>OY288247.1:6438428-16438428 GCA_958450325.1 Agrostemma githago
CCGCCTGGCGCGGAGCATTAATCCCCTGGAGCACCTCTTTCAGGGGATCTGGCGAAGTTGGGATTTCAGAAAAACCTTCGGGTGCTCCTCCATGGATCGATGTTCTGGACGAGGAGCTCTTTTTGCTGGACTTGAAGGGGTTAAGTGCCTTTGACACCACAAGCGGATGAGGAGGTTTTGAGGCTGTCGGCACGGGCCCTGCTGTCAGGACGGCAGGAATTGCCTGAGTGAGTGGTGTAAAAAGTGGGCCTGCTGATCCTATGGGCAATGCCCCTTCAGTGGACTGAGTCGAGGCCTCCAGGCTGCGGGAAGGGTTTTGATCAGATCCGGACATGATGGTACACGAGTCATCTTGCTGTAGGATTTTGGCTAGCAAACGATCACTTTGCCCCACGGTGGGCGCCAAATTGTTTTGGTAAAAAATTTACCCGGGTTACGATATTGGTTGTGGGTTAAAGTGATCGAACTATCGTTTACGGATTTGTGGAATCGAATCGGATTGAATCAGACAGATAGTAACAAGACAAACGAAAGACACAAGTTTTGGTGACGCGAAAACCCAATGTGGGAAAAACCGCGGGGGGAGTCGAAATCCCGCCAAATTTCTACTACGAATGGGAAGCACGAAATAATGATTACAAGTACAAATTTTCTGAGTATCGAAGACTATCGTATATTTTGCTAGTACGCTTATGGGGTTGAAGTATGTTGATCGTTAGTTGAATGACCCTCCTTGTTGAATTCTTCCCTTTTTATCCGCCTTACCCTCTTAGCTGTTACCTCCTCTTTTTCTCCAGGTTTTTCTCCTCTTCTGGTGGAACTTCCTCCTAGAATTTAGGGGGTTGTTCATCGACTCGGTCTATCGCTTGGGATGGAGGCTTATCTCCTTGTATTGGGTTGTAGCTTTGTTCGGCCCATTCTTTTGCTCTTTCACACTATGGGCTCGGCTCGTTTGTTATGTTTGGTTCCGGGTTCTGACTTGTTGATCTTAGTTTATTTTTTACTTATGACTTTCTTGACTTTCGGCTTTTGACTTTCGAGTGTCGTCTCACAACTTCTCGCTTTTGACCCTTTGACTTTTTGACCTTGTCTTCAACTTGAGGAATGACACGTTGTTTCCCGAGGATGCGAATTTTATCCCAAACAATTACTACTACAATCTATATAAGTTTAAAACAATAAGGCTTTTTATTATGCGCTTATTATTTATGCCCATTATATATATTGTATGAAGTCTTTGGATCTATTACTTCTGTGTATGTATGTAATCCTTGTTTCTTTACTCTTAAACTAATTATAATACTCCCCAAGTAATACTACCCTTTTATTCTATAAATGATACTTTGTATTTTAGTGTACTCGGTAACTCGGGTTTGGTTTATAGATGGATAAATTCGATGTAATATACTGTAATGTAAGTTCAGGTGTTGGAGTTAGTGCTCCAAAATTAATGGATTAATGGGCATCAGATCTATAGATTCTTTCGCAAAAGATTGTGTCAATAAACATCGATATATAGAAGGTTATGCAGAAGCGCTTTATTCTAATAGCGATCTTTGTCTCAAAGGTGTTCTTTATTTATTTTTTACAAATTTGTATTATGTTCAATTTGACATCGTTTGTAGATGTCGGATGACTTATTATTAATGATATTGATCTTCACTTCAAAAAAAAAATTATAATAAACATGTTGACATACATGTAATCTCTAAGGGAGTCGTACTGTTTCTCCACTATTTTGGCACATGTTGACAGAGCAAATTTTTTCGCACTTGACGCTTGCCATCGGCTAATCTTTACACCATATGTGTCCTCCACTTCCCACATGAATAACTTCAGCTTCCAAGTAGGATGCTTAAGGAGCTTTTCTTGGTACTCCTCGGCAAAAAAATGTGCATTAGCCCTTTTATTACTTTTAGTTGGTGCGCATGTATGTACGTCTTTGAAGAACCGTATCTGCAGGCAGGGGCGAATTCAGAGTTCAAATTTTGGAGTAGCGATTTCATTATTTTGCTTAATTCATATGAAAATGTATCATTTTTATGAAGTTTGGAGTAGCAAAGTCGATAATTTTAACCATCTTTTTCAAATTTGGGGTAGCGAATGCTACCCTTTGCTACTAGTTAGATTCCCCTCTGTCTGCATGCACCTAAATTCTTTTGTATACCTGGCACTTAGCTTCCATTTGCACCTGGGATAGGCCTTGCACTTCACAAGTACTCTATTTAGTTCATTATGACAATACTTCCACGCATGACGTGTTTGACAATTGTAATAGATTAATGCCTTTCTGAGAACCTCAACTTTATCAAATAGTTGCCCTAATTCAATTTGTACTGAACCAAACGGTGTGTCATTATCATACATAGAACACTTATTTTCAGCTGCATCAAAATTCTCTTCATCATCACTTAGGCCAAGTGGGCCTTCGTCATCAGATTCTCTCTCAAAAATTTGTTCATTTTGCTGGAATTCTTCATAATCATCTTCATCTTTTCCCCAATAGTCATCTTTGATCCCTTTTAATCTTTGATCAAGTACCTCTGTCTCTATTTTTTTAAAGATTTGAGTCTTTCCAGAGACAATTCTTATGGAAATCCAATGTCTTTTCCTTTCTTGCATATCAATAAACTCTTCATCACTACTACCAGCCTCTTGGTTATCAATAATCTCTTCTAGATCACTCAAATTTGCCTCTTCAGCGTCATGATCTTCAGAATCATCGATATCTATATTCTCAATATTTTTCTCGGTACTTACTTCGACTTGAACATCAAACTTGGTATTTAAGTTAACTTCCTTTGAAAAATCAATGCTCACGTTTGTTTCTGGTATATTTAGATACTCTCCGTCGAAGTATATCTCAATGACTCCATGTGTGACTCCTTCTATCCGTAACTCTTCCATAGTTTCATTATCGCACAAAACTTGGAAACCCCATCCTTTAATCCTATACCACCAAACTGAACCTTGATGACCATACAAGTCCTTAGCCATCTTGTTTACCTCTTCCAAACTTAGTTTGCATATATCTATCGAAAACTCAAGCCAAGATTATCCACCAACGTACTCATATGAATCTTGTGATGGCGATAAGTTTCCCCAATAATAACACTTGCAAGTAAAGATACTTGCTGGCTGCGCATCTATTAACATCAAAATTAAAAGTTACTGTAATTTTAGTACAATATATGCCCACATAATCACATATACCCATATTCGGGTCAATAAATCACTAAGAATATGTAATACTACATACGTATCATATGATTATTGATTATTGAATGTTGGTACAATTTTTTTTATTAATTTAAATTAATTGTATTATTTATAGGTGTGTGTTAACCCTAATTTCACACAAACAGAATAAAATTGCAGTTTTAAGAGATGGTGAATACATTCTTTGAAGATTATATTGAAATACCTGGAGAAGAAGAAGTAGACATTGAGGAGATTGTTAAAACTTGGTATATTGAAGAGCGTAAGTTGAGAAGATGAACATGTAGAAGTACAATTCAGGAGTATTTTTCTTTTGTACTTGTATTTGTATACGTATTCTAATGGTATTTTGGAATTAAATATTTATTGATATAATGAGATATTGACGAGATATTGATGAGAAATTGACAAGAAATTGCGATATTGATCGGGAAAAAAATAAAAAGGTTTAATTTCACATATTGATAAAGGTAAGGGGTTTAATTGCACATATTGGTAGAGTTAAGGGGCCTAATTACTACTCCCTCCGTCCCAATGAATTGTTTGCCTATTCCATATTGGGGCGTCTCAATGAATTGTTTGCCTTTCTATTTTAGGAATGTTTTTTATATGCAATTTGATCATTCTCATGAGTTTTGCTCTATGTCACTCTCTCATTGGTTCCCTTAACCTTGGTGCCAAAAGGAAAAACAAACAATTCATTGGAACGGAGGGAGTACAATAAAAGTTAAGGGTTTAATTTCACAATTGAGGAAAGTAAAGGGGTCTAATCACTACTTCCCCGGAGGACCAACTATTAAGTTAGTGAGGGATAATGTCTAAGTCATGTAATGCCTATTTAAAGGCCTTAGTTTTGTCATTATTAATCGAGCAAGTTAGTATGAACTTCTCCTTTTTCTCTCGATTACATATTCCGCTTACAAATTCTATATCAGGAAGTACGAAGTGTACACTTACATAATTATTTTGAAAATTTACAGTGTAATTTTCGTAAGAACAACTATGACAGACGCATTGAGTACAATGTGATGTTTGACTTGCTGGCCCAGGAAGGGTTTGTCGTTATTTTGGTACTTTTTTGTAGTTCTAGTTAGTTGTGTTCATGGTGCGTGAGTGTTTGCACTTGTGTTGACGATTGCTTTGATTGATCTTGGCATGCATTCTCCTCTTTCTAGCTTGACACCAAATAATTATGTTCTCATTTTCGCATAATGGTTGATTTTTATGCATCACTATGATTAGAATTGTACTTAAGGCATGTGGACTTGATCTTTTACATCGGCAAGCTAAATACATTATTGTGAGCTTCAGTTGGTCTCTCTTGGGACGGATATATCCGTCGCAAGCTTAAGACGGGTCAAGTTGGGGGAATAAAGACAATTATTTAGCTAGGTCCCACCAACCTCACTTTTGTCTTATCCCCTATTTGGTATCTATTTGACCCGTCATACGTTTGTGACGGATATCTCCGTCGCAAACAAGAATTTGTGCTTTTCGAATTGTCTTCAACTTCTCCTCCAATTCAAGTCATCAATGGAACCATGGATCACAATCATGGAATCAATCAATCAATTAATCAATCAATATATATTAATAAAGTAGGAACTTTTCGAGTGATATGATTGGTCGGAATTTTTTACATTATTTAATAAAAAGTTTTAATATATTTTTTAATTTATATAAGAATATAGAAATTTGTATAGACTAATTAATCCTACTCAACCTCAGATTTAAGCGATATTAGATTCGTATAAGAAAAAACAATCCTACTCCACCAAAGATTAAAAATTATCACTATATAAACAGTCAATTATCACCTCAAAATATTACAAAGAATTTAACAAAAACCATTCATTTTTAGATATTAATAAAAAAATCTTCTGAGCTCATAACAGCTCTTAATAAGACTATAAATTTAAATAGAAACGCATCAAAAAATAATATGAAGTAATAAGTTGATGGAATTCTATTTCTCCGTATAATTAAGAGTTTTCATTCGTCTTTAGATTTCAACATGAAATCTTTTGATTGAGTCTAAAAAGAGTTTTGTGATATGACATATGTCACAAATAATATTAATCACAAAATATATACTAATAAGGAAAGTGAAACATCTTAGTGAATTTTCCTAAAAGGAAAATATGGAACATTTTATTGAAGGGGAGAGAGTATTTATGTAAACCAACAATCTTTTGAGTCTTAGAAAAAGCTCATAAGATTATAAACTTTTAATTATTATAATATATATTTAATTTATTATATTTGTTCCGGTATGGAAACAATTAAACCCGACTTTGGATTCGGGTCTTAACAGATGTGATGTAGCTCGGATGGTCTACGTTTGACTTCCTTCGGTCTCTCCTTTCTCGCACTCCGGTGGTCGGACTTTCCCGGCGAAGATGGCCTGCTCCCTGCACAGTGAACGCACAGGGCCCCGGAGGTGTCCGAGGGAACCCTCTCCGATGCCTAAGTCAGTCCGTGAAATGCCTTAACGAACCTAGTTCGTGAGGAGCTAGGTGGCGGTTTTAGACTAGAGAGAGAAAATCCAACCCCTCTCATGTGGGAAATGGGAGAGTATTTATACCTTCCCACAAGAGAGAGAAAAGAGAAGAGGAGAGAGGGAGAATGAGTGGATGAGAGGGTGACATGTGGCTTCACCTCATCCACTCATTCCCCTTTACCTTAGGCAAAATGACGGAGAGGCCCCCGATTCCCCTGCCTCTGCTGGGGGTGGGAGCACCCTGGAGGCCAGAAAGCAGGGAGCTTGACTGCCCTGCTCGGCTGGCGGCACGGTCCCGCCGAGCAGGTGGGTTCCTTGGAGAGTTTTAGTGATTCTTCAATTGGTTGCCTGCAGGGCAGGCTCTCCTCTATTCCTGGGTCGGGCCATCCTGGGACCCAAATGGCGGGTGACCCATAGCAGGCTACCGACCCCCATCAATTGGCCCTCGCCGGCTAAGGGGAGGCAGGGCTCCCTTTGGCAGGCGATCTCTTGGTTGGGATGGGAGGTTGACTCTTTTGAGCAACTCAGAATTTAATGCGCAGCATGTTCCCGTGGGAGGAAACTCAACCGTATTGGGCATGCAAAGAGTTGGAATGTCTTTGCTCATGATTGTTTCTCTTGTAAAGAGGGTTCTTGGACTGCGCGCCAACGTGGTGATTGGCTCTTCCCCTTACAGAGGTGGTTGAAGCTTCATTAATGGCTTACTTTTGCTCCAAAAGTTTTTGTATAAATTCTGTTGTTCTCCGTCATTTCACGCTGCACTTTCAACCTCTCCACTAATCCTTTCCAAAAAGAGCCAATGTCTTGGATTAGGAAAACAGTCTTCCGATGTGGGGTTTATGTAGAAATTTGTTGCTTCAGAGGGCTCTGTCGACTGAAATATGCTAAGCGGGCTCACCAGATTCTCCGTAGTAGTAAAAGAAAACACTCTCGTTCTCAATGGGTGGCTAAGAGGAAGGCCCTTTCCAGGGCTGGCCGCCCTAGGAGATCTTCTCCTGCTGGTCCTCACCCTGGGCACTGCACCCAGGCTGGGGGGTGTTATGACAGGGGGGTGCCACAGGTGCTTCCCCTGGCTGCATCCAGAGCAGTTTGACCCTAGCTGCCCTGAGTTGACCTCTTCGCCAGAATCAGGCCCCTCCTCCCCTTTGGTGGGGAGGGTGGGTCGTGATTTTCCTGATGATGTCAGGGCCGTCCCCTTTGGCCATGACTGGGACACAAGTAGCCTTGATTCCGAGGATAGCGAGGGCCAGAGCTATTCCTCCGGCGAGGGCGAAGATGATTTACCTACTGATCCCTTCAAGGATTCTGATGACTGGGACTGGGGGTCCGCCCTGGATGACGACAGCCCTGGGGATTATTCCTCAGATCTTGATGATGCTTAGGCCTGCTCCGGACTCGCAGGCTAGTTAACTGAGCCAGAAAATCAGGCTCCTTTTGTGGTTTTTATTTTTTATGCGCTGAATGTAACTTGCCCATTTTTGGGCTTTTTTTCAATTAATGAAAGATCAGGCGGGTTCTTTATGTGCGCTGTATATATTTTTTTGAATGAATGAATGAAGGGATGACGTCACGGAATGATTAACCCTCTGACACCCTTTACCTTTTCGAGGTTTTTCTTGGGAAGAGGTGAGCGGTTGGTTTTGAAAGCGTGACACGTGGGGCAGTTTCTGGGGGAGCTTTTAGGAGGGGCGACTCTTCACTTGCCCTGGTCTATATAAGCCTTCCTATTCCCCCCATTTCCCTCTTTTACGCTTTTTGAAAAACCTAAACCCTTCTTCATACTCTTTCGCTGCCGGGAACTTTCTTAGACTGAGGAGCTCTCTTTCTTCGGATTTTCAACCGGCGGTCATCGTTTTAGGTTAGAATCTTGCCCTAAATCCCTGTCTTTTTCATTTCCTCTCTTTTCCTTCTTAAATCATTATGTCTAGTCATCGTGCTCGCATCCTTACATTCATCGACCCGTCGCCTGAGAAGGCGGAGGATAGGGAGGAGGGTAGGGCTGACCTTGCCTCCTCTTCTGAGGGAACCGGTGTTAGGACGTTTGAAGATTATACGGAGGGGGGTGAAGATGCCAACTCGCCTGAGCCTGCCCCCTTTGACGTTGTCGACTCCAACGACGAGGCGATGGAAATAGACCCTACTAGAATTGCCGGCCCCCTTGTCCCCAGGGAGGAGGAGAGGTATATAGGCTGCTGAGAGCCTGCTTCTTCTCTGAGGATAACTGCGCTTATCGTTGAATTCGTTACAGCGATGTAGAGGAAGAGCTTCTCCCCTGCCACTGGTCTTGCCAGGGTGGGGAGTTTCTTCAAATGCTCTTTGAGCTGCTTGAAAGCCTCTCTCTGCTCTTCTTCCCATCTGAACTGTTTGTTCCCTTTTAAAACTTTGAAGAATGGGGTTGATTTGTCTGCTGACCTGGCGATGAAGCGTGCCAGGGCAGCCATCCTGCCAGTCAGGCGTTGGATGTCTCTTATGGTTTTTGGTTCTGGAAGATCCAAGACGGCCTGAACTTTTTCAGGGTTGGCGTCTATCCTCCTGGCGCTAACCAAAAAGCCGAGGAACTTCCTAGAACGAACTTCGAATGTACATTTCTTGGGATTAAGCTTCATTTTATAAGTTCGCAGGGAGGAGAAGGTCTCCTGCAAATCTATCAGATGTTCTCTGTCCCCTTTACTTTTCACGATCACGTCATCGACGTAGGCCTCCAAGTTCCTACCCCTCTGATTTTCGAAAACTTTGTTGACCAGTCGTTGGTAGGTGGCGCCTGCGTTCTTGAGCCCAAATGGCATCATTTTATACATGTAAGTGCCAAAGCTAGTGATGAAGGCGCACTTCACCCTGTCGGGCTGCCAAAGATACACCTGATGGTACCCTGAAAAAGCATCCAGAAAACTTAGCATGGAGTACCCACTAGTGGCGTCTACCAGTTGGTCTATCCTTGGAAGGGGGTAGCAGTCCTTCGGGCAAGCTTTGTTGAGGTTCGTGAAATCCACGCACATCCTCCATGCTCCTGAGGACTTTTTTACCATCACTACATTTGCTAGCCATTCAGGGTAGTCGCAGATTTCTATGAAATCCGCCTTCAAAAGTTTTTCTATTTCCTCCTTAATGGTCAGGTCTTTTTCTGCCGACATATTTCTCTTTCTCTGCTTCACAGGGCGGGACTCCGGGTTTACATTCAGCCTGTGAACGATATAAGCCGGGTCAACCCCCGTCATTTCATCTGCCGAGTAGGCGAACACATCCCTGTTACTCCTTAGGACCTTGATCAGCTCTGCTTGGTAGGACTCTTTCAGGTCAGCCCCTATAAGGACTTGTCTCCCTGGTTCTAGGTCCACCAGCATGCTCTCCCCCCCCAGGTTCAAGGTGGTCAGCTACCTGCTGGTCAGCTGGAATCTCACCCTCCCTGCTGGGGGAACTGTCGGCCTTTCTTTTTCCTTTTCTTTCAGTTTTGTGGGTCTGCAGGGCCACAGAATAGCATTGTCTGGCCGATTCTTGGTCTCCGTGCACTTTTCCCTCCATACCAAAGTCTGTCACATAGGCTATAGTTAGAGCCCTGATTGATATGGCGGCTTCAATTTCTTCTAGGGTGGCTCTGCCTATCAGGGTGTTGTATGCGGATTTCGCGTCTACCACAACGAATGACGCCCTGACATTCCTGGCGGAGATTCCCTCCCCAAAATGTTACTGGCAGATCTATGATCCCCATGGAAAGCACGCCTGCTCCGCTGAACCCATATAGTGATCCAGGGGCAGGCCTGAGGTGTCTCTTTTCCAGGTTCATCTTCTCAAAGGCGTCCTTGTACAAGAGGTTTGTATAGGCGCCAGTATCCACCATGCATCTTCTCACGATGTGATTGCTGATTTCAAGGGACAGCACCAAAGGGTCACTATGGGGGTATATTACTCGCCCTGCATCATCAAGGGTGATGCTCAGGGTGATTCCTTTGGGACTTCCTAATCTTTCAGCGTAGCAAATTTGATTTCGCAATTCACGAATTTGTCTTTTCTGGCTTCTCCGGCTTGTCTGACCCTCTGCATCCCCTGAGACTACGTGGATTATTGTGCAATTCTGCACCGAGCCCTCAGGCTTCTCCACCGTATCCTTCTGGGTCTTGTTCCTTGCTGCATAGTTACTTAGCCAGCCATTCCTGATGAGTTTTTCAATCTCATCTTTCAGGTGGCGGCATTCTTCGGTGGTATGTCATACACAGTCACGGAATGTACAAAATTTCTTCGGGTCCCCCTTTGGGCTGCGTGGCTTATTTGGGCGGTTCCATTTAGCTGTTTCTTTTTCTAACTCAAAAATTTCTGCCCTGGATTTATTGAGAGCTGTATAACTGTCAAATCTGGGCTGGTAGGCCACGCGCTCCTTTCTGGGAGTATCTCCCTCCTCAGCTCTCTGTTTTCCGGTTTCAGTTCTGCCGCGTCCACCCTGCGGTCCCCTCTGCGGCCTGGCAGGTCCTGCGGAGGTATCCGGCAGGCTGTGGAACTCTTCTTGCAGCATAAAACCTTCCGCAATTTTTCGAGCCTTAGCTAGGGTTTCAGGCTGAGCTCTGATCATCCGGTTTTTCATCTCCCCTGGGAGCAGCGAGATGGTTAGCACGTAAGCCGCAGTTGAGTCATCGATCTCCTTGACCTGCTGGTAGGACAGGTCAAATCTCTTTAAGTACTCCCTGACGCTTTCGCCCTTCTTCTGCCTGAGGGTCATTAGGTCAAAATGGGTGAGTCGGCGCCTCTTGTTCCCTGCATATTAGTCCAAGAAGGCTTCGGCCAAATCTATGAAGAAGCTAATCGAACTCTGTCAAAGGTCTCTGAACCATCCCTGCGCTAGTCCCACAAGGTTAGTTGGGAAAACTTTGCACCAGACTGCATCGTCCACATCATACATGCCCATGTGACTTTCATATGCTGCTAAGTGATCCTCTGGATCTGAGGTTCCGTCAAATTTGACGGAGGGCATTTTGATCTTTGGGATGGGGTATTCTTGCACATCAGGGTGGAGAGGAGTTTTTGTGGGCCTGCCTACCACTCGTGACCTGCTTCCCCCAGAGTGGTAACCGTAGTCATCCCATTTTCCAGGGGTCGGTTTCCCTACACTGGGGGAGCGCTGCCTGGGTGGCCGCCTACTCATAGCTTCATCCTCCCTGTTAGGGGAGGGGCATCTGGGTCGCTTCTTCTGGGCTAGGTCAAGGTTGTCATCCTGACGATGCCTTGACCCGAGTGGTTGCCCCTGGTTGAGTCTAGACTGCAGGCTCCGAGACAACCCTGGAGTCGGCTGTGGCTCCGCCGCCGGCGTCAACCTAGAGAAGACTCCGCCCTGCTTCTCCCCCAGACGCTTAGATGCAGGCTCCCTGTGCCTCATTCGATCCTGGAGGTCTTGGGACAGACCCCTCTTCTCTCTGGCAGCAGTGAATTCAGTAGTGTGTATAGAAAACGCTTGTTGTTGAACGGGTTGCTTTGGGTTGCTGACGATGCGTCTCTGGGCTTGTTGATACCCTTGAGCAATCCTTACTGCTCTTCTCTGAATGTTCCTGGCAGCGGTCCGCTTCGTGCCCCCGGCCCCTCCTCCACTTTCAAAGTGAAGCTGCCTGGGGGTGGTCGCAATCCTGCCAACCAGGTCTTCAGGGGTGAACTCCTGATTTAGCATTGCTGAAAAGAAAGCCGCAGTTTGAACAACCTGGGCAGGGGTGAGGTTCAAATTAGGCCTCTGATGGCCCCCCTGCCCACTTGTAACTGCAATTCCTCCATCAGGCGCTCCATGAACGTTTGCTCGCCCTACCCCTGGGATTGTTGCAGCAGGTGTCCTCCCAGGTGTAGGCATGCCATGTAGGGGGATCACCGGTGGTACCGTCGGACCCGCCCCAGAACTGGCCTCTATGATCTCGGGCATTTTGTTCGATTGATCGTGGTTGATTTTGGTGGGAAACTCGTGAGCACAACCATAGATCCCCACAGACGGCACCAAATTGTTCCGGTATGGAAACAATTAAACCCGACTTTGGATTCGGGTCTTAACAGATGTGATGTTGCTCGGATGGTCTACGTTTGACTTCCTTCGGTCTCTCCTTTCTCGCACTCCGGTGGTCGGACTTTCCCGGCGAAGATGGCCTGCTCCCTACACAGTGAACGCACAGGGCCCCGGAGGTGTCCGAGGGAACCCTCTCCGATGCCTAAGTCAGTCCGTGAAATGCCTTAACGAACCTAGTTCGTGAGGAGCTAGGTGGCGGTTTTAGAGTGAGAGTCTAGAGAGAGAAAATCCAACCCCTCTCATGTGGAAAATGGGAGAGTATTTATACCTTCCCACAAGAGAGAGAAAAGAGAAGAGGAGAGAGAGAATGAGTGGATGAGAGGGTGACATGTGGCTTCACCTCAACCACTCATTCCCCTTTACCTTAGGCAAAATGACGGAGAGGCCCCTGATTTCCCTGCCTCTGCTGGGGGTGGGAGCACCCTGGGGGCCAAAAGGAAGGGGGCTTGACTGCCCTGCTCGGTTGGCGGCACGGCCCTGCCGAGCAGGTGGGTTCCTTGGAGAGTTTTAGTGATTCTTCATTTGGTTGCCTGCAGGGCAGGCTCTCCTCTATTCCTGAGTCGGACCATCCTGGGACCCAAATGGCGGGTGACCCATAGCAGGCTACCGACCCCCATCAATATTAATGTGATGTTTTACCATTTAAAGTAGAAATTTTTAAGTTTCATTTAATAAAAAAATTATCGTAACAAAAATATACAAATGAAATACGAGTAGTTAGATTCTGTGGTAGAAATTTTTTTCATTAGAGTATAAATTTCATATTATTTACTCGAAAAAGTGATGAATCTATTCTTATCACATATATATAAAAAAAAAAGTAAGATTATCCACTTCGAAAAATTATAATGAAGTGAAAGAATTCTATTATATAAATAAGAGTAATCTTTCGTGCTTAGATATCAACAAAAAATCTTATTAAGTCTTAAAAAGAGCTGTTAAGACTACAAACCAAAAATATTACTATAAATTAAAAAAAAAACTCTTAAAAATATAAACTTAAGTTAAATTGTCCACACTGAAATATTATAATTCTATAAATAAGAATAATCATTCATCCCTAGATATCAACAAAAAAAATTAAGTCTTAAAAAGAGCGATCTTATGATTATAAACTTAAGTTAAATTGTCTCACATTGAAAAATTATAATATAATATGATAAAATTCTATTATATAAATAAGAGTAATAATCATTCATTTTTAGATATTAACCAAAAATATTTTTAGTCTTAAAAAATCTCTAAAGACTATAAAGTTAAGTAAAATTATCTCACATCGAAAAATGTCGTAGATTTCTATTATTTAAATAAGAGTAATAATTCGTTATTAAATAGTATTAATCAAAAATTTATTGAGTCATAAAATGAATTTTAAAAGAATTTTTAAGAATATAAACCAAAAAACTTTTAATTCTCTAGAAATTAAAAAAATATATATAATTAAAATTTTAAAATAATTAATAATAAAAATAAAATTATTATTATTATTATTATCCTAATACAAGTAGATATATTTTGTTTTACTTTATTTTATTATGATAAATAAGAGTAGTCATTTGTCCTTAGATATCAACCAAAATATTATCCTCCATCGAAAAATTAGGAGTAATCATTCGTTCTTAGTTCAACCAAAAATTTAAGAACATATTGCATGGTCCTAAGACTCTAACGTGGTGAGTATCTACAGTTATAAATATGAAAGTCGTAATTTTCAACTTTACTATCATTTAAAATGCGTTCATAATTGTACTACTTTAAATAAGCAAGGTTATGCATCATTACTTTAACCGACAACATTCATTATTATAACTTGTGCGCTGATGATGAGAATTTTTTTTTTTTTATCACATGTTTTGTCGTTGTTGATTGTAATATATATGTTTCGATTTTACCCAGTGATTATTTATATCTACATATATTTATATGCGAGATACTTTAATTAGTCTTTCATTCTAACTACAATATACCATATATAATGCCTATACTTTAATCTAACGTTTACCGCATATATTATCTCTGTCCCTTGAAACACATTCACATATGTGGATAATATTCATTTACTGTTAGACATAATCTTACCTTCGACTGACTCTCTACTGTTGTGCAGTCTACCAATTTATGCAACCATCCAACTTAGTATCGTTATCAACGTCACTAATAAGCGGCCCGTGCATCGCACGGGCTTTCCAACTAGTCAATATTAATAAAGTAGAAACTTTTCGAGTGATATGATTGGCACAAATTTTTTAATGTATTTGTAAAGTTAAATAAAGAATATGAAAAAATAATCCTACTCCACTAAGACTCGATTTTTAAAAAAAAAATTAAATAAATAATATAGAAATTTGTATAGGAAAAAACAATCTTAATCTATTTAAGACTCAAAAAATTACAACTATATAAACCGACAATTAATACCTCAAGGCAACAAAAGTTGGACAACGACAGTGTGAAATGCTTAGTCAATTCTGTTTGATAATTATTTTAATATTTATTTATCAACCCTCAAAAACTATATAGTAATTAAATTTTTGAATATTTTAAATAATTAATAATTATTATTATTATTATTATAGTTTTAATATATTTTTTAATTTAAATAAAGAATATATACTACAAATTTGTGTGGGTAAAATTTAATCCTACACGAGTATGATGAGGTGATGAAATTCTATATAAATAAGAATAATAATTCGTTCTTAGATATCAACCAACAATCTTTTGACTTATAATAAAGTTCATAAGATTACAAACTTGAATAAAATTATCCCACATCGATGATGAGGTGATGAAATTCTATAAAAATAAAAACAATCATTCGTTCTTAGATATCAACCAACAATCTTTTGAGTGTTAACCAAAGTTTAGAGCCATTATTTATTCTTAGTTATCAACCAAAACTTTTTTGAGTCTTAAAAAAAGCTCCGAAGATTATAAGGACAATAATATAAATGGTAACATATAACGAGTTTCATGTTATATAAGGAGCTCCTTAACCATTGAACTGAAGAATAAAGAGCTCCTTATATGAAACCGGTTTCATATATATAAATTAGAGGAAAAGGGGACCCACAATAAATATATGAAACTTTTATCATTGAAGTGAAATAGAAAGTTTCATACATGGTTAGATGTGCTTTGGTGGCAATGAAAATATGGTATATAGAACTACAACCATTGTTATTGTCCTAAACTTGAGTAAAAATTATTTCACATCGAAAAAACTATTATGTGGAGTGATGAAGTTTTATATTATAAATAAGAGCAATCATTCATTATATTGTTAGATATCGATGTGATCAACAATCTTTTGAGTCTTAACAAAGCTTATAAGATTATAAACTTAAGTAATATTATTCCACATCGATAAATTCTATATTAATAAGAGCAATCATAAGTTCTTAGTTATCAACAACACTTCAAAATTATTATTCCACATTGAAAAGTTAGAGTAGGTTGATGAAATTTTATATTACTCCGTATAAATTAAGATCAATCATTCGTTCGTAGTTATGAACCAACAATCTTTTGAGTCTTAAAAAAGCTCATAAGATTATTATAAACTTAAGTAAAAGTTATCCCACGTAAAAAAATTACGATACTTTGTATATATATTTGATACTTTTTTTTAGCGATATGATTGATTTATGAAATTCTATATCATAAATAAGAAAAAACATTCGTATTTAGATATCAACCAAAAATATTTTTGAATCTTATAACAGCTCTTAAGACTATAAATTTAAGTAAATGATTAAATATCGAAAAATTATGATGAACTGATGAAATTTTATACTATATCATAAATAATAGAAATCATTCGATTTAAATATTAACCAGAAAAATCTTATGAATCTTATAACAACTCTTAAGACTATAAATTGAAGTAAAATTATCCCATATCGAGAAATTATAATAAAACGATGAAATTATATTATATAAATAAAAGTCCGTCAACCAGTAATTTCACCAGTTTATACAATTCTCTAATTTGGTGTCATTACTACTTTCACTAAAAATCGATCCGTACATTGCACGGACTTTCCAATTAGTTGTCAAAATTTTGAAGGAGATATCTACCATGTTTCCATTTTTTTTCACTATTTGTCTTTTATTTTTATACTCAAGATGCTTAATAGTTACACTCACCTAGTAGCAACACAGGTTTATGGTTAATTATAACTTACTCCCTTCGTATCTATATGTTCGTCCACTTTCAATATAATACTTCACCCATCCCTACTTTAATAAAGTAATGTCTTTTAAAGGCACCACATTAATCATCACATTTTAAAGCTGACGTGGCGGCCTCACAAATATTTTGATAATTTTATATTACCTATTAGAGGAAGACATTAACTGTGGTTAAAAGGAGATATATATATTAACTCAATCAATCTTATTTATTTATCTTAACCAAATAAAATGTGTCTAAAAAAACCTCCCCACCACTAAGTTTAACCACCCACTTTAACAAGTACTCATAACCGCTAGAACATGGTTACACAAATAAAGATGAATAGTTTAAATACCACCATTATGAGTCATGTATACTAAACTACAAAAAAAACATTGAAAATACGTAAATGCAATCAGAAACAAGGAAAGTTCAGTAAGTAAGTTAAACAAAGAAGTATTTAGTGCCTATTTAGAGTAAGAATTGTGTGAAAAAGAAAAAAATAATAACTTCAACAACGAATGAAAAGGATACTACATATCTCTCTTGAGCTAATGATGGTAGATAAAAAAAATTTTACCCTTCCCTATCCCTATTTATATAAAGTAATGTCTTTTAGAAGAACCACATTCACTTTCATCAAAAGACGCATACGTGGCAACACCACAAATATTTGGAGAATAAAATAACCACTTCTCACGACATTAACTACATAAATGAAGTTATCAAAATAACTATCACATGAAGTTAAATTAATAATTATGACTTAACTCACTTAATGAAAGTAAGTTACCATTTATTTTAGTTAATCAAAGAAAGTCTTTTAATTATGATTTATCAAAGTAAGAGTCTCAGATCTTGAAAAAATGGAAAATTACACTAAAAATTTAATATTTAAAAAAAATACTAATAAAAAAGATCTACCATCTCCGTTTCAATTTAGATCGCCAATATTCTACTAATAAAAAACAACAAAATAAATAAACAAAATAAAAAAAAATTGGACTTTCAAATTTTTTTTTTAAAAAAAATGTAGAAAATCGTAGCTCAGAAAAAATAATTTACAAAAATAGAAAAGTAGGGACGTAAATCGTATAATATAGAAAATTATAATAAAAGTTAGAATAAAACAGGTTCGTGCAAATTTTGCACGGGGTAATACTAGTATATTAAACAAAGTGAACCTACGGAGGGAGTATAATATATTGAAATTGCTATTTCATACACGTCGTTTACTTCGTTGTACACACTTTGTCACTTTTATTTCCGTGTTTGCCCTTTTCCTTTTAAAAACCTCTCTTTTAAAAAACCACCATTTAACCTAGCCAAATTAATCACCTCTTCATCATTATCGTAAGCAATTCGACATGGAACAAGTAATTTATATTTTCTCATTAATTATCTTGTTAACTTCTTGTTAACAATTTCATTATATCATTAATTACATCGTTAATTAAGGTTTAAGTTATATTTTCTCGTTAATTATCAATAGTTTCATTATATCATTAATTACATCATTAATTAGGGTTTAATAATTACAATATTTTGATCGAAGTTAATTCGAGTTTATTTTTGTGGTGAATGAAAGGTTATATGAAGTTACTGGAAATGATGAGTAGGTGGATGGGACAAAAGCTGGGAGATGGGATTATTCACATGGGATTTTAGGGAACCAACACCGATTGTTGAGCACCTTGTTCGAATGACTGGGTCGCAGGATGGGGTTACAGGAAAGGATTCGTCGACGAAGGGAGGCGACAGGGTCGCCGGCGACGAGAGGGGGTAGGACTGATAACTGATTGTATAGAGTGAAAATGTTGAAAAAAGGGGGAGCGATTCTTTTGGATTTTACTCTCAAATGGAAGGGAAAATGAGAGGGACGAATTCGGAAATTGCGTGTACAATGAAGTAAACGGCGTGTATGAAATAGCACGTCCCATATATATTTCCAAATGGCCAAAAAAATGTCTTCGAATCATTGACTATGTCTAATAAAACTAAATTGTTTCAATAAGAGATAGGTTTAATCCCATAATTGATCACGGATGTTACGCTGGTGGATTATTAATGGCCTACCAGGCTCTACGTTTTTGCTTGGTACAAGTGACGTGTTCCTTGTATTCCCCACTCTTTTCCCTTTTCCCTTTCTAAGTTTCAATTGCCTAAACATCCCCCGTTTCTCCCCTTCTCTTCTTTTACAATCAATTAATCAATCAGTCTTTTGAAAACCTTCCTTTTTAATGGCGATGTTACGAAGAACAGCTTCATCTCTCACCCGCCTCATCAACTTCGCCTCTTCTCCTAGCCATGCCACCATCTCTTCTGCTGCTCCTTCAATTCCCATCTTCAGTTCATTCTCGTAATTTTCATCTTTTCTCATCTCACTCTAATTCTCTCCTCTTTTTTCCTCGCGATTTCATCAATTAATTAGTTTTTTTTTTATTGTATTTTCGTGAAATTTGTAGAAAATCGCAACGTCTTCCGGATGCACATCGGTTATATTCAACTGAATATGATCTTTCTGATGCTGAAAGTAGGCGACGCACACTCAACAGGTCACTCTAATCTTTTCATTGTTGTTGTTTTACTGTATATACTCTTACTCGGCTCAAAACTTAGAAAGGGAAAAAGGAAAAGAGTGGGGAAAAGGGAAAATTGGAAAAGAGTGGGGAAATGAATTGGAAAATTGAAACAAAATTTGCAGAAATGAAGAGAAAGATACAGCTTTGTTGCGAGTTGTTTGCGATGAGCTATCAAGTGCCCAAAGCAACTAACCCCACCTAATACAATAATCTCGAGTGAGATGGTCTGGTAACAAGATAATGGGAAGTAGTCTAGGGAGTAATACATGAAGAGAGGAAAGATGAGCAACTGAGAATTGACCTCGGGATTGTGAACCGAAAAGTTATGAAATGCAGGGAAACTGATACGATTTGCCCAGAAGCATGGCTCCGTTGGCTTCCATTAACCGACCCAGATTAGTGAACCTGGATTCATACCTTACCTCTCAGAGTCCCCCAAATTCAAATCAATCAATCAATTAATACTATTACTGTACGAGAATGAATACATACATAGGGAATATAGGATACATACGGAGATGAGAGGGGAACCAGTAGAGAGGTGAGGAATCCCAGTTGGGGGAAGAGAGTGTAGTAAACTAGCTGGTGTAGCGCGTGCTAGCAGCTTCCGAGCCACCATTTCCCGCCACTGTCAACCTCCCTCACAACCGGCATTATCTTCTCGCCTTCCTCCGCAGCCAACCCCGCCGCAACTACCTCTTCGCGTTTCATCTCTTTTCCCATTTTTATCGCACTCCCTGCTCCCAAGCTTTGGGCACTTCGTCTTTATCTCTTGCATTCAAATTACCTATGAAATTGATCCCAAGTTCCTGAATAATGCAGAAAAAATGATCAACCAATTGAATCTACACTTCAAATTAATAAATTCAAATGAAACTGAAACTGAAAAAAATAAGGGTTTGGGGAGAATTCGCCTAATTGCTGATGTGAATTTAGAGGGGACAGTGCGCGTGCAAGTCTGAGAGTGAGTGGTTCGATTTAGCGGTTTAATAAGATACTACCCCGTATATTGAGATGAAATTCAAGGAGATCGGTTCTCTTTTTAAACAATTTCTTAGTATTAATCTAAGAAATCGGTTTGGTTTTGAACCAGTTTCATTAATATAAGAAATCTGTTTTTTTGTTTATAACCAGTTTTTTAACTCAAAGACACCAGTGTCTCTTATTAGTGGTCTCTTTTCCCTTTTTTGTAGTAGTGTGTATCCATTCAATATAACAAGGTGCAGACGTTCAATGTAAATCTTGTCCCATTGTGTGTCCCATCTCTTGTCCCATTGTTTCTTCTTCTGGCATAATCACTTTGATCTAAATTATCATCATTTTTTATCAATTAATAAAGGGTGATGTGTTACTTAATCAGAGCAATGAGACACAAGGTGGGAAATTAAAGTGGGGCGAGTGATCTCAACTCATAAATGTCATATGACGTTTACTAATGAATGATTTATTTGCTTAAAAAAAGTTATTCACGTATTGTTAGTTTCGTAGACAGTCTTGGTCAGTTTGACATGATTTTGTTTCAAAATTGATGAGGATCTTATGCCAGATTGCCAGGTGGTTTTTTATCGTCACATTGAAACCTGTTTATCGTCACATTGGAACCTTTTATTAGCTGAAATTTGAGGTAGTTTTGTGCCTGGCGTAGGTTACTGTATAGGAGCAAACAACGAGGGTTGTTGGAGTTGGATTTGGTACTAGGAAAGTGGGTTGAAGACAATATTCATTCCATGGATGAAAGTGGAATCAAATCGCTCATCCATGTTCTTGACCAGGTTCGGTCATTTAACTGTCCTAATTTAAGTTTTATGTTGATGAGATTGTATGATTTTATCATACAATTTTGCTTGGTTTTCCTTTTAGTTCTTTTTAGTTACCTATGCGCTTCCTGAATCGTAGGATCGCGTGTAGCTTGATAACAATAGAAAAGATTCCCATGAATTCTGATGAGGAATTTTATTCTTCCACGGAGTATTATTTCGGACTCCTAGTTACCAACGTTTTTCATCATGGACTTTCTGTGTTTCTTGTAAATAACGCTAGATGCTCATAGTCGAACTTGTGTTCTACTAGTAACTTCTAATAGTCTAAGAGGGAAGTTGATCTAAAGATCCATTACATAAAATAAGTTGATGTCCTAAACTGGGATCATTCCGATCATTTGTTTTGGAGGGCACCAACGCCAACACGCGGTAACATACTTATCTTTATTCAAGCTTACTTGCAGTTGTGAAAGTTTGTTCTAGATATGCTTTGACCCTTTACCGTCTTCCTGATGCATTATGTTCTCTTTAAACTGTCATGCTGGGGTAGCTTGTATATGACAATGTAATGGAGGTTATCATGTTAAGCATCACATAATACGCGTGGTTATCATGTGAGTGTGCCTGGTAACTGTTATAGAAGCTTTTCAATGCTAGTGGTTCAAGTTATTTTGAAATAGGAATATTTTGGCTAATCCCTAAGGTCATCCTAAGATAAGTTATACTCCCTCCGTTCCAATCAATTGTTTGCCTATTCCATATTGGGGTGTCTCAATGAATTGTTTGCCTTTCTATTTTAGGAATGCCTTTTATGTGTAATTTGACTTTTGGCTCCACATGTCACCTTCTAATTGGATCTCTTGCCCTTGGTGCCAAAAACAAAGGCAAACAATTCATTGAAACGGAGGGAGTACTACTCTGTAATGAGTTATATTTTATCTGAAATTTATGTTGAGTTCTGGTGTTTATTTCTGACAGGAGAACCCTGACTTGTGGAGGTGGTTGAGTGAACAGGAACAGCCACCTGAGTCGATTGCTGAGAATCCAGTGAGTTTATGGAGTGTGGTTACTGAATTATCGGATGTAGTATGTATTTTACTCAAAGAATTGTAGACTTAAGTTCCATAATTGTAGGTATTCACAGCTGTTCGGGAAAAGGTTGGAAGCAATCTAAACAAATATGCCTCTGCAGAGACGCGAGCAATACCGGGACAACCATGGGTCCGAGGATGGGATGATATGAACAGAGCCAAACACAGCCCTGTGTCTGGAAATCAGTAGCTTTTCTAAGCATGCAATCAAATTGTTCCCTGGCTTCATGGTCAGGGCTCAGGGCAATGAGCCAATGACGATGTGTGTAATAATCAGGTGAATGAACATAGGTTTTACGGAATAAGGCCGCATTGGAACTCTGTATTTTTTTTTGTTTACTATTATGGTTTATACTCCATACTATTTGTATGTTTGAAGAGTGCCAACGACATATGGACAACGTTTGACTGTTTGTAATTAGTATTGAGAATTGAGATTGATTAAGTTGTCTTTCAAGGTTTAGAACAACTTGCATAATAACAGAAAAATGGGAATTTTTTATTCAATAGAGGTTGAACCACGGAACCATCTTCATGTGGAGTATTAGAAATGGGAGTAATTTTCTAACAATACATGTAAAATGAGAATTAGTCGGTTGAAAGATCGTCGTCCATTACGGAGTACATTAGTGGGAGATATACTCGTAACATATACGGAGTAGTATATTGTAAAAGAACAAACAACAATGTTAGGGCCTTAGTCTCAAAAAGATTTAGGGTCGGTTAACATGAATTAATCGCTAGCTGAATCGAACCAATATTGTAAAAGGAAAAACAAAATCTACCTCCATTCCGTGAGAGTTTTCATTAAAGTTATTACGAGACAATTTCGTATAATCTTTTGTGGTAATTAATCAATCCATATTCAGGAAGGTTTGTAATAGATAACAAGAACGTTAGTCAATTTTTTTCCCCTTAATTTTTCAAGTTTAAATTACGGAAAATAAATAAGTACTCGGTAAGTCCGTGGAACAAAAAAAATAGTGAAAAATAAAAATATAGGGGCCCAAAACTTTCCAAATCTAAAAATGAATTTTACAAGTAGTAATTTACGCGGTTTTCGTTCTTCAATTTTCCTATAAATATAACCCCCACCCTACCCTTTCCCTCCACAATTGCAATCAGTCTGCTCTACCCTTCTACTCTGTTCCTCAAAACCCAGAAATTCAATTGCCTCAATACTCAACAATGTCAAACATCACAAATTCCAGAAAAAACTCCACCTCTTCTACAATTTCAACAACCTTGAAGAAATCGACACACGCGGACCCTACTCCATCAGCGAAGTTCTCGCGCGCGCAGTACGGTGATGTTCGAACTCCGATTTCTATCTCTAACGGAATTGTTCACTTCTTCCGTCCAGAATATGAGGAAATTGAAGACCAGACGGCGAATGTGAGAGCCTGTAACTCCGGCACCACCGACAGTGATCCGGCGAAGAAGTTGAGTGTTGTGAGAGGTCGGAAGTACGATGATGTGCGCACACCTGTTACCCTGTCGAATGGAGTGTTTACGTTTCATAGGCAGACTTCATCATCGGAACTCGGAGATCAAATCTGTGCGCAGTGATGAGGATGAAGATCAACCAACGGTGCTGCTGCTGCTGCTGCATGCTAGTCTCAGTAACTTTTCTTATGTGTTTTGTTTTTTTAGAATTGTGAAGAAGTTCAATTGAATGTTAGTAGCAACTAAATCGAGGTTGTGATTCACTAATCACAAAAGGATAGTTGTAATTAAGTAATTGCCGAGGAAGTTCGATTGAATGTTAGCAACTATGGAGTACTATTTTTTTTTTCTTTTTCCGTGAATGAATTGGTATTTTTGTTTAGTTTGTTACTGAGAATTTGAGATGAGTCCATACAAAAACTGAATGTTTAGCTCTTTCAGCTGCTCTCTCGTAAAACTGTCTTTGACCATTATTTCAATTAGTCATAAAAATGTATGTTTTGACCGTTGTGCTTGTTCGTGGTCGTTGATGACAATTTTGATTTCTACTCACTACTATCCTATGTCAATCAATCCAACAAAAAATCTACTCGGTATGAAATTGGCTTTCAAATCGTGTACTATCTCTAATGTTGTACAGTATGAGTTAGAGTATATAAACATTTTGCATCTCCAACCTTCACTTTCAGGTTTTGATTGAATTAGTTTCATAAAAATCCGAGTCAGGATGGTTTCTCATCAAGGTTTTACAAACATTCTTGGAATATTATCAAGAACAATATAAAAGCATTCGGTTTTTGGTTGCTGTCCGGCTTTTGGGTTCTAGCAGTCTACACAAATCCCTTAGTGCAAAGCTTTATTTCGACTAGAACGATGAAATGATTGTACTTATTTTTTGGGTTTTGATTGTTTTTGTTGATTTTCTCTTTTATAAGAGCCATTCTTTTTTCTTCTTTTCCCTATATGGAAGATTTGATCGGTTGAAATACCGTCTTCATTCCATCCTCCTCACTACTAAAAGATTTACTGAGTAACATTTACTAAAATCTTTGATGAGGAGATAATTGATAAATCCTCATACATCCAATTTACTGCATAAACATATTTCATTGCATTAATTACGTCTCACCTCATATTTTTACCACTCTTCGGTACCACTCTAGGTCTTATTCTTACCCTTAAATGACAACTTTGTTTTGTACTTGTTTTTATAAGAAGCGTACCCTCTTTATATTTGTACACACTTTTATCTTAATCGTACCTATTTCTATTAGGTTTGGTACCACTGTTACTTTCATTTGTACTTAGTCTCTCAGTAAAGTTAATGAGAGACCGTCTCTCAAGAGACCTACTAATTTTTATAATACTGTATCTATGCAAACATAGAAAGCATTGACTCATCATATATTTGCAAGATTTTCACCTATTTTAAATTTACAACCTCAATAATTATTTGATATCATTAATTGGTTGATTCACTTTGAAATTATGGAAGTTGCATTTTAAAAACATACGGAGAAAAAAAGATGATTTTTTTGGATGAAACCTTATTAAAATGTTACAACCTATACATGTTACGTTATTTCATTATATTACAGATTTACAACATAGGTAATACGAGTAAGTGAATCAATAAAAACAATTAAAAATTTAAATAACTTCCTTATAGAATAAAACTAAATTATGGTGTGTCACATGGACCGGTGCTGATGCAATTTTTTTATCTATATACTAAATAAAAATCGCTTGAAAAGGGAATGACACGTGCTGTGTGATGGTGAAATTTTTTCCCACCTAAAAACACTTAGTTATAGAATATATAGATATGCATTTGACCTATAATATGAGTAACTCACCCCATTTACAACTTACCAAGTACAAGTAGTTACCATCGACTCTACAAGTTTCGATAGAATACGGACACAGTCACACAAAAGGTTACAATTATTATTAAAGCTTGAAATCGACGTGCCTAAAAAAAGTTAAATAAAAAAATGTGGACATGACATAGGTCCACCCCGACGCGGCCACGCGCGGGTTTGGGGAGGCGAATGAATCTCCATATGAGATGGTCAAATTGAAATTTAAATCGAAGTAGGAGTCGACACCGAACTTTGTGGGAGTTCGGGCCCATTCGAACCCACTCTATGTCGTAGTGGGCCATGTACAAAATACGGCCCATTTTCGATGTCAGAGTTTATTGGGTTCGTCCCTTAGCATTTGATACCGATACCGACATTATCGGATATCGTGTATTGAATGACTCTCGTTGCCAATGGATTCGGACATCCGGAAACCATGGTTCTGAGTAAGGGGTGAGGGTACGTGTTGGGAAGTTCACTAAGAACACCCAACCCCGCCCGCACTTAGCGGCCTTTACTAAGATATCGTTCGTTTTTTATGTACACGCGTTAGTTCGACGATTGAATGATATGCAAACATTATTTTCCCTAAACATGTGAGAGAAAAATAAATGGGTTGCTAAGTCGTTTAATGCATGTTAAACTAATAACGTCAAAGTTATTTTAGCATGTGAAGTTCGTTTTAGTCTAATAAAACGATAACAAAAACAAAATATAAATTGATGCTTTGTTTTCTCGGTATGGAGCTCGTCGGACAATGGTTTAAACTTGAGAGCGTCGAGATGATGCGGGATGAGTTAAGGTGTTATTTAGTGTGGTTGGACGGGTTTCGGCCGGTTTTTTTGAGGTCGGATTCGTCGGTAATTTGGCAGTATTTCGGTGCTTCTTCGGAGGTATATCGGGATTTGCTTTGAATGATTTTTTTTCTAGATGTCGAGGATGATGGATGTATATTTCATGTATGGGAATCATTGATCGCCTATTGATGGATAGTTTCTGCATGAATTGTGTTGAACAGAGGGTCCTATTTATAGGCGAAGAGGTTTAGGAGAGGTATCTTGTTTAGACAACAAGAAATACCGATTTGGATAGGAAACGCGAGAGTTTGAAAGGAACGAGAAGTCCGTTGCTTGGGGAGGAAGCAAGGAATCTCGGCTGGTTGGGGGGAGTTGGCCGAGTATTTTGATGCTCGGTCGGTAATTGATTCGGTTTTCGGATAGAATTCCTACTTGAGATCGAATTCTATCCTTAAACGGATTTGTTTAATATTTTTTGAAGCTGATTTTTTGTGGTGTTTGAGACCGAATCAGCCACGTGAGGTGTCACGGCTGACTCGTGTGTCTCGAGAATATTTTTGACCGGGTTTTGACTCGGTCGCTAAAAGACGGTTTTACCACTGGTGTCGGAATCGACCCAAATTAGTCTCATTTGACTCGAAACGACCCACTGGGCCTGGATTTGAGGTCGGTTTTGTAAGATTTGTACTCCGTAATAAGCCCAAGCCAAATGTCCATGATTTCGAGCCCATATCCGAGTCCATCAAAGCATGTTTGCGTCCGATCATCATCGGGTGTTTGGGGGAACTACTATAAACACCTGGCGGTAAAAATGTGGGCGTCTTCAAAAAATAATTTACAAAAATCACTAATTTGTTTCTTCTTCCCCTTAAAAAGGCACATAAGAATACTTTCCAAATCTCACCCCAAAAGTCGAGAACAACAAAAGAATACGTCTACTGAGCAACAGTCTCTTGTTAAGTTTATTGAGAGACCAATTACAAATAGAGGTCGTAAAACTATTACAAAATTAAATTACCATTTAGGGCTTGCTTGGGATGAGGGTAATACATTAAGGGGTAATGAAGGTTGAAATGTAAAGAAAATGGAGGAAGATGGTGGATAGTGATGGTGTTTTATAGTGTAAATGGAAGGTGAAGGAGTAATAATTACCTCCATATGGGGGTAATGCATTACTTATGAGGAGAGAAGAGTAATGAATTACCTCAATATGGGGTAATTGTTCCTCCCTCACCTACTCTTTACACCATAAATCACCACCACTAACCACCTCTCACTTCCATTTTCTTCACATTTGAACCCTCATTACCCCGTATTACCCACATCCCAAGCAAGCACTTATATGTACATTTAATACGGAGTAATGAAACAGATACGAATAAAACATAAAAGTAATTTCTCAATAGCTTATCCAGAAACCGTGGATTTTGTGTTCCGGTAAATATAACCCCTATCAAACCCTTTCCCTCCACAATTGCAAATAGTCTACTACTCTGTTCCTCAAAATCTCTACTACTCCGGAAAAAAAACAGAAATTCAATTGCCTCAATACTCAACAATGTCAAACATCACAAATTCCAGAAAAAACTCCACCTCTACAAAGAAATCGACACATATGCCGAAGCTTTTGAGACCGCGTATCTCACACTAGGACCCTACTCCAGCAGCGAAGTTCTCACGCGCACAATATGGTGATGTTCGAACTCCAATTTCTCTCTCTAACGGAGTTGTTCACTTGTTCCGGCCGGAATGCGAGGAAATTGAAGTGGATGCATGCGAGAGCCTGTAACTCCGGCACCACCGACATTGATCCGGCGAAGAAGTTGAGTGTTGTGAGACGTCGTAAATACGATGATGTGCGCACACCGGTTTCCCTGTCGAATGCAGTGTTTACGTTTCATAGGCGAAGTTCATCATCGGAATTCGGAGATGAAATGTATGCACAGTGATGAGGATGACTTAAAAACAGCCTTGTCAATCCAACAAAAATATCTACTCTGTATGAAATTGGGTTCCAAACCGTGTAATATCTCGACGGTTGTATCTTGTATGGCTTTGAATTTGTAACTGCAGAGTAGGTTTAAGAGAATAAGGTCATATAGGATACGATTACAATCGGGCATCATCTTCATATGGATTGTGTTTGTAACTATAGCGGTCGATTTAGCTGGTGTCTTTCAGGTCGTGATTCGTGATTTAAAAGTGCTAGAATTCCGGGTTGGTACGAGTTTTGACGCTTGCTCAAATTAACATAAGATTAGAGAATACATAGACATGGATGTTATCATTTGAGAAGATCGAGTGTTCCAAATCCAATTTGAGTTATTTTACGAAGGATCCACCATAAGCTTTCTCCAATCACCATCTCCATTACTAGCTTATGATTGATGCTGAATAAATGGTTTAACATCCTGATTAACCACTAGACAGAGACATCTTCGGTAAATCATTGTAACCTGGTACTAGTACTTAAGCATGCTACAAAGATTCACAGTAATAGAACAACAACGCAACAGACATAATAACATAAAGAATGAGAGTGTTTTTTTGGTATGAAATTCATACCAAGAACCATCTCATGTAGTATTAGAAGAGATCGGGTTACGAACTTATGGGTGAATAAAACAAGTGCAACAGTCATGGGATTTCCCCAATACAGGTAAGATAATAGGCTCCTCATTGATGAGGGCAATTCAGAGGGAAACAGAAGTGGGTTTGTAATCGATAACAAGGACCTTTTCCAAGTGACCCAGGAAGAGATTTGCAAATAGGACATGCTTTTCGTGCGCAATGTACTCAGCAATGGCTTCAGTGCTCTCAAATGTCGACTCGAAGATGTGAGTAAAACCCTGATGAAGGTTCTCAATGCTCACATCTTTACCCCTACAGCATCATTTAGAATGGAAATCAGTCCAAACTCAACTCCAATTACAGGTGAAACAAAAACATTAACATATTCCACAACGATTCTACCTAAGCATGACAGTAAGTAACAGTAATGACAGTTGGACTATGCGAAATTTTCATAAAAATAGCCGAGTGGGAGCAACATAGGTTAAGATTTTCACTTCAATTGTTCAATTAATAATTGGCTACACGAGAAATTCTCGAATCCCGACAACAAATCCTGGATCCGTCACTGCCTGAAAAATGGGGTGTAATAAAGTCCAGCATGCAATGAGAGCAGAAAGAGAAGAGGGGTATATACTTGCAACAAATCAAATCAAATCAAATGAAATACTACATGAAAGGAAAGGAAGAAGAAAGAACCAATGGAAGGACTTCATGACAGGAATGTGATTGACAAGGTCAGCATAGCCATTGATGAGCTCCTGGAGCTTCTCTGGTGAGACATCATCGTTGAACTTGGCTAGCAGTATATGCTTCACTACTCCCTTATCATCGTTTGCCATCTTTATCTCCCACTCTCAGTCCACCCCCAACACCTTCGATGCCAGTATCCTTTATTATATGCAGCCACACCAAAGACGTGCAAATGTGCAATCAATCAATAATCGAAGTGTTAGTTGAGATCTGTAGGTGGTGCCCAGTGAAGGTTTCAAAGATCCAAATCAGATCAGATCGGACCCGAGTACTCGACATGGTAGTTTTGTTTGGGCCAAACCATTATCATTAGTTGATCCTTCTTAAAATTCTAAAGAATCAAATACTTCCTCCAAGTTTTAAGGTTATTCTCATTCCAAAATGGCACAAAATTTTTTTATTGTGTTAAAATAATGAAAAACTAATAAGTATGGGTTGAAAATGAAAAAGTAATGAAAAATAATAAAGTTAGTGTATAAATAGATTAAAATATTGAAACCTTCTTCCTCCTCCCTAAAAACCCTAGCCTCTAAAAAATAAAAAAATTGGGGCTTCCACCATTAATTGGTGGTAAGCCCCCCAATTTTAGTTAATTATATAATTTTAATTTTCGTAACAGTATTAGTAATATAGTTTTAATAATTGTCCTCTCCTTTTGGAGAGTTTCGCCCCCATCAATTGATGGGTTTCGCTCTCTCTTTTAGGAGAGATGTTCAATCGTCTATGATAGTAGAGAGGACGCGGAAGATCAGTGCCACAATCGTTCTTTATATGGTGTCTCAAATTATGTCAGATTGGCGGCTACAATCTATCAAGTTTGATGGAATCGATTCTCTTCAAAACATTGGAAGATCCGAAGACCCTCTTGTGAAAAGTTGTATCATTAAACAGCGATATATTGAAAGAGGATGTGCAGAAGCGGAGTTCAAAATCATAGTGAGAGATCTTTGTTTTAACGAGAATTTATTTTACTCAAATTTTATAGTATTGTATCCGTTCAATTTCGATATATTTTGTAGATGTCGTATGACTTTTTATTAATGAAATGATCTTTTCGCTCAAAAAAAAAAAGATTAAAATATTGAAAAAGTACGGTCAAATAAGAAAATAAATGAAATGGGAAGAAAGATAGAAACTTGGATGAAAATGGAAAGTGGGAAGAAGATAGAAACTTGGAGGAAGTAACATCTTATGAATTTAGATGACTCAACATCACCAATAATAATACGGAGTATAATATTTTGTTTGTTATTAAGTCAATTCCTTATGTTATACTATATGACTTTTAAGAGCAATCGTCAGTCTTATGGAGTACTCCGTATATATTACACGTTCCCTCATAAACTCCGACATTATGTTCGATTGAAGAAAAAAATTGTCGCTCAAAGTGCTTGTCATTTTGCTTATAAATTTGACACTTCTAGTACCGATGAAGTCTTGATCGACTGATTAAGATAGAGGTATTGTGGACAATATATCCATGTTCGAATCCTCTTTCACGTAATGGCCTTGTGGCTCATTAATATCAAAAGAAAAGATCGACACTCCTACGGGCCTAGTGCTGTTTGCACTCACTTCTGTCATACTACAACTCAGTACTAAATAGACACATAACGTTAGATACTCACTTGTCTTAGTCGGGTAACCTCTCTCTAAAAATCTCTCTCTAAAATTTCCTCCCCAAATTTTCCCCAAAAACAAAACCCTAATTTTCTGGTGCACCACCGCAGCTGCCGCCCCACCTCTCTTCCTTCCCTCCTCACACAACCTCGCCGGAGATAGGACTCTTCTTAGGTCCATCTCCGGCGAGCTTTTATTCCTCTTTCGATTAACCCCTTTTCAATTAGGCCCTTTGATTCTTTGATTGATTAGTCCTTCTTCCCATTTGATCGTTCTTCTTCCTCTTTGTGTTTTTATGGTGTTGTGGTTGCCGGTGTGCATTCTAATCTAATCATCCTGTTGATGGATCTCCTGTCAATTTATGTCGTGTGTTTTGTTGCAGTGGTTAATCATCTAGAGGTGTTCCCCGACCCCTCGCCCCTTCCCCCACCTCTCTCGGTGAGCCTCTGTTCCTTTCTTTGGGTCTTCTGGTTTTAAAAAAAAAACAATGAAATGTTTAAGTTGTCCCTAAGTTGACAGGCGGTGTCTTTTTTTCTTTTTTGTTCTTTGTCTGTCTTTTTGAGGTCTTGGTTGTGTAGGTTTTGATTGGGTGTTCCCCCTCCCCTCGCCCCCCTCCCCCACCTCGTCAATTCCTGCCTTACCTCTTTTCTTGGGTCCGTTTGAAGATCCGTTTGTTTCGTTTGTCTCGTCCATTTGGGTCCTATGTTTAGGTTAGGATGCATGTGGTTGGCTCCACTTGTTTTGAATTTTCTTGTTTCTTGGTATGTTGTTTGAGCGTTTTTTGGGAGAAGGACTCTTTGTCTTTTCTTGATTCTTGGGTCTATTTGATTTGTGTTTGTTCGATGGGGTATGAGAGCTCCTGTGTGTTGTGCTTGAGTTGGGTTGAGTTTGGTTGTGGGGGGATTGGTTGCGGTGGTTCTTCACTTTACATGCCGCTTAAAACATTTATTAACTTTCTACTTATGTTTTTTATTTCAATAAATTTCCTTCTTGAAGGAAATATGGTTGATAATAAGTTAGATTTGTGCTTGCGGTCGGTGTGGGCTGACCTGACCATGATTTGGTCTTGTATGGTGTCTTTTACGAGTTTGGTTGTGGAAATTTCCTTGTCCTCGATTCTCTACTTCCTGGATCGTTTGGACCATTGGCCTTTTGATTGTGGGGTTACATCATCAAGGTGTAGGAGTTTATTCTCCATCGGAGGCATGTTTGCTCTCCACTGTTTCTTTCTACGCCCTTTTCGCAAGGGCGTAAGTATGCCTTGCTACTGTCTCTTCGCGACTCAGTTGTTTCAGTGGTCCCTGAGAGCTGGCGATTGTCTTGATGAAATGGATAATGACGTTCGTGTCCAATGCTTCGTTCGCCATCATCCCGCCGTTGTCTACCGACGCTTTTCTCTTATGGTTATTGTACTAATAGTTGTCTCGTATTTCGTTTCTATGTATAATAAGGGATGTATTAAGGGCTTCCTAAGCCCAAACATTATGTAATCCCAACTGTTTTTCTTGGCTGGCAAAAAAAAAACGCTAGATACTCCAATTTTCAAGTGAGTAACCAGAGCAAAGGCGGATGTAGGTGAGTGTTGAACAAGTGCACCCATAGTGTTTCAAGCAATGTAGATGGTAGAATATCAAACTCTAAACCATTTAACCACTTGGGCATATACAAAGTAGAGTAGTTAAGATACCCATAACACCACTCATAAAATGTTTGCCTCATTCATTTCATTTCTTAAAAATTTAAGTTACGGAGTACTTTAATTCAGTATTCATAATGTTGGGTGAATTGTTGATTCTTAAGTGAATATTATTGATTTTGAAGTGATATTATCATTCCCTTTTATGTATTTATTCTTAAAAATCTCTATAAAAGTTTTTTTTTTGTTTTTATTTTCCAACATTATTTGTGGAAAAAAAGATTTCAGTTTTAGAAATTAAGATTGAAGATAATTTCAACATTAGAGTACCAAAATTCTTGAAGTAATCACATAATGCTAACCCAATTGGCTAAATAAATACTCCATCCATTCCAACAATTTGTATACGTTTGCTTTATGCACGTACGTCGATACTCGTTTTCTTTTGTCTATATCTTCAGATACGTGTTACTAAAAATTATAAAAATTTGATATACATAATGTATTTTATTAGACGATTTAAACAAGATCCCATGTGACTATCTTTATCTTATATATTAGAAGTTACATTGAAGATTCTCATCACTTATAAATAGTGTTAAAAAATCAAATGTATACAAATGGTTAGAACGGGGAACGAGTAATTACTTAGTCCGTACCACGTAGATGACCACATTCAGATCTCCTGTAAGACGAATTCACGATGATCTATTTGAAGTAGGATTATGTGTGTATTTTGATGTGATTGGAAGGTGTGGCTGAGAAAAATGAGGTGTGAGTGAGCGACCAATCGACAGCAATCCACACAAAACAACCACCGGTGAACGAACCTCGAACCCCAACCCCTCTCTCTCCCTCTCTCTCTCAGTGAGTCTGAAGTCTGAAGTGACAAGTGACAACTTGTTGGCGCAGGAGCAGGAGCCATTCAATATTACAACAAATAATCATCCAGAAATGGTAGAAGGAGATACGGAGTCATCATCCATAAACGGAGATGGTGGAGGGAATGGAGAAGGGTGGAATAGAGCAAAAGGGTTTTTGATAAAGACATTGGTTGTCATGGGTGGGGCCCTCTTCATTCGTCGCCTCACCAAATCAACCACTCGCCGCGATCATGCCCGTCTTATTACTCAATCTCTTTCCGGTCAAAAAGTATACTCCGACTCCGACTCCGACTCTTCCTTCTTTTTCTGATTTCATTTTGGTGGGTTTTCAATTTGTGTTTGTATGTGTGCAGAATTCACGGGAACAAGCAGCTAGAGACCCTGACCATTACTTCAATTTGAGGTACTCTACTACCCCTATTATTTTCTCAACACTCTACTTTACCATGGAATTACGATTCCTGCTTCTGCATTTTTACCACTATATTGCAGTAATACTAGTCCCATCCCTATCCCTCAAATTACAATTTTCAGCTAGGTGGCTTCATGAATTCACACCCAAAATACTACCACTATTTTTTTTCATTTACTGCTATGTATTGTGACTGTGACAGCATTATCCTGGTGGTATATACTTGCAAGTAATGAACAAATGAACTGATCTCCGCCTTCCTATTTTGTTGCGCCCAAAGCTTCCTCAAATTAGTATTGTGTATTCATAGAATGATAGGTCACAATGCGGCGAGGGGAAGGAAGATGATTCATTCATTTGCCTTTTCAAATCTTAACCGCAATAGCAAGCACATTACCTTAGAGCAGCTTGTTTGGATGGCAAAATAAATGGGAAGAGGAGAGTGTGAAATTTTTTCCTCTTAAGTCTTTCGTGTGGGTGAGGGATTTTGATTTGCCTCAATGGATACTTCCAAATTTCACTCCACCCTTATTTTGTTTCTAAACAAGGGATTATGAATCCCGCGCTCTCCCTCCATTTCCTTTCCCTTTAAATCCTTCCATCCAAACAAGGTGTTTAAATAGAGGGATTTGGAGAGAAAGGAAGGGAGGAATTTTGAGGTGGAGAAATTCCTTTGTTTAGTTAACAAAATTGATATGGAGAAAATCCTTCTACTTTACATTATGGGCATGTTTAGACAGCAAAAGACGGGAAAGGGGGAAGGAGGGAAGAGAAATGGACGGGATGGGGCAATGGGGTGTGGGTTTTTGGATACAATATCCCTCCAAATCAGGATTTTTATTTGACTTTGGAGGAGAGAATATAGTTCCCTTCAAATCCCTCTCCATTTCTCTCCACCCTTCGTTGTTATCCAAACAAGGAATTTTAAATCCGTTGCCCCCTTCCTTCATTTGCCTCTGAATTCCCTCATCCAAACAAGCCCTATAGGAAGCATTAAGCATATATAATGAATTGTAAAAACAATGATTGTAAACCATAAGGATATGGTAAATGAATTGGGTTGAGCAATACTAAACATCAATAGAAGGGTTGCTAAAGCATCAGGAAAAGCCTTTTTTAACTGTATTTTTCCTTGTTTTCTCACCGCTCACCTAGGTCTATGCATTTTTGAAGACGTTTAAATCATTCTATTGTTAGATCGAGTGATTCGAAAGATTATTTTTGCAGAATGATCTCTTGCCCTGCTGCAGATATGGGGGATGGCTCGAGTGTTCTATATGTCGAACAAGTAAGCAGAAATTACATAGTGAGTACTAATAGTATTTTTACCCATGAGGTACAACCCTTTGTTTAAAGATATTCTGTTCTGTCACCAGGCCTTCTGGAGAACTCCTCAGAAACCCTTTCGGCAGGTGTGCTTCATATTTGTTAGTGATTTACTTGCAAGTCCTTGTGAGTTGTGATGCTCCCATTACCATCAGTTGTGTTCCTAGTCCGTTGGTTCTTGCTGTGTTACCTTTCCACTTTCTGCCCAGCATCTTCACTTGCTTTCTAGTGGCTAAATTGTTTTGTTGATGTTTTGTAATGCTTTTAGTTTCTTATGTGACCTGTTTTTATTTTGGATAAGTTTCTGTAGAAACTACATTTTATATTGCTGATATCATTCCCATTGCACTGCAGAGATTTTACGTGGTGAAACCTTGTCCGAAGGAGATGAAATGTGATGTTGAGGTGGGCCTGATGATTTCCTGAGTGTTTCATACTTTCATTAAGTTTAGACACAAACTGCTGTAGACCTTTCTTTCTGTTCTTACCAGATACCAACATATGAGTTTTGTTAAGTTAAGATGGGCATGTTCCATTTAAACCCATTTTGGCCTATATGCACTTTTTTCCCAATTGAAAACACTAATCTCTAAATCAGAATCAAAGTTTGTTCACATAATTTCTCGATTCTCAGAATTTAATATACTTTTTACCGAAGATGTCTTAGTCTAGTGGTTAAGACGGGGGTATTGTGGACAATAGGTCCATGTTTGAATCCCCTCTCCTCTATTGTAATGCTACTAAGTGCGCACTTCGTTGGACGAAAATAATTATTAAATATATTCTTTTCGATAACAGTTAAGTACATATGCCATTAGAGACATGGATGAGTACAAAAACTTCTGTGATAGGCCAAAGGATCAGCGTCCACTTCCTGAAGAAGTTATTGAGGTTAGTTGATTGTATTATGTTGCATCACTTTTGATGTCCTTTATTCCTTAGTAACTTCATGTCCTGATATTGTGGTTGCGGTCGTGTATTGAACTCCACAATGTTTAGGTTGATACTTGATGGTGTGATGAAAGTCTCATAGCAAACATTTTTGTGATTTTGATGTCATTGTGTTAACTTTTTTGTTGTCAAGAACTGCCAAGTGGGTATTGCTGTTGAAACTTGAAAGTAGTATCATCTTAAGTTAAGTTTTCATTATGTTTCTGTGTGATTGGACTCCATAGTTTTTGTTATGCGTGAAAGATGTGGAAAAAGCCTTGTAAAAAGAGAAGTGACAATTAAATTCAACCACAGTTATATACTCCGTAGTTGGTTTGTCAACTCTACGTAAATCGTAAATGTTTATTAGTGAACAAATGTAAGCCCAAGAGTTATGTGAAGTACTACTGAAGTCTGCCCTTATGAATTTACACTGGTGATGATGTAGTACTGCAAGCAAATCATTAGGAGCTTTTCCATATTTCATCTACAATGCAAAGGGAGGGGTGGAGAGTCGGACCTAATGATACGATTTTTTGCGGAAACGATTTTTGTAACGATATTTGTTTTATGTGGTTTTGTAAACGAACCAAAAAGACTCACCCACTCACACGAAACAATGGGATATTTGGCGAATTAGACCTTTAACTCGACAATAGTGATCGAACCCAAGACCTATTGAGATCGAACTAGTAATTCTCCAAAACATGTTTGAATAAGAACGAGATTTTGTTTGCTAAACAAGCAAGCATGGCTTTTGTTATAATTCTTCAATCCTGAATTACGTGCAAATTATGCCTTTAAATAGCCTAGGAGTGAAAACTGTTTTAGGCATCCAAAAGGCAATTACTTATGGCAATAAAACTCAACTAATTAAGGTCCCTAATTGCATCAATTAAAACGAAATGAATGGCAAGAAACAGTAAACTAAATAGGATAATAACCCTTTTATTAACTTAAATAAAAGAAACAACTTGGAGCTTGTATTCATGATTTAGACGGTCCAATCCACGATACCATGCACACGCAATGAGCCATCGGACCCAAATAAATATCGATTCTAATTCCAAGCACGAGATTATATTAGTTATCTAACCATGGTTATGATCCTCATGATTACCCATCGAGTCATCAATATCCCTGAATGTCTTACTCATCAATTATGACACTCAAGGCTCGATTACTTAATCTCTGAAAAACTAGCTTTATCAGTGAACATCGTTGGTATATAACCAAGAATATATGGGCTTAGAAAAGGCACTGGGAATTTATTTTTTACCGAACTAAGTGAGCGCCACCCAAAAAGCTTCAGCGGCTTTTGTGCACTGCGGGTCGTGGAGTGTGGACTTTGCCACCATGATCATGCCGAGAAAGCTAGCATGAACATGGAGGGAGAACTTTGGAGATTGAGTGTGTGACAAGCTAACTTTTGAATTATGGTAGGGTTTTGGACACCTGCTCTATGAGTCTGTCATCGTTTTACTATGCATCAATTGAGCTGTACCTATCTGAAGACATGTTTTGAGTTTTTTTTTCCCTGTTTCGTAAGGATTTTAAACTCGACTCAACTTCACTTATTGTAAGATGCGGAGTAATTGGCTTTTGAATGATATGAATTATGAATCATATGGATGATTTGGCAAGTACTAATTTAGATGTTGTTGTCCAGTCAAGTCTTCCGCTTATCTTATTTAGTCGTATGAGAAAGGCAGTGGATTATGGGTTCCCTACAACTAAGGCACTTACCTAGTTGTCCAGTCACTTTGGCAGTCAAGCTTCTGCACCTGCATGGTTTTTCCCTAACCTGTAGTAGTAATCTATATTCATTTTGTAGGACATTGCAGAACATTTGACAACAGTTCCTCTTAAACGGTGTGAACGTGGTAAAAAATGCTTATATGAGGGGACGACGCCACCTGAGGGCTTTCCCAATACTTGGGTAATTGTTTCAGCAATTTGATTCCAGTATTCCACTACTGCATACGTTTCCAAACTTGTTCATGATCATGAGAGCCTGTGCTCAGTTACAGTTCTACTCTTCTACGGTTCTACCTGTGATAAAGGCATCTGTTTGCTCTCGAGCACATTTCCTTCTCTTTCTTTCATATTAATTGGTGATTTTGACTGTGATAGAGTGGAGCAGCGTACTGTACGTCAGAACTGGCAATATTGAAGAACAGCGAGATACACGTTTGGGATCGAGGATATGATGAGGATGGAAAGCAGGTACTTTACTACTCGTTAGGAGGTCTACATATCTGGCTGTTTCTTGAGATTAACAGAAAATAAGGGTACTAATCGTGTTTCTGTGCGTAATTTTGTATGCCACAGGTTTGGGGAGTGAAGGAAGGGCCTTATGAATTTAAGCCAGCATCCGGGTCTAAATTTAAAGACTTGTATTCTCCTCTTAATTTACTTACTCCCCTCGCCTTGGACAAAAGGATAGAGGGCTCTTTTGTTTTACAAGACTGATTATCTTATCAGGCTATAGTTGTCTGCCCATATTTCTAATTTTGTTCTCCACTCGCTCCCATACTCACGACATGAGGCAGACCGGGATAGAAGTTTCCTGAATCCATGACACCCGTGACTTGGTAATATGTTTGAACCCTAATAATGACCCAAGATCGCTTGGACCTTGGTGGCTGATGATGCACTTAGAATTGTCGACATTCCTCCCCCATTTAAGTGCCTTTTCTATTCATTTAATTTAACTAAGCAACCAAATTTGTACATAAAATGGAGATGTGACAAAGATTGCACTGCCACCCTAGTGTGTTAAACATATTTGAACTCAAGATAATTGGGGTATGTCCATTCTCCAAGGATAGACGTCCTTCATGAAGATAAGTTACATAATATAGCACTCGTAGTAGTTTGATACAACTCTTAAAAGCTTAGCAGGCATGCTTAGTCTCACGTAGATCCACATTTCACTTGCACTAGAGGTGATCATGGATTGGGTTTGGGCCGGACTTTATCATCAAATTTGGGCCCATGCCCAACAAGCGGGCCAATTTGAAAGGTCCTAACTCGTGTTTGCCAAAAAAAGTTTGTAACCCGGACTGAACTAAGCCTTGCAGACCGCAGACCAATGTGGGTTACTGCCGCAGGTCCTAAGGCTGAAGGAACTGTCATTGCCATGATCTTAGTATTACTAAATGTCAGTAGATAAGCTGGAAAAGGCCAAAGTATACAGCATGGTCTGCTGCCAGTCAATATAATTGGACACAATCTTTGTAGCCATTCCAAATGCATAACCACAAGTTTGTATGGGTTAAAATACATGACTCGATCGAGCTTTTGATCACTAGTGTATCACATACCGGCAAAAATAGTTACTGCACTACAGATAAATCACACATTTTCATTTACAGCAGTAAAACATGGAGAACTAAGTACATGAGAAAATTCAGCTCCTTCGACACATGTAACCAGTATACTGTTTCTACCAAGGTTTTAGGTCACCAACAGGGCCTGCAGTCCAGTTAAGGATCTTCTCTCCTGATTTTAAGAAAATACTCGGATCATGTGGCAATTTACGAGCAAGCCCGTTCAAGATCTGATGAAAAGCATCACCAGGTTGCACAGGTTGAGGAAACAACATGGCTTGTTTAACTGAAGGGTTAGCCAACAGCCTCTGCTTCCTTAAGATGACTTCAGGAGGGATTGAAGTCAAAATGGTGTCTAAATTGGGCACGTCCTTCTCATCGACAAACAACCCGATATCTTCCCATGGGATGGCGTCTGCAAATGGAAGAACAATGTCATCTGCTATAATGACGGGAATGCATCCGAATATCACAGCTTCAACTAATCTTGGACTCCAAGGAGCCCACCCGAGTGGACACAAGCAAAATACAGCTCTTTGCATGTCCTCGTAGTATGTTGTTGGGTGTTCTGTTGAGATGTCAAAGAGTGGATTGTTCTTAAAGTTCTCCCAAACAGCTGCTCTAGCTCCTCTGAATTAAGGGGGAAAAAGTTTCAAATCAATCGGAATACTACTTTCAAGAAGTTACAACAATGAAAGAACAGTAAAACTCTTGGGAGATGATCTTGCTATAACTTGTAGTAGAACCACGCTGAAATTTGTAGGTCATTAGAACGTTCAGGTGATTGATTACTAATGACATACTCCGTATTATGGTTCACTATGTAACAGAATCACAGGATAAAATAGTCACAAACAATATGAAAACAGGTTAGTGAAAATAAAAGGTCACTATATTAAAAGACTTTAAACTACATATGATGTCGTGTTGAAGTAAAATTGTCTCATGAGATTGTGATATCTCCATCCCAATTTGATCGTCCCATTGACTAAAATTTAGATTTAAGAAATACTCCGTAGTAAGGAAATACCATTGATAGTGTTTGACTCATAAATTTAAACATGAATAGTACTCGTAAGATTTTTAACTAGGGGTAAAACGGGGAGTTCACTGTGTTTACTTACTATACTTGGAAATGAGATAAATTAAAAATTAGGATGGAAGGAGTATAAGAAATGATCTAATTGGCTTATTGCCCCCATTAAGTTTTTCTGTGTAGAGGCATGACTTGGGTTTTACAACGAAATCACATAAATTGGCTGTTATGAACGAGCAAAAGAATCTCTTCAATTATGTGAAATATTTGATTGTCATAAGACGGGGAAAAAGGAAAAGAGCAAACCTTGCATAATAACCCCCTTCAGGGTCATTCCCGACATCATAAAAGAGTCCTCGGAAGTAAACAAAGATGGATCGAGGAGTATCCGGAGGGATTAAATGTGCTTGCATTTTCTGTGGAGGGGCATAAGGAGGAATGGTAATCGAATTCTCTTTCAAGCAAACATGATTTCGCTGACCAAAAGTTTGAACCAAGGTAGCACGTTGGAGCAAGGGAAGAATCCCTCTCTCGATTGCTTTCTCTTCCTGCAGCATGCAGATGGAGGACTACCATAAGATATACTTGCATGTTTCCTAAATACCACGATAAACCCAAAATGACTTTAGATTGAAAAATAATCCATTTTAGATGATTTTGGGCTCGCTTAAAAATTGGAATCTAATAATTTTCTTACCAGGTAATGAAAGCATGCTCCAAAATCATGAGGTACAACAAAAAAGTGATCTGCACCTTCTGTCCTATTCCAATAAGGCCAGCTTGATGAAATAAGCTGTATAGCACTTCTCATCATGCGGGGAGATTTAAAAGGCAATGGAAGGCCATTTGGAGTCAAATCACACGTCGTATACACAGGAGTGTAGAACCAATCAGCTTCTTTGGGATTAAGGGTTCGAACAGCGCTGGACAGAAGAAATCGGTGCATGAATATCTCGGCCGCAAACATGTGGGTAAGACATCTTTGATCCTTCTGTAAGATCTTTTTGTTGTATTTGCTTGGAAGCTCGTAAACATAAACCTTTAGTCTTCCAACGGGGTCATCTTCCAACACATCACCAGCACTACCTGAAGTAGAATCAAGAAAACATATAACAAATTTTTCACTTGAGAGTTCAGAGAGATCGATGGCTGCCAGGATTCCAACTTGTGACATTTGATCACGCCTGATATCATAAAAATCTTAAGGTGATGGTTGAGACCCAACTATTCTATTTATATATCCTGCTACTATCTATGAATTATATTCCAAGCAGCACACACTAATGCTTACTTAAATGCAACTCAACTAATTATCTAATGCGCTCGGCCTCGGGTATGGAGTTGGCACTCTGACAGGGTACAAAAAACAATGTTTATGAATGAATTCACTCTCACATCTCCAAGAGTCCAAGTGTCCTTGAATGCTGTCGGGAGAGTTCATGAACAACTACTACTCCCCGTATTTCCCTAAGCCTCCTAATGTTGGGAAAAATAACACATTTTCTTGGTCTCTACCGGTATGGACCACCTCAGAGACAAGTTGAAGATCTCTTAGCATTGTACAATACTTGAACAAACATCATATCCTGAATGCCACACATCATAAAGGGACTTTTAAGAAAACCTATTCTGCTATCACAGGGCAGAAGATACCGGTTCATCCGACTCCCCAATGCACCTTGAATGAAAGAATGAACGAACGACGACATGCAATCAAACACGAAAAGAAGCACCAAGTAGCATCTAAACATCAAACTGCTCAAGGGAATTGTGCACAATCATCACCAGTCACCACCCCAAAACATTTTGAAAAAAACAGTAATCAGATCACAGTGGCAAGCAACAAATCTAAAATCTGACCTGAAATGCGCTCAGTAGGATGAGACCTAGATGAGGTGTTAGCATGAATTGAGATGAACCCAAATGAAGAAAGGAGATTAAGAAGCAAAACCCACCTCCAAATCACCATCTTTTCACAAACTCTAACACTCCCAAATAAAGTTGGATTACAGTATAAAGCAAAAGAGCGTGAATTTGTTAAAGCATAAAAATGGAAGTAGTAAATTAAGAGGAAAATGTAACCAAAAAAAGTTGGTAGGAATTTGTTTTCAAAGACTGTTAGATAAGGAGTCAATCTCATGCACCAGAAGAAGGGGACTGGTGAGTGATTGCTGGAATTCCAAGGGAAAAAGAAGCGATTTGGTATAATGGAAGCTTCAGGATCAGTAGCAGCAGGCAGCAGGCAGCAGGCAGCAGGCAGCAGGCAGCAGCTCACATCTGGGTGCGTAATTTAGTTTCTTACATGAAAGATTGTTTGTGCGTTCGGACTCGTTCCCCTTCTTTGTCTCCTAAAAAGTCGGTTCAATTATTTTCAATTCATGTTGTCAATCAGTCAGTCAACTTCATGGAGTATGTAGGGTCATACTGATGTAATAATTTTTTATTTTGAATTTCGACTTTAACAAATATTAATGCGCTCAAATAATCTTTCTTAAATTTATTTTATAGCATCTTATATTGTCGAATTATATTATTTTTATAATTTTTCAATTTCTATATTTTTTAATTCGAGAAAACGATTTGAAATTGAATTATTAGTCAATACTCATATACTGTATTTGAATCATGTTATGAAATACTCGTATGTATTGTACGGAGTAATAAATACAAAATTTTCTATATACTTCACTTATGTAATACCTTTGACTATTTTATTATTTTCTAATGCGACTAATATTAATAAACCAAGACTCGACAAACTATTTTAAATAATATCACCACAAAAGACCTTTGTAACATTTCTATTTTATTTTACAGTTCTACGCGATTTTGTGGAAGTTCTTATTTTCTCTTACAGAACCCAATTTGAAGCGTTTCAAAAGTTTAAGTTTACTCCCTCCGTCCCAATTAATTGTTTGCCTATTCCATATTGGGGCGTCTCAATGAATTGTTTGTCTTTCTATTTTAGGAATGTTTTTTATATGTAATTTGACCATTGGCTCCACATGTCACTTCTCCATTGGTTCTCTTTCCCTTGGTGCCAAAAGCAAAGGCAAACAATTCATTGGAACGGATGGAGTATTATTTTTCAGAGTCCGAAGCAATGTAATATTTTAAATTACATTTGCTAAGTGGACCAAAAATATGTTGAACTGAATAACCCCTTTTGCAACCAACATTACCCGATTGGTTGTATTTCGACTTTCAATTCCCGTACTTATTTTCTAATCATTGTGGGATTTCATCCACGAAAATCGTCCCACGTGCAAGTATGTTATTCAAATCGAAATCAACAGTTAGCTTAATTCCATGACTAGATATTTTGAGCACGATTTCATTCTTTGTTTATTCTTGATCCCCTCATATTCTTGAGTCTTGACTGTCGAAAGTGGACCATCCCACCTCATATCTAGCAATATCAACGACACTTGGAAAACCCAAAACATAAGTACATAACCCCAATTTTAATTTCGTCCCCGATATGTTATTATATCAATAAACATTTAATACTTAATACGATTATTAGTAAGACTGGACAAGGCTTATGCCTCAAGGGACTGGTTGTTGAACTATCCAAACTCAGGGGTAATTCATCTACCTATACAAATCTCAGACCATGCTCCGATTCTTTTTGCTTCAGAGTTAATAAAGGACAAGAGATTGAGACCTTACAAAGTGGAAAATTGGTGCCTAGAAACAGAGGAGGGGAGAGAAACGATCCTGAGAGAATGGGTTATCCAACCAAGGGTTCAAAGAATTTTAGCCTTATGAGAAGACTGGAAAGAATCAACAAACAACTGATGAGATGTGCATTGGATAAAAGAATGGAATGGAGAAGAAAATGGGACGAGTTTGATGAAAAACTAGGTACTGAGCTGGAAGAGGTCTTTAATGGAAAAGAGCCAAAAATTTTACACGAGACACATGAAGAGCTGGTGGAATTCAGTAGAGCAGCGGCAATTTATTGGAAACAAAGAGCGAAGATAAGATGGGCAGAAGAAGGTGATCTATGTACCCGATACTTCTTCAATTCATTGAAAGGGAGGTCTGGAAAAAATTTCATCTACTGCATAAAGGATGATCAGGGTAAGTGGGAACAAGATTCAGATAATATTAAGGCTAATTTTCAAGCACATTTTTCATCAGTTTTCAAGGTTGGGGAGCTGGCACAGTCTTATGAGGACTACATTGTGGAAAATTCTAAGTTTTTTGAGGTAATGGGCCCTAAGGTAATGGAGGAGGAGGGGGAAAGCCTTCTGAATAATTTTTCCAATAAAGAAATAAGAAGTGCGGTATTCCAGATGGGAGCTAATAAATCACCCGGCCCAGATGGTATACCAGGAGAGTTTTTCAAGAAATATTGGAAAGTAGTGAAGAAAGAGGTCTGTGAAGCGGTAAGGGCTACATTGAACTCGGGATTTATTTTGAAGGAAATGAATAGAACCTTTATTACTTTAATTCCTAAAACGACAAATCCTGACAAAGTGGAACAATACAGACCAATCAGCCTTTGTAATGTGATAATGAAAATTATCACAAAATGCATTGCTAATAGAATGAAGACTATTATGGGTAGTGTGATTGGAGAATTCCAGAATGCTTTTATCCCGGGAAGAGCAATTGCTGACAACATTCTAATAGCTGATGAAAGCATTAGGACCATCAAAAAGAAGAAGTCGGGTAAAGTAGGATTGGTGGCCATCAAGGCAGACATGAGTAAGGCATATGATCGTGTCAATTGGAACTTTCTGAAAGGAGCACTACTGGGATTGAATTTCCCTTCAAAATGGGTGGATCTGATACTTAATTGTGTCACGACGGTGTCTTACTCTATCCTTTTTAACGGGGAACCAATAAATTTTTTTTCCCCCACATGTGGTCTAAGGCAAGGAGATCCTTTATCCCCATATCTTTTCGTCTTATGTTCGGAGATACTGTCGAGAAATATCAGAGGAATGACTGGGGGTGATGAAGTCCAAGGTTTTAGGATTGCAAGGAAGGCACCACCTATTTCCCATTTATTCTTTGCAGATGACTCAATCTTCTTCTTAAGAGGGGTCTGGCATAATATGGTGAATTTCTACAGGATCATCAAAAAGTACTGCTCGCTGTCGGGGCAAATTATCAATAAAGCGAAATCCTCGATTCTATTCAGTGAGAATTGTAGTTTAGCTTTTACTCAAAGAAGTCTGCTGCTACTTGATATTAAGATGTGCGAAGACCTGGGAGCTTATTTAGGAATTCCGGACATAGGGAGTCGCAAAAAATCGATCTCACACTCTATGATTCTGGACAAAGTCAGGAAACGAATCTCTTCTTGGAATGGAATTTTCCTATCCTCTGCGGGAAGACTGACCCTAATTCATTCTGTCCTTGCTAACCTTTCAAGTTTCTTTTTATCGGTATTCAAAATACCGGTAAGTGTTGCTAGTAAGATTAACTCTCTACTAGCTCATTTTTGGTGGGTGGGCACTAGAACGAGTGGTACAGTGTACTGGAGAGCATCAAGATTCCTATCCTTACCCAAGATAGATGGTGGTCTTGGTATTAGAGATATCAATGTGGTCAATCAAGCTTCAATGGCCAAGCTAGCATGGAGACTTTTATCCCAGGAAAAGTCTTTATTTCGGGAAGTTTTTGAAGGCAAATTCGGACCTATCAAGACTTGGATTCATAAAGGAAATAACTTTAAAGGAAAAGTTGGATCTACAAACTGGAAAGACATTTTGTGGGGCAGTGAGATTATCGATAGAGGTCTTTCATGGACTTTGGGAGGCAGCTCGTCCAATAACAAGACCAACTACAAAATCAATATTTTTCAAGACAACTGGGTACAAGGTGATATCCCGGTACCAAAAACGGGTATAGATTGTATTCATAATGAAATTGGCCTCACCTGGTCCTTGGAAGACCTTATTGATAAGGATCTTTCCTGGAATCTAATCATGCTGAACAAGATATTCAGCCCTTACTGGTGTAGTAGGATCAAAGCTATATATATCCCCAAAATGAACTTATCTGTTACACCGGTTTGGAAAAGGACTAATGATGGCCTCTATAATGTTAAAAGTGGGTACACTGAAGGTATCAACACCAATAAAAAATTCAGAACCCACAGATGCAGGGCTAGTAAAAGTACGGAAAGATTCCCAATTTTCTTCAGGAAAAAGGAGATTTGGAAACTTCCTGGACCTCAGATATGGAAAACCTTCATGTGGAAAATCATAATGTCAGCCTTACCAACTGGAAAGGAAAGGAAAAAAAGAAATCTTCCCGGACCTTTCAATTGTGTTCTATGTACTGAACCCTCATTTCAGTACTCTGAAGATCATGAAGAGGTTGTTATTGAATCCTTAGAACATCTCTTTAGAGATTGTCCCACCACGGCGAGAATCTGGGCTAGCAGCGCTATGGGCATTAGAGTTGAAGCTGATTCACACATCCCCTTCCGAGAATGGGTAATGGATTGGATTATGTACCTGAAAAGGGCAGACAATTCCAACATTGGTCTTCTTCACTTCCTCAACATTCTTTATTCCGTATGGAACTTCAGAAATGGGATCATTTTTAAAAAATGGAATACTTCTACTTACGGATTCTGGAAGAAATATGAGGTCTCAAGCAGAGAACTACAGATTTTTCTAAAAGAGAAAGATCAGGAGACAACAAAGAATGGAATTGAGGATCTGAATGCGGGGAAAACTGAAAATTCAACCCAAACATTACCCTCTTTTACTAAAGGCGTTAGTTTGGATGGACAACTGGAGCGTCTTCGTCTATCCAAGGTTTTTTGGGTTATAAAACAGACAGGACCTACCAATGTCTGTCTTCTATCTAAGATGCAGGTGGATGCAGGATGGCTACCGACCTTAAAAGCTTCGGGAGGTTGGACTTGGACTCGGGGGGAAGAAGAAGAATGGGAGGAAGAATATCAATCCTTTATGGCAGAGTCACCAATTCTGGCGGAAGGAATTGCTATTCTTATGGCCATTCAAGGGATAAAACGCAGACTTATTAGGCACATTTGCATAATGTCAGACTGCCTCTGTCTCATCTCTCAGATTGTAGGAATCACAAAGCCAACAACAGAGCTATCAGCTATCATCAACGACATCTTGCAGGAATGTGCCGATTTCCACTGTTGCGCATTTAAATTTATCCCCAGGAGCAGGAATAATAAGGCGCATAGATTAGCATCTATGGCTCTTAAAATATTGTAATAGGGAGATGACTCGCTGGCAAAAAAAAAAAAAGATATTCTACCTATTTCTTATACGGAGTATAATCAAGTAGACCTCCTCAAAATGGGATCCTCTATCTCATTTTGTGTCTTTCACTTCATACAATGTATGATACATTATCAAATTAATATATTTGATTTATATTTTATATTTGCAACAAATGATGTGTCAAAATATAAATGAACTTGTCTGAGGGAAGCAAAGTACATTATATAAAACGTTAAACTAAATGGGTTGTCCACGACGTTCCTAGATTATGTTTCAGTGCAGAGAAAAAGTTTATTCATGTATCGGATTTTCAACAAATCATTCTGGATTTGGCGGCTTTTGGGTTTATCTTATAAAATTTGGGAACTTGTCCCCCCGCCCCCGCCCCATTTTTTTTGACAAATCTAATAGAATTTGAAGAGTTTAGATTATTATTGATTGATGATTCGTGTTTCTCACATTACAATATTACTATATTTATAGTACCTGAAAAATCTAAACATAATCGTAATCTCTCATAATCGCGAATATGGATCGATTTTATTTCGGGACCCAAAAAGGCCGAACAAACGTGGATAATTGTTCGAACTCTCTAACGCGATATAAATTAGAATATAACTCATGTTTCGACTGATTCCGACACCTCTCAAACGATAAAACTATAGTTTTTAAAGGTTTCGATTTAAAACCGTAATACCCTTATATTACACCGGGACATTTCATTTGGTGTGGGTTTTTTTGATGCGAATTTGGGACCATTTTATTTCGGGACCCAAAAGGTCGAAAAAAACGTGGATAATTAATAACCTTCAAAATCGATCGTTTTGGTTATTTTTCGTAAGCGGGGAAAGTTAAGATTAACGCGAATTTGTTTTGACAAAAACATCTCGATAGGAATAAAATTCATAATAATGATTATTTGAACCCTCTGACGCGATATAAATTTGAATTTAGCTCATGTTTCGACTGATTCCGACACCTCTCGAACAATAAAACTGTGGCTCTTAAAGGTCTCGATTTAAAATCATATGACCCTCATATTACACCGGGACATTTCATTTGGTGTGAGGTTTATTTGGCGCGAATTTGGGACCATTTTATTTCGGGACCCAAAAGGCCGAAAAATCGTGGATAATTGAGTATTTAGGTGGGGAAGAGAATCAGAGGCGATTTGGGGTGGGCGACTCACTTGAGGGGGACTAGATTGCAATGTAACATCCTTCGTGCTTTGATCAATGCTGTGATATATCATATTTGGAGACAGAGGAATGTCTGCAGGATTAAAGGATTTGTGCAACGGCCGAGCTGTGTTGTTAAGATGATTAAAATGGATATTAGGACTTAGGAATAACATCATGTGTAAAATTAGATATCCAATTCATGCTAAAGATGCTAGATGGCTACATAAGTTGATGTAGTCTAATCCTTGTATATTGATTCACAATTCATATTTATATACTTACCCTTTACCAAAAAAAAATAACCTTCAAAATCGATCGTTTTTGGATATTTTTCTTATTCGGGAAAAGTTGATCTAAACGCGAATGTTTTTTGACGAAAACCTGTCGATAGGAATAGAATGCCTAACAATGATTATTCGAACTCTCTGACGCGATATAAATTGGAATATAGCTCATGTTTCGACTGATTACAACAGCTCTCGAACGATAAAACAATGGCTCTTAAAGATCTCGATTTAAAATCATATGACCCTCATATTATATCGGGACATTTCATTTGGTGTGAGGTTTTTTTGGCATGAATTTGGGACCATTTTATTTCGAGACCCAAAAGGCCAAAAAAACGGGGATAATAGTCTTCAAAATCGATCGTTTTTAGTTATTTTTCGTAAGCGGGGAAAGTTGATGTAAACGCGAATGTTTTTTGACGAAAATTTGTCGATAGAAAAATAATACCTATTAATGATTATTCGAACCCTCTGACGCGATATAAATTGAATTATATAACTCATGTTTCGACTGATTCTGACACCTCTCGAACGATAAAACTATGGTTCTTAAAGGTCTTGATTTAAAACCATATGACCCTCTGTGGACATGACGTAGGTCCTCCCCGACGCGGCCACGCGCGGGTTTGGGTAGGCGAATGAATCTCGTGGTGAGATTGTTCTCGGGTTCGAAATTTAAGTCAAAGTTGGAGTCGCCACCGAATTTATGGTAATTCGGAACCATTCGAGCCCACTCTATGTCGTCATGGGCTATACACAAAGTACGGCCCACTTCGATTTCAGAGTTTATGGGGCCCGTCCCTTTGCATTGCGATACCGATACCATCTACACTGGTATCGTGTAAAGAATGACTCTCGTGCGCCAACGGTTTCGGGCATCCGGAAACCGAGGTTCTGAGTAAGGGGTGAGGGTACGTGTTGGGAAGCCCACTAAGGACACCCAACCCCGCCCGCACAATGGCGGCCTCTACTAAGACATCGTTCGTGTTCGTGTACGCGCGCTAGTTAAACGACTAAATGATATGCAAACAGCGTTTTCGGCTAAGCATGCGAATTATTGGTTAACTACGTCATTTTAATGCATCTTGATTCACGTCAAAGTGATTTAGCATGTGATGTTCATTTAAGGCAATAAATGGCAAACATCGAAAATAGAAAACTCGTAAATAAATTACAAATTACACGGGCGGAATACAACCCGGAATTCACAATACAACGAGCAATAAAATAGAATAATCGAATAGAATATGGTAAACGTTAGCTAGAAACGGACCCGTATATAATAAATATAAACTAGACCGTAAGTTGTGCAAATGGACGAACTTCGATTAAATACACATTATATTGTGTATTAAACGGAGGACGGAGATATGGAACCTAGACGTGGTGCTAGCCCGATCCCGAATCTCGATGCCTTGTCCCGACTTATCACATCGAGGAATAGAGTCTAAATTAATCATGTGTCGGATACGACTAAAGAGTCGTCGACACAAGATTAGTAGTGTGAGACCGTCGATCAAAGTCGTTTTAAGTGATATGATATGCATGAGTTTTGAAAAATAGGATCACGTGATTGACTTTACACGTGTCGACTAAAAGTCGTAAAAAAATGACGAGGCTCAAATGATGATCAAAGCGCTCGGTTTTCCAGGCTACAGGGTCCACTCGATCGAGTCATGGCACGAACTCGGTCGAGTGTGCCCTTAGAGGAGTTACTGCCCGATTTTTGTAGTGCTACTCGATCGAGTGCACAAGCCTTGTGCACTCGATCGAGTGCCCTCTGTACGGGTGTTTAATTTGTGTTTTAAAACGACCCATTTTATAGCTTTTATGTTTTTGAATCGAGATGCAATTACGCTAAATATAAATATTGTCCAATTTATATTAGTTTAAATCTCGATGGCTCGTCATACTCGACATTCGATTATAGAACCGACATCTAGTATTTAGAGCGAATTTGCAAAATCGAGTTTGATCGGGCTAGAACAAATATCGATTCCCTCCGCGTCATAATGTCGTAATCAATCCTTTCGGATCGTGTGACAATTAATTCGGCGTCAATGGGTTTCGTCCTAATCCGATTTGTCGATGATTCTTTAGAATAATATTTTGAAAGAAATGTGGTCGGACATATTTAACGACGAATCTCCACGATCTATTACGCCCTTAAGTGTTTAGGGCGGCGCACCTCGAAGGGCGCCACCTCCAATACGACTTGTAAAGGGATTAAATAGACTTTAGGCGGAATTCGAAATTAAACATATTCGACCCAAAAATTCGACCGTCGTTGCAAACTTAAGTCCTCGGCATTTTAATATCGTAATTTGGCCTTAAGGCCTACGATCATTAGTTTAGCCTCAACGGACGTTGCTCGGATCGTTTTGAAAATAGTTTTGTTAAATAATTATACGCGGTATTAATATTATAACAAAATGTAAATGACGATAATTAAATGTTAGAGGTTAGAATACGATAAGTAAATGTTAGAATGTGATAAATAAAATGTTAGTAGCAAAATTAAAATGTTAGTATTAGTGTTAGTATAATTAATAATAATAATAATAATAATAGTAATAATAATAATAATAATAATAATAATAATAATAATAATAATAATAATAATAATATTAATAATAATAATATATAGTATGTACATATATAATCGAAAAAGAGAAAGGAAAAAAAAGAAACGGGGTTTGATGACACCCTCAACCTACATGCTTAAATGGCCTCGGAAACGGACTCGTAGTAGCGGCGGGTGCGCGGGAGTGTCGAGATATGTAGGTAGAGTTATGGTGTATGTCTTTGACGAGTTTTGATCTCGGGATTTTGAATGTATTTGTGTGTGTATGTGTATGAGTGCCTAGAACTCAAGGTGATGAAGGTTTAAGATGTGTAAGGTTGAATGAGGATTGAAAGGGTTGGAAAGACCTTGTTTTGAAGGTGGTAAAAGGTTGAAAAGAGTTGTGTAATGTGTTGAGGTGATGGGGTATTTATAGGGAAATACCCCGGTTTAGGGTCACTCGATCGAGTGGCGCGGGTGCACTCGACCGAGTGCCCGGTCTGGGTCTGGATCGGCCGGTTTATGGCCTTACTCGACCGAGTGGATGTGAGCCACTCGATCGAGTGAGTGTGAATGGAGGGAGTGTAAATAGGGCATGATTTGTTGCCTATTTTTGAATGAGATTTGGTTGATTTGGTTGTTGAGTCTTGATTCATTTTGTGTATTTGGACATAATGTGAGGCTGGTTCGTCTCGGGATTCGACTTTGACCGGGTTTTGGCTCGGTCGCTAAAATACGGTTTTATTTCTGGTGACGGTTTTGGCCCAAATTAGTCTCTTTTTATTGGAAACGACCCACTGGGCCTGGATTTGAGGTCGGTTTTGAGAGATTTGCACTCCGCTAAATGCCCACGTCGGATACTATTGATTCCGAGTCCGTATTCGAGCGTATTAAGTCACGTTAGCGTCCGATCATCGTCGGGTGTTTTGTCGGGAACTGCTATAGACACTAGCAGGCAAAATGCGGGTGTCTACACCCTCATATTACACCGGGACATTTCATTTGGTGTGGGGTTTGTTTGGCGCGAATTTGGGATCATTTTATTTTGGGACCCAAAAGACCAAAAAAACGTGGATAATAATAACAATCAAAATCGATCGTTTTTGGCTATTTTTCGTAAACGGCAAAAGTTGATCTAAACGCGAATATTTTTTGACGAAAAATAGTCGATAGGAATAGAATGCCTAATAATGATTTTTCAAACCCTCGGACGCGATATAAATTGGAATATAACTCATGTTTCGACTGATTCCGACACCTCTCGAACGATAAAACTTATGCTCTTAAAGGCATCGATTTAAAACCATATGACCCTCACATTACACCGGGACATTTCATTTGGGGTGGAGTTTGTTTGACGCGAATTTAGGACCATTTTATTTCGAGACTAAAAAGCCGAAAAAACGTGGATAATAACCTTCAAAATCGATCGTTTTTGACTATTTTTCTTAAGTGGGGAAAGTTGATCTAAACGCGAATATTTTTTGACGAATACTTCTCAATAGGAATAGAATGCCTAATAATGATTATTCGAACCCGCTGACGCTACATAAATTGTAATATAGCTTATGTTTCGACTTATTCCGACACCTCTCGAACGATAGAACTATGGCTCTTAAAGGTCTCGATTTTAAACCATTTGACCCTCATATCACTCCGGGATATTTCATTTGGGGTGGGGTTTTTTTAACGTGAATTCGGGACAATTTTATTTCAGGATCCAAAAGGCCGAAAAAACGTGGATAATAACCTTTTCAGTATTCCTCGAGATAAAGCACCAGGGCCGGATGGATTCTCAAGTCAATTCTTTATTGATGCTTGGGAGATCGTCGGAAAAGACGTTGTGACCGCTATACAAGATTTCTTCACGACAGGTAAAATGCTGAAACAGATAAATTGTGCTAACATCACTTTAATTCCTAAGGTGAATAAGCCGAATAACGTGAAAGAATTCCGTCCTATTGCTTGTTGCAAAGTCTTATATAAGTGTATTGCTAAAATTATTTGTATGAGGCTTGCGCGGGTGTTGCCTGATATAATATCTCCGAATCAAGGAGGTTTTATTGAGGAAAGGAGTATAGTGGAGAATGTGCTGATTTGTCAGGATTTGGTGAAAATGTACAAGAGAAGTCATATCTCGCCACGGTGTTTATTTAAGGTCGATATTCACAAGGCCTATGATAGCGTGGAGTGGTGCTTTTTATATCAAATGCTTAGTGCTTTGGACTTCCCTATCCATTTCCGCGGCATTATTATGGAATGTGTCATTTCGGTCTCTTACTCGCTTTGTGTGAATGGAGATAATTTCGGCTTCTTCAAAGGGAAAAGGGGGTTGAGACAAGGAGATCCTATGTCGCCTTTGTTGTTCACAATTTGCATGGAGTATTTTTCCCGAATTCTGAGTCACGGCAATTGGGGAGGAAATTTAAGTTTCACCCTAGGTTTGCTCCGATGAAACTATCCCATTTACTGTTTGCTGATGATTTACTCATGTTTTGTAAGGGTGAGACTGAATCGATGGAATGCTTGTGGCGTGCCTTTGCCAAGTTTAGCAGAGCTTCTGGGCTGACTATTAGTGTGGGTAAATCTCATGCTTATTTTGCAGGAGTTGATGATGACAGGAGGGCTGCAATTTTGCAACTTTCAGGATGTGTTGAAGGTACTTTGCCGTTTCGCTATCTAGGACTGCCTATCCAAAATACGCGAATAGGTAAAGGTGATTGTGAAAAGTTGCTAGCCCGTATTGTATCGAGAATATCTAGTATTGGGGCCAGGAAATTGTCTTATGCAGGTAGGTTGACCCTGGTGCAGTCTGTTTTATCTCAGCTGCATAACTACTGGGCTATGGTGTTCGTTATTCCAAAATATGTAATGGCTAGAATTGGCTCTTTATGTCGCAATTTCCTATGAGATGGTGGTATAGAAGGTACTAGCAGAGCTTTAGTAAGTTGGGAAAAAATATGCTACCCCAAAGATGAGGGCGGGCTCGGTATCAGAGACTTGGCTATTTGGAATGAGGCGGCTGTTGCAAAACTGGCCTCGTGGATTTTTGATCAGCCTGACCGGTTGTGGGTCAGGTGGGTCAGCTGTGTTTATCTGAAGGGGACCGAGTGGAGTGATTATCAGCCTAATACTGATGTCACCTTGGCGTGGAAGAAGGTTTGTCAGGCTAAAGATAAAATCAAGCATATGTTTGTGAATGGGTTGTGGCATGGGAATCACCGTGCATATTCGATTTCGAGAGCTTACGAGGAACTTCGAAGTCATAATCCTCGAGTCCCGTGGGCTAGGCTGGCTTGGAGTGGGTGGAGCGTACCTAGACACAGCTTTATTGCTTGGCTGGTTTTTAGGAGGGCTCTAAACACTAGGACAAAATTATTGAGGTTCGGGATAGCGGAGTCTGATCGCTGTTTCATTTGTGAGTCTCATGAGGAGACTTTGGAACACCTGTTCTTTGGTTGCTGCTGGAGTTCACGCGTGGTGGACCTGTTAGGCGGATGGGTGAAGAAACACATTCCACGGAGTGGAGGTTTGGCGTGGGCTTGTGGTATAAGAGGAACGAAGCTTCAGTGTAATATTATTCGTGCGATGATCAATGCCACAATATACCATGTGTGGAGACAGAGGAACAAGTGCAGAATAGAAGGGATGATCCAACGGTCAGAATTTGTTGTCAAATTGATTCAGATGGATGTGCGGAATAGAGTAATGTGTAAGATTAGATATCCTCTTAGTGCTAAAGACGCTAGATGGCTACATACCTTGATGTAGTCATATTTTTTGTACATTGATTCGATTATTTTAATATATACTTACCTTTCACCAAAAAAAAAAAAACCTTCAAAATCGATCGCTTTTGGCTATTTTTCGTGAGCGGTGAATGTTGATCTTAACGCGAATGTTTTTTTGATAAAAACTTGTCGATAGGAATAGAATATCTGATAATGAGTATTCGAACCTTCTGACGCGATATAAATTGGAATACAACTCTTGTTTTGACTGAGTCTGACACCTCTCGAACGATAAAACTATGGCTCTTAAAGGTCTCGATTAAAAATCAAATGACCCTCATATGACACCGAGATATTTCATTTCGTGTGGGGTTTGTTTCCCGCGATTTTGGGACCTTTTTATATCGGGACTCAAAAGGCCAAAAAAACGTGGATAATAACCTTCAAAATCGATCGTTTTTGGCTATTTTTCGTGAGCGGGGAATGTTGATCTTAACGCGGATGTTTTTTGATGAAAACTTGTCGATAGGAATAGAATGTCTTATAATGATTATTCAAACCCTCTGACGCGATATAAATTGGAATACAACTCATGTTTCGACTGAGTCTGACACCTCTCGAACGATAAAACTATGGCTCTTAAAGGTCTTGATTAAAAATAAAATGATCCTCATATTACACCGGGACATTTCATTTGACTCGAATTCCGACACATCTCAAAAGACAATCATTTGCACTTTAAAATTCTTAATTGAAATTCTAATGACCCTCATATAATAGCAATGATTCAACCCTCATAATACCATCGCATTGTATTTGGTGTGTAGCTTCTTCAACACGAATATGGATTAATTTATTCTGGGACCCAAAAGGCCGGAAAAAAAAGGATAATAACCTTTGAAATTGATATTTGTTATTTTCGAAAGCGATGAAAGTAGTAGGCGCTAATGTTTTTTGACGAAAAGTTGTCAATAGGAATAGATAGCCTAACAATAATGGTTATTAGAACACTCAAACGTAATATAAATGGAGTCTCGATTGTGTTTTGACAGATTTCGACACGTCTCAAAAGATAATATTATGACTTTTAAAAGTCTCCATTAACATCCAAATGACCCTTGTATTACACCGTGACATTGTATTTGGTGTGGAATTTATTCAGCACGAATATGGGTCCATTCTTTTTGCAGAAGCCAAAAGGCCGAAAAAACGTGGATAATAAGAGCAAGTCCAATAATGATATTAAAAGACCTGCTTGCAATTAATAAAAATATTCTAACTACATGCAAACCATGGAGAAGGAAATGGTGTTGTAGCTTAAAAGCATACCTGCTTGTTCAAGATACACATGCTTGAGGGATTAAAAAAAAGGAAAATAATTATTTGTGAATTAAATAATGTGTCCTCATCTTCCACCTCTCTTTTGTACAAATTTCATGCTACAATAACAATAATTCCATTTTTTTGACATTTCCCTAATTAATAGATTGACTACTTTTTTTAATGAATTTTCTCTAATAATCATTTCACTTAATATTTTTTATTTGAAATAATAAAAATTTGTTCTATTATTTTTTTGCATGGTTGAATTTATTTACGTAAACAAAGTTGTTAATAATGTAAAAAAAAGTATGACAAATTTACAAAGCATATGTTTAATAATATAGAATAATGAGTATTTTTAAAAAATTAAAATACAATACCCATGGACCTACAAAGTTAGAACCTCTTGTAGCTTACCATTGGACTAAGTTGTAGTTGGAAAGCAATGTAACCCAAAAAGATGAGTTGGCAAAGCTAGCTACATGAGGTTGTAGTCCACTATTGGACGTGCTCTAACATTCAAAATCTATTGTTTTTGGTTTTCGAAAGCGGTGAAAGTAAATCTAAAGTGCGAATGTCTAATAATGATTATTAGATCCCCTCATACACAATATAAAAAAGTATAACGGCTTTCAAAAGTTTACATTGAAATCCAAAAGACTTCATATTACACCGGGTATTGTATTTGGTATGGATTGTGTTCAGCACGAATATGAATCCATTTTATTTCGGACCGAAAACGTCGAAAAACGTGGATTATACCCTTCAAAATCGTTCTCTTTTGACTATTTTCGAAAGCGTGAAAGTAAATCTGGCTCACTAGTATCATGGCGCAGAGATAGCCAACATAGGACCATAACTTCGCAAAGCAAGCAGGCACAGCAGATGACTACATATTTTCCACAGAAAATATCGAAACCATCAGGTTTACCACTAGAAAAGAGCATTTATGGTGTGGTACCATTATTCATCAAAAACAGTACTACCTGCAAATACATGCCTTCCTGGCAAAGATGGATCGCCCTATTTCCACGGGACCTTCACCGAATTCCTGATAATTGTGCATGGATGACTCATAATTTTTCCGACTCGTGCTACAGCCCTGATTTTGGAACTATATATATTCTTGAAAGAGTGATGATAGTTGTTTGAAGTCAATGGGAAACTAATGAACTTGAAATCCCTGCAATCAACTGGATCGACATCCCTGCAATCAACTGGATCACGCAACAAATAAAAACGACTAACACCATACTGTTTCCAAGTTCTGACAATAGTGTTCTCTATTTATATTGATACATTAGTCTAGGAGATTTTTTCGGCTTCTTTTTCGTTCTGCAGTTGTCTTTAGGATATCATGGATCTTGGTGTCTATTCTAACCGCAACTCTCTGCTGTCTGTATTTAGAATATTTTCTACAAAGTTTACTAAAAGTAGTGATTGTTGTAGTAGCATTTACTAAAAACCAATTGCCAAAAGAAAATGTATATACATATTGTCAGAAATACCTATGTCAAAACCAATTACCAGTTGCCAAAGAAATACCTTACGAAACCTTCCCATCTGATTCTTGACATTATCACAAAACTTTTTCGCTCCAAGTCCTACAAGTATGAATCTTTATGATGATCAGCTTCATGCTTATTAGAGATCAGTAAGGTGAAAAGTATTTTGTATATGCGTCCACAAGAATGGTATTTCTACCAAACTACAAAAAGAAGAGACGACTTTACAAATGTGATTCATGAAGGAACATATGGTGCTCAGTAAGTAGGTCCAAAAACGAGATGGTTACTTTTCACAACACGGATATTTTGGCCATTTGATTCTTGAAAATTGCAATGATCATGCAAAAAGTCGTAGAGCATGTAAGAATACAGGAATATAAATAGAATGTCGACACATAATTTATACCCAAGCTTTAGCCTCTCAAGGATGATTGATGAATATAATTAAGAAAAAAAAAGTTGTATTATCGCTAAAATCAAGGTCGCTACAGTCCATGAGGAAGAGGCTTGCATCTTCTCTCACAGCTTTCAGTTCATGCTGAAGTCAATCATATTGAACTACAAGCAAATTGTTTGCATCTACCATGAAATAAATCATTCAAAACAGACACTTCTAGCAATGACACGATAAAGAACAAATTAAAAAAAGGCATATTTTTCACCCTGATAATTCAAAGTGAAGTCAAATACGGAGTAATATTTAACTATGAGCAAAAATCATAATATATCTTTCAACAAACCCAGAACGCCACCGTTTCATAAGTTTCAGAACAGAAGTGTGCTCAGATATTCAACTTTAGTAAGAATAGGTAGAGTTGAAATTGAATAAGCACATGTACGGTTACCTCATCCACCAGTTAAAAAGATACTCTGTAGTTGCAACAGCTCGTGCAGTTCGTGCGCTTTTCTTAAGCCAAAACTGTAAGCCAAACATGAATGGGTGATACTGTGATGGAATAATGCCACATTAAGCCCCAATTTTATTGGCGAGGGCACTCGCGCCTGTGTCTCACACAGAGCACTGATACCATACCTGCTCAACTAAAACAATAATTAATCAGTAGCAGAAAGCAAATTGCAAATTGGTAAAAGAGGAGAAAGTGCATGAGAACCGTGATAACAAGAAATGATAGCATCTTTTGATAATAACTTTCGCCCAGTTCACCAAATTAGACAAGACTTTGTGCATCCTCTATGCATCATGTTGCTCCTGTAGCCTGTTTCCTTGGAGGCATCCACCTAATATGGTCAAGGGGGTGGTCGTATGGAGCCTTACCCATGTATTGAAAACAAGAGAAGGTCGTTTCCGTATGACTCACATTGGGAATTGCATCAACTGCCTTTTTCCTCCTTTCTCGATACTAACTGGATAATGGGCCTTTACGCAATGCTACATAATTAAAATGAGATACAAGCGGGTAAACAGCAATAATGAAAATCACAAGTGTAAAAATGAATACAGATATTAAATTAACTCTGGAAAAACCAGCGGCAAAGGACCATTAAGAAGGTTGCTACTGTTTCACCTACATCCATTCGGTTATTCCTAACGATATGACTGTAAGAGATGAGATGTAAAATTACTATGTCAATTCCCTCTAATTTGTTGAAAGCATAACCACCACAAAATTACTCTATACATCTGCAATAGCCAGATCAAACCAGTGAATGAAATATGATGCAGTCCACAAGAACAGAAATCTTGAGTTAATAAAATTTGTGGCTAAAATATGGACACTCAACTAGAAGCTTGGTTAGAATAATTGACTTGCAGAACAACCACTGACCTCAAAACCCGAGCCTATTATCAGCCTACTTGCTGAAGCAGAGAGATTTAAAGCCCGAGCCTATTGTCAGCAAATATATAACTGCCCCAAGTCTCAGCCAATGAGTTAGATGACTTTTCTCCTTTCTGGAAATAAAGATACAAGGGAGCTCTACGGTAGGTCTTAGTGCTAAGAAGATTACAGGAAATTGGATTTAAATCATCTTACCGCAGAGATTGTTATAGAATGTGGTGAAAGAGCAATACCAATTGATATTCATTAGTTATAAAAAAAACTAATTCAGTCAAAAATTCTTTCTCCAGTGGAAAAAAGAATGAACACGATTGAACTCAAAATACAAAGAAAACCAGGAATAATAAACACTGGTCTCCAACTTTCTGCACTAGAGATGTCATAGTCAGCAACTTTTGCAGCTTCAAGAAGCTGGCCTGTCAGCTCAACGCCAACAATACCAGCTAGTGTACCAGCTGTATTAGAAACCCCCATAACAATGCCAGCATATCTGGGAGCTATATCCATGTGATTCACAGCAAACCCTGCTCTCCCAAGTGCCAAGAAGCCTAGCGCCAAAGAAGAGCAAAATACGGCCCCGGTCGATGTTCTAAACATGGGCAGTGCTATCAATGCTATTGATGCCACAACAAATCCCAAGGTATTTAAGAACTTCCTCGTCCAAGTTACAGACATAACCTTCCTGGTGATGAGATGATCAGCAACCCATCCGCCTATATTTGAAAATATAAACATGTTGAAGTAAGGCATCATTTTAGAAGAACCCATATCTTGAAGACTAAGTTGTAGGCCCTGTTCAAAGTATGTCGGCAACCAATTCATAAGCACATACAAGGCATAATGGAACGTGAAGTTATTAACCACAATAGCCCAGACGGGTAAGTTGACAAGAATTTTCTTCCATGGTATTTTTGCTGTTTTGGACGAGCTGCCTCCATTCTCGACTTTCAATTTTTGATTTCCTTTAATAGGCAATACATTTTCTCCAAAACCAGCAGCAGCAGCTTTGGGGTGCACAGAACGAGGGGGGTCAGATGCATATTTGAACCAAAGAGCAGACCACATGGCTCCTAAAGCTGCTTCGGCTAAAAAGACTGACTGTGGGCCCCTGAACTTCACTAAGCTTGGAAGCAAAAGCATCCCTGCAGCTGCACCCATATACATGCCAGATGTAGTGAGCGAGACCGACCTCGACCTTTCATGGGGAGGGACCCACTGAGCCAAAACTGTGTGAATGGACGGGAAGATAAATCCTTGAGCCACGCCAACAAGAAGACGTGCAAGAACCAATGTCAGTACTCGATTGGGATCTAACGGCACTAGGGCACAAGTTAAAGACCATAAAACAAACGAGAGTAGTAAGACACGCCTGCCACCTATTTTCTGAGCTGCCCATCCTCCAGGTACTTGTGAGCATGCGTAACCATAGTAGAAAGTGGAAAGAATGGTTCCTTTACTTGATTGATTTACTCCAGCAGCATCAGCAGCTATTGTATAAGCAATTGAGAAGCCCACCCGTTCAATGTAGCAGACGGCTGTGCAGATGAACGTTAAAATTACAATTGTGTATCGCTTTGGAAATCTAGCTTCTGGCATATTTCAGACAGATAACTTAATGACGATTATGGTAACTTGTACAGTCTTGTTACTTTCTCCTCAAATACACTCACTTGATTGATCAAAATGCACAGACGCAAAGACTTCCCTTTACTTTGTACAATGTTGGTTTGCAACATAACCACCATGTAATCACTCCTTCCCCTTGGCTTATAACTTGCACCTGACAATAAAAACCAAAGATCAATATACCTCTAAAAATTTCTGTGTCATCTATGTTCACAGAAGCTTTCTTAATTGTCTAGTTTATTGCCAATCGATCTCATAAGAAATAACGCATCACCACTAACACAACTGAGGATATTAAGGGGTCAGCCACCAGGCAGTACTTCCTTCAATCAATCCCCGCATACACCTCAGCAACAACACGGCAAATCAAAGTATCAAGGGAATTGGGCACCATTAACAAGCATATACCAAGAAAACAAGCACACAATATAAGCATTAACCCACAAATACATAGGTATATGAAAGAGAGGATCAATCAAACATCTAATTTACACCCACCACTACATTAATCATCAAATACAATCCCTCGAACTAAATTCCGACTCTGGATTGCAGTTCAATAAAGCTGATGCAAGACACACCGTTGACACCGTAACTTCCAACATAACAACATTTCCAGGAATTCCAGCGAACGTTACAAGTCTACAAATTTATCCATCAAATCAACTATCTACACTATAATCATTCTACAAGCATTCAATTAGAATATGCACAGACCCTTTTCAGATCAACATAGCATCATGACATTCAGTGGCAGAACCAAGAGAATTTAATCATCCGGGCTGAAAGCACCTTTGCTAGTCCCCTCCTTAGAATGAACAAAATAGGGGAAATTTTCAGCAAAACCCTTACAACCCAGAAACTAAAATTTACCCTAAAAATAGTAATCTGGATTCTCAAGTCTCAAGCAAATAGGCTGTTAATAAAACCCAGCACATTTTTTATTTCAGGCAATTCAACAAACACAATGCAAGCATTAGAAAGATACGAAAACCCCAAAAATAGATCAAACAAATAACCAAATAAAGATGTGACCTTTTTTGGTAATTACCTACCTACCTCAATCATTCATTCATTCCTCAGATTCACTTGCCTGCAGTGTTAAGAGGTGAGGTGAGTTGATTTGAGTGGTTAAACCCAAATCTGTGATTTTTTGTTAATGGAGGGAAAGGGTGTATGATTGGATTTAGAGAGATTATAGTAATAAAAATGCAATTAAGGGGAAGGTGAGATTGAGTCAACAAATTTTGACACAAGAGTCGTCACCAGTTAATTTAAGAGTACTAAACAGTAAAGAGTGGGGAGTATTGACAATTGGGACTTGAAGGTAGGTACTCCGTACAAGGGTACTCTCTCTTTTTGACACAAAGTCTTGTAAAACACGGTCTCTCAATAACTTATTGAGAGATCATTTTTCAGTATCACTTTCCTATCTACTATTCGTACCCTTAAATGACAATTTTATTTTGTACCTATTTTTATAACAAGCGTACCATCTTTATATTTGTATACTCTTTGTTAATCGTACCTACGTTTGGTATCATTGTTACTTCATTTGTCCTTGGTTTCTCGGTAAAGTTAATTGAGAGACTGTCTCTCAGGAGACTTTCTCTCTTTTAAATGCTACCCAAATCCTTGTTTGTCATAACTATATCAGTCGACTCAAATATTATCCACCTGCTTTGATGAGATGAAGACAACATTATTTGTGAGTCTAGGGGTGTTCACCGGTCCAAACCCGGACCGGACCGGTTTGACCCGCGGACCGGAAGCCCAAAAAACCCAAACCCGCCGACCGGACCGGTTAACAAAGAAACCCGGACCGGACCCTCTTAAGACCGGACCGAACCGTAAAAATACACTAAATTTGATATTTTTTTTAAAGTGTGGACCGGACCAGACCGGATCGAGGACCGGTTACCAACTTTTTTGGGACCCGGAGACCGGACCGGTACGTGCCCCGGTTTGGACCGGTCCGGGTCAATTTTTGAACACCCCTATTTGTGACAAATTTTGTCTTATCTAGTCATGTGAATAATACTTACATGTTTCTGTCTTAAAAAAAATGTGTCATCAAGGATATTCTTCAACCTCAATTTCAGAATGGGAAATGGGAGGGGGTCGATAAGATGTACACTATTTCCTCTGGGCATGAGTTTCGTCGTGCAAATTGCCTGAGGTTGAGTGGGCTAAGATGGTGTGGTGCAGTAAGGAGATGGTCTCAGGCTGAGCTCTGATCATCTGATTTTTCATCTCCCCTTGGAGTAGGGAGATGGTCAGGGCGTATGCAGCCGTTGAGTCGTCGATCTCCCTGACCTGCTGGTAAGACAAGTCAAATCTCTTTAGGTACTCCCTAACACTTTCCCCCTTCTTTTGCTTCAGAGTCATCAGGTCAAAACGAGTGAGCCGGCGCCTCTTGTTCCCTGCATACTGTTCTAAGAAAGCTTCAGCTAGCTCTATAAAGAAACTGATCGACCCCCTGACGTAGATCCCTGAACCATCCTTGTGCTAGCCCAACCAGGGTAGTTGGAAAGCCTTTGCACCAGACCGCGTCATCTACGTCGTACATGCCCATGTGGCTCTCAAAGGCTGCCAAGTGATCTTCTGGGTTTGAAGTTCCGTCGAATTTGACGGAGGGCATTTTGATCTTCGGGATGGGGTACTCCTGTACGTCAGGGTGAAGTGGTGTTTTGGTGGGTCTGCCTACCAATCGTGACCTGCTCCCCCCAGAGTGGTAACCGTAGTCATCCCATCTTTCAGGGGTCGATTTCCTTGTACTGGGGGAGCGGTGCCTTGGTGGCAGCCTGCTTATAGCCTCATCTTCCCTATCAGGGGTGGGATGCCTGATTCTTTTTCTTTGGGGCTGGTCGAGGTTGTCGCCCTGGCGATGCCTTGACTCGAGTGGTTGCCCCCGGTTGAGCCTGGACTGCAGACTTTGAGATAGCCTGGAGTTGGTTGTTCCTCTGCTGCTGGCGTCAACCGGGAGAAGACTCCGCCCTGCTTTTCTCCCAGACGTTTGGATGCAGGCTCTTTATGCTTCATTCGGTCTTGAAGGCCCTGGGATAATCCCCTTTTTTCTCTGGCAGCCGTGGACTCCGTAGTGTGTATGGAGAATGCTTGTTGTTGAGCTGCTTGCTCTTGATTGCCGGTAATAAGTTTCTGGGTTTGCTGGTACCCCTTGGCCACTTTCAGTGCTTTCCGTTGGATGTTCCTAGCGGCGGTTCGCTTCGTACCCCTGGCACCCTCTCCATTCTCAAAGTGGAGTTGCCTGGGAGTAGTAGCAATCCTGCCAACCAAGTCCTCTGGAGTGAACTCTTGGTTAAGCATCGCTGAGAAGAAGGCTGCAGTTTGCGGAACTTGGGCAGGGGTGAGGTTTAGACTGGGTCTTTGATGGCCAACCTGCCCAGCTGTGACTGCAGCACCTCCCTCAGGAGTCTCGCGAAAGTTGGTATGCTCCACCCCTGGGATTGTTGCAGTAGGCGTTTTCCCAGGTGCAGGCATTTCATAAGGGGGGATCACCGGTGGTACTGTCGGACCCACCCTGGAGCTTGCTTCTATGATTTCAGGCATTTTTGTAGTGATTTGATTGAGGTTGATTTTTTGTGGGTAATTTCGTGGGTACAACCAGATCTTCCCCACAGACGGCGCCAAATTTGTTCCGGTTATGGAAACAATTAAACCCGACTCTGAGTTCGGATCTTAATTAACGTAATTGAAGTTCAAAATGATCGATGTAAGTCTTCCTTGACTCTCCCCTTCCTCCTCACTCTGATGGTCGAACTTTCCCAGCGGAGACGGTCTGCCCCTGCACAGGGAACACAGAGAGCCCCGGAGGTGTCCGGGGGAACCCTCTCCGATGCCTAAGTCAGTCCGTGAAATGCCTTAACGAACCTAGCTCGTGAGGAACTAGGCGGCGGTTTTTAGAGTGAGAGTCTAGAGAGAAAATTTCCAACCCCTTTCTTGTGGGAAATGGAAGAGTATTTATACCTTCCCACAAGAGAGAGGAAGAAGGAGAGAGAGTGAGGGAAGGGGTGGATGAGGGGGTGACAAGTGGCTTCACCTCATCCACTCATTCCCCTTTACCTTTAGGCAAAATGACGGGAGGGCCCTTGATTTCCCCTGCTCCTGTTGGGCATGCGAATACCCAAGAACCAGGAGGCAGGGAGTATTGGTTGCCCTGCTCGGCGGGCGGTGACGCCCTGCCGGGCAGGCGGATGCCTTAGAGTGATGGCTTCTCACTTCATGACCTGCCTGGTAGGTCCTTCTTTATTCCCGGGTCGGGCCACCCTGGGACCCAAATGGCGGGCGACCCGTTTGCAGGCTTCCGACCCCCATCAATTGGCCCTCGCCGGCTAAGGGGAAGCAGGGTTCTCCTTGGCAGGCGATCTCTGGGATGGGAGGTTGACTTCTTAGCATTTAATGCGTTGCATGTTCCCGAGGAAGGAAGCTCAACTGCGTGGGATATGCGAAGAGTCAGAATGTTTTTCAGCTCATGATTACCTCTTGCAAAGAGGATTTTTGGGCAGCGTGCCTCCTCAGTGATTGGTTCTTCTCTTTATTGAAGTGGTTGGGGTGCCATAAATGGTGTGTTCTACCCTTGTATAAATTCTAATCCTTACCACTTCTTGCGTTTCATCTTCAATCCTTCTAGCTTTATTTTCTCTTTACAAGAATAATGTCTTGGGTTAAGAAAACAGTTCTTCGCTGCGGAGTTCGTGTGGGTACGTTTCGCTTTAGAGGATTTTGGAGATTAAGATATCCAAGGGTGGCTTTTCTGGCCCTGCGTCGCAGTAGGCGACTCCAGCTTCGCTCTTCTCTGAATGCCAGGAGGAGAGCTGCCAGAAGGAAAGCTGCCAGGGTAGGCAAGCGTCCTATCCAAAATTCATCTCCACCTGGGTCTATGACTGGGCGCTGCTCTGGCTGCTTTGACCGGGGGTGCTATACGTGCTTCCCCTGGCTACACCCCGAGCAATTCGTTCCTAACTGTCCTGAGTTCAACTCATCCCCTGAGTCGGGCCCTTCTTTCCCTGTGAAGAAGACGGGTTGTGGTTCTTGTGATGATGTTAGGACGGTCCCTTATGGTAGGGACTGGGATATCAGCAGTCGTGTTTCCTGGGATAGTGAAGGCCAAGGCTACTCCTCCGACGGTGGAGAGGACTTCCCTACTGATCCTTTCAAGGACTCAGACGATTGGGACTGGGGGTCAGCTTTGGATGACTACAGCCCAAAGAATTACTCGGGCCCTGATGATGACTAGGTCTGCTCAGGGCTTGCAGGCTGATTAATTGAGCTAGAAAGTCAGGCTCTTTTCTGTACTTTTTATTTGGTTTTTGAATGTAACTTGCCCATTTTGGGCCTTTTTTTCCTAATGAATGAAAAAAGATCAGGCTTTTTGGTTACATTTTTGTTGTTTTTTTTTTTTTGAATGCGGGGATGACGTCATTATGTGATCAGCCCTCTGACGCCCTTTGTCTTTTCGAGGCCCTTCTTGGGAAGAGGTGGGCGGTTGATGTTCAAAATGCGACACGTGGGGTAGTTTTTGGGGAAGTACTGTCAGAGGGGCGGCCCTTCGGCTTCCTGGGCTTATATAAGCCTCTCTCCTCCCCCTATTTCTCTTTTTCTCACTTTTCAAACTCGAAAAACCCTCTTCATTTCTCCACTGTTTGGGAACTCTTTTCTCAAGACTAAGAAGCTTCCTTCCTCGGATTTCCAAGCGGCGATCACCGTTTCTAGGTTAGAATCTTGCCCTTAAAACCCTTTTCTTTTTAGTTTCTTCACATCTTATCTTTTTGATTCGATGTCTCGTGCTCGTATTCTTACTTTTGTCGACCCGTCGTTTGAGAGGACAGAGGATGGAGAGGAAGGTAGGACTAATTTGGCCTTCTCGTCTGGGGTTAGGTCCATTGGGGATGGTTACCTTGAGGAAGAAGATGCTAATTCCCCTGAACCTGCCCCCTTTGACGTCGTTGATTCCGACGACGAGGCCTTGGAGATAAACCCTTCTAGGATAGCTGGTCCCCTTGTCCCTAGGGAGAAGGGGAGGACATATTATCTAGATAAGGCCAAGTACCATATCCCCTTAAGGACTTACCCTGAAGCCAAAAATCGAGATTTAATTTTGGCACTTAACGCTGCTGGGGCCATTGAGGACTTTTACAATTTCGGGGAAGGGTATACAATTGTGATTCCTGGGGAGAAGGACACAGTGTGTTGTCCCCCTGACGGCTGCATAACCGTCTATCACAAAAGTCTAGAGTTCGGCCTGCGATTCCCCCTGCACCCTTTCCTGGAGGAGGCCTTCAGGAGAATGAATGTGGGCATAGCTCAGTTAACAGCCACTGCGATAAGGTCGCTAATATCCTACACTTGGACTTGCATCTTCCATGGAGAGGGACCCACTATTGATGCCCTTCGTTATATGGTGGGGCTGCAAATGGTATCCTCGTCAGGGGGGGGATGGCTCCCCTGGATATTGGTCCCTCCAGAGGCAGAAGGGCTACACCTTAGTCTGACCGGCTTTAAACAACCTGAAAGACTGGAAAAACAATTTTTTATATGTACATAGCGCTTCTGGGTGGAAGATTCCCAGACACTTTAGAAATCACGTCCATACTCTCCTGGAAACTCGTGAGGAGTACCACCCAGGTGTTGGGGGGAAGGTCTTAGAGGTAAAATTAAACAAGCTGGACGAGGAAGTGATCAAGAAATTTGCGGCTGTCACTGATAAATCCGGCGTTTGCGGCCCTGCCTTCTGGCTCCCTCACGCAGAGCTCATTGCCACGGATAACTATTTGGGCCGCGTGGGCCTGATTCCTGGCCTTGAAGAAGTTAGTTCAGGGATTTTTACCGGCCTTGTTGCTCTGCTTTTCTATGTTTCTTCCTAACCGGTCGTTCTTTTTGCCCTGCAGATCCCAATTCTCGCTTCTGGTCGAGGAAGGAGGTAAGGAGGCTTGGCTTGAACGAGGATTTCGTGATTATTTCAAAGCGTCCCTCCCTTCCTTCGAGCTACAAGAAGGGTGAGAAGAATCTAATGAAGTTCGTGAAGAGTCTTTCAGCCAGCCGAAGGCTTCCTCTTCCTCCAAGGCTGCCGCCTGTGAAGCCGACGGCTCCTCCCTCTGATGTCCAGGGTGCAGAGGCAGAGGTCACCTCAGAGGCCACCCCTTCCCCTGCCGGCAAACGAGGTGATTCTCCTGCGGGGACTCACACCCCCCAGGGATCACACCCTGCCAACTCTGAAGGAACTGGGGAGAGCGTCCCCCTGGAATGCAGGAGGAAAAGAGGTGGGGAACCCTCTGGGGCTGCTCATGTGGTTGACCTGGAGACTGACGTTGAGACACCTGAGCCAAAACGCCCTGCCCGTGAGATTCCAGGCACTCTCTTCTCAGAGGAGAACACGGAGTTCCACTATACTGCGGGCGATAGTGTGGATGTCTCTGCCCTGCTTTTAGATTCTGGGGCCGTCCTGGCAGACCGCCTTACCAAGTCTGTGACTTCTACCTCCCATCAAGTGATTCAATATATTCAGCGCACTTCTAGGGTGCTACAAGCTTCGGCTGAGTTGGCGGCTCTCAGCCGCCTGAGCGATGAGGAGCTGATTGTCACTCCTGGGGTTCCCCCTCCTGATCGTCTGGCCATGGTGGAAAAGGATGTCACCCTGATCAGCAACTTGAAGGATAAGTTGGCGAAACAGGAAGGTGAGATGGAGGAAGTGAAGGGTCAGGCGACTCGATGGAAGCTCCAGGGGGAGAAGGCCATGAAAGAAGTGTCGAACCTGGAAGCGGATTTGAAAGAGAGCAAGCTGGCGGTGGAGCAGGCAAACAAGTCTCTGGCTGAAATAGAACATACAAAAAGAAAGGCAGTCGACCTGGAGGAGCGTTTGTCGAAGGCTGACTCGGAGCTTAAGCAGGCTCAGGCTGATCTGAAGGTCAAGGGCGAAGAATGGCAAAGGGAGAAAGATACCATCCTGGAAGAGACTGAAATCGCAGTGGATACAAGTTTTCAGGATGGGGCCAACTCTTCGCTGGAACTCGTCATGGAAGTGATCAGGGAGATGTTCCCTGATTTCGATGAGGAAGCCTTCAGAAGCCTTTACTCCATCAAGAATGAAGCTTGGGCTAGCAAGCCGGCTGAGGAAACTGCTGGTGCCAGTAAGGTTGCCCCCAACGTTTGATGTGCAGGGGCTTTGCCCTCTCTTCTTGCTTTGAGTCTTTACCTTTTGATAACTTTTAACTTTTGCGCCCGAGTTATGATGGGCCTGCTGTCTTTGTAATTTTTAATCCTTTTGTCTTTGGATCTTATTCATGTTTTTGTAAAAACACTTGAATCTGTTATGAATGCCTTTTATTTCAGCCTGCTTATTCCTTTTTCAAAGGTACGACCTGACCTTTTCCTTTGTTTGAAGCTCAGGGAGCTTGCCCCCTGCCTGTCCAGAGGCAGTGAGGGGTTTTTTATTGTCTTTTTTATACAAGGTTGGGGGGATTGCCCCCAGTCCTTGTTTTTGGCATGCGAAGCCTGGCCTGACCCTGTCTTCTTATTCGAAGTCCAGGGGGCCTGCCCCCTGCCTGCCCAGGGGCAGGGAGGGGTTTTAGCGTTTTTTATACAAGGTTGGGGGGATTGCCCCCAGTCCTTGTTTTTTGGCGTGCGAAGCCTGACCTGACCCTGGTTTCTTTATTCGAAATCCAGGGGGCCTACCCCCTGCCTGCCCAGAGGTAGTCAGGGGGGCTTTGGCGTTTTTTATACAAGGTTGGGGGGGTTTCCCCCAGTCCTCGTTATTGGCATGCGAAGCCTGACCTGACCCTGACTTCTTATTCGAAGTCCAGTGGGCCTACCCCCTGCCTGCCCAGAGGTAGTCAGAGGGGCTTTGGCGTTTTTTATACAAGGTTGGGGGGGATTGCCCCAGTCCTTATTATTGGCGTGCGAAGCCTGGCCTGACCCTGGCTTCTTATTTGAAGTCCAGGGGGCCTGCCCCCTGCCTGCCCAGAGGTAGTCAGGGGGGCTGGAATTTTTCTTGGGGGGCCTATTTTCCTTGGTTTCAGCAACAGGGGGGCCTCCCCCTATTGGCCCCTGCTCGTTTGTGTGTAAAAAACTGCAAATTTTGAACAGACAACGAGTATGGACTGAAAGCTTTTCATTTCTTCGGGTTTTGCTACAATCATTTGTGGCCGGAGTCGTCGACAATTCTGTTTTGACCGTCCTCCGCCGATTTTTCTTTGACAAGTAAAATAAAAAAGCTATCTAGCTTCCTGTTTTAAACATAGTACTTCTTTAGGGTGTCTATATTCCAGTGTGCTGCTAACTCGTGGCCTTCGAGGTTGGCGATCTTGTAGGTGCCTGGTCCTTTAATCTGGGTTACCCTGTATGGGCCTTCCTAGTTGGCGCTTAGTTTTTCATGTTCATGCGCTTTTCCTACCGCCTGCGTTTTTCTTTGGACTAGGTCTCCCACCTGAAAACTCCTCTCATTTACTCTTCTGTTGTATGCCCTTCTCATTCTTTGTTGGTAGGCAGCTATGTTAATGCTGGCCTCCTCCCTGACTTCATGGACCAGGTTCAGGGCTTCAGCCATTGATGCTTCGTTATCTGCCTGATTATATTGTTGGGATCTCAGGGTTGGTATCCGGGCTTCTATGGGTAACAAGGCCTCTGCTCCATAGACTAGGCCAAAGGGTGTCTGTCCTGTAGGCATGGATTGTGGGGCTTTCAGCGTCTGCCCCCTGCGCCTGCCAGGGGAAGGTCTCCCGGGGACTGGCAGGCAGGGGGGGCTCATCCTGCTTAGTCACAGCAGGCGGCTCGACCTGCCAGGCAGGGGAGAGGCTCGTCAGGAGCTCGGAGCGACTGAGTTTGTTCCTTGGAGGTTTCCTAGTAAGGTCCTGTTGGCTGGCCTGCCGAGCAGGCTTCTTTTTGCTTCCGGGTCGGACTTTCCCGGGGCCCGGATGGCGGGCGACCCGTGGCAGGCTACCGACCCCCATCAATTGGCCCTCGTCGGCTGAGGGGGAGCAGGGCTCTTTCTCAGTGGACGAATTCTTGATTGGGACGGCGGGAGGTTGACTTCTTGAATCATATCCTGGCATTTAATGCAACGCATGTTCCCGAGGAGGAATGTCTTAAATGCCTTGAGTATGCAAAGAGTTGGGATGTTTGCTTCTTTATGATTACTCTCCTCGTAGAACGATCCTTGAGCAGTGTGCCAGATTGACGATTGGTCCTTCCTCTTGTTGGGATGGTTGGGGCGCCATTAATGCCTTACTTAATCTTGTGGGTATAAAACCCAACTTCACTTCATCATTTCTTTTTGCAAACTTCTCAATATTCTCTACTGTTTCTTCTTTACAATGTCTTGGGCGAGGAATATAATCCTTCGTCGTGGGGTCTATGTGAACGCGTAGGAGGGTAAGGTAATCCTTCTGTTACTTTTGTTGCTGCAGTTTGTCGGGGTAATTCCTCTTCTTTTTCTCCTTCTTCGTTTTGTCATTCTTTTTGTCTCGTTGTTGTTTCTCGTGGCCGTTGTTCGTTAGTTGATTGTATTCTTCTTCTTCAACTGCTACTGTTTGATGATGATGTTGTTTCCGTCCCCCTGTTTGTCTTTGTCCTTCTTCTTTTCTTTTTCTTCTTCGCCTGATCTGCTACTGTTTACGTTGTCACTTCAGCTCGTTTCCGTTATCGTATCTCGTTTGCTTTTCCTCTGTTCTTTCTTCTCGTTTTGGCTGTGGTCTGCACATCTGATATGTTCAATCTCGTTGTATTTTTATGCCTCTGTCTCACTCAGTTTTGGGGTCGAGTTTATCGTAACTGAGTTCGTCTCGTCCTTAGTTTTGAATCCGTTTTTCGATGCTACTGTTGTACTTCGTTCTACCGTTGATGTTTTTTGATCTGCTACTCTTCTTTTCATCTTCCCTTTCTTCTTTTGCCGCCGTTATCCGCGTCGTTGTGACCGTGCCGATCAGTTTCGGTTTGCTTCTGATGTTGTGTCCGTCTTTTGATGCTCAATTATCGATTTTCGCACGATTTCTGTTGTGCCGTTGTTTTTCCATCGAGACTCTACTGTTATTGCTGTTTTGTTTCGCTAAACCCTTGATGAGTATGTCGACCATTGCCCTTTCTCGTCATCGTAGTAGTTTCTAATCTTCTTCTGTTCGATTTTATTTACGATATCTTTGGTTTCTATCTCTGCCGCGGTTCTCGTTTTATTCGAGGTCGTATTTCCTTCTTTTCCTCATTCTCTTCTTTCCCTTATCCGTATTCTCATTATCCCAATCTCGTTCTTTTTTTTTCGTTTCGTGAAGGCCTCAAAGTTTTATTGATCTGTCTTTCAGATTCTAAGGTTCGAGCTTGGTGTAATCAAGAAAGGACATGTACGAGGTTGACTCCGATATCGACTTAAGGTAACTTTAGAACGTTACTCGATTTTATATCGTATGTTTGAGTAGTAGTATGTAGTAAATATTTTAACTTCGGTTTTCTAATTTTTAGCTATTTATTATTTGCTAAAAGTGTTATTTTATAAATCGTGTGCTTTATAAATATTTTACAAGCTTTCGATATCGTTCTATAAATCGTTAGTAATTTAATTATTTACGATCGTTATAATATTTTCTTGGTTATCGTGACACTAGTAACTAAATAATAACGATTTCATATTTTCTTCATATTTCGTAAATTTATAATTTTCACTAGAAAATCGTATTTTTATATTTCAACCGAAATTTGTATACTTGTTAATAAATTAATTTTCGTTTTACGATTTATTCTAATAAATGAGAAAATAGTCGTTTTGTTTTAAATTTATTTTTAGTCGAGACTATTTTCACTAATAATTTCCTATTTGTTTCCGATTGACTATTTTTATTAAAATCCATATTATTTATTAATAGGAATTGTCTGTTAAAAATAATTTGAATTCTTCGTAAATTTCATTTCATTTATAAAGTTCGTCGACTCAATTAATTTTGATATCATTTTCTTAGAAACATCTCCCTTCTAAAATTTATAGTTTTAACTCGATTTTCTAATTATTTATAAAATACTATAAAATGATTTATTATATTTTATTTATATTTTGAGTAACGAATTTAGAAATATATTAAAGTTACGATAACGACGATAATAATAAAATGTCAATTTCGTTAGAAATGCTATTTTTATACATTTCACTCTTTTTAATCACTTACGTATTTTCTATAAAAATATTTCTATTTTAAGTAAGTTTCTAAAATTAGTAGGTTTCTATTTATAGAAAGTTTGCCTTTTAATATAAAATGGTTATTCCTTTTATCCATATCATTTATATTGATTATATTTACTTTTGAATATCAATAATGGTTGTTTTAGAGTTATGGAATGAGGACAAGTGTATGGGTAGAGTAATACAGTCTAGGGTGTACGTTTTGCCATCAACTATAAAGCTGGTGTGTCTATGTTGAGACGCATTGGTCGTTGAACTGAGCATGGTTTGTGTTCAGTAGTGTGTATATTTTGACCTTAAACTTAGATATCGCATCGTGTAAGTCGCTTCGGGTTGAACTGGATATGGTTTGTATCCAGGAGGGGTGTGCACTACTTAAACCAGGACCTCGCTGCACGTAGTCCTGTTATGGTTGAGTTGCCTAGTTAGAGACCGAAGTCTGATTTGTTTTGACTAAGTTCTCGAAGCTAGTTTAGTATTGTCCTAGTGAAAGTCTATTACGTTGCACTGATTGATTTCCATAACGCCATTTTTGAATATTATTATTATCGATTGATATTGACTTGCAGGTTTGCAAATGCTTTAAGTTTCGCTGAAAACTTATTTTTATTATATCGTTTTAATGTTTTCTCATTTTAATTATTTTGATATAGTAATACTATTATTATTTTTATATGATATATTATGGCTGGGATAACGTCCGAGTTACTCCCCACTGACGTGGCTGTTATCTTTATAACATGACAGGTATTTGCTGTTGGGTTTTGGGTGTGAGCTAGCGAGTAGCGTGGATCCTACTATTTCTTTATTCTTGTAATTTATGGATTTGTATAACCCGTTTGGAGAATTTTCTTTTTAGCCCTTTTGTAAAAAGAGGCCTTTGTAGTGACTTACCATTTCTTTTAATAAGATATAGTTTGTCAGTGTGTTTTAATCCCAACTCTACAGTGTTTCCGTCACTGTATTGCGTTAGAATTTCTAGGGGATTACAGTTGGTATCAGAGCATTGTTGCTCCCGACGCTTACACCTGATTTTAGGGAAAATACCAGTAAATGATTTGAATATTAAAGAAATATTAGTGAGAGATGGGTGGAAACCAAATTAAGGACTTAACTGTTAGGTTTATATGTTCTTGTAACTCAATGATTAACATTGAATATTTGTTTCTTTTGTCTGGAAGAAGATATTGGTATGATGCTGCTCCAGATCGGGACAAGACCTGCTTTGAACTCTCAACGACTGTTGGCTCGAGTGGACAACTTGGTGCTCCAAGAAAGATGTTGATGATAATTTTTCAGCTCCGGTTCAGTTTGCTTGAGCTACAGGTTAGATGATCAAGAGTAGAATCATGTTCCAAGATGTTGCAGTAGATCCAGATGGAGTGACCCAAGACTGGCGTGCTCGTTCCTCTACAAGAAGATGAAGTAATCCATTTAGTTCCCTCGTGAACTCTGGAGGCCCGAAGATTCTACTCTGGTTCATCGATTCTTTTCTTTCTTCCTCTACTTCTTCCAATTCTTTTCTTTTATATTCTCTCCTTCCTTCCCTTGGTGAATCCTTGTTCTATTTTTCTATTCTACCATCTTTTTCTTGAGATTCTTTGGTTAGACCGAATTCTGTCTTGGTGAACCCCTGTGTTATAGATTTTTGAGGTTTAGTAAACCCTTGTTACCTACGGTTGAGGATTGTGAGTCTACTTTATCTTCTGAGCAAGTAAGGAATTCTTGAGGATTAATTTGAATGGTAAATTATTGTTTGATGGAATTAGGATGAAACTTTAGACACTGAACCTTGGGTTATAGGTTACTTTGATTATTTTGGCGTACTTAGAGTCGAATGTATTTTGGAGTATTAAGAGTATATCATATTTGATAGATACCTAGTACCTAACCTAGAACCGAACTAAGTATAACTGATAATATTACTTTGGAGATTTTTACTTAATGCATATTTAATGGATGCATCACGAATATTTGGGATCATAGAGTATTGTTTAAAATGTTAGCCTGAGTGTTGTGGTACCATCAAAGGTTTTAATTAATACCGTTAGATATTTTGGCTGACCTAGATTACCCGTGTTTCTTAAGGATTAGATCGTTGATCGTTGTTAAGGTTGTAACCTGTGAACTTTGGAGTTGAGTGATATAACTTGGATAAATTGTTGTTAACCTTGAAGAAGAGAACTATCATACACAACCATGATTTGGGCTTATTGTGTTGTTTTGAGGAATACAATAATTCAGATCATCTTTTTGGGACTTTCAGGTTAGAACCCTTTGACCAGCGAGATTGTGCCTTCGTTGAAATATTAAATTTATTGTGGTTGCACCGTGGTAATTTGAAATTTGATGGACTCCTAGAAATTTTGGTCGAACGACGTATTTGAAGATGTGAGTGTTCGCCATTACCTTTAGGTTTGGGCATGTTTGAGGATTTATTGTACTTTGCCAACTTCTGTACTGGTGGCATTATAAATGTGTAGTGAACTTCTTGAGGATTTTGTACCCGAGCATGGTTAATGGGTGAATTTTGTTTAGTGTTCCTTACTCGAGAAATTCGGAATATACTTCGAGTTCAAACTTTAGGAGCTTTGGATTTAGGAACCTTATCGTTGGCAAGTTTGAGTGTGTTTCGTTGACCGTTGGAATTTTAATTGATAAGATTAGATTGTAAAACAATTGTGGATTAGTATCGTGTCGTTTGAACGATTGGATAATCACGTAAGACATTTTTGGAGATTGAACCTTAGTAGTACCTCCTAGCGCCTAATATTGGACTTAACGTATTTGATGGAAAATAGGAACCCATGTTGTGGGAGTCGTACCGGGAATCTCGAGATGGTTAACTTCTTCTGTAATTCCTTAAGAGCTCTTTGACTCTCAATTTTGTCATTCCCTTAGCTTCTCGTAAATTCGGTTACCTCTTTGCTGCCAATCCCTTTCGACTTCTTTACCGGGTTTGAAAACTTTTGTTCCAATTTGTCGTTGACTTTGACTCTACTTATCCGTTTACTTTTTTTTCTGAATCTGTGTTATGGAAAGTGTGACTATTTTAAAATTTTGGGCTATCGTGAAATCTTAACATTTGAGTTATAAATTTCAAAACTTCGTTTTCGTTTTTGGTTGATAACATATAATTTAATCCTGTTTCAAAATGCCTTAATAATTTGTTTTTAAGTATTTCGAAATTGTTTCAAATTCCAAATTTAAAGCGTATTTAAATTTTACGAAAACTTTCATAATTGCTAATATTTTGATTTCTGTAAGATTATTATGTAAAACGGTTTAACATTTTCGAAAAGACATCGTATGTCTTAAGTTTTTATTTTTGTTTTGAAAATATTTGGGTATTCTTTCCCTCGAGTTCGGTTACAAATGTTATTATTTTATCGAATAATTTTTTTTAACTTACGATTTTATTAATTTAAATGATTTTAAACATTGGGTAGCTGAGACCAAACTATCTTGAGATAAATTTTGTTTTCGAATTCGATTACATATCACGTTTAAAGTTGTAAAAAGATTTTTAACCGAGTTTGAGATGCGAGTTAAGCATCCTCATTTTGTTCAAGTGACATAACTTTGTTTTCCATTTTCTTTATCTTTTTATAAGTTTCGAGGACGAAACTTCTTTTTAGTGGAGAAGATTGTAACACCCCTGATTTTATAAAATAAATTAAATTAAAGTTATTTTCGTATTTTTATTTTATTTACGATTTAACTCGTAATTCTTAAAATTATTATAAAACAAATTTATCGTTTAATCGTTTCAAACTCCTAAAATTTCTATCTGTCTCGAAAACTCTTCTTATATTTAAAACTTATTTTATTTCTGTTTTGATTCATTTTATACATTTAATTTAATTCTTATCAAAAATCTATTTCGACGATTTAAATTCTAAATTCTTTATATTTATTACATTTAAGTTCGAATTTCTATTTTTCGGCTCGAACCTCATTTATTTTATGTTTTGTCAAAACATTTATTACCTTTCCTCGAGGAATCAATTTAATTCACTTTATCGAAGATTTATTATTTATCGAGAAATACTATTTCATAGTCTAATTATTTATTTCTGTAAGCTTCATTTTTGTTTCGAATACTTTATTTACTCATTTTATTTGACAGCCCGATTATTTATTTAACTTTATTAACTCGTTTTGATTCAACTCGTGGGTCAGTCAACTTAATTACAGAATTTGTATTTCTAACCCGATTCATTTATTTATGCATGATTCTTTTCCCTTTCCCTTCTTTGTCGGTTCCTTGAACTTGAGTGATGACTCATTGCCTCTTCATTTTTTTTTGTGACTCATCCCACTTAAGTTACGTGCCCCTTGCTTTTATCCCACATTCCCACCGCTTCACTTGTGGACTGATTCAACTCCCTTTCTTTCCACTACTTCTACATTCATTCCCCTGATCTTTTGTTCTTCCCACTTCTTTTATACTGACAGGCTAAAGTCGTATGCCTCAAATTACTAATTTATAATCACTTATAACCAACAAACTAAAACAATAGTATAATGGAAATAAGGGTCGAACCCACAAGGAATTGGTTTAACTATAACTGCGTACTAGTATAGAATGATAAATAACTAATTAATTAAACAATAAGAAAGGGGGGTTTTGAATAATTATCTAACAACTAAATCTAATAAAGATGAAAACTTTGACTAAATCAAATGATGAGAAAGAACTTAGACCCAAGCACAAATCCACACTCAATAGCGATTGATCATTGTAAGATGGTTTCAATTAATAATCTTGACTACTCTATTGTGAATATGAAATTCCAATTCTCTTAAGAATAGTTAACTAAAACGAATCCCGTTCTTAATTAACCCTAACCGTAAAACAACCTAAACAATCCAGTTCTAGGTTCAATTAGACGGAAGCAATATAGATCTGAGAATTCAATAGAGAATAAATAGCACGTACAATCCAGTCGTACCTTAGATATTTATGTGAATTGCTTCTAAGTACTAATATCAACGTATCCCGTTCAATATTAATTCCTAGTTGTTACTAGTGTAAGGTTAATTAGTAAATCCTACTCAATTAACAATACTAACGATAGAATGAAAGAAATCAAGTACTAGTTGCGCACCTAGCAATCAATAACAACATTCATAGATTTAATAACAAAGCAATTCACAATAATCAAGATTAATAATTAAAACATTCAAACTCACAAACGATTATCAAGTGCTTCAAAGGCTTAAATCTAAGTAGAGAAAATTAGTTACACATACTTGAAACCGGAAAATTAGGGTTCTTCAAAGGTGTAATACTCGTCGTGTGTCACGAATAATCCCTATTTAATTCGGGTCTCATTATTGAGTAGTAGGTATGTAATTTGTTAACCCATTTAGTTTAACCTATTTAGTTAAACCGGTTTTAATAGCGTATTATGTATTACGCGTTTTCGAATACCAACTTATTAAACTCTTAATAATAATAATAATATAATAAGGTAGTGGAGTAAATTACTAACTAGGTTAGTTTGTTTATGCGCTATAAACTCCCCCCACATTCCCATCTTTCGTTCGTCTTCTTCGTGCCCGCAGCCGCCATCATCAACCTTCAATTTCACCATCCCTAATTGTGTCACCCTTCACTCTATACACCACCACACCATATCCCCACCATTATTGACTCCCCACCAATACTAAACACCAGTGCCTTCGTCGTCTATGGCCGTTGTGGCCACCGTTTGTCATCATCAGTTGCAGCCGGAGACAAAGTACCCTTACTTCCTCTGTTTTCGTGTCGTGCCGGCAATCACCGTGCAACCCTGTATTCTGTGTGTGGTGGCTTGAGTTATGCTAAGTCGTGGTGGCCTCCAATGCCTTCCGTCGTAGTCGTGGGTGAGTGCTTGGTCGTGAGTTGTCGGATGGGAATCTGAATGGATATGTCGTAGATATCGAGGGATCGGCTTCTTATTTATGGTCGTGACACTTCGTACGTCTTATGGGAGGTCTGAATGGATAGAAGAACGTATTTGATCGTGAATGCTTGCTTATGTCGTGTTTGCAAGGTAAGGTTTAACCTTATTATTATATATATATATATTAATAATATGTTGAGCATGAGTATATGAATGACATTGTGATAGCATGTACTCATTATGAGGAGTTATTGTGATGAATTGGAATTATTGAGTTTCTGATACAGATTATTTATCGGGATGAGATTCCGATACTGAGTATGATATGAGAGGCTACGGCCGCGTTGGTGCCTGCGGGACCACGCATGAAATGTGAAGGTTACCTAGAAAAGTAACCTAGGTTCAGTTGATCTCGAACCTGCCTTGTTATTCGCCTCCTTTGGGTCGGCCTTAGGAGGGATGTGCACATTAATGATTACAGGACCCCTGTTAGTATTGTGGTTTCTATGTGGAAAACGAGTTTGGAGAATTGAGATTGAGATCATGAGATCTTGATTATGATATCGTGGTATTATCATGATTGTGTATTGGTATCAGAATTGTCTATCACATGCTCAGATATTACTTTATTGAACTGTATGATTATTCCTTACTCAGCGTGGCTGACCTCGTTTATTCTGTCTTAAATTGTCACCCAATTTTCTGGGGACCTGTGATGATCCAATTGATATTTTCGGTCGATTGGGGAGCAGCCTATAAATGCAGGTTATGTATGTCGTAATGTATTTGGATGCTGGAATGCATGTACGGGATTGGGGTGAACGCGATTACTAGCCTGGACGTAGTACTGGTGAATGCATAGGCATTCCTGTTTATATAGATTTTATAGTTTCCGCTGTGTAACCAGAGTTGTACTCCATAATAGTTAATGAGATGTAAGGTTTAAAGCAGAGTGTCGGTTTGGCATTCCATGTTGTATTGTAATGAACTACTACCTCGGGAAACCGAGATGGTAACACCTTTATTTACTCGGGAATGTCTTGGTAAGGCTTCTGTGTAAATGGGGGTGTTACAAAGTGGTATCAGAGCGAACGATCCTGGAGCCTAAAATAAATGAACCTAGGAAAAAATAAAATGAACCCCGATGATAGACCATCAGGAGCCCCTCTAAAACTTGGTCGAGGAGACGTCCTTGTACCAACTTCGGCCCTCCTGGTCTTGACCCGGTAACCACGTGTGAGAATGAGAGGGGTATATATTAGGAAGGGATACGTTGTAATGCCTTGTGATGGATACTTGTGATACCTGATTGCACTGTTTGTTGTGTGTTATTTTGTGAGCTACATAAGATGAGTTGTGACTAGTACTTAGTCACGATGATAGCATGGTATTGTAGTTAGTACGATACCAAATGAACTATATGTTTAAAGTACGTAAGGTCACGGTAGGAGTCAGTCATCCTTGAATGGGAGAATGGTCATAGCCAAGGTTGGTAGTAACGTTAGATGCACCATCGATGTGTTTTTACGTGATAGTGTCGCATGTAATAGATAGATTATTGTTAGTTGACTTTGTGGTAATTTGTGTTGGTCTGGTCGATGTAATAAGCTAGTACTAACTTCATGTTACTTCGACGGGGTGTCACTAGGGGTTGACGACAAGTGATGGTGTTGATATCGTAATATGTTAAGGGCTTAATGCTTGCGTTGTTCCAGTGTGACTTTCTGTGAATGCTTGTCAAGGATACTTGGGTATCTGCGTTTCATTTAGAGTTTATATGATTCCCTGTAATTTGATAGCTTTCGAGTCATGCGTTTTGCTTGAATTCTATTCTTGATGGTCTAAATAACCATGAATGAAGACCCGTGTTCAGTTAATAACACAACAAAGTTATAGCACCGTTTTTTTTTATTCTCTCTATTTTGAACACTTTGTTTACCAAGCTTCTGCGCAATACGTATTAAAAAAAAAAAAAAAAAAATTTACACATCAAAAGCCTTAAGTGGTCAAAATCTGCCAGTTTCTGAAAATGCATTTGAAGATCACTGTTACGTATATAATTTGAAAATTGTTTAAATTGAAAGTTTTAGATAAATGTGTTGAGAATTTGACCGCACTGGTCCTACGCCATTTCTAATTATGTAACAAGTTAGTTATGATTTTTTTTACCATGACAACACTGTTTTAGAATGTGTTTAGACTCACTAAAATGGTTGTCCTTATTTTGGTTCTATTGAATGCTCTAATATGAATGTGTTTATCTTAATCTTTGGTAAAACGAGGTCAGACTTATACGCTTATGATAAAAAACGAGTCATTTCAGGTCCTATGATGTTGAGTATATCTTTGTCATATTTTTGCCTTAACGTGAATTCATATTTTTGCCTGAGTCTTTAGACAAGAGTGTATATATATATATATATTATATGCGTTCGTAATGTGGTTTATCACAACCAAGAGTTAAACAATCGCTTGTTAATATGATAATTGAACCCTATATACCCCATGTTATACAGCCTTGCTTATCGTATGTACAATCCTTGCTAATTAATTCAGTTGGTCGTATTCTTGTTGATTTCTATCCTAGTATGAAGCAACCGTAAGAGTAACACCCACTGTCACGAGTCTCCGGAGAAAGATAGAATGTCACTTAGTGTCATATCCTGTATATCATGCGCAAACTGCCTTCGTACAAGCTATATTGTTTTACTAGAGATATATTTTAATGCATTTACGTAGATAACAGACTTGTTAGTCCAGTATTAGAATAATGTTGACAGAATGTGCGTTATGAGTTATGTTTGGTGTATTACATAACAATGTCATGGTCGGCGGGACCCTCGCGGCTGAATAAACCGTTTGAACTGTTACAGTTTTGTAATTAGAAAAGGATGCATTGTGTACTTAATCCTAAAGTCGAGGACAAGTTAATCGAGGGAATTTCCTAAGTCAATGCCTTACAATCTTATTGTAACTTATTAGAGATATCTGTTTTGTTAACTATTCGTATTATATCTGAGCTTACGTGACCATATATAACCTCGATTTTCGGGAGGATAGGAGGTAATACAGTTACCCTGAACAATTGTTGACTATTGTTTTCGTCATCATTATATATTGTTATTGTTGTTTTGTTGCTATCTTTTTGTTGATGTTGTCGTTGATATTGTCATCCTCATTGTCGTGGTTGTTGTTGTCATTGTTATCGTAGTCATGCTGATGTTGTTGGGTTGTTATTGATGTGTGTCGGGAGACACTTTTGTGAATCGTGGGATGCATTACCATAGTAGTCGAGAGGTTGGTAAAATGGGAGAAGAGAGTGAACTTCGGGACGAAGTTCCTTATAAGGAGGGTAGAATGTCATGCCCCGTTATTATTCTATTGTATGTTTGCATAGTGATCGCGTTAGTTGGTGATCGCGTTAGTCAGTGAGAAGTTGGATTGGTTGTCATTAGTTTTAAGTGTGCGTATATCGTTAATAAGTAGTACATGAGACAGGTACACTAGTCAGTCATGTGATGGGTCAGGTGAGGTAGTCGAACATCTTAAATCATACGAAGCGTCGGTTAGTTGAGAGATGTTATTATTGTGTGGATCCTGAACTTCGGGACGAAGTTCTTTATAAGGAGGGTAGATTGTAATACTCGTCGTGTGTCACGAATAATCCCTATTTAATTCGGGTCTCATTATTGAGTAGTAGGTATGTAATTTGTTAACCCATTTAGTTTAACCTATTTAGTTAAACCGGTTTTAATAGCGTATTATGTATTACGCGTTTTCGAATACCAACTTATTAAACTCTTAATAATAATAATAATATAATAAGGTAGTGGAGTAAATTACTAACTAGGTTAGTTTGTTTATGCGCTATAAACTCCCCCCACATTCCCATCTTTCGTTCGTCTTCTTCGTGCCCGCAGCCGCCATCATCAACCTTCAATTTCACCATCCCTAATTGTGTCACCCTTCACTCTATACACCACCACACCATATCCCCACCATTATTGACTCCCCACCAATACTAAACACCAGTGCCTTCGTCGTCTATGGCCGTTGTGGCCACCGTTTGTCATCATCAGTTGCAGCCGGAGACAAAGTACCCTTACTTCCTCTGTTTTCGTGTCGTGCCGGCAATCACCGTGCAACCCTGTATTCTGTGTGTGGTGGCTTGAGTCATGCTAAGTCGTGGTGGCCTCCAATGCCTTCCGTCGTAGTCGTGGGTGAGTGCTTGGTCGTGAGTTGTCGGATGGGAATCTGAATGGATATGTCGTAGATATCGAGGGATCGGCTTCTTATTTATGGTCGTGACACTTCGTACGTCTTATGGGAGGTCTGAATGGATAGAAGAACGTATTTGATCGTGAATGCTTGCTTATGTCGTGTTTGCAAGGTAAGGTTTAACCTTATTATTATATATATATATATATATATTAATAATATGTTGAGCATGAGTATATGAATGACATTGTGATAGCATGTACTCATTATGAGGAGTTATTGTGATGAATTGGAATTATTGAGTTTCTGATACAGATTATTTATCGGGATGAGATTCCGATACTGAGTATGATATGAGAGGCTACGGCCGCGTTGGTGCCTGCGGGACCACGCATGAAATGTGAAGGTTACCTAGAAAAGTAACCTAGGTTCAGTTGATCTCGAACCTGCCTTGTTATTCGCCTCCTTTGGGTCGGCCTTAGGAGGGATGTGCACATTAATGAATACAGGACCCCTGTTAGTATTGTGGTTTCTATGTGGAAAACGAGTTTGGAGAATTGAGATTGAGATCATGAGATCTTGATTATGATATCGTGGTATTATCATGATTGTGTATTGGTATCAGAATTGTCTATCACATGCTCAGATATTACTTTATTGAACTGTATGATTATTCCTTACTCAGCGTGGCTGACCTCGTTTATTCTGTCTTAAATTGTCACCCAATTTTCTGGGGACCTGTGATGATCCAATTGATATTTTCGGTCGATTGGGGAGCAGTCTATAAATGCAGGTTATGTATGTCGTAATGTATTTGGATGCTGGAATGCATGTACGGGATTGGGGTGAACGCGATTACTAGCCTGGACGTAGTACTGGTGAATGCATAGGCATTCCTGTTTATATAGATTTTATAGTTTCCGCTGTGTAACCAGAGTTGTACTCCATAATAGTTAATGAGATGTAAGGTTTAAAGCAGAGTGTCGGTTTGGCATTCCATGTTGTATTGTAATGAACTACTACCTCGGGAAACCGAGATGGTAACACCTTTATTTACTCGGGAATGTCTTGGTAAGGCTTCTGTGTAAATGGGGGTGTTACAAAAGGTCTCCCTTTTTCTCTCTAATCTTACGTTAAACTGATGTGATGATACTATGCATAATAATCTCAACCTAAGGCTATATTTATCCTAATAAAAGTTTCCTAATAATAAAATAATAATAAAATATCCTAAGGTAATAATAAGGTTTCCTAATTAAAATCCAAGTCTTAAAACGTAATAAATTAAAACAAAATAAGCCGGAATGCGTCGTGCGTCACAGGCCTCCGCGCGACTCGCCCCTGTCTCGCGCGACTCGCGTGGTTACTGCGTGACTCGCCCGGCGAGCTGGAATGGTCTCCTACCATTCTTCGATTCTTATCGTTCCGGGTCTTCAAGCGGCCTTCCTTTTCCTTCGTTCTTAGCCCAAATCAACGGTCCAGTGGTTAACATCTTCAAATTAGCCTGTATTACATTCATACCAAACTGACACAAATGCAATACAAAACAACCGATTTAGCTCACAAAATACCCCAAAACCGTCGTAATAAATACGACTAAATACGGCCCATCAAATATCCCCACGCTTGAACCTTTACTCGTCCTCGAGTAAAACTCGAAGAACACCATCAACACAACCATCACTGATCCAATATGCGTGACAATAACATTACACACCGGCCCTCACTCGTCTTCCACCAATCTCCCTCGTTATGAGTTAAAGCACCTTCCAATCCAACATTTTCATGAAATTCAACTCACATGCTCAACTAACTTAACACACCCAATATCAAACTATTATCATTGACCCAATTCATCAAAACAAGGCACATTAGCAAATAAAAATAAGCTAAAATTCACATCTAACGCCCCTTATTTCTCCAATCCTAGAACGGATCACATGTGCTACAAATGTCACCGGTGGTACAAAACATATACCACAATATTCCACAACCCACACATGTGATCAATCCTAAACGCCTCTAATAGTTCAATATACCAATCAAAACATCACCAATCGCATAGAATTTAGTGCTACGACTACACCGCACCGCGATTCTTCTCACCTTAGCCAACTAATCCTACCCTTCCGACCTTCTATGTCACCCTTCTTATGACGCCAACACCAAAAACGGAGAAAGTAGTAGTGATTTTTTTTCCTAATTCCCTCATTTTGCCTAGAGCGTCCGCCCTTGCGGATTTTCACTCTAGCTTTCATTTTTTTTCTCACACTACTCTCGTGGCACGCAACTCGATTTTTCTTTTTACCCGGAGCGCCCTTTCGGGTTTTCACTCCGTCCTCGGCCACATTCCCCATTCTTGCCTAGGCGCCCTTTCCGGGTTTTCACCTAGCCGGGTTTATTTCTTTCTTTTTTCTTTTTTCCAATTTTTCTCTCTTTTTTTTCTTTTTTCTTCTTTTTTCCGATTTTTTTTTTTTAAAATTAAACTAAACGACGTAATACAAAATAACTACTATATACAACGAGATAATTTCCCTCCCCACGCTTGAATAACACATCGTCCTCGAATGTGTGAATTAAGGACAACAAAATAAATGGGAAGAGAAATACCTCGGAGGCTCAATAGTGAGAAGAGGAGCCGGCGTCACGTGACCTAGCCTCACGTGCCGCCCTCCTAGATGATCTCGCTTGCTCACGGGCCGCAAGCTCTGCATAAAACTCGGGAGATGGTTCCGAGTAGTCATTCGGGTGCAACTTCAACTGTAATTGATTCATACAACGACCGAACTCAGCGGCCAACCTACTGTTATCAACCGATTCTTCGACTCGATCTTCTATTGTTTCGCGCCAACCGCTCCAACGATCAAAATCCGACGTACCCTCGGGCTCCTCCACAACCGGGGCACTAGACTCGGTAGTCGGTTTAGGAAACTGCTCATCATGTTCAATGTAAAAATCAGCCGCAGTAGGCCCCAATGGTAACGGTTTCCCATCCGGACGAGGCAAAATCAAGAAATGCTGGTGGGACGTGCCGAGCGTCCAGATTAGGTGGTGTTTCGCAATCGGTCGTGAAATCATAGAACAACTTTCCATAAACTTAATGCTGATAGTAGTATCACCTACGACAGGAGAATCCGTCATCTGGGGTAGTCCAAGATATCGAGCTAAAAGAGTAATCATACCTCCCATCGGAATGTTCCCTGAGACCGCCTTCTGGTGCTTCTCACAACGAGTCAAGAATATATCGACCCAATCCGGGGTTCCCAAACATTCGGGCATCATGGCCCACAAATACATCAAATCCGCCCTAGGTAGATGTGTCGGTTCACCTTTACAAAGAAATGTGGAGTTCAAAAGTCGGTGAACATAACGAAGGGCGGGGTGACGAATATCAGCATTCTTAGCTCCTACGTTACCATATGCATGGCCGGCAATTTTCAACCAAAACGTATCCATCATTCGAGGAGTAGGGGTCAAAAACTCCGCTCCCCCTCTCGGTGCTATACCCAACGCCTCCCTTAATTCCGTGAAATCTACATTTCGTTCCGCATCTCCGAGATGAAAAGTAATGTGAGGGGGGTCGTCATCACGATGGACTTCTAAGGTGGACAAAAATTCAAGTGTGTAACGCTTATATGTGTCTGCGTGCATATCATAAAAGTTCGCTAGCCCAATACGAGTCAATAAAGTATACACCTCATCAATTATCCCAAGCAACCTCAATGCCAAATTATCGACAAACTTAGTCGACATAACAACTCGATCACATAGTTGGCGCCATACCGCTTTCTGTTTCGTACTCAGATTCTTACACCCCATATAGTCAACCGCGGTCGTTTTTTGCTTCTTTGGGGCCATGACTACACAGACTTAGACAACCAAACCTAACCTGAGACAAAACCACTAGTGATTCTGACCAACTAGACAGAGAATGGGGCCGGACTATGACTCGAATCAGACAACCCACAACACAACCCAAACTGTTCTCCAATTACTCAAACTGTTCTCCAAAGCAACCAACAACTCACAACACAACCCAGACAAACCCTACACAGATTCTAATCAAAATTTGACAAGAGTATAATGAAAGGAGGGAGTTGGGTGACTTGCTATCAGCACACAAACAGGACAAGCCCTAAACAGATTCACAAATTGTAGGAGAATAGAGTGAAAGGATGAAAAGGGTTGGAAACTTACTGAAACTGGACAAAATACAGCACCGAGCGAAACCCGACTCACACGACCGCCTGAATACCGTTGACAGGCTGAACAGAAGCCCGCCGACTACACGCGCGAGTCGCCTGAACCCGCGCGACTCGCCTGACTTCTCACTGGACCGAACAGCGACGACAATGACAGAACCGACGACGACGCACGAACTGACGACAGACGACGGACACGAACAGACCCACAACGACACACACGAGTCGCCTAGCTGTCGTGCGACTCGCCGGACTTCTCACCGGACCGACGATGACTCGACTTAGACTCGCACAGGGAAGGATTATTGGTGGTAGTGGTGGGTTTTGAAGTGAAGAGGAATGATTGGTGGTAATAGTGACGGATTAGAAATTAATTTGGGGAAGAAGTAGAGTTTAGGGTTTCAGAATTTGGGGAAATTAGATTAGGAATAAGGAAAGATGAGGGGGAGAGATGAATGGGAGAGGGGGTCGGGTAACCTGTTTTTAATTTTTTCGATTTTTTTTTTTTATAATAAAATATTACCTGTGTGTGAGAAGTCCACGCGAGTCGCATAGAGTCCGCGCGACTCGCGCGGATGCCTGTAAATCCGTCCTCTTTTCTTCAATTTTTGCTCAGATTTTGAAGGATCTCCATGCTAGTCGCCCAGGACCCATGCTAGTCGCCCCATCTCCTGGAAAATCAACACTCTTCTCTTATTAAAACATCAAAAGTTAGTAATAAAAACTAAGTTTAAGAAAAACAACGAAATTAATAATACGACCTATGACCCGTAAAATAAAACTTTACAATAAAAATCTACAAAGCGGGTTGCCTCCCGGAAGTGCTTTTGTTTAAAGTCGTTCGTTCGACTGTGACGGAGTTTAGGTAGAAGACGTCATGTCCGAGAGCTTGCTTCTCCCGACACCCGATCCGTCACTCCTTTCACTAGTCGGCTTAAGCCTTATGCCGACTAAATCTTTTACTTTTCCATTTTGAAATTGTAAAACCGTTGGATGCTTGCTTGAGCTCTTTCGAACCATCCATTGATCGAACCATGACCTCGTTTTACCTTTATTTAGCTCCGCGTCCTTACGCGACTCCCAAAGAATGACACACTTGGGTCCCTTAGAAGGAGATTCCTGCACAACTTCAGACAAAATTTCCTTGCTAGAAGAGGTAGATGAGATCGGTTTAGGAACCGATTTCACCGCTTCTTCTTGTGAGTTAAGAGATAAATGATTAAAAACATCAACACGACACAAGGTATTGTCTTTCGGGGCATGAGAACTAGGCTTATGTATGTCGAATTTAACGACTCTACCCTCAAATTGCATGCTAAGTGAGCCATTAGGGACATCGATTTTTGTTCCCGCGGTCTTTAGGAACGGTCGTCCTAGAATGATAGGAGTTGTACTATAGTCATGTTCCATGTCCAAAACATAAAAATCGGCCGGAAAGACCAACTTATCAACTTTAACTAGAACATTCTCTACAACTCCCTTAGGATAGACACTCGATCGATCCGCTAGTTGCACTACTTTCCCGGTTTCCCTCATAGGACCAAGTCTAAGAGATTCATAGATAGAAAGAGGGATGACATTAATAGAAGCTCCCAAATCTAACATAGACTTGTCAAACAAAGTATCTCCTATGGTGCAAGGTATAGTAAACATGCCCGGGTCGCCACATTTAGGGGGTAATTTCTTTTGAAAAATAGCGGACACATACTCACTACCCTTCCCTTTCTTAGCTCCCTTCAACTTGTTATTCCTTTTAATAGTACATAATTCTTTCAAGAATTTAGCATATTTATGAATACTCTTTAAAAGATTAAGAAGGGGAATGTTTACCTCACACTTTTCAAATACCTCGTAGATATCCTTGTCATGCTCATAACGACGGGTCCTCTTGAGTGCCTCGGGGAAAGGGACATCCGGTTCCGCCACCGGTGTAGTAGGAGTAATTGACTCCTTCTCTTGCACATTCGAAGGTTCCTCACCTTCCTCGATCACTAGCTCCTCTTCTTGAACCATAGCTTCTTTGGCCTTCCTCTTCGGCTTGTCGGCCTCCACTAATTGTCTCCCATTCCTTAAAGATACGGCACTCACGTTTTCCTTCGTAAGAATGGTTTGACTAGGTAGTTTTCCGGAATCCCGAGCCTCCAACCTACCAATGGCGGTCGCCATTTGGCCCATTTGAACTTCCAAATTTTGAATGCTAGCTTTGTTCTCTGTGTGATGTTGAAGAACCGTAGCTTGGAGGTTGGACATTTGGGTGGTCACCGTAGCTTGGTTAGCCGCCAAAGCACGTATCATGTCTTCGGTGGACATTTGACCACTAAGTGGAGGTGGATTAAGAACCGCGTTAGGAACTTGTTGTTTAGCAACGAATTGTTGCTTCGCTTGACTAACTTGATTTCCTTGATTAATCTCTTGGTCGCCTTCCCGATTCCTCCACCTCATGTTCGGGTGATATCTCCATCCAGGATTGAAAGTGTTAGAGTATGGATCCCACTTTTTGTTTTGCCCGGTTTCCCACACTCCGTTCACCTCCTCTTGACCTTCATACATTTGAGGACATTGCTCACTTGGATGTCCCTCGGTAGAACAAATACCGCACATCATAACTTGATTTGTTTTTCCTGACATCATATTCTGGACAAGAGATGTTAAACTATCAACTTTTTGTTCAAGACTCGAGGATGATGAATTACCTATGGCATGCAATCCCCGTTTAGGGAACTTCCGAGAGAAATCTCGAGAGCTTTCAGCTAGCTCCTGGATAACTTCTATAGCAGCATCTGGACTCTTGTTCACGATCGATCCCCCACAAGCCGCATTCACAGTGCGAGCATCCTCCACACAAAGACCTCCGCAAAAGTACATCACAAGGTCTTGAGGATTGTAGCCATGATATGGGCATGTAGCACACAGCTTCTTAAAGCGTTCCCAATACTCATACATCGTCTCACCATCTCGTTGCTCCGCATTACTAATCTGCTTCTTCAATTGGGAGGCCCGAGATGCCGGAAAGTACTTCTCAAGGAACGCCTTCTTCATTTTCACCCATGTATCAATACTTGCCGGTGGCAAGTAATACAACCAATCTCTTGCAGAATCCTTCAATGAGAAGGGAAATGCCCTTAGCTTGAGCTGCTCATCAGTGACAGATGCCGGTTTCATACTCAAGCAAACAATATGAAAATCCGACAAATGCTTATTAGGGTCCTCATCGCTCATGCCATGGAATGTGGGTAATTGATGGATCAAACCCGACTTCAATTCGAAAGTGGCATTCGCACCCAATGGTGGGTATGTGATGCACAAAGGTTGTTGTGCAAGGTCGGGTGCTGTCAGCTGCTTGATTGTGTTGGCCATGATATTCGACTCGTCTTCGGATTCGGATTCGGAGTCGGAGGAAACTTCAGTGTTCACGGGATTAATAAGAATATCGTCGAAAAACTCTAGATCCTCGAATTCCTGCGTTCCAATAACTATTGCTCCCTCTCCGATTCTCTGTGACCTGTGAAAGGTGCGTTCAATCTCTGAGTCGAATGCCTCGAGGTTCAAGTTAGAAGAACGAGTATTATACATAAACTACACAAAAATAAAATAAAATAAGATAAAATAAATAAAATTAGCTTAAAAAAAAAAATTAATTAAAAACTACACCAGAAAACACAAAAATAATTAATACCGATTCCCCGGCAACGGCGCCAAAATTTGACAGGCTAAAGTCGTATGCCTCAAATTACTAATTTATAATCACTTATAACCAACAAACTAAAACAATAGTATAATGGAAATAAGGGTCGAACCCACAAGGAATTGGTTTAACTATAACTGCGTACTAGTATAGAATGATAAATAACTAATTAATTAAACAATAAGAAAGGGGGGTTTTGAATAATTATCTAACAACTAAATCTAATAAAGATGAAAACTTTGACTAAATCAAATGATGAGAAAGAACTTAGACCCAAGCACAAATCCACACTCAATAGCGATTGATCATTGTAAGATGGTTTCAATTAATAATCTTGACTACTCTATTGTGAATATGAAATTCCAATTCTCTTAAGAATAGTTAACTAAAACGAATCCCGTTCTTAATTAACCCTAACCGTAAAACAACCTAAACAATCCAGTTCTAGGTTCAATTAGACGGAAGCAATATAGATCTGAGAATTCAATAGAGAATAAATAGCACGTACAATCCAGTCGTACCTTAGATATTTATGTGAATTGCTTCTAAGTACTAATATCAACGTATCCCGTTCAATATTAATTCCTAGTTGTTACTAGTGTAAGGTTAATCAGTAAATCCTACTCAATTAACAATACTAACGATAGAATGAAAGAAATCAAGTACTAGTTGCGCACCTAGCAATCAATAACAACATTCATAGATTTAATAACAAAGCAATTCACAATAATCAAGATTAATAATTAAAACATTCAAACTCACAAACGATTATCAAGTGCTTCAAAGGCTTAAATCTAAGTAGAGAAAATTAGTTACACATACTTGAAACCGGAAAATTAGGGTTCTTCAAAGGTCTCCCTTTTTCTCTCTAATCTTACGTTAAACTGATGTGATGATACTATGCATAATAATCTCAACCTAAGGCTATATTTATCCTAATAAAAGTTTCCTAATAATAAAATAATAATAAAATATCCTAAGGTAATAATAAGGTTTCCTAATTAAAATCCAAGTCTTAAAACGTAATAAATTAAAACAAAATAAGCCGGAATGCGTCGTGCGTCACAGGCCTCCGCGCGACTCGCCCCTGTCTCGCGCGACTCGCCTGATCGCGCGACTCGCGTGGTTACTGCGCGACTCGCCCGGCGAGCTGGAATGGTCTCCTACCATTCTTCGATTCTTATCGTTCCGGGTCTTCAAGCGGCCTTCCTTTTCCTTCGTTCTTAGCCCAAATCAACGGTCCAGTGGTTAACATCTTCAAATTAGCCTGTATTACATTCATACCAAACTGACACAAATGCAATACAAAACAACCGATTTAGCTCACAAAATACCCCAAAACAGTCGTAATAAATACGACTAAATACGGCCCATCATATACCCACCGCCTCTTGGTTCATCCCCTCATCTTGCGCCTCTCTTCTTCATTCCTCTTCTGCAATCATCCGGGTACCGTTCTTCTGAATCTCTCCGCAATCTGCTCCTGTTTTCCTCTGCGTATCCGTGTTTTAGCGATATTCTTTTTCCAGCTTTCAACCCCCCACCTTTGCTGCGCCGTGTTTTGCTGCTGGTGCCACGTTATTGCTGCTGCTGGTGCCACGTTACTGCTGCTGCTGATGCTACGTTACTGTTGCTGCTCACGTTGTTGCCGCTGCTGAAAGTTGTTCTGATGCTGCTGCCATTGACCGTTGTTTTGTTACTTTTGTTGCTGCAGTTTGTCGGGGTAATTCCTCTTCTTCTTCTCCTTCTTCGTTTTGTCATTCTTTTTGTCTCGTTGTTGTTTCTCGTGGCCGTTGTTCGTTAGTTGATTGTATTCTTCTTCTTCAACTGCCACTGTTTGATGATGATGCTGTTTCCGTCCCCCTGTTTGTCTTTGTCCTTCTTCTTTTCTTTTTCTTCTTCGCCTGATCTACTACTGTTTACGTTGTCACTTCAGCTCGTTTCCGTTATCGTATCTCGTTTGCTTTTCCTCTGTTCTTTCTTCTCGTTTTGGCTGTGGTCTGCACATCTGATATGTTCAATCTCGTTGTATTTTTATGCCTCTGTCTCACTCAGTTTTGGGGTCGAGTTTATCGTAACTGAGTTCGTCTCGTACTTAGTTTTGAATCCGTTTTTCGATGCTACTGCTGTACTTCGTTCTACCGTTGATGTTTTTGATCTGCTACTCTTCTTTTCATCTTCCCTTTCTTCTTTTGCCGCCGTTATCCGCGTCGTTGTGACCGTGCCGATCAGTTTCGGTTTGCTTCTGATGTTGTGTCCGTCTTTTGATGCTCAATTATCGATTTTCGCACGATTTCTGTTGTGCCGTTGTTTTTCCGTCGAGACTCTACTGTTATTGCTATTTTGTTTCGCTAAATCCTTGATGAGTATGTCGACCATTGCCCTTTCTCGTCATCGTAGTAGTTTCTAATCTTCTGCTATTCGATTTTATTTACGATATCTTTGGTTTCTATCTCTGCCGCGGTTCTCGTTTTATTCGGGGTCGTATTTCCTTCTTTTCCTCGTTCTCTTCTTTCCCTTATCTGTATTCTCATTATCCAAATCTCGTTCTTTTTTTTTCGTTTCGTGAAGGCCTCAGAGTTCTATTTATCCGTCTTTCAAATTCTAAGGTTCGAGCTTGGTGTAATCAAGAAAGGACATGTACGAGGTTGACTCCGATATCGACTTAAGGTAACTTTAGAACGTTACTCGATTTTATATCGTATGTTTGAGTAGTAGTATGTAGTAAATATTTTAACTTCGGTTTTCTAATTTTTAGCTATTTATTATTTGCTAAAAGTGTTATTTTATAAATCGTGTGCTTTATAAATATTTTACAAGCTTTCGATATCGTTCTATAAATCGTTAGTAATTTAATTATTTACGATCGTTATAATATTTTCTTGGTTATCGTGACACTAGTAACTAAATAATAACGATTTCATATTTTCTTCATATTTCGTAAATTTATAATTTTCACTAGAAAATCGTATTTTTATATTTCAACCGAAATTTGTATACTTGTTAATAAATTAATTTTCGTTTTACGATTTATTCTAATAAATGAGAAAATAGTCGTTTTGTTTTAAATTTATTTTTAGTCGAGACTATTTTCACTAATAATTTCCTATTTGTTTCCGATTGACTATTTTTATTAAAATCCATATTATTTATTAATAGGAATTGTCTGTTAAAAATAATTTGAATTCTTCGTAAATTTCATTTCATTTATAAAGTTCGTCGACTCAATTAATTTTGATATCATTTTCTTAGAAACATCTCCCTTCTAAAATTTATAGTTTTAACTCGATTTCCTAATTATTTATAAAATACTATAAATTGATTTATTATATTTTATTTATATTTTGAGTAACGAATTTAGAAATATATTAAAGTTACGATAACGACGATAATAATAAAATGTCAATTTCGTTAGAAATGCTATTTTTATACATTTCACTCTTTTTAATCACTTACGTATTTTCTATAAAAATATTTCTATTTTAAGTAAGTTTCTAAAATTAGTAGGTTTCTATTTATAGAAAGTTTGCCTTTTAATATAAAATGGTTATTCCTTTTATCCATATCATTTATATTGATTATATTTACTTTTGAATATCAATAATGGTTGTTTTAGAGTTATGGAATGAGGACAAGTGTATGGGTAGAGTAATACAGTCTAGGGTGTACGTTTTGCCATCAACTATAAAGCTGGTGTGTCTATGTTGAGACGCATTGGTCGTTGAACTGAGCATGGTTTGTGTTCAGGAGTGTGTATATTTTGACCTTAAACTTAGATATCGCATCGTGTAAGTCGATTCGGGTTGAACTGGATATGGTTTGTATCCAGAAGGGGTGTGCACTACTTAAACCAGGACCTCGCTGCACGTAGTCCTGTTATGGTTGAGTTGCCTAGTTAGAGACCGAAGTCTGATTTGTTTTGACTAAGTTCTCGAAGCTAGTTTAGTATTGTCCTAGTGAAAGTCTATTCCGTTGCACTGATTGATTTCCATAACGCCATTTTTGAATATTATTATTATCGATTGATATTGACTTGCAGGTTTGCAAATGCTTTAAGTTTCGCTGAAAACTTATTTTTATTATATCGTTTTAATGTTTTCTCATTTTAATTATTTTGATATATTATGGCTGGGATAACGTCCGAGTTACTCCCCACTGACGTGGCTGTTATCTTTATAACATGACAGGTATTTGCTGCTGGGTTTTGGGTGTGAGCTAGCGAGTAGCGTGGATCCTACTATTTCTTTATTCTTGTAATTTATGGATTTGTATAACCCGTTTGGAGAATTTTCTTTTTAGCCCTTTTGTAAAAAGAGGCCTTTGTAGTGACTTACCATTTCTTTTAATAAGATATAGTTTGTCAGTTTTTTTTAATCCCAACTCTACAGTGTTTCCGCCACTGTATTGCGTTAGAATTTCTAGGGGATTACTGTGGTAACTCCCCTGAACCTGCCCCCTTTGATGTTATTGATTCTGACGATGAGGCGTTAGAAATTGATCCCTCCACCATCGCCGGCCCTCTTATTCCCAGGGTGTCAGGGAGAACCTACTACCTAGACAAAAATAAGTATAAGATCCCCTTGAGGACTTACCTTGCCCCCAGGAATCGGGATGTGATATTGGAGAAGGACGTTGTTGGGGCCATTGCTAAATTTTACAATTGGGGGGGGGGGGGGCTACACAATAATCGTCCCTGGTGAAAAAGACACAGTGTACAATCTCTCTGACGGCTGCATAGCCGTCTACCATAAATGCTTAGAATTTGGCATGCGTTTTCCCCTGCACCCCTTCTTGGAGGAGGTCTTCAGGCGCATGAATGTCGCCATTGCCCAGTTGACTGCCGTGGCCGTCAGGTCGCTGATAGCCTACACTTGGACCTGCCTGTTCCTGGGGGAGGGGCCCTCCATAGACGCCTTAAGATTTATGGTCGGCCTGCAGATGGTGGCTTCCTTCGAGGGGGGCAACTCTCCAGGGTATTTCTCCCTCCTCAGGCAGAAGAGCTGCTTCCTAGCCTGGCCAACCGTGAACAGTCTGAAGGACTGGAAAGATAACTTCTTATATGTGCATAGTGCTGAGGGGTGGAGAATTCCTAGGCACTTTAGGAACCATGTCCATACCCGGTTGAAAACTCGTCGGGAGTACCACCCTGGAGTTGGGGGGAGGGCTCTTGAAGTCAAGCTGACCAACGAAGAGCTGGACTTGGTCAAACGGTTCACTTCCTCCAAAGACAAGAGAGGCGTATTTGGTCCTGACAATTGGCTCTCTCATGCGGAGCTTATATCAACTGACGACTACTTGACCCGAGTAGGGTTGAACCCCGGCCTTGGAGCAGGTAGCCTGGGGATCCTGATAATAGTCGACTTTTCTAGCCTTGCTTTGTTTTAATGCTTACTTGGTTAACTTTTGATTTCTGCAGACCTCGCCACTCATCTTTGGTCAAGAAGGGAACTGAGGACACTTGGCCTGAACGAAGATCTTACAATTTCTACCGGTCGTCCCCTCATGCCTGTTAATTTTAAGAAGCAAACTCTGATGAAGTATGTAAAGAGTATCTCAGCCAGCAGGGCAAGGCTTCCTTCTCCTCCTCCCAGGCCAGCTACTACACGCCCTGTGACTCCTGCCTCTGTTCCCAGGACGACAGAGGTGGAGGATGCTTCAGAGGCTACTCCCTCCCCAGTTAGCAGGCGCGGGGGTTCTCCTTCTGGAACTCGTCCTCCTGTGGGAGCGAGGCCTTCTACGTCAGAGGAGACGGGGGAGAGCACTCCCCTAGTGGGCAGGAAAAGGAAGGGCAGGGAGTCGGTAAGTGCTGACCAGGTGATGGACCTGGAAGCAGACGCCAGCACTCCTCAGCCAAAGCCCTCTGCTGCCGGCCTTCCGGAGACTTTGTTCTCAGATGGAAATCCTGAGTTCAACTTTACTGCTGGAGAGAGCGTTGACGTCTCTGCCCTTTTTTCAGACTCTACCTCTACGTTGGCGGACCACCTCATCAAGTCTCTGACTTACTCGAGCAATCAAGTGATCCAATTTGTCCAACGTTGCTCCCGAGTTTTTCAGGCTTCCGCAGAGCTGGCGGCGCTCAACCGCTTGAGCGATGAAGAGCTAAGTGTTACCCCTGGGCTCCCTCTCCCTGAGCGTATAGCGGTGATTAAGAGGGATGTTTCTCTCATTGCTGACTTGAGGTCTCAGTTGGCCAAGTGTGAGGGTGAGTTGGGAGAGGCCAGAGATCAGGCGGCTCGTTGGAAGGATCAGAGCGAGAAGGCGGTGACCGAAGTGACAAAACTGAAGGCTAAGCTAGGACAGGCCAGGAAGGAGGCAGTTGAGCTGAAGCAGATCAAGAAAAAGGTTGCCGAACTGGAGGGTCGCCTATCCCAGGCTGACTTGGACCTTCAGAAGGCGCAGGCTGAGTTGAAAACTCAGGAGGAACAATGGCTCAAGGAGAAGAACGAGAATCCAGGAGGCCAACTCAGCGGTGGAGGAGAATTTTAATGCTGGGGCTTCTTCCTCCCTAAAGTTTGTCATGGAAGTCGTCAGGGAGATGCTTCCGGACTTTAATGAGGATGCTTTCCAGGCCCTTTATGCCACTAAGAATGAAGCCAGGGCTGCCAAGTCACCTGAGGAGGCTCCTGGTCCTGATCAGGATGCCCCAGCTCCATAACGAGTAGGGCAGTCGTCCTCTGAGGGCTCATGTCCCTATCCTTCTGCGCCTTTGTTTCCTCGTTGACTTCATCTTTTTGCGCGCCGGACCGTGATGTGGCTGGCTGCCCGCTAGTGTATTCTGAATTTTATTGTGATCGGATTTTCATTTCTGTCTTGTAAACTTTATGAATGCTTTTATCACTTTCATGAATGTTTCTTTTGCTTGCTGTATCTTTATTTTCCTAATCATACTTCAGGGTTCAGCTTGACCCTGGCTTCTCGCCGAAGCCTAGGGGGCCTGCCCGCTGCCTGCCCAGAGGTAGGTGGGGGGACTTGCATTTTTTTATACAAGGTTGGGGGTTCCCCAGTCCTTGTTGGTTTGGCGCAGGAGGCCTGGCCTGACCCTGGCTTCTCGCCGAAGTCCAGGGGGCGTGCCCCCTGCCTGCCCAGAGGCAGGTGAGGGGACTTGCGTTTTTTTATACAAGGTTGGGGGTTTTCCAGTCCTTGTTCCTTTTTCGGCACGTGGAGCCCGACCTGATCCTGGCTTCTTGCAGAAGTCCAGGGAGGCCTGCCTCCTGCCTGTCCAGAGGCAGGTGGGGGGACTTGCGTTTTTTATACAAGGTTGGGGGTTCCCCAGTCCTTGTTGGTTTGGCGCATGAGGCCTGGCCTGACCTTAGCTTCTCGCCGAAGTCCAGGGGGCCTGCCCCCTGCTTGCCCAGAGGCAGGTGGGGGACTTTGCATTTTTTGTTGGGGGGGGGGTCTATTTTTCCTGGGTTTTGCAACAGGGGGGCCCTCCCCCTATTGCCCCCTGCTCGTTTGTGTGTGAAGTGCCAATCTGAACAGACAACGAGTATAATTTCGAGGATCTTTTCATTTCTTGAAAAACTTTAAACACTTGTGGTCGGAGTCATCGTCATTGTATCTTGGCCGTCCTCTACCGTTCTTTCTAGGGAAAGAGAGAAAAAGCTAAAAAAAGAACTTTTAACTTTAAACGTAGTACTTCTTCAAAGTATCCGCATTCTAGTGGGCGGCCAGCTCCTGGCCTTCAGAGTTAGCAATTTTGGAGGTTCCTGGCCCCATAATCTGGGTTACTCTGTATGGGCCTTCCCAGTTGGCACTTAGCTTGCCGTGCTCCTTTGACCTTCCTACAGCCTGTGTTTTTCTTAGGACTAGGTCCCCCAACTAGAAGCTCCTTGTATTCACCCTTCTGTTGTAAGCTCTTCTCATTCTTTGTTGATAGGCGGCGATATTGACGCAGGCCTCTTGTCTTACATCTCCGACCAGATCAAGAGCCTCGTTCATTGCAGCCTCATTACTTGCCCTATCATACTGCTGGGATCAGAGGGTAGAATTCGTGCTTCTATGGGTAGCAGGGCCTCGGCCCCGTAGACCAGGCCGAAAGGGGTCTGCCCTGTGGACTCTTTTCCGGTGGTCCTGATTGACCATAGCACACTTGGCAGTTCGTCTGCCTATCTTCCTTTGAGTTCATCCACCATCCTCTTCAGCCCGTTCAGTATTTGCTTGTTCGCCGCTTCAGTCTGCCCATTAGTCTGGGGGTGGCGGACGGCGGAATAAGCGACAGCTATGCCATGACTTTCCAGTCAGGTCCTCAGGGGATCGTTGTCAAATTGTCTTCCATGGTCAAAAACTAGCACCTTTGGCAAGCCATACCTTGTTATGATATTCCTCCATATCACTTTCCTGACCGCAGGCTCTGTAATATTTGGGACGGCTTCAGCTTCGTTCCACTTGGTAAAGTAATCAATTCCCACTATCAGAAATTTTATTCCCCCAGTCGCTGCAGTGAATGGACCCAGAATGTCCATCCCCCACTGAGCGAAAGGGATGGGGGACAAGATTGGTCTGAGGTCCTGGGTAGGGGCATGTATTGATGAGGCAAAGAGCTGACACTTCCTGCATTTCTGGGTTAGGTTCATGGCATCAGCAAGCAGGGTCGGCCAGTAGTAGCCTGCCCTCAGGGCCTTATGTGCCAATGACCTTCCTCCTATGTGATGGCCACAGATACCTGAGTGTATATCGTCTAGTACTTCTGCGGCTTGCCCTGCCCCCAGGCACTTGAGCAGGGGAGATGATAACGATTTACGATACAACTCTTCGCCAATTAGTATGAACCATGCAGCCCTGGCCGACATTTTTCTTCTCTGGATTGGATCTTGTGGGAGGGTTCCGTACTTCTTGTATTGGACGATTGGGGTCATCTAGTCATCAGATTCTTCTCCCTCAATGACACTGACCAGTTGGCAGGGTGTGGTAGATTTTTCTTGTATTACATCCACCCAAACTGATCTTCGTATATCCTGCAGGCTGGAGCTGGCCAGCTTAGATAGGGCGTCCGTCCGATTGTTCTGTGACCTGGGAATCTGCTTAACTTCATAGGATTTTAACCCTGACATTTCTTGCTTTACCCGTTCTAGGTACGATGCCATAGCCTATCTCTAGCCTCATATTCACCATTGATTTGGTTGGCTATGAGCTGGGAGTCTGTTGCTAGGACGAGCTTTTCTGCTCCTGCGGCCTTAGCTAGGTTGATACCTGCCAATACGGCCTCGTACTCTGCCTCGTTATCGGATGCAAGGAAGGTGAACCTGAGCGCATGCTCGAAGTCTATTCCCTCAGGGCTGGTCAGCACGATCCCTGCCCCCGCACCATTGGTTGTAGAGGATCCGTCAGTGTATACTATCCATTCTCATGCGGGTGGATCGTCCTCTTCTGAATGAGAACATTCCGCCAGGAAATCCGCCAAGGCCTGCGCTTTGATGGCAGTCATGGGCTGGTATGATATTCCTAACCCGCTTAGCTCTATGGCCCATTTCACCAGTCTTTCAGACTTTTCGAATTTTTCTAGAACTTTTTCCAGAGGCTGGTCAGTCAGTACAACGACGGGATGGGCGTCGAAGTAAGGCCTAAGCTTCCTGGCTGCGATGACGACTGCGTAAGCTGTTTTTTCAACAACTGGGTAATTCTTCTCTGCTGCCCCCAGGGCATGGCTCACAAAATAGATCGGCTGCTGAAAGCCTGCCTCATCCCTTAAAATTACCGCGCTCACTGTTGAGTTTGTTACGACAATGTAAAGGAAAAGCTTCTCCCCTGCCACCGGCCTTGCCAGGGTGGGCAGCTTCTTCAAGTGCTCTTTCAGTTGTTCGAAGGCCTCTTTTTGTTCAGTTTCCCACTTGAACGTTTTGTTTCCTTTTAACACCTTGAAGAAAGGTGTTGACTTGTCTGCTGAACTGGCAATGAACCGTGCCAGAGCAGCCATTCTGCCGGTTAGGCGTTGTATGTCCCTAATTGTCTTTGGCTCTGGCAGGTCCAGGACAGCCTGAATTTTTTCTGGGTTCGCATCGATTCCCCGGGCGCTGACCAGGAAGCCTAGAAACTTTCCCGAGCGTACTCTGAAGGTACATTTTTTAGGATTTAGCTTCATCCGGTAGGCGCGCAGGGAGGAGAAGGTTTCCTGCAGATCCTTTAGATGCTCCTCATCCCTTTTACTTTTCACAATGGCATCATCCACGTAAGCCTCAATGTTTCTACCTTTCTGGTTTTCAAATACCTTGTCGACTAGCCATTGGTAGGTGGCGCCTGCATTTTTGAGCTCAAATGGCATCATCTTATACATGAATGTACCATAACTGGTGATGAACGCGCATTTTACCATGTCAGGCTGCCAGAGGTACACTTGGTGATAGCCTGAAAAGGCGTCCAAGAAGCTTAACATATATGGAGTAACCACTGGTAGCGTCTACCAATTGATCTATTCTTGGCAGGGGGTAACAATCCTTGGGGCATGCCTTATTGAGGTTGGTGAAGTCCACGCACATCCTTCAGACGCCCGAGGACTTTTTCACCATTAGTACGTTGGCCAACCATTCTGGGTAGTCGCAACTTTCTATGAAATCAGCCTTCAGGAGTTTTTCGATTTCCTCCTTGATGGCCTGATCCTTTTCTGCAGACCTATTTCTCTTCTTCTGTTTTACAGGGCGTGCCTCCGGATTTACGTTCAGCTTGTGAACAATGTGAGCCGGATCTACCCCTGGCATCTCGTCTGCCGAGTAGGCAAACACGTCCTTGTTGTCTCTTAAGACTTTAATCAATTCTTCGCGGTAGGAACTCTCCAGGTCTGCCCCTATCAGGACTTGTCTCCCTGGTTCCAGTTCCACTAGCATACTCTCCCCCCCAGGTTTGAGGTGGTCTGCCTTCTGCTGGCCGGCTGGAATCTCGCCTTCCCTGCTGGGGGAACTGTCTGCTTTTCGTTTACCTCTCCTCTCTGTTTCATGGGTGCGTAGGGCTACGGAGTAGCATTGCCTGACCGACTCCTGGTCCCCATGCACCTTCACTTCCATTCCAAAATCAGTTACATAAGCTATGGTCAGTGTTCTGATGGATATAGCTGCCTCGATTTCGTCCAGGGTGGCTCTTCCTATCAAAGCATTATACGCAGATTTTGCATCAACAACGACGGATGATGCCCGGACATTTCTGGCTGAGGCGCCTTCTCCGAACGTCACCGGTAGTTCGATGAATCCCATGGGAAGGATCCCTGCCCCGCTGAACCCATACAAGATCCCGGGGCAGGCTTGAGGTGCCTCTTTTCCAGGTTCATTTTATCGAATGCCTCCTTATACAATAGGTTGGTGTAGGCGCCGGTGTCCACCATACATCTTCTCACAATATGATTACTGATGACAAGAGACAATACCAAGGGGTCGTTGTGGGGGTAGATTACCCGCCCTGCATCCTGGGGAGTGATGCTCATGGTCAGGCTCGTTGGGCTTCCTGCCCTTTCAGCATAGCAGATTTGGTTCTTCAGCTCTCGGATTTGCCTTTTTTGGCCTCTTCTGCTTGTCTGACCTTCAGCGTCCTCTGATATCGCATGGATTATCATGCGATTTTGCGTTGAATCCTCAGGCTTGTCTGTCACAGTTTTCTGGCCCTTGTTCCTTGCAGCGTAGTTGCTCAGCCAGCCATTTCTGATGAGCTTCTCAATCTCATCCTTTAGATGGCGGCACTCCTCTGTTGTATGCCCTACACAATCATGAAATGTGCATAACTTTTTCGGATCACCCTTCGGGCTGCGTGGCTTACTCGGGTGATTCCACTTGGTCGTTTCTTTTTCTAGTTCAAATATCTCAGCCCTGGATTTGTTGAGAGCTGTGTAGCTATCAAATCTCGGCTGGTATGTTGCATGTTCCCTTCTCGGGGTGTCACCTTCCTCTGCTCTTTGCTTCTCTGTGGCGTCACCTCTATCGCGTCCACCCTGCGGTCCCCCCTGCAGCCTAGAAGGTCCTGCAGGGGTAGCCGGCATGCTGTGGAACTCTTCCTGCAGCATGAAGCCCTCAGCTATCTTTCGAGCCTTCACCAGGGTTTCTGGCTGAGCTCTGATCATTTGGTTTTTCATTTCTCCAGGGAGCAAAGAACCGGTCAGAGCATATGCTGCCGTCGGATCATCGATCTCCCTGACCTGCTGGAAGGCCAGATCAAACCTCTTCAGGTATTCTCTAATAGTTCCGCCTTCTTCTTTTGTCTAAGGGTCATTAGATCGAAACGAGTTAGCATGCGCCTCTTGTTCCCTGCGTACTGGTCCAATAAAGCTTCGGCCAGCTCTATGAAGTAACTGATCGATCCTTGTGGCAAGTCCCTGAACCATCCCTGAGCCAGACCTACCAAGGTGGTGGGGAAAATCTTGCACCAGACCGCATCGTCTGCATCATACATCCCCATATGACTCTCATAGGCCGCTAGGTGGTCCTCCGGGTCAGTGGTTCCATCAAACTTGACAGAAGGCATCTTAATTTTTGGGATGGGACAGCCCTGAACCTCAGGATGGAGTGGGGTCTTGGTGGGCCTGCCCATCATTTTTTACCTGCTCCCAGCAGAGTGGTAACCGTAGTCATCCCATTTGCCAGGGGTCGATTTTCCAATACTGGGGTAGCGATGCCTGGGCGCTTGCCTGCTCATAACCTCATCCTCCTTTTCAGGGGAGCGGCGCCGGGGTCGTTTCCCCTGGGGCGGCTCGAGGTTATCGCCCTGGCGGTGCCTTGGCTCCAGCGGCTGTCCATTATTGAGCCTTGATTGCATGCTCTGAGACAACCCTGGGGCTTGCTGCGACTCATCAGGTGTTAACCTGGAAAAGACTCTACCCTTTTCTCCCAGGCGTTTCGAGATGGGCTCCCTGGGTCTCATTCGCTCCCTAAGCTTCTGGGATAACCCTCTTTTTTCAGCGCCTGCCGTTGACTCGGTGATATGTATAGAAAACGCCTGCTGTTGGGCAGGCGGCGCCTGGTCGCCGGCTATGATGCGTTTCTTGGCCTGCACATACCCCCGGGCAGTTTTCTGTGCCTTTCTCTGAACATTCCTGGCGGCGGTTCGCTTCGTGCCCCCAGTACCTTCCGCACTCTCGAAGTGCAGGTGTCTGGGGATCGTAGCAATCCGGCCCACCAGATCCTCTAGCGTAAATTCTTGGTTTAGCATTGCTGAGAAGAAGGTCGCAGTCTGTGCGACCTGGGCCGGAGTGAGGTTAAGGTTAGGCCTCTGATGATCGGCCTGTCCAGTTGCGACTGCAGTCTCCTTGTTGGGCACTTCATGAAGGCTTGCCTGCCCTACGCCTCGAATTGTAGCGGCGGGTGTCACCTCTGGCAAAGGCATGCCATGCAGGGGGATCACCTGATGTCCCGTCGGATCCGCCCCAGAGTTGGCTTCGATTATCTCAGGCATTTTCCTGGATCGAGGTTGATTTTTTGTGGGAAATTCGTGAGCACAACCATCTCTTCCCCACAGACGACGCTAAATAGTTCCGGTCACGGAAACAATTAACCCGACTTGGATTCGGGTTTACTGAACTTGACACTGCTTTGATGGTGATTGTTTTGCTTCCCGAGTCTCTCCTTCCTCTTACTCCTTGATCGGACCTTCCCGACGGAGATGGCCTGCTCCCTACACAATGAATGCACAGGGCCTCGGAGGTGTCCGAGGGAACCTCTCCGATGCCTAAGTCAGTCCGTGAAATGCCTTGACGAATCTTACTCGTGAGAAGTAAGGTGGCGATTTTTGAGTAAGATTCTAGAGAGAGAAAGTCAAACCCCTTTCTTGTGGAAAATACCAAAGTATTTATAGGTTCCCCCAAGAGAGAGGAGAAGAGAGAGAAAGAGAAGAAGAATGAGAGGACAAGGAGGTGACACGTGGGCTCTCCTTGTCCACCCGCTCTTCCTTACCTTAGGCATGGATGGAGGGGTTTTCAGCGTATGCCCCCTGCGCCTGCCAAGGGAAGGTCTCCCGGGGACTGACAGGCATGGAGGGCTCATCCTGCTTAGTCACAGCAGGCGGCTCGACCCTGCCAGGCAAGAGAGAGGCTCGTCAGGAGCTCGGAGCGACTGAGTTTGTTCCTTGGAGGTTTCCTAGTAAGGTCCTGTTGACTGGCCTGCCGAGCAGGCTTCTTTCTGCTTCCGGGTCGGACTTCCCCGGGGCCCGGATGGCGGGCGACCCGTGGCAGGCTACCGACCCCCATCAGTATTATTTTGTAGTAATTAGATTTTGTATTAATTATCGAATTAATTTTGATTTGTATGGTTGTAATTCTCGTATTTTAATTATTATTATTATAATTGTATGATTTTATTTTCTTGTTGTAATTTTTTATTTTAATTTTAATTTTAATTTGTCCTATTGTATTTGGTGGTCGGAGTGGTGGTCGAAGTTGCGGCCGGCGTAGTGAGTTGGAGTTGTTGTCGAGGTAGTGAGGTGGTGGATGGAGATGGAATTTGGGGTTTTGGGATTTGTTTGGATTTAACTCAAAACTTTTCTTATCATAAGTGTGAGGGAAGGGAAAACGAGAGGGACATTAGTGTAATTTTTAAGTACAAATGAGTAATATGCAATTATGAAAAAGTATCACCCTATAAATAAGGTTGATTTGAATCGTGACTTGACATGAATTTGTAGTATATATATATAATAAATACACGTTCTTCAGAGCTTCGGGTGTTAGAATATTTAATAATATTCGTGTGGCCTAAGTGTTTCGGTTTAAATATAAATTAAGTTCATATTAAATATTACGAGACTTTAATATAAAAGACGACACCGTGATGGATCGGTTTCGATTAATGTACTTAAAGTCGGGAATTACTATTCCTTCCGACCTTACCCAGTATCAAAAGATATCTTTTCATGAAGAGATATGAACTGTTTGAGTTGTACGTATCCCTTGAGTTGTATATACACATATACACATCAAAGCAAGAAAGTACGTAACATCTTTATCTTCTCAAAAAGGGGAAACAGATTATTTTTACATAAAGAAAAGATATTGTTCCATCTCCATCATCAAGGAGCATTAAGGAAGGGTTAAGGAGGACAATCAATCATCGTTTATTCTTATTATTGAGCGCGTCTGATAGACATGGACCAAGGTTAGTCCTTACTTCCGTTAATCGATTGTATTGGGTTGAATTAATTCGAATCTATAACGATTGTGGAACATAATTCATTATCGATTCATAAAGTATCACTTACATTTGGTATCAGAGCCAGTATATAGATTTGTTTAATTTACCCATAAAAGTTCATACATGCATACTGTATTTCATTGTATGTATACTGTTTTGCACGGATGTTGAATGATTGTTTTCTTTTTAAGTCAATTGTATGCAATTGTTTTGCCTTCCGCTGCGTATGATTATAATCATGTTTATGGTTGGATTATAATTATGATCATATATGTATACATATCATATTATCCGCTGCGTATTTACCCATGAAAATTATTCATTTGTTGGGTTAATTCAGTTAATATTATCAATTATATTGTTCATGTTTATCCGCTGCACATGGATTATAATAATAATCATGTTTATGCTGTGTAAGACAAGAATATCATTCTCACCATTATTTGCAAACGATTCGCAAACGAACATGTTGTTTACTGTTTCGCAAACTTTGCAATTAATGTAATTATCACATGACGGTTTATTAATGATGATCTAAGTTACTTTATATACATGGTTTCTGATGATTACCTAATTGCATTCTAGTTAATCACTATTAAAAGAAATTAAGGAATTATTGTAATATGATGATGACACGCCAAACTCATATATATGCAAGTTGTATTGATTTTGTCCTTTGTTACGTGATTATATATTGAGTTACGTAGTTCATCCAATTCGTTTGTTTATCATGTGATCATTAATTCATATATTAAAGTATTCATATGACTAAGATAACATGGGTAAATTTTGTGTTATGAAATATTAACACATTATGATACAAATTTGCCATTATAGTTAAAAACGTTTATATTGTATGTGACATGTTAGTCACCAAAGTGGCCTTGTTATATTATATGTAAACTTTTTTCAAAATAAAAGTTATGTAATTGATCATGACTAAAGAGATGTTAAAATGATATTATAGTTCGATTGATCAATTGGTTTATTATCTATATTTTAGGAGATCACCCAAAGGTGGGTCATTAAATATAGTTGATAATATAAAAGGATTAATTATTCATAATTGGGTCTAATAGTGTGTATATCCAAAGATAGCATTCTTATTTGACTTGTATATGTTATAGTTAATTGTTAAAGTATATATATTAACATCAATGAAAGTTACTTGTATTTAAAGTGTTGCCCAAAGGTCGTTTAAATACATGTATGAAATGTTTATATGATATTGTTTGAATCTGTATGAAAGTATTTCAAAGCACTAATAGGTAATCATGTATAAATGTCGCAACTTCTCCTAATATGTTTGCATCTGCTAGCTCTGTCGTCAATTTTAATGGGCTTAATTATCATGAATGGGCTGAAAAGATCTGGTTTACACTGGGTATAATGTCATTGGACATTGTCATCCTCACAGATGAAGAACCTGCAACCATTAATGATGATAGCTCCGAAGCCGAGAAATGTCGTTATCAGGCTTGGGGAGCGATCTAATAGGTTGAGCTTAGACCTTATGAGGATGACAATGGCCGATAACATTAAGTCGTTTATGCCCAAGACAGAGAAAGCAAGGGAATTCATGCTCAAAGTAAAGGAATGTTCACAATCAGATTTAGCTGACAAGTCAATTGTAGGCAGCTTAATGAGTGAGCTGACTGTGAAAAAGTTTGACTGGTCTCAGCCGATCCATGATCATGTGACACATATGTCTAACTTGGCAGCAAAGTTAAAGACCTTGGGGATGTCGGTCAGTGATTCATTCTTGGTCCAATTCATCATTAACTCTCTACCTTTTGAGTTTGGTCAGTTCCAGGTGAATTATAACACCATCAAAGATAAGTGGAACTTTCAAGAATTAAAAGCCATGCTCATACAGGAAGAGGGGAGATTAAAGAAGATGAAGGAACAAGCAATTCATCTCCTAGGTCATGACGGTGCCAGCAGCAGCAAGGATAAACCGGGTAAAAATGGTAAGAAGGGAAAGTCTTTCTTTAAAGGACCTGAAAGTGCTATCCAGAAGGAAAAGAAGTGTCACTTTTGCAAGAAAGTTGGACATTTCAAGAAGGATTGTCCTAAAAGAAAGGCATGGTTCGAAAAGAAAGGTAAACATTATAGCTTTGTTTGCTTTGAATCAAATCTTATAGAAGTACCTAATAATACTTGGTGGTTAGATTCAGGTGCTACTACTCACGTTTCTCATATTAAATAGGGATACCATATGATCCGGCCCATAAGAGGAGCTGAACAGTTCGTGTCCATGGGAAACAGGATGAAAGCACGGATTGAGGGCATTGGAACTTACAGATTAATCTTAGACACTGGTTGTCATATAGATCTTACCGATTGTCTCTATGTTCCTGATTGTGCACGTAATCTTGTATCATTAAGTACTTTGGATAATTTAGGTTTTAATTTCAAGTTTGGACATGGTGTATTTTCATTGTACCGAAACGATTACTTTTACGGTAGTGGTACTTTGATTGACTCACTTTACAGGTTTAATCTTGATGTTAAATTTTCCGATTCCCTGTTTTATGTTGAAAATCAAGGTATTAAACGTAGTGCATCGAATGAAAATTCAGCTCTCTTGTGGCATCAAAAGCTAGGTCACATATCCAAAGAACGGTTAATGAGGTTGATGAAAAATGAAATTCTACCTCAATTGGATTTTAGTGATTTAGATGTATGTATAGACTGTATTAAAGGTAAACAGACTAAACATACAGTAAAGAAACCAGCTACAAGGAGCTCTCAGCTATTAGAGATTATACACACTGATATCTGTGGACCTTTTGACATTCCGTCTTGGAGTGGCGAAAAGTACTTTATCACCTTTATAGATGACCTATCACGGTATGGTTTCACTTATCTACTGCATGAAAAGGCTCAATCTATGGATGTCCTTAGGATATTCATTGATGAGGTAGAAAGGCAGCTAGAAAAGAAAGTAAAGATTGTGAGGTCGGATAGAGGTGGTGAGTTTTATGGTAGGTTCACTGAGAATGGACAATGTCCTGGTCCATTTGCAAAGTTACTTGAAAGTCGAGGCATTTGTGCACAGTATACAATACCCGGTACACCTCAGCAGAACGGTGTTGCTGAAAGGCAAAATCGTACTTTAATTGAAATGGTTAGGAGCATGTTAAGTAATTGTTCTTTACCTCCTTCCTTATGGATCTATGCGTTAAAGACTGCAACCTATGTTTTGAATCGGGTTCCTAGTAAAGTAGTTCCTAAGACTCCTTATGAACTATGGACGGGAAGGAAACCGAGCTTAAGACATCTTCGAGTCTGGGGATGCCCAACTGAAGTAAGGTTGTACAATCCGAATGAAAGGAAGCTAGATCCTAGGACAGTCAGTGGATTTTTCATTGGCTATCCTGAAAAGTCAAAGGGGTATACTTTTTACTGTCCTAACCACAGTACGAGAATAGTAGAGACCGGAAACGCTAGATTCATTGAGAATGGTCAAACTAGTGGGAGTATTGAATCACGAAAGGTGGACATTAAAGAAATTCAGGAAGAAGTTCCTTCTCCTGAAGTTGCACCTGAAATTGTTGTTCCAGTTGTGCAATCACAGTCAAATGACATAATGGAACAACAACAAAATGACGTGCAAAACCAACAAAATGACAATAACAATGATGATCAAGTCACAAATCAAGGGGAGAATAATATCTCATGTGAACAATTAAGGCGATCTGTAAGAGAAAGAAGATCAGCCATTCCAGATGACTACCTGACATATAACATTGAGGTTGATTGTGACTTGAGCATTAATAAGGATCCCGTCTCATTCCGTAAGGCCATGGAAAGTGGCAATTCTGAAAAGTGGTTTGATGCCATGAAAGAGGAGATGAAATCAATGGATGATAACAAAGTATGGGACTTAGTTGTGTTACCTGAGGGTTCTAAGACCGTTGGCTCGAAATGGGTCTATAAGACCAAAACGGACTCTAAAGGTAACATTGAGAGATATAAGGCCCGACTAGTTGCCAAAGGTTTCACTCAAAAAGACGGCATTGACTATAAAGAAACTTTCTCTCCAGTATCAAAGAAAGATTCTTTAAGAATTGTCTTGGCTTTGGTAGCTCATTATGATCTCGAGCTTCACCAAATGGATGTAAAGACCGCCTTTCTAAACGGTGAGCTTGAGGAAGAAGTGTATATGGGCCAACCCGAGGGGTTTACATCCCCGGGTAATGAAGATAAGGTGTGTAGGCTGAGAAAGTCGATATATGGACTAAAACAAGCTTCCAGACAGTGGTATTTAAAGTTTAATGATACCATTACGTCATATGGGTTTGTAGAAATCATCGTTGATCGATGTATCTACATTAAGATCAGTGGGAGTAGATTCGTTATTTTAGTCTTATATGTTGACGATATTTTAATCGCTGCAAATAATCTAGGCATGTTACATGACGTAAAGAAATATCTATCTAAGAACTTTGAAATGAAAGATATGGGCGAGGCATCCTATGTGATCGGAATTGAAATTTTCCGTAATAGATCACAAGGATTGTTAGGGTTGTCTCAGAAAGCTTACATCGATAGAGTTTGATAAGTGTGTTTTGTATTGATTATTTCTTGTGTTTAGTCCCGGTTTCTCTTATGAAATCGCTCCTTGGAGCGGTTTTCGAGGCTACTTACGCTTCTTCTAGCTTGTTTTAGGTTCCTAGAGCTATCTTGAAGAAACGGAACTATTTCGACTCATTTCCGATGCATATGGAGCCAAAGAAGAGAAGCGGCGATGACTCGGTGGCTTAGACTCGATCCCGAGTCCCCTAGGGCCCACTTAATGATATCCGGAACACCGAGCATCGATAAGAAATCAAGGAAGAGCAAAACAGGACCCATCCCGATCGGGACCATACCTTCCCGGTCGGGAAGGAGGAAGATTCCCGGACGGGACGAGCCCTTCCCGTTCGGGAAGGATGGAGCAAAACAGCCCCCTCTGTGAAGCCGTCCCGGTCGGGTTCGTGTCATCCCGGTCGGGACCATCGTTTCGTCCCGATCGGGACCATTCCTTCCCGGTCGGGAAGGACTCAGCTCCTAGTCCGCTCCTTTCTTTCACTTCTCTCACTTGTGGAACACTATATATACCCCTCTTGTAATCATTTTAAAGGACACAAAACCCTAGAGAGAAAACATTGCCTCTTAGACTAATCCTAGTTAAAACTTTCCTTAATCATTTCTCATTTAGCATTAATTTAGTGGTAATCTTAGTTGATACTTTGGATACTTGAAGGCTTGTATTAGATGTTTCAATCTTGACAACTTTGAACATCTTTTGGGTTGGATTTTATGCAAAGTTTCAATCTTTCCATTCCTTTGTTGTGTTGGTATAATCTTTCTTGCCCTTTTCTCTTTTAATACTAGATTTACATTAAAGTTTCCATCTTTATTTAGTGAATTGTGTTTTCATTGTGTTTCCTACAACATGAATGTGTTAGCTTGCATGTTAGTTTCTTTTATGTATGTTGATGTTAGTTTAGTTATGAGTGAGTAAATTCTTGTGGGGTTAGTAGGGGGATTAAGTGTAGGTTATGGGTAATTAGGCTTGATTGTGGGTAAAGGTGAGACCTTTGTTACTAGTCTCTTGTCATGAGCACTATGTGTTTGTGGATTTGGTTATTTGAGTTGTAGTGGCCATACTTCTCATACTAGTTCCCATCTTTTCATTGTGTGATTGACTTTTGGTTGAGTTCTTGTGTATTGAGTGACACTTGCATGAGAGTTCGGGTTTGTCTTTGACGGGAGAGCGCGGACCAACCTTAATAACTAAGCGTAGCCTACACCCTCGATTTCCCGATTACCCTACTACACCTATGAACCCAAACTAACCCTACTCCTTTCGTATTTGATAACCACCTCTTAGTTAGTCTTTAATTCTCTAGTTTGCTAGTTTATTTGTCTATTAGTTATTTCACTTTATCATCGCTTTAATTAGTCATTGTTAGCCTAGTCCTTACTTCTCCTCCATAATAGTTTTCCATTTATCGTCCCCGTGTGTTTGTTTGGTATCTTAATTTCGTTTTAGGTCGACCTAGTCTAAACCCTACCCCACCGTCTCCGTGAACACGATCCCGACTTACCCTAGCTACCCACTAGGTTAGTTGGTTGTTTATTGTTGGTTAGGACCCACGACAAATCCTACCATCAATTTGGCGCCGTTGCCGGGGACGGTGTTTGTTTAGACTTTGTTTGCTTAGCTTCTAGATTGAGTTACCATCTTGTGTTTCGTCAATATAAATTGTGTTCCATATTGTGTTTCATCCATCTCTCCTTGCTTCTTCGTTGTGTAGAGTTTATTTCTTTCTTGTCTAGTGCCCACAAAGCACTAGACTTCTCACGTTTGTTTCCTAGTCCACAGTTTATGCCTAGAGGCGGAAACCATCCTCTTCTCTTCAACTCAGATCCGGAAAGGTTTTTCCGAAACCTTCGAAAAAGGACAGTTGTTAGATCGAGAGGTTCCCAACCGGGCACGAGCGAAGATTCCGAGCAAAGCGTAGAGATTGATCTAAATTCCCCACCGGGAAGAGCTACCGACGAAGGATTTTCAAACTTCTTCGGCACCCACAATTCTAGCGCGTCTTATTCTACATCACCGGCATACTCTCCATCCACTTCACCTCCTACATCTCCAACCTCTTCTATTCCAAGTTCCACACCCACATCACCAATCCGTCGCACCATGCCTAAGTTCTCATCACACTCGACATTCACGGAGGATGTCTTGCCCGGTCCCGCCACTATACCGGGTACTTATACCGGGAACTTTATAGCCAAGACGGCATTCATCCAATTGGTTGAGCGGAGCCAATTTAGCGGGTTACCTACCGAGGATCCACATCAACATATGGAGGCTTTTTCCGACTATTGCGATGCCATTTCGCAAGCGGGAATCACCCAAGACCAAATTTGATGGGTCCTCTTCCCCTTCTCCTTGATTGGTAAAGCAAAGCAATGGTATAAGGAGCTCAACAAGGTGGCTCTAGGAATAAATACTTGGAAGAAGCTAGCATTAGCCTTCTATCAAAAATTCTATCCACCGGAAAAGACCAACCAACTAAGGGCTTCAATCACGAGGTTTCAACAACGTGACGATGAGGGGCTTTATGAGTCATGGGAAAGATTCAAGGCTTTAATTCGCTCTTGTCCTCATCATGGATTGTCGGAGTGGTATCTTGTTCAACAATTTTGGAATGGTTTGTTTGAAGATTCGAGGGGCATACTTAATATGGGTTCGAATGGTCGATTCACCGAAGTGGAGGACGATCAAACATGGGCAAGGATAGAGGAAATGGCGGTGCATAACTCCCAATATTCTAGGCCTAGGAAGGTAAATAGAGGGGGAAGGCACGACATTGATGCTATTACTCAACTTAGTGCCGATTTGGGTGCTCAATTGAAGACTCATATGGATGCTATAGACAAAAAGCTTCAAGGGCAAGCCAACTTATTTCAAGGCACAAGTTCTTCCACCCAACCAACCATGCAACAAGTCAATGCCATGGATTCTTCATTTAATCCATCAAATCATGGTCTGTGCGAAAATTGTGGAATCTTCGGGCATGAGTCTTATGAGTGTTTGAGTAATGTGGAACAAGTCAATGCTTTTCAAGCATATAAGCAAGGGACACCATTCTCCAATTACTACAATGTCAACACTCACAAGCACCCTTTTCTATCTTACAAGACTCAAAATGTCCAAAACCCTCAAGTATTCCAAGGTGCTCAACAAGGCCGACAAACATATGTTGCTCCCCCTTTTAGGGGCAACCAAGGAAATCAAGGCTACCAAAGCAATCAAGGTTACCAAGGAAACCAAGGCTACCAAGGCAATCAAAGGCCTTTCAACAACTTTCAACAACCAAACGCCTATCAAAACCAAGGTGCCTATAACAATCAACAAAGCTTCAACAATCAAGGTAATTTTAATTATCAAGCTCACCAAGGTGGTTTCCAAGGAAACCCTAACTCCCAAGGCTTTTAAAGCAGCAACCAAGGGTACCAAAATCAAGGAAATTTTCAAGGTTACCAAAATCAAGGGAATTTTCAAGGTCAAAATCAAGGTAACTTTCAAGCTCAATGAAACTTCCAAAACCAACAACAAGATGCCAAGCCTAGGAGTAAATCTCCTACCTATGATTATGGTTTTCCTCTATCTATTGCGAATGTTCCCCATACTCAACAAGCTCCAACACCCGATTTTGATATGCAAAAGACAATGTTGGACATGCAAAGAAGCAATCAAGAGGTACAACGCAATCAAATGGAAATGCAAAGAAATCAACAAGAATTCTATGCTCAAATCCAAAGAGATAACAAGGCTAGAGACACTCATGTGAAGATGTTGGAAACTCAATTGTCTCAAATGGCCTTGGGTAGTTCTTCAAGGCAAAAAGGGCAATTGCCTCCTCAAGGCACGACACCGAACCAAGCTACCGCTAATACTATCACCTTGAGGAGTGGTTCTAGCTATAAGCCACCTATGATGCCTAAGGAAGATTACTATGGAGGAAAACAAAGGGAGGAGCCTATACTTGAAGAGGTTGACCAACTTCTAGAGGATTCTTGTGATGAAGAAGTCCCTAATCCGGAATTAGGGGAAGAGGTACTTGTTGAAGATGTAGATGAGGGTGGCAACGTTCTCTCTTCAAAAAAGGCCTCATCTACTTTCGTTCCTTACGAGAAACCCAAGACAAAGGGGTCTTCCTCAAAGTCAAAAGAAACCCATGGTGAGAAATTGAAGTCCAAAGAAGTGAGGGAAGCTACTAAGGTTCAATTACCTTTTCCCTCAAGACAAGCCAAGTCCAAAACGAACAAGCAATTCGACAAGTTTCTTGAACTCGTGAAGAACCTAGAAGTGACTATTCCTTTTACCGAATTGATTACTCAAGTGCCTACCTATGCTCGGTTTATGAAGGAGATCCTATCTAGGAAGAGATCGTTGGGAGAGCCCGAAACTATTGCTTTTACGGGGGGATTGAGCGACATGTACCTACAACCATCCCCACCTAAGCTTAAGGATCCGGGAAGCTTCTCCATCCCGTGTAAGATTGGGAATGTACACATCGAGAGGGCCCTTTGTGATTTGGGAGCGAGTGTGAGTGTTATACCTTACTCCATTTGTGAGAAGGTAGGCATGAATGAGCTTAAATGCACAACCATCACACTCCAAATGGCGGATCGATCAATCAAGCGCCCCCTTGGCATATTAGAGGATGTGCCGGTTCGTATAGGCAAGTTCTTTGTTCCGGTTGATTTCATAGTGCTTGATATGGCCGAGGACGCCAACATTCCAATCATCCTTGGACGCCCGTTTCTTCATACGGCGCGTGCCCTTATAGATGTGAAGAATGGAAGATTGACCTTGGAGATTAGAGATGAGAAGATCTCTTTTGACCTCCATAGCACAATGAAGACTCCGAGTATCAAAGATTCTTGTTGTGTAACCGATGTACTCGACGAAATTGTTAAGGATACCACCGAGACATTTTTTATGAAAGACCCTCTTGAAGCTCTCCTAACAATGGAGCTTGAGAAAGCTAAAGATGGACTATGGGATGAAGACTTGGATGCATTTGAAGAGGCTCTAGATGGGGAGAACCGGGTCGAAGATCAAGCTACACTTTGTGGAATCTACTTGGTGGAGGCACTTCACCTCCAACCAATCCCCTCATAACCAATCCAAAAAACTCGGTTTGGCGGTGTTCCTCAAGAACCGCCATGTTGTAAATATCTTTTCCTTTTTTCTTTTTTTTTTTTATTTCTCGTGATTTATTTTGTATTTCTTGATTCTCTAGGTTTTGTGTGTGTTACTATTATCGTTGGATTATTGTTTGTGAGTGATGTGAGGGAGAGGTTTTAATGAGTTTGTGGAATTGCGTAGGGAGATTTATGATTGTTGAGTTAGTATGTTGAGTATTTGGAGGCGACTACTTGAAGCGATCAATCAAGCTTTCTAGCCCGGTTTTCTATTTCTCCTACAAGTTCCGACTCGTTGGGATTTTTTTTGGAAGACGGGGGCTAGGTGGTCGTTTTTGAGCTGAGAACAAGCTTTTAGGAACGGGATTCCCGATCCCGAGGGGTTATGTATGAAGGAAAATGCTAAGGTCATGTTCTTGGAGCATCCCGTTCGGGACAGGTTCATCCCGGTCGGGACGGAGGAGCCAACCCGGACGGGATCATCCCATCCCGTTCGGGACGAAGGGGCAATATAGAGCGTCTACTGTGACGCCATCCCGATCGGGACGAGTTCATCCCGGTCGGGACGGAGGAGCCAACCCGGACGGAATCATCCCATCCCGTTCGGGACGAAGGGGCAATATAGAGCGTCTACTGTGACGCCATCCCGATCGGGACGAGTTCATCCCGGTCGGGACGGAGGAGCCAACTCGGACGGGATCATCCCATCCCGTTCGGGACGAAGGGGCAATATAGAGCGTCTACTGTGACGCCATCCCGATCGGGACGAGTTCATCTCGGTCGGGACGGAGGAGCCAACCCGGACGGGATATACCCATCCCGTTCGAGACGAAGTGGTAATTTGGAGCAACTACTGTGACGCCATCCCGATCGGGACGAGTTCATCCCGGTCGGGACGGCGGAGCCAACCCGGACGGGATCTACTCTTCCCGATCGGGACGAAGAGAGCCATGGCCATCTTATTCCAAGGCCCAACCCGCCCCATCCCACCCTCCTTATAACTCCCATACTCAACCCAACCCTTACTTACCTACCTACTACTCAACTTCATCTTCAACCTCTCTCCAAACTCAAAACCCCATATTCAACCTAACCCCAAATCAACATAAACCCTCATTTCCTCCACCAAAATTCATCAAATCACTCTCAAAACACTTCAAAATCAGTTTCCATCACATTAATAACTATCCTAGACCTATTTTTTACCATTAAAACCCCCAAAAACTAAATAAATCAAGTTTTTCATACCACTTTTTCCCCAAATCCGAAATTTGGGGTTATCTTTCCTAACTTGACTGAGCTTCTTTGGGTGGGTTTTGGAGGCTTATTACATCAATTCTAAGCTTCTTGTTGGTATTTTTGTGGGTTCTAGAAATTATTTTTGAGTGAAAGTCGATTTGGTTGTTTAGCATCAAGCTTCTTCAACAATGGCTCCAAAGAAGAGAGGGCAATCGGTAGTTAGCAGAAAAAGAAAGAGTGCGTCGAGTTCTAGGACCGAGGTCGGGGCCGAGGCCGGAGAGCCAGAAATTGCATGTCACCCGGATTTTCCCAACCTTGTTTTTGAGTCGGAACTGCAAAAGGAGAAATTCTCCAATCTCCTTGGTAAGAACCTTGAACCAACTCATTTTCTGTGCAAATCAATTCTTAGAAAGCTTGGTTTGCTTGAGCAGAGTAGGCAATTTTTTGTTGGGGTGGGGATGGAAACGCTCTTTGACATGCATGAGCTCACTTATAGGCAACTCACGTTAGAGTTCCTTAGTAGCTTTCGCCTCGATATGTATTGCTTACCACATAGGGTATGTTTTAGGATCAACAACACATCCTATATGCGCACCCTCCCCCGATTCGGTGAGATTTTTGGCCTTCCCTCCACTACTAATAGTAGCATTCCTGACGAATTTAATGTGGCGGATGTCTGGCGTAGTATCACGGGTCTTACACTCGTGGACTTTAGGTACTTGTCAAGTCGTCTAGTCCATCACCCGGTCCTACGTCTATGGCACCGTTTAGTGGTGGGTACCTTATTCGGGAGGTGCGAAACGGGTACCTTCACCCAACAAGAATTGACCATTATTGGGGCGTACTTAAATATCAAACGTCAACGTCGATTCACCCCCGACATTGTCCTTGCTCTAGCTAAGCATTTCGAAAAGATTAGCAAAGGGGGGAAACATATGAAAGAAATTGTCATTGGGGGACTTATTACTCATTTAGCTAAGAGGGTTAGTGCGGAATTTCGGGAGGAAGGCTTGATCCCCGTACCGGGGGACACAAGAATAGATGAGGACCATTTGGCTCGATACCATAGATGGATTGCGTATGACAAGGTGCATAAAAAGTACCAATGGAACACGGCGGGTCGGGCACATTTTTTCCTACCATGTAACACACTCCCGATCCTTGCGCCTTTGGAGCGATCCACCACCCCGGTCCAAGAGCCTAACTTCTTAATCCCCTTTGTTGGAAGTGACCCCGGTGCCTCCTCCTCACGTACCCCGCCGTCCACTACGGAGCCCCAACAGCAACAACCCCAACAACAACAACAACAACAACAAGCTACACTACCCCAACACTACTATCCCACCCCCCCCCCCCCCCCCCCGTCATTCATTAACGTCCCTCCGTATGCACCTTACACTCCCTTTGTCTACCCTTCGCCCCCGGCCGACCTTTCTATGGCCGCTATGCTTAATGCCCTACATCTTGGGCAATATGAGCATAGGAGGGACGACTTCTATGCCCAATACCCCGGGTACCACCTCCTAGCTCAGCAAGGGTATATAAACCCGCAAGGGAACCTCCCATCGTGGTATAGACCGGAATACTTCCAAGGCCACGGTAACCCTAGCAATAGTGGCGGTGTGATTAACGATGAGGAGTTCGAGGAGGAGGACGCTTGGGATGTGAATAGGGGGGAGGGTGAGTATGGAGCCGGTGAACAAGAAGAAGAGGAAGAAGAAGATAGTGATGATGATGATGACGGTAATGGAAGTGAGGAGGAGGATGACGACGAGCCCGATAACTATTGACTATTGAACGATGGAGATATGTCGGTTGCTAACCACTTGGTAAGGCGACTAACGTTCTTTTCCGTTTTTGTTGCTCGTCCCTTATGCATCCCCTCATTTTTGTGATTTGGTGGCCCTCGGGGCCCTTTTGAGAAATTGCTCCCGGTGACTCTTGACGACTTGATTACGTCAAGAGTTACTTCAAAATCCAAACGATAATTTGTTAGTTAACTTAATTTTTATTTCTTTTTACTTCTTTTTAATTTTATTTTTCTTTCTTTTTTAGGATAATTGGTAGAATTTAGTGGAAATCGGGCGGAATCCGGGCTAGGTGACGTGATTACACCTAGTCCTCCCCTCCCATTTCAATTTTTTTTGTTTCTTTTTACCTTTCCCCCTTCTATATCTTTTCTTGACTCGGGTCTAGGTGACGTGATTACACCTAGGCCCGAAACCCTCTACATTTTCTTCATCTTTAGTCTATTTCACCTTATTTTTATTTTCTTTTCTTTTGTGTCTTCCACACACTGTCGGTCGAGCATGGGGACATTGCTCGATTTAAGTGTGGGGGAGTGATAGTTCTTTTTCATTTTTCTTAATTTCTTTCGAAAAATTCCAAAAATACCTAAAAATTAGAAAAAAAAAAAAAATCCCAAAAATATTTTCTTTTGTGTCTTATTTTGTTTGTGTTGTGTATATTTGTTGTTTGTGTGCGTTTTGCCTCCCCTTTTCCTTGTAGGTTGCTCGACGACCATCAATTTCGGAAAGCTCTACAAAAGCTCGGTAATATCATTCCTTTACCTTTTTCCTTTTTCCGTCGCGGGGTTTGGAGATTGTGTTTGTGTTGATAGTGGCTCGGGTGGAGCTTTGTGAAGTTCGGGTTACATAAGCAACTTGTTTGGAATGTAAGGGGTGGTGTTTGTTAATTGTTGTGCATGTTTACTCTTACTTTTCTTTTCTTCTTTTTGTGTTTTCTTTCTCTCTTGTCTTCGTCTTGTATAGTTTGTGTTAGGTGTAGGTAAAGTGTTTCTTTTTCGAAAACCCGGTTATGTGATTTGTGTGCAAGTGCCTCTTATTCTCTAGTTAGCGTCACTTTTTGGATTTGTGGACTTTATTCTAGTAGAATGACCTTTAAACAATAATTATATTGACCTTTTGCCTTGAGTCCATCTTTTTTACTAAGTGTTTACACCGAGATTTGCACTTGACCACCTTGACCACCCCCGGAGTGTTAGGCCTTGGTGTCCGGGTTTCATTTCCTTAGGTGACCTTATTCAAGTAACCGCTTTCTAGTCCAAATTTTTTCACCTTTTTGTGGGTTAGGAAGGGGTGCACACCTAACTTACCTACTTTCCTACCATTCCTCCATTTCCGTTTAATAAGCTTTGCATATTGTAATTGGCAAGTTGCATTTAGACGTTGTCATGGGCAAGCCAATCGAGAAAGAATGGGGCTAAAAAAAACGAAGGAAAATGCCCAAAAATTTGCCCCCAATTGATTGACTTAAGGGGAGGAGAAGAAGATCAAGAATGAAAGAAAGTGTGTTAGCCCAAAGTCAAAGAATAAACCTCAAAAACATTCCCAAAAATAAAACAAAAACAATAAACCTTTTCCCTTGTCGATGTCTCACCGTGAAGGGCCTACCAACGGACCGAGTCCCGAGGAAGGAAGATAGCGGTGACTATTCGATTATCCTTCTTTTCACCTAGCCTTTTGTCGATGCGTCGCCGTGAAGGGCCTACCAACGGACCGAGTCCCGAGGAAGGAAGATAGCGGCGACTATTCGATTGTCTTCCTCTTTGCTTAGCATTTTTCCCTTTTTTGTTTGGACTAGTTGGTTACTTTGAGTTTGGGACGACCCTCTAGGCTTTGCTTGGGGAATGAAATCACACTTACCTACAGTGTCGACTCACTCCGGGGTTCATCCTTTTTCCACTCCATTTATCGTCTTGGTGTAAATTTCCCTTAGTAGATTAGAAGGACTTAGGCAAGTTGTCAATTTAATTGTTGCTTAACCGTCATACTATTAGAATTTGTGTCCCTTCCTTCTTGTGTAGCTAACTTGGGAATGTTTCACTTGCCTTGGGTTCATAACCGGAGTCTTCCCACCGTTTTGATGAGGAACTCGGTGTTTTTCTTAGCTTGGATACGTCTCTTTTTGTTTGTTCGTGTGCTTGTTTGTTTCGTGTGCGAGGCGTATCCACCATTTTTGTCACAAGACCTCACTTGTATTGCGAGGAGTGTTTTACCTCATAAACACTTCGGCGTGAGTTGAAAGGGCGTAGGGTGCGCTAATACCCACTCGGATAGTAGTTCTTTTTCTAGTTAGTTAGTTAGTTAGTTCGTGCTTACTCGAGGGCGAGTAAGGGTTAAGTGTGGGGGAGTTGATAAGTGTGTTTTGTATTGATTATTTCTTGTGTTTAGTCCCGGTTTCTCTTATGAAATCGCTCCTTGGAGCGGTTTTCGAGGCTACTTACGCTTCTTCTAGCTTGTTTTAGGTTCCTAGAGCTATCTTGAAGAAACGGAACTATTTCGACTCATTTCCGATGCATATGGAGCCAAAGAAGAGAAGCGGCGATGACTCGGTGGCTTAGACTCGATCCCGAGTCCCCTAGGGCCCACTTAATGATATCCGGAACACCGAGCATCGATAAGAAATCAAGGAAGAGCAAAACAGGACCCATCCCGATCGGGACCATACCTTCCCGGTCGGGAAGGAGGAAGATTGATGTGAGTTAAGATGAACTTTGAAACAAATACGTGAAGAATGATAGTATTCTGAAATGAATGAAAAAGAAGCAACAAAACAGAATGTAAGGAGGGTTTGTGAGTATGATAGAACCGTAACCAAGGGATAGTATGCTTAGTGAAGTAGACCTATACTTCAACAAAGCGGGTGCTAAATCAAACACGCGATTGAAGTAGCGAGTTTAGAGCTTGTAACGCGACTAACTCTAGACTTTGTCTTGTAAGCAACAAGGACGTAAAAGAAAGCAATGCTTTACTCAGTTTTGTGTATAAATCTTGTGTCAATATTGTGTGCTTATTCATTAAAGTTGATGGCTATTTATAGCCTACAAATCGTCCCCAAACCAGAATGGTCAAGGGTGATACAAACAAAGCTAGGGTGATACAAACAAAGCTACAATCAGCCTACTAACTCCTGTGCACATCCCTTGCTTGAATGAGTGTGAACCCAAGTTATTGCATCCATATGGTCTTGATTATTTGACTTGTAAATCAGATTAGAGCAAAGTATCCACTAGCTCTTTTATTGAAAGTCGATACAAAAGCAACAGTCCCGTCAAATAACTTCTGCGAAATTCCCATGCACAACTGACTTGTTCGGACCATAACTTTGTCAATACTTGTTCAATGAGCCTTCATGAATAGTCATTGGAAAGATAAGCTCGAAATCTATCTCCTCCATTTTGAATGACTACGAAATTCCAAGTATAACTCGAGATATGGACTGATCAAAACAACGCTGCAAAATGAACTCGCATCACATGCACGACTGACTTGTTCGGACCATAACTCGCATCAAAGATTCCCGGACGGGACGAGCCCTTCCCGTTCGGGAAGGATGGAGCAAAACAGCCCCCTCTGTGAAGCCGTCCCGGTCGGGTTCGTGTCATCCCGGTCGGGACCATCGTTTCGTCCCGATCGGGACCATTCCTTCCCGGTCGGGAAGGACTCAGCTCCTAGTCCGCTCCTTTCTTTCACTTCTCTCACTTGTGGAACACTATATATACCCCTCTTGTAATCATTTTAAAGGACACAAAACCCTAGAGAGAAAACCTTGCCTCTTAGACTAATCCTAGTTAAAACTTTCCTTAATCATTTCTCATTTAGCATTAATTTAGTGGTAATCTTAGTTGATACTTTGGATACTTGAAGGCTTGTATTAGATGTTTCAATCTTGACAACTTTGAACATCTTTTGGGTTGGATTTTATGCAAAGTTTCAATCTTTCCATTCCTTTGTTGTGTTGGTATAATCTTTCTTGCCCTTTTCTCTTTTAATACTAGATTTACATTAAAGTTTCCATCTTTATTTAGTGAATTGTGTTTTCATTGTGTTTCCTACAACATGAATGTGTTAGCTTGCATGTTAGTTTCTTTTATGTATGTTGATGTTAGTTTAGTTATGAGTGAGTAAATTCTTGTGGGGTTAGTAGGGGGATTAAGTGTAGGTTATGGGTAATTAGGCTTGATTGTGGGTAAAGGTGAGACCTTTGTTACTAGTCTCTTGTCATGAGCACTATGTGTTTGTGGATTTGGTTATTTGAGTTGTAGTGGCCATACTTCTCATACTAGTTCCCATCTTTTCATTGTGTGATTGACTTTTGGTTGAGTTCTTGTGTATTGAGTGACACTTGCATGAGAGTTCGGGTTTGTCTTTGACGCGAGAGCGCGGACCAACCTTAATAACTAAGTGTAGCCTACACCCTCGATTTCCCGATTACCCTACTACACCTATGAACCCAAACTAACCCTACTCCTTTCGTATTTGATAACCACCTCTTAGTTAGTCTTTAATTCTCTAGTTTGCTAGTTTATTTGTCTATTAGTTATTTCACTTTATCATCGCTTTAATTAGTCATTGTTAGCCTAGTCCTTACTTCTCCTCCATAATAGTTTTCCATTTATCGTCCCCGTGTGTTTGTTTGGTATCTTAATTTCGTTTTAGGTCGACCTAGTCTAAACCCTACCCCACCGTCTCCGTGAACACGATCCCGACTTACCCTAGCTACCCACTAGGTTAGTTGGTTGTTTATTGTTGGTTAGGACCCACGACAAATCCTACCATCAGAGTTCTAGAGAGATATAGAATGAGTGAATGTTCTGCAGGGATAGTTCCTGTACAGAAAGGGGACAAGTTCGGTACAATGCAATGTCCCAGTAATGAATTGGAACGAAAAGAAATGAAGAATATTTCTTATGCATCTGTGGTAGGGAGTTTGAATTATCTTCAGACATGTACTCGACCAGACATCAGCTTTGCTGTTGGAATGTTGGGTCGATTTCAATGTGATCCCGGAATGGATCACTGGAGAGCAGCGAAGAAAGTCCTTAGGTACTTGCAAGGCACCAAGGAGTTCATGCTTACGTATAAGAGATCTGATCATCTTGAGGTGATTGGTTATTCAGCTTCTGATCATGGCAGGTAGGGATGGCAACGGACCGGATCCGGACCGGATCCGCATGGATCCAGTTCCAGATCCGCACTCCTAGTAGCGGATCCGGATCCGGTCCGGATCCGACGGATCCCAAAAATGTAGATCCAGATCCGGATCCGCCGGATCTGGACCGGATCCGGATCGGATCCGCGGATCCAATTTCTTACTTAAATTCTACAAATTTTTTAATTAATACGTATTTGCGACCATATTAATTTTCATAATTTTACAAATAAAATTGAATATAAAGATTCATGATCAAAGATTAATAAACTAAAAAAAGAGTCTTAGAAATAACCAAAAAAACACAAATTAAAGTTCTAAACTTTTTATTATTGTTAATTTTTTAATAAAACGGATTTGCGGATCCGGATTTATTTATTAAGATCCAGATCCGGATCCGTTTAAAGATAGCGGATCCGGATCCGGATCCATATCCAACGGATCTCAAAATTTAGGATCCATATCCGATCCGTGCGGACCGGATCTTGCGGATCCGGATCGGATCCCGGATCCGTTGCCATCCCTAATGGCAGGTGTACTGATAGTCGAAAATCGACATCTGGCTATGTATTTCTTTTAGCTAATGGGGCAATATCATGGAGGAGTAAGAAGCAGTCTATTATTGCTACTTCTACTATGGAAGCTGAATTTGTGGCATGCTTTGAAGTCTCTGTTCATGCATTGTGGTTACGGAACTTTATTTCAGGACTTGGGATTATCGATAGTATAGCTAAGCCGCTGAAAATTTATTGTGATAATACCGCAGCCGTCTTCTTCGCTAAGAACGATAAGTACTCCAATGGTGCTAAGCACATAGAATTAAAGTATTTATCGGTCAAGGAGGACGTCAAGAAACAAAGAGTGTCAGTTGAGCATATAAGAACGGATATGATGGTGGCAGATCCATTAACTAAAGGATTACCACCCAAGGCGTTCCTTGGCCATGTTGAACGTATGGGTGTTATAGATAGAGCCTTGCTATTGTAAAGATAATATGCCTATTATGAATATGACATCTAGAATTCACTAATTGTTTGTTTCTGCTTTTACGAACATGTTGTCATTAAAGTGTAGGTATACATTACAGTTATTAGACTACATGTTACTAAGTGTGAGAATTAAGGTTATTCTCAACTTAAAGATTACTTAGATTTGGAATTGGTTCGTGATACATGGAAGGAATCATGTCGCTTAATAAATGACGTGTGACCGCCATGATTCGATTAGTTCTAACTCGATTAAGGATATGAAAGTTAATGAACTTAATATCAAAGTGCACATTATAGTTATTTAACCATTAAGTCAGCACATAGGCCAAGTGGGAGAATGTTAGAATATTTAATAATATTCGTGTGGCCTAAGTGTTTCGGTTTAAATATAAATTAAGTTCATATTAAATATTACGAGACTTTAATATAAAAGACGACACCGTGATGGATCGGTTTCGATTAATGTACTTAAAGTCGGGAATTACTATTCCTTCCGACCTTACCCAGTATCAAAAGATATCTTTTCATGAAGAGATATGAATTGTTTGAGTTGTACGTATCCCTTGAGTTGTATATACACATATACACATCAAAGCAAGAAAGTACGTAACATCTTTATCTTCTCAAAAAGGGGAAACAGTTTATTTTACATAAAGAAAAGATATTGTTCCATCTCCATCATCAAGGAGCATTAAGGAAGGGTTAAGGAGGAGAATCAATCATCGGTTATTCTTATTATTGAGCGCGTTTGATAGACATGGACCAAGGTTAGTCCTTACTTCCGTTAATCGATTGTATTGGGTTGAATTAATTCGAATCTATAACGATTGTGGGACAGAATTCATTATCGATTCATAAAGTATCACTTACATCGGGGTCCAGAATTAAAATGGAAAAAATTGTACGGAGTTTTCAACAGGTTGGTAGGAACGTCCACACATAAAACGGAGAACGTTTGGGGGTCCGGTATGTGTTAAACCACCCCTACTAGAAAATCAGTTCAAAAGTGACTTATGTATGTCGTTTGGGCGTGTAATCGGGCGGGTTATATTCTGAAGACACCCTAGTCACGTAGTATGAAAATCAAGTTGATTAGAAACGTGATTCAATATGAGCTCTCAAGCAGCTCAATTTGTTCGGTAAAGTACACGTTTTTCAAAGTTTCGAGACCCGAAATAAAGTGGCTGAAAATTTTACAGGGTTTTCATCGGGTTGTTAGGAACGTCCACATACGCAAAATATGATAAGTATCGGAGAATGTTTGGGAGTTCCGATATGTGTTAAACCACCCCCTAACTGAAAATCGATTTATCTGTAAAATTGATCATTTGAAATGAAATATGAGTTTCGAAACGCTACCTATTTCAAAATACAAAGTGTATAATTTCGAAATCATGTGTCCGCCCCTGCGTGTAGAATATGGACCAGGGGTGAACCCTTCAGTTGGCCAGCCTCTACCATACACAACACAGGCAAATCCATCCAACAAAATCTCAGAATCCTACATGGCAGCAAACCAAGCTTTGTTATCCACTATCCTCACAAAATCTAACACAGAAGATAATGACCAATAACTGGAAGCAAAAGTGGCATGATGCTCATCCACAAGTCCACAACATGACAATATAACCCAAAACTGGACTTATAATATAAGCACACCTTTGTGCATTGAGAAAAATAAGCACAAACCAAATAAATACATAAAACAGCAAAGAAGTTTTAAGGCAGCAGGCATAAGAGAAAGGCAGGCATGGCCACCTCCACCATCCAACAATCTGGATTTGCTGGGCAGACCATCTTGAAACCTCAGAACGAGCTCGTTCGCAAGGTCGGTGGTGGTAATGGTGGCCGCGTCTCCATGCGCCGTACCATCAAGAGTGCTCCTGAAAGCATCTGGTATTGCCTTTGCATTCTGAAACTCTTCAATCTTACATAGGAGTATTACATTGATGCCTTTTCAACTAAAATTTATTGTGTTAACCGTTTTATAGATACACACAATCATCGTACAAAATTGCAGGCACGAGAAATCTAGCTAGTAGCAAAGTGAACATACAAAAAATTATTAAAATTATCACTTTTGTTACCAAAATTTGTAAAAATGAGACATTTTCATATATAAGAAGCAAATATAAAAGATTCGCCCGTGATTTATTTTGCAGGTACGGTCCAGACCGTCCCAAGTACTTGGGCCCCTTTTCAGAGCAAACCCCATCATACCTTACAGGCGAATTCCCAGGCGACTACGGGTGGGACACTGCTGGACTCTCAGCTGACCCAGAGACATTCGCCAAGAACCGTGAGCTGGAAGTGATCCACTGCAGGTGGGCCATGCTTGGGGCCCTGGGGTGCGTCTTCCCGGAGCTCCTGGCGAAGAACGGGGTCAAATTCGGGGAGGCGGTCTGGTTCAAGGCAGGTTCTCAAATATTCCAAGAGGGCGGTCTCGACTACCTTGGCAACCCAAACCTGGTCCACGCTCAGAGCATCCTAGCCATCTGGGCCTGCCAGGTTGTTCTCATGGGAGCGATTGAAGGATACCGCGTGGGTGGTGGCCCCCTGGGTGAAGGGCTCGACCAGCTTTACCCGGGCGGGGCATTCGACCCGCTTGGGCTCGCAGAGGATCCAGAGGCCTTCGCCGAGTTGAAGGTCAAGGAAATCAAGAACGGAAGGTTGGCTATGTTCTCCATGTTCGGGTTCTTCGTTCAGGCCATTGTGACTGGCAAGGGCCCCGTCGAGAACTTGTATGACCATCTTGCTGACCCTGTGGCCAACAATGCTTGGGCATATGCCACCAACTTTGTTCCCGGAAAGTGAGAACAGTAGTTTACTACTACTATGTATCAGCATTATTTAGGTTTAACTTTATTTGTGAGTCAGCTATGCATGTAAGTGAGTTGTTGGATAATGTGCAATGTGCGTGCTTCTAGTATATGCAAGTTTATGCTTTCTTTCTTACTCACTTAATTACTTGCCTACCTATTTCTGATTTTTAACTAACTTGGCTCTGATGAAGCTGAAAATCACAATCCTGACTGCTTCGCTTGAATTGAAACCCGACTCAATAAGCTCTATTAACCCAACTTTCATACGCTCCTAAACTTATTACCCATGTACAACATTCATACGCTCAGGCTCAGAAAATGTCCCTACTGTCTTATGATACTTTTATCTCATACGACAGCAAAATTCTGTTCAAGAAAAGCAGATGAAGGGAGATTAGGTTTAGGTAGCACCAGCAAGAGTCAGGAGATGAAACCAGCAGATAACAGAAGAATACTGGGATTTATTATTAGGCCCGGGGTTAAACTCACTATCCACAAAAGAACAGACGTGTGCATTTAATGTGCAGATTTATTAACCTTAGCATTTGTCTGATTACGTACATGACTACTGTATTTCACAGGAAGGCAGAAAAATCTAATGACCCATCAATGACTGTATCTCCACTGCAAATCCTTCCATGTGGCTTTGACCTACAGCTTCAGTCGCCTCTTTAATAACTACTGAGTACTGATGCAACATGCAACCTGACCAATGTTAATGTGTATCTATTGCTTACTAATGTCCCTTTTCCTTATCATGCCTATGATAGCCAAAGGTACCCTGTCCCCGACTTCATCAGTTGTAGAATATTGCTTGCCAATCGATGTGCCTGCATACATAGGTTAGAAAGTTAGGTATTGAATGCTAAGAACACATTCAGTATTCCTCTGGATTACTTGAGTCTCATTAGGATTTAGGATGAGATAAGACTTGGTATAAAATCTTTATCTTTGTTCTCACATCTACTATCCTGTTTACACACTTCCAGAGGAAACACGTACGGCGCATTTAATGAACGGGCGCCACGGCCACCACAAGAGTAAAACGGGAAACACATTCAATAGCTTGATATTGAAGCGGAGTTCAGCCAGGAGGGACAAAATCCACATTATTTTAGTAGTAACAGTGGCAACGCCACGTAATTTTGCTTCGGTAGTACAGAGTGTCATGGTTTGCTGCTTCTCCGAGGACTAAGAAATGGTCTAAGTAAACAACGTCACAGGTTTTATCACAAGTCCAATCTACACCACAAAAGGATGAGGATTGAGGAGGTGAAGTAAGGTGGGTAATACTCATCGTTGTTAGTACACCAAAGTAGCCAACATTGTCACAAGGTTAGAAGATTAGGTAGATTTTTTTCTTCTACAGCCAAATTACCCATCATTGTTATTGTTATTTCTCCTTTCCTACACCAGCCATCACTTAGCCTCACCTCACCTCGCAGTACATCGTAGACCTTACCAACACCTAAGATAACTGGCATCTACATATTATTTGTACATTCCATTCCATGCTAATCTGCAATACTGACTGATGCCTCAGGACATCATTAAACAGCAAAGTTACAGACACTTAAGCTGTGAAATCAGATTTGTCTTGATAATGTATCCATAATAGGAACACAATAATCCATTAATACTACAAATTAACTACACAATTGTCTGCAAGACTGACTGCAACAGCCCACATGCCATTGCATTGCAACTGTACTGTGGTCCCTCTACAAAATGTGTTGCAACTTTCACTGTGTTGCAACCAGGAATAGTGGCCTAATACGGAATATTGGCCAACAATCATAAGTTTTTAAAACAAGGGAACAGACACCCTTATGCGTCAATCTCATTGTCAGAGCGAACATGAAGAGGACTGGAAGGCGACTTTGGTGAATCATGAAGAGGACTGGAAGGCGACTTTGGCGACTCATTACCTTCATCATCAGCCACTTTCTGGGATTTCCGGCCCCTTGATTTCCTGGTTGAAACAGTAGGGGCAGCAGCATTCTTCCTCTTACGGCCTCTTTTTGGAGCATCATCTGATTTCTCCACTGGAGCAGTTTCAGTCTCCATGTTGTCAGAAACAGTATTTTCTGCATTTTCATCGTCTTCTTCTTCTGCTTCTGCTTCTGCTTCAGCTTCACCTTCTTCTTCATCTTCAGCATCAGCTTCAGCCTCATCTTCAAGAATGTCAGATGGACATGTTTCTTCGGCTTTCTCATCCTCTTCAAACTTGCGCATCAGCGACTCTATCACCCCCATCAGCTCCCTATTAACCTGCCAGTCAATAAAATTACATCAATTTATAATACACCCCCACCTCGCCTCTTTATTCACTCTCGTGGAATAATAGATCCCACCCAGCCGCATTAAACACAGTTATATCATTTCCATCAAGGGGTTGACATACTTACAAAGGTTGCTCAACCCATCCCTAATATGGAAATTGTAAAACAATCGAACTTTGTATATCATTAAAAGTTCTCCTATGTATGGACTACGGGGGAAATGAACAAACCTGAGCATTTTGCAGGAACTCGGAAAGGTCTGTGGGGCACGAAGGGCACTTCATGACAGTTTTCTGTGTTCGCAATTGCCGTCCACCTGTTTTTCTCTCACGCGTGAACTTCTGACCCTCAAATGCACCATCCAAGCAAGCTTTGCAGAAATTATGAGCGCACGGAGTTGTGATTGGAAGAGTCAAGACTTTATGACATAGGTGACAGCTAAATTCTGCATAAGGAAACTCGTTAATAAAGCAATACAAGGCATGTATATACCATTTTGTATATAATACTTACATAAGGAGACTAATCCGACAAACAGTACCTTTTAGAATCTTGGCCTTGTTGCTTTTCTTTGGACGAGAGGTTCCTCCGTTTGAACGAGAAGCTCCGCCTACCCTAATCTTTTGACTTGAAGGGGCAGCCTTCATCCACTTCCAGCAATCTTCCGCTTCCTACAACGACAAATGGAAAGTCTTAACCATTATCAAAATTAATGGCAGATAGACAAAGCCAGCAAAATAAAATCTCGTGACTGATTAGCATGCTACTCACATCAAAGTCCCAGTGCGCACTGTGTTTTCTCTCTGTTAGTTGAGTAGCTTGTCTCAGCTCTGGTACATCAGGCAATGGTCTTGGCCTATCACCATGCTCATCACTGTCACAATAAAATTTAGATGGTCAGAATTACAACCATAGAAATTAAATGTATTACGGAGTAGAATACAAATTGAATGAATACCAACCTTGTCCATGGAGCTGGGCTGTTGTCACATCTAACAAATAGATACCTGCAAACCTTATGTTGCTAAAACACCAACAAAATAAGAAATCAAACCATGGTAGTCAATATCTTCTAAACAGAAGGGGGCATGAAGCAGCGGCACTGATTTACCTTTCCATCCTTTCCTTCTTGTCGGAGCTTAAGCCAGCACTTCTCAATTCTGTAGATACCGTCATAACGAACCCCTGTATCTGGTGCATAATTAGAACGCTTCTCTTTGTAAGATCTGTATGACGGCAAAAAATCCATGACATCCATCAGCAATACATACAGCATGCAGGATACAAAAGTGAATAGATTAGTGCTAGCATAGCTATGCGAAACATGACATAATGTCTCTAGATCAAAATAATGAAACTAAGAGGGAAACACGCAGAAACTACCCTCAGAATAAATGGATGTTGCAATTAAACTCTGCAAGTGGTTTAATATAAGCAGGAGTAACATAGAAGGGAATTCTGACACGGATAAAGTGAAGGCATATGAAACGGATAATCTATATGCAATGAAAAGTGACACCCTGAATCCCAAAAATGAACATCTACAGTAACGACATTTTGAAAGACTGTATATAGCATTATTATCTGGCACATACCTGACAACACGAACTGGATACCCTCTTAGGCAACTCAATCGTAGCGACTCATTTCCACCAGTAAACTTCTGATCAGACGACTGTTCCTTGTTGGTTCGCTTATTACCACTCAGGTCACGACCCCCACTAATGTTTGCCAAGTAAAAACTCACATGTTAGGAGAATGATTAGACCACATCATTAGTAGTAAAATTTAACATGGAACCATCAAGGTTTCCATTTTCGCTATGACGTACAGCCTAATAATGCGAAAGCATCATAGATTATTAGATCCTCTAATAATGATACCGTTACACTACGTATCGCCTGAGATGTGTTGTATCTGAGGCTGCCAATACGACATATCCCAAGATGTATCAGGTAAATATAAAATAGGAAACTATCAGCCGAGACAGCCATTATATAACATGTACAGGCAAGTGAGTCAATACAGGCCGCAATAAAGCCGCGATTAAAGAGTTATAACTCGTTCGCGCCAAAATTTGTAATGAAAAGCCCTAAAAAATGCACAACACTGATCAAATTAATTACTCTAATTGATTTATCTTGATTTTATATAAATAGACTGTAGATGCTAAAATACCTAAAAAAACTCTTAAAATAAATATCACCGCAATAACTGCAAAATGGAGCGCAACAACCAAATCGAGGGTAATTCAGTAACAACGTTACCGCAATTTTCATCCATGCCTCTAACAAACACAATCACACTAGTATCATTCAAAATGCAACAAAGAGTCAAATATGCAATTAACGACACACCTTCCTGTATATATAAACCACTCCCCGTGATCTTCATCGTCTTCATATCCCCCAGAGAGAACCACTGATTGCGCACCAAACTTGGATTGCCCAGCTATACCACTGACATGGGGGAAATGAGCACCCCACTGCCTACATGCCAAACGATCTGTCCAAGAATCACCAACCAGCACTCCAGTATTGCGTACAGGATCATATTCCGCAGTGATAGGTCCGAGATGATCGGGTGCAATCGTGACAAATATCTTCCCACTTTTAGCATTAGCCTTTCCTGATTTAACAGCCCTCTCAGTGGTAAATGCCTCATCAGGGCGATCATCGTTATCAATGAACTTGAAGACTCTTGGGCCCTTAGCCCCAGCAGAAGGTTTCTGGGTTCTTGCCGCTCTAATAGCATACACAAGAGATGCATTGATTCTAGGCTGCTTGGCCATCAAATTAGGGATAGATTCCCTGCATTTGGCACAGGTCTTCTTTCCCTGGCCAACCCATTTCTCAAAGCATTTCAGACAAAAGTTGTGGCCACATGGAGTCTGTATAAAGAGATTATCGGTCAGCAAGCGTTATAATCAAAAGCGCCCATGAATATCGTACATGTAAAACAAAACAAAATAAATAAAAAGACAAACGATTGATTCTTCACGACACGTGTGACCGAATGCTATATCACTGATAGAGTTGAGCAATCTATTACTCCCTCCCCTCCACTAAGATTTTCCCACTTTCCTTAGAAGGAAACTCCACTAAGATTTTCTCATTTCATAACTTTCCTTATTCATCCAATTTACTCTCTTCCTATTGGTTACTTTTTGTGATTTGATATCTTCAACCCCACCAAACAATTTACCACCATTCATTATAATCAATGTGGGGGGAGGGAGTAACATACAGAAATAAATACCTATGGAGACAGAAAGACGATAAACGGTTAAACACGAGAGAAACGTGATGATCACCAAAAACATACATCTTGATAATGCAGTACCAATGAAGAAAATAGCAGTTCAGTACAGAAGCATCCGCCAAAAATTGGAGTAACGAGAAAACGAACAGATAACTAAATTCAACGTTTTACCGATAACCAAATTTGGATATCATGCCAAATTGCGAGGCTGAAACCCGAGAAAATATATGGTTAAAGTAGATTGAAATAGATTCCATTAAAAGCAAAAGAGATTAGGGTGAATCAAGTTAACAGTGATACTAGTATGTTACTATAAGAGCATAAGTTGGGCACAGCACAAGTACATGAAGAAAACATTTGGTACACTACACAAATGAACAAACAAACAAGTGTACCAACTTATGCCTTACTGAAAACGACAGTTTAGATACTTCAACTAAGAATATGTTTCCACAGATACTTGACTTCCTTCAGTTATTTAAAAAAAAAAATTGAATTAATTGATTAATCAGTAAGTGTAGATCAATCAGCATGATTAGCCTAAAAAATGCAAGATTTGATTTTTAATTAATCAACTTAAATTCATACATCAACATACAAGATTCAATTGTTTGATTAATAACTTCGACGAACAAGATCAAACCCTAAATTTACATTAAAACATAAGATTCAATTGTTTAATTAAGACGATTGGGATCAAACCCTAGATTTATATATTAAAACACAAGATTCAATTGTTTAATTAATTACAACTTCTAGATGATTATCCTCCATGGATCTAACCCTAAATTCACATGAAAAACAACACATTATATCAAGAATTATATTAACACACGACATAAATCATCAAACCCTACAAAATAAAGCATTAACACATTGTATCAAAAATTCAAAATAAAAAATTAAAATTAAAAACACAGATTCACACAATCAGGATGAAAGGCGAAATTTCATAAACACAGATTAAAATTACAGTTTATAACGCTTCCATGCGACAAACATTAAACATGAAAATTTTCTAGAGAAAAGTAAAATAAATAAATAAATAAATGATAAAAATCGTAACTTTGCGAGTGAAAAAATGAATTAAAAACAGTAGAAATGCAAATCAAAAACTAAAACCAAAAAATTCAAAATTTTAAGAAATGCAAGTTGACAAACCAAAAGAAAAAATCAAAGACGATAACGAACAAAAACTCCATTGAAGTAGAAATGCAAGTTCATCATCATGAGAGAGAGAGAGAGAGAGAAGTTACAGTGACAGGGCGGTCAGGAAGTTGCATACAAAAGGAACACTTGATGTTGTCACCCAGAATCCCGAGTATCTCATTATCATCTTTCTTCCCTCCGTCGGCGGCGGCGGCGGCGGCGGCCTTCCCACCCAACAACTCCTGCCTCTTCCTGGCCTTCTCGGCGTCCGAGAGGGTGGCGTCCGCCTCGATCGCCCGTATCTCAGCGACAAGCCCGCCTTGTGACGGCGGGACGGTTACGGCGGCGGCGGAGGAGTCGTCGATGGGGTTGCAGTCGGGGCATTCCCAATGCGCGGCGTCGGACATGGAGGAGGGTTGGTTTGGGGTTGGGAGGCAGTCGAGGTGCCACGGGGTGACGCATGTTTTGCAAGTGAGGGTGGTGTGCGGTGGTGGTTTGACGTGGCAACGCATGCACACGCCGTCGCCGTCGCCGTCGCATGGGAGTGGTGCGCTCGCTGACATGGTTGGTTTGCGAGGGTTGTTGGCTGAGACTTGAGAGGGAGGCAAGAGGGTGAGGGTATGGATGAGGGTGGGGGAGTGGTGGTGGGGAGTATTTATAGGGGGCGATTATCACACCCTGCTTTTTGCTTCTTCCACGGAATTTCTTTCCTTCTCAATTGTTCTAGTGTCGCTTAAGATGAATGTTTCCGTCATAAATCTTGAAACGGGTTAAGTATTAGTCTATAATGCTAATAAAATTACTCCGTAAAATATTTGATATATCGTAGGTAATTGCGCCTTGCGGACTTGTCATATGATTCGATGCATATTCAATCCGTTTTAAAATAGTACTGTAACAAACAAAAATGTGTCATTAGCGAATCTGCATACGGCGATTTTTGGTATCACAAATTCCAGAAAGAGACGGTCTCTCAATAAGTTATTGAGATACCACGTTTTGTTATATGATTAATCTATGTGCAATTGAGTTTTTGTAAATATACTGGTTAATCTGATTAATCTGTGTGCAATTGAATTTTTGTAAATATACAGGTTAATCTGTGTGCAATTGAGTTTTTGTAAATATACTGGTTAATCTATGTGCAATTGAGTTCTCTTCTTTGTTGGCAAATAAACTATGTGCGCCTACGTTTTTGTAAACATAAAACATGGTTAAAAAAGTAGACTAGTATTATAATAGAAGGGTTAGTTCAAGTGGTAAAAAATTACTCTATTTGACTAGTATTATAATGTTAGGTTCAATTCTCATAAGTAATTTATAAATTCAATATACATTTTTTCAAACATTGTTCTACTTGAATTTTGGATATATATATATATATATATATATATATATATATATATATATATATATATATATATATATATAAAAGGTGGGTTTACCTTCCAATTAGATAAAAGAGTATTATTTCATGTTTTTTTTATGCTGGTCCATATATTTTTATATTTATTATATTGTATTTTAAAATCATTTTTAAGCATTTGTTTATAGAAGTTTCAATCCCGGTAGAGATATGTTTGTTATAAAAAAAAACAAGTATGGAGTAAAGGATAAAAGGGTAACCTCTAATAATTAAAGAGTACGAACAAATACATAAAACCATAAAGAGATACACAAAAGATTGTCTCTTGATATTGTCTCTTGATACCGCTCATGTACATATAAAATGTTAAGTGGTGTATTTTAGTTAGAATTCTACTCCCTCTTATTCTGGTGTCAGGTTAGTGTGAGACCACTCACATCTTAGGTAATATGTCTCACAAATTTAGTAACTCTCAAGTGAGACCGTCAGACCTCTCACATAGGTGTGGTTACAAATTTAGTAATCACCTTTCATATGAGATGTCTCACGATAATTATTATCGTGAGACGGTCCCACATGAATTTTTTGGGTTTTTAATTTTAGCATGATAACCGTTTTTTTAAGCTAGATTGTAAATTTGATGGTTGTTTAATGTGGAAGAAGTAAGTGTGGGAGTGGCAGTAGCGTGTAGTACAATTTAATATTGAGAGACGGCGGGGTTTTGAAAAGTGAAAAGGAAGGGAGAGGGTGGGTTTGGGTTTGGGTTTGGGTTTGGGTTTGAAATTTGGAAGAGGGAGGAATGGGATCCACTGGTTGTTTTCAAACATAGTGTAAGTATCGTGCGTATATGCCCTATTATAACTACGTGGGGTTTCTCTTAGCCCTTGGATTGAGTTTTGTTGCCTCTTTATCCATATATATTCACTCGGGATCCCTGCCCTACTTTGGTTGATTTTCTTCCCTTTTCGAGGGTGGTTGATTTTATTTGCGATAGACATACCTGTTTGAATGTTAAAATGGAAAATGATTGACAAATATTTTGATACAAACAAAAGAGATTTGTTTTATCTTAACTATTTGACCCGTCGTAAACTTAAGACGGATATATTCATCTTAAATAGGATCTTAACTTTGGAGTGGCCTATTATAGGGAAGATTAATGTAAAGTGAAGTTTAATTGGGACAAAGGGGAGTTTGAAATGTCTAATCTGCCCTTCATTAGAGATTATCCTAATTCTTAATTAATGTGTACTTTTATGACGTGTTAAATTAAATAATCATAATTGTGGATGTTCTCAAAGGTGGTCTAATTAATTGATCACTAATTATTGTTTCTAACCGTGATATTCGTCATAAACTTGTGACGGGTCATATTTGGGAAAAGTAAATGAGTTATCTTTACCCCACCAATATGAATGTTATTTGACCCGTCGTAAATCTATGACGGATATACCTGTCATAAAAGAGATTTACTCTTGATTGATTGGATAAAACTATGAAAGGATTGGTTAATGTAGTGCATATCCCGAGATCGTTCGAGAAGCAATGTATTATTATATGCAGTGTACTTTTTTCATGACAGAGCTGAAAATTAGTAACAACTTAATATAAAAAATGATCGTTTTAGGTTAGTTAGTAGTAACTGTGACTACTTCACAATACTAAAATGTGGTCACTATTTATCTGAAAATGATAACTTATTTCACTAATCTAAAATGGTCATTTTTATTTATCACGAACTATATTTTTTTACCATTATTACAACGGTTGTACAATAACCACTCAATTATCTGATATAGTGATATGATTAATTTTTATAACTCGACGTAGAAGAAGAGAGAAATGTGTTTAAGGTGTGTTACAAAAAAAGGAAACTGGAAATAGATTGTTACTGTATAAAACTGACGTTCGAGGCAATGATAAAAACTAAAGATACGGTAATTTGGTATTTTTGTTGCATAACTAACGACTTTCTTAAAATTAAGTACTCGGTATATACTATCCGATTGCGAAATCACTGACCCTTTATTATAGTTGGTTGTTATATTTAATTCTAACTCCATAGATAAATGTGTGTCAGTTATTGTATTAGCTCAGTGATTTCGGATCATATGAATCGTAATTGCTTCTAGATAGTGGCCCGTGTTAATGTTTGTGTGTTTCTTGCTTTAAAATAGTGTTAGTCTCGTGCAAATCTCCTTTCTATTAAAGAAGGGACCAAGCCCAGTGACGTGGCAGCCCCATAAACTCAGGATTAGAGGGTAATCAATCCTTAAGCAAATCCCATTAATCAGTCATTTAGGCGCAAATGAAGGCCATTGAGTGTGAAATCATTCTTGCGTTCACACTTGCATCGAGTAATTAAAAAAAAACAATAACTTGACTTATTCAAAACAATTGAAAACAATTTAATGATGCCTAAAGCAATTAAACATCTCATGTTAGATTACAATGCAAGAAACTCCCATGTCTTGGAGCATAAAACGAGATACCCTATTAAATTACATTTTGAAAATTACAACATGACTCTTAGCATGCATAAATCACACTTCCCACCATGAATTTGCATGAGTCACTATGTGAAGACTTTAATTGATCTATTATATAAATGAGAATTTGGGAGGAGGATCCCTTGCACATCCATTTTGCCCATCTATTTCCACTCTACAAAAACTTGAATTTTTTGTCATAATTTGTTTCATCAAGGCCTCAAAAAGATGTGATCATCCTAAAACGCAACATACTCTGCTCACAAGCGTAAAACCCATCTCTCAAAACCTGAATAGAACTCAAATTTCAACTATTATTAGTGACAAGAATGAAAATTGAGCAGAATAATGCTAAAAGTCATTTATCTTTATCAAGTTTCAGTAACAAATAAACCAAAAGAATGGGGTTGTGGTGAAATCAAAAGATTTTGTGGTGTCATTGTTGAAAAATCAGAGAAATTTGGCGAAAAATTCGGTGGGATGTGATTTAATGCTTAAGTTATTTAATTTTTGATGTGTTTTGATTTCATAATTTTTATCTTATTTTGTTGTTTTATGTTGTGTTTCTAATTTTTATATATATAAGCACTTTACAATTTCATTTGGAATTATTATTGATATTGGAATATAAAATAATAAATCTTAGACTCATTCAAATCAAATACCAAGGAATTTTTTGTATTCCAGTTTTATTGCAATCCAGTAATAGCAAATTGAATTACTGCAATGGTTGTACAATTAACCTCCATTTGAACTTAGTCCAAGCTTTGTTCCAAAATGTCGTAAATTCTCATTTTTTTAGGTTAGTCAATTTATTGAGTAATTAGGAAGCTCAGATGAACATTGCAGTAGACACTATTCTTAATTAATTAAAAAGAAGAGGACATTAACGAATTCGAGCAGCATCAAGAAAATCAGATGAACATGAACATGTTCCGGAAATTGCTTTTAATATCATATATTTTCAAAAAAAAAAATTGTTGTGTTTTCCCAACACATTTTCTGTAAGATTCTTTGAATGACCCTCAATGCATTTTCAACACAAGCAATCAATTACATTAAACAGTAGAAGCTATTCCCCATGATCAGTAATTTATAATTAAATCCGGAATTACCTCATCCCACGCCATTTCATACTTATATTCGATAATTTTTTTTTAAATGAATAAACTGAATTAAAAACAAAGTTAATGTTGTAAATCGACAATTATTAAAGAATGTTCGACGTGTTTGAATGAGTCTGGTGAATGCATTACCTGCACAGGACTAGCAGCAATAAGCAATCCTGCCACACCACCTCCGATAACACGACCATCAGAATGCGCCAAAGAAACACTCATCCCTCCTTATCTGTATTTGATCCCGCCACTTTCCGAGGGCATAAATGACCCCATTAATGACAGTATCTCAAAGCGGCCCTGTTACGACACCATCAAAATATAAAAAGAATATCAGAAAATGGCAATGGCATGGAGTTTTATCGATGCTGTGGGATTAGATTGAAAATTAGTATAAAGATCATAACCTGAATAAAGATCATACAGATCAGAAATTAAAATGAATAAACTGAATTAAAAAAAGGATACGAAAAAAATTATACAGATCTGACCTCTTCATCGTTCATCCATTTATAGAAAGATCAGATCTTCAATCGTCTTTGCTTAATACTCCATTGACTTAAAGCTTTGTGTGTTTGATTGCTGCTTGATCGGAAATGTCGGCGGTTTCCAATTGCGTTTTGTGGGTAAGGAAGGAGATGAGGATGAGATGGGGTGTTATGTTTCCAAAACCTAGATTTTAGATCTGGACCCCAATTCATGTTGAGATCCGAATTAAATTTTTCGATTTGTCGTAAAACATTTTTATTAACTACTCCGTATAAGTCTTTTCTAAAGACGTTTTTCAATTACCGCTTATCTAGACCTTTCGAACAAGTCGGGCTGTCGGGTTTCGGGTTCGGATAAAATACGGGTCGGGTGTATTTCAGGTTTGAAAAATACGAGTTTTATACGGGTTTCGGGTCAAATACGGGTTATTAACGCACTTTACAAACATTAATTTTCTTTACTTTTTTTTTAAATCATAAATATACGGTTTTTCTAACGTGTGTCCAATGGGCACACATTAAGATGCTAATTAGAGAAATAATTACAATGATCTTATCAGGATAAATTGAAATACTAACTAATAATTACTATACTTAAATAAGATAATTGTAATCTTTTCTCTAATTAGCACGCATCTTAACGTGTGCCCAATGGGCACACATTAGAAAAACCGATATAATTTTATTCTTAATTTTCTTAATCATCTCATTTAATATATGATATAAGTGGAAATAAACATGTTTTATTTAATATGTCTTTTAATTTACATTGATATTTTCTTCTTATAGGAAGTACGAATATATATGACGAACTTTGACTCGATTTTTTTTTCTCATTATAATAATCATCTGATAAAAATATGATTTTAAAGATGTATATATAAATATTATTTCTTAAAATCTTGAAGAAAAAGAATATTTTTTTAATGTTTTTGAGAAACTTTATTGTATAATAGCAATATTTTTTTAATTTATCTATTTTTGAGCGGGTTACGGGTTCTGGCCAGTAACGGGTTCGGGCGAGTTTTGACCCAATATATTCGGGTTATTATCGGGTCGGGTCACTTTCGGGTTTCGGTCATTTTCGGCCGGGTTTTTCGTGGTTTTTTACGGGCGATTTCGGGTCGAGTCAGTTTTTGACAGGTCTAACGACAACGTTTCTTTCTTTTTACATACTATTGGTCTTGACCAGATAACGTATTACGATAACAATGTAGTACAAAAATATCATTTTGACGTTATCTACGATAAAATTACATTCCGTACACTATCTCATCTCGGAAAAGCAAAACAAGATATAAAAAAATACTGAGGTAGTATATCTACGATGCCCGTATGTCATTACGATTATATCTTCCCGTACACTGTATACACTATATTTATAGACATTTGTAATGATTTCTATAGAATTACACTATTTTTTTTGTTTTTCTATAATACGAAGTCGAAACTACTTTAGCTCACAGCAGTAGCTAAAGTGTTATTTACATTGATTGTATTTACGTTGTCTTCCTTTTTTTTTTGGTTTTTTTACATTTTCTTCTTTTTTTACGTAATTTGTAGTATACCTGAATTTCTTTGTTGTGATAAGAGGCAAATTATTTTTGCTTTCTTTATCGTAGTCGCGTAAGTCATATCCACTATTTGTCAACCGAACTACATCGTCAATCCATTTATACTGTACACTAACGAGTTTGAGTTACCTATATACTGTTGAACCACTACTTATCGATCTATAGTTATTTGACAAACGTGTTGTATTCATTTTTTTTTATCATCTTTTCTCTCAACCCCGTGACGTGTCACGGGAATAACACTAGTAGAACTAATAAATGTTAGAATAAGTACGATCATTGAGTGAATTCTCTTGAGGATTACCGTTACCGGCATCGAAAGTCACTTTGAGTTTTGTATGTTTGAACATGACTTGTTGGATCTTTAGAATCTCATTTACGTATTAATCAATCTAAAACCAAAATGTTGCGAATCCCGATGAAAGATCGTATCTATTTTGGAGAACCACTTTTGTGTTGAATAATGGTTGATAGTTGATATGAGTTTAATTGCGTCAGCTATATCAAAATAATCTTAAGTTACTACTAGTAAGGCGTTATTAAGCTAGGTGGTGTAGACACCCACATTTTGACCGCTAGGTGTCTATAGTAGTTCCCGCCAAACACCCGATGATGATAGGACGTAAACGTGCTTTGACAGACTCGGATATGGGCTTGTAATCATGGACATTTGGCTTAGACATTTTAAGGAGTACAAATCTCACAAAACGGACCTCAAATCCAGGCCCAGTGGGTCGTTTCGAGTCAAATAACACTAATTTGGGTCGAAACCGTCACCAGGGGTAAAACCGTCTTTTAGCGACCGAGTCAAACCCGGTCAAAGATATTTCCCGAGACTTGTGGACTGACCGTGATGTCTCACGCGTCCCACTTCTACCCAAATTCCTACAAAAATCAGCCTTCACAAATAATAAACAATTTCGTTTAAAGGTAAAATTCGATCTCAAGTAGGAATTCTATCCGGAAACCGAAACAAATACCACCCGAGCTCAGATACTCGGCTGAAACAGCCGAGATATCACCCCAGCCAGCCGAGTTTTTGGCTTTCCCACCAAGAAACGAGAAGTCTATTCCCTCACGAACTCTCGTATTTCCTATCCAAACCGGTGTTTTTTGTCACACAAGTAAGATCACCTCGGTTCCTATAAATAGGACCCTCCCTTCAACCTCAAAACAACGAAAAAAACAACAGAAAAATCACACCAAAAATACCGAGAAAGTCAGCCAAAAAGCAACATCCAAAATCCCGACGTAATCCCGAAGTAATTCCAAAAACACCGACGAAACCGATCCCGTCCGAACCGGCCGAGTCCCCACGCCACACACATACTCCAAACCGACACCTTAACTCACCCACATCATCCCGACGCTCCCGTATCTAAGCCACCGTCCGACGAGCTCTATACCGAGAACACAAAGCATGTAGGTTGATGGTGCAAATCAAACCCGTCTCTTCCTTTTTCTCTCTCCTTCGTCTCGTTTTTATGGGTCTTGTGTCGGTCTTTTTTTTTTATTTTCTAATATCGATACTACTAAAACTATTTTCCTACATCGAATATTCTTAAAATATGATATCGATTCTATATAATCGAATATCGTATCGAAAAGAATTATATTAAATTTTCGACGAAATCGTTACATCTTTTTACAACTTTTCGTTCAGAATCTTTTTTACATCTTTTCGTTCAAAAATAAACTTTTTTTCAAAACTTTTTCTAAAGTCATTCCGAATATTCGATATCGATTTTATAATCGAATATCGAAAATATAAACCGGGTATAAATTAATCCATATTTGTACGCGATTTATAACGATTTTCGACAAAAAAATAAAAAAGGACAGACTCGCGTGCGAGTCGCGCCCGGTCCAGGCGACTCGCGCCCGAGTCTGACCCGATTCTATTTTTTTAAGTTTTCGTTCGTTTATTTTTATTATTTTACGAAACGATTTCTAAATTTACATCTTTTCTAAAACTATTCCAAATATTTGATATTGATTTCATAGTCAACTATCGAATATAACGAATATCGAGAATATTAAGTCGGGTACGAATTATGCGATATTCGTACGCGATTTAATCAAAACTTTTTCGAAAACCGTCGTCGAAAAACAGGCCGCCACGCGACCCGCATGGATCCCGGGCGAGTCGCGCGGCTCTCGGCCGAGACACACCCTTTTTTTTATTTTCTTTCTCGAACATCGTTTTATACAAAATAACGTTTTAAACAATTTTTTTCAGATTTCGATTAATGTTTACTTTCTCGATTTCATATTCCTTTCCTATATTATTATTTCAATCGTTACTAACCCGTTTTTTCGTGTTTGTAGCAAATTATTCTCATATTTTCTTTTTATCGTTTTATTAGACTAAAACGAACTCACATGCTAAATAACTTTGACGTTATTAGTTTAACATGCATTAAACGACTTAGCAACCCATTATTTATCTTTCCTCACATGTCTTAGGAAAATAATCTCTGCATATCATTTCATCGTCGAACTAACGCGTGTACACCAAAATCGAACGATATCTTAGTAAAGGCCGCTAAGTGCGGGCGGGGTTGGGTGTTCTCGCTGAACTTCCCAACACGTACCCTCACCCCTTACTCAGAACCGTGGTTTCCGGATGTCCGAAATCATTGGCAACGAGAGTCATTCAATATACGATTAACCGCCCAGTCGGCATCGGTATCGATATGCTAAGGGACGAACCCAATAAACTCTGACATCGGAAATGGGCCAGACTTTAAGTATGGCCCACTACGACATAGAGTGGGTTCGAATGGTTCCGAATAACCATAAAATTCGGTGGCGACTCCTACTTCGATTTAAAATTCTATTCGATCCATCTCATATGGAAATTCATCGCCTCCCCAAAACCCGCGCTTCGCCGCGTCGGGGTGGACCTATGTCATGTCCACAGGTGGGCTTATGGTTTATTTTGTCGGTGTTTGGTATTAAGACCGCAAGGACAAATTTTTTATACATGACCCATTTTTCCACATGTGAAATTTTTGGGTCGTGCTTTTTTCTAACGAGCGTTTACTCAATCCTAACGACATTTTACCTATTTACCCCCGTCATTTCCCAACGCTCTCAAAAGTGATGTTGGCTTTCTCTCCAAAAAACTCCCAAATTTGACCTAATTGAATTCGGTCACCCAACCCGGCAACCCGGCGGCCACCACCACCGTGACCACCGCCACCACCACCAACTAATTCGTTCCCTAAACCCTAATTACTTCACCAATTACAATTAAACAATAATTAGAAAAAATGTAACTAGACGACCCTAATTTAATCCTTCAATTTCAATTAAATTTTGATTAGACAAAATAATTAATGTAACCAACAATTGATTTAGGGAAAACGATAATAAGTTTATCATTAATTGAATTAGTGCTAATGATCGATCCCCTAATTTACTCCACCAATTTCAATTAAACAATAATTAGAAAAAAAAAAGTAACAAAACCCTAATTTAATCCTTCAATTTCAATTAAAGAGTAATTTGAAAAAGTAATTACCGTAACCAAACAAGTAATTTAGGAAAAACGGTGATTACTCCATCACTAATTGAATTAATACTCATAATCGAATTAGTACTCATAATCGATTTGTAATTGTAGTTTGAATAGTTGTATGCAAATGAGAGAAAAGTTGTTTTTGGTTGGAAGAACAGTGAATTATGATAAGGGTAAATTTGGAAATATTAAGAAAAATACGTTGGGATTGAGTAAAGTTGCGTTAGGAAAAAGTAATTTCGAAATTTTTTCCCTTAAATCCCATTTTATCATTTCGTTTTTCCTCAAAGTGTTTAGTTTGTTTAGGCCCATAATATTTGTTAGGATCCTTTGAGATTTTTTGTGGCCCTTTTGATGATTTGTTTAGCCCGATTCAACTTAGCAGGAAAAATTGATACTCCAACACTTCGTCGGGCCAATAATAGCCGGCTCTCACTGTTTTTTGTGTGCCAGGGTTCGTCCCCCCACCGCCCCACGTGATGACCGCACATACCGAGTGGATATCATCTAGTACCATGGGTGATGACACACCCTTCTTGTACAGTTGATATTCTATCAACATATATCTTGCGGCAGTGATTGATATGCGCCTTACGTTGACAAAGTCCTCTGGCAATTTCCGGTCAGTTATATATTCGATGATAGGCATCGGCCTCTACACTGTGGATGGCATCGTCAGCTTCTGCCCCCAGCGAGATGCTTTTTTCTTTACTTACGTCCACCTAGACAGATCGTCGAATGTCCTGCAGGCCTGAACTTGTTAGCTTGGATAGGGCGTCGACCCGATTGTTTTGGGATCTTGGGATTTGCTTGACCTCATAAGACTTAAGGCGAGATAATTCCTATTTTACTTTTTCCAGATACAATGTCATCGACAGTTCCCTGGTTTCATACTTCCCGTTAATCTGGTTCGTTACTAGATGTGAATGGGTAGAGATGACAACTCTTACCATATTTCCACCACTTACCATATTCATGGTATTTTGACTTATTTCCACCACTTACCAATTACCAGATTCCCACCCCGTGTAGAAGTAGAAGTAGAAGTATAAATACGAGTCCCTATAAAAGCAACACCATACACAAGTATTACTCCACAATTCTCCATAAACCCCCAATTCCCATCCTAATCGGCTTAATCCCAACGCAACCAGAAGAAGAAGAAGATGCAGATATTCGTGAAAACCCTAACTGGGAAAACCATAACCCTAGAAGTGGAATCATCCGACACAATCGACAACGTGAAGACGAAGATCCAAGACAAGGAGGGGATCCCACCTGACCAGCAGCGGCTCATCTTCGCGGGGAAGCAGCTGGAGGACGGCCGCACCCTCGCCGACTACAACATCCAGAAGGAGTCCACCCTCCACCTCGTCCTCCGCCTCCGCGGCGGCACCATGATCAAGGTCAAGACCCTCACCGGCAAGGAGATTGAGATCGACATCGAGCCCACCGACACCATCGACCGTGTCAAGGAGCGCGTCGAGGAGAAGGAGGGCATCCCACCTGTTCAGCAGCGCCTCATCTATGCCGGCAAGCAGCTCGCTGATGATAAGACTGCCAAGGATTATAACATCGAGGGCGGCTCTGTTCTTCACCTTGTCCTCGCCCTTCGCGGCGGCCTTTGCCTTTGCCTTTAAATTCATCTGCAAATTGTTTGCAATTTTCACTTGTGCTTAATCCAATTTAGTATTACTGTGCAATTGTGCCTTGTTCTCCTTTTATTTTATGCAATGCAATTGGGACTGAAAGAAAATTGAGTGCAAAAAACAATCAAAATCAAAAGAAAACGAATAAAATCGGGACGAAGCCCAAACTGTTTCAAGTGCAACTGTAATGCTATATACTGTACACAATTATGGTACTCCAACCTCACACTCTTTCTAGCTGAAGGATTCGTGTCGGCAAAATTCCCTGGCATGCATCGTTCTCCCTTCAAAAACACAAACTTCAAAAAATATGTGTGAAACTCCGACTATGTACCCACAACATGATATTACAAGTTACGACACAATTTGCATGTGTCGAATTCCGTTGCTTCTACACCATTTCCCCCCTTCAAAAACACGAATTTCAAACTCTGACTATGTACCCACAACGTGATATTACAAGTTACGACACAATTTGCATGGGTTGAATTCCTTTGGTTCGCATATAAGTCAAAAATTGAGTAGGCAGATCTGCAAGAAGTGTCTCGGCTATTGAAATCTCTCCACCTGAAATACAAATAGGACATGAATACATGATCATGGGTGGGGCACAATTGCACAAACAATTAACGAACACCCTAAGTTAGCTCAATAAGAAGACTGACCATCGACATCCCTGAATGCCACAAACTGGACGATATCACGGGACGCAACTTGCCCGCAGGTGCTCTCCAGTTTCTCTCCTTTATCTCCGTTTAATAACTACCAAATATTTGAAACAATAAAAGAAAGATGTTCAGTACAAGAGTGAAGATGAAGAGAACAGTTAAAGCACACGCATTAGTTAGTCATTATGCTTATACTTTTTGTAAGTGACCCGCAAGAATTTTACAGTTTAAAGGGAGACACAGGGCCAGTTTTAAACTTTAACGCGGATGTTAAGGAAAGACATTTACCTCCATCTCCTTGAAATCAGCTCCCCCAACTCCGACAATGAGTATAGACAGTGGTAGATCAGAAGCCTTTACGATTGCATCCTTAGTCTCCTGAAGGTCTGTGATCACTCCATCCTGAAACAAGTAATTGACTCAAATTGATGGCACAACTCCTACACAAACGACCTTGTGTTTACATGAAAAATATTTATGAATACGGATTTCTGACAAACTCTGATATTACGGAAGCATTACCAACACTGAAAGCTAGTCCAACTAAACAGCCTTTAAACAAGCTTGACCGCTTAAGAAAATCCGATTTGCAAGATCTCATATGGTTCACAAAAAGGATAGTACTGTAGTAGTGTCGTTTAAATCTCTATAGTGTGCTAAAACCCTATCTTAGGTTCAAGAACAGTGAGAGTTATCAGCAAAAACATACTCCCTCCAATCCAATCCATTCTACCCGTTGACCCGGACACAAGTTTTACGAGAAGTCACTTAGTGTTGGTAAAAAGACGTGAATACCCCTTAAACTTAAGATGTTAACATTGACTGCCATTTTCAACTTTCTTTTTCCTCTCCCAGACCCACCTTCGACACCAACTATCTCATCTCGCCGGAAAATTGGGCCAATAAACCCACGGATAACAACAATGATAAACTTATTTTTGCACGATTATCAGTGTATTTTTGTAGATATAACATGCAAAGTAAAATTTTAGTCCTGAAACTTTCCTTGGAGTGCGTTGGGATTCATCGGGATGGTTGCGAGCTGACGCGTGGTGGTGAGAGGTGGGTATAGGTTGACTCAAAAGGTGATTCCTTGGAGTTTTAGGTGGATGAAGAAGGTGGTGGAATGCGGCAGTGGACACAAAAGGTTTAATTTTGTGTAAAGTTTCTACTATCACTGTGAAATGGGCGACAATTTGACCTGGTCGCCTCAGGTTGACGTCGTAGGAGATGGTAGTTGTTGGTGTAGTAGGGTAGTGTACTGAGTGGTTGTATGGTGGTGATGAACTGATGGTGCTGGAGGCGGTGAGGAAAAGGTTTGATGCTTGTGTTTGTGTAAGATTGAGAGGGGGAATAACAGGGTCTTAACGAGAGTAGTGTTGGTGAAGCCAGCCAAAGAGGGATATGTGTGTTATAATTGATGGGTGGCAACTTTTGTAATCTTAAGTTTGTAATAAGGGTAAAGTTGTCTAAAATTTGCCAAAAATGAATATGGGTAGATTAGATTGGATTGCATAAATTAATAAGGAAAGTCAATAGAATGGATTGGAGGGAGTACAAAGAAAGGCCCCAAGATTCCCTCTCAAAGTTTGTAAGATTGGATTGGTTCTGATTTCTCTAGTAGAATCCAGCCTCTACCACCTTATTTTGGGCCCTGAAGCTCCCAATAGATTGGGAATAGTGAACCTCTCCAACCAGAATGCAGAAAACAAAAATCAAGAGAGAGAATACACTGGGTTACTAGAATTTAAAACGAGCTAGAAGTGAACCCCCCAAAAAAAATCATTGGAAGGTCAAAGTTGCACTCCCTGCTGTATGAAAAAGGCATTTAACAAAAAAAATCTTTGGCATAAATCAAAGTGATGTATTATGCAAGTATTTAGTTATTTTGATTTGACACTTGACAACATTTATTAGGAGAAAGTATAATTACCGTGATAATTAACAAGACAAAGTACTTTTGCCGTCCAGCTGCTAGAGACTGACCTGCAATACTTGCAGCAGTGCGCACAACCTGTCTAAAAAGGGTTGGCCCAGCGAGTGAGACGTTAAAAAGAGCACCGATATACGCCGTCATGATTCCCTGAATCCCTTCAACCTGGAAATAGAACAGTAATCAAGAATTAGTATCTGTAATGCAACAGGCTGAAGCCTGCAAGACAATACGCTATAAGTAAGATTTCTTGGAGGCCACCAACCTCACAATAGTTGGTGCTTCCATTCAAGTTGAAGCAATGAGAAATTGGGCCATCAATTGGACGTGCACCAAAACCCCATGCAGGAAAGCGTTTGTCTGAGTCATATAATTGTAAAACTCCTCCAACCTCCATTATTGACTAATAAGAAAAAAACATCAGTTTTAGACAGTTTCAAGATATCAACATGGTGTTATCTACTTATAATGCTCTTACTTTCTGGTATGCATTTGGACGACCTGATGGATCAATGTAATGCAAGGAATCTGACAGACGAGGATTCCCATTTGAAGCTGATAAGAAAGACGATTAAGTCAGAACAGATTGTTACTCCTCCAAATATAACTGAAAGTTAATGATGTTTCAAAGGTCTATCTATACATTAAACCTTGTTACTTAGACTTGGTAGCAAGTGTTGGATTTGACGCAATTTCGAGTGCCCGACAAGACTGGTGTGAAAGTTACATGTTTCACACTAAAATGAAGTGTCGTATCCGAGTGTCAAAATGTGTTAGAAACACGGTATATGACCAAACAAGCTGTTGACACTTACAGCACTACTGTGTCACTGCGTAGGAATCGTTTGATAACATAGTGAACAATCTCTGACAGAAGTTCATCACATAATGTCTTTCACAAATTTCAGGACCAATAAAGCGACAATTCATAAGGCTTACCTGTAAAATCAACCGCCACCATAAAATTCAACTCCCATCCACCAGCCACGTAGTCGAGAAATGTGTGCTGTACACATTCTGAATACTTTTCCACAAACAGTTGACTTTTGAGCACCTGGGTAACATCATCATATTGAGAAGACAAGATGGATTAAAGAAAAGAAACAAGATACATATGCATCAACCAGGTATAGACCTTGTTGTGACAATCATGACCAGTGGCAGTTGGTAGAAACAGATTTTCGCCTATTCCACTAGAATGCATCTTCTCAAACACAGCCAGTGATTTTTCTACTTTCCTATGTATATACCATGATAACAAAGTCAATACAACATCTAAACAATGTATTGAATGAACTGAAAGAAAATTATGTCTATTTACCCAATGAAATCATGCTTCCCATCGGTATTTAAGTTAAAGCATTCAATAGTTAAAGGACTGTCCTGCACAATAGTAGAAAACAAAATAGAAAGATTAGACAAAAGTGCATTCTAAAATGTATAGTGATCTATGGATGTCTTCAACAAAGGTTTCTTGATGAAATATGTTTGATTACAAAATTTAAGAGCATATCAATAATTTTCCCCAAAAAATGGGCCTGACAAGGGCAACATCTTCCAATAAGTGTTAATATTTCATACCTTATTTCCAGCTTGTTGAGCATTTAGCAATACAGGTTTCCAGGTTGGGTTGAAGTCATCGTATATTACTTCTGTTTTACAAATTGGAATGGAAATACCACTCTCCGAAACTCTAGAAATCATTATAATAGGATCCTGAAAAAAAAAAAGAGAGAAATAATCTTAAGAAAAGTTCCTTACAGTAGAAGTATCCATAAAGAGAGGGAAATTATTAAATACATACACTTTGAGAAGAGAGATCCTTATTTTCCAACTCTGAGCACCTGAATATAATTTCTATAGTAGTCTTTGAGTTGATTGGTTCTTCAGCATGAACAGTAATCTTTCCACAGCTTCTTGGATGAGGTGTTATCATAACTTCATCATGTTGCACAAGGTCTAATGTCAACAATCGGTCTGATTTAGTAACCACCTACACATTCACGAAAAAAGAAGTTAACGCAAATTTCAGGTTTGAAGGCGCCAGACAAAACAGAACGTGCAATTGTGATCTGGCTTGTTCACGTGGAAAGGCCGAACAAATCCAACATGCTCAGAAAGATGATATAAATGAAAGAAAAGACTGAAGTTAGGCAAAGTCTGCAATATCACAACCAAGATGATGTCACGCAAACAAACAGTTAGATAACCTCACAACCACAAAATATTTAAAGGTTCTTCGAACAATAACCCAGTAGCTCTGAGAAGTAAATGATGACATAATATACTCGTAACACTTTAATATACCTCTGATAGTGCAAACACAGCCTCCCCGAGGAATTGTTGGTCATCCAAATTGAGCATCTACAAGAATATACGAATCTATTACAGAAATTCGAAACCAACGTGTGTTACTTCAAAGTTAAACAGAGTATCTGTATAAAAGGATATGAGAGGAAAAATATGAGTATAAGAGAGTAGTACAGTAAGGAATTAACATGCTAAGAGATCAGACAACACAAGCAAGCACCAATCAGTAAAAATCATTGTTATTGAGATAACCTCACAACACTAAACGAACCACGACTGAAAATTTCAGTTCTGTAAATTTTATATCTAAAATACATTTGGAAACACCGACTGCAGGCTCAAACATCATGGCGCATAGACAGAACTTATTTCATATGCACAGAGTTCACGCTTCACAACAATCAGCCTCCGTAAAGTGAAGACGTCAAACCTAAGGTCTCCCTAAATATGTCTAAGAGAAGTTGATGGTCACATACTCACAGAAACCATTTCTGAGCATAACAAACAAAAACATGGAGTACTAAGGACACTAAGAGAATGAGATGTACAGATACCTTTGCATCTACACCATGAAACTGTGTATCAACATCATACACATGAAACCTGAAAGTATAGAATAAGTATAAGCATCAACCTCAAGCAAACTGCGTAGATGTCATCATGTCGAAGACGAACATAGACAAAAGATGAGGAGCTTACACCAGTGTCTGTACAAGTTCAAAATGATATGATACAGTGACTTTATCTATCCATTTAGGGTTTGATGAATTCAAGACAACTTCTGTCCGCCCAAGTTCTTCAAGCTTTCCATTTCTTCCTTTTATATAAATGACTGCCATTGGATCACTCTTCTAGAATAAAATCACACTAAACATGATTCCCATGAACGAAATACGCAAACCTCATAGATAAACAATATATCAAGGCGACTAACATAATACTCCGTAGCATCAAGCACTATTTACTGATGTCGAATTTGACATGATAATGATATATGCTGTCAGGCTTCAGCTATTTAATATACTGATGCATAATGCAGAGAATACATATATACTCGATGAATATCATTATGTTTTATATATTGAGGGTGTGAATAACTCACTAATTATTTTTTTTAGAAATCTCTAAGCAAATGCAGTGGCAATTGATAACATGTTCATCGCATGGAATGTTAGGGATCTGAGACGTTTCAAAAAAATTCTAGGAAACTCGTGTACGATAGTAAATGTATGCAAGAGTCAAGAGCACGTGTTAGGGCGTGTTATCAGCAAATTAACGCAGCATAGGGCATCTGGAAAACAAACCTTAGAAAGCATGTCCAGATCACCCAAGCTTGATGCTGATAGTGACAACTGTTGAGACATCGGAAAATAATATCGTTAGCTTCATAAATTGGCTAGCAAATCATTTACAAACATTTTTTTGGATTACATGTTCAAACACCCTACTTTGGTTCTATTCTGTCAATGTTTCATAGTAATTAGAATCCTTACACAACTCTTAAGCCATATTGAAATGCTGCCTTCCCAATCGATGGGATTGAAAAGGGCTCAGCATATTATGAGCAGTATCAGCTTCGCCCTAAAGAGCATTGTAAGTTAACACTCAACATCTATGTTTCTCTGATTCGTGGGTTATGGCAATCATGCACACTTATTGCTCAAACATGGTCTCATGGATATGGACATTTAAGAATTCACATCAGATGAAAGCAAGAAAAATCTTAGGGTTATTCCACAGTTTTCTATGTTGTACGTCTGCCATTTTGAAATTCCATGGTGTACCATAAAATTTTATTTCGTCTCTACCATGACCTCACCAATTATCTTCATTAATATGGTCACTTAGTCGACCTAATAACTTTACTCATTAACTCAACTGATATACCTATTAGCATAGATACAAACTACACCCATGAAGCCACCCATTTACACATCAATCTACAAAGACGAAGGTGCCTAACAATCATGAATCGATTGAAGATCTTAAATTCATGGCGGCGGCGGCCACAATAACAACGACAACGATAGCGACAACATCAACCACCACCACCACCACCACCACCACCACCACAACCACGATGGTAGTTGAATGGGCCTGAGACGACAGCAACAATCACGCTAATAATAATAGGACTGAGACAAGTTGAATTTAATGGAGCTGAAGTGAACTGAATTGAATGGGACTGGAAGTGAACTGAATAAGATTGAATGGTGGTGTTCAACCGAAGTGAACTAGGCTAAAAATAAGCTGGAACCTAAGTAATTTATATTCATCCGATGCTGAGATTGCAAAATATAAGACCACTAAAAGGGACGCCTTGTTGAGCCTGATGCCTTTTGAAACTACACAAGCTCCTGGAATAGACGGTCTTCCACTAGAGACCACTCTTCCATTGCACCTTTTATCATTTTTTTTATCCGTAATCCCTTTATCAGTGACCGTGATGCAAAATAGCTCTTTTCTTTAGTACTTGTCTTTGTAATAAGTGTGTCTATTTTATTGTTAACCTTGACCATTCATATTAATACAGTAAAATACTAAAATATTAGGATAATCTACATCGTACCCTATGTTTTTCCATTTTCTAAGGTGTACCCCTCTTGAATGAAAAACATTAAGTGGCTATAACTCATGGTCAAGAGTTGTGAAAGCAACATTTTAAAAAAAAATCGTCTTTAAGAGACCTTCGATTTGAAGAAAATTCTTGTCATTTCTGAAACTTGTGGAAAGAGTCATAGTCGGTCAAATGTAATTACAACCTAAAAAATGAAGGGAAAAAAAACATAGGGGCCCCAAATAGAATAGCCTAAATTATTCTTAGATCATTCCTGAGTGGTTTATTTACTACTCCGTACTACTGATACCATTTTTACTTTAAATTTTAAACAATTCAGACTTACTCTTCAGTCTAAAACTAAGGATGAACACGAAATAACACTCTACTCCGAACATCGGCAATAACTAATAAAAGGTCCCTAGGTAATGCATCTACCATCATCCTAAATAAACTCCACGAAGTACCCAAGATGTCTTAGCCTAGTGGTTAAGATGGGGTGTACAGTGCGCGCTTCGTTGGAAAAAATACACTACGGAGTACTCCATCCGTCCCATTCAACAGTTACATGTTTCCTATTTTGGGTGTTATTCAATAATTATTTATTTCCATTTTTGGTAAGTTTATGGAGGTCAAATGGATTTTGTGAAGTCCAAATTCACCCAGGGGCGTTTGGTTTGGGGTCTACAGCAAAGGGAAAGGGAAACAATCTTTACCATTCCCTTTGTTCTTGTTTGTTTCTATCATTTTTTCCATTCCCTTTCCCTCTTTCATTCCTCCCCATTACCCCTAACCCTTCTATCTCCATTACCCTCACCCCCTAGGGTTTGGATTTTGATTACCCATTACCTACCCTCACCATCATCACCACCAAACCCGTTAAATTTTGACTCGACCCACTTGACCCATTTATTTTAGGGTCAAGACCCATATTTTTTACCCATTGCCCATTTGACCTGATCTTGAGATGACTCATTTGAGACTTGACCCGTTAATTTATTCTATTTAAAATAATGATTAAAAAGTTATTAACAATAACATGATAAATTATAAAAATAATTAAAAAATAAAACTAATATTACTTTTGTTATCATTTAGCAATAAAATAATTATAAAATATTATATACTTTTTTTTACAATTTGTAAATTTTAAATACGGTGTAATTAATATAATAGCAGCATACTCAATAGGAAATTTTTTTTCAACTTTTTAATTGGTAAAAAGAAATGCGTCAGAAATTATTTTTTAACCACAACCCGTATCATGACACATATAACTCGATCAAATTTTGACTCAACTCGTATCCATATCCGACCTGTAGTTGTTTCTGATTCCCTTACCTTTTGTAAACAAACCATTAATATCAAAGGGCAACCTTTTCCTTTCCTTTCCATACCCTTTGTTGATTCCATTCCTTTTCTCCCTCACCAACCAAAAGCCCCCTCAGTATTTTTTCCTTCAACTTTGATCCAAAAATCTCTACCTACATCACCTAGATTCTAGAGGTAGAGGAGCATTTTAAAACTCACACAAAATCGCAACCTTGCGCTTACAACTTACAGCTTACAGGCACCTCTTTACAACACTAAATTCGCCAACCTATCGTCTCCATTGATCACATCAACAGAATACTCGTAACATTTCAGCAGGCAGCAGCAACTGAAGTCACATACTAATCATCATATGACACAACAATGAGGCATTGTATAATGGAATCAACAAAAATAAACAGATCAATCACAAGAAATCGAGAATCATGATAAACCTAATTGATTAGAGTCAGTCATCAAAAGAATAGCAAGAAAAAGCAGAAGTAATCAAAAATGGAGAAAACCTGGATCTGAGAGTAAAGGCCATGGAAAGCGCGAGACTTTAGAAAGAGTTCAACGGCGTCGTTTTGACCTCTGCCATCTCCGCCGCCGCCGATAGCCGCCGCACCTCCGGCTGCCACGTCAGAGAAGCAGTTCCCCATTCCTATCACTTTTTGGCTGCTGTCAAGCTAATTCAGTAGAAAAAAATGCAGTAACGCGTAGAAATCAATGGAAAAATAGTACTCGTATGAAGAAGAAGAAGAAGAAGAAGGCGTGGAAGTTGATTGTAGTTTGGGTTTGGGATGTGGCATGTGTAAGTGCAGTGAAATTTAGTGTGTAACATGTTACATGTATGTATGCGGGTCCCGCCTTTTGTTTGTCTCCACCTCTGTGTCTTCACTCTTTGACTTCACCCCCACTATAGTACCTGTACCTGCTTTTCTTACCCACCATTTTTTGAGCTCATCATTTACTTGGTCGATTTACTAATCATGTTTAAAAGATACGAGTAACTTTGAGTCTTCTATTATCTGTCACAGAATTATGGATAAATAATTTAGACAAGGTAGATTACCAAAGGTATTTCTCTCTCGACAAGACCGTTCTAGTGTTCTACTAAGAAGTCAAATCATTGGGGTTTGAACAAAGATGAGACGAGCCTCTATGAAGCATGAGAGGGGCTCAACCTCAATTGCTCAAAAAGTTACAAAGGGAGTGCCCTCATCACGGGTTTGACTCACGATTTCCTGCCATCACTTTCGATAATGGGTATTGCCACGAGCACAAGCACGAGTCTTGCCAAATCTTAGACTCGGCAACAATGGGTGATTTCACCAAATTGATGTTTTTTTTTTGCCAAAGGAATACAACTGACTCCCGACCACCTTCCTTTTAAAGAACTTGAAGCTAATTCATGTGCTAAAGTATTGAGTGATCTAGGAATAAACATAAAAGCTAAACAGTGGAAGGCAGTCGCCTCATAAAATATGTCCTTCACAATAGCATCAATCTCATAATGGACTTTCACTACTCCTGTCAGCTGCCAAACTAGGTTTAAACAGTCTGTTCACCCGAATGTGGAGGATACCCTTAGAACTTGCATCCCTAAGAGTCCCTAAAATTGCTCGAGCCTCAGCTTGAAGAGGAGATTCAGCCATAAAACAAGATTGAGACTTACGTCACTTACCCATCAGAAGTTTATCACCATTAAAACATACCCATCCCATAGTAGCTTCACTGACGGATTTCCAGCTTACATCCACTTGAAAAGTAAGAATCTCATCGTCCTTACATACATAAATCCCACAGATAATCCAACAATCCTTGGATTTTTTAATTTCATTCCTTCTGAAATCTTCACAATCCAGATCGTTCATATCAAAATCTGGCCCGTTCTCTTTTTCCTTCTCATCCTTCCTTTCTCGTACTTGCACAAGCTCCTTCCTCAATAGGTCCAAATTAGAGAGAAGTTCTTCATATCTTTTCCAAAAACTCATCCAGGAATTATTCCAATCTTTGAAATGATTCTGTTTCTGAACAGCCAAATTGAGTATAAAGTGCTTATGAAATAAAAATCCCACAGAATCCATCATCTTGTTTTAAAAGGAACTGAATTCAACCAATAATCCATTCTTTAAAACCAACCCCATAAACCGACGATTCAACCCTGATTCCCAGAGGGCAAGTTGCCCAAATTCTACGGGTCAACTGACAGTCTCTAAAAAGATGTAAAAAAGTTTCTATTTCTGTACCATCATGTACAATGTCCTCACAAGAACAAAGGACACATCCATCACAACATTCTAATCCTCTTTTACTTCTTTCAGCATCCGTTGGGAGAGCGTCCGTCAAAATTTTCCAAATGAAAATCTTCCATTTCCGAGGTCTCGGAATATTCCATAAGACTTTACCAAAAAAATTAGGAAATCTTCTCAAAATTCCTGATTCCTGGAAAAGCACTTAAGAAGCCCAACATCATCTTTGCATGCTTCTCTATACCCACTTTTAGCGCTATACATACCATTTGGAGTTCTATTCCAGATGAGGGAACAAGAGACATCAGATCGTGGAATCGGGATTGCCATTATTCTGCTACACCAGGACTCATCAAAGACCTTGAAAAGTTCAGAATAATCCCAAGAACCTTCAGGCGAGATGAGCTTATCAATTGTTAACTCTGACTCACCAGCATGAATAGTTGTCATATCCACCTCTGTTTTCATCATTGGAATCCCCCCATTAACCCATTTGTCTTGAAATACATTAATGTTAGCAGACTTGATAGCACAAGAATTTCCTAATCTCCAAGAAGATCCTTTGTCAATAATTTTGATGCCCCACAGGATCCCCTTCCAACTATTGGATTTTGTTCTCCTTTTAAAAGTATCAGCATGAAGCATCCAATCCTTCAAGTGACCATAAATACTAGAGAAGAACCTACCTAATAAATTGTCCTCTTCATGCAGAATTTTCCATGCATTCCTTGCCAGTAGAGACTGATTGATATGTAAAGTATTCCGAATACCCAGACCTCCGTCTTCCTTCCTAAGAGACAAAAACTTAAATGCTCGCCAATGAACAGTACGACCTGTTTTATTGCTCGCCCACCAGAAATGTGCCAACAAAGAGTTCACTTTATTAGCCACAATTATCAGAATTTTGAAGACCGATAGAAAGAAACTCGAAAGGTTAGCAAGAACAGATTGTATCAGAGTCATCATGCCAGCAGTCGAAAGATAGTTCCCATTCCAAGAATTGATTCTGTTATGAACCTTTTCCACAATTAAGTCATTGGTCTTCTTACCAGACGTCGTACCAATGGAAGGAATACCAAGATAAGTCCCCAAGTCATCACATGGTTTGACATCGAAGAGAAGTAAAGCCCTTTGAATAATTTGCAATGTAGTATTAGGGCTAAAAATCATAGAGGATTTTCCATGATTAATCATCTGGCCAGATAATCTGCAATATTTCTGTAAGAGTCTGTAAAATTTGATAATATTTTCCCAATCTCCCTTGATAAAAAACAAAGAATCATCCGCAAAAAGAAGATGATTAATCTCAGGAGCATTCCTAGCAACACAGATACCTCTAACACATTCATTTCCCGAAGAGAATCTCAAGTTTCTAGATAGAACTTCAGAGCATAAGACAAAAAGATAGGGTGAAAGAGGGTCACCCTGTCTTAAACCACACGTTGGCGTGAAGAATCGAAGAGGTTCTCCATTCAAGAGGATAGCGTAAGAAACCGTAGTAACACAACTCATAATAATCCGAATTAACCCATCAGGAAACCCAATGCTCAAAAGGGCACCTTTTAGAAAATTCCAGTTTACCCTGTCATATGCCTTACTCATATCAGCCTTAAAGGCAATCGTGCCCTTTTTCCCAGTCTTTTTTTTTGAATTGTAGAGATACACTCCTCCGCAATCAAAATATTATCGTTGATCGATCTTCCTGGGACAAAAGCATTCTGAAATTCTCCTACAATTCTCATCATAATATCTTTCAAACAATTCACAATGCACTTCGTAATTACCTTCATAATCATTTTGCATAAACTAATGGGACGAAAGTGTTCCACCTTTTCTGGACAACCAGTCTTTGGAATAAGAGTGATGAAAGTTTTATTCATTTCCTTTAGGACAAAACCTGAATGTAATGTAGCACACACCGCGTCACACACTTCATCCTTAATGATCTTCCAATAATTCTTGTAGAATTTAGCAGGGATCTCATCCGGTCCTGGCGATTTAAAGGAACCTAATTGGAACACAGCCATTCTCACTTCCTTCTTTGTAAAAGGTTTAGAGAGAACATCATACTCACCCTCCGAGATCTTAATAAGATTCGCCTCCAGAAAAGCAGAATTTTCAGAATAGAACTCAGTAAAACTTGGCGTGTCCAATCATACTTTAAATAGATTTCTGTAATAGTCAAGGAATACCTCCCCAATCATAGGGAAATCACTCAACCAAATTCCTTTCTTATCTTTAATAATACTATAAATGTAGTTCTTCCCAGTTCTTCCTTTGACGCAGTTAAAGAAGTATCTGGTACAAATATCTCCTTCTATACCCCACTTAACTTTTGCCCGTTGCTTCCAATAAACAGAAGTTGCAATAGCATATTCTTTAAGTCTATTATGATCCTCCTTATACTTCTTATAAGACCCTCCTTCGAAAATCCTCTCCAAGTCTTCAGACAGTGATACATCAAATTCTGTCCAATTCTTCCGCCACTCCCTTTTTTTATTTAAGGACCATCTCATAAGAGTCTTTCTAACAGCTTCCAATCTTCTCATAATCGAAAAGACTTGGAACCGTTCCAGTGATTTGTCCACTCATTATTGATAGAACTCATAACTTCCTCATAATATGAACACCATACCTCCAGTTTATAAAGTCTTCTTCTGACATCTCTAATAAGCTTCGAATAAAAAATAATAGGAGCATGATCAGAAATCTGGATGGGGTAGTGAAGAACACCTGATTCAGGGAAACTTAATAACCAGTCCTTTGAAACATAAGCTTAGTCAAGTCTTTCATAGACTCGATCCTCCCCTTGTCTATTGTTACACCACGTGAAACGTGGTCCTTTGAAAGGCACATCACTGAGTTGGTGATCAATTTTCCAATAACCAAATTCCTCCAAACCTTGAATTCTTCTTTTAGATTTACTAAGCTTGTCCTCCATCTGATCTACTTGGTTAAAGTCACCAAAAAGAACAAACGGAAGCTCCAAACTATCAAACCAAAACCCAAGACTCTCCCATACCCTCCCTCTAAACTCTACAGCAGGCTCCTCATAAACAAGGACCAAATAACAAGGAAACATTCTACTAATATTCGACTTTAACACAATAAAATTACTACAACGAAAAACCGGGATGAAAGCTTTTGCAACTTTCCACCCCACAAAAAGCCCCCCACTACTTCCGATAGCATCAAAACCATCACCAAAGGGGTAACCAAAAGGTCTGCAAAGACTAGCCACATAGGACACATTACATTTTGTCTCACTAAAGAAAATAAAATCCAAGTCTAAATAGTTACTAAGGATGGCTCTAACTTTAGGAATTATCGGTGCGAGCGGATCCGAGAGTCCCCGACAATTCCAAGAGAGTCCTTTCATGTAGAAGGAGAAGATTGGTAAGGCCCAATCCTCGCAAAACCATCATTATTCATAGCAACATCATTTTTTCCTTCATCCACCAGCTCCCTGGTTCTTGCTTCCCCAGTTTTGGAAGATTCACCTATCTCTAATTTCCTCTTCTTAACTGCTCCACTATCTGCCTCATCCACCTCAAAGTCCTTCCAGTCCAAAGCGGGTTCAGATCTAGTTCTCCATTTTCTGCTCTCCACTTCATCAGCCATCTCCAAATCCTCGATAACCGCAGAAGAATATCTTCTATTCTGAGTAACCCTCTCCCTCCTAGAAGGTCCACCTTCATTCTGAACATCATAATTCATAATATCTTCCCAAGTTTTGGTAGGAATCAAGTAAGGGAAAAACCCAGGGTCCCTCAGCAAGAAACCCATCCTTTCAGCAGACATCCTCATAATTTCCTCTATGTTCTTAATCTGTTTCTGCACATACTCCTCAAATTCTTCCTGCTCCTTCCCAATGTCTCGAGCCATCTCTTGATCTTGTGTAACAATTTCTTGATTCCCAGACCCTCCTTCTATAAGCATCTTTTCCTCCCCAGCACCCTGAATAACTCCAGATGCACTACCAGGTTCACCTGCAACAGCAGCCACAACATTCACCTCTTCCCCAACTTTATCTGGAATTCTATCCCCTTGATACCTCCTGACGCAATTCCAGTTGTCCCGCTCTCTTTGTGTGAATGGCCATTCCGGGGACGACTCATCATAATCCTCATCAGGATCTGTGCCTTCCACCCATTCCCCATCTCTGGTTACCCTGAACTCTTCCTCCTCCTCCAATAGATCATCTTCTCTCTGTTCCTGACCTGCCTGCTCATCTTCCATTTGAACCGCTTCTTGTTCCATGTCATCTCCTACTTCATCCTCCCTACCTCCTGCATTCTCTTCCTCCTCAACATTCTCCTCCACATTTCTGTTTTGTTCTGCATCCAGACCCTCATCCATTACATTGCCAGGTTCATGGAATCTAATAGGAAATCCTTCAGGTGACACAAAAGTTTGTGCCAAACCCTCTCCTTCATCCTCCATAAATCCCCGAAGTTCATCTGGTTCCAACATCCTGCGAATTTCCTCCCTAATAATCCAGTTAGGATCATCTTCATCAACTTCTGCCCTGTGGTTCATAGCTCGAATAAAAGGATCATCAAATTCAAATCCATGAGAGGCATGGTTTCTATCACCCAAGACCCCACCTCTACCATGTGGCCCCTCAACCTCAAACCTTCTTCTAATATCACCACCCAGCCCTTGCTCATCAATATCCATATTCCGAACTCCTTGTTCTTGTCTAAACTCCTCCACATTAAAACCTTTTCTCATCCATACAGGACCGACGAAGGGTTGCTGCCCTTCCCTGAATCTCATACCCGGGAAAATTCTACCCCTTCTAGTCTCGCCAATATCAAAGTCAACGTATTTATCCTCTGGAAGTGCCTCTGGAACAACTCCATAAACCCTGTGAGCAAAGTCTATTCTGGATGTTGCAAACTCAACATGTCTGGGGGTGGCCCTTAAATCAAGGTTAAACATGGTGTGGTTACTTTCTGTCTGAAAAATAACAAACCCCTTAGAGACAGTACGAGCCAAAACTTGATCAACCTTAGTCGTAACTGTCGTGGAGTATCAAGACATCTGGTAACTTTGTGCCCAATTTTCCCACATCTCACACAATACTTAAATATCTCCTCATATTTAAACTGCACCCAGACAAGAATCCCCCTCTCACAAGCTAAAAAGAAACCAGGTAATAAAGGTTCATTCAGTCTGATACTAACTCTAATCCTTATAAAATCATTCACCGACACAGGTCCCATGGGCTCCACCCAAGGATCCGGATCCGCCTCCAACACATTACCCAAAACCCTTCCTACATCATTGTTTAGGAATTCAAAAGGCAAGCCATAGACTCTAACCCAAAGAAAAGCAGTAGGAAATGTTACCGTACGAGGGACCATCTCCCTCCTCTATTCCCTGAAAACCATAGGCCTCCATAAAAAGACGCAATACTCTTGGTAATAATGTCCCTCTTATCCTCCTCATTTTGACAGAAGAAGACAAAAATGTTGCTGATTTTAAACACTGAAACCAATCCTCTTGTAACCCATTTAGCTTCAACAGCTCTGTTGAGGTCAAAGGCATCGAAATCTCTTTAGTCTACCATGAAACCCAACACGCACTTCTCATAGAAAGCCCTTGTATCACCCAGCACATCAGGGTTTAACGTCAGTATAGGTCCCGCCCTAGGAAGCCTCCAACCAGAATTAAACTCCTCTTCCTCTTGTTGAACCCTCAATCTTTCAGGGAAGTTATGAGGTCTCGGACTTAAATTCCCCATTTCCCTAATATCATCATCATCATCTTCAGGCTCCTGAATTCTTGGCTCAGCAAACCCATTAGCCATCCTTTGTCCCCTTGCCCTTCCATCCCTCGCCGCACCAGACCCACTTGAAGAACTACTCGAGGAACTTATAATGATCACATTCCTCTCCCTTAGTAATACACGATCATTTCTTTCCAGAAATCCATTCTGGACAGGAACATTCCTCAAACCCTCTTGGTTACCAAATTGATGTTGATGTTTCTCATGCCACCATAAAAGTTCTTTTGAGATAAGTTTGCTCCCGACTCAAACTCGTTCATAACCAACGCTACTTTACTTTAAAGTCACATGAGTTGTGTCCAAGACCTTCAAAGAAGATCAAAAATCTTGATAGGGTCGACTCTTTAAATTTAAGACTTAGCTTAAGATTCTACGTCTTAATATAATATTATAGGCATGTCATCCAATTTCATGTGCAATTTTTGTTCTTTTAAAAGTTGGAACAAGTAAATTAGATGAATCTGAACAATGAAAAAATAGTACTGTAGCAAAATGCATCTACTGACCTAAATTACCATGCCATGGTCACAAAAACTGGTATTGCTGACAAAATGTGACAAGCAATTTGGTACTGCTAACTACTCTCCAGGAAAAAAAAAATCTCAAAGGCCGAGTATTTTTCAAGATAGATCTCGAAATCGGGACGTGGCCTATTCTAATATTGTTAAAAAATGCGGCAGCAAGATCCGTCAAAACCTTGCAAAGCCGTCACAATGTGTTAAGGCCAGAAGACATGCTCATGCTAAGAAATACTTTTCCGTCATTCCATTTTGCGTGATCAATTCGTTGAAAGACAATTTATAACCAACGGGTATTTTACATGATATTGACTCAGAAAATATCTGTATCTGTATCCGCCACTGGTTGACACAGTTGGATTATACCATGTCCCTTGTCGTAACTCAGAAAAGATGAGCAGTAAAAGAGCCTCAAATCTTGTGGAGGCCGATGTTGAGATCAGAAGAAATAGAGATGAGAAGTGGGATAGAGGAGTGCCACTCAGCCTTGAAAACACGTTTTTGATGCGCATTCACCGATTGGGAGGGTTTATGAGAGTTGAATCGGATGTCAAATATGTGAATCATCGGATCTGCTGAACCTGAACTGATGTAGAGCCCATCAGGAGACCAAGCCTGATTTATCAACGCTGACTGCGATTCACTGCTTTCTTGCTTCCAACCAAATACATGGAGTTCTGAATGCCTTAGTCTTATGTCAAACAGTCGAAGCTGCCTCTCTGGGGTCCTGCACCAGCCCAAAATTTGTTACCACCTAAATGATCAAGCTTCCCAAACCCTTCTTGCTTAATACTCCAGTACTCCGTAAAATTTTCAACAGTAAACTAGTGGTGGTTTCATCACCTTTTTCCTTTTGCATTCTTACCATTTCTTTTTCAATTACTACTACTCCTACTACCACATTCTCATAAATGACTAACACGACAGTCTTGTAATAAGATTATAATGAACATAACCCATAACACCACATTCTCTTGGTTTAAGTTCTTGGTGGGTTAATGGTAACTTTAGTTGAAATGAGTTGATCCCATATTATACTAATAAGAGACTGTCTCATAGGACACTAACTGAAACTTTAAATGGCTGCAGATGTCTAACCTCTTCCTATTCATCCCACTTGACAGTTGACACAGAAACCTCTTTGAAAGCAGTAGGGCAATGGACAAATGATAATGAACATAATTGGTAAGAAAGCATACAGCAACCATTAAAAGAGAAATTCAGTAAGAGATACCAATTGTTCATGAAGAACAATGTTGTCTATAATCAAAATCAAGAAAACGCTAGTGACGGTAAGATGATGATGGAAAATCATTAACAGAGTTACTCACCCTGTCTGAACCATAAAAAGATTGAAGTCACGTGGATTAGTGACAACACTCATGCATTTGCTTTCAATTTGATGCTTATAATCGGCTCTTCCAGCAAGAACATCATATCCAATTATTCTCTTATCGGCACCAGCTGACAGCACCATCTGCTTATTTTGCATCCCAGAAACTCCCATCACCGCCGAGGAATGAAGATTCCTATGCAATGATTTCGGTTTCCAAGACCCGTCTTTCTCGTTCCAGAGTATAACAGCATGGTCACTACCACCCGTCACAAAATATGTATCATCCCAAGGCATAAATGAAATCGAGTTGATGATGCCCTTAACGTGAGGCTTTTCCTCCAAGAAAGATACACGAGAACCCTGCCATAGACAAAAAAAGGAATTAATGGGATCAGGGAAGGGAAGGAAGGGCTTCTGAATCATCTGTAGGTACTAAATAAAGTAGTCGCTTCATGAACTTGTAGGAAAACATTGAAAAAACTTACTGGCTGGCTTTCGTTGAGATCTAGCACTGATATCTGATTATCCCCTCCATCAGCACTATAGACGGCAATTAGTTTATTTCCATCTGGATGCCAAGCTATATCTTCAGGCCATCTCCTCTGTTTAGGAGATGGACAGTCCAAAGAGCTTAAACGTGTTGCGCCTGATCTACACCAATTTACAGGAAGCAGAGAAAACAAATGAGGCCTCGAATATGAGAAGAGACTAAAGAAAAGAAAGCTATACGAAACACTTGTACACACTTGTTATAAAGCTAAACGGATTCCACCTCTTGCCACAATTGAAAATTGAAGTAGAGCTGTATAAATCTGAACACATAAGCATGTTAATATTTGAAAATGGTCAGCCATCAAGTTGTTTTCTATCCTAATTCTATACATAAATATCCTTCAAATACATTTGAATAAATGGATGGGGAACATAGGTCTCAACAGTCAGCAATCCAGGATCTATGTGGAGTATGGACTGTGGAGTATTTAAAAAAGGATTTTACTAGCCCTGAGTCCTTCATTTACGAGGCAAGATTGAAGCTTCCATAAGACGACAACAAAAAAATCAAAACTTTTTCCATCGGGACAGAAGACGACTTAGTTTAAACAAGCACGCCTCGATACATTTTAGGTGCATCTTTTAGTTAAGGCTCATCTATCAGGGTTCGTTAGTATGCACTTTCCATATTTTTCTTCTAGAACTCTAGTTATGCCATTTATTTCCCTTGTTACTCATAACTTTTACTTCTTTCCATGTCAGCTAATAGCTAGCTTGAAGCTCCGAAAAAGGGTATTGTTGGGAAAAATTGTATTTTTTTTTGAAGAATCGGGGAGAATTATATTTTTAAGAGACAAAGTTGTTCCCGCACCTTGCGTCCAAAAGGCGCGTGCCTTCACCGTGCGCCCAGGTCCTTAAGCGCCTTAGTGAGCTTGTGCCTCTTCAAACTAAGGAGAAAGATGAAACCGAGAGCTTGTTTGGGATGAAGGTAGATTATTAAGGGGTAATGGAGCTCAAAATGTGAAAAAAATGGAGGATAATGGTGGTCTTTTATAGTGTAAAGAGAAGGTGACGGAGTAATAATTACCCCCATATGGGAGTAATACATCACTCCCCTCTCCCCCCTAAGCAATGTATTACTCCCATATGGGGGTAATTGTTCCTCCTTCAACTTCTCTTTACACCATAAAACACCACCACTAACCACCAATCTCCTCCATTTTATTCACATTATGCGCTCCATTACCACTTAATAATCTACCTCCATCCCAAGCAAGCCCTGAGACCTAGGGGGGTTAAAGCCTAATAATATGTTTTGCTATTATTCACAAGACCATAGCTCACAAGCAGATTTCGTGTACCAACTACTAGACATTAAAAAAAAGTTGTAGGATCCCTTTTATGCCTCTACTTCCAACCATGGAACTGAAGTCGAAGGGTCCTTTTTATAATCCACCTCTTATCCCGTGCATTGAGCAAAGTAAATTCTATTTTGCACCTAAAAGGAGACCCGTATCATTAAAACATGAATTATTCTCCAGCATCTCAGCTTCCTCTAACAGAAGCTGCCCAAAGTTAACTTAAGACACTAAGAGAGCATTTATTTGGCCAAGAGGAAAGGGATGGAAACAAGAAGGGGTGTGCTTAACATAAGACACTTAAAGGCGTTTGGTTTGGGTATCTAAGGAAAGGACACCCAACCCAACAATCACCCTAAGGTCAACCCCTAAACCCAACAACCACTACCGCCTCCACCCTCCAACATCAAGAAACACACACATATGGTGTTTTGGCTGGTGGCCGGGGAGGGGATTTTAATTGTTTTGGGTGGTGCCTATGTGGGTTGTGTAGGGATTTCAAAGGGTGGGGGAGAGGGGTAGACGAGGATAGACAAGTGGGAAAGGCACATGCGATCTTGTGGAGCCATTGAGAGTGGTGGTCGGTGCTGCGTGTTAGGGTTAAATGGTGTGTGTTGGTTGGTAGATGAGGTATAATGAATGTTTTCGAAACCCTTGAGGGATGGGAGTATGAGGGGTAAAGGAAATGGAAACCTAGACCAACCAAACATCACCTAAGGGAATTGAAAATTTTCCCTCAGTTTCCTGAAGCCCTCTAACCAAGAGCTCTCTTAGGTGCCACCTTGATTTGCAGTTTTATCTTTTATACCAGACTAGAACTAAGCGAAATGCCTGAAACTTAAACAAAGAGCAGAAAAAAAATTTACTTATCCATCAGCCTACTAACCAAATACATGCACATTTTGGAAGACAGTTTCATATATTTTTTTCATGCAGCTATATAATCCTTATACTATTAATTAGATAGAGGTTGTAAGATAAGCAAGAACAATCACGACAAAACAGATCGATAAGATTAGTCGAGCATAAATTTTCTTTTTATTTGAACAGGGACTACAGACGTTTTAATTGCCATAAGCTAGAGAAGTACACGATGAAACTTTCAACAGTCATGTCTGTCATACAAGGATTACTTAAAAACCAATAAGTCCGAGATTACCCTCTTGCCTGTAGCTGCCATAAGTTGACCACTCCATCTAATGCACTGAAGAAAATCAAGCAACAAGACACTATATTAGCAACATGAACTGATTGCAAATAAAAAAAATTAATGGATTGAGGAACACAAAAATGATTGCAGAGCAGTAAGCAGACATGTTATCTGAGATATAACTAAGTAAGCATCATGACTTCAGTCTGCATTCATATGAGTATATGACCCTTGTCTCAAAATAGACATCATATATTTTAGACTCCCTTGTGCTGTGCTAGTATACTACTGTCAGGAATTACTCCCAACATCCAATTTATGTTATCCTCATGTGAACTTTGGTGGTTAAACAATGTATAATATAATCAACATTTCATTACCGAATACGATATTTACAAAAAAAAAATCAAATAAAAAAAAAAAAAAAAAAAATCAAAGAAACATGACAATTTTTACATTACACAGCTACTGTGCTACATTACATAATCAAGAAATCAATGGTCAGAATTCACATCAATTGACCACCAAAGACCAAAGTCAAAATGGGACAATAGATTTGGGGTGGAGGTAGTAGTGTAGTAGTACCTTATGAATCAAAACATTGTGAAATGTCACAATAACTAGACTAACAGTTGCATAGACAAATTGATTTGTGACATCAAACCTCAAAAACTTACAACCTACTCTCAGAAATTTGACAGTTATTGAGTATCAAAACAGATACGGAGTATCATGCAATTGCACCAAAACTAATATTCGCAACATTGTATAATAGAAATTTGGAAAATATAGAATTAACCCATAGAGAGAATCTAGTACCTGGTTATGAAAAGTTTGTCATTCACAGGACATAAAGCCAGACTTCTGAGCTTTCTTTTGTGCTGACTTGAGATATGTGTACTAGCACTGCACCGAATTAAAGATGGTGAAGGGGAGCTGCGCACCAAGGGTACCAATTCAGTATGCTCTCTCTGTTCTGTAATAATCATTGCATTGAAAAAATAATAAAGTAAATTATCTGTGCAGGATGGTGGATAAGAAAATATCAAAAGCCAGCCATGATACTAGCTTAGCAATATAAGCCCTAAAAGAAATCACAAAATTAGGGCAGTTAAGCTATATATTACCGAGTTTCCTCTTTGTCCCAACAGTCTGAGATTTTGAGTCTTCCAATTTAGGAGTTACAAGCGAACTGACTTTCATAGAGCTACCTGAGTGACTAGGAATAGCTCTACCACCAATTTCAGCCGTGCTTGTCGACCGGGAAGATTTTTGACTGACATTTGAAATCACAAGAGGTGGTTTAGATGGCAGCGGGCGCTGAGAGGAGCCTTCACTTGTTTGCCCAGAACTGATGTTATTATGCTCAAGTCTAACATCCTTTTTGCCACTAAGAACAGGATTATTACTCTTCTTATCACTAATTTTCCGTCGAATTCGAATTAGTTTTTCCTCCACCTCCTTTACCTTCTGCTCAGCTTGTTCAAGCTACAATATTTTTCACAGAACATTAGATGTCATAAATTTAAACGCAGCCGCTTCTAGGCAAAAAAAAAAGTTCTCTTAGCACCAGCAACATGTAGTCCAGGGAATGTTAAAATGCCCCATGATCGCGAAAGGAGAAAACTTTGTATAAGGTGCAACTCCCATGTAAGGCTTTTCATCAATCATCACAGTTACACCAAGTTATCAAATTGCAGCTCAAACAACCTGCCTTAAACAGAGTAATAAACCACAGGAACTTGTTGACAGATAAGTCATTTAACAGTATATTTTATCAATGAGCAATCTGATATTTTCAATAGTTGATACTGACATAGCACCATAATACAAATGAGGAAGAGGCAAAATAGATAGAGTTGCTTATTGTTGTAACTTTACAAAATTTCTAGCATGTAGACTAAAAAAAACACATTTAGCACAACAAATTCATAACAGTTGCCATTAAAGCATACATACATGCAAAGCACTGATGGACATTATTAACACATTTGATTACTAATAATTTGCAAATCATTTAATGTAATGAACATTACACCGCCGTAGCTGTAGACTTGCATCAGTCATCAAGTTCACTAACTTTAATTGTACACATCACTCTCTCAAAAAGAGGGAAAGGATAGGCGGGTCCCAGGCATGGAAACAAATCTAAAAGAGTATCAACTTCTTGGGATTTCGGCCAATGATTTAATCAGCACTACTACATACTATTGATGAAAAAGTTTGCATTGTTTGAGCTAGAATGTTCAAAGCTCAGTCCAAGCAAAGCATTCACTTGCATCTTAGTCAGTCCAATTACACATCACTCATTCTTTCTCCCTCTCTTCCGCTCACTCCAGAACGATCTCTCTACACGAGATTTATTCCAAATTTGTAATTGTGATAACATCAATCCAAACACACACACACACACACAAAGTGCGCAAGACGTGCCTAACTTTTCAATAGAAAACAAGCCTTATTCTTTAGCATCAACACCACAACTCTAGACTCTCAGGGATCCTACAGCTCTGAATTCAACTTCGAAAATTGCCCATCCTTATACACCTAAACTTAGCCTACTGAGCAACAGATCATAGTTCAAGCAGATTTGGTAACATTATTCTCTCATCCATTACAAAAGAAAAAACAACTGCATTATTTTCCAAAACACTATCAAATTTCTAACGAGATGGCGAATTCTGAATTCTTAGAAACACAGCATTAACTTGCTCTTTAGTCACAATCCCGTTGACTTACAGAGGTAAACTATGAATAGAATTAAGGTAATTTAGGGGGGGAAATTGAAAATTTGAACTCCGAAATACAAAAATTATAATGTTCAAGGGGTTCGACCGCCCATTTTCGACACGGATAATCAGTAACACCTCCTGCTCACGAAAATGAATCAAATCCTATCGATTTAAACAATCACAAGAGAACAAACAATTCCCATCAAATTACAAATGGCGTTCACACAAGACACATTAAATCCAACCAAAATGACATGAACCCGATCCAAAAACATGATTAATCAATCAAATAAGTAATTAACATTAAAACATAGGGTGTAAAAAGACAAAAGGGAATGAAACCTGAGAAGTGTAATAAGAAATGCGTTTGCGAAGATGATTAACTTCATTAGAACGATGTTCAAAGAGAACAACAAGGGCTTCTTCTTGCTCCCCATAATCAACTCTCCCACTCACACTTTCCGCTTCTTCTTCTTCTTCTTCATCATCATCTTTATCCTCATTGTTCTTATTTAAATTGTTATTTTTACTAGAATTCGTGCTGTAGTAATTCTTATTGTTATTAATTGGGGTTTTCTGCTGCTGCTGTTGTTGATCATCATCATCATCATCATCATCATCATCATCATCATCGGTAATCTCAGGTTTGGGGGTTTTGAGTACGAACTTACCGTTCATTTTGCAGTTTGATTATGCGTGTTTAACCCCAGAGAAATGAGATTAACGGTGTAAAAGGGGTCGGGTCATTATTTGGTTTGTGGGAAATTATTACGTCTTGAAATCATGATGGTACGAAGTGGGTCGTATTGTGTCATGTCTCGTGACGGTCCGTGCCTGGAGTAAAATATGACATGGTCCAGGTACGGAGAACTGGGTCTTGTATCATGTCGTGTCGTGTCAATGTTAGGAAAGAGCGGCCCATGCATGACCCACGACCCAGTGTGTCGTGTCATGCTTGGACATGGCTAACCAATTCCTCAAACTTAAGCTTATTTCTTTACATTCTGGGCGTGCCAAGACCACGTCGTTCCCCGTTCCTATGTCCCCTGGTCGATGCGCAGAACATTGCGTAGCTGAGTAGAGTCTGTCCAATTTTCAATATACAATCTTGTTTACGTTTTCTATTTACGAGTTCGTTTATAGTTTACGCTTTCCTTTCTACATTCAATATTACAATTGTTCAAGGATTGTGAGTTGCGGGTTGTATTCCGCACGTGTAACTTGTAATCTACATTCCAAGTTCTTTATTTCACTTATTTGACAATCTACCGCTTTCTAATGAACCCCGCATGCTAAATATAACTTCGACAAATACAAGATGCATTAAACGACGTAGTACAACATATAATTCTCATGCTAAATTCAAAACAACGATTGTCATGTGCATAATCGTCTTACTAACCGTACTCCAACGGTATTCGATATTTTATTAGAGACCGCTATGTGTAGGCGGGCCTGAGTGTCCTACAAGGGGACTTCCCAACACGTACCCTCACCCCTTCCTTGAATCTTCGGTTTTATGATGTCCAAAACCATTGGTCACAAGAATTATTTGAAATTCAATATTCAACATGCTTAAGGGACGAACCCCTGAGCTCTAGTACTATAAGACAAACCGTGCTTTGAGCTTGGTAAGGTCTAATTACAGAGTAGGTTCGAACGGGCCTGAACTCCCACAAAGTATTTTGATTAGTATAACGGGTAAGCTCGAGTTCGGATTTTGCTTAACGAGTAGGAGTCAAGCAAGGTCAACCTCGTGCTCGACTCGACTCGTTTACACCCCCTAATTGAGATGTCTGTTGATTTTTTATCTCTTTCGTGTTGACCTTGCCTTCAAGATAACATGTCTTTTTTTGACAAAATAAGATAACACGGTGGGCATGCAATGAAGTTTTGGAACTCGTATAATATATTTTACTCGATTGTAAATCTATTTTATTCAAACTAGATGTATGGCAGGTATACTGAGGGCCGGGATTAGATGTAAATGTAAAATGGCAAGATCTTTTTAGGTCTGTGGAGTAGTTTTTCACTAACCATTCTTAAAGTTGTGATAAGCGTGATTTAGACACTGTATTTAGGTAGGCTCATTTTAATGTGTATGCTTTAACACTAAATACAGACTTGTATGCTTTAGCACTAGATAGTAGATACAGACAGGGTGCATCTCTTATACATTCAGGCTACTCTTTTTACATTTTACAGCAGAAGCTGCAGGCTACACTTGAATCAGCTTGTCATTAACTTGGGATTGTTATAGCACACGTGAGAGGTTCCAGGTTTTGTTCATTTTGATTGATTATTACACACGCCAGAAATCCAAGATACACAGCTACCTTGATTAAAGATCGTCATCGAGAGGAGGGGTCGTTTACCAAACCTAGTGAGACACCATAGCAACCCTACCCTACACAAGTTTTATTGTTTGCTCACTTACTTTATTCCGATTCAAGCATCTGGACTAGAACTTAGCTTTATTTAGTCTGTTCCTGTTCCTGAGTGCGATCCCGACTTACCATTACTACTTTATATTTATTGTTTGTTTATGAGACAACAAGTTACATTCAGATTAGACACAATTTGAAGTTTGTCGATATACTTGTGTCCGATTCTAAAATACAAGTCATATTTGACGACAGGAAGTGCATTTGTCCAAGGGAAAGCACGCTCAGCTTCATGCCACAAGATCAACTTCATCACGGTCAGGAGGAACAACATCTAACCGCATCATGCTTCTATACTGGTCTGGCACAGGCGCCCCTGCCTGCACACACAACTCCACCACACCTGGAGCCTTCCCATAGTACCTCTTCAAGTTATTACACAAAGGTGGGCCCAAAGGGTCTCCAACATGCCACACGTAGTTCGGACCCACAAGATCATCGAGTGTTGCCTCTTGCCACGCATGCATACCGTCACGAGACTGGTGTTTAGATGCCTTGCACATCCTCACTTTGTGTCCTTTCGGGCCCACCTGAACCTCGGGACAATATCCGCATGTCCATACCGAGTATTTCTCCATCAGCTTTCTCACACCCGATATCATCTCAAACCAACAAGCGATTGTTCCACTGCTCAACTCCGTCAACTTCTCCCCCTCTTTATAGTTCAGTTGAACCTGTGGATGAATTTGGTGCTCAAAACTATCAGCAGCATTTTCAGATATACCCGCAGTTTCATCACATTGTGCTTCAAAGTCTTCGATCCTCCCCTCAATTGAGTACACTGGCTTCGTTCTTCTTTTTGTAGGATACTTGTCAAGATTAACTCCCGCTTGTATACAGAGCTCCAAAACAGCAGGAATACGTGGAAAATTGAACCTCTCTTTGTGGATAACTCTGGGGTTTTTAACGCGGTCGTAGAGATGAAAGCATTTGGGAAAATGAATTACGTCGTTTATGCCTCCTTCTATCCATCCATGCATTGCGCTACGAAACCCACTCTTTGGTCCAGTGCAGCTACGTATCTCGTGACCCACATGGCCAACGTGAACTTCAGAGCAAAACCTGGCATTAGAGCTTAGATCAGCGGCTAAATTCATCCATGAATACTACACAAAAAAAACACTAATCACAGAATGAAAGATGAAAGGTGTAAAATCTCATGAATTCCGTTCTTCTGATAGCCTCACATTCAAGGTTGGTAACATAATGCTTTAGAGCAGCATACATGCTTTTGTTATGAGTTTTGAGCACTTGTTTTGTTTTGACGATGAATACCCACTCTGAGAGTAGCGTAACATTCAACGAAGTCAGCAAGTCAACTGCAAGCTTTAACCACCTTATTAATACGGAGTAGCTATTACAGCAAAACAGCCGTAATGTTGTGTTAAAATTGACATCGAGAATCTGGGATTACCTTAGACATTAAGCAAGAATTTAGCAGCCAACACACTCCTTGTAGAGTAGAGTAAAATCCACTAAACTTTGGAGTGAGTCTAGCAACTCAAGTATTCTACCAAATAGTTTACTTACATCATATCTGAATCAAAGTCATCAGTTTACGGTAAATGAGAACATGTGGCTATGCTTCTCACAAACGACGTACAAAAAACTTACAGGGTTATCATTCAATACCAGTCGATGCGAATAAACAAAGACAACACTCAGGATTAGCATAACGGAGCTAGTATATCATTGAATTAATTGAAGGGGAGTAAAAAAATAACCTGCATCTGAAAACAGGTATGAAAGTAAGAAGCTTTGAAATGCCAATAATAAGGGATTGTCGAGCCCAGTAAACGCGCTTAGACACATTGACAAGCTCCGGAACAAGGAGACCATTGTCGGGTGGGTGTTGAAGAATCCGACAAGGCTTAGACTTCATCAATTCTTTCTCTTCTTTGGCCCTCTGTATCAAGATTTTGATGGGGGTAGGGTAAGGTTTCCTCTCCGATTTCCCCTTTCGAGGCACCGGCAAATCAGTGTATAAAGGATCATGAATTTCTCCCCCAAAAGGAATCACGTTTATGCTTTCCTCATCAAACCCACCTCCACCTCCACCTCCACTACAACGATAATGATTAAGATACATCAACTGTCTTACGTTAAACCTCTTCACCAAATTCATTGCTTAGCTAATTGCTCTACAACACATCAATTATCAGTATCTCTGTTGAATTTCAAGCAACACTTGCCAACTAATCACCCATTTATCTAGAAATTTACGGTATTTCAGGAGACTAACTGTTCACATGATTATCATATCCTTTCAGCTGCTGCAATCATAATTAGGCCCTTCTTCTTGATATAAACAGATACCCAGATGAAGAAAGTGGACAAAATCATAATCTAAAATGTGTATTTCCACATCAAGTAGACATACAAGAAGTGATTTGATATAATATGATAGCAGAATAAGGAAGTGAGGTATGCAGATAAGCTGTTCGATGAAATGCCAGGAACCAAAAACGATTCATTTGGGAAGACTTTCGGTAACTCAGGTATCGAACACTGACCCAACCCGAGAAACCGATTCAAACCGCCGAAACAGGGTAGATGGATGAAGATTGAAGGCTGATAAGTTTTGTTTAAGTTCTTGCGTTTTGTACTTTTGTACTTTTGTTCAGGTTTGGCATTTCAATTTGTTACTACTTCCCCCTGTGACCCTCCCCAAGACGATCTTACCTAAAAATATTTTACGACATACGGAGTAAAATATATTCTTCTCCATCATTCAATTTTTTACGTAAGTTCATTATTTCTTCTCACAAAAACGGGTTCCACTACAAAATTAAATGGATGGGACGGAGTACATAGTACCCCTCCGTTCCAATGAATTGTTTGCATTTCCTTTTGGCACCAAGGTTAAGGGAACCAATGAGGGAGTGACATGTAGAGCAAAACTCATGAGAATGATCAAATTGCATATAAAAAACATTCCTAAAATATAAAGGCAAACAATTCATTGAGATGCCCCAATATGGAATAGGCAAACAATTCACTGGGACGGAGGGAGTAATACACTTATACACTAACCACAACGAAATAAAATTTAGGTACTCAGGTCACTTCTGAGTATCTTATAATAATAATAATAATAATAATAATAATAATAATATTAGTATTATTCTAAGATCATCTCGTAATACAATTTGTGTTTCGATATATTGTACAGTAGTTCGTAACTGTTTGTCTTAAATTTCCTAAAAATAAGACTTGTTGTCTAAAATAGTACACGTAATTTGTTTAATTTCGGTCACATTCTTTGATGAAAATAAGACTTGTCGGTTTATAGTTAAAACTTTGAAAGTTGATTTAATTATCGTAAATGGAATGTAGTTTATATAGCGTAAAACAATTGTTAAATTGATTTAATTATGTATCTTCTTATTTAAAAAAAAGGAAGGTTGCGGGTCGGCTACGGATCCCATCCATATCCAACGGATGTGAAATTGTAGGATCCATATCTGATCTTGCAAGTCTGGATAGATCCAAGATCCGTTGTCATCCCACAACCCACTATTTTTTTTTGTAGCTTTGTGTAACCTGCTAATATTCGATTACATAAATTTTGTGCAAAAGCAAAAAGGATAGTGTTTGGATTCAAATCGGTTGTGATTTGAGTACTCCAGTAGTCCAATATAAAAACTGTGAACACAGATTTTAAAATAGGATAGTTAGTAACTCTCTAAGAGTCTCTTAGTGTTAATCCCCACTAATGAATGGTGGATGGGGTTCAACTTTTAAAAAAAGGGACTGACATGCTGCGGCCATCAGCCATCAACCATCACTAATCACTGCTATCACTAATCAATAGCTTCCCTCCTCACCCTTCTCTCATTAATTCCCGCCCAACACCCATTACACTTCCCCATCACAAGCTTTTGAATTCATTTCACCAGCCACAACCATTTCACCGGCCATCTGCATCTCCATTTCTCTCTTCTTCTCTCTAAAAAACTCAGCGTTCTCCATCTCCGTAGCTTCGATCAGTCATTCAACATCTTTGATCATGCATAAACTTCTGATGATCGTACGAAGGCATGTTGAAGGTTCCATTATCGACCTCCGATATCCCTTTTCTTCAACCCTTTTGTTCGATTTTCGACTTCCATTTTGGCCAACGTATACCTTTGTTGAACTCCGGTCATGCATAAACCCTAAAAAGTGATAGAAATGCATTTTTCCAACCCGATAACCCTAATTTTGAGTTGAAGTTGTTGTAGTTGTACAGTGGTTTTAGTTATAGAGTCAAAGATTAAGTTTTTATTTCTTTGTTGAAGTCCATGTTGAAGTTCTGAACAAGCATCTTATTTTTTTATGTTGAAGTTCCCATAATCGTCTTTCTAATTATGCATGTGACATCGATTAGGCAGTTTTTGTTGTTGTTTTGTACATCTGCACAATTTGTTGCTGTAGATGTATAGTCATAAATACTACTCCCTCCTTCCATAATTTTTTGCCCCACTCCTTTATGCACGGAAAATAAGAAAAATATATATAATATTAAAGAAATGATGGTGGGCCATAATTAATGGTGGATGTATAAATTAATGAATGTAGATTAATGGAATCACTTTCATTAATTAAGTTGAAATTGGAGGGAGTGCCAAACTAACCGTGGGAAACAAAATTTCCCTCCAAGAACAGTCACCTCAACAATTAATGCTTGAGTACTCTTTAAAAGCTGTCAATATACTAGACTAACACCTAACGAGTAAACTACTGGAAATCAGTTGATTTCCCATAAAAGATCTGCTGGAAGGATTTTTTGGGGGGAAAATTACCAACATTACATTTCAAACCTTATACAACTTCATCACACAAAATCAAAATCTAAAAAAAAAACCCAGCAGTTAGAATAATCAGCCACTTCTCATCATCTCATCTTCAAACCTTCTTCAGTTCTTCACTAAAAATAATCAGCCACTTCAAACCTTCTTCTCATACCTTCTTCTCATCTTATTGCTTGCAAATTCACTTCTTCTTTTTCCCATCCATTTCTTTCTTTCTTTGTTTCTCTCCATTGCTTCTAGACTTGAAGATGAGAGGACCCAACCTAACAAATGAAGAGAGACATCAAATGGTATGCATCTTACTAGAAAATTCAATTGACTACAAACCAAAGAAGGGATTAATGACCGAACTTGCCTCAAAATTCCAAGTTGACAGAAAAACGGTGTATCGTGTATGATATGAAGCGAAACAACAAAGAATGAATGGAGAACCAATTTGTGTCAACTCAAAAATGGTGGGTAACACGGGTAGGTTAAGCATGCCAATACCGACCGAACAAATTATGGGCTTGCACAAGTCCAAGAGATGTACCATAACAAAGTTGGCACAAGCGATTGGTCTATCAAAATCAACCGTCGGTAATTGGGTTAAGAAAGGCAAGATAAAGAGTCACACTTCCGCCATCAAGCCGGACTTGACACTTGAGAACAAGCACCTTAGGTTAAATTTTGTTATTTCAAAGCTTTATGTTGATCGTTTTTTAAATTCTCTAAAATTTAAAGAAATGTCGCATGTAGTTCATATTGATGAGAAGCGGTTCTTCATGACACAATGTGATGCCCATTACTACTTACTTGAGGATGAACCATTACCGTATCGCTCTTGTAAGAGCAAACGGTTCATCCCCAAAGTTATGTTTATGGCCGCCGTCTCAAGGCCTATGTATGATGCAAATGGTGAATGTATTTTTGATGGTAAAGTGGGTTGTTTTCCATTCACCTATCAAGCACCTGCTCAAAGGTCGAGCAAGAACCGACCAGCCGGAACAATGGAGACAAAATCGGTAATTTCAGTAACTAAGGAAGTGACTAGGGCTATGTTAATAGAAAATGTGATTCCGGCAATTAAAAGTAAGTGGCATACATCAGCATCGAAGACAATAGAGATACAACAAGACAATGCAAAGCCCCATCTAAGAGGCGACGACCCATTATTTATGCAACACGCCACATCAGACGGTTGGAATATTTCTTTACGAAATCAGCCAGCTAACTCACCCGACCTAAATGTATTGGACTTAGGCTTTTTTAGGTCAATTCAGTCATTGCAGACAAGCAAACAAGCAAGCACGGTTGAAGAATTAGTGAAGAATGTGGAGGAGGCATGGGATGAAGAAGAGGCACAATGTTTGGACGACGTTTGGCTAAGTCTACAAGCGTGTATGCTAGAGATAATGAAAAGAAGAGGTCATAATGACTATAAACTGCCTCACTTACACAAGGATGCTCAACGAAGACAGGGAACTTTACCAAGAAACTTGAATGCATGTGTACACGAGGTAAAAAATTGCATTGAATATCTGCTAAGTGTCGGCAAAGCTCAAAATTTAGATGAATTGATCAGGGAACTTGAATTATTTGTCCCAAACTAATTATGGATTAAGTGGTCAATTTAATCCATCAACGTATCTTTTGTAAGTAGCTGAAAACTAGAAGAACAAGTCTATATGTAAGTAGCTGCAAAAAAAGGTTGGCCGTGAAGTTAGTTTTTGTAAGGTCTGTACAATGCACCATTCGTATCGGACTAGATTTTGGAATAGGTTGTATTCTCTTACAACTTGTATAATGAAGGTTCTTATTGTTCTTCTTCAACCATGCCGTACTTCATAATGTCGTTTACTGACCATACAAGACCTATATTCTTAAATTTAGATCTGGGTGAAGCCTTTGATTTTCATTATGAGTGTGGTGTATATTTGTCGGTTGCCTAATTAGGTGTTAGTTGAACCACGAAAGCATGGTTGCTCCATAGAGCCATCATAATACTCGTCGGTATCAACATCCCATTATTAGGCCATCCTTACAAAATGTCAACCACGCTCACTATTCGTGTAAGGCCGCCATCACTTGTGACTCACTAAAAACAACCTAAGACCGACACTAAGTTGACGCCCCACCAAGCATAAAGACGTAAACAAAATCATTGAAAATCATAAGGTTACGTTTTTCTTAATACGTAACCTTTAAAGATCCTGAGTCCTTGTGTTTCGTCAAATAAATCGTCAACTTAAATCCACACCCGACCAAACAGTTCATGTACAATGTGAATCATACAATTTAACGCGATAAAAGACGGTTTCAAAACTTTTAGGAGCATAGAAACAACAAACAATAATAAACCAAAGAATTGAAATTGGCCTACTGATGAAATGAAAAAACAATGAAATAAGGTGAAACGAACAATAAAATGAAACACAATGAAATGAACAATGAAGACAATGAAATGAAACAATGAAACGTCCAAATCAATTTAAATTCATACCCCATCAAACAATTCATCTAGAGCCTGAATCAGACAAGTGAACACGAGAACAAACCGTTTGCAATAATTACGAGCATACGAACAACGTACAAACTTTTTAAAAACTATGAAATTATCCGACTACACCTAATACGAAGTAGCAATATCAACGATATTCTTAGTAACACGTTATGATGTACTCCGTACAACGTCAGAATAGATGATACTGTAAACCACAATGAAAGCATGTTCTTAGATTACTAACCATGATTTATCAAAAAAAAAAACTCAAACAACATGAAAAAAGACATGATATACGACGTAAGTACACCTAAGAGTAAGATCTCAGCCATTTAATGAGTCCAATGAACATAAAAAACATGAAAAACCACATTCAAGCATTACTAATCAGGCCAGTAATCAAAAACGTATTTCTAAAATTCTCGAGAACATGATATGAAGTCAAAATGAATGGTGAACCAGATCAAAACATCCACCAATCTCAACAAAAATGACACGAAAAACATACTCCACATCGGTCTCCTTAAACAACATAAACATAAACGAGAAAACGTAAACTACAATCAGATAAATGACCAAAAATACCATAGATCAGAGATCCAATAAGTGGAAAACATAATGTAAGGAAAGGATTTGAGACAACCTCTCTCGTTGCGCTTTTTTGTACTCATCGGTCTCCTTAAAAGGAGGAAACTTTAACCCAGTAAACCACATCTCAGGATCAACCCCGTCGAAGGGGACTCTCCTTATAGCCTTTTGGAAAGCCTCGTCCTCATTTAAACCCCTGAAAGGATCCGGACTCTCACTCCACATCGAGATATCACTTGTACCAGCCAAGTCGTCTTCCGCCTTCGCTTCAACAGAGTTTGAGGTTGTATAGTCATACAGAGTTGAAGCTATATTGTAGAATAACAGATATTTTATTGTAGAATCACACAGTTGAAGCTGTATGTTCAGTTGTACAGTCACACTCATTACGCGTGTTGTTATTGCAGCAAGAAGGCAGCTGCAAAGAAAAAAGATCGAACAAAGGCTGGTAAGAAGAAGGGCGTGGCAGAGACATCAGTTCACGACCATGTAATTAGCGATAAAGTGGTTGTGGACAAAAAATTGGGTAAGAAGAAGAAGATTGTGGAAGATACATCAGAGGACCACATCGTTGCCGAGATGGATGCGTGTGTGTGTGTGGGGGGGGGGACAGAAATTGTTGAGGAAAGCAGGCGAAAGAAAAAGAAGAGGGTCACATTTGATACACCGGCCGCCGAGATGGGTGTGGGGGGGGGGGGGGGGGACAGAAAATGTTGAGTAAAGCAGGCCTAAGAAAAAGAAGAGGGTCACATTTGATACACTGGCCGACACCACTGTTGTGCGCGTGTCTCGGGGTAAGAGGAAGGGGGACCAACAACAGGGTCAGCTAGCAGTAAAAAGAGAGCCTGGAGGTCATCCGGATGTTCACTGTAGGCCCAGGCGCTTGCACCAGCTAATTGCAAAATTGTCGGATGATCAGATTGAGAGGGTGCGTGGTGTTGGCTTCGACGGGCTATTAGAGTTGAGGTTCAAATCGTTCCCCATCAACCACGCGCTTATGTTCCTCCGTGCGTTTTCTGACGGGTCCCATATTTTCCGTGCCTCACGCCGGGAGGCATTCATGGTGTCAAAGTACGACGTCCACGATTGCCTTCAGCTACCTTTTGGACCTCGTCCGTTGAAAGTAATCCCAACAAAAAACAAGAAAGGGGCATACTCACCTGACGTGATCAGGTTAAAGAGTACTTGGAGGAAGGACTTCAATGTGGTGGACACCAGCGGGCCAATAAAATTAGGGAGGGTGCACGAAACGTTAATGACAACCAATGCCGCTGACAACGACTTTGTCCGTAGGTTCGTGTTGTTCGGGTTGTCATCATTCCTCGCGCCTACTACGAACAACTCACTAGACCTGGGCCTGCTGACCGCAGTGTATGACGTGGAATTGATTTAGGAACAAGACTGGTGTAGCTTTGTCCTGCAGGATTTGGTGCGGGCGGGTAAGGAGACGCGTGACTCCACAAAAGTCCTCAACTACCTCCGGGGGTGTATCCCCGTTCTGATGATTGCGTACTTCCAGCGCTATGATTTTCGTAGCGAGACTTGCAGATGCGACATACCATTTATCGAACTTTGGGATGCACGGAGGATAAGCGATTCTCTTGCTGGGGAACTGGAGACAGGGTCACTGGGAAATTTGCTGCATTCGAAGGTGTCGTACCCACGTACATGTGGGGTAACAGGCAGCGAGGGTACCCCCGCTATAACGATGCCCTCTAACAACCAGCACTCTAGTCCCAGAAGAATAACGATAGGGATCGAGAGAGACGATCAACCAGAAGACAGCGCCGTTGACGTAAGTGATCTCGCAGCCACTCTTTAAATCATCAATTAATTGTTCGTGAAACGATCTAATCTGACTGCCCTACCTATGTTTATAAAAGCATATACGATTCATAAAACTGTGTTTATAATACAGTTGAAATTCAATAGTCACGGTCATTGATAAGCTAATCGTATACCTATCAAAGATAATCAACTTAGGTCTAACTAAAAATATAGCTAGGGAAGTCAGGATCGGATCCACGAGGAGACAAATAAATTCTACTCGTAATTAAAGTTTATCTAAGTAACAAATCGGGGGTTTTTGGTTGTGGTTAACTAATCTAAAAGTAGTGAAGGAAGAGAAGTAAAAAAGAAGAATAACTAAAAGAAACAAGATGAATAAGGATGAATAAATAAAGATGGAAAACTAGGATCGTCGGTTCACTACGAATCTCATATGGTCACGGTCTAAGTCACAGGTCTATTGCAGATATTGGTCTAAGGGGTAATGAAAAGGTCCTTTCGGTCCGCTATTCACCCTAGCATGCGTCTAAAGGCTTCCGATCTTATTAGGGCAAACTAATGTGTTGTAGCAGGTCTAACTTTTACCAGGCTTCCGATCTTAGGTTCAAGTTTACCAGTTCAATTAATCAATTACGTCGACTTAATCAATTAATCTCAATTAAATGCTACAATTGACAACTCAGACACAATATCATTGACAGATCTATAAATTATTTAGCGACCACATGCAATTCGCAGATCCCCTAAATCATAGCGAAAGAAATTAGCTACTCATAATTAAATCAAGAACAACAATATTAAAGATGATAAATAAATTAAGCATAGTGAATAGATCTAAAGAGAAATTAAGAATAGAAGAATTAATAAGATTAAGAGAGAAAGAATTAAGAACAAAGAGAATAAGAAAAAACAAAGAAAAAAAATTAGATTACCGAGTTTAAAGGAAGAGTAGAAAAGAATTCATAAATCTAGATCTAAAAGTTTTAGAGTAAAGAGAAATCTAAAGAGAATTAAAAATATAAAGGAAGAGTAGTCAAAAGAAAATTAAAAATAAAAGAAGAGATAGTAGAATTCTAGTCTAATAGTTTCTTAAATACTAAGCTAAAACAAAAGCCCAAAAGTCTATTAACACTAAACATCAAATTAGGAAAGTCTCGGGCTTCGTCCAATCTCGAGAATAGTCGGTCGACTATTTGGATAGTTGGTCGACTATCATAGACCTGTTTCCGTTTTCAGCACTGCGCGCTCAACTTCAAACGCTTGCCATTTCTTTGTTACTTCTTCAAATCAGACGTATAATATACCGTTGGAAAGCTAAGAAAAAGAGCTTTCTAACGCAACGGAATCAGCTCCATTGAAGTTGTAGAACTCAAGATATTCAGGTTTTAATTTGACCTATTTGAAAATGATCATTCTCTTTTCTTATTTCGCATAATATTTCATCTTTAAGTACGATTTTTGCCTTGTTTATGCGTCCACGGGTTCAAACCTGCATAAGATATAACAAGTTCACAAAGTATCAAATTTGGGGGAAAATAGTAGACAATGCTACTCGATATGCATGGAAATGCGTGCGTAAAAGACGAAATAATCATATATAAATCGCACGTATCTGTCATTATGTCGTAGGATCACACTCATTGTGATGTATAGTCACACACATTTGGCACAATCATTATTCCATATAGTCACACACTTTGAGATGCTTAGTCATACTCAGTATGCTGCTTAGTCACACTCGGTATGCTGTGTAGTCACACTGCCAGCCTCAACACCACTGAGCTTTACACTAATGATTTGACTTCAACTGAATTATAGACCGACCGGGTTTTTTTTCATGAAGTTCCGAAAATGTGCGCTAGCCTTTTGCAGTTTCTGTGAGGAGGCTGCCTCCAAGGTAAAAGAAATAGCGACGAGGAACCGGGCAGTTCCAAGTCAAGACCCGTCCTCTCAACACTTCTGGGAAGATCCAGCTGTCCTTCAGTATATCGATGAAGTCGTTTCGTTGGCCGACCAGTTGAAGCAGAGTACCTAGAACGCCCCCGTCGTTGAGGGCGAGGACCAACGCGATGCTGAAGTCTACGATCAGGTACGCAAAATTGTGCATGACCTGCGTGTGCAAGATTTGCATAATGCTGGATACGTGGATGAAGATATTGAGAAAGCTTTTGGAGGTGGTGAGGGAACAGAAGGTTACGATGATGAGGGCACTTTTGAAGGTGGCGTCGTGACACCAGGTTTCTGTGAGGGAGAATTTCCCGAGACTGATGTCGCTGAAGAACTCAACCGAGACTCCGATGTGCAGGGTTCGATTGGTATGAGCCCGACCGTAGTGATGGCTCTACGGCGAGCAGGGTGGGAGACCACTGATGCACGGTCGGCCGTGGCCGATCTGCCCACAGAATCTGTCTTGCCATCCACCGTCCACAGCAGTGGGACGGTCACCGAACAGGGAGTGCGTACTGTAATACCGGCTCCGTCCGATGCGACAGTTAGTTCTAGTCTTGAGAGGGAACTGCACAAAGCAGGCTGGGATGTAGCGGACGCTGTTGCCACCACGCCTGCGACGGCAGAAATCGTCACGAATGATAATCAGCAGACAGGCGAGGCTTCAGGGACCGAGACGCACGCTGAGGCACTACATCATCGGTACATCTTCCACTCCGACGTAGCATTTGAGTGCATGTATATGATTCCAGACAATTTGGGGTGTACGTTGGACTGTGGGAGAATAATGAGGGGGCAGCTTGTGATCTCTGGATTCATAGTCATCTTCTGGGATATCCTCAGTGTGCGAAAAGATGTAATCGACTACGTCTTCGACCGGTCAACGCCACGTCCGTCAGGGTACGTATTTATTGTGATGCTCATGTCGTTTTTAAAATACATGTGCTAATCGGGACTTTGTTTGGTCTACAACGAAATGCTGGTCGAGTTCACATATTATGACTGTATAGCAAGGGGCGACATGCAGTCGCTCGAGCTTGGCCTGCAGGTGATGAATAACATCATTAACTGCTGGTGTAGGCTACTGAACCAGCTGATCTACGAAAAAAACATACCTAGAGTAACCAATAGATGTTACTTCTCTCTTGGACATACGGTACGTTCACCCTCCACATTAGCTGTATAGTCACACACTATTAGCTGTATAGTCACAAAGTCACACACTATTAGCTGTATAGTCACACATATTATGTTGTCCAGTCACCACTATAAATTGCATAGTCACACGCTATATGCTGTATAGTCACACACTTTATGCTGTACAGTCACGCACTTCTATGGTGTATAATCGCACACTACAAGCTGTATATTCACAGGCAAAAGCATGTATAGTCACACACTATTAGCTGTATAGTCACATACTATTAGCTGTATAGTCACACACATTATGTTGCCCAGTCACCACTATAAACTGCATAGTCACACGCTATAAGCTGTATAGTCACACACTTTATGCTGTACAGTCACGCACTTCTATAGTGTATAATCGCACACTACAAGCTGTATATTGATGCGCGTCAGATTGTCGCCTATCTAACACGATCAAACAATATTTATAAACTCTAACTAACTACTACGTAGTAGCGGCAAGTCGGGATCGATCCTCAGGGACGATCTATGGGAAGTCGGTCGAGTCAAAGTCTAAGCACGTTTGGACGTTCGGGGTCTTTTTTTTGGGTTTTTTTGGGGTTAAGTCTACACTAAAAAGTTATAAACTACGAAAAAATAATCTAATAAGGAAAAGATGTTAGGGGGAGTCGGGAATCGGAACATGGAGTCTAAGAAGGTCGGGATCGAGTTTTTGTCGCAACATTGATAAAGGGAAAAATGGCACCTTTCGGTTTCTTCACCCAACCTACCTAAAAATCCGCTTTCGCGGCGAAAAAGAGTAAGTCTCAAGTCAAGGTAACTCCTACCCCGAGTTTCCCCATATTGATAGGAGTGAGTCAAAGTCGATCTAGCTGCAGTCTAAGTCAACAAAGACACATAAACCTCAAACTTGATAAATCAACAAGCAAACAACCCACCAACATCCCTCAATTTAAATTACCCAAGATCTTCCTCCCTTGACCCCTAACAAGAAATCTACTCACTATTCATAATGAAAACTAGTAAATCAATAACTAAGGAAGTAAACAACTAAAACATGCATAGTAATTAAATCTAAGGAAAACAATAACAAAACAACATGAAAAATTACGATCTAATAAATAAACTAGGAAACGATCTAAGAGCAACAAAAACGAAATCTAGAGAAGTGAGATTAAATCTAGAACGAAATTAAATCTAATCTAGAGATTAGGGAGAGGAAGAGAAATATACCAACTATTGAATAAGATCAACAATAAGAAAGAAAATTGCATAAATAAAAGATGAAGGTTGATGAAGATGACAAGGAATTTGTCACTAATTCTTTGATAATCCCCAAGAATCTTCAATAAAAGTTGCAAGAGGAAGAAAGATTAAAACTTGATTACACTAAAGATGGAGTTTTTTTACACTAATTAAGAAAGAAATTACTAATTAGATCTATAATAAGTGGAGATTTTTGTGGATTGTCACCCTCCAAAAATCTCCCTACTAATTAATCTACTAATAAACTAATAATAATCTACTAATAATCTAATAGCTTAGATAGTGTTGTGGTGGTCTAGTGGAATGGTGTCTCCTCCTCAAATGAGGAGTAACATATATATAGAGGAGAGAAAAGAGAGGAGTATCAAAACCCTAATCTTCTAAGCCCAATAGTGGCAGCCCAATACCCATCAACTAAACTTTACCCTATGATTTCCATCTGGTGAAATTTTGCCCTGCGATTTTGCATAACTCACCACCGGCCAAACTTTGCCCTGCGGTAATCCTGATTTTGCCCGATGCAATTAAAAGGGTGATAACTCACCCCACACATCACCTTTACTCATTCCAAATCAATTTAATAACCCTGAGTCTTCAATCAAGTATCGGTTCCTAACTCTCAAACTCTGGATCTGGGTCGAGCCGGGTCGACACCGGAATTGGTGTCGACGCCGGAGATAGTCGCCGGAGGTCGGCTCCGTCGCCGCTGCTGCTGTGCTGTGGTTGTCGGAGGTGGCGAGGAGGACGGAGAACGGAGGGGGACGCGGCTGGTCTGGGCCGGAGATTCGCCGGAATGGGGAGAAGGTGGTGAAGGTCGTGGCTGTTGCTGCGCGCTCGCCGGAATCTGGAAACGAAGGGAGTTGCTGTCGCCGGAGGTGGTCGGGTATGAAGGTGTGAAGACGGAGGTGAGGAGGACGTTTCGCTTGAGGGAGTATGGTGGTGCGTGGTGGCCGGATTTCGTGGTAGAGGACGGAGTTGAAGGTGGTAATGGAGGAAGGAGGTTGAATGAAGGTCGGGTATGGAGGTTGGTGGTGGCGCGTGGTGTTCTGGCCGGAGCTCAGGCAAAGGTGGTCGGTTATGGTGGGTCATGGTGGTGGTTCGAGCTTGATGGTGATAGTGGTGGAGGATGGGTTTAGTCAAGGTCAAGTTGACCTTGACTTGTAAGTGGGTTATGGGTTGATATGAAAATGGGTTAAGATTTGGGCTTGATTTGAGTTGGTAAATGGGTGGAAGGGAATGGGTTGGTGGATTTGGGTAATGGGTCAAGGTCAAGGTATGTGGAGATTGGGTTGATTTGTGTTGGTGGAGGATGGTTTGATTAAGGGAAATGGGTGAGTCACTTTGGGTTAAGAAAATGTAGGTTAAGTGAGTCGGGTTTGACTTGGGGTTTGACTCGATCTCTTGACTTTGCTCCTCTTGCTTCAACTTGTCTCTTTATTCACGAACACGTACCTATAGGACAAAAACACACAAAAGCAGTACGAAATTCTACGAAAAAGACAATAAATACGAAAAAACCAAATTCAAACTAGAAAATACGAAATATAGTCAAAAATGAGTTATATTGACGTTAAAGCATACAAAATCGAGTGAAAATAAGGGGTAAAACGGTCCAAATTTGCGTGTTATCATATATTCACAGGCAAAAGCATGTATAGTCACACAATTTACGCTGTACAGTCACGCAATTTAGTGTATAATCATTAGGGGTGTTCAAAAATTGACCCGGACCGCCAAACCGGATCGGACCGGACCGTAAGGTCCGGGTCGGTCTAGACCGGGGCACGTACCGGTCCGGTCTCCGGGTCCCAAAAAAGTTGGTAACCGGTCCCCGGTCCGGTCCGGTCCGGTCCACACTTTAAAAAAATATCAAATTTAGTGTATTTTTACGGTCCGGTCCGGTCCGGTCCGGTCTTAAGAGGGTCCGGTCCGGGTTTCTTTATTAACCGGTCCGGTCCGCGGGTTTAGGTTTTTGGATTTCCGGTCCGCGGGTCAAACCGGTCCGGTCCGGGTTTGGACCGGTGAACACCCCTAATAATCATACAATAACAGCTGTACAGTCACGCGTAAAAGCATGTATAGTCATGCATGTCAAACACACACTAACTACATGTATTACCATCAATGCATGTGAGCAGGTCCCAGTGTTGGAATTGTGGAAGAAAAGAGGCCAGGGCATAAATCATGACGAAGAAATATTTTACGTGTGGGACCAGTGGATAGAAAAGAGTTTCTTCGACTTTGCTTTGGACTTGGACATGGTATTATCCTGCACATACTGTTCGTTCGTAGTTGTTATCAGCCCATAATCCTAACGCAATGTTTGCAGGTGTTCATCCCGATTTTAACGGGTGAGGAGGGCCACTACAGTTGCGCTTGCATAAACTTCAATTCTGAGCAAGTAGAGTACCTCGACAACGAGTTGTACGATAAAGATTTTACAAAGTTGTCTTACTATGGCATTGCTCGGATATTATTATGACCCTTTTAATTTAATATTAATCAATTTTGTGACTGCGAATGTGTTCAACAGCTGATCCTGTTTGAACTTGTGTTTGTAGGATGATAAAATGGGGGAGTTCATGGTACAACGAGGGGTGGATAAAGGTGAGAAGGTCCGTGCGTTTAAATTGATGAACATTCCCTTATCTTGGCAGGGGATAGGCGACTCTGCCAATGACTGTGGAGTGTACCTGATGATGCACATGATGCTGTACACCGGGTCCCCGTTCAACTGCTCCTTGGGGACAATGGCGGCCATGAATATGTGCAGGGCGGAAATCACGGCGACCCTTATTCTGAGCGACGTGAACAAGGTGAGGGACACTGTTTTGAAGAAAGTGGCAGCATTCGGAACGTACAAGGAATCGTTGTTCTCTGCCCGTGCGTTTGAAACCACTCCTGTGAAGGCAACCACCCAGCAGCGGAAGCATCAGAGCAAGTCACGGAAAACACCTGAACCCACCCCTCGATCAGTCCCAGAAGAAAGACAATCAGCAATCAAGTCTCGATCGCGAGGCTCTGGAGATGGGTTGGGTTGCTCTTTGATCCAGGGGAAGCCTGACCCGGACGCCATTGTCATGTCGATCTTGTTTCGCATGAACCGACCGCTGACGAGTAGGATGCTCAGCCTGCAAAAGCACGTCGCCGACTACTGCTTCCTTGATGATAATGGGTACGAAGAAAGGTGTGTAACCGTCTTTGATTACTGATACGTGTTGCATATTACACATACTAACCAGTGAAAAATCCGCAGTGAACACTTGGGGTCCTACAACACTCATGCGCAGCTGGAGAGGCGTGACATTCAAACGCTCTTGTCCGGAGGTAGCATGAGCGTCGCGGTGCTGGAGTGTTGGTCACACCTCATGAACTGGTTGGAATCAGACGACAACCGGCGTGGGTTATCCTCCCCTACTGAACCAACAATGGCGTGATTCGGAATTCGACACATGGTATGCCCCCACTCCCCCACAACCCCCTACCTATTACAATAAATAATACAAATGACCCCCATTCACATTAACTGAAAAGATGTAAAGTTTGTGTAATAGTAAGAAATAATCACAAAGTCACTTTGCACAGTCACACATGTTGATGTGTACAATCACATGCTATAAGTTGCATAGTCAGACATCTTAGAATTTACAATCAGACACTGTCATGTATAGTCACAGTCTGTACGCTGCAAAGTCACGCAGATTAGTCTGTACAATCACACACTTTGTGGTGTGCAGTCACGCACATGATATAGTCCAGTCTCGTACCCTGTCACTAATGACAACTAATATTCACCATCCGTTAGGACTCACTCACCCGTATAATGGAACGACCCGACTCAAGTACCCCTGCGGACGAAGACACTGACGGTGTGTACGAAGCGTGGGACAGATTCATACAATACTGCGCCGGAACATTCGACCTGAACGCCGAACTGCTGTTTTTCCCGGTGCATACTATGGGGCACTACGCGTGCGTGTGCATCAACTTGAGAGAAAGAATAGTTGATATCCACGATCACCAGGCACACGCCTCAAGGTCATATATGTTCCAGGTGTCAAGCAAAATAGTAAGTTGCACGCATATGCTTTATTTCACCGCGTCGACTATTCTACTGCTTCCATAAGTGCTGACGTTTTCTTTTACCTAACACTGCAACAGTTGCAAGCATTGGCCGACTACATGGACGACAAGGGGCTGATTAAAGGCAGTCACCTGTCGAATTTTACGCATCGCCAGATAAAATTGGAATGGTAGAGCGTCCGGAAGAATGACACGGAGTCCGGCATTTTCTACTTGATGCACATGTCCCTGTACGACGGTGCGCCGTTCACCCACCCTGATGTTGGGACTAAGGTCGGGAGGCGTTATTTGTCGTTCGAGGTTGCAGCGACCCTCGTCCTTGCTGACATGAATGAAGCTCGTGGGGAAGTGTTGCAGAAAATTCACGCTTTCATAGCGGACGCGAAAAACATATGGAAAAAACTCGACGAAAAACGTAAGATAGGAAGAATTGTGGAACGAAAGACCTCAGCGCACCGTAAGGCGTGAATGTGTAGTGAAGTAAAAACACATTTTGTGAATATAGAGAAATCTCATGTTAGAGTATCTTTTGAGTATCAGATGAATGACAACTCAGTATCAGGGTCACATGTTTGATGTGATACAGTCACGCCACTTTTGACTCATAGTCACAGTCAAACTCATGCAGAGTCAGACAACCACGAATTCACTAATTAATTAAACTAAGTAACCCTACATTATATGACCATCCATTTTCTTTCAGTTTATTTCACCTTAAAATTATACGATTGTTTCACCTTTAAAAAAAACCGATGTCGACGATTATTTCACCGTATTTACAAAAGACACCAAAAAAACGATGGTTCCCCCCCAAAAAAAATCAAATTGTCGTTTGAGGTTTCCCAAGCATATGCGTGAAATAAACACAATACACACATCATAAAATCAAATTATTTCCCAAAAAAACGATGGTTCGAAAACGATGTCGACAAAAAATAAACAGTACACATCAAGTGTGTGACTGAGAGGGGATGTTGGTGAGTCTCAATGCACATTGAGAACACAAACAATCACCTCACTCTCCTAACCCTAATTATTTAGGAGGATAGGACCCCCTACCTAACTCAATTAAATTTTACTGCCTCTTTACTGCCTCCCCCCTTTAAATTTTTACAGATCTCCTCCCTCCCCCTTTAAATACCAACACCATTTTTTACCCCAACTACTTTCAACTTCACCTCTTTAACCTTAAAAAAATGGCCAGCAAAATAGAAGAAATCAGAAGTTTGATCGAGGAGTACGATGATTTGTTGGTTACCACTAGATCCAATGAATTAACAACCATGCAGCTAGTCACCACTGCCATAGACGCGAGGAACTTTGTGGCATCCATTGGCGATACAGAAAAGGAGACCGAACTGGACGATTACATCCACTTCTTGATGAAAAAGTGTCTTGAATGTTTCCGAACTAGGAAAGGGTTCCAGCGTGATTTGGCCAACTTGAAGAAAATACTTCAAAAATACGAGGGTTAAGTATGTATAGGTTAAAAGGTAGCGTTTAATGGTATGTAATGGATGTTTTTATGTGTTTTAAGATTTAATGACTGTTTTAAGTGTTTTTCGCATTATGTCGTGGAATGTTTTTATGTTTCAAGTACTATGTCGTAGAATCTTTTTATGTTTCAAGTGTTAAATGTTGTGTAAGAGATGGACTTTTTCTAATGTACAAATATTTCCATCGCTATTTCCATCGCTATTTTTCTAATGTACGGACACATGGTGTATAGTCACACTCAACAAGTTTTATAGTCACACTCAACGTGGTGTATAATCACAGTCATCATGTCATAAAACCAGTTTAGGTTTATGCCTTTCAAATGTCGCACACTTCATTTTGTAGAATCACAGTCGGTGTATTGTAGGATCACAGTCATTATCTTGTACAATCACACTCCTACAATTAGTGTAACCACGCTCCACCTCTTGTTGTAGAATCACACACTGCCTACTATAAAGTCACACTCACTACGTTGCACAATCACGCTCACTTGTTTCGTGTCAACCAAAGATTAAGGGCATAATGTTCCTGTACACCTTAGCCAAAGATGATGCATTTCAGATACACACTAATGCATTACGCTGTAAGGACGCATTACAAATGCTATTTCAAACGATTACAAACGATTGCTATTTCAATGTATTTTTACAGCCCATCAACAAAAAACAATTTTACGGAGCCCATGATTTGCGACTACGCCATATTAGAAATGATTATGGTCCGCAATAGACGTAAACAATATCACGGACCTTGACCATTACAAACATCGACAATCTTTATGTTTCAAAAAACAAATTTGCCCCATGATCTACGACTTACACCATATTAGAAATGATTGAGGTCCGTAATATACAAAAACAATATCACGGACCTTGACCATTTCAAACGTCAACAAACTTTATGTTTCAAAAAAATGTTTCTCCATAACAGAGGATATTCACGCACAATAATCCTCCTCGGCAATCCCTACCGGGTCCTCCTCCTCTTTCTCCTCCTCATCCTCCTCCTTCTCCTCCTCAACATCGACATACAAGTTAGCAATAGGTGGGTCCTCAGCGAATAGGTTGGGGTAGTTCCTCTTGTCATGGTGCCCCATCCTCTTGCAGTTGTTACAGAGCCGTTTAGGCCTCACGACAATTGCAGCAGCCTTCGCCTTAGAAGACAGCATCCGCTTCCCACTGCCCTTGTTCTTGGCTTTCTTTGGGGGCAATATCGTTATTTCAATTGCGCTCGTACAGCCGAGGATCTCCTTTATTTATTGCGTCTTGCTACAAGGGCCAGCAAAGGGCGCCACATCGGACCTGAAGTCGCGAATGATGTCAGCTAAATTACTAACGTCTTCCTTACCCATTTTGCTGACATGACTGACAGTCTCATAGAACTCTGAAAACAGCCTCGTGACTTTAATAGCCTTCTCATCGCTTAGGCGACTCTCTGACAGGGGACATGCATTAACATTACGTAGAGTATCCTTTGTCCATCTACAAGCCACGTACCGTTTCGGGATCGTCTCCCGTCCTTTGAAAGAAAATATCCAAATAGCGTGCCTGCAAAGAATTCCATACCGACGGAACTTCCTGCAAGTACAGCTGACCTCACAGGTACCTGCGAGTGCATTAAAACACATAAAGAGTGCGACTCTCAACCATACGGATAGTAGCTACGCAACGTACAGAATGTGACTTTCTGAAGGTATAATCACAACCTTTACATGGTATAGTCACATCCATTATGCTGTATAGTCACAGTCCTTATGATGCCGAATCAAACAAATTACGTTGTACAATCACACGCACCGCATTTCAGAGTCATACCCTTTATTTTGTATAGTCACACTCAATGAATTGTAGAATAAAACTCATTACGTTGTACATTCACACTCACCACATTGTATAGTCACACTCACCGCAGTTTAGAATCACACTGTTTAGGTTATATAGTCAGGCTATGTGACTGTGGCTAGACAACGTGGACAGTGACTTACTATGCCAATACCTGGATTGTATTCAAAAATGTAGTTGCGGTCCCGGATGGAGTCCATAACTGTTGTCGCTTCGATCTCATCCTTCTCCTGATACCCACGAACGCTGCACGTGTACAACGAAAGCTTGACCTCTTTCTGAAAGTGTGCAAACGCCACCACTACTACAAACTCCTTACTTTCTCTACACTTCACGCTCGACGCTTTTATAAGCGTCGACCCTATTTTATACCTTATTTAGACTCTCTACACTTTCATACGTAGAGATCTATAAAATATATTTTACTCAAAATAAAAATTAGTAATTAATAATTAATTAGGAAAGAAATTTTCAGCTCCCGCTCCCGCTCACCCTCACCAAATAACCAAAAGAAATCATAATTAAAACCTAATTGCGCTTCTAAATCAAAATCAACCGCTCACGATCATTCCCAAATAAACGACTCCGTTCACCATATTCAACCGCGCACTGTTCAATTCATCGATCTTACTAGATGACTCCGTTCACCATATTCACTTCTCATCTTCCCGTCGTTAATCATCAGTGTTTTACATCAATTCATCGTCCAATTTTTGGAGACTGCTCGACCCCGGAAGCAAATTCGCGTAATTCGTAGTCGAGCAAGCCAATACTCCCGAACAACTGAATAGGTATGTTGCATCTGTGTTAATCAACGTTTCATCCTCACCAAATATACCCATATAAGTATAGTATTCATCAGTATAAGTATAAGTATAAGTATAAGTACCCGTTAATCAACGTATAGTATTCATCCGTATTCATCCAGGAACTTAAATTATGTTTCGTATGATTCGTATGTTTCATCCGTATTCATCCCTATGATTCGTATGATGTTTCAGTTTTGTTTATTGATGTTGTATATGTTGTATTATTAGTATTGATGTTTCAATTGTGTTTATTCGTATGGTTGTTTGTGATGTTCATATGTCTTCGTGTATGCCGAATGCTAGCCTGTGTTTTGGTTCAATTTAATTCAAGTTATTTTTCAGTCACTCACCTTCATCCTTCACCTGTTCCTCAAATTTGAATGGTGTTACCTTTTTGAATTTGGTTCTATTTAGTTCATGTTCATGTCGTTTTGAATTCGGTTAGATCCAAGTTCCCGAGCTGCTTATGCTTAAACCCGGTTTCCCCATGATCTTTAACCATCAAAGTATCGTCAACAGGAAGGGTCAACAACATTCATCCATCATATCGATTCTATAGCTGCTAGTCTGCTACAACCACAACAAACATCAATAGACGACTAATAATATAATCACATTACCAGATTGGTTATCTATTACAACAACAACCAATATTAGGCACACAAATTCTCCTGATGTGCACCACTTATTACACACAGTAGCAAGCAAATCAGTTCCCTATATAGCCTTTTGTACAGGGATCAGTCTAGACAGCTTCCTATCTAGAAGCCCAGGCATGCTTGGACTGTAAAAAACCGTCCCAGCAAACGCATGTTCGGAATTTTGTCCTCCTAGTACACCTAAGTGCACACCACTTTACATATATTTAACCGAGTTTTGCTGTGGAGACACTAAAATTAATCTCCCGGCAATGACCAAGGTTCTATCTCCGCTGTAAGATGGTACTGCTTCTCAGGAACCAGGAACCCATTAGCAGGTCATTAGCATGTCTGAGAAGGCCGGACTGGCAGTCGCCAGTGTCAACGTAGCCTGCTTCGTTTGACATGCTTGAGAACATCGTTGTATGGACCATTGGACCGGGTTCGAAGTAGGGCTTCCTAGGAACAAAGATTGCCCTCCTGTTCGTATATTTGGGTTTTGTGGTCGATTATGTTCAAGGAATTTCAGACTTTGCTTATACTCATAATTGCTCATTGAAATAATACTAATAATAATAGGGATTTTGTTATGAATTAATAACCGTAATTGCTCAGCTATGCTTCATATGCCTTCCCTATTCATATGCCTCTTTTATTACTATTTTGTATGCATTATCTCGGAAATAAATTGACTAGGATCGACCCGTCTTTCATTACTCCACATTCCACACATATTGGTATAGAGGAAGTATGGTTCAGCCATTTCAATGTGTTTCTTAAACATAGATACATGGAGAGTACTGTTCATCTGTAACGAAACAGTAGTTCTGCCAGTAATCGAGTAATGGATTCAGCAATGAGTTGTGATGAGATTATTTTTGGTTTGGTCATTACACAGTAGATTCTACTGTAAGTGTTTCTTGTAGCTTTAACTTTATTTAAATGTATTCTTGTAGACATCCGCATTTTGCCTGCTAGTGTCTATAGCAGTTCCCGACAAAACACCCGATGATGATCGGACGCAAACGTGACTTAATATACTCGAATACGGACTCAGAATCAATAATATCCAACGTGGGCATTTAGCGGAGTGCAAATCTCTCAAAAATGACCTCAAATCCAGGCCCAGTGAGTCGTTTCCAATAAAATGAGACTAATTTGGGTCAAAATCGACACCAAAAATAAAAACCGTCTTTTGGCGACCGGGTCAAAACCCGGTCAAATATGAATCCGTCACATAAACCTGCCAAATACAAAGCTTCTAGAACAAGCGCCCAATCAATATTTCAAAATTCAAAAAAGTCAACCCTTGCCTAAAATGGCTCGCCAACCTGATCCACTCGATCGAGTGGATTGACCTCACTCGATCGAGTGGATTGACCTCACTCGATCAAGTGGAGCCACAAAAAACGATCAGTCCTTCTTTTTCAGGGCACTCGATCGAATGACCCTAGGTCGAGGGGTGTACTCTATAAATACCCCCTCAAACTCTTCACAAAAATCAGAATTCTCCATGCATTCATAACCTACATTTTGCAACCCTAACTCACATTCTCTCTTCACTACAACCCTAAGCAAATCTACACAAAAAACCGAGCCTTAGTCTCTCAAAAAACTGATAAATCATCCCTACGCACACACCATAACTCAACTTGCATCCTTGATACTCCCGCGCTCCCGTCGCTATTTACGAGTCCGTTCCGAGGCCATTTTAAGCATGTATGTTGAGGGTGTCATCAACCCCTTTTCTCTCTTTTCTCTTCCTCTCTATCTCGATATATATATATATATATATATATATATATATATATATATATATATATATATATATATATATATATATATATATATATATATATATATATATATATATAGAGAGAGAGAGAGAGAGAGAGAGAGAGAGAGAGAGAGAGAGGTAGGTTCAAATAAGGTCAACAACTATTTTAAGGTCATAAGTTCCAGTGTTAAAGTTACACAAAAAGTGCTTAAAGTTGCACGAGATGAGTGATAAAGTTGCATTTTATCACTTGAAGTGATAAAAGAGCTGAATGTTATAGTTACATATCAATTTTAAACAAATGCAACTTTATCGTATGTCATCTGTAACTTTAATATAGACTTACTGAGACATGGTGACCTTATTTGATCTCTACTATATATATATATATATCGTACTATATATTATTATTGTTATTAACATACTAACACTAACTTTTTATCGTTTTTTTTTTTTATCTTTTTCGCATTTCGATTTTCATCAGTTTTTTTTATCGTCATTATACTGCGTATATATATATATATATAATAATAAAATTTTGGATTGAACACGTTTGACTACGATAACCGCTTCAAGTCCGTTTAATCCCTTTACGAGCCGCGACGGAGGTGGCACCCTTTCGAGGAGCGCCGCCCCAAGCACTCAAGGGCGTAACGTGATCGTGGTCGTTCGTAGTTGAACGCGTCCGATTCCATTTTCGAGATTAGTACGGAACCCGTTGACGCGAAAATCGACATCACATAATCCGTAAGGATTAGTTTCGATGTCATGACGCGGAGGGAAACAATTTCGTCACTAATCAAAATTTTCGATCCAGTAACAATACTTTTTATAAAACTTCGATGCCGGTCTTATAATTGTATAGTACACGATTATAATACCGAAAACAGAGTTGAGTTTAAATCACGCAATATTTCTACGTAACTCGGTCGACCATCGATTTCGCATAAATAAAAATCTCAAAACCATCACCTTTTCGAAATGCGTAGTAGCTCATACAGGGGGCACTCAATCGAGTAGCACCCCAAAAACTGGGCAGTAGACCCTTCAAAAGCTCACTCAATCGAGTCTCTGCCATGACTCGGTCGAGTGGATCCTTTTGCCCAAGCAAATCGAGTGCTTCCTACATCATCTGGGCCTCGCCTTTTTTTTTTTTACAACTTTGGTCGTCACGTGTAAAGTCAATCACGTGTTTATGTTTTCAAAACTCATATATTTTATCACATTTTGTTACTTTCACGACTTTGACTAATGTCTTATACGATTAATTTTGTGTCGACGACTCCTTAGTCGTATCCAATGCATGACTAGTCTAGACGTCATTTTTTTTAACATGATAAGTCGGGACAAGGCATCGAGATCCGGGATCAAGCTAGCATCACGCTCCGGTCCTATACGCGAACACATATTAAAATCTCCGTCCTCCGCTTAATGCACAATATAATGTGTATTTAATCGAAGTTCGTCCATTTACTCAACTCACGGTCTAGTTTATATTTACTATCTACGGGTTCATTTATAGTTAGTATTTGCCGCTTTCAACTCAATTACTCTATTTATTTGTTCGTTATTTTTGTTTTGGCCGGGTTGTATTTCCGCCCGTGTATATTGTATTTATTTACGTGTTCTGTTTATTTTCGGTGTTTACCGCTTTATAAATGAACCTCGTATGCTAAATAATTCGACTCTAATTTTGATGCATTAAAATGACGTAGCTCACATATAATTCGCAAGCTTAGCCGAAAACACTGTTTGCATATCATTTAATCAATTTACTAGCGCGCGTACACGAACACAAATGATGTCTTAGTAGAGGCCGCTAAGTGCGGGCGGGGTTGGGTGTCCTTAGTGGGCTTTCAACACGTACCCTCACCCCTTACTCAGAACCTCGGTTTCCGGATGTCCGAAACCGTTGGCGCACGAGAGTCATTCAATACACGATAACCGGTAGTGACGGTATCGGTATCGTAATGCAAAGGGACGAGCCCCATAAACTCTGAAATCGAAATGGGCCGTACTTTGTGTACGGTCCACAACGACATAGAGTGGGTTCGAATGGGCCCGAACTCCCACAAAGTTCGGTGGCGACTCCAAATTTGATTTAAATTTTGACCCGAGATCAATCTTACCACGAGATTCATTCGCCTACCCAAACCCGCGTGTGGCCGCGTCGGGGTGGACCTACGTCATGTCCACAATTCTTTTAAGAATCTGACCAACTTCTAAGTCCTAGCCATCTTGTATGCATGTTATAACTTCTACCCAATTATTAAAGTTGTGTGTAATTAGCTAATTAGATAATAACATTCTACATGCTTTCATCTTTTATGTTTGATTTATTTTCTCGAGAGTTTTCTCGTAAAGCTAATCATGTCATCTCTCATATTTTTGCTTCTACTAACTGCCTATTGGACTTAAGTCTTTGATCAATGATGCTTTATTTGTGATTTTAAATATAGATTCGAGCAAAAGTTTACTTTTTGTTGTGCTAATTATTTCAGGTTCATTAAAGTCACGATTTCATTAAAATCTCAGGTCTTTTGTCAAGTATTTTTTTTCTCATCCTTTTATGTTATTGTATGTTACAAATTCTTTTTTGTTCTTGTGACATATTCTTTGCTGAGCAAAATTCAACGTTTATAATATTACTGTAATGCCCATTCGTGTATTGTTTATATCTTGTCTTTGTTTTGAGTAGTATTTGATTTGTATAAAAAAAATGCACCAAATAATGTTATGTGCCTATCTTTTTCGGTTAGGTGAAATTTTTATTTATATGCGCATGATTTCATATAGTTTTTTTCATCTACAATGTTACTCTACTTAATGGTTAAGTAGGTAGGTGTATAGTAAGCGTCGCTACTTTGGCATCGCCTAATAATTTCGTATTCACGTATGTGCTGATACTTTTTGTGAAATTTAATTTCTATGATTTAATATAGGGTTATTTCATGACAATAATACCAACTATAACGGGGCTTCTTAGATTAATCTCAACTATACGTAATCTCGTTTTAATATGAACTATGTCTTCATTAATCTCTCATTGATATAAGTGACCGGTTACCTAGAAAACCGGTTGAACCTTCCTCTTCAGTTTCGGCTATTGGTTAAATTTTTTTTGAATCTTCCCAAAGTTCATCTTGCATTTTTTTTTCCGATTAGTGTTATAGAAGTCATGAAAAAAATGCTTTAATTTTCTTGTTGTTTTGAGTTTCATGAACGACGACGGAACACTCAAGGACCCTAGAAAGTCACAACCGGTCACTATTACCGGTAATAGCAGGTCATAATTTTGTCCATACCGAAATGAGATTAATGAAGGCATAGTTCATATTAAAACGAGATTACATATAGTTGAGATTATTCTTAGAAGCACCCTTATAGTTGGTATTATTGTCATGAAATAACCCTTTAATATATTAATATTTATGGTTATTGAATCTTTATGATCTGTAGATATGGATACTAGTTGGATTACATTGCCAAATGACTACCCCGATTACATAAATGGATGTACGAAGTTTCTTAAGTTAGCTAGACAAAATCTAGTAAATGGGAAAACAAAATGTCCATGTAAGAATTGTAAGTTACGTAATTACTTGCCATTGAGTGAAATAGAGGGACACATTTTGTTCAAAGGGTTTTACCAGAAGCATACAAATTGGTTTTGGCATGATAAAGGGGACGTTCTTGATCATTTGCATGGAGAAAGTAGGCAAGAACCCTTAGTAGGTCGTGATGATATGAAGGGTCTTCTAAATGCAGTTTATGGGCCTAATATTCCTTACTATTCTGAGGATCTTGGTGATGATAATACTCATATTGGCTCATTATAGAAAGAAGGTGAGTTTGATAACGTGTCTATGAGTTTCAATTCTTGTGGTGAGTTTGATAATGAGTTTGATCACACATATGAGGATATGATTGATGATGATTCTAACAATCTCCATAACCACAACAACAAAGAAGATTCTAACTATAAAAAATTGTTTGAAGCAACGGGCGAGCAACTTTACGAGGGTTGTCAATCTTTCTCAAAGTTGTCATTCCTCTTACACTTATTTCATATTAAGTGTATGTTTCATTGGCCTAATGTGTCATTCAACATGTTACTTGATCTTGTACTCAAAGCATTTCCTCAGGTTAAAGAGTTTCCATCATCTTTTTATGAGGGTAAGAAGATAATTGATGATTTAGGTATCGGTTATAAAAAGATACATGCTTGCCCAAACAACTGCATGCTATTTGGGGGGGGGGGGGATAACATTGACAAAGAAGAGTGTCATGTCTGTCACACATCAAGATGGAAGGCAGGCAAGGGTGGAAAAGGTAAAGGTGGAAAAGTCAAGGGTGAAGCAGCCAAAGTTATGAGGTATTTCCCCCTCATTCCTAGATTAAAGAGGATCTACATGTCATCTAAAATAGCGGAAGATATGAGATGGCATCATAAAGAGCGTGTAAAAGATGGAAAACTAAGACATCCATCAGATGGATTAGCATGGGAACAATTTGATTCTCGTTATCCTTTATTCTCCTCTGATCCTCGAAGTGTTCGGTTAACTTTAGCAAGTGATGGTTTTAACCCATATCGTTTGATGAATACCACTTATGGCACATGGCCAATTCTTTTGATTCCTTATAACCTTCCACCATGGTTGTGCATGAAACCTTCTTCATTTCTTTTGTCTTGTATTATTCCTGGTAAATCTAGTCCGGGAATTGACATTGACGTATATTTGCAACCTTTAATTTCTGAGTTGAAGTTGTTAGGGAGCGGTGTTGATGCATTTGATGCCTTTGCGAATGAAAATTTCACACTCCGTGCAGCATTACATAGTACTATTAATGATTTTCCGGCGTATGCTATGTTATCTGGATGGAGTACCTCTGGTTATGAAGCTTGTTCTCGTTGTACCCATTCAACAAATTCTGGCAGATTTGGTGGTAAAATTTGTTATGTGGGACATAGAAAATGGTTGCCACCAAATCACCACTACCATTCCGAAGGTGACACTAATAATTTGTGCAATAAGAAGAGTGTATTTTTTGAATTGCCCTATTGGGAACATAACCCTCTAAGACATAATTTAGATGTTATGCACATTGAGAAAAACGTTTGTGATAATATATTGGGCACGCTATTAGATATGGATAAGATTAGAGGCGATGAGAATGCAAGGAAAGGTCTTAAGAAGCTTGGCATAAAGGAGCACCTTTGGCTCCAAGATTGACCTAATGGAGATCCATACATGCCTCCAGCTTCATACACCATGTCTAACGAGGAGAAGGAGAGATTTCTTAGTGTCCTACAGAAGATTAGAGCTCCTGATGGGTATGGCTCAAATATCTCAAGATGTGTGCATATGAAACAAACAAAGCTCATTAATTTTAAAAGTCATGACAATCATGTCTTGATGCAAGATAAACTTCCCGTAGCGTTGAGGGCATCGAATGCCACTAAGGTCATTGACTTACTCGGGGAATTATCTTTCCTTTTCAAGTGTCTTTGTTCTCCAACTCTTGAACGCGACGAGTTAAATGCACTTCAAGAGAAAATTGTGCTTATACTATGTCGTATGGAAATAGAGTTTATGCCTACCTTTTTCACAACTATGGTTCACCTATTGATTCACTTAGTTTGTGTGAACTTTTCAAAGCTGATGCATACAGGCCGGAATTTGAATGATGATCCTTTTGTTTTCTCTTCTCAAGCAAAGCAAGTTTTTTACGTCGAAGACGAGATGCACAAAGGATGGTCACATGTAATCTGTACTAAACCTAGGGACTTGATTGAAACCGGGGAGATGCTTGTTTGAAACATTCAGTTTGATTATTATAAATTTTTGCTTCTGGTTATGCAAATTTTAAGACATCTACTATCCATTTACCGTTTCGGTTCTTCTGTTGTTTCCGTTCTTGTAAATTTATTGCATCATGCCTGTAACTTGTAACATTTGTGACTCTTTTAACTTGTTTGCACCATAACCATAACTATTAATTAAGATATGTGATTATATACTGACTTCCATTTATATTTCAGGATAAACTAAGGAGACTCACGTGAAAGGATGAGTTACCGAAGCAAAAGAACTAGGGTGGAAATGATGGAAGCAGAACAACCACATGTTCTACCTACGACCCCACCAACGATGCAACCATCATCTGTTAACGGGGGCCGTTCTGCCCGTCAAAAAAGGAACCACATTCTGCTGTAAGCATGGATCATCATCCAGATCGTATATCTTGTCTTCCCTCCCAAAACGTGGAGCAACGTGCTGTTCTAGAAGATCCACTTTCAAACAAACAGGTACACACTTTTCCAGAACATCATCATGTTCTAAACTCTCTCCGCTCAAAGACCCATGTCACCCAAGCACTTGGACAACCACTGATGGTCGGATTTGTCGCCAATCTTACCACCAAACAAACCAACTAACCTAAACTAGAATAGTGAGGGCAAGTTCGGTCGAATCCTCAGAGAGATCGGGAATGAATACTAGTTCGGCATCGGATTATGAATTAGCTATGCGGATCAATAATAGGGGAGTGATTAAACTAATTAAGCTAACTAAGAAATGCAAAAGTAAACTAATAAGAATGATGATTTAATAATAAAGAAAGGCCTAGGGGTCCGACTTAACCACCGACATATCATAATCATGCGTAAGAAATACCGATAATGAGTTGCTAGGATATTAGGATGAGTGGAACGCCTCTAAGGGTCGACTACCTCTCTCCCGGGTTCGTAGTTCGACTAAGTAAAACCCGATCACCTCCCTCCCGGGCTCGTGAATCGGATTCCTAGGTCAATCGAATGAGTCCACTCCCGTGGTACCCAACCCAAGGTCCTAGGTCACTAAGTGCACGTCTTAATCCCGTTCCTTTTTCTTCCCTCTCCCAAGGTGAAGAGTCTAGACCGATAGTTGGGGTACCTTACCTAATTCCCACTCCCGTGTTCAACTAGGCGGGGCAAGGCAAGTCAAGGGGCGAGTTTTACTACCTAGACCTAACTGACTCCCGTCGGTGGACAAGGGTCAAGGGTTCAAACACAACCTAAAGACGAGTCAATTACCGAATCCCAAACTATCCTCCTTCGTATATCCCAAACAACTCAATTACAGGACTCAAACACACAATTTAGACATGTCGGGGCCAAATCGTCCCCTAGTAAAAGACTACTCGCTACTCATAATTAATCTAACACAAAATACACTTATAACTAATCTAAACATAACATCTAACATAATGAAATGATAAAGAATGAAACTTTAATTATTCCTAACATAAACTATATATAAACAAACAATACAATTATGAATAACATTACAAAACATAATTAACGATAAAGATTATAACTTTAAACTAATTAATAATAAATTAAACATAAATCCAAAACATAAAGGATAAACAATAAATAAAAAGAGAGAAGAGAATTGTACCACAAATGGAAGAGAAAATTGGATGAGCAACTAATGCATAAAGATTAAGTCTTGAATCCAAAAGATTAAATATCTTAAACTAACTTAAGCAACTAATTAGAATTAAACTAATTATCCTAAAACTAATTGAAGAGACAAAACAAAAAAAGGCTGCGCTGCTGCGTGACTACTACTACTCTCAAGCTCTCTCTACTTCCCTAAAAACTTGCTTCTTCCTTCTCTCTCCTCTACTCTTTCAAATCAGCCCCCCATCCTCCTTTTTCCATAGTGGGCCGGGTGTTCTTTTGTGTTTGGGCCCAATCCTCAGTACTTTTTTGATTTGAGTCGTTTTGTTCCGTCTTTATCGTTTCGGTTCTCTTCGGTACCTATAAAATCAAATATCGACGCACAATACCCAATTCTCGAGAAATAATACAATTTGACAATAAATAAACTAAACTCGATTAATAAGCTAAATAAACGTAAAAGGCTCAATAATAGCAAATCGAGATATAAAACCGACCAAGTAAGAGTAAAAATGTGGGACAAAAACAGGTAAAATCACGACTTATATATCAAACTCCCCACACTTAACTCTTACTCGTCCTCGAGTAAGCTCAAAACTCTAGACTATGACCCGTAAACAAAACAAAAACACAATATATACAAACATACGTACTCAACAAATATTTACAAACAATCACAAGCTCCAATATCAAAAGTCACAATTCTAAAATCTAACTAAAGCATAAACAATGATAATTAAACACTAAAAAGTTGCATAATCACATTATACATCCATTGGTTTCGGTCCAAGCTATTTCGAGGGCATGAGACGGAGATGAAAAACAAACTCCCATGAAATTAGTGACTAAAAACATGTCTCGGCCCCTCGTAAAAACAAAGAGCTAGGGTCGTCCTATAAACCAAGTGACGGATCAAAGCGATACAAAATGGTTAAATGGAGATAAATAAAAATGACTCGGGGAGGAATATGATTCATTTTTTTTCTTTTTCTCGTTTTCTCTTTTTTTGTTTCTTTTTCATTTTTTTCTTTCTTCCCCCCTTATTCTTTCTTTTTGAGTTTTTGTGATTTTTTTCTGGAGCATTTTTTGTGATATTGGTACGAAAAACCAACTCTTATTTTCTAGAGTATTTTTGTGGAAAATGGATCGTAAAAAACATAGTGTCACTCGGTTTATAGTCACCTAGACAAGTTCAAGGTCAAATCACATCACGGGAGGTGGACGGTGGAATTGAATGATGTACACACCCTCGAGCGACTCACAGTAGGAGACCAATTGATACACAACATTCATATGCAACGATCCAATGTCTAAATTTCATTATTTCCACAAAAGTTAGAAACTAGAAGAACAACTACATCAAAGAAGACAAGTAAAAGCAAAAACTTGACACTTTAAGGGATTTTTTAATTTTTCACTTTTTAGGAATTTTTTCAAAATTTTCAAATTTTTATGGATTTTCTAAAATTTTCAAAAGAAAACACGAAATAGACATGGACGACAAAAGCAATCAAAACAAGCTAACATAATGCTACATTCCCACAAAAACCAAATATTTACAACACTAAATACCACCAAGGTAATAACCACAAGAGTATCAACTCAACCACAACAAAATCCAACCAAAAGCCTCCCCACACTTAAATCGAACATTGTCCTCAATGTTCCAAACAAGGGGAAGGGGAAGAGAGGGCAAGAAATTACCAATTAAGCTCTTTGCTGGAAGTAGAATGATATTTCCATGCTTCTTGTCCTAATCCCTTCAAGTTGAACTCTTGTAAAAGTACCTACATCCAAAAACAAAAACACACAAAAAAGCAAAAATATATACAATGGGTGCTTTGTTTAAATTCGTTAGCTCGACTCCTTCAAGACTTCAAGAAAAGAGCAATTTAATGCCCTTAGAAGTTGGTCATACAACCTAGCAAAGAACTCCGAAAAGTGACAATAGAAGACAAAAGTATATGGACAAAGCAATGCATAAACAAGAAAGACATAATAATTATGAAACAATTTTTCCATGCCTTCATGTTCAAATCTATCTTCTTTGTTGACTTTGGGCTCTTTAGGTGAGGTGTAAGGAGTGAATGGTAAGAAAAGTGAAGGGTGAGAAGAGGTTTGCAAAGAGGCATAAAGGGATGGTTCTTCAAGGATGCAAGGGTTAAGAAAATCATTATTAAGAGATTTCTCAACATTAAGAGTGTCCTCACCCTTTTCTTTATCACTAAAAACCTCAAAAATTTCAACACTAACCTCTTCCTCCATGTCCTCAAAAAGTGGATTCTCCATAAAAAACATACTACCTAAATCCCCAAAAATGGGATTTTCAAAGGTCTTAGGCATAGAAAAATCAACCACTCCACTAATGGAGGGAGAAACCTCAAGATCACTCTCACTTACATCCTTCTCTTCACATGACTCATCAAAAACATCAAACTCCTCAAGATGGCTCTCCTCAACAATACATTCATCAACACATGTTGTATTCCCAAGATTTTCATCAAATGTTGCACACTCCAACTCATTCAAATACATTTCATTCAAATCCCTCTCAACAAGTGAACAATTTCCATCATTGAAACCACAATCATCACCAAACATCATAAACTCTAAGTCACTCACATTACATGGCACTTGAGAATCAACAAAGTGGGGTGTGGATTGGTTTGCAAGAGATGAAATAGGATTTAAAGAAGGGTTGAGTGAGTGTGTAACATCATTTTCATCATCATTCAAAGGCTTGGCAATCATAACATGTATCAAGGAAGGAGAATCATGCATAATCAAATCATCACATGACTCAACAAAATCATCATCAATAAGCATGTCATCTTTCCCCAACAAAGGCATAGAAAATTCATTCACATCAATATTTGGGGAAAGGGAGTCATCAATAATCATATCATGCTCATCATCATCACATATAAAATTTACCTCATTCTCTCGAGAAGTCTCCAAGATTCTCAAATTTTCGGCTAATGTGTCTAATTGAGCTTGAGCCTTGCTATAGTATGAGGTCACGGAGGAATGTAATTGGGCCAAGGAGTTATCAACATCTTCATTTCTTTGCTTTTGAAGAGCAAGAAATTGGTTTTGACTTTCTAACATTTGCTCCATCATACTCTCCATGATGGACTCAAGAGTTGAGGTATAAGTTTCTAAGGATTGAGATGGCATATACCTCAAAAAACTCAAGTATTCATTTAAGTCCAGTGATCTACCCTCACTCACGTAACAAGCCAATTCACGAGTCTCCAAACTCATACCCTCATAAACAACATAGCCTAAATCCGAATCGGAGAAATAATAACCACAAGAACCAAGATATGCAACACACTCCTCAAACCTAGAAAGGTATTCATGAAATGGTTCATTGTCATATTGAGAGAATTCAAAAATAGCATCCATCGGACCAAAAGGTGACAAGCAAGGGACAAGTCACAAGATAAGAGACAAAATAACACACACGGATGGAACAAGGGATAAGTAACCAAACGTAGTCTAATAAATCTAAGGCTAAACTAATATCAATCCGTTGATCTCCCCGGCAACGGCGCCATTTTGATAGCCGAGATTTGTCGCCAATCTTACCACCAAACAAACCAACTAACCTAAACTAGAATAGTAAGGGCAAGTCGGGTCGAATCCTCAGAGAGATCGGGAATGAATACTAGTTCGGCCTCGGATTATGAATTAGCTACGCGGATCAATAATAGGGGAGTGATTAAACTAATTAAGCTAACTAAGAAATGCAAAAGTAAACTAATAAGAATGATGATTTAATAATAAAGAAAGGCCTAGGGGTCCGACTTAACCACCGACATATCATAATCATGCGTAAGAAATACCGATAATGAGTGTTGCTAGGATATTAGGATGAGTGGAACGCCTCTAAGGGTCGAGTACTTCCCTCCCGGGTCCGTAGTTCAACTAAGTAAAACCCGATCACCTCCCTCCCGGGCTCGTGAATCGGATTCCTAGGTCAATCGAATGAGTCCACTCCCGTGGTACCCAACCCAAGGTCCTAGGTCACTAAGTGCGCGTCTTAATCCCGTTCTTTTTTCTCCCCTCTCCCAAGGTGAAGAGTCTAGACCGATAGTTAGGGTACCCTACCTAATTCCCACTCTCGTGTTCAACTAGGCGGGGCAAGGCAAGTCAAGGGGCGAGTTTTACTACCTAGACCTAACCGACTCCCGTCGGTGGACAAGGGTCAAGGGTTCAAACACAACCTAAAGACGAGTCAATTCCCGAATCCCAAACTATCCTCCTCCGTATATCCTAAACAACTCAATTACGGGACTCAAACACACAATTTAGACATATCGGAGCCAAATCGTCCCCTAGTAAAAGACTACTCGCTACTCATAATTAACCTAACACAAAATACACTTATAACTAATCTAAACATAACATCTAACATAATGAAATGATAAAGAATGAAACCTTAATTGTTCCTAACATAACTATATATAAACAAACAATACAATTATGAAATAACATTACAAAACATAATTAACGATAAAGATTATAACTTTAAACTAATTAATAATAAATTAAACATAAATCCAAACAAAAGGATAAACAATAAATAAAAAGAGAGAAGAGAATTGTACCACAAACGGAAGAAAAAATTGGATGAGCAACTAATGCATAAGGATTAAGTCTTGAATCCAAAAGATTAAATATCTTAAACTAACTTAAGCAACTAATTAGAATTAAACTAATTATCCTAAAACTAATTGAAGAGGCAAAACAAAAAAATGGTTGCTGCTGTGTGACTAACTACTACTCTCAAGCTCTCTCTACTTCCCTAAAAACTTGCTTCTTCCTTCTCTCTCCTCTACTCTTTCAAATCAGCCCCCCATCCTCCTTTTTCCATAGTGGACCGGGTGTTCTTTTGTGTTTGGGCCCAATCCTCAATACTTGTTTGATTTGAGTCATTTTGTTCCGTCTTTATCGTTTCGGTTCTCTTTGGTACCTATAAAATCAATTATCGACGCACAGTACCCAATTCTCGAGAAATAATACGATTTGACAATAAATAAATTAAACTCGATTAATAAGCTAAATAAATGTAAAAGGCTGAATAATAGCAAATCGAGATATAAAATCGACCAAGTAAGAGTAAAAATGTGGGACAAAAATAGGTAAAATCACGACTTATCAGTCAACAGACCCTAAGGGCTCACAAAATTCAAGCCAAAAAACTTGCCTTTCTGCCCCAAACATTGTTCAACCTTCTGGTCAAAATCCCAGGTCAAGCGGACATTTCAGCGACCCCCGGGTGCTTTAAAGGTCCACCTTTCAATGACCCCAGACACCCGAACACTGAAGCCCGCCCAAGACCAGAATGCAACTCAAAACACCTGTGATTCTTCTCTAAAAAATGGGCAACATTCTGGTGTTATCGATACTGTTTCAAAACCCCCACCGAGGCAGGCTTTTCACCAACCTCGAGATGCTCTTAATCCTCACATTTCAACGAATTTAGACACACAAATACTGCAGTCCCCACCAAAACTGAACATTGGTCAGAAAGCGTGTTATTCTACCCCAAAAATTAACCAACACTCTGGTCTTAAGGACAACCATTCACCAAACCAGAATGTAAGAGACTTTAATGCCCGGGAGTCGCTGTCTCAAGATCTGACCAACCTTTTGCTGTAAGGCTCCAACATTCAAAGCCCCGAGAGAGCCAAATATTCCAAGGTACTACATCTAAAAAAAGTGGGGAACAAGCACAAGAACACGGAACTAGAAATGCTCCCTTGTAGAAAAACCCTTTAACAAACTCACCAACACCAAATTCGCTATTAGAGCAATGTCGAGTTAGTACCTTAATGTCCGGATCACCATTGTCTTTGCCTTCTTACGGTGCTAGAGGTATGAATCTAAAGCCTACGTCGACACTACCTCAACCCAGTCGAGATCAACAAACTAGTTCTATGAATGAGACACTACCAGACACGTTTATTGGAATAAACACCAAAGGCTCCAATTATGTTAATAAGTCAGTAGTTGATACTCGAGGAGAAGTTTTCAACCATGAAGAGGCTAGGCAAATTGTTCCAGAAACAATCAGACCAAGACGCCGCGGTGTGGTCTATGATTGGCCTGATAATATAGTATTTGACGAGCATGAGGAGGTTTTAACTATGGGTATCATTTTCATTCGCTTTTATTATTAATTATTCATATTCATTATTAATTCTCAGTTATGCAATATATGTGTGAAAGTTTATGCCACTAATAACTGTTAAATGTGAATCACCAAATATAAGAACACATCAGAATATCATTAGAACAAAACATTAGGGAAGAGCAGTACAGTACAATAACAATTTATAAATTCTTTAGCGGTAATACAAATAACCATTAACTGCAACGATCATTATTTCTGTCACATGAATGTCTTTTATATGTATATCTGAACATTATCTGCTCACATTTTGTGGCTGTTGCCTCATACCTTTACAGTTCCGATATGCAATTGATATTAGTTAATCTTAATTTGTAATGTGTGGTTATTTGGAGTTAGGAGATATATGTTATTGGCTTTTAAAATCCTAAACAGTTTGTAGTTCCTGTACAGTAACCAATAACTTTAAGCATGGATAAATCCGCTCTTATGTTCACCTCGTATGTTTGGCAGATGCAAAAGGGAATTACATTAATGTCAAAGGATCAATTCAACCCCATGATGTATGGTATGAGGTCGATGTAAAGTATTGTGTCACTTTTAATGAGTTGTATCAGCCACTCAAAAAAGGGGGACATATACTTGTTAGATTTATCGGGGATGTCGCGAAAATGGAAAGATTATGTCCAATTAGACAAATTAATTGGCATCATGTTAATGCACAATACAAAGTTGATATCATTAAGTTAATTCGGGTATGGTTCTTTCATATTAAGTTGAAATATGGTGGCCGCAAGAATCTACTCGATCTACATTCTGTTTGTTTTATGATTTTATTTGTTTTATATTTGCAGGGACATTTCGTTATACCAGATGGCGAACGTTATGACGAAGGGATTTTGAAGCGCGTAGGCAAGAGTGTGAGACAGTATAGGCATTACTTGAAGAAGACTTACTTTAAACCCACAAGCAAAAGTAGAGAACAAATTTATCAAGCAGGACCTTCAAAGCATCCTCTTGATATCTGGATTCTGTAGACACCCGCATTTTGACTGCCAGGTGTCTATGGCAGTTTCCAAAAAACATCCGATGATGATCGGACGCTAACATGCTTCTATGCGCTCGGATACGGGCTCAAATCCATTAATTGTTGGCTAACACACTTACAGAGTACAAATATCACAAAATCAACCTCAAATCCAGGTCCAGTGGGCCGTTTCCAATCAAATAAGGCTAAGTTGGGCCAAAATCGACATCGGAATTAAAACCGACTTTTTGCGATTGGGTCAACCCCGGTCAAAGTCGTTTCCGAGACACACAAAACAACCCCTCACATCATCAAAAAGTCCAAGTCAAGCACAAAACCCATCAAACATCCAAAGTCAAGGTTCAAGTCAATGGACCCGTGCAACCCGTTGGGCCACTCGATCGAGTGCCCGACCCACTCGATCGAGTGCCCGACCCACTCGATCGAGTGGGCCTGTTTCGAGCCCGGCTGCAGGCGTGATGGGCCACTCGACCGAGTTAGCCACCTACTCGGTCGAGTAACCCTAAACCGGGTGCCCTAGCCTTGCCTATATAAGCAACCCCCATGCAATACATTATACAACTTTTTACCACTTTAAAAAACCCTAATCTCTACACACCTTTGAGCAATCATACACGTACAACCCTAAGCAATACACTAGCAAAAACCGTAAACCTAGTTTCAGGAATCAATCCCGAGCCACCATAACTTAACTTTCATTCACCTCGAAGACTCTTGTGTTAAAGCCACGGTTACGAGTTCGATCCGAGACAAGAACATGTAGGTTGAGGATGTCAAAACCCTTTCTTTTCTCCTTCTCTTCCTCACGTCGTCTTCATCTTCTTCTTGCATCCTTTTTTTTCGTTTTTTTTATTTTGTTCATTGCATCTTAATATCGATAATACTATTAATACCAAAGCATTAAAATACTTATCGATTTGTGTCAAATAAGAAGGATATCGGAATAAGAAAACACGAATATACAAGTGTACTGCACACAGCGTTGACGGTCGCTTATTCCGGTACCCCGACTATTTGATTATTGAGATAAGTCAACTTAAACAATAATTCGTTAGTATTTTTGTCGTCATCATCATTAATCTTGCAGTCATCATTTTTTAAAATCAATTTTCAATAAGGGTCGAAACCCGTTGACGCGGATCCGACATCATAATCCCTCGGGATTTATTTCGATGTCGGAAAAGCCGAGAGAATCAAGTCCTCTAATTTAAGCAAAACGTCGATTTCGTAGATTCGATACCAATTTCATAATTGGATGTCGAATCTAGCAAATCTAGTCAATTTAATTCAATCAATTCGATTTTTCGTTGATGCTAACGTAGATGTCACGTTATAATTATGACACTACGAACGCGGAGAGAAATTCATGTCTTTTTGATTGACTTAGAACGACTCAAATCAATTTTCTTCTTTTTTTCCGCTCTAGTATTCCATATCGATTCAATAATCGAATATGGGATACGACGAGCATTCAAATTTAGAATCGGGTATAAATTCAAACAATATTTATATTCGGTTCAACCAAATCTATGATTTATAAAAAATCCGAATCAAGCATAAGTCATACAATATTTATGCTCAATTCGGTAGAACTGTCGAATTATCAAAAATCAAAAGCAATTTCGAAATCAATTCAATTGGCAAGCGAATTACAATTCGTACAGGGGGCACTCGACCGAGTGCCTAGCCCACTCGGTCGAGTGGCACCCCAAAATCAGATCAGAATGTCAGTCACGATCCCCACTCGGTCGAGTCTCACGGTGACTCGGTCGAGTGGCTATGTACTCGACCGAGTTGGTCAATAACTCGGCCGAGTATGGTCTGAAACGCAAAACAGAAACCTCTTTTAAAGGTCAACTCGATCGAGTGACTCCATCACGACCAAAACGAGAGTCGTACATTCTTCTTTTCAAATTCGATAGTATTTTATGACTTAGGTCAACACGTGCTTAATTAATCACGTGTATTTACTATCTTTTCGAACCATGCATCACCTTGTTTATCATTCAATTCAATATTTGCACAAACCGTTATTATTCGTTACATCGTTACTAACCGTTTGTTGTTTCCTTTGTCAATTTTTATCGTTTGTTTTATTTTATTAAAATGAACCCACATGCTAAAATTCCACTTTGACGTAGAATTAATTGCATTAAATTGACATAGAAACCCTCTTTTCAAATTCCTCACATGCCTAGGAAAATAATATTTGCATAAGCATTTTTCCCGTTCAACTAACGCGCGTATTGGAAAGTCATTCGAATTCTTAGTAGAGGCCGCTAATGCGCGGGCGGGGTTGGGCGTCCTTTGTGGGCTTCCCAACACGTACCCTCACCCCTTACTCAGAACCTCGGTTTCTGAATGCCCGAAACCGTTGGCGCACGAGAGTCATTCAATACACAATATCCGATAATGTCGGTATTGGTATCAAGTGCAAAGGGACAAGCCCAATAAACTCTGACATCGGAAATGGGCCGTATTTTGTATACGGACCACTACGACATAGAGTGGGCTCGAATGGTTCCGAATAACCACAAAATTCGGTGGCGACTCCACATAGACCTAAATTTCAATTCAATCCATTCTCATATGGAGATTCATTCGCCTACCCAAACCCGCGCGTGGCCGCGTCGGGGTGGACCTATGTTATGTCCACCGATTCACTTGGTCGATTATTGGTATTCCGAAAAAGGAAAGGTATATGCCCAAATTTAAAATTAATTATTTTCACTCGCATCACCATAATCACATTTTATTAATGTAATAGGTTGGTTGGTAGCTATAATAAAGACGACCTGTGCAGTTTTTTGTGTGCCCAGTTTTCTTATGTTGGTTTTTTCAATCCATAATGCTTGCATATAAATATTTGATGCAGAGATTCGCTGAATGTGCTAAAGAAGCCCGTGCATCGCAAAATCATGTTCATACAACCGGGTCTACAAGCTATGCTATATACGAGCGAACTTTGTAATTTTTTTTATTTGATTTGATTTTATCTATATATATTATTTATCTATTTTTTTATTTATGGATTAGAATTAAATACAAGTTGAGATGGAATTAAATATGTGGTCATGATGATTAACAGAAAGAAAGGAACAAAAGGGAACCAACTGAGTTGGAGATTTTTAAGCAAACTCATGAGAGAAAAGATCGATCCTTTGTGAAAAACACTATAACAGAGAAGTTTCTGGTACACACATATATAAGTTTCACTTTCTCTATTAATCTTCTATATTGACATGAAATATATACAAATTGGTGAACCCGACGTGAAGATTTTTGCTCTTCATCTCCAATCTCGAAAGATCCAGATCTGTAGAAGGCACGGGGGCAAACGAAATCAACCTCAAGTCATTCTACCAAATTTCGAGACAAAGTTGCAACCGACTTCGAAGTCTCTGCAACAAGTCTCGAGGGGGCATTTGTGGACACCAAAATTTTATATATTTCGGTATCTATCTATGTCTAATATCTTTAGTATTTAGAGATAATTATCAAAAAAATATTGTGATAATATCTTAGGATACTGTAGAATATTCTTAACTTCCTGTCTAAGATATTAGGCTATAAATACGGGTCTTGTATCTAGGTTTAGAGGAGGTCAGATGGAATAAGTCTCAAAACGACCCCATCATCCTACTACCAAATTGTAGGTAAATGGAATAAGTCACAAAAGAGACTCCGTCTTCCCCCTACGGATCTAAGTCGATAAGACCTCCGTAGAACTATCAAAAACCCTACCTTCGAGATTGGAATCAAGAGATCCACGGAAATTGTAACACGCAATCTTTCGATTATCAAATAAAACTCGTATTCCATATTATTTTGTATCTGTTATTCAATTATCACAGGTGCGAAATTTTATGTTTTACAAATTATATATATATATATATATATATATATATATATATATATATATATATATATATATATATATATATATATATATATATATATCAAGTGAGTCCACCTTTTAAAATTGAGTCCGTGAGTCCTCACCACATCTCTTGGATTAGAAAGAGATTGATGATTGTGATTTGTGTGAGTAATTAAAGCAACTGACCATATTTGGTAAATATCTCTCTCCTTAATTTACTCATCATTTAACATCTCTTCTATAAAAAAAAATAACTACCATCTCTCAAACACATATTCCTTCACAATTAAGATTTTCATTTAAAAAAATTAAATTTTTATTATATAGAACTAAAAATAATAATTTACCGCATATCTTCTCCTCTTCTTAATTTATTTTGTGTTACTCTTATTGTATAGAACTATTACTATGGTTAAAGTTTGGTGTTACTCTAACGAACATCAGGTTTCTGGTTTTGTAACAGAGAAGTTGCTGGTTTTGTGTGTGTGTATATATATATATATATATATATATATATATATATATATATATATATAACAGAGAAGTTTCTGGTTTTGTGTGAGTGTGTGTGTGCGCGTATATGCTATCAATCATTCCTTTTTTTACGTATTCAGGTGGAAGTTGATGCTAATATTTAGACCGAACTTGTGACTAATCCTATCAAGTCCAAGGCACAAATCGAAAAGGAAGTTTTTAGTAAACTAATGTACGGGGAGAATATTCCTAAACGTCCTTTAGGATATGGGTATGGTGTGAAAAGAAGCGACGTATTTGGAGTGCATGGTATATTAAGGAAAGAAGCTTCTAGTTATGGAGAAAGTAACTCTCTAGCTATGCAAAACATGGAGGAACATGTAGCTAACTTGACTAAGGAAAACAAAGAGTTACACACCAAGGTCAATGAGACCAATTTCTTGTTGTCCAAAATCTTGGAAGGTATGAGTACTGGAAAACCGCCGACCGAATTAGTTGAACTTGCAAAGAAGACCTTGAACAAGGTTTCACATGTATATATATTTTTCTTCTTTTTAATTTTTCTTCTCTTTTTCTACTGTAATGAATGATCGAAGAATATATGTTGATAATACTATTTCATATATTCGTTAATATAGTTCCTACCCATTTTTTCTCCAAAATATAGTGAGTAGAAGCTTAAACATTATGGTATGCAAGGTTGCAACATAGTGATGTTAGCTGATATTGTATAGTTGTTGGCCATTTTGGTTTTGTTGCTATTTTTCATATTGATATCAATTTAAATTAATACGTAGTAGTCTTTAGTGTATCCGAATAAATAGAGACCCGACTCTTAATGTCTTTTACATTGAACATGGTTTCTTGTTGAGTGATTAATGATTTATATCATTTTCGTAATCTTTTATTGAGTAAGATTTTCCATTATTCGTTAATATTTGTTTTCTTTTTGTATAGGTACCAGATTTATCAAATCCTCGTGGCGATGCATCTTGATATAAAAGGAGCGATTTGGGAGCGAGCTGATTAGTCACATGTTCTATATATCTATGATTTAATATTGTAGACACAACATTTTTTTTTTGCACGAAAACATTTGTAATTATAACTTTTTCCGATCACTTGTTTAGATGAAGTAATGACAATATATTACTATTAAGATTTGGAAATGTACTCAATCTGATTGTGATTTGAAATATTTATTTTGGCCATGTTTCTTATATATATATGTTAGAAATTCTAAAGTGATCGATTGAGTAATTCTAATGGTTATTTCATAATGTGTTTAAGCAATATTGTTGTAATGTTGGGCTGACGGAAAAAAGCGTCGTAAGTTAAGAAGTAGCTCGACGTCTAAAAGCATAGAGAGGCATGATGCTTAAAAGCGTAGAAAAAATTGACATCAAAAAGCGTAGAAAAAAGGGACTACAAAGAATGTAGAGAAATTCGACAACAAAGAGCGTAGAGCAATTCGACAACAAAAAGCGTCGGCAAATCCTGACACCAAAAAAGACGACGCTTTAAGGAAGCTTCGAGAAAATAAATCTTGACGCTTAAAAGCGTCGAGAATCAACAAAAAAGGCGTCGATAAAACAAGGAGTTTGTAGTAGTGCACATGCGTGTACACCCTTGCCGCGTGGGTCTCCATCGGATTCGTCGTTCCAGTTTTGGGGAATGTTTGCCGGTTATCGTTGTCTAGCCTCTTCTGCATGTGCCTCTGTTGGTCCGTCGCACTTTCGAAACGCATCAGAACTGGACCAACGTACCTTTGTTGTCTTCAAACTTTTTGAAGAAACTGTTCTCACTCTCTGATCTCTGCGTTGTCCTCATAATTCCGGACATCCTCAACTCCCTGTAATGCGCGACGACCCATTTGCTCCTGATGTCAAACATATTTTCGAACCATTCGATCCCCACAGCATCATGGTCGATCATAATCCGCCCCCACCTGTCATCGAACTCTGACGCCTCGATGTCATCATCCCAAATAATTGCATTGAGGGCTTTTACGAATTCTGAGGCTTCCTCTCTTGATCTGCCGTACTTCGTTGGAACCTTGTTCATGATGTGCCACGTGCAGCACCGTTGGTGCGCTGCTTTGAATATTTTTGGGACGACTTTTAAAATCCCGAGATCCTGGTCTATAATGATATAACACGGTTTCTTCCCGCCTATGGCTTCCAGAAAATGGGAGAGGACCCAGATAAATGACTCATAGTCCTCCTTTAATAGCAACGCTCCGCAAAACGTGACAGACCGTTTGTGGTTGTCCATACCAGTGAACGGTGTGAACACCATAGAATATACTTTGGTTTCGTACGTTGGGTCGAACGAAACTGCATCCTCGAATGCCGCGTAGTTCCTTCGAGCTGCACCATCCGCCCAAATGACCCTGCGTAAGCTTCCATCTGCATCAACATCGTAGTCAAAGTAAAAATCCTCCTGACTGTCCCTCAAACTCTTGAACCGGTTTATGAACAATTGACCATCCTGCTCGTGAACGAAGCACTTGACGTCCCTCCCCCAGTTCTTGAAATCAATCAACGATGCTCCGATGTTCTGGAATCCGCCCGACATCTCCTTGCACATCCTGTATGTTCGAGTTGCCCCAATCTTCAGCTGCACACACAAAATTACAACTGCATTAGTCGTGCGCAGTTAGCAGTCAACCATGCACTAACAACACTGTTCACAGACGTTACACACCCTCGAGTTGCAAACGATCATCTCCTTGTGATATCTTGATATACTTCGAGATGACTTTTGAAACTCTCTGTCATTGACCATCACAAGTTCATGGTTGTGTTCCTCGATGAACTCTTCAATGTAAAACCCCCCGATCATTGCACAGAGCCTAATACTTGAACCACATTGCATCCTCGTAGCCTTCGTATTCCTTATGGGTTCATACGATCCCATAGACTCTTACCCCTCCTTCTCTCCGGTGCACGACAACTTCACCATGGTCTGGCTAGCTGTTTTGCCCTCCTTATTACAAGCCAAAAATTTCTTCTTAATCGAACCATCAAAAGATCTAGTTGTCGTGTACCTCTTCGCCTAGAAACCAATGGACCATGCGTAAGATTGATAAAACTGGAATGCTCCGTCGATGTCCACAAACTGCTGCCCTACGTAAGGCACACTCACTGTGTCTTCAACTGACATATAGGTTGGAACAAAAAAGAACTATCAAAGGTTGGGACAATAAAAAGAAACTCTATATTACACGCTAAACACTGAAAATCTTGCAATGATACAGAAACCAACACAAATATTATAAAAAGAAACCCTATAGTACACACTAAAAATTGAAAATCTTGCAATGCACGCATTCATCTCTGACCTTAATGAAATGTGACTTTTCTCAACAACGACTGTGACTTTGAAGAACAACGACAGTGACTTTGCTCATATAACAGCATGGTTGTTAAAGATTAACACCCACAAAATATAAGAACTACAAGAACGAAAAACCAAACTGCAATACTCAACAAAAAAAAAACGACAGTAATAAGAATAACAATGATAAAGAAACCGACATAAATATTTGGAATAATAAAGTAACTTCAACGTAACACAACTACAACTACACTAGAGGTACAGGTTAAAACGTCCTGTTGGATCAATAAAAAGAAACCAACATAAATATTCAGAGGTTGGATCAATAAAAAGAAATCCTATATTACACACTAAAAACTGAAAATCTTGCAACGCACGCATTCATCTCTGACCTTAATGAAATGTGACTTTTCTCAACAACGACTGTGACTTTGAAGAACAACGACTGTGACTTTGCTCATATAACAGCATGGTTGTTAAAGATTAACATCCACAAAATATAAAGAACTACAAGAACAAAAACCAAACTGCAATACTCAACAAAAAAAAAATGACAGTAATAAATATAATAATGATAAAGAAACCAACATAAATATTTGGAATAATAAAGCAACTTCAACGTAACACAACTAAAAACGCGATACTCAACAACAACAAAAAACGACAGTAATAAATATAACAATGATAAAGAAACCAACATAAATATTTGGAATAATAAAGCAACTTCAACGTAATACAACTACACCTACAGCAGAAAACTATAACAGTATTTGGATTAAAAGTATTAAAATAATAATAATTTGCCTTTGATAAATATTTGGATTAAAAGTATTAAAATAACAACCCACGTATCAAAACCTGTACTCATTGTAGACACCCACATTTTGACCGCCAGGTGTCTATAGTAGTTTCCAAAAAACACCCGATGATGATCGGACGTAAACATGACATAATACATTCGATTTTGGACTCGGAATCAATAGTAGTTGGCACGAGCTTTTAGCGGAGTAAAAATCTCACAAAACCGATCTCAAATTCAGGCCCAGTGGGTCGTTTCCAGTCATATAAGACTAATTTGGGTCAAACCCGTCACCAAGGGCAAAACCGTCTTTTAGCGACCGGGTCAAACCCCGGTGAAAGGCATTTCCGAGTCATAAAAATCTGGCACACCACCTTAAAAATCCGACTTGAGGTCAAAGACTACACAAAAATCAGCAATGAAAGAAGAATTATGCAACTAGACTTCTTCGTTAGAGATAAAACTCGATCTCTAAGGAGTTTTCCACCCGGCTAGACCCACTCGATCGAGTAGACCATCTCACTCGATCGAGTGGACTCATAAAATCAGCCAAAACCGGGTGTTTTCTTCCCTTACAAGCAACATTTTCCTATCCAAAGACGGAATCCTATTGCATCCAAGACTACTACCTTTCCTATCCGAAACAGGAGTTTTTTCCCATCCAAGTCAGGAAACCTCCCCTATAAATACACCCCCTTTGCACACACAAAAGAGGAACATCCACGACAATTACAATTCCCGACACATATCAAGAATACACAACACAACAATTCCAATCCCGACATACACAAGTTACAACCCGGAATTCCTGCAATACTAGGCATATTATATTCCGATCTTTCCTCTAAAAATCCTATAGGATTCCCGACCATTCACAACCCAAAATTCTAGGCAATTTTAGGCAAACCATATGCAAACCATATGAAAATAAAACCATATGCTCGTCCGTTTTCGAGATAATCAAACATGTAGGTTGAGGGTGTTACAAATCCAGACTTCTCCCTTTTCTTCTCTTTCTCTCGTTCGTCCGTCTATTTATACGGGTCATTGTCGTGTTTTTTTTTATTATTTTCTCGTTCCTAATATCGATATTATCGTACTATTTTCAATAAAGAGTCGTCCCTAAGGATTCGATACCGACTCTATAGTCGAATGTCGGATCTAAAAGGAATCAATCATTAAAACTATTTTAAGCATAATCTCGTTGATGCCGAAATAATCGTCACATAGTCCTAAAAGGACTAATTACGACATTAAGACGCGGAGATATTTATTTCGATTCATAACAATTTCTAGACGTCTTTTTTTTTTCCAACAATCCCTTTAAGTATTGGATATCGATTTCGTAGTCGAATTTCAAATATTTACGAGTTTTGAAAATTTTAAGTCGGGTATAAATTGTGCCATATTTTTACACGACTTAACGAAATTATCGGTTTTCAAAAATTAAAAGCAATTTCGAGATCAATACTGAAATTGCGAATCGAGTCACCACTCGAACAGGGGGCACTCGATCGAGTGACACCCAAAAAAACGGGCAGAAACCTTTTTCAAGGGACACTCGACCGAGTCCCTCCATGACTCGGCCAAGTAGCCCCAATTACGCATAAATAAACGCGTCTTACACGCTACAAGTCTCGATAAACCTTTTTCAAACGATTTCGGTCAACACGTGTCAAGTCTATCACGTGAATCTAGTCCTTTCAAAACCGCATCGTGTCATGCTTACATCTCCTAACTCGTTCTCTTCGTTATTATCGTAATTGTTGTATCGTTTATTGCATTATATTCCCGGGTGGTATGCCACTCGTATATTGTAACCTGTTCTTTCTTTCATTGTTTGTTTTATTGTACTAAAATGAACATCACATGCTAAAACAAATTTGACGTTAGTTTAAATGCATTAAACGACGTAGTTAAACATAGTTCACATGTTTAGCCAAAACGCTCTTTGCATATCATTCAACCATCAAACTAACAGGCGTACACCACAAACGAACGATATCTTAGTAAAGGCCGCTAAGTGCGGGCGGGGTTGGGTGTTCTTTGTGAACTTCCTAACACGTACCCAAACCCCTTACTCAGAACCGTGGTTTCCGGATGTCCGAAACCATTGGCATACGAGAGTCATTCAATACACGATTTCCGATAATGTCAGAATCAGTATCGCAATGCAAAGGGACGAACCCAATAAACTCTGAAATCGGAATGGGCCGTACTTTGTGCATGGTCCACTACGACATAAAGTGGGTTCGAATGGGTCTGAACTCCCACAAAGTTCGGTGGCGACTCCACTTGGATTTAAATTTCAATTCGAGATTGTAGACACCCACATTTGGCTGCTAGGTGTCTATATATAGCAGTTTCCAAAAAACACCCGATGATGATCGGACGCAAACGTGTTTCTACGCGCTCGGATATGGGCTCGAAACCATTGATTGCTGGCTTAGGCCCTTTACGAAGTACAAATCTCACAAAACTGACCTTAAATTCAGGCCCAGTGGGTCGTTTTCAACAAAATAAAACTGATTTGGGTCAAAACCGACACCGAAAATAAAACCGACTTTTAGCGATTGGGTCAAACCCCGGTCAAACCCGTTTCTAAGACATAAAAAACAGCCACTCAAACATCCAAAGTCCAACCCTAAATACAAGACCCACAAAAGTACCCAACCAAAGGCCCAAAAAACGGACCCTAGTGTCAGCCCACTCGATCGGGTGGGCCTTTAAGATGGCCCGACTGCGGTCACTCGGGCCACTCGACCGAGTCATGGGGCTACTCGGTCGAGTAACCCTAGACGGGTGAGGTGACCAATGCCTATATATACACCTCTCTACACACACCATTCACAACTTTACACATCCTAATCAACCCTAATCTTCATCTTACAGCCCTAATTACTCATCTTCAAGCCCTAACCCTAGTACTTAGGAGACAAACCGTAAACCACCACAACTCAATTTACATCAACCTCGATTCTCCCGTGCTAGAGCCATATCAAACGAGATTTATCCGAGACTAATAAACATGTAGGTTGAGGGTGCAAAATCCCGTTCTTCTCCCTTCCCCTCCTCTCTTTTTCTCGCGTCGTCGTAGTCTTTTTTTCGTTTTTTTAATTTTGTTGTCGCGTCTCTAATAACGATAATATAACTAGTATAAAATACTAAAATACTTGCTAATTCGTGTCGAATACGAGGGATGACGGGATAAGAAAATTCAAGGGTATCGCACCAGATGTTGACGGTCGCTTATCCCGACACCCCGAGTGTTTGATTTTCAGAAATTCATTTTTGATGAGCATGGATTCCACCGAGCATGAACCTATTGTTGATGAACATGAAGGTAATGTCGTTATAATTCAATACCTATTCGTTTTTGAATAAGTATTCATTTTTGAAGTAAATTTATCCAGTTTTTGAGCATGGATTCGTTTTTAATTATTGGTTTTTGATTTCCTCCAGAATTCTTTATGATGAATATCGATTTCAACACTGAAAACATGAATCAACTTGAAGGTAATCTCAAAATTTTATAGAGTACATGAATATATATGTTGGAATAGTTGAATATATGTGTTGGAGTAATTGAATATATGCGTTGGAGTAATTGGAGTACTTGAGTATATGTGTTGGAATAGTTGAATATATGTGTTGGAATAGTTGAATATATGTGTTGGAGTAACTGAGTATATGTGTTGGAGTAATTGGAATACTTGAGTATATGTGTTGGAATAGTTGAATATATGTGTTGGAGTAACTAAGTATATGTGTTAGAGTAATTGGAGTACTTGAGTATATGTGTTGGAATAGTTGAATATATGTGTTGGAGTAACTAAGTATATGTGTTGGAGTAATTGGAGTGTTGGAGTAATTGGAGTACTTGAGTATATGTGTTGGAATAGTTGAATATATGTGTTGGAGTAACTGATTATATGTGTTAGAATAATTGGAGTACTTGAGTATATGTGTTGGAATAGTTGAATATATGTGTTGGAATAGTTGAATATATGTGTTGGAATAATTGAGTATATGTGTTGGAGTAATTGGAGTACTTGAGTACATGTATTGGAATAGTTGAATATATGTGTTGGAGTAATTGAATATATGTGTTGGAATAACTGAGTATATGTGTTGGAGTAACTGAGTATATATGTTGGAGTAATTGGAGTACTTGAGTATGTGTTGGAATAGTTGAATATATGTGTTGGAGTAACTGAGTATATGTGTTGGAGTAACTGAGTATATATGTTGGAGTAATTGGAGTACTTGAGTATGTGTTGGAATAACTGAACATGAACATAGAATAACTGATGTCTAATGTTGGAATAGCTGAACATGAGCATTAAAGTAACTGTGATTTTGGACTGGAATAGCTGAACATGTATAACTCATAATTGAATATATGTGTTGGAATAGTTGAATATAGGTGTTGGAGTAATTGAATTTGAATATTGGAGTACTTGAATATGTTTGCAGAAGAAACTCAATCCATTGATAGCAATCATACTCAAGTTAGCAACAATGCTCCCATTATGACAACACCAACTATTGAAAATAACACCAATTCTCTAAGCTTGACTTACACTCCGAGTGGTAGCGATAGTTGGACAAGGACGGTAGAAGATGAGCTCACACCTAAGATAGGGAGATGTTTCCGAAGTCTTGAGGAAGGGATTAATTTTTATAAGATGTATTCCCTTAGGTGTGGTTTTGATCCTAGGTTGCATACGCAAGTATGGTTTCGTGGTGGTACAAAAATATATAAGAAGACTGCAGTGTGTAACCCACAAGGTTCTAAAGAAGATCGAAAAAAGACAGTTTCTGCAGAATCTGCCGTTGAAAAGGTTCAAGACGAACAATTGTCCAACCCTATTGTGAAAAAGACAAAAAAGGAAAAGAAGAGCGATTCTCAGACCAAAACTAGTTCACCACAAAAGCGAAGGGTTGATCGAATTGGTTGTAAGGCAAAGATACGGTTAGTAGCTTTTGAAAACGGATTCAAGATTGATCAGTTTGTTGAAGCACATAACCATATGCTTTGCTCGATGAAGGATAGAGAATTCCAAAAGCTTTCAAGAAACCTGACGCTTTATCATAAGCAAACGATTGTTAACAATGCAAAACTGAACATAGGTGCTACGAAAACATTTAGATTGATGAGCGTCAATGCAAATGGGTGTGAAAATGTTGGAGCATCTCTTATAGATTTTAAGAACTTTCTAAAAGACATCAAGCTCTACATTGGTGACTGTGATGCGGATTTGTTCATTGACTATCTTGAAACCCAGAAGAAAACCGATGATAGCTTCTACTTTGCTTACCATGCCGATGAAGACAATCATTTCTCCAGAGCATTTTGCTTACATCTTTTGCCCTAGCTCGAATTTGTTCATCGGTTTCAAATCCAGCTAGCAACTCCAAATAAGTCTTTCCTGGTTGAGGTTCACTCACAACCTCTGTCAATATTTCATATTTGTTGATTGTTGTGGCCATCGGAGTCATTAGAGGATCTATTAACCACACAAACAAAAAACACATGTTAAATATAAAAATTTTAAATGTAGACAAATTAGAAAAAAATGGAAGAACATTAATAGAATAGTTATACCATTATTACTGGTTGACTGCTTGCAAATAGCGTAAACACCCTCGATTAAGTTACCGGTTCCAAGCCGACCGGTGCTAAGTTCCGCCCTTGCCCTCTGCTCTAAACTCTTGTCTGACCAATGCTTGATCAGTGGTATATCCCTTGGGGCAGCCTCTCCACGAAACTCTACTCAATGAAAATATGAAAGTAACAAGACAAGTATACAGCCCCGTAAATTTTTGCCCTTTCCGGACCTAACCAAACTCACTCCCTCGACTAGCTGCTGAAAAATATATGAGCACCAATTGTACTCACATATCCTTCCTACATCTTCGACCACTTTTAATTAGAAGGGAGAAATCAACGGTGTGGTTTGTCGTTGGTGCAAGAAAGGATGACATAGCATACAAGACAAACATACGCTTGAATTGATCTCCACCTTTATCTTTCTGCTGAAGCATAGATGCAGTAAGTTGGTTCAGCTTGATACAATCCTTGTTGTTGTTTATGCCAAAATCTTCCCTCTATTTGCGCGTCAACGTGTCTTGAGTTGATAAGATGCCAGGCCCAGTTGGCACTAATTCGACTTCATGGCCACCCCTTGGCAACCCAAAGACGTCATGGACATCATCTTTTGTGATCAAAATCTGATACTTGAAGCCTCAAACATGTGGCCAGCAGTGTTGAACTATCTCACCAAAGATGACACTATGTCTAATGGGAGTACGGAAACCTTTAGATCGAGTAACCCCCCAAACCCAATCTCACGAACATCGGCCAACTGAAGATGGCCAAGTTTACTTATCAGCTCCACAAGACCATGAGGCCGACACTTCACAATCATTGATTGCGGCCTGCAAACATCAGACCACGTTAGACAACATAACTATTTTACTGAATTGGAATAGTTATACTAAAACGTTGGAGTAACTGAGGTTGAAATAACTATTGTAACGACTTGGAATAGCTAGATTTACACCTTGGAATAACTACAGTAATACCTTGGAATAACTAACATCAGATAACACATAATTACAGTAATGCCTTGAAATAAGAAAAAATAAAAATAAAAAACTTACAATTGTGGTGGTTTTGCTAATGCCACACCATCTGTTTTGATTGTGACGGATGATTTCGACCGTTTCTTGGAAGGCTTTCCGGTCGCCTCATCTTTTGTTTCTATGGGACGCTTCTTTTTCATTTTAGAAATGAAGTTAGCTAGGACGTCTTTATCATTGAGAATATGTTCCTTACTCTTTTGTGATGCCATAGAAAGGGGTCCAATCTAAACCAAAAACCAGGAAGGTAACAGAAGGTATGAGATTCGTATGAACCAGCTCAATCATCTCAAATTAATCAGGTCAAAAGGTATGAGATTTGTATGAAAAGTGAATTAATCAACTCAATCATCTCAAATTAACATACATAAAGTGATAAAACTCAATTGAAAAGCAGTAAAATCAAATTGAAGTTAAAACGAGTGGTGAACAAACAAGAAACAAGCATTTCAGCAAACAAATTAGAATCATGAGTGCATAAACTGAGTTAATCAAGTACAAACCACATCATAAAATTCAACCTAACAGAGCTCCTGAATCATCTCCATACATAAAACTCAAAAAACACTACCTTAATCAAATTGAAGTTGAAACAAGTAACGAACAAACAAGAAACAATTCAGCAAACAAATTACAATCACAAGTATGAACCACATTATCATATATTTAACCTAACAGAGCTCAGAAAGTGAATTAATTAGCTGAATCATCTCAAACTAACATACATAAAACTCAATCGGAAAGCAGAAATTGAACAGCGAACAAAAAAAGAAACAAGCGATTCAGCAACGAAATTAGAATCATAAGTGCATAAACTGAATTAATCGAAGTCGGAATGAACCACGTTATCAAAAATTCAACCTAACAAAGCTCATAAAGCTAATTAATCAACTAAATCATCTCAACTTAACCTAAAACTCAATCAAAAAACACATAAATCAAATCAAAGTTAAAAAGAAACGGCGAACTAACGAGAAACAAGCGATTCAGCAAACAAATTAGAATCATAAGCGCATAAATTGAATTAATCGAGTCGGAACGAAGCACATTATCAAAAATTCAACCTAACAGAGCCAATATACCGAAAGTAAACAAATTAGAACCAAAGTTTAATTAATTAAACTTTGGGCGAAAATACAGAAATTAAAGAGTGAAGAAATTGAAGCAATATACCGAAATTAGGGCGTAATGATGAAGAAATTGAAGCAGAGTTGAAGATTACAGAAGAAGCTGAAGAAAATGATGATGAATCGGTAGAAGAAGCTGAAGAGAATGAAGGTTGAACCGTAACCGTCACTTGCTTGCTGAAGAAGTAAGAGACGCAGTAGAGAGAGAAATACAAAATGAAGAGAGAGAAAGAAAAATTGCGCCTAACTGATGAATAGAGAAGGGTTTTGTGTGTTTACCAAGATTTAATCTCGACCCTTGATCAAGAATTAGATCAACGGTCTAGATTATTAGGACGTTTACACCAAATTGGTGTGTTTACACCAAATTGGGATCCGGTGCGAACCAATGTTCGGTGCTAACTATTCCTTACGGTGCGAACCCCACTTACACTTCTTTGAACTTCCACTTACACTTTTAGGGGCTTTACTTACACTTTAAACAATACAAAAAAAATACAAAAAAAAGGTGGTCCGGCCTGCCTATCGGTCCCCTGTGCACCGGCGGCCTGCACACCGGCCCCCTGCCCCGACCGGACGTTTTTTTTTGCTATTTTTAAAGTGTAAGTGGAGCCATTAAAAAGTGTAAGTGGAGCATTAAAGAAGTGTAAGTGGGGTTCGGACCATAAGCAATAGTTAGCATCGAAGTTATGGTTCGGACGGGATCCTAAATATATATATATATACACACACACACACATATATACATACATACATACATACATACATACATATAGAGAGGGGTTCACATAAGGACACCCTCCCTATAAGTGCATAAGTTCTATTGTTGACCATTGGATGAAGGATGATGTATGGTTGAGATTTGATCTCAAAACACAAATTTTCATCCTAATTCACACTCCCTATGTGCAATTACTATCCTTACTAATCTTTTCTCTCTCCTTCCTCCACACTAATTAACTCCTAATAACTCTTCTACCAATAACCAATAACTCCTACACACTAATTAACTTTTTTTACCAATAATAATCTTTTCTCTTCTTCCATACAATCATAATTTTAAAAAAAATCAGAATTCTTTAATTTCTCTAATTTTCTCTCTTCTTGTTTTGTTTTCGTTTTATCATCCTCATCACCGTCCATTTTGTTTCTTAGTAGGAGTATTTTTTTGCATGATTTCAAGTGCATACAGTATAACTTCGAATAAACGTAGTAAATAATTTTATTTATCTCCTTATTTGTTATTTTGAATATGTAATTTATTGTATTTTTCGTTATTGCTACAGTATACTTTTATTGATTTGAAGTTACAAAATATATGAACTGAAGTTACAAAACATATGAACTGAAGTTACGAAATATGTGAAGTTACAAATTTTTATTAAGCTTATGTTGTTATGGAAATGAAGTTACAAATTTATCAGTTAAAGTGGCGTTATAAAGTAATTGAAGTTGCATATTGACCAATTAAAGTGAAGCTACAAATTGAAACAATTGAAGTGACAGATCAATACAGTTGAAGTTTCTTTACATACACTTAAAGTTACGGATACTAAAGTTTCAAAACAATTGAATTGAAGTTATAAAACAAATGTATTGAAGTTTCAAAACATACACTTGAATGTTTACACCAGTACGAAAACAAATATTTATTAAAGTTATGTCGTTATAGAGATGAAGTTACAAATTTAGCAGCTAAAGTTAAACTATTGTTTCTCCACCATTACTATCTCTAAGTCAATTATAATCTTTCGTTCCAATTAAATATTGTTGAAGTTACATTTGTTGTCAGCTGAAGTTTCATATATATTGACCAATCAAAGTGACGTTAAGGTTCATTGAGCTTCGAAATCAGCTTCACAAGTCTTCGTCCCCTACGTTTGACAAGGACATTACCGACATCTTCCTTCGTTACCGCCTCATTTTCCGCAACTCCAACAATTTGACCTTGGGACGACATGTCGGCTAACACATATGCAATGAAGAACAAAAAACACAATATCACATAAACGTCATGAAAAAACGCATAAAACGCATGTTGTAGACACCCGCATTTTGACTGCCAGGTGTCTATGGTAGTTTCCAAAAAGCACCCGATGATGATCGGACGCAAACATGCTCTAACGCGCTTGGATATGGACTCAGAATCAGTAATGTCCGACATGGGCTTTTAACGGGATACAAATCTCACAAAACCAACCTCAAATTCAGGCCCAGTGGGTCGTTTCGAGTAAAATAGGACTAATTTGGGCCAAAACCAACACCAAAAATAAAACCCGTCTTTTAGCGACCGGGTCAAAACCCGGTCAAAGACGAATCCGTCACACAAAGTCAACCAGGTGCACTTCTAGAAATGTGCGCCCAAATACAAAATTCAAAAATATCAAAAGTCAACCATTTCCTAAAATGGCTCGTCCAACTTGATCCACTCGGTCGAGTGGAGCCTCAAAATCCGGAACTGACCCGCTTTCAAAGGCACTCGACCGAGTGCACTAGGACCACTCGATCGAGTGACCCTAGGTCGTGGGGTTTGCCTATAAATACCCCATCAACCCATCACATTTGACATCTTTTTTGGAACAACTTTTTCCTTCACAAATTTCAGCCAACTTTGCATTCCATTACACTACATTTCAGCCACAATTCGACCCTCAAGCACCATCTCGATCATACACACTTCGAGAGCAAAACTTCATGACATCCGTCTCTACAAAACACATACACACCACCAACTCTTCCTATATATCTCGACGTTCCCGCGCCATTGCCGCCATTTGGCGAACCGTATCCCGAGAAGCAAGAGCATGTAGGTTGAGGGTGTGACATTCAACACCAGCATCTCCTTTCTCTTTTGTTTTCGTTTTTTATTTATCCTCATGTATCTATATATTATAATTAGTCGATAGTAACGACAATGCTAACATCTAACATTTTTTATTCATCGTATCTAACAACCTAACACTTAATTATCGTTATTTATCTTTCGTCTTACTTATCGCGTATACGTAGTAATTTTGAGTTTCGGTTTTAAATCCGTTTAACTATGACGATCATCCAAAGTCCGTCTAATCCCTTTAAGAGCAACGACGGAGGTGGCACCCTTTCGAGGAGCGCCGCCCCAATGTACTCAAGGGCACGACGTGATCGTGACCGATCATAGTTGAACGCATTTAATTCCATTTCTAAAATTAGCGCGAAATCCGTTGATGCAAAAATCGACATTACACAATCCGTTAGGATTAATACAAATGTCGTGACGCGGAGGACTACAATTTCGTCGTTAATCAAACCTTTTAATTCCGTGATAGCATCTTCTATAAAATTCCGACGACGGTTTTATAGTCGCATAATACGCGATTATAGTATCGAAAAACCGGGTTAAATCTAAATCGTCAATATTTTTATCTAACTCGGCAACGATCGTTTTTAAACAAATAAAACGAAACGAGCAATGTCTCGTACAGGAGGCACTCGACCGAGTGCCATGAGCCACTCGATCGAGTTGCATCCCAAAAACCAGGCAGTAGCCACCTTAAAGGTGCACTCGATCGAGTCCTGGCCATGACTCGATCGAGTGGGTCATGTAGCCCAACATACCGAGAGCTCTAATGCATCATTCGAGCCTCGTTATTTTCCTACGACTTTAGTCGTCGCGTGTAAATTCAATCACGTGATCTTTTCTTCCAAAATTCATGCATATCACTTTACTTAAACGACTTTGATCGACGGTCTCGCACTATTAATTGTGTGTCGACGACTCTTTAGTACATCCAACACATGATTAATTTAGACTCTATTTCTCGATGTGATAAGTCGGGACAAGGCATCAAGATTCGGGATCGGGCTAGCACCACGCCGAGGTTCTCTATCCCCGTCCTTTTGGTTAATATACAAAATAGTGTGTATTTAATCAAAGTTCGTCCATTTACACGACTCACGGTCTAGTTTATATTTATTATATACGGGTCCGTTTCTAGTTAACGTTTACCATTTCCTATTCGATTATTCTATTTTATTGCTCGTTGTATTGTGAATTCCGGGTTGTATTTCCACGCGTGTAACTTGTAATCGATTTATATTGCTTTGCTTTATTTATTTGCGTTTTACCGTTTATAAATGAACCTTCGCATGCTAAATCACTTTGACGTGAACCGAGATGCATTAAAATGACGTAGCAACCAATTCAATATTTATATCTTGTAAAATGTTGTTTGCATATCATTTTACCGGATTACTAACGCGCATATTAGAAAGTCAAACGATGTCTTAGTAGAGGCCGCTAAGTGCGGGCGGGGTTGGGTGTCCTTTGTGGGCTTCCCAACACGTACCCTCACCCCATACTCAGAACCTTGGTTTCCGAATGCCCGAAACTGTTGGCGCAAGAGAGTCATTCTATACACGATAATCGGTATTCACGGTATCGATATCGCAATGCAAAGGGACGAGCCCAATAAACTCTAAAACCGAAATGGGCCGTACTTTGTGTATGGTCCATAGAGATATAGAGTGGGCTCGAAAGGGCCCGAACTCCCACAAAGTTCGGTGGCGACTCCATTTCGACTTAAATTTCAATTCGATCCATTCTCATATGGAGATGCATTCGCCTACCCAAACCCGCGTGTGGCCGCGTCGGGGTGGACCTACGTCATGTCCACAATTTGGCGACTCCGCTGGGGATTAAATGATGAGTGACTAACCATCGGCATCCTCAGGGTGAGACTCGAATAGAAATCGTTTGACTAGTACAATACGCGTTTTTGTTTTACGGCTCATGCATAACCCTATATTTTCCCGGGCCGGTACTGGTGACCGACGTCCCACTATACCACGATGTACTCCGCCTTGGATACGTTAAAGGTGTTCATAGTCGATTCGTATGGACTTTGCGGCATGTTCTAAGCTTAACTCGACTTAGGAAGTCCGTCCCGATTCTCGTCTAGACTATGAGCACTGGTATAGACCCCATTTAGACCGACCGAGACTTAGTGTAAAGCATACATGGTGTCGTTATAAGGCTTGCGTGACTATGTGCTACTTGGTTTCCGTGTCGTTTTCAAAAACCGTTATTTCAAAAAATGCGTCCTTTCAAAAAGTATATTCAAATTTCAAAAACCGGGAAGCTACCGAATTTAGGACTCTTGACTTTTACTCAAAATGGCCTATTTCTAGCCGGTATGCTGCCCATTTTCCAACTTCAAGATATTCTCGAACTTTCAAAATTGTGGCCCGATACACTTTCTGATCTTTTTTCAAAAAAGTTGGGCCCTTCCCTGAGTCTTCTCGGATTTTTCTAAAAATAACCTCGTTTCAAACCTTCCTCTTCTTAGGACTTCCCGTGTTTAGCAGTGTCGGGTCGTGTCATAAGTTGTCGAAGTCTTTAGCGTCGGAACTCTGTCGATTTTACATCACCGGTTTCTTCCCCATCCCAGTCCGCCTTATTAGACTAAGGCAAGGCCCACCTACGTAAGACATACTCTTACAAAGGAGGGTCCGTTACACACTCGAGTCTAAAGTCTGGGGAAACCTCACGTGGACCTTCTTTCGAACAGGACTCGACCCACATAGCCGAATCCTAAGAAAGGCCCACAATTCATGAGTCACCCGTCTAGGAGTCTTTGTCAAGTCGTTTTCTTGGTCTTTTCCCTGCTCGGGATGTACTTTTCTTTCTATGGTTCCAAGGTCCGGGTTTGGTTTCTGTTTGCGCGGTGTTCTTACAGACAGGCCACCGTCCACCAGACACAGCCGCAAAATGGAAGCAGCTCTGAACAATCTGAAGGCCTCCGTGGATGCCATGGCCACAACAAACCGACATTGATGCCCAACTAACAGAAATGAGGGCTGGTCAAGTTGCCATTGTTGCTCGCATGGCAGCGGTGGAGCAAAGGGCTTTTAATGCCGAGGCTACTGGGCCTCTAGGATAACTAGTTAGCGCGGTGCGCCGACTAGAGGAACAAGTTCATTTGGCTGGGAGTAACAATATCCATCGGGAAAATAGCCGGGAGTACTTCCCGGTGAGTGACAAGCTGCCCGCGAACCTAAATCTCATGGGCTTACCCATGTTTGAGGGGACCGAAGACCCATTACTACATGTACGGGCCTTCAAAGAATTCATGGCTATCAAAGGGGTAGATTCTTCAATGTTCAAGAATCTTTTTGCTGCATCCCTTGAGAAGCACCCACGGGCCTGGTACTATAGGCTAGACCCGAAGAAATACCCAACTTGGGATGATGTGGCTACGGAATTTTCTCGGAACTACGCTGATAACACCAAGATCCAGACCACAATGCGGTCTCTAGAGGTTATGGCCCAAGAACCTAAGGAAGGTTTTACCAAGTACCTTCAACGCTGGAGGGCCGAGAGTGTAAAACTGGTCGATAAGCCCAGTGAGAAGACTGTAGTGGAGGCCTTTGTCAAGAACCTCCTTCCCTCCTACCGGGTCCACCTCCGGTATGCTGTCATACCCAATTTCACCACTCTTACTGAAATGGGTATGAGAATTGAAGATGATCTTAGACTAGAGAACCTTACTAAGGCCTCTAGCAAGGGATACCAAGGGGCTTCCTCGTCCACTGCCAAGCCCCCAGCTGCAACCCGCAGCATCTTTGGCGCGGTTAATCTACAAGATGCCCCGTCCAAAAAGAATACCCCTCCTAGGGTGTTCACTGATATAGGGACTACATATACATATGCCTTACAAAGGCTATCTTCCAAAGGCCTGGTCCAACCGATAGGCCCAACTCCTGAAGTCTCAGTTGAAAAACGTTCCAAAAGCTACAATGCCCAAGCCTATTGCCAATATCATCGGAGCAATGAGCATGATACCGAGAAATGTTGGAAGTTGAAGCATCTGATTCAAGATTTGATTGAGAGTGGGAAAATACCGCTACCCGGGGATAAGCCAAGCAACAAGGACAACCCCTTTAGCTCTCATGCTATCTTCACCGGGGAAGTGATTGATTATTCTCACCTCATCTCTCCTTTCATCCCACAAGTCAATGGGATCTGGTTCGATGATGAGGAAGATGTGTACCTCACCAAAGGGGAAGTTGTCCCTATCACTCCCGAAGAAATCCGGAAGGCTAAGTCCAAGGTCTTAGCCAGTAACCACCTCGCCAATTCCGGTCGTCCTTACCAAGCTACTAGCTCCAAGGACATCCCTGTCCCGGTAACCGTCACTAAACCTGCCAGGACGGAAGAGGCCATTGGAGAGCCTAACACCGACACGGCTCTTGTTAAACAACTAAAGAGGGCTCGGGTTGACCTCACTATATGGCAACTCTTGGTTAGCTCGCAAGAACATCGAGAGGCACTTACTAAGGCTCTCGACCAAATCAAGGTCGACTCCCAGGTTACCCCTACTGAAATGGTAGCCACCATCATGCCTTACCTCAAGGGCAAGTCCAAGGAAGAAGGCCCATTAATCACCTTCTCGGAGTCCGACCTACCACCGTTCGGGACCGCTCACAATCTGGCCTTGTACATCACGGTAATCTGCCGGGGTAAGTATCTCCCGATGACCCTAGTTGATGACGGGTCTGCTGTGAATGTCCTCCCTCTAAGGACTGCCAAAGCCCTCGACATCACCGAGGCCGACTACATACCGACTGCTCAAACTATCCAGGCTTTTGATGGAAGCACAAAGTCGGTTTCTGGGGCCGTTAAGCTGACAGTTATAACAGGTCCAATTGAAAAGGAGTTAGAGTTCCAGGTGATTGATGTCACCTCCTCTTTCAACTTGCTCTTAGGAAGGCCATGGATCCACGCCGTTAAAGCGGTGTCCTCCACTCTTCACCGAAAGATCAAAATGCCCCTGCAAGACAACATTATTACTCTAGAGGCAACCCCTATGACCGTGGCCAGCTGCAACGCCACGGACTGCACTGACCTTTGGGGGTTCGATTTTGTGGGGATGATAGAGGAAGAATACCTTTTCAGGCCCTATTTCACCACGAGCATCGACACGATGCTACAAAATTTGGGGTATCTACCGGGGGCTACTTCAAGGCCATACCTTCCAGCTGGGAAGATTATCGAAGTCCTGAATGACGGAGAATCCCACTTCGGCCTAGGGTGTGCTTTAACCCCGGGAAATGTGGTCCAAGCAGGAATTGAGAAGGCCTGCAACATCATTAAGGGTACCTACTTGGGCCCTTATAGCCCAAGGTTGGCTGACCACTTCGTCACACCGGTGTTTGGGGCAGTTCAAGTTGGTTTGTACCAACCAACTATCACATATCCCGAGACTAAACTAGCTCAGGAATGCAACTATATTCCGGATGACATATTCGCCCTCATCCAGTCTGAATCCAAGGAGGGTGCTGACAATGTCGAGCCCGTGCTGGGGCTCCTGTTTGGGGAAGACAAGGATGTCCCGACCCCTAAAGAAGACTTGGTGAACCTAATCCTTCGAAGCAACATGTTCGATCCTTCAAAGCTGATCTCAGAGGTCGGTGCTGACATCGGGAAGAGAGCATGGAGAAAGACCGTCAAGTGGACCGACGGCTAGGGCCGAGTCTACAAGATGACCACCGGTGAAGGAGACATGTCGGACACCGATTCTGAGTCTGAGTCTGAGTCTGAGTCAGAGTTTGAGTCTGTATTCGAGTCTAAGGGGTCTGGTGCTAGAGTCCAAACTGTAACTCCCGAGACCCAGTAATCGAAGAAACTGAGTCTATCAATATGGGAACAACCTTAGAGCCCCAGATGCTTAAGATAGGGTTATCCTTAGATCCCGAGGAGAGACAACAATTCACAAACCTCCTCCAAGAGTTTAAAGACGTCTTTGCATGGTCCTACAAGGACATGCCGGGGATAGACCGGGAAATAGCCGAACACCGTATACCTATCAAGGATGGATGTAAGCTGGTAAAACAGAAGCTCCGCAGAATGAGGCCTGAATGGTCCCTCAAAGTCAAAGAAGAAGTCGACAAGCAATTCAAAGCCGGCTTCATACAAGTGTCTGAATATCCAGACTGGGTCGCAAACATCGTGCCAGTACCCAAGAAGGACGGCAAGGTGCGGGTATGCGTAGATTTTTGGGACCTTAATAAGGCCAACCCAAAAGATGACTTTCCACTACCACACATCGATATACTAGTGGATAACACGGCCGATCATGCCCTTCTATCATTCATGGACGGATATGTCGGGTACAATCAAATCAAGATGGCCGAAGAAGATATGGGTAAGACCACCTTCACTACACCTTGGGGTACTTACTGTTATACCGTCATGCCGTTCGGTCTCATTAACGCCGGGGCAACATACCAACGAACCGCTACGACCTTATTGCATGACATGATGCATAAAGAAGTAGAGGTTTATGTGGACGACATGATCGTCAAATCCAAAGAACGAGATGGTCACGCTACCGCCCTAAGAAAATTCTTCACCCGACTGCGTAAATACAACATGAGGTTAAACCCTCAAAAGTGCAGTTTCGGGGTGACGTCAGGCAAATTACTGGGCCATATCATTAGCCAACGTGGCATCGAGGTCGACCCAGCTAAAATCAAGGCCATTACCAAGATGCAACCTCCTAAAATCGAAAAAGAAATAAGGGGATTTCTCGGGAAAGTCAAATATATCAGTCAGTTCGTTTCCAAACTGACCATGGTGTGTGAACCAATTTTCAAGAAACTGAAAGTAAGGGAACGAGTACTATGGGATGACAAGTGCCAGGCTGCTTTCGACAAAATTAAAGATATCCTGTCTGCCCCGCCATTCTTGATGCCACCTTAACCCGTTCTGCCTTTGTCGTTATACCTAACAACGACCGAGACAGCCATGGGGGCTATGCTGGCCCAGACAGTCGATTCTGAAGAACGAGCCATTTATTACATCAGCAAAAAATTCCTAGAGTATGAGTGCAAATATACCATGCTCGAAAAGACATGCTTAGCTCTTGTTTGGGCCACTAAGAAGCTCCGACATTATATGCTCAGGCACGAGATTCAGGTACTATCCAAAATGGATCCAATCAAATACCTCTTCGAAAAGCCTATACTCAACGGAAGAATTTCTAGATGGACTATAATGTTAGCAGAATTCGACCTTTAAGTTCGTTCCACTAAAAGCTATCAAAGGCCGAGTGGTAGCCGAATTTCTTGCCGATACTCCCGTAACCGAAGAAGGACACACCGATACTTGGTCCTTCCCAGGCGAAGATATATTCCATACTGACACCGAAACATGGGATTTATATTTCGACGGGGCATCTAATTTTCGAGGATTCGGGGTCGGTATTCTCCTGATATCACCAAAAGGCGAGCACACGCCGTTATCCATCAAACTGGATTTTGACGTGACCAATAACGCGGCCGAGTATGAAGCATGCATCCACGGGTTGCAAGTTGTCGCTGATTTAGGAGTTACAAATCTCCGGGTTCACGGGGACTCATCCCTGGTTATCAATCAAGCTCTTCAAAAGTGGAAAACTCGGAATGCCAATCTCGTGGCTTACCAAGCGCGAGTAAGGGTTCTAGAGAAGCAATTCCAGAAGGTAGAATATATCTACCTACCACGGGAAGAAAATCAGTTCGCGGATGCACTCTCCAAATTGGCATCCTTACTAAATATCCCGGATCACATGACCAACATGCCGATTTGTGTCCAAAGACGGTCTGAGCCGGCATATGTCAATGCCATTCAAGATATCGAGATAACTGACCCGGAACCTTGGTACCAGACTGTTCTAACCTATTTGACGACGAGAGAATATCCCCCGGGAACTGAAAACCGGGCCAAGAAAGCCTTACGAAGATTGGCCACCCAATTCATTCGTACGGACGATGGTCAGTTATACAAAAAGACGGCACAGGGGGCTTTACTCCTATGTATCGAAAAAACGCAGGCCGAAAAGGTAATGGCCGAGGTGCACGACGGTGAAAACGGCCCGCATATGAACGCCCATATGCTAGCCCGAAAAATCATGAGGCTCGGATACTACTGGAACAGTATGGAAACCGATTGTCAGTCATATGTCAAACACTGCCATAACTGTCAAATTTTCGCCAACGTTCAACATATGCCATCATCCCTACTATACACCATGACGTCGCCATGGCCATTTACGACATGGGGGATTGATATAATTGGAAAGGTAAACCCTTCTGGGGCGGGAGGTCACTGTTTCATTTTGGTGGCAATCGACTATTTCACCAAATGGGTCGAAGCCGAGTCATACCGGGTCTTGAATGCCAAGCATGTTGCCAAATTTATCCAAAATAAAATTATATGCCGGTACGGGATCCCACACGAGTTCATTAGTGACCACGGGACCCATTTCCAGGCCGAAACTGCTACTTTGCTAGCAAAATAGAAAATCCAAAGGCATACATCGTCGCCTTACCGTCCCCAAACAAATGGAGCGGTAGAGGCTGCTAATAAAACAATTGTCACCATACTTAAAAATATGGCTGATAATTATCGGGACTGTTGCTCTATGGGGGTACCGGACGTCGATTCGTACTGCAACTGGGGCAACTTCATATTATTTGACATACGGAATGGAGGCAGTACAGCCAGTCGAACTGGAGATACCGTCTCTCAGAATTCTGCTAGAAAGTCAAGTGCCCGAAGTGGACTGGGTTCAAGCCCGATATGACTCATTAATTCTCTTGGACGAACGTCGATCTCGGGCCCTCAACAACATCCAAATATATCAAAAGAGGATACAACGGGCTTTTAACAAAAGGGTTAGGCCCAGGAATATCAAGGAAGGAGATCTGGTTCTCAAATCAGTCCGGGCATTATTACCGGTTGACCCAAGGGAAAATTCAAACCCAATTGGGTTGGGCCATACCTGGTAAAGAAGGTTCTATCAAGAGGAGCAGTGATGCTGACGGACCTGGACGGGAATGAATTTGTCAACCCGACCAACTTAGACCAGCTGAAATGCTACTACCCCTAAACCTTTTCTCAATGTCATTTGCAAAATTTACTAAAAAAAGGTCATTTTTCAAAATTTATAAGCAAGTCAAAAAGTTAGGATTATTTATCCTACTGTCGCGCATCTCGAACTCATAGTCTTGATGTATTTCGAAATTGCAAAAAATCTAGGCCCGAACTACGTTTCGTTTGATTCCACTAACCGTGGATACGTAGGCAGCCCCTCAAAAGGGCACAACCACCGTAATAACGAAGAAGACAGGAACGGTTTCACTAATAAAGTACTTTTATTATTAAAAAAAAGAACCGATAAACTCGGTAATTCCAAATTACAAAAAAAAACACACAACAAAAATAGTAATAATATCCAAATAATAATAAGGGAGACTAATATCCGGGCATCTTGCCCTTGCCCTTGTCCTTTGGGTCTCGTGGAGCCCGAGGTCGCCGGGGTGGGGGGGAGCGTTCCCGGATGATTACGGGAACCTCCTTGGTCCGAGTCCACTTCTTCGATAGAGGATCTTCATCTATTGTTACGGGCCCAAGTCGAGCCCGTATGTGCTTCGGCAACCTATCTTTAGGACCAAGTCGATCCTGGACTGGTAGTCTGGGCCCTAGTCTCCTCTCCAAGTCTGTCTGGGGGCTCACTCCCCCCCAAGCACCTCTAGCACTGGACCCCCCAGTTCGAGTCCTGGCTCCTCTTCTCTGACCCGGCGTTAGACGGACTATTGGGGCTAGAGTCTCCCCTTCAGCAAAGAAGTCTCTATTATCCTTGACCTTCTCTCGCCGAAGCAGGTCGAAGGCCTCATCGACCTTTAGGGCAGCGTGGGCTTTGGCAGTCTCCGCTTTGGTCCACCTTTCATAAGAATGGGACACCCAGATGGAGTGAAGCGACTTGGGAATGGACCAAGTAACTCGGGTATACCACCTCTAAATCCAAGTGTCGCACATAATATTGGTCAGCTGGGTAGGTTCACTCACAACTGCCTCGTTCTCCGGGATACGCTGAGTCCACCCATACTACCTGAGTATGCGGTCGGGATATAGGTGAACTGTCTGGCTAAGGGACAAAATCACCTGATAGCGTGCCTTATCTCTGGGCGCCAAACCCGTCCAGGAGTAAATGGGCCACCATGGAACCACCCATCGAATCAATGGACCACGATGGAATGATAATTCTTCCTCCCAATATTTCTGGGTAATAAGGCAGGATGAGTCAGTAGGTCGTCTCCTTGTCATCACTTGGTTGAACCAATATTGACTGGGGTTGGGAGGAGGCTCGATAATTAATAACCTCTCAAATAGCCAAAGCTAGAAAAACACAACGATCATGAGAGTCCGGGACAATTCAGACGTCCGCCCAGGGGCACTCGGTCGAGTGCCTGGAGATCACTCGATTGAGTGACACCCTTGAGACAGATCAGTGACCTCTTTTACGAGGGCACTCGATCGAGCACCGGGGTGACTCGGTCGAGTGCCCCCTGTAGCAGAATATCCCAAGCGAGAAAAAAAACGAAGAAAAAAACGAAAAAATCGAAAAATCAAAAAAAAAAACGATATACCTGCAGCAGGCGGGCGCTCCCAGTCAAACGAGCTTACTCATTCCTTTTGCGGTTGTCCAAGCCCTGAATGATCTCCCCCGTGATCAGCCACGCGGGACTATATTCCGTCTCTATCAGGACAGCAATGACAAGAAGACGAACGCTGCCCATACAAGACAACAAGTCCATATGGCCTTCAAAAGCGTACACATGAAGCATGCAGAAAGCGAACGCCCTGCAGCTATGAATGGGCGAAACCCGGATGTCATACGGGTTCATAAACTTCTCAGCCAAGACGAGCAGAGAAACGGTATCCCCTTCAAGCATACAGGATACTTCAGCATGGGAGAGCCCCCAAAACTCCTGTAGTTTCCTCTTGGGGTCTCGAACTGAGAAGGGGACAGCGGGACGGAGCAATGGGTTCCACCCTCCTATGGCAGCAATTTCCTCTGGGAGAGGACAGATTTCGCCCCGAGGAAAGGCGAAAACGTGGTAGGTGTCGTCCTAGAAGGACAGACAGACGTCAAGAAAATGACGGTCCACGTGCATCTGGCGGAAAATGAACAATTGAAATATGCCCGACTGCTTTAGGGCTACCTTGCTCGCATCCCTAAAACGGTGGGACCAATCTTGCAGCATGCCAGTCAGACGTTCAATACCCATGATAGAATTTCTTGAAAGAGATAAAGTTTTCTTGAGGGAAAGAGGTTTTGAGAATTGTGAAGATGAAGAAACCAGGATGATGTATTTATAACATCAAAACCCTGGTAGTTCCCCCTGCGGCTGTGCCTCCTTGGCCCAAGCGGGCCTAGGCATACAGTCCCGATTCTTGTCTCCTCCTACGGACACAGGAATTAAGTCATTCTGAGCAGTCCGGTCAATTTTTCAAAAAAAAAATATTTTCTAAAATTTCTTTTTTCGTAACTTTCAGCCATCCAAATATTTTTATTCCCCAGCGCGAGTCAAATGTTTACCTACGTGTTGCATGCAAAACTTTATGTAACTGATACAGGTACAACTCAAGGCTTCAGATGCAAGCCCATACAGCTCACATATCTCCCCAGCGGAAAGCCCGAGGCGGCATCTCCCCCGGAGCGACACGGGATGAGCCCACATATAGCCGCACCCAGGACTTATGCGACAAGTCCGATTCCCCACGGAGTTATCATCATCAGCTCAGGTATGACCTCTATCTTATGGCTGGCGGGCCCTTCACGCGAGTCTAATGGACTATAAACGACCCGATCGGAAGTCTGCCAGGTTTTAATCTTTGATTGGCCTGGCAGCTACTCTGACTTTCGCCCTGTCCAAGCCTCAGTCAGAGTGGGGGCTCTGTAGACACCCGCATTTTGACTGCCAGGTGTCTATGGTAGTTTCCAAAAAACCCCGATGATGATCGAACGCAAACATGCTCTAACGCGCTCGGATATGGGCTCAAAATCAGTAATGTCTGGCATGGGCTTTTAACGGGATACAAATCTCACAAAACCAACCTCAAATTCAGGCCCAGTGGGTCGTTCCGAGTAAAATAAGACTAATTTGGGCCAAAACCGACACCAAAAATAAAACCCATCTTTTAGCGACCGGGTCAAAACCCGGTCAAAGACGAATCCGTCATACAAAGTCAACCAGCTGCACTTCTAGAAATGTGCGCCCAAATACAAAATTCAAAAATATCAAAAATCAACCATTTCCTAAAATGGCTCGTCCAACTTGATCCACTCGGTCGAGTGGATTGACCCACTCGATCGAGTGGAGCCTCAAAATCCGGAATAGACCCGCTTTCAAAGGCACTCGACCGAGTGCACTAGGACCACTCGATCGAGTGACCCTAGGTCGTGGGGTTTTCCTATAAATACCCCATCAACCCATCACATTTGACATCTTTTTTGGAACAACTTTTTCCTTCACAAATTTCAGCCAACTTTGCACTCCATTACACTACATTTCAGCCACAATTCGACCCTCAAGCACCATCTCGATCATACACACTTCAAGAGCAAAACTTCGTGACATCCGTCTCTACAAAACACATACACACCACCAACTCTTCCTATATATCTCGACGTTCCCGCGCCATTGCCGCCATTTGACGAACCGTATCCCGAGAAGCAAGAGCATGTAGGTTGAGGGTGTGACATTCAACACCAGCATCTCCTTTCTCTTTTGTTTTCGTTTTTTTATTTATGCTCATGTATCTATATATTATAATTAGTCGATAGTAACGACAATGCTAACATCTAACATTTTTTATTCATCGTATCTAACAACCTAACACTTAATTATCGTTATTTATCTTTCGTCTTACTTATCGCGTATACGTAGTAATTTTGAGTTTCGGTTTTAAATCCGTTTAACTATGACGATCATCCAAAGTCCGTCTAATCCCTTTAAGAGCAACGACGGAGGTGGTACCCTTTCGAGGAGCGCCGCCCCAATGTACTCAAGGGCACGACGTGATCGTGACCGATCATAGTTGAACGCATTTAATTCCATTTCTAAAATTAGCGCGAAATCCGTTGATGCGAAAATCGACATTACACAATCCGTTAGGATTAATACAAATGTCGTGACGCGGAGGACTACAATTTCGTCGTTAATCAAACCTTTTAATTCCGTGATAGCATCTTCTATAAAATTCCGACGACGGTTTTATAGTCGCATAATACGCGATTATAGTATCGAAAAACCGGGTTAAATCTAAATCGTCAATATTTTTATCTAACTCGGCAACGATCGTTTTTAAACAAATAAAACGAAACGAGCAATGCCTCGTACAGGGGGCACTCGACCGAGTGCCATGAGCCACTCGACCGAGTGCCATGAGCCACTCGACCGAGTGCCATGAGCCACTCGATCGAGTTGCATCCCAAAAACCAGGCAGTAGCCACCTTAAAGGTGCACTCGATCGAGTCCTGACCATGACTCGATCGAGTGGGTCATGTAGCCCAACATACCGAGAGCTCTAATGCATCATTCGAGCCTCGTTATTTTCCTACGACTTTAGTCGTCGCGTGTAAAGTCAATCACGTGATCTTTTCTTCCAAAATTCATGCATATCACTTTACCTAAACGACTTTGATCGACGGTCTCGCACTATTAATTGTGTGTCGACGACTCTTTAGTCACATCCAACACATGATTAATTTAGACTCTATTTCTCGATGTGATAAGTCGGGACAAGGCATCAAGATTCGGGATCGGGCTAGCACCACGCCGAGGTTCTCTATCCCCGTCCTTTTGGTTAATATACAAAATAGTGTGTATTTAATCAAAGTTCGTCCATTTACACGACTCACGGTCTAGTTTATATTTATTATATACGGGTCCGTTTCTAGTTAACGTTTACCATTTCCTATTCGATTATTCTATTTTATTGCTCGTTGTATTGTGAATTCCGGGTTGTATTTCCACCCGTGTAACTTGTAATCGATTTATATTGCTTTGCTTTATTTATTTGCGTTTTACCGTTTATAAATGAACCTTCGCATGCTAAATCACTTTGACGTGAACCGAGATGCATTAAAATGACGTAGCAACCAATTCAATATTTATATCTTGTAAAATGTTGTTTGCATATCATTTTACCGGATTACTAACGCGCATATTAGAAAGTCAAACGATGTCTTAGTAGAGGCCGCTAAGTGCGGGCGGGGTTGGGTGTCCTTTGTGGGCTTCCCAACACGTACCCTCACCCCTTACTCAGAACCTCGGTTTCCGAATGCCCGAAACCGTTGGCGCAAGAGAGTCATTCTATACACGATAACCGGTATTCACGGTATCGATATCGCAATGCAAAGGGACGAGCCCAATAAACTCTAAAACCGAAATGGGCCGTACTTAGTATATGGTCCATAGCGATATAGAGTGGGCTCGAATGGGCCCGAACTCCCACAAAGTTCGGTGGCGACTCCATTTCAACTTAAATTTCAATTCGATCCATTCTCATATAGAGATGCATTCGCCTACCCAAACCCGCGCGTGGCCGCGTCGGGGTGGACCTACGTCATGTCCACACATGTAGTCCGCACAAGATTATAAACATCTTAATAATATAAGATGTACGACATTAACTAAATCCATCTTAACAATGCATCATAAAATGCATGTATTAACTATAAACATCTTAATAAATGGACTTGTACACATTAATTATAAAGAACGCACAAAACAAAATTGTTTTAACCCTAAATCTGTGTTCTATGTTTAACTCTAAACCATATACTTTCACAATTGAAACTTATGAAACTTATGAATATTATTTCACAATCCGATTGTAAATTATGAATATGAATATACATATTATACAACTAGTATAGACCCCGTGCAATGCACGGTATTTATATTATATTTATCTTATAGAATATTTCATTTAAGATTTGAAATAAAAAATTTATTATTTTATTTTTACTATTTATCGACTGTATAATTTAGAAATAGGAAAATATTTTTTAAATCGCAAAACTAATCAAAATATTTGAGTAATGTCTTGAAATGCACGGAGTATTAAATAACGTGTAATTAATGAAAATATTGTTTATACTCCCTTCGTTTCATTGAAAGATTCCACTTTTTCTTTTTCGTAAATTTCTTCACTTTCTTTTTTGGTATAACTCTTCACTCTTACCTAGGTGACCCACCTACTTTACACCCTCTCTACTTTTGAATATTTTATTATTATCCTTAAAAAATGTGTCATTTTTTAGGTGGAAGCTTTCATTGAAACTGAGGGAGTATTTTTTATATGCTCGGTTTATATCATCTCACATCTCGAGATACCCACTTCTCTCTTTAACATACCATAAAATACATAAATATTTATCAAAAATTGTATAATAATGTACTTTTTTTAATGGTTAGAACGCCGTGTTTGTGTAAAAAACTATTCAGTTTTTCATTAGAAAATTAAAAAATAAATTAAAAATGGACCGTCTCAGATTTAAGACTTATATTATGTAATTTGTGAAACTTTTTTTATATGAATTTTAATAGTATATTCCCTATTTCGTCGTCTCCCCTACCAAAATAATCATTCTATATGATAATTATAACGGATATTTCCCACGGTACCCTCGAACTTTGACACATTACACATGGTACCCCTCATTTTAAGTTTGTTCCTATGGTAACCTTGTGTTTTTTGTTTAGTGTCCATGGTACCCCTGATCAATTTTCTGTCATAACGGCGTTAAAAGTTAGTTTAGTTAAAGTGATTAATTTGTTTCAGAGGAAAAATTAGTTAGAACAATTAACGAACTTCTAATTAAAATAATGGAAAATTAGGGGAACGTCCATGATACCCCTGTGTTTTCAATGTTTTAGCCATGGTACCCTTAAATTTTAAATTCTTTGCCCATGGTACCCTTGTGGTTACAATTAATTCAGGGGTACCATGGACAAATAATTGAAATCACAAGGGTACCATGGACAAAAAATTGAAAATACAATGGTACCATGGTTAAAATACTGAAAACACAGGGGTACCATGGGCATTTCCTCAATTTTCAACTATTTTAATTTGAATTTCATTAATTTTCTAACTAATTTCACCAAAAAAATTAAAATTAATCACTTTAACTTAACTAACTTTTAACGCCGTTATGACGGAAAATTGATCAGGGGTACCATGGGCACTAAACGCAAAATACAAGGTTACCATAGGAACAAACTTAAAATGAGGGGTACCATGTGTAATGTGTCAAAGTTCGAGGGAACCGTGGGAAATATCCCTAATTATAATCCTCACATTTGAACAAATGAGAAGATCTTAGTGGTATCGAGTGAGTATATACTTCTTCCGTCCCAATGAATTGTTTGCCTTTACTTTTGGCACAAAGAGGAAAAGGTCCAACGATGAAGTGACTTGTGAAGCCAAATTCATGAGGAGGTCAAATTTTATATATATATATATATATATAGAGAGAGAGAGAGAGAGGGGGGGAAGGATCAAGTGAGTCCTTTTATCTTTTTTGAGTCCATGAGTCCTCTTTAGAGCCATTGATTTAAAGGGGATGAATGGTTGAGATTGTGTGTAGTAATTAAGGTAGTAACTACCAAATTTTGGAAAAAAAAATAAAACAATTCTCTCTCCTTCCTAGATTACCGCCAACTTCTTCTTCTCTCTCATCTCATTCATTATTTTCTCATTCAAACGAAACCCTTCACATTCATCATCTCTCATCTCATTCAATTTTTTTCGCTCAATTCAAGCATAACCTAACACCCAGTCGCTCAACTCAACTCAATCGCTCACCTTCATCGCGAGCAAGGTTACATTCAAGCAGCTCTCTAACTTTAGCAAACATTAGCATCAAGGTAACTCGCTAATATTCGATTATTTTGCTGAAGAACTAGGTTTAGTTTACATCTTTGTCTGATTTCATTTATTTTTTCGCTAATTATATGATTGATTAACTTTGCTGTGTTTGTGCCCTATAATTAATTTATTTTCATCAAAGACTGTTGTGGTATCTGTGTTTCATCTTTTTCGTGTAATAAACTTGATGTTACTTTAATGCCCATATGTTGTTACTGTAATAAACTTGATGTGTTACTGTAAGAAGTCGATTCGTTACTGTGTCACATGTATGGTGTTATTTCAAAGACGGCCATGTGTTACTGTAATGCAGAAGACGTGTTACTCTAACTCTCACCCTGTAATGTACGACCATGTATTACTGTAATGCAGAAGATGTGTTATTGTAATGCAGAAGACGTGTTACTGTAATGCAGAAGACGTGATACTTTGAATCCTTGTAATATGGTACACTCAATTATGTACATCTGTTACTCTAATTCGCTTCTCATGTTACTCTAATGCTTTATTTGTGGTACTTTAATGCTTACCAGCTATGTTGCATCTTATGGTGCTAATGTAACACTTATGGTGTTACTTTTGAAGAATAATTGTGTTACTGTAATCCAGAGGACGTGTTACTTTAATTTGTTACTCTCTGTTCTATATTTATGTTACTTTAACGCGTATTAGCTGCACGTTTACTTTACATACAAGGTTATTGTGCATACCAGCCACTTAATTATTGTACTTTTCAGATGGCAAAAGGTGGATACAAATCCGGAAACACTCGTGCCACAGATGGCAAAAGGAGGAGACAAAGCAAAAGACAGGTCAGTTGCACTCCTGTGAGCCCTGGCATTGTTGATGTTTATCTCTTAACTGGTGCATTATCAATAACAGTTGAACATACTAATTATCTCTTTCCCTTTTCAGAAGGATGAAGAGGAGGAGCAAAAAGCAGTCATCGTTGATAAGAAGATCCACTTCCGGTGCAGACCTCAGAGCCTCGTTGAGTTAATGGCCAATTTTAATGATAGGCAGCGGGAGGTTGTCATCAGCATCGGGTTTGGTGGCCTATTACAAATGCGTCTCAAAAGTTTCTCCGGTAAGTATGCTGCCGAATTCATGAAGCTTTTTGCGGATGACACTCTGATTTTCAGACTGCCAAGGAAAAGCGATCAATTCTTGGTAACGAAGCATGATGTTTACGACTGCTTCCTCCTACCATACGGTCCGAACCCCGTTGACCTGCTCCCAATGGGTCGGTCGAAGGAAGCACTGGCGGAGGATGTCGTCAGTTCGAAACAAGCATGGAGGGACCGGTTCCATGTTCTTACTGGAAGCGACACGATCTCTCTGTCTCTATTGTTGGAAGCACTGCAGAAGGACGTTGAAGGTGGGGACGACTTTTGCAGGCTGTTTCTTCTGTACAGCATGTCTATCTTTCTTAATCCAACGTCAAATTATTCTCTTGACCTGAGTCTGCTGAGGTGCGTGGAGAACGTAGAGCTGATCAGGAATTATGATTGGTGCACGCTTGTATTGGATGGGCTTGCTGCAGCCTGTCGAGATTCTGTTGTTCGGAAACCGACATACCTGCTCGGTTGTCTGCCTTTTTTGATGATCACATACTTTCACCGTTTCCAATACCGTGATCACCTTTGTCCGCACGATCTACCGCTGATCAAGCATTGGGACCGCGAGCGGATGCTAGCTCGTTTATTGGGTGAAATTGCTGGGGGTGGGCTTGGTCGGCTTACCAAGTCAAAGGTGAAATACCCTCGTGTTGTGCTTGAGGAGGTGGTGGACGAAGAGTTGGTGGACGACGTGGTGCCGCTGAGGATAACGAATTTCCGGCAGACCGATGCCCCAAAATTAGCCGTGCACAAAGCTCCGAAGTCCATAACCATTGAGCTAGCAAATGACGTCGAGGATGACGCTGATCTAAAAGCTAAGGTGGTTGACGTAAGTAATAATGATCTTTATCAATAAATATCCTGTTATATGTCTGTGTTCATTGAATTTGTTGTTACTGTAGTCACTATAGTTGCCTAAATATGTTACCTTAACTTTCAATTCCTATTACTCTAATGCGTATCATCTGTTACTTTAAGGTATCCAGTTACCTTTTTAAGCGTTAATCTGAGCATGAATATATGTTACTTTAATGCTGACCACATGTTACTATAATGACACAGATGTTTTACAGCCTCCCCTCCAGATTAACACTTTTTGTTTACTCTTGATGCAGGAGGTACATGAATTGTACGTCATGATGGCAAGGAATGCAGTTGCATTCCATGATTGGTGGATCTCAGCCGCTTCCAAACTGAGAAGAATAACATCCGGCAAACCACTGAACGATGACCCCGTTCCGTCACAGGCCTCGCAAGCCTTCTGGAGTGGAGAAGAGCTCCACCGGACGGTCGATGAAGTGTGCGAGGCGTACGCACGTGGAAAGAACGCGACGACCAAAGGCCCCGCATTCACAGGCCAGCCCACATAGCCGGTAGGTGGGAGAGTGTGTACAGATGTGACTGGGGATGAGGATGTTGGGACTGGGGATGATTATCGAGGCGACCCTGACTTCGAACTTTACACGACAGCGGAGATGGTTGAGGCTGTTAAAGGTGGTTCGGAGGGCAGTGACCACCTACCTGATGAAGCTAATGTTATTGAGCATTTGTGGGTGGAAGTTGATGGACGGAAGGTTTTCCATCCTTACTTTCTCCACTCTGAAAAACCTTTGGAATGCATGCAAGTTATTGATGTGAAACTTGGATGTTCGTATGAGTGTAAGACCCCTGAACCAGACCAGCTAATGGTATCGGAATTTCTGGTCAGAAACAGTAGGGTGTTCAGGTCCGTTTTGTGTGTTCGGAAAGACGTGATGGATTACGTCTTTTATAACAATGAAAAGTACAGTGCAGAGTAAGTTTTCTTCAGTGATCAACGTCCCTTACCTTATTCTTTTTCTCTACGTTATTTTTCATCGATTGTCACATAATTCATTCGTATTCTATCAGTGAGATGCTGGTAAGGGTCGATGATTTCTTCAACATACCTCATGAGGAGTTGTCGACACTTCAGCCGGGGCAGCAGCTGTCAAACGCTGTCATCGATAGCTGGTGCATATTGCTTAACCAGCTGGACTATAATCAGACTGCACCGTGTCCAACATCACGCTGCTTCTTTGGCGTTAGCCACAACGTAAGCTTGTCTCTATTATTTTGATCATAATAGTACAACCAACAGATAGTGTTGTTAACATATCTCTAAAGAACATTCTTAATAATTGTCCTTTTTCATAATTGTCCTTCATTACTGTCAATGTTACTTCAATATACAAACGAGTGTTACTGTAAGGGGTGTATACTGTTACTTTAATAAGTCATGATATCCATAACTAGTGTTACTCTTAGACATTAATACTGTTACTCTAACACAAAACAAGTGTTACTACAAGCCTTTCACATTGTTACTTTAAATAAGTAATGTGTTACTCTGTCTTATTGTCTTGACCATGAATTGTTACTTCAACATGTGTCATGCAGAAGACAGTAATGAAACTGTGGAAGGCCATAAAGAGTGGTGCAAAGGTCGACATCGGCGATGACTTGTTCAACTTTTGGGATATTTGGACCGAACTAAATAAAGATATCTTACAGCTAGACTCTGACTTGGTACGTCTATATGAAACACTCACACGGGGGACCCTTTACTACAGCTCTTTAACAATAATCGCTAATCATTTTATTACCAAATAACAGGTCTTCATCCCGGTGCTTTCCAACGACAACGACCACTACAGTTGTGCGTAGGGATGGCAACGGGTCCGGGACCCTACCCGGACCCGCCGGGTCTTACCCTAAAGGGTCGGGTACGGGTCCTCTTTTTTTAGACCCTGCGGGTACGGGTCGGGTATGGGTCCTTCAATAATTTTTCGGGTCCGGGTCCGGGTCCTATATATTGGACTCGGACCCGACCCTTGGACCCGTTAAAATTATTTTTTTTTAAAAAAGAAAAAAAGAACTTAGTGGATGCGGTAATTCAATGTGTAGTATTGTAAATGAAACTAATACAAACCACAATGGGAGACGGAGACCTTACATTAGCAATAGAAATTAGAAATTAACCGCCAGTTATTCTAATATGTGTACCGAAACTCAGTAAATACCGAATTTCACCTCCTTTATCAGTACGTCAGGTGTTTTTAGTGTATGATTTAAAGTCAATTAAGTCATACAACTTCCGTTTTATTCATTTATTTGCATTTATATTTATTGTGAATAATATTTTAATCAAAGGCGAACAAATAAACGAGACGGAAGAGTATATATTAAAAAAAATGTACAATCGGGTCCGGACCCGTGAAGGACCCGGACCCTACCCGGACCCATCGGGTCCGGGTAAGGGTCTTAAAATTTTGGACCCTTACGGGTCCGGGTCGGGTCCGGGTCCAACTTGTGAAACACGGGTCCGGGTCCGGGTCCGGCCGGACCCGACCCATACCCGCCCCGTTGCCATCCCTAGTTGTGCGTGTATCAACTTCCTGTCAAAGCAGATTGAGTACCTCGACAACAGGAGTTACGAAGGGCAGGATTTCAAAAGCCTACCATACGTCGGTATGACGAAAATTGTAGTAAGTGTACTTATGTTAAATATATTCGGACATTGGTCTATACACCAGGACACGCATTGTCAGTTGTCAGTCCTTATATGTCTTTTTTGTATAATCAAGGCTGTGGAATTGGGAAAGTACATGTCCAAAAAAGGTATCGCAAAGGGTTCGGCTGTCGCGGAGTTCCCTGTTGTCAACGTCCCATTCGCATGGCTGGGTGGAGGGTTCTCGGCGAACGACTGTGGTGTGTATCTCATGATACACATGATGTTGTACTGGGGGGAAGTGTTCGACTGTTGCCTAGGCACAATGGAGGCGAACAACCTGTTCAGAGCGGAGATTGCAGCAACCCTGGTCCTGTGCGATATCAATAAGGACAGAGACGAGGTTATAGCGAGGGTGAGGGAGTTCTTAAACGATAAAGCGAACATCGCCATCGAGAGAACAATATCTGGTGTTGCGGGGTCTACCGGGGAAACCGTCAAGAGGGCAGGCGAGGCAGATTATGAGGAACGCCCGCCGAAGAAGAGCCGACTGTCGACTCCTGACCCTACAACCCCGGTCGCAGAAACTATGCCTGAATCTGAGTTGTCAACGCGGACTAGATCTGTCCTAAAGAGCCAAAACCGTGGTAAGGGTTACGGACTTGGATGCTCAATTGACTGCGGCGATGAAGATGCGGACTCCCCTATGTTGTCACCATTTCTTGCGAACAACAGGACGTTGTTAAGCCATATCGCCATCCGTCGCAAAAACGTCGTGGACTACTGCCTTGTGGAGCTTGCAACACTAGATAATTGGTATGCAGTTACTGTAACATTAATAATCGGTGAATATTAAAACAGATTTTTTGATTGGGTATTTTTTTTCGTTCAGCGAGGAAGTTGCAAACTATTCATTACTGGCTTCAATTGAGCGGAGTGACATACGTTCAATGTTACCGGGCCAGAAAATGGCGTCGTGCATCGTCGAATGCTGGTCGATGCTATTGAACAGGCTTTCATCTCCCGTCACTACTTCGGTCGAGACACCCACGATGGCATACTTTGGTATACGACAGAAGGTACGCATTACTGTTGCATCTGCTTGCATATATAATTATCACCATTGTTCTAGGAGAACACATGTTCCTCACATAAAGTCTTGCTTGAGAGCCAAGTTCATAATGTATCAACACATGTATGGTGTTATTTTAATGATGGAAGTGCGTTACTGTAATGCATAAGACGTGTTACTTTTTAATACACATTTGGTACGTTAAATTGTTTATATGTGTTACTCTAATTCGCACGTTTTGTTACTCTAGTACTTTCTTTGTGGTACATTAATTCTTTGTTGTTACTTAAATATTGTGTTACTTTAAAGCATTGTTGGTGTTACTGTAATACAGAAAACGTGTTACTTTAATCTGTATCCTTTTTTGTATATTTATTCTAGTAGTCTGAAACACATTGAATATGTTTGTAGGACTGCCTTTATGGGATGATTGATGATTATGAAGACAGCCCATCCACGCAGGCAGTGGACATCTTGATGTCCCATCTCGATCTTTTTAGAAGGAAGTGTGGTCGTTCTCTTAACTTGGAAGCTGGTCTTACCTTTGTTCTGATCAACATCAATGAGTATTACTCATGCGTGTGCATTAACCGTAAGGATAGGACAATAGATCTCCTTGACCACCAACGTTACACGAACGTCCAAGAAACAAAATTGTACAAGGCCGCAAAGTTAATGGTTAGTGCTCTTCTTCTGATCAGTATATGTATGCTAGTAGTTGTTATTGCACACGGCCATCAATTTTTCTCCTAATAACGTCGCTGTGATGCTCACAGGTGTCAACAATTAGCGATTATCTCGACAAGCTCAAAGTCCCTGATGCATCTAATATCGTTACTTACGAGTTTAGAGAGGTCAAGTTTAAGTGGCAGAAAGCAGACGCAACTTGGGACGAGTCGGGAATCTTCCTTATGATGCACATGTTGATGTACGTGGGCTGTACATTCCACCATATAGACCTTGAAAGGAAGGTCAACAGACGATATTTGGTGGTCCAACTTGCAGCCACACTTCTATTGGCAAACAGGAACAAGGTGCGGTCGCGATTGTTGGAAAACGTGGACAAGTATACGGACGCGAGACAAAAGATCATTGACGGTGTCAAGGGCAAGAGCAAGACAACAAAGGGCCAAAAAATAATTTTTTTACTGAATCATGTCACCTCTTTTCTAACTACGAATTAATGGTTTTGTATTGTTTAGATACTTGTCTAATTACATTGGTATTTTGACTATAAGCAATGGAAAGAAGCTGTAAATGGTATGGGGATTACTTTAGTTAAACTCTGCTGGTATTACTCTGCTGTAAATGTTACTCTAATGAACAAATTATGTTACTCTAGGAGATCAATGGTGTTATTATGATGATATTACAGTCAATTTCAGAAGCCTTCATAAATTGTTTTTTAAGGTACAAATGTTGGTACTTTTGTATTGTTTAGATACTTGTCTGATTGCATTGGTATGTTGACTATCAGCAATGGAAAGAAGCTGTTAAACTCTGCTTGTATTACTATGGGGATTACTTTAGTTAAACTCTGCTGGTATTACTCTACTGTAAATGTTACTATAATGAACAAACTGTGTTACTCTAAGAGATTAATGGTGTTATTATAATGATATTACAGTCATGAGATCGGTTACTTCTCCAAAAAGCCACATGTATTAAATAAAATGTAGTGTTAATTGCAATGCAGCACAACACTATGTGTCAAAAAATCCGTACGGCATTAGTTTTTCGTGTAGACCAGGAAAAAAGAAAAAAAACGTAGAATGACAAAAAAATCGAGTATTCTCAAAACACTTGTTCCTCCTCTTCGTCCTCCTCGGTGTCTTCTTCAGTTTCCTCTCCTTCGATGTCTTCATCTTCTTCGTCCTCCTCATCCTCATCATTGTGTGGTTTAGTAGGCTGTTTAGGGGTTCGTGCTGCATACGGATTTGGACAGTTTCGTTTGTCATGGTGCGCCATCTGTTTGCAGTTATTACACATGCGTTTCGGCTTTCTTGAAAGTGCGACCTTCTTTTCCTTGCTTGATAACATCCGCTTTCCGCTGCCCTTTGTCTTAGAAATCTTTGGGGGGGGAGTATCGTGATATTGTCAGAGGTCGTACACCCGAGCATATTTTCAATTTCCTGTGTCTTGCCAACATTTCCCCCACCAGAAACTGTCTGCCTCTGCAACCTGAACTCCCGAATTAATCCGCACAAGCTTTCCACATCTTCTTTGTCTCCTGCCTTTAGAAGTCCCATGGTCTCATGGATTTCCGACCACAATTTCGACATCTCTATCTGTTTTCCGTCGATGATGTCAATGTCTTCGCTGTCTAATCCTTCATCACTGATTCGAGCAGTGCGAACAGCCTCCTTTGTCCACCTTTTGGTTACCATGTTTTCGGGTATAGTGGTCAGCCCTTTTGATGAATATATCCAGATTACGTGTCGACACAGTATCCCTCGTAAATTAAACAGCTGACATGTGCAGCTTGATTCACACGTACCTGGAAAGATGACGACATATTAATGTGACATTGCACCAGCAAAACAACGCGTCAATAACAATATATTATCCATCTTTTCAATAAGCAGAGACAACAATTATAATGAAGGTAATGGCGTGCAAAATGTAATGGAGGTTAGAATGAGTTACTTTTCAGAATGTGAGGTGTTACTTTAATGCATGTTCAGTGTTACTTTAAGCATTCACAACGCAAATGTCCAAATGCTATCATCCGTTACTGTAACTCAATATATGTGTTACTGTAAGGACTGACTGGTGTTACTTTTATAACAACTCTGCTATCACAGGAACCAAATGTCAGCACATGAGTGAGTTTAAGCAGTACCTGATATATACTGGACCGTAAACTCTTTATCTCGTGTAGCATCCCTCACCAGTGTCTCCTCTACCCCGTCCTTCACAAGGAAGCCCCTCACGCTGCAAGTGCCCACAGAAAATTTCACCTCCTCCTGGAATTCTTCAAATGCGGCGTGGGTGTAAATTTTAGCAGCGTGATGTTCAATTGGCAGGTGGGTTGCTGTCTTTGGAGAGGCTTGAACATTGTCGTTGTAGAGTTTTTTTGTGTATACCGTTGCTGGTCCATGGCGCTCTCGAATCGCATCCAGAATTCGACAAACGTCCCCGATTTTTGTTCGAATCTTTTGAAGAAACTATTCTCACTCTCCGACCTTTGTGTTGTTCGCATTAAGCTGCCCATCTTTGAATCCCTGCAATGTGCCATCACCCACTGATCCCTAATGGAGAATGTAGTTGAAAACCACTCGACATCACTCCCATGGTACTCCTCCATTATGTCACGCCACTCCGCGTCGAACTCATCTCCATCAATATCCACATCCCATACTATAGCATTCAATCTCTTCAAAAAATCCTGGTAGTCACTCTGGATGAACCGTATTTTGTAGGAACCTTGTTCAAGATATGCCACATACAGAAACGGTGTAGCGTCGTCTTAAACATCTCCCTCACGACTGGTATAATACCCGGATCTTGGTCGGTAATAATATACACCGGCTCCTTACCTCCCATTGCTGTCAGAAATCTCTCAAACACCCAGATGAACGACTCATAATCCTCGTGCGCTATCAGAGCCCCAGCAAAAGTTACCGATCGTTTGTGATGATCAATGCCGGTGAACGGCGTGAATATCATCTTATATTTGTTCGTCCCGTATGTCGGGTCGAACGAAACTGCATCCCCGAATAACTGGTAGTTTCGCCGCGCCTCACCGTCAGCCCAGAAAACCTTGCTCACACTCCCATCTTCATCCAGGTCGTAGTCGAAATAGAAACCCCTCCTATTCTTAGCCATGTCTTTGAAACGATCGATGAATAGCTGACCGTCCTTCTCATGTAGGAAGCACTTTATATCTCTTTCCCAGTTTTTGAAGTCAACCAAGCTCACACCCACGTTTGCGAACCCCTCCACCTGCTCCTTGCACATGTTGTACGTTCGTGTTGCGCCGATATTCAGCTAAAAATAAGAATCAGGCGTTGTGACAATTTAACATTAATACACCAGTTGTGTTACTCGTATTCTTAAGTACTGTTACTCTATAGGTTCACTGGTGTTACTCTAGCAAAAGTAATTAGATTATGCACACACCGGACTAATCCAGCTGTGTTACTCTAGCAAAAAAATGGTGTTACACCTATCTTACTCAAATGTTATTCTATAAAAGAAATTGTGTTACTCCATACCCGCGAATTGTTCAAGATCAGTTGCTTGTGGTACTTTGTCAGGTTCCTCGACAACTTTTGGAATTCTCTGTCTTTTGGTGAGATCAGTTCGTGGTTGTGGCCGATGTGGAACCTATCAATCCTGAGAATGCCTCCTTTATTGAACAGCCTGATCCTTGCCTTGCACCCGCAACGATGGACTTTCATCTTCTTTTTAGGCGCATCTGCATTATTAACAGCTTTCACAACCTCAGGTGTATTGTTAACAGCTGTAACAACTCCTCCCCCAGCTGCATCGTTAACAACTTTCACAGCCGCAGGTGTATTGTTAACAGCTTTAACGGATTTCGTGAAACCCTGTCTGTTGCAGACTAGGAGCTTTGACTTTATCTCACCACCGTGCCATCGCTTTGTTGTATACCTTCTTACATCAAATCCGCAAGCCAGTGCGTAGATTTTGTAAAATTCCACTGCCTCTTCAATTGTTCCGAATACTTGCTTCATGTACGGAGTGAAAGCCTCACCCACATCTCTGCACCATTCTTGTGCATTTGGTTCTTGGCAAGCGCTACCTGCACAATATTAAACAACGTTACACAATTGAGACATATGTGTTACTTTAATTCATAAGTTGCGTTACTCTAACTAACCCAGTACGTTACTTTAACATCATTGTCAAAACCTTTTTCCTAAAACGACCGGTGTGTTACTGTAATTGCAATTAAGTGTTACTGTAACTCAGAAGGTGTGTTACTTCAACGACGTTTCTGCGTTAATACAAAACAAAACGGTAGTATCAATGAAGCATACGTTAAATCTGGAATCTGAGTTAAAACTAGAGCGATGAACCACTGTTATTAACCCACGATTAATAAAATGAATAAAATCTCACCTTTTGCACTGTTGTCCTGTGCGTTTGCTTCTTTGCCAATGCCACCTGCACCCAATTAAACAACGTTACACCAATGAAACCAATGGGTTACTGCAATTAACAAGTTCTGTCACTCTTATTAGTACAGAATGTTACTTTAACATCATCATCAAAACCCTTTTTCTATACGTTAAGTGTGTTACTGTGATTGCAATTAAGTGTTACTGTAACTCAGACGGTATGTTACTTCAATGACGTTTCTGCCTTAATACAATATTAATCAACGTTACACTCATGCAACTATTGAGTTACTTCAATTAATAAGTTGTGTTACTCTAACTAGTACAGTATGTTACTTTAACATCATTATCTAAATCCTTTTCCTAAACGTTCAAAGTGTTACTATAATTGCAAATAAGTGTTACTGTAACTCAGGTATGTTACTTCAATGACGTTTCTGCCTTAACATCCAAATCGACGTCAGAAAATAACGCAACAATGAAAGTAATAGCAACAATGAAATTTATTGACGTCAAAAAATAACGCAACAATGAAAGTAATTCTCACCATAGCAACAATGAAAAAACGCAACAATGAAAGTAAAAAATAGCCCAACAATGAAGTAGCAACAAAAGCAATATCAACGTCCAAATTGACGATAAAAAATAGCGCAACAATGAAAGTAATAGCAACAATGAAAATTGACGTCAAATTATTATTGAAACTCACCATTGTTATACTCTATCGATTGCTTATCAATTGTTGAAGAAGATGATACTGCCACTGAATCCATTGTAACGCGCTTTCGTGCACAATATTGATTGAATGAAAGGATGAACGTGATGAAGAAAGGGTTTTTTTCTCACGGTTGAATTAATGAATGAATGTGAAGAATGATGAATGAACGTGATGGAGTGGGTTATTTATTCCTAAATTCTTGGGAGCTATTTTAGGAACGTAAATCTTCCTTTTTTTTTAATGCAATGAATCTTGTCCATCCATCCTCATCTCATCCAACGGATGGGATGAGGACTCATGGACTCATATAGAGTAAAGGACTCATAAGAGCCTTACTCTATATATATATATATATATATATAGAGAGAGAGAGAGAGAGGGGTTCACATAAGGACACCCCTCCCTGTAAGTACATAAGTTTTTTTTTTAGCCCTAGGATGATGTGAGAATGGAGGGCTGAGATTTAACTTAGTGTAATTAAGGAGATTAGCACCCTCATTAACTTACCTGCTTTTACCTAATCACGTTCCCAATCCTTCCCTTTACCAAGAAAATCAATTTATTCATGTTCTCTCTCTCCTACACAGTTTAACTCAGCCAATTTATTAATTTCTCCACCAAATTAATCATACGGAGCAAATCCCATCAGCGTGGTTCTTCATCTTCTTCGTTTCTGCTTGGAGTTTATATTATTTAAAGGCGGGAGCATGATCGTGGCAGTAGCTGTTGTAGCGGGGGTGAATTATACTGTAATTGTAGTTGTTGAAATTATTTGTCATCTGGATGGAGGATATGCAGATTGTTGTTGTTCCGACTGGTATGTTTGAAACCCTAATTTTTTTAATTTTGCTGTTAATTTTGCGTTGGTATAAGCGTTGTTAATTTTGCTGTTAATTTTGTTGTTCAATGAGTAATTGTAATGGAGGAGTTGGGGTTTTGTGTCACCTGTTAATTGTCGTCGGAGTCGGGGTTTCTAATTGTCGTTGAAGTTTCGAAGATTAAAATACGGGTTGTAGAAGGGATGATTTTGGCTAGGAAAGTGGGTGAATTAGTGCAGGATATGTCTTTAACTCAGCTGATTAGACGTGACGCATACAGTAGGAAGTACTCCCTCCCATTCACCAAGGTCTCTTACATTGTTTTTATGGGAAACTTCACTAAGATGTTTTACTTTCCCTTTTAGTAAATATTTTGTGTTTTTTATTGTTTGTGAGCCATTCCCCTTTCTCTATTTTCATTTGTCTCCACATATATCAACAATTTTGGGAAATTGAACGATTGTTGTAACCCTATTTTCAATAATTAGGGATCTGAGAGAATTTGAGAACTCGAACAATATTTAGGACTCTAACTCCAATAATTAGGGCTAAATAAACATTTTAATTTTTTTCCCAATAAAACCTGTATCCATAATCCTACAAATGTGAAAAATGAATGAGCGGCTGTGTTACTTAGACACGCCGGATTCCAGCCGTGTCCCGTGTCCGACACGGCACGCGGTAGACACGACACATGACACGTGTCCGACACACCAATTTTGGACACGACACAACACCTCCAACAAGTTAAGGAGATGGAGGTAAAAAGATGACCCTATTTTGGCATATTTAGTGGGCAAGTGTTAGCCATAGAAACAACATCTCTTCTTTGTGAAGTTTTAAAATTTTAAAATATATAGGTCTAATTTTTCATGGTCAAGACGCTCCGTTGACCGTGTCCATGTATTTTAAAATTTGGGAAGGTTACGTGTCCAACACTCCGATACGTGTCTGACACGTGTCCGTGTCCGAGTGTCTAAGCAACTAAGATGAGCGGTCTAATAAGTATTGAAATTGATCGATGCTAATCGAATAAATTGAATGCTTATCAGGGTTACAGTACAAAGGTTATAGAGTAAGAACTGTTTTGTTTTAAGCCATTGTCCATTTTTAAAGGCAATTGTGGTCATCGGGTTTGTCTAAACGGTTAGGTCCTTAGACGACGCACACCACTACGACTATTAATGATGGTGTACGACTTTTTACAAATTGGGTGCGCTAATATGGGAATGACTACCACCGATCCTCATTCTGTCACACCATCCTTGATCCCAGCTTGTGTACAGTGTACCTGCAATTGTCAAAGGAAAACAACATCAGAAACATGTTCAATAAACGGAACAACTAATTTGTCAAAAAAATGAACAAATTAATCAACTACACGATAACGGCAATGCAGGTCAGCTACAGTAACACAACTGTGCATATACGCTCAGTCATCGTCGCACAACCGAAAAATGAACAAGTCAACCAACAACTACACACAAACGCTCAATCATCAGGAAAAGAAATGAACAATTCTAAGATTTATGAAGATTAAGACGATGAATAGAAGTGATAAGAAAAGCTGAGCAATATAATTAAAGCCGTCTGCTTTTCACTTTGAGGACAATAAGGGTCCCCAAAGGAGAAGTTTAGTTACTGAGTTAACTCTCATATATCAAGGAATCAGATGACTCATATAATTGATTAAACTCTAGCACCCTTGAAAATTAGCGATATGTTTTAAAAGTGGTGGAAGGTTGTAGTGCAATTGTCGTAGGCGTATGAGACACAGGGTATGCTGAAGGTTGGTGTAAACAGACGACCTGGCAAAGGGAAAAAGCATAGAAATGCATGGCAAGCAAACAGCTTGGTGCACCACAAACGACAGCAAGTTTACAATAAATCCGTAGTACGATGATTCCAAAATACAGCACACCAGCAGATATTAATCACACGGGCAAAGGCGGGCTCTACAGATAAAAGCAGAATACAGAAGGTACTGAACCTAACCCAGCTGGAAGTCGCACTGCGTGCTTCCTTATTCATAGACAGACTGAGCCATACGAAAACATAACATAAGTACTTAGCATATGTCTACCTTGGTTTCCAACTGTGGACCGTCAAAATGGCCTTTGCTCAGGATGAGTGGTGTTCAAAAGGTAAAGTAATCCGTGCTACCGCAAAGAACTAATCCATGGGTAGCGTCACTGGCAGCACTGCGGGCTGCGGGTTACTGGGAATTTGAAGGCGCACAAGTTTCAGCCTGTTTTCCAACCGGCTGTTTTGTGGCGGCAGCAATGCGTCTATTTTCTGCAGCGGCCTCTTGCTTGACAGTACGGATTAACAGAGCAGTATGAGTGGCTGTAGGTGCCTTTGTGGTTTGCTCAGGTGTTGCGGGAACGTTTTCAGTTTGCAGGAGTAGCTGTTTTTTCCTTGGAGGTGTGCTGATTTCTGGGTCTGCAGCTCCCTTTCCATCATCGTGTGCTTTCCTGGCAGGTGTATGTGCCTGATCCTGTAGGGCCATTTCTGGTTGCTGCAGAGTATTGTCCTTGTGCACTGATAATGTGGCAATTGATGTGTCCGCTGGTGTCGAAACGGGGAGCTGATTGGTCGAATCGGTTATTGCAGGTTTTGAAGTGTTGTCTGGTGAAGGCAGAGGCAAGGGTGCAGCCTGGCCATTGTCACTAACCACCTTTTTAAGAACCCAGTGAAGGATTCCATTTCGGGAGAGAAGACCGTTTGGACCAATTTCAATTAGCGTCAGGTGCGTCTTTAGCCTTTCACCGAGCACTTGGAACGTGTCGATGTCATCCTAGACGGGCAAAACATGTAGTGCAGTTTCAGAAGGGCTACATATCTACTTCACTTTCAGAAGTTTCAAATAAGCATAATCACAGATTCGGAGGGAATGAAGTAAGGGAAATTGAAAATCATACAGGGTTTTTTTTTCATGATAAGGACACAGTGGTAGATATGAGGGGGCATGAAAAAATGATTGAAAGACTAATGTCACAGAATGGTGCTCACAGTGTGCCTTATTCGAAAGAGGTCTTGAGCTGGCATAGCGAAGAGTGTTTCGGCATCTGCGTTGAAAAAAGTTAGGGGCAACATAGCTGTGCCATCTGACACCTGGCACTGAAAGGTCACCCTGTGAAAGTGCTGTGTTAGTTTGAGGCGGTAAATCTAATGTGTCTATAGAGTTTTATCTGAGGGTCTCTAATTTTCTATGGTGCCCTTTACCTTGGACAGCTTAGACCTCCTCTTTGCGAACACCATTCGCAATTAAATTTTTGGCCTGCTGGAGTGTCTGTTTTTTTGCCGCAAGAAGTGCACCCAAGGTAGGCATTGAGTTTGTCCAATTGGGGGTCGGGAATCACAATGTTCAGTCTATGCCTTTCCTCTGGTAATGTGTCATGACGCTGCAACAAATTTGGTTCCACCTATTAGAAACAAAGCTGCCTTAATGCATAGGACCTACAATTTTTCCTGAAAAATGCACTACAGGCAATGCTTGACTCGATATTACTGTGCAGTTTGTTTTTGCCGAAAAACGAGGGGCCAATGCGCCTGGCTTTTGCCTTCCAATTTTGGATATCAGACACAGGTATGTTTTGTTACAGTTGCTAGTGTTCAAGAATAGTGTTTAGGAGGATAGCTATTTGGGCAAAAAGCTAAAGCGGCTAATAAGAAGGGAACTGCAGATTGTTTATGTAAAAGTCAGGGGTAACTTAAAGGTAAAGAGGCAGGTAGAGACAGGGAGATCTGTTTGACACTATTAAAGAGCGGCACACCTTTTTAGCTAGAATGGCTGCTACGTTTGTGACATGTAGTCCACCAGCCGAGAACTTGACATTAAGAATGCGTGATTGTGCATTAAGAAGGGAGCTATGATTTAGGCCAGCCCTGCAGGGTGCATGAAAATTGTATTAAAACAGACACTTCCCTAAAGACTGAAGGGTAGACTGTACCATGTGCGCAATGTGTCTGCCATGTCTCCTGCAGGATTCACGATGAATGTGGTGGACATGGTTGTCGACATTGAAAACCCTGCAGGTGGTAATGTAAATTTGTTATTGATTGACACAGGCATTTGTAGTCAGGGCAACTGAAGATGTAGAAGCTAGACACACCTTTGTGTGCGGTGACTTTCAGTGCCGTGAACCCGACAATATTGAGTTTTTCATGCCATCCATCAAGCTGTGCACATTCATTCTCCGCCAAGTCATTCCAAGCCGAGATGGTTAAAGGCTGGTGTGTGCTGTGTGAGTGTGCAGAAACATTTAAAAGATTGTATTACTTGTACAGAATCTAGGGACTGTTTTTTCTAGGCAGAAGGTGTACCTCTGGTCAGCCACAAATATTTCGCGGACAGAGTATTCGCGCTGTTGTGTGGTGACAATTTGCCTAGATGTTTCCTCTACGTACAGGACAATTCCAAGAACGTCTGCAGAAACACACACACAAAAGCAAACTTTATTAGTAATCTGTAACACATTCTATACGTGCTAGTCCTTTCCTGCGTGCAAACGCGGGAAATGGTGTGCCTGAGTGCTCACCATATTTTTCAGATTGGTTAAAGGCCCTAGGCAACTGGGAGATGCGCTTGTAATCTGGCATCGGTGGTCTAGAATTCTCAGCTACATCTTGCACGATAGTTTGCCGTCCAAAGGACATCTGGAAGTCTAATTCTGCAGGGTCCATCTTCCACCGCTCACTGACGGGTTTAATAGGAGCATTTGCAATTTCATAGACACCGTTGTACACCAAAGCTTCTTTATAGCTATCAATTTGGTCTCCAAACAAGGCTCCCCTCATTCTATTTCCCTGAATCCATAGAAATCTCAGAAAATATAATTAACAACCAAGATAGATACTGATGAATGAAAGGGCTATCTTCCACACAAAAAAAACAATAATAACTAAGGGTGAAATGGAATGTGGGTTTGCAGATGGATGGCAATAGTATCCAAACCAGGCATATTACTAACAACATTCATCACACAGGCGCAATCAAATCAGCATGCACAAGGCTCAAGCAAATTGAGTCGAGCTAAAAATTCAGAGAACGGCAAAATGAGAGCAGGTGCAACCAAAAAACACGGGCCATTATTTTATTTTTTTTGAAGGCACAGGCATGTAGACACTTAGTATAAACATGCTGGTGACCAGTTATCTAACTACAAGGACGAATCGTGGGCAACTCTATTTAAAGGTGCGCACATCTATCACATTGGATGTAGGGTTCGGGGGTAGGGATATAAACATCTAGCAGGTGAAGTAAGGCAGAGAAAACATCAATCTATTAGCCGGAGGCACAAACCTTATCATCCTGGAGTACTAAACCCTGGTACGCAACACCCTTGTTAGTCGACGTCTTAGGCCTCCCTTTCTCGATAACCTTGACCTTGACCTTGTAGTTCTTACTGGTGTCATTGAGGTCAGATAAAAACACAGTGGACGATTTCATAGCGGTGACCTGCAAAACAATGGGGAATTAGATTTCACAAGATGTATAGAAGAAAAGAAAACATATTTTCTTGTTTGGAGTGTAAGGATCCCCACCCCCTTTGTTTTTGTACCGGTCAAACTGTATGAGGGAGCGCGTAAACAGAATATATAGCATGAAACAAAGGGGCTGTTTTTTTTTCTTGACACGTTGCAAGGAATCGGACGGTTATGCCCCCACAAACGAAATATTTTCTTAATCCTAAAATATATGTTTCCGTCCGCAAACTGCACAGCTCACATTGGGTATATTTTTTGTTCACATTTTCTTGTATGAGACGGCCTCACGATAAACTTATTGTGAGACCTATAACACATTGGGTAGTTACTTTTATTTTTTTTAAATTTGCTATTAGTGCGGCTCACGATATCTGTGTCGTTAGACGGGCTTACAAAAGACAAAACGAATAAGTGTCGTCCTGGGTCGGTTTAAAGCGCTAGTTTCATAGGTTAGGTACGTGTATGATGGCACACTATTAGTGTCTTTGTGTAAGCAGTATAGGATTTGTGTGTTGAAATGACATATGAGTAATAAGATGGTAGATTATACATAGAAGATTTAGTTAAAGCTCGCGTATTAGTCAGTGGCGAAAGTGCGATGCATTGCGAGGGCGATTAGAGAAATAATTTCATTTTAATCTCAAACTTATGTTTATGTTTAGAAGCTTATCTCCTCATATTGGGTTGAGAAAACGAGAAATTGTTTGTTATTTCCTCTTTGGCAACCAGCCAAATGAAAACCTGTGTTGGTATGTGACGCTAAATTTATAGGCGATTAAGGAAACGAAGGATAAAATCTAAAATACTCAATTTGAGTTTACTTTTTTTTTTGTGTGTGGCCATACTTACGGCAATGTTTTCTAGGCTTTGTGCCAGCGTCAATGCATAAGGTTTCTTTGGTTGATTGGTTATGCCAAACGGAGTTTCATCTTATCTGACCAAATGACAAACTATTACTTCAAACTAATAGTTTGTCATCTGTGTAGTTACTCATGTAATCATATCCCTAAATTTCTATGAAAAAGTAAAAGCCACGTGTTGCATGTGAAGAGGCTAGATTTGCATACCTCTGCAAGAAGAGTGTACTAACTATAGCAGTCCAAGTAGAGTACGCAACTTGCTTTGTGGTAGTTTTTTGGGTTGTCTACTGAACGAAAGAATAAAGCAAATCTATAAAAAAGATCTAAAACTGTGATCTGACTTTACAAGTAATAAATGGAGTATTGATCCTCCTGACAAGTCTTTCTATTTTGATCATTTTCCATTACCTATAACCAAACAATTTAAAATAATTAATGGCTCTCAACTTCATCTAAATTGATAGGTATTGGATTGCTAAAATGGGAATATAAACCTTTTAAAAAATAACGAAAAGTAATGGAGAGAGAGGAGTAACGGAGAGGGACTTGTTCTTAATGAAGGGCATGTCAGGCAGCGAATTTGTTTTGTTGGAGATGCAACTCACAAGTAAAATTTAAAGTTCTATATGTATATAAGCGTAAAATGTGAAGCAGAAATGATAATTTAGGCACGCCGTTTTAAGACTGTCTCAATTTTGTTCACACCATATTTGACATTTTGCCAAACAATTTTTCAGATGTATTTAGACATGACTGCGCCTTTTTATATATTTTGGAAAAGGTGTGGAATATTTTGGCTAGTTTTTTGGAGATGTCCCATATGTTTCATATATGTGAGGTATTCTGTTGATTCTATGGTAGTTTTAAAAAAAATGGAAGAGAGTGACATGGAGTAAGAATTTTATGTGGAGTGTATCCGTTGTAATTGTCCTCAGAAAATGTTAGTAGCCCTTGCATCAGGCACAGAAAGTGAAGTCGTGACCAAACTCAGAATAGCTGACAGACAAAGAGCAACGTTGTTTTGTTTTCAGAGATATCCTGCACACTTTGTGACACGCCACCGATAATGCAGATTTTCAGAGATGATTTTGCAGATGCAAACTGTAAGGTGGAATTTGTAAGCAAGCGAATGTGAGCTGTCACATCTTTGCTGTCAATGCAGGGTAGCTTGTATGATACCACTGCAACCACAGTATATACTTGGCAGACTAAAGATTGAAACTTGTAAGGCACCTCCTGCTGACACGGCTATCTGGTTTAGGTATACATCATTTGACCAACTTTCTGTCCAGATTGAACTAATTGGGTGCTAAGGTTTTCAACTTGATTACTGGAGTCTAGTCCATTTAACGTAGTTATATCTGTGAATAAGAAGTGGCCGCTTAGTCGGCTCGATTTCTGAGCATGTGGTCCTTGAGATGCGCATGGTCTGAAATTCACAGCGATTTGTCGTGAAACTTGTGAGCCCTTACGAATGCTTGGCTGCACGGGAATTCCTGTACTCTGGGATGAGCCTTTTTTTTGTACCTTTTTGGGTTGGTAGTTTTGTGGAACCCCCATATGTCTGAATATTTCTGCACTCTGAAATGGCACGACGCACAGCAGGGACGGAGACTGATAATGTAATGCGGTAACAACCGCGGCTAGGCCAAATAGATAAGCTAACAGCGAATAACCAGATGACTGGGCGCTGTGGTGCACAGTTCTAGTAGGACATCATATATTACATTAATAATGAAACAGGAACAACGACTTTAAAAGCGGTCATAGGCATGTACAAGGCACTACCAAGACTTGCTGTCATTCGTTGGCTCTTAATTGTTGTAGCAATGGCAGGCCGGCACGTATCCACATCGATACATCTAATTGATTTGCATCAGATATATGTGTACACACGATACAACAGGCATTGGGTGCATAGGTTATGACAGTGCATTTGATATACATGGGCAGTGGTAACAAGCAGGATGCACACTGGCACGCCAATTGCAGGATTTTACGGCGATGCTCCATCCGCTTTTGGCAAAAGGGTGACGATTTCTGTATGCATACCTACTACGGCATGTAGCTGCGCTTGGAGAAAGAAATAGTTTAGCGAGCACTGTATGGCCATCAGCAGCTGGCGTGCGTTGTTTTTCTTGCGAGCTACATATAGCTAGCAAATAGGCAAAAAAAGACAGGCTTCAAATTATGTCAGCGAGACGCAGGACGTCATAAGACATGACATTTTTGATAGAGCCTGAAGAGTTTGGTGGCGGCGGTGGCGGAGAGATGACGGTTACTTTGTCTGCTTTTCTAGCGCATGACAAGGCCACATACAGCTGACCATGCGCAAAGCAGGGTTTGGGGAGATACACCGCAACTTTTGAGAGAGTTTGGCCTTGCGATTTGTTTATGGTCATTGCAAAACTTAGTTTGATTGGAAACTGAGTTCGCTGAAACTGAAAAGGATAGCTGGTGGGTGACGGTGGCCGGAGCTTAACACGTGGGATAAAGGCGTGTTCCCCTTCATGAGACCCGGTTGTTATCACACATTCAATTAGGTTTGGGAAGAAGCGTTTACATATTAAGCGAGTGCCATTGCAAAGGCCTTCTGATGGAAGTATATTGCGAAGCAAGATTATAGGGCAATCAGGTTTCAGGACTAACTCATGTGGGCTCATACCCCCAGGACAGAGTTTGTTAACAAATTCAGTTGGGTAGATGTTGCAAGCGTCATCCAGCAGCACATCGAAGCTGCGATAAGTTACGGCCTCTCCAGGGAAGCGTGCAATAAGGGTGCTATTTATATCATCGACGTCCTCATTAATTGGAGTCATTACAGCGCAACTCGTGAATAGACTGGCATCAGAACAGGGCGCCTGTGACTGAGGGAATGTTAGTTCCACAACTGTTGCAATGGACTGCTCACCAGGCTCCCTTTCCAGATACGTAATTCCCTGTGGTAGCAGAATGTGAGCCTGTTCCGAGGTCTGCAGTTTCCCGTCACCGAGCGCCAGCAGAAAATCCGAGAACACAGGGTCCTCCCTAGCCCGAATATTTTCTGTCAGTCTAAATCTAGTTAAATTATACCATATCGGCGATGCCACCAAACTTGCCGCAACAACCTCTTTCTGTGACCTGTTAGGAACAACAGGCAGTACCTGTCTGAAATCTCCTCCAAAGACAACGACTTTGCCACCAAACAAACTGGCCGGATCACACAGATCTCTAAGCAATGCATCAAGGGACTCAATATTCTCCCTTCGTGCCATAGATGCCTCATCCCATATAATCAGGCTCGATTCCCTTATAAGAGCAGCGAGGCTACCTTGCTTTGGGAGAGCGCATGCAAGAGAGGCGTCCACATCTATGGGTATTTTAAATCTGGAATGTGCAGTACGGCCAGAAGGTATATTTGATGCAGCTATTCCAGACGTAGCTGTTGGCAAAACGATTTTACTCATGGACCGCACTTCTGCATACAACGCGTTGTAGAGGAAGGTTTTCCCAGTGCCACCGTGGCCATCGACAAAAAAGGCGCCGGGTTTCTTGTCCTGCACGGCCTGTATAATTGCTGTAAATGCTGCTCGCTGCCCAGTGTTCAGTTGCTGTATAGCACGTTTGCAGAAGTCTGGGACAGGGGCATCCAGAGCATCGAGGATGTCCTTGGTTCTGCGAATTTCGTCAGTACTTTCTTCTGTCAAGAAATCCAAGTCAAACGACCTCAAAGCATGTCCGATTGCTTCTAGATACCGTTCCACTTCCTCGGCCGCCGCACGTGCTGCTGTTTGCGGTGACATCTTATTATGATAGGTAAAATCATCTACCAGGTAGGCCTCGTATTTACTCCACAAGGCCTGTGGGTCTTTCGGCTGGCAAAAGATTAAAACAGTTGCAAAAAGGCGTCTTAAAGCGGAGGGCATCTGAATTTCACATGCCTCGGCCAAGCACAGATCCACGGTGTCATCTTCTTCTACCAATTTTAGCTTCAACGCAGCCTCTTGAAAAGTAGCGCATTTCACACCGCCCACTGTCATCAAATCCTCAAATGATGTAGGTCCTTTAACATGTAGTAGAAGCAGACGCAGGAAAACGCGCTCCTCTTCTGACGGTGAGACGAACACGACTCTACCTACGCACAGTTGTCTGTTTTTCCTTTTCACCCATGTCTTGCTGGGCACATCCCACCTAAAATGTTCTGGGAACTGCGAGTATGAGTATGCATGCTGGTTCACGGAGGCATTGTAGCAAAAATACTCCGTCAACCCAGTCTGTGAACGTTTTGTGTCAAGAGCAATAGCTGTAAGGTTCTCATGGCCTCTGATATGCAGTGTTTGCATGTTTGGAAGATGGACCGGTAACGTTAAGACCGGGGGGTGCATTTCAAAAAGCGGAAACGCAAATATCCGCCAAATTGCTTCGCATGGTGATACCCAGCGGCCTGACTGGTACTGTTCAATCTCGTCCACTGCTTGGGTGCCAGGGCCAGCAGCTATGTCGAATCCTATTTTATCATGGCCCTTGTACACATACTTGTACAAATACTTCACAGCTTGAATTGTTGAGCACACCTCCACATTTAGATGACAGTTAAACAAAGCCAATAAATATGGATTATACGGTATCACCCAGCGGTTGTCAAGTGCGTGTCTGCGCACCGTAACGCGAACACCATCTGGACGGCGGCGGTACATTGGGTAACCATCAGCATTGTTGGTTGTCTGAGCAGCAAATTTCTTTGGGTAACCAGACTTACACTTGCCAACAGATCCCTCTTTGGTCATGCATGGACAAAGCGGGTTCATATCACCGCAAGGGCCATGCATCATATGCTTAAGAACGGAAGTCCTAAGGGCAGCAGTTTGTGGGTCGGGGCCAGGAATTTCAGCGGACACAAATTTGTCAAAGTCGGCGGGGCATTTAAGCTTGTATGAAGGTTTCAGGATTATTAATAAGTGAGCATGTGGGAGGCCGCGCTTCTGGAACTCGACTACATATATGAATGCGCTAACCTCGCCAAAAATATGCTTCTCCATAATCTGTTTTTTAAGGTGCACCAGTTTTGCTCTGAAAACCCTGGAAACAATATCTGGCCGATTTTGAGCCTCTTCACCCGGTGCAAGCTCTGTCTTGATCTCTGGCCAATTCACGTTGCACGTCATTGTGATGAACAAATCGGGTTTGCCAAACCTCTGCACAAGGGCCATTGCATTTAGATATCGTTTGCGCATGTCTCGTGGGCCTCCTATGTAGGTCGGCGGCAAAATAACTCTGCGGCCAACATTTGCAGCACAGGTTTCCCCTGCGTCTATGGTATCCAACACCCCCTGGTATAATTCGGCTCGTATAGTCGATTGGTTGTTCCTTAGGAAGTCTAGACGCGTGTTCTCAATCTTCACATACATGTCGACGATATACTGTTGCAGGCATCAACCAGCCCTTAGCATCAGGTTGGATGGCCGGTTCTGCAGCTTGTAGCAATAGTAGGAACGACATGGAACGTGCTTCCCATTCTCAGGGTCGTCATGGGTTTCACCTGCCATAAAGTAGTTTCCCCTGTTATTTTGCTGTGTCTTGATTGTGCGCGGCATGCATGCACGCACCGTCACATTAAGTAATACAGATTATTGAATACTTGTTCGGAGCACAAGTAAAGTTTCTGTGATTAGGTTGCTGAAAATATATAGGCAACATCGATTTAAGGTTTGGATGGAACTTACGTTGAGCTTCTAGTTCCATTAATGCTTCCACAGTGAGCACAGTGTTGACAATGTTGGCACCAACCAAGTCCTCGTGTACTGTGGGCGTACAAGCTTTTATCTTGCTAATTGCTGGGTGCCAGCCGGTTTCACCATTTGGAAACAGGAGTGGATACTGCAGTGGATCGTAACAGCCATAGTAATGCCTGATCCTATGAATGGTTGACGCAGTTCCGCGTACCACAATGTAAGGCCCATCTGTTTCGGTTGACCCAGATCTGTCTGGCCAGATAGCGGCAACTTCATCACACGTGGGTGCATTATAAACACGCTGATCGTGCCTAGGATTTTTGCACAGGACAATTTGTGTTTCGTGTGTAATGTTTACTTCCTGCAACGAACGGAAGAATCGAGCGTATGGGTTGTCAGCTGTAACCTGTATGAGTATGTCAATGACACTCTGGCGTAGTTCTGTAAAGCATCCAGCTCGGTTTTCAGCCTCATGCTGACCATCGTAGAAATATGGCTGCAAATATTTTGGATTCTCTTCACTGGGTAACAGATCTGGTACATTATGATATATTTGGCCTTGCAGTTTGAAGACATAGATACCCTTAACGGTTTTGGCATCGAACTGTCCACCGATGGAGCTGAATGCAAAGAGATTATTATAAATGCGCGCATACTTTCTGAAATGGACTGCATCATCGTCCGTTCCAGTGTACAAGTCCACAAGTGTCTGGGGCATCTGTACCGTTGGGAAACGAATCGAACCGTGGTTGCAACACAGGTTCTTTGATTCATAGGCATACAGTTTTGCAAAACACTTGGTACATCGGGTTGGCCCCGACAACTGCAGTAATGCCTTTGGAAGTGGAAGGCCAATTGTTGCGCGCACTTTTGGTGCAGCTGGCCTACCCCTTCTCTTTGCATGCGGTGTAGCTGCGCTCCCATTGGCGTTGCTGTAAACGTAATATTTTTTGGGGTCATGCAGCTGATATGTGAAAAGTATACAGTTCTGTCAGAACGAGACAGAGAGACCAAACCTGTCGGCCATGGAAATGAGCTGCGCCTGTCTCCGCGAATTTCTGGTATGCTTGGTCTGTTCCGGCTGTGTTGGAAGTTCGTGACCTGCAGCCGAAAAACTAAGTCAGTGGTTGTGCACCGCAAAGCCCACAATAGAGCATTGCAGAAATTGCATGGCGACTTTCAGACCTCGCATTTGTTGCAAATTTGGCTGCACACGGGCTCTGCGTCGGACTGATGGCACTATTGGGACTGCGCTTCTGTCATACAATGTGAAAGGGCGTTATCCTGAAAACTTTGCATAGCTACAGAGCTATCATAAGTAAGCTAGGTGAATTGAGTGCATACCTGGACACAGCTGCCGACATTTGTGCTTGCCTTGCAGATAACCGAGTCCGCAAAGCATGGTGGGCCTTGCCAGAGCTGGTTTCACCTGCAGGGAATGGCGCATTTGTTGTGATTTTTTTGTACGCTGGTGGCAGCAAATTTGTGCATGATCAAAGTGATGAAGGCAGATGTTCACCTATACCTATTCTTTTTCGCCTCTGCTTTTTCGAGGATGGTTCGGCGCTGGATTCCCCCTGCTCTCTAAAACGTAAGACATGGGTTGACTTTAGGGCATGCCCTCTCACCCCAAAATGTGATACAAATACTACACAGTCCATGATTGATCGTATTCCAGTCAGAAGGTGGCTAAAAAAAGGTGTGTGAGCGAAGGCTGGAAATAAAATGAACCTGCTCCCACCACATGCAGCTAGCCGTTTTGAAACCCTGGTTCGCTTTACTGTGCCCTTGCTACCAGGGAGAGATGGTAAATCCCCTACACATTTACTGTTGGCGTCATCACATATATCTCGACGCACATTACAAAGGATTGAGCAGTATGAGGATTCTCTGCAATATGTGACGCGGCGAAAGGAAAAAGTGAACTGACCTCCGTCCTGGACTGCTGCCTGACGGCTCTTTTTTTGGGTGGGCGGCTGTGTTCTGGGTTCCATATAGTTTCTGGAGCACGATACACACAATTTAGTTTTTCAAAAAAAACTGCCAGACTATCAGTGTATCTATTTCTAGTCCTAGAATGGCTGAGTCTCGAAATCAAAGTGTCTAATATTCTGCAGTAACAAACAGTCTATGTAGGCAGAGCTGCAAAGACGATAGTTGTGTACAAGCTTAAAGACCAGAAATGGGAAACGTTTCATGCTTAATCTGAGTGTAGATGGAAGGCGAGAGAGGAGGTGCTTCCCAAAGATCAGAAATAAACTTAACTCATTTCTACTGAACTCCGTCTGTCTTCTTGAAACCCTGCTACGCTTCGGCGCAGCCTTTTCACAGAGTGGAGTTTGCGAGTCCTCTGCATAGGCACACTTGTTAGCGATGTATGTGTTTACAAATGAGTTGGCTTGGTAAGAAGGCACTCGGAAAAATTACCCATCTAGCAGAACGTGCAGCAGAAATGACCCTGCGCCGTGCCCTTTGAAGCTCACAATTTATATTTGATTGTGCCTAATCCTGCAGTGAATTTCAGAGAAAAAACTTAACATCTAATCGAGGACACCCATGGGTGTACATATATGTAAACGGTCTCTAAAGGCAGCAGCTTGTACATAACAAACAAGGAACGAGTCGTAAGCACGGCCCTCAGGGGCACCAAATGTTTTCTGTTACAACTGTTTCATGTGGAGGGTTGCTAATTTGTTAGGCCGTACAGCGTTCATATTTCACCTAAGGGTTGCGATAGCCACACAGGCGAAGCAGCAGGCATAATATGAAAGCGAAGAGCAAAAGCAAGTTATCACAGCACTTATGTAACATAACATGAAGCGCACAGTGATCACAAAGACGTAAGCATTGCAAGGAACCATACCTATTAAAAAATGTGGCAGCAGCCTCGAATTATGTGATGCATCTTGTGTGTCTTGGTGATGTTTTTTATTCTAAGAAAAAACAGAAACGCATAAAAAGAAACCTAGAGAAGTTTTAGTCCATTGTAAAATGTGGCGCACCACCAGCACTAAGGGCACACACGACTATTTATTATGCCATCACGAACTATGGCGGCGACACCGGCTCATAGAGATAAGCAAAGTGGGACAGGGAAAAAATGTGATCACGTAATGAACAAAATTCCGCACCGCATAACATGACTACGTTGAACAGGTAACGGTTCCTTAACTGAGTTAGCTAATTTATAAGCATATAAGGTGACAGCATTTCTATAGAATCTAACAACAAGTGCACAGAGCGTGAGACCACTCCTGCATATATAATATAGCAAAAAAGGAAGAGGAGACAGTAAACGTGACAACCAACAACGGCTTATAACACTCGTAGCAACATTGTTACTACTATTAGCGCGACAATATACATGGAAAGATCTATGACAATATATAACCTAATCTAATGTTTTTTGTACACGATAATAGTCCGACTAAAGTTTTGGAAGAATCAGGATGTGCACAACAGAGACCATGGTAAAGTAAAGAGAGAGCACCTTTTTAGACTGGTGATTGGTTGGGAGGAAGATATGCAAGGGATCACGTGCTGGAAATATACCTATGCGCTTGCTAAATAAAAACTTGTGGGACTTTTCTCTATATATAGAAAGTGAATACTAAATCATCTTAAAAGATAAGGGTAAGGCAATTGTGTAGTTAGCATTCAACGAAGACCAACACAGTGGTCATTTAGAGTGTAGACATAGGTAAAATCACTTTTTGGCACTGATTCCACTGCTGCATTTGGAAACAAGTCAGCGGTGAGTACCCTTGTCAGCAACAGTAATGCAGTCAGAAGTAAGATCACTTTGCCAAAGACTTGTTCGAAACTGATTTTGTAGAGTTTGCTTACGGCACTTCAACTAACTACTAACGAACATGCGCGCAACTAATACGAATATATGCAAGATAAAGAGCATAAACTTCATGAGATATAAGGGACTGCAGTCTTCGAGGGAAGCGAACCTAAATTATTGGGTGCATACATCACCAAACCGTAAATTCTAGTATAAGCGTTTGCTGATTCGGTTAGGACTTGCAAGCAGTACGCGGCACACGCGGTACATAGCATGACAGCAAGGAAGATGCACTCACAGTTGAACATAATAATCGCAAACTGAGTCTTACAAACACACATCTACTGTTCTAAAAAGAGAATACTTGTACAAAAGACAGCGGAATAAAGAGGTTCAAATGGCAGGCTGTGATACCCCAGAAGTAAGGCTCCGCACCAGAAAACATTGTTCACCATAGCCACAAAGGCATAGGTACACAGATAAGAGGCTAACATAAATAGCTTGGGGCCAGAGGCACAAAATGTTTATAGCAACGAGTTTATGTTTCTCGCAAACAGTCACCCCCACGCCCCTGGGGATGCGGGGTATGGTAGTAGATAGGGTGGGTGGCTCCTTCACCAAAGGCATGATCTCTACGAAGAGGTGAATCTTCATTTGACACTCGCTGAGCGGAATTCGGAGTCACTGTTGGTGCATCTAATGTTGTAACCGCAGTTTCAGGAACGATTACTGGTACATCTATCACCGCATTTTCAGATGTACTGTCGCCTGTCTCTACCAGCAAGCACGAGTGTCCAGGCATATTTGGGATACCAGTCATCCTTTCCTTTATTGTAAGATAACTTTCCCGTTCAAGGTCGCAGACAAGAGCAGCGAATTGTGCACCACGTGACTTATAGTTGACATCAATAATTTCCAGATTGTAGGCAGTTATTAGATACATCACGACCTTCCTAGCAAGCTGGCACCTTGCAAATGCCAAAGTATTGCAAGCTGGTCCTATGAACACTTCTTTTCGGGCATTATTGTTCGGAACTTCAACTGTCATCCATGAAGTGTAGCGACCAATACAGTGTTGTATAGTTTCAAGCGGCGTGGCCTGGATCATAACAGTCCTGAAAATTTTCCTGAGAAGGGGCAGATAATCAAGAAAGACATGCATAGTATAGGTGGGGCTATCAGGCACATCTTCTTCAAGGGTGGGTCTGTTCCTCCCTCTGATGCTGTCTTCTAATTCGGTGCGTTTAAGCCGGTATAATCTACCACAGCGCTCCACTTGTTTTTTGCGTTCGAAGCTCAAATCTTCGACAACTAAATCAAACATTTTGACAATGCTATGGACCGCCTTCTTTGCAGCAATGTCACAGGAGTCTGCCACCGAACAAGCATGTCCTCCGACATATGACAAGACCGGCACATCAAAAGCTGGCTTCAGTAGCACATAAACACTATTTTTTGATGCGTCTAACATATAATAATTAGGAGGCGGCCGTTGTAAGATCTCAGCAATATGCTGAAGAAGTGGGCAGAACGGAATGGTGATGAAAGTAGTCGGTGCAGCCTGCCCCTGTATGGGCAACATATAAACTGAACATATCATGTCAAATACAGACACATCATCCTAATCCTTGACGATACACCTACCAGCAAACCATAAACTATTTGGCTAATGACACGTAAATAACTAACATCAGAAAAGGTGACCAAAGTTCAATGTTGATAGATTAATCCCAAACAAACTAACTTTCAGGTTGATGGCAGGAGCAAGCAGATGTACAACCTCAACATAGAACAGTCGGCAGGAGCAACTAACATTCAATTGTACGCAACAAAACTGCAATAAACACAGTACAGCCAGGATCATCCAAGGAATGCAAAACGGTCGAACTAACAACCAACACTGCCTTACAAGACCTGCAGCTACACTATTGTCATCACCAGAAACTTATAAGATACTGAAAGAGTATGTCAGTATGTGTCGTAAACATATAGAAGAGCACGTCACCAAAAGCGTAACCATATGTGGTGCAGCAATTTCATACAGGCTCAACATGGGAGACAAAACAGAACATATACACCAACACCACCAAAATATACATGAACCGTCTGTGCCACGTAGCACCAAAAACTGACATAAAGAATCGTCTAAAATAGGCTACAAAAAAGTAGCAGAAAGGGACTGCCTAAGCAGCAGAAATGGTAATCTATACCTCAAGAACCGGATTTGAATCTGGGAGCTGCTGCAGAGACATTAAACGATGAAAGTATTATTACTAAACCCAACTAACTGCGGTAGTTTTGCTGAGCCTGCGGCGTTAGAAATTTATAGATTCACAGGCAATAACAAGTAGATGTTGCGTGTTTTTTGTTAAAATATTTAGACATGACAGCTGAGAGTGTGGAGTGCTGGCCCAATTTGTATAATCTTAAGTGGTAAATCAGACTGTCCTTCATCAGTTGAGTGGCTATACAACACATGTAATGATGGCCAGCTGAGTGTTCATTGACTAATTACCATTTGTCTTTGTATTTATACTATATGTGGCGACGCCAGCGTTTGTTTTTTTTATACACTTAGAATAGAAAATGGTATATCGAAAAGGTTATCATAAGTGAACCCACCGTCCACGGTAAATCTATCGAGAACACGTCCAAGTCGTGGCTAGCAGCAACATTAGCAGGTAAATGATATGACGCTTAATGATAGGTCAAACCGTACTACATAAGTTCAGTGTTCATGGGATCTGTGCAGTGACGGGTACTTTACTGTTGACTACTTGATTGTGCGGTGCCTAAACACCAGTTACCTTTCCGCTCACGCGCACAAACGCTGATAGAAACATATATGTTATTCGTCCTGAAATGCATCTAGCGTAGGCAGTTGCCTTTCGCTCATGTACACAATAGATGCACCGATTAAGCGAATTGGCAACGTCAAATTCCCCAAAAGAGGGACCAAACAGCAGTGCCATTGACCCCTACAATCCACAAAACATTTACCGAGCATTCGCAAAGGGAACATAAGCAATTCTTGGAAAAGGATTTTTTTGCAAAAGGATTCGCAGGTCTTTGTAACAGCTAGAATTAGGCAGCATTACAGACAAACATAAGAAGCAAATATGGAGCAAAAGAGGGCCAGATAACATAGTGCAAACCGGAAACAGCCTGTCCTTAATAGGCGGCCTACATAGGTCCTTCATTAGGACGATTATTCGGCATGTCTAAAGGCTGGAGAGCCATAAAAGCACTGGGGAACGCCACAGACGGGGAGGGGTTGCGAACTGTCGAGGAGCTAGCCTTTTCAGCAGGCGCATTTCTCTTCTTAGGGCGCAGCGGCGGCGACATAATAGCTGGTATCTGAAGTGGCAGCGTCCTAGGAGCGGCGTAGGCGTCCTCAGGTAAAAGAGAAGAAGACATTACAACGTCCGGTATTCCTAGAACTCTTTCCTTGACAGTCATGTATGTCTCACGCTCTAATGCGCATGTCACAGCGGCATACCTATCAAGTAATGGGTCATAGTTGGCATCAATTACCTCAATGTTGTGTAAAGGAATAAGGTAGGCTATTGCTTTCTTGGCCAAGCTGGCCTCCGCTGTGACCAGGTCTGGAGATTTTTCCCCAAACAAACAGGCACCTGGACGAACAGCATCTGGGCCAGACATGATTATCCACGAATTGAACGAACCTGGTTCCCGCTCAACCGTCTCAACAGGGGAAGCTAGTATGTTGGACTGTGCAAATATTGCGTGCAAAACCGACACGTAGTCAACCCTAGCAGTGGGTGGAGACGGCACATCCCTGTCCCTCTTGCAATCCTTACTCACAAGCCCAGTGGTGTCATACTTTTCAAGTGCAAGGCGCTTTGCTCTGTAGTAGCTGCCACAGAGTGCGAGGTCTGCTCGCATGGCAGAGGTTATGTCCTCGACCACAACCACACACTTGTCAATCATGTCACGAACAGCCCTCTGTGCAGCCTGTTCGCAGGAGTGATTGACAGTGACACCTGGGTCACCTATATAAATATACTCAGTAAGGCCAGGGACTCGTGGCGTAATAGTGAGCGAGACACCTCCGCGAGGTCTGTCAAGCAGCTGATACCTGGGTTCATGGTAGTTCATCTTCTCAGCCATTTGATGCAACAACGGACGGAAAGGAATGGTCACCCTAATCTTAGAACGAGTCATGGTTTGCTGAAAGTAAAGTGCAACAATGTCAAACTCTGAAATCTGTCCAAGCAAAAGGCACACAAGACTCGGTCCAGGATCAAGGCATGGGCCACACATAATAAGACTACGAAGAACAACCAATCACAGGCAGAGGGAAACAGGTAGTTGAAGACACACACACAAACTTACTTCTAAAGCGACTCACATACAAATATAGCAGACAGAATATTTGGCACATAGGCTCAAAATATAGCGTTGAAACTCAAGTAACACCAAAAACAAACAGGCAGTCAATAATAATCCAACACACTGGACGAGATCAAACTCGTAGATTCACAAACATATAGCAATTATCCAGAAATCTCTCTGCTATAACAGAACCTAAAAAACTCATGGCCCCAAAACCACCAACACAACACCGCAAACAAACACGAAACTGGAAAGCATAAAATGCATCGACCCAAAAAAAGAAAACAGAAAAGAAGATCGCATACAGTATTTCCAGCCAACAAATCCAGTTTTCCCAGCAGCTGAAAGAGGCCGAGCACAACAGCTAAAAAAACACAGAACAGTGTAGCAGATTTAAGGTCACACGGGAAATTATATTTGGGGCAAATATGAGTAACACATTTCTTGTTTGGGAGTGTGTATGAAGCAATGGATTTAAATGTGGGTGAGATGATGGGGTATGGAGAAGTGCGAAATTCACTACAATTCTCTCCATACTCTGAATTTGTTTTTGCGTATCCATCTAGTACCAATAGACCTGCTGAGTACTGACAATTCACTGCTAATGGCAGACATCTGCCATGACACAGAGGGTTGGATACAACTACTGTAGAAGAGAACGCGTACTCAACCACGGTACCATCAGATGAATTCATTGGGTAAGTTCCACTTGATTGTTCCATCAACCTAATTAAATTGATTTGTAAGTGTGTCTTTAGGGTCTCCCTTTAAGGTTTGTGGCACGATATGATACGTTTACCAAAGACCTTATTTAGAAGGATCCCGACCACAAACCGCCGATAGATAAAATGTAACACGTTTACAATCTACCATCTACAATTTTGTATTTTAGTTAATAGAAGGGTTGGGGAAATTAAACTTTATTACTTAATAGTGTTTAACACCTTGCAATAATATTTGGAAGTATTTGAGTTAAATTAGCCAAGCAGTTCAACTGGAACTTGATCATATGTTTAATCCATTTTGTATCAGTGGGAACGATCCAGAAGAATGGTCACATTCCCCATGAACTTTTAAGGGCCATAATTGTAAGCTAACTAACGCCTTAAGTCGCACGCAAATGATTTGGGATATAGGTGGAAACAGCGGTAAAAAATATTCCTGCAAGAACGGTCTAAAATATTTCCCCCAGACGATTATGATCTAACAACCTATTATTTGTTTTTTAACATTTTTATTTAAATGGGTAGATAATAACGAGGTGGAGGAAGTAGTCCTTTGTGTGCTCTACGATCATTGCTTTAGGTTAGCATTGACTTTTGCAAACATCAACATTATTTCACGAATTTTAGGCACCGGTGTAAACATTTGCTTTTGTTTTGGTGGCCTGATTTAAGGAATTGTAGGCCAAATGCAATCCATTAATCTGATTCTTTAGGGGGGGGGGGTTGACAAGGAAATAACAGCGACTCTGCTAGTCACTCCTAGTTTGTTAAAGCTTTGGTCAACGGTATCTAAATTAACACCACATGTTCAATGCAACTGTACATTAACTAATCTGTTAGCTCCTGCATCATGCAAGTTCAGCCATCGCCATTCTTGTTCACAATATATTATGTCGTGATACCATAATAGAGTTCCGTAATGGGTAACCACAAATAGCTGCCGAGAACATTGCGTCACAGAGAACTCAAATGCACCCACAAAAGCTTGGGTGCCAGTGGGACCCTTTTGGAACAGGAAGGCATAGAGGCAAAAGAACGAATCGCCAAACATTGCACTATAGGGCAATCCACACCCAAACTATGATCGTTGAGTTTTGGAATCACAGAAGCATGCGTTTGAAAGTGCGGCCTGAAAACTCAATAATAGCAAACCCTCGGCACGTCTATCGATCACAAAAGCAATGCCATCAGGGCAATTACAATGTTAGCTGGAACTGTGACCTAAACAACAATTCCGAATCTGGGTATTCTATACGCTGTAGTACCCATTACCCTTGGTCACAATATCACTCCAGCTGTGCACTTAGATCGCACATCCATAATTGCTAAACACAGATGCGCGCCAAAAAACATCCAGTGTGACGGGTGCAAACAGAGACATCGGCATAAGCAGAAAGCAACTTAAAGGTGATTGCTCATCTTAGAACCGGAGAAACCATGTCTTTCAGTGTACTGTCATCATGAAGTCGACTCGAGGCCCATGTTGCGGAAGATTGGGCCTCTGCAGGCATCAAGCTAAAGTAAAAATAAGGGAATTCATATTCATATTAGCAGTGATTCTAAGCGCAGCTGTATTCCATAAAATCTAGCAGGCAGCTATAGAACCTGTCAAATGGGCTTCCTCTTGTTAGAAGTTCCAAAAGTAAGAGACTGTGGCAGAACAACCAGCTTAGCCTAAACCCTAAACCCTAATTCTTCGACATCACCACCTGACTCCACCTTTCTAGGCTGAGTCCACCAGCAATACGTCTAGACGCAGGACTCGAATCAGGAAATGATTCCCAAACCCAAGTCCGCAACAACTGCTAAGGTGCACAGATTTTAAGTTTGGTCGCATTCTTACCCCCTTGATCACCCACACTTCTCAAATATACATTTTTTCCCCTGAACACCCTCAAATCTCTATTCTAATGAATTTACGCAGTAAAAAAAAAGGTGAATCACCTAACTGAGCGAGTTTAAACCGCGTGTTTCAGATGTCGGAGTTGAATTCGAGCTTGTAGTGGCTAGAGCGCCGCCTTGGCTGTACATCTGGTGAAAAAATCAGGAGTATGAAAGATAGCTGAACAAAACCCTTGATGTTACCTCCAAAAAATGCCGCACATATAATCCTCCACACCGTGCATTTTTGTCTCAAACGCCTCACTGAAACCAGGAAAACTGAAATGGGATTCAAAGAAGAATCAAGACCATTACGGAATGTCAAAATTAGGCAGGAATTATTTGCTTTGGAGGAAAAGAAGGAGATCGAAACTGGAGACAGCTCACCTGCTTTTCAGCTAGCATAGGCCATTACAAGCTCACACAACGAGAGGATCCCTAGCAAGTTGACCTGCAGTCTAGTTCTGGTTGAGGATGTAATCCAGCACAGAAGTTACATATTACCAGTGATTCTAAGCGCGGCTGTATTCCATAAAATCTAGCACGCAGCTATAGAACCTGTTCAATGGCCTTCCTCTTGTTAGAAGTTCCAAAAGTAAGAGACTGTGGCAGAACAACCAGGTCAGGCTAAACCCTAAACCATAATTCTTCGACATCACCACCTGACTCCACCTTTCTAGGCTGAGTCCACCAGTAACACGTCTAGACGCAGGACTCGAACCAGGAAATGATTCCCAAACCCAAGTCCGCAACAACTGCAAAGGTGCACAGATTTTAAGTTTCGTCGCATTCTTACCCCCTTGATCACCCACACTCTTCAAACATTCATTTTTTTTCCCTGAACAACCTCAAATATCTATTCTAATGAATATACGCATGCAAAACAAAGCTGAATCACCTAACTGAGCGAGTCTAAACCGCGCGTTTCAGATGTCGGAGTTTAATTCGAGCTTGTAGTAGCTAGAGCGTCGCCTTCGCTGTACATCTGGTGACAAAATCAGGAGTATGAAAGATAGCTGAACGAAACCTTTGATGTCATCTCAAAAAAAAAGCCGTACATATAATCTTCCACACCGTGCATTTTCTTCTCAAACGCCTCACTGAAACCAGGAAAACTGAAATGGGATTCAAAGAAGAATCAAGACCATTACGGAATGTCAGAATTAGGCAGGAAGTATTTTCTTTGGAGGAAAAGAAGGAGATCGAAACTGGAGACAGCTCACCTGCTTTTCAGCTAGCATAGGCCATTACAAGCTCACACAACGAGACGATCCCTAGCAAGCTGACCTGCAGTCTAGTTCTGGTTGAGGATGTAATCCAGCACAGAAGTTACAATTTTTTAGACAGCATGGATCAATTCAATGGCATCTGATTTCAAATACCAGGATAAGATGATGATGATCACGACGATCACTGATGATGGAGTTCATAGATTCACCAGCCACCAAATCACTTTTTAGGTAGAAAAATTCAAGAAGAAGCGCCCAAAAAGTAACTGAAATGTCCCAAATTCCAAAAAGAGCCTAAATCACAACTCTAAATCCAGGGAAATAACTAATAAAAGTAAAACCCAAACATACAGCCACTGCATTCTGGTCGATGACATGTTTAAAAAGTCATCTGTATAATTGACGATGCACGTAATAAGCGAGGACGAAGGGAGGGAGCAAAAAGACCGACAAAAGTCATCTGTATAATTGACGATACATATAATAGGCGACAAGGAAGGGAGGGAGGAAAAAGACCGACCTGAGCGCGATTGTAATGATCAGCAACAAACATAGCCATGTCAACGGCACGAATCCCATCTTCGCCCTAATGTTAGAATCCCTAATCGAGTATAATAGGCGAGGAGGAAGGGAGTGAGGAAAAAGACCGACCTGAGTGCGATTATAATGATCAACAGCAAAAATAGCCATGTCAATGGCGCGAATCCCAGCTTCACCCTAATGTTGGAATCCCTAATCGAGAAAGCAAAAGGCAGCGACTGGAGGGAGAGCGCGAAATCGGAAGAGATGAACCGAGGAAATGAAAGGAAAGGGGGAAGAGGAGAAAGGCAGCGATCGAAGGCAGCGCAAGAGATCGGAAGAGGCGAAGCGAAAAAACGAAAGGAAAAGCTAAAGATGGAGGAGAGGCACTGTTGCTAAGAACAACACTGTTCATAAGAGCTGCAACTGTTCCTAAGGAATTCACTATTCCTAAGAAATATTTTTTGAACAATTTTTCTTTTAATATGTAAAGATTTGTATGGAAGTTGATTAATGTGGTGGGAGGAGAGAAATGATTTAAGAAGGTATTAATTGCTACATAGGGAGTGTGAATTAGGGTGGAAATTTGTGTATTTGGATCAAATCTCAACCATACATCCTCACCTCATCCTATGGCCCAAAATAAGACTTATGTACTTATAAGGAGGGGTGTCCTTATGTGAACCATCTCTCTCTCTCTATATATATATATAGTCAAGATCCGGTGAGAACCTATAGTATAATGAGAACTGTGAGAACTTCTCCTAACCATTAGATCTTAAAAGATCTAACGACATACCTTAATTGAAATTCATCCTCACTCATACACAAATCATTTGACTCATATTCTTTACCAAAAGTAGAACTTGACACACAACTAAATCAATTCTCCAATTTAACAAATAAAATCCTTCTCATTAAACCCTTCTCGCAATTGTTATTGTCTTAGAGTAGTATATAGAGAATTTTCGGTGAGTTTTTACTATGTATCAGGATTTGTAAGAGTAATTGGAATATATATTCCATTTTTATATAGTTACTAAATTTTATATCGATGTTAAGAATATGATTTTCGAATATGATCAGAAAGATATACAATAATAATCATAACTATTTTATATTCTATGTAAAATATTGTACGGGATAATGCAATCTCCTATTAACAAAAATAATGCAACTATTTGGTTAAAACGGAATACAATATGTTTGTACTTTTTTTAAAAAAATTGATCATACATTCCATATTAAATATTGTATGTGATATCTTCCATTTAAAACATGTGATTTTCGTAATCAATGTAATCAATCAAATTTCCTTAATTACATACTTTCTGTGGTGTATAGTTTTATGTGTGATGTAGTAATACTTAAATCAGTAAAATGTTAGAGTGTAGTTGGAGAGGAGAAGGGTGACACATATGAGATCAAGGGTTCGATTCGTACCTAGCTCATTTGGTCTATTTTTTTTATTTTTGTTGTGGATAACTTTAGGCGGAAAAATATATGAGTTGTGTTATTTGGTTAGTGGAAAGGGGGATTCATTTTAATAACTTACTAGTATAGTCCCCATGCAAAATGCACGGCTTATATAAAAGGTAAAATTGCTAATAAATACACGAATAATAATAGATATCAGACTCACATATCCATTTGTGTTAAAAATTTAATACTTGATCAAAATATATTCCTCCGTATCATATTTTAAAATGAAACTTCCCTTACGTTCTAAAAAAAGTTTTGTTGTTAGTATTATATATGGATGTACTTCGAATTAACAATTTATGCAACGCATACTATATTACGGAGTAATAACTATGCAACAGTGTTACATAGTTAAATATGGACTTGTCTTTAGAAAAATAGTGATTTTTTTTATTACATCGTGATTTTTGTTGGTCATGTCATCTTCTAATCTAAAAAAAATTGTACAAATTTGTTGGGCTAATTGTAACTGTGCATAAGATATTTATTTATTGGGCTAAATGCAAGTCCATTGCTAAGTGTTTTTAGGCGGGAAAAAATTTCGTTATATCGCGACATGTGCCATTGACTTTTTTTTATGGTTTCTCTTTTAGTATATAGAGGATAGTTAAATATGGACTTGTCTTTAGAAAAATAGTGATTTTTTTATTACATCGTGATTTTTGTTGGTCATGTCATCTTCTAATCTAAAAAAAATTGTACAAATTTGTTGGGCTAATTGTAACTGTGCATAAGATATTTATTTATTGGGCTAAATGCAAGTCCATTGCTAAGTGTTTTTAGGCGGGAAAAAATTTCGTTATATCGCGACATGTGGCATTGACTTTTTTAATGGTTTCTCTTTTAGTATATAGAGGATGAATATACATATTATTATACATACATATTTATACAATCTATTTCAATCTGATTTGATTATCATGCAATCTATTTAATATACAAAAGCAAACCATACAAAAAAAATTCTTAATAACTTATGACGATTATCATGCAATCTATTTTCGAATTGATTTCACAATAGTTCTTCTAAACCCTAATTTGACAGTAACTAACAAATATTAATGGACAAATTTGAAGAAAAACGATAAAAAAAAATTACATGTATTGGAGAGGGAAAATGTCAGAAATGTTGACAATGGAGATTTGGAGGTATGGAAACGGAGTAAAGTAAACTGAAGAGAATGAAGGTAGAGAATATGGTAGAGAATGAAGAAAACTGGAATAAGGTAGAGAACGAAGAGGGGAATGAGTATGATGGGAAAAATAGGGTGAGAAAAAAGAGGGTGGGAAAAAGGAGAAGTTACTTGGAAATAGGTTTAATTTAATACTCTTGTTTGAAAAATAAATAAAAAACATTAAAATCTCAGCCATTCATTTCATTTGATCCAATGGCTGAGAATAAGACTTATGCACTTATTGAGATCAATGAGACTTATATGATCCCTTCTCTATACATATATATATATACATACATACATATATATATATACGTACATATATATATAGAGAGTTGAGATCGGGTGAGAACCTATCTCTCAATGAGAACTGTGAGAACTATTTAGAACCATTAGATCTTATTCACATCTAATGCTTGACATTATTCTTAAAAACACCAACTCTTTCTTTAACAAAATAAAACAAATCTGTTTCTCTCTCTCTTCCTTCTCTTTCTTTCTCTCTTACTTCTCATTCCCTTCATCAACAATGGCTGAAATTGAAGAAAAAAATTCAACAAAATTCACCAAAAATCAAGAAAAGGCAGATGAAGCTTTGTTCATCAATGCAAATTCAGGAGATTTGTTGCCTAATCTTAATAAATTAGGGTTTCGGTGTTCATAAAATTGGGGAATTATATACGATTTTAAATTAGGGTTTATATTTTCGTTAAAACCATTAAATATGTCCACTTGATTAGAGAATTTTGTGTAATTAGGGTTCTTGAATATCAAATTAAGGATTCTTGTTTTCTCTGAACACCTATCGTGGAATTATTCAATGCTTCATTCCCCTCTAATTATACTTCTATTAATCATCTTATTTGTTACACTACTTTTACAGTAGTAGTTGTAGCCACATTACAATTTAAAAAGAGTACGTTAAAAGTGAAAAAAGATACGCTAAAATTTTAAAAGAGTACGCTAAAATTGAAATTAAAAAAAGGGTACGCTAAAATTGAAATTGAAAAATGGTAAGCTAAAATTGAAAAAAGGTATCCTAAAAGTGAAAAATGGTACGCTAAAATTTAAAAAGTATACGCTAAAATTTAAAAATGATACACTAAAATTGAAATTGAAAAAGGGTACGCTAAAAGTGAAAAAGAGTACGGTAAAATTGAAATTGAAAAAGAGTACGTTAAAATAGAAAAAAGGGTACACTAAAAGTGAAAAGGGTACGCTAAAATTGAAAAATGGTACGCTAAAATTAAAATTGAAATTGAAAAAGAGTACGCTAAAATAGAAAAAGGGTACGCTAATAGTGAGAAAGGGTACGCTAAAATTGAAATAGGGTACACCACAATTTAAAAAGAAAATTAAATCGAGTAGGGCTAGAAAAAGAAGGGTTTGTATTTCATATAAAATCCGTACAAAAGGAAATTAAAGGACAATATTTTAGATAAACTCTTAAATCAATCAGGAAATTTGAAAAAAAAAAACGATAACACACCATTGCTGAGATTATTGCAATTATTGCAATTATATTTGCCGACGATAATATTGTTACTATTGTAATGAATTAATGAATTTAATTGAATAGGTTAATCATAAAATGATTAATTAAAAAAATTAAAACTACTTAGGTTATTGGGGTTCAATACCCAATTGTGATGAATTAATGGATTGAAGAAAAGCCGATTGAAAAATTGATGGATTGAAGAATCGGATTCAATGGTCGATTGAAGAATTTATCGATTAAAGGATTATGGGTCGAAGAATTTTGTAGAAAGAGAAGGAGTTACGGGTTGAAGGTCGAAGCAATTGTGATGAATTAATTTGATTGAAGAATTTTGAAGAATCCAACGAATGAGATTGAACACTATGATCCAATGGCTCATATTATAATTCTCACAGTTCTCATTGAAGGGGTGGTTCTCACATGAACCTAAATCTATATATATATATACATATATATATATGTATATATATATATATGTACATATATATACGCTAAAATTGAATTGAAGAAGGGTACGTTAAAATAGAAAAAAGGTACGCTAAAATTGAAATTGAAAAAAAGTACGCTAAAAGAAAAAAAGGGTACGCTAAAATATGAAAAAGGTACGCTAAAATTCAAATTGAAAAGGGTACGCTGAAATTTAAAAAAGGGTACGCTAAAATTGAAAAAGGGTACGCTAAAATTAAAAAGGGATACACCATAATTAAAAGAGGGTACGACAATGGTATGCTAAAATTGAAAAATGGTACGCTAAAATTGAAAAAGAAAATTAAATCGAGTAGGACTTGAAGAAAAAGTGTTGTATTCCATATAAAATCCGTACAAAAGAAAATTAAAGAACAATATTTTAGATGAACTCTTAAGTCAATGAGGAAATTTGGGAAAAAAAATACGATAGCTGAGATTTTTGCAATTATATTTGCCGACAATAATAATATTACTATTGTAATGAGATAATGAATTTAATTGAATAAGTTAACTCATAAAATAATTAATTTTTAAAAAAAAAAGTTACTTAAGTTACTGGGGTCCCAGTTGTGATAAATTGATGGATTGAAAAAAAGTCGATTGAAAAATTGATGGATTGAAAATTGGATTCAATGGTCGATTGAAGAATTATGGATTAAATGATTACGGGTCGAAGAATTTTGTAGAAGGAGAAGGAGTTACGACCTTACGGGTGGAAGGCTCAAGCAATTCTGATTAATTGATGGGATTGAAGAATTTTGAAGGATCCAACGAATGAGATTGAACACTATGATCTAATGGCTCATATTATAGTTCTTATGGTTCTCATTGGATGAGTGGTTCTCACATGAACCTAAATCTATATATATATATATATATACACATATATAGAAATTGCATCCGGTGAGTTGGTCTTCTTTAAATGAGTCCGTCCCACAAATCACAGCCACATGATCAAATCACATGAATGGCTGATATTCAATCTCAGCGTCATCTTCATCGTATATAATCTTATTGTTACAGTAACAGAACACTATTACAGTAACACAAATATCTTACTGTAACACTGTCACAGTAATAAGGAATTACAATAATAATGTCAGAGTAATACTGTTACAGTAACAGAACACTATTACAGTAACACAAATATCTTACTGTGATACTGTCACAGTAATAAAGAATTACAATAATAATGTCACAGTAATAATGTCACAGTAATATGAAATTAAAGAGTTATAAATATCTTACTGTGACACTGTCACAGTAATAATGGCAAATTCATTTATCAATTGACACTACAAAGTAGTAACATCAACATGAGATTAACAGTAGCACTGTTCATTTATCATTGGTGCGCTGTATTCCTACTTCCGTTAAAAATATTACTCGTACCTTTCTTACTTAAATTTTCTTTGGACTTTTTTTTAATAATTAATACTATATAATTACAGTAATGTTCAAACAATAATATTACAACATTAAATACCACATCTAGAATTGAATAACAATATTACTGTTCTGCCGATGTAACTTTCAAGTGGGTCACTTACATCAATGAGTTTATCGTTACCTCGTTGATTGTTACTGTAAGAAGTTCGTATGTTACCCTAACACTGTTAGGGTAATATTTTTACCGTAACACTATTACATTAAAATTGTTACCGTAACACAGTTACAGGTTATAGTAATATTGTTACTGTAACACTTCAACACTGTTACATTTTACAGTAAGTTATAATAATATTGTTACTGTAACTACAGGGGTATATATCATTTTTCTGATAATGTGAAATTGGTTTAACTACAGAGGTTGAAGATGTAAATGTTGACCTACAAAAGGATCTCATAACTGCAAAAGGAACAATCAATGAACATGAAAGACCTCTTGCCTTACTTGAACTCAAAGCTTAAGAGAAGTGTAGAACTCGTTCCTACGAAGAAGGATGATGGAGGTAAGAAGACGAAAGAAGGAGGTGGCGGGGATGCTGGAAAGCCGAAAGAAGGTGAGGCTAAACCAGAAAAGCCCAAAGAGACGGCCGCTGGATCAGAGAAAAAGGAAGGTGGTGGTAGTGGTAAGACCAATGGCGGCGGCAGGGGTCCTGCTGATGCATCCAAGGACAATACTACCAGGATGGAGGTTAACAGAATGGAATACAATCCCTCCTCAAGCTATTCATCATATGGCTGAGATTAATCAGATTAAATCATTTTGATTTAATCTGATTAGCGCGTGTTTTTTTTCTTTTCTTAATGATGTGGCGCATTACCACCCCTTGATCTGATTAGATCGTGTGGCTCTAATTTTCGAGACGGACTCATTTAAAGATGAAGACTCATCGGATCCTCACTCTATACATATATATATATATATATATATATATATATATATATAGAAATTGCATCCGGTGAGTTGGTCTTCTTTAAATGAGTCCGTCCCGCAAATCACAGCCACACGATCAAATCACATGAATGGCTGAGATTCAATCTCAGCGTCATCTTCATCGTATATAATCTTATTGTTACAGTAACAGAACACTATTACAGTAACAGAAATATCTTACTGTGACACTGTCACAGTAATAAGGAATTACAATAATAATGTCAGAGTAATATTGTTACAGTAACAGAACACTATTACAGTAACACAAATATCTTACTGTAACACTGTCACAGTAATAAGGATTACAATAATAATGTCACAGTAATAATGTCACAGTAATATGAAATTAAAGAGTTATAAATATCTTACTGTGACACTGTCACAGTAATAATGTCAAATTCATTTATCAATTGACACTACAAAGTAGTAACATCAACATGAGATTAACAGTAGCACTGTTCATTTATCATTGTTACCCTAACACTGTTACAGTAATATTTTTACCGTAACACTATTACATTAAAATTGTTATCGTAACACAGTTACAGGTTATAGTAATATTGTTACTGTAACACTTCAACACTGTTACAATTTACAGTAAGTTATAATAATATTGTTACTGTAACACTTCAACATTGTTACAGTTTACCGTAATTTACAATAAGTTATAATAATATTGTTACTGTAACACTTCAACACTGTTACAGTTTTATCCTTAAAATATTGTTTTTTTTGTGATTATTTTTGGGTTCATACTTTTGTGAGTAAATTAGTTGGGGACGTGGTTGAATGACAGCCCTTGGATCTCTTAGATCCAATGGTCTAAGATCGCGGGACGGACTCATTTAAGATGAGAGACTCACCGGATCCTCACTCTACATATATATATATATATATATATATATATATATATGAAATTGCATCCGGTGAGTCGATCTTCTTTAAATGAGTCTGTCCCGCAAATCACAGCCACATGATCAAATCAGATGAATGGCTGAGATTCAATCTCAGCGTCATCTTAATCTTATATAATCTTACTGTTACAGTAACAGAACACTATTACAGTAACACAATATCTTACTCTGACACTGTCACAGTAATAAGGAATTACAATAATAATGTCACAATAATACTGTTACAGTAACACAAATATCTTACTGTGACACTGTCACAGTAATAAGGAATTGCAATAATAATGTCACAGTAATAATGTCACAGTAATATGAAATTAAAGAGTTATAAATATCTTACTGTGACACTGTCACAGTAATGTTCAAACAATAATATTACAACATTAAATACCACATCTAGAATTGAATACCAGTATTACTGTTCTACCGATGTTACAGTAACACTATTAATGTAAAAATATTACAGTGACAATATTACTGTTACTATGAAATGTTAGAGCAATTTTTTATAATTAATATATTCAGTTACGGTAATATTGTCACAGTAATATTACAACAACACATCCATAATAGAGTAACAATTCTAATGTTGTACTCTGTACCAATGTTACACTAACAACATTACTATGATACTATTACTGTAAACATGACATTATTACAGTAAAATGATTACTATGACAACCTTTAGTGTAGTCCATGCATCATAAGATGTCGAGACACAGGTACAAAGTGATACAAAAACAATGCAAGTAACTAATGCTTAATCAGACTACTCAACTAACTTAAATCAAAAATCAAACAAAAATCAATCCAAAAATAAAATACAAAGGCCAAATTGCTAATCAATGATAAATATATAAAATCCAATACTAATTAGGATCACTATATCCAATCAAATAACGAAAAAAAATCTGATAAACATAACAATCCAGGAAGAGACAAAAAAACCCGAATTTTATTAGAAATATTTTTTGAATGGTTGATTGATTAAATCCAGGAAGACTAATAGGATTTAAATATAATTTTTAGGATTTTTTTGACTGGGGATGTGTTTAGGAAGAGATGAGAAAGAGATGTACAAATGGAGAAGCAGGTGTCGTCTCAACTAAGATGTTTTGTTTAGTTACAGGCGACGTGGCATAATCTAGTGCATCTAATGTCAATAGTTCTGACGGCCTTGAATTACGGGACAGACTCGTTTAATATATATATATATATATATATATATATATATATATATATATATATTAAATGGATGGATGTCGGGTGGATAACGGATTACGGTGGGATGATGCTCCACCCGAATTCGACCCATATATATATATATATATATATATATATATATATATATATATATTAAATGGATGGATGTCGGGTGGTTAACGGATTACGGTGGGATGATGCTCCACCCGAATTCGACCCAATCCATCACCCGTCTCATCCATCACCCGCTATTCATCCATTTATTTGGATTTTCACCCATTTATTTTTCTCGAGTGGATCGGGTGCAAAGTGGATGCGGGTGAAATTGTCATCTCTAGATATATATCCCTCACAAATATGTGATGGAACTCTTTACCTAGGTTGCACGGACACGCCTAATTTGTGGCGTATTCGTGTCGGACATCGACATGTTGCCTAGGACACGCTTGGATACGTGTCGAACAAACCAAAAATATTGTCTGATTTTTTCATAAAAATGGACACGTATTGGACACAGACCGACACATTTAAGACACGGTTCAGGACAAAAAAACACAAAACAAAACTCTCCTTTTTCAACCGCACCTTGTTACCCCTTTCAAGTTTCAACAACTCCTCTCACCTCATGAAACACCCCACGTTAATTGAAGATACCCTTATTTATGAGCTTTGTTTAAGGAGTTTTGATTTACTAATCATATCAACAAAGTGATTGAGACAAAACGAGTATAACATATGTGTAGACCTGACAAAACTAACTTGTCCCAACACCCGAACTGAAGACCCAAGTTTGACCCGTAACCCGAATGCACCCGAGTTAACCCATAATTGATCCGACTATTATTATAGAAAACAAGTCGATATTCCTAAAAAAGTTGAAAATAACAAACCTGAAATGATCTAACCCGACCTGAAGTTAACCCGATTCTTATAACCCGAAAATGACACGACCTGAAACTGATCCGTTTGCTAGGTTTAGCAAATGTAGCACTACATTTAAATATAGATAAAAGTAGAATGCATGAAGAATATAAAAAAAACATAGTGTATCTTATCTAATCTAACCGTATTAATAAACAGATGAATTATTCTGTATCTCATTACAGAATTGGATCATCACGAACGCAACAGGTCGAATTAAACCCGATATTATTTGCCTTGTCATATCCGTCAGAACTCACGAGATAGACTTACTCGTAATATTTTGATATGCCGACATGATTCAGGTGGGTTTGACTGCTCGAGTAGCATTGAGATTGTAAGAGTGAGCACCACAAAAGATGACACGACAAGATATGTATCAACAGTATCACTGGTTTTACAAGAATTACAACCACGTATACATACATACGTACTCCGTACACATATATATATCGTTAAAATAAAAAGATAAACATCATCAAACACGCGTAAACACGACGACACGTAATACAGTAATAGGAGTAATAATATTCCTTCCTAAAATCATATACTAACACGCTGCACGCATACTCGACGCGGCGTTTTACGAAATTCCTTCTTTCTCGCTCTTCGATTACCACATTTTACCATTCATTTTCCCCTTTCCCCTTTTAATTTACTCCTTCCCCTAGATTCTAGACATTTTCTCCGAGATTCTCCTTCAATCTCGATTTGTTTTCCCCAATCCAATATTTAATCGCATCAATTCTACGCTTATATGTTCATCAATGGTGCTTCGCCTCGTCGACAATTTGATTGCAATCACAAAGGAGTACGTCTTTTTATTTTTTTTTGGATTTTTCTGTAATTATTGTTATTTTTGGGGCGAATTGTTCCTATACTTGATTGATTCTATGAATAATAGACCTCTGACGTTTCAAGTAATTTGAATGATACGGTCATTGTAATTTGGGGACTATGCGTTTTGGATTAGGTTATGAATGTGTAAAGATTGCGGGTTTTCAGGATGATTAATAAAGTGAGTAGCAGAAATGTAGGAATAGATGATCTTTACTAAGAGATGATGCTAGATTGTTAGGTTAGGTGAACTTTGATTTACATCAGTGATGTTTTTTTTTTTTTACGGTTGTGATCACCTTCATTGTGGTATTAGTCGTCGATGAGGAAATCAGCAGTCGTTACCTTATAATTACTGCATTAATTAGTGCGGATGTAAATGTAATACTCGTAATTGAGTTTCATTGTTTGCCTTTGAAGATTTTGGTTTCGGTTTAGATGAGGTTCCTCTAACATGGTATAGAGGTAAAGGTGGCTTGATGATGGAGGGCGTGGATGGTAGACTTTAGGTAAACCGGAGGGGTCGTTGGCCTGGTTCTGATAGTTCAAACCGTTTGATGGAACTGGTTCCTTACCTTCCCTTTAAATAGTTGTTCGGATAACAATTTTGGCTATGTTGAAAGTTGAAACATGACATTGAGTAGCTTTTATGGATTTTGAAGCTAGTACCACATTTAATTACAAGGTGGGTTGGGTACTTGTGTTTGGAGTTGCAAGACAAGATCTTCCTTTCCTTTATTGCTGGTCCCCAGAGTTGGTTGTTTGGGTTTTAGGCAAGTAAAGTTGCAGTGCATTCATTTGTCTTAGGTTGGTGTTAGGCCTACACACGCTTCTTCATTAAGGTGCAGACAGATAAAAGGATGTGCATTTGTCTTGTTCTGGTTTTGTTCTTTCATCTCAAATATTATCATAAAGTTTGTGTTTCATACTTCAGTGAGATGTTGTGACATTTGCAGGTCAGTAAAGACATTTACCTATGAATCCTTGAACAACATTGTCAGACTAATAAATGGCATTTCTGCGATTCTCCTGGCACTTTTGCCCGGGAAGGCTACGATTCTGGAAGGTCTACAAGGTTGGGAGCTGAGGCCAGCTTTTCGTGGACCTCGCCTTCCACGTTGGATGGGGAAGTAAGTGTTTATTCTAATCATTAACGTGTTTTTTTTGCAATTAGTGGTTGAGAGTTTAGTTATCTATAAGCCCGTATCACTTTCTTTTAAGTTAAACTAGGTTTCCCTTATCTCATACGTAGTATTTGCTTATTGTTCCCCTTCTTTTCTTGCTGCTCTAACTAATGATTTTGTGGATAAGGCTCGCATTACTCATCGACAAAGAAGAAAAGATAAAATGGTTGTTAGGGCTGCTTAATCCAATACTTAGTGGACAAAATGTCATGGTATCTGCTAGCGTGGTATCTAGTAGCGAAGCACTTAAAGGATGTTTGGTTCATAGGGTAGGAATGGAAGGAAATGAAATGTCGCAACAGTAAGGGATGAATTCATTGATTCAAAGCCTCGTGTCTATTTGTATTTGTTTGGTTCTCTATTGGAATATATGGATGCCATATTGGTAAGAAATGGAGTTTTGATTCTTGGGGTAGTAAAGGGTTGGAGTGGATTTATTATCCGTTATATATGCAAGTCCATTCTAAAATAGACCAACCAAATTTCAGATACAACCGAATTCATTCCAAAATAGACGAACCAAATTTCTCCAATCCACTCCAAAACCTCCAACCAAATACCTCCGTAATGTTTTAGTGGGATGACCATCCTTGTGTTTTTTGTTAACTATCAACTTCACTGAAATTTGAAATCTGTAGGCAAGAAAAAAAAAGTAGTCTCTTATATTGACAAAATCATGAGAACTAGGATTCCCACGAGGTTTCTAGTTCATCGTGGGTGGTTTTGGAAGAGCATTTTCCCTTTCCTATCTTAAGGATAAGACTTCAGACATGAAACTTATCGCCCACTTATAGGTTAGAGATTTTCATAGCGTGGCTATTAGGATTATAACTTCCCATTGTGGACAAGTTACCACGGTGGAGTTTCATTGATAACAAGTTCAGTAGTATAAGGTTCGGTACTGTGATCTTGTTTGTTCAACAGGCTTTTTGAATTTGTTTCCAACTGAGATTTTTGTTAATCATGTGACAATCAAATAATCAATGTACAATTGATTGGATATAGAGCCCCATTTGGTACTTTTAGAGTATCTCCTTTTATTTTATTTCCTTTAAAATGTGTAGTTCGTGGCAACCAATTGTTCGTTGATGGCAATTGGCAAACAGGGTGCTTGTGTGAATCATCAGGGAGACAAGAGTTGTTTTTTTTTGGTTAGATGAAAAATGACTGTCAAAAGACACTGATCATCGGTTGGACAAATACATTATGAGCACACGAAATTTTTATAAGTTTTAAGTGTTTTTATGTCTTAAAAAACCCCTCCCTCGCCTTTGCCTATCTTAATAAGTTCCCACTTCAACTTAAGCTAATTTAACTTAATTTCATGGTTTGTTGATATCACTTGGTATTTACCATTTCTCTCCTGGCAGTGGTGTTTCATCATTCAACCAGTTGATACATGAATTGTCAGTTGACTCTGATACATCAAGTCTAGATTATTCTTCTGGGGAAGATGGATACTCATCACCTGCATCTCCTAAATCTCAAAGTTCACGGGTGTCTTGGTCCAGCAGTGTTGCAGAACATGATAAAAACTGGTCCGTGGTTGGGTATCTGTTTTCATGGCTTTTCTTTCCTGTGAAACTTTTGCTGGGTTTGCCTTTTTGGCTCTATCATCTTCTCTTCGTCAGAGGGAATACCTCCTCTCCTACTCCCCGCCCGCGGCATCTTCACTCTCCAAGAAAACTGCAAAGCTGGAGGGAACATTTTGTTCATCGTGCTACAGATCGCAGACGAGGAGTTATAGAGGTTTTTGCTTTGCATGTCCTTTCAGAATCTGTATTATTTGTCAAGTTTGTCCTCATATACAAGTATAATTCAGAAAGACTATACTTTCTGTATTAGAATACTTCATTTAAATTCAGTTTTTTTTTCTTCCAGGATCTTCATCTTGGTACAGAAATTTTTATTGAAGCGATATTTGATGCTGTGCATAAAGTGGCCCATTTTTTTCTCTCTCCTTCCGAAGCTTTCAGAGTCCTCTCAGGATGGGCTCTACCTAAGCAAAGCTTTCCTGATAGTTCTGATACTCATGAGTCTGTTGAGACAGTACCTACAGCTGTACTTGGAGAGAACGAGGTTGCTCCAACTGAGAGGAAGGCTACATTTCATCCATTGAACACAGATGCTCGAACATGTCAAGATGTTATTACTGAACTTGGGTAAGATTTTGGCTTCTGATGTCTGCTGCTCCTGATCTGAAATGCATATCCTGGCTCTTTCTAGGTCTTGTACTGTATCTAAATCGAGTTTTCATGTGCTATACTCATGCTCTTTTTTGTTTCTTATATTTTGATCATCAGGTATCCTTATGAAGCTATTCATGTTGTTACGGAAGATGGCTATATTCTTCTTCTTGAAAGAATTCCAAGGTGGTTGCTTGTCTACATTTTGTCCCTTTTTTCATGTTTTTTTTCTTTTTCAATTACGGAGTATAATATTGGGACGAGGGTTATTTTCAGCAAGGTCATTGCAGTGAAAGTCAGCTTTGTTTCTTTTTTATGGAGAGCCTGTGAAAGTTGGTTTTTTCTTTTACTGATTCCAGTTTCTGTTTTTTTTCCAGACGTGATTCAAGAAAGGCAGTTTATTTACAGCATGGAGTTATGGATTCATCCATGGGGTAAGGTGTCATCTCATATTTATTACTAGGGCGGCAGTGATAAAGATGAAATGTTTTGCACGGCCTTAAATATTAAAGTATAAATAGGTGTTCACAAATAACGGATTGTGGAGATAGAGCTAGTGCTTTGTGCCTATCTTTCTGATTTTCATCTTCTGCGTCCGTATAATTTTGGGGTATGGTAAATTAGAAATTTCCTAAAAGCTGTAGAGGTTGAAGATAGAGTGATAGACTGTGTTTGCCCATTTAGCTTGTAAATTAGTCTATGTTACTGTAGAAATATTGACTGTTTCATTTCCAGTTGAATGCAAGAATTGATGTATATGTATTTGTCTATGTATCAGCTTAAAGTTCTGTTTCATGCTAATAATGAAATATACGCTAATAAATAACTGATGGGTCATCTCGTGTAGTTTGAAAGAGAAAAAAGAGTTCATATATCAGCTGGAACTGTGGAAATATGAGTATTCTCATTAATTGAGTAGCTAACCTGATACATCTGTGATGAAGTACTTAACGAGTCAGCGGTTCATTTAGAGGGAGTTAAACTCTTGTAAATGCCAACTTATTGTGTTGGTTGTGTGAACTATGAACTATAAAACACCAGCTTGTATTTTTTTTTGGTGTAAACGTAAACCTTTCATCATCATCAACTTAGATTGACCTAAACTTTTCTTTTTCTTATCCTTTAAATTAAGACTTTGTTGGTACTGCGGAAGTCATTCTTACTGTGGCTATTTGCGAGCTAGAGACTGGAAATTTGAATTTGTCTTTGCATGATGACGCTTGCACATGTTTTCCTTATTGCAAGCTCACAATTACACAACCTATCTAGTCCTGCCCCTTAACCTATTGTTTTTGTCCAGCTGGGTGTCTAATGGAGTTGTGGGCTCTCCTGCTTTTGCAGCATTTGATCAAGGTTTGTTATGTTTATTACGGAGTACTTTTTATGTGATGTTGAGTTCATTTTACGCCCGAAATAACTATGTTGTGCTTCAGGGTATGATGTTTTCCTGGGTAACTTCCGTGGTTTGGTTTCAAGAGAACATGTCAACCGGACTATCTCGTCAAGACAGTGAGTCCTTCTCCTCTGCTTCCTATTAATATTTATTCTGTTATTATTACAGTGGGTCAGCGGCCATCTGTTTGATTGATTTGGCGCTGGTTGGTTAAGATGGGCTTGCATTTTTTTGTTCAGCTAGTGTAAATTAGATGTTACATCTTGTAAGCTCTCGTCAGTTGCAATTTTCTACGATGTGATTTTAACCGAAATGAGGAAAAGACTAATACATCAATATCACTTAGGTATTGGCATTATTCCATCAACGAGCATGGCACAAAGGATATACCTGCTATGATAGAGAAAATTCATGAGGTGAAAACTTCAGAGTTAAAATTACGCGAACCTGATCTTGATGAAGCCAATAGTAATGACCAGCCTTATAACCTTTGTGCATTATGTCATAGCTTAGGGGGTGCTGGTATTCTTATGTATGTTGTTACAAGTCAACTGAAACAGAAACCCCATAGGCTTTCAAGATTGATATTACTATCACCAGCCGGGTTCCATGCCGATTCAAACCTTGCCTTTACTGTAGTTGAGTACATGTTCCTTGCGTTAGCACCCATCATGGTAAAGCTAGTGCCTGCGTTTTACATACCTACGAGATTTTTCCGAATGCTACTAAACAAATTGGCACGGGACTTCCATAATTACCCGGCTGTTGGCGGTCTGGTTCAGACCCTAATGAGTTATGTTGTCGGAGGGGATAGCTCCAATTGGGTTGGGGTCCTTGGCTTACCACACTACAACATGAACGACATGCCGGGAGTGTCGTTTTACGTTGCACATCATTTGGCACAGATGAAGCGATCTGGCAAGTTTAGGATGTTCGACTATGGGAGTCAGAAGGCTAATATGGAGGTTTACGGGTCTCCAGAGCCTCTGGATTTGGGGGAACACTATGGTGTTATCAACATTCCTGTTGATTTGGTGGCGGGTAAAAAGGACAAGGTCATTCGTCCGTCGATGGTTAGAAAGCATTACAATTTGATGAATGAAGCAGGAGTAGACGTTTCATATACGGAGTATGAGTACGCCCATTTGGACTTCACTTTCTCTCACAGAGAAGAACTCTTGGCCTATGTCGTGTCACGACTACAACTTGTAAAGTCAATTCCAAAGGAGAAAGACTTGCATGAGCATTCGGATTGATCATTTTACTCCCCTGTGAAAACTACTGTCATCTCATGTGTACATAATTGCAGCTGTGTCTCAGTTTTTCATCACCGATTCAGCTTCTTTTCTTTTGGCGTTACTGGAAATGGAGTGTTCCATGCATAGCAGATTGAGTTTTTTAGGAAAACTGCAGTTGGGGCTCTCCATCCGACATTCAGCCTATTGCAGTCCGTCTGTCTTGTCTGGACTCTGGAGGGTGTCGGGCGTCGGGCGTCAGGCGTCAGGCGTCAGGCGTTACACGTGAGCTGGAATGATAGATGTACTCGGCTTTTGTTACTGTTCTTCCACCTTCGACCGACTGTTTTAATCTTTGGCATGTTGTGTTGGTATTGGTATATAGTGTTTGGTGGTGGTGGTGGTGGTGGTGTATTTGATAGTGTGTTGTACAAGTGTTTATTCATAGTATGAGGAATATTACGTGAACATAAGATTATGTTTCTCTTTGTGCATCTTTTTTTTTCTTTTAAAATAAGTACATAGAAGGACGATCCGAGCTCGTACATAGAGCATAGCAGCTTCATCGTAAATGCTGAATACTGCCATTTGTTGCGTGCCTTGATCAAACATCTCTTCCATTTTGAGATTGCAATGTTATGTTATGTTGCTGCCATGAGCAACGTGATTTATTCTTGTCACAACTCACATAAAGGGCCCAATCTATAGGTCGTTGCCCACATCTCGTACTCGCTGTATAATTTACTCATTGTTCTCCATCTAGTCCCGTTCTCCATCTAGTCCCACTACGCGTTATCCAACTCGTACAGATTTTTTCCTCTAAGCGGCTAATGAGGGTCGAATCAAACCACATAGTCGGGCAAAAAGGGGTTCTGAGCATTTTTGCATATTTGATCAGAATTTGACTCTTTTAGATGTGATATTTTAACTTTGCTTATTTGATCAGAATTGATCAATTTTTTTTATAGGTTTATCAATTGAAAATAAAAAAGTTACTCGGATTAACATACGAAAATAAGTTAATTGATTTTTTTTAATTTCTTTTTTATCCCTTTTATATTACTACAAAAACAATATCAATATACATTATGCATGTAAATTTATACTCCCTCCAAATCACTAGAGTATGATTTATCAACTTTTATTTAAATGTGAAAGATTAAAATAACAAATGGATAAAACATAGTATTAGGTTGGAGTGACTATCCCTTTATCAACTATACTCTATTAACTTTTCTACTAGGAGTTAACAACCCTTCTTAATTATTTCAATCCCCGAATTAGAGCAAGTGAAATGAGTTACATGCGAATCGAGCCATCGACCTTAGATATGTAGTACTTATTATCTACCACTACACCACAATATCTCATTGTTTCAATTATCACTAAATTAATCCTAAAACTATAGACTCCAATAATTTAATTAAGGAAAATCCTCATTTTTTCCACTAACCAAATAACAAATCTCCAAATTTTCCCGCCTAATCACATACGGGCCTACCATATGGGCTTACTTTTGGATTATTTAATATATATTGGTTGAGCTTATATCTAAATTACCCATGCATGTTAACTGCGATCAATAGCTATATGTTTAAAAGATACTATCATAAAATAGTATAATAATATAATTAATAGAGTAGATGCTATCATTTTTGTTATACCATAAAATAGTATAAATCTTTTTCTATATATCATACTAATTAATTGATTGATTAATTGACAGTAGCATCTAATTTTATATTTTATATACCATAAAATAGTACTCCCTCCGTTTCATTGAAAGCTTCCACTTTTCCTTTTTTGTAAATTTCTTTGATAGCTTCCACTTTCTTTTTTGGTATAACTTTTTCCCTCTTACCTAGGTGGCCCACCTACTTTACACTCTCTCTACTTTTGAATATTTTATTATTATCCTTAAAAAATGTGCCCCTTTTTAGGTGGAATCTTTCAATGAAACGGAGGGAGTATAATAATATAATTAATTGAGTAGATACTACCATTTTTGTTATACCATAAAATAGTATAAATTTTTTTTATATATCATCATACTAATTAATTGATTGATTAATTGACAGTACCATCTAATTTTATATTTTATATACCATAAAATCCCCTTGCTACTAAGAGATTAACCACCCCTATAATTTTTCCGCCTATTCATATTGGACTCATATTTGGGCCTTAACTGCTTTGGTCATGTAATACTGAAATTTTGTTAACAGTATATTTTACAATCTCTGTTATTTGCACCCGTGTATACTATAGAAACTGTATATAAACCAACGAAAATACGTTTTATTTTTGTAATAATCATGACTGATATTTGATTGCAATTAAATATTGTAATCGTCTATTAAGTAAGAAAATAAAAATTCTCAAAACTTTTCGCACCAAAATTTTAAGCTATCAATCTCTACTAACTAAGAGAAAAAAATCTCAAAACTTTTCTCGCCTAAATTTTAAACTCTCAATTTGGACAAAATCAATAGAACAAATGAGGAAGAATCACACTCAATTATCATATAAAAATTCTTACGGGTTAAATATTTAAAAACTAACAACGGGTGTATCGATACAAATAAATTGTAGAAATATAGTCGCTTAAATTTCTAACAACAATTAAGATAATACATTTTTCGGAATTACTTTTTCATAGGTGCGTGTTACTCAATCATCACTAAAATTTCCTAATTATTCCTATATTGCCATTCCCATAATTTTTGATGCTTATTCAAACCTACTTCTTTATTTCTTTTCTAAGTCACCTTTAATCAAAATTTCTTTCTTAAATCTCATCAAATTTGACAATCGATCGATCGCTAGTTTGGAATTCGCTATGGATTACAAATCGGTAATCGATATTTTAATTTTATTTGCAAATTATCATTTAATTGATAAGTATGTTTAATTGTTTTTAGAATTTTAGGGTTTAGGGTTTGGGACGCCGGAGATTGCCGGAATAGATGGCGGTGGCCGGAGGATTTGTGGAGGGCAGCGAGTCAGCGACGGCGGAGGGGCGGCGCCGGCGACCTGTACTTTGTTTTTTATTTTTTTTATTTGAGGTTTATTTATTAGATTTTGAAAATAGTATTTTGTAATTAGATTTTTGTGTTAATTATTTCGAATTTTATTCGAATTAATTTTGATTTGTGCGATTGTAATTTATTGTATTTTAATTCTCGCATGTATAATTTTCCCCAAATTACAAATAAATTTGAGTGCTGATCATTTTTTTTGAGAAAAAAACTTGGCAATAATAACATTATTTTTTTTTTCAAAATGAAAAAAAAATCGAAAAGGAAAAAAGAAAAAAAGAAAAAAAAGTGGTGGCCGGAGTGGCGGCAGCCGGAGTAGGGAGGTGGTGAAGGTGGAGGTGGATGGAATTTGGAACACTGAGAATTTTTGAGATTTCTCTCAAAACTCTGTATAATGCAATGACGAGGGAGGAGGAAATTGGGAGGACAATTATGTAATTTTCAAGTATAAATGAGTAATACACACCTATGAAAAAGCACCACCCTAATTTTTTTGTACTACATATTTCATGATATTAGTCGAGGTTGCAATTTTAAGTTATTTTATTATTATCCAAATACAATGATAGAATCGTGAAAAATTATCAGGTTGCTAAATTAAAATCTACTTTGTATAAATAATTAACTTAAAATATTAAAATTCTATAAATACCGTGCATACATGCACAGGGTATACACTAGTTAATTTATTAAATTCTACTTGTAATTCACAGCTTTTCGGCTAGTTAACCGAGTGCTATCAACAACTTTCATCTAGTGTTGTCCCTATTCACATCTAGCTTTTCTACTAGTGTTATTTTTTATCGGCGATATTTCAGTCAGTTCATCGACGTTTTATAGTGTGAAAAGATAGCGGATACAATCGTAATTTTTATGAAAGATAATTGGATAAAAATGAAGTAAATAGGTGATATGATCGATTTAACTGTTCGACTAAATAGTCGATAAGTTAGGTGAACTTTAGAATAATCTGTGGTGATGGAATGAATCACCTAGGATTAATCAATGGATTTTGATGGAATTAGAGAGAAAATGGAAAATAAGATAATAGTGTTATGAAATCATATTAGGTGAATGTCCATTGGGCTTTTGACCCATATGTAAACTCTCTTATCAATACTGATGTACTCGTACTATATATACCCTCTCAATGACATGAATAAGATAACTCTTTTACCTATTTCTCACTTTATTTTCTCTATACTTTTCCTTTCTCTCTCGTTTTATAACACGTTATCAGCACGAGACTCTAATAACTGAGCGGAGAACAATTGAGGGAGAGTTCGTTAATTTTCAATCCTTTATCTTTATCATTGCATTTCTATAGCAAGGAAATCATCTTATTCTTATTTTAATTTTTCTCTCAACCCTTGCATCTCTCAAGCGAGGAGATCGTTATTTTTTTTCTCTCAATTCTTGTATCTCTATAACAAGAAGATTAATATGAGTATAATTTTATGTTTATCTCAATTCTTGCATCTTTATAGCAAAGAAATCGTTATTATTTTTCTCAATCCTTGTATCACTACATCAAGGGGTTAACTCATATCTTTTGAAGATATACATACGATTTATTATCTCCTTAGGACTATAAGGAGATCATGATATATACGGAGCATTTTCAATTCATCTCCATCTTTGTATTTTTATGGCAAAGAATTATATATTAATGTAGTCGTTTTAACGATTGAGACATACATTAAAGCATAATAGTTAAGTTAATTACTACAATTCTAATATTTTGTTTGTCTCTTTTTGTCAATATATTTTAAACGAAAAATTTGGCAACTTTATTTTATTTCAACAATATAATTTAGATGTTAATTTGGATGATTATCTGAAATACACATTTCCTAAAGTCATAGATTTTGATATCATAAATATTTAATTTCTATAATAATATATTCTCTACCTTATTATAGCTATGTAGTTATGGTAGTAAAATTTTTGTAATTACGGTAACACTCTTTCTGGTACTTTGCTACAGATTATATTGTGTGAAATAGTGATGACGGTATTACAAATACGTAATGACATGATATACTTACTATTAGCAATTTAGAATGCTAAAAATTTCATAATCATATTCATTATTTTTTAAGTTATATTTGTCATGCATAACTTAAATTTCATTGTAAGTTGTTTAGCGATGATTTAATGTGAGATTGCCTTCTATCAATTTAATGCAAGACAATCTCCTATCAAATTAAGACCAGACAATTTTTTTGTCATTACAATGTGAGTAAGTCTCCTATCACATTAATGAGAGACGGTATTTTATCAGTATAATGAGAGATGATTTATGTAAATTTAGGATCTTCGATCGGTATAAGTTCAGTCAAGTCTCCCATGAGTTTAATGTGAGACTAATTTATTTATGGATTAATCTTACTCATAATTATTGTCCAATTCTTTACCCAATCTGGAAGTCTAAAATATCTTACTCCATAACACTTAAATATTCATCATTTGAGTATTACTCAAACAGAATATATCGTTATATTTCCCAAAAGGATATTAATATATGACTGATCTTGCAAATTTACATAAGACACTAGAAGTGTTCCATTTTGTGAGATGAATATAAAATTTGTGTCATATTGAGTAAGTTTAGCATTCAATAGTTTGGTATGTGTGGACATGACATAGGTCCACCCCGACGCGGCCACGCGCGGGTTTGGGGAGGCGAATGAATCTCATGTGAGATGGTTCTCGAATTGAAATTTAAATCGAAGTTGGAGTCGCCACCGAACTTTGTGGAAGTTTGGGCCCGTTTGAACCCACTCTATGTCGTAGTGGGCCGTGCACAAAGTACGGCCCATTCCGATTTCAGAGTTTATTGGGTTCAACCCTTAGCATTGCGATACCGATGCCGATATTATCGGTAATCGGGTATTGAATGACTCTCGTATGCCAATGGATTCGGACATCCGGAAACCATGGTTCTGAGTAAGGGGTGAGGGTACGTGTTGGGAAGTTCACAAAGAACACCCAACCCCGCTCGCACTTAGCGGCCTTTACTAAGATATCGTTCGTTTTTGGTATACGCGCGTTAGTTCAACGGTTGAATGATATGCAAACAAGGCTTTTTAGACTAAACATGTGAATTATGTTTAACTACGTCGTTTAATGCATGTTTGAACTAAGTCGAAGTTGTTTTAGCATGTGAGATTCGTTTTAGTACAATAAAACAAAAAAGATGCCAAAATAAACGAGTTAGTAACGGTTTATAGAAAAGATTAGAATGACATAAATAATATAAAGCAATGTTTTGAAAAGATTTGGACACGTGATGGACTTGACACGTTGACCTAAGCCGTTAAAAAGTTTTATCGAAGCTCGAAATAATGTTGAAGGTGTGGACATGACATAGGTCCACCCCGACGCGGCCACGCGCGGGTTTGGGGAGGCGAATGAATCTCCATGAGATGGTCAAATGGAAATTTAAATCGAAGTCGGAGTCGCCACCGAATTTTATGGTTATTCGGAACTGTTCGAGCCCACTCTATGTCGTAGTGGGCCGTGTACAAAATACGGCCCATTTCCGATGTCAGAGTTTATTGGGCTCGTCCCTTTTGCATATCGATATAGATGCCGACTTGAGCGGTTAATCGTATATTGAATGACTCTCGTTGCCAATGGTTTCGGACATCCGGAAACCACGGTTCTGAGTAAGGGGTGAGGGTACGTGTTGGGAAGTTCACTAAGAACACCCAACCCCGCCCGCACATTAGCGGCCTCTACTAGGATATCGAATGACGTTTTAATGCGCGCGTTAGTTGAACGATGAATGATATGCAAACATTGTTTTCCTAAGCATGTGAGGAATTGAATGGGTTGCTATGTCGTTTAATGCATGAAAAATTAATTAACGTCAAAGTTGAATTTAACATGTGAGATTCGTTTTAGTATAATAAAACAAATGAAATAAAAGATGAATTTACTACAAAATAAACAAACGAGTTAGTATCGATTTGTAAATGATAATAGCAAGAAATAAATATGCGAAATCGAGAAAATAAATATTAATCGAAATCTGAAAAATATCGTTGAAAAGAACGTTGTTTTGTATAAAAAACGAAGTTCGAAAAAATAATAAAAAGACGGAAAAGGCCGCGGCATAACAGCCGGGCGCGCGACTCGCCCGGGATGCCGGCGGGTCGCGTGGTGGCCTGTTTCGGGTCCGGTTTTCGAAAAACTCGATGTTCGTATTAAATCGCATATGAATATTGCATGATTCGTACTCGACTTAATATTTTCGATATTCTTTATATTCGATAGTTGACTACGAAATCAATATCGAATACTTAGAATAGTTTTGGAAAAGATGTAAATTTTAGAAATCGATCGAAGAATAAATAATAAAACGAACGAAAAAGTAAAAAAGAAATCCCGGATTCCAGGCCTGCGCGCGAGTCGCCTGGGCATGGCGCGACTCGCGTGCGGGTCTGTCCGTTTTTATACTTTTGTTCGAAAATTGTTATTTTGATAAATCGCATACAAATTATGAATTAACTTGTATTCGATCCATGTTTTCGATATTCGTCGTACCCGATATTCGATTATGAAATCGATATCGAATATTCGGAATGAACAAAAGAGTTTTGTAAAAAAAATTAGTTTGTTCTGAACGAAAAGAAAAGAAAAGAAAAGAATTTTGACAAAAAAGGTGTAACGATTTCTGATATCGTCGAAATCTTAATATAATTCTTTTCGATACGATATTCGATTATAGAAAAATCGATATCGTATGTTTAAGAATATTCGTTATGAAAATAGTTTTTCGTTAATAACGATATTAGAAAAATAATAAGAAAACGACTCTTGACCCATAAGAAACGGACGAAGAGGAGAAAGGGAGAGAAAGGAAGAAATCGGGTTTGATTACACCCTCAACCTACATGCTCTTGTTGACTCGGATCGTGACTCGTCGGAATGTGGCTAGGCACGGGAGTGTCGAGGCAACGTCGGTTGGGTTAGGGTGGTACGGTTTTGACGGGTGAAGGGTGTCGGATATCGGGACCGGTTTCCTTCGGGTTTTGGATGTATTATCGGTTTCTCGATGCTAAAGGAATTATGTGTGTGTTATGATATTTTCTTATGCTCGAAAGTTGTGTGTATTGCTAATAATAAAAATCGTGTTTTTTGTGTTGGATGCAAGGGGCTATTTATAGGAAATTCCCGACCTTGGCTTGGGAGAGTTTGACTACCGCTTAGGATAGGAAACGAGAGAATTTGAGGGAAATAAGAATTCCGCTTTCTTGTGGAGGAAGAAAGGCAAACCGGTGTATTTGCTCTTGTTTTGGGCTGTTTCGGCCGAGTGTTTTACACTCGGTCGGATGCTCGAATCGATTTTTGAATAGGACTCCTGTTTGAGCTAGAATTACCGCTTGAGTAAGAAGCTGAGGAGAACGAGAATTCCGTTTTCTCGTGTGGGAAGAAAAGAGGAATACCGGCTGGTATGTACTAATTGGCCGAGTGGTTTAGCTCGGTTGAGTGTTTGAGTCGGTTCTCGGATAGGATTCCTACTCGGGATCGAATTCTACCTTAAACGGAATTGTTTATTATTTTGTGAATGGCTGATTTTTGTAGAGTTGGAGTGTGAACCAACCGTGTGAGATGTCACGATGGACTCACGAGTTTCGAGAAATGTCTTTGACCGGGTTTTGACTCGGTCGCTAAAAGACGGTTTTACCCCTGGTGACGGATTCGACCCAAATTAGTGTTATTTGACTCGAAACGACCCACTGGGCCTGATTTTGAGGTTGGTTTGGTGAGATTTGTACTCCTTAAAATGCCTAGGCCAAATGCCATTGATTTCGAGCCCATTTCCGAGTACGTTAGAGCACGTTAGCGTCCGATCATCATCGGGTGTTTGTCGGAAACTACTATAGACACCTGGCGGTCAAAATGTGGGTGTCTACAGAAGGCTCACGGGTTTGTCGTGACAAAGGCCACTCGATCGAGTCTACAGAAGGTCAATCAAGGATTAAAACCCGGTAGCTTCCGGTCGGGTCGTTTAAGGTCCATTAGACCTGCGTGGAGGGCCCGCCGGCCATGGGCTTGAAATGTACCTGAACTGATGATGATAACTCCGTGGGGAATTGAACTTGTCGCATGAGACTTAAAATGGGCCTGTATGTGGGCTCATCTTGTTAAATGCCGTTGGGGAGTTATGCAAATCGCATGGTCCTGCTTGAGCCGTCCTGTACATATTTATGCAAAGCTGCAAAATTTTGCATGTAACATTTGTAGGAAAAATGACTCGTGCTGGGGAATAAAAATGATTTTTGTTGCATTTTGAAATCGAAGTCCTGAAAGCAACTCACGTGCTAGGAGATAGGTTTCCAAGATTGAAAGAGGTGGAAAAGAAATTTGCCGTTTAAATAGACCGAAATTTGACCTTGTCGAAAAGGATTTTTTTTCAAATGGCTAAGTTTTGCAAATTTTAAAATGAGAATTTGAAAAGAGAGGCCTACCGGCAGACTCGACTCTGGACGTGACAGGACGAGTTGACAGACACGACTTGGACTCTCTAAAGGTTGGACCGTGACTTGGTAAGGAGGTGAGCCACCTAAGATGACAAGACTCTTAAGTTGCGCTATTCCGTAGCCTAGGCGAGTGACAACACGGTCGAATCCTCGGAATAGAAAGGATGTGCTATGGGGGGATTGCAATAGTCTGTAATGAGACCGTTTTGGCATGACAGGACTTTTAGCAGTAGCAATGCCGTGGTCTAGTGCTCTTCTGGATTTTTGGTGTTTTGGGTACATTTCCAAGATGGGTATTGCCTCGAGTCCTGACAGATTCTTGTCTTCGACTGAGCCGAGTACTAGGACACACTATAGAAAGGAGGCTAGATTTTTTGAATTTATCTGGATTTTGTGAGTGGAAGGAGAACTTCTGTCTAGTAGAAGCCCCCAGGACAACAAAGCTAGCTATTGAGAACATGACAGTGTCGTGACCGAAATAATGGTGCTTTTTGAATGTGTGTCAATGTGGGTGGTTGTGCCTCTGTTGAAAGGCTGCCTACGTATTCACGTGTGGTGAAATCAAACCAAGCCGTAGTTCAGTGGATTATAGTGCCTAATTTATTAGGGCTTTGTGTGTAACTAGCCATAGCGATGGTGTAGGCTAGGTGCATTCCCAGTGATGTCTTGATCAAAGGGCTAGAATGGTTAGGATATTGATCCTGTGACTGTGAGCGTTCTCCGGGATAACCCCCAGAGGTGGTGTGCACTATTTGGGCATGTCCTATGCCGACCGCAAGTTGAGTTCCCGTGTTTGGGGTTGGTAACTGGTTTGAATGAGAAGAATTGGGATGGGATTTTAACGAGTTCTGCTCTCGGGGATTTTAACGAGTTCTGCTCTCGGGGATTTGATGAGTTTTGCTCTCGGGGATTTTAACGAGTTTTGCTCTCGGGGGATTTGACGAGTTTTGCTCTCGGGGGATTTTGACGAGTTTTGCTCTCGGGGGATTTGACGAGTTTTGCTCTCGGGGGGGATTTGACGAGTTTTGCTCTCGGGGGATTTGACGAGTTTTGCTCTCGAGTCTTTGTATGATGATTGTGAATTTTGTTATGTAAAAGGGAAGTCGAGTAGAATAGCTCGAACTTTGATCGGGATAAGTTTTGATAATGCGAGATCTGATTTCCATGTCTGGCCCTAATGGTTAGGGGTATCTTATGGAGCTTGAATCCTCAAAATTCCGGGCTGTCTCTGGCCTGGGTCTCGGGAAGGTCTTGAGGGTTATAATGTGGGAAAGCTAAATGTGGTGTTAGCTGACCAGCTTGATTGTCTCTCCTTTGAATTGATCGTTTTCACTACGGTCATGGTTTTTTGAATATTTTTTGGTTGACCTCTTAGCCCCGGTCTCGGGATTCTTCATTTGGATTGACCGCTTAACCTCGGTCACGGGTGCCTCTTTTTTTTTTGATAATGGCCTGCTTTTTTGTTTTGGCCTTTTGTTTTTTCTTGTATTGGACTTTTGATTTTTTTTTTTGGTCCAGTTTTTTCCCTTTTTTTTGTTGGTCAGACTAACACCTAAGGTAGGGATCTGTTTGTCTTATTGGATGGGTGTTTTATTGTGGGAAATGGGCTTGCCTCCCGTCTTGAACCCAAACTAGGAGATTACCTAGATTTGTCATAAGATTCGATACCGCTCCTGCTAAGGGTAGTTATGTGGCTTTCTATACCAGACATGGAACAGGTAAAGGAAAACACGGGTCTCATTTCCTGCAGTCATTATAGATGTGCCTATAATAGTCACGTGCGTGTGCTCACAGTGTATGATGGTGTTCATCATGTTCTCGGAAACACATAAGGAAAGTATATATGAGAAATAGAAAAGCTGACTTTATTGAATTTTGAAAAAAAAAAGAACAGAGTACAACTGACTCTGACTTTGAAATTGAAAGAAATAGAACATCCTAGACTCGGACTCAGACTCGGACTTAAACCAAATCTAGATTCTCGGATGGTGTTGTCAATTCAGCTTCTAAGGACTCAAGTTGATGTCCAGTATAGCCTCCAATAGACGCTTCACCCAGATCTTCATTTTGTCGAAGATCATCTTCAATCCTAATGCCCATTTCGGTAAGCGCTGCAAAGTTTGAAATGCCGGCATACCTAAGATGGACGCGATAGGAAGGGAGGAGGTTGTTGATGAACGCCTCCACTAGTGTCTTCTCGTTGGGCTTGTCTACCAACTTCACACTTTCGGCCCTCCACCTTTGAAGGTACTTGGTGAAACCTTCTTTGGGCTCTTGGGCCATAACCTCCAGAGTACACATCGTAGTCTGGATCTCGGCGTTATCCGCGTAGTTTCGCGCGAATTCTGTTGCGACATCGTCCCAGGTTCTGTATTTCTTGGGATCAAGCCTGTAGTACCAGGCTTTCGGGTGCTTTTCCAGTGAGGAAGCGAAGAGATGCTTGAACATGGTCGATTTGACTCCCTTAACAGCCATAAAGTCCTTGAAAGCCCGAATATGGAGTACCAGGTCTTCCGTCCCGTCAAACATTGGTAAGCCCGTTAAGTTGAGGTTAGCGGGCAGTTCATCGGTCAAGGGCGAGTAGGTACGGGCATTTTCCGTGAGGATGGTGTTTCTGGTGGTCGAGTGGACCTGTTCTTCAAGTTTGCGAACGACGCTGACCAGTTCAGCTATGGGCCCAGTAGTTTCATTCCTGACCTTAAGAGCCCTTTGCTCCACGGCACTCAAACGGGTGGCAATGGTCGTTTGTTCGGCCCTGATAACCGTCAATTGGGCTTCAAGCTCAGCTAGAGAGGTTGTCAATTGGTCCAAAGTTTCTTGCATTTTCTGGCGTCTGGTTACCGGTGGCTTGTCTGTAAGAATACCGCGTAATCAGAGAAGTTGCTTCGGAACTCAATTTCACCCAGGCATAGGAAATAGCGCGAGAGGAGAGACGGCTCCAGTTTGACTCGGGTTAGACTCTCTAAGACAAATGTGTAGGGTACGATTCTCAGAGTGACTGTGATTAATCGCTCCGTCGGAGAATAGCCCGCCCAAGTGAGACTAAGGACTTTGATAGGACCCAGATGGTGTGGCATCTAAGTGACTCGAAAGTGGGATACGTGAGACAACACGTGCAAGACATGACCCTTAGAGCAACCGTGATTGATCGCTCTGCTGAAGGGTAGCCCCCGACTGGGACTGAAGACTTTGTTAAGACTCGAGTGAGTGACCCTTAGACGTAAGGACCGTGAACCTTTTGTTATAGGGCTATGCCTTGTAAAAGGTTGACTCGGAAAAGACACTTAGACGGGTGACTTGTGAAAGGTGGGCCTCCCTTAGGATCCAACGCTGTGGGTTGGGCCTTGTCCGGAGGAAGGTTCACGTGAGACATTCCCAGACTTTTAGACTCGATTGTGTAAATGGGCCGACCTTTGTAGGAGTATGTCCTACGTAGGTGGGCCTTGCCTTAGTAGAATAAGGCGGACTAGGATGGGGGGGAAACCCGTGATGTAAGATCGACGGAGTTTCGACGCTAGAGACTTCAACGAATTATGACACGACCCGACACTGCTAAATACGGGAAGTCTAAGAAGAGGAAGTTTTGAAATACGAATTTTTTGAAAAGCCCGAAATGAATCGGGTGAAGAAATTCGGCCCTTTTTCGAAAAGGAAAAAGGAGTGGGCCGAATGACGGGTTTTGAAAGTTTCGAAAATATTTTCGAGTTTTGAATTGGGCATAATACCGGCTAGAAAAAGGCTGTTTTGAGTAAAATCATTGATCCTAAATTCGGTATATGACCCGGGTTTTGAAAATTGGATATTTTGAAAAGGATGCAAAATTTGGAAAATGACCGTTTTGAAAAAAAAGATGTGGATCAAGTAGCACGTAGTCATGGAAACAGTATAATGACGCCATGTATTTTTTAAGCTAAGTCTCGGTCAGTCTGTAAGGGTCTATACCAGTGTACACAGCCTATCAAGAATCGGGGCGGACTCCCTAACTCGAGTTGAGATTAGGACATGCCGTAAAACCCATATGAATCGGCTAATGGACACCTTTGACATAACCAATTTGGACTATATCAACGGTATAGTGGGACGTCGGTCACGAGTACCGGCCCGGGAAAATGGGGTTATGTATGAACCGTAAAACTAAAACGCGCATTGTACTAGTCAAACGATTTCTATTCGAGTCTCACCCTGAGGACACTGAAGGTTATTAACTCATCAGAAAATCCCCAGCGGAGTCGCCAAATTGTGGACATGACATAGGTCCACCCCGACGCGACCACGCGCGGGTTTGGGGAGGCGAATGAATCTCCATGAGATGGTCAAATGGAAATTTAAATCGAAGTCGGAGTCGCCACCGAATTTTATGGTTATTCGGAACCGTTCGAGCCCACTCTATGTCGTAGTGGACCGTGTACAAAATACGGCCCATTTCCGATGTCAGAGTTTATTGGGCTCGTCCCTTTTGCATATCGATATAGATGCCGACTTGAGCGGTTAATCGTATATTGAATGACTCTCGTTGCCAATGGTTTCGGACATCCGGAAACCACGGTTCTGAGTAAGGGGTGAGGGTACGTGTTGGGAAGTTCACTAAGAACACCCAACCCCGCCCGCACATTAGCGGCCTCTACTAGTATATCGAATGACGTTTTAATGCGCGCGTTAGTTGAACGATGAATGATATGCAAACATTGTTTTCCTAAGCATGTGAGGAATTGAATGGGTTGCTATGTCGTTTAATGCATGAAAAATTAATTAACGTCAAAGTTGAATTTAACATGTGAGATTCGTTTTAGTATAATAAAACAAATGAAATAAAAGATGAATTTACTACAAAACAAACAAACGAGTTAGTATCGATTTGTAAATGATAATAGCAAGAAATAAATATGCGAAATCGAGAAAATAAATATTAATCGAAATCTGAAAAATATCGTTGAAAAGAACGTTGTTTTGTATAAAAAACGAAGTTCGAAAAAATAATAAAAAGACGGAAAAGGCCGCGGCATAACAGCCGGGCGCGCGACTCGCCCGGGATGCCGGCGGGTCGCGTGGTGGCCTGTTTCGGGTCCGGTTTTCGAAAAACTCGATGTTCGTATTAAATCGCATATGAATATTGCATGATTCGTACTCGACTTAATATTTTCGATATTCTTTATATTCGATAGTTGACTACGAAATCAATATCGAATACTTAGAATAGTTTTGGAAAAGATGTAAATTTTAGAAATCGATCGAAGAATAAATAATAAAACGAACGAAAAAGTAAAAAAGAAATCCCGGATTCCAGGCCTGCGCGCGAGTCGCCTGGGCATGGCGCGACTCGCGTGCGGGTCTGTCCGTTTTTATACTTTTGTTCGAAAATTGTTATTTTGATAAATCGCATACAAATTATGAATTAACTTGTATTCGATCCATGTTTTCGATATTCGTCGTACCCGATATTCGATTATGAAATCGATATCGAATATTCGGAATGAACAAAAGAGTTTTGTAAAAAAAATTAGTTTGTTCTGAACGAAAAGAAAAGAAAAGAAAAGAATTTTGACAAAAAAGGTGTAACGATTTCTGATATCGTCGAAATCTTAATATAATTCTTTTCGATACGATATTCGATTATAGAAAAATCGATATCGTATGTTTAAGAATATTCGTTATGAAAATAGTTTTTCGTTAATAACGATATTAGAAAAATAATAAGAAAACGACTCTTGACCCATAAGAAACGGACGAAGAGGAGAAAGGGAGAGAAAGGAAGAAATCGGGTTTGATTACACCCTCAACCTACATGCTCTTGTTGACTCGGATCGTGACTCGTCGGAATGTGGCTAGGCACGGGAGTGTCGAGGCAACGTCGGTTGGGTTAGGGTGGTACGGTTTTGACGGGTGAAGGGTGTCGGATATCGGGACCGGTTTCCTTCGGGTTTTGGATGTATTATCGGTTTCTCGATGCTAAAGGAATTATGTGTGTGTTATGATATTTTCTTATGCTCGAAAGTTGTGTGTATTGCTAATAATAAAAATCGTGTTTTTTGTGTTGGATGCAAGGGGCTATTTATAGGAAATTCCCGACCTTGGCTTGGGAGAGTTTGACTACCGCTTAGGATAGGAAACGAGAGAATTTGAGGGAAATAAGAATTCCGCTTTCTTGTGGAGGAAGAAAGGCAAACCGGTGTATTTGCTCTTGTTTTGGGCTGTTTCGGCCGAGTGTTTTACACTCGGTCGGATGCTCGAATCGATTTTTGAATAGGACTCCTGTTTGAGCTAGAATTACCGCTTGAGTAAGAAGCTGAGGAGAACGAGAATTCCGTTTTCTCGTGTGGGAAGAAAAGAGGAATACCGGCTGGTATGTACTAATTGGCCGAGTGGTTTAGCTCGGTTGAGTGTTTGAGTCGGTTCTCGGATAGGATTCCTACTCGGGATCGAATTCTACCTTAAACGGAATTGTTTATTATTTTGTGAATGGCTGATTTTTGTAGAGTTGGAGTGTGAACCAACCGTGTGAGATGTCACGATGGACTCACGAGTTTCGAGAAATGTCTTTGACCGGGTTTTGACTCGGTCGCTAAAAGACGGTTTTACCCCTGGTGACGGATTCGACCCAAATTAGTGTTATTTGACTCGAAACGACCCACTGGGCCTGATTTTGAGGTTGGTTTGGTGAGATTTGTACTCCTTAAAATGCCTAGGCCAAATGCCATTGATTTCGAGCCCATTTCCGAGTACGTTAGAGCACGTTAGCGTCCGATCATCATCGGGTGTTTGTCGGAAACTACTATAGACACCTGGCGGTCAAAATGTGGGTGTCTACAGAAGGCTCACGGGTTTGTCGTGACAAAGGCCACTCGATCGAGTCATGGCTAGACTCGACCGAGTGGACTTCTGAAAAAACCTTCTGCTCGGGTTTTGAGATGCCCACTCGATCGATCGAGTCATGACGGGACTCGATCGAGTGGTCCTCAAAAAAAGCTTTCTGGTTCAGTTTTTGGGTGTCACTCGACCGAGTGGCTATGACACTCGATCGAGTGCCCCCTGTTCGAGAGGTGACTCGACTGCTTTTAATTTTTGAAAATCGATAAACTCGTTAAGTCGTGTAAAAATATGGCATAATTTATACCCGACTTAAAATTTTCAAAACTCGTAAATATTTGATATTCGACTATGAAATCGATATCCCATATTTAGAGTGATTGCTAGAAAAAGAGACGTTTTTTAGAAATTGTTTTGAATTGAAAATAGACTCTCCGCGCTGTAATGTCGTATTAGTATTTTTAGGACTATGTGACAATTACTTCGGCATCAACGAGAAAAAGAAAGTTTTTTGAAAACGATTTGTTTGATTGATTCCTTTAGATCCGATATTCGACTATAGAGTCGATATCGAATCCTAGGAAATAATTTTTTTTGAAAATAGTACGATAATATCGATATTAGGAACAAGAAAAGAGATAAAAAAAAACGATAATGACAACGACGGACGAAAAAACGAGAAGAAGGAGACGTGAGGAAGGAGAAGAAAAAGGAGAGAAATTGGGATTTGAAACACCCTCAACCTACATGCTAATTTTGACCTCGGTCACGGACTCGTAGTAACGGCGCTTGCGTAAGAGTAACGAGGATATAGGAGGAGTTAAGGTGTTGTATTTTTGGTAAGGTTTGTTAGAGTTTCGGGTTGTAACTTGATGTCGAGAGTTATGGATGAATTGAATGTGCGTAGATGTGTAATTGTATGTGATAATTGATGTAGAAGATGTCTCTATTGTGTTGCGAGGGTGGGGTATTTATAGGATGAAATACCGACTTGGGATAAGAGACTCCTAGTGTTTGGATAGAAGAAGTGGTTTCTTGTCAAAGAAGAAAGCAACGGTTGGGAGGAAGTATAATTCCGCTTGTGGATAGGAGAAGTTGTTTGAAGAGGAAGAAAACTCCCGGTTTTGGCTGAAAAAGAGGTCACTCGATCGAGTGGTTCATGGCACTCGATCGAGTGCCTGGTCTAAACTTGGATCTAACTGTTTTTTGTGATCCCACTCGACCGAGTGAGCACTCCACTCGATCGAGTGGAGCTGGACGGGTGATACAACTCTTCAAAAGATAGAATTTTATCTCTTACGGAATTGTTTATTATTTTTGTAGCTGATTTTTGTGAGGAATCCGACTTCTACTTGGACTCTGATCTCGAGGGTCGCGTGACAGATTTTTCTGTCTCGAAAAAGTCTTTGACCGGGGTTTGACCCGGGCACTAAAAGACGGTTTTGCCCCTGGTCTCGATTCTGACCCAAATTAGTCTCATTTGACTGGAAACGACTCACTGGGCCTGAATTTGAGGTCGATTTTGTGAGATTTTTACTCCGCTAAAAGCTCGCGTCAATTGCTATTGATTCCGATTCCACAATCGAGCGTATTAAATCATGTTTACGTCCGATCATCTTCGAGTGTTCTTTGGAAACTGCTATAGACACCTGGCGGTCAAAATGTGGGTGTCTACAGCATGCAATTGCAAATTCTACATATTGAGACCAGCTAACTTCGCATATGCATTATGGCAATTAATTGCGAACAAATATCAACAGTTGACATGAACTAGTTAATCATATATGATCAATAAGTGCTTAAAAGTATGGGTTTAAGAATTGTGAATTAAAATTGACTATGAATGATGATATTTGGAGATCCAATTGCACATTACTCAAGGTTGAATAAACATATTTTAAGTTCAATTCTACGAATTGATCGATATTGTTTTAAGTGGTTTGGAGACCACATATTAAATACGAGTAATTTGTGCTATTAGAATTCACAATTTGATCGTTATCATGTGAATAAATTGATCTCTTAAATTTGGCATTTAGAATCAGCCATTAAAATTCAATTATTTTATGAACCACGTACTCTCCAAAATATATCATAATCTTGCAAAAATACCCATCAATGAAATCTTAGGGCTCGTTTGGTTCACCATGGGAAGATAGAGTTACCGAGAACTTAAATTCACGTGAATTTGTATTTCATGGGAATTACAAAAATATTGTTTGGTTGCCATGTGGGAAATAACTTCATGCGGGAAGTTCTACACACCAAAGGGGGGCTTGGTGAGTAACTTCCCCCATTATGGAGGAAGTGGCAATTCCTGGGAAGTGGCAATTCCCGGGAAGTGGGCAACCAAACAGCTTCACAATTTATCAATTCATGGGAAGTTCAACTTCCCATGATTTAAGAGGGCAACCAAACGACCCCTTATTTGCATATGATATGATAAACGCATTCTAAAGTGATTAAGTAAATGATGACAATCTATCTTGAATATTTTTTTACCACCTTAGGGGGAGAAAGTGAGTGACAAGTTGGTAAAACAAAAGAAGTTTTATCATATCAAATTACGCGTATTTATCGTGTACATTAATATATAAGTAGAATGACGATTCTACGAAATTACATCGATATGAAATGGCTACACATTTGTGCGCAATATCAAGTGGCCTATTGAATAAGGATTTTATAAATCCGTATGACCGTCGACATATTTATTGGTATCAATGAGCTCATAATCCTGAAATTCATCAAATTTATTGATGATATTGAAAAGTATACAATACAGTTTGCATATCGAGTCATCATGCTGATATATAGAAACTAAGTATATCATTTCATGTTAGTTTTCTTATCACATCGTTGCATCATTTCATATTCATATAGTTTAAATTTAATCACATATTATATTCGTGCAAATTATTGATAATCTGACTATACTTTGAAATGTTGAAGTGATATTTGGATGAAGACGCAGCAATCAAAGACTATCTTCATATTATCCGTATAACTATTTGAAGATCAATGATAGATTTCTAATTATCGAAGACATCTACGGAGTTTATCAAGTATGATGATTGTTATTTCAATATCGAGATTTATAATCACATCATGGATAATATAGTTATTTTCCGAGTGATGTAACTATCAGGGGAGTATATATGCATGCGCTGTACTCTTTTTTCTTATCTATGATTTTGTTTCACTGAGTTTTCCATGGAAAGGTTTTGATGAGGCAGCATCATATGCGTGTTTGAGGAATAATGTACTCTATTCTACACTAGTTTCTCCCACGGGGTTTTTTTTCGAGTGAGGTTTTTATGAGACATATTATTCCGTAATGTACATTCAAGGGGGAGTGTTATGAAATCATATTAGGTGAATGTCCATTGGGCTTTTGACCCATATGTAAACTCCTTTATCATTACTGATGTACTATATATACCCTTTCAATGACATGAATAAGATAACTCTCTCACATATTTCTCGCTTTATTTTCTCTATACTTTTCCTTTCTCTCTCGTTTTATAACAAGTAGGAAATATTAACTTTCATTGATAAATTCCACTACAAGAAAAACAGTCTCGGGCGTCCGCTTGGTTGGCGTCCTGGTCATATGAACGCCTACATGGCGTCTGAAAAAACCGACGGGCGTCCACAGTCAGACGCCAAACTTGGCGTCCGACTGAGTTTGGGAAGGACGAAATTCAGCCCAAAAGGCGTCTACAGGCGGACGCCATATACCACAAATGGCATCCACTGTCGGACGCCAAAAGAGGAGTAGCGGGCGTCCACCCATGGCGTCCGACAGTGGACGCCCGTCTGTTGATTATGGCGACAAATACACGCCCACCCCCCCTCTCCCCCTTCACTCTCTAAAAAAAACACTCTCTAACCCCTCTCTTCCTCTCCTCGCCGAGCCCATTTCACCTTCCTCTCCTCCATTTTTCCTACTTCTTATTAATCTTTGGTATGTATTCTTACTTACTTAGTTCTTATTCATTATAATTAGTTCTTGATTTTTATTGTTATCGTTATTTAGTGATAGTTTGCTAGTAAATATTATTTAGGTCTACATTTCGATTAGGTTGATTAGTATAGTCATGTTAGATTAGGTTGATTAGTTTATCCCAAATTCGATTAGGTAGATTATTTTTGCTCATCACAATTTTGATTAGGGTTTGAACAATTTGGTTGAATTGAGCTAGAATGACCTCTAGGGCCTCCCGTGAGGTTTTGTGTGACTTAAGACGGACCAAAAGGTGTTGTAATAATGCCGGATTTTCCCGAAACCACTTCTATCTTGATCGGGGTTGTAATTAGGTGTTAGCAATGCTTTCTGATTTTTGATATCTATATCCGAAAATTTGACCTTTTTTTACCTGTTTTAGCTGTTTTTGTCGGACGTAGGCCATGAATTTTTTCTGTTTTGTTCGGTTAATTTGGGATTAAATTGATAAATGAGTTAGGGTTTTCGTAAATTGCGCTGAAATTGTGATTACATTTGTGATTAAAATTGGTGACTGATTTTTGTAAGGTTAATCCTAAATTAATAAGACATTAGGGTTTACTTTGACGTATTAGTGATTAAATTGATGAAACTTAGTTAGAGAAAATAAGTTTAAGGTAAATGGTGATTAATTTTTTGCTTAGTAAGTTCTAAATTAAGTTAGGGAAATTAAACTTTAATTTGTTATATATATTTTTTTAACATAGAAAATGAAGAGAATTCAACGGAAATGGATGTATGAGGGAAGACTTGATAAGAAGAGACGTCCCACCGTAGAATTTTTGAGGGGCGTGGAATCATTTGTCGAGGTCGCTAAAAAGTCAGTAGACTATGCATCGAGGGGGGAGGTTGGCCTGTGATGATCACACCTTATAACCTACCTCCTTGGTTGTGTTTGAAGCAGCCTTTCATCTTTCTATCTCTTATTGTGCCTGGTCCCAAAAATCCGAAAAATTATTTGGATGTTTACTTGCAACCTGTTATCGAGGAATTGAAACAAATGTGGGAGGTAGGGGTCGAAACTTATGATGTCTCTTTGGGACATTACTTTCAGTTTGAAGCAGCTCTGTTGTGGACTATAAATGACTTTCCCGCGTACGGTATGCTCTCGGGGTGGTCTACTACGGGTCATAAAGCGTGTCCTGTTGTATGGAAGAGAGCAAAGCTTTTTATCTTCCAAATTCTAGTAAAATTAGTTGGTTTGACTGTCATAGACAGTTCCTATCAGAGGGTCACCCATATAGGAAGAATAAGAAGGCGTTCAAGAAGGGTGGGGTTGTGCTTGACGACGCACCTGATCGACTCCCAGGAGATGAAATATGAGAGTTGATTTCCGAGTACCCGTCCACTGTTGACGAAACCGAGCAGAAGTTCAAAGACCTGAAAAAGTTGAAAAATGGTTGGTTTAAACGTAGCATATTCTTTGACCTACCATATTGGAGGACTTTGTTACTTCGTCACAATTTAGATGTGATGCACATAGAGAAAAACTTCTTCGAGCAGTTGATTCACACTGTGATGGATGTGGAGGGGAAGAGTTGTGACACTACCGGCTTCCGGCGAGATGTAAAGATTTTTTGTGACCGTCCTCAGCTGCACATAAAACGGGATGGGTCCAAACCGAGAGCCTTGCTCACACTTGACAAGGCCCAGAGAAAGGCGTTGTTGGAGTGGGTAGAGAAGTTGAAGTTTCCTGATGGGTACGCCTCCGACTTCAAACGCTGTGTTGATCTTAAGAACCTAAAACTGCAAGGGTTAAAGAGTCACGACTGCCATGTCTTTATGGAGAGGTTACTTCCGGTAGCTCTAAAGCAACTTCAGCCACCGACGGTGTGGAATTCTATAACTGAGATATCTCAGTTTTTTCGAGATTTGTGTTCTTCTACAGTAACAAGTGAGGACATGACTCGGCTGGAGGATCAGATTCCACAGATACTATGCAAACTCGAGATGATCTTCCCACCGTCGTTCTTTAATTCCATGAAGCATCTACCTGTCCACTTGTCCTACGAGGCTAAGGTTGGAGGACCTGTCCAGTATAGATGGATGTACCCATTTGAAAGGTACATAAATTTTTGTAACTTTATTTATAAATTTAATTTAAACATAGTTAACTTTTATTAATTAAAATACATAACTTGTTTATTTAGGTTCCTCAATCATCTGAAGAAGAAAATTGGTAACAAGGCTAGGGTAGAGGGTTTTATTTGTAATGCATATTTGACAGAAGAGATTGCGAACTTCTGCTCCCTATACTTCGAGAAAGACGTCCAAACAAAAACCAAGAACCTGAACCTAGAACATTCGGTTTCCATTGATCCTACTATACCATAGTTTTTTCAAAAGAAGGACGATGGAGGAACTTCATCCGTCGAGGGTTCTAGGGTACTAGATGAGAAAGAGTACAACCGAGCGCACCTTTACCTACTCTCTAATTGTGAGATCTTAGAGCCTTATGAGAAGCAATTTGTAACTGAATATGTCGCTGTGAACCCTGAGGTGAACCCTGATGACGTTTGGAGTAAGCACGATGAACATTTTCCTAAGTGACTAGAGGATCATGTAGTTGCCTTAGACATACGTGATGATTTGGTAAGAAGTTTGGCTTACGGACCAGTGCGAGTGGTTAAAACCTGGAACCGGTACACAGTGAATGAGTTCAATTTTCACAAATTCAACTATGGTAAGAACAAGGCTAGATGTAATTTCGGTGTCAGTGTGACATCTCTTGATGGTGATGAGTACTACGGCATTTTGGAGGATATTTTTGAGTTGTGTTATGCCGGCAAAGAACGGGGGTATGGAGCTGTGGTGTTCAAATGTGAGTGGAAAGACAGCTCCGTGAACGGAACCCGGGTGCATGAACGTTACAAGATCGTGGAAGTTAACCACACCCGAAAATATCCTACGTACGATCCGTTCATACTCGCGCATCAGGCCAAGCAAGTCTACTTTGCTCCTTCTCCGTACACGAGAAATGACAGAAATCAAAGTCAATGGTGGGCAGTCTTTACGACAAAACCATGGGGGCAAATAGACAGTTCTTTGTTCCAAGAAGATGCGGCTTCAAGTGGTACACGCTTGTCTCCTATTGACGAGACCATACTCTCCGAAGAAGATCAAAATGTAGGGGCAGATGAATACTCTGAGGATGATACTGAAGATGGACAAGGAGATTACATGGTTAGGGATGTTCCGGAGATCCTTGAGGAGGATGACGGACACGATGAAGAGAATTTGGAGGACGATCAAGAGGAGGGCGAGGAAACGGAGGAGGAGGATCAGAGTGAGGACAATGATGCTGAAGACAATAACGACAGCGAAGATGACTGCTAGACTTGTTGTAGTAGGTTAACCATATTAATCATTGTGTTACTTATTGTGTACGTTATTTCAATTGTGTTAGATTGTAATTGCTAATTGTTGCTAATTTGTTGCAAGGTTAAGATAATGACAGGCGGTAGATCGACGAGGAGACGTGGCGGAGGTAGTAGGTCTGTGCACGCATCCACCTCGCAGCAGGAGGAGGAGGAAGTGGTCCTTGAAACGCCGGGACAGGAGCAGAACGACGAGCAGCAGCGGTAGGGGGACACGGAGGAGCTAAAGAAGGACGAGAACGGTCGGGTGATTCTCGACCCCGGTCGCGTATGGTAATATAATCTAACATGCCCACTCTTTTGTAACATATGAATTTTTGGACTACATACATCTTGTAATATTTCGTACATGTTTGTGTCTCTCGACTTGGTGCAGGTTCCTCCATGGGGAGGTGACCACTGGCTGTACTAACAGCTACATGGTCGACAAAGGTCTAGGGTATGCTTGTTGGTCTCAGGTGCCGACGGATCAATGGGAGCAGTGGTTCAACAACTTCCGGGTTCGTTGACTGTTTTTGCTACCGAGTTCCGCATTCATAATGTGGACTTTGTAATTATTTCTTTTACTAATTACTAATCCGCCTTGATTTTGTAGCTGAAGTTCTTTTGGAAGCCGAAGCTCGAAGGAAGGGTATATGAGCGGTACAACGAGACTTGCACACGCTGCTTCGCTGATGTTATGAACAAGCGTCACACCCGGGAGACTGCGCTAAAAGACCTGAAAGGTGTAGTTTTTTATATTACTCAATTTTAAAAAACAATCTAACTTCTATCTTTTACTGTATTAACTAATAATATATTAGTGTTGTCATACTTCAGGTGAAGTGTTGGAGAGGTGGGTTAAGTACCACGACGACAAGGACTTCAAGGTCAGATCTGAGAGGGCATCCCGAAACAAAATGAAGAACTCCGAGAAGGAGGGGAAGGCCGACCCGACACATCATCGGGGTTCACAGTCTTCGTTTCTTCGTCTCAAGAGGGTATGATTTCTAATAATATCGTACTCCTACTTGATTAATCATAAACTACGTTCACGTAATATACGTTCGCCTAACGGTCGTACTTATTTAACAGCTACAAGCTGAACTCGGGAGGACGCCAACCGCCCCTGAGGTGTTCCTGGACATGCACGGGAAGACCGACTCGGAAGGGACTTATTTTATGACGAGTAAAGATTAAGCAATCTGGGTGAGTACTTACTATTTCAAATAAATCAACTGTGTCTATATATATACTTTAGGTGGTAGATAAGTATCTTTATTGATTTCATCTACTAATAACTTGAATTGAAATCATTATTGTGTACGCAGGATGCCTACCAAGAGGAGCTAGCAAATCACGAGACTGCTCCTGATGCTGCCGAAGTAGACCCGAATGAGACCTATTTCAAGGTCGTGAAGGGGTACAAGAAAGGTAGTGTGTATGGTGTTGGGAATGCACACGAGATCTACTTCACACCTCCCCCAGCGTGTCTCGGCACCTCCACACAGATGGAGTATACGCCAGCCGGATCTAAGCAGCCCGACCCAGAAAAGGAGGCCATGAAGGAACAACTGACCCAGCAGCAGCAGCAACTGAAGGAGCAGGCGGAGCACATAAAGAAGATGCAGGAACAGATGACCATGTTTCAGGCCATGTTCAACAAATGCAACCAAGGTCGTCCCCCTTCCCCTCCAGACGACAGAGACCCCTTTAGCGGGGGTGGCGGTAACTCTGGTGCTTCAGCTAGCTTCACAGTTAGCTGATTGTTTTTTGTTGTTGGTGTTGTAACTGGATTTATGGATTATGTATCTTTGTCCTAGTTTAGATTTATGTACCTTTAAACCGTATGTTAAAACTTTTTTATAAGAATGTTTTTTGAGCATAAATGTGGCGGGAGATCAAGTTTTTTGGTTGATTGAGAGTGAATGAGATTGATGTCTTGTGGATGGTCGACAGTTGTGGTTGGATGAGAGTTGTGGACGTGGTTTATTTTGCAGGTTTTGGCTAGACATCGAACGCTTGTCTACGGCCATGCATCAACATATATGGCGTCCAATAACGGACGCCAAGCCAGACGCCGGAGCAAGCTAAACGCGATGAAGATTGGCAGACATGGCGTCCGACTGTGGACGCCAGGTATCCCTGGATGGCGTCCACAGTCGGACGCCACCATGATGCACATGGCGTCTGATTGTGAACGCCATCCAGGGACACCTGGCGTCCATAGTCGGACGCCATGCATGACGTGCGCTGTCAGACGCCAATATTATTGGCGTCCATTAGTGGACGCCCGGTCAAAAAACAGGCGACTGGTCGTGGCATCCACTTTCTGGCGTCTGTTTGCGGACGCCCGGACCAATACATCGTCCACTAACGGAAGCCAATGGATGGACGCCAGGCCCATCTATTCTTGTAGTGTTCTTGGATAGCCATTTACAACTAACTAATGCCTTATATAAGCTATAAATGACTTGGAGAATAAAAAATAAATGACAAATTTACTAGTATACTCCTTGCTAATATTTTGGTTTGTATCAACAACATTGTCCTTCTTTAAATACTTTCATTAATTTTATTAATTACATTAAAATGATTTATGATGTTAATAAAGCAAAGTTCCTTTTTCCGTAAAACTCAATAATGTAACGATTTTTATTTTTTTTCGTAAAATCATTTTTTGTTTTCCCTAGTAATTTAAATGATGTTTTCTTAAATATTTAGATGGGATAAGAAGGTGAATAATGAATGAGTAACGAGATACGGAGCACGGAATACTCCATAAGAAAGTGGGTAATTAATGGGTAAGAAAATGGATAATGTGGTAGTTGAACAAAAGAAATTAGACCCTTGAAAAAACAAAAAAAAATTAGAAAAATGAGAGGTATATGGCTCAAATTCTTAACCTTAGTACACCCTACCACTACACCATCTTTATCTTTGTCTTTTAAAACAGAAACATTTCTACTACTCACCTTCACCCACGTCAGCTTATGACATGGCTATAATGTGTATCTAATTTGGCGATGACATGGATGCACGTAACCGTAACATATGGAATACGAGCAGTTAAGTTGTAAAGGAACTGTTCTCCTATTAAACCATTAAAGCACGTACATCTCCTCCAACTGCCTTCCTTCCTCCTCCACTCTCTCCTTGAAACTGTCTTTCTTCCTACCTCCCTCACTCCTCCCTGAAACTGCCCCTATAATTTTTTTTCATCCTTTACTCCCCTCTACTAATTCTCTTCGTTCTAATTTCTTTATTGTTATATATATAACACCCCCAAAATCAACGACGAACCCCAAAACCGACTACCACAACGAAATACAAAGAACGACGAAATACCACGATGGAATGTGGGCTGAATTCGAGTTTTGAGGACGAGTTTGGGAGGTTTCGAAAGGTTTGTGAGATTGTTGGTTGCTCTAATGGCATTTGCGAGCATGATCCTATCAGGTAGTATATTGAATTTGATTGGATTTAGTATTTTGAGGTTGAAGAAAGTTCGAATTCATTAGAATTATGTGAATTGTTTTATATGATAATTCTTATGCTGCATTGTAGGTAGATTTGATTGGATTTAGGGTTAGGTTTTGAGAGAAGCTCGAATTCAATTCATGTGAATCAATTAAGTAGTCGAATATGATAATCCTTATACATTCATTGCAGTTCGTATGTTTATCATTCGATTTTGATGCTATTGATTGGGATATGAATGGGGTTATTGATTCTATCAGGTAGATTAGATTAGATTAGGTTAGATTGAATTTAGTGTTCTAGAGTCGTTAGAAGTTCGATTCATGCGAATTGTGTGAATCAAATTTGATCGTCATTTCTATAATTCTTATGCATTGCAGACTTGCAGTTCTATCGGTTTTCACTTGATTTTGATGGTATAATTTGAGGTATGAATGAATATATACCAGGTTTCTGAGGTTATTGATTATTGATTGCTAATTGCTGTAACGATATCTGAGAGCATTGTCTTGTAAGGTAGATTAGATTTTAGCAATCCAACTTTTGAGAGAAATTTGAATTCATGTGAATCAAATACTGTAATTATCTGGGTTGTTCTTTAATGGTTGTTTCATTTATTTGGTTTTCTGAGTATTCCTATTTTCGATATGCATGAAGGGTCAACACTTTGGGTTGTAGACTTATCGGTGGAGATTATATGATTAATCTTCTTATTGTCATTTATATGATGAATCTTCATCTCTGCATCTCAGGAATCCAAAGACTTGGATTTATCCACCAATTCTTTGAGAGGCTGAAAGGAGTCCACGACTGCGCGACTCAACGTCGACATCCATATCACTTACAAAATGTCAAATTATGGTTTCCGTAACATCTCCCGTGAACAAAAAGGGGGATTTTGAATACGCTGATTTAATCTGCGTTTCGTGCTGTGCGCTTTATGCACGAGACGGAGGGAGTAGGTTAGTTTGTATAATGTATGTCATATTTTTGCATCTCTTTTTTGGCTTTTTAAAAGTAAACCCAATTCATTATTCATCATTTTTTATAATGGGTTGATTTTTATTTTTGTGTTACTTTGTAGAATGTAGGATGTACATGTATTTGTTTCTTTTATGGAGTATGTTTTTGTAAGGATATATGAATTTTGCATCACAGATTCACAAGTTTGATTTTGTGGTCATATTTATGTGGATTTTGGAGGGTTTTTTGTTCCTACGGCTAAATGTGCTTCAGAGATAGGGGTTTCTTAACGATGTAGGCTGGTGGATCAGGGACTCTCGAAAGGAGTCAAAGAGTCAAAGTTGCAGTTTGTCATACATCTAACGAGAAGGCGGTATGATGTTTGTAGATTGATCAAGAAAATCATAATCAGATATCAAATAGATGGGGTATACTGTTTTCAGGTGTCGGCTATAGTTTCATGCTTGCTGCGTCCAGATCGAGCATACAAGATGCAGATTTTCGCTAGACGTTCCTTGGAAAAAGCCTGATCCCGTAAATTCTTCTTCCCCTCATTATTTTTATGCACATTCTTGGACAAAATGAATCGATTTTCCATGAACAAATACGCTGAAGTTAAACTTATTATTACGAAGGCTTTGTTAAATGTTCATGACAGGCACGAAGATGCAAATATGGAGCAGTATGGAGGGCATTCTGGGGGTGCAATGGCAGAGGGATATGAGGATCGACTGAATGGTGGATCAGGTTAAGAGGCAAGAAAATGCAAATACATGTGTAAAGGGTAGTAGCATTAGCTTGCCGTTTATTTTGTATCAAAGAAATAAAGTAGAAAGGAGGAGTTTATAGACTCTCCGGAACAGGTCAAGGAATGTATAATGCGAGAGATCAGGCTTCGAATTAGAGCAAAATAAGGTTACCGATAAAAACACTCAAGATGAGGAGTGGTTAAAAGCCAAGGAATTTACACACACACATGTATATAAATTTACATTTTAACTATTTTTTTTTTTCATGTCAGGTTATCTATAATCTAGCAGCCAACTATTTTTTTTTCATGTCAGGTTATCTATAATCTAGCAGCCACAACTCTCGGAGTCGACCCAACCAGGTAAAAGTATGAGATCATTGTGATTAAGCCTAACTCGAAATTCATACTTTTATCAGCTGTTGTCGTGGAGGATAGTGCGATTGGGCCATACTAACCAAAAGCGGGTTAGTAACTCATGATTTTGACTTTTGCGAGTTTTTCAGAGTACGTTTCAGCACGGAAAACGTACATAAGGGGTGAAACCAGTGCACTTGCTTTTGGTTGCAGGTACACAACTGATGAAGGCTTTCAGAATGTAAAGGCGAGTTTTTATTGCATTGGAGACCCTCCGCAAGAACGATTCGACTTAGACTTTTGTGGGAACCTTCCTGCTAATTAGTTTGCTTGACGGTCTCACCGGTTACTAATTTTAGTAACTTTTTCTATGTGAGACGGTCTCACATGAGATTACCTCGGTAGAAAATGGTATATAATGTCACTATTTCTTTGTCATAAATTTTCTTGAGATTATGCCTAGCTTCAACGAAAATAACCCGTTACAATATCGCGTGTTTTTTTTTTCATTTTTTTGTTGCGGGAAATATTGTTGGTGAGTTTTAACACGGGTGTGTTTCCCGCTCGACACATTTGGTAACATCGGTGACTTTGTCTGAAAAATGTCGAAGAACTGGGTAAATTTTCAAGTGTACAAGAGAAACAAAAATTTGGGTATTTTTTCTTAAGGAAATCTCAAAATTACTAAGAATATTAACGGTTATACAGTCATTTTAAGCAAAAACAAATATTACCAATAAAAGATGTCAAGTTCGACGATGAAATATATATACGATTTCAGAATCATTAAAAACAGGTGTTTTGTATTAAGACTCAAATGAGACATTAGTACGTGTAAAAAAACTTTTATGCAAAACTATCACGAAATTTTTTAAATTATTCACCTAAAAGAAGTCATGGCCGACAATAAAATATACGGAGTATTTTTTTTGTAAAGTGAAAATAAGTACTCCGTATTTCATATTAAATTGGTCTCCTTGAATAAAAATTGTTATATAAAGACTAATAACAACTTAATTATTTCAGTCCATATTGACCGAGAATGTTCTATGACATTTCTCGAGCTTAACAAATTCACACTACTACAAGTTATAATTTTTATATCACATTAGTTTAAACTTGAAAAAAATCAAGAGCTCTAAAGCAATGACATATAAGCGGCGAGAATATAAAATTGAAATCTTTTAGGTGTAAACCAATTAACTTGAAGAGAGCATTTTATTTAATATTTATAAAAAGTGAGAAGGCTGATTGTAAGAGTAATGATACATTATTTAATATTTATATTATAAATAATAAAAAAACGTATTTAGAAAAAATTCAAATTAAAATATAGGATAATTTTTTGTTTTATTTTAGATACTATATTTATTTTAACTTATTTTTAATTACTTATGTTTTCAAAAAAATAATAAGTTATTGTGGGAAAAAGTGTAGCCCCAAATAGTAAAATTTTATGCCCATCAATGTCAAATGCGGCCAAATATAAGTAATTTGGTCATTCTCAAATAACATGGTAAAAAAAGTCAATTACGAAAAAACGTTATTATGTCAATACAAATATTATGTTTTTCATATCATGTTACGCGAGTCGGGCGAGTTGGTTCCAACATTCAGTTATATCGGTGGAGTTAAAATAGGGGTCAAGACATTTACGAGTCGGATTATACATTTATACGGTGTGGGTTAGGGTCATAATAGGGTTCCAACGCCTCATTTTGTTACTCCCTCAGTTTCTCCCCTTCCTTTATACTGTATCTTCCACATTCGTTTTGGGAGAAAATTAAGAAGGGTGAAATATGTGATGAAAATGAAAGTGAGAAAAGAGAGTGGGTTCACAAATAATGAGAAACAAAAAGATCTACTGAAAAAAAAAAGTAGAAGATAATAAAAAAGTTATCAAAATAGGAAATGTGAAAGATTATAGAGAAGAGAAACATGAATTCTTATATGAGACGGTCTCACGATAAGTTTATCGTGAGACCTCTCACATGGAAGTTAGATAATTTTATTATTATTTTATTTTTGTGAGCAGGTCTCACAATAAGTTATCGTGAGACCGTCTCATAGGAGAATAAGAGAAAAGAGTACTTCGTAAGTTGTGAAAATATATTTTTTAATATTAAATCACATTCGATATAATTATCATTAGCTTAAATTAACAATTAAGCTCTTTTAAGATATTCTTCTTTGAAATTATTCCCATTTGACTTTTTTTTAAAAATTGCACATAACTTATAGTGAAACTTTAAATTACTAAAGAAATACGTATTATTGGACTAACTTTGGAAGTTATTTGAATCGTAAGTCATAACTATTAACCAGTTACTATTTTTTATATAATGTATGGATATGAAGATATTAAAATGAATTTTATTTTCAAACAAATATTTTTTTCATTTCACACTTTCTCAAAATACGTTAGGAAAGTTGATATTTGTAGATGTTTTTTCACTTTATTAATCTCTTGAAATACAATTTTCATGTAATCGTTTTGTGGTTTTTTATTGTTTGTATGTAGGCCGGAAAGTTCAATTTCAAAAAAACATCAAAGACTCAAATACTACGTCTCAATCATTATAGTGTACGTAAATATGTTATACATACACCGTGCATAATCACACTTCTGACATTCCTACTAATGTGGTGTATCAAGAAGTTTTTTCAATATTTGTAATCATATTTGTAATTCGCGTAAATATTGTGTTTTTGTTATTTCCTACTATAGTTTTACATTTTCATATACATGTGTAGACACCCACATTTTGACCGCCAGGTGTCTATAGCAGTTTCCGACAAACACCCGATGATGATCGGACGCAAACATGCTTTAACGTACTCGGAAATGGGCTCGAAATCATGAATATTTAGCTTGGGCTTTTTAAGGAGTACAAATCTCACAAAACCAGCCTCAAATTCAGGCCCAGTGGGTCGTTTCGAGTCAAATGACACTAATTTGGGTCAAATCCGACACCAGGGGTAAAACCGTCTTTTAGCGACCGAGTCAAAACCCGGTCAAAGATTTTCCCGAGACTTGTGGACCGACCGTGGCATCTCACGTGTCTAGTTCTTACTCAAACTCTACAAAAAATCAGCTTCACAAAATAATAAACAATTCCGTTTAAGGATGGAATTCGATCTCAAGCAGGAATCCTATCCGAAAATCAATTCAAACACCCGACCGAGTGCAAACACTCGGCCAAGTAGCACACAACCAGCCGAGATGCCTTTCTTCTTTGCCAAGAAAACGGAATTCTCATGCTGCTCAAACTCCTACGTTTCCTATCCTAAGCGGTAGTTCAAACTCTCCTAGCCAAGGTCGGGAACTCCCTATAAATAGCCCCTTGCATACAACAACTTGACACACATTATTCAGAGACGAATCAATTATTCACACAACACACATCCATAATCCTCCTTACACATACACTCATCGAAACCGATATTGCAAACCCGAAGGAAACCGGTCCCGATATCCGACACCTTCACCCGTCACCTTCACCGAGCCACCCTAACCCGACCGACATCACCTCGACGCTCCCGTGCCTAGCCACATTCCGACGAGCCCCGATCCGAGTTAACAAAAGCATGTAGGTTGAGGGTGTACTAAACCCAATTTCTCCTTTTCTTCTCTCCTCTTCCTCGTCGTCCGTTTTCCTTTTACGGGTCAAGCGTCGTTTTTTTAATTTTATTTCTAATATCGATATTAACAAAAAACTATTTTCATAACAAACATTCTTAAAAATATGATATCGATTCTCTATAATCGAATATTGTATCGAAAAGAATTATATTAAGATCTCGACGATATTAAAAATCGTTACATCTTTTCTCGTTCAAATTCTTTTTTTCAAACAATTTTACAAAACCCTTTTCAAACTCATTCTAAATATCCGATATCGATTTCATAATCGAGTATCGGATACGACGAATATCGAAAACATGAATCGAATACAAACTAATTCATATTTTGTACGCGATTCATCAAATTTAGCAATTTCGAACAAAAAATAAAAAACCGGACAGACCCGCACGCGAGTCGCGCCACGCCCAGGCGACTCGCGCACGGGCCTAAAACCCGAACCTTTTTTTAAACTTTTTCGTTCATTTTTATTATTTATTCTACGAAACGATTTCTAAAGTTTACATCTTTTCTAAAACCATTCCAAGTATTTGATATTGATTTCGTAGTCAACTATCGAATATAACGAATGTCGAAAATATTAACTCGAGTACGGATCATACAATATTCGTACGCGATTTAATCGAATTTCCAAAAAAAACGCCCTCGGAACCAGCCCGACACGCGACTCGCCGGCGTCTCGGGCGAGCCGCGCGGCCGGCTGCCTTGGCGCGCCTTTCTCGTTTTTTTTATTATTTTTCGAGCTTCATTTTTTATACAAAACAACGTCTTTTCAACCATATTTTTCAGATTTCGATTAATACTTATATTTCTCGATCTCGCATATTTATTTTATTTGCTATATTATTTTACAAATCGATACTAACTCGTTTGTTCATCTTGTAGCAAATTCATTCTTTTTCATCGTTTGTTTTATTATACTAAAATGAATCTCATATGCTAAATTCAACTTTGACGTTAATTTTTCATGCATTAAACCGACTTAGCAACCCGTTCAATTCCTCACATGCTTAGGAAAACAATGTTTGCATATCATTCATCGTTCAACTAACGCGCGTATTAAAAAATCATTCGATATCCTAGTAGAGGCCGCTAATGTGCGGGCGGGGTTAGGTGTTCTTAGTGAACTTCCCAACACGTACCCTCACCCCTTACTCAGAACCGTGGTTTCCGGATGTCCGAAACCATTGGCAACGAGAGTCATTCAATATACGATAAACCGCTCAAGTCGGCATCGGTATCGAACTGCAAAGGGACGAGCCCAATAAACTCTGACATCGGAAATGGGCCGTATTTTGTACACGGCCCACTACGACATAGAGTGGGCTCGAACGGTTCCGAATAACCATAAAATTCGGTGGCGACTCCAATTTCGATTTAAATTTCAATTTGATCATCTCATATGGAGATTCATTCGCCTCCCCAAACCCGCGCGTGGCCGCGTCGGGGTGGACCTATGTCATGTCCACAACATGCCATTTTCACTAAAGAAATTTGTAAGTTTTTTAAATTACTTATTTTTAGTGCGACGATTTCGGTTTGGATTGATGTAAACTTTTCGTTATTTAGCCATTATCTTCGTCATGATATGTTTAATGGCACCGTGCAATTTGCACGGGTTTAAAACTAGTTATATCTTAATCCTGAATAAGATATCACTAAATTGTATATCCTATACGTATCATGGGCCATAAAATCATAATGTATAACGTTGGATTTCAACGTTATATGAGTACGTATAATGTTGGAATCCAACTTTTTACGTGTTTTTACATTTTTTTAAAATTTCAATGAAAAATCGATCGCTAAACACATTCATTACGTTAAAACAGACCGTAAAAAGAGAACCGACTCCGTAAACTATCATCCGATGTCGTATTACCAATGCGGAGGCTAGACTATTGTCCTAATCATTTATAATGAAATTAATTGACCAAAAGAAAAAACTAATTAGTAAATTAAAAGATTAAAGATGAAAATAAATTTACTTGATTGGAACGATAATGTTGGTTTATTCCCGAGCTTATTGAGTAATGTTCCCATAAAACCGTAAACAATTATCAAAATCGTTATCTTAAAATTATTGGGAAGTTATAATTACATTAATTAAGTAAGACAATGTGTAGACACCCACATTTGGCTGCTAGGTGTCTATAGCAGTTTCCAAAATCACCCGATGATGATCGGACGCAAACGTGTTTCTACGCGCTCGGATATGGGCTCGAAACCATTAGTTTCTGGCTTGGGTTTTTTACGGAGTACAAATCTCACAATAACAACCTCAAATTCAGGCCCAGCTGGTCGTTTCTAATCAAACAAGACTAATTTGGGTCAAAACCGACACCAGAAATAAAATCGTCTTTTAGCGACCGGATCAAACCCCGGTCAAAGTCATTTCCGAGACACAAAATAGTCATGCCAACATCAAAAGTCCAACCCAAATACAAGACCCACAAAATACCCAACCCAAGGTCCAAAAGAACCGTACCCCTTCGCTTCAGCTGACCCACTCGATCGAGTGTCAGCCCATTCGATCGAGTGGGCCCTCAAACAGGCCCGTAGGCAGCTTGGGCCACTCGACCGAGTCAGCAGGTTATTCGGTCGAGTAACCCTAGACGGGAAGGTAGCCATTGCCTATATATACACCCCTTTGCATGCACAAAACACAACTTTTCGAAACCCTAGCTCCATACACAATACCTCCTCCTTCACATCCTTACAACCAAAAACCATAGCATCTAGGAATCGAACCTTAAACCGCCATAACTCCGTCTACATCTCGATACTCCCGTGCAAGCCACAACTAACGAGTCCCGTCCGAGAACAAGAAATATGTAGGTTGAGGGTGAAACAATCCCGAGTTCTTCTCTCTTTCTCTTCCTCTTCTCGTCCGTCCCCTTTCGTTCGTCGTCGTCTTTTATTTATTCGTATTGTCGCGTTTATCATATCGTTAGTACTACTAATATAAGACATTAAAACACTTGCGGATTCGTGTTGAGCGTGAATGATGACGGGATAAGGAAATCCGAATATACAAGGGTGCTTCACCCGACGTTGCCGGTCGCTTATCTCGACACCCCGAACGCTTGATTGTTGAAGCGAGTCAACATCAACAAAATCGTCTCTTTTTACTCTTGTCGCGTCATTATCGTCATAATTGTCGCACATTCATCAATTTTAAAACTATTTTTGAATCAAATTTTTTTAAAGTCGAAACCTGTTGATGCGAATCCGACATCATACAATCCGTAATGATTTATCGTGATGTCGGGATGCGGAGGGAATCAAGTCAAGTCCTTTTAGTTAAAGCAAGTTTAAAGTGTCGATCTATTAGATTCGATGCCAACTCAATAGTTGGATGTCGAATCTAAACGATTTAGTCAACTAATTTAACTAATACGATTTTCGTTGATGCTAAAATAGTCGTCACCTAATTCGATAGAATTAATTACGACACTATAAACGCGGAGATAATCTATATCATTTTAGTTTAATTTAAACGACTTACAAACGTATTTTCTAGATCTCGCTCTAAATATTCGATATCGATTCAATAACCGAATATCGAATACGACGAGTATCAAAGTCGAGTCGGGCATAAATCATGCAATATTTATGTCTGATTCAATGAAGTCATCGATTTTTCAAAATCAAAAAGCAATTTCGAAATCGACAATAAATTGCGAAGCGAATCCTAGTTCGTACAGGGGTCACTCGACCGAGTGCCATAGGCCACTCGATCGAGTGACATCCAAAAATCGAGGCAGAATGCTTTTTGAGGACCACTCGGTCGAGTCTCTCAATGACTCGATCGAGTGGCGACCTACTCGTTCGAGTAACACCTCAAATTTTGGGCAGACCCCTTTTCCGAGGCACACTCGGTCGAGTCCTTCAATGACTCGATCGAGTGCCCTCTCATCACGTCAAAACGTGAGCCTTAAACACATTCCGAGCCTCGTAAAAGATTCTTTATGACTTTGGTCAGCACGTGTCAAGTCAATCACGTGATTTACTATTTTCTAAAATCCTGCATCATGTTATTTACATCATTCCATATTATTTACAAACCGTTATTATCGTTACCACCGTTACTAACATGTTTGTTTCTATTTTTGTCGATTTATTCTCGTTATTTCTTTTATTGTACTAAAAGAATCTCGCATGCTAAATAAAACTCTGACATTAAATTTAGATCCATTAAATCGACTTAGCAACCCATTCAAATATTCGCATGTTTAGTCAAAACAATGTTTGCATATCATTCTCATCGAATTACTAACGCGCGTATTCAAAAATCAAACGATATCTTAGTCGAGGCCACTAAGTGCGGGCGGGGTTGGGTGTTCTTTGTGAACTTCCCAACACGTACCCTCACCCCTTACTCAGAACCTCGGTTTCCGGATGCCCGAAACCGTTGGCGCACGAGAGTCATTCAATATACGATATCCGATAATGTCGGCATCGGTATCAAATGCAAAGGGACGAGCCCAATAAACTCTGACATCCGAATGAGCCATACTTTGTGCATGGCCCACTAAGATATAGAGTGGGTTCGAACGGGTCCGAACTCCCACAAAGTTCGGTGGCGACTCCACTTTGATTTAAATTTCAATTCGACCCATCTCATATGGAGATTCATTCGCCTCCCCAAACTCGCGCGTGGCCGTGTCGGGGTGGACCTATGTCATGTCCACAATTTGGCGACTCCGCTGGAGATTAACTGATACGTGACTTACCATCGGCATCCTCAGGGTGAGAGTCGAATAGAAATCGTTTGACTTTTACAATATGCGTTTTAGTTTTGCGGTTCATGCATAACCCTATCTTTTCCCGGGCCGGTACTGGTGACCGACGTCCCACTATACCGTGATGTACTTTAATATGGATATGTCAAAGGTGTTCATAGTCGATTCGTATGGGTTTCGCGGCATGTTCTAAGCTCAACTCGACTTAGGATGTCCGTCCCGATTCACGGATAGGATATGTGCACTGGTATAGACCCTTTGAAGATCGACCGAGACTTAGTGTAGAGCATACATGGCGTAGTTATAATGCTTGTGTGACTATATGCTACTTGGTTTCTATGTCGTTTTCAAAAAACCGTCAATTTTTCAAAAATACATCTTTTTCAAAGTATCTAATTTCAAAACCCGGGAAGCATATCGAATTTAGGACTTATGATTTTACTCAAAATAGCCTATTTCTAGCCGGTATTCTGCCCATTTCAAAACTCGATTTTTTTTCGAACCTTCAAAATTGTGGCCCGATACACTCTTCCGATTTTCGAAAAAATCGGGCCCTCCACCGAGTTTTTTTGGATTTTCCAAAAAAAAATCCCTTTTCAAAACCTTCCTCTTCTTAGGTTTTTCCCGTATTTAGCAGTGTCGGGTCGTGTCATAAGTCGTCAAGGTCTTTAGCGTCGAAACTCTGTCGATCTTACATCACTAGTTTCTACCCTATCCCAGTCCGCCTTATTTGACTAAGGCATGGCCCACCTACGTATGACATACTCCTACAGAGGAAGGCCCGTTAACACAATCGAGTCCAAAGTCTGGGGATGTCTCACGTGAATCTTCCTTCGAACAGGACCCGACCCACATAGCCGGATCCTAAGGGAGGCCCACCTTTCATAAGTCACCCGTCTAGGTGTCATTTACGAGTCATTTCCTTTTCAGTCTTTCCTTTGCTCGGGATGTACTTTTTATTCCAGGGTCTGGGCTAATTTCTGATTACGGGGTATTCTTACAGACAGGCCACCGTTAACCAGACGCCAGAAAATGCAAGCAACTCTGGATCAACTGACCATCGCACTGGCCAAGATCAAGACTCAATTGACTGCCATCCAGACCGACCAAACGACCCTTGCCACCCGTTTGAGTGCTGTGGAGAAAGAGACTTCTGTTGCGGGATCTGAGCCCACCGGGTCCATAGCTGAACTAATCAGCGTCGTTCGCAAGCTTGAAGAACAAGTCCACTTGTCAACAAGCAACTCGATCCATATGGAGAATGCTCGCTCCTACTCGCCTCTGAATGACGAGTTACCCGCCAACCTCAACCTTACGGGAATACCGATGTTTGAGGGTACCGAAGACCCAGTCCATCACATACGGGCTTTCAAAGAATTTATGGTCGTCAAAGGGGTGAAGTCCACCATGTTCAAACATTTGTTCGCTTCCTCCCTCAAGAAGCATCCCAAAGCCTGATACTACAGGCTCGATTCCAAGAAGTACAAGACTTGGGACGATGTGGCAACAGAATTTGCTCGGAATTACGCTGATAATACCGAGATCCAGACTACGATGCGTACTCTGGAAGTTATGGCCCAAGAGCCCAAAGAAGGGTTCACCAAATACCTTCAAAGATGGAGGGCCGAGAGCGTAAAGTTGGTCGATAAGCCCAACGAGAAAGTCTTAGTGGAGGCCTTTGTCAAGAACCTCCTCCCTTCCTACCGGGTCCATCTTCGGTATGCTGTCATTCCCAACTTTGCCACTCTAACTGAAATGGGTACAAGGATCGAGGATGACTTAAGGTTAGAGAGCCTGACTAAGGCCTCCACCAAGGGATATCAAGGAGCCAGTTCATCTGTGAGCAAGGGTACACTTGCAGCTGCAACCCGCAGCATCTTCGATGAGGTTAATCTGCTGGATACCTCATCCAAAAAGAATACTCCAACTCGGGTATTCACGGATATAGGGACTACCTATAACTACGCCTTACAAAGGCTATCTTCAAAGGGCCTAATCCAACCAATAGGCCCAACTCCAGAAGTTCCAGTGGAGAAAAGATCCAAAAGCTACAATGTTCAGGCCTATTGCCAATATCATCGAGGTAATGGGCACGATACTGAAAAATGCTAGAAATTGAAGCATCGGATCCAAGATCTGATCGAAAGCGGGAAAATACCATTGCCCGGAGACAAGCCGAGCAACAAAGAAAACCCGTTTAGTGCTCATGCTATATTCATCGGAGAGGTAGTTGACTGTTCTCACCTCATTTCCCCGTTTATCCCACAAATTAACGGGATATGGTTCGATGATGAAGAAGACGTCTACCTAGCCAAAGGGGAAGCTGTCCCCATCACCATTGAAGAGGTCTGAAAAGCTAAGTCTAAAGCCTTAGCCACCAACCACCTCGCCACCACCGGGCATCCTATCCCCACAACCATCACTAAACCTGTTAGGACGGAGCCTACCCTCGAGGAACCAAGCAACGACACAGCCCTGGTCAGGCAATTGAAGAGGGTTCAGACCAATCTAACCATATGGCAACTTCTGGTTAGCTCGCAAGCACATCGGGAAGCACTTACCAAGGCTCTCGATGAAATCAAGGTCGACTCACAGGTTACCCCTACTGAAATGGTAGCCACTATCATGCCCTATCTCAAGGGCAAGCCCAAGGAAGAAGGTCCACTTATCACCTTCTCCGAGTCTGACCTTCCACCATTCGGGCCCAATCATAACTTGGCCCTGTACATCACGGTCATCTGCCGAGGAAAATACCTCCCAATGACCCTAATCGATGATGGATGCGCTGTGAATGTCCTTCCTTTAAGGACCGCAAAAGCCCTCGGCATCACTGAGACCGACTATCTTCCAACCGCACAGACTATCCAGGCTTTAGATGGAAGCCCAAAACCGGTTGCTGGGGCCGTTAAATTGACAATTATAACGGCCCAATTGAAAAAGAACTGGAGTTCCAGGTGATTGATGTCACCTCATCTTTCAACTTGCTTCTTGGGAGGCCTTGGATCCATGCGGTCAAGGCCGTGTCCTCTACCCTCCATAGAAAAGTCAAGATGCCTCTTCAAGACGGTGTCATCACACTGGAGGCAACCCCCATTATTACCGTAGCAAGCTGCAACGCTACGGGTCGTGCCGACCCACGAGGATTTGATTTCGTGGGAATGATCGAAGAGGAGTATCTCTTCAGGCCCTACTTCACTACTAGCATCGATATGATGCTACAAAACTTGGGTTATTTACCGGGGGCTACCTCGAGACCATATCTTCCAGCTGGGAAGATCATCGAGGTCCTAAACGACGGCGAGTCACGATTCAGTTTGGGGTATGTTATAACCCCGGAAAACGTGGTCCGGGCCGATATTCAAAGGGCCACCAACATCACCAAGGGTACCTACTTGGGCCCTTACAGCCCAAAGCTAACCGATTACTTCGTTACACCAGTTTTCGGGGCTGTTCAAGTGGGGCTATACCGACCCACTATCACATATCCCGAGACCAAATCGGCTCGGGAATGCAATTTCATCCCCGATGATATATTCACCCTTGTTCAGGTTGAATTTAAGGAAGGTGAAAATAACTCTGAGCCCGTCCTGAGGCTCCTATTCAGGGAAGACAAGACCATCTTCGCTCCTAAAGAAGATCTGGTCAACCTGATCCTCCGCAGCAATCAGTTCGATCCAACAAAGCTGATCTCCGAAGTCGGTGCAGACATCGGGAAAAGGGCCTGGAGGAAGACCATCAAGTGGACCGACAGCCGAGGACGAGTCTACAAGCTGACCACCGGCGAGGGGGACATGCCGGATACTGAGTCCGAGTCCGAGTCTGAGTCTGGGTCAGAGTCGGAGACTGAGTCCAAGTCTAGAGGGTCCAGTGCTAGAGTCGAGTCTGTAATCTCTCTTCCTTTAGTCACTCCCACTGGAGTCTCGGGGCCTGTCCTGAGAGCACTCCTTATCCCGCCTCTGACCAACGATCAGATGGCCGCTCTTTTCGAGCTCTTTTCCAAATTTACTATTAATAATAACGAAAACTGTTTCGCATACGACTTGTCTTATTTCCAAAATTCTTTCAATTTCAAAAATTTTATATGCAATGACATTGAGAAACCCGACGAATAGGTACCTCTACCTCCCCGTCTGATCGAGCAGCTCCAACAAAGGAAATCCCGAGATCCGGTAATTGATGAAACCGAGTCCATCAATGTAGGAACCCCTTTAGAGCCCTAGATGCTTAAGTTGGGTTTATCTTTAGATCCCGAGGAGAGAAAACAATTTACGAACCTCCTCCAAGAATTCAAGGATGTCTTCGCATGGTCCTACAAGGACATGCCGGGGATATAACGGGAAATAGCTGAACACCGTATACCCATCAAAGATGGGTGTAAACCGGTAAAATAGAAGCTCCGAAGAATGAGGCCCGAATGGTCTCTCAAAGTCAAAGAAGAAGTCGACAAGCAATTCAAAGCGGGCTTTATACTGAATATCCAGACTGGATTGCAAACATCGTGCCGGTACCCAAGAAGAACGGCAAGGTGCGGGTATGTGTAGACTTCCGGGACCTTAATAAAGCCAGCCTAAAAGACGATTTTTCGTTGCCACACATCGACATACTAGTGGATAACACGGCCGATCATGCCCTTCTATCATTTATGGATGGGTATGTCGGGTACAATCAAATTAAAATGGCAGAAGAAGACATGAGTAAGACCACCTTCATTACACCTTGGGGTACTTACTGTTACACCATTATGCCATTTGGGCTCATCAATGCCGGGGCCACTTATCAAAGAACCGCCACAACTCTATTACATGACATGATGCATAAGGAAGTGGAGGTTTATGTGGACGACATGATCGTCAAGTCCAAGGACCGAAGTGGGCACGTTGCGGCCCTAAGAAAATTCTTTACCCGACTACGCAAATACAACATGAGGCTAAACCCTAAAAAATGCAGCTGCGGGGTAACATCTAGCAAATTACTGGGCCATATCGTCAGCCAACGCGGCATCGAGGTCGACCCAGCTAAAAATAAGGCCATTACCGAGATGCAGCCGCCCAAAACCGAAAAAGAAATAAGGGGGTTTCTCGGGAAAGTCCAGTACATTAGCCGGTTCATTTCAAAGTTAACCATGGTATGTGAACCCATTTTCAAGAAACTGAAGATAGGAGAACGAACACTGTGGGATGATAAATGTCAAACGATTTTCGATAAAATCAAGGAGATTCTGTTTGTACCGCCAGTATTAATGCCACCTCAACCCGGCTTGGCTTTGTCGTTATACTTAACAACGACCGAGACAACCATGGAGGGTATGCTGGCCCAGACAGTCGATTCAGAAGAACGGGCTATTTACTACATCAGTAAGAAGTTCCTGGAATACGAATGCAAATATACTATGCTCGAAAAGACGTGCCTAGCTTTAGTTTGGGCCACTAAAAAGCTCCGACACTATATGCTTAGCCACGAAGTACATGTTTTATCCAAAATGGATCCTATCAAGTACCTATTCGTGAAGCCCATCCTTAACGGTAGGATGTCCAGATGGACTTTAATGCTAGCAGAGTTCGACCTCATGTTCGTACTATTAAAAGCCATCAAAGGCCGGGTAGTAGCCAAATTCCTCGCCGATAGTCCCGTATCTGAGGAAGGGCACACCGATACTTGCTTGGACTTTTCTAGATGAAGACATATTCCATACCGATACCGAGACATGGGATCTGTATTTTGATGGGGCCTCCAATTTCCGGGGATTCGGAGTCGGTATCCTGTTAATTTCACCAAAAGGAGAGCATACACCGTTATCCATTAAAGTGGGCTTTGATGTGACTAACAACGCAGCCGAGTATGAAGCATGCATTCACGGGTTGCAAGCCGCCGCGGATTTGGGAGTAACAAACCTCCAGGTCCACGGTGACTCATCCCTAGTCATCAATCAAGCTCTCCAGAAATGGAAAACTCGGAATGCCAATCTCGTGGCTTACCAAGCGCGAGTAAGGGTTCTCGAGAAGCAATTCCAAAAGGTAGAATATATCTATCTACCCCGAGAAGAAAATCAATTTGCAGATGCACTTTCCAAATTAGCATCTTTATTAAATATCCCAGAGCACCTAACCAACATGCCGATCTGCGTTGAAAGACGATCCGAGCCGGCCTATATCCACGCCATCCAAGACATCGAGGTAACTGATCCGGATCCTTGGCATCAGGCTGTTCTAACCTACTTGACGACGGGAGAATATCCCCCGGGAACTGAAAACCGAGCCAAGAAAGCCTTGCGAAGATTGGCAACCCAATTTGTTCGTACGGACGACGGACAGTTATGCAAAAAGACGGCACAGAGGGCTCTCCTCCTGTGTATCGATAAGGTACAGGTCAAGAAGGTTATGTCCGAGGTACACGACGGTGAAAATGGTCCGCATATGAGCGCCCATATGCTAGCCCGAAAAATCATGAGGCTCGGATATTATTGGAACAACATGGAAACTGACTGTCAGTTATATGTCAAACACTGCCATAACTGTCAGATTTTCACCAATGTGCAACATATGTCGTCTTCCCTATTATATACCATGATATCACCATGACCATTTTCGACATGGGGTATTGACATAATTGGGAAGGTGAACCCCTCCGGGACGGAGGGGCATTGTTTCATTTTAGTGGCTATCGACTATTTCACCAAATGGGTCGAAGCCGAATCATACCGAATCTTGAATGCCAAGCACGTCGCTAAGTTTATCCAGAACAAGATTATATGCCGGTACGGGATCCCGCATGAGTTCATCAGTGATCACGGGACCCATTTCCAAGCTGAAACCGCTACTTTGCTAGCAAAATATAAAATCCAAAGGCATACATCTTCGCCTTACCGTCCCCAAACAAATGGAGCGGTAGAGGCGGCTAATAAAACGATTGTTACCATACTTAAAAAGATGGCGGAGAACTACCGGGACTGGTCCGACAAAATACCTTTTGCCCTATGGGGGTACCGAACGTCAATTCGCATCGCGACCGGAGCAACCCCATATTATTTGACGTATGGAATGGAAGCGGTCCAACCAGTCGAACTGGAAGTACCATTCCTTAGGATTTTACTTGAGAGCCAAGTGCTTGAAGCAGATTGGGTCCAAGCCCGATACGACTCGCTAGTTCTTTTAGACGAACGACGGTCCCGGGCCCTTAACAATATTCAGATACACCAAAAGAGAATCCAACAGGCTTTCAACAAAAGGGTGAGACCCAGAAATATCAAAGAAGGGGATCTAGTCCTAAAATCCGTCTGGGCCTTACTACCAGTCGACCCAAGAGGAAAGTTCAAACCCAATTGGGCTGGGCCGTATTTAGTAAAGAAGGTCCTATCAGGAGGAGCGGTGGTGTTAACGGACTTGGACGGGAACGAATTTGTCAACCCAACCAACTTGGACCAGTTGAAGCGCTACTACCCATAAACCCTATCTCAATGTCATTTGCAAAAAGTTTATAAAAACTCGTCTTTTTATAAATTTTCAAAAATTATAAGCAAGTCAATGAGCTAGGATTACTTATCCTACTGTCGCACATCTTGAACTAGTAGTCTTGATGTATTTCGAAAATTGCAAAAAAAATCTATGTTTGAACTACGTTTGGTTTGATTCCTCTAAATGTGGATACGTAGGCAACCCCTCATAAGGGTACAACCATTGCAATAACGAAAAGACAGGAACGGTATTCACTAATATGTCTTTTATTAAAAACCCGACAAACTCGGGAATTCCAAAACACAAAAAAAAACGCACCACAAAAATAGTAATAATACTTAAATAATAAAATTAAGGATACTAGTGGTCATGCATTTTGCCATTTCCCTTGTCCTTTGGGTCGCGTGGAGCTCGAGGTCGCCGGGGCGGGGGCGAGCGTTCCCAAATCACGAGAGGAACCTCCTTTGCTCGAACCCGCTTCTTCGACAACGGGTCTGATCTTCTGCCATGGTCACCGGTCCAAGTCGAGCCCGCTCGTGTTTAGGTAGTCTGTCTCGAGGACCAAGTCGGTCCTGCACTGCCAGTCTTGGGCCAAGTCTCCTTTCTAAGTCAGTCTGGGGGCTCACCTTCCCCCGCGCACCTCTAGCACTAGACCCTTCACCTTGAGTCCTAGTCTTCCTTCTTTGACCTGACATAAGACGGACCAGAGTAGCCGGAGTGTCACCTTCGTCAAAAAAGCCCATATTGTCTTTGACTTGCTCTCTTCGCAGCAGGTCGAAAGATTCATCAACCTTTAGAGCAGCTCAGGCCTTGGCAGTATCTGCTTTAGTCCACTTCACATAGGAGTCTGAAACCAAATTGAATGAAGAGATTTGGGAATGGGCGAAGTGTGCCGGGTGTACTATCGTTGCATCCATGTGTCGCACATCACATCAGTCAGCTGGGTAGATTCACTCACAACTGCTTCAACCTCCGGGATTCTTTGTGACCAACCATACTGCCTTAGTATGCGGTCGGGGTAAAGATGGATTGTCTGCCTGAAAGACAAGATTACATGGTAGCGAGCCTTATCCCTCGGAGGCAAGCCCGTCTAAACGTAAATGGGCCACCATGGCACTACACATCGAATCAACGGACCGCTATGGAAAGATTACACTTCGTCCCAGTACTTCTGAGTAATCTGGCGAGAAAAATCAATAGTCCGTCTCCTTGTCATCACCTGATTAGGACGATATCTACTCGAGTCAAGGGGAGGATCTATGACTTATAGCCTCTCAAATAGCCAGATCTAAGAAAAGAAACAAAAATATGAGTTCTCGAGATAAAATAGGCGTCCGCCTAAGGGCACTCGATCGAGTGCCTAGGGGCCACTCGATCGAGTGACACCTCTGAAATCGAGACAGAAGCTTTTTACGAGGGCACTCGATCGAGTGCCAGGGTGACTCGATCGAGTGCCCGCCGTAGCAGAAAATTCGCGGAAAAAATCAAAAAAGTCGAAAATTGAAGAATAAAAAAAATCAAAAAAATCTGAAATACCTGCAATAAACGGGTACTTCCAGTCAGACGAACCGATGAATCCCTCTTACGGTTATCCAAACCCTGGATGATTTCGCCCGTAATCAGCCAAGCCGGACTGTGCTCCGTCTCCATCAGATCAACCACGATAAAAAGACGAACGTCGCCCATGCACGACGACAAATCCATGTGACCTTCAAAGGCATAAACATGGAGCATACAAAGGAGAAAGCCCTACGACTGTAAATTGGTCTGACCCGGACATCATGCGGGTTCATAAATTTCTCGGCCAAGTCAATCAGGGAAACAGTATCACCTTCAGCCATTCGAGATACTTCATTATGGGAAAGTCCTAAAAATTCTCGTAGCTTCCTCCTGGGATCATGGACTGAAAACGGGACGGCAGGACGAAGTATCGGGTTCCATCCTCCCACAGCAGCAATCTCCTCAGGTAAAGGACAAATTTCGCCCCGAGGAAAGGCAAAGACATGATATGTGTCGTCCCAATAGGACAAACAGGCATCAAGAGAGTGGCGGTCAACCTGTATCTGACGGAACGTATACAGCTGAGTAATACCCGTCTGGTTCAAGGCCACCCTATCAGTATCCCTAAAGTGGCGGGACCATTCTTGCAACATCGTGGTCAAGCGCTCAATTCCCATGGCAAAATTTCTTGAAAAGAATAAGGAGCTTTCTTTTTGAGGAAAAGAGAATTATGAAGTGAATTGTGGAGAAAAACAATACAAGGGAGGGGTATTTATAACATCAAGCCCTACAACCCTCTTTCCATATCTTCTTTACACAAAGTTTCCTAAATCTAGTGGGTTTATGCATACAGGCCCAGTCTCAGATTCCCCAATCTTAGCCCGGGAATTAGACATCTCGAGTATTCCTAATTTTTCAAAAATTTCAAAATTTCAAAAAAAATCGAAAAATCCAAAATTCAAAAATTCAAATTTTTATTCCCCTGCGCGAGTCATATGTTGACCTACATCTTGCATGCAAAATTTATACAGGTACGACTCAAAGCTTCAGAGGCAAGCCCGCATAACTCATATATCTCCCCAGCAGCAAGCCCGATGCGGCATTTTCCCAGGAATAGCACGGGATGGGCCCATATATAGGCGCACCCAGGACTTATACGACAAGTCCGATTCCCCACGGAGTTATCATCATCTACTCAAGTATGATTTCTGTCTTATGGCTGGCGAGCCTTTCACGCAAGTCTAACGGACTATAAACGACCCGACCAGAAGTCTACCAGGTCTTAATCCCTGATTGGCTTGGTAGCTACTCTGACTTTCGCCTTGTCCAAGCCTCAGTCAGAGTGGGAGCTCTGTAGACACCCACTTTTGGCTGCTAGGTGTCTATAGCAGTTTTCAAAAACACCCGATGATGATCGGACGCAAACATGTTTCTACGCGCTCGGATATGGGCTCGAAACTATTAGTTTATGGCTTGGGTTTTTTACGGAGTACAAATCTCACAAAACCAACCTCAAATTCAGGCCCAGCTGGTCGTTTCTAATCAAACAAGACTAATTTGGGTCAAAACCAACAGCAGAAATAAAACCGTCTTTTAGCGACCGGGTCAAACCCCGGTCAAAGTCGTTTCCGAGACACAAAATAGCCATGCCAACATCAAAAGTCCAACCCAAATACTAGACCCATAAAATACCCAATCCAAGGTCCAAAAGAACCAAACCCCTTCGCTTCAGCTGACCCACTCGATCGAGTGGGCCCTCAAACAGACCCGTAGGTGGCAGCTTGGGCCACTCGACCGAGTCAGCAGGTTACTCGGTCGAGTAACCCTAGACGGGGAGGTAGCCATTGCCTATATATACACCTCTTTGCATGCACAAAACACAACTTTTCGAAACCCTAGCTCCATACACAATACCTCCTCCTTCACATCCTTACAACCAAAAACCCTAGCATCCAGGAATCGAACCCTAAACCGCCATAACTCCATCTACATCTCGATACTCCCGTGGAAGCCACAACTAACGAGTCCCGTCCGAGAACAAGAAACTTGTAGGTTGAGGGAGAAACAATCCCGACTTCTTCTCTCTTTCTCTCGCTCTTCTCGTTCGTCCCCTTTCGTTCGCCGTTGTCTTTTAATTGTTCATATTGTCGCGTTTATAATATCGTTAGTACTACTAATATAAGACATTAAAACACTTGCGGATTTGTGTCGAGCGTGAATGATGACGGGATAAGGAAATCCGAATATACAAGGGTGCTTCACCCGACGTTGCCGGTCGCTTATCCCGACACCCCGAACGCTTGATTGTTGAAGCGAGTCAACATCAACAAAATCGTCTCTTTTTATTCTTGTCGCGTCATTATCGTCATAATTATCGCACATTCATCAATTTTAAAATTATTTTCGAATCAAATTTTTTTAAAGTCGAAACCTGTTGATGCGAATCCGACATCACACAATCCGTAATGATTTATCGTGATGTCGGGATGCGGAGGGAATCAAGTCAATTCCTTTTAGTTAAAGCAAGTTTAAAGTGTCGATCTATTAGATTCGATGCCAACTCAATAGTTGGATGTCGAATCTAAACGATTTAGTCAACTAATTTAACTAATACAATTTTCGTTGATGCTAAAATAGTCGTCACCTAATTCGATAGAATTAATTACGACACTATAAACGCGGAGATAATCTATATCGTTTTAGTTTAATTTAAACGACTTACAAACATATTTTCTAGATCTCGCTCTAAATATTCGATATCGATTCAATAATCGAATATCGGATACGACGAATATCTAAGTCCGAGTCGGGCATAAATCATACAATATTTATGTCCGATTCAATGAAGTCATCGATTTTTCAAAATCGACAATAAATTGCGAAGCGAACCCTAGTTTGTACAGGGGTCACTCGACCGAGTGCCATAGGCCACTCGATCGAGTGACATCCAAAAATCGAGGTTGCATTTTGAGGACCACTCGGTCGAGTCTCTCAATGACTTGATCGAGTGGCGACCTAATCGATCGTGTAACACCTCAAATTTTGGGCAGACCCCTTTTCCGAGGCACACTCGGTCGAGTCCTTCAATGACTCGATCGAGTGCCCTCTCATCACGTCAAAACGTGAGCCTTAAACACATTCCGAGCCTCGTAAAAGATTATTTATGACTTCGGTCAACACGTGTCAAGTCAATCACCTGATTTACTACTTTCTAAAATCATGCATCATGTTATTTACATTATTCCATATTATTTACAAACCGTTATTATCGTTACCACCGTTACTAACATGCTTGTTTCTATTTTTGTCGATTTATTCTCGTTATTTCTTTTATTGTACTAAAGAATCTCGCATGCTAAATACAACGTTGACGTTAAATTTAGATCCATTAAATCGACTTAGCAATCCATTCAAATATTCGCATGTTTAGTCAAAACAATGTTTGCATATCATTCTCATCAAATTACTAACGCGTGTATTCTAAAATCAAACGATATCTTAGTAGAGGCCGCTAAGTGCGGGCGGGGTTGGGTGTTCTTTGTGAACTTCCCAACACGTACCCTCACCCCTTACTCAGAACCTCGGTTTTCGAATGCCCGAAACCGTTGGTGCACGAGAGTTATTCAATACACGATATACGATAATGTCGGCATCGGTATCAAATGCAAAGGGACGAGCCCAATAAACTCTGACATCCGAATGAGCCATACTTTGTGCATGGCCCACTAAGATATAGAGTGGGTTCGAACGGGTCCGAACTCCCACAAAGTTCGGTGGCGACTCCACTTCGATTTAAATTTCAATTCGACTCATCTCATATGGAGATTCATTCGTTTCCCCAAACCCGCGCGTGGCCGCGTCGGGGTGGACCTATGTCTTGTCCACACAATGACGACCGGCTGAAATGTCAACGACCGGAGGGTTTTCAACTAGTTAACAATGTTAAAGCTAAGGCTTTCATTTCCGAAATACTCATTCCGTCTCTTAATGATCTTCGGTTTTTTCTTTTTGATATATGCAAAGAGTATTTTATCGAAAAATAACTTTAAGACATGAAGCGACATTAATTTTGATATTTATAAACAAATTAATTGCATCCTTAATGCTTAATAAAAATTTGAGGCATTTTGTTTTTCCTAAAAGAAACAAATAAGGGATTTTTTACGTGGTATTCTCGTGTTTTTAACTTTTCTATATGTTTCTCTTGTACTTTTATAATCACATACGGTACCCTTCACTTTTAGTGTATTGTGTCTCTATACCTAATGATATTTTTCGTCTTTTTTACTTTTTTTTCGTTAATTGTGTTGCTTATACAAAATAACGGAGGTTTAAGATAAAACTAAACAATCACTTGAGCTTTAGCATAGTTAAAACAAGGGTATTATAAGGGAGATTCATTCGGTCGTGGCTCGTTTCTGGTGGGGCTCGACAGAGACACGACTGAAGCTCCATTGGCAAACTTGGGAAAAGCTTTGTCGATCGAAGCGGGATGGCGGTATGGGATTTCGTGACTTGCATGTGTTCAACCAGGCTCTCCTTGCTAAACAAGCTTGGAGACGACTACTTACCAACCCGGAGTCTTTGATGGCGCGTATTCTCAAGGCTAGATACTTCAAGCATGGGGATGTGGTGCAAGCGAGACGAGGCCACGACCCTAGTTATGTTTGGAGAAGCATTTGGGGAGCTAAGTCTCTCCTCCTTGAGGGGTTAAAGTGGAGAGTGGGCAATGAAAAGAGTATTAATTGCTGGGATGAGGCCTGGTTGCCGGGTTTGACAGCGGGAAGAATTCTGGTCCCGAATATTGAGGCAGAGGCTTCCATGACTGTGGCAGACTTTATCGATGCGGAGCAAGGAACCTGGAGAGTGGACAGAATTCAGGAGGTCCTGGTGGAGGGAGATGCTAATGCTGTACTGGAACTTCCGCTCTGTCCTAGTCTCCTGGAGGACACGCGGTTCTGGCGGCCGTGCCGTGACGGTGTATTCTCGGTGCGCTCGGCTTACAGACTGGGTACTAATGGCTTCTGTGTCGGTAATGCAGGTGTTACGGTGGACGAAGCTTTCCGGTTAAAGCTTTGGAGTTACAATGTTCCTCCAAAGCTAGCCCATTTTGTGTGGCGTGTCTGTTCGGCCACCCTTCCCGTTAGGCAGCGTCTATTTGAGCGGCATTGCATCAACTCGCTGGAGTGCCTTTGCTGTAGTTCGGGTATTGAGACGTAGATGCATGCTCTGTTTCTGTGTGATTCCGTGAGGGATATTTGGATGCAATGTGGGCTCGAGGGCCTGGCCGACCGAATACCGACTTCTTGTGGGAGGACCGCGTTCCAATGGTTGATGGAGAATGTCAGCAGCCTGGAGGCGATTAGTTTTATGACCACGGCCTGGGCAGTGTGGACCTGGCGCAACATGAGGCTTTTTGAGGAGCAGCGACCCCCGAGGCATATTGTTATTAGGGGCATCATCAAGCTTGTGGAGGATTACTAGGGGTACAAGCTGAGTGTGGGGGGAAGTGGGCAAACACAAGTTTGGGTGAGAGGGGATAATTGGAGGAAACCGGACCCGGGATTGATCAAGCTCAATGTTGATGCAGCTATCCTAGGAGACGGAGACATTGGGCTCGATTTCGCCTGTCGCGATGAGAACGGATCATTGTTGCGCGTGGGGTGCAGAAGAGTGGCTGCGCGGTGGAGTGTCGAGGTGGCAGAGGCACAAGCGGCTATCTTCGGCCTTATGTCGGCGGCGGAGCGAGAATGGGACCGATTATTCTTGAGAGTGATGCGCTGGGTTTGGTGGCTGCTGTGCGTGCGAGGAGAGAGTTTCGAAGCCCGCTGGGGCTATGTGTTGATTTGGTTGTAACTTTATTAAAAAAATTCCCGTCTAGCTGTTGTGTTCATGTTAAAAGAGGAGGGAATACGGTCGCCCACTGTATGGCACATCTTTGTTCGAACGTGGGTGAGGAGATTGTACTTGACTCGAATTTCCCGCAAGGCATTTTAGACCTTACGGAGCTTGATCTAATATAATGATCATCGTGGTTTTCAAAAAAAAAAAGTTAAAACAAGGTGAATAACAGAAAGAGAAAGTAAAAAAAAGATGAAAAAGGTCATTACAGATACGGAGACATAATCAGGAATGCCATATAGAAAAACAAAAAAAAACATGGAATACAAAATCACAACAAATAATTGAGTGATTTGGAAAAAGAATGATGATGATTTAAAAGAGTAGAGCATGTTGAGATGGATTGTTGTCTCCGTAAAATAATACTCCTGTTGCCTTAATGCCTCCTATCCTCAATGCTTCATTCTGCCAAAAATAACTTACATTACTGCCAATCTCCATCTCCATCTCCTTTCGTCGCCTCCCATTACTCTGCTCTCTGCTCTCTGCTTTCGTGATTTCCTTTTCCTTTTTACTTTCTTCATGAATTAATATGTGTTGTTGGTTATTATTAGTTTGATTGATTGATTACCAGAAGTTGATTGATTTGAGGTTTGGCCAACATTCATATCATACTATTTAATTGAGGTATTCAAGCTTACCTTTTCATTTTCGTAATTTTTACTCTAATAGATTCATCAGGCTTTATCATTTCAACTACATTTTTATATCAAATTGTCCTAAGCTTACCTCGTGTCGTGTTATTATATGATGGATAACCAAATTCTTGTAGAGCTGTAGTATTAAAGGACGGATATGTCCTTCACAGCTGTCTCTGTAGACTGTAGACTGTAATTAGTACTCATAGTTCACAGAAAGTAACATAAAACTTGAGCATCATACTCTTCTTGCCTAAACCCTCTTAAACTTACCACATATACTCATATCAAATGAGGTCTTCTTAAGATTACGACGCTCACTAATCACTTTTTATATCTTCTTATTCGGATGTATGTATGCTTATCTAATTCTGTGATTAGTGATGTCTGAAACAAGGATACATTGTCCGAAGTTCGATGCGGTTCGAGTTCAAAGTTTGGGTTCGAAATTCGCTACCCCAGGTGAACTCGGTTCGGTCCTATATTTAAACGAATTAATTTAGACAATACTATAATTTAAACGAATTATAAAAGCTACGTAATATTAATAAACAATTTTATTTAAAAAATATCAAAAATACTTTCACATTTTAGTTGTGACAAATAATTGTGACAATATTGCCCATATTGTCACCCCTATTTGTCACAATTAATTTTAAAAATAAAATTGTGACAATTATTTTGAAATATATCCGTGATTTTCACGTTTAAAATTAAAAACTTAGAACACACAAAATGAAACTTATAACCAGAAAACACAAAACATACATGTCGACCCGAAGAAATACACTAAACACGGAGAACCCTAAATTTGACGACGTGAAGAAGACGACTCACGAAGAAGAAGACGCGCCGGTAACACACATGTCATTAGTCTGTCGTTCCACCTTCTCTCACAGACGCAACCAGGCAATCGCTTACAAGTGATTTTTTTTCAATTTGTTGAATTTCATTATTTATTTTTGATTCAAATACAATTACCAGTCCTACGTAGGCTTCAATTGAAGCTTTTTGTTACTAATTCTGATCTATTTCGAGTGTAGCATTTTTTTTTACTAATTTATACTCCGTAGTTTTTTTGGTTAGAGTTTTTCTGCAGAGTACGAGTTTTTGCTTTTTGTTGATGTCTCTAGCTACTGCGTTGTTTCCAAATTTTTAGGTAAGTTTCATTCTCATTCTGACTCCGTCAGTGATGTTTCGTAGTTCAGATCAGTTGAGTTGAGATTGTTTGAATTTTGTGCAGTTAAGTCTCTAATTACGTTGTATTATTGGAATTTGTGCTATGATTAAAGGAATTGCTTGCTATTCAAAGTGCGTGTATCGTATTTTCATGTGTAAATTAATGAAGAGTCTGTCTGTTCAAGGGAATATCAATTTTTGTGTCGAAATCGAGTTTTAGGTGTTTTGATTAAGTTTGAAAGTGTCATCATTTTGTTGAATTGTTAAGGTGTGTAGTTTGTTGATTGTAATTTAGATGTCTAAATGTATATAAAAAAATGGGAATTTCATTTCAGTTTCGGTAATATCGTGGTTTTGATTGTTATTCTAATTGTATCCCTACATTGAGAAATGGCTAGTTGACACCAAAAATTTTCACCCCTGATTTTACTGTCATTGCAGAGGTTAGTGTTGCCTTTGTCCACTTATCTTCCTTTTAACGACCAATTATGCTAGCGAGTTACAAGTACACATGTAATACTGAGCCAACGTAGATCAGAACTGCCCTATTGATTGCATTTGCACCAAATACAAATTTCATATGCATAGTTACGATAAAGTCATTGACTAGTGTTATTGATAGCTTAGGTTAAACTTTCATGTGACTCTCTTTACATCAGGAAAAAAACATATGCACAGAGTCCAAGTCTTGCTCAACTTTTCCATTTATCATAAGACACATAGGCCATAGGTTATTCTACTGATGGATCTGCCAGAACAGTACTCCATATGAGATATCCGCTTCAGTTTCATATCCACATATGGTATTTTATTTGGAATGTAGTTTCACTTTATACTCATACGTTATACGGAGTAACACACTTGGCATTGTTTTAAAATAAACATTCTTCATTAGGTTTATACAATCTACACACTTGGCACATCTCTCATCCTTCTCAGAAGACTTTATGTTTTAAAATATTTTTAACTCATTCAATTATGTTCTACCAAATTCATTGTTTGAAGTTTTCTCTAGTCATGTGTTGTTAAAGGCCCTCTTTTTCCGTTTTCTTTTTTATTCATGTATCACTCTCAATCTTATTGATTTTATCTTTAGATCTTCTTATTTTAGTTTCTAGGAGTATTTTTTAGCCCACAATGTTTACCTAATCATCATTGTTCTGGTATTTTCTTGCCTTTTCTACTTTTAGTATATCTCTTGAATTCAATTTGATAGTGTAGGTGGCAATGTGATTTTTTTATTTTTTTTGCTAAATAGTACCGTACACCCCTCTCATTTTGTACTATAATTCTTATCACTCTCTTATTTTTCATATTTTTGGTCTCACAGTACATCTTCTCTTCGACTATTAGTTGATTGGGTAGTTCTAGCTAGTGCCTTACTTGCTTTTTGATAATGGTAAGCCTCAAAGAAAGTTGGGTGGATGGATGGATCCTAACATCTTTCTAATTAAGATAAATGTCAATATCGTGTGAATTATATAATATAGAGGAAAAAAGAGGTTTGAGACGAAGGTCAACTTATAAGTAGAAAGCTAGGTGTATTCGAAGTTCGATGTGGTTCGAATTCAAAGTTCTAGTTCGAAATTCACTCCAAAATTCGATACCCCAAGTGAACTCGGTTGAGTCCTATACTTTAACGAATTAATTTAGACAATAATATAACTTAATACGAATTAATAAAGTTACGAAATATTAATTGTGTCTATTTAATACTCGTACTAGTGAACTAATACAAAAAGTTAATTAATACGGAGTATTATAATTAATAATCTCTGGTAAAACCGTCTCACACTAATATGAGACGTAATTTCTAATACACTAAAAAGTGGAGTGAAATAAATTACTCCCTCCATTCAAATCCAAAGGGTACGCTTCCATTTTGGACACTATTCATAACTCAAGAGAATCGTTAATATTAACGACAATCTATAAGAGAAAATATAGTCAGGTTGGATCTTGTTTGATTCGTCTTTATGAGCAGATCAAGAATATCGAATTTTTATAATTTTTTTTTAATGTAAAACGAAAGATATTGACGGTGTAGAACGTGTATCGGTAAGTGTGAAAAAGCAAACGTACCCTTTGGATTCGAACTAAATAATACGGAGTACTGTACTTGGAGGTGACATTTCGGGCGTGCCGAGCCGAATTTCGTGCCTGGCCCGGGCAGGGTCCCGTGCCTGATCCTACCCGTTTCCGTTCGTGCCCCTGCTTCGGTTTTCATGTCGATTCTCGGGTTGTGCTTTGATTTATTTTTAAAAAAAATTCCGAAAAAAATGACATGCGTTTTATATGCGATATGTATATTTTGTGTTGGAGTCCAATATTAATTATGACCCTAACTCTATGACTCTATGGGCCGAGCTGGGGACAGCCTGCAGTGCTACATCTTTCATCTTCCTCCTCCTAATCAACCCAAAAAAAAATTGGAAAAATTGAAATCGACCTATTCCTCCTCCTAATATATCATCTTTATTTCCTCCTCGCTTATCCTCCTCCTCCTCCTCCTCATCTCTCATCTTCGTCGAAAAAAATGAAAGTGGAAAGTCAAAAGTCGAAACTCTGAAGATTTTTCTCCTACTTCTGGTTCATTTCACGGGCTCATCAGGTAATAGTATTTGTTCCGGATTGATTTTTGTTGTTTTCATGCTTGATTGATTGAGCAATTTCTATTTCAAAATTCAGTTCGTTGGTGATGGTGAATTAGTTCGCGAACGAACTAATTCGTAAATCGGGCGAACTAGTTCGGAAATCGTGCCGGCGAACTGCGAATCTGGTAACACTGGTCTGAAATGCAAGCGCCTCCTGCCTATCTTCAAACTTGATAATACAGTGGAGAGTACATGATTTGTTTTCGAATCTTTTATTTAAAATAATAATAATAATAATTGAAGGCCGTGTTTGATTGATTGGGGGTAACATATTTCTGGCTTGCAATTCTTGAATTGTGAGTGAAAGAGTTGTTAAGAATCATAGGGATTCTCAAATTTCTTCATATTTCGTGCCATTGAAGTTTGATGTTTGCAATTCGAGGGTGTCCTGTCCTATGCACGGGGATGTAATCTTCGTTTTGAGCATGATATGCTACATGATGCCCCATTCTCTGAGGAGTGCAGAATGCTGCTCTGTTATTCATTAGCAATGTGGAATATCATGGTGCCACTTAATTTATGTTTCAAGTTGTTAGCCTTGCAGAACCAGTTTCGTGAAATGCAATAGAGAGAAAGCCATTTCATGAAACTTGATCACGATTACATTCAACTCACCGATAAAGTTATAGTGCTTAAATATGTAATTATGTATGGTGTCACGGAGCACATTAAGGCTCAAACAGCATGCTGACAGCACAAACTAACGAATACTTCTCAGATCATTTTGAGCAAGTACTTGGGTCTCCCTTTATTTGTTTGCCGAATTCTTCTTGACGTTGATTTTGAAACTGCTTTACTTGAGATTGAGTCAAGTTAGAGCTTCGCTGTCTCTTTGTTTAATTTTGTTTTACTTCTTCCAGTTTCATTGTTTCAGCTCAAAGGAACTCTATCAATAGATCTGTAACCAGAACATGGACCAAAAAATGAAGAAGGTAAGCCCACAAATTCACTTGTACTGCATGCCAAATGAGCATGTGAAAACTATAGTCGTAATATGGCTTGTTATGTAATCCACATGTCTGACATGTATACTATTCTTCGAAATCTGATATAGGTTTCAAACAAAAAGCTCAAAGATTGTGATGTTAGTATTCCAATAGCTTATGGAAATGTTGCATTTTGGCTTGGCAAAAAAGCCAGTGAGTGAGTGTTCGTGTGCATCCTTGCTGCACTTTAGTACTACATTGTTTCTGTATTTGGAACCCTAAAGGTGTATTTTGGTTTTACATTCTTTTAGGTACCAGTCTCATAGATGGACAGTTTACGTTCGAGGGGCATCAAATGAGGATTTAGGAATAGTGGTAAAGCGAGCAGTTTTCCAATTGCATTCTAGTTTCAATAACCCCACAAGAGTTGTTGAGTATCCACCTTTTGAGTTGTCAGAATGTGGATGGGGTGAATTCGAGATTGCGATTACCCTTTATTTCCATACTGATGTTTGTGATAAGCCATTAAGCTTGTGAGTGGCTTAATTGTTTTTACATTTCTATATGCTCTTGTTGGTTCGTGGTGACGAGAGTATGAATTTGACAGATATCACCATTTGAAGCTATACCCTGAAGATGACTCTGGCCCATTATCAACTAAGAAACCTGTTGTGGTCGAGTCATATGATGAGATTGTTTTTTCTGAGCCTTCAGATGCTTTTGTAGCACGTGCGCAGAATCATCCAGCTGTGAACGTTCCAAGACCATCTATAGGTACCCATTTGCCTTTACCAGGTGTGTTCTTTAAGTATCTCTAGTCTCATGTCCAAGGTTTCTACTAGAGATACTTATACAATCGGATTTTGTAATTTTGCAGGATCTGTTGATAATGTTGAAAAGAGAAAGAAAGGGGACACAAAAGATAGTCATCTTGTTCAGTGGTTCACAAACTTCTCCGAGGCAGATGAGCTTCTAAAGCTTGCAGCAGCTCGGCAACAGGTCAGAATTCGGTTGCTCTACTGCTAGTTAATACGGTGGCAAAATTAAAATTTAAGCTTGTTAACTCGCTGTAAGGACCTGATTATTTGATATGATGACATAAGTAAACACCCCGTTTTACAGGAATAACCGCCCTCAAATTTTGATTCATGTGTAATGCAAGTAATAACAGTAGCCCCATGCCCTCTTACTCGGGCCTCCTTTTAGCTCACCCTCTTTCCACTTCTCAGAGTTGTACTCTGCTATATTCGATTCCCTCCCTTCATGTACCGTCCCTTAATGTACCCTCATGTCTTTGCAATGCACTGTTTATGTAGTATGATTTCCTCCCTTTCTATATCAGACATACCCAAATCTATTCACTTGATCCATTGCATCATTAGATAAGTTTTTAGAGCGTGCTGTGTGAATATATATCTGCGAATTGCACGAGTCCAATATTTTCAAAAGTTCCAAAAATGTTCATAACACAAGTTAGGAGAAGTCCAGAAGACTCGAGGAGCTGTCTTATTATGTGGGTTACTCATACAAAAATCATCTACTCTCAATTTCTTAGAGAAGGACAATCTGAACAAGTAGTCCACTATTTACAAAAATCATAGTGCCAAACGATGCATCACAGTTATTGATATTTCTCGAGGACTTCTCCAAGATCTGGATTGCTATTATTGTTGATGATCGTTTTTTCATTACTCTTTTACAACAAAATTATTAATGAAAGTCAACCCCAAATAATTTTGAAGTTAAGGCTCTCCTGATGTTGTATTTGTTTAGCTTTCTAGCTTAGTTCATCTCCACATGGATAGTAGAGTGTAAATGTGCATTTGTTATGCAATATCACATTTCACATGGGATGACTATCTGCTAATATGATAACATAATACCCAGTGGCTTGAAAGGTTCTGCCCATGGTAAAATAGGGGGTCAGATGTCGATTGTCAAGTTAAATGGTAGAGAATCATGGTGGTCATCCTCACGACCTTGGTTCAAATTCCGTCAGCATTATATGCTCCCGTGACTCCTTTACACCAAAAAATGAAGAAAATAAATAGAGAGGCTGATCCCGAGACATTCATAGTAAATATTGCACTGAATTGACTAATATGAGTGAGCCATTTGGCTCATTCCGTCACATTAATTATGAAAGCTAGCCACACGATCGTTGGTCTTTATTTCCACCTGCGATAATGGCAATGACTGTCTATCCATTGATGAGTTCACTAATTTGTATAGGTGCAAGCTCATATTGCCAAATTGAGAAGGCAACTTACCATGATCGACGGGCCATCTCAACCAATGAAGCCTACAAGCGAGTAGCAAGTGGCGATGGATGAGCTTCAAGGCCCCATGATCATCTAATGGATCTCTGCTCACCTTCACAACATTAAAAAGGACTTCTCTCATACTCATACTAAAATGCTTTGGACAATTTTGTAAAACTTCACAAAAAACCTCACTTGGGCTCCATTTTTTTTTTGTGTATTCATTTTGTTGTACTATTAGAAGAGCAATAAGAAATTTTTCGTTCATCATGCTGGTTTCTTCAGTCTCTGAAGTTTTGCTAGATGTTCGACTCCCCACTACATGTTTTCGGGTTTATAATTTTGTATAGCGCTATTATGCATCTGTAACCTACCAATAGAAAAAATAGTTTTGGGGTTAGTAGTGGAGGCTGATACTCTGAGTTCTCTTTGGCTTAAACTGAGTTAAAAATAGGTGTAATATCATCTCCATGCCTAAAATAATCTGAAAATGACCTTTTGGTAAAAATAACAACTCTTGCAATGTTTTTTTTCAAGGAAGAGAAAAGACAATGAAACATAGAAGATAATGAGTCCACATTTCCCAGAATCTTGTGGTCTTCGCGGATTGTCTCCAACTTCTTCAAGAACTTTGCATCGAGGGCGACCGTCTTCTCCCTTGCAATTTCTAATCAAGTCTGCGTGTAAGAATCCTCTCCATTTTTTTGACTCTCTTCATCTCTCCCCATGAGCTCTAATACAGTGCATTGGACTAGATAGCTATTCAGTTAGTTTCTAAGTAAAATAGCGTATACTCACTCCATACAGATCTTTTGAAGATTATTAAAAGATCACAAATTAGCATAAACTAGGGTAAAAGTTGTGTATGCTTACAATACCTTCTAATAATAATAATAATAATAATACAAAAGTAGCAGAATAATCAAGTTTTCATACAGCAACTACATACAGAAAAGACAGACTACGTACATATTGAATGTAGTACAATACAGAAATGGGAAGATGAATAACATAAATATACAGGTAGGTTCAGTAATGTCAGACGATAAGCTTCTTCCTGGAACAGCCTGCATGTGTGAGCAATGCCCAAATGTGTGTAACAAATTCTCCTCCGACACAGAGGGTATTTACATGCGCATCGACTGCCTCACTACTATCTGCCAGAGCTATGAACAACACCATTTCTGTCCAAAACTCAGCCAGTGTTCTCCACACATCTCCCTCCTGTTCTTTTAGCTTTCTCTTCAGTTCCTTCGCTTGTCCTAGTATCGTCTTATCCCCGTTCCACTCCTGATCCTCGTCACCATCATGCAACGCCTCGTGTTTCAGCTCTCTGATTGCCTCGTCGAACTCACACTGCGATGTGTACACCTGATCCTGTAGTATTTGTGGCAGAAACCCAACCAAATATGCACTATACCTTGAAAGTATAGTTGCTCTCTCTATATCTCTACCGTCGCACGAGTTTTGTGATGTTTTTCCACGCTCGTCTGCTAAGTAGGAAGTAGCTATGTGCCAAATTAGTATAGCACGAGCTTGTGTCGGCATCTTCTTGACGTAAGTGTCTATAACCTCTTGGTCTACCCGATTTTTTTCCAAGGAAAAAACACCGCTGCTGATGTTGCCCTCCCATTCGCTCAAAGAATAGTTGATCGTATGGGCAATCGACACTTTAACATGTTGCGGGACAGTCTTGTTCCAGTTACCAGCTTGACCCATCCTAGGGAGATCAATGTAGTTCCCAATCCAACACTGGCACCAAACTGATCCTGGAATCTCACCGTAGCAATCCACAATCGAGTATTGACTGACTTTTCTCTGTGTAAATGTGCTTAAACAGAAGAAAGAAAGCCTAGGACGCGGTGCTGAACATGCTATTCGAATCAGCCTTTGGACTAGATTACTTTTGGTCGACCTAGTGGTTCCCCATAGAGTTTGATTTTGAATGTAGGAACAAGTATACATAATCTTAGCCCATTTCGAAGTGAGAAACACCCCGATTTGGGCATATTCAATGGCAATTATGGCTAGTATAACCACTCGTGTGAATCCCGTGTCTAACACATGACCCTTCAATACAATGTACAAGACATTGTGATCTTGGGAGCGATACTCGACCAACAAGGGTATTGTTAGCCAGAAGAAGAGAGTAATAACACAAAGATCACGCAACTTCTTCCATATCCCCTTGTCGTAAATGGCATAGTAGTTGGTAAAGAAGTAATCGTATAAGAAGTCAAGCTCCTTCTCAACAAGAGCAAAGCAATTTTCAGGAAGTGGTTTACCTTTGAAGAATACTTTGGCATCGACATCAGCATACCCACCCATTTTCGCAAGGAGAGTCCAAAACATAGCGAACGAAAAGCTATTTTCTAGAAGCTCCTTACCTGCGTCCGTGCTCACCAAAAAGGGTTCCTCGGTTCCCATAAGCTTGTCGAGTGTGATAACATCAAAGGCACCGTAGTTAACCACTCTCGAACCCCCTTTTAGTTGTTTCACCACCGAGTTCTTGGCTTCTTTTACCCCCACCAAAGCGGTATGCGTTTGGCCAGTCTCGTTTTGGTACTTGGCAAAATCGTTGATGATTTTTGTGGCCCTGTTGAGGCCGCCAGTGGATTTAGTAGCGTACAACAAGGCGCTACTTCTTTCCCTAAGCTTCAAAACGACAACCCAAAAGATGATGGCAATGGGGACGATTATTTCGGGGGCAGCAAGGCTCTTGTAAAGAGAAGTCAGAATCAAAGGCCAAACAACAGCGTAGTCGACGAGGAGCCTCTTCTTGCGGTCCTCGTTGTCACCAATAGAGTAGCAACTGATCTCATTGGTGACAGCGGCTAAGTAGGCAATGAAAGCGATCCAGAAGACGTAGAGGTCATTGGATTGGCCGGGGGCGCTCATGAGACCAGGGATATAGGATACAAGATAGGCAGTGATCATGAAAGAGTAGGTTGAGTAGAGTTTCATGTATTTGTTGCCTCGAGATCTAAGGCGGCCTAACACCAGGATTAAGGCATAGACTGCGAAGGTTATTGTGAGGAATATTTGGATATACACTTGTTGTGATTCAAGTTTTTGTCGGAGCTCTTCATCTGGAGGTAGAAATGGTGGCGGTGGAGGGGGTTGTAGTGGAGGTCGAAACGATGGTGGTGCAGGCGCCATACAGACTATGTAATTATGTTTCGAAAAAGGATTGAATGAAGAAGGCGGTAAGAATGGATGTCTGTGAATTTGTGAATGCTAGTTTTATGAACAGCTTCGTTTATATATAGTATAAAGTAACATAAGTTTGGAGATGATTAAGCAAGCAACTAATACTCCAACTGATAGTGATAGTATTATAACATTGGTTTCGCATCTTAATTAGCTGGGAGACGTTTAGTTTAGTATTGTAAAACAGAAGATGAGGTTGGTTAGTGATTAATTATTTAAACCACTTGACTTGACCTTCAATATTTATAAACGACTTTAATTAATTAGCATAAGCACAGGGCCGGGTGATCACTAATCAAGGCACCTTACTTAATTATGCATATGTTTGTTACTTAGTTCTACTTAAAAACTCTTCCTTCCGTCCACTTCTGCTATCTATCTTCCCATTCCCTCTTCGTTTTTCTTTCTTTTTGTTTTCACATCCGATATCCGAGCTTGTTCATCATATTAGGCCTGCTGCAGAAATGGCAAACAAGTATAATGTGACTACCCATCACATTCGGTTCTTTATATACAGCGTGATTACATTAGGCATAACATCGGTGTTGTTATGGGGGTTAGTCTCAATCGACGACCCTCAAGCAACCCTCACGAAGATCAACCTTTACAAACCACCTGCACCCGGGAACGACTCCTCAATGTACTTGGAGCTGGTACTCACCAACACAAACTACTTCAGGGGGTTCAACTACACGGGCGAAGGGGGGATTGAGATCTTCAGCGTGAGCGACAATTCCCGGTGGGGGATGAGCTGGGCCTACATCCCTGTTGAGTACCAAGGCTTCAGAGACCCAATGCGCTGGAATTTCACCCTCAATTTTACAGAGTATAAGCTGAATTGGAGAACCAATGATGATATCCCTATGCTCAAGAGAGGTGACAAATATATTTATCTGTCTTTGTCGTTGACATATCGCTCCAAGATCTTACTTTGGATCACCAAGACGACGTATTATACGTGGTTGGACACTATCGTCTACCTCAACCAAAATTTGGAATTCCATGGCGCGTCTCACTTTCATCGCACCCAGGATTTTACTAATGCTCTTAATTAGTTTTACTTATTTTTCTTCACAATTGTTTGTTTCATCTCAACTTCATTTTGTCTTAATTACACTATCAGTGTTGTTTGGTTAAGACTTGTTTTTACTTTTTATATGAATCATTATTGTGTTGTCCATAAATCATTCACCATCTTAATTTGCTTCAAAAGCACATGTTTTTTTTGTCGATAAAGAGTTTGGCTTCCGAACCACGATGTACTCCTAATTACTTTAGACTGATTTGAGATTTAAAAAAAAACTCGAGTTAAGGTGCAGTGCAACAAACTTAACTTTCAGCGTACAGCATTGCTGGTTTGTTCCTATGGGGGTTACAAAAACGCCCACCGTGGGGCTCGATCCCACGACCACAAGGTTAAGAGCCTTGTGCTCTACCAACTGAGCTAAACGGGCTTGCTTGATAATTTAATGTCACAAAATTATATGATGACAGTTGGGCGTAGTTATGTACGAAGTACTCATATGTATTGGGTACGGCCGTACGTGGGTGTCAACGAGCCGAGCCGCGCGAGCATGAGCTTGGATTTGTTCGGCTCGTGCTCATTAAGATATGAATGCATGCATGTTAAGATGATAATCTCACCGAGTGATGCCTACGTACGTTGCCTTGTATAGTCAACCAAGAATAAGAACGTACGTAACTAACGTAACGTTGACAAATGCATACGGAGTATATATTTGTGCTTTTCTTTTTACGACTTCCATTATATTGACTCTATTCTTAATCATCTAATAATGTTCCAGGCATGTGACTGCATGCCTCACTGAAACTTACTGGCTACTGGCTACTGGCTAGTAAGCACTACTAATAATACGACATTATTTTATACGAGTATTTCTTAAATAACTAGTTTTAATCTCGTATAAATTGTGCGGACGTGTCTTACAAAATTATATTATTCTATTAAGAAAAAGAACGTTTACATATATTAATTCTGCTGACGTATTTTGAGGAAATGTGAAATGGAAAAAATATTTGTTTGAATACAAAATTCATTATTTTAATATTGTTATATCCAGACATTATAAACGATAATAACTGGGTTAATAGTTCATATTTCAAATTAGTCTAACGATATTTAATGAGTTGGGGTGATAGACGAACCAAAAAGTTATGTGTATTTTTCGTCCTAAAAACATAAGTATTTCGTATCAATTTAAAGTTTAACCATAAAATATGTGTGTTATTTTTCCGAAATAAACCTTGGTATGGCTACTCACCATGATGCTATGAGAATGATCTGAGCCCGAGTTGGGTTTCACTACGGAAAAAAAGATTTGTAATTAAAAAAAAAATGAAAAGAGAGTAATTTTATAAAAGTATTATTTTAAAAGGGAATAATTGTTAACTTAAGTTAAAGTTCATACGGAGTATTAGTTTAATATCGAGTACAACTTAATATTAAAAAACATATTTTCACGACTTGTAACGTAAAAAAATGAGGTGACGAAATCTATTTTGATTTATATTCTGACCCTGACCGTATAAATGTATAACCCGACTTGTAAGTTGTAACTGACTTGACCTCCATTTTAACCCAGTTGATATAATCCAATTTACGGAGTCGTACTAAATTTTATTTAGAAGGATCAAGTCAAGGTGGAGATTGTTAGAAAATAAGTGCCTAACAATTGTCCTTTCGGATCTCGAATTGGTTTCTGACATGAATCTGTTTAATTAGGAAGGTTTCCTAATTAATATCTGATTGATTAGAGTTTCCTAATCAATATATGAGTATCCGACCTAGGGTTTCCTAATATATTTAAGGTTTATCTTTAGGTTAAGATCAGAGTATTATATAAACTCTCATACCACTACCCTAGAAATCATGATATCGGTATTGAAATTTGTAACCTCTTATCAAATTAATAAAACTATCCCTCATTCTGTCCGTGGATGTAGCTAACAGGTTGCTAATGCACCACATAAATCTGTTTTGTCTCTCAATTTTACATTCTTAATTTGTTTGTCTTTCTGTTAGGTAATACTCCCTCCTTCCATAATTTATTGCCCCATTGCTTTATGCACAAAAAAATAAGAAAAATATAGTATAATATTAAAGAAATGATGGTGGGCCATAATTAATGGTGAAATACATAAATAAAATATTAGAGGTTAAGTGTAGTATTGTAAGTTTAATTCAATGGTATTTTTGTAAATAAGAAAAAGCAACAAGGATAGTTTGGTAAAAAAGATAGGATGAAAAAGAAAAGTAAGAGAATGGGGCAATAAATAATAACCTATCCAAAAAGAAAAGTGGGGCGATAAATTATGGACGGAGGGAGTAACAGCTAGAAAGCTTAGCTTGCATGCATGCATCAACATGCTAATAATTAATTCAATAAAAGTAGCTAGTGTAGTATTTTAGTAATGACCTAGATAGTCTTCGATTAATCAATACTCTATGTCGTTGCCACCAATACACAAATTAACAAGTTGGTAATATATATGCTCTTACCTAGCTGCTACTGCTACGACTTCAACTTGAAACTCAAGGGAACCAAAAGTATACATAGTCCCCTCAAAATAAGGAAATCCCTAGTTATCCCTCTACCAGGCCATTACATACAATAACTTCCCCCTCTTTTTTTTTTACATTAGTCTTAAAATAAACATTAGAATAATGTAAAATAGTGGAAATGGGGTAGTTTTAATATAAGTAATGACACAGGTTGGCCACTCATAATGATGAAGCTATGTATAAGCCAAACTGGACCTGAGTTTATTCTTTCTAACTGAAAGTAACTAAACTAAGTTGAATTGAATACATACGGAGTACTACTATACTACTACTACTAGTATGTTAATTTATATGATAATGGGCATTTAGTACTTAACTTTTTTTCAAAAGCAATTTAATACTCTCTCCGTTCCAATTAATTGTTTGCCTTTTCTTTTGGCACCAAGGTTAAGGGAACCAATGAGGGAGTGACATGTAGAGCAAAACTCATGAGAATTATCAAATTGCATATAAAAAACATTCCTAAAATAGAAAGTCAAACAATTCATTGAGACGCCCCAATATGGAATAGACAAACAATTCACTGGGACGGAGGGAGTACTTAACTAGCAAAACTATTACTCGTATATGTAAGAAACTCACCGTACCCCTCCAGGCAAGACAGAAACATAATTAAATACTCGTAAATATTAGTCATAATGTTAGCGTATGTTACCGCCTTATTATAGTAGGAGTATATTATTTAGACACTAAAACGTATTTTCATTCATTGTTCTCAAAAATTTAAAAACAAATTCCAATCCTGCAATTTTCATTTGAATCTAAAGTTTGAATATTGATCAGTGATGTATGTTTGAATCCTAATTCAAGATGACATATTTATTTATTCAGGTCTCATATTATAATTTCGATATGGGAAGATTGTTGTATTATTATTCATTCCAAAACTCTACTGTCATTACAATATGTGCAAATATATATATATAGCAAACTATACAAAGTATATACGGAAATGATTTACAACAGCTATATAATCAATTATGAGATGGGTAATTGATTTGTTGCCTTCCTTTGGTGATTACGTATAACGGCTAGTAATAATGAAATTTGAAAAAATAGCCTTACTGCTCTGATACCATATTATAATTTCGATATGAGAAGATTGTTGTATTATTATTCATTCCAAAACTCTACTGTCATTACAATATGTGCAAACATATATATATAGCAAACTATACAAAGTATATACGGAAATGATTTACAACAGCTATATAATCAATTATGAGATGGGTAATTGATTTGTTGCCTTCCTTTGGTGATTACGTATAACGGCTAGTAATAATGAAATTTGAAAAAATAGCCTTACTGCTCTGATACCATATTATAATTTCGATATGAGAAGATTCTTGTATTATTATTCATTCCAAAACTCTACTGTCATTACAATATGTGCAAACATATATATATATAGCAAACTATACAAAGTATATACGGAAATGATTTACAACAGCTATATAATCAATTATGAGATGGGTAACGTATAACGGCTAGTAATCCATGTTATTATCTCACTACGTACAGACGAGTTGGCAATGTTTATTATTATTATTATTATTATTATTATTATTATTGTTGTTGTTGTTGTTGTTCCGGTCACGAAAACAATTTACCCGGCCTTGGATCCGGGCTGTATTGATCGGATTAACGGTTAACAATTGATCGTTTGATTTCCTTCAGCCTCCCCTTCCTCTCACTCCCTTGGTCGGACCTTCCCGGCGGAGTTGGCCTGCTCCCTGTACAACGAACGCACAGGGCCTCGGAGGTTGTCCGAGGAAACCCTCTCCGATGCCTAAGTCAGTCCGTGAAGTGCCTTGACGAACCTAGCTCGTGAGGAACTAGGTGGCGTTTTTAGGAGTGGGAATCTAGAGAGAGAAAATCCAACCCCCTCTATGTGGGAAATGGGTAAATATTTATACCTTCCCACAAGAGAGAGGAAAAGAGAAAGAAGAGGAGGGAAATGAACGGATGCTGGTGCGACACGTGGACTCACCTTGTCCACCCATTTCCCCTTACCTTAGGCAAAATGACGGATGGGTCCTCGGCTTTCCTTTGGTCCTGCTTAGGCGGGAGCGCCTTGGAAGCAGGCGGGAGGCCTGATTTGCCCTGCATGGCAGGCGGCAGGCGGCTAAGGGATTAAGGCCATACTCTTGGAGATTCCAATGACGCTGACGGACAGTCTGCTGGGCAAGCCTTTCCTCTTTCTGGGACCGGTCACCTTGGGGCCTGACTGGCAGGCGGCCCGAGGTAGGCAACCGACCCCCATCAATTGGCCCTCGCCAGCTGAGCAGGAGCAGGGTTCCTGCTCGGCAGGCGACGTCTTGTTTTGGGACGGTGGGAGGTTGACTCCTTGGACACTCTCGCATTAAATGCGCCGCGTATTCCCGAGGGAACATGCCATAATTTCTCTGGGTATGCAGAGAGTTCAAACGTCTCCTCTTATGATTATTCTTCTTTACACAGAGAATTTTCGAGCAGTGTGCAAGTTTGGTGATTGGCTCTCTTCTTTCCAGAAGTGGTTGGGGCGCCATTAATGCCCTGCTTCTGCTTCGTGTATAAATTGCATCCTTCACTATTTTCACAACCCATTTCCAACCTTCCTTTCTTTATCTTCAATCATGGCTTGGACCAAAAAAAGCGTAACTTGTCGTGGAGTTAGACGTGTTACTTTCATCTTCAGAGGGTTTTGGAAGCTTCGATATGCTCGTGCTGCTTATCTGGCTGTTTGCCGCAGCCGCCGTTTACGGCTTCGTTCTCGCCGGTCGGGTCAGAGAACTTCTGCTAGGAGGGGCAAACGCCTCAAGAGGTTCTCACCTCCTGCTGCGCCTAGGTTTAGGCGCTGCCCCCAGGGAGGGGGCTGTTTTGACAGGGGATGCCACGAGTGCTTTCCGTGGCTGCACCCCGAGCAATTTTACCCCAACCTTTCGGACACTGATTCCTCCTTGGCGTCAGGTCCCTCTTCGCCTGTGAAGAAGACAGGCTGTCGTACCTGCGACGAATCCCAGGCCGCTCCCTTTGGCAGGGACTGGGAGGACAGCAGCCATGACTCTGAGGACAGTGAGGGCCTTGGTTGCCTGAGCGACAAGGATGAAGATGGAGCTTCGGATGATCCTTTCCAGGGCTCCCCAGGCTGGGACTGGGGCTCGGCTCTCGGGAGTCCAGGCAGCCCTGGGGATTATTCCCCCGTTTTGGGCGACGACTAGGCCTGATAGGCAGGGTGTTTGCTTGTTGGGCCGGAATTCCTGGGCCCTTGTATATTTTCTTTCTTTGTTGGGTACTGAATGTAACTTTCCCCCTTTTTAAGGCTTTATGAAATGAGATTCGGGCGATGTGTTTGTTATTGTATTCTTAATATGTGTTTATTACTTTTTATTTGAAGTGGAGTGGAGGCGTCATAGGATGATCAATCCCCTGACACCTTTTGGTCCTTTCGAGGTCATTCTCGGGAAGCTACTCAGAGCAAACCTCTGCAGGGGTGACACGTGGACTGTAACCTTTGGGAATTCCTGAGGGTTGGGCGACTCTTGGCATGCCCTTTTTCTTTCTATAAAAGCGACTAGTCATCCACTCTTTCACCTTTTCCATCTTTCTTTTCCTTCGAAACTCCCTATTCTCTTTATTCCTTAAAACCCTCGAGTGTTAACGAATCGTACCCTACTTTGCACCCCCCTTTCCCTGGGAGATTCTTCCTTCGGGCTTGCACCGTGCTGTCAGGCGATCCTAGGTCAGATTTTTGTCCTCCATTTTCTGTTCTTTCCTTTTGATTTCCTGTTTTCCGTTTTCGCTAGAGTAGGATGTCTAGACCCCGCGAGCGGATTTTGCCCTTTACCGACCCATCCAAGAGGGGGGAAGGGACGAATCTTGCCTCCTCCTCTAGGGAGGTGGGTTTCGAGGAGGAACACTTGGCGGGCAGCGGGGGTGGTAACTCTCCTGACCCCCCCTCGTTTGATGCCATTGACTCGGACGATGAGGCGTTGGAAATTGACCCTTCGAGGACCTCTGGTCCTCTTGTTCGGCGGGAAAAGGGTAGGGTATATTACTTAGATAAAGTTAAATATCGAATCCCCTTGAGTACTTTCCCTGACCCGAAAAATCGGGAGTTGATCCTTGCAAAGAACGCCACTGGTGTGATTGAACGGCTCTACAACTTCGGGGAGGGGTACACAGTAGTTGTCCCCGGCGAAAAGGATACCGTATGCAACCCCCCTGATGGGTGCATAGCGGTTTACCATAAATGCCTGGAGTTCGGCCTTCGCTTTCCCTTCCATCACTCCTTGGAAGAGATCTTCAGGCGCATGAACGTTGCCATCGCCCAGCTGACAGCGACGGCTGTCAGGGCGCTGATCTCGTATGTCTGGACCTGTCTGTTCCACCACTCTGAGCCTTCCATTGACGCCCTGCGGTTTATGGTGGGTTTGCAAATGGTGTCTTCTGGGAGTGCGGGCTCCCCTGGTTATTGGTCCCTTTTGAGGCAGAAGGAACATTGTTTGGTGTGGCCTGGCATGGACAGTTTAAGGGATTGGAAGAACAACTTCCTCTATGTACACAGCACCCATGGGTGGAAGATTCCCCGCCATTTTAGGAATCATGTCCATACCAGGCTTGAGACCTCTGAGGAGTATCACCCTGGCGTGGGTGGAAAAGCCTTGGAGGTGAAACTGGGCGAGAAAGACAAGGAGTTGACGGCCTTCTTTGCTGGCCATACTGATAAGTATGGGGTGTATGGCCCTACATTCTGGCTCCCCCATGCGGAGGTTATTGCGTCTGATAAATACTTGACCCGGTTGGGCATGAACCCGGGTCTAGATAAAGGTAGTTCAGGAGTGTTGATGGTTTCTTCTTACTCCTTTCCCTTTAAAGTGCCCTGACAACTTGTATGTTTGTCTTGCAGATCTTGCTACCCTTATTTGGAAGAAAGGGGAGGTGAGACGCCTGGGTTTGGACGAGAATCTCATTGTTGTCCAGCGTCGCCCTTCTCTTCCTCCTGATTTTAAGAGAGGCGAGAAAAATCTGATGAAGCACTTAAAGGGTCTGTCGTTCAGCAGGCCAAGGCTCCCCCCTCCTCCTAGGGCGACACCTGCAAAGACGGTGATTTCTGAGGCCACCCCTTCTCCAGTGGCGAAGGCGATCGCTTTCGAGGCCACCCCTTCGCCTGTTGGCAGGCAGGAGGGCCTTTCAGCAGGGGTCCAGATTCCCCCGGGGCCGCGAGCTGCAGGCTCTGAAGAGACTGGGGAGAGTACTCCCCGAGCGCTGCTTAGAAAGAGGAGTAGGGAGGCTCCAAATGCTGACCGGGTGGTGGACCTGGAGACTTCCACGCCTGAGCCCAAACGTTTTGCTCGGGAGATTCCTGCCACCCTCTTCTCCGAGGTGAATGCCGAATTCCACTATACCGCTGGAGACAGTCAAGATGTTTCTGCCCTACTTTCCGACTCAGGGGCGGTTCTAGCGGATCACCTCCTCAAAACTGTCAAATCTGCCACAGACCAAGTGTCCCAGTACATCCAGCGCACTGCCCGGATTATGCAAGCTTCTGCCGAGCTGGCGGCCCTCAGCCGCCTGAGTGATGAGGAACTGTCCAACTCTGACCGCCTTTCTGCCGTCGAGAGGGACGTTGCTCTCATTGCCAGCCTGAAGGATCAGTTGGCCAAAAGGGAGACCGAGCTGGAAGAGGCCAAAGGTCAGGCGATCCACTGGAAGTCTGAAAATGAGAAAGCTATCAGGGAGGTGTCCCGCTTGGGGGAAGAGTCAAAGAGGGCTCAGCAGGCCTTTGCGGAATTGGAGCAGGCCAGGAAAGCTTTGGCTGAGCTGGATCATGCTAAGAAGAGCGTAATCGACCTCGGGGAGCGCCTTTCCAAGGCAAATTCTGATCTGCAGGCGGCTCTTGGCGATCTGGCGGCGAAGACCAAGGATTGGGAGAAGGAGAGGGATGAAATACTCCAGGAGGTGGAGACGGCTGTGTCGGCGGGCTTCGTTAATGGTGCTAACTCTTGCCTTGGGGTCGTGATGGAAACTGTCAGGGAGATGTTCCATGGTTTTGATGAGGACGCTTTCCGATCCCTCTACACTGCTAAGGACGAGGCTTTGATGCGCAGACTGTCTGAAGGAGCTGCTACCTCCGGCCCAGATGATCCCCCTGCTTAACATGGAGAACAGTCTTCCTCAGAGGGCTCTTGCTCGTCTCCTGCTGCGCCTGTGCCAACGTTTTAATCTTCCTTACCTCTTTGCGCGCCGAGCCCTTCGATGGCCGGCTGCCGTGTTTGATTGTAATTATTTGTCTTAAAAACTTACTTATCCTGTGTTCCTTTGACACTATTTCTTTTTATGTAGACTCTCTGTTTGCTTTTGTCTGTTTTCGGTTTTTCGCGGTTTTTGATGCGTAGCTTGTCCCTGTCCTCCTGTAAGCCTTATCGTTTTTCGTGCAAGGTTGGGGGGGAACCTGCCCCCAGTCCTTGTTGGTCCGGCCTGTCCTTGGCTTTTGTTCAAAGTCCAGGGGGCCTGCCCCCTGCCTGCCCAGAGACTAGCAGGGGGGCTCCTGCGTTTTTTATACAAGGTTGGGGGGCCTGCCCCCAGTCCTTGTTGGTCCGGCCTGTCCTTGGCTTTTGTTCAAACTCCAGGGGGCCTGCCCCCTGCCTGCCCCCTGCCTGCCCAGAGGCTAGCAGGGGGGCTCCTGCGTTTTTTATACAAGGTTGGGGGGCCTGCCCCCAGTCCTTGTTGATCCGGCCTGTCCCTGGCTTTTGTTCAAAGTCCAGGGGGCCTGCCCCCTGCCTGCCCAGAGGCTAGCTGGGGGGCTCCTGCGTTTTTTATACAAGGTTGGGGGGCCTGCCCCCAGTCCTTGTTGATCCGGCCTGTCCCTGGCTTTTGTTCAAAGTCCAGGGGGCCTGCCCCCTGCCTGCCCAGAGGCTAGCTGGGGGGCTCCTGCGTTTTTTATACAAGGTTGGGGGGCCTGCCCCCAGTCCTTGTTGATCCGGCCTGTCCTTGGCTTTTGTTCAAAGTCCAGGGGGCCTGCCCCCTGCCTGCCTAGAGGTAAGCAGGGTGGCGCTTCGGATTTTTTGCTGGGGGGGGGGGGGCATTTTTCCCGATTTTGGCAACAGGGGGGCCTCCCCCTATTGCCCCCTGCTCGTTTGTGTGTGAAGAACGCGAGTGTGAACAGGCAACGAGTATAGATCTGAATATTCTTCATTTCTTTGTAAAACTGTAACATTTTCGGGTGGTCGGAGCCGTCGACATTCTTTTGACCGTCCTCCGCCATTTGTTTTTAGCAAAAAAGTAAAAACTACCCTTAGATTCTGTTTAGACGTAGTATTTTTTCAACGTGTCTGCATTCCAGTGAGCATGCAGCTCTTGCCCTTCTAGGTTGGCGATTTTGTATGTGCCTGGTCCCAGGACTCGAGTCACCTGGTATGGACCCTCCCAGTTGGCACTCAGCTTTCCATGTTCTCTTGACTTTCCAGTCGCCTGTGTCTTTCTCAGAACCAGCTCGCCCATCTGGAAATTCCTCTGTCGTACTTTGGTGTTGAAGGCTTTCCTCATTCGTTGCTGGTAGGCAACGATGTTGGTACTGGCCTCTTCCCTTAACTCATTTACCAGGTCCAAGGCTTCGACCATTGCAGCTTCGTTTTCAGCCCGGTCGTACTGCAGGGAGCGTAGAGAGGGGATTCTGGCCTCGATTGGTAACAATGCCTCTGCTCCATATACCAGTCCAAACGGGGTCTGGCCTGTAGACTCTTTTCTGGTAGTTCGGATTGACCAGAGTATACTGGGGAGTTCGTCAGCCCATCTACCCTTGCAGTCATCCACCATTTTCTTCAGGCCGTTCAGGATTTGTTTGTTGGCTGCTTCTGCCTGTCCGTTGGTCTGAGGATGGCAGACGGCTGAATAGGCGACTGAGATGTTGTGGCTTTCCAGCCAGATTCTCAGCGGGTCATTATCAAATTGCCTGCCATGGTCGAATACCAACATTTTTGGCAGACCGAACCTGGTGATGATATTTCGCCAGACCACCTTCCTGACCGCCGGCTCAGTGATGTTGGGCACTGCTTCGGCCTCCACCCATTTGGTGAAGTAGTCTATGGCGACAATCAAGAATTTTCTGCCCCCTGTGGCCACCGTGAAGGGTCCTAGAATGTCCATCCCCCATTGAGCGAAGGGGATGGGAGATAGGATTGGCCTGAGTTACTGGGTCGGGGCATGGATTGATGGGGCAAAGAGTTGGCATTTCCTGCATTTCTGGGTCAGGCTCTTGGCATCTGCCAGCATGGTAGGCTAGTAGTAGCCTGCCCTGAGGGCTTTGTGGGCCAGTGATCTCCCACCAATGTGATGTCCACAAATCCCTGAGTGGATATCCTCCAATACCTCAGCGGCCTGATCCGCCCGTAGGCATTTGAGCAGGGGATAAGTAAAAGACTTTTTGTAAAGTTCTTCATCAATGAGTATGAACCAGGCTGCTTTAGCCTATATCTTCCTTTTTTGTAACGAGTCTGATGGTAAGATACCATGCTTCTTGTACTGGATGAAGGGAGTCATCCAGCTTTCCAGCTCTTCCTCCACGGTATTAACCGCCTGACAGGGGTTAGTGGACTTCTCGTGTAAAACGTCGACCCACACTGATCTCCGGATGTCCTGTAGACCGGAGCTTGCCAGTTTTGACAGGGCGTCTGCTCTGTTGTTCTGGGATCGGGGGATCTGTTTAACCTCATATGATTTTAGGCCGGATAATTCTCCCTTTACCATCTCTAGGTATGTGGCCATTGCTTGGTCTCTTGCTTCGTATTCTCCATTGATTTGGTTGGCGATGAGCTGGGAGTCTGTCGCTAGGACAATTCGTTCTGCTCCTGCGGCTTTAGCTAGCCTGATGCCTGCGAGCACTGCCTCGTATTCCGCTTCGTTGTTTGATGCTGGGAAAACAAATCTAAGGGCATGTTCAAAGTCGGCCCCTCCTGGGCTGGTTAGTACGACGCCTGCGCCTGCGCCATTGGTTGTCGAGGATCCGTCAGTATGCACGGTCCATTCCTCGGCAGGGGTCTCTTCCTCCTCTGAATGGGAGCACTCAGCCAGAAAATCTGCTAAGGCTTGGGCCTTGATGGCTGTTCTTGGCTGGTAAGATATACCTAGTCCACTCAGCTCAATCGCCCACTTCAATAGTCTCCCTGATTTTTCAAATTTTTCCAACACCTTCTCCAGCGGTTGGTCGGTGAGGACCACGACTGGATGCGCGTCAAAGTATGGTCTGAGTTTCCTGGCAGCAATTATGACTGCGTAGGCGGCTTTTTCGACCAACGGGTAATTCCTCTCGGCTGCCCCCAGCGCATGACTTACAAAGTATATAGGCTGCTGGGCGCCTGCTTCTTCTCGTAAGATGACCGCGCTGACAGTTATATTGGTTACTGCGATGTAGAGGAAAAGTTTTTCCTCTGCTACTGGTCTTGCCAGGGTGGGGAGCCTCTTAAGATGGTCCTTTAGCTGCTCAAAGGCCTCTTTCTGCTCGTTTTCCCACTTGAACTGTTTGTTTCCTTTCAGTATTTTGAAGAAAGGAGTGGCCTTGTCTGCTGATCGGGCGACGAACCGTGCTAAGGCGGCCATGCGGCCTGTCAGGCGCTGGATGTCTCTAACGGTCTTAGGCTCAGGGAGGTCTAGAACTGCCTGAATTTTTTCAGGGTTGGCGTCTATCCCCCGAGAGCTGACCAAGAACCCCAGGAATTTTCCGGAGCGGACCCCAAATGTACACTTTTTTGGATTAAGTTTCATTTTGTAGGCGCGCAGGGAGCAGAAGGTCTCCTGCAGGTCTATCAGGTGCTCTCTGTCTTCTCTGCTTTTCACGATGGCGTCATCAACGTAAGCCTCGATGTTTCTGCCTTTTTGTTTCTCAAACACTTTATCAACTAATCGCTGGTATGTAGCCCCTGCATTTTTAAGCCCGAAGGGCATCATCTTGTACATGTAGGTGCCTGAACTGGTGATGAACGCGCACTTCACCCTGTCCGGCTGCCACAAGTATACTTGATGATACCCTGAAAAGGCATCTAGGAAGCTCAACATGGAGTAACCACTGGTGGAGTCTACCAGTTGGTCGATTCTGGGGAGTGGGTAGCAGTCTTTTGGGCAGGCTTTATTGAGGTTGTAAAGTCCACGCACATTCTCCATGCGCCTGACGATTTTTTAACCATGACTACATTTGCCAGCCATTCTGGATAGTCGCAGACCTCAATAAAATCTGCTTTCAAGAGTTTGTCAATCTCTTCCTTGATTGCGGCGTCTTTTTCTGCAGACATATTTCGCTTCTTCTGTTTTACAGGGCGGGCGTCTATGCTTACGTTCAGCTTGTGAACGATGCATGACGGATCAACGCCGGGCATCTCGTCTACCGAATAGGCGAATACGTCTTTGTTTTCTTTCAGCAACTTGATCAGTTCAGCCTGGTAGGACTTCTCCAGGTCAGCCCCTATTAGGACCTGCCTCCCTGGTTCCAAGTCTACTAGCATGCTTTCGCCCCTGGCTCCAGGTGGTCGGACGCCGGGTGTTCGGCTGGTATTTCACCTTCCCTGCTGGGGGAACTGTCAGCCTTTCTTTTTCCTTTTCTTTCTTTTTCTTGTTCTTGCAGGGCCACAGAGTAGCATTGTCTGGCTGACTCTTGGTCTCCGCGCACTTTTCCCTCTAGTCCGAAATCGGTGACATATGCTATGGTGAGGGCCCTGATGGAGATGGCCGCCTCGATTTCGTCCAGGGTGGCTCTGCCAATTAGGGCATTGTAGGCGGATCTCGCATCCACAACAACAAAGGTTGCCCTGACGTTTCTGGCAGTGGCGCCTTCTCCAAAGGTCACGGGCAGGTCTATGACTCCCATGGGCAGCACGCCTGCTCCACTGAATCCGTATAGCGATCCGGGGGCAGGTCGTAGGTGCCTTTTCTCCAGGCCCATCTTTTCGAAGGCATCTTTGTACAGTAGATTTGTGTATGCGCTAGTGTCTACCATACACCTCCGCACAATGTGGTTGCTGATCTCGAGGGACAGCACCAAAGGATCGCTGTGCGGGTATACTACGCGCCCTGCATCATCAGGAGTGATGCTTAAGGTTACACCCCTGGAACTCCCTGCTTTCTCAGCATAGCAGATCTGGTTTTTTAGTTCACGCATTTGTATTTTTTGGCCTCTTCGACTGAGCTGGCCCTCAGTGCCCCCTGAAATTACATGGATCACCATGCGATTCTGTACTGACCCTTCGGGCTTTTCAGACACTTCTTTTTGGGACTTATTCTTAGCTGCGTAGTTGGCTAACCATCCGTTCCTGATTAACTTCTCGATTTCGTCTTTCAGGTGACAGCATTCTTCGGTGGTATGGCCTATGCAGTCGTGGAAAGTGCAGAATTTCTTGGGATCTCCCTTCGGGCTGCGAGGTTTGTTCGGGCGATTCCACTTGGCAGTCTCTTTCTCCAGTTCGAAGATCTCTGCCCTGGATTTGTTCAGGGCAGTGTAACTATTGAACCTGGGCTGGTAGACAGCGCGCTCCTTCTTGGGAGTGTCTCCCTCTTCTCTCTGCTTGCCTGGTTTATTTCTGCTACGCCCACCCTGCGGTCCCCCTTGAGGCTTTGTCTGGCCTGCAGAGGTATCCGTCAGGCCGTGGAACTCCTCCTGCAGAATGAACCCTTCCGCAATTTTCCTGGCCATGGCTAAGGTTTCTGGCTGAGCTCTGATCATCTGGTTTTTCATTTCCCCTGGAAGCAGGGAGATTGTCAGGGCGTAGGCGGCAGTGGAATCATCGATCTCTCTGACCTGCTGGTAGGATAGATCAAACCTTCTCAGGTATTCCCTCACACTTTCACCCTTTTTCTGCTTCAGGGTCATAAGATCGAAACGAGTGAGGCGCCTTCTCTTATTCCCGGCATATTGCTCGAGGAAGATTTCAGCCAACTCTATAAAGAACTTGATTGACCCCTGGCGGAGGTCTCTGAACCATCCTTGCGCCAGCCCCACCAAGGTGGTTGGGAAAACCTTGCACCAGATGACATCATCTACGTCGTACATACCCATGTGGCTCTCAAATGCCGCCAGGTGATCTTCAGGATCTGTCGTACCGTCAAATTTAATGGTGGGCATTTTGATTTTTGGAATGAGGTATTCTTGTACCTCAGGGTGCAGCGGGGTTTTTGTAGGCCTGCCTACCAGTCGTGACCTGCTTTCCCCAGAGTGGTTACCGTGAGAATCCCATTGCTTATGGGTCGGTTTCCTCGTACTGGGGGAGCGGTGCCTTGGTGGCGGCCTGCTCGCCGCTTCATCCTCTGTTTCCGGGGAGATCTGCCTGGGTCTCTTCCTCTGAGAGTGACAGAAACTCTCACCCTGGTGGTACTTTGACTCGAGCGGCTGCCCTCGATTGAGCCTTGATTGCAGGCTCTGAGATAAACCGGGGGCTGCCTGCTCTCTGGCTGCCGGAGTTAGCCTGGAGAAAACCCCGCCTGGTTTCTCTCCCAAGCGTTTTGACATAGGCTCCCTGGGCCTCATTCGCTCCCGTAATCCTCGGGATAAGCCTCCCTGCCCTCCAGACGCTGATTCTGTCGTGTGAACGGAGAACGCCTGCTGGACGGGTGGCTCTGGATTGCCAGTGGTAATGCGCCTTTGCACATGCGCGTACGCTTGAGCCGTCCGTCTCGCTTTCCTTTGCGCGTTTCTGGTGGCGGTCCGCCTCGTGCCCCCGGCCTCATCCCTACTGATTGGGGACGGTTGCCTGGGAGCCGATGCGACCCTGCCTACCAAATCCTCAGGAGTGAACTCCTGGTTCAGCATTGCAGAGAAGAACGCGGCTGTCTGTGCCATCTGAGCTGGGGTCAGATTGAGGGCGTGACCTGGGTGTGTCCCCAACTCAGGTGTCACAGCAGTGTTGGATCCGCCGAGGAGACTGGTTCCCCCTACCCCTAAGATCGTGGTAGGAGGGACCCTCTCCGACTGCGGCATACCGTACAGGGGGGTCACCGGTGTGACCGTCGGACCTGTTCCTGCACTGGCATCAATGATTTCTGGCATAATTGTTTTAGTTTTGGGATTATGAGTGGTTGATTTTAGTGGGTAACTCGTGAGCACAACCGTAATTTCCCCACAGACGGTGCCAAATTGTTCCGGTCACGGAAACAATTTACCCGGCCTTGGATCCGGGCTGTATTGATCGGATTAACGGTTAACAATTGATCGTTTGATTTCCTTCAGCCTCCCCTTCCTCTCACTCCCTTGGTCGGACCTTCCCGGCGGAGTTGGCCTACTCCCTGCACAACGAACGCACAGGGCCTCGGAGGTTGTCCGAGGAAACCCTCTCCGATGCCTAAGTCAGTCCGTGAAGTGCCTTGACGAACCTAGCTCGTGAGGAACTAGGTGGCGTTTTTAGGAGTGGGAATCTAGAGAGAGAAAATCCAACCCCCTCTATGTGGGAAATGGGTAAATATTTATACCTTCCCACAAGAGAGAGGAAAAGAGAAAGAAGAGGAGGGAAATGAACGGATGCTGGTGCGACACGTGGACTCACCTTGTCCACCCATTTCCTCTTACCTTAGGCAAAATGACGGATGGGTCCTCGGCTTTCCTTTGGTCCTGCTTAGGCGGGAGCGCCTTGGAAGCAGGCGGGAGGCCTGATTTGCCCTGCATGGCAGGCGGCTAAGGGATTAAGGCCATACTCTTGGAGATTCCAATGACGCTGACGGACAGTCTGCTGGGCAAGCCTTTCCTCTTTCTGGGACCGGTCACCTTGGGGCCTGACTGGCAGGCGGCCCGAGGTAGGCAGCCGACCCCCATCAATTATTATTATTATTATTATTATTATTATTATCATCGTGTTTGATGAATCCATGTTTCTAGATCGGAGTTATGGCGAACCACTAATGTCTTAATTAAAGCTTTTTCTGTGTTATAGGTGTAGAAATAATATGCTTGATTGAGTAATTGTATTAATGAATCACAACGTATAAATACATGTGTGGACATGACATAGGTTCACCCCGACGCGGTCACGCGCGAGTTTGGGGAGGCGAATGAATCTCCATATGAGATGGTCAAATTGAAATTTAAATCGAAGTAGGAGTCGCCACCGAACTTTGTGGGAGTTCGGGCCCGTTCGAACCCACTCTATGTCGTAGTGGGCCGTGTACAAAATACGGCCCATTTCCGATGTCAGAGTTTATTGGGTTCGTCCCTTAGCATTTGATACCGATACCGACATTATCGGATATCGTATATTGAATGACTCTCGTTGCCAATGTATTCGGACATCCGGAAACCATGGTTCTGAGTAAGGGGTGAGGGTACGTGTTGGGAAGTTCACTAAGAACACCCAACACCGCCCGCACTTAGCGGCCTTTACTAAGATATCATTCGTTTTTTACGTACACGCGTTAGTTCGATAGTGGAATGATATGCAAACATTATTTTTCCTAAGCATGTGAGAGAAATTGAACGGGTTGCTAAGTCGTTTAATGCATCTTAAACTAATAACGTCAAAGTTATTTTAGCATGTGAAGTTCGTTTTAGTCTAATAAAACAATAGAAATAAACTGCTACAAACACTAGAAAACGAGTTAGTAACGATTGAATAAATCGAATAAAGATGCAAATACGATAATATGCATGTTTCGAAAAAGTTTTATGACTCGTGAAAAATACTTTGTCGAAATCTGAAAATATACCGAGAAAACCGCTGTTTTATGTGAGAAAACGATGCTGGAAAAATCGGAAAAAAAACGAAAAAAGGCCGCGGCTTACTGCAGCCCGCGCGAATCGCCCGGGAAGGGCGCGACTCGCACGGGTGGCTGTCTCGGATTCGGTTTTCGAAAATTGCTAATTTTGATAAATCGCGTACAAATATGGATTAATTTATACTCGATTTATATTTTCGATATTCGTCGTATTCGATATTCGATTATGAAATCGATATCAAATAGTTAGAATTATTTTTTAGAAAAAAGTTTTGTAAAGTTTATTTTGAAAAGAGTTTGAACGAAAAGAGAAAATGCTAATTCTCTTCGCTTAAAAAATCGTCGAATTTTTTTTAAAAAAGATGTAACGATTTTTTAGCATCAACGAGATTTAATTTAGTTCTTCGTTAAATACAATATTCGATTAGAGAATCGATGTCGTATTTTAAGAACGTTTATATATAAAAAATAGTTTTTGTAGTATCGATATTATGTAAAAAAAATATGCGACAACGACCCGTAATAAAGACAGACCGACGACACGACAACGAGAAAAGGACGAGAGAAGGGAAGAGAGAAAGGAAGAATCGGGTTTGATTTCACACCCTCAACCTACATGCTTTGTTTTCTCGGAATAAGGCTCGTCGGAAAGTGGCTTAGACTCGGGAGCGTCGAGATGATGTGGGATGAGTTTGGGGTGTCGGTTTGGTCGGGTGATGTGGCGAGTTTTGGCCGGTTTGAGGGTCGGTTTTGTCGGGTTGGATTCGTCGAGAATTGCTTAGTGTAACGAGGTTGTATGCGGGAATATTTGATGTATGGTTGATGTATATAGTTTGTAAAAATTTCTGCGTGTCCTTTGTGTTTGAATGGAGGGTCCTATTTATAGGCGAAGAGGTTTAGGAGAGGTGTCTTGCTTGGACAACAAGAAACACCGATTAGATAGGAAATGTAGGAGTTCGAAGGGGAGCGAGAGTCTCATTTCTTGGTGAAGAAGCCGAGCATCTCGGCTGTTTTTGGCTGCCTTGGCCGAGTGTTTGACACTCGGTCGGTAATTGCTTTAGTTTTCGGATAGAATTCCACTTGAGATCAAATTCTATCCTCGAATGGATTTCTTTAATATTTTTTGAAGCTGATTTTTGTAGCATTTGAGTCCAAACCGGACGTGTAGTGTCACGGCTGGTCCGTGTATCTCGGGAAAAAATATCTTTGACCGGGTTTGACCCGGTCGCTAAAAGATGGTTTTGCTCCTGGTGCCGGATTCGACCCAAATTAGTCTTATTTGACTCGAAACGACTTACTGGGCCTGGATTTGAGGTTGGTTTTGTAAGATTTGTACTCCGTAATAAGCCTAAACCAAATGTCCATGATTACGAGCCCATATCCGAGTCCATCAAAGCACGTTTGCGTCCGATCATCATCGGGTGTTTGGCGGGAACTACTATAGATACCTGGCGGTCAAAATGTGGGTGTCTACAGAGCCCCCACTCTGACTGAGGCTTGGACAAGGCAAAAGTCAGAGTAGCTACCAGGTCAATCAAGGATTAAAACCTGGCAGACTTCCGATCAGGACGTGTATAGTCCATTAGACCTGCGTGAAGGGCTCGCCAGCCATAGGCTAGAAATAATACCTGGGTTGATGTCGATAATGTCGCGGGAGCTTGCCTTGGAAGCTATGGGTATACCTGTTTGCAGGTACATACTGTCTTAGAATTGCGCGGGAGCTTGCCTTGGAAGCTATGGACATATCTGTTTACAGATATATCCCGAAAGAGGTCGCTTGAGTTTTTCCCACTGGGGAATTTTGGAGGATTCTTCGGGAGTCTTGGGTGTACCTGTATGCTGACAATAATTTGCATGCAATATCTAGGTGAAACACCGACTCACGCTGGGGAAGAAATGATTTTTTTTTTGATTTTTGAAAAGAAAAATGCTGAAAATCTTTTTTTGAAAATTTTGGAAATAGGACGCTTGGGATGACTTGATCATTGATCAGATTCTGACACGGATTCCTACAATCCCCTGGTTAGGCTTGTATGCCTAGACGAAGCAGGGAGTGTGATAAGAAAATTCCTATTCCTGCGGTGACTAGGAAAGAGATTTCCTCTATTATAAATAGAGGGTTCTTGCTCCTTATTTTTCATATTCCAATCCAAATCTTTTCCTTCTATCTTAAAAATCCCTTAGACTTTTTAAGACAAAAAAAACTATTCTTGCAATGGGTATTGATCATCTGACCGCGATGCTTCAGGCATGGGCTCAAGACTTTCGAGATGAAGATAAAGTTCAGCTAACTCAAATGGGAATTGCTGCCTTATTCCCACTTCAGCGACTTAGGGTAGATTCGCACTTTCTCGATGCTTGCTTATCCTTTTGGGATACTACCCACCATGTTTTCGCATTTTCTCGAGGAGAAATATGTTCCCTTCCCGAAGAAATTGCAGCTATAGGCGTTGGTGCCCTAATGCTCGTCCTGTTATTCCCCCATTTTATCCTGACCCGAGGAGAAGATTAAGGGATTTTCTAGGCTTGTCACATGCTGAGACGGCCCGTATGGTAAAGGGAGATTCGGTTTCCCTATTTGACCTGGCTGACAAATTCATGAACCCAGTTGGCGCAAGAATTACTTCTACCTATAGACGTAGGGCTTTTGCCTTTTGTATGCTGCATCGATATGCTTTTGAAGGTCGGATGGATGCGGACTCGTGTTTGGGTGAAATCAGGCTGATTAGCATAGTTGACCAGATGGAGACGGGTCATAGCCCGGCTTGGCTGATAACCGGGGAGATTATTATGGGCCTTGATGCTAGAAGACTTGACTCGGATCGACAGTTGACAGGAAGCATCCGTCTTCTGCAGGTATTTAACCGTTTTTCCCCTTTTTTTTTCGAAAGATTGCCCGAATTTTCCGAAATTTTTTTTTGAATTCTCCAAATTTTCGAAATTTTTGATTTTTTTTTTCGAAATTTTGATTTTCTCGAAAATTTTTAATTTATTCTTTTTTTCGAAATTTTTTTTAATAATTTTTTTCTTTAATTTTGTCGATTTTTTTTGGAAATTAATAGAAGAAATTTATTAAAAACCGCTCCTGTTTTCTTTTCTTGATTGCAGTGGTTGTGCCCTTTTGAGAGGCTGCCTACGTATCCACAATAAATGGAATCAAACCAAACGTAGTTCAGACTTAATTTGCAATTTCGAAATACATCAAGACTATTGGTTCAAGATGCTTGTAACAGTAGAGTAAGTAATTCTAGCTTTTGACTTGTCTTTAAAAGTTTGAAAAAGATGTTTTTAATAAACTTTTGCAAATGACATTGAGAGAGATGGGTTAGGGGTAGTAACGCTTCAGCTGATCCAGGTTAGTTGGGTTGACGAACTCATTCCCGTCCAGGTCCGTTAGCATTACTGCTCCGCCTGATAGAATCTTCTTTACCAAATATGGCCCAGCCCAGTTAGGTTTGAACTTTCCCCTTGGGTCTACTGGTAACAAAGCTCGAACAGATTTGAGAACCAAATCTCCTTCTTTGATGTTTCTGGGCCTTACCCTTTTGTTGAAAGCCCGTTGGATCCTCTTCTGATAGATTTTTATATTATTGAGGGCACGAGATCGTCGTTCGTCTAAAAGGACTAGCGAGTCATATCGTGCTCGAACCCAATCAGCTTCGGGTACTTGACTCTCGAGTAGGATTCTGAGTGACGGTACCTCTAACTCAACAGGTTGGACCGCTTCCATGCCGTATGTAAGGTAATACGGTGTTGCCCCGGTCGCAGTACGAATCAAGGTCCGATATCCCCAAAGTGCAAATGGTATTTTGTCGGGCCAATCCCGGTAATTATCAGCCATCTTTTTGAGTATGGTGACAATTGTTTTATTAGCCGCTTCTACCGCTCCATTGGTTTGTGGTCGGTAGGGTGAAGATGTATGCCTTTGAATTTTGTACTTGGTGAGCAAGGCTGCTGTTTCAACTTGAAAATGGGTCCCGTGGTCACTGATGAATTCATGAGGGATCCCATACCGGCATATTATCTTATTTTGAATAAACTTGGCGACATGCTTGGCATTGAGAATACGTGATTAGTCTAGTTTAGTAGGGATTAATAAGGGTCACTTAGTTGACTATTTTGTAGATTTGGGTGTGTTTTGACGGATTATTGTGTGCATGTCGTAATTGATGGGTTAATATAATAAAATGTGTAATTAGGTGGATTAAAGGGTGAAAAGTAATATGGGTTGTAATTGAAATATTTATTGGGTTAAAGTGTCAACAATCCTTTGGAAGTGAAGACAAATCAAGCCCAAAGTGAAAGTGGAAGCCCAGACCAAGTAGAAGGAAGAAGTGGAGAATTTCTAAAATCCGCTGCCAGCGGATTTTCCAAATTCCGCTGCCAGCGGAATTTCTTGCCAGCAGATTTCCAAAAATCCGCTGCCAGCGGCAGAAATTTATGCATAGGATTCCTTCTTGGATTCTTTTTCGCATAGGATTCTTTCTCTAGTCTTTTGTTCTTCTTCTTTACTCACCTCTTTTATTCTTCTTCTTCATTATGAGGCATTTTATGAGGCTTTATGAGCCATTGATGAAGATGCTCCATGGATGACTATATAAGGAGAAGTTCACCATCACATTCATCATCCAACACATCAATCATCACTTGTAATTCTCAAAAACACATATAGTTTCTATCATATTTTCTAGCTTATTTTGCAAGTAGTCCATTTGTATGGAGGGCTAAGTTCTTATTCTTGGAACAAGTAGTCGAAGCCTTTCAAGTTAGTGAATTGTAAGACTCATTTCTAATTTAATTTTATATTAGAATATCAAGTTTAATTTGCAATATTTCTTGGTTTGTTAATTCATCTTCTAGTTTGATCACCTAGTTGTTGTTATTGATAAATCATTGCTAGAATAGTTAAATGAATCTTTTGTTTGTTTAACTATATCCGAGTAGGAAATATAATTCACCAATTTGTATGCTTTTCATCGTTGTTGAGTTATAAGGATTAAACTTGTATGAAATAAAGTGATACCGCTTGAGTAATCATTCTTCATCTTTGCTAAATTCCATCGTTCTAATCTACATATTGATATGATTTAGACGCTTGATTTAAATTGACAATATTGTAAGGGTTATTTGAGTATGCTTCTCATATCTTATAACTATTAATAAGTGGAATTGGAAGTCGATTAAACTTCATAGCAAAGTATTCTAATATAAAGTGTAAAGTAGAAGAGTCAATGATCAATTCGTTAAACCTGATGGTGGATATTGCTTGGTCCAAGTACTTTTCTCATATTTGTTAGATCGTTTAAATGAATCTTTTGTTTGTTTAACTATATCCGAGTAGGAAATATAATTCACCAATTTGTATGCTTTTCATCGTTGTTGAGTTATAAGGATTAAACTTGTATGAAATAAAGTGATACCGCTTGAGTAATCATTCTTCATCTTTGCTAAATTCCATCGTTCTAATCTACATATTGATATGATTTAGACGCTTGATTTAAATTGACAATATTGTAAGGGTTATTTGAGTATGCTTCTCATATCTTATAACTATTAATAAGTGGAATTGGAAGTCGATTAAACTTCATAGCAAAGTATTCTAATATAAAGTGTAAAGTAGAAGAGTCAATGATCAATTCGTTAAACCTGATGGTGGATATTGCTTGGTCCAAATACTTTTCTCATATTTGTTAGATCGTTTATTAGTATTAGTTTATTTTATTTTGTTAATTTATTTTTTTAGTTTATTAGACTTAGAGTAATCATTCACACATAAATCCCTCCATATTGGTTACTAATTTATATAGATTTATACACACTTAAAACGACATAATTATCTTCCTTGTGGGTTCGACCCCTACTTTCACTAACTAATAGTTTGTGTTAGAAGTGGATTAAAATTGTAATTTGGAGACTCACGACAAGTCTAGCCAAATTTTGGCGCCGTTGCCGGGGAAGGCAATTTTTGTTATTTATTTGTGTGTTTTTCTATATATTTCTATTTTCTTGGTGTTTGGTTTATGCCGAACACCCGTTCTACTAACGATAAATTAGTAGATTTTGATCCAGAATTGGAGCGGAATCTTCGTCGCATTCGGAAGGAAACCAAGAGGAAGCTCGATTTTGATAACATAGTTGAGGAGACAAAGGAAATCAAAATGGTCAAAGAAACAAGAACCTTGAAGGAGATCAAAGTTCCCGATCTTTCTCAACAACCACTTTGCATTACTTTTCCGGCGTTGGCGGAAAATGCAACCTTTGAATTGAAGTCAGGTTTAATCCACTTATTACCCTCATTCCATGGGTTGAGTGGTGAGGACCCACACAAGCACTTATCCGAATTTCATGTTGTATGCACTAGCATGAAACCGAATGAAGTTACCGAAGAGCAAATCAAATTGAGGGCATTTCCATTTTCCCTCAAAGATGCGGCTCGAGATTGGTTGTACTACCTTCCACCGGGAGTATCACAACTTGGGAATTAATGAAGAAGGCGTTCCTTGAGAAGTACTTCCCCGCCGCCAAATCGTCAAGTATCAAGAAGGAGATATCCAATGTGGAGCAAGACGATGGGGAAACACTTTATCAATATTGGGAGCGTTTCCAAAAATTATTATCAAGTTGCCCATATCATGGGTATAGTGCTACCGATCTCATCCTCTATTTTGTTGGAGGATTATCTCCGGATGATGCCCGAATGGTCCATGCCGCTAGTGGAGGAGGCATTGTTAATAAAAATCCGGATGATACTTATGCATTATTGAGTGAGCTTGCGGAAAGCTCACGCCAATTTAGTGTGAGAACTACCACAAAAAGGGTGAACATGGCTACTTCAAGTTCTCACACTTCACTTGAAAGGAAGGTTAAAGATTTGGCTTCCATGATGAGGGACATGATGAAGGGGAATCAACAACAAGTTCAAGCTTGCTCTATTTGTTCATCACATGGGCATTTCGCCGACAAGTGTCCACTTATGGAAGAGGAGGCCACCGAGGAGGTAAATGCGGTCGGTGCTTTTGGCCAAAAGAGGTATGATAATTTTTATATGAGAAGAGACCATCCCGGGTTCCAATATGGAAACCCACAAGGAGGCTTACAACCTCAAGGTCAAATTTTTAATCAACCTCAAGGCCAATCCTTTAGCCAACAATTTGGTCAAGTCCGACCCCGTTTCATTCCTAGAAACCAAGTCCCAAACATCTTCACCCCACAAGCCCAAACTACCACACCTACTATGTCCACGGAGGACATGATCCGGGCTTTAACCTCTATTGTTGCTACAATGCAAGCAAACCAAGCCCAATTCCAACATGACACTAAAACTAGCATTCAAAACCTAGAACATCAAATGGGTCAAATGTCTAGTGCTATAGGGAGACTTGAGGCTCGGGATTCCGGGAAACTTCCATCCCAACCTATTCCCCCACCTAATGCTAATGCTAGTGCTATTACTTTGCAAAGTGGGAAAGAATTACCCGGTCCACAGGATAGGATTCGGGAAATCGTGGAGCAAGAGGAGGAAGAGCTTGAGGTTGAGAACACCGTTCCAACCCCGGTGGAGCAAGAAGCGTCTTCACCGATAGTGACACCCACTTATGTGGACCCACCACCATTTCCAGAGGCACTCAAAAGGAAGACTCGGCCCATGCAAGATAAGGATGTCTATGAAACTTTTCGGAAATGTGAGGTAAACATCCCTTTACTTGATTTATTGAAAAGTGTTCCTAGATATGCTAAATTTCTTAAGGAATTGTGTACTATCAAGAGGAATCAAAAGCTTAAGGGAGTCCAAAAGTTAAAGTCAATGAACATGTGTCGGCTTTGTTTCAACATAAATTACCACCTAAATGTAGTGACCCAGGTATGTTTACCGTTCCTTGCACTGTAGGAGACACCACATTTCCTAATGCTATGCTTGACTTAGGTGCATCGATAAATGTACTCCATATTCATTATATAAATCTTTGAAATTGGGTCCTTTAGTTAAAACGGGGGTGGTAATACAATTAGCCGATCGTTCTAATGCTTACCCCAAAGGGGTTGTTGAGGATGTCCTAGTAATGGTGGACAAACTCATTTTCCCCGCCGATTTTTATGTGCTTGAAATGGAACATGATTCACATGCGACCCCTATACTTTTAGGTAGATCATTTTTGAAAACCGCAAGCACTAAAATCGACGTGTCTAATGGTTCACTCACTATGGAGGCTAATGGTCAAGTGGTTAATTTTAACATTTATGATTCAATGAAATATCCACGTGACGACCATTCTTGTTACATGATTGATGTTTTGGAGCCCATAGTGCAAGATGTGTTCAACCTAGAAGGAGAAGATGACTTGATTGTGGCTATTGATAATAGCTTATATTGTAATGATTTGGATCTAACTCTTTCTAGTAACTTGCAGGAGGTTGTGGCTTCCTTATCCAAGATGGAGACTTCACCTATTATGTCGTCTTTTTCTAAACCACTAACACTAACTTTGCCTCGTGAGAAATTGTTACCTTCAGTTGTGCAGGCACCCGTGGTAGAATTAAAACCATTGCCAGATCATTTGAAGTATGTGTTTCTAGGAGATGGTGAGACCTTACCCGTCATCATTTCTAACAAGCTCACGGAGGAGCAAGAGGCAAGACTAGTCGAGGTTCTTAAGGAGAATAAGTTAGCAATTGGATGGACTATAGCTGACATCAAAGGCATTAGTCCAACCACTTGTATGCATCACATTTTCCTAGAAGAAGATGCCAAACCGGTGAGGCAACCCCAAAGGAGATTGAACCCACCTATGATGGAGGTGGTGAAGAAGGAGATCTTGAAGCTCTTGCAAGTGGGTATAATTTACCCAATCTCGGATAGCAAGTGGGTGAGTCCCACACAAGTTGTGCCAAATAAGAGTGGCGTGACGGTAGTAGAGAATCAACATGGAGACTTGGTTCCCACCCGTGTTCAAAATGGGTGGCGCGTTTGCATTGATTACCGTCGACTCAATGCGGTGACTAGGAAGGACCATTTCCCTCTACCTTTCATCGATCAAATGCTAGAGAGGCTTGCCGGTAAGGTTTTTTATTGCTTTTTAGATGGGTACTCGGGCTATTTTCAAGTAGCAATTGCGCCCGAGGATCAAGAGAAAACCACATTTACTTGTCCATTTGGTACTTTTGCATATCGACGCATGCCATTTGGGCTATGTAATGCCCCCGCAACTTTTCAACGATGCATGGTTAGTATATTTTCAGAATATGTTGAGAATTTCATTGAAGTTTTCATGGATGACTTTACCGTGCATGGTGACTCGTTTGATAGTTGCTTATTTCATTTGTCTCTTGTGCTTAAGAGAAGCATTGAATCTAACCTTGTTCTTAATTCGGAAAAATGTCATTTCATGGTAGAACAAGGTATTGTCCTAGGTCATGTGGTTTCATCTAAGGGTATTGAGGTCGATAAAGCCAAAATTGACACAATTCAATCCCTTCCTTATCCAACTAATGTGCGTGAAGTTCGTTCTTTCCTTGGTCATGCAGGTTTCTATAGGAGATTTATCAAGGATTTCTCTAAAATGGCTTCACCATTATGCAAGTTGTTGCAAAAAGAAGTAGATTTTGAGTTCGATTTGGCATGCAAGGAGGCGTTTGACAAGTTGAAGGAGAAGTTAACCTCGGCACCGATAATCAAAGCTCCGGATTGGTCCCTCCCATTTGAACTCATGTGTGATGCAAGTGACTATGCCATCGGTGCCGTTTTGGGACAAAGAGTTGGAAGGATACCTCATGTGATTTACTATGCATCTTTGACCCTTAACGAGGCCCAAAAGAACTACTCTACTACCGAGAAAGAGATGTTAGCGGTAGTATTTGCTTTAGAGAAGTTCCGTTCTTACTTGCTTGGTACCAAAGTGGTAGTTTACACCGATCACGCCGCCCTTAGGTATTTGATGACAAAGAAGGAGGCCAAGCCGAGGCTCATTCGATGGGTTCTATTGTTGAGTGAATTTGACTTAGAGGTCAAAGATAAGAAAGGAGCCGAGAATGTGGTCGCCGACCACTTAAGTCGATTGGTAAATCAAGATAGGCTAGTGGAGCCTATTCGGGGTTCATTTCCCGATGAGACACTCTTTGCTCTTACTTACGTTCTTCCTTGGTATGCAAACATTGTTAATTTTCTTGTTTCCAATGAATTTCCTACAGGTTTTTCAAAATCCCAAAAGGAGAAGATTCGTAGTGATGCTAAATACTATGTTTGGGATGATACTTACTTATGGAAACATTGTGCGGACCAAATAGTACGGAGGTGTGTACCAGAGAGTGAGGTAAGCTCTATCCTTGCCTTTTGTCATTCATATGCTTGTGGAGGCCATTTTGGAGCTAGACGTACCGCACGAAAGGTACTAGATTGTGGTTTTTATTGGCCTAGCTTGTTTCGTGATGCTCATGGCTTTGTTAAGACTTGTGACAATTGCCAAAGGAGCGGTAACATTTCACGTCGAAATGAGATGCCTCAAACCCCTATGATTTATTGTGAAATTTTTGATGTATGGGGTATTGATTTTATGGGTCCATTTCCCGTGTCTCATGGGTATTTGTATATTCTTCTTGCGGTTGATTATGTCTCGAAGTGGGTGGAAGCTAAACCCACTAGGACTAACGATTCTAAGGTTGTTGCAGATTTTGTGAAATCTAACATTTTTTCTAGGTTCGGAATTCCCCGGGCTTTGATAAGTGATAGAGGCACCCATTTTTGCAATAGGACGGTTGGCGCATTATTGAAGAAATACTTTGTTACTCACAAGGTGTCCACCGCTTATCATCCTCAAACCAATGGGCAAGCCGAGGTGTCTAATCGAGAGGTGAAATCTATATTAGAGAAAACAGTAAACCCGAATCGGAAAGATTGGAGCATGAGGCTCGATGACGCTTTATGGGCCTATAGAACGGCTTATAAGACTCCGATTGGTATGTCACCATATCGATTAGTCTTCGGTAAGTCTTGTCACCTCCTGGTTGAACTTGAGCACAAGGCCTATTGGGCAGTGAAAAATTTGAATATGAGGATGGATGAATCGGGCTTGTATCGAAAATTGCAACTACAAGAGCTCGAGGAGATTAGGAACGAGTCCTATGAGAATGCCGCGATATTTAAAGATCGAACCAAAGCATGGCACGATAAAATGTTGGCTCGGAAAACCTTCACCGTGGGACAAAAAGTGTTGCTTTTTATGTCCCGTCTTCGGTTATTCCCGGGAAAATTGCGATCCCGGTGGATTGGTCCGTTTGAAGTCACACAAATATATCCACATGGAGCGGTCGAGATTCGTAGTTTCTCTACGGATAAGGTTTTTAAAGTGAACGGACATCGTCTTAAGCCGTATTATGACGGGTTTCAAAAGGAAACGATCGAGGAAATCGACATTTCCGACCCAATTTATGAAGATTGAATCCGTTCTCTTTACGTCGAGCCACGACGTTAACTAAGGCGCTTGTCGGGAGGCAACCCGTCTTTTCTTTTCTTTTCTTTACTTTTATTTATTTATTTATTATTATTATTACTTATTATTATTATTATTATTATTATTATTATTATTATTTTCCCATTTTTAGAATAAATTTTAATTTTCTAATTAATTTCATTTTCTATTTTGTAGGTATAATTCTCGGATATGAAATCGACGTAATTCGATTTTATAAATCGAGTTAAAAAAAAAAGCAATCGATTGTCGGAAACTAAACCCGACAACCAAGCAATTGAATGTCGGGAATTGAAACGACCAAACAACCAAGCAGCAGATATCATAGTAATCGAATGGCCGCTGGGCGCGGCCACCGACGGTCGCTGGCAGCGGAGCCGAATCAGGAGATGGTGAGGTACGCCGCTGGTGAGGCTGAGTCAGCCGCTGGGCGTGGCAGACATGGCCGCTGGACGCGGAAATTTGGCCGCTGGCAGCGGCGAAAATCGTGTTTCGGCTGCTGTTCTGGTGTTGTCGTGCTGCTGTGCTGCTGTTTTGGTGCTGCTGTTGAGAGGTATGTTGTGCTCTCTTTCAATTTATTTTATTTTATTTTCTTCCCCTCTCTTTTTTTACCTTCTTCTAAACTTTCTTTTTCTATCCTTAAAAAATTACTGCAACTTTTTCCTCTGAAAATCCCATGAAAACTCATCAAATTTGACTCAAATTTGTCCCAAATCACTTCAAAATTACTTCTATATTGTTACCCATTACAATTCCTATCATTTTAACACATAATTTTGCCCAAAATGTCAAAAAAATCGAGTTTTTCTGCCCTTGGATGTCAAAATCCGAGTTTGATTTATTTTTGTTTTTTTTGACTAATTGAGTCGAATTCGATCTTAATCAACGCAAGGAGGACATTCATTCATTGTTTCAAATTTTAAGAGGTATAATTTTCAAATTCTTCTTCCAATTCCTTGAAATTTTACCTCTTACCCATTAATTAGTAGCTTGAATTTTGTTTATTCTTGCTCAATTTTGGGTTTTCTTGCCCCTCCTTGTGTTATTTGAATCGCTTTGTGTGATTGATATTTTTGTTGTGATGGTGTGAAAATTGAGTGATTGAATTGGTGAATTGTGGATTATTTTGAGAAGAAAAAAAATTGAGTGAATTGTGAGTGAGGATTTTGTTGATCATTACTTGAGATATGGGGAGAGCTAAAAGAAAAAATTACTCTACTACCGTTTCTACACCACCACCAAAAAAATCCAAAACCGTCACTAAAAAAGCTCAAACCAAACCCGTCCATCCTAAACATATTCCCGTTACCAAACCGTCTTGGTTAACTAAAGCTCAAGACCCAATTTGGGATAGGTTATCTAAGAAGGAGATGAGAGGAACTCGATTTCTTTGTCGTTCTACTCTTGAGAAATTGGGGATGCTTGACGTCATGACCAAGCTAATGAAAAATGTGGGTTTAGAAGAATTTATGGAGAAGGGGGCTCATACTTATCGAAGGTATACACTTGAGTTCTTTTCCACCATAGCGATTTCTAAAAAAAGCACTAAGCTTGCACCCGCAATTAGCTTTAAATTGAATGGTAAAGCTCGTGAGTTAACTTATGAGAAGTTGAGGGAAGCTTTTGGTATTCGGGATATGTGTGAAAAGGAGTATGTGGGGGTGAGAGAGAGGGGGATTTGGTGGCAAGAGGTTACGGGGTTGCTTTTGGGTGGTAAATCCGGTGAGATGAGTTCGAGTATTCCCAACCCATGTCTTCAACTTGCTCATCGTTTGATTGTTAACTCATTCCTTTGTAAGGGGGAGCCTAACAAGCTTCCCCACTCTCATTTTGGTTACTTGAGGGCTATGATGCCGGATGGCGAAGGTGTTCCCGATTGGGTTGGTCTTTTTGTTTCATCTAGCATAGCTTTGGGTACTAAGGATGGGGAAATTATAAATGGTGGTGGGTTAGTCACTCTCATTATGAATTACTTGAATATTGAGGTGGCGGAGGGGGAGAATCCGTTACTTGATAATTACCTCTTTAATATTCCTTGTTTGATTCACGCTAAGATGTTACGACCTCGCACGAAAGTAAAAGGGTCTTATTATTATCGTTGGGGAAAGAATCATGATTCTTATCTACAATTGCCGAGACCCGAGGATGATCCTTTGGTCTATGGTGAAGTTTCGGAAGATTTCTTTGTTCCCCGGGATCGTGACATTGATGATGATGATGAGGAGGAGGAGGAAGAGGAAAGTGATGACGATGTTGAGAGTGAGAAAGATGAGAGTGGTGAGGATAGTCAAGTTCGTGAAAAAGGAGAAGGAGCAAGGGTGAAGGAAGGGAGGAGTCATGAGAAGAATAAGAGTGAGGATGCTTTGGAGGGGGCAAATAATGAGTTAGAAGTGGATCGAGAAGCTTGGTTTACAAAGATAGATGCTTGGTGTGCCTCAACAGATGTTATGATTCATGACATGCGTGCACGGTTGGAGGAAACTCATGCCGCTACTTTGGAGACTAGAGACTTGATGAGAACTTTGTCTCGTGCTCTCTTAGCACGGTTCCCGGACACTCGACCACCATCGTCCGAGATCCTTAGCGAGATTGAGGGGCAAGCTGACATCGGGGATTCCCCCGACACTTGATTGCTTGGTATGTTCCTTCTTCTCATTTTCTATGTCTTTTTCTTTAATTTTCCTCACATTGAGGACAATGTGGAGATTAAGCGTGGGGAGTGGAATATACTTGTATATATGTAATTTCATATTTCAAAAAAGAAAAAAAAAAGAAAAAAAAAATCGAAAAAAAATTTAAAATAAAAAAAAAAAAGAAAAAAAAAAAGAAAAAAAAGAAAAAGAAAAAGAAAAAAGAAACCCGGCTAGGTGAAAACTCGCAAGGGCGAGCGCCTAGGCAAAAATGGGTATATGGCCGAGGACGGAGTGAAAACCCGAAAGGGCGCTCCGGGTAAAATGAAGAAACGAGAAGCGTGCCATGAGAGTAGAAGTGAGGAATAAAAGCTAAATCAAAAACCCGTAAGGGCGGGCGGTTTAGGCAAAATGAGGGATTAGGAAAAAAAAGAAATCATTATTTTGATTACTATTTTTGCTATTTCTTCATGATTCGGGAGTCATAAGGAGGTTAGAAGGGTGATTCGGGTTTAGGATCATCTTAGAGTTGGAGTGATAAGTGGATGTCAACTACATGTTTTTATTTGTCAACCCTTTTTCTGTAGTTGGTGTTGTGATTTTTTGTGTGTGAGCGGGCATTGATTGTAGTATGGTCTTGGTGAATAGGTTATTTTATTCCTTGGACCATATATATTTTTTGAGAGGGATGTTATAAAGAGGGGGTGTGAGAGTCGAGAGTAGTTTTTGGTTGTATCAAGCTACCTACGCTTCACTGTATAGACCTTGTGGAGGATCATTATTTTGATTTAATTTACTCGAGGACGAGTAAAGGTCTAAGCGTGGGGATGTTTGATTAGTCTAGTTTAGTAGGGATTAATAAGGGTCACTTAGTTGACTATTTTGTAGATTTGGGTGTGTTTTGACGGATTATTGTGTGCATGTCGTAATTGATGGGTTAATATAATAAAATGTGTAATTAGGTGGATTAAAGGGTGAAAAGTAATATGGGTTGTAATTGAAATATTTATTGGGTTAAAGTGTCAACAATCCTTTGCAAGTGAAGACAAATCAAGCCCAAAGTGAAAGTGGAAGCCCAGACCAAGTAGAAGAAAGATGTGGAGAATTTCTAAAATCCGCTGCCAGCGAATTTTCCAAATTCCGCTGCCAGCGGCAGAAATTTATGCATAGGATTCCTTCTTGGATTCTTTTTTCGCATAGGATTCTTTCTCTAGTCTTTTGTTCTTCTTCTTTACTCACCTCTTTTATTCTTCTTCTTCATTATGAGGCATTTTATGTGGCTTTATGAGCCATTGATGAAGATGCTCCATGGATGACTATATAAGGAGGAGAAGTTCACCATCACATTCATCATCCAACACATCAATCATCACTTGTAATTCTCAAAAACACATATAGTTTCTATCATATTTTCTAGCTTATTTTGCAAGTAGTCCATTTGTATGGAGGGCTAAGTTCTTATTCTTGGAACAAGTAGTCGAAGCCTTTCAAGTTAGTGAATTGTAAGACTCATTTCTAATTTACTATTATATTAGAATATCAAGTTTAATTTGCAATATTTCTTGGTTTGTTAATTCATCTTCTAGTTTGATCACCTAGTTGTTGTTATTGATAAATCATTGCTAGAATAGTTAAATGAATCTTTTGTTTGTTTAACTATATCCGAGTAGGAAATATAATTCACCAATTTGTATGCTTTTCATCGTTGTTGAGTTATAAGGATTAAACTTGTATGAAATAAAGTGATACCGCTTGAGTAATCATTCTTCATCTTTGCTAAATTCCATCGTTCTAATCTACATATTGATATGATTTAGACGCTTGATTTAAATTGACAATATTGTAAGGGTTATTTGAGTATGCTTCTCATATCTTATAACTATTAATAAGTGGAATTGGAAGTCGATTAAACTTCATAGCAAAGTATTCTAATATAAAGTGTAAAGTAGAAGAGTCAATGATCAATTCGTTAAACTCGATGGTGGATATTGCTTGGTCCAAGTACTTTTCTCATATTTGTTAGATTGTTTATTCGTATTAGTTTATTTTATTTTGTTAATTTATTTTGTTAGTTTATTAGACTTAGAGTAATCATTCACACATAAATCCCCCCATATTGGTTACTAATTTATATAGATTTATACACACTTAAAACGACATAATTATCTTCCTTGTGGGTTCGACCCCTACTTTCACTAACTACTAGTTTGTGTTAGAAGTGGATTAAAATTGTAATTTGGAGACTCACGACAAGTCTAGCCAATACGGTAGGATTCAGCTTCGACCCATTTGGTGAAATAGTCGATTGCTACCAAAATGAAGCAATGTCCTCCGGTTCCCGAGGGGTTTATCGTCCCAATTATGTCGATTCCCCATGTTGAAAATGGCCAGGGTGACGTCATGGTATACAGCAGGGAGGGTGGCATATACTGCACATTGGCAAAAATTTGACAATTATATATGGCAATGTCTAACATATAGCTGGCAGTCAGTTTCCATGCTATTCCAGTAGTATCCGAGTCTCGTGATTTTCCGGACTAACATCTGGGCATTCATGTGTGGGCCGCATTCACCATCATGTACGTCAGCCATAACCTTTTCGGCGTTGCCTTTATTGATACATCGAAGGAGAGCCCCCTGCGCTGTCTTTTTGTAAAGTTGCCCATCGTTGGTGCAGATAAACTGGGCTGCCAGTCTTCGCAAGGCCTTTCTGGCTCGGCTGTCAGCTCCGGGTGGATATTCTCCGGTTGTTAGGTACGTCAACACAGCTTGATACCATGGCTCGGGATCGGGTATCTCGATATCTTCGATGTCGTGGATATAAGCTGGCTCAGATCGTCTTTCGACACAGATCGGCATGCTGGTCACATGATTGGGAATGTTTAGTAAAGATGCCAGTTTTGAGAGTGCATCTGCGAACTGATTCTCTTCCCGAGGTAGGTATATATATTCTACCTTCTGGAACTGTTTCTCGAGATCCCTTACTCGCGCCTGGTAGGCCACGAGATTAGCATTTCGAGTCTTCCATTTTTGGAGTGCTTGATTAATGACCAGGGATGAATCATCATGCACTCGGAGGTTCGTGACCCCTAAGTCGGTGGCGGCTTGTAGCCCGTGGATACATGCTTCATACTCAGCGGCGTTATTAGTGACGTCGAAGTCTAATTTGATGGACACGGGAGTAAGTTCCCCTCTTGGCGAGATTAGGAGAATCCCGACTCCAAATCCTCGGAAATTGGATGCCTCGTCAAAGTATAAGTCCCATGTTTCGGCGTCGGTATGGAAAATGTCTTCATCTGGGAAGGACCAGGTGTCGGTGTGTCCTTCTTCGGTTATGGGACTGTCAGCGAGAAATTCGGCTACTATTCGTCCTTTGATGGCTTTCAATGGTACGAACTTCAGATCGAACTCTGCCAACATCAGGGTCCATCTTGATATCCTGCCATTGAGAATGGGCTTTTCGAAAAGGTACTTGATCGGATCCATTCTGGATAGTACTTGTACCTCGTAACTGAGCATGTAATGTCGGAGCTTCTTGGTGGCCCAGACCAAAGCTAGACACGTTTTTTCGAGCATGGTGTATTTACACTCGTACTCTAAAAATTTCTTGCTGATATAGTATATGGCCCGTTCTTCGGAGTTGACCGTTTGAGCTAGCATAGCCCCCATGGCTGTCTCTGTCGTGGTTAGGTATAGTGACAAAGGCAAACCGTGCTGAGGTGGCATCAGGACCGGTGGTGAAGATAAAATTTCTTTGATTCTATCAAAGGCTGCTTGACATTTGTCGTCCCATAGTAACCGTTCCCCTATTTTCAGCTTCTTGAAGATCGGTTCACACACCATGGTTAGCTTTGAAACGAACCTGCTGATGTATTGGACTTTTCCGAGAAACCCTCTTATCTCCTTTTCGGTTTTAGGGGGCTGCATCTCGGTGATGGCCTTGATTTTGGCTGGATCGACTTCGATACCTCGTTGGCTAACGATATGACCCAGTAATTTGCCAGATGTTACCCCGAAACTGCATTTCTGAGGGTTTAGCCTCATGTTGTATTTGCGTAGTCGGGCGAAGAATTTTCTCATGGCGGCGATGTGACCGTCCCTGTCTTTAGATTTGACGATCATGTCGTCCACGTAAACTTCCACCTCTTTATGCATCATGTCATGTAATAAAGTTGTGGCGGTTCGTTGATAGGTGGCCCCGGCATTGATGAGACCAAATGGCATAACAGTATAGCAATAAGTACCCCAAGGTGTAATGAAGGTGGTCTTATCCATATCTTCTTCTGCCATTTTTATCTGGTTATACCCCGCATACCCGTCCATAAATGATAGAAGGGCATGATCAGCTGTGTTATCCACCAGTATATCGATGTGTGGTAACGGGAAATCGTCTTTCGGGCTCGCCTTGTTAAGATCCCGAAAGTCTACACAGACACGTACCTTACCATCCTTTTTAGGGACTGGTACGATGTTTGCAACCCAATCTGGATACTCGGAGACTCGTATGAACCCAGCCTTGAATTGTTTGTCGACTTCCTCTTTGACTTTGAGGGACCATTCGGGCCTCATGCGTCGGAGTTTTTGTTTAACCGGCTTGAACCCTTCCTTGATCGGTATATGGTGCTCGGCTATTTCGCGATCAATTCCCGGCATGTCCTTGTAGGACCATGTGAAGACGTCTTTGAATTCTCGAAGGAGATTCACGAATTGTTGTTTCTCCTCGAGATCTAAGGATAACCCTATCTTAAGCATCTGAGGTTTTAAGGTTGTTCCCACGTTAATGGATTCGGTTTCTTCGATTACCGGATTGCGGGATTCCCTTTGCTCTAGTTGCTCGATCAGATGTGGAGGCATGGATACCTGTTCGTCGGGTTTCTCAATGTCATTGCACATAATATTTTTGGAATTGAGAAAGTTCTGAAAATGAGACAAGTCGTAAGTAGAACGGTTGTTATTATTGATCATGAATTGAGAAAATAGCTCGAATAGAGCTGCCATCTGATCGCTAGTCAGTGGCGGGATAGGTAGGATGCCCGGGACAGACCCCGAGGGACCTGGAATAGCTAAAGGGAGAGGGGAAGTTACAGGACTGACCCTAGCACCGGACTCACTAGACTCAATCTTAGACTCTGACTCGGACTCCGACTCGGACTCAGACTCAGAGTCTGGCATTTCTCCTTCCCCTGTGATCAGCTTGTAAGTCCTTCCTTGACTGTCAGTCCATTTGACAGTCTTCCTCCAGGCCCTGCTTCCGGTCCCGGATCCGACCTCCGAGATCAGTTTAGATGGATCAAAGGTGCGGCTACAGAGAATGAGACTGACCAGCTCTTCCTTCGGTGTTGGGGTCGTGAGTTCCTCTCCAAAAAGCAGCTCTAGCGCGGGCTCAGCATTCTTAGCATCTTCAGACTGGATAAGAGCGAAGATGTCATCTGGTATGTAGTTGCAATCCTGGGCCAAGTGGGTCCCAGGGTGCGTGGTATTGGGCCGGTATAGGCCCGTTTGGACTGGTCCAAATACTGGAGTAACAAAAGTGACAGTGTTAGTCCTTGTTTGGCCCATATTCTCTGGGGTTATGGTATAACCCAGACCAGTTTGAGTCCTCCCGTTATCTAGGACTTCGAGGATTTTCCCTGCGGGGAGATCGGGCCTTGATGTAGCCCCCGACAGATAGCCTAGATTTTGCAACATCCGGTCAATGCTGACTGTGAAGTAGGGTCGGAAAAGATACTCTTCTTCAATGGTCCCTACGAATTCGAACCCCCAGAGATCGGTGCGGCCTGAGGTGTTGCAGTTAGCCACAGTCATAGGTGTGGCTTCTAGAGTGATGACGGTGTCGTGCAAAGGTAGCTTGATTTTCCGATGCAAGGTGGAGGATACAGCCCAGGTTGCGTGGATCCAAGGTCTTCCCAAAAGAAGGTTAAAGGAAGAAGTCACGTCGATCACTTGAAATTCCAGCTCCTTCTCTATCGGGCATGTTATGATAGTAAGTTTTGTGGCTCCGGCTACTGACTTTGGACTTCCGTCGAAAGCCTGAATGGTTTGAGCAGTGGGAATGTAGTCGGCCTCGGTGATGCCGAGGGCTTTAGCGGTCCTCAAGGGGAGGACATTGACCGCTGACCCGTCGTCAATTAGGGTCATTGGTAGGTACTTTCCACGACAGATGACCGTGATGTAGAGGGCCATGTTGTGGGCTGGCCCAAATGGTGGTAGATCAGCATTGGAGAAGGTAATCGATGGGCCTTCCTCTTTGGATTTCCCCTTTAGGTGGGGCAGAACCGTGGCTACCATTTCAGCTGGAGTAGCCAAAGAGTCGATTTTGACCTGATCGAGGGTCTTAATGAGTGCCTCTCGATGTTCCTGGGAGCTAACTAGGAGTTGCCATATAGAGAGGTCAACTCGAGTCTTGCTCAGCTGCTTTACAAGAGCCTTTTCAGTAATTGGCTCTTCCGGGGCGGGCTCCACCCTAAGTGGCTCAGCGATGATGAGGGCTTGACTATTGGCTAAGACCTTGGACTTAACCTTCTGAATCTCCGCGGGCGTGATGGGGACAGCTTCCCCCTGGGTGAGATAAACGTCGTCTTCATCGTCGCACCAGATCCCGTTTATTTGCGGGACAAATGGAGAAATGAGGTGTGAGCAATCCACTATTTCCCCGGAGAAAATGGCGTGGGTGGCCAGCGGATTATCCTTGTTGTTGGGTTTTCCTCCCGGTAAAGGGATCTTGCCACTTTCGATGAGATCTTGGATAAGGTGCTTTAGCTTCCAGCATTTCTCAGTATCGTGTCCCTTGCCACGATGGTATTGACAGTAGGCCTGGATGTCGTAGGCCTTGGAGCGACGCTCGACCGGGAGCTCAGGTGTTGGGCCTATTGGGGTGATCAGGCCTTTTGATGATAGCCTCTGCAGGGCATTTTCATAGGTGGTGCCTATGTCGGTGAATACCCGGGGGGTGGTATTCTTCTTGGACGGGGTATCAAGTAAGTTTACCTCGTCAAAAATGCTACGAGTGGCAGCAGTAGATGTGGGCTTGCTTGTCGATGAGCTGGCCCCTTGGTATCCCTTAGCGGAGGCCTTAGTGAGGCTTTCCAACCTTAGATCATCTTCGATTCTCGTCCCCATTTCAGTCAGGACCGCGAAACTAGGTATGATGGCGTACCGGAGATGGACCCGGTAAGCAGGAAGGAGGTTCTTGACGAAGGCTTCAACCAGCACTTTTTCACTGGGCTTATCGACCAGTTTGACGCTTTCAGCCCTCCAGTGTTGAAGGTATTTCGTGAATCCTTCCTTAGGTTCCTGGGCCATTACTTCCAGGGTGCGCATAGTGGTCTGGATTTCCGTGTTGTCGGCGTAGTTCCGAGCGAATTCCGTTGCTACGTCATCCCAAGTTTTGTATTTCTTGGAATCGAGCCGGTAGTACCAGGCCCTTGGGTGCTTCTCGAGGGAAGAATCGAATAGGTGTTTAAACATGTTGGACTTAACCCCCTTAAGGGCCATGAACTCCTTGAAAGCCCGGATATGGTGGACCGGGTCTTCAGTACCCTCGAACATTGGCAGGCCCGTCATATTGAGATTGGCGGGTAGTTCGTCGGTCAACGGTGTGTAGGTCCGAGCATTCTCCGTGTGGATGGAGTTTTGGGTCGATAGATGGACCTATTCCTGCAGTTTGTGGACTGCGCTGGCCAATTCAGCTAAGGGCCCAGTAGTGTCGACACTGCCACTGGGAGTTCCCTGCTCCACGGCACTTACCCGGGTAAGGATGGCGATCTGGTCCCCTCTCATCGATGTGATCATGTTTTCCAGTTTGGTCAATGAGGCCCTCAATTCATCTATGGCTTGTTGCGTCATGGCTCGGGTGTGGGGTGGCCTGTCTGTAAGGGCACCGCGTAATCAGTAACTGACCCAAATCATAGAATCAAAGAGTACATCCCGAGCAAGGAAAAGACTAGACGAGAAAAAGATTGAAAACCGACTTCTAGACGGATGACCCATGGATGGTGGGCCTTCCTTAGGACTTAGCAAAGTGGGCCTAGTCCCGTTCGAAGGAAGGTCCACGTGAGAATTCCCCAGACTTTGGACTCGAGTGTGTAAACGGGCTTCCCTTTGCAGGAGTTTGTCCTACGAAGGTGGGCCGTGCCTTGACAAATAAGGCGGACTGGGTTAGGGAGGAAATCCGTGATGTATGATCGACGAAGTTTCGACGCTATAGACTCATACAACCTATGACAAGACCCGACACTGCTAAATACGGGAAGTCCTAAGAAGAAGAGGGTTTTGAAAAGAGAATTTGGATTTGAAAACCGAGCAAAGTCGGGTAGAATAGTCTGATTTTTATTGAAAATCGAAAAAAAAAGGTTATCGGGCCGAGATTTCGGGTTTTTTGAAAAGGTTTGGACAGCATACCGGCTAAAAATAGGCTATTTTGAGTCAAAATCATAAGTCCTAAATTCGGTAGCTTTCCGGGTTTTGAAAAATAGATGGGTTTGAAAAGATGCAAGTTTTTTTTGAAAATGACGGTTTTTGAAAAAGACCAAAGAAGATCAAGTATCATGTAGTCACGGAAACAGTATAATGACACCGTGTATGCTCTTAGTCTAAGTCTCGGTCGGTCGAATAGGGTCTATAACAACGACGATCGCTTTCTCGCAAATCAGGACAGACTTCCTAAGCCAAGTTGGTCTTAGAACCTGCCGTAAAACCCATGCGAGTTCCGCCATCGAAGTCTGTAGTGCACCCATTTAAGAATGCACCGTGGTATAGTGGGACGTCGGTCACAAGTAACCGGCCCGAGAAAGATTTGGGTTATGCATGAACCATTGAACTAAAACGTGTACATTACTATTCGAACGATTTCTTTTCGAGTCTCACCCTGAGGATGCCGATGGTAAGTGACACATCAGTTAATCCCCAGCGGAGTCGCCAAATTGTGGACATGACATAGGTCCACCCCGACGCGGCCACGCGCGGGTTTGGGGAGGCGAATGAATCTCCATATGAGATGGTCAAATTGAAATTTAAATCGAAGTAGGAGTCGCCACCGAACTTTGTGGGAGTTCGGGCCCGTTCGAACCCACTCTATGTCGTAGTAGGTCGTGTACAAAATACGGCCCATTTTCGATGTCAGAGTTTATTGGGTTCGTTCCTTAGCATTTGATACCGATACCGACATTATCGGATATCGTATATTGAATGACTCTCGTTGCCAATGGATTCGGACATCCGGAAACCATGGTTCTGAGTAAGGGGTGAGGGTACGTGTTGGGAAGTTCACTAAGAACACCCAACCCCGCCCGCACTTAGCGGCCTTTACTAAGATATCGTTCGTTTTTTACGTACACGCGTTAGTTCGATAGTGGAATGATATGCAAACATTATTTTTCCTAAGCATGTGAGAGAAATTGAACGGGTTGCTAAGTCGTTTAATGCATCTTAAACTAAGAACGTCAAAGTTATTTTAGCATGTGAAGTTCGTTTTAGTCTAATAAAACAATAGAAATAAACTGCTACAAACACGAGAAAACGAGTTAGTAACGATTGAATAAATCGAATAAAGATGCAAATACGATAATATGCATGTTTCGAAAAAGTTTTATGACTCGTGAAAAATACTTTGTCGAAATCTGAAAATATACCGAGAAAACCGCTGTTTTATGTGAGAAAACGATGCTGGAAAAATCGGAAAAAAAAAACGGAAAAAGGCCGCGGCTTACAGCAGCCCGCGCGACTCGCGCGGGTGGCTGTCTCAGGATCGGTTTTCGAAAATTGCTAATTTTGATAAATCGCGTACAAATATGGATTAATTTATACTCGATTTATATTTTTGATATTCGTCGTATTCGATTATGAAATCGATATCAAATAGTTAGAATGATTTTTTAGAAAAAGGTTTTGTAAAGTTTATTTTGAAAAGAGTTTGAACGAAAAGAGAAAAAAAAATGCTAATTCTCTTCGCTTAAAAAATCGTCGAATTTTGTTTAAAAAAGATGTAACGATTTTTTAGCATCAACGAGATTTAATTTAGTTCTTCGTTAAATACAATATTCGATTAGAGAATCGATATCGTATTTTAAGAACGTTTATATATAAAAAATAGTTTTTGTAGTATCGATATTATGTAAAAAAAAAATGCGACAACGACCCGTAATAAAGACAGACCGACGACACGACAACGAGAAAAGGACGAGAGAAGGGAAGAGAGAAAGGAAGAATCGGGTTTGATTTCACACCCTCAACCTACATGCTTTGTTTTCTCGAAATAAGGCTCGTCGGAAAGTGGCTTAGACTCGGGAGCGTCGAGATGATGTGGGATGAGTTTGGGGTGTCGGTTTGGTCGGGTGATGTGGCGAGTTTTGGCTGGTTTGAGGGTCGGTTTTGTCGGGTTGGATTCGTCGAGAATTGCTTAGTGTAACGAGGTTGTATGCGGGAATATTTGATGTATGGTTGATGTATATAGTTTGTAAAAATTTCTGCGTGTCCTTTGTGTTTGAATGGAGGGTCCTATTTATAGGCGAAAAGGTTTAGGAGAGGTGTCTTGCTTGGACAACAAGAAACACCAATTAGATAGGAAATGTAGGAGTTCGAAGGGGAGCGAGAGTCTCGTTTCTTGGTGAAGAAGCCGAGCATCTCGGCTGTTTTTGGCTGCCTTGGCCGAGTGTTTGACACTCGGTCGGTAATTGCTTTCGTTTTCGGATAGAATTCCACTTGAGATCAAATTCTATCCTCGAATGGATTTGTTTAATATTTTTTGAGGCTGATTTTTGTAGCATTTGAGTCCAAACCGGACGTGTAGTGTCACGGCTGGTCCGTGTATCTCGGGAAAAAATATCTTTGACCGGGTTTGACCCGGTCGCTAAAAGACGGTTTTGCCGCTGGTGCCGGATTCGACCCAAATTAGTCTTACTTGACTCGAAACGACTTACTGGGCCATGATTTGAGGTTGGTTTTGTAAGATTTGTACTCCGTAATAAGCCTAAACCAAATGTCCATGATTACGAGCCCATATCCGAGTCCATCAAAGCACGTTTGCGTCCGATCATCATCGGGTGTTTGGCGGGAACTACTATAGATACCTGGCGGTCAAAATGTGGGTGTCTACAACATGTAGAGAACAATAGGCTCAAGTATGCACAAGCCGTAACCAAGTATAATACAAATTATACAGTTACCTAATTACCAAGATATAGTATCTACAATTAAGGAGAATATTAGAATTAATATACTCTAACTATCCTGTATCTTTATCTTCAATATGCTCCCTCAAGGAGGACGACTCGAAAGAGAGACCGATCTTGCGTAAAAGCGGATCAAGATCCGGCCTGGGAAGCGGTTTGGTAAGAGCGTCAGCAAGTTGATCAGTAGCAGCAATGTGTTGAACTCGTAGACGATTATTGTGAACATGCTCCTTGACAAAGTAGAAGGAGAGGGCAACATGCTTCATTTTTGAGTGAAAAATAGGATTAACGGCGTAGCTAGTAGCACCAAGGTTCAGGGGCGAATCCAGGATTTCCCGATAGGGAGGGCATTTAGAAAATTATTTCGTACATAGTTTGTATTTTGAAAAAAAATTATAAGTAGATTTATAAAGTAAAAATAATTGCTTGAAAACCAAGTTTTGTTTTATAAATTAACGTTGGTTTTGGATTTTTTTGCTTCATTTTGAAAGACTTGCAAAAAAATAGACCATTATTATGCAATTGAGTAACCAGTAAATAGATACTCTCTCCCTCTAACTCATTTATTAGTATTTGATAAAAAATAATCGTCACAATTATCTAAAAGATAAACAAATGAACAAAATGGATGAAGACTTAAACTTATAAGAAGTATAATGTTTCAACATATTTAACATTTACATATCAGAATTGTGTGGCTTGTTGGTTTACTTGGATAGTTGGAGTCGTCTTGACACGAGATCTTGGGTTCGACTCTTGCTATTTGCATAATTTTAGCCCTTAACTTATTTATATAAGTAATCAAAAAACGTCTTGCAAGGGTTTCGAACCCTCGACCTCAGAAACAAAGTGGCGACCATCTCAACCAATGTGCCACAAGCAATACTATGATTAAAGTAGTTAAACAATTCTAATTATTTATGGGATCTAGGTGAGGGCAACCGCCCACCCATGAACACATCCAGATCCGCCCATGCCAAGGTTGCCTTATCGATGACCACTAAGGCCGAGTTCCCGGGAGCATATTGAAGGACTTTTTGAAATTTAAGAGAGACATTAGGAGAGATAGAAAGTGAGAAAGAACCAATATTGGCTATGTGAAGAGGAGAGCCATCACCCACTAGAAGATCATCGGTACCGTCATACGGGGCATGAAGGGCTAAGTTCTGGAGGTCATGAGTTATATGATGTGTGCACCACTGTCAATTATCCATGGAGCTTGGGTGGAAGCTGACACAATGTTGGCACGAGGTGGGTTGTTGTTGCGGTTTGAGGGACGGGGTGGGACGATTATATGTGGATAGCTAGCTTTGAAGACGGTACAGTTACGGAGATAGTGTCCTTGGGTGTGCGTGACACCATTGGCACTTACCCTTGAAGGGAGGTAGGATGGAGTCGGTGGGGTAGGTAACAGGCCGGGTTCGGGGGATGGAGGGGCAGGCGGGGGACTGTTCTGTTTGTGATAAACAACGTGGGCAGAGGCTAGGGAATGGATATTAGTGGCAGGCTAGGTTGCACAAACATTCCTCCAAACCAACGTGTCGTGTCGGACACACGTGTCGGATACCGATACACGTCGGACACACGACAATACGTGTCGGACACCTATAAAACCGTCCTGTTTTTTTAATTTTTTTTGGACACGTATCGGACACGGTTCGTCATATTTGGAGACGTGTCCGGTCCGGTTCGTAATATTTAGAGACTCGTCAGACATACCTAACGTTATTTATTGGGTTCCGGATTTAATAAATGACAATATTGTACGTTTATGGTGGTTACTTGATGCTATAAACACTTATTATAAGACTAAATAACTAACTACTAATTATGTTATAGTAGTACAATTGTTTAAATTTTTTAAGATTTGATTTTTAACTTCAAATTTATAAGACTTTAATTTTTGCTTTATTACTTTACGATAATTGTGATAATGTAAGTAACCAACGTATATCTTAGGCATAAAAATCTTCAAATTCTCTTTGTTTAAATATATATATATTGATTTTTTTTCCTACCGTGTCCGTGTCCTACAAATTTTCGAATGCCGTGTCACGTGTCCGTGTCCCGTGTCCATGTCTGTATTGGTGCAACCTAGGTGGCAGGTGAGGCATGTTTTAGGGACAAGTCGTATTGGATTAAACGTTCATGTAAAGATTCAAAGGAGATGGTGGTATCACGATGTTTAACAACATCAATAAGTGAGCGGTATTTAGCAGGATCAAGTCCTTAGAGAACCGTAGCAACAATGTCTTCATCATCTAGGGCCTTTCCGAGTTGTGCTAATTCATCCACGCTCGCCCGAATCGTTTGCATATACTCAGTGGCAGAGAGATCATCCTTGACAATGGTTTTGAGTCGATCTTTAATCTGCATTATATGCCCACAAGACGAATTAGCGTAAGTAGTACGAAGATAGGTCCAAATTTCAGTCGAGGTTTCGCACGGATTGAGCAGAGGTGCAATGGCTGCACTGACAGATCCACGAAGTGCGGCATGTAGCAAGGAGTCTTGGCGCATCCACGTGTCGTAAGCAGGGTTCGGAGTAACTACTGGTTTGTCATTTTTGGATGTGATTGTTTCCGAAGGACAAGGATGAGTCCCATCTAAATATTTGATGAGATCGAAGCCGTAGAGAAGGTCCGAGAGAGTTTTGGACCATCCTCTATAGGTGAGAGGGGTGGACTTTTCGATGCCAGCAAGTTCGATGGCAACGAAAGGAGTAGTTGAGTGGTTAGGGTTTGGGAAGATGGTAGCAGCACCGGTCATGGTGGCGGAGGAATTTTGTCGAGAAGGATGTTTTAGGGTGGGAGTTGGAGCGTTTTATGGCTTTGATACCATGTAGAAATAATATGCTTGAATGAGTAATTGTATTAATGAATCACAACGTATAAATACATGTAGAGAACAATAGACTCAAGTATGCACAAGCCGCAACCTAGTATAATACAAATTATACAGTTACCTAATTACCAAGATATAGTATTTACAATTAAGGAGAATATATTAGAATTAATATACTCTAACTATCATGTATCTTTATCTTCAATAATAGGTACATACACTACCTATCACATTACATATTTACAACATAATATAGGGGGATACGAATCTTAGACCTACGTAGGTTAGGACATTTTGGGCATGTAATTGACTAATTGAATATAGGATGTAGGACGTAGCAGGCCCGTCCCAAGGGCAGCGCAATAGGCGCAATGGAACCGGGCCTCCAATTTTTTGGGGCCTCAATCCAATTATGATTTGCTCTATAAGTCTAATATAAAACCTGACATAATGAAGCATTCACTACAAGAAATAATTCATATAGCTACCGTTCACGCGCGACTGAAAAATTCAGTCGCTTATTTAGCGACTGAAATTCGAAGGATAAGATGAAAAATCAACGACCATTAGCGACTGAAAACAGTCGTTAAAAAAAAGCGCGCGACTGGAATCAGTCGCTAAAAAATGGATGCGCGACCGATTTCGGTCGCTAAGGGTGTTAATTTTTTTTAAATAAACGAACACCCCCCCTCCCCCGGCTAATTCACTCATTTCACTCCCTCTCTCTAAAACTCGTCCCTCCTCCTTTCCTCTTCATTCATTCTTCAATTATCCCATTTTCCTTAAGGTATGTTTATCTATCTATATTTAGTTTCAATTATTTGTTAATTTCTGTTTTTATCGATTTAAATAAATTAGTTATTGGGTTGGATAGTTTCTTAGTTGTTGAAATATTTAGTGTAGTTAGAATGTTAATCGCTCAATAGGTTCCCCAATTTGAAATAGGTAGATTGTTAGTATAAAATTAGGGTTTGTGGTTAAGTAGTTGAATGAATTGGGTTGTTTCGATGTGTTAGGAAATTGGAAGTGAAATACAATTATGACGATTTAGTGATGTAATTATGGACAGATTGATTGCAAATAGTACTATGTTTAGGTGAATTGAGAATTTTACAGAATATGTGAGTAGTGTATATACATTAGTAAATTACTTTAGAGAAAATAATTTGTATGTGGTTATTGTCTCAATTTTTTTAGATAAAAAAATGAAGAGACAGGAACGAAAATGGATGTATGGGGAAAGATTGGATAAGAGACGGCGTCCCACAAAGGAATTTTTAGAGGGTGTTAGTAGTTTTCTTGAGTTCGCTAAAACCCATCCCGAATACGCGTCAGAGGGTAGATTTAGGTGTCCTTGTGTGAAATGTAAGAACATCAAATTCTTGGATTGTATTTTGATTAAGAAACATATTATCTCAAATGGGTTTAGCCCAAATTATTATTATTGGATTTGTCATGGTGAGACGTCTGCTGTTGAGGAATCTGAGGTTGATCAGAATGAGGGCGGGGTGAGAGGAATGATTGTTGATGTGGTTGAGTGCAATTTGTTTAATGATGAGAGCATGTACACTAACGACGATGACCAACCAACCCCACAAGAGCCAAACCCACGAGCGAAAGCTTTTTTTGATATGTTAGAGGCTACGGAGAAGCCATTATATGGAGGGTGTGATGTGAGTTTGTTAGAAGTCGCGTCTATGGTAGTGACCCTTAAATGTGAGTATAACCTACCTTTTGGGTGCGTTGACGGTGTCGCTGCGTTGATTGAGAAACTCATCCCAAAAGACAACATTATGACCAAAACATTCTACAATACCAAAAAAATAGTTAAAGGTCTTGAACTTCCGCATCAAAAGATCGATGCTTGTCCCGATGGATGTATGCCTTTTTGGAAGGACGATGCCGTGCTTGAGGAATGTAAGATATGTGGGAAGGGTAGATACAAAAGTGTAGATGGGAATATTGTTTTGAGGGGTAGGAAGGGAAAGAGTGTTGCGAGGCATAAAAAACCTATACCACTCAGTTGACTTACCTACTTTCCCATCGCCCCTAGACTTCAAAAATTATATGCAACCAGAACCATTACCGAACAAATGAGGTGGCACAAAGAAGAAACTCGTGTAGAGGGGAAGATGTGTCATCCTAGTGACGGGGAGGAGTGGAAACGCTTTGATAGGATTTACCCTGATTTTGCTGAGGAACCCCGTAACGTGAGACTTGGGTTGTGTACCGATGGGTTCGCCCCCTTCGGTCAGTTCGGTAAGTCATACTCATGCTGGCCTGTCATGGTCACACCGTACAACTTACCCCCATGGCTTTGTCTGCAACCAGCCTTCATCTTCCTTTCTCTCATTGTTCCTGGCCCAAAAAATCCCAAAACCAACTTGGATGTTTACTTACAACCAGTGATAGAGGAATTGAAATACTTGTGGGAAGTAGGGGTGGAGACATATGATGTGTCGTTGAAACAAAATTTCCAGCTTAGAGCATCACTTTTGTGGACTATAAACGATTTCCCTGCGTATGGTATGTTGAGTGGTTGGTCTACGGCGGGCGAAAAAGCGTGTCCTTGTTGCATGAGTGAAAGTAAAGCATTCTACCTACATAATTCAAGCAAAATAGTTGGTTTGACTGTCATAGACAGTTTCTACCAGAGGGTCACATGTACGGGAAGAATAAGAGAGCTTTCAAGAAGGGTGAGGTGGTGCAAGATGAGGCACCGATTCGTCTCCACGGAGATGAGATTTGGGAGGTGATTTCAGAGTTTCCATCTACTGTTGACGGGACCGATCAAGAGTTCAAAGATCTTAAGAAATTGAAAAATGGTTGGTTTAAAAGAAGCATCTTCTTCGACCTTCCATATTGGAGTACATTATTACTCCGACATAATCTGGACGTGATGCATATTGAGAAGAATTTCTTCGAGCAACTGATTCACACCGTCATGGATGTAGAGGGTAAGACATGTGACACCGTAGGATCCTGAAAAGATTTGAAAAAAAATTGTGACCGTCCAAAATTGTGTATCAAGCGGGATGGGTCCAAGCCTAGGGCCTTGATTAGCCTTAATAAGGCTCAGAGAAAGGTCGTGTTAGAGTGGGTAGGTAGACTGAAGTTCCCTGATGGGTACGCATCCGATTTTAGTCGGTGTGTGGACATTAAGAACCTGAAGCTCCAAGGGTTGAAGAGTCACGACTGCCACGTGTTCATGGAGCGGTTACTACCAGTGGCGTTGAAGCACCTGCTGCCGGAAGGTGTTTGGAATCCTATCACTAAGATATCTCAGTTTTTTCGAGATTTGTGTTCGTCGACAGTTACAAATGACGACATGACTCGTTTGGAGGATCAAATTCCTCAGATATTATGCAAACTTGAGATGATCTTCCCACCCTCCTTCTTTAACTCAATGGAGCATCTACCGGTCCACTTGCCCTACGAAGCTAAAGTGGGAGGACCGGTACAATTTAGATGGATGTACCCATTCGAGAGGTGAGAACTTTCAACTATTTACTTACCCACTAACGTTAGACACTATAATTTGTTCATAACTTAATTGGTTGATGATTGTCATAGATTTCTCAACCATTTGAAGAAGAAAATTGGCAACAAGGTAAGAGTCGAGGGCTCCATATGTAATGCTTATTTAACAGAGGAGATAGCCAACTTCTGTTCTCTGTATTTCGAGAAAGAAGTGAACACCAAAGCCAAAAATCTAAACCTAGAGACACCCGAGACGGTTGACCCCAGCATACCAGACTTTTTTCAAAGCAAGGTAGGTGAGGGATCATCATTAGCTGGCGGGTGGAGGACATTAGATGAGAAAGAGTACAATCGTGCTCACCTGTACTTGTTATCAAACTGCGAAGTTTTGGAGTCGTACGAGAAGCAGTTTGTAACTGAATTTGTAGCTGCTAATCCACATTTAAATGCTGATGATGTTTGGAATAAGCATGAGGAACAGTTTCCCAGTTGGCTTAAGCAACATGTAATTTCAGAGAATATTCAGGATGATTTGGTGAGGAGTCTAGAATTAGGTCCTTTGTGGAAGGTTAGGACTTGGAACCGGTATTCGGTTAATGGTTTCAATTTCCATACATTTGCCCATGGTAGCAGTAGGAGTAGGTGTAATTTTGGTGTGAGTGTGTCGTCACTTGAGGGTGATGATTACTACGGTCTACTGGAGGACATCTTCGAGTTGTGCTATGTTGGGAATGATCGTGGGTATAGAGTTGTGGTATTTAAATGCGAATGGAAGGACAACTCAGTGCAAGGTACTAGAGTACATGAAAGGTATAAACTAGTTGAAGTTAATCATACCAAAAAATACTTCAAGTACGATCCGTTTATACTTGCACATCAAGCACACCAAGTGTACTTTGCACCTTATCCAACCACAAACAACGACAGAGCTGTAAACCAGTGGTGGGTGGTGTTTAAAACTAATCCAAGGGGGCACTACGACACTGACCTCTTCCAAGAGGAGGTCATTTCTAGTGGTACAACATTGTCTCCAGTTGATGAGAATCTTTTCGCAACCGATGATGATGACTATAATGAGGTGGATGTGGGGGAAGATTTTGAAGACGATGAAAGTAGTGAGGAGGAGGAAGGTGCTTCTAGTGATACGGTCGAGGAGGAGGACGAAACCAATGATTTATAGGTCAATGACGAGGAGGAGGAAGATGACTTTGAGGAAGAGGATGTGGTTGGTTCGAGTAGGCAAGTGGAAGCTGACAACGACAGTGACGATGATTTCTAGTAGGGTATAGTTTTAGTAAGTTATATTATTTCAACATAGTAATCTGCATTATATATTTTGGGCAAATTATTTCGATATTATGATGTCAATTTCTAACTTTCTAATATGTCTGCGGATATGACGTTGGGCAGCAGATTGCAGTTCGGTAGTGGGAGCAGTAGCAGGGGGCGGCAGCAGCAGGAGGAGCAGGAGGACACCCGGATGGAGGACCAGAACGAAGTCCAACAAGATGCTAATGACGACGAGCAGCAACCAGAACAACCGCAACAGGATCAAGGGCTTCAGTATACAGACGACGGGCGCCTCATTATTAGCCCCGAGAGCACATGGTGAGACATTATATTTCCTTTTTTTGTGAGACATCATCTTATTTCACTCTTTGGTGTAGGTTTCGGACTCGTGCGGTGGTCACTGGTGTCAAGGACAGTTTCATGAATGAATTGACCACTTATTGCACTAGTTGGACGAAGGTGCCTCAGTGGCAGCGGGAGAAGTGGTTTGCCAACTTCAAGGTGCCCCAATTTTCCTGTTTTATTAATTATCTGTTATTGTTTACGGATTACTAATATAATGACAACAAATGATCTTGCAGATGAAACACTATTACAACGACGGTCTCGAGGTGGCTGCAAGAGACCGATGCACGGATGTGGCGAAGGAAAGATACAAAGACAACATGTGGAAGTTGGCAAACGAGAGAATGGCACACAAATACCTTAAAGGTTTGATTACTCAATTAGTGTTTGTACTTGAATAGAAACTTGTATATATCTTCAAAACACTTGTTGATCTAAAAGTGCATAAATTGTAGGCGACGCCGTTAAACAGTTCGAAGTAGCCCGCTCCGACCCGAAGTTCCTTAAGAGATCCGTCCAGGCTAAGAAGAACAAGAGGCGGGGAGGGGACCCCGAGGTGGAGGCGGAGCGCACCCACTACGGTGGGTCGCAGTCGATGCACCAGCGGGCGATGAAAGTTAGTATTTCCTTACCTTTGATTTTTATTTTGGATTCTTATTTAATGTTTTCATTATAAATATAAATGAGAAATCTACATGTACTGTCAACAGTTGAAGAAGCAAACCGGAGAAATCCCTCCGCCTGCGCAGCTATTTCTGGCCACGAAGACCAAGGGGGACGACGAGAGTGGTCGATCGTTCGCTATGGAGAGGGACAACGAAATTTGGGTAAGTTTCAAGCATAAGGCTTCTTTACTTTATTTCTTTAGAACTCACCTAATCATGACTCCAATTTCTTGTAGGATTCGTATATGGAGGCCATCAGAGCGCCCGAGAATGTAGGTGTCGACCCGAGCGCGATTTGGTTCAGAGTCGTGGATGGGTACCGCAAGGGAGCGGTGTACGGTACGGGGAACACTCATTCCCTGTACTGGACACCACCCAATGCTCGGGGGGCCCATGCGACCTCGACGGAGTGTGTACCATCCGTCGTTCAGGAGATGAGGTCGGAAATAAAAGAGGAGAGGGCGCTACGGGCGGCTATGGCTGAGAGGATGAAGGAGCAGGATGAGAGGCTGAAGATGCAGGAGTTCATTAACCTGCAAATTCTGGAAGAGCTATAGCGCCTTAGAAGCATGCAGCAGCAGAACTGTAACACCGGCCCCATTCCCCGACCCCCAGATTATAGAGACCCCTTTGGTGGTGACGGTGGTAGTGGTGCGTCAGCTAGTTTCACTGTTAGGTGAGTAGATTGAAAACAGTTTGTAGTTTGTGAATGTTTGTTGAAAACAGTTTGTAACAACACTTTTAATTTAGTGTTTTAAAGACATTTGCGTGCTTGGTTGCCAATTATGGAGTGTGAAGCTGGCGTAACGTTTGGAATGACGTTTGGAATGTTTCGAGTGATGTGTGGGACGTATTTTGGTTGTTGGTTTGTGTTTTTGTGCAGATTTTGGCTAGAAACGAAATTAATAAAATTGGTCTATTTCAGGTTCGGTAGCGACTGAAATCAGTAGCTAATTTTTCCATTTAGCGACTGATTTCAGTCGCTGTAGGACGCTCAAAGATGCCACGTCAGACCCCGTAGCTGCTGATTTCAGTCGCTAAACTGACGCTCTCAACGACTGAAATCGGTCGCTAAAGGGCTGCCATGGCGACCGATTTCAGTCGCTAGAAGCGACTATCTGTTGCTACTGTTTCTGAGCGACTGTCAACTGTCGCGCGTCACTTTTTAGCGACAGATGACGGTGGCTAAGAGTAGTCGCTACAGACTTAAATTCTTGTAGTGATTAAATTATTGTTGCTGGAGTGGTAGTGTCATGGATCTATACTAGGTACATCTGAAGGAGTTATGTCCACTGTCCTACGGATTAACCCGCTTAAGTCTATGTATCCGATATGCCTTGCTAGAGGTCGATGTCGGATTGACATGTAAATGAGTTACGTGTATGGTAGTCTTAAGTGGGCCCATTGGGTCACACACAATATGTACGGGATATTATTAATATATATCGATATATTAAATATATCGGGTCAGTAGTAATACGGACCCAACTGCGTTGTCGGGTTATGGTAATTAGAGTTATACTATAATCTAATTATGGTAATTAGAGTTATGGAAATAACCTAATTCTACCTTCTCATCTCCTATATAAGGAGGTTCATATGATGAACCAAGATATGGAATTAAGAGTATTTACTCATAAAATATATTCGGAGTATTCTTCTTATAAGGAGTTATAAGAAAGACATAGAGAAGTTGTGAGACGGTCTCACATACCTTTATACTAGCATATATTAGTTCCGTACCCGTGTGGATACCAAAGGAGGCATCACGTTTGGGGTGCTTTATTCTGTCCGTGGGAATTATTAATTCTGTCCGTGGAGATTATTTATTCCGTCCGTGGAGATTATATATATTTCTGGGTTTATTATACTTCTTATTAAGATGCTGTTCCGCTGCAAATAAGGTATAATTGTTATCCCTCTACTTTTGTCTTTTCGGTCAATACTCGTAACAGATCCTTGGTTTAAGGGTTGTAACCCTACGGTGGTATCAGAGCCTCTGTAACGTAGTATTAATCTAATTGACGTGAATTTATGGCTCATAATTGGTTATGAGAGATTCATCCGCGTATTAATTTGATTATATATATATTTATTTATTTATTTATTTATTTTTGCGAGAATTGTTCTCGATCGTCGCTGGATAGTTTATACGTCTTGTATACTGTCAGAGATATAATATCATGCTTTCATTATAAGTAATAACTTGCTTGATTGTCTGCTTGCATGATTGTCAAAGATATGAATATCTTGTATGACTTTATCTCTTAGTTCGCTTATTTCGTATAACTTGCTTTCCATTCCCCTCACTCCGTATATGTTTTACTTTCATGATTATTCTGTTAATCATTGTAATTGATTATAATACATTGAGTTTGATTGACCACTTCAAGATTATAATCTGAAAACATATAACTTCGTATACAACTAGTCTAGTAATTATCGAATATGTTTCTGGTATCTTAATTTACGAATTTAAATTGTTAAATTATGAAACTAATTCTTAAAATTAAATATAATATAGATTATGTTTTAATTTTATTGACCCATCATAATCCTCGATTTCCTTGTTGACGTTGAGGCTAATAAGATTGGTCAAGATTCGATTGAAATTGAGAAATTAAAATTACTAGAATTCTTATTAAACGATGAGTCCTAATATAATTAGGACAAGACTCGATTTTTGTAAGTCGGAACGAGTGTGACTCGGTTGGCACGAGTATGACTCAGTAGGCACGGGTGTGTCCCGGTTGGAACGGGATGACCCGACCGACAAAGGTTTGACCAAGACGACACAATATTTACTCGGACGACATGGTGTCGGGTCGGGTGACGTTTTTAAGAAAAGTCATTTTCTTGCGTTTGTGTGTTGATTATGTATCAAACATGGATTATACTTTTATTTTCCGAATCAATGAAAAATTAGTTTTCTAAATCGGCTAAATAATATTATGCATTTTAATTATCACATTATCATAAATAGATCGGAAAAAGAGTTTCTTGAGTCTTATTTGATTTTGATAAATTGTTTATTTATATGACAATTATAAGTTGCAGATCGATTGTGAATCGAGTTTTGTATATCCGTTCAATTTTTCCGGGTGGAAAATTGTTCCTCGTAGTTGGAAAAATGAAAGATATTGGTGAAATTGTTCAAAACAAAAAGCAATTACGAATTGTGATATGATTACGAATCAAAATATGGGATCTTTTAACTTGTTTTATGCACAAATCACTAGTAACAATTGAATTATTATGTCGAATGATTTTTATTGTTTGAGACTTGTGACTTGTGTGTTTAGGTTGCCTTGTAAGTTGACCTAGCAGCATGTTTAGGACCCATATGCATTTAATCCCTCACACAAATATTAAGTATTGCCTTTCCAGAATTGACCACTACAACAATTTCATATCATTGGTTGAAGTGACTGCCTAAGCGGTGCTTTGCTGATGTGTGTGAACTGAGTAGGTGGGTAACGGTTACCCACAGGTTCGGTCTGGTTTGCTTAACAATGCTATCAAGTCGGACTTGGGTTTTGAGGCAAATAGTTGGTGTCATATGATGACTAATTCCGACAAACCAAGAATTATATATTGATGTAATTGACAATGTCGTTGTCTACCTTTACTTTTGGAGCTTGAGCAGTGAGCCCAAGTTAACTTGAGCAACAAAAGGTTTAGGATCTTGGAATATTATGAGAACTTGAGGGTAGTTTTCATGATTTTATCTTAAAATTGTTTAAGATTTTTAATTAATATTAATTATCGTTTTACTTTGCATATACATATAGTTGTAATTTAGTCACCATTATCACATTTATTAAAGATGAGTTTGAATTGTTCAACCTCATCGATTGGTATCTTGAGAATCGTTCTCAAAATTAGAGATACGGATTTTGTCCTTGTGAAGGATAATTCCGACAAATTATTACCAATGTTAATGTACAGTATGGACTGTATAATTAGAGTCATGAAGATGATTATAAGTACCAAAATTAATTGTTTCAATAAAGGGAACCGTTCCCATTAAGTGAGAAAATATTGAAGATGATCTAATTAATCCGTGCCATATGATGACGTGATTATATTGATAATCAGGAAATTTTGGATGCCTCTTTCTAAAGAATTAGGAATTGAAATCGTTTCAATTAGTCCTAAGTTTAGGTCACTTTATTATGAATAAACATCTGACTTAATAAAGTTTCTCACCTTTTAGCCTGAGATGTTAAAAGACGATTTAACATTGTATCAAGAAGGCAAATAATACTAATGTTCTATGAGTTCATTAAGAAAATTGCTTGAGATAATGATTAATGAATCTAAGATGTTGGTTAAAGTAAGGGAAGAATAATTGTTATCATACCTAAACTTGTTGCCAAATTTAGATTAGGTACAATTTTATTAGTCATTAATGTAATGACAAATATTGGACATTGGTAGATAGTTTCTAGAAGTGTCTAGAAAATCTGCAAATCAATTGAAGTATGACTTCTGGTGTGTATGTTACTAGAGTAATTGTTACTTTCATTCTACTGTTTTGGTATAAGATACCAAATGCAACTAATACATTGTGGATGTGATGTTTCAAAGAGGGTGGAATAATGCTATATAAGTAAAGTGTTTTATGATGAAATGAACAAATGTTGTTGTTTCATATATAAAAGGAAAATTACTTAATTTTACCATAAAGCTGAATACTGGAATTGAATAATTGTTATTCTTGTACTAGTCATAAGCAAGAATATTGATTATGTTTCATGTATGGGCATGAAAAGTTTTGATAAAAGTAGAACAAGTGTTGCTCTATACCTTGCAAGAATATGAGGTACAATAAAACTAACATGATTGTTGAGCTCTACATTCCTAGTAGTGAATGCTTTTATTTATAACATAACGACCAAAAGGTTCAAGTCCCACGACTCAAGTTTTACCTATTATGACATAGTCCTTAATCCATGAGACAAGAAACATAAGAATAAGTTTCATAATGATGAAATTATAAACCTTATTGATAAGGATCAAGTGAGGTAAATGGATCTTTTTTAGATGGATAAATGACATTACAAGTGACTCCTATTAATTGTAGTGGGAGTTTTAACTAGTGATGTTGCAAAATGGGTAACGTGTATGGTTTTGTTCATTTGATGAATTTTGAAATTGAATGCTTTGAATTGTTCAAGGTACAAGATCAACTTGATAAGTTGATACGAGTTGTTCGATATGATTGAAACAGGGAGGAATTGAACTAAAAGATTGTGATCATTTTAGAAGTAGTGAAAAGTGTTTCAAACTACATCGAACCATATTTGATATGATTTGGTCTATGATGAGTTATGCAGATTTTATTGACTGTTTAGAAAGTTATGCACTATAAAAGTCTTTGTACAATGTTGATGAGATTGTCCATGTATGTCGAAGAATAGACACCATATGAGATATGGATTGAAATGTTCTAAAATAGTCTTTTCTTAATTATCAAGTCTTAAAGTTTAAAGAAAATTGTTTTCTAGAACTTAGACTGAATTATGACATGTGTTTTATTAGGGGTATTATGTTAAATCTACGAACCATCCAAAGAACAAAATTGTTTTGTTGCATGGAGTGGGATGTTTCTTTTAAAGATATGTGATTTCTAATAGAAACAGTGGGAGTAGAATCGACCTTGAAAATGTTCAAGATTAACAGGTGTTCTCTACAACTGTTGAAGAGGATATTGATGCATGCATTAAAAGTCATGATCATCTTACCTGTAAAATATTACCCTACATAGGTTTGACCTATGATGAAACAATAATGGGTAAAGACTCCAAAAGTCACATAAAATCTGATAGATTCTATATACCATAACTACCAAGTATAGTCTATGGTTAAATGGGTCTTATAGTGAAGAATAGTCTTCAATATAAAGACGATGTAGATTGATATAAGAGTATCTATGAAGCATAGTTGGGAGTTAAGGTTTGACCTCATAGTAATGACTATGGAAAAACCTTCTTACAACATTATGCGTAAGTCTATTAAGATTGATTTAGCATTTTGAATGTCATCACTCATTATGATGAGTTTTGGACATATATATGTGAAATACATTTCTTGAAAGAGATGAAATATGATGTGTGTGCGACGCATCGTATGAATTTCATATTATTAAAGTTGCTAGACAAATGTGAATGATCCAATTTGATTGGAACAAGTATTATGGAGCAAGTATCTTCGTTCTCAATGTGGTAATTCAAATATGTTTGTTTTCCATTGAGATGAAGAGAGACAAAGTGTGTACAAGAGGCTAGTGGGAGTGCATTTATCGTTATTATTTGGTATGTAAGTGACATACTTCTCTAACTAGATGACATTTGATTGCTTTAGTCTACGAGACTTTGCAAGAAATGTGTTTATTATGTGCTCGTGTGACGAGTAAATACTAATCTAGTGAGTTTCACTAGAATGCTATCTAAGAATTGTTCCTTTGCGCTTAAGAAGCAAAAAGGGAATTGTTTAAGAAATGCGCATGATGTGATAAGCGAATTATTGTAAGCAAGTTACAACGATTCATATTTTCAAATAGACAAAGATGACGTGAGATTGTAATTTCAGTAAATTTTGTTCTTGATAAGAAGTTGTGTGTTGGAAAGGTTCCAAAGGACAACTTTATGACTAATATTATAACTAAAGTTAGTGTTCTATTGCTTTTGAAGCAAATAGACGTTTGATTACTAATTAAGCACACACTCAACTTTAAAGTTTATGAAGCAATTTGTTGCTAATGAAACTAATAGTTTGCCTTAATTGAGAGAAGGTAGATTGATCATATGCTTGTAAATAACCGATACAAATGTTGTATGTCCCGAAACTTCTTCTACATAAAGATCATATTGGTTATGATCGGTATAAGACGCATGGGCGAATGGTCTTAGTACTTTTAGAGGTGTTTGGTTTAGTAGGAGTTATTTCGATAATTGATATATGTATGACGTATTGTCATTTGGTTAATGTAACCGAGTTTTGTCCCTAAATAATTTACATTGATGAAATAGATCACTAAGTACGTGACTTAGTCTTGGAACTCTATTTGGATGATGTAATTATTTTGTCTCTATTCAGGGTATTGTGTTGGAACATTTGAATACCCTTAAATGACTAGTGTGTGAGTTGGTTGATGACTAAGTTCCTTGAGTCATAGGTATTGAGATACTAAACCAGGCACACGGGTGTATGTTAAGAACATGCATTAGACAGACCCGCCGAAAATGATTTTACTAAGATTTCGCTTAGTGTCAGTAAAGTTCTTTGCAAGTTATGAACTTGTACGGTCTTTCGACCTGAGTCTTTGACTATCCTGTACATGTGATGTGTATGCTTTGATACTATTTCTCGTCAGCTGTGAAAGGGGGCTATGGATGGTTATTGGGCATGCATGGATCATGTGATAGTATGTGGTTAGACAAGAGGGGATTTGCTCTTCCTTTATTGAAGGGAATTTATTGTTTCTTGGCCACTCGAAGAGTGTGACTTGTGCAAATGCGTGGCCGCGCTCAGATAGGATGATTGTCATCTATCTGCTCTTTTAACAAGTCAACTCAAAGATTCGAGTAAAAGATTGAGACATGCGAGGATGGCACTTCTTCTTACCTCATTCTCAATTGGAGACAATAGTAGCAAAGAGACTTAACGCTGTTCGTGAGAGGACATGTAAAGTGGGAAACTGAAGAAGTTATGTCCACTGTCCTACGGATTAACCCGCTTAAGTCTATGTATCCGATATGCCTTGCTAGAGGTCGATGTCGGATTGACATGTAAATGAGTTACGTGTCTGGTAGTCTTAAGTGGGCCCATTGGGTCACACACAATATGTACGGGATATTATTAATATATATCGATATATTAAATATATATCAGGTCAGTAGTAATACGGACCCAACTGCGTTGTCGGGTTATGGTAATTAGAGATTATACTATAATCTAATTATGGTAATTAGAGTTATGGAAATAAACTAATTCTACCTTTTCATCTCCTATATAAGGAGGTTCATATGATGAACCAAGATATGGAATTAAGAGTATTGACTCATAAAATATATACGGAGTATTCTTCTTATAAGGAGTTATAAGAAAGATATAGAGAGGTTGTGAGACGGTCTCACATATCTTTATACCAGCATATGCGTCGCAGTTCCGTACCCGTGTGGATACCAAAGGAGACATCACGTTTGGGGTGCTTTATTCTGTCCGTGGGAATTATTTATTCTGTCCGTGGAGATTATTTATTCCGTCTGTGGAGATTATATATATATATTTCTGGGTTTATTATACTTCTTATTCATACGCTGTTCCGCTGCAAATAAGGTATACGCTGGGTCTACTTTTGTCTTTTCGGTCAATGCTCGTAACAGGTCCTTGGTTTAAGGGTTGTAACCCTACAACATCTTGGGTTCAAAACCCAATAGGTGCATTTTTTTTCATTTTAATTCTTTCCCTTTTTCATTTTTATTCTTCCCCTATTTTTATTAAACTCTGTTCACATTACTACTCGTATTCTTCCATCTTGGGTTCAAAACCCAATAGGTGGATTTTTTTTCATTTTTATTCTTTCCCTTTTTCATTTTTATTTTCCCCCTATTTGATTATTTTCATTTTTATTCTTTCCCTTTTTCATTTTTATTCTTCCCCTATTTTGATTAAACTTTGTTCACGTTACTGCTCTTCTGTATTCTTTCATTTTGTCTACGTTAGTGCTCTTATGTTTCGATTTTCGTATATGTTAATTCAAAATAAACTAAAGATAATTAAAGCTTAAATTTAAGTCACTTTCATAAATCTCGGTAACATATAACATAAATTTATGTTACTTTCATAAATCTATAAACTTTTTTTTCACCCTTTCCGTCTCGGTCATTCGTATCCTTTGATTAAATAACTCCTCACAAATAATATAAAATGACAACAAATGAGCAAGACGGAGGGAGTATAATTCTTTCATTTTCGAGAAAAGATCGTTGTTGTTAGTTTGTTGTGTTTCTTTATAATTTTTGTATAAAAAATCCGACCACTTATAACAAAAGGACCTCAATTTATTTTTGTTCCAGGCCTCTCTTATCTTTGAGACGGCCTTGAGACGTAGGAGTATGTATGATGTATGTATCTGTCACTACATTTTGTTTATCGCATTATACATGTCTACCAGTACCAGGCAAGGCAAATTAAAGACACTGATTTTTCATTAGTAACAATGTGTATATATATTGACCTCAATTTTAATATTACAAATGAACACAGAAAGTCATCATGCTCCTGCATGGACGCATGGTAACATGTTTGTCTCTTTGCACTAACATTGACTTAACTATTTGAATCATTATTTCACAAAAACCACATCATGCATCAAACTGTACTGTTGATAATGATAACTAATTTAAACAAAGATTAACTTAGACGACAATACTCCCTACTAATTATTAAATGGATCTTCCTTCAACGTACAACGACTTATGTAAACAAAGACTAACATGGCAGCTCAATTATAGATAACCAAGTGTTTATTTAATTTGGACTTTTGGAGATATATGAACCAATCTCTTTAAAACAAGGTTTCACAAATAATGAGGTATTATTAGTCATACTCACTTTTGGTTTACATAGCATGTTGGTAGATTAAATTCCATATAATACATAGTATATAATGTAAGTTCGGGAAGTATAAGGTGTATTTACTACGCTTATATTATTATTTGAGAATTTACGAGTTCATGTGCATGATTATTTGGCGCCACATCTATATTAACGGATTTTTGGTTGGAATCTATAATTTATAATAATAATAATAACTATTAAAAAGAATAGTTTGTCAAAAAAGAGCTCTTATGAATAGTAACTTCTCTTGGGAATAGTATCTTGTCAATCCTCAACCGTTACATCTACTCTATTCTCGTCCATTAGATCTGCCTCTTATTTTCATCTACATGACATCCACTATTTTTTATAACTGATCATGGGTCATACCGTCCGATTGGTCCGTCCCGTCTAGCTCAAATTGTTAGCAATGTTGGGCAACGAAAATATTTTAAAACGGATAACGGGTTAGACAAGCCCAACCCGAATTACTAAATGGGCTGGGCATGGACACTAAATATAATTACTTGAATACTCGTAAAACTTAATTTCTCAGATTGTAGAAAATTATAGACATGACTAAAGTTGGAACACATAAAATTATGCACGATCGTGTTTTAATGTTTAACAATATCTATTTAAGCCTTTAAAAATTACTCCGTAGTTGTTTTTTTTTAAAAAATTTTTTATCAAAAAGCGTAAAGAACATCGAACTTTCATTCACTTAATAATGTGTCGGCCCGATAGCCCGTGGGCCGTCCGATTTTCTATAAAAGGGTGGGTAAGGGCACGTAATTTATTTAGGCCTGGCCCGTTAGTTTAGCCCGGCCCTTCCGCTTTTGTCTTTCCGGACAATTTTTTAGCATTGGAGATCCACAGGCATATTGTCAAATGCTAAGCGACGTGAAACTGATCTTATTAGGTAGGAAATGAGTAATGAGAACACGAGGGTCATTAGAAGAGGGAGCGGGGGAATATGAGATAATGAATAATGGAAGAAGTAAAGGGTCGGGAGTTGTAGGGACGACACTTTCACTGAACTAAACGACAAAAATATGTCATATTTCATGATGAATCTTACTGGGGGAAGAGAATGAGAAAAGAGAATGAGGAATATAGAAGATTGGAGCGAGCATTAGGGGGGAGAAGGAGATGAAAGAGAGCGGGAGAAGAGGGTGAAGAACGAGAATGGTAGAAGGAGTTAAAGGGACGATATCCTCACTAACGTAGATGACGGAATCAAGTCATATTTTAAGGATGTACTCCGTATTTAATATGAGGATGAAGATGAACAACGACATGACTAATCTGAGTTACCTTAGAATCTAACCCATTAAATAAGAGCTACAGAAAGACAATGCATCATTACCAAAAACATAAAAACCACGCATTATATTATCAATTTAAATTACGGATTAAGGTACCAGAACTATCGTTATCCTTCAGTTACAACACGCAGAAAAACAACACAACAATTATGGTAAACAAAGACAACAAGATCAACTAAACTCGCACATTAAAATGTCAAAACTATCGTAACCCAAGAAGTACCATGGGCGTTGCTCGCGGTCATTTAAAGTCGTGCCTATATCATTTTTCAAGGAAAAAGAATGTTCGTAGAGCCCAAATAAATGGATCAACTAAATGCATATATAGGAGGAACAAAATCTCTATCTCTTTACTCGTACATACTCGTATATGAGAATAGAAAATGATCTTGAACTTATTAGCAACATTTTTACGTATAATCTTCAAGTTACATCTATGTTTCTAAGGCACGGTACAGAGGAACATTATCTTACCTTATGATCAATAGATAATTCGGAACAACCCGACAATAATATCAGGATCGAATTCTTCTATTAAGAAAGTAAAAACGATTCGGTGTTATTTCCATTATTTCCCGGCCTGTGCGGAAATGATATTAACATGAAAGGTTGAGTCCTGGCCATAGGTTTGTAGAGCAAGTGGCTTAGATAGAAGAGTAAGTTGCAATGAAAATGAGGGTGTTATACATAATCAGTCACCACCTACTGAAATAATATTGAGTATATGTATTACTCCCTATACACTTACAAAACGATTCTAAAAACCTTTGTTCACGGAACCGTTCTCCATCATTTATCAAATGTTGGATTGATATTTCTGTGACAACTTCACTTTGTAATAAATCAAGAACAATGACATTTTTTTTAGTTGATGATGATACTACAATACTCAAATAAATACAGTACGTAAATTTGCGATAACCAAAAGAACTAAACTTATCAAAACATAATTAAAATTGCATGTACTCCCTCCATCTCATTCATTTGTTTTTCTTTTATATTCATTGTGAGAAGTATTTTAATGAAGGACAAACAAATTAACAAGACGAAGGGAGTATGAAATATATTTAGAAGAGATGATTGGTTCACGTCACTCAAGCCTAAGGCCTGTACGATGAAGAAGAAAAGCTTTGCCCTCATTGTCAAAGTAAACCTTAACTTGTCTCATGAACTGACGCGAATTAACGATCCAGTTTAAACCCATCAATCGAACTTCCATCACAAACTTCAAATCAATATGCGACTTATCCACCTTCTTTACCTCGATGAGATTGGAAGGAAGCCAAAGATCGGTGCAAGTAACAACAGCATGATTTGCTAGGAAAGTGGTTTCACCGGGTCCCAGGATAACCCCTTCACCGTCTTTATTCAAGTTGATTAGCTCGCCAATGTAATTGCTGTATCACGAGAAGGTTATGCGCAGGAAGAGGACGCTGAAGTTGAGGCTCTTGTAACGGTCCGGGTTGTGAAGGGTGAGGCTGTAGTGTAACATGTTCGTGGTGGCTTTCTCGTCGACTGCATCCAGGGTGAGTTCGGTTAGGTGGACTTGTGGGTCGGGCATACGGATGAACAGCCAGATCACGAGGGCCAGTAGGACCGATGTCATTATGATTTGTGCGGTTACGACGCCGGTGGCGTGGAGTCCTTTCAGGAACATGGCTTTGTTTTTGGCCCTGGCTTTTGTATCCGAACCCCAAATGGACCACATTTTGTAACTTTCTTTGATTTTGATTTTGTTGTCCTAACAAAGAGTGTGTATATCAGCTTCAATTCGAGTTATGTTTACTAGCTAGTAGCTACCATTACTATGTGTGTATATATATGCATAGAGTAATTTGAAATTTGAAAACTACGAAGTACTCCTATTACTTATTTCCCACTACAAATTTATATATATAAAGTCTTCTCAATTTACTGTTATCACGGTATTAATAGAAGTAGGGATATAGAAGGGTTAGATCTTATCTGAAACCAATAACAGAAGCTGTGTCGCGACAAGAACGTCACTGTCCTAAAGTTGATTTATGCCTCGTCTGCTACACACGGCCTCAATGGCACTCAACTCCCAGGATTCCACAACTATACCCTAACTTCAGTGTAGGTGAAAAACGGTTGAATACAGCCAAGAACGTTTGCCAATAACTTAACCGGAACAGAAAAGAAGATATGAATTCTGAGAGTGTATGAGAGTATGTGTGTTTTCTGTGTGACTGAAGAGAAATGAAGGGCAGTATATATAGTGATGCAAGAACAAAAGTTCAGTGTACAGCAACAAATGCACACTGTAACTTGCATCAATCATTCATGTAATCAGTGTTGGGAAGTAGCACAATCAGTCTCGAAAATTGCACAAAGACTGACTGAAACAAAGAAAGAAAAAGGATGCTTCTGGAATAAAACAGATAACCCGGCTCGGCTCGGCGCGCGCGCGCGTGTGGTGTACGTAGTCCTCACTTGTACACATCTAGTTGAGCATTTTAGTGGGTCATATATAAACACAATTTAGTAGTCATAAATGATCCATGTGGGATAGTTAATACCACTTAAATGAGCTTCTTTTGAAGCATTAACTCTAACAATCCCCCACATTATTCAAAAGAAGAAGAGAAATGGAGAAATCATTGGCAAACGGAGTTTTAGTGTTTAGATGTTTAGTGTCTTGTGGACTTTAACTGACACCCAGTGCGTACAAAAACCTAGAACCATCATTTAGAGGTGGATCGAAGCCTTTAACCTCCTAATGATGTTGGTAAAAGGTTAGTTGCGCACTTACCGTACTCAAATCAGGGCTAGTATTCGCACCATCCATGAACTCATCATGAACGCTAACTGTATATAGTAAGTGTTTTACTTGGAATTCCCAAGTGCTCTCCAAATGAATCCTGGTAATTCATGAATGCCTCTAGAGATCCTAAAGCCTAAGGATCCCTTGGGGTTTAGAGCAATAATCCTCCACATTCACATAGGTAAATTCATCAGGTTTGACTGTCACAAACCATCCGTTTAGGACTATGAATTTATTAAGAGCCAGGGCTCAATCTTAAAACACAAGACAGTAGAAAACAAAATAAAACATATATCACGCAAAAACAATTACCAAGGAAATGGTTGTGACATTATTACTCGAGTTCACTGTGACTTCGTTTGACCGCATTTGACCTTAGCTGAGCTAAGTTGGGTATCAATCACAGTTTACTCCTTTACGGGCTTTAAACCCATTTCCCGTGCTGTCTCCAACACCATCTTTCTACCAAGGCCTTTGGTGAAAGGATCCGCTATGTTCCTCTCGGATCTTACAAACTCAATTGAGATTACATTTTCTCTGATCATATTCCTCACTATTCCATGCCTTAGGCGTATGTGTCTCCTTTTCCCATTGTATGTTTCACTGTGAGCTACCCCAATTGCAGCTTGATTGTCACAATGCATGGAGACTGATGGAGTCGGCTTCCCCCACAATGGAATGTCAGCTAGCAGACTCCTAAGCCACTCTGCTTCCTGTCCTGCCAATTCTAGAGCAATAAATTCAGATTCCATTGTCGATTTGGCAATGCAAGTTTGTTTAGACGATTTCCATGAAATAGCGCCACTAGCAAGTGTAAACACATAACCACTAGTAGATAAGATATCAGGAGAATCGGCTATCCAATTAGCATCAGTATAACCTTCTAGGACAGCAGGTGTTCTCTCATAATGTAAACCCCAATCCATAGTACCCCTCAAGTATCTCAACAAACGAATAAGGGCCGTCCAATGGTCTTGTCCGGGGTTATGAGTGTACCTACTAAGTCTGCTTACTGCGTAGGCAATATCGGGTCTAGTATAATTCATTAGGTACATGACACTACCCATAATCTTGGCATATTCCTCTTGTCCCACACTGTTCCCGGGGTTTTAAGCCAGATCTATACTAGAGTCATAGGGTGAGGACAGAGGTGAACTATCAAAATGATTGAACTTTATCAGAATTTTTTCCGTGTAGTGAGCCTGACTCAAACATAATCCCGTTTTAGTTCTAGTGATTTTCACCCCAAGTAGAACATCGGCCTCCCCTAAGTCTTTCATGTCAAAACATGAATTAGAAAATTCTTGGTAGCATTTACCACATGCATGTTTGTTCCAAATATGAGCATATCATCCACATACAAACATATTATCACACAACCAGAGTCATCATATTTAGAATACACACATGCATCAGAATCGTTTACCGTGAAACCATTGGATCTGATAGTTTTGTCAAATTTGTCATACCATTGCTTTGGTGCCTGTTTCAGACCGTACAAGGACCTGATGAGCTTGCATACCCTGTTTTCCTGACCAGGAGCCAGAAAGCCTTCTGGTTGTTTCATGTAAATCTCTTCATCAAGGTCGCCATTCAGAAAAGCAGTCTTTACATCCATCTGATGAATGACTAAATGATGTATAGATGCAAGTGCAATTAAAGCCCTAATGGTCGACACTTTAGTAACAGGTGAGTAAGTATCAAAGAAATCCAAACCTTTCGTTTGACGATTACCACATACAACAAGTCTGGCCTTAAATTTATCAACTGAGCCATCGGGTTTGAGTTTCTTTTTAAACACCCACTTATTACTTAGGGGTTTACAACCCCTAGGTAAATCTGTTAACACCCAAGTGTTATTACTCATAATAGACTCTATTTCATTATTAATGGCTTGAAGCCAAAAGGTGGAATCAATGGAACTCATAGCCTCTTTATAAGTTCTAGGATCTGTTTCGAGCATAAAAACATTTACAACATGCTCATCAACTAATCTCGTTTCGGCAAGGAAAGCGGTCACGAAATCTGGACCAAAACTTTGTTTCGGTCTTAGATCGTTTTCTCCTTCGAGGTTCCTCGGGAACTATCGCAGGAGTAGAAGGACGCGCTGTAACAACAGGAGCCAAAGAGTTAGTTTTCATAGGAAAAATATGCTCAAAAAATTCTGCATCTCTAGATTCCTTTATGGCCCCAAAACCGGACGAATCTTTAAGAATAAAGCGGTAAGCGGCACTATTCATGGCTTTCCCGATGAAAATTCCGTCTACGGTCTTTGGTCCGATTTTGCTTCTTTGAAACGTTGGAATCCCGATCTTTGCCAGACACCCCCACACTTTAAGGTATTTGAGATTGGGCTTGTATCCTTTCCACAGCTCATAAGGAGTCTTACCTGTTTTCTTATGAGGTACACGGTTCAGAACATGACATGCATAAAGAACTGCTTCACCCCACATATTAGAAGGCATTCCAGAACTCAACAACATTGCATTCATCATATTCTTAAGTGATCGGTTTTTGCGTTCGACAACACCGTTTTGTTGTGGTGAATAGGGGGCAGTCCTTTCATGTATAATCCTATGGGTCTTACAATAGTCACCAAGTGGATTACCGTCGTATTCACCTCCCCGGTCTGATCTTACTCGTTTTATTTTAAGGTCTAATTGATTTTCAACCTCGGCTTTAAACTCTATGAACTTATCTTCAGCCTCATCTTTGGTTGTTAATAAATGGACCCTAGTGTAGCGAGAAAAATCATCCACAAAAGTGATATAGTAATGTTTCCCACCCCTACTTGTGGTGTTCTTAAAGTCTGCTAAGTCCGAGTGAATTAGCTCAAGAAGCGTAGTAGAACGTTCCACACATTTATTAAAGGGTGTTTTAGAATGTTTAGCTTCGACGCATATTTCACACTTATCAAAATTTGTGTCGCTAAAGTCAGGAATAAGGTCATGCTTTTTCATGTTCTTAATGGAGGTCACATTCACATGTCCTAGTCTAGCATGCCACAAAGAAACAGACTCAGCAATATAAACAGAAGCGGACGAATTCTTATTAATAATTTCTATGTCTAGTACAAATAATCCACCATTATAAAAGCCTTTACCAACAAAATTTCCATTTCTAGTAAGCACAAGTTTATCAGATTCGAAAGTTAATTTGATACCTGCTTTGTTTAGTAAAGCCCCAGAAATAAGATTTCTTCGAATATCAGGAACATGTAGCACGTTATTAAGTTCAAGAGTCTTACCGGAAGTGAGCTTCAAAGTGACTTTCCCTTTACCAAGTACTTTCACGGTGCTAGAGTTCCCCATAAATACGCATTCCCCACTCGGTACTTGAGAGTAATCCGTGAAGACATCCCGACTAGAGCAAATGTGCCTTGTAGCCCCGGTATCAACCACCCATTCAGAAAAATTGCTTACTAAATTAACTTCTGACACAACAGCAGCAATAATATTGTCATCTTGTTCAGTACGATTAACATGGGATTTATTGGGGTTCCTTTTACCAGCAGGAGAAAAGCCTTCGGGACAAAATCTAGCTGAGTGACCCAGTTTACCACATGTGAAACAATTTCCCTTGAATTCCCGTTTACCTTCACCTTTAGAATCCCCTTTGCCATGCCGTTTGAAGGTATTCTGGTTTCTAGTCCCATGAACCTGATTAGACGACTTATTACCCCGTTTTTGACTCTTGTAATGATTCTTAGACTCGGTCAGGTTGGCCATGGAAGAGGAGTGTTCGACTTGCTTACCTAAAGTCTGTATACGGTTTTGTTCCTCAATTTTTATATGAGACACTAGTTCTAAAAGAGTAAAATCTTTTTGTTTGTGTTTCATACTACGAACATAATTTTCCCAAGAAACCGGAAGTTTATCTAATAAACAATTAGCCTGAAAAACCTCACAAATTTTCATACCTTCCGCCATTACCTCTGCACATAGATTCTCATACTCAAGAACTTGATCTAAAATGGGTTTCTCATCGATTAGCTTGAAGTTTAAAACCAACGACTGCAAGCATACTTTTTCATTCCATAATCATCAGAACCATACTTGGTTTTGAGAGCATCCCAAATTTCAGTAGCCTTCTTAAACTTACTGTAAATCAAGTACAAAGAAGAAGTCATATAATGCAATAACATCCCCCTACAAGTAACATTATCCGTTTCAAAATCTCTACCCGACTTTTCTGGAGCCTCAGATTTAGTAAGAGTATAAACGACCCCCAATTGAGTTAGAAAAAATTCCATTTTATCTGACCACATCCGATAATTTTTTCCATCAAAAAGTTCTAATCTGGACATGTCGGGTATGAATGGGTTATGAACAACAGCAGTAGGAACGGAAGTGAAAACAGGAGGAGGAGGAGAAGAAGGAACAACATTAACAGGACTACCAACCATGATGAAAAACGAAATTAACTCAACTTTAGATTGTTATCACGGTATTAGTAGAAGTAGGGATATAGAAGGGTTAGATCTTATCTGAAACCAAGAACAGAAGCTGTGTCGCGACAAGAACGTCACTGTCCAAAAGTTGATTTATGGCCCGTCTGCTACACACGGCCTCAATGGCACTCAACTCCCAGGATTCCAAAACTATACCGTAACTTCAGTGTAGGTGAAAATCGGTTGAATACAGCCAAGAACGTTTGCCAATAACTTAACCGGAACAGAAAAAAAGATATGAATTCTGAGAGTGTATGAGAGTATGTATGTTTTATGTGTGACTGAAGAGAAATGAAGGGCAGTATATATAGTGATGCAAGAACAAAAGTTCAGTGTACAACAACAAATGCACACTGTAACTTGCATCAATCAGTCATGTAATCAGTGTTGGGAAGTAGCACAATTAGTCTCGAAAATAGCACAAAGACTGACTGAAACAAAGAAAGAAAAAGGATGCTTCTGGAATAAAACAGATAACCCGACTACCAAAATTACCCGCAAGCGGTGGAGCCCGGCCCGGCCCGGCCCGGGCCCGTGTGTGGTGTACGTAGTCCTCACTTGTACACATCTAGTAGAGCATTTTAGTGGGTCATATATAAACACAATTTAGTAGTCATAAATGATCCATGTGGGATAGTTAATACCACTTAAATGAGCTTCTTTTGAAGCATTAACTCTAACATTTACAACTACTTTTGTGTAACGTGATGCGTTGACTTGATTAGTATGTTCAATAACTAGAATAATTTAACCCATTATTGTTTGGTACTATTTTAAAAAGTTTTTTTTCCTTTTATGTTTGCTCAAAATTATTTACGTGTAATTGACTAATGGTTCCATGCTAGCGTTTTTTTTTTGAAAATTTGCAAGAATTTATCGCTATGGGGGACAACCGGCAACGGTATACAATTGTGATGTACACAGGAGTATCGTGAAGGTGTCAGCAAAATGAAAATTTGCAGGAGTACAACGTTGTGCCCCATAGCGGTATATACAATTGCACACAGAAGTGAACGTGTCAGGAAAGAGATATTGGGGAGGAAGGCACGGGTATTAATTGATCGAGGAAGTATGTAATGAGCTTGCAGAGGAATTGGGGAGGACAAGGCGGAAGTCGATTATCTTAAAATGATGAAGTGCACGAGGATTCAAGAAAAGGTTGAGAACAAGAGAAATATATTACTGTAGACACCTACATTTTACTGCCAGGTGTCTATAGCAGTTTCCGACAAACACCCGATGATGATCAGACGCAAACGTGCTTTAACGTACTCGGAAATGGGCTCGAAATCATGGATATTTAGCTTGGGCTTTTTACGGAGTACAAATTTCACAAAACCAACCTCTAAACCAGGCCCAACGGGTCATTTCGGGTCAAATAAGACTAATTTGGGTCGAATCCGACACCAGGGGCAAAACCGTCTTTTAGCGACCGAGTCAAAACTCGGTCAAAGATATTTTCGAAACATGTGAGTCAGCCGTGTCACTCCACATGACCGACTCAAGCTCGAATACTACAAAAAATCAGCCACACAAATATTAAACAATTCCGTTAAAAGTAGAATTCGATCTCAAGTAGAAATTCTATCCGAACACCGAATCAAACACTCGACCGAGCATCAAATACTCGGCCGAGCAGCCTATTTTCAGCCGAGCTCCTTTCTTCTTCACCAAGAAAGTGAGTTCTCGTTCCTCTCAACCTCTTACGTTTCCTATCCAAACCGGTATTTCTTGTTGTCCAAGCAAGATACCTCTCTCAACCTCCTTCTCCTATAAATAGGACCTTCCCATCACACATTAGGGAGATACAGACACAATATTCATACACGATTTATACATCTACACATACAATTCCCGACGTCCAAACCAAAACCACCACAACTCACCGACATTAACCCGACGCTCCTGTGCCTTAGCCACATTCCGACGAGCCCCGATCCGAGTTAACAAAAGCATGTAGGTTGAGGGTGTAATCAAACTCGACTTCTCCTTTCTTTTCTCTCTCTCATTTTTTTACGGGTCGTCGGTCGTCATCGTTTTTTACGGGTCGTTCGTCGTTTTTTTATTTCTAATATCGATATTACTAAAACTATTTTCATATAACATATATTCTTAAAATACGATACTGGTTCATTAATCGAATATCGTATTAAAAGGATTACATTAATCTCGTTGATGCTAAAAAAATCGTTTCATCTTCTTTTTACAAAATACGACGATTTTAACGCGGAGAGAACTAACATTTTTTTCTTTTCGTTCAAATTCTTTTTCAAAACAATTTTATAAAAACTTGTTCTAAAAGTCATTCTGAATATTCGATATCGATTTCATCATCGAATATCGAATACGACGAACGTCGAAAATATAAGTCGAGTATAAGTTAATTCATACTTATACGCGATTTATTGAAACTAATGGTTTTCGAAAATATAAGTCGAGTATAAGTTAATTCATACTTATACGCGATTTATTGAAACTAATGGTTTTCAAAAATAAACGAGCCGGGACAGACCCTCACGCGAGTCGCGCCCCTCCCAGGCGACTCGCGCGGGAGCCTGGAATCCGCAGCCCTTTTCTTCGCTTTCTCAATTTTTCTTAAACATCGTTTTTTTTCTACAAAACGATTTCTCTTTACCTTTTCTTTTCATCTTTTCTAAAATTATTCCGAATATTTGCTATCGATCTCATAATCGAATATCGAATGTCGAGAATATTAAGTCGGGTGCAAATTGTGCAATATTTGTACGCGATTTAATAAAATCATCATTTTTTTGAAAAAAAATCAATTTCGAAAACAGGCCGGGACGCGAGTCGCGCACGTCCCGGGCAAGTCACCTACTCGGGCGAGTCGCGCCTGACTCGGGCGAGTCGCATAGCCGGCTGGAACGCGACCCGTTTTTCGTTTTTTTTTATTGTTTTTCGAACATCGCTTTTTTGGACAAAACAACGTTTTTTTAGCGATATTTCAGATCTCGATATATCTTTACATCATTCATTGCATCCATATCTTTTATTTGATTAACAAACCATTACTAACTTGTTTGTTCGTGTTTGTAGCAATCTCTTTTCTTTTCATTTGTTTTATTAGACTAAAACGAACCTCGCATGCTAAAATACAACTTTGACGTTAATTTTAGTTGCATTAAATCGACTTAGTAACCCATTCAATTATTCACATGCTTAGGGATAACAATGTTGGCATAACATTCATCGTTCAACTAACACGCGTATTAAAACATCAAACGATATCCTAGTAGAGGCCGCTAATGTGCGGGCGGGGTTGGGTGTTCTTAGTGAACTTCCCAACACGTACCCTCACCCCTTACTCAGAACCTTGGTTTCCGGATGTCCGAAACCATTGGCAACGAGAGTCATTCAATACACGATATCCGATAACGTCGGTATCGGTATCAAATGCTAAGGGACGTACCCAATAAACTCTGACATCGGAAAATGGGCCGTATTTTGTACACGACCCACTACGACATAGAGTGGGTTCGAATGAGCCCGAACTCCCACAAAGTTCGGTGGCGACTCCAACTTCGATATAAATTTCAATTCGATCCATTCTCATATGGAGATTCACTTGCCTCCCCAAACCCGCACGTGGCCGCGTCGGGGTGGACCTATGTCATGTCCACAATTTGGCGACTTTGCTGGGGATTAACTGATGCGTGACTTACCATCGGCATCCTCAGGGTGAGACTCGAATAGAAATCGTTTGACTAGTACAATACGCGTTTTAGTTTTACGATTCATGCATAACCCCATCTTTCCCGGGCCGGTACTGGTGACCGACGTCCCACTATACCATTGATGTAGTCCAAATTGGATATGTCAAAAGGTGTTCATAGCAGATTCGTATGGGTTTTACGGCATGTTCTAAGCTCAATTCGACTTAGGAAGTTCGCCCCGATTCTCGAATAGGCTATGTACACTGGTATAGACCCTTATAGACTGACCAAGACTTAGCTTAAGAGCATACATGGCGTCATTATACTGTTTCCATGACTACGTGCTACTTGATCCCCATCTTTTTCAAAAAAAAAACGTCATTTTTCAAAATTTGCATCCTTTTCAAAATATCCAATTTCAAAACCCCGGACATACCGAATTTAGGACTTATGATTTTACTCAAAATAGCCTTGTTTCTAGCCGGTATTATGCCCAATTTAAAACTCGAAAATATATTTTTGAACTTTCAAAACCATGGCCCGGTCCGCCTTTCCGTTTTGTTTCTCGGAAAAAAGGGCCGGTTCTCCCCAAATTTTTTGAGCTTTCCAAAAAAAATCATATTTCAAAACTTCCTCTTCTTAGGACTTCCCGTATTTAGCAGTGTCGGGTCGTGTCATAAGTCGTCGAAGGCTTTAGCGTCGAAACTCCGTCGATCTTACATCACGAGTTTCCTCCCTATCCTAGTCCGCCTTATTTTACTAAGGCAAGGCCCACCTACGTAGGACATACTCCTACAAAGGTTGGCCCATTTACACAATCGAGTCTAAAGTCTGAGAATGTCTCACGTGAACCTTCCTTCGAACAGGGCCCAGCCCACATAGCTGGATCCTAAATGAGGCCCACCTTTTCACAAGTCACCCGTCTAGGTGTCTTTTCCGAGCGTTACCGTTTTAGTCTTGTTCTTTTTCCCTTGCTCGGGATGTCCTTTTTTTAGGATTCGGGTTAAGTTGCTGATTACGTGGTGTTCTTACAGACAGGCCACCCTTCACTAGAACCATGACGAAAGGAGCCATTCATGAGTTGGCAACTTCGTTGGCCCAGATCCAGGACCAATTGAGACAAATGAGGGAAGACCAAATTGCCATCGTCACACGGGTAAGTGCCGTGGAACAAGGAACCCCCAACGCTTCGATCGATGATGACGGGCCTTTAGCCGCACTGGCCGGCGCAATCCGAAAGCTGCAAGAACAGGTCCATTCGACCACCAGAAACACCATCCTCACGGAAAATGCCCGTACCTACTCGCCCTTGACCGATGAACTGCCCGCTAACCTCAACTTAACGGGCTTACCAATGTTTGACGGGACTGAAGACCTGGTACTCCATATCCGGGCCTTGAAGGATTTTATGGCTGTTAAGGGGGTCAAATCGACCATGTTCAAGCATCTCTTTGCTTCCTCTCTGGAAAAGCACCCGAAAGCCTGGTACTACAGGCTCAATCCCAAGAAATGCAAAACCTGGGACGATGTCGCAATGGAATTCGCGCGAAACTACGCGGATAACGCCGAGATCCAGACTACCATGCGTACTCTGGAAGGTTATGGCCCAAGAGCCTAAGGAGGGTTTCACCAAATACCTTCAAAGATGGAGGGCTAAAAGTGTAAAGCTGGTAGACAAGCCCAGCGAAAAGGTGCTAGTGGAGGTCTTTGTCAAAAACCTCCTCCCCGTTTACCGGATCCATCTCCGGTACGCCATTATACCCGATTTCGCCACTTTGACAGAGATGGGTACAAGAATCGAAGACGATCTAAGGTTAGAGAGCCTTACTAAGGCCTCTGCCAAGGGGTATCAAGGAGCCAGTTCATCCTCCAGCAAGCCCGCAACTACAACTGCGGCCCGAAGCATCTATGACGAGGTTAACTCATTAGACACCTCGACCAAAAAGAATACTCCAAATCGGGTATTCACTGATATAGGAACAACCTATGCTAATGCCTTACAAAGGCTGTCTTCAAAAGGCCTAATCCAACCGATAGGCCTAATCCCGGAAGTTCCCGTCGAAAAGCGATCCAAAAGCTACAATATTCAAGCCTATTGCCACTATCACCAAGGCAACGGGCACGACACTGAGAAATGCTGGAAGTTGAAGCATCTCATTCAGGATCTGATCGAAATTGGGAAGATACCACTACCCAGTGATAAGCCAAGTAACAAAAATAATCCCCTTTCTACTCACGCCATTTTTACTGGAGAAGTAGTCGACTGCTCTCATCTCATTTCCCCTTTCATTTCCCAAATCAACGGGATATGGAATGACGATGAAGATGACGTTTACTTGGCTAAAGGGGAAGCTGTCCCCGTCACCGTCGAAGAAATCCGGAAAGCTAAAGCCAGAGCCCTAGCCGGCACACACACCATCACGGCCGGTCTCCCCACTCCAGGAACCGTCACTGAACCTTCCAGGACGGAACTCACTCCCGAGGAACCAAACGCTGACACGGCCCTTGTCAGACAACTAAAAAGGGTCCGAACTGATCTTACTATATGGCATCTTTTGGTTAGTTCTCAGGAGCATCGGGCAGCACTTACTAGGGCTCTCGATGAAATCAAGGTTGACTCATCGGTTACCCCCACCGAAATGGTAGCCACTATTTTGCCTCACCTCAAAGGCAAGTCCAAAGGAGAAGGACCACTCATCACTTTCTCCGAGTCCGACCTCCCACCGTTTGGGGCCACCCATAACTTGGCCTTATATATCACGGTGATCTGCCGGAATAAATATCTCCCAATGACCCTAATTGATGATGGGTCCGCAGTAAACGTCCTTCCCTTGAGGACAGCTAAGGCCCTCGGCATTACGGAGGCTGACTACCTTCCAACTGCACAAACTATCCAGGCTTTCGATGGGAGCACAAAATCAGTTGCTGGGGCCGTTAAGCTAACAATCATAACGGGCCCGATCGAGAAGGAGTTAGAATTTCAGGTGATCGATGTCACCTCATCTTTCAATCTGCTACTTGGAAGGCCCTGGATACACGCGGTCAAAGCCGTGTCTTCCACCCTTCACAGGAAGGTCAAACTACCTTTACAAGATGGCTACCCCCATAACCGTGTCAAGCTGCAACTCGGCAGGCTTAACCGACCCGCGAGGTTTCAACTTCGTGGGAATGATCGAGGAAGAATACCTTTTCCGGCCCTATTTCACCACTAGCATCGACACGATGCTACAGAATTTAGGTTATCTGCCCGGAGTTACCTCGAGACCTGACCTCCCAGCCGGCAAGATCATCGAGGTCTTAACTAATGAAGAGTCAAGATTCGGCTTGGGGTATGCTATAACCCCGGAAAACGTGGTTCAGGCCTGTATTCAGAAGGCCATCAACATCTTCAAGGGTACCTACATGGGCCCTTACAGTCCAAGACTGACTGATTACTTCGTCACTCCAGTGTTCGGAACTGTTCAAGTGGGCCTCTATCAGCCCACCATCTCATATCCCGAGACCAAATTGGCTCGGGAATGCAATTTCATCCCAGATGATATATTTGCCCTTATCCAGGCCGAATCAAAGGAGGGCACAAATAATACTGAGCCCGTCCTAGGACTCCTATTCGGGGAAGACAAAGTCGTCCCGACCCCTAAACAGGAGTTAGTCAACTTGATTCTCCGCAGCAGCAGGTTCGATCCAACCAAGCTGATCTCCGAAGTGGGTGCTGACGCTGGAAAGAGAGCTTGGAGGAAGACAACTAAGTGGACCGACAGTCAGGGTCGAATTTACAAGCTAACTACTGGTGAAGGAGATATGCAAGGCGCTGAGTCCGAGTCCGAGTCCGAATCAGAGTCAGAGTCGGAGTCTGAGTCCAAGTCTAGAGGGTCCAGTACTAGGATTAAGTCTGTAACCCCTCTCCCTTCTTTAGTCACACCATCGGGAGCCCTGAAGTCTGTCCCGAGGGCTCTCCCTATCCCGCCTCTGATCAACGATCAGATGACAGCTCTCTTCGAGCTCTTTTCAAAATTCACTATCAATAATAACGATAACCGTTCTGCTTACGACTTGTCTTATTTTCAAAACATTTTCAAAAATTTCATTTGCAATGACATTGAGAAACCCGACGAACAGGTACCACTGCCTCCGCATCTAATCGAGCAACTCGAACAAAGGGAGTCCCGAAATCCGGTAATCGAAGAAACCGATTCCATCAACGTAGGAACCCCTTTAGAACCTCCGATGCTTAAATTAGGCTTATCCTTAGATCCTGAAGAAAAAGAACAATTAACAGATCTCCTCCAGGAATTTAAGGACGTCTTTGCATGGTCCTACAAGGACATGCCGGGAATAGACCGGGAGATAGCCGAACATCGTATACCCATCAAAGACGGGTACAAGCCGGTAAAACAGAAACTCCAAAGAATGAGGCCCGAATGGTCTCTCAAAGTCAAGGAAGAAGTCGACAAGCAATTCAAAGCGGGCTTTATCCAAGTGTCTGAATATCCAGACTGGGTTGCAAACGTCGTGCCAGTACCCAAAAAAGACGGCAAAGTTCGGGTATGTGTAGACTTCCAAGACTTTAACAAGCCCAGCCCAAAAGATCATTTTCCGTTACCACACATCGATATACTGGTGGATAACACGGCCGACCATACCCTTTTATCATTCATGGACGGGTATGCCGGATACAATCAGATCAAAATGGCGGAGGAAGACATGAGTAAGACCACCTTCATCACACCTTGGGGTACTTACTGCTATACCGTGATGCCGTTTAGGCTTATCAACGTCGGTGCCACTTATCAACGGACCGCCACCACTTTATTGCATGACATGATGCATAAGGAAGTGGAGGTCTATGTGGACGACATGATCGTCAAATCCAAGGACCGAAACGGGCACATTGCGGCCCTAAGAAAGTTCTTTACCCGACTACGCAAGTATAATATGAGGCTAAACCCTCAAAAATGCAGCTTCGGGGTAACATCGGGCAAGCTACTAGGCCATATCGTCAGCCAGCGTGGCATCGAAGTTGACCCAGCAAAGATCAAGGCCATTACCGAGATGCAACCACCCAAAACCGAAAAAGAGATAAGGGGGTTTCTCGGGAAAGTCCAATATATTAGCCGGTTCATTTCAAAGTTAACCATGGTATGTGAGCCCATTTTCAAGAAACTGAAGATAGGGGAACGAACACTATGGGACGATAAATGTCAAATGGCTTTTGATAAAATCAAGAAGATTCTATCCTCTCCACCGGTATTAATGCCACCTCAACCGGGCCTGCCTCTGTCGTTATACCTGACAACGACCGAGACAGCCATGTGGGCTATGCTCGCCCAAACGGTTGATTCAGAAGAACGGGCTATTTATTACATCAGTAAGAAGTTCTTGGAGTATGAATGCAAGTATACAATGCTCGAGAAAACGTGCTTAGCTTTGGTTTGGGCCACTAAAAAGCTCCGACACTATATGCTCAGTCACGAAGTACATGTGTTATCCAAAATGGATCCAATCAAATACTTGTCCGAAAAGCCCATCCTCAATGGCAGGATATCCAGGTGGACTTAAATGCTAGGTGAGTTCGACCTCAAGTTCGTACCATTGAAAGCTATCAAAGGCCGGGTAGTAGCCGAATTCCTCGTTGATAGCCCGATATCCGAGGAAGGACACACCGATACTTTGGCCTTCCCAGATGAAGATATATTCCATACTGACACCGAAACATGGGATTTATATTTTGATGGGGCGTCCAACTTCCGAGGATTTGGGGTCGGTACTTTGCTAATCTCGCCACAAGGGGAACACACCCCGTTATCCATCAAGCTAGATTTTGACGTGACTAACAACGCAGCCGAGTATGAAGCTTGCATTCACGGACTGCAAGCCGCCGCTGATTTAGGAGTAGCAAATCTCCGGGTCCACGGTGACTCGTCTTTAGTCATTAATCAAGCCCTACAGAAATGGAAGACTCGGAACGCAAATCTCGTGGCTTACCAAGCACGAGTAAGGGTTCTCGAAAAACAGTTTCAAAAGGTAGAATACATCTATCTACCTCGGGAGGAAAACCAGTTTGCAGATGCTCTTTCGAAATTAGCATCTTTACTGAATATCCCAGCGCATCTAACCAGCATGCCCATTCGCGTCGAAAGGCGATCTGAGCCGGCATATATCCACGCTATCCAAGATATTGAAATAACTGATCCAGAACCTTGGTATCAGGCTATTCTGACCTACTTAACATCGGGAGAATATCCTCCGGGAGCTGAAAACCGGGCCAAGAAAGCCCTGCGAAGGTGGGCCGCCCAGTTCATCCGCACAGACGATGGACATTTATATAAGAAGACAGCACATGGGGCTTTACTCCTATGCATTGACAAAACGCGAGCCAAAAAAGTCATGGCTGAGGTACATGATGGTGAAAATGGTCCGTATATGAATGCCCATATGCTAGCCGAAAGAGTCATGGAAACTGACTGTCAGTTATATGTCAAACACTGCCATAACTGTCAGATTTTCGCCAATGTACAACATATGCCTTCATCCCTATTATATACTATGACATCACCGTGGCCATTCTCGACATGGGGAATAGATATAATTGGGAAGGTGAACCCTTCCGGGACAGGGGGTCACTGTTTCATTTTAGTGGCTATTGACTATTTCACCAAATGGGTCGAAGCTGAGTCATACCGGATCTTGAATGCCAAACATGTGGCTAAGTTCATCCAAAACAAAATTATATGTCGATACGGGATTCCACACGAGTTCATCAGTGACCACGGGACCCATTTTCAAGCTGAAACTGCCACTTTGTTGGAAAAATACAAGATTCAAAGGCATACGTCTTCACCTTACCATCCCCAAACGAATGGAGCGGTAGAGGCATCTAATAAAACAATTGTCACCATACTTAAAAAGATGGCTGAGAATTATCGGGACTGGCCCGACAAGATACCTTTCGACCTATGGGGATATCGAACATCAATTCGCACTGCAACCGGAGCAACTCCATACTATCTGAAATATGGAATGGAAGCGGTCCAACCAGTCGAACTAGAAGTACCATCCCTCAGAATTCTACTCGAGAGTCAAGTACTTGAAGCAGATTGGGTCCAAGCCCGATATGACTCGCTAATCCTCTTGGACGAACGACGATCTCGGGCTCTGAATAATATTCAGATATATCAAAAAAGGATCCAACGAGCTTTTAACAAAAGAATTGCCCAGGAATATCAAAGAGGGCGATCTAGTCCTAAAATCCGTTCGGGCTTTGCTACCAGTTGACCCAAGGGAAAAATTCAAACCCAATTGGGCTGGGCCATATTAGTGAAGAAAATCCTTTCGGGAGGAGCAGTAATGCTAACAGACTTAGACGGGAAGGAGTTCGTCAACCCAACTAACTTGGACCAGTTGAAGCGTTACTACCCTTAAACCCTACCTCAATGTCATTTGCAAAAAGTTTATAAAAATTTGTCTTTTTCAAAATTTTAAGCAAGTCAATAAGTTAGGATTACTTATCCTACCGTCGTACATCTCGAATTAATAATCTTGATGTATTTCGAAAATTGCGAAAAATTTCTGAACTACGGAAGGTTTGATTCCATTAATTATGGATACGTAGGCAACCCCTCAAAAGGGTACAACCACTGCAATAACGAAAAGATGGGAACGGTATTCACTAATATGTCTTTTTATTATTAAAAAAACCCGATAAACTCGGGAATTTCAAAAATACATCACACAAAAAAAAGCCAACAACAAAAAAAAGCACACCACAAAAATAGTAGTAATACTTAAATAATAAATTTAGGAGACTACTCGTACATTTTTCCTTTCCCCTTATCTTTCGGGTCACGCGGAGCCCGAGGCCGACGGGGCGGGGGCGAACGTTCCCTAATCACAAGGGGAATTTTCTTTGCTCGAACCCGTTTCTTCGACAACGGGTCTTCTGCCATTGTCACTGGCCCAAGCCGAGCCCGTACGGGCTCGGGAAGTCTGTCTCGAGGACCAAGTCGGTCCTTGACCGCCAATCTTGGGCCAAGTCTCCTTTCTAAGTCCGTCTGGGGTCTCACTTTCCCCCGTGCACCCTTAGTACTGGACCCTTCAGTCTGAGTCCTAGATTTCCCTTTCTGACTCGCCGGGGTAGCACCTTCGTCAAAGAAGCTTCTATTATCTTTAGCATGTTCCCGACGCAACAGGTCGAAAGCCTCGTCAGTCTTCAAAGCAGCTCGGGCTTTAGCAGAAACAACCTTTGTCCATCTGACGTAAGAATCGGTTACCCAGATCGAATGAGGAGTCTTTGGAACGGACCAAGTGGCTCGGGTATACCACCTTTGCATCCAAGTGTCACACATTACGTTCGTCAACTGAGTAGATTCACTCACGATTGCCTCGATTTCCGGGATTCTTTGGACCCGACCGTATTGCCTAAGTATGCGATCAGGAAAGAGGTGAATTGTTTGTCTAAAAGATAGGATTACCTGATATCGAGCCTTATCTCGAGACTCTAACCCGGTCCGGACATAAATGGGCCACCATGGGACGGTCCAGCGGATCAATGGGCCTTCATGGAAAGACAGCACTTCGTCCCAGTATTTTTGGGTGTGGAGGCGAGAAAAGGCAACAGTCCGTCTCCTCATCATCACTTGTTTAGGTTGATATCGGCTCACGTCTAGGGGAGGGTCCAAGATCGATAGCCTCTCGAACAGCCACAGCTGAAAAACCCGCGGAAAATCAAAATCGCGAAAAATTGTCAAAAACCCGCGCCAAAAAAAAAATCGCGAAAACCGAGAAAATTAAAAAAAAAACCCGCAGAAACCGAGAAAACTGGAAGAATTGGAAAAGCCGGAAAATTGCGAAAAAAATCAAAAATTGGCATACCTGTAAAAGACGGGTGCTCCCAGTCAACTGGGTTGACGGATCCCTTTTGCGATTATCCAAACCCTGGATAATCTCTCCTGTAATCAGCCAAGCCGGGCTGTGCTCCGTTTCCATCAGGTCAGCCACAGTAAAGAATCGGACATGACCCATGCAAGATAATAAATCCATATGGCCTTCAAAGGCGTAAACGTGGAGCATACAAAAAGTAAAGGCCCTACGGCTATGGACCGGCCTGATCCGGACGTCGTCTGGGTTCATAAATTTTTCAGCCAAATCAATCAAGGAAACGGTATCTCCTTCCAGCATACAGGATACCTCCATATGAGAAAGTCCTAAAAATTCCCGTAGCTTTCTTCTCGGGTCATGAACTGAAAACGGGATAGCATGGCGAAGTATGGGATTCCACCCTCCTACAGCAGCAATTTCCTCAGGGATAGGACAGATTTCGTCTCGAGGAAAGCCAAAGACATGATAAGTATCGTCCCAATAAGACAGGCAAGCATCCAAAAAGTGACGGTCTACTTGCATCTGGCGGATCGTGAATAACTGGGTGACACCATTCTGAATCAGAATGACTTTATCTACGTCTCTGAAGTATCGGGACCACTCTTGCAGTATTCCAATTAATCGGTCGATTCTCATAATTGGATTTCTAAAAAGAAGAATAAATTTCTCAGGGCTTGTTTTTCTTTAAGGAAGAGTGGGAATTGTGAAAAATTATGAAGCAGGAAGAGGTTATTTATAGCATAAAACCAGATCCTCCTCCTCACCTAAGGATTCCTAATCCCAGAGGATTTAGCATACAGGCCCTATCCTAGGATATAGCTAAGTCATCCCGAACATTCCTATTCCTTTTCAGAGTCAAAAACTCTCTAATTTTTAAGACTTTCAAAATCCAAAACTCAAAACCTTTCTCAAATTTTTATTCCCCAGCACGAGTCATATTTGTTTCACCTATGTGTTGCATGCAAAATTTTATGTAACTTATACAGGTACAATTCAGGATCGCGCAATTCACATAACTCCCCAGCGGCATTTAACATGATGAGCCCATATATAGGCGCACCTAAGTCTTCTACGACAAGTCCAATTCCCCACGGAGTTATCCCCATCTGCTCAGGTACATTTCTAGTCTGTGGCCGGCGGGCCCTTCACGCAGAGTCTAATGGACTTTAAACGACCCGACCAGAAATCTGCCAGGTCTTAATCTTTGATTGGCCTGGTAGCTACTCTAACTTTCGCCCTGTCCAAGCCTCAGTCAGAGTGGGGGCTCTGTAGACACCCACATTTTACTGCCAGGTGTCTATAGCAGTTTCCGACAAACACCCGATGATGATCGGACGCAAACGTGCTTTAACGTACTCGGAAATGGGCTCGAAATCATGGATATTTAGCTTGGGCTTTTTACGGAGTACAAATTTCACAAAACCAACCTCTAAACCAGGCCCAGCGGGTCATTTCGAGTCAAATAAGACTAATTTGGGTCGAATCCGACATCAGTGGCAAAACCGTCTTTTAGCGACCGAGTCAAAACTCAGTCAAAGATATTTTCGAAACATGTGAGTCAGCCGTATCACTCCACGTGACCGACTCAAGCTCGAATATGACAAAAAATCAGCTACACAAATATTAAACAATTCCGTTGAAGATAGAATTCGATCTCAAGTAGGAATTCTATCCGAACACCGAATCAAACACTCGGCCGAGCAACCTATTTTCAGCCGAGTTCCTTTCTTCTTCACCAAGAAAGTGAGTTCTCGTTCCTCTCAACCTCTTACGTTTCCTATCCAAACCGGTATTTCTTGTTGTCCAAGCAAGATACCTCTCTCAACCCCTTTCTCCTATAAATAGGACCTTCCCATCACACATTAGGGAGATACAGACACAATATTCATACACGATTTATACATCTACACATACAATTCACGACGTCCAAACCAAAACCACCACAACTCACCGACATTAACCCGACGCTCCTGTGCCTTAGCCACATTCCGACGAGCCCCGATCCGAGTTAACAAAAACATGTAGGTTGAGGGTGTAATCAAACCCGACTTCTCCTTTCTTTTCTCTCTCTCGTTTTTTTACGGGTTGTCGGTCGTCATCGTTTTTTTACGGGTCGTTCGTCGTTTTTTTATTTCTAATATCGATATTACTAAAACTATTTTCATATAACAAATATTCTTAAAATACGATACTGGTTCATTAATCGAATATCGTATTAAAAGGATTACATTAATCTCGTTGATACTAAAAAATCGTTACATCTTCTTTTTACAAAATACGACGATTTTAACGCGGAGAGAACTAACATTTTTTTCTTTTCGTTCAAATTCTTTTTCAAAATAATTTTATAAAAACTTGTTCTAAAAGTCATTTCGAATATTCGATATTGATTTCATAATCGAATATCGAATACGACGAACGTCGAAAGTATAAGTCGAGTATAAGTTAATTCATACTTATACGCGATTTATTGAAACTAACGGTTTTCGAAAATAAACGAGCTGGGACAGACCCTCACGCGAGTCGCGCCCCTCCTAGGCGACTCGCACGGGAGCCTGGAATCCGCAACCCTTTTCTTCGCTTTCTCAATTTTTCTTAAACATCGTTTTTTTCTACAAAACGATTTCTCTTTACTTTTTCTTTTCATCTTTTCTAAAATTATTCCGAATATTTGATATCGATCTCATAATCGAATATCGAATATAACGAATGTCGAGAATATTAAGTCTGGTGCGAATTGTGCAATATTTGTACGCGATTTAATAAAATCATCGTTTTAAAAAAAAATCAATTTTGAAAACAGGCCGGGATGCGAGTCGCGCCTGACTCGGACGAGTCGCATAGCCGGCTGGAACGCGACCCGTTTTTCGTTTTTTTTTATTATTTTTCGAACATCGTTTTTTTCGACAAAACAGCGTTTTTTAGCGATATTTCAGATCTCGATATATCTTTACATCATTCATTGCATCCATATCTTTTATTTGATTTACAAACCGTTACTAACTTCTTTGTTCGTGTTTGTAGCAATCTCTTTTCTTTTCATTTGTTTTATTAGACTAAAACGAACCTCGCATGCTAAAATGCAACTTTGACGTTAATTTTAGTTGCATTAAATCGACTTAGTAACTCATTCAATTATTCACATGCTTAGGGAAAACAATGTTTACATAACATTCATCGTTCAACTAAAACGCGTATTAAAACATTAAACGATATCCTAGTAGAGGCCGCTAATGTGCGGGCGGGGTTGGGTGTTCTTAGTGAACTTTCCAACACGTACCTTCACCTCTTACTCAGAACCTCGGTTTTCGGATGTCCGAAACCATTGGCAACGAGAGTCATTCAATACACGATATCCGATAACGTCGGTATCGGTATCAAATGCTAAGGGACGAACCCAATAAACTCTGACATCGGAAAATGGGTCGTATTTTGTACACGGTCCACTACGACATAGAGTGGGTTCGAATGGGCCCGAACTCCCACAAAGTTCGGTGGCGTCTCCAACTTCGATTTAAATTTTAATTCGATTCATTCTCATATGGAGATTCATTTGCCTCCCCAAACCCGCGCGTGGCCGCGTCGGGGTGGACCTATGTCATGTCCACAATTACAAATGGCCGAGGTTTGGCGAGAGGAGCGTGTGAAACTCGTTGAAGCCAAAGTAGCTCTTGATCAAAAGTATCCCCAAATGAACTATCGATCTAGTTGAAAAGCTGGAAAATTTTCTCAGGGCAAAAGGAGTTATGCCTTTGCCCGGGTACTGTTTTACGTTGTCCGCATTATTTCAGTCACGTCGTCCGCGTTTTTTAACAGAAAAAGACTGCATTGCCTCTTGAATTCTCACTCTTATATGTCATTAGTTTTACTTAATTAACGATTATATGCGTTATTAAAGCTCGTTTAAATAACGGTTTCGAATTGTTTAGTAAAACCGTTATTTTTTTTGCATAGTTTACGTGTTTTATATACAATTTTTTTTGTTTAATAGTTATCGTGTTTACTGCTCCTTAATATGTGTTTCGTTTAAAAAAACGTAAATTCATTCGTTAAACACGTTAATTACGTTCAAATCAAGCCGTAAAAGGAAACCGACTACGTAAACTAGCTATGGGGAGCTAAAATATCATCTTAATCAATTATAATGAAGCTAATTAATCAACCTAAAGGGAGAAACTAATTCCCGACCTTTATTGGGATACGTGCCCTGAAAACCATAACAAGTTAGCAAAATCGTTTCCTGAAAATAGTTGGAAACTTAATTACTATGTATACGTTTAATCAACTATATATGCGCCGTAGGATTTTAGTTTCCGTAGTCGATAATTATTTTACGTTTATTTTGTAACGTAATTACCGTGATTAACGATCCAAATTACGTTTAATTTTATAAAAGGGGAACCCCAAAACATAACAAATTCAAGGAAAGATAGCCCCAAAATCGTGACAAATTCAAGGAAATATAATCAAAATAATATTGGAATATGTTATTTAAAGCAGTTTAGTCGTTAAGAGAAAAGAAATACTATTAATTTAGAGCTGTTAAATTGGGTAATTAATAAGTAATGTTGTGCATGAACTAATTTTATAAAATAAAGGGGGAACCCCAAAATATGACAAATTCAAGGAAATATAACCCCGTGACAAACTCAAAGAAATATAATCAAAATAATGTTGGAATATATTACTTAAAGCAATTTCGTCGTTTAGAGGGGGAAAAAAATAATTTAGAGCTATTAAATTGGGTAATTAATGAGTAATGTGGTGCATGAACAAATTTTTTTTTAAAAAAAAGTCGGCTATATATATATATATACTAGAATAAAGCCCGTGCGTTGCACGGGTTAAATTATTTGTCTGTTCTTGATTGATGTTCTAAAGCAATGTAGTCATACCTATTCAATTGCAATTCCACTTGCATATACTGAAAACAATATAAATGTAGAAATAATAATATAACTAATCTCTCAACATCGAAATGATAAACTAAAGCACAATTGGTAAATTCTTGAAGACTTCCTCGTAGACGATGTTTCTTGTGTGTCCCTTGTAAACTTGTTCGCTATCGTCGATAAGGAACCTCAACTCATCTGGTGACGTCGTCCTGGAGGCCGGTACGTACAGTTGACCATGACTGAAAACTGGCTTGGGGAGAAATACGCCTACATGTGTGAGTGACTGTCCTTGACTCTTGTTGATGGTCATTGCGTAACACGCTTTCAATGGATATTGCCTTCTCTTAAGGACGAGTGGAATTTTAGTATCATTGGACGTCGTGACTATTCTTGGTATCAACACATGTTTGCCAATTTTCGACCCCGTTATTATACTTGCCTCAACTATAAACCTCCCTAAACGGGTAATAATCAGTCGAGTACCATTGCAAAGACCAAGTGAAGGGTTAATGTTCCTCAGGAGCATCACCGGCATTCCTTCTTTCAATTTCAATTCGTGATTTGGGAGTCCTTGCAAGGTAAGGCTGTTTAAGTATTCCGTAGGATACGCTGTGAATTGCTCCTCGCACTCCGTGGAAGCGTAACATATTTCATCTGAGCTCTTGTACGTTGTATACTCCCGAGGGATAAGCGCCGTCATATAATCGTTGACGAAATTAGTAGTCTCATTTAAGGGAGTTAGAATAGCCCTCTCCTTTAGGTATGTGCCGTCCATACGTCTAATATGAAAATCAGGGTAGATCTCGTTCATTATTGTCTTAACGTCAAACGACCCCCCCTTTGTAATATACTCGTCCAGTATTTTTGCCCATGTCGGTTCAATCTCATGATCTTCTGCCTTTGCTTCCAATCTTCCGTTTCCCATTGCTAGCAACCAATCGTTAAACGTCTTGTATCTTGAATGATTTCCCGATTCCCCATCATCTTCACGGACCCTCATACTTGTTCTGAGAACGAAAACTTTGCAGGAATTCCATATATAAGATCTGTTTATTGCCGCTTGGACAACATCCTGTCTAGTACCCTTGTGTACTATTGGCAGAACTTGTCGAAAATCACCTCCAAGCAGGACTACTTTTCCCCCAAATAATTGTGATGCAGCACCCGGTCTTCACTCCCGATTATATCTTTTAGCGTACGATCAAGTGCTTCAAATGCAAACTTGTGGTCCATTGGTGCCTCGTCCCATATTATCAAGGAGGTTTGACGAAGAAGCTCCGCAAGTTGTGACTTTTGTGACACATTGCAAGTTGAATTTTCATAGAGATCGATCGGTATCTCGAAACGGCTGTGTGCCATTCTCCCTCCGGAAAGTAAAAGTGCTGCAATGCCTGTGGTACACACCATGGTACATATACTTCTTGTTAGAAGAATGAAATAATTGATGCCGTGCGTATAACGATAATGATCTAAAATAAAGCGGAATAGAACGCACCTGATGATGCTACGTTTAAAACAATTTTACCCTCAGACCGTAGCTTTGCAGAAATTGTGCTATATAAAAATGTTTTTTCTGTTCCACCATGGCCGTAGACAAAGAACACATTTTCGGAGACGTTCTCCTTATCTTGAACGACTTTCAACATTGCTTCATATGTGTTTAGTTAGTGTTCAGCTTTTGCAACTGTGTTTGCCATTCCTGAAGCAGCTGTTTAGGGTTATAGAGTCTCTCATCCCTAATTAACTTGTTATCCATTCCTTCTATTCCGTGAAATCCGGTTTGGGCATGCCATGTATGTCTTCTAGTCTCTTACCGTATTTCATCAAAATTTTATCCACCTCAATTAATGTGTACGACCTTATAGCCTCCTCAGATAGATGCAATCCCGGATGTCCAAAAAGCTTATGTTTCCTCCTCTCAATATCTTCAGACATCATACTGTAGTTAGTGTCCTAGAAACTTCTGACATCCGTGACTTCACAATAAAGAAGCATTGTCATGAAAAGCTCTCTTAATTGGGACGACATTGCCCAACGGTTTGCCTCGCTCATTGCATCATTCCACTCCCTATCATTGCTTAGGAGACCACACGCGTAACACGCATCCTTGTAAGTAGGATACAAATGTCCATCTATCCTTCTCATATCTTCAAAACTTGTTGCCCCCTTGATTATGTTAAGAAGTAGACGTAGATAGTACCTCTCCCCTGCAGTAGGATGGACATATGTTATCCTCCCTATACATTGCCCTTGCTTCCTTCTTTCCCACCCCTTTTTCCAAACATATTTCGTAGGGAATTGAGCGTAGGACAATGTTCTCGCCTCTGGATATTGCGAGTTCGTCGTCATCCACGCTGTGAGCATGGTGTCTGCTTCATTTGCCTCCTCTATTATTTCACCCACGATGTCAAAATCTTTCAGTACGACTGTTTGCTGACCTTCTAAGTGCACAGAAAGACGCATAACAGAAGGGTTATGGTCCTGTATCTCAAACTCAAATATTCTCCATGTCGCTTCACTTGCAGATATATAACGACAATCCAGATAAGATTGCACCTCGTCCTCAGAATTTCCCTTCACCAACATAGTGGCCTTATCCGCTCCCTTCGTGATATATTTAAATAAATACTTAATCGCACGGGCAGTATTGCACCACTCAACATTTTATGAGAGTCGAACATAATAAGTAGGCCGGGATTGTAGGGCACAACAGATCTATTGTCCAATGTAACACGCCCTTTCTCAATGAACCTACATGATTCAATATTGGATACATTAGGCGATATGCGGTGCAATTCAGCCGAAAAAATACATTGTTATCTCTAGACATGTAGCCTAATGCACCTTTACATTCTATATACTGAATTACTTTTTCTTAAATCTCTATTAAACTTTTTAAAAGATAGTAAATTTAAAAGAGTAATAATTTGTATAGTTATCTTTATACACATTTATAATATATTTCAAATGACTCGGATCTCTATTAAATCTCTTAAAAACGTGCAATGCAAGGGCTCAAATGGTTGAGAGTATTACCTTTCATCTTGCCGTCTCCTGTAAACTGGATAACCATTGTCGTCAATGGTTGTCTCTTGGTTGAACGACTTGGGGTACTTTTTGGAGCAATTGTGGTTCACCATGCATGGGCATTTTGGATTGTCAACGCCGCATGGGCCATGAATCATATACTTAGAGACTAAATCATAGAGCCCTCTGTCTAAATCCTTATCTGGAATTTCTGCGCTTATGATACTATCTATATACTGGGCAGAAGCAACTACTTCATCTTTCTGGAGCCACAGAAGTATATGTGCATATTGCCAGCCACGTTTTTGGAATTAAATAGTAGTCACTTCTGCAAAATTATAATTATAAAAAGAATGAGTACACCTACCTTATAAGAGAATGATAAATAATTGGAACGAAAATGCATTGACTCTAATAAATACGTTATACAATTTGTAAAGGGAAATAGTACCAGCGACAACAGTACCAAAGTACTTTTCCTTTTTTAGGCAGTCCATCAGTTGCCTTAGCTTTAGTCTGAAAACCTTCGCGATTATGCCAGGTCGGTCCTCTGGTCTCTGCCCATCAATATAACTTAACATTGCTTCTACTTCCGGCCACTTTGGATTCGCTGTGAACGTGATGAATAAATGTGGGTTACCATACCATCTGCATATTGCCATTGCGTCTTGATAATTTTGTTGCATATACCTTTTACATCCTGTGAAAGAAGCTGGCAGAAATATCCTCTTTCCCACTTTAGCTCCTATATAGTCTCCCTCTTTAAACGCGTCACAAATATTGTTGAGCATTTCACACCGAAAGATGGATTGATTGTTCTTAATGTACCATAATCTCTGCGATTCTATAGCCCAATAACAATCAACTATGAATTGTTGGAATAACCTGCCGGCGGATATTAGACCCCGACCGTCTGATAATCGTTGTTGTAATCGGTATGCATAGAATTCTCTCATCGTAACATGTCCCCTCTTTATTTTTATTTTTTTACCCAGGGGGTTTACATTTCTGTACGATAGTCCTGGCCGAAAGTTGTCCTCTCCATATGGGAAAAGGAGAGGATATTGTAAAGCCATGAACGATGGATGTAACTCACTTATTTTTTTTCAAATGTCCATCTTTGTAGGCCACAACTATATCTCTACCGCGGACGTCATCTTTCGTTGCCCCAAATATCAGACTAGCGATTTCAGAAGATATTGGGTTGTTATATCTCTTATCTTGACCTTCTCTGGTACAATATAACCTTATTGATAGGTGTAAGTCCTTGTCTTCCCTCAATCTTTCTTGTGCCATTCAAAACGTGTTAACCAGGGGATTCACATCGTCTAACATATCCTTTAGCCCCGAGAGTATACGATCATCTAGTACGACGCTTCCATCTTTGCCGGCCAGTTCATTTGCCCTCAGTTTTAACTCGGTTTCAGTGTCATATACATATAACTGTAGATATGATCGTTGTTCTGAACCGCTGGGAAGAAGTGAACCTATACGATGACATACTTGTCCACTTATACGAAATACATACGGTCCAGGAGTCATGTTCACAGATTTGTCAATTGTTGCCCCCATTGACGTCAGCGCGTAACCTAAGTTATATGTCCTAATGTTGTTTCGAAATGCAACACTATCCTTATCCTTGCCATAGTCTAATAGTTTCTTCAAGTATTCAGGAGGGTCTTTTAATATCGGGAGTTGAATCGTTCCCACCTTACAACACATGCTAAATTTGAGATTACTCTTTGTACTTGATTTCTTAACCCTTTCGTCGTACCACATAATCGCATTACAACTGTTACACGTATATTCTGGCAACCCAAGACTAAGATACTTCACCTGTCTCCTAATCACACCTACGTGGATCACAAAAAATAATACGGAGTAGTTAGAAACTGTAGACACCCACATTTTGACCGCCAGGTGTCTCTAATAGTTTCCAAAAAACACCCGATGATGATCGGACGCAAACATGCTTTGACATACTCAAATATGGGCTCAAAATTAGTGGCATTTGGCTTGGGCTTTTTACGGAGTAAAAAACTCACAAAACCAACCTCAAATTCAGGCCCATCGGGTCATTTCGAGTCAAATAAGACTAATTTGGGTCGAATCCGACACCAGGGGCAAAACCGTCTTTTAGCGACCGAGTCAAAACCCGGTCAAAGATATTTTCCGAGGCATGAAATCTGCCGTGTCCGGCTTGAACTCGAATACTACAAAAAATCAGCTACAAAAAATATTAAACAATTCCGTTAACGGTAGAATTCGATCTCCAGTAGAAATCCTATCCGAACACCTGATCAAACACTCGACTGAGCATGAAATACTCGGCCGAGCAGCCTAATACCAGCCGGCTTCCATGCCTTTTTCGCCAAGAAACAGAGTTCTCGTTCCTCTCGACTTCTTACATTTCCTAACCTTATACGGAATCCCACCTCATCCCGACCGGTGACTTTGTTCCTTTGCAAGTTAGTCATCTCCTACAAAAAGGACCCTCTCACAACACAATATTCATTCATCATCATCAAGAATTCCTAACATCACATCTACACAATATCAACAATTCCCGACAACTCATACACACACACATAGCATCGAATAACCGATAGTGTAACCCGAGACCCGAAGAATCCGGCCACTTTACCCGCCACCTTACACGTCCAAACAAAACCACCATAACTCACCTACATTACCTCGACGCTCCCGTGTCTAAGCCACATTCCGACGAGCCCCGTCTCGAGTAAACAAAGCATGTAGGTTGAGGGTGTAAAATCAAACCCGATTTCTCCTTTCTCTCTTCCCTTCTTCTCGTTTTTTTGTTTTGTCGTCGTCGGTTGTCTTTTTTTTTATGGGTCGACATCGTTGCGTCGTCTTCCTAATATCGATAATACAAAAAATATTTTCATATTCAACGAAACGTTCTTAAAAATACGATATCGATTCACTAGTCGAATATCGTACTAAAAAAGAACTACATCAATCTCGTTGATGCTAAAAAAATCGTTATATGATTTCATACAAAATACGACGATTTTTAACGCGGAGAGAGTCAAACATTGTTTTTTTAGTTTAATTTTACAAAACGATTTTCAAAACTCTTTTTTTTTTTTTATCTTTTCTAAAAAAATCATTCCGAGTATTTAATACCGATTTCATAATCGAATATTAGATACGACTGATAAGTGTAGTTTGTAGTGCCTAGTTTGTTGTGTTTTGGTCCCATTTTCCTTGCAGAATCGCTCCTTGGGAGCGGTTCATGGCCTTCTTATGCTTCCTCTAGTTCGTTTCAGGTTCCCGAGACCATTCATGAAGAATTATAACGATTCCGACTCGTTTCATACACTTTTTGGAGCCAACGAAGTGAAGGAACGATCACTCGATGCCTTGGATTCGATCCCAAGACCTTGGGACCCGATCCCGAGCCCCTTAGACTCGATCCCGAGACCCGAGAGTCGATGAGAAGCCCATGAGAAGCAAGAAGGGACCTTAAAGATCATATTGGAGGCCTACAAGACCCATCCCCGTCGGGAAGGACCTCATCCCGTCCGGGATGAGGTGCACAAATGCGAAGGGTTCTGTTTTGGACCCGTCCCGGTCGGGATCAGCCCGATCCGTCCCGGTCGGGACGAACGAGCTGCTGCGCGTGACTCCTTTTTCTTCCTCCTTCATTCTTGTAACCTTACAAATACTCCTCCCTTGTATTGTTTAAGCAACATACATTACCCTAGATTACTTTAGACCTCTCTTAAGCATTCAAAACCCTAATTAGCCTCTTTTCATCTCTAGTTAATATTTAGTTAATCTTTGTTTAATCTAGTAATTAGCCTTGTATTAAGAAGATTCTTGAAGACTCTTCCAAGCTTGACAACCTTGGAGATTTGTTTGGGTTTCTTATTAATTCAAGTTCTCATCTTTTTCATCCTATTGTAGTTGGTATAATTTCTTTTCCCTTATTCCTTGTTTATTCATCAAGTTTTAATCTTTACATATTGCTTATTGTTATTGTTAGTTCATTATGGATGTTTTGATTATTATGTTGTTTTCTCTTGTTCATGTTAGTTTTATCTTGATAATGAGTGAGTAGATTCCTTGTGGGGTTAGTAGGGGGATTAAGTGTGGATTATGGGTGATTAGGGTTTGATTGTGGGTAAAGGTGATTCCTTTTGTTGCTAGTCGCTTATTGGGCACACTATGTGTTTGTTGTATTGCTTGTGTGGGTAGTAGTGGCCAATGCTTCTCATACTTGTTCTCATCTTCTCATTGTGTATTCGATTTGTGGTTGAATGTTTGTGTTTTGAGTAGCATCTTGCATGAATGTTCGGGTCTAGTCTTAGACACGAGAGTGCGGACTTTGGCTTTGGCGCGAGAGCGCAAACCGACCTTAGTAACTAAGTGGCACATATACCCTTGATTACCCAATTATCCTACTACACTTGTGACCCGACCTAACCCTACTCTCTTCCATATTTGATTCACCCTTTTTGTTAGCTATCATTCCTCTAGTTCATTGTTTGGTTTACTTTAGTTGTTCATTAGTTCTTGTTATAGCTAGTCCATTGTAGTCTTGTTCATACCTCTTCAACCATCATAGCTATGTCAATCATCGTTTCTTTGTGTTTGTTTGTGACTTAGCCTTGTTTCTAGGTAGACCTAGTCTAGACTTTACAATACCGTCTCCGTGGACACGACCCGACTTACCCTAGCTACCGTTAGGAATAGTTGGACTTTACTTGACGGTGGGGACCCACGGCAAATCCTTACCATCAATTTGACGCCGTTGCCGGGGACGGTGCATGTTTAGACTTAGTTTACTTATTAGCTTGACTTAGTTACCCTTCTTGTGCTCTTCTTCTATATCTTGTGCATATTGTGTAGGTTTTTTTTTTCCTTAATTTCTTTAGCTTCTTTTTCTCTCTGTCGTGGGTAGTGCTCGTTTATTGTCTTTGCCTAGTGCCCATAAAGCACTAGGTGTTCTCACGTTTGCTCTAGTGTGTAGTGTATGCCTAGGGGAGAGGCGAATTCTTTCTCTTCAATCCAGAGCCGGAAAGACTCTTTAGAGCCTTTCGCCGACGGACGATTGGCCGGGTTAGAATCTCTCAACCAAGTGCTAGCAATACCACCGAAGAACAAGCCCAAAGATCCGACTTTATCGAGCAACCTCAAGGCAATACCGAAGGGATCTTCATAAATCCTTTTGGTACTTCTCAACCTAGTTCCCCCTCTACTTCTACATCAACACCATCTACACCGTCCTCTCCCGCATATCCAATAATGCCTAAGTTCTCTTCACACTCAACGTTTACGGAGGATGTCTTGCCCGGTCCAACCGCTTTACCGGAGGCATATATCGGAAATTTTGTGGCTAAGACTCAATTCATCCAATTGGTCGAGCGAAGCCAATTTAGTGGGTTACCAACCGAAGATCCTCATCAACACATGGAAACCTTTTCGGACTATTGCGATGCTATCTCACAAACGGGAATAACCCAAGACCAAATCCGGTGGGTACTATTTCCTTTCTCTTTGATCGGTAAAGCAAAGCAATGGTTCAAAGGGTTAGACAAGGCGACTCTTAGAATTGATACTTGGAAGAAGCTAGCCTTAGCCTTCTACCAACAATTCTATCCCCCGGAGAAGACAAATCTATTGAGAGCTTCTATCACGGGATTCCAACAACGTGATGAAGAAAGCCTCTACGAAGCTTGGGAAAGATTCAAAGCCTTGATCCGCTCTTGCCCTCACCATGGTCTATCACAATGGTTCCTTGTTCAACAATTTTGGAACGGATTATATGAAGACTCAAGGGCCATTCTCAACATGGGATCGAATGAAAGGTTTACCGAGGTGGATGATGACCAAACTTGGTCAAGAATTGAAGAGATGGCGGTCCACAATTCCCAATACTCAAGGCCTAGGAAGGCGAATCGAGGAGGTAGGCATGAGGTCGATGCCATTACACAACTAAGCATTGACCTTGGAGCTCAACTAAAACCTCACATGGAGACTATTGACAAGAAGCTCCAAGGCCACCTCAATCAAGTTCAAAGCATTAGTTCCTCCAACCAACACTCGATTTATGAAGTTAACGCTTTGGGAGTTGTGTCTCCTACACCTTATTATGGGATGTGCGATACTTGTGGGATAGTGGGACATGAGCCTTTACATTGTCGTGGTAGTATTGAGCAAGTGAACGCCTTTCAAGCGTTCAAGCAACACTACAAGAACTAAAGTCAGTGGCGAATGATCTTAGCTACTGACATCAGTCGCTAAAAGAGACATGCGACTGTCAACAGTCGCTAAGTGACAGTGGCTACAGTTAGTCGCTAAATTTTAGCGACTGAAATCAGTAGCTAGGGCCTCATTTTAGCGACTGAAATCAGTCGCTATGGCCTCATTTTAGCGACTGAAATCAGTCGCTACGAGCGTCAATTAGCGACTGATTTAGCGACTGAAATCAGTCGCTAAAAGCGTCAGTTAGCGACTGATTTCAGTCGCTAAATGGTGCGACGTGGCGTCCTACAGCGACTGATTTCAGTCGCTAAATAGACAATTTAGCTACTGATATCAGTCGCTACCGTGCCAGAAATAGGCCGGTTATATTTATTAATTTTCTAGCCAAAATCTGCACAATAAAACAAACCAACAACCATAATACATCCCAAACATCATTCCAAACGTTGTTCCAAACGTTACGCAAGCTTCACACTCCAAAATTGTCAACCAAGTACGCAAACGTCGTGAATACAGTAAATTAAAAGTATTGTTACAAACTGTTTTTTCAACAAGCTTTCAGAAACTACAAATTGTTTTCATTCAATCAACTCAGCCAACAGGGAAACTAGCTGACGCACCACTACCACCGTCACTGAAGGGGTCTCTAGGATCCGGGAATCGGGGAGTGGGGCTGGAGTTGCAGTTATACTGCTGCGTGTTCCTAAGACGCCGTATCTCTTCCAGAATTTGTAGGTTAATGGACTCCTGCGTCTTCAGCCTCTCATTCTGCTCCTTCATCTGCTCGGCCATAGCTGCCCGTTGCGCCCTCTCCTCTCGAATTTCCGCCCTCATCTCAGCCATCTCGGATGGTACACACTCGGTCGTGGTAGCATGGCCCCCCCGAACATTGGGTGGTGTCCAGTACAGGGAATGAGCGTTCCCCGTACCGTACACCGCTCCCTTGCGGTATCCCTCCGCGACTCTAAACCAAATCGTGCTCGGGTCCACACCTTCATTCTCGGGCGCTCTAGTGGCCGCCAAATACGATCTCTGAAACAAATAGAAGTCATGATTAGGTTGATTGTTTGAAGAAAAAAAAAGTAACAAAGTATTGTGTTTGAAACTTACCCAAGTGTCCAAATCCTTCTTCGTGGCGAATGATCGACCGGTGGCATCGTCCCCCTTACTCTTCACTTCGAGAAATAGCTGCACAGGAGGAGGGAATTCTCCGGTTTTCTTCTTCACCTGTTGACAGTACATGTAGATTTTTCATTTATTTTTATAATGAAAACATTAAATAAGAATCCAATATAAAAATCAAAGGAACGGAAATACTAACGTTCATGGCCCGCTGGTGCATCGACTGCGACCCACCGTAGTGGGTGCACTCCGCCTCCGCCTCGGGGTCCCCTCCCCGCCTCTTGTTCTTCTTAGCCTGGACGGATCTCTTCAGGAACTTCGGGTCGGAGCGCGCTGTTTGGAACTGTTGGATGGCGTCACCTATAATTTATACACTTTGAGATCAATAAATGTTTTGAATATATATACAACTTTCTGTTCAGGTACTAACACCAATTTAGTAATCAAACCTCTAAGGTGTTTCTGTAACTTTGCATCGCTCACCATCTTATACATCATGTCTTTGTATCTCTCCTTCGCGACATCCATGTATCTGTCTCTCACAGCCACCTCGAGACCATCGTTGTAAAAGTGTTTGTACTGCAAGACAGTTTGTTGTCATTGTATTAGTAATCTGTAAACAGTAACAGATAATTAATAAAAATCAGAAATTGGTGTACCTTGAAGTTGGCAAACCACTTCTCCCGTTGCCACAGAGGCAACTTGGTCCAACTCGTGCAGTAAGTAGTCAAGTCATTCATGAAGTTGTCCTTGACACCAGTCACCGTCGCACGAGTACGAAACCTACACCAAAGAGTGAAATAAGATGATGTCTCACAAAAAAAGGAAATACAATGTCTCACCATGTGGACTCGGGGCCAATTATTAGGCGCCCGTCGTCTGTGTAACGAAGCACTTCATCCTGTTTTGGTTGCGGTTGTTCTGGTTGCTCTTCATTGCCCTGCAGCTCCTCCTCGTTCTCCACTTGTTCGTCCTCTCGCCTGTTTTCTTCTTGGTCTTCCTGCTGTACCCGGTCCCTGCTCCTGCTGCTGCTGCTCGAACTACCAAACCTCAACCTGCTACCCAATGTCATATCTGCAGATATGTAATAGTTGAAAGTTAGGAACTGACATCATAATATTGAAATAATCTCGAAAAAAAATATGTAATGCAGATTACTATGTACAAATAATATAACTTACTAAAACTATACCCTACTAAAAATCATCGTCACTGTCGTTGTCATCTTCCACTTGCATACTCGAAGCAACGACATCCTCTTTTCCTCGACGTCATCTTCGTCCTCCTCGTCATTGACCTCTAAATCATCGGTGTCATCCTCCTCCTCGACCATATCACTAGAAGCACCTTCCTCCTCCTCACTGCCTTCATCGTCTTCAAAATATTCCCCCACATCCACCTCATTATTGTCATCATCATCATTTGCAAAAAGATTCTCATCAACTGGAGACAATGTTGTACCACTAGAAATGACGTTTTCTTGGAAGAGGTCAGAGTCATAGTGCCCCCGTGGCTTAGTTTTGAACACCGCCCACCACTGGTTTACAGTTCTGTCGTTCTTTGTGGTTGGGTAAGGCGCAAAGTACACTTGGTGTGCTTGATGTGCAAGTATAAACGGATCGTACTTGGAGTATTTTTTGGTATGATTAACTTCAACTAGTTTGTACCTTTCATGTACTCTAGTACCTTGCACAGAGTTGTCCTTCCATTCGCATTTAAATACCACAGCTCTATACCCACGATCATTTCCAACATAGCACAGCTCGAAGATGTCCTCCAATAGACCGTAGTAATCTTCACCCTCAAGTGACGACACACTCACACCGAAATTACATCTACTCCTACTGCTACCATGGGCAAATGTATGGAAATTGTAACCATTAACCGAATACCGGTTCCAAGTTCTAACATTCCATAAAGGACCTAATGCTAGACTCCTAACCAAATCATCCTCAATATTCTCTGAAATTACATGCTCCTTAAGCCATTTAGGAAACTGTTCCTCATGCTTATTCCAAATGTCATCAGCATTTAAATGTGGATTAGCAGCTACAAATTCAGTTACAAATTTCTTCTCGTACGGCTCCAAAACTTCACAATTTGATAGCAAGTACAGGTGAGCACGATTGTACTCCTTCTCATATAATGTCCTCCACCCGCCAGCTGATGACGATCCCTCACCTTCCTTACTTTGAAAAAAGTCTGGTATGTTGGGGTCAATCGTCGTCTCAGGTGTTTCTAGGTTTAGATTCTTGGTTTTGGTGTTCACTTCTTTCTCGAAATACAGAGAACAGAAGTTGGCTATCTCCTCTGTTAAGTAAGCATTACATATGGAGCCCTCACCCCTCGCCTTGTTACCAATTTTTTTCTTCAAATGGTTGAGAAATCTATGACAATCATCAAGCAATTATGTTATTATCAAATTACAGTGTCTAACGTTAGTTAGTGGGTAAAATAAGTAAGTAGTTGAAAGTTCTCACCTCTCAAACGGGTACATCCATCTAAACTGTACCGGTCCTCCCACTTTAGCATCGTAGGGCAAGTGGACCGGTAGATGCTCCATTGAGTTAAAGAAGGAGGGTGGGAAGATCATCTCAAGTTTGCATAGTATCTGAGGACTTTGATCCTCCAAATGAGTCATGTCGTCATTTGTAACTGTCGACGAACACAAATCTCGAAAAAACTGAGATATCTCAGTGATAGGATTCCAAACACTTTCCGGCAGCAGGTGCTTCAACGCCACAGGTAGTAACCGCTCCATGACCACGTGGCAGTCGTGACTCTTCAAGCCTTGGAGCTTCAGGTTCTTAATGTCCACACACCGACTAAAATCGGATGCATACCCATCAGGGAACTTCAGTGTCCCTACCCACTCTAACACGGCCTTTCTCTGAGCCTTATCAAGGCTAAACAAGGCCCTAGGCTTGGACACATCCCGCTTGATATGCAGTTTCGGACGGTCACAAATTTTTTTCAAATCTTTTCGGGATCCTACGGTGTCACATGTCTTACCCTCTACATCCATGACGGTGTGAATCAGTTGCTCAAAGAAATTCTTCTCAATATGCATCACGTCCAGATTATGTCAGAGTAATAAAGTACTCCAATATGGAAGGTCGAAGAAGATGCTTCTTTTAAACCAACCATTTTTCAATTTCTTAAGATCTTTGAACTCTTGATCGGTCCCGTCAACAGTAGATGGGAACTCTGAAATCACCTCCCAAATCTCATCACCTTGGAGACGAATCGGTGCCTCATCTAGCACCACCTCACCCTTCTTGAAAGCTCTCCTATTCTTCCTGTACATGTGACCCTCGGGTAGAAACTGTCTATGACAGTCAAACCAACTAATTTTGCTTGAATTACGTAGGTAGAATGCTTTACTTTCACTCATGCAACAAGGACACGCTTTTTGGCCCGCCGTAGACCAACCGCTCAACATACCATACGCGGGAAAATCGTTTATAGTCCACAAAAGCGATGCTCTAAGCTGGAAATTTTGTTTCAACGACACATCATATGTCTCCACCCCTACTTCCCACAAGTGTTTCAATTCCTCTATCACTGGTTGTAAGTAAACATCCAAGTGGTTTTTGGGATTTTTGGGGCCGGGAACAATGAGAGAAAGGAAGATGAACGGTGGTTTCAGACAAAGCCATGGGGGTAAGTTGTACGGTGTGACCATGATAGGCCAGCATGAGTATGACTTACCGAACTGACCGAAAGGGGCGAACCCATCGGTACACAACCCAAGTCTCACGTTACAGGGTTCCTCAGCAAATTCAGGGTAAATCCTATCAAACCGTTTCCACTCCTCCCCGTCACTAGGATGACACATTTTCCCCTCTACACGAGTTTCTTCTTGATGCCACCTCATTTGTTCGACAATGGTTTTGGTTGCGTATAATTTTTGAAGTCTAGGGGCGATGGGAAAGTAGGTAAGTCGACTAAGTGGTATAGGTTTTTTATGCCTCGCAACACTCTTTCCCTTCTTACCCCTCAAAACAATATTTCCATCTACAGTTTTGTATCTACCCTTCCCACATATCTTACATTTCTCAAGCATGGCATCGTCCTTCCAAAAGAGCATACATCCATCGGGACAAGCATCGATCTTTTGATGCGGAAGTTCATGACCTTTAACTATTTTTTTCGTGTTGTAGAATGTTTTGGTCATAATGTTGTCTTTTGGGATGAGTTTCTCAATCAACGCAGCGATACCGTCTACGCACCCAAAAGGTAGGTTATACTCACATTTAAGGGTCACTACCATAGACGCGACTTCTAACAATGTCACATCACACCCTCCATATAATGGCTTCTCCGCAGCCTCTAACATGTCAAAAAAAGCTTTCGCTCGTGGGTTTGGCTCTTGTGGGGTTGGTTGGTCATCGTCGTTAGTGTATATGCTCTCATCATTAAACAAATTGCACTCAACCACATCAACAATCATTCCTCTCACCCCGCTCTCATTCTGATCCACCTTAGATTCCTCAAAAGCAGACTTCTCACCATGACAAATCCAATAATAGTAATTTGGGCTAAACCCATCTGAGATAATATGTTCCTTAATCAAAATACTATCCAAGAATTTGATGTTCTTACATTTCACACAAGGACACCTAAATCTACCCTCTGACGCGTATTCGGGATGGGTTTCAGCGAACTCAAGAAAGCGATTAACACCCTCTAAAAATTCCTTTGTGGGACGTCGTTTCTTATCGAATCTTTCCCCATACATTCTTTTTTCGTTCCTGTCTCTTCATTTTTTTATCTAAAAAATGTAAGACAACAACCACATACAAATTATTTTCTCTAAAGTAATTTACTAATATATATACACTAGTCAAATATTATGTAAAATTCTCAATTCACCTAAACATAGTACTATTTCCACCCAATTCGTCCATAATTACATCACCAAATCGGCAAAATTGTATTTTACTTCCAAATTCCTAACACATCAAAACAACCCAATTCAATCAACTACTTAACCGCAAACCCTAATTTTATACTAACAATCTACCTAATTCAAATTGGGGAACCTATTGGGCGATTAAAATTCTAACTACACTAAATATTCCAACAACTAAGAAACTATCCAACCCAATAACTAATTTATTTAAATCGATAAAAACAGAAATTAACAAATAATTGAAACTAAATAAAGATAGATAAACATACCTTAATGAAAATGGGATTATTGAAGATGGAATGAAGAGGAAAGGAGGAGGGCGAGTTTTAGAGAGAGGGGGGGAGGGTTTTTAGAGAGATAGAGTGAAATGGGTGAATGAGCCGGGGGAGGGGGGGTGTTCGTTAATTTAAAAAAAATTAAACATCTTTAGCGACCGAAATCGGTCGCGCGCCACTTTCATTAGCGACCGATTTCAGTCGCTAATTCTGTCGCCATTTCACTAATTTAGCGACCGAAATCGGTCGCGCGTCGATTATTTTAGCGACTGATTTCGGTCGCTAAATTTAATTAATTTTTTAAAAATCCGTCTCCTCGTCCAGCGACTAATATCGGTCGCGTGTTGTACTTTCAGTCGCAAAATTAGCTACTGAATTTATCAGTCGCGCGTAATTGGTAGCTATATGAAGTATTTCTTGTAGTGCAAGGTTCCCCCTATCCTAACATGTTCCAAGCTTCACATCAAGCTTCTCAACAACAAGCTCTACAACACTGTCCCTATGTTCCACCTCCCTTAAGGGACAACAATCAAGGATACCAAGGTTATCAAGGCAACCCAAGGCCATTCAACAACTTCAAGCAAAATAACCAAGGTACCTTCAACAACAATCAAGGGTTCCAACAAGGGAATTTCAATCAAGGTGGTTTCCAAGGAAACCAACATAACCAAGGACATCAAAACTACAACCACGGCAACAATCAAGGCCTTAATCAAGGCAACTCTCATGGGTTCCAAGGGAACCATCAACAACAACAAGCAACCCAAGCTAATCGACAAGAAAGCAAGCCAAGGAGTCGGTCTCCTACTCATGATTATGGCATTCTTCTAGCCATCACAAACACTCCTCATAACCAACAATCTCCCCCTCGGGATTTCGACATGCAAAAGTCAATGTTGGACATGCAAAGGAGTCAATTGGAGACACAAAGAACCCAACAAGAAATCATTACTCAACTTCAAAGGGATAACTTGGCAAGAGATGCTCATATGAAGATGCTCGAGACCCAAATAGCTCAACTTGCTTCGGGTAGCTCTTCAAGGCAAAAGGGGCAACTACCTCCTCAAGGTGAAACGGGGAAATTCGAGCATGTGAATGCTATTACCACGAGGAGTGGTTCATCTTATGATTCCCCCGTTCTCCCTAATGAGCATGTACCAATGAAAGAAGTTGTGTCTCCAATTCAAGAAGATCCAAGCTTGGGAAACCTAATTGAGGAGCAAGTCTTGTGGGAGATTGAGAAACCCCAAGAAGACAAGCTTCCCCCACTTCAAGGAAAAGACAAGGGAAAAGGGAAAGTGTCGTTTGAGACGTCCACCCCTAATGAGCAAAACAAGGTTCACATTAAGTTGCCTGGTTTCCCAACAAGGCAAATGAAGACCAAGGTGGATGTCCAATATGACAAGTTCCTTAATATTGTGAAGAAATTGGATGTGAGTGTCTCATTTACCGAGCTACTTACCCAAATCCCGGCATATGGAAGATTCATGAAAGAAATATTGGCTAGGAAGAGATCCGTCGACAAGGAAGAGACTATAGCGTTCACAAGAGTGGTGAGCGAGCTTATTCAAGGTTCTATGCTTCCCAAGTTGAAGGATCCGGGTAGTTTCTCGATCCCTTGCACCATAGGCAACTTCAAGATCGAGAGAGCACTATGTGATTTGGGTGCGAGTGTAAGCATCATTCCCTATTCCATTTGTGAGCGACTTGGGATGAAGGAGCTCAAAAGTACTTCCATTACACTCCAAATGGCCGATAGTTCCCTCAACCGACCTTTGGGGATGTTGGAAGATGTGCGAATAAGAATTGGGAAGTTCTTCATTCCGGTCGACATCCTTGTGCTTGACATGCCAGAAGATGCTATCACTCCCATTATCCTTGGGCGCCCATTTCTACACACCGCCAGTGCTATGATCGATGTAAAGAACGGTAGGATTACATTTGAGCTAGGCAACGAGAAGCCCGTGTTTGACCTCCAAGGCAACACTTCGCCTATTAATGATGAGTCTTGTAAAATGATCCACACCGTGAAAGACATCGGTCTAGGGGATGGGACGAGTAAAAGCTTGAAGAACGACTTCTATGGAATTGAGGACGATGATTCCGAGATTGGGGCGGATGAGTGCCCATATCATGAGTTTGAAGACAAGTGCCAAGACAAGAAGGAAGATGAGCCTCCCTTGGGGCCACATGAGGATAGATGGACGTTTGGGTATATACCGAAGGATCAAAAGTACAAGTTCAAGCCATTGAACTTAGTAGATCGGGATGCCTCGGGAACGTCGAGGCTAGGATGTGATGATCCTTGGAGTGGAGGTTGGTATTCCACTAGCTTGATTGAAGACTTTGCGAGAGCCTTCGATTTGTTTCTTCGAGCTCTTGATGGAGATGGAATTGGCCAAGTGTTGTTGAAAAAGAATTGAAGAATGCACCATCCATTTTTTTTTTGGTAAAATGTAAGTGTAGTATAAAATATCAAAACATAATTACAACGAACTAAGCAAAGCTTAGTCTATGTAGCCAATCCTTCTCCAAGGTAGTCGGATTGTCTTTAATAAGCCACTCATTTCTAATACAAATAACTCGTTTAATGCTTTTAAACACTCTACTCGGGTTGTCAATAACACTTTCTAATCTAGCTTTATTCAGTTGGGCCCAAACGTTGTACATAGTTGCTATCACCGCTGCTCGACACACGCCCTTCTGCAGGGCTGTACCCTGCGGTTTAATGAGCAAGACACAAAGAGAAAGTTGCTGTTCAAGCCAGCTACTGACCAAACCCAGAAGCCGGCTGCTAAACTCGCATCGAAAGAACAAATGATCAGCTGTTTCCGGCTCCATCTCACACAAACAACAAAGCTCCGAATCTGATATGCCATGTTTGTGGAGTCTTGCCCTTGTATTCAACGCATCTCGACACCCCAACCATGCTACAAACTGATGTTTGGGGACAACCCATCCACTCCATACCAGTCCAGCCCAATCAACAACCGACCCCTTGGCACGAATCAGTTCATACCCAGCTGCAATCGAATAACAATGCTCATCGATCAGCCACTTCCCTCCTGCAAAATGCTGCTTTACTTCCTCCTTCAGCGCACAAATTCGCTTCCAACCCCACGAGACTGAATTACCCGGAATGTAGTCCATCCAGTCACGTCCCTTCAGGTAGAAATGATGAATCCAGATAACCCAGAGCCTAGACGGCTGCTCAAAAATCCATGAAACTAACTTAATTATCGTTGCCTCATTCCACTTCATCAGCTGGCGTAAACCCAACCCCCCTTCAATCTTAGGGCAACATACCTTGTCCCAGGCTACAAGAGGAACACGACTGTACACGTCCTTACCCTCCCACAGGAAGTTACGACATATAGCATCGATTCTAGCAAGGACACATTTCGGAAGGATGAAAATCATTGCCCAAAACGTATGAACTTGGGTTAGAACTGACTGAACCAACGTCAATCTACCTGCATAAGAAAGCTTCCGAACTCCTAAACTTGTAATTAGGCTCGTTATCCTAGCAATCAGCTTGGCACAGTCAAGTTTTGCCAGCTTAGTCGTTTGGATTGGTATTCCCAAATATCTAAAAGGCAACTCTCCACTAGCACACCCAGTGATTTGCAGGGCTTCAGCTTTGAGAGCTGAACTCATACCAGCGCAATACAAGTTAGATTTGCCAACGCTCATAATAAGGCCAGAGGTTTTCGAGAACGTTGCAAATGCCCTCATTAAGATAGTCAGAGACTCCACTTCCCCTTTACAGAATAGAAGAAGATCATCCGCAAACATGAGATGACAAATCCTCATAGATGCGCATTTAGGATGATATTTAAACTTGGAATTCTCAGCCGCATATTGGAGAGTACGGGACAAATATTCCATGCAAATAGTAAAGAGCAACGGAGATACAGGGTCTCCTTGACGCAACCCACGCTTCCCCTTAAAAAAACCAAACGAATCTCCATTTAGACTCAGAGTAAAGCTGACAGAAGTGACACATTCCATAATCCAGCCTCTCAATTGAACCGGAAAATTAAGAGCCTCCATCATTTGATCTAAAAAAACCCACTCAACACTGTCATATGCCTTTTGCAAATCGATCTTTAATAGGCACCGAGGCGACACAACTTTCCTATTATACAATTTCACCAGGTCTTGACAAATAAGGACATTCTCAATTATGTTCCGACCATGTATGAAACCACCCTGTTGGGGGCTAATTATCTCAGGAAGAACCATCCCAAGCCTTTTACTCAGAATTTTGGAGATACACTTATAAATCACATTACAGCAGGGAATAGGCCTGAACTGTAACACACTCTGAGGATTATTAACTTTGGGAACCAGGGTAATGTTAGTAGCATTGATTTGTTTGAGCAACTTACCAGAAATAAAGAAGTCCTGAACTGCTGCCACAATCTCATCTCCCACTACCTCCCACGAGTCCTTGAAAAATTGACTTTGTCCTTAGGGATGCAGAACAAAACCTCCCTTATCTCTTGAGCTGTAACAGGTGAGAGCAACAAGTCCCAATGCCCATCATTACACACTTTCCCGCTCCTCACCAAATCCCTCTGAACAGGAACCGTCGAAGCTGAACTACCCAACAACGAGTTATAATACTCTAGAAAAGCTTGCTGGATATCAAGACCTTCTGATCTCTCTACTCCCTGAGCATCCTTAATAAGCATAACTCTATTGAAGGCATAACGTTTCCGAAGCACAGAATGCAAGAAAGCGGTATTCATGTCCTCTTCTTTAAGCCAAGAAACCTTCGCCTTCTGCTGCAAAAAGGACCTGCAAGCACTCTGTAAAATCGAAACCTCCTTATTCAATTGCCAATCCAGCTCTTGTAATTCCAAATTATCCGGGTCCGCTTGTATAAGGAGCTGAATCTGATTCAGACGCAACTCAGCCTGAGCAGTTCTGTTCACAATATCCCCTACTCTCGCGGCATTAAGGCCTTTGAGAACCTTCTTCAATCTTTTCAGTTTCGTCACTACTTGGAACATACGCGTTCCCACAACTTTGTCCTGCCACGACTACTTTACCGTGACCATGAACTGTGGACAGCTCCCCCACATATTCAGGTACTTAAAAGGCCTGCTTTTCTGAACAAACTGTTTAGCCATCTTTATGTATGATACAAGGACAATGGTCGAACGTTCCTTCCGGGAGAAAGTTCGCAAACCCATCCGGGAACAACTCGACCCATTCCTTGTTAACCAAACACCGATCTAAGCGACTGTACACTCTATCTTCCGGACACTGTTTATTATTCTAAGTATACCACGCACCTGGAGCCGGGCTATCCTCTAAATTGCAGTCCGAAAGACACTCCCTAAACGGAGCCATTTCTAGCTCAGAGCAGTTGCCCCCTAACCGCTCTTCAGAATTCAATACAGTGTTAAAGTCGCCTCCTACGACCCAAGCTCCATGTATGCCGGCCTCATACTGTCTAAGACTTTGCCACAAACTTTCCCTACCATCGATAGAGTTGAACGCATAAACTAGCGTAAAGTGAAACTCACAATTGCTAGCTTTGACCATCACGTGAATAGTTTGAGAAGTAACATCCAAAATTTGGACATCAACTTTCCCCGGATTCCACAGGATCCAAATTCGTCCTCCATTCGAACAATGATTATTCGTGCTAATAGCCCAATTATTTAAAATACACGAGTTAAGATTATGAACCCCCGAGTTCTTTATTTTGGTTTCTAACAATCTAAAAACCGCCACATCTTGCTTACTTAAAAAATCTCCTATAGTACGTTGCTTATTTATATTGTTCATGCCCCGTACATTCCAAAATCCTAAGATATGGGACTTAATCATTAATACCTTTGACAATAGAACGGTCTTTCCCAACAATGATCAAATCCTCTGGCATCCCCTCATTGAGTCTCTTCTCTAACGATCCACCAGCCACCACTTGCGCATAAGAAATGTCCTTGTTTCCCAAATCTGACCCACTTTCTTCCTGCTGGTTGGACTTGGCCAAAACAACAGGAATACCACCATGCTGCACACCAGGAGCTTCAACAGGACCACCTCTAATCACAATTGGTGGCTTCACCTTAGATGCAACTGCCACTTTGTGCCCAAATGTCCTCTTAACAAACTGCTTCACCTCAATATTTTTTTCCTCTTTCTTACATTGAGGACGTTCATGTCCATATAGCTTACATTTGGAACACAGAACAGGCTTCCATTCATAATTAATCTTAATCTCCATCATCTGTCCCTCTTCATCCTTGAATTTGATCACATCCTTCAATTTTTGACCTAATGGTACCTCCACCATGGCCCTTACATACCCTAACCGAGTTTTAGCCGCCGTAGCACCATCTAATTTGATAAACTGGCCTACTAGCCCTGCTAGGCGAGGGAGAGCTTTGCCCCAAAATTTCAATGGGAGATCAATAAGTTGGATCCACACCGGCACAGCTTGTACTCCATCCCGAGATAATTTCTCCGCTGGATTCCAGTCCTTAACTATTAAGGGCTTATTGTTAAACATGGAGTGACCCAAATTAAGCACGGCTCCTTTCATTGCTAGCGTCTTGAAACGTACAATAAAAATCCCATCCGGCATGAACAAAATTTTATCCACGTCAAAATTCTTCCAAATACGCCTCACAAATCCCTCTATCACAGCCCATGGAGGATTTGCCCCCATGATGAAGCAATACACCGATTGCTTCCAATAGGAAAGCTCATCCTCCACCTCCTCTTTGGTTATTTGTAACACGTCCTCCACATCAGTCTCAAAATATTGGTTTTTCTTACTTCCTTGAATCATCCAAGGGTCCTTAGTATGGTTCTCTCGGATTTCGCCTTCTTCTAAACCAAGGATCGGATCATCCAATTCATTCACAATCGAGTCATCCATTTTCAGAATTGGAATCTTACGAATTGTTTGCATGGGGGTGTTTTCAACTAACGTATCACCTTCCGAACTACTGTCCTCCTCATCCGAATCAACAATGTACTCATGCTTCCCTTTCTTGCGTGGGACGATAGGTTTGCGCACCTTCGAAGCCTTCTTCCGAGTCATGGCAGAATCAGAGTCAATGCACCATCCTTGGTTTGACGGAGTTCCAAAAGAACCGTCCTATTGTATATATCTCTTCCTTGTAATATTTTTAGGTTTTGTGAAATTCTTGTGATTTGGTATTTTGTTGAGTGATGTGAGGGAGGGATTTTGATGAATGTTTTGAGCCCATTTGATAGGTGTGAAGTGAAGATGAATCCTAGAGAGGAGGGGTTATTGTTAGAGCTTGGATCGTGCGAAGGGGAGTCGGTTTTTGAAGCTTGGAACGAGCTTTTGGAGTTATAGAGGGTTAGAAGACTCTTCCTGGCCGAGAAGAGTGCATCCCGAACGGGAAGAATGAACCATCCCGACCGGGAAGGATGTCATCCCGATCGGGATGAGTGTGCCAAAAATGGGGTTCTCTGTATTGTCATCCCGACCGGGACGAGAGCTTCCCGACCGGGACGGGCTTGTCATCCCGACCGGGACCATCCATCCCGACCGAGATGATGCCTTGTTCCTCCTTTGGCCTCTTCTTTGTCATTTGAGCCCACCCTACCACTTTATACCCCCTCCCAACCTCCCTACCTATCCTTGCCCTTATCATATGACCCCTACACTTCATATACACATATTCACCTCATTTTCTCTTCACTTTACACCGACTTTCACATCAAAACCCATCTCCTTATACCTTTGTGCTCCAACCATGGAACCATATCGTGATTGGAGGGGAATAGCAAAGACGACGACTAGCTACGTGCCGATATCGACCTATGAGACGATGGAGCGAGTGAGTTGCTACCCGCATGGTACGGCAACTATCCTTTCTTTTCCGTCTTTTGTTGCTTGTCTTCTTTTGTTAGTTCCCCTTCCCCTTATACACTACGGTCGAGCATGAGGACATTTCTCGGCTTAAGTATGGGGGAGCGATATTCTATCATAGTTAGTTTTGTTTTCGTAGTTTTTCCGAAAAAACATTAAAAACCCTAAAAATTTGAATTTTTTTCACAAAAATCAAAAAGATTTTCTTTTGTGTGTTTTCCTTTTGTGTCGTTGTGTCGTATTTTTGTTGTGTTGTGCGTGTTTTGCCTCCCTTTTTCCTTGTAGGTCGCCTAATCACCGTTGACTTTGGAAGGCTTTCAAGACATCTGGTAACATCTTTTGTCCTTTTTTCCTCTTTGTCTCTTGTGGATTTTGGAGGATATTTGTGATGATGTGTGCTCGGGTGGAGCTTTGTGAAGATTTGTGGTTGATTGGTTGCTTATTTGGAAATTCGGGGTGGTGTTTGTTCTCTTTATGTGTTTGTTTTGTTTTGTCTTGTTTTGTTGCCGTTGTCTCTTTTTCTTTCGTTTTCGTCAAGTCTTTGTTTTGTGTTGTGCAGACGTGTCTAGTGTGTAAACGGTTTTCGAAAACCCGGTTTTGAGGCTAGTGTGCAAGTGTTTACTTTCCCTTTCTAGTAGTATGAATCGGATCTTGGACTTTAGTCTAGTAGAATGACCCTAAATCAATGATTTCGTTGGTTTCTTACCTTGAGTCCACCTAGCTTACTAGGGATTTACTACGGGATTTGCATTTTGACCATTATGACCACCAATGGTGTGAAAAGGCCTTGGTTGCCGAGTCCCGTCCCTTAGGTGACCATGTTTGAGATTGTTTGATTAGTCCAAGTTCTCCCCTTTTTTTGTGGGTTTGAAGGGAAAGCGCGCTCCCGACTCTCTCATTCCCCTACCTCCTACCCTTATCCACGAAATAAAGTTGCAAAGTGTTGAAATCTCTTTCTTAGTTGCAAAAATAAATGCCTACAACTCAAATCAAGCCAAAAGTGCAAAGAGAAGAAAAAGAAAGAAAGAAAGAATTGAAGAAAAAGAAAAGGCACAACAAAAAGCCAAAAAGAAAATACAAAAGATGAAAAAGAAATGGCATAGCAACACACAAAGCAAAAATGCAAAAGAAAGAAAAATGCCAAAAGAAAACCGTCCCACAAAAAGAATCCCCACATCTAAAAAATAAGCCTTTTTCCGATCGTTACCGTGAAGAGCCTACCAAAGGACCGAGTCCCTAGGAAGGATGATAGTGGTAGTGGTCGGTCTTCCCTCATTTTGCAATCACATCCACCTTTTTACTCGGACTAGTTTAGCGGTTTTGGGCATGGGACGACCCTCTTGGCTCATCGCTATAGGGGGCGGGGTGTCACTTACCTACAGTGTTGACTAACACCGTGGTTCATCCCTTTTCCATCCCGCCGATCGTCCCGTAGTACGTTCTTAGAAGGTTAGGAGGAACCTAGGTAAGTTACCAACGTTTTTATTGCTTTGTTGTCATACTATTAGAGTTTAGTTCATTTCGACTCGCACTACTAGCTTGGGAACGTTGTCGCTTGCCTTGAGTCCTTAACCGGTGTCTATTTCACCGCTTTGTTGAGGGAAGCGGTATTTGTTTTGTCTTGGATGCAGCCGTTTGGTCCTTGTTTGTGTGTGTGTTTGCTTGTTTGTGTGTTTTTGTGTCCGGTTGCATCCACAGTTTTGTCGCAAGACCCCACTTTCCTTGCGGAGAGCACTTGTCCTCTAGGTGTTCTCGCGTGAGTTGAAAGGGCGTAGGGTGCGCTAATACCCGCTCGGCTAGTTTAGTAGTTAGTTTGTGCTTACTCGAGGGCGAGTAAGGGTTAAGTGTGGGGGAGTTGATAAGTGTAGTTTGTAGTGCCTAGTTTGTTGTGTTTTGGTCCCATTTTCCTTGCGGAATCGCTCCTTGGGAGTGGTTCATGGGCTACTTATGCTTCCTCTAGTTCGTTTCAGGTTCCCGAGACCATTCATGAAGAATTGGAACGATTCTGACTCGTTTCATACACTTTTTGGAGCCAACGAAGTGAAGGAACGATCACTCGATGCCTTGGATTCGATCCCGAGACCTTGGGACCCGATCCCGAGCCCCTTAGACTCGATCCCGAGACCCGAGATTCGATGAGAAGCCCATGAGAAGCAAGGAGGGACCTTAAAGATCATATTGGAAGCCTACAAGACCCATCCCCGTCGGGAAGGACCTCATCCCGTCCGGGATGAGGTGTACAAATGCGGAGGGTTCTGTTTTGGACCCGTCCCGGTCGGGACCAGCCCGTCCCGGTCGGGATCAGCCCGTCCCGGTCGGGACCGATCCGTCCCGGTCGGGATGAACGAGCTGCTGCGCGTAACTCCTTTTTCTTCCTCCTTCATTCTTGTAACCTTATAAATACTCCTCCCTTGTATTGTTTAAGCAACATACATTACCCTAGATTATTTTAGACCTCTCTTAAGCATTCAAAACCCTAATTAGCCTCTTTTCATCTCTAGTTAATCTTTAGTTAATCTTTGTTTAATCTAGTAATTAGCCTTGTATTAAGAAGATTCTTGAAGACTCTTCCAAGCTTGACAACCTTGGAGATTTGTTTGGGTTTCTTATTAATTCAAGTTCTCATCTTTTTCATCCTATTGTAGTTGTTATAATTTCTTTTCCCGTATTCCTTGTTTATTCATCAAGTTTTAATCTTTACATATTGCTTATTGTTATTGTTAGTTCATTATGGATGTTTTGATTATTATGTTGTTTTCTCTTGTTCATGTTAGTTTTATCTTGATAATGAGTGAGTAGATTCCTTGTGGGCTTAGTAGGGGGATTAAGTGTGGATTATGGGTGATTAGGGTTTGATTGTGGGTAAAGGTGATTCCTTTTGTTGCTAGTCACTTATTGGGCACACTATGTGTTTGTTGTATTGCTTGTGTGGGTAGTAGTGGCCAATGCTTCTCATACTTGTTCTCATCTTCTCATTGTGTATTCGATTTGTGGTTGAATGTTTGTGTTTTGAGTAGCATCTTGCATGAATGTTTGGGTCTAGTCTTAGACACGAGAGTGCGGACTTTGGCTTTGGCGCGAGAGCGCAAACCGACCTTAGTAACTAAGTGGCACATATACCCTTGATTACCCAATTATCCTACTACACTTGTGAACCCGACCTAACCCTACTCCCTTCCATATTTGATTCACCCTTTTTGTTAGCTATCATTCCTCTAGTTCATTGTTTAGTTTACTTTAGTTGTTCATTAGTTCTTGTTATAGCTAGTTCATTGTAGTCTTGTTCATACCTCTTCAACCATCATAGCTTGTCAATCATCGTTTCTTTGTGTTTGGTTGTGACTTAGCCTTGTTTCGAGGTAGACCTAGTCTAGACATTAAAATACCGTCTCCGTGGACACGACCCGACTTACCCTAGCTACCGTTAGGAATAGTTGGACTTTACTTGACGGTGGGGACCCACGGCAAATCCTTACCATCAATGACGAATATCGAAAATATTGAGTCGAGTACAAATTATGCAATATTTGTACGCGATTTAATAAAATCATCGATTTTTCAAAAAAATGACTTCGAAAACAGGCCGGGACGCGAGTCGCGCGCATCCCGGGCGAGTCGCCTGACTCGCCCGAGTCGCGCCTGACTCGGGCGAGTCGAGCAGCAGTCTGCAAAATGCAGCACAGTTTCTTTTTTTATTATTCTTCGAACATCGTTTTTTAGACAAAATAGCGTTTTTTCAGATCTCGACTTTATTTTTATTGACCTCGGTCAACGCGTGTTAATCCATCACGCGAATTATCTTTTCAAAACCATGCATATTATCGTATTCATATTTTTATTCGATTTACAAACCGTTACTAACTTGTTTGTTCGTGTTTGTGACAATTTCTTTTCTTTTCGTTTATTTTATTAGACTAAAACGAACTTCACATGCTAAAATACAACTTTGACGTTAATTTTAGTTCCATTAAATCGACTTAGCAACCCATTCAATTTTCGCATGTTTAGGGAAAATAATGTTTGCATATCATTTTCATCGTATCACTAACGCGCGTATTCAAAAGTCATTCGATATCTTAGTAGAGGCCGCTAATGTGCGGGCGGGGTTGGGTGTTCTTTGTGAACTTCCCAACACGTACCCTCACTCCTTACTCAGAACCTTGGTTTCCGGATGTCCGAAACCATTGGCAACGAGAGTCATTCAATACACGATATCCGATAACGTTGGTATCGGTATCAAATGCAAAAGGACGAACCCAATAAACTCTGACAACGAAAATGGGCCGTATTTTGTACACGGTCCACTACGACATAGAGTGGGTTCGAATGGGCCCGAACTCCCACAAAGTTCGGTGGCGACTCCAACTTTGATTTAAATTTCAATTCGACCCATCTCATATGAAGATTCATTCGCCTCCCCAAACCCGCGCGTGGCCGCGTCGGGGTGGACCTATGTCATGTCAACAATTTGGCGACTCCGTTGGGGATTAACTGATGCATAACTTACCATCAACATTCTCAGGGTGAGACTCGAATAGAAATCGTTTGACTAGTACAATACGCGTTTTAATTTTACGGTTCATGCATAACCCCATATTTTCCCGGGCCGGTACTGGTGACCGATGTCCCACTATACCATTGATGTAGTCCAAATTGGATATGTCAAAAAGTGTTCATAGCAGATTCGTATGGGTTTTACGGCATGTTCTAAGCTCAATTCGACTTAGGAAGTCCGCCCCAGTAACAACCCGGATTTTCGATGACTTAAAATAATAGATAATGCGGAAAATTATCTAAGTCATTTAATTAAAATTATATCAGAGTGTAAATAAATCCGGATCGCTACGGATCCTTACAATAATAAACGACTATTAATTACATAGTCTTGATTCACTTAGTACAGAATATAAATTTCATTTTTAAGCTAAACATATTATTAAATCTTTCTCGCTCGATTCCCCAACGTCTTAGACCTGCACAAATATATAGAATAGAAACCGCTGAGCGGGACAGCAACCAAACCGTTCATCTAATATCACCTCATACACATAAGATAATCATGTGAGTAACCAATGATATACTTATAAAAATATTAAAGGATATCACGTAACATATAGTTTCCTTTACTTCAATTAATCAACATGTGAGGTGATGAAAACGATCAGGTTTAAAAGATGGGACATTGGCAGCCATTTGATTTTTTTAAAAATTATTTTTCATGTAAACAGAGAATAAACACACGAGTCGTGGCTCCTAGTATCACCGCTACTCCATATTGGCTTGCATCTCACCAATAGAAGTAACCGTGTTACCAACTCGTAGACCGAACCGATCTTATGAGGTTTACATCTTACCCACAAGGCTCAATTGGGCCCGAACTTCTATTATATTATACGTTTATCCGAACGGGGCTCTGGGCTGAAATGAAAGCTGATGATTACATTCTCTGCATCACCAAGAGGGAACCCGCAGTTTTCAGAATCCTGTTCTGCCCCCGCTACCTAGGTGGTAATACTGATCAAGTACTTGTCTATATGTGCGCCACATACCCTACGCAGACTCTTGAACCGCAGCTCTCACTGCCGTAGGACGACTACCTTAAACACTAGGTCGACTCTCAGACCGCAGCCTACGAGTCTGCTTTTCATTACAAGTGCAGTCGAAACACCACGCATGGTAGGATCCAACACAAGTTATTCGTCCCAGACTCGCATCGTAAACTTTATATAAAAGTCGCCCGTGAACAAGTAGTACATTATCTGGTGACCTTCAATAATTGGTCGGACTCATTTGAAACAGTCAAATCCTCAAATAGTTACTTTCAGTGTGACAACGTTATACTTTAATCCTCAAGTGTCACCCGAAACATAATATCCCAAATATCGTATAACTTTTATTTTAAAATAGTAAATCTTTTAAATGAAGTTTTATATAAAATTAAAATTTAAGGTATAATAATAATAATAATAATAATAATAATAATAATAATAATAAAATATTATTTTAAAATTTATAGTTTATGAAAAATATAATGTAAATCATATTGAACGATTTACAAAATTTGACGTAGAATCATTTTAAAAATATTTATTGAATGTTGTGTAAAAATTTTGGAATAAAATAAATCCCTTTATTTTAGAAAATGAATTTTATAAATTTCTACTTATATAAAAATAATAAGTAAAGTATTATTAAAATAAAATATTTTGTAGGTTACTAATTTACTCTATTATTATAATATATAAACAAATGTAAAAGTACTAATGAAAATTAAATATGACCAAAATTATAATTATATAAAATACATACAAAATATAAAGTACATAGAATAAACATACATAACAAATAGAATTAAACATACATATAAAATATAAAGAAAATGATATAAGTAATTTTATCATTTTAAGTTCTTTTATTCATTTTCTCATTTTTCATATAAATGAAATGTAAAGGTGATAAATAAATAAATTAAACAATTGATAATTTAGTCGAGTTGAATTTAGTCGTATATAACACAAATTAAATATCACTTAACATTTTTATATATATAGGTAATTTAGTCATACAAATAAGCCTAAATATTTAAGTAAGCAATTTATTAAATTATTAACATAATATACTTATATGTAAGAAATATTGTTAGAAGAAAAGTTTGGTTACCTTAATCGCTATTATGGATATTTATTAACGTTATTATGAATTAAGGTCGACGGGGTCAATAATATCGTCTATGTAAGAAAAATAGTCTTTTTCCTCATTTTAAAGAAATTTTCGGGTCGAAATAATTTGACCCAAATACGGTTCTAGAAAAGTGATCCCGCCAAATACTGGACACTTCCTCATTCCCGATGCTCCAATTATATAGAAAGACGAAGAATTAAATATAGTATGTAGTATATGGTAGTATGGTACGTAGTATTAGTAGTATTGGAGTACGTAGGATATGGAGCGTGTATGTATTACGGAGTATTAGTTAGTAGTACTACTATTACTATAGTATAAATAGTGGAGTAGGATGCATATATATATATATATATATATATATATATATATATATATATATATATAGTGGAATAGGATGGTGAGTGTAGATGTGAGTGTAGGTTAGTTGTTTAGAGAGTAGCTTAGGTGAGTAGGCATATAATAGGATTAGGGATAGATTATAGGTTAGATAGATGTAGAAGTAGCTTTGGTGAGTGGGTGTAGTAAATGTAGGATTAGTGTAGGGTAAAATAAAATACGTGGGAGGTAGTTGGGACCTCCAGTTTCCCGGGTTCTGATCCGTTTCTCGTACCAACGTCTTTCTTTCTTTCTTAAAAAGTTGAAATATAAGATTATGAAATTAAATTAATGGAAACCGTAAAATTTATTTTTAAAAAGGAATTGGTGGAACGGTAAGTAAAATAGACGGTAAATAGTACTCCCTCCCTTCACTAAGATCTTCCACATTTCATTTTTAGGAAACTTCACTAAGATGTTCCACTTTTCTTTTTAGTAAATATTTTGTGGTTCTTATTGCTTGTGACCCCACTTTCTTTTCTCTATCTTCATTTTCCTCCACATATATCCATTTTCTTAATTTCTTCCCACAATCAAATGTGGAACATCATAGAGAAGCGGAGGGAGTATTATAGAACAATTGTTTATAAGAGATTATGATTTTATAAATTCGATAAATAATTTCTAAATTTTTTTCGAGGCGAAAAAATGTCAAAACGATAGGTCATTATTAAAACAAATTTTTGAGTTTTAAACTTTATTTAACGAAAGATAAAATTTTTAATAATTCAATAAATAAATTCTCAATTTTTTAATACGGAATAATTTTTAATTTAAAGAAAATAAAATATTTTATTCACGAAAATAATTTTTCAAACGTTAAACTTGGTTGAAATAAATGTTTAAAATTTTAACTCTATTTGAAAAATACGGGGTATTACAGCCCCGATTCTCGAATAGGCTATGTACAATGGTATAGACCCTTATAGACTGACCGAGACTTAGTTTAAGAGCATATATGGTGTCATTATACTGTTTCCATGACTACGTGCTGCTTGATCTACATCCTTTTCAAAAACCGTCATTTTTCAAAAATTGCATCCTTTTCAAAATATCCAATTTCAAAACTCGGGACATATACCGAATTTAGGATTTATGATTTTACTCAAAATAGCCTATTTTTAGCCGGTATGCTATCCATTTCAAAAATTCAAAAAATTTCAACTTTTCAAAAAATTCGGGTCCAATGACTTTTTCGCCAATTTTAAAAGTCGGGATCCTGTTTTCGATTTTCAAATCTTCGGAAATTCATCTTCGATATTCAAAATTCCGAAATTCCAAAAATGCATCTTTTCAAAAAAGATCCAATTTTCAAAAAAACTCGGAAAGCTGCCGAAAATTAGACTTAGTATTTGACTCAAAACGAGTCTATTTTCTAGCCGGCATGCTGTCCATTTCAAAATTCGAATTTTCCAATCCATCATTCGATTTTCGAATTTTCAAAATTCAATTTCGATTTTAAAATTTTTGAGATGCCATTCGCAATTTTCAAATCTTCGAGATGCCGTTTTCGATTTTCAAATCTTCGGGATCCCGTTCCCATTTTTTTCAAATTATCGGAAATTCTTTTTTTCGATATTCAAATTTCAAAATACCAATTATTCAACCTTTCAAAAAACGGAAAGCTACCGAATTTAGGACTTACGATTTTACTCAAAATAGCCTATTTCTAGCCAGTATGCTGCCCGAACACTTTCAAAACCTTCAAAATTTCGGCCCGATGACCTTTTGCCGATTTTCAGAAAAATCGGGCCATCCTTTCAACTTTTTCGGATTTCTCTAAGCCCAAATATCCCTTTTCAAAAAACTTTCCTCTTCTTAGGACTTCCCATATTTAGCAGTGTCGGGTCGTGTCGTAAGTCATCAAGGTCTTTAGCGTCGAAACTCCGTCGATCTTACATCACGAGTTTCCTCCCTATCACAGTCCGCCTTATTTTACCAAGGCAAGGCCCACCTGCGTAGGACATACTCCTACAAAGGATGGCCCGTTTACACAATCGAGTTCAAAGTCTGGGGAATGTCTCACGTGGATCTTCTTTTGTACAGGACCCGGCCCACATTGCCGGATCCTAAAGGAGGTCCACCTTTCACGAGTCACCCGTCTAAGTGTCTTTTCCGAGTCAACCATTTACAAGGCGTAGCCCTACAACAAAAGGTCCGTGACCCTTACGTCTAAGAGTCACTCGTCTGACACTCGAGTTTTAACAAAGTCTTTGATCCCGCTTGGGGACTCTCTTCAGCGGAGTGATCAATCACGATTGCTCTAAGGGTCATGTCTTACACGTGTCTCACGTACCTCACTTTCGAGTCACTTAGATGTCACACCATCTGAGTCCTATCAGAGTCTCTAGTCCCACCTGGGGGCTATTCCCCGACGGAGCGATTAGTCACAGTCACTCCGAGAATCGCACCCTACACATTTGTCTTAGAAGAGTCTAACCCGAGTCAAACTGGAGTCGTCTCTCCTCCCGCGCTATTTCCTATGCCTTGGCGTATTTAAACTCCGAAGCAACTTTCCTGATTACGCGGTATTCTTACAGACATGCCACCAGTAACCAGACGCCAGAAAATACAAGAAACCTTGGACCAACTGACCGCCTCACTGGCTAAGATGGAGGCCCAACTGACAGCCATCAGGACCGACCAAACCGCCATTGCCACCCGTTTGAGTTCGTAGAGCAAAGGACTCTTAAGGTCAGGAATGAAACCACTGGGCCCATAGCTGAACTGGTCAGCGCCGTTCGCAAACTTGAAGAACAGGTCCGTTTGTCAACGAATAACTCGATCCATACGGAAAATGCTCGTTCCTATTTGCCTCTGAATGACGAGCTACCCGCCAACCTCAACCTTACGGGCATACTGATGTTTGAGGGTACTAAAGACCCGGTTCATCATATTCGAGCTTTCAAGGAGTTCATGGCTGTCAAAGGGGTGAAATCCATCATGTTCAAGCACTTGTTTGCTTCTTCCCTCTAGAAGCACCCGAAAGCCTGGTACTACAGGCTCGATTCCAAGAAGTACAAGACTTGAGATGATGTGGCAACAAAGTTCGCTCGGAATTATGCTGATAATACCGAGATCCAGACTACGATGTGTACTCTGGAGCTTATGGTCCAAGAGCCCAAAGAAGGTTTCACCAAGTACCTTCAAAGGTGGAGGGCCGAAAATTGGAAGTTGGTAGACAAGCCCAACGAGAAGACACTAGTGGAGGCGTTCATCAACAACCTCCTCCCTTCCTACCGCGTCCATCTTAGGTATGCCGGCATTTCAAACTTTGCGGTGCTCACCGAAATGGGCATTAGAATTGAAGATGATCTTCGACAAAATGAAGATCTGGGTGAAGCGTCTATTGGAGGCTATACAGGACATCAACTTGAGTCCTTAGAAGCTGAATTGACAACACCATCTGAGAGTCTAGATTTGGTTTAAGTCCGAGTCCGAGTTCGAGTCTAGGATGTGCTATTCCTTTCAAAGTCAGAGTCAGAGTCAGTTGTATTCTGTCCTCTTTTTTTCAAAATTCAATAAAATCAGCTTTTCAATCTCTCATATATGATTTCCTTATGTGTTTTCGAGAACATGACAAACACCATAATACACTATGAGTACACGCACGTGACTATTATAGGCACATCTATAATGACTGCAGGAAACCAAGCCCGTGTTTTCCTTTTACCTATTCCATGACTGGTATAGAAAGCCACATAACTACCCTTAGCAGGAGCGGTATCGAATCTTATGACAAATCTAGGTAGTCTCCTAGTTTGGGTTCAAGACGGGAGGCAAGCCCATTTCCCACAATAAACACCCCACCGATAAGATCGATCAATCCCTACCTTAGGTGTTAGTCTGACCAACATAAAAAAAAAGGAAAAAAGCTGGACAAAAAAAAATCAAAAGTCCAGGAAAAAGCAAAAGGCCAAAACAAAAGAGCTGGCTATGAAAAAAAAACGTCCGACATCTCTCGACCAGAGACGGTCAATCCCTCGGCCAGGCACGGTCAACTCAAGTGAAAATCCCACGACCAGGGCTAAGAGGTCAACCCAAAAAAAAAAATCAATCAAAAAACCCATGACCGTGATTATCGGTCAAATCAAGTGAGAGTCCCTTGACCGGGGTACAGTCAATTCAAAATACCATCAAATAGGGAAGAGATAATCAAGCTAGTCAGCTAACACCACACTTAGCCTTCCCACATTACAACCCACAAGACCTTCCCGAGACCTAGGCTAAGAGACAGCTTGGAATTTTGAGGATTCAGGCTTCATAGGATACCCTTAACCATTAGGGCCTGACAAGGAAATCAGATCCCGCATTATCAAACCTGCCCAATCGAAGTCCGAGCCATTTTTTACTCGACTTCCCCCCTTGCACAACAACTACAGCACAACATAACAGGACATAACAAAAACTCGAGAGCAAAACTCGTCGAATCCCCAAGAGCAAAACCCGAGAGCAAAACTCGTCAAATCCCCAAGAGCAAAACCCGAGAGCAAAACTCGTCAAATCCCCAAGAGCAAAACCCGAGAGCAAAACTCGTCAAATCCCCGAGAGCAAAACTCGTCAAATCCCCGAAAGCAAAACTCGTCAAATCCCCGAGAGCAAAACTCGTCAAATCCCATCCCAATTCTTCACATCCAAACCAATTACCAGCCCCAAACATGGGAACTCAACCTGCGGTCAGCATAGAACATGCCCAAATAGTTCACACCACCTCTGGGGGCTACCCCGGAGAACGCTCACAGTCACAGGATCAACACCATTGTTATGGCTAGTTACACACAAAGTCCTAATAAACTAGGCACCACAACATATCTTTCAATTTCACTAAACTACGGCTTGGTTTGATTTCACTACACGTGAATACGTAGGCAACCTTTCAACAGAGGCACAACCACCCACATTAACACACATTCAAAAAAGCGCCATCATTCCGGTCACGACACCGTCATGTTCTCAACAGCTAGCTTTGTTGTCCTGGGGGCTTCTTCTAGGCAGAAGTTCTCCATCCGTTCACATAATCCAAATACTTTCAAAATCTAGTCACCTTTCTTTAGTGTGTCCTAGTACTCGGCTAAGTCGAAGACGAGAATCTGTCAGGACTCGAAGCAATACCCACTTTGGGAATGTACCCCAACACCAAAAAATGCAAAAGAGCACTAGACTACGGCATTGTTACTGCTAAGTCCTGCAAAAACAATCTCATTACAGACTACTGCAATTCCCCTACAACGCATCCTGCCCATTTCGATGTTCGACCGTGTTGCCACTCGCCTAGGCTACAGAATAACACAACTTAAGAGTCTTGTTAGGTGGCCTACTCCCCTACCGAGTCACGGTCCAACCCTTAGAGGGTCTAAGTCGTCAACTCGTCCTGTCACGTCCAGAGTCGAGTCTATCAGTAGGCCTCTCTCTTCAAATTCTACTTTTAAAATTTGCAAAACTTAGCCATTTGAGAAAATCTTTTTCGACAAGGTCAAATTTCGGTCTATTTAAACTGCAAATTTCTTTTCAACCCTTTCAATTTTGAAAACCTATTTCCTAGCACGTGAGTTGCTTTCAGGAGTTCGATTTCAAAAACTAAGCAATTTTTTTCCCCAGCGCGAGTCGTATGTTTACCTACGTGTTGCATGCAAAATTTATGTAACTGATACAGGTACGACTCAAGGCTTCAGAAACATGCCTGCACAGCTCACATATATATCCCCAGTGGAAGGCCCGATGCGGAATTTTCCCCAGAATAGCATGGGATGGGCCCATATATAGGCGCACTCAGGACTTATGTGACAAGTCCGATTCCCCACGGAGTAATCATCATCAGCTCAGGTATGATTTCTATCTCATGGCTGGCGAGCCCTTCACGCAAGTCTAATGGATTATAAACGACCCGACCGGAAGTCTGCCAGATCCTAATCCTCGATTGGCCTGGTAGCTACTCTGACTTTCGCCTTGTCCAAGCCTCAGTCAGAGTGGGGACTCTCTAGACACCCACATTTTGACCGTCAGGTGTCTATAGTTGTTTCCAAAAAACACTCGATGATGATCGGACGCAAACATGCTTTGACATACTCGAATATGGGCTCAAAATCAGTGGCATTTGGCTTGGGCTTTTTACGGAGTAAAAAACTCACAAAACCAACCTCAAGTTCAGGCCCAGCGGGTCATTTCGAGTCAAATAAGACTAATTTGGGTCGAATCCGACACCAGGAGCAAAACCGTCTTTTAGCGACCGAGTCAAAACCCAGTCAAAGATATTTTCCGAGGCATAAAATCTGCCGTGTCATCCCGCCAATCCGGCTTGAACTCAAATACAACAAAAAATCAGCTACAAAAAATATTAAACAATTCCGTTAAGGGTAGAATTCGATCTCCAGTAGGAATCCTATCCGAACACCTGATCAAACACTCGATCGAGCATGAAATACTCGGCCGAGCAGCCTAATACCAGCCGGCTTCCATGCCTTCTTCGCCAAGAAACAGAGTTCTCATTCCTCTCGACTTCTTACATTTCCTATCCTTATACGGAATCCCACCTCATCCCGACCGGTGACTTTCTTCCTTTGCAAGTTAGTCATCTCCTATAAATAGGACCCTCTCACAACACAATATTCATTCATCATCATCAAGAATTCCTAACATCACATCTGCACAATATCAACAATTCCCGACAACTCATACACACACACATAGATCGAATAACCGATAGTGTAACCCGAGACCCGAAGAATCCGGCCACCTTACCCGCCACCTTACACGTCCAAACAAAACCACCATAACTCACCTACATTACCTCGACGCTCCCGTGTCTAAGCCACATTCCGACGAGCCCCGTTCCGAGTAAACAAAGCATGTAGGTTGAGGGTGTAAAATCAAACCCGATTTCTCCTTTCTCTCTTCCCTTCTTCTCATTTTTTTTGTTTTGTCGTCGTCAGTCGTCTTTTTTTTTATGGGTCGTCATCATCGCGTCGTCTTCCTAATATCGATAATACAAAAAATATTTTCATATTTAACGAAATGTTCTTAAAAATACGATATCGATTCACTAGTCGAATATCGTACTAAAAAAGAACTACATTAATCTCGTTGATGCTAAAAAAATCGTTATATGATTTCATACAAAATACGACGATTTTTAACGCGGAGAGAGTCAAACATCGTTTTTTTAGTTTAATTTTACAAAACGATTTTCGAAACTCTTTTTTTTAAATCTTTTCTAAGAAAATCATTCCGAGTATTTAATACCGATTTCATAATCGAATATTAGATACGACGAATATCGAAAATATTGAGTCGAGTACAAATTATGCAATATTTGTACGCGATTTAATAAAATCATCGATTTTTCAAAAAATTGGCTTCGAAAACAGGCCGGGACGCGAGTCGCGCGCATCCCGGGCGAGTCGCCTGACTCGGGCGAGTCGCGCCTGACTCAGGCGAGTCGCGCAGCAGTCTGGAAAACGCAGCACAGTTTCTTTTTTTATTATTCTTCGAACATCGTTTTTTAGACAAAACAGCGTTTTTTTAGATCTCGACTTTATTTTTATTGACCTCGGTCAACGCGTGTTAATCCATCACGCGAATTATCTTTTCAAAACCATGCATATTATCATATTCATATTTTTATTCGATTTACAAACTGTTACTAACTTGTTTGTTCGTGTTTGTAGTAATTTCTTTTCTTGTCGTTTGTTTTATTAGACTAAAACGAACCTCACATGCTAAAATACAACTTTGACGTTAATTTTAGTTGCATTAAATCGACTTAGCAACCCATTCAATTTTCGCATGTTTAGGGAAAATAATGTTTGCATATCATTTTCATCGTGTCACTAACGCGCGTATTCAAAAGTCATTCGATATCTTAGTGGAGACCGCTAATGTGTGGGCGGGGTTGGGTGTTCTTTGTGAACTTCCCAACACGTACCCTCACCCCTTACTCAGAACCTCGGTTTCCGGATGTCCGAAATCATTGGCAACGAGAGTCATTCAATACACGATATCCGATAGCGTCGGTATCGGTATCAAATGCAAAGGGACGAACCCAAAAAAATCTGACATCGGAAATGGGCCGTATTTTGTACACGGCCCACTACGACATAGAGTAGGTTCGAACGGGCCCGAACTCTCACAAAGTTCGGTGGCGACTCCAACTTCGATTTAAATTTCAATTCGACCCATCTCATATGGAGATTCATTCGCCTCCCCAAACCCGCGCGTGGCCGCGTCGGGGTGGACCTATGTCATGTCCACAGAAACACGAACAAATTTATGTATAAAATGATCCCTTCTGACTCTTAAAAAAGCTCATAGGATTATAAACGTGGGTAAATTGTCCACATCTAAAAATTATTAGAGTTATGAATCCATTACATATAAAAAAAATTATTACATATTATTATTATTGTAATAGAATTTTATAGTAGAATTTCATATTTTCTATATATTATTAATACTTGCAGGACATACAACCCATCTTACCGTAATGATACATTAATTACTATCTGCTATATCGAAAGTTCCAACAATAATTAATTAAATAATCAAAATATGACTATCAACTTAAATTGATGAAGTTTACTTTATGATTAGAAAATAACGACTCCATCTAGGTTTATAATTACTCGTGCACGTGATGAAAGAGTATCATCATCACGCAATAATAAATAAACGGTCTCTAACTTAAATTAATCTCTTAAGAGTAGTTATTGTGATGAAATAAATATGTACAAAGTAACTATAAACTTAATAATAGAATTATTATTACAATTCTATTACTATATTACTATATTACTCGTATTATATATACGTAATAGTATAAATATATTATTACTATATTATCATAGTGCATGACTATATCATTATAACCAATGAGCATATACTTTCCTATATTATACTATTATTATTATTATTATTATTATTATTATTATTATTATTATTATTATTATACTACTACTATTAATCTATTATTATTACAATTCTATATACTTTCCTAATAATATTATTATACTCTTTTATGATTATGTTTTCCATATTTATATTATATTTATATTTATATTATATAGTAATAATATATATATAGTAATATAATATAATAGTATATTAGTATATTAGATAGTAATAATAGTAGTAGTACTATCATTATTATTACGTAGTACCCTAGTTACTATAATATAATATAATAGTATCTTAGTATATTATAGTAATAATAGTAGTAGTACTATTATTATTATTACTACGTAGTACCCTATTCTACTATTTTTTATTACTATCATATTATTTAGGGTTATTTAATAGCAATAACACTGACTATTGAGCGTACTCCAATAATAATATCAATTACAGTTAATCCCAGAATAATACATCGAATTGGAATATTCTAATGATAACGGTACAGTTGCATATGTGACCTGCAACAATAGGTCACCTTCTTGAAAAGTAACCTGCTACTTCAATCTATTCAGTCCACGCCCACCCTCTTTTACCCTACTTCTTCATCTCCCTCCTACTTAAATCGTTGTCTTCAATGGCAACTTTGCAAATTTTTTTAAAAAATTCTTGATTTCCATTACCCTCCTCTCCTCATTAAATCTAATAATGAACTCTCCATCAAGACATAAACATAAACTTCATTAATTGGAAAAAAAACATACGGAGCATTATCCAATGTGATCATCAATCAAACCACCAAAATTAATTATCGCCCTGTCTCTGATTCTCTGTCTTCTTCAACTCCCAGCTACTCTCTTTTCGATTTTAAGCATTGCTAATTTATTTTATTTTGTTCAAATTTGGGTTTTTGTTTTTAATTAGGTTTTTTTTCTGGGTTCGTATTTATTCGATTACCGTTTCGATTATGATTTCTGGGTCCAATTCGGGACTTGATTCGCTTCTAATTTCCAATTTTAGCACAATTCACTTGGTCAAGCAAATACTATTTTATCTTTCTGCAAATTTCAACAATTTGAGGTTTTGTTATGATTAAGTTCTCGGTTTATATTTATTCGATTAGTGTTTCGATTATGGTTTCTGGATCCAATTCGGGAGTTTATGTTTATGTTTTAATAAACCGTCTACTAAGTTTTGTCATTCACAATTGTTGTACCAGATTTCTTCATCTTATCTGGTCTAGATTCATCCTCACGGGAGAGTGATAAGTAAATGGAGAGTGAAGTAATGGTAATGGTGACAGTAGGAATTAAATTATGCACTTAAGGGGAGGTTGACCGGTTATTCAGGTAACCGGTCCACTGTACCATTATCATTAGCATACTTCAATTCGATGTATTATTCTGGGATTAACTGTAATTGGTATTATTATTGGAATACGTCCAATAGTCAGTATTATTGCTATTAAATAACTCTATTATTTATTTATTTATTATTATTATTATTATACTGTTTGGATGTTGTGTCGAGTTTGGGTTGACATATTCAGGTCGGGTCAGTTTTGTCAGGTCTATTCTCGACTCAAAGAGGACAGTTTCTTACTATTGCCAACATATTAAAACACAGTTTCCTGTTATTGCTAGATAGGTAGTTATATTCATAATAAGCATACATAATTACGTAATGATATTTGTATCATAATGCGCGTCAAATGTTCATCAAACATAAAGTAAAAAGAAATACTTAATTAAGCATATATACCTCTAAAAAAAGCATATTTAAAAAGTTAAAATTATATCTAACATAGATTATTGCGTAGTATATTATAGTCGACCTATAATCTTATAATTATAAACCTGACGTACTTAAGTCTCATTCAATCCGATCAATGTAATTACGTAGTTTACTATATCATTATTAATATATTACTACATGCTATACTATATACTATATATTATTATATATACGTCTATTGTTAAATAATACCGGTTTGTGTGTCGATGGATTGATGGTCTACGGTTCTTCGTATCTGCATCCTCTCGAACTGTTGAGTTGCTTTTTGTTTTCGAGTATTGGTACAGGGCGTATCGGTTGCCATTCCACAACTTCAACGTTAATTTTATAATAGTAGAACAATTGAGACACGTTGGTCTCTAAATAACCTAACGCCTTCTTATTTGTAATTAGGATTGAAGACAAATATATTATTTCAAAGTTGCTAATTAATTGTGCATAATATCGATGACCTTAAAATTGTATTTATAGGCTATCTTACTTAACTAATTAAAACGGTGGAAGACAATATTAATATATTATCATTGTATATTTTTGTCTTTATGGAAAAATTTACTTTTTTGTTGATTTCCTTTTTTTTCAATGAAAAATTGTCTCTCATATCACAATCTTATAATCACTTTTAGGTAACTCTTTGCCCAAATATAAGTACCATGTTTTTTCCAAAATATATAATCTATGTTCTAAATTATGGGAAAAAAACCTGAAGATGATTACTCAATACAATATTACTCCCTCCATTCAACTCCACTTGTTACTATTCATTTTGGCAAATTTGCCGAGGCGCGTTTTATATTAGCGATATCTTTCATTTTACATTAGCAAAAATTATAAAAATTTGATATTCATAATGTAGTCATAAAGACGAATCAAACAAAATCCCACATGACTATATTCTCACTTATAGATTGTCGAGAATATCGAAGATTCCTCTCAAGTGTGAATAGTGTCAAAAAAAGAAATGTGAAGAGTGGAGTTGAATGGAGGGAGTAATATATATTACCGAAGATGTCTTAGCCTAGTGGTTAAGACTAGGTGCTCTGGGACAGTAGGTTCCAGGTTCGAATCCCCCTCCCCTATATTATAATGCGACTAAGTGCGCTCTTCGATGAACAAAAAAAACAATACTAATATATATATATATATATATATATATATATATATATATATATATATATATATATTATAATAATTAAAAGATTTTCTAATTGATTTTTTTTTATTTACGATACTTTCCTAATTGCTTTGATGAAACGGACAAATTAAGTGTACTATTATTACAATAATAATTATTATTATTATTGTTGTTGTTGTTGTTGTTGTTGTTGTAGAATTTTTATTGTAGAATTCCATACTTTCTATATATTGTCATGTAGCATTCTACTATTATTAATTACTACTTTCCTAAATTATGGGCCGGGCTCTTGATTATACATTGCTATGTATACATAATATATGTTGAAAAATTATGGGTTGGTGAATTACGTAGTATATGTCGAATTAGTGTAAATTACGATAGTATTCTACTATTATTAATTACTACGTACTAATTTGGAATTTCCCAAATTATAGTGTACAATGGAACACTATTATTAACGTGTATATGATTAATTAGCGAATAAATTATGGACCGGGCTATTAAATAAATGATAATAATGTAACCTAATGTTATATTTTTCAATTATTTATTATTATAATTATTGTAGACTAGTATACAACCCGTGATAAATCACGGGGTTGTTAAGACGATCATGTTTTGGAAGTGGTTTCTATTGTGAGACGGTGTAGTAATATTACTTAAACATGACCCGCAAGTTAGGTACGGATAGGTGGCTAAATTGAACATAAAGTAATAGATTAAAGTAATTGTCAATTTCTTAAGCGACCCGTGACGTGTTGGCTGTTGTCCTCATCGAGAATGGTCCGTACATTTTATCGAATTTCATAATATCGTTAAGTTTTTCGTTAAAGCGGAATAGTGTGCGGGAAATGGGATATGACTCAACATGTCACGTGTCACTACCCCCTTCAAAATTGAGTTCATCTTCCCCAAACACAATTTCCCCCAAATCTGCATCTCCTCAAAATCAAAATCAAAAAAGAAATCCACCATTGATTCCATACGCACAACTGACGAAAGGTTATTCCTTCCCCATAATTGAATTGCCCCAGATATTCGAATGCTGACTTGAGTAGTCTAATTTCTGCAACAGTGATGGAGAAGAACAGATGAGCATATGGAATGGAGTGCGTCTTGAATAGGTAATTTTCGGGAAATCTATTCTCTAATATCACTGTAGTTATGTGCTGTCTTGCTTGGATCAGTTATCATATCACCATACATGTCAATATAGATATGCTTAGATCAGCCCGCAAGAAATTTGGTTTGTTCAAAGATGTGATGAATTTGGTACCTTTTTACTGTTTATATCTGCAAATATTTACAACTGTTGAAGCAATCACCATTTGTCAATTGCATGATAGGATTTCACCCTCTATAAATAGAGTTTTACCTTTGTTTACCACATCACCAAAACACATTGAAAAATTTCAGTAATTAGTACACTAATTTGCCTACCAAATATTCCTACCCTCCCATGGTAATTATGCACAACCTCCCTTATGAGACTTCAGGTAACAATGTAACTAGAAGAAGTTTTGCTTGTGTAAGAGATGAACTCAGAAGTCTAGGGTACATGATAAGACAGTTCCGACCAATATATAATGGTGAGACTGGCAATTTCATGAGGTCCATAGTTCTTGAGTTTGAGCATGATCAGCGTCATTTCAGGGGTGCGTTCAAGTTGCAGAAAGCATTTGAGAGGGCCGGTAAAGGGAAGGCAAATTATGAGAGCCAGCTTGACTCAACAGCTGGTCCACATGCCTGGGTTGCCACTGCGGATGATGAAGTGTACTTGAGGAGGAAGACATTTTACTGCACGGTGTCTACTGAGGAGCAGGTTAATGGATACGCTGATGCTGACAATGACGGAACATCGACGTACGCTCGTGTGATGGCATTGCTGGCCAGCAAGTACCCAACGTTCTATAGGGTGAGTGTCGAAAGTGAAAGTTGATTCTGTTGAGGGCTGTCAGGTATGCGGTTAGTAGCAGCGTTTGGTACTCTATAATCAGACTATATATAAGCAGTTCGTTATGATTATTTCTTAGTGGATTGCTCTTAAGCTTTTTCCTGTAGGTTTCTCCGTGGCAAGTGGGTAGAATGTCAAACTAATTAGCGATAGAATGGTAGATTGTAGGTGGGCTGTCCGTCCTAACGTAATGTAATCAGCAGTATGTTGGTGTAATCAGCAGTATGTAGGTGGGCAAGTGGGTAGAATGTCAAACATCAGTATCGACAAATTTTCATGTAATCAGCAGCAACACAATATGTTAGTGTAATGAATGTCGAAAATGTTAGCGTACTCGGTGTGTATGTCTTCATTTTTCTGTGAACGGCAATTAGTGTAATGAATGGCTGGTTTCTCTAACGTAACTGACGTTTCTTAATGCGTGGGGCTGAATTTCGTTTAGTGTAATATAAATTTGACATTGTCACATATTTTTGGACTGAACTGGCAGTTCATACACGTTTCTTATGTCCGGAAATAATTATGGACTGCGTTGCTCGATGCTGCCCAAAACCAAGACTACAGTAGAAGTAGATCTGTACAGCGAAATTTCGATTTCAGTGACGATATTACAACATTCAGTACTCTTCTGTCCTGGAGTTCATATTTGTATACTATCGTAGTCATGTTTTCTTTTGTATTCGTTGAAGTTCAGTCCGTGACAAAGCAAGTGGTTGTGTGAAAGAGAAGATTAAACCTTGCCCTGAAAATTTATAGTCTAGACAGTGCGAATAACTGCATCTAGTGTGCAAACATATATCCGTGGAGTATGTAATATCAGGGGCTGCATTTTCCGATTCTAAATGTTCGAAGTATGAAAAAACACGAAATTAAGAATAACCTCCGTATAACTTGCAAGAGGACAACCTAATTCTTTTTGAATTTCTTTTCTGCAAAATGGATGAAAACGTTAGACAGCAACGTCTACGCGATTCAATTTCATTATTACAGCGAAGCGCACAGAAATATACTACTTTATTCGACTGAAGACCTCTTTGTATACTACGTTTGTAGTTCTACACACATCTTCGTCGACACTCGTCCTTGCTTGGGGAATAAGAATTTTCAATCCTCATCTTCTTGTAACTCGGGACAAAGCTACATAAAGCTGGCCATGGGTGAATACAGGGCGGGGTAAGTACAAACCAACATGCTTCAACGACTGACCCTTGCTTTTATTGATAGTCATAGCGTAGCAGACAGCGACTGGGAACTGTCGCCTATCGAACTTGATTGGAAATTTTGTCTCATCTGACGGACTGACAGTAAGTCTTGGGATGAAGACCTTCGTTCCTTTATTGGATCCAGATATAATAGTGGCGGCAATGACACAGTCACCCAAATCGTCAACAACTAGTCGAGTCCCATTACAAAGACCGTTAGCCTGATCAATGTTCCTTAATAGCATAACAATTCATACGACCTTCAGCGTCAACTGATGATTAGGCAGGCCAGACGACCTGACCGTGTTCAGAAACTCGGTAGAGTAAACCTGGTGAACAATCGGACTTGTTTCGTCCTTACTTATTTCGTCCGAGCTAAGGTATACTCACTCATCGCCGGGAAGCAAGGACAGCACATTGTCATTTATCTCCTCGACAACATCGTGTGTGGAAGCTAAAATTGCTCGTTCCTGTAAAAACTCAGTGTCCCTATACTTGTTCCGAATGTCTTGGAAAATGGTTCGCACAACTGCTTGTAGAGGTTTCCCATCGTCAACAATGACAATATCATCGGGCAAAATAATATCTACAGTCCCGTCGTTCGGCCCCCCAGCGACACCGTTCCCTACCTCCAATATCCACTTTGAGAATAAATCAAGCTCTGCAATTTCCATTTCATCTCGGCCAACTTCAAGTCTCATGTTCCTCGTCAATTCAAGAACCTGCATATTTGAAAGAGATGTGAATGTTTGACGGACATACCCTATGGGACTAACTTATGTACAACAACTCGGATATACACACACATATATATTAGTGTTTATGTGTATATATGTGTAGATCTCATATAATTCAATACATTATCGCCAGTCAGGTATTACGACATGGTCGATATATTGCATAGTATGTTTTTTTTGCAACGCCTGTAAGCAGTAAATTCGAATTCCACCTTGCAGTATCACCAAAGGGGGAATGAGCATATCGATGCCCGCACTATGTCAGGGCGGCTGCTCTTCGGAACTACGGGTAAAATCTACCTAAAGTCTCCGTCCAGAACAACAACTTTGCCACCAAATGGTTGTTCTGAATCACCATCTGGTGCGAATCTCGCTATGTCACGGAGGCTACGATCTAAAGCCTCAAAACAATGACGATGCATCATCGGTGCTTCGTCCCATATAATCAGTTTGGTGTGCAATATGAGCTCCGCCAAGTCACTGCCTGGTTTTATACCAGGGCACGTTGACGACTCGTCGACTTTGATTGGAATACTAAACCTCGAGTGAGCGGTACGCCCACCAGGCATAAGAGTTGCAGCGATGCCACTCGACGCAACAGGAAGTACAATATTCCCGTCTTTCATCATGGCAGCACAAAGGGTTTTCCATACAAAAGTTTCTCCTGTTCCTCCGTAACCGTAAAGGAAAAACAGACCGCCATTTCCGGACTTAACAGCACTCATTACATGATCGTACACATATTTCTGCTCCACTGTGAGCGGTGCTACACATGTTTCATGTATACGCGACTGTTCATCCCGATTATACGAAAGTTCATCTGAGATCAATCTATTGTTATGGAGTGCAGCAACTTCGAAATCAGGAAACGACATTCTATCGAAATTCTTGAGGGTACTACCATTCCGTAGCAATGACTGCTCGATCTCCGACAAAGCGTAGTTTTTTAACTCAGACTCAGTCATTATCAAATCTGCAAAGAAACTACAATCAATGTGCCGGAAATTGAAAACAGCAGTAAGATAAAATATTTGTGTAAGGACTGCGAGGAGGAAAATTATATGTTTATTACCGTAGTTTCGAAGTTGTTTGCGCCTCATGTGCTGAATATCTTCAGTGAGGAAATGCCATGTCTTATCCCAAACGTGTTCCGGTCTAATAAGACATTTTGAACTGAGTAGTGTTGCGAAAAGATTGCGTAAGTATACGCCGGACCCCCAATAACTTGCTTCTTCAATTGCAGCAATGTATTCTGTGTCATCCCCGAGTAGACCAAGTGCATAGCAAGCATCCTTGAAAGTTGGATGTACAACACCGTTAACTGTTCTAATGTCTTCGTATGACGTTGGCCCTTTAACAAAGTTGAGTAGAGTTCTCATGTAGTACCTCTCCCCACCAGTTGGTGACATGTGGAACATTCTACCAATCGTGAAACCCATTTCCTCGGAGCCCATTCCTTGTCCTGACTGTGCCATACGTAACGGTTGGGAAATTGTGAGTATGTCAAATCACGACCATCGAAGTGGTTCTTGTTATAGTCTAACCAAGCTATGAACTTAGTCCGGGAACCACATGACCTGGCGAGGACCTCTTCCAATGGATCGTCGTCGTTGAAGACAACGTTTTGTTCATTTGGTAGGTGGTAGTCTAGTCGCATTACGGGGGGGTGTTCTGTAGTGGATATCAAAAGCAAGAATTCTCCAAACAGCTTCGCATGGGGATATGTAGCGACAATCTTAGTAGTCCTGAATTTGGTCAACATCGTCACCAGTCTTGTCGTTAGATGCACTAACCGAGACCCTGTCGTATCCCTTGTTGATGTACTTAAAGAGGTATTTAATGGATCTGGCTTGGTTGCACCACTCGACATTGATGTGTGCACGGTAACGATTTATTAAATCAGGGTTGTACGGAACCACGTATTCGTTGTGAATAGGCACGCCTCCTTTTTGGAAGGTAATACCTGTGTCCTGTCTTCTGTACATCGGGTAGCCGTCACCGTCAACGGTGGTCTGATCAGAAAATGGCCTTGGAAATCTTTTCATGCACACACCTTGGTCCATACATGTAGCCTTAGGGTTTGCTCGGCCACACGGGCCGTGAATTAAATCCGTGACAGCCTTGAATAGCACTGGATTTTCGATTGGGTCTGGCAGTTCAGCGCTTATGATACTATCAACGTCGGATGCTACAGGAAATTTATCTTCGCGATGCAGAAAGAGAAGAATATGGGCATGGGGTAATCCACGCTTCTGAAATTCAACTGTATAGACAACTGGAAAGGACACAATCGAAGCACAAATTGAGAAGAAGAAGAAGAAGAAGAAGAAGAAGAAGAAGAAGAAGAAAAATTATAACAATACAGAAAAAAAGAACAGATAAAATTGGTGGACAGCAGACAGGGGACTGTAAACTTGAACTAAGGTAAGTACATATTATCGTACCTGCCCTCGTTCTACCGAAAATTAGACCATCCTTGCAATCTCTAATCAGCTGATCGAGTTTCATCTTAAATACCCTTGTCAGGATGTCAGGCCTATGCTCAGCTTTAGAACCCTTAGACTTCATGAACCTCGATATTTCAGGCCACTTCGGGTTGCATGTGAAAGTGATGAACAAATTAGGGTAACCGCACCACCTATAAATTGTCATGGTGTCCTGGTACGTCTCCCTCATATAGCCTTTACCTCCAAGGAAAGAAGAGGGCACTATGTAACGCTTACCCGATGAATCCGGTTCAGTTACACCGTTTTCGACTGACCTAGCAAGCTGTTTGTAATTCTCGGACCTAAGTTTAGGTTGGCTTAGCCTAAAATATAGGAGCCTCTGCGCCTCTATCATGGTGTAACCGTCCACAATGAATTGTTGGAAGAGATTACCACCTCGAAGAATGGTAGATTGTTCAACGTCTGCGGGTCTGTCCATTAGACGAAATGCGAACCACTCTCGAAGTGTCAGTTTGTTCCTACCTGTTTCCGGATTTTTGGATGACATAATAGAATGCTGACTGTGTGATATACCAAGCCGTGGACCGTCTTCACCGCGAGGGAACAAAATTGGGTATTGTAGTGCAAGGTAAGAGGGATGGAGTTCGGATATGCGCTGCAATTTCCCAGATTTCTCCTCAATAATAATGTCACGACTATCAATTGTGTCCTCGATGTCCCCGAAAATCAGGGCGGCAACTTCAGATACGGCCGGGAGATTGTAAATCCTTCCATCCACGTGTCTGTCGGAAATAAGCCTGAGGCGAATTTCGTCTTGACTATTGACGTTCGCGAGGCGATCTCGAGCTATTCTGAATGATTTAACCAAAGGATTATGTTCGTCAAGCAAGTCCTTGAGAGCAGTCATGAGCATCACGTCCAAATTTTGCTTCATGTACTTGCTGCATTTATCAAGGCGCAACATGAGAAATTTTGTGCAGATTATATGCAAATTGACTATTTGCAAGTTTAATTGAATATGCAAATCACCTTAATGCATTCGTCCTGTTTGATATTTCCGACTGCGTATCATATATATATACAACTGACAGAACTGAGGATCATTGTCGCCGGTTGGCAAGAGGCTGCCAATACGGTGGCTGTTTTGCCCACTCAACCTAAAACTGTAAGGCCCCCTACCCACGTTAATAGAGTGGTCGATCTTGCCACCGATTGAGGTCATTGTGAATCCATTGTTGTACATACGAATGTTTTCCTTGAAGTGGGCACTATTTGGGTGGACCCCCCCAGAGTAAGTCGTAAAGTGGTTGTGGTGGTGGCTGTAGGTATGGCTGTTCGACTGCACCGTCCTTACAGCACATTGTGAAATTAGGAACCAACGGCTTGCGGTCCATTCAATCTCTTTCATCATACCACATCTTCGCTGCACACCTATGGCATGAGTGTTCCGGGTCTCCTATGTCGTAGTAGCCTGACCAATCTTGGATGTTGGAAAATTATGAATGAGCAAGACAGGTACTATACTCACAAAGTGGTGCCTTGAGTGGTTAGGATAGATTTACTGGTAGAAAGTGAAATATATGTCGACGGATGTGTGCAAGTACGACAGCTTACCTTCTGCTGTTGACTCATCATATTCAGTGGGGTTCGATGAGGCACGGTTACCAAAAATGTCGCGGGCAAGACTGTGGATGACACTCTCCCTGTCATACTGACTTCGGGCAGACGAAGGAGAGATAATGGAAACAGCAGTCAAGCAACTCTGGAACGGGTTTGGAGGTGTGAGAGAGAGGGTGGAGTTAGACCTACCTGCAATGGAAATTGTAAGTCATGCTACACGCAATAATTAATGAATTGAGTGTGCGAGGAAATGTGGATAAGTTTAAGAGGATGGAGCACGAACACTGGTCCACGGGAGTTGCTAGTGCGGAGCGTGGGGGGTCGTCAGGGGAATGTGTCAATCGGTCGAGAGCTTTCTTCGATTGAATAATGCGTCTCCTGTGTCTTGCAAGCTTCGCCCTCCACCTTGGGTCGATCATTGCACCGAAAATGGGATGGGGAGTTTGATGCACTGCACCGCCAAATTTAGCAGCCCTGCGCTCGTTTAGAAGATGCCTCCGATCGTGCCTTGCTATTTGTGCCATGTAGTAGTTGTTCACGTACTTCTGTATTTGGAGATTGAAACCTGCAATTGCGGAAAGGGACAACGAAAAAAATCTAATTCAGACAATTGCATGAACGACGGAATAGGTTCTCTCCATGACATGAACACCACTTACGTTGTTGGCTTAGGGGTGGAGGAGGGAAATTAGTCGGAACACGTGATAAGTCCGATATTTGTTCTGAGCAAGTACTCTACGAATTAGAGACAACAATTTCTACAGAAGTGCAAGGAAGAAGAATTGGTTACAACATCATTAGAATTTGTAAAATTTGTTGCAATTGCTATAAGGGCAATTAGTATAGGTGAAGCAGAGAATTGTCTTATAAGAATTGTTTAAGTTATGTGGAGATTGCATACAGAAGAAAGAAACAACCTTCGCGGGCTGGCGACGAAGAAGGCCCGTTCGAATAATCGTTATTCGAGCCGTCGTGACCATTGTTGAGCGGGTTCACGATGAGATTTTCTTGATTAGTATCAGCACTGACATTTTCACTACAATCAGCTATTTCCCCTAAACAGATAAAATAATAATATACGGTGAGTAAGTAGTAGACGTATAAGTATTAATTGGCACATAGGTTAAAGTATAGACCGTACCTGCATCAATGGAACGTGGTACGACCTTGTTACTACCGGGTTTACTTTGAAACAGTCGGCTTGTATTTGTTATGTCTCCAAGTACTGTACGTCGATTTCCTACAAAGTCATGAACATGAGTAAGATAAAGATTTACAGAAGTGTTAATTAAGCTCTTTTGAAAGGTCACACATACTTGTTTTCTGCATTGCCGGCGATGAGTCAGAGAATAAATTTTGGTTATCCAACTTACGCTTCCCCTGTCTAGTGGACAGAGATTTCTCGCCACGATTGGTGCTTGAGTAGGCACCATCTGCGTGAACCATAGAAACAAAGTTTCCTCATACTTGAGGATCGCATATTCATTTTTTTTATTGGTACGACAACAATGTCTAAAGGTGAAATAAGAGTTCGCATAGCATACCTTGAGAATCATGGCGGACGTTCCCTGAAACCGGGTTAGAAGATGGCATGACATTCTTAGAACGTACCATTATTGTGAAAGGGAAAATGACGGTGAGATTATGTGAACATATACATGCTTTGTGACTACAATGTATGAGAACTTCGAATATATAAGCGAGGAGCATGGGGTGAGGTGTAGAATTGTAAAGGCCATGTCCATTGAGTAATCATAAGTAACTTTGGGAACATAATTGAAAGTTGTTCGCTTATAGATGGAAATAAATGTCCGGGATTTATTTAGAATGGATTCATTTTTACAGATTAAGTCCATGAAATGAATGTCTGGGATGACGGATATGCGGAAGACCGAGAGCGCCAGAATTTATTGGGGGACGATATGAAACAAATGTAAACGGGGTCGAATTAGTAAGGAGTCATTAGAATTTGTTGGACAAAGGTACTGTTGATGTTTTAATATATTTGTTGAAGCGCCAGAATTGTGGACTTAGCGGAATTTTAATATTTTGAAATACCCTAAATAACCTTTTTTGGTGGAAGTACACATGTTATGCCGTTGAGTACTGTAATGCGAACATAAGTTAGAATCGTTTGAAGTCGAAGACTTATAAGCGCAGTACAGTGAATAGTTATCGCCCTAACAAATGATATAGATGAATTTGCAGTCATCAAGTCATCTAAAACTGGAAGTTGACACTCTCCTTACTTTCAATGTTTCTAGCTGCCTTGATTATAAATAACGTGATTGAGACTGTACTGTGATGCATACTGCGGAACTATGAACAACCTGACCACAACATGTAGCATAGCCTCTCTGTTGTAATGATTTGCAGGATTCAATTTCTTTCAACAAAAAAACAGACTGCGGTAGAGGTTGTGAGTATGTAAAGTGTGGTCGAGTTTGACTTCATCAGGCGAAAATGCTACCAAGTAAAAAGGGAGACGGATATGAGATTATTGTTCAACATAAAATTGCATCGTAATCAATAGGTGAAAAACTTAATCTTTCGCATCTAAAGATGAGAAATTGTATGAGACATAGGTCTGTCTTGATAACAAAATATCAAGTACTTGAAGAAAAATAACTAAGAACTTAATGACTACGATGAAATAGAACTTTAAAATAAATGGATCCGATACTGCGTAGATGTGAAAAGGCTTCAGCTAAGCTTCTCCTTCTTCCTACTCTCATCGCCCTTTGTGGACAACGCTGCATCCACTTCTATATCATCTTCCAAATTGAATGCAATAGCGTCAATCATTCTTTTCCTCAGAGTGGCTTTGCAAGTTGAATCGATGGAAGCTATGTCACAGACCTGCACAGAAGGACGGTTAGCTGACTGATTTCGCTACGTGTAACGACTTATTGAAACGGTGTATCTAAGGTACGCAAGGACTAACCTCATGCAAGGGTGTCTGGATGTTCGACAGACCACGGACTTCAATTTCTTTGGTGGCAGAATCTCGAAAACTCTCCAACTGTCTCTACATTGCGATCATTGGACAACAGACATTATGTGTATGAGGGCAGTGTTAAAAATTCCCGAGGGGAAGAAGCACGACATAGTTGAATGAGGTCTGTACCTGTGCAGAATCTGTAATCGTTGCGATTTGTTCGGTACTATGCTTCAATATTGTCATGTCACGCTGTGTCGGAGAGGAAGACAGGCAGAAGGTCATTTTGAGAAGGTATATTATGAAAGATGAAACAAAAGGTATGTGCTAAGTACCAACCTTGACCCTCTCATTGCACTTGTTCATCCAGTTGTCGAACATGTTTGGGTCATCACTCATCTTTGTTATGGTGTAGGAATGCGATCCGTGCTCGACATTGTATCTCTCACTAATGTGAATTTTGAAGATGAAGTTTTTGTTGAGGAAAACTTCAAAGTCATCCGGTATCGAGTCCTGCTTCCCGTCCTTGAAAATATATCAACGACAGCGATGAGTTTAATAGGTAGGAAGTTTGGCAAGGTGTATAAGTCATTGAATGGTAAACGTAATAAGTGTTTGGAACGAAATCTAATAGATATTAGATGAATGAATCTGGTTACCTTTTCAAGTTTATCTCTTAATTGCTTGGCCGATGGTTCGAGGAAATCACCTATTTGGGAATCAAAACCCACGAAGTGAACCTTTTCATCTTCATTCCCACGAATGAACCTATCTGAATTGGGGTATTGAATTCTCATTCCTGGGAAAGTGATAATGTTTGGTGGGGATGGGGGAGTAGTTAGCAAAGTTGGAAAATTGGGAGGGAATTGATAGATTGCTGAGAGCGCTCAGGAGGTGTGAATTGGGAGTGTAGAGGTTGCCACGTAGAACTATGTGGTTTCCTCTTTTATTAATAAAAGATATGCAGGTTTGGGTTAGATATGGGTCGAGTTAAGTGTGAAATTCTGGTCTGTGGACAATCGGGTTAGTAGGTTTGGGACGGGTTTGTGGGCCAGTCTTTGTGTATTTTTGAAAATGTTGTGTCCAAGCCGGTTAAAAAATTGGATCAAACGGGACGGACTCATTGGATGCTACAGACCATGATCAGTTCTAGGTTACATTTAATATGTGTACATGCAAGAGTTCTTGGGTTCAAGTTTAGAAATATGGAGTATATTTGTATTAGAGTTTACGAGAAAAGATTTTAGTGCCCTTGATATACTAATCGACTCAAAGTTTGACTGAATTGATGGTTTACACCAAAGATCAAATACAGAGTCTGTAAGTACTCTGTATATAACTATAAGGTAGATATAACGTCACTCTGTATATTCGTAGATGTGACTTATATATACATAGTATTTCTGTGGCACTAGCCAGAAGACCAGTCCATTCAAATTGTTATATAAGACTATTATATGCTCATATACCATAAGTCCAGTCCATACAATTGATTGATAGTTCCCTTCTTTAACTTTGTTATTTCATTTGGTTTGTCTTACATTATAAGACGGTCTATAATGAGGCGAAACTTAATAAAACAAAACAAAATAAGATAAGATTAATTGGTTCGAGTTAAAAATAAGTCGAAAGATCGAAAATAAGAATTAACTATGAGTATATCATATCTAATTCTCGTTGATTTCATAAGAAAATTTGTTGAATAAAATTGATTGCATGGGAGGCCAAATTACTAGATTTTGTAGAGAGGAATATATATATAAATGCATGTCAATTTGAATTTCCACTTTGGAAAAAGTAGTCTATGCATTTAGGTGTGAAACCTACTTTGAATTACGTACAAGTTGTCATAATAAAAATGAGATTTTGACAAAAATTGGGGACTACTTTTTACCGTCGGCGCTTTACTTCTTACCGTCGGCGTTAATTACGTAAAATGACAACTTTGTCCTTGATATTTATTCTCGAAATAATATTACTTTAACGTTTTATAGATTATCGATTTATTAAAATTCGATAATAAAACTGTCTTTTTCGATTATCGTAATAAACGAAAACCGACTTTGTATATAATTAATATATGGAATTACGAATTACGCAAAATGACAAGTTCTCCTTTGCAATTAATTCTCGAAATATTATCACATTTACATTTTATAAAGTATTGGTTTATTAGAACTCGATAATAAAACCGTTTTTTCGATTATTGTTACGCCTGTGATTTTAAACAGTTAATTAGATTAATTAACGGCTTAATACAATTTAATAAACGTAATTAACAAATACGAGTAATACGCAAATTAAATCCTAATTAATCCACGACAATCAAGATTTATTATACAAATCGATGCAAATTAAAAGAAAAAAAATCCGGAAATGGGTCGGGTCGAGTGGGTTTTTCGACCTACTCAAGGGTCGTATTATTTTCTCTATAATAATTGAAAGTTTGATATGGAACACAAAGTATAAAGTGGTGAAATTGGTTATAGGGGTAACCTTTCATAAAAGTGACCCGGGTTTGAATCCTCTTCTTTACACTTTGACTTTGTCTTTTGAAAATTTAAAAAATAATTCAACAAACAAAATGTTAATTAAGAAGGATCGAACCCCTGACCTACCGACTAGGAACCAAATGACCAAACCACTAGACCAACATCAACATACCAATATTTTTGATGGTTGAAAACTACTTGTTTCGAAAAAAAAAACCGGAAAAATGAACTAAGTCGAAAAAATTCGTCGACTCTCGGATGGGGAAGTCGACTAGTCGACTTCCCCATCCGAGAGTCGACGAATTTTTTCGACTTAGTTCATTTTTCCGGTTTTTTTTTTTCGAAACAAGTAGTTTTCAACCATTTGAAATATCAGTATGTTGAGGTTGGTTCAGTGGTTTGGTCATTTGGTTCCTAATCGGCAGGTCAGGGGTTCGATCCTTCTCAATGAAAGTAAATTCAAAGTGTAAACAAGAGGATTCGAACCCGGGTCACTTGTATGAAAGGTTGTCCCTGTAAATTGTATAATAAATCTTGATTGTCGTAGATTAATTAGGATTTAATTTGCGTATTACTCGTATTTGTTAATTACGTTTATTAAATTGTATTAAGTCGTTAATTAATCTAATTAACTGTTTAAAATCACAGGCGTAACAATAATCGAAAAAACGGTTTTATTATCGAGTTCTAATAAACCGATACTTTATAAAATGTAAATGTGATAATATTTCGAGAATTAATTGCAAAGGAGAACTTGTCATTTTGCGTAATTCCATATATTAATTATATAGGAAGTCGGTTTTGGTTTATTACGATAATCGAAAAAGACGGTTTTATTATCGAGTTTTAATAAATCGATAATCTATAAAATGTTAAAGTAATATTATTTCGAGAATAAATATCAAGGACAAAGTCGTCATTTTACATAATTAACGCCGACGGTAAGAAGTAAAGCACCGACAGTAAAAAATAGTTGCGCAAATTTTGTGTGTTCCTTATTATTATTAGGTGAATAAATTTATCATGATGGAAAAGGTGAGTGTTTCAAGACTTTGAACTTTCTATGTTACCATGACATAAATATCAAATCATAGTTTGGAAAATTATAGACTTGATTTTCTTATTGTATTCATGAATACTCCCTCCGTTCCAATGAATTGTTTGCCTATTTCATATTGGGGCATCTCAATGAATTGTTTGTCTTTCTATTTTAGGAAAAAAAAATTATATGTAATTTGACCCTTGGCGCCACATGTCACTTTCCCATTGGTTCTCTTTCCCTTGGTGCTAAAAGCAAAAGGCAAACAATTCATTGGAACGGAGGGAGTACAAATTAAAATTAAATTTAATGTAATTATACTTTTTCTTATACATAATAATATATGGTAAGGAATATCGATGATAAATAATAATGTTGAGAAGGAAGATAAATTGATTGTATACGAATCATATGATTATACGAACGAACGGATATAGTTTTGAAATGAATGAATTTGATCTTACCTTACAAGAAATTGTAAGCAATAATTCAATAGATTCTAAAAATGGATATAGTGATAAACGAGATAAATAATAAATAAATAAAGAAACGAGATAAATGGAATAACTTCATGATACATCATGCATCATACATGCATCACTTGCCAATAACCAGCGTAATTGCATTATTATGATGACGTGATACAATACTATTGTTGCTCTAATCACGTGAAACGTACAACAAATAATTTTTTTTATATATAAATTTATGTAACATTTTTTTGGTAAAGGATAATTATGTATTAAAAAAATTATGTAACATTACTCGTATTATTTATTCAAAATTTTCAATTCACTATACATCACATTATTTATTATGGTATAACATTGATAGATACAAAATTTGCCAACATATACACAAGAATAGTTGTACAACTTGTACTTGGTACGTGGACGGAAATAAGGGTTTTGCTAAATCAAGTTGACAAAAGTCTGTCTTCCTTGACCGTCTGATAGATATATATCCATTTTTGTATTCCGTATAAATTAGTGACGAATTAAATAATAGAGTACCATATAACTAAATAAGATAAATCTAAGAAATCAAGAAATTTTTGTATTTATCTATCAAAGTGAATATAATATTATTTCACTCGTTAGACCCAAAATTTGGCGGAAAGTAATTTTGAGCATACCCAAGATATTTGGGGAGGTTCATGCGGCCAATAGTGAGTTAGTGACTGACTAACTATACATACCACTTGAATTGTACGTCAAAGTGGTGGATTTTATTGTATTGTTTTGTCCCAATATCCTTCACAACTCTCGAATTTATTGGTGGAAAATGGAAACACATTTTCCCTTTTTAATAATTACAATTATTTATATTAATGAGAAAAGTCGATCCACACACTTAATGGATGTGTGATTGTTATGTGAACGTGGTCAAAATTGGTTCATTCATCTAATCATGCCCAAAACCCTACAAATTAAACCAATGCAACACGGTTTTTTTAATAACGTTGATAAGATATCTCTCACGTGATTTATTTTGATTAAACTAGTTATGAGTATTTAACATGATACGAACATACGATCTCTCAATCATGTGCATACAAAGTAGTACTGTTTTCTCATATCCAAATATTTCGAATATCCACGTTTATAATACATAAGTGAGTAATAATGAAATCAGCTCATACAGTATATAAAACACTGTAATTAAGAGAGAATTAACATGCATTTTTACGGATTAAACATAAGAGAATTCATATATACGAATATTTATTAACTCTTTCGAGGTGGATATATTTATATATCATCCAACGTCTAACTTATTCGAAAAGATGAGATGCATAAATCCGACTGTATTATTATATTGAATCGACCAAATTTTATTACTATGAAATATCTATATCACATACTATCAGTTACTAACCTTTTAATTTTAACGTTTTACGAATTTTTTTTTAATTAATTATTACAGTAATACGGAGTATGTTTTACTATACAAATAATATTTTTAGTTGAGACCGTATCACTTTGAACTTTATTCCAATCTAGTCTTCTTCATTTTATTTCTTCCATTCGTACAATTTGGCTTTGATTTTTGACCTAATAACAAAAAGTTGATGATCCAACGTAGTACTCTTAAATAAATAGTCTTTAATTACGTGAATTCTGAAAGCAAAGAAAACACGTAAGTTGACCGTACGTACAAATTAAACCCACGTTAAAAACTTAAAATACAATAACGTCGTGCATGCTCATGCATGGCCGGAGGAAAGCTAATGTCACGTATATATACACAAATCCGTCTTAAATTTATAACGAGTCAAGAATTATAAAAAAGTAAAACAGAAACATTTGTCATCTCGATTTAGACTGATATATTATTTGACCCGTGTGACTGTTTTAATATTATAACGAGCAAAGAGTCATAACAGACGAAAAGTAGAACGTCGCGTGTATATATGTAGGAACAAACGAAATATTTGTCGTCTTGGTCTAACATACATGCGACTGGTATATTATTTGATCTGTTTTAATCTGATGACACGCGATATGATGTTTATTGAGAGGTTATTGGTTATATACTCCCTCCGTTCCAATGAATTGTTTGTCTTTCCTTTTGGCACAAAGGTTAAGGGAACCAATGAGGGAGTGACATGTAGAGCAAAACTCATAAGAATGATCAAATTGCATATAAAAAATATTTCTAAAATACAAAGACAAACAATTCATTGAGACACCTCAATATGGAATAGGCAAACAATTCATTGGGACGGAGGGAGTATCCTTTTCATTAACGTCTAATTCCATTGCCTAAGCAATAATTAAAGCATCGCAACATTATATACTGTGACATATGCTATGCATGCTCCAACTATGTACTATATGTCTGCCGTCCAACATATACAGTCTTGACCCCTGTGATATAGTGTGTGACCGTCTCATAAAGTCAAGGAAGACATAATCATAAATTAATTATTTTTGAAATTGGTAAAACATATATATATATATACACAGTGAGATACGAATATAAAATAATAGATCAGACCCGCGTCACAATAGTTATATTGCGAGACCTCTTAATTACATAGTAGAAAGTATGAGTAGTTAATTACTACTATAATTTGTAATTACAGTATCGGGTTTTCTAACGTGTGTCCACTGGGGCACACGATAATGTATTAATTAATTAAGTACGGAGTAAGAATTAGAAGGATAATATCACGAGAAATTGAAATGTTAAGTCATACTTACCATACTAAGATAATATTCTTCTGATTATAGCTTTAATTAACATATTATCGTGGACACACGTTAGAAAAACCGTTACAGTATTACCATCCTCGATCCGTGAGATAGGAGAATTTGTGAATATAAAAAATCGTAGAGAAAATTGTCTGTAAATGAAATAATGTCACAGACAAATAATAATCACCGACACGAAAAAAGTAATAGTTCGAATTTCGTACAAACCTATCTAATTATGTTGTTTGCTAATTGCTTCATACATACACTTAATATGTTCCCTCAATTAAAGGAGAAATTACGTATGAGACATGTGACACACGTTATTAACGCACAAGGGGTGTTCATCGGTTCAAATCGGATCAGATTGACACGCGGACCGACAACCCAAAAAATTAAAACCGGCGGACCGGATTGGTTAATAATGAAACCCGGACCGGATCGAACCGGAAAAATACGTTAAATTTGATTTTTTTTATTAAGTATGGACCGGACCGTGGATTGGACCGGTATGTGGCCCGGTCCGGGTCGATCGAGTTTGTCGGTCTGGATCACTTTTTGAACACCCCTGACCTGCGGATTAATAGATAGGGAGATCTCTCACCTATAAACGGTTTTTCGATAGAGGAAAGGACAATTATCGAATGTGAGAACTACGACATGGGTGACATTTTGTAAGAGAAACATCCTTGTTTCACACAATTAGCCTCTAGTTATTAGGCCTTGTGTGAGTTTGTTCACTTCTACTCTCTCCGATTTTTATTTATCTTTTCATTTGACTTTTGGTAAAAAAATAAGGGTGTAAAAATGTGTGGCTCAAAAGAGGAGAAGGGTGAGAGAGAAATGTAAGTGTAATTCTAGATCACATGTTGATGACCCAAAATAGAAATAGGGAAAAAATGGTGTTTCAGCCCAATAAGAAAACATGGAAGATAAACAAAAATCGAAGAGAATATATTTTTTACAACTCAACTACCTCCATTTTTGACACTATTCACAGTTGAGGAAAATCTTTGATATTCTCGACAATCTATCTATAAGTGAGAATATAGTCATGTGAGATTTTGCTTGATCCGTTTTTATGAGTCCATTAAGAATATCAATTTTTTATAATTTTTGATAATGTAAAATGAAAGATGTCGCGAGTGTAAAACACACATCGACAAATGTGCAAAAATAAATAGTGACAAGTGGAGTTGAAGGGAGGAAGTAATCCCCTATCTCATCCCATCCCATCCCATCCCATCCCATATTCACTAAAACAAAACCAAGGGGCAATATAGTCTTTTCAACTTTCCCGCCTAAAATCTATAATAAATTGGGAAATCGGGCTTTTTATTAAATCAGTCCAATTCCAACTTATACGGTCCAAACAATTTTGATGATGGACTAAATAACATACTACAGTACAATTTTGATGATGGAGTATCTTTTAATAGCATGCAGTCCAATTATATACTATGTATTCTTTTACAAAACAATCCTCAATTCAGTAGGAAATAATTTACTTGCTCATAGTCTAATTTAATGGCTAGAAATTAGGATAGAATATCTAACTTCAAATTAGAATAGAATAATAAATTATAGGTTTAAATCTTCAAGATAAAGATTTAAACACTTTACACTTATATGTTGTTCAAACATAACTCAATCAAAAAGGCCTGTAATACTTCTTATAGTCATCACGGATCTTAAAAAATGTTGAAATTCTAAAGAATCTGATGGGGGTCGGTAGCCTGCTACGGGTCACCCGCCATTTGGGGCCCAAGATGGCCCGACCCAAGAATGAAGAAGAGCCTGCCCTGCAGGTACGCCAAACAAAGATCACTGATTCACCCCAAGGCACTCACCTGCCTGGCAGGGCCACGCTGCCAGCCGAGCAGGGCAGACAAACCCCCCTGCATGCTGGCCCCCAGGGTATTCTTACCCCCAGCAGAGGCAGGGGAAGCCAGGGGCCCTTCCGTCATTTTGCCTAAGGTAAAAGAATGGGTGGGTAAGGTGAAGCCACGTGTCACTCTCTCATCCACCCATTCTTCCTCTCTCCTCTTCTCCTTCCCTCTCTCTTGTGGGAAGGTATAAATACTCTCCCATTTCCCACATGAAAGGGGTTAGATTTTCTCTCTCTAGACTCTCACTTTAAAACCGCCACCTAGCTCCTCACGAACTAGGTTCGTTAAGGCATTTCACGGACTGACTTAGGCATCGGAGAGGGTTCCCTCGGACACCTCCGGGGCCTTGTGCGTTCACTGTGCAGGGAGCAGGCCATCTTCGCCGGGAAAGTCCGACCATCGGAGTGCGAGAAAGGAGAGACCGAAGGAATTCAAACGTAGACCATCCGAGCAACATCACATCTGTTAAGACCCGAATCCAAAGTCGGGTTTAATTGTTTCCATACCGGAACAATTTGGCGCCGTCTGTGGGGAACTTACGGTTGTGTTCACGAGTTTCCCACCAAAATCAACCACGATCAATCGAACAAAATGCCTGAGATCATAGAGGCCAGTTCTGGGGCGGGTCCGACGGTACCACCAGTGATCCCCCTATATGGCATGCCTACACCTGGGAGGACACCTACTGCAACAATCCCAGGGGTGGGACGAGCAAACATTCATGGAGCGCCTGATGGAGGAACTGCAGTTACAACTGGGCAGGGTGGCCATCAGAGGCCTAGTTTGAACCTCAGCCCTGCCAAGGTTGTTCAAACTGCGGCTTTCTTTTCAGCAATGCTAAATAAGGAGTTCACCCCTGAAGACCTGGTTGGCAGGATTGCGACCACCCCCAGGCAGCTTTACTTTGAAAGTGGAGGAGGGGCCGGGGGCACGAAGCGGACTGCTGCCAGGAACATTCAGAGGAGAGCAGTAAGGATTGCTCAAGGGTATCAGCAGGCCCAGAGACGCATCGTCAGCAACCCAGAGCAACCTGTTCAACAACAAGCGTTTTCTATACACACTACTGAATCCACAACTGCCAGGGAGAGAAGGGGTCTGTCCCAAGACCTCCAAGATCGAATGAGGCACAGGGAGCCTACATCTAAGCGTCTGGGGGAGAAGCAGGGCGGAGTCTTCTCTAGGTTGACACCGGCGACAGAGATACAGCCAGCTCCAGGGCTATCTCAAAGCCTGCAGTCCAGACTCAACCAGGGGCGACCACTCGGGTCAAGGCATCGTCAGGATGACAACCTTGACCTGCCCCAGAAGAAGCGATACAGATGCCCCTCCCCTAACAGGGATGATGAAGCTATGAGTAGGCGGCCACCCAGGCACCGCTACCCTAGTGCAGGAAAACCGACCCCTGGAAAATGGGATAACCACGGTTATCACTCTGGGGGAAGCAGGTCACGAGTGGTAGGCAGGCCCACAAGAACTCCTCTCCACCCTGATGTGCAGAAATACCCCATCATAAAGATCAAAATGCCCTCCGTCAAATTTGACGGAACCTCATATCCAGAGGATCACTTAGCAGCCTATGAAAGCCACATGGGCATGTATGATGTGGACGACGCAGTCTGGTGCAAAGTCTTCCCAACTACCCTTGTGGGACTAGCGCAGGGATGGTTCAGAGACCTTAGACAGGGTTAGATTAGCTTCTTCATAGATTTGGCCGAAGCCTTCTTGGACCAATATGCAGGGAACAAGAGGCGCCGACTCACACGTTTTAACCTAATGACCCTCAGGCAGAAGAAGGGTGAAAGCGTCAGGGAGTACTTGAAAAGATTTGACATGTCCTACCAACAGGTCAAGGAGATTGATGACTCAACTGTGGCGTACGCGCTAACCATCTCGCTGATCCCAGGGGAGATGAAAAACCAGATGATCAGAGCTCAGCCTGAAACCCTAGCTAAGGCTCGAAAAATTGCGGAAGGTTTTATGCTGCAAGAGGAGTTCCACAGCCTGCCAGATACCCCCGCAGGGCCTGCCAGGCCGCAGGGGGGACCGCAGGGTGGACGCGGTAAAGCTGAAGCAGGAAAGCAAAGAGCTGAGGAGGGGGACACCCCCAGAAAGGAGCGCGTGGCCTACCAGCCCAGATTTGACAGCTATACAGCTCTCAATAAATCCAGGGCAGAAATCTTTGAGCTAGAGAAAGAAACAGCTAAATGGAATCGCCCAAATAAGCCACGCAGCCCGAAGGGGGACCCGAAGAAATTCTGTACGTTCCACGACTGTGTAGGACATACTACCGAAGAATGCAGCCACCTGAAAGATGAGATTGAAAAACTCATCAGGAATGGCTGGCTGAGTAACTATGCAGCGAGGAACAAGACCCAGAAGGACACGGTGGAGAAGCCTGAGGGCTCGGTGCAGAATCGCACGATAATCCACGTAGTGTCGGGGGATGCAGAGGGTCAAACAAGCCGGAGAAGCCAGAAAAGACAAATTCGTAAATTGCGAAATCAAATCTGCTACGCTGAAAGAGCATGAAGTCCCAAGGGAATCGCCCTGAGCATCACCCCTGATGATGCAGGGCGAATAATATACCCCCATAGTGACCCTTTGGTGCTGTCCCTTGAAATCAGCAATCACATCGTGAGAAGATGCATGGTGGATACTGGCGCCTTTACAAACCTCTTGTACAAAGACGCCTTTGAAAAGATGAACCTGGAAAAGAGACACCTCAGGCCTGCCCCTGGATCACTGTATGGGTTCAGCGGAGCAGGCGTGCTTCCTATGGGGATCATAGATCTGCCAGTAACATTTGGGGAAGGAGCCTCCGCCAGGAATGTTAGGGTGTCGTTCGTTGTGGTAGACGCAAAATCCGCATACAACGCCCTGATAGGCAGAGCCACCTTAGACGAAATTGAAGCCGCCATATCAATCAGGGCTCTGACTATAGCCTATGTAACAGACTTTGGTATGGAGAGAAAAGTGCACGAAGACCAAGAATCGGCCAGACAATGTTATTTTGTGGCCTTACAGACCCACGAAACTGAAAGAAAAGGAAAAAGAAAGGCTGATAGTTCCCCCAGCAGGGAGGGTGAGATTCCAGCTGACCAGCAGGTAGCTGACCACCTTGAACCTGGGGGGGAGAGCATGCTGGTGGACCTAGAACCAGAGAGACAAGTCCTCATAGGGGCTGACCTGGAAGAGTCTTACCAAGCAGAGCTGATCAAGGTCCTAAGGAGTAACAGGGACGTGTTCGCCTACTCGGCAGATGAAATGCCGGAGGTCGACCTGGCTTATATCGTTCACAGGCTGAATGTAAACCCGGAGGCCCGCCCTGTGAAGCAGAAAAAGAGAAATATGTCGGCAGAAAAAGACCTGGCCATTAAGGAGAAAATAGAAAAACTTTTGAAGGCGGATTTCATAGAAATCTGCGACTACCCTGAGTGGTTAGCAAATGTAGTGATGGTAAAGAAATCCTCGGGTGCATGGAGGATGTGCGTGGATTTCACAAACCTCAACAAAGCTTGCCCGAAGGACTGCTACCCCCTTCCAAGAATAGACCAGCTGGTAGACGCCACCAGCGGGTACCCCATGCTGAGTTTTCTGGATGCTTTTTCAGGGTACCATCAGGTGTATCTTTGGCAGCCCGACAGGGTGAAGTGCGCCTTCATCACCAGCTATGGCACTTACATGTATAAAATGATGCCATTCGGGCTTAAGAACGCAGGCGCCACCTACCAACGACTAGTCGACAAAGTTTTCGAAAATGAGAGGGGTAGGAACCTAGAGGCCTACGTCGATGACGCCGTCGTGAAAAGTAAAGGGGACAAGGAACACCTGATAGATTTACAGGAGACTTTTTCCTCCCTGCGAACTTATAAAATGAAACTCAATCCCAAGAAGTGTACATTCGGAGTTTGTTCTGGAAAGTTTCATGGGCTTTTTGGTCAGTGCCAGGGGATAGACGCCAACCCTGAAAAGGTACAGGCCGTCTTGGACCTTCCGGAACCAAAAACCATAAGAGACATCCAACGCCTGACTGGCAGGATGGCTGCCCTGGCGCGCTTCATCGCCAGGCCAGCAGACAAATCAACCCCATTCTTCAAAGTCCTAAAAGGAAACAAACAGTTCAGATGAGAGGATGAGCAGAGAGAGGCTTTCAAGCAACTCAAAGAACATTTGAAGACACTCCCCACCCTGGCAAGACCAGTGGCAGGGGAGAAGCTCTTCCTCTACATCGCTGTAATGAATTCAACGATAAGCGCAGTTATCCTCAGAGAAGAAGCAGTCTCTCAGCAGCCTATATACTTCGTAAGTCATGCCCTGGGGGCAGCAGAAAAAAATTACCCAGTGGTGGAAAAGGCAGCCTACGCAGTCGTCATCGCAGCCCGAAAGCTCAGGCCATACTTCGACCCGCACCCTGTCATGGTGCTGACTGACCAACCATTGGAAAAGGTCCTGGAAAAATTCGAGAAGTCTGGGAGACTGCTGAAATGGGCCATTGAATTGAGCGGGCTGGGAATATCCTACCAACCCAGGGCATCCATCAAGGCACAAGCTTTGGCGGATTTTCTAGCCGAGTGCTCCCATTCGGAGGAAGACGATCCCCCCCACCGGTGAATGGGTAGTATATACAGATGGATCCTCCACAGCCAACGGTGCAGGGGCCGGGGTCGTACTGACCAGCCCTGAAGGAGTGAACTTCGAGCACGCTCTCAGGTTCACCTTCCCTGCATCCAACAATGAAGCCGAGTATGAAGCCGTCCTCACAGGCATAAATTTGGCCAAAGACACAGGGGCAGAGCGGGTTGTTTTAGCAACGGACTCCTAGCTCATCGCCAACCAGATTAACGGAGAATATGAAGCAAGAGACCAGGCAATGGCCGCATATCTGGATAAAGTGAAGCAGGAGTTGTCAGGGCTCAAGTCTTATGAAGTCAGGCAGATCCCCCGGTCTCAGAATAACCGGGCGGATGCCCTGTCAAAACTGGCCAGCTCCAGCTTGCAGGACATACGAAGGTCGGGCTGGGTGGACGTGGTCCAAGAAAATTCTACCACCCCCTGCCAGCCAGTCAACGTCATTGAAGAAGCAGACCCTGGAGATTGGATGAGCCCAATCATCCAATTCAAAAAACATGGAATTCTGCCATCTGATCCTGCTCAAAGAAGAAAGACGCTGGCAAGAGCCGCATGGTTCATACTGATAGGAGAAGACCTGTACAAGAAATCATTCTCCTCACCCCTGCTCAAGTGTCTGGGGGCAAGGCAGGCTGAAGAAGTCCTAGATGACATCCATTCGGGAATCTGCGGTCATCACATAGGAGGGAAGTCCCTGGCCCACAAAGCCTTGAGGGCAGGGTATTACTGGCCAACCCTGCTAGTAGATGCAAAAGATCTAACTCGAAGGTGCAGGAAATGTCAGCTCTTTGCCCCATCAATTCACGCCCCGGCTTAGGAACTCAGGCCAATTCTGTCTCCCATTCCTTTCGCTCAGTGGGGAATGGACATATTGGGCCCTTTCACTGTTGCGACTGGGGGCAGGAAATTTCTAATTGTGGGAATCGACTATTTTACCAAGTGGATAGAAACAGAAGCAGTGCCAAAGATCACAGAACTTGCGGTCAGGAAGGTAATCTGGAGAAACATCATAACCAGGTTTGGCCTGCCGAAAATGCTAGTATTCGATCACGGAAGGCAATTCGACAATGAACCTTTGAGAATTTGGCTGGAAGGCCATGGTATAGCAGTCGCCTACTCTGCTGTCTGCCACCCCCAAACCAACGGGCAAGCTGAAGCTGCCAATAAACAAATCCTGAATGGGCTTAAGAAAATGGTAGACGAGCTTAAAGGCAGATGGGCAGATGAGCTGCCAAGCATACTATGGTCAATTAGGACTACCCGAAAAGAGTCCACGGGTCAGACACCCTTTGGCTTGGTATACGGGGCAGAGGCCCTACTGCCCATAGAGGCAGGATCCCCACCCTGCGATCTCAGCAGTATAACAGGGTAGACAATGAAGCAGCAATGACTGAGGCCCTGGACCTAGTCAACGAAATAAGGCAAGAGGCTAGCATGAACATAGCTGCCTACCAGCAACGAATGAGGAAGGCGTTCAACAAGAGGGTAAATGAAAGAAGTTTCCAGGTAGGGGACTTAGTCTTAAGAAAAACGCAGGCAGTGGGAAAATCACGGGAACATGGAAAACTGAGCGCCAACTGGGAAGGCCCATACGAGGTAACCCAGATTAAGGGGTCAGGCACCTACAAAATCGCCAATCTTGAAGGGCAAGAACTGGCCACCCACTGGAATGCAGACACATTGAAAAAGTACTACGTCTAAGTCATTAGGAAGCTAAGTAATTTTCCTTTCAAGAAAAAACTGGCGGAGAACGGTCAAAATGAAATGTCGACGGCTCCGACCACAAATTACTGTAAAAAGTTGTTGAAGAAATGAAAAGTCTGAAAGTTTATACTCGTTGTCTGCTTAAAATTTGCATTCTTCACACACAAACGAGCAGGGGGCAATAGGGGGAGGCCCCCTATTGCTAAAACCAAGGGAAATAGACCCCTCAACAAAATTTTAAGTCCTCCTGCCTACCTCTGGGCAGGCAGGGGGCAGGCCCCCTGGACTTCGACCAGAAGCCAGGGCCAGGCCGGGCCCCACGCGCCGAACGAACAAGGACTGGGGGCAGCCCCCCAACCTTGTATAAAAAACGCAAAGCCCCCCTACCTACCTCTGGGCAGGCAGGGGGGCAGGCCCCCTAGACTTCGAACAGAAACCAGGGTCAGGCTAGGCCTCGCACGCCAAAAAGAACAAGGACTGGGGGCAACCCCCCAACCTTGTATAAAAAACGCAAAATCACCTTGCCTACCTCTGGGCAGGCAGGGGGCAGGCCCCCTGGACTACGAACAGAAGCCAGGGTCAGGCCAGGCGTCGCACGCCAAAAAGAACAAGGACTAGGGGCAACCCCCCAACCTTGTATTAAAAACGCAAAACCCCCCTGCCTGCCTCTGGGCAGGCCGGGGGCAGGCTCCCTAGGCTTAGAACAGAAGCCAGGGTCAGGCCATATTTCAGAAGGAAAAGCAAATAAAAGTAAAGAAAATATATTCATAACAGGTAAAAAAGTGTTTAGCAAAGAGAATACTAAGAATCCAGAAACGAAGAAATTAAAATATTACATCAGATAAAGACAGCCGACCACATCAGGGCTCGGCGCGCAAAAAAGGTTAAAATGTCATCTAGGGAGCAAAGGCGCAGCAGGATAAGGGCAGGATCCCTCAGAGGACGACTGCCCTGCATGTTAAACGTAGGGAGCATCTTGACTAGGGCCAACAACCACGTCAGGTGGCCTGTTTGCCCGAGCTTCGTTCTTGGTAGTGTAAAGGCTCGGAAGACATCCTCATTAAAATCAGGGAACATTTCTCTAATTACTTCCATGACAAGCTCCAAGGAAAAAGAGGCCCCATCCTGAAAGCTCATTTCCACTGCGACATCAGCCCCCTGCAGAATGGCATCCTTCTCCTTCTGCCATTCCTCGCCCTTTATCTTCAGATCATCCTGCGCCTGCTTGAGGTCTGAGTCAGCCTTGGACAGACGCTCCTCCAAGTCGACCACCCTTCTTTTGGTGTGCTCCAGCTCAGCCATCGATTTTTTAGCCTGCTCCACTCCCAGCCTGCTCTCTTTCAGCTCCACCTCCAGCTTAGACACCTCCCTCACAGCCCTCTCACCCTGAATCTTCCACTGGGTTGCCTGACCCCTGGCCTCCTCCAGCTCACCCTCCTGCTTCCCCAGCTGGTCCTTCAGGTTGGTGATAAGGGTGACATCCCTTTCAACCATAGCCAGGCGATCAGGGGAAGGGAGCCCAGGGGTAACAACCAACTCTTCGTCACTCAGACGGCTATGGGCCGCCAGCTCAGCAGAAGCTTGAAGCACCCTGGAGGTGCGCTGGATATACTGGATCACCTGATTGGAAGTGGAGGTTACAGATTTGGTGAGGCGATCCGCTAAAACAGCACCAGAGTCTGAGACCAGGGCATAGACGTCCAGACTGTCACCAGTAGTGTAATGGAACTCAGTATTTTCTTCTAAAAAGAGGGTGCCTGGGACGTTGCGAGCAGGGCGGTTGGGCTCAGGGGTGTCGGCGTCGGCCTCCAGATCAACCACATGTGTAGCGCCTGAGGGCTCTCTGTCCCTCTTCCTCCTGCTCTCCAAGGGAACACTCTCCCCAGTTTCTTCAGAATTAACTGGACGTGGTCCCAGGGGAGTATGAGTCCCTGCAGGGGAATCACCCTGCTTGCCGGCTGGAGAGGGGGTGGCCTCCGAGGTAACCTCCGCCTCCGCGCCCCGGGTATCAGAAAGAGGAGCCGTTGGCTTTGCAGGCGTTAGCCTCGGAGGGAAAGGAAGTCTTGTTCGGCTGGCAGAGATGCTCTTCACGTACTTCATCAGATTCTTCTCACCCTTCTTGTAACTGGAAGGAAGGGAAGGACGCTTTGAAACGATGGTGAAATCTTTGTCTAAACTGAGTTTCCTTACCTCCTTCCTCGACCAAAGACGGGTGGCGGAATCTGCAGGGCATAAGAAAAACAATTAGACAAATATAGGTTAGAGTTGAAGGAGACAATGCCAATAAAATCCCTGAACTACCTCCTTCAAGACTGGGAATCAGGCCCACTCGGCCCAGATATTCGTCAGTGGCTATAAGCTCCGCATGAGGGAGCCAGAAGCCAGGGCCACATACGCCAGACTTATCTACAATGGCAACGAATTTCTTGACCAGCTCCTCGTCCCGTCTATTCAGTTTCACCTCCAGGGCTTTCCCCCCAACGCCTGAATAGTACTCCTCGCGGGTTTCCAGGCGATTGTGGACATGATTCCTGAAGTGTCTAGAAATCCGCCACCCTGAAGCACTGTGCACATACAGTAAGTTGTTTTTCCAGTTCTTCAGACTGTTCAGAGCTGGCCAAACCGGGGTGTATCCTTTCTGCCTTTGGAGAGACCAGTATCCAGAGGAACCCTCTCCCCCAGAAGAAGACACCATCTGCAGACCAACCATGTACCACAGAGCGTTGATTGAGGGCCCCTCACCATGAAATAGGCAGGTCCACGTGTAGGCTATCAGTGACCTAACCGTCGCAGTGGTCAACTGGGCTATGGCCACATTCATCCTCCTAAAGGTCTCCTCCAAGAAGGGGTGCAAGGGGAAACGCAGGCCAAATTCTAGGCACTTGTGGTAAACGGCTATGCAGCCGTCAAGGGGGCAACATACAGTATCCTTCTCCCCTGGAACAAAAATGGTGTACCCCTCCCCAAAGTTGTAAAATTTCTCAATCGCCCCAGCAGCGTTTTTTACCAAAATTAAATTCTGATTTTTTGCCTCTGGGTAGGTTTTCAGGGGGACCTGATATTTAGCCTTGTCTAAGTAATATAATCTCCCCTCCTCCCTGGGGACAAGTGGGCCGGCAATTCTAGAAGGGTCAATTTCCATCGCCTCGTTGTCGGAGTCGACGACGTCAAAAGGGGCAGGCTCAGGCGAATTAACATCTTCACCCCCTCCGTATAATCTTCTTCAAACGCCCTAACACCGGTTCCCCCAGAAGAGGAGGCAAGGTCAGCCCTACCCTCCTCCCTACCCTCCGTTTTCGCAGGCGATGGGTCGAGGAATGTAAGGATGCGAGCACGATGACTAGACATAATGATTTAAGAAGGAAAAGAGAGGAAACGAAAAGACAAGGATTTAAGGCAAGATTCTAACCTAAAACGATGACTGCTGGTAGAAAATCCGAGAAAGAGAGCTCCTCAGTCTAAGAAAGTTCTCGGTAGCGAAAGAGTATGAAGAAGGGTTTAGGTTTTTCAAAAAAGCGTAAAAGAGGGAAATGGGGGGAGTAGGAAGGCTTATATAGACCAGGGCAAGTGAAGAGTCGCCCCTCCTAAAAAAGCTTCCCCAGAAATTGCCCCACGTGTCACGCTTTCAAAACCAACCGCCCACCTCATCCCAAGAAAAACCTCGAAAAGGCAAAAGATGTCAGAGGGTTAATCATTCCATGACGTCATCTCTTCATTCAAAAAAAAATGCAGCGCACATAAAGAACCCGCTTGATCTTTCATTAATTAGAAAAAGCCCAAAAATGGGCAAGTTACATTCAGCGCAGAAAAATAAAAGTACAAAAGGAGCCTGATATCCTGGCTCAGTTAACTAGCCTGCGATTCCGGAGCAGGCCTAATCATCATCAAGATCTGGGGAATAATCCCCAGGGCTGTCGTCATCCAGTGCGGACCCCCAGTCCCAGTCATCAGAATCCTTGAAGGGATCAGTAGGGAAATCATCTTCGCCCTTGGCCGAGGAATAGCCCTGGCCCTCGCTATCCTCGGAATCATGGCTGCTTGTGTCCCAGTCGCGGCCCACCCTCCCCACCAGAGGGGAGGAGGGGCCTGATTCTGGAGAAGAGGTCAACTCAGGGCAGTTGGGGTTAAACTGCTCTGGGTGCAGCCAAGGGAAGCATCTGTGGCACCCCCGTCATAACACCCCCCCGCCTGGGTGCAGTGCCCAGGGCGAGGACCAGCAGGAGGAGATCCAGGGCGTCTACCAGCTCTGGAAAGGGCTTTCCTCTTAGCCACCCGTTGAGAACAGGAGCGTTTTCTCCTACTACGACGGAGAATCTTGTGAGCCCGCCTAGAATATTTCAGCCGACGGAGCCCTCTGAAACAACGGATTTTTACGTAAACTCCACAGCGGAAGACTGTTTTCCTAATCCAAGACATTGGCTCTTTTTGGAAAGGAATAGTGGAGAGGTTGAAAGTGAAGCGTGAAAATGATGGAGAGCAACAGAATTTATATAGGAACTTTTGGAACAAAATTAAGCCATTAATAAAGCTTCAACCACCTCTGTAAGGGGAAGAGCCAATCACCGTGTTGGCGCGCTGTCCAAAAATCCTCTTTACAAGAGAAGTAATCATGAGCAAAGACATTCCAACTCTTTGCATGCCCAATACAGTTGAGTTTCCTCCCTCGGGAACATGCTGCGCATTAAATGCTAAGTTGCTCAAAGGGGTCAACCTCCCATCCTAACCAAGAGATCACCTGCCAAAGGGAGCCCTGCCTCCCCTTAGCCGGCGAGGGCCAATTGATGGGGGTCGGTAGCCTGCTACGGGTCACCCGCCATTTGGGGCCCAAGATGGCCCGACCCAAGAATGAAGAAGAGCTTGCCCTGCAGGTCTGCCAAACGAAGATCACTGATTCACCCCAAGGCACTCACCTGCCCGGTAGGGCCACGGCGCCAGCCGAGCAGGGCAGACAAGCCCCCCTACCTGCTGGCCCCCAGGGTATTCTTACCCCCAGCAGAGGCAGGGGAAGCCAGGGGCCCTTCCGTCATTTTGCCTAAGGTAAAAGAATGGGTGAGTAGGGTGAAGCCACGTGTCACTCCCTCATCCACCCATTCTTCCTCTCTCCTCTTCTCCTTCCCTCTCTCTTGTGGGAAGGTATAAATACTCTCCCATTTCCCAAATGAAAGGGGTTGGATTTTCTCTCTCTAGACTCTCACTCTAAAACTGCCACTTAGCTCCTCACGAACTAAGTTCGTTAAGGCATTTCACAGACTGACTTAGGCATCGGAGAGGGTTCCCTTGGACACCTCCGGGGCCCTGTGCGTTCACTGTGCAGGGAGCAGACCATCTTCGCCAGGAAAGTCCGACCACCGGAGTGCGAGAAAGGAGAGACCGAAGGAAGTCAAACGTAGACCATCCGAGCAACATCACATCTGTTAAGACCCGAATCCAAAGTCGGGTTTAATTGTTTCCATACCGGAACAGAATCGGAGTATAAATTTATATAATATTATTTTTGTAATTTACAATATAATATAATAGTTAATAATTCGTTGATAATTATTTTAATAACTTTTGTAGTGACACACTGACACGTCATCGAACCAGCGGGTCAGTCCGGATTTTTGATCATAAATTAACGGATAATTTTGAGTTTGAGCCAAATGGATCGCGGGTCAACATTTTAGGTTCTTGACTCTTGACCCTACAAAAACGGGACGGGTCTACGAGTCAAGTCAAATTTAAAAATCGTCTTTCTAATCATAATATGCTAAACTTAGAAATAAAGTAATTCTCGAAAAATACTCTACTAAACGCTAAATTTACAATGTTTTGTGTAATCTTTGAGTATATGATTAGAATAGTAATGTAAAATTTGATCTAAATTTAAAAAAAAAAAAAAAAAAAATTTCAACCTAAAATTGGTAGTAATAAGTTAAATATTCAATATTACTCCCTTCGGTTATTATTTTTCGCCCCACTTCATGAATATATGTGAGAAGTATTTTAATGGAGTGGGGCGAAAAATAGTAACCGAAGGGAGTATTTCTTACTTATATTCCGACTCTTTTATGGGTCATAAATTAGACGTTATCTGATCCATTTGTCAGGTATAACTTTTATAGAATATCATTTCATGAATGACATATACTCCATATAAAGAAGATAAAGGAGTGAATAGTATAATCGTATTATTACTCCGTATATGAATGAACATATTGCCAATTTCATAAACTTTATTCGTCAAACTAGAATGTTACATTTTCTTCATTAAGAAGGTGGTAAGAAAAAAAATACTTTTATTATGTTTAAAAACAAAAAAAATGTCTAAACTTTACCCAGGCCAGCAGAAAACAAAGAGATATATTGTTGACAAAAGCGTACTCATTAATCATTACCTTAGACAGAGTGAATATAGTTTTCTGAAGTTACTCAAGTCTTTGTTGGATTGATATGAAGAAAATAAGACTTAGGAAAGTATAAAAGTTGGATTGATATGAAGAAAATAAGCACTAGCCTACCTCCTAGTGTATATACATTCCTAAGTTGAACGAGAAATTCTTTCGTGTGACAAGCATATTCGTCAACAAATTTTTGACAGATTACATAATATTCACTTGGGTTTTAACTAATTCTTAAATGAGACAGTCTCACAGAGGTCACAGCAAGCTAATAATAATCTTTGGGAATGCAAGGAAGAGTACGCGGCCAAGGCCACCGCAGACACGGGATCCAATGTCGATTCATTTCCTCAGTCGCATCAGACGAGACAGACACACGTTGCGTATCATCATCATCATGAACCACCAACTCTCGAGATTTGACATCGTAGGAAACAAGTTTCTTTTGGAAGATTAGAAATAAAACATATGGATTTTTAGGATGAAACCTGTTTGGGATAAATTCCGCATCCTTGAAAAATGACGTGGAGTATTTGAAGTCAGAAAGTCAAGAAGTCGTACACAAAGAAACTACGGAAGAATATTCAAAAGTCAAAAGTCAAAGTCGTAAAAGTCGGAAACCCAACACAAGAGAAAATCAACAGAAGGAATAAAGCCCAATACCCGAATTGGGGCAATCTACAGCCGAGTACAAGGACGGACCAGAAACAATCCAACACCCAGCCCTACCCTAAGCCAAAGAAAGAGTCAGCAAACAACTCCCTAAAAACTAGGGAGAGATCCACCAGAGCAGGAGGGAATCGAGGAAACAAGAAGAAGGGGAGTATAAACCCCAACAATCACTGGGAAAGAAGGCAATCATCATTCAACACAACTTCAACCCTACTTCAGAAAACCTACGAGAAAATATTAACCTTCAATAGTTAGAAATCGATACTTTGTATTCCAAATTACTCCGAGTTGTTCATAGTTGATGCTTTGGTGGGATTCCGACTCCCCCCGCGGTTTTTCCCACATTTGGGTTTCCGCGTCACCAATTCTTGTGTCTCTTCATTTTCTTTTCACGTTTCATATTCGTAGGCTTGATTTACTTATCAGTTTGTTGGCCTTAGTTCGATCATTTTAACCCACAACCCGAATCGAAACCCGGTAAATTTTTACCAAAACAATTTGGCGCCCACCGAGGGGCAAAGTGATCGTTTACTAGCCAAATCGTGCAGTGAAGTAACTCACGTGTCAACATGTCTGGATCCGGCCATGACCTCGCCAACACTTCCGCTCAATCTACCGAAGAAACACCTTCCTCAGGGATGACAGGCCCGTTCACCACACCATCCGCTCAGGCGACTCCAGTTAGCCAGGCGATAGGGCAAACGCTGAGCGCCTCAAAACCACCTCAGGGGTTCTCAGCGCCAAGGGCATCCAACCCACTCGCAACCAGCAGAGGGGGGACGCCATCTAGGGCGATGGCTCATGGAGGATTGTTCGGAGACGCCTCCAGAACTCTGCTAGCACTAGATCCCATGGCAGAGATACTCCAGGGGATCAACACTCTGCGCCTGGCGGTGAAGAACCTGCAGAAGGACAACCGGGACATCAAGGCTCAGATGAAGGCGGCGTCAAGACCACCACCTGTACCAATCCAGTCGTCACCCGAGGTCCAGTTCACGACGTTTGAGGAAACACCAAGCTCCCACAGAGAGTCTGTCACCAACGGGCAAATTTCCAAGTCGTTCCCTCAGGAACTGGTTACCAGGCTGGATTTGGAGTTGGCGCCACCTAGCCAGGCCATGATACCCAGAGGGCTGGGCTACTTGACTCATGGATCTACCCCCATCGCAGGTAATCCTTTCTTTAGCCTTGAAAATCGGGAGGCTAATCCGTTATCTTTTGCAGGTACCTCCGTTCATCAAGCACCAGAATGGCCGCCGGTAAGTTCGCCAGGAGTACACACCCCAGCCAACAATCGCCTCCCACCAGAGCTGGGTGGGGCACCTACCCCCAGTCATCAAGCATCCGGGTGGCAGCCGAGAGTAACGGTCAATCCGATGGTCACCAGTCCTTACCCTGAAGCAGCTTGGCCGTCCCAGAACTCACCTCAGGTGGCATCAGGATGGCGGCCCGAGCCTGCGGTCACTATGTCTCTTCCGCCTCCACCCCCGATCAGTCGCCACCTTGGAGGACCCCAGACAGGGAGTACCCCTTTCAGTTTCTTTCCTCCTACTCCTAACCCTCTTGCAGGAACAAACGGTGCTGCAGACCAGCAATGCCAGGAATTGAAGGAACTGCGGGAATTGATCAGCAAAATCCCTGGAATGCCGCGCCCCCTGGAGAGAGCAGCCAGAGACAGCTATGCAGACTCGCCCTTCACCGACGACTTGGCTGGCGTTTCTGTGCCCAAGGGTTTTGTGCCACCAGCCATGACACTTTATGATGGCACTGCAGACCCCTTGGATCATATCAACCAATACAAGCAAAAAATGATGTTGGTAACCGCCACAGGGCCTCTGAAGGAAGCCTGCATGTGCAAGGGGTTTGGCTCCACCCTCTCAGGGGCAGCCCTTCACTGCTTCGTGGGCCTGCCAAATAGAAGTATCACCTCCTTTGCCGATCTGGTCAATGCCTTCAACCAACAGTTCGCCAGCAGCAGGAAGCCGGAGAAGCAGACCAGTGATCTGTACGGGGTGTTACAGAAATTCGAGGAGTCCACGCGAGATTTCCTCAACAGATTCAACAGGGAGAAAGTAACTATTCCCAGATGTGACGTAGCCACCGCCATAGAAGCCTTTCGTCAAGGGCTCCTCCAGGATTCGGATCTTTACAAAGATCTCACCAATTATCCATGTGCTACATTCGAAGATGTACAAACCAAAGCGATGGCGGCCATCAGGTTAGAAGAAGATTCGGGCCCCAGAAGAGCTACCTATGGTTCTGAGCATGTCTCCAGAAAGGCACCAGCAGAGAAGAGAGGCGAAAGGTCCAAACCCTATGACAGAAGTGTGCACAAAGTTTCCGAGGAGAGGGATTGGAAGGAGAGTCCCGCACTCCCACCTAAAATCAGTGAGTACGGGTTCTCTACCAACCTTACCGGTCTGCTCAAGGCCCTGAAGGAGTTGGGGCGCAAAGTCAGGTGGCCCAGGAGACAAGAATATGCCAACGACCGACGAGATGCCAGCAAAAGGTGTGAGTTTCACGACGACATTGGGCACAACACCGAAGAATGTGTCCTCCTCAGGAAGGAAGTGAAGTTCCACTATGACCAGGGAAACCTGGATCATCTGATATCCAAAAGCTCCAGCAGGGTAAATGCGGCAGATCAGGTGCTGCCCTCGCCTCCTCCGCTGTGCACCAGAGTCGTCAATGTGATCACAGGGGGATCGGAATTGTGTGGCCTAACTTATTCAGCAGCCAAGAGGCACGCTTTCCAGTCCAGGGGAGACAAACCAGAACACTCCTGCAGAATCAGCTGTCCAGACCTCCCAGCCGTCACCTTTGACGAATCTGATGCAGAACCATCTTCAGAATCTCACCACGACGCCCTAATCATCACGCTCTCCATAGGAAACTGCACCGTGAAGAAAATACTGGTGGACATCGGAAGCTCTGTTAACCTAATTATGTTAGAAACTCTGCAGAACATGGGGTTCAGCGAGGAGGACCTGAGCAGAAAAGCAGTCCCTCTCGTAGGCTTCAGTGGGGAGACCAAATACTCCCTGGGAGAGATCACGATTCCAACCTACGCAGGAGGCGTAAACAAGCAAGTGCGGTACTTGGTCATTGACGGTCCTTCTACTTACAATGTGATCCTGGGAAGACCGTGGATACATGAGATGAAAGCCATCACCTCCACCTACCACTAATGTTTGAAGTTCCCCACGCCTTGGGGAGTGCAGAAGATCAGTGGAGATCAGAGGGAGGTCAAAGACTGCTACAGAGTGGCGCTGAAGAAGACGGCAAGTCCTCCAGCATAGCAACTACAGAGCCTTCACCTACCCCAGCAAGAGTATCTCGAACCCTCTCAGGCGGAGGTAGATGAAGTTAACCTGGACAAGCACCATCCTGAGCGAAAAGTGTTGATCGGATCGGAGTGCACAGGTAATACACGACAAAACCTTATTGAATTATTAAAAACTAACATGGATTGTTTTGCTTGGTCCCATGATGATATGGTAGGAATAGATCCGAGCATCATAACCCACAGGTTAAGTGTGGACCCAAGCTACAAGCCGGTCCAGCAGAAAAGGAGGAAGTTTGCTCCAGAGAGGATCAAGTTATCAACCAGGAGGTGGATAACCTGCTGGCTGCTGGAAAAATTAGAGAAGTAAAGTATCCAGAATGGTTATCCAACGTGGTGGTAGTCCCAAAAAAGAACGGCAAGTGGAGAGTGTGCGTCGACTTCACCGATTTAAACAAGGCGTGCCCAAAAGATCCCTTTCCTCTGCCACACATAGATGCCATGGTAGACGCCACAGCAGGCCATGAGATGCTGACCTTCCTTGACGCGTGGAGTGGATACAATCAAATCAAAATGCATCCGGCAGATCGGGAGAAAACCGCCTTCAGATCTGAGAGAGGTATCTATTGCTACAATGTTATGCCTTTTGGTCTGAAAAATGCAGGGTCCACCTACCAGAGGTTGGTCAACATGATGTTCAAGAAGCAAATCGGCGATACCATGGAGGTATATATTGATGATATGGTTGTCAAGTCCAAGCAAGCCTCACAGCACGCAGCGCACCTAGAAGACACCTTCAACACCCTGAGAGAGTACAAGATGAAGTTGAATCCTTCCAAGTGCACGTTCGGGGTATCCTGCGGAAAATTCCTAGGGTACATGGTCACCCAAAGGGGAATTGAAGCCAGTACAAAGCAGATCAAAGCCATCCTGCAATTGGAGTCTCCACAGAAACCAAAAGACGTGCAGCGGTTGACTGGAAGGATTGCCGCCCTGAATAGATTTATCTCCAGATCCTCAGATAGGTGCCGATTATTCTACGACGTCCTGAAGAAGGCTCAGAGATTCGACTGGACAGAGGAGCATGAGAGAGCATTCAAGGAACTGAAGCACTACTTGAGCACTCCACCACTCCTGTCAAAACCAGAACCTGGAGAGCCGCTCTTCCTGTATCTATCAGTAACTGAGGTGGCGGTCAGCGCAGTGCTGGTAAGGGAGCACGAAGGAGCACAACATCCCGTCTACTATGTCAGTAAGTCTCTGCTCCCTGCAGAGACCAGGTACACATCCCTTGAAAAACTAGTACTCGCGCTCGTTACAACATCATATAAACTGCGTCCTTATTTTGAATCACATACTATATCTGTAATAACAAACTATCCACTAAAAACTATTATGAGAAAACCTGAGTTATAAGGGAGAATGGCCAAGTGGTCTATACACTTGAGCGGATTCGACCTGAAATTTGTCCCCAGAACAGCGATAAAGTCCCAGGCGTTGGCAGACTTCGTATCCGACTTCAGCCCAGCACTGCAGACCCAGGCAGAGAAAGACATCCTTCTCCTTGAGGAGGACAAGGGCGAACAGGTGTGGAAGCTAAATGTAGATGGCGCCTCCAACATGCGAGGATCTGGAGCAGGATTAGTTCTAAAGTCTTCTCAGGGGGATCTCATAGTCCAAGCGGTGCGATGCGAATTCCGAACAACGAACAATGAAGCAGAATATGAAGCGCTAATCCTAGGGCTCCAGTTGGCTATAGACCTCAAAATCAAGCGATTGGAGGTATATGGTGACTCCCAACTAATAGTGAACCATATGAATGGCTCATACGCAGCAAAAGATTCCAAGATGGTAGCTTACCTTGAAGTGGCAAAGAGTCTCTCCCAAAAGTCCGAAGAATTTGCAATCAGCCAAGTTCCAAGGGAGAAAAACGTGGAAGCAGACGCCTTAGCAACCCTGGGGGCAACCTTCAAACCAGGAGAAGTGTCCACCATACCCATAGTGCACGTGCTAGAGCCAGCAATCTAGAAGAACGCAGATGCAGGGAAGTGGGAAACACCAGAAGGGGATCCACCAGAGCCAGGGATGCAATGGTTTCAGGAGATCAGAATCTACAGCACCACAGCAGATCAGGAGGAAATCTCAGACTGGAGAAAACCCTACAAGGATTGGTTGCAAGATGATATTCTGCCAGCAAACAAGAGAGAAGCCCGAAGTTTCCGGATGAAGGCATCCAGGTATACCCTCATTGATGGCGTAGTATTCAAAAGATCGACCGCCGGACCATACCTGAGATGCCTAAGTCAAGAAGAAGCAGAGATGGTATTGCATGATCTCCACAGCGGAGAATGTGGAAATCATGCAGGGGGCAAGAGTCTATCCAACAAAGCACTTCGCCAAGGCTATTATTGGCCAACAATGCGCAGAGACGTCAGAGAGCACGTTAAAAAATGCGACGCTTGCCAAAGACACGCACCGGTCAACCACCAGCCAGCAGAACCACTACATCCAATAATCTCCCCTTGGCCTTTCATGAAGTGGGGAATGGATATTGTGGGGAAATTGCCAAGAGCACCAGAAAATAAAGTGTTCATGCTTGCAATGACCGATTACTTCTCCAAGTGGATAGAGGCAGAAGCGTTCCCTCAGGTGACTGAGAAGCAGGTTATATCCTTTATTAAGCGTAACATTATCTGCAGGTCCGGCGTTCCCTCAGAAATCATCTGCGACAACGGATCCCAATTTATTGGCAGCAAAATGGAGGCCTATTGTGCCAGGTGGAATATCGCCCTAAACAAGTCTACCCCCAGAAATCCTCAGTCCAACGGGCAGGCGGAATCTAGCAACAAAATCGTAATGGATAATATGAAGAGGAGACTAGAGGAGGCAGGGGGCAGATGGGCAGAGGAGCTCCCTCTGGTGCTGTGGTCCGACAGAACGACACCTAAGGTAGCTACAGGGCAGACGCCTTTTAGCTTGGTCTTTGGTGCTGAAGCGGTCGTCCCTGCAGAGGTGAGAGTACCCACCCACAGATATGGCTGCATAACAGAAGAAAGAAACCAGGTGGAGATGGCAAATAGCTTAGACACCATAGATGAACTCAGAACTGATGCTCAGATCAGAATGGCCTCCTACAGGCAGACAGTCGCCAGAAGCTACAACAAGAATGTTAAAGTCAGAGTCCTGCAAGAAGGAGATCTGGTCCTCAGAAGGGTATTCCAGAACACCAGAAACCAGCAGGCGGGGAAATTCGCCTACACCTGGGAAGGACCTTACCAAGTGGAGAAAATAGTTGGAAACGGAGCATACCAACTCATGACCATGGAAGGAGAGATTATTCAAAAACCTTGGAACATACTACATCTGAAAAAATACTTCTGCTGAGTGAAAACCACCAGGAGTATAGGCCACAGTCGCCAGAAATAAGGTATGCAATCTGCCGGATACACTTCCACCAGAGTCCAGGTAATCATATCTGCTGTCTTTGAAACTCTACTTTACTTTCCAAAATGTCCCTTAGGTCGCAAGATTTTTGACATCCGAGGCAGAATTTAATTTTGGAAAAACTTTAGACTTAGCTCATTTTCATATGTCTCAAAACTAGATTAGATTTCTGCATGACAAAAAATCGTTTTTCTTTTATCTCAAAATTTCAAAAACCTTTTCACAAATTTTCAAAACCTGACTTTGTTGCATCCTTTGAGTTTCCTGCCACATGTTTCTGTTTATTCCCTTTCACGCACCTATGAAGCTGATTTTTACCCTCACACGTTTTAAAGACATAACTCACTCTTGCTAACACTTTCAAACAAGATAAAATTTTCATCTTTTACCGATTATTTTGCTAACCGATATGGGTAACTGATCTGGTGGAATGTATAATCTCCACAGAAGGCGTGCGTCTTGTGCTGAGTGCCTACAACCAGGACATTACAAGTCTTCTGCGCCGCTCAACACCCACGCAAAGCGTGGCACCTCCGACTGAGTGGGCAAACAAAATCCCAGGCCACCACCTATCAAGGGTCGACCATACAAACAAAGGCATGCATACAACAGACGACAATAATCAAAAACACAGAAACATCACAAAGTAAGCAAACGCATTTTTAACAGAGAAACAAGTTCAAACCCTCTGCTCCCCCGAGCAGAGGTAAAATTCAAAGTATTCTGCTCCCTTGAGCAGAAGAAAATCCAAAACGATCAAATTTTAACAAAGTATTTTTTTATGCCACGCAGGGCAAAGACATCAGAAAGTAATAGGCTGAACAGCCTAGATATTCTCCTCAGGAGGGAGAGAAGCAAGGGGTTCCACAATCATGGCATCAGCGTCCACGGGTTCAGGCGCCTCTTAAGCTGCTGGGGGGGAGGAAACCGACTCCTCCACAACCTCCCCCTCGCCCCCAGCAAGCATCTCCAGGTCAAAGCCGTCGGGGAACTCTTCCTCCATCCTCTTCTGCAGAGCAGCCAGGTCCCAGCTCGTATGCTTCCCTGCGGAGAAGGTGCTGACCATCTGGATCTCGGTGCTCAAAGCAGACCAGCTGAGAGCCCCTTCCATGTTCTCTTGCAGCCTGACCACCTTCTCCTGAAGGTTGGAGTTAACATCCTGAACCTTAGCAAGCTCAGCCCGCATCTCCTCCACAGCCGCCTTCTGATTCTCCCCCTCAGCAAGTTGTCCATTGGCCTGGTCCAGCTCTCCCCTCAACTTTGCAACCTCCTCCTCCAGTTTTGCAGCCTTCTCCTCCAGCCTCAGGGCCTCCGCCCTGGCATGGCCCACCTCCTCAGACAGATGAGCATTCTCAGACTGCAGCCGGCCCCCCAGGTCTCTGAGGTGAGATACCCCACCTTTCAGAAACAAAGCCATTTGAAGAGCCTGTGTAACAGCCCTAAATTTTCGCAACCAAAATAATAAACCAAAAACCGAAAACTCAAAACTGTTACTCCACACTTAGCTTACCGAGCCAAGTGCAAGGAAAAGGATAAATAATAAATGAATAAAAGTAGAAATTTGATAGCTAATAAAAATAGAAACGTTGCAGCGGAAGTCTTTAAGTCTTACAAAATCCAAAACGGTTTAAAACAATAGTAACCAATAAATCCAATAATAATGTAAATAGTTTGGTAAATAATAAAAAAAAATCATTCCTCGCTCAGCACAACCCGATACCAGAATGCACCCATGCAGCAATCACGTGTACCTATCAGCTGTACCCAAAACACAAATAGGTACAGGTTCCAGCGGGGGAACGACCCAAAACAAAAGGACGTCAGCAAAACTGAGTAAAAATATAATAGTATAATAAATCGTGAAATAATAATAATAATAATAATAATAATAATAATAATAAACTGAAATCAGAATTAAAACCATCATTTAAATAACAGAATACCATAAAAATCATAGTTAAAATCAAACCAACCAAAATATATATTTTTCGCAACCTGTGTGTCAAGGTCCTACCCTTGCATGGTCTAGAGGTAACCACCTGTGCTTAGCTAGACTCATAATAGTGCGCACCTCTCACATTTGGACAGCCAGTAGGATGAAACTGCCAAAGGAGAAAGTCTAACTCCCTAGCAAGTGAGGGCCGGACAATCCTCACTCAAAAATAGTTTCGGGACAAAGTCCCAGGAACGTCTTAGACGCACCTTAAAACCGTCTAGACCAACAAAACTCCTAGAGTCTGTTATAAGTTACTAAAAATTTTACCAAAATAGTACCAATATGTGAGTCGTGTCACAAAGTTCAATATCCAAACATTACGAGTATTATAAAAATATTAACGATCGACGAAATAATTTACAAAACCGTTATAAAAATATATTTTGATCCGAACATGCTCTTTACTTAAAAGTGAAAAGGGTGAAACGTCCTTACCTCTTAAGACGGTCAAAACTCAGCTAGTATTATTAGTCCAAAAACTCTTTCTCCTCGAACCCACGAGCTACAATAATAATATAAATGGTTCAATAAGTAACCAATTCATATAGAACCAACGAGTCTATCCCAATATAACTACTTAGTACTACTATCTAATCTTGTCCCATAAAATTCTCACCCCGAACTCTAAATTTCCAATCCACGTACCAAACACTAATAGATAACAATAACCCTTCATTAATCTCTTTATTCCATCTTATCCTATTAGTATGTATCATACAACTAGCTAACTAGTATCTATTGTTGACTTATTAGGACTATGATATACTCAGTAATAGATAAACCTCCCTTTACAAACTCTTTCCAAACCTTTAATGTTGTCATACAAACCATTATTTCCATATACTCCTTCCATACATTCCAAGTAGGTAGGAATACGTAGCCAAACCTCATTATTCACATAAATTCATGACGCCACACATGATACAGTAATACTCCACCACCAATTCACGATCATACACAACTAAATCGGAATGCCCTGAAACAACCTTACATCATTAACTAACCAAACATGTTCCGTAAGAACCATGACTAGGAATGAACCAAATACAAATATGTACATATCGCATCTCCATTACTACTCTCAAAATTGACTCAAAATTCCAATCCAATAAAGACTCACGCCATATCCCGACAATACTACTAAGAAATATTGTGATCGAGGTTTTAGAAAACAAGAATCGAGATTTAAGACATTTAGACATGTATTAATCTTGTTCCCCAATTTATAAGAAATAAAGAAATTAATAGATTAAAGTACTTACGATTTTGTTGAAGACGGATCTGAAAACGTTGGTGTAAGCAAGGAACAAGGACCGAATTGCTGACGACGAACAAAAGTTGAAAACAGAGAAGGAAGAGTGGAAAGGTAGTAGTGCGTGCGGCACAAGGATGAATGAATGAATTGGGAAAAGAAAAGGGGCGTGGGGTTTTAAATAGTTTTAAGTTTCCGTTTTTTTTGTCCTTATTGTATTTGACCCAAATCTCAACCCGATACAAAGACGGTTTATAAAAAGAATGTTTCACTTTAAGAAAATCAAAATCGATTTATTATAAGACGGACCAAAATAGTTTAATTTTATAAAGACCTCGAAAATATTTTTCCCAACCTAACAACCCATTTTAAATAATTTAGAAAAGTAACGTTTTATAATTGACTCGAAAAATAACGGGGTATTACAGCCTGACCAGAAGGACGACCATCGTCAGCATGATACCAAAGAAAATAAAGAATTCAGGGGTTAAGCAAACAAATGTGGGTGGAAAAGTTACCTCAAAGGCATGAACAGAAAGGTGAGCGGCTACCTCAGCGAGAGGTTCCCTGGCCATCACCACTTCTGAACCGGGAAAGAGGAGCTGATCCAGAGGAGCTAGGTCCTTCAGGCCCCTGATAGTCCCAAAATCTTTGGGAAAGGACAGCAGAATGTCATCCGGATCACACTCAGCAGAGTGTGGAACGGAGGGTTGAGGAGAATCAGGCACGTGGATCACCGGAGTCTCATCTGCAGAGCCAGCTTGTGCAGGAGGAGTGGGGCTGCGCTTCCTTTTGGAACCGGTTGAAGGGGCAGGGGATGAGCCAGAACCCCTCCTGGAGGACGAGCGAGTGGCCATGCTCTTCCTCTTGGCCCTGACCCGGTCCAAGGTCATCGGAGTTTTGGAATTGCCTAATGAAGGCAGAAAGGCAAAATTAGTCACACACACACACCAAAAAACAAGAGAAATCAACACATTCAGCAAACTGGCCCTCACCAGAAGACATAGCGTCAGCTATAGGAGGACAAGCGCCGTTACCAGAAGGAACAAAGAGGTTATTGAAGGTGAGCTGCTCAGAACTCAAACTAGAAAGCTTGGCAGCAAAGTCAAGAATGGGCGTCACCTCCTTAAGCTGCTGAAGACCTGTAGCATGAAACCAGTAAGCAACGTAAGTGTGTAAGAAGATCTAAGAACCAAAGACACGACGAGTACCTGTGACAGGACCCCACTCTGAGTAGAGATAATCATGGGGAAGGGGAAGAAGAGAATCAGTCTTCACAAAAACAAAGTCTCTGAACCAATCTGCGTCTGGAGGGTTGGCGGGGAAGATTATACCAGGGAAGTTCTTGTCCTTTACGCGCATCGTCACCTGGCCACGTCCTAGGGGCCGCACCTGGAACACAGCGCAGACATCGCGCAGAGAGAAGTCCTTTTGATGGCGATGGTTCAGCACGCAGAAGGACAATAATACCCTCCAGGTATGAGGGACCAGCTGACAAGGGGCCAGTTTATAACAGTTTAGAAGCTCCTGAACCAGAGGAGGAAAAGGAAAGCGCAAACCCAAGAGGAAGGGCTAGGCGTACATGCAAACCCACCCAGGAAGAATAGAGTCCGCTCTCTGTCCAGGTGAAGGGATGTGAACCTCAACCCCCTCACCAAATCCGAAGATCTCTCTAATGAAAGAAAGATCCTTGGAAGAAAAGCTAGAATCACAAGAGTGAGTCTTGCCCAAGATATCAGAGGGAGAAAACGACAAGGGTAACGAGGAAGAAGACGGAGGGGTAGAAAGTTTGCTACGATTGGATTTCGGGGCCATCGGTAAAAAGAAAAAGAAAAGGGAAACAACGAAAAACAGGAAAGAAAGGAATTCACCTGAGCACAATACAACGACGGCGATGGCGACGGGAGACGGGGAGGGCGAGAGTAATTTGAATTTTGAAGAGGATAAGGGTAAGAAAGAAGAAGGAGGAATGGGGAACAAGTAGAGAGAGAGAGAGAGAGAGAGAGAGAAAAGTTGGGTAGATTAAAGAGGAGGAGATGGTTCGGGGAAGAGTGAGCAATTAAAGAGGGAGAGGGTGAAATCATCATGAGGGAAGAGGAGCAGTCAATTGGAAAAACGAGGGAAGTAGACTGAAAGACAAACTCTGCGGAAGAAAATCGTCACCAACTGAGAGCAACACAAACGGAAATTCCCGCCTAAGATGAACTTAGTCGGAAATTTGGGGGCATTTGTTTGGGATAAATTCTGCGGCCTTGAAAAATGACGTGGAATATTTGAAGTCAGAAAGTCAAGAAGTCGTACACAAAGAAACTACGGAAGAATATTCAAAAGTCAAAAGTCAAAGTCGTAAAAGCCGGAAACCCGACACAAGAGAAAATCAACAGAAGGAATAAAGCCCAATACCCGAATTGGGGCAATCTACAGCCCAGTACAAGGACGGACCATAAACAATCCAACACCCAGCCCTACCCTAAGCCAAAGAAAGAGTCAGCAAACAACTCCCTAAAAACTAGGGAGAGATCCACCAGAGCAGGAGGGAATCGAGGAAACAAGAAGAAGGGGAGTATAAACCCCAACAATCACTGGGAAAGAAGGCATTCATCATTCAACACAACTTCAACCCTACTTCAGAAAACCTACGAGAAAATATTAACCTTCAATAGTTAGAAATCAATACTTTGTATTCCAAATTACTCCGAGTTGTTCATAGTTGATATTTTGGTGGGATTCCGACTTCCCCCGCGGTTTTTCCCACATTTGGGTTTCCGCGTCACCAATTCTTGTGTCTCTTCATTTTCTTTTCACGTTTCATATTTGTAGGCTTGATTTACTTATCAGTTTGTTGGCCTTAGTTCGATCATTTTAACCCACAACCCAAATCGAAACCCGGTAAATTTTTACCAAAACAAAACCCTTTGTAAAGTAATGAATTCTTCCAGTTGTAGTTGTTTTGGTCGTCGTTTGATGATGACCCAGAACAACCAAGTTTCATCTTCCTGCGACACTCATCCTCGACATCTCGTAAGCATACCTCGTAACATAATTCCCAAGGATCCCAAGTATAATTCTTGTCCAAGGGTCGATAAACATAAACAAAGACTTGAATCGTCTTCATTTTTTGACATTGGATCCCGTAGTAAAGTTGTTGTTGTTCGAATGATAATAGTGCCCCGTAATTGTAATTGTAATTGTAATTGTAATTGTATCCTCCCTCGTCGATGAAGCAGTGGTAGTGGCGGTCATGAGGCAACTCTATACCTCCGAAACTTGGTTTCGTTTGATCCCACCTAAGCACGTAATTGTCGTCTTGGCATAACCAAAAGAATTCCAGGTTTCCCGTTACTCCTTTTAACGCAATCCCCGGAGAAGATCCTATAGAATAAGATCGTTCCAAGTACGGTACATGGAACAAATTTTTCACATGCCATACCATTTTTAGAGTAGATTTGGACCATCCATTTTGAGTACTTTGATTTTGATTTGTAGCAAAGAGTTTGACTTCCAAGATAGGGCGATAACGGCCACTCCCATTGTCAATGATGATGACGGTGAAGTGGATAATATCGTTATGGTTCTGCTTGGACGACGAGGGTGAACAGTCGAATCCAAATACACTTTCACTGTCGAACTGTTTTAAGACCGGGGGCAAGTCGACTTCATCTCCATTCAACGGGTTTAGTACCTGTAAAACATAAAATTTTCATACCTGCAATAATAAAATAATAATCGAAGATGTCTTAGCCTAGTGGGTAAGACTAGGTGCTTGTGACAGTAGGTCTCAGGGTCGAATCCCCTCCCCCTATATTGTAATGCGACTAAGTGTGCTCTTCGATGAACCAAAAAAATAATAAGAACAAAAATAGATACGGAAATATAAAAAATTTTGGTGGGTAAGTACCGAGTAATAATGTAGGGTCGGGAGGCCGAGTTTGGTGTCAGCAGAGTTGGGTTGTTGGTAGCGTTGGCAAAAGAGACGGCCGTTGGAGACGGCCTTCAACATGATAGGTCGTTGATTGAGTAGGGATAAACTTGATTTAGGGAAACTTGGTGGTGGAGGATCGTTTTTTGGTCCGGGAGTCAAAAGCGGGGCCCAATTGAGGCGGTAGGTTAGGTCAGGGTATAAGAAGCCGAGTACGGTATCCGGGGAGGTGTAGTAGCGATTGTAGAATTTGACTAGGACGGAATGACAACTGTCAGGTCGAGTCAGGTTCGTGATCATGTCAAACATGATTTCGAAACAGAGGAAAATCGTAGTTGGGTTTTGTAAGGGAATGTGTAAAGTATGTTTAGGACGATATCTTCGACTTGAATAATCCCCTCTTCTTCGATTTCTTTTTTATCCCGCTTTTCCATTGTGGTCAATAAAAGAGCGCACTACGCCTGCGTCAATAGAAAACACACTACTTCGTAGAGAATCAAACTTCAACCTCTAAGAGAGCTTTACCATTTCTCGCAAGAGACTATGATTTCTTAGATTATTAAACCTTTCTACAATCCTACCTTACATTATATATATATATATATATATATATATATATATATATATATATATATATATATATATATATATATATATATATATATATATATATATATATATATATATATATATATATATATATATAAAAATTGTATCCGGTGAGTTGGTCTTCTTTAAATGAGTCCGTCCCGCAAATCACAGCCACATGATCAAATCACATGAATGGCTGAGATTCAATCTCAGCGTCATCTTCATCGTATATAATATTACTGTTACAGTAACAGAACACTATTTTTTTTTTTTAAAAAAAAAAACTATTACAGTAACACAAATATCTTACTGTGACACTGTCACAGTAATAAGGAATTACAATAATAATGTCAGAGTAATACTGTTACAGTAACAGAACACTATTACAGTAACACAAAAATCTTACTGTGACAGTGTCACATTTATAAAAAATTACAATAATAATGTCACTGTAATAATGTCACAGTAATATGAAATTAAAGAGTTATAAATATCTTACTGTGACACTGACACAGTAATAAGGAATCACAGTATAATGTCACAGTAATAATGTCAAATTCATTTATCAATTGACACTACAAAGTAACATCAACATGAGATTAACAGTAGCACTGTTACAGTAACAGAGCACTATTACAGTAACACAAATATCTTACTGTGACACTGTCACAGTAATAAGAAATTACAGTAATAATATCACAGTAATAATATCACAGTAATATGGAATTAAAGAGTTATGATGTTTGTGTATGCAAAGGCAGCCTTGTTACTCTTCCTTAATGACGTGGTCCAATCTCAGCCATTCAATCTTGTTTGATTGTGTGGTCCAGATTGAAAGGACGGACTCATCTAAAGAGGGAGACTCACCGGATCCTCACACACACACACACACACACTCTCTCTCTCTCTCTCTCTCTCTCTCTCTATATATATATATATATATATATATATGTATGTATGTATGTATGTCCATAACAAGGTAAAATCTACAAGTAATATGGAAAGGATAATCCTACGCATACCTAAACTTACTTTTGGAAATATTATTATTTATTTATTTTGCCAAGAAAAAACTTTTGGAAATATAATCCTACTAATTTTGTAATTATTTATAATAATAATAATAATAATAATAATATTATAATATTATTATTATTTTCTAATATATTTCACAATCTTTTATGGTAACAAATATATACCCCTCTCATCCGATTCGTTTTGATCCTATAGAATAAGATGGTCCTAAATACGTTCCATAAATTTCGATTTTGATTTGTAGAGAAGATTTTGTCATCCAAGAAAGGCTTAGTAAGGTAACTCCTGTTATCCATAGTAATGTGGGCGATATGGGTCTGGTTCGACGAACAACAGTCGAACCCAACTGTTTTAGGACATGGGGCAAGTCAATCATGTCTCATACGTAATTCAAACATCAAAGTCAATCAAATTCAAACACACAGTCACACACAAAAAATAGTTTGAGGTTGCTTTCTCTCTTCTACCTTAAACATCAAACTTAATCATATCCACCTCCACTACAGGGTGAGCAATTGCGAATGACACTGCCGAAACCTTTTTCCCCATTTCCTCGAGACTCACTCCCTTCAATACCTTTCCATCCACCTACACAATACACATCACAAACTTTGAAGTTAGGTTATTATTATTTACTTTGCTGAAAGTAGAAAGGGGGAAACTGACTCACCATGGTAAAGTCCCATACACCTCCACCAATCCCTGTTATGATCAGTGTCATCCCTTGAATGTCGAGCTGACATATGGGGACAACAATCGCAAACTCAGCTCTGGTGAATGAGGCAGGGGGTGCGCCAGGAGTGCCTCGATGATCTTCAGGCTCCCTTTCCTTGATGGACAGCTAGCACACTGAACAACAGAGAGGAAAAATATTAAAACATGGAGTGAAAAGATGTCTTTGGTAAAAGTGAACAGGCACGGCACAACAGCTCCTAAATTTTCAACCTCATCTGTAAGCAACACAATTACATTGGCGTGGGACAAAAGCGTTCCCCTTCTCTCCATTGTACTCGTCCCCTGCCCCGCTGCTGTCCTAGCCCCTCGTCTTCTTCCGCGTCCATTCTCAATCTTGTTTAGCCCTTCACGCCAAATAACATCTTACCCCATATCTCCTTACACCTTAGTCTCATGTCCTCAAGACTCGTGCTCGTGATCAGGGGCGGGTCTACAAAAAAATTTAAAAGATTTATTATTTTTTTATAACATTAATCTCTTATATACTTTGAAAATATGTCTACTAAATAAATTTCGCTCCAAAATACATACAAAAAAAATACTAAGTACTTACGTATATTTATAAAATAATTGTCCGGAGAAATTGATGTTTTTTCTTCTTTTTACAAAGATTCACAACTTGTTACCACGAAATTGTGATAATTTACATTTTAAAAAATTGTGATAATTTGGACGAAAAATAATTCATTTACGAAATATTTTTCAAATAAAAATAGTTTTATTTTAAAAAAATTTTTACCTAAAGAATGTTGTAGGTTGTAATTCACAAAAAACTTGTTTCAAAAATGAAAATATGTTATTCTGATAACAAAATAAATAATTTAAACGATATCAACAATTTCGTGGTAAAAAGAATTGTGAATGTTTGTAAAAAGAAAAAAAAACATTAATTTCTCCGGACAGATTTTTTATAAATATATCTAAGTATTTTTTTTGTTGGATGCATTTTGGAGCGAAATTTATTTATTAGACTTATTTTTAAAGTATACGAGATATTAATGGTATGGAAAAATAATAATTTTTTAAGTTTTTTTCTTAATGGTGTAGCATACGTGGACCCGCCCCTATTACGAGCACGAGTCTTGAGGACATGTCCGGGAATGTCGTAGCCTCGTTTGACACTATTTGGCATTTTCGTTCGGATCTATTATGATCTCTGTAGATGTACGGCTATGTCGTGGCCGCTTGCCAATGCTTGGCTGGGGGCCGGGTGCTTGGCTTTTTCATATTGCAGATAATGGTAACTTCATGGTAGAGATGGGGTGATGTGTGAGATTTTTCTATGTCTTTTTTTTCCACCTTTTTAATTTCTACAGCAATAAAGTAAAGTAACCTAACCTGATTTGATGTCTGTAGGTGGATGGGGAACTATTTGAGGGTGTGAGTTTGCAGGACATGGGCAGGTAGGTTGTATTGGGGTATTGAATTCTCATTCCTAGGAAAGCGAGAATGCTTGGTGGGGATGGGGGAGTAGTTAGCAAAGTTGGAAAATTGGAAGGGAATTGATAGATTGCTGAGAGAGGTGTGAATTGGGAGTGTAGAGGTTGCCACGTAGGACTATGTGGTTTCCTCTTTTATTAATAAAAGATGTAGATTGTAGATTAGGTGGACTATGAAAATATAATAAAAACAATGGGTTGACGTTTTTCAAGAAAATCTATTCGTTGTTTGAACCCTTTATATTTACTTACCTTTTCGACTGGAATCAAAGATTAGGTAATGAGAGATTAGCTGGACTATGAAACGATGTGGAACAGAATATTTTATTGTATATAATTAAAAACAAAGATTAGGCGGACTATGAAAACATAAGATTACTTAATGAGAGATTACCTTGATTTACTTAATGTGGAACAAAGATATTGTGTAATCAAAGGTAACCTCTTAAATACGGTATAATGAAAGGTAATCAGGTGTAATCGAAGATAATGTGGTACTACTTAAGTACCTATATGATTTACTTTGTTGTATTGTATAATGAGAGATTATCTTTGATTTACTTACTTTATATATATATATATATATATATATAGATAGATAGATAGATAGATTGAGATTTTACCACAAAAATATTAAGTTTGAACTGTGAATAGGCAAATTAAACCAACCGGGGACAGCAAAAGCCGACGCCTACTAGGCAAATGGCAACGGTGCTTCCCTCAAAGGTCCCTAACGCCAGTTTAAACTTAATACAATATGTACCCTCACTAAGCCCTCTTCTTTTATGTTGATAAGTAATAAAAACCAGTTAGTTGAAAACCTAACCATGGTCCAATAGTTAGTTTAATCAAGTCAAGACATAATTCAACAAAGGATTTAGCCTATAAGGCTCATCCTAACAATAAATAAATAAGAATAAAGTTAAAATAAAAATTAAAATAACTTACAAACTTAATTTGTAGTCAGAAGATGAAGAACGCTTAGTAAACTTTTATTGATAATAGGAGATTTTTTACAACTGAAAGAGAGACTAAGAAGGCTAGGAAAGAGTCTGCCTTTAAAGCATAAAAACGCATCCTTTTATAAGCAAGGAGCGGGGAAAAACAACAAAATAAAAACAGTACAGCGAATATTTAACAGTACAACAACGAATATAAAACAGTGCATGTACTTATTAATACATTGAAAGCTTTTTGAAAGCCCATCTTTTAAAGGAAAGAACAAGTGTGCCATAGAACACACTAATATTGGAAAAGCATCTTTACGTAACATCTTCACCAATGCTTCCAAATAATTGCATCCTTTTTCAAAGTTCTTCATAATTGTGTCTTTTGAAACACAAAAGGTAAGAATGTGCATTATTCCATTATAACTTCAATTAGATGAAGTTAGTGCACCTAACTATAATTTTAATAGCTCTTATTATCACTTGAAACTATTTGCCAAGTCTTGAATAATCTGAGTATCTTTCTCGATATTATCCTCTGGGTCTTGAGCGTCTTGTAAAATATTAAATTTATTTTTGCTGGTTGATGTCATCGACATTGCCATAGAAACATCACTCTTTTGTGATTTAACATCATTATTATCAGTCTTTTGAGGTATAGCTTTATGAGCTAAAGCTAAATAGTATTGGACAATCTCTTCTTCTGTTTTGTCCTGAACATCCATGAACTCACAAGGAGCACTATCTGAATGATTATCTTCATCATTGAGGTAGAGGATAGTATAACTATCAATTTTTTCTTGGATAAGGTCAAGGGTAGAACTACAATTTAGTTTCTTGGTGTCTTTATTTTCTCTGAGCATAGTATCCCAGAAGCGAGAATATGACTCTCTTTTTAGACAGAATAAATTTTCCTGGGTATAACCCGTTTTTGGACTGAATTTCCATATCCAAGGAATAGAAAATTCAATAAAAAATTGCATTTGAATAAGTCCAGGAATATTATCCTCCGGAGCCTTTGGTATAATTTCTTTCCATTCATTATAAAGATCTTTAAATATTGGAGGTAATATTTCCTCTGAAGTTCCATAAAATTGCCACCATTTTATTAACCAAGGCGGTATAACTTCGGTTATAACCTCTTGGCTAATTTTTATAAACCATGTATGACTTCTTTTATCATTCTCGTAAAGAAAAGTCTTATCGAAAGCTTGGATATAATCCCAATAATTGTAGTCAATACGAGATCCTTTGTTAATTAAGGATTTCGTGGTAAAAGGAGTGATTCCCCATTCTTCAACGGTAATAACCTCTCTAATAATAATTTTTGAAAAGTTATAAATTTCTGCGTCATTACCCGTGAAATGATTGATTTCACAACCATTTGATGAAAGTATATTTTCATAAAAATTTCTATTTTTATATGATTCCATCATAAAATTATTTTTCATGAGGTATTTCTCACATAGACTCCAGGGCTGATTTTCCCGTTTTTTATCGGACATGTTGAGAATGAGTATAATCCTTTCTTCTTGGTTTTTAACCATTTTTTCTTTTTTGTCCATTGATTCTTTAACTATCTTTCTAAATGAAGGAGAGATTTTATCTTGTCCCTTTTGTTTCCAAAGTTGGAATTCTTCAAAATCTTCTTTCTTAATGATTTCATCATTAATATTTTTAGCTATAAGCTTTTTACTTCCATGCTGGATTAGGATATTACATGGCCCAGGTTCTGAATTGCCTTCCTTTTTAGGAGAATATTTTCCCCTTCCTCTATTAGAGGAATAAGTGCCACGACCACTGCCAATAACCAGATTTTAAATCAAATTTAGAAAATATGATTGCATCATATAAACGATCCAGTAAATCTTTTTTATTAGGTATAGGATACCTAATCCATTTTAAAACTTTGTTTAGAGGTTTATAGTTAATGACTAATCTAGGAACACCTCGTTCCTTCTTAGCATTTTTATTGACATAAAAAGCTGTACAAGACCATGGGGATTTAGATGGTCCTATAAGTTTTTTCTCTATAAGAGAATTTATTTCTTTTTTGCAAAAAGTCAAATATTCACAATTCATTTGACAAGGTCTTGCCTTTGTAGGAATATTTTCATCCTTAAAACCTTCTTCGTAAAGAAGGTCAACAATATGTTTTTTCCTACTCCAAAAAGCATTTGGGTGGTCATTACAAATATCTAATGAAAATTGATTTTCAATTTCTGAAATCTTTGTTTTAAGCTTAGGATTACTAAGTTTTTCATTCATAGTTAAAATATTAACTTCGTGCTTTAAAAACCCTAATTGATTCTCTTTTAAAGATATTTGGTTATACATTTCATGTATAGTTTTAACAAAAGGTTTCATTATAAAATTGAAAATAATAGTTTTGTCTTTATAGGTTGCTATTAACCTATTTTTATCTACACTTTGAAAAGGATAAATTTTATTAATAAAGGGTGTTCCAAGTATGATCGGAGTTGAAAGTTTATTTTTAACAAGTAAGAAACTCAAGGGGATACAAGTATCACTAACACAAATGTACGCTTTTGGAAGTTTAAACTGGATATCAAGTTTATCTCCACCTGCTTGAGATAAAGTGTGAGTAGTTTTTTCAAAATATCTGGTAGGAATTAATCCTTCTTGTATAACATTTAAATCAGCTCCAGTATCAATTAGAGCGGTAAATTCTTTAAAATATCGATCATCAATTCTAAATAAGACTTTTACATACCATTTTTGGCCTGTAACAATTTCTAATGTTTGAAGAAATTTACTAGCCGTATTAGATTCATTAGGTAATTTATCCTCCCTTATATTAGTGGGTTGATTGTTATTCATGTTTTGACAATTTTTTAGAAAAGAAACATCATCATCATTATTAATGATGTTATTATTTTTAGAAAGTTCTTCTTGGAAAATAACTAGAGTTTCTAAATTGGAAATTCTTGTGTCATTATGTTTATTTTGAAATTTTAAATCTTTTATCTCAGATTTTAAAGTCTCCATTTCTTTTAAAATGTCATGTAAGGAAGTAGGATTTGAGTGTTTCCTTTTATTTTGGAGAAGTTTATAAACTTTGGACATGGTATATGGGTTTTTATCAGTGACGATATCATCGTTTTTGTATTTATTCGTACTTTTGGAAGTACTAGGAATATTTTCAATAACTTTAGACCGTATTTCGGGGTCTTGGATTGTTTTTAACAAATCTATCCATTGATCATTATCAAGGACATTAATATGATTCTCTTGGAATTGAGATATTAAATTATAAAATTCATCCTTATTAGGATTCTTACAAGATTTTCCCATACCACACGGTGTGCATTCTGAACTGGAGGATTCAGAATAATTTTCTAAATCATTATCAATGATTTTGATATTATCATTACTAGAATTACTTAGACTTCCTTCAGTTTCACTATTAGAATCCATATTGTCTAAAAATAATTTTGACAACTTATCTTTAAGATCCTCATCAATCTCCAAATTATTAATCTGTTTTTGAGTCCAACAATTATTTGCCATGTGACCCTTTTTATTGCACTTAAAGCATCTTATTTGCTTAGAAGCGTTATAATCTTTTTTGTAATTCTTTTTATACTGTTGCCTCTGAAACTTCCTTTGGGATTTCCCCTCTAGATTTTTTCTAGAATGCTTCCTTTTTTTGTATCTATGGTAATTTTCGTTTATGTTATTATTCCTCTTCTTTTTAGAAGAAGAAGTCATATCCATACCAAATTGTTCACAAAATTCACCTAGTTGATGTTTTTCCACTAAATTTTGATTTTTCAATTGTTGGTTCAGTTTTATCTCATTACAAAGGTTTAAACCTTCTTGGGTATAAACTTTTATTAGTTGACCATAATTGTAATCATCATAGTGAATAGAGGCTCCATTCCCTCTAAGAGTTTTTCTAACCCTTTCGGCAAATAAATGAGGTAGACCGTCAATAAATTTGGCCTTCCAATGAGGACTATTAGTCTCAGGTAATAACATAACTCTACTAAGAAATGTGTCTTTATACCACCTAAATTCAGTTAAAGTTTTACATCTTTGATTTTGTAATAGAGTCCTAGTAGACTCTTGATTATTAGCATATTGACCTGTAAAATGATCAACAATATTTATAACTAAAGTATAAACAGCTTGGTGAGAAGTAACACCATTCTCAATTTTAACAGTATTATATATACCAAGTTTCTCTTCTTCAGATAAGTAGTTGTCCCACCAACCTTTTAGTTGGCCAGTGAAACCTGCTACTATCATTTTAGCAACAGTGGTATCATCATTATTAGCATTCTTACAAATAGTAGAATACATAAGCATTCTATGCACATGGTTATGAATTTGTTTTTCAGAATAACAATCTATATTCCATTCATAAATATGGGTTCCACTGTAACTGTTATTAATATGATATTCTTGTTCCTCATGAAGAAGATCCATCGGCGAAGGTCTAGTGTTATAATAAAGAGTATTGATTGGTTTATCAAACCATTTATTCTTTCTGATAACATTAATATTGTCATCATTTTCTGGATTTAACTCATCATCCAGGATCTTAATACTGAGACTAGCAACTTTATCAGCCAAAGTACTGATTAATTTTTCAGTCAATTCTTTTTCTTGATCTGTTTTGAATTTAAAATTCTTAATTTCAGGTGGATCCTGAATATTAGTTTGAATATTCGGAATTCTTGAAAATGAAGGTTTAAATTTTTATATTTTATCCTGAACAAGGTTATTAATTAGATTAATGACTTTGTCAGTTTTTTTATGTAAATCCGCAATATGGTCACCAAGAATTTTTAAGTAAAGATTGGCATAATTATTCTGTTGGATCAAGCTATTAAGATGATTAGTAGTAATTATAGCAACATCATTTTCAAATATTTTTGAAAGAGCTATATAGCCGCATCCATCTAGTTTAAAGGATTGTAAAGAGAGGTAAACTCCTTTGAGATCTTCACCATTTAAAAGTTTGAAATTTCTTTCAAGAACTGATAAATAATTAGATAAATAAGTAGCACAATACCAAGGAACAAAATGTATGATTTCATTTTTTAAAATACAAAAATCATAAAATTCGTCTTGAAGAATTTGTTGTTGGCAATTATTAAAATTATGAAAAAACCAATCTCTAAATTTTTCCCATATAAGAGAATTGAATTCATTACTAATTATTTTTCTGATTTCTGAACCAGAAGTAAAGTCCAATAAAGGTGTATTAATCATTAAAATTAAAACTCATTTGAGACATAGTCTCTGACTCCTTTTTTGGTTGTCTTTTTAAAATTTTGTCTGGATGAAGTCGTAAAATGTCTTCATCAATTTCCATTACTTCATTATCTCTTATTTGAGAAGTTGAGAATCTAGATGGGGTAGGAATATCTAGATCATGGTCTAGAGCTGAAATAAAAGTCCTATTAGAAATAGATCTGGTCAGTCTAGAAGTACTACTTCTTGGTCTGAAATGGTTGTCACCAAAATTTAAAGTCACAGCTCCTTCCGGAGTTTGTTTAACATCAAATAAGTTTGTTTGCATAATAGGTTGTGGGGGCATTGCCTTTGTAATCGTCCAGTTTTCAGGAAAAGATATTTCTTCCCATTTAATAGATTGTCTAGTAGTAATATTAGATCTATTACAATTAGTTTCGATAACAATAGTTTCATTTATATCCTTATCCGTCAATCTGCAGTGAGGATTTAATGTGTATAATGGTTTAAAATAAATTCTATAGCAGATGCATATTAGCTTTGATCCTTTAGCATAGTTATAACCATGAGTTTTAACATTTAATGTCAAAGCATCAAGGATATTAGTATCTGTTAAAGATAACTGTAAATTTGGGTAAACATCAAAATAAACTGGACCATGAGCTAAGCTAGACTTAACTACTCCCATGATTGACTTCCCAAAATCTAAATTTCTACCGTCTCTTAGAGCTGCTATAAAGCTCTCTGGTAATCCTTCAAGAGTTAAAGGTTTGAAAGCCACTTGGACTAATCCTATGTGAATAAATTTATTATCAGATTTTCTATAAGGTTCTAAATCAAAATTATTTAATAATTGGATGTGCATTTCATCATTATTTAAAGAAATAGATTCTTCAGTTGTTTTTACTACTTGTTTTAAACCTATTCTTTCAAGCCATCCTAATTTATAAATGGTCCTAGTATTAACTTTAGGAATAGTCCATTTGTTTAATAGTTCCATATCTTGAGGTAAATCGGTCTCTTTGGTGGTACTGTTTTTAACATGTTTATTACTCGAACTGGCATGTTTAACGAATTTACTCATAACTGAGAAAATGTTGAATTATGACTTAACATATCTTAAACTCCCTACTGTCCATGGCTCTGATATATATATATATATATATATATATAGAAAAGGGATCAAGGGAGTTTGGTGAAAAGTGGGAAGTTGGGAAGTTGTGTTTTTGGCCCTTGATTTGGTTTGGATGGATGGCTAAGATTAATCAAAAAAAAAAGAAAAAAGGGAGAATGTGTCTGTGAATGACAAGCAGCAGGCAGCAGCAGGGCAAAAGTACAGCATGTCATCACCATTCCTATCACCAAATCTATCACCCTTTCCATCAACAAAATTCACTCCCTCACCAAAATTTGAAAATCATCCCAAATTTCTCTCCAAGTTCTCACTAAAATTCGAAATTTGTCCTTAATAAAAAAGCTTCCCTCTATCTATACCATTATTCAGAATAACTAAACCCTAATTCGTAAATTGCTGTATGTCTTTATGCTCTTATGGTGTTGTTCCTCGAAGAACCACGCGATGATCAAAATGTGCAGTTGAAAATTTATGGGCAACATGCAGGAGGTAAGATGCATATATACATATATATTTGGTTTGTTAAATGAGAAGAGCCAGGAAAATGTGCAGTCGAACATTGTTTTGTTTGGTTTTATATTTTTGCAGAGTCACACCGTTATAACGTGACAGTCATACTCAATATGATAGACAGTCACACGTTCACTGTTGTTGTAGTTGTTCTGCTGTATTACGTTGAAGGTTCTTTATTATTCCAAATATTTATGTTGGTTTCTTTATCATTGTTATATCTATCATTGTATTTTTTTGTTGTTATTGTTGAGTATTGCATATTGGTTTGTAGTTGTACTTGTAGTTCTTATGTGTTGTGGATATTAATCAAGGCAAATTATTATTTTGTTGGTTGCATGTAGTTGTAGTTTTATATAGAGGGGGGATATTTCTGGGCAACATGCAGGAGGTAAGATGGATATATACATATATATTTGGTTTGTTAAATGAGAAGAGCCAGGAAAATGTGCAGTCGAACATTGTTTTGTTTGGTTTGATATTTTTGCAGAGTCACACCGTTATAACATGACAGTCATACTCAATATGATAGACAGTCATACTCAATATGTTTAGTTGTTCATAATCATACTCAATTGCAGTTGTAATATTGCATATTATTATTACGTTGTAGTAGTTGTAGTTTTAGCTGTAGGCGTAGTTGTATTACGTTGAAGTTGTTGTTACTATTCAAAATATATATGTTTGTTTCCTTATCATTGTTATATTTATTATTGCGGGTGTTTTTTTGTTGTTGATAAAATATATACTCCGTATATATTTATTATTGTTGGTATTGCATCTTGGGTTGTAGTTGTACTTGCTTTTGTTATGCGGTGCGGGTGTTAAGCTCTAACAATCATGCTGTTATACGCGCAAAGTCACAGTCGTTGTCGAGAAAAGTCAAACTTCAATAAGGTCAGAGATAAATGCGTGCGTTGCAAGATTGATAGTGCCCAACCTTTGATAATTTATTTTTTGTTCCAACCTATATGCCAGCTGAAGACACAGTGATTATCCCTTACGTAGGGCAGAAGTTCGTGGACATCGATGGAGCATTCAAGTTTTATCAAGCTTACGCATTTTATGTTGGTTTCGAGGCGAAGAGGTACACGACAACTAGATCATTTGATAGTTCGATCAAGAAGAAATTGTTGGCTTGTAACAAGGAGGGCAAAACAGCCAGCCAGAGCATGGTGAAGCTGTCGAGCACGGGAGAGAAGGAGGGGCAAGAGTACGTGGGATCGTACGAACCCAAAAGGATTACGAAGGCGACGAGGACGCAATGTGGAGCAAGAATTAGGCTCTGTGCAATGATCGGGGGGTTTTATATTGAAGAGTTCATCAAGGAACACAACCACGATCTTGTGACGGTCAAGGACAGAGAGTTTCAAAAGTCATCTCGAAATCTATCAAGATATCACAAGGAGATGATCGTCTGCAACTCGAGGGTGCGTAATGTCTGTCAACAATGTTGTTAGTGTGTGGTTGACTGCCAACTGTGCGAGACCAATGCAGTTGCATTTTTGTGTATGTGTGCAGCTGAAGATCGGGGCGACTCGAACATACAGGATGTGCAAGGAGTTGTCGGGCGGATATCAGAACATCGGAGCATCGTTGGTTGATTTCAAGAACTGGGGGAGGGACGTCAAGTGCTTCGTCCACGAGCAGGATGGTCAGTTGTTCATAGACCGGTTCAAGAGTTTGAGGGACAGTCAGGAGGATTTCTACTTTGACTACGATGTGGATACAGATGGAAGCTTACGCAGGGTTATTTGGGTGGATAGTGCAGCTCGAAGGAATTACGCGGCATTCGGGGATGCAGTTTCGTTCGACCCAACGTACGGAACCAACGTGTATTCCATGGTGTTCACACCGTTCACTGGCATGGACAACCACAAACGGTCTGTCACGTTCTGTGGGGCGTTGTTATTTAATGAGGACTACGAGTCATTTATATGGGTCCTCTCCCGGTTTCTGGAAGCCATGGGCGGGAAGGAACCGTGTTATATCATTACAGATCAGGATCCCGGAATTTTAAAAGTCGTCCCCGAAATATTCAAAGCAGCGCACCAACGATGTTGCACGTGGCACATCATGAACAAGGTTCCAACAAAGTATGGCAGATCAAGAGAGGAGGCCTCGGACTTTGTAAAAGCTCTCAATGCAATTATATGGGATGATGACATCGAGGCATCGGAGTTCGACGACAGGTGGGGGCGGATTATGATCGACCATGATGCTGGTGGGATCGAATGGTTCGAAAATATGTTCAAAGAGAGGAGCAAATGGGTCGCCGCGCATTGCAGGGAGGTGAGGATGTCCGGAATTATGAGGACAACGCAGAGATCAGAGAGTGAGAACAATTTCTTCAAAAAGTTTGAAGACAACAATGGTACGTTGGTCCAGTTCTGGATGCGTTTCGAAAGTGCGATGGACCAACAAAAGCACATGCAGAAGAGGCTAGACCACGATAACCGGCAGTCATTCCCCAAAATTGGATCGACTAATCCGATGGAGAGCCACGCGGCAAGGGTGTACACGCACGTCGCCTTTGCACACTTTCAGGAAGAGGTTAAGTTTTCGCTGTACACGTGCAGCGTTCGTGGGTATCAGGAGAAGGACGGGATTGAAGCGACAACAGTACTGGACTCCATCCGGGACCGCAACTACATTGTTGAATACAACCCAGGTACTGGCATAGAAAGTCACTGTCCATTTCGTGTAGCCATATTATATGATCTAAACGTTTTGATTCTAAACGTAACGAGTTTTTTTCCATAATTCATTGAATGTGACTGTACACAATAAAGGGTGTGACTCTGGATCGCGGTGCGTGTGATTGTACAACGCAATTCGTTTGATTCTGCGTCGTAAGGACTGTGACTATGCAGCATTATGGGTGTGACTGTATCCTGTCAAGCTTGTGATCATACCTTTACGGAGTCTCATCCCGTACGTTGCGTAGCCACCGTCTGTACGGTCAACAGTCGCACTCCTTATGTGTTTTTTAATGCACTCGCAGGTACCTGTGAGGTCAGGTGTACTTGCAGGAAGTTCTGTCGGTATGGAATTCTTTGCAGGCATGCCATTTGGATATACTCTTCGAAAGGACGGGAGACGATCCCGGAACGGTACGTGGCATGTAGATGGACAAAGGATGCTCTACGTAATGTTAATGCATGTCCCCTGTCAGAGAGTCGCCTACGCGATGAGAAGGCTGTTACAGTCACGAGGCTGTTCTCGGAGTTCTATGAGACCGTCAGTCATGTCAGCAAAATGGGTAAGGAAGACGTTAGTAATCTAGCTGACGTCATTCGCGACTTCAGGTCCGATATTGTCTCTGCTGGCCCATGTAGCAAGACGCAAGATTTAGAGGAGATCCTCGGCTGTACGAGCTCAATTGAAATAAATATATTGCCCCCGAAGAAAGCCAAGAACAAGGGCAGTGGGAAGCGGATGCTTTCTTCTAACGCGAAGGCTGCTGCAATTGCCGCCAAGCCTAAACGGCTGTGTAAGAACTACAAGAGGATAGGGCACCATGACAAGAGGAACTGCCCCCAACCCATTTGCTGAGTACCCACCTGTTGATGTTGAGGAGGAGAAGGAGGAGGAGGACCCGGCAGGGATTGCCGAGGAGGATTGTTCATGAATATCATCTGTTACTTAGGAACATTCTTTTTGGAAACACAAAGGCTGTCGACGTTTGAAATGGTCAAGGTCCGTGATATTGTTTTCGTATATTGCGGACCTCAATCATTTCTAATATGGTTTAAGTCTTAGATCATGGGGGCGATTTCCTGCTTTGTGAAACATAAAGACTTGTCGACGTTTGAAATGGTCAAGGTCCGTGATATTGTATATGCTATTGCGGACCTTAATTATTACCAATATGGCGTAGTCGTAAAGCGTGGGGGTCCGTAAAATTGTTTTTGTTCCTTTGATTGTAAGAATACATTGAAATAGCAGTCTTTTTTATTCTGGAATGCAGCATCTTTGGCTACAAATACAGCTGTATAGGAACATTATGCCCTTAATATTTGGGTGACACGAAACAAGTGAGTGTGATTGTGCAACACAATGAGTGCAACTTTACAGCATTCAGCGTGTGATTGTAGAACAAGAGGTGGACTGTGGTTTCACTAATTGTGGGAGTGTGATTGTACAAGATAATGACTGTGATTCTTCAATACACTGACTGTGATTCTCCCAAATGAAGTGTAGAAACCTAAACTAGTTCTATGACATGACGACTGTGATTATACACCATGTGTGACTATACACCATGTGTCTATACACCATGTGTGACTATTCTTCAATACACTGACTGTTGAGTGTGACTATAAACCATGTGTCTGTACATTAGAAAAATAGCGATGGAAATAGAGAAATAGCGCAATAGCGATGGAAATATTTGTACTTTAGAAAAAGTCCGTCTCTTACACAACATGTAATACTTGCATACCCTAAAACGCGGAAAACATTCTACGACATAGTGCGGAAAACATCCATTAAACGCTACACTTGAACATTAAACGCTACACTTTAACATTCATTAAAACTTAAAACACATAAAAATGACCATTACTAAACGGTACATCTTAACCCATACATACTTAACCTTCGTACTTTTTAAGCATCTTATTCAAGTTGGTCAAGTCACGCTGGAACCTGTTCCTTGTGCGGAAACACTCCATAGACTTTTTCATCAAGAACTGGATGTAGTTGTCCAGTTCGGCCTCTTTATGTGTATCACTAGTGGACGCCACGAAGCGCCTCACGTCAATTGCAGTTGCGACTAGCTGCATGGCTCTTAATTCATTGGACACAGTGGAATCCAATAAACCATTGTACTCCTCGATCAAACTTCTGATCTCTTCTATTTTGCTGGCCATTTTTTTAGAAGGTTAAAGTGGTGGAGTTGTATGTAGTGGCTGGTAAAAGTGGTGAAGTTAAGGTGATAAAAATGGTGTTGGTATTTAAAGAGGGGGGGGCAGTAAATATGGGGTTGAAAATGAATGGGTTAGGCAGTAAAGGGGGGGGTGAAAATTTAATGGGTTAGGTGGGGGGCTTATTCTCATATATTTATTAGGGTTAAGAGATTGAGGTGGGTGTTGTGTTTCCCAACGATAAATTGAGACTCACAAACATCCCTTCACAGTCACATCGGTTTTGTCGATCTTAATTATTTCTAATATGGCGTAGTCGTAAAACATGGCGTAGTCGTTACGTCTTTTGTCGATCTTAATTATTTCTAATATGGCGTAGTCGTAAAACAAAATTGTTTTTGTTCTGGAATGTATTATCTTTAAACGCTACAAACAGTACTAACTTAATATTTGGTTGACATAAAACAAGTGAGTGTGATTGTGCAATACAATGAACGTGACTCTACAGTAGGCAGGGTGTGACTCTACAGTAGCATTGTGGAAGTGTGATTGTACAAGATAATGTATGTGATTCTACAACACACTGACAATGATTCTCCAAAATGAAGCGTAGAAACCTAAAATAGAGAAATAGCGAAACAACGATAGAGAAATAGTGAAAAAATAGAAAAGTCACATTCTGAAACAACATAAAAATATTCTTGAAACGTAAAAACATCCACTACTTATATATTATATATCTCAAAACACATTAAAACATCCAGTACTTGAAACATGATACGTCCATTACACCCTTCATTTTCGCTACATGCATAATTAACCCCCGTTTTTTTGAAGCATCTTCCTCAAGTTGGCCAAATCACACTGCAACGCTTTCTTAGTGTGGAAACATCCAATACACTTTTTCATCAAGAATTCAATGTAGTCGTCCAGTTTGGTCTCCTTTTCTGTACTGCCAATGGATGCCATATAGGTCCTCGCGTCTATGGCAGGAGCGACTAGCTGCATGGCTCTTAATTCATTTGATCTAGTTGTATTCAACAAACCATCGTACTCCTCGATCATTTTTCTGATTTCTTCTATTTTGCTTGCCATTTTTTGTTAGGCTTAAAGAGGTGAACTTGGAAGTAGTTGGTGTAAAAATGGCGTTGGTATTTGAAGGGGGGAGGCAGTAAAGGGGGCAGTAAATATTAATTGAGTTAGGTGGGGGCCCTATCCTTCTAAAGTAAATAGGGTTAGCAAAGTGAGGTGATGGTTTGTGTTCTCAATGTGCATTGAGACTCACAAACATCAATTCGCAGTCGCACTCACAAACATCACTCAATGTACAGTTTATATTTTCTCGACATCGTTTTCGAATCATCGTTCTCTTATTGGGAAATAATCCGATTTTACGGTGCGTGTATTGTTTTTTTTCGTGTCTTCTGTAAATAAGGGAACCATCAGTTTTTTTTAAAGGTGAAATAATCTGAAAGTAAATGGATGGACATATATGCAGGGGTAGTTAGTATAATTAATTGGTGATTTTGTGGTCGTCTGTCATGACTCTGCAGGAGTTTGACTGTGACTGTGAGTCAGAAGTTGCGTGACTGTATCACGTCGCACATGTGACCCTGATACTGAGTTGTCATTCATCTGATACTCAGAAGATACTCGAACATGAGATTTTTTCTATATTCACAAAAAAATGTTTTTACTTCACTACACATTCATGCCTTACGGTTCGCTGAGGTCTTTCGTTCCACGTGTCTCCCCAGTTTACGTTTGTCATCGAGTTTGATCCATATGCACGTAGCGTTTCTTATGAAAGCGCAAATTTTCGGCAACACGTCGTCGCGAGCTTCATTCATGTCAGCAAGTACGAGACTTGCTGCCACCTCGAACGACAAGTAACGCCTCCCGAGCTTTGACCCAATATCAGTGTGGGTGAACGGCGCACCGTCGTACAGGCACATGTGCATCAAGCAGAAAATGCCGGACTCCGGATCGTTCTTCCGGGCGCTCTGCCATTCCAATTTTACTTGGCGATGCTCAAAATCCGCCAGGTGACTGCCCTTAATCAGCCCTTTCTCGTCCATGTAGACCCTCAATGCTTGCATCTGTTGCAGTATTAGGTAATAGTAAACATCAGCACCCAAGCAGTAGAATATTTTTGACGTGGTGAAATAAAGCATATGCGTGCAACTTACTATCTCGCTGGACACCCGGAACATATGCGACCCTGAGGCATGTGTCTGGTGATCGAGGATATCAACTGTTCTTTCTCTAAAGTTGACGCACACGCACGCGTAGTGCCCCATAGTATGCACCGGGAAAAACAACAGTTCGGCGTTCAAGTCGAATGTCCCGGCGCAGTCTTGTATGAATCTGTCCCACGCTTCGTACAGACCGTCAGTGTCTTCGTCCGCAGGGGTACTTGAGTCGGGTCGTTCCAGTATACGGGTCAGTGAGTCCTAACGGACGGCGAATATTAGTTGTCATCAGTGACAGGATGCGAGAATGGAATATATCATGTGCATGGCCGCACATCGCAAAGTGTGTGATTGTACAGACTAAAGTGTGTGATTGTACAGACTAAGCCGCATGACTTTGCAGCGTGAAGAGTGTGACTATACATGACAGTGTGAATTCAAATTCTAGGATGTCTGACTATATAATGTGCGTGGCTGTACAACTTATATCACATGATTGTGCACTTCAACAAGAGTGACTCTGCAAAGTGATGTCTGACTATTAATGTCAATGGGGGTCATTTGTACTATTTAATGCCTGACTATGCAACTTATAGCACGTGATTGTACAGACTAAGCTGCGTGACTCTGCAGCGTGCAGAGTGTGATTGTGCACCTTAACAAGAGTGATTGTACACATCAACATGTGTGACTGTGCAACGTATTTCACGTGATTGTACACCTCAATATGTGTGACTGTGCAACTGATAGCATGTGATTGTACATGTCAACATGTGTGACTGTACTAAGTGAACTTTGTGATTATTTCTAACTATTTAATGTGAATGGGGATCATTTGTACTATTTAGTGTGATAGGTAGTAGGTTATGGGGGCATACCATGTGTTGAATTCCGAACCACGCCATCGTTGGGTCCGTGGGGGAGGATAACCCACGCCGGTTGTCGTCTGATTCGCACCAGTTCATTAGGTGCGACCAACACTCCAGCACAGCGGCGCTCATGCCACCGGCGGAGAAGAGCGATTGAATGTCACGCCTCTTCAGCTGCGCACGAGGGCCGTACGACCCAAAGCGTTCACTGCGGATTTGTTGACACCGGTTAGTAGGTGTAATATGAAACACGCATCAGGAACAAAAGACGGTCACTTACTTTTCGTCGTACCCATTATCATCGAGGAAGAAGTAATCGGGGTTTTTTTTTTTCAGGCTGAGCATCCCACTCGTCAGCCCCACTCGCAGGCGAAATACGAGTGACATGACAATGGCGTCCGGGGCAGGTTCACCCTGGTTCAAGGAGCAACCCAACCCATCTCCACAGCCCCGTATCCGAGACTTAATCGCCGACTGTCTTTCTTCTGGGACTGATCTGGGGGTGGGTCCAGGTGTTTTCGGTGATTTGCTCAGACGCTTCTTGGCGGTTGCCTTCACAGGAGTGGTTTCAAACGTACGGGCAGATTCCAACGATTCCTTGTATTTTCCGAATTCAATCACTTTCTGCAAAACAGCGTTCCTCATGTTGTTCGCGTCGCTCAGTATAAGGGTCGCCGTGATCTCCGCCCTGCACATATTCATGGCCGCCATTGTCCCCAAGGAGCAGTTGAATGGGGACCCGTTGTACAACATCATGTGCACCATCAAGTACACTCCACAATCATTGGCGGAGTACCCCACTCCCTGCCATGATAAGGGAACGTTTACCAATTTAAACGCACGGACCTTCTCACCTTTCTCCATCCCTCGTTGTGCCATGAACTCCCCCATCTTATTAACCTGCAAAACAAGTTCAAACAGGATCAGTTGTTGGACACATTCCGGTCACATAATTGATTCAATATTAAATTAAAAGGGCCTGACCGCTGTCCGAGTAATGCCATAGTAAGACAACTTTGTAAAATCTTTATCGTACAACTGGTTGTCGAGGTACTCTATTTGCCCAGAATTGAAGTTGATGCAGGCGCAACTGTAGTGACCCTCGTCACCCGTCAAGATCGGGACGAACACTTGCAAACAATGCGTCAGAATTATGGGTTGATAACAACTACGAATAGACAGTATGTTCAGGATAATACCATGTCTGAGTCCAAAGCAAAGTCGGAGAAACTATTTTTTATCCACTCGTCCCACACGTAAAATATTTCCTGGTCATATTTATTGCCCCTGCCTCCTTCCTTCCACAATGACAACACTGGGGCCTGCTCACATGCATTGATGGTAATACATGTAGTCAGTTTGTGTTTGACATGAGTGCGACTGTACAGCGTAAAATGTGTGACTATACAGCTTGTAGCGTGTGACTGTGCAATTTATAGCGGTGACTGGACAACACAATGGGTGTGACTATACAGGTAACAGTGTGTGACTATACAGCCAATTGTGTGTGATTATACACCTTATTCTGGGGTTGAACGTACCGTATGTCCAAGAGAGAAGTAACATCTACTGGTTACTCTTGATGCTTTTTTGTCGTGCACCAGGTGGTTCAGCAGCCTACACCAGCAGTCAACGACGTTATTCATCACCTCCAGGCTAGGCTCGAGCGTCTGCATGTCGCCCCTCGCGATACAGTCGTAAGCTGTGTACTCGACCAGCATTTCGCTGCAGAACAAACGAAGTCCCGATTAGCACGTGCAATTTTAAAAACAACATGACCAGGACAATAAGTACGTACCCTGACGGACGTGGCGTTCCCCGGTCGAAGACGTAGTCGATTACGTCTTTCCGTACGCTGAGGATATCCCAGAAGATGACGACGTTGGAGCACATGAATCTAGAGATTACAAGCTGCCCCCTCATTACTCTTCCACAGTCCAACGTGCAGCCCAAATTGTCCGGAATCGTGTCCATGCACTCAAATGCCACGTCGGAGTGGAAGATGTACCGATGATGTTTAGCCTCCGGGTGTGTCCTGGTCACTGAACCATCGTCTGTCTGTTGAGTATCGGTCGTGACAATTTCTTCCGTCGCGGGCGTGGTGGCAACAGCGTCCGCTACAGCCCAGCCTGCTTTGTGCAGTTCCTTCTCAAGGCTAGAACTGACTGTCGCATCGGGCGGAGCTGGTGTTACATCTAAAGACGACCGTGCGTCCGCTGTCCCCCACCCTGCTTGTCGTAGAGCTACCACTACGGTCGGACTCATGTCCACCGAACCCTGCACAACGGAGTCTTGGTTGATTTCTACAGCGGCATCATTCTCTTCAACTTCCCCCTCACAGAAACCTGGTGTCACGATGTCACCATCAAAAGTCCCCTCATCATCGTAACCCTCTGTTCCATCATCATCTCCCACGTAGAAACCTGATTTGTCAATATCTTCATCCGCGTAACCAGAATCACGCAAGTCTTGCATAATTTGACGTACCAGACCGCAGGATTTAGCATCGTGCTGCTGCTCGCCCTCAACGACGGGGGCGTTCTGGGTAGTCTGCTTCAACTGGCCGGCCAACAAAACGACTTCATCGATATACCGGAGGACAGATGGATCTTCCCAGAATTGTTGGGAGGACGGGTCCTGACTTGGAACTGCATTGTTCCTCGTCGATATTTCTCTTACTTTTGAGGCAGCCTGCTCACAGAAACCGCAAAAGGCTAGCGCACACCTTCGGAATTCCATGAAAAAACGTCGGTCGTCCTATAATTCAGTTGAAGTCAAATCATTAGTGCGAAGCTCAGTGGTGTTGAGGCTGGCAGTGTAACTATGACTAAGAATCTAAGTGTGTGACTGTAAGGAATAAAGTGTGTGACTATACAGTTTATAGCGTGTAACTGTGCAGGTTATAGTACTGACTGGATAACTTAATGCGTGTGTCTATACAAGTAATAGTGTGTGACTATACAGCTAATAGTATGTGACTGTACATCAGGATGAGTGTGATCATAACGACCATGACTATCAGTTTTTTTTAAAACATAGGCAAGACTTTCAGATTAAATCGTTTCACGAACAATAAATTGATGATCTATAGAGTGGCTGGGAGATCACTTACGTCAACCGCGTTGCCTTCCGATTGATCGCCTCTCTCCACCCCTGTCATTATTCTTTTTGGACTAGAGTGTTGTTTGTCAGAGGGCATCGTTATAGCGGGGGGTGCACTCGCTGCCTGTTTTCCCACATGTACGTGGGTACGACACCTTCGAACGCAGCTGATTTCCCAGGGATCCCGTCTCCAGTTCCCCAGCAAGACGATCGCTTATTTTCCGTACATCCCAACGTGCGATAAATGGTATGTCGCATCTGCAAGTCTCGCTACGGAAATCGTAGCGCTGGAAGTACGCAATCATCAGAATGAGGATGCACCCCCGGAGGTAGTTGACGACTTTGTTGGGGTCACGCGTCCCCTTACCTGCCCGCACCAGATCCTGCAGGACAAAGCTACACCAGTCCTGTTCACCAATCAATTCCACGTCCTCCACTGCGGCTAGCAGACTCAGGTCCAGTGAGTTATTCATAGTAGGTGCGAGAAATGATGACAACGCGAACAACACGAACCTGCGGACAAAGTCGTCGTCAGCGGCTTTGGTTGCCATTAACTTTTCGTGCACCCTCCCTAATGTTATTGGCCCGCTGCTGTTAACCACATCGAACCCCTTCCACCAGGTACTCTTTAACCTGATCACGTCGGGTGAGTCTGCCCCTTTCTTATTTTGTGTTGGGATTAATTTCACCGGATGAGGGCCTAAAGGTAGCTGGAGGCAATCGTGGACGTCGTACTTTGACATCATGAATGCCTCCCGGCGTGAGGCGCGAAAAATATGGGACCCGTCAGAAAATGCACGTAGGAACATAAGTGCATGGTCAGTGGGGACCGATTTGATCCTCAGGTCCAAGAGTCCGCCGAAGCCAACACCACGCACCCTCTCTTTCTGATCATCCGATAATTGCGCAATTAGTTGGTGCAACCGCTTTGGCCTACAGTGAACATCTGGCTGACCCTCTCGGCGGTCCCCCCCTCTTCCTCCGAGACACACTCACGTATGTGGGGTCGGCCACTGTATCAGATTTGACTCTCCTCTTTTTTTTTTGGCCTTCTTTCCTCAACACTTTTTGTCTCACCCACATCCAGATCGGCGACCGGTGAATCAAAAGTCACCCTCTTTTTTTCCTTGTGCCTGCCTTTGTCAACGATTTCTGTCCCCACCACATTCGTCTCGGCAACGATGTGGTCCCCTGATGTATCTTCAACAGACTCTACAACAGTCTTCTTCTTCTTATGCTTCTTCTTATGTTTCTTCTTACCCAAATTTTGGTCGGCGACCGGTGAATCAAAAGTCACCCTCTTTTTTTTCTTGTGCCTGCCTTCGTCAACGATTTCTGTCTCCACCACATTCGTCTCGGCAACGATGTGGTCCCCTGATGTATCTTCAACAGACTTTACAACAATCTTCTTCTTCTTCTTATGTTTCTTCTTACCCAAATTTTGGTCCACAACCAATGTATCATCAATTACATTTTCGCGGACTGATGTCTCTGCCACGGCCTTATTCTTACTGGTCTTCGTTTGAATTTTCTTCTTCGCACCCAACATTCTGCTGCAATAACAACATGCGTAAAGAGTGTGATAAGGTTGTACAGAGTTGGTTGTACAGAATGATGTACAGTCATACAGAGTTGGTTGTACAGAATGATGTACAATCACATCTTTGGATCTACACAGTCGCACTTGTTATGATGCAAAGTCACACGCTTTATATTGTATAGTCATGCAGTGTTGGTTGTATAGTCACCCGTTTGAGGCTGTATAGTCACACTCCTTATGTTGCAGAGTCGCTCTCTTTTTACTGTAGAATCACACCGTTGAAGCCGTATACTCAGTTATCAAATCACATGCGTAAAGAGTGTGATTTTACAACTGAGTATACGGCTTCAACGGTGTGATTCTACAGTAAAAAGAAAGCGACTCTGCAACATAAGGAGTGTGACTATACAGCCTCAAACGGATGACTATACAACCAACACTGCATGACTATCCAATATAAAGCGTAGGACTTTGCATCATAACAAGTGCGACTGTGTAGATCCAAAGGTGTGATTGTACATCATTCTGTACAACCAACTCTGTATGACTGTACAACCAACTCTGTACAACTGTTGCAATGACTGTACAACCAACTCTGTGACTATACAATATAAAGCGTGTGACTTTGCATCATAAGACTGCGACTGTGTGGCTTCAAACGTGTGACTGTACATCATTCTGTGACTTCACAACAAACTATGTATGACTGTACAACCAACTCTGTATGACTGTACAACCAACTCTGTATGACTCTTCAAATGTTAATTTTATTTCTTCCCAAACACCAAGTCTGTGACTATAACACTGCTTTAACGTAAACCTCAACAAGGAAGCATGCAAAACTTCAATGACGACTGTCTAATCGATGGCACATGCATACTTACAATGACGACTATGGGAACTTCAACATGAACTTCAACAAAGAAATAAAGACTTCATCTTTAGCTCTATAACTACAACTCAAAATTAGGGTTATAACTAGAGGAATAACGATTAATCAATAATAAAAACTGTGTGAATATTAGCTGTCAAAGGAAAAAATCTTCATCCTCGACTCTATAACTACAACCACTGTACAACTACAACAACTTTAACTCAAAATCAGGGTTATCGGGTTGGAAAAATGCTCTTTTATCATTTTTTATGGTTCATGCATGCGGGAGTTGGTGTTTTTAGGGTTCATGAAAATGGAATAAAAAGAAAATCGGAGGTCGAAAATCGAACATTCAACATACCTTATTGGAGATGGAGAAGCTGCGGAAATGGAGATGGAGATGGAGAAGCTACGGAAATGGAGATGGAGATTGATTTTTTTTTTAGAGAGGAAGAGGGCGGTGAGTGATTAGGTAGGAAATGAATTGAAAATAGGTGAATGGGGAAGGTAAAACGCTTTGGGCGGGAGTGTAGAGAGGAGGGAAATTAATTGGGGGATAGGGTGAGGGGGCTATTGACTAGTGATGGGGTTGATGGATGATTGGTGATGGCTGTCCGCAGCACATCAGTCCCGCAGCACTCTTTTTTTTTTTTTATACAATCTAAACCCATTCATCCACCGTTCATTTTAAGCTAAATGGATGGGGGATCAACACTAAGAGACTCTTGGAGAGTTAGTAGCTCCCTTGATCCCTATATATATATATATATATATATATATATATATATATATATATATATATATATATATATATATATATATATATATATATATATATATATAGAGTGGTTATACATATTCAAGACACAAAAACTGATATGAGACGGTCTCACGAATCACGATAAGTTTATTGTGAGATTACAACAAAGCAAGAGACAAATGGACCAGTACATAGCAGCGAGCCTTTATCATTGCAGTAACAGGTTGCAATGTTGAGTGTAGAGCTGGCAAGCCTGACCCGACCCGAAACCCGAGTAAAATTGACCCGATCTGCTCCGAAAATTTAGTGACATGACCCGACCCGATGATGACCCGTAACCCGATACGACCCGCTTCAGGCCGACCCGAACCCGACCCGACCCGAGACGACCCGTAACCCAAAGTGACCCGATAAATTATCTTACCCGACCCGACTCGACCCGAAAGTTGACCCGGCCCAAAAGCTGACCTGATGTGATCCAATGAAGATAAAAAAATAATTTTAAATTAAAATATTATTTAATCTTGTTCTCCAGATATTCTTAATTAAACATCGTTAAAAAAACAAATAAATAACTTTTAAATATTAAATAAAAATTATTTTAAAATGTATTAGTCAGACCTAACTCAACTCGTTAATTATTGATCCGACAAGACCTGACCCGATCCGACCCTGACACGACCTAAACTCGACCTGACTCGTCCAATTTCCACTCCAAGACATATTTTATAAAATTCATCGTTCGTAGTATTTACGGTTTTAATCTTCATTCACAACTTATTTTTGTTACATATGGTTTTCATATAAAATACTCTGTGTTTACCAAAACTATTGAAAAACACATGAAAAATTGGAAATAATTTGTATCAGATGATATAGTCATATACTCCATAGATAATAAACAACCAAATTCTTGTAATAAATGATAAATAAATAAATAAAATAAACCGTATAATGAATTGATGTTTTAAACTCGACCAGACTTAACAAAACCTAGTCTGACCCGAACATGACCCGATCCGATAATGACCCGAACCCGATAGTGACCCGACCTGGGAATGACCCGAACCCGGATGACCCGACATCTCAACCCGAATGACCCGACCCGGAAGTCACTCGAAACCGACCCGACCCGAACCCGACACAAAAGCTGACCCGACTAACCCGACCCCTAAGCGACCCGAAACTGACCCGACGACAGTAATCACCCGATAATGACCCGACCCGACGGTGATCCGACCCAAACCCGACCCGCCAACCCGATTGCCACCTCTAGTTGAGTGGCAAATGCAGTAGCATCTCAGCTTTCCACTTAATTAGTCAATTTCCAACATTTTACTTGTATAAGTCTTTGGGCTTTTTTCTTTTTTTTAAAAAAAAACCATTACTTTCTTACTAAATTTCCATCCTTCCTTCCTTTACAAATAGCTAGTTTTCCAACCATTGCTATGTTTGGATGTTGTCTCGATCACTCATCATATCCAAATGCTGAGTAGTACTTTGACTACTTCATTAGGATCCGTTTATATAATTTTTACATCCGAGGCCCTATTTGCTACCCTATGCAAGGCCGCCTCCTCTGGTCGACTAAGGATGTCGAAGGGCTCTAGAGAAGAAAGTGAGCAAGACTGGTGAAACAAGGAACTCCGAAAAGCAATCAATAAATCAACCCAGATCTAATCCCAGGTAGATCCGATCCCAAACAATATTTATCACAATTTTTTGTTTGTGACGGAAATATCTGTAATAATATTATAACGGTATTTTGTATAGGACCATAAAATAGTTTACGTTGAATGGATCAATATTTCAGTAATCGACGTTACATTAAATTTGATTAGTGTATTCAAGGACTGATCCACTCCAACAACTTTGCATACATTTTGATGGAAAACTACAAATGGTGAAAGAGATGGTCCTATTTAATTTAAATAGAAGTCGAATAGTTGACACAAGTCTTACGCCAATGTACGAGTAATAATTACACTTTAAAAATATGAAAAATATACTGTACTATATAAAAAGCAATATATATTTAAAATAGAAGAATGGGTCAAACATCATACATCACATGAACTTTCATAGACCAGATTAGTTCCAACTTCCTAATAAATAAATAAAGCCCAGCCTACTCGATAACCCGAATTCTTATTTGTGACGAAATTATCCGTCATTTTTTATGACAGGTCAAAATACGATTCGTTTGCATAAAATAAGAGAAAACATTATAAAATCAATTTTTAATGTTTTGATTTTTCTATACATGGGAAAGTGACGGATAACTTGGTGATAAATGATAAGACTCCTCGATAATGAGTAATGATCGAGTAGTCACTCTTGCTCTCATCCTTTTATAAGCCCCAATCAGGCCATTCTCATTGCTCTGCACCTCCCTCTTTCTCCTTCTTTCTTACCAAACAAACAATCTCACAAATTTACAACACTGACGATCTTCTTTAATTTGTACCAACAATTTTATTTTATAATTTCGTATATTTGCTGCTATAAACATATTTAACAGTACGCACATATTATTCTTGTTACAATTGATCAATGGCCAATTTTAACTTGTACGAGTACAAAACAGGGAAGAGAGTGTTATGGGCACTATTTATCGCATTAGTGATAATATATAGCGTACATCCTATTATGATGACGGGATTTTCTCGACTATGGATGTTAACTAGATGGCATCCATTCATCTATTTAATCCTCAATTTTATCGTCATTTCCATACTCATCTTTTCCTCTTCCTTCACGCGTAAACTCAACACTACCAACTTAATCCTTAAATTACACAAAATGTCATCTCAAAATATGTCTTCTTTGATATCCCAAACTTCACACAAATTCTCTGATGATGACACCTGGTGGTCTAGGATTGTTAACAGTGAAGAAACAACGGTACATGATTTCACATCGTTAGATGGCGGTACCACTAAGTTAGAGGATTTCACGGTGAAAGAAGCTAATAAATACGAGGATGAATATGGACCGGTAGTCGCAAGTGGAGTGGGGGAGGAGGAGCTGGAAGAGGAGGTTGACACGTTGGACGCCACGTGGAAGGCGATAATGGAGGCTAAGAGCAAGGGGATTGGTGCCCAACTAAAGAAGAGTGGGACGTGGACCGCCGGTGATGAGGATGCGAAAGCGGGTAAGTACGGGAGGTTGGCCAAGTATAAAGTCGGCCTGAAAAACTGGAGTACTTTAGGCAGGAAGTTGGAAGCCAGTGGTGGTGGTGCTGGTGGTGGTGGGTTCAGGAGAAAGGATGTGGGATTGACCTACCATGACGAGTTCAAGAATAGAGCTGATGCGTTTATAGCTCGTGTTACTAATGATATGCGACTTCAAAGGTTGGACTCAGAACAACGTTTCTTACATACAACAATTAACCCCGCTTTAAAATAAGATTTTGTAGCCACCCGCGTCATATACTTACCTATTTGAGTCGTCCTCGTTCAATCTGATGATCGAACTACAACATACTGTATAATTTTACATGTACATGTTACAAATGATACTACTCCGTATTTATTACTCCATAGTAAATATCATGTCATTATGTAATGGCTCTTAAGTTCTCATCATTATGTACGCCTTTAATTATGTCTAAACCATTCAGTAGCTTGTAATTATACATGAGTCGTACATTCATTTGTATCTAGCTTGTATCTTGGGAAAGGTCATCGGTATTTAAACCGATCTTTGTAAATGCAATAGGTAAGCAATGAGTACATTATTAATGATATTTTCTATAGTTCGATTTTAAATGCTACTCGGAAATATTAATTCAACATCCTAGCTTGATTGTCTTAATCGAGTCGTCACAGTTGTGTCGCATTGAGTAGAATCAATTCCGACTCCGACACTCAAATCGGCTCTAAAATGCATGGTCAACCCCGAAACTTGAGTCATAAATATCTGGAAATCTTTATGTTGTAACGGAGGCGTCCCGTTACCTACGGTTTGTTGATTACGCGAGAAGAACAAAACAAATAGCAAACAATAATAAACTGACACACAGATTTACGTGGTTCACCAGCAAAATCACTGACTACGTCCACACCGACAAGGAGACCAAATTCACTATTGTGGAGATAATAGTACAACAGTAGACTGTAATACACGCGCTTAATAGCTCACAGCTAAAGCCAAAAGTACTACCAATTCTACCAACCAGATAGTAATCTCAAACTGGAAAGAGACTACCCAACTGAGTTCGACCTGCGACAAACTCACCGACGAGACGAAGGACAAACGATCTTGCGGCCACCCAAGATCCGAACAAATTCCAACGGTCTCCAACGAAGACGAGATCAATAGAACCACCAAATAATAGAGACTCGGAACAAACGGAGTTTTTTCCTCAAGAAAACCCTCACAAATCAGCCCTCTATATTGTGCTCTCAAATCATCTCTCTGTCCTAATTAACCTAGAAACTAATCAGGTCTTTATAGTATTATTCCACCTAAACTAGTTACCTAAACTAATTAGGAAACACGGTTCAATCTTTCCTAAAACCAAACAATCTTATGTTACCAAAACAAGAATATCAACTTTAGGAAAGATATCAGCAACAAATCAATTCAAGGTCAAAAGGACAATTGCTAGGCACTTATTTCCTAACACTTTAGAAGTAGGCTTACTTGGGGATTAAGGCACAATTAATTTGTTATAATCCTCAGAATACTTACACCCGTAATGAGTTGATTACGTATCTAATCGCTTTGGTGAGTTTTCCAAGAGCTTGGTACCCACACCTTAGGCGCCTCTACAAGGCGTAGCAGTACCGGGTCGCCCAGACCCATGCGTCTCAACTCTCAACATTTAGTTGCATCATGCCAAGCGTCTCTGGCTACATGGTTTGTAACATAATTTTCTTCATGATTAATAATAAAAAATTGATAAATACAGTCTTAAGGGCGGTATGTAAGACAGCAAAAGAGGATTTTTTTTTATATGTGCATTAATTTTGTGCAACTTCGTTTTCAATTTCTAGGTTTATACCAATTTAGGAAGGTTTTAATTTCTTAAATACCATATTTCTCGACGCATATATAAACCAGAAAAAATTAAGAAAAACATGAGAAAAAGCTTTTGAAAACCATTATAAAACCACGACAATCCAAGATGAATTCAAGAGCCTTTTCAAGAGTTGAAACCCTATTTCGCTCTAATTTAAGCATTAAAATAATGAATGAAGAAAGGAATGAAGATGAGAGTCGATGATATATATGATAATGTATATGTATAGTGGGCGAGTAAGCTATTAAGCTAAGTATGTAATTACATAGGAAAGCAACTAATACTTACTTCAACTGATAGTGGTAGTATTATATACTACAGTAACGTAACATACATTGTTTTTGCATCTCAGAGTAGCTGGATTTATTTAATTGGTTGATTTGCTTACTTAGCTGACAGGCACAGACACAGACACAGACACAGGCACCTTAAGTATGTAGCTTAGGCATATGCATACATGTTTGTTTCCTCTCTTCATCTTAACAACTCCATCGATCTCCCTTCTTCCGAACTTGTAATTAATTAGTTCATCTTAAGAAATGGTAGCCAATAATAAGCCCATTGTGACTATTCCTCACATTCGGTTGTTTATATACAGCGTGATTACATTAGGCATAACATCAGTGTTGTTATGGGGGCTAGTCTCAATCGACGACCCTCAAGCAACTCTTACGAAGATCAGCCTTTACAAACCACCTGCACTCGGGAAAGACTCCTCCATGTACTTAGAGCTGGAACTGACCAACACAAACTACTTCCGGGGGTTCAACTACACGGGTATAGAGGGGGGATTGAGATCTTCAGCGTGAGCAACACTTCAGAGGGTCGGTGGGGGATGAGCTGGGCCTACATCCCTGTCGAGTACCAGGGTTTCAGAGACCCCTTGCACTGGAATTTCACCCTCAATTTTATCGAGTATAAGCTGAATTGGAGGAATACGAGTCAGGATATCGCAAAGCTAAAGAGCCAAGAGACTGGAATTTATGTGTCTTTGTCATTGACATATTTGTATAAAATCTTGCTTTGGATCACCAAGACGGAGTATTATACATGGTTGGACACTGTCGTCTACCTCAACCCAAACTTGGAATTCCATGGTGCTTCTCACTTCCATCGCACCCAGGATTTTAAGGATACCCTTAATTAGTTTTACTACCACTATTTCTTTTTTTCGCTTCATCAATTCATTGTTTCATCTCAAGTTCATTGTGTCTAAATTATGCAGTGTAATACTAATATACTATCACTGTTGTTTTGTACTGTTAAGACTTTTTTTTTTTTTTTTTTTTTTTTTTTTTTTTTTAAACTTTTTATATGAATCATTGTGTTGTCGATAAATCATTCAGCATCTTAATTTCCTTCGAAAACATATACGAGTATGTAGTATTCTTTTTTGGAAAATGTATGTATTTCTACTAAGTTGGAGATCGCAGTAAGTTGTGCTGTGTCCGTGAGATGACTTTCTCGAGAATACGTGCATAAACACGAGTGCTTGTTGGATCGCATGCATTAGCAAATTTAGTCCTTGTCTTCTGCGTCTACTTCGAGTCACACCAGCACCACACTGAAGTCCCACTTCGTGTCCTTAATCTTTAAGACCAGGAGGAACAAACTTGAGGCTATAACCCACGACCACAATGTTAAGAGCCTTGCGTTCTACCAATTGAGCTAGACGGACTTATTTGTTAAATGAGTGTCGACCAATTATACACTTGTTCGGTATCATTATGTGTATTGGATTTAGTACCATTTAAATTACGGTTTTTCTAACTTACATGTATCTAGACCTGTCAAAAACTGATCCGACCTGAAATCGCCCGAAAATGATCGAAACCTGAAAGTGATCCGACCCGATAATAACCCGAATATATTGGGTCAAAACCCGCCCGAATCCGTTACCTGCCCGAAAATAGATAAACTAAAAAAATATTGCTATTATACACTAAATTTCTCAAAAATACTTAGAATTATTTTTTATTTTCAAAATTTTAACAAATAATATTTATATATATCTTTAAAATCATATTTTTATCACATAATTATTATAATGAAAAAAAATCAATAAATCGCATCACAGTTTGTCATGTATATTCGTACCTCCTATAGAAATAAAATATCAATGTATATTAAAAATTATATTAAATAAAACATGTTTATTCTCACTAACATCTTGTACGAGTATTAAATGAGATGATTAAGAAAATTAAGAAAAAAAATTGTATTTATGATTAAAAAAAATTAATGTTTCTAAAGTGTGTTAATAACCTGAAACTCGTATAAATCCGACCCATACAATACCCGTATTTTTCAAACCCAAAATACAACCGACCCATATTTTATCTGAATCTGAAATGATCGAACCCAAAATCCGACCGTTTGACCCGTTTGACAGGTCTAAATGTATCTAATGGACATACGTTAATACATGTAAGGTTAATTGTGAACAGCACCAAGCCAGCAAGCATACATGAACTAACCTCACCGATCCGAGTGATGCCTACGTTGGCTTGTAGAGTCAACTAAGAACCTACGTACCTAACGATGACATATACTGTACTGTACTCCCTCTCATTTACTGGAAAAACACACTTTTTTATTCAAATAGGTGGTATATTTTATTCAAAGTGTGTTTTTCCAAAGAATGAGAGGGAGTATATATTTGTGCCTTTCTTTTTTACGACTTCCATCATTGACTTGACCCTATTCTTATTCCAAGACTCGGTTATTTATCCAATATAATATTCCACGTTGCTGCCTCACTAATAAGACTTACCAGCTACTAAGCACTAATTAAATTAAGATGATAATACTTGCAACATATTTGATATTTTCTTAAACAATGGAAAGCTTGCATCAACATGCTACTTCAATAAAACAAGTATTTTAGCCACAAATTCTTGTCTGTGATGGCGTAGACATCAAAATTTTATATATTTTGGTATCTATTTATATTTAATATCTTTAGTATTTAGAGATAATTATCAATAAATATTATGATAATATCTTAGAATACGGTACAATATTGTTAACTTTCTCTCTAATCTATTAGGCTATAAATACGGGCTTGTGTCTAGGTTTTAAAGGAGGTAAGATGGAATAAGTCTCAAACCGACCCTACTACCAAATTGTAGGTAAATGGAATAAGTCACAAAAAGACTCCATCTTCCCCCTACGGATCTAAGTTGATAAGACCTCCGTAGAAATATGAAAACCCTAGCCTTCGAGATGGAATCAAAAGAGCCACGAAAGTTGTAACGCGCAATCTTTCGACTATCAAATAAAACTCGTATTTCATATTATTTTGTATCTGTTATTTAATTATCGCAGATGTGAAAATTTTATGTTTTACAGATGAAATTACCCGTCACAAACTTATAACGGATCAAATACGATTCGTTTATATAGAAAAGACAAAATACGAAATACTACAAAAGTATGCGAGTTATCTTTTCTACATAAATGAGAAATATTTAACCCGTTATACTAACAAATAAAATGATGAAATATCTCCGTTATAAAAGAGTAACTATTATAGCAATGACCTAGTCTTCATTTGATCCATACTCTTTGTTGTGTCACCAATAATACACAAATTATTAGCACGTTGGTAATGCCCTAGATTCATGGGTATATCAGTACATCGGTACATGGGCTGATGGGCGGACCCCAACTCTTGCCTAGTGCGACGACTTTAACTTGAAACTTAAGGGTTAATATCATGGATATTTTACGTGTTACTCTTCAAGTTTGACGGATTATATAAAATATCTCTCTTTTTAAATTTGTTCATTTGTTAACCTCGTGTTTTGAGTTCAGTTCTCATGGTATCCTTAAGGGGTCATTTGGTTCGCGCTATATAGGTATAAGGTATGAGGTTGGAAGAGCAAACTCAATACCTTGTATATTTGTATGACATTTTATTGGTTTTCATATCCATACCTCAAATCCATAGGATATGAGTTTCTCATATCCAAGGGTGGAGGTGGGTATGAGAGTTTGTTAGAATATGAAACTTCTCCCACTTAATGCATAAGCTAGGAAACTCCTAATGAATTCATGCATTAAGATAATAAGTTATGCAATTTACTTTTGAAACTCATATTACATGCATTAATATGTGTGTGCGTTTAAGGTGTATAATCACCTGTATAAAGCACGCATATGTATTTCAAATATATCATCAATCAAATAATAATAATCACAATTAATTAATATTAATCATCTTCTTTTCTCTTTTTATATTAGTCTTGCATTTCTAACAAGTGGTATCAGAGCTTTAAAGATCTTCAGGGTCGTAGGAAAAATATGGCTTCCGCAACAAATACTTTTTCAATGCCCGCACCTCCTATTTTTGGAGGAGAAAATTATGATTATTGGTGCATAAAAATGAAGCTTTTTTTAAGAGCGAATGCACTATGGGAAATTGTGGACAACGGTCCTCAACAGCGAAAAGAAGGTGTTGAGTACACCAACACCGAAACACAATTAAAAAAAAATATAATGACGATGAGCTAAAAGATGCCAAAGCTCTCTCATATATTTTAAATGCGGTCAATGAGGTAATATTTCCAAGGATCATGCATGAAAAAACCGCAAAAGAAGCTTGGAATTTACTTCAACAAGAATTCCAAGGAGACATTAAAATAAGAACCATTCGACTAAATTCTTTACGAAAGGATTTTGAGAATATGAAGATGCAAGACAGTGAAAATATCAAAGATTACACTTCGAGACTCATGGAAGTGGTTAATCAAATGAAAATGTACAATGAAAAAATTTCTGATGAAAGAATTGTGCAAAAAATCATGGGAACCTTAACTAAAAGGTTTGACACAATTATCACGGTAATCGAAGAGTCAAAGATATATCAAAACTCAGTGTCATTGAATTAACAGGCTCTTTGCTTGCCCATGACCAGAAATTTAAGAAGTTGGAGAATCATCCGTCGGAAGATGCTTTCCCATCAAACCATAAATCAAAGACCTTCAATTCAAAAAGCAGTAACTCGAAGTCAAATACTGCAAATTCAAGTGCTTCTTCTGGGAAACAAAGTTCACAATCAAGAGAAAAATATCCTCCATGTCAAACTTGTGGGAAGACTAACCATGCTGAAAAAGATTGTTACTTCAAAGGCAATCCTCAATGTCGTCACTGCAAAAGATTTGGCCACATGGAGAAAAATTGTAGAACGAAAACAAAAGCAAATTTCTCAAACACCAATCAAGAAGATCGGTTGTTTTATGCTCGTCAAGCATCGATTATTAGCCCAAATCAGAAATGGTTAATTGATAGTGGTTGCACAAACCACACGACTAATAATTCTAGCATTTTTTGCAGATTGGATACGTCAATTAATATTTCAGTTCGGATGGGAAATGACGATGTTGTAAAATCCAAAGGTAAAGGCACTATCGCTATTGCAACAAAAAGAGGAACAAAATACATTGACGACGTTCTTCTTGTTCCTGATCTTACTGAGATTAAGTGTTGCTCAAATGGTTAAAAATAAGTACTCACACTAGTACAAATGAGCACTTGGGCCACGGTTGAATTCGTGGCAATAGTGCTAAATTTTCGTGGCTAAAGTACTTTGTCACGGAAAGACCATCCATGGCGCAAGTGGCCGTGGCAAACAAAAAAAACGTGACAAGTATTGATTTTATTGCCACGGAGTCTCCCGTGGCTAGAATTAATTTTTTGCCACGGATTATCCCGTGGCTAATTATGTTTGTAGCAAAACATTTATTCCGGTGACAAAATATATAATAAATTAAATAAACATAAGAATTCTCTACCCCTATAATTCACCATACGCATCGAAGGGCCTTCCCAGAAGATCACCCATCTTAACACTAAGATCACCCAAGCACGCTTAACAGTGGAGTTCTTATGGCCAGCTACCAGAAATGAAATTGAACTTTATTGACATAATCATTGGTTTGAATTCTTTTAAAGTGATTTTTTTTTCACAAACTACATTTACTTATGAGTAATTAATTTTTTCCCCAATGATTTACATATTATGACTAAAAAATTATTATTCCGGAAAAAAAAGAGTTTTGAAGTTGACTTTCGGACTCATGATTTCATTAATTTATCGATATTTCTATTTTAGTTTCTATTTTCCACGTTCTTTTATTGCTAGTTCTTTCGATATGTTTTTTTCTTTTCGTTATCGGTCATTATTTTATTTCATTAATTTTTTATCCTCATTGAGTTTTCTCTTGCCTACTTCAAGTTTTACCCGAATTTTATTTTTCATTAAGTAAATTTTATTTTAAATTCATTTTTTAAAATATCTTCCAAATAATATTACAGAGCAGTTATTGAATTAAAAAGTTGCCGATAAATTAATTTTGGATTTTCTCACTATTAGTCCTTAATTATTATATTTTCTTACTTGTATTTGTTAATTATTTGATTTTCTTATTTATACCTCTCTTTTTTTGAAAAATTATTTTGACTGGTTTTTGAACTTAGGCACAACTTTTTCTTCCAAACCAAACAACTTGAAAGACAATTAAATTACAAAAATAATTATTGTTTTCACAGTCAAAGTTAATTCCATAAAGATATATAGACTGATTAGAATTCTTAAATACGAATTTAATAAAGCAATTTTTTTCACAATGAAAATATTGTAAGAGAATCAATAATCTGGAAAAAAAATCATTCTCAGTCACTTTCTTTTTTAAGTTTTTATGTCTTAAAAAGAAGTGTATTACCTGTGAAAAAATTAATTAATTAAGCGGTAAAATGAAAGAATCTTAAATAATATTAGACGTCTCAATGATGGTTGATCAATCGCATGCTTCTTTTACTTGATATGCTATGTACGCCACATTTTAGCTAGCATATATAATACTATGTAAATGTTAGTTGTTTTTCAAAAGTCATACTTAAGATTATAGTATTTTAATAAAACATATTGTCAAATTAAAAGAAATCAATTACTTCAAAAATGATGATTAGTAAAAAATTAACAAATTAGACAACCAAAGTTTTCTTGTATTTAATTTTACGAAAAAATCAATTTTTTTTTTCTTAAAACTAAATATAATAATACCAATTTTTTATTAATAAAATTTTTTCAAAGTTAATATATTTTTTTTCATATTATCTTTAACTTTGAATTTTAATGAATTTTTTAAGATCAATATTTGACACTCGGCTTAACTTGAAAGTAATTTGATTAAAGTTTGGAGAACCATTAGCCACATGCATTTATTAAATCTGTGGCTAAAAATTAATTTCGCCACGGAAGTAATTTATGTCGTGGCTAAATAATATTTGCCACTGAACAAATTCGTGGCTAAACATATTTTTGCCATGGGTGTGACATCTTTCGTGGCAAGAGTGATTATTGACCACGACTTTAAATAAAATTCGTGGCGCAAGTGAATTTTTGCCACGGAAAAAAATGTTCCCGTGGCATATTTTTTTTCCCAAGTAGCGAATCAAATTTTTTCCGTGGCTAGGTAAAATTTAGCCACAAATAACAAATTCTCGTGGCATAATTCGTGGCGCAAGTGCCAATTTGTTGTAGTGTCACTTATTTTTGAAAATGACCATTGCAATATTTATGGACCTGACAAGAGAGAAATTGATAGTGTTATTTTGGAGAAGAAAAGTTTCTCATTAAAATGGAACTACCCACAAGAAAATGTGAATAGAGCAATGGAAGACACTTGGTTATGGCACCGAAGATATGGACATTTCAATTTACGTGCACTAAGTGATCTCCACAAACAAAATATTGTGCGTGACTTCCCCTCAATATTTGTTACTAATGATTTATGCGAGCCTTGTCAGCTAGGGAAGCAACACAGACTACCATTTCCAAAGGGACAAGCGTGGAGAGCTAAAGAGAAATTGGAGCTTGTGCATACTGATGTGTGCGGTTCTCAAAGAGCGTTGTCACTTAATGGAAATAGGTATTTCATCTTATTTATTGATGATTTCACACGCATGACATGGGTATATTTCATGAAGGAAAAGTCAGAAGTATTTCATGTCTTCAAGAAGTTTAAAGCACTTGCAGAAAATCAAAGTGGGTGTACAATAAAAATGTTAAGATCGGATAGAGGAAAAGAATACACTTCATTGGAGTTTGATAGGTTCTGTGAAGATGAAGGCATGAAACGTCAACTCACAGTTGGGTATACACCTCAACAGAACGGAGTTTCGGAAAGAAAAAACAGAATTGTTATGGAAATGGCGAGATGTATGCTCGCTGAAAAGAAACTGCCGAAGAAATTCTGGGCTGAAGCAATGTATACAACTGTCTATTTATTAAATAGACTCATTACAAAGGCACTTCGAGGAACAACCCCAATTGAAGCTTGGAGTGGAAAGAAACCAACGGCAAAACATTTGAAGGTGTTTGGTTCAGTTTGCTATGCCCACATTCCACCTCAAAAACGAGGTAAGCTTGATGAAAAGGCTGAAAAAGGAATTTTCATTGGGTATGATTCAAAGTCCAAAGGTTACAGAATTTTTAATCTAGAAACCGAGAAGATCATGATTAGTAGAGATGTTGCATTTGATGAAGATGCGATCTGGAATTGGGAGGAGAAAAAGGTTGAAAAAAGTGTGATGTTGCTTCATGAATCTCACCATAAGCAACATGAACATAATGAACCTGAAGACGATGTGAACACACCTCCTAATTCTCCAATACAAGCAAAATCACCTCACCCAGGTGCAGATGATTAAGACATCGCCACAGGCCCTCGAGGTAAAAAAGCATTATCAGATATATATGATCATTGTCCAATTATTCACTTAGATCAAGAAGAGTGTGAGAGATGTCATTTTGCCGTCGAAGAACCAAAAGATTACGATGAAGCATCTAGGCACGAAGAGTGGCAAGATGCTATGCAAAATGAAATAAAGATGATCAAGAAGAATGAGACTTGGGAGTTGGTTGATAGGCCAAAAGATCGAAAAGTAATTGGAGTAAAATGGGTTTTCAAGCTGAAGTTGAATCCCAATGGCTCAATTAACAAACATAAAGCCAGATTGGTTGTTAAAGGATATTCACAGCAAGCTGGAATAGACTACGGAGATACTTTTGCTCCGGTGTCTAGACATGATACTGTGCGCACCCTTATTGCTTTGGCAGCACAGGAGAAATGGAAAATTTATCAGTTGGATGTCAAGTCCGCATTCCTCAATGGCGAACTTGAGGAGGAGATATACATAGAGCAACCTCCAGGTTTTGTTGTCAAAGAAGATGAAGACAAGGTATGCAAATTAAAAAAGGCCTTGTACGGGCTAAAACAAGCACCCGAACTTGGTATAGTAAGATTGACTCTCACTTTATTGATCAAGGATTTGAAAGGAGTAAAAATGAGCACACCCTCTATATATTAAAAAAAAAGGTGAAAATGATTTGCTCATTGTTTCACTCTATGTTGATGATCTTTTAGTCACAGGTAATAATTCAAAAATGGTGACTGAGTTTAAGGAGGAGATGAAGAAACAATTCAAGATGACCGACTTAGGTCTAATGCATTATTTTCTTGGCATGGAAGTTGATCAATCGGAGAAAGGGATTTTCATTTCTCAAAAAAAGTTTCCCGAAGACATCCTGAAAAAATTTAAAATGCAGCAATGTAAAGCAGTGGGAACTCCCCTCGTTCTAAATGAGAAGTTCTTGAAAAATGATGGTCAAAATAAGGTTGACCCAAAGCAGTTCAGAAGTTTGGTTGGTAGTTTACTGTACTTGACAGCTACTCGCCCAGACTTGATGTATGCTGCAAGCCTCTTATCAAGATTTATGAATGAACCCAGTGCAACTCACATGGGTGCTGCAAAAAGGATTCTACGATACCTAAGAGACACTAGTGACTTTGGTATTTTGTACCAACCATGCTCAAGCCCAAAGATGATTGCGTACTCGGATAGTGATTGGGGCGGCTCAGTTGATGATATGAAGAGTACTACGGGATATGCATTCACCCTTGGATCGGGAGTATTTTCCTGGATTTCAAAAAAGCAGGATGTTGTAGCACAATCTACTGCAGAGACTGAATATGTTGCTGCCTCAGCCACTGTTAATCAGGCCAAATGGATGCGAAAGATATTCGCGGACCTAGGTTATAACCAAAATGAAGCCACTGATATTTTGGTCGATAACAAGTCTGCAATAGCCATTTCAAAGAATCCAGTTTGTTTCACTAAGACAAAACACATGAAGATCAAATTTTATGCTGTTCGTGATGCACAACAAGAAAAAGAAGTGAAACTCATTTATTGTCCAACAGAAGAACAACTGGCAGATATTTTCACAAAGGCGTTGCCAAGACCACGATTTGAATATCTAAGATTCCAACTCGGAGTAATTGGAAGAAGACTCAAGGAGGAGTGTTAGAATATGAAACTTCTCCCACTTAATGCATAAGCTAGGAAACTCCTTCTAATGAATTCATGCATTAAGATAATAAGTTATGCAATTTACTTTTGAAACTCATATTACATGCATTAATATGTGTGCGCGTTTAAGGTGTATAATCACCTATATAAAGCACGCATATGTATTTCAAATATATCATCAATCAAATAATAAGAATCACAATCAATTAATATTAATCATCTTCTTTTCTCTTTTTATATTAGTCTTGCATTTCTAACAGAGTTAATACCTTGTATCAAATCAATGATTGTTGTTTTGTTTTTCGAAAAATTGTATTTTTTTATTATTATTCAAACACTTGTATCCAAAAATGAAAATGTGCATAAAATAATCCTTGTCACAAATACTACGTAATATGGAGTAATGTTTTTTTGGAGTTTTTTTTCCCTAAGATGACAATTTTTTCTTTTAAAAAAACTATATTATTCAGTAAACTAAAAATGTCTAAAAAATATGTCTCTATCACAATAATAATACTGTAATAGATTTTTTTAATTAAAAGTTTTTTCCTCTAAGATTAAAAAAAATCTGACTTTACTCATTCAAAAAATGAACCGAACACAAAGTACCTGGAATAGAGTTTCAAACATACGAGCCTGGTATCATTCCTTACTAGATTAAAGCCCGTGTGTTGCACGGGTTAGTTGGCTTCGGGTTAATTGACTTAATTACATTGATGATGTATATTTGTTAAATAAGAAACTTGATCAATCTATATTACTCACTCCGATTTTTATTTATCTTCCCCTTTGATTAAATTATATACCTCACATATATTAAACAAAGGGGAAGATTATTAAAAATCGGAGGGAGTATTATAATAAATAAGATGATTGCATGATATTAGTAATCAAACTTAATTTCAACTAAGTTTATAGTGTCAAAAGCTTATTCTAAAACTCAAGAGAATACATGCGAATAATTTTTTTGATTGATAATATAAGATTCTATCGCCTCATCATAATTTTTCGATATAGGATTACTCAAGGTTTATAGTTTTAAGATATGCTTTAAAGACCCAGAAAAACGCACGATTACTCTTGTTTATAATATAGAATCATCACCTTATTTTAATTTTTCGATCTCACTTATGATATAGAATTTCATCACCTAATCATACTTTTTCGATGTTGTATAATTTAATTACTTAATTAAGTTTATAATTTTAAGAGCAATTTTGAAGATTTAAAAGAGTTTGTTTTTATATCTATGTTAGATGATATACGATTACTCTTTATTTATATAATCGAATTTGATCATCTTTTATTATAATTTTATGATGTGGGATAATTTTAATTAAGTTTATTTAAGTTTAGATAATATAGTCTAATTAAGAACTTTTATTTATAGACGGATGCATGATTACTCTTATTTATAATACATAGAATTTCAATATTTCATCACACCATCGTAATTTCAATTCGATGCGGGATAATTATACATTAACTATATACTTTAATTATACATTTTTTTAAGTTCAAAAGATTGTTGGTTAATACGGAGTATCTAAGAACGAAAAATTATGTAGAATTATATCACCTCATTATAATTTTTTGATATGTGATAATTTTAATTTAACTTTATTTATAGTTTTATTAATAGCTTTTTTTAAGACTAAAAGTTTTTCGATATGTGATAATTTTAATTTAACTTTATTTGTAATTTTATTAATAGCATTTTTTAGACTAAAAGTGTTTTTATTGACATCTAAGGATGAATGATTAGTCTTGTTTATAATATAGAATTTCATCACCATAGAATTTCATCGTCTTATTATGGTCTTAAGAGTTTTTTGAAGACTCAAAAGATTTTGATTGTTATGAACAAATAATTAGTCTTATTTATAATATAGAACCATAACCATATTATAATTAATTGATGTGGGATAATTTAAGTAAAATTTGTAGTCATATTCATAATATAGAATCATCACCGTACCTTATTTTAATTGTTTCAATGTGGGATAATTTTAATTTTGTAGTCTTATTAAGACTTTTCTAAACTCAAAATATTATTGGTTGATATTTAAAAACAATGATTAAGACTCAAAAGATTTTTGTTTGATAAAACTTTATAATTTTTCGGATGTGGGATAGTTTTACTTAAGTTTCACCTTATTATAATTTTTCGATGTGAGATTATTTTAGTTAAGTTTGTAGTCTTATTAAGAGATTAAGACATAGAATTTTTTATTGATATTTAAGAACAAATGATTAGTCGTATTTATACTATAAAGTTTCATCACCTTATGTGAGATTATTTTTATTTAACTTTGTAGTCTTATTAAGAGACTTAAATGTTTTTTTATTGATATTTAAGAACGAATGATTTATCTTATTTATAATATAGAATTCATCAACTTATCATAACTTTTCGATGTGAGATGATTTATTTAAGTTTATAGTTTTCCATCAGCTCGTCAATTTTTTTTCGGTGTGAGATAATTTACTTAAGCATAGTTTAAGCTCTTTTTAACTCTTGATTATAATACGAAGTATAGAATTTCATCACAATTTTCCATGTGGGATGATTTTAAGTTTGTAGTCTTGTATATTAAAGTTTTTTTAAATTCAAAAGTTTTTTTGTCAGTATTTAACCCATAGGGTTGTATTTAAGCATTTAAAATATTTCACTTTTAGTATAAACATATGGATTATCTTATTATATATTTTGGATGAATGATTACTCTTATTTGTATAATAATAAAAATTCACCTTATTATAATTTTTCGATGTGAGATAATTTTACTTAAAATTTGTTTAAGTTTAGATATAGTCTAATTAAGAACTTTTATTTGTAGACAAATGATTACACTTATTTATAATATATAGAATTCCATCAATCCATCTTCATTTTTCGATGCGAGATAATTATACTTTAACTATATAGTCTTAGTCCTAAAACTTTTTTTTGTCTCAAAAGATGGTTGGTTAATATCTAAGAACGAAATATTACATAGAATTCTATCACCTCGTTAAGAACCTTTTTTTATGACGAATGATTAATCTTATTTATAATATAGAATTTAATCACCTTATCATAATTTGGAGAAATGACTACTTTTATTTATATAATTAAATTTTATAATATAGAATTTCATCAACTCACTATAATTTTGTAAATATGGGATGATTTTAAATTTGCAGTTTTATATATCAAAATTTTTTTAGTAGATATTTAAAACCAAATGATTACTCATATTTATAATATAGAATTTCATCACCCCATCATAATTTTTCGATGTGGGATAATTTAAAAGTTTTTCTTGGTCGATATTTAAAACGAATGATTACTCTTATTTATAAGATAAAATTTCATCATCATCTCGATGTAGGATAATTACTTAAGTTTATAGTCTTAGAAATTCTTTTTGAGATTCAAAAGACTTTTGGTAGATACCGAAGAACGAATTATTACTCTTTATTTATAATATAGAATTTCATTATCAAATTGTAATTTGTCGATGTGGGATAATTTTAAAACTGTTATGTGTTATAAATTTATCACATAATGTGAAACAAATGATATGAAATTTAAACTCTAATGAAAGCATTTTTTAACACGAATCTAATTATTTCATTTTTATAATGTATTTTACGATAATGTTTTAAAAAAATGAACTCTAAAGATTTTCACGTCAGAATTGTAAAATAGCACATTAATATAATAAATTAAATATATATTGTAATAATCAAAAGATTCTCTAATTGATTTTTTTTATTATTTATGATACTTTTCTAATTTGAGATTTGATTGAACGGACCAATAAGATCGCTCGAAAAAAGCCTGAAATATATATATATATATATATATATATATATATATATATATATATATATATTTAGCGATACCTTTGTACGAATTAAACGCAGCCTAAATAATTTTCTGTCATAACACCGTTAATTAAAGTTAGCTTAATTATGCTTGATTAGTTGTTGATTTATTTTGAATGAAAATTAGTCAGAATAATTAATGAACTTCAAATTTAAATAGTTGAAAATGGTGGGACGTCCATGGTACCATATATTTTTAATGTTTTTTTTCCCATAGTAGAACTAGGACATTCAGTGGCTAAACAATAAAAATGATTTTATTTTAGATTAAAGTGACGATGTCCAAAACATTGGACCCGTGCGACCCAGCTGACCCACTCGATCGAGTGCTTAGCCCACTCGATCGAGTGTGCCCTCATTCAAGCCCGACTGCAGGCGCACTGGGCCACTCGACCGAGTTGGCCAGTTACTTGGTCGAGTAACCCTAGCTGGGGGTTCATAGCCTAGCCTATATAAGCATCCCCATGCACTCACCTTTGGATAACTTTTGATCATCCTTTTTACCCTAATCAAACCCTAATCTCACACTTGCAAACCCTAACCCTAGTACTTAGGAATTCGAACCCTAACCACCACAACTTAATCTACATCTCGATACTCCCGTGCAAGCCACAACTACGAGTCCCGTCCGAGAACAAGAACATGTAGGTTGAGGGTGCCAAACCCCATCTTTTCTCTCTTCTCTTTCTTTCTCGCGTCATTCGTCGTCGTAGTTGTCGTTTTTTTTATCGTCATTATCGCGTTATAATATCGTTAATATCACTAGTATTAAAAAGCATTAAAATACTTGTGAATTTGTGTCGAGTGTGAGTGATGGTGGGATAAGGAAACCCGAATATACAAGAGTATTGCACTCAGCGTTGCCGGTCGCTTATTCCATCACCCCGATCATTTGATTATTGAAGCAAGTCAACTTAAACAATAATATTCATTTCGTTCGCATCATCATTCAATCGAATATTTCATCGATTTTCAAAAAACTACTTTCGAAAACTACTTTTTTAATAAGGGTCGAAACCCGTTGATGCGGATCCGACATCAAACAATTCGCAAGAATTAATTATGATGTCAGGATGCGGAGGGAATCAAGTCGAGTTTTTTTAATTCAAGTATCGATCTATTAGAGTCGATACCAATTCCATAATTGGATGTCGAATCTAATGATTTAGTCAAATAAATTAATTAACACGATTTTTGTTGATGCTAATATAGATGTCTTCTAATTCGATTGAATTAATTAGGACATTAATAAACGCGGAGAAAATTTATATCGTGCTAGTTAACTTAAAACGACTTATAGTCTTTTTCTTCAAATTTTGCTATAGTATTCGATACCGGTTCAATAAGCGGATATCGGGCACGACGAGAATCATAAATATAAATTGGACATAAATTATACAATATTTACGCCCAATTCATCGAATTATTAAAGTCAAAAAGCAAAGTCGAAACGAACTATGGTTCGTACAGGTGCCACTCGATCGAGTGCCATAGGCCACTCGATCGAGTGACGTCCCAAAAACCGAGACAGAATGTTTTCCGGCCTCCACTCGGTCGAGTCTCGCAATGACTCGATCGAGTGGCAGTGTACTCAGCCGAGTTCGTCAATAACTCGACCGAGTAGGGTCTAAAACACGAGACAGAAGCCTTTCCCGAGGACCACTCGGTCGAGTCCCTCAATGACTCGATCGAGTGGCCTTATCACGACAAATACCGTGAGTCCTGTAGTGTCATTCGAGTCTTGTTATTACTTTTTTATGACTTAGGTCAACACGTGCCTAATCAATCACGTGAAACATCACTTTTTCAAATCCAAGCATCCTCATATCTATATCATTCTATATCATTCGCAAACCGTTATTATCGTTATACCGTTACTAACAAGTTAGTTATTTTCTTGTTGATTTATTTGTTTATTCTATCGTACTAAAATGAACCTTCGCATGCTAAATTTAACTTCGACGTTAGAATTAGTTGCATTAAATCGACATAGAAACCCTTTCAATTTCTCGCATGTCTAGGGAACATACTGTTTGCATAACATTTTCCCGTTCAACTAACGCGCGTATTAGAAAGTCACTCGATATCTTAGTAGAGGCCGCCAATGTGCGGGCGGGGTTGGGTGTCCTTTGTGGGCTTCCCAACACGTACCCTCACCCCTTACTCAGAACCTCGGTTTCCGGATGCCCGAAACCGTTGGCGCACGAGAGTCATTCAATACACGATAACCGGTAGTGACGGTATCGGTATCGCAATGCAAAGGGACGAGCCCAAGAAACTCTGACATCGAAAATGGGCTGTATTTTGTATATGGCCTACTACGACATAGAGTGGGTTCGAACGGGCCGGAACTCCCACAAAGTTCGGTGACATCGAAAATCGGTTTCCCCTTACTCCACTTCGATTTAAATTTCAATTCGATTCATTCTCATATGGAGATTGATTCGCCTCCCCAAACCCGCGCGTGGCCGCGTCAGGGTGGACCTATGTCATGTCCACAATTTGGCGACTCCGCTGGGGATCAACTGATGCGTGACTTACCATCGGCATCCTCAGGGTGAGACTCGAATTGAAATCGTTTGACTAGTACAATACGCGTTTTAGTTTCGCGGTTCATGCATAACCCTATATTTTCCCAGGCCGGTACTCGCGATCGACGTCCCACTATACCGTAATGTACTACAATATGGATATGTCAAAGCTGTCCATAGTCGATTCGAGTGGGTTTCGCGGCATGTTCTAAGCTTAACTCGACTTAGAAAGTCCGTCCCGATCAACGTCTAGACTATGTGCACTGGTATAGACCCTTTTTAGACCGACCGAGACTTAGTGTAAAGCATACATGGCGTCGTTATAATGCTTGCCTGACTACATGCTACTTGGTTTCCGTGTCGTTTTCAAAAACCGTCAACTTTTCAAAAATTTCATCCTTTTCAAACTATCCAATTTCAAAACCCGGGACGTATACCGAATTTAGGACTTATGATTTTACTCAAAATAGCCTATTTCTAGCCGGTATTCTGCCCATTTAAAAACTCAAAAATATTTTCGAACTTTCAAAACCGAGGCCCGATACTTTTTCCGATTTTTGAAAAATTGGGCCCCTCCACCAATTTTTTTATCGGATCCTCTAAAAAAAATCCTTTTCAAAACCTTCCTCTTCTTAGGACTTCCCGTATTTAGCAGTGTCGGGTTATGTCGTAAGTCGTCAAAGTCTTTAGCGTCGAAACTCTGTCGATCCTACATCACGGGTTTCTTCCCTATCCCAGTCCGCCTTATTAGACTAAGGCAAGGCCCACTTACGTAGGACATACTCCTACAAAGGAGGGCCCGTTTACACAATCGAGTCCAAAGTATGGGGATGTCTCACGTGGACCTTCTTTCGAACAGGACTCGGCCCACCCGCCGAATCCTAAGGAAGGCCCACTTTTCACAAGTCACCCGTCTAGGTGTCTTTTCCGAGTCACTTCCCTTTTTAGTCTTGTTCGGGATGTACTTTCTATTCCGGGATTTGGGCTAGTTTCTGATTACGCGGTGTTCTTACGGACAGGCCCCCCGAAACCAGACAACAGAAAATGCAGTCAACTTTGGATCAACTGACCGCCGCTCTGGCCAAGATCGAGACTCAACTGACTACCATCCAGTCTGACCAAGCAACCTTGGCCACCCGTGTGAGCGCCGTAGAGAAGACGGCCCCTATTGAAGGATCTGAGCCCATTAGGCCCATAGCTGAACTAATCAGCGTTGTTCGCAGGCTCGGAGAACAAGTTCACCTGTCAACGAACAACTCGATCCACACTGAAAATGCTCGTTCCTATTCGCCTTTAAATGACGAGCTACCTGCTAACCTCAACCTTACGGGAATTCCAATGTTTGAGGGTACTGAAGACCCGGTCCACCACATCCAGGCTTTCAAAGACTTTATGGCGGTCAAAGGGGTGAAGTCCACCATGTTTAAGCACTTATTCCCTTCCTCCCTTGAAAGCATTCCAAGGCCTGGTACTACAGGCTCGATTCCAAGAAATTCAAGACTTGGGACGATGTGGCGACTGAATTTGCTTGGAATTACGCCGATAATACCGAGATCCAGACTACAATGCGTACTCTGGAAGTGATGGCCCAAGAGCCCAAAGATGGGTTCACCAAATATCTGCAAAGATGGCAGGCCGAAAGTGTGAAGCTGGTTGATAAGCCCAGCGAAAAAGTGCTATGGAGGCCTTTGTCAAGAACCTCCTCCCATCCTACCGGGTCCATCTTCGGTATGCAATCATCCCCAATTTTGCCGCCCTTACTGAAATGGGCACAAGGATAGAGGATGACTTAAGGTTAGAGAGCCTGACTAAGGCCTCTACCAAGGGATATCAAGGGGCCAGTTCATCTGTGAGCAAGCCCACGTCTGCAGCTGCAACCCGCAGCATCTTCGATGAGGTAAACCTGCTTGACACCTCGTCCAAAAAGAATACACCAACTCGGGTATTCACGGATATAAGGACTACCTATACCTACGCCTTACAAAGGCTATCTTCAAAAGGCCTTATCCAACCAATAGGCCCGACTCCCGAACTTCCAGTGGAGAAAAGGCCCAAGAGCTACAATGTCCAAGCCTATTGCCAGTATCACCGAGGTAATGGGCATGACACGGAAAAATGTTGGAAGCTGAAGCATCTGATCCAAGATCTAATTGAAAGCGGGAAAATACCGTTGCCCGGGGACAAGCCGAGCAACAAAGAAAACCCGTTCAGTGCCCATGATATATTCACAGGAGAGGTAATCGACTGTTCTCACCTCATTTCCCCTTTTATCCCACAAATCAATGGGATATGGTTCGATGACGAGGACGACGTTTGCCTAGCCAAAGGGGAAGCTGTCCCCATCACCAGTGAAGAGGTTCGAAAAGCTAAGTCCAAAGCATTAGCCACTAACCACCTCGCCACAGCCGGGCGCTCTACCGCAACAACCGTCACTGAACCTGCCAGGACGGAATCCACCCTCGAAGAACCAAGCAGTGACACGGCTTTGGTCCAACAATTGAAGAGGGTTCGAGCTGATCTAACCATATGGCAGCTTCTGGTTAGTTCACAAGCGCATCGGGAAGCACTGACTAAGGCTCTCGATGAGATCAAGGTCGATTCACAGGTTACCTCCGCTGAAATGGTAGCCACTATTATGCCCTATCTCAAGGGCAAATCCAAAGAAGAAGGCCCGCTCATAACCTTCTCTGAATCTGATCTGCCACCGTTCGGGCCCAATCATAATCTGGCCCTATACATCACGGTCATTTGCCGAGGGAAGTACCTCCCGATGAACCTAATCGACGACGGATCTGCCGTAAATGTCCTACCTCTAAGGACCGCTAGGGCCCTCGGTATCACAGATGCCGACTATCTCCCAACGGCGCAAACTATCCAGGCTTTCGACGCAAGCCCAAAACCAGTAGCCGGGGCCGTTAAATTGACAATCATAACGGGCCCAATCGAAAAAGAACTGGAGTTCCAGATGATTGATGTCACCTCATCCTTCAACGTGCTACTCGAAAGGCCTTGGATCCACGCGGTCAAGGCCGTGTCCTCTACCCTACATAGGAAGGTCAAGATGCCACTTCAAGACGGTGTCATCACACTAGAGGTCACCCCCATCACCGTGGCAAGCTGCAATGCTACGGGCCGGGTCGACCCATGAGGATTTGATTTCGTGGGTATGATCGAGGAGGAATATCTCTTCAGGCCTAACTTCACCACTAGCATCAACACGATGCTACAAAACTTGGGTTACTTACCGGGGGCTACCTCGAGGCCATATCTTCCAGCTGGGAAGATTATCGAGGTCCTAAACGATGACGAATCACAGTTCAGATTGGTTTATGCTATAACCCCAGAAAACGTGGTCCGGGCCGGTATCCACAAGGCCACCAACATCCTCAAGGGCACTTACTTAGGCCCTTATAGCCCGAAGTTAACTGACTACTTCGTTACTCCAGTTTTCGGAGCTACTCAAGTGGGCCTCTACCAACCCACCATCACATATCCCGAGACCAAAACGGCTCGGGAATGCAATTTCATCCCCGATGAAATATTCACCCTTGTTCAAGCCGGGTCCAAGGAAGGGGAAAACAACTCCGAGCCCGGGCTGGGGCTCCTATTTGGAGAAGACAAGGCCGTCCTTGCTCCAAAGGATGATTTGGTCAACCTAATCCTTCGCAGCGATCGGTTTAACCCAACCAAGCTAATCTCCGAAGTCGGTACAGACACCGAGAAAAGGGCCTGGAGGAAAACCATCAAGTGGACCGACAGCCAAGGACGGACCTACAAGTTAACCACCGGCGAGGGAGACATGTCGGATACCGAGTTCGAGTCTGAGTCAGAGTCAGAGTCGGAGTCTAAGTCCAAGTCTAGAGGGTCTGGTGCTAGAGTTGAGTCTGTAACCCCTCTTTCCTTAGCCACTGAGGTCTCGGGGCCTGTCCCAAGACCTCTCCCTATCCCGCCACTGACCAACGAGCAGATGGCCGCTCTATTCGAGCTTTTCTCAAAATTTACCATTAATAATAATAACGAAAACCGTTCTGCTTACGACTTGTCTTATTTCCAAAATTCTCTCGATTTCAAAAATTTTATATGCAATGACATTGAGAAACCCGACGAACAGGTATCTCTACCTCTGCATCTGATCGAGCAGCTCGAACAAAGGGAGTCCCGAGATCCGGTAATCGAAGAAACCGAGTCCATCAATGTGGGAACCACTTTAGAGCCCCAGATGCTTAAGTTGGGCCTATCCTTAGATCCCGAGGAGAGAAAACAATTCACAGATCTCCTCCAGAAATTCAAGGACGTCTTTGCATGGTCCTACAAGGACATGCCGGGAATAGATCGGGAAATAGCTGAACACCGAATACCCATCAAAGATGGGTGCAAACAGGTAAAACAGAAACTCCGGAGAATGAGGCCCGAATGGTCCCTCAAAGTCAAAGAAGAAGTCGACAAGCAATTCAAAGCGGGCTTTTTACAAGTGTCTGAATATTCAGACTGGGTCGCGAACATCGTGCCGGTACCCAAGAAGGACGGCAAGGTGCGGGTATGTGTGGATTTCCGGGACTTTAATAAGGCCAGCCCAAAAGACGATTTTTTGTTACCACACATCGACATACTGGTGGATAACACGGCCGATCATGCCCTTCTATCATTCATGGACGGGTATGCCGGATACAATCAAATCAAAATGACTGAAGAGGATATGAGTAAGACTACCTTCATTACACCTTGGGGTACTTACTGTTACACTGTTATGCCATTTGGGCTCATCAATGCCGGGGCCACTTATCAACGAACCGCCACTACTTTACTACACGATATGATGCATAAAGAAGTGGAGGTTTATGTGGACGACATGATCGTCAAGTCCAAAGACCGAAGTGGGCACATTGCGGCCCTAAGAAAATTCTTTACCCGACTACGCAAATACAACATGAGGCTAAACCCTCAAAAATGCAGTGTCGAGGTAACATCGGGCAAATTACTGGGCCATATCATTAGCCAACACGGCATCGAGGTCGACCCAGCTAAAATCAAGGCCATTACCGAGATGCAGCCACCCAAGACCGAAAAAGAAATAAGGGGGTTTCTCGGGAAAGTCCAATATATCAGCCGCTTTATTTCAAAGCTAACCATGGTATGTGAGCCTATTTTCAAAAAACTGAAGATCGGAGAACGGGTACTATGGGACGATAAATGTCAAGCGGCTTTCGATAAAATCAAGGAGATCATGTCTGCACCGCTGGTATTAATGCCACCTCAACCTGGTCTGCCTTTGTCGTTATACCTAACAACGATCGAGACAGCCATGGGGGCTATGATGGCCCAGACAGTCAATTCAGAAGAACGGACTATCTACTACATCAGTAAAAAGTTCCTGGAGTACGAATGCAAATATACAATGCTCGAAAAGACGTGTCCAGCTCTGGCCTGGGCCACTAAAAAGCTCCGACACTACATGCTTAGCCACGAAGTACATGTTTTATCCAAAATGGATCCTATCAAGTACCTGTTCGAGAAGCCCATCCTTAACGGCCGGATGTCCAGATGGACTTTGATGCTCGCAGAGTTCGACCTCAAATTTGTGCCATTAAAAGCCATCAAAGGCCGGGTAGTGGCAGAATTCCTTGCCGACAATCCGATATCCGAAGAGGGACACACCGATACTTGGGCCTTTCCTGATGAAGACATATTCTATACCGATACCAAAACATGGGATTTGTATTTTGACGGGGCATCCAACTTCCGAGGATTTGGGGTCGAAATTCTGTTAATCTCACCACAAGGGGAGCACACCCTCTTATCCATCAAATTGGATTTTGACGTGACCAACAACGCAGCTGAATATGAAGCACGCATTCACGGGTTGCAAGCCGCCGCTGATCTAGGAGTAACGAACCTCCAGGTCCACGGTGATTCATCATTGGTCATCAATCAAGCGCTCCAAAAATGGAAAACTCGGAACGCCAATCGCGTGGCTTACCAAGCACGAGTAAGGGTTCTAGAGAAACAATTCCAGAAGGTGGAATATATCTACCTACCTCGAGAAGAAAATCAATTTGCAGATGCACTTTCCAAATTAGCATCCCTGCTAAATATCCCGGAGCATCTAACTAGCATGCCAATCTGTGTCGAAAGGCGGTCCGAGCCGGCTTACATCCACGCCATCCAGGATATCGAGATAACTGACCCAGAACCTTGGTATCAAGCCATTCTAACCTACTTGACAACAGGAGAGTATCCCCCGGGAACTGAAAACCGGGCCTAGAAGGCCTTGCGAAGATTGGCAACCTAATTTGTTCGCACGGACGACGGGCAGTTATATAAAAAGACGGCACAGGGGGCTCTCCTCCAGTGTATCGACAAAATACAGGCCGAAAAGGTTATGGCCGAGGTACATGATGGTGAAAATGGCCCGCATATGAACGCCCATATGCTAGCCCGAAAAATCATGAGGCTCGGGTATTATTGGAACACCATGGAAACAGACTGTCAGCTATATGTCAAACACTGTCATAACTGTCAGATCTTCGCTAATGTGCAACATATGCCTTCTTTCCTATTATATACCATGACATCACCATGGCCATTTTCGACATGGGGTATTGACATAATTGGGAAGGTGCACCCTTCCGGGACGGGAGGTCATTGCTTCATTTTGGTGGCCATCGACTATTTCACCAAATGGGTCGAAGCTGAGTCATACCGTGTCTTGAACGCCAAGCACGTGGCCAAATTTATCCAGAACAAGATCATATGCCGATACGGGATCCCACATGAGTTTATCAGTGATCATGGGACCCACTTTCAAGCTGAAACCGCTACGTTGCTAGCAAAATACAAAATTCAAAGGCATACATCTTCTCCCTACCGTCCCCAAACAAACGGAGCAGTAGAAGCGGCTAATAAGACAATTGTCACCATACTTAAAAAGATGGTTGAGAATTACCGGGATTGGCCCGACAAAATATCTTTTGCTCTCTGGGGGTATCGGACGTCAATTCGCACCGCGACCGGAGCAACTCCATATTATTTGACATATGAAATGGAGGCGGTCCAACCGGTCGAGCTAGAAGTGTCATCCCTCTGGATTTTACTTGAAAGCCAAGTACCGGAAGCAGATTGGGTCCGAGCCCGATACGATTCGCTAGTCCTTTTAGACGAACGGCAATCCCGGGCCCTCAACAATATCCAAATATATCAAAAGAGGATCCAACGGGCTTTCAACAAAAGAGTTAGACCCAGAAACATCAAAGAAGGGGATCTGGTCCTAAAATTGGTTCGTGCCTTACTACCGGTTGACCCAAGAGGAAAATTCATACCCAATTGGGCTGGGCCATATTTAGTGAAAAAGGTCCTATCAAGAGGAGCGGTAATGCTGACAGACTTGGACAGGAACGAATTCATCAACCCAACTAACTTGGACCAGTTGAAGCGCTACTACCCATAAACCCCTATCTCAATGTCATTTGCAAAAATTCGTCTTTTTATAAATTTTCAAAATTATAGACAAGTCAATAAGTTAGATTTAATTATTCTACTGTCGCACATCTCGAACTAATAGTCTTGATGTATTTCGAAAATTGCAAAATTCAAGTTTGAACTACGTTTGGTTTGATTCCGCTAATGGCGGATACGTAGGCAACCCCTCAAAAGGGTACAACCACTGCAATAAACGAAAAGACGGGAACAGTATTCACCAATATGTCTTTCATTAAAAAACCGATAAACTCGGGAAATACAAAAAAAAAACGCCAAAAGCGGCGAACACCCAAAACAAATCACACCAAAAAATAATAATAATACTCAAATAATAAAACAAAGGAGACTAATATTCGTGCATTTTGCCCATTCCTTTGTCCTTTGGGTCGCGCGGAGCCCGAGGTCGCCGGGGCGGGGACGAGCGTTCCCGAATCACGAGGGGAACCTCCTTAGCTCGAACCCGTTTCTTTGACAGCGGGTCTTCTGCTATCGTCTTTGGCCCAAGTCGGGCTCGCACGTGCTCGGGTAGTCTATCTCGTGGGCCAAGTCGGTCCTGCACTGCTAGTTTTGGGCCCAGTCTCCTTTCCAAGTCAGTCTGGGGGCTCACCTTCCCCCGTGCACCTCTAGCACTAGACCCTTCAGCTTGAGTCTTAGTCTTCTTTCTCTGACCTGACATTAGACGGACCAGAGTAGCTGGAGTGTCACCTTCGTCGAAGAAGCCCCTATTGTTTTTAACATGCTCCCTTCGCAGCAGATCAAAAGCTTCATCGACCTTTAGAGCAGCTCGGGCTTTGGCATCGCCTGCTTTAGTCCACTTCACATAAGAGTCTGAAACCCAGATGGAGTGACGAGATGTGGGGATAGGCCAAGTATGTCGGGTGTACCACCTTTGCATCCAGGTATCGCACATCACATCAATCAGTTGGGTAGGGTCACTCACAACTGCTTCAATCTCCGGGATTCTCTAGGTCCAACCATACTGCCTTAGTATGCGGTCAGATAAAGATGGATCGTCTGCTTGAAAGACAAAATCACTTGATAATGAGCTCTGTCCCTCGGGTCCAAGCCAGTCCAAACATAGATGGGCCACCACGGCACTATCCATCGAATCAATGGACCACCATGGAATGATAACATCTCGTCCCAATACTTCTTGGTAATCTGGCGAGAAAAATCAATGGCCCGTCTCCTCGTCATCACCTGATTATGACGGTAATTGCTCGCGTCAAGAGAAGGATCTATCACTAATAGCCTCTCGTATAGCCAAATCTGAAAAAGAAGGAAAAAACATGAGTTCCCGAGACAAAATAGGCGTCCACCTAAGGGCACTCGGTCGAGTGCCTGAGGGACGCTCGATCGAGTGGTACCTCTGAACACGAACAGGGGGATTTTTACGAGGGCACTCGATCGAGTGTCAGGGTGACTCGATCGAGTGTCCACTGCAGCAGAAAAACCGCGAAAAAAAAAATCAAGAAAATAAAAAATCAGGAAAATCCGACATACTTGCAACAAACGGGTACTCCCGGTCAAGCGGGCTGACGAATCCCTCCTGCGGTTGTCTAGGCCTTGGATAATTTCGCCCGTGATAAGCCAAGCCGGACTGTGCTCCCTCTCCATCAGATCAACCACGGTCAAGAGGCGGGAATTACCCATGCAAGACAATAAATCCATGTGACCTTCAAAAGCATAAACATGGAGCATACAGAAAGAAAAGGCCCTACGGCTGTGAACCGGTCTAACCCGGACATCGAGAGAATTCATAAATTTCTCCGCCAAGTCGATCAGAGAAATATTGCCATCCTCCATCATGCGGGATACTTCGTTGTGAGAAAGCCCTAAAAATTCTCGAAGCTTCCTTCTTGGGTCATAAACTAAATACGGGACGGCAGGACGAAGTATCGGGTTCCATCCTCCCATAGCAGTAATCTCCTCAGGTAAGGGACAAACTTCTCCCCGGGGAAAGGCAAAGACATGATATATGTCGTCCCAATAAGACAAGCAGGCATCAAGGAAATAATGGTCGATCTGCATCTGACGGAATGGGTACAGCTGAGTAATACCCATCTGATTGAGAGCCACCCTATCTGTGTCCCTAAAGCGTCGGGATCACTCTTGCAACATCACGGTCAATCGATCGATTCCCATGGTTAAAATTCTTGAAATGAATAAAGAGACTTTCTTTTTGAGGAGGGATAAATTATGAGGAGGCTGTGAAGAAAATCAAAGACAAGGGAGGGCTATATATAGCATCAACCTTACAACCCTCTTTCCATATCACTTTTCCATGAAAAGTTTCCTAATCCTAACCGGCTCAAATATACGGACCTAGTCTCAATACTAGCACGGATTCAGTCATCCCGAACTTTCCTAAACTTCTTTGAAGTCAAAAATTTCAAAAATTCCAAATTTCAAAATTTCAAAAAATCTCAAAATTTTCAATAATTCAAAAATCATTTTCCCCAGCGCGAGTCATATTTTCTACCTACGTGTTACATGCAAAATTTTATGTGACTTATACAAGTACGACTCAAGCAGGGACATACAACCCACTGTATCTCCCCAGCGGAAAGCCCGAGGCGGACTTTCCCCGGAATAGCACGGGATGGGCCTACATATAGGCGCACCCAGGACTTACGCGACAAGTCTGATTCCCCACGGAGTTATCATCGTCAACTCAGGTATGATTTCTATCTTATGGCTGGCGGGCCCTCGAGTCTAATGGACTATAAACGACCCGATCGGAAGTCTGCCAGGCTTCAATCCTCGATTGGCCTGGTAGCTACTCTGGCTTTCGCCTTGTCCAAGCCTCAGTCAGAGTGGGGGCTCTATAGACACCCGCATTTTGACTGTCAGGTGTCTATAGTAGTTTCCAAAAAACACCCGATGATGATCGGACGCTAACGTGTTTCTACGCACTCGGATATGGGCTCAAAACCATTAGTTGCTGGCTTAGGCATTTATGGAGTAAAAATCTCACAAAACGGACCTCAAATTCAGGCCCAGTAGGTCGTTCCCAGTCAAACTAGACTAATTTGGGTCATAAATGACACCGGAAATAAAACTGACTTTTTACGATTGGGTCAACCCCGGTCAAAGCCGTTTCCAAAACACATAAAAACAGCCACATAAACATCAAAAACTCAGTCCAAATACAAAACTCATCTCGAGGTCCAAAACATTGGACCCGTGCGACCCAGCTGACCCACTCGATCGAGTGCTCAGCCCACTCGATCGAGTGGGCCCTCATTCAAGCCCGACTGCAGGCGCACTGGGCCACTCGACCGAGTTGGCCAGTTACTCGGTCGAGTAACTCTAGCCGGGGGTGCATAGCCTAGCCTATATAAGCATTCTCATGCACTCACCTTTGGATAACTTTTGATCATCCTTTCTACCCTAATCAAACCCTAATCTCACACTTGCAAACCCAAACCCTAACCCTAGTACTTAGGAATTCGAACCCTAACCACCACAACTTAATCTACATCTCGATACTCCCGTGCAAGCCACAACTACGAGTCCCGTCCGAGAACAAGAACATGTAGGTTGAGGGTGCCAAACCACATCTTTTCTCTCTTCTCTTTCTTTCTCGCGTCATTCGTCGTCGTAGTTGTCGTTTTTTTATCGTCATTATCGCGTTATAATATCGTTAATATCACTAGTATTAAAAAGCATTAAAATACTTGTGAATTTGTGTCGAGTGTGAGTGATGGTGGGATAAGGAAACCCGAATATACAAGAGTATTGCACTCAGCGTTGCCGGTCGCTTATTCCATCACCCCGATCATTTGATTATTGAAGCAAGTCAACTTAAACAATAATATTCATTTCGTTCGCATCATCATTCAATCGCATATTTCATCGATTTTCTAAAAACTACTTTCGAAATATACTTTTTTAATAAGGGTCGAAACCCGTTGATGCGGATCTGACATCAAACAATTCGAAAGAATTAATTATGATGTCGGGATGCGGAGGGAATCAAGTCGAGTTTTTTTAATTCAAGTATCGATCTATTAGAGTCTATACCAATTCCATAATTGGATGTCGAATCTAATGATTTAGTCAAATAAATTAATTAACACGATTTTCGTTGATGCTAATATAGATGTCTTCTAATTCGATTGAATTAATTACGACATTAATAAACGCGGAGAAAATTTATATCGTGCTAGTTAACTTAAAACGACTAATAGCCTTTTTCTTCAAATTTTGCTCTTGTATTCGATACCGGTTCAATAAGCGGATATCGGGCACGACGAGAATCATAAATATAAATTGGACATAAATTATACAATATTTACGCCCAATTCATCGAATTATTAAAGTCAAAAAGCAAAGCCGAAACGAACTATGGTTCGTACAGGTGTCACTCGATCGAGTGACGTCCCAAAAACCGAGACAGAATGTTTTCCGGCCTCCACTCGGTCGAGTCTCGCAATGACTCGATCGAGTGGCAGTGTACTCGGCCGAGTTCGTCAATAACTCGACCGAGTAGGGTCTAAAACACGAGACAGGAGCCTTTCCCGAGGACCACTCGGTCGAGTCCCTCAATGACTCGATCGAGTGGCCTTATCACGACAAATACCGTGAGTCCTATAGTGTCATTCGAGTCTCGTTATTACTTTTTTATGACTTAGGTCAACACGTGCCTAATCAATCACGTGAAACATCACTTTTTCAAATCCAAGCATCCTCATATCTATATCATTCTATATCATTCGCAAACCGTTATCATCGTTATACCGTTACTAACAAGTTTGTTATTTTCTTGTTGATTTATTTGTTTATTTTATCGTACTAAAATGAACCTTCGCATGCTAAATTTAACTTCGACGTTAGAATTAGTTGCATTAAATCGACATAGAAACCCTTTCAATTTCTCGCATGTCTAGGGAACATACTGTTTGCATAACATTTTCCCGTTCAACTAACGCGCGTATTAGAAAGTCACTCGATATCTTAGTAGAGACCGCCAATGTGCGGGCGGGGTTGGGTGTCCTTTGTGGACTTCCCAACACGTACCCTCATCCCTTACTCAGAACCTCGGTTTCCGGATGCCCGAAACCGTTGGCGCACGAGAGTCATTCAATACACGATAACCGGAAGTGACGGTATTGGTATCGCAATGCAAAGGGACGAGCCCAATAAACTCTGGCATTGGAAATGGGCCGTATTTTGTATATGGCCCACTACGACATAGAGTGGGTTCGAACGGGCCCGAGCTCCCACAAAGTTCGGTGGCGACTCAATTTCGATTTAAATTTCAATTCGATCCATTCTCATATGGAGATTCATTCGCCTCCCCAAACCCGCGCGTGGCCGCGTCGGGGTGGACCTATGTCATGTCCACACTATTACATATGAAACTCATTTATTTTCTCATCAATGGTGAAATTTCATAATAATTTTTGAATAAGACTAATTGTTCTTTTATTCATTATTTTATTCAATTATGCACAAATATCAACTTATGAGGTTGGTTCTTTGTTTTAGAAATCAAGTTCATATAAGGAGCTCATTATTTAGTGGAACAATGAATAAGGAGTTCTTTAAGATATATGAAACTTCTTATTTAACCTCATTGCTATTGCCCCAAGCTACTTGTAACCTTGGTTGTAACTTGTACGAGTAATTGATGTACTCCGTGTGTATGTGATCTGTCACGTTCTATTTATTTCATTATCTAATAGATTAAGAGTTTAAGACACTGATATCTAGCTATAATCAACAATGTATTGACCTCAAATTTTATATATTACCAATGAGCGAGGCAATGAAGGCAGAAAGTCATCATGGATTCATGGTAACATTATTATCTGTTCTAACTACTGTTGACAATGACTAATTTAAGCAAGTAGTATTATAAATGAATTTTATTTGCTTAAACAATGACTGATGTAAACAAAGACTAACTTAGTTATTTACAAAACTTACACCAACATGCATGCATGCCAGCTGAATTGTAGATGAAGATGAGAAGTTGTTTATTTAGTTTGGACCTTTGGAGATGATTAGATGAACCACCCAGTCTTAACAGAAGGATAATCCATACCAAGGTGTTGGAAATATAGGGTCATTATAGGGACGATATATAACTAGAGAATATACGTTGTTGTGTCATGGTATGAAAGCCACTGAATGAGAAATGAAATCGCCCCGACTACGGTACAAATCGGAATGGGCGTCGTCCACCAAGGTCACACAACACTCCTAAAAGGTTGTGTACTCAATTAGGAGTTGAAACTCGATGGTATACTCAGAATTTATCAAAGAGATTTGGATGATGACATTTGATGTATGTACCCATATGCTCATACTTATATAATAAGTGTCATATGAGACTAACCTCAAAAGGTATCCAAAGTCACTTTATGATGAAAATAAAATATCATACATTTATAACCATACTTATAAATTGGTGTCAATATGCTACTTAATGGGAGATACCCTTACTATGCAACAATAGTCAACATATTGTCTTTGCATTATTTCTAACACAAGGTTTGACAAATTAGTTAGGTGATAACGAAAATATCTTAGTTTAGTGATTGAGATCAAAAAATTGTGAAAAATAGATCCCCAATGTTTACAAATTACAATGCTCTTGTAGCTCATCTGACATTAAAAAAGAACAAATTAACAATGCGATATATATTAACATGAAGATGTTGAGTCCTTGGCAATAGGTTTAATTTGTAGATAGAGCAAGTAGTCTAAAATCCTCTTTACTACTAAGAGAATAGAAGCTGCTTAGGTGGCGAGCTCACGTTAAAAGTTTTCCCTCCAAAACCTTTAATTTTTAATTATGGGAACAAATAATTAATGAAACAAATCAACAATTAAATCATATTTACAAAATTTCCATTTATACAAATTAACTTTTATGATAAATAAAAAAATAGAAAAATATAGAATAAAAATTGAAAATATTTATTTAGACTATTATTTGACTTAATTTAATTAAAATAGTAATTAATCAATTATATTAACTAAAGAGTAAGTTTTTCCCTTTATTAACCTCTTTATTTAATACTAATATTAATAACATAGTATATTTTAGGTTTAACACATCATTACAACAATATTTTAATTTTAATTTTTTTAATTATGAATAATAAAATTATTAAAAACCATGCAAATACATTCATGTTTATATTTTCTTCAAGGAGTATCATTTATACTCCCAAGTTTTCATGTGTAATTACAATAATTGATATATCATTTTATAACAAACTAATATTAAATTTAAGTATATTTTTTATAAACATTATAAAAAAAATTATTATTTCATACCATTATCAAATAAAAAATTCCTCTTATAAATGATGATAAGCGGTATATACCGCACATTTGTGCGGGTTCTAAACTAGTTAATTAATACAGAAATAAAAGTAGTCGATTAACTTATAAACTACTGTAGTTTAACTAGTCTAGCTAATTCTATATATCGACTGAGGGCAATGCTTCAACCGTACCCCACACATCACACATGGGATGAAGAGAATAAACCTCATCTATACCTAGGGCTGTGATCGAGCCGAACTATACCGAATAATGTCATTATTTGGTTTGATTTGAAAAATTTTCGAGCCGACGTTTGATTTGGTTTGATACCGTCGAATAATGAAAATCATTATTTGATTTGGTATTTGATTTTTCGAATCGAATAATATTTGATTTGATCCGAGAAAATAAAAAATTAAATAGAAGCACAAAATGAATCGACCTTAAGTATAGGTACAATTCTTACTATGGTGGCGGCAACCAACTAATTCAACAAGCAATCTCAAAAATACAAAACATTTTGGAAAACAAAATAAATCTACGTATAAACCTTGTAGACATTACAGTAGCTTAGTTTAGAGTTATGGCATAACTCCTCAGGCAAGCTAATCACCAATAAAGTCCCTACTTTAGTTACTACGGAGTACAATATAAATTCATCCAAAAATAATAAGTTTATTTCTCAATCAAATCTAGTTTCAAGTTCTTCTTTTAAGTAAGTTTAAGAAAATTGGACCGTAAATTTAAGTAAAAAAGACCGTGAAGGCGTGAATATCAATTTTAGGTAAAAATTTAGGATAAATTGTCTAAATGAACCATGAATTTAGAAGGAGCGGAAAAATTGAACAAATAATGGATTGAAACGAATCGAGCCGAATATTATTCTTGATTTGGCTCGAATACCAAATTATGATTTGGCCCTATATTTGATCGCCCGAATCGAATACGAATCGAGCTTTTTTCGAGGCGAGCCTCACGAATCGGATCGAATAGTTCGGCTCACTCACAGCCCTATCTATACCAAGGTTTTTGTGTGCATTTGCTTCACGCATGCTATCAAACTACTCGTATCACTTATTGTCGTTGATATTGTTAGTTACACGTTGTTTTTCTGGACTGAAATAAACTGAATTGAACTGAAATACAAAGGTTAAACTGAACTAAAATGAGCCGAAAAGAAGTTGAAAAAACGGGACCTCGCTTAATGTATTACTACTGATACTACTCCCTCCGGTCACTATTTTTCGCCTCACTTTTCTTATTTGGAAGGTTTTTATTTTTTGCCCAACTTCTCCACTTTCCTTTTATATCTTACACTTTTACCATATTACCCTTCTTTCTATCATTTATTTACAAGAAATGCCATTGAATTTTACACTTTAAGCCCACCATTCATTTCTTTACCATTTTATATTCATTTTTCACTTACCCACCATCATTTCTTTACCATTTTTTATTCATTCCTTATTTTACGTGCAAAAGTAAGCGGGACGATAAATAATGACCGGAGGGAGTATTTGTTAGTAATGTGATATGGAGTATAAGACTAGTACCGAAAAAGAGTACGTTCACATTAATGCGAGTATAACAAAATTATTATATATCGAGTAGTTATAAGGACAAATTAAGATGATAAATAAATAAATATAATTAAGTTAATATAAAATTAAATAGTAATGAGATAGCTTATCTAGATAAAAGATGGTTGTGGCGCGACAGAATCGTCACTGTCCTAAAGTTGATTTATGCCCCGTCTGCTACCACTCAACTCCCAATATTACACAACCGCTGTTACCTTAGTGTAGGTAGGGAAACAGATGAGTATCGTTAAGAATGTTGCCAAATTTTTATGAGTATAGTCAAGAACGTTGCCAAATTTTTAGAGAGAATGTAAAAGAAGAGAAAGATATTTTTGATTGTTGTTGTACAAATGATGGTGTGGGAGGTGGTATATATAGTGGTGTGGTAGGTAGTACCAACCACTATATGACCAATCAAAAAAAGGTGGTGCGCTAAGTAGTACCGATCACTTGACTAACCAACCAAAAATAAGGTCACTACCTACCACTCAACTTACTTGGCAGCTTCTTTTGAAGAAACTATTCCAACCGTATTACTTTATTGTGTTTTTTGTGCTTAATTATCGCGTTTTTATTAATCCTTGCTTTTGCGGACTATGTACGGTAAGTCATGCATGGTTAACCGTACCATTGCCCAAGAGCTTTTTCCACATCGATTTCATCTTAATTTATCACATGTACAGATATACTCCGTACTTGTTTGTTAATTGCTATGCATGATTAGTTACTGCATCAAATAAATGAACATCATTCATCGTCAGTGTGTCAATAACTTACCTGTAGTTATCGATAAATAATTAGTTAGCCCCTAATCATTCACCTTCTGATGTGGTCATGTTGCGCCTACAAGTTACAAACACGCATACTTGCTAATTAAAATTTGATAAGAAACAAAAGGAAACATTATTAATATCGTAATTAAAGTGGGAACATCTTTCAGAAATTGCATCCACGTACAGCCAGTTTATCTTTATTTTTTGTTCATAAAGTATACTCCCTAGTACGTATATTATTGCACAAGCACGTACAGCACCGCTGTTATGTAAGCCAATATTATAGACGTAAGAAATGGCCCGCCCTAATAGAATGCTTGTCCACGTAACCGTTCTTCTTAATTTATCAAAACTCAGATTAATATATCTGTGACAAATTAAACTTTATAGATCACGGGATGACAATTCTTTCAGTTGATGAGGATACTACAATCAAATAAATACGGTATGTAATTTCACGATAACGAAATGAACTAATAAACGTATGAAAACATAATTAAAATTGAATAATTGAGATCACTCAAGCCTAAGGCCTGTATGATGAAGAAGAAAAGCTTTGCCCTCATCATCAAAGTAAACCTTAACTTGTCTCATGAACTGACGCGAATTAACGATCCAGTTCAAACCCATCAATCGAACTTCCATCACAAACTTCAAATCAATGTGCGACTTATCCACTGTCTTTACCTTGATGAGATTGGAAGGAAGCCAAAGATCGGTGCAATTAACAACAGCATGATTTGCAAGGAAAGTGGTTTCACCGGGTTCCAGGATAACCCCTTTACCGTCTTTATTCAAGTTGATTAGCTCGCCAATGTAATTGCTGTATCGCGAGAAGGTTATGCGCAGGAAGAGGACGCTGAAGTTGAGGCTCTTGTAACGGTCCGGGTTGTGAAGGGTGAGGCTGTAGTGCAACATGTTGGTGGTAGCTTTCTCGTCCACTGCGTCCAGGCTGAGTTCGGTTAGGTGGACTTGTGGGTCGGGCATACGGATGAACAGCCAGATCACGAGGGCCAGTAGGACCGATGTCGCTATGATTTGTGCGGTTACGACGCCGGTGCCGTGGAGTCCTTTCAGGAAGATGGCTTTGTTTTTGGCCCTGGCTTTTGTATCCGAACCCCAGATGGACCACATTTTGTTCTTTCTTTGATTTTGATTTTGATTTTGTTGTCCTACCAAAGACTGTATATCAGCTTCGAGTTATATATGTTTACTAGCGACTATTACTATGTGTGTGTGTATATGCAGAGTCATTTGAAAACTATTACTTATTTCCCACTACAAATTTGATATATATATATACAACTACCTTTGTGTAACGTGATGCGTTGACTTGATTACAGGGTGAATCCACCTTCTAGCAAGGGGTGCTACCCCAAGCCCAATAATTATTCTAATTGGATAGTGATAGAGCGCCACCAGGTGGCGTCGAATCTCAGCGTCACCAGGTGGCGTCGAATCTCAGCGCCACCGGAATAAAATAATAAAAAAAATAAAATCTTGAAAATCTTTATTTTGATTTTGGATAAAATTTAAAAGGGCATACATGTAATTTTACCATTTATTATTTATTATAAATTATTTAATTAAGAATATTTTAAATAAAATAATGTTTACCGTATCTTTTAATTGATTCTTCACCGTTATTTTACGTATTTTACTGATTCGTCATTATTTTTTGTTTTTTTTCACCATTACCACTTTAAAACTTGAAAGAAGATCGGAAATTAATTACGATTAGAAGACTCAAATTTTGGTATGTACGTGTTTATCCTCGTAATTTTTCAGTTTGGTAATCATATTTAGTTTGTTCGGATTATTTTTATGTGAATGCATACTCTTCTTATTTCAGTAATCAATTTTGTGATGAACCTGCTTAAATTGTAAAAAAAAAGTGACACTAAAGTGACGAATTGGTAAAAAAATGTCGTCGATGTCAAATAAGTAAAAAAAGTGATACCGAAGTGACGAATTAGTGAAAAAAAGTATAATCGTGTTACGGATTAAAAAAAATTAACCGATGCAAGAAATTGGTAAAAAAACGCAATCGGTGTCATATTGTTACGGATTAAAAAAAATTAATCGATGCGATACTATTTAGAAATTAATGTTCGTAAAATAAATTACCTAGCGTTTTAGGTCGGTTTAGATTTTCTTTTTCAAAGTGTGCCGATATTGTCACATACGTCCGTGTTTACGGTTCTTACGATACAGTGTAAAAAATCTAGACATGTCGAAACTCAATCCACAGTCCATTTGACCCGAACCCGAAAAGACCCATTAATCTAGAATTGAAATCCGACTCGCCCCTTATTGTAACCCGACCAATTTAACGGATCTAAAATCTTCTAATCAAAAAAATTTCGTACTGAAATATCTAATACCAGACGTCTTTATTAAACTCGCTACCAAACAGACTTCCGCCGTCCATTTCGTTTTATGATAATCATCAAGACAAATGTAATACAGTAGTAATTATTAATACTATAAAGTAAAAATTTGATATTATAAATGATAGATTGTTGTAATAAAATTTAATATTAATAAATAAAAGAATTAACTTTCACAATAAGAATTAGTCAAGTTTGTCCATAACAATAAAACAAAACAATAAGGTAAAAGTGTAGGTTTAGACTATTAAAAGGGATAATGTTTAATAGGTAGTTTTATTATTAGGAAAATGATAAATACAACCCTTAGGGTTGTATCTAAAAGGCTAAAAGAGAAAAGAAAATGTTAATACTTGCATTAATTGCATCGATGTATGTGTAATTTATTATTAAATTTCTAATTTTATGCCAAATATAGAAGATATTTAATACTTAAATACAACCCTAAGGTCTGTATTTAACATTACCGTTATTATTATTTTATTTTTGTGGGTATATTTTTTTTCCAATATATACGTAACTACTAATCCTACAATTAAGTCTTTTTTTTTTGCAAATCTTCAATTCTTTTGTTATTTTCTTTGATTTTTTCTTTTTTTAAATTATATATTATCAATTATTTTAAATATGTGAACTACCGAATTTGCCCTTTTCAACAAACTTAATTTAAAATCATATTTTAATGAAAATAAATAAAATAAGTATAATAAATGACTAAAATACCCTCGGTGACGCACAAATTCGGCGCCACCCGGTGGCGCCATCTCATTATTCTAATTGTAGTTTGAATGATCCATTATTGTTATCCAAAAAATACCATAAAAGCCATAATAAGTAACATTTAATACTCCAAATGAACATAAAATTTATGGTGGTGTATTAGTAAAACCTAATGTTTAGTGTCCTGTAGGCCAGGGTTCAAATTTTGTAAGTAACAATTTTTTTTTTTCAAGCAAATTATAATGAAAGAAAAAATAATATTACGATTTTAATTATGCTCCGCTTTATTGAATATTTATTTTGAATATAAGATATGCTTCTTTAAATCGTGATTTAAAATTTTTTAGACGACGAAAAAAAATTTGCTACCCCATCCTCCAATTCCTAGATTCGCCCCTGCTTGATTAGGCTATGTTTAAAGGGGGTCTGAGTATGAGTCTGAGTATGGGTCTGAGACTCAGTTTTATTGAATCTGAGACTCAGACCTGGATAATGTGGTTGGTACGAGTCTGAGTCTCAGACGGATTTAAGTTTAAAGGAAGTCTGAAGTTGAGTCTGGACAAAAGTCTGAAGCTCAGATTCTTTGAGTACAGTCTGAGACTCATATCAGATGAGTCTGAAGTTGAGTCTTGAATTTCAAAGACTCATCCTCATACTCGTGTTGTTCAGTTTAGACATGTTACTCATCTTCAGTCTTCGTGTGTTCAGTTCAATATTATAATAACAATAATAATACTCGTAATAATTAATATTAATATTATTATTATTATTATTATTAAATATTAAAATTAATGACATTTTTTTAGTATAATAATAATAATAATTAATATTTTTTATTGTTATTGTTATTAATATTATTACTATTAAATATTAATATTGATTATTAATATTAATATTAGTATTATTATAATATTATTAATAATTAATATTATTATTAATTATTACTACTACTATTATTATTGTTATTGTTATAATTATTATTATTACTATTATTATTATAAAATATTTTTATTAATAATATTTTTATTAAAATTAAAATTAATATAATAATAATTACTATTTTTTTGTAACAAGTAAACTTATTAGTATTATTATTATTATTATTATTATTATTATTATTATTATTATTATTATTATTATTATTATTTCAGACTACTTTAGTTCAGTTTGGCCCAGCTCAGTTCAGTTCAACTCATTCCACTTTAGCTCATTTCACTTCACTACAAAAGGATATGACCAAAATGATTTGTATTACATGATATAGTTGTATAAATGATAAAATTAAAACCAAATTCGTATAATAAATGATAAATAATACGCCACGTAGTAATAAAAACGGATAATGAATGGATGGTTATACCCGACCAAACCAAACAAAACCTAGTTCGAGCTGAACATGATCAAACCCAACCCGAACCAACGATCCGACCCAAAAATGATCCGCATCTGACTCAGACCCGACAACTAGACATGGCAAAACTGGCTCGACCCGACCCGAATAAGCCAACCCGAACCCGGTCTGATATCCAAACTAAAGATTCGAGGTTGACTCGTAACCTGAATTGACCCGAGCTAACCCGAAATTGACCCGACTATTATTATAAAAAAAAATGAGTCGATATCCCTAAAAAATATGAAAATAGCAAACCCGAAATGATTTGGCCCGACCCAAAGTCAACGCGAAACTCACCTGACCCAAACCCGACCCGGTTGACTTGTTTGCCAGGTCTACCGACAACCAACCCAAACTCGGCCCACCCGATTGCCACCTTTAATAATGATCACTTGAAAATAAAATTATTTGTATGTCACAAGATTTATTTAACAATTAATTATTTAATTGTAATTATTCGAGTTATAAAATAAACCTAGATATTGAGGTAAATAAAAAAATAAAATAAGGTGAGTAGAAAGTTGAGGTGAGATGGGGTGAATAAAGAAAAAATAAAATAAAATAAGGTAGGTAAAAAGTTAAGTTAAGATGAATAAAAAAATAATATAAAATAAGGTATGTGAGGTGAGAAAGTCTGAGATGAGTCTGTGAATAAGGTGTACTTTTGTAGGAAGTCTGAGTCTGAGTCTGAAGAATGAAAAGTGAGTCCGAGGAAAAAAGATGAATCTGTGGATAAACATAGTCTTAGTATGTTCAATAACTACAATAATTTAACCCATTATTGTTTGGTGCTCCCTCCTCTTCACTAAGATGTTCCACATTTCCTTTTTAGGAAAATTCACTAAGATGTTCCACTTTTCTTTTTGGTATATATTTTGTGGTTCTTATTGTTTATGACCCCACTTTCTTTTCTTCTCATTCATTTTCCTCCACATATTCCCTCCTCCTTAAGAACTTCCCAAAACCCAATATGGAAGATCATAGAGAAGGGGAGGGAGTACTATTTTAAAAAAAAAAATCTTTTGACATTTGCTCAAAATTATTTACCTGCAATGGACTAATGGTTTCATGCCAGCTTTTTTTTTTGGAAATTTGCAGGAATGTACCGCTATGGGGACAACCGACATCGGTATACAATTGCACACAGTGACACAGGAGTATCATGAAGGTGTCAGCAAAGTAAAAATTTGCAGGAGTATCGTGAAGGTGTCAGCAAAGTCTAAATTACGTTTAATTTTATAGAAGGAGGTATCCACCAAACGTAACAAATTCAAGGAAATATAACCCAAAACGTGACAAATTCAAGGAATTATAATCAAAATAATATTGAAATATTTTATTTAAAGCAGTTTAGTCGTTTAGGGAAAAGAAATAATAATTTAGAACTATTAAATTGGGTAATTAATGAGTAATGTGGTGCATGAACAAATTTTTTAAAAAAAGTTGACTATATTATTTTAATTTTATAAAAAAAAGATGGGAACCCCAAAATGTGACAAATTCAAGGAAATATAACCCAGTGACAAACTCAAGGAAATATAATCAAAATAATATTGGAATCAATATATATATATATATATATATATATATATATATATATATATATATATATATATATATATATATATATATATATATATATATATATATATATATATATATATATATATATATATATAGAGTTTATCACTAATTACCCCCTTCTATGTTTCCCATTTTTCAAATTACCCCCAAAAAATGTTTCCGTTAAAATTACCCCCGTAAAGTTGTAAAAAAAATTAGATTTTACCCCCAGGCGTCCTTCTCTCCTCTTTCCGTTGACTTATGCGATTTTTCTTCCCGTTTTGCCCCTCCCCTTACTAACACTCTCTCCTCTCTTAACACTCTTTCACTCACTCAAACACACTCAACCCTACCAAAACCCCCAAATTCCCCCAATTTCAAGAACCCTAACCTTAATTCCTAAAATCGACGCAAAATCGAGCACGACGACCAATTTGCAGTCAATCGATCCATTTCTTAAGGTAATTTCTCTTCCTTCCTCTTCCCATTTTCGACTCTTCTCTTTTCGCGGTTAGGGTTTTTGAAATCGAAATTTATCTCGATTTTCTGGGTTCATTAAAAACCATTCTCAATTTATGGGTTTATATTAAGGGTTTAGGGTTGTTGTTTTCAGTGGTAGTGATTTGAACTTCTATGTATGTAAATATCATTGTTTCTGGGTTGTGTTAATGTCATTGTTTCTGGGTTTTTCGAGATAGTGACTTCTGTAAATTGCAACCATGTCCGTCCATAGCGGGGTGCAGTCATCAGCTGGAGGCGAGAGATGTCACTGCGGCAATGAAGTTGCGCTGCTCACTTCTTGGACACATAAGAATCCCGGTCGACGCTTCAAGTGTTACAATACAGGATGCTTGATACTCGTGGTTGTACGTACTTCAAATGGGTCGACAAATGTCCAACTGAATGGCAAAGGGATGTAATTAACCAATTGAAGATGGATAAGGACTTGTCGGAATTGCAGAAGTTCCTTCTGGAAGTCACGAAGGACACTTTCTCAAATGCTGTAAGGTTAACTGATGTGAGGAATGATAACCTCTCTGCAATGTTGAGGTCAGCAGCTAAGAGGGATGCTCTTTTGAAGAAGGTTGTCATTTCGTTGTCGGTGGTTTGTTTGACGCTTGTACTCGGTATCGCATTTGCTTAGTGAAGTGACTATTCAGTTATGTGTCGTAATGTAGCGTAATGTGTAGTATTGTAGCGTAATGTATTGTAATGAACGTTCTACTAATGCCCTGAAATTGTGGATTGTATGTAAGCTCTATATAATAGAGCCATTTTGCAAGATAATGAAATGATGATTTTATTAGAAAATTTAGCCGTCGCCATTACGGTAGTCCTTACATTCAAACCAACATTTGCAAAGTCGTCCCGTCTAGGTGTACAATGGCCTTACTATACTGTCTATTGCGCCACATACATCGACTGAGTCGTTTGCAGCTTCCAACTCTGCTACACGTTGGTACATGTATGGTGCGGGTCCGTAAGTAGCATACCTATCAAACATGGCCCTGTCGGCATGTGTAGCCACCCATGCATATGGTCCGTGCTCACCCACCCCGTTGTTCCATTCCTCCTTCCCCCTTGACTTCAGCTTAAACATTGTCGCCATCTTGAATGCCGACACGCAGTCATCTCCAGGCCTCCCAAACGTGAGCAACACAGTCCCACGAAACTCAGCCTGATTCTAGAGGGATTTAACCTTCTTCACTTCGAACACCCTGCCTTGGAGATAGTCCTTGACCCTACTGAATGTTCTACTCACAAGTTGGCAATTCCTCACATTAGATGGCATCCCTGCAAGCACAACCGTATAAGGACCGGTGTAGTACACTTCATTCGTTGCCATATTTAGGTTAGGGTTTAGGGTTTTCAATATGTGGAGTTGTGGTTGTTGAGGATGCAATTGAGGGTCTATTTATAGGGTTTATTCCTGGGAGTCCTACTGCTACTAGGTTTAGGTTTTAGGGAAGCATTAATTGCCCTTACCAAACACCTCTTTCATTGGTCAATCTAATCTACAACTTCAATTGGTAAGTAGCAAGGTTGACTGTGTGGTTGTTAGACAGCAAATTAAATGACTTCATGAATCACTAACTTATTAATGTCGAATGATGCCGTTGTACTGATGGAGGAGTAACAATAGCCTATGTTTCAGCTTCCCTGTTTTCCCTCTTAAGTTTCTTTGTTATTTAATATTACCCCCAAAAACTATGTATCCATGAAATTGTCCCCCAAAACATACGTATCCATAAAAATAACCCCCGGAGTGGTGTAAAAATATTTGATTTTACCCCCATTATACAGACAAATTATCACCAATTTGTAAACAAAGACAATGAACAAATGTGAAATAGAAAATAGAGTTCTAAATAGGACCTGAAAACTAAATGCGCAGTAGTACATAGAAAATAGATCCAAAGTCATGCAACCACAAGCAAAGTAAAGTTCTAAGTAGGAGATAACATAGGTTTTGGTGGTTCTAAATAGCACAATAGGAGATACATCCAAGAGTTCTAAATCATATTTCCAGTTAAAGTCGAAGCTTGACTAATAAGTTCGACAAAGCTTGTTGGTGTCTGAGGTTGTCCACTGGGTATTTGATTTGATGTTGAACGATTGACGCTGGAGGTGGAAGCTTGTGCAGTCGCTGCAGGTTGAGCTTGAGTAGCTTGAGCTTGATTCTGTAAAACCAAACGTGCTCTCTGGACATTCCTTGCCTGCCTCCTTGTCTCTACAGCCCACTCACTACCTGTCATTGTCCTCAACAAACAGTCCATATCATGTGGACATGTAACCATTGCCTTCCCCATGGTTTGAGCAAGTCTAGGATCGGCTCTAGTATAGTAAATTTCGAAGTCTCTTCTTCCCATCAAACGCTCTCCTAGATTTCTAAAGTATTGGACATTCAGAATTCGAGTATTTAACCCACATTATAGATGCATACCACCCCCAACATATTCAGTTCTACCATTAACTAGAGCAAACTCACCACCATAGAATGTTCGCAGATTGAACTCCAGATTGAACTACATCCTAATCAGAATATAAACAAAATTACTTCAATTAACATTTCCTTCATGACAAAACACAACCGGACATTGAATGTGCAAAATAAACCCAACTGAAATAGTTTTCAATTGAACCACGACATAAACACAGGTGTCCCCAAACAATAAACAGTATTGTTCAATTTAATTTCGAACACTAAACCCTAATCGGAATAACCCTAACCGCGAAAAGAGAAGAGTCGAAAATGGGAAGAGGAAGGAAGAGAAATTACCTTAAGAAATGGATCGATTGACTGCAAATTGTTCGTCGTGCTCGATTTTGCGTCGATTTTGGGAATTAGGGTTAGGGTTCTTGAAATTGGGGGAATTTGGGGATTTTGGTAGGGTTGAGTGTGTTTGAGTGAGTGAAAGAGTGTTAAGGAGAGGAGAAAGTGTGTTAGTAAGGGGAGGGGCAAAAAGGGAAGAAAAATCGCATAAGTCACCGGAAAGAGGAGAGAAGGACGCCTGGGGGTAAAATCTAAATTTTTTACAACTTTACGGGGGTAATTTTAACGGAAACATTTTTTGGGGGTAATTTGAAAAATGGGAAACATAGAAGGGGGTAATTAGTGATAAACTCATATATATATATATATATATATATATATATATATATATATAGAGAGAGAGAGAGAGAGAGAGAGAGAGAGAGAGAGAGAGAGAGAGAGAGGGGGGTAGGTTCAAATAAGAGCAACAACTATTTTAAGAGCATAAGGTCAAGTGTTAAAGTTACACAAAAAGTGCTTAAAGTTATACGAGATAAGTGATAAAGTTGCACTTTATCACTTGAAGTGATAAAAGAGCTGAATGTTATAGAAACATATCAATTTTAAACAAATGCAACTTTATCGTATGTCATCTGTAACTTTAATATATACACTTACTGAAACATGTTGCCCTTATTTGAACCTACCTCTCTCTCTATATATATATTATATTATGCTTTTTTCGAGCGATCTCATTGGTCCGTTCAATCAAATCTCAAATCTCAAATTAGGAAAATATCATAGGTAAAAAAAATCAATTAGAGAATCTTTTGATTATACAATATATATTTAATTTATTATATTAATGTGATATTTTACAATTCTGACGTGAAAACCTTTAGAGTTCATTTTTTCAAAACATTATTGTAAAATCAATTATAAAAATGAAATAATTAAATTCGTGTTAAAAAATGCTTTCATTAGAGTATAGATTTCATATCATTTGTTTCACATTATGTGACAAATTTATAACACATAACAGTTTTAAAATTATCCCACATCGACAAATTACAATATGAGAATGAAATTCTATATTATAAATAAAGAGTAATAATTCGTTCTTTGATATTTACCAAAAGTCTTTTGAATCTCAAGAAGAATTTCTAGGACTATAAACTTAAGTAATTATCCTACATCGAGGAAAAACTTTTAAATTATCCCACATTGAAAAATTATGATGGGGTGATAGAATTCTATATTATAAATATGATTAATCATTCGGTTTTAAATATCTACTAAAAAATAAATATGAATTTTTATTATTATATAAATAAGAGTAATCATTCACCCAAAATATATAATAAGATAATCCATATGTTTATACTAAAAGTGGAATATTTTAAATGCTTAAATACAACCCTATGGGTTAAATACCAACAAAAAAACTTTTGAACTTTAAAAAAGCTTTTAACATACAAGACTACAAACTTAAAATCATCCCACATTGATAAGCTTAAGTAAATTATCTCACATCGAAAAAAAATTGAAAAATTGACGAGCTGATGGAAGACTATAAACTTAAATAGATCATCCCACATCGAAAAGTTATGATAAGTTGATGAATTCTATATTATAAATAAGACAAATCATTCGTTCTTAAATATCAATAAAAAAACATTTAAGTCTCTTAATAAGATTACAAAGTTAAATAAAAATAATGTCACATAAGGTGATGAAACTTTATAGTATAAATACGACTAATCATTCGTTCTTAAATATCAATAAAAAATTATTTGTCTTAATCTCTTAATAAGACTACAAACTTAACTAAAATAATCTCACATCGAAAAATTATAATAAGGTGAAACTTAAGTAAAACTATCCCACATCCGAAAAATTATAAAGTTTTATCAAACAAAAATCTTTTGAGTCTTAAAAAGGTTCTTAAGATATACATAAAAGACTAATTATAATTTTTTTCCTTAGGCATCAACCAACTTAAGTAATTCTCCCACATTGAAAAATAATGATGAGGTTATGAATTTCTACTAAATAAGAGTAATCATTGTTTTTAAATATCAACCAATAATATTTTGAGTTTAGAAAAGTCTTAATAAGACTACAAAATTAAAATTATCCCACATTGAAACAATTAAAATAAGGTACGGTGATGATTCTATATTATAAATAAGACTACAAATTTTACTTAAATTATCCCACATCGATAAATTATAATATGGTTATGGTTCTATATTATAAATAAGATTAATTATTTGTTCATATTAATCAAAATCTTTTGAGTCTTCAAAAAACTCTTAAGACCATAATAAGACTATGAAATTCTATGGTGATGAAATTCTGTATTATAAACAAGATTAATCATTCATCCTTAGATGTCAATAATACGTAATCTTTCGTTCTTAGATACTCCGTATTAACCAACAATCTTTTGAACTTAAAAAAATGTATAATTAAAGTATATAGTTAATGTATAATTATCCCGCATCGAAATTACGATGGTGTGATGAAATTCTATGTATTATAAATAAGAGTAATCATGCATCCTTCTATAAATAAAAGTTCTTAATTAGACTACATTATCTAAACTTAAATAAACTTAATTAAAATTATCCCACATCGAAAAATTATAATAAAAGATGATCAAATTCGATTATATAAATTTCGGTAGCATTCCGGGGTTTTGAAAATTTGAATATTTCGAATTTGAATATTTCGAATTCGAACCGGGCGACGGTTTTGAAAGTTCAAAAATAGTTTCGAGTTTTAAACCGGGCATAATACCGGCTAGAAAAAAGGCTATTTTGAGTAAAATCGTAGGTCCTAAATTCGGTATATGCCCAGGGTTTTGAAATTGGATGTTTTGAAAATGATGCAAATTTTTAAAAATGATGGTTTTTTTGAAAAAGATGTGGATCAAGTGACACGTAGTCATGAAAACAGTATAATGACGCCATGTATGCTCTTAAACTAAGTCTCGGTTAGTCTATAAGGGTCTATACCAGTGTGCATAGCCTGTTCGAGAATCGGGGCGAACTTCCTAAGTCGAATTGAGCTTAGAACATGCCGTAAAACCCATACGAATCTGCTATGCACACCTTTTGACATATCCAATTTGGACTACATCAATGGTATAGTGGGACGTCAGTCACCAGTACCGGCCCGGGAAAATATGGGGTTATGCATGAACCGTAAAACTAAAACGCGTATTGTACTAGTCAAACGATTTCTATTCGAGTCTCACCCTGAGGATGCCGATGGTAAGTCACACATCAGTTAATCCCCAGCGGAGTCGCCAAATTGTGGACATGACATAGGTCCACACCGACGCGGCCACACGCGGGTTTGGGGAGGCGAATGAATCTCCATATGAGAATGGATCGAATTGAAATTTAAATCGAAGTTGGAGTCGCCACCGAACTTTGTGGGAGTTCGGGCCCGTTCGAACCCACTCTATGTCGTAGTGGGCCGTGTACAAAATACGGCCCATTTCCGATGTCAGAGTTTATTGGGTTCGTCCCTTAGCATTTGATACCGATACCGACGTTATCGGCTGTCGTGTATTGAATGACTCTCGTTGCGAATGGTTTCGGACATCCGGAAACCGAGGTTCTGAGTAAGGGGTGAGGGTACGTGTTGGGAAGTTCACAAAGAGCACCCAACCCCGCCCGCACATTAGCGACCTCTACTAGGATATCGTTTGATGTTTTAATACGCGTGTTAGTTGAACGATGAAATGATATGCAAACATGGTTTTCCCTAAACATGCGAGAAATTGAATGGGTTGCTAAGTCGATTTAATGCAACTAAAATTAACGTCAAAGTTGTATTTTAGCATGTGAGGTTCGTTTCAGTATAATAAAACAAACAAAAAGGAAGAAGTTGCTAAAAAGATGAACAAACGTGTTAGTAACGATTGAATAAACTGAATGAAAATATGAATGCGATGAATAATGTAAAAATATATCGAGATCTGGAATATCGCTAAAAAGACGCTGTTTTGTCCAAAAACGATGTTAGAAAAATAACAAAAAACGAAGAACGGGTCGCGTTCCAGCTTTCTGGGCGACTCGCCCGAGTCAGGCGCGACTCTCCCGAGTAGGCGACTCGCCCGGGACGCGCGCGACTCGCGTCCCGGTCTGTTTTCGAAATTGATTTTTTGAAAAAGCGATGATTTTATTATATCGCGTACAAATATTGCACAATTTGCACCCGACTTAATATTCTCGACATTCGTTACATTCGATATTCGATTATGAAATCGATATCGAATGTTCGGAATAATTTTGGAAAAGATGAAAATAAAAGAAAATTCGTTTTGTAGAAAAGACGATGTTTAAGAAAAAAATTGAGAAAGCGAAGAAAAAGGGGCTCGGATTTTAGACTCCCGCGCGAGTCGCCTGGGAGGGGCGCGACTCGCGTGAGGGTCTGTCCCGGTTTGCTTGTTTTTCGAAAATCGATAGATCGCGTACAAATATGAATTAATTTATACTCGATTTATGCTTTCGATATTCGTCGTATTCGATATTCGATTATGAAATCGATATCGAATACTCGGAATGACTTTTAGAAAAAGTTTTATAAAATTGTTTTGAAAAAAAGAATTTGACCGAAAAGAAAAGAATGTTAGTTCTCTCTGCGTTAAAATCGTTGTATTTTGTAAAAAGTAATGATTTTTAGCATCAACGAGATTAATGTAATTCTTTTAATACGATATTCGACTAGCGAATCGATATCGTATTTTTAAGAATATTCGTTTATATGAAAATAGTTTTAGTAATATCGATATTAGAAATAAAAAAACGATGAATGACCCATAAAAACGATGACGACGCGAGACAGATGAAAAAAAAACGAGAAGAAGAAGGAGAGAAGAGAAGAGAAGTCGGGTTTGATTACACCCTCAACCTACTTGCTTTTGTTAACTCGGATCGGGGTTCGTCGAAATGTGGCTAAGGCACGGGAGCGTCGGGTTAATGTCGTTGAGTTGGTGGTTCAGTTTGGACGTATAAAGGGTGACGGGTATAGGCCGGTTTTTGTAGTCTCGGGTTACACTATCGGTTTCTCGATGCTAAGTGTGTCGGATTTTATGAATTGTGTATGGATGTAGAATGTCGGGAATTGTATGTGTCGTGTGTGAATAATGTGTTGTGAATAATTGGTGTGTTGAATGTGTGATGGGAAGGTCCTATTTATAGGAGAAGAGGTAGCCTTGCTTGTATGACAAGAAATACCGATTTGGATAGGAAACGTTGGAGGTTGAGATGAATGAGAACTCGCTTTCTTGGTGAAGAAGGCAAGGAATCTTGGCTGGAATAGGCTGCTCGGTCGAGTATCCTACGCTCGGTCGAGTGTTTGACTCGGTGTTCGGATAGAATTCCTATTTGAGATCGAATTCTACCTTTAACGGAATTGTTTAATATTTGTGTAGCTGACTTTTGTAGTATTCGAGTCCAGGCCGGACTCGTGAGGTATCACGGCTGGTCTGTGTGTCTCGAAAAATATCTCCGACCGGGTTTCGACTCGGTCGTAAAAAGACGGTTTTGCCCCTAGTGTCAGATTTGACCCAAATTAGCCTTATTTGACTCGAAACGACCCACTGGGCCTGAATTTGAGGTCTATTTATGAGATTTGTACCCCGTAAAAAGCCCAAGCCAAATGCCCATGATTTCGAGCCCATTTCCGAGTATGTTAAAGCATGTTTGCGTTCTATCCTCATCGGGTGTTTGTCGGAAACTGCTATAGACACCTAACAGTAAAATGTGGGTGTCTACAGAGCCCCCACTCTGACTGAGGCTTGGACAGGGCGAAAGTCAGAGTAGCTACCAGGCCAATCAAAGATTAAGACCTGACAGACTTCCGATCGGGTCGCTTAAAGTCCTTAGACTCTGCGTGAAGGGCCCGCCGGCCACAGACTAGAAATGTACCTGAGCTGATGATAATAACTCCGTGGGTAATTGGACTTATAAGTCTTGGGCGCGCCTGTATATAGGCCCATCCCGTCAAATGCCGCTGGGGAGTTATGTGAGGAGTCTTCCTTTTCGAGTCTGGGTGTACCTATATGATGCCGAAACATAGCAATTCGTATGTAACATTTAGGTGAAACACCGACTCACACTGGGGAAGTAAAACTTGACGTTCCTTTGGGAAGCACAAGCTGGTACCTGAAACATTAGATATGTAGGCAGAAATAGCAAATATAGCAGATAGCAAGATAGCATACAGGAAATGCATTTAGCATCTATAGACTGACTTGCGCTGGGGAAAATAATTTTTGCTTCATTTTGAAATCGAAGTCCTGAAAGCAACTCATGTGCTAGGAGATAGACTTCAAAATTGAAAGAGGTAGAAATAGATTCGCAGTTTTAAATAGACTGAAATTTGACCTTGCCGAAAAGGATTATCTCAAATGGCTAAGTTTTGCAAGTTTTAAAATGAGAGTTTGAAGAGAGAGGTGTACCGACAGACTCGACTCTGGACGTGACCGGACGAGTTGACAGACATGAACTGGATTCTCTAAGGGTTGTACCGTGACTAGATAGGGAGGTGGGCCGCCTAAAAAAGACAAGACTCTTAGGTTGCGTCATTTCGTAGCCTAGGCGAGTAACAACGTGGTCGAATCCTCGGAATGGGAAATATGTGCTATAGGGGGATTGCAGTAGTCTGTAATGAGACTGTTGTAGTCTAGTGCTCTTTCGGATCCTTTTTTTTTTGGTTTTGGGGCATACTCCCAAAGTGGATGTCGCTTCGAGTCCCGACTGATTCTCGTCTTCGACTGAGCCGAGTAATAGGACACACTGTAGAAAGGTGGCTAGTTTTTTGAAAATTTGGATTTTGTGAGTAGATGGGGGTTTTCTGCCTAAGAGAAGCCCCCAGGACGACAAAGTTAGCTGTTGAGAACATGACAGTGTCGTGACCGGAATGATGGTGCTTTTTGAATTTGTGTCAATGTGGGTGGTTGTGCCTCTGTTGAAAGGCTGCCTACATATTCACGTGTGGTGAAATCAAACCATGCCGTAGTTCAGTGGATTATAGTGCCTAGTTTATTAGGGCTTTGTGTGTAACTAGCCATAGCGATGGTGTAGGCTAGGTGCATTCCCAATGATGTCTTAATCAAGGGGATAGACTAGTTAAGATGTTGATCCTGTGACTGTGAGCATTCTCCGGGATAGCCCCCAGAGGTGGTGTGAACTATTTGGGCATGTTCTATGCCGACCGCAAGTTGAGTTCCCGTGTTCGGGGTTGGTAACTGGTTTGAATGAGAAGAATTGGGATGGGATTTTAACGAGTTCTGCTCTCGGGGATTTTAACGAGTTCTGTTCTCGGGGATTTGATGAGTTTTACTCTCGGGGATTTTAACGAGTTTTGCTCTCGGGGATTTTAACGAGTTTTGCTCTCGGAGATTTGATGAGTTTTTCTCTCGGGGATTTTAACGAGTTTTGCTCTCGGAGATTTTAACGAGTTTTGCTCTCGGGGATTTTAACGAGTTTTGCTCTCGGAGATTTGATGAGTTTTGCTCTCGGGGATTTTAACGAGTTTTGCTCTCGGGGATTTTAACGAGTTTTGCTCTCGGATTTGCGTATGGTGATTGTGAATTCTGTTATGTAAAGGGGAAGTCGAGTAGAATGGCTCGAACTTTGATCGGGATAGGTTTTGATAATGCGAGATCTGATTTCCATGTCTGGCCCTAATGGTTAGGGGTATCCTATGGAGCTTGAATCCTCAAAATTTCGGGCTGTCTCTAGCCTGGGTCTCGGGAAGGTCTTGAGGGTTATAATGTGGGAAGGCTAAATGTGGTGTTAGTTGACCAGCTCGATTATCTCTCCCTTATTTGATGGTATCAGTATTGACAATTTTGAATTGACCGTTTCACTTGAGTTGACCGTTAACTACGGTCATGGGTTTTTTGGATATTTTTTCGTTGGTTGACTTCTTAGCCCCGGTCATGGGATTCTTCATTTGGATTGACCACCTAACCTCGGTCATGGGTGCCTCTTTTTTTGATAATGGCCTGCTTTTTTGTTTTGGCCTTTTGCTTTTTCTTGTATTGGACTTTTGATTTTTTTTTTTTGTCCAGTTTTTCCTTTTTTTTTGTTGGTCAGACTAACACCTAAGGTAGGGATTGGTCAGTATTATTGGATGGGTGTTTATTGTGGGAAATGGGCTTGCCTCCCGTCTTTAACCCAAACTAAGAGACTACCTAGATTTGTCATAGAATTCGATACCGCTCCTGCTAAGTGTAGTTTTGTGGCTTTCTATACCAGACATGGAATAGGTAAAAGGAAAACACGGGCTTGGTTTCCTGCAGTCATTATAGATGTGCCTATATTAGTCACGTGCGTGTGCTCACAGTGTATGACGGTGTTCATCATGTTCTCGGAAACACATAAGGAAAGCATATATGAGAAAGAATATTGAAAGCTGATTTTATTGAATTTTGAAAAAAAGAGGACAGAATACAATTGACTCTGACTCTGACTTTGAAGTTGAAATAAATAGTACTCCCTAGACTCGGACTCAAACTTGGACTTAAATCAAATCCGGACTCTTGGATGCATGAGAGGTAGATTGGATGCTTTGGTCATCAGGCCCTGTATAGTCCATGAGGGGCTTTGCAAGTGACAATGTTTCCAAAACGGGAGTCTTCCTGGCATCGAGGAAGTCTTGAATGAGGTGTTTCAGCTTCCAGCATTGTTCTGTATCGTGTCCCCTCCCTCTGTGGAATTTGCAGTAATGCTCGGCGTTCCATGCTTTGGAGCGTTTTTCCAAAGGTGGGTTGGCTGTTGGACCTATAGGTAGTATTAGGCCCTTCGGAACCAACCTCTGGAAAGTGACGGTGTAGGACATATCCAAGTGAGTAAATGTCCTTTCCTTTGACTGGTTCTTGATTTTTGGAGATGTGACTTGAGGGTTACCTCTCTCGGTCTTGCCATCTTGAGGGTATCGGACAGTTTTGTAAGAGTGTTCACCTTTCAAATGGCTCTGTTGGGTGATTGGCTGCCTTACCCGCTCTAGTTGTGCTAGACGGGATCGGGTTCTTACAAGATCCTCTTCGATGATGGTTACCCTGGAACTTAGGTTATCTAGGGCAGTATTGATTTTCGAAAAGATATTGTTAATGGAGCAAGATAGCATAAGCATGCTTCCTTGGATATCCCCTTTCTCGACGGTGCGAGATTTGTTGTGGTTTGGTAGTGTCTCGTTCCTAGGGTCCCTGGTCGGAAGAAACGATAAGTGTTAGAACTCGCCTAAGCTCGGTTTTGCGCAAATGCAAGAGAGAGAGAGAGAGAGAGTCAAACTAGATACGGCCCGGGGCGGGAATGACTAAGATTCTATGACCGGGCTACTTAAACGTTAATCCAAACAAAGTAACGACTGTGACCTAGACTCGACCACAAGACTCGAGCTGTACAAGGATAAGTCCGAAAATGGGGCGACCGTATTTGACCGTGCCGCGTGCTTGGACCAACCGTGGTGACCTAACCCTAGGTGACCCGAGTATTCGTAGCGTGGGTACGACTCGAAGAAGGCATCATAAGGACGCCGGTGTAGGATGAACGTAGGGTACTCTCTAGGGTAACCGTGGTTGACTGCTCGAGTGTAGGACAGCCCCCTGAGTAAGGCTAGAGACTCAGATGGTGTGACATCTAAGTGACTCGAAAGTGGGATACGTGAGACAACACGTGCAAGGCATGACCCTTAGAGCAACCGTGATTGATTACTCTGCTGAAGGGTAACCCCCGACCGGGACTGAAGACTTTGTTAAGACTCGAGTGTCGGACGGGTGACCCTTAGATGTAAGGATCACGAACTTTTTATTATAGGGCTATGCCTTGTAAAAGGTTGACTCGGAAAAGACGCCTAGACGGGTAACTTGTGAAAAGTGGGCCTCCCTTAGGATCCAGTTGTGTGGGTTGGGTCCTATTTGAAAGGAGGTTCACGTGGGACGTTCCTCAGACTTTGGACTCGATTGTGTAAACGTGCCCTTCTTTATAGGAGTATGTCTTACGCAGGTGGGCCTTGCCTTAGTTAAATAAGGCGGACTGGGATAGGGAGGAAACCCGTGATGTAAGATCGACAGAGTTTCGACGCTAAAGATTTCGACGACTTATGACACGACCCCGACACTGCTAAATACGGAAAGTCCTAAGAAGAGGAAGGTTTTGAAAAAAGAGATTCTTTTGGAAAATCCAAGAAGTCTCGGTGGATGGCCCAATTTTTGCGAAAAAACGGAAAAGTGCATCGGGCCACAATTTTGAAAGTTCGAAAAAAAAAATTCGAGTTTTGAAAAGGGCAGAATACCGGCTAGAAAATAGGGTACTTTGATTCAAATCGTAAATCCTAATTTCGGTAGCATTCCGGGGTTTTGAAAATTTGAATATTTCGAATTTGAAACTTTTTTTTGGTGTAAATGTAAGTATATTGAGTAATGAAGAACCGTTTACATCCAATGTCCCACAAAAACCCTCCAAAACCTCATCTAAGTATATACTCTATCATCTTGTGCTTTTTACAAAACGGTTGACTCATGCTATATCTAATTTAGGCCTTAATCTCAATCTTCAATTGCTGAACAATACTGCACGGACTAATGCCTGTCTGATTTAGTCTAGCGCATTTCCGACAATTTGAAAATTGAAGATGAGATCCCGAAGATTTGAAAATCGAAAACGGTATCTCGAAGGTTTGAAAATTAAAAATGGCATCTCGAAGATTTTGAAAATCGAAACTGGTATCTCGAAAATTTTGAAAATCGAAACTAGCATCTCGAAAATTTTAAAATCAAAATTGAATTTTGAAAATTCGAAAATCGAATGGTGGATCGGAAATTCGAATTTTGAAATGGGCAGCATGTTGGCTAGAAAATAAGCTTGTTTTGAGTCAAATCTTAAGTCTAAATTTCGGCAGCTTTCCGATTTTTTTTTTAAAGATGCGTTTTTGGAATTTTGAAATTTTGAATATCGAAGATGAATTTTCGAAAATTTAAAAATCGAAAACAGGACCCTGACTTTTAAAATTGGCGAAAATGTCATTGGGCTTGAATTTTTTGAAAAGCCAGAAATTTTGAATTTTTGAAATGGATTTTTGAAAGCCCGAAGAGAAATTCGATTGATGGCCCGGTTTTTTTTCGAAAGAAAAAAACGGAAATCGAACCGGGCGACGGTTTTGAAAGTTCAAAAATAGTTTCGAGTTTTAAACCGGGCATAATACCGGCTAGAAAAAAGGCTATTTTGAGTAAAATCGTAGGTCCTAAATTCGGTATATGCCCAGGGTTTTGAAATTGGATGTTTTGAAAATGATGCAAATTTTTAAAAATGATGGTTTTTTTGAAAAAGATGTGGATCAAGTGACACGTAGTCATGAAAACAGTATAATGACGCCATGTATGCTCTTAAACTAAGTCTCGGTTAGTCTATAAGGGTCTATACCAGTGTGCATAGCCTGTTCGAGAATCGGGGCGAACTTCCTAAGTCGAATTGAGCTTAGAACATGCCGTAAAACCCATACGAATCTGCTATGCACACCTTTTGACATATCCAATTTGGACTACATCAATGGTATAGTGGGACGTCAGTCACCAGTACCGGCCCGGGAAAATATGGGGTTATGCATGAACCGTAAAACTAAAACGCGTATTGTACTAGTCAAACGATTTCTATTCGAGTCTCACCCTGAGGATGCCGATGGTAAGTCACACATCAGTTAATCCCCAGCGGAGTCGCCAAATTGTGGACATGACATAGGTCCACACCGACGCGGCCACACGCGGGTTTGGGGAGGCGAATGAATCTCCATATGAGAATGGATCGAATTGAAATTTAAATCGAAGTTGGAGTCGCCACCGAACTTTGTGGGAGTTCGGGCCCGTTCGAACCCACTCTATGTCGTAGTGGGCCGTGTACAAAATACGGCCCATTTCCGATGTCAGAGTTTATTGGGTTCGTCCCTTAGCATTTGATACCGATACCGACGTTATCGGCTGTCGTGTATTGAATGACTCTCGTTGCGAATGGTTTCGGACATCCGGAAACCGAGGTTCTGAGTAAGGGGTGAGGGTACGTGTTGGGAAGTTCACAAAGAGCACCCAACCCCGCCCGCACATTAGCGACCTCTACTAGGATATCGTTTGATGTTTTAATACGCGTGTTAGTTGAACGATGAAATGATATGCAAACATGGTTTTCCCTAAACATGCGAGAAATTGAATGGGTTGCTAAGTCGATTTAATGCAACTAAAATTAACGTCAAAGTTGTATTTTAGCATGTGAGGTTCGTTTCAGTATAATAAAACAAACAAAAAGGAAGAAGTTGCTAAAAAGATGAACAAACGTGTTAGTAACGATTGAATAAACTGAATGAAAATATGAATGCGATGAATAATGTAAAAATATATCGAGATCTGGAATATCGCTAAAAAGACGCTGTTTTGTCCAAAAACGATGTTAGAAAAATAACAAAAAACGAAGAACGGGTCGCGTTCCAGCTTTCTGGGCGACTCGCCCGAGTCAGGCGCGACTCTCCCGAGTAGGCGACTCGCCCGGGACGCGCGCGACTCGCGTCCCGGTCTGTTTTCGAAATTGATTTTTTGAAAAAGCGATGATTTTATTATATCGCGTACAAATATTGCACAATTTGCACCCGACTTAATATTCTCGACATTCGTTACATTCGATATTCGATTATGAAATCGATATCGAATGTTCGGAATAATTTTGGAAAAGATGAAAATAAAAGAAAATTCGTTTTGTAGAAAAGACGATGTTTAAGAAAAAAATTGAGAAAGCGAAGAAAAAGGGGCTCGGATTTTAGACTCCCGCGCGAGTCGCCTGGGAGGGGCGCGACTCGCGTGAGGGTCTGTCCCGGTTTGCTTGTTTTTCGAAAATCGATAGATCGCGTACAAATATGAATTAATTTATACTCGATTTATGCTTTCGATATTCGTCGTATTCGATATTCGATTATGAAATCGATATCGAATACTCGGAATGACTTTTAGAAAAAGTTTTATAAAATTGTTTTGAAAAAAAGAATTTGACCGAAAAGAAAAGAATGTTAGTTCTCTCTGCGTTAAAATCGTTGTATTTTGTAAAAAGTAATGATTTTTAGCATCAACGAGATTAATGTAATTCTTTTAATACGATATTCGACTAGCGAATCGATATCGTATTTTTAAGAATATTCGTTTATATGAAAATAGTTTTAGTAATATCGATATTAGAAATAAAAAAACGATGAATGACCCATAAAAACGATGACGACGCGAGACAGATGAAAAAAAAACGAGAAGAAGAAGGAGAGAAGAGAAGAGAAGTCGGGTTTGATTACACCCTCAACCTACTTGCTTTTGTTAACTCGGATCGGGGTTCGTCGAAATGTGGCTAAGGCACGGGAGCGTCGGGTTAATGTCGTTGAGTTGGTGGTTCAGTTTGGACGTATAAAGGGTGACGGGTATAGGCCGGTTTTTGTAGTCTCGGGTTACACTATCGGTTTCTCGATGCTAAGTGTGTCGGATTTTATGAATTGTGTATGGATGTAGAATGTCGGGAATTGTATGTGTCGTGTGTGAATAATGTGTTGTGAATAATTGGTGTGTTGAATGTGTGATGGGAAGGTCCTATTTATAGGAGAAGAGGTAGCCTTGCTTGTATGACAAGAAATACCGATTTGGATAGGAAACGTTGGAGGTTGAGATGAATGAGAACTCGCTTTCTTGGTGAAGAAGGCAAGGAATCTTGGCTGGAATAGGCTGCTCGGTCGAGTATCCTACGCTCGGTCGAGTGTTTGACTCGGTGTTCGGATAGAATTCCTATTTGAGATCGAATTCTACCTTTAACGGAATTGTTTAATATTTGTGTAGCTGACTTTTGTAGTATTCGAGTCCAGGCCGGACTCGTGAGGTATCACGGCTGGTCTGTGTGTCTCGAAAAATATCTCCGACCGGGTTTCGACTCGGTCGTAAAAAGACGGTTTTGCCCCTAGTGTCAGATTTGACCCAAATTAGCCTTATTTGACTCGAAACGACCCACTGGGCCTGAATTTGAGGTCTATTTATGAGATTTGTACCCCGTAAAAAGCCCAAGCCAAATGCCCATGATTTCGAGCCCATTTCCGAGTATGTTAAAGCATGTTTGCGTTCTATCCTCATCGGGTGTTTGTCGGAAACTGCTATAGACACCTAGCAGTAAAATGTGGGTGTCTACAGAGCCCCCACTCTGACTGAGGCTTGGACAGGGCGAAAGTCAGAGTAGCTACCAGGCCAATCAAAGATTAAGACCTGACAGACTTCCGATCGGGTCGCTTAAAGTCCTTAGACTCTGCGTGAAGGGCCCGCCGGCCACAGACTAGAAATGTACCTGAGCTGATGATAATAACTCCGTGGGTAATTGGACTTATAAGTCTTGGGCGCGCCTGTATATAGGCCCATCCCGTCAAATGCCGCTGGGGAGTTATGTGAGGAGTCTTCCTTTTCGAGTCTGGGTGTACCTATATGATGCCGAAACATAGCAATTCGTATGTAACATTTAGGTGAAACACCGACTCACACTGGGGAAGTAAAACTTGACGTTCCTTTGGGAAGCACAAGCTGGTACCTGAAACATTAGATATGTAGGCAGAAATAGCAAATATAGCAGATAGCAAGATAGCATACAGGAAATGCATTTAGCATCTATAGACTGACTTGCGCTGGGGAAAATAATTTTTGCTTCATTTTGAAATCGAAGTCCTGAAAGCAACTCATGTGCTAGGAGATAGACTTCAAAATTGAAAGAGGTAGAAATAGATTCGCAGTTTTAAATAGACTGAAATTTGACCTTGCCGAAAAGGATTATCTCAAATGGCTAAGTTTTGCAAGTTTTAAAATGAGAGTTTGAAGAGAGAGGTGTACCGACAGACTCGACTCTGGACGTGACCGGACGAGTTGACAGACATGAACTGGATTCTCTAAGGGTTGTACCGTGACTAGATAGGGAGGTGGGCCGCCTAAAAAAGACAAGACTCTTAGGTTGCGTCATTTCGTAGCCTAGGCGAGTAACAACGTGGTCGAATCCTCGGAATGGGAAATATGTGCTATAGGGGGATTGCAGTAGTCTGTAATGAGACTGTTGTAGTCTAGTGCTCTTTCGGATCCTTTTTTTTTTGGTTTTGGGGCATACTCCCAAAGTGGATGTCGCTTCGAGTCCCGACTGATTCTCGTCTTCGACTGAGCCGAGTAATAGGACACACTGTAGAAAGGTGGCTAGTTTTTTGAAAATTTGGATTTTGTGAGTAGATGGGGGTTTTCTGCCTAAGAGAAGCCCCCAGGACGACAAAGTTAGCTGTTGAGAACATGACAGTGTCGTGACCGGAATGATGGTGCTTTTTGAATTTGTGTCAATGTGGGTGGTTGTGCCTCTGTTGAAAGGCTGCCTACATATTCACGTGTGGTGAAATCAAACCATGCCGTAGTTCAGTGGATTATAGTGCCTAGTTTATTAGGGCTTTGTGTGTAACTAGCCATAGCGATGGTGTAGGCTAGGTGCATTCCCAATGATGTCTTAATCAAGGGGATAGACTAGTTAAGATGTTGATCCTGTGACTGTGAGCATTCTCCGGGATAGCCCCCAGAGGTGGTGTGAACTATTTGGGCATGTTCTATGCCGACCGTAAGTTGAGTTCCCGTGTTCGGGGTTGGTAACTGGTTTGAATGAGAAGAATTGGGATGGGATTTTAACGAGTTCTGCTCTCGGGGATTTTAACGAGTTCTGTTCTCGGGGATTTGATGAGTTTTACTCTCGGGGATTTTAACGAGTTTTGCTCTCGGGGATTTTAACGAGTTTTGCTCTCGGAGATTTGATGAGTTTTTCTCTCGGGGATTTTAACGAGTTTTGCTCTCGGAGATTTTAACGAGTTTTGCTCTCGGGGATTTTAACGAGTTTTGCTCTCGGAGATTTGATGAGTTTTGCTCTCGGGGATTTTAACGAGTTTTGCTCTCGGGGATTTTAACGAGTTTTGCTCTCGGATTTGCGTATGGTGATTGTGAATTCTGTTATGTAAAGGGGAAGTCGAGTAGAATGGCTCGAACTTTGATCGGGATAGGTTTTGATAATGCGAGATCTGATTTCCATGTCTGGCCCTAATGGTTAGGGGTATCCTATGGAGCTTGAATCCTCAAAATTTCGGGCTGTCTCTAGCCTGGGTCTCGGGAAGGTCTTGAGGGTTATAATGTGGGAAGGCTAAATGTGGTGTTAGTTGACCAGCTCGATTATCTCTCCCTTATTTGATGGTATCAGTATTGACAATTTTGAATTGACCGTTTCACTTGAGTTGACCGTTAACTACGGTCATGGGTTTTTTGGATATTTTTTCGTTGGTTGACTTCTTAGCCCCGGTCATGGGATTCTTCATTTGGATTGACCACCTAACCTCGGTCATGGGTGCCTCTTTTTTTGATAATGGCCTGCTTTTTTGTTTTGGCCTTTTGCTTTTTCTTGTATTGGACTTTTGATTTTTTTTTTGTCCAGTTTTTCCTTTTTTTTGTTGGTCAGACTAACACCTAAGGTAGGGATTGGTCAGTATTATTGGATGGGTGTTTATTGTGGGAAATGGGCTTGCCTCCCGTCTTTAACCCAAACTAAGAGACTACCTAGATTTGTCATAGAATTCGATACCGCTCCTGCTAAGTGTAGTTTTGTGGCTTTCTATACCAGACATGGAATAGGTAAAAGGAAAACACGGGCTTGGTTTCCTGCAGTCATTATAGATGTGCCTATATTAGTCACGTGCGTGTGCTCACAGTGTATGACGGTGTTCATCATGTTCTCGGAAACACATAAGGAAAGCATATATGAGAAAGAATATTGAAAGCTGATTTTATTGAATTTTGAAAAAAAGAGGACAGAATACAATTGACTCTGACTCTGACTTTGAAGTTGAAATAAATAGTACTCCCTAGACTCGGACTCAAACTTGGACTTAAATCAAATCCGGACTCTTGGATGCATGAGAGGTAGATTGGATGCTTTGGTCATCAGGCCCTGTATAGTCCAAGAGGGGCTTTGCAAGTGACAATGTTTCCAAAACGGGAGTCTTCCTGGCATCGAGGAAGTCTTGAATGAGGTGTTTCAGCTTCCAGCATTGTTCTGTATCGTGTCCCCTCCCTCTGTGGAATTTGCAGTAATGCTCGGCGTTCCATGCTTTGGAGCGTTTTTCCAAAGGTGGGTTGGTTGTTGGACCTATAGGTAGTATTAGGCCCTTCGGAACCAACCTCTGGAAAGTGACGGTGTAGGACATATCCAAGTGAGTAAATGTCCTTTCCTTTGACTGGTTCTTGATTTTTGGAGATGTGACTTGAGGGTTACCTCTCTCGGTCTTGCCATCTTGAGGGTATCGGACAGTTTTGTAAGAGTGTTCACCTTTCAAATGGCTCTGTTGGGTGATTGGCTGCCTTACCCGCTCTAGTTGTGCTAGACGGGATCGGGTTCTTACAAGATCCTCTTCGATGATGGTTACCCTGGAACTTAGGTTATCTAGGGCAGTATTGATTTTCGAAAAGATATTGTTAATGGAGCAAGATAGCATAAGCATGCTTCCTTGGATATCCCCTTTCTCGACGGTGCGAGATTTGTTGTGGTTTGGTAGTGTCTCGTTCCTAGGGTCCCTGGTCGGAAGAAACGATAAGTGTTAGAACTCGCCTAAGCTCGGTTTTGCGCAAATGCAAGAGAGAGAGAGAGAGAGAGAGAGAGAGAGAGTCAAACTAGATACGGCCCGGGGCGGGAATGACTAAGATTCTATGACCGGGCTACTTAAACGTTAATCCAAACAAAGTAACGACTGTGACCTAGACTCGACCACAAGACTCGAGCTGTACAAGGATAAGTCCGAAAATGGGGCGACCGTATTTGACCGTGCCGCGTGCTTGGACCAACCGTGGTGACCTAACCCTAGGTGACCCGAGTATTCGTAGCGTGGGTACGACTCGAAGAAGGCATCATAAGGACGCCGGTGTAGGATGAACGTAGGGTACTCTCTAGGGTAACCGTGGTTGACTGCTCGAGTGTAGGACAGCCCCCTGAGTAAGGCTAGAGACTCAGATGGTGTGACATCTAAGTGACTCGAAAGTGGGATACGTGAGACAACACGTGCAAGGCATGACCCTTAGAGCAACCGTGATTGATTACTCTGCTGAAGGGTAACCCCCGACCGGGACTGAAGACTTTGTTAAGACTCGAGTGTCAGACGGGTGACCCTTAGATGTAAGGATCACGAACTTTTTATTATAGGGCTATGCCTTGTAAAAGGTTGACTCGGAAAAGACGCCTAGACGGGTAACTTGTGAAAAGTGGGCCTCCCTTAGGATCCAGTTGTGTGGGTTGGGTCCTATTTGAAAGGAGGTTCACGTGGGACGTTCCTCAGACTTTGGACTCGATTGTGTAAACGTGCCCTTCTTTATAGGAGTATGTCTTACGCAGGTGGGCCTTGCCTTAGTTAAATAAGGCGGACTGGGATAGGGAGGAAACCCGTGATGTAAGATCGACAGAGTTTCGACGCTAAAGATTTCGACGACTTATGACACGACCCCGACACTGCTAAATACGGAAAGTCCTAAGAAGAGGAAGGTTTTGAAAAAAGAGATTCTTTTGGAAAATCCAAGAAGTCTCGGTGGATGGCCCAATTTTTGCGAAAAAACGGAAAAGTGCATCGGGCCACAATTTTGAAAGTTCGAAAAAAAAATTCGAGTTTTGAAAAGGGCAGAATACCGGCTAGAAAATAGGGTACTTTGATTCAAATCGTAAATCCTAATTTCGGTAGCATTCCGGGGTTTTGAAAATTTGAATATTTCGAATTTGAAACTTTTTTTTTGGTGTAAATGTAAGTATATTGAGTAATGAAGAACCGTTTACATCCAATGTCCCACAAAAACCCTCCAAAACCTCATCTAAGTATATACTCTAGCATCTTGTGCTTTTTACAAAACGGTTGACTCATGCTATATCTAATTTTTGCCTTAATCTCAATCTTCAATTGCTGAACAATACTGCACGGACTAATGCCTGTCTGATTTAGTCTAGCGCATTTCCGACAATTTGAAAATTGAAGATGAGATCCCGAAGATTTGAAAATCGAAAACGGTATCTCGAAGGTTTGAAAATTAAAAATGGCATCTCGAAGATTTTGAAAATCGAAACTGGTATCTCGAAAATTTTGAAAATCGAAACTAGCATCTCGAAAATTTTAAAATCGAAATTGAATTTTGAAAATTCGAAAATCGAATGGTGGATCGGAAATTCGAATTTTGAAATGGGCAGCATGTTAGCTAGAAAATAAGCTTGTTTTGAGTCAAATCTTAAGTCTAAATTTCGGCAGCTTTCCGATTTTTTTTTTTAAAGATGCGTTTTTGGAATTTTGAAATTTTGAATATCGAAGATGAATTTTCGAAAATTTAAAAATCGAAAACAGGACCCTGACTTTTAAAATTGGCGAAAATGTCATTGGGCTTGAATTTTTTGAAAAGCCAGAAATTTTGAATTTTTGAAATGGATTTTTGAAAGCCCGAAGAGAAATTCGATTGATGGCCCGGTTTTTTTTTCGAAAGAAAAAAACGGAAATCGAACCGGGCGACTGGGATAGGGAGGAAACCCGTGATGTAAGATCGACAGAGTTTCTCAGACTTTGGACTCGATTGTGTAAACGTACCCTTCTTTATAGGAGTATGTCTTACGCAGGTGGGCCTTGCCTTAGTTAAATAAGGCGGACTGGGATAGGGAGGAAACCCGTGATGTAAGATCGACAGAGTTTCGACGCTAAAGATTTCGACGACTTATGACACGACCCCGACACTGCTAAATACGGAAAGTCCTAAGAAGAGGAAGGTTTTGAAAAAAGAGATTCTTTTGGAAAATCCAAGAAGTCTCGGTGGATGGCCCAATTTTTGCGAAAAAACGGAAAAGTGCATCGGGCCACAATTTTGAAAGTTCGAAAAAAAAAATTCGAGTTTTGAAAAGGGCAGAATACCGGCTAGAAAATAGGGTACTTTGATTCAAATCGTAAATCCTAATTTCGGTAGCATTCCGGGGTTTTGAAAATTTGAATATTTCGAATTTGAATATTTCGAATTCGAACCGGGCGACGGTTTTGAAAGTTCAAAAATAGTTTCGAGTTTTAAACCGGGCATAATACCGGCTAGAAAAAAGGCTATTTTGAGTAAAATCGTAGGTCCTAAATTCGGTATATGCCCGGGGTTTTGAAATTGGATGTTTTGAAAATGATGCAAATTTTTAAAAATGATGGTTTTTTTGAAAAAGATGTGGATCAAGTGACACGTAGTCATGGAAACAGTATAATGACGCCATGTATGCTCTTAAACTAAGTCTCGGTTAGTCTATAAGGGTCTATACCAGTGTGCATAGCCTGTTCGAGAATCGGGGCGAACTTCCTAAGTCGAATTGAGCTTAGAACATGCCGTAAAACCCATACGAATCTGCTATGCACACCTTTTGACATATCCAATTTGGACTACATCAATGGTATAGTGGGACGTCAGTCACCAGTACCGGCCCGGGAAAATATGGGGTTATGCATGAACCGTAAAACTAAAACGCGTATTGTACTAGTCAAACGATTTCTATTCGAGTCTCACCCTGAGGATGCCGATGGTAAGTCACACATCAGTTAATCCCCAGCGGAGTCGCCAAATTGTGGACATGACATAGGTCCACACCGACGCGGCCACACGCGGGTTTGGGGAGGCGAATGAATCTCCATATGAGAATGGATCGAATTGAAATTTAAATCGAAGTTGGAGTCGCCACCGAACTTTGTGGGAGTTCGGGCCCGTTCGAACCCACTCTATGTCGTAGTGGGCCGTGTACAAAATACGGCCCATTTCCGATGTCAGAGTTTATTGGGTTCGTCCCTTAGCATTTGATACCGATACCGACGTTATCGGCTGTCGTGTATTGAATGACTCTCGTTGCGAATGGTTTCGGACATCCGGAAACCGAGGTTCTGAGTAAGGGGTGAGGGTACGTGTTGGGAAGTTCACAAAGAGCACCCAACCCCGCCCGCACATTAGCGACCTCTACTAGGATATCGTTTGATGTTTTAATACGCGTGTTAGTTGAACGATGAAATGATATGCAAACATGGTTTTCCCTAAACATGCGAGAAATTGAATGGGTTGCTAAGTCGATTTAATGCAACTAAAATTAACGTCAAAGTTGTATTTTAGCATGTGAGGTTCGTTTCAGTATAATAAAACAAACAAAAAGGAAGAAGTTGCTAAAAAGATGAACAAACGTGTTAGTAACGATTGAATAAACTGAATGAAAATATGAATGCGATGAATAATGTAAAAATATATCGAGATCTGGAATATCGCTAAAAAGACGCTGTTTTGTCCAAAAACGATGTTAGAAAAATAACAAAAAACGAAGAACGGGTCGCGTTCCAGCCTGCTGGGCGACTCGCCCGGGACGCGCCCGACTCGCGTCCCGGTCTGTTTTCAAAATTGATTTTTTGAAAAAGCGATGATTTTATTAAATCGCGTACAAATATTGCACAATTTGCACCCGACTTAATATTCTCGACATTCGTTACATTCGATATTCGATTATGAAATCGATATCGAATGTTGGGAATAATTTTGGAAAAGATGAAAATAAAAGAAAAATCGTTTTGTACAAAAAACGATGTTTAAGAAAAAAATTAAGAAAGCGAAGAAAAAGGGGCTCGGATTTCAGACTCCCGCGCGAGTCGCCTGGGAGGGGCGCGACTCGCGTGAGAGTCTGTCCCAGTTTGCTTGTTTTTCGAAAATCGATAGATCGCGTACAAATATGAATTAATTTATACTCGATTTATGCTTTTGATATTCGTCGTATTCGATATTCGATTATGAAATCGATATCGAATACTCGGAATGACTTTTAGAAAAAGTTATATAAAATTGTTTTGAAAAAAAGAATTTGAGCGAAAAGGAAAGAATGTTAGTTCTCTCCGCGTTAAAATCGTTGTATTTTGTAAAAAGTAACGATTTTTAGCATCAACGAGATTAATGTAATTCTTTTAATACGATATTCGACTAGAGAATCGATATCGTATTTTTAAGAATATTCGTTTATATGAAAATAGTTTTAGTAATATCGATATTAGAAATAAAAAACGATGAATGACCCATAAAAACGATGACAACGCGAGACAGACGAAAAAAAAGAGAAGAAGAAGGAGAGAAGAGAAGAGAAGTCGGGTTTGATTACACCCTCAACCTACATGCTTTTGTTAACTCGGATCGGGGCTCGTCGGTATGTGGCTAAGGCACGGGAGCGTCGGGTTAATGTCGGTGAGTTGGTGGTTCGGTTTGGACGTATAAAGGGTGACGGGTATAGGCCGTTTTTGTAGTCTCGGGTTACACTATTGGTTTCTCGATGCTAAGTGTGTCGGATTTTATGAATTGTGTACGGATGTAGAATGTCGGGAATTGTATGTGTCGTGTGTGAATAATGTGTTGTGAATAATTGGTGTGTTGAATGTGTGATGGGAAGGTCCTATTTATAGGAGAAGAGGTAGCCTTGCTTGTATGACAAGAAATACCGATTTGGATAGGAAACGTAGGAGGTTGAGATGAACGAGAACTCGCTTTCTTGGTGAAGAAGGCGAGGAATCTCGGCTGGAATAGGCTGCTCGGCCGAGTATCCTACGCTCGGTCGAGTGTTTGACTCGATGTTCGGATAGAATTCCTATTTGAGATCGAATTCTACCTTTAACGGAATTGTTTAATATTTGTGTAGCTGACTTTTGTAGTATTCGAGTCCAGGCCGAACTCGTGAGGTATCACGGCTGGTCCGTGTGTCTCGAAAAATATCTCCGACCGGGTTTCGACTCGGTCGTAAAAAGACGGTTTTGCCCCTGGTGTCGGATTTGACCCAAATTAGCCTTATTTGACTCGAAACGACCCACTGGGCCTGAATTTGAGGTCTATTTTATGAGATTTGTACCCCGTAAAAAACCCAAGCTAAATGCCCATGATTTCGAGCCCATTTCCGAGTATGTTAAAGCATGTTTGCGTCCTATCATCATCGGGTGTTTGTCGGAAACTGCTATAGACACCTGGCAGTAAAATGTGGGTGTCTACAGTGAGTAATCTTATGGTAATTAAAATAAGGTGATGATTCTATATTATAAATAAGAGTAATCGTGCGTTTTACTGGGTCTTTAAAGCTTATCTTAAAACTATAAACCTTGAGTAATCCTATATCGAAAAATTATGATGAGGCGATAGAATCTTATATTATCAATCAAAAAAATTATTCGCATGTATTCTTTTGAGTTTTAGAATAAGCTCTTAAGACTATAAACTTATTTGAAATTAAGTTTGATTACTAATATTATGCGATCATCTTATTTATTATAATGATATAGATTGATCAAGTTTCTTATTTAACGAATATACATCATCAATGTAATTAAGCCAATACTTAAAGCAGTTTAGTCATTTAGAGAAAAGAAATAAGAGCAACCACAGTTAGAATTTCTCCATTGTAAAGAAAAGTTTTTTTGATGGCAAAGAAAAAACTTTTTTTTTAAAATTCTATCATTGTGAATGCTCTAATAATTTAAAACTATTGCATTGGGTAATTAATGAGTGATGTGATGCATGAACAAAAAGATTTAAAAAGTGGGCTATATTATTGGAACCCAAACTTGACAAATTCAAGGAAATATAACCCGTGACAAACTCAATGAAATATAATCAAAATAATATTGGAATATGTTATTTAAAGCAGTTTAGTCGTTTAGAGAAAAGAAATAAGAGCAACCACAATGATGAGAAGTTCTCCATCGTAAATAGGGGCAGATCTAGCTATTTGCCATATGGGCTATAGCCCGAGTAAGTTTTTAGGCTAAAAATTATTCGTGAATGTAAATTAACATTGATGGTAAGTAGTACAGTTGGTTGCATGGTAAGTTGAAGGACTTGGGGAGATGAGAGGTCAGGGGATTGAAACCTATGTATTGTTTCAATTCACGTTAAGTTACCTACCCTTAGCCTCGTCTTTTGTCGCTTGTCTTATGTTAATCGTAACAATAATATATGCTCGCTCATTAACTACTTCATTTTAACTCGGCTTCAGTTTTTAGAACCGTTTCTAAAGTGTGGGGGGAGAACTCACATAGTCACATCCATGGAAAATAGAACATTTTATTGCACTTGTTGATTTGAAGAGAATTGTTAATGGGAATTCAAAAACACCCATTTTGCAGAAAGCTTACTTGAATAAACTTGTATTATTTGGTTGGATTTATGAAAAACAATTTTTGACTATCCTGATTAAAAAAATGTATCAAAAAAAGGTTCAAAAGACATTTTCAGGTTTTATAGTGACATTTTTTTTTTGAACTCCACTACGGGATACTTAAATTCTATCAACCAAATCGGCTTCAGCTAACAGAGTAAAATTCAAAGGGAAAGCATCCTCCCAAACTTGGCGACCCGGAAGAACAGGAAACCCAACATGAGCCACGGCGTGAGCAAGCTTGTTCCGTTCCCGCTTCGCAAACGACTACCTGACCTCCCTCACATTAGCAAGGACCCTCCGAACATCCATGCAAATAAGGTAGAGCTCGTTTCGACCCTCGTTCATACCCCGAAGAATGTCAACCAAAGGCTTGCAATCACTTTCGATCTCCACCCGCGTCAACCCCCTTCGCACAATCTCCTTCGCAGCTTCCAGAATCGCACCCGCCTCCGCCTCCTGCTCATCGTCCACCACAGCCTCCCTCCTCGCAATAGCCCACTCGATCTCACCCTCCTCACTTCTACACACCACCCCCATGCCTGTACCACAGCCTTCCTTCACCCCCGCATCACAGTTAATCTTCCTCCATCCCCTCTCCGGTCTCCTCCACCCCGACGGCCCTCCCCGAACCTCCCTATCTTCCCTTTCCAGCCCACACTCCCTGTTGGGGTTTTAATTACCTCGCAAGCGCACGATATAATCGTTGCACTAGAAAGGGTCCGTCCACAAGGAGTGTGGTGATTCCTAGTCATTTCAATTCTAATTGCTTATCTAAGTCGATAGAAGTGATTGATGGTAGACTAAAACTAAATGAATAAGTGATAACTAAGATGGAGAATGACTAAAAGAAAATTAAAGCTAAAATAAATTAAGATGACTAAAGTAGTAACGATTGATCAAGAATAAAGGGGACTAGGGAACGATGTCGCTTCAATTCACCTAAATCACATCAAAGTATATCGTGTATCGAAGGAATCGGGATTAAGGGCAAAGTTGTATCGTCTAGGTCGGCCACCTCCCTCCCAGGTTCGTGTCCGGCTTAATTTCCCGTTTACCTCCCTCCCGGGTTCGTAAAGCGGAATCCCTAAGTCAAATTCGAGGGTCACTCCCGTGATAAATCCCAAACCGACTCAAGTCAAAAAGGCACGCATACAAGTGTAAAAGATACCACGCTAGACACCACTCCCGTGTTCGATCTAGTACGGTAAGGCAAGATAGAGGGTCAAACCGGTCACCTATCCTAATCGACTCCCATCGATGACCAAGGGATTGGGACTGTCTCAAACTCCTAAACCAAGGCAATCCAAAATCCTCAACACCACTCCACCCAATTACCCAATTCAATCAATACAAAACATACAAGAGACGCAATTTAGGCGAATTTAGGCTTCATCGACCCCTAGTGGGTGACTACTCACTAATCATGACTAAATTGATGGAATTAAGTATAAAGGTAGAGTCTTTAACTATGAACATTGTTGTAAATTGAATTATACTACCAATTATAATAAAGTGGTCAAATTGGAATAATCTAATTGGGGGTTTCTAACACTAACATGAACCAAGTGAGAGAAACTGAAGATGCTTTCCTTCGCTATTACCATAGTCTTTTGGGGGAGTCGCGAAGTGTTGATCCTATTAATGTTGACATCGTTCGAAAAGGCAATATTTGCTCCGAGGATCACAAAAAATGGTTGAGCAAGGTCGTGACCGAGGAAGAGATTAAGGCAGCAATGCATAACATTTCACGAGATAAAGCCCCGGGTCCTGATGGTTTCTCGAGTCAAATTTTTATTGATTCGTGGAACATTGTTGGAAGCGATGTGGTCAGTGCTATACAAGATTTCTTTACCTCAGGTAAGCTTCTGAAACAGCTGAACTGTTCGAACATTATTTTGATCCCGAAAGTGAGTAGACCACAGAATGTAAAGGAATTTAGACCGATTGCGTGCTGCAATGTTTTGTACAAATGTATTGCTAAAATCATTTGTTCGAGACTGGCTAAAGTCCTACCCCAGATAATTTCACCTACGCAAGGTGGATTTATTGAGGGACGGAGTATTGTGGAAAATGTGCTGATATGTCAAGATCCGGTTAGTATGTATAGGAGGAAGCGGATTTCTCCCAGATGTCTGTTTAAGGTCGACATTCATAAAGCCTATGATAGTGTGGAATGGAGTTTTGTGGAGCAAATGTTGAGAGCGTTAGATTTTCCTGATCACTTTTGTCGGTTGATTATGGAGTGCGTTAGTTCTGTCTCTTATTCTCTATGTGCTAATGGAGATAACTTCGGGTTCTTTCGCGGTAAAAGAGGTTTGAGGCAAGGGGATCCGATGTCTCCTCTGTTGTTCACGATTTGCATGGAGTATTTTTCTCGAATTCTGACTCATGGCAAGGTGGATAGGAACTTTAAATATCATCCTAAATGTGGGCCGATGAAACTTACACATCTGCTCTTTGCTGATGACCTTCTTCTCTTTTGCAAAGGGGAGTCGGAGTCGATGGAGTTCTTGTGGAGGGCTTTTGCCACTTTTAGTAAAGCCTCGGGATTAAGTATAAGTGTTGGTAAGTCTGATGCTTATTTTGCTGGAGTAGATGAAGACAGGAAAGCAGCTATATTGCAGTTCTCCGGCTGTGTGGAAGGTACGATGCCTTTTCGTTATCTTGGGTTTCCAATTCAAAGTACACGATTAGGTAAAAATGATTGTGAAAAATTGTTAGCCCGTATTATTTCGCGAATTTCGAGTATTGGTGCCCGTAAGCTGTCTTATGCGGGAAGGTTGACGCTGATACAGTCTGTACTGTCTCAGCTACATAATTATTGGGCCTTGGTTTTTGTCATTCCGAAATATGTTATGGGCCGTATTAATGCTCTGTGTCGCAACTTTCTGTGGGGAGGTGGTGTGGAAGGTACTAATCGGGCGTTAGTGAGTTGGGAAAAAATTTGCTGCCCGAAGCAAGAAGGAGGCTTGGGTGTTAGGGACTTATATTCTTGGAATCAGGCTGTTGTGGCTAAATTAGCATCGTGGGTGTTTGATCAGCCGGACCGTTTATGGGTCCGGTGGGTGAATAGTATTTACCTGAAGGGCCGTGACTGGGGTGACTATCAGCCTAATACTGACGTTACCTGGGCATGGCGGAAGATTTGTCAGGCGAAGGAGATTATTAAGAATAAATATGTAAATGGACTTTGGCATGGGTCGCGTACCAGGTATGCGATTTCGCAGGGCTATGATGATATTCGGGTTCATAGGCCGAGGGTGCCTTGGGCTATGCTGGTGTGGAGTGGTTGGAGTTTCCCTAAACATAGTTTCATTTCTTGGCTTGTGTTTAGGGGGGCTTTGAACACTAGGAAAAACTTATTGAGGTTTGGAATTGCTGATTCAGACCTTTGTTATCTGTGTGAAGAACAGACGGAGAGCCTGGAGCATCTATTTTTTGAATGCCCTTGGAGCTCTCGAGTGGTGGAGTTATTGGGAGAGTGGGTTAAGAAAAAAATTCCAAGTTCTAATGCGTTATCGTGGGCATGTAACATGAGGGGTACGAAATTGCAGAGCAACATCGTCCGCGCAATGTTTAATGCCATCGTGTACTATGTTTGGCGACAACGGAATTTATGCAGAATTGACGGTGTTGTGCAATTGCCGCATAATATTGTTAATTTGATTAAGTTGGATGTACGGAATAGAATAATGTGCAAGCTGAAATATCCTTTACGGGATAAAGATGCTAGATGGCTACAAAATTTGTTGTAGTCATTCCCTTGTAAATTGACCGCGTATTGATTTATACATACTTACCCTTTACCAAAAAAAAAAAAGCTATTCTACTAGATTCGAGTCCTACATCAAGGTAAGTAAAACTAATAAGAGAATGTAGGCTTCCAAAATAAGCTTCAAGACTAGGTTTTCGAAAATATTTACACTACCCTAAGACACACTACTACCCTAAGACACACTAAACTAGACCCTAAACGCACGAAAATAAAGAAAACAAATAAAACAAAACACAAATGAGTCAATTTCCACAAGTAAGCAAACAACCAACAACCCAAATGTTCATCCAAGAACCTCCAATAAAATCAAAATCCCATCCTCCTTCAACAAATGCAAGGAAAAAAGAATAAGGTGGAAAGAATATACCGGAGCGGTCTTCATCCATCTACCTCGGATTTTGATTTTTTTTGGCGTCCGACGAGTTGTTTACCTACACAAGGGAAAAAGAGGAAACAACACAAAAACAAATATATGTACACTAGCTACACTAAATTAAACTAGACACACTAAAAAAAAACTAGAAACAAAATCTTTTTGGATTTTTGAGATTTTTGAAATTTTTATGGTTTTTAAATTTTTGAAGAGAGCTAAGCTAAGACTCCTCCCCACACTTGAACCTTGCATTGTTCTCAATGCAAAATGTGCAAGATGGAAAGTAGTAGGAAAATAGAAAGAGCTAGGGAAAAGACTAAGGGAAAATAAAAAACTAAGAAAATCTAAGAGAAAATGAAAGAAAATAAGGTGAATAATTAAAAATTTGGATTTTCAAGTGGTGCTTTAGTGTAATCAAGTCACTAAAGCACCGGGAGCAAACATTTTGGATTTTTCAAATGGATTTTTGGTGTAATCACGTCACCAAAAATCCGGGAGCAAACATTTGGATTTTTCAAAAATGAAAATTCGGTGTAATCACATCACCGAATATCCGGGAGCAATAATTTTGGATTTTTCGAAAATGGAAATTCGGTGTAATCACATCACCGAATATCCGGGAGCAATAGTCTTACTCTCATCATTCGTCACTAACAACATACCAAGGTTCCACCACACAAAATTTCACCACACGAAATTTCACCACACGAAATTTCACCACACAAAAATCCACCACATCCTCTAGCATAAACCTTGTCCCAACATCACTACACTCACCGTCCCATTCACATCACCGCTCTCACCCACATCACCACTCTCACCCACATCACCACTCTCACCCACCTTTTACCGTTCAAAACGACCACTCTACTCCTCAACGATCACCGACACAACCTAAAGCCACCTCCCCACACTTAAACCTTATCATGAAGTTCATTGGGGAGGTGGGAAACGAGAAAAGAAGCTATCGAAAAAGGAATTTACCGAATTCTCAATTCGGTTAATCGATCCCATTGCTTCCTCATGTTGTTGTCGGGACGTTGTACGGAGTTCCTCGATGGACCTACGGTTCTCCTCATGGTTTGAGGTCACAAGGTCCGAAAGTGAGGAGATTTGGGCACTAAAGGCGGACATGTCCCAAGGGGCATAACCCGGTTGTTGGTAACCTTGCCCAAATCCAAATGGTGGTGGTTGGCCATAGCCGAATTGTTGACCGGCATTCGACGAAGATGGGCCGGGTTGATGGAAAGATGGGCGAGGTGGCTCTAGGATTCGACCCTCCTCTTCCTCCTCAATGTCCTCGGTCTCGTAAATAACGCGGGAGGGGTCGTGGCCGTAGTTGGCCGGGTTCCAATTGGCATTAATGTTTCCACGAGTGTATTCATTCATTCGAAGAGGCATTCCCCAATTTTCCCGTCTATGGATTGTGACATGAGGTGGATCCGGGAGTAAGATGGATCGAAGTGGGGTTATGAAGAATCGAATTCGGGTTATCCCTTCAATTGAGACGGTTTTAATGGTGGCCCAAAGGTAATCAAGGTCAATGTAGGTTCCACCTAAGGCTCGAGGCTCCGGTTCTCGGTTCATGCCTAATCCTTGGGCTATCAAGGTCACTAGGCCTCCACCCACTACCGTTGGAGGGTTGCTTAGGTTCATGGAGTAGAGGTGCATGACGACGGCCTTAGTAAAATCCACGGATAGGGGCCGATGGGTCAAGACTTCCATAAGCGATTGACACGCTATAGCACTAACCCGGTGGTGGGATTCATACGGGCCTATGAGGATATTCGAGAAAAGGCGCAATACGTAACGAAGAACGGGATTCTTCACCTCACTAAGGGTTGTAGCCCTAGCCTCATATGCTTTACCGCTCCTAGATATCTCCTCCCAAAACTCTTCCCTTTCTTTAAGCACGGCGGATTTTCGGGAGGCCTTTCCCGGGGCAAGATGGATGAAATTTATGCCGAGAAATTGGGCCAATCGGTCTAAACTCAAGGTAATTTCGTTACCTAAGAGTTGGAATGTTATGGAAGGATTTGGACCCGAGGTCTCGGTCGAGAGTGTAGCAATGAATTCACATGTCAAGGATTGGTAGGAATAAGCATGCATAAACCCAATCGGACAATTAAACCTAGTGAGCAAAACTTTTAATTCACTATCAATTCCCATAGCCATGGCGGTTTCTCGGTGAAAAAACCGAGTTGGGTCAAATGGTAATTTTAGAAGTGCCTTGTATTTAGCCCGTTGTTTTTCGGTGCGGAAACTCACATTTTCATGCTTATATTTGTGTTGATTCACAGGTTGTCGAACTAGGACGGGATTTGAAGAAGAAGAGGGAGCATCCATACCTGATGAAAATGGTCTTTTTGGGGCCATTGATGGATGCTAGCTTGACGATCAGACAAATAAATTCGCTTCTAGCCCGTCTTCAATCCGTGTCCAACCCGGAAAGTGCCCGGAATCAATCAATGAGGGTCTCAAAATGATTAGCACGGTTCAAATAGCCGTTCTTCAAAAGATGGGTTCAATTAAAGGTGTAAAAATGGATCAAATAACAGATCTAGGAATTCGCTGATGGTGAACTTTTGGTGTTTATTCTTGGTTTTGCATAGTATGGAGTGAAGAGGAAGTGATAAGGAAAAGAATGGTGCAAAAATTGAAGAATTTGGGTTGATTTTGAAGGATTTATGAGAAAATTTGGGTGAAGGTATAATGGGGGTTTAATGGAGGTGTTTGAAGGTATGAAGATGTGAATTGGGGAAGATGAAGATTGGTTTAAAGGTTGTTTGTTGTGAGGGTGTTAGTAAATGATGATAGTAATAATAATAATAATAATAATAATAATAATAATAATAATAATAATAGTGATAGAGTAGTATGATGGGGGGGTGTCGGTTTAGTGGTCCGTGTTTTTTTTTTTTTTAAATTACGCACGGTCACTGGGTTACGCACGTTGTGTTGCGCACGATGCCTTCTTCCTATATGAGTTGCGCACGGTGCATCGTGCGTAACTCAATCTCCCCTTGTTTTCTCATTTTTCCGATTTTTGGCCCTCCAAATCCATCCCAAGCTGCACCAAACCCTTAATCAGGCTCCAAAGACTATGTACTTCGTCTCAAAAGTGCTCCTTCAAGAAAATCCAATAAAGAAGAAGAAGAAAAATGTCAAGAATCGGGGTTGCCTCTCTCGAAGCGCCTTTGTTTAAGGTCGTTGGCTCGACCGAATGAAGTAGATGAGTATATACAACAACAATGTCTTTATGAATGAGATTAGTTGAACTTGAGTGAAGCGGTTTCTCTTTGGATTGGTTGGCCGACGAAATAGTGCTTGAGTCGGCTACCATTGACTTTGAATGTTTCCTCATTCCCCTTGATCTCCACTGAGCCATAAGGGAATACTCTTATAACCTTGAACGGTCCCGACCACCTCGACTTGAGCTTCCCCGGGAATAGCCTCAATCTTGAATTGAAGAGGAGAACTAACTCGCCTTCTTTGAATTCCCTTCATACCAAGTTCTTGTCATGGAACTTTTTGGTCTTCTCTTTGTAGATTTTTGCATTTTCATATGCATGGAGGCGGAATTCATCAAGCTCGTTTAGGTCGAATAATCTCTTTTCACCCGCTTTCTTCATGTCCAAGTTGAGGTGCTTGATAGCCCAATATGCCTTGTGTTCCATCTCGACGGGAAGATGACAAGCTTTCCCGTATATGAGACGGAATGGGGAAGTTCCAATCGGAGTCTTGAAGGCCGTGCGATATGCCCATAGGGCTTCATCAATTCTTAATGCCCAATCTTTCCTTGACCGGTTGACCGTTTTCTCAAGAATCGCCTTGATTTCACGATTTGAAATTTCCGCTTGTCCATTTGTTTGCGAATGATATGCAAGGCTCTTCTTGTGTTGGATCCCATACTTTTTTAGCACGGTGGCCAATGTCTTCTCAAGAAAATGTGTGCCCCTATCACTAATTAAGACCCTCGGGACTCCAAATCTCGGAAATATCATCTTAATCAAAAGCTTCATTACCGATTTTGCATCACATGTCTTCGTGGGGATTGCCTCCACCCACTTACTCACATAATCCACCGCCACTAGGATATACTCGTTCCCACAAGAGGAGGGGAAAGGACCTTGATAATCTATTCCCCACACATCGAAAATCTCGACCTCGAGCATATATTGTAGTGGCATCTCATGTCGCCTTGATATGTTCCCGCTCCTTTGACATTTGTCACAACTCTTGACGTAGGCGGCTACGTCATGGTAGATGGTGGGCTTATAAAATCCGCATTGTAGGATCTTGGCGGAAGTCTTCATCGAGCTCGCATGGCCGCCACAAGGCATGTCGTGACAATGCATTATAATGGACCTAGTTTCTTCGTAGGGTACACATCTTCGGATTAGACCATCGGCGCTTGATTTATATAAATTGGGATCATCCCAATGGAAATGCTTCACATCATGGAAGAATTTCTTCTTCTTGTGAGAGTCGTAGTCTTGGGGCACAATTCCCGACACAATATAGTTCACGTAATCGGCATACCATGGAAATTCCACCATTGAAAGAGCTAGTAGGTGGTCATCTCGAAGAGAATCGTCAATGGGAATGTCCGGATCACGGTCATCGATCACTAAACGAGATAAATGGTCGGCGACCACGTTTTCCGTTCCTTTCTTGTCCCGGACCTCAATATCTAACTCTTGGAGTAGTAGAACCCACCGGAGCAAGCGAGCTTTAGAATCCTTCTTCGCCATAAGATACTTCAAGGCCGAATGGTCGGTGTGGACAATAACTTTTGATCCCACAAGGTAGGATCGGAACTTCTCCATTGAATATACCACCGCCAAAAGCTCTTTCTCCGTTGTGGTGTAGTTTACTTGGGCGGAGTCGAGCGTCTTGCTTGCATAATAGATCGCATGGAGTTTTCCTTCCTTTCTTTGACCTAAGACCGCCCCAATGGCGAAATCACTTGCGTCACACATGAGCTCGAAGGGGATATTCCAATCCGGTGCTTGGATAATGGGGGCCGAAATGAGGGCATTCTTCAACCTATTGAAAGCATCAAGGCAAGCATTAGACATGATAAATGGAACATCTTTGGCGAGAAGCTCCGTCAAGGGTCTAGCTACCTTGGAAAAATCTTTAATGAAACGGCGCTAAAATCCCGCATGACCAAGGAAGCTACGTACCCCTTTGACATTGCTAGGTGGAGGCAATTTTTCAATTGCCTCAACCTTCGCCCTATCAACTTCTATTCCCCGGTTAGACACTACGTGTCCTAGAACTACCCCCTCCGTCACCATGAAGTGACATTTCTCCCAATTTAAAGTTAGACCGGTTTCTTTACACCGTTGTAGGATCTTGTCAAGGTTTTCTAAGCAATTTTCGAATGAAAACCCTACAACGGAGAAATCGTCCATGAAAACCTCAAGGGTCTTTTCTACAAATTCGGAGAAAATAGACATCATGCAACGTTGGAACGTACTTGGCGCATTACATAACCCAAAGGGCATACGACGGTAGGCGTATACCCCATAGGTACAAGTGAATGTTGTCTTCTCTTGATCATCGGGATGGATCGGGATTTGGAAAAATCCCGAAAATCCATCCAAATAACAAAAGTAAGAATGTTTGGCCAAGCGTTCCAACATTTGGTCTATGAAAGGGAGGGGGAAATGGTCTTTCCGGGTGGCTTTGTTAAGTTGACGATAGTCTATGACCATGCGCCACCCGGTAACCGGTCTAGTAGACACTAACTCACCCTTATCATTTTTAACAACCGTCGTCCTACCTTTCTTAGGGATGACATGAACGGGACTTACCCACTTACTATCCGAAATTGGATAAATGATATTAGCATCAAGGAGTTTTAGCACCTCCTTCCTTACCACCTCGGCCATGGCCGGATTGAGACGTCTTTGACGCTCAATAGATGAGGTGCTCTCATCTTCCAAGAGTATACGATGAGAGCATAAGGCGGGACTAATACCGCGAATATCATCAATAGTGTACCCAATGACTTCTCTATATTTTCTCAAAACTTCCAACAAGTCATGTACTTGATGGTCATTGAGTGCACTATTGACAATAACGGGGTATGACTCATTAGGACCTAAGAAAGCATATTTAAGAGATGAGGGAAGAGGTTTCAACTCCACTTGAGGAGGCGTAGATCTCTCCTCATATAACCCTTCATTGGCCAAGCTTTCTAGTGACCTTGTGGTGCATTGCTTCAAAATTGAGTCCATAGCTAGAGCATATTCCATAGTATCCATTTCCGAATTCCCGACAATGGACTCTTCAAGGACATAATGAGCGTCTTGCTCCATGGTAGACTCTTCAAGCCTTTGCACTTGGTAGCACGATCCAACATATAAAGGCTCCTTCATGGCCTTCTCAAGTGAAAATTCCATCTTGTCGTCCCCGACTTGAAGTGAGAGCTTACCATTCTTGACATCTATAAGAGCTCCCCCGGTGGCTAGGCATGGACGACCAAGTATAATGGGAATCTTGGTGTCTTCGGGGATGTCCATAATATAGAAGTCACACGGGATGATTAAGTTCCCGACCTTGATTGGCACATCCTCGGCTACCCCCATTGGATACTTGACGGAACGATCCGCTAATTGAAGAGATACTCTAGTGGGGGCTAGCTCAAAACCTTCAAGCTTGTTAAAGATGGAAAGGGGCATAAGGCTTACACTTGCCCCTAGATCACAAAATGCCTTCTCAATATTGACAGAACCAATCGAGCAAGGAATAGTAAAGCTCCCGGGATCTTCCAATTTTTGTGGCAACTTGTTTAAGAGAACGGCACTACACTCCTTTGAAAGACTTACCGACAATTGCTCACCATATGACTTCTTTGAAATGATATCCTTCAAGAACTTGCCATAGGAGGGGATGTCCTTAATGACCTCAAGAAAAGGGAGTGTGATATGCATGCTCTTCATCATCTCCAAGAACTTACCATACTTTTGCTCAACCTTGATTCTAGCTAATCTTTGAGGAAATGGTATTGGTGGCACATATGCTTTGACTTCACTAGTTGCCTTTGGGGTTTCTTTTGCAATATGGTCTTTAACAATAGGTGGTTTGTCAACAACCACTTCATTTGAACTCTCTTTTTCACCATTTGCTTCTTCACTTACTTCATCTTCAACATTGGTCTTTCTCTTCTTGCTAACCACAACTTCATCTAATATGCGCCCATTCCTTAATTGAATAGCATTCAATTCGCCCTTACCCTTAGGATTTGCCTTAATGCCACCCGGAAATGTCCCACTTGACATGGTCAACTCGTTGACTTGATTCGCGAGTTGTTGTATTTGATGATCGGTGATTCTTTGGGCATTTTGGACTTGACTCTTCAATTGAGAAATAGAAGATGTAGTCTCCTCATGGCGTTGGTCTTGGCGTTGAATGAAACTATTTTGAGTGCTCATCATTTGCTCCATAAGTATCTCCAAATTGGATTTTGGTGGTGGAGCTTGTTGTTGCACAACTTGTTGTTGTGGGACTTGTGCAAGTTGTTGTTGTTGTGGGACTTGTGGTATAGGAGTAATGAAGGGTGTAGGAGTTTGAAATGGAACTTGAAATTGATTTTGGAGAGGAGTTTGAAATGGAGTGGTGTTGAATGTTGGTCTTGCTTGGAAACTTCTTGCTTGAAAACCCGATGTATCTTGTGCTTGGAAGTTGAACCCTTGATTAAAGCCTTGATTTGGCCTTTGGAAATTTTGATTGAATGTAGTCTTTTGTTGATTGAATGGAGTTTGGAAGTTCTTGTTCCCATAAGGTAGGAATGCTCTTTGACCTTGGTGATATTGATTGTTGTTGTTGTTGTATGCTTGCCTTTGGTTAGATTCCCATATGCCATTGGCTTGCTCCATTGTAGTAACAACACAACACTCCGCGGCATCATGACTTGGACTTCCACACAACTCACAAGAGAACTCATTGATCTCCTTAGAAGAACTTGATCCCCCTTGCTTGAATTGAGAAAGTTGCTTTGTCAAATTATCGATCTTTGCATTAAGAGCATTCAAGGTCTCACTATTATCTTGCTTCTTCAACTTCCTCCTATCCCCACCCCAATGTGATTATTGGAGGCCATCTTCTCAATGATACCCATATCCGCGGTGTGGTGTACTAGATCAATAGCACCACCGGCCGCCGCATCCAATCCCACTTGATATTCGGGACGCACACCATTGTAGAATGTGAGGATAACCACATGAGGGGCTATGCCATGATGAGGGCATTGTCTTAGCAATTTCTTGAACCTCTCCCATGCATCATAGAGGGATTCATGGTCTTCTTGGGCAAAGTTAGTTATATCATTTCGGTACTTCGCCGTCTTGCCCGGTGGAAAGAACTTCAACAAGAAAGCCTTGGATAATTTGTCCCAAGTATCAAAAGAACCGGCCGGTTGACTTCTTAGCCACTCCTTAGCTCTCCCGTTCAATGAATAAGGGAAAAGTCTCAAGCGAATAGCTTCATCCGAGGCTCCATTGATCTTGACATTATCGCAAGCTTCCAAGAATACATTAATATGCTCATTGGGATTATCAAGAGGTAACCCGGAAAATTGATTTTGTTGCACGAATTGAATAAGAGTAGTCTTGATCTCAAAATTATTTGCTCCAATTGTCGGCCTCGTAATACTTGATTGCGACACCACTTGGGGTGTCGATTCCTCTCGTATAGACGCCATAATAGGGGGAGAAGGAGGTCTCGGAGAATTAACTTCGTCTTCGGACTCAATTGTTCCTTCAGATCTAACTTCTTCTTCGGACTCAATTGTTCCTTCGGATCTAATTTCTTCTTCGGATTCGGAAATGATGGGAGGTGAAGGTGGTTGCCCTTGATTTCTTCTTCTCTCGGCGTTGCATCGCCTTGCCGTAGCTTCAATCTCGGGATTCAACGAATGAATTGGTGATAGCCCAAGAATCCGCCTACTCATGCAAAACAATACAAAAACTAGAAAGTAGAAGTTAGATCAGGAGTAAAGGCACACCGGAGTGTGCAAAGTAACCAATGACTTAGTCTAAACGTAAGAATAAAAACTACTAGTACCGCTAACACTCCCCGGCAACGCCGCCAAAAACTTGTTGGGGTTTTAATTACCTCGCAAGCGCACGATATAATCGTTGCACTAGAAAGGGTCGGTCCACAAGGAGTGTGGTGATTCCTAGTCGTATCAATTCTAATTGCTTATCTAAGTCGATAGAAGTGATTGATGGTAGACTAAAACTAAATGAATAAGTGATAACTAAGATGGAGAATGACTAAAAGAAAATTAAAGCTAAAATAAATTAAGATGACTAAAGTAGTAACGATTGATCAAAAATAAAGGGGACTAGGGAACGATGTCGCTTCAATTCACCTAAATCACATCAAAGTATATCGTGTATCGAAGGAATCGGGATTAAGGGCAAAGTTGTATCGTCTAGGTCGGCCACCTCCCTCCCGGGTTCGTGTCCGGCTTAATTTCCCGTTTACCTCCCTCCCGGGTTCGTAAAGCGGAATCCCTAAGTCAAATTCGAGGGTCACTCCCGTGATAAATCCCAAACCGACTCAAGTCAAAAAGGCACGCATACAAGTGTAAAAGATACCACGCTAGACACCACTCCCGTGTTCGATCTAGTACGGTAAGGCAAGATAGAGAGTCAAACCGGTCACCTATCCTAATCGACTCCCATCGATGACCAAGGGATTGGGACCGTCTCAAACTCCTAAACCAAGGCAATCCAAAATCCTCAACACCACTCCACCCAATTACCCAATTCAATCAATACAAAACATACAAGAGACGCAATTTAGGCGAATTTAGGCTTCATCGACCCCTAGTGGGTGACTACTCACTAATCATGACTAAATTGATGGAATTAAGTATAAAGGTGGAGTCTTTAACTATGAACATTGTTGTAAATTGAATTATACTACCAATTATAATAAAGTGGTCAAATTGGAATAATCTAATTGGGGGTTTCTAACACTAACATGAAATTCATAAACATGAACCAAGTGAAAGAAACTAAATTAATATCAAACTATAGTAATAAACAAAGAAAAGGGAAGACTAAGATGAACTAACAACAACCTAACAAGAAAAACTATGAAGTAACAAGTAAAGCTAAGATCTTGAAGAAACAAGGAAAAACAAAACTAGAGTAACAAAAATGAGAAAATAACAAAATTAAAGCAAAGGTGAAGTTAAAATTACCCACTTAAACAGGATGGAGAGATTAAGAAGAATAAATAATAATAATCATAAAAAGCTTGAATCTTTGACAATAAGGAAGATGAAGATCTTCAAAGACTACAAACCCTCTCTAAAACCCCAAATAATTCAAAATGTATGACTTGTGTAATAGAAACTTCAGTTGCCAAAAGAAAATGGTAAAATCGAGTATTTATAGTTCTAATTAGGTTACACAAAACCGGGCCAAAAACAGGGGAAAAATACAGAGCCGGAGTTGCGCACGGTCGGACCGTTACGCACGGTCCGATACGCACGGTCTCTTCTTCCTGCTTGGGTTACGCACGGTGGATCGTGCGTAACTTGATCTGCCCTTATTTTCCTGTTTTTGGTCCTCTATGCGCTTGTCTAGGCTCGAACTCGGGTCACTTGCTCCCTTTTACTCGGACGTGCTTGATTTCATCGTTTTTGACACGGAAATGCCTAAAAACAAGTAACAAACACAAAAAAACCGAGTAATACAAAATATAGATGAAACGGGCCAAAATGCCTAAGAAAACACGATTAATCGAGGCCAAATAAACGTCAAAATAGTGTGAAAATACGGTCAATAACGGAGTTATCACTCCCTCCGCTGCACCCCTTCACTCCCTTCGCCCCGCATCTCCCTAACTAAATCAGCCACCCTACCCTGAACTCCCCAACTCATAACCTTCCTACCTTCAAAAACCCATTTATTTCGAGTTTTCCAAATACCCCAACACACCACCATGAATCTCTCGCGCTCCTCCACCTCCATATCTCTCCATAAGTCCTCCACCCACTCCCTCACCCTCTCATGCCCATCAACCTTCTTTATCTCCATCCCTTCCCCATCCCACAAACCCCCCAACCACCCACACCCCTTAACAAGGTGGAGACAAGTCTCCACCTCGCAACAACAAATCGGGCAAATCTCGTCAATGGAATGAACACGAGTAGCAAGGTTACCTTTTGTCGGTAAGGCATCACAGCAGAGTTGCCAAAAAAATAGCTTAATCCTCGGGATAACATTAGCCTACCAAATCATCTTCCACATCTTCGATTCCGCTTCCTGTGTCGACGGGCCCACCTCTCCACGCCACTCTCCCATGCACAGCTTATAGGCAGAACTCACCGAATATTCTCCATTTCTCTCAAAATCCCAACACCACCCGTCCTACCTATCCCTCTTATTCACCCACATCTTGAGAATCAAGGCTTGGTCCGAAGGCAAAAACAGCTCATCCAGCTTTCCCTCCACCCATCCAACCCCATCCGGGTCCAAAAGCTCCTCGACTACCATATCTGGGTCATTACCCGTCGATCTCCAATCAATACCGAGCTTACCCCTCCCACCCTTCACCCACCTATCACACCACACCGAAGTTGTAGCACCGTTACCAATCGTCCGCCGGACTCCGCCTAAAACCAACTCCCGCGCCTCCCAAATCGCTCGCCAAGTGTAACTTGGGTTACGTCCCACGCCTCCTCAAATGTCGAATTCGGGTAATACCTCGCTTTTAGGACCCTAGCGGCTAACGAACTCCTCACCGTCATCAATCTCCAAGCCTGCTTACCCAGAAGCGCTAGGTTGAAAGCATGATAATCTTTAAACCCCAACCCACCAAGGTGTTTCGGTCTACACAACTTATTCCAAGCGACCCAAGGTATCTTCTGTTTCCCATTATCCGAACCCCACCAAAACTTCGACACAAGAGAGCGTAACTCACTACAAAAATTGTAAGGCAGTTTGAAAACACTCATCGAATAGGTAGAGATTGATTGGGCAACCGCCATTATCAAAACTTCTCCACCCGCCTTCGAAAGAATCATTCCCTTCCACCCTTGCAGCTTTTTACACAGCTTGTTTCGAACAATATTGGTCAGCTCCCTCTTAGAATAGCCCAATCCAGTAGGCAATCCTAAATATGACCCAGGACTATCAACCACTCTCACACCAAGCGTCCTAGCCACAACCTCCTTCCTATCCGGGCTCGTGCTCGAACTAAAAGAAACAGTAGTTTTCTGAAAATTTACCTTCTGTCCCGAACTCACCTCATAGCTCGCAAGAAATTCACGGACCTTCACCGCCTCCTCCACCTTAGCCCGCACGAAGAAAATGTTGTCACCAGCAAACAACAAAATGGGTAACCATGGGGGCCTGTCTCGACATCTTAATCCCGTGAATCGTACTCCGCTCCGCAGCTCGCCTCATCAAGTTGGATAGCACTTCTTCACAAAGGATAAAAATATATGGCGAAATGGGGTCACCCTGCCGAATTCCTCGACTAGGCTTGAATTCCGTCGAGGGTTTACCATTAATCAAGACCGCAAAAGACACCGACGAGATACACATCATTACCCGCTCCACCCACCTATCCTCGAACCCCACACACCTAAGCACCCTATCAACAAACACCCACTCAACCCTATCATACGCCTTAGCCATATCAAGCTTAACCGCCATGTGACCCTCCCCAGACCTAGTATTAAATTATTAAATAGTGACATTTTTTTAATAAATCATTTTTAAGAACTTCATGGATTGATTTTTTGAACATTATTAAATTGTATCTAAAGTATTTTATAGGAGGGTAATTGATTTTTTAATAAATCATTTTTGAACATTTTGTAAGAGTTTACGAGTACTTATTGTTAGGGAAATGATGCATTACCCTTACTATTATTATTATTATTATAAATTGATCTCAATGTCTTATACTTCGTAATTCTCTCCAAAAATAATATTTTATTTCGTAATTCTCACTATAAACCAGCTGTTAATTTAGCCCTAAACACTTTCAATTCCTAGATCCGCCCCTGATTGTAAAGAAAAGTTCTTAAATATTGAGGTTGTCAAAATATTACATGGCAAAGAAAAAACTTTTTTAAAAGTTCTATCATTGTGAATGCTCAAATAATTTAGAACTATTGCATTGGGTAATTAATGAGTAATGTGATGGATGAACAAAAAAATTTAAAAAGTGGGCTATATTATTGGAACCCAAAATGTGACAAATTCAAGGAAATATAAGACAAACTCAATGAAATATAATCAAAATAATATTGGAATATGTTATTTAAAGCAGTTTAGTCGTTTAGAAGAAAAATAATAATAATTTGGAGTTATTAAATTCGGTAATTAATGAGTATGTGATGTATGAACAAAAAAATTAATATCGGTATTAATATTAGTATGAACAATATTTATAGTTTAGTGAGTATTAATTAATATCAGCATTATTAGTATTTTATTAATAATAATTGTCCTCTCCAAAGGAGAGTTTCGCCCCCCATCAATTGATGGGTTTTGCTCTCTCTTTTAGGAGAAAGGTTTGAATCTATGATAGCGGAAGATCAGTACCATAACTATTCATTATATGGTATCTCAATTTATGTCAGACTGTCGGCTACCATCTATCGGGTTAGATGAAATCGATTCTCTCAAAAACTTTGAAAGATTCGAAGACCCTCTTGGAAAGAGGATGTGCAGAAGCGGAGATCAAAATCATAGTGAGAAATCTGTGTTTTAATGAGAAATTATTTTATTCAAATTTTATAGCATTGTATCCGTTCAATTTTGATATAAGTTGTAGATGTCGTATGACTTTTTATTAATGAAATGATCTTTTCGCTTAAAAAAATTTAAAAATTGGCTATATATATATATATATATATATATATGTATATATATATATATATATATGTATATATATATATATATATGTATATATATATATATATATGTATATATATATATATATATGTATATATATATATATATATGTATATATATATATATATATGTATATATATATATATATATATATATAGAGAGAGAGAGAGAGAGAGAGAGAGAATAAGGCTCTTATGAGTCCTTTACTCTATATGAGTCCCTAAGTCTTCATCTCATCCATTGGATGAGATGAGAATGGATGGACGAGATGCTTCCAATTATTTGCATTAAAAAAAAAAAAAGATTACGTTCCTAAAATAGCTCCCATGATTTTAGGAAACAATAACCCCCATGATTACGTTCATTCATCATTCAGTCATTCACCTTGCAAAATTCATCAAAACCTAAAAAAAAAAAACTTCCATCATCACGTTCCGTCATTCATTCAATCAAATCTGGGTTCAAAATCCCGTTACTATGGATTCAATGAGCGCGACATCATCATCAACTGTTGAAAAGCAATTGATCGAGTATAACAATGGTGAGTTTTGATATTTCTTTCACGTTTTGCTTCAATTATAATTCGGCGATCGACTAACAAAAATTAAATTTCTTTCACGTCGCTTTGGCTTCGTTTTTTATGTCAATTTTCATGTTAATATTGTTTTCATTGTCATCTCATTCATCATAGATTCATATTGATGGTTAATTGATATTCATGTCGATTTGGCTTCCCTTTTTACATCAATTTTTATGTTGATATTGTTTTTTCATTCATCATAGATTCATAGTGATGGTTAATTGATATTGATTCCATAGTTTTATGTTTGTTATTTGGGTTTTCAATGAGGTCCACTGATAATATTGTTTTGTTTTCTATGAACGCAGTCACGATGTTGAAGTAACATACGTTCTACATTACAGTAACACTCCATTGCAATTACAGTAACACACTGAACGTTACGAAACAGTTTTTGATGATGATGTTAGAGTAACGTACTTTACCAGTTAGAGTAACACAATGTAAGAGCTGAAGTAACACATTGGCTGCATGGGCGTAACGCATATGTATTAACGTTATAGTAACACTTAATTGCAATTACAGTAACACACTGAACGTTGAGAAACAGTTTTTGATGATGATGTTAGAGTAACGTACTTTACCAGTTAGAGTAACACAACGTAAGAGTTGAAGTAACACATTGGCTGCATGAGAGTAACACGTTGTTTAATTTTGTGCAGGTGATATTGGAAGTGATGCGAATGCACAAGACAACACTGATAAAGGTGGATGAGGATGAGGAGGATGAAGTGGATGACGACGACGAAAATGAGGAAACTGAGGAAGACACTGAAGAAAATAAGAAGGAACATGTGTTTTGAGAATACTTGTGTTTTTGGTCATGATAAAAATATTTTTCTTTTTTTGTTTACAAGAATAACTGATTTTGTACACATTTTTTACAAGTAGCGTTGTGCTACGTAGCAATTAACTCTATATTTTATTTAATACATGTGCATTTGGTTAGAGTAACATATTTGTTCTATTGGAGTAACACCTTTCGTCAGTTAGAGTAACAGACATAATGCATTAAAGTAACTGAGGACAGCAGCGTTTAAACAAATGATTACCAAAGTAATTGATGATAACTTGGATTGGAACCATTCATTACCAAATTAACGATTGTCGTTCTTTAAAGAACGATATATAATGCGTCAGAGTAATTAATGATAATAACATTGTTTAACCATGAGACAAAGAATAACACCATTAATTACTTGGAGTAACATCATTTGTTAATTAAAGTAACACTTATAATACGTCAATGTAACACGGGTGTGTAGCCTTGCTTGAGTTGAAGATGAAAGAATGAGCGGGTGTGTATTTTGAAAGAAATTAGAAGTCGAGAGATTGAGTTTGGGATGATGAAGATGAAGAGTTTTAGTTAGGCGGGTGAGTTTGAATGAAAAAATTGAATGTGATGAAACATAATCAAGTAAGTTAGGTGGTTGGAGATAATTAAGGGAGGAGAGAGGATTTTATTATATTTTTTCCAAAATATGTTATATATTACCTTAATTACTAGACTCAATCACCACCATCCATCTCATCTAAATCAATGGCTCTAAATAGGACTTATGGACTCAAAAAGAAAAAAAAGGACTCACTTGATCTTTACTCTATATATATATATATATATATATATATGATGCTTGAGGCCCTAACCTTAGTATATAGTTCAACTCTACCAATGCACAATGATATGAAATTGATTGATCCAACGTTTTACAGATCCGTTAAAACGTCGGAATCTAACGTTTTATTGATCCCTAAACGGTAAAATGTTGGTGTCTGACATTTTATGGATCGCTAAAATGTTGGAGTCCAACGTTTTAGAAATCGATAAAACGTCAGATTCCAACGTTTTACGGATCCTTAACACGTTGAACTCCAACGTTTTACGTGTTTTTATGTTTCTTTTCTAAAAAAAAAAATCAATGTAAATTCAATCGTTAAACACGTTAATTACGTTCGAATCAGGCCGTAAAAAGAAAATCGATTCCGTAAACTATCGCCTATGTCGTACTACCAATGGGGAGGCTAATTTATCATCTTAATCAATAATACGGGAAGAAACATAAAAAAATAGAGGTAGTAATGAAACTAATCAACCAAAAGGAAAAACAAATTAGAAAATTGAAATATTAAAGAGATCGATGAAAAATAAATTTACTTGATTGGAACGATAATGTCGGTTTCTTAAAAAAAATGATCTTATTTTTAGGAAACGGTTAAGAGTCAGTAGAAAAAGAAACATCCATAGAAAAATGGTTATATTGAAACCGGTTAAGAGTCCATTGAATTTAAGTTCCAGGCCAAAGTTAGCAAAACCGCTAAAAGTTAGCAAAAATCGTAAAAGATTAACAAAATCGTTCCATGAAAGTAGTCGGAAAGTTAAAATTAGATTAATGAAGTAAAACAATTAAACTCATTAATCCCCCTTTCCACTAACCAAACAAAAATTAAAGAAAATAGACCAAATAAGCTAGGTGCAGATCAAACCTTTGACCTCATGTGTGTCACCCTTCTCCTCTCCAACTACACTCCAACATCTTACTGATTTAAATATCACTACATCACACATAAAGCTATACACCACAGAAAGTATGTAATTAAAGAAATTTGATTGATTACATTGATTACGAAAATCCCATGTTTTAAATGGAAGATATCACATACAATATTTAATATGGAATGTACGATCAATTTTTTTTAAAAAAAAAGTATAAACATTTTGTATTCCGTTTTAACCAAATAGTTGCATTATTTTTGTTAATAGGAGATTGCACTATCCCGTACAATATTTTACATAGAATATAAAATAGTTATGATTATTATTGTATATCTTTCTGATCATATTCTTAACATCGATATAAAATTTAGTAACTATATAAAAATGGAATATATATTCCGATTGCTCTTACAAATCCTGATACATAGTAAAAACTCACCGAAAATTCTCTATATACTACTCTCAGTTACTAACATTTTCCTCAAAAATACACTAATTTAAATTGAGAAGTAAAAGAACATTTCACTAATAAATTCGCAAACTATTCATTTTCATTAATGTTAAAGAAATCGACAAAAAAAACTTCTTTTTATGAAAATAATTAGATAAATTTTAAGATATGATGTCATTAACCTTGAGAAAAAAATCAGTTATCTAAAAAATTTATTTTTGAAATGAGCTATTTACTTTATATACTCTCCCCGTCCCAATGAATTCTTTGTCTATTCCATATTGGGGCGTCTCAATGAATTCTTTCCCTTTCTATTTTAGGAATGTTATATATATATATATATATATATGTGTTATAATATGAGAGAGAAAGAGGAGAGAATAAGGTGTCATATTCCATTGATCATTAACGTATATATATATACATATACAGATATCTAGGGTTTCTTCTAGGTCTAGAATATTCTGTGTAGATATGATGTCGACATAATGTCGTCATAGTGTGGACATCCACCAATACAATATATTACATTATAACACTCCCCCTTGGATGTCCATCAGTGAAGTCATGTCTCATTAAAACTTTTCCTAGAAAAACCCAATGGGAAAAACACTAGTAAAGTAAACGAGTACATAAATCTTCAAAACACGCATAACATGCTGCCTCGTTAAAACCTTTCCATGGAAAACTCAGTGGGACAAAACCATGGCTTAGGAAAAAGAGTACAGCGCGTGATTACTCCCCCTGATGATTGCACGACTTGATATGTCTTGAAATTATCCATGTCTTCATGTAGCTTCACGGCATTGAAATGGATTTGTCGTAACCGATAAACTTGGTATCTTCTATCAATAGAAATCCTTGATAATTCGATATCATATTTCTTCGGAACCACAATCTGGATAGTGGTTCATGACTCTTGGATCTTCATTTCAAATAATATTTCCACAATTGTGAACTTGTTCTCAATGCACGCCATAACATAATATGTCTAGAAAATTGTCATCTCAACAATGACGATTATAACTATAGCGTTATTAACACGTCTATAACGCTATCTCGTTAAAAACCTTGCTAGGAAAAAAAACTCGTTTGGACAAAAACCTAGTCGAAGGGAAAAATAGTGTAGCTAATATTTACAATTTAAATATCTTAAATAATAATTGATCTTTCTTGTCAGATTTTCTTATTGTACAGATTGACATACTAATTATAATCTTTCACTATATTATTTTCAAACTATTATGGTGCTTCTGGACCATAAAATATTCTCATATAATCGGAAAGGAACTTACTCATGTATGAATTCTCATACACTCAAACTTCAAGTTGAGATAATAAAACCGTGCATTCACAACTGTTGAATACTTTTATAAATACACTTATGGCTAGAGGTTCATATCCTTAATCATGAGTCATTCTGGAATTCATCTGATCAACTATCATTATCTTTTGATCATTTATAATATGCTCCTTCAGGGAGTTATCAATCTGGGAGTATAAATCTCCTTATAACTTATAAGTATGTATCCTGCAATATTATAACAATAATAATCTTGTGCATGCCTATAATATGAACAATGTTCGATAGTATATGGAATATGTACTAAACTAATGCAACGAGGTTTTATGAAACTAATATATAGTATCTAATATGCAATGATAAAATAACTATGTTACATGCACATGAGACTCAAATGCAAACTGTACAGTATCTTCACCGATATTATTCATAATTGGATTGATCACTTCGAGTCAATACGTGGACCTCAAGTCCATGAGCTCATTTTTAACCATAGATTGTATGTCAACAGTCAAGATGAACGCTTATATAAGATCCCCATTAAACTGTCCATCACATATCGCGCGCAAGTATTATTCGGTTCCATGAATTAACATGTCGATATAATTACGTATACTGTCGACACTGCTTAAAAATATCTGAATATATTTGGTACCAATATTTTCATATAGCTAGGCCATCTATTATCGTTCAGATATCTATGTCACTTCAACGACATCCAAGTTTCATTACTTTCATGAGTACCAACTGCACATGCTTGCCATTTTCTTTCACTCATAACCTATGAACCGAATATGACATTCACACTCCGTCGTGTGTGATTATTGAAAATATGGCAAGAATCTCAATGTTCATACATCTTACTATCCATGACGGAGCTATAGCTCGCTCTACCTCAAGGAGGGTAAATCTGTCTATAGTCAAATCATAAATTTCAATGTATAACATATCTTGATAAGATAAGGTGATCAAGCTGATATATCCTGGTATATCATCAAAACCAAATGATATAAATCATTGTTAATATTTCTTGAATCTCTAGGTGATGTATTTCATATCAAAATAAGTCTCTGAACTTCAGATTCAGATGGGATCAACCTTACTTGTTTGTTTTTACCAGCTTATTCTTATCAGCAATCTCCCCCTTAAGGTGGTAAAAACTATCATTACTTGATAGATTTAAAGGCCAATATCCACCTTAGAATTCATCTCATATTTTTTACACACTTTAATCAACTGATTTTCTTCAGTAGAGTAATATATTGGGGAGCTCGACTTATCGCAGTTGGTTTTTCCACGTGCTGACTTAAAATTGCCCATTTTGGGAGACATCATGTTCACATAATACTCAAATGGTGAACTCTGATTACAAGAACTACTCGTAAAATTCTGTGTGACTACAGGTCACGTAATTCAACCATGCATAAACGTTCATGTTCATTATGCAACTCCAAGCATTATTCAAATCTCCAACATAATAATATTCCATCTCAGTGTACTGTCTTGCCAAAAATATAATTCTAATGATACATGAGAGGGGATTCAGCACGTTGTTACGTTTCTTTTAAGATAAACATCAGGTTTATCAAAACGGGTGTAACAAGAACCCGGATGGCCTAAATTTGTCATATCTTTAATATTTGTGTCGACTTTGCATTGCCTAAAACTCATGTCATTTTTCTTATTCATTTGGCTATGTCTTGATAAATTCACTTGTTGTACGCCACATTTTCAGTCGACTGAATCTCATCACGCTAAACTTTTGTTTAACTACATTATATATTATGGGCACAACAATTTTATTTTCTCATATGGCCATGAAAAATTATAGATGTGACATGACACAAGTGGTGTCTCATATACATAGGCAAGACCCGTCAATATTCCTTCCGGGAATATGCTATATTACTCACTTGTAATTGTCATAAAATACGATCAATAATTATAATTGTCAACATATACAATGATGACATTCACTTAATCAATCTCTTTTATTCGATGTCATATTCGCTTTGGAGAATGATCATCGTTAATCGAATACATTATTTCAAGTCATATCCGAAATTATGACTATTAACCAATGATACGTTACTCACAATTTTTAATAACTCAATGTAGAATTTTGTCTCAATTAAGGTCATTTCATTAGACTCGTTTTAATTATGTCAGTCCTATCTCGACTCCTGCTTGTGGCAGAGTCTTTATTAAAAATGTCATACTTACACTTTATCAAAAAAAAATGTCTCATTCTCTTCGGGGAATGAACACATCCAGTTGAAAAAGATTCAACGTCTTTCAACAAAATTACACTTGTTCAACGCGAATGAACAAGAAATTAATTGACAATATTTCTCCAAATCTTTTTTCACCTACTATATGTTGCCTCTAGGCTTCAGGCCAATATTATTTCAATTCAAAGGAATATAAATTTTCTCCTCACATAATAAGTGATACTCCGTATTAAACACGGTACTGTTTCATGTACGTACTCACACAAAATATAATTTATTTATTTATTTATTTTACGATACAATGTCTTCAAGACTACTTTATTCCCATGATATCGTGTTTTCGCGGCTGCTGTATTTGCCGTATTTATTATCCATAATAATCTTGTATATTATTTCAGGCATACAAATGCTTCTAGTCTAAAAATACTTATTATCTCACCGGATAACATTATTAGCTCTGATCATGATCGTATATGAGCCTTTTAATATATGGATATTTGACTCCAAAGTTGATTCATATATGTATGTATGTATATACAATAATGCTTAACTGATTTCATTTTATAATATAATTGTATGAAAACTATAACGATTATGGAATCAAATTTACAAACATATTAATTGAGAAATTAATCAACACAATATGTACTGTCAAATCCACATAAAATAGGCAAAAATGACGATTAAATTATGCACTCAAATATGTATGTACAAATCATGTTCGATCTTTATATAAGTATCAAATTTTCATGAGATAAACGGAGTCCATGCTCGAAAGATATAATCAAATTTGCAAAGATACTTTTGTATATATAAACAATTGAATGATAAATGGAGTCTACGTTCTTGATTTTTGATAGTAAAATTAAACAATTGAATTCATCTCAACATACATCTATTGCTTGACAAATAATCTTGTACAAGAAACAAATAATATTCATAATTTAATAAAACTAATATAAAGATTATGATATAAAACGAATTAGTGATGAACTGATGACTAATGTGAAACAATCAAGTAGTAATGAATTTGTGAGCAAACTAATACGGAGTATTTGATTAAAGGCACACAATAATATGATGCTCTAATACACGCACTGTCTTACGGGTAATAGAATGATTAGAATAATTCAAATTTCTACTCTTTGAATCTTTGCTATATCACGCTAATATCTTCTAAGTTAGTTAGATAAATATTGAAAAGATATTTATGTAACATATAACATGGATATTCTAAAAAAAACATCAAATCAAATTCATTGATTCATAATATAATAGGCAACATATATAAAACACACTATTCGTATATAATATCCAAAAAATAATAGATTTACCAATTAATATAATACCTATATATTCCATTACGATTAACACTATTTTTTTTTTTACACTATTTTTCCAATCATTAATAATTTATGACATAAAAGAGAAACTAATTAATTAGTAGAAAAATCTAATTGATTTGAGACTTTGATAGATAAAAGTTAGACGTATATAAACTAATTCGGGACTATGAATTTGATAATCGGGTAATTATCATAAGAAGATTAGGTAAATTACATAAATCACTTAGTTAAAACAAAGTTAATCTAACACCACATGCATATGAATTACGAAATTTCTAGAAAACATCGATCATTCATCCATATTTGTATAAGTTAATACATCGATTAATATGAAAGAATACATGTTTGTTTTAATATTGTTGTTGGTTAATAAAATACTCCGTAACATAATTGCGAGAATTTGACCTTATTCCATCCACGGTAATAGTATTGTACTTTACTACGATTCAATTAATTAAATTGATGATAAAAGAAAGTACCTGATTAGATATATAATAAAATAGAATAAGATTTGATTTGAATCTCCATATTATCAGATCTGAATAATAAATGCTCAGTCGGCTCAATAATAAGTGCTCACTCAATCGGCTAGAATCAATGCTTGCTCAGTCGGCTAGAAACTCGTGCTGATAACGTGTTATAATATGAGAGAGAAAGAGGAGAGAATAAGGTGTCATATTCCATTGATCATTAACGTATATATATACATATACAGATATCTAGGGTTTCTTCTAGGTCTAGAATATTTTGTGTAGATATGATGTCGACATAATGTCGTCATAGTGTGGACATCCACCAATACAATATATTACATTATAACAATATGTAATTTGACCTCCTCATGAATTTGGCTTCACATGTCACTTTATCATTGGACATTTTCCCCTTTGTGCCAAAAGCAAAGGCAAACAATTCATCGGGACGGAAGGAGTATATACTCACCCGATACCACTAAGATTTTCTCATTTATTCAAATGTGAGGATTATAATTATCATATAGAATGATTATTTTGGTAGGGAGACTACAAAATACGGAATATACTATTAAAATCCATATAAAAAAAGTTTCACAAATTACATAATATAAGTTTTACACCTGAGACAGTCTATTTTAATTTATTTTTTAATTTTCTAATGAAAAAATGAATAGCTTTTTTACACAAAGAGAACGTATCACGACGTGCTAACCATTAAAAAAAGTACATTATTATACAATTTTTGATAAATATTTATGTATTTTATGGTAGGTTAAAGAGAGAAGTGGGTATCTCAAGATGCGAGATGTTATAAACCGAGTATATAAAAAATACTTCTTCTGTTTCAATGAAAGCTTCCACCTAAAAACTGGCACATTTTTTAAGGATAATAATAAAATATTCAAAAGTAGAGAGAGTGTAAAGTAGGTGGGTCACCTAGATAAGAGTGAAGAGTTATACCAAAAAAGAAAGTGAAAGCTATCAAACAAATTTACGAAAAAGTGGAAACTTTCAATGAAACGAAGAGAGTATAAACAATATTTTCATTAATTACACGTTATTTAATACTCCGTACATTTCAAGACATTACTCAAATATTTTGATTAGTTTTGCGATTTAAAAAATATTTTCCTATTTCTAAATTATACCGTCGATAAATAGTAAAAATAAAATAATAAATTTTTTATTTTAAATCTTAAATGAAATATTCTACTCCCTCCGGTTTTTAATTTTCGCCCCATTGTGTTTAGCACATAACTTAAGAAAATTTGATAAATTATTGATAAAGAGATAAATAATGATGAAATTTGGTGACTAGACAACAATGAGTTATCAAAGTGAAGGAAATATAATGTTAGTTTAATCAATTCAATGGCATAATGGGTAAATAATAGAAAAGTATAAGGATAATATGGTAATATATACATGACAAATAAGGAAAGTTAAGAAGTGGGGCAAAAAATAAAAACTTGCCAAATAAGGAATACGGGGCAAAAATTAAAAAACGGAGGGAGTATAAGATAAATATATTATAAATACCGCGCATTGCACAAGGTCTGTACTAGTTATAATTAATTGAGCAGATGCAAAAGAGTAAAGTCACGTATAAAGCGCGGACAACGCGACTGAAATGCGGATGATGTAATTAGGTTGGGCTTTGCCCTGAGATGCCAATGAACTTTAGAGAAGTCAAATTGTTTCATCGAGTTGCTAAATCTATGAATGTCCAAGCCATCAAAGAGTTCAAATACGAACCTTTGAACCCAGATGACATATTTGCAGTAGTCAAGGAGTATATCGCTGTCAGTCCTGTCACCCACAGTGGTATACTGAGTATATACTCCCTTTGATTCACAAAGATCTTCCCCTTTGATTAAAATATACCTCACATATATTAAACAAAGGGGAAGATCTTTCTGAATCAGACCAAGCACCAACTAGAGTAAATAATGTGTGCTTGCAAAATCTGGTGCCCAAAATCTTGTGTGCCTATGTATATCTTTGCAGTGGGACAGCGATATAATCCTACAAATTTTCACTAGACAGCAATTGTATACCGCTGTCTCCACAACGGTATACCCCTGTAATCATTAAAAAACCGCTGACGTTGAACCATTAGGCGTAAATAATTTAGAGTACAAATCAAAAGGGAAAAAACTTTTTGAAATATCACCAAATCAATAACGAGTTCAGAATAGTTAGAGACAAATTAGGGGGTTCGTCGGTCCAGGACCGACCGGACCGGACCGAAGATCATATTTATTTCAGTCCGATCCAGGTTGGAGCGTACAAAAAGGTGTACTGGACCATAATGGACTGTAATAGACCAAAATACCTGAATTAAATTACTACCCAAAACTTAATATAATGGAGTACTAACTTAGTACAGTATATAGCAAGAACAAAAAACACTGGAGAACTTTTTAAACCTAACTACTAGGGCTCGCTTGGGATGGAGTTAATTATTCCGGGGTAATAAAGCAAAAATGAACTAGAAAATGACGGAAAATAGTGATGATGTTAAGCGAAAATGAAGAAAATTAAAGAAATCTAGATTATTTGAGGGGGAATTATTACTCCCCTCTCCCCCAAGTAATGCATTACCCCCAATAGGGGGTAATTATTCCCCACTCATATCCCTTTTACACTATAAAATGTTACAATCAAGCAACAAGTTCATCCATTTCTAGTTTACTTTTGCTCTATTATTCCCTGAATAATTACCCTCATCCCAAGCGAGCTCCTAGTATTAAATTATGCGGCTGACAAACTCCATGGTTGAGTTAAAAATCAAATTCTACGAGATTTGTATTGTGTTGTACTGTACATTTTATGTAGACTAGGGGTTTTATTCTGTTTTAAAGCTATGAGGCTAATTTGTGTAACTATTTATAATATACTGTATCTTTTTTTCTAATACGGTTCATGCGGTCCCTTATTCTATCCGCGATCGGATCAAAGACCAAATAATCTCTATCACGTATTCACGTGGACCGGACCAAAGTGCAACGATCCGGTCCAATTTTCGATCTGGACCACGAAGTGAACACCCTAAGGGACCGTTTGGTTTGTGAAAGGGTATGGAAAATTGGGAATGAAATCAGAAATCAAACCAGGGTGGTATGAATTTGTAACTTGATTCCTGAAACTTAGTGTTTTGTTCATTTTTTAGATGATTGATATTTAAATCCGAAATTCTAATTTTTTTTAAAAATTATATTTGATAATTATGTTTTAAATATATAAAAATTTATATCACTGAGTATATAAAATCTAAAAAATTTAGCTTGAAAGAAAAATTAAATAAATTTCATTAAAAACAACTTTTTTTAGCGATATAAAACACTGAGTTACATTAATAAAATTTTAAAATAATTCTTTTAGTATTTTAAATTAGTTTCATTAAAATATTTCAGTTATAATATTTCAACAAAAAATTGGAACAAATTCTTTCAGAAAATCAAACAAAGTTTGATTCCAAGTATGAATCTCATAGGTATGGGTATTGAAATGAAAAACTTGTCAACTAAATTGAGTGAACCAAACAACCCCTAATCAGGGTGGTAATGGGATGAGAGAATTTGCGAGAAGCCCGACCTTGACTCGGTTCAACCATGGTCAAAGCCGAGCTATATGAGAATATTGTGTGACAATATTCCAATATCGTAGATTCTCTGGGCCTTCAACATAGCTGATTTGCTACCTCTCATTGAGCTGGTTTATTTATTGTTCGATGTGGGCTGCATGTATTTCTCCTGGCCCTCCATTATCATATTGGAAGATGTGGGCTGCTTTGCTTTTCAATATGACATTCCGTCTCTCTCACCAAATGTGTCGGTCAACTTTCAGTATATTTGGGTCGATTTGTCCTATATTGTCTACAACCATGTATGGTTTTAGTGTTCAATGTCAAAGTATTTACGAAATAGCGTTGGTTTCAAACTATTTATGCTCAATGGTTCCATAAAGGAGCTTTCATCATTCGTTCATCACTCGAGTCTCGGATATATCGGTTTACTGCTTTGACTTTTTGTTTGACTTTCACATATTTTATGTTTTTTTTACTACTCGGTCAAAAATATCTGCAAAATACGAGACACTTAACCGAAAAATAACACAAACCGATTCCTAAAAATAGTAAAACGAAACAAAAATTCGTGGCAAATAAGGTGAAAAATCGTATACGAACTAAACATATCAATAATACATTCCATTTGGAAAACGGAGCGACTACTTCCTCCCTTAATATCACACATCAGACATCAGCATCACTACATGAGCAGCTGAAGCAAATTGTCATAAAATACAATCCCAGTTCTTCTCGCGGTTAACATGGGGTATAGAAGGAAAAAAACAGAGGAAATCCCCAAATGCAGAAAACACCACCATTTATGACCGTGACGGCCTACTATGGTTCGTATCCTGACCCTTTTATGACCGTATTTTGCGACACCCGATGTTGATGTTCCTCCATCCCACTCAAAGATGAAGATGAAGGCGGAGGCGGGTGGAGAATACTAGTAGGATAAATTATCTTGGAACAGCCTGCATGTGTGAGCAAGGCCCAAATGTGTGTTAGAAATTCTCCTCCAACACAGAGTGTGTCTACATGTGCATCCACTGCCGCACCACTATCTGCCAGAGCTAAGAACAACACCATTTCTGTCCAAAACTCGGCTAATGTTCTCCACATATTTCCCTCCTGTTTTTGTAGCTCTCCCTGCAGTGCCCTCGCTTGTCCTAATATCGTATTATCGTCCCCACTCCACCCCTCCAGCTCCTCGTCACCATCATGCGACGCCTCGTGTTTCAGCTCTCTGATTGCCTCGTCGAACTCACACTGCGTCGTGTACACCTGATCCTGTAGTATTTGTGGCAGAAACCCAACCAAATAGGCACAATACTTTGAAAGTACAGTTGCTCTCTCAAAATCATTGACAGAGTATGGGTTTGGTGATCTTCTTCCACGGCCTTCTTCACAGTAGCAAGTAGCTATATGCCAAATTAGAATAGTGCGAGCTTGGATCGTCGCCTTCTTTACGTACGTGTCTATAACCCCTTGGCCTACCCCATTTTTCTCCAAGGACAAAACACCGCTGCTGATCTTGCTATGCCATTCCCTCAAAGAATAGTTGATCGTTTCAGCAATCGACTGTTTAACATGATGTGGAACAATCTTGTTCCACTTTCCAGCTTGACCCACTCTAGGGAGATCAACGTAGGTTCCAATCCAACACTCGCACCACACTGGTGCTGGAATCTCACCATAGCAATCCACAATCGAGTATTGACCCACTTTTCTCTGCGTAAATGTGCTTAAACAGAAGAGAGAAAGTCTAGGACGGGGTACTGAACATGCTCTTTCAATCAGCCATTCAACGACTTTACTTTTGGTCTGCCTTGTGCTTCCCCATACATTTTGATTCTGAATGTAGGTACAAGTATACATAACCTTGGCCCATTTCGAAGTGAGAAACACCCCGATTTGGATAAATTCCATGGCAATAATGGCTATTATAACCACTCGTGTGAATGCCGTGTCTAACACATGACCATTCCATACAATATACAAGATGTTGTGATCTTGTGGGCGATACTCGACCAACAAGGGTATGGCTAGCCAGAAGAAGATTGTAATAACACCAAGATCGCGCATCTTTTTCCATATCCCTTTTTCGTAAATGGCATAGTAGTTGGTGAAGAAGTAATCGTATAAGAAGTCGAGCTCCTTCTCAACAAGCGCAAAGCAATTTTCAGGAAGTTGTTTAGCATCGAAGAATACTTTGGCATCCACATCAGCACACCCAGCAATTTTCGCAAGGAGCGTCCAAAACATAGCGAAGGAAGTGCTATTGTCTCGAAGCTCCCTACCTGCTCCCGTGCCCACCAAAAAGGCTTCTTCGCTCAGCAACACCTTGTTGAGTGTGATAACCCCAAAGGCGCCATAGTCAACGACTCTGGAACCCCTCTCTTTTTGTTCCACCACCGATTGGTTTGCTTCTTTCACCCCCAACAGAGCGGTACGCGGTATTTTGCCCTCTAGGTCGGGATGGTACTGGTCGTTTTGGTACTTGGCAAAATCGGAGATGATTTTGGTGGCCCTGTAGAGGCCGCCAGTGGATTTAGTAGCGTACAATAACGCGCTGTTTCTTTCCCTGAGCTTCAAGGCGATAATCCAAAAGATGATGGCGATGGGGACGAGTATTTCGGGGGAAGCAAGGGTCTTATAGAGAAAATTAAAAATCAAAGGCCAAACAATAGCGTAGTCGACAATGAGCCTCTTCTTGCGGTCCTCGTTGTCACCAATAGAGTAACAACTGATCTCGTTGGTGATAGCGGCCAAGTAGGCAATGAAAGCGACCCAGAAGACGTAGAGGTCATTGGATTGGCCGGGCTCGCTCATGATACCAGGGATGTAAGTCACAAGATAGGCAGTGATCATAAAAGAGTAGGTTGAACAAAGTCTCATGATTTTGTTGCCTCGGGCTCTAAGCCGGCCTAACATCAGGATTCCGGCATAGATTGAGAAGGTTACTATGAGAAACATTTGGATGTTCACTTGTTGTGATTCAAGGTTTTGGCGAAGTTCTTCATCTGGAGGGAGAAATGGTGGTGGTGGAGGGGGTACTACCGGAGGTTTAGATGTTTGATCGGCCATAATAGATCGATCAGATCAGACCACTTGTACTTGTAATTAGATTTGATTGCGATTATAGATATTTTTTTTATTACTATATAATATATATGCTTCTGTGGGAAGACTTGATTATAACGTATGTATATGTGTGAAATTAATTGTGAATGTTATGAACAGATTAATGAATGTAATAGCTAGTATGTACACCATACAATATATAGTAGTGGTTGGTGAACTAATAAGAAGTACAGTACTCCGTAGTAGTAACCTAATAAGTTTTGAGATGATTAATAAAGCAACTACTACTACTATTACTGTTTCAATTCAATTGATGATAGTGGTAGTATTATAACATTGTTGTTTTTGCATCTTAATAGGGCATTGTATGCAGTATTATTACAGCTGGATTTATAAGTTGGACTTTTTTTTAACAAATCACGCATTTAGTCGCGTTAGTCCGTACAAATATATAGGGGAGGAGATTCGAACATGTGACCTACTTATTATCATAAGGTCCTTAGTCTTAACCACTATAGGCTAAGTTAAGTCATCTTCGGTAGTTGGACTTTTTTTTAACGAGAAAAATAATTCATTAATAGAACCTCAAACGTTGTATGCCTATAATCGCAATCAAATCTAATAAAAACTAAATAAAACAATTTTTCTTATAAACTAAACATCTGAAGACATGATCTGACAATTCGACATGACCTCGTATCGACTTGACTTTATCTTCATTCCTTGAATATTTGTACAAACGACTTTAATTAGTTGATTGGGTTAATTAATTAGTTTAGTTGCTTGGCAAAAGCACAAGGGGAAATGTGATGCATGCATATGTTTGTTTGTTTGTTAGTTCTACTTAAAATCATTCCTCCTCTGATCTGCTATCTATCTATCTATCTATCTCTCCATATTCTCTCCTCTTCGATCACTTCTCATTTCCTCTTCTTCCTTGTTTGTATTCGAAATGGGAACGAAGTCTATTGTGACTATTCCTCGCATTCGGTTGTTTATATACAGCGTGATTACATTAGGCATAACATCAGTGTTGTTATGGGGGTTAGTCTCAATCGACGACCCTCAAGCAACCCTCACCAAGTTCAACCTTTCCAAACCAGCTTCTAGCGGGAATGACTCCTTGTTGTACTTCGAGTTGGAACTGACCAACCCGAACTACTTCCGGGGGTTCAACTACACGGGTGAGGGAGGGATTGAGATCTTCCGCGTCACCAACGGTTCCAGCAGGTGGGGGCTGGGCTGGGTCTACATCCCGGCCGAGTACCAAGATTTCAGGTCCCCAATGCGCTGGAATTTCACCCTCAATTTAACCGATTATCAGCTAAGTTGGAAAGATGATCATGTTGACATGCGTGAGATAAAGAGCCATCAGAGTGTTATTCGTTTGGCTTTGTCATTGACATATGCGTATAAAATCTTGCTTTGGGCCACCCACACCACGTACTATACGTGGTTGGACACCAACATCTACCTCGACCAAAACTTGAATTTCAATGGCGCTTCTCCCTTCCATCGCATCCACAATTTTACTGGTATCCTTAATTAATTACGCACCACTTTGCTTATTTTTCGTTTCAATTCATTGTCGTTTCATCGTGCGTGCGTGTCTTAATCATGCACGAGTGTAATATCTGGTTACACAGACTACTTTTACGAATCCTTGTGTTGTTGATATATACTCCGTATTATTTCTGATGTATTTCTACAAAGTTGGAGACCGTCCTCGTAATCGTCAGTATGTAGTTGTGTCCGTGAGATGACATTTCTCAAGAATACGTGCACAAAAATGATCCAGTACTGGTTGTATCACATACTACGTATAATAATAATAATAATAATAATAATAATAATAATAATAATAATAATAACAACGATTTTTCACACGTTAATACATTAATTATGGAGGAATCATAATATATGTTGTTTAAGCAATTAAGTATGGTAAATACGAGTTAGTATTTCAATCTATGACGATAGAAAAACCGTAATAATATTAATAATAACTCACCGAGACCAAGGGAAGGTTAGTAGGTTACTAAGATAGGGTTAGATATTGAAAACTGAAAAGCCTGAGCTTGACAAGTGATCTACAAATAAAGAGATGGATGGATCAACAAGTAAATTGAGGACGATCAAATGCCACCAAAAGGCGATTGTCCATCTATCTTTAATTTGCTCCATCGATCGAGTATGTCTTAATCATATTTAATTAGTGGTTATCAATTGAAATTAGTCAAGTTCATTTCAACTTCTTTTCACTTTAACCTAGATCTCACTTCTCAGTCCACTTTAGGGGCAAGTGATAGACATACACTCATTGTATGAGAGCTTTTGTACACCACCCATGCAAGCATGACATTTGTCCACTCCAAAGAATCTACCTTTTGCAAGATCCCTTATTAATTCACCTTCCCAATTAACTTTCACCTACTTTTCTCACCTAAGTACCTTTCTTTCTTCTTTTTTGTTTGTTATTTTATTAACTTCAAATTTAATACTTCTTATTTTTATACATGTATTTTTATATCCCATATTATACGTGTATTTTTATACGGTATTGTATTGTAAATGTATTTATACGTTAGTATTATATTGATGTATTTTTTTACCCCAATATGTTTTGTTACGTATTATTATTTTGTATTTTATATGTATGTCATAGTTATGTATTTATACCGTCTTAGTATATTAATTTATTTATACCTTTTGTGTATGTATACCCGAATACATATTTGTAGTTTATTTATACTTTATTTATACATTTTTATTTATGCTCTATTACGTTTTGTAAACTTTGTTTGCACTTTATTATTATTTTAATTTTTTTATGGAAATTTTTTTTTAAGATGTTTTACATATAATATTTTCGGAAAGTATTTTTTGTACTAGTGTAACTATCAGGGCCCGTCCTGAACATCTCAAGGCCCTAGGCAAAATCGTAAAATGGGGCCCTTTACAACGAGTTGTAGAATTATTGGTGTTATTTTTCCCCATGATTTTTTCGCTTAATACTATAGGGAAAATCATAGTTCCCCGTACCATTAAGATCTTTCACTTTTATTCATTTGTGAGAGGTATAAAATTGAAGTGGGAAGATCTTAGTGATACGGAGGGAGTAATTACGATTCTAAATTAAAAAGGAGTGACTAAAAATTAATACTCCCTCTGATTCACAAAGATCTTCCCCTTTGATTAAAATATACCTCACATATATTAAACAAAGGAGAAGATCTTTGTGAATCGGAGGGAGTAATTTTTTTTACAAACTTGGTTATGACTTATGAGTAAGAAGGTTAGAATCTAAAATGACGAAAGGGACAGAGAAGAAAATCAGTTAAAAAAAGTGGGGGACAAAGGGATTCAAACCCAGGTGGCCAGCCACATTGAAATACTATAACCAATGTCCTGACTAGAAATCCAATACCATATCACTTTGAAATATCGTATAAACTTTGAAATACTATACCAATACCACATTGAAATATCCTATAACAAATGAACAATTACACCAAACATATCGTATTATTATAATATGTTATTAATATCGTATAACTAATCCTAAAAAAATTACACCAAACATATAACATCAAGGCGTACAAACTACAAAATTATACAAAAATACATATGAAAAATATACAAGGCGTACAAATATTTGCCTAAAAATATACAAGGCGTAAATTTTTTAATATTTTTTTACTAATGTCATTTAAATTGTTTTTTAATGAATTCCGGGGAGATTGTATATCGTCAGTAAATTTACACGACTACACAATTTGTAGTACGTACGTAATATTTATTCACATAGTTATATAACATGACTACATATTTTATTATTTTCTCCGTAAAAAAAATTGTCTCGCACGATTGACCCGTTCACAGTAAATCAACAAAAATATAGTCTACCGTAACATACAAACTAAAACGTAGAAACAAATTCATATAAAAAAACACACAAAAGAAATATTCCACAACACAACATTTTAAAACATACAAATATAAAATACGTAAACATAAGGTACAGGTATAAAGCATACATGTACAGCGAATACAAATATAGAGATTAGAAATATATGAGCAGAGTATACGTACATATACGGTAAAAGTAAGAAAATACGAAATACTAAAAAAACTGAAAAGAAAAAAAAAGGTTAATAATTAGGAGTACTAAACATAATTTATACAATAAATCAATGCATTTAATAAGGTGTATTTAATGAGGGAATCTACAAAAATTAAATAGAAAAAAAAGTTTTTAAAATGGACATGTGTCAACTTATAACTGGTGGTGTACAAACCCCTTATACACCCATTGTATGTCTAACTTTTTTGCACTTTAGGCCTAAGTTAAACGTATATTTATATCTCAACCAATATGTGACAAAAACGGCAACTTCAATTCAACAAATAAATAAAAAAATCATTAACAAAGTTAACATTTCCAATTACAAAATTATGTACAAACGCGGGAAAATATAGGGCAACGTGTCATGCATTTCTAAGACCTTGAATGAATTGAAAACGTTGGCTTTACAACAAAAAATTCGGATACAAATACAAATGCGGATCATTGAAAAGGGTTAGGGTTATACAAAGGAGTAAATACGTGATCGAAACAATCCCCAAGCTTGGTCTCAAGGGAGTACGAAGGCGTGATCCCAGACACGCACAACCGATTTGACAATCTTCTCATCCTCAAGGGTTAATTAGCCCTACCATGGTTTGATCAAACACAACCAGTTTCACGATTTGACCCATGGGTCGGTTGGTTGAGTGATCACTTGATTGCCAATGGACCCATTGATCGATTAGGTTACTCGACCAACCGATCGATTGGTCGATTGGCCAACTCCACCAATGGGTCGGTTGGTCAAGTGATTTGATCGACCAATGGACATGTTGGTCGATCGATCGAGTAACTCAACCAAATCCTAAAATACGTTGTTTTTTAAATCGATTTGCGTGATAATTTGGTGATGGGGGAAAACATAAGTCAACCTAAATCGATGAGTCAAGGATTAACGTAAATTTTTTCGTAAATTAGGTGAATATTCAATTGCGTAAATATGTAACTAACTAATCCCGAACGGAATTGCTAAATCATACACGTACTTTACTATGTTGTACACATTTTGTCATTTATTTTTCCGTGTTTACACTTTCCCTCAAAACAAACCTCTCCTTTCTGTGGACATGAATAGGTCCACCCCGACGCGGCCACGCGCGGGTTTGGGGAGGCGAATGAATCTCATGTGAGATGGATCTCGAGTTGAAATTTAAATCGAAGTTGGAGTCGCCACCGAACTTTGTGGGAGTTCGGGCCCGTTCGAACCCACTCTATGTCGTAGTGGACCGTGCACAAAGTACGACCCATTCCGATTTCAGAGTTTATCGGGTTCGTCCCTTTGCATTGCGATACCGATTCCGACATTATCGGAAATCGGGTATTGAATGACTCTCGTATGCCAATGGTTTCGGACATCCGAAAACCACGGTTCTGAGTAAGGGGTGAGGGTACGTGTTGGGAAGTTCACAAAGAACACCCAACCCCGCCCGCACTTAGCGGCCTTTACTAAGATATCGTTCGTTGTTCGTGTACACGCGTTATTTTGATGGTTGAATGATATGCAAACAGCGTTTTAACTAAACATGTGAATTATGTTTGACTACGTCGTTTAATGCATCTAAACTAACGTCAAAGTTGTTTTAGCATGCATGTGATGTTCATTTTAGTACAATAAAACAAACAATGAAAGAAAGAACAGGTTACAATATACGAGCGGCATACCACCCGGAAATATAATGCAACAAATGATACAACAATTACGATAATAACGAAGAGAACGAGTTAGGAGATGTAAGCATGAGACGATGCGGCGGTTTTGAAAGGACTAGATTCACGTGATAGACTTGACACGTGTTGACCGAAATCATTTGAAAAAGGTTTATCAATACTTGTAGCGTGTAAGACGCGTTTATTTAGGCGTAATTGGGGCTACTCGGCCGAGTCATGGAGGGACTCAGTCGAGTGTCCCTTGAAAAAGGTTTCTGCCGGTTTTTTGGGGTATCACTCGACCGAGTGGCTATATGGCACTCGATCGAGTGCCCCTTGTTCGAGTGGTGACTCGATTCGCAATTTCAGTATTGATCTCGAAATTGCTTTTAATTTTTGAAAACCGATTATTTTGCTAAGCCGTGTAAAATTATGGCATAATTTGTACTCGACTTAAATTTTTGATACTCGTCAATATTTTATATTTGATTATGAAATCAATATCCAATAATTGGAACAAGTTTTAGAAAAAAAAAACGTCTAGAAATTGTTTTGGATCGAAATAAATCTCTCCGCGTCGTAATGTCGTAATTAGTCTTTTTAGGACTATGTGACGATTATTTCGGCATCAACGAGATTATGCTTAAAATAGTTTTAATGATTGATTCCTTTTAGATCCGACATTCGACTATAGAGTCGATATCGAATCCTTAGGGACGACTCTTTATTGAAAATAGTACGATAATATCGATATTAGGAACGAGAAAATAATAATAAAAAAAACACGACGATGACCCGTATAAATAGACGGACGAACGAGAGAAAGAAAAGAAAAGGGAGAAGTCGGGATTTGTAACACCCTCAACCTACATGCTTGATTATCTCAAAAACGGACTCGTAGTAGCGGCCTAGGCGCGGGAGCGTTAAGACGTATATAGGTGAGTTATGGTGTGTATAGTTAGGGAAGGAATTTGGCGAGTTTTGCTCTCGGGTTTGTATATGGTTTGCCTAAAATTGCCTAGAATTTCGGGTTGTGAATGGTCGGGAATCCTATAGGATTTCTAGAGGAAAGATCGGAATATAATATGCCTAGTATTGCTGGAATTCCGGGTTGTAACTTGTGTATGTCGGGATTGGAATTGTTGTGTTGTGTATTCTTGATATGTGTCGGGGATTGTAATTGTCGTGGATGTTCCTCTTTTGTGTGTGCAAGGGGGGTGTATTTGTAGGGGAGATTTCCTGACTTGGATGGGAAGAAACTCCTGTTTCGGATAGGAAAGGTAGTAGTCTTGGATGCAATAGGATTCCGTCTTTGGATAGGAAAAGGTTGCTTGTAAGGAAAGAAAACACCCGGTTTTGGCTGATTTTATGAGTCCACTCGATCGAGTGAGCTGGTCCACTCGATCGAGTGGGTAGTCTAGCCGGGTGGAAAACTCCTTAGAGATCGAGTTTTATCTCTAACGAAGAAGTCTAGTTGCATAATTCTTCGTTCTTTCATTGCTGATTTTTGTGTAGTCTTTGACCTCAAGTCGGATTTTTGAAGTGGTGTGCCAGATTTTTATGGCTCGGAAATGCCTTTGACCGGGGTTTGACCCGGTCACTAAAAGACGGTTTTGCCCTTTGTGACGGTTTTTACCCAAATTAGTCTTATGTGACTGGAAACGATCCACTTGGCCTGAATTTGAGGTCGGTTTTGTGAGATTTTTACTACGCTAAAAGCTCGTGCCAACTACTATTGATTCCGAGTCCAAAAATCGAGCGTATTAAGTCATGTTTGCGTCCGATCATCCTCAGGTGTTTTTTGGAAGCTGCTATAGACACCTGGCGGTCAAAATGTGGGTGTCTACACTTTCTTACTTCTCCTAACCCTAATCAATCTATGTAAAAACTTTGCGATTATCGAACATGAAACTAATAATTTCGATTTCGCTAATTATCTCGTCAATTTCTGATTAGTACTTGAGTAAGAAAACTTTTTTCTTGTACTCCGTATTTTTTTTCAATTAGGGTTTTGCAGTCATGGTTGTTGGTGTGGTGGCCATTTGATAAGTCGATATTTATGTGTATTTTTATCCCTTTAATATTATTAATTTTATGTCGTCTTTCGTAATATTTGAGTTAAAATGATTATTTTATATAAGTTGGGTTTATTATTGAACTTTTGATATTTTTGTACTAAATTGAGTTTTTAATATATATTTTAATTAATTAGTAATAACCCACATGGATTAAGAAAAAGACTACTAAAATCGTATGTATGTTTACAGGTCTAATTCCATCATCTAATGGGTCAAAATCAAGCTTGAAAACATCAACCCATTATGGAAAGCAAGGAAAGAGCAATAAATTTCAGGACAAAAAATAGGAAAGAAGAAGATTTGGAATTATAAGAGCAAGATCAATTAATTTAGGAAAGAAATAATTTCAACAAAAGCAAATCAACACTATAAAAGAAGTCATAAGGCTTTTAATGGAAGGAAGAAGAAAGGAGAGAGAACAAGGAGAGAACAAGGAGGAGCACACATAAAGGAGTACGTAATAGGGCGAAGGCCTTGGCCTTCATGGTCAAGGTCGGTATTCAACCGGATTGTAATGCGGGACGCGATCAATTCAACTCCTTACTTACCTAATGGTTGTATCTATCTATCTTATTTAGTTTATTTATCGTTTAATTAGTTAATCTTTCAGTTATTCGAACATGTAACGTATTGATTACTGTCAATAAGTTATGAGATTATGTTATTGTTTTAACGTTTAATTAGTACTTTGATATTCGTATGAAATTCACGATTTGACTATTGTTTTCATGTTTATTAATTTAGCCTGATCACCTAGATTATTTACATGAGTCGATTGTTAAATTAATAGTGTTTTAAATTAGGTTGCAACGTTCTGGTCTAATTTAAATACTAGAATTTTGTATGATAATTGAGTTATATTTAATTGCAGCGTTCTGGTTATATATAATTTGATTGATTGGTGTTCTTAATGCGACCGAATTTGTTAAGTTAATTCGTGCGTTCATGGTTAATTTGATAAATTTGGTTAGGATTAAATTTGCGTGCGTTCACGGGGTTTAACAAGTCAAAACGATAAAACTGGTAATTTGCGTGCGTTCATGGGATTAACTAGTTACCGATCTATTTGAGTCTAATTAATTGAATCGATGATTAACCTGACTATATCATATATTGCATGTCTCGAATATTGTTATGATTAATTTTATTTATTTATTATTATGTTTTTTACTTTATTATTATTATTTTCAAAACCAACAAAACCCCCCTTTATATATATTATTACTATTAAATAATAAATCATCTTAGATAATAACGTCAGTCTCTGTGGGATCGACCTCTACTTACCCTATCTACCGTAGAGTTAGTAGTGTTTATAAATTCAATTTTGACTGTGGAAACGACACGCATCAAATTTTGGCGCCGTTGCCGGGGATTGATTGTTTATTGTCTTAGACGTTATCTATTTATTATTATTATTATTATTATTATTATTATTATTATTATTATTATTATTATTATTATTATTATTATTATTATTACTACTAGTTTTATTAGTTGAGTCGGCTTAAGTGCCTCCCTGAGTTTCGCAACCTTTGTAAGGGGATGTTAATAGTGTCGGTTGCCCAAAAAAATCTTTACTTTATTAATTTGATTATTATAGTTTTTTTATATATTTTTTTTTCCTATCGATACTATGTGTGTTTTGTTTCCTTTGTGCTACACTTCCTTGGTCAATGTTTTATTTTGCAGATTGTAAAATGATTTTTGGGTTGGTGTCGGATTGATTATTTCACTTGGAGCATGGAATTGAAAAACAAGGGAACAATGATATTTTTGTGTCCAAGTAACATGATATCACCAACTACCGAATAATTGGAATCCGCTAAGTCCCTCTACCCTCTTATTTTTTTATATGCTTAAAGTTCTCAATGTCTATTTTTGACATCGAGGACGATGTCGAGTTTAAGTGTGGGGGAGTTGTTAATTTTTACGGAAAAAATGCAAAATTTAATTCTTGCAGAAAAAAGTGGAAAATTTTAAATAAATGGAGTTTTTTTTTTTTTTTAAAAACCCTTTATTTTTATTCGACTAACTAGAATAGGGAAGTCGACGACAAATTCTAATCTAACTTTAAAAAAAAATTAACTAAATTTAATTGTTACCAACTTAAAAATTTGTTTTTGTGTATGCATTTATTTTTCCTCCCGGTTAGACTTGGATTAATTAATTTGATAATAGATGGTATTTTAAGTCTCTTTTTAATTTAAGTTACAAATAAATTATAAAGAATATCACTTGTTTTAGCTACCTTAACTTTTTTTTTCGTTGACTCTGGAGGTACGAGCGGTAAGCCGGCCTTGTTTCAATTAATTTACTTTCGTAGGTGACTCCTAATTAGGGCTATAAGGAAGATTAGATGCCTCAAGAGTGAGTGAATCGGTCTTGTGACTCGAGTTAGTAAATCCGAGGGGAACCTAGTCCTAATGTGATTGAGAGAATGCCTAATGCCTTGTCCGGAAGGGCGGGAGTCATTGGTTGAAAGCTCGCTACATGGGTCACTTGATTGGAAAAAAAATGAAAAAAATGAATAAATGAAAAAGATCATACGAAGAAAATTAAAAAAGAAAAAAAAAATAGACAAAAAATAAAATAAATAAGAGCGGAAAAAGTGAGACGAGGTATCTAGTTTGACTTATATGCTCGGGAGGACGATCCTCGTACTGAACTGGTAATAGGAATGTACCGAAAGTAGATCCCCTTCCCCTAAGACCTTAAACTGCTGAAACCCGTCTTCTTGAGTCAATTTTTACCCAATTTTTCGAAGGTAGTTAAATAAGTGGGAAGAATAATGAGTTTATTTCTAATTTACATTTAGAAGCGATTTAAAATATTATATGTTTTTAAATTAATTAATTGAATAGTTTATAGTGGAGGAGAAATTTATGTATATATTACTTGCTAATCTAACTCGTAATTTGTATCGTTAACCTTACTAACTTACTAACTTATAAAATATTTTTAGTTTGTCGTCGATCGTACCTAGTTTGGTTAGTCCAAAATATTTTTAAGGTTAATGTTTTGGTTCTTTGTTTTAGCTCGTGAGTTCTCATTGTCGAGGACGACAATGGACTAAGTGTGGGGGAATTTGATAAGTCGATATTTATGTGTATTTTTATCCCTTTAATATTATTAATTTTATGTCGTCTTTCGTAATATTTGAGTTAAAATGATTATTTTATATAAGTTGGGTTTATTATTGAACTTTTGATATTTTTGTACTAAATTGAGTTTTTAATATATATTTTAATTAATTAGTAATAACCCACATGGATTAAGAAAAAGACTACTAAAATCGTATGTATATTTACAGGTCTAATTCCATCATCTAATGGGTCAAAATCAAGCTTGAAAACATCAACCCATTATGGAAAGCAAGGAAAGAGCAATAAATTTCAGGACAAAAAAAAGGAAGGAAGAAGATTTGGAATTCTAAGAGCAAGATCAATTAATTTAGGAAAGAAATAATTTCAACAAAAGCAAATCAACACTATAAAAGAAGTCATAAGGCTTTTAATGGAAGGAAGAAGAAAGGAGAGAGAACAAGGAGGAGCACACATAAAGGAGTACGTAATAGGGCGAAGGCCTTGGCCTTCATGACCAAGGTCGGTATTCAACCGGATTGTAATGCGGGACGCGATCAATTCAACTCCTTACTTACCTAATGGTTGTATCTATCTATCTTATTTAGTTTATTTATCGTTTAATTAGTTAATCTTTCAGTTATTCGAACATGTAATGTATTGATTACTGTCAATAAGTTATGAGATTATGTTATTGTTTTAACGTTTAATTAGTACTTTGATATTCGTATGAAATTCACGATTTGACTATTGTTTTCATGTTTATTAATTTAGTCTGATCACCTAGATTATTTACATGAGTCGATTGTTAAATTAATAGTGTTTTAAATTAGGTTGCAGCGTTCTGGTCTAATTTAAATACTAGAATTTTGTATGATAATTGAGTTATATTTAATTGCAGCGTTCTGGTTATATATAATTTGATTGATTGGTGTTCTTAATGCGACTGAATTTTTTAAGTTAATTCGTGCGTTCATGGTTAATTTGATAAATTTGGTTAGGATTAAATTGGCGTGCGTTCACGGGGTTTAACAAGTCAAAACGATAAAACTGGTAATTTGCGTGCGTTCATGGGATTAACTAGTTACCGATCTATTTGAGTCTAATTAATTGAATCGATGATTAACCCGACTATATCATATATTGCATGTCTCGAATATTGTTATGATTAATTTTATTTATTTATTATTATGTTTTTTACTTTATTATTATTATTTTCAAAACCAACAAAACCCCCCTTTATATATATTATTACTATTAAATAATAAATCATCTTAGATAATAACGTCAGTCTCTGTGGGATCGACCTCTACTTACCCTATCTACCGTAGAGTTAGTAGTGTTTATAAATTCAATTTTGACTGCGGAAACGACACGCATCACCATTGGCCAGGGTGGTTGTGGGCGGCTCGACTTGGGGAGAGAGGTGAGGGAGCGCAGTGTTTGTCGAGGGGAGAGGGGCAGGAGTGGTGGTGGTCGTTGACGGAGCAGGCCGATCGGCAAAGTGCGACGGCAGACTGGTGGGATGGGTGCGGTCGTACCTAGGGCTGGGTTGGGGGGATGGAGTGGGTTAGGTGAGACGGGGTGATGTAGAGTGCGGGGCAGTGTAAGTGGTTGTCGGCGGTTGCAACTAGGGTGGTGGTGGACTGGGTGGGGCTGGGGGATATCGTGAGATGCGGGCGTTTTGGGGGGTTTGTTTTCCATCCCTTTTTCTCTCTCAACTCTCAAAGTGGAGGGGAAGGTGTTAAATGAGGGGGACAAATACGGAAATTGCGTGTACAACATAGCAATTTTCGTGTATGATTTAACACGTCCCAATCCCGAAATGTAAGGCGACCTTGATTCACCATATTTGTAAACCCGTAAAATAAAACCGAACTAGAGATGGAAAAAATTAACCCGAAAAAATTTAAAAAACCGTGACTAAAGTATACATTTGTGGACATGACATTGGTCCACCCCGACGCGGCCACGCGCGGGTTTGGGGAGGCGAATGTATCTCCATATGAGATGGTCAAATTGAAATTTAAATCGAAGTAGGAGTCGCCACCGAATTTTGTGGTTATTCGGAACCATTCGAGCCCACTCTATGTCGTAGTGGGCGGTGTACAAAATACAGCACATTTCCGATGTCAGAGTTTATCAGGTTCGTCCCTTAGCATTTGATACCGATACCGACATTATCGGATATCGTGTATTGAATGACTCTCGTTGCCAATGGATTCGGACATCCGGAAACCAAGGTTCTGAGTAAGGGGTGACGCTACGTGTTGGGAAGTTCACTAAGAACACCCAACCCCGCCCGCACTTAGCGGCCTTTACTAAGATATCGTTCATTTTTTATGTACACGCGTTAGTTCGATAGTGGAATGATATGCAAAGATTATTTTCCCTAGACATGTGAGAGAAAAATAAATGGGTTGCTAAGTCGTTTAATGCATGTTAAACTAATAACGTCAAAGTTATTTTAGCATGTGAAGTTCGTTTTAGTCTAATAAAACGATAAAACAAAATATAAATTGCTACAAACATGAGAAAACGAGTTAGTAACGTTGGAATAAATTGAATAAAGATGTAAATAAATAATATGCATGATTTCGGAAAAGATTTAATGACACGTGATGGATGAACACGTGTTGACCAAGGTCGAAAAAGCATTTATCAAAATATGTCGCGAAGGTCGCTTTTTATGTAAGACTCGAAAAGAATAAAAAAGAAAAGCGAGGAAACAAAAAAAAAGGATCCGGCGGACCCGGCCACTGCGCGAGTCGCATGACAGGCGCACGACTCGCGTGGCGGTCTGTTCGGGTTTTTTTTATTTGTCGAAAACCGTTAATTTTTATAAATCGCGTGCAAGGTTTTGAAAAAAGTTTGTTTTGAACGAAAAGTAAAAAAAGAATTTTGAACGAAAAAGATGTTTATTCTCTCCGCGTATAAAATCACCGAATTTTGTTTAAAAAGATGTAACGATTTTATTAGCGTCAACGAGAATTAATTAATTTTGTTTTTGTTAGATACGATATTCGATTAGAGAATCGATATCGTATTTTAAGAACGTTATAAAAAATAGTTTTTGTAATATCGATTATTAGAAATAAAAAATATGCGACGAACGACCCATATTAAAAATACGAAACGACCGACGACGCAACGAAAAGAAAGAAGAAAAAACGTGGAGAAGGAAGAGAAAAGGGAAAGAGTCGGGTTTGATTTACACCCTTAACCTACATGCTTTGCTTTCTCGGTATAGAGCTCGTCGGACGGTGGCTTAGGCACGGGAGCGTCGAGATGATGTGGATGAGTTTAGGATGGTGCGTTTTTTTTATGTGTGAGGTGACGGATTCGGCCGGATGGTGGGGTCGGGTTTCGTCGGTATTTTGACAGTATTTCGGTGCTTCTTTGGATGTATGTCGAGATTATTTTTTTTCTAGATGTCGAGGATGTATGAATGATAGATGTATATTTCATGTATGGGAATAATTGATCGCCTATTGATGGATAGTTTCTGAATGAATTGTGTTGAACAGAGGGTCCTATTTATAGGCGAAGAGGTTTAGGAGAGGTATCTTGCTTAGACAACAAGAAATACCGATTTGGATAGGAAACGCGAGAGTTCGAAAGGAACGAGAAGTCCGTTGCTTGGGGAGGAAGCAAGGAATCTCGGCTGGTTGGGGGGAGTTGGCCGAGTATTTTGATGCTCGGTCGGTAATTGATTCGGTTTTCGGATAGAATTCTTACTTGAGATCGAATTCTATCCTTAAACGAATTTGTTTAATATTTTTTGAAGCTGATTTTTTTTGGTGTTTGAGACCGAATCAGCCACGTGAGGTGTCACGGCTGACTCGTGTGTCTCGAGAATATTTTTGACTGGGTTTTGACTCGGTCTCTAAAAGACGGTTTTACCCCTGGTGTCGGAATCGACCCAAATTAGTCTCATTTGACTCGAAACGACCCACTGGGCCGGGATTTGAGGTTGGTTTTGTAAGATTTGTACTCCGTAATAAGCCCAAGCCAAATGTCCATGATTTCGAGCCCATATTCGAGTCCATCAAAGCATGTTTGCGTCCGATCATCATCGGGTGTTTGGCGGGAACTACTATAGACATCTGGCGGTCAAAATGTGGGTGTCTACAGAGCCCCCACTCTGACTGAGGCTTGGACAAGGCGAAAGTCAGAGTAGCTACCAGGCCAACCGAGGATTAAGACCTGGCAGACTTCCGATCGGGTCGTTTCGAGTCCATTAGACTTGCGTGAAGGGCTCGCCAGCCATAAGATAGAAATCATACCTGGGTAGATGTCAACAATGTCGCGGGGACTTTTCTTACAAAGTCTTGGGTGTGTCTGTTTACAGACACATCCCATCTTGGAATAGCGCCGAGACTTCTCCTAAAAAGTCTTGGGTGTGTCTGTTTACAGACACATCCCATCTTGGAATAGCGCGGGGACTTCTCCTAAAAAGTCTTGGGTGTGTCTGTTTACAGACACATCCCATCTTGGAATAGCGCGGGGACTTCTCCTAAAAAGTCTTGGGTGTGTCTGTTTACAGACACATCCCATCTTGGAATAGCGCGGGGACTTCTCCTAAAAAGTCTTGGGTGGGTCTGTTTACAGACTCATCCCGTCTTGGAATTGCGTGGGAGCTTGCCTTGGAAGCTCTGGGTGTATCTGCTTACAGATACATCCCGATTCCTTAGTAGAAATGTTGCATGATCCTTCCACTGGGGAGTCTTTGAGAATTCTTCGGGGAGTCTTGGGGTACCTGTCTGTTGATACATAACAAATTGCATGTAACATTTAGGCGAAACACTGACTCATGCTGGGGAATAAATGATTTTTTATTGATTTTTTGGAAAGAAAATGAATTTTTTTTGGAAATTAGAATGCTTGGGATGACTTGATTCCTAATCCGATTCTGACACGGACTCCTAAAGTCTCTGGTTAGGCCTGTATGCCTAGATGAAGTGTGATAAAAATTCGTATTCCCGTGGTGACTAGGAAAGGGATTTCCTCAAATGGCTAAGTTTTGCGAATTTTAAAATGAGAATTTGAAGAGAGAGATATACCGACCGACTCGACTCTGGACGCGACAAGACGAGTTGACAGACACGACTGGATTCTCTAAGGGTTGGACCGTGACTCGGTAGGGGATGGGCCACCTAATATGACAAGACTCTTAAGTTGCGCTATTCCGTAGCCTAGGCGAGTGGCAACACGGTCGAATCCTCGGAATGGGACTGTTTCCGTACGACAGGGCTTTGTGGTAGCAATGTCGTAGACTGGTGTTCTTTTGGATATTCTTTTGATTTAGGGGTACATTCCCAAAATGGGTATTGCTTCGAGTCCCTGACCAATTCTCGTCTTCAACTGAGCCGAGTACTAGGACACACAATAGAAAGGAGGCTAGATCTTTATTCTTTGAATTTATCTGGATTTTGTGAGTGGATGGAGAACTTCTGCCTAGGAGAAGCCCCCAGGATGACAAAGCTAGCTGCTGAGAACATGACAGTGTCGTGACCGGAATGATGATGCTTTTTTGAATTTGTGTGAATGTGAATGGTTGTGCCTTTGTCGAAAGGCTGCCTACGTATTCACGTGTACACTACTACAAATCCCTTACTTTCCCTACACTTGAAGGTCGACGCTTTTATAAGCGTCAATCCCTTTTTACCCATATCAACTCTCTTATTGGTCAAAATTTAGTTTATTATATTATATATTATTATATTATATTATTTCTGGCATAAAAAAAAAGAACCGCTTCACATACCCAAAATTTCATCATCCCACCTATATCGAAAACCTAAATTTATGCCTTCTTTGTTTTGCCTCTCAACCCCAAAACTCCATTGATAAGCGATTCTCAATATTCTTTATCATTTCTATTCCACGGATTATCGAGGTAAGTCTTCATAAACAACAGATTTTGTTGTAGTTTTAATTTTAAAAAAAACCCCGAAGAATTAAATTGGGTTTGAGTATCTGTACGTTGTTAGGGTTCTTTAATTTTACCTAATTAGGGTTACAAATCCTTGATTTAGCCTACATTTATATAACATTTAATTTTTATTTTGGGATGTAAGATAAACTCTGTCATGTTTTTCGAGATGTAAAGTGGATTTGAGTACCTGTACACTGTTCTTCCGTGTTCCAATTATATTTTTTTTATAGCTAAATCACACAATTGTATTTTCTCCACTTTATTGACAATTTTGTATTTTTATAATTTTGGATGGTAATTGATTTTTTTAGTTGCTCTATTTATCAAATGCAGTCTATTATTCGAGTATCAAGGGAAGGATGCTAGATAATCGCCCAGGAATCCGCAGTATATCACGTCTACGCTCTTGTATGTCGATGCAATGTCATAACACGTCACGCACTGGGAATTTGATGCAATTCAGATTGCATTTTTTGCTGCCTTCGTGGGTGTACTAGACTGAGTTTGAGCTGTATTTGGTGTTAAAGCAGGATGTGGTTCAGTGTGAGGCGAGTTGCGTTTCAAGAATGCATTTTGGTGTGGGTTTTGAGCACTAGCAGGATGTTTTATTCACGATGCTAGCATGGACCCTGATTTGGGCAACTTATGGGACAAAAGTTAAGTGATTTAAGCATTAAGAAGCTCAACTTCCTAGAAAATCAACAGGAGGTCAGCCTGCAGGGTGTTCGTACAAAGAAGGTAAGACACAAACCTCACTTGGTTGGTTTAACATCTTCGTAGCTGTTAACTTGCTGATTCGCAGATAACTCGTATTGCATGCCAAACATACGCAAAAATAGATCTTAAGTGATGAAATACAAGAGTTAAATCGTAAGGCGTGATGATCACTTGATTGATACTTATATCAATTTAGCTTTATCCTTGCATATGCTACTTGATTTTCATTGTCGATTGAACTTGCATTCCGGTACAGGGAGCGATCGTTCAGCGGGAAAACATGGATCTCTGTGAGAAGGTAAATCTCATTTGTTAATAAAATAGGGAGTTGTATAAAAAGTTATTAGGTTAATAATTTGTTTACTCAAGTCATAAAGGCGTAGTAGCTTAATTATTAACCAGAAGTTAAATTGTCTCAGCTTTATCGTGCTGGAAATATTGGTTCGGTAGCAACAGTATGATTGCAAGTGGTTTCGATAACGAGGAACACCTATATACACAATTAAGCTTTCCTGCAAGGGAGTATAATCTCAGATCAGAAGCTGCAGCACCCGATTCATGGTAACTTTCTTTTGATCTTACGAAGTTCTTAACTTACTTGCATGCTTTATGGGTTGTTTTCTAACTTTTACATCCGAAAAATGGTAGACTACAGATGCATTGAGACATTATTACATATTTGGTAAGAGTCAATCGAGTTTATTTTGTCTTGGATTGTCTCAAAACGAAGGGTGAAGTGAGGAATCGTATGCTAGGCCAGCTACATAACAGAAGGCCACAGGTCACAAGTGGAAAGCCCACTTAGTGTTCTTTTTTGCTCGATAATTGCCATCCCATTTACTAGCCTTCAGTTTGATTCAACACCCACTTGCACTTGTTTTTCTTTTTCGTGCAATTAAGTAAGTGACATGATCATTTAGTGCACCTTTCATTAATTGATGCATCACATCATCAAGCATATAATAATTATTCATTTGTCATGTTATTTCACTATGTCCTCGTTGTTTTCCATGTGGTAAATCGATTGCTTAACTCTGGGAATAAAATATTGTTTCCTTCTTGAATCATTCTATCTTGGTATTGAACCATGTGATTCGATATGTAGTTGATGTTGGCAGCTCGAGCATCCTTTGTATATTTCCTAGGGGTAATCATTCACTGACGTAATCTATTATAATCAGTATGTTTATCGCTACATTATCTATCTGAAATGAGATCCAAAATCATAACGTCTATCATAAAATTAACTAATAATCTAACCCATCTTCTTGAAACCTTATAGAAGGTTTAATTCCAAGCCTGTACAAATTATCGATGCATTCATTCCAGAATCCCCGAGATGGCTGGTAAACAATGCTCTAATACACATTTTATTTATTTGCACAGCTGGTGCACACGTGACAGTATAATTAACATATAAGATCAGATTCTTACAAGATGATGATTGGTAACAATGAGGAGCTTGAAGCAACCTTATGCCGGTTTAGAGGACTTAAGATTGATATCTCTCGTGAGGTATCCCATATTAAGGTAAAAAATTTTATTTGAATGAATGCGATTAACGCAACCTTGGCATTAACCACTCCGATCCTATTCATTTGGATTCACGACAAAGATATTGTACTGCCTCAAAATGTGACCATGATAACATTCAACCCTTTATAGAATGCTCAAGATGCAGTATACTACCTTGATGACTTTTTATCCTGGAATATGTGAAAGTGTGTGGAGAAGCTCTTCATGATAAGCAGCAAGTAAGCCTACTGAAACTGTTTCGGAAGGAATATGTTTACACACTCACCGTAAGTTTGAATAAAATGTATTCTTTTCCTCTAGCCTCGTTAATTTTGAGTTTCTATACAGAGTAGATCAATTAATTTCTCATATATGGATAGTATTAATTGGTGCAGGTCGGAATTGGTCTTTCAGTACATCCGATGCTTAGTGGAATAAATGAGATCATAGGTTACTTAAGTTCTATATTTTAATCAGCAGGTTAGTTAAAAGCTCTTAACACTGGTTAAATTTGGCAAAAGAACTATATACATGAAAAAAATCTAAGTCTCTAACATATGTTCCTTTACTTTTGAATAGGGTTTTCAAGGACTATATGAATGGTAGCACTACCCATTTTCCAGGTGCTATCTGAAATTTCATCCGTGAAATTCACTTGATAGTATGTATAATCTACGCTGCTTGTGGGCTTCTGATCAGATAGTAAACTGTCTTCCTAAACACAGTTTCCAAGTTTAGTTTTGAGTATATTTTTTACTGATAAATTCGGGAGACGACGAGACACTCACTTATGTTGGTTAGAACCTGAGCTATACATATGCAATTTTGTTTAATTTTTATTCTTTATAGGTTGTCTCGTGTGAGACGGTCTGATGTGAAATGTTAAGTTTTTTTAAAATTAAAGCAGACGTATTGTCGGCTAATATTATGTGAGAAATTTTGCAGATATCGTCAGCTGGACTATGGTTAGGTTGTATGCTAGCAGGGTTAGTTTCCGTGTTACAGGTCCCCTTCGAATAATTTGACATTATTTTCTCAATCTCACAGTCGGCATATCGCATAACCAACAATTGGCAACATGTAAGAGTATTCATCACTGTTGTTTTATACCATGACTATCAGTTGCAGAAAGGCTTCAGTCTCTACCTCGCGCAGACTGGCATATTGGTAACTTTTACCGCTTATGATTTCCCTTTCCTAATTATACTTGTTCCTCTATACCGAGATTTCACTGTCCATTTATATTGTTTGGTCCAAAATTTTTTGTCAGTGTATAAACAAAAAACGACTAATTAAAAACCATCATATGAATGAAATTTGCAGTAGTTGGTAATGGTTGGTAATGATGTATACAACAACAGGTCTATTTTGGAGCATACCCAGTAGGCATAGAAGGGGCATCAATTGTTATTGTTTCCGAGGTACCGTCACTTTGATTCATTTGACTCAGTTTTCACTTGAACTATTGTTTAGTTTGGCTTTTCATGGGATAATAATGTCTTAAAGATGTGTGATTCACCGGAAAAACATTTCCCTTAAGTCGTGGAGGGTTTATGTTCGAAAAGTAATTGAACATGAATAGAGTGTACTGATCTTGTTGGCTTCCTTCTTAAACATCATGGATCTGAGGTTAGTGATGGACATTAACTAACGTTGTTAAAGGAACTGTGACACTATGACCATTCGATGTACGCTAATTGCATTTTTTGATGTCGTCTACTCAGAAAAGTGGACAGTTAAAAAGCTTGCAGATTGTACCTAGTTTAATACTTGAACGGGATGGTGTGTGTAGATATCGGATAACAAATTACCTCGGCGATGCATCCGGATGAAAGAAACAGTTTTCACTTTCACTTTGGAAGACGATGATTTGTCGCACCCAATAGCTAGGATTTATTCGTTTTGAGATATTTTTTGTATGTGAACATTTGTAGCAATGTTTCTCCGATTCTTGTTCAAGTGAAATAATTACAATGTTTCTTTTGACTTTGTAGTATATTAATTTTGATAATGCAATTTAATGATATAATGTTTATTTTTGGATATACATATTCGTCAAACTATTAGTATTTACTATATGGTTTGATGTCATTGACTGATTTACCTCATTTGGTCACTAATAGTGTATATTTATATTGTATAAAACTTCTGGTGTCAAATGGCGGGAAAAAATATCACAGTGACAACAAAAAGTGTCAAGAACCATGATAATTCTGTTCACAATAAAGCGTCACATGTTGAAAGGATACATGACGCAATAAAGCGTCGATAATGCTGACGCATAATAGTGTCGCCAACCTTGACGCTTGAAAGTGTAAAGAAATCCTGACGCCCCAAAAGTCGACACTTTTGTAAAGCGTCAAGAAATAAAATATTGACGTTTATAAGCGTCGAAAAAAGACCAAAAAAGCGTCGCCAATTTCAGGGATTTGTAGTAGTGGTAGTGAAATCAAACCAAGCCGTAGTTCAGTGTTGAAAGATGTATTATGATGCCTAGCTTATTAGGGCTTTGTGTGTAACTAGCCATAGCAATGGTGTAGGCTAGGTGCATTCCCAATGATGTCTTGACCAAAGGGCTGGAATAGTTAAGATGTTGATTCTGTGACTGTGAGCATTCTCCTGGATAGCCCCCAGAGGTGGTGTGAACTATTTGGGCATGTTCTATGCCGACTTCAAGTTGAGTTCCCGTGTTTGGGGCTGGTAACTGGTTTAGATGTTTTTGGAAATGTGGAGCTAGGTCGCAAGTGGCTTTGATGTTTCAAAATCTGGAGCTCGATATTGTGGAGCTAAGGCTTCGAGGGTAAGGTATTGTAATGTGGTAGGAAAGGAGGAAGTCTAGTAAAAATGACTCGGACTTCGATCGGGCAGGTTGATAATACGGGATCTGGTTTCCATGTCTGGCCCTAAAGGTTAGGGTGTATCCTATGGAGCTTGAATCCTCAAAATTCTGGGTTGTCTCTAGCCTAGGTCTCGAGAAGGTCTTGAGGGTTGTAATGTGGGAAGGCTAGATGTGGTGTTAGGTGACCAGCTTGACTGTCTCTCCCCTATTGGATGGTATGGGTATTGATAATTTTTGAATTGACCGTTTCACGGTCATGGGTTTTTGAATTTTTTGGGTTGACCTCTTAGCCCCGGTCATGGGATTCTTCATTTGAGTTGACCGTGTCTGGTCGAGAGATGTTGATAATTCTTTTTTGATCAAGGCCAGCTTTTTTTTTTGTCGGTCAGACTAACACCTAAGGTAGGGACTGGCTAGTCTTATTGGATGGGTGTTTATTGTGGGAAGTGGGCTTGCCTCCCGTCTTGAACCCAAACTAGGAGACTACCTAGATTTGTCATAGGATTCGATACCGCTCCTGCTAAGTGTAGTTTTGTGGCTTTCTATGTCAGACATGGAACAGGTAAAGGAAAACACGGGTCTCGATTCCCTGCAGTCATTATAGATGTGCCTATGATAGTCACGTGCATGTGCTCACAGTGTACGATGTTGTTCATCATGTTCTCGGAAACACATAAGGAAAGTATATATGAGAAATAGAAAGGCTGATTTTATTGGATTTGAAAAGAGGACAGAATATAGTTGACTCTGACTCTGACTTTGAATTTGAAAGAAATAGACCATCCTAGACTCGGACTCAGACTCGGACTTAAACCAAATCTAGACTCTTGGATGAGGTTGCTTCTAAGGACTCAAGTGGATGTCCAGTATAGCCCTCGGTAGAAGCTTCACCGAAATCTTCATTATGTCGAAGATCATCTTCAACCCTAGTGCCCATTTCAGTTAAAGTGGCAAAGTTGGGTATGATAGCATACCGGAGATGGACCCAGTAGGAAGGGAGGAGGTTCTTGACAAAGGCCTCCACTAAAGTTTTTTCACTGGGCTTCTCCACCAACTTCACGCTTTCGGCCCTCCAGCGTTGGAGGTATTTGGTGAAGCCTTCTTTGGACTCCTGGGCCATGACTTCTAGGGTCCGCATGGTAGTCTGAAGTTCAGTATTATCAGAGTAGTTTTTAGCGAACTCGGTAGCCACATCTTCCCAAGTTGGGAATCTTTTTGCATTAAGCCTATAGAACCAGGCTTTTGGATATTTCCCGAGGGATGCGCCGAACAAATTGATGAACATGTCGGCTTTGACCCCCTTGACTGCCATGAATTGTTTGAAAGCTCGGAGGTGTAATAAAGGATCCTCCGTCCCTTCGAATATGGGTAATCCTTCTAAGTTGAGATCCTTTGGTAGTTTCTCACTAATGGGTGTATATTCTCGGGCATTTTCCGTGTGGATAGTGTTGTTCATTGATAAGTGGACCTGTTCCTCCAGTTTTCGGACGACGCTGACTAGTTCAGCTATGGGCCCAGCGGTTTCATTCCTGACCTTAAGAGTCCTTTGCTCCACGGCGCTCAAACGGGTAGCAATGGCGGTTTGGTCGGTCTTGATGACTGTCAGTTGGGCCTCCATCTTAGCCAGTGAGGCGGTCAGCTCGTCTATGGCCTGTTGTGTCATGGTTCGGGTGAAGGGCGGCTTGTCTGTAAGAATACCGCGTAATCAGGAAAGTTGCTCTGGAACTCGAATACACCAAGGCATAGGGAATAGCGCGGGAGGAGAGACGACTCCAGTTCGACCCGGGTTAGACTCTCCTAAGACAAATGTGTAGGGTACGATTCTCAGAGTGACTGTGATTAATCGCTCCATCGGAGAATAGCCCCCAAGTGAGACTAAAGACTCTGGTAGGACTCAAATGGTGCGACATCTAAGTGATTTAAAAGTGGCGTAGTGTGACAACACGTGTAATACATAACCCTTAGAGCACCCGTGATTGATCGCTCCGCCGAAGGGTAGCCCCCGAGTGAGGAAAAGTCCGAAAAGGAAATGAGTCGGAAAGGACACCTACACGGGTGACTCATTAAAACCGACTCCTAGACGGGTGACTCGTGGATGGTGGACTCTTCCTAGGATTTGGCAAAGTGGGCCTAGTCCCGTTTGAAGGAAGATCCATGTGAGAATTCCCCAGACTTTGGACTCGAGTGTGTAAACGGGCTTCTCTTTGTAAGAGTTTGTCCTACGCAGGTGGGCCATGCCTTGACAAATAAGGCGGACTGGGATGGGGTAGAAACTCGTGATGTAAGATCGACGGAGTTTCGACGCTATAGATTCTAACAGCTTATGACAAGACCCAACACTGCTAAATACGGGAAGTCCTAAGAAGAAGAAAGTTTTGAAAAGGGAATTTGGATTTGAAAACCGAGCAAGGTCGGGTAGGATGGTCCGATTTTTTTGAAAATCAAGAAAAAGGTTATCGGGCAGAGATTTCGGGCTTTTGAAAAGATTTGGACAGCATACCGGCTAAAAATAGGCTATTTTGAGTTAAAATCATAAGTCCTAAATTAGGTAGCTTTCCGGGTTTTGAAAAAATGGGTGGGTTTGAAAAGATGCAAGTTTTTGAAAAATGACGGTTTTTGAAAAAAAGACTAAAGAAGATCAAGTAGCATGTAGTCATGGAAACAATATAATGACACCATGTATGCTCTTAGTCTAAGTCTCGGTCGGTCGAATAGGGTCTATACCAACGACGATCGCTTTCTCGCAAATCAGGATGGACTTCCTAAGCCGAGTTGGTCTTAGAACCGGCCGTAAAACCCATGCGAGTTCCGCCATCGAAGTCTTTAGTGCACCCATTTAGGAATGCACCGTGTTATAGTGGGACGTCGGTCACAAGTAACCGGTCCGAGAAAGAATTGGGTTATGCATGAACCATTGAACTAAAACGTGTACATTACTATTCGAACGATTTCTTTTCGAGTCTCACCCTGAGGATGCCGATGGTAAGTGACACATCAGTTGATCCCCAGCGGAGTCGCCAAATTGTGGACATGACATAGGTCCACCCCGACGCGGCCACGCGCGGGTTTGGGGAGGCGAATGAATCTTCATATGAGATGGTCAAATTGAAATTTAAATCGAAGTAGGAGTCGCCACCGAATTTTGTGGTTATTCGGAACCATTCGAGCCCACTCTATGTCGTAGTGGGCCGTGTACAAAATACGGCCCATTTCCGATGTCAGAGTTTATCGGGTTCGTCCCTTAGCATTTGATACCGATACCGACATTATCGGATATCGTGTATTGAATGACTCTCGTTGCCAATGGATTCGGACATCCGGAAACCATGGTTCTGAGTAAGGGGTGAGGGTACGTGTTGGGAAGTTCACTAAGAACACCCAACCCCGCCCGCACTTAGCGGCCTTTACTAAGATATCGTTTGTTTTTTATGTACACGCGTTAGTTCGATAGTGGAATGATATGCAAAGATTATTTTCCCTAGACATCTGAGAGAAAAATAAATGGGTTGCTAAGTCGTTTAATGCATGTTAAACTAATAACGTCAAAGTTATTTTAGCATGTGAAGTTCGTTTTAGTCTAATAAAACGATAAAACAAAATATAAATTGCTACAAACACGAGAAAACGAGTTAGTAACGTTGGAATAAATTGAATAAAGATGTAAATAAATAATATGCATGATTTCGGAAAAGATTTAATGACACGTGATGGATGAACACGTGTTGACCAAGGTCGAAAAAGCATTTATCGAAATATGTCGCGAAAGTCGCTTTTTATGTAAGACTCGAAAAGAATAAAAAGAAAAGCGAGGAAACGAAAAAAAAAAAAAAAGGATCTGGTGGACCCGGCCACCGCGCGAGTCGCATGACAGGCGCACGACTTGTGTGGCGGTCTGTTCGGGTTTTTTTTATTTGTCGAAAACCGTTAATTTTTATAAATCGCGTGCAAATATGGATTAATTTATACCCGATTCATATTTTCGATATTCGTCGTACTCGATATTCGATTATGAAATCGATATCGAATAGTCGGAATGATTTTAGAAAAGGTTTTGAAAAAAGTTTGTTTTGAACGAAAAGTAAAAAAAGAATTTTGAACGAAAAAGATGTTAATTCTCTCCGCGTATAAAATCGCCGAATTTTGTTTAAAAAGATGTATGATGAACGCAGTTCATGTGCATATTTACTCTCGCTTTATCCTCCGTTTTTACCGATTTCACATGCCTTAAGAATAATTCAGTAGCCTTTTATCCGTAGTTTGTTATGCCGGGTATATGGTTTATGTTTTGACAGGAAACATAGCAAAAGACGGAGTTAAGAGCTACAAATGAAGAAAACAAGAAGAAAAAGGCAGAAAGGCGGACAACGAAGGCCGAACCGGTCAGTACGATACCGAACCGGTCGGTTTGATCTTGTACTGAGCGGTTTGATTTCAAACCGGTCGGTTTGATTTGTACCGCTCGGTTTGTTTGTGAACCGAGCGGTTCGCGATGCGTTAGATGGTCTTTCCTAATTTCCGGAGAATTCTTATTTTATCCTAATTAGAATCCTACGGGATTATTTTAGACTATATTCTATTTCCTAATTAAACTGGTTGTAATAAGTATAAATACCCGTTTGAGGGCTAGGTTTAAGGACAACTTTTATTTCATTCAAAAACTCTAGTTTTAGTTTTATTATTAGCATCGGAATTCCGCAAGCTTGTAGCGGTACTTTTTAGCTTTTTAATTATTATTCAATCTTTCAGTTCTTCATAATCGGTATTTTTTCCTTTTCTCTTATTTACATATTATTCTCAATTATGCTCAATTATTTTGTCGTTTCATCCATCACCATGAGTAGCTAATTTATTCTTCTAGGGTTGAAGGGGAACTATGTTAATTGAATTGGGAATGTTAGTTTAATTACTTATTTGATTAATCATTCATATGTTATTGCCTTACTACTTGTTTTGTATTATCGTTTGATTAGTTTAAGACGTTGAACTAATTGAATGTTTAGGAACCCGAACCTAAGATCAAAAGCCTGGTAAGGGTAGACTTACAAGTAAGTGGGTAGGATAATCTGGTAAGCTGCGAGAGCCCGTCAGAATCTATCCTAAGGTTGACATAAGATCCGAGAGGCCGTGTCTTTGCCCTAAATAACTTTGATTGATTGATTGAATGATTAATTAACTCTACCCAATTTAATTGCATAGTGAACCGTAAGACCCTAGATCTCTTTTAATATTGTTAGAACCCTTTATTTACATTACTGCAATAGTTTAGAAAACAAATCCAAACAAATCGGAATTTAAATAGTTTAGAATCAATTATAGATAATTTGCAATATTCATCCATCTCTCTGTGGTTCGACCCTTACTTGCTGCTAGCTATTTGTTAGTTGTTAGTTAGGTTTATTTTGATACAGGTGATACGACTTTAGCCTTATCAATTTTGGCGCCGTTGCCGGGGAGACGGTTTTGTTTTATTGCTTTTATTTGTTTTAGATTCTTGATTATTTTTTCTTCGTCTCAGGGAACCCACAAATTCCTTGAGACGGTTTCTCACTTCTTTATTGTAGTTTCTTGCTTATGCCCAGGTGCTCCCGTTCAGAATTATATCCGTTTGATCCTGAACCAGAGAAGACCCTTCGTAAGCGACGAAATTTCTTTAAGGAAATCGCGGAAGCATCAGATCTTTCAGTTTTGGAAGATCTACACCAGGAATTTATCGCGGAATATCAGTCCTTTGAAGAGGACACTCCCGCTCCCGATCCTTCTTCACCTCTCCTTCTACTACCACCCCCGCTAGTCAAGATGCCTAAACTTGCTAGCCACTCCGAACCGGAACAGGCTGCCCTTCCAAAGCTGGTCAAGCGTCCAACTGCCACTAATGGCGTCTTTGAGATCCGTCCCGCGTTCATTACCTTGGTCGAGAAGAACCAATTTGGAGGCGATGCCAGGGAAGATCCTGCTAAACATATGAGAATTTTTACTGACTATTGCTCCACTATTCCCCTTCCTAAAGGAGTTACTCAGGAGCAAGTCATGGAGATGCTTTTCATGTTTTCTCTACGTGATGCAGCCAGAGAATGGATCACCGATCTCGACAAGGTCTCAGCTGGAATCAACGATTGGAATTCTCTTGCATTGGCTTTCTACAAACATTATTATCCCCCTCAGAAGACGAATATGCTACGAAGCCAGATCACTAATTTTCGTCAAACACCTCATGAGAATATTCATGAGGCATGGGAGAGATTCAAGAAACTAGTCAAAGAATGCCCTCATCATGGATTCGAAGAATGGTTCCTTTGCAATCAGTTTTATAACGGTCTATACGACGATTGTCGTAATACCCTTGATTCAGCCTGCAACGGAAGATTCCAGTCTAATGTTGATGATGATAAGGCGTGGCAGACTATTGAGGATATGGCATCTCACCATGCACGATGGGGTAATCCACGCGGTAATACCGAGGTAATGGTAACGATTCTGACTCTGCAATCGCTAATCAATTAGCTGTTTTGACTAAGCGGTTTGATTCCTATGAAGCATCTAACTCAGATAAAGGAATGCATCGAGTACATGCTATGACCCAGGAAATAGTTTGTGATGACTGTGGAGTGTCAGGACATCATGCTCATGAATGCATGGGAACACATGAACAAGTTAATGCTTATCAATCATTCCAACGGAATCAAAACTTGCCTTATATGAATCAACCTGGCTATAACCGTGCTCTATTATCTTATGCAAGTCAGAATGTGTTGAATCCTACAACACCTCCACCCCGCAATCCACCATATGTGCCTCCTCACGGTCGAATGCAAGGAAATCAATCAAATCCAAGACCTCAAGGACAGAACATAATTCAGAATAATCAACAGCAGTTTCCACCACTTCCTCCATTTGAGGCTCAAGCTCACCAACACTCGGTTGAAATAGCCGAACTGAGAAACATGATGATGAATATGATGACTCAATTTCAGACAAGTCATAAGATGCTCGAGAAACAAGTTACTCAGTTAGCTAATTCTCAAGCTACATGTCAGTCAGGAACCTTGCCGTCTCAGGGAAATCCTCCTCAAGGTAATCAACCACATGGGAATGAACACATCAACGCTATTACTTTAAGGAGTGGAACAGTTTACGATGGTCCAAAGATGCCGGAACCAGAGGACGAGGTTGTAAAGGAAACAAGAGATGAAGCTGAGAAGGAAGCAGAGGACGAAGATCATACCGGTCGGGACAAAAACGAACCGACCGGTACAGAAACGAACCGATCGGTTCAAGATCATACCGAGCGGGACAAAGGCTAACCGACCGGTTCGAAATCAAACCGATCGGTTCGTCCATCGGAGCTGCCTACCTCTACTCCAGCCCAGCACGTGAATCTCCCATTCCCAGGTCGTCAACGCAACAGCAAGATCGATGGCCAATTCAGTAAGTTTATGGACGTTGTGAAGAATCTCCAGGTAACCGTTCCATTTACTGAACTAATTACCCAAGTACCTGCATATGCTAAATTTATGAAAGACATACTTACTAGGAAACGTTCCTTTAATGAGGTTGAGACGATAGCTTTCACGGGAGAGTGTAGTGCACTCCTTCAAAATAAATCACCTCCAAAACTTAAGGATCCTGGTAGTTTCTCTATCCCATGCACTATAGGTATCCATATTGTCGATATGCACTATGTGATCTTGGGGATAGTGTTAGTGTCATGCCCTATTCCATTTGTGAGAAGCTAGACATGGGGGGGGTTGAAGTGTACCAGTATCACACTGCAAATGGCCGATCGATCGGTCCGGAGACCTTTAGGTGTCTTAGAAGACGTTCCAGTTAAGGTAGGGAAATTCTTTTTTCCTATCGACTTTGTTGTCTTAGATATCGCCGAGGATACACACATCCCCATTATTCTAGGTCGTCCATTCCTTCACACTGCGGGCGCAATTATTGATGTCAAAAACGGTAGTTTGACACTTGAGGACGGAGAAGATAAAGTCACATTTAATCTAAATAAAACTTTAAAAGCCCCTATAACTGATGAGTCATGCTATTGTCTAGACACCTTTGATTCAGTCGATGACATTATTGAGTCCACTTTACTCGGATCCTTGACAAAGGATCCCTTGGAGTTACTAATGTGTGAATCGAGTTATACAGGTGATGGAGGAATTTGGAAAGCTGAGGTAGACGAGATAGAGGCACTTCTACATGCAGAAGATTTGAAGGAAGCTGAGATGGCCGAAACCGTCAACTCTGATTTGCCTTATTCTTGTTCAGTCGAGGTACAGAAACCTGAACTTAAACCGTTACCCACGAATCTCAGGTATGCTTTTCTCGATAAGGGTGAGCTAAACCCGGTTATAGTAAGTAATTCTTTGACTGAATCTCAGTTGACTGATTTATTAACTGTATTGAGGAAACATAAGAAGGCATTAGGGTATAGTTTAAGTGACTTAAAAGGTATTTCTCCCGACTTTTGCATGCATCGCATCCATCTTGAAGACGGTCATAGACCGTCTATCCAGGGTCAGCGTCGACTGAACCCGAATATGCAGGAAGTTGTTAAAACTGAAGTTATGAAACTCCTAGATGCCGGTATTATATATGCTATATCTGATTCTAAATGGGTCAGTCCGGTTCAGGTGGTGCCTAAGAAAGGAGGCACTACGGTAATAAAAAACGATAGGAATGAACTAATTCCTACTCGAATTGTTACAGGATGGCGCATGTGCATTGATTATAGGAAATTGAATGTCGCCACTAAGAAAGACCATTACCCACTTCCATTCATTGATCAAATGTTAGAAAGATTAGCTCGTCATAAGTATTTCTGTTATCTAGATGGCTACTCCGGTTTTTTTCAAATCTCCATTCACCCCGAGGACCAAGAAAAGACCACCTTTACTTGTCCTTATGCCACCTTCGCTTATCGTAGGATGCCTTTTGGATTATGTAACGCCTCAGTCACTTTTCAGAGATGCATGATTAGTATCTTTTCTAATTACATTGAATCAATTATGGAAGTATTTATGGACGATTTCAGTGTGTATGGTTCTGACTTTGACTCTAGTTTGCTGAATCTGTCTAAAGTTTTAGGTCGCTGTGAGGAAGTTGACTTGGTACTTAATTGGGAAAAATGTCACTTTATGGTCAACGAGGGAGTGGTGCTTGGTCACTTAATTTCTGATAAAGGCATTCAAGTAGACCGGGCTAAAATTCAAGTGATAGAGCAATTGCCTCCTCTTACTAATGTTAAGGAGGTTAGGAGTTTCTTTGGTCATGCAGGATTTTATCGCCGCTTTATCAAGGACTTGTCAAAAATTGTTAAACCACTTACCCAACTCCTTCTTAAAGATGCTCCTTTTTGCTTTACTGATGCTTGTCGTGAATCTTTTGACAGGATTAAGGAGGCATTAATCTCAGCACCCATTATTCGATCGCCAGATTGGAATCTACCTTTCGAGATTATGTGTGATGCAAGCGACTATGACGTATGAGCAGTTTTGGGTCAGAGAAAAGATAAAGTTCTACATGCTATTTACTATGCTAGTAAGACTTTAGATGAAGCTCAGGTCAATTATGCGACGACGGAAAAGGAGTTATTAGCCATCATTTATGCCCTCGATAAATTTCGAACTTATCTCATAGGTTCTAAGGTGATTGTTTATACCGACCATGCCGCGCTAAAATACCTCTTAGCAAAGAAGGAAGCAAAGCCCAGATTAATTCGTTGGATCCTACTACTCCAAGAATTTGATCTAGAGATTCGGGATAAGAAGGGGGCCGAGAATGTTGTAGCTGATCATCTATCACGGCTTAGATTCGATGAAGACGGATTAATTGATGATTCTTTTCCCGACGATTCCTTACTTGCGATCACCCTTGCCGAGCTAACTACCAACGAGCCATGGTATGCTGATTATGCTAACTTCTTGGTTGGTGGTTATTTCCCTCCTAATTGTACCTATCAACAGAAGAAGAAATTCTTATCCGATGTGAGGAGGTATTATTGGGATGATCCTTACCTATTTCGAGAATGCGCGGATGGAATTTTTCGGAAGTGCGTACCCGATTGGGAAGTAAGAGGTGTCTTGGAAAGATGTCATTCTTCTCCTTATGGTGGTCATCATGGTCCGTCTCGCACCGTTGCTAAGGTATTACAATCCGGATTTTATTGGCCGACTTTATTCAAAGATGCACAAAAATTTGTCCTTACTTGTGATGCGTGCCAACGATCCGTAAATATTTCTAGACGACATGAGATGCCACAAACCGGTATATTAGAGGTCGAGGTTTTCGACGTATGGGGAATCGATTATCAAGGTCTGTTTCCTTCTTCTTTTGGTAACCGGTATATTCTCGTCGCAGTGGATTATGTATCCAAATGGGTCGAGGCGATAGCTTGTCCTACAAACGATGCTAAGGTAGTTATAAATCTCTTCAAGAAAATAATTTTCCCTAGGTTCAGGGTTCCTCGAGCTATTATTAGTGATGGAAGTTCACACTTCCACGAGAAGAGATTAGATACTTTGCTACGCAAATACGGTGTTATGCAACGTACCGGTTTGGCTTATCACCCTCAAACAAGCGGCCAAGTGGAAGTATCTAATCGAGAAATTAAATCAATTCTCGAAAAGGTGGTTTCTAGATCGAGAAAGGATTGGAGTACCAAACTAGATGATGCATTATGGGCCTATCGCACCGCATATAAGACACCCATCAGTATATCTCCCTATCGATTAGTCTATGGTAAGGCATGTCATCTTCCCGTCGAGTTAGAATACAAAGCTTTTTGGGCAGTAAAAGAACTTAATTTTGACCCGACTCTGAGTGGGGAGAAGCGGTTGCTCCAACTGAATGAATTGGACGAATTCCGTCTAAGTGCTTATGAAAGTTCCCGAGTCTATAAGAAGCGCACGAAGAAGTGGCATGATAAGCGTATTCTCCCGAAGCAATTCAAGGAGGGTGATAAAGTTTTGCTACACAATTCTCGGCTTCACATATTACCGGGTAAGTTGAGATCTAGATGGTTCGGTCCCTACACCGTTACCGATGTCAGAAAATCTGGAGCAATCAAAGTGCAGAATGAATCGGGAGAAGTCTTTATGGCTAATGGACACCGATTAAAGTTATATCATGAAGATGTAGTTGTAGGTAATATCGGCGTGATTTACCTACAAACCCCTTTCTCTTGAGGTAATTTCGGTCGAGCGGGACCGTAAAAACCAGCACTTCTCGGGAGGCAACCCGTGTGTATAACTTCTGTAATTTTCCTTTTATGTCATGCGTTAGATTTTTTTTTTTTGAGTGAAAGTAAGGGAGGGTACTGACATTCGTTGCGAAAAGATAAAGCAGGTACGGCAGCTGAACCGTTCGGTATAGAATCAAACCTAGCGGTACAAAAACGAACCGGTCTGTACGCAATCAAACCGAGCGGTTCGATTTTGAACCGATCGGTTCGCACGGCGGGACTCTTTTCCGAATTACATATACACCTTTACCCCTCCACCCATCCCCCATTCCCTCATTTCACTCTCTCTCACTAAACCCTTTCCACCCCTCTCTACAACAAAATCCCCATAAAAAAAAAAACTCCTCCACCATATTAAATCTACTTTCCACCTTGCCTTCACCCATACTTCCATCACTCCTCTTCATCTTCAACAATGGTTTTTGGAAGGAAAAGGAGGAACGTCACACGTAGGTCAGATTCTCCCCCAGAATCATCACATGCAACGGAATCATCGGAAGCACCATCATCACCACCATAATTCCCACCAGTAACTGGGTATGAACAAGTTATTTTCGAGTCCGAAAGGCAGCGCGAACTCTTCCTGATCATGGCTTCCAAACCGGTAACCCCTACCCGATTTCTTAGTCATGCTTTATTACGTCGCTGTGGAATCAATGAGTCTATGGAACAGTTTTTTGATAGTACTGGTATGGGTGGTCTATTTAATATGAATTTACCCACTTACAAAGACTTAAACCCTAGAATTCTTTAGCAGTTTTCAGTACAATGAATCCACTGCTACGATGACATTTAGAATGATGAATCAGACTCATACCATCCCCCTCAGACTGTTTAGGGATACTTTTGGCTTGGATCCTGGTAATATCTTGGGTGCCCCTGATTGTTTTAGCCATCAGCAGCTTTGGTATTCTATTACGGGTCAAGCTTTACCAGCTAGATTTAAGCGTGTCCCGTGTCAAGCTATTCAGCATCCTATAATTAGGATTTGGCAAAGATTTGTTTCTGGGTCGATTTTTGGTCGTCATGAACATGGAGCTGTGACCAAAACTGAAATTGAATTGATAGGGATGGCTCTTAATGTCCAATCCCAACCTTTATTTTATTTAGATATTTCTTCTCTTATCATGAAACATTTTGGTTTAATTGTTACTAAAGTGGGACGATTAAAGTCGATTAATGGTGGGGGATTGGTGACTTAGCTTGCCCGGACTCTATTACGAGGAACTTTTGATGAGAATAACCGGGTGCCTATTTCTATGAAAACTGTGTATACTGCTAGTGATTTTCCTGCAGGTTGGTTTTTCGTGAATGCTGATAATAAATATTTGTGGCACTTTGCTCCGGGTCAATCTCGCCTTCTTCCTGATCCTTCCCTACCAGAGCTATGGCAGAACCCACCGGTCGATGACGATATCCCACCGCCTGCTGCACCTAGTTACTTACTTACCGTTACCCCCAGAGCTGCTCCACAGGGTAACCGAGGTCGCGCTACTTTTGAGCAAGGTGAAGGTTCAGGTTCTCGTCAGGCTCCTCAGTTTCAGGCACCTCGTCCGCAGCCTCCTTCTCCGCCCTTTCAGAGGCCATTTGTCCAACCTACAGGTACTTTCTATCCGCCTCCGCCGGGTTATACGGAGATGCTCCATTTGATGAGGTCGATGTATGTCGACCAACAGCGAGCCTATTATCCTCATCTCCAACAGCTACAGCAGCAGGGTCAGCTACAGCCGACTGATCATTTACCCTCCTGGTTCGGTCCTGACGGTTCGTTTCGAGGACCTACCGGTCCACCTCCTCTTGGTCAGTCCAACTTCGGGGTGCAGTATGACTATGATCGCGGTGTCAGCTACTATGGACACGACGATGTATATTCCTGCCATGATGCTTCCTTACATGGAGGTAATACTTTTGCTGATGAAACCCGGCATGGTGGGCGAGAATTCGTGGACCTTGTGTCTAGTCCGGAGGATGATTATGACATTGATGGGTATGGGTCTGATTCTTAGTCTCGGTTAGTTGCTGGTTTGGGGGACGTATCCGCTATACATATTTTGTCGGTACCTTCTCTTACTCTTTTTTGTCCCTCTCCATTCTTTATTATATCTTTTTGTCCTAACTTTTATATATTGGTTCACAATGAGGACATTGTGCGATTTGGTTTGGGGGGATATTTTAGATGTTTGGTGTGTTTATTTTATTTTTCAAAAAAAAACAACGTTTTTTTATTTATTTTTTCATTTTTTGTGTGATTTTGTTTGTTTTAGTATAGAGTCGTGTCGGCAATGATGACATTGCGTTTGTCGCATGCTTTTCCTAGTTCTTTCGCTCTTTCTTGTGAATGACACTTTTTCCCGTTATTTGAGTTTAGTATTTCTTGAATCTTGTCGTCGATTATGTTTTGAATGCCAAATGAGTAAATTGACTTGTTGTCGAGTAAGCTACTTATATTGTGAGACTTAGAGCCTTAAACTGATGACATCCATGATCAGTTTCTTATAGGTTGAGAGTAGCACTCCTTATGAGACATGTAACATCAAATTGTATAAGCATGACATTCGTCTCTTAAATACCTGTATGCATTCGGTTTATGATTGAGACATATGCAAAAGAGGCAATCCCCTTTCTTTTATCTAATTCTCATGAACTTTACATAGCCATAATTTGACCTGTTTTGACCCGTTTATTAACTACATGCCATATTTGCCTACCCTAGTCAAGCTAGTTTGGTTAATTAGACGAAATTATTTTTTTCGGGTGAAATTTGGTACTATGTCATGTTGATTGGAGAAGGAAAGAAAATGATGAATGATTGAAAAAAAAAATCAATGAAAGAAAAGAAAAAGAAAGGAGATAAGTTGGAAAAAAAAAAGTGAAACAAGAAAAGGAATGTGTTTTTGCTATGAAAAAAAGAATTGATTTCTATATTTTCGTAGTTATTGGTACGAAGTCGGTAATGAAACGACTGAAAATAAGAAGGTGCTTGGTACTATTTGTAATTCCTTTGATTGAAGATTAGTAAGAATGGAATGAGTTTAGTTTGGTTACGGTTGGACTAGCTTGGCTTTTACCTCCACATATCCAAATCGTTTTGCCCCTTCTTACCCAATTAGCCTCACTTTAGCCATATGTAAGTCCTTGGCATGTGTCTTGGTCCGATTGAATGTATATGTACGGTTGGTAGAGATTGATATCATGTTAGATTGCATGCATGTTCTTGTAAGTCGCAGTTAGGTGAGTGTTTTGTCTTTCCGATTTTACATAAACTCAAAATTTTGCCCTTATTTGAGTGCTGAGTGTAAACTGCGAGAAATCTTGACATAGATGGTTATGCAAAATTGAAAGTTTGGCATTTGAATATTAATTGGGTCTTGGTTTTTGGAATTCTTATACTCTTCATCTTTTGCTTTAGAATTTGTTTCTTTAGCTTTGGTGTCATTTGCTTGCGAGAGTTTTAGATTTGAGATGGTGCATGTTGACAAAGTTTGCTCTGAGCCATTTTATGCTGTCCTATGTGAGTTTGCTTGGGGACAAGCAAAGGTTCGGTTTGGGGGATTTTGATGAACGCAGTTCATGTGCATATTTACTCTCGCTTTATCCTCCGTTTTTACCGATTTCACATGCCTTAAGAATAATTTAGTAGCCTTTTATCCGTAGTTTGTTATTATGCCGAGTATATGGTTTATGTTTTGACAGGAAACATAGCAAAAGACGGAGTTAAGAGCTACAAATGAAGAAAACAAGAAGAAAAAGGCAGAAAGGCGGACAGCGAAGGTCGAACCGGTCAGTACGATACCGAACCGGTCGGTTTGATCTTGTACCGAGCGGTTTGATTTTAAACCGGTCGGTTTGATTTTGTACCGCTCGGTTTGTTTGTGAACCGAGCGGTTCGCGATGCGTTAGATGGTCTTTCCTAATTTCCGGAGAATTCTTATTTTATCCTAATTAGAATCCTACGGGATTATTTTAGACTATATTCTATTTCCTAATTAAACTGGTTGTAATAAGTATAAATACCCGTTTGAGGGCTAGGTTTAAGGACAACTTTTATTTCATTCAAAAACTCTAGTTTTAGTTTTATTATTAGCATCGGAATTCTGCAAGCTTGTAGCGGTACTTTTTAGCTTTTTAATTATTATTCAATCTTTCAGTTCTTCATAATCGGTATTTTTTCCTTTTCTCTTATTTACATATTATTCTCAATTATGCTCAATTATTTTGTCGTTTCATCCATCACCATGAGTAGCTAATTTATTCTTCTAGGGTTGAAGGGGATCTACGTTAATTGAATTGGGAATGTTAGTTTAATTACTTATTTGATTAATCATTCATATGTTATTGCCTTACTACTTGTTTTGTATTATCGTTTGATTAGTTTAAGACGTTGAACTAGTTGAATACAAAACAAGTAGTAAGGCAATAACATATGAATGATTAATCAAATAAGTAATTAAACTAACATTCCCAATTCAATTAACATAGATCCCCTTCAACCCTAGAAGAATAAATTAGCTACTCATGGTGATGGATGAAACGACAAAATAATTGAGCATAATTGAGAATAATATGTAAATAAGAGAAAAGGAAAAAATACCGATTATGAAGAACTGAAAGATTGAATAATAATTAAAAAGCTAAAAAGTACCGCTACAAGCTTGCAGAATTCCGATGCTAATAATAAAACTAAAACTAGAGTTTTTGAATGAAATAAAAGTTGTCCTTAAACCTAGCCCTCAAACGGGTATTTATACTTATTACAACCAGTTTAATTAGGAAATAGAATATAGTCTAAAATAATCCCGTAGGATTCTAATTAGGATAAAATAAGAATTCTCCGGAAATTAGGAAAGACCATCTAACGCATCGCGAACCGCTCGGTTCACAAACAAACCGAGCGGTACAAAATCAAACCGACCGGTTTGAAATCAAACCGCTCGGTACAAGATCAAACCGACCGGTTCGGTATCGTATCGACCGGTTCGGCCTTCGTTGTCCGCCTTTCTGCCTTTTTCTTCTTGTTTTCTTCATTTGTAGCTCTTAACTCCGTCTTTTGCTATGTTTCCTGTCAAAACATAAACCATATACCCGGCATAACAAACTACGGATAAAAGGCTACTAAATTATTCTTAAGGCATGTGAAATCGGTAAAAACGGAGGATAAAGCGAGAGTAAATATGCACATGAACTGCGTTCATCAATGTAACGATTTTATTAGCGTCAACGAGAATTAATTAATTTTGTTCTTGTTAGATACGATATTCGATTAGAGAATCGATATCGTATTTTAAGAACGTTATAAAAAATAGTTTTTGTAATATCGATTATTAGAAATAAAAAATATGCGACGAACGATCCATATTAAAAATACGAAACGACTGACGACGCAACGAAAAGAAAGAAGAAAAAACGTGGAGAAGGAAGAGAAAAGGGAAAGAGTCGGGTTTGATTTACACCCTCAACCTACATGCTTTGCTTTCTCGGTATAGAGCTCGTCGGACGGTGGCTTAGGCACGGGAGTGTCGAGATGATGTGGATGAGTTTAGGATGGTGCGTTTTTTTATGTGTGAGGTGACGGATTCGGCCGGATGGTGGGGTCGGGTTTCATCGGTATTTTGACAGTATTCGGTGCTTCTTTGGATGTATGTCGAGATTATTTTTTTGCTAAATGTCGAGGATGTATGAATGATAGATGTATATTTCATGTATGGGAATAATTGATCGCCTATTGATGGATAGTTTCTGAATGAATTGTGTTGAACAGAGGGTCCTATTTATAGGCGAAGAGGTTTAGGAGAGGTATCTTGCTTAGACAACAAGAAATACCGATTTGGATAGGAAACGCGAGAGTTTGAAAGGAACGAGAAGTCCGTTGCTTGGGGAGGAAGCAAGGAATCTCGGCTGGTTGGGGGGAGTTGGCCGAGTATTTTGATGCTCGGTCGGTAATTGATTCGGTTTTCGGATAGAATTCCTACTTGAGATCGAATTCTATCCTTAAACGGATTTGTTTAATATTTTTTGAAGCTGATTTTTTGTGGTGTTCGAGACCAAATCAGCCACGTAAGGTGTCACGGCTGACTCGTGTGTCTCGAGAATATTTTTGACCGGGTTTTGACTCGGTCGCTAAAAGACGGTTTTACCCCTGGTGTCGGAATCGACCCAAATTAGTCTCATTTGACTCGAAACGACCTACTGGGCCTGGATTTGAGGTTGGTTTTGTAAGATTTGTACTCCGTAATAAGCCCAAGCCAAATGTCCATGATTTCGAGCCCATATCCGAGTCCATCAAAGCATGTTTGCGTCCGATCATCATCGGGTGTTTGGCGGGAACTACTATAGACACCTGGCGGTCAAAATGTGGGTGTCTACAACATTGTATAAGCTCAGTTCAACAACATTGTATTAGCTCAATAAGTATATACAAAAACTCAACAACCATATACAACTGGTGGTATAATACTATTTTCCAGGTTTAACAATCCGAAAAGCTTTAAAATGTAAATGTAATATTATTTGAAAAATTAATATCCAGGGCAAAGACGACATTTACATAATTAATGTCGATGGTATGAAGTAATTGCGCTGCGATGATGGTAAAGAGTACTCGCAGTCCTCACTCTTAGGGTTTGCTTAGGATGAGGGTAATACATTAAGGGGTAATGAAGGTTGAAATGTGAAGAAAATGGAGATGAGGGGTGGTTAGTGGTGGTGCTTTATGGTGTAAAGAGGAAGTGAAGGAGGAACAATTACCCCCATATGGAGGTAATTATTACTCACTCACCTTCCCTTCACACTATAAAACACTATCACTATCCACCATCTTCCTCCATTTTCTTCACATTTCAATCTTCATTACCCCTTAATGTATTACTCTCAATCCAAGCAAGCTCTTAAAGTTGACATCTTTCTAGATGTCAATACATAATTCACGCTCTAGAAATGGTACATAAAGCAATTAAATGGAGGGGACCAGATGTCGTCTGGTTGGAGGGTTTCAGAAAAAGGATAGGGAAACAAACTAACTGATTCCTTTTGTACAAGTTTGTTTGGACAAATTAATGAAACATTTTTCCTATTTGACCTATTAGTAAAATCTCATATCCTTTTAGATTGAATACCCCACCCTGAAGCGTTTGAAATTTTCTTTCCCTTATATTATCTCATACCGCTAACCCCTCTCCACATTTAATTAAAAGCGAAATTACTTATTACCGTCGACGTTTTACTCCATAACGTCGACATTAACTGCACAAATGACAACTTTGACCTTTCCTCTTTAATTTCTAATACTTTTGAAATAAATCGTAAAAAAGACAATTTGGACAAATATTTTTTTTAACTTTGATCGTGTTTTTTGGTTTAAGATTTTATGAAACCGTTATCATTATAATAATTTTTTTTAAAAAAACTTTTTCCTCATCTCTCTTCAATTTTACCCCAATCTTTCAAATAGTTTACAGTTATAGGTTTCGGATTTGTGTTATAGTTTTTCAAAGATGACAAACGAGGGACCGTCTCTACGTAAACCTGACAAGTAGGTCAACCGGGTCAGGTCAATTTCGGGTCGAACCACTTTATGGTCTGAAAAATTGAGTTTACTTTGTGTCAAGTTGGGTCATTTCGGGTTCGGACCATTTTCGGGTTTGTTATTTCAATTTTTTTAGAGATATCGACTCATTTTGTATGATGATATTCTTATCATCAGTTTCTGTTATGCCGAGTCAATTCGGGTTACAGGTCGGTTTGATACGTGCGATTTATATATCATTATTTCGTCTTTTACACCCGCATTTTCATGCATATCGAGTAGCATTGTCTACTATTTTCCCCCGAATTTGATACTTTGTGGTCATGTTGCATCTTATGCAGGTTTGAACCCGTGGACGCATAAACAAGGCAAAAATTGTACTTAAAGATGAAATATTATGCGAAATAAGAAAAGAGAATGATCGTTTCCAAATAGGTCAAATTAAAACTTGAATATCTTGAGTTCTACAACTTTAATTGAGCTGATTCAAGTTGCATTGGAAAGCTCTTTCTCTTAGCTTTCCAACGTTATATTACAAGCCTGATTTGAAGAAGTAACGAAGAAATGGCAAGCGTTTGAAGTTGAGCGCGCAGTGCTGAGAACGGAAACAGATCAATAATAGTCAAACGACTATCAAAATAGTCTACCGACTATTCAAAATAGTCGACCGACTATGCTCGAGACTGGACGAAGATCGAGACTTTCCTAATTTGATGTTTAGTCTTAATAAGACTTTTGGGCTTTTGCTTTAGCTTAGTATTTAAGAAACTATTAGACTAGATTTTATATACCACTAGCTTCTTCCTTATTCTTTTAATTCTCTTGAGACTACTCTCTTTAGATTTCTCTTTACCTTTAACTTTTAGATCTGGATTTATGAATTCTTTTTCTACTCTTCCTTTAAACTCGGTAATCTAATTCTTTCTTTGTTCTTTCTTATTATCTTTGTTCTTAATATTTTCTCTCTTAATCTTATTAATTCTTTATGCTTAATTTCTCTTTAGATCTTATTAATTTATTAATCTTAATCTTTATTATTGTTGTCGTAAATTTTTCTATGAGTACCTAATTTTCCTTGCTAGGGTTTAGGGGATCCATGAATTGAATACGATTGTTAATTAGTTTACAGATCTGTCAATGATATTGTGTCTATGTTGTTAATTGTAGCATTTAATTGAGATTAATTGATTAAGTCGACGTAATTGATTAGTTGAATTGGTGAACTTGAACATAAGATCGGAAGTCTGGCAAAAGTTTGACCTGGTACAACACATTAGTTTGCCCTAATAAGATCGGAAGCCTTTAGACGCATGCTAGGGTGAATAGCGGACCGGAAGGACCTTTTCACTACCCCTAGACCAATATCTATGATAGACTTGTGACCTAGACTATGACCGTAGGAAATTCATGGTGAACCGACAATCCTAGTTTTCTTTCCATATAAATTTGTCTTAATCCATCCTATTTATTTTAGCTATTTCTTCTCCTTTAATTTTCTTTCCTTCACTACTTTAGTTTAGTTAACCCAATTACAAACCCCCGATTTGGTTACTTAGATAGACTTTAATTGCGAGTAGAATTTATTTGTCTCCTTGTGGATACGATCCTGACTTCCCTAGCTAGTTAGACCTAAGTTAGTTATCTTTGATAGGTATACGACTAGCTTATCATCAACCACGGGCCTTCGGTTTTCGAGTCGGATCTCGGTCGAGTTATTCAGATCGGATATGTTTTGCAAAGTCTACATCTAATCCTTTACGTAGTAAATATAATGATTTAAAAACACAGAAATTAAAATACCGATTCACCACCAATGATTTAACAACTCCAAAATATTCAACAAATATAATAGAAAAACATGTTAGAAAAATAAAATTGTAAAAACAATTTAATTCATAATTTGATAATCAAACCACTGCAAAAGAAATCAAGGGGTAATTTCATTCATTTTCATGATTAAAATTTAAAACCAAACACCAAATTTAATTAGAGGTAATATCTTTTCTTTTTCCCTTGTTTCCCGTTTCCCCTTCCCCTATGCATACCAAACGCAAGGTGATTGCTCTCATGTTTGTATTTAGTTAACCATTGTACTCGTATTATGTATTCAACCCTTAGTAGTGGTAGTGGATCAACGTGGAACAAAACTTGATACTTCCTCCAGTTTTCTTTTATCTTTTCGTTTGCTCATATATATGAGTGGTGTATTATATTTAAACAGAAATCATTAGTATATAACCTTTGAACGAGTAACATGTCTCTACTTGGCTTAAGTGGCTATATTCCTGAACAATATATAATCATTAGTATTATTATAGAAATATTCAAGGTGAACAATTCGTAATCAATGGGTATGGAATGGATCGGAGCAAATCAATACGAAAGCAACATTATCTTTGATTTAAGCAACAAATCAATGCAAATATAAATCTACACTTTTATTCATTTTTGTTATTAGTATTCGCTCTGTTTCATTCATTTGTTTGTCTTTTATATTCATTGTGAAAAATATTTTAATCAAAGACAAACAAAATGAACGAGACGGGGGAGTAATTTTTATTTTTTTTTTGTGCCACCGACGCTATTACCATACCCTTATAAAGGTTGCGAAAAGTCAGGGAAATACTTGAGCTAACTCGACTAATTTAGTAAAATAACAATAATACTCGTAATAAGATAGCACATCAGACAATAATAAACAATCAATCCTCGATAACGGCGCCAACAAGCAAGAATACATCTTTCATATACTCCATAGTATATACTCCCTTACATCAAATTTAGTCTTTATATGGACTTACATTTTGTGAAGAGAAAAATGCACTCATATAAAAATTGGATGAACGAGAATACAATAGTTTATGTTTTTTTACTCAAATAAAGACATCATCAATGGGAACAACAAAACAATTGGTGAAAATGACATGAGGTTTGTTTGTCCTTTTGGGAGAGATTAATGCACTTGGTTTACCTTTTTTTTTCCTCTCTCGGATTATATATATTTTTTAATGCCGTTTGTAAACTTAGTTGTAACTTGTAATTAAGTGATGTTTGTATCTCTCACGTTCTATTGATTTCATGTCTAAAAAGGTAAGACATTGATTTTTTCCATCATCTATTTGTGAATATATTTTATAATCAATAATGTATTGACCTCAAATTATATAGTAAGGAGTACCAATTAATATAGAAAGTAATCGTAGTAATATGTTTGTCTTTATATTCATGCTCGCATGGTAATCATAATATTTGAATCATTATTTCTCGATTAGGTTAAGACATTGATTTTTTCCATCATCTATTTGTGGATATTTTATAATCAACAATGTATTGACCTCAAATTTTATATAGTATGTAGTACCCAATTAACACATATAAAGTCATTGTGGGAACATATTTGTCTTTACATTCATGCATGTTGACTGAGATATTTGAATCATTATTACTCGAATAGGCTAAGACATTGATTTTTTCCATCATTTCTGAATATTTTATAATCAACAATGTATTGATCTCAAATTTTATAGTAGTACCCAATCAACCCAGAAAGTTATCATGGCAACATATTTGTCTTTACATTCTTGCACGTTGACTAAAATATTTGAATCATTATTTCTCGAATAGGCTAAGACATTGACTTTTTCCATCATCTGTGGATATATTTTGTAATCAACTATGTATTGACCTCAAATTTTATAGTATTACCAATTAACACAAAAAATCATCGTGGTAACATATTTGTCTATACATTCATGCATGTTGACGGGAATATTCGAATCATTATTTCTCGAAAAGGACATCATCAAATACCAAGTATATGATGGCTAATACCAAGTATAAACAAATACGGAGTAGTACTAATTTAGTATTCCCCTGTTTTTTATAAGTCATTCTCACTTTTCGAGACATCTTCTTCTCTCTTTAATATCTCTTACAATATAAGAATAAACATTATGATATGTATATTCATTTGAAAACTTATTTCGTAAAGAATTTTTTAAAATTTTTGAAGCAATATATTTACATAAAAAATAAAGTTAAAGGTTCATCTCGAAAAAACAAAACGTCATATATTGAGAAACGGAGGGAGTAAATGACTTTTGCTTAAACAATGACTAATGTAAAGAAGAAAAATAATATATACACTCTAAGGAAATACAATGCGGATTTCCTGTCTCATTTTGTGTCCCACTCTGTGTGTCACACCATACACTGGATGACACATCAACAAGTGTATGATATTTGTTGCTTATTTTATCTATTCAATAGGCGAGGTGTCATCCGGTGTATGGTGTGGCACACGGAGTGGGACACAAAAATGAGATCCGCTCTGCATCAAACATGCCAGTTGAATTCTAGATGATAACAATGTTTATTCAAATTGGAGATGAATCAGTCTCATCAAAACTAAGTTTGACAAGTTAATAATAATGACCTAGCTAGCTAGCTTTCACCGGAAAATTGCATTGATTGAAAGTAATCAACTTATCACTCTAATTTTGTATTGGGACAATCTCTCAACATACACGTGAGATGAGGATGATGATGATGATGATGAGAAGAAACGTCAACTACGCATACTAGTACAACAAAAATTTGAACATATATACACGTACGTAACGTAACGTAATCACACGATTCTCATAGGCCAGGCCAGGGTTATTATCGAATATCAATTGTGTACACATATATACGACTTAGCTTCAATTCGGGTGTACGGTTGGATTTGTTAGATACGGATCGAGTAGAAGTCACTTTGTTTATTTGTTCCTTGGGTATTACAGGAAGCTAAGAAATAATGGGATTCACGATCATATTCATATATTCTCCCTACTCCCTAATATTTTGGCCTTCTAGTTCTACTGGCTAAATCACATGAAATATAATAATGATAGACTTAGATGTATTAATTTAGTGATTAAGATAAAGTATATATTTAGGACGATATGTGCTCATAGTAAAACTAAATCACATGAAACGTAAAATTATATACTTCGGTACCCTCAAAGTATTTGTCCGTATTTTTTTTATCTTGAATAATATTGTTTAAATAATTTTCTTTCAAAACTTATACCTACCTACTTGTGGACATGACATAGGTCCACCCCGACGCGGCCACGCGTGGGTTTTGGGGAGGCGAATGAATCTCCATGAGATGGTCAAATGGAAATTTAAATCGAAGTCGGAGTCGCCACCGAATTTTATGGTTATTCGGAACCGTTCGAGCCCACTCTATGTCGTAGTGGGCCGTGTATAAATACGGCCAATTTCCGATGTCAGAGTTTATTGGGCTCGTCCCTTTGCATATCGATATAGATGCCGACTGAAGCGGTTAATCGTATATTGAATGACTCTCGTTGCCAATGGTTTCGGACATCCGGAAACCACGGTTCTGAGTAAGGGGTGAGGGTACGTGTTGGGAAGTTCACTAAGAACACTCAACCCCGCCCGCACATTAGCGGCCTCTACTAGGATGTCGAATGACGTTTTAATGCGCGCGTTAGTTGAACGATGAATGATATGCAGACATTGTTTTCCTAAGCATGTGAGGAATTGAACGGGTTGCTAAGTCGTTTTAATGCATGAAAAATTAATTAACGTCAAAGTTGAATTTAGCATGTGGGATTCGTTTTAGTATAATAAAACAAGTGAAATAAAAAGGATGAATTTGCTACAAAAGATGAACAAACGAGTTAGTATCGATTTGTAAATAATATAGCGAAATAAAAATACGAGATCGAGAAAATAAATATTAATCGAAATCTGAGAAATATTGCTGAAAAGACGTTGTTTTGTATAAAAAACGATGTTCGAAAAAAAAAAAAAAAAAAAAAGAAAAGGGTGCGTCGGGACAGCCGGCCGCGCGGCTCGCCCGGGTCGCCGGCGAGTCGCGTGTCGGGCTAGTTTTGGACGCGGTTTTCTGAAAACTCGATTTTTTATTAAATCGTGTATGAATATTGCATGATTCGTACTCGACTTAATATTTTCGATATTCGTTATATTCGATAGTTGACTACGAAATCAATATCAAATACTTGGAATAGTTTTGGAAAAGATGTAAATTTTAGAAATCGTTTCGAAGAATAAATAATAAAACGAACGAAAAAGTAAAAAAGGAGCGCGGATTTCAGACTCGTACGCGAGTCGCCTGTGAGGGGCGCGACTCGCGTGCGGGTCTGTCCCGTTTCGCTCGTTGTTCGAAAATTGTTATTTTGATGAACCGCGTACAAATTATGAATTAATTTGTATTCGATTCATGTTTTCGATATTCGTCGTATCCGATATTCGATTATGAAATCGATATCAAATATTCGAAATAAGAAAAAAAAGGTTTTGTAAAATAATTTGTTTTGGACGAAAAGTAAAAGAAAAGAATTTTGAACGAAAAAGATGTAACGATTTTTTGATATCGTCGAGATCTTAATATAATTCTTTTCGATACAATATTCGATTATAGAAAAATCGATATCGTATTTTTCAGAATGTTTGTTATGAAAATAGTTTTTCGTTAATAACGATATTAGAAAAAAAAAAAAAAAAGACGACTCTTGACCCATAAAAAAACGGACGAAGAGAAGGAAGGAGAAGAAAGGAGAAATCGGGTTTGGTACACCCTCAACCTACATGCTTCTGTTGACTCGGATCAGGGCTCGTCGGAACGTGGCTAGGCACGGGAGCGTCAAGTTATGTTTGGTTCGGCTAGGGGTTCGGTTTGGACGAGAATCGGGTGAAGGGTGTCGGGTATCGGACCGGTTTCCTTCGGGTTTGTAATATCGGTTTCTCGATGCTAAGTGTAAGGAGGATTGATGAAAAAGTTGTGTATTTCTGATGCTAATATTTGATGTCGATAATCAATGTGTGTGTATTGCTAATAATTCCTGTCTCTAAAGTGTTGAATGGGAGGTCCTATTTATAGGGGTTCCCGACCTTGACTTAGGAGAGATGTGCTTGTACTAGAATTACCGCTTGGGTAAGAAGCTGAGGAGAACGAGAATTCCGTTTTCTTGTGAGGGAAGAAAAGGAGTCTCGGCTGGTTCATGCTACTCGGCCGAGTGTTTTGCACTCGGTTGGGTGTTTGAATCGGTTTTCGGATAGGATTCCTACTTGAGATCGAATTCTACCCCAAATGGAATTGTTTACTATTTTGTGAAGCTGATTTCGTAGAATTGGAGTCCGAATTGGACACGTGAGAATCACGGTCAGCTCATATGTCTCGGGAAATATCTTTGACCGGGTTTTGACTCGATCGCTAAAAGACGGTTTTACCCCTGGTGTCGGATTCGACCCAAATTAGTGTTATTTGACTCGAAACGACCCACTGGGCCTGAATTTGAGGTTGGTTTTGTGAAATTTGTACTCCGTAAAATGCCTAGGACAAATGCCATTGATTTCGAGCCCATTTCCGAGTACGTTAAAGCACGTTAGCGTCCGATCATCATCGGGTGTTTGTCGGAAACTACTATAGACACCTGGCAGTCAAAAAGTGGGTGTCTACAGAGCCCCCACTCTGACTGAGGCTTGGACAGGGCGAAAGTCATAGTAGCCACCAGGTCAATCAAGGATTAAAACCCGGTAGCTTCCGGTCGGGTCGTTTAAGGTCCATTAGACCTGCGTGAAGGGCCCGCCGGCCATGGGCTAGAAATGTACCTGAACTGATGATAACTCCGTGGGGAATTGAACTCGTCGTATAAGACTTAAAATGGGCCTGTATGTGGGCTCATCTTGTTAAATGCCGCTGGGAGTTATGCAAAACGCATGGTCCTGCTTGAGTCGTCCTGTACATATTTATGCAAAGTAGCAAAGTTTCGCATGCAATATTTGTAGGAAAAATGACTCGTGCTGGGGAATAAAAATTTTGAGAAAAGGTTTGAATTTTTTGAGTTTGCAAAAGTCTTTGAAAATTAGGGAATTTTGTTTTGACTTTGAAAAGGAATAGGAGTGCTCGGGATGACTTAGCTAAGCCTTAGGACAATGGCTTGTATGCTAATTGCTCTAGGATTGGGAATCCTAAGGTGAGGAGGGGAAATTGATTTTATGCTATAAATACCCTCTCCTTGCTTCATAAATTCTCATAATTCCCACAATTCCTTAAAGAAAAGAATAAGCCCTGAAAAATTTACTCTTTCTTTTAGCCAATCAAGTATGGGGATCGACCGATTAGTTGGAATGCTGCATGAATGGTCCAAGTATTTCAGAGATGCCGATAGGGCTATCCTAAATCAGAATGGCGTTACCCAATTGTCTGTGATCCGTCAGATGCAAGTAGACCGTCACTTCTTGGATGCCTGCCTGTCCTATTGGGACGACACCTATCATGTATTTGGTTTCCCTCGAGGAGAGATCTGCCCTATCCCTGAGGAGATTGCTGCTGCAGGGGGATGGAATCCCATACTTCGCCCTGCTATCCCTTTTTCAGTTCCTGACCCAAGGAGGAAGTTACGGGAATTTTTAGGGCTTTCTCATATGGAGGTATCCCGTATGCTAGAAGGAGATACCGTTTCCTTGATCGATTTAGCTGAAAAATTCATGAATCCAGATGATGTCCGGCTCAGGCCGGTTCACAGCCGTAGGGCCTTTACTTTTTGTATGCTCCATGTCTATGCCTTCGAGGGGCATATGGACTTATTATCTTGCATGGGCCACGTCACACTTTTCACTGTGGCTGACCTGATGGAAACGGAGCACAGCCCGGCTTGGTTGATTACAGGAGAGATTATCCAGGGTTTGGATAATTGCAAAAGGGATCCGTCAGTCCGGCTGACTGGGAGTACCCGGCTTCTACAGGTATGTCGGTTTTATTATTTTTTTGGCTTTTCTGATTTTTCCGGTTTGCGCGGTTTCTTCCCGATTTTTCCGGTTTCTGCGGTTTTCTCGGTTTTCACGTTTTTTCACTTTTTTTTTTATGTGATTTTGACGATTTTTGCGATTTTGATTTTTTTTGCGGGTTTTTCAGCTGTGGCTGTTCGAGAGGCTATCGATCTTGGATCCTCCCCTAGACGTGAGCCGGTATCAACCCATGCAAGTAATGTCGAGGAGACGAGCTATTGCCTTTTCTCGTTTTAATACCCAAAAATACTGGGATGAGGTGCTATCTTTCCATGGAGGCCTGTTGATCCGTTGGGCCGTGCCATGGTGGCCAATTTACGTTTGGACCGGTCTAGAGTCTCGAGATAGGGCTAGATATCAGGTAATCCTATCTTTTAGACAGACTATCCACCTCTTTCCTGATCGCATACTTAGGCAATATGGTCGGGTGCAAAGAATCCCAGAAATCGAGGCCGTTGTGAGTGAATCTACTCAGCTGACGGATGTAATGTGTGACACCTGGATGCAAAGGTGGTATACACGAGCTACTTGGCCTGTTCTCAAAAACTCTCATTCGATCTGGGTAACTGATTCTTACGTAAGATGGACCCGAGCTGATTCAGCTAAAACTCGAGCTGCCTTGAAAACTGACGAGGCCTATGACCTGTTACGCCGAGAGCATGCTAAAGACAATAGAAGCTTCTTTGCCGAAGAAGCTACTTCGACAGGTCAGAAAGGGAGATCTAGGACTTAGACTGAAGGGTCCAGTACTAAAGGTGCACGAGGGAAAGTGAGCCCCCAGACGGAATTAGAAAGGAGACTAGGACCAAGGCTGGCGGTCAAGGACCGACTCGGTCCTCGAGACAGGCTTCCCGAACCCGTTAGGGCTCGGCTTGGACCGGTGCAAATGGTTGACGACCCAAAATCGAAGAAGCGGGTTCAAGCAAAGGAAGTTCCCCTTGTGATTAGGGAACGTTCGCCCCCGCCCCGTCGGCCTCGGGCTCCACGTGACCCAAAAGATAAGGGGAAAGGCAAAATGTACGAGTAGTCTCCTAAATTTATTATTTAAGTATTACTACTATTTTTGTGGTGTGATTTTGTTTTTTTTTTTTTGTGATGTATTTTTGAAATAATAAAAAGACATATTAGTGAATACCGTTCCCGTCTTTTCGTTTATTGCAATGGTTGTACCCTTTTGAGGGGTTGCCTACGTATCCAAAATTAATGGAATCAAACCTTCCGTAGTTCAGAAGTATTTTTTGCAATTTTTCGAAATACATCAAGATTATTAATTCGAGATGTGCAACGGTAGGATAAATAATCCTAACTTATTGACTTGCTTAAAAATTTTGAAAATTCATAAAAGACAATTTTTATAAATTTTGCAAATGACATTGAGATAGGGTTTATGGGTAGTAACGCTTCAGCTGATCCAAGTTTGTTGGATTGACGAACTCGTTTCCGTCCAAGTCCGTTAGCATTACTGCTCCTCCTGAAAGAATTTTCTTTACTAGATATGGCCCGGCCCAATTGGGTTTGAATTTTCCCCTAGGGTCAACTGGTAGTAAAGCTCGAACAGATTTTAGGACTAGATCGCCCTCTTTGATGTTCCTGGGCCTAACCCTTTTGTTGAAAGCCCGTTGGATCCTTTTCTGATATATCTGAATGTTATTCAGAGCCCGAGATCGTCGTTCGTCTAAGAGGACTAGCGAGTCATATCGGGCTTGGACCCAATCCGCTTCTGGTACCTGACTCTTGAGCAGAATCCTAAGGGATGGTACTTCTAGCTCGATTGGCTGGACTGCTTCCATTCCATATGTCAGATAGTATGGAGTTGCTCCGGTTGCAGTTCGAATTGATGTCCGATATCCCCATAAGGCAAAAGGTATCTTGTTGGGCCAGTCCCGGTAATTCTCAGCCATCTTTTTAAGAATGGTGACAATTGTTTTATTAGCCGCCTCCACCGCTCCATTTGTTTGAGGACGGTAAGGTGATGATGTATGCCTTTGGATCTTGTACTTTTCCAGCAAAGTGGCGATTTCAGCTTGGAAATGGGTCCCGTGATCGCTGATGAACTCGTGCGGAATCCCGTATCGACATATAATCTTATTCTGGATGAACTTAGCCACATGTTTGGCATTCAAGATCCGGTATGACTCGGCTTCGACCCATTTAGTGAAATAGTCGATAGCCACTAGGATGAAACAGTGACCTCCCGTCCCAGAAGGGTTCACTTTCCCGATTATATCAATTCCCCATGTTGAAATTGGCCATGGTGATGTCATTGTATATAATAGAGATGAAGGCATATGTTGAACATTGGCGAAAATCTGACAGTTATGACAGTGTTTAACATACAACTGACAGTCAGTTTCCATGCTATTCCAATAGTCACCGAGTCTTGCGATTTTCCGGGCCAACATATGGGCGTTCATATGTGGTCCGTTTTCACCATCATGTACCTCGGCCATGACTCTTTCGGCTCGAGTTTTGTCAATGCACAGAAGTAAAGCCCCATGTGCTGTCTTCTTATATAACTGTCCATCGTCTGTGCGGATGAACTGGGTTGCCCATCTTCGTAGAGCTTTCTTGGCCCGGTTTTCAGCTCTCGGAGGATATTCCCCTGATGTTAAGTAGGTTAGAATAGCCTGGTACCAAGGTTCTGGATCAGTTATTTCAATATCTTGGATAGCGTGGATGTATGCCGGCTCTGACCGCCTTTCGACGCAAATGGGCATGCTGGTTAGATGCGCTGGGATATTCAGTAAAGATGCTAATTTTGAGAGAGCATCTGCAAACTGGTTTTCTTCCCGAGGCAGATAAATGTACTCTACTTTTTTGAATTGTTTTTCGAGAACCCTTACTCGCGCTTGGTAAGCCACGAGATTTGCGTTCCGAGTTTTCCATTTTTGTAGGGTTTGATTTATGACTAGTGACGAGTCACCGTGGACCCGGAGGTTTGTTACTCCTAAATCGGCGGCGGCTTGCAACCCGTGAATGCATGCTTCGTATTCGGCTGCGTTATTAGTTACGTCAAAGTCTAGCTTGATGGATAACGGGGTGTGTTCCCCTTGTGGTGAGATTAGTAGAATCCCGACACCAAATCCTCGAAAGTTGGATGCTCCGTCGAAATACAGATCCCATGTGTCGGCGTCGGTATGGAATATGTCTTCATCTGGGAAGGCCCAAGTATCGGTGTGTTCTTCCTCGGATACCGGACTATCAGCGAGGAATTCTGCTACTACCCGGCCTTTGATGGCTTTTAAAGGTACGAACTTGAGGTCGAACTCAGCTAGCATTAAAGTCCATCTGGATATACGGCCGTTGAGGATGGGCTTCTCGAACAGATACTTGATTGGATCCATTTTGGAGAGCACGTGTACCTCGTGACTAAGCATGTAGTGTCGGAGCTTTTTAGTGGCCCATACTAAAGCTAGACACATCTTCTCGAGCATGGTGTATTTGCATTCGTATTCTAAGAACTTTTTACTGATGTAGTAAATAGCTCGTTCTTCGGAATCGACCGTCTGGGCTAGCATGGCGCCCATGGCCGTCTCGGTCGTTGTTAAGTATAGTGATAGAGGCAAACCATGCTGAGGTGGCATTAGCACCGGTGGAGAGGATAGAATTTCCTTGATCTTATCGAAAGCCATTTGACATTTGTCGTCCCATAGTGTTCATTCTCCTATCTTCAGTTTCTTGAAAATGGGTTCACATACCATGGTTAGCTTTGAAATGAATCGGCTTATGTATTGGACTTTCCCGAGAAACCCCCTTATCTCCTTTTCGGTTTTAGGCGGTTGCATTTCGGTTATGGCCTTGATCTTTGCTGGGTCAACTTCGATGCCACGTTGGCTAACAATGTGGCCCAGTAGCTTGCCCGATGTTACCCCGAAACTGCATTTTTGAGGGTTTAACCTCATGTTGTACTTGCGTAGTCGGGTGAAGAACTTCTTTAAGGCTGCAATGTGTCCGTTTCGGTCCTTTGACTTGACAATCATATCGTCGACGTAGACCTCCACTTTCTTATGCATCATGTCATGCAATAAGGTGGTGGCGGTCCGTTGATAAGTGGCACCAGCGTTAATAAGCCCAAATGGCATCACGGTATAGCAGTAAGTCCCCCAAGGTGTGATGAAGGTGGTCTTACTCATGTCTTCTTCCGCCATTTTGATTTGATTGTATCCGGCATACCCGTCCATGAATGATAGAAGGGCATGGTCAGCCGTGTTATCCACCAATATGTCGATGTGTGGCAACGGAAAATCGTCTTTTGGGCTGGCCTTATTAAGGTCCCGAAAATCTACACATACTCGGACTTTGCCATCCTTTGTGGGTACTGGTACTATGTTTGCAACCCAGTCTGGATATTCAGACACTTGGATAAAACCCTCTTTGAATTGTTTATCAATTTCTTCCTTGACTTTGAGAGACCATTCGGGCCTCATTCTTCGGAGTTTCTGTTTTACCGGCTTGTACCCGTCTTTGATGGGTATTCGGTGTTCAGCTATTTCCCGGTCTATTCCCGGCATGTCCTTGTAGGACCATGCAAAGACGTCTTTGAATTCTTGGAGGAGATCCGTGAACTGTTGTCTCTCTTCGGGATCTAAAGATAGGCCCAACTTAAGCATCTGAGGTTCTAAAGGGGTTCCTACGCTGATGGAATCGGTTTCTTCGATTACCGGGTCTCGGGATTCCCTTTGCTCAAGTTGCTCGATTAGATGCGGAGGCAATGGTACCTGTTCGTCGGGTTTCTCAATGTCATTGCAAGTAAGATGTTTGAAAACATTTTGAAAATAAGCCAAGTCGTAAGCAGAACGGTTATCGTTATTATTGATAGTAAATTTTGAAAAGAGCTCAAAGAGAGCTGCCATCTGATCGTTGGTCAGAGGCGGGATAGGGAGAGCCCTCGGGACAGACTACGGGGCTCCCGATGGTGTGACTAAAGGAGGGAGAGGGGTTACAGACTCGATCCTAGTACTGGACCCTCTAGACTTTGACTCAGACTCCGACTCTGACTCTGACTCGGACTCGGACTCAGATTCAGACTCGATAGCATGCATATCTCCTTCTCCAGTAGTTAGCTTGTAGACTCGACCCTGACTGTCGGTCCACTTGGTTGTCTTCCTCCAAGCTCTCTTCCCAGTGTCGGCACCAACTTCAGAGATCAGCTTAGTTGGATCGAACCTGTTGCTGCGGAGGATCAAGCTGACTAACTCCTGTTTAGGGGTCGGGACGACCTTGTCTTCCCCGAAGAGTAGTCCTAGGATGGGCTCAGTATGGTTTGTGCCCTCCTTTGATTCGGCCTGGATAAGGGCAAAGATATCATCTGGGATGAAATTGCATTCCCGAGCCAGTTTGGTCCCAGGATATGTGATGGTGGGCTGATAGAGGCCCGTTTGAATAGCTCTGAACACCAGGGTGACGAACGTGACCGTCTTGGACTGGTTCATGCATCCGGACTCCAAGGTGTAGCCTAGACCGAGGTGGGATTGCCCGTTGTTCAAGGTTTTGATAATTTTCCCGGGTGGAAGATAGGGCCTTGATGTGATTCCCGGTAGACAACCCAGATTCTGTAGCATCGTATCGATGCTAGTAGTGAAGTATGGCCGAAAAAGGTATTCCTCCTCGATCATTCCCACAAAGTTGAATCCTCGTGGGTCAGCTGAGCCTGCCGTGTTGCAGCTTGACACGGTTATGGGAGTGGCTTCGAGAGTGATGATCCCATCCTGTAAAGGTAGTTTCACCTTTCTGTGAAGAGTGGATGACACGGCTTTGACCGCGTGAATCCATGGTCTACCAAGTAGCAGATTGAAAGATGAAGTGACATCGATTACTTGAAATTCTAACTCCTTCTCGATTGGGCCCGTTATGATGGTTAGCTTAACGGCCCCAGCAACTGATTTTGGGCTTCCATCAAAAGCCTGGATAGTTTTTGCACGGAAGGTAGTCAGCCTCGGTAATGCCGAGGGCCTTGGCGGTCCTTAAAGGAAGGACGTTGACTGCGGACCCGTCATCAGTCAGGGTCATCGGGAGATATTTGTTTCGGCAGATCACCGTGATGTATAGGGCCAAGTTATGGGTGGTCCCGAATGGTGGAAGGTCGGACTCGGAGAAAGTGATAAGTGGGCCCTCTCCTTTGGACCTGTCCTTGAGTTGTGGCAATATCGTGGCTACCATCTCAGTGGGGGTAACCGATGAGTCGACCTTTATTTCATCAAGAGCCCTAGTCAGTGCTGCTCGATGTTCCTGAGAACTAACCAAAAGCTGCCATATAGTAATATCAGTTCGGACCCTCTTCAATTGTCTGACTAGGGCCGTGTCGGCGTTTGGTTCTTCAGGAGTAAGTTCCGTCCTGGAGGGTTCAGCGACGGTTTCCGGAGTGGTGAGGCCGGCCGTGATGGTGTGTGTACCGGCCAGAGCTCTGGCTTTGGCTTTCCGGACCTCTTCGATGGTGACAGGGACAGCTTCCCCCTTAGCCAAGTAAACATCATCTTCATCGTCGTTCCATATCCCGTTGATTTGGGAAATGAAAGGGGAAATGATATGAGAACAGTCAACTACCTCTCCGGTAAAGGTGGCATGAGTAGCAAGAGGATTATTTTTGTTACTCGGCTTGTCACTGGGTAGTGGTATCTTCCCACTTTCGATCAGATCTTGGATAAGATGCTTCAACTTCCAGCATTTCTCCGTGTCATGCCCGTTGCCTTGGTGATAATGGCAATAGGCCTGAATGTTGTAGCTTTTGGATCGCTTTTCCACGGGAACTTCCGGAATTGGGCCTATCGGCTGGATTAGGCCTTTTGAAGACAGCCTTTGTAAGGCATTAGCATAGGTTGTCCCTATGTCGATGAATACCCGATTTGGAGTATTCTTTTTGGTCGAGGTGTCAAGTGAGTTAACCTCGTCGAAGATGCTTCGGGCCGCCGTCGTGGTTGCGGGCTTACTGGAGGACGAACTGGCTCCTTGATACCCCTTGGTAGAGGCCTTGGTAAGGTTCTCTAGCCTTAGATTGTCTTCGATTCTAGTACCCATTTCGGTCAGAGTGGCGAAGTCGGGTATGATGGCATACCGGAGGTGAACTCGGTAGGCGGGGAGGAGGTTTTTGACAAAGGCCTCCACTAGCACTTTTTCGGTGGGCTTGTCCACCAGTTTAACGCTTTCGGTCCTCCACCTTTGAAGGTATTTTGTGAAACTCTCTTTAGGCTCTTGGGCCATAACTTCCAGAGTACGCATGGTAGTCTGGATTTCAGCATTATCCGCATAGTTCCGTGCGAATTCCATTGCAACATCGTCCCAAGTTTTGAATTTCTTGGGGTCTGGCTTGTAGTACCAGGCTTTTGGGTGTTTTTCCAGAGAGGAAGCAAAGAGATGCTTAAACACGGTCGATTTGACCCCCTTAACAGCCATAAAGTCTTTGAAAGCCCGAATGTGGAGTACCGGGTCTTCAGTCCCATCGAACATTGGTAAGCCCGTTAAGTTGAGGTTAGCGGGCAGTTCATCAGTTAAGGGTGAATAGGTACGGGCATTTTCCGTGAGAATAGTGTTTCTGGTGGTCGAGTGGACCTGTTCCTGCAGCTTTTGGACCGCGCCGGCCAATGCGGCTAAGTGTTCGTCATCTTCGATCGAAGCATTGGGGGTTCCCTGTTCCACGGCACTAACCCGAGTGACGATGGCAATCTGGTCCTCCCGCATTTTCCTCAATTGGTTCTGGATTTGGGCCAACGTGGTGGTCAACTCGTCTATGGCTTTTTGCGTCATGGTTCGAGTGAAGGGTGGCCTGTCTGTAAGAGCACCACGTAATTAGCAACTTAACCCGAATCCTAAGAAAAGTACATCCCGAGCAAGGGAAAAGGAAGAAGACTAAAACGGAAATGACTCGGAAAAGACACCTAGACGGGTGACTTGTGAAAAGGTGGGCCTTCCTCAGGATCCAACGCTGTGGGTTGGGCCCCGTCCGAAGGAAGGTTCACGTGAGACATTCCCAGACTTTTAGACTCGATTGTGTAAACGGGCCAACCTCTGTAGGAGTATGTCCTACGTAGATGGGCCTTGCCTTAGTAGAATAAGGCGGACTAGGATGGAGGGGAAACCCGTGATGTAAGATCGACGGAGTTTCGACGCTAGAGACTTCAACGACTTATGACATGACCCGACACTGCTAAATACGGGAAGTCCTAAGAAGAGGAAGTTTTGAAATATGATATTTTTGAAAAGGCCCGAAAAAAATCGGGGAGAACCGGCCCGTTTTTGAGAAAAACGGAAAAGATGGGCCGGGTGACGGTTTGAAAGTTCGAAAATAATTTTGAGTTTTGAATTGGGCATAATACCGGCTAGAAAAAGGCTATTTTGAGTAAAATCGTAAGTCCTAAGTTCGATATATGTCCGGGGTTTTGAAATTGGATATTTTGAAAAGGATGCAAATTTTGAAAAAAATGACGGTTTTTGAAAAAGATGATGTGGATCAAGTAGCACGTAGTCATGGAAACAGTATAATGACGCCATGTATGCTCTTAAGCTAAGTCTCGGTCAGTCTGTAACGGTCTATACCAGTGTACATAGCCTATCGAGAATCGGGGCGAACTCCCTAACTCGAGTTGAGATTAGGACATGCCGTAAAACCCATACGAATCGGCTAATGGACACCTTTGACATAACCAATTTGGACTATATCAATGGTATAGTGGGATGTCGGTCACGAGTACCGGCCCGGGAAAATGGGGTTATGCATGAATCGTAAAACTAAAACGCGCATTGTACTAGTCAAACAATTTCTATTCGAGTCTCACCCTGAGGATACCGAAGGTTATTAACTCATCAGTAAATCCCCAGCGGAGTCGCCAAATTGTGGACATGACATAGGTCCACCCCGACGCGGCCACGCGCGGGTTTTGGGGAGGCGAATGAATCTCCATGAGATGGTCAAATGGAAATTTAAATCGAAGTCGGAGTCGCCACCGAATTTTATGGTTATTCGGAACCGTTCGAGCCCACTCTATGTCGTAGTGGGCCGTGTATAAATACGGCCCATTTCCGATGTCAGAGTTTATTGGGCTCGTCCCTTTGCATATCGATATAGATGCCGACTGAAGCGGTTAATCGTATATTGAATGACTCTCGTTGCCAATGGTTTCGGACATCCGGAAACCACGGTTCTGAGTAAGGGGTGAGGGTACGTGTTGGGAAGTTCACTAAGAACACCCAACCCCGCCCGCACATTAGCGGCCTCTACTAGGATGTCGAATGACGTTTTAATGCGCGCGTTAGTTGAACGATGAATGATATGCAGACATTGTTTTCCTAAGCATGTGAGGAATTGAACGGGTTGCTAAGTCGTTTTAATGCATGAAAAATTAATTAACGTCAAAGTTGAATTTAGCATGTGGGATTCGTTTTAGTATAATAAAACAAGTGAAATAAAAAGGATGAATTTGCTACAAAAGATGAACAAACGAGTTAGTATCGATTTGTAAATAATATAGCGAAATAAAAATACGAGATCGAGAAAATAAATATTAATCAAAATCTGAGAAATATTGCTGAAAAGACGTCGTTTTGTATAAAAAACGATGTTCGAAAAATAATAAAAAAAAAAGAAAAGGGTGCGTCGGGACAGCCGGCCGCGCGGCTCGCCCGGGTCGCCGGCGAGTCGCGTGTCGGGCTAGTTTTGGACGCGGTTTTCTGAAAACTCGATTTTTTATTAAATCGTGTATGAATATTGCATGATTCGTACTCGACTTAATATTTTCGATATTCGTTATATTCGATAGTTGACTACGAAATCAATATCAAATACTTGGAATAGTTTTGGAAAAGATGTAAATTTTAGAAATCGTTTCGAAGAATAAATAATAAAACGAACGAAAAAGTAAAAAAGGAGCGCGGATTTCAGACTCGTACGCGAGTCGCCTGTGAGGGGCGCAACTCGCGTGCGGGTCTGTCCCGTTTCGCTCGTTGTTCGAAAATTGTTATTTTGATGAACCGCGTACAAATTATGAATTAATTTGTATTCGATTCATGTTTTCGATATTCGTCGTATCCGATATTCGATTATGAAATCGATATCAAATATTCGAAATAAGAAAAAAAAGGTTTTGTAAAATAATTTGTTTTGGACGAAAAGTAAAAGAAAAGAATTTTGAACGAAAAAGATGTAACGATTTTTTGATATCGTCGAGATCTTAATATAATTCTTTTCGATACAATATTCGATTATAGAAAAATCGATATCGTATTTTTCAGAATGTTTGTTATGAAAATAGTTTTTCGTTAATAACGATATTTGAAAAATAAAAGAAAAAGACGACTCTTGACCCATAAAAAAACGGACGAAGAGAAGGAAGGAGAAGAAAGGAGAAATCGGGTTTGGTACACCCTCAACCTACATGCTTCTATTGACTCGGATCAGGGCTCGTCGGAACGTGGCTAGGCACGGGAGCGTCGAGTTATGTTTGGTTCGGCTAGGGGTTCGGTTTGGACGAGAATCGGGTGAAGGGTGTCGGGTATCGGACCGGTTTACTTCGGGTTTGTAATATCGGTTTCTCGATGCTAAGTGTAAGGAGGATTGATGAAAAAGTTGTGTATTTCTGATGCTAATATTTGATGTCGATAATCAATGTGTGTGTATTGCTAATAATTCCTGTCTCTAAAGTGTAGAATGAGAGGTCCTATTTATAGGGGTTCCCGACCTTGACTTAGGAGAGATGTGCTTGTACTAGAATTACCGCTTGGGTAAGAAGCTGAGGAGAACGAGAATTCCGTTTTCTTGTGAGGGAAGAAAAGGAGTCTCGGCTGGTTCATGCTACTCGGCCGAGTGTTTTGCACTCGGTTGGGTGTTTGAATCGGTTTTCGGATAGGATTCCTACTTGAGATCGAATTCTACCCCAAACGGAATTGTTTACTATTTTGTGAAGCTGATTTCGTAGAATTGGAGTCCGAATTGGACACGTGAGAATCACGGTCAGCTCATATGTCTCGGGAAATATCTTTGACCGGGTTTTGACTCGGTCGCTAAAAGACGGTTTTACCCCTGGTGTCGGATTCGACCCAAATTAGTGTTATTTGACTCGAAACGACCCACTGGGCCTGAATTTGAGGTTGGTTTTGTGAAATTTGTACTCCGTAAAATGCCTAGGCCAAATGCCATTGATTTCGAGCCCATTTCCGAGTACGTTAAAGCACGTTAGCGTCCGATCATCATCGGGTGTTTGTCGGAAACTACTATAGACACCTGGCAGTCAAAATGTGGTGTCTACACTACTCATTAGTATAATTATGCCGGAATTTATACCTTCATATTTTTTTCGGCAAAAAAATTAATGGAACAAGATGGAAGGACTTATTTACCCCTGTTTATAAAGACAATCAAATTATTACTCCATCTCAAATTCAACCAAATTAATTACTTTGTACAATGGTCCATTAATTAATTAATTTAAACAATCAATTAACTCCTCAAAATCAAACAAAAATGATACAGGATGCAGAAGATGTCTCAACAATGGTGAACGAGCACCTCGAGGTTCGAGTATTCAACAATGGAGAAGGTAACAAGAATAGAGAGATAAGAAGAAGAAGAAGATTTGTATTGATGACTATTACTCCCCTTACAAGTTTAACTTTTCCTTATTTCTTTTTGAGACATTCAGGTTCAATCTATCAATTTGCATTTTAGTTATTCTTTTAATATTAAACAAATACATTAAACTTTAGGTATTTACATAAATATTCCTATCTATTACCAGAGTATTTATAGACAATGTGCATAATAAACTCTCTAACAACTTGGTAACAAACTCGATCAATTCTCGGTCAACAATGCTAACAGATTTTCCCGCCAAAACCCGTCTAACAACCTCAACCGTATGAAAATTTCAATAAAATAACCAAAAAAAGGCAAAGAAACGCGAGACACCAGAGATGAAGTGACAAAATTAGGGTTTTGAATGACAGTGGAAGAGTAAAGTAAAGGTGATGAAGTTGGGGGAAATGGAGATGAGATATGAACCAATTGAAATATCAATTTGTTGATGGTGGTGTAGTGGTTTAGTCATTTACTTTCTAATCAATAGGTCAGGGGTCGAAAAACCCACTCGACCCGACTCATTTCTGGATTTTTTTCTTTTAATTTGCATCGATTTGTATAATAAAAATCTTGATTGTCGACTTGTCGTAGATTAATTAGGATTTAATTTGCATATTAATCGTATTTGTTAATTACGTTTATTAAATTGTATTAAGTCGTTAATTAATCTAATTAATTGTTTAAAATCGGAGGCGTAACAATAATCGAAAAAACGGTTTTATCATTGAGTTCTAATAAACCGATACTCTATAAAATGTAAATGTGATAATATTTCGATAATTAATTGCAAAGAAGAACTCGTCATTTTGCGTAATTCCATATATTAACTATATAGGAAGTCGGTTTTGGTTTATTACGATAATCGAAAAAGACGGTTTTATTATCGAGTTTTAATAAATCGATAATCTATAAAATGTAAAAGTAATATTATTTCGAGAATAAATAGCAAGGACAAAGTCGTCAATTTACGTAACTTACGCCGATGATAAAAAGTAGTCCCCATAACTTCGTACGTAATTATAATTAGCAAACTTAATCATTGACCACCTCTTCATATCAACTTTACCGTACATGTCTAAGAAATTATCGATTAAATAAAACGTGACATTAATATTAAAGAGTGGCAAAAAGTCAAAAAATATGAGAAATTGCCATTTATTCTACGTTCCTAAAATGCATAGCAAGAGTCACTTTAATTTGTGTTTGACAAATCATTTTTTATTTTATGTTCCTAATTCTAAAATGTGTATATAATGCACAAGTTATCAATATGAAGATTGATATTTCTGTGCTGGGGCGGATTTGGGTGAGGGTATGGGTGGGCGGCAAATCCCAGAAATAATTAAAATTGTTTAACTTGATTAATCACGATGGTGTTTGTAGTTCATTTGTTGTGATGTCTCATCTATTTGTCCGTGAGGTAAGGGGTTTAAATCCCCTTTCTTGACGAAGAGACTATATATTTCCTAGTCACTCTACCTAATACATACAGAGTATTTGATGATACTACAATCAAATACGAGTAAATAATTTTTTTTTGGATTTTTAAATACGAGTAAATAATACTTCATATAAATACAAGAATAAATTTAAGATGACAAATTGAAGCATATTTATGGGAACGTACGTATATGATTGGAATTGAGTAAACATTATATTGAAGCTAGCATGTACGGAGTAGTACAGTATGTATATCAGTATATATGTATGAAATTAGAATCAAAGTGTGGATGCAAAAAATATAGAAATGAGAAGATGGAGATGATTGGTTGACGTCACTCAAGCCTAAGGCCTGTATGATGAAGAAGAAAAGCTTTGCCCTCATCGTTAAAGTAAACCCTAACTTTTCTCATGAACTGACGCGAATTAACGACCCTGTTCAAAGCCATCAATCCAACTTCCATCAAAAACTTCAATTCAAAATGCGGCTTATCCACTGTCTTTACCTTTATCAATTCCGAAGGAGACCAAGCAGTATCACTAATAGCGGTGCAATTAACAACAGCATGATTTGCAAGAACAGTGGTTTCACCGGGTCCCTGGATAACCCCTTTACCGTCTTTATTAAAATTGGCAAGCTCCCCGTAGTAATTGCTGGCTTTCGAGAAGGTTATGCGCAGGTAGAGGACGCTGAAGTTGAGGCTCTTGTAACGGTCCGGGTTGTGAAGGGTGAGGCTGTAGTGCAACATGTTGGTGGTGGCTTTCTCGTCCACTGCGTCCAGCCTGAATTCGGTTAGGTGGACTTGTGGGTCGGGCATACGGATGAATAGCCAGATCATGAGCGCCAGTAGGACCGATGTCACTACGATTAGTGCGGCTACGATGCCGGTGGCGTGGAGTCCTTTCAGGATCATGCCTTTGTTTTTGGCTCTGGCTTTTGTAGTCGAACCCCAGATGGACCACATTTTGTCCTTTCTTGGATTTTGATTTTGATTTTGATTTTGTTGTGTATGTATGTCAGCTTCCAGTTATTTGTTCTTTACTATGCGTGTGTATATATATATATATATATATGCATATAGTGATTGAAAACTATACTTATTTCCCACTACAAGTTTGATATATATAAAGTCTTCTCAATTTACAACTACTTTTGTGTAACGTGATGCGTTGACCAGTCAGTTCAATTAGCTACAATTTGGGTGACAATGGGACGACAGAATTTGCAACAAGTCCGAGCTTGACTAGGTTCAACTTCGGCCAAAGCTCGGCTTTACACACGTGTTAAAACTCAAGTCGAGTTAGATTTATTTTTAGTCCCCTCTTTACAAGCACAATACATATCCATTTTGCATGAGTTTCCAACTTTTAACCTGTGTGAGTTAATCGTTTTTCAATACTCTCACATCACCTCTGTTGGACTAGGGAGGACGTGTTATATGTCATAATAATAATAAGGAATAGACCAATCGGTTTTTGAGTTGTAATGTTCCGATTGAGGTGTCGGTTCTCCAAAAATCGTGTGTATTATTATACCCTATGATTTGACCCAACGGGAGATCCTACCGGCCTAGGTCTCTTTTTATTATTAAGTTTTTTTACCACGTCTCTACGAGCTCGTCAGGATATCTTTAATTCAAATTCAACCTTAAATAATATTAAGAATTACACGTCTATTTTCCATGACTTTTCGGCTTTTAGCCGACCCAAGTTCAGAGAGGTGTTCACCGGTCCAAACTCGGCCCGGATTGACCCCGAGACGGCTACCCAAAAACTCAAACCCGAAGACCAAACCGGTTAGAAAGGAACCCAAACAGTCGAACTGGACTAGACCAACCCCCCTTAGGATCAGTTTTGGACCAGACTGGGGAAATAAACTAAATTAGACTTTTTTTTAAAAATGTGGACCGAACCGGAGACTAGACACCAAGTTTTTTGAATCCTGGAGATCGGATCGGACTGATATGTGCCCGGTCCGGACCAATTTTTGAATACCCCTACGAGTTCATCCCTTTCCTTTACTCTCAATTCTTCTCCGTTGGACATGAAAATCTTGGAGGTTGTGTTATCTATCATAAGTAGTAGACCAGTCGATTTACTCAGGCTTTTAGTTAACCGACGCAAGTTTATACGAAGTAGCTTTCTGATATGTTTTGTTCTCTTTTGCTGTACCTAAACATCTTGGACGGAGGATGCGGTATCTGATTTGTCATAAGGAATAGACACAAATCGATTTTCGGCAAGTTTTTTAGCAGGGTCTTGGATCTCCGAAAATCGTGTATTATACACCACTATTTGAGCCGTCCGGAATATCCTACGCAGCAAGGTCTCATTTTCTTTAACACGTCTTCACACATACTCTTCATGCTATTTACAGGTCAATTTCAACCTCAATTAACAATTATACGCCCATTTTGCACGAGTTTTCGACTTTGTAGCCGGCGCGTTTGATAGTAGTCAAGTCTGCAAATATCATGCCGCTATTACAAATCTGCTACCAAACCCGGCGCAAAACAATAGGAGTAGAAAAAAAAACTTGGGTTGGTTCCGAGTTTTGAAGATTTGAATAGGGTGATGTTGAGGCGTAGCTGTAGCATTGATCCGAAGATGTCGGAGCTAAACTTGATGCTACTCACCAATGCTGATCCTCAAAGGTCAACAACTTTCATTTCCATCTCCACACTTGTCTTTCCTTCCTTATTTCTTGCCATTCTCCCCCCATCAAAAATTTCTCCATTTGACTTTTTTTTTTCTTTTTTTTTTTATCAGTAATCGTTCTTAACATGCATGTAATTTGAAATCCAATGTACCTATATTTGAGTTTCTGAAAGAAGATTTATAGATTTTAATTTATTTTTTCTAATTTTGGTGATGAATGATTGGTTGCCAAATGAAGAAGATAGAATGTAGTAATTGTATTGATAGATATGGGAGCTAGAATTCTGGTTGCTTTCTTCCGTAAACAATGTTGTTGTCCTTGTTGAGTCGACGTACATTGGAGGGTGATTCCAGGTAGCTACTGCATTTTTTTTTATCAATTCCTCTATTTTTGATTTGATTTGATATCAGAAACCATGTTATGTTATGCTATGTTGCCCTAATGTCGTTTGTTTACGGAGATTGATTGATCGATTGATTTGAATCTTGGCCTTGTAGGGATTCTTATGGTTTCGCTGTAAGACCGCAACACCTCCAGAGGTACAGAGAGTATGGTAACATATATAAGGTACATTATATATATTCATTGTTATTTACGAGTTTGTGGATCGGGGGATTGGTCGGGAGCTGTCATAGAACTGCACCAGTGTATGTGTATCATACCTCATGTGTCGGGACTGCTGGAAGTTTGGTTATGTTATTGTTTTTAACACATTATGTAGCTTTATAAGTCTGGATATCTGAACTTTTAAGCTTCTAATAATCAAAGATTTCGAATTTCACCAATGTCATGAACATTATTCAAGTTGCCTCAAGAGAGACGTGAATCGAGTATGTGTGGGTGGGGTTGTTGTCCAATGATCTAAGGAGGGAGGGAGGTAGTGTTTCATCCAAAAACCAGTGACATCCGATCAAGGGATCATTGAAATATGGGTCCCGGCTAAACCTTTTACTTTGATAGAAATGAAAATTGGATGGAGTAGTTTATTTATATCATACTCCGTATGATTTGGGGCGTCAATTAAACATTAAGAACATGGCATCTCAAATTTATCTGATAGCCCTATAAAAAGGAACTTTGTGAGATGATTTTTAGAATCCATGCGGGTTTACATTGACATTTCAGGAAGAGGAAAATGAAAGATCGGAAAAGTGGACAAATTTTCTTCAGCAATGCTCTGAGTCTATCCAGCCACAAAAGCTTACCGAGGAGAAGTTGGAAACATCAGAAGCAAATGTTGATACCGGAGGAAGAGAAGCTGTCGCAGAGAACAGTGAAGGGGCTGATTCAAGTGGTGAAAACTGTTTATCTATCAACAGCAAAGAAGGGGGAGTTAAGAAAGAGCTAATCCCGACCAAAGAGACAAAACGCCAGAACATAAAAACATGGGCTTCACTTAGACCTTCTCTTACTCCCATTGAGACAATGATGTGTGTTCGTGTCAAAAAAAGTGCATGCTTGTCAGATGACTCTGTATGTCCGGTGCCGAAACATATGCCATCTGTCAAGAAAAAGATTATATCAAGTGAGAACTTGGAGACGAACCTTGTGACAAATAATGATATTGCATCAGAGATGAGTGACATGGATGTAGAGAAATTAGTAAATGTTGCTTCAGGTGCTTTCATCGAAACAAAGGATGTCTCTGATACTCAAACCCTAGAAACCAGAGTACCTGTCAACATTAGTCAAACGGATGCAATGCTAAATAGATCTTTTCATGAGAAGACAAGTGATGATGGGGTAGAGAACATTAACAATGTAGTTAAAACCGCGGCTCTTTTTCCTTGGAAAGAGGAACTGGAGTCACTTGTTCATGGAGGCGTCCCAAAGTCTCTTAGAGGAGAGGTACTATCATAATTTATTGTCATGGATTTATTGCCTCTCGAACCTTTTTATGACTTCCACTAATGTTTCTGGCATACTATTATTTTTGTTCCAAATTTACTACATTCGTTACTAATTTGCCACCTGAGTCCTTAAACGTAGGTTTGGCAAGCTTTTGTTGGCGTGCGAGCACGAAGAAAAGAGAGATATTACCAAAAAATGCTCTCTGAAGGAATGGATTCAAGTGATAGCAAGTATGTGTCCGGCGTTTCTAGCAATGGGCCTTCTGCATGTGAACCCGAGAAATTGAAAAAGCAGATTGAGAAGGTCATTTGATGCATGGGCTTTGGGCTTGTGTCATTCATTCTTTAAAGTTGTAGGTGCTCCTGCTTTGACTTTGGATTATGATCTGAATTTTTTCCCTAAACTGAATTATATCATTTCTTTGCAGGATTTGACAAGGACATTTCCAGGCCATCCAGCATTGGACGAGGAAGGCAGAAATTCCTTGCGGCGAATACTTATTGCATATGCTCGCCACAATCCTTCTGTTGGATACTGTCAGGTGTTACATCATATAATTATTACCTTTTCAGTCAATCATGAGAGCAAACTAAAGAAAATCGTTGAAGGTTATCCATGCTAGCATGACTATAAGCTACTCTACTTGGTGGTTCTAATGTTCGAATTCTAGTCCTATTTGATACCCTTGAACCCATTATATTCTTTGCTTTTCCTCAATTCCGGAAGAGTGATGACAATGGCTTGATTAGGTGGATATTCTCTTCCATTCTGATTAACCGCCTTCTTTAATCACGTCTGCGAAGACTATACTTTATCTACTTGCATTTGTGCCTTAATGATTTGTCTGTTGGTTGATTTTGGAGGTAACTAGTCAAATGAGATTTCTGAGAAGTTGTACATGAGTTTTCCTTTTTATTTATTTTTTCGAAAATATTTTTATTGTGGCTAGTGTGGCTGTGTACTTAACTTTATTGATGTTATGGTATATTTCCTCCATTTTGATATCTCTCTCACATATTTTGACACGCGTATATAATTGATGGGAATGGAGGGAGTATTTTTTGTAGTGCTTCATTGTTTTACTTATTACTAGGCTTTTGGTTAAAGTTTTAGCTGACTTGCAGAACTTAATCGTGATTTAATACTGTATTACTTTTGCTGATCAACTATGTTGGTACTTTTGCAGGCCATGAATTTCTTTGCTGGCTTATTTTTGCTTTTGATGCCTGAAGAGAACGCTTTCTGGTAGGTTCATAGTAGTATTTCATAAGACTTTTGGTTTTAGTGCATGCAATTGAACTCTACTCCTTTAGAAGTAGGTTTGTTTACTTCACTCTGATAAGCTATTTGGCGAGATGTAGCATGATCTTTTTTTTTTTCATAGATGTGTGGGGTAGGGGGGAGAAGAGCTTTGAACACATTATTTCCCATAGTTTTCTGTCATTTCTCTTTGTTGCCCTGATTCTCTAGTATTAAAGAACCTCTTTCAAGAATGGCGATCACCTTGACGTGTTGGCAAAGTTTATTCACTAAGGGAAACCTGATGTATTTCTGGTGAACCTGAGCACAGAAACAAACAAACGGTCAGTGAACCAGCCCTTCCTTCCTGTGACTCGCCTGTTGCGCCTGCAAGTCGCACACATCCTTGTCCACGAAGCTTCAGCCTTTGAACCATACTTCCTCTTTGTACCGCTTTCAAAGTGCTCAGGTTGAGTTTGATTTGGGTTTTTTTTTCCTAACCCCTATAATTCCAGCAGTCACATATTAGTTCCTGTCATTTAAAAATTAATTCACCAAGAAAGTGAACTCAGTTCATCTACACATTTTCCTTTTCAAACCCAGTTCACTTTAGGCGACTTTACGTGATTTTGCACCTGTTCTCGAACCAAAACAAACCACGAACCATGCAATATCGAGTAGGACAGACTGATGATTGCCAACGGTTGGACAGCCTGATGTACACCAATCATCAAGGGTGACTTCTTAGTGCGTTTGTTTTGCAGAACTTCATGTGATACGTTTTTTGAAAGGTTTGTTAGTTCACCAATCAATTTTATTTTTATTGTCAGGATGTTAGTTGGCATTATAGATGATTACTTTGAAGGTTATTATACCCACAACATGATAGAATCTCAGGTAACTTTCCAGTTGTCCAATTATTTTTGGGTTTTGCTTGCATACATCCCGAGGCTTCAAATTTGAAACTAATATTGGCTTTACCAGTTTAATATAACCATTGCAACATACAAAAATAATTAGCCTTAGCACTCTTTCTTCTAGTGGTATGGTGCCTTGATGTATTTCCTCTAGCTTGTATTGTTTTTCTCATGCATTGTGAGCTTTCAAATATCTGGCTCTCTCTTCCCAATGATACGACTTAGTTGGGAATTAGATTATGCCCTTCTCTTTAGCATCTTAGCCCTAACATGTGCTCCCTTTACATGTTCACCTACTTAAATGTCAAAAGAGGAATAAAAGTTATCTTTAAAACAATAATTTATTTGCAAAAACTGTGCCCCTCATTTTTATAAGGTGTCCTTCGCCTCATGCTTCGGTTTGTGTTTCATCGAACGCTTCTCGCCACAGTGTGCCTCACGCCTTTTAAACCAGGACAAACTAACAAACACCATGTATGTGTGTGCTAATGAAACCCATTACTAATATTCTACTGCCCAGCTGGTGAGTCAAAGAGTAAAAGCCCTTAAAGAGCAACGTAATTAAAAATGCACCGTGAGTTCCTTCATTGTTCAGTATCAACTTATAGGGTGTTATTTACAACAGGTGGACCAACTTGTTTTTGAGGAATTGATGCGTGAAAGATTTCCTAAGCTAGGTTTGTATCTCTTATGTATTTCTTGTGTTTTGCTGTCAAATTGCCGACCCCATGATGGTTTTATCTCTTGGAGTGCAGTTAATCATCTTGATTATTTGGGAGTAGAGGTGGCATGGGTATCAGGGCCTTGGTTTTTATCTATTTTCATGAACATGCTTCCATGGGAGAGTGGTGAGGCCTTCCGTTTCCTTCATCATCGTCTTTAGTATAATGGTAGTATTAACATTGTACATATGTTGACTATATCGCCTGTCCTGCTCTGCATCAGTTCTGCGAGTTTGGGATGTACTTTTATATGAAGGAAACCGTGTTATGCTATTCCGCACTGCTCTTGCCTTAATGGAGTTATATGGTAAGAGAGGCAATAAGCTTTAAAAGTTGCTCCATGTCATGCCAACCATTTCATTGTACGAGTATTATTTACCTGTGATTTTTCATTTGTTTTTCTGTAGGTCCTGCCTTAGTCACAACCCAAGATACTGCGGATGCTATTTCCTTGTTGCAGTCTCTTACTGGGTCAACTTTTGATAGTAGCCAGCTTGTTTTTACTGCTTGCATGGGTTTTCTTTGTGTAACTGAAGCTAGATTAGAAGAGCTACGAGAAAAGCACCGACCTTCGGTTCTTGGAATTATTGATGAAAGAACTGCAGGAACTGAAGTTTCAAAGGAGTCAAAGAGCCTTGCATCCAAGCTGTATAGTTTCAAGCAGGATGCTCAATCACTAATGAAGCAGCCAGATACAGCTGAGGGTTCAAGTGAAATATTGATTGATTCTGAGAGATCTGAAGGCAACGCTTCACCTGATAACTTTGACGAATTTATGTGTGCCTTAAGTAGTGATACGGAAATTAATTCTTCCCAGGATCACCGAGAACAGGTTGCTCTTTATTTCGTCGTTCTATATCAATTTCCATGATGCCTGTGACTATTATTTAGGCCGGCTATGAAATTTGTCGGAATAGATCAAGATAGCTCAATAAAGATACCCACTTTTATATTTAGTGAAGTAGCAGTCTGTAAATGCAATTTTCTTCCTTGGTCATTTAGAAATAACATCTCCATGTTTTAACGTTGGACGAGGCTGCGTGCATTCGCCCCATGTACCCTATTAAAGCTGGGAGCCTCTCACCTACTAGGTAAAGTTGTTGACTTGTTGCTCAAAATTGAGTATGGGTGATTGCTTTAGCAAATATACAGTAGTGTTACAGGCTTACAGCATGCTTTATTTGCTTAATGGTGCAACTTGAACCTTAGGAGCATTGGTTAAAAGAAAACCTTATATACAGGTTTACTGATTTTCTTTGAATTTTACCAAGCGTCATGCAATAAGGGTTACATTGGCTTTAATCCTATCTAGGCAAGCATTGTGTATATAGTAGAGTTCAATGCTGGATTTTTCCCCCCTTGTTTTTTTTGTAATTCTTTGTTGTTATTTACGTAATCCTTTTTTTAATATGTAGCCAAACAATTTTTGGATAGCAAATTGTTATTGTCTTGTTATGTGTTAGAGATTCTTCGTCAACTCAATGACACTGTATGATGTATTAAAATATGACTTATTAGACAATTAAACCAGTGCCATGCACCATGAATTTCATTTGCTAATCAGAAAGTGCCTCAATTAGATGCAGTGGTATCAAATAAGAATCTATATTGTTGAAGAACTCTAATCTAATACTATGCCATGTAGCTTATATTTCTCTATTGTCCTTTTCATGTGGAGATTTGCTTTGGTGTAGTCGTCCTATATTACTGTTTGTTACAACAGTTGTGCTTTGTATTATATAATTTTCATTTTGTTGCCCAATTAGGAAATGTTGGTTGGGTGCAGGTAGTTTGGCTGAAAGTGGAACTATGTCGGTTAATGGAGGACAAAAGAGTGGCGACTTTAAGGTTTGTTTAAATTCTCCCTGTTTCATAAGGACAAGTCATATGATCTTGAACATAATTTTGTATACTCTGTACTAAACATAAATTTTGAACTCTAAATTCTTTCCAGAGCTGAAGAGCTGGAGACTGCCTTTCTCGAGATTGTCAAACAGGATAATCGACGAGAACTAAGTGCCAGGGTAAACATATAAGTATATTTTGATATACTTCATTTGTTGTGTTACTTGTTCAATACATTTTTTTTGGTCTTTGAGAAGCAACACAAATATGTCATAGATCATATCTGGTGAGTGGTGACTCTCAAAGCAAGTAGCTTTATACATTTGTTGTATTAGCTTGCAGGTTCCAAATAAAGTCACAATGGGATGCAAAGAAGTTTGTTTCTTTTTGAATTATGTGATCGTAAATTTTCTAGTGCTTAAGATATTAGTGTCTGCACCTGAGATCTAGGTCACTCGGTATTTGGCTTGGAGCTTTAGAATTTATAAGCCTGAAGATGGAACACCCGAAAAATTCAGGATTAGCGGAATGAATTCACTAGTATTTATGTTATTTCATAAAGCCATACGTATTGGTATTGCTTTGTTTGCTTAGCAAGAAGGCTACCGTAAAATATATTTATTAAGCCATGACTATGGGAGTGGTTTGGCTTTGAAGTGATCAGTGTGGCCTGCGGTAGTAGTTAGGATGCAAAAGTTGCTCTTATCAAATTGCAATTAAGAAAGTGGCAGTAAAACTAGGATTATAGTGTTACAATATACTACCCAAGTTGATAAATCATTTGTAAATCCTTGGCATCTTTATTAATTAGATATCTCGCAGTATAATGTGGATAATTGGTGTTTCAAAACGGACGCATTACTTTCATGGTCTTTTATAAGATTAAGAAAAAAAAGTACTCGTAAAAGTTATTTCTCATCCAGGAAGCTTTGTTACTCTGCTACTTGCTTGTCAGTTTTTGCTTAATTAATCTGTCTTTATATCGCCGGCACATTCAGATTTGTTATATTGTAGAACTTTAGCCATCTTCTTTAGCATGCAGGTTGAGCAACTGGAGCAAGAGGTTTCAGTGCTTCGTCAAGCCCTTGCTGATAAGCAGGAACAAGAACAGGCAATGCTTCAGGTCTGTTTTTTCCCCTTATTTACGTACGTTTGCACAATACATAGCTGCAGTGTGAATAACATTTTTTTTACCCCTAGTCTTCTATTATATAGATCTCCATTCTCACTCACATGTAGGTGCTGATGCGAGTTGAACAAGAACAGAGAGCGGCAGAAGATGCCCGAATTGCAGCTGAGAAAGAAGCTACTGCACAGAAATACACAGTTGTTGTACTTCAGGTTTGTTCTTCTTTTGGATAAGATACCCGGGTTATATAGTTGTAACTTTAAAATTGCGGATTGAAATCTGCTCAGAACTTGGAGGGAAGCAGCCAAGCGGATAATAGACAAAAAAATGGAAAACTTTACATTAATTGACATGAGTTGAATTGAAAGATGGACTGAGAAATTCAACAAATTCTTGAGAGAGCGTCAAACAAGGAAGCAATACTATCACCCAACATCCAACATGAAGCAATAACTAGAGATTAGACTAAAATAAGATTTATAAAATGAAACTAAGAAGAGAGTCGAAATCTTTACCCACTCAAGAGATACAAAAGGAAAAGGAAAGAACTTGTATACAACCAAAAGCTTCAATCTTCAATACAAAAGGTAGTTAAGAAAACTACTCGGGCTAGATACAGTGTGTATTTAAACTTTCTATGCCGTCACAACTCACAAACTATTACAAAATGAAATAGACATGTACTGATTGCTTTGATTGACTATGAGAACTTGCGAACGAAGTTTAATTAGTGCTCCCTATTTTCTTGTGGCTGTGAGTCTTTGATTGCATCTGAAAGAACGTTCTTTTTCAGGAGAAATACGACAAAGCCATGGCATCACTGGCTGACATGGAAAAAAGGGTGGTGATGGCGGAGTCAATGTTGCAGGCTACACTTCAGTTCGAATCTGGTCAGGCAAAGGCTCAGTCTTCTCCACGGTACCTGGTGAACTCTTTTATAGGAGTCATTAAACTTGCTTTTTGTACGATTATGAGTTGAAATGTGAATGGATCCCTCTTATTATATTTTCGATGGAGTCAATATCTCTCAGTCTTTGATTCTCTAATTTGATGGAATAAAGTTAAACGGACTTCTAAATTGTATGCGCTTCTTATATTGTGAAGAAGCACACTACTGATGGGGTTCTGAAATTTCGAGATTAAATTAAGCCTCATATAACATTAAGACAAGTGTAGAACTGACAGTAGAAGATCCCTCTTACATTGTCAAAGACAAGAGAACTTGACTTCCTGGGGTAGTAAGCCTCATGTATCATCAAGACAAGTGTAAAACTGATTGTATAAGATCCCTCTTACATTTCCATAGACAAAAGAAATGACATCTTGGGGTAATGGGGTAAAGTTGGTGCTGGTGATGTAAAACTAAAGACAGGTGGAGAACCCCAGTTCCAAGTGACTCTTTTCTGGTTTTCTTTTGTCCTGATTGTAAGTCAAGAAATATGTGTACCTTGAAACGTGTGTGGTAAATTGAGACAAAGGGTCCTTTGTACGAAACTTTGCCCTTTGCTTGGATGGAGAGGGAGAGGCGGATAAGAGAGATGTCTACATTGGTTGGATGGTAAATTGAGATAAAGGGTCCTTTGAACGAAAATTTGTGTTAAAGGGAAATACGTGAGAGGAAAATGAAAATTGTCTAACTTATGAATTATCTCGTCCCCTCGGTCACCTGTACTTCCCTTCCTCTTCATTACGAAGAAAGGATTATGCAAAAAGCATATGTTTGTAAATACCTCTATTATCAAGACATAGTCATTAGCTGTAGATTTGTAGTCAACCTTCCTAATGGTCAATTGGCACGAATATGTCTCGTTAACAAAGTATTGAGTTAGTGACATGAGTAAGCTAGGTGATATGAAGTTTCGAGGTAAAATAGGTTGTTTCTATTGAACATCATTTAAGAGAGAGTTGCTTAAGGTTGTTTGATAATTTATGACACTGTTTCAAGAAGGCTTCAGCTACTATTAGGCTTGAGGATCAGTGGGGCATTTAGGAAAATCACCTCGTGGAGCCAAAATCAGTGTATTCCGGGTTAAATAGTAGATTGACCAATAAATATGCTATTTTAATGTGTTTGATAAATGGTAGCTTCCGACAGCATATTGGAAGCAATCTACTATTTTCCAATATGCTGCGAAGAGCATCATATTGCAATAGTAGATTCACTTGTACCTTCATTTAAGTAAAAAACTAAATCAAACTGTTAGTAATCTGCTATTTTCCAAACACATATTGATGATTCCATTAACGAGATTTATTAGTCAAACATGCTATTTAAATTTTGGGAACCATATTCTGCTAATGTTATGATGCAGAGTATTTAAAATCTGTTTCTGCTAATTGCCATACAAGGTCCAAGTGATCAACTATGAATATTAGACAAATTGAATTGGGGTTTGTAATCCAAAATGTGAGGCATGACCAAATTTGTGGCTTCGAGAACGGAGTGATAAAAATAATTCTGGAAGCCATTGCTGTTGATGGGGAGTTCCTTACCAAGATGTAATTGTAGGAGTTAGCATTAGGGGGTAGAATGCTTCAAACAAGAACAAAATTGGTTGAAAAATTGCATTTATTTTAGTCAATTTAATGCTATTTTTTAACTGAAATCAGAAGTAACCTGAAACGAGAAGTTGCTCCTTAACATCTTACTATGAAAGTCCATGTTCTTGGATCTTGATTAAAGATACTGGTGGTCAGGTTATTGTATACTCAACTCTGACATATTTTCTTGATCTGTGTTACTTCTGCAAGGTCCACACATTCTGATTCACCGGGAGCTGGTAGGAGGACTAGTTTACTGTCCTTTGGACTCGGCTGGCGTGACAAAAACAAGGTGAGTGTTCTGTCCTTCTCCACGGGCGGGGCTTTTACCATATGTTCATATCATGACCGTAGCTATATACATTGTCAGACAATTGTGTCTAGCATTCTTAAACACTGATAATGTTGTGAGGATATGTGCTCAGTTGGCCAGCATGTGGCTTATTTCTTTGACAGGGTTTCTGAGTTTTAACCTATGTTAGTGTCTTATCCGATATGTATTGAAGCTTCAGACATGGTCAAACAAGTGTCTCGACCACTTAAGTTAGATATGAATGCGAGTCATACTATTAACTGAAACTCTCTCTTCAGTGTATAATAATGTTGCTATTGCATAAATTACGACGTGACAGGGAAAGGCAGGCAGCGAAGAGCAAAGCAACTGTGAAGAAGAGTCAAAATAAACGTACGTAGAAGATGAAACCAAGCAATTATGTCTTGGAATATAGCTTCCTGCCAGCCAAGTGAGCCGGTTTGAAAACACCCAAAGCACATCTCTGTCTTTGAATTTGTTTCTACAGTTGGGAGGAAAACTAAGACGAGTGACTATACCAAGCTCACGACTGACCACGTGTATAGTTAATTGCCTTCTCTTTCGATATGGACAAGAATCATGCAACTGTCCTTTTCACCCCATTTTTGTCGCGGGTTTAAATTTTGTAATACTGTTTAATCATGTTATTGGATTCATTTATTAAATGAGGAACAGACGGCTCGAGTACAATGCTACTTAAGTCGGAGATCATGCTTCATATTCTTCCTGTGCCTGTGCCTGTGCCTGTGCCTGTGCCTGTGCCTGTGGGTGTTACTCCCTACAACATAGCTTCAGCAGTTCAGCCTTCACTAGTGGAAGTTACTCCATAGTCTGTATTTACTTTATCACGTACGGATTTTCCCAATATATCCTCGCTAATCGTTATCTTTTTTTTCATCATTTTTCGTCCTTTTACCCAACACTCATTCTCTATATATTAAACACGAGATCTATTGGCCAGAATATCTCATCTTAATCATTAACTAAGACATCTAAGGTATATGGTCCAGTAGATAAAAAGAGAAGCTAATTGCCCGAAATCCGACCCGGGGAACCCGAACTGTATTGCCCGAAATCCGACCCGTTAGAACTCAAAAATGTAGTCACCTGAAACCGACCCGACCCGACCCGGACTGCTTGAGACCCGAGACCCAATACAACTCGATAATCAATGACCTGAACTCGACTCGACCCGATTTGAACCCAAACTGATAAGAGTGATCCAAATAAAACTGATTTAATGTTTAACTTCATACGTTAGACTTAATGTCTTAATGACAAAATAAGTAAACAAAATAATAGTACAAAAACAAAACTTATTAGGAAAATCTCGAAAAATAACTAGACCCAATAATGACTCGATCCAAACCCGACTTGACCGGCCAGATCAAGTGACCCGTAATAACCCGACCCAATAGCGACCCGACTCGATGTTGACCCGAGTGACCCGATTGCCACCTCTAATAATCTGACATAGCAAATAAAATAGACAGAAATTCTGGTTTGTGACGGTTATATCCGTTACAAACGTTTTGATGGGTCAAGTGACTCAAGTAGTATAGTAGTATATACAAAGTATCGTAGTATATACAGAGTATATACTCCATAAGACAATGCATAAGAAATAGGAAATGACTTATCACTATTTGGAGACTTGATGGAGAACATGTGGTAAAAAAAATTTTAATGCTATGTTTGGAAACTTGAATTTGGATTTGAAATATTTCAAGCGTTTGGGAACCCCTTGGATTTGGATTTGAAATTTAGACCAAATTCAACCTAGTTCAAATTTGATTTCCTCAAATTCTTAGTATATGGTAGTCATTTCAAATCCTCACTTATTTCTTTTTTGTTTTTTTCCGTATAATCTTGTTATAATATATATTTTTTCTTCATTTTTTCCCCGTAATTTATATTTTTCTAATGATAAATTTTTTTTAAAAAAAATTGATGACCTTGACCCGACTCTACCCGCCCAAATTCCAAATCCAAATCCAAGGGTACCCAAACACAATTTTGGATTTGGATTTGGATTCGAATTCTAGAAATTCAAATACAAGAATTGAATTCATGATATTCAAATCAATTCCGAGTACCCAAACGCAACCTAACATCATTTTAGGTTGTACGGAGTATAAAATGTCGTTTTGTTGCTCATTTGCATGTCACTGTTACCAAGGGACCGTTTGGATGGGGAATTTCGGGAAAGGGTAAGGGAAACAAGCTTACCGATTCTCTTTGTAGAGGTTTGTTTGGGCCAATTAATGAAACCCCCTCGTAAATTTATACAGGAAAACATGCACAATATGTAAACGAGGTCGGTCAAAAATGGAATGTAACATTGCCTAAGAATCAAAGGGAGTACTAATCACAAGCACTTGGTAGAGACCGCTATGAGCATATGTAGTTAAGACCGCCATGAGTATATGAAGCGGTAGCCAAGGGTCGAACATCATCATGACTTCCCAACACGATCCTTCATCCTTTCTGAGATTTCTACATTCCTATCTGATTTCTAGATTCCTATCACCTCAGGTACAAGCCAGCCAAAGGTAATGAAATGAAGTTAGCGAAGTGCCATCGTAGCATATAAACTCAGTATTCAGGATCAACTAGAGCAAGGAAACATGAATTTTTCTGATTAACTCCAGAAACAAGTGTACCAGTCCGACCTCTGAATAATGAATATGGAAACCGCAGACAGGCTACAAAATAAGAAAAGAAAAGGAGTATAACCGGAATGGTCTATGTGATTGTCGAGGCTAAAACAGGTCATAGATTAAAAGACAACAGTGTCTAGCATGGTTCCCAGGGTCTGAACAATGTTTGATGACATCAAGTTGGAGACATGTTCTTCAAGGTGCTTCTTAGCATCTTGCCTTCCTACATTTGCAATTGCTAGCTTTTCTGGAGACAGCTCATCCTCTTCCTGAACTGCTTTGTTATACTTTATGGCCAAGTTCCGCATCTCCTGCAAATTACAAGCAATTGTAAGTGAATGTGTTGACACGGGAACAACGAATACAGCAAGAAATTGCAAACTGCATCTCCTATGGGGATGATAAGATCAGCTAATCTTTGACCTACTCCCTCCAAGTCTATATATTGTTCCACGCTCATTTTGCAAATATATTAAGATCTAATTACAGATAAAAAACGGGAAGTGGAACGTTTTTCATTTAAGAAGATATGAATCATTCAGAATTGGAGCGAATATGTTTTTTATGCTTGTAAAAGATTAATCTACTTGGACCCAGTGGAAGTGTCGGCATAGCCGCTTAGGTGTGTGTCAAAGTGTTGAACTAGGGTATTTACTGAACAAATGCAGCTACCTATGTCTGAGAGTGTGAGTGTTGACATGGGTATGTGTAGTAATATAAAGAGTCAAGAGTACTATAGCATAATAGAGAAGATTTAATTAGTCATTCATTTAGTTGATTGGCTCGACAAGTGTATAAAATGAATATCATTAGGAGAGACAGCTTCAGATTGCTTTGACAAGGGAGTAAACCTCTGGGACTACTTTTCAACGGCATCATACAAATTTTTAACTGACCTGAACAGTCTGCTCATTGGTTTGTGAATGAACATCAAATCTCTGAAGTGTCAGTCCATCAGTCCATTTCTTTTTGTTCAGGTTCAGCAACATCTTCTCCTCGAGTTCATTTTTCCTGTAGTTGATGGCTATGGAGTAGTAGTGTCTGTTCAACCCGTGGATCAACGCCTGATAAGAGACATCATCAGAAAAGAAACAAGAAATTACAAAATCCTCTGAAAAAGACAACTACCATTCATGTGTCACTCACCTGAATCGATGGTTTGTTAAGGTGCCCAAGGTTAGATGTTGTCTGGCGAGGCTCCTGACCAAGCATCATGGTTTGAGGATTGATCAGCCGGAAGGCATCAATAACTACCTTCCCTTTGACACTTTGTATCGGATCTACCACCACAGCAACAGCTCTTTGGTTTAAAGCTTCAAAACTCTGCAACAATTTATAAAATTTGGAAAACAGTATGAGCTTAATAATTGAGAGAGTACAGATCTTCAGTCCTTCAAAGACAACAGCATTTGGAATTCGTTGTTTCATACTTTCATTCAATACATAATCACAACAAAAAACAGCGTTTTAGATCAACTCAGTTCAAGTTGCTTCTGTCCTCATATATCAATATAGTTTTTACATTTTAGAAATCGTTGCGACTCTCGTGACAGCAAACAGATACAGAAAGTACAGTTCACATATCAAACCTAGCATTTTTGTCGAACAGCTAAGCGTATAACCAAAAAAAAGATAAATCCACTCAGCTAACAGCCAATGCAAAGACAACAAAATTTCTGCAATATTTTCACTTATATAAACCATGAACTCCCAATATAGGGTGAGAGCTTCCCCATAACTTTCCCTGATATGTTTTCAAATCAGAACTGATGAATCTACTCCCGTAGCAATAGTAGCTTATATGGTGTAGCACCATCAGTGATATTTTCATGGGAGGATTTTCATTACATGCAATCAATCACTTAAAAAACCCAACGATAAATGAAGGGAACTTCTTCATCAAAGGCAAACAGATTAAAAAAGAAATATAAGTGAAAAGGGCCCTGGCCAAATAAGAAAGGTACAGGACCAAGTGCCAAAGGGACCACAAAGTCATTTACCAATAGAGCACAGAAAATCATCAGGAAAATAAAAAATAGAATAGGGAAGTGGAACACAAAAGGAAAGGGATATGAATTACCTGTTGAGTATTAATGTCAACTCCAGATAGCCAACAACCAAAACCAGGATGAGAGTGGTACCATCCCACAACCATCTCAGGCCTGTACAAATAACGAGTAACCCCACTCAGAAAAGAAGTACTAGAACGCAAAAAACATTGCAAATGTTACAAGTCATGGAAAGAAGTACGAGTAACAAACACTGAAAATGCAATCTATGCAGTGAGTGCTAATAGCAAATAACAAATCAAGATGCTTCAGTAGCAATGAGGAATTGGCCGTGTGGTAGAGACTAAGTACTTGATTAAAATAGGTTTTAGGTGTGATACGACCCCCTCAGATTATATACTAGCCTTGTGTCTCCCCTTACGTACACAAACATTTGTAGAATTCAAATATCATGAGCAAAAACAACAGTAACCATGTTTTTTTAACAAAAAATCAAAAATATTCTGGGTGCACAACCTCCAAGTACAAACGGTCTTTAAGAAATCAAAAATCTTATGTTAATCCGACACTTCAATATACTTGTGTGTATATTAGGCCACAATATACGGAACCCTTTTCCAGAAAATAGTGGCATTGGACTCTCCTACCCCATAAGCACGTGACACAAGGTCTACAATCTACATAGCATAAGTATGTCTTCTTCACAATCAAAATGAGACATCTTCATGAAAACTACATATAACTGTGATCTGCAACTCCCAAAGTTCGATTTTTGGCACTCGTCTAGAAGTAGTTATTTTCACCCATTAAGAGGAAAAAATTCAAAGGTTAACACTAACTAAAATTAGCATACAATACATAAGCCTTCAAAATCGAGCTTATGCCTCTCTTTCTTCATACCGATTTTTGTTCCCATCTTATGTTGTAAACCTAACTAACTAGTTATAATATCTGAGAAACTGAAGAAGTAACTTGGTTTTGAACCTAGGGCATGACTGAATCAGAAGACAAGATTGAATATTGGGAAAGACAGCGTGATAAGAGTGGAATAAAGAGGACCTTCCAGTTTGCTTAAGCATGTCCAACATATTAGTCTGGAAAACATGATCAACAGCTTCAACGCTGACACCAGTACCACTCTGGGGCATGGCGAAAACATCGACGACACGAACAGTATACTCGTCCACAAACTCCCCCAACATCAAACCCATCACTTCCATCGGAACTCCAGCTCTTCCTGTCAATTTCCAGAATTAGGGTTTCGATTATTATTATGAATTGGAATTGGAATTATAAAGAGAGAGGGTAGGGTACCGTGTTTGAGCATCTTGAGGAGGGCGGTGGCGGAGATGTAGATTTGCTCGGAAGTGTCGAGGGTGGGAGAATCAACGGGTGGATGCCCCAAACCACCTCCTGCTCCCGCGAACATCCGTGTTAATCTGTCCATGCTTCTTCTTCTTCTTCCTCTTCAAAGGAATTGCAGCAGTAGTAGTGAGTATTTCAAAAGGGGGTTTGGGTTTTCACCTTTCTACTCTCTCTCTCCCTGTTTTGTTTGCAAAGAAAGAAAGAAGAAAACGAATCTAATTCTAATTTCTGAATAATAATCTACTCCATCCTACCACCACTTTTCTACCCCTTTCTTCTTTTACTCGAAAAAAAATATACTCCTTAAAAAATACGGAGTAAATAAATACTCCGTACTCGTAAAGAATAAATAATTGATTAAAAATATAATCCAAAAAAATTAAGAACAGAATCAAATGAAGGAAAGACTGGAAAAAAATGGAACCTAGGAGTGAATAAAAAGTTTCAAATTGATTACGAATCTTGAATAGATCTACAATTTGAAAAATTCTACAGAGTAGTAGTATGGAGTAGAGCTGACAAAGCTTACTAGACTCGACAATTATGACTTGATCCACCCAAAACCCAACTCCACACAATCCGAAAGTTTGACGACCCAAAACCCTACCTCATACCGATTGTGACTTGAGACCCGATATATCCAATATACCCGATGATAATTAATCAGTGATCACAATCTGACCTTACTGACACCTCAAGTATGAATGTATGGTTAATTAAAGTCTTTTTAACGTAACCATTTTGAATGATGATAAATCAACAAGTTCAAAAATCAATAGGAAAATCCAAATTTCGTAGTCTTTACGAGATCCGAAAAAATATTAATGAACCCCAATAGTTTTTAGAAGTCGTACTCGTTATTATATAGACGCTCAATTATTTGCTTCCATTCCGTATATATATTACTAGTTGGAAAACACGTGCGATGCACGGGCCGATTTTTAGTGACAATGATAATGACACCAAGTTAGAGGATTGTATAAATTTGTGAGACTACGCAACAGTAGAAAGTAAGTCGAAGGTAAGAGTATGTTTAATAGTAAATGAATACTATCCACATACGTGAATGTGATTTTTGGGAGGTCATATATGCGGTAAACGTCAAATTAAATTATACGCAGACATTGTATTTGAAACTCGTACTATCTTTCTTTAAGACAATACTCAATAAATATTTGGGTTTATAGTTGATATCTAAGAACCAATAATGATTTCATTCATGACTTTGTAATCATTTTTCGATGTGAGAAATTTTACTCAAGTTTATAGTCTTAAGAGTTTTTTTAAGACTCAAAAGTGTGAGATAATTTTACTTAATTAAGCTTATGGTCTTACAAATTTTTTTAAGACCCAAAAGAGTTTGTTTTTCCAACTAAGTTATTAAGAACGAATGATTACTCTTATTTATATATTAGAAATTTGATCACCTTATTACGGAGTATACTTTTGGACAAATGATTATCTTAAACGAATGATTTCTCTTATTTATGATATCTCATCATAATTTTTGGTGTCGGATAATTCTACTTAAATTTATAGTTTTAAGAACTCTTTTTAGGAATCAAAAGAATTCTGGTTGATATTTAAAGACTATGATTACTTTTATTTATATAATAGAATTTCATCACTTTTTTTGTAATTTTTTGATGAGCGAAAATTTTTACTTCAATTTATAGCCTTAAAAGGAGTACATAAGATTCAAAAGATTTTGATTAATATCTAAAACGAATAATTTCTCTTATTGACAATATTAATTACACCAAGTTAAGAATTGCATAAATTGCTGAAACTATTGATTGACGGACTTTTATTTATATAATAAAATTTAATTGTCTTATTATAATTTCTCGATGTGGGCTAATTTTACTTCAATTTATAGCCTTAAGAGTTGTTGGAAGACTCAAAAGATTTTTATGGTTAATATCTAAAACAAATGATTTCTCTTATTTATGATATAACATAAAATTTCATCAGCTTATCATAATTTTTCGATGTAAGATAATTCTACTTAAATTTATAATTTTAAGAACTCTTTTTAAAATTCAAAAGATTTCTGGGATATATTTACTTAATTAAGTTTATGGTCTTAAAGATTTTTTTTAAGATCCAAAAGATAGATTTTGTTTTTCCATCTAAATTATTAAGGACGAACGATTACTCTTATTTATATAATAGAATTCGATCACCTTATTACGAAGTATACTTTTGGACAAATGATTATCTAAAACGAATGATTTCTCTTATGTATGATATCTCATCATAATTTTTTATATGTGATAATTCCACTTAAATTTATAGTTTTAAGAACTCTTTTTATGACATTACTATTTGATATCTAAAGACGATGATTACTTTTATTTGTATAATAAAATTTCATCACTTTTTTTGTAATATTGATAATTTTTAGGGATATTCTACATGGTACCCTTGTATTTTTTATTTTTCTATGCGGTACCCCTCCTTTTAGTCAAAATAACTTCGACTCGCGATAACTTATGGACACGGGTTTCAAAAATGACGATATTTTCGCTAAAATCGTTGTCTTTAGAAGATCCTTGATTTGAGATTTAATTTTTTTGTAATTTCGAAACTTGTACTATGAGTTATGCTCAGTCAAATACTTTCAAACGAATAAACTTTGACCGACCGTAACTCTCTTTCCCGAGTTCCGAAAGTGATGATTTTTTTTCCAAATGGATCGTTTTTAAGAAATCTTCAGTTTAAAGTTAAAATCGTCTCTTTTGGAATTCATAGCTAAGAGTTATCGTAAGTCAGAGATATTTTGAGCAAAATGAGGGGTACCACGTAGAATATCAAAAAACACGAGGGCACCATGTAGAATATCCCCAATTTTTAAGAGGAGTAGTATAAGATTCAAAAGATTTTTGATTAATATCTAAAAACGAATAATTTCTCTTATTGATGATGTAGAATTTTATCACCTCATCATAATTTTTCGATGTGGGATAATTTTATTTAAGTATATAGTCTTAAAAAGTTTTTTTAGGACTGAGCTATATATTATAAGACTCAAAAGATTTTTTTATTAATATCCAAAAACGAATCATTCCTCTTATTGATGATGTGGAATTTCACACACGTTTATAGTCTTAAAGAGCTTTCTTAAGACTCAAAAGAGAAATTTTTATTTAAGTTTATTATAGTCTAAGAGCTTTTCTAAAACATGTTTGATTTATATCTATAAAATTCATGACTTTGTAATAATTTTTCGATGTGAGAAATTTTACTCAACTTTATAGTCTGAAGAGTTTTTTTGTAAGACTCTTCATTTTTATAATTTTATTTACGATAACTTTTTGTTACATGAAATTTAAAGATTTTTAGATGAAAATTTATAAAGCATCACATTAATATAATAGATTAAATATATTGATTGTAATAATTAAAAGATTCTGTGCGATGCACGAGCCTATTTTTAGCGAAAATGATAATGACACCAGGTTAGAGGATTGCATAAATTTGTGAAACTACTGGTTAAAAGACTTTTATTTGTATAATAGAATTTCATCGTCTTATTATAATTTTTCGATGTGATATAATTTTACTTCAATTTATAGCCTTAAGAGTTGTTATAAGACTCGAATGATTTTTCTGGTTAATATCTAAAACGAATGATTTCTCTTATTTATGATATAGTATAAAATTTTGTCAGCTCATCATAATTTTTCGATGTGTGATAATTCTACTTAATAGCTTAAATTTATGGTTTTAGAAATTCTTTTTAGGACTCAAAAGATTTCTGATTGATATCTCGAAACGATGATTACTTATATTTATATAATAGAATTTCATCACCTTAATGCAATTTCTCGATATGGGATAATTTTAATTCAATCTATAGCCTTAAGAGCTATATATTATAAGACTCAAAAGATTTTTTATTAATATCTAAAAACGAATCATTCCTCTTATTGATGATATAAAATTTCACACACGTTTATAGTCTTAAGAACTTTCTTAAGACTCAAATTTGTCGAGGTGTGATTACTATTATTTATAATATAGAATTTATATCAGTTATTGTAAATTGTCGATGTGGGATAACTTTAATATCTTTATACGTAATAAATTCATCACTTTTCGAGCAAATAACATGAAATTTATACTCTGATGAAAACATTTTTTTACCACGAATCTAATTAATTCATTTTTATAATTTTATTTACAATCACTTTTTGTTAAATGAAATTTAAAGATTTGTAGATGAAAATTTAGAAAACATCACATTAATATAATAGATCAAATATATTGATTGTAATAATTAAAAGATTCTCTATTTGATTTTTCTTATTATTAATGATATTTTCCTAAATTGCGTTTTGATGTAACGAACCAATCATATCGCTCGAAAACTTCCTCCTTTATATATATATATATATATATATATTGATTTATTTTCGAGACATTTTGATTTTATCTTATCTAGTCATGTGGTGATACTTAATGTATACTCCGTATGATTTTGTGACATATATACTCCGTACCAAATGGAACTTGAAGAATAAAAATAAACGAGTGGATCACAATAAATTTACGAAATTACTTTTTCCTAACGCATAATTCACTGTTCTCCCAACCAAGAACAACTTTTCTCTTATTTGCATACAACTATTCAAACCACGATTTCAAATCGATTACGAGTACTAATTCAGTTAGTGACAAAGTAATCACCGTTTTTCCTAAATTACTTGTTTGATTACGGTAATTACTTTTTCTAATCTCTTTAATTGAAATTGAAAGATTAAATTAGGTTTTTATTACTTTTTTTTTCTTATAATTATCGTTTAGTTGAAATTGGTGGAGTAATTACGGGATCGATCATTAGCCCTAATTCAATTAATGATAAACTAATTGCCGTTTTTCCTGAATCAATTGTTTGGTTACATTAATTATTTTGTCTAATCAAAATTTAATTGATATTGAAAAATTAAATTAGGGTTTAGTTACATTTTTTCCTAATTATTGTTTAATTGTAATTGGTGGAGTAGATTAGAGTTTAGGGAACGAATTAGAGGATGGTGGTGGTGGTCACGGTGGTGGCCGACGAGTTGGGTAGTCGGATTTGATTAGGTTAATTTTGGGATTTTTTTAGAGAGAAAATGAGTATCACTCTTGAGAGTGTTGGGAAATGAAGGGGGCAAATAGGTAAATGTCGTTAGGATTGAGTAAACGCTCGTTAGAAAAAAGCACGACCCTTAGGGTGATACTTTTTTGTAATTGTATGTTACTCAATTATACTTAGAAATTACACATTTATCCCTCTCATTTTTCCTTCCCCTTATTTTTTAGGCAGCTCTTCGAGAGAGAAAATAATCTCAAAACTTCAAATTTCATCTCTCTCCGTCACCTCACCACGCCAGCGACCACTCCGACACACCTCACCGACCACCACTCCGGCCATCTCAATCGTTTTTCGATTTTCCTAAAAGATGATTCATGTTAAGTATTATTTTTTTCAAGATTAAAATTAAAATTAACTATAATTAATTAAAATTATAACAAAATTAAAAAGATGAAATTAATTTGATACTATTAAAATTAGAAAATACAATTCAAATAATAATATAATTCAAATTCAAAAAAAAATATAATGTACATGCTCTAAACCCTAAACTCTAAAATTTAATGTCAATTAACCCTAAATCGAATTTCCTAATTAATGAATTCAAACAAATTTACGATAAAATATCGATCACAAAATTATGATCCATATTTAATTCGCAAATAATTGATGGAATTGGTTGTAGAATTGATGAAAATTAATTTTGATGAAAAAATTTAGGGTTTAGTTTAGGAGGAAAATAATGAAAAAAAGAGAAAAGTGGTAATATTGGAAAATCACAAATTCTATTTTATCACAAATTCTTGGGAGAGACGGTCTCTCAATGACTTATTGAGAGACCACTCTTCAGTACCACGATGTGTCCTATTCGTACCCTTAAATGACAACTTTGTTTTGTACCTGTTACCGTCTCTCAGAAGACCTGCTGAGAGACGGTATCTCATTAACTTTACTGAGAGACTAAGTACAAATGAAAGTAACAGTGGTACCAAACCTAATAGAAGTTGGTACGATTAACATAAAAAAGTATACAAATATAAAGAGGGTACACTTCTTATAAAAACAGGTACAAAACAAAATTGTTATTTAATGGTACGTATAGGACACATAGTGGTACTGAAGAGTGGTCTCTCAATAAGTTATTGAGAGACCATCTCTCTCAAGGAATTTGTGTTTGGTTATTAGGATAGAAAACGATTCCAGTGTAAGAATGGAATAAAATTAAGAAGGCTAAAAAGAGTAGAGTTGTAAACAAATGGAGGCCTACCTATTAATGATACAAATATGCAGTTCAAAACTTGTGTGTGTTACAAAATGTTTATTTACACGGGACGATTTGCACCAACACAACAGTGCTCACTATCCTTGCATCTCAAATCACGCTACAGCAATAGCCAATAGCAGTCCCTCATTCCCGGGTAATCAAACACAGATAACAAACAAGACACTCAAGATTTATCAAGCATTCGATTCTTTATCTTAATTCTTAGTTTAGTCCCTGAGCCGCCTCCAGTGGCTTTAGGTTTGTTCTCGACCCTCTTCAACACTAACCGTGGTCCATTGTCTTCATTAGGTGTCAACCCTACATTGGCTTCATTGTTTCCACGTGGTGTTGAATCCGATAGCATCCCCCTATGGCTATCAGCAGGTGCTCTTGTCCCCAAAGATTCCACTCTCGTCCCCTCGTCATCTGTTAGTCTCACCCGTACCTGTGATTCCACTGGGACTGCCTTTCTTTCCACCTCCACCATTTTCGCCATTTCTTTCTTCTTTTGCTTCTTCTCTTTCTTCAAACGCTTCCTTTCCAAGTATTCAGGGTCATCCCTTTTTCGCTTTTTATCCTTCTTCTTGTCTTTGCGTTTCCCACCCGTTTCTGGGTTTGCAGTGCTTAACGAACCCCTATCAACATCCTCTCCCACTGCTGAAGCCGTATGTAGCAAGTCGGGTTTCTGGACTTGGGGGTGTGTATTCCCTTCTTCTCTACCTGATGAATGATCACGAAGTGGATGAATGTTGCTAGAATCAGCAGTGCACTGGAGATCTCTTCCAACCTCATCACCTTCTCTAGCCACCTTGGCACTCCCAATACTAGCTGTCATGTGGGATCCACGGCACGAGTTTACCTCTTCAGTCACATGGTTGCTTACACAAACAGCCTCTGCAAAATTTCTATGAGGTGCATCAACAGAAACCGAGCTGCTTGCAGCAGGATTGGCTTGCTTATAACCAACTTGAGATCTTTCTAGGTTTGAATTGCTAGCTCTTTCAGCTTTGTTAGATGTTGCTATTTGCTTGACCCTGATTTTGACAACAGGAACTCGTCTTTCCCGGCTAGTAGATATACTATCTGCCTCTTTCAGAGGTTCCTGAACCCGCAACTTATCTGCTTGGTTATTGGAAATAGCATCTACATGGTTATCTGTCACCTGAACAGGCATTTTTTCCATCTGTGTGGTGGAAATAGTATCTTCATCTCTGGTAGCTTCCTGACCTGGCACATTCTGCTTCTGACATGAGGCGATGGGATCAGCCTGAACTGGCAATATCTGGAAGTTGGAGGTCGTATCGACATCTTTGGAAGCTTCTGGAACTTGCATGTACTGCTCATTATTATTGGCAGTAGCATCAGGCAGAGCTGGCAGATCATGTAACTGACTACTGGAATGATTATCAACATCTTGGGTAGCTTCCGGAGCTTGTATGTTCAGCTCCTGACTATTTGCAATATTATAAGCCTCAACTAGAATTTTATGGTTCTGACCAGGGGAAATGGTGTCCACATCTACATCTACATCAACATCAACATCAACATCTACGTCTACATCTACATTTACATCTTTGGGGGCTTCTTGACCTTCTCTGTCCTGCACCTGACCAAGAGCAATACCGTCATTCTGAACTGGAATTTTGGGCGACTGACTACCGGAGATAGTATCTACATATTTCAAAGGTTCCTCAACTTGCATGTTTGGCTCCTGAAAGTCACCCATGGCTCCGGTAATTTTATATGTCTCCTGATCAAAAGGACTGTGATACTCTGCAGGAGAGTCCATTGGCTTCATTTGATTGATAAAAGCAAGGAAATTATTCCTTTGTTGGCTGCAAATGTCTGCATAGCCTGTTTGACGAATTTGATCTCTGGGAATAACATAAAGGGTAGGCCGCCTGAAAGAAATTTGAAATAGTTGCATGTAAGTAAGTGTTTATTTTGGTCAACCAGCCAGGTTACTATTCAACTCACCACTCCCCAAAAAAGACAACACAGACTTCAACCAAAAGGGAAAAAAAACCTACATAAAACCCAAAAGCCAGAAAATACGGAAATCCTAGAAAGCGGATACTATAAAAACAATGGCATGTACAGCTTGAATTTGTTAGTGCCTCTCTCAAGGGGTACTTCAAGTCTATATCATGTTATAGTAGTACCATTGCAAAATGCAGAACAAGTGATGCCAAAGGACATCATGGAGTGCGGTACAAGAAAAAAAAAAACACTTGCCTTCCTGCAAGGACTTGCAACATGCAGAATAAGTGGTGACGAAGAAAGACATTGTGGAAGGCTATGCGACTTTCAAGTAAACGAAGCAATGTCACTAGAGTTTGGCTCTTCACATCATCACTTGAGCCAGAAACAACACTAATTTGGCTAAGCCGAATCATATGTATACCAAGTTTTGCCTGACCTGTCAAGCAAATAACCAGTCGGTAAGTAGTAAGAAACGACCATTAGTTTGGAATGAATAATGGAGTAAATCACATCCAACTATACGCGTAGAGATCTTAATCAAGCACATCAGAATATCAAATGCATGAATAAGCACATGCATTCACTGTCACCTTAAACACATGACTCATTAGCCAGGACCAACTCAAAACACCAGTTTCTGTCTGTCGGAGGTGGGACTAGCTCCTCAAATGAATGCTTTGCCGAAGAAACTAATAATATAGATTTTACAACTCTTAGTGTTGATGCAAGGAAAGCCTTATTATTCAAGGAAGCTAGTGAACGAGATACAGAACAAAGAGCATTAGTCTACCTTCTCCAAGGATGTTACCATATGAAAACCCGTGAATGCCAGAATATAAAAAAGTTAAATACTTGGCGGATAGCATTACACCTTTATGTACAACATTTAACCATTTACATCACAAAATTAACCTTACATCTTGCAATAGACTGGTTGTCTTTTTTGTAAGTTTGAGAGAGGAAAAATTAGACACTTTGGCAACTATACACCCCACAAAAGAATTTCCAACTGCTAATGCCCAAACCAATTCATTCCTTTCCACCACCTGTCAAAACTCATCTAATCCTTTTATTACTTTCTCCCTCCTTCACCTCCACCACCTTCTCCCACCTCATCAATCTACTGTTCCTCCTCATCCTATCCTCTTCCCACAACTCTTCCTTTTAGTTCCCCAAAGCTAACTCATTGGTAGCACTAACTGTAAGTTATAAAGTAAAATTATTGTCCTCCATCAGTCAATACCTAATTGTCCTTTGTCTTGCTTATAATCAACGGCTAACTAGAGGAGGAAAATCTTTTTGGTGTTCTGGAGTTATCTTAGACAAATGATTTAAAAAATTAATTGCAACTAAAAACATCATGTGAAATTACGCTCAGCCACCTTAAACAGAGAACATGGTTTCCCCTGATAAAATCTATAAAAAAAAGTCATAATCCCAAAATGGTTTCCCCTGACATGAATCATCGTTTAGAACCATCATTGAGCGATCGCACACCTTAAAAAAAAGAACCTAATTTAAGGGTTCCTGCAAAATTAATATGTTATTCTCTACAGCTATTACAAGAATTACGTCTCATGAATATTGCAGGAAAATTGAGTATGACCTCGTAAGGTTGGTTCTTCTTCCAGATATTTCATGAACAAAAGCAATGCTGCATCTATGCCATTACAGTGATACTCAATATCAAGAAGAGCTCTGCTAGCCTCTATTCTGACTTGCCATAATGCACTAGAGTCTTGAAATGGTTTGATAAGTTCTAAAAGACGATCCTGCAATAAGTTCACAATTGCAGTAAGTCCAAAAAGAAGCACAAATAACCTGTTTGTAACAAACAATGCAAAGGAGATTCTTACGACAGTAATGAATTCTGATAGCTTCAGGGCCATCTGTGTTAGAGTTCTAATGCATCTGACTGTGAGAACACCATTATAGCTTGGCATCAGCCTAATACATACAATTACAGAAGTAAGATACTAAAAACAAGTACGGAACTACGAATGCAGTAAACAAGAGGTGATAGAGGTGGTGGCACCTATCAAATTGCAAAAGCCGGTCAATCCTCTTCAGAAATGATGACAAGAAACTAATGCCCTGGATAATTAACAATAACGTTTGAAGGCGCACAATATTGCAGCAACACAAAAACAATTGGTACTTGCCAACATCAATAATAGTCTTTATTCATAATTTCATAAGATTGTAAAATTGTAGGGTAACAGAAGTTGATGTAAAGGAGAAAGTTAAACACACGGAAAAGAAAAAGATCAATACATCCATCTAGAAAGTGTGGAGTTTGAAAAACACGACTAGAAAAGAACTTGAACAAAATTTAAGATGACTTCCCTCAAGAGACAAAGAACTACAAAGTATCTGCTGACAAAATGCACGACTTATTTAACATTGTTGAATTTAGGTGAACACACACAAGCAACTATATTAAACACTAACACGGATAAAAAAGGACAGGGAATCAAAACCTGCTGTCCAAACTCAAGCTCTCCAACAGCCTCAACCAAAGCAGCCAACCAGAATACGTCAGAGTAAGGATTTCCACTGTTGTCATTATACTGCAGCAATGAGATAATAATAAAACAAATTAAAATAAGAATATGATGTCACACAGCATACACTTAAAACATTACAACCCAATAGGAGGGAAGTTCCTCAGTGAGACATACAGTGAAATACTCAAGCCCAGACAATGAAGGTCGTGTTACTACATTTCCCTCCTGCATCCAAATTATTTCCCACTAACAAAGAAAACATTTGGAGGGAAATTCACCCCCCTCTGTTTCCCCTCCCCTTCCTTTTCCCTCCGATTCCCTTCCCTCCTTTTCACTCCTCTCCCATTTTTTATCCAAACAAAGCCTACTTAACTTGGGATAATTTCAAAACAGATTTTAAGTTGAGGTGTTCTAGAGAAAACTAAAATCACTGCAGAAATAAGTACTCCCTCCTAGTTTTTTTTATCCTCCCTCTTTTTTTGGCACAAATATTAAGAAGAGAATAAAGAATTGATTAAAGTAAGAAAATGTGGGGTATAAAGTGGAAATATGGTGGGGTTTGTGAGTAAAGGAAAGAATAAAGAATTGAAGGAAGAATAAAAAAATGATTAAAGTACATACCAAAAATGAAAGAGGGAAGATGATTGAACTAGTGCCAAAAAGGAAAGAGGGAAGATCTTAGAAACTAGGAGGGAGTACTTAAGATAAGAACAAGACAAACTAAAAGATAATGTGTTGTAAAAAGTGAATAGAACGAATTGTCAACCAATCTTTTCCGGCAACATAACACTGCATGCTACAGACTGTTTGACAGCAGAATGAAAATGGGTATCGTGAATGTCCATGCATAATAAGTTCCGGCCCAAACAGTGGGTGAGAGCACGACAAAAATACAAATTTTTACTCCTTAATATTATACTCCCTCCAAGTTCCTATTTTGTTCTCTTTTGCTTTTGGGGTGAAAAATAAGGGTGGAAGAATGAGTGACTCAAAAAAGAGAGAAATGAAAGGGTAAATCAAGCTCACAAATGAGTGACTTAAAAAGGAAATAGGGAACAAGATAGGAACTCGCATGAAGTAATTTTTAATGTTATCGTAAGTGTTGAATTGAGCTTAATGTGGTATCATCTGTCAGTGTGTCACGATCCAAGATCACCTCAAAACACATTAAAATGTGATCGCAGTAACCTCCAATACCCCCCTTAAACCCGGGGGCATATTAGTGTAGTGACCAATATTTAGAATCAGTCCCCAATTGCCCAAAAAATCTCCCATAACTATCGAAAACTGCCACCACTCCACGGAATACCGCCCCAAGCATAGAAAACCCATCTCCATTCCAAAATCCCTCACCCACCTTAAAAATCTCTAATATCAAATACTACTCGCATGGAGCGGTTTTAGACGCCTAAGGGGTGGTTTCTGGTGGTTGGTTATGTGGAGGAGGTTGACTGATGGTGAAGGCATGGTGGTTGATACATAGGTAACAATTATCACACACCACTTGCATAATATTCTAACCCAATAGAAAATATATATAAAAGAAAATTGAATCACAAAGGCGGGAGTATTATATAGAATGCACCTTTAAAACTTGCAAGACAAACTCCACGGCTTCTTTTGGGCTTTTGTTGTCAACAGTTTTCACTGTAGCTACAGCATGTGGAATCGCCTATAAATGAAAAAAGTAAAAGAAACAAAACTCAATATCTCACTTTAGTGTGGCAATGTGCAGCTGGTACTATGCCTAATATATGTGCCATTTGAATAAAAAGCAACTTGCAAGAATGTGTGCGCGTGTCTTTCGAAAAAGTATATCCAACTGCTACCATCCACGAACAGCTCAATATCAGTGTGTGTGTGTGTGTGTGTGTGCGCGCGCGCGCATGTACATGTGCAGTGATAGATTCACTTTAGAACAGCAAACATTGCCAATATCTCCTCAGAACTCGTATACATGGTACATGCTATAAAACTAGCATGTCTGTAAATGAAAAGTTGAAATCAAAAACATGCAGTGTATCATATGTTGAATATACAATGCCATTGATCAACCAATAATGTAATTTTTATATACGGAGTATATGCTACGGTCCTAAGGACATAGAAACCCTGATCCACAACAGTAGCAACATTCGAGTAGCCACTACTCACTAGCCGGCATTCTGTCCTCAGCATAATGCTAAGCAGTTATCTATAATCAGACTTGAATGGACACTACACAGGATACTATACTAAATAGACACTCTGATACCAAGACAAAATAAGAAAGCACGTTTACGAAAGAAGAGAGAACAATATGTAAAGTGTCATAGTCCACTGAACAGTTAAACACATTCCAAACAGAGTGCATTTGTGTTTTGTGGAGAGAGTTGTGAGCAACGACACTAGGCAGGTCATGTCCTACACAAGGACCACAACACTGCAAGCCGACACCTCTGCAACAGCCATCAATCCCCAATCCCCAGTAGAATAAAAAAGCCCTCAATTCTTACATAAGAAAATGGAGTATGCTCACACGGACAACAAAAGTCACAAAACAAACATGCCAAAATTGATATTAGGACTTTGATCTCCTTGTCAGGTTCATTCCCCGATACATTTAAAAAAGCGATAACATGTATATCATGTAAATAACATGTATATCGTGTAAGGTACTAAGTCACAGGGACACAAGGCATTCAGGAACAAAGGCCTGCTGGAAGGACAAAACTCGGGGAGGTAGAATAAATGGCCAAGAAACAGTTGTTGTTAAAAGGTACTCCCCCTGTTCCAGTGAATTGTATATGTTTGCTTTTTGCATACGGATTTAGGTGGTGTTGGGAATGAGCCTTTTAGGGTTAAAGTTATTCATTTGCTCTTTAAACAATTGGGCAAATTTTGGTGTGTATCAAAAGAGAGAGTAGTCTAGTCTTTTAAAAAGCAATTTTGTGGACAATTATAGAAATGCATGCAAATGAATGGGAAGGATAAAAATGGAATATGTATACAATTCATTGGAACAGAGGGAGTATTTATACATCACGGGGTGAATAACCTAGAAATAGGTATTCAAACTCCAAACGTGAGTATATATCACTGCATAATTAGTTTTGACACAAATACAGCCTCATAGGTTACAGATTCCATCAATATATTACTGCTCCTACACATTTTCAAAAGCGACAAGGTGATGTCCACGCATGCTACTAAGCAACCACATCAAAACCTATGCAGGATCAAAAGCCCTGGAGGAAAGACATAATCCAATCGGTAAAGTAATAATTTAGATAAAAGCCACCCTAAGCAATCACTTGCTAAGAATAATATAGGTTAATTTGTTTTGATACAAATCCTACCTCATAGCATTACCTCGAGAACAAAGTAGTCAGCCAAATCATGATAGTCGTTAGGCCTGTGAAACAGTCAAATTATAAAAATAGAATTATTAAGATTTTTATGATAATACAAATTAGGAAGTAAGCAAATGGACTAAAAATTAACCGTCGACATAGAAAGCTCACTTGGGCAGGCCAATGGAAGGATCAAATCTTTTTGACTTGTAGTATTTAATAAGATTAAGCATACCGGCCCAATCACTGTCCTGTGGGCAAATAATTACACCATTAGAAATAATTTTTTGACTAATGTGATGGTTATATGGTCTAGCCGGCCCATGTAAAAATTGTTGGTGTAGCTAAGTATACTGATAAAAGAAGCAAATACAATAATAAACAGAATGATCAATGCCAGACAGCCAGAGTGAACAACGCACCACTACAATTCAATCATCTTATTTAAGACCCAGACTATCAAAATGCTACTATGAAAATAACGCAAGACTCCCCCTCCCCCAGACTCTTCCTGACAAACCGACGTAGGATCTACAACACCTCTTTTTAAATGAGTATCTCTCTCACTCTCCCTGACAAAACAAACGTAGGATCTACAATACCTCTTTAAGTGAGAAGTATACACCCTTGAATTTATGGCGGTTGAACACCAAAAGAGGCTTCAGATTTTTTAACAAGTAATATATTATTCCGGCAAGAGGATGATGCCCATGTACACAACGACACCAAGGGGGGTGATGCTCATGTATGAAGAAAGACCAAGGAGACTACGGCCAGTAAGGTATCATGAGTAATCTTATCAACAAAAAGAAGAAAAGTTGGAACACTTGATTCCAACTATACAAAATCTCAAATAGTGAAACTGGAATTCACATAAACAGAAATTTTGTTTTCCTCTCGAAAGTTACGTTTGTAAGAGAACACAAACTTAAAAATATCAAAACTATACAAGTACAGGTAAATGAGGCTTGGCAATACATAGAATCTCCTACAGACATTTTGCATACAAAATGGGAAGAGGAATTTCTCACAAGACATTTTTTGCAGCAAACAAAGCAAAATGAACAGATTTACATACAATTTCTGTTTAGTATAGCACCTAAACTAGCCACATTACCCATGATAACGGATAAACTAATTTCACTGCATTTTCTTTTCGAGAGCATGATGTTTGATATCTACATGATGACATCTAAACCGCATATACAAGGGCTAGCAAATTCACATAGAAATAAACAAAGCCCACGTGGATGTATTAACTAACATTGAAATGTCACTGTGACATCCCTTAATTAGTAGAAAGGATAAAGCTTCATCAAACCTCTGATGCAATCTTTGCCAATGCAAACGCAGCCTCTATTCTGACTCTCCAAAATGCCTAAACATTTGGAAACATAAAAAAAATTAAATCTCATGAACATTAAAGAATCAATTCTAATAAGACAGTAAAATTTGTACTAACCTTGGAGTCAGCAACAAAATTTGATAGAGAGTTAATTATAGGAAAAGGAACATTCAGAAACTCCTCTAGTGTTACAATTGCTTCTGCTTGAGCAACAACATCTCTATCCTTCTCTAACTGATTAATCTGGAATAGCAAGAAAATAATACAATAGCATAAAAGTTACAAATCACATCACATACACAGTATACAATCAAAGATAACTACATGAAGAATCATAAAAAAAATATACACAAAGATTAATCCTTGTTGGGGAGTAGTATAACAACAACATCACCATCATCTAATCAACGCATTTTAGCCTTGTGCTTTGTTTTTTTTATTACAAGTTTTAGGCAATACATACTTGAGAGTTGAGACTACTATTCCCAAGAAAATTCTTTTTAAACCAAGCTTTTCACACTTAACAGCCTAAGAGAAAAAGCGAAATGATCAAGTTATGAACTTCCAACATCATACAACTTAGTCCTTTCGCATTAGTATTATTCACATCATACTGCCAGTGCTTACCTTCCCTCTTAATATATCCATAATATTTGAACATATTGCTTGCTCTATTGAAAAAATTATCTGACAATGTTCCATCTTCCAACCTTAACGCCAACTAACAAATATTTTCCACTTGATCACCTACTCACCATATCCCAGCGCCAATATGCCCCCACACATTCCACAAGCAAGTGACATTAAATGTTTTTTTTTGTATTTTTTTTATCTATGTTACTCCGACACTTCACTTAGGTGTCGTGTCGCGTGTCCGACATGACTCGACACTTTGACACTTTCGATACTTCAGGAAAATAATAATGAAAAGCTCTGCCAAAAATAGCCGTATTCAACGCTCCAACATGTCCTGGACATGACACTGGGTCGGAGAGTCGGAGCAACACAATCTGTGATATAATTTTGAAGACTTGTAATAAGATTACATACGTATTTTATGAATTTATATTGCGTTATGTAAGCTGTTTTTATATTTCTTGCATTTTATTCCTTTAAAGATCGGCCGTACAAACTAAAGTTACAATCGAACAGCTTTTGTGTGTTGGGCTAAATCCGGCACATCTGATACTTCATTAAGAGCAAATTCATATTAGACTGTTAAAAGTGAAGTGTATGCTCGTATCAGCTGTAAAACAAATTATGCAAACCTCATATACAGTAAATATCCCATGAGAGTAGTATCATTGATTCCTTAATACAAAGAGGTAAGAATAAGCAAATGTGAATTAAAGGAGATCGGATCCAAGGCCGCAGCCGCACTTTCCAACATCCAACATTTCCAATGATTTGAAAACCCTATAGATCGTGATCTGCGAACCTAGACGTACTTTCATAAAGACAACATGTTTATGTCCAATACTAGTATAATTTTTTTCTGGGAGTTCTACACTATCAATGTGTGATTGCTTATGGAAATGCCAGAAGTGTCTTTCACTGAAAAAAATATTAGCGAATACAGTACAACCCTTGACCACAACTCTAAACGAACTTTCACGTATATCAAAAGAAAGCGAAATGCTTTCTTACCCACATCTGTAAAGGTTGGCTTAAATGAATTTCAGCAAGATATTCCATCTCCGGATCAGCTCTGACCCATAGCAAGGGAGATTCTGTACTGCAAAAAAGAATGTTCAATGTTTAGAACATCAGCTGTAAATGATTAATCATCTTGCATCACCGCACCGAGTCTAATGGGGTGAGTTCAAAAAAAATACCCAGAACGCATGTCCACAGCTACTACAGGATCGCCATTATCATCAGAGCCGTCAGGTTTGGAACCCTTTTTAGGCTTCTGGAAGCGTTTAGTAGCAAGCCTTGAATGACATTTTATTTCTAGGAGCTGACAAGCATCACCAGCCATAGGTAAAAGATGATCATGTGTCCCATCAAGCTCGTGAACCTTGACGGTCATCATGCCAGGCCAACCATTCTCACCTTGATTTTCAGAATCAAGGTTATTGTTGAAACCAGCTGCTGCTTTCGGAACAGCAGTGCACTCTCTAAAAGCGGCCAACTCAACCATATTTTTACGTTTATTGTAGGAAAATCCCATCCTTCAACCATGAAAAATTTGTAGTGGTTAAGAAACAAGTAGCAACAACACAAGCCGTGGAACTAGGGCAAAGCGTACAAAGATAAAAGCCATCACGAAGAACGCATACCTTAGGACAGGGCATCCACAAGTCTCCACCCATCGATTAAAAAATTCTTTTAAAAATGGCCGCTCGAGATTGCCAAGCTTATTAGCATAATGTCGAAACTGCAGAAGCCACACAAAGATCTTATGTATACAACATAACAAACTGAAAATATTGTCAATCAGTCACAGGACAAAGGTTGGAGTAGGGTGGATTTTGGGTCAATCCAGTCGGATATCAGTCGGGTCATTTTGGGTCGGGTCATTTCGGGTCTACCAATCAATTCTGGTTGGATTGGATCATTTTGGGTTTCGAGACAACGTCGAGTGTACTGATGTCGGGTCATTTTGGGTTTGGCTGTTTTGGGTCGAGTCATTTCTGGGTATGGGTCATTTTGAGTCGATCATTTTCGGGTAAGTGTTAACACTTGAATTAATACGAGTAATAATTTGACTAACAGAGAGTAGTCTACAAAATTATTATGAAACATTCTTAACCAATGAACCTTTTGTTTTGATGTATATAATATAATGAATTAAAATTGGCCATTTGGGTCATATTGGGTCACTTCGAATCATTTCAGATCGGTCAATTATGGGTTGGGTGATTTTGAGTCAAGTCATCAGGGGTCGGGTCAACATTGGGTCAATCAAGGTCCGGGTCGGGTCAGGACAATCCAAGTTTTGGATCATCCAATTTCAGATAACTTTCGGGTCTCAGACAGGGTCATTTGGCTAGGATCAGCTTTGCCTGGTCTAGGTACGAGAATAAACAAGAAGTGTGGGAAGGAAGACCTCTAGATAACCTTTCTTCAGCACATCCCACAAGGCAAAACTACAATGATGTAGAGAAATATCGCACAATATATAGGAACAACGGAAATAGGATAGCACACAACATAAGGTATGCAAGTACCTCCTTTGTACTTAGGGTCCTCAATGACTGGGCATTGTCTTGAGCACGAGAAACTATTGCACGCAAAATCTGCAATCCCATATATGAATTATAGACAAGCAAAAAAGCAGGACTACACTGTAGGGAGTACTAATCAAAATGCTAACTAGCATAAACCAACATTTTCTAGATATAACCAAATGAATTACTTCGTACAATAAATAACATCTTTTCACCAAAACTCCTGTTTTTATATGTTATTCTACATAACCTGCTAAGTGCTAAATACAAGCGCTGATTACAGAATAACATTTTACATGTTCACCATGAAATAAACAAAGTTTCAACAAATCTAGTTGAGTAATATTATTATTGGAACAGTACATATATTAATCGCAATGAACTGGGAACTGTCCATTTCCTTTGATCCAAAGATTTAATGTGTGTTAGCTTTGAAATACATTGGATTATATTGAAAAAGATCCTTAAACACCATATATTATGATGTAAGAGATGTTAGACTCATAGTCTAAGAAAAGAACACTCTTGGCAGGAATCAGTGCATAGTGATACAATCCCTTCTTGGTGATATGAATGGGACGGAGGAAATCATAATAATACGCATCCTATCCATCTGACACCATATTTGGCATTGGACAGGGTCCATATTATAGGTTACAGCATCATATTACAAACTCAATAATGTGTGACATTCGAGAAGCTATGTCAGGCACCCTCACCAAAATCCGTAGTTGACAGTATCATTTCTCAGCAAAAGAGACTTCACATTAATTCAACTTTTTTAATACTTCTCATAAGCAGAATTCCTTCATATCTTCTCCTTTACAGTGCCCCCTCTACAGATACAACATGAAGTTAAACTAAAGTTTTTTCTAATCCACATCACTCTTCCCAAAAAGGTGAAGGAGAAGTTTTGAATGCCTCTTTTCACCGGCAGACATTGAAAATTCTGGAGGTATAGTAAATGACCCCAATTTGGTTAGAATAAAACCATGGTATTGTGTAATGGCAGTTGAGACACTAAAAGCCACTACATTACATACAGGATTTTCAGCTTGTCGCGACGTTATATTCCATTACAAAAAGGACTTTCAAAAATAGCCGACATTAGATAGATAGGACAACACTAGGCCAACATTAGACTGATATGGTCAATCCTTAGCCAGTATTAGACCAATATAACCGTTAAGTAGCTAATAAAAGTTGTATGGCCAATTAAAAATAAACCGCAACATTAACCAGACCACCGCATGAAAGTCCAATACCGCAATCGTGCCTGATACTGCTATTTGATACCATCAGCGAAATTCACATCCAGAATTTTGAGAAATACTGTTTTTGTTTATCCACAGGCTGATTATCTCTAAATTATACTCCCTCTCATTCTTTGAAAAAGCACAGTTCGATGAATATATGCGGGGGTATATTTCATTCAAAGTTAGCTTTTTCAAAGAATGAGAGGGAGTACATGGGAAGACACGTATCCATAGCTGAAGTTGGAGTTGCTTTTCCAAGATGGTTCAAGAAATAAAGCAGACACAATCAGAGTGAGGGACCATTTAACTCTATTGCTTTAATAATCAGATTCTTTTTAAATGAGAAAAAATAGGCTTTCTCTAGGTTATATTTGGTAACATGTTTTACGAACTTCTTAGTAAAACCCTGCAACTAGCAACCCCTGCCTCATACTGCTTCTTCATTGCTACGATAATTTTTACTTTCAACATAAGAGAAATAAACGGTACTCCTTTTGTCCGACAAGAAGCTTCCTAGTTTGCTTTGCACTGAAATTAAGTGATCTATGAATATGTGGGCAGACAAAAAAAGGTGGTTAAATATGTGGGCAGACAAAAAAAGGTGATTAATTATGTGGGGTTGAAACGAAAATTACCATAAATAGTTTAAGAAAAAGTATTGAGTAAAGTTTTTACTAGTGGTCAGGCCAAACAAAACCACTAAGTTTATCAATGGGAAGAGGAAGCATCATGTATCAATCAATTAAACCATAATAAACACAAATAATCAAAAAATATCTAAAGAAATTTAATCAGTGATCATCCCAAATAAAAAGCAGAAGTTTTATTAATGGACAAAGTAAGTCTTGTGTATCAATCAGATCAAGGTAAATATAAGAAACCAATATCGCAAGATTTATAATCAATAATTTCCTTACTGAGTGTTCAATTCTAAAGGAGATAAAAACTGTGATGCCAAAAACTTTATTGCAAGATATTCCATCAAGGCTCATAGAAAATGACAATGAAGGGCTAGTATTATCAATTAATGATACTGAAATGTTATCCCTTACCCCCCGGAACAAATCTGGACCCATCTGCTTTTCCAGCATCTGGAGGATTGCCACCTAGAAAGGCATAAGATCTCAAATTAGATTCACAGAATAAGGGTGCAACACAGCAATCCACCAAAATTATCAATGTTCACTTACAGACTTCCACGAACGTATTCTGCCATAAAGACCAATAGACTGGGTACCGTAAAACACTTTAGGCGAACTAGAAGGGCTCAGAGTTGTTGCACCACTTTCATCAGCCTTGCAAACAGCACAATTTGCCTGCATAACACGAAAGAAACTCAACTTCAAAAAATGTACTCCTTGACAGCCATGCAAACATATGATACATATATTTAAATGTATCCTGGCTATTTCTCGGGCAACGGAAGTGCATAATAATAATAATAATAAATGACTGAAAAGCACAGCAACTAATTTAAGCAGCTTTAATACTTGTAATTTACAAACTGGACAGACAACTTGAGGCCAAAAAAACTAAGAAGGGAAAAAAAGGCAAAAAGTAAATAGGATACAGTGTCAAAAGTTACAAAAACTTTCTGTGGCAGTGGCGCAAGCCCAAAATGAATATTTCTGATGAAGCTGGAATTAAATGAGTAAAGGCGACGAAAAAGCAAAACAAAGGAAATTACAACATCTAAATGTGCATTGTATTCACAAAATCACATGTTCAATTCACGTAGTAACTTTTGAAAGACATGACCTCAGAGTAATCTGTAATAATGCATGTATGTATGAGCTGAACAAGCACAAACCTTATATCGCCTGTAGCGTGCTTCATTGTTCCCCAAAAATTCTTTCACAAATGTATCAGTCAGGAAACCAGCGAGGCCCTCAACCAACCACTCTGTCAACATAGAAAAGAATTCAAGCCCAAAGCTTGCACCCATATCAAGGACATTGTGAACTGTATGGCAGCCACCTACCATCATTTGGTGTCTCAGGAGTGATAAATACACCAAACCACTGTCGTGCAAGAGCGTATAACAGCTTAATCCTTGTGACTATAGTCTGCATGGTATATTATAATTTACCAGGAGAAAAACATGAGAACAAAAAAAGCTGAATAAGCTATAGTATTATTTATGCAATAATTCCATTATATAGTACTCCGTACATCACTATATCACTATATGGATGAATGTAGGCGATAATTCCAGAAATTACCATAAAAATTTCTCGCCAATAAATAATTAAGGGAACAAGATATATGACCAACATCTCACACAATGATGATTTTAATTTATTATAACAATTTCTCAATGGTTAAGGGGTCAGAATTTGGGCTTAGAACAAAAAACTTAGTTTTTTTGTTCTTAGAAGCACCAGAATTTCTCTAACTTTATCCAATGCCAACATTATACCATAAAAATAGACAGATAAAGAGAAAACAAAATCTGCATCTAAGAGATCAGAATGTAATATATTATGTTAGCAAAAACTAAGTAGAGCTAATGTCGGCATTTGTCTAACCTGATCTATGACCTTCTCGTCAAAAAGTATGTGAGAACTAAAGATACCCATCGAAGCTCCAAGGGTCACCGACGATATCACCATCTCAGGAGCAATAAAAACTTGCTTGTATGACCCAAATGGGAAGGGAGATTCAAGGTAGGTTTCGTAGTGTCTGTATCAGGAAAGATGAATAAATGTGTCATACAAGATGAAATTTAAATATACAGATTCTTCCAGTCACCATTTGTACCAGACAAATAGGGAAAATTATGAGACTTAAGAGTGAGAAATGTAAATTCCCCTTATCAACAAGAAAGACTACAGAATAAAACTGAAAAAAGTATCCAAACTGAATATTTCATTAAATTAACCAACCTAAAAGCGCTATGAAAAAACGCCATAGTGTTCTGAAGCTTTGGTAGACTTCCTGTCAAACACATATGCGATAGAAGACTATTTTGATGGTCTGGAAGGATCTGAAAAGGTGCTACCGCCAAAGATATCCACCGTGCTGAGACAGGAATATTCAATTTATATACAAATGTTATGCGCGGAGGATCATCCTTGCTTAAAACCTACATTTAAGTAATTAAGATTATTAAACAATTTGAAGCAAACAAAAAAAATCTTGGCAAATTACAACAATTATAAAACCATGGGAAACACTAGATTAAAATCGTCATATATCCGCAATCGACAGGTAAACGCCAGTAGGTTAAGAATACATCACCATAAAAAAGAATGACACTTATCAAAGTTGATTATCAAAAAGGAATAATCTGCCATATGCGCTTGTTTTTCCTTCCATCCAATAAACTGTATAGAACGATCCAACCATGAGATTATGGGCATTGTTAAAGACTGGTGCAAGTTTTTTTTTTTTGATATCTGGGTGAGGTTTCAAGTAACAGTAAAACTGAAAACTTCATAAACATGAGTAAGATCTGACTCTAAAGACTGTAATATATACTCAATAAATAGCAAAGACTGTAATATATACTTAAACAGTAAAGACTGGCATGTAATTATTTCAAAAATACATGCACAGCCAAAGCTCGGACTCTATAATTGGATTCCTAAACCCATCGGCTTGTTAGCTAGAAAATTTTCAATGTAGTACCAGTTCGTATTTGAATAAAGGGGGTAAACTAAGCAATATTCTCTCATTAATCAATAGTGACTTACGTTTGAGGCATAATAGAAGATATGATTGCCCACCAAATAACAGTAAACTAAGCAATATCCTCTCTCATGCTTTCATACAGCTTAAGTCACATGCACCCACACAAGATCAAGATAAAATTGGGTTAGGCTTGATATACTACTCCCTCCATTCAACTCCAACTTACCCATTCAGTTTTTGGAGGTCAAAGTTGAAACTTTAGACAGTGGTCCGTGTATATGTCAAAAAATCAAAAATGAAAATATGGCGTATATTTATATTTGTTACCAAAAAAACCCTTCATAAAAAAATGTTTCAATAAAGAAGTACGAGTATTACGTTTATACTGAAAAATGTGGTCAAAGTAGTTCATTAACTGCAAAAATTTCCCTAGCTCCGTCTTCTTTTGAGCACATGCAAAGGAATCCCTTTGTGGATCTCATAGCATGTGTGTGAATAACCCTTTCTTACAAGGAAGAAATAGAGCAATTCTATTATCTTACACTAAATGATGCTGAAATTAATGATATAAATCACATTAAATGTTCTCTCTAAGGAAGCCTCTATACATCCACGTTTTCGTTAGAATCTAACTATTCCTTTTTTGTCTCAAAATTCTACAGTGTTTGGAAGCTGCGTTATTAATCACAAGTGGAGTTTTGTAAGACTGAAATCGTATCACAATCAATTTTCAATGCTACATTACTTCCATACTTCACGTCAGTAGAGTCATATTTGTGTGTCCAACACGTATCGTGTCCAAATACAACAAGACACTTTGACACTTCATATTAGACCAAAGAAATTGAAAGCATCACACAAAACAACCGTATCATGTCCGATACTTGCCGACAACTCAAAGTTGTATAGTTTTAATGCAAAGAATCATTAACTATATTTTCACCATTATTAGGAATTCAAGGGAAAAGGATACTCCCTCCGTTTCATAATTACTTTCCAAAATACCAAAAATGTACACCTTAAGGAGTATAAATATGATGTAAGCGGGTCCAAAAGGGGTAATTGTGTGGCTGAAATGAAATGCAAGTGGGGTATTGGAAGGTAATTTAGAAACAGCCAAATAGTGAAAAGTGGAAGGTAATTGTGAGACGGAGGGAGTAAAACAATTGTACTTAAAAATGGTTCCATCATGATTTATTTTATGACTCACCTGATAAAGTAAGGTTCCATTGCTGACAGCTACGAAGTTATGTGGAACAGTAAACTCTAAATCAAAGCTGTGGAAACAACGCAACAATATTTTTTTAATTCATGGTTGCTCAAATAAGAATTTATTATCAATAAATAACTACGGAGATTCAATAATACCAGCAACGCTGTAAACTATCATCCATACAAGGAAACCAGCAGTGAGCACGCCTTATCTGGCTATGAGTATGCAACACTTTGTCATCAAAGTGTACGCCAGCTTCTGCCTTCTCCACCCAATAGTAAATTCTAATCAACATTACATTCTGCACCCAACAAAACCTACATGAGATATCACAAGAATGTTCACCACAACACAGTGGAATGAAGAGATGCTACTTTAAAATAGTGAGCTCAAATAGAAAAAAAAAACGCAAGGCCCAGAGGAAATCAGTTGGACATGCAACAAGACGAAGAATACTTTTCAAAGTAGAACATGCCCAAAATTCTAATTTTTGGTCTCCAACAAGAAATTCCACAACTGCTTAATCCAAAAAACAAGGCATTAGCCTTCTTGGATGATATAATGTCCTCTCTCCATGCTTCAACCCAAACAACAGAAAAGATAGCCTCACATTGACTCTTATTCCCAGCACAAATTAGGCAAGCAGTGAGAAAACATTACAGATATGACACTTGGCCATAGCCTTTTCTATCACATAAAAAATACTCAAACAGAGAAAATATGGATAGAGCAGAAAATGAACCTAGATTAACACAAGGATAGAGCGGACAAAAGCAGGAGGTTCACACAACACATCAAAAGAACCTAGATTAATGATAGTATGATCTAAAGGAAAAAATACCTAAAGCCACAAGCATTTTTATTAACATCAGTTTCATAATATTGACTAAGACACTCGAACAGAATTATCAAACATAAAATAATATTACTCCCAAAATTCCAAATCATGCTAATTGTATTTAGTAGCCAGTTTTGAGGACTACCTAACCAATGAATGGGTCAAAACGATTTAAAGCACAAGAACATGAAAAGATGTATGAACTCAATTTAGTTCAACATTAGTGCTTATAGTTTCCGTAATTTGATTTTCAAAGTACTTTTCAAAAACCTGTTTGACTTCGCCATTTGATTTCCCTCCATTTTCCTGAGGTGCGGGATCCTGCTGGTCGTTTCCAACAGCCATTAATTTGCGACAAAGGATCAGAAGATTTGGGACTAACTCTCTTTCGAGAGCTGATATGTAGGTAACCCCAGCAGCATCGGCAGCAGAATCAACAGATGAGACAGAACACCACCTATTCTCAATTTTAACGGGTTGATAATGCGGGAAAACGTCAAATTCTGCTGGCTCCCCATCCACATAAACTCTCTCAATCTCCAAATTTTCAGCATGCAACCCAATGATGCCATTGTCAGGGACAGCAATCTCCAATTCAGTGTAACTACGAAAGTAAAAAAAATAAATAAAAGTGGTGTCTAATGACATTTCGATATAAAATACATAAACCTAATATGCAATCCTAGTCTTTATACTTCCTTCATCAGGTAACATAATTCAAACTACGCATTGCTCCACAGCATGAGCCACAACAGTTAGTAAGAATGGAAAATAATCACCTTAAATTCCGCTTACATGACATATGCTAATTGAGGTACTACATTTGAACTCTAACCAAACCACCAAATGCTAAGCTCCGATTCTTGGCAGCATAGGAACCACGAACCGTTCTCTCAAATTGCTCGCATGCATCTCTCAGCTCGCATAGTAATATATAATGAAAGGTATTGACGATACAAAATGTGCATTAGAGGAAATGTGAAGGTTGGATTTGAAGGGAGGAAGTACAACATTCTCAGCAGCACTCACCAACCACCTTTCTCTAAAGCTACTCACATTCATACCTCATTTCCGTAAATCAACTCAACTTAATCACTCCTCTGGGAGATATCACTACTCTCAGCAGCAGGCGCATTCAAGTACCCTCGATTTGAATCTCAAGATACTGGCATCAATTCCAGAAACTCGAACATATAATCCTCTAAATCCGCTACAACGGAATTGCAATTCGAGCTTAAAATCTAAACCTCGTCATCCTCAACTGCACTGCTTTTCTCTCAAACCACAACCACACACATGCATCTCTCATTGCCGTAAACCCTCAAACATATATATTCCACTAAATTCACACCATAACAACTACAAATTCAACCGTAAAAATGCACAGTTGAAACTAGGTATACCGAAATGTTCAAATAACGCAACAGAAAACAATTAAAGATTCAGTTGAATCAATTCAGCTGGAAAAAAAAGACACAAAATCAAGTCAAGTATAAAGTAATAGAATTAAGAATCAGAGTTGAAAGGAGAGGGAGAAGGAAACACACACCCATAAATACGGCGATTATCGATGTCGATTGAAAGACAAAGCTTCTGATGAAGAACAATGGCTTCAGAAGAAGAAGTTTCGGGTTTCGAACCTTCGCTTTTAGGGGTTTTCTTCGCTTTCGCCATTTTTTTCAATGAAAATGTAATTTTATTTTTTATTTTTTTTTAATAAGAGCGCGGGATCTCAGAGCTTTCGCTGAGATGTTAGGGAAAGAAGAAGAAGAAGAAGGGGGTGTTGTGTTGTGGTATATATAAAGCGAGAGGGTTAAAATTGTGAGAAGGTTACTGTGGATTAGCGGAATTGTTACCGCGACCGTAAAAGATTTACCGTCAGAGGTTGGGCTAGAACCAATCGAATGTTACGCCTGTTTTACTTGGGCCAGCCTCCCAACAAAGAGAATAACGCAAACAAAAATCAACGGAAAAAAATACTCCGTACTCCGTAAGTCGATAAGAGGTACGGAGTGGACCTGTTGAGCAAGTCGAGTTTCGGGTTTGTTCATTTTGAGTTCGTGTAAACTATGGGTTAGGTGTATCTCGGGTTTGAAAAATATACTCCCTCCTATTCTCCATTTCTTAGTTTTTTTTTAAAAAATTTCTTCCTTATTTCTTTTTTTAAATGTCTTTCCAATCATTCTTTATTATCATTAAATTTTTTATTCTTCTCTTTTTCTCACTCACAACATCACTCAAAAGAAAGGCGAAGAAAATGAAGAATGAAGAATCATGGGAGTACAAATTTTGACTCAAATACGAGTTATTAATCTATTTTAAAAACATTACTTTCCGTTGCAAATCCGACTGCTTGATACTCGTAGGTCGTAGCTGAGAGCATGGTTACCCATGGAGTAAGATTGACTTCAAGGTAGGATGGAGTGAAAAAGAGAATACATCCATGAATTGTGAATGCAAAATTATCCTTCACCAAGAAGAGAAATAGAGATTGGTTGATTGGATATGGGGAGTTAGGAAACATTTATATTTTATTCTTTTTAATAGTTTTAGATTTATTTTCACCCTTTCATTTTCAACCTCTCTTTTTGTAAAAAAAAAAATAGAAATACTTATGTCTGATTTATAAAAAACTTCATGTCTTTTAGTTCCGAACCATATTCGAAATCTAAATAACGTCAATAATTCTCCGTTATTTAAAATATATTGTACTTCGTATTAAATTAGATTTACAAAAATAATTAATTATACACAATACAAAAATAATAATAATAAAAGTAAAAAATATTCGTAAATCGTCGCTTTTATGGAAAAAAATGATAAAAAATTACTCGTATGAAATATAATACAATCATAATTTATAAAATAAAATAAAAGATATAAAAAATTGGGGGTCGTGCTTTTTCCTAACGAGCGATCCTAACGACATTTTACCTATTTGTCCCAATCCTTTTCCAACGCCCTCAAAAGTGAGGTTGACTTTCTCTCTAAAAAACTCCCAAATTTGACCTAATTGGATTCGACCTCCCCATCCGCCGGCCATCACCACCACCACCGTACCACCGCCGCCACCACCACCACCATCTAATTCGTTCTCTAAACCCTAATTTACTTCGCCAATTACAATTAAACAATAATTAGAAAAAAAAATGTACTAAACCCTAGTTTAATCCTTCAATTTCAATTAATTTTTTGTTAGATAAAGTAACCAAACAATTGATTTAGGGAAAACGACAATTAGTTGATCATTAATTGAATTAGGGCTAATGATCGATCCTTTATTTATTCCACCAATTTCAATCAAACAATAATTAGAAGAAAAAAAAAAAATAACAAAACCCTAATTTAATCCTTCAATTTCAATTAAAGAGTAATTTGAAAAGTAATTACCGTAACCAAACAAGTAATTTAGAAAAAACGGTAATTACTCTATCACTAATTGAATTACGGAGTAGTACTCATAATCGATAATTTTGAAAAATTAAATGGGTAGATATAATATGATAATTAAGGGGCATAAATGAGACCCTACATTTGTAAGATAGAAAACGATATAGAAAAAGTGAGGTAATTAAGTGGGTTTCTACGAAGAGAAATTTCATGGATAACCATGGTCTGATACACTCAGTCCTACGCCCCTAGGCCCCCTACCCTATCCGTTTTGTCTTGAAAGTTTGTTATTGGTGCCGTCGACGGAGCCGCTTCCGCCATTGTTGCTGCTGTCTCGCATTCTCTCATTCCTCCATTGTTGATTAGGTATACTTCCTTCATCTTATTTCAATCTTTGATTTACCCTAACCAATGAAGTTGCTGCTGTCTCATATATTATGTATTTGTATTATTATTATTATTATTGTTGTTGTTGTTGTTGAATTAAATTGTGCATATATGTTACGATTAAGTGCAGTAATATGTATCTATACAGTGTATTAATTTTAGTTTAGTTTAGACTTGCTGAGAGGCAACGAGTCTGAAGTTGGTGTGAGTGTATGGTTGAAGTGAAAATGAAGGAGTTCGAGCTTCGTTTAGTGATCGTGTGATGTATTTAGTTGTTGAATGACGTCGGTTTTGCCAGGGAAGAACGCCATTCGCAAACAAGGTGAAACGAGTTTCGAGTTAGTGTGAATGAACGTTTGAGGCAAAAATGAAGATGTTTGTGTTTGATTGAGTGTTGTGTCATATATTTAGTTGTGGAATGATGTCGGTTGCTGGTGAAGGATGCTATTCGTAGACAAGGCGAATGTGTGGAGGAAAGTCAAATAACTGCGATTATAATTGACCAAGAATAATGCAACATTGGTCTACTTTGTTAGGACAATCAAAGGTTTTGTTGCTTCATGATATGCGTTGCTAAAAGTAGTCAAACGGTTTCATGTATACAACACAGCCCCAACCCTAGCGTAGCATGAACTACGGATACGACATTGAATGGCTCGGTCGCTCGGATATGTACTTATGTGCATACATCCGAGCCATGTAATCTTTTGTAAATGTAAGGCGGTTGAAATGTTGAATGGTTGGCCTTCATCTTGTTTGCTTTGTTTTGTCAGGTTTTGTTGGACGCAGTAGTATGTCCACCCCTTTGATTATTCAGCCAATATCATTACTATCATTTCTAATTATTAATTTATTTCTTTTCTTTTGTATATAAATGTATCGAGTATCAAATCTTCTAAAGCGTTGGCATTTGTTGCTTCTAACTTCTGAGTATCAATTATACCGATGGCTTAGTACCATACTTATTTCTGCATTATGTTTGCCCTCTATTTTAATCACCAGAGCACAGTTATAGACGTTAAAACAAAACACATCAGACATTCATTGAATTGGTAGTGGCGAGTCTGGTGAGTGGTGACGAAGCTGATAGTTTTCTTGGGAGCATGACATACATGCCTTTCTCTCATATTTCTAGGATTTGGATGATAGTGGACCCGACACGACCCGACTGGAATTGGAAGTGTTAAATTTAAATGGAGAAGTAGGGCTGTCGAAGGGGAAGACACAAAGATGAACACAAGTAGTATGATGCTAAGACGTTGTTTCTGCTCTTTCAGTGCCCCCTCTTCCTCTTCCTCGCCAAAAAAGCCTTTAGTTTTTCTGGGTTCTCCCCAGGTTCCACATTCACTTCCTTGTCTTTTAGTTGCCGTAGTTTCATCTATTTTATTCACCCAACTAACAATTAATGAAGTTGTACTTGTTTATTGTTCTGTAGGCGGCAGTAAAAGTTCTTGACACCCTTTTCAATGCATCCGAATCTGCAGATTCAATTTTCCAGGTTTCTCACCTTTCTTCATTTTCTCTACTGTGGGATTGATTTACGGGTACTGTCTCTAACTAATGTGGCCAAGGAATTGGTTACACATTATATGGCACTGTTTGGCTAACGACAACCGATTTATATTAGCGGATACCTTTAATCGAATAAGATTAGCTAATTTAAGTAACATGTTTGAGTATCAATTAAAAAAAATGTTTGTTAATTAACAAATTATGAGGTAAGATATTAATTTCCCCCCAATATGCTGTTAACGCCTAAATAATCCAAGTTTGGAACTTTGTAAGATATTGATAATCGTTCAGTTGAATTTGCAAAAGATAAGTTTTGATTGATAGAGCCTACTGTTTTTCTTAGTGCATTGTTGATTTTCAATTTTTTTAGGACTAAGGCTTTGATGTGAATTATTGGGCAAAAATGCCAACAAAGTATGTGCAGTTCCTGATGTGAAGATTGTTCATTTTTCTTCATTTATTGAAAGCTGAGCTTCCTTTCAAACAATTTTATTTATTTATCCTATTTAATATAGGTTGCAGCAATTGTGACACAACCTCCTGCTGTAAGAGGTAGGGGTAGAAAGTTGTTGCCATCTGATGTTGCGCAATATGCTATCGATAGAGGCTTTTCTCCGGATCTCATTTTAACTCCCAAGCGTGCCAGTGAGGTGATCATAGTTTTTTTTGTTATATATATATACTAGTACTAGGTTAATACCCGTGCAAAGTTGCACGATTTAAATAAAACAATTAAATAGATAATCTTATTTGGATATTAAACCTTTAACACAAATCATTTATTATAATATGAAAGAACTTACACTAAAATCAACATAAACTACACATGAAATCAATGCGAAGATACATATATGACCTGTACATATATGTTATCATGTTATGCAACTATCTCGTACTTTTGATACAATTAATCATTGGGTAAATTAGTTTTAACTTATGTTTTTTTTAAATAATGTAAAATTTACTCTTAGTAGAACTAACTTGATATAAGAATCGTAACACAAAACATTTCAAAATATTGTGAATAAAAAAAGACCTTGATATAAGTTTTGAAATATTTCTTGCATTTTTCTCACTCTTTGTTTCTCCTTAGTCGGATAAAAATTCTTTGACTAGTTTTAGAAGCTCCAAGCTACAAATTCCCATATCTAATACGGAGTACTTCGTAAGTGCAAGCTAAACTGGTCCGACAATTGTTCTCTATTTAAAGAACTTTGTTTTCACGTATCTTTTGGACATCAAGATTATACCTTCAGTGAATGCAATATTCAAGAAGCAGGGTCAATGACAGATAACTTCATGTAGTTATACCACACAGGAACATTTTTTGGCAAGTTTAGCAGCATTGGAACCTGAACTATGCATCACGGCAGCATATGGGAATATTCTGCCCACCAAGTTTCTAAAGGTTCCAATGCATGGTTGGTCACTGTTTCTTGACTTATTTCTGGCTTATATTTCCTGTAATGATTGTTATATCCTTAAGAGAGACAATAATGATAATAAGTGTAGTTAGACTCTTCCCAGGGATTTAATGATTATATATTTATATACTCTCAGATATTTCTAAATTTGAAAAGATAATATCAGAAGTTTGTATCCTTTTTGGTCCTACACTAACAGTTCTCGTGTAGCCTGGAGGAGTGCATATGACCCTAGGCAATACGGTGTATGGTCTACTTGTTATATTCTTAAATGTCTTCCAATAAATCCTTCGTATGAAACTTTCCCGTTTTCCCTTTACACCAGGCACAGTTAATCTACACCCGAGTTTGCTGCCCCGTTATCGTGGTGCTGCTCCCGTCCAGAGAGCATTGCAGGTTGAGATTCTTCAATAATTGTGTAAATCACCAATTCTTGATTTCTTTTAGTATTCACTAATCGGAGTTCCTAAACTTTTCAGGATGGTGTGAAGGAAACGGGTGTTACATTAGCATTCACGGTTAGAGCGTTGGACTCTGGTCCTGTCATTGCTTCCGAAAAAATCAGTGTTGATGATGATATTAAGGTACACATGCTTTTCATGTACTGCAATTACATCATCCACTCCACTGTAGCATCTGTAACAGCGCTTATGAACTTTACGATATATGGCTTTAGATAGGAATTTGATGATGTACTTATCATAGTTCCCCTTAGTCTTGTCTTAAAATGGCTCACTGGGAATTCTGCTGTTTATGGTAGGTTTTAGTACTTGCGTGTATGCCTGCAGTTATCGAATATGGTACTTTTCACTCTTAGTTATATAAAATTATGTGGACTTGAGGTGCATGTTTTCAGTTTCACTAGATTGTAAGTCTAACTATTAGTTTCTGATTTGGAATATGATGGATCAAATAAAAAGCTCTTAGTAAACTTTATTTGCTTTTTTACATTGTGAAGCTCATAGTGGCAACGATATTTACATTATGTGTCATTCAAAAACACTCTTTGAAGGTTTGGTTCGTTGTGGTAGTGGTATGTCTAACACCTTAACTTTTATACTTACGAAATGGGTGATTTGGATTGAGTGAATTCCTAATGTTTTTGTTGAGGCCTTGGCATGCGTCTGCTCTGCATTTACTCTCACGTAAGTTACCAAGTTGTTAGTGCAAATGCTGGAGACTTACAAAATGACATTTTATCAATCTGTATGCAGGCACCGGAATTAAGGGATTTGCTGTTTGATCTAGGTGTGTCATAGTCAACTTCCTTTATCGTTCAAGCTCCCATTTGATGTTTATGTTATAATCATTTCATTGAATTACTTCTTTCTTTTTATCCCTGCATTGAGCTAACTGAATGTGTACTGTTTTAATGCGTTTAGCTTGAGACTATAAATGAGCTAGTTGATCGTATCTTAGTTGAGTTCTAGGAAAACTACATGTCATAATGGTAGAAGAAATTTCAAGCATAAATGGAGTTAAGATGGATTCTTATGATATTGGTTAGAGCAAACCGAATTATTCATATAGCCAAACATATTTAAATCCATCATATGGAGCACTACAGAAGAAAACTTATAAACCCTTTTCCCTGACCATATGACTCGATGAAAATTTGAATACAAATTGCACGTGCTTGTCTTGGCAACAAACCATCCCCAAAGTTATATGTGGAAACAAACAACTAAAATCATGTTTTATTCTTTATATTAACAAAACTTGTATGGAGTATTTTTTTATAGGATCTAAACTCCTAGTACGCAAGCTCCCGTCGATACTTGATGGGACAGCAAGTACTAAAGCTCAACCTCAAGATGATTCTGATGCTACCTTGGCCCCAAAGGTATTCATTCTATATCCACAGGCCACACCCTTGCAAATCAGCAATTTTTCAACTACGTTGGTTTCCTTGTGTGTATGGCATAAACAAAGAAGGATGATGCTGTGGTGGACAAATTTGGTTGACGTTGATCAAAGTTCGAATTAGTTTGGTTGCAAAAGTCGAATGTTGTCATTATATTTGGGACAAAGGGAATATGACTATGTGGCGTTTTATAGATATTGTTTTGTGCAGATTGCTAATGAAGAATCATGTTTATCATTTGATCAAGAGGCTCGTGTGCTACATAATAAGGTAATACTCTCTTATGCCTTTGTTCATCAACTTCAGTGTCATACCAAAAGCTTTCCAGGTTCGTGCGTTGGCAGGTTGGCCTGGAACTCGGGCAAGGGTTCAAGTTGTGAATGCAGAAAATGTTGTAGAGAAAACGTTAGATATTAAAATTATCACAACCAGAGTTTCCTGTGTGGCCAGCATTCAGACTGGTGAGGATGATGTAGTGACATTCAGAAATGGTGCACTGATCTTTCCGTGTGGCAAAGAAACTGCATTGGAGGTAATAGTCTCGATTCCTTTGGTCATGGTATTCCTCCGGCATGAATAAGCTTCCTGATATCCTTTTAATTGGTTTTCCATTTACACTCCGTACACATTTTTTTAATCATTATAGTGTGTGACCCTGCAACTCGCATCAACTTCCATTTTCATTCACATCCTGCAGTTTCCTTTGTTCTCTATGTGCAAAAGAAACCTGTGAAAAAGCTTATTCATGAAATTCGGGATCATATATACGAGTAACCCAGACTTTGGTTTATTTTCCCCGACAAGAGTAGAAGAGAACGGCTGATGTTAGTGTGTTAGTACAGGTCTTAGAAGTCCAAATCCCAGGAAAGAAAGTGATGGATGCCACCTCATTTTGGAATGGCGTGCGAGGCCGAAAGGTGAAGAGATGTATGTACACGGAGCTAGAACGCCATAGATTATAAGTGTTGGTACTTGTCCACGCAAAGGGATGATGTGAAGTGCCGAAGCAATGAAGACAAGTCAAAAGAGAGGAAAACACGTTTTAAGTTTCACATTCTATCGGTCCATTCCCTTTACATGCAAATCGAAAAGGTGCCTTGAGTATTATTTTTTTGAATGATTTCCTTCGGATGGTGTGTTTTGCAAGGCAGCGATATTGAAGACGTAACAATGATCAACAGTTGTAGTGTTGCACGACAGAGTTGGGAGTTACATGTCTTAAATACTCCCTATATTGCAACAAGTCATCGATTAATATGAAGGCCAAAGGCTTGCCGCAATATCAATTATCAAAGCATGGAGCACGATCGAGTCGTGTTTAAGTTGCTTAATTAATTATTACTTTAAAACATTTAAACCCGCCCCAGCCCCAGCCCCACATACGTACTTACTTGACAGAGACTGCCCACTTTAATTACTCACTACATACATACTTTGCGTAACCTTATGGTTAAACAACTCCATCTCTTAGTGCACCTCAAACATTTGTCAACTTAATTAATTGGAGTATATATCTTGCACACTCACTCGACTTAATTGCCTCTTCTACTACTTGTTTTTTTGTTCCAAAGATGCATGTCTGCGTCTTGTTAGCATGATAGAGCCAGGTTTCAACTTTACAAGAGTATATAGTTAGTCATATTGGTAGATCGTCACCACATGATACCGGAATTAAAATAATACTCTCCATCTATTTTTATTTACTTCACTTCTTGACTAAAGTTTACATTTAAGAAATTTCGGCTATACAAAAATATACTACTCCCTCCGCCTTTTATGTTTTTTCCCACTTTTTAAGATTTGTGAGGGAGTATTTAATTTGTAGTACGGATTTTACTTGGACGTAGCGTAATTTCCTTGAATATATTTCAACCAGGGTATCAACAGGGGCGAATCCAGGATTTCCCGATAGGGGGCATTTAGAAAATTATTCCGTACATAGTTTGTATTTTGAAAAAAAATTATAAGTGGATTTATAAAGTAAAAATAATTGCTTGAAAACCAATTTTTGTTTTATAAATTAACGTTGGTTTTGAATTTTTTTTGCTTCATTTTGAAAGACTTACAAAAAAATACACCATTATTAGGCAATTGAGTAACCAGTAAATATATACTCCCTCTGTCTAACTCATTTATGACGATTATCTAAAAGATAAACAAATGAACAAAATGGATGAAGACTTAAACTTATAAAAAGTATAATGTTTCAACATATTTAACATTTACCCATCAAAATTGTGTGGCTCGTTGGTTTACTTGGATAGTTGGAGTCATCTTGACATGAGATCATGGATTCGACTCTTACTATTTGTATAATTTTAGCCCTTAACTTATTTATATAAGTAATAAAAAACTATGCCACAAGCAATATTTTGATTAATGTAGTTAAACAACACTAATTATTTATGGGATCTGGGTGAGGGCAACCGCCCACCCATGCACACACCCAGATCCGTCCCGGGTATCAAATGGAAGTTATTTAGTGAAGTGTAAAGTATTTTGAGCAAAGGGTTATCAAATGATGACGGGGAATATAATGACTTATGAGACCCAAGTTGCTATAAAGCATGGTATCTCCTCCATTATATCAACTTCCTAAGCCTTGCTTGCATTGCATGAGACCCAAGCAAGTTTCACCATTTCACCCTAAATTTAGTTTTGTTTTTGACAAAAAAATGTCATCAGAATCGGCTAACACCATTCACATTCACCATCACGAGGACGACCAACCCACAAACCACCCTCTTATTTTTCCCAATGTTAACTCTATCGTCAAACTAACCGGGTCTAACTACCAACATTGGAAGATTCAAATCGAATCTCTCCTCGTTGGATACGACCTTTTTCACTTTGTTGACGGCTCCACCGACCCTCCTCATCCTCCCACTATCACAAACACACCAAACCCTGCTTTCAACACTTGGTTCCGACAAGACAAGCTCCTCTTCAGTGCCTTAATTGGAACCCTATCTCCTTCCATGGGACCCCTTGTTACCCGAGCCTCCTCTTCCAAGGAGGCTTGGGACATCCTCTCCACCGCCTGCGCCCCTATTGTTCCCTCTCATCGTAACCATAACCATAACCATAACCATGTCAAACAACTCAAACTCAAACTAAAAAACCTCACCAAAGGATGCACCAGCGGCGACAAAATCTTTGATAATGGCCCTGACCCTCATCGCTCCCAATTTGATGTCGTTCATGCTCGTGACAACTCTATATTATCCCCGGAAGAACTCCAAAATAACGAGCAAGTCATGATAGTACGTCCAACACCAAAACAAATCCTTATTGGGTCATCAAAGGTACTGGCTCTGGGGTTGCTAGAGTCGATAGGAACTGTGGCCTACTTTTGTGCTAAGTTATCGAGTCGAGCCTCTCGCAAGTTGGCACGTGGAGCAATCAAGCTAAGGAAACATAGTCTAATCATGGGGATTAAGATAAGAAGAGGTGGTGATGATGAGAAGAAGCATATGCATATGCATGATGAAAACGGGTTATGGCGGAAGTCGATATTAATGGGGGATAAGTGCGACCCCCTTAACTTTTCGGGTGTTATTTACTACGATTGTAATGGTAACATGTTGTCTGAAGTACCCGTCAAGTCGCCTCGTGCTGCCCCCTTTACGACTCATGCTTAATAAACATTCAAAATGGAGCATCCTTAGGTATATTTCTGTAAGTCCGTTTGACAATAATAAGTTTCGACTAATATACGGCCATATCGACCTGTGTTATTTAGCATAATAATGGAAGTATCTACTATTTTGTAGTTTTTTTTTGGAGTTTTTTTTCGTAACATAGTTTTACTCAATTTGAACGATATATCCATAAATTTTCCTTTAGAGCACTTTTAATGTTTTAATTAACTCTCTGATTTACATTTTATACTTAGAAGTCGTTTGGTTCATCATGGGAAGATACAGTTACCAGAAACTTAAGTTCATGTGAATTAGAAAAAAGTTGTTTGGTTGTCATGACGAAAATTAGATCATGTGGAAAGTTGTACACATCAAAGGGAGACTTGGTGAACAACTTCCCCCATTATGGAAGAATTGAAGTTCCTTGAAGAGTTGTAATTCTCATGAAATGGGTAACCAAACAACATCGCAATTAATCAATTCATGGGAAGTAATTTAAGAGTGCAACCAAACAACTCCAAACTAGTTTTACAACCCGTAAAATTTACATGTCAGCAATATGGTACCTTAAATCTTCCTTCTCCAATCTACAGTAATTTGAGCTGACAATTCCACCTTAGAGCATGAACAATGGAGGGGAAAGACCCACCTCTTAACACTCTCTCTCCTGTTAAGAGGTACCCCTCCATTGTACCCACCTCTTAAAATTTCTAAGGGGAAGGGGCAATCCCTTACTTGGGGTTTTTGTTGCATTGGCCCAAGTGCCTTTCTCTCTCCTTTTTTCTTTGTTTTTTTTTCTTTTCAATAGTTTTGTGTCAATTAATTAATTAGGTAAATTGTCCTTCAGTTAGTTTATGACTAATAATCGAAATGTACAATTTTTTTTTTAAAAAAAAATTCACAAAAAATCTTCATTTCATCCCCTCTATAAATAGAGTCCAATATCAACATATTTTTTCAAATTAAATGAGAGATTCTTATCAAAATTATCAAGACTCGACCGAATTTATTCAACATCAAACTGAAAATATAGTTGAAACATCTGCAGGGACTTCTAACATGTCGTTTAATGTTCATTCGGGAAGACTTAGAAATTTGAATTTAGGCAATTATATGCAAGTTGAGAATGAGATTCGAGATAGGACAACACATATTGCATTAAAAAAGGATTTCATTGAGCATGTATGGAATAATTTCCATGCAAGTACGTCTGGTAAAGAATGTCCGTTCAATTATTTTAAAATTTAAATGCACGTTTTATTTTTTTTAAGTTTATATGTAAGTAAGCACGTTATTAACAATAAATGTACGTTTAATTAGTTTATATGAAATAATTTTGTTTTATGATGCTTATTAAAAATGATGGATGTTTTAATATGGTGGGGTCAAATTAAAAGAAGAGGTTTACCCCTCCATTGTAGACAAATTTGAATAAAAGTTAAGAGGTAATGGAAAAATGAGTCCATTGTAGACAAATTTGAGTAAAAGTTAAGAGGTAATGGGAAAATGAGTTAGATGAAAGAGAAGATGAGGTGTAAGAAATATAGGAGGAGAGAAGAAAATTGGAGGGCAAGAGGTCACCCCTCCATTGAACATGCTCTTACTCTAGTCATTGATGAGTTTCCTCACCTTATCACTGTACGTGCAAGTTAAGAAGAGGTGTGGTGGGGAGTGGGGACTACTTTTTACCGTCGGCGTTTTACTTCTTACCGTCGGCGTTAATTACGTGAAATGACGACTTTGTCCTTGCTATTTATCCACAAAATAATATTACTTTTACATTTTATAGATTATCGATTTATTAAAACTCGATAACAAAACCATTTTTTTCGATTATCGTAATAAACCAAAACCGACTCCCTATATAGTTAATTACGCAAAATGACGGGTTCTCCTTTGCAATTAATCCTCGAAATATTACCACATTTACATTTTATAGAGTATCGGTTTATTAGAACTCGATAATAAAACCGTTTTTTCGATTATTGTTATGCCTCCGATTTTAAACAGTTAATTAGATTAATTAACGACTTAATACAATTTAATAAACGTAATTAACACATACGAGTAATATACAAATTAAATCCTAATTAATCTACGACAAGTCGACAATCAAGATTTATTATACAGATCGATGCAAATTAAAATAAAAAAATCCGGAAGTGGGTCAGGTCAAGTGGGTTTTTCGACTCACCTAAAGGTCATTTTTTTTCTATAATACTTGAAAGTTTTGAGAAATAATTGAAGTATAATATAAATCTTCCAATGGTATAAGACATGAAGTATAAGGTGGTGAAATTGGTTACATTGATAACATTTCATACAAAGGGGGCAAATGTGCGAACAAGAGGATTCGAACCCGAGCCCTTTGTACGAAGTGTTATCAATGTAACCAATTTCACCACCGTATACTTCATGTTTTATACCATTTGGACGATTTACATTATACTTAAATTATTTCTCAAAACTTTCAAGTATTATAGAGAAAATAATACGACCCTTAGGTGGGTCGAAAAACCCACTTGACCTGACCCCATTTCCGGATTTTTTTTATTTTAATTTGTATCGATTTGTATAAAAAATCTTGATTGTCGACTTGTCGTAGATTAATTAGGATTTAATTTGCATATTACTCGTATTTGTTAATTACGTTTATTAAATTATATTAAGTCGTTAATTAATCTAATTAACTGTTTAAAATCGGAGGCGTAACAATAATCGAAAAAACGGTTTTATTACCGAGTTCTAATAAACCGATACTCTATAAAATGTAAATGTGATAATATTTCGAGAATTAATTGTAAAGGAGAACTCGTCATTTTGCGTAATTAACTATATAGGAAGTCAGTTTTGATTTATTACGATAATCGAAAAAGACGGTTTTATTATCGAGTTTTAATAATCGATAATCTATAAAATGTAAAAGTAATATTATTTTGAGAATAAATAGTAAGGACAAAGTTGTCATTTAACGTAATTAACGCTGACGTTAAGAAGTAAAGCACCGACGGTAAAAAGTAGTTGCGGGTGTGGTGTAGATTCAGGACAACATTCACAAATACTGTCAGAGGTCTCATCAGCAGCAATACCAATGCAAGCCTAAATAATGGGAAATGGATCTCTCTATTACGAGTTAATTTCCTCTCTATTACTCCCTTCTCTCCATTACTTTCATTGCTTTTGGGTGGTTTAGATTTGTTTCAAAACGATCCAACGGTGATCGATTTTGATGAGGTGAAGTATGATTAATGATATTATTATATTATTGTATTAGAGTTAAATGAAGGTAATGGAGAGAAAAGGCAAAAAGATCCTCTCCATTACCCACTCTCCATTACTCCCTCTCCATTACTTATTAACAATTTAGATTTTACTCTCGAACGATCCAACGGTTGTTACTTTAATCATCTAAAGTGGATGAAAAGTAGCAAAAAATAGTATTATAAGGAAATGGGTGAGGAAATGGAGAGGAGGTAATGGAGAGAATTTGGACTCGAGAAAAAGTAATGGAGGGAAATGGATCTCTCTATTACTTTTTCTCTCAATTACCTTTCATTACCTCTAATACAACAATATAATATCATTAATCATACTCCACCTCATCTTTTATGTTCATTCAATATGAAGGAGTTATGTCCACTATCCTACGGATTAACTCGCTTAAGTCTATGTATCCGATATGCCTTGCTAGAGGTCGATGTCGGTTTGACATGTAAATAGGTTACGTGTCTGGTAGTCTTAAGTGGGCTCATTGGGTCACACACAATGTGTACGGGATATATTTGTAACACCCCGAATTTTCGGACATAATTATTTTTATTTCATATATTTTAATATCCGAAATTATTTATTTAATTCAATTCCTACCATTTTCCTATTCGGATATTCCCTTTTCATGTCTAGTTGTCCGAAAATCGTATCCTGTAATCTATTGTCGGTTCAGCTTGGATTTTTGGGCCAAGACTAAACCATCCTTGCTTTCCACATGTGGTTTGACGAGGGAGCATTGGGATTTGGGCCCAAGTAAGCTTTGTCCATGACTTTTCCTATATATAGGTGATTAGAGTGGAGAATTCCACCTCGTATTCTCATTTGTAAACCCTAAAATTAGGTTTCACCCTCTCCTTTCTTCTCCTCCTCCTCCTAAGCCAGTATAGATCTTCATTCCTTTCGAATCCTAATCGATCCTAGCGCAATCCTTTGCATTGTTTCGTAAGTTTCGCTTCTTTTCGCGCTAGTTTTTCGTAGTTCTTTTAGTAGTATTTGATTAGGGTTTTCTTTTGGTGTTTGGCACGTGATTGATGGTGGTCTAGGCGTGGAGACGGGTCCGGGTGAGGATATTTACGTGATAGAAGACGAGATCGAGAATTAGCACGCTTCAAGGTAACTAGATGTGTCTTTTAATCGCGTTTATGATATGTGAATGCCATTAATATGATGAATGAATGTTTAATATGATATTGGATGTTGTGTAGTATTGTTATACATGTTTATTATTTCGTTGATAGATTGCACGATTTAATTATATCGTTAATTTTACTGTTAAGATGTTAATTACCGTTTTGTGCGAATTATAAACTTGTGAGTCGTTTCGTGAGATAATTCTAGGACGCGCATGAACCGACCGTGGCCTCTCTTGGTGGAGATGCTAGGGTGTTTCATCGATGCTTTTAGGGTTTCAAACCCTAGATTCAATGATGACTCAACCTACCATCACCCGGTGGTTGAGGTTAATATAACCTTATTTGAAGTTAATGTAACTTCGTTGAGAAGTACTATGCAACTTCACTTGAGGTTAAGATAACTTCAACACGGGGTTATAATCTTGTTGAGGTTCCCGAACTTTGCAAGGTTATAGTCAAGGTTATTGTAACCTTAACTTAGAGTTAAGGTTAGGGCAAAGGTTAAGGTAACCTCAGCCTGGAGTTAAGGTTATAACTAAGGTTAATATAACCTTAACAGGAGCTAATGTTATAGCCGAGGTTAATATAACATTGATTGAAGTTAATGTACCTTCACTGAGAAGTTACTACACCACTTCACTTGAGGTTAATGTAATCTCGTTGTAACGTCATAATCTTGTTGCAGTTAATGTAACTCCACGAGGTTATGGTTGAGGTTAGGTCAACCTCAACTTAGTAGACAAGGTTATAGTCAGCGAACCTTAACCTTGGGTACTATTAGGCATTAGACATGCAAGGTTAACTCCATGGTTATAGTTAGTTGAACTATCTACCATTCACCTATTGTTGAGAGGTTACTTCTATGTATGTTCTTCATAGTTCAGTCAGTTATATTGTCCCATGTTTGAGACATGATTGATATCTAATATAGTCGGTTATACTATATTGGATTGGAGTAATACTTGGTATATTCAGTTACACTATCTAGGGCTGATTATCCCTGGTATAGCTGGTGACACTATACTAAGTCAGATTACTACCTTGTATAGTCAGTTATACTATACCAGGTTGGGTTGCCACTTAGTACATTCGGTTATACTGTACTAGGATTGGAGTCGTGATGTTATTCACGAGAGCCTTGTACCGTCAGTTATACTGTACAGTTACACGAAAGCTAGTGGTATAGATGACGTGCGGTATCAGTTATATACCAATCGAAATGAAAAGGCGCCAAATGCCGATGGTCTATGTTCGGGCGTGCCTTGAGACGTCGGTTATACGCTCTGGGTCCCGTGTGTCGTTTGGTGTACGGTTATTGCATCGAGAGCCCTAGCTAGGCTTAGACATATAGCTGTCAGTTATACGGCTATACATAGTATCGTGGAGTATCAGTTATATGCTCCACACCGATGGGAAGTCTGTTATACGACCCGTTCGTCAGAGTATCAGTTATATACTCTGGCAGGTGAGAGTGTCAGTTATACACTCGAGTCGGTGTTCGCTCTATACCCTAGACGTAGTGTAAGAAGGTTAATTGTGAGTAATCAGTCCGGCTTGGATGTTGGAATTCCTTCATAATTGTAGGATCCTAATTGGTCGAGTATGATAATGCTTTCTTGTATTCCTTTACCCGTATTATTCATTGATTGCTGATTATTAGTTGCTTTCATCCTATTGTAAAGATGACTGGGAGAGCATCTAGTTACTCCCCACTGACTGTGGACCCCCCCTTTCAGGTCTTTCGGGATGCTGTTGACTGCTTCATTGTTGGGGAAGACCTGTGGAGAGAGAGACCCTTTATTTAAGTCTTTAATTTTCAGTTTGAACACCTTTGAATAATGTATTAGTTGAGTGTCGAGATAGTGACGATTCGGATTCGGTCGGGTGTTTCCGCCACCCTTGACCTTATTATTTATACTATTTATATTATTAAAAGTTTTTAAAAATCCGGGTTGTTACAAGATTAGTATATATCGATATATTAAATATATCGGGTAAGTAGTAATACGGACCCAGGTGCGTTGTCGGGTTATGGTAATTAGAGTTATAGTAATAATCTAATTATGGTAATTAGAGTTATTGTAATAACCTAATTCCACCTTCTCATCTCTCTTATATAAGGAGGTTCATATGATGAACCAAGAGATGGAATTAAGAGTATTGACTCATAGTATATTCATCTTATAAAGAGTTATAAGAGAGATATAGAGAGAAGTTGTGAGACGGTCTCACGTACCTTTATACTAGCATATACGTCGCAGTTCTGTACCCGTGTGGATACCAAAGGAGGCATCACGTTTGGGGTGCTTTTTTATGTCCGTGGGAATTATTCTGTCCGTGGAGATTATTTATTCCGTCCGTGAAGACTATATATATTTCTGGGTTTATTATACTTCTTATTAATACGTTGTTTCGCTGCAAATAAGGTATAATTGTTATCCATCTACTTTTGTCTTTTCGGTTAATACTCGTAACAGGTCCTTGGGTTTAAGAGTTGTAACCCTACAGTGGTATCAGAGCCTCTGTTACGTAGTATTAATCTAATATACGCGAATCTATGGCTCATAATTGGTTATGAGAGATTCACCATAGATTCGACCCACATATTAATAATTTGATTATATTACGAAGTACTCCGTATTATATTTTCCGTCCTGAGAATCATTATGTTATATCTTTTCCGTGAGATAATTCGGTTGATAATAGTGATTATGCCGTTCTCTGTCATAATTGCCGCAATATTATATTACTTGGATTTGATATCGTGTGTTCTACGTGTAACATAGTATGTGATTGATTGTTCTTGTTTTTAATATCTTGCATATGCATTACATGAACACTCACTACGTGAATGTACACGCACAATTTGTTCTTGTCCTTAATTTCATTTGATTCGTTTTGCGGCTAATCTATCGGATTACTATCAATCAAGTTAGGGTTTATTTTAATTTATGAATTTAATTTGTTAAATTCTAAAATTGACTCGTAAAATTAATTTAAGATCTAATATTGATTATTTTTTATTTAATTTTGCCCTAAATTGACCCACTATAATCCCAAATTACTTTGTTGACGATGAGACTAATTTGATTAGTCAAGATTTGATTGAAATTGGGAACGTAAAATTACAAGAAGTTATCGTTGACGATGAGACCTAATAAGATTAGGACAAGACTCGTTTTAATTATGGTGGAGACGGAACGAAACAAGGTCAACCCGGTCGACACGAGTGTGACTCGATCGGAACGGGTGTGACTCGGTTGACACGAGTATGACTCGGTAGGAACGAGTGTGTCCCGGTTGGAACGGGATGACCCGGGTGGCAAAGGTTTGACCAAGACGACACAATATTTACTCGGACGACATGATGTCGGGTCGGGCGACGCTTTTAAGAAAAGTTGTTTTCTTGCGTTTGTATGTTGATTCTGAATCAAATATGGATTATATTTTATTTTTCCGAATCAATGAAAAATTAGTTTTCTAAATCGGCTAAATAATTTTATGCTTTTTAATTATCATATTATCATATATAGATCGGGAAAAGAGTTTCTCGAGTCTTATTTGATTTTGATGAATTGTTCATCTATATGACAATTATAAGTTGCAGATCGATTGTGAATCGAGTTTTGTATATCCGTTCAATTTTTCCGAGTGAGGAATTGTTTCTCATAATTGGAAAAATGAAAGATATTGGTGAAATTGTTCAAACCAAATAGGAATTATGAATTGTAATATGATTACAAATCAAAATATGGGATCTTTTAACTTGTTCTACGCACAATTCACTAATAATAATTGAATAATTATGTCATATGATGCATCAATTTTATTGTTTAGACTTGTGACTTGTGTGACTAGAACTGATAGGTCGCCTTGTAAGTTGACCTAGCAGCATGTTTAGGACCCATATGCATTTAATCCCTCGCACAAATATTAAGTATTGTCTTTCCAGAATTGACCACTACAACAATTTCATATCATTGGTTGAAGTGACTGCCTAAGCGGTGCTTTGCCGATGTGTGTGGACTGAGTAGGTGGGTAACGGTTACCCACAGGTTCAGTCTGGTTTGCTTAACAATGCTATCAAGTCGGACTTGGGCTTTGAGGCAAATAGTTGGTGTCATATGATGACTAATTCCGACGAACCAAGAATTATATATTGATGTAATTGACAATGTCGTTGTCTACCTTTACTTTTGGAGCTTGAGCAGTGAGCCCAAGTTCACTTGAGCGACAAAAGGTTTAGGATCTTGGAATATTATGAGAACTTGAGGGTAGTTTTCATGATTTTATCTTAAAATTGTTTAAGATTTTTAATTAATATTAATTATCGTTTTACTTTGCATATACATATAGTTGTAATTTAGTCACCATTATCACATTTATTAAAGATGAGTTTGAATTGTTCAACCTCATCGATTGGTATCTTGAGAATCGTTCTCAAAATTAGAGATACGGATTTTGTCCTTGTGAAGGATAATTCCGACAAATTATTACCAATATTAATGTACAGTATGGACTGTATAATTAGAGTCATGAAGATGATTATAAGTACCAAATTGTTTCAATAAAGGGAACCGTTCCCATTAAGTGAGAAAATATTGAAGATGATCTAATTAATCCGTGTCATATGATGACGTGATTATATTGATAATCAGGAATTTGGATGCCTCTTTCTAAATAATTAGGAATTGAAATCGTTTCAATTAGTCCTAAGTTTAGGTCACTTTATTATGAATAAACATGTGACTTAATAAAGTTTCTCACCTTTTAGCCCGAGATGTTAAAAGACGATTGAACATTGTATCAAGAAGACAAATAATACTAATGTTCTATGAGTTCATTAAGAAAATTGCTTGAAATAATGATTAATGAATCTAAGATGTTGGTTAAAGTAAGGGAAGAATAATTGTTATCATACCCAAACTTGTTGCCAAATTTAGATTAGGTACGATTTTATTAGTCATTAATGTAATGACAAATATTGAACATTGGTAGATAGTTTCTAGAAGTGTCTAGAAAATCTGCAAATCAATTGAAGTATGACTTCTGGTGTGTATGTTACTAGAGTAATTGTTACTTTCATTCTACTGTTTTGGTATAAGATACCAAATGCAACTAATACATTGTGGATGTGATGGTTCAAAGAGGGTGGAATAATGGTATATAAGTGAAGTGTTTTATGATGAAATGAACAAATGTTGTTGTTTCATATATAAAAGGAAAATTACTTAATTTTACCATAAAGTTGAATACTGAAATTGAATAATTGTTATTCTTGTACTAGTCATAAGCAAGAATATTGATTCTGTTTCATGTATGGGCATGAAAAGTTTTGATAAAAGTAGAACAAGTGTTGCTCTATACCTTGCAAGAATATGAGGTACAATAAGACTAACATGATTGTTGAGCTCCACATTCCTAGTAGTGAATGCTTTTATTTATAACATAAGGATCAAAAGGTTCAAGTCCCACGACTCAAGTTTTACCTATTATGGCATAGTCCTTAATCCGTGAGACAAGAAACATAAGAATAAGTTTCATAATGATGAAATTATAAACCTTATTGATAAGGATCAAGTGAGGTAAATGAATCTTGTTTAGATGGATAAATGACATTACAAGTGACTCCTATTAATTGTAGTAGGAGTTTTAACTAGTGATGTTGCAAAATGGGTAACGTGTATGGTTTTGTTCATTTGATGAATTTTGAAATTGAATGCTTTGAATTGTTCAAGGTACAAGATCAACTTGATAAGTTGATACGAGTTGTTCGATATGATTGAAACATGGAGGAATTGAACTAAAAGATTGTGATCATTTTAGAAGTAGTGAAAAATGTTTCAAACTACATCGAACCATATTTGATATGATTTGGTCTATGATGAGTTATGCAGATTTTATTGACTGTTTAGAAAGTTATGCACTATAAAAGTCTTTGTACAATGTTGATGAGATTGTCCATGTATGTCGAAGAATAGACACCATATGAGATATGGATTGAAATGTTCTAAAATAGTCTTTTCTTAATTATCAAGTCTTAAAATTTAAAGAAAATTGTTTTCTAGAACTTAGACTGAATTATGACATGTGTTTTATTAGGGGTATTATGTTAAATCTACGAACCATCCAAAGAACAAAATTATTTTGTTGCATGGAGTGGTATGTTTCTTTTAAAGATATGTGATTTCTATTAGAAACAGTGGGAGTAGAATCGACCTTGAAAATGTTCAAGATTAACAGGTGTTCTATACAACTGTTGAAGAGGATATTGATGCATCCATGAAAAGTCATGATCATCTTAGCTGTAAAATATTACCCTACATAGGTTTGACCTATGATGAAACAATAATGGGCAAAGACTCCAAAAGTCACATAAAATCTAATAGATTCTATATACCATAACTACCAGGTATAGACTTTGGTTAAATGGGTCTTATAGTGAAGAATAGTCTTCAATATAAAGACGATGTAGATTGATATAAGAGTATCTATGAAGCATATAGTTGGTAGTTAAGGATTGATCTCATAGTAATGAATATGAAAAACCCTTTTTACAACATTATGCTTAAGTCTATTAAGATTGTTTTAGCATTTTGAATGTCATCACTCATTATGATGAGTTTTGGACATATATATATGAAATACATTTCTTGAAAGGGATGCAATATGATGTGTGCGACACTTTGTATATATTTCATATTATTAAAAATTGCTTGGCAAATGTGAATATTCCGATTTGATTGGAGCATGGAGCAAGTATCTTCGTTCTTAATGTGGTAATTCAAAGATGTTTGTTTTTCTTTGAGACGAAGAGAGACAAAGTGTGTACAAGAGGCTAGTGGGAGTGCATTTATCGTTATGATTTTGTATGTAAGTGACATACTTCTCTAACTAGACGACATTTGATTGCTTTGCAAGAAATGTGTTTATTATGTGCTCGTGTGACGAGTAGATACTAATCTAGTGAGTGTCACTAGAATGTTATCTAAGAGTTATTCATTTGCGCTTAAGAAGCAAAAATGGAATTATTTAAGGGATGCGCATGATGTGATAAGCGAATTATTGTAAACAAGTTGCAACGATTCATATTTCCAAATAGACAAAGATGATATGAGATTGTAATCTCAGTATATTTTGTTTTGGATAAGAAGTTGTGTATTGGAATGGTTCCAAAGAACAACTTTATGACTAATATTATAACTAAAGTTAGTGTTCTATTGCTTTTGAAGCAAATAGACGTTTGATTATGAATCAAGCACACACTCAACTTTAAAGTTTATGAAGCAATTGTTGCTTAAGAAACTAACAATTTGCCTTAATTGAGAGAAGGTAGATTGATCATATGCTTGTAAATAACCGATACAAATGTTGTATGTCCCGAAACCTTCTCTATATAAAGATCATATCGGTTATGATCGGTATAAGACGCATGGGCGAATGGTCTTAGTACTTTTAGAGGTGTTTGGTTTAGTGGGAGTTATTTCGATAATTGATATATGTATGACATATTGTCATTTGGTTAATGTAACCAAGTTTTGTCCCTAAATAATTTACATTGATGAAATAGATCACTAAGTGCGTGACTTAGTCTTGGAACTCTATTTGGATGATGTAATTATTTTGTCTCTAGTCAGGGTATTGTGTTGGGACATTTGAATACCCTTAAATGACTGGTGTGTGAGTTGGTTGATGACTAAGTTCCTTGAGTCATAGGTATTGAGATACTAAACCAGGCACACGGGTGTATGTTAAGAACATGCATTAGACAGACCCGCCGAAAAGGATTTTACTAAGATTTCGCTTAGTGTCAGTAAAGTTCTTTGCAAGTTATGAACTTGTACAGTCTTTAGACCTGAGTCTTTGACTATTCTGTACATGTGATGTGTATGCTTTGATACTATTCCACGTCAGCTGTGAAAGGGGGCTATGGATGGTTATTGGGCGTGCATGGATCATGTGATAGGATGTGGTTAGACAAGAGGGGATTTGCTCTTCCTTTATCGAAGGGAATTTATTGTTTCTTGGCCACTCGAAGAGTGTGACTTGTGCAAATGCGTGGCCGCGCTCAGATAGGATGATTGTCATCTATCTGTTCTTTCAACAAGTCAACTCAAAGATTCGAGTAAAAGATTGAGATATGTGAGGATGACACTTTTTCTTACCTCATTCTCAATTGGAGACAATAGTAGCAAAGAGACTTAACGCCGTTTTTGAGAGGACATGTACAAGTGGGAGACTGAAGGAGTTATGTCCACTGTCCTACGGATTAACTCGCTTAAGTCTATGTATCCGATATGCCTTGCTAGAGGTCGATGTCGAGTTGACATGTAAATAGGTTACGTGTCTGGTAGTCTTAAGTGGGCCCATTGGGTCACACACAATGTGTACGGGATATATTAGTATATATCGATATATTAAATATATCGGGTCAGTAGTAATACGGACCCAGGTGCGTTGTCGGGTTATGGTAATTAGAGTTATAGTAATAATTTAATTATGGTAATTAGAGTTATTGTAATAACCTAATTCCACCTTCTCATCTCTCCTATATAAGGAGATTCATATGATGAACCAAAAGATGGAATTAAGAGTATTGACTCATAGTATATTCATCTTATAAAGAGTTATAAGAGAGATATAGAGAGAAGTTGTGAGACGGTCTCACGTACCTTTATACTAGCATATACGTCGCAGTTCTGTACCCGTGTGGATACCAAAGGAGGCATCACGTTTGGGGTGCTTTATTATGTCCGTGGGAATTATTTATTCTGTCCGTGTAGATTATTTATTCCGTCCGTGAAAACTATATATATTTCTGGGTTTATTATACTTCTTATTAATACGTTGTTTCGCTGCAAATAAGGTATAATTGTTATCCATCTACTTTTGTCTTTTTGGTTAATACTCGTAACAGGTCCTTGGGTTTAAGGGTTGTAACCCTACACAATCAACAAAACACTCGATGACCATGTCTTCTAGACCACAAAGAACCATTGCTGTTTGCCCACCTTATTAGATCTCAATCAATAATCATCATAAGCCTTTGCTACTAAGTAGCTTGTGTAACCTGTCTGATTCCAATTGTTCCGTTGGAAACTTGCTCTTAACGTCTCTTTAATTAGTGGATAACATGTTATTAGCTCGCTTGGCTTATTCGTTCATACAAATTGGCTCTCTACCGTCGAGCTTTTGTTAGATGTAATTTTATTAGTATGTATTACTCTCAAAATATTACGTAATTACATCATTTTTTTTATGGCATAATTTCTTATGTATATATGCATTCCATGAATGCCCATGATGGTAAGACTTTTATATAGAGAGATTTAATATTGGTAGGCAATTATGATAGCATAATGTGATTAGGACTACCTCTTTGTAGGTCAAACTTGGCTCAAGCAAGTATTAAGTAGACGTATTCTTAGGAAGACAAGATTATGGAGGAATAACCATCCCATTGATTTGGTAGTGGCCAGTGGGTAGCCAACCATCCACTATGCATGATAAGGTTGACATCTTTTTTAGGCTAACGCACTAATCAATCAAATTGGGGTTTTTTCGGTTAATCTTCATAATTTTTTTTTTGTGTGCACGATATAACTAATCTCTTACGTTATGTTTATATAAAACACTATACGACAGAGTACATGGTTAAATAAGTCAAATTTAGGGGGTACGGTAGGTCTGTAGCAAATTACTTGTCTTTTATCTAACCAAGTGGTATTATTATTTGATCCGTCAGAAACAAAAATTTGTCATTTATATTATTCTCGTCATTTATTATTGTTCTATAGACAACATCTTAATTGTTATTTTTTTATCCAGTTTTTATGAATGAGTTATTCATAAAAATAACATTATGTACGTATCATATGATATAATATTTCTCCGTATATTTTATTCTTTATTAATGGTCAAAGTTTTATAATTGACATTCAGAAACACAATTTTTATGAAGATATATTCATAATAAAGAGTTATTCCGATTTTTATGTTATTGTCTAGCCAAAACTCAACGATAGTTCACTTAGCTCAAGTTTAGTTCACAACAACATACACCACCAACCCACAAGGAGTTCAACATAAGCTCGGGATGTATGACTCGCTCTGATCTGTCAAGGTTAACCAAACATGCCCGTGGACGTTAATTTATGAAGAGCCACAACCATGTGACACCAAAACGAACCACAAGAAGCCCCAAGGAGTACAGTGCGAACCATCCTAACCCAATTCAAGTGACACATGTCAAGCCACGATCCCGCCTCCAAATTAAAAGGCATACGAATGAAATCACACCAAATACGTCCCCCTAGACCCATCATCAGAAAAGGAAAGAGTTTGGTTCAATGTATTTAACGAACCGTACCACACTCATTCTTATCCTTATCCAATCCATTACCAAAAGGTGTTTTTTCCTCATGATTGTCTTACTTAATTCTCCACAACCCAGAAACAATAATGTCATTTTCTCGCATATTATATGACACATGTCCAAATCCGTACTCAATACCGTAAGGGCGTACTCAAAACTAATGGTAGTCAACCGAACTAAAAAAACTTGGTCATACGCCTATACACCGGTCACCTTCCACCCTTGCTCATCTTCCCACCAACATTTCTAACATGTATATATACACACTACTACTCTAAACACACAACCCAGCCATCATACAAACAAATTTTCATCTTATTAAACTTTACACCTTAACAACTATAATAACGTACACATAAAAAGTGTAGAAAAATGAGTGATGCAAAAGCAAAGCAAATCCTTGGGTCATCAAAGGTGATGGCCCTAGGCTTACTAGATTCCATAGCGGCTCTAGCCTACATGTGTGCTAAGTTAACACGACGAGCCTCTCGTAAGTTGACATTCAAGCTTAGTAAACGTGGGCGAAGTTCAGGGGTGAGGAGGAGACGAGGAGGTTATTGTGGTGGCGGCGATGTTGGTGATGAAAGTTTCGGTGAAGACGGGGTATGGCGGAAGTCAATATTGATGGGTGATAAGTGTGAACCTCTTGATTTCTCAGGTGTTATTTACTATGATTGTAACGGTAACATCTTGCCTGAACTCCCACCCAAATCCCCTCGTGTTTTGTAAGATGGTTCCACAACAAAATCGCAATCCCATGTATTGTATTGCGAGTATTAATTATTAATGAGATTGCTCAAATTCGGTATGTATGGACCATGGAATACTACTTCCGGAGTAGTATCATTTACTATAGATTTTAGAGGATTAATAATCACAACTGAAAAGTATAAGATCGTTCCAATGGGAAAAAAACTAGAGATCCTATTTGCAAGTAACGTAAAACTTATCCTCCCTCCTTCTCAATCATTTAATCTGTTGTCCTTTTATATTATTTGTGAGGAGTATATTTTAATCAAATGACAACAAATGACCAGGATTGAAAGACTAATCCATTTTCCACAATTTTTGCAATTGCTAGCTTAACACCCCTTCCTACCCTTCCTAGTTGGTACTATTACTATATTCCATCTGTTTTTTTTAATATTTTCGCTATTACCTCTATATATGTAAGGAGTATTTTATTAAAATGAAACCGACATCAAAAAATTCGGAGAAAATATAAATTAGAGAAATTTAAAAAGATGGATGGGATTCATATCTTTATCAACTATCACATTGATTAGGCCTCTTTTGATTTGGTCCACCTCCTTAAACGAAAGGGATAAGTCAGGACGTGCCATGGTCCATGGTCCTAGCTAGTGTAGGCGATATGCAACCGATAATATAAGTCAAAGTAAACGGTATGCTACATCTCTTTTTTAAGTCGTTACGTAGAATTTAAAGAAATTATACTCTATTATTTGTTGACTCGCTTGTTTATTCAAAGCTAAGCAACGAGAGTGCAAATCGCCAAATTGCTAGCTTACAAAACTACTCTACTAGTATGAAACAACAAAACAATGAAACAAAGCTAGGGCCAAGTGGAATGAATGACAAACTAGCCCAGCCCCACAATCTCCTTTTTTTTTTTTTTTTTCAAATTCGATTTTAGTTCGTTTCAATTCACCTCAAATTGTTATCACGGTAGTAATAGAGATAGAGAGAGAAGAAGGTAAGATCTTATCTGGAACGAAACAGAGATTGTGTCGAGACAAATCGTCACTGTCCTAAAGTTGATTTATACCCCGTCTGCTACACATGGCATCAATAGCACTCAACTCCCAGGATTCCACAATATTACGATATTTAGCTTTAAGTTGTTAGTTTAATACTCTTTAATCATGCAATTAAGCATTGCCTTTTGGGTAGTACTTACGTTGGTATATCACCCATCTTATGTACTACTCCCTCCGATTCACAAAGATCTTCCCCTTTTTTTAATATATGTGAGGTATATCTTAATCAAAGGGGAAGATCTTTGTGAATCAGAGGGAGTATATATTTTTGACCTTTTGTGATGAATAAAGGACAACTCAAAAGGAACTAATAAAGTTCTCATGGTATCAGAGCCAATTAAACCAAAGAAAACACAAAATCCTAACTCTACACCATTATGAGCGGCGGAAAAACAGACCCCGATCCGCCTAAAATCGAACCAACATCTCCTTATTATCTTTGTCCACATGATCGTCCGGGAGATTATATCACTTCCGTTCGTCTTAAGTTGAACAATTATGATGATTGGGCACACGCTATGCGTGTCTCGCTACGGGCACGTCGGAAGTATGGGTTTCTCGATGGCACTATCAAAACGCCTGCAAAACCGTGCACTGAACAAGATTGGGATGCAATCCAATGCACTCTTTTATCTTGGCTGATGAATACTATCTCCGATGAGGTAAAAGAACTCCTTCCCAATTATGAAAATCCAAAAAATTTGTGGGATGATTTGAGTGAGCGATTCGGGATCATAAATGGACCCCGAATTCAACAACTCAAATCCGAATTGACTGAATGTCGTCAATCTGAGTCTATGTCAGTAGCTACGTATTACGGGAAATTAACTACAATATGGGATGAATTAGACAAGCATGAACCGTTAATTTCTTGTACTTGCGGGAAGTGTGAATGTGGTGTCGGGAAAAAACATGGGACCCGACGAGAGGAAGACCGATTGCACCGGTTCTTGCTCGGCCTTGTACCTGGGTTCTATGGTTCTCTTAGATCTGTACTTTTGGCCCAAGACCCTTTACCCACTCTTAATAGGGCCTTCCAAACTATATCTCAAGAGGAACGTGTGCGTGGCATCGACAGAGGCAAGGTAGCTGTCGGAGAAACATCGGGTTTTGCCGTGCGTTATGCGTCAAAGGGACCATCTCGGACAGTCCATCAACCGAGCCCATATCTCACCAAAGAAGAAAAACGTGCACTATACTGCACACACTGTAAGAAAAATGGACATGATGTATCAATGTGCTTTGAGCTCCTAGACGAGATACCAGAGTGGTGGTATGAATTAAAGAAGAACAAATCACGTGGCAAAGGACAAGTGCAAGCCAAACATGGCTCACGTACACATGATGCCGCTCACGGAGTTTCGGTGGAACAAACCAAAACTGAACAAAGCGGACATGTAATGGTGTACAGTACACCCCCTTCCCGTTTTACTGGTAAGTGAATCATAGATACGGGATGCTCCCACCACGTCACGGGAAATATTGATGTGCTTTTCGATATTCGGGACGGTGTGTCACGGTCCATTCGTCTCCCTGACGGACAAATTGTCACGTCCAACCGAATGGGACGAGTTGCTCTTACTCCTTCTATTACTCTTGACTCTGTTTTATTTGTCCCATCACTTACTTGTAATTTAATTTCTGTCTCACAGCTATGTGACTCTCTAAATTGCGACCTTGTAACTAATTCTGTGGTATGTACTATACAGGACCAGTCAACGAGAACGGTGATTGGCACGGGTGACCGGATGGATGGACTATATTACCTCCATAGTGAAGCAATGTTGACGGTTAGTTATGTCGAGCCAGTTTCCTCTCCTATTCTATGGCATCATCGGTTGGGGCATCCGTCCGAGAAAATAATTAACTTATTATCTTTTGTTAATTGTAAGAATAATCGAATTCCTCAACCATGTGAGGTGTGTCACCGGGCTAAACATATACGGGATAGTTTTCCGTCTAGCAATAATAAAAGTCGTCGTATTTTTGAGTTAGTTCATTGTGACCTGTGGGGACCGTATGACCCCTCGGCTACCTGTGGAGGGCGCTACTTTCTAACTCTTGTGGACGACTTATCTCGGGCTGTTTGGGTATACTTGTTAAATGATAAGACCGAAGTAGCTGAGAATTTTCACAATTTCGTTGCCATGATTAAAACCCAGTTTTCTACTTTCATTAAAATGGTACGTAGTGACAATGGTACGGAGTTCAATGCACTTAAGCTTTTTTTTCGTCACAATGGAATTATTTTTCAAACTTCGTGTGTGGGCACACCACAATGGAACGGTAGAGTAGAGCGTAAGCATCGTCATATTTTAAACGTCGCTCGTGCTCTACGTTTTCAGTCGGGGTTACCAATTCGGTTTTGGGGTGAGTGTATCCTCGCCTCAGCCCATGTTATCAATCGGACCCCGTCAATGGTCCTTGACGGAAAAACACCCTATAAGATATTGTTTGGCTCCCCTCCGTCCTACACCGAGCTACGAGTTATCGGGTCACTTTGTTTTGCTCACAACCAACGAGCCAAGGGTGACAAGTTTGCTAGTCGGAGTCGGAAGTGCGTTTTTCTAGGTTATCCTTACGGGAAGAAAGGATGGTATTTACTTGATTTGGAACGTCATGAATTTTTCGTGTCTCGGGATGTGAAATTTTATGAAAATATTTTCCCGTTTCGGCCTAATTCTTCCACAAACAATGAAACAGGGGATGATTCTTCCCCTCATGTGAATAGTGGATCAGAGGAGATGACAAGTAATGAGGTCCTAGATTTTGACCTGGATAGTAATTATCCAGGACATATCCATAATGAAGTTAACGATACACCTTTGCTCCATACTGAACATACCTCGTCAGAACATGAAACAACGGAGCTGAATGTCGATTCCACTGGAAATTCTACTGAGGGCACGGGGGTCGAGTCAGTTGACTCAACTGCAGCTCAAACGGAATCTCATGTCCCACCGCCCACGGAAAAACTTGGTCGTGGCCATCGAGTTCGGGTTCCGTCTACGGCTCTCCGGGATTATATTGTGGAAACTACGACAAACATTAATAGTCCATCCAATGCTTCTCATGTCACCGTGTCCGAATCACCGTCCTCAGGTACTCCCTACCCTATAATTAATTATATAAATTGTGTGAATTTTTTAACAGAGCATCGAGATTTTTTGGCTTCCATATCAGCTTCTACGGAGCCCCGAAACTTTAACGAAGCTATTCACGACCCCAACTGGCGAGATGCTATGGAGGCCGAGATGACAGCACTTGAAAAAAATGGCACGTGGACGATGGAACCGTTGCCCCCGGGAAAGAAAGCACTCGGAAGTAAATGGCTTTACAAAATAAAATACAAGTCCGACTCGACCATTGAGCGATAAAAGGCACGACTTGTTGCTTTCGGTAACCATCAGACGGAAGGGGTCGATTATGACGAAACGTTTGTACCCGTTGTTAAAATGACAACGGTACGAACATTCCTTGTTGTTGCTGTTTGCAAGAATTGGTCACTTCATCAGATGGACGTTCATAATGCGTTTCTCCACGGTGACCTTCATGAGGAGGTTTATATGCGTTTACCCCCAGGTTTTGCTCCCTCTATTCCTGGGACAGTGTGTCGTCTCCGTAAGGCTCTATACGGGCTCAAACAAGCTCCTCGTTGTTGGTTTGCTAAACTTGGTGAGGCGCTTAAGAAATACGGTTTTATTCAGTCTTACTCGGATTACTCCTTTTTTACATATGTGAGTGAAACAACTAGGTTGAATGTGCTTATCTATGTCGATGACTTACTTATATCTGCTAATGATGATGATGCTTTGGCTCGGTTTAAGCGGTACCTATCCACCTGCTTTCATATGAAAGATCTAGGTGTTCTCAAGTAGTTTCTTGGTCTTGAAGTTGCCCGAAACAAGAATGGTATTTTTTTGTCTCAACGGAAGTATGCTCTCGATATAATATCGGATGCTGGATTATTGGGCTGCGAGCCTGCCCCTTCGCCCATTATCCAGGGGCATTCCTTGGCTCGGTCCACAAGCGAGGCTCTTGACAATCCCGAGCCCTATCGGAGGCTTCTAGGTCGCCTTCTGTATTTGGCTGTCACCCGTCCGGATCTGTCTTACTCGGTTCATATTTTATCCCAATTCATGCATTTACCACGGGTCGATCATTGGAAAGCGGTCCTTCGTGTTGTCCGGTACCTCAAAGGGACTCCCGGTCAAGGTATATACTTGCGTTCTGAATGTAACTTACTCTTGTCCGGTTGGTCTGACTCTAACCATGCTGGATGTCCCTTGACCCGTCGTTCTCTTACGGGTTGGATGGTGTTTCTAGGTGATTCCCCTATCTCATGGAAAACAAAGAAACAACAAACTATCTCTCGGTCCTCCACGAAAGCTGAGTATCGGGCCATGGCCGTGCTCACCTGTGAATTGAAATGGCTACGGGGAATTCTCTTTAGTCTCGGTATTGAACATCCCAATCCTGCTCCCGTGCATTGTGACAACAAGTCGGCACTGTATATTGCACAAAACCCCGTTTTCCATGAGCGCACTAAACACATCGAAGTGGATTGTCATTTCGTTCGTGATGGTCTTCAAGAAGGCTTGATTTCTTTTTCTCATGTTCCCAGTGATGCACAACTTGCCGATATATTTACCAAAGCCTTGGGCGTAGGCCAATTTTGATTTTTATTGTCCAAGTTGGGCACGGTGAATCCCCACGCTCCAACTTGAGGGGGGGTATTACGATATTTAGCTTTAAGTTGTTAGTTTAATACTCTTTAATCATGCAATTAAGCATTGCCTTTTGGGTAGTACTTACGTTGGTATATCACCCATCTTATGTACTATATATTTTGACCTTTTGTGATGAATAAAGGACAACTCAAAAGGAACTAATAAAGTTCTCACACAACCAAACCGTAACTTCAGTGTAGGTGAAGAACGGATGAATACAGCCAAGAACGTTTGCCAATAACTTAACCGGAACAGAGAAATATATGAAGTATGAAGAATGAGAGAGTATGTGTGTATGTTTGCTGTGTGTTAAAACTGAAGAGAAGAGAGCATTATATAGTGGAGCAGTGGCATTGGTTCAGTGCACAGCAATAAAGAGCAAGGTGGAGACTTGCAGCAATCAGTCTCGGGAATGACAACAATCAGTCAAAGACTGACTGAGAAAAAGGAAGCTTTTGGACAAAACAAATAATCCGACCACTAAAAAATACCGCAAGCAGTGCGCCGCAGGCGCTCTACCAAAGTCCGAGCCCGGCCCGTGCTCGTCTCGGCTCGACGCGCGCGCGTGTGGTGTACGTAGTCCTCACTTGTACACATCTAGTAGGTCATTTTAGTGGATCATATATAAACACCTTTTAGAAGCAATAAATGATCCATGTGGGATAGTTAATTCCACTAAGTATGCTTCTTTTGAAACATTAACTCTAACAATCCCCCACATGATTCAAAAGAAGAAGAAAAAAGGAGAAATCATTGGCAAACAGAGTCTTAGTGTTTAGATGTTCAGTGTCTTGTGGACTTTAACTGACACCCAGTGCGTACAAAAAACCAAGAACCATCATTTAGAGGTGGATCGAAACCTTTAACCTCCTAATGATATTGGTAAAGGTTAGTTGTGGACTTACCGTACTCAAATCAGGGCTAGTATTCGCACCATCCATGAACTCATCATGAACGCCAACTGTATATCATAAGTATTTTACTTGGACTTCCCAAGTGCTCTCCAAATGAATCCTGGTACTTCATGAATGCCTCTAGAGATCCTAAAGCCTAAGGATCTCTTGGGGTTTAGAGCAATAGCCCCCACATTCACATAGGTAAATTAATCAGGTTTGACTGTCACAAACCATCCATTTAGGACTATGAATTTATTAAGAGCCGAAGCTCAACCTTACAACACAAGACAGTAAAACTCAAAATAAAACGTATGTCACGCAAAACAGTTACAAAAGGAATGGTTGTGACAGTATGACTCGGGTTCACTGTGACTTCGTTTGACCGCATTTGACCTTAGCTAAGCTAAGTTGGGTATCAATCACAGTTTACTCCTTTACAGGCTTTAAACCCATTTCCCGTGCTGTCTCCAGCACCATCTTTCTACCAAGGCCTTTGGTGAAAGGATCCGCTATGTTCCTCTTGGATCTTACAAACTCAATTGAGATTACATTTTCTCTGATCAGATTCCTCACTATTCCATGCCTTAGGCGTATGTGTCTCCTTTTCCCATTGTATGTTTGACTGTGAGCTACCCCAATTGCAGCTTGATTGTCACAATGCATGGAGACTGATGGAGTCGGCTTCCCCCACAATGGAATGTCAGCTAGCAGACTCCTAAGCCACTCTGCTTCCTGTCCTGCCAATTCTAGAGCAATAAATTCAGATTCCATTGTCGATTTGGCAATGCAAGTTTGTTTAGACGATTTCCATGAAATAGCACCACTAGCAAGTGTAAACACATAACCACTAGTAGATAAGATATCGGGAGAATCGGCTATCCAATTTGCATCAGTATAACCTTCTAGAACAGCAGGTGATCTCTCATAATGTAAACCCCAATCCATAGTGCCCCTCAAGTATCTCAACAAACGAATAAGGGCCGTCCAATGGTCTTGTCCGGGGTTGTGAGTGTACCTACTTAGTCTGATTACTGCGTAGGCAATGTCTGGTCTAGTATAATTCATAAGGTACATGACGCTACCCATAATCTTGGCATATTTCTCTTGTCCTACACTGTTCCCGGGGTTTTTAGCCAGATCTATACTAGAGTCATAGGGTGAGGACAGGGGTGAACTATCAAACTGATTGAACTTTCTCGGAATTTTTTATGTGTAGTGAGACTGACTCAAACATAATCCTGTTTTAGTTCTAGTGATTTTCACCCCAAGAATAACATCGGCCTCCCCTAAGTCTTTTATGTCAAAACACGAATTTAGAAAATTCTTGGTATCGTTTACCACATGCATGTTTGTTCCAAATATGAGCATATCATCCACATACAAACATATTATCACACAACCAGAGTCATCACATTTAGAATACACACATGCATCAGAATCGTTTACCGTGAAACCATTGGATCTGATAGTTTTGTCAAATTTATCATACCATTGCTTTGGTGTCTGTTTCAGACCGTACAGGGACCTGATTAGCTTGCATACCTTGTTCTCTTGACCAGGAGCCAGAAAACCTTCTGGTTGTTTCATGTAGATCTCTTCATCAAGGTCGCCATTTAGAAATGCAGTCTTTACATCCATCTGATGAATGACTAAATCATGTATGGATGCAAGTGCAATTAGAGCCCTAATGGTAGACACTTTAGTAACGGGTGAGTAAGTATCAAAGAAATCTAAACCTTTCGTTTGACGATTACCACATACAACAAGTCTGGCCTTAAATTTATCAACTGAGCCGTCAGGTTTGAGTTTCTTTTTAAATACCCACTTGTTACTTAGGGGTTTACAACCCCTAGGTAAATCTGTTAACACCCAAGTGTTGTTACTCATAATAGACTCTATTTCACTATTAATGGCTTGAAGCCAAAAAGTGGAATCAATGGAACTCATAGCCTCTTTATAAGTTCTAGGATCTGTTTCGAGCATAAAAACGTTTACAACATACTCATCAACTAAACTCGTTTCGGCAAGGAAAGCGGTCACGAAATCTGGACCAAAACTGGTTTCGGTCCTGGACCGTTTGCTCCTTCGAGGTTCTTCGGGAACCACCGCCGGAGTAAAGGGACGCGCTGTAACAACAAGAGGCAAAGAGTTAGTTTTCATAGGGAAAATATGCTCAAAAAATTTTGCATCTCTAGATTCCTTTATGACCCCAAAACCGGACGAATCTTTAAGAATAAAGCGGTAAGCGGCACTATTCATGGCTTTTCCGATGAAAATTCCGTCTACGATTTTCGGTCCGATTTTGCTTCTTTGAAACGTTGGAATCCCGATCTTCGCCAGACACCCCCACACTTTAAGGTATTTGAGATTGGGCTTGTATCCTTTCCACAGCTCATAAGGAGTCTTACCTGTTTTCTTATGAGGTACACGGTTCAGAACATGACATGCATAAAGAACTGCTTCACCCCACATATTAGAAGGCATTCCAGAACTCAACAACATTGCATTCATCATATTCTTTAGTGATCGGTTTTTGCGTTCGGCAACACCGTTTTGTTGGGGTGAATAGGGGGCAGTCCTTTCGTGTATAATCCCATGGGTCTTACAATAGTCACTAAGTGGATTACCGTCGTATTCACCTCCCCGGTCAGATCTTACTCGTTTTATTTTAAGGTCTAATTGATTTTCAACCTCGGCTTTAAACTCTATGAACTTTTCTTCAGCCTCATCTTTGGTTGTTAATAAATAGACTCTAGTGTAGCGAGAAAAATCATCCACAAAAGTGATATAGTAATGTTTCCCACCCCTACTTGTGGTGTTCTTAAAGTCAGCTAAGTCCGAGTGAATCAGCTCAAGACGCGTAGTGGAACGTTCCACACATTTATTAAAGGGTGTTTTAGGATGCTTAGCTTCGACACATATTTCACATTTATCAAAATTTGTGTCGCTAAAGTCAGGAATAAGAACATGTTTTTTCATGTTTTTAATGGAGGTCACATTCACATGTCCTAATCTAGCATGCCATAAAGAAACAGACTCAGCAATATAAACAGAACCAGATGAATTCTTATTAATAACTTCTATGTCTAATACAAACAATCCACCAATACAAAATCCTTTACCGACAAAATTTCCATTTCTAGTGAGCACAAGTTTATCGGATTCGAAAGATAATTTGATACCTGCTTTGTTTAGTAAAGCTCCAGAAATAAGGTTTCTTCGAATATCAGGAACATGTAACACGTTATTAAGTTCAAGAGTCTTACCGGAAGTGAGCTTCAAAGTAACTTTCCCTTTACCGAGTACTTTCACGGTGCTAGAATTTCCCATAAATACGCATTCCCCACTCGGTACTTGAGAGTAATCCGTGAAAACGTCCCGATTGGAGCAAATGTGCCTTGTAGCGCCAGTATAAACAACTCATTCCGAAAAATTGCTTACTAAATTAACTTCTGACACAACAGCAACAATAATATCGTCATCTTGTTCAGTAAGATTAACATGAGATTTATTGGGGTTCCGTTTACCAGCAGGAGAAAAACCTTCGGGACAAAATCTAACCGAGTGACCCGGTTTACCACATGTGAAACAGTTTCCCTTAAATTCCCGTTTACCTTCACCTTTAGAATCCCCTTTGCCATCCCGTTTGAAAGTATTCTGGTTTCTAGTCCCATGTAGGGGTGTTCAAAAATTGACCCGGACCAGAAAAATCGGGTAGAGATTTTCAAACGGATAAAGTTACTTGTAGGGGGATGTTACTGCATTACATGACTTCTTCTTTGTACTTGATTTACATTAAGTTTAAGAAGGCTACTGAAATTTGAGATGCTCCTAAAACCAAGTATGGTTCTGATGATTATGGAACGAAAAAGTATGTTTGCAGTCGTTGGTTAAATTTCAAGCTAGTCGATGAGAAACCCATTTTAGATCAAGTTCATGAGTACGAAAATCTATGTGCAGAGGTAATGGCGGAAGGTATGAAAATTTGTGAGGTTTTTCAGGCTAATTGTTTATTAGATAAACTTCCGGTTTTTTTGGGAAAATTATGTTCGTAGTATGAAATACAAACAAAAGGATTTTACTCTCTTAGAACTAGTGTCTCATATAAAGATTGAGGAACAAAACCGTATACAGACTTTAGGTAAGCAAGTCGAACACTCCTCTTCCATGGCTAACTTGACCGAGTCTAAAAATCATTACAAGAGTCAAAAACGGGATAACAAGTCTTCCATTCAAGTTCATGGGAGTAGGGGTGTTCACCGGTCCAAACCCGGACCGGACCGGTTTGACCCGCGGACCGGCAACCCAAAAAACCCAAACCCGCGGACCGGACCGGTTAACAAAGAAACCCGGACCGGACCGTAAAAATACACTAAATTTGATATTTTTTTAAAGTGTGGACCGGACCGGACCGGACCGGGGACCGGTTACCAACTTTTTTGAGACCCGGAGACCGGACCGGTACGTGCCCCGGTCTGGACCGACCCGGACCTTACGGTCCGGTCCGGTATTCCATTTTATCCGACCACATACGATAATTTTTTCCATAAAAAAGTTCTAATCTGCACATGTCGGGTATGAAAGGCTTATGAACAACAGTAGGAACGAAAGTGACAACAAGAGGAGTAGTAGTAGAGATAGGGAGAGAAGAAGGTAAGATCTTATCTGGACATTGGTTCAGTGCACAGCAATAAAGAGCAAGGTGGAGACTTGCAGCAATGCGCCGCGGGCGCTCTACCAAAGCCCGAGCCCGGCCCGCGCCCGTCCCGGCTTGGCGCGCGCGCGTGGTGTACATAGTCCTCACTTGTACACATCTAGTAGGTCATTTTAGTGAATCATATATAAACACCTTTTAGAAGCAATAAATGATCCATGTGGGATAGTTAATTACACTGAGTGTGCTTCTTTTGAAGCATTAACTCTAACACAAATTTTATAATTTTAGTTTAACTTTTATAAATTCCGTTCAATTCTTATGCAGTAAGTTTAAGTTTAATGCTTTCTCTAACTTTCCAAAAAAAAAATCATTTATTTATTTATTTTATATTTACCTAAATGAATAACAATGGTAAATCCTAGAAAGTTGAAGGAAATAAATAATAATAGTAACAATGATTATTATTGTTAAAATTATTTTAATCAATATACTGTATTAAGTATCATAGTCAAAACTATTATCGCTATTAAAATATTAATGTTAATGTTAATTTATTATTATTATTATTTTTAAAAATTAATAAAAAAAAATATTGAAATTCGATATTTGTTCTAAAGGCGAATCAAACATGATCCACGTGAATACTTCCACCGATTCTTTTATCACAAATTCTTGTTTGTAACAGTCATATCACATACATGTGACGGGTCAAATAGTGCATATAGGACGAAAAGACATGATGCATAGGAAATAAGAAATGCCACTTGATTATCTATCAAGTGAGCGATATTTGACCCGTCATACCTTGTGACGAATAAATCTATCAAAAGGTAGAAACTTGGAATTGAACGGAGAGTAACTAATACTACCTCCGTTACAAAATATAGATAGTTTTGGGTGAAAAAAAAACTTATTTAATATAAGTTCTTTTGCGTTTTTTTGTGCATTTTCTCTTTTTTCATTGGATTGTATGAAAATTTTTTAATTTTCAAAACAAATTAATACCACTTAAAGTCTTTTCCTTAATAAATGTGCAAATGACTAAAACTGAGGGAGTATCTAATCTGGTCGAAACAAAAGAAAAATCGACAAATATCCAATCCAAACTTATTTTTTTTGGATATCGAAAATTTTGGATTGGATTCGAAACTCTGATCGGGTCGGATCATTTCCGAACTTAGAGATTTTTTTTGCTCACCCGGTGGGTGTACGTGACTAATCAACGCAATTCACTTCTTCTTTTTTTAACCCGAAACCCTAAATCTCTAATCAAACTCCCATTTTAACAAAATTAATCACAATTATCGAGATATTAAATACTCTCCAAACCCCAAACTAAAGAATTAATCAAACAATTACCCGCGAAATAAAATGGAGCAAAATACTAATCGAAGAACAAGAATTGATCCCAAAATTCGGCAAGTAGGATTCGACTTCGCTGCGCCACGGCCGCCGCCGCCGCAACAACCACCACCCCCACCCCCCTATCAAAACCCTAATAATTCCGCCATTGTCGCTCCTGTGATCATCCCTCCTTCCCCTTTCAACCCCACCGAAACTTCCCCCGCCGATTCCGTTGACGCCTACCTATCGGAGGAGTGGACGCGGCGGAGCAGTTCCGGCAAGTTTAGTCTGGATTTTAATATGTCCGGTGTTAATTCCCCTGCTAGTCTTGATGATAACGGTAATCACGATGAGGTTGAGCTCACTAGTTATAATGGTAACTATTTTACTTTGTTTTTAACCTTGCCATTGTCTTTATTTGATGTCTATGCTGTAAATTACGATGAGTCCGTCTTGTACAAGAATTTGTAATCCGATCCTTTAGACACCGTGATTATGATTTAGAGGCAGAAGGACTGAAATTAGAAATTAAATTTGCGCCTTTTGTATACATGTTATGTTTGCGGGTCTTGATTATTGTCTTATTGATTTGTTGTGAATTGTGATGTAGGATACGAGTAGTATTTCATCAGCATTATTCGAAAGTATTGGCATAATTATGTGTTAATAATACTCCATTTGTTCCGAATTACTCGTTTGTTTAGTAATTTTGCACATTGGTGTATTAGTAGTAGCCTGCATTTCACCGTGTTCCTCCTGTTTTCCAAAATATGTGAGGGGAATTTAATCCGAGTTCAAATGGGTCAGAACTTGCAAATTCTGGGTACTCCTGTCTCCTGGAATAATTGCATATTTGCATTGACTTGTTAAAGTGACTAATTTCGTGGAACATGAAAAGGTTGCTTAAGTGATTGATAAAGCAAGTTGAAGTTGATGGAGTATTGTCAGTGACACTGCTAATATACACATTATCGTAAAGCAATATATAACCTTTGATCGAGTTGTCTTAGATTTTTACGCAGGACTCAGGTTGGAAATGGAGTTTGTGTGTTATAACTACTTGGCAAAGATGCTACAACACCTTTTGTGTACTCCCTCCAATTCTATATTTTCTCCGCACTTCAATAAAATACTTTCACATGTAATAGGGAAGTGTGAAGAAAAAAAGAATTGGGGGGAGTATATTTTTTTTGTAGAGATAGTTCGCTTGGTATGGAGAAAAATGGGTTCAATTGAGGAAAATATGTCGCTTTACCATTTTATACTCCGTATTATTTTATAAAATAAGGAATGAATATAAAATGATAAAGAAATGAATGATGGTCCTTAATATGCAGTGAAGAATGAATATAAAATGGTAAAAGAATGAATGGTGAGCCTTAAAGTGTAAGAATTCAATGGCATATCATGTAAATAAAAGATAGAAACAAGGATAACATAGTAATTTGGGTATGTTTTAAAAGGAAAGTGGAGAAGTGAGGCAAAAAAAAACCCTACCAAATAAGGAAAGCGGGAAATAAATAGTGGCCGGAGGGAGTAATTTGAGAAAGGGTAGTGTGGCGCACGGGTAATTTTTAACTCTTTTTAGAGAACTTTAGATTTTCAGGGACAGAAAGAACACTTTCTTATATTCTCTTGCATATATTCTGCAGCTTAGAATCATATCTAGATATATATCTGCTACATTCAGTGCATGGCAGATGTAAGGTTCCCCAGTGGTCCTGAGTTGCTTGATCTTCAATATTGCTAGAAGCTAGATGGACGTACTCTTCCAACATCAGATTCTAAAGTAGACATCTTTTGGTAAAAGGAACCTCATCCATAAGGAATTTTTTTTTGGCAATTGGCAAGTTAGTGGCACATGTTACTCCTGGGAATATTGAGCTTTCACGTGTATATATCATGCTATCAGCATTGTTTTGGGGTTAATGCTGTAAACTCAGAGGTATAGTTAAGATGCACACCGCTGTTTATGATGGTAAGCAAAATCTGCAAATTTGTTTGTTACCAATTTTGCTAGCAGTGTTGTTTAGTCAACTTATATGCTGTCCATTTGACATAATGATTTATGCATGGAATATAAGCCTTTTGCTCTTGGTAATAAAATTCTCCCTGTCATTAATCACAAGTTTTCTGTGTTTATTTTCTTTCAGTTATTGTTTCTGTTTTACTACCCATCAACTCTGTAATTCTAGACTTCTAGATACTGAATAGCCTCCAGTTATGTGATATTCATATGCTCGCAATGAATGTCAAGTTGGAAGGGAGTCATTCTCCAATAAATGGCCATTGCAGCCTTAGTTTCTTATTTTGTACTGTATTACAGTTAATGAAAACAATAATGCAGAGAAAGGAGGCAGTGTATCAGAAGCAGGGATGTCATGCAATGACGTGAAGCCAACTTCAAAGCCACTAAAGGAAAAGACAAGCAAAGCTGAAAGGCGTGCTCTACAGGAGGCTCAGAGAGCTGCTAAAGCTGCTCAAAAAGGTTCACCTTTTCACGTCTATTTAAATACCCCATAAGAGAACCTTTTACGTTGAGACGCTTACCCAAGCTGGCCTTCTGGCTCATATCTGTTAAGTTTTAGAATTGGGCATGCATATACACGGTCCGACTCTTAAGGTTTATTGTTGATGGACTGGCCTTGGTTTTGGGGTTTGATCAATTGATAAACTTCAATTGGAAATGCATGAATTCTTTTTTAAGTAACTCCTGGCATCCGATGCTGCAGAACATGGTGCTGGAGTGGTGACTGAAGTAATTGAAAAGCCTCCTAAAGTGACTAAACCGGCTTTACAGAAGAAAATTGCTCCTTCCACTGCATCTTCAGTGCCAGTGTCTGAAATGAAAGCAGGTGATCGGTTACCAGAGAAGGAAAGGAAAAAAGACATCCCAGCCCCTCGTTTGCAGTACGATGATAAGAGCAAAGTGGACAAAGTGAAAAAGCGTTCTGTTGTTAAGAAAACAGAAGTGAAAAATCGAGTTGAGCTTTTCCGGCATTTACCACAATATGAACATGAAAATCAACTCTCAGATCTTGAATCCAAATTTTTCGAGCATGTTCAAGTTCATCCCGCTGTGTTCAAGGTACATAGATTTTATAGTTATGAACTGACAATGATTCTACTTCTATTTGAATTTGTCGTAATAGTCTCTGAAAAAAAAAGGATAGAGGACCTGACAGCTTAGTTGAGTGTCAGCTTGATACTGTTATTTTATTATATTGGGGGAAGAGTTGATGCTGTTAATTGGAAATACTAGTGCAGAGGTCTTTGGATTCACATTAAGATAATCGTGATTTAAAATGGAGATGGTTGTCTGGCCTCCTGATCAAAGGATAATGATACCATGAAAGGCATACTACCAATTCTAGCTACTCCAGTGATGTTTGTTACTTTTAATTGAGTTTAAAGGGTGACTTTTATGTTCCATTATTAAATTTAATTGAGTATAATTGAGTTTGAATTTATGGTATATAAATTTAAATTTGTATACCATGGTTGTCTTTATATGGAAATAATGTGCTGAAAAGTTGGAAAACCCAGGAAGGGAAAAATTATATGAAGAAATTAGTCTATTTGATGTTTACTCCTAATCACTTCAGGCTCTATGACACTATAAAAGTTAAAAGCTTGAGAAGGTCTTGTATGCTAGAACCTAGAAAGTTGTTATAATAACTCTCCATTTTTATACTACAGCCTTTTGATTACATTGTGCTATATTTAGAGTAAATTGCATTGCCTGTTCAGCTTCAAGTGGCTTTATGTTTAAACCGTCTGTAATGGTTGTGTTTGGTTATATGGGATTTCGGAATGCCTCCAAAATTTACTTCCTTCTACCCTTAGAGGTACAAAGAACTCAAAATTTACTTCCTTCTACACTTCTAACCGTCATGTTTTGGACATGTCAGGTTGGCTTGCAACATTTGGCTGGAAATATAACTGGGAGTAATGCACGATGTATTGCTATGCTATATGCTTTCAAAGAAGCCATTGAAGATTATCACACCCCACCTCAGAAGACTCTAGCCAGAGATTTAGCAGCCAGAATCAGTAATTATATTTCATACTTAAATGAATGTAGGCCCATCTCTATCAGTATGGGAAATGCAATCAGGTATCTAAAGACTCGTATTGCAAAGTTGCCTATCAATCTCACCGAGTCAGAGGCAAAGGATGTTCTTTGCTCAGAAATTGATCGTTTTGTCAATGAAAAGATAGTAATAGCGAACAAGGTTATTGTGAATCATACTGCCTCGAAAATTAGAGATGGTGATGTTCTTCTCACGTATGGTTGCTTCAGTGTTGTTGAGATGGCATTGATAAATGCGCATGAGCTTGGAAAAAAGTTTCGGGTCATAATAATTGATTCACGGCCAAAGCTTGAAGGTCAAGGATTGCTGCGTAGGCTGGTTGGAAAAGGGCTGAGATGTACATACACTCACATTAACGCTGTTTCGTATGTTATGCATGAAGTCACAAGGGTTCTCTTAGGGGCTGCTTCCGTATTATCTAATGGGACAGTGTATTCAAGGATTGGGACAGCGTGTGTTGCTATGGTTGCTCATTCTTTTCATGTTCCTGTGTTAGTTTGCTGTGAAGCATACAAGTTTCATGAGAGGGTCCAACTTGATTCTATATGCGTCAATGAACTTGGTAATGCTTTATCTCTTCTTAACAATGAATGCTTCAGTATCTTTTTTTCTGTTTTATTTTTGGTGTTATAGGAGGCACAAGGCTAGTGGAAACTAGACAAAGGCAAAGGGATTCAAACCTAAGACCTATTGATCCGAGTCCAAATGTCTTTTTAAGGTTGCTTGTTGTTGCTGATTATCATTCTGATCTCTGTAGGTGATCCTGATGTTATCTCTAAGGTACCTGGTCGAAAGGATGTGGATTATCTGGATAATTGGCTGAGTAAAGAAAACTTGCAACTTCTAAACTTGTTGTGAGTGTCATTTCTCTTGTGATGGGATAATATGAATACACGATTTTTATTTTTATTTTGGAAAAATAATTGTTTTAACATCTTGCCATTTACAGATACGATGTCACTCCCTCTGACTACATATCAATGATTGTCACTGACTATGGAATGGTAAGTACTCCATTTATTGATGTCTATTCTCTGACTACATATCAATTATTGTCACGACTATGGAATTGTAATTTGGAAGTATCATTTATTGACGTCTATTCTCTGGGTTTCTAGAATTCTACCCTAGATCTCTCTGAGCAGTTGAACACGTTAACCAACTACACACTTCCTCCGTCCATGAATCTAACTCTTCAGTTTCTTTCGCATGAGAAATTGAATTGGAGTAAAGGTCGTGAAGTCGTAAATCATTTGAGTAATAATCACAAATAACATAGAAACAGGCAATATATAAAGCGGGAAATTTATTTGTGGACACCAAAAAAGGAAACTGAAAGTCCATTCATGTATAGAGAGTATCATTTTCACCTGTAGCTTACAGTCCACGTCATAGCCACGTGGATATTCTGAAATAACAATTGGGTTTTCTCGTATAGTTGCAGTCTATAATATTCAGCCTGCCCTTCAATAGCCTTAAACTTATGCTGCCTTATAATCTCAATCATCACCTTCGAACTTGATTCTGGGGTGTGGGGGCTTTGTTATATTGCAATTTGATAATACTCATGCATTTTATAAAAACTGAGCTACTCAAAGGGGCACCAAAGTTGTGTTTGGGATTTTCTCGCAAATTTCAATTCATGAGTATTGACTGACAGTCACTATAATAGTGACTTCTTATGTGCGTGAAAGTTAACGATTTTCACTATTGCATTTCGTGTCAGTTTGTGAATATCTTATATTCAGGCGGCCTTCACTCATTTTGTGCTTGTAGCATAGTTGTTTGCTCTAATGTTGCTGCATGTAGGTTCCACCCACAAGCATCCCAGTGATTGTGCGTGAATACAGGAAAGAGCATCTCTTCTGATATGTACAGGTTTGTGTTCTGTGATCTATACCAAAACTGATTGATGTAAAGCAAGCGTTGATCTTAGTAGTATTCTTTTATAACGAGGAACGATACTATGTACATTATTACTTCGAAATAAGATTTCTAGTAGTGTTTGTAAGGCCTATTTGAATATGCAGCCGCATTTGTTAATTCATTCTTGTTCTGGCATTCTATCAATTTGTTGATTGTATTAGCATAGCTTCTATTGGATTTATTTTATGTTTTCTGTGTTGGATTTATTTGAGAAGAGATCTTACATGATTGCGACGCTCTTCCATGGTTATTCTTCAAAATTGAGAAACATATATCAGAGCTCGATGCCTACTGAAGCGCCTATCTGAATTTTGATGACGTGAATGTGGAAACCAATCATCTTTGTCTTCACGTATACAATTATGGCAAGTTGCTTCCGGATACACAGGTCGATAATCTCAATGTCCGTGTATCAAAGCTTGTGTCGTTGCCTGCAGCCAAACGACATGGAAAGATCAATCAAGTAGGCTCAGCAACGTATGAGGCAGTAAAATCGTCCAAGAAGAAGAGGGTCCTTTTTATCAACCAAACTAGTTGAGCTAGTAGACTATGTCAACTAGATTCCGGTCTGTATTGGATTTTGTACACCCCTAAGGAGAGTTAGTATTCATGACCTTGCTTCGAATCCTGACTGCATCCAGATCGTCATTATCACTCTGTTAATAGGATTGTGTTTTGAGCGAGAGCAAAGTTATTGGATCTTCGTTGTACCATGCTTATTGAGATTGTTCCGGAATTTTTCTTGGAATGAATTGGCTAATCGTAGGACATCATTTTCCTAAACATTTTTGTTGAGATATTAATGTCTTATGATTTCCAATTTCCGTAGTTATGACTTGGTCTAGAAATAAAAAAATAGGAATGTTATAAAAAAAAAACTACAGAAATTATTTTGGAGTATATACTATTTGATTTGGTTAAGGTATTACAAAAATAGTAAGTATATTTGTCAAAATTTTAACCATCTAGATATTCACGAATGATACAATAGACTTACTCCGTCTGACTTACACCTTATTTATTTATTTATCTTTTTATTAAACTACTATTCATAATAAATAATACGGAGTATAAAAGTTGAATAAACGGAGAAAGTAAATTGCAACGGTATACTACAAAATACAACACTCATTGTTATCTAACACTGCGAGCAAGAGTTACAAAATATCATATTAACACTAACCATTTGTTTTTAAACAAGAAGGCCTATTAGCTCAGTTGGTTAGAGCGTCGTGCTAATAACGCGAAGGTTGCAGGTTCGAGACCTGCATAGGCCAGTTTTTGTTTTGTGTTTTTTATCCTTTATTTCTACGCCTAGAATGAGTTGCCATCAGTTGTTCGGAGGAAAATGAAGCCATATACAGGTGAAGTCTGACAGCTTAATGAACTGCGTCTGCCGCAGAATTGGTCGCGTGCTAATGACAAAATGCTGCCATACGTATCTTTGATGATTTTTGACTTTAATTTGTCACTCTATATTACTCGTATTAACTTTGTATACATACCTCTAGAATGCAAGAATTTCCTAATTTTATGAGCTAAACTAGTCGTCATGTCCATGCACCGCACGAGATTACTAATTTACTTGTCTAACTTCCATGTGGTTGTCACGGCGCGTGCTTGTAGAGGTTGTCGTAATCGTGAATAGGACAGATGTTGCGAAGATCGAATCATCAAAGCTACTAAAAGACGCATGACATGCAAATATAAAGAACGAAGGAAGTTGACATGATCCAGTCTAAGGAAGAAACAGACATTAAAAAATTCGTATACTCCCTCCGTCCCAATGAATTGTTTGCCTATTCTATATTGGGGCGTGTCAATGAATTGTTTGTTTTTTTATTTTAGGAATGCTTTTTATATATAATTTTACACTTCTCATGAGTTTTGCTCTACATGTCACTTTCTCATTGGATGTCTTAACCTTGGTGCCAAAAATAAAGGCAAACAATTCATTTGAACGGAGGGAGTACTATAAAATAATTGCAATATGTAATCTGCATAAATTATGCCCTTGTTCTTCTGTGTTTTTCTCTGTCGGGGTCTACTTTGTCTTTTCAACTTTTGACCTCTTTTTCTCTATTGTTTCCTTCGCTACGGATGCTTCTTTCGCCGTCACTTCGAAGCTGTAAGTCATTTTTGGTGTGGAAATTCTGTTACTGAAATATAAGTGAAAAATTGCTTGTAGTTGGTGTACGTAATAATAATTAACTTACTCCTTGTCTATCTTTCTCTTCTCATTTTTAGCTGAGGTGTTCACCGGAGGGTCGGAGTTTGTTGTAGGCTGACTTTCTAAGTTGTCTTGTTGTGCTTGCTCCTGTGAAAACATTGGAGTTGTTTGGGTATATGGTATCGTGTGCAAAAAGATGCTAGTGTTTTTGGGTAAGAATTGTTGTTGTTACCTCTGTTTTTTGTCCCCCCTTTCCACTGTGGTTGGAGTTGGAGGGTCCTTTGGCGTCGGCAATACCTTTTGACACTTTAGTTCCCGTTCGGAGTTGTATTTGGTAATCCCAATCTTGACTTTCATGGTGTATTCTCTCCCGACATACTTTCTCCTTTCCCCCGTCCTGTTTTTCGCTCTCTTGTTAGGACAAAACGGTTAAAATTTGTTCGAGTAGTTGGTGTGTTATTTGTTGTGCGTACCCTTTCATATTGGGTTAGTAATGCTTCGATTGGTCTCCCGACTATCTTCTCAGCTTCTCTCCCAAAAATCACCAAAGATGCATATGCTATTTCGTCCGCTATTGTAGTGATTAATCTGTGTCTGTGTTGTAGATATTAACATATTTGTGATATTGTCTAGGAGCAGTAGATAGGTTTAACATACCGTACGGTGAGTTATATTTTTTTTGTGTTTTTTCTTACCTTTGTTTGGGGTAGGGTATTGGTTCGTTACATTGGCGATACTTTCCGTCCTCGTCGATTCCAACGGGGCTTGATGTGCAAGACTGATACCGCCAGTCAACATCTGTTCTTACTTCTGTTATCGTTCCGTGACATTTGTATACCTCATTCTGTTCCAATTGTTTCATTTAATCGAAAATGTTCAATGGTATATCATATCAGTAGGTATGCGATGTTTGTCGACATTACCTGATCGTCGACATCTGCTTGTAGAAGTTCTGCAATGGTTGAAGTGACCATATCTTCTGCGACCTCAGCATCGAGAACTCTTATTTGAACGGGTTCCTGGTCCCTTTAAGGTGGTATGACAACGCAAATAATAATATGTGGCTAATCTAGTATATGTGAGATCGGGGACATGGTTCATGTGCGTTTTTTTTATTGTGGGGGCAAACGGTTACCTTTGCAGTAATATTCTAGTCTCTAGCAAGTCCAAGTCGAGGAAGACCTTGGTCCCATATGTGGATTGTAATTGATAATCTCCCACATCGGTGTTGTAGTCTTTGTTAGTAAGTATGATATGTGCAGCATTATTATAGGCAAAAAGATCAGTCAAATGTGATTAGACTAACCGTAATATATTAAATAGAAAGCAAAGCACTCTCCATGCTCTATTCAACAAATGCTCTATTCTAAGGTATGACACTTGGCGCGATGCGATTGGGTAGAAATTGAAAAGACGGGAGTTGAATACATAAAGTCGGTTATTATTAGTTAGGATCTTTCAACTTCTTTCTCATTCCTTATGTATATATTAACTAATATGATTTGTAACAATAAAAAAACTTAAAACCAATTAGTTTAAAATGGTTCCTATGTGATTGCAAATCAAGATTCAACGGGTACCTAATATATTAATGCGTGTCCATTAGACACATGTTAGAAAAACCGTTAACATAATACCTACATAATATTAAGTGACATTATAATATTTGGCTTTATTATACACTTTAACTAAGTTAATAACATAATATTAAGCCTACGTCCCCTTTTTATTGTCCTTTCGACTTTGCATAGTCCTACTAAACCACGGGTTTATAAACAATCGAGACAAATGGAGAAGTACTGTTTAGTGCTAAGCCGAAATGCGTAGAAATCAGAAGTACCAGTAGTAGTAGATGAGTAGGAGTGAGGTTGAAAGAGGAGAAAAGAGAAGTACTGGTAGTACGTTGCTGTGTCAAAATATGTGCATCCACATACACATGTTACATGTTCCATGTACATTTTCCTTGGCATTGAAGTGGCGTAGGTTTATGTTGCCTTATTTTCTCATATCACACAATACGGAGTAGTGAACAAGTTTTTTGAAAATAAAAAAGATGAACGATAAAAGTTGATAAACAAAAGTTTATTACCTTCATAATTTATGACCCTTGCAGATGTGATGACTACGACCATGTCATGTCCATTTTGCCGGCTAATTTCTTCTGTAATGTAGTCAGACCCATCACCCCATAAAGTCACGTTCACTATTTTTTCCCTGCATGTAGTCATTATATTGCGGTAAGTTAATTACTTTACACGTAGCTATATGCGTGGTAAAGGTGGTGAAGGTACCTTTCATCTTGTATTTGTATATGACGTAAATGTGTCCGACCATTTTTTGTTAGCACCTCCCTTTTCTCCTCGATCATTTTCAGGAAGCCAACAACGTCTGCACCATGTTGTTAAAAAGAGTGAATAGGCAAATAGAGTGTTTAGATAGTAAAATTGTTGCATTTTATAGTGCATGTGTCGGTGTACTTGCCTATAAAATAATCATTTTTGTTGTTGCGTTCTTTCAATTTGTCGAGTGGGTGGAATTCGAATTTGTGGAGTGGAATACTTTGAGTTTGGTCCTTATCCTCCTGTATCGATGTAAATGGGGTGTACTTGATGATGTGTGGGTTTTCTTTTACTGGTTTGTATGATCTATTATTTTGCGCCACCTCAAAATAATGTTGGAGGGTGTAAATTTTCCCCTCGTGCAGACGCCTTCATATGAGGTCACCCACCGTTTGGGTATTATTGCATGTATATGGTTTCCCTGGCCAGAATGAGATGAAACAAAATGTTCAGCAATTTTTTAGCACCGGCAAAAATAGACAGAGAATCAAAATGGTTGTCCAATTGAAGGGTTGGGACCTCACCTCTTTGTCTAATAGCACCATGTTTAGCAACAGTGGGGGGTTGTTTTTGTTCGGTGTTACGCGCCATATCCTTGTGGCTCGTGCTGTTATCTGATATTTGGACTTTGAGGGGACCAAGCCTGAAATGGTAGTTCTTATTGGCGCCATTTGTTTCCTTTGTTGTCTGTGGTTTGGTTATTTTGTTGCAATATTGTGTCGCGTATTTTAGCTTGGGTGTTAAAAAAGTGTATCGATAGTGTAGTGTGCATGGGGTATTTATATGCGGCTAGTATAGTAACGTGAGAATAATTGTTTAGAGGAATATTTTTATTCATTACGTAATTGAATGTGTCATTATCATTGTTATTTAACTAAATATTTTGAGGAATCTTGTCACCTAGGATTCTACATCATCCATGAGGAAGAAGTTAAAGAGCTTACATTTCAATAATAACCGACTTAAATAAAATATGCTCATGCCAGACTGACGCGAGAGATGAGAGAGAAAGAAGAGAGAGAAAATCCTAAAAACCCCTAAAAAAGAGTGATTAACGGCAGCTTTCATGACGCGATCCAGAAACTCTCATCCCAGAATAAATCCTTCCATTACTCTGAAACAACTTAAAGAAAAGATGAAATCAACTTCTAAACAAAACATTGATGACACTGATGATGTCGAAATTACGGAGCCAGTTCTGCAGGGGTACGATATGAATGCAGAATTGGTTACAATAGAGGAAGAAGAGATTGAAGGGGGTAATCCTTGGACTACGGTTGGTGGGTCTCAAAAGGCTCCAAAGCAGAAGAATCTCCTCTAGTTGACAGAAGATGATGTGTCGACGGAGATCCAATACTGGTCGACCGCTTTGTTTAGGTATGTATTGGGGGCTAATCCACCATGGAATATCGTTTCGGGTTTTGTCAGGCGTGTGTGGAAGGGGTTGAAGATTGATAAAATATCGATCTTACCTAATGGAGTATTTCTTGTCAGGTTTGAAAATAATGAGGACAAGCTTAAGGCACTGGAGAAAGGTTTTTTAATGTTTGATAGCAAACCTGTTGTCCTTAAAGAATGGACACCTGAAGTGGAGCGGGTGAAGAAACATTGTCAATCTCTGCCAATTTGGGTGAAATTTTGGAATCCAGACCTGAAGTTTTGGGGACAGGATAGCCTGACCAAGATTTCTGGTCTGATTGGGAGATATATTCGACGTGATGATATTACTGCTCAAAGGACATTCCTTAGTTATGCCGGAGTTTTCATGGAGGTAGAATTTAATCAAAGTTTTCCTACTGAGATACAGTTCTTAGATGAGAAGGGTTTGGAGCATAATGTTCAGATTGAGTATGATTGGATTCCTATTGATTGCTTGGAATGTAGGGGAATTGGTCATAGTGCTGAAATGTGCAGGAAGAAGAAAACTGCTACAAGTAAACAGAAGCAAGTCTGGCAACCCAAGCCTTTGCTGCCAGTTCCTCCTGTGGTGTCGCAGGTGGTTGTGGAGCCTATAGGACTGATTACTCCTCAGGTCACGCAACAGACACCAAATTCGCCTCAGAGAATTGTTACTAAGCATCGGGTTGAAGGTAATAGATCTTTTTCTGCTGGAGCAGCTAGGTTTCTTGAAGCATTGTTGAAATCAAAGGAGAAAGATAGTGGGATTGGACTGGTGAATCGTCCACCTGAGAATGGGTAGTATGGGTTTTTGGAACATTCGGGGACTAAATAGCCTAAATAAGCAGCTTGATATCAAGTGGTTTCTTAAGCATAATAACATAGGGATTTTTAGTCTTCTTGAAACTAGGGTTAAAAATAGTAATTGGAATAAGGTGTTTAATAACATCTGTAGTGATTGGTCTATTTGTACTAATAATTCAATTTGCAAGGGTGGTTGGATTTGGCTGTTGTGGAACCATAAGTTGTTTGATATTTGTATTCTTGATACTTCGGCTCAATCAATGTTGGCCTTAGTGCAGGATAGAATGGGGGGGGGGGGGGTTCAATATTACATTACTCCTGTTTATGGTTTTAATAAGTTGGTTGATAGGGATGAGTTATGGAGTAGATTAAATTTTTATCATAATATGGTGAATGGTCCGTGGATGGTGTGGGGAGACTTTAACAATATTCTGCACATTGGTGAAAGAGTGGGGGGGGGGGGGGGGCTCATAATACTATCACAGAGATTAGGAAGTTCCAAGAGTGTGTGAATCAGTGTGAGATTGAAGAACTTCATACTTCTGGTGCTTTTTTCACTTGGAATTATAAGCATGAGGTGGGGGGGGGGGGGGGGGAGAGTGTTTAGCCGTATTGATAGGGCTTTTATTAATGCTGAATGGCTGGAAGTGTTTCCCGACTCTCATGGTACCTTCTTGCCTGAAGGGTGATTTGACCATTGCCCGTGTATTATTCAGACTGAGATTCAACAGACTTATCGAAAGGCTAGCTTCAAGTATTTTAATATGTGGTCTTTGGATGATAATTTTCTTAACATCATTGAGAGTATTTGGAGCAGAACTGTGCATGGGACTGCCATGTTTCAATTGGCTCAGAAGCTTAAAGTGGCTAGTATCCTTTGAAAAAACTTAATAGGAGGAGATTTACTGAGGTGGAGAAGTCATATCAGGTTGGGAAAATCACCCTCGCTGAGTTACAGGTACAATTGCATATGGATCCACTTAATACTCGGCTTAGTTTCCAAGAAAGGCAGGTGGCTAAGGAAGTTCGATTTCTGGAACAGGCTGCTCAATCCTTCTTACGTCAGAAAGCGAAGTGCCATTGGCTTGATCAAGGGGATGACAATACAAGTTATTTCCATTCTTGTATTAAGAAGAGGTATAGTTGCAATAAGGTACTTAGAATTCAAAATATGGACGGGCTGGAGTGCACTACAACTGATAGCATTACAAAGACTTTTGAGGATTTTTATGTTCAATTGTTGGGTACTAGGTCTGCTACTAGGAGTGTTCATAAACATATTGTCAGACTTGGTAGATTGGTGACGCAGGTTCATGCTGATTACCTTTTGCAGCCTGTTAGTGGAGACGAGATCAAGAGTTGTATGTTTGATATTCCTGGGGATAAGGCTCCCGGCCCAAATGGGTATACTAGCCAGTTCTTTAAAGATGCTTGGCCTATAGTGGGTCCCTGTGTGATAAAGGCCGTTCAAGATTTCTTCATGAAAGGTAAAATGCTGAAGCAACTTAATCATACTTTAATCTCTTTGGTGCCTAAAGTTGATATGCCTACGAGGGTGGATCAATTTAGGACGATAGCTTGTTGTAATGTCATTTACAAATGTATCACAAAGATTATGAGTAAGAGACTTGGGTCTATCCTTCCTGATATTATTAGTCCTAATCAGAGTGGGTTTATACAAGGTAGGGAGATTGTTGAGAATATTCTTATATGTCAGGATTTGGTGAGACTTTATGGTAGGAGTTCTTGTTCTCCTAGGTGCTTAATGAAGATTGATTTAAAATAGGCTTACGATTCAGTTGAATGGGGGGTTTTTGGAACAAATGATGGAAGCTCTTATGTTTCCTCCTAAGTTTGTGGAGCTAGTGATGGAATGTGTTTCTACTACCTCATATTCTATTGTTCTTAATGGTTCTACCTTTGGGTTCTTTAAAGGTCAGAGGGGAATAAGGCAAGGGGATCCTTTATCCCCTTTGTTATTTGTTATTTGTATGGAGTACCTGTCCAGAATCCTTAATGTAGTACAAGAGTTTGATGGGTTTAAATACCATTCCTTATGTAAGCAAATGAAACTACCTCACCTCTGTTTTGCTGATGATCTATTGCTTTTCTGCTATGGTAGTGTGGATGCTCTTACGATCTTGGTAAGAGGATTCCTTACTTTTTTTGAGGCTTTGGGGTTGCAGATGAGTAGGGAGAAGTCCAACCTTTATATGAATGGAGTTGTGAATGAGAATCAGTTGATTTGTACCACAGGTATGAGGAAGTGCCTATATCCTTTAAGAAGTTGAGTGTGGTTCATTGCTCCATATTGGTTGATAAAATTGTGGATATGATTCGGTCTTTAGGCTCCAAGCATCTTTCTTATGGGGGTAGATTTACTCTTGTAAGGGCGGTCCTTCATAATATCCATCATTATTGGGGTAGGATCTTTATTTTGCCTAAAAATGTGCTGAGGAAGGTTGACTGTATTTGCAGGAACTTCTTGTGGAAAGGTCATTTTAATTATATCACTTCTCCTCTAATAGCTTGGGATCAGGTATGTTCTCCTAAAGATAAGGGTGGTTTGGGGATTAGAGACTCTATTGCTTGGAATATTGCTTGTATTGGGAAATATATTTGGTGGATAGCTCAAAAGAAGGACCATTTGTGGGTAAAGTGGATACATTCTAATTTTTTAAAGGGCAGAAACTGGACAGAAATTAATGCGTCTACTACTGCTAGTTGGTCTTGGAGGTCTATATGTCGGGTGGAGGATAAGCTGCAGCCTGGTTACTGTGGTGACTGGTGGATTTCAAATGGGCAATGTTACTCTGTTCAGAAAGGCTATGAGTGGATTAAGTCGGAGTGTGTTGATGTAAGTTGGAAGGATTTTGTATGGAACATGTTTGCTCTCCCTAAACAAGCTTTCATTGGGTGGATTGCTATGCATAATCGTCTCATGACGAATGCTAGATTGCATAGATTTGGTGTGACTACTGGCCTAGAGTGTAATTTGTGTGGGGATGCCTTTGAAGATCAAGAACACATCTTCTTCAGTTATCCGTATAGCTTGTGTTGCCTTCAGCATATTTCGGATTGGTGCAGGGTATCTATTCCTGGTCAGCTCACTGTCATTTGGTGGGAGCAGCATCAATTCAAGTCCAAGTTGCATAAGAAACTGATTGGCGCTGCTATTCTCAGTCTTATGTATTATGTGTGGATTAATAGAAACACTAGTAAATTTGTTCATGTCATTACTCATCCTTTGAAGGTTGTTAAGAGGGTTAGAGATGAGGTTACTAGGAGAGGTCGACTTCTTTTGCCTACTTCAAAAGTAGCTGTAATAGATGAGTTCTAGTAAGTTTTCTTGATATAGTGGCTGAAGTAGAAGGGCGGGTTGTTGGAAATTGTTGTATTGGTGTCTATGGACGTTGTAATTCCCTATTTTTTTTTAATATAAGCTTACCTTTCACCAAACAATAATAATAACCGACTTTGATTGCTTTACCTAGGATTCTACATCATCAATGAGGAAGAAGTTGATGAGTTCCTCACCTTGGATTCTACCTAATGAATGAGAAAGAAGTTGAAAGAGCTTACATTTCACCATATTAGCTAATGAATGAGAAAGAAGTTGAAAGGTTGTAAGTAATAATAACCGACTTTGATTGCTTTACCTAGGATTCAACATCATCAATGAGGAATAAGTTGATGAGTTCCTCACCTTGGATTCTACCTAATGAATGAGAAAGAAGTTGAAAGGTCCTAACTAATAATAACCGACTTTATGTATTCAACTCCCGTCTTTTCAATTCCTACCCAATCGCATCGCGCCAAGTGTCCTACCTTAGAATTGAGAATTTGTTGAATAAAGCATGTAGAGTGCTTTGCTTTCTATTTAGTATATACATAATGAATGAGAAAGAAGTTGAAAGGTCCTAACTAATAATAACCGACTTTATGTATTCAACTCCCGTCTTTTCAATTCCTACCCAATCGCATCGCGCCAAGTGTCCTACCTTAGAATTGAGCATTTGTTGAATAGAGCATGGAGAGTGCTTTGCTTTCTATTTAATATATTATAAGATAAGATAAGATAACAAACTGCTGACTTTCATAGTATTATTATTTTCCTGACTGATCGATGTTATTTTGGATATGTCATACCATATAAACGTTAGATTGGGCTTATGCTTATCTTCATCCTTAGACCTTAAGCTAAGTAATCCTACTTGAGTTTCGGCTTCCGAAACCTTCCCTATATATACCCTCAGCTCCCACCCTTCAATTCATTACAAAAACAACAACAACAAAAATAAATAGGCAGAATCCCTGCCTTACTGCAATCGATCCAAAACCAAAAGAGAATAACTAGTGATATGATGGCGTTTATTACGATCCAAGAGCTTTGCCTAACTTGCATCTTTTCAGCAGAAAACAATCTCAAGATGCAGAAAACATCTCCCTGCTACATGACTGCGACCCTATTCCATGACTCTTCTTCTTCTTCAAACTTTGAGAAGCACATATCGCAGCTTGATGCCCAAGGAAGGGGAAACTTACTTTTCAAGGACGTTAATGTCGAGACCGATTACATCCGCTTTGAAATCTTCAATCAGGGAAAGCTGGGAAGGTCCATTTTATGAAGAAGAATCATGTCGGTACTCTTAATGTTCGCGTATCAGAAGAGCTTCTTGAAGGAGAACAAAAACCGTCCTCCTTTGCTGTTTACGAGTTTACGACCAGGAAGCACAAGAAAGATGAGCTGAAGTTGGTGTACAAGCTGCTGTCCAATGGAAGCAGGCAGCAGAACCTGCAGACTTGCAGTAGCGATTGAGAATGATATCGGTTTATTTAAGAGCGCTCTGAGTTTTCGTGCTCCTATATATAGCCTCCTTGCATTGGAATTAATTACATAGCTAGTTTGAACGCTTCTTCTCTAAGGAATCTTATTATGTAAGTACTACGAGTATCCTCTATATACTAAGAGGATAACACATGATGTGTCATCCTCTCATGAAGCATTTTCCCTCCGAAATATCAAAAGATAATTACTCCTATCTCATTAAGGAAACAAATACTCATATATACTCCTATTTCATTAAGAAAACAAATAAATCACTAAAGTCCAATAATTATAATACTTGTATCTCTTATTTCAATAAGTGTTGACGTAAGCCAATATAAAATATTTGATGATGAGAAAAACTATACGGAAAAACTATACGGAAAATCTAATACAAACCAATAAAATACTTTCAAATTTTGATTATAATATATAGTAAATAAAATAATTTATTTATCTAATATATTTGGAGTATTATTGTGTTATCTTCTAATTTGTTAATAAAATTTCTAATGATCTGAATCCATAACAGAATCCGTTTTGATTCATTACAATTGATTTTGTGATAAAAAAACAAACCTTTAATCAAATAATCAAGTAAAAATTATAAAATATTATTACTTTGTACTACCTCCGTTCAAGTCGAACCTTCCCTTATTCCTTTTTGGGACGTTCAAGTTCAATCTACCAATTTTCATTTTAGTCATTGTTTTAATAGTAAACAAATACATTAAACCTTATATATTTACATAAATGTCCATATCTACCATACATTTAATATTAAACATATATTTAACTTTTACCCATTTGTACCTTTAATAAAAAACAATCAATTTTTTAGAACTTAAGTAAAAAGCAAAAGGAAAGGTTCGACTTGAACGGGGAAGTATTAGGTTTGTAAAAAAGAAATGTTCATTAAAATATTAGAATATACTTTAAATGAAATAACTCGATTACCTTGATTATCATTGGAATTTTAATTTATTTATTTTCTTGTTGAATCTTTGGTTTTATGCCTTATATGTTTTGATTATATCGAAGTTCTAATTGTTTCAAAGTAACGTGATCAAGATGTTTAGTACAGAAATGAAAGGAGCAAAATCTCAAGAAGGCTTTCGGACAAGAGATCAAGGGGGAAGGACGGCGGCATAAGATCCTAAATGTAAAGAGAATAAAGCAATTGTATGACAAGGATAATGTAACCTTGAATAAGGTTACATTAATCTCCTCCGTAAATAAATTCACACGAGTCGCCAAGATTTAACTTAAGAAATACTTTTTATTTCGTGTATCGTGTCAAAATCTAAGCGTTTGAAGAAGATAGTTTAAAAAGGGAAATTATCTATCAAGAAAATAAAAGTTTTCAAAATAAATGATTCTCAAAATATCTTGAGGGCTTGTTTGGTTACTCCTCAACTTCCCGGGAAGTAGAAAATCCCATGAAATGGATTTTGAAAGAATTGTTTGGTTACCCCAAAAGTGAAAAAATGGGGTAACTCAAACTTCCACCATCAGTTGCACTTCCTGAATGATGCGGGAAGTTGCTCACCGACCCCCCCCCCTCGGTGAGTTGCACTTCCCACATCACGAAATATGTCAATGACTTTTTTACCCTCATGCACTCATCATATTTCTCACTCTATTACCCTAATTGCATCGAAACAAATTGCTATTAATCCTCTTGAAGTTGATTTTTTTTTTCAGTCTCCCCGAGGATTTTAAATTCACATATGTGCGGGGCTTGTTAATTTCCAATCAACCAAACTACTAATGTCATTTTTTTCAAACTTTCACTAGAACGCGGTTTTTTTTTTCTGAACAATATTTTTTTACGGAACAGTGAGAATAATGTAACTCAGTTTTTTTAAAAATAAAATATACGGGAATTCAATTCACGTGAAGTGTGAATTCCAGGATGGCAACCAAACACATATTTGCGAATTCATGGGATGTTAACGTGGGAAATAAATTCCTGGGAAATACAACTTCCTACAGGAAGTTACTTTCCAGATGAACCAAACGAGCCCTGATTCCACAAAGATATTAGAAAATCATTAACAAGGGAAACTTAAATATTTTATCTTGATTGATTGATGTTCCACCTACCATATCTTCCTTAAGTGAGGAAGCACATCAATTAAGGTGATCTTATTTCCTTTGTTAAGGAGAATAACTCACCTATAAATACCATGCTCTTCCTCACTTTAAAAACACGACTTTGATACACATTTTTCTCTTTGCAAAAATAAAATCACATTTCTTTTCAAAAGACTTTTATCAATACTTTTCGGGTTAAGTCTTGGCTATATAAAATCGTGTTTAAATTGTTTACGCTTGAAGTCATATAGTTTCATTATTCTCTCTAGACAATTGAAGTGTATTCATAGCTAGAGAAATTTTGTAAACTTGAGTAGTATTAATACACGAGTCGAGTAGTGGTTACTCAATCGAACGACATACATCGTTCACACCTTGAACGCTTCACATCGTTCAAACACCGAGGGCTTCACATCCCTCACACCGAAGGCTTAACATCCTTCATTGTCGTGGGCTTAACATTCCACACACCGAGTGCTTAACATCACTCACACCATCACGATTAGAGTTAACCGTGATTGTCTATTTGTAAGGTAATCCGGAGAAGGTACGCTTATAAATAAAGACACCGGTGGACGTAGGCTTTTCAATTGGGCCGAACCACGTTAAAAATGCACGTGTTATTTACTTTACGTTGTACTTTGCTATTTCTTATGCTTATACTTTTTAGTAGTAAGTATAGTAGCAAACATTTTTGTACTTCTTTTATTTAGCCATTCAACTAACGCAATATTACACTATATCCTTCCAAATAGGATTTTGGTGTAATATATTGTTTAAAATTTTAAAAGTACCCAAATACTCTATTCACCTCCCCCTCTAGAGTATTTTCTAGGATCGCTAGACTCTACAATTGGTATCAGAGCAGGTTCTCTTGATTGATTCATATCAAAAGAGTAGATCCTAAACTAGCGATTCTATATTAATCCATTTTGATCAAATGGACTCCAAGAACTCAAAGTTTCCCACGTTTGATGGTGTAGACTATGGGTTGTGGAAAAACAAAATGATGCATTATATAAAAGAAACAGATTTTGAATGCTGGAAAATTATTGTCAAGGGTCCAATTGTCATCCAATCCGTTGATGTTCTCGGGAACATCACCGTAAAGGATGAAGAGGACTATGATGAGAACGATTATAAAAAGGCCGAAAAGAACTCTCGAGCAATGTCATTATTGCAACAAGGAATTTCGTCCAAAGAATATAATCGACTCACTTCTTGTGTTTCCGCAAAAGAAATCGGGACAGTTTAGAACTTGTGTACGAGGGAACTACTCAAGTAAAAAAGTTCATGATTGATTTATTAACTCAACAATACGAATTATTTAAAATGGATAAAGATGAAAGCATTACTGAAATGTCCGCAAGATTCACTAACATTAATAATGAACTAAGAAATCTTGGAAAAAAATTCGACACTGAAGATCTTGTTAGAAAAGTCTTAAGAAGCCTTACTGATAAATGGCAAACGAAAGTCACTGCTATTGAGGAATCTAAAGACCTTACCCTTCTTAGTTATCAAGAGTTGCTAGGTAACCTTATGGCTCATGAGCTCTCTCTGAATCAACGTCAGAGTGAATCATCTAAGAGTAGAGGAATAGCCTTAAAAAGTTCTATCAGTGACGATGAAGAAACCATGAGCGATGACTTAGCCCTTTTCGTCAAACGCTTTCGAAAGAATTTTAAATTTGGACCTAAAAACTCATTTAGAGAAAGAGGTAACAACCCTAATACAAAACAAAACAATAAAGGATGTTTTAAATGTGGAGAAACTGGACATCTCATAAAGGATTGTCCGACGTGGAAAAATATCAAATCTAAAGGAAAAAAAGAACGATCAAAGTTTCAGCACAAGCAAGCCATGCTGGCTTCGTGCGGATGGGGAGAACTAGACTCAGACGAAGAAGAGGAATCAGAAGATGAAGACGAGGCAAACTTTTGCCTAACTGCTCAACACAGCAACACGTCCAGGTCCGAAACACAGACGTACAAAGACATGTGCTTGATGGCGGAGACGTATGGTTTAAGCTCGGATTCAGATGAGGAAAGCACTGAGGTAAGTTTTATAATGTTTAAGAAAAGACTTAGGAAACTTACTAAAGAGAAACTCCTTTTACACTTTGATGAAGTATTAGAAACCTGTGAGCAACAAAAGGAAGAAATAAATGAGTTACTAAAACAAATAAATGAGATAGCCTTTGAAAATATTACTCTAAAGAGATGTGAAAATACTCGAACAAATAAAAAGAAATCTTCTGAAATTTCAAAAACAAAAGTTGACGTATCAGACGATTCAAAAATTTGTTCAAGTATAAACATCAATAAAGAGAAATTAAAAAGAGACACTAATTATGAAAAAGTCAGTGCAAGTGTTAAAATATTAAATGAAGAAAATGCGGAACTAAAAAGAACTATATCTATACTAAACAATGAAATCAATATTGAGAAAATAAATCATGACAAAATAAAAAATTCTCTGACCTCAAAAATCATAGAATTGATAAAGGAAAAAGGAGTAATGCAGGAAAAGTTGGATGAATGTGTCTCAAGAACTTTGGAAGGTAAAAAGACTAAAGAAGAGGAAACTAATAAAAGAAAATATGCCAAAAGAAAGTGGAAAAAGAAATCTGAAAATGAAACAAATGAACACAGTGATAGACACAGAAAAATATGGGTGCGTAAAGATTCTTTGCCTAATGTAAAAGAACCCAAATTTATTTGGGTACCTAAGAAACAAAAATGACTATCGCAGGTTCACAGATGGTACCTAGACAGTGGGTGTTCAAGACACATGACGGGTGATAAAAAGAAATTTTTGTCATTAGAGGCATATGACGGAGGAAGTGTAACCTTCAGAGATAATAAGAAAGGAAGGATAATCGGTATTGGTAAAGTCGGCTTATCTGATTCACATTGTATTGAGAATGTATTGCTTGTAAAAGGACTAAGGCATAGTCTCTTAAGCATATCTCAACTCTGTGATCGAGGAAACAAAGTGGTGTTTCATAATGATAAGTGCCGAATTATTCGAGAAGGTTCCTCAAACGTCATTGTGGAGGGGGAACAATCAAACAATGTTTACATAGCCGACATCAAAACCCTACCCGACAATGCTGTCACCTGCATGAGCGTTACCATCGCTGATCCACTACTTTGGCATAAAAGATTTGGACACATAAGTCCTTTCAGTCTTAATAAACTTAGATCTCTGGATCTTGTTCAAGGATTACCTTCCATAACCTTCGACACTACCAAGGCTTGTGGTACCTGCATACGTTGTAAACATGTGAGATCTGCATTCAAGCCGAAAAAGTTCGTAAGCACTCCAAAGCCTCTAGAACTTATCCATATGGATCTTTGCGGACCTATGAGAATAAGGAGTAGAGGCGGTAGCCGGTACGTATTTGTTCTTGTAGATGATTTCTCTAGATTTGTTTGGCCAATCTTCCTTAGCTCGAAAGATCAAACCTTTGATGAATTCGAATGTCTAATGAAGCTAGTCCAAAACAAGTACAGTTGTAATCTTGTATCTATAAGAACATATCATGGAACCGAATTCGACAACGAATCCTTCATAAGTTTTTGTAGAGAACATGGAGTTGGGCATAACTTCTCTGCTCCACGGACTCCACAACAAAATGGAATAGTCGAACGAATGAATCGAACGCTTGAAGAAATGGCTCGTACCATGTTGCTATGTAGTGGTTTACCCAGAAATTTTTGGGCCGAAGCTGTTAATACAGCATGCTATATCCACAATCAGGCAATGATCAGACCAGTGTTGAAGAAAACACCCTATGAACTACTTAGAGGAAGGAAACCTAAAATTTCTCATCTCAGATGTTTTGGGAGCAAGTGCTTTGTCCACAACAATGGGAAAAATAATTTGGGTAAATTTGATCCTCGAAGTGATGAGGCCGTTTTCTTAGGCTACTCAGATCATAGCAAGGCCTACAAGGTGTGTAATAAAAGGACTTTACGTGTTGAAGAAAGCATCCACGTAATCTTTGATGAGACTAATTCCATAAGTCAAACCGACATTGAAGAAGAAGACGATGACGATCCAGATTTTTGGCTCACTAGAAAGGATGCACCTGAACTTAATGAAGAAGAAAAGGAAATAGAAGGATCAAATGCTAAGTTAAGTGAAGAACGTACCAATGTTGATCCGAATATATCATTAGTAAATGAAGAACCGAACAAAAGTTCTTCAGAGACTAACGATAAGATGGCATCAACATTATTCCCAGATAACACTAAAGCTAATGTAACCTCTGGTATAAACGCAGGGGGAATAAAGGACGATTCTTCTAAGGATAATGTAACCTCTGGCAATATAACCCCTGACATGAACTCAGGGGGAACCAAAGACAGTCCTTCTAAGGTTGATGTAACCACCAACACTAGTTCAGGGGGAACTACAGCCAAAGATAATATAACCTCTGGTAACAACTCAGAAGAACCTCCCAAGAAAAGTAATAACGTTCCCACGAATCTCAAAAAGTGGAAACACCAGAGTTCACATACTACGGACGCTATTCTGAGTGATTATCATAAGGGAATCCAGACCAGAAGATCTCTAAGAAATCATTGTGTTCTAAATTCCTTTCTATCCACTATAGAACCCAAAAATATCAAGGAAGCGCTTACTGATTCAGACTGGATCGTAGCCATGCAAGAAGAGTTGGGTCAATTTGAACGAAACAGAGTCTGGCATTTGGTTCCTAGACCATTAGATAGAAAAGTGATAGGGACACGTTGGGTATTTAGAAACAAACTCGATGATTCCGGAACCATTGTTAGAAACAAAGCAAGGTTGGTTGTACAAGGTTACAACCAACAAGAAGGAATAGATTTTGACGAAACCTTTGCTCCGGTTGCAAGATTGGAAGCCATTCGGATACTCATTGCATATGCCGCTCACAAAGGATTCAAGTTGTTTCAAATGGACGTTAAAACGGCGTTTCTGAATGGGTTCTTAAAAGAGGAAGTTTTTGTCGAGCAACCCCCAGGATTCGAAAGCGTGGATCTGCCAAAACATGTTTTCAAGCTAGATAAGGCTCTCTACGGGCTAAAACAAGCACCAAAGGCTTGGTATGATAGATTGTCTCAGTTTCTACTTCTAAACGAGTTCAAGAGAGGGTCAGTGGATAAAACACTCTTCATCAAAAATGTCGAGACTGACACGTTGGTAGTTCAAATCTACGTTGATGACATTATTTTCGGCTCCACTAATGAAAAACTTTGCAAATATTTCTCAAACCTAATGCAATCAAAATTCGAAATGAGCATGATGGTTGAGCTGGGCTTCTTCCTAGGTCTACAAATCAAGCAGTCAAAAAGAGGAATAACTGTGCATCAAGAGAAATATGTGAGTGAACTTCTTAAAAAATATGGGATGGAAAAAGCAAAATCTGCACCTACACCTGTGGCCATCACCACTAAGCTTGATAAAGATAAAGGAGGTAAGTCTGTGGACAATACTTCATATCGAGGTATGATCGGATCTCTACTCTATCTAACTGCTAGTCGTCCTGATATCATGCACATCGTGTGTGTATGTGCTCGTTTTCAGTCTGACCCAAAAGAATCTCACCTAACGGCCGTTAAAAGAATCTTACGTTACTTAATTGGCACGCAACGTCTTAAAATGATTTACCCTATGCATGATAACTTTGATCTCAAAGGATATTCAGATGCAGATCATGGAGGGTGCTATATCGATAGAAAAAGTACTTCGGGGACGGTAACGTTTCTAGGATCATGTATAATATCATGAGGATCCAAGAAACAAGCAACAACGGCACTTTCATCTACTGAAAGTGAGTATATTGCTGCATCTCTGGTATGTACTCGATTACTTTGGCTACGTCAACAATTAAGGGATTATGGTGTACATATTAAAACCGTACCTATCTTCTGTGATAATATCAGTACCATCGCCATATCAAAAAATCCCGCACATCATTCACGTACCAAACATATTGACATAAGGCACCATTTTTTAAGAGATCATGTAGAAAAGGGTAATATCGAACTTGAGTTCTGTCCTTCAGATTTACAAAAAACTGATATTCTTACTAAACCTTTACCCAGGGAACGGTTTGAGGAATTACGGTTAGAACTTGGTCTGATAAATGACAACTGAATAAGTTGTGAGTTGTTTTTGCTCTTTTCCTAATATGCTTGACGAAGACTGGGGTGATGTTAGTCTGCGATTATATTACCTAGATTCATGTACAGGTTCGTAGTGTCTTGTGTAAATTTTCTTGAGATTGTGTTTCATTCATCCTCGCCTTGATTTTTTGGACTTTATCATATATACCATATGACATATAATTTTACTCCCATATATTCATGTCAAATCTTGAATATTCTGAATAATTTCAAATAGGAATTATTCCTTATGTAAAATTATACCCATATTTTATCTATGGTATATTTCCCTCACAAAATCTCGCTGCCATATTCACAATATTTCCTTACTCTTCATAAATTCTCACAAGTGTCTTATTTAATAAGGAAATCTTCCCAAAATCTTTTCCACCTAAAAATCCTCCTCAATATTTACTCTTTCCATAAAACTCATCATTATACTTCTTTAATAACCCCTTCTTTTACCCTCATCTACCGTCACTTTACCCTTTTCACCCATCTTCTTTATTCCAACTTCCCAACTTCTTCTCTCACCTCAAAATTTTTATCATGGCACCAAAGAAAGCTACTTCCTTCACTTCTCACAAAAAGAACTTACGCTTCGCAACTAGAGATTTGACTCTTGATACCCGGGCTATGACTGCAGTTGTAGTGATCGAGGATATGACTGCAATTGGCAAACGGAAAAGGTCCATGAAAGGAAAGGAACATGATGGTGAAGAAAAGGGGGGCATGCATGGAAAGGAGTTTATCCTAGCCGAACTCGAGAGTGTCCGCATGAATAAACTGGAACACGATCAGGTAAATAAGGTTCTTGATTACCCTTTCGTTTCTGGTCGTCAATATCTTTCAGCTTGGTTTGATGAGAATCCATGCGTCTCACAACTCCGTGATTTACTTGCTTTTCAAGAATGGGAAAAACTACTAGATATGGGTCATGATGTCTATCCGGTTCAGATTGCTCAATTTTGGGCAACCTTAAAAATAGATAATCGGGTGTTGTGTGCAAATTTTGGGGATAAATACATCAAAATCACAATGGAAGATTTAAGTAATATTCTGGGGATACCGTGTGAGGGGATAGAAATTTATGCACGGGCTGGGTGGAGAAACTATAGTTCTGATGAGATTGTAGATATTAAGAAAACTCTTGATCTTAAGGCAACTGAGATTTCTGTCATGTCTGGAGTAAGCTTGAACCCCATTGTTAAACTTGTCTTCAATACCTCTTACTCGTCTCTACTGCCGAGAAAAACTGGAACAAAAAAGTTGCACATTCATGATATTATCTTACTCCATCATGTTCTTAGAAAGACAAAGGTGAACCTGCCATTTTTAATGTTCAGTCATATTGAACATGTGGTCTCTGAGTTAAAGTCATCACAGATACATGCATCCACTTGCATCCCTTATGGGATGTAGTTATCCAAGGTGCTAAAAAATAGGGGTGTTATAAGCAAGTCCGCCCCTTTTGAAACACCTTGTGACATCATGACCACGACATATCTAAGACAAATGTCTATTTTGGATGACCACAAACTTTTACATCTCATCCCTCAATCAATGAATTCGGTGAGAATGTGGTCAAAGGTGTAACCAAAAGACGGAAAAGAGATCCATTCAAATACCTTGTAGGAGACCTTACCTACATCATTGAAAAGATTCCAATAGAAGACATGAACTTAGTCTCCAGAATGGAAGTACCACCCTTGAATGATAAGCCTCAAAACCCCTCATATGGTCAAGCTATGGAGCAAATAACCTTCACCGAATTGCTAGAGAATTTAGAAACTAGTCCCTCTATGCCAACTTCGACCGAGTATTTGAGGGACATGATCTTGAATTCTACCATGAAGAAGGAAATTCCAACACTACCTAGGGTCACCCCGAAAATTATCATTCCTACTAAACTTGGTGACCCCGACAACTTCTCCATACCTTGTTCGATCGACGATGGCATCTTCCTTATACTCGGTCAAGCTCCCGAAGAAGAAGTTATTAATGAGTGGAGGATGCTACCGGAGGTAGCTCGTCTTATGGGTTTGCCAAGGCCGAGGAAAGAGTGTATGATTGGTGGCGTTATCTTTAAGAGTAAGAAACATGGTACTCCTGGTTGCTTCTCAAGCAACCCCGACTAAGCTCAAATGATTTGATTTGGTTTGGTGGTGTCCATAATAACCACCTTGTAAATATTTGTATATTCTTATCTCCTTTTATTTTCCTCGAACAATAGCTTTTGGTTTTTCCTTTGGAGCCTATTTCTTATGGCACTTGCATGAATTATGAAGATTTCTTTTGGAGTTTTTGGGATGTTCCACAATGATTATGAGAGTTTATTTCTATCTATTTTAATACATGGATTGAGAAGATTGGTATTATCAAAGAGTTGAGGTTGGTTTGGACCAAGTCGAGGAGAATTTTCGCAGCAAAAGGCTAATATTGAATGGAGGATCTCACCAGGTGAAAATTCACCCGGTGGAATTGTGGCCCGAGATCCGTCGGGTGAAACTTCACCCGATGGCAATTTTGCTGGAATTACTGGAATTGACGGAAAACCTGTCGGATGAAATTTCACCCGGTGGAATCTCACCGGGCGAAATTTCGCCCGACGGTAAACTTATTTGCGACTTGGGAATTGACGGAATTCCGTCGGGTGAAATTTCACCCGGTGAAATCTCACCGGGCGAAATTTCGCCCGATGGTGATATTGTGCGCGATTAAACGAGAACCGGTCTGAAGACCGTCGGGTGAAATTTCACCCGATGGTGACCACCGGGTGAAACTTCACCCCGCGTCACCCTTATACCCCAAACACCCTTCTTCTTCATATCACCATTTTCCCTCTATCTCACTCCTCAAATAAACCCCAAAAACCCAAAAACCCCCAAATCCTATCACCCTAAATCCATTCTTCTCCACTAAAAATTAATCCAACTCCATAATCTTCATCCTTATCGAATTTCTATCATTCTTTAGGAATTCTTTTTGAAAAATCTTCACAATTTTTGACAACCTCATACCCTAAACCTCCATCACCATAATCACCCACCTCAATCATCAAATATGAAGAGAATCAAGCAAACTGCAAGGAAGAGGTTATTAGCTATGCTCAATCGCCATTCGGGGTCGACGTCCTCTTCTTGTTTCGAGGAGCCAACCGAGGCTCGGGACGAATCTGTCCCGAGGCCCATTCAAGCACAAGGCTCCGTCTTGCGCGAACAACCTGTTGCGCTAGAGGTACGTTACCCTCCTATTCGTCGTAATGTCTTGCATTCTGGCTCTGGTGTTAGTTTCGCTAAGAAAGCTCAACTTGAAAAATTTAAGAAATGGAATTTTAAAATTGAGCCAACTCGTTGGGCTGCTAGAGATGTTCTTTAAGCGAATGGGTATTGAACCGCAGGTCTGAGTAATGTGCCAAAATCTCGGACTGATTAGATTTTATATGTCAAAAGAGGAAACTTTTCAAAAACTCACTTGATAATTTTTCGCAACTTTTGAGTTTGGTGGTGGTGACGACCCCACCTTTACTTTTCAGTTGCAAGAAATTCAGTATGTTTTCTCCTTGAGAGATTTTGGTGCATTGCTTGGTTTACCCACTTCAGTTTTAGGAGGGCCTCGGGCGGGGCAAACTAGGGATGAAAAATTTGTCCGTGATCGGTTTTGGTTTAAAATTGCCCGCCAAAAGACCTTCATAGGGGGTAAGATGCGTTCATTCTCCATCCGGAACCCCATTCTCAAATACTTGGCCAATTGTTAGAGGATGCGGTTCTGAATAGAGACCCTTCTGTTGACATATCTGAGGCCCTAGCTACACATTTTGCCCAGGTTGCAAAGGGAAACCGCAAGAACATTTCTTGTGGTGGCGTAGTCACGATGATAGCTAGAGCCTTGAACGTGAACTTTAGTGACTTAGCACCAGTAATCGGAGTCGGGATTTACTTAGATGAAACCTATTGCTCTTTTCTTATTTGGCCCCAAAAAGGGGATTATAACAGTTTGTTTCTGTATAAGATTACTGAGTTTTGAGCTATTGAAATGCCTAACCCCGATTGGGCGAGGCTTGATGTTGAGGAGAACTTCGGCATGCCGAAAAGGTCAGGGGAGTACATTCGGGATAACACCCATGGTAAGTTCTGTCAAGTTAATTACCCCGATGGACCTCTTGACTTTGGTGATGATGATGTCGAGGTAGTTGATGTGTCAGAGAAGGAACCGGAAAACGAAACCTTCCGGGATAAGGGTCAGAGAACATTACCGTCTTCAACCCATGGACCCTCTTCCTCCCGTCAGACCAAACCGCAGACCTCACAGTTCTTCACCCCCGACTTTTCTGACTTTACCCCGCACCGACACTCTACTTTCACCCAGTCTACCCCAGGTTTTCAGGAGGACATTAATATGAGTCCTCCGAGACACTCTTCGTTCTTCGGATCGGAGGAGTTTTATAACCAATAGGGAGAAGTCTATGATCGCACACGTCAGACTTGGGAAAACTCGACCACTTCCCTCAACTTGGCCCAAAGCGCTTATAACGTAGCTCGGGATGTGCGCGATACTGCGCATGACTCTTGCACCTACTCTAGAGATGGTTTTAAGTACGCCCGAAACAGCTTCGAGATAGACAAGGATGCTGCTAGAGATGCCCAAGCAGCGAGGCTGGCGGCGGAGGAGAACCAGATGATGTTGCAACAGCAACAACACTATTTTGATCAATTTTTCGGTATGCCTCTGCCTGGGTCTTACTACCCACCACCTCATCCCCCAGGTCCTTCATGAGTGGTTGAGTGTTGTTAGTGTTAGTGTGAGGGGGGGGGGGGGGGGTCGGGTGTTGGGTTTCGGTAGTCATATTTCTCTTGTTCTCAGTAATTTTTGTTAGTTTCTGCTGCGCCAGTTTTGGCATTTGGTGATTATTGATTGGTTATTGTTGTGATGATACTTTTGTTGGTTTGAGGAAGTTGTCAGCCCTCCGTGGCCCTACTTGGATCGTTACAGACGTGAGGTTTTATGCAGGTGACCTTGATGAGAGAAGGACCTGATTGTATGCTCCCGGTCTTCGGTGATTTGATCGCACCAAGACCAAATGGAAAATCCAATTTTTTTTAACTTCTTTTTCTTATTTTTTCCGATTCGTGCGGAATTGTGGCGAGGTGACGTGATTACACCTACGCCCTTTTTTCCTCTCGGTTTTTCACTTTCATTTTCTTTATTCCCCTAATTCTTGAAAAACACAAAAAAAATCGAAAAACCATAAAAATTCAAAAAAAATTCCAATTTTTCTCTTTTTCTTCTTTTTTCGAATCTTCCCCTATTCGTGCATTGAGGACAATGCACAGTTTTATTGTGGGGGAGGGATCTACTATCCCTTTTCTCGTTTTCTTTTTCATTTTTCCTTTAAAAATCAAAAACCCAATTTTTTTTCCTTTTCCTCTTCATTTTAGTTTTCTTTTCTTTTATTTTCGTTTTTGTGTTACTTGTATTGCCTTGCATTCTCCTTCTTGTAGGTACACCACCAACCATTTAGCATGGGTACGCAAGGTAACGAAAATGAAGACCACGCGGTAATACCTTCTACCTACGTTTTTCTTTTCCCTTCTCTTAATGTATGGGAGTATGGGCATTTATGCTATTTGGAGGTTCACTTGGTGAACATTTTGGAATTGGTGGTTGTGGATTGTGTTGACTTGATGGAGTTTGGAGTGCTTGGCTATACTTGTTTTATTTTCTCGTGTTTTTGTCCCTTTTGTGTTCTTTTTCTTTTGTGTCTAGTTTGTCTAGGTAAAGTTTCCGAAAACCTGATTTTGAGTTTAGGCCGAGTGTCTATTACTCCCTTGTTAGAAACCCTTTTTGAATTTTGGACATTGTTCTAGTAGAATGACCTTGAACCAATTTTTGCATTGGATTTTTACCATGAGTCCATTTTTTCTACTAGGAGTTTACATCGGGATTTGCATTTGACCACCTTGACCACCCATGGAGTGATAAGGCCTTGGTTACCGTTTACCGTTCTCTTAGGTGACCTTACCTGAGAAGTCGTCCTTTAGTCCAAATTTCCATCTTTTTGTGGGTTCGGAGGGGATGCATACCCGACTAGCCTATTTCTCTACCATTCACTCATTACCACAAATAAGTTCGCAAAAATATGCTTGATCTCAAATGTACCATCTAGTCAAATATGGGCTACTCAAAAGAAAAAGGAAAAAAATGAAGAAAAAGGGCATGAAAAAAAAAAGAAAAAAAAAGAAAAAAAAAGGAAAAAAAAGAGAAGGAAAAAAAAGGAAAAAAAAAGCCCTCAACCGAAATAATGGGGAAAGAAAGAAAACCGAAAAGAAATTCAAAATCTCAAAAATCGTTCCCAAACCCCAAATAATCCCTTGGTCGATTATTTGCCCTGAAATGCCTACTAGAAGATCGAGTCCCGAGGAAGGAAAATAGTGGTGATTAGTCGATCCTTACCATTTTGCAAACACGTGTCCATTTTTTGTTTGGTCTAATTGGCTTTCTCGAGTTTGGGACGACCCTCTAGGCTTAGCTTAGGAGACGGGATAACACTTACCTACAGTGCTTACTAACTCCATGGTTCTCACTTATCCACTCCATTTATTGTCTCATTGTAGGCATCTTTAGTGGAATTAGAAGGACCTTGGTAAATTTTCAATGTTTTTATTGTTTGATTGTCATCCTATTAGGATTTTGTCCATGTCAATTTGGGTGACTAACTTGGTAGTGTTCTCGCTTGTCTTAAGCTCAAATCGGTGCTTTCTCCGCCGTTTCGATGAGGGATTCGGTGATTTATTTTCTCTTTGGATGCGGCTATCTTTTTGTGTGTCTTCTTTGTTTTTGTGTGTTTGTGTGTGTTAGTCACACCCCCAATTTTGAGCAAGCCCCAACTTGCCTTGCATGGGAGTACTCTAACTCATGAGTATTTCGATGTGAGTTGAAGGGACGGAGCGGGCCCGTTAATTGCCCCGTATCGGCTTAGCATAGTCTAGCTTAGTAGTAGTAGCTAATTTCTTTTTGGGTCTTTGCTCGAGGACGAGCAACGGTTTAGTGTGGGGGAATTGTTGTGTGTCAAATTAGGACCATTTTTCCTCCCATTTAAGCCCGTTTTTCCTCTGTTTTGCGAGAATAAAGTGCGATTATCGCCGTATTTTGAGTAATTCTCGCATTAGAGTCTCTCTTTTACATTTTACGTGTTTTTGGTAGTTTTTTTTGTCTATTTTGATAGGATTTTCGACCAAAAACATGTCTGAGCTCCTATGAGCATGAGAGAGAGAGGGAAACCGTCCGAAAAGCAAAGCACGCAACTCAAAATCCAAAGTCCAAACCTAAGAGGTGAAACCTTGAGCGAAAAAGAAAAAAAAACTATAAGTCCATTGGGCATCTTCACCGGAGAGGTCGAACTTCAAATGAATATATCTAGAGTTATAGACCTCGGATTGAAGCGATTCCAGTTGGAGGTGAAAGCTTATCTTCTTAGATTTCCAACGACATATCACACGCCCCAAACGAAGTTCAAACGAGAGAATTATGGCCCTCTGAAGTCACAGGGCGAAATTTCACCCGATGAGAATTTGACCGGGCGAAAATTCGTCCGACGGTGTTCCTCCCAAGATTGCCATTTTGGACAAAAAGTTCATAGGGTGAAATTTCACCCTATGAGATTTTGACTGGGCGAAATTTCGCCCACCGGGTGAAATTTCGCCCGATGGAAAAAAGCGCCAAAAATCGCAAAATGAGAAGAAAGTCTCACCGGGTGAAATTTCACCCGGTGGTGTCAGCTCGTCAACCGCAGGGTGAAGTTTTGCCCCATGAAGATGCAAAGGGTGAAGGTCTAGACTAAATGAATAAGGATTGGAGTATGGGCTTAAGTAGTATGACCCATTAATGGTTAGTATATATATTAACCTTAAGTTTTCATTTCATTCTTGTGCCTTAAGTGTGCCTCCCTCCTTAGGGTAGGAGTAGTGTAGCGAATCTTTAGTAGTAGTAGTAGTAGTAGTTCACATAGTAGAAAAACTCCATAGAATTAGTAGTTTCCGTTAGTTTTAGATTAATTTCTACAATTAAGTTATCATCTTTGTTAAAGATTTGGCCTTTATTTTGAAGATTGAAGAGTATTGCAAGGATTGGTGACAAGTTCTTGTATTATCTCTTTCAAGATTCAATTTTTATGTAATATTTATCTTCCTCTTTAGTTTTCTCCATAATTGGTAAATTCTTTCCTCTCCCTCTCTCCATTAGTTAGTTTATGTTTTTTTCTCTCTCATTTGTTTGTTTCTCCATAGTTTGTGTGGTAGTTTATTTCTCCTCCTTAGTGTTATTTGTTAGATTGTAGTTTCCTTATCATTTGGTTGTTAGTTTCTTTAGATCTAGTTAGTATGCATGCTTTTGTTACTTTCTCCTCAGTTAATGTTTTGTTGTTCTCCATTATGATCAGTGAGTAGATTTCTTGTTGGGGAATTTAGGGATGAGGATTAGGATTATTTGAATTGAGGGATGTTGGTGGGTTGTTCACTTGTTGATTTATCAAGTTTGAGGTTTTTGTGTCTTTGTGGACCTAGACTGCAGCAAGATTGACCTTGACTCATTTCTATCAATATGGGGGAACTCGGGGTAGAAATTATCTTAACTTGAGACTTGCCCTTTCGCCGTGAAAGCAGGTATAGGTGGGTTGGGTGAAGAAACCGAAAGGTGGCATTCTCCCTTATCGACGTTGTGACTAAAACTCGATTCTGAGACTCTTAGACCCCAATTTTCGAATCCCGACTCTCCCCAACACCTTTTCCATTATAGTTTCTAGCTTAGCCGTCTAACTCGCTAGCATTAGTTCAACTCTTCTCGTACCAAAAGCCCCATTCTTCTCGTCCCAAAACCCCCATCTCAACCCCAATCACAATCAACACTAGACTTGACCGATAACACTTAACCGCCTCCCTGTGGTTCGACCTCGACTTGCCGCTACTACATAGTAGTAAGTTGGGACTAAAAATATTGTTTGCATGCGTGTCAGCGACAGCGCGCATCAAATTCTAAGGATTGTTGTTCCCTTTCTTTGATGGTGGATGCTTCTTGGGTCCCCTCTACTTTTGCGGCTGGTGGTTGGATCCTACTTGATAGTCAAGAGAATCTCATTGCACAGGACTCCAGTACTTTCGTGACGCCTGGACCTTTTCAGGCTGAGGCTAAAGCTACCCTCGTTGCGTGTTCCTGGGCTCTCAGTAGGAACTTTTATCACATCATTGTGGCTACAGACTACTTGAAGCTTTATGAAGCTCTCTCAGACACAGAAAGATACAGAAATGACCTCAAAAGTATCCTCGAAGACATCTTAGAAATTTCCAAATACTTTCATTGTTTATCTTTTAAATTTATACCTAGGATTTTTAACAAACGTGCTCATGGACTAGCCATCTCAGCGCGGAAAAACTGTTAGACTTTTGTTTTACAGCTGGCAAAAAAAACACTTGAAGGGGTTAGTGATTATAGTTTTAATATACGATGATTCTTGAAATCGATAAACACCGTGACCACCACAATTTCTCCGATCAAAGTACGCCATTAACCAACATCCTGCAGGAATAGCTTTGGCATTCATGTAAAACCGATCACAATCATGTAATAATCTCAACTATAACAAAAGGAAAGATAGTAATTCTTTAGCATGTACGAGTATTAATTAGACTTGTAGCTGAAAAAGTTGAGTTTAAATTTGAGTTTGGTTACATTGTCGAAATTCTTTAGTACGCTGCCGTGATGATTCCCAATTGTGGGAGCTACGCCTACGCACTTGTGGTCAACTACCTCATAGCAGCTTGAAACATACTACATGATGAGCTTGTACGACGACACGAGAGTAGCCTTGTTCTGGTTCTTGGACGACTCTACGATTTCATAAACACCCCAACATAGAGGGAGGGAGGAAGTAGTAGTAACAACAGTAGTAACATTGGATTACATAATAATTCATCTAATCTAAAAGAATCGATCAGAATCAGTTGTAACATTCGTACCGTCCTCAACAGATACCGCATATGTGAGTGTGACCCGTGTATTTGACTTAAACACAATCATAATAAAGCTAATAAGGGTGTGCGACGTGATTGGAGGATCGATATGAAAGTGGTGACAATACGTGGGCGGAAGACAGTGGACATGGTTGGTAGGTAGGTCGTAGGTAGCAGTGACTTGGTTTGTGTGGATTAACTTTGGAGGATCGGAGGGCCTGGATGCCTTATTCTTATCTATGGAATTGAGATCTATCAAATAAAGGCTGACATATATCCATCCTATATATGTTGTGTTTTGCAAGGTAAGCATGCAGCAGTCGCGGGTTGTTGTTGTGGATGCATTCAAGCTAATTAGGCCTCAGTTTATACATCTTGACGATCTTTTGACGATCGACGCTGAACATGGAAAGCTTAATTGGGCTGCTGGTTACACTCGAACATCCGCAACTACTATATGCGTTCTATTTGGACTTCAGCTTGACCCTCAATGGTATTATTTCCTAAATTGTATTCATTTCTACTCCTATTTGGTCTCGACTTCTATATATCATCAGAATCTTCCACACTTCCCTATATAAACCCTCGATTATCACCTTACAAGATTCATTCGACAAATTACACACAACAACCACAACAAAGTCCAAGAGAAAGAAACACTTACATTAGCCTACAACATACATAAACATTCAATCAAAAAAACAATAAACAAATTATAAATAATAATGACGTCTCCTAGGATTATCCATGAGCTCACTTTAGATTGCTACCTTTTGACGGAAAACAATCTGAAGAAGATGATGTGGCCATGGGATCCTACTACATGATCTCAAAACACTTCCGCAATGGCTCTTCTTCAACCTTCGACAAGTACGTCTCTGACCTCGATGCCAATGGAAGCTTCAACTTGAAGCTCAAGGAGGTCAACATAGAATCCGATTATATCCAGTTTCAAGTATTCACTCATGCAGCCAACTTGTTTCTGCGCCACTATGTTGCTACTATTAGGGGCGAATCCAGAGTTTTTTCTTTGGTATAACAAAATTATATAATAATTAATTTTTCATTTCATTGTAAATGAAAATTACGTTTTTATGTCAACGGTTTACACTAGAATGTTTACCTTTTGTGCAAGGTTTATGTGTCAATAGAAGACATAACACAATGTTGTGATGTCATGGATAGTGTGAAGTATAAAAAAAATCACTACATTAAAAACGTAATAAGTAACAATAATACACAAAAATAATGAACAATGATACACAAAAATAATGAACAATTAATTTCATGTGAAAAAATTGTGATAATTTGGACGAAAAATAATTCATCTACGAAACATTTTTCAAATAAAAATAGTTTTATTGTATATTTTTTCACTTAAAAAATTTGGTAGATTGTAATTCACAAGAAAATTGTTCCAAAAATGAAAATATATTATTTTGATAAACAAAATAAATAATTTAAACGATATCAAAAAATTTGTGGTAAAAAAAATTGTGAATGTTTGTTTAAAAAAATCATAAATTTCTCCGGACAATTTTTTTTATAAATGTATCTAAGTATTATTTTTTTTGTTGGGAAACTTATTTTCAAAGTATATACGGAGTAAGTGATTAATGTTATAGAAAAATAATACTGTAAATCTTTTTTAAGTTTTTTTGTTAATGGTGTAGCAAGTAACATAGGTAGACTCGCCCCTGAAAATGAATGAGCGAAGAAGGATGGTTGTAAAACCTACAAAGAGATCAAACAGAGTTTGTAGCTATATTTCTTTAAACTCGGTCTCCAACTTAGGCGTATCAATAGAATAGAGGAGTTCTCTGGTGTATTTGATCACCAGACTAAGTATCTCATTTGTAACCATGAAAATCGGAATACCCCATCATCATCATCAAGCTTTCATCGTCAAGCTGATTGATCTATCTTCCTCTAATAGAGGCAGGAGCGAATCCAGAGTTTTTTTTCTTTGGTATAACAATTATTGATTTTGATCATTGATGTTTTGCAGAAATATTTGTTGGCAGAAAAAGAAAAGATACAAGACACGAAGATTAGTTTTGAATATCTGTCCTCAATTGAAGTAGTGTTTCTCAGTTATTGCGAATTTAAAAATAAAAGAATAAATCAAGGAGTACAATGGGTAAGAAGCACCAGTATATGGGATGGATGTGACCTACTAATAAAAATATTGTTTTTGTTACATATCTTAGGTGATAGATTACATTTTTGCTGTAGCACCATACCATCGAAAGTATGACCTAAATTAGAATATTTTTTTTCCGGTTTATTTGCTCTGTTATGTTCGTATTTAATAGTTTTATTTTGAATTTGCAGAACTCATTCTATATTCCAAAGGTGACAGAATGTCTTAACCGCTTGACGTTAGCCCGGTAATTAATTTTCTCTCTCCGTTGTGTCATATATGTTTCACAATATTTGGTTTTAATACTTTATGATGCTGTGTTAAAATGTTAGGGCTAATGGTGATAAACATTGGCGTCAAAAAATAATGTTAAGCAATTATCTTTGTTAACCAGGTATGCAGGGACAAATTCAGAGTTTTTTCTTTGTTTAGCAAAATTATATAATAACTCATTTATCATTTCATTGTAAATGAAAATTGTGCAAGGCTTATGGGTCAATGGAAGGTCTAACACAATGTTGTGATGTCATGGATATTGTGAAGTATAAAAAAAATCGCTACATTAAAATGTAGTAACTAACAATGATACACAAAAATAATGAACAATGATACACAAAAATAATGAAAAATTAATTTCATGTGAAAAAATTGTGATAATTTGGACGAAAAATAATTCATCTACGAAACATTTCTCAAATAAAAATAGTTTTATTGTACATTTTTTCACTTAAAAAATTTGGTAGATTGTTATTCACAAAAAAATTGTTCCAAAAATGAAAATATATTATTTTGATAAACAAAATAAATAATTTAAACGATATCAAAAATTTCGTGGTAAAAAAATTGTGAATGTTTGTAAAAAAAATTATTAATTTCTCTGAACAATTTTTTTAAAAATGTATCTAAGCATTTTTTTGTTGGGTTCATTTTGGAGCGAAATTTATTGATGAGACTTATTCTCAAAGTATATAAGAGATTAATGTCATAGAAAAATAATACAGTAAATCTTTAAGTTTTTTTTGTTAATGGTGTAGCACTTGCTATCAATGTTCAAGTTTCCGAGCTTCTGTCATGCCCTGCTGCCAACTTAAATATCATCAGTAATCAGGGGCAGCAGTTGGGAAGTAGTAGATCAGTTGGAGTCCAAGCGCGTAGCTGCTGCTGCGGCCATAGGAAGCGACATAGTCTTACTTAAGATGCTCTCTTACTCACCGTCATCCCTTAGTTTCCTGCTAGTTATAACGAACTGGGCCTCCATTTTTTTGGGCCTCAAGTCTGAAGTTGATGGTTGTAATATAAATCAAGTAATAAACGTAATGTTTGTTGTTTTTCTTTATAATTTTTTAATATATTGATAATCTAATAGACTAATAGATAAAAAGTTCATTTTTCATATTTTTATAGTATCCGTCGTTATTAAAATAATAATCCATCAACGATTGTAAATTATTTATTTAAATTTTGGCTTGGAATTTTACCATCTTACGAGTCCATTTTAAATTAATAATTAAGTGGTACGAGTATTTGTTACATGAAAGCAACTAATTAATCTTTCCTTTTTTTCGACATTTTATAGTCAGATATTCAGTTTTTGGAGGACTTTGACTTATTTGAAATTAGCACAAAATAGTTCGAAATAACATATTGGTTTAACTAATACGGAGTAAATTTTGATATACGACGGCGGACCGCCTATAGCTAAAGGGCCTCATTATTTAGTTTTGCTCCGGGCCTCCCTTAACTCTAAGACGGCCCTGATCATGGAACTAGAAATAATACACAGATTCGACTGCAAGAAAGTTCGCAACAAGTCAAAGAAGGCCAAAGATTGATTTCATACAACTTTCGGGGTTGTATTAATTATATTTGGAAAGTTTATATGAATGGACAGTTGTATATGTATAGAGATTGAAATCCGTAGAAATTTCCCATCATATTTCGTGACAGTTCCGAGTTCTCTTATTTCTCTTACTAGTTGGAAAGCCCGTGCAACGCACGGGCTTATTTTTAGTGACAATAATGATGACACCAAGTTAGAGAATTGCATAAATTGGTGAAACTATTGATTGACAAACTTTTATTTATATAATAGAATTTCATCATCTTATTATAATTTCTCGATGTGAGATAATTTAACTTCAATTTATAGCCTTTAGAGTTGTTATAGACTCAAAAGATTTTTCGGGTTTTATCTAAAATGAATGATTTCTCTTATTTATGATATAGTATAATATTTCATCAGCTCATCATAATTTTTCATATTTTTTGATAGAACTATTTTTAGGACGCAACATATTTTTGATAGATATGTAAAGATGATGATTACTTTTATTTATATAATAAAATTTCATAACCTTATTGCAATTTTTTGATGTGCGATAATTTTAATTCAATCTATAGCCTTAAGAGCTATTATAAGACTCAAAAGATTTTTGATTAATATCTACAAACGAATAATTTCTCTTATTAATGATGTATAATTTCATCACTCCATCATAATTTTTCGATGTGGGATAATTCTACTTAATTTATAATTTTAGTTTTTTAGAACTCAAAAGATTCCAGATTGATATATAATAATAAAGACGAATGGTTGTTTTTAATTATATAATAGAATTCAATCAACTTTTAATTTTTCGATGTAGAATAATTCTACTTGAATTTATTATAGTCTTAACTCTTAAGAATGCTTTTTAGGATTCAAAAGATTTCTTGTTGATATCTATAGACGAACGATTACTTTTATTTATATAGTAGAATGCCATCACCTTATTATAATTTCTCAACATAGCATAATTTTTGTTAAATTTATAGCTATAAGAGCTTTTATAAGACTAATTTTTTTGTTAATATCTAAAAACAAATGACGTCTTTTATTTGTGATATAAAATTTCATCACTTCAACATAATTTTTTTATATGCGATAATTCTACTCAGATTTATAGTCTTAAAAATTCTTATTACATTGCTTACATCACCTTATTATAATTATTCGATGTAGGACAATTTTACTACTTCTATGAAGTGCGTAATAAACTCATCACATTTTTTTCGAGAAAATAATATGAAAATATAGAATTTCATCACATCATAATTTGACGAATGGATACTTTTATTTATAAGGTGGGACAATTTACTTGAATTTAATTCCACCACTTTATTATAAAGGATTTCTACATGGTGTTGATTCGTAGATAATCAATTGTACATACAGGCGACATGTGATTACTCTTATTTATGGTAATAAAATTCACACCTTATTATAATTTTTGGACGAATGATTAGTCTTATTTATATAATAAAATTTCTTTACTTTATTATAATTTTTTGATGTAGGATAATCTTACCTAAGGTACTTTTTAAGAACTCAAAAGACTTATTTATATATATATAAGAACGAATGATTAATCTTCTTATTTATAATATAAAATTACATCACCTAATCATAACTTTTCGATGTGGAATAATGTTGTACTTAAGTTTACAATTTTAAAAGTTTTTTTAAGTAGACTTAAAAACATTTTGGTTAATATTTAAGAACGAATGATCACTCTTATTTATAGTACTTTATAGAATTTCATCACCTCATCATAATTTTTCGGTGTGAGATAATTTTACATAAGTTTATAGTCTTCTAAACTTTTTTTAAGACTCAAAAGATTGTTGGTTAAAATCTAAGAACACATTATTACTCTTATTTATACTCCGTAATATAATAGAATTTCATCACCTCATTATAATTTTTTGATGTTGAATAATTTTACTTGACTTTATAGTCTTTGAAGCTTTTTTTAAGCTTTAAAAGATCGTTGGTTAATATCTAAGAACGAATGATTACTTTATATAATAGAATTCTATCACCTCATTATAATAAGAACGAATGATTACTCTATTTATAATAAAGAATTTCATCACCTCGTTATAATTTGAAAGAATGATTACTTTTATTTGTATAATGGAATTTCATAGTTTTATTATATAATTGAGTACTCTTATTTTCTATTTATAATATAGAGTTTCATCACATACCTTGTTATATTTTTTCGATGTGAGATTATTTTACTTAAGTTTGTAGTCTTATTAAGAAACTTTTTAATACTCAAAAGTTTTTATTAGTGATATTTAAGAACGAATGGTTATTCTTATTTATAATATAGAATTCCATTATCATAATATTTTTGATGTGAAATAATTAACGTCTTAAGAGATATTTTTAAGACCCAAAAGAACACATGATTACTCTTATTTATAGTATAGAATTATCATCTTATTTTAATTTTTTCGATGTGAGATAATTAAGTTTGTAGTTTATTAAGAGTTCTTTAAGACTCAAAAGTTTTTTAGTCGATATTTAAAAACAATGATTACTTTTATTTATAGTATAAATTTCCATAACCTTATCATAATTTTTTGATGGAAGATGATTAATTCAGGTTTATAATCTTAATCTTAAGAGTTATTCAAGACTCGAAAAGATTTTTGATGGATATCTAAGGACGGATGATTACTCTTATTTATAATATAGTGTTTCATCACCTTATTATAATTTGTCGATGTGGGATAACTTTACTATTTTTATATGTAATAAATTCATCACTTTTTGGAGCAAATAATATGAAACAAATAATATGAAATTTATACTCAAATGAAAGCATTTTCTACCAAGAATCTAATTATTTCATTTTTATAATTTTTTTTACGATAATTTTTGTTAAACGACATTTAAAGGTTTTAAGATGAAAATTATAAAACATCACATTAATATGATAGATTGAATATATTATTATAATAATTAAAAGATTCTCTACAGATTTTTTTATTCTTAATGATACTTTCCTAAATTGAGTTTTGATGTAACGGACCAATCATATCGCTCGAAAACTTCCTCTATATATATATATATATATATATTGATTTCAAGGGCTGTTAGCATCAGTTAGGCTATTTACAGTGAATACAAGATTACAAGTGCAACAGCAGCTTGTATAGTGATTATATATGCTAATCCAAAATTCTATACCAAGAACTTTTTATGCTTCTTAAACTTCAAACTTCAGTTTTATCATATTTTGTCTTTGCTGATCAGTTTTATCATTACATATAAATAAAAGTTGTTAGCAACAACATGGCCTATCAGCTCAGTTAGTTAGAGCGTCGTGCTAATAACGCGAAGGTCGTAGGTTTGAAACCTATGAGGAAGGTCGGCCAGATATAGTACGGAGTACCCAACTTTACGAATTAAGGATATTCTTGAGGACTAGTACGTACAGGCTCATCATGTAATGTCAGCCCAGAACAAATTATCAACTTTTTGTAATATTACACCCCAAAATATCAATACAAATCATTTTTCTTATTAATTAATTATTAATTATTGTAGTAATTGCGTACCAAATAAAACTTCAACCCCCCAATGAATTAGTTAGTTAAGGACCAAACTATCATTAAAAACCCTATAATAATCCTATATATATATATATATATATATATATATATAGAGAGGAAGGATCAAGTGAGTCCTCCTATATATATTGAGTCCATGAGTCCAATCTTGGACCATTGATCAAGCGGAAGATGGATGGTTGTGATTGCTTGAGGTGAAATAAGGAAATAACTAACAAATCTTGGTAAATATATCATTTCTCTCCCTTCCTTAATTATCCCAATGCAAATCTTCTCTCTCTCATATCAATCTTTTAATTGTCTCTCTCACACACAACAAGTTTCTTCAAAATTAAGTTTTTTTTCATCTTCACCAAAAAATCATCATTTTTCTACTGTCATTGTACGTATGTTACTATGTTACTGCCATAATCCATAAACTATGTTACTTTAACTCATACAATGTGTTACTTTAATTCATGAACTGTGTTACTTTAACTCATAAAACTATGTTACTTTAACTCATAAAATCTGTTACGTTGTATAATAGTCTCTTGCAAAAACTGTTACTTTAACTCATATAATGTGTTACTCTAATTCATGAACTGTGTTACTTTAACTCATAAAATCTGTTACGTTGTATAATAGTCTCTTGCAAAAACTGTTATTTTAACTCGTATAATGTGTTACTCTAATTCATGAACTGTGTTACTTTAACTCATAAAATCTGTTACGTTGCATAATAGTCTTTTGCAAAAACCTGACTTCCAATCAACCAAAAGAATAATGTATGTTTCTATTAAGGATACTCCAAAACAAAAATTATAAAACTCTATTATAATTCCAATGTTTCATTCATGTTACTCTAAGAACTGGATATTGGAAATCAAATTACACTCATAAACTATGTTACTGTAACTCATTAAGTATGTTACTATAACGCATAATGTGTGTTATGCTAAGTCATTTTACTCCAATAAAGGATGTTACTCTAAGGACTAGATATTGGAAAATCAATCAAACTCATAAACTGTATTACTGTAACTTATTTAGTATGTTACTCTAATGAATAATGTATGTTACTCTAACAATATATTGTCCTACTCGTAATTGTTCTTCTTCTTCCTCTTCTTCTTCTTCTTCATCGTCAAACGATGACTTACATGACGTTTCCTAATGATTTCTTCTTCTTCTTCTTCTTCTTCTTCTTCTTATCATCTACATCTTTGAAGATCTGCTCTATGTATGGAGTGAAACTCTCACCCACATCCTTGCACCATTCCTCTACTTTTACGTCTACTACAAAAACAAGAACAATTTCAATAAACGTGGCGACAAACAAACAATCAGAACTTGAAATATGGCGGTATTCTAACCAAAACATTAATAACTAAATCTGATGACATGTTACTCTAATGCTTCAAACGTGTTACTGTAATACATTAGGTATGAATGAGAGTATGAATGACAGTATAAACATGTATACTACTATGAATAAGGGTATGAATGAGAACGTTATACTTTGATATTGTTTCCTATTTTGATGACAATCACGTTCCATCATTATAGGAAGCAGTATTTTTTTAATATGGCAGTATTTTAAATCCTTTGTTACTCCAATGCATTGCAGTAACAGATGACAAGAATTAAAGTAACAGATGAAGTGCATTAAAGTAACACGAGATTCAATTAACAGAAGATGTCTATACAGAGGGTTAGACATTAAAATAACAGATGGTCTATATTAAAGTAACACATTATGTGCATTACAATAACTCCATATATATGTTTGTGCGAAAAAATCATATAATGATCAGATCTTTAAAAAATCATACTATGAACGTAAAATCTAATAATATGGAGCATCTTAATGCTTCCATGGCAATGAAAGCATAACAATTGATGAAGATTATGAAAAACCTAAATAATAATCAGTGAAGATTATGAAAAAAAACCTAAATAATAAACCTAACAATATGCAATATATACTAACACAAGAGCAATGAATCGTTTATATGAATATATGATGAATGAAATGAATAAAATTGACGCAAAACATGAAAGTAATATCGAAACTCACCATTGTTGTACTCCACGAATTGCTTATCAACAGTTGATGATGATCCCGCGATCATTGAATCCATAGTAACGTGATGTCGAGCACAGATTTTGAATGAATGGATGGATGAACGTGATGATGTTGGAAGCGTTTTTTTTAGGTTTGATGAATGTGGTAAAGTGAATGAATGAATGGGTGAATGAATAGGTGAATGAATGGGTGAATGAATGGGATATTATTGTTTCCTAAAATTATGGGAGTTATTTTAGGAAGCAGTATCTCCCTTCTTTTTCTTTTTTTCTTTTTTTTTAATGCAAATTGTAGAATGAATCTTGTCCATTCATCCTCATCTCATCCAATGGATGAGATGAGGACTTATGGACTCATATATAGAGAAGGACTCATAAGAGCCTTACTCTATATATATATATATATATATATATATATATATATATATATATATATATATATATATATGCATTGGTCTAAGAATTCCTATTACCATAAGAATTTCTATTACCATAAGACTTAAGAACTCCTAATCTTGCATTGTCTAGGTTTCCCTTTCTTATGCATGCACTATATAAACCCCTGACGATCTTCCCACTCCATTATATTCCTCGGAACATATCATCGGATCTCAACAATAACATCAAAATAAAGAATAATGGAGTTTTCAAGGCAGGCAGACCTTCAAATAGACTGTAAAGTGCCAAAACAGAAGAGGATGAAGCCCTACGTCAAGCTAACTCTTTTTCATGGTAGTACATCCGATCACTACAAGCGTAAAATAAACATAGATGCAAACGGAATGGCGAGGTTGCAGTTGAAGGACTTTGACTTGGACGTGAACTCGGCTTATCTCAGCTTTCAAGTTTTCGACCGTCGCCTGTTGGTCTGGGACAAGCATGTGGGTACTCTCAACGTTCTTGTGTCGGAGCTTCTATTGGGCAGTAGTGAGCGTAAAGTGGGTGTGTATGAGCCGATGTTGACGTGGTCGTCTTCCAATAAGAAGAAGCAAATCAAGGTGTCATACAAGCTGAACATGACTTCAAAAGGCATTGCAGCAATTGTTCCGAATCAGAGTTGCTATGAGAAGACGGAGGTGGTTGAGTCAAAGCGTGTAACTCCTGAGACTGGGAATGACAACAACAACAACAACCACAACATAGAATATTGGATCAATATTAGCATGATGAATGCTATACTATCTTGTTATTGATTTCTGCGTGCTTTTCTAATCAATCAACCTTGTAAATAAGCAATTGTGTATTGTAGGTTTATTTAGTTTCCATATTACGAGTAGTATATATCTTGCAAGAATCAGGCAAGTAATTAATTTGCACAATTCATATCTATCATTCTTTGATTCTTTATATCATATTCTCTATACACTTTTTCAAACAAGAAAATCATCTCCTTGAACAATATCTTATTCAATGACAACCCTGGCCTCAGCAACAATTCGAGACAAAGACGATATAGACAGAAAACAAAATATTCGAAGAACATTTTTATAATAAATCTGATTACATGGACGAATAATCTCTGAATTCTGAAACATGCTAGTAATACGCCTAGTGGATGTTTTGTGAGGTTTTTGAAGCTTATATCAGGACTAATCATAACACCAACTGAAGTCTCACTTCTAATTGTTACGACTGAACACATATATACGAATATACGATACAGTTTAATATACAAATACAATACAATACGGTAATACGGTATACGGTTTGGATTACACGAATTTCCATGTATACGATATGAATTTCCGGTATAGGATATGGTTGTACCGGATCCAAGTCAGGGGAAATCAAAACCGGGTATACAATTTTTTTTAAAAAAAATACTCGTAACAAAAATCGTGAAATCAACGATTCAGGCGATTGTCTTATTCCTCAACCCATAAATGTTTTTCTCTACTCCACCTAAAACACATACAAACCCTAAAATTTGATCCAATTCGATCTAAACTCCATGTGACCACGTCTCCGACCTACAACACAACAAAACAATTGTTTTAATTTTTTTAAAACCGGATACCTGTTTAAACCGAGTACCAAAATTTAGCGATTTAAAAATCGGATACACGTTTAGGCACACGGTTCTGCTATTCCTGCTAATCGTGACACATGATGTGCATGGGCGATTGCAACTAGTTTATCTCCGTTCTGCTGAGTTGCTTGAATATTCTATAGCGAATACAAACGTAACAAAGCCACGAAGAAATGGATACCCATGCTGCAACATTGATTTCTTGCCCTTCGCAGGAAAAAACTGTAGCTTGGTCCAAAATAGGCAGTTTAAGGTGGCGTCTGCCTCGTAGACAGATGTGGATGTTTGATTCATTCTCGGGTATCTGTCGTATGGGAGCAGACTCACTTCTTCAACAGTTTGAACTTACAATACAATCTCTACTAGAAATCAATTGTTCAAAATTCTTCAGAGTAAGAAGCTACAATGTGTTTGTTTACTTAAGGAAGGTGCATCCAACGAACAAAGAAAGAAACACAAACAATGAAGTAAGGAGTTCCAGAGTCCACGTCGCTGGTAAAATTGCAAGAGGTACCATCGGTCCCAGAATCGAACCAAAAAGCCAACCCGCAACCAGTGATCCAAATCTGTAATGGAGGGAGTAAACAGAGTTAGCAAGTAATAGAGGTCAAAATGTTGGATATCATGGAATGCCAGGAAACAGTTATCATGACCCTCCAAAGAGCCCAACTCACCCAATAATAGCTGCTCTCGGTAAGCTCTTCGTCTTGTCATTTAGAAAGTATATGCAAGCTCCTAAAGAAATTGCCACCTGCATCATCATCATAAAAAAATTGTCATTAAATTCGGAGGCCATTGAAGCTTCAAAAACAACAATTATGACAATAACGACAATGGGCATGGACTGTGGGGGACTGGGGGGTGGGAGAGGGGCATCTCATTCCATTTCAATGTTGATATCATTTAGTTTAGTCTGCTAGTGCATCTTTCAAGTCTCTCTTCAAACCATCATGCTCATAATCTTTCTCCACCTTTATAACCAGTGCTAAAGTCAAGAGGCCCGCTGCAGAATCCATGCATTGGATTGATTCAACAACCAACTGGCCTTGGTGATTTAGCATCCACCCCAACAGCAGTTGATTTGAAAATTTACATGGATTAACAACGTGCAAGTTAAGTTGAAGTAATCATCGAGTTGACAACCCAAGTACAACGCAAATGGTGATCGGTTGGGTTTCTACATTCCCTATGGCAAGGTGATCAAGCACCTGGCAGGCTAACAGCGGCATTCCAACTCATTCTCCCTTAAGAGTGGTGTTCTAGCTCAAATAAGTGCTTCGTACATGCATTATTTTTTCGATGAAAAGCAAGCATCAGGAAGGACAAGACAAACCTGGAAAGCCGGTCCACCTTCTGCAGAGTTCATTATACTCCAAGCAGCCATGAACGCGAAGAGGAACAATCTTCTAAGAATGATAACGGTGGCGGGAAGCTCAACAAAGCTGAGTAAATTCTTAACCCAAGGAGGAGATTCCTCAACTTTGCTCTTCAACCTTGTTTTCAGGTTGATCTTTGTTTTCTTTCTCTCCCAAAAGCTTTTCATAAGAAGTTTTTCAAATGCAGCTTCTATAGACTCCACACTTGTCTCATCCCCAGCATATTGCTCCGCAAGGAAATTACGTGAGCTCCATATTTCTTCCTCTGACGCATACGGACTTATACCAAGGCGCTTGTAAGGATCCCAAACTTTCACCCTAGAAAATTTCGGCACATTTCCTACATTTACAATTTCCATACATCAATTAGCTTCCGATTGACAACAAACAAGCTGTAAAACAAATCATACTATTGGAGACTAGCTTTGTGAGCTATACAACAAATTTCACCAAAGGTCCCTGACAAATAAAAAAAAATGAGTGAAGAGTAAAAAAAAAATCCCATATTAATGTTAAGCACCAAAGCTTCCCCACTTAAGGGAATAATAATTCGGTTTCAATCCATAAAAGCTACCCGTATTTTTTTCCCTTTTTTTCTTCCTGAGATATTAATACAAAGCTCTTTACGATTTCATCCTTGACAAAATTTCTCGGTTCCACACTTTAGCAGTTCAACAATCACCAGAGTATACATACATCATGCGCGTGCCAACCTCCATACATCGCAATGATACAAGATTCTAACTTTGACTTACAAGCATACATCAGCCTAGAAACAGCAACAATATCAACCTAGTGTCTCAAAGGCTCTATGGAGACCATTTCCAGATGACCCAAAATGAATATCGAGTCGAGAATTGCATACTACTACCAGAGGTGAGCCATTTTGCTTTATCCAATATCAATTCAATTATTATCAAATTTCACCATAAAAGGCCAGACGAGATTACCTCCACACCTAAACAACTTCCCAAACCCAACATAATCAGCATATCTAACAACATGCTATACAATCAGCGGAATGCAAAGGCGGAAAGTATACCTCCATGGGAATAATCAACTGATGCACACTTAGTTAAGCTCCTCCAATTAACCCTATCTAAACATAAACTCCTCGTATTCTTCCGTAAATTTCCGCTACACACAGACAAAAAACAGAGATAATTCAATTAGCTACCATCGTTAACTGATTAAATGACTCAAATTCACGAAATTAAGTAAGGATTAGATGATTAAGTGGTGAAGTAATTACCAATTGAGGCCGAGGAAAGGATGCGACAAATTAGGGTTAGCGAGTAAGGCGGTAACCATGATTACTGCTTCGATTTAAGTAGAATTAAACTTGAAACAATAATCTTGAGGATGTTTTACGGTTGGTAAACCACCATGGAAGCTTTGGATGTTGAGAAATTTGGTGGAAATTGGAAAGGGGGAGAATTTTGGTAGGAATTCGCTATCTTTAAGCATTTCCAGGAGTTCGCCATATGGGTCGGGTCAAATGAGGAAACGAAATGGGTTCTGTCTGGATACGTAAAGCCCAATTACTAACGCTTTCGTTTCACGTCGGAACAAATCCAACATTTTTCAGAACTTTTTATTAAAATAATGTTGAAAAATAAATAAATTATTGTTTCGGGTCGGAATTGAAATTAATTAACAAAATGGTGTCCATCTAGGCTTGGACAAATACAAACCTAACATTCACCACTTAACCTTCCCCAAACCCAGTTCATCTTCTTCAACCCAACAAACACCCACCATACGGTCATACCCCATTAACACCACCAACCACCATGGCCACACAACCACCACGCAGCCACCGTCCCTCTCCATTCACTCCGACGAGCCCCACCACGGCGACCACCGTCGCCCTTCTCTGCAACTACCGTCACATTCCACCGATCGAATTTCTCTCCCCTGGCCACCATGACTCGAGTTCGTGCCCAATTCCCGAAAGTCGAGTAACCACCACAACTCAGCCTCGAACCATCGCAACCTAATCCGATTTCCAAGTTCAATCCTCCATTTTACAATGAAGACACCAACGAGCAAAATTGGGACGCCAGCGAGCGAAAAACGCGAACAGTGGCCAAAGGATTGAAATTTGACCGGTAAAGACAAGGGCCACGGTGGTCGCTGTGGCGGGTCGGAGTGAATGGAAAGGGACGGTAGTTGCAGAGAAGGGCGACGGTGGTCGCCGTGGTGTGGCTCGTCGGAGTGAATGGAGAGGGACGGTGGCTGCGTGGTGGTTGTGTGGCCATGGTGGTTGGTGGTGTTAATGGGGTATGGCCGTATAGTGGGTGTTTGTTGGGTTGAAGAAGATGAATTGGGTTTGGGGAGGGTTAAGTGGTGAATGTTAGGTTTGTATTTGTCCAAGCCTAGGTGGACACCATTTTGTTAATTAATTTCAATTCCGACCCGAAACGATAATTTATTTATTTGTCAACATTTTTTTAATAAAAAGTTCCATTTTTCACTACATACCTCACTTTTTAATCATTTTTTTTTCAAATAAATATTTTTCACTAAAGAGATTAAAAAAAATCAAATGTGGATGATTGTCCTCAAACCATAGGCATCTGAAATCCATGTCTAACCATGGTTTGACATGTATTAGTATTACCCACGTAACGGCCAGATGATGTCGGCCGACCCCCTCTCACCATCCACTATCGCGGACCCTTTTCCCTAATGTTAGCCGTCGATCCGTATGAGTGTATGTCCACGCCCCCGGCCCCTCCCTATTGCTATCAGTTTCCCACCTCCTCGCTTGGGTGAGCCTCTCCTCGTTCCCATTGTAACCGGCCTTTCTCGTCCCCACTTCGCGAGCCCCCATCCTTAGGACACCCACGACACCTACTAGCTGAACTACGCCACCCCCAATCCCTCCCACCAATCCAACCAAGCCCACCTATGACCTACCCACCCGACACTCCCTCTCTATCGACCTACCTAAAACCACCTCCACAACTACCATCCCCTTTATATATTAAATCAATGGTTTTGAACCCACAACCTTCAAACCAAATTTAACCATTGTACCACTCCAATATTCATTGTTAAAATTGTATAAAAACAATACATGTATAAAAACAATACATATACGGAGTACTTTTTAGGTTTGAAGAATTACAGAGTAATTAATTCACGCTTCCCTATAATTCACACTTGAGACCTATACTGCTTCCCTATATCTGATTAATTGATAATCTACCTTCACAAGTTATTTATCGAATAAGTCATACATCGTTCATTCATTTACGTGTCATTACTAGTAAATCTTTGGCCGACATTCATTATGTCTTAAACGAAATCGTCCAGCAAAAAGTTGTACATAACCCCTTGATTATTCACGGCATTACACTACTCTATTTCTAATTCATTTTGTACATGAATAGTTGAATACTGCTTCTATAAAATATACTCAACAAAAAAGGTTTGAAATTATTTTTCCCTAATGCAACTTTACTCAATCCTAACGTATTTTTCTTAGTATTTCCAAAATTATCATTCTCATAATTCACAGTACTCCAACCAAGAACAACTTTTCTCTCATTTGCATACAACTATTCAAACCACAATTACAAATCGATTATGAGTACTAATTCAATTAGTGATGAAGTAATCACCGTTATTCCTAAATTACTTGTTTGGTTACAGTAATTACTTTTTCTAATTACTCTTTAATTGAAATTGAAGGATTAAATTAGGGTTTTGTTACTTTTCTTCTTCTAATTATTGTTTAATTGTTTAATTGAAATTGGTGGAGTAAATTAGGGGATCGATCATTAGCCTTAATTCAATTAATGATAAACTAATTGCCGTTTTCACTAAATCAATTGTTTGGTTACATTACTTATTTTGTCTAATCAAAATTTAATTGAAATTGAAGGATTAAATTAGGGTTTAGTTACATTTTTTTAATTATTATTTAATTAATTGGTGAAGTAAATTAGGGTTTAGGGAACGAATTAGAGGATGGAGGTGGTGGTGGTCACGGTGGTGGTGGTGATTGCCGGCGGGTTGGGTGGTCGGATTCGATTATGTCAAATTTGAGATTTTTTTTAGAGAGAAAATGAACATCACTTTTGAGAGCGTTGAGAAATGACGGGGGCAAATAGGTAAAATATTGTTAGGATTGAGTAACAGAGAGTACAAAAAAATGGGTGTAGAAATAAAAACATTAAATTAAGTAATGATAATATTTTAGGATCGCAATCCGACTACGGAAATTAAAATTGATAAAATATTTATATTTATATAGTATAGTTATCTTTGGATTTATATTAAGCAGTTAATATTTTAAATTAAAATATAAACAAATTTTCAATTTACTACATACTCTGTATTTTTTACCATTTAGTAATAAAATAATTTTAAAAAATGAATTTAATATTTTTTTTTGATATGAACATTATAGTTCAAGAGTATAAAAATAATGTTGTACTCTTAAATAAATATTTTTTAGCCTAAATCGTCGGTAGATTTTGAATTTTAATTGAATATTTCAGTTACTTATTATAGTTAATTATATTATTATTATTATTATTATTATTTATTAATTGATCAGAGTATCTTTTGATCATATTATATTGGTTAAATTTCTATGTCATTTTGAAGTGGTATAATAAGGAAGAAATTAGATGAGTTTGTGAAGTGGAAGAAAATTTGAGAAGTTGTACTGAAATTAAGTCTCGAATTTTGAGATTGATCAAATGTGTTTTAAATCTTGAGTTCTGAGAATTTCACTTCAAATGCACATTTTATTCTCACTAAAGAAAATTTTATTTTTATTGTTCTAATTACTTTCGATTGAAGAATTAGGCATGTTGAGTAAGGAGTTGTACAAGGCCCTTATCATGCAACCAGGGCGGCTAAGAGGGGGTTCAGGGTAAGCAGTGGAACTGAGTCTCCAAATACTTGATTTGCACAAGATACGGAAGACGCCTTAATTATACAATGGAGCATGATCAACTTTCTTACTCTTTCTGTTTATGGAGGAATTTTTGGAATGATAATCAAAGAATGATGATATTGTTATAATATGGGAGAGAATGAGGTGTCTTATTCCATTGATCATTAACGTGTATATATACATATACAGATATCTAGGGTTTCTTCTGGGTCTAGAATATTCTATGTAGATATGATGTCGACATAATGTCATCATAGTGTGGACATCCACCAATAAAATATATTACATTATAACACTCTCCCTTGGATGGACATTATAACACCCCCCCTTGGATGTCCATCAGTGAAGTCATGTCTCAATGAAACTTTGCCTAGAAAACCCAATGGAAAAAAACACTGGTAAAGAAAACGAGTACATAAATCTTCAAAACACGCATAACATGTTGCCTCGTTAAAACCTTTCCATGGAAAACCCAATGGGACAAAACCATGGCTTAGGAAAAAGAGTACAGCGCGTGTTTACTCCCCCTGATGATTGCACAACTTGATACAATATGTATTGAAATGATCCATGTCTTCATGTAATTTCATGGCGCTGAAATGGGTTTGTCGTAATCAACAAATATGTCTCGAACAATTGTCATCTCAACAATGATGGTTATAACTATAGCGTTTTAACACGTCTATAGCGCTATCTCGTCAAAAACCTTTCTAGGAGAAAAAACCTCTTGGGACAAAAAACCTAGTCGAAGGGAAAAAGGAGTATAGCTAATATTTCACAACTGATCATTTATCCTTCAGGACTTTATCAAGCATACATGCTTATATCATTTACACATTTATCCTGCAATTTAACAAAACAATAATTGTGTGCATGCATGTACTATGAATGATGCACTATAACATACTCGTATATTCTATACTAATGCAATGACGTAATATGACACTATGATGCAATGATAAAATAACTATATTACATGTATGTGATATTCAAATGCAAATTGTACAATATCTTCACCAATAATATTCATGATTGGTTTGACTTCGAGTCAATATGTGGACTTCAAGTCCATGAGCTCATTCTTAACCATAGATTGTACGTCAACAATCAAGATGAACGCTTATATAAGATCCCCATTAAAATGTCCATTACATATCGCGCGCAAATATTATTCGGTTCCGTGAATTAATATATCGATATAATTACTTATACTGCCGGCATTGCTTAAAGATATCTGAATATGTTTTGTACCAATCTTTTCACATATCTAGGTCATCTATTATCGTTCAGATATCTATGTCACTTCAACGACATTCAAGTTTCATTACTCTTCATGAGTACCAACTACACATGCTTGCCATTTTCTTTCACTTATAACATATGAACCGAATATGACCTTCACACTCCGTCGTGTGTGATTATTGAAAATATGGCAAGAATCTCAATGTTCATATACATTTTACTATCAATGACGGAGCTATAGTTCGCTCTATCTCAAGGAGGGTAAATCTGTCTATAGTCAAATCATAAATTTCAATGTATAACATATCTTGATATGATAAAGTGATCAAGCTGGTATACCATTATACATCATTATCAAAACCAAATTATGTAAATCAACATACATATTTCTTGAATTTCTAGTTGATGTATATCATATTCAAAATAAGTGTTTGAATCTCGAGTTTAGTTGGGGATCAATATTACTTGTTTGTTTTTACCAGCTTATCCTTATCAATCTCCCCCCTTAAGGTGGAAAAACTATCATTATTTGATAGATTTAAAAGGGCAATATCCACCTTAAAATTTATCTTATATTTCATAAATTTTAAGCGACTAACTCTCTTCATTAGAATGATATATTAGAGAGCTCGACTTGACGCAGTTGGTTTTTGAAGTGCTGAATTAAAATTGCCTATTCAGGAGATCATCATGTTCATAGGATACTTATATTATGAAGTCTGATTAAATGAACTTACTCGTAAAGTTCTGTGTGACTACATGTCACATAACAGAAACATTCATATTCATTATCCAACTACGAGTATATATTATCCAAATCTCCAACATAATATTTCATCTCGGTGTATCGCCTCGCCTTAAATATATATATATATATATATATATAGAAAAAGGATCTTTTACCTCATCATTTTTCCATACAATTTACCTTACATCTACCACCATTGGATTATAGTTACATCAAGGGTCAAAATTAAAACTTCAAATGGAAAACTAATTGTCAAACCCTAACCAAAATCAAAACCCTTTCCCAATTCTTTACCCTGTTAAACCCCTTCCCAATTCCAACGTCAACCCCTTCCCAATTCCAAACCGTCTCCGTCAAACCTTCTTCGTCAAAAATCAAATCTCAGCAAGGTTCACGTATTTCTGTTCCAATTATACGAAACAATCTTTCAAACAAACCAGGTATTCTTGTTTCAATTTACGTTCCTACTGTCGTATTTCCGTTCCAATGAATCAATCTTTCAATGTAGCAATTTCGATTGAAACGTAAATCGAAATTGAAATTGAAATTGCTACAATCAATTAAATCGAAATTGCTACATTGAAACGTAAATCCATTCATTAAATCGAATTTGCTGAATCGTAAACCTTGATATTGTTCATGGCCAAATTGCTGAATTCCATTCATTAAATCGAATATGCTGAATTTGATTTAATATGTGAAAACTCGAAAAATTGAATCAATTAAATCGAAGCAATCCCTTTCGAAAAATCGAAATTGCCGAATTCCGTTCATTAAATCGAAATTGCTGATTCCGTTCATTAAATCGAAATTGCTGAATTCGATTTAACATGAGTTTGCTTAATTACGTTACTATGAATAATTATTCGTAATTACCGAATTCGAAATTGCTTAATTACGTTACTATGAATAACATGAGTTTGCTTAATTTGAAATTGCAGATTTAACGAATTCGTAATTATTCAGTAAGAGTTTTGAATAATTACGTTACTATGAGTTTGCTTCGATTTCGCTATTAATGTATAGCTTAGTTTAAGATAATTGTTATTTTACTATAGAATAATTGTTTGTGTACTATAGAATAATTGTTATTTTATTTTATGTTATTGTATACGGAGTGGCGATCCTGTGACTTGTGAGTTGCAAAAGTTAATCATGTCTATTGATTGTTATTTTTGCTTAATATTTTGACCTGTTCATACTGGGAGGTATAAAAATTGGAGCTTTCACTTCAAGTCCTGGTAGATCGGACAAAATCTAACAAGTCTAGTGCATAACTTTACTGTTTTCTGTTTGGTCTTGGACAAAATCTGAAAGTTGCTCATGAACAATATTAGAAACTTTGTTCAATTTAATTGACTTTAGAGTCTAATATAAAATATTGCTTTATGTATGATCACTTATTGCATGTTGTCTATCCAGTTATTCTAATTCACAATTCCAATTACTGTAAGGTTCATGTTCAGTTATTGTAAGTTGTTTAGTAAACATCATTTCTTTTTTTTGCTAATTTAGTTATTTTATAGTATTCAATTACTTATTCTAAAGCTTTAATCACGGTATTGTATTTCAATATGCAGAGATTAAACCAAACTACAATTGCTTAGTTCTCTTTGTACACTATAAATTTCAATTATTGTAATGCTTAAATCAAGTTATTGTATTTCAATACGCATGCACATGACTTTAATTAGGCAAATTAAAACTAACTAAACCAATTGAACTTATAATAACCTTTTTTGAAATATAGTTAATGACAGTTATATTTTCAATTTTACTACCGTTGTCTGTTAACTTTTGTTAATTATTCTAACGCATGTAATCTTTTATATAGACATGGCAAAAAATAAAGCAGAAATCGCCCGGAAACGTAAGTCAGGTGAAGATGGTGCAACAAAACAAAAACGCTCTAAGATAGATAATATAAAGATTGAGCCAAAGAAGGCTAACCAAGCTCAATCCATTACATTGTATGTTACTATTTTTGCTGCTTTTCTTATCCTCATCGTATATTTTATCCTTATCGTATATTTTATCTTCACTTGTGCATTGTTCGATTCGTAGGACCGATGACATAGATGTGCGATGTCGACCGAAGAGCTTGGTTGGACTAATATCAAAACTTGGGCCGAATAAGAGAAAAGATGACATCTATAGTGTAACTCAATGAAAGCGTTCCACTGTAGTTAATGTGCTCTTGTGCAGATGACATTATAGATTTGCCTGCCATTCAAAAATCGACAACATACAATAAGTCTATTTCTCTAGATAACACAAATTATCGTTATTACATAGTAACCTAGTAGTAATTATAACTGCAAGTGTTATATAATACAATTATAGTAAACTAATATTTAGTACATAATTATGTTAATTAACAAGTTATTGTTTCATATAATAAACGGTTATTGTATATTTCTATTCCAGTTATTACATAGTAGTCGAGTAGTTATTCTATAGTACTAAATCAATTATTTGACAATTATTCTATATTTACGCAATTATTATACAGTACAATAACAATTATTTTACAGTACAGTAACAATTATTCTAACAATAATGTAGTGCAGTCGATACAAGTATAAGAATTAATTCTGTCAAAACAGTAGGGACAAGTAAACAACGGTTTTTGATACGTTACCATTATCTACACTATCGAAACAGTACTTATCCCATTAAACTGTTTCAGAATTCACTTTTTCATTAATTCACTATTTTGATGAAAGTTGGTTCGACAAATTCCGGCAAACAATCGAGTTGAACTTGGATTAATTGAAATTGGATTTTAAACCGTGAATTAATGAAATAGTCACTTTGAATTTTGTTTGCAATTGGATTTTAAATTTTGGATTGAAATTGGATCGAAATTGGATTTTAAATACTAAAATTTAAACGATTGAAATTTGACAATTAGATTTCGTCCAACTATTCTGACAATAATTCTACAGTACAATAACAATTATTATAAAGTACAGTAACAATTATTCTAAAGTACACTATCAATTATTCCAAACTAACCTATACACTAAACGAAATTGAAGTAACTCCATCTCCACAACAGAACAATAACAAAATTGAACAAGAAAATAGTACGACAATGCAATTGAATCAACTACACAATAACAACAATAAACAAAAATATATGATAGCAAGAATAATATTTTTCGATTCTTCTTAAATTTGACGAAATGAAGCAAGGAAAATTGCATCCGCACTACACATATAAACGTATACACAGTGGAATCGAAGGACAATCGAAATTTAGCTGTCGAACAAAATTTAAATAAGGTGACAAACATCAACAGGAAATCTAAATACTAAAATTGAAAAGATGTTAACGCAATAAAATTTTAGCATAATTAAATTTTGGAAAAAAACGATTTGAAACGGGAATAATTGCGAATCTAACTGAATTTTTGGAAAAAAAACTATTTCAAATCGGAATAAGTTCGGACTGAACTGAAATTTCGGAAAAAATCAATTTCAAATTGAAATAATTTCGAATTGAACTGAAATTTTGGAAAAAATCGAATTGAAAGTGGAATAATTTCGAGCGTTGAAATAGAAAGAATTAAGCGTTTAGATTGAAATTGGAATTTCAATTTTCGAGCGTTCAAACTGAAATTGTAACTTCGTCCAGCTATTCTCACAATTATTCTATAGTACAACATCAATTACTCTATAGTACAACATCAATTACTCTATAGTACAATAACAATTACTCTATAGTACAATAACAATTATTTTAAACTAATCTATTTCAAATTGGAATAATTTTGGATTGAACAGAAATTTCGGAAAAAATCTAATTAAAATTGGAATAATTTCAAATTGAACTAAAATTTTGGAAAAATATCGAATTGAAAATGGAAAATGGAAATTGTATCAATTAATCTAACAGTAAGATCGAATTTCAATTTAGAGCGTTCAAATTGAAACGGTTACTTCGTCAAGCTATTCTGACAATTATTCTATAGTACAACGTCAATTACTCTATTGTACAATAACAATTACTCTATAGTATAATAACAATTACTCTAAACTAAACTAAAGAATAACGAAATTGAACAAAAGTACAATAAAGAAATTGAAGCAACAGTTCAATAACAATGATAAATGAAATTGTACAATAACAAGAATAATTTGTTCAATTCTTCTTAAATTTGAATCAATTGAAACAACGATAATTGCACCCGCATTACATATATAAACGTATATAGATTGAAGATTAACTGTTGCACAAAATTTATATAACGTGCAGTCAAAATCAAAAAAGATAACGACGTAGAATGAAAAAACGAAATACCTTACGTAGTTCAAAGACCAAAAATTGACGCACAATGTGGATGGGAGTTCACGTTTATTGAAAGTTGTTGATGCTAATTGTTTTTTTTTGTGATTTTGAGGAGATAAGCGTATACAGGATTTGAGAAATCTTTTTGTATCAACTGTTGTGTAACTGTATGTGAAGGTGGATCTTTTTTTTTCTTTAATAGTGAAAGCCTCGAATCTCAGCCATTCATCTTATCGAAATCAAAGGTCGCAAATGAAAGGTAAATTGTACATGATTTGAGAATTGTAGGGGATCCTGCCTCTCTCTCTCTATATATATATTTATATATATATATATATTGATTTTAATGATACACGAGAGAGTTTCAGCACTTTATTACATTTCTTCTAAGAGAAACTTCATATTTATCAAAACGGGTGTAACAAGAACCTGAATGACCTTGATTGTCACATATTTAATCCTTTTGTGCTAACTTTACCTTGTCTATAATTCATGACAATTTTTTTTTAAAAAAAAAATTATCTTGATAAATTCAATTATCGCACGCCACATTTTTTTTAACTGACTGAATTTCATTATGCTAAACTTCTACTAGTTTAGAAGCATAATGTTCTTACTCATGTGGCCTAAAAACAAATTATTTATGTGACATGACACAAATGATGTCTTATATAAATAGGCGAGACCCGTCAATATTCCTTCCGGGAATATGCTATATTACTCACTTGTAATTGTCCTAAAATACGATCAATAATTATAATTGTCAACATATACAATGATGACATTCACTTAATCAATCTCTTTTATTCGATGTCATATTCACTTTGGAGAATGATCATCGTTAATCGAATACATTATTTCAAGTCATATCCGAAATTATGACTATTAACCAATGATACGTTACTCAGAATTTTTAATAACTCAATGCAGAATTTTGTCTCAATTAAAATCATATGACTCATTTTAATTATGCCAGTCCTATCTCGACTCCTGCTTCTGGCAGAGTCTTTATTAAAAATGTCTCATTCTCTTCGGGGAATAAACACATCCAGTTGAAAAAGATTCAACGTCTTTCAACAAAATTACACTTGTTCAACGTGAATGAACAAGAAATTAATTGACAATATTTCTCCAAATCTCTTTTCACATACTATATGTTGCCTTTAGGCTTCAGGCCAATAATCTTTCAATTCAAAGGAATATAATTTTTTTCCTCACATAATAAGTGATACTCCGTATTAAACCCGGTACTGTTTCATGCACGTACTCACACAAAATATTATTTATTTATTTATTTATTCGATACAATGTTTTCAAGGCTACTTTATTCCCGTGATATCGAGTTTTTGCGGCTGTTGTATTTGCCGTAGTTATTATCCATAATAATCTTGTATATTATTTCAGACATACAAATTCTTATAAGGAGCTTCTAGTCTAAAAATACTTATTATCTCACCGTATAACATTATTAGCTCTGATCATGATCGTATATGAGCCTTTTAATATATGGATATTTGACTCCGAAGTTGATTCATGTGGACATGACATAGGTCCACCCCGACGCGGCGAAGCGCGGGTTTTGGGGAGGCGATAGAATTTCCATATGAGATGGATCGAATAGAATTTTAAATCGAAGTAGGAGTCGCCACCGAATTTTATGGTTATTCGGAACCATTCGAACCCACTCTATGTCGTAGTGGGCCATACTTAAAGCCTGGCCCATTTCCGATGTCAGAGTTTATTGGGTTCGTCCCTTAGCATATCGATACCGATGCCGACTGGGCGGTTAATCGTATATTGAATGACTCTCGTTGCCAATGGTTTCGGACATCCGGAAACCACGGTTCTGAGTAAGGGGTGAGGGTACGTGTTGGGAAGTTCAGCTAGAACACCCAACCCCGCCCGCACTTAGCGGCCTTTACTAAGATATCGTTCGGTTTTGTGTACACGCGTTAGTTCAACGATGAAATGATATGCAGAGATTATTTTCCTAAGACATGTGAGGAAAAATAAATAAATGGGTTGCTAAGTCTTTTAATGCATATTAAACTAATAACGTCAAAGTTATTTTAGCATGTGAAGTTCGTTTTAGTCTAATAAAACGATAAAAAAGAATATGAGAGAATAAATTGCTACAAACACGAGAAAACGGGTTAGTAACGATTGAAATAATAATATATGAAATCGAGAAAATAAAAATCAATCGAAAACTGAAAAATATTACTAAAACGTTGTTTTGTATAAAAAACGATGTTCGAGAAAAAAATAAAAAAGAACGAAAAAGACGAGTTTGGGCCGAGAGCCGCGCGACTCGCCCGAGACTCATGCGGGTCGCGTGGCGGCCTGATTTTGACAACGGTTTTCGGAAAATTTTGATTTAATCGCGTACGAATATCGCATAACTCGTACTCGACTTAATATTCTCGATATTCGTTATATTCGATAGTTGATTATCAAATATTTTAGAATAGTTTTGGAAAAGATGTAAATTTAGAAATCGTTTCGTAAAATAATGAAAAATAAACGAACGAAAAACTAAAAAATAGAACCGGATCACAGACTCGTGCGCGAGTCGCCTGGACCGGGCGCGACTCGCGTACGGGTCTGATTTTTTATATATTTTTTTGTTCGAAAATCGTTAAGCGCGTACAAACATGAATTAATTTATACTCGGTCTATATTTTCGATATTCGTCGTATTCGATATTCGATTATGAAATCGATATCGAATATTCGGAATGACTTTAGAAAAGGTTTTGAAAAAGTTTGTTTTTGAACGAAAAGTTTAAAAAAAGGAATTTTGAACGAAAAGTTGTAAAAAAGGATTTTGAACGAAAAGATGTAACGAAATCGTCGAAATCTTAATATAATTCTTGTGAATATGATATTCGATTATATAAAATCGGTATCATATTTTAAGAATATTCGATATATGAAAATAGCTTTTTTAGTAGTATCGATATTAGAAAAAGATAAAAAGAGACCGACGAGACCCGTAAAAAACGAGAAGAAGAGAAGAGAAAAGAGAAGAGTCGGGTTTGATTTACACCCTCAACCTACATGCTTTGTGTTCTCGGTATAAGGCTCGTCGGACGGTGGCTTAGGCACGGGAGCGTCGAGATGATGCGGGTGAGTTAAGGTGTATCGGTTTAAGTGGGTTTGGGACGCCGGGTTTGGACGTGCGGTCTAGACTCCGAGGCTTCGGGAAAAGTGTCGGGATTTTCTAACTAATCGGATTGGTGTATTGAACTGTGTTATAAAGCTATTTTTTCGGTATGATGGGTGTGTGGAAACCGTGTATATTGGCTGGAAAAACGTTATAATTGATCTGTTTTTATGTTGGACGGGAGGTCCTATTTATAGGGAGTTTCCGACCCTGGCTTAGGAGAGTTCGAGGGAAATAAGAATTCCGCTTTCTTGGCCAAGAAGAAAGGGATTTCGGCTGACTTGAAGGTGAATTGGCCGAGTGTTTCACACTCGGTCGGGTACTTGAATCGGTTTTTTGGATAGGATTCCTGTTCGAGCTAAAATTACCGCTTGAGTAAGAAGCTGAGGAGAACGAGAATTCCGTTTTCTTGTGAGGGAAGAAAAAGAGGAAAACCGGCTGGTTTGAGGGTGTATTGGCCGAGTATTTGGTACTCGGTCAATATCTGAATCGGTTTCCGGATAGAATTCCTACTTGAGATCGAATTCTACCTTAAACGGAATTGTTTTTTATTTTGTATGGCTGATTTTTGTAGTATCCGAGTTTAAACCGGATTGGTAGGGTGACACGGCAGATTTTATGCCTCGAAAAATATCTTTGACCGGGTTTTGACTCGGTCGCTAAAAGACGATTTTACCCCTGGTGACGGTTTCGACCCAAATTAGTGTTATTTGACTCGAAATGACCCACTGGGCCTGGATTTGAGGTTGGTTTTGTGAGATTTGTACTCCCTAAAATGTCTAAACCAAATGTCCATGATTACAAGCCCATATCCGAGTCTATCAAAGCACGTTTACGTCCTATCATCATCGGGTGTTTGGCGGGAACTACTATAGACACCTAGCGGTCAAAATGTGGGTGTCTACATAGCCCCCACTCTGACTGAGGCTTGGACAAGGCAAAAGTCAGAGTAGCTACCAGGTCAATCAAGGATTAAAACCTGGCAGACTTCCGATCGGGTCGTTTAGGGTCCATTAGACCTGCGTGAAGGGCTCGCCAGCCATAGAATAGAAATATACCTGGGTCGATGCTGATAATGTCGCGGGAGCTTGCCTAGGAAGCTATGGGTATACCTGTTTGCAGATATATCCTGTCTTAGAATTGCGCGGGAGCTTACCTTGGAAGCTACGGGCATATCTGTTTGCAGATATATCCTGGAAGAAGTTGCTTGAGCTTTTCCACTGGGGAACTTAGAATTTTTGGGAGTCTTGGGTGTACCTGTATGCTGACACATTGCATGTAACATTTAGGCGAAACACCGACTCATGCTGGGGAAGAAATGATTTTTTCGAAAAAATGTTGAAAAGAAAAATGCTAAATTTTTTTTTGAAAGGTTTGGAAATAAGGATGCTTGGGATGACTTTGATTTCTAATCGGATTCTGACACGGATTCCCAGAACTTTCTGGTTAGGCCTGTATGCTTAGATGAAGGAGGGAAGTGATAAAATCCTATTCCTGTGATGACTAGGAAGAGGGATATTCCCTATTATAAATAGAGAGCTTTGGCTTCTTATTTTTTCATATTCCCACCCAAATCTTTTCTTTTATTTCAAAATCCCTTAGACTTTTTAGGATAAAAAAACTATTCTCGCGATGGGTATTGACCATTTGACCGCGATGCTTCATGCGTGGGCCCAGGATTTTCGAGATGAAGACAGAGTCCAGTTAACTCAAATGGGAATTGTGGTTTTATTCCCACTTCAGCGACTTAAGGTAGATTCGCACTTTCTTGATGCTTGCTTATCCTTTTGGGATACTACCTTTCATGTTTTTGCATTTCCTCGAGGAGAAATATGTCCTCTTCCTGAAGAGATAGCGGCTATTGGCGGGTGGTGCCCTAATGCTTGTCCTGCTATTCCCCCATTTTATCCTGACCCAAGGAGGAGGTTGAGGGATTTTCTAGGCTTGTCGCATGCTGAGACAACCCGTATGGTGAAGGGAAATTCAGTTTCCTTATTTGACTTGGCTGATAAATTTATGAACCCGGTTGGTGAAAGAATTACTTCTACCCATAGGCGTAGGGCCTTTGCTTTTTGTATGCTGCATAGATATGCCTTCGAAGGTCGAATGGATGCTGACTCATGCTTAGGTGAGATCAGGCTGATCAGTATAGTTGACCAAATGGAGACGGGTCATAGCCCAGCTTGGCTGATAACTGGGGAGATTATTATGGGTCTTGACGCTAGGAGACTCGAACCAAGTCAGCAATTGACAGGGAGCATCCGTCTTTTGCAGGTATTTAATCGTTTTCTTCGAACAATTGCCCGATTTCCCGATTTTCGCGGTAATCCCGAATTTTCTCGATTTTTTTCGGAATTTCCAATTTTCCGGTTTTTCTGAATTTTTTGATTTTGCCGAAATTCTCGAATTTTTTACGAAAATTTTAATTTTTTCGATTTTTCGATTTTTTTCGATTTTTTTTTTTGATTTTTTTTCGAAAGTTTTTGACTTTTCGAAAATTTTGCAGATCTGGTTATCCGAGCGTCTGTCGATTATAGAGCCCCCGGTGAACATAGCCAAATATCGCAGCAGTCAGATCGGTTCAAGGTCTCGACGAATAAGATCAAGTCATCTTATAACTCAAAAATATTGGGATGAAGAGCTAACGTTCCACGGTGGGCCTTTGATCAGGTGGAACGTCATTTGGTGGTTCCTCTCGAGGCTGACAGGATTAGCTAGGAGAGACAAGGCCCGTTATCTGGTGATATTGTCTTTGGACTGGACTGTCCATATCTATCCGGACCGTATCCTAAGGCAGTTCGGTTCGTTTCAGGAGATCCCTGAGACTGAGGCAATTATTAGCGTTTCGATCCAATTGACAGACGCTATGTGTGATACGTGGCTACAGCGCTGGTTTACCCGTGTCATATGGACTATACCTCGCCCTTGTCAAACCACTTGGGTTTCTGAATCCTATCGAAAATGGAATTCTGAAGAATCCCAGGAGGCCCGTAAAGCTTTGAAGACCGAAGAAGCTCTTGACTTGGCCCGCCGAGAATCGGCCAAAAATAACAGGCGGTTCTTCGAGGAGACTCCCATTACCTTTGTTGAGCCAGGGTCGGATTCTAAGGCAAAATCTAAGACTCAGACTAATGAGACTGGTGCTAGCGATTTGGAGAGAAGACTCGGACTGAGGCTGGCGGTCCGAGACAGGCTAGGCCCGCGTGACAACGAGGTGACCGGGGGGTCGAGTTTGAAGAAACGAGCCCGGGTTAAAGAGGTTCCCTTGGTGATTAGGGAGCGTTCCCCTCCACCTCGACGCCGATGGACCAAAAAGGAGGCTAAGGGCAAAGGAAAGGGAAAAATGCCCTAGTTTTTTATTATTTAAGTATTAGTATTATTTATTTTGTGATGATTTTTGATTTTTTGTAATTTTATTATTTTCTCGAAATAAAGAAAGGTTTATTAAAGAACCGTTCCTGTTTTTTTTATTGCAATGGTTGTGCCCTTTTGAGGGGCTGCCTACGTATCCATAATAAATGGAATCAAACCAAACGTAGTTCAGACTTAATTTGCAATTTCGAAATACATCAAGACTATTGGTTCAAGATGTTTGAAACAATAGAATGAATAATTCTAGCTTTTGACTTGTCTTAAAAAGTTTGAAAAAAGATGTTTTTAATAAACTTTTGCAAATGACATTGAGAGAGGTGGGTTAAGGGTAGTAGCGCTTCAGCTGGTCCAGGTTAGTTGGGTTGACGAACTCGTTCCCGTCCAGATCCGTTAGCATTACCGCTCCACCTGATAGAATCTTCTTTACCAGATATGGCCCAGCCCAATTAGGTTTGAATTTTCCCCTTGGGTCTACTGGTAATAAGGCTCGAACAGACTTGAGGACTAAATCTCCTTCTTTGATGTTTCTGGGCCTCACCCTTTTGTTGAAAGCCCGCTGGATTCTCTTCTGATAGATTTGAATATTATTGAGGGCACGAGATCGTCGTTCGTCTAAAAGGACTAGCGAGTCATATCGTGCTCGAACCCAATCAGCTTCGGGTACCTGACTTTCGAGTAGGATTCTGAGTGATGGCACTTCTAACTCAACAGGTTGGACTGCTTCCATGCCGTATGTAAGGTAATACGGTGTTGCCCCGGTCGCAGTACGAATCGAGGTTCGATATCCCCAAAGTGCAAATGGTATTTTGTCGGGCCAGTCCCGGTAATTATCAGCCATCTTTTTGAGTATGGTGACAATTGTTTTATTAGCCGCTTCTACCGCTCCATTGGTCTGGGGTCGGTAGGGTGAAGACGTATGCCTTTGAATTTTGTACTTGGTCAGCAAGGCTGCTGTTTCGGCTTGAAAATGGGTCCCGTGGTCACTAATGAATTCATGAGGTATCCCATACCGGCATATTATTTTGTTTTGAATGAATTTGGCAACGTGGCTAGCGTTGAGAATACGATAAGATTCGGCTTCGACCCATTTGGTGAAATAGTCGATTGCTACCAAAATGAAGCAGTGTCCTTCGGCTCCCGAGGGATTTATCTTCCCAATTATGTCGATTCCCCATGTTGAGAACGGCCATGGTGATGTCATGGTGTATAGCAAGGATGGTGGCATATGCTGTACATTGGCGAAAATCTGACAATTATGGCAATGTCTAACATATTGCTGACAGTCGGTTTCCATGCTATTCCAATAGTAACCGAGCCTCATGATTTTTCGGACCAGCATCTGGGCGTTCATGTGTGGACCGCATTCGCCATCATGTACCTCAGCCATAACTTTTTCGGCGTTGGTTTTGTCGACACATCGAAGGAGAGCCCCCTGTGCTGTCTTTTTGTAGAGTTGCCCATCGTCGGTGCGGATGAATTGGGTTGCCAGTCTTTGTAGGGCCTTTTTGGCTCGATTGTCAGCTCCAGGTGGATATTCCCCGGTTGTTAGGTATGTCAATACAGCTTGATACCACGGCTCAGGATCAGGTATCTCGACTTCTTCGATGTCGTGGATATATGCTGGCTCGGATCGTCTTTCGACACAGATTGGCATACTGGTCATATGATCGGGGATATTTAGCAAAGATGCCAGTTTTGAGAGTGCATCTGCGAATTGATTTTCTTCCCGAGGTAGGTATATGTATTCTACCTTGTGGAATTGTTTCTCGAGATCCCGTACTCGTGCCTGGTAGGCCACGAGATTGAGATTTCGAGTCTTCCATTTTTGGAGCGCTTGATTAATGACCAGAGATGAATCACCGTGTACTCGGAGGTTCGTGACCCCTAAGTCGGCGGCGGCTTGTAGCCCGTGGATACATGCTTTATACTTAGCGGCGTTGTTAGTGACGTCAAAGTCTAGTTTGATTGATACGGGGGTATGTTCCCCTTTTGGTGAGATTAGGAGGATCCCGACTCCAAATCCTCGGAAATTGGATGCTCCGTCAAAGTATAAGTCCCACGCTTCGGTGTCAGTGTGGAAAATGTCTTCATCCGGGAAGGACCAAGTGTCGGTGTGTCCTTCTTCGGTTACGGGACTGTCAGCGAGAAATTCGGCTACTACTCGTCCTTTGATGGCTTTCAATGGTACGAACTTTAGATCGAACTCTGCTAACATTAGGGTCCATCTTGATATCCTGCCGTTGAGGATGGGCTTTTCGAAAAGGTATTTGATTGGATCCATTCTGGATAATACTTGTACCTCGTAACTGAGCATGTAATGTCGGAGCTTTTTAGTGGCCCAGACCAAAGCTAAGCATGTCTTTTCGAGCATGGTGTACTTACACTCGTACTCTAAAAACTTCTTGCCGATGTAGTATATGGCTCGTTCTTCGGAGTTGACCGTTTGAGCTAGCATAGCCCCCATGGCTGTCTCTGTCGTAGTTAGGTACAGTGACAAAGGCAAACCGTGCTGAGGTGGCATTAGGACCCGTGGTGATGCCAAAAATCTCCTTGATTCTATCGAAGGCTGTTTGACATTTATCATCCCATAGTAACCGTTCTCCTATTTTCAGTTTTTTGAAGATCGGTTCACACACCATGGTTAGCTTTGAGATGAACCTACTGATGTATTGGACTTTTCCGAGAAACCCTCTTATTTCTTTTTCGGTTTTAGGGGGCTGCATCTCGGTGATGGCCTTGATTTTGGCTGGATCGACCTCGATACCTCGTTGGCTGACGATATGACCCAGTAATTTGCCAGATGTTACCCCGAAACTGCATTTCTGAGGGTTTAGCCTCATGTTGTATTTGCGTAGTCGAGTGAAGAACTTTCTCAGGGCGGTGATGTGACCGTCCCTGTCCTTGGATTTGACGATCATGTCGTCTACGTAGACTTCCACTTCCTTATGCATCATGTCATGCAATAAAGTCGTGGCGGTTCGTTGATAGGTGGCCCCGGCATTGATGAGACCAAATGGCATAACTGTATAGCAATAAGTACCCCACGGTGTAATGAAGGTGGTCTTATCCATATCTTCTTCTGCCATTTTTATCTGATTATACCCCGCATACCCGTCCATAAATGATAGAAGGGCATGATCCGCTGTGTTGTCCACCAGTATATCGATGTGTGGCAACGGGAAATCGTCTTTCGGGCTTGCTTTGTTAAGATCCCGAAAGTCTACACAGACACAAACCTTACCATCCTTTTTAGGGACTGGTACGATGTTCGCAACCCAATCTGGATACTCGGAGACTCGTATGAATCCAGCCTTGAATTGCTTATCGACTTCCTCCTTGACTTTGAGGGACCATTCGGGCCTCATGCGTCGGAGTTTTTGTTTAACCGGCTTGAACCCTTCCTTGATCGGTATATGGTGCTCGGCTATTTCGCGGTCGATTCCCGGCATGTCCTTGTAGGACCATGCGAAGACGTCTTTGAATTCTTGAAGGAGAACTATGAATTGTTGTTTCTCCTCGGGATCTAAGGATAGCCCTATCTTAAGTATCTGAGGCTCTAAGGTTGTTCCCACGTTGATGGATTCGGTTTCTTCGATTACCGGATTGCGGGATTCCCTTTGCTCTAGTTGCTCGATCAGATGTGGAGGCAAGGATACCTGTTCGTCGGGCTTCTCAATGTCATTGCACATAAAATTTTTGAAATTTTGAAAATGAGACAAGTCGTAAGCAAAACGGTTGTTATTATTGATCATAAATTGAGAAAAGAGCTTGAAAAGAGCTGCCATCTGATCACTAGTCAGTGGCGGGATAGGCAGGGTGCCCGGGACAGACCCCGAGGCACCAGGAATGGCTAAAGGGAGAGGGGGAGCTACAGGATTGACCCTAGCACCAGACTCACTAGACTCAATCTTAGACTCTGACTCGGACTCCGACTCAGACTCAGATTCTGGCATTTCTCCTTCCTCTGTGATCAGCTTGTAAGTTTTTCCTTGACTGTCAGTCCATTTGACAGTTTTTCTCCAAGCTCTGGTTCCGGACCCGACTTCCGAGATTAGTTTAGACGGGTCAAAGGTGCGACTGCGGAGAATGAGACTGACTAGCTCTTCCTTTGGTGTTGGAACCGCGAGTTCCTCTCCAAAAAGTAGCCCTAGCGTGGGCTCGGCATTCTTAGCATCTTCGGCCTGGATGAGAGCGAAGATGTCGTCTGGTATGTAGTTGCAGTCCTGGGCCAAGTGGGTCCCAGGGCGTATGTTTGTGGGCCGATATAGGCCGGTCTGAACAGTCTCGAACACTGGAGTTACGAAGGTAACCTTGCCGGTTTCAACTTGGCCCATGTTTTCCGGAGTTAGGGTGTAGCCCAAGCCTGTTTGGGTCCTCCCATTGTCTAGAACTTCGAGAATTTTTCCTGCAGGGAGATCGGGCCTTGATGTAACCCCTGACAGAAAGCCCAGATTCTGCAGCATCCGGTCAAGGTGGACCGTGAAATAGGGGCGGAAGAGATGGTCTTCTTCGATGGCTCCTACGAAGTCGAACCCCCATAGATCGGTGCGGTCCGAGGTGTTGCAGTTAGCCACGGTCATAGGTGTGGCTTCTAGGGTGATGACGGAGTCATGCAAAGGTAGCTTGATTTTCCGATGCAAAGTGGAGGATACAGCCCTGGTTGCATGGATCCAAGGTCTTCCTAGAAGAAGGTTGAAGGAAGAAGTCACGTCGATCACTTGAAATTCCAGCTCTTTCTCTATCGGGCCTGTTATGATAGTGAGTTTTGTAGCTCCGGCTACTGACTTTGGGCTTCCGTCAAAAGCCTGAATGGTTTGAGCCGTTGGAATATAGTCGGCCTCGGTAATGCCGAGGGCTTTGGCGGTCCTCAAGGGGAGGACGTTGACTGCCGACCCGTTATCAATTAGGGTCATGGGTAAGTACTTTCCACGACAGATAACCGTGACGTAGAGGGCCATGTTGTGGGCCGGCCCAAATGGTGGTAGATCGGCATTGGAGAAGGTAATCAATGGGCCTTCCTCTATGGATCTGCCTTTTAGATGAGGTAAGACTGTGGCTACCATTTCAGCCGGAGTAGCCATGGAGTCAATTTTGACTTGGTCGAGAGCCTTAGTGAGTGCCTCTCGATGTTCCTGAGAGCTAACTAGGAGTTGCCATATGGAGAGGTCAACTCGAGTCTTGTTCAGCTGTTTCACAAGAGCCTTTTCAGCAGTCGGCTCTTCTGGGGCGGGCTCCACCTTAAGTGGTTCGGCAATGATAAGGGCTTGACTAGTGGCTAAGGCCTTGGACTTAACCTTCTGAATCTCCTCAGGCGTGATGGGGACGGCTTCCCCTTTGGTGAGGTAGACATCGTCTTCGTCATCGCACCAGATCCCGTTTATTTGTGGGATAAATGGAGAAATGAGGTGTGAGCAATCCATTACTTCTCCGGAAAAGATGGCGTGAGTAGCCAATGGGTTGTCCTTGTTGTTGGGCTTACCCCCGGGCAAAGGGATTTTCCCGCTTTCAATGAGGTCTTGGATAAGGTGCTTCAGCTTCCAACATTTCTCGGTATCGTGCCCCTTACCACGATGATAGTGACAGTAGGCCTGGAGGTTGTAGGCCTTAGAGCGACGTTCGACCGGGATATCAGGCGTTGGGCCTATCGGGGTGATCAGGCCTTTTGATGATAGCCTCTGAAGGGCGTTTTCATAGGTAGTGCCTATGTCAGTGAATACCCGGGGAGTGGTAGTTTTCTGGGATGAGGTATCGAGTGCATTTACCTCGTCGAAGATGCTACGAGTGGCGGCGGTAGTAGTGGGCTTGCTTGTTGATGAGCTAGCCCCTTGGTATCCCTTGGTGGAGGCCTTAGTGAGGCTTTCCAACCTTAAATCATCCTCGATTCTCGTTCCCATTTCAGTTAGGACCGCGAAGCTAGGTATGATGGCGTACCGGAGATGGACCCGGTAAGCTGGAAGTAGGTTCTTGACGAAGGCTTCAACCAACACTTTTTCACTGGGCTTATCGACTAGCTTGATGCTTTCAGCCCTCCAGCGTTGAAGGTATTTTGTAAATCCTTCCTTAGGCTCCTGGGCCATTACCTCCAGGGTGCGCATAGTGGTCTGGATTTCCGTATTGTCGGCGTAGTTCCGAGCGAATTCCGTTGCCACGTCATCCCAAGTTTTGTATTTCTTGGAATCGAGCTGGTAGTACCAGGCCCTTGGGTGCTTCTCGAGAGATGAAGCAAATAGGTGCTTGAACATGCTGGACTTAACCCCTTTAAGGGCCATGAACTCTTTGAAAGCCCGGATATGGTGGACCGGGTCTTCAGTACCCTCGAACATTGGCAGACCCGTCAGATTTAGATTGGTGGGTAGTTCATCGGTAAGTGGGGTGTAGATCCTAGCATTCTCCGTATGGATGGAGCTTTGGGTTGTCAGATGGACCTGTTCTTGCAGTTTGAGGACTGCACTGGCCAATGCGGCTAGAGGCCCGTCATCTTCGATCGAAGCATTGGGGGTTCCCTGTTCTACGGCACTAACCCGAGTAATGATGGAAATCTGGTCTTCCCGCATTTTCCTCAGTTGGTCTTGGATTTGGGCCAATGAGGTGGTCAATTCATCTATGGCTTTTTGCGTCATGGCTCGAGTGTGGGGTGACCTGTCTGTAAGGGCACCGCGTAATCAGTAACTGACCCAGATTTTAGAATCAAAAGTACATCCCGAACAAGGAAAAGACTAGACTAGAAAAAGACCGGAGACTGACTTCTAAACGGATGACGCGTGAATGGTGGACCTTCTTTAGGATTCGGCAAAGTGGGCCTAGTCCTGTTCGAAGGAAGGTCTACGTGAAAATTCCCCAGACTTTAGACTCTAGTGTGTAAACGGGCTTTCCTTTGTAGGAGTTGGTCCTACGAAGGTGGGCCGTGCCTTGACAAATAAGGCGGACTGGGATGGGGTAGAAACCCGTGATATAAGATCGACGGAGTTTCGACGCTATAGATTCTAACTTATGACAAGACCCGACACTGCTAAATATGGGAAGTCCTAAGAAGAAGAGGGTTTTGAAAAGGGAATTTGATTTTGAAAACCGAGCAAAGTCGGATTGGAAGACCCGATTTTTTTTGAAAACCGAGAAAGAGGTTATCGGGCCGAGATTTCGGGCTTTTTTTTGAAAAGGTTTGGACAGCATACCGGCTAAAAAAATAGGCTATTTTGAGTCAAAATCATAAGTCCTAAATTCGGCAGCTTTCCGGGTTTTGAAAAAGTAGATGGGTTTGAAAAAGGATGCAAGTTTTTTGAAAATGACGGTTTTTTGAAAAGACCAAAAAGGATCAAGTAGCATGTAGTCATAGAATCAGTATAACGACGCCATGTATGCTCCTAGTCTAAGTCTCGGTCGGTCGAATAGGGTCTATACCAACAACAATCGCATTCTCGCAAATCAGGACGGACTTCCTAAGCCGAGTTGGTCTTAGAACCTGCCGTAAAACCCATGCGAGTTCCGCGATTGAAGTCTTTAGTGCATCCAAGTGGGAATGCACCGTGGTATAGTGGGACGTCGGTCACAAGTAACCGGCCCGGGATAGAACGGGGTTATGCATGAACCATTGAACTAAAACGTGTACATTACTAATCGAACGATTTCTTTTCGAGTCTCACCCTGAGGATGCCGATGGTAAGTGACACATCAGTTAATCCCCAGCGGAGTCGCCAAATTGTGGACATGACATAGGTCCACCCCGACGCGGCGAAGCGCGAGTTTTGGGGAGGCGATAGAATTTCCATATGAGATGGATCGAATAGAATTTTAAATCGAAGTAGGAGTCGCCACCGAATTTTATGGTTATTCGGAACCATTCAAACCCACTCTATGTCGTAGTGGGCCATACTTAAAGCCTGGCCCATTTCCGATGTCAGAGTTTATTGGGTTCGTCCCTTAGCATATCGATACCGATGCCGACTGGGCGGTTAATCGTATATTGAATGACTCTCGTTGCCAATGGTTTCGGACATCCGAAAACCACGGTTCTGAGTAAGGGGTGAGGGTACGTGTTGGGAAGTTCAGCGAGAACACCCAACCCCGCCCGCACTTAGCGGCCTTTACTAAGATATCGTTCGGTTTTGTGTACACGCGTTAGTTCAACGATGAAATGATATGCAGAGATTATTTTCCTAAGACATGTGAGGAAAAATAAATAAATGGGTTGCTAAGTCGTTTAATGCATATTAAACTAATAACGTCAAAGTTATTTTAGCATGTGAAGTTCGTTTTAGTCTAATAAAACGATAAAAAGAATATGAGAGAATAAATTGCTACAAACACGAGAAAACGGATTAGTAACGATTGAAATAATAATATATGAAATCGAGAAAATAAAAATCAATCGAAAACTGAAAAATATTACTAAAACGTTGTTTTGTATAAAAAACGATGTTCGAGAAAAAAATAAAAAAGAACGAAAAAGACGAGTTTGGGCCGAGAGCCGCGCGACTCGCCCGAGACTCATGCGGGTCGCGTGGCGGCCTGATTTTGACAACGGTTTTCGGAAAATTTTGATTTAATCGCGTACGAATATCGCATAACTCGTACTCGACTTAATATTCTCGATATTCGTTATATTCGATAGTTGATTATCAAATATTTTAGAATAGTTTTGGAAAAGATGTAACTTTAGAAGTCGTTTCGTAAAATAATGAAAAATAAACGAACGAAAAACTAAAAAATAGAACCGGATCACAAACTCGTGCGCGAGTCGCCTGGACCGGGCGCGACTCGCGTACGAGTCTGATTTTTTATATTTTTTTTTGTTCGAAAATCTTTAAGCGCGTACAAACATGAATTAATTTATACTCGGTCTATATTTTCGATATTCGTCGTATTCGATATTCGATTATGAAATCGATATCGAATATTCGGAATGACTTTAGAAAAGGTTTTGAAAAAGTTTGTTTTTGAACGAAAAGTTTAAAAAAAGGAATTTTGAACGAAAAGTTGTAAAAAAGGATTTTGAACGAAAAGATGTAACGAAATCGTCGAAATCTTAATATAATTCTTGTGAATATGATATTCGATTATATAAAATCGGTATCATATTTTAAGAATATTCGATATATGAAAATAGCTTTTTTAGTAGTATCGATATTAGAAAAAGATAAAAAGAGACCGACGAGACCCGTAAAAAACGAGAAGAAGAGAAGAGAAAAGAGAAGAGTCGGGTTTGATTTACACCCTCAACCTACATGCTTTGTGTTCTCGGTATAAGGCTCGTCGGACGGTGGCTTAGGCACGGGAGCGTCGAGATGATGCGGGTGAGTTAAGGTGTATCGGTTTAAGTGGGTTTGGGACGCCGGGTTTGGACGTGCGGTCTAGACTCCGAGGCTTCGAGAAAAGTGTCGGGATTTGCTAACTAATCGGATTGGTGTATTGAACTGTGTTATAAAGCTATTTTTTCGGTTTGATGGGTGTGTGGAAACCGTGTATATTGGCTGGAAAAACGTTATAATTGATCTGTTTTTATGTTGGACGGGAGGTCCTATTTATAGGGAGTTTCCGACCCTGACTTAGGAGAGTTCGAGGGAAATAAGAATTCGGCTGACTTGAAGGTGAATTGGCCGAGTGTTTCACACTCGGTCGGGTACTTGAATCGGTTTTTTGGATAGGATTCCTGTTCGAGCTAGAATTACCGCTTGAGTAAGAAGCTGAGGAGAACGAGAATTCCGTTTTCTTGTGAGGGAAGAAAAAGAGGAAAACCGGCTGGTTTGAGGGTGTATTGGCCGAGTATTTGGTACTCGGTCAATATCTGAATCGGTTTCCGGATAGAATTCCTACTTGAGATCGAATTCTACCTTAAACGGAATTGTTTATTATTTTGTATGGCTGATTTTTGTAGTATCCGAGTTTAAACCGGATTGGTAGGGTGACACGGCAGATTTTATGCCTCGAAAAATATCTTTGACCGGGTTTTGACTCGGTCGCTAAAAGACGATTTTACCCCTGGTGACGGTTTCGACCCAAATTAGTGTTATTTGACTCGAAACGACCCACTGGGCCTGGATTTGAGGTTGGTTTTGTGAGATTTGTACTCCCTAAAATGTCTAAACCAAATGTCCATGATTACAAGCCCATATTCGAGTCTATCAAAGCACGTTTACGTCCTATCATCATCGGGTGTTTGGCGCGAACTACTATAGACACCTAGCGGTCAAAATGTGGGTGTCTACAATTCATATACACACACACACAATAATGCTTAACTGATTTCATTTTATAATATAATTGTATGAAAACTATAACGATTATGGAATCAAGCAAATTTACAAACATATTAATTGAGAAATTAATCAACACAATATGTACGGTCAAATCCACATAAAATAGGCAAAAATGACGATTAAATTATGCACTCAAATATGTATGTACAAATCATGTTCGATCTTTATATATGTATCAATTTTTCATGAGATAAACGGAGTCCATGCTTGAAAGATATAATCAAATTTGCAAAGATACTCTTGTATATATAAACAATTAAATGATAAATGGAGTCTACGTTCTTGATTTTTTTAATAGTAAAATTAAACAATTGAATTCATCTCAACAAACATCTATTAGTAGACAAATAATCTTGTACAAGAAACAAATAATCATCATAATTTAATAAAACTAATATAAAGATTATGATATAAAACGAATTAGTGATGAACTGATGACTAATGTGAAACAATCAAGTAGTAATGAAATACTATTGCTATTGTTAGTGAGCAAACTAATACGGAGTATTTGATTAAAGGCACACAATAATATGATGCCCTAATACACGCACTGCCTTACGAGTAATAGGATGATTAGAATAATTCAAATTTCTACTCTTTGAATCTTTTCTATATCACGCTAATATCTCCTAAGTTAGTTAGATAAATATTGAAAAAATATTTATGTAACATATAACATGGATATTCTAAAAAAAAACATCAAATCAAATTCATTGATTCATAATACACATAGGCAACATATATAAGACACACTATTCGTATATAATATCCAAAACATAATAGATTTACCAATTATTATAGTACATATATTCCATTACGATTAACAATAATTTATTTATTTTTTCAATCATTAATAATTATGAATTATTGTAGCTATTTAGTCAATCCATCGCATATATAACAAAATTATGATACTCTTCTAATTAGCAAATCCATAATAATAATAATAACAAAATAAAATAATAATAATAATAATAATAATACTAGATTAAAGCCCGTGCGTTGCACGGGTTAGTTGACTTAATTACATTGATGATGTACATTCGTTCTTAATTTACTCAAGGTTTATAATCTTAAGATCTGCTTTTAAGACCCCAAAAAAACGCACGATTACTCTTATTTATAATATAGAAGCATCGCCTTATTTTAATATTTTCGATGTGGGATAATTTTAGGTTTGTATTTTTTTTAAAAACTTTTTAAGACTCAAAAGATTGTTGGTTGATATTTAAAACCGAAAAATGACTCATTTATAATATAGAATTTCATCACCTCATTATAATTTTTCGATGTGGTTAGTTTATAGTTTTAAGAGCTATTTTTAAAACTTAAAAGAGTTTGTTTTTATATCTAAGTTAAAAGGACAAACGATTACTCTTTATTATTTATATAATCGAATTTGATTATCTTATTATATATTTTGGATAAATGATTACTGTTATTTATATAATAAAAGGAATTCACCTTATTATAATTTTACTCAAATTTATTTAATTTTAGATATAGTCTAATTAAGAACTTTTATTTATAGACGAATGATTACACTTATCTATAATATATAGAATTTCATCAACCCATCTTAATTTTTCGATGTGAGATAAATATACTTTAACTATATAGTCTTAGTCTTAGGAACTTCATTTTAGTCTCAAAAGATTGTTGGTTAATATCTAAGAACGAAAGATTACATAAAATTCTATCACCTCATTATAATTTTTCGATATGTGATAATCTAACTTAACTTTATTTGTAGTCTTATTAAGAACTTTTTTTAAGATTAAAAGGTTTTTTTTGTTGATATTTAAGGACGAATGATTAATCTTATTTATAATTTACATCATAATTTGGAAAAATGATTACTTTTATTTATATAATAGAATTCCATCGTATTATCATACGATCTTTGGTCGCTATTTTTTGCCTCATTTCATTAAAATATCCCTCACAAATATTAAGATAATGGAGAAAAAAATAGTGAACGAAGAGAGTATGATAATACGATGGAATTCTATTATATAAATAAAAATTTATAACCTTAAGAGCGTTTTAAGACTCAAAAGAGAAGGGGTATAATTTTTCGATGTGGGATAATTACTTAAGTTTATCTTAAGAGTTTTTTAAGACTCAAAGATTTTGATTGATATCTAAGAATAAATAATTAGTCTTATTTATAATATAGAAATCCGATCACCTTATTATAATTTGTCGATGTGGGATAATTTAACTAAAATTTGTAGTCTTATTTATAATATAAAATCATCACCGTAACTTATTTTAATTGTTTTGATGTGGGATAATTTTAAGTTTGTAGTCTTATTAAGACCTTTTTTAAACTCAAAAGTTTTTTAAAAACAAATAAAAAAGACTACAAATTCATGCCCTCATCATAATTTTAAAAAACATGATATAGAATTCCATCATAGTTTTTTAAAAAAGCAAAAGTTTTTTTGTTGGTTGATATTTAAAACCAATGATTACTTTTATTTAGTAGAAATTCATAACCTCATCATAATTTTTCGATGTTAGAGAATTGCTTAAGTTGGTTGATGTTTAAGGAATTTTTTTTATTAGTTTTATTTATAATATAGAATTTCATCACCTTATTATAATTTTTTTATTTAAGTGTATAGTTTAAGAACGATTTTAAGACTCAAAAGATTTATGTTTGATGAAACTTTATAATTTTTCAAATGTGGATAATTTTACTTAAGTTTATAATCTTAATATATATTTTAAGACTCAAATTTTTTTTGGTTAATATCTAAGAGTACATGATTACTACGGAGTACTCCATTATTTATAATATAGAAATCTATCGTCTTATTATAATTTGTCGATGTGGGATAATTTAACTAAAATGTGTATCCTTATTTATAATATAGAATCATCACCGTATCTTATTTTAATTGTTTTGATGTGGAATAATTTTAAGTTCATAGTCTTATTAACACCTTTTTTGAAACTCAAAATACTGTTGGTTTTTTAAAAACTTAAAAGAGAGGGAGTATAATTTTTTGATATGAGATAATTTACTTAAGTTTATAAACTTAAAGAGTTTTTAAGACTCAAAAGATTTTTATTAATATGTAAGAACAAATAATTAGCTTAGTCTTATTTATAATATAGAAATTCATCGTTTTATTATAATTTGTCGATGTGGGATAATTTAACTAAAATTTGTTTTCTTATTCATAATATAGAATCATCACCGTACCTTATTTTAATTATTTTGATGCGGGATAATTTTAAGTTTATAATCTTATTAAGACCTTTTTTTAACTCAAAATATTATTGATTGATATTTAAAAACAATGATTACTCTTATTTAGTAGAAATTTATGATCTCATCATAATTTTTTTGATGTGAGCGAATTACTTAGGTTGGTTGATGTTTAAGGAAGAATTATTATGTCTTATTTATAATATAGAATTTTTTCACTACCTTATTATAATTTTTTATTGAGTGTATAGTCTTAACAACGTTTTTAAGACTTAAAAGATTTTTGTTTGATGAAACTTCGTAATTTTTTGAATGTGGGATAATTTTATAAGCTTATAGTCTTTATATATTTTTAAGACTCAAAATATTTTTGGTTAATATCTAAGAGCACTTACTTACTCTTATCTATAATATAAATTTTCATCACCTTATTATAATTTTTTGATGTGAGATAACTCTTTTTGAGAATAAAAAAGATAATTACTTAAGGTTTATAGTCTTAAGAACTCTTTTTGAAATTCAAAAGACTTTTTGGTAAATATCGAAGAACGAATTATTACTCTTTATTTATAATATAGAATTTCATCATCATATTATAATTTGTCGATGTGGGATAATTTTAAAACTGTTATACGTAATAAATTCATTACATAATGTGAAACAAATAATATGAAATCTATACTCTAATGAAAGCATTTTTTACCACGAATACAATTATTTCATTTTTATAATTAATTTACGATAATGTTACTAAAAAATGAACTATAAAGGCTTTTAACTAAGAATGGTAAAACATCCCATTAATATGATAAATTAAATATATATTATAATAATTAAAAGATTCTCTAGTTGATTTTTTATTATTATTTATGATACTTTCCTAATTTGAGGTTTGATGAAACGGACCAATGAGATCGCTCGAAAAAAGCCTAAAATATATATATATATATATATATATATATATATATATATATATATATATTGATTGATTGTTGTAAACATAATAATGGTAAACTTATGAGATATATATCATGTAATCAAAGTGAAATCTCGTAACTATATACCAACAAGTCTCAATTGGGTTAGGTCACAAAATACATGAGATACACATATAAACTAAATTAGGCATGAAGATGAGAAAGACATCGATATAATTAAGTGATACGGAGTATAAGAATTTATATGATACAAGTTGGACATATTGACGACAAACAAATATCTTGTATATGGATTAATCTTTACTAATTATAATCATGCTTTTAATATTTCCAAATTTTTGTTATTGTAACATCACGCCTAATAATTACCTCATGAGTGTACGAAGTATAACACTACTGTTGATTATAGCTAGTCTTTACGTTGATTAATACAAAGCAATAACATACCCTATATTCTTATAATTATATCATATATAAGTAATCTAATTAAAGACAATCATATACATTTAACTAATATATGTCAATAATTAACCCAATTTGTGTATGCACACGACAAAATGTATGAACATATATCAATGCATGTAGAGACATATGTCATATTCAAGGCATGTACCTTGTTACACGTATTAACATATCACATTCTAAACAATTTATAGTTGATACACTTATTATGAACAACATCAATATTAATATATGTAAACGTCAATATTCAATTAATACTCCGTAGTTTGTTTATGTGTATACAATTTTAATCTTAATGACATAAACAATATATAATGCTATAAATCATACGAAATTCAGAGTATGAAATTTATTATTATATGAACTATAACGATACGTGTAACATATGAATACGTGTAAACAATCAATACGTATAATCATATGAATATAATGCTAATCAATACGTGTAATCATATGAATATTCATTTTAATTACATAAACAATACTCCGTAGTAAACAATACGTAAACATATTAATTCTCTTATGAAAATTTATACAAGAATGTACTTGAGTAGCGTAATAAATCAAATCTGAAGATAATAATAATAATAACGATAATTGTAGTTGCCCGCTGGGTAGAGTCTCGTGCTGATAACGTGTTATAATATGGGAGAGAATGAGGAGAGAATGAGGTGTCTTATTCCATTGATCATTAACGTGTATATATACATATACAGATATCTAGGGTTTCTTCTGGGTCTAGAATATTCTATGTAGATATGATGTCGACATAATGTCATCATAGTGTGGACATCCACCAATACAATATATTACATTATAACACTCCCCCGATGGACATTATAACAGATATTAGAATAATCTCTTATATATTAATGCTGAAGAATTTCCTTGCACCACATTCACCCACGTCAGCTTCCAAGTCATCGTCCTACTTGGCGCCATGCAGGATCCGACGTGGCTGTTCCTTTTTTTTTTTAAAAAGTTAATTGCAAACCGACAGCAGTTACCTCTCCACTTAAATTCAACTTTCCACTTCCCGTTAACTTCCCACATCTAATTAACTTCCCACTTCATTTAACTTCTCCATAATGCATATTATATATGTGTTACAGGTTTCAGTAATTGTTTATTTTCTCTATTTACTGATTCCCAAATTCACAAATGAATTCAGTTCAATATATCCCTTCTTCACTGTTTCAATATGGCGTTTCAATTTCAACCAAAATCCATTGCCGAGATTACCGAAAGCATGAATGCAGTTTCCATTACGGTTAGGGTTATGCGAAAGTGGTGCCGAATGAAGAAGCAGCCACAAAACGTCAACCAGATCTATGCAAATCTAACGATATAATATTTGGCATCGAGTTTATTTTCGTTGATAGCTCGGTGAGAATATCATACAAATAAGCAATGCAATTTTTAAATAATATTTGAACATCGTTATTGATCTCAATTTTTTTGATGTTCAGGGACAACGATTCAAGGGACAGTCAGACAAAAATTGGTCAAGCTATACAATTCGGGTTTCGTAGAGGGTGAAATCTATACAATTTCTAAATTTTCAACTTCATCAAATGTTGCGAAAGAAAAAGCAACCTCTCACAAGTGTCGTATTTGGTTCAAATATAGCAGAAAAGTGATAATGAAGATGCATCCTGACCCGAACATTCCTTTATGTGTGTACAACTTTGTCGATTTCCAGGATATAATACACGGCAACGTTGACGCCAATGTATATTTTGGTAAGTACATATATAATAGATCCTAAAATAATGAAATATTTACGGTTTTGATTATTTTTTATCATATTTACAGTTTTGATTATTGTTTATCATAATATAGATGTGATAGGCAAGTTTGTTGAGTATCAAGCAATTCAGAAATCTGCAAAAGGTTTTCACTGACAATTATCACCCTCGAAAGTGCACAGTAAGAATTATACTTTCATCTACTTATGATCTACAGTAAGAGATATATTTCTTACTCCGTTTTACACGTTCGTACAGGAAAGAGTAGCTATGTTGTTCCATATTTGGAGAATTCATATCAGACATTGTACGCATTGTTAACATCTACCTTGACAAGCCTAGACCCGTGTTAGTGCTGCGACACGTCAAGAGGAATGAATGGAGAGGTATGTTTAACCCTTTAGTTTTACATCACATTCATACTGTTATTCTTCTACTCTAACACGGGCTACTGTTATCTTATTTACAAAGACAAAATCAGCATTGTGACAAGGGATGCAACATTGATTATTGTTAATCCAGAAATGGAAGAGGTCGATCGTTTCAATAGCATGTAAGTTTAATGTATGACAGATTCTACGTGAAACAACATAGTATCATAACTCCAAAATTACTGACACTACAATGACTCTTTATTAGGTACACTCCTGGCAAGAGCCCAGATCGGTGGAAGTTACGCTACCCACCGACTCTGACTCCCGAATCAGCCAGCATACTAAATGAAAGTAAATGTCTTTCTTTGAAAGAGATTAAGAGCAGCAAGAAGGTACAGTAACCTATTTCAGCACTAAAACATATTACCGTAGCTTTATTATCCTTTGGTATCATTATCATTTCTAACTTCATTCTCGCCCACTACTGTAAACAACTAACTAATTTCACTACCATTTAATTCTTTGATTAAAAGGCCGGAGTCTTTGTAACCTTAGCAATATTTTACGAAATGGACACGTCGAAGGAGTGGTGCTACAATTCATGTGAAGAATGCAGATCCAAGATCATATCAAGTGACAACAACATGTGGTACTACAAGAAAGAGATGTGCAAACAATACAACATTGCTAAGCGAGAGCCCAAAATCAGGTCACCACTAATCATTTATCATTCCCCCCAGTTCAAACGAATACAGTACACTAATAGCATGCTTTGCCCTTAACAGATTCCAAGCAAAGTTTTTGATTATGGATGACGCATGTGAGTTTGCTGAAATCATAATATGGGATGAAGATATGAGAAAGTCAGCAGCAGAAATCTTAGAAGAGCAGGAGGTAATTGTTTTTTATTCGTTCAGTTTATGTGTTTAGTTTCATTTATTTTAAGAATCGTTGCACAGGACTAATCTTACACTATAATTTGTAGGATGCTAGGCCAGGAGGTCCTCCACCATCAAATTTCAGAGCGCTCACAGACAAGGAATATCTTTTCAAACTGCGAGTAACACAAGCATTTAACATTCAAAAAAACTCACAATGCTACACTGTCACAGGCATGTCGGACAACGAGGCCGAGATCAAGGAGTGGAAAGAGGTTATGAAGTTAAGTGAGGTACGAACTATTTAGGATTCAGTCGATTATTATTGCCAATATGGTTCATGAGCGCCTAATTGCACTAGCTCTAATCTGCAACGCCTTAGGTTTCATCCAACTCTACGGTTGTTAAAGACATGCAGACAACTGTCACCATTGACCCGGGTTCAGGAACGAGTAAGGTTCACTTGGCACTCGAGGTATGGACTAACATATTCCTGCTGCCTACTATAGTCAATACTGTTTCCATATAGTATACTAGCTAACTATACCTATGTACTATATTATGTAGAAGGCTAATGAGCCAGCAACAAGTAGTGCACATCAGAGTACTAACAGCATAGAGGTACGAGTTTAGAAATCAATCCACTTTTGCTCTCATCTACTAAATTTAGGTACTTCCTAACAAACTGATATACCCTTATATTTTCTAATCACATTCTCTACACAGGTCACAGAATCAACTACAGCTGAAAATATCATAGAGGAAGATGCAGCTAATCAGGTAGATATTCTGTGTACGTAATCAGTAGGACGCCTAAGCATTGAGACAACCATGATTTACATCTTCAGTTAATTTCTATTGGATGACAATTGACATATTCCACAACGCTACTTAAACCAGGTTCTTCCAAGTGATAGTTCGATGACTGGGGAGCTATCAGAAACCATCGAGCTAGTGTCAAGGTTAAGGAAGCGTTGTCATGGGAACTAAGTACTAACTAATGACATCTACTATTTCATGCTCAGATTATTCACTTTTAACATACTATTTCATGTTTTGGCTTGGCCTAAAGGATTATATTTCATTTTTGTTTGGTTAAAATTGGCTTTTACTTGGAATGCTTTTTATCATAAATTAGGTGTTTTATTTATTACTATCATGCAATCATATAATCTCTCAGGCAATTGTTTCAACATAACGCCTGAGTGCTGACGTAGAACTCCACTATAGTCCACTGACAGAGGTGTCGCTTCAATTAGACTGAGAAAATATTAAAGTCTACCCATTTATTCTAAGAGCATCTTACTCTTTCACTAAGCTTTAGTGATAGAGTTGACACTTCAATCAGACTGGTAGACTTTTTCCCTCATGAATCTAAGAGCATCTTCCTCTTCATCAAAAACTTTAGTGGAGAAATAAGCCTCACCCCCTGACGCCACTGTTGACTTACAACTACTGCACATCACCGAGATCTTTTAGCAACCAGTTTACCTCTCAGGCAATTGTTTTCAACATGATGTCTGAGTGCCCGCATACAAGCTCCACTACAGTTCAATGATAGTGGTGTCGCTTCAATTAGACCAAGAAGGTATTTTAGTCTGCCCATTTATTCTGAGAGCATATTACTCATTCACTAAGGTTTATTGAATGAGTTAACACTTCAGTCAGAATGGGCAGCCTTCTGTTCCCTCCTCATGTAACTAAGAGCATCTTCCTCTTAATCGAACATGTAACTAAGAGCATCTTCCTCTTAATCAGAGAGATTTGTGGGGATGCAGGTTGTACTCGAGACATCACAGTTGATTCACGACTATTGCGCATCACCGAGATCTTATAGCCACATTGCACCCCGCCGCTTTTAATGCATTTCAGCTGCGGAACTGTTACTACTTAGAATGACCTATGAGTGACTGGGGACGCAATTGGTGTACAATTTATTGGCAACAAAGACAAAACAGCATCTAAACCACTACTATTAAAAGTCCAAAACAGTTTGCACCCAGTACTGTAGGGAACTCCCATCACTTATTTGCCTGTGTCAACCCTGCACATCAGAATTTATGAGTGTGAGTTATAAGTTGATCCACATAATGAGAAGGTGTATATATGGTATATATATGAGGTTTATTAAAAAAAAACCATGCAATCAAACCGAATTTAAACATTCCAAAGCATTTGATATAGAGTGTACGAAAGTGACATATCAGATGAGAAAAAGGCCTACTTTGTTAAACTGTTACACAAGATTATTCATTGTCCAGCCACATTTGAGCTCAGATACATGATGTTTAACAATGTTTAAGCAATGTCTCCAAATTCTTAGGCCAAAGAAAAACACAAATTGAGTTTTGAGTCTAGCATTATATCAAGGCAGCTGTTACTATTATGTGAACACAATGGTGAACCAGAAATTAGGTGATACCCTAGCAGTTACTACAGGGTTCTATAGGCATATTTCATGTACCAATAAAGACACCACTCTATCCACTTCTTCATTCCCACTTCATAATAACTTCCCACTATTATTTACTATTTATATACACCAAGACTGTTTGCTAACACCATCACACCAAACTGAATTTATATATTCCTTCCAAAATTCTATAATTGCTTTTGTCATGGAGCCAAATCAAATTCTCACCAATATCTCGAAAAAAAAGCACATAGAGGGACGTATTTTAATAGTTTGGCATGGGAAGTCACCACTTTTTCACCCACAGGTGCAAGAGACACTTTCTTTGGAGATGTTAATGGTCAACGAAACGGTAATTTTTGGCTTTTGTCGTGTTATACACCAGTGCACCCCACAAATCAATTTCTTCCTACTTTCTTTCCAGTTTCTGACTTCCCTTGGCTTATATAGGGATTGGTTATCCAATGTTCGATCCCACGTCCATTTATGGCAAAATTTGAAGGTTTGTTAATGGAGGGCACCACATGTAAGATAAATCAATTTGATTGTGGGTTGAACAAGGGGTGGGATGTTGCAACACCTCACCCAATTAGAATAGTGTTCACTTCAGCAAATGTTATCAACCGTCAACTGTTAGTGCCAATACCGTTATATGGTTTCAACTTCGTACCAATTGCTGAAATACCACAATTGATTAATGAAGATCAGACTCTTATAGGTGAATTTTTTATATTAATACAGAACTTTCATATTCTGCTACAATTTATTTTCCCTTCTAATTGATTTTTTACTCTACTCAGATTTAATTGCCGAGGTGGACGAGTACAAGGTCCTCTATCCGGACACTGTGTTGCAATGCATACGCTTGCAATTGGTGGACAACAAGTATGTGTTCATTTGTGTGACTTCATTTAATCTTCTCAAATATATGTTGATTTTTTTTTGAGTAAAACTTTACAGTGGCCACAAGATTACGGTGCACATATGGGAAGATATTGGTTGCCACCTTTCAGCACTTTCTACAGCTGAGACTTATATTTCGGAAAAATCGTTAGTTGTTTTTCAATGTCTAAAGGTTAAGTGCCAAGGTAAGAAAATCTAGGGTTGACTTAATGTCATAAATCTTAACTCTTTATAGAAGTTTTAATGTTTGGATTTATGTATATTTGTAGATTTTGTAAGGCTTGAGTCCACGAAAGCAACTAAATTGTGTATACAACCAATGATCTCTGAAGTTGCAGACTACCGGCGTTTCCGAGAATTAAGGAATGTGATTCATGCAAAATGGGATTAATGAAGACATGCAACTGCACAATAGAGATTTCGTAGAGTGTTGATTTATGTTTTAAATTTCTTTTAATTCTGTTTTAGTTCATCTTTTCCTTTATTCCAGACTACTGTTGTTTGTCATTTCAGTCATTTGTACACTTTTGTTTATGGTGCCCCTTTTATCAGGAGCAATTGTACTTAGTGCCTTTGTTTCATTACTTAATGTTATGTCTACGATTACCAGTGTTTAAATATGTTAAGGTTGCTGTACACTTATTTATTGAACCAATTATTTAAATTTTATTGTTAGTATCGGAACACAATTATAACATATTCATATGAATATCTAATTTTACGTTGCGTATTCCAATTGTGCGCTACTTTATCTAAATAGTTTCAACTTGTTGTACACTTATTTATTGATCCGATTATTTAAATTTTGTTATTAGTTCTGGAATACAATTATAACATATTTATATGGATATCTTATTTTACGTTGCGTATTCCAATTGTATGTTACGTTATTTAACAAAAACCCTTCATTACTAATCTTCTTTAGACACAGACGTTATTTAGTTATATTAATTGATATTTTAGGCAACTAATCTTCACATAGTCGTGGTATTCTTTAAGCTAATGGTAATCTTGAAGCTAATGGTTTTTATGTTACAGTTCAGTTGCATAACATAGCTGAATCAATGTAAAGCCAAAAATCAATAGTAAGGACAAAATCACAGCATAGTTATACCCAAATCTTTCAATGTATCTAATAATCTAATAATTAATGGTATTCATGAAGCTATTGATGGTAATATCTATATTACACCACAATTTTGCAGCACAAAAGTACATCAATTTTGAGCATAAAATCAACAATAAGCAGAAAAGTGAAGCATAATTATAACCAAATAAAAAAGAGTAGGAGTTTACCTATCTTTTAACTGCATAAACCCATCATATTTTCAACTCCCCACTTCCGTCGTGTGTCAAAGCAGTTTAGTTCCAACCACCCTATCTCTCACGTTCATTGCAACTCCCCATGTCATAATATATATATATATATATATATATATATATATATATATATATATATATATATATAAAAGAGATGTTAGTATCTAAAAACAATCAGCGCACAACAGAAGTCACAAAACATTCTGCCCATCTGAAAAGGAAACAAATTCAATGTCTTCACTAACAGATCACAACTCTTTGAGTGCTTCTAATCAGCGTCCTTTCATACTGAATAACATTTCAGAATTAATTGCACTTCACAAGGTAAGATATTGAACCTATCTTTTGGTCTATTTTATACATACTATCTTCTTCTTCTAATGAATTTTTAATTTTTAAGCCTGACAAGTATTCGATTCTAGCAAAACTCAAGGACGTTGACACTACAAAAAAATGGTACTGCAACAAATGCAAGAGCTGTGGAGATACAATTGGAATGAAGCAAGATAATTTATGGCATTGTATAAATGACATTTGCCCAAAACTTGACATTGGTGTCGAGGAACGAGATATAATGTCGGTAGCAAAGGCAATTTTCATTATTCCAAGATAAGATTGTAAGAGCAGTTATTAATGTCTTTTTTTATTACAGATATGTTGTTACTTTCTTAGTGAAGGATCAGAACGGTGACCAAATTAACATCACTACCAATAATGCACAAATGGAAGATGAAACAGGATACAATGCATCTGAGTCCATGGAAATGTGTCAGCAGGTATAATTATCCTAAAAAGCACCATTACCAATGACGGATTTAGAGGGGGTGATGGGGGTGAGGCCTCACCCCCATTATTTTAAAAAAAAATTAAGAAAAAAAAACGTATACTACAATCGTGTGTACACCAAACTCGGAAACAACAAACTAATTGACTAAAACACAAAAAACGTGTTTATATCTTCAAATTTAACTATAAATCTAAAGCAATGATAATACGATATTAGTATATTACTGAATATTGAGGTATCTTCATATATGAAGTTGCAATTCTGAACTTCTTGGTCTTCTTCCCATCTTTGACTAAGTCTTCAACTCAATCAAATAATCAATCGACCCTTCTTTCTCTCAATTCAAGATCTGAAGATCTCCCTAATTCAATTGAATCAACAAAGGTATGTTTGGACTTTTGTCTTTTGGTTGCTTTTATCTTGCTTATTTGTACTACTTTTGATGGGTTCTGGGTACATTGTTTGGTTCTTTGTTCTGGGTTATGGTTATGGGAGAATTGCCGTTTGCCGAATTGGAGATTTGGAGTTCTGGGCGTTCATGAGTTTGGGACTTTGGCTTCTTTCTTCTTTGTTTAATTGTTTGGTATGACTTATGAGTAATGAATTGTAAGTGAAAATGTGAAATTGAATATTGTATTGTGTGATTTGTGTCAGTGTGTTTTGTGATATAGTACAAATTAAGAGCAACCACAATGGATGAACTCCATATAAAGTTCTTGATATGCCATGTCATTTTACACTATCTTCTAAATATAAGAACTTTATGTTACAATGGAAGAACTTTTAAATAAAATTCTTAAATAATTTTTCTCAAATTGAATTAAATTAAAAAAAATTGTTGATTGGTCTCACTTTATTGATTTAAGTATAAACTTGGTTCTTAAAATCAAACCAAGTTTTTCAAAATAACGACAAACTTTATCCTACAATGGACAAACCTTTCCAAATAAAGTTTTTGTGACAAACCCAATGCTAATGACTACCCATTGTGGATGCTCTAATTGAATAATTGGGGCCTTGGGGGATGGGAGAGTAGGAGATAGCTCACTAAGTTCACTGTACTTTCATTGAGCAAACAAAAAAGTTACTTGTACACTACTTTTTAGTTTTTGATTTGTACACTACTTTCATTGATTTATTCACTCCAAAAAGTAATTGATTTGTACGTAGATAATGGGTTAGTTTTTTTTTTTTTTTTTTTAATTATTTTTTGAACTTATTAGGACTGAATTGAATTGATCGGAACTAATTTGAACTGAACTGATTTGAATCGAAGTATTGAACTGATCGGAACTGAATTGAGGTGAAGTACTAAACTGATTTGAACTAAACTGAAATGAAGTATTGGACTTATCGAAACTAAAATGAATTGACCTGAATTGAATAAAACTTAACTGAACTAAATTAAAATAAGACAAACAATTTGTATTAAAAATATTTCAAGCAAGTTGTTACCTTTTGCACTTACTATCAAAATTTTAATTACTAGATGAAGAAGAATAAATTGAAAAGTGGACTCATATCGGATTTTTTTGGACGCAAATCACAAAAACCATCATCGTCATCTTCACCACATATAAGTGATCTTGAAGTTGAGTTTGATAATCAAACACCTCCTATTCAAGAAGAGACGGTTGATCAAGATTCTCCTTCTGATCAATTTCAAGTTCCGCCCCAAAATGAAACAACAAATGATCGAATTAATATCGAAGATGAATTTGCTTATGATATTGATCTTCTACCACATGACCCGGGAAAGAGATTTCCTATCTCATCTTACCCTCCTAATGATCAAGATATGGTGAGGAGAAAATTCATAACGAAAGGGGCTTGTCAACCACGTAACCATGATTTTTCCCTCAAACTAATTATGGTAATGAAATTAAACCACGTATGCTTAGGTTTCAATCTAGTTGGTTTGACAGTTATCGTTGGCTTGAATATAGTGTGGAGAAAGATGCGGCCTTTTGTTTTGTGTGTTACTTGTTCAAGGATAAAACCACATATCCCGGAGGTGATACATTTGTGAGTGATGGATTTAGAGGTTGGAACCGAGCGAATGAGAGATTTTTGAAACATATTGGTCCGAGTTTGAGTAGTGTTCATCGACTAGCTCAAGAGAAATATGATTTTTTTGTCAATCCAAAATCTTCAATTGTTGAGAACTTTAATAAGACAACCAAAGAAGACAGTATTCTTTATAAAGCCCGTTTGACACATTCACTCGATTGTGTGAAATATCTTTTGCGCCAAGGGTTAGCTTTTCGTGGACATGACGAAAGTAAAACTTCAAGCAATAAAGGAAACTTTCTTGAACTTTTAGAATGGCTTGCAGAAAAGGATGAAAATGTTAATAAACTCTTCCAAAAATCTCCCCAAAATGCCAAAATGACTCGTGGAAATATTTAGAAAGATCTTATCCATTCTTGCGCCAAAGAAACTACTCGCCTTATTCTTCAAGAGCTAGGTGATGATTATTTTGGTATCTTAGCGGATGAGTCTAGCGATGTATCTCATACAGAACAATTGGCTATTTGCTTACGTTTTGTTGATAAAAAAGGAAGAGTCTGTGAACGTTTTCTTGGGATTGTGAGGGTGGATGATACTTGTTCTTCTTCACTAAAGGAAGCGATAACAAAGATGATTGTGGATAACAAATTGAGCATGACTAAAATTCGGGGTCAAGGTTATGATGGGGCAAGTAATATGAAGGGTCACATTCATGGTCTGAAGACATTGATTATGAGTGATACTCCCTCTGCGTATTATATTCACAGTTTTGCCCATCAGCTTCAACTGACACTTGTTGCCGTTGCTAAAGATAATCATGACTGTAAGTGGTTTTTTGAACAAGTTGGATTTTTGTTAAATCTTATGGGACTTTCTTGTAAAAGAAAAGAAATGCTTCGAGTAGCTCAAGCTCAAAAGATTGTACAAGGATTGGAGGTCGGTGAAATATCAAGTGGACAAGGTTTACATCAAGAATTTTCGTTACCTCGACCGTGTGATACTCGTTGGGGATCATATTATAGAACAATCTTGAATATTATTACCTTATACCCTTCCATCTTTGAAGTAATTCTTGATATCGGGAAAAATGGTCATAATGATGATCGTCTAAAGGCGCAGACGGTAATGCTTAGTTTTGAGTCATTCCAATTTATCTTTATGGCTCGGTTGATTCTAGTTATATTTGGGTATACAGAAGACTTATGCCAAGCTTTGCAAAGGAAGGATCAAGACATAGTGAATGCTATGAGATTTGTTCATCTAACCAAAGAAAGATTACAAAAGGTAAGAGATGATGGTTGGGAACATTTTCTTAGCACCGTTACATCTTTTTGTTTAAAAAATGATATCGAGGTTCCTAATATGGATGATTATTATGTTCCTCCTGGAAGATCAAGGCGTTACTTTGAGAAAGTTACAAATCTACATCGGTTTCGGATTGATATGTTTTTAAGTATCATTGACTTGCAACTTCAAGAGTTAAATAATTGATTTGATGAGGTGAATATGGAGTTACTAATTTGTATGTCTTGTTTTAGCCCCATTGATTCATTTCGGGCTTTTGATAAGGAAAAGATACTTAAGCTCGCAACGTTTTATTCCGAAGATTTCTCAAGTACAGATTTGCTAAGACTTGAGTATCAACTTGATCATTTTATTGATGATGTGCGGAAAGTTGTAAGATTTGAAGGTTTGAAAGATATTGGTCAAGTTTCTATGATGCTTGTTGAAACAAATAAGCATGCTTCATATGGACTAGTATACCTTCTTATCAGGCTGGTATTAATACTTCCCGTGGCAACTGCAAATGTGGAACGAGCTTTTTCCGCAATGACATATGTGAAGAACAAGTTAAGAAATAGTATGGGTGATGAACTATTGAAGGATTGTTTAGTCACATTTATCGAGAAAGATGTTTTCCGTCTAGTGAAAAATGATGATATATTAGATAGTTTTCAACGCGAGAAAACGCGTCGTGTTTTATTACCTCCTCGCTCTTAGTGTAAATTATATTTTCAATTAAACAATTGAATTCCTGATATTTTTACGTTCTAAATTTATATTTTTTAGATTTTATATTTTTGCGTTTTAATTTTACGCGTCGTGTTTTATATTTTTTACGTTCTAAATTTTATATCACCCCCATCCCGAAAATCCTAGATTCGCCACTGACCATTACAGATCCTTAGGTCATCTATGATAATTTCCTTATGTATTGTATTTAATAATTTATGTTGAATATTCTTAACTATAGATTGATTCAAAGGAAATCCCAATCACAATAAAGACAATGTTAGGCAAGGAATTTATCATAGATTTGGAAGTGTGTCGCTACTTTAATGTTGTGATTGATACAAGATGCTACTCTGTGATTGATCTATGTTCAAACATAGACGTGATACGAAGAAGGAAAGCTTATTTGTGGCCAATGTAGGTATAATAATAAGGAAATAACTCATGAGAATAATAAAACCATGTGTTTAAGTATGTTGTAATGTTAAGTCTTTCATGTATACCAGGACTCAAGTTCAGTAATTACATTGTCCGAGGTGCTTGATTCTAACTCTGACAGAATTGATGAGAAGACACCCATGAGCAAACAGCCACGCAAAAGACTATCTTCGTCCATGTGTGAAACAAGTGTGTCAAGATCAGAATCATCGGATGAAGAATCCACAGTCAAGGGAGGGTTTAAAAAACAGAAGAAGTGAAGATTGGTTGCAATAATTATTTTGCTTATGTATTTGTCTCATTTCATAGTTTAAATTGACCTATTTAGTGTCTTTTCAATTAATTTCCTCATGTTTTTCAATTAGTTGAACAATTTTATGTTATTTCTTTTTAGTTAACAGTTTGTATTCCCTGATTCATTGAGTTACTCAAATGTCATGCATATATTTTACATATTCAAGTTTGACACTCTAGACCTGCCCACGTAATCTGATATCAGTTCCACAATTGTCGAATATAATTGTTGGATAAATCTTACTTCATAAATAATAATTTTATAAAGTGTAATATTTATGATGGGGGATAAATCCCCCAGACATGTAGGCCGACTAGATAGACCTATGGGTCGAATCCCAAGCGTATAGGCCCGACCCCCTGGCGGGTAGGCCATACATGGGCGCCGACCGGACCCCGAGCAAGCCAGACCCCGGGTCGGTCAGACCCTCGTACCGGCCCGACCCCGGGTCGACCGGACCCCCGTGTCAGCCAGACCCCGGACCGGTCGACCGTTCTCACGAGTCGCCACTAGTCAACTCGGAGTAGACTCCTCGTGACATCACCCTATCGATGTCATGAGATGACATCACCCAGATGATGTCATCGGACGACATCACCCAGATGATGTCATCGGACGACATCACCCAGATGATGTCATCGGACGACATCACCCAGATGATGTCATCGGACGACATCACCCGGGTGACATCACCTCGACGATGTCACCACCTCTCCCCCTCCTCTATAAATACCCCATTTTGGTAGAGAGAAAGGGGAGGCCAATTCATTACTACTTCTTCCACCATCTCGATCTTAACTATGATACGACTTATACATAAACATACACAATATACTGACTTGGGCGTCGGAGACTCCGCCCCGGGGGTAATCCCTTGGGGTCGGAGTTCACCTTGCAGGAATGCCGACGACTCGCATCCGGATCCCGAGGAGAGCCGAACCGCTGCTCGAGCCGGGAACCATGTTTGTACCCCAAACAATTGGCGCCGTCTGTGGGGAACTTGAACAAAAAGTTGCCTACTCTCAAAAACATCACTTTTTCGGGTCTAGTATTCCGTCTTGAAGAATGACCCACAAAAAACAACCACCCAAAATATCATACTTCACGACTAGTGCAAATCTAAAACAAAACATAAAAAATCAAGATTATCGGAGTAGAGGCAGAAGGTTCATCCACTAGTGTTCACTCATATGCCACAAAATCTAAGTATTGTGGGTCACTCACAAATTTGTAAAAATACATATTATCATGAAGACTATCAAATAGCCGAAAACCCACGAAATGACATATCATCATCAACCTTCCATAAGAATCCGGAAAAAGCTATGTTCGGCCTCGAGAGTCACCGGCCGGCCAACTGAAGTTCGTCCCAGACTTAGCCCCAGAGCTCGTCGGTCGAGACGAGAAAACCAAAAACCCACAAAAGTCTACCTCCTAAAAATCCAATTTCTCGGGTCTAGTATTCCGTCTTGAAGAATGACTCACAAAAATAGGCTCCTAAGAATAAAATTTTCGGATCTAGTATTCCGTCTCGAAGAACGATCCACAAAAACAAAACAAAAATCAACTGTCAAAATTAGTCTACCTAAGATCCAACCCTAATTTCGACAAGGAATCGAGAATTAAGAAGATAAATGTTCACTTTTGTAAAGTTGGTAGAAAAATAGTCATTTTGCATGCACAAGTTGCTCCGCTGAAACCAAGTCCAGGGAGATTAAAACTTGGTTGAGAAAACGAAAAGTTGAGATGACCTTATTCATCATGAAAAAGGAGAAAATAAAAAAAGTAAGAACCGTGATCTAATTTTATAACCCGAAGAGTTCAGAAGTTGCAAAGAGGACGACAAAATGGCAATTTTGGAATGATAATAACTCTCTAATCAACCTTAACAAAGCTAGATTCAAGGGTGGGGCACAAACGACCCAATGCCGGCTGGCCGTTGGTATGCCGGCATGCCACTTTAAGAGTGGGCCGACAGTGTGGTACTTGTCTACACGAATCTACACGCAGTCGGCCGGCCCAGAACATCTTCATCGGCCTCAGAAACGGGCCAGTCCGGCCGAAGAGCCGACACGGCCGACGATGAGCATAACAGAAGAGCCGACACGACCGACGAGCAGCTGAAAACGAACAAACCATGCCGGCCACCAGCATTGCGGTCCCAATACCGACTCACGTCGCAAAGACCGGTCCTGCCGACCATAGTAATGTACTCACCTCCGAGCCGACACTCAGCAGGCGCTCCGGTCTCGGAGTCGACAACCGCAGTCTTTATCTTCATTGGCCCCATCTTCATCCAGGACCCGACATCCACTCCGACCCAGCGCCGCCCTCATTGTGCCGGAGGGTCGGCCATGTTGAGTCGGCCTAACGACTGTCGGGTGTGTTGATGTCGGCCGTCGGTCAACTCGGTTGCTTGAAACGATCCCGGCATCATCCCGACAGCCACACCTAAGTCAGCCGAGTCCGCCAAAAGGAATAAAACCGAAAAGAAAAATTAAAGACGACCATGTCTTTGAAGGCCAAAATTTGTCTCTGCTAGGAGGGGTCAGATATTGGTAAAGAAGATGAAAAATAGCAGCTTTATTGAAGAAGAAGAAGAAGAAGAAGAAGAAGAGATGGCCGACACATTCAATCAAGAGTCAACAAAACAAAGCATTTCAAAGGTTTGATTTTGAGTAGTGACTTAATGACCCATTGAGCAAATAGATTAGGAAAGAGGAAAAGAAGACAATAGCACGTGAAATGTCAGGAGATAAGAAGAATGTTGTCATACCTTGAGAAAAGGGAAGGCTTCAGGAGGATTGATAAGATACGTTTATACGTTACGACCCTACCGGAAGGAGAGGTTGGACTCACAAATTATCTACAAAAATCAACCTCCAAAAAAAAATTCAAATTTTTGGGTCTAGTATTCCGTCTTGAAGAACGACCCACACAAAATCAACCTCCCTAAAAAGTTCAATTTCTCGGGTCTAGCATTCCGTCTTAAAGAACGACCCACAAAAAGACAAAACTCCTAAAATTCAAATTTTCGGATCTAGTATTCCGTCTCGAAGAACGATCCGTAAAAACCCGAGATAAAATTCGCAAGAATCGCAAAATTTGTCGTCCCACCACGGTAGCCCAAGTGGGATAAGGACCCATGCAAGGAGCCCACCAAGGAATAGTTGGCATCCAATGTCAATTAGTTGCCAAAGTGAAGATCACGAAAGACTTATGGCCCAAGTCAAGATGGGATGGGTAGTTAGTTTGGCCCATGCTTGTATTACGGAGTCCCGATCAACCGACCAAACATCGTCCCGGTCAACGGACGAACCAACAATTCGGACGAGTTGACGACCCGATCAACATCTCGGCCTCGTCATCACTCTCACCGGCCAAACACCGACCCGGTCAACGGACGGACCAACAACTTTGACAAGCTGACGACCCGATTAAACGTCTCGGCCTCATCGTCACTCTTACGCCAAACATCGTCCCGGTCAATGAACGAACCAACAATTCGGACGAGTTGACGACCCGATCAACATCTCGACCTCGTCATCACTCTCACCGGCCAAACACCGTCCCGGTCAACGGACGAACCAACAACTTTGACGAATTGACGTCCCGGTCAACCGACCAAGTATCGTCCCGGTCAACGGATGAACCAACAATTTTGACGAGTTGACGACCCATGGCTAGACTTGTCGTGAGCCTCCAAATTACAATATTTATCCACTTCTAACACAAACTAGTAGTTAGTGAAAGTAGGGGTCGAACCCACAAGGAAGGTGATTATGCCGTTTAAGTGTGTGTAAATCTATATAAAAGTAACCAAATGGGGGGATTTTAATGTGTTGTTTCTAAGTCTAAAAAAACTAATAAAATAAATTAGCTAAATAAACTAATATGAATAATCGATGTAACAAATATGAGAAAAATACTTGGACCAAGCAATATCCACCATCAAGTTTAACGGATTGATTATTGACTCGTCTACTTTACAATTTATATTAGAATACTTAGCTATGAAGTTTAATCGACTTCCAATTCCACTTATTAATAGTTATAAGATATGAGAAGCATACTCAGATAACCCTTACGATATTGTCAACTTAAATCAAGCGTCTAAATCGTATCAATATGTAGATTAAAACGATGGAATTTAGCAAAGATGAAGAATGATTACTCAAGCGGTATCACTTTGTTTCATACAAGTTTAATCCTTATAACTCAACAACGATGAAAAGCATCCGAATTTGTGAATTATATTTGCTACTCAGATATAGTTAAACAAACAAAAGAGTCACTTAACTATTCTAGCAATAGTTTATCAATAACAAAAACTAGGTGATCAAGCTAGAAGATGAATTAACAAACCAAGAAATAATGCAAATTAAACTTGATATTCTAATATAAAAATAAAATAGAAATGAGTGTTACAATTCACTAACTTGAAAGGCTTCAACTACTTGTTCCAAGAATAAGAACTTAGCCCTCCATACAAAAGAAATACTTGCAAAATAAACTAGAAAATGTATGTGTTTTTGAGAATTACAAGTGATGATTGATGTGTTGGATGATGAATGTGATGGTGAACTTCTCCTCTTTATATAGTCATCCATGGAGCATCTTCATCAATGGCTCATAAAACCTCATAAAATGCCTCATAAAAATGATCATAATGAAGAAGAAGAATAAAAGAGGTGTAAAGAAGAAGAACAAAAGACTAGAGAAAGAATCCTATGCGAAAAAGAATCCAAGAAGGAATCCTATGCATAAATTTCTGCCGCTGGCAGCGGATTTTTGGAAATCCGATGGCAAGAAATTCCGCTGGCAGCGGAATTTGGAAATCCTCCACTTCTTTCTTCTACTTGGTCTGGGCTTCCACTTAACTTCGGGCTTGATTTGTCTTCACTTCCAAAAGATTGTTGACACTTTAACCCAGTAAACATTTCAATTACAACCCATATAACTTTTCACCCTTTAATCCACCTAATTACACATTCTATTACATTAACCCATCAATTTTGACATATGCACCAAAATCCTTCAAAACACATCAAAAACTACAAAATAGTCAACTAAATGACTCTTATTAATCCCTACTAAACTAGACTAATCAAACATCCCCACGCTTAGACCATTACTCGTCCTCGAGTAAATTAAATAACGATCCTCCACAAGGTCTATACAGCGAAGCGTGGGTAGATTGATACAACCAACAACTACTCTCAACTCTCACACCCCCTCCTTATACCATCCCTCGAAATATATGGTCAAAGAAACAGAATAACCTATTCACCAAGAGCACACTACAATTAATGCTCACTCACAACCAATCACAATATCCAACTACATAACAATATTCGACAAATAAAAGCATATGTAGTTGACATTCACTTATTACTCCATCTCTAAGATGATCCTAAACCCGAATCACCCTTCTAACCTCCTTATGACTCCCGAATCATGGAGAAATAGCAAAAATAGTAATCAAAATAATGATTTCTTTTTTCCTAATCCCTCATTTTGCCTAAACCGCCCGCCCTTGCAGGTTTTCGATTTAGCTTTTATTCCTCACTTCTACTCTCATGGCTCGCTTCTCGTTTCTTCTTTTTACCCGGAGCGCCCTTTCGGGTTTTCACTCTGTCCTCGGCCATATACCCATTTTTGCCTAGGCGCTCGCCCTTACGAGTTTTCACCTAGCCGGGTTTTATTCTTTTTCTTTTTTTGTTTTCAATTTTTGTTTTCGATTTTTTTTTTCTTTTTTTTTTATATCTTTTTTGAAATATGAAATTACATATATACAAGTATATTCCACTCCCCACACTTAATCTCCACATTGTCCTCAATGTGAGGAAAATTAAAGAAAAAGACATAGAAAATGAGAAGAAGGAACATACCAAGCAATCAAGTGTCGGGGGAATCCCCGATGTCATCTTCCTTAGAGGTGGTAGCTTGCCCCTCAATCTCGCCAAGGATCTCGGACGATGGTGGTCGAGCGTCCGGGAACCGTGCTAAGAGAGCACGAGACAAATATCTCATCAAGTCTCTAGTCTCCAAAGTAGCGGCATGAGTCTCCTCCAACCGTGCACGTATGTCATGTATCATAGCAGCGGTCGAGGCACACCAAGCATCTATCTTTGTAAACCAAGCTTCTCGATCCACTTTGAACTCATTATTCGCCCCCTCCAAAGCATCCATACTCTTATTCTTCTCACAACTTCTCTCTTCATTCACAATTTTATTCTTCACCCGAGCACCTTCTTCTTTTTCACGAGCTTGACCATCCTCATCACTCTCATCTTCCTCACTCTCAACATCGTCATCACTTCCCTCTTCCTCCTCCTCCTCATCATCATTAATGTCACGATCCCGGGGAACAAAGAAATCTTCCGAAACTTCACCATAGACCAAAGGATCATCCTCGGGTCTAGGTAATTGTAGATAAGAATCATGATTCTTCCCCCATCGATAATAATAAGACCCTTTTACCTTCATGAGAGGTCGTAACATCTTAGCGTGAATCAAACAAGGAATATCAAAGAGGTAATTATCAAGTAACAGATTCTCCCCCTCCGCCACCTCAATATTCAAGTAATTCATAATGAGAGTGACTAACCCACCACTATTTATAATCCCCCCATCCTTAGTACCCAAAACTATGCTAGATGTAACAAAAAGAGCAACCCAATCGGGAACACCTTCGCCATCCGGCATCATAGCCCTCAAGTAACCGAAATGAGAGTGGGGAAGCATATTAGGCTCCCCTTTACAAAGGAATGAGTTAAGAATCAAACGATGAGCAAGTCGAAGACATGGGTTAGGAATACATGAACTCAACTCACCGGATTTACCACCCAAAAGCAACCCCGTAACCTCTTTCCACCAAATCCCTCTCTCTCTCACCCCCACATACTCCTTTTCACACATATCCCAAATACCAAAAGCTTCCCTCAACTTCGCATAAGTCAACTCACGAGCTTTACCATTCATTTTGAAGCTAATTGCGGGTACAAGTTTAGTGCTTTTTTTAGAAATCGAAATGGTGGAAAAGAACTCAAGTGTATACCTCCGATAAGTATGAGCTCCCTTCTCCATAAATTCTTCTAAGCCCACATTTTTCATTAGCTTCCAACAAAATCCTCACTCACAATTAACTCAATTTTTTTTCACTCACACTTCACTATTCACCAATTCATTAATCACCCAAATTTTCACACCATCACAACAAAAATATCAAAGACACAAAGTGATTCAAATAACACAAGGAGGAGAAAGAAAAACCCGAAATTGAGCAAGAATAAGAAAAATTCAAGCTACTAGTCAGTGGGTAAGAGGTAAAATTCGAAGAATCGAAAGATTAATATGCAAATTATACCTCGGGAAGATGAAAAAAGAGTGAATGGATGGTCTCCTTGCATTAATTTGAATCAAAATTGATCCAATTGGTAAAAAAAATCAAATTCCAATTTTGGAACCCGAGGGCAGAAAAACTCGAATTTTTTTGACTTTTTGGGTAAAATTATGTGTTAAAATGATAGGAATTGTAATGGGCAATGATAAATAAGTGATTTGGGACAAAATTGAATCAAATTGAATGAGTTTTGATGAGATTTTGGAAGGAAAAAGTTGCAGTAATTATTTAAGAATATAGAAGATGAAGGTAAGTTGTAGAGTAAGGAAAAAGAAATAAAAAAAAATAGAAGTAACGAAGTACCTGCTGCATAGAACCCGAACCACCACCAGCAACACCCCGACGCGACACCATCTCGACAACAACCATACTTCTAACCAACAACAACCAGCACACCGAACCAGTAGCAAACAGCACACTGAGCCAACATTGAAACACTAGCGACTACTCTGAACCAGCACAGTAAAAACAACACGACTTTGCCATTGCCGCTGCCACCGGCCGAGTTTCCGCTGCCAGCGGCCATCCTAGCCGCGCCCAGCGACCAACTCAGCCTCACCAGCGGCGACATTGCTACTTCCTGATTCGGCCTCCGCTGCCAGCGGCGTACTTCAGCCGCGCCCAGCTGCTTGACTGTGCTGATGTTGATGCTGTTGCGGGTCGACATTGATAGCTCGGTCGTTTGTTATGGTATCCGACAATTGATTGTTTTTTTTAAAAAAAAAAAATCGAATTACAAAATAGAATTACGTCGATTTCATATTCGAGAATCGTACCTACAAAATAGGAAAACAAAATTAATTAGAAAAATTACAAATTATTCTAAAATAACGGGAAATAAAATAATAATAATAATAATAATATGAAAAATAAAAGTAAAGAAAAGAAAAGAAAAGACGTGTTGCCTCCCGACAAGCGCCTTAGTTAACGTCGTGGCTCGACGTAAAGAGAACGGATTCAATCTTCATAAATTGGGTCGAAAATATGGATTCCCTTGACCGCTTTCCTTAGATCCCCGTCTATCTTCATCTACAAACTACCTTATTCAAAAACAACAAATGCATCAAATAGCAAAATCCGGGTTGCCTCCCGTAAGCGCTGGTTTAATGTCCCGCACGACGCTTATTCATTAAAGAACATGTATGGGGTCACACAGCACTACCCCTTTTATAAAGTAATCCATTTTATATTAAGATCGGAGCAAGTTAGTGCCCTTAAAAGACGGTCAAATAAGCTAGCAAAAGAGTTAGTGAAAACTCTATAAAAGCTTATAATAAGAAGATACCATACACCCCACATGAATATACAAGAATGTAGAATGTTATTATCCGTGTCTAAAAAATTATCAAAAATAAATACGGATTCATGGTATGGGTCTTTAACCAACGGGGTCATCTCAAACAACTTTTCCTTTTCCCCACTCCTTACTAATGTGTCGTTCAAATCCCATAAAATATCATCCCCACCTGTGGGCGATGACAAATCAAATTCAGGTTCAAAATGTGACAAAGTCAACAAAAGGGAGTCACTTACCTCTTCTTCATCATCAAGTTGAGTACCATCATCATGGATAAGGGAAGTAGGATACTCATTTTCAATCACATCACTAGAAATCGACTCATGGCTTGGAGAAGTCTCGAAATATTGAGGAAGTTCAAGAAATAAAGTGCTTATCTCTAATTCTCGAGCGTCAATTACCAAAAGATCAACCATATCCCATTTTTCACTATGACTTAACTCAAGAAATCTACCCTCACATTTAACTAGCAAATCAATTTAATTTGAGTTGCTAGATTAAAGTTATGGTAAATCTTTACCAAGAGTCTTTCATTGCTCGTATGTAAATATGGACGTTCTAGTACATACTCCGTGAGCCTTTCAAAATAGTGATGTAGTAACTCATTATCAAGTTGGGGACACCACAAATTCATTTTAGAAGACAAAGACGAAGACCCTTGATTAAAATAAATATTTACAAGAAACACACACACAAAAACAAATAATTGCCCTCCCCGGCAACGGCGCCAAAATTTGGCTAGACTTGTCGTGAGCCTCCAAATTACAATATTTATCCACTTCTAACACAAACTAGTAGTTAGTGAAAGTAGGGGTCGAACCCACAAGGAAGGTGATTATGTCGTTTAAGTGTGTGTAAATCTATATAAAAGTAACCAAATGGGGGGATTTTAATGTGTTGTTTCTAAGTCTAAAAAAACTAATAAAATAAATTAGCTAAATAAACTAATATGAATAACCGATGTAACAAATATGAGAAAAATACTTGGACCAAGCAATATCCACCATCAAGTTTAACGGATTGATCATTGACTCGTCTACTTTACAATTTATATTAGAATACTTAGCTATGAAGTTTAATCGACTTCCAATTCCACTTATTAATAGTTATAAGATATGAGAAGCATACTCAGATAACCCTTACGATATTGTCAACTTAAATCAAGCGTCTAAATCGTATCAATATGTAGATTAAAACGATGGAATTTAGCAAAGATGAAGAATGATTACTCAAGCGGTATCACTTTGTTTCATACAAGTTTAATCCTTATAACTCAACAACGATGAAAAGCATCCGAATTGGTGAATTATATTTGCTACTCGGATATAGTTAAACAAACAAAAGATTCACTTAACTATTCTAGCAATGGTTTATCAATAACAAAAACTAGGTGATCAAGCTAGAAGATGAATTAACAAACCAAGAAATAATGCAAATTAAACTTGATATTCTAATATAAAAATAAAATAGAAATGAGTGTTACAATTCACTAACTTGAAAGGCTTCAACTACTTGTTCCAAGAATAAGAACTTAGCCCTCCATACAAAAGAAATACTTGCAAAATAAACTAGAAAATGTATGTGTTTTTGAGAATTACAAGTGATGATTGATGTGTTGGATGATGAATGTGATGGTGAACTTCTCCTCTTTATATAGTCATCCATGGAGCATCTTCATCAATGGCTCTTAAAGCCTCATAAAATGCCTCATAAAAATGATCATAATGAAGAAGAAGAATAAAAGAGGTGAGTAAAGAAGAAGAACAAATGACTAGAGAAAGAATCCTATGCGAAAAAGAATCCAAGAAGGAATCCTATGCATAAATTTTTGCCGCTGGCAGCGGATTTTTGGAAATCCGCTGGCAGCGGAATTTGGAAAATCCGCCGGCAGCGGATTTTAAAAATCCTCCACTTCTTTCTTCTACTTGGTCTGGGCTTCCACTTAACTTCGGGCTTGATTTGTCTTCACTTCCAAAAGATTGTTGACACTTTAACCCTGTAAACATTTCAATTACAACCCATTTAACTTTTCACCCTTTAATCCACCTAACTACACATTCTATTACATTAACCCATCAATTTTGACATATGCACCAAAATCCTTCAAAACACATCCAAAACTACAAAATAGTCAACTAAATGACTCTTATTAATCCCTACTAAACTAGACTAATCAACCCAATCAATGTCTCGGCCTCGTCGACACTACCACCGACACCGGCCTCCTTAGAGCCGGCTCCGTCCTATCGCACCGGCCATCTTTAACGTCGAGAAACTTGACCACCGGCCATTTTCAACGCCGAAAAGCTTGACCACCGGACACACACTTATGTCGGCCTCGACCTTAGAAAATCTTGGCCTCGTAACAGGAGGAAAAGATATGGCTACCGACAATTTTGAGCAACGAAAAAAGCTCGATATCTACCCATCACCTGTTCATTACTCTCACAGATAATGGGCAGGGGGCAATAAGGGGGGAGCCCCTATTCACCTACCACGAAGAATGGACACCCCACCAAAAGTCAGGAACCGTCTGTGGTCGTATCCACAGCCGGCCCCATGGCCAAATCTCCCCCACCCAAAGTGTGGGGGCATAAGTCAGGAACCGCCCGTGGTCATAACCACGGCCGGCCCCCTGGCCAAATCCCCCCACCCAAAGTGTGGGGGCATAAGTCAGGAACCGCCTGTGGTCGTAACCACAGCCGGCCCCCTGGCCAAATCCTTCCACCCAAAGTGTGGGGGCATAAGTCAGGAACCGCCTGTGGTCGTAACCACAGCCGGCCCCCTGGCCAAATCCCCCCACCCAAAGTGTGGGGGCATAAGTCAGGAACCGCCTGTGGTCGTAACCACAGCCGGCCCCCTGGCCAAATCTCCCCCACCCACAGCGTGGGGGCATAAGTCAGGACCGCATGTGGCAATCCATAGCCAGCCCGTGGCCAAATCTCCCTCACCCACAGCGTGGGGGCATAAGTCGGGACCGCCTATGGCAATCCACAGCCGGCTCCCTGGCCAAATCTCCTCCACCCACAGCGTGGGGGCATAAGTTAGGATCGCCTGTGGCAATTCACAGCCAGCTCCCTGGCCAAATCTCCCCCACCCACAGCGTAGGGGCATAAGTCAGGACCGTCTGTAGCAATCCACAGCCGACTCCCTGGCCAAATCTCCCCCACGTAGTAGGCGACGACGTCGGCCCCCAAGTGGTAGGCGATGACCTCGGCCCCGTAGTAGGCGACGACGCCCCCCCAAGTGGTAGGCGACGACGTCGGCCTCCAAGTAGGCGACGACGCCGCCTCCCCAATAGTAGGCAACGACGTCAGCCTCCAAGTAGGCGACAACCTCGGGCCCCTAGTAGGCGACGACGTCGGCCCCCAAGTGGTAGGCGACGACGTCGGCCCCCAAGTGGTGGGTGACGATGCCGCCCCCCAGTAGGGGCATCGGCCTCCGAGACCTCTGGCGTATCTTCAGGCAGAGGTTTCGTCCCTCCGAGTTGTATCGGCCGCGGTTTGTCCCTTCCAGGATTCATTTATCATTTGTCGGGCACGGGTTACGTCCCTCCGAGCGCTATCGCCAAAAGCAAAGGTATGACCCTTCTTAGGCTTATTTCCATTATTGTCTACCGGGTATGGGTTACGTCTCTCCGAGTTATATCGGTCGTTCTCTTCACGACGTTATCATATTGTTTACCGGGTGAGGGTTACGTCCCTCCGAGTTATATCGGTTGTTCCATTCACGACATTATCGTATTGTTTACCGGGTAGGGGTTACGTCCCTCCGAGTTATATCGGTCGTTCCGTTCAAGACGTTATCGTATTGTTTACCAGGCATAGGTTACGTCCCTCTGAGTATTACCGTCTTCCGAGTAAAATCGCGACGCCCCAAGCAGCCCCGGTCCGTGAAGAGGTTATTCATCATGCATCCTTCGGCTACCGCTGCGCACAGGGCCGAGCTCTTTATTTGAGCAAATTGAAGAAACGATTCTCGGTTATTGATCATCCAAAACCGGGCAAAAAGCTTCGACAACTCCTACCGGATTTATAAGGCTAAACACTTGATACTACTCCAAAGTAAGGTTAGGTACATCATTCATCTCGTAGGTCGGCCACACTTGGCACCAGACCCGGACACTAGTATCCGACTCTGCTGAGGGCAAATTGATGGGGGATAAATCCCCTAGACATGTAGGCCGACTAGATAGACCTATGGGCTGACCCCCAGGCGTATAGGCCCGACCCCCTGGCGGGTAGGCCATACATGAGCGCCGGCCGGACCCCGAGCAAGCCAGACCCCGGGTCGGTCGGATCCTCGTACCGGCCCGACCCCGGGTCGACCGGACCCCCGTGTCAGCCAGATCCCAGACCGGCCGACCGTTCTCACGAGTCGCCACTAGTCAACTCGGAGTAGACTCATCGTGACATCACCCTATCGATGTCATGAGATGACATCACCCAGATGATGTCATCGGATGACATCACCCGGGCGACATCACCTCGACGATATCACCACCTCTCCCCCTCCTCTATAAATACCCCATTTTGGTAGAGAGGAAGGGGAGGCCAATTCATTACTACCCCTCCACCATCTCGATCTTAACTATGATACGACTTATACATAAACATACACAATATACTGACTTGGGCGTCGGAGGCTCCGTCCCGGGGGCAATCCCTTGGGGTCGGAGTTCACCTTGCAGGAACGCCGACGACTCGCATCCGGATCCCGAGGAGAGCCAAACCGCTGCTCGAGCCGGGAACCATGTTTGTACCCCAAAAAATTTACATTGGCTTACTTGAGTTATAGTTTCTCATCATAGAGGCTTTTACACGCCATTAGACTTTAAGATGAATATAATATGCCTCAATATGTTTATGTGAAGATCAGATGTTCCAGTGTATATACAGGAGATTTTATTAGCTTGGTTACCAGCAATGCACATCGACACTGTCAGTTTCTTTCTCAATCAAGTATATCAAAATAGTTTATTATGATAAATTATATCTCCATCAAGATAGGTTAGTAATTCACTCCTTCTAGAGTTCTACTAATATTTAATAAGTCAGGCTCATGAAGACAGTTATTAGCTGTTTTCTCTCAACAATACCCACTATCTTCTTAACCAAGTGTAACTTCTCCTATGAAACTACCCACAACTAGCATGATAGTCTAGACTTCTATTAATGCTTCACCACTATAAATACATCAGAAATACAATTTCCTTTTTGTACAGTACCACACTTGAAGAATAGTAAACAGAAAAAATGGGAGAATTAGAAATAAGCAAACCAAAGTTCTGTACTTTTGATAAGTTGCAACCATCACGATGTGAATTTTACTTTGAGGGTAGAGTTGTGCGTGTTTGGAAAGCAGAAGAAGATCTATTCGATAGGTTCAATCAGGCTAACAACTCAATTGAGGTCATAATGGTAGACATAAAAGTAAGTGTTGTATATTAGTTATTCAATTAGATTCTTTTTTAAAAATATTATTAGGCTAACAATATGCAAAATGGGTAAATTTAGGGTGATACAATGCAAGCAAGAATAGTGCATGACTTGAAATCAGAATTTGGGGGAAAGGTAAAGGAAGGGCAGATCTACAGAATTAGTAAATTTCACTTTGAAAACAATTTTACATGTGAAGCTGCTACCAATAAAGATTGACGTATAAGATTTATCTCATCTACTGTTGTTGAAGAAATAGAAATTGCAACCATGCCAACATTTGGTTTCAATTTTGTGGATTTTGAAGATGTAAATGACAACAACCTGAAGGGGAGATCCATGATAGGTAAATTTAGTACTTTTAGAAGAAGTTATAACTTGAGTATCTATTTCATATTATTACTAACAAAGAAATGTATGCAGATGTGATTGGGCAGGTGGAAAAGTACAGTGTTCTCCTTGAAAATAGGATTTTCGATTGTACTACTCTTGAACTACAAGATTTGAAGTAATTTTCTTCTGATGTTTACCATTTTCAACTTCTGAATGCCAATTCGAAATTTTTTGTGACTGTTTTTAAATAACCAAAGGGAACAACTTTGCCAGTATGGATATGGGGAGAAATTGGAAATGAGCTCAGGTCAATTGCAACTTATGACAGATTCTTAGTACAGAAGCCCATAATTGTACTCCAGTGTCTGCAGAGAGCCCCATACTTAGGTATGATTTATATATTATTCGTGCATATTTGAAACAGACTCTAAAAACACCTAACTACTCATCATGTGTAATAGGAGAGATGAGGGTATCATCAACTGAAGCAACAAAAATATATATCATGCCAGACATACCACAAGTGAATGAATTAATTTCAAGGTCAGCCAAATAAAATAAACAGTGGCTAAAATTTTATTTATTTTATGACTGAGAGGTGCTGACGAATGTATTTTAACACAGAAATGCAGATCAAAGGGTTTTTATAAGGGATATTATGGCTGCAAATTGGAAGATGGTTGATGTGCAGAATAGTGGAGTCAGGAACTTTGGCAGAAAAAGGACAAGGGCAGAATTTACCGATGAGACTACCGATGAGACTACCGATGAAGATGTTGAAGTCGTTGAAATATAAAGAAGAAGATGTCGTGCATGTTAATTTTTAAGTTAATTGATGCTCCGAAAGACTAATTTTTTTTTCCTATCTTATGTTTTTTTTGTTTGATCTGTGTGGTGAACTAATTTTAATTATTTAATGTTGCGTAAAAGTTGGTTCTTTTTTCTTTTGGAAACGACACATTATGCTGGAAAGTGTGTGTTTATTTATATATATATATATAGAAGCGGGATCAGGTGAGTCCACTTATATATGTTGAGTCCGTGAGTCCCCATCTTAGCCCTTGATTTAATGTTAGATTAATGGTTAAGATTTGTTTTCATAATTAAGGAAATAACTAACAAATCTGGGTAAATATATCAATTCTCTCTCTCCTCCTTAATTATCTAAATCCTTTCTCTCTCTTATCAATCTTTTTAACTGCTCTTTCTCTCACACAACAAGTTTCTTCAAAATTAAGTTTTTTTTTTCATCTTCACCAAAAAATATCATTTTCCTACTGCCATTGTACGTATGTTACTATGTTACTGCCATAATCCATAAACTATGTTACTTTAACTCATATAACGTGTTACTTTAATTCATGAACTGTGTTACTTTTAACTCATAAAATTTGTTAGGTTGTATATTCTCTTGCAAAAACTATTATTCTAACTCATACAATGTGTTACTCTAATTCATGAACTGCGTTACTTTAACTCATATAACGTGTTCCTTTAATTCATGAACGACTGTGTTAATTTAACTCATAAAATTTGTTACGTTGTATAATATTATCTTGCAAAAACTATTACTATAACTCATACATTGTGTTACTCTGATTCATGAACTGCGTTACTTTAACTCATAAAATCTATTATGTTGCATAATAATCTTTTGCAAAAACAAGACTTTCAATCAACCAAAAGAATAATGTATGTTTCTATTAAGGATACTCCAAAACAAAAATTATAAAACTCCATTATAATTCCAATGTTTCACACCTGTAACTATAAGAACTGGATATTTGAAATCAAATTATAATCATAAACTGTGTTACTGTAACTCATTAAAAATGTGTTACTGTAACTGATTAAGTATGTTATTCTAACGCATAATGTATGTTATTCTAACTCATTTACTCCAATCAAGGTTACTCTAACGAATAATGTAAGTTACTCTAATAATATATTGTCCTACTCAGAATTGTGCTTCTTCTTCATCATTTTCTTCTTCTCCTGATTCTTTTTCATCGTCAGATGATGATTTACATGACGTTTCCTTCTTCTTCTCATCTACATCTTTGAAGATCTGCCTTATGTATGGAGAAATTCTCACCCACATCCCTTCATCATTCATGTGCTTTTGCGTCTACTGAAAAAACAATAACAGTGCCAATAAACGTGGCGAAAAAAAACAATCAAAACTTGAAATATGGATTAAAGTAACAGATAACAATAATTAAAGTAACAGATGAAGTGCATTGAAGTAACATTGAATTTAATTAACAGAGGATGCTTATACACCAGGTATAAAGTAACAGAGGTCAGACATTAAAGTAACAGATAGTGTGAATTAAAGTAACGGATAATGTTCATTAAAATAACACCAGATATAGGTTAGTGCAAAAAATTCATATAATGATAAAAAAATGAGAGTATGACGCAGTATCTTACTCTTTGGTATTGTTTCCTATTTTGAAGTCATCATGTCCCATAATTATAGGAAGCAATATCTTTTTTTTTCTTTTTTTTATATGGCGTTACTCTTTGATATTGTTTCCTATTTTGGTGGCAATCACGTCCCATTATTATAGGAAACAATAATTTTTTTTTATTTTTTTTAATATGCCAGTTTCCTAAATTCTTAGAACACTCCAATGCACTACAATAACAGATGAAAAGAACTAAAGTAACGACTGGAGTGTATTAAAGTAACACGACATATAAAGTAACGATATTTTTGTCACTCTAATGCATTAGAGTAACAGATGAAAAAAACTAAAGTAACATATGAAGTGCGTTAAAGTAACATTAGATTCAATTAACATTATGTGCATTAAAATAACAGAGGTTAACCATTAAAATAATAGATTGTGTATATTAAAGTAACAAAGTATATTTGTTTGTGCGTAAAATTCATATAATGATTAGACCTTTAATAATATGCAGTTTCCATACTGTAAACTTTAAAATCTAATAATATGGAGCATCCTAATGATGCGTTTTCAGTATAAATTAGAAACGAAATACTCACCGTTTGTGTATTCGACGATTTGCATATCCGCCATCGAATGAGAAATTTTAGCGTCGCGAGGAAGAAGATAAATGATTGAACGTGTTATTGAGTGGGTTGATTGAACGTAAGTTGCAACCGCACGAAGAAGAAGATGAATGATTGAACGTGATAAAATGAAATGAATAAAATTAACAAAAAATCTGTAAGCAATATCGAAAACTCACCATTGTTGTACTCTACGTTTTGCTTATCAACAGTTGATGAAGATGTCGCGATCATTGAATCCATAGAACGGGATGTCGAGCACAGATTGATGGGAGCATTTTTTTTTTTAGTTTGATGATGATGAATGTAATAATGTGAATGAATGAATTGATTTCCTGTTTCCTAAAATTATGGGAGTTTTTTTAGGAAGCAGTATCTCTCTCTCTCTCTCTCTTTTTTAATGCAAATCTTAGAACGAATCTTGTCCATCCATCCATCTCTCATCCAATGGATGGGATAAGGACTTATGGACTCAATATATGAGAAGGACCCATAAGAACCCATCTCTCTCTCTCTCTCTCTCTCTCTCTCTCTCTCTATATATATATATATATATATATATATATATATATATATATAGAGAGAGAGAGAGAGAGAGAGAGAGGTAGGTTCAAATAAGGTCAACAACTTTTTAAGTCTATATTAAAGTTACAGATGACATACGATAAAGTTGCATTTGTCCAATTTGATATGTAACTATAACATTCAGCACTTTTATCACTTCAAGTGATAAAGTGCAACTTTATCACTCATCTCGTGTAACTTTAAGCACTTTTTGTGTAACTTTAACACTGGAACTTAGGAACTTAAAAAAGTTGTTGACCTTACTTGAACCTACCTCTATATATATATATATATAATGTATATGCAGAAGCAGAAGAACCTGAAAGCATAGGAGAACGTTTGGTTGCAGCAACTTAATGACTGCATTGCAGACAGTCCGCAAAATGAATATGCAGTTGGTAGAGTATATCTTATTATAAGTACGACAAATTTCTGCTGTATTGTTTGGTTGTTTGTTTGTAGGTAGAATGGTTGTACTACTTCGTATATACAAATTGAGGAACTGACGTGTATTAGTAGTGCATAAACACTGCCAGATTTCCAAATAAGACTACGCACCACGAAGATTCACAGCGTACACATAAGACGCTTCAATTAGATAGATAGACAACATATTAGTCTGTCCAATTCTAAGAGTGAATTACTCCTAAACTAAAAGTTATAGAGTTATTACTACAATTAGGTGGACAAACTATTGCACCTCCCACTCTCCGACACCAACTATTTGTTCATATACAATTCATGTATATAGAACATATAGTTGGTGTGAAGAGAATGAGAGGTAATATATTGTCTCTACTTATTCTAAGAGCATGCTTATGCAATTCAGAATCTCTATGGATATGTAGAGTGTATTATTTACTCGCTGTTTATTTACGGTTGTTGCTTATTGTTGTTGTATTTACTTTGAGCACTATTGCGATCCAATCAGCATGAGTTATGAATCCATGCCTACGCACCACGAAGATTCAGAGCATACACATACGACGCTTCAATTAGATAGATGGACAACTTATTAGTCTGTCCACTCTAAGAGTGAATTACCCCTAAACTATAAGTCTTATAGTTATCACTACAATTAGGTGGACAAGCTATTGCACCTCCCACTCTTGGATCCCAATATTTGTGCATATACAATTCATGTGTATAGAGAACGTATAGTTGGGGTCAAGAGAATGGGAGGTACTGTAGGGTTACAACCCTTAAACCCAAGGACCTGTTACGAGTATTAACCGAAAAGACAAAAGTAGAGGGATAACAATTATATCTTATTTGCAGCGTAACAGCGTATTAATAAGAAGTATGATAACCCTGAAATATATATATAATCTCCACGGACAGAATAAATAATCTCCACGGACGGAATAAATAATCTCCACGGACAGAATAAATAATCTTCACGGACAGAATAAAGCACCCCAAGCGTGATGCCTCCTTTGGTATCCACACGGGTACAGAACTGCGGCGTATATGCTAATATAAAGGTATGTGAGACCGTCTCACAACATCTCTCTATATCTCTCTTATAACTCTTTATAAGACGAATATACTATGAGTCAATACTCATTATTCCATATATTGGTTCATCATATGAACCTCCTTATATAGGAGATGAGAAGGTAGAATTAGGTTATTTCTATAACTCTAATTACCACAATTAGATTATTAGTATAACTCTAATTACCATATCCCAACAACGCAGCTGGGTCCGTATTACTACTGACCCGATATATTTAATATATCGATATATATTAATAATATCCCGTACACATTGTGTGTGACCCAATGGGCCCACTTAAGTACCAGACACGTAACTCATTTACATATCAATCCGACATCGACCTCTAGCAAGGCATATCGGATACATAGACTTAAGCGGGTTAATCCGTAGGACAGTGGACATAACTCCTTCAGGTACTATATTGTGTCTATTTATTCTAAGAGCATACGTATGTAGCCTGTAGCCTGTATTCTTTACTCGCTGTTGATTTACGGTTGTCGGTTATCATTGTTGTATTTACTTTGAGCACTATTGTCATCCAATCAAGATAATATGTCTTAATATGATTGTGTGAAGATTACTTAATCAAATATTTAGATGTATTTTATTAGTTTATTTATACATTAAATGTCAATTATAAATAAGATTTACTAGCTAATTTAAAGTAAGAATGACAGTTTCACACCTACCAGCACTTTATTCTAATTCGAGCCACTGTTATGATGTTCTTAGCAACTATTTCAATAGCATTCAGTTTATTCATTGCTTAATTCAGTTGTCACTGTAATTCAAAATATGGCTAAACAATTTACTAATTACGTTCAGTTTGTGCACACATCTCTTTTTTCTCTGTGTAGATAAAGTTTTGTATAAGCATGACAGCTTCAGCAAGTTTCCTTTATCTTATTTGGTAGAATATCACCTACTATCTTCAATATATGGATAGAATTTCTTTAATGTCCTGTGTCAATTTTTGTTTGTAGAGAACTCTAATATGAATACAATTGTAATATACTCCCTCCGTTCCAGTGAATTGTTTGCCTTTGTTTTTGGCACAAAGGGAAAGAGAACCAATGGAGAAGTGACATGTGGAGCAAAGGGTCAAATTACATATAAAAAGCATTCCTAAAATAGAAAGGCAAACAATTCATTGAGACGCCCCAATATGGAATGGGCAAACAATTCATTGGAACGGAGGGAGTACATGGAAAACAAAACAGACTCAATAATCAATAACTAAGAAATAATCACACATAATTAGTATTAGTTCTAGATACAGTTTTGTATAAGTTCTAGCAGGTAGTTACAAAGTTACAATATGGTCAAACATCCAAGTAAAGAATAAGTTTACTTTTATTTGACTGAATTAATGATTTAAATTTAACCGACTCAATTTATCAAAATATCTCCTCACTAACAACAGTTGAAATGTTGTGTTAAGAATAAGTTAGCAACACCCTTTTTAAATTCCTCATTAAATCATTGCTCAAGTCAATAACATCATAATCATTCAATGTGTTCAATCTACCAAAATATCAATTAGTTGATACTAAAAGGTTCTTCAATTAACCAAAGAATACATTCTTATATTGTGCTATTGGAAAATCTTTGATGGATAATCTAAGTTCAACAAGAAACAACAGTAGAAGCACAAGGGATGGTACAAATCGCTGCAGGACAGAACGTATGTGTTGCTCTATTTCATATTATTTTCATCTTATGTTTGTATAAACATGTAATTTTTTTCTCTACTGTTTTGTGAGGAATATACTGTAATATCTAGAGTATATGAGAATGATAATCTGCAAATCTAAAGTATTTGACACAAAAACATGGAAAAGGTAACTGAGTCTTTGTATTCTGTACATGTCTATCATTTGAGTGTTTTAAATATTTTTTTATAAGTGATTACTGTTTTGTTTATTTCTATATCAACAATTACTTCATTATTACTGTTATTTTGTTGTTTTTGGCTAAATAGGAATACAATTAACATTTTCTGAAGGTTAAATTTCCCAAATCTTCCTAAATAGAATTAGTTAGATCCACAGTATGTGTAAGAATTATGAGACTTAGAATTACCGGTTATTGTTACTTAAGAGAATTATTGCTGCAGGAATTATGTTCTCTTTTCTAATATAATATACAAAATTAACATTCACATTAAAAATAAAGCACAAAGTATACTCTTTATATCTTCAAAGAATCTGTCTATACAGACATTAATCCAATTTTTAGTCTTCTATTTAACCTAAGTGTTAAATTTATAAGTGATAGCATGCATTTTTCCTCACATTATATTTAAAAAAATATTAGCCAGGCAGTTCATTTTCACTTTTATTGAAAAATGCAAGCATCAGAAAATTAGTATGGAGAATACGTAGCCAGACTATATAAATAAACTACACAATGCAAGATCTTATAAATTTTATACAGTTAATTGCTTTGAGTTCATAAACTTAAGTGCTTTGTTTTAAATGATAATTTGCAAATCTAAAGTTTTCAAGTTTACATGTCTATCGTTTAAGTGTTTTAAATAATTTTTAAAAGTGACTATTGTTTCGTTATTTATATATCAACAATTACTTCATTTTCCCTGTGATTCTGACCAAAAAATACTAATGCTTTAAACTTAGTCAATAAATGATTCTGTTATATTAAAACGTGATTCTACGACATAAGATTTACAGAACTTCAAGGTGCAAAACTTAAAATGACTAGATCTATGATTTATAGTAAAGCAAGAGCCTACTGTTAGAGTAAAGCAATATCCATTAGGTGAAATTAGTAATTCATCATTTGTGAGCTAAAAAATCCACCAAAAAATAGGAGTTATTTAAACGTAACATAGGAATTGATTTTTCGTTTAAAAAAATGGATTACTCAACTACATCAACCTACATTATAATTTGTAATAATCAGTTTGGATTTTAAGAATCACATTGTTTCTTTTTGCTCTGTTTTAACCCAGACTTGGTAATAAACACACACTACAGAATTCAACAATGTGAAATATCCAGAATAACATAAATTTCAGAAATTACCATTTCTTATACTATACATGCAGTTATAAACAAACATAGGTATTAGAATCATGATTTTCATGCCTGTTTGCCTAATAATTTTATATACATATATTGATTAGTATGCATACTTGGTACATAGATCACTTTTTGTTGATTAAAACACAGCTGTATATCATGAAATCTATGAATCTTCAACATGCAACACTTCAAATCACAAGATCTAAGAACTATACAAACATGCATACAATTGGGTACAGTAAAACTTCATGACACAGATTTATATACAAAAAAAAGGTAAAATGTAAGAATAAACATAGTAGGACACAAAAATTTTACTCGGTTTTTTTAGGTCAGATTTGTGAATAGACACACAAAATAACAATAAAATATGTGAAAATATCAAGAGTATTAGAAAATTCAGATCTAATTTTTCTTTGTTACTATGCATGCAATTTAAAGAGAAATATTAGAAAGGTAAAGAGGTGAAAAGTGAAGGTATACCTTCATTTTCAGAATGAGCTGGTGTTTCATTATTTTTTTTAAAAACCAGAGGTTTAATAGTAGATCAGGCGCCATAAACCCCAAATTTGGGTGTACCTCCATATATTCTTTACTTATTCAAAAGAATGGGCCAACAATCTGCACAACACAAGGAAAAATATTAGTGATAATCTTTTTACATTCTTAAGATTCCAAAATTTAATAAGAGAATAAATAGGTAAAAAGGGGGGGGGGAGGCTCACCATTTTTTATATACAGCACAGTATATCTGCAACTCGGTTCCGAGAATTTGTATGCATGCAGAAAATGTGCAGTAGAGAACAGTAAAAAGATCAATCATGAGAAAAAATTTACATACAAGATTTCGACAATAAAAAAAACAGGGAGAGAGAGAGAGAGAGAAGAACTAACCATTGTCGTTCACAGCAAACTAGATCTGTGATTCTATCCGGTAGGAAATATGCATGCAAGGGATGTAGAACACATGAAAGAACATGCATGCATGAAAGTAACAAGACAGAAAGAAGAAAATGATCAGTGGTGATAATATTGTGACATAATATCAATTTTGAAATTTAAAAAAAAAAAACGAATAAAGACCCACCATTTTTTCGTGTATATCAAAGTCGATCTGGGATTCGGTTTAAGGCAGGAAAAATACATGCAACCATGGTAGAACACAGGGACACCAAAAAAACAATAATGAGCAAAAATTGAGTAAATACAGTAACATAATTAAGATTTGAAGATTTAAAAAACTAAAACAAGAAAACAAACGCATACCTTTTTTCGTTAAAAGCACCGCACATCTGGAATTTGGTTGATAGATATCGATCAACCTTCAAATTAAGCAGGAGAATGGCGATGAATCTGGAAACAGCTTCGCAATTCGATTTACAAACAATCTCGCTTTCTCGGACAATTAATTTCTCAAGAAATGGTTGCTTAGAGGTGAAGTGAGGAACAGCAGACGACATTTTTGGGGAAGATTAGGGAGTAGTCAGTGAGAGTGAGAGTGGAGAGTGAGACTGAGACTGAGAGATGATTTAGGGTTAGGGTTAGGGTTAGTGTTAGGTAGAGCGTCGGGTGGGATTAGGGTTTGGGATGGGGGGTCGGTCAGGGGAGGGTATACTATATAAATGGTTGGGGTTATTAGGCTGAGATTGGGTTTGGGCCTAATTTACGCTGGTGATAAGCTAGTCGTGTACTTATCAAAAATAACCAACTACGGTCCAACTAAAAATATAACTAGGGAAGTCGGGATCGATTTCACAGGGAGACAAATAAATCCTACTCGTAATTAAAGTCTATCTTAGTAACCAAATCGGGGGTTTTATGTTTGTTTTAACTAATCTAAAAGTAGTGAAGGAAGAGAAAAATAAAGGAGAAGAATAACTAAACTAAATAGGATGAATTAAGACGAATTAATATATGGAGAGAAAACTAGGATTGTCGGTTCACTACGAATCTCATATGGTCACGGTCTAAGTCACAGGTCTGTCGCTGATATTGGTCTAAGGGGTAGTGAAAAGGTCCTTCCGGTCCGCTATTCACCCTAGCATGCGTCTAAAGGCTTCCGATCTTATTAGGGCAAACTAATGTGTTGTAGCAGGTCTAACTTTTACCAGGCTTCCGATCTTAGGTTCAAGTTTACCGAATTCAATTAATCAATCATGCGCATTAACTGACTAATCGCGATTATATGCTACAATCGACAACTCAGACACAATATTATTAACAGATCTATAAATTATTTAGCGACCACATTCAATTCACAAATCCCCTAAATCCTAGCGAAGGAAATTAGCTACTCATGATTAAATCGAGAACAACAAGATTAATAAAAGGTTTTATTAAATTAAACATGATGAATAACAATAAATTTACGACAAGCATAAAACAATGATTAAGAATAATTAAATATGAAGAAGAAGGAAGAAGGATAAATATAATTACCAAAAGGAACGAAGGCGATTTGAATCCGAAAGTCTTACAATAACCTAGTTTTGAGAAGAAATTAAACTAAGAGTGATCTTAAGAGAATAAAAGAAAAGAGATAAGAGTCTAAGGAGGAATAAAAGTGGAGAAGAGTGGTTCTAATGTGGCTGAAAAGTCTATTTATACAATTTAGAATAGGTTAAAACTGATTAGGAAATAACTTGCTGAATACAAAACTGTCCGCGGCCCAGAAAATAGTCGGCCGACTATTTTAATAGTCGGTCGACTAATATTGACTGAATTGAACTCTGCTGTCACTCCAAATAGTCGGCCGACCAAAACTATTGTCGGTCGACTATCATAATGGTCGACTGACTATTCTCATAGTCGGTCGACTATTATGCCCATTTCAGCGATCAGCTCTTCCAGCTTCGTTTATGCTCGGTTTTGGTTCGTTTTAGCTCCTTTGTCTTCCGTTCCTGCAAAAGGACAATACACACCACAAAGTAGCCAATTCGGGGCAAAATTATAGCTTTCACTATTCAATAAACACGGGAATGCGCGTATAAAAGGCATAAAAAGTGTATATAAAATACGCGCATCAAATCTCCCCAAACCAAACCCTTGCTTGTCCCCAAGCAAGCACAAAGCTATAACCCAATCCTAATGGAATGTATATAACTCATAGCGGAGTATGCTTCAAAGTTACCCAAACCAATGCGAAGCGATTAAAATTAATGTAAACAACCACATACAACAAGCTTGACCAATGACAACAATACTGAACCTTCAACCTTGCAAGACTCGTCTATGTCGGACTCTCACGGATCGCTCATCACACAAAACGGGTGGTATTGTGAGTTTATGTAAAAACAGAAAGACGAAACACTCACTTAAACTGCGACCTATAAGAGCATGCATGCAATTTAACATGAAATCAATCTCTAATAACCGTACATACGCATTCTATCGGGAAAAGACACGTGACAAGGACTTACATATGGTATAAAGAGAGGCTAATCGGGTAAGAAGGGGTAAAACGATATGGATATGAGGAGGTAAAAGCCAAGCTAGTATTCCCTACACCCATCAATAATAAATATTTTGTTCTCATCAAACTCCAGTCGAAGAAATTAGGCATAGCAACAAGCGTCTTATCAAAACCGCTTCCCACTAATAACTATGAAATTAGAGAGATCAATTCTTTTATCATAGCAGAAACACATTCTTCTTCTAGTTTCACTTCATTTTTTCTTTATTCTTCTTTTCTTTCTTTCCTTCTTTTTTTTCATTCAAATTTTTTCTTTCATTGAATTTTATTTCTTTTCATTTTTTTTTCAATTCATTTTTTCCAATTCCCCTTTTTTTTCAATCATCATGGTACCAAAGTTAACCCGGAAAAAACAATTCCGTCCAACTAATCTACTAGGTTGACTAGGGTAGGCAATATATGGCATGTAGTTGATAAACGGGTCAAACAGGTTAATTTGGCTTTGTGAGGCTTATGGGAATTAAAATAAAATAAAGGATTTACCTTTTTCGCACATCTCAAAACCACGAGTAAAAAACGTACAGGTACCTAAGAGACGAATGTCATGCTTATGCAATTTGATGTTACATGTCTCATAAGGAGTACTACTCTCAACCTAAATGAAACAGATCATGAATGTCATTAGTTTAAAGGCTCTAATTCCTTACAAATCTGAGTAGTTTGCCAACAATGAGTCAAGTTTATTCGTTCAGTACTGTCAACCAAAGATGCAAGAATATCGCATGTAATTATATACAAAAATTCTAACGGCGCACTAGCATAAGCAACTAAATGAAGACATAAAAGCAATATCATCATCGCTACATAGCATTCCGACTCAACTAAGACTCGACTAAATGCAAAAACATATTTTTGGGTTTTTTTTATGCATGCGGAAATGTAAGAAATATGCAGATGGATGAAAACAGACAGAAGCATACCCTCCCCAAACCAAATCGCACAATGCCCTCATTGTGTACAACAAACAATAAGAGGCATAAAATATACGGGGAAGAAATGCAAAACGATGGAAGTGCAAAAAGAAAAAGAAGAACTACTTACAAGATATATACAAATGGAGACCTCCCCAAACCGTCCTAATCAGAGCTCTCGTCACCGTTCTCCTCAAGACTACCACCTCCACTATCGTCATCTCCATCGTCGTCCTCTCTCTCCTCGTTATCACCCTCCTTATTCCCGTCATTGTTACCAGAGCCTCCCTCAGGATAGGTGTAGTAAGTCGGGTGCCAAGCTGTAGGAGAGATCAGGCCGACCTGCACTTCATTGTTGTAACATGGAAAATCGGAAAGTGCCTGATTTAGCTGTACCGTGGCTATCCGGTGGCACAACTCGTTAAGCATTCCAGGGACTGCCGCTTGATCGAGGACCGCAGGTGTAACATACGGTGGAGGAGGCACGAAGTGGGCAGGAAATGCAGGCACATTAGAATAATCAGTATATGGAAATGCATAAGGAGGCCGTGGTGGGCCCGAAGGTTCAGCCGCAAAAGATGGTGTATGTGATGCACGGCTGGTCGATCGTCTACCCCCTCGAGATTGTCGAAAAGGTCGAGATGGTTCACCCGTCTCGGGTGCGAAGTGTGTGGGGGTCTGAAGATCCCTCATAAGTGGTAGCAAATAGGAGGGATACGGTGGAGGGTCCCGTTCAGGACCAAAGGGGAGATGGGGGAAGGGGGTAAGAGGTGGTAGATTGTAAGGGAGGATAACCGAGTCATCCTTTGCTATGCGCCAACGCAAATCTGAACCTAGCCAACGAAGACTCCTAAGGACAGAAAAGTTCAAAAGGCGACTATCGAGTCGCGCGGCAGATGGAAGATCGTGTCCTATAGGTTTCTCCCCGTACGGGAAGTCCGGAAATAGCCTACGACCGATGTGGGAAATGAGACCCCCACAATGAATGACAGCTATTAGCCCATTTCCGATATGTTGGAAATGGTGGGCAACAAGGGCGGCCACATTCATGACATATGGCCGCTCGCTATCGATGTTAAGATAGCCTGCTAGACTCTCTAACTCATCAGCATTAATGTTATTCGGCTCTGTACGTCCGTAAATGGTGCACCCTATCAGACGAAGCCAATATCGGATGGGCGGGTGGTGGACTTCGTTGCCCCGCTTACGACCTGTATTACGATCAGTAATGCAAGACCAGATTTCATTGGCTAGACGGCGAGGGGGATGTATTGAGTCCCCTTCGCTAGTAACACCCAAAAGCTGACCGAACTCGCGAACGGTCCTAGAAAAACTCGTGTTGAAGAGTCTAAAAAAATGCATGGTGTGTCCCAGTTCATGTCACTAAAAAAATTGAAACTACTAAAAAACTCTAGAGTAAGACCCTTATATGTGAATTCAAGCATATAAATTAGTCCACTCATACCAGTACCATTAAGTAAGTCAACAACAGGCTGAAAAATGTCCAACATGCCCAAGAGCTCACGGTCTAGAAACCGTGTCGGGGTTACCTTAAGAGCTGTCAACCGGACAAAGCGCTCCCTCTGATCTGCCGAGGTAAACCAAATATCGGGGTATTCCGGTATGCTCTCCTCGTAAAATGGAACGAGATCCTAAGTCGGTGCTGACTCCCGGCTAATGTCGACCCGACGACTTGTGCTTTCCTGACGTTGTCTTTTTCTCGCATCCATTTTGACCTGAAATAGCAAAAATTAGACTAGTGTACTACTCACACAAAAACCCCCAAATCAATTGAAATCAAAACCCTAATTTAATGACTGAAATTTGGGTAAAAACAAGATAATGTGGAAGAAATCAACAAATTTGGGTAAGGAAATTGAGTAATAGCAGAAATCTGAGACAAAACTAAGCCAAAATCTGATATTCAAAGCCTGAAATCCAACGAACCGCAAACCCAGAATTCGCGAAAAATAGCCCGACAGAAACGATAGTAGTCCGACTATCGTAATAGTCGTCCGACTATCAGAATAGTCGCCCGACTATTCTGATGGTCGGCGACTCCAGGCGAACGGCAGACAGCAGACAGCGAAGGCAGTTAGACGAAGAAAAATGAGAAGAAAACACAAGAAAACTTACTTGAATGGCTGGAAAGTAGTTGCAACTTTAATAAAGATAAGAACTAGCTAAAGATGAAAAGATTAGAGAAGAAAAAGGGATGGAGAGAAGAAGATGGGTAGGGTTTGAGGATGAAGATGGAGATTTGAATGAAGAAGATGAATGTTAAGGATGGAGGTAGGTGGGAGGAGTAAGAGAGAAAACAGGGTTTAAGATTTAAAATTTTGTTTTCTTTTTCAAAAACTAATTGAATTAAGAGAGTGAGAAGGAGAAAAATAGCTTATATCTCGGAAATAGCCAGGTGTGCGAACTTTGCCAGAATAGTCGACAGACTAAAAAATAGTCGCCCGACAATAAGAGTAGTCGGCCGACTATGAAAATAGTCGGTCGACTATTGTTGATCCATTCCAGTTTTCGTCAGCAGCCTGTTCTATGCAAAACTTAATTTAAGCCTTTAGACCCTCGTTCTGACCCGCATAAAAATTTATAATGCAGAAAATTAAATATGCTCTAACTAACTAAATGCAGGTACAAAAGTTTTACAACCCGGGTTACCTCCCAGTCAGCGCTGGTTTAAGGTCCCGCACGACCGTAGTCACCTTGCTCAGTTGGTGACTGTTTCGAGGTACAAAACCTCGACTTTTCCTCCTGTCTCACCTCTCTCGTGGTAGTGGTTTATTTGGTGAGCATTATTGGTGAGCGATTTCCCGTGGAAGAGTTTTCAAGCTCAACCGACCCAAATTTAGAAACCGAAATTACCGTATAGGGGCCAGACCATCTGAATTTTAGTTTTCTAGGAAAAAGACGAAGACGAGAATTAAACAATAATACCTTTTTGCCTGCTTTAAACTCTCTCAGAATTATACGCTTATTATCGTGCCACCTTTTTGTCTTTTCTTTGTAGATACGGGCACTATTGTAGGCATTCATTCTGAACTTCTCGAGCTCATCTAGCTGTAAAAGTCAATTTTCGCCACACAATTTCGGGTCAAAATTCAGCTCTTTAACAGCCCACCAAGCTTTATGCTCCAACTCTACAGGTAAGTGACAGGAATTCCCATAGACCAACCAATAAGGCGATGTACCAATCGGTGTCTTATAGGCGGTCCTATACGCTCACAGAGTGTCATCTAGTTTCATGCTCCAATCTTTTCTTGACTTCGAGACAACCTTTGCCAAAATATCCTTAAGCTCCCGGTTGGAAACTTCGACCTGTCCACTAGTTTGGGGGTGATACTTCAAACCTCTGCGATGCATAACACCATATTTAGACAATAAGGCAATAAGTTGTTTTTCTTTAAAGTGCATACCTCCATCACTAATGACGACTCGGGGGACGCCAAAACGTGGAAAGATAATTTTCTTGAATAGTTGAATGACGGTCTTAGCGTCACAATGGACCGAGGCAACGGCTTCTACCCACTTAGATACGTAGTCCACAGCTACTAAAATGTACCTATTACCTCGACTTGTCGGGAAGGGACCATGATAGTCGATGCCCCAAACATCGAAAATTTCTACCTCCAAAATACCGACCTGAGGCATTTCATGCCTCCGATAGATATTTCCCGTCCTCTGACAAACATCACATCCTGAAACAAATGACTTGGCATCAGAAAACAAAGATGGCCAATAAAAACCTGACTGAAGTGCCTTAGCCACGGTCCTAGCGGGACCGTGGTGACCACCATAAGACGAGGAGTGACAAGCTTCACTACTACAAAATCCTTGGTTTCTTGACGCTTTAAAGGTGGGTTCTTGACGTTTTAAAGTGTCGCAAATTTAATTCTCGGCACTTCCAGAAAGCATGGAGATTTTGGGCGTCAGGAATTCTCGACGCATTTTTATGTCATCATTCTCGACGCATTAAAACGTTGAATATTTTATTCAAGACGCTTTTTTGCGTCACTACGTGGTACACTAAAATATGTAGCCTCGACGCTTTTCTATGTCGCGATTTTTTTCCCGGGCAAAATTTTTTCAAAGCGCGAGAATTTTGTACACTTAAAAGAGTCGAGAAATAATAATATAAAATTCAGTTATCGACACTTTGATATCGTAAAATTGTCGAGAATCTTATCATAAAGAATATAATAATAATTATATATTTCCAACAACAGACTACTGCTTTCGATTACATATTTATGTTGTCTAAAAACCGCGACTCCACACACTACAAAAATGAAGGGTCTGTCGCGGCGGAAAAATCCGCCGCGAATCGCGAAAATCCGACGCGAAATCAAGTTTGCGTCGGATTCCGCGACGTGAAAGGCCGCCATTAATTTTGGACGCAAAGAGGAACACTTGCGGCGGATCGGCCGCCGCATAATATTTCGCGTGGGACATGCGGCGGAAAAGGCGACACTAGGAAGGTCAAAGGGGACTTGAAGTCAACTGTTTAAGCGGCGGAAATTGGATGGTTTGCGGCGGATATTCCCACGCCAAAATAAGTATGCGTCCAGTTTTGCGTGGGACTGTCCCTTGCAACAAATGGTTGTGCGTCCAGTTTTGCGTGGGATTTTTCCTTGCAACCAATGGGTGTGCGTCCAGTTTTGCGTGGGATTTTCCCTTGCAACAAGTGGGTGTGCGTCCAGTTTTGCGTGGGATTTTCCCTTGCAAAAAGTGGGTGTGCGTCCAGTTTTGCGTGGGATTTTCCCTTGCAAACAGGGTCTGTACGGCAATATCTGCTGGATATAAAACGTCCCCAAAACAGAAAATCGACCTAAAAAAAATAAAAGCACACAACGTGCAACCAAATGTGCTCCTCCCGAGCAAATTCCACATCGAATCTTTCACGCAGAAGCAGAACATGCTCAATGATCGAAAAGAAACTAATATATTACCGAGTCTACCTAATCACAAGTTCACAAGTTACCAAGTTACCAAGTTCACAAGTCTACCTAATTCCCAAGTCAAGTTCACAAGTCTACCTAATTGATGGTGGGGATTTGTCGTGGAATCCCAACCGCCAAATAAATAACCGGCTAATCCTAACTTGGGTAGAAAGGGCAAGTCGGGTCGAATCCACGGGGACGGTAAGAGGCGTCTAGACTAGGTCGGCCCAAGTACTTGACTAGGTCAACGGGCTAAACTAAACTATAGAATGATAGAAGGGGAGAAAGCTAGACTATGACTAGGAAGAACAACAAGGAAAACGGGCTAGGATTAGGTCGGGGTCAAAGGGGTAACGGAATGGTCAAGGGAGAGCTAGAATGAAGGAGGTAGTAGGGTGATCTAGGTCGGTCCGGGCGGTCGCAACTTAAACCGACCTAGAGGTTCCTCATGGAACCCATTTTGGCGACACACATGACAAACGGGGTTCTAGCTCGCTATGGCCTAGATCAAATCCGGGCGGTCGCAACTTAGACCGACCTAGGGGTCGTCCTCACCGGGCTCTCGCAACTTAATGAGGGAACCGAACCCATAACAACTAACACCCACAAGGGAAAGGCAAGAAAAACAAGCAATCTAACTTACTTAGTCATTCAAGCAATTCATCAAACATGTCATATGCATCAACCAAGAGGAAACCCAAAATCTTCCACCCACATCTCCAACAAACCCTTAATCACCCAATTAACACCCTAATCACCTTACTAACCCTAGCAAGAACACTACTCTAACATCATCAAACTAATTCTAGCACTAACAAGATGAACCAACACAAACAACAAAACATCCATAATGAAACTAGTGAAAACAATGAAATATGAACAATAAAATGAACAAAGATTAAAACTTGGATGAACAAACAAGGATTAAGAGTAAAAGGAGAAGAAGATTATACCAAACTAGTGAAGGATGCAAAGATGAACACTTGTATATAAGAAAACCCAAATAATTCCTCCAAGGTTGTCAATCTTGGATGGATTCTTCAAGAGATCCAATAATACAAGATTAAACTAAGATTAACTACTAATTACCGACTAATCTACACTAATCTAATCTAATCTAACCTAAAGTAGTCTAGGGTTTGAAGAACATAAGCTAAGATCCTGTCTTAATACAAGAGGGGGGGTATTTATAGGGTTACAAATGGAAGGGAGAAGAGAAGAAGCAAACACGGGCTACAGCTGCTTGGTCCCGACCGGGACGGACCATCCCGACCGGGACGGACCCACCATCCCGACCGGGACGGGTTGGTCCCGACCGGGACGGACCAGCAGTAGCATCCTCTAATACGCACTTCATCCCCGACGGGATGAGGTGCATACCCGTCGGGGATGGGTCTTGTAGGCCTCCAATATGACCCTTTTGGCTCCTCCTTGCTTCGTGTGAACTTCTCATTGATTCTCGGGACTCGGGATCGGGTCTCGGGACTCGGGATTGAGTCCCAAGGTCTCGGGGTCGATTCCGAAGCATCGAGTCATCGTTCCTTTATCTCGTTGGCTCCAAAATGTGTATGTATCGAGTCGGAATCGCTCCAACTCTTCCAAATCGGTCTCGGAAACCTGAAACGAACTAAAGGAAGCATAAGTAGCCCATAAATCGCTCCCAAGGAGCGATTCCACAAGGAAAATGGGACCAAAACACTACGAAATAGGCACTACAAACCACACTTATCAACTCCCCCACACTTAACCCTTACTCGCCCTCGAGTAAGCACACACTAACTACTATACTAGCCGAATGGGTATTAGCGCACCCTACGCCCTTTCAACTCACGCGAGTGCACTTAGAGGAAAAGTGCACCCCGCAAGGCAAGTCGGGTCTTGCGACAAAACTGTGGATGCAACCGGACACAAAACACATAAACAAGTAAACAAACAAACAAACACACTAATGGTTGCACCCAAAAGAAAACAAATACCGCTTCCCTCAACCAAGCGGTGAAAGAAGCACCGGTTTAGGACTCAAGGCAAGTGACAACGTTCCCAAGCTAGCAATACAAACCAAGTTGGACTAAAACCTAATAGTATGACGATAAAGCAATAAAAACGTTGGTAACTTACCTCGGTTCCTCCTAACCTTCTAAGAACGTACTACGGGACGATCGGCGGAGTGGGAAGTGATGATCCACGGTGTTAGTCGACACTGTAGGTAAGTGAGACCCCGCCCCCTTTAGCAAAGAGCCAAGAGGGTCATCCCATGTCCAAAACCGCCTAGCTAGTCCAAGTAAAAAGTGGAAAACATGCAAAATGAGGGAAGATCGACTAATGCCGCTATCATCCTTCCTCGGGACTCGGTCCTTTGGTAGGCTCTTCACGGCGAAAGTCGGAAAAAGGCTTATTTTTGTGGGGATAAAATCTTTTTGTGAGACGATTTTCTTTTGGCATTTTCTCTTTTCTTTTGCATTTTTGTTTTGCTTTGCTATGCCATTTCTTTTTCTTCCTTTCTATTTTCTTTTTGGCTTTTGTGCCTTTTCTTTTTCTTCATTCTTTTCTTTCTTTCATTTTTTTTTTCTTTTCTTTGCCCTTTTTGGCAAGATTTGGCTTTTTGGCATTTCTTTGTATGACAAGAAAGACGAATCAACAATTTGCAATTTTATTGTGTGGAAATGCGTAGGAGGTAGGTGAATGGGTGAGTCGGGACGGGCCCTTCCCTTCAAACCCACAAAAAGTGGAGAACTTGGACTAATTAAACAATCCTAGACACGGTCACCTAAGGGACGGGACTCGGTAACCAAGGCCTTTTCACACCATGGGTGGTCATAATGGTCAAAATGCAAATCCCGTAGTAAATCCCTAGTAAGCTAGGTGGACTCAAGGTAAGAAACCAACGAAATCATTGATTTAGGGTCATTCTACTAGACTAAAGTCCAAGACTCGATCTATACTACTAAAAAGGGAAAGTAAACACTCACACACTAGCCTCTAAACCGAGTTTTCGAAAAACATTTACACACAAGGCACACAACAAAACACAAAACAAATACTCAACGAAAACGAAAGAAAAAGAAACAAAAGCAACAAAACAAGAACAACACAAACGAACACATACATAACACAAACACCACCCCTAGCTTCCAAACAAATCACCAAATCACCCATACTTTACAAAGCTCCACCCGAGCACACAACATCACAATCTCCTCCAAACTCCATAAGAGGTAAAGAAGAAAAAGAGATAAGATGTTACCGGGAGTCTTGAAAGCCTTCCAAAGTTAGCGGCGAATAAGGCAACCTATAAGGGAAAGAGAGGCAAAACACGCACACAAAACAAATATACGACACAAAAGAAAAACACACAAAAGAAAATCTTTTTGATTTTTTGTGAAAATTTTTCAAATTTTTAGGGTTTTTTAAGATTTTTTTGGAAAAACTACGAAAATAAAACTAACTATGCTAGAATATCGCTCCCCCACACTTAAGTCGAGCCATGTCCTCATGCTCGACCGTAGTGCATGGAGCACAAAAGAAAAAGAAAATAAACTACGAAAATAAAGCTAAAAATCAAAAATAAGGGTGAAGAAAATGGTAGAAGGTGTCCGGCCGGGGTGTAGTCAAGTCACCATGGGCCGAGACAAGAAAAAGATATGGAAGGGGGAAGAAAATAAAAAGAAGGAAATAAAAGGAAATGGGAGGGGAGGACTAGGTGTAATCAAGTCACCTAGCCCGGATTCCGCCTAAATCCGACTAAATCCGACAAAAAGGGGTGAAAAACTTGTAAAATTTGGATTTTGAAAATGACACTCGATGTAGTCACATCATCGAGAGTCGGGAGCAACCAAGGCTAAGGCCTCGAAGGCCACCATGACAACGGGGAAGGGGAGAAACAAGGGGATAACAAGCAATAAAAAAAACGGAAAAGAAAGGATAGTTGTCGTACCGACCGGTTAGCAACTCACTCTCTCCATCGTCTCAATGATCAATATAGGTACTTGCTTGTTGTCGTTATTGTCATCCTTCTTCAAGCTTGAGAAAACCGCATGGCAGAGGTAGCATTGGTGTGAGGGGGTGGGATTTGATGTGAATATCGGTCTAAAGTGGATAGAGGATGAAGTGAGGATATGAAAATGGAGTATGTGGGTGGTATGATGTTAGCAAGGAAGGTAGGGAGGTTGGGTGGGGGTATACAATGGTTCGGTGGGCTTAAATGTCGAAGAAGAGGCACCAAAAAGGAGTAGGGGGGTCATCCCGGTCGGGATGGGTGGTCCCGGTCGGGATGACATACCCGTCCCGGTCGGGAAGCCTCCTTCCCGATCGGGATGACACTCCAGTGGTCTCGATTTTTAGCACCCTCATCCCGATCGGGACGGCCCCATCCCGGTCGGGACGACACACCCTTCCCGGTCGGGAAGGGTCTTCACGACTCCCAAGACCCCAAAAACCGATTCCCTTGCTCACGATCCAAGCTCTATCACTAACCACTCCTTTCTAGGAGTCACCTTCACTTCACCTATCACAATAAACTCAAAGTACACATCAAATTCACTCCCTCACATCGCTCATCAAAAATCCAATATTACAAGAATATCACAAAACTAACAAAATCTAGAGATAGAACACACAAATACAAGCACAAGTACTCTAAAGAAGAGAGGAGGGGAATATACAACATGACGGTTCTTTAGGAACTCCGTCAAACCTAGGATGGTGGACTCTTCTTCAACCGTAGCCCTCAAGGGCATGGAGGAGCAAGTCGAACGCGCTACCGACATCAAAATGTAGGCCCAAGAAGCGCTCGAGCCTAGCTAACCTCCACGGCCTCCAAGGTGGAGGCAAGAAGTAGGATTTCCAAGACCCAAAATCATCATTCGTGTCATATTCGGGGTCTATCCATCCTATGAGCTTCACCGGCCTCTTCCTCCCTAGTCATCGCCTCCAATCATTAGCAAGCTTCATCTCCAAGAAACAAGGCACAAAAAGCGGTTTTGGCCTCATCTCCTCGATGCACACCCCCACACTTTCCTCAAGTTGTGGTTCCCCATCTTCATCACTAGGCCCCATATCATCTTGGAGAATAGGATCGAAACTTCTACCGGCGGTTTCAATCTCCTCCAAGTCATCTTTCGGTGTACTAGCAAGGGGCTCTTGATGCTTGTCCAAACTATCGCACAAGGGCAACTCGAGGCTAACAACTTCACCCAACATCCTCACAAATTCCACCAAACCATCCAACTCACCATCCTCCTCCAATTCCTCACCAATGTTGTCTTCACTGAGGGTCATCTCCTCATTCGTCTCTTTTTGGGTAGACGATTGAGGCTCTTCAAAGCAAGACTTGCTCCTTATAGGGAATTCATTAACGGCCTCGTCATTGGGTTGTTCCCCTTCCCCAAATGAACATCCCTCATCAAGTTGTGAGGATTGAGTTAGGAGCATTAGGGTTTGAGCCGTTAAAGCATGCAATCTAGCTTTAGTTTCCTCCCTATCCCTAAGGAATTCGGCCAAGAGTTCATTATTCTTTTGCGTTTGGATGGCCATTTCTTGTTGCATTTGAAGCATCGATTGAATCTCCTCCATGTCGGGCAATTGGTGATCATTGGGGTCTTGATAATCTCCATGATAATCTTGATAATCTTGATGATAACCTTGATGATAATCTTGATAATCTTGATTAAACATGGTGTCTTGATGATGCCCAAGGGGTGGGGCATCATATTGTTGGTAGCAAGGTTGGTGTGGTTGGTAGTATTGTGGGTCATGGGGTTCATATTGTGGTTGGGGTGGAGGGTAATATGGTGGGTCTTGATGGTATTGGCTTCCATAAGGTGAATCTTGATTGAACATGGTGGGTTCACATTGATAACTCGAGTAATAGTCACCATGATCGTAGGATTGGTAATCGTTCACTTGTTGGTAGCCATTTTCATAACCTTGAGGTTCATACCCACTAGAGTCTTGATCACCCCAAGAAGCTTGATTATGGTAGGGGGACGTCATGTCATACCCTTGGTTCATGGAAGAAGAGGAGTAGCACATATCGGCTCCCGAGTGTGTGGAGTTTAGATCAAACCCCATGCTTGCTCGAAAATCGTAGTCCATACCCGGTTGGAAACCACTCATCCTAGCAACCGTCCGTTAAAGCGGCTCTTAATCGCAAGAAGAAGATAGTCACCACCTCTAAGCATAAACTGTAGACTAGGAACAAACGTGAGAAGTCTAGTGCTTTTTGGGCACTAGACAAGAGAGAAATAAACCACACACACACAAGAAGCAAGGTAGCCAAAAAGAAAAAGAAAAACACAAACACAAAGACAAAGTCAAGTAACTAGGAAAACGAAGTCTAAACTAGCACCGTCCCCGGCAACGGCGCCAATTTGATGGTGGGGATTTGTCGTGGAATCCCAACCGCCAAATAAATAACCGGCTAATCCTAACTTGGGTAGAAAGGGCAAGTCGGGTCGAATCCACGGGGACGGTAAGAGGCGTCTAGACTAGGTCGGCCCAAGTACTTGACTAGGTCAACGGGCTAAACTAAACTATAGAATGATAGAAGGGGAGAAAGCTAGACTATGACTAGGAAGAACAACAAGGAAAACGGGCTAGGATTAGGTCGGGGTCAAAGGGGTAACGGAATGGTCAAGGGAGAGCTAGAATGAAGGAGGTAGTAGGGTGATCTAGGTCGGTCCGGGCGGTCGCAACTTAAACCGACCTAGAGGTTCCTCATGGAACCCATTTTGGCGACACACATGACAAACGGGGTTCTAGCTCGCTATGGCCTAGATCAAATCCGGGCGGTCGCAACTTAGACCGACCTAGGGGTCGTCCTCACCGGGCTCTCGCAACTTAATGAGGGAACCGAACCCATAACAACTAACACCCACAAGGGAAAGGCAAGAAAAACAAGCAATCTAACTTACTTAGTCATTCAAGCAATTCATCAAACATGTCATATGCATCAACCAAGAGGAAACCCAAAATCTTCCACCCACATCTCCAACAAACCCTTAATCACCCAATTAACACCCTAATCACCTTACTAACCCTAGCAAGAACACTACTCTAACATCATCAAACTAATTCTAGCACTAACAAGATGAACCAACACAAACAACAAAACATCCATAATGAAACTAGTGAAAACAATGAAATATGAACAATAAAATGAACAAAGATTAAAACTTGGATGAACAAACAAGGATTAAGAGTAAAAGGAGAAGAAGATTATACCAAACTAGTGAAGGATGCAAAGATGAACACTTGTATATAAGAAAACCCAAATAATTCCTCCAAGGTTGTCAATCTTGGATGGATTCTTCAAGAGATCCAATAATACAAGATTAAACTAAGATTAACTACTAATTACCGACTAATCTACACTAATCTAATCTAATCTAACCTAAAGTAGTCTAGGGTTTGAAGAACATAAGCTAAGATCCTGTCTTAATACAAGAGGGGGGGTATTTATAGGGTTACAAATGGAAGGGAGAAGAGAAGAAGCAAACACGGGCTACAGCTGCTTGGTCCCGACCGGGACGGACCATCCCGACCGGGACGGACCCACCATCCCGACCGGGACGGGTTGGTCCCGACCGGGACGGACCAGCAGTAGCATCCTCTAATACGCACTTCATCCCCGACGGGATGAGGTGCATACCCGTCGGGGATGGGTCTTGTAGGCCTCCAATATGACCCTTTTGGCTCCTCCTTGCTTCGTGTGAACTTCTCATTGATTCTCGGGACTCGGGATCGGGTCTCGGGACTCGGGATTGAGTCCCAAGGTCTCGGGGTCGATTCTGAAGCATCGAGTCATCGTTCCTTTATCTCGTTGGCTCCAAAATGTGTATGTATCGAGTCGGAATCGCTCCAACTCTTCCAAATCGGTCTCGGAAACCTGAAACGAACTAAAGGAAGCATAAGTAGCCCATAAATCGCTCCCAAGGAGCGATTCCACAAGGAAAATGGGACCAAAACACTACGAAATAGGCACTACAAACCACACTTATCACTAATCCCCAAGCTCACAAGTCCACCTAATTCCCAAGAAACTAATATATATTCCGTTAACAAGTTCGAGGACTAGTAATTAGAAAATACATATTACCTAGTCTACCTAATGGGACGGGTCTACCTCCATGTTACTACCAAATGCGTGACCATCGTCAGCGTTGTCGTCACGCCTCTGACCCCGTGGCATAGAACTGCAGCCTTCATCGGACATAGCGATCCTCTCCTTCAGCATCTCTATCGTCCTCCTCTGGTCCTGCATCTCGCGCTCATGCTGCAGCTGCCGTTCCTCCATTTTCTTCAAGTCCTCTTTCATTCTCATGTTCTCGGTCCGTTGCTGGGTGGCGGCGGTAGGTACGTACGAGTCATCAACCGCGGTACTGGTATGGTTCATGCACGGTTTGAACAGTTCTTTGGCTGCACTTCCAACCCCGAACACACGTTTCTTCTTGTTGAACCCCCCCGAGGCGTCATGGTATAAGCGAAACTCGTCCACACGTGATATCGCCTCCCCTCCTTGGGACATTGCCTCTTCCCTCGCTTGTACAAATTTTTGCTGAAATGACATTCAAATGTTAAATTATATAGCTTAACACCAAATGATGAAGTTGAGATAATTTAATATGATTTGAATTCTATTGTCGGAGTACTTACGTCCACCTCCTCTGCAATGGGATCAACCCAAAGACCTTTCTTGTTCTTCTTTAACTTGTGAAGCAGCTGAATCGGGGTCGCATTCGGTCCCTTCGAAATAAAATGTCAGAACACGTACAAGCCATGTTATATTGAACATAAAAAACTAATAATTTATTTTCATAACACATACCATTTTATTGAAAGCTTTTGTCGCGCTATTACGCCCTAGGCAGTTGGTCCCTTTCGCTACTCCGTCTTTGTTTCCACCACGACGGTTCGCTTTGTTCACTTCTACTTTCTTCAGGAATTTAGGATCCATTGCCCTACGTTGCAGCTCCTGGTACTTGTTCTCCGAGATCCAAGTAGGCCTTTCCTTCGCCTTCATTGCTCTCTGGAAGATGTCGGAGAGACGCTTCTTGATCCTTACCTCGTACGCGTTTCGCAGCTCATAACCCGGATCGATCTTCACCCGTTTCTGTTTGCAAAAGACAAACAAATTATTAGAAAATTTACAAATTACATAAATAGTTCATGTATTAGCCCAAAAAAAAAATCTCACTTCGAAGTGGGAGTACATGGCGTCCCTCGCCAGTTGAGGCGCCTCAGTCCAGTTCCTATAAACGCCAGGGGTGTTCATGTAAGTGCCGACGATGGACTCGCTTAGGTAATTGACAATGTCGCTATCTTCCCACCTACAACGACAATTTAACGAGTTATATTCCATCGTAAATGAAAACATTCATACAGTACGGGAATTCTTACCAAACGCCATTTTCGTTCCGCGAAAGGTATTTCTTATCGGCATCCGGTATATCGTCGTTGTTCCCAGCACCTGCCATTATTACGTTTCCGCTACGAGAACCATAGTTGCAAAACATGAAAAAACATTAACAATGTACAATACTGAAGGTACATACACACAGAAAATGTAATACATTAACCAATCTATAATACGTACATCTGTTTGCTTAAAATGTTTTTTATTAGTTACAATGAAAATAAACAAATTAAAGTTACGGTATTAAAATGATAATGGACACTACTCATCGTCGCTACTATCATTCTCCTCATCCGTGTTCACTTCATTGAAACCGTCTTCCTCGATCTCATCATCATCCCATTCACTGTCCACCTCTTCCTCATCTGCTTCTATTACAACCTGTTCCTCACCCTCATCCTCACTCTCACCCTCAGGCACGATCCAATTGTGAAACTCATCTTCTTCCTCTTCCTCTTCCTCGCCCCCATCCTCTTCACCGACGTTCCCTACTTGTTCCTCAATTTCATCAGTGTCATCAGTGTCTGAAACTACAATAGATGAAAGTGGTTGTACATTAGAAACGACATCCTCTTGGTATACGTTATCGTCGGTGATTGGGTTGTCAATTTGTGACCTCGCCTTGATCTTAAACACCGCCGACCATTGTGTATCCTTTTTTCCCTTTGGATAAGGGGCAAAGCAAATTTGATCGCTTTGGTACGCCAACACAAAAGGATTGTGCCCTCGCAGTTTTCTTGAGCGATTCACATCTACAAGATTGTATAACTTATGAACATTAACTCCTTGTGCAGAGTTATCAATCCAATCACATTTGAATAGTACGGGTTTACAGGTCCTGTCACTGTCAAAATAGTGGAGTTCAACCACCTCTTCTAGTGTTCCATAATAATCTGACCCTTCCGTGGAACTCACACAGACCCCGTTACTAATTGTAGATTTAGGGACGTCGACACCATCTTTGAAAGCACGAAACTTGTACCCATTCACTGAATAACGTTTCCAAGTCTTCACCCGTGAAGAAGGGCCAGTCGCAAGAGTTTTCATGAGGGGGTCGAGCAGCACTTCAGGCTTTCATGAAGATATAATAAGTCAATAAATTATTTTAATAAACAGTTTCGAGTAACTTAAAGTCACAACTATCATTTTCACGTACTTGATCTCGTAGCCAAGTGGAGAACAATGACTCATATTTGCTCCAAACTGCGTCACATGATCTAACCTCAGCATGTTTGGTCATGATGTACGCCTCGAATTTCCTAAATTTGTTTCAAGTCATCAGATGAAAAAAAAAAGATTATTGTACGGGGTTTTATATTATCAAAACAATAAAGAGTTATTGCACTACATCTGTCACTTACTCCTCGTACGGCCTTATGATTGCACCACAGTTTCTTATGACGTAAGTGTGCGCTTGATTGTACTCAACCTCTGTGAGAAATCTTTCCTTACATTTTCCCGTAGTGCTGCCCACATCCTTTCGAAATGGTTCTACAGTGTCATCAGATTCGTCATTTTCATTGACACCGATATCAATATCCTTCGCTTTCGTGTCAATATGCTCTTGAAAGTAAAAGGAACAAAAATTTGACGTTTCCTCCAACAAATAAGCGTTACATATTGACCCTTCTACCCGAGCTTTATTTCCAATTTGACGCATCCTCCACGAACTCCCGATATGGGTTACTATTACCCGCTCCGTGACTATCACTAACGAGATCAGAATCCTCACCATGATACGTCCAGACGTAGTAGTTTGGAACAAACCCGTTTTTGTAGAGATGATCTCTAACATCAAGGGCATGTAGTATGGCAAAGTTTTTGCATTTACTACAAGAACACCTAAGTTGTTGTTTCGTGTACTGGACGTTATTGTTTATGGAATAGTCGATAAATTTCAACACACCGTCTTTGTATTCATGTTTAGGCTTCTTTTGCTCATCTAATCTCTCGTACATCCACTTCCTTTCTACTCTCTTCATTCTTTGTGAGGACAATATATATATATATATATATATATATATATGTGCATGCAAAGTACGTAGAAATTATTAAATTAGTTGAGCGTGGGGAAGAACATTCAACGACGCCTAATATAATGGACATTATCTACAGAACAATGTAAACCAAGTGCAGTCAATTGAACATGCTTTCATAAATCCGTAAACCCATTTAGACATCATTTCGAAACAGTTTCACCACCTTGGCACCTTATCACTCCAACCTAAACCCATCCTTGTACGTTCCATGCCACTGATAAACACAAAATTTTGTTATGCCGATAAGAAAAAAATCCGGCAGCAATTCGCCCCAGTTCTCCAAATGAACTATGTGGAAATATGAAAAGTCCACATGTGCATTCGGAGAACAATGAGGGAATTGCCACAAGACTTTTTCTTATCGACATAACAAAATTTCGTGTTTACCACCTAAGTGACATGAAAAGTACAAAGACAGTCCCAAAACGGGGACTATTCAAGAATTACTCCTAACAAGTAATTCTTGAACGGGTACTAGGTAGGTCTGAGTAGATGTATAACATGTCTTACCAACAATACGTAACCTAAACTGTAAACAACAACAATCATGTATCAACACACAACAAATTACTACTAGTAGTATTAGTAGTAGTATTAGTAGTAGTATATTAGTAGTATTAGTAGTAGTAGTAGAAGATTAGTAGTATTATTAGTAATAGTTAAGTAGTAGTATTAGTAGATTAGTAGTATTATTAGTAGTAGTTAAGTAGTAGTAGTAGTAGTAGTACATTAATAGTAGTGGTGGTAGTAGTATTAGTAGTAGATTAGTAGTAGTGGATTAGTAGTATTATTAGTAGTAGTTAAGTAGTATTAGTAGTATTAGATTAGTACTAGTGGTGGTAGTAGTAGTATTAGTAGTAGATTAGTAGTAGTAGTGGTAGTATATTAGTAGTATTAGTAGTAGCAGTAGAAGATTAGTAGTATTATTAGTAGTAGTTAAATAGTATTAGTAGTAGTAGTAGTAGATTAATAGTAGTGGTGGTAGTAGTAGTATTAGTAGTGGTAAATTAGTAGTACTAGTAGATTAGTAGTATTATTAGTAGTAGTTAAGTAGTATTAGTAGTAGTAGATTAGTAGTAGTATATTAGTAGTATTAGTAGTAGAAGATTAGTAGTAGTTAAGTAGTATTAGTAGTACTAGTAGATTAGTAGTATTAGTAGTATTATTAGTAGTAGTTAAGTAGTATTAGTAGTAGTAGATTAGTAGTAGTATATTAGTAGTATTAGTAGTAGTTAAGTAGTATTAGTAGTAGTAGATTAGTAGTATTAGGCCCTGTTCTCCTAGACTTAAACTGACTGAACTGAACTGAATGTGTCTGAACTGAACTGAACTGAATGTGTCTGAACTGAACTGAACTGAATGTGTCTGAACTGAACTGAACTGAACTGAACTGAACTGAACTGAACTGAACTGAATACAATTGAACTGAATACAACTAACATCCATGATCAAGTACAGCAAAATTAGAGCAACATGGCAACAATACTAATCAGCAAGTTGACCTCTAAATCTACTACTACCATCATTATAACAACAATAACAACACTAACACAACCAATATTATTTCATACAAACCAACACTACCACCATTAAATTAACACAACCCACCACTCACACAAACTAACCCCAACACTAACACAACCAACAACAACAAACCACAACAATAACCTAATCAACAATAACATTAACAATAACAAATATTTAAAAAATTTAACAGTTTGAACATACTTTGATGGAGAAAAGACGGAAAAATGAACCGAAGATGAGGAGGGCGCGCCGGCAGTGGCGCCGGCGGTGGATTTGTCGCCGGTGGAAGTCGTCGCCGGCCGGTGGGGGAGACGGGAAGGGGGAGGGGAATTGGGTAGGTTAGGGTTTCGGGGAATCGATTTGGGGAAATCGATTTGGGCTGTTTCTTTATGTGTGTCCGCGTCTTTTTTTTATATATATGGAAGACTTATGCGGTGGACAATCCCACGCAAAATCCGCCGCGTGTCAACATCTATGCGTCGGATTGTCCGCCGCGTCGCAGGATTAATTTTTTAAATTAAATGTCCCCCCTGCGTCGGTATAAGGCATACTATGCGGCGGATTTTCCGCCGCATAATTAAGCGCGAAACTCCCACCCTTGGGCGCCCTTACCCTGTGTCCATTGTGCGTGGGCTATTCCCACGCAAGTCTGTCGCGTCGCCCAATCCGACGCGAGTAGAAACATGTGTCGGATATTTAGTCCGCCGCAAAAGGTCCGCCGCAATTTCATCTGTTTTTTGTAGTGACACTTACTGAACTGATATCAATAATACACAAAGATCGAGTTCGTCGTTCAGAAAACAAACACTTAATTAGAATAATCTCCAATCATATATACTTCCTCCGAGTCTGAATGATTTTCCCCTTTGATTAAAATATACCTCACATATATTAAATAAAGGGGAAGATCATTCAGACTCGGGGGGAGTATATATTTCGCAATCAAATAGAGTTTCTATGGACATGACATAGGTCCACCCCGACGCGGCCACGCGCGGGTTTGGGTAGGCGAATGAATCTCCATATGAAACGGATCGAATTGAATTTTAAGTCTATGTGGAGTCGCCACCGAATTTTGTGGTTATTCGGAACCATTCGAGCCCACTCTATGTCGTAGTGGTCCGTATACAAAATACGGCCCATTTCCGATGTCAGAGTTTATTGAGCTCGTCCCTTTGCATTTGATACCAATACCGACGTTATCGGATATTGTGTATTGAATGACTCTCGTGCACCAAAGGTTTCGGGTATCCGGAAACCGAGGTTCTGAGTAAGGGGTGAGGGTACGTGTTGGGAAGCCCACAAAGGACACCCACCCCGCCCGCACATTAGCGGCCTCTACTAAGAATTCGAATGACTTTCCAATGCGCGCATTAGTTAAACGGGAAAATGATATGCAAAGATTATTTTCCCTAAACATGTGAATGAAATTGAAAAGAGGGTTTCTATGTCAATTTAATGCAACTAATTCTAACGTCGAAGTTAAATTTAGCATATGAGTTCATTTTAGTACAATAAAATAAACAAAAATAAATTGACAAGAAAATAACAAACTTGTTAGTAACGGTATAATGATAATAACAGTTTGCGAATAATGTAGTATGATGCATGGTTTGAAAAGATAGTAAATACACGTGATTAATTAAGCACGTGTTGACCTAAGTCGTAAAATACTATCGAGTTTGAAAAGAAGGATGTACGACTCGTGTTTCGGTCGTTATGAGCTCACTCGATCGAGTAGTCAATGGACTCGATCGAGTGGACCTGTAAAAGGTGATTCTGTTTTGCGTTATAGACCGTACTCGGCCGAGTTATTGACCAACTCGGTCGGGTACATGACCACTCGACCGAGTCACTGTTAGACTCGATCGAGTGGGGGTCGTAAAAAACATTCTGGTTCGATTTTGGGGTGCCACTCGGCCGAGTGGGCTAGGCACTCGGTCGAGTGCCCCCTGTACGAATCATAATTCGTTTGCAGTTTTGTATTGATTTAGAGATTGCTTTTGATTTTCGATAATTCGATGGTTTTACCGAATTGAGCATAAATATTGCATGAGTTATGCTCGATTCGGGTTTTTATAAATCATAGATTTGGCTGAACCGAATATAAATATTGTTTGAATTTATACCCGATTCTAAATTTGAATGCTCGTCATATCCCATATTCGATTATTTAATCGATGTGGAATACTAGAGCGGAAAAAATAAAGAAAATTGATTTGAGTCGTTTTAATTCAATCAAAACGATATGGAACTCTCTCCGCGTTTGTAGCGTCATAATTACAACATGACATCTACGTTAACATCAACGAGAAATCGAACTAATTGAACGAAATTGACTAGATCGTTAGATACGACATAAAACTATGAAGTTGGTATCGGATCTAACGAATCAACACTTTGCTTAAATTAAAGGACTTGATTCCCTCGACTTCTCCGACATCGAAATAGATCCCTAAGGATTGTGATGTCGGATCCGTGTCAACGGGTTTCGACCCTTATTGAAATACGATGTTTGCTTTTTGAAAATTGATGTGACATGCGAATGACAATAATGATACAAACGATATGAGAATTATTCTTGAAGTTAACTTATCTCAATCATCAAGTAATCGGGATATTGGAACAAGCGACCGTCAACGCTGTGTACAGTACACTTGTATATTCGTGTTTCCTTATTCCGATATCACTCATACTCGATACAAATTGATAAGTATTTTAATGTTTTTGATATTGGTACTATCGATATTAATGATGCGATAATAACGATAGAATGAAATAAATAAATAAAAACGCGACCCATATAATGACGACATGACGCGAGAGGGAGGAAGAGAAGAGAAGAAACGGGGTTTTGACACCCTCAACCTACATGTTCTTGTCTCGGAACGGACTCGTAACCGTGGCTATAACACAAGAGTCTTCGAGGTTTTATGAAGGTTAAGTTATGGTGGCTTGGGTTGTTGATTCCTATACTAGGTTTAGGGTTTTTGCTAGTGTATTGCTTAGGATTTGCTTAGGGTTTTTTAAGGTTGTAAAAGTGTTAAAAAAGGTGTGAATTAGAGTTGAATTTGAGGTGCCAAAAGATGTCTTGAAGTGTGTGCAAAGGGTTGCTTATATAGGAAAAGCTAGGGCACCGGTTTAGGGTTACTCGACCGAGTAACCAGCTGACTCGGTCGAGTGGCCCAGTGCGTTAGCCGTCGGGCTTGAATAAGGGCCCACTCGATCGAGTGGGTGGGGCACTCGATCGAGTGGCCCAGCTGGGTCGCGCGGGTCTCTTGTTTTGGACCGTGACCATGGATATTTGATGGGTTTGTGTTTGAATTGGACTTTTGATGCTTGAGGGTTTGTTTTGTATGTCTCGGAAACGACTTTGACCGAGATTGACCCAATCGCGACAAGTCGGTTCTAATTCCGGTGTCGATTTTGGCCCAAATTAGTCTTGTTTGACTCGGAATAATCCGCTGGGGCCGGATTCGAGGTTGCTTTTGTGAGATTTGTACTCTGTAAGTGTGTTAGCCAACGATTAATGGATTTGAGCCCGTATCCGAGCGCGTAGAAGCATGTTAGCGTCCGATCATCATCGGGTGTTTTTTGGAAACTACCATAGACACCTGGCAGTCAAATGCGGGTGTCTACAGAGCCCCCACTCTGACAGAGGCTTGGACAAGGCGAAAGTCAGAGTAGCCACCAGGCCAATCGAGGATTGAAACCTGGCGGACTTCCGGCCGGGTCGTTTATAGTCCATTAGACTTGCATGAAGGGCTCGCCAGCCATAGGCTAGAAGTCATACCTGAGCTGATGACGATAACTCCGTGGGGCATTTGGACTTGTCGCGTAAGTCCTGGGTGCGCCTGTGTGTTGGCCCATCCCGCGAAAATGCTGGGGAGGTGTAGTGGTTTGCATGTCCCTGCTTGAGTCGTACCTGTATGAGTCACGTAAAATGCATGCAACACATAGGTGGTAAAATGACTCGCGCTGGGGAAAATTGGTTTTTTGAATTTTTGAAATCTTGAAAATTTGAGATTTTGAATTTTGGAAACTTTGAGATTTTTGACTCCTAACAAAGATTAGGAAAGTTCGGGATGGAGATTTCCGTGCTAGTATCGAGACTAGGCTTGCGGTTTGATTCCAATTAGGATTAGGAAATTTTCCTAAACGCTTTGCAAGGCTAATGTTATATATAGCCCCTTCTTGCTCTTGATTTCTTCATAAGTCCCATCACAAATCAATCTCTTCTTAAAAGAAAGTCTCTTTATTTCCCTTAAGGCAAAAAGAAAGTCTCTTTATCTTCTTAAGAAGTTTAGCCATGGGAATCGATAGATTGAGTGTGATGTTGCAGGAGTGGTCCCGTCGCTTTAGGGACACGGATAGGGTGGCTTTGAATCAGACGGGGATAACTCAGCTGTACCCATTCCGTCAGATGGTGGTTGATCGTTATTTTCTGGATGCATGCTTGGCTTACTGGGATGACATATATCATGTCTTTGCTTTCCCTCGGGGCGAAGTCTGCCCTTTACCTGAGGAGATTGCAGCTATAGGAGGATGGAACCCGATACTCTGTCCCGCCGTCCCGTACTCGATCTATGACCCGAGGAGGAAGCTGAGAGAATTTTTGGGGCTCTCCCACAATGAGGTGTCCCGTATGATGGAGGGTGATAATATTTCTCTGATCGACTTGGCTGAGAAATTTATGAATCCTCTTGATGTTCGGGTTAGACCGGCTTACGGTCGTAGGGCTTTCTCTTTTTGCATGCTCCATGTATATGCTTTCGAGGGTCACATGGATTTACTATCCTGCATGGGAAGCACCCGTCTTTTGACCGTAGTAGATTTGATGGAGACTGAACACAGCCCGGCTTGGCTGATCACGGGCGAGATTATCCAAGGATTGGACAATCGTAAGAGGGACTCATCAATTCGTCACTTGGCCTTTTTTTTTCAATTTTTCGATTTTTGATTTTTTTTGCGAAATTTTTTTTACTGCAGGGAGTACTCGATCGAGTCACTCAGGCACTCGGTCGAGTACCCTCGATGAAACCCTCCTGATCGAGTCACCCTGGCACTCGATCGAGTGTCCTCGTAAAAAGCCCCCTGTTTGCGTTCAGGGGTACCACTCGATCGAGTGTCCCAAGCACTCAACCGAGTGGCCTTAGGCGAACGCCTATTTTGCCTTGGAAGCACATGCTTTTGTTTCCTTTTGCAGATTTGACTATATGAGAGGCTATCAGTGATAGATCCTCCTCTTGATGCGGGCAACTACCGTCATAACCAGGTGATGACGAGGAGGCGGGCCATTGACTTTTCTCGTCAGATTACGCAAAAGTACTGGGACGAGGTTTTGTCTTTCCATGGTGGTCCGTTAATTTGATGGGTAGTTCCGTGGTGGCCCATCTACCTTTGGAGTGGCTTGGACCCAAGGGACAGAGCACGCTATCAGGTGATCCTTTCTTTCAGGCAGACGGTTCATCTCTACCCAGATCGCATACTCAGGCAGTACGGATGGACCCAGCGCATCCCCGAAGTTGAAGCAGTTGTGAGTGACCCTACCCAACTTACTGATGTGATGTGTGATACCTGGATGCAAAGATGGTACACACGGCATACTTGGCCCATTGTCAAATCTCGCCGCTCAATTTGGGTTTCAGATTCTTACACGAAGTGGACCAAAGCAGGAGATGCTAAAGCCCGAGCCGCTTTGAAAGTCGATGAAGCCTTCAACCTGCTGAGAAAAGAGCAAGCCAAAGACAACAGGGGGTTCTTTGATGAAGGAGACACTCCAGCTACCATGGTTCGTCTAATGTCAGGTCATAAGAAGAAGACTAAGACTCAAGCTGAAGGGTCTAGTGCTATAGGTGCTTGGGGAAAAGTGAGCCCCCAGACTGACTTGGGAAGGAGACTGGCCCAAGACTACCCGTGCAGGACCGACTTGGCCCACGGGATAGGCTACCCGAGCATGTGCGGGCCCGACTTGGACCGAAGACCGTGATTGAAGACCCGTCGTTAAAGAAGCGGGTTTAGGCTAAGGAGATTCCCCTTGTGATTAAGGAACGCTCACCTTCACCTCGGCAACCTTGGGCTCCACGTGACCCGAAGGACAAGGGAAGATGCCCGGATATTAGTCTTCTTATTTTATTATTTGAATATTATTATTATTTTTGTGGTGTGATTTTTTGTGCGTATGCCGTTTTGGCGTTTTTTTTTTTTTGTAATCCCGAGTTTATCGAGATATTAATAAAAGACATATTATTGAACGCCGTTCCCGTCTTTCATTTATTGCAGTGGTTGTACCCTTTTGAGGGGTTGCCTACGTATCCACAAATAGCGGAATCAAACCAAACGTTGTTCAAAATTGATTTAATTGATTTTTGCAATTTTCGAAATACATCAAGATTATTGATTCGAGATGTGCGACAGTAGAATAATTAATTCTAGCTTATTGACTTGTCTATAATTTTTTAAAATTTATAAAAAGACAAATTTTTATAAATTTTTGCAAATGACATTGAGATGGGGTTTATGGGTAGTAGCGCTTTAGCTGGTCCAAGTTGGTTGGGTTGGCAAATTTGTTCCCGTCCAAGTCTGTCAGCATCACCGCTCCTCCTGATAGGACCTTCTTGACTAAGTATGGCCCAGCCCAGTTGGGTTTGAATTTACCCCTTGGGTCAACCGGTAGTAAGGCACGAAACGATTTTAGGACCAGATCCCCTTCTTTGATGTTTCGGGGCCTAACCCTTTTGTTGAAAGCCCGTTGGATCCTCTTTTGATATATTTGGATATTGTTGAGGGCCCGTGATCGTCGTTCGTCTAAAAGGACCAGCGAATCGTATCGGGCTTGGACCCAATCTGCTTCAGGTACTTGGCTTTCAAGTAAAATCCTGAGGGATGGCACTTCTAGCTCGACTGGTTGGACCGCTTCCATTCCGTATGTCAAGTAATACGGGGTTGCCCCGATCGCGGTGCGGATTGAGGTTCGATATCCCCACAAGGCAAAAGGTATTTTGTCGGGCCAGTCCCGGTAATTCTCAGCCATCTTTTTAAGTATGGTGACAATTGTTTTATTGGCCGCTTCTACCGCTCCATTTGTTTGAGGTCGGTAAGGCGAAGATGTATGCCTTTGAATTTTATATTTTGCCAGCAATGCGGCAGTTTCAGCTTGGAAGTGGGTCCCGTGATCACTGATGAATTCGTGAGGGATCCCATACCGGCATACGATCTTATTCTGGATAAACTTGGCAACGTGCTTGGCGTTCAAGACACGGTATGACTCGGCTTCGACCCATTTGGTGAAGTAGTCGATGGCCACCAAAATGAAGCAATGACCTCCCGTCCCGGAAGGGTGCACCTTTCCAATTATGTCTATACCCCATGTCGAAAATGGCCGTGGTGATGTCATGGTATATAAGAGGGAAGATGGCATATGCTGTACATTGGCAAAGATCTGACAGTTATGGCAGTGTTTGACATACACCTGACAGTCTGTTTCCATGGTGTTCCAATAGTACCCGAGCCTCGTGATTTTTCGGGCTAGCATATGGGCGTTCATATGCGGATCGTTTTCACCGCCGTGTACTTCGGCCATTACCTTTTCGGCCTGTATTTTGTCAATGCATAGGAGTAGAGCCCCCTGTGCCGTCTTTTTGTACAGTTGCCCGTCGTCCGTGCGAACGAATTGGGTTGCCAATCTCCGCCGGGCTTTCTTGGCCCGGTTTTCAGTTCCCGGGGGATATTCTCCCGTTGCCAAGTAGGTTAGGACAGTTTGATACCATGGTTCCGGGTCAGTTATCTCGATATCCTGAATGACGTGGATGTAGGCTGGCTCGGACCGTCTTTCGACACAGATTGGCATGCTGGTCAGGTGATCCGGGATGTTCAGTAAAGATGCTAATTTGCTAAGTGCATCTGCGAACTGATTCTCTTCCCGGGGCAGAGAAATGTATTCTACCTTTTGGAATTGTTTCTCTAGAACCCTTACCCGTGCTTGGTAAGCCACGAGATTGGCGTTCCGAGTTTTCCATTTTTGGAGTGCTTGATTGATGACCAATGATGAATCACCGTAGACCCGGAGGTTTGTTACCCCTAAATCAGCGGCGGCTTGCAACCCGTGAATGCATGCTTCGTATTCGGCTGCGTTGTTGGTCACGTCGAAGTCCAACTTGATGGATAAGGGAGTGTGTTCCCCTCGGGGTGAAATTAACAGGATTCCGACCCCAAATCCTCGGAAGTTGGATGCCCCATCGAAATATAGATCCCACACCTCCGTATTGGTATGGAATATGTCTTCATCAGGAAAGGCCCATGTATCGATGTGGCCTTCTTCGGATATTGGGCTGTCAGCGAGGAACTCGGCAACTACCCGGCCTTTGATGGCTTTTAATGGTACAAATTTGAGGTCGAACTCGGATAACATTAAAGTCCATCTTGACATCCTGCCGTTGAGGATGGGCTTCTCGAATAAGTACTTGATAGGATCCATTTTGGATAACACATGTACCTCGTGACTGAGCATGTAATGTCGGAGCTTTTTAGTGGCCCAAACCAATGCTAGGCATGTCTTTTCGAGCATTGTATATTTGCACTCATATTCGAGGAACTATTTACTGATGTAGTAAATAGCCCGTTGTTCTGAATCGATTGTCTGGGCCAGCATAGCCCCCATGGCCGTCTCCGTCGTCGTTACGTATAACGACAAAGGCAGACCGTGTTGAGGTGGCATTAGTACCGGCGGAGCAGACAGAATCTCCTTGATTTTGTCGAAAGTCGCTTGACATTTGTCGTCCCATAGCACCCGTTCTCTGATTTTTAGCTTTTTGAAGATGGGTTCGCATACCATGGTTAGTTTCGAAATGAACCGGCTGATGTATTGGACTTTCCCGAGAAACCCCCTTATTTCCTTTTCGGTCTTGGGTGGTTGCATCTCGGTGATGGCTTTGATTTTAGTTGGGTCAACCTCGATGCCGCGTTGGCTAACGATATGGCCCAGTAATTTGCCCGATGTTACCCCAAAACTGCATTTTTGTGGGTTCAGTCTCATGTAGTATTTACGTAGCCGGGTGAAGAACTTTCTTAGGGCTGAAATGTGCCCGCTTCGGTCTTTGGATTTGACGATCATGTCGTCCACATAGACCTCCACTTCCTTATGCATCATGTCGTGGAGCAAAGTAGTGGCAGTCCGTTTATAAGTGGCCCCGGCGTTGATAAGCCCAAATGGCATGACGGTGTAACAGTAAGGACCCCAAGGTGTAATGAAGGTGGTCTTACCCATGTCCTCTTCTGCCATTTTAATCTGATTGTACCCGGCATACCCGTCCATGAACGATAGAAGGGCATGATCGGCCATGTTATCCACCAGTATGTCGATGTGTGGTAACGGAAAATCGTCTTTTGGGCTTGCCTTGTTAAGATCCCGGAAGTCCACGCAAACCCGCACCTTGTCGTCCTTCTTGGGTACCGGCACGATGTTTGCAACCCAGTCTGGATATTCAGACAATTGTATAAAGCCTGCTTTAAATTGTTTATCGACCTCTTCATTGACTTTAAGAGACCACTCGGGCTTCATTCTTCTGAGTTTTTGCTTTACCGGCTTGCACCCATCTTTGATGGGTATTCGGTGTTCGGCTATCTCCCGGTCTATACCCGGCATGTCCTTGTAGGACCATGCAAAATCTTTGAATTCCTGGAGGAGGTCTGCAAATTGTTTTCTCTCCTCTGGATCTAAAGATAGGCCCAACTTAAGCATCTGGGGCTCTAAAGTGGTTCCCACATTGATGGACTCGGTTTCTTCGATTACCGGATCTCGGGATTCCCTTTGCTCGAGCTGCTCGACCAGATGTTGAGGTAGGGGTACCTGTTCGTCGGGTTTCTCAATGTCATTGCATATAAAATTTTTGAAATTAAGAAAATTTTGGAAATAAGACAAGTTGTAAGCAGAACGGTGTTCGTTATTATTATTGATGGTAAATTTGGAAAATAGCTCGAATAGAGCTGCCATCTGATCATTGGTCAGTGGCGGATAGGGAGAGGTCTTGGGACAGACCCCGAGACCTCAGTGGATAAGGGAAGAGGGGTTACAGACTCGACTTTAGCACCAGACCCTCTAGACTCGGACTCAGACTCCGACTCAGACTCAGACTCTGACTCGGTATCCGGCATGTCTCCCTCGCCGGTGGTCAGCTTGTAGACCCGTCCTTGACCGTCGGTCCATTTTAGGGTCTTCCTCCAAGCCCTCGTCTCGGTGTTGGTACCGACCTCGGTGATTAGCTTGGTTGGGTCAAACCGATCGCTACGAAGGATCATGTTGACCAAGTCGTCCTTCGGAGCGGGGACGGCCTTGTCTTCTCCGAATAAGAGCCCCAGCACGGGCTCGGAGTTATTTTTGCCCTCCTTTGATTCGGCCTGGACGATGGTGAATATATCATCAGGGATGAAATTGCATTCCCGAGCCTTTTTGGTCTCGGGATATGTGACGGTGGGTCGGTAAAGGCCCACTTGGATAGCTCCGAAGACTGGAGTGACGAAGTAATCCGTTAACTTCGGGCTATAAGGGCTAATGTAAGTACCCTTGAAAGTGTCGATGGCCTTGTGAATACCGGCCCGAACCACGTTTTACGGGGTTATAACATACCCTAATCCGAAATGTAATTCGCCATCATTTAAGACCTCGATAATCTTCCCACCTGAAAGATATGGCCTCGAGGTTATTCCGGGTAGGTAACCCAGATTTTGTAGCATCGTGTCGATGCTAGTCGTGAAGTAGGGCCTAAAGAGATATTCTTCTTCGATCATACCCACGAAATCAAATCCTCGTGGGTCGGCCCGGCCCGTAGCGTTGCAGCTTGCTACGGTAATTGGGGTCGCCTCCAGCGTGATGATACCGTCTTTACGGGGCATCTTGACTTTTCGATGGAGGGTAGATGACACGGCCTTGACTGCGTGGATCCAAGGCCTTCCTAGTAAGAGATTGAATGATGAGGTGACATCTATCACCTGAAATTCCAACTCCTTTTCGATTGGGCCTGTTATGATCTTCAATTTCACGGCCCCGGCGACAGGTTTTGGGCTTCCGTCGAAAGCCTGGATAGTCTGCGCCGTCGGAAGGTAATCGGCATTGGTGATGCCGAGTGCTTTTGCGGTCCTTAGAGGAAGGACATTCACGGCTGATCCATCGTCGATAAGGGTCATCGGGAGATATTTACCTTTGCAGATGACCGGGATGTATAGGGCCAGATTGTGATTGGGCCCAAATGGTGGCAGATCAGCTTCAAAGAAGGTTATGAGTGGGCCTTCTTTCTTTGACTTACCCTTCAGAAAGGGCATAATAGTGGCTACCATTTCAGAAGGGGTAGCTTGTGAATCGACCTTGATTTCATCGAGAGCCTTAGTCAGTGCTTCTCGATGAGCTTGCGAGCTAACCAATAGTTGTCATATGGTTAGATCAGCTCGGACCCTCTTCATTTGTTGGACCAGAGCCGTGTCAGTGCTTGGTTCCTCGAGGGTAGGTTCCGTCCTGGCAGGTTCAGTGACGGATATAGGAGTAGAGCGCCCGGCTGCGGCGAGGTGGTTGGTGGCTAAGGCTTTGGACTTAGCCTCTCGGACCTCTTCAAGGGTGATGGGGACAGCTTCCCCTTTGGTTAAGTAGACATCATCCTCATCATCGAACCATATCCCATTGATTTGTGGGATAAAAGGAGAAATGAGGTGAGAACAGTCGACTACTTCCCCTGTGAATATAGCATGGGTGCTGAACGGGTTTTCTTTGTTGCTCGGCTTGTCTCCGGGCAACGGATTTTCCCGCTCTCGATAAGATCTTGTATTAGGTGCTTTAACCTCCAACACTTTTCAGTATCATGCCCGTTACCCCGGTGATACTGACAGTAGGCTTGGGCATTGTAAGTTTTGGGCCTCTTTTCTACTGGAGGTTCTGCAGTTGGGCCTATCGCCTTGATCAGACCCTTTGATGATAGCCTTTGTAAGGCGTAAGTATAGGTGGTCCCTATATCTGTGAATACCCGATTTGGTGTATTCTTCTTAGATGAGGTGTCGAGCAGGTTTACCTCGTCAAAGATGCTGCGAGTTGCAACTGCAGGTGTGGGCTTGATCGTAGATGAACTTGCCCCTTGATAGCCTTTGGTAAAGGCCTTAGTCAGGCTCTCTAGTCTCAAGTCATCCTCGATTCTCGTGCCCATTTCAGTAAGGACAGCGAAGTTGGGGATGATAGCATACCGGAGATGGACCCGGTAGGATGGGAGTAGATTTTTGACGAAGGCTTCCACTAGGGCCTTCTCGCCGGGCTTGTCGACCAGCTTCACACTCTCGGCCCTCCATCTTTGCAAGTATTTTGTGAACCCTTTTTTGGGCTCTTGAGCCATGACCTCCAGAGTACGCATTGTAGTCTGGATTTCAGTGTTATCGGCGTAGTTCCGAGCAAATTCGGTCGCCACATCGTCCCAAGTCTTGTATTTCTTGGGATCGAGCCTATAGAACCAGGCCTTGGGATGCTTCTCCAAGGAAGAAGGGAATAGGTGCTTGAACATGGCGGACTTTACCCCTTTGACCGCCATGAAGTCCTTGAAGGCCCTGATATGATGGACCGGGTCTTCGGTACCTTAAAACATAGGAATTCCCGTTATGTTGAGGTTGGCGGGTAGATCATCATTCAAAGGTGAATAAATACGAGCATTTTCGGTGTGGATCGAGTTGTTTGTCTATAAGTGAACTTGTTCCTCGAGCCTGCGAACAACACTGACCAATTCGGCTATGGGCCCAGTGGACTCAGCTCCTTCAACTGGGACCGTCTTCTCTACAGTGCTCAGGCGAGTGTCCAAAGTTGCTTGGTTAGCAAGGATGGAAGTTAGTTGAGTCTCGATCTTGGTCAGGGCATTCTTCAATTCTTCCATTTTGCGTTGATGTCGGGTTGCGGGTGGCCTATCTGTAAGAACACCGCATAATCAGAAACTAGCCCAGAAATCCCGGAATAGAAAGTACGTCCCGAACGAGACTAAGAGGGAAATGACTCGAGAAAGACACCTAGACGGGTGACTTGTGAAGTGTGGTCCTTCCTTAGGATTCGGCGGGTGGGCCTAGTCCTGTTCGGAGGAAGGTTCACGTGAGACATCCCCAGACTTTTGACTCGATTGTGTTGACGGGCCCACCTTCGTAAGAGTATGTCCTACTTAGGTGGGCCTTGCCTTAGTCTAATAAGGCGGACTGGGATAGGGAAGAAACTCGTGATGTAAGATCGACAGAGTTTCGACGTTAGAGAAACTTGACAACTTATGACATGACCCGACACTGCTAAATACGGGAAGTCCTAAGAAGAGAAAGGTTTTGAAAACTGATTGATTCGAAAATTCCGAGATAACTCGGTGGAGAGGCCCGATTTTTCGAAAAAAAATCGGAAAGTGCATCGGGCCTCGGTTTTGAAAGTTCGAAAGTATTTTTGAGTTTTGAATTGGGCAGCGTACCGTCTAGAAAATAGGCTATTTTGAGTAAAATCATAAGTCCTAAATTCGGTATGTGTCCCGGGTTTTGAAAATTGAATATCTTGAAAAGGAGGATGAAATTTTTGAAAAGTTGATATTTTTGAAAACGACTCGGAAACCAAGTAGCACGTAGTCACACAAGCATTATAACGACGCCATGTATGCTCTACACTAAGTCTCGGTCGGTCTGAGAGGGTCTATACCAGTGTACATAGTCTAGACGTTGATCGGGACGGACTCTCTAAGTCGAATTGAGCTTAGAACATGCCGCGAAACCCCCTCGAATCGACTATGGACACCTTTTGACATATCCATATTGGAGTACATCAATGGTATAGTGGGACGTCAGTCACCAGTACCGGCCCGGGAAAATATGGGTTATGCATGAACCGTAGAACTAACACGCGTATTGTATTTATCAAACGATTTCTATTCGAGTCTCACCCTGAGGATGCCGATGGTAAGTCACGCATCAGTTAATCCCCAGCGGAGTCGCCAAATTGTGGACATGACATAGGTCCACCCCGACGCGGCCACGCGCGGGTTTGGGTAGGCGAATGAATCTCCATATGAAACGGATCGAATTGAATTTTAAGTCTATGTGGAGTCGCCACCGAATTTTGTGGTTATTCGGAACCATTCGAGCCCACTCTATGTCGTAGTGGTCCGTATACAAAATACGGCCCATTTCCGATGTCAGAGTTTATTGGGCTCGTCCCTTTGCATTTGATACCAATATCGACGTTATCGGATATTGTGTATTGAATGACTCTCGTGCGCCAACGGTTTTGGGCATCCGGAAACCGAGGTTCTGAGTAAGGGGTGAGGTTACGTGTTGGGAAGCCCACAAAGGACACCCAACCCCGCCCGCACATTAGCGGCCTCTACTAAGAATTCGAATGACTTTCCAATGCGCGCATTAGTTAAACGGGAAAATGATATGCAAAGATTATTTTCCCTAAACATGTGAATGAAATTGAAAAGAGGGTTTCTATGTCAATTTAATGCAACTAATTCTAACGTCGAAGTTAAATTTAGCATATGAGTTCATTTTAGTACAATAAAATAAACAAAAATAAATTGACAAGAAAAAAAAAAAAAAACTTGCTAGTAACGGTATAACGATAATAACAGTTTGTGAATAATGTAGTATGATGCATGGTTTGAAAAGATAGTAAATACACGTGATTAAATAAGCACGTGTTGACCTAAGTCGTAAAATACTATCGAGTTTGAAAAGAAGGATGTACGACTTGTGTTTCGGTCGTTATGAGCTCACTCGATCGAGTAGTCAATGGACTCGATCGAGTGGACCTGTAAAAGGTGATTCTGTTTTGCGTTATAGACCGTACTCGGCCGAGTTATTGACCAACTCGGTCGGGTACATGGCCACTCGACCGAATCACTGTTAGACTCGATCGAGTGGGGGTCGTAAAAAACATTCTGGTTCGGTTTTGGGGTGCCACTCGGCCGAGTGGGCTAGGCACTCGGTCGAGTGCCCCCTGTACGAATCATAATTCGTTTGCAGTTTTGTATTGATTTAGAGATTGCTTTTGATTTTCGATAATTCGATGGTTTTACCGAATTGAGCATAAATATTTCATGACTTATGCTCGATTCGGGTTTTTATAAATCATAGATTTGGCTGAACCGAATATAAATATTGTTTGAATTTATACCCGATTCTAAATTTGAATGCTCGTCATATCCCATATTCTATTATTGAATCGATGTGGAATACTAGAGCGGAAAAAATAAAGAAAATTGATTTGAGTCGTTTTAATTCAATCAAAACGATATGGAACTCTCACCGCATTTGTAGCGTCATAATTACAACATGACATCTACGTTAACATCAACGAGAAATCGAATTAATTGAACGAAATTGACTAGATCGTTAGATGCGACATCCAACTATGAAGTTGGTATCGAATCTAACGAATCGACACTTTGCTTAAATTAAAGGACTTGATTCCCTCGACTTTTCCGACATCGAAATAGATCCCTAAGGATTGTGATGTCGGATCCGTGTCAACGGGTTTCGACCCTTATTGAAATACGATGTTTGCTTTTTGAAAATTGATGTGACATGCGAATGACAATAATGATACAAACGATATGAGAATTATTGTTGAAGTTAACTTATCTCAATCATCAAGTAATCGGGATATCGGAACAAGCGACCGTCAACGCTGTGTGCAGTACACTTGTATATTCGTGTTACCTTATTCCGATATCATTCATACTCGATACAAATTGATAAGTATTTTAATGTTTTTGATATTGGTACTATCGATATTAATGATGCGATAATAACGATAGAATGAAATAAAAAAAAAACGCGACCCGTATAATGACGACATGACGCGAGAGGGAGGAAGAGAAGAGAAGAAACGGGGTTTTGACACCCTCAACCTACATGTTCTTGTCTCGGAACGGACTCGTAACCGTGGCTATAACACAAGAGTCTTCGAGGTTTTATGAAGGTTAAGTTATGGTGGCTTGGGTTGTTGATTCCTAAATTAGGTTTAGAGTTTTTGCTAGTGTATTGCTTAGGATTTGCTTAGGGTTTTTTAAGGTTGTAAAAGTGTGAAAAAAGTTGTGAATTAGGGTTGAATTTGAGGTGCCAAAAGATATCTTGAAGTGTGTGCAAAGGGTTGCTTATATAGGAAAAGTTAGGGCACCGGTTTAGGGTTACTCGACCGAGTAACCAGCTGACTCGGTCGAGTGGCCCAGTGCGTTAGCCGTCGGGCTTGAATAAGGGCCCACTCGATCGAGTGGGTGGGGCACTCGATCGAGTGGCCCAGCTGGGTCGCGCGGGTCTCTTGTTTTGGACCGTGACCATGGATATTTGATGGGTGTGTTTGAATTGGACTTTTGATGCTTGAGGGTTTGTTTTGTATGTCTCGGAAACGACTTTGACCGGGATTGACCCAATCGCGACAAGTCGGTTCTAATTCCGGTGTCGGTTTTGGCCCAAATTAGTCTTATTTGACTCGGAATAATCCGCTGGGCCCGGATTCGAGGTTGATTTTGTGAGATTTGTACTCTGTAAGTGTGTTAGCCAACGATTAATGGATTTGAGCCCGTATCCGAGCGCGTAGAAGCATGTTAGCGTCCGATCATCATCGGGTGTTTTTTGGAAACTACCATAGACACCTGGCAGTCAAAATGCGGGTGTCTACAGTTTCATAAGACGAACACCGGGAATAATCTCCATCCAATCATATATTTCGCAATCCAAAGTAAAATAAAAAAATACTAAAAAACTACCGTATTACTTAAAAAGGTACGTATTTTTCTCAGAAAAAACATTGAATTTAATGTCCAACTCAAAAAACAGTGAGCCGATTTTGTCATCCATCAATTCCGTCATTATCTCCCTTTTTGTGTTGTAGAACGTCCTGTAGTGGTAAAAAAAATATAATAAGAAAAACTGAATAGACCATATAATAAACAATAAATAGGTAGAAAATATAAATGCATATTGGAGAAATAAATTACCTCAAGATCAACAATGTTGTGGTCTTTGCCATATTTGCACTCTCATCTGATGTTCCCCCACTACTCATTACATTCAAAAAAAAAATTAGTAACGAATTAGTCTCAGCATACTTCAATTGTAGCTCTTCATTTTTCTTCTTCATTCCCTTATTCTCCTCTGTCAACTTATCCACAACCTTTTGCACATCCCAAAAAATTGAAGTATCTTTTTCACTGCACTTAAATCTCTCTTTTCTTAAGATACTACGCACCTAAACCTGTCAAAAACTAACCCGGCCCGAAACCGCCCAAAAAAAAACCCGAAAAAACCCACCCGAAAATGATCGAAACCCGAAAGTGATCCGACCCGATAATAAACCGAATATATTGGGTCAAAACCCGCCCAAACCCGTTACCCGTCCGAAAATAGATAAATTAAAAAAATATTGCTATTATACACTAAAGTTTCTCAAAAATATTAAGAAATATATTTTTTTTTCTCAAAATTTTAAGAAATAATATATATATATATATATATATATATATATTTAAATCATATCTTTATCACATGATTATTATAATGAGAAACAAATATCAATAAATCGAGTCAAAGTTCGTCATATATATTCGTACTCCCTATAAAAATAAAATATCAATGTATGTTAAAAGATATATCAAATAAAACATGTTTACTCTCACTAATATCATATATTAAATGAGATGATTAAGAAAATTAAGAATAAAATTGTATTTATGATAAAAAAAAGTAAAGAAAATTAATGTTTTCAAAGTGCGTTAATAACCTGTATTTGACCTGAAAGCCGACCCGAAATCCGTATAAACCCAACCCGTATAAAACTCATATTTTTCAAACCCGAAATACACCCGACCCGTATTTTACCCGAACTCTAAATGACCGAACCCGAAACCTGACCGCCCGACCCGTTCGACAGGTCTAGACGCACCTCATTTATATTAGTTTGATTCACACCAAATCCGTAACCCAAGAGACGTTCAGGGACCTCCTCCCCAAACATTAGCTTGTTAAAAACATCATTCTCAATTTCTACTTGGGAGTCTAAGTGATTAGAGGCTGACACAGATGCGCGGGGTAGTGAAGAGTTGGAGTACCATATATTGCATTACAAGTAGTCACATAGGAACCTTATTAGCAAAACAATGGCAAGGGGAGCTATATCCTCATAAATCAGCAGTTAGAAATTGGAATACCCTGGGTGTATTATGTAGGTATTTACGTGTTTGTGATCGGAATACTAATTGTATTAAATATTGCACGTCTTTGTAATGGAATTGGTAAGCAAAACAAAGTTATCACAATAAAATATTGCATGCTAAAATATTTTGTTTACTCAATGGAATGGATGGTTTGAGCGGATCAGAGGGACTATCAAATATTTCAGACAGCATGAACATCTTTTTTTCAGCATATACTATAAAAGATTAAGACATGGAGCCAAGAGATTTTAATATACGGAGTAGTAGCGAAATTGATGTGCCAGAGATATTTGCAGAATATAATATAGTCAAATGATCCAAGTTCTCAAAATGATCTTCCAGAAGTAGAGTGGAATATAGTAGTTCACCATCTTGAAAAGTCACATCCTTATGATATTGTAGAAAAAATGTGGATACATAATGGTCACGATAAATAAATAAATAAATAAAGGTGTCCAGGACTCTGGGAGATTTTTCAAATATAAGAATGAAATGGAACAACACATTAGATTTGAACGGAACAAATAAGACTATGTAATTTCTAAATCTTTATCTTCTTATAAATGCTCCCATTCTCCCACTAAAGGAAATCAAAGCCTACTAATAACCACTAGCTATATTTTAGAAAACAAATAGGAAAGCAGGCAGATATTAAGAAAACAAATATGCTAGGAGGCAGACATAAATTCAAGTTTATACCTTGGAACAGATAACTTCCATAAAGCACATCCTGAATAGCTGCATAGGGCCAGAATGCCAGCAATGTTGCTGTTTCTTGTACGCTTCATATGCCTCTGGCAGTTCACAAAGGCATTGCAAAACCATCTCCTCTAATTAACAGATATTAATCTTAGAGACTAAGAAAGCTGAAAAGTCCATAGTGTGACTAAGCACCAACCTTTACATCATTAAGAAATATGAACTTCCACCCTTAAAGGTGAGCACGAACAGCTACATCCATGTCTTCAACAGTTGTTCTTTCAGACCAGCCACCACATTCTTCTAGCGCCTTAATTCTCCAGACACCAGCAGTTCCATTGAACCCAAAAATATTTGATGAAAACCCCATTTACCTGTTGTTCCACCTCAAAGTGGAAGGAGAAATTAAAATTCTGCAATCTCGTCAATAAGTTCTCCTCCTTGTTTACAAAAGCCCACCTTGTTTGGACTAATCCAAGATCTTCATTTCCCTTTGAGATATACGTAAGAAAATAGTAGAAAATTTAATGGAAGTCAGAAGAGTTTGCTGTCAGTTTCAGATAATGACCATTGAAAAGAAAGAGGGTATACGAGGACAGGGGTCCGAATAGCTATGAAATTAGAAAATGGAACTTCTGTCACTACTAGATATTGATGCACAATTTTGGCCTCAAAAGCTTAGCTATCCACAATCAAGAGAGACGCACTTCTAGAATGCGGATTACCTTGAAGTATGGGATAGTTTTTTTTCAAGAAATCTTGAGATGGTTAAAAATCCGAATCAAATATTGCAACAAACTCATAATCCTTGACATAGTCACAATTCATTGCAGATTTCATATTGCCAGCCTTGTAACCTGTACGAATAAGACGGTGCCTGTACAAAATATGCACACCCCTTTGCTGCCAATTTTGACAGTCTGCTTTTATCAGCTGTTGAACATCAGGATCATCAGAGTCATCCAAAACTTGCACAAGCATTCTTTCCCTGGGCCAATCCAGGACACATACTGCCCCAATAGAATTCTGGTATGTAGACCTGTTACAAGTTAAAGCCAATTACAGAATTATCGACTGGAATCAAAGAATAAACTTAGTTTTTAAAATAAGCAAACTAATCCAAATGCAACACTCAGAAAAGCAACTTGCTGGAAAATTTACAGTATAGATTACTTTTGTCAATTTGAATGCAAATAATCACATTGATGATATATTGTAGCGAATATCACTGAAGACGTAGAACTAGCATTGACGATGAAGGAATATTTTAACTTTCTCAGCCCAGTATTCAGTGCGGAGTATTCTTTGCATTAATCTCTAGAAACTACTAATTGTTCTTTTTTTCCCAATAATTTTAGCATTTACCAGGCTACCAACATAGTGCACACCATCTTTTGTCAAAGGGAATCCAGGATTTTGTCAATGAGGGTTCAAAAGGATAAATAAAGTAAGAGCAATCACAAGTGTGTAAACATTACAGAGAGAAGAGTCGTGCAATTTACATTAAAGAGAAAAAAAACAAAAACATGAAGATTTCCTACAAGGAGGCGAAAAAGAGTCGAATAAGAACCTTAGGACTGTAACAATATGGTACGTCGATACCCTGAAATTCCAATCTGGTACGTCGATACCCTGAAGTCGAGTAACTTCTTCCAATCTGGTACGTCGATACCCTGAAATTCCAATATGCAACAAGAACTGTGATGAAATCAGAATAATAGTGATGCGGAATCAATAGCAGAACAGTGACGCGAAATCAATATCAGAAATGAAATTAAATTCGTACCTGAAATCAATAATCGACAGTAGTGATGATGAATAATCGCGAAATCAATCGCAGAACAGTGAAGCAAAATCAAGAGCAGAACGGTGATGGGAAATCAGAAGCAGAACGGTGATGAATGAAGGTGCGTGCGTGATTGATGAACGAAGGTGCGTGATTGTGCGTGATTGATGAACGAAGTGAACAGGTGAGGGCGGTGATTGATTAGGTTTATATGAAGGGGATTTCCAATTAGTTTAGGTGAGGCGGGGTAATTGGTTCAGAGGAGTTTTTGGTTTTTGGTAAATAAAGGTGGGGTATGAATTTTTTTTTCACCGCGTATTTCAATTCATTAGTTTAGATTTAGAGGGTATGTTTATGAATTATAATAAAAATATAATAACTCTTGACACATTAAAGGGTAGAGAAGAAAATTTTGATAAGGAAATGGGTGGACACTTATAAAAACGTCTGGCTTAAAGCGTCAATAAACTAATGATTTTATAGTAGTGCTTCCAAGATGGCATTGGTTTCCCATTGCGGTATGCATCGCCTAAAAAGTCCGTCGGCACATTCCTTGAAAAGAAATGGATCGTCCCAGAAATATTGCCGAACATCATGTAGGAACCGCTTCTTTTGTTGATATGACAAATCAGGCGGCATTATTTTTACCTACAAGAAAATTAGCATAGTCAGCATACCACGGAGTACCCATTATACCAATAGCCATCAAAATATCATCAAGAAAAGAATCATCTATTGGTAAAGTATTGTCTCCGTCCTGCAATGGAAATTTAGAAAGGTGGTCCGCCATAGAATTTTCAGCGCCCTTCTTGTCCTTTATCTCCAGGTCGAATTCCTGAAGTAGGAGGATTCATCGTAGCAATCTCAGTTTGGCTTCCTGCTTCGCGAGAAGGTACTTCAAAGCCGCATGATCGGTATAAATTGTCACTTTCAATCCTATTAAATAAGATCGAAATTTCTCTAATGCATAGACCACGGCTAGAAGCTCCTTTTCCGTCGTAGTATACTTCACCTGAGCCTCATCCAGAGTTCGGCTCGCATAATAGATGGCATTCACTGCCTTTTCCTTCCTTTAACCCAGCACCGCACCGACTGCATAATCACTAGCGTTGCACATAACTTCAAATGGCAATTCTCAATCCGGGGCCTGAATAATAGGTGTTGTGACCAAAGCCTGCTTCAACCTGTTAAAAGCAGATAAACATGTAGGCACTAAAAATTTATTAAAGTGTCGAATAAATAAAATTAATTAATTATTTTGAGTTAATACAAAATTTTAGCTCAATTTAATTATTTTGTCCTGAGTAAAGAAAATATGGGTCGATCCGAATTACAAATTGACTTATTTGGATCATTAAACCCGAAAAGAAGACAAATAGGGCTAATGTCACTCATAAGCCCATAAATGGGCCTGTGACTACAAAGTCCACCAATGAGAACCAAAACTCTATAAATAGAACTCTTCTCATTCATTTGAAGGCGATTGAAGAATTCTGAAGCAAAGGATCCAGAGAGAAAAAGACACAAATCGCTACAAGTCTCTCCATCAAATCCGTCGCAAGCAGTCAACAAGCACGATAAATCGCGCCGCCTGCTCAGAAGATCCAAGACAAATTCAAACACTCAAGGGAGATTCAAGTCATCGCGACCCTCTCGAGAACATCAAGTTACAACGTGCGCAAGGCAGTACAAGTCAGCTACGCACGCACCCCTCACGTGTACCGCGTACACGTGTTCCCTAAACGGCGTTAGAATCAGAGGATACATTATTAGAGATTGTACACAAACTTTTGATAAATAATTAATAAAATTTATTTGTTTCCTTGTTTTGTATTTCAGTTAGCTGTGATACAAAATTTGTCGTTACAAATTTTGGTGAACCCGACGTGAAAATCTCTACCTCTCATCTCTACCGTTGAAGCAACCAATGCAACTTTGCAAGAAGATGTCTACAAATCAAAACAACACTTTCAACACCCCCAGGAAGACCTACGCTGACGCTCTCCAACAATCTGCTGGCATGGTCACCAGGGCGAAGGCGAAGAAGGCTGCCCTCGACGCCGCTGCCGCCAGCCTACACGATGCCCACGTTTCTACCAGGCCGCGCAAGATCTCCGCTGCCTCAATTGTTGCCGCCGCCGCCAAAGCCATGATTGCAGCCTCTTCTCCTTCCCGCAAGGATGAAGTCTCCAAGAGCAGCACCGTCTCCCCGCGCAAGCCTAAAGTGTCGCCAATGAAGAAGGAAGCTGCCACTCCTATCAGCGCTTCGGTGATGATGGCTAGTGGTTCCAGCATTGAAGATCAAGTCTTGAATCTGACCAAGCTTGTTGAAAAAATGCAAAAGGAGAATGAAGAGAAGACAAGAAGATCGAGGATCTTCAAAAAGAAGTGAGCGAGCTCCGCGAGAAGAAAAACTCCAATGAGCACAGTGACACCGACAAGGACACCGTTCACGACAGCGACATCGAAAAGGAGGATGAAGATGACGAGAAAATGGATGGTGAGAAGCCTCCAAACGAAAAAAATGGATGGTGAGAAGCCTCCAAACGAGAAAAAGGATGGTAAGAAGCCTTCAAAGAACAAGACCGGTATTTACACCCCGGAGCAGTTGCAGAGTCTAATAGCAGACGCGATCAAAATCCAACTCGGTGAAGATTCCTCCACTGCTGGAAGATATATCAAGCCTTACACCAAAAGAATTGATGGTCTGCGTATGCCTTCCGGATATCAACCCCCCAAGTTGCAGCAGTTTGATGGAAAAGGGAACCCGAAGCAGCACATCGCACATTTCGTGGAGACATGCAACAATGCTGGAACTGATGGTGATCGCCTTGTCAAACAGTTCGTGCGCTCTCTCAAGGGAACCGCTTTTGACTGGTACACAGATTTGGAAGCTGAATCAATCGACAGCTGGGCCCGTATGAAAGACAAATTCCTGAACAGGTTTTACAACACCAGGCGCATCGTTAGCATGAGTGAGCTGACAAATACTTCCCAGTGGGACGATGAGCCCGTCATTGACTACATCAATCGTTGGCGTTCCCTCAGTCTTGAATGCAAGGAGCATTTGAATGAAACTTCAGCAGTCGAAATGTGCATCAACGGGATGAACTGGGATCTACTCTACATCTTAAAGGGGATCAAACCAAAAAGCTTCCAGGAGTTAGCAACGCGAGCTCATAACATGGAAATCACAATCAACAGCCACAAACAAAATAAGGCAACACGTTCTCGGAGAGAAGACCATAAGGAGCTCGGTGAAGGTACCAACATAACGTTTAAAGAGTCCATGGACATCAACGTCAGCAATATACCTACGAAGACATCGAGAAATCCTAGATCAAACAACAATAAGAATGGATCTACTTTAAAAGAGGTGTTACGCAAAAAGTATCCATTTGATGATTCTGACCTATCAAATATGTTGGATGACCTCCTCAAAAAGAACGTGATACAGCTACCAGACTCAAAACGACTTGAAGAGGCTAACATGACGAGAAATCAAAATTATTGTCGCTATCACAGGTTGATTAGTCATCCTCTTGAGAAATGCGTAACTTTTAAAGAAAAGATCATGCAGCTTGTTAAAGAAGGAAAAATCATTCTGGATCTTGAAGAAGCAGTAGCAACCAATCAAACTACTGCAACCTGGGAGACGACAATGCACAAGAAATCAAGGGGGCAAAAGAAGTTCAAATCACAACATGTCCATCATCAAAGAAAACAAGGAAGGAGAAACAAAATGTATCCTCCAAAAGAAAGAAAGTTATTTCCTGTAAAGACTATCAAGCACGTCAGTGTCAACACGGCCTCCGTCTTGAGAAGTCAAGAGAATAGAGATGAAAGTAAAGCACGTCCATCAAAACTCTCAGTCTTTGATAGGATACGCCCACCCACGAAGAGATCACGTTCTTCGGTGTTCCATCGGTTGGGAAGAGCTGCGACTAAAGAAAGACATCAACTTGCTCCGAAGAATCGTTTGTCCGTCTTCAATCGGCTAGGCACATGTGAAGGTGGCAATAATTTTGTCGTCAATCCATCAACTTCGAGTGGAGAAACATCAATGCTCAAACGCTTAGATTCGCCTAAAAGTGGAGTCTTTATTCGCCTAGGGGTATCCACCAGGACAAGCAATGTGCCTCCCTTAGATGAAGATGTCAAACAAGTGAAAGGTAGAAATAATATACAAAGTCTCGTCCCTTCTAACATGAAGCGTGTGGAGATAGTAGACATCACTCAAGTGCAACCCCTAAAAGCAAAAAGGCGGGTTGTAGTTCTCATAAATCAACAAAAATCTTCAAAATCTCATAAAAGTGAAATGGTTGAAAACATCTCGTCTCCATCAAGCGCAAATGTGGGGGTCGACGAGGGCGAAATATCTTCTACCTTTTGAAAAGCAAGCACCCTCCTAAGCAAGAGGTTAAACTGCAAGGAAAACACTCCTAAGCAAGAGGATAAACTGCAAGCACTCTCCTAAGCAAGAGGTTAAACTGCAAGGAAAACTCTCCTAAGCAAGAGGATAAACTGCAAGCACCCTCCTAAACAAGAGGTTAAACTGCAAGGAAAACCCTCCTAAGCAAGAGGATAAACTGCAAGCACTCTCCTAAGCAAGAGGTTAAACTGCAAGGAAAACTCTCCTAAGCAAGAGGATAAACTGCAAGCACTCTCCTAAGCAAGAGGTTAAACTGCAAGGAAAACTCCTAAGCAAGAGGATAAACTGTAAGGAAGACTCCTAAGCAAGAGGTTAAACTGCACTCACAAAAAAACACACAAAAAAAACCACAAAAACAGAAGAAAACCCACAAAAATTTATTCCATGAACTACGTTGGCTTGATCTGGTAAAACATCCATGTTTTGCGAGTACGTAGACAGCTCGAGTGAACATGTAGCTTGAGTGCAGCCGCCCCTCCAAATTAAAAATAAATTTGCTCCAGACCCGCAAGAGTATAAACTGTGAAGCTAAAAAAAAAATCATCATCGGACGGAGCTTCAGCAAAAAAATCATCACCAAACGACGCTTCATCAAGTGGGGCTGCTCACAAGAAAGTCATGATGGCCCAAACGGGTCCCCTCATGACAACTCAGGTAAGGACGATCTTCAAACGAGACTCCCTCCGTGACTCCTCAGCTCCGAGTGATCCTTCCGTGGATCTTCAGCTTCGAGTGATCCCTCCGTGGCTCCTCAGCTCCAAGTGATCCCTCAGTGGCTTCCTCCATGCGAGCGTCGTGATGACCCGAACGGGTTCACCTCGTAACAACTTGGGTGCCTCCTCCACGTGAGCGTCGTGATGACCCGAACGGGTTCACCTCATAACAACTCCGAGTGCTCCCTCTGCGGCTCCTCATCTCCGTGTGCTCCCTCCATGGCTCCTTACGAGGAAGTCGCGATGACCCAAACGGGTTCATCTCTTGACAACTCAGCTGAAGATGGTAAATCACCGGGCTGAAATGCTTCGTAAAAAAAAAAAACTCGAATCGAAGCTTTACAAAAAAAAATATATCATCTTCAATCGAAGGTTCATGAAAATCTTCAAATCGGAGCTTCATAAAAAAGAAAAATATTCAAAGTGGAGCTTCGAGAAACAAATTCTTCAAAACAGATCTTCATAAAAAGGAAAATTCCTTGAAGTGGGACTTCAAAACAAAAATCTTCATCAAGCGAAGCTTCTCTTCACAAGAGGATCGTGATTACCCAAAGAGATTCGCCTCATAATACTCCGGGTGAATATCAAATTGATGGGAACAATAATAAAATCTTCCAAATAATAAATATAAGCTCGAGGAATATATATAAAAGGAGCTTGATCCAAATATATCATGGTACCTACACAAACAGGTCTACAGCCAAGCATACGCATACATAGTAAAGCCACGTCCACACGATAAAACATGCATGAAGAGGATGGCACATGTTAATCATATAACTATACAAGTATTACTCCATCATGCATACATAGAGTGGAATCCAACAAGTATGCGGGCCTACTACAAAAAAAATAGAGGAATTGAGGGGTTCAAATTTAACACAAATACAGGGTACAAAACAATACCTACCGTTCTACGTACAAACATGCTCAACTAAAGAAGAAAGATCACCTTGTAACCGCTCTACAAACTGAAAGAAGAGCGGAAGCCATAATAATGATCTTCGATCCATTAGCAGAGAATGGCGGTGGATTGACTAATTCATGAATCAAAATCAAGACATGATTATATCAAGGCAAAGGCGAGACGGTGTCAAAGCTTGAAACGTACTCCTGCAACCTTTGAATTCATTCAAACAAGAGTAGGGTGAGAAAATCAAGGAACAAGAAGAACCGCATGAATCCAGTTGAAACTCTGCATAACCATCATGAATTATGCTAAAAAAAAAAGAGGAAAGGTTCAACTTGGAATTCGGGTCGTGCATGACAAACTCGAGCCAAACATGCAGTATGTCAAAAAAAAACAAGTTAAAGTTGACATGGTAAAATTGAAGTCAAATTGAAGAAAGAAAAAGAAAATCATGGAAAAAATAAAGAGGAAGGAGAACGAGATGGCTACCAAAAAGAGATGGAGGGTGTTACTGTACCTTCCGTATAATAATCGTGGGTCAAACGAAGAAGCCGAGCATTCTACGTAAAGAAGGGTACGCCCAAGTATATGTATCTATAGGCATGGGTCTTCAACCCTAATTCTACAAGAAACAAGAGCGTAATAAGGAAAATAATTATGGTAATCATATACTTTCCTTAAAACGGAGAGGATACGGGTGTAAAAGCGACACTCTAAAATTTCAGTCAATATTCACCAAGACAAATAAAGACAAGGTAAAAAGGTGGTTCGACTCACAACAAAGACAAAGTTTGGTGCTCGTCGAATAAATTCACGGCTTTCCAGGTCATCCGTCAAGTCAGATAATGACAGGGTGACGTTAAAAAAATGGAGCTCCCTATACGAGAGGTTTGGTGCTCACCGACTTCCAAGTCAAAGTCAAACAAAAAAATGTTCGAGACCCTGCCACTCCAAAACACCCAAACGATGTACGTGACAAGGTCCCGAGGGGGCAATTTGTAGGCACTAAAAATTTATTAAAGTGTCGAATAAATAAAATTAATTAATTATTTTGAGTTAATACGAAATTTTAGCTCAATTTAATTATTTTGTCCCGAGTAAAGAAAATATGGGTCGATCCGAATTACAAATTGACTTATTTGGATCATTAAACCCGAAAAGAAGAGAAATAGGGCTAATGTCACTCATAAGCCCATAAATGGGCCTGTGACTACAAAGTCCACCAATGAGAACCAAAACTCTATAAATAGAACTCTTCTCATTCATTTGAAGGCGATTGAAGAATTCTGAAGCAAAGGATCCAGAGAGAAAAAGACACAAGTCGCTACAAGTCTCTCCATCAAATCCGTCGCAAGCAGTCAACAAGCACGATAAATCGCGCCGCCTGCTCAGAAGATCCAAGACAAATTCAAACACTCAAGGGAGATTCAAGTCATCACGACCCTCTCGAGAACATCAAGTTACAACGCGCGCAAGGCAGTACAAGTCAACTACGCACGCACTCCTCACGTGTACCGCGTACACGTGTTCCCTAAACGGCGTTAGAATCAGAGGATGCATTATTAGAGATTGTACACGAACTTTTGATAAATAATTAATAAAATTTATTTGTTTCCTTGTTTTGTATTTCAGTTAGCTGCGATACAAAAATTTTCGTTACAAAACATTCATCAGAAAAAATGAATAGGGCCTCCTTAAGGAGCAATTGTGTAAGTGGTTTAGCAATTTTAGAGAAATCTTTGATAAACCGGCGATAAAATCCGGCGTGTCCAAGAAAACTCCTAACCCCCTTCACGTTAACGGGAGGAGGCAATTGCTCGATCTGAAACTAAGTGCCCAAGGACAACTCCCTCGTTGACCATAAAATGGCACTTCTCCCAATTCAGCACTAGATTGACCTCAATACATCGCTGCATCACTTTATCAAGGTTAGTTAAACAATCAGTGAAACTACTACCGTAGACACTGAAATCATCCATGAACACCTCCATAATAGACTCGATATACTCGGAAAATATCCCCATCATACACCTTTGAAAGGTGGCAGGGGCATTACACAACCCGAAAGGCATCCTGCGATAAGCGAAAACACCATGGGGACAAGTAAAGGTCGTCTTTTCCTGATCATTAGGATGGATCGGGATCTAAAAGAACCCTGAATAGCCATCTAAATAACAGAAAAACTTGTGTGAGGCTAACCTTTCTACCATTTGATCGATAAATAGAAGAGAGAAGTGATCCTTTTTTATGGCGGCATTTAATTGTCTATAGTCAATGCACATCCGTCATCCCGTTACAATTCTAGTAGGTATTAATTTATTTTTATAGTTTTTTACCACGGTCGTCCCGCCTTTCTTCGGGACGACCTGAACAGGACTCACCCATTTAGAGTGACCGACAGAATAAATTATACCTGCATCTAATAACTTCATCACTTCTTTCATTACTACTTTCTGCACTTTTGGGATCAACTTATGTTTACCCTGTCTAACAGCTCGACGATCCTCCTCAAGTTCAATTCGATGCATGCAAATATCGGGACTAATTCCCTTAAGGTCATCTAGACTGTAGCCTAAAGCACTCTTGTTCTTTTTAAGAACGACCAACAAAGCAGAAAGTTGGTTTTCATCTAATTTGTTACTTACGATGACGGGATAAGACTCAGAATTGTCTAGAATTACATACTTAAGATGAGACAGAAGAGGTTTCAGGTCGGGTTTGGTTACCTCTACAGCATAAGAAGTATCTACCAACCTATTTACCGCTTCTCCGTCGATGCTCGTTAGTTTTTGTGTATCTCCTAAAATATCCCACACAGCATCATCGTTAGTCTTATTTCCTGCACAAGTGTCTAAACATGTCAAAGCCTCAAGCGGGTCCCTACTCAGGGAACCCGTACAAACATCAAGAATAACTTCATCAATAATATCTAGTGCATAACAAGTATCCTCGATCATAGGCTTAGCTAATGTGTTAGCCAAGTTAAAGGTCACTTTATCGTCCCCCACCTCTAGAGTCAAGCGTCCGTGCTTGACATCTATGATAGCCCCCGCAGTATGTAAAAATGGCCTACATAAAATTATAGGAATCTGGGTATCCTCAGCCATATCTAAAACAATGAAATCGACAGGTATAAAGAATTTACATATCCTAACGGGGACATCCTCTAAGACTCCCAGGGGACGTTTGACTGACCTGTCAGCCATCTGAAGAGTCACACTTGTGACTTTAAGCTGACCCATATTCAGTTTCTCGCAAACTGAATAGGGCATAACACTGACACTAGCACCCAAATCGCATAATGCTTTATCAATCACGTGGGTGCCTATGGTGCATGGTATGGAAAAACTACCTAGGTCTTTTAGTTTGGGTGGAGACGTATTTTGGATTAGAGCGCTACACTCAGCAGTAAAAGCAATGGTCTCATGTTCATTAAAATTCCTCTTACGGGTCAAAATATCCTTCATAAATTTTGCATAAGAGGGTACCTGGGTAATTAATTCCGTGAAGGGAACGGTTACCTGGAGATTTTTGACGACCTCCATAAACTTACTGAACTGATTCTCGATCTTCTTATTCTTCAGCCGGCTAGGAAAAGGAACTTGAATTTTGACCTGTTCAGCAGCTTTATCATGTAGAACACCTGTTTCCTCTTCAGCAGCAGACGTCTTTTCAGCAGCGACCGTCTCGGATCGTGATCCTATCTCTGGAATAGTCGGTCGACTATCAAGAATAGTCGATCGACTATTATTAATAGTCGGTCGACCATTAACAATAGTCGGTCGACTATTTTTCTCCTCACCTGCAGTTCCTGGTAATCTGTCAATGATAGTCAGTCGACTATCTGAAATAGTCGGTCGACTATTATTGACCAATTCGTCATTCACAGCAGTTTTAGCAGTTTTTAACGATACATCATCAATTACATCCTCAATTACATCTTCCACAACAACAGAATTATCATAATTAGGCATCATGGGCTCGTCACAAGTAAGGCCGCTACGAAGCTGAATCGCGTTGGCCGTATCATGCGGTTTTTCCAGCTGTGATGGCAATGTGCCCGGTTGCCTAGTAGACTGATTTGTGGCAAGCTGTGCCACCTGCGTCTCCAACATCTTGATCTGTGCATCTTTAGATTGGTCACTTTTCTGCATCTGGATCATAAGAGATTGCATCATACTCTTCAATTCCTGATATTCGCTAGGAACTGGAGCCGAAGTCACAGGCGGTGGAGGAAGAATAGCAAGAGGTTGAGTCGGCAGTGGAAGAGTTAGAGGTTTTTGGAAGCCTTGTTGTTGTCCACGATGAGGCGGAACATACGCTTGTTGCTTCGGCTGAGGAACTGGGTTCAACACATTCTGACTCGTCCAACTGAAGTTCGGATGCTCCCGAGTCCTCTCATTATAGTAATTAGAATAGGGATTACCTTGCTTGAAATGTTGAAAAGCTAGAACTTGTTCCATCCCGGTCATACATTCCCCCGCGCTATGGCCTTCGGTACCACATCGCTCACACATGACCTCCTGTTTGATCATAGCATGGACAGTTTGCTGATTTGACTCGTTTCTATGAGGCGGATTCTGAATTTTATCGAGACGGGCATGAAGATGATCAAATTGAGCCATAATCTCACTGGTTTCCGCTGCGGCCACCCGAACACTACCCCTTGGATTTCCATACTCCGCTCGATGTGTGGCCATCTCCTCGATCAATTTCCAACCCTTCTCATCATCAATATTGTTTTGGAAACGTCCGTTAGCTGCATCATCAAGAATAGCACGATTATCATCAAATAAATCGTTATAAAATTGATTACATAAGAACCATGGCTCGAATCCGTGGTGAGGAATAGAACGGACTAGATCCTTAAATCTAGTCCATATTTCGTTTAGATCTTCCAATGGTCCTTGCTTGAAACTGGTTATCTGACTCCGTATCTGATTAGTGCGCTGAGGAGGGTAGTGGTGCTTATAAAAAGCAAGCGCCAATGAGTTCCAGTCATTAATGTTGGCTGCTTCTTTATCCAAGTCTCGATACCATCTACACGCTGGACCTGCAAGAGAAAATGGAAATAAGGCCTCCATTACGTGTTCATGTGTTACTCCGGGAGCAACTGGAATCGAACAACAATAATCAGTAAATATTTCCATATGTTGTCCGGGATCTTCGTCTTTCCTGCCCGAGAAGGTATTTCACTCCACTAAATATAAGCGGGACGAATCTCGAAAGAGCCGGTGGTAGGAGTCGGTAGCTTCCATCCTTTTGGGATGTTAGCCTGAGTTGGCTCGGAGTGAGTGGAAAGCTTCGGTGGCATGATCGGAATTGAGATATCTGACTCGGCGTCTGATTTAGTGCTAGAGTTGTCCTCTTCGTGGGACGAATATTCCGCTTCCAGATTAGCGAAAACTGGTTTAAGCGGGTTAGATTTTTCCGCTTGACGAATTTCCCTCCAAAAGCTCCGTCTAGCTCGTAAAGTCTTCTCGGGTTCGGGATCAAATTTATAAATCTCGGACCTGTTAGACCTGGGCATAAACAGAACTAAAAAAGAAAATATGAGAACTGTCTCAAGGAACGAAAGTTCCCTGAGACAAAAGATAAACTAAAAAGACAAGTAAAATTAACCGTCTCCCCGGCAACGGCGCCAAAATTTGATAAGCTAGTCGTGTACCAATAAAAAATAACCAACTACGATCCAACTAAAAATATAGCTAGGGAAGTCGGGATCGATTTCACAGGGAGACAAATAAATCCTACTCGTAATTAAAGTCTATCTTAGTAACCAAATCGGGAGTTTTATGTTTGTTTTAACTAATCTAAAAGTAGTGAAGGAAGAGAAAAATAAAGGAGAAGAATAACTATACTAAGTAGGATGAATTAATACGAATTAATATATGGAGAGAAAAATAGGATTGTCGGTTCACTACGAATCTCATATGGTCACGGTCTAAGTCACAGGTCTGTCGCAGATATTGGTCTAATTAGGGGTAGTGAAAAGGTCCTTCCGGTCCGCTATTCACCCTAGCATGCGTCTAAAGTCTTCCGATCTTATTAGGGCAAACTAATGTGTTGTAGCAGGTCTATCTTTTACCAGGCTTCCGATCTTAGGTTCACGTTTACCGAATTCAATTAATCAATCATGCGCATTAACTGACTAATCGCGATTATATGCTACAATTGACAACTCAGACACAATATTATTGACAGATCTATAAATTATTTAGCGACCACATTCAATTCGCAGATCCCCTAAATCCTAGCGAAGGAAATTAGCTACTCATGATTAAATCGAGAACAACAAGATTAATAAAAGGTTTTATTAAATTAAACATGATGAATAACAATAAATTTACGACAAGCATAAAACAATGATTAAGAATAATTAAATATGAAGAAGAAGAACAATCAGGAATGAAGAAGAAGGAAGAAGGATTAAATAAAATTACCAAAAGGAACGAAGGCGATTTGAATCCGAAAGTCTTACAATAACCGAGTTTTGAGAAGAAATTAAACTAAGAGTGATCTTAAGAGAATAAGAAAAGAGATAAAAGTCTAAGGAGGAATAAAAGTGGAGAAGAGTGGTTCTAATGTGGCTGAAAAGTCTATTTATACAATTTAGAATAGGTTAAAACTGATTAGGAAATAACTTGCTGAATACGAAACTGTCCGCGGCCCAGAAAATAGTCGGCCGACTATTGTAATAGTCGGTCGACTAATCACTCTTGAATTTTATCTCTGCAGGCTCCAGAATAGTCGGCCGACTATTTTCTGGGGAGGGTTTCGTTTGTCATTTGGGCCGGGTTTGGTTGTTATTTCTGGTTTTGATAGTCTTTTCCGACTTTAAGCTCAGTTTGGTGGTCGTATTAGATTTGGTCCAGTTCCGATATTGTTATCAGATTTGCTATTGTATTTAGATGTTGACCATAATTGATAGGGTCGGTTTTTAATCCAGCTTTGTTAGTGTGTCCAGATTTGGGTCAGACAGGGTCGGTTTTCTTATCCGCTCTTCTAGCCTGTTTTGTATATAAAAGGTTAGTAATAATAGTCATAATAATAAGTAACATGAAGTACTAATGAATTAGTTAAGAAAAATACTATTATTATTATTATTATTACTATTACTATTGTTATTGTTGGTGCTAAGACATACTACTACTACTACACACATATAACTCGAAACATATCCATACATTGTACATTTACTAATTCCTGTCATTAATCCCGAAATTTTTAAATCTATCTGGCCATATTTGGATAAACGTTTTTTCATTTGCTAGTATGTTGTATTGAGTGATGTTCACTTTATGGATTTGATATTATTGTTAAGGTGGGGAGAGCAGTGGATTTGCAAATGAAAATGTCGAACCAAGTCAGCAACATGTTATGGGAATGCTACATCCTTTGAGAGATATTACCAACGGTACCTCTTACTCGCTTCTTACACAGATATATGCATGTGCATTTCTACATACCTCTACATCTAAACTCCACATGAAATTGGTATTATTATTCAGGTGCTGAAAGCAACAGCTTTGTTAATGAAAATATTGGCTCAACTCAGCACCCTGTTCTACCCGTTTGTACTCCCCAAAATGATATTACCAATGGTACCTCTTTTTCACCTTTATGTATCCATACTCACACTTACATGTGTGTGTGTGTCTATGTGTCTATGTTGGTATGTATTTGTGTGTGTGTACACACTTAATTGTTAGTTTTCAGACCCATTATTTTAATACATTTTAATGTTTCGTGTTCTTATTAGCTGCTCAGGTCCATCGACCTACACGACGACTTGCCCCACGTCGTCGTCGTCGTGCCTCGCCCCATTGTCCTTCAACTCTTGCTTCTTTTAGTGCAACCCCTTCTTCCGTTATTTCATTTGACCCTGTTATTCTTTCACCGGCGCAACAAGCGGCAAAACTTAAAAGAGCCCGTACAAAAGAACTCAATGCAGAGAAAAGGAGAAGGTCCACCTCCTGTATTCTTCGTTCTCGACCAGGTGATTTACGTGTATATTTAGTCGACAGTTTTAATTTGTACTACAATGGCACTTTCATTTCGTATGGTGCATTATATTAGTTGTTATTCTCAAGGTTTTGTTATGTGTTTTAAAGAATGGTGCCTTTGAACAAAATATGCACACAATATGTTCACCTCTTACAGATTGTGACGGTTCGAATGACTCACTTACTACTGACCCAACACCAAGTTTGCGTTCTGAGTTCAATGAGGCCAGTACTTCATCAACTCCACATATTAATCCTCCTTCTGATGGTATGTTTGTTGAAAACAATTCCCAGCAACACTAATTTGAAGAAGGATTGCCCAACAATGCCACTGGTGGAGTTCTAGACATTGGTGCAGGTTTCCCTTACCCCTTTCTTGAACTACCCGGTTCTATATAAAATTATTAGATCATGTTTACATAAATGTTTTACATTCCATTACTGTTATAATTATTTGATGAACTATTGTTGTAGGTGCACTTTATTGGGATATTGATGACCCAGAATATAAATGTCGGATGTGCAAAGCCCAAATGTGGTATGAGGAAAGGATTGGTAAAGGAAAAGGCACGACAAATCCAAGATTCTCTTTGTGTTGCTCAGATGGGAAGGTAGTTTTGCCATATCTAAGCCAACCACCTGAATTGTTAAAATCACTTTTGACAAGACTTCATCGTCTAAGTTCTACATTTATTAGCAATATCCGCGGCTATAATTGCGGGTATGCTTGGTCGTCCACTGGTGGCATTATTGATAGAACAGTCAACGTTGGTCGAGGTTCATACACATTTAGGATGGGTGGGCAGAATGTTCATCGAATTGGCAGTTTGTTACCTGCTGATGGATCTATTCCAAAGTTTTGCCAGTTGTATATCTATGATACGGAAGAAGAGGTTAACAACCAAATAACTGCCGTAGCGTAAGTACCTTCTGTATGCCTATTTTGTGTATTTGATTTTTCATATTCACCCATTCATGAAGTTTACTTGATTTGTACATTTTATTTTAATATAAGCAGTGGTGGTGGGCGTAGTAGATTCAATGAGGAACTTATGTCGCTATTGAAGGAAATGATCGACGAACACAACCCTCTTGCAAAGACCTTCCGGATGGCCAGGGACAGATTGTCATCAGATGTACAAGGTGATGTCAGTATCAGACTGATTGCCCGAAGATGCACTATTGGGAGAACCTATAACCGTCCAACTGCTTCAGAATTTGCCGCTGTGGTTGAAGGTGACATAGGTCCCGACATGGAACATCGGGACATTATTGTACAAAAATCATGTGGACAATTGCAACGCATTTCCAAGCTGCACCCATCATATCTTGCCCTACAATATCCTATTTCCCATATGGTGAGGATGGATTCCGCCTACATATTCCTCACAGTGAAGCATCCCTTGGTATAAGCAATAGCCTTAAGCCGCACGAGGAGTTGACCTTACGTGAGTTCTTTGCCTTTCGATTTCAAGATAGACCAATGGAAATTGAGTTCCCTACGTCGTCATTGCAACTTATTCCAACAAATTTGCGTTGACGGATACATGATGGTTGAGTCTCAGAGAATGTCATTCTTACGATTCAACCAAGATTTACTGAGGGTCGACAAGTACAAGAATGTTGTTGATGCAGTTGAAGGGGGTAATGTTGATCCATCGTCAACTGTAGTCGCTATATTGTACCGTCCTCTTACACATCTGGCGATGCTTATATGAGGTCAAAGTATCTGGACACTATGGCTATTTGTAGGTGGTGTGGATACCCAGATTTGTTCATTACCTTTACATGTAATCCTAAATGGCCAGAGGTTACGCGCTTTGTAAGTAGAAGGGGTCTTCGCTCTGAAGACCGTCCAGATATTTTGTCGCAAATTTTTCAAGTGAAGCTATATGAGTTGATTCAGGACTTGAAAGTTCGCGAAATCTTTGGGAAGAATAGAGCAGGTATGTGTAGACACCCACATTTTACGGCCAGGTGTCTATAGCAGTTTTCGACAAACACCCGATGATGATCGGACGCAAACATGCTTTAACGTACTCGAATATGGGCTCGAAATCATGGATATTTGGCTTGGGCTTTTTACGGAGTACAAATTTCACAAAACCAACCTCAAATTCAGGCCCAGTGGGTCGTTTCGAGTCAAATAAGACTAATTTGGGTCGAATCCGACACCGGGGCAAAACCGTCTTTTAGCGACCGAGTCAAACTCGGTCAAAGATATTTTCTCGAGAGATACGGACCAGTCGTATCATCCCACGAGTCCGTTTCAAGCTCAAACACTACAAAAATCGGCTAATTAAACAAACCCGCTTAAGGATAGCATTTGATCTCAAGTAGGAATTCCATCCGAAAACCGAATCAAACACTCGACCGAGCGTAGGATACCCGGCCAAGCAGCCTGATTTCAGCCGAGGTTCCTTTCTTCTTCACCAAGAAAGTGAGTTCTCGTTCCTCTCAACCTCTTACGTTTCCTATCTAAACTGGTATTTCTTGTTGTCTAAGCAAGAGTACTTCTCTTAACCTTTTCTCCTATAAATAGGACCCTCACATGCACAATTCATACACATTGAATACATCTACGATTCAGAAAATAATCAACTTTTTATCAATCAAACTCCTTACACTTAGCATCGAGAAATCGATAGTATAGGCATCGAGACCCGAAAGAACCGGCCCTTAGACCTGACACCTTACACGTCCGAACCCAAGCCACCATAACTCACCGACATTAACTCGACGCTCCCGTGTCCAAACCACATTCCGACGAGCCCCGTTCCGAGTAAACAAAGCATGTAGGTTAAGGGTGTAAAATCAAACCCGACTTCTCCTTTTCTTCCTTCCTTTCTCTCGTTTTCTTCTTCTTTTTGCGTCGTCGTCGGTCGTTTTATTATGGGTCGTTCGTCGCGTTTTCTTATTATTTCTAATATCGATATTACAAAACTATTTTCATATAACAAATATTCTTAAAAATTCGATATCGATTCGCTAGTCGAATATCGTATTAAAAGGATTACATTAATCTCGTTGATGCTAGAAAATCGTTATACATACTCAAAAACATAATACAACGATTTTCATCGCGGAGAGAGTCAAACATCGTTTTTTTAGTTTAATTTTTACAAAAATGATTTTCAAAACTTTTTTTATATTTTCTAAAAATTTATTCCGAGTATTTGATATCGATTTCATAATTGAATATCGAATATAACGAATATCGAAAATATTGAGTCGAGTACAAATTATGTAATATTTGTACGCGATTTAATAAAATTATCAATTTTCGGAAAAACGAACTCGAAAACAGGCCGCCATGCGACCCGCACAAGTCTCGTGCGAGCCGCATGGCAGCGTGAGTCGCGCCACCTTTGCGCGGGTCGCGCGGTCTCCTGAAATTCGTGGCTTCGACACGCAAATCCGTCTTATTTTTCTAACATCTTTGCTTTATTAAAACGACGGTTTTCCTTGGCATATTTCAGGTTTCGATAAATATTTTTTAACCTCGGTCAACACACGTGTCATAAAAGTTTTTCAAAATCATGCATATTATCGAATTTATATTTCTTATTCGATTTATAACCCGTTATTAACTTGTTTGTTCGTGTTTGTAGCAATTTCTTTTCATTATTTGTTTTATTAGACTAAAACGAACCTCGCATACTAAAATACAACTTTGACGTTAATTCTTAGATGCATTAAATCCACCTAGCAACCCATTCAATTATTCACATGCTTAGGAAAAATAATGGTTGCATATCATTTCAACGTTCAACTAACGCGCGTATTAAAACATCAAACGATATCTTAGTAGAGGCCGCTATGTGCGGGCGGGGTTGGGTGCTCTTTGTGAACTTCCCAACACGTACCCTCACCCCTTACTCAGAACCTCGGTTTCCGGATGTCCGAAACCATTGGCAACGAGAGTCATTCAATACACGATATCCGATAACGTCGGTATCGGTATCAAATGCAAAGGGACGAACCCAATAAACTCTGACATCGGAAATGGGCCGTATTTTGTACACGGCCCACTACGACATAGAGTGGGTTCGAACGGGCCCGAACTCCCACAAAGTTCGGTGGCGATTCCAACTTCAATTTAAATTTTAATTCGATCCATGCTCATATGGAGATTCATTCGCCTCCCCAAACCCGCGCGTGGCTGCGTCGGGGTGGACCTATGTCATGTCCACAGTATGCATTTATGCTTTTTTTCAATCCAACCTTAATTTGTCCTTGGTTTTTTTCATTTGCTTTCTTTTGTACTTATTTACTAAAATCAAATCATTTACAGTTGTGTACACAGTTGAATTCCAAAAGAGAGGACTCCCCCATGCACATATCCTGCTCTTCCTCCATCGAGATGACAAGTTCCCGGAGGTGGCAAACGTAGATAGAATTATTTCGGCCGAGATTCCTGACGAAAGTCAGGATCCCATATTGTTCGCCGCTGTATCAGAGCTAATGATCCATGGCCCTTGCGGTGCAGCAAATCCTCAATCACCTTGCATGTTAGATGGTGCATGCAATCGTAAGTTTCCAAAGCGATTCAACCCCAGGACCACAGTTGACAAGAATGGTTTTCCTATTTACCAGAGAAGGGATAATGGTCGTACAATTCTCAAGAATGGTGTGCCCATTGATAATCGGTACGTTGTTCCTTACAATCCCTACCTTATGAATAAATATCATGCTCATATAAATGTGGAGTGGTGCAACCAAGCCAGGTCGATTAAATATCTGTTCAAGTACATTAATAAAGGGCATGATCGTGTTACAATGGAGTCGTCCCATAATCGTCACAATAACCAAAATAACCTCGACCAGATTCAGAAGTTGTACGATTGTCGATATTTGTCTGCATGTGAAGCTGTTTGGAGAATTTTTGCCTTTGACATCCATTATAGGACTCCTGGTGTTGAAAAACTTCAATTCCACCTCCCGGGTGAGCAATCTATTATCTTCGAAGATGATGACTCAATTGATGAGGTTCTTGAGAACCCAAGCATTGCTATGTCAAAATTTGTCGATTGGTTTGCGTTGAATGCTAGGGACCCTGATGCACGTGATCTTTTATCTGAGATTCTTCAAAAATACGTATGGGATAGGACTAAGAAGCAGTGGAAGCGTAGGCAAAAGTTTTTCGCAATTGGTAGATTGCACCACGTTCCCCCAAAATGTGGTGAACTCTACTACATGAGAACGATGTTGAACCATTCTAAGGGAGCAATGTGTTATGAGGACATCCGAACTGTGAACGGTACCTGTTATCGGACTTTTCGAGAAGCATGTTTTGCTCTTGGCTTGATCGGTGACGACACTAAGTATGTTGATGCAATTACGGAAACACACTACTGGGAGTTGGGTACTTATCTTAGGCATCTGTTTGCGTCGTTGCTGTTAACCGGTTCTACGTCGATGCCTTATACCATGTGGGAGGAAACTTGGGAATTGTTATCCGATGACATCCTCTTCAGGCAACGGAGGGTTTTGTCGAATCCCGGTAAGTTTAGTTGTTCCTTCTGTATTCTTTCTAACTATTATTTAGAATTCATGTTCATTTTGGTTACTTTTTGTCTTAGATTTGGAGTTGACTGAGGAAGAGATTCATAACTTAGCCTTCCTCGATATTGAGGCTTTGCTACCGAGTAATGGCAGTAGTTTGTCTATGTTTGAAGACATGCCCATTCCTGATTCATCGTTTTTTCCTAGCTTGCGTAACACTTTGATTCGAGATGAATTATCGTATGATAGGGACGCTTTGCATCACGAATTTGAAGTTGCCCTGCCTATGTTAAATACCGACCAGCGGTCTGTATACGACGAAATTACTAATGTCGTAACATCGCAACGAAGTGCCGTTTTCTTTGTGTATGGCTTTGGGGGTACAAGAAAGACATTTATATGACGCATGTTATGTGCTGATTTGCGCAGCAAGGGGCAGATTGTGCTTCATGTTGCATCCAGTGGAATTGTGGTCGCTTTACTTCCCGGAGGTAGGACAACCCATTCCAGATTCGCATTCCGATTAATGTTGTTGAGGCTTCCACTTGCTCCAACATTAAGCCAGGGTCGGATTTAATTGAGCTAATAATGAAGACAAGTCTCATTATTTGGGATGAGGCACCCATGATTCATAGACATGCCTTTGAAGCTCTTGATCGTAGCTTGAAAGATGTTATGCGTGCTGTGAGCCCACGTAATGCGGACCTGCCTTTTGGTCCGACAAATACTTCCAGTTGTTCCCAAAGGAAGTAGGTCTGACATTGTGCATGCAGCTTTATTTTCATCTTACTTATGATCATCATGCAAGGTAATTTTTCTTCCCTTTTGTATGAATGCTTTCGTTGTTTGCCGTGTCATCTACATTTCAGTTTGTCTATATTTTTCTTATATGAATCCTTCCCTTTTTCCCCCCTGTATTTATAAAGGTACTCAGACTCACCCAGCACATGCGTCTTCAAGTCGGTGCCTCTCCTCATAATGCACAAGAGGTACGAGAATTCTCAGATTGGATCCTCAGAATTGGTGATGGTTTGGAAGGTGGGCGCAATGATGGCAAGGTTGATGTTAAATTTCCGGATGACATTCTTATCCATAATGTCACCGATCCTATTAGGGCTGAGCAAATTATCCGACTATCCGAATCCGATCCGCTATCCGATTCGTATTCGATCCGAAAAACCGGATATTCGATCCGAAAAATGATTTCGGATCGGATATCCGATCCGAAAATTTCGGATATCGGATCGGATTCGGATATCCAAAATAATTTTTTCGGATATCCGATCCGATCCGAACAATTAATTTTTTTTGTAATTTTTATATTGGGTTAGTATATTCTAATGTAAGTAGGTTATAATTTAATTCATTTTACATTAAGTCTTGGTGATATTTTTGTATTGCCTTAAAATATAGAATAGTATACTCCGTATAATACTAGATTAATTAAGATTAGGATTTTTCGAGTTGATTTGAACTTCATTTAGAATTTTATTTGACCAAAAATCTCAACCAAATCGGATATCGGATATTTCGGATATCCGGTCCGAAATTTTCGGATATCAAAAATCGGATATCCGAAATGATTCGGATCGGATATCGGATATTAAAATTTTCGGATTTTCGGATCGGATATCCGATCCGAAAATCAGATTCGGATCGGATATCCGATCCGTGCTCTGCCCTAGATCCTATTGCATCAATTGTGTCCAGTACATATCCCAAACTATTGAATCGGTTGTGGACTGCTGATTATTTGCAGGAAAGAGCGATTTTGGCCCCTACCCATGAATTTGTTGAATTGATTAACGACTATGTATTATCTCTTCTTGACGGTGTACAGGAGGTCTATTTAAGCTCTAATGAGGTATGTATGGACGAGATAGTTCCGGGCCAGCCTGATCTGCACTCCACTGAGTTCTTGAACAACATTAAATCCTAACCATGAGTTACGATTGAAGGTTGGTTCTATGGTTATGCTTATCCGGAATATTGATCAATTTCGTGGGTTGTGTAATGGTACGCGCTTAATTGTGACTGACTTGGCGAAACGAGTCATTCGCTGCAAGTTACTAACGGGTAGCCATGCAAATGATATAGTGTATATTCCGCGTTTGACCCTTTCCCCATCTAACTCAGCCAAGTTCCCTGTTCGGTTTACTCGGCGGCAGTTTCCTGTTTCCATATGCTTTGCCATGACTAGGGATGGCAACGGGTCGGGTCTGGGTCGGGTCCACCCGGACCCGAAGTTTCAACCCTGGACCCAGACCCGAACCGGACCCGAACGGGTCTTATCAGACCCATACCCGAACCGGCCGGGTCTGGACCGGGTCCGGGTCTACCCGCGAGTCTGCCTTAAACTAATTCATTAAACTAATTATTTCATATCACAAATTCATTCACAATACCACATCACTAATTTCTTAAAATGACCAAGGACACAGATGAATTCAGTAAACACAACATTAATACATGAAGATAGATATTACTTGTAGTTTCAACATTGAAATGGGAATTAGCAGAGGGACACAAGTCACACAACAGCCTAGAAGTCAAACGTTTACTACATAATGGCCCAATTTTCTACAGTTTCCTTAACCAAATACTCCTGAAACCAAGTACATAGAACAAATAAAGTAAATATGGAAAGTTGAGCATGTTGCAATACGGTGCTCCTATGAATCTGGGATGCCTATCTGTTTGGTTTTGACAATCTCGAGGTATTCTGACCTTGTTAGCTACGCTGTCCGAAAAGACCGGAGGCCAAGTGTAAATAGCAAGGGAGAATACGGAGAGACCTAGTAAGGATGATGGAGAAGTTTTTCTAGGGTTTTATTTTCTAACTAGGAAGTCAGTAAGTAACTCAGTATGTTTAAATGAATTGTTTTCTATTTATTTTTTAACGGGTCTACGGATCGGGTCCGGGTCCCAAAATTCATACCCGTACCTGTACCCAAATTTTTTGAGGAAGGCCCAGACCCGACCCATGCCCATCGGGTCTGGAAAATTTAGACCCAGACTCGACCCATTCGGGTCCGACCCGCCGGGTCTGGGTCGGGTCTTGGACCCACTGCCATCCCTAGCCATGACAATCAACAAAAGTCAAGGGCAGTCGTTGTCGCACGTTGGTCTATATCTCCCTAAGCCTGTGTTTACACATGGTCAATTATATGTTGCTTTATCGAGGGTCACCAACAAAAAAGGATTGAAAATCTTTATTTTCGATGGCAATCATCGGACTTCTGACACTACCACTAATGTGGTATATCAAGAAGTTTTCCAATATTTGTAATTAGATTTGTATGCTCGCGTAGATTTGTATAGTTGTCTGTTCTTACTATTTTTAGCTTTACATTTATTTTACTGTATATGTTAGTTTAAGCAAGCATCTATTACTCCTATTTTTAATTTATTTATATGTTAGCTTTAACTTTAATGTATATGTACTCCCTCCTATTTATTAAATTCACAAATCATGATTCTTATATCAAGTGATTTTCATCATAGTATGTATTCTCATCAACTAAATTTTTTCATTTAAATATAAATATCATTTTTAATACAACCGTGCAATTTTGCACGGGCCAGAACCTAGTTATATAAGATAAATGAGATGTGTAAATGTGTAAGAACGTCAATTTGATTGTGTGTGGTGAGTTCTATGATTGGTTGTCCTCTTTTAATATTTTGAATTCTAATTTGTATCAAGTTTATATGAAAATATGTCGTTCAATATTTAAAATCATTTCAAGTAATTCACGGTAAAACTTTTCATAAAATAGGTCGTCTATAAACTATTGATTCTACCTAACATACCTTTTTCATTTTTTCAAGTCAAATTTGTGTCCACGGACCCACACGAGTTCTTAAACTTAGATACTGACCATAACGTAAAAATATTATTCCTCTAAATTCAATAATTTCACAAATGTACCACGCAATAACGTCTTTCTGTTATACTACTCCCTCCGTTCCAATGAATTGTTTGCCTTTCCTTTTGGCACCGATGGTAAGGGATCCAATGAGGAAGTGACATGTGGAGCAAAACTCATGAGAAGGGTCAAATTGCATGTAAAACCATTCCTAAAATAGAAAGGCAAACAATTCATTGAGACGCCCCAATATGGAATAGGCAAACAATTCCTTGGAACGGAGGGAGTACTTCTTAATTTTTTTCAATATGTTTTAATGCCAAAGAAAATGCATCAACCCCGTGAATTTTCACGGGTTATTACACTAGTTCAAGAGAATTGGAGGAGTATTAATTTTAACTAAACATACACTCAGTCGCATTATAATTCAGAAGAGAAATTTGAACGTGTAACTTATTACTCGTATTATCCACGCTAAGCCAAGAATCAAATATTGAGGATTTGAGGGTTCGTTTGGTTCCCCATGGGAAGATAAAGTTGTCAGAAATTTTAAATCCACGTGAATTTGTATTTTATGGGAATTACAAAAATATTATTTGGTTGTCACGTGAGAAATGCCTTCATGCGGGAAATCTACACACAAGGAGTGAGTAACTTCCCTATTACGGAGGAAGTGACGATTCCTAAAAAGTGACAATTTTTATGAGGTGGACAACCAACAACTTCCTGAAAATGTACGAGATCTTGCATGACGAAACGAGTCCTGATTTGATGGTTGGTCTTTGGGTCTCACTCAGTCTGACATCAACGACAACGTTGCTTGCAGAGTTGCAGTAGTAATCGGTATCACACAAAAATGGGGGCGAGGTGCTTCGTGTTATCTCCTGTAACCCCTTTCAAATTACATCAATTCCCCACCCTCATTCCACCCCTTTCCTTCAATCACAGCCCCAATTCATCCTTCTTCTCATCTCATCTGAATAATTTTGGAACTCCAATTTCCTTCAAACAACAACAACAACAACAACCACATTCATCAAAGACATCTTTTTGCACAAAAGCTATTTTGTCCGGAACCCAATATCCTAAAGTGGGCGCACAATCAACTGGCCAAATTCCTGCCAATCAACTTCTTCAAGTTGTTGAAAACGCTGCCAAAACTGGAGCCCAGGTTCTACTTCATTACCCCTTTCTTTTGATTCATTCAGGGTTGTTTTTTTTAGTTTTTATTACTCCCTCCGTCTCTATTGATTAAAATAATCCTCACAATGAATATAAAAGACAAAAAAATGAACGAGATGGAGATGGAGGGAGTATCATTTTGTGATTTTCGGGAGTTGATAGGTTCATATATGTCTGAAAGTTTGTATCTTTTCACATTGTCTTCTACTTTTGGTGTTTGCCCATTTTTGCATTTGACAGATAGCCATGTCTTCCTGAATGAATGAGCAGTTTTGACGAGTTTTCTCTGTGGGTTTTTTTTGGATAGATTTCTGATTGAAGAAATCGTCACTAAACTCAACTGCTTTGAATTGGAGTGATTTTTTGTATCGGCTATACTATGTAAAAATGTTCTCATTGCCTTTCTAGTGATTAGTGAAATTTGATCTTTTTTCGACGTTGAAGAAAGCAAAATGACTTATTAATCCATCCCGAATTTCTGATCCCATCTGACATGAGTCTACCTTTCCTATCTTAGTTTAATATTCTCTCTGAGCTACATGCAAACGCTAGTCTACCTCTCCTGCCTTAGCGTAAATGTGTAATATGTAATGTGCTTTCTGCAAGTTAATATTATGTTGAGTTTCTAGATTGTTGTTGTTGTTGTTGTTGTCGACCGACCACTCAAGCTATGTGATGGCTTTGCTCTCAGGTGATCATGGAGGCTGTCAACAAGCCTCGGAAAATCTCATATAAAGGACTCACTGACTTGGTGACAGAGTAATCAACTCTAACTCACTTTTTCGTACATTATATGCTCCATTTCTGTTTCTTTCAGTTGGTACTAATTTCGATGGAGAATAAATTTTGGATTATAAGATGGAATCTAATGCTGTTCTGACTACTGCCTATTCTACACTCTACACAACTGTTCAATGTTCATGCTATGCAAACCGGAAAAGTTTGATTGTCGTACCTTCTTCCAGAAAGAAATTTATCTTACTATGCCACCTTCCTTCCTCGCCTTGTAGCATCCCTTTATAAACAAAACTGCAATTCAGCCTCCTGGTTTTACTATGCCTACCCTAGCTGTCACTGTCAGTTTTTCATTAGATCATTTTACTTAATCATGTCTGTGCCAGCCATTCAGTTCAGGCCTCCATTCATATTGAATTCTTAGTAAGACAGACTTGAAACAATTGTTGTACCCTTAATAAAACCTTAATTCATATCATAATCTATCTGGAGTGAACAAATTTGCTAGTCAAAATCCGATTTTGCTACTCCGGCCTTGAGTTCTTAGGAGTACAAAGGTAATAGTATCCAGTTGGAGCATTCGTCCGTAACATGCTGAAAGATGGCCAACTTGTGCACATTAGGAGCAATGACTAGTTTTATTAGCTATGGGTACACCAGATTAGACCTGGCAAAACCCGATCCGACTCGACAAAACCAATCCGGCTCACCCGAGATCGGACCCGTTCGACAATCGACAATACTGAAATATCTTAGTGATCGAAACCGACCTGGTTTGATTTGACTCAATCCGATACCTGAGTATATCCGATAACCGATAAATTCCGAATTCGGTAACAACCGAGTCGGTTAAACTCGACAAGAAAATACCCGACCCAAAATCTGACTCGAATAACCAAAAATTACCCAAAATACACGTACCCGAAAATACCCGATCCAAATCCAACTAAAGTAATAAAAAAATTATCCAAAAAATAAGTAACCATATAACCAATCAAGTGACCCATAGTGAATTCCTATGTACAGAGTACAAGTAAAATAGATTCATACTTCATTAATTGAAGACATGCAAGCTGGAAGTTAAATATATAAACATGGGAACATGGGGTGAACGTGGGATTGTCATGTTTGGTATACATAGTAACTAACAGGCGGCTCGTATGATTCCGTATGTTTTATAACATGGAGTATAAAGTTTACTTACATGGAGTTATACGAAACAAATAATTTATTATATGTGTATACGAAGTATTTTTATTTGATATCGGGTTAACTCGGTTACGATTAATTTGAATTTCGTGTTCATTTGACATAAACTACTACTACATGACATATTATCCGAACGAACCCGTTCCTAAAACAACCGCAACCCGACCAAGACTTAGCCGTTCTAACCCGATACCCGTAAAATATCATGACTCGAAACTATCCGACTGAATCCGAATCGACCCGCTAATTCAAATGAGCCGAAAAAATCCGATATTTTGGTAATCCGAACCTGAGACAGCTCGACTCGAACCCGATCCGCCCCATCCGATTGCCACCTCTACACCAGATCATGAGTTGTTGTTCTTGCAATTAACTTCTTTCTTCTCATTAATGGTAGATTGGAACAATAAAATTATTACATATGATTTTTGTGCAGAACAGACAAAATGAGCGAGGTTGCCATTTTGGAAGTTGTGAGAACAAACTTTAAGGACCATCTTATCCTTGGTGAAGAAGGAGGAATCACTGGAGACTCTTCGTCGGACTACCTTTGGTGCATTGACCCTTTAGGTCATTTCATTCTACTCTTGCAAGATTGCTAAGCTTTATTTCAGCTTCTATGTTGAATATTTATATCTAATTCACTCAGTCAGTCCCATACTCTTACTGTCTGCTGTACAATATGCGCAGATGGTACAACAAATTTTGCCCATGGCTATCCTAGCTTTGCAGTTTCTGTGGGTGTTCTGTTCCGTGGTAGACCAGTTGCTGCTGCAGTGGTAAATTATTTAATTCTCTATATTTCCTTTGCTAAGTTTAGAATGATAGTCATGATATCATAGTATGGGGAGAAATAGTATGTGGTGATACTGATGAAAATGAAAGCTGGAGAGATATGTTGAGGGTTAGGAAAGCACAACGACCAGTTGACCACAATTATGAGACTAAAAAGGAAAGGTCCTACTGTCCACGTATAAAGTTTAAAGATGGACAAACCAAAAGGAAAGGAGGGTATAAAATGAGTGGAAGATTAATCGATCATTAATAGTAAAGGTCCAACAATGACTAACATTTTAAGCAATAGGCCCATTGTTAACTCTTGGCTAGTTTATAGTCTAAACTTTTACCAATACGAGGTTAAAGAACGGTTCAATGGAATTTGACAAAACTGTAAGGGGTCAATCGTAACTCGAGTCTATTTGAAGCAAATTGCCAATATCCCCTTGTAACAAAGAATACACGATTTCTACACTTGGATACCCATATTTAATGACTGATATGTTCCTAGTTCCTACTCGCAACTAAACATGAAAGTATTGGGCTTTGATTAATGTTTAGGTTGAATTTGTTGGCGGAGCTATGTGTTGGAACACCCGTACATTCACTGCGACTGCTGGTGAGAAGTTATTTAAAGAAGATTTTGTCTGCTAATATGCTTCACGCTCCTCTGTGGACTTGCACTGTATCTTCACTTGATTTGTCAGGTGGAGGAGCTTTTTGTAATGGGCAACCAATTCAAGTTAGTACAAATGATTTGGTAAGTCCTGACACCATGTTGAAATTCCGTTAGCATAAAGTGTATGGCTACTGGAATACTGGCTAGTGTAAGGCTTGGACTCCAAAAGTCTGTGCCTGTCATTCACTGCTTTCAATTGATTAAGGATGAACAACGCTATTGATATTGTGCAGCCTTTTTTCCTTTGCTTTTCTGCTATGCTGTTGATGGCTCTCAAAATTTTGTCTTGAAGGATAATGTCCAACTTTGTGATTCTTGTCACTTCAAGGATGAAATAGACCAATTTTAGCACTAATGACTGCATTCTTGTTGATTTGTACTCTTTTAGTTCGACATGGTGTCCCAATGTTTAAATTTATGTGTAGGTGGAGCGATCTCTCCTAGTGACGGGTTTCGGCTATGAACATGATGATGCATGGCTTACAAATCTGGACTTATTTAGGGAGTTTACAGACATAAGTCGGGTATGTATAACTGTATAAGAGCTTAAATGTGTTCGATAGTTGTAACTGCATTGTTCAAGAGGTGGTATTACTTAGAAATGTGAGTGAAATTTCCTGCTATAATTGTTAGGGAGTGAGAAGGCTTGGTGCTGCGGCTGTTGACATGTGCCATGTAGCTTTAGGAATTGTCGATGCGTATTGGGAGTACCGTTTAAAGCCATGGGATATGGCTGCTGGAGTTCTGGTAATGATTGTAGTATAAACCTCTCTTCACATATTCTTAAGATCGAAAAGCATCTTGCATAATAATACGGATTAATATTCAGTTATACCGTCAGTTATTTTGGGTCTTCTGCCTCTGCAGTTGAAAAATTCAAGCGAATGTGTTGGACTAAGCAGGGAGCTTATGGCTCTTTCTGACTTTTTATCCTTGCAGATTGTTGAAGAGGCTGGTGGAGCTGTAACACGTATGGATGGAGGAAAATTTTGTGTCTACGATAGATCTGTTCTTGTTTCAAATGGCTCAATACATTCAAAAGTAAGTTTAAATGCTTAACTACTGGCTACTGCAGCATTCGCTTAGGGAAACCTAGTTTTTGCCACACACTACTCACTGATACATACGTGCTTTATAAAGAAGATTAGAAGAGCACAAGACATGTTTATGTACCTATTTCACGAGTCATGAGACAGTCTTTTACTACTCCCATAATACCAGAAGACATGCATTTTTTTGGTAGATTTTTTTTAAATCTGTAATAATATGAACGAACCCTGTCAGTTCAGGCTGAATTGTCGCGTCACTCGTGTGCCCTAATATTTGTAATAATAGTTCATGTGAGCTCTTTTATCCCGGCATAGGGGGGTTCACATTGTGTTTGGGAATATGACATGTTAATTACTTAGTGAACATACCCTCTTGAATTTGACAGTAAATTTGAAAATTTCAGCAAAGATCATAAAGTTGGCTGCTGCTTTAGTATGTGAATGTGTTATTGATATATGATGTTTGCGTGGATTCAGCTTTTGGAAAAGATTGGTCCGGCAACAGAGAGACTGAAAGAGAAGAGCATCGACTTCTCGTTGTGGTACAAACCCGAGAACTACCGCACAGACCTTTGAAGATGAGTCTCTTTTTTTTTTTTCCTTTCTATTTCTTTTTGGTGAAGGCAACATTCCATAATACATAATTTGTTGATTGTTGATCTGGTTGAAGAAGGTGATGTTACATCCATTTTATGAATATAGCAGTGCTTCATAATAAAAAAGAAAAGAAAAAAAAGGTGATGTTACACCATACACCATTGCATAACATAACACTATTAGACAGATTACATACAGCACACATAATTATGAAATGAAACAGCTAATAAAGTCACACATCTATCAATCTGTATATATGTAGAGTAGCTCTCTTGGCAACCGCAAAGAGAGCTTTAGGAACATAACTCGGCGGCCAGGCCACGAGGTCATGACCTATCAATCTGTATATATGTAGAGTAGCTCTCTTGGCAACCGCAAAGAGAGCTTTAGGAACATAACTCGGCGGCCAGGCCACGAGGTCATGACCTATTTTGTTCACAACTTTAGATATAAAAGACACGATAAACAGTGAAACGAGTAAAGATCAGAGAGAAAACCAACTCTCATTTTTGAGAGGCAGGTTCAAGATGGAAGAAACGAGGGCAATTGTAGAGACTACAGAAGGACTGGAGGCACATTAGAGCTATGACCAGTATGGTTGCCAAAAACACAAGCATCCTCCATGATCCATATACATATGCCTTACCCATCCTATACACCTTCACCGTCCTCAAGCTATTGTAATCGTGGTTCAACCCTTCTATGGCTTCATCTATGAATTCCACCCTCGTCAACCTTATGCACTTGCTCATCCCGTTCCATAGTTCCGCCACCTCCCCGTTCTTCAACTCACTCTGGATGATGCCCCTTTCCTTGAGCATCCTCGCGTCCTCAGCCGTGTCCACTATCCCATTCATGAGCTCTGCGTAGCGAGCTATGATTAGTGGCCCCGTGATGGTCAATGCCTCGTAGGCCACTAGATTTCGGATGATCACCTCAGAGTTAACATCTAACTTGACCACCGGCAGATGGAGGGTTTGGGTGCTCTTTTCAAACCTGATAGAGAAAAACCCTCCATCTGTCGCTTTGAACTCTAGTCCAGCTTTGACCAAGCTGGACACCGAGGGTATTACAATCTCCTCCACTTGTATTATCCTTGCTCCCTCGCTGCCACTGGACTCTTCTCCTTCCGGTTTTTCTCCTGAAAAATGTGGAACGACTTTGGTGACAAGGTCTTTGACAACACCTAGCACTTTAAATGGTCCTTGTTTAAAGAATGCAAGGCCTGAAATACTATCCCATAGATCTTCAAAAACCTTCAAAGGTGACCTATGATTATTCATGTCACAAAAAGGAAGCCCACATTTATGTTTGACCCCATTCTCACCACCACCATCTAGCTCCTCGATCTCAATGGCTTTCGCTTGGTCGAGTTCAACTTCCTGGTCCCACATACGGTTGACCAAGCTATAATAGAACCCCAACAGATGGCCGCGCTTCTTCAAAGCGCTGCCATCAAGCGGGTGTTCTGCCCTTATCAAAAAGGGGGAATTCTTCTTACAAATATCAAGGTACAGGTTAGCCAACAAGCTCAACCCGAACTCACTACTAGGGCATTGAACCTCCAAGATCTTCTTCAAAACATTAATCGGAACTTGATTCTCCAACATCATAACATCTTTGACAAGACAATCATAGCTAGGTTTTTGTTGACCCTTCGAGCCAACGATGCCCGACAACCTAGGAGAAAGGTTGAGCACACTCTTAAGAGGAGTATCCCCAAAAGTGTACAAGAAGTGCAACACAAAAAGACCATCAATGGCCATAATCCATGCAAGCTCAAGAGCACTGATCTTCAAGTGCTTGTCATAGCGAGCACGAATGCGAGGAGCGTGCACGGCTAGGGCTCTGATGATCTCCTCGAGGGGGTGGTCGGGGAAGAAGGTTTGGACCTTCTTGGCGGTGAGAACCTTGAAGCGTTCCATCTCGTAGAGGTCGTCACGCCAGCGGTGGTAGGGGCCGAGGGCTAGTAGTTGAGGCTCGTAGGCTTCGGGTCGGACGTACTTCAGGATTTTGGGTACGGTGAAGACGCATGGGGGTCTATCTAGCCCCTCGTCGGTTATGTCTTCTAGCACTTGCTTCACTTCAATTATCCATACCGGCTCTTCCATCGTCATTATTATTACTATGATTTTGCACTTATTATGTATAACAAGTTCTTAATCAAAAAACAAAGATCGTAATTATTAATGAAGTGAATGATTGAGGAATATCGTTTGAATTTTAGTAATTTTGTGTCCGTTTTAACAAAATGTGGTGATGCATTGTTATATAGTACGTTGGATGATAAGTGATAAGTCTAGTTTTAATTATTCTTTTTTCTTTATTTAGTTTTTAGTACAGATTGATGCATGTTTGAAACGGTTTATCCTGTAAAAAAGCAATTCATTTTTATTATTAATAAATTAATGATCTTTTTATACAAAGCATATCGTTTCATGTAATGAAATCGTCTCCTATAATAAACGTCGATTGAGGTCGTGTGAGATAATACGAAGTTGCTACTACGGTTAATACCTACATTTTAACCATTGAACTAAAACATCTTCTATATTTAAATCGAAACTTTCACGAGATAGTCCGCATGAGTTACGTATATAATAAGAACGTCAATTCTGATCCCTCCCCACCATGCAATGCATCTATCTATCTATCTATACTATATAATAAAACAGAAACCAAAGCATGATTTTTTGGAGCCAAAATGCACCTTCTTAAATCATTACACTTTCCATATTAACTAGTTTTCATCCCGCGCAAATTGCGCGGTTGTTCTTTAAAAAAATTGTACAAATTATCATGTGAGACCTACTCTCACAATAATATAAAAGACGACAAATGATCGAGACGAAAGAAGTAACAGATTAATGTTTGATGTTTTAGATAATTTATAAAGTTAGTCTAACAATTTTTTTCCAATTTTTTTTTGCTGGTTTTAATTTCTACCTTCATAAAAAATTTGGCTTCTCAAATTTGATTAATAAGTTTAAAGGTATAAAAAAATACACATGTTCTTGAAGAACGATTTGGTCGAACATATGTGAAAGGTTCGAACATAAATTAAAAAATATGCATCACATTTTAATGTTATAAGTTTCATGTATTTTTTTTCTCATGTATTTTGTGTTATTAATTATGAAATTTATATGTTTTTAATTATGAGTTTTATTAAGTAGTCTTTTTTGTAAGATATATATTATGATTTCGATTATGAAATCAGTCCCATGATCATTATAGATTTGATTTAATTCAACCCTAGTACAATCGGTGAACGGAAAAGCGGACTAACCTTGGTCCATGTCTTACGACGCACTCAATAACAAGAAGAATAAAGACCCAAATATGATTCTCCTCCTTAACCCGTTTCCTTAACGTTCTCAGTATGATGGAGAAGAGAACTCTGCCTTTCACAAACTGTTTTCCTTTATTTTGAGAAGATGAAGATAAGATAACGTTTACTGTTACTGATATGTATATGGATATATACATGTCAAGGGATGTGTTTGTTCATAACTCAAATCGTTATATCTCTTCGTGAAAAGGCACTTCGTGATATTGGGTAAGGTCGGAAGGAATAGTTATTCCCGACTTTAATTACTTTAATTGAAACCGATCCATCGCGGTGTCGTCTTTTATATTAAAGTCCCGTTAAACGTGAACTCGTTATTTACAAACCCGAAAGACACAAGGCCATAAGAATATAAATATTCTAACATTCTCCCACTTGGCCTTAGTGTCACTTAAAGGATCAATAATTATAATGTTTACCTTAAATTGAGCTCATTAAACTTTCTATAAAACATTAATTGATTTAGAATTAATTGAATCATGGCGGTCACACATCATTCTGCGACATGATCCCTTCCATGTATCACAAATCAATCCTAACTCTTAACTATCTCTAATTTTGAGAAAATACAATAATTCTCAAAATGATTACATGTAATCTCCAATCATAAATGTATACATATATCATAATGATCACATGTACTTTATAGAGAAACATAACAATAAATGATATCAAAATGTCATAAACATAATATGAGCACACTACTTTTACATTAGCAAGGCTTTATCTACAACACCCATGCGCTCTACATGGCCAATAAACGCTTTAGGTGGTAATCCCTTAGTTAACGGATCGGCTACCATTACATCCGTCCTAATATGCTCAATTGACACTCTATGTTTCTTCACATCCTCTTTAACTGATAAGTATTTCAATTCAATATGCTTTGCACCCTTAGAGTACTTATCATTTTTAGCGAAGAATACGGCTGCTTCATTATCACAATAAATTCTCAGTGGCTTGGCTATGCTATCGATGATTCCAAGTCCCGAGATAAAGTTCCGCGTCCACAATGCATGAATAGTGGCTTCAAAGCATGCCACAAATTCAGCTTCCATAGTGGAGGTAGCAAAGATAGATTGTTTTCCACATTTCCATGATACTGCTCCCTCAGCTAATAGAAAGACATAACCAAATGTTGATTTCCTAGTATCTTTACATCCGGCATGGTCTGAATCTGAATATCCAATAACCTCTAGATCATTATCGGATCTCCTATATGTAAGCATGAACTCCTTGGTTCCTTGCAAGTACCTGAGCACTTTCTTTGCAGCTCTCCAATGGTCCATCCCGGGATCACTTTGATATCGACCCAACATTCCAACAGCAAAGCTGATGTCTGGTCGAGTACATGTTTGAACATAGTTCAAGCTCCCAACCACTGATGCATAAGGAATTCTTTCCATTTCTTTTCGTTCTAGCTCATTCTGGGGACATTGCATTTTACTGAACTTATCCCCTTTCTGTATAGGAACGATTCCGGGCGAGCAACTCTCCATTCTATATCTCTCTAAAATTGTATTGATGTAAGTTTTCTGAGACAGTCCTAACAATCCTTGTGATCTATCACGGGTTATTTCAATCCCAATCACATAGGATGCCTCACCCATATCTTTCATCTCAAAATTTTTAGAGAGGTACTTCTTTACATCATGTAACATACCCATATTATTCGCAGCTAGCAAAATATCGTCAACATACAGAACTAAAATTACAAACTTACTCCCACTGATTTTCATATAGATACATCGATCAACGATGACCTCTGTGAAACCATATGATGTGATAGTATCATTAAACTTTAAGTACCACTGTCGGGAAGCTTGTTTTAGTCCATATATCGACTTTTTCAGCCTACAAACCTTGTCCTAATTACCTGGAGCTAAAAAGCCCTCAGGTTGCTTCATATATACTTCCTCCTCAAGTTCACCATTTAGAAAAGCGATTTTCACATCCATTTGGTGACGCTCGAGATCATAATGAGCTACCATTGCCAACACAATTCTTAAGGAATCCTTCTTAGATACTGGAGAGAAGGTTTCCTTATAGTCAATACCGTCTTTCTGAGTAAAACCTTTGGCGACAAGTCGGGCTTTGTATCTTTCATTCTATGTTCCCCTTAGAATCCTTTTTGATCTTATAGACCCATTTCGAACCAATGGTCTTGGACCCTTCAGGTAACACAACTAAATCCCACACTTTATTATCATCCATTGATTTCATCTCTTCTTTCATAGAAATTAACCACTTTTCAGAATCGTTACTTTCTATGGCTTTTTGGAATGAGACAGGATCCTCACTAATGCTCAAGTCACATTCACTTTCCATATGATAACACACATAATCATCTGAAATAGCAGGTCTTTTATCTCTTACAGACCGCCTTGGTTGTTCATGTGGTGTATCATGTGGTGTATCATTTCCTCCTTGAATTGTGACTTCTGATTCATTGTTATTGTCATTTTGTGGGTGTTGAACATCATTATGTTGCTCCATTGTGTCATTTGACTGTATAGATACAATGGGTACAACTACTTTAGGTGCAACTTCAGGAGAGTGAATTTCTTCCCGAATTTCATGAATATCCACATTTCGTGGTTTATCACTCCCACTAGTTTGACCATTCTCAATGAATCTAGCATTACCAGTCTCAACTATTCTCGTACTGTGATTAGGACAGTAAAATACATACCCCTTTGACTTTTCAGGATAGCCAATGAAAAAACCACTGACCGTCCTAGAATCTAGCTTCTTTTCATGAGGGTTATACAACCTCACTTCAGCTTGGCAACCCCATATTCTAAGATGTCTTAAGCTCGGCTTCCTTCCCGTCCACAGTTCATAAGGAGTCTTAGGAACTGACTTACTAGGAACCCGATTTAAAACATAGGTTGCAGTTTTTAATGCATAGATCCATAAAGAAAGAGGTAAAGAACAATTACTTAACATGCTCCTAACCATTTCAATTAGAGTACGATTCCGCCTTTCAGCTACACCGTTCTGCTGAGGTGTACCTGGCATAGTATATTGAGCACAAATGCCTCTATTTTCAAGAAGCTTTGCAAATGGACCGGGACACTGACCATTTTCGGTGAACCTTCCATAATATTCACCACCTCTATCCGATCTCACAATTTTTACCTTCTTTTCTAGCTGTCTTTCTACCTCATTCAAGAATATCTCGAGGACATTCACAGAATGGGCCTTTTCATGCAGTAGATAAGTGTATCCATACCGTGAGTAATCATCAATAAAGGTGATAAAGTACTTTTCACCACTCCAAGAAGGAGCGTCAAAAGGTCCACAAATATCAGTGTGTATAATTTCAAGTAGCTGAGAACTTCTCGTGGCTGGTTTCTTTACTGTGTGTTTAGTATGCTTACCCTTAATGCATTCTATACATACATCTAGGTCACTAAAATCTAATTGAGGAAGAATTTCATTCTTTACCAACCTCAATAACCTTTCTTTAGATATGTGACCTAGTCTTTGATGCCACAAGTAAGCTGAACTTTCATCTGATGCACTACGTTTAATGCCTCTACTCTCAACATGATACAAAGATTCAAAAAAATTAATATCAAGATTGAACTTATAAAGAGAATCGCATAAAGTACCACTACCATAATAGTAATCATTCAGGTACAAAGAAAATAATCCAAGTTCAAACTTAACTTTAAATCCTACATCATCCAATTTACTTAAAGATACGAGATTTCTAGCACATTCGGGTACATAAAGACAATTTATAAGATCTATTTGACAACCAGTGTCTAAGATCAAACGATAGGTCCCAATGCCCTCAATTCGTGCCTTCATCCTGTTTCCCATGGATAGATATTCATTTGGTCCTCTTATGGGCCGGATCGAACTGAATCCCTGTTTAATATGAGAAACGTGAGTAGTAGCACCAGAATCTAACCACCAGGTATTATTAGGCACTTCAATAAGGTTTGATTCAAAGCATATAGAACAATAATGCATACCTCTCTTTTCGAACCAATCTTTCATTTTTGGACATTCTTTCTTGAAATGTCCCTTTTTCTTACAAAAGTGACACTTCAAATCCTTTTTCATCTTACTTTCGGGTCCTTTAATGTAAGATTTGCCCTTGTTTTTGCCTTTCCAACCTGGTGTGCTCTTGCTGCTGCTGGCTCCTTCATGACCTACAAGATGGACAACTGGGGTTTTTGCCTTCTTTAATCTCCCTTCCTCCTGAATGAGCATAGCCTTTAACTCTTGAAGTTTCCATTTAACCGTTAATGTGTTATAATTCACTTGAAACTGGCTAAACTCATCAGGTAGGGAGTTAATGACAAATTGCACCAAGAAGGAATCATTTACTTCCATCCCTAGCTTCTTTAACTTTGCTGCCAGATTTGACATTTCTGTCACATGAGTATGCATTGATTCCGAGCCGTTCAAGTCATATTTCTTATTAGTCAGTTCACTCATAAGACTACCCGTTATTGACTTGTCCGCCAGCTCAGATTGGGAGCACTCCTTTATCTTTTTCAAGAATTCCCTCGCTTTCTCTGTTTTAGGCATTGATGGCTTAATACTTTCCGCCATTGTCAATCTCATGAGGGTTAAACTCAGCCTGTTAGAGCGTTCCCACGACTCATATAAGGAAATTTCTTCCTTAGTGCTCTTGTCAGTTATGGCTGAGGGTTCCTCATCAGAAATAATGGCTAGGTCGAGTGCCATAATACCCAGTGTGAACCGGATTTCCTCGGACCATTCATCATAGTTCAGCCCATTAAACTTAGTAACAGAGTTAGCGGATGCAGGTAAATTAGATGAGACTGCAAAAATTTACACATGCTTAACCTATTAGTGCTTTGAAAACTTAATACAAATTCAGTAACATTACATACACATTTAAGTAACCTTTGGGCAATACTAAAATGCATATACTACAATTGATGTTATAAATACTTTAATAGTCAATTATCAACATACCAAAATTTTAAATGAATGACATCTTTGGACATACATAACATTCAAATTTCGTACAATTAATAATTTAACCCTTTCATATTATTATCTATATTTCATGTTCCTCCTTTGGGTGGTCACATAAACATACATAAAAAAATATAGGACTTTAATATATAGCATCTCTATAATATGGTCTAAAAAACCATTTAAACTTTTCATATATTTAAGGGTATCATAACAAGGTCACTTTGGTGACTAACTTGTACATACAATATAAACATTTAAACTTTAATGGATAATTTTCATTATAATGTGTTAATTTTTCATAAACACAAAATTTACCCATCACAATGAAAGCATTATGGTGAAAGTAACACAATTCAACAATAGAGTAGTTTATAGTGTACCGACTATTTATATACCTATTGTTCATTAATCCATACAATACCATACGCAGCGGAAGAAAATTATAAACATTGTGAACATTGATGTACAAACAGTATTAGATTCCACACATGATGAACCCTTAATAACATGAATTTCCTGATTATATATATCATGTACAAGAAGATGACGGTATGAAATTATTAGTCAAAATCATCAAACCATTATAGTCTGTATTCACAAGCATGTCATACGAGTTGCATTCTGCCTTAACAATGAATTACTGACCTAAGGCTTAATTTATATCATTGATGACATAATACCTTATCCTAAACCGACATATAATTATTAATTTATTGTAGATCAATTATGCAACATGAATGACTATCTAGTATCATGCACAAATACTTGCACGAATTCATGTGAAGTGATTAAAAACAATAAATAAGATTAATTCATGAAACAATATGCATCAACAAAACAGTACGTCCAAATATTGATCATAATGAGCATATTGTATGCCTTGATATAATAAACATATAATCATTGCCCGCATATATTATAAAATCAGTATGTTTATAAATTAAATCATGAGACACGCATCATCAAGACAATTATTATACGCATATTATTGTGCCTAACAATGAATACTGATTTAATAAACAATCATACAGAAACTTTATACTCCAATGCATACTGATTTATAATCATCATTATAACCATCATTGTACCGCAAAATATACTAATGCAGCGGACAAAAAATATAAAAATTTATGATGAATTTACTTCGTGCGATGTGGAATGAGTATCACCGATATAAAACAGAGTAAGAATTCATGGATAAACTTTTTGGAGTAAATTAATCCAATCTATAAAGGCTCTGATACCAACTGTAAGATATATATTATGATTTCGATTATGAAATCAGTCCCATGATCATTATAGATTTGATTTAATTCAACCCTAGTACAATCGGTGAACGGAAAAGCGGACTAACCTTGGTCCATGTCTTACGACGCACTCAATAACAAGAAGAATAAAGACCCAAATATGATTCTCCTCCTTAACCCGTTTCCTTAACGTTCTCAGTATGATGGAGAAGAGAACTCTGCCTTTCACAAACTGTTTTCCTTTATTTTGAGAAGATGAAGATAAGATAACGTTTACTGTTACTGATATGTATATGGATATATACATGTCAAGGGATGTGTTTGTTCATAACTCAAAATCGTTATATCTCTTCGTGAAAAGGCACTTCGTGATATTGGGTAAGGTCGGAAGGAATAGTTATTCCCGACTTTAATTACTTTAATTGAAACCGATCCATCACGGTGTCGTCTTTTATATTAAAGTCCCGTTAAACGTGAACTCGTTATTTACAAACCCGAAAGACACAAGGCCATAAGAATATAAATATTCTAACATTTTTATGAATTAAATTTATTATTTTGTAAATGATTATAACAATATGTGATTCATAGTATTAAATTATAAATAAAACAATTAAAGTCTATATTAAATTTGATTAAGAGGATCCTCTACAATGTGGAGAAAAAATAAAAGAGAATAAGAGCATGTACAATGGAGAGGACAACTTCATCCTCTTATTTTTTCTCTTTCATTCTATTTTTTTGACACATCATCATCTCTTTCATCCACCTCATTTTCCACTATCTTCATCCTCTTCATTTTTACTTCTCTAATTTTATCCCACAATAGAGAGTATCCTCTTATACTACTTTTCTAATTATTTACTTTAATTATTTTATGGTTAATATTATTTGTTTATTTAGATGGCCAATGACATATGTTTGTATGCACAAGAGCCTAGGCTCAAATTTCTCTAAAATTAGAGGAAGTAATCAACTTCCTCTTAGTAAGAGGGCCTTCCATGCTCATTCCACAATGGAGAGGACATCCTCTTAGAGGAGAGAGAGTCCTAAGAGGAGGGTAAATCCTCTCCATTGTACATGCTCTAAGAGGAGGAGGAAATGGGGTGGATGAAAGAGGGGATGAAGTGTCACAAAAATAGAAAGAGAGAGAAAAAATAAGAGGAGGTGACTCTCCTCTACATTGTGGATGCTCTAAACATCAAGAATTTAGAAATTAATAATGTTCATACATACTGTGAGATGGACATCGCATATTGATATAAATGAGATTCTTACTGAGCTATCGACGAAAAAATTGGATCGTTTTTTCTTTCGCATAACCCTTGCAATAATAGAAATTCGATTCATGTTTTCCGTGATTCGGTGATTGACTTCGACTGAAAATGGAATGTCATTATGTATATCAATTTTTTTCTGCTCACAGGTGATTATGAATGTATGGGGAGGGGTGGGGAGTTGAATTGGGAAGATGAAGAGTACTGGTGAATTGGGAAGTTGAAGAGTAGTGGTAAGTTTTAGAAGTTACCGTAAGTTACTCAACTTCTCCTAAAATTGATGGAAAAGTTACACAAACATTTTTTTTAATTTAAAGTTAAACTGCCACATAGGACGCCATGTTGGAGCCACATTGGACGCTTAGGTGGATGAATATGGTGGCTCCATTTTCTTTGGCTTTAATATATAAAAGATTAATGCTGTATAATATATATATCAAAACATTTATAATAACCATTAATCTAATATAATACTCCGTATTAATCAAAAGTTTCATATTAATAAGATATTTTTGGTATGTACATTTGTTAAAACGTCAAGAACACAAATTTATAATATTTTGACGGTAATATAATTTATCACAGGTTAAAACATTTGAAAACTGTTGAGAATTGACTCCTAAACCCAAGTAATCACATGTGTCCCACATTGAAAGATGAGAGAAAGATGATTCACCTTTTAAAGCAAGGGGTTACTCCCTCTATTGTCAATTGGTTTTAGAGTGGAACCCTCTTGTCTTGTGAGTGGACTCTTCCCGTCTCGGGTGTGGCCCAGGTCCGTTATGTAATTTCACATGGTATCAGAGCCTACGGTTAAATGAACTGGGGAGTAATATTATACGTCTGCCATAAGTATTTATTACGGAATATTTCGTATTTTTTTTTATTAATTTACAAGATAACAATCATACGTGTCTTTTTAATGTTACACTTTGAGTTCTTCGAGTTGGTCCCAATTAGAGATCTATTTTTTTTGTTCGCAATTTATTTAAATGTTTTGTGTTATGATTTTCGTATCAAGTTAGTTCTATAAAATTAAATTTTCCATTATTCTATAAAACATAAGTTAAGACTAATTGCTCAACAAATAATCGTATCAAACATACGAGATACGTGTATATCATGATAACAGTTACAAGTGAAACATGTATGTTCGCATTAATTTTTCACGTGTATATAATTCAAGTTGATTTTAAGCGTATATTTTTTCTATATGATAAATTATCTTTGTTAAAGGTCGATATCCAAACATGATTATCTACTTAAGTCTTTTATATATGCCCGTGCAACTTTGCACGGGTATTAACCCAGTGAAACTATATAGTTAAGGCCTTTAATTTGTTGTATATACATACATACACTCACTCGTATTTGTTTGGTAGTACCGTATCATGTGATACACATTTTGAAGGTAGACCTGTTATTATTATTATTAGTAGTAGTAGTTATTCAATCAATATATGGTTAAGTAAGTGGTCTGAATAATTAAGCTAGGATTAGACGCAATACACGATGCCTTTTTGTCTTATAGAGTTCATCTTCTACTCGGTAAATGGTTTTGTTGCCTTTTTGTTATTAATTGTGGAGTTCTTATTATGGCTGGGCGTACTAGTTATTTCAGCTAATAAATTTGACATCTTCAACTAACCTAGGTTGTTTCATCTATCGATAATTATTTCGTTACTAAAACAATAACATCAGAGCCTTAGTCACAAAGAGATTTGGGGTCGGCTAACATAAATCAATATCTGAGATCGTCAAGTCATCATCTATAAAAATAACAAAAAAAAAGGCGAACAATAAAATAAACTAAAATAAAAATACAGTTTCAAACGCAAAATTAAGTTGAAAGCGTTATTAATAAGTTTTAAATGGCATTTCTCCCATTAAAACTATCGATTTGAACGTTCATCACAGACATATTTCTCACAGATAAGGAAAAACCTAAAGCTTTTATATCAATTTTGTTATAACGGAAGAGAAAGACAAACAAATAAGAACTTAAAATCGAGAGACAGACAGATTTATGTGGTTCACTAACACCCAGTTAGCTACATCCACGGGCAGAGGAGGGAATAGTTTTATTAATTTGAGGAGAGGTTACAGATTTCAGACTGATATCATAATTTCTAGGGGAGAGGTATGAGAGTTTATATACTACTCTCAACCTAAACAAAAACCCTAAACAGATTGGGAAACCCTATACAATAGGAAATCCTAGGTCAGATACTCAGATATTGATTAGGAAACTCTAATCAATCAGATATTAATTAGAAAACTTTCCTAATTAAACAGATTCATATCGGAAACCAATTCGAGATCCAAAAGAACAATTGCAAGGCACTTATTTCCTAACAATCTCCACCTTGACTTGAATTGTCTCACAATCAGATCAAACAGATGCACTCCAACGAATGCCATATCAGATTACCAGATGCACTCCAAAAAATGTCAGATCAGATGTACCAGATGCACTCCAAAGAATGCCAGATGTACCAGAAGTCTCCTCAATCAGACAGATGTACCAAATGCACTACAACTAAGGATGGCAATGGGTCGGATGCGGATCGGGTGAAGCCTCACCCGCATCCATCACCCGTCTCTATTCGCCCACCCGATCCATCCATCATCCTCTAGGAGTGTCATCCATATCCGATCCACCCGTCATCCACGGGTAAAACGGGTGGTTCGGTTGATTTAACGGCTGAATCCCCTGTACTACGGAGTGGGAGTATTATTTTGTGAAATAAATACCAAATCGAAAACAATTTCTTGCGAGACTTAGCTTGCGACTTGACACCTTTCGTCGTCATGGTAGTATTATTTGAGTTAGGTCTATTCTAGGAAATAAAAATGAATAAGGTTTTAGGAAAACATTAGGCATTCTCTTATCCATCACCCGCTATTCATCCATCACCCGCTATTCATCCATTTAATTGGGTTTTCACCCATTTATTTTTCTCGGGTGGATCGGGTGCGGAGTGGATGCGGGTGAAATTGCCATCCCTAACTACAACGAATGCCAGATGTACCAGAAATAAAACTCCTCTCCCCCTCCTGCCTCAGATATTGCCCAACAAAGGGCAATCAGATATTTCCAGGATTTAGCAAGTCCAAACCACGTTGGAACTTGCTATTCGGAACCAGATCAGACAGACCCACCTCATCTTCATTACCATACCTTTTCGGAAGCTTCATTGACCACTCACGAGCCAATCTCTGCTGCTTCTGAACTGGTAATGAAGAACCTGATGGTTCAGATTCAGATTCAGACTCGAACGGTAGTGGTCGATCTTCAGATTTTGCTTCACTCTCATCAAGAGTTACTTGCTGCTCCACCTGTTTATCAGTATTACCACTGCTTCTACCTTCCTCCGATTTCAGTGATGATATCATCAGACAAACTGTACTCTCCTCCAGAATGGCCATCTCAGCGGTGACTATGTCGTCTTTCTTCACGAATGGCGCCCACCGTCTCTGTTGTTTTAACAACGTCCGCATCTTGATCTATCCCATACTAAAACTATTCCTCCCATCAAAACTCTCAATTTTAACGCTCATCCCAGACATCTTTCTCACAGATCGGATGAATCAAAGCTCTGATACCAGTTTGTTATAACGGAAGAGAAAGACAAACAAATAAGAACGTAAAATTGAGAGACAGACAGATTTACGTGTGTGGACATGACGTAGGTCCACCCCGACGTGGCCACGCGCGGGTTTGGGTAGGCGAATGAATCTCGTGGTGAGATTGTTCTCGGGTTCGAAATTTAAGTCAAAGTTGGAGTCGCCACCAAATTTATGGTAATTCGGAACCATTCGAGCCCACTCTATGTCGTCATGGGCTATACACAAAGTACGACCCACTTCGATTTCAAAGTTTATGGGGCCCGTCCCTTTGCATTGCGATACCGATACCATCTACACCGGTATCGTGTAAAGAATGACTCTCGTGCGCCAACGGTTTCGGGCATCCGGAAACCGAGGTTCTGAGTAAGGGGTGGGGGTACGTGTTGGGAAGCCCACTAAGGACACCCAACCCCGCCCGCACATGGCGGCCTCTACGAAGACATCGTTCGTGTTCGTGTGCGCGCGCTAGTAAAATGACTAAATGATATGCAAACAGTGTTTTCGGCTAAGCATGTGAATTACCGGTTAGCTACGTCATTTAATGCATCTTGAATATGGTCGGAGTAATTTAGCATGCGAGGTTCATTTATAAAGCGATAAGCAAGTAAATAAACAAACTCCAAAGTAAATAACGTACAAGTTACACGGGCGGAAATACAACCCGGCCAATACAAAGATTACAAATAATATACGAACGGAATAACAAATAAAAAAAGATAGAAACGGACCCGTATATAAACTAGACCGTGAATTATGTAGATGGACGAACCCCGATTAAATACACATTGCGTTGTGTATTAAACGAAGGACGGAGACATAGGACCTAAGCGTGATGCTAGCCCGATCCCATGTCTCGATGCCTTGTCCCAACTTATCACGTCGAAAAATCGATCAAAGTTGTTCTAAGTGTAGTGATATATATGGGTTTTGAAAAATAGGTTCACGTGATTGACTTTACACGTGTCGACTAAAAGTCGTAAAAAAGACGAGGCTTAAATGTTGCATTTAAGCTCTTGGTTTTCTGGGCTACAGGACCCACTCGGTCGAGTCATGGTCTGACTCGGTCGAGTGTGTCCTCGAAATGGCTACTGCCCAGATTTATGGGTGTTACTCGATCGAGTAGCCTACGTACTCGGTCGAGTAGCCCCTGTGCGAGTACCAGCTCGTTTTATTTTTTGTTCAAAATCGATGGTTGGCCAAATTAAACGCAAATATCGCACGATTTGAGTTTAATTCGGCTTCCGGTGCTATAATCGCGTATGCATGCGATTATAATACCGTTATCGGAGTTTTATGAAAATGTTTTCGCTAGATTAGAAATTTTGTATTAGTGACGAAATTTCATCCCTCTACGTCACGACATCGAAACTAACCCTTTCGGATTATGTGATGTCGGTTTTCGTGTCAACGGGTTCCGTACTAATAAAAATGGGATCAAATGCGTTCAACTATTATTAATCGCGATCATGTCACGCCCTTGAGTACATTGGGGCGGGGCTCCTCGAAAGGGCTCCACCTCCGTCGTTGCTCGTAAAGGGATTAGACGGACCTTAGGCGATCATTGTAGTCAAACGTATTTAAAACCAAAATTTAATACTAGTATATATATACACGGTATGATAATGTTAGTAATGATTAAAAGATGATAAAAATGAGGATGCGAAGAACATAAAAAAGATTAATGTTAGTGCTACTAGATTAATATGATTACAATACGAAAATGCGAAAATGTACACAAAATGACGAGAATAAAAGGATTGAGACGGGGTTAAGGACACCCTCAACATACATGCTTAGTAGGGACCTCGGAAATGGACTCGTAAATAGCGACGGGATGCCGGAGTATCGAGGATGTACGCGAGTTATGGTGTGTGTGTATGATTCGTCGGTTTTTCGAGGGACGAAAGGCTCGGTTTTTTTGGCTTAGTGGTGCTAGGGTTGTAGTGTGAAGAGTATGGGAGGGTTAAGGTGAAAATGTAGAGTAAATATGCATTCAAAAAAACTGAAATATGAGAAGGGTTGGAGGGGTATTTATAGAGTTTACCCCACGACCTAGGGTCACTCGATCGAGTGGCCCTAGTGCACTCGATCGAGTGCCCTAGAAAGTGGGCCTGATCCGGTTTTTGACGCTCCACTCGACCGAGTGGGTCAATCCACTCGATCGAGTGGATCAAGTGAATCGAGATAAATTAGGAAGGAGTTGACCTTGTTGATTTGCTTGTTCTATTTGAATTTTGATTTGGGCGCCAGTTTCGAGAAGTTGAATTTGGCTGATTTGTGTGACGGGTTCGTCTTTGACCGGGTTTTGACCCGGTCGCCAAAAGACGGGTTTTATTTTTGGTGTCGGTTTTGGCCCAAATTAGTCTTGTTTTGCTCGGAACGACCCACTGGGCCTAAATTTGAGGTTGGTTTTGAGAGATTTGTACTCCGCTAAATGTCCATGTCGGATATTATTGATTCCGAGCTCATATTCGAGTATACTAAGTCACGTTTGCGTCCGATCATCATCGGGTGTTTTGTCGGGAACTGCTATAGACATTAGCAGGCAAAATGCGGGTGTCTACAACGTGGTTCACTAACACCCAGTTAGTTACATCCTCGGGCAGAAGGAGGGGATAGTTTTATTAATTTGAGGAGAGGTTACAGATTTCAGACTGATATCATAATTTCTAGGGTAGAGGTATGAAAGTTTATATACTACTCTCAACCTAAACAGAAATCCTAAACAGATTGGAAAATTCTATACAATAGGAAATCCTAGGTCAGATACTCAGATATTGATTAGGAAACTTTAATCAATCAGATATTAATTAGGAAACTTTCCTAATTAAACAGATTCATATCGGAAACCAATTCGAGATCCAAAAGGACAATTGCAAGGCACTTATTTCCTAACAAATTTGTTACAACAGAAACGAGAAAGACGGAAAAAATAAGAACGTAAAATTGGAAGATATAGAGATTTTCTCACAGATTAGGAAAAAACTCAAAGCTCTTATATCAATTTGTTACAACGGAAACGAGAAAGACAGAAAAATAAGAACGTAAAATTGGAAGATACGGAGATTTGCGTGGTTCACTGACAACTACGTCCACAAGCAAAAGGAGATGAGATTTTTATTAACTTGATGAGAGATTACAAATTGTATGATAACATAATCACTGGGTAGATAGGGTATGAAAGTTTACATAATACTTTCAAAACTAAAACAGAAACCCTAAAAGCCTAATAAGAAACCCTAGACCCAATTGATCAGATATCGATTAAAAAATCCTAATCAAAATATTCAAGTTATAAGTCAACATAAAATTTACGTATTTAATATTCTTGTGTACTTATACCCAATACTTTACTTCAAAATATCGATCAAATCAAACACACACAAAAAAATGATTTTTACAAAATGTAAAAAAAGGTCAAAAATAAATCATCGTATAAAATAAAATAAAATAAATATTTATCATAATGTCAGTACTTGTATTTTCTTCTTCGTTTTATCAAAGTTACTCCAGTATAGTACTCGTAACATCTTTAGATCGGAATTTCAACCAATAAATTATCGTCATAATGCCTCAATGGTTACTACTCACTAGTTTACTACCTGTCATCTACGTCTTAACTTTTTAACTATTAAACTCAAACATCTACGATAATTAAATAGAAACTTTCTTGATATAGTAAGCGTGAGTTACGTCTATATTAGGGATGCCATTTCTCTCCCCCCACCCTTCATATATGCATGCAAGTATAAGTTATGTAACCTTATACTTACGGCCTTTAATTTGTTGTATATGTTTGGTAGTACATACCATACATGTGATACACATTTTGAAAGTGGGCCGCCTATTATTATTATTATTATTATTATTATTATTATTATTATTATTATTATTATTATTATTATTATTATTATTATTAGTCAATATATATGGTTAATTAAGTGGTCTGAAGCTAGGATTAGAAGTAAGTGGAGGATAATTTTTTGTCTTATAAAGTTCGTCTCGTAGTAATGATCATGTTCAATTGTTTTTCATGTATATTCATCGATTGAGTGTATGTAGGGTAGTTAGCACGTTTGGATGATTTGACATTTCTCACAAATACTACAATTCAAAGATCCAATAGCACCAACAAACAATTCAAAGATCCAAGCCTTCAACAATATGCATATTATTATAATAGATCGTGGAACAATATCTTAATTGGTAAATCAGAAATGAGATCGTATTAATGTGTGTTCCAATATACATAACTTGATATGTATTTATAGATATCGAATACAATACTACAAGCTAAGGGGTATATCGCTTCATGGAGACACATATTGTTTGGAGGATGAAGACATCCATATCATAACACTCCGATCCCCCTTGGATGTCTAGCTACCATCCAAAATATGACATCTTTGACGCGAATGAACTATTGCCTCATTAAAACCTTACCAGGAAAATCTAGTGGGAAAAACCATGGTGAAAGAAAAAGAGTACAACTTGCATTACCCCCTCGTGATTATATTACAGAAAATCTTTATGACGCCGTAAACCAAGTCGTTATATCAACTTCTTGAATGTAGTTGTAGGAAGATCTTTAGTAAATAAGTTTTCTAGATTTTCACTTGAACGAATCTGTAAAACATTGATATCTCCACCTTTCTGAAGTTCGTGAGTGAAAAAGAATTTTGATGAGATGTGTTTTGCCCTATCTCCTTTGATATATCATTCTTTTAGTTAAGCAGTACATGCGGCATTGTCTTCATATATAATGGTTGGTGCTTCTTTATTGGATCGGAGGACAATCCACAATCTTCTCGATCGTATGTGTTGAATAACAGTCCTTAACCGAACACACTCACGACTAGCTTCATGGATTGCTAAAATCTCAGAATGGTTAGATGAAGTAGCTACAAAAGTTTGTTTCATAGAACGCCGCAAGATTAGAAATAACATTACCGTCGTATGTAAACATATATCCAGTTTGTGGACGTGCATTATGAGGGTCAAATAAATAACCTGCATCTACAAAACCCACTAAATTTTCTTTGACATGTTAGGAAAAAACAAACTAAGGGGCCGTTTGGTTCAAACAAATGAAATGAAATGGAATGGATTCTAATAGAAAGGAGGGATGGAATTAGAACTCCATACTTATTAATGGTTGTTTGGTTCGATCCTTTAATGAATTGTGATTGTCATTCATGGTGTTTGGTTCAAATACATGGGGATTCATTTGATTTTGTTAAAAACTAAAAACCGTTATTTATAATTAAAAATTTATCACTACAAGATAATAACAAAAACAACCATCTTTAATGGTTCATAAAAAATCCATCAAAAAAGTTCATAGCAAACTTCAAAAATAAAACATTCTAGGTAAAAAAAACATGAAAATAAATTTATACATAAAATTATGAGTGCATTTATCATAAACATCAAAGATTGTCATTCCGAGGCAAGTGTGGTGGATGAGGTTAATAACAAACTCCCTCTTCCATGCATCATCTGGACTCTGGTAAAAGAGAGATAAATCACTTGGGTTAGATGCCAATTTTTGTGCGGCTAGTAATGCTTCAAACCTAGTCAATCCTTGTACACCAAGAAGCTTGTTTATCAAGTTTTTCTTTTGATCTTCAAATTCTTGCTCACGGATCATGATGGCATGTTCATGTTGCTGAGTGGTTGATAAAGCATTTGCAATAGTAGACATATGAACATTCATTCCGTTCATAAAACCAGCTAAGTTTGAAGACATATCTTTAAAAGACGTTGATAAATCCACAACCTCGGGAATCTTTATCTTCTTTGTTTTCTGTTTGTTATTCTCCAATGGACTTTTCATCGTTTTTGCTTTCTTTGAAGTAGGTTCAGTTGGATTAAACTGAGTAGACTGATAAAGTGATTCATCATCATCCAATATGTCATCTTCATCACTCTCATCTTTACTTAAGTCAATGGCCTCATTTTGTTGGTTATCCACAGCTTCCGCAAAACTCTCAGAATTAGTCCCAGTGGCTCGATCAGGACCATATATAATTGCCAACTTATCAAAATGTGGAAACGGAACATTCCACAATCCATGAGCACTTTTATTTAGCTGAAAAAAATACACATACGGAGTATTATATATCAAATGGCAATAAAAAAGATTAATAAGCATTCAATTTTAATTTTTTTAAATACAAAAAAATATTACCCTACAAAAATCTTCATAAGATTGTCTTTCACACTTTATCATATGGTTCTGCTCATCCCAAGAAAAGCCAGACGTGCGAAACATTTCTGTTAACGCATTATATTTATCTTTGAACCATTTAATTTTAGACTCAATATGAGGAACTGCTTTTAAACCACATCCTGGAAATTTTTTGTTCAGCATATCCTCCAACTTATTCTTGAAGCCACTCTTGAAATTGCCGTCTGCTTTCCATTGTGGATCATTACTCAAGTCTAGCAAGCCATCAATTAGATATTCTTCTTCAAGTTTGGTCCAAGAGCGCTTATTTTTTCCTTTTCTACCTTGTGATGTTTGTCTAACATCCATGCTACATACAATATAATGTTAATGACGTAAAATCAACTCTTAAATAAAATTATTGCATTTCATCGTCACAAATATATATTATACAATACATTAGTTCAAAAATATTTGCAAACTTATTAAAGCATTCAAAATATATTATTTCAAGAAACATGAGGAATACAAGTCCAAACAATTTATGCATTTTGATTACGTCTAGCTCTCCAATTGTTATAAATAGTCTGTGCTAAAGTGTTACGATAGTTAGTCCATTCATCAGATGTCTCAATCAAAGTAATATAATCAACTTCTTCATCTGAATCATCGTCATCACTGTCATCATCTTCTTCATCATCTGATTCTTCATAAATTGTGTAATCAGTAGGCATATATTTTCGAATGAGGTTATGTAATAAGGAACAAGCCTGAACTATACGACCTTGAGTTCGTACTGAAAAGAAAGAAGGAGACCTAAGAATACCCCATCTCCCTTTTAGTAATCCAAAACATCTTTCAATAACATTTCTAGCTTTAGAATGTTTCATATTGAAATACTCCTCGGCACTAATTGGTTGTCGATCACCCCACTCCTTAAGATGATATCTGTGACCTCTATATGGTGCTAAAAAACCTTCACAATTTGTATATCCCGCATCAACCAAGTAATATAAACCTTCACATTTATTTAAAAAAAATTGTTTCAGTCTTAAGATTGAATATTTAAGGATATAATTTTTTTTATTAGTTTCGTAATACATTCTTTAATTTTATTACCTTGAGGAACCTTTAAGCCACTGGGTCTACTAATAGCGTCTCGAAGGACACAACCATCATGAGCTGATCCTTCCCAACCAGGTTGTACATATATAAATTCCAAAAAAGGATTACATACACCTAACACATTTATAGCAATAGAATACCCTTCCTTGTTTGATATCTTGGTCTATGCTCATTTGGCACTTGAACACTAATGTATGTGCCATATAAGGCTCCTAAACAATTATACAAAACAAATAAAGGTGAATAAGTTTAATAGTGCGGTTAGTTTTGCGTGAAGTACACATGATTAACCAAATTGTAATACCTGGAAATATTTCCATCTACCATCTTCACATTCTGATGTTATTGGCTTCGGCTTTTTAAGCAAATGGTCATGTAACTTTAGAACAACATGAAGACAACGATGAAAGTTTCTACTCACACTCTCTCCACTTCTAAAGAAATGATTTCCTATAGTCCTATTTTTGAAATGATGGGCTAATGTATATAAAAACATAGCCACAATTTCCTCTAATGACATATTTCGCGTTCCATTCAAATCTCCAATATCTCTAACCATCTCACAAAGCACATAAAACGTTCTTCGGTTCACACGAAGTTCACTTTTACAAATTATGTCACTGTGCTTAGTTAGTGTATGCAAGTGTCTTTTTCGAAGACACTTTTTTTCATCTTTACTATATCGAGGACGTTAAATCTTATGAATAGTCACACCCATCATACACAATAACACATATAAAATGGTAATTACGTTAATAATAACCATGATAGTCAGTAGCAATTCAATTTGACTCTTCTTCCGCCTCCTTATTACAATCAATTGAGAGGTAAACATTTCTGTGAAACCATATACACATCAAATGTAAGACCGGCGAAAATCATATGAATGCAAATTCAATAAAAAAGTATACAAATTTAATGAAAAAATAAGATATGTCAAAAATTATTTAGATGAAAAAATCCAATAAAAGAACAATATTATCAATAAAACAATTATTATTACGTACTAATAAAAAAAAGGGTTATTTAATAGTAATAATACTGACTATTGGGCGTATTCCAGTAATAATACAAATTACAGTTAATCCCAGAATAATACAGTGAATTGGAGTATTCTAATGAGAATGGTACAGTTTCATTTGTTCCTTGCAACAGCATGTAATCTTCCTGAAAAACAACCGGCAACTTCATTCCATTAAATCCACACCCACCCTCCTCCTTCTTTACCCTTTTTCTCCATCTCTCTCCTACTTAAATCCAGGTCTTCAATGGTAACTTTGCAAAAAAATTAAAAAAGTCTTCATTTCCATTAAATCTAATAATGGGCTCTCCATCAAATGCAAGCTCTTCAAATTCTTGGGGCTCAAAATTGTCGAATGAAGTTTTGTCAGCTTCTTCGACCACAGTAAACCAACACAACTCGTCCGGGTCAACTGAGATTGTCCTAGTTTGCTTAACAGTGTAACACAACTCTGAATCTTTCCTAACAAATGTACCCCAAATAAGAACTTCACGGTCACACTACTCCAAGGGTCAACCTACACAATATGTCAGGTAAGTGAATGAAAAACACTAATTTTACCTAACAATTTGCTTGATTCAGATTGAATTAGGTGGTAAAATGATCCTTTTTTTTTGCCAACGCGGTAAAATGATCAAAAACCCAAACATAACATAAATCCTAGAAATATGAATTGAATTCAGATAATCGACTAACTTACCCCTGCCATTGTCGGCGAAATACTCTAAAGCGAACGAACTTCAACCCAGTAGCTGTCAGTGTCGATTAAACCAACTTCAACTCGCAAAATTCGAACAAAAAAGTTGAAGAATAGGCACGGATTTACTTACGAAATTGCGAACGAGATTAGAAGATTAGGGTTGGAGAGGGTGAAGTAAATGGAGAGTGAAGTGAAGTAAATGGTGATGGTGACAGTTGGATTTCAAAGTAATGAAAAGTAAAAACTGAAGTAAATGATGCGCTTAAGGGGAGGTGGACCGGTTACTCTGGTAACCCGTCCACCGTACCATTCTCATTAGAATACTCCAATACCCTGTAGTATTTTGGGATTAACTGTAATTTGTATTATTACTGGAATACGCCCAATAGTCAGTATTATTGCTATTAAATAACCCTAAAAAAATACGTATAAATTTAGAAAGAAAATAAAAAATTAAACACTCATACGTAGAATAATAAACAAAAAAATAATCTAAACAACCCTAGAAATAACAATAGTACAATGAAATTTCTAAAAATTTTCAAGTAATCATATTACAATAAACAAAAACATAAAAGAAATTTTTTTAAAAAAAAAGGAAAATGTGAATTACTTGCCGTGAGGGTTGAGTTTCAATTTTTTTTCTTTCCTTTTCCTTTTCCTTTCTACTAACCTAGGGTTGTAATAAGGGTGTAATAGTGTGAATATAGGTATGAATTTTGAATCATGGGGTGGGAGGGAGGATTCTCATTCCAAGGGATTGGGGTGGATTTCCATCCCCTTGGGGTTTCAACTTCATCCCCAAAAGGCCCAACCAAACATTGGAATGAATTTAATCCATTCCAATCCACTCCTAAACACCCAACCAAACACCCTCTAATATCTTTTGTACCTGAAAGGTAACAAAGTATATGTTTGACTTCATTCCAATGTCTTCGGGTTGGACATGAGCTAAACCTGTATAACAAATTTACAGAAAATGATATGACGGGCCTTGTATGACTAGAAAGATACACTAATGCCACAATTGCACTTAAATATGGTACTTCAGGACCAAGAATTTCTTCACTACTCTCATGAGAGCGGAAATGGTGTTTATCTATATCAAATGATCTTACCACCATTGGGCTGGTTAGAGACTGAAATTTCTGCATAATGAATTTGTTTAACATTTTTTCTTTGTATGTTGGTGAGCAAGAATTTCATTATTTAAATGTTCAATTTGTAGCCCCAAACAAAATTTGGTCCTTCCAAGATCTATCTTTCATTTCAAATTTCTTCTTTAGATATTCCATCATCACTGAAATCTCATCATGAGTCTCAACGATAATTAAATCAGTAATAAATACTGCTATTATGACATATCCTGATCCAAATCTCTTCATGAAAATGCATGGGCAATAGGGTCATTTTTGTAGCCTTCCTTTATTAAATACTCATAGAGGCGGTTAAATCACATATGCCCAGATTGTTTTAGTCCATAAAGAGATCTATTCAACTTGAAATCCAAATGATCGTCTTATTACCCCCGAGCATTCTACTTGGTGTGGACTTTTTTCAGCCAGAATATGGACTCATTTTATTCCTGGACCAAAAATGACGAAAAAACATGGATAATAACCTTCCAAATTGCTCGCTTTTGGCTATTTTTTGAAAGTGGTGAAACTTCTCGATAGGAATAGAAGACCTAATAATCATTATCATCAGAACCCTTTGACACGATATAAAACGGAGTATAGAACTTGTTTCGACCGATTCCGACGCATCTCAAAACACAATGTTATGGATTCTAAAAGTCTCTGTTGAAATCCAATTCACCTTCTTATTACACGGGGCATTGTACTTGGTGTGGACTTTATCCAACGAGAATATGGACCCATTTTATTTTGTGGCCGAAAACGTGGATAACAATTTTCAAAATCGGTCGTTTTTGTCTATTTTTCGAAAGCGGTGAAAGTTGCTCGATAGCACAAATTTTTTTGACAAAAACTTCGCTATAAGAATAGAAAGTCTATTAATGATTATCAGAACCTTTTGACACGATATAAAATAGAGTATTGAGCTTGTTTCGAATTATTACGACACGTCTCAAAACGCAATCTTGTGTCTTCTAAAAGTGTCCATTGAAATCCAAATGACCCTCTTATTACCTCAAGATATTGTACTTGGTGTGGAATTTGTTCAGCACGAATATGGACCCATTTTATTTTGGGACCAAAAAGACCGATAAAACATTGTCCTTGTATTGTTCAGCTGGAGCACCCGCCGGTAAGGAAGAACCGTAGCTTCAAGTACATGAATATGTGGAGCGAAGCGCCGAATTTTCGTACTTGTGTCGCGAATGCGTGGAAGGAGACAATCTTTGGGACGCCTATGTTTCGGATAGTGAAGAAATTGAGCGGTCTCAAAAGACTGTTGAAGAGGCTGAATGCTGACTGTTTCTCTGATATAGAAAGTCGGTGTAATCAGGCTGAGCTCAGGCTCGACCTTTTGCAGCAGCGTCTCAGATCTGACTTATCTGTGGAACTTTTGCAAGAGGAGAGCGAGATGAACGAGCAGGTTAGGATTTTACAGGCTGCTAGGGCTGATTTTTGGAGTCAAAAATCTAAGCTTAAATGGGTCCGTGATGGGGATGTAAATTCGGCGTACTTTCACGGACTCCTCCGAGAACGACGTGCTAACAACGCTATAGCTAAGATTTCTGATGCGGACGGCCTGGAGTGTGATAATAAGGCCTCGATCGAGGATGCTTTCACACGGTATTACCGGGGGCTTCTCGGTGATTCACGAGTTGTTGAGGATATTGATGTTGACTTGATTAGACGGGGTCCCATTTGTTCACAGGAGCATAAACTGATTCTGGAGGCAATTGTGACACCGGATGAGATCAAGAGGGCTCTCTTTTGTATTCCTCGGGATAAATCTCCGGGACCGGATGGCTTCTCGAGTCAATTCTTTATTGATTCGTGGGACATTATTGGTGAGGAAGTTGTGATGGCTATCCAGGATTTCTTTATCTCTGGTAAGCTTCTAAAACAATTGAATTGTGCGAATATTGTTCTGATTCCTAAAGTGAATAAGCCTCAAAATGTGAAAGAGTTCAGGCCGATTGCTTGCTGTAATGTCTTGTACAAGTGTATAGCCAAAATTATTTGTGCAAGGTTGGCTAAGATTTTGCCTCAGATAATATCTCCTAATCAAGGAGGTTTTATTGAAGGCCGTAGTATTGTGGAGAATGTGCTGATTTGTCAGGACTTGGTGCGTATGTATAAGAGGGGGAGAATTTCGCCAAGATGCCTGTTTAAAGTTGATATTCATAAGGCATATGACAGTGTTGAGTGGAGTTTTGTGGACCAGATGTTGAGAGCCTTGGACTTTCCTGACCACTTTCGTCGATTGGTCATGGAATGCGTCGAGACCGTTTCCTACTCACTTTGTGCTAATGGAGATAATTTTGGGTTTTTTCGAGGGAAAAGGGGTTTGAGACAAGGGGATCCCATGTCGCCTTTGTTATTCACGATATGCATGGAATACTTCTCTCGAATTATGGATTTTGGAAGAGTGGATAGGAATTTTAAATTCCATCCGAAATGTGGTCCTTTGAAGCTGACGCATTTGCTTTTTGCGGACGACCTCCTCCTTTTTTGTAAAGGGGACCGGGAATCGATGGAATTCTTGTGGAGTGCCTTCGCAACCTTTAGCAGGGCCTCGGGTCTGAGCGTAAGTGTGGGTAAGTCTCATGCTTATTTCGCAGGGGTGGATGAGGACAAGAGGAATGCGATCCTTCATCTCTCGGGTTGCGTTGAAGGTACATTTCCTTTTCAGTATCTTGGGTTACCTATCCAAAGTACTCGTTTAGGTAAGCTTGATTGTGAAATTTTGATAGCCCGTATTATCTCGAGGGTCTCTGGTATTGGAGCCCGTAAACTGTCTTATGCTGGGAGACTGACTCTGGTCCAATCTGTTCTGGCTCAACTGCACAATTATTGGGCAATGATTTATATCATTCCTAAGTTTGTCATGGCTCGAATTATTTCACTATGTCGTAATTTCTTATGGGAAGGAGGTGTAGAAGGAAATAATCGAGCCTTGGTTAGTTGGGAAAAAATTTGTCGGCCCAAAGATGAAGGAGGTTTGGGAATTAGGGATCTGTATATCTGGAATGAAGCTGTCGTGGCCAAGCTAGCTTCGTGGGTGTTTGACCAGCCGGACCGGTTGTGGGTTCGGTGGGTCAATAGCATTTATCTGAAGGGGGGGAGTGGTATGATTATCGGCCTCAGTCCGATGTTACGTGGGCGTGGAGGAAAATTTGTCAGGCTAAAGAGAAAATAAAGAATATGTTCGTCAATGGTACTTGGCATGGAGCGGAACCAAGTTTCTCGATTGCGAGGGCCTATCAGGAGTTGCGTTCTTGCGACTCACCTGTCCCGTGGGCGAGACTGGTGTGGAGCACGTGGAGTGTTCCGAGACATAGTTTCATCTCGTGGCTTGTGTTCCGAGGGGCCCTTAACACGAGGAAGAAGCTGTTTAGGATCGGGGTTGCAGACTCGGATCGGTGTTTTATCTGCGAGCGGGAAGAAGAGAGTTTAGAACATCTTTTCTTTGGCTGCAGTTGGAGTTCTCGGGTGGTGGGTCTGTTGAGCAATTGGGTGAGGAAACCAATCCCGTGTATCACGGGGATGATCTGGGCTACGAAATTGAGAGGTTCGAAGTTGCAATGTAATGTACTTCGAGCGATGATCAATGCGACTATTTACCATATTTGGAGACAAAGGAATGCTTGTAGAATTGATAAAGCGGTGCGACATCCACAGGAGATAGTCAAATTGATCGTGTCGGATGTTAAGAATAGGATTTTGTGTAAGATTAATTACCCTGTAACGGCTAAGGATGCTAAATGGCTACATAATTTGATGTAGTCATTGTTGTTTTGTTGTTCCCTTTTATTTATATACTTACCTTTTACCAAAAGAAAACCTTCAAAATTTGTCGTTTGTGGCTACTTTTCGAAAATGGTGAAAGTAGCTTGGAAGTGCGAATGATTATTGACGAAACTTCTCGATAAGAATAAAATGCTTAATAATGATTATTAGAACCCTTTCACATGATATAAAATGTAATATGAAATTTGTTTTAGCCGATTCCGACAAGTTCCTTTCCTGAAAAGAAACGAGAACAAAGGGAATGACACAAGTTGGTTCCCTTTCCTGTTGTGGACATGACATAGGTCCACCCCGACGAGGTCACGCGCGGGTTTGGGGAGGCGAATGAATCTCATGTGAGATGGGTCGAATTGAAATCTAAACCGAAGTGGAGTCGCCACCGAACTTTGTGGGAGTTCGGGCCCGTTCGAACCCACTCTATATCTTAGTGGACCGTGTACAATATACGGCCCATTCGGATTTTAGAGTTTATTGGGTTCGTCCCTTTGCATTTTGATACCGATACCGACATTATCGGATATCGTGTATTGAATGACTCTCGTGCGCCAACGGTTTCGAGCATCCGGAAACCGAGGTTCTGAGTAAGGGGTTGTGGACATGACATAGGTCTACCCCGACGCGGCCACGCGCGGGTTTGGGGAGGCGAATGAATCTCCATATGAGATGGTCAAATTGAAATTTAAATCGAAGTCGGAGTCGCCACCGAATTTTATGGTTATTCGGAACCGTTCGAGCCCACTCTATGTCGTAGTGGGCCGTGTACAAAATACGGCCCATTTCCGATGTCAGAGTTTATTGGGCTCGTCCCTTTGCATATCGATACAGATGCCGACTTGAGCGGTTTATCGTATATTGAATGACTCTCGTTGCCAATGGTTTCGGACATCCGGAAACCACGGTTCTGAGTAAGGGGTGAGGGTACGTGTTGGGAAGCTCACTAAGAACACCCAACCCCGCCCGCACATTAGCGGCCTCTACTAGGATATCGAATGATTTTTTAGTACGCGCGTTAGTAATACGATGAATGATATGCAAACATTGTTTTTCCTAAGCATGCGAGGAATTGAATGGGTTGCTAAGTCGGTTTAATGCATGAAAAATTTAACGTCAAAGTTGAATTTAGCATGTGAGGTTCGTTTTAGTATAATAAAACAAATGATAAAAAAGAATGAATTTGCTACAAGATGAACAAACGAGTTAATATCGATTTGTAAATAATAATATAGCAAATAAATATACGAGATCGAGAAAAATCGAAATCTGAAAAATATCGTTGAAAAGACGTTATTTTGTATAAAAAACGATGTTCGAAAAAATAAAAAAAAAGGAGAAAACGGGTCGCGGCAAGACAGCCGGCCGCGCGGCTCGCCCGGGACGCCGGCGGGTCGTGTGGCAGCCTGTTTTGAAATCGGTTTTCGAAAACTCGATGCTTTTATTAAATCGCGTATGAATATTGCATGATTCATACTCGACTTAATATTTTCGATATTCGTTATATTCGATAGTTGACTACGAAATCAATATCAAATACTTGGAATAATTTTTAGAAAAGATATAAATTTTAGAAATCGTTTCGTAGAATAAATAATAAAACGAACAAAAAAGTTTAAAAAAAAAAAGGTCCGGGTTTCAGGCCCGTGCGCGAGTCGCCTGGGCGTGGCGCGACTCGCGTGCGGGTCTGTCCGGTTTTTATTTTTTGTTCGAAATTGTTACTTTGATAAATCGCGTACAAAATATGAATTAATTAGTATTCGATTTATGTTTTCGATATTCGTCATACCCGATATTCGATTATGAAATCGATATCGAATATTCGGAATGGATTAAAAAAAAGGTTTTGTAAAATTGTTTAAAAAAGAATTTGAACGGAAAAAAGATGTAACGATGTTTAATATCGTCGAGATCTTAATATAATTCTTTTCGATACAATATTCGATTATAGAAAATCGATATCATATTTTTAAGAATGTTTGTTATGAAAATAGTTTTTTTGTTAATATCGATATTAGAAATAAAAAAAAGACGACGCTTGACCCGTAAAAAGAAAACGGACGACGAGGAAGAGAAGAGAAGAAAAGGAGAAATCAGGTTTAGTACACCCTCAACCTACATGCTTTTGTTAACTCGGATCGGGGCTCGTCGGAATGTGGCTAGGCACGGGAGCGTCGAGGCGATGTCGGTCGGACTAGGGTGGCTCGGTGAAGGGTGTCGGGTATCGGGACCGGTTTCCTTCGGGTTTGCAATATCGGTTTCGATGAGTGTATGTGTAAGGACGATTATGGATGTGTGTTGTGTGAATAATTGATTCGTCTCTGAATAATGTGTGTGTGTTATGATATTTTCTGATGATGAAAGTGTTGTACGCAAGGGGCTATTTATAGGAAATTCCCGACCTTGGCTAAGAGGTGTGTTTGAGTTAGAATTACCGCTTGGGTAAGAAGCTGAGAAGAACGAGAATTCCGTTTTCTTGGTGAAGAAGCAAGGAAAACCGGCTGAATTGCTGCTGTTTGGCCGAGTATTTGCACTTGGTCGGGTGTTTGAATCGGTTTTCGGATAGGATTCCTGCTTGAGATCGAATTCCATCCTTAAACGGATTTGTTTAATATTTTGTATAGCTGATTTTTTGTAGAGTTTGAGTAAGAATCAGCCGTGTGAAGTGTCACGGCTGACTTACGTGTCTCGGGAAAATCTTTGACCGGGTTTTGACTCGGTCGCTAAAAGATGGTTTTACCCCTGGTGTCGGATTCGACCCAAATTAGTGTCATTTGACTCGAAACGACCCACTGGGCCTGAATTTGAGGTTGGTTTTGTGAAATTTGTACTCCGTAAAAAGCTCAAGCTAAATATCCATGATTCGAGCCCATTTCCGAGTACGTTAAAGCATGTTAGCGTCCGATCATCATCGGGTGTTTGTCGGAAACTGTTATAGACACCTGGCGGTCAAAATGTGGGTGTCTACAGAGCCCCCACTCTTACTGAGGCTTGGACAGGGCGAAAGTCAGAGTAGCTACCAGGCCAATCAAAGATTAAGACCTGGCAGACTTCCGATCGGGTCGTTTAAAGTCCATTAGACCTGCGTAAAGGGCCCGCCGGCCACAGACTAGAAATGTACCTGAACTGATGATGATAACTCTGTGGGGAATTGGACTTTTCGTATAAGACTTAGGTGCGCCTATATATGGGCTCATCCTGTTAAATGTCGCCGGGGAGTTATGTGAATTGCGCTGTCGTGATTTGTACCTGTATAAGTTACATAAAATTTTGCATGCAACACGTAGGCGAAACAAATATGACTCGCGGTGGGGAATAAAAATGATTTTTGCTGCATTTTGAAATCGAAGTCCTGAAAGCAACTCACGTGCTAGGAGATGGGTTTCCGAAATTGAAAGGGTTGAAAAGAAATTTACAGTTTAAATAGATTGAAATTTGACCTTGTCGAAAAGATTTTTTTTTCACATGGCTAAGTTTTTGCAAATTTTTAAATGAGAATTTGAAAAGAGAGGCCTACCGGCAGACTCGACTCTGGACGCGACAGGACAAGTTGACAGACACGACTTGGACTCTCTAAGGGTTGGACCGTGACTTGGTAAGGAGGTGGGCCACCTAAGATGACAAGACTCTTAAGTTGCGCTATTCCGTAGCCTAGGCGAGTGACAACACGGTCGAATCCTCGGAATAGGAAGGATGTGCTATGGGGGGGATTGCAATAGTCTGTAATGAGACCGTTTTGGCATGACAGGACTTTTAGTAGTAGCAATGCCGTAGTCTAGTGCTCTTCTGGATTTTTGATTTTTTGGGTACATTTCCAAGGTGGGTATTGCTTCGAGTCGTGACAGATTCTTGTCCTCGAGTGAGCCGAGTACTAGGACACACTACAGAAAGGAGGCTAGTTTTTGAAAGTATTTGGATTATGTGAATGGATGGAGAACTTCTGCCTAGGAGAAGCCCCCAGAATGACAAAGCTAACTGTCGAGAACATGACAGTGTCGTGACCGGAATGATGGTGCTTTTTGAATGTGTGTCAATGTGGGTGGTTGTGCCTCTGTTGAAAGGCTGGCTACGTATTCACATGTGGTGAAATCAAACCAAGCCGTAGTTCAGTGGATTATGGTGCCTAGTTTATTAGGGCTTTGTGTGTAACTAGCCATAGCGATGGTGTAGGCTAGGTGCATTCCCAGTGATGTCTTGATCAAAGGGCTAGAATTGTTAGGATATTGATCTTGTGACTGTGAGCGTTCTCCGGGATAGCCCCCAGAGGTGGTGTGCACTATTTGGGCATGTTCTATGCCGACCGCAAGTTGAGTTCCCGTGTTTGGGGTTGGTAACTGGTTTGAATGAGAAGAATTGGGATGGGATTTTAACGAGTTCTGCTCTCGGGGATTTTAACGAGTTCTGTTCTCGGGGATTTTAACGAGTTTTGCTCTCGGGGGATTTTAACGAGTTTTGCTCTCGGGGGATTTTGACGAGTTTTGCTCTCGGGGATTTGACGAGTTTTGCTCTCGGGGGATTTGACGAGTTTTGCTCTCGGGGGGATTTGACGAGTTTTGCTCTCGAGGGATTTGACGAGTTTTGCTCTCGGGGGGATTTGACGAGTTTTGCTCTCGGGACTTTGTATGGTTATGTAAAGGGGAAGCCGAGTAGAATGGCTCGAACTTTGATCGGGATAAGTTTTGATAGTGTGAGATCTGATTCCCATGTCTGACCCTAATGGTTAGGGGTATCCTATGGAGCTTGAATCCTCAAAATTCTGGGCTGTCTCTGGCCTGGGACTCGGGAAGGTCTTGAGGGTTATAATGTGGGAAGGCTAAATGTGGTGTTAGCTGGCCGGCTTGATTGTCTCTCCCTTATTGGATGGTATGAGTTTTGACCGTACCCTGGTCATGGGTAGGGCTGTTCAAAAACCGGTCCAGACCGACCAACCGGACCGAACCGGACCTACCCACAACCGGTCCGGTCCCCGGTCCCTCCTCCATGGACTTTCCGGTTTCCGGTCCGGTCCGGTCTAAAACCCGGAAAAAACCGGTCCGGACCGGTAGACCGGTGACCACCCCTTCTCAAGTAATCAAGTTCCCATACTTCCCAATTTTGTGTGACTTACTGACTTCTGTCAAATTCAAATTAATTCCTATTTGAATTCTTATTTCCTATAATACTCAAATTCCCAATATTCTCAAATCATAACTTCCCATAATTCTTATTTCCTATATAATCTTATATTCTTATAATCCTATTTTATATTCTTAACTTCCCATAATTCTTATATTCTTATAATCTTAAATTTGTAACTTATAATTTTATATTCTTATAAAATCTTATTTCCCTTCTCCAACTTTGAAGAGTTGAAGACCGAAGACCTCAAAGATTCGAAGATTTTATTAGTCTCGTCAATCGTCATTATTAAATTTTAAGAATACATTATTAGTTTCGTATTTTATTTTTACCTTAGACTTTGCTATTTAGTTCTCAATTCTTTATGAGTTATGACTACGTTATTTACGTATTCATTTATAAACAATTTACGTTGAAACGTTTCATCTTAACCAAATTTACAATTAGCCGTACGTAAACACGCGTCATCCGGGTCGACCGGTCCGGTCCGGGTTAAGACCGGTCTGACCGGTCCGGTCCCGGTCCGGTCTAACACATGACCGGTCCGGGTTTCGGTTCTGGCTCGAGCACCTGACCGGTCTTCGGTCCAACCGGGTCCGGTCCGGTCCGGTCCGGTTCCGGACCGGTGAACACCCCTAGTCATGGGGCTTTCACTTGATTTGACCGTTGATCATGGTCATGTTTTTTTTTATCATGGCCAGCTCTTTTGTTTTGGGCCTTTTGCTTTTTCTTGGACTTTTGATTTTTTTCGTCCAGTTTTTTTTTGTCATGGCCAGCTCTTCTGTTTTGGCCGTTTGCTTTTTTTTTGGTCAGACTAACACCTAGGGTAGGGATTGGTCAGTCTTATTGGATGGGTGTTTATTGTGGGAAATGGGCTTGTCTTCCGTCTTTAACCCAAACTAGGAGATTACCTAGATTTGTCATAGGATTCGATACCGCTCCTGCTAAGGGTAGTTATGTGGCTTTCTATACCAGACATGGAATAGGTAAAAGGAAAACACGGGCTCGGTTTCCTGCAGTCATTATAGATGTGCCTATAACAGTCACGTGCGTGTGCTCACAGTGTATGACGGTGTTCATCATGTTCTCGGAAACACATAAGGAAATTATATATGAGAGATTGAAAAGCTGACTTTATTGAATTTTGAAAAGATGACAGAATGCAAATGACTCTGACTCTGATTTGGAAATGAGGATGTAGGGTATCCTAGACTCGGACTCAGACTCAGACTCGAATCAAATCCGGACTTTCGGATGCTCGGTTGGTTGTTTCTTTTTGTAAAGTCCTTGATTGGAGTGAACGACAAGTGCCACGACTCGCCTAAACTCGGCTTTGCGCAAATGCAAGAGAGGGTGTCAAACTAGACATGGCCCGGGGTGACGTGAATGACTAGGATTCTCGGACCGGGAAACCTGAACGTTGATCTAGACAAAGTAACGACCGCGAATTAGACTCGAGCCGCAGAAGGGTGAGTCCGAAAATGGGGTGACCGTGTTTGACTGCTCGAGTGGAGGACAACCCCCCGAGTGAGACTAAAGACTCTGGTAGGACTCGGATAGTGTTGACACCTAAGTGGCTCGAAAGTGGGGTACGTGAGACACGTGTAAGACCTGACCCTTAGAGCAACCGTGATTGACCGCTCTGATGAAGGGTAGCCCCTAAGTGGGATCGAAAATTTGGTTAAGACTCGAGTGTCGGACGAGTGACCCTTAGACGTAAGAGTCACGAACCTTTTGTTATAGGGCTATGCCTTGTAAAAGGTTGACTCGGAAAAGACACTTAGACGGGCGACTCATGAAAGGTGGGCCTCCTTTAGGATCCAGCTGTGTGGGTTGGGCCCTGTTTGAAAGGAGGTTTACGTGAGACATTCCCCAGACTTCTAGACTCGATTGTGTAGACGGGCCAACCTTTGTAGGAGTATGTCCTACGTAGGTGGGCCTTGCCTTAGTAAAATAAGGCGGACTAGGAGGGGGGGAAATCCGTGATGTAAGATCGACGGAGTTTCGACGCTAGAGACTTCAACGACTTATGACACGACCCGACACTGCTAAATACGGGAAGCCTAAGAAGAGGAAGTTTTGAAATATGATATTTGAAAGCCCGAGTAAAATCGGGGATAAAAATCCGGCCCTTTTTCGAAAAAGAAAAAGAAGTGGGCCGAATGACGGGTTTTGAAAGTTTCGAAAATATTTTCGAGTTTTGAAATGGGCATAATACCGGCTAGAAAAAGGCTATTTTGAGTAAAATCATAAGTCCTAAGTTCGGTATATGTCCGGGGTTTTGAAATTGGATATTTTGAAAAGGGTGCAATTTTTTTGAAAAATGACGGTTTTTGAAAAAGATGTAGATCAAGTAGCACGTAGTCATGGAAACAGTATAATGACGCCATGTATGCTCTTAAGCTAAGTCTCGGTCAGTCTATAAGGGTCTATACCAGTGTACATAGCCTATCGAGAATCGGGGCGGACTCCCTAACTCGAGTTGAGATTAGGACATGCCGTAAAACCCATACAAATCGGCTAATGGACACCTTTGACATAACCAATTTGGACTATATCAATGGTATAGTGGGACGTCGGTCACCAGTACCGGCCCGGGAAAAATAGGGTTATGCATGAACCGTAACACTAAAACGCGTATTGTACTAGTCAAACGATTTCTATTCGAGTCTCACCCTGAAGGATACCGAAGGTTATTAACGCATCAGTAAATCCCCAGCGGAGTCGCCAAATTGTGGACATGACATAGGTCCACCCCGACGCGGCCACGCGCGGGTTTGGGGAGGCGAATGAATCTCCATATGAGATGGTCAAATTGAAATTTAAATCGAAGTCGGAGTCGCCACCGAATTTTATGGTTATTCGGAACCGTTCGAGCCCACTCTATGTCGTAGTGGGCCGTGTACAAAATACGGCCCATTTCCGATGTCAGAGTTTATTGGGCTCGTCCTTTTGCATATCGATACAAATGCCGACTTGAGCGGTTTATCGTATATTGAATGACTCTCGTTGCCAATGGTTTCGGACATCCGGAAACCACGGTTCTGAGTAAGGGGTGAGGGTACGTGTTGGGAAGCTCACTAAGAACACCCAACCCCGCCCGCACATTAGCGGCCTCTACTAGGATATCGAATGATTTTTTAGTACGCGCGTTAGTAATACGATGAATGATATGCAAACATTGTTTTTCCTAAGCATGCGAGGAATTGAATGGGTTGCTAAGTCGGTTTAATGCATGAAAAATTTAACGTCAAAGTTGAATTTAGCATGTGAGGTTCGTTTTAGTATAATAAAACAAATGATAAAAAAGAATGAATTTGCTACAAGATGAACAAACGAGTTAATATCGATTTGTAAATAATAATATAGCAAATAAATATACGAGATCGAGAAAAATCGAAATCTGAAAAATATCGTTGAAAAGACGTTATTTTGTATAAAAAACGATGTTCGAAAAAATAAAAAAGGAGAAAACGAGTCGCGGCAAGACAGCCGACGCGCGGCTCGCCCGGGACGCCGGCGGGTCGCGTGGCAGCCTGTTTTGAAATCGGTTTTCGAAAACTCGATGCTTTTATTAAATCGCGTATGAATATTGCATGATTCATACTCGACTTAATATTTTCGATATTCGTTATATTCGATAGTTGACTACGAAATCAATATCAAATACTTGGAATAATTTTTAGAAAAGATATAAATTTTAGAAATCGTTTCGTAGAATAAATAATAAAACGAACGAAAAAGTTTTAAAAAAAAAGGGTCCGGGTTTCAGGCCCGTGCGCGAGTCGCCTGGGCGTGGCGCGACTCGCGTGCGGGTCTGTCCGGTTTTTATTTTTTGTTCGAAATTGTTACTTTGATAAATCGCGTACAAAATATGAATTAATTTGTATTCGATTTATGTTTTCGATATTCGTCATACCCGATATTCGATTATGAAATCGATATCGAATATTCGGAATGGATTAAAAAAAAGGTTTTGTAAAATTGTTTAAAAAAGAATTTGAACGAAAAAAAGATGTAACGATGTTTAATATCGTCGAGATCTTAATATAATTCTTTTCGATACAATATTCGATTATAGAAAATCGATATCATATTTTTAAGAATGTTTGTTATGAAAATAGTTTTTTTGTTAATATCGATATTAGAAATAAAAAAAAGACGACGCTTGACCCGTAAAAAGAAAACGGACGACGAGGAAGAGAAGAGAAGAAAAGGAGAAATCGGGTTTAGTACACCCTCAACCTACATGCTTTTGTTAACTCGGATCGGGGCTCATCGGAATGTGGCTAGGCACGGGAGCGTCGAGGTGATGTCGGTCGGACTAGGGTGGCTCGGTGAATGTGACGGGTGAAGGGTGTCGGGTATCGGGACCGGTTTCCTTCGGGTTTGCAATATCGGTTTCGATGAGTGTATGTGTAAGGACGATTATGGATGTGTGTTGTGTGAATAATTGATTCGTCTCTGAATAATGTGTGTGTGTGTTATGATATTTTCTGATGATGAAAGTGTTGTACGCAAGGGGCTATTTATAGGAAATTCCCGACCTTGGCTAAGAGGTGTGTTTGAGTTAGAATTACCGCTTGGGTAAGAAGCTGAGAAGAACGAGAATTCCGTTTTCTTGGTGAAGAAGCAAGGAAAACCGGCTGAATTGCTGCTGTTTGGCCGAGTATTTGCACTCGGTCGGGTGTTTGAATCGGTTTTCGGATAGGATACCTTCTTGAGATCGAATTCCATCCTTAAACGGATTTGTTTAATATTTTGTATAGCTGATTTTTTGTAGAGTTTGAGTAAGAATCAGCCGTGTGAAGTGTCACGGCTGACTTACGTGTCTCGGGAAAATCTTTGACCGGGTTTTGACTCGGTCGCTAAAAGACGGTTTTACCCCTGGTGTCGGATTCGACCCAAATTAGTGTCATTTGACTCGAAATGACCCACTGGGCCTGAATTTAAGGTTGGTTTTGTGAAATTTGTACTCCGTAAAAAGCCCAAGCTAAATATCCATGATTCGAGCCCATTTCCGAGTACGTTAAAGCATGTTAGCGTCCGATCATCATCGGGTGTTTGTCGGAAACTGCTATAGACACCTGGCGGTCAAAATGTGGGTGTCTACAGGGGTGAGGGTACGTGTTGGGAAGTTCACAAAGAACACCCAACCCCGCCCACACATTAGCGGCCTCTACTAAGATATCGTTTGATGTTTTAATACACGCGTTAGTAATACGATGAGATGATATGCAAACAGCGTTTTAACTAAGCATGCGAAAACTAGGATAAGTTGCTATGTCGATTTAATGCATCCAAAATTAACGTCAAAGTTTTATTTAGCATGTGAGATTTGTTTTAGTACAATAAAATGAACGAAATAAAAATAAGATGAAAAGACATAAACAATCGAGTTAGTAACGATAATTAACGGTTTGCAAATAACATAAAAATGTTATAGAATGATGTAACGAGATATGATGCATGAGTTTTAAAAAGGTAGTATGACACGTGATTGACTTGACACGTGTTGACCGAAGTCATAAAGATATTTTACAAGGCTCGAAATATGTTTAGGGCTCACGTTTTGACGTGATAAAGGCCACTCGACCGAGTTATTGTGGGACTCGACCGAGTGGTCTCGAAAAAAGTATTCTGCTCAAAATTTGAGGGGGTACTCGACCGAGTCACTAAGGGACTCGACCGAGTAGGTCGCCACTCGATCGAGTCATTGAGAGACTCGACCGAGTGGTCCTCAAAAAGCCATTCTGCCTCGGTTTTGGGGTGCCACTCGATCGAGTGGGCTAGGCACTCGATCGAGTGCCCCTTGTACGAACCAGGGTTCGTTTCGCAATTTGTCATAGATTTCGAAATTGCCTTTTTGATTTTGGAAAATCGCTAATTTTGTCAAATCGGGCAGAAATATTGTACGATTTGTGCTCGATTCGGATTTTGATACTCATCGTATCCGATATTTGATTATGGAATCAATATCGAATATTTAGAGCGGAATCTAGGAAAAAGGTTATAAGTCGTTTAAATTAAACTAAAACGAAATAAATTATCTCCGCGTTTATAGTGTCATAATTAATTCTTTCGAATTATGTGAAAACTATTTTAGCATCAACGAATTCGTGTTAGTTAAATTTATTGACTAATTCGTTTAGATACGATATCCGATTATTGAGTTAGTATCGAATCTAAAGAACGATGGTTTAAACTCTATTGAAAAAATGATTCCCTCCGCATCTCGACATCATAATGAATCCTTGCGGATTTTGTGATGTCAGATCCGCATCAACGGGTCTCAGTTCATAAGAAAAGGAATCGGACGCATTTAAGGGGGAATATTCGCGATCCCATCATGCCTTTGAGTGTTTAGGGCGGGGCTCCTCGAGAGGGCTCCACCACTGTTACAACTTGTAAAAGGGTTAGAAGGGTCTTATGCTAATACCGCCTTTAAACGTGCTCAATTCGAAATAGTTTTAGAAATTTGATGAATATGTTGTTGACGATGACGACGCGACAAAATAAAAAACGCTATTGTTGACGTTGACTCGCTTCAACAATCAAGCGCGCGGGGTGTCGGGATAAGCGACCGGCAACATCAGGTGCAACACCCTTGTATATTCGGATTTCCTTATCCCGTTTATCCTCTGCGCTCGACACGAATTAGCGAGTACTTCAATGTCTTAATACTAGTATTAATAGCGATATTAGAAGCAAAAAAGAACGAAAAAAAAAAGTCGAAGAAAACGACGAAGACGGACGAGAAAAGAGAAGAGAGAAAAGGGAAGAAATCGGGTTTGTATGCACCCTCAACCTACATGCTTCGTATTCTCGGTATAGGACTCGTCTAGTTGTGGCTTAGGCACGTGAGTTCGAGATTATGTAGATGGAGTTATGGTGGTTTAAGATTTGATGCTTACTAGATGCTAGGGTAGAAGAGTTGTATGTGTATAGAGTAAAAATTAGGGTTTCGAAAGTTGTGTAAAGAAGTTGCAAAGGGGTGTATATATAGGAATGCTCCCCCACCCCCGTCTAGGGTTAATCGATCAAGTGCCCTGATGGACTCGATCGAGTGGCCCAGCTAGAAGGCGATAGTGGGCCTTTTGGAGGCCCACTCGATCGAGTGGGCTGACACTCGACCGAGTGGGTCAGCTGGACGGGAATATTTTGAAGATTTTGTGTTTTGGTTGGATTCTTGATATTTGCATGACTGTTTTGTATTCTCGGAAACGACTTTGACTGGGGTTTGACCCGGTCGCTAAAAAGTCGGTTTTACTTCTGGTGTCGGTTTTGACCCAAATTAGCCTTATTTGATTGGAAATGACCCGCTGGACCTGGATTTGAGGTCAGTTTTGTGAGATTTTTACTCCGTAAAAAGCCCAAGTCATAAACTAACGGTTTCGAGCCCATATCCGAGCGCGTAGAAGCACGTTTGCGTCCGATCATCATCAGATGTTTTTTCGGAAACTACTATAGATACCTAGCAGCCAAATGTGGGTGTCTACACCTGTAAACCCCAAACCAAACGGCCAAGGGCGAATTTGGGTGAGGGCATGGGTGGGCGGTTGCCCTCACCCAAATCCAAGAAATAATTAGAATGGTTTAACTCCAATATTTATAATGGTATTTGTAGCTCATTGGTTGTGATGTCCTCCATTTGTTTATGAGGTAAGGGGTTTGAATCCCCTTCCTGATGCATTCAATTTTTTTTTTGTATGTTTTTAAGATAAGTTGGCTAAAACTATGTAAATAACAAGAGTCAAACCCATATCCTCTCATGCCAAAACGACTATAACTACACAAGTGAACCAATGAGCCACATGAATTTAATGTCCCATTATGTTGAAATATTATACTTGATATAAGTTTAAGTCTTCAACTACTTCTTCAATTTCGTTCATTTGTTTAACTTTTAGATAAATGTGGAGAGGATTTTTTAATCAAATACAAATAAATGAGTCATATGGAGGGAGCATATATTAACTGCTTACTCAACTGTCTAATACATACGAATTTTTTTTTTTTGTAAGTTTTCTTAAACGAAGCAAAAAAAATTCAAAACTAACATCAATTTATACAATAAAACTTGGTTTTCTACCAATTATTTTTATTGTATACATTCACTTATAATTTTTTATTTCAAAACACAAACCGTAAAATTTTCAAAATGCCCCCCTATCGGAAAATCCTGGATCCGCCCCTGCAAACGGCCCCTCAATTTGTCTTATTCATTGGAACTTGCTAGCATCTATCTATCTATACTACTCCCTCCGTTCAAGTTCAAGCTTCCCTTTTGCTTTTTCACGTTTGCCAACGCGCATTTTGCATCGTTAATATCTTTCGTAACATATTAGTAAAAATTATGGAAATTGGATATTAATAATGTACTTTAAAACATGAATCAGACAAGATCTCACATGAATATATTTTCTCTAATAGATTGTCGTGAATATCGAAACTTCTCTTTGATTGTGAATAGTGTCGAAAAGAGAAAAGGAAAGTTTGGAATTGAACGGAGGGAGTATATAATAAAACAGAACTCAAAACATTATTTTTTGGCGTCAAAACTCACCTTACTAAAACAAGCCACTTTCCATATTAATCTATACGGAGTATAATATAAATACTCCGTATTACATAATCATTAATTTAATATAACACTCCGTATTGATCGATCAGATGTTTCATATTAATAAGATGTTTTGTATCTATACCTGTTAAAACGTCAAAGACACAAGTTATAATATTTTGACGGTAATATAATTTATCACGGGTTAAAACATTTGAAAACACCATAGATGTAAATATGTAGACAAACCAACTTATTATATTAATTCGATTGACATTAAAATAAAAACCAATCATTAATAAACTAACATGAAATCCGCAAAAAACTATAATCTCTATATCTGTATCAAAAAAATGAAAATATTGATATAAATTTTACTTGATTGATCGTATTTTATAGTTAACAAGATTTCACTTAAATAAATCTTCAAATTAAAATAAAATATGTATAATTTTACATATTACACGAGTACTATAATATTACTATGTACATGAGTAATCATTATTTGACCAAATAAGTTTTTTTTGTAAAACTTATGTGTAATAAAAGTCATATTTATGTTGTTAATGTTATACTTTGACTTTCATGAGAAGTCATATTTATGTTGTTAATGTTATACTTTGACTTTCATGAGAAGTTTCCAATTAAAGGCCTTTTTTTATACGCGATTTCTTGAAATGTTTCGTGTTATGTTCGTATATTAAAATAGTCCTACGAATAATAAAATTTATTTTCTTTTTAAAAAAGCCAAAAAAATAATTAACCCAGCGAATAATTGTATTAAAGGTATGAGATACGAGGGTAAACACTAAACACGATATCTTCTATAAATTTTCACGTGTGTATATTTTATGTTGATTTTGAGCGTATACTTTTTTGATATTATAAATATTTTGGTTATATTAAATATCCGAATAATATTATTTATATAATTCTTTTATTTATACTCGTGCAACTTTGCACGGGTATTAACCTAGTTACTATATTACATATGCATCATAATAACTTGATATTTGGAAAGTTAGAATAAAAGAACACAAATTCTTGTTTGTGACGGAGATATCCGTCACAAATAAATAACGTGCGAAATAGATACCATTTGAGGGGAAAAGACAAAAATGAGGTTGGTGGGACCTTTGTCCTTTTCCCCTCAAATGGTATCTAGAGAGACCAACAGATAAAAAAAAGAATTCAAACACCACGCTAGTACACTCCCAGACGTAACTAGCTTAATTAGGTGATAAAATTATGAGTGATGTACTTATATCATGGGTCATGGCCCGAGTTCGAATCCTATCAACAATATATATATTGAATTGTTAAAACAGAAGCAAAAGTAATTCCAGGTCCCAACCAAACAATGAGTATATGTGATATACACATCTTAAGAAAAACGTGTTGGACCTACAAATGTGTGTATTGCTTCAAAGAGACTATTCTTCTCATTGGCCCTTTCTAATCCTTCTCCAGTTGAAGTTGAAGTTGAAGTTGAAGGGGACAAGTGAAAGTTAAAAGGCATACAGTACTAATCGTTGAGTCGTAGTACATATTACGGCCTCTCCTCTTTAATTAGTGATCAAGGATGTGACTTTGATTTTACTCCATCATGGAGTCACAACTCACAACTAACACTTCCTTCTACATTATTAGGGTATGTAGGGGCAATGACTCCGACGGCATGTCTATTTTTTATTTATTTTCGGTCCTCTCGTAGTTGTTAGCAGCTGCGTCTGTAACTTAGTGTGATAGTGTTTGTAGGGTTATCGCAAATGAATGATAGGTTATGCGGTGGGACACGCTCGCATTTAGGGATGTTCATCAAACCGGATCGGACCAGTTAAACCGGAGACCACTATCCCCAAAATCCAAACCCGAATACTGAACTGGCTATATAGAAATAGGACTGGACTTCCTAGGGATCGGTATGTATCCAGTCTAGTACGACTATACCGGTCCAGACTACTTTTTAAACACCCTGATCAAGTGCTACACTTTTAATTTACTTCTGGTGTGACCTAAAATGAAAATTGCACCCAGAACTGTATTATGATTGCTTTTCTCAACAAAAAAAAGGTCAGCAGTAGTTAAATGAGTGTGTCATTTTGCTTAAGGCATGCTAATGGAACAGAAAACAAATACTTCTACATTACTCCGTATCAGTATCGCACTATTTTAATTATGCAAAGACTAATTTTCCCACATTCTTGTGATTTTCTTACTTCTATAATATTCACTTGAAACGGTCATACACTCATGTCTAACAAGATTCTAAATTTAGGAGAATTGAATTTGCAATGATAAAACACATTCTCAGACACAGTACATTCTAAAGTCGGTAGTAGTACCACTGTGTTTGTGGTCTTGTATTTATGATTCGGTCGACACTTTTGAGTTCATTTCAGATCAGCACGAGCTCAAAGACTAAAGAGGTAGACATATGCGACCCTGAGAGTTACCATAAGTTGAAGACAAAAATCCATGAGATACAACTCTTGTCCTCGAAGAGATGATACAGTATATAGCTTGCACATATCACAGGTTTACGCAAAATCAAGCAATATAAACGATTTGGTCAAAAGGGTGGCTTGTGATTGCCGCTGGTAATAATGCCCCGATCCTCATCATCTCACAGGAAATCAAAGACGCTAACATAGCATCGACCTCCTTTCCTGAAGGCTGTACAAAGCAAATGGCCCTGACTCGGTTCCTTTCAAAAGATGTCCACATTCTGCTCTCATTTATGCTTTGAGTGTTTTCTCCTCCGATGTTTCTTTCGAGATCGTCTTTTATCATCTCTTGACCTAGAGCGATGTCTACTTCCATCATCAGTAGAATCATCATCCGAGCTACTGTGCCTGCGCCGATGCTTTTTTGAACGTTTCCTGCTCCTTTCATCTTCAGACGATGAACTACCCTTATATTTGTCTCTCCGATCCACACGACCATCTCTACTTAATTTGGCATTAGAATCGACTTTTGGGGAGCTGGAACTTACAGTGATTGTTCCGCTTCTTGGTGATTTTATTCGGGCTCTCTCAGAGTCATCAGGCAAATCCTTAAACATAGTGTCACCGTCTGAGGTATCTTTAAAACCAACCTTATGAGTGGAAGAGCCCACTCCATATGTTGGAGGCAAGTCTGGAGGAACCTCCAACCCAAGTTCTTTACCTAGAGACTCCAAGAAATCACCAGCAACTATGCGGCTTAAAGCAGCACTAGCAGCTTCCGTCTTTTTTACTGGATCTTCAATTTGACTTGGAGCAGGTCCCTCCCCTTCATCATCAGATTCATCAGAAAAAATAGCCTGTTGATATGACAAGTCCAAACAGAAAATGAAGCATCAGTTTCTTGTTTAGGTGCACACCGTAAGAAAACCGTCCTAAATTAAAGACCTAAACAAGAAGCTCAAATGTTTACAATCGTAAGCTCAGGTAGGTGTAAACACAGTAAGCTCAAATGTTTACTAATAAGAAAGATCTGTCGTTCCAACAGAGTGAAAATTGAAGACCTTAGTAACTAGGGAAAATGAAGTAACTACAAAAAGGCATAGCAATATATATAGCTACAAAAGGAGACATAAATGTCTAACTTTAAATACATGTCAACAAAAATTATTTGGTTTTCAATGAACTTCATGCCAGCTAGAGCAGCACTGGATATTCAGTAGGAATGACTGCTCCCCATTGCAATCAATAATGGGATAATCAACTTGAATAGAGGCAGTTGTGTAATACTTTATTTTCTTCGAACAGACACCCTCCCAAGTCCCAATCCAATATGTAGAATATATTGAAAAAAAAAAACTTTTCCGAGTAGAGATGCATGTCAGACTGTCAGTATCTCTTATGTTATTTACTCCTTTCCGTTGGAGTTAATCCAGAAAGATCTAAAAATAAAATTTAACATCTACGCGATTAATAAATAAGTCTAGCATTCAAATGATCTAGAATTTAGGGGGTGTTTGGTTGGAGGTTTAGGAGTGGATTGGAATGGAGTTAGTCCATTCCAATGTTTGGTTGGGCATTTTGGGGATGGAAATCCACCCCAATTCCTTGGAATCACAATCCTCCCTCCCACCCCATGATTCAAAATCCATACCCATATTCACATTACTACAACCTTATTACAACCCTATGTTAGTAGAAAGAAAAAGGAAAAAAGAAAAAAAAAATTGAACCTCAACCCTACGGCAGGTAACTCACTTTTTTTTTGTTTTTTTTTCTTTTAAGTTTTTGTTTATTGTAATATGATTACTTGAAATTTTTTAAAAATTTCATTGTACTATTGTTATTTTTAGGGTTGTTTAGATTTTTTTATTATTATTCTACGTATGAGTGTTTAATTTATTTATTTTTTTCTAAATTTATATGTATTTTTTGTTATTAGTACATAATAATAATTGTTTTATTGATAATATCGTTCTTTTATTGGATTTTTTCATCTAAATAATTTTTTACATATCTTATTTTTTAATTAAATTTGTATACTTTTTTGTTTATCGTCATGTTTTTTTTCCTAGAATGTTTTATTTTTGAAGTTTGCTATGAAATTTTTTTGATGGATTTTTTATGAACCATTAAAGATGATTGTTTTTTGTTATTATCTTGTAGTGATAAATTTTTAATTATAAATAATGGTTTTTAGTTTTTAACAAAATCAAATGAATCTCCATGTATTTGAACCAAACACCATGAATGGTAATTACAATCCATTAAAGGATCGAACCAAACAACCATTAATAAGCATGGAGTTCTAATTACATCCCTCCCTTCTATTAGAATCCATTCCATTCCACTCCATTTGTTTGAACCAAACGGCCCCTTAGAAAAAAAATTCTGGGAAGCTGGGCTGATGGAAATGAACTAAAAACATCATTGCACTCAAGAATACTCTTTAACATCTTAAGCAGTAGTACAAACATAGGCTATATATGCCATTTGTTGAGGTGTAGTGTCTTAAGCATTAACAGTGAAGCTATTACAATTATACGCTATTTTTGTCAGCACCAGCAAGTATCACAAATGATCATAACCACTGACTTGTCAAGTGGACTGGGAAAGATTCTATAGCTGACTCCAGGATGACTGGTGCATATTAAGAGCATGTTTAGCCTAGTTTATCAAAACTGAGTTTGTTTCTTAATTTTAATTTTTCAAGTGTTTTACAAAAGCTAGAAGAATCAAATTGGTGCTTCTTTTGCTAAGGGTAAAATGATATTTTTTGAACTTTTGAATGAGTTTGGCCAACTTTGTGTTTTTTGGCGAATTTTTTTTGAAAAGCTAAGCCAAACACGCACCAAGGATGTCTCACAAGGCTCGTCTAGGGCGTCTAGCTGTGTGAAACGGTACAAGTTATTGAGGAATAGGCAGTGGATTGTACAATAAGCTTGTCGGATGTGGGGGAGAGGAAGGAGGAGGGATAGATTGATAGAATCATGTGTAAAGAAAATGCCAGGCTTTGGTAGTAAGTATATATTCTATATAGGTAAAACGCAGGGTATTTTAGGACATGGGAGAGGTGAGAGATAGCCACACATATTGATGGTTAGCCCTTAGGGGTTGCACACTTAAAATGTGAGAGCTTTTCGCATTCCTTCACTGGGCTTTAAGCATGAGACTGAGTTTTACAAGTCCTCGTAATTCTCTATTCATCGGCTTCAAAAGCGCGAACTTATGAAACTGACAACTATAATGGCAAACTCTACAGCGAACCAAAAGTCTACAACCTAGTGGCCAAGATATAAACTACTTGAGCCTGAATTAGCTATGCCTATCCAAACAAACCAAAAGAAAATGGCGCATATACCTTGTATAGGTCCACTGGCCGTTCAACATTTTCAACTTCCACTGGGACTTCAGGTTCCTTGTTCATCAATTCAATGTGTGCCTCCTCAATATTTTTATATGGCATAACTGATTTTCCACCGGAGATCACCGAGTCCTCTGACTTTATAGTCTGTGAAGCATCTGGAGTGAAAATGAGGGAATCTAGCTTGCTTCTAGCTCTTGGAGCAGCAAATGGCTGAAAAAGGCTAGCATTTAGATATTCAAACATATTGATTGATAAAACTGTACTCCGTATCAAAGATATGTAAAACAAAATGAAAAATAACGCATAAACTTTGTCCATAAACATATACTCGTATTACACTACATGTGAATATATAAATAGTAACTTCATTGCAAAAACCAAACTTTATCTCATGCACAGGTATGACATAACAAACAAAAAACTAGCATACAGAGATAAAGGATACAGGGAAAAGGAAAAACATAGGCAGAGGGAAAGTATTTCATGATGAGCATCAAGTTCAACCCATTAATTTCTTTTGCTTAGATAGCAAATTCTTATATACTCATACATGAATATATAGTTACTTGATTGCAGAAACCAAACTTCATCTCACACAGTGACACAGTTACAAACTAAAATCCCACCAATATGAAAAATATTTGGAGGGAGAACACCAAGGCTCAATACCCTTGTCAGCCCCATCCTCCTCTCTACATCTCCCCTCCCAATCCTTCCTGCTTTAGTATTCAAAAGATGCACAACAGTTTGTGTTCATTTGCCATTCCTTCGAATGCCTGATCCGAAATATTCATCTCAGCTTGTGTGTGTGTGTGTGTGTTGGGCATGAGGATTTAAAAAACAAGGACCCTATTCAAATGATAACAAACACAAGAATTTCATCATGATATTCTTGCCCAGCAACAAAACAACTAAAAAGCCGTAATCTAAAATGCTTTGAGAGGGAGGCTAACATGAATGAGCATTTTGAACTCATGATATTCTTGCCCAGCAACAAACCATCCAGACACCGATAGTCTAAAAAGCTTATAGAGGGAGGCTAAATGAATGAGTACTTTGAGCGTCATAGGGAGGATTAAAAAAAACTATTCAGACGATAACAGACACAAGTTATTCATTATGACATTCTTGCCCAACAACAAAGCAATAGTATAAAGTGCTCGAGGACAGGACACTTTTTCATGGAAGTGAAGAGATGAATGAAATTAGAAAACACAGCTGATGGGAATTTCTAGCAAGAAGAAACTCTTGCACCAGCCTTACATACAGTGCATTATAGTATCTATAAAGTGCTCTAATAAAGAGAAAAGAAAAAAAAACGAGAAAAGCTGCCCTAATAAAACAGAAAATGATCTTGCGCATTTAAATACCAATCATTCCAGGATAAAAAGAAAACAATGAATCTTGCCTTCCCCAAATAAGGATCAACGATCTCAAAACGCTTGCATAATAGAGGAGCAGGTCGCCATTGGAATTCTTCACGCCTGGGGTCCACTTTGCTTGATACCAACTCTTCGGCAGAGGTAGTTCCCGCATGCTATTTACAAGATGATACATCAATCAACTGAAACATAGAAAAGGAAAATACATACAATATTTCTGATACAAACCTCAACTCCACCAGAAGTAAACTTAGACATAGAGAACTCCAGGAATTGTTGTGCAGAAAGCTTGTTTTGATTGGCTGATTTAGCTTTTTGTGCTGCCTCAGCAGCAGCCTCAAAATCCAATCTCTCGCGAGCTCGAGCAGATTCTGACATGTTACCTGTTTTACCCGAATGAGTAGAACGAAGTCCCCCCTGATATTTGTCCTTCAAAAACTGCTCAAATCGTTCTTGTTTTGCTGGATCATCTTTGAAAGGCTTTGTATTCTCAAGAAGCTCAGTCTGGGAAGGACGATAATTAAGCAAGTGTGAGAAGCAATGGGTTTAATTGGCCAAAGAAAATGATTATACATCCAGAAGAATAAACCCGAGGAGCATCATAGTCGTATACCCTAGTCAATGCCTCTCAATAGTGTACTGGCAGAGCATCATGGTATCTGATTGAGGTACATATATAATCAAGTAACAAGTAGTTCTCCCATAAAGCATGGAAATCAATGTTGAACTAACTTACAAGTTCATCAAACCAACAAATTAGCAAGTGCAAGAATATAATATCAAGACTTGAAAATGAATGCTCACAAGTGCTTCAGGTTTCATGAATGTAGCTGAAGGGTTGGACTGTATATGTACAGCATCAGCAGCTGGAATTGAAGAGGTTAAATCTTTTACCGTTCTCTCCAAAGGCCGTTCTCCCAAGATTTTACCACGATTCTCCGCAGTCATTTTTTGCGTTGTAGATTGTGATTTTTCATCGGGCAGGCATATGATTTTATCACCACGTTTTTGTCGCTCCTCCCATAATTTCCTTTCATAATACTCATGTCCTCTTCCACCATTGAGGAAGCTAAACAGTGGATTGTCCTGGTTCTTCTCTCTGGAAATATCCTCAAACAACTTACCACAACGAGAGACAAGGGCCGCAACTCCATCAATCATGACTTTAAGGGTGTTATCCTCAGGAGGAGTAACCTCTAGAGGAGGGTCGCTATAGTTGTTAGTCACTAGTGGAGCAGGGAACTTGTGTCGTGGCACGAAATCCTTGGGTATAATTGGAGGATCAAACCTGGACAAAAACAAAATATCATGTTACAATCAGTTGACTGGTAAATCGTTAAGTAATATTGTGATATAAAATTTTAAATAGTGGCTTCTGTCACTATTGCGGTCGTGGTAAAAATTTTGTGGAGTCACCCTCAACTCGGTCGTCACTGTTTTGGTCGCTGTTATTTCGGTGACATTCATTTTTAAAGCTTTTGTAGATATTTCATCGCCTTTTCTCTATTTCATATCATGTTAGTTAAATCTATTTAGAATAGTCAATTTGATCACTACTACACTATTCTCTAGTGCTTTTCTTTATAAAGTTTGTCCGGACGATCATCTCAGGTACATTGTGAGACGAATTGACCGACACAAGGTATAAATCAATCATCAAGGCATTTTTTCCTATTTGAATTTAAATTATATTGTTGGCCTTTGATAACGATATATCTTAGACAACAGGAGACGTATTGGCCGAGTTCTTAAACCATGAGAAAAGCAAATACAACTGATTAATTCCGAAAGGTTGGTAAGAAAATAAGGTAAAATAAGGTAAACCGGCACACAACAGTAGTTAGAAACAAGAAACAGGCTCAGATGCTGATTTTCATGGCTGACCAAGTCTTACCAAGACAAAAAGAAATAGGGATGCACTTGCAGAGAGATATAGAAATACAAAATTAAAATACATTATAAAGAACTGCAAGTGTTTCATTTTATCCCACAAAATTGTGGCTATGTATGCCATTGACATTTGCATCACACGTCCTTCTCAGCTAAATTTACGCTATCAATACCCCAGGATAACTCTTTGCCTCTAAACTTAAGAGAATATAAACACTTAAAATTACCTTTCCAGCAGATACTCGGCATTAGTAGCAGCTTTGAACTTAAGGCCAGCTCCCTGATCTACTCCAGCTATCTTAAGCATATCATCCTTTAGAGGCTCATCATCATCTGGAATAAAACTTTGTGCATAATCATGTCCTACAGAACAGAGTCACAGATTTAGCAATTTAGAATGATTATACTAGTGCACCGACGATAATATCAACAAGGTATAAATTTTGACAACTCATCTTTATAGTAAAATAAGTTATTTAAATTGATACATGATCACACGTGAGAAACAGGTCTTCATACGCAAATGCTAATAGATCCCCATTTTTGTTGTACAAGTGCCATTGGACATTTGAATATTGATAAAAGCTCATGTTGCTTTGTCCCACAAATAAGCTATAAAAAACCCTACCCCCAAAAATAGGCAAAAGAATGTCAAGTGTCTGAGAATCAACGAGAATGCCAACAAAGTAAACCCCGTGTAAAAATAGTAAGCACTGTTAAAGACTCCAAATCCAGAACGGTGGAGTAGTATGAAAGAAGCAAAATGGAGAAGTCAAAGCATGCAGGAAATGTAAGTCCCTAAAACGTAAAGCTGATAAACACACAAAACTGAAATACCATAATGTCATGTTTGGGAACTTGGATTTGGATTTGAATTTCGTATTTGAAATATTTCAAGCGTTTGGCAACCTTGGGATTAGGATTTGAAATAGAGACCAAATCCAACCTAGTTCAAATTTGGCTCTCTCAAATTCCTAGAATATGAGTAGTCATTTCAATTCCGTCAATTATCGTTTTTTCTTTGCGCATAATCTTGTTAAAATAAATTTTTTTTCCTTTTTTTCCCGTATTTGAAAATTTACATTTTTCTAATGAATTTGGATTTGGAATTGAATTCAAGAAATTCAAATACTAGAATAGAATTCATGATATTCAAATCAATTCCGTCAATTATCGTTTTTTCTTTGCGCATAATCTTGTTAAAATAAATTTTTTTTCCTTTTTTTCCCGTATTTGAAAATTTACATTTTTCTAATGAATTTGGATTTGGAATTGAATTCAAGAAATTCAAATACTAGAATAGAATTCATGATATTCAAATCAATTCTGAGTACCCAAATGCAACCTAAAGGGAAAGGTATGGAAATTTGGAAATGAGAACTATAAATGTGAACAAGCATGAACATAAAGTATCAGCACCAGCCACCTAAGCAAGGATTAAAAGCATTAAACCCCAACCCCCACCCCCCAAAAAAAAACACCCACTTTTCCAACCTGCAAGTCTGTCCGTGGACGTCAATACCTTGTTGCTCTATTTTTAAAAAAATCTCACTTTTCTCATCAAACAAAAATTATTAACATCAACTAACCAGAAGAATAAATATCCTCGTCTTCAATATCAAGTTCTTCCAAAGCTCCTATTCCAAAGCCAGAAGCAAACCTTCCAGCTGTAAGCATGAAATATAACCCTTCAACTTAATTCCAAGGACATTCTTCACATAATGACAGAAAGGAGATAAAAGGTAAAAGGTAAAATAAAGGGGAGAGATAAACAAGAAAATTACACTTGGCATTCGCAAGTTCCTGTTTCAATGAGAAAGGTTGTCGAAATCCGATCTCGTTGCTCTTTGATAAGCGTGATCTTTTTGCTTCTACAAATGAAGCCAACTACTCGAGTTTAAATCCAAAAGAAAAGAGCATGACAGAGAAAGCAATTAAAAAATCAAATACCTCTGAATTCTGGAGCATGCTTGTATGGATCATAACCCAAACCATGTAAATCTTGCTTTGGCTGACGAACATAAACCTAAATAAAATACATATTAAGGCAGTTAAATGCCATCACACCAAAAATTGAAAAATATACATAGATCACAGACAAGCAATATCAAATTTCATAAGCTCGGGACTAGATACTATTTATTGAAATGCAGTGTGCTGATTTGGATGGTCAGGGCCCAGGGGCCAGAATAAGCAAAACTCCACCTTAGGATACATTTGAATTGGGTTTGTTTCATATTCTCTTTAGTTGAGGGAACGTGTTGGACATTAGAAATTCGGACACAGCACAAGACTTCCCAGCACCATGTCATGTCATCTTCGACTTCTGCAACCAAGTCAGACCAACATAACAAAATCTGAGCTGTCTCACTTACTCTACAGTATTGGTGATAAGACTGTGAAATTTAGGTCACTTAGTACCTTTCCTTCCTATAGAGACTTAATCTTATGGGCTAAAAGCTACTTTATTTGTTGCCTTTTGTTTTCTGCTCAACGTCTTAATTATCTTATCTGATGTTTTATTTCAGGTACGGTTGTGTAGGGCGTGCATATGTTTGAACTCATTGAAGTACTACAGACTAATGGTACTTGCTTATTCCTTCTGATGTATACAGTACTTTCGTACTCAAAAGCATTTAGAGTTGAACCGTAAAAACTGTAGAGGGTAAGAGTGAAAAGACTTCCAAGCAATATGTGGGGGAATCTGAGTACGGATGACCTCTTTTCATGGTTAAACAGTCTCTGTAAGTCTCACAAGGAAAGTTGTTTGGTTCTAGTATTTTACTGAGTGAATCAGGTGACAGGTTTTCGGTTTACATTTATCTAGTCTTTGTTCCTCATTCAACCAAATTAAAATCTCACTAATCTATCACTGATATCATCAATAGAATATTGACACAATTTTAAAGCTTAATCAAACTCACTGAAGGTTAAGCAAATTTAACTTGAACTGCAATTTACTGCTATTAACTGAATTACAATGGAATAAAGTAATGGCTCCCTAAAGTGGGTGCACTCCATTTTATTGTGTAGTAGCAGTCATTTGATGGATTTCTCTTGATGAAATTGTCATTTTAATATGGTTGAATGAGGAACAAAGACTAGATAAATGTAAACCAGAACATCGTTGTTGCATTTGCTGAATTAAGAACATAAGGTTGAACCACAACATCGTGTATCTCGAACTAACAAAAATGCGTTCACAATCAGGTAGATGAACATAATTATCTATAAAAAAATATTATGTGACAATTAAAAGAACAATTGAAAAGTTAAAACATACAGGGGTGATCTGTGCATTGGTAGCAGGTTCCTCAATGGGGTAATCCTCACCATCACTAACAAGATCAGAGGTAGTTGCATGTTCACCTTTAACACCAGAAGAAAAGGCTAGAAACGCTTTCCTTGCTTCCCGGCGAACGTCTGAAAATAAGACAGTATAAACAAAACATGAGTAAATATTGAGACATTAAAATTGAATAATAAAGAAATACGTAGTAGTATATTTAGAGTGGAGCTTTAAGATAGGGCTTGATCAATGCTCAGAGAATATGGATACAGAAGTCAAGAAGGCCCATTGAGCGAGTAAGTGAGCAGAGCTATCAAAGAAAGGAAAGGATTAAAGCTCAATGTTATTGCATCCGAACAAAAATGGAATGTGATGAGAATGAGCAGAGCTATCAAAGAAAGGAAAGGATTAAAGCTCAATGTTATTGCATCCGAACAAAAATGGAATGTGATGAGAAATAAAATAAAGCAAAGAAAAGAGTTCTTAACAAGCACACCCCAAGTAGAGGTAACAGGTCACTCAAGTCAATAATGGGTTCAATTAAAACGGGTTGTCCATAACATGGGCAGATCAGTTTGTTTTATGCCGGGTCAATAACATGTTGACTTTGAGCCATCATCCCGATAAGTCAAATTGGAGTTGATCCAGGTCATTACCTTATGGTTTTTTGTTTAAATAGCAAGTCTCATGATGATGTAACTTACATGTATATATAGATCAGGTTAAGGTCAACATGATTAAGAAATAGTCAATTTGATCTTATTTGGATCATTATTAAGTCAATTTGTCACCAAAGTTAGTATGGCGACACAAGTCATATTGGGTCAGTTTTGGTTTGGAACGGGTAGGATGGTAGGCAAATAAAATGTCATCAATCATCAGATTGCCATTTGACCTTTCTTCTTTGATGGAATGACCTTTCTTCTTTTTGGAGATAACTCATGATAGCTTGAGAGCATAAATAAATAAATAAATAAATAAATATATATATATATATATATATATATATATATATATATATATATATATATATTTATGGTGTCATCCCCTATACGGAGTACTATGTAGTGAATAATCTCACTTAACAAAAGAAAATGTATCCTAAAAGAGATACTCTTACTTACAGTTTAAATGTAAGATAAACAACAATAAAAATACGGAATTACTTTTTCATACTTGCGTGTTACTCAATCAACCCTAAAATTTCATTATTATTCCTATATTAACCTTTTCTATTCTAAAGAAAATTAAGTGATTTATTCATATTCTAAACCACCTTTTAATCCAAATTCTTTCTTAAATCTCGTCAATTCTAAAAATCGATCAATCGTTCGCTATGGATTATAGTTCGGTAATCGATATTTTAATTGAAAATTAGGGTTTGATTGATAATTAGGGTTAATCTTTCTTGTATGGAGTTAGGGTTTAGGGTGGTCGGAGGGTGGTGTTGCCGGAGTTTAGAGGCTGAAGTTAGGGTTTAGGGTTAATTGATTGTGTTAGTTTGGGTTTTTTTAATCTCTATGAATTGTATTATTATTTTGTAATTAGATTTTTATTACAGAGTATAATTATCGAATTAATTTTACAATTTTTAATCTCGTATATATTACACGGAGGAATAAATAATTTTTCCCAAATTAAAAAAAAAAAAACTAATACGAAGTACTAATCGTTTTTCCCAAAAAAAAATCTTGAAAAAATAATAAGATTAATCATCTTTGGGGGGGGGGGGGGGGGCGGTTAAAAAAAGCATAAAAAAAGCGAAAAAAAATATATGGTGGCCGAAGTGGCGGCCGACATGGTGAGTCAGAGTGATCATCGGCGTAGTGGGCTAATGGAGGGATATATGAAGTATGAGAATTTTTCTCAAAACCTCTTAAGAAAAGTAAAAGGAGAAGATGAAATGAGAGGGGTAAAATTGTACTCCCTCCAAGTTTCTAACATTGCCCCATTTTCCCTCCAAGTTTCTAACATTGCCCCATTTTCCTTTTTGGGCTGAGTTTGACATTTTACCCATTTTCTACTTTTGGCCATAAATGTGTGGTTCATATTTATCCACCAATTTTTCTCTCTTCCTCCTTTCTTTTTTAACCACTCATTTTTCCTTCCTTATTTTTCACCAAAAACAAATGGGTAAATGATAGGAACTCGGAGGGAGTAATTCTTAAGTAGAAATGAGTAATAAGCAAGTATGAAAAAGTACTACCCTAAAAATATCAGTTTCAACATAAGGTGGATACATGAAACTAGGACCTGTGTGTGCTGCTATCAGACACTGAAAATTATAAGCAATATATTGGCCATGGGGGGATATATCAAGAAGCTTTTGAAAACATACCCTTGAATGAATCAGAAGATGAATCCTTTATTGATCGTCCCCGTCGCCAACCCATCTTCAAAAGCAACTTCACGCCTACGGAAAAACATGGTGTCAGTTCTAAGTGATTAACTCATCTGGAAGATAACCTTCACGCCTACACAAGACACTTTTGAAAGAATAATTCCTTTTTAGAGAACAAACCGATTGACTCTGAAGCAGGGGCAATTAACTCATCTGGAACAGGACCGGGAATGGCTGAAGGCCTGCAAGTACAAAACTCTTCTATAAGCCACTAACTTTGTAATGTGTTTACCTAACTAAATATTTAATAATGTGTTTCACAGCATATTGTTAAGCTAATGCATACAGCCATTAAAAAAAATTAGCGTGTAGAAATGATGAGTAAAGTGTTATTCCAAAGCAATAAAAAACTACTCCGTAGAAGTTTATGCAACTATTTTGTTACCAGTTATTTTTAGTTATTATAGGTGATTCCAGACTTCCAGTCCTTGAGAAACTAAATGTGACCTACGCCAACGACAGGGAAACTTCCTTCACAAATCACAAAGAGCACAACCAAAGGGAACTCCACTATTTTAGTTCCACTGAGTTCTAACTTGGTTACTAGAGGTAATACTCAACAGCAAATTTATTTTCAGAAAGTTTGAAACACACACCATAAACTGATGAAAAAAAGACCTTGGACATAGATGATATGGTTCACAATCACTTCACACATGTTAGATAAGATCGGAAAAGTTCAGCAATTTTCAGAAAGAACCAAAAATCAAAAATCTTATTTACTTCACGGCCCTTCATTTGTTTTGAAATTGAAGAAAGGATCCCTACAACCAGGATTCTACAGTTGTACGGAGGAAGTTACTGAGCTTCTTCGTAAAGTTATGGAACTTCTTTACAAAGTTGCTGAGATAGCTTTATAGTTAAGCTCCTTGTACAGGAATTGAGATCCTTTACGAAGTACCAAAGTTGAAGCTAACTCAGTAACTTTGCAAAAGAGCATAGTAAATTTGCAACGCAGCTACCAAAAATCAGGTTCTTCTTACAACCGTTGTAGAATCCATTAATTCCTTGGTAATATAGAAAGGAAATTTTAAGGAAACCACATGACTCATGTCATGACAGAAAGACCCAATTAGTTAAAAGCCAGTATCAAAGACTTAGCTATGAGTCTACAGAAACTTACCAGTCTAATATATATATATATATATATATATATTCACATACAAACGATCTCAATAGATTAACTGGATTTGCGAAACCAAAGATCTTAAGCAAATAATATAACTTGCACAGAATGAACACAGCCTCTCCAGCCTCCTTTGGAAGGATGCAAGAGATGAGTGTACTGATCTAACCAGTTAACAAGAGTAAAGGGCAATAGAACACCTCTGATTCTGCTCCTTCTCTGCTTCTTTTCGAGCAAGCTCTGAAGCTGTAAATCCAAATGTATCGAATTGCGAAGATGTTCCTAATAGATGCCCCTCCATTTCCTATGAATAGGGAAAAGATAAGAGAAAAAAACACCCTGAGTGGTTATAAACTACATCCACAGTCCTAAAAGGTAAAAGAAAATGCTTGAACTAATCATGGCAAAGTACAGTAGAGGCCAGAAGATAACCCGCCTGGCAAAGCCAAATCTAGACCGTGTGCATGCCTTAATACTCCCCCTATCATGCCCAATGACTTGGTATGTCTTGTTCTATTTTATTTTTTTACCTTTCATCTCATGATATATAATAATATCAAATGTCCTATATGTGAAATATACAGCTATACCAAAATAGAAAAGGAAAAAAATTCTGACAGTCACCAAGAAGAATGGAAATAGCAACTCAGCCCAGCAAGAACACATAAGAACAAAATCAAATCTGGAATCTATATAATATGACATACAGATTTCTCATCTTCATCCAAAAAGTCCAATACACTCTGCGTCTTAACTTCACCTCTGGTTTTTCGAGATGACGAGAAGGACTGTGGAGTCCAGCCTGTACAGCGGTTACTATGTAAATGCAAGTCCTCAAACACGCAAAAACAAAAATAACACTTTGCCATAATATATTACATACCCTCCTTTGATCCCACTGTATTGTAATAACCAGCTGAATATCCTCCAGTAAAAGCTCCATGAAATCTTCTTTTCCCATCTTCATCCCTAACCTTAAAACAACACAAATTATTTTTGAGAAAAAATGGCAAGGGTAAATTATCTTCATCAATACAAAACTATAATGCTCCTTCCACAAATGCAAAATAACACGGCAAAATATAGGGTGCAATCATCATCGTCTGCGGTGCAGCGATACTTCTACTCTCTGCCACATTCGAGTCTGAAATGACACTCATGATATGGTTATGGAGCCCGTTACCAAACCTTGCCCGTTAAACATCCCTAAGAGTGAAAAACAGGAAGGTTCATAGTGATTTAAAACAAATCCTTGACATCAGTCTACTGCAATGGAAAGACTATTTCCATTTTAAATATAAATATTTGTCTTGTAGATGAGTCCTGCACAGTCTCTTCATTAAAAAAAAAAAAAAAAAAAAAAAAAAAAAAAAAGACACCTCACATCTCAGTTCAGCTCAACCATTTGAATAATTTAGAGTGCAAAAATGAGAGGAAAAGGGAAGGAAGTTTGCCTCCAACTATCTCCTTTGTTGGAGGGATTTTAATTTGCCTTGGATGAGGACGAAAGTAATGGAGGGATCCCATTTCCCTCTCATACAAATCCGTTCACCTCCATTTTGCTAAGCAAAAAAAAGTTCTTCCTTACAATTATTTTCATTTTCACAAATCTAATTCTAGATCACCAGAAATATTGTTTAGGGTACCAATTGGAATTGGATGGAGTGGAGCCGGGTCGAGCTCACAAGAAAAAAAATTGAAAAAATTTCATTAAAAAATGTAGAATATTTTCCATTAGAGAAAAAAATAATAAGAAATAAATTGCAACAGAGATATGCACAAAACAAAACATGATAGGGGATTGAATAGTGAAAAAATTGAAATGACTAGGTAGGAATTTGAGAGATGCAAATTTGAACTAGGTTGGATTTGGTAAGTAATTGATCGCAATTCCAATTCCATATTCTAAGGTTTCCTATGAAATGTCTCAATTCTGGAATTCAATTGCAATTTCAAGTTGACAAATATACTATGATTCTTCAATTATCGAAACCATTAGCTGACAGCATAAGTCCCTGCTGCTTCGGTATCATTCTTTTCTGTTTTCGCACCACATATAATATCTGCTCCTCTCCAACTTTTTCGCCTATTCTACACAACTTACTAAACACTACTTCGCGCTTATTCTACACAAACTTAGGTGAACTGAAATGCAGACTTCTATGAGCGACTCGATTTGCAATATGTAGAGGGCTTGCTCGAATCCAGTAAACCCTATGTAGAGGCGTAGAGCTGGAGGGCCTTCAACTGGATTATACAACAGCCATAAATCTAACCCTCTTTGCGAATCACCCAAGCAACAGTTCGCAATACACAACCACCAAACCTCATATAAAACATTCAAAGCTCAAATAAACATAACAATATCAAATCATCCCGAACATTCACCGTTAAACCAGAATCGTAACCAGTCAAATTTCATCTTATTGATCAGGCTAAAAACCCTAACTGATCAAACAAGAAACTTACATCATCAACTAATTGCATTGCAATAAATAAAAATTTCGAAATTTACAGTTGAATCGTCAAATACAGAATAATATAATTGGATCGTAAGTTGCAGCGACATAGTAAACAGCAGTCTCGCAGACAAAAGGACAGGAAATCACTCTAAGAAACCCTAATTGACGAAAAACTACAGAAACGTTAATACAAAAGGGGGGGAAACAAAAAAACCTCTTGTTTCCAGGAAGGAAGTGTACGGAGTTGAGAAGAAGCTTCAGCAAGAGCTTTTTTCTTGCGAGTGGTGGTGGTTTCTTCCTCTGTTAGTATCGGTGTTCCGACGTACACGAAGTCTTCTTCGTCGGAATCCATTAATGGCGGTAGTACCACCAAACTGATAGACGGAGATCGTAAATGAAGTACTCGAGTCGTACATGTACATGGGTTTGGCTTTTAAATGGGCTTTTATTACAAGGGGAAATGGCCTAATAGAGTAAACATGGACCTCCCAAAAAATGACTTTGACCGGAAAAATCGTCTGAAAATAATCGTTCAGAATGACCTTAACCCGAAGTGATCCGACCCGATAATAATCCAAATATTTTGGGTCACAAACCGTCCAACCCATGACCCGATCCAAAAATAGGCAAATTTATTGAAAATATATTAACAAAAATGATGACCAAAAAAACAATCTAAACTTGAAGATTATCCGAACTAAAGAATCCTAAACAAAAAGATTGATTAAAATATCAATCTTATAGGCTAAAATGTGTTAAAATACATGGTAACAGTAAAAAAAAATTATTTTCGTAATTGTAAGAAAATAAATGATTATATATGTGGACATGACATAGGTCCACCCCGACGCGGCCACGCACAGGTTTTGGGAAGGCGAATGAATCTCATATGAGATGGATCTGAGATGGATCTCGAGTTGAAATTTAAATCGAAGTAGGAGTTGCCACCGAACTTTGTGAGAGTTCGGGCCCGTTCGAACTCACACTATGTCGTAGTGGGCCGTGCACAAAGTACGACCCATTCCAATTACAGAGTTTATTGGGTTCGTCCCTTAGCATTGCGATACCGATACCGACATTATCGGTAATCGGGTATTGAATGACTCTCGTATGCCAATGGATTCGGACATCCGGAAACCATGGTTCTGAGTAAGGGGTGAGGGTACGTGTTGGGAAGTTCACAAAGAACACCCAACCCCGCCCGCACTTAGCGGCCTTTACTAAGATATCGTTCGCTTTTGGTGTACACGCATATGTTCGACAGTTGAATGATATGCAAAGAGTGTTTTGACTAAACATGCGAATAATTGAATGGGTTGCTAAGTCGGTTTAATGCATCTAAAAATTAACTTCGAAGTTGTTTTAGCATGCGAGGTTCGTTTTAGTATAATAAAACAATGAAAAGATTGCTAAAAACATGCATGAACAAACGGGTTAGTAACGATTTGAATGAAGATACGACGACATGCTTTATTTTGAAAAAATTTGTGACACGTGATGGATTAAACAAGCGTTGACCGAGGTCAAGAAAATACTTATCGAAACTTGAAAATATATCGGAAAACCCTGTTATTTTGTTTAAGAAGCGATGTCTGAAAAATTAGAACGAGATTGCTTTTTATATCGCGGTTTTCGGGGGTTCGCGGGACCCGCGCGAGGAGGGCGCGACCCGCGCTGCTGTGCGACTCGCACGGAGTGTACGCGAGTCGCACGGCGGCCTGTTTTTGGACTCGTTTTTTTTAATAAAATCAACGGTTTTGTTTAAATCGCGTATATATAGCGTAATTCATACTCGATTTAAATTTGCGATATTCGTTATATTGAATATTCGATTATGGAATCGGTATCAAATACTCGGAAAGATTTTTTAGAAAAGGTAAAAAGAAGTTTTGTAAAAAACGTGAACTAAAAAAAACAACGTTGATTCTCTCCGCGTTAAAATCGTCGTATTTTGTCTTTTTAAAATCATGTGACGATTTTTAGCGTCAATGAGATCGATTTAGTTCTTTTTTGTTACGATATTCGACTAGATTATCGATATCGTATTTTAAGAACGTTCGTTTTGTATATAAAAATTATATTGTAGTATCGATATTAGAAAAGAACGTGACGATGACCCGTAAAAAAAAACGAACCGACGGCGACAAAAGACGACGGACGAGAGAAGACGAAAGAAGAAAAAAACGTGAGAAGGGAGAGAGAAAGAGAGAGAGAGAGAGAGATCGGGATTTGGAACACTCTCAACCTACATGCTAATTCCGGTCTCGATTAGGAACTAGTAGTAACGGCGCTTGCGTTGGAGTAACGAGAATATAGGTGGAGTTAAGGTGTTGTATTTTTGGTAAGGTTTGCCTAAGGTTTGCTAGAGATTCGAATGTGTATGAGTTGTAGATGTGTATGAATCGTCGGTGTCTCTAAATTATATTGTCGGGAATTGTTGATAATTGTGAATGTGTCATTGTTGATGTTGAGAGGGTCCTATTTATAGGAGAGGTCCTCGATTGAAGTTTGGAGAGGTAATCTTGCTTGGGTGACAAGAAATACCGGTGAGGATAGGAAAGGTAAGCAATTTGAGCGGAATGTGGATTCCGTTTCTTGGTGAGGAAGTCATGGGACCCGGCTGGAGTGAAGAGTACTCGGCCGAGTACGCTTCTTGTGCTCGGTCGAGTATTCGGGTTCGGGTAGGACTCCTACTGAGGACCGAATTCTACCTTTAATGGATTTGTTTAATATTTTGTGTAGCTGATTTTTTTTGTAGTGTTTGAGCTCGAACCGGACTCGTGGGGTGACACGGCTGGTTTTCATGCCTCGGAAATATCTTTGACCGGGTCCTAACCCGGTCACTAAAAGACGGTTTTGCCCTTGGTCTCGGTTTTGACCCAAATTAGTCTCATTTGACTAGAAATGACTTACTGGGCCTGAATTTGAGGTCTGTTTTGTGAGATTTTTACTTCGTTAAAAGCTCGCACCAAGTACTATTGATTCCGAGTCCACAATCAAGCGTATTTAGTCATGTTTACGTCCGATCATCATCGGGTGTTTTTTTGGAAGCTGCCATAGACACCTGGCGGTCAAAATGTGGGTGTCTACAGAGTCCCCACTCTGACTGAGGCTTGGACATGGCGAAAGTCAGAGTAGCTACCAGGCCAATCAAAGATTAAAATCTGGCAGACTTCCGATCAGGTCGTTTATAGTCCATTAGACTTGCGTAAAAGGGCTCGCCAACCATAAGATAGAAATCATACCTGAGTGGATGCTAATAGCTCCGTGGGGACTTGCCTAAGAAGCCTTGGGTGTGCCCGTTTGCGGACATATCCCATTTTGGAGCTGCGCGGGAGCTTGCCTAAGAAGCTGCGGGTGTGCCCGTTTGCAGACACATTCCGTGTTTTCCGCTGGGGAATTTTAATGAGTTGTATAAGCTTGCTTCTGAAGTCTTGGGTGTACCTGTATGCTGACACATAGCAATTCGTATGTAACATTTAGGTGAAACACTGACTCACGCTGGGAAAGTAAAAACTTGATGTTCTTTTGGGAAGCACAAGCTGGTACCTGAAATGTTAGATATATAGGTAGAAATAGCAAATATAGCAGATAGCAAGACAACATATAGGAAATGCAGTTAGCATCTATAGACTGACTTGCGCTGTGGAAAATGATTTTTGCTTCATTTTGAAATCGAAGTCCTGAAAGCAACTCACTTGCTAGGAGATAGGTTTTCAAAATGGAAAGAGGTAGAAAAGAAATTTGCAGTTTAAAATAGACTGAAATTTGACCTTGTCGAAAAGGATTTTCTCAAATGGATAAGTTTTGCAGATTTCAAAACGGGAATTCGAGGAGAGAGATATACCGACAAACTCGACTCAGGACATAACAGAATGAGTTGACAGACATGACTGGACTCTCGAGGGGTTGGACCGTGACTCGGTAGGGGGGTGGGCCACCTAAGATGACAAGACTCTTAAGTTGCGCCATTCCGTAGCCTAGGCGAGTGGCAACATGGTCGAATCTTCGGAATGAGAAAGATATGTATTCTGTAATGACAAGGTTCAGTAGTAGCAATGCTATAGACTGGTCGTTTGGATCTTTTTTGGTTTTGGGGTATATTCCCAAGGTGGGTGCTGCTTCGAGTCCCTGACAGATTCTCGTCTTCGACTGAGCCGGGTACTAGGACACTCTATAGAAAGGAGGCTAGTGTTTGAAAGTATTTGGATTATGTGAGAGGATGGAGAACTTCTGCCTAGGAGAAGCCCCAGGACGACAAAGCTAACTGTTGAGAACATGACAGTGTCGTGACCTGAATGATGGTGCTTTTTGAATTTGTGTCAATGTGGGTTGTTGTGCCTCTGTTGAAAGGCTGGCTACGTATTCACGTGTAGTGAAATCAAACCGAGCCGTAGTTCAGTGGATTGGAAGATATGTTATGGTGCCTAGTTTATTAGGGCTTTGTGTGTAACTAGCCATAACAAGGGTGTAGACTAGGTGCATTCCCGATGATGTCTTGATCAAAGGGCTAGAATAGTTAGGATATTAATCCTGTGACTGTGAGCATTCTCCGGGGTAGCCCCCAGAGGTGGTGTGAGCCCATTGGCATGTTCTATGCCGACTGCAAATTGAGTTCCCGTGTTTGGGGCTGGTAACTGGTTTGGATAATTTTGGAAATGTGGAGCTAGGTCGTAAGTGGCTTTGATGTTTTGACATCTGGAGCTCAATTTTGTGGAGCTAAGACTTCGAAGGTAGGTACTGTGCGGGATCTGATTTCCATGTCCGGCCCTAATGGTTAGGGTATCCTATGGAGCTTGAATCCTCAAAATTCTGGGCTGTCTCTAGCCTAGATCTCGAGAAGGTCTTGAGGGTTGTAATGTGGGAAGGCTAGATGTGGTGCTAGCTGACCAGCTTGATTGTCTCTTCCTTATTGGATGGTATGAGTATTGATAATTTTGAATTGACCGTTTTCACTACGGTCATGGGTTTTTGAATATTTTTTGGTTGACCTCTTAGCCCCGGTCTCGGGATTCTTCACTTGGATTGACCGTTTAACCTTGGTCATGGATGCCTTTTTTTTTTATGGTAGCCTGCTTTTTTTTTTTTTTGCCTTTTGCTTTTTTTTTCTCTTGGACTTTTGATCTTTTTTTTGTCCAACTTTTCCTCTTTGTTCTGTTAGTCAGATTAACACCTAAGATAGGGATTGGTCAGTCTTATTGGAAGGGTTTTTATTGTGGGAAATGGGCTTGCCTCCCGTCTTGAACCCAAACTAGGAGACTACCTAGATTTGTCATAGGATTCGATACCGCTCCTGCTAGGGGTAGTTATGTGGCTTTCTATGTCAGACATGGAACAGGTAAAGGAAAACACGGGTCTTGATTTCCTGCAGTCATTATAGATGTGCCTATAGTCACGTGCATGTGCTCACAGTGTACGATGGTGTTCATCATGTTCTCGGAAACACATAAGGAAAATGAGAAATAGAAAAGCTGATTTTATTGAATTTTGAAAAGAGGACAGAATACAAATGACTCTGACTCTAACTTTGAAATTGAAAGAAATAGAATATCCTAGACTCGAACTCAGACTCGGACTTAAACCAAATATAGACTCTTAGATGAGGTTGTCAGTAGTCTTCGGCTTCTAAGGACTCAAGTGGATGTCCAGTATAGCCTTCGGTAGAAGCTTCACCCAGATCTTCATTATGTCGAAGATCATCTTCCACCCTAGTGCCCATTTCAGTTAAAGTGGCAAAGTTGGGTATGATAGCATACCGGAGATGGACCCGTTAGGAAGGGAGAAGGTTCTTGACAAAGGCCTCCACTAAAGTTTTTTCATTGGACTTCTCCACCAGCTTCACGCTTTCGGCCCTCCAGCCTTGGAGGTATTTGGTGAAGCCTTCTTTGGGCTCCTGGGCCATGACTTCTAGGGTCCGCATGGTAGTCTGAAGTTCAGTATTATCAGAATAGTTTTTAGCAAACTCGGTAGCCACATCTTCCCAAGTTGGGAATCTTTTTGCATTAAGCCTATAGAACCAGGCTTTTGGATATTTCCCGAGGGATGCGCCGAACAAATTGATGAACATGTCGGCTTTGACTCCCTTGACTGCCGTGAATTGTTTGAAAGCTTGGAGGTGTAATAATGGATCCTCCGTCCCTTCGAATATGGGTAACCCTTCTAAGTTGAGATCCTTTGGTAGTTTCTCACTAATGGGTGTATATTCTCGGCCATTTTCCGTGTGGATAGTCTTGTTCATTGATAAGTGGACCTGTTCCTCCAGCTTACGGACCGCGCTGACCAGTTCAGCTAAGGGCCCAGTAGTCTCAACCCCACCACTAGGGGTCCCTTGTTCCAAGGCGCTCAAACGAGTGGCAATGGCGGTTTGGTCGGTCCTGATGGCTGTCAGTTGGGCCTCCATTTTAGCCAGCGAGGCGGTCAGTTGGTCCAAGGTTTCTTACATTTTCTGGCGTCTGGTTACCGGTGGCCTGTCTGTAAGAATACCGCGTAATCAGTAAAGTTGCTTCGAAACCCAAATACACCAGGCATAGGAAATAACGCGGGAAGAGAGACGACTCCGGTTTGACTCGGGTTAGACTCTCCTAAGACAAATGTGTAGGGTACGATTCTCGGAGTGACTGTGATTAATCGCTTCGTCAGAGAATAGCCCCCAAATGAGACTAAGGACTCAGATGATGTGACATCTAAGTGATTCAAAAGCGGGGTACGTGAGACACGTGCAAGACATGACCCTTAGAGCAACCGTGATTGATCGCTTTGCTGAAGGAAAGCCCCCGAGTGAGGAAAAACCTGAAAAGGGAATGACTTGGAAAGGACACCTAGACGGGTGACTCGTGAAAGATGGGCCTCCTTTAGGATTTGGCAGGTGGGCCGAGGCCTGTTCGTAGGAAGGTCCACGTGAGATATTCCCCAGACTTTTGGATTCGAGTGTGTAAACGGGCGTTCCTTTGTAGGGGTATGTCTTACGCAGGTGGGCCGTGCCTTGACAAATAAGGCGGACTGGGATAGGGAGGAAACCCGTGATATAGGATCGGCGGAGTTTCGACGCTAAAGACTTGACAACTTATGACAAGACCCGACGCTACTAAAACGGGAAGTTCTAAGAAGAGGAAAGTTTTTGAAAAGGGATATTTGGGCTTAAAAAGATCCGAAAAAGTCGGAGGGACGGCCCAATTTTTTTGAAAAAATGGCAAAGGGCCATTGGGTCGTGATTTTTTAGGTTTTGAGAAAGTTCGGGCGGCATACCGGCTAAAAATAGGCAATTTTGAGTAAAATCCTAAGTCCTAAATTTGGTAGCTTTCCGGGTTTTGAAAAAATGGATAATTTTGAAAATATGCAAATTTTGAAATAACGGTTTTTGAAAAAGAAGACATGTAGATCAAGCAGCACGTAGTCACGGAAACAGTATAATGACACCATGTATGCTTCTAGTCTAAGTCTCGGTCGGTCGAAATAGGGTCTATACCAACAACGACGGCTTTCTCGCAAATCAGGACGGACTTCCTAAGCCGAATTGGACTTAAAACATGCCGTAAAACCCATGCGAGTTCCGCCATCGAAGTTTTTAGTGCACCCATTTAGGAATGCACCGCGGTATAGTGGGACGTCGGTCACAAGTAACCGGCCCGAGAAAGATTTGGGTTATGAATGAACCATTGAACTAAAACGCGTACATTACTAATCGAACGATTTATTTTCGAGTCTCACCCTAGGAACCCCGATGACTAGTGGTACATCAGGAATCCCCAGCGGAGTCGCCAAATTGTGGACATGACATAGGTCCACCCCGACGCGGCCACGCGCGGGTTTGGGGAGGCGAATGAATCTCATGTGAGATGGATCTCGAGTTGAAATTTAAATCGAAGTAGGAGTTGTCACCGAACTTTGTGGGAGTTCGGGCCCGTTCGAACCCACTCTATGTCGTAGTGGGCCGTGCACAAAGTACGGCCCATTCCGATTTCAGAGTTTATTGGGTTCGTCCCTTAGCATTGCGATACCGATACCGACATTATCGGTAATCGGGTATTGAATGACTCTCGTCTGCCAATGGATTCGGACATCCGGAAACCATGGTTCTGAGTAAGGGGTGAGGGTACGTGTTGGGAAGTTCACAAAGAACACCCAACCCCGCCCGCACTTAACGGCCTTTACTAAGATATCGTTCGCTTTTGGTGTACACGCGTTAGTTCGACAGTTGAATGATATGCAAAGAGTGTTTTGACTAAACATGCGAATAATTGAATGGGTTGCTAAGTCGGTTTAATGCATCTAAAAATTAACTTCGAAGTTGTTTTAGCATGCGAGGTTTGTTTTAGTATAATAAAACAATGAAAAGATTGCTAAAAACATGCATGAACAAACGGGTTAGTAACAATTTGAATGAAGATACGACGACATGCTTTATTTTGAAAAAATTTGTGACACGTGATGGATTAAACACGCGTCGACTGAGGTCAAGAAAATACTTATCGAAACTTGAAAATATATCGGAAAAACCCGTTGTTTTGTTTAAGAAGCGATGTCTGAAAAATTAGAACGAAATTGCTTTTTATATCGCGGTTTTCAGGGGTTAGCGCGACCCGCGCGAGGAGGGCGCGACCCGCGCTGCTGTGCGACTCGCACGGGGTGTACGCGACTCGCACGACAGCCTGTTTTTGGGATCGTTTTTTTTAATAAAATCGACGGTTTTGTTTAAATCGCGTATATATATAGCGTAATTCATACTCGATTTAAATTTGCGATATTCGTTATATTCAATATTCGATTATGGAATCGGTATCAAATACTCGGAAAGATTTTTTAGAAAAGGTAAAAAAAAGTTTTGTAAAAAACGTGAACTAAAAAAAACAACGTTGATTCTCTCTGCGTTAAAATCGCCGTATTTTGTCCTTTTAAAATCATGTGACGATTTTTAGCATCAATGAGATCGATTTAGTTCTTTTTTGTTACGATATTCGACTAGATTATCGATATCGTATTTTAAGAACGTTCGTTTTGTATATAAAAATTATATTGTAGTATCGATATTAGAAAAGAACGTGACGATGACCCGTAAAAAAAACGAACCGACGGCGACAAAAGACGACGGACGAGAGAAGACGAAAGAAGAAAAAAACGTGAGAAGGGAGAGAGAAAGAGAGAGAGAGAGAGAGAGAGATCGGGATTTGGAACACTCTCAACCTACATGCTAATTCCGGTCTCGATTAGGAACTAGTAGTAACGGCGCTTGCGTTGGAGTAACGAGAATATAGGTGGAGTTAAGGTGTTGTATTTTTGGTAAGGTTTGCCTAAGGTTTGCTAGAGATTCGAATGTGTATGAGTTGTAGATGTGTATGAATCGTCGGTGTCTCTAAATTATATTGTCGGGAATTGTTGATAATTGTGAATGTGTCATTGTTGATGTTGAGAGGGTCCTATTTATAGGAGAGGTCCTCGATTGAAGTTTGGAGAGGTAATCTTGCTTGGGTGACAAGAAATACCGGTGAGGATAGGAAAGGTAAGCAATTTGAGCGGAATGTGGATTCCGTTTCTTGGTGAGGAAGTCATGGGACCCGGCTGGAGTGAAGAGTACTCGGCCGAGTACGCTTCTTGTGCTCGGTCGAGTATTCGGGTTCGGGTAGGACTCCTACTGAGGACCGAATTCTACCTTTAATGGATTTGTTTAATATTTTGTGTAGCTGATTTTTTTTGTAGTGTTTGAGCTCGAACCGGACTCGTGGGGTGACACGACTGGTTTTCATGCCTTGGAAATATCTTTGACCGGGTCCTGACCCGGACGCTAAAAGACGGTTTTGCCCTCGGTCTCGGTTTTGACCCAAATTAGTCTCGTTTGACTAGAAACGACTTACTGGGCCTGAATTTGAGGTCTGTTTTGTGAGATTTTTACTCCGTTAAAAGCTCGCGCCAATTACTATTGATTCCGAGTCCACAATCAAGCGTATTTAGTCATGTTTACGTCCGATCATCATCGGGTGTTTTTTGGAAGCTGCCATAGACACTTGGCGGTCAAAATGTGGGTGTCTATAATATATGTTTAAAATCATATTTTTATCACACAATAATTAAAATCATAACAATATTAAATAAATTTCGAGGTTGTAACCATATTAAATAAAATCATAACCATATAACCATATGATAGCAAAAGATTGAGGTATCTCTAAACTACTAGTCCAAACTAACTCTCAGTTCATTGCAAATCTACTGAAAAAAGAGGTAGTACATCCTTCAGTACACTCTCACATGATCTGGATCTGTCAATGCTAAAAAACTGATTGGCGGTTTGAAGTTAAGCACGTGTACCGGGAAGCCAGTAGATGTGTCGATTGGCTTGCCAATTTTGGGACGAAAAACTGTATTTATTCGAGGAGGACTGTATTCCCGCTGCGCTGTTTGAGCTAGCGCAACACGACATGGGAGGAGTGAGTTGGCCACGTCGAGTTCCGTTTTACGCTTTCTAATTTGTTAGTTGTGTTTGTTATTGGGATAAAACCCACTTCTGATCTTGACCAAAAAAAAAATTTGAGTAATTTGTGAAACACTGGCTACTATTTAGGTCATTTTGCGAAGAACTACCCAAAGTTTTAAATTTTGTCAAACACTAACTAAAGTTTTGATTTTTTTTATTATAAAACAGTACCAAAAACACTACTTAGATATGAAAATATAGAAAAATCAAAAAAGAAAACAAAAAAAAAACGATTGTAAGTATCGATATCCTATCCTGAGTTTATTTTACTAAAATACACTAATGTTTCACCTAAGTTAGTACACTAATTTGAAACCAATTTTGTACTCCCTGCAAACCACTATGATTTCCCACTTATTATTTTAATCTCTCACATTTGAATAATTATTATTTTAATTTCTCACGTTTGAATAAAAGTGGGTAAGTTTGGAGGGAGTATGGAATTACTTTAATTATCATCAACCTTCATTATCAATCATTGTCTTCAACCTAGTGACACGAGCCAATTTTTTTTACAAAAGAGGTTAAGATTACTACTGTATAACTAAGCAAAATAGACTTCAAAATTATTATCGACAAGTTACAATCACTTAATTTCATATATTCATTAAGAGTAATTTTGGTAGGGTCTGACAAAAAAATATATACGGAGTATAAATTTTAGGTAGTGTTTTACAAAAAATAAAATTCTAAGTAATTTCTCGCAAAGTTACCTAAATTATAGGTAATGTTTGACAAAATATTCAATAAATTTAGTCTTTGCTTGTTATACACGTGTAACAAGTTACAAGTAATATACGGAGTAATAACTTATCAGTCCTTCTTATTTATAAGCGATATCTAATACGGAGTATATTAAATAAAACATGTACTACTAACTCTTAATAATATCATATACTACTTCGTATTAAGTTAAGGCATTTAAAAAATAACAATAAATTTGTATTTATAATAAAAAAGTAAATAAAATAAACGTTTGTAAAAGGCGTTAATATGACCCGTATTTGACCCGAAACCCGTATAAAACTCATATTTTCCAAACAAAATACATCCCGGCCCGTATTTTACCCAAATCCAAAACTCAACCACCCGACCCGTTTGACACGAAAACATATGCGTCTTAAGTATAATCACTTTCTGAGACAAATAGAGTTTTAGGAGTTCAAATCGACGAGACAAATAAATTCGTTTTAGAATTCATTTAAGAATTATAAGTACAATTGTGTACAGAATTAAAATACGGATACGAAATTAATTTAGAAAATCAGAGGTATTCCAGAAGTACTGAGACAAATTAAAAGAATCTCCTAGGGTGAAGGGTGAACTGTAACTGAAATGAATTGAAATGAACTGAACTGAGCTGAGCTGAAAGAAGTTGAAAAGAACATGACTATGCACTATTGGATATACAGTATAAAAGTTTTATTGGGCGGTTAGCATCCGTAAAGATGAAATATGTGTTTTAGATTTATGAAATTAGAAGAAAAAAAAATAGTAAAATCTCGTGATATTAATGTAGGAACTGTGTCTGTTCACTGGTCCGGAACTAGATGGATAGAAATAACTAGAGACCAGAGGCTAGACAAAACATCCCAAAAACGAAACTGAACCTATTAATTAAGAATTGTGGTTGTAGGGTTACAACCCTTAAACCCAAGTACCTGTTACGAGTATTAACCGAAAAGACAAAAGAAGAGGGATAACAATTATACCTTATTTGCAGCGGAACAGCGTATTAATAAGAAGTATAATAAACCCAGAAATATATATAATCTCCACGGACGGAATAAATAATCTCCACGGACAGAATAAATAATTCCCACGGACAGAATAAAGCACCCCAAACGTGATGCCTCCTTTGGTATCCACACGGGTACAGAACTGCGACGTATATACTAGTATAAAGGTAGGTGAGACCGTCTCACAACTTCTCTCTATATCTCTCTTATAACTCCTTATAAGAAGAATACTCCGTATATATATATTATGAGTCAATACTCTTAATTCCATATATTGGTTCATCATATGAACCTCCTTATATAGGAGAGATGAGAAGGTGGAATTAGGTTACTTCCATAACCCTAATTACCATAATTAGATTATTAGTATAACTCTAATTACCATAACCTGTCAACGCAGCTGGGTCCGTATTACTACTGACCCGATATATTTAATATATCGATATATATTAATAATATCCCGTACATATTGTGTGTGACCCAATGGGCCCACTTAAGACTAACAGACACGTAACTCATTTACATGTCAATCCGACATCGACCTCTAGCAAGGCATATTGGATACATAGACTTAAGCGGGTTAATCCGTAGGACAGTGGACATAATTTCTTCAGTCTCCCACTTGTACATGTCCTCCCGAGAACGGCGTTAAGTCTCTTTGCTACTATTGTCTCCAATTGAGAATGAGGTAAGAAGAAGTGTCATCCTCACATATCTCAATCTTTTTACTCGAATCTTTGAGCTGACTTGTTAAAAGAGCAGATAGATGACAATCATCCTATCTGAGCGCGGCCACGCATTTGCACAAGTCACACTCTTCGAGTGGCCAAGAAACAATAAATTCCCTTCAATAAAGAAAGAGCAAATCCTCTCTTGTCTAACCACATCCTATCACATGATCCATGCATGCCCAATAACCATCCATAGCCCCCTTTCACAGCTGATGAGGAATAGTATCAAAACATACACATCACATGTACAGAATAGTCAAAGACTCAGGTCTAAAGACCGTACAAGTTCATAACTTGCAAAGAACTTTACTGACACTAAGCGAAATCTTAGTAAAATCCTTTTCGGCGGGTCTGTCTAATGCATGTTCTTAACATACACTCGTGTGCCTGGTTTAGTATCTCAATACCTATGACTCAAGGAACTTAGTCATTAACCAACCCACACACTAGTCATTTAAGGGTATTCAAATGTCCCAACACAATACCCTGACTAGAGACAAAATAATTACATCATCCAAATAGAGTTCCAAGACTAAGTCACGTACTTAGTGATCTATTTCATCAATGTAAATTATTTAGGGACAAAACTCGGTTACATTAACCAAATGATAATATGTCATACATATACTAATTATCATAATAACTCCCACTAAACCAAACACCTCTAAAAGTACTAAGACCACTCGCCCATGCGTCTTATACCAACATAACAATATGATCTTTATGTAGAGAAGGTTTCGAGACATACAACATTTGTATCGGTTATTTACAAACATATAATCAATCTACCTTCTCTCAGTTAAGGTAAACTGTTAGTTTCATAAGTAACAAATTGCTTCATAAACTTTAAAGTTGAGTGCTTGATTCGTAATCAAACGTATATTTGCTTCAAAAGTAATAGAACACTAACTTTAGTTATAATATTAGTCATAAAGTTGTTCTTTGGAACTGTTCCAACACACAACTGCTCATCCCAAACAAAATATACTGAGATTACAATCTCATGTCATCTTTGTCTATTTGGAAATATGAATCGTTGTAACTTGTTTACAATAATTCTCTTATCACATCAAGCGCATCTCTTAAATAATTCCCCTTTTGCTTCTTAAGCGCAAAGGAACAATTCTTAAATAGCATTCTAGTGACACTCACCAGATTCGTATCTACTCGTCACACGAGCACATAATAAACACATTTCTTGCAAAGTCTCATAGACTAAAGCAACCAAATGTCATTTAGTTAGAGAAGTATGTCACTTACATACCAAATCATAACGATAAATGCACTCCCACTAGTCTCTTGTACACACTTTGTCTCTCTTCGTCTCAAAGGAAAACAAACATCTTTGAATTTCCACATTGAGAATGAAGATACTTGCTCCAGGCTCCAATCAAATCGGAATATTCACATTTGCCTAACAATTTTAATAATATGAAATTTATACGATGTGTCGCACACACATCATATTGCATCCCTTTTAAGAAATGTATTTCATATATATATATATATATATATATATATATATATATAGGAATTGCATCATGTGAGTCCTCACATCTTAAATGAGTCCGTCCCGCAAATCAGGACCGTTCGATTTGATCAGATCAACGATCTGAAAAGCACGCGGAGTACCTGTGCACATATGAGCAGTGTCACAGTAATAATGTCACAGTAATATGAAATCAAAGAATGTCACAGTAATAAGGAATTACAGTAGCAGTGTCACAGTAATAATGTCACAGTAGCAGTGTCACAGTAATATGAAATCAAAGAATGTCACAGTAATATGGAATTACAGTAGCAGTGTCACAGTAATAATGTCACAGTAGCAGTGTCACAGTAATAATGTCACAGTAGCAGTGTCACAGTAATATGAAATCAATGAATGTCACATCAATAAGGAATTACAGTAACAGTGTCACAGTAACAGTAGCAGTGTTACAGTAACAGAATACCACAGTAACAGTAGCAGTGTCACAGTAATAATGTCACAGTAATATGAAATCAAAGAATGTCACAGTAATAAGAAATTACAGTAGCAGTGTCACAGTAATAATGTCACAGTAGCATTGTCACAGTAATAATGTCACAGTAGCAGTGTCACAGTAATAATGTCACAGTAATATGAAATCAAAGAATGTCACAGTAATATGGAATTACAGTAGCAGTGTCACAGTAATAATGTCACAGTAGCAGTGTCACAGTAATATGAAATCAATGAATGTCACATCAATAAGGAATTACAGTAGCAATGTCACAGTAACAGTAGCAGTGTTACAGTAACAGAAATATCTTGCTGTGACACTGTCACACAGTAACAGTAGCAGTGTTGGGGACGTGGTTGATTTTTTTTTCTAATAGTATAATGAATGAGAGTCAAGGTGGTAGAAGATTAGGAGGGGAGAAACGTATATGAAATTAGTTGGGGACGTGGTTGAATGACAGCCCTTGGATCTCTTAGATCCAATGGTCTAAGATCGCGGGACGAACTCATTTAAGATGAGAGACTCACCGGATCCTCACTCTATATATATATATATATATATATATATATATATATATGAATTGCATCATGTGAGTCCTCACATCTTAAATGAGTCCGTCCCGCAAATCAGGACCGTTCGATTTGATCAGATCAACGATCTGAAAAGCACGCGGAGTACCTGTGCACATATGAGCAGTGTCACAGTAATAATGTCACAGTAATATGAAATCAAAGAATGTCACAGTAATAAGGAATTACAGTAGCAGTGTCACAGTAATAATGTCACAGTAGCAGTGTCACAGTAATATGAAATCAAAGAATGTCACAGTAATATGGAATTACAGTAGCAGTGTCACAGTAATAATGTCACAGTAGCAGTGTCACAGTAATAATGTCACAGTAGCAGTGTCACAGTAATATGAAATCAATGAATGTCACATCAATAAGGAATTACAGTAACAGTGTCACAGTAACAGTAGCAGTGTTACAGTAACAGAATATCACAGTAACAGTAGCAGTGTCACAGTAATAATGTCACAGTAATATGAAATCAAAGAATGTCACAGTAATAAGAAATTACAGTAGCAGTGTCACTGTAATAATGTCACAGTAGCATTGTCACAGTAATAATGTCACAGTAGCAGTGTCACAGTAATAATGTCACAGTAATATGAAATCAAAGAATGTCACAGTAATATGGAATTACAGTAGCAGTGTCACAGTAATAATGTCACAGTAGCAGTGTCACAGTAATATGAAATCAATGAATGTCACATCAATAAGGAATTACAGTAGCAATGTCACAGTAACAGTAGCAGTGTTACAGTAACAGAAATATCTTGCTGTGACACTGTCACACAGTAACAGTAGCAGTGTTGGGGACGTGGTTGATTTTAATTTTTTCTAATAGTATAATGAATGAGAGTCAAGGTGGTAGAAGATTAGGAGGGGAGAAACGTATATGAAATTAGTTGGGGACGTGGTTGAATGACAGCCCTTGGATCTCTTAGATCCAATGGTCTAAGATCGCGGGACGAACTCATTTAAGATGAGAGACTCACCGGATCCTCACTCTATATATATATATATATATATATATATATATATATATATATATATAGGAATTGCATCTCGTGAGTCTCTCTATCTTAAATGAGTCCGTCCCGCAAATCACAGCCACATGATCAAATCACATGAATGGCTGAGATTCAGCGTCATCTTCATCGTATATAATCTTACTGTTACAGTAACAGAACACTATTACAGTAACACAACTATCTTACTGTGACACTATCACAGTAATAAGGAATTACAGTAATAATGTCACAGTAATAATGTTACAGTAACAGAACACTATTACAGTAACACAACTATCTTACTGTGACACTATCACAGTAATAAGGAATTACAGTAATAATGTCACAGTAATAATGTCACAGTAGCAGTGTCACAGTAATATGAAATCAAAGAATGTCACAGTAATATGGAATTACAGTAGCAGTGTCACAGTAATAATGTCACAGTAGCAGTGTCACAGTAATAATGTCACAGTAGCAGTGTCACAGTAATATGAAATCAATGAATGTCACATCAATAAGGAATTACAGTAGCAGTGTCACAGTAACAGTAGCAGTGTTACAGTAACAGAAATATCACAGTAACAGTAGCAGTGTCACAGTAATAATGTCACAGTAATATGAAATCAAAGAATGTCACAGTAATAAGGAATTACAGTAGCAGTGTCACAGTAATAATGTCACAGTAGCAGTGTCACAGTAATAATGTCACAGTAGCAGTGGCACAGTAATAATGTCACAGTAATATGAAATCAAAGAGTTATGATGTTTGTGTATGCAAAGGCCTTGTTACTCTTCCTTAATGACGTGGTCCAATCTCAGCCATTCAATCTTGTTTGATTGTGTGGTCCAGATTGAAAGGACGGACTCATCTAAAGATGAAGACTCACCGGATCCTCACTCTATATATATATATATATATATATATATATATATATATATATATATATATATATATATATATATATATATATATATATATATATATATATATATATATATATATATATATATATATATATATATATATGTCCAAAACTCATTATAATGAGCGATGACATTCAAACTGCTAAATCCATCATAATAGACTTAAGCATAATATTGTAAAAAGGTTTTTCTATAGTCATTACTATGAGATCAATCCTTAACTACCAACTATGCTTCATAGATACTCTTATATCAATCTACATCGTCTTTATATTGAAGACTATTCTTCACTATAAGACCCATTTAACCATAGTCTATACTTGCTAGTTATGGTATATAGAATCTATTAGATTTTATGTGACTTTTGGAGTCTTTGCCCATTATTGTTTCATCATAGGTCAAACCTATGTAGGGTAATATTTTACAGGTAAGATGATCATGACTTTTCATGGATGCATCAATATCCTCTTCAACAGTTGTAGAGAACACCTGTTAATCTTGAACATTTTCAAGGTCGATTCTACTCCCACAGTTTCTATCAGAAATCACATATTTTTAAAAGAAACATATCACTCCATGTAACAAAACAGTTTTGTTATTTGGATGGTTTGTAGAATTAACATAATACCCCTAATAAAACACATGTCATAATTGAGTCTAAATTCTAGAAAACAATTTTCTCTAAACTTTAAGACTTGATAATTAAGAAAAGACTTTTAAGAACATTTTCAATCCATATCTCATATGGTGTCTATTCTTCGACTTACATGGACAATCTCATCAACATTGTACAAAGACTTTAATAATGCATAATCTTCTAAAATGTCAATAAGATCTGCAAAACTCATCATAGACCAAATCATATCAAATATGGTTCGATGTAGTTTGAAACATTTTTCACTACTTCTAAGATGATCACAATCTTTTAGTTCAATTCCTCCCTGTTTCAATCATATCGAACAAAACCATACGTGTTACCCATTTTGCAACATTATTAGTTAAACTCACACATATCTGTATGTGCGTGGTCTAACAAGTCTAAGTACCCTCCCACTACAATTAATAGGAGTCACTTGTAATGTCATTTATCCATCTAAACAAGATCCATTTACCTCAGTTGATCCTTATCAATAAGGTTTATAATTTCATCATTATGAAACTTATTCTTATGTCTCTTGTCTCATGGATTAAGGACAATGCCATAATAGGTAAAACTTGAGTCGTAGGACTTGAATCCTTTTGGTCGTTATGTTATAAATAAAAGCATTCACTACTAGGAATGTAGAGCTCAACAATCATGTTAGTCTTACTGTACCTCATATTCATGCAAGGTATAGAGCAACAATTGTTCTACTTTTATTAAAACTTTTCATGCCCATACATGAAACAAAATTAATGTCCTGGCTTATGACTAGTACAAGAATAACAATTATCCAATTCCAGTATTCAGCTTTATGGTAAAATTAAGTGATTTTCCTTTTATATATGAAATAACAACGTTTGTTCATTTCATCATAAAACACTTCACTTATATACCATTATTCCACCCTCTTCGAGCCATCACATCCACAATGTAATAGTTGCATTTGGTATCTTATACCAAAACAGTAGAATGAAAGTAACAATTACTTTAGTAACATACACACCAAAAGTCATACTTCCGTAATTGATTTGCAGATTTTCTAGACATTTTTAGAAACTATCTACCAATGTCATATATTTGTCATTACATTAATGATAAATAATTTCGTACCTAATCTAAACTTGGGAACAAGTTTGGGTATGACAACGATTATTCTTCCCTTACTTTAACCAACGTCTTAAATTCATTAATCATTATCTCAAGCAATTTTCTTAATGAACTCATAGAACATTAGTACTATTTGCCTTCTTGATACAATGTTCAACTATCTTTTAACATCTCATGCTAAAAGGTGAGAAATCTTATTAAGTCACCTGATTTATTCATAATAAAGGACCTAAACTTAGGACTAATTGAAACGATTTCAATTCCTAATTCTTTAGAAAGAAGCCTCCAAAATTTCCTGATTATCAATATAATCACGTCATCGTATGACATGGATTAATTAGATCATCTTCAACATTTTCTCACTTAATGGGACCAGTTCCCTTTATTGAAACAATTGATTTTGGTACTTATAATCATCTTCATGACTCTAATTATACAGTCCATACTGTACATTAACATTGGTAATAATTTGTCGGAATTATCCTTCACAAGGACAAAATCTGTATCTCTAATTTTGAGAACAATTCTCAAAATACCAATCAACGAGGTTGAACAATTCAAACTCATCTTTAATAAATGTGATAACAGTGGCTAAATAACAACTACATTTATATGCAATGTAAAACGATAATTAATATTAATAATCATAAACAATTTTAAGATAAAATCATGCAAACTACCCTCAAGTTCGCATAATATTCCAAGATCCTAAACCTTTTGTCGCTCAAGTGAACTTGGGCTCACTGCTCAAGCTCCAAAAGTAAAGATAGACAACAAACTTGTCAATTACATCTCTATGTAATTCTTGGTTCGTCGGAATTAGTCATCATATGACACCAACTATTTGCCTCAAAGCCCAAGTCCGACTTGATAGTAATGTTAAGCAAACCAGACTGAACCTGTGGGTAACCGTTACCCACCTACTCAGTCCACACACATCGGCAAAGCACCGCTTAGGCAGTCACTTCAACCAATGGCATGAAATTGTTGTAGTGGTCAATTCTGAAAAGGCAATACTTAATATTTGTGCGAGGGATTTAAATGCATTATGGGTCCTAAACATGCTCCTAGGTCAACTTACAAGACGACCTATCAGTTCTAGGCACACAAGTCACAAGTCTCAAACAATAAAATCATGCATCATATGACATAATAATTCAATTGTTACTAGTGATTTGTGCATAAAACAAGTTAAAAGATCCCATATTTTGACTTATAATCATATTACAATTCATAATTACTATTTGGTTTGAACTATTTCACTAATATCTTTCATTTTTCCAACTACGAGGAACAATTTCCCACCCGGAAAAATTGAACGGATATACAAAACTCGATTCACAATCGATCTGCAACTTATAATTGTCATATAGATAAACAATTTATCAAAATCAAATAAGACTCGAGAAACTCTTTTTTCGATCTATTTATGATAATATGATAATTAAAATGCATAATATTATTTACCGATTTAGAAAACTAATTTTTCATTGATTCGGAAAAATAAAATATAATCCATGTTTGATTCAGAATCAATACACAAACGCAAGAAAACGACTTTTCTTTAAAAGCGTCACCCGACCCGACACCATGTCGTCCGAGTAAATATTGTGTTGTCTTGGTCAAACCTTTGCCACCCGGGTCATCCCGTTCCGACCGGGACACACCCGTGCCTACCGAGTCATACTTGTGTCAACCGAGTCACACCCGTTCCGACCGAGTTGACCTTGTTTCGTTCCATCTCCACCATATTTAAACGAGTCTTGTCCTAATCTTATTAGGTCTCATCGTCAACGATAAATTCTTGTAATTTTACGTTCCAAATTTCAATCGAATCTTGAATAATCCAATTAGTCTCATCGTCAACAAAGTAATTTGGGATTATAGTGGGTCAATTTAGGGCAAAATTAAATTAAAAAAATAATCAATATTAGATCTTAAATTAATTTTACGAGTCAATTTTAGAATTTAACAAATTAAATTCGCAAATTAAAACAAACCCTAAACAAGACATAAACAACAATTTTTAGCCGTAGTACGTGAATAAAGGATGGCAAATTACGATTCTTAACCGTCAAAAAGGGAGAACAATTTCTCTTACAACTCCATCGTAGCATCAAATTCCTCACCAACATCAAACAATTACTACATATGCCTATATATGTCACACGTATAAGGCAACAATAATCATCTACATTATCAAGTAATCATGAGACAATCAAGAGGTACTCATTGGCCACAATTCAATACACACATGCGGGGCAAAAATAAAAAAATTATAACGGCGGAACTTAAGAAATTCGAGGTTAATTTATTTATCTTACAAAGATAATAAGAAAAGGAGAACAATTCTCGAGACCAAGAATATAATCAAATTAATACGTGTATGGAATCCCTCATAACCAATTATGAGACAAAGATTCACGTCGATTAGATTAATACTACGTAACAGAGGCTCTGATACCACTGTAGGGTTACAACCCTTAAACCCAAGGACCTGTTACGAGTATTAACCGAAAAGACAAAAGAAGAGGGATAACAATTATACCTTATTTGCAGCGGAACAATGTATTAATAAGAAGTATAATAAACCCAGAAATATATATAATCTCCACGCACGGAATAAATAATCTCCACGGACAGAATAAATAATTCCCACGGACAGAATAAAGCACCTCAAACGTGATGCCTCCTTTGGTATCCACTGCGACGTATATACTAGTATAAAGGTAGGTGAGACCGTCTCACAACTTTTCTCTATATCTCTTTTATAACTCCTTATAAGAAGAATACTCCGTGTATATATATTATGAGTCAATACTCTTAATTCCATATATTGGTTCATCATATGAACCTTCTTATAAGGAGAGATGAGAAGGTGGAATTAGGTTACTTCAATAACCCTAATTACCATAATTAGATTATTAGTATAACTCTAATTACCATAACCTGTCAACGCAGCTGGTTTCGTATTACTACTGACCCGATATATTTAATATATCGATATATATTAATAATATCCCGTACATATTGTGTGTGACCCAATGGGCCCACTTAAGACTAACAGACACATAACTCATTTACATGTCAATCCGACATCGACCTCTCGCAAGGCATATTGGATACATAGACTTAAGCGTGTTAATCCGTAGGACAGTGGACATAACTCCTTCAGTGGTGTCTCTAGCTTTGATGACGTCAATGATTGGACGGTATTGCTGGTAGTCGCGGCCATTGAATATCTTTGCTATATACATCTTCCGGATCCATGCAATGGTCTTCCCCAAGTGGGCAAGTTCATTAACGTAAGTTTTGAAACTTTTGATGGCTTGCATGTAATCGGGAATGGACTTGATTGTCCCCTTTTGTGATCGAATTAAATCGATCCTTGATTTGGATGATGCATTATCCTCGCGAGTCACGATGGGTTGACAAAGGTAAGAGCGAGAGTGCTCCAAATGTCATGAGAGGTGGTGGTCTTAATGGTTTTTAGACGAGCGCTAATAAAGAGTAAGACTCTGTTCTTTTCAGCTGAAACAAGGCTGAGCTGAGCTGAGCTGGTCTGATAGGAGCTGAGCTGGACTGATAGAAGCTGAGCTGAACTAAAAGAAGCTGAAACTAATAACTACTCATATAAATTATCTAATAATATTTTGAAAAATGTAAATAAAATAAAATTATAATACGTAATATACAAAATTGTATTTATCTTTGATTACGTAATATACAAAATTTTAAAATTTGATATTCTTAAATCTTAATACAATACAAATAATACTCATATGTTAGGGTATATTGTATGGTGTATATATATTAGATATTTTATTCACTCAAAAATAGTGTAAAAAAAACGTAAATTAATCGTAATGGCATTGAGACACAGTTGTAAATATTTTAATGTAATATCTATTTCAAGACCTCAAATATTATGGAGTGCATAATAATATTAATTAATAATTATTATAATAACAATGATGATAAAAAAATAGAAAATAATAATAGTGATAATGATAATGATAATGATAATAATAACAATGACGATGATGATGACGACAACGACGACGACGACGATAATAATAATTTGTTATTATTATTATTATTATTATTATTATTAAGAGATATGAGTAATAAAAATAACAACAACAATAATATCATCATTATTACTTTTTTATGAAAAGAAACTTGCATTAATATCGAAATGCAATAACAACAACAACAACAATAATAATGACTTATTGTAATTTGTTTCGACTTAGGCTCTGTTTGGTAAACATCGGAATGATATAAGCAGAAGCAGATTTAGAAAGCAGGTTTGACTGATAGAATCAATTGACAGGTTTGACTGACAGATTTATTTAGCAGAATTTTTTAATAGTGTTTGGTTATTAACTGTTTTAGATTAGCGGATTGTTTAACTATTTTGTAAAATGACAAAAAGGACCTAAACAATTTTTTAATTAAATATACGTCAATATATATCATACCAATAATTTCAATAATTAATATCGTCGATTTCTTCTAATATCGATTAAAGTTGAACAAATATTAACACAGAGAGTTGATATTTATTGAGTTTATGAAGTGTCAGCCGAAACTTGCGAGTCATGAATTAATTACTGCAACAAATAATTGTTATCAAATTTATGTACTTCTTTCATTTAATTTTTATCTTCCCATTTTAATATAACACTCCACCTATATATTAAAAGAATGAGAAGATAAAAAAAAAAAACAGGGGAAGCTAAGTATAAAAAAATCAGAGGGAGGAAAACGTACTTAGAATGATGAATTCTATGGAAGAGTTTAGAATAATGAAAATAGGAATAATGAAAGTATGGTTTAAATTGTAAAATGGTAAAGTGGTAAATAAAGAAGAAAAATAATTCGCTAAGCTCAATATGCTGCTAGGAGCAGCATATTGCAAAACGGCATATTCGTCCCCTGCTATTACAATCCGCCATTTACCAAACACTACCATTAACATATTTTGTGGTCAAACCCGCCATTTGCTCTCAATATGCCGATTTTTGGCGGATCCACCATGTACCAAACACCCCCTTGATGCAACTTCCGTTTCATATAAATAAATAAATAATAATAATAATAATAATATTATTATTATCAATATTATTATTATTGAAGTATTATTTTAGGAGCTGAAAATATTGAAACTAGGTTGGAAATATTAGAGCTGAGCTGAGCTTATAGGAGCTGGGCTGAGCTGATAAGAGCTGGGTTGAGCTGGTCTGAAACGGGCTGAAAATAAGCTGAAAAGAACCGGACCTAAGTAACATGAAATCCTTAATTTTGAATGGATGGACCAAAGCGTAGGTACTCCTTCCGTCTCGTTCATCTGTTTGTCTTTTATATTCATTGTGAGAAGTATTTTAATCAAATGAACTAGACCGAAGAATATAATTTTGAAAAGAGACAAAGAACATGCTATCTGGGACCAGGACCATGATATGAATATGAATATGTATGGGTATGGGGCCGGATCAGGATGGATGGATGACATAATGCATGCCATAAGATGGAATTGAGGAGTCAATTTGGCAGCATAAGATGTTCCCTCTCATCCCCTCACAATGTTTTTCATGCAATATTCCCATAAACCAACAAAATACTGCATTCCCCGGCCTATCACTTCTCTATTTAAATTGAAACCAACGTCTTTGAATTGAAGTTGTAAACACTAAACATATGGGATGTGAATGAAAAAGAAGTGTCAGTACTACTAGCTGCGTACTGGCTACACACTACTTTTTCTATCTAATCTTTGTGATTGATGATACAACAGCAACAACAAGTAAACAAAATGGGGCGTGTCTTTTGCCTCTGCATTTTTCAACAGTGACGTTGTGTTTTCACTTTGCTTCGCTCATCATTTGTCACTTACTAGTGGACTGGAGCACTCACTTATTACTACTCATACACTCATAGTATTTGTTTGCCGGAGGACATTCGGTAGTAGATAGGATTGTGTTGTGTCTCATTTCACTATATATTTACTCCATACTCCAATCACATATTCGGCGCAAATTCTTACTTGTAATAGTCATATCCGTCATAAGTACAGTGTACGACGAATCAAATATTATCCATGTAGAGAGATAAGACAAACGCAAAATATCCAGGAAATGATAACGTGTTTTGTCTTATCTACCCACATGGCCACATGGATATTATTTGCAGTAATTATTGTGTACAACCGTTGTACATTAGTAAAAGTTTGCAACTTATGATAAAAAGTGACCATTTTAGGTTAGTTAGTTACCACTTTCAGATAAATAGTTACCACTTTTTCATATTAAAATGTGGTAACTATTTAACTTAGAGTGGTTACTAAATAACATAAAGTGGTAACTTTTTACCATAAATTAGGTTCGTCGTACGGTACAACGGTTGTATACTATAATTTGTGTATTATTTGACCCGTCACAAGTTAAGACTTGCTGCATATTCAGATGGGTTTCATATTATGCATTAAATAAGAGTAATCTAATTGAGTAATCATTTTGTCTTGATTCATTTTTTATGCGTGCTTTCAACGAAACTATTATGAAATCAATTCAACAAAAATCTTAAGGCAATGGTTGAGATCCATTTATATTTTATCACGTCCCCTCACTCGAATGCCCATCGGGCTTGAAAAGTGGTTAGTGTGCACAGACCTCTCCTCGTACCATCTACTTAGTTTCCACTTGAGAGTTTGAGATATTGGGGCTGCCAGGGTTCGAACTCGTGACCTCTGACTCTGATACCATGTTATGAAATCAATTTATTTATTATTATATAAAAAGAATCACGAATATGATAAAATATTCGGATAAATTTCTCACGATAGGCCAATGTATTGTTTTTTTTGTCAAGAAAGAGCGCACTACGTTGCAAGTGATGAGAATCGAACCTCCAACCTCTCGATCGAAGTAAGAGAGCTCTTACCACTTGAGCTTAGGGTAACATTATCAGACAAACTTTCCAAAGTCTTAAGACTCTGTCACGCTTTCCACTCACTTTTATTATTTGTTTATTGCTCAGACTCTCCTCAGACTCACTCAGACTTTATACATTATCAATCAGACTTTGCTCAGACTCACCTTATCCTCTTTTGGTAAAGAAGTTAATTAATTTGGTTTAGTTTGTGATTAAACAATTACAATTTACTTGTTCCGTACAAATTACTACTTACTTTACTATTTAATTTAATTAAAAAATTTAACTTGTTTTATTTTAGTGTTGTTTGTTTTTGTGTGACATACAAAAACACGAGTAGACGATCTAAGGACTTCGTTCATATTACAGGTCCGGATGATTTATGATATTTTAATTATGCCTTGCTTATATTAGTTTACGATATTTTAATATTATTTTTTCGTACATAGCCTTAAGTATATCGATTTAGGTTATTGACTTATGATTCCACTCGTAATTGTTATTTTACAAAAAAAAAAAAAACGTCAGTGGCCGGATGGTCATCCGTTTTTTTCATTTTCAAAATAACGATTACATTAAAATTGTTAATTCTGTGTTTAATTAGTTAATTACGTCTAATTAGTTAATTGCTATTTGTTAAATAAGTGTTTAATTACGGTAACCCAGTTAATTAAGTGAAATTGTATTTTTATTTGTTAAATAAGTGTGTAATTAGGTAATTAAGTGAAATTAGTTGATTAAGTGTTTAATTAAGCAATTATTCCGTACGTTGGTTAAATTGATTAGTTATGTGTTTTATTAGTTAAATATGTACTTCATATTAAAAAGTTTATTAGGGGTGGAGGGTTAATTGATTTTATACTTCCCCTGTCTTGTTCATTTATTTACCTTTGATTAAAAAAATTCTTACAAATAATATAAAAGGTAAACAAATGACCGAGACGGAAAAAAAAAGTTTGGAATAGATGGACAATTAAACAAAGAAGTGAGACTTTAAAACAATTGAAAATAAAAAAATTGTATAAATACGAGTAATTTATCAGATACTATGTCGAGAAATACGTAACATGAGTCATGACCCCACAAAAGTCTTAAGTTGAATCTTTAAAATTCAAGACTCAACTTAAGACTTTGGTACTCTATTAGTAGACCCCACACGAGTCTTGATACAAGACTCGCCCCAACACTACCAAAAATCTTAAGACTTCCTCAAGATTACCAAAAATCTCAAGACTCACCTCAAGGCTACCAATAATCTTACCCTTGGATCATCCTCATCCAAGAATAATTTTTTCAATCTTGGATGGGACACACCTCATCCATCTCATTACTTTTATCTTACTTTTTTCATCTTAAAAGAACTTCTCCATCCAAGAATGAAACTTCTATTCTCCGGTGGGTCCCAACACATTTCACTACTCCACTCATTCATTTACGCATCTCTTTAATTTATTTTAAAATCAATATTTTTATTATCGGGACCCACGATTTTCATTCTGCACTTCTGATAAGTCAGTATTTATACGTATTTTTACCCCTTTAATATTATTATTTTTATGTCGTCTTTTGTATTATTCGAGTTAAAATGATTATTTTATATAAGTTGGGTTTATTATTATTCTTTTGATATTTTTGTACTAAATTGAGTTTTTAATATATATTTTAATTAATTAGTAATAACCCACTTGGATTAAGATTGCAAGACTACTAAAATCGTATGTATGTTTGCAGGTTTGTCTTAAGACGACAATATCTCACTCATACGATGTCAGAATAATACGAATCAAAATGCATTGGAAAGCTAAGTTCGAGATGAACAACTTTGATGAAGAGAGCAAAATCAAATTCCATCATCTAATGGGTCGAAATCAAGCTTGAAACCATCAGCCCATTATGGAAAAATAAGGAAAGAAACTCCGGTGAAAAAAAGGAAAGAAGAAGATGTGGAATTGTAAGAGCAAGATCAATTAATTAAGGAAAGAAATAAATTCACCAACACCAGACCAATACTATAAAAGAAGACATTAGGGCTTTGAAAAAAAAAGAACAAGGAGCAGACACAACACAAATAGAAGTAGGGCAAAAGGCCTTGGCCTTTACGGCCAAGGTAGGTTAGGATGCAATCAAATTTTAATGCGGGACGCGATCAATTCAACTCTTAATTTATCTAACGGTTGTATCTATCTATCTATCTTATTTAGTTTATTTATCGTTTAATTAGTTATTTAGTTTAATCTTTCAGTTATTCGAACATGTAATGTATCGATTATTGTCAATGAGTTATGAGATTACGTTATTGTTTTAACGTTTAATTAGTACTTTGATATTCGTATGAAATTCACAATTTGACTGTTGTTTTCATGTTTATTAATTTAGCCTGATCACCGAGATTATTTACATGAGTCGATTGTTAAATTAATACTCCCTCCGATTCTTTAGATTCGCAACGTTTACTATTTGCACAAATAATAAGGTTGTGAGTGGAGATGGTGGGTCTCACCAATAAAGTAAAAGACTTGCACAAATAAAAACCTAGCTATTATAGAAATGTTGCAAACCTAATGAATTTGCCAAATATGGAATATGTTGCGAATCTAAAGAATCAGAGGGAGTAGTGTTTTAAATTAGGTTGCAGCTTACTGGTCTAACTTAACTACTAGAATTTTGTATGATAATTGAGTTATATTTAATTGCATGTAGCTTTCTGGTTTTATATAATTCAATTGATTGGTCTTCTTAAAGCAATTAAATTTATTGACTTGATTCGTGCTTACATGGTTGAGTCGATCTAATTTAGTTAGGATTAAACTTGCGTGGTTAACGGAGTTTAAGAAGTAAGAAAGATAAAACTGTTAATTTACTTGCTTACAAGGGATTAAATAGTTACCGATCTATTTTAGTCTAATTAATTGAATCGATGATTAACCCAACTATATCATATATTGCATGTCTCGAATATTGTTATGATTAATTTTTTAATTTATTGTTATTTTTTTACTTTGTTATTGTTATTTCCAAAACCAACAAAACCCCCCTTTTATATATATATATCTATACTATTAAATAATAAATTTCCTGAGATAATAACGTCAGTCTCTGTGGGATCGACCTCTACTTACCTTATCTATCGTAGAGTTAGTAGTGTTTATAAATTTAATTTTGAGTACGGAAACGACGCATCAAATTTTGGCGCCATTGCCGGGGACTGATTGTTTATTGTCTTAGACGTTATCTGCTTATTATTATTACCCTTATTATTAGTAGTATATTTTTGATTTATTAGTTGAGTCGGCTTAAGTGCCTCCCTGAGTTTCGCAACCTTTGTAAGGGGATGTTAATAGTGTCAGTTGCCCAAAAAAATCTTTACTTTATTAATTTGATTATTATAGTTTTTTTATATATATTTTTTTCCTATCGATACTATGTGTGTTTTGTTTCCTTTGTGCTACACTTCCTTGGTCAATGTTTTATTTTGCAGATTGTAAAAGGACTTTTGAGTTGGTGTCGGATTGATTATTTCGCTTGGAGCATGGAATTGAAAAACAAGGGAACAATGATATTTTTGTGTCCAAGTAACATTATATCACCAACTACCGAATAATTGGAATCCGCTAAGTCCCTCTACCCTCTTATTTTTTTATATGCTTAAAGTTCTCAATGTCTATTTTTGACATCGAGGACGATGTCGAGTTTAAGTGTGGGGGAGTGGTTATTTCTTACGGAAAAAATGCAAAATTTAATTCTTGCGGAAAAAAGTGGAAAATTTTAAATAAATGGAGCTTATTGTTTAAAAAAACCTTTGTTTTTATTCGACTAACTAGAATAGGGAAGCCGACGGCAAATTCTAATCTAACTTTAACTGTTACTAACTTTAAAAATTCGTTTTTGTGTATGCATTTATTTTTCCTCCCGATTAGACTTGGATTAATTAATTTGATAATAGATGGTATTTTAAGTCTCTTTTAAATTTAAGTTACAAATAAATTATAAAGAATACCACTTGTTTTAGCTACCTTAACTACTTTTTTCTTCGTTGACTACGGAGGTACGAGCGGTAAGCCGGTCTTGTTTCAATTAATTTACTTTCGTAGGTGACTCCTAATTAGGGCTATAAGAAAGATTAGATGCCTAAAAAATGAGTGAGTCGGTCTTGTGACTTGAGTTAGTAAATCCGAGGGGAACCTAATCCTAACGGGATTGGGAGAATGCTTAATGCCTTGTTCGGAAGGGCGGGAGTCATTGATTGAAAGCTCGCTACATGGGTCATTCGATCTTGGAAAAAAATGAAAAAAAAAAAATGAAAAAAAAAATTTGAAAAAGAAAAAAAGTGGAAAAAAAAGAATAAAAATAAGAGCGGAAAAAGAGAGACGCGGTGTCTAGTTTGCCTTATGTGCTCGGGAGAACGATCCTCGTACTGAACTGGTAATAGGAATGTACCGAAAGTAGATCCCCTTCCCCTAAGACCTTAGACCGCTGAAACCCGTCTTCTTGAGTCAATTCTTACGCAATTTTTCGAAGGTAGTTAGATAAGTGGGAAGGATAATAAATTTATTTATAATTTTGATTTAGGAGCGGTTTAAAATATTTTATATTGTTAAATTAATCAATTGAATAGTTTATAGTGGAGGAGAAATTTATGTATATATTACTTGCTAACCTAACTCGTAATTTGTTTCGTTAACTTTACTAACTTACTCTAACTTATAAAATATTTTTTAGTTTGTTGTCGGTTGTACCTACTTTGGTTGGTTTGAAATCATGGAGGGTTAATCTTTTGATTCTTAATTTTAACTCATGAGTTCTCATTGTCGAGAACGACAATGGACTAAGTGTGGGAAAATTTGATAAGTCGGTATTTATACGTATTTTTACCCCTTTAATATTATTATTTTTATGTCGACTTTTGTATTATTCGAGTTAAAATGATTATTTTATATAAGTTGGGTTTATTATTATTCTTTTGATATTTTTGTACTAAATTGAGTTTTTACTATAATTTTAATTAATTAGTAATAACCCACTTGGATTAAGATTGCAAGACTACTAAAATCGTATGTATATTTGCAGGTCTGTCTTAAGACGACAATATCTCACTCATACGATGCCAGAATAATACGAATCAAAATGCATTGGAAAGCTAAGTTCGAGATGAACAACTTTGATGAAGAGAGCAAAATCAAATTCCATCATCTAATGGGTCGAAATCAAGCTTGAAACCATCAGCCCATTATGGAAAAATAAGGAAAGAAATTCCGGCGAAAAAAAAGGAAAAAAGAAGATGTGGAATTGTAAGAGCAAGATCAATTAATTAAAGAAAGAAATAAATTCACCAACACCAAACCAATACTATAAAAGAAGACATTAGGGCTTCGAAAAAAAAAAAAGAGAAGAAGGAGCAGACACAACACACACATAGGAGTAGGGCAAAAGGCCTTGGCCTTTACGGCCAAGGTAGGTTAGGATGCAATCAAATTTTAATGCGGGACGCGATCAATTCAAATCCTAATTTATCTAACGGTTGTATCTATCTATCTTATTTAGTTTATCGCAAAAACTTATATGAGACCGTCTCACGGTAGTTTATCGTGAGACGTCTCATATAAGAGGTGGTTACTAAATTAGTAACCACCCCCTATGTGAGAGGTCTCACGATAAAATTACTGTGAGACCGTCTCACAGGAGAGTTGCTGTTAGTTTATTTATCGTTTAATTAGTTATTTAGTTTAATCTTTCAGTTATTCGAACATGTAATGTATCGATTATTGTCAATGAGTTATGAGATTACGTTATTGTTTTAACGTTAATTAGTATTTTGATATTCGTATGAAATTCACAACTTGACTGTTGTTTTCATGTTTATTAATTTAGCCTGATCACCTAGATTATTTACATGAGTCGATTGTTAAATTAATAGTGTTTTAAATTAGTTTGCAGCTTACTGGTCTAACTTAACTATTAGAATCAATCAATCAATTATATATATATATATATATATATATATATATATATATATATATATATACAGGTGGGATTTGGTGTAAACACCCTAACAATCTGAACCGTTGATCTTAATCTTGATCAACGGTTGAGATTAATCATCAGAAGATAACAAAACCCCCCCCCCCAAAAAAAACCTCCCAACCCACCTCTCTTTCTCTCTCCTCTCTTTCTCTCTCTTCTATCTAAGGTTATTATCAATTTTCCTCCCAAAACCCCCAAATTTCCTCCCAAAAACCCTCAAATTTTCTATCATCCTAATCTCGAAAATTTGATCAATTGTATACGAAATTCGTTCAATTCGTATACAATTCGTTCAATTCATATACAATTAGTTTAATTCAATTCAATTTTCAGAAATTCAATTCAATTTTCAGAAATTCAATTCAATTTTCAGAAATTCAATTCAATTCGTTCAATTTTCAGAAATTCGTTTTTGATGAGCATGGATTCCACCGAGCATGAACCTTTTGTTGATGAACATGAAGGTAATGTCGTTATAATTCAATACCTATTCGTTTTTGAATAAGTATTCGTTTTTAAAGTAAATTTATCGGGTTTTTGAGCATGGATTCGTTTTTAACTATTGGTTTTTGATTTCCTCCAGAATTCTTTATGATGAATATCGATTTCAACTTGAAGGTAATCTCAGAATTTTATAGAGTACATGAATATATATGTTAGAATAGTTGAATATATGTGTTGGAGTAATTGGAGTACTTGAGTATATGTGTTGGCATAATTGAATATATGTGTTGGAATAGTTGAATATATGTGTTGGAGTAACTGAGTATATGTGTTGGAGTAACTGAGTATATGTGAGTAACTAAGTATATGTGTTGGAGTAATTGGAGTACTTGAGTATGTGTTTGGGTAACTGAGTATATGTGTTGGAGTAACTGAGTATATGTGTTGGAGTAACTGAGTATATATGTTGGAGTAACTGAGTATATGTGTTGGAGTAACTGAGTATATGTGTTGGAGTAACTGTGTATATGTGTTGGAGTAACTGAGTATATGTGTTGGAGTAACTGGGTATATGTGTTGGAGTAACTGTGTATATGTGTTGGAGTAATTGGAGTACTTGAATATATGTGTTGAAATAGTTGAGTATGTGTTGGAATAGTTGAATATATGTGTTGGAGTAATTGAGTATATGTGTTGGAGTAATTGGGTATATGTGTTGGAGTAATTGGAGTACTTGAGTATATGTGTTGGAATAGTTGAATATATGTGTTGGAGTAACTGAGTATATGTGTTGGAGTAATTGGAGTACTTGAGTATATGTGTTGGAATAGTTGAGTATTTGTTGGAATAGTTGAATATATGTTTTGGAGTAATTGAATATATGTGTTGGAGTAATTGGAGTATTTGAGTATGTGTTGGAATAACTGAACATGAACATAGAATAACTTATGTCTAATATTGGAATAGTTGAGCAAGAGCATTAGAGTAACTGTGAAATGAGAGTAATCTGTGATATCACCAAAGCATGAACCTCAACTGTACTAAACTCATGACTTATGAGTCACAGTTGTTTAGGATATCAAGAAACATTCTAGCTGTAGCCTGTATTTTTTTGTGGCTGTTTTACAGTTTAATGGAAAATTGGAAGGTCATAATAGCAAACCCCATTTCTTCTTGTTATTAGCTTCCCTTTCAGTTCTCTCTCTTTATAAGTATCCTACTTAAACTAAATAGAATGATAAAGATTGAAATGCATTTGCAGGCTGCTCTTTCTATAATGAAGTACTGTGTAGTGTATGCTCAACTCAAGTAAGGTGTGTAGTACTTTTGGCAAATAAGGTCGTGTATCTTGAACTTGATTGAAAATAAGCGGGAAAGAAGAGAGAATTAGTTACTAAGGAGTATATCTATTAGTGCATGAGTCTATTGTTAATTGCAGTGTCTTTTTTTTCTCAATATGTGGCATGTGAGTATGTGCTAACAAGGAATCTTGTCTTGGTTTCAGACTGGAGCTTTGTTGGGGAGTGTCAAACTGACTGCTGTCCAGAACATGTATCTTTCTCTTTTTGTTTGTGTACAATCGATTCTCCATGTTACTCATGTTACAACTTACAAGGGTGTTGATGTCTGTCAACTGGTTTACTATCCAGTTTTCCTGTAAAGGAGCTCCACAAGAGAGAAAAGGCAGGTCCTGAGAACAAGGATGGTAGTGACACTGAGGATGATGATGAGGACGATAAGGATAATGCCATGATCAGGATGACGACGACGATGAAGATTTCTCATGAGGAGATGGTGGAGATGATTATGAAGACGATGAGGGTGGAGATCCCAAGGAAGATGCTCCCGCCAATGGGAAAGGGGGAGCGATGATGACGACGACAATGATGAGGACGGGGACTACGATGATGATGATGATGAAGATGAGGAGCCCCCTGTAAAGAAGAGGAAGTGAAGTGTATGTTTATCAGGGGCTTTACTTATTTGCCCCTCTAATTTAGGATGTGTTTGGATCGAGCGAGTCAAGATAGGACTTACATTTGTTTGTAGCTTAAGTATCATCATCAACTGATTGTTGTTATTGTCGTTGTGATTACATTATAGCAGTGTGGTTGCTCATTTGAGGAAGTGTAGACTCTAGTCTTACTCCAACAATCATGGTTCATATCTAGTGTTTTCTCTCAATGTGGTGTTGCTGTATTGATGCTGATGGTTCTTAATTCTGTCATGACTCGAACCCCAATTGCCACTGATTTGGGTGTTTCAATGAACCGCTACTTAAACTAGCGGCTCTGTGTTGTATTTTAAAAAAAATCGATTACATTGACCAATTGAAAAGAATTTGTTTCAAATGAAGGCAAAATAAATAAACACTTTATTAAAAAGCATTAAAACGATAAAAAAAATCTAAAATGGCATAAGAAGCCTTATTATTGTTTAAATCATCAAGCAATAGTAGGCATAGAAATAGAATAATTATGCAATAATGCTTGCAGCATGTTGGTCAGTAGTAGCTTCATCCACAGTCCCTTCAGCAATGGGTGCTTGTAAAGGGCGGGGACACCAAGTGGGAGGTCGGTTCGCTCTGGAACAATTGGGCCAGGCGCCATCAAGGGTTATGATTCCTTCGAAAACAGGTGACAGCGTTGTGCCCCCTATGCTAGCAAAGGATGACAGCCCATTTTCATGCGCTTGGTAGATGTAGCTTTGATTCGCGTTCAGGGGGGTCAAGAAGGTTTGCCATGGTTCCTTTGCCTTGTAATAGTCCCGCTGCTGGATCTCAGTGTATACCTACATACACAATACACCGTATATTGTGTCAAACCGTCTTACACTATCTATAATTTGGGGAAAATTAAATGTACGAGTGAATTAAAAAATCAAGTATATATAGTAGCTAGCTACTCACCCGCCCTGGGTTGAGTGGCCTAAAAGAAAAACAACGTGAAACTCATGACCCTGCTCATTGTTGGCGGCGTAAACAACATCCCCACCACCACGCTTTAATCCAAATAAATAAATTGAAAATGACAATTTCAAAAGCTTCAAAATCAACTATTTTACTACTAATACTTGCTATTTTCACCAATTTTACTAAATCAACCCAAGACTACACAACTCTAATCTATAAAGGCTGTGCAAAACAATCGTTATCGGATCCGAATGGAGTTTATTCACAATCATTGAGTTCGTTAACGAATTCATTAATCCAACAATCCTCGAGATCGAAGTTCTACAAAACCACTACAGGCGGACCTCAATCAACAATCTCAGGTTTATTCCAATGCCGAGGCGATTTATCAAGCAACGATTGTTCCAATTGCGTATCCACAAAAATCGAGCACAACTAATGATGAAACATGATTTAGGATGAACAAAACACAAATGAAAAGTTCATCCGTCCATAAATTAAACTCGTCCAGCTCAATACTTGCAGTTTTGATAAAGATCCTGTCAACCGACCGATCATACCCATACTTGCTAATGTTCTGGTTATCCAGCTCAATAAGGTATGTACACATTAAGTTATGTCTAACATTAAGTTATTCCAACACATATATTCAACTATTCCAACACATATTCTCAAGTACTCCAATTACTCCAACATATATATACTCAGTTACTCCAACACATATATTCAATTACTCTAACACATATATTCAACTATTCCAACACATATATTCAACTATTCCAACACACAAACTTAAGTACTCCAATTACTCCAACACATATATTCAACTATTCCAACACACAAACTCAAGTACTCCAATTACTCCAACACATATATTCAACTATTCTAACATATATATTCAATTATTCCAACACACATATTCAACTATTCAACAAACATACTCAAGTACTCCAATTACTCCAACACATATATTCAATTACTCCAACACATATATTCAACTATTCCAACATATATATTCAAGTACTCTATAAAATTATGAGATTACCTTCAAGTTGATTCATGTTTTCTATGTTGAAATTGATATTTATCATAAATAATTCTGGAGGAAATAAAAAACCAATAGTTAAAAACGAATTCATGCTCAAAAACCGGATAAATAACTTTAAAAACGAATATTTATTCAAAAATGATTAGGTATTGAATTATAAAGACATTACCTTCTGTAGACACCCGCATTTTGCCTGCTAGTGTCTATAGCAGTTCCCAACAAACACCCGATGATGATCGGACGCAAACGTGACTTAGTATACTCGGATATGGACTCGGAATCAATAATATCCGACATGGACTTTTAGCGGAGTGCAAATCTCTCAAAACCAATCTCAAATTCAGGCCCAGTGGGTCGTTCCGAGCAAAATGAGACTAATTTGGGCCAAAACCGACACCAAAAATAAAACCCGTCTTTTGGTGACGGGGTCAAAACCCGATCAAAGACGAACCCGTCACAAAAATCAGCCTAAGGGGACCTTCTAGAAACTGGCGCCCAAATCAAATTCAAAAAAGACAAACAAATCAACAAGGTCAACACCTTCCTAATTTACCTCGATTCACTTGATCCACTCGATCGAGTGGATTGACCCACTCGGTCGAGTGGAGCGTCAAAAACCGGATCAGGCCCATTTTCTAGGGCACTCGATCGAGTGCACTAGGGCCACTCGATCGAGTGACCCTAGGTCGTGGGGTAAAATCTATAAATACCCCCCTCAAACCCTTTGCATTTTCAGTTTTACCTAATGCCATTTTACCTTACATTTTCACCCTAATCCTCCTATACTCTTCACACTACAACCCTAAGCAAATACACACAAAAACCGAGCCCTTCGTCCCTCAAAAAACCGACGAATCATCCACACACACACACCATAACTTGCATACATCCTCGATACTCCGGCGTCCCGTCGCTATTTATGAGTCCATTTCCGAGGTCCCTACTAAGCATGTATGTTGAGGGTGTCCTAAACCCCATTTCGATCCTTATTACTTCATTTTCATTTACGTTTTCGTATTATCTATATAATAACTATACTAGCATCCTAACACTAACTTTAACATAACTCTAACATTTATTTCTCGTATACTAACTTTTACCTTTTCGTCACTAACACATTATCATACCGTGTGTATATATATATATATATACTAGTATTAAAATTCGGTTTTGAATACGTTTGACTATAATTATCGCCTAAAGTCCGTCTAATCCCTTTGTGAGCAACGACGGAGGTGGAGCCCTTTCGAGGAGCCCCGCCCCAATGTACTCAAGGGCGTGACGTGATCGCGATTAATAATAGTTGAACGCATTTGATCCCATTTTTATTAGTACGGAACCCATTGACACGAAAACCGATATCACGTAATTCGAAAGGATTAGTTTCGATGTCGTGACGTAGAGGGATGCAATTTCGTCACTAATACAAAATTTCTAATCTAGCAAAGGCATTTTCATAAAACTCCGATAACGGTATTATAATCGCATGCATACGCGATTATAGCACCGGAAGCCAAGTTAAATACAAATCGTGCGATATTTGTATTTGATTTGGCCAACCATCGATTTTGAACAAAAAACAAAACGAGTTGGCACTCGTACAGGGGCTACTCGACCGAGTACGTAGGCTACTCGATCGAGTAGCACCCACAAATTTGGGCAGAAGCCTTTTCGAGGACACACTCGACCGAGTCGGACCATGACTCGACCGAGTGGGTCATGTAGCCCAGAAAACCGAGAGCTTAAATGCAACATTTAAGCCTCGTCTTTTTTACGACTTTTAGTCGACACGTGTAAAGTCAATCACGTAATTCTAATCTTCAAAACCCATGCATATCACTATCACTTAAAACGACTTTGATCGACGGTCTCGCACTATTAATCTTGTGTCGACGACTCTTTAGTCGTATCCGACACATGATTAATTTAGACTCTATTCCTCGATGTGATAAGTCGGGACAAGGCATCGGGATTCGGGATCGGGCTAGCACCACGCCTAGGTTCCATATCTCCGCCCATTGCTTAATACGCAATATAATGCGTAATTAATCGAAGTTCGTCCATCTACACAATTCACGGTCTAGTTTATACATGGGTCCGTTCCTAACTTTTTATCATTTACTATTCCGTTTGTATACCATTTGTAATTTTTGTATTGGCCGGGTTGTATTTCCGCCCGTGTAACTTGTACGTTATTTACTTTCGAGTTTGTTTATTTACTTGCTTATCGCTTTATAAATGAACTTCGCATGCTGAATTACTCCGACCATATTCAAGATGCATTAAATGACGTAGTTAATCAACAACTCGCATGCTTAGCCCGAAAACGCTGTTTGCATATCATTTAGTCGTTTTACTAGCGCGCGCACACCAACACGAACGATGTCTTAGTAGAGGCCGCCATGTGCGGGCGGGGTTGGGTGTCCTTAGTGGGCTTCCCAACACGTACCCTCACCCCTTACTCAGAATAACCTTGGTTTCCGGATGCCCGAAACCATTGGCGCTCGTGAGTCATTCTATATACGAAAGCCGGTTCAAACGGTATCGATATTGCAATGCAAAGGGACGAGCCCCATAAACTCTGAAATCGAAGTGGGTCGTACTTTGTGTACAACCCATGACGATATAGAGTGGGCTCGTATGGTTCCGAATAACCACAAAATTCGGTGGCGACTCCATTGTGACTTAAATTTCGAACCCGAGAACAATCTCACCACGAGATTCATTCGCCTACCCAAACCCGCGCGTGGCCGCGTCGGGGTGGACCTACGTCATGTCCACACCTTCATGTTCATCAACAATAGGTTCATGCTCGGTGGAATCCATGTTCATCATAAACGAATTTCAGAAAATTGAACGAATTTCTGAAAATTGAATTGAGTTGAACGAATTGTATACGAATCAAACGAATTTCGTATACAATTGAGCAAATTTTCGAGATAGAACAAACTAGGAAGATAGGATGAACGAATTTTTGGTAAATTAGGATGATGAATTTTTAAGAGGAAATTTGGGGATTTTTTTGGAGAAATTGATGTAACCCTAGAGAGAAGAGAGAGAAAGATAGGAGAGAGAAAGAGAGGCAGCTTGTGAGGATTTTTTTGGAGGTTTTTGTTGGATTGTGAGATCTAATCTGAGCCGTTGATCAAGATTAAGATCAACGGTTCAGATTGTTAGGATGTTTACACCAAATTGGTGTGTTTACACCAGATCCTAATTCTATATATATATATATATATATATATATATATATATATATATATATATATATATATATATATATATATATATATATATATATATATATATATATATATAGAAAAGAGATCAAGGGAGTTTGGTGAAAAGTGAGAAGTTGGGAAGTTGTGTTGTTGGCCATTGATCTTGGGTTGGATGAATGGCTTAGATGAATGATGTTAAAAAAAAAAAAAAGAGTAAATGTCAGTAACTGACACAGCAGCAGTGGAGAGAGAAAAAGAGAAAAGCAAAAAGCAACCCTTCCCTCAATCAAATTCTCACTTCTTACCACTAGTCATGATCACTCCTTACCACTTGATACTCTCTCATGTTCATCTTCCTCTTCATCTATCAAACAAAAAAAAGCATCACCATCTTCAAGATCCATTCATTCGTATAACTCCGACCATACTCCGTCAACTACTCCGACCATATTCCGTCAACTACTCCGACCATACTGCGTTTTTAACCCAACATACTCCGTAGTAACTTCGACCATCATACGAAGATATGTTCATCTTCATCTTCATCTTCATACTCATTTTTCTTCATTATCTTCATCTTCATCTTCATCATCATGCTTCTTTTTAACACAACATGACGGATAATTATACCAAGATATGTTTATGCATAAACTTTGATCATCTTCATTTTTTTAGCTTCTTCTTCATCTTCGATCATCTTCATCTTCTTCAAACTTCTTTTTATTTTTCATATCTTTTTTTTTTGTATTTATAAAATTATTCATCTTCGTTATCTAAAAAAAAAAGAACAACTTCATCTTTAAGATGAAGTTTGAAGATGAAGTTGTTCTTTTTTTTGTGGGATGAATGGAGCTTGAAGATGAAGATGAAGATGAACAAGTCATGCGTAATGTTTTTGCAGAATTGCAAAATCACACTCATTATGCTGTACTGTCACACTCATTATGTTGTAGAATCACGCAGATGTACACTCATTGTAGTCACATATTTAGTTGTATAGTCATACTCATTATGCTATATAGTCACACTCGCTATGTTGTAGAATCACGCAGCTGTAGAATACCTTGGGATTAAGGTATCATTCGTTGAATCATCTTCATCTTCATGCTTGTTTTATTTTTCATACTTTTTTTTGTATTTATAAAATTATTCATCTTCATTATCCAAAAAAAAATGAAGGTTGAATATGGATGAATGGATGTTGAATATTTAATGAATGTTTAGATATTTTCATTTTTTTAAAGTCATAGTCGTTCATTCATCCATATATATTCAACTTTCATTTTTTTTGGATAGTGAAGATGAATAATTTTATAAATACAAAAAAAGGTATGAAAAATAAAACAAGCATGAAAATGAAGATGGTTAAACGCATGATACCCTAATCCTGAGGTATTCTAGAGCTGCGTGATTCTACAACATAATGAATGTGACTATGCAACATACTGAGTGTGACTGTACAACTTAAAGTGTGTGACTATACAACTTAAATTGTGTGACTTTTTTCAGGTATTTTTTTATCTACATTCAAGTTTCCACGTTCGTCAAATCCCTACTTCCGAACCTCGATGATTTTCAGGTATTTGTTTATCTTTTTAGAGCATCTTTAAAATAATTAATCATCTTCATCCTCATGCTTGTTTTATTTTTCATTCCTTCTTTTTTTTGGTATTTATAATATTATTTATCTTCATTATTCACAAAAAAAAAAAATGAAGGTTGAATATGGATGAAAGAAAGTTGAATATTTAATGAATGTTTAACTAATTTGCTTTGATTCGTATGTATAATCATCTTTCTAATTATGAATGTGACTTTGATAATGATGATTGAAGAATAATTGACTGTATGGCTTTTATTTTCCATTATACGGTTTCAGTTTTGTAGTCACACACTTTAGGTTGTACAGTCACACTCATTATATTGTAGAATCACACAAATTCTTACAGTGATTAGTGTATGTAATCATCTTTGCTAATGATGATTGAAGTATAAATAAGTACGAGTATAATTTAGTTGTATAGTCACAGAGATTATGTTGTAGAGTCACACAGTTAAAGTTGTACAGTCACACTCATTATGATGTACAATCATGCAGTTGTAGAGTCATTGTAGTCATATATTCAGTTGTGTTGTGTGATTTAGATTGATTGTGTGTTTTGTTGCAGCGAAATAGTTGGTGGAAAGAGGAATGTTGGTAAAAGGGGCGGTGGGAAGAAGAAGGTCGTGGAAGATACAACGACCGACCACGTAATTGGACAATGTATTGTTGCGCACGTACTGGAGACCATCGTTAAGCTCTTGTGTGTTTATGTGAGATAAAATATTTGCTTTAGAATGAACGTACTATGTGTAAATGATGTTTGGTGGGTTAGAATGTTTTTATGTTTGACGTACTATATGTAAAGGATAGACTTTGTCCAATGTAAATATATTTTCATCGCTATTTTCTGGTTTCATAATTAATCACGCGAGGTCTATAGCAAAATCACTTATCCTTCCACCTGTGTGACTATACAACATAATCTCTGTGACTATACGACTGAATTATACTCGTACTTATTTATACTTCAATCATCATTAGCAAAGATGATTACATACACTAATCACTGCAAGAATTTGTGTGATTCTACAATACAATGACTCTACAACTGCATGATTGTACAGCATAATGAGTGTGATTGTACAACTTTAACTGTGTGACTATACAACATAAACTGTGTGATCCTAAAACATAATGACTGTGATCCCACAACATAACGAGTATGACTATACAACTTCAACTGTGTGACTATACAACATAATCTCTGTGACTATACAACTAAATTATACTCGTACTTATTTATACTTCAATCATCATTAGCAAAGATGATTACATACACTAATCACTGCAAGAATTTGTGTGATTCTACAATATAATGAGTGTGACTATACAATATAATGAGTGTGACTGTACAACCTAAAGTGTGTGACTACAAAACTGAAACCGTAAAATGGAAAATAAAAGCCATATAGTCAATTATTCTTCAATCATCATTTGCAAAGTCACATTCATAATTAGAAAGATGATTATACATACGATTCAGAACAAATTATCTAAACATTCATTAAATATTCAACCTTCATTTTAATCTTCGCAACAATACATTGTCCAATTACGTGATCGATCGCTGTATCTTCCATGACCTTCTTCTTCCCACCGCCCCTTTTACCAACATTCCTCTTTCCACCAATTATTTCGCTGTAACAAAACACACAATCAATCTAAATCACACATACAACTGAATATGTGACTACAATGAGTGTACAGATGCGTGATTGTACAACATAATGAGTGTGACTATACAACTTTAACTGTGTGACTGTACAACATAAACGGTGTGATCCTACAACATAATGACTGTGATCCTACAACATAACGAGTATGACTATACAACTTCAACTGCGTGACTATACAACATAATCTCTGTGACTATACAACTAAATTATAACATTAATTAAATATTCAATCTTCATTCATTCATATTCAACCTTCATTTTAATCCATATTTAATCTTCATTTTTTTTGGATAATGTAGATGAATAATTTTATAAATACAAAAAAAAAGTATGAAAAGTAAAATAAGCATGAAGATGAAGATGATTCAACGAATGATACCTTAATCCCAAGGTATTCTACAGCTGCGTGATTCTACAACATAGCGAGTGTGACTATACAGCATAATGAGTATGACTATACAACTGAATATGTGACTACAATGAGTGTACATCTGCGTAATTCTACAACATAATGAGTGTGACTGTACAACATAATGAGTGTGACTGTACAGCATAATGAGTGTGACTTTGCAATTCTGCAAACACATTACGCACTAAATGACTTCATCTTCATCTTCATCTTCAAGCTCCATTCATCCCACAAAAAAATAACAACTTCATCTTCAAACTCCATCTTAAAGATGAAGTTGTTTTTTTTTTTTTAGATAATGAAGATGAATAATTTTATAAATACCAAAAAAAAGACATGAAAAATAAAAAGAAGCATGAAGATGAAGATGAAGATGAAGATGAAGCACGAAAATGAAGATGAAGATGAAGATGAAGATGATGAAGATGAACATACTTTCGTATGATGATCGAAGTTACTGACGGAGTATGTTGGGTTAAAAACGCAGTATGGTCGGAGTAGTTGACGGAGTATGGTCGGAGTATGGTCGGAGTTATTAATGGTGATTATTTGTTGGGGTTTTGTTAGAGAAAGATAAATTGAGTTGAGAAATGAATTGAAAATGAGGGGATTGGGAAGTGTATGCGGGAAGTAATGTAGTGATTGATTTGGGTGAGGGGATGTTTCCTCTCTCCACTGCTGCTGTGTCAGTTTATTGTCTTTTTTTTTTTTTTAAATTGAAACCCATCCATCTAGGATGAATGGATGGAGGGGATCAACACTAAGGGAGAGTTGGAGAGTTAGTAACTCCCTTGATCCTCCCTCCCTCTCTCTCTCTCTCTCTCTCTCTCTCTCTATATATATATATATATATATATATATATATATATGTATATATATATATATATATATGTATATGTATATGTATATATGTATGTATATTAGGCTTTTTTCGAGCGATCTCATTGGTCCGTTTCATCAAGCCTCAAATTAGGAAAGTATCATAAATAATAAAAAAAATCAACTAGAGAATCTTTTAATTATTATAATATATATTTAATTTATCATATTAATGGGATGTTTTACAATTCTTAGTTAAAAACCTTTAGAGTTCATTTTTAAAAACATTATCGGAAAATAAATTATAAAAATGAAATAATTAGATTCGTGGTAAAAAATGCCTTCATTAGAGTATAAATTTCATATTATTTGTTTCACATTTTGTGATGAATTTATTACATATAACAGTTGTAAAATTATCCCACATCGACAAATTATAATATGATGATGAAATTCTATATTATAAATAAAGTGTAATAATTAGTTCTTCGATATCTAACAAAAGTCTTTTGAATCTCAAAAAGAGTTCCTAAGACTATAAATATCCTAAGACTTTAAGTAATTATCCTATATCTTTATATTATAAAGAAGAGTTAAATAAATATCGACCACGAAAAACATTTAAATTATTCCACATCGAAAAATTATGATGAGGCGATGTAATTCTTTATTATAAATAATAGTAATCATTCAATTTTAAATATCGACAAAAAAATTTTGAACTCTTAAAAAGCTTTTAATATACAGTATAAGACTACAAACTTAAATGAAATTCTATGTTATAATCAAAAGTAAGGATGTATTTTTTTTTGGGTTATTTAATAGCAATAATACTGACTATTGGACGTATTCCATAAATAATACAAATTACAGTTAATCCCAGAATAATACGGAGTATTTGAGTAGTCTTATGAGAATGGTACAGTGGACTTTGTTACCTACAACAGTGGGTAATCTTGTTGAAAAACAACCGGCAACTTCATTACATTAAATCCACACCCACCCTCCTCCTTCTTTACCCTCTTTCTCCATCTCTCTCCTACTTAATTCCAGATCTTTAATGGCAACTTTGCAAGAAAATTAAAAAAGTTTCATTTCCATTAAATCTAATAATGGACTCTCCATCAAATGCAAGCTCTTCAAATTCTTGAGGTTCAAAATTGTCGAATGAAGTTTTATGTCAAGTAAGTGAATGAAAAACACTAATTTTACCTAACAATTTGCTTGATTAAGATTGAATTAGGTGGTAAAATGATCAAAAATCCAAAAATAACATAAACCCTAGAAATATGAATTGAATTCAGAAAATCGAGTAACTTACCTCTGCCATTGTCGTCGAAATACTCTAAAACGAACGAACTTCAACTCAGCATCTGTCAGTGTCGATTAACGATTAAACCAACTTCAACTCGCAAAATTCGAAGAAAAAAAAACTGAAGAATAGGCACGGATTTACTTACGAAATTGCGAGCGAGATTAGAAGATTAGGGTTGGAGATGTTTAATGGAGGTTGAAGGTGTGGTGATGGACAGTAATGGTTGCATGAAGAGGAAGGGAGAGGGAGAAGTGGAGAGTGAAGTGGTGATGGTGACTGTTGATTTCAAAGTAACGAAAAGTCAAAACTGAAGTAAATGACGCGCTTAAGGTAGGTGGACCGGTTACTCAAGTAACCAGTCCACTATACCATTCTCATAAGACTACTTCAATACTCCGTATTATTCTGGGATTAATTGTAATTTGTATTATTTATGGAATACGCCCAATAGTCAGTATTATTGCTATTAAATACCCCTTTTTTTTTTAGTTTTAAAAAGAGTTTTTAAGACTATAATCTTAAGTAAATTATCCCACATCGAAAAATTATGATGAGGTGATGGAAACTATAAACTTAAATAAATTATTCCACATCGAAAAATTATGATAAGTTGATAAATTCTATATTATTAATAAGACTAATCATTCGTTCTTAAATATCAATCAAAAAAACTTTTATAAGAGTAATTATGTGCTCTTAGATATTAACCAAAAAAACTTTTGAGTCTTAAAAATATATAAAGACTATAAGCTTATAAAATTATCCCACATTCGAAAAATTATAAAGTTTTATCAAACAAAAAATCTTTTAAGTCTTAAAAACGTTCTTAAGACTATACACTTAACTAAAAAATTATAATAAGGAGAATAAATTATATATTATAAATAAGACATAATAATTCTTACTTAAACATCCACCAACTTAAGTAATTCGCTCACATCGAAAAATTATGATGAGATCATGAATTTTTACTAAATAAGAGTAATCATTGTTTTTAAATATCAACCATTAATATTTTGAGTTAAAAAAGGTCTTAATAAGCCTACAAACTTAAAATTATCCCGCATCGAAACAATTAAAATAAGGTACGGTTATGATTCTATATTATAAATAAGAAACCAAATTTTAGTTAAACTATCCCACATCAACAAATAATAAAACGATGAATTTCTATATTATAAATAAGACTAAGCTAATTATTTGTTCTTAGATATCAATCGAAATCTTTTGAGTCTTAAAAAACTCTTTAAGTTTATAAACTTAAGTAAATTATCTCACATCGAAAAATTATACTCCCTCTCTTTTGAGTTTTTAAAAAACCAACAATATTTTGAGTTTAAAAAAAGGTCTTATAAGACTATGAACTTAAAATTATCTCACATCAAAACAATTAAAATAAGATAAGATGATGATTTTATATTATAAATAAGGATACACATTTTAGTTAAAAATCTTTTGAGTCTTAAAATATATATTAAGACTACATATAAACTAAGTAAAACTATCCACATTCGAAAAATTATAAAGTTTCATCAAACATAAATCTTTACATTCGAAAAATTATAAAGTTTCATCAAACATAAATCTTTTGAGTCTTGAAAAAGTTGTTAAGACTATGCACTTAAATAAAAAAATTATAATAAGATGATGAAGTTCTATATTATAAATAAAACTAACAAAAAAAATTCCTTAGACATCAACTAAAAGTAATCATTGTTTTTAAATATCAACCAACAAAAAAACTTCTGTTTTTTTAAAAAACTATGATGGAATTCTATATCATTTTTTGTAAAATTATGATGAGGTCATGAATTTGTAGTCTTTTTAAAAAACTTTTGATTTTAAAAAAGGTCTTAATAAGACTACAAATTTAAAATTATTCCACATCGAAACAATTAAAATAAGATACGGTGATGATTCTATATTATAAATCAGACTACAAGTTTTAGTTAAATTATCCCACATCGACAAATTATAATAAGGTGATGAAATTATATATTATATAAAGACTAATTATTTGTTCTTAGATATCAATCAAAATCTTTTGAGTCTTAAAAAACTCTTAAGACTATAAACTTAAGTAATTATCCCACATTGAAAAATTATACCCCTTCTCTTTTGAGTCTTAAAAACACTCTTGAGTCTTAAAACACTCTCAAGACTATAAAATTTTATTTATATAATAGAATTTCATCGTATTTTCATATTCTCTTCGTTCACTATTAAAATACCCCCTCACCTTAATTTCTCCAAATTATGATGAGATGATGTAAATCTATATTATAAATAAGACTAATCATTCGTCCTTAGATATCAACAAAAAAACTTTTTAGTCTTAAAAAAAGTTCTTAATAAGACTATGAACAATTAAAATAACATATGATGATGATTCTATATTATAAATAAGGACACACATTTTAGTTAAGTTATCCCACATCGACAAATTATAATAAGGTGATAGAATTATATGTAATCTTTCGTTCTTAGATATTAACCAACAATCTTTTGAGACTAAAAAGAAGTTCCTAAGACTAAGACTATATAGTTAAAGTATATTTATCCCACATCGAAAAATTAAGATGGGTTGATGAATTCTATATATTATAAATAAGTGTAATCATTCGTCTATAAATTAAAGTTCTTAATTAGACTATATCTAAACTTAAATAAATTTAAGTAAAATTATTCCACATCGAAAAAATTATAATAAGGTGATTTTTTTTATTATATAAATAATAGTAATCATTCATCCAAAATATATAATAAGATGATCAAATTCGATTATATAAATAAAGAGTAATCATTTGTCCTTTTAACTTAGATATAAAATCAAACTCTTTTAAGTCTTAAATAAGTAAATTATACCACATCAAAAAATTATGATGAGGTGATGAAATTCTATATCATAAATGAGTCATTTTTCGGTTTTAAATATCAACCATTAATCTTGCGTTTTTTTTGGGTCTTAAGAGCAAATCTTAAGACTATAAACCTAAAATTATGATGAGTCGATAGAATCTTATATTATAAATAAGACTAATCTTTCATTCTTAGATATCAATTAAAAAATTCATTCGTTCTTAGATATCAATAAAAAAAACTTTTGAGTCTTAAAAAATCTCTTAATAAGACTACAAACATAAAATTATTTTCACATCGAAAATTTATAATAAGGTGATGAAATTTTATATTATAAATAAGAGCAATCGTGTGTTCTTTTGCGTTTTAAAATAAGCTCTTATTACTAATATCATGTGATCATCTTATTTATTGTAATGACATAGTTTGATTAAGCTTCTTATTTAACAAATGTACATCATCAATGTAATTAAGCCAACTAAGCCGTGCAACGCACGGGCTTTAATCTAGTTTTGTATGATAATTGAGTTATATTTAATTGCAGCTTTCTGGTTTTATATAATTCAATTGATTGGTGTTCTTAAAGCAATTAAATTTATTGACTTGATTCGTGTTTACATGGTTGAGTCAATCTAATTTAGTTAGGATTAAACTTGCGTGGTTAACGGAGTTTAACGAGTAAGAAAGATAAAACTGTTAATTTACTTGCTTACAAGGGATTAAATAGTTACCGATCTATTTGAGTCTAATTAATTGAATCGATGATTAACCCAACTATATCATATATTGCATGTCTTGAAATTGTTATGTTTAATTTTTAAATTTATTGTTATGTTTTTACTTTATTATTGTTATTTCCAAAACCAACAAAACCCCCCTTTTATATATATCTATACTATTAAATAATAAATTTTCTGAGATAATAACGTCAGTCTCTGTGGGATCGACCTCTACTTACCTTATCTACCGTATAGTTAGTAGTGTCTATAAATTTAATTTTGAGTGCGGAAACGACACACATCAACTTCATTCTTGAAAAAGAATGAATATTTTCTATTCTCCATGAAGAATGGTTTCTCCATGGATGGAGGAACCATTTTTCTCCATTCTCCTCCAAGAATGGAGAATGGATGGCGATGCTCTTACCCCTTCTTCTTACCGCTTGAGCTTACCACTTGAGCTTACCCCTTCTCATACGTAAATTTATAAATTTATTACGATGCTGGAGAGTGTCTTTAGACGGGTAACCTAATCGGTGGTATCATTCGGAGGAAGTAGTGGAGACGGCTAGAGCTTGGGGTGTGATGGACGGTGTCCATTCATACGAGCCATGCTTAAGAGGTCCTTGGAGAAGAACCATTCCCGTGACTTGTGCCTTTATAACAAAGGAAGAAGAAGAAAAGTAAGCATTAATGTTATTATCGATGCAAAATTGAGGTACAGATAATAGATTACGAGAAATAGAAGGAACACACAAAACATTAGTAAATTGAAGAGTTTGAGAGGAATTGCGAACGAGAAAGAAACCTCTGTGAGTGATTGGGAGAGCGCAACCGTCACCGATGACGATGTCATCGGGGCCATCATAGGGAACGTGCAAAGCAAGAGTGTGCCAAGGTCGTTGGTGATGTTGTGCATAGCACCGGTGTCGAGTAGCCAGGTGTTAAGGTTAGACAGGGTCGAGTGTGTGGCCGTATGGGCATGCAGGGCAGGACGAGGGGCAGTAGGGTTGTTGGCGCGTGGTAGGCGGGTTGAGAAGACGACGTTGGGGTAAGTGGCAGCAAAGATGCGGCAATTGGAGGTAACGTGACCGGGTGTGTCACAAAAGTGACACCGACCCATCTAGGGCTTCAGATTCTTGTTGACAGGTTGATATAGAGTGGAATCGGGGCGGTTGTTGGCAAGACAGGGTGTGAATTGACGGGTGTAGGGAATGTTTTAGGCTGCCTAAGCAGCGGGTTGGAAGTGGGTCGGGACATGCGAGTTGGTGAGGTTGACCGTTAACTCATGTTGTACGAGTTTTTCATGGAGGTCGTCGAAGGAGATCGGGGTATCTCGTTCTTTGACTACGTTGATGACATAGTGGTACTGGGTCGGTTCAAGACCATTAAAAACAACAGCGAGGATATCTTCAATATCCATGAGTCATTCGAGTTGGGCTATGTCATCCGTGCAAGATTTTACGGCTTGCATGAATTCTGTTATTGTTCAGTTGCCTTTTTTGAGGGATTGGAGACGGGCTTTGAGTTGCAACTTTCGGTCATGGGTGTTATTGGCATATGTGCGAGCGAAGGTAGACCACACCTCGTGGGAGGTCGTGCCATTGGTGATGAGCGAGGTAACGGATGGGGATAAGTTTCCTACCAAGACACCTAAGATAAATTGGTTCTGTCGAGACCAAGTGGCGTGAGTGGGGTTGGGTGTGACGGTGGGTTTGGCCTTGGAGCCGTCGGCGGGTGTGGTGATGGTGGGTTCGGGATCCGGGTTGGTGTCATCAAGGTAGGCGAAAAGTCGGAGGCCATTGAGATGGGCTCGGATTTGAAATGCCCATTGTTTGTAGGTGAGTGTGTCGGAAAGTTGGACATAATTTTGGAAGTGAATGACGAAGAGTGGTTTCTTGGGTTCGTCGACATTTTCGATTTGGAGGGAGGGCGCCACGGTTGTGGTCGGGTGGTTGTCGGGAAAAGGGACAGGCGAGAGAGAGGGAGTATTTGCCGGGTTTGATTTAGGATCGTTAGAAAAGCTCTGATACCATAATAGAATTGAAGTTTGAATGAGTTATTATTAACATCAAACAACCTAATTTATACAAGTTGTACGAGATATTGTACATAATCTCGAGATATGGAAAATCGAAATATTTGCGGATACAATCAAATAATTATGTGCATAGTATAATACAAATATATGTTAATGCTATAGTTGCTGCTAATAACGAGATTCCTAAATAATATTTGAGACAATTGTTGTTATTTGACGATTTGGGAATATTGCGGAATATTACGGAATATTACAATTTCAGGATCGTAATATTGTTGATAGGAGCTGACCTTGGCCCGACATAGGTGCGGGTGACTGAGGGTAGGTTGTGAAAATATCTAGATCGATGTTATGTTGATGTATATAGAAAATATCTATATATTATTGTAAATAGTTTGTTAGAGTTGGTTTTAAGCTCTTCTGTGTGTGTATATATATATAGAAGAAGGATTAGGTGAATCCACCTTTTAAAATTGAGTCCGTAAGTCCTCACCACATCTCTTGGATTAGAGAGAGACGGATGATTGTGATTTATTTGGATAATTAAAGTAAGTGACTATATTTGACAAATATCGCATTTACCCTCTCTCTCTCTACTTAATTTACTCATGATTTAATCTCTCCCCTATCAAAAATAATTATCGTTTCTCTTCTCACACACACGTTCTTTCACAATTATGATTTTCATTTAAATCATTTTGAATTGTTATTATATAGAACTAAAAAAAATTACCGCATCTCTTCTTCTTTCAATTTATTTTGTGTTACTCTTATTATATAGAACTATTACTCTAGCTAAAGTTTGGTGTTATTCTAACGAATATCATGCGAATATGCTTACATTGATTTCAGAGTTATATTCTCCCAACACAGAACAAAATTATTATAACTCAACATATGAATAATGTTACTCCAACGTTACAAACGTGTTACTCTAATAGATATTTTGTGTTACTCCAACGTTACAAACGTTTACTCTAATAGATATTTTGTGTTACTCCAACGTTACAAACGTGTTACTCTAATAGATACTTTGTGTTACTCCAATGTTACAAACGTTTTACTCTAATAGATATGCCTTACACATGAATATTGAATACTGATTGTGTTTCCGATTTTGTTGGATGTTATGCTCCTTCAAATTAAGAAACAATACCTTTTTTTTAATAAAAAATCTCAATACATCTCATCCATCCATTGTATTACTATCCAATAGATGGTATGAGGACTTAGGGACTCAAATTATATATATATAGAAATAGGATCTAGTGTAATTGTGTAAACACACCAATTTGGTGTAAATATCCTAACAATCTGGATCGTTGATCTAATACTTGATCAACGGCTCAGATTTAATCTTCAAAAGAGAACAAAACCCTCACTTACCCCCCCCCCCTTTCTCCCTCCTCTCTTTATTTGATACTCATGTAACCCAATTTCCTCTACAAATTTTGTTCTCAAATTGAAATGCTGAAATTTTTCGGAAAAATGCTCAATTATAAGTTCCTATTGCTAATTGTAATCTTAGATTGTAGATTACTTCATTTAATTCGTTATAATTTTTCAGAAATTTATTCAATTTATTCAATTTATTCAATTTTTTTGATTTAAATAGCAATTTTTGCAGAAAATTCGTTCCTATTGCTCAATTTTGCGAAAAATTGCTCAATTGTAAGTTCTTGTTGCTTAATCGTAAGATTAGATTGTAGATTACTTCATTGAATTCGTTTTAATTTTCAAGAAATTCGTTCAATTTTATGAAAAATATATGCATTCATTAGAATACTTGAATATATGTCTTTGAATACTTGAATATATTCGTTGGAATACTTGAATATATACTCAGTTATTCCAACACATATATTCAAGTATTCCAACATATATATTCAAGTACTCCAATCACTCCAACATATATACTCAGTTACTCCAATACATATATTCAAGTATTCCAACATACATATTCAATTTTTTTTCACTGACTAATACTGTTTTACAATAGCCGATGAAGAAGAAACAATGCTAGACCACAAGTTCAGAGATATCAAAACATCTACCGTGTCGGAAGATCAGAAAGACGCATTTCAAAATGGTTGAGCTTGCCGTATTTTAATTGTCGTATCCCATATGTAATTTCGCCTACAGAATTAAGCAGTTACTCCAACATGTTTTGGTGATTATTCCAACAATCATTCAAATTATTTATTGAATCAATCAATTATTCATCTTCAATTACTTTAATATCGTTATTTCAATGTTACAAGCAGTTATTCCTTTGTTCGACAATAGGTACTCCAACATTTTCTAATTGCTGATGGAATCAATCAACTTTTAAATGTTCAATTACTCTAATGTCGTTGTTATTCCAATGCTTACAAGTAGTTATTCATATGTTCGACAACAGTTACTCCAACATTTTACTAGTTGATTGAATCAATAAATTTTTAATCTTCAATTACTCTAATGTCGTTGTTATTCCAATGCTTATAAGAAGTTATTCCCATGTTCGACAACAGCTACTCCAACATTTTAGTAATTATTGATTGAAACCACATGTAAAGAAATACATCTTATAAAAATTATTTTATTCCTCATGAGTTTTGAAACATCTCTCTATCTTAGGCATGAACTCATCTTCTACCGTCCTTATCCAATTGTCGTTGGCATCCGAAGTGTAAGTCAAGCTTAGAGAATTGGTGCTATTTTCAATAGTTGGTGTTGAGCATTGTTGCGAACTTGAGTATTGTTGCTATCAATTGATTGAATGTCTGCAAACATATTCAAATATTCCAACATTCAAATTCCAGTACACTAATGCATATTTTCAAGTGTACTCTAATGCATATATTCAAGATTATGCAAAAAAATACATATGATACATTCAAGCACTCTAAAATTCCGGAGATTCAAATACCTATTTTAACATTCCAATTCAGTTATTCCAACATACATGTTTAAGTACTCCAACATATAAATTCAAGTATTCTAAACATATAGTCAAGTACTCCAATGTATACATATACTCAAGTATTTCAATTACTCCAAGACATATACTCAGTTACTCCTACATATATATTCAAGTATTCCAACACATATATTTAAGTACTCTATAAAATTCTGAGATTCATATACTCAAGTACTCCAATTACTCAAAGACATATACGTTATTCCAACACATATATTAAAGTATTATAACATATATATTCAAGTATTCCAACGTATATATTCAAGTACTCCAATTATTCCAACTTATATACTCAGTTACTCCAACACATATATTCAAGTATTCCAGCATACATATTCAAGTATTCCAACATATATATTTAAGTACTCTAAAAATTCTGAGATTACCTTCAAGTTGATTCATGTCTTATATGTTGAAAACGATATTCATCATAAAGAATTCTGGAAGAATTCAAAAATGAATAGTGATTCAAAAACGAATATATGTCGTGATAAATTACCTTAAAAAACGAATAGGCGTTCAAAAATAAATAGGTATTAAAGTATAACGATATTACCTTCATGTTCATCAACAATAGGTTCACGCTCGATGGAATTCATGCTCATCAAAAATGAATTTCGTATAAAACTTCTGGAAATTTGAATGAATTGAACGAATTTTCGAAAATTGAACGAATTGAATGAAGTAATCTATTACCAAATCTTACGATTGAGCAATAGGAACATACGATTGAGCAATTTTCTGTTTAATTAGGTGTTTCAATTTGAAAGATAGGATCAATTTTTGGGAGAAAATTTTTTGAGAGGAAATTTGGGGGTTTACCTAACCTAAAGAGAGGAGAGAGAAAGAGAGAAGAGAGAAACACCTAATGGAAATTTGAGGGTTTGGTTATATTTTGAGAATTAATCTCGACCGTCAATCTTGCAAGATCTAATGGACCGAATTGTCGACGTATTTACACCAAATTTGGTGTTTACAGCAGATCCCACCTACACACACACAAACACGCGCACACACACACACACACACTAGTGTAATACTCGTGAAAAATTTCACGGGTTACCCACTTGTATTTTGATTAATATTGATTATAATCAAATATTTATTTTAGATTAGCCATTTCAAAGCTGAACTTAAGTTTATCTGTTAGTAGGTGTACTATGACACAGGATAAAATTGCAAGGTGAGTTGTTTGTTTACGTGATAAAATGTATTCCGATGCGTGACAACATTTCTACTATCAACGTTCAGTACGTACACGGGTGTTAAACAACATAAATTTCTCATTGTGACACATCCCCTTCAAGATGCTTCAATATACCACTTTTTTTACGTGATTGAAATTAGCATGCCATGACTGAGTAGATATACATTACAGTTTATAGATAATAGTGTGAACAGTAATACATACTTACATACATAGGAGTAGAAAAGAAAGAAAATCGAAACACATCCCTTTAGGTAATAGAGAGCACTCCAGTAGCTCGGAAGTGTTAAGATCGTAACGTCAGGTTATCCGTAATATAGATCGTCAAAATTCGTTTTTAAGATGGCAGGATGTATACATTACGATTTTGGTGATACTTGGTCCGATTACGTAGTGTAGCCCGGAGGATAGCAAACAAAGTAGATTACTTTACATATATCATTTACAACATGGGCTAAGTACACTTAGTAATTTCTCTCTTTGGAGTGAGCTAGGCCAAACGGAACCTTACACCAAAGTAACTTGGTATGGCCCAAAGACATATCTGCTGGTGTTAAACAACTACGCCCAGATCCTACTCTCGATGCCCAAACTTCACGGGTATTTCGTTTTCTATGTCCACCAATTGTCAGTATAGTTTCGTAAACGTAAAAATCAACGTCAATTAATGGTGATTAACATGAAATTAAGGCCATGGTAAAGTAATCATCTACGATGAAACATACAATGATATCGTTTAAAAAAAATGTGTACGCGTTTGTTGTCGAGGATGGTCGATACAAATAACAACATGTGCTCTTCGTTTTGTGGTCGATTTTTACGAAGAAAAATACGTTACTTTGTGGTCGATTTCATGCATGAAACTCCGACTATTAGTGCCTCCCAATTATGACCCACATTTAACTTTACCTCTTCAATTGCCAAGAGGGAACCATTTACCTAAACTCATCATCTACCTTTACTCCAACAAAAAATCAACCAAAATGCTCTCCATTGTCACTGACCAAATATAATGTATACGCAACTGATGTACCTGCCAAAGTGTATCCTCGATAACATGTCATTCGACGTGCAAGGCCAGTGGTATATCTGCCAAAATTTGCACATTTTGAGAATGAGACTAAACTACTTGGGGTACAATGTGGTTAGAATAGACCCATACATATCGCTGTGGACATGACGTAGGTCCACCCCGATGCGGCCACGCGCGGGTTTGGGTAGGCGAATGAATCTCGTGGTGAGATTGTTCTCGGGTTCGAAATTTAAGTCAAAATGGAGTCGCCACCGAATTTTGTGGTTATTCGGAACCATACGAGCCCACTCTATGTCGTCATGGGCTATACACAAAGTAAGCCCACTTCGATTTCAGAGTTCATTGGGCTCGTCCCTTTGCATTGCAATATCGATATCGTTTAAACCGGCTTTCGTATATGGAATGACTCTCGTGCGCCAAGGGTTTCGGACATCCGGAAACCAAAGGTTCTGAGTAAGGGGTGAGGGTACGTGTTGGGAAGCCCACTAAGGATACCCAACCCCGCCCGCACATGGCGGCCTCTACTAAGACATCGTTCGTGTTCGTGTGCGCGCGCTAGTAGAACGATTAAATGATATGCAAACAGCGTTTTCGGGCTAAGCATGCGAGTTGTTGATTAACTACGTCATTTAATGCATCTTGATTCACGTCAAAGTGATTTAGCATGCGATGTTCATTTAAATAAATAAATGGCAAACATCAAATAATAGAAAACTCGTAAATAAATTACAAATTACACGGGCGGAATACAACCCGGAATTCACAATACAACGAGCAATAAAATAGAATAATTGAATTATAAGCAGCAAATGTTAACTAGAAACAGACCCGTATATAATAAATATAGACTAGACCGTAAGTTGTGCAAACGGACGAACTTCGATTAAATACACATTATATTGTGTATTAAACGGAGGACGGAGATATGGAACCTAGACGTGGTGCTAGCCCGATCCCGAATCTCGATGCCTTGTCCCGACTTATCACATCGAGGAATAGAGTCTAAATTAATCGTGTGTCAGATACGACAAAAGAGTCGTCGACACAAGATTAATAGTGCGAGACCGTCGATCAAAGTCGTTTTAAGTGATATGATATGCATGAGTTTTGAAAAATAGGATCACGTGATTGACTTTACACGTGTCGACTAAAAGTCGTAAAAAAATGACGAGGCTCGAATGTTGCATTAAAGCTCTCAGATTACTGGGCTACAGGACCCACTCGATCGAGTCATAGCATAGACTCGGTCGAGTGCGCCTTTAAGGTAGCTACTGTCCGGTTTTCGGTGTGCTACTCGATCGAGTGGGCTTGTGCACTCGATAGAGTGCCCTCTGTACGGGTGTTTAATTAGTGTTTTAAAACGACCCATTTTATAGCTTTTATGTTTTTGAATCGAGATGCAATTACGCTAAATATAAATATTGTCCAATTTATATTAGTTTAAATCTCGATGGCTCGTCATACTCGACATTCGGTTATAGAACCGACATCTAGTATTTAGAGCGAATTTGCAAAATCGAGTTTGATCGGGCTAAAACAAATATCGATTCCCTCCGCGTCATAATGTCGTAATCAATCCTTTCGGATCGTGTGACAATTAATTCGGCGTCAATGGGTTTCGTCCTAATCCGATTTGTCGATGATTCTTTAGAATAATATTTTGAAAGAAATGTGGTCGGACATATTTAACGACGAATCTCCACGATCTATTACGCCCTTAAGTGTTTTAGGGCGGCGCACCTCGAAGGGCGCCACCTCCAATACGACTTGTAAAGGGATTAAATAGACTTTAGGCGGAATTCGTGATTAAACATATTCGACCCAAAAATTCGACCGTCGTTGCAAAATTAAGTCCTCGGCATTTTAATATCGTAATTTGGCCTTAAGGCCTACGATCGTTAATTTAGCCTCAACGGACGTTGCTCGGATCGTTTTGAAAATAGTTTTGTTAAATAATTATACGCGGTATTAATATTATAACAAAATGTAAATGACGATAATTAAATGTTAGAGGTTAGAATACGATAAGTAAATGTTAGATGTTAGTTGACATAAAATAAAATGTTAGATTGCAAAATTAAAATGTTAGTAACGAAAATGAAATGTTAGTGTTAGTAGTTAGTAATAATAATAATAATAGTAATAATAGTAATAATAATAATAATAATAATAATACATATATTTATATAATCGAAAAGAAAAGAGTAAGGAGAAAGAGATGATGGGATTTAATGACACCCTCAACTTACATGCTTAAATGATCTCGGAAACGGACTCGTAGTGGCGGCGTGAGCGCGGGAGTGTCGAGATATGTAAGTAGAGTTATGGTGTATGTCTTTGACGAGTTTTGATCTCGGGAATTTGAATATGTATGTGTGTGTGTATGTGTATGAGTGCCTAGAACTCAAGATGATGAAGGTTTAAAATGTGTAAGGTTGAATGAGGATTGAAAGGGTTGGAAAAACCTTGTTTTTTGAAGGTGGTAAAAGGTTGAAAAAGTTGGCTGAATGTGTTGTTTTGGGTTTTTGTAAATGTTGTGTAAAGGTTTATAGTGTAGTGTAGTACGGTAGGATTAGGGTAGAAAGTGTACACTAAGAATGCATGGGAAAAGCTTCTTTCAAATGAATGGGGTTAAGGGGGTATTTATAGGAGAAACCCAACGACCTAGGGTCACTCGATCGAGTGCCCTAGTGCACTCGGTCGAGTGCCTTCAGAAATGAATCTGGTCCGGTTTTTGACGCTCCACTCGACCGAGTGGGTCAATCCACTCGATCGAGTGGGTCAATCCACTCGATCGAGTGGATCAAGCAAATCGAGCTATTTTTAGGAAGGAATTGATATTGTTGTTTTGATTGATTTTATTTGAATTTAGACTTGGCGCCAGCTTCTAGAAGATGCACTTAGGCTGGTTTTTGTGACGGGTTCGTCTTTGACCGGGTTTTGACCCGGTCGCCAAAAGACGGGATTTATTTTTGGTGTCGGTTTTGGCCCAAATTAGTCTCATTTGACTCGGAATGACCCACTGGGCCTGAATTTGAGGTCGGTTTTGGAAGATTTGCACTCCGCTAAATGCCCACGTCGGATACTATTGATTCCGAGTCCGTATTCGAGCATATTAAGTCACGTTGACGTCCGATCATCATCGGGTGTTTTGTCGGGAACTGCTATAGACACTAGCAGGCAAAATGCGGGTGTCTACAGAGCCCCCACTCTGACTGAGGCTTGGACAAGGCGAAAGTCAGAGTAGCTACCAGGCCAATCGAGGATTACGACCTGGCAGCCTTCCGGTCGGGTCGTTTATAGTCCAGTAGACTTGCGTGAAGGGCTCGCCAGCCATAAGTAGAGGGTCATACCTGTCCTGATGATGATAGCTCTGCGGGGAGTCAGACTTGTTGCATAAGTCCTAGGCGTGCCTATATGTGGGCCCATCCCGTACCATTTCGGGAAAATGCCGCCTCGGGCATTCCGCTGGGGAAATATGTGAGCTGTACGGGCTTGCTTTTGAAGCCTTGAGTCGTACCTGACCTGATGATGATGCTCCGTGGGGAGTAAAACTTGCCTTTCGGGGCGTAGGTGTACCCGTATGCCGACACATCACGTCTTGGATGTAGCCAAATTGTGGACATGACGTAGGTCCACCCCGACGCGGCCACAATTTGGCGACTCCGCTGGGGAATTTAAGTAGTTTCGCGGGGACTTGCTTCTGAAGTCTGAAGTGTACCTGTATGCTGACACATAACAACTTGTATGTAACATATAGGCAAAACACTGACTCGTGTTGGGGAATTTAAGTAGTTTCGCGGGGACTTGCTTCTGAAGTCTTGGGTGTACCCGTATGCTGACACATGACAACTTGCATGTAGCATTTCAGGAGAAACACCGCCTTTGATGTTCCGTTGGGAAGCACTAGCTGACACCTGAAATGTTGGATACATAGGCAGAAATAGCAGGCATAGTATATAGCAAGATAGCACATAGGAAATGCAGTTAGCATCTATAGACTGGCTTGCGCTGGGAAAATGATTTTTGCTTAGTTTTGAAATCGAAGTCCTGAAAGCAACTCACGTGCTAGGAGATAGGTTTTCAAAATTGAAAGGGGTATAAAAGAAATTTGCAGCTTAAATAGACTGAAATTTGACCTTGTCGAAAAGGATTTTATCAAATGGCTAAGTTTTGCAAACTTTGAAGTGAAAATTTGAGGAGGGAGGTACCGACAGACTCAACTCTGGACGTGACAGGACGACGAGTTGACAGACACGACTTGGACTCTCGAGGGGTTGGATTGTGACTCGGTAGGGGGTGGGCCACCTAAGATGACAAGACTCTTAAGTTGCGCTATTCCGTAGCATAGGCGAGTGGCAACACGGTCGAACATACATCGAAATGGGAAGGATGCGCCATAGTCTGTAATGAGACTGCTTCTGCAGGACTCAGCAGTGGCAACGTTGTAGTCTAGTGTTCTTTGAATGCTTGGTTTTAAGGTACATTCCCAAAGTGGGTGTCGCATCGAGTCCCGACAGATTCTCGTCTTCGACTGAGCCGAGTACTAGGACACACTATAGAAAGGAGGCTAGTTTTTGAAGATCATTTGGATTATGTGAGTGGATGGGAGTCTTCTGCCTAAGAGAAGCCCCCAGGACGACAAAGCTAGCTGTTGAGAACATGACAGTGTCGTGATAGGAATGATGGTGCTTTTTTATATGTGTCAATGTGGGTGGTTGTGCCTTTGTTGAAAGGCTGCCTACGTATTCACGTGTAGTGAAATCAAACCAAGCCGTAGTTCAGTGGATTGGAATGAAGATATATTATGGTGCCTAGTTTATTAGGGCTTTGTGTGTAACTAGCCATAGCGATGGTGTAGGCTAGGTGAATTCCCAATGATGTCTTGATCAAAGGGCTAGAACAGTTAGGATGTTGATCCCGTGACTGTGAGCGTTCTCCGGGGTAGCCCCCAGAGGTGGTGTGAACTATTTGGGCATGTTCTATGCCGACCACAGGTTGAGTTCCCGTGTTTAGGGTTGGTAACTGGTTTGGATGTTTTTGGAAATGTGGAGCTAGGTCGCAAGGGGCTTTGATGATTCGAAATCTGGAGCTCGATTTTGTGGAGCTAAGGCTTCGAGGGTAAGGTATTGCAATGTGGTAGGAAAGGGGGAAGTCGAGTAAGAATGACTCGAACTTCAATCGGGGTAGGTTCGATAATGCGGGATCTGATTTCCATGTCTGGCCCTAATGGTTAGGGTGTATCCTATGGAGCTAGAATCCTCAAAATTCCGGGCTGTCTCTTAGCCTAGGTCTCGAGAAGGTCTTGAGGGTTGCAATGTGGGAAAGGCTAAGTGTGGTGTTAGCTGACCAGCTTGATTGTCTCTTCCCTATTGGACGGTATAGACATTGATAATTTTTGAATTGACCGTACCCCGGTCAAGGGATTTTCACTTGAGTTGAACGTTGACCACGGTCATGGGTGTTTGAATTTTTTTTTTTTTGGGTTGACCTCTTAGCCCCGGTCGTGGGATCCTTTACTTGAGTTGACTGTGTCCCGGTCAAGGGATTGATCGTATCTGGTCGAGGGATGTTGAGAGTTCTTTTTTGGTCATGGCCAGCTCTTTTGTTTTGGCCTTTTGCTTTTTCCTTGGACTTTTGATTTTTTTTTGTCCAACTCTTTTTTTCTTTCTTTTTTTTTCACGGTAATCCCCTCCTATGGTGTTGTGGGTGGATATGGGGGTGGGCCCATCGGTTGGATTAGGCTTGTGGAGCTAAACCTTTGTAAGGTGTAAGCCTAGTTGGTGAGTGCAACTCGCGGTGGAGTACTCTACGGTAAGCATGGTGATTTGGATCTCGGTATTGTCATCATAATTCCGAGCTGGCTTAGTAGGAGCATCGTCCCGAGTTGGGTATTTTTGGTATCAAGTCTATTGAGTCACAATGCTTCTTTTTTCTTCTGGTCAGACTAACACCTAAGGTAGGGCTTGGTTAGTCTTATTGAAGGGGTGTTTATTGTGGGAAATGGGCTTGCCTCCCGTCTTGAACCCAAACTAGGAGACTACCTAGATTTGTCATAGGATTCAACACCGCTCCTGCTAAGGGTAGTTATGTAGCTTTCTATACCAGACATGGGACAGGTTAAGGAAAACACGGGCCTTAGTTCCTGCAGTAATTATAGATGTGCCTATAATAGTCACGTGCATGTGCTCACAGTGTATGATGGTGTTCATCATGTTCTCGGAAACACATAAGGAAAGCATATATGAGAGATAGAAAAGCTAATTTTATTGAATTTTGAAAAGAGGATAGAATACAGTTGACTCTGACTTTGAAATGAGGATGTAGGATATCCTAGACTCGGACTCAGACTTAGACTCGAATCGTATCCGGACTTTCGGATACTTGGTTGGTCGTTTCTTTTTGGTAAGGTCCTTGATTGGAGGAAACGACATGTGTCACGACTCGCCTAAACTCGACTTTGCGCGAATGCAAGAGAGGGAGTCAAACTAGACATGGCCCGGAGTGACGGGTCGACAAAGACTCTTGGACCGGGATACTCGAACGTTGACCTAGACGAGGTAACAACCCTGGCTTGGACTCGACGATGAGACTCAAGCTGCACGAGGGTAAGTCCGAAAATGGGGCGATCGTGTTCGACTGCGTCACGTGTTTGGTCCAACCGTGGCGACCTAAACCTTTAGGAGACTCGGGTGTTCATAGCATAGATACGACTCGAAGAAGACATCATAAGGACGCCGGTGTATGATGAACGTAAGGTACCCCTTAAGGTGACTGTGGTCGAATGCTCGGGTGGAGGACAGCCCCCAAGTGAGACCAAGGACTCTTGTAGGACTCAGATGGTGTGACATCTAAGTGACTCAAAAGCGGGGTACGTGAGACAACACGTGTAAGACATGACCCTTAGAGCAACCGTGACTGATCGCTCTGCTGAAGGGTAGCCCCCGAGTGAGATTGAAGGTTTTGTTAAGACTCGAGTGTTTGACGAGTGACCCTTAGATGTAAGGATCACGAACCTTTAGCTACAGGGCTATGCCTTGTAAAAAGTTGACTCGGCCTCGAGGAAAGGCAGACGGGGTAAGGGAAGAAACTCGCGATGTAAGATCGGCAGAGTTTCGACGCTAGAGACCCTTGACTTGACTTGAATAAGGATAGACCTTGTGATTAGGGTAGACCCTTAAGTTAAAGGACTTGAATTGGGATGACTCGACTAACGGATTGAAAGACGGGCAAAATTCCCCTAGGAAAGGTCGTGGGGACCGTCCTGTCGGAGGGAAAGATCGCGTGTGACTTTCTAGTTAGGACTCGAGTGTATGGACGAACCTTCCACTTACGAGTGTATGACTCGTGTTGGTCGGTTATGCCTTTAGGAAAAGGCGGACTAGGATGGGGAAGAAACCCGTGATGTAGGATCGACGGAGTTTCGACGCTATAGACCTTCGACAAATTACGAAAAGACCCGAAACACGAATTACGGTAGGTCCTATAATAAGGAAGGTTTTTGAAAAATGATTGAATTTTGAAAATTGAGAGAACGGTCCTGAAATTGGTAGTGGGCCAATAGGACCGGGCATTTTGAAAGGTTAGAATGGTTGCGAGTAAATTCGCGTTTTGAAAATTGAGGAGGCGATCCCGTCTTCTGAAATTGGCAGCATGCCGACAGGGCCGAGTTTTTTTTTGATAAGTTGAATATTTGAAATTTTGAAAATTTGAATATTGAAAAATAAATTTCCGAAAATTTGAAAATCGAAAATAAGATCCCGAAGTTTTGAAAATCGAAAACGGCATCTCGGAGATATGAAAATCGAGAATCACATCTCGAGGATCTGAAAAAAAATCGAAATGGAATTTTGAAATTTGAAAATCGAAATGGAATTTGAAAATTCGAAAATCGAATGGTGGATCGGAAATTCGAATTTTGAAATGGACAGCATGCCGGCTATAAAATAGGCTATTTTAAGTCAAATCGTAAGTCTAAATTTTGGCAGCATTCCGAGTTTTTGAAATTGGATATTTTGAAAAGACGGGTCCCGAAACGGACAGTATCTCGGGTTTTTCAAAATTTGGTATTTTGGAAATATGCATTTTTTGAGATGACGGTTTTTTGGAGAAAAAAAATGACACGGAAAACAAGTAGCACGTAGTCAAACAAGCATTATAACGACGCTTATGTATGCTTTACGCTAAGTCTCGGTCGGTCAAAAATAGGGTCTATACCAACAACGATAGCATTCTCACGAAACGGGACGGACTTCCTAGCCGATTTGGAACTAGGACCTGCCGTAAAACCCCGGTGAGTTCCGCCATCGAAGTCTTTAGTGCACCCATGTAGGAATGCACCGTGGTATAGTGGGACGTCGGTCACAAGTAACCGGCCCGGGCAAAATTGGGTTATGCATGAATCATTAAACTAATGCGCGCACACTAATATTCGAACGATTTCTCTTCGAGTCTCACCCTAGGAACCCCGATGACATGTGGTACATCAGGTATCCCCAGCGGAGTCGCCAAATTGTGAACATGACGTAGGTCCACCCCGATGCGGCCACGCGCGGGTTTGGGTAGGCGAATGAATCTCGTGGTGAGATTGTTCTCGGGTTCGAAATTTAAGTCAAAATGGAGTCGCCACCGAATTTTGTGGTTATTCGGAACCATACGAGCCCACTCTATGTCGTCATGGGCTATACACAAAGTAAGCCCACTTCGATTTCAGAGTTCATTGGGCTCGTCCCTTTGCATTGCAATATCGATATCGTTTAAACCGGCTTTCGTATATGGAATGACTCTCGTGCGCCAAGGGTTTCGGACATCCGGAAACCAAAGGTTCTGAGTAAGGGGTGAGGGTACGTGTTGAGAAGCCCACTAAGGATACCCAACCCCGCCCGCACATGGCGGCCTCTACTAAGACATCGTTCGTGTTCGTGTGCGCGCGCTAGTAGAACGATTAAATGATATGCAAACAGCGTTTTCGGGCTAAGCATGCGAGTTGTTGATTAACTACGTCATTTAATGCATCTTGATTCACGTCAAAGTGATTTAGCATGCGATGTTCATTTAAATAAATAAATGGCAAACATCAAATAATAGAAAACTCGTAAATAAAGTACAAATTACACGGGCGGAATACAACCCGGAATTCACAATACAACGAGCAATAAAATAGAATAATTGAATTATAAGCAGCAAATGTTAACTAGAAACAGACCCGTATATAATAAATATAAACTAGACCGTAAGTTGCGCAAACGGACGAACTTCGATTAAATACACATTATATTGTGTATTAAACGGAGGACGGAGATATGGAACCTAGACGTGGTGCTAGCCCGATCCCGAATCTCGATGCCTTGTCCCGACTTATCACATCGAGGAATAGAGTCTAAATTAATCATGTGTCAGATACGACTAAAGAGTCGTCGACACAAGATTAATAGTGCGAGACCGTCGATCAAAGTCGTTTTAAGTGATATGATATGCATGAGTTTTGAAAAATAGGATCACGTGATTGACTTTACACGTGTCGACTAAAAGTCGTAAAAAAATGACGAGGCTCGAATGTTGCATTAAAGCTCTCAGATTACTGGGCTACAGGACCCACTCGATCGAGTCATAGCATAGACTCGGTCGAGTGCGCCTTTAAGGTAGCTACTGTCCAGTTTTTGGTGTGCTACTCGATCGAGTGGGCTTGTGCACTCGATAGAGTGCCCTCTGTACGGGTGTTTAATTAGTGTTTTAAAACGACCCATTTTATAGCTTTTATGTTTTTGAATCGAGATGCAATTACGCTAAATATAAATATTGTCCAATTTATATTAGTTTAAATCTCGATGGCTCGTCATACTCGACATTCGGTTATAGAACCGACATCTAGTATTTAGAGCGAATTTGCAAAATCGAGTTTGATCGGGCTAAAACAAATATCGATTCCCTCCGCGTCATAATGTCGTAATCAATCCTTTCGGATCGTGTGACAATTAATTCGGCGTCAATGGGTTTCGTCCTAATCCGATTTGTCGATGATTCTTTAGAATAATATTTTGAAAGAAATGTGGTCGGACATATTTAACGACGAATCTCCACGATCTATTACGCCCTTAAGTGTTTTAGGGCGGCGCACCTCGAAGGGCGCCACCTCCAATACGACTTGTAAAGGGATTAAATAGACTTTAGGCGGAATTCGTGATTAAACATATTCGACCCAAAAATTCGACCGTCGTTGCAAAATTAAGTCCTCGGCATTTTAATATCGTAATTTGGCCTTAAGGCCTACGATCGTTAATTTAGCCTCAACGGACGTTGCTCGGATCGTTTTGAAAATAGTTTTGTTAAATAATTATACGCGGTATTAATATTATAACAAAATGTAAATGACGATAATTAAATGTTAGAGGTTAGAATACGATAAGTAAATGTTAGATGTTAGTTGACATAAAATAAAATGTTAGATTGCAAAATTAAAATGTTAGTAACGAAAATGAAATGTTAGTGTTAGTAGTTAGTAATAATAATAATAATAATAGTAATAATAATAATAATAATAATAATAATAATAATAATAATAATAATAATAATAATAATAATAATAATAATAATAATAATAATAATAATAATAATAATACATATATTTATATAATCGAAAAGAAAAGAGTAAGGAGAAAGAGATGATGGGATTTAATGACACCCTCAACCTACATGCTTAAATGATCTCGGAAACGGACTCGTAGTGGCGGCGTGAGCCCGGGAGTGTCGAGATATGTAAGTAGAGTTATGGTGTATGTCTTTGACGAGTTTTGATCTCGGGATTTTGAATATGTATGTGTGTGTGTATGTGTATGAGTGCCTAGAACTCAAGATGATGAAGGTTTAAAATGTGTAAGGTTGAATGAGGATTGAAAGGGTTGGAAAAACCTTGTTTTTTGAAGGTGGTAAAAGGTTGAAAAAGTTGGCTGAATGTGTTGTTTTGGGTTTTTGTAAATGTTGTGTAAAGGTTTATAGTGTAGTGTAGTACGGTAGGATTAGGGTAGAAAGTGTACACTAAGAATGCATGGGAAAAGCTTCTTTCAAATGAATGGGGTTAAGGGGGTATTTATAGGAGAAACCCAACGACCTAGGGTCACTCGATCGAGTGCCCTAGTGCACTCGGTCGAGTGCCTTCAGAAATGAATCTGGTCCGGTTTTTGACGCTCCACTCGACCGAGTGGGTCAATCCACTCGATCGAGTGGATCAAGCAAATCGAGCTATTTTTAGGAAGGAATTGATATTGTTGTTTTGATTGATTTTATTTGAATTTAGACTTGGCGCCAGCTTCTAGAAGATGCACTTAGGCTGGTTTTTGTGACGGGTTCGTCTTTGACCGGGTTTTGACCCGGTCGCCAAAAGACGGGATTTATTTTTGGTGTCGGTTTTGGCCCAAATTAGTCTCATTTGACTCGGAATGACCCACTGGGCCTGAATTTGAGGTCGGTTTTGGAAGATTTGCACTCCGCTAAATGCCCACGTCGGATACTATTGATTCCGAGTCCGTATTCGAGCATATTAAGTCACGTTGACGTCCGATCATCATCGGGTGTTTTGTCGGGAACTGCTATAGACACTAGCAGGCAAAATGCGGGTGTCTACAATCGCCGACACTTGATTTCGAAAGGGCGGTCGTGTTGGAGTTTGGTGCGACGCAAATCAACTACTTCAAGGCGTTCAAGCTTCAAAGAGCATTCGAGGATTTCGAGATGACTAAGGAGGCAATGGTCGATCAGTGGGATCACCAAGTCGGACCACATTACTGGGTTGCATCGTAGGAGGATGAACACTACCTCTCGAGAGAAACAGACTACCGCATGGTGCCAAAGTGGGTGCGGTTTGTTGGGACGTACTTGGGGTTGAATGAGGAATATTGTCACTACGAACATATTATGGACGTTTTGAATGAAATCTACCCGAACTTCTATGACGATTAGATGCATAATAATAGAAGTAAGTATTTTGATTTGGGATATAGTGTATATACGTGGTTGCGAATTAATTCTAGGAAAGCAATGACTTGCATGCAATGAATTTTGAACTTGATAGTTTGTCATGGTATATGAGAATGAATTCTACTTGGATTGAAATTTCATTCACGATGTTAGACCAATTTCGAAGGTCAAGTTTGTACTCAGTAGTTTATTTCTTGAGCATTGTTAAATTCGATCAATGTTTCTACACTTCGGTGTTATTGTATGGTCGTTACGGTATTGATAGGTTTATGATATTGCGCAATCATCATAACAGTATGTACACCCAATTCGGGTATAGATTGTTATCAGGGTAGGTCACGACCATACATAATATCGTCCGTAAAAATAACATGCGTACAAACGTACGCTCATCGATTGACTTTCTTTTTTACTTCAATTAAGATGTAAAAAATTAGTATGAAGTTAGTGGGCAATATTAAATGCATAATTCAACTTAGCAAGGAATTCATAAAGGTGGCAGCGGAAAACGTATCATTAATCGGAACACTATACAGTTACGTTGTGCACCACGATTGTGGACATGACATAGGTCCACCCCGACCCGGCCACGCGCGGGTTTGGGGAGGCGAATGAATCTCCATATGAGATGGGTCGAATTGAAATTTAAATCGAAGTTGGAGTCGCCACCGAACTTTGTGGGAGTTCGGGCCTGTTCGAACCCACTCTATGTCGTAGTGGGCCGTGTACAAAATACGACCCATTTCCGATGTCAGAGCTTATTGGGTTCGTCCCTTTGCATTTGATACCGATACCGACATTATCGGATACCGTGTATTGAATGACTCTCGTTTGCCAATGGATTCGGACATCCGGAAACCATGGTTCTGAGTAAGGGGTGAGGGTACGTGTTGGGAAGTTCACAAAGAACACCCAACCCCGCCCGCACTTTAGCGGCCTCTACTAAGATATCGTTTGACTCTCGAATACGCGTGTTAGTTGAACGATGAAATGATATGCAAACATTGTTTTCCCTAAACATGCGAGTAATTGAATGAGTTGCTAAGTCGATTTAATGCATCTAAAATTTAACGTCAAAGTTGTATTTTAGCATGCAAGGTTTGTTTTAGTATAATAAAACAAATAATGAAAAGAAATTGCTACAAACATGAACAAACAAGTTAGTAACGGTTTATAAATCGAATAAGAAATATAAATACGATAACATGCATGATTTTGAAAAGTTTATTCGTGTGATGGATTAAACACACGTTGACCGAGGTCAATAAAATATGCCAAGAAAACCCACTGTTTCGTTAAAGAAACGATGTTCAAAAAATTAGAAAATTGCTTTTTATGTCGCGATTTCAGGAAGCTGCGCGCCTCGCCTGGGAAGGGCGCGACACGCCCGAGAAGGCGACTCGCCCGGGATGCACGCGACTCGTGTCCCGGGCTGTTTTCGAAATTGTTTTTTTTTTTTTGAAAAATCAATAATTTTATTAAATCGCGTACAAATATAGATTAATTTGTACTCGACTGAATTTTGCGATATTCGTTATATTTGATATTTGATTATGAAATCGATATCAAATATTCGGAATAGTTTTTGGAAAAAAAACATTTTTAGAAAATCGTTTTGAAAATTGAATTAGAAAAAGACAATGTCGATTCTCTCCGCGTCTAAATCGTCGTATTTGTTTTTTGAAACCAAGGAACGACTTTTTAGCATCAACGAGATTAATTTAGTTCTTTGTTGATACGGTATTTGACTATAGAGTTAATATCGTATTTTAAGAATGTTTGTTTTATGTGAAAATAGTTTGTAGTATCGATATTATAGAAAATAGAAGATGTGACGAAGACGACCCATAAAATAAAACAGACCGACGACGAAGAGAAAAAAAAACGAGAAGAAGGGGAGAGAGAAAGGAGAAATCGGGTTTGATTTTACACCCTCAACCTACCTGCTTTGTTTACTCAGAACGGGGCTCGTCGGAATGTGGCTTAGACACGGGAGCGTCGAGTTAATGTCGGTGAGTTATGGTGGTTTTGGACGTGTAAGGTGTCGGGTGAGGTGGCCGGTTTCTTTGGGTCTAGGCGGCGTGATCTCGGGTTGTACTATCGGTCTTTCGATGCTAGGTGTATGTGTATGAGTTATGAATTTTTGTATGAATCTTCAATGTCTATTGTGTTGATGGGAGGGTCCTATTTATAGGAGAGAAACTAGAAGAGGTATTCTTGCTTGAACAACAAGAAATACCGGTTTGGATAGGAAACGTAAGAAGTTGAGAGGAATGAAAATTTCGTTTGCTTGGTGAAGAAGGCATGGAAGCCAGCTGAAACAAGGCTGCTCGGCCGAGCATTTGATGCTCGGTCGAGTATTTGATCGGGTGTTCGGATAGAATTCCTATTGGAGATCGAATTCTACCCTTAACGAAATTGTTTAATATTTTGTGTAGCTGATTTTTTGTAGTGTTTGAGCTCAAAACGGACTCGTGGGGTGACACGGGTGGTCCGTATGTCTCGAAAAAATATCTTCGACCAGGTTTGACTCGGTCGCTAAAAGACGGTTTTGCCCCTGGTGTCGGATTCGACCCAAATTAGTCTTATTTGACTCAAATGACCCACTGGGCCTGATTTTGAGGTTGATTTTGTGAGATTTGTACTCCGTAAAAAGCCCAAGCCAAATGCCCATGATTTTGAGCCCATATTCGAGTAAGTTAAAGCATGTTTACGTCCGATCATCAACGGGTGTTTGTCGGAAACTACTATAGACACCTAATGGCCAAATGTGGGTGTCTACAAAGCCCCCACTCTGACTGAGGCTTGGATAGGGCGAAAGTCAGAGTAGCTACCAGGTCAAATTAAGACCTAGCAGACTTCCGATCGGGTCGTTTAAAGTTCATTATACTTGCGTGAAGGGTCCGCCGGCCTCGGACTAGAAATATACCTGAGCTGACGATGATAACTCCGTGGGGGATTTAGACTTGTTGCGTAAGTCCCGGGTGCACCTGTATATGGGTCCATCCCGTAGAAAATGCCGTTGGGGAGCTTAGTCGTATGGTCCCGACTTGAGTCATTCCTGTATATAATTATGCAATGCTTCGCATGTAACATTTTTAGGAGAAATGACTCGCGCTGGGGAATATAAAATTTGAGAAAGGTTTTGAATTTTTGAATATAGCTTGACAATTTTGAGAATTTTGACTCTGAAAAGGAACAGGAATGCTCGGGATGGCTTAGCTAGACTCTGAGATGGGGCCTGTATGCTAAACCTCCTGGGATTAGGAAATCTAAAGCAAGGAGAAAAGTACGGGTTTAAGGCTATAAATACACATCCCTTGATTTTATTTTTCTCATAATTCTCACAATTCCCTCCCTCCTAAAGAGAAACAAACTCCGAGAATATTATTCTTTTTTTTTTAGAAATTCCAATTATGGGAATCGACCGATTAATCGGAATGCTGCAAGATTGGTCCCGTTACTTCAGAGATGCAGATAAAGTTATTCTGAATCAGAATGGTATGACCCAATTATTCACAATCCGTCAGATGCAAGTGAATCGTCACTTTTTAGATGCTTGCTTGTCCTATTGGGACGATACTTATCATGTTTTTGGCTTTTCTCGAGGCGAAATTTGTCCTATTCCTGAGGAAATTGCTGCCGTAGGAGGGTGGAATCCCATACTTCGTCCTGCTATCCCGTTTTCAGTTCACGATCCAAGGAGGAAACTACGGAATTTTTAGGACTTTCTCATATGGAGGTATCTCGTATGCTGGAGGGAGATACCGTTTCCTTGATTGACCTGGCTGAAAAATTCATGAACCCACACGATGTCCGGGTCAGATCGGTTCATAGCCGTAGGACCTTCGCTTTTTGTATGCTCCATGTTTATGCCTTTGAAGGTCATATCGATTTGTAATCTTGTATGGGCCATGTCCGACTTTTCACTGTGGCTGACTTAATGGAAACGGAGCACAGCCCGGCTTGGCTGATTACGGGAGAAATTATCCAAGGTTTGGATAATCGTAAGAGGGATCCGTCGACCCGGCTGACTGGGAGTACCCGTCTTCTACAGGTATATTACCTATTTTCCTGATTTTCCCGCGACTTCCCGATTTTTCCGCATTTTTCGATTTTTCCGCGATTTTCTCATTTTTTTCGCGATTTTTTTCCTTTTTTTTTGGCGCGGTTTTTTTTTATTTTTCGCGATTTTTGATTTTTTTTCGCGATTTTTCAGCTTTGGCTATTCGAGAGGCTGTCAATCGTGGATCCTCCCCTTGATGTGAGCCGATATCACCCCAATCAAGTAATGACGAGGAGACGGACCATTGATTTTTCTCGCCATAATACCCAGAAGTATTGGGACGAAGTGCTGTCTTTCCATGGAGGCCCGTTGATCCGATGGACCGTACCCTGGTGGCCTATTTATGTTTGGACCGGCTTGGAATCGAGAGATAGGACACGATATCAGGTGATCCTATCTTTTAGGCAGACAATTCACCTTTACCCCGATCGCATACTTAGGCAATATGGTCGGGCCCAAAGAATTCCCGAAATTGAGGTGGTTGTGAGTGAATCTACCCAACTGACGGATGTGATGTGCGACACCTGGATGCAGCAGTGGTATACTCGGGCTACTTGGCCTGTTTCTAAGACTCTTCACTCGATCTGGGTATCCGATTCTTATGTGAAATGGACAAAGGCGGATTCTGCTAAAGCCCGAGCTGCCTTGAAGACTGATGAGGCTTTTGACCTATTGCGACGAGAGCAAGCTAAAGACAATAGGGGTTTCTTTGACGAGGGTAAGACCCCAGCTACCTTAGTTCGGCTGATGTCAGGTCAGAAGGGGAAGCCTAGGACTCAAACTGAAGAGTCCAGTACTAAGAGTGCACGGGGGAAGGTGAGCCCCCAGACAAATTTGGAAAGGAGACTTGGCCCAAAATTGAGGGTTCAGGACCGACTTGGTCCTCGAGACAGACTTCCCGAGCATGTACGGGCTCGGCTTGGACCAGTGACAATGGCAGAAGACCCGTCGTCGAAGAAACGGGTTCGAGCTAAAGAGGTTCCACTTGTGATTCGGGAACGTTCGCCCCCGCCCCGTCGACCTCGGGCTCCGCGCGACCCAAAAGACAAGGGGAAAGGAAAAATGCACGAGTAGTGTCCTAAATTTATTATTTAAGTATTACTACTATTTTTTGTGCTGTGATTTTTGTTGTTTTTTTTTGTGATGTATTTTTTGAAATTCCCGAGTTTATCGGTTTTTTAATAAAAGACATATTAATGAATACCGTTCCCGTCTTTTCGTTATTGCAGTGGTTGTACCCTTTTGAAGGGTTGCCTACGTATCTACAATTAGTGGAATCAAACCAAACGTAGTTCAAATATAGATTTTTTGCAATACTATTAGTTCGAGATGTGCGACAGTAGGATAAATAATCCTAACCCATTGACTTGCTTATAATTTTTGAAAATTTATAAAAAGAAAGACAAATTTTTATAAACTTTTTTGCAAATGACATTGAGATAAGGCTTAAGGGTAGTAACGCTTCAACTGGTCCAAGTTGGTCGGGTTGACGAATTCGTTCCCGTCCAAGTTTGTCAGCATCACTGCTCCTCCCGAAAGGATTTTCTTTACTAAATATGGTCCAGCCCAATTGGGTTTGAATTTTCCCCTTGGGTCATCCGGCAGTAAGGCCCGAACGGATTTCAGAACCAGATCCCCTTCTTTGATATTTCTGGGCCTAACTCTTTTGTTGAAAGCCCGTTGTATCCTCTTTTGATATATCTGGATATTGTTCAGAGCCCGGGATCACCGTTCGTCCAAGAGAACTAGCGAATCGTATTGGGCTTGGACCCAATCTGCTTCCGGTACTTGGCTCTCGAGTAAAATCCTGAGAGATGGTACTTCTAGCTCAACCGGTTGGACCGCCTCCATTCCATACGTTAAATAGTATGGAGTTGCCCCGGTTGCGGTGCGAATTGACGTCCGGTACCCCCATAGGGCAAAAGGAATCTTGTCGGGCCAATCTCGGTAATTCTCAGCCATCTTTTTAAGTATGGTGACAATTGTTTTATTGGCTGCCTCTACCGCTCCATTCGTTTGGGGACGGTAAGGCGAAGATGTATGCCTTTGAATTTTTTATTTTTCCAGTAAAGTGGCGGTTTCAGCTTGGAAGTGGGTCCCGTGGTCACTGATGAACTCGTGTGGGATCCCGTATCGCCATATAATCTTGTTTTGGATGAACTTAGCCATATGTTTGGCATTCAAAACTTGGTATGACTCGGCTTCGACCCATTTGGTGAAATAGTCAATAGCCACTAAAATAAAGCAGTGACCTTCTGTTCCGGAAGGGTTCACCTTGCCAATTATGTCAATTCTCCATGTCGAGAATGGCCATGGTGATGTCATAGTATATAATAGGGATGACGGCATATGATGTACATTAGCAAAGATCTGACAATTATGGCAGTGTTTGACGTATAATTGACAGTCCGTTTCCATGGTGTTCCAATAACATCCGAGTCTCGTGATTTTTCGGGCTAGCATATGGGCGTTCATATGCGGACCATTTTCACCATCATGTACCTCGGCCATGACCTTTTCGGCTTGCATTTTGTCGATGCATAGGAGTAAAGCCCCCTGCGCCGTCTTCTTATACAACTGTCCATCGTCCGTGCGGATGAACTGGGTGGCCCACCTTCGCAGGGTTTTCTTAGCACGGCTTTCATCTCCCGGGGGATATTCTCCCGATGTTAAATAGTTTAGAATGGCCTGGTACCAAGGTTCTGGATCAGATATTTCGATATCTTGGATAACGTGGATATATGCCGGCTCGGACCGTCTTTCGACGCAAATCGGCATGCTGGTCAGATGCTCCGGGATATTTAGTAAAGATGCTAACTTGGAAAGCGCATCTGCGAATTGGTTTTCTTCCCGAGGTAGATAAATGTATTCTACTTTTTGGAATTGCTTTTCGAGAACCCTTACTCGTGCTTGGTAAGCTACGAGATTGGCGTTCCGAGTTTTCCACTTCTGTAAAGCTTGGTTTATGACTAAAGATAAGTCACCGTGGACACGGAGGTTTGTTACTCCTAAATCAGCGGCAACTTGCAACTCGTGAATGCATGCTTCATATTCGACTGCGTTGTTAGTCACATCAAAATCCAGCTTGATGGATAACGGAGTATGTTCCCCCTGTGGCGAGATCAGCAAAATCCCGTCCCCAAATCCTCGGAAGTTGGACGCTCCGTCAAAATATAAATCCCATGTTTCGGTGTCAGTATGGAATATATTTTCATCTCGGAAGGCCCAAGTATCGGTGTGTCCCTCCTCGGATATCGGACTATCAGCAAGGAACTCCGCTACTACCAGACCTTTGATAGCCTTTAATGGTACGAACTTGAGGTCAAACTCAGCTAACATCAAAGTCCATCTAGATATCCGGCCGTTAAGGACGGGCTTCTCAAACAAGTACTTGATAAGATCTATTTTGGATAGCACATGTACTTCATGACTGAGCATATAGTGTCGGAGCTTTTTAGTGGCCCAAACTAAAGCTAAGCACGTCTTTTCGAGCATCGTATACTTGCATTCGTATTCCAAGAACTTTTTACTGATGTAGTACATAGCCCGTTCTTCTGAATCGACCGTTTGGGCCAGCATAGCCCCCATGACTGTCTCGGTCGTTATTAGGTATAACGACAAAGGCAAGCTCGGTTAAGGTGGCATTAATACCGGCGGAGAGGATAGAATCTCCTTGATTTTATCGAAAGCCATTTGACATTTATCATCCCATAGTGTTCGTTCTTCTATCTTCAGCTTTTTGAAAATGGGCTCACATACCATGGTTAGCTTTGAAATGAACCGGCTGATATATTGGACTTTCCCGAGAAACCCCCTTATTTATTTTTCGGTTTTGGGTGGCTGCATCTCGGTAATGGCCTTGATCTTGGCTGGGTCAACCTCGATGCCGCATTGGCTGACGATATGGCCCAGTAGCTTGCCCGACGTTACCCCGAAACTGCATTTTTGAGGGTTTAACCTCATGTTGTACTTGCGTAGTCGGGTGAAGAATTTTCTTAGGGTTGCAATGTGCCCGTCCCAGTCTTTGGACTTGACGATCATGTCGTTCACATAGACCTCCACTTCTTTATGCATCATATCGTGTAGTAAAGTAGTGGCGGTCCGTTGGTAAGTGGCCCCGGCATTGAGAAGCCCAAATGGCATAACGGTGTAACAGTAAGTACCCCAAGGTGTGATGAAGGTGGTCTTACTCATGTCTTCCTCTGCCATTTTGATCTGATTGTAGCCGGCATACCCGTCCATGAATGATAGAAGGGCATGATCGACTTTGTTATCCACCAGTATATCGATGTGCGGTAACGGGAAATCGTCTTTTGGGCTGGCCTTATTAAGGTCCCGGAAGTCTACACATACCCGTACTTTACCATCTTTCTTGGGTACAGGCACGATGTTTGCAACCCAGTCTGGATATTCGGACACTTGTATAAAGCCTGCTTTGAATTGCTTATCGACTTCTTCTTTGACTTTGAGAGACCATTCGGGCCTCATCCTTCGGAGCTTTTGCTTTACCGGCTTACATCCGTCTTTGATGGGTATACGGTGCAGCTATCTCCCGATCTATCCCCGACATGTCCTTGTAGTACCATGCGAAGACGTCTTTGAATTCTTGGAGGAGATCCGTGAATTGCTGTTTCTCCTCGGGATCTAAAGATAAGTCCAACTTAAGCATCTGAGGCTCTAAAGGGGTTCCTACATTGATGGAATCGGTTTCCTCGATTACCGGATCTCGGGATTCCCCTTGCTCGAGCTGCTCGATCAGATGTGGAGGTAGAGGTACCTGTTCATCGTCTTCTCAATGTCATTGCATATAAAATTTTTGGATTCGAAAGAATTTTGGAAATAAGACAAGTCGTAAGCAGAACGGATTTCGTTATTATTGATAGTAAATTTTGAAAAGAGCTCGAAGAAAGCGGCCATCTGATCGTTGGTCAGTGGCGGGATAGGGAGAGCCCTCGGGACAGACCCCGGGGCTCCGGTGGGTGCTAATGAATGGAGAGGGGTTACAGACTCGATCCTAGTACTGGACCCTCTAGACTTGGACTCAGACTCCGACTCAGACTCAGACTCAGACTCGGACTCGGATTCAGTATCCGGCATATCCCCTTCACCGGTAGTCAGTTTGTAGACTCGACCCTGGCTGTCGGTCCACTTGATTGCCTTTCTCCAAGCCCTCTTCCCCGTGTCAGCACCAACTTCGGATATCAGCTTGGTTTGATCGAACCTACTGCTGCGGAGGATCAAGTTCACTAGCTCTTCCTTGAGAGTCGGGATGACTTTATCTTCCCCGAATAAGAGCCCCAGCATAGGCTCAGTACCGTCAGTGCCCTCTTTAGCTTGAACAAGGGTGAATATGTCGTCGGGGATATAGTTGCATTCCCGATATGTGATAGTGGGTTGATAGAGGCCCACTTGAACAGCCCCGAACACTGGAGTGACAAAGTAATAAGTCAGTCTTGGACTGTAAGGGCCCAAGTAGGTACCCTTGAGGATGTTGGTGGCCTTATGAATACCGGCCCGCACCACACTTTCCGGGGTTATAGCATACCCCAAACCGAATCTCGACTCTTCATTGCTTAGGACCTCGATGATCTTGCCAGCTGGGAGGTCGGGCCTTGAAGTAGCCCCCGGTAAATAGCCCAGATTCTGCAGCATCGTGTCGATGCTAGTAGTGAAGTAGGGTCGGAAAAGATATTCTTCCTCGATCATTCCTACAAAGTTGAAACCTCGTGGGTCGGTCTGGCCTGCCGTGTTGCAGCTTGACACGGCTATGGGGGTAGCCTCCAGAGTGATGATCCCATCTTGTAGAGACATCTTGACCTTTCTGTGAAGTGTAGAGGATACGGCTTTGACCGCGTGAATCCACGGTCTCCCGAGCAGCAGATTGAAAGATGAAGTGACATCAATCACTTGAAATTCTAACTCTTTCTCCATCGGGCCGCTTATAATTGTTAGCTTGACGGCCCCAGCAACTGATTTTGGGCTTCCATCGAAGTCTGAATAGTTTGCGTGGTCGGAAGATAGTCAGCCTCGGTAATGCCAAGGGCCTTAGCAGTCCTTAAAGGAAGGACGTTTACAGCGGACCCCTCATAAATCAGGGTCATGGGGAGATATTTGTCCTGGCAGATCACTGTAACATAGAGAGCTAAGTTGTGGGCCGTCCCGAACGGTGGCAGGTCGGACTCTGAGAAGGTGATGAGCGGACCTTCTTCCTTAGATTTTCCCCTGAGATGGGGCATGACGGCGGCTACCATTTCAGCTGGGGTAACCAACGAGTCAACCTTGATTTCGTCGAGAGCCTTAGTAAGCGCTGCTCGATGCTTTTGAGAACTGACCAAAAGCTGCCATATGGTGAGATCCACTCGAGCCCTTTTCACCTGTTTGACCAGAGCCGTATCAGTATTTGGCTCTTCAGGAGTCAGCTCGACTTGGGCTGGCTGGGTGGCGACTTCCAGGGCGAAGCGGTCGGTGGTGACGTGGTGGTTGCCGGCCAAGACTTTGCATTTGGCCTTTCGGACCTCCTCAAGGGTGATAGGGACAACTTCCCCTTTTGGTAAGTAGACATCGTCTTCATCGTCATTCCAGATCCCGTTAATCTGTGGGACGAAAGGCGGGATTAGGTGGGAACAATCGATCACATCCCCGGAAAAGATGGCATGAGTACTGAACGGGTTGTCTTTATTGCTCGGCTTGTCCCCGGGCAATGGAATTTTCCCGCTCTCGATCAAGTCCTGGATAAGATGTTTCAGCTTCCAGCACTTCTCGGTATCGTACCCGTTGCCTCGGTGATAATGGCAATAGGCCTGGATGTTATAGGCTTTGGATCGCTTCTCGACCGGGACTTCCGGAGTTGGGCCTATCGGCTGGATCAAGCCTTTGGAGGAAAGTCTTTGTAAGGCATGAGCATAGGTGGTCCCTATGTCTGTGAATACCCGAGTTGGAGTATTCTTTTTGGATGAGGTGTCTAGTGAGTTGACCTCGTCAAAGATGCTACGAGTTGCAGCTGGAGTTGCGGGCTTGCTGGTGGACGAGATGGCCCCTTGATACCCTTTGGCAGAGGCCTTAGTAAGGTTCTCTAGCCTTAAGTCATCTTCAATTCTTGTACCCATTTCGGTTAAAGTAGCGAAATTGGGTATGACGGCATACCGGAGATGGACCCGGTAAGAAGGAAGGAGGTTCTTGACAAAGGCCTCCACTAGCACCTTTTCGCTGGGCTTGTCAACCAACTTAACGCTTTCGGCCCTCCATCGTTGAAGATACTTGGTGAACCCCTCTTTGGGCTCTTGGGCCATGACCTCCAGAGTACGCATGGTAGTCTGGATCTCGGTATTGTCCGCATAGTTTCGGGCGAACTCCGTTGCTACATCGTCCCAAGTTTTGTATTTCTTGAAATCCAGCCTGTAGTACCAGGCTCTTGGGTGCTTCTCGAGGGAAGAAGCGAACAGATGCTTGAACATGTTTGACTTAACTCCCTTAAGGGCCATGAATTCCTTGAAGGCCCGGATATGGTGGACCGGGTCTTCAGTACCCTCGAACATTGGCAGGCCCGTCAGGTTGAGATTGGCGGGCAGCTCATCGGTCAGGGGTGTATAGGTTCGAGCATTCTCCGTGTGGATTGAGTTTTGGGTCGACAAATGGACCTGTTCCTGCAGCTTGTGGACCGCGCTGGCCAATTCAGCTAACGGCCCATCGGTTTCGACGTAGCCACTAGGAGTTCCTTGTTCCACGGCGCTTACCCAAGTGAGAATGGCGATCTGATCCCCCCTCATCGTCGTGATCATATTCTCCAACTTGGTCAACGAGGCCCTCAACTCATCTATGGCTTGTTGTGTCATGGTTCGAGTGAAGGGCGACCTGTCTGTAAGAATACCGCGCAGTCAGCAACTAACCCAAATCCTAGAGCAAAAGTACATCCCGAGCAAGGGAAAAGTAGACTAGGAAGGAAATGACCCCGAAAAGACACCTAGACGGATGACTTGTGAACAGTGGGTCTCCTTTAGGATCCAGCTGTGTGGGCTGAGTCCTGTTTGAAAGGAGGTTCACATGGGACGTTCCCCAGACTTTGGACTTGATTGTGTAAACGGGCCCTCCTTTGTAGGAGTATGTCCTACGTAGGTGGGCCTTGCCTTAGTCTAACAAGGTGGACTGGGATAGGGAGAAAACCCGTGATGTAAGATCGACGGAGTTTCGACGCTAAAGACCTCGATGACTTACGACACGACCCGACACTGCTAAATACGGGAAGTTCTAAGAAAAGGAGGTTTCGAAATGGATTTTTTGAAAGTCCGAAAGAAAATTTGGGAAATGGCTGGGTTTTTGAAGGAAAAACGGAAATCAAACCGGGCGATGGTTTTGTAAGTTCGAAAATAATTTCGAGTTTTAAATCGGGCATAATACCGGCTAGAAAAAAGGCTATTTTGAGTAAAATCGTGGGTCCTAAATTCGGTATATGCCCCGGGTTTTGAAATTGGATATTTTGAAAAAGGATGCAGTTTTCGAAAATGACGGTTTTTGAAAAGGATGTAGATCAAGCAGCACGTAGTCATGGAAACAGTATAACGACACCATCTATGCTCTTAAACTAAGTCTCGGTCAGTCTATAAGGGTCTATACCAGTGTACATAGCCTATTCGAGAATCGGGGCGGACTTCCTAAGTCGAGTTGAGCTTAGAACATGCCGTAAAACCCATACGAATCTGCTATGACACCTTTTGACATATCCAATTTGGACTACATCAATGGTATAGTGGGACATCGGTCGCCAAGACTGGCCAGGGAAAATATGGGGTTATGCATGAACCGTAAAACTAAAACGCGTATTGTACTAGTCAAACGATTTCTATTCGAGTCTCACCCTGAGGATGCCGATGGTAAGTCACGCATCAGTTAATCCCCAGCGCAGTCACCAAATTGTGGACATGACATAGGTCCACCTCGACGCGGCCACGCGCGGGTTTGGGGAGGCGAATGAATCTCCTTATGAGATGGGTCGAATTGAAATTTAAATCGAAGTTGGAGTCGCCACCGAACTTTGTGGGAGTTCGGGCCCGTTCGAACCCACTCTATGTAGTAGTGGACCGTGTATAAAATACGGCCCATTTCCGATGTCAGAGCTTATTGGGTTCGTCCCTTTGCATTTGATACCGATACCGACATTATCGGATACCGTGTATTGAATGACTCTCGTTTGCCAATGGATTCGGACATCCGGAAACCATGGTTCTGAGTAAGGGGTGAGGGTACGTGTTGGGAAGTAGTTGTGTGCTAAATTTAGACCGTTTTCCCCCTCATTTAGACCCGTTTTTCCCTCGTTTTGTGAGTTTAGAGTGCGGAGTGAGGGTACGTGTTGGGAAGTTCACAAAGAACACCCAACCCCGCCCGCACATTAGCGGCCTCTACTAAGATATCGTTTGACTCTCGAATACGCGTGTTAGTTGAACGATGAAATGATATGCAAACATTGTTTTCCCTAAACATGCGAGTAATTGAATGGGTTGCTAAGTCGATTTAATGCATCTAAAATTTAACGTCAAAGTTGTATTTTAGCATGCAAGGTTCGTTTTAGTATAATAAAACAAATAATGAAAAGAAATTGCTACAAACATGAACAAACAAGTTAGTAACGGTTTATAAATCGAATAAGAAATTTAAATACGATAACAGGCATGATTTTGAAAAGTTTATTCGTGTGATGGATTAAACACACGTTGACCGAGGTCAATAAACTATGCCAAGAAAACCCGTTGTTCCTTTAAAGAAACGATGTTCGAAAAATTAGAAAATTGCTTTTTATGTCGCGTTTTCAGGAAGCTACGCGCCTCGCCCGGGAAGGGCACGACTCACCCGAGAAGGCGACTCGCCCGGGATGCACGCGACTCGCGTCCCGGGCTGTTTTCGAAATTGTTTTTTTAAGAAAAATCGATAATTTTATTAAATCGTGTACAAATATAGATTAATTTGTACTCGACTTAATTTTGCGATATTCGTTATATTTGATATTCGATTATGAAATCGATATCAAATATTCGGAATAGTTTTTAGAAAAAAACGTTTTTAGAAAATCGTTTTGAAAATTGAATTAGAAAAAGACAATGTCGATTCTCTCCACGTCTAAATCGTCGTATTTGTTTTTTGAAACCAAGGAACGACTTTTTAGCATCAACGAGATTAATTTAGTTCTTTGTTGATACGATATTTGACTATAGAGTTAATATCGTATTTTAAGAACGTTTGTTTTATGTGAAAATAGTTTGTAGTATCGATATTATAGAAAATAGAAGATGTGACGAAGACGACCCATAAAATAAAACGGACCGACGACGAAGAGAAAAAAAACGAGAAGAAGGGGAGAGAGACAGGAGAAATCGGGTTTGATTTTACACCCTCAACCTACATGCTTTGTTTACTCGGAACGGGGCTCGTCGGAATGTGGCTTAGACACGGGAGCGTCGAGTTAATGTCGGTGAGTTATGGTGGTTTTGGACGTGTAGGGTGTCGGGTGAGGTGGCCGGTTTCTTTGGGTCTAGGCGGCGTGATCTCGGGTTGTACTATCGGTCTTTCGATGCTAGGTGTGTGTGTGTGTATGAGTTATGAATTTTCGTATGAATCTTCAATGTATATTGTGTTGATGGGAGGGTCCTATTTATAGGAGAGAAACTAGAAGAGGTATTCTTGCTTGAACAACAAGAAATACCGGTTTGGATAGGAAACGTAAGAAGTTGAGAGGAATGAAAATTATGTTTGCTTGGTGAAGAAGGTATGGAAGCCGGCTGAAAGAAGGCTGCTCGGCCAAGTATTTGATGCTCGGTCGAGTGTTTGATCGGGCGTTCGGATAGGATTCCTATTGAAGATCGAATTCTACCCTTAACGGAATTGTTTAATATTTTGCGTAGCTGGTTTTTTGTAGTGTTTGAGCTCAAAAAGGACTCGTGGGGTGACATGGCTGGTCCGTATGTCTCGAAAAAATATCTTCGACCGGGTTTGACTCGGTCGCTAAAAGACGGTTTTGCCCCTGGTGTCAGATTCAACACAAATTAGTCTTATTTGACTCGAAATGACCCACTGGGCCTGATTTTGAGGTTGATTTTGTGAGATTTGTACTCCGTAAAAAGCCCAAGCCAAATGCCCATGATTTTGAGCCCATATTCGAGTAAGTTAAAGCATGTTTACGTTCGATCATCATCGAGTGTTTGTCGGAAACTACTATAGACACCTAATGGCCAAATGTGGGTGTCTACAACGATACACTAGGCGATTAGATTTTGTACGGTCGCCCAAATCCGTAATAAAATGTGTGCAGTTTTAATTCATTGATAATAGTAGCGGATTCTCGAGATCGTCCATAAAATTCTTCACAGATTTTAGATGTGGAAAAATATTAAAAAATCGTACGAAAAAGATGTCGTTAAAGAAGGTCAGCTAACAAATGTCGTTCAAGTGAAACTCATCATAATGCCAATTAATGGCTAATTGAAGTTTATAAGAAAGTAGTTTGAATAGTAATTGAGCACGAATAAATGCATTAGTGAACTATGCAAAGGAAGTCGTAAGGTTGACTTCAACGTATTTACCATTTGCGATACAATTACGTTACGGACCATGGTAATAGCCAATAATGCTAAAAAACAACAGACAAACTAATATCGGGAACCGTTAAGGTATCGTAAATGTTTGTTATCCTAGAATATAACGCATTACGTATATAACATAGTACTACCACGATTAATACTCTCGGAAACATGTTTTGGACTACGTTTACACTGATCAACAAAACGCTATTCAGGAGGACAAAGTTTGTGCAGTAAAATGTAACGACTTAAGAATAACCAAGAGTAATCATGATTACTTCCTTCAATTGGCAAGTAATTGGGAAGAACAATTGGTAGACATAATTACTGTGAATGCAGTTACTTCCACCACTTACTGCTTCTGCATTTAGCCACTGCAGTAAATGAAAGACTTCCCTCAACTGCCCATCACTTATTCACTGATGCAAGCAAAATCTGCAACAAGCAAAACGTTCTAAATTTTACTTCTATAACTGCGTGGTTTTGAATTATTTCTTCACCACCAAATCGAATGAGCTCTGAAATTAACAACTCTATTACCAAAAAAATGAACTCCTTCCTGAAATCAATGGCTGAAAAATATGTCTACCCACCAACTTGCATCATGCATAACCTCCCTTACCAAAGCGTTGGCGAAATTGGGCATTCTTTTTATATGGCTTAGCTCGTTCGAGAAAAGGCAATGGTGGGACAAAGGCGGGAGATGGTGGAACATTGGATTCTTCTTCTTCTTTGGCTAAACGCTCCGCCTCTTTTCTTTTTGCTTCTTCCGCTTCCATTTGCTCCTTTTTTTCTTTTGAGTTCTCTTTGTTCAATCTCCGCATTTTGGAGAACATCAAATTCCGCTTGTATTCCCCAGTTTTGTTTAGGGTAAGTGGGCGATGTTGCTTGTGGTGCACTTGGTTGATTGACATTGGTTGTGGTGCTTTTAGTGTTCAAGTTCAAGTTCTTGTACGGGTCCTCAAGTTCTTTGCCACCTCTCAAAATGACGGCATTTGCTTGGTGTGGAGGGCCTCTTAGATTTTGGAGTTGCCCGGGCAAACCATGGGGTGGAGAATTAGGGCGGCTAAGGTTTTCGTTGCTTCTTGTGATTCCCAAACCTTTAGCCTTGCTTTGGTGTCTAGATTCTCACTCCATAAGTGCCCAATGGCTCTTTGCAAATCACTAGTGTTATCCCATGGAACTCCTCCTTGACCATATTGGAAATTGCTTGATTGGCCATAAGATTGAGAGGGTAGATTGAATGGTTGTTGATTGTAACCTGGGTTACCTTGGAACCCTTGATTGTATCCATGATTAAAGTTATTACCATGTTGATTATGGTAATTGTCTTAATTGTTGGGAACATGGAAGTTGCTGCTTTGTTGATTGAAGTTGCTCCTTTGGTGGGGAGGCAAATATGGGGGCATCTTTGGAGGACCTTGATTAAAGGGCTTTTGTTGACTTTGATTAAATGGCCTCGGTTGACTCTCTTGGGCACGTGACATAGGATTTTGAACATTTTGGTTCCCATAAGAGAAGTTGGGATGCATGAAACCTTGTGTCGGCATTGTAAGTATTGGAAAAGGGATCAAATTGAGGTCTTTGCCCATACAGTTGTATAGCTTGGACTTCATTTGGCTCTTCAAAATAATTTTCTTCATTAGGAATGCAAGAGCTAGAATCATGGCCATAATTGCCACAATGATCACATTGAACTTCCCATGTTATTTGTTGTTTAGGAGGTGATGGTTGCCTTGTTGGAACACTCCCTTGAATTTGGTACATACCTCTAGGAGTAGGCTTAGAACTCATGGCATCCATTCTCTTTGTTAATTCTTCAACTTGTGCTTCAAGTTTCAATTCATTAGAACTCTTAGAAGAGTTCACTTCAACTTTCTTTCTAGAATCTCTGGATTGACCCCACTCTAGAATCACTCCTTGCCATCTTTTCAATAAGATTCTTAGATGCCTCATTGGTAAGGGAAGAGAAGTCTCCTCCGGCGGCCGAATTGAGGTTCTCCTTAGTTCTCGATGAAAGGGTGTTATAAAATGTTTGGGTTGTTAGCCAATCGGGTATTCCATGGTGAGGGGACTTGCGTAATAAATCTCTAAATCTTTCCAAAGCCTCACTTAGACTTTCAAATTCATCTTGCTTGAATGTTTGTATTTCCATGCGATATTGGTTAGTCTTTGATGGTGGATAATATTTCTCCAAGAAGACATTAGATAATTGAGCCCATGTTGTGAATGTATTAGCGGGATGGCCTTGAAGCCATCTACGAGCTCCATCTCTCAATGTCTTTGAAAATAATAATCGGTGCAATTGGCATGAAGTTAACCCATTAAAACGGACCCCTACTAATTTTTCTTTAAATGAAGCGATATGCTCTTGGGCATCTTCTTTGGAAAAACCATGAAAAGTATCTTGTTGAACCGCATTTGTCAAAGAAGCTTTCAATTCATAATTCTCGGGTATCACTCCGAAATCAACTAGTGATGGTGTTTCTTCATGTTAAGTTGGGAATGGGAACCTAAGGTTGCCATTGGTTGGATTGGTGGTGGTGATAGATTTGGATTTAAATTATTCGGAGGGGTTAGATTTTGATTTTGTGGTGGTGTTCTTGGTGATGACGGGGTTGGTGGTGAATTTTGTGAAGTGGATGATGTGCAAGGATTATTTGCGATGTGATTATTTGGTGTAGAAGGTAAAATTGGATTAAGGTTAGGAGGTGATAATGAAGGATGTGAAATAATAGTGGTTGAGTTATTACCCCAAAATCGCAAAGCTCTAAATGTCCTTTCTGGCTCCGGATCGAACCACAAGGGCAATGATGTATTCCTGGGCATAAATTCAATTAAACGGTAAGTCTTCTAGCACCTAATGGTACTCGGGAAAAGAGAGAAAAATAAAATTAAAGCAAATAACCAAACACAATAACTAAAAACACAATTACTCGCCGTTGTTGTGTGTCAAATTTAGACCGTTTTTCCTCCCATTTAGACCCGTTTTTCTCTCGTTTTGAGAGATTAGAGTGCGATTATCGCCTTATTTTGAGTATTTCTCGCATTAGCGTCCCTCTTGTGTGTTTTACGTATTTTTGGTAGTTTTTCTATCAATTTTGATAGGATTTGGCGCCGAAAGCATGATCGAGCTTCTACGAGCACAAGAAAGGGGAATACCGTCCGAAAAGCAAAGAACACAACTGGCGGTAAGAGTTCGCCGTGTATACTACCAACAAATAAAACCAACTATTCCTAACAAGTAGCTAGGGAAAGTCGGGTCGATCCACGAGGACGGAAAGAGGCGTCTAGACTAAGGTCTACCTAAACACAAGACTAGGTCACAATCAACACAAATGGGGGTAAACTAACAAGAATTGACAAAATGGGACAATAAAAAGGATAGGAAGCTATGATTAAGAATGAACTAGGTATAACATGAACTAAATGAATCAACTAAAACTAAATTCAACCAACTAAATAGAGAAATAATGACTAAGAAGATGAAGAAAATCAAATAAAAGGAGAAGTAGGGTTAGGTCGGGTTCATAGGTGTAAAGGCTAGTGAGGAAATCGAAGGTGTAGGTTTCACCTAGTCACTAAGGTAAGGCCGCGCTCTCGCGTCAAGGACAAACCCAAAACTCAAGCAAGAGGCTACTCAAAACAAGAGAATTCAATCACCCAACAAACATACAATGAGAATGAGGAAACTAGCAAGAGTAGCATGGCCAGTATTACTCTAACAAGCATTTCATCAAACACATGGTATGCTTAACAAGTGACTAGCAACAAAGATCCACCTTTACCCACAATCAAACCCTAATCACCCATAAACAACACCTAATCCCCCTACTAACCCCACAATGAATCTACTCACACATGTTCAAACTAACACTAACAATAACAAGAGAAATCAACATAATAACTAAAACATTCATAATGATGAACAAATAAATAAGAACAATAAACAAATGATAAAGATTGAAACTTGAATGATAAACAAAGATTAAAGGAAAAGAGAAGAGAAAGATTATACCAAACTAACAAGGAGAAAAGATTGAAACTTGTATAATAAGAAAACCCAAATACATCCACCAATGTTGTCAAGATTGGTAGAGTCTTCAAGAAATCCCTTAATACAAGACTAATTACTAAGATTAAGCTAAGATTAACAAAAGATTAAGGAAATATTAAGGATAAACTAAGATAATGATGAAGGATCTCTATCTAGGGTTTAGTCTAATGTAGTGTAATGAAAAAGTGCTTAAAAAATACAAGAGGGGGGGTATATATAGGGTTTCACGGGTAAGAGAGGCGAAAAAAGCGAAACCGAGCAGAACTGGGCCCTTCCCGGCCGGGAAGGAAGTGATCGCGGTCGGGAAGGGATGGTCCCGATCGGGAAGGTTATGATCCCGACCGGGATCACTCTCCAGTAACCCGATTCTTCTCGTCTTCTCATCCCGGTCGTGATGGATGCGTTCCCGACCAGGATGGGTCCTTGTTTGCTCTTTCTAGGCTTCTTATCGATGCTCGGTGCTCGGGATATCATCAAGTGGGCTCCATGAGACTCGGGATCGAGTCTAAGCCACCGAGTCATCTTTACTTCTCTTCGTTGTCTCCATATGCATCAGAAAAGAGTCAGAATCGTTCCATTTCTCGAAGATAGGCCTTAGGAACCTAAAACAAGCTAGAAGAAGCGTAAGTAGCCTCGAAACCGCTCCAAATCGCTCCAAAGAGCGATTTCACAAGAGAAATCGGGACCAAACACAAGAAATAAGCACTACATAACACACTTATCAATAACTCAAAATCCAAAGTCCAAACCCAAGAGGTGAAACCTTGAGCGAAAAGGAAAAACTATATTCCATTGGGCATCTTCACCAGAGAGGTTGAACTTAAAATGAATATATATATATATATATATATATAGTTCTAGACCTCGGATCTAAGCGATTCTAGTTAGAGGTGAAAGCTTATCTTCTTAGCTTTCCAACGACATATCACACGCCCCAATCGGAGTTCAAACGAGAGAGTTATGGCCCTCTGAAGTCACAGGGCGAAATTTCACCCTATGAGAATTTGACCGGGCAAAATTTCGCCAGACAGTGTTCCTCCCCAGATTTCCATTTCGGACAAAAAAGTTCACTGGGCGAAATTTCACCCTACAAGATTTTGACCGGACAAAATTTTACCCTACAAGATTTTGACCGGGCGAAATTTCACCCTACGAGATTTTGACCGGGCAAAACTTCGCTCCGCGGTATTTCGGTCATATTGGAGAGAATCTGCAGGGCAAAACTTCACCCTATGAAGACTCAAAGGACAAAGTCTCACTCAAAGAGTAGAAGTCTCATTAATGGGCAAGGATTGGATTATGTGCTTTAAGATTGTGTGACCCATTAAGGGCTTAGAGCATGTACAATGGAGAGGACAACTTCATCCTCTTATTTTTTTCTCTTTCATTCTATTTTTTTGACACATCATCATGTCTTTCATCCACCTCATTTTCCACTATCTTCATCCTCTTCATTTTTACTTCTCTAATTTTATCGCACAATAGAGAGTATCCTCTTATACTACTTTTCTTATTATTTACTTTAATTATTTTATGGTTAATATTATTTGTTTATTTAGATGGCCAATGATATATATTTGTATGCACAAGGGCCTAGGTTCAAATTCCTCTAAAATTAGAGGAAGTAATCAACTTCCTCTTAGTAAGAGGACCTTTCATGCTCATTCCACAATGGAGAGGACATCCTCTTAGAGGAGAGAGTCCTAAGAGGAGGGTAAATCATCTCCATTGTACATGCTCTTAGTATATATAGTAACCTTAGGTTTTCATTTCATTTTGTGCTTTAAGTGTGCCTCCTTAGGTTAGGGTAGTTTTAGTAGGCCTCCATTAGTAGATCATTCTAGTAGTATTCCTATTAATTCTCTACAAATCTAGTAGTTTAGATAGTAATCTTGTAGTAAATCTCCATAGTTTTCTTCATCAATTCTCTAGATGTACATTGAAGTTTGTAGAATTCAAGTTTTATTTGAAGATTTTTGGGGATAATCAAGGGATTAGTGACAAATCCTTTATTCTCTTCATCAAGCTTCATCTTTTATTTATGCAATCTTCTTATTTATTGTTCATTCTTCATAGTTGCTATATTTCTCTTCCACTCTCTAATCTCTAGTTTTGATCATCTTTTTGTTGTTAGTTTCTCTAGATCTAATTTATGTTGTTCTAGATTATTTCTTAGTTTATTTTTTTGATTGCACTTTCTTTCATAGTTTTGTGGTTAAATTGTTAGATCGTAATTTCCTTGTTGTTTTGTTGTTATTTTCTTTAGATTTAGTTAATATGCATGTTTTAGTTGTTTTCTCCTTTGTTAATGTTTTGTTGTTTTCCATTATGAGTAGTGAGTAGATTTCTTGTTGGGGGGGGGGGGGTTTAGGGATGAGAACTTGGATTATTTGAATTGAGGGATGTTGGTGGGTTGCTTGCTTGTTGATTTATCAAGTTTGAGATTTTTGTGTCTTTGTTGACTTAGACTGCAGCTAGATCGACCTTGACTCACTCCTATCAATATGAGAAAACTCGGGGTCGGAGTTGCCTTGACTTGAGATTTACCTTTTTTCGCCGCGAAAGCGGGTTTTTAGGTGAGTTGGGTGAAGAAACCGAAAGGTGGCATTCTCCCCTTATCAACGTTGTGACTAAAACCCAATTCCGAGATTCTTAGACCCCAATTTCCGAATCCCGACTTCCCTCTAACACCTTTTCCTTAATTGATCATCTCTTGTTATTTATTGCATTTTAGTATAGACTCGACCCTTAAAACCCCCATTAGATCCCACGCACATCACTTTTACTCGATTCTAGACTGTTCCCTGTGGACCGACCTCGACTTACCACGAATACACTTAGTTGTTTTTGTGTTATTTGCAAGTCTTACAAATATCGTTTGATCCCCCGTCCTTCGTTAACGACTGATCCGATTGGGAGGCGATCAAAATGGCACCGTTGCCGGGGAGCGACGATAGTTAATTGAGTTTTAGTCATTGTGTTTGGTTAAAAACAAAAACAAAACAAAAAAACAAAAAACAAAAAATAAATAAATAAAAAAGGTTAGTCTTTTTGTTTTCTTCTTGGTGATCATATTGCTTATCTCTTGCATTCATCTCACTTGTTGATCAGTCCCTTTTATGTCTCTCATGATGACCTTAGCCGACCATAATAGACTCTATGACCACATGGTTACCTCACCTATTACCATTAAAGATGAGGATAAAGCGAAATTTGAAGTGGATCAAGTATTTATCATGGTGCTTCAAAGAGATATGTTTTGGGGATTGCCTAATGAAAATGTGCTTGAGCACCTTGCGGAATTTCATACAAATTGTCTAGTTGCGAGGAAGAATGGTTTGTCAATCAACACCTTTAAAATCTTAGTTTTTCCTTTCACCCTTGGAGGTAAAGCCAAGAAATGGCTACGTTCTTATCCTCCTAACACATTTTGTACTTGGGATGAACTTGTTCAAGCCTTTCTAAACCACTTCTTCCCACATCACAAGACCAATAAACTTAGACGAGAGATCCTTACCTTTGAACAAGGTGAGTTTTAGTGTTTAAGTGATGCTTGGGAGAGATTTCGAGATTTGTTGACATATTACCCACGCCATGGGATTCCGGTTTGGCTAACCACCACAGTATTCTTTGACAACTTGCTTGAACACGTTAGAGACTTGGTTCATATTTCGTCCGGTGGTAACTTTTATGAATTAGGTGACGATGAGGCGATATTATTGCTTGAGAAAGTGGCTAGAACCGATGCCCGTGAGGGATATGGGAGAGTGACACCTTTGAGAGAACCGAGAGTTGAATCTTCCTCTCTTGTTTGCAATGTTCAATCCCCTCTTGTTAACTCTTCTCCAATTTGTGTGAATAATTTGCATGATTCTTTACCTTATGCCATTTGTGATGATGTGAAACACGAGCTTAATGCTTCTTCTTCTTTTACATCTCCACCCCTTTCTTATTTGGATATAATATATGAAGAAGAAGAAGAAGAAGATGAAGAAGATGATGATGTGCATATTGTTCAATCCCAACATGCTCCCCCTGTCCCTTTGAATACATGTGTTGTGCATGATTCTCCATTGCATTTGATTGATAATGATGCTCTTGATAATGATTTTATGGAGTCATGTAAGAATTATGATGATGTCAATGTGTCTTGTAATGATGATGTGCTTGAGCTAATTAACTCCTCTTCTTTGCAACATGATATGAGCTCCAAGCCTTTAAATGTGACACTTGATGATAATCTTGGGAGTACGAGATGTGTTGGTGATGAGGTTATTGAGGAGACTCTTGTTGAGGATTTTGAGGGTGTTGATGAGCCTTATAATGAGGAAATTGTGAGTATGTCTTGTGATGTTCTTGACATGAAGAGGGATGATGATTGTGTGTTAATGGAGGTTGAGAACTTCGTTCTTCCCCTTGAGAATGATTGCATCCCCCACTTTGTTGATGATGAGAGAAAATTTGAGGACATACCTACAACTACTTGTGATAAGCCTATTGAGCTTTCCATGACCAGCACCTTTGAAGATCTGACAATTGAGAGCTTATGTGAGGTTGTGATGCATAATCCTCTATTTGAGTGCCTGATAGAGGGAGTTAGAAGTGAAAAGGGTGAGATGTTTGATGATGGAGCGAATCGTGGAGAAGCTCCTAAGACCTACCTTATTGAGGAGTATGAGACGTTGAGTGATAATGGAAATGATGAGGAGAACTCTAATGTGATCATTATTCATGTATTGTCTAAGGATGACTTCTTTTACCATCACCTTCTTGATAAAATGTCTCTCCCTACCCCTTTACAAGCCTCACTTGAGCTAGATTTGAATGGTTCCTACACCATATATCCTCCATCCTCTTTGATATTCCTTCCTCACTCACATAAGGAGTTTAACTATGACATGAAAGCGCCTTTTGAACATAGAGGCATGATGGATACTCTATTATTTGCTTTGACCTCTTATGTTTATGTGCTATCTTTGTGCATCAATGCTTTCTATTGTCATTTCTTTGAGTTCCATGCAAGATTGTTTGATCTACTTCTAAGAGCATTGAATTGCTCTTTACTTGAAAACTCGAATGAGTTTTTCCCCGGTAAGTTGAAATCGAAATGGTCGGGTCCATTCGAGGTGACCAAGATACAACCATATGGATTAATTGAAATCTCAAGCCCGAAACCGGGAAGTTTATGGTTAACGGACAACGCTTAAAGATTTATCATGCCGGTCACGTTCGTGAGACCTTTGTTACCGAGAAACTTGGTGAGCTCCCGTTGGGGAGCATTGATTAACCTCCTCTCAATTTGATGTAGGTTTGGTGGTATCCTTAACAACCACCTTGTATATATGTATCATATTTCTTTGTGTTTGTTAGCTTTCTTAGCTTGAGAACAATGGATGAACTTGGATTTCGCCATGGAGCAATTATTTGGATGAAGATCAAGCTTTTGGAGAAGTTATGGAGCTTAATTTGAAGACCACAAACATGTTTGTGGGAGATATTGATTATGTAATGTGAGTCGTGTTGTTATTTTAAATTTTAGGTGATTACTGAAGAGCCATTAAATGGCAAGGCGGAAAAACGAATCATACAAGACTGCCGGACGAAACTTCGCCGGGTGAGATTATTGAAGGTTTTCCGTCGGGTGAAATTTCACCCGATGAAATTTTGCCACGCCGAAGGATTTGCTGAAGATTTGCCGTCGGGTGAAATTTCACCCGATGAGGTTATGACCGGGCGAAACTTCGCCCTACGAAAAAAATCTCAGAATTGATCAGAAGACCGTCGGGCGAAACTTCGCCCGATAAGATTTTCACCGGATGAAACTTCACCCGGTGGAAAAGGTTGGCAGAAATTGATTTTCACGACGAAAACCCGTCGGGTGAAACTTCACCCGATGGTGCTCGACCGGGTGAAATTTCACCCGGCGAGTTTGGCCGGATCACCTATACACTATTTACTCACTATAATTCAATTCCCTCCTTCCCAAATACCCCACATAACTTTTCCTCCAAACTCAAACACCAAATATTCATAATTTACCTTTCAAACTTTCCTTTCCCTCCTCAACTACCTTTATTTATATCACTTTCACCTCGCTCTCGTTTCACCTTATCACTCCTCATAAAATCAAACCACCATACCCAAACCACATTCATACCTCCTCTCCATCTTGGGTGATTATTTTGGGTGCTTGAAGAGGTAAAGCTAAAGTTTTTGGGAATATTCTTGCAAACCTATTACTATGGAGACAAGAGCAAGGTGAGCCGCTCGTAAGCAAGGTATGACTTCGACTTCTACACCTTCTAAATCTTCTAAATTTTCTAAGGCTTCTAAGCCTACAAATTTACCTTGTCTTAATACTTCTTTAGCTCAGACCTTCTCTGAAAAGATCTTTCAGAGCACTAGGTGGCCTTGTCCCCACACAATGACCCATCTAGGAATAGTAGACGATATTAAAGAATTATCGTCAAGGACCGGAACTAGCGAGCTCCTTAGCCTCGCGGCCTTCACCTATAAAGACTTTACTTGCGAGTTCCTAGGAACTTTTGCCATTGACAATACGACCACACCAAGAGCGGTCAAATTTAGACTCGGCCTTATGCTAGGCCTACCCTCATCGGGTACCGGAATTAGTGAACCCTCGAGCAACATACAAGCCTTTGTATGTAGGAGAGATTTTTGAAAGCGCATATCACGCTGTAAAGGGGGTTACGAGGCTAATTTATCCTTTGCCTCGGAAATTCGTAACCCTGCAATTCGCTATTTTTGCGAGATGCTCTCCCGCTGCTTGTTACCCTCGGCCAATAATATTTATACTCTTAATGTGTGTGTTGCAATTGATTTGTGACTCTTTGTTGGGTAACCCTAACCCATTAGACCTACCACTTGTCATGGCGTTACACTTCCACCGTATCATTATTACCCAACGCCCCTCCTTAGATTGTGGAGGTCTCGTGACCGTAATTGCAAACAAATTGGGTTATTCGACCGACCACCTCACCCCACTAGACGATTCCATATGGCTTGACGAGGCCTATTTTCTGACTTGGATTTTTCATGTACCTTATCAGCGCCTCGTCTACATTAGCCGTGGAAAAGCTTTAATAGTTCCGAACACACACCGAACCACTATCCTTGTTCACCACAATTGGGACCTACCCTTGGTTCCCGGTGAATTCCGACTGACCAAGACTGAGACGGGAGGAAGGAGAGTTTGGGAGTATGCACACTACGAATTACCCGAAGGTTGTACGATCTATGACCTAAGTGAGATTGAATCCGACTTTGCCCTCTCGCTTAGCGACGGTCCGGAGGAGTTTTCTCCCGAGCCATCCTCCGAAGGTATACCCTTTATCTATTGGTCTCCCAGCGCTTCATTTGCATCGGACGATCACTCAGACTAGACCCTCTCCCGGAGTCGGTGGTGTGTGCGTGCGTGTTGTGTATTTGTATGTGGGTTGGGTCGGTGAGTCCTTAATCATCTATAATTGCGTGTCCTTTAGTTGATTCCGTCCTTGTCCCTTTTATCCTATTGTCATTGTAATTGATTTATCTCTACCATAACTTTGCAAGTTGTCCCATTGTTCGATTGTTGCAGCCAAAGCGGCCTTGGTATTGCTCCCGGTCATTAGGCGATGTGATTACGCCATTGATCTTTTGAAAATCCAAATTCTTCTCATTTTCTCAAATTTTTCTTAATCCGGGTTAGGTGACGTGACTACACCTACGCTCATTTTTCATCCTTTCTTTTAATTTCTTTTATTTTATTTTATTCTCATTTTCTTAGCCACTTGGCTAGCTGGTCTAGGTGATGTGATTGCACCTAGGCCCGCCACACTTTTATCGTTTTCTTTTCATTTGTTTTCTTTCTTCAAATTTTTTTGAAAAATCCAAAAAACATTTGAAAAATTATAAAAATCCAAAAGAAAAATTCTTATTTTTCCTTTTCATCTTTTTTGATCTTCCCCTACTTGTCCATTGAGAACAATGTACAGTTTTAGTGTGGGGTAGGGATATACTATCTTTTATTTATCAAAAAACTTTTCAAAAACCATAACCAAAAAACCAAAAAACATTTTCTTTTTATTTTCCTTTTCTTTTTCCCTTTCTCTTTTCTCGTTGTCGTTATGTTTTTGTGTCCTTTGTATAGTCTTGTTTTTTACTCTTACAGGATAATCACCACCTTGATAGCACAATTTGAAGAGTTATGGAAGCAACCCGCTAGGTAACTTCCTTCCTTTTCGCTTTCTTCTTTACTTTCGTAGAGGAGTTAGGTTGTTGCTATTGGGAGGCTCTCGAAGATATGGGCATTTTGGGTGTTGTAGTTGATTTTTGTGCTTGAATGTCGATGGAGTACGGAGTGCATGACTTTACTCGTGTTTTCTTTTATTTGCCTTTTCTTTTTCGTGTGTTCATTTTGCTTTTGTATAGCGTGTCTAGGACTAAATGTTTTCGAAAACCCGATTACAAACTTATTGCAAGAGTTTACATTCCATTGTAGATAACCCATTGTAGATTTGGACCTTAATCTAGTAGAATGACTCTAAATCAATGAACCTGTTGATCTTTTAGCTTGAGTCCACCTTTCTACTAGAGGTTTACTTCGGGGTTTGTATTTGACCACCTTGACCACTCATGGAGGAGTTAGGCCTTGGTTTCTACATCCCGTTTTCTAGGTGACCTTGCTCGAATGACCATTGCACCTTTAGTCCAAATTCTCCATTTTTTGTAGGTTATCCGGGGATGGGCCCGTTTCCGGGTACCTATTCATCCTTTCACCCATACACCACACAATAAGTTTACATAAAAAATGAAACCCAAATGTTTGGTTACAAACCACATCAAAGAGCCTACTAGAGGACCAAGACCCGTGGTAGGAAGATAGTGGTGATTGGTCGATCCACCCCAAAAATTGTAACCACTCCACTTTTTGTTTGGGCTGATTTAGGAAATTCAAGTTTGGAACGACCCTCTTGGCCTTAGCCAAAGAGAGCGGGACTCCACCTACCTACAGTGTCGAACAAATCCATGGTTCACTTTTCCATCCTATTTAACACCCCGTCGTACCCCTTTAGAAGATTAGGAGGACCTAGCTAAGTCATCAACATCTATATTGCTTTAATATCATACTATTAGGCTTTGGTCCTTGTCTACTTGGGTAATCTATCTCGAAAAGTTTATGGTTGTTTTAGGTGAGTAATCGGATCCTTAAGGTAGGACATGGAGAGTAAAATTTAGGCTTTACTCTCCAAGGATCCTTATTCTCCAAGGATCTGATTGGGAGGCGATTATTTGTAAATTTTACCTTAAGATGAGTAAACCGATCCTTGGAGAGTAATGACACATGGGAATTGACTTCTTTGCCTTCTGGTTTCAAACCCATCGGCTCTAAATAAGTGTATAAAGTGAAATATCGACAAGATGGGACAGTTGAGAGGTATAAAGCAAGGTTAGTGGCTAAAGGCTACAGCCAAGTGGAAGGGAAAGATTTCAAACACACTTTTTCTTTAGTAGCTAAGTTTATTACTGTGAGGATGTTGTTAGCAGTTGTTGCTGCTAAAGGGTGATATATTCACCAATTAAACATAAACAATGCTTTTCTCCATGGATTTTTGGATGAAGAACTATATATGTCACCACCCGAGGGTTATTTTAAGACATCTAAAGACCAAGTCTGCAAATTGAAGAGATCTTTATATGGTCTCAAACAAGCATCAAGGCAATGGAACCTTGAATTGACTAAGCTACTCATTCCACAGAGTTTTGTTCAATCAAAATATGAGTATTCCCTGTTTTTCAAGAGGTTAGGGGACTCCTTTGTTATGGTCCTTGTTTATGTGGATGATTTTTTAATCACGTGAACAAATTTGTTGCTTATCCACCAGTTGAAGCAAGTTCTACATGCTACTTTTTACCATCAAAGACCTTGGTGAGATTAGGTATTTCTTGGGTCTTGAAGTTACAAGGTCGATCTCATGAAGGAATTTTATTAAATCAAAGGAAATATGTACATGATTTGCTTAAAGATGCTGATATGTCAGATTGTACACCAACCATGTTTCCTTTACTACAAGGGCTGAAGTTATCTACTGAACAAGGTGACATCTTGTCTGATCCAGAAATATACAGGAAGATCATAGGCAAGCTACTGTATCTTAGCCTAACTAGACCAGATTTGTCATACTCAACTCGACACCTCAGCCATTTTCTAGTTTTTTCCACGAGAGCCTCATTTTCAGGCAGTTGTTCATGTTCTTAGATACTTGTAGCCTTATAGGGCACAAAGGATGCAACATTGTTCTATTTTGCTACCAATGATTTCAGTTTGGAATCCTTCTGTGATGCGGATTGAGGTGTCTTTAAGTTCAGTTGCAGGTCTGTCACATGCCATTGTACATTCCTTGGTTCTTCTCTCATATCTTGGAAAACTAAGAAGCAAAAGACAATTTTCAAATCCTCAACTGAATCTAAGTATATATAGGGCGATGTCTTACCCAACTAGTGAGATAGCTTGACTTGCACTCTTGCAAGTCTGTTAATAGACTTCCAAATCTAAGTGACTTTACCCATTCCCCTACATTGTGATAAAAAATTTGCACAGCATATTGCAGCAAATCTTGTGTTTCACGAGCGCACAAAACACCTTAATATTGACTGTCATTATGTACGTAAGAAAGTGCAAGAAGGTTTTATTGTCACACAACATCTCAAGTCAAGTCGTCAGTTAGCTGATTTGCTTGCTTACCAAATCTTTGGGGCAACAACAACATGAGTTTCTTTCCTCCAAGTTGGGACTCCTCCTTGATCCTCAGTTAGGAATCCCACCTTGAGGGGCAGATGTAGAAATATCTAGATATTATGTTGATGTATATAGAAAATGTCTAGATATTATTGTAAATAGGTTGTTACAAGTTTGTTAGAGTTAGTTATAAGCTCTTGTATATATACTTTCATGTACAGTAATTACTAATCTATCACATTCATTTTATTTACCCTCAGCGCCTCAATACACTTCATTACTTTGTTCTTCCACCATTGTTGGTGGCTGAAGCTCAACTTACGATTTCACATAGGTCAACCATTTTTCGACTCGCAAACGATATGAGTTGGACTGACACGTTTGATTGACAGGGCTAATTAAAACTCTACATTTGTAAATAATTTAGATATATACATGGTATGAGTTTGAATAATTTGGTTGTTTACAAACAATATAGGCACACATACATTTAGGGACGGGAGTTGAAGGGTAAAGAAAGATGAATGGATCGGGTCAGTTTGTATTTGAAAACAGGTAGGTACGTAGTACCACCTAGTGATCACCAAATTCAGCTTTGTGACTTTATTAGTATTTGGGTTAGCTTTAACTGGTGCTGAGGCTGGGGCTGGTAGCTTTAGTATATTTTTCAGGTCAAAAGTGAATTGAAGGGCAGTCAAGCCAATGCCAATGCTTTGCTTTTCTACCCCACTCGAAAATGAACTTACCCTTCACCTTTGTCCCTTCCTTAGATTCCTTTCGTCCCCTCCCTCCCCCAACTTTGTCCCTCTCTTTATCCTTCTCTTTTTTTTTGTTTTTGCTTTTATAAATTGTGAGTAGTAGTAACAAGTTCATCATTATGATATAATTAAGAAACCGATAATTTATTAACACAAATTCTTACTTATGACGCTCATATCCATCATAAGTGTGCGTCGGGTCAAATACTATCCATGTGGGTAGATAAGACAAAAGCACATGGGTAGTATTTGGTCCGTCGCAGGGTTACCGTCACAAGCAAGACTTGCTGTTTTATTAATTGGTTTATCCTATACATATATCACAAATTCTTACTTGTGACAGACATATCCAACGCAAGTTTACGACGGGTCAAGTATACTCATGTGGGGTAGGTAAAACAAAAGCAAAATGTCTATGAAATGAGAATCTGGTTTTGTCTTATCTATCAACATAGATAGTATTTGATCCATTACAAACTTGTGACGAATATACCCATTATAAGAAACATTTGTTGTACATATATATAGACAATATAGTTGGAGTATGATTGGTTTGTCTAAGGGCTCCTAGGGTCTTGATACCACTAAAACTAATTAAAAGCTTCTCTTACTCACTTAAGTACTTACCATTTGTTTACCATTTGATTATAGGGTCCAGATTATGCCTTGATAATGAGATCACCTTATACAAGCTAATCATATTATTGTAATGTCACTTAATTAGCAAATTATATTGCGCCACTCAAATGTTTGAGTGCATTTCTAAATGATCTCTTCTTCTAAACTTGAATAATAGGATGGTCGACTAGTGGCACATTCAGATCTATACTTTGCAGTGACATATTAATATTGATACAAACAGATTATTATACAAATTATAATTACTTAAATTTATCAATAGATCGTCTGTAAGGGTGTTGCCTAGTGGTTAAAACATGTGATAATCAGTCCAAGGTCTCAAATTCAAGCCCGGCAAACGCGAACTTGTTGGAGTTGTATGGCTTGAGAGTGTTGAGACTATACCTTCTAGACTTCGAGTCTGTCACCCACGAACGGTTTACCTGGTGTGCGTGGTTTGCAGATTATACGTACACTCGAGCTTAACCAAAGCGCACCAAAAAGGTAGCGATTGCAATTAATTCCCTCGTCATCAAAATAAAAATTATCAATAGATCTTAATAACACAATCAATTGGTAGAATTATTACAAGTGTTTGGTAATCAACTTTTTCATTAATTGCTATAAATAATTACAGTAAGGATATATAGGATATAACATTGTAACTTTTGAAGTGCCGAACACATGTCATAATTGGTTAGGATGAATTGTTTGATCATGTATAAGTGTGGCTCTAATCCATTGGCTTCACAAAAACACACTTGGATCCTTAATCCCTCCTGCTTTAGAGATAGCTTTTACACAAAATTTGAAAAAGTTCGTTATTAAATTTCATCAACCAAACATTGATATTTACCCCTAAGGATCATTATAAGAAAACTAGGTAATCCCTCCAAATCACTATGATTTTTTCATTTTTATTCAAATATGAATTAAAACCATAATAGTTTGAAGGGAGTAGCTTACAGAAAACTAGCAACAACGGTGTTTATGTAAAATCACGTTACATAAAATTTACATACAAACTTTCATCACCAAATAGAATATTCATGTTACGTTCTTATCGATGAAAAAAATCATTAAGACACCTATTCTCAAAAACAATACTCCGTATTTTTCTTATCATAACTAGAGAAACTCACTATTGTTAGACCTGGTCATATGCCAATTTCGGCTTGCCGAACATGCTCAGGTTGGTTGTGACAAGACCATGTCAACCGGACTGAGTATGGTCCTTACGAATAGCCAAGATGGGTAAGGAGTTAAGGACGAATGATGACATGACACTATTTTTATTTCATTTTTTATTAATTTAAATTCAGCGAAACGAGAGGGATGAGGCTCTCTTTCTTGGGCCTGAGCCCCACCAGGAGTAGAGACGAGTCGTTGCAGGCCGGGGACAAGTTGGCCAATTCAACTAGACTCAAATCAAACGTGCGATTTTGTGTAAGCCGGACCGATTCATTGAACGGGCAGACTCTACACACAGATAGTTAAAGCATATTATAGAAATACAAATAGTTGATAGTACTCCCCTTGTGTCTCGGTCAATGGTTTACATTTTTCTTTTTTTTTTGGGTGTTTTAGTTAATAGTTTACATTTCTAATTTAGGTATGTTTTCAACTCCCCACTTTATCGTTTTTCATTTAGGTATGTTCTATACTCACCAATCATCACTTTCTCATTCATTTGTGTAGTACATGTAGATCTCTTGTGAAATGGTATCAGAGTAATTATATTGTGAAACTTCATACGTAGGAGGTGGTTACTAATTTGTAACCACCTCACAATATGACAGTGACACCGTCTCACATAAAAATTTATGAAGTATTAAAAGCAATTTTTTGGCCCTCTACCTTGATCTTTAAGTATAAAGTATATATAAACATTTCACGGGGATGGAGCGAATAACATATTATAATAAGTTAGGTTACATTTAAATCTCTAATTCCTACCCACATAGAGATGAAAGTGAACCATGATATGCAGTGTCGGGTGCCGGGTTTGAAACACCCCACATTGATTGAAGATGTCCTATTTATGAGCTTTGCTTAAAGGGATTTGAAGTACTACTCATATCAACAAAGTGCACTTTCTTTTCTGGTTTGCCCATGATGCGCATGAGTGAGGACAAAATGTGCTGGAAAGGACTCGTGTTGGTTTGTGGGACCAGTACAAAGCCTGGCGGGCTACCGCAGTTAACATTTCCGGTCCTAGGATTGGGCCGGGGTGTTACAAATGGTATCAGAGCAACCCTGCGACCGTGCATTTGGCACCTAGCGGGGGTGGATTCTGGGTCAGCGGTTATGCTGCCAGGCGCAACGAGGACGTTGCGTTCTTCAAGTGGGAGTGATTGAAACACCCCACATTGATTGAAGATGTCCTATTTATGAGCTTTGCTTAAAGGGATTTGAAGTACTACTCATATCAACAAAGTGCACTTTCTTTTCTGGTTTGCCCATGATAAGAACTCCGCAGTTAAGCGTGCTTGACTGGGAGCAATCTTAGGATGGGTGACCTCCTGGGAAGGTTTCCGAGATGCGCATGAGTGAGCACAAAATGTGCTGGAAAGGACTCGTGTTGGTTTGTGGGACCAGTTCAAAGCCTGGCGGGCTACCGCAGTTAACATTTCCGGTCCTAGGATTGGGCCGGGGTGTTACAGGGTTCACCATGTTTGAAGTAAAAAATGGCACGACTCAGGCATGAGAAAATAGATTTTGTGTCATGTCCGTGAAAGAAAAGGGTGGCTCATGCACGACCCACGAGCCATATTCTATCATGCCATGCTTGGACGTACCTAATCAATTCCTCAAATTTAGGCATATTTCTTTGTATTTTGGGTGTGCTAAAGTGTGTATTGTCTAAGTGGACCATACTCATCTCCTTTATCAAACTCTAGCCCAGACATGACCCACAAGTTCACAACCCTTAATGTATCGATGATATCGTATCGTGTCATGTTATATCGTGTTTAAGTGATCTCGTGTCTTATTGAACTGTAGACTATGCTTAACCATGCAAGTGCACCGAAATGCGTGTCCATTTTTATAATTTAAAAAAACAACACTTGGGTTCTACAATGATGGTTGAGGATCCCACCAGCATTTCCTTTAGGTGGGGCAACTTAAGGAATTTTCTTTAAAAAAAAGTTCAAAGCAAAGTGTAGGAGCAAGGAGTAGTAAATGAAACTCCATTTCACCTCCACCAACATCAAATAAATTCACTCCACCATTCAAACATTAATACTCCTCTCCCTCCCTACTTCCTTCCTTCTATTAGTAGTAACCAACTAACCACACCACAAACACATACTACAGTCTACAAGTCACTCTCTCACAACATACATCACCTACACATCTCTCCTAACATATACACACCCACACCCACACCCACACCCACTATAAACATTACCTAAATGAAGACAACGCCACCTTCCAACATGTCTAAGGCCAATTTCCCCTGGTCATCCTCTAGGAGAATACAAGATGAGCCAAAAGCAGAGGAAAACAGGGCAAAACAGGGGAGTTCCAAGGACACAACCTCATCAAGTGACCCAAAAGTTGAGGAGTCTAGGAGTATAACTTCAAGAAGGAGAAGGAAAATCCAACAAATCGCGGTGTCCAGGATTAGGTCAGTCCTCACTGCCTTACACATCAACAAAGCATCATCATCATCATCATCAAGTTTCCCCCATTTGGGATCATGTCCTAAGATTGTAGGCACCCTGTTCGGGTATCGAAAAGGGCATGTACATTTTGTGTTCCAAAGGGATCATAACTCAACCCCAGTGTTCTTCATCGAGCTTGCCACACCGATTACCAGTCTAGTGAATGAAATGGCATTCGGGTTGGTCAGAATTGCACTAGAATGTGACAAACAAGAATTATCAGTGGAAGATGATAATAAGAAGAAGGTGAAAAGGAAGAGACTGTTGGAAGAGCAAGTGTGGAGGACATACTGCAACGGTAAGAAATGTGGGTTTGCAGCAAAGAGAGAAATCGGGCCAAACGAGGCGAAGATATTGAAGGCGGTGGAGCCGATTTCAATGGGGGCAGGGGTTCTTCCAGGGTTCAACGGGTCGGGTTCGGGTACAGAAGGTGAGCTGATGTACATGAGGGCTCAATTTGAGAGGGTTGTGGGGTCTAGAGATTCTGAAGCTTTCTACATGGTTAATCCTGATTGTCATGGTGCTCCTGAACTAAGCATTTACTTGTTAAGAGTTTGAAGAAGCATTAAGGACATTCCTTAATACTCCATAATTCACTGTAATTTGTAGTACCCTTTATTATTAGTCTTTATTTTTAGGGGTTTAAGCTAAGATCAAGTGGGTGGGCCGTGGGGGTTTACTTTTAGTGTTGAGATTTTGGTATTTGGGGAAGTTTAGTCACTACTCACTGTAATTTGGTAGTTTTTGGGTGTAATGTAATGTAATCATGTTAATGGGTATACTTACAAAAAGAAAACTTGTCTGTTATGAGTTATAAGTAGGGATGACAATGAGTCGGGTCTGAACCTCCATCCTTACATGAGAGAGTATATGGGGGTAGTAGGGTGGGCATTCATTGTCAGATTAATATCTCAATGTAAGATCTTCCTGCTTCATGCTTCATGCAGTCTAGTTTTCCAATTAGCGAAACAATCATGTTCCACATGTGTGTTTTCTTTTTTACTTCTTTTGGGATCAAATAAGTTAGGATGATGACAATTATGGAGTACAATAGGGTAATAATATACTCCCTCTAAGTTTTTCAGATTGTATAATATGCTTTCAAAACTAGTCCATATTATTAAAATAAAGAAGGGTAATCTGATCAAGTGGTAAGAGTACTTTTAATCCGACCGAGAGATTGGGGTTTCGATTTTCACCTTACAACAACATACATGATGTTACTATTGCAAGTCTACAACTAATCAACTACATAGTCATAAATCATACTAGTAATACTCTAAACATATTCCTTAGATACTCGACATACTAATTCGATGATGATCAAACAAACTGTTACACCTCGGAATATAAACCCGAGTAGAGTCCTAGATACAATGAACCTAACTAGCACTACTAATTACATGGTAAACCAAAGATTAACAATACTAATTAGGAATACAAAGAGACGGACACTAATTACATTATACTCGTATAATACATATCATTCCTTTAGTTAGTTTATCATAATACAATCAACATATCTTTTCATATGATTAGTTTACTCTTGGCTTTTATTTACCTTAATGAGTTGGATTATTAACAATGAATATGTCCTCTAAGTCAAGAAATCGTTTACAAAGGACTAAATTACAGTAAAATAGTACGTGCACTGCATGCTAGAATGGTCCAGGTTATAACTTATACTCCCTCCATTCCATTTGATTCCATACATTTGTCTTTTTAGACACTATACATCAATGTGGAGAATTTTCAATATAAGTTCTAATATATAAAAAAAACATAGTCAAGTGAGATCTTGTTTAAATCGTCTAACCGAGTGCATTATGAATATCAAATTTTTATAATTTTTAGTAACATGGAACAAAAGTTATGCATAAAAAAAACGAGCATTGACATACGTGCATAAAGCAAACGTATGGAATCAAATGGAACAGAGGGAGTACTTCTTCTCATTCTTTGTAAAAAATATTACTCGTATTTGAATAAAATATATTACCTTTTGAATAAAAATGTGTGTTTTTCCGATAAATGGAAGAGAGTAATACACACAGGAAACTTACTAGGGTGATATATATAAAGCATGATTCTAGTTCAATAACAGCCATATTACCTGTTTTAATCTTAAGACAGGACAAATATAAGAGAAAAGACATGTCACATGTATCTTGAAAATAATAAAAACCTGATCTCATCAATCTATATTGGTTGATATTTGAGCCGTTTATTTTGAAGATAAAATTTTCATCTTAAAAAAATGTGTATATAATGATGTTAATTAAATTGTGAGAGGATGCAAATTGTATTTATAAAAAGATGATTAAGGAAGGGAGAGCAATGAGTGCAAATAAACCCCTTGGTTTCATAAGTGCTTACTAGAAAATACAGTAACAAGGAGTGGAGTAATAAGGGCTCGTTTGGTTCACCATAAAAAGATGAAGTTATCGGGAACTTCAAATTCACGTGAATTTTTATTTCATGGGAATTAAAAAATATTGTTTGGTTGTCATGTGAGAAATGACTTCATACGGGAAGTTCTACCCACCAAGGGGGGCTTGGTGAGTAACTTCCCCCATTGTGGAGGAAGTGACAGTTCCCGAGAAGTGGCAATTCCCGGGAAGTGGGCAACCAAACAACTCCCTGAAAATGCACTTCCTGGGAACTTGCACTTCCCGATAATTGGATGAGTAACCAAACGAGCCCTAAATATACTTAGAGTACAGTAAATGTGATTATGGTGATTTGCGAATGTGGACCTTCACCAACAAATTTGTGATGATTTACGTAGCATATAGTGTTGTGTGTGCGCCACATTTGATATATTGGCTGGAGCCTAACCTCTATACCTTGATGGCCTGATGCACTTTGCATTGCAACTAGTTATCCCCCTTTTCCTCGTTTCAAGGCTTTCTTCTTCTTTCGCTCACTCTCTTCCAATAAATTGTATATTTACTTCATTTTGGTTTGTTCCATTCATTTGTTTACATTTTCCCTATTGTGTACAAAAATGTTTTCTACGTAAAACACTAGACTACCCCTTCTCTAATACCTCCACCAAAATTTATCCAATTGTTTAAAGTGTAAATGAGTAACTTTATCCCTAATGGTTTAAATGTCATCTAAATGGATAAATAATAACAAAAAGGACTCGCATGGAATGGGGGTAATTATTCCGGAGGTAATAGAGCAAAAATGAACTAGAAAATGACGGAAAGTAGTGATGATATTAAGCGGAAATGAAGAAAATTAAGAAAATCTAGCTTATTTGAGGGGAATTATTACTTCCCTCTTCCCCAAGTAATGCATTAACCCCCAATGGGAGTAATTATTCCCCTCATATCCATTTTACACTATAAAATGTCACAACCAAGCAACAAGCTCATTCATTTTTTAGTTCATTTTTGCTCTATTACCCCGGAATAATTACCTCATTCCAAACGAGCCCTAAATGAGAATGATTATGGAGTAGCAAATATTTATCTTTATCCATCCTTGCATGTGAATAAGATATTTAATACTCCCTTCGAGTTTTAGTGTTCTTCTCTCTCTTCTTATTGGGCTGAGTTTGATCTTCTTCCCTATTTCCATTTAAGGAAACTTTTTTTCACCTAACATTATCATCCTACCTCACTACTTTCTTTATATTACACCAATTATACCTCATTAATTAATATTCTCTCCGAGTTTCTATGTCCTTTCCCTCTCTTTTTGAGGTGAAAAATAAGGAGGGAGTATTATATTATTAAAAGGGGAGAAGTGGAATGAAAAGTAGGAGAGATAAATATTATATTAATTAAATGAGATAGAGTTGATAGGAAAAGTATGAGAGATGAATATTATATTAATTAAAGATGATAGAGTGTGTGAAAAAGTTTTTCCATAAATGGAAATAGGGAAGAAGATCAAACTCAGCCCAATAAGAAAAGAGGGAAAAACACTAAAACTCAAAGGGAGTATAATATTTCTCTCTCCTACTTTTACAATTCACATTTTCTCATTCAATTAATATAATATCCTTTCTCTCCTACTTTTTCATATTACTCCATCTTTTTTTATTAATATAATACTCCCTCCTTATTTTCCTCCCTAAAAGAAATGGAAAGAACAATAAAACTCGGAGGGAGTAATTTATATATTTGTAACGGATATGTTCGTCACAAATAAAAATTTGGTTAAAGTAATTTAAGTAGGTTATGTAGAATTGTTGCACGTGTTTGATTCCGTTATTACTTCCTTACTTGGTTGATAATTACTCTATATGTAGCAAGAAATAAATTCATTTTAGACATAAAATGCTCTATGAGAACAAGGATTAAATTCAGTTAGACCGCGTTTGAGAACTCATATTTCATTTTAAATCATCATTGTCAAATTAGAAAATTGAAATTATGGATTTTACAATGATATGAGTTAGGGTGTCATTTGGAAATGAGGGCTTTTATTAAAGGTTGAGATTTAATTGGATTTGACAAAATTCTAAAATTCATATTCACCTTATCTCCCAAACAAAATATTTAGGTCAAACCCAAATTTCAAAATGAAATCATTGCTCCCAAACGGACCATTAGAGTTTCATTGCTTCCTTCATGAACTAGAAAGTTCAATTCTCATACTTGTATTGGAATGAGCTCAAGTGAACTGTACTAAACTGTGGTGAAATAATAATTGACATAAAATTGATCCAATGAAATCAAAGTAAACTGAAGTAAATTAAACTAAATGAAACGGAAATAAGATCAAAAATAACATAGGATAAGGGCATAAGGTAGGAGAATATAGGAGACAAAGGTTGGTTGTATACTTTGTATTGATAATTTGATCATGATCTTCTCATCATTCCTTGGATTAACAAAGAAGTTGATCTAATAAAGCCTAAAGTTGTATTTAATGGTAGCCTGCGCCCCTTTGGCCTTTGCTTTACATAATTTTATTGTTTTCCTCTATGCTATTTCCAACCTCCTTTGTTTACTTTATGGTTTAAATTTCACACTACTTTTTTATTATTATTATTATTTGGTGGATCTCTTTTATGATGAGTTTGTTCATTTTAGGGGTCGCTTGTTTCGTGCATACATATGAATTTGGAATGAGGAATCATATCAAGGTGATATGAGTTTGATATCGGGTTAATAATGACCAGTGTCAATAATCTTTAAAAAAAATGTCATTTGAGATATTTATTTTTTAATAATCTAATTAATTTCATATATGTTATGCTGTAATCGAATATATTTTTTCATAACATTTCAAATAAGTATCATTTTTTTTGTTAAATTGATTTTCATAGGTATCATCTCATACTCAAGGAGGGGGTTAGGTACGGGAAACTCATACCTGAGTTTGAGGTATGAGTATGAAAACAGTTTTTTCCGCAAACAAACACAAGGTACGGGGTTAGATGATTTCAAATTCATACCTTATACGGTTATACCTAAGTTTGATCAACCAAACACCTCCATAAACTTATACGGAGTAACGGTTCAAATAGTATAATATATGTACTGATAATTTGTAAGCAATTTAGTTTTGTCTTTTCTATAAAATTTGATCCAGATTTGCAACGAATTGATATTAAGTAAGTTTTTTTTTTTTTTTTAAATTGTATTGATGGATTACAGCAGCTGGATCTTCTCAAGTATCAAAAAATCCTTCAGACTTTAATACTCCTTTCATTTGGAGTACATGTTTTTTGACGTTGGGCAGTAAGATCGATTTAAGTAAAACACATAATCTTGGTTGGCGATATCTAGGCAAATATTGCAACTACAGTATTTTTTATCATCGGTGTTTTACTTCTCGTCGTCAGCGTTAATTACGTAAAATGATAACTTTCTTTCTGCAATTTATTCTCAAAGTAATATTACTTTTTCACAGATTACCGGTTTATTAAAACTCGATAATAAAACCATCTTTTTCGATTATGGTACTCCGTAATAAACTAAAACGACTTCCTATAAAGGTAATATACAGAATTACATAAAATGACGACTATTCTCTTCTAATTAATTCTCGAAATAATATCACATTTACATTTTATAGAGTATCAGTTTATTAAAACTCGATAATTAAAACCGTTTTTTTCGATTATCGTATTAAAGGTAATAATTACCTAGTTTACGATTCTACGACTTTATTTTTTACTAAATAATTATTTTTCATCGATTCACGTTGTTTTACGTTTTCTAGTATCCGCAAATTATCACACAAATTTAAAAAAAAAAATGTGTTTGTGGACTTTGGTGTTTGGTCGGGTGGAATTCTCGACCCACCATAGGTGAGTCGAAAATTCTACTCGACCCACGGATGGATCAGTCGATCAACCCATCGATGGGTCGAAGATTCTACTCGACTGACCATCGGTGGTCGAGTAGAATTTTCGACATACTCATGATGAGTCGATTGACTGACCCATCGGTGGGTCGAGTAGAATTTTGGGTCAGTCGAGTACAATTTTTGACTCAGCCATGGGTGGGTCAAAATTTCTACTCAAGCCAACCCTAATTCCGTTTTTTTTTTAATTTGCATCGGATCGATTTCCGTGATATTCGGCGAAACGGAGAATCATAAGTCAACCTAAACCGATGAATCTACCCCCGATCTACGATATGAATCGATTAAATTCCGTTTTTAAGTCGAGTTTAAAAAAAAAACACGGCTTTTAATATATGAAGCGAAAAAATACAACGGCGTAAAAATTGGCAATTAAAACACGGTTTTAAAAAAAAGATGATTTTGTGGATTCGGTTTTAAAATTAGAAATCGAAAATATTATCGACTCCGTAAATCAAAATATTAGAAACAAAAATAAAAAATAAAAACTACTGAAGGACAAAGTCATCATTTTACGTAATTAACACCGACGATAAAGAGTAGCTTCGACAAATATTTTGAAACAAGATAACAATGTAACTGAGAATGAAATGTTGGAAGAAAATAATGACTCTCTTGTAAAATCGTTTATGCTATATGCACTACTACATTTCGTCGTCGGCATTTCAGTCACGTCGTCGGCGCTTTATACGTGAATTTACTCTTTTACCCTTTCCATAATTGTGATTAATGATATTAATCAATATTCTTAATTAATGTAATTAATATTTCCCAACTAAATTAATACGGTTTTTGTACTTTTGAACGGTTTTTTAGGCACGTGTCTCAACGTAACTGTTCTACCCTTCTATAATTGTGATTACTGAATTTAATTAAGTTTCGGGATTAATGTAATTATTATTTTTCCGACTAATTTAGAATTACGTTTTTTGAAATTTTGAACGGTTTTTGACACGTGTCTCAATGTGACCCAGGAATATGTTCAGGAAATTTATATATAAACCCCTTTCTCTTCACAATTCACTTTCACTTCTTTCTCTCTCTCTAAAATAATTCCTTTAAAAAATAGTTTTTCAAATCTAAAACCGCCTCCACTCCCATTCCAAATCCGTAGTCAAGTAAGTAGATCTGTCTATTTTGTATTACTTTTTAGTTTTTATTTGATTACTTTAGGTCGATTAGTTTGATTATAATTCGTATTAGGTTGATAGTTTAGGTTCTCCGCAACTATTATATGCTTGAACAATCCATGTGATTGGGGTCGGCAGCCTGACACCGATCGCCTGCCAGGCAGGCCCCAGGAACACCCCCATCAAGTTTAAAAAGCCAGTCCCTGGCAAGAGACTGAAACAAGAGCATAAAAACGCTAAGGATGGCAGTCGGCCGCTGGGACCATAAGCCATCCCAGCCTGCTGGAACCTAGCAGCCACTGCCCAAGGTCCGCCTGCCCTGGGGGAGTCCCTGGTCAACAGGGTCAGGACCCCCAGGGGCCCTCCCGTCCTTTCGCCTAAGGTAATTAGGAATGGGTGGATGAGAAGCCGCCACTTGTCACTTCCTTATCCAACCATTCCTCTCCCACTTCTCTCTCTTGTGGGAAGGTATAAATACTTCCCCATTTCCCACATGAGGGGGGTTGGATTTTCTCTCTCTAGAACTCTTACTCTAAAATTGCCACCTAGTTCCTCACGAACTGGGTTTTCTTAAGGCATTCACGGACTGACTTAGGCATCGGAGAGGGTTCCCTCGGACAACCTCTGAGGCCCTGTGCGTTCATTGTGCAGGGAGCAGGCCAACTCCGCCGGGAAGGTCCGATCAAGGGAGTGAGACGAAGGAGAGGTCTTAAGGAAATCAGACGATCGATTGTTCGCTAGTAATTCAATTATATAGCCCGGATCCAAGGCCGGGTGAATTGTTTCCGTGACAGGAACAATTTGGCGCCGTCTGTGGGGAACTTACGGTTGTGCTCACGAGTTACCCACTAAAATTGTTCGCTAGTAATTCAATTATATAGCCCGGATCCAAGGCCCGGTGAATTGTTTCCGCGACCGGAACAATTTGGCGCCGTCTGTGGGGAACTTACGGTTGTGCTCACGAGTTACCCACTAAAATCAACCACTCATAATCACAAAACTAAAACAATCATGCCAGAAATCATCGATGTCAGTGCAGGGACGGGTCCGACGGTCCCACCGGTGACCCCCCTGTATGGTATGCCGCAGTCGGAGAGGGTTCCTCCCGCCACGATCCTAGGGGTAGGGGGAACCAGCCTCCTCGGCGGACCAAGCACTGCTGTGGCACCTGAGTTGGGGGCACACCCAGGACACGCTCTGAATCTGACCCCAGCTCAGATGGCACAGACAGCCGCTTTCTTCTCTGCGATGCTAAACCAGGAGTTCACTCCTGAGGACTTGGTAGGCAGGGTCGCATCGGCTCCCAGGCAACCATCCCCAATCAGCAGGGATGGAGCTGGGGGCACGAGGCGGACCGCCGCCAGGAATGCTCAGAGGAAAGCAAGGAGGACGGCACAAGCATATGCGCATGTGCAAAGGCGCATTACCACCGGCAACCCAGAGCCACCTGTCCAGCAGGCGTTCTCCATTCACACAACAGAGTCAGCGTCTGGAGAACAGGGAGGCTTATCCCGAGGGTTACAGGAGCGAATGAGGCCCAGGGAGCCCATGTCAAAACGCTTGGGAGAAAAGTCAGGCGGGGTTTTCTCCAGGCTAACACCGGCGATCAAAGAGCAGTCAGCCCCGCGTTTATCCCAAAGCCTGCAGTCAAGGCTCAACCGGGGGCAACCGCTCGAATCTAGGTATCACCAGGGTGAGAGCTTCTGTCACTCTCAAAGGAAAAGACCCAGGCAAGTCTCCCCTGAGACAGAAGATGAAGCAGCAAGCAGGCCGCCTCCAAGGCACCGCTTCCCCAGTATGAGGAAACCGGCCCATAAACAATGGGATACTCACGGTAACCAATCTGGGGAAAGCAGGTCACGATTGGTAGGCAGGCCCACAAAAACCCCACTTCACCCTGAGGTACAAGAATACCCCATTCCAAAAATTAAAATGCCCACCATTAAGTTTGATGGAACAACAGACCCAGAAGACCACCTGGCGGCATTTGAGAGCCACATGGGCATGTACGACGTAGATGATGCCATCTGGTGCAAAGTTTTCCCAACCACCCTGGTAGGGCTTGCACAAGGATGGTTCAGGGACCTCCGCCAGGGGTCAATCAAGTTCTTCATAGAGTTGGCCGAGATCTTCCTCGAACAATATGCTGGGAATAAAAGGAGACGCCTCACTCGCTTCGATCTTATGACCCTAAAGCAGAAAAAGGGTGAAAGTGTAAGGGAGTACCTGAGGAGGTTTGACCTATCCTACCAGCAAGTCAGGGAGATCGATGATTCCACCGTTGCCTACGCCCTGAAAATCTCCCTGCTCCCAGGAGAAATGAAGAACCAGATGATCAGGGCCCAGCCAGAAACCTTGGCCATAGCCAGGAAAATTGCTGAAGGATTCATTCTGCAGGAAGAGTTCAACAGCCTGCCGGATACCCCTGCAGGCCAAACAAAGCCACAGAGGACCGCAGGGTGGGCGTGGCAGAAGTGAGCCGGGCAAGCAGAGAGAGGAGGGAGACACTCCCAAAAAAGAACGTACCGCATACCAACCAAGATTCGACAGTTACACGGCCCTCAATAGGCCGAGAGCGGAAATCTTCGAATTAGAAAAAGAAACAGCAAAATGGTCTCGTCCAAACAAGCCTCGCAGCCCAAAAGGAGACCCCAAAAAATTCTGCACGTTCCATGACTGCATAGGCCATACCACGGAGGAATGCCGCCACTTAAAAGATGAAATTGAAAAACTAATAAGAAACGGCTGGCTGAGCAACTATGCAGCAAGAAGCAAACCCCAGAAAGAGGTAACAGACAAACCTGAGGGCTCAGCCCAAAACCGCATGGTCATTCATGTAGTTTCAGGGGATGCAGAGGGGCGGACCAGCAGGCGCAGCCAGAAGAGACAAATCCGCGAGCTGAGGAACCAAATTTGCTACGCCGAAAAGGCAGGCAGCCCAAGGGGCACTACCCTAAGCATCACCCCCGAGGATGCGGGGAGAGTCGTGTACCTACATAATCCTTTGGTCTTAACCCTGGAAATCAGCAATCATATTGTTAAGAGGTGTATGGTGGACACTGGCGCCTACACAAACCTCTTATACAGGGATGCTTTTGAGAGGATGAACCTTGAGAAAAGGCACCTAAAGCCAGCCCCCGGATCTTTGTATAGATTCAATGGAGCAGGCATGCTACCCATGGGAGTCATCGATCTGCCCGTCACGTTCGGGGAAGGGACCTCAGCAAGAAATATCAGGGCGTCATTTGTTGTGGTGGATGCCAAATCCGCGTACAACGCCCTGATCGGCCGAGCCACCCTGGATGAAATAGAAGCTGCCGTATCAATTAGGGCCCTCACCGTAGCCTATGTAACTGACTTTGGCATGGAGGGGAAGGTCCACGGGGATCAGGAGTCGGCCAGACACTGCTATTCCGTGGCTCTGCAGGCCCATGAGACAGAAATAAAAGGGAAGAGAAAAGCCCAGTGCTCCCCTAGCAGGGAAGGCGAGATCCCGACTGCTCAGCAAGAGCCAGTCCGCCTAGAGCCTGAAGGGGAGTGCATGCTAGTGGATTTAGAGCCAGGGAGGCAGGTCCTTATTGGAGCCGGCCTGGAGGAGTCCTATCAAAAGGAACTAATTGCGGTCCTAAGAGAAAACAGGGATGTATTCGCCTACTCTGCAGACGAAATGCCCGGGGTCGACCCGGCATTTATTGTTCACAAGCTGAACATCAGTCCAGAGGCTCGCCCTGTAAAGCAGAAGAAGAGGAACATGTCCGTAGAAAAAGATGCGGCAATTAAGGAAGAAATAGACAAGCTCCTGAAGGCAGACTTCATTGAAGTCTGTGATTACCCAGAATGGCTGGCAAACGTTGTCATGGTAAAAAAATCATCAGGCGCATGGAGAATGTGCGTAGATTTTACCAATCTCAACAAGGCCTGCCCTAAGGACTGCTACCCTCTGCCCAGGATTGACCAGCTAGTAGACGCCACTAGTGGATACACCACGCTGAGTTTTCTGGATGCTTTCTCAGGGTACCACCAAGTGTACCTCTGGCAGCCAGACAGAGTGAGGTGCGCCTTCATAACCAGCCATGGCACCTACATGTACAAGATGATGCCATTTGGGCTGAAGAATGCAGGCGCCACTTATCAGCGGTTGGTAGACAGGGTCTTCGAAAATCAAAAAGGAAGAAACTTAGAGGCCTATGTTGACGATGCGATCGTCAAAAGTTAGGGGGACAAGGAACATCTGATAGACCTTCAAGAGACCTTCACCTCCCTGCGGTCATATAAGATGAAGCTGAACCCGAAAAAATGCACATTCGGGGTCCGATCCGGGAAATTCCTAGGTTTTTTGGTCAGCTCCCGGGGAATAGACGCCAACCCTGAGAAAATTCAGGCGGTCCTGGACCTCCCGGAGCCTAAAACTATCAGGGACATTCAGAGGCTGACAGGCAGGATGGCCGCCCTGGCTCGGTTCATCGCCAGATCAGCAGACAAGTCCACCCCTTTCTTCAAAATATTAAAGGGCAACAAACAGTTCAAATGGGAAGACGAGCAGAAAAGAGCCTTCGAACAATTGAAGGATCACCTGAAAAAGCTCCCAACCCTGGCAAGACCGGTAGCCGGAGAAAAGCTATATCTATACATCGCTGTCACAAACACGACGGTAAGTGCTGTCATCCTAAGGGAGGAAGCAAACTCACAGCAACCCATTTACTTTGTGAGTCACGCCCTGGGAACAGCCGAAAGAAATTACCCCCTGATAGAAAAGGCCGCCTACGCAGTCATCGTTGCAGCCAGAAAACTCAGACCCTACTTTGACGCACATCCTGTCGTAGTCCTCACCGACCAACCACTGGAGAAAGTGTTGGAAAAGTTTGAAAAATCAGGGAGACTGCTGAAATGGGCGATTGAGCTAAGTGGGCTAGGAATATCTTACCAGCCAAGAACAGCCATCAAAGCCCAAGCATTGGCCGATTTTCTGGCTGAATGCTCCCATTCAGGGGAAGAAGAGCCCCCTGCTGAGGAGTGGATCGTACACACTGATGGATCCTCAACAGCCAACGGTGCAGGCGCAGGCGTCGTATTAACGAGCCCCGAGGGAGTGGATTTTGAGCATGCACTCAGGTTTACCTTCCAGGCATCTAACAATGAAGCAGAATATGAGGCTGTAATCACGGGGATAAAACTGGCTAAAGCTGCGGGGGCAGAGCGAATTACACTAGCCACCGATTCTCAGCTCATTGCCAATCAAATTAACGGAGAATATGAAGCCAGAGATCAGACTATGGCCGCCTACCTTGAGAAAGTAAAACAGGAGTTGTCAGGTCTGAAATCATACGAAATCCAGCAAATACCTCGGTCGCAGAACAACCGAGCCGACGCCCTGTCAAAGCTGGCCAGCTCCAGCCTGCAAGACATACGGAGGTCGGTGTGGGTCGATGTTCTGCATGAAAAATCTACCAGCGTCTGTCAGGCAATTAGCACCGTTGAGGAAGGGCCGGAAAGTTGGATGACCCCCTTCATCCAGTTCAAAAAACATGGTATCCTGCCATCAGACACAATAGAAAAGAGAAAGGTACATGCTAAAGCAGCCTGGTTCATAATCATTGGTGAAGAACTCTATAAGAAGTCTTTTACTTACCCTCTGCTCAAATGCCTACGGGCAGACCAGGATGCTGAAGTATTGGACGATATCCACTCAGGCATTTGTGGACATCACATCGGTGGGAGATCGCTGGCCCACAAAGCTCTAAGGGCAGGCTACTACTGGCCCACTATGCTGGCAGATGCCAAGAGTCTGACCCAGAAATGCAGAAAGTGCCAACTCTTTGCTCCGTCGATCCATGCCCCGGCCCAGGAGCTCAGGCCAATCCTATCCCCCATCCCCTTCGCTCAATGGGGGATGAACATACTAGGACCCTTCGCGGTGGCCACAGGGGGTAGGAAATTCTTGATCGTCGCCATAGACTACTTCACCAAATGGGTGGAAGCCGAGGCAGTACCCAACATTACTGAGCCGGCGGTCAGAAAAGTGGTCTGGCGAAACATTATCACTAGGTTCGGCCTGCCAAAAATGCTGGTATTTGACCATGGCAGACAATTTGATAATGATCCTCTAAGAGTCTGGCTAGAAAGCCACAACGTCGCAGTCGCCTATTCAGCTGTCTGTCATCCTCAAACCAACGGACAGGCAGAAGCAGCCAACAAACAAATCTTAAATGGCCTGAAGAAAATGGTGGATGACTGCAAGGGTAGGTGGGCCGATGAGCTTCCCAGTATACTCTGGTCAATCCGGACTACCAGAAAGGAGTCTACAGGCCAGACCCCGTTTGGTCTGGTATATGGAGCAGAGGCATTATTGCCAATTGAGGCAAGGATCCCTTCTCTGCGCTCCCTACAGTACGACCGGGCTGAAAACGAAGCTGCAATGGTCGAGGCCCTGGACCTGGTAAATGAATTAAGGGAGGAAGCCAGTACCAACATCGTTGCCCACCAGCAACGAATGAGGAAAGCCTTCAACACCAAAGTCCGTCAGAGCAACTTCCAGATGGGTGAACTGGTTCTGAGAAAAACGCAGGCGGTTGGAAAATCAAGGGAACATGGAAAGCTAAGTGCCAACTGGGAGGGTCCATACCAAGTGACTCAAGTCCTAGGACCAGGCACATACAAAATCGCCAACCTTGAAGGGCAAGAGTTGCATGCTCACTGGAATGCGGACACCTTGAAGAAATATTACATCTGAACAAAATTCGAAGATAGTTTTTATTTTTGCTAAAAACAAATGGCGGAGGACGGTCAAAGAATGTCGACGGCTCCGACCACCCAAAATGTCGCAAATTTTCTAAAGAAATGAGAAAGATCCAGATTTATACTCGTTGCCTGTTCAAACTTGCGCATTCACACTGTAACAGCCCTAAATTTTCGCGACCAAAATAACAGAATAAAATAGGAAAATTTAAAGCCGTTACTCCGCATTTAGCTCACAAGGCCAAATGCAAGGCAAAAGAATAGTATAAGAATTAAAAAGAAATATAAATCCGATAAATAATTAAATGAAAACGTTGCAGCGGAAGACTTAAGTCCCACAAAATCCGAAACGGTTTAAAACAACCTCAACCAAAATTCAACATAAATATAAATAGTTTGGAGGTAAACATTAAATAGTAAAATCCTTCCTCGCTCAGCATCCCGAACCAAATGCACCCATGCAGCATATTAATTGTACCTATCAACTGTACCCAAAACACAAATAGGTACAGGTTCCAGCGGGGGAACGACCCAAAACAAAAGGACGTCAGCAAAGCTGAGTAAAATATATTATATTGAAAATATAAAACAATAATTATAATTTGTAGTAAACTGAAATCAGAGTCAAATATTATTGTCTCAACACCAAACCAAAATACTGTGAAAATAGTAGTCAAAAACCAAAACCAACCAAAATATATTGTTTCCACCTGTGTGCCAAGGTCCTACCCTTTTGCACAGTCTAGAGGTACCACCTATGCTTAGCTAGACTTACTATAGTGCGCACTACTCACAATTGGGCAGTCAGTAGGATGAGGCTGCCAAAGGAGGAAGTCTAACTACCTAGCAAGTGGGGAGCCGGAAAAATCCTACTTAACACAACTCGGGCCAGGAGTTCAGTTTCGGGACGAAATCCCAGGGACGTCTCAGACGCACCTTAACCTCATAGACCAACAGAGCTCCCAGAGTCTGTTATAACTACCAAAATTGTACCAAAATAATTCCAACATATGACTTGTCACAAAGTTCCAATATCTAAAATATTAAGAGTATCATAAAAATTCATCGTTGACAAAATAATTATAAAACCGTTTCAAAAATATAATTTAAACCAAACATGCTCTTTACTTAAAGGTGAAAAGGTTAAAACGTCCTTACCTCTCAAGACGGTCAAACTGAGCTAAGATTAATCCAAAAATTCCTTCTCCTTGAACCCACAAGCTACAAATAATATAAATTGTTTCAATAACTAATCTAAGTAACTTATAAAATTATCTCGATCTATTACGAATAGAGTTCCCTCAAAACTAGTATAGTACGTAGTATAATGATTGACAACCTCCTTAAGTACAAATTTAAACTCTTATTTAATCTTAAACGTTAGGGAGGAAACTAACTCACCCGACTTAATTTTAATTAAACCCAATTACGTACATCTACTTCTTTAAGATATTAATATTCTTAAGACTCCAAACTTGCATCCAAGTTGTTCACACCCTCCCGCACTTGTCATTCCTTCTCTGTACTCACTCCAACGGCCCCAACAACACACACGTCAACACCACAATCAAACCATGATACTGACTAAGTGACAAGTGACCGCTACATCATATGAGATCGTAACCTTCCAACTATTAGCCATGAATATCGAGTTCCATTCTCCGCACTAAAACAGGTCGTATTCATCTCGATATAATCGATTCGACACAATCCAACTTCTAATAACCGCTAAAATATATAAATATAGTCGACTCCCGTTGAGACCAACCTCAGTACTAACTACTTACAACTTCTTAAATAGACATACTGTATAATTAATCTACTAATTAAAAGAACAAATAGAAAAATTGGTTAAGAAACTTACAATATAGTTGAAGTATGACGTAAAATGTATTGGTATAAGCGGAGAACAAGGGTCGATTTTCCGATGATGGATGATTGTTGAAAACAGAAAACAAAGGACAGAAGATGGATGATGGTGCGGCAGCAAGGTGAAGGTGAAGGAAAGTAAAGGTGGGGGTGGACATAAAGTGGGGCATCGAGGGGTTTTAATACAGTACAAGTTGGGTTTGTTTGTTTTTTTTTTTTTTTTTTCCTTATTTGTGTTTGACCCAAATTCCAACTCGATACAAAGTCGGTTTATAAAATAATGCTTCACTTTAAGAAATTCAAAACCGATTATTATAAGACGACCCAAAATACTTTAATATTATAATGACATTAAAAATATTTTTCCAACTTAAAAACCCGATTTAAATAAAAGTAGAAAAGTCAAGCTTAATAATTGATCCGGAAAATAACGGGGTGTTACAGACTTCCCTCCTTAAAACAAAACTTCGTCCTCGAAGTTTAAACTCATCCTCGAAATAAAATCATACCTTACTCACGAATGTCCAAAATGACCCGCTCACTCCATATATCCAAAATCCAACAAAATTTTCCATATATCTCCAATATAAATCATTTACTCCATACATCTAAAATCCATCAAATTAAATACACAACCTCAAAATATCTCGCATTTCTAATTTCCTCAAAAAAAAAATTGAAGAGCACCTAATTCCTCAAATTTCAAAGTATACAACTTCACCACCAACTAAATCCACAAGATAAAATCACCTAATTCCATAAGATAATACCAAAGTTCAAGACCACCAAAAATCTCATACGGTAAGAGTATCACTTGCCAAGTCAAGAGCATGTCGGACAAAAATATTATTTCAAAATTTTGAAAATCACAAGTTCAACCATTTTTCCAAGTGCGTAATGCACAAAATCAATCAGTCAATCAAATAAGTGCGTTGAGCACAAAATCACCAATATGTGCGTTGAGAACAAGCAAGCCACAAATATGTGCGTTGAACACAAACAATTCACAAACACGTGTAAAAACAAGTTAATTTAAAGTAATAACCAATAACCAATGACATTGTGCTTATTAAGCATCGATTATTGCCAAAATATTCATATTTGTGACCAATAAATAGATATTAGCATGAAATCACACAAGAACATGTTTAGTTTACCACAAAAACAAGTAGCCACGTATATTTCTACCCACCTTAAAATAAAGCTTCGTCCTCGAAGCACGAAAAATTCACCATGTTCGCTACCTAATATAATATCCTTTGAAACCCCATGAAGTCTTACCACATAATGTATAAGCATCAACAAGTTGCTTCCTCTCTCACATATCCTTCATGGGAATAAAATGTGCATTCTTAGTTAATCTATTAATTATAACCCAAATCATATTATTACCTTCCTCTGACCTTAACAACCCAACTATAAAATCCATAAAGATTAAACTCCACTTCCACTCGGAAACTCCTAGAGAATCTAACTCATACTCCAAGCATCAGCCACCACATTGGCTTTTCTTACCTGATATTGAATCTCGATCTTATAGTTCTCAATCAAATCCAACCAGCTTCTTTATCTCACGATTAGCTCCTAATGGGTAAATATATATCTTTAAAATAAAACTTTAAAGGGTACACAAAACAGATAATGTCTCCAAATTTTCAAAGTAACGACTACGATTGCTAACTCTAAATCATAAGTAGGGAAATTTTCTACATAAAGGTTCAACTGCCAAAATACATAAGCAATCACTTCTTATTCGGCTGAAAACACTAATTAATTCATTCTTAAAATGCATATGTATAAACCTCAGAAACTTCATTTCCATCCGGTAAGGCAAATCCTAAAGTAGTGGTCAATTTTTCCTTTAAAATTCGAAACGATTCCTCACACCTCTCATCCCAATGAAATTTTATGGCTTTCTGGTGCAGTCATTAATTTATCTATATTTGAAAAAAAATTCTTCACAAATCACATATAGTAACCAGCTAAACCCAAACGTTACAAATTTCAGTCACAGATTCCGATTTAGGTCACTCCTTAACAACCTTAGCAGGATCTATTGATACTCAATCCTTAGATATAATATTCCCCAAAATTGCTCGTACCATCCAAAAATCATACCTCAAAAATTTAGCAAATACTATTTTCCTCTCAAGATGTCTAAGATAATTCGTAAATGTTCCTCATTCTTCTCTTCATTCTTTGAATAAAAATACTATGTCTTCAATGAATATCACAACAAATTTATCTAAGTAAGTCCTCAAAGTTCGGTTCATCAAGTCCATAAACAAATCAGGTGCACTAGTCAACCCAAAAAAAACCTCTTAAAAATCATAATCACTAATAAAAACAGACACATCCCTATAAACCCTCTTATAGTTTACTAAGTCCCCAGATGACGTGGCAAAATCATAATCCACAATTTCACTAGATTCAACATTCATTTTATCCACAAACTTAGTCGAAATAAAAGAGTGAGATGCACCAGAATCAAATAAAACATGAGCTAAAATAGAATTCACTAGAAAATTACCCGAAACGATATCTGTGTTTTCGGCTTCCTCTCTATTCATGACATAGAGCTTCCCAGTAGGCTTCTTGCTATTCTGTGCACCATTTACTTGGCCCGCGGGTTTACTAGCTGCAGTAATGTTGGTCTGAGTCGGACCTGGATTCCTAAAATTATTGTTAGTTTGGGACCTACCAAAATTCTGTGTGTTCCCCTGACTCTCAAATCGGTTACTCTGATTCACACTAGCACTAGCAGATTGCGTAGCACGAGGTTTCCCTGCCTTCTTGTTCCTACACTCGAATTCTCGATGTCCTAACTTCCCGCACCAGTAGCACGTCACCTTATTTCCCTCACAGTCAACCCCTGGGTGATCTCCCTTGCATATCTTACAGTAGTAATGTGGGGTAAAGTCATTTGTTGTTCCCTGGTTTCTACCTCTCCAACTATTACCTTCTTCCTTCCCATTCCCTCCGTGTTGGGTGTTATTATTAGTATTGAAATTCCCTCTCTTCGCTCGGGTGTCAGACTGACTACCCTGAAACTCCCTCTTCTTACTCCCAGTACTTACCACCTCAGCCTCCATCTTCTGGTTACTCCTCTCAATATTAACAGCCCTAGCATAGACATCTCTTAATGAAGTGAATGTCTCTCCAGCAAACCTACCCTTAATCTTCCAATGTAACTTATCCTCAAACCTAGATGCTTTAATCCCTTCAGTTGGCACTAGCTCCTTAGCAAAACGACTAAGTTCAACAAATTTATTATAAAAGTCTTTCACACTCATCTCATCGGTTTGTTTTAGATCTCCAAATTCAGCTAATTTTTGATGTTTCACATGTTCTGGGAAAAATTCTGCTTCTAACATTTCCTTAAGAGTATCCCAGTCTTTATCATGTAGTGTGTGTGTGCCATTACGATTTCTTATTCTAACTGGTTTCATAAAGTCCTCTTTAACGGTCTGCCACCAAATGTCCGCCTCTTCCTTCAGATAGAAGACGGCGATCCTAGCCTGAAATTCATGTGGACAACCTACAACTAGAAAAATTTTCTCCATCTCCCTAACCCAATTATCTAGTTCATTAGGATCCCCTTTTCCAGTAAAAGTCGGCGGTTTCTTCTTCTGTACCGCTTCAGACATTCCAGTAACAGTGGGTGTAGGATCATTCTCATTCTCGACCCTATCATTCATATTTCGGGTAACAGCAGTCATTTGTTGTACAGCTTCGATAAGAGCTGCATTCTGAGCTAACAATTGTGCCATCATAGCGGCCATATCATTGTTTTCATTTCCTCGAGACATTGTCACTATAGAAGTAAACAATATTCTATTAAGTCTAAGTATAAGAAGATTAAATCACAATATTAATGTAAGTAGTATCTCTATCACATTTCAATTAGGTAAGGATAATAATAGTACTAAACATGACAAATATAAATATATATAGATATAAATAACATAATTCATGCGTATGCAATGCACCCAATCCACCCAACACTCTCGGTTTAGAAAGATTTTTTTTATAAAGGTAGTAGTTTTTTTTTTAAACCATTTCAAATTTTGCAAAACTTTTCAGAAAGACCTTTTGCTCTGATACCAACTGTAACAGCCCTAAATTTTCGCGGCCAAAATAACAGAATAAAATAGGAAAATTTAAAGCCGTTACTCCGCATTTAGCTCACAAGGCCAAATGCAAGGCAAAAGAATAGTATAAGAATTAAAAAGAAATATAAATCCGATAAATAATTAAATGAAAACGTTGCAGCGGAAGACTTAAGTCCCACAAAATCCGAAACGGTTTAAAACAACCTCAACCAAAATTCAACATAAATATAAATAGTTTGGAGGTAAACATTAAATAGTAAAATCCTTCCTCGCTCAGCATCCCGAACCAAATGCACCCATGCAGCATATTAATTGTACCTATCAACTGTACCCAAAACACAAATAGGTACAGGTTCCAGCGGGGGAACGACCCAAAACAAAAGGACGTCAGCAAAGCTGAGTAAAATATATTATATTGAAAATATAAAACAATAATTATAATTTGTAGTAAACTGAAATCAGAGTCAAATATTATTGTCTCAACACCAAACCAAAATACTGTGAAAATAGTAGTCAAAAACCAAAACCAACCAAAATATATTGTTTCCACCTATGTGCCAAGGTCCTACCCTTTTGCACAGTCTAGAGGTACCACCTATGCTTAGCTAGACTTACTATAGTGCGCACTACTCACAATTGGGCAGTCAGTAGGATGAGGCTGCCAAAGGAGGAAGTCTAACTACCTAGCAAGTGGGGAGCCGAAAAAATCCCACTTAACACAACTCGGGCCAGGAGTTCAGTTTCGGGACGAAATCCCAGGGACGTCTCAGACGCACCTTAACCTCATAGACCAACAGAGCTCCCAGAGTCTGTTATAACTACCAAAATTGTACCAAAATAATTCCAACATATGACTTGTCACAAAGTTCCAATATCTAAAATATTAAGAGTATCATAAAAATTCATCGTTGACAAAATAATTATAAAACCGTTTCAAAAATATAATTTAAACCAAACATGCTCTTTACTTAAAGGTGAAAAGGTTAAAACGTCCTTACCTCTCAAGACGGTCAAACTGAGCTAAGATTAATCCAAAAATTCCTTCTCCTTGAACCCACAAGCTACAAATAATATAAATTGTTTCAATAACTAATCTAAGTAACTTATAAAATTATCTCGATCTATTACGAATAGAGTTCCCTCAAAACTAGTATAGTACGTAGTATAATGATTGACAACCTCCTTAAGTACAAATTTAAACTCTTATTTAATCTTAAACGTTAGAGAGGAAACTAACTCACCCGACTTAATTTTAATTAAACCCAATTACGTACATCTACTTCTTTAAGATATTAATATTCTTAAGACTCCAAACTTGCATCCAAGTTGTTCACACCCTCCCGCACTTGTCATTCCTTCTCTGTACTCACTCCAACGGCCCCAACAACACACACGTCAACACCACAATCAAACCATGATACTGACTAAGTGACAAGTGACTGCTACATCATATGAGATCGTAACCTTCCAACTATTAGCCATGAATATCGAGTTCCATTCTCCGCACTAAAACAGGTCGTATTCATCTCGATATAATCGATTCGACACAATCCAACTTCTAATAACCGCTAAAATATATAAATATAGTCGACTCCCGTTGAGACCAACCTCAGTACTAACTACTTACAACTTCTTAAATAGACATACTGTATAATTAATCTACTAATTAAAAGAACAAATAGAAAAATTGGTTAAGAAACTTACAATATAGTTGAAGTATGACGTAAAATGTATTGGTATAAGCGGAGAACAAGGGTCGATTTTCCGACGATGGATGATTGTTGAAAACAGAAAACAAAGGACAGAAGATGGATGATGGTGCGGCAGCAAGGTGAAGGTGAAGGAAAGTAAAGGTGGGGGTGGACATAAAGTGGGGCATCGAGGGGTTTTAATACAGTACAAGTTGGGTTTTTTTTTTTTTTTTTTCCTTATTTGTGTTTGACCCAAATTCCAACTCGATACAAAGTCGGTTTATAAAATAATGCTTCACTTTAAGAAATTCAAAACCGATTATTATAAGACGACCCAAAATACTTTAATATTATAATGACATTAAAAATATTTTTCCAACTTAAAAACCCGATTTAAATAAAAGTAGAAAAGTCAAGCTTAATAATTGATCCGGAAAATAACGGGGTGTTACACACACACAAACGAGCAGGGGGCAATAGGGGGAGGCCCCCCTGTTGCCAAAATCAAGAAAAATGAACCCCCCAACAAAAATCCAAGCCTCCCTGCTTACCTCTGGGCAGGCAGGGGGCAGGCCCCCTGGACTTTGAACAAAAGCCAGGGCCAGGCCAGATTGACAAGGACTGGGGGCAGGCCCCCCAACCTTGTATAAAAAACGCAAAGAGCCTCCCTGCTTACCTCTGGGCAGGCAGGGGGCAGGCCCCCTAGACTTTGAACAAAAGCCAGGGACATGCCAGATTGACAAGGACTGGGGGCAGGCCCCCCAACCTTGTATAAAAAACGCCAAAAAGCCTCCCTGCTTACCTCTGGGCAGGCAGGGGGCAGGCCCCCTGGACTTTGAACAAAAGCCAGGGACAGGCCTGATTGACAAGGACTGGGGGCAGGCCCCCCAACCTTGTATAAAAAACGAAAAAACCTCCCTGCTTACCTCTAGGCAGGCAGGGGGCAGGCCCCCTGGACTTTGAACAAAAGCCAGGGACAGGCCAGATTGACAAGGACTGGGGGCAGGCCCCCCAACCTTGTATAAAAAACGCAAAAAGCCTCCCTGCTTACCTCTGGGCAGGCAGGGGGCAGGCCCCCTGGACTTTGAACAAAAGCCAGGGACAGGCCAGAACAACAAAGACTGGGGGCAAGCCCCCCAACCTTGTATAAAAAAAAAACGCAGAAGCCTCCCCGCTTACCTCTGGGCAGGCAGGGGGCAGACTCCCTGGACTTTGAACAAAAGCCAGGGACAAGTTGTGCCAGGCGCGATTAACAACAAAGAAAGACCCCGAATTTTAAAAACAGAACTTGCCATAAAAAGCAAAGAGAAATATTCCACAAACAGGACCCATGAAGGGTAGAAGGTCTTTACAAAGTTAAAAAGAAGAAACAAAGTAGCAAATATTACAAACAAACTGGCCATAGCACTGGCTCAGCACGGGAGGATAAAAGCTTTTATAAGAAAAAAGGGCGTCACGTAGCATCCTGGTGAGCGTCGGCATCTGCCTCAGGCTGCCTGGTCGCTCGAGCTTCATTCTTAGCGGTATAAAGACTCCGGAAGGAGTCCTCATCAAAGGTAGGGAACATCTCCCCTATCACCTCCATCACCAACTCCAGAGAGGAGTTGGCACCGCTCGCGAAGCTGGCATCCACTGCAGCCTCAGCCTCCTCAGCCAGGGTCTCTTTCTCCTTCGTCCATTCCCCTTTAGCCTGTTCGAAAGTCGACTTGGCCTTTGACAGCTGCTCTTCCAAGTCAGTTACTCTCCCCTTTAAGTGCCCCATCTCGGCCAAAGATAAATTGGCTCGGTCCAACGACTGCCGGCTCTCCTTCAGATCAGCCTCCAGCTTGGCAACCTCCTTCACAGCCATCTCCCCCTGCAGCCTCCACTGACCAGCCTGCTTCTTGGCCTCCTCTAACTCGCCCTCTTGCCTTGTCACCTTATCCTTCAAGGAGTTTATCAAGGAGACATCCCTCTCTACCATAGCCAGGCGGTCAGGAGGAGGAGCCCCGGGAGTAATTGTCAGCTCCTCATCGCTCAGGCGGCTGAGAGCCGCCAGTTCGGCAGACGCCAGCATAACCTTAGAGGTACGCTGGATATACTGAAGCACTTGATGAGAAGTTGAAGTCACCATTTTTGTAAGGCGGTCGGCCAAGACGGCTCCGGAATCAGAAAGCAAGCCTGACACATCCACACTGTCACCAGCCGTGTAGTGGAACTCTGCGTTTTCCTCTGGGAAGGGGGTACTTGGAGGCTCACGTGCAGGGCGCTTCGCCTCAGGGGTGGAAACATCCGCCTCCAGGTCCACCACGTCAGCACTAGGAGCTTCCCTGTCTCTTTTCCTCCTCAACTCCAAGGGAGCACTCTCCCCAGTCCCCTCGGAATTCCCAGGCTGCGTCCCCTGCGAAATCCGAGGCCCAGCCGGAGAGGCACCCTGTTTCTGACTGGGGGAAGGTGTAGCTCCAGAAGTAACCTCCGCCTCCCCCTCATGGGTGCTAGGGGTGGGAGTCGCCGGCTTCGACGAAGGCAGCCGGGGTGGGAGAGGTAATCTTCGACCAGCGGCAAAGTCTTTTACAAGCTTCATAAGGGCTTTGCTTCCCTTCCTAAAATTCGCAGCGAGGGAAGGACGCTTTGAAAGAACAACCAATTCCTCACTCAGGCCCAACTTCCTGACCTGCTTCTTTGTCCAGCGCCAAGTATAGGAATCTGCAGAAAGGGAAAGGCGGTCATCTAAAAAGCAGGGAGAAATAAAATCTCTGGAAAATCGTGACAACAAAAAATCCCTAGAACTACCTTCAAGGCCAGGAATCAGGCCCAGGGGAAGCAAATACTCGTCTGTTGTAATGAGCTCCGCGTGGGGGAGCCAGAAGGCAGGGCCAAAGTTCCCATGTTTATCCATCACAATCTCAAACTTTTTTATCAAAATCTCCTCCTTCGCGCTCAGCCTGACCTCCAGGGCCTTCCCCCCAACACCTGGGTGGTACTCCTCGCGCGTCTCCATGCGGGTGTGGACATGGTTCCTAAAATGTCTAGGAATTTTCCACCCTGACGCGCTATGAATGTATATAAAGTTGTTTTTCCAGTCCTTTAGGCTGCTCAGAGCCGGCCAGACCAAGGCATACTTTTTCTGCCTCTGCAGAGACCAATAACCAGGGGAGCCATCCCCCCCGGACGAAGACACCATTTGAAGACCAACCATAAAACGAAGGGCGTCAATATAAGGCCCCTCGCCATGAAAAAGGCAGGTCCAGGTGTAAGCTACTAAGGATCTAATGGCAGTCGCAGTCAGCTGGGCAATAGCGACGTTCATCCTCCTGAAGGTTTCCTCCAGGAAGGGATGCAGTGGGAATCGCAGGCCAAATTCCAAGGCCTTGTGGTAGACGGCCACACACCCTTCTGGGGGACAGCATACTGTGTCCCTTTCCCCAGGGATTACAACCGTGTACCCTTCCCCGAAATTATAAAATTGTTCAATGGCCTTAGCAGCGTTACTCTCCAAAATCAGGTCCCTGTTCTTGGCCTCAGGGTAGGTCTTTAGGGGGACCACATACTTTTTCTTGTCCAAGAAATACTTCCTCCCCCTCTCCCTGCGGATGAGGGGGCCGGCGACCCTGGAAGGATCCACCTCCAGGGCCTCGTCATCGGAGTCGACCACATCAAAGGGAGCTGGTTCGGGTGACTCAGCACCCTCCCCCCTGTGATGATCGTCCTCCTCCCTGGGGCCGACCCCGGAGGAAGAAGCTATGTCACGTCGGCCACCGTCGCCGCCCCCAGTTCCCCCGAGCAAAGAATTAAAAGAAAGGGGACGGACTCGCGACATATTGGCTATGGAAGGGAAAAAAGAGGTGAAAGATTTAAAGAAGTTCTAACCTAAAGACGCCGACAAAGTCGCCGGAGACAGTGACAAAAGGTGTTCCTTGCTCCTCGAAGAATGCTCGGCAAACGAAGAAGATTCAGGAAGTATAAGGAGTTTGAAGTATCAGGAAAAGTAAAAGAAGAAAATGAAGAGGGAGAAGGGTTTATATAAAGCCCAAGAAGTCCAAAAGGCGATCTCCTGACAAAACCCTCAATAGTCATCCACGTGTCGCACACTGGACACAGACTGTTCACCCTTTCCAAGAAGGGCCTCGGAAGACTAAAAATGGCAGAGAGAAAGGCCAACCGGCGACGTCATTCCCGCATTCAAAAAAAAAAAAAGAAAAAAAAGAGACAAACTGATTAACTTTCATTTCATTAGCCAAGCAAAGGAAAGTTACATCTTGAGACAGATACGAAAAGAAAATACATAAGGCCTAAAAATTCCGGCCTGAAAAAAAAAACAACCAAACACCCTGCTACGCAGGCCTAGTCGTCATCCAAGTCTGGGGAATAATCCCCAGGACTGCCTGGGCTCCCGAGATCCGAGCCCCAATCCCAGTCTGGGGAATCCTGGAAAGGATCATCAGGAGCTCCGTCTCCATCCTTGTCGCTCAGGCAACCAAGACCCTCACTGTCATCGGAGTCACGGCTGCTATCCTCCCAGTCCCTGCCAAAGGGAACGGCCTGAGATTCATCGCAGGTGCGACAACCTGTCCTCCTCACAGGCGAGGAGGGGCCCGACGCCAGGGAGGAGTCGGTATCAGAAGAGTTAGGGTTAAACTGCTCAGGGTGCAGCCACGGGAAGCATTCGTGGCATCCCCTGTCAAAGCAGCCCCCTCCCTGAGGGCAACGCCTGAATCTGGGAGCAGCAAGGGGTGAGGATCTCTTGAGGCGTTTGCTCAACCTAGAAGGAACCTTCCTGCCATTCCGGCGGGAACGAAGCCGCGAAAGACGGCTACGGTGAATAGCTCGATAAGCAGCTCGAGCGTACCGAAGTCTCCAGAACCCTCTAAAAAGGAAAGTAACATGGCGAGCTCCACGAGGAGTTATGAATTTTTTGATCCAAACCATGATTAAGACGAAGAAAGTGGAAGGATTGAAGACAGGCTAAGCAGGAAGGTGGAGGAAGCTGGGGTTTTATACAAGAGAAAACACGGCATTAATGACGCTCCAACCACCCTGGAAGGAAAGCCACCAATCGGGAACTCTTCACGGTTCCCAAAAATCCACCTAGAGGAGAAGTGTAATCATTGCAAAATCACTCTCAACTCTTTGCATACCTGACGTGAGCAGCGCTACGTTTCTCGGGAAAGTGCGAAACATTAAATGCTGTAGCAGACATGGAAGTCAACCTCCCTCCAAGCAAGGGTCGCCAGCAGAAGGAAAGCCTTGCTTTCCCTCTACTGACGAGGGCCAATTGATTGGGGTCGGCAGCCTGACACCGATCGCCTGCCAGGCAGGCCCCAGGAACACCCTCATCAAGTTTAAAAAGCCAGTCCCTGGCAAGAGACTGAAACAAGAGCATAAAAACGCTAAGGATGGCAGTCGGCCGCTGGGACCATAAGCCATCCCAGCCTGCTGGAACCTAGCAGCCACTGCCCAAGGTCCGCCTGCCCTGGGGGAGTCCCTGGTCAACAGGGTCAGGACCCCCAGGGGCCCTCCCGTCATTTCGCCTAAGGTAATTAGGAATGGGTGGATGAGAAGCCGCCACTTGTCACTTCCTTATCCAACCATTCCTCTCCCACTTCTCTCTCTTGTGGGAAGGTATAAATACTTCCCCATTTCCCACATGAGGGGGGTTGGATTTTCTCTCTCTAGAACTCTTACTCTAAAATTGCCACCTAGTTCCTCACGAACTGGGTTTTCTTAAGGCATTCACGGACTGACTTAGGCATCGGAGAGGGTTCCCTCGGACAACCTCCGAGGCCCTGTGCGTTCATTGTGTAGGGAGCAGGCCAACTCCGCCGGGAAGGTCCAATCAAGGGAGTGAGACGAAGGAGAGGTCTTAAGGAAATCAGACGATCGATTGTTCGCTAGTAATTCAATTATATAGCCCGGATCCAAGGCCGGGTGAATTGTTTCCGTGACCGGAACACCATGTAATACCCGATTTGAGTAGTTATGGTATGCTATGTTCGATGTTGGTGTCGGTTTTTGTGATTTGTGGATCGAATATCGGGAAGAGAGGGCGATTTCTGGGTTCGGGTTCGATGAAAATAGCCGCGGACGTCCAAAAATGGCGTCTGGGAGGTCCCCTGGGCGCCCAAAAATTGCGTCTGGGAGGCCTCCTGGGCGCCCAAAAATGGCGTTTCAGGGTCCTCTTGGGCGCCTATTTTGGGCGTCTGGGCCGATTTTCGCGTTTTTTTTAAACGTTACACGCTATGATCCGTCTCGGTTTGTTTACTTTATTTTTTGATAAATGTTATTGTGGGTCGGTATTTTTGTATCTTTGATTAGTTAGGAGGGAGTTTTGTTTGTTATTGAATTGAATTGGGTTAGTTGATTACTAAATTGATATGAATTGAATTGTAAATGTTATTTTTTTAGTGGTTGATTATTGAATTGAATTGGGTTGTTATTGTCATTGAATTGGGCTTGTATACTTTGCCATGTGGGTTCTGGGTTTAATTTTTGTTGTTTACAAAAATTAAATTTTTGTAATCTTTGACAAATAGTGTAATTAAAAAAATATAGGTTCTTTAGGTAAAAAAATCAATTTAGCTTCAAAAATAGGTACAAAAGTTCAATTTGGGTGAAAAACTTGTAGTCGTTATGCTTCGCTAAACTCGGTTACCCAATTGAGATAACGATGAGTACTAATTTTAAGGTTACTAGTGTTTACTAAAAAAATAAGCTTCTTTTGAAGGCTAATTTTAGTTACAAAACTAAGTAATCGACGACCTTCATCGAGATAACAAATCGTAGGTAAAATTACTTGAAAGAAATTAGTTAAAAATTAGCTAAAAATAAATGTACTACGTATAAATTTAAATATTATTATTAACAACTAATATATTTCCCTTTGATCATCGTGTGAAATTCAAAATATTTTTCAAACTAGTAAATGTTATCATGAGTTGAAATTAGTATCAAGTTAGCCGATATGGAAAATAGGTGACCAAATTATTTGAAAATAATTTTGTTGAGAAGAATATACGTTATCATTTATTTGATTTTTCAAATAAATTTTAAATATGAATCTGAACTCCCAATATCGATTGGTTGAACACTGTTTCATTTACAAAATTGTACGAGAACGTTAAATTAATTTCTTATTAACGTTAATAAGTGACATAGTTTTGTTTTATCACCTTGTTGAATTTATAAAAGTAGATGGCTGATAAGGGGAAGAGTAGTCGGGTCTACGGTAGGAGAGTCACTGCGTCCACACGCGCTCGGGACAGGGCACGACCGCCACCTACCGGCCAACAAGAGCCGTCGATCACCACGGAGCCACCACAGACGGCTGATGCGTATGGGGTGGGCGGGTCTTCCTCAGTGGGGGGTAGACAGGAAATTCCTATTCCACATTTCCGTATCACCAGGGGTACTCGTGATGGTTCTTCGGAGGGAACCGCGAGCGGTGGTGTCCCCGAGCCGTCCAGGTCGTTACAGTCTGCCGACCTGGACATGGAGTTCGATGAGACAGAGAGGCAGCACGCTTTTGCGGACGACTTCTCGGAGCGGCACGCCGAGGAGCGGGAGCAGGAGACGGACACAGAGACGTCGCGGAAGGGTAAGGCCGTTGTGTACAGAAAGGGGCCTGGAGGAACTTTTCAGGGGAGTGTAGGTACTTCGGGCTCGAGGGCTCCCCGGCGTCCACGGAGCGACACTTCGTGGCTTCTGCAGGGACCTAGTCCCGGAGGTCCCATCGATCCATCGGTGATCCCGAGCTTCGGGGGTCATGTGGCGCGTCTGCTTTGGTCAAAGCCACAGCACGAGCTCACTCTGTTGAAGACCTACCACCGTCCTAGGATCGTGAGGGAGTTGGAGTCGTTCGACAGATTTCAGGAGGTAGTGGATGTTGTCCGACTGACTGGCCTGATGCACCTACGGGCGTGCATTCTACGCCATTTGGACATACCGCTTCTTACAGCATTCGTCGAGCGGTGGCAGCCGGATACAAACTAAGTTGCACAGACACTGACACTAACACGGACACGGACACGGACACGGAGACGTATCGGACACGGGACATGGCGTTCAAAAATTTATATGACACGGACACGGCAGAAAAAATAAATCAATATACATATTTAAACAAAGAAAATTTGAAAATTTTTACACCTAAATTATAGGTTTGGTTACTTAAACTATCGCAATTATCGTAAAATAACAAAACAAAAATTAAAGTCATATAAACTCAAAGTTAAAATCAAATCTTAAAAAGTTCAAACAATTATACTACTGTAATATAATAATTAATTAATTATTTAGTCTTAAGTAGAACGTTTATAGTATCAAGTAACCCCATAAAAATATAATATTGTTGTTTTATTAAAGTCCACAAATTCATAAACAACGATAAGTGTGTCCGATGAGTCTCCAAATAGTATGAACCGTGGCTGACACGTCTCAAATTAACATAAAACGTGTCCGACACGTCTCTAAATAAATTAAAAAAACCGGACACGGTTTTTAGGTGTCCGAGACGTATTGTCGTGTGTTCGACGTGTGTCGGTGTCCGACACGACACGACAGTTTGGAGGAGTGTCCGTGCAACCTAGGATACGAACACATTCCACATGCCGTTCGGGGAGATGACCATCATGCTGCACGATATCGCACGGATCTTAGGGCTCCCTATCCATGGTGAACCCTGCGTGGTTCGTAACGACACAGGGCGTCTGGCCGATAGGATGGCTGCTGTAGGGAACTTCTTCGGGATGAACGATGCGCAGTTGAAGGCATCCGCGAGTGGAGGGCCCCCTCCCATTTACAGGAGCGAGGGGGTACTAGCGAGGGCCGTGCATGATAAGATGCGCACTGGGACCCAGGAGCAGACTATTCAGGGTTACCTGATCACGTTGTTGGGGGAGTTTCTCTTCATGGATAGGTCCAGTGATCGTATTCGTCCGTCAGTCTTCCCACTGACGAACAGCTTGGACTCGATCGGTCGTTTTGCGTGGGGTGCTGGTACGTTGGCGTACTTGTACCGGAGTTTAGGGATGACTTCGAGGCAGGGGACTTCCACTTTGGCCGGGTGTTTGACTCTGCTTCAGGTCTGGATCTATGAGTACTTCCCCGACTTTAGGCCGGAGGCACCGATCCAGATTATGTCGACTTCTCCACGGGCGAGTGCGTGGGTAGGCGTCGGGAAACCAGCGACGCATGAGAGCAAGCTGTTGGAGTACCGTCGTTCACTTGATGGACTGACAGCAGATCTGGTCTGCTGGGAGCCTTTCGTGAGACACGCTCACACGTCGCATGTTACTACTTCCTTCTACGGGATACTGCGCTTCATGGACATTGTTGAGCCTTACCAGGGAGACCGGGTCATCAGGCAGTTAGGCTACATTCAGATGATACCCTGGTCGATGCCTACACCGGTTAGGGTGCACCGACCGGGGCAGGGGGGTGGGGTCTACCTTCTTGAGTTTGGTGCGGGGTACGAGGACCACCCTTGGGCGAGTTGCGAGGTTAGTCGCATTGACTCGAGGAGGATCTCGCGGCCCGTGGACTACCCGGGGAAAGTGGCTCAGAATTACCACGCTTGGTACACGAGAGTCTCTCACCCGAGGATCATACCACCATCAGTCGCCGATGTGCAGGAGCAGGCGAGACTCGAGCAGGTATTACGTTTGTATTTTGGTGTTTGACAATATTTAATTGTATGTTTATTTATATTAACCTCTGCCACCTTGTTTTAGGTCGCAGTTTCGTTGATGGAGCGCTTTTCTGCGGCTCAGCACTTGCTGGACGACCCGGAAGCCCGGCTTGCATATCTTGACGACCTGTTGATGACGTACCGTCCCGTTCTCCCTCACCCGGGTGACCGCCCACCCCGATCCCAGGGGAAACGAGGTCGCCGTTGACTGATTTGGATTTTATTTATAATTTGTTTATGTTTGGAGTGTTAGGGATTTTATTTCTTATTTCCGATGATTTCGGTTGATTTGTAATATGTTTATGTTGACTACTTGTTTCTTTTTACATTTCGGATGATTTGGATGTTCGTTTCTTTGTTATTAGTGGTATTGGACTGTCGTTACGAGATTTGCAGTCGCCCCAACAACAGCAACAACGCGCATACGTACTACAATTTACAAATGAATACAATACTAGTCTAAAATATGAACATAATACAAATGCTGGTCTAATATTTATACTTACTAAAATTTACAAATGAATACAATACTGGTCTAAAATATGAACATAATACAAAGGCTGGTCTAGTATTTACACTACACTAGAAGGTGAAGGGGTTGTTCGCACCACCTGGGTCGTTGGGATTGATCGCCGCACGCGGAAAGTACTGATTCCACTCCTCGACCCACCTGTCTTGACGTTCTCGGTAAATGTGAGGATAATGAGCTGTAGTACCGTCATGCGCGCGGTGCCAAAGGCCATGTGTAGGAGGCATCGGACAATCGTCTGACATTCTCAACCTCATCCACTGACCCCCCCCCCCCCCCCCCCCCCGCGTTCAATGTGCATTATCCACATTACGCCGAACGGGGTATGGTTACCTGGCATTTCTCGCAATGGGTAGTAGGTAGTGCGTTCGAGGCGTTCGGATACTCGACATATGACCCAGTTATTTATTGTGGCAAAACCGAATAAATCACAGTCTGCGAGATAATGCTCCTCGCCTACCGGGAGGGGGGTCCTCGTACCTACACGGATTATGGCGCCTTCTCGACCGTCGTCGCCTAAGACGTACACGCTGTCGTACATGGGGGACTGGATGTGCTCCAACAACGCCATTCTCTGGCGAGTAAATCTGGACTGATCACCATATACTGCATGAGCCATGACACGGAATGCGCAGTGACCGTCCCCAATAACATCTATCCAGTTCACGAGGTACGGACACATGAAACCGACAAGTTTGCTCATGTCCGGGAAAAGCCCCCTCATGTAGTTCACCTCCAGGGGGCGTTCGGTAGCCCTTCCCATGTGCCCGTGGTGGACTGGCTGGCGGTCGGTATGGGTGGGTCGGTCGACTGACTGCTCCCTGGCGTTGACGCGTGCGTAGTCCTGGCCGACTTACTCGGGGTGGCTCCCATGTCGGTGGTGTCGTACCTCAGCCTCGCGTGTTCGACTCCGATAAGCATCCTTCCTGTCCCCTTAGATTTTCTGGGATTCGGATTCGGGGTAGGATCAAGTAGACCAGATTCCTCGGGACGTAATGCTGAATTCAGCACATCAATGTAATGTCGCCACATACTCGGATCGCTCGTACGTATTTCCTCAATCAACCCGTCAAGCTGAAATCTATCGCTGACGGGCAAAGCTTCCTCCCCGGCATAGTCAAGCGTCCTCCAAAACACATGAACGTCGGTCAACTGCATTACGGAATTCTGCGCCATCAACCCGGCAAGTTGACATGCGCAAGGCAAACCCTTGGACATCCTCAATACACACCGGCAGTCGTAATAAACCCGATCTCCCAACTCCTGCATCCTATTCAATTCCCCGGTTAGCAAGTCCAACGCCTTACGACTTACCCGGAGTCTCAAGTTCTTCAAAATGGGTGGTAGAGTAGTTGATCGCTTCCTGCGAGATGTCTCCAACTTCTTCCGCTGTTTCGACTGCTGACGACCAATTAGCCTGTCAATCCTATCGAACAACCGATCTAAGGACGCTGTCGACGTGCCAAGAGCCTTCTTCAAAGCCGCATGCGCAGATTCAACGATGGATGTGGTGGTGTTGCCGAAGTGGAGGTATCGGTCAGTGTACGCGTGATTCCATTGGTTGAAAGTACCCCAGGTGTTATGGATGTAAAGAGGAATTCTCGACAACCTCCACTTCAACTTCATGTTGTTCCATTTTGTTTGGAGGTCCGCCATACTTGTAGAATACAGGAGAGGGTACCATACTCCATGCATGAAGGTCGCTACTCGGTCTTTCTGACCATGAAAGAATTTCAGGGCACGTTTTTCCACACAGTTAGATATGTGCCACGTGCAGAGCAGATTCAGGGTCTGCGGAGCCGGAAAGACATTCGATACTGCCGCCGTAAACGACTGAGCCTTATCCGTGACAATCACGTTCGGTGCCCGGTCCCCAATTAGCAGCTTCAACTTCTCAAGCACCCAAGTATAGGACACCGTGTCCTCGTATCGAAGTAGGGCGTACGCTATCAGATAAGGTTTCCCAACGTGAGTCACCCCAACCATCTCCACTAACTTCATATTGTACGTGTTCGTCTTGTAGGTCGCATCTATAGTGACTACGTAAGGCCAAGTACGAAACAGTTTCACGGACTCGGGGTGAGCCATGAATATACGTTCCACGACACTCGTAATCTCGTGCTCGAAGAAGAAGTGGACATATAGAGCCCGGCGCGCTAGTACCATCATCTGCTCGATGGCATTACGACCTTCCCTTGCCTCCGCCCTCAACTTCCCCCTGATATTGTATATCGTCTCGATCGAGGGGCGTGGTTTCGCCGGATTTCTCTGATGAAGGCCCTCGTGTATTTGGGCTGGTGTCAAGTGGTCCCGAATACCGATCCGAACAAACTCTTTCTCGGCCTCGTCAAGGGCGGCTAGACGTCTGTGCCCATCATCGTAAACCAGTAACGGATGGTTATGCGTGACACATGGACCGATGGCTAAAATCCATCGTTCCCTGTCTAAGCTCTCGCACGCCTTCACCCAAAACTTACAACCGATCTTCTGAGAATTCTTGGTACTTTTTGCCGGGTTCCCGTTAAGCTTGCATTTAAAGTAATTCTGACCAAGACGGTTCGGGTTCACATTACTTTGCGTTTTGTTGCTCGCTTTCACTAAGGTGAACTCAAGAGCCGAAGCTATCTCACTAGCGTAGTTGAATGCCTTATTCGAACTACCGAACGCTAGCCCAAAAATAAAACATACGCGATAGTCAATACCGTCGCCACCAAAGTCCTCCTGATACACCGATAAAAAATTACAGGTTAGTTACACAATTTTATTTAATTTCATAATAATAATTATACGGATAATAATTTCATAAATTCTATTTAATTAAAATAATTCGTATACAAAATTTTAGTCATGAACTTGATAATAATAATTCCAATAATATTCATAATAATCGTAATCATATAAACATTTCGTATAATTTCATAATAATAATTATAAATAACGACACCCGAGTCACAATATAAAAAAATATGTCAAACAAAAACTAAAAAAACACGAAAACAGCCCCAGACGCCCAAAAATGGCGCCCAGGAGACGCCTTAGACGCCATTTTTGGGCGCCCAGGAGACCTCCCAGACGCCCAAAAATGGCACCCAAGAGACGCCCCAGACGTCATTTTTGGGCGCCCAGGAGACCTCCCAGACGCCCAAAAATGGCGCCCAGAACCTTTTCGCCAGCTACAGCTCTATTTTATACTCGATTTCGATTTCTTACGCTAAAGAACATGTTACATCGATTTCTTAAAGAACATGTTACACAAAAAAATGCGATTTCTTACGCTAAACTAACATCGATTTCTTTAGAATTTCTTATGCTAAACTAACATTCCTCACAATTTTAAATCAAAAAAAGAAAAAAAAGGAAAGATAATATAAACAAGAATGTACTCAGGCGAAATCGGGTCTTTAGAAAAATCGAATTTCTCAAAAAAAAAAGACGGTTTTTTTTGTGAGAGGAGAGAAATTGATATTATATGTGGTGAGTGTGAGTGGGGTGTAAGTGAGTATATAATAACCACACAAAATAATAACATAATAACGGAACGGTTTGAAAAAATTAAAAACCGCTTCATTAACGAGTTTCATTAACTAATCTAACTTCTAAAATTACATAACATTAGTTAACTAATCTAATTAAGGCAAGGGCAAGATCGTCTTTTACATTAAAAAAGCGCCGACGACGTGGCTGAAATGCCGACGACGAAAAACAGCACTCGTTATATGCCTAACTCAAATAAGAAGCAGTGGGTCTCTCTTGCGACGGACCTATCCGTCATACCAATAAAACGAGCCAAATACATAACACATATATGAATAAGACAACTAGTTTGCTATGTCCCACCCACACTTTATTTTTGTCTTTAGTGTAGTACTTGACCCGTTAGAAGTTCCGTCACAAAGAATTTGTGAATAAGAAGAAACAATGCAAATTTTCAACAGAAATATTTAGGTTTTGGAAGTTTTTCTCAATGCTATTAACTTTTTGAGTCAGTTTTATCCATAAGACGTTTATATAAAATTATCAATTTTTTAAGTTAGTTTTATGCGTAAGACGTTTATATAAAATTATTACTCCCTCCGTTCCAATGAATTGTTGGCTTATTTCATATTGAGGCGTGTCATTGAATTGTCCGCCTTACTATTTTAGGAATGTTTTTTATATGCAATTTGACCTTTCTCATGAGTTTTGCTCCACATGTCATCTCCTCATTGGATCCCTTACCCTTGATGCCAAAAGAAAAGACAAACAATTCATTGGAACGGAGGGAGTAACTTTTTAAGTCAGTTTTATGCGTGTAAACGTTTATATAAAACAATTTAGTGACTACCAACGATAGTACTAGTGGTTAGACCCGACATAGTTAGTTGATCCGATACGACAAGAATGACCCCAGACCCCAAGATTATCTCACCCTAACATGACATGCAACTCGACCCAATACTTTATTGACCGGACTTGAGATGACCCGACCCAAAACTAACCAAGTAATTGACCAATTCGAAATGACCCGAAGTGACTCAATATGATCCAAAAAAGATGGTATTAGATCATATTAATACGAGTATTATTTACATAAAAAATGACCCACCTTGATAATAATTCGAATATTTAGGGTCAAAATTTGTCTGATCTATGAACCGACCCCAAAAATAGATAGATTTATTGAAAATTTATATTTAAAACATACACAATTAATATAAAATTTATATTTAAAATATATACAATTAATATAAAAATGATAAAAGCAATGTAGTTAATCAACTAAGGGGGCGTTTGGTTCATCAAAGGGAAAGGGAAAGGGAATAAAATCAACAAAGGGAAACAGAAGGAAAGGAATGGGATTACCCCAAATTTAGGTTGTTGTTTGGTTTCAATGAAAGAGAATGAATTTTACCCAACCTTCACTCAAACCTCAACATTAGCGGTGTGCCATTATATTATTTATACTTATATAAAATAAAAAATTATAAAATAAATAAATTAATATCAAAATTATAAAAATAAAATAAATAAATTATGTAGTATCTTTTAATAATAAAATACCTGTAATATATAAGGAGTATTATTTTTACACTTTTTTAATTGTAAATACGGTAAATATACGGAGTAATAATTACTACAGTACGATAAATTTTAAAAAATGTGTTTTCTTTTTAAGTGATGAATTAAGGTATAAAAAATTATTTTGACCCAACTTCAACTCATATCTGACCTGACTCGAAAGTGTGGTGGTGTTCGTAATGGTGGTAGGTGGGCCTTGGTGGTGGTGGTCGTAGTGGTGGTGGGTGGACTTTGGTGGTGGTGATGGTGGCGGTTGATGGTGATGACTAGGTTGGTGAGTGGGGAAAGGAATCTCATTACCTTGAGGGGTGGGGGTAAGAAATTAGAGGAGTTTGGGGGAAAGGAAGTGGGAAGGGGAATGATTGAATTGGCTAAACAAACACCAACAAAGGGAATTATGAACTTTGATTCTCTTTCCCTTTCCTGAATACCTCAAACCAAACGGCCCCTAAGATCCGTCAATAAAAAAAATCACGAGAAATAAGAATCAGTCATCAAACAACGTACTATGATTTATGGATGCAATATCGTGTATCCTACACGATAACTGTAGAAGAGTCTGACCAAGACAATTCCAAGGTATGATTTAAACCTACAAGTCTATAACCCTTACAAATCACTCAACTAGACTGAATCAAATGGTAAAAACTAAAAACACAAGACATTCTTGTCATCACTGTGATTGCTGAAAACATACACAGTACTTGACTTCTATACAATTAATTACTACCTAGTCCAATTAATTAGCACCAAATCCAAGTCACAAAACAACTAATCTTCCTTCCTATACCATACTAGCTGCTCCTTTCAGCTCCATGCCTTGGCTGGTTACTCACAACCTGAAGGGACTATGTCTATGCTTGGCAAAACCTGGCTGAAGCATTTTGTCGCCCATAAACACGGATCAGAACAATGGAAAATAACATGTATGAAGCGAATGCACATTATTCGACAGCAAACAGTATGATGCAAAATTACCTGAAGAAGCATGGAAGGTGGAGCTGTAAGCTCACCGTTTTTCACAACATGGCTTCTAGTTTTCCTTCCATTAACAGTTGTGGCTGAAGGGCTATTAGCCGTAGTTATATCCCAAAAACTCCTTTTCTTAGCCGTGGGTGCAGGAGACTGAAACCTGTGACCAGGAGTTTTTATGTCTCCCTTGTTTCCCACCTTTGGTTTAACACTCACTCTTGAACTCCTCGTCAACTTCAGCCCTTCCTCGCCTGTTTTAGATAATCTCGCGCTTAACTCTCTGATCTTTTCATCCTTTTTCTTTAGTTCTGATGAGTGTTCTCTTTTCATTCTCTCCATCTCCCCCTCCAACGCTTTTACGACCAATTGAAGTTCCCTTACTGTCTCTTCACCTCCTTTCTTACTGTTTTGTTCTGGTGTCGCCAGCAAGGAAATCTTTGCATTCTGCTTATGGTTCGCTTTGTTGGATGAAGGAGGAGGAGGAGGAGGAGTGAGCATTGAAGTAACTACAGGAGTTGGTGGGGTGTTTGCAGCCAAGGACTGAGCTTCAAGAGTTAGTAACTTCTGTTGTTGTTTTGCCAGCTGTACTCGAAGCTCTCGATTTTCCTTCTGAACTTCAAGTAGCAGTTTAGATTGTTCAGCCTCAGATTCCGGAGCTTGCACGACTTCTTCATTCGTCTCATATGCCTGTAATAATTTTACTAGGAAATTTGAGTTACCACATTCAGTTATCTATGCAGTAAACTGAAATGTGTCCAGACTCTCAGCAGCTGAAATATATAAAACTGAAATGTGGTTGCAGCTATGGCAAGCAAGGAGTAACATGAACATGAAGTGGAGTACCTTGTTGCGAATCTCCTTGGCTCGGTCAGCCCAATGAAGGGTGTTTTGAGTCTCTCCAAATGTGAAATTGCTGGGGCTGATATTCGCAATCATCACCGTGTTACAAGCTCCACCTAAAGAGTCCTTAAGAAGCTGAGTAAGCTTGGAGTTTCTGTAAGGTATATGCTTCTTTCCTTCAACAAGGGCATTGATGCAGCTGCTTAGTGCAAGAAGAGACCTGTTTATGTTGGCACCTTCCACTGACCTCACTGTTCTCAGGTCTGTGGCCACTGCTCTCTCCGACCCAGCTAGGTCTATCAGTGATAGCTTTCCCATACGACTCACCACGTTCATCGAAGCATCTTTAGTTCGATACTCAACCATAACCTAGATAATAGAGCACATTAAAAAAATCTAAACTAGGGCTTCTTCACTAAGACTAAGGTTGAACAAGATTAGCATTTTCTGCAGTTGGTTGTATTAGGAACCTGAAGTATGGCATGGGATCGGGAAGACGTCTCATTTGCACGTGTTGGTTCTGTAGTTCTATTCTTATTTCCTTGAAGAAGTAATGCCATAACCTGATAACATATGAACACAAGATGATGACAGTTGGATATACATACCCTTATCTAGTTGCATTTAAAAGGGAAAAGAGTGCTGAAAATGAGGGAACAGATCACCTCATCAGTAGAATAAGCTCTATATTGTGACAAACCAGCTGCCAAAATACCCTGAACAAATTTTCACCAAATAAATATCTTAGATTCTGAACACACCAACTAGAAATGATGAACGACTGTGTCATAGGCCTCAAATAGGAGTACCTGTTTATCTTCTCTAAGGACCAAAGGCCTTCCAGGACAAAGCAAGTCCCTGACAGTCTCATTATAAACCTCAAGATAAGAAAGATGGACAGTGTGGTTGCCATCAACACTCCTCTGCCGAATCTTGGTGAATAGATCCTTGATGGCCAACACCATCACCCCCGGATTCTCCACCGTCCCAAGCATTGTGTATGTTTTCCCTGCCCCCGTGGCTCCGTAGCAGAATACTGATCCGTTTCTCCCTTGAAGCACCGCTTCCACAAGATCCGCCGTCCTGAAATCTTAACTTAGGTAAATCTCAATGTTACCTTAAACTTGCCATAATAGCCATCAGTCTCGACTCTCAATTCGAGGCTGATGGATTTTGAATCCTAAATCACATATACCATCTATAGTCTATGAGTTTCTCATTGCATCTATGAAACACTCAAAAGGGATTCTCTCAAATGATTGACAAATATAGTACACAAAAGCTGAGACATCACAATTTATATTCATTCATCTTTGATCGATCAGGGCCAGCCATCTAATAGCATGTTCAAACCGTTCTAAGTACTGGGCTCAAAGAACCGGACATAGAGAGTATAATGGAGAAAGAACAGAAACATCAAAATTTTAATACAAATCTCTTCTAAGATAATAAGAAGTGACTCACGTTGTAGAATAAACCTGAAGCTGGGTTGAAGGCTCAGGAAAAGAAGAATCAAAAGTAAAATGTCTTCCCCTCAATCTCTTCAACCTCAAGTAATCATTCTCGGAAGCAAACTCCGTCAAATAGACATCCTTCCCATTAACAATACGAACACAGTTACGAGACCCGGCCTCCTTCTCCTTCTTCATCATCGGCCTAAGCCTAACAAACACCATAATCCTACTACTACTGCTGCTGCTGCTGCCATGACTCTGCTTCTCAAACAGGGGATCCATTTCTTGACCCGATTTTCTTTCTCTAAACGCTCTTGCCTCTAACTGCGACCCTAATGACAATTTCCTCGCCGCTTTGGTGGATACCGCCGCTTTCCTTGGGCACGTAAACCCGACAATTCGGTCCCCATTCGCTGCCACATTCTCCTTTGCATCATCCAATACAGGGTTTGGTGATTGAGGAGGTACTACATTTACATATGTTTTTGTCACTCTTGCATTTGGCATTGAATTTTCCCTCATAATCGGACTTTTCTCAATAACAGCTCCATTGATTGCTGCTGAAATTGGCTCATTTCTATCAAAAAGGCGGTTTCTTGAATCGGAATCATCGGACCTATTTCTGTCTAGAGCTGAAATGGGTGGGATTTTTGTATCCAAAGGTCTTACATTTTGAATTCTTGAACCAAGAGAAGCTAACTTTTGTTGCTCATATAAACGAGTTAATGACTGAAGCTTCTCCTTTAAACCATGATGTGGGTTCCGCAGCGTGTGTGCCATTTTTGCCTTCCCTGATTGCTCTGATGCTCTTGCTGTTGTCGTCGTCGTCGTTCCTGCATTTTCATCTTCTATGTGAAAGATCTGAGACCTAGTTGACACTGGCATATCTTTTCTTGCACTCACTTGATTTTTTTATTTTCACAACTCAGAACATACCCTTATGATATTTTCTCAGACCCAGATGGAAAATCCATCAAAGTTATGAGCTTTATGAGAATATATGTGATGGGAAATTAAAGAAATAAAATTTGAGGGATGAAATTCAAGAAATGTTAATTTTTAGGAGCAATAATGTTAGAAAGTGAGGTAGAAAATAGAAATTGGGGAGAAATTAAGTTTTGGGCGCAACTGTATTATTCTGTTATGGAAAACATGTAGCTTGAAAATGAAGAATTAGGTGAAAAAAATAAAGAGATTGAAGAGTGGGTCAAAGTATTCCAATTTAAAATTTTGAAATTTGAGGGTTTGTAACGGTCAAAATCACATGTCAAAACGGCTTGTGATACGGTCGTGGGGTCCAATATCGACTTCAGTAGTAGCATTAGCTTTGCTGAGTTCATGGAAACCGGAAAAGTGTATCGGAGGGTTTAAAATAAAGAGGCCAATTAACCAAAATGGTAAATAAAATATGTTTCATGACAAATTGGTAAAAAAAAGTTACGTGACAATTTGGTAAAAAGAAATTGTGGGTTGGTGTCAATTTGGTAAAAAAAATTCTCATGCCACAAATTGACCCAAAAAAATTTCTCTTCAAAAACCGTCAGGTTTAGGTCGAGTCAAGTCGTCAAGTCATATCGGGTATGGATCGTAACGTGTCAATATCTCTTTCGAGTCGGGTTTGGATAATTAGGTCATTATCGGGTCCACTTACTTTATCATATTATTTCGATATTATCCTAATAAGTTTAGTTTTTTTACTAGTATTATTTTGTTAAGTTACTTTGTTATTACGTCTAACGTATCAAATTAAACACTAAATCGCTTTCATTTGGATCAATCTATAGTTCTATGATAATCAATTTTATTAGTTCGGGTTCAACCCGGGTCGGATCGGCTCACTGATTAACTGGTTAAATCAGGTCTCGGGTCACAAGCAAGTCGGTGGTTAGGTCAATTTCGGGTTACTAAACTTTTGGATTCTAACGGGTTGGATTCGGGCAGGTTGGGTCTCCGGTCCATCAATTTGGGGGCGATTGTGGTTTCCGATCCTAACCCGATTTTTTGTTAAGTCCGTACCGATTTGGAGCGGAGTTATATTTATTTGATATAAATTCCGATTTAACTGGTGAAAAGGACGGGAATTTTTAAAAAAATGTGCACATTCCGGTCTGGTCTTGGACCAAAATTTTTCCGTATCAGTCCCGGTTAAGATTTTTTCAATTCCGATCCAGTTTTCTTTTAAGATTCCGGCTCCGGTCCTAACTGGTGCATAACCCCACCCGAAATGATCTGACCCAATAGCGACCGGACCCGACTTCGAACCCAACTCGAAAGAGATGTGGACTTGTTATGACTCGAACCCGATATGATCCGACTTTTCTCGAATTAAACCCGACGATTTTTAAGAGTTGTTTTTTTGGCTCAATTTTTGGCAAGAATTTTTTTTTACCAAATTGTCACCAACCCGTCACTTTTTTTACCAATTTGTCCTATGAGTATTTTTTTACCAATTTGTCAAGAAACCTCCATTTTATTTACCAATTTGGTCAATTGGCCAAAATAGGTGTCATCAATCGGATTGGTCTAGTTGGGTGTGAGTTGAGTTATTTCGGGTTTTGGTTTAGATCATCTCCAACCATGGGTTGGTATCTCATCATTCTCATGATGATATGCTTAACTTACTCTCCAACCATGATTTTGGTGCGTCAACATTTTGATGAGGATGGTGATGCTCATGTTTTCGCTGAGAGGATGACGCTACTTTGTTTGTAACTTTTTCTTTCTAATTTAGTAACCAATGGGGACTTGACACTTGCCAAGTCCATATTCAATCTCCTTATTTCTGAGTATTTCTTTTGAACTGTTTACGGTTTTTTATTAAAAATCTTTATTATTATTATTATTATTTTTATTTAAAAAAAATCTAAGTTGAAATTTTTTTCTCTATAAATAGAGAGTAATGTTGGGTAGTTGTAGACACCCACATTTTGACCGCCAGGTGTCTATAGTAGTTCCCGCCAAACACCCGATGATGATTGGACGTAAACGTGCTTTGACGGACTCGGATATGGGCTTGTAATCATGGACATTTGGTTTAGACTTTTTAAGGAGTACAAATTTCACAAAACCAACCTCAAATTCAGGCCCAGTGGGTCGTTTCGAGTCAAATAACACTAATTTGGGTCGACACCGTCACCAGGGGTAAAACCGTCTTTTAGCAACTGAGTCAAAACCCGGTCAAAGATTTTCCCGAGGCACGTGAGTCAGCCGTGACACCTCACACGGCTGATTCTTACCCAAACTCTACAAAAAATCAGCTTCACAAAATAATAAACAATTCTGTTTAAAGTAGAATTTAATCTCAAGTAGGAATCCTATTCGAAGACCGATTCAAACACTCGACCGAGTGCAAATACTCGGCCAAGCAGCATACAACCAGCCGAGGTACCTTTCTTCTTTGCCAAGAAAGCGAAATTCTCATGTTTCTCAAACTCCTACGTTTCCTATCCTAAGCGGTATTCAAACTCTTCCAAGCCAAGGTCGGGAACTCCCTATAAATAGCCCCTTGCATACAAAACTTTCAATAATCAGAACACATCATATAACACACGGTTTTTACACAACAATAAACCCCGAAAAAACAGCCTCATAACACGGTTTTCATACAACCTCGATATCTAGCAAATCCCGACACCTTTCCGAAGCCTGAAACCCGAGACCTTTTTTTAGTTTTTCGTTCGTTTATTATTATTTATTCTACAATACGATTTCTAAAATTTATATCTTTTCTAAAACTATTCCAAATATTTGATATTGATTTCGTAGTCAACTATCGAATATAACGAATATCGAGAAAACTAAGTCGAGTACGAGTTATGCAATATTCGTACGCGATTTAATCAAAAATTTCCGAAAAACCGTTTCCGAAAAACAGGCTGCCACGCGACCCGCCGGCGTCCCGGGCGAGTCGCGCGGCCGGCTGCCGACGTGCTCCTTTTTTTCGTTTTTTTTTATTATTTTTCGAGCTTCGTTTTTTATACAAAACAACGTTTTAACAATATTTTTCAGATTTCGATTAATATTTATTTTTCTCGATCTCGTATATTCATTTACTATATTATTATTCAATCGTTACTAACCCGTTTTCTCGTGTTTGTAGCAATTTATTTATTCGTTTGTTTTATTAGACTAAAACGAACTTCACATGCTAAAATAACTTTGACGATATTAGTTTAACATGCATTAAACGACTTAGCAACCCATTCATTTATTTTCCTCACATGTCTTAGGAAAATAATCTCTGCATATCATTCAATCGTCGAACTAACGCGTGTACACAAAACCGAACGATATCTTAGTAAAGGCCGCTAAGTGCGGGCGGGGTTGGGTGTTCTCAATGAGCTTCCCAACACGTACCCTCACCCCTTACTCAGAACCGTGGTTTCCGGATGTCCGAAACCATTGGCAACGAGAGTCATTCAATATACGATTAACCGCGCAAGTCGGCATCGGTATCGAAATGCTAAAGGACGAACCCGATAAACTCTGACATCGGAAATGGGCCATGTTTTAAATATGGCCCACTACGACATAGAGTGGGTTCGAATGGTTCCGAATAACCACTAAATTCGGTGGCGACTCCTACTTCGATTTAAAATTCTATTCGATCCATCTCATATGGAAATTCATTCGCCTCCCCAAACCCGCGCGTGGCCGCGTCGGGGTGGACCTATGTCATGTCCACAATTTGGCGACTCCGCTGGGGATTAACTGATGTGTCACTTACCATCGGCATCCTCAGGGTGAGACTCGAAAAGAAATCGTTCGATTAGTAGTGTACACGTTTTAGTTCAATGGTTCATGCATAACCCAATTCTTTCCCGGGCCGGTTACTTGTGACCGACGTCCCACTATACCATGGTGCATTCCCACTTGGGTGCACTAAAGACTTCGATGGCGGAACTCGCATGGGTTTTACGGCAGATTCTAAGACCAACTCGGCTTAGGAGGTCCGTCCTGATTTGCGAGAATGCGATCGTTGTTGGTATAGACCCTATTCGACCGACCGAGACTTAGACTAAGAGCATACATGGCGTCGTTATACTGTTTCCATGACTACATGCTACTTGATCTTCTTTGGTCTTTTTCAAAAACCGTCATTTTTCAAAAAACTTACATCTTTTCAAATCCATTCTTTTTTCAAAACCCGGAAAGCTGCCGAATTTAGGACTTATGATTTTGACTCAAAATAGCCTATTTTTAGCCGGTATGCTGTCCAAACCTTTTCAAAAAGCCCGAAATCTCGGCCCGATACCCTTCTTCCCGGTTTTCAAAAAAATCGGGCTATCCTACCCGACTTTGCTCGGTTTTCAAATCCAAATTCCCTTTTCAAAACCCTCTTCTTCTTAGGGCTTCCTGTATTTAGCAGTGTCGGGTCGTCTCATAAGCTAGAGTCTATAGCGTCGAAACTCCGTCGATCCTACATCACGAGTTTCCACCCCATCCCAGTCCGCCTTATTTGTCAAGGCACGGCCCACCTTCGTAGGACAGACTCCTACGAAGGGAAGACCGTTTACACATTCAAGTCCAAAGTCTGGGGAATTCTCACGTAGACCTTCCTTCGAACGGGACTAGGCCCACTTTGCCGAATCCTAAGGAAGGCCCACCGTCCGCGGGTCATCCGTCTAGAAGTCGGCTTTCACGAGTCACCCGTCTAGGTGTCTTTTCCGAGTCATTTCCTTTTCAGGCTTTTCCTCACTTGGGGGCTACCCTTTAGCGGGGCGATCAACCGCGTTTGCTCTAAGGATCAGGTCTTACACGTGTTGGCTCACGTACCCCACTTTCGAGTCACTTAGATGTTGCACCATTTGAGTCTTATCAAAGTCTTTAGTCTCACTCGGGGGCTGTCCTCCACCCGAGCAGTCAACCACGGTCACCTTAAAGGGTACCCTACGTTCATCCTGCACCGGCGTCCTTATGATGCCTTCTTCAGGTCGTACCTATGCTACGAATACTCGAGTCACCTAGGGTTAGGTCACCACGGTTGGTCCGAGCACGTGATACGGTCAAACACGGTCGCCCCCATTTTCGGATTCACCCTTATGCAGCTCGAGTCCAATTCGCAGTCGTTACCTCGTCTAGATCAACGTTCGAGTATCCCGGTCCAAGAGTCTTTGTCGACCCGTCACCCCGGGCCGTGTCTAGTTTGACTCCCTCTCCTGCACTTGCGCAAAGCCGAGTTTAGGCGAGTCGTGGCACCCGTCTTTCTCTCCAATCAAAGACCTTACAAAAAAAAACAACCAACCGAGCGTCCGAGTCCGGATTTGATTCGAGTCTAAGTCTGAGTTCGAGTCTAGGATACCCTACATCCTCATTTCCAAATCAAAGTCAGAGTCAAAGTCAATTGTATTCTGTCCTCTTTTTTCAAAATTCAATAAAATCAACTTTTCTATTTCTCATACATACTTTCCTTATGTGTTTCCGAGAACATGATGAACACCATCATACACTGTGAGCACACGCACGTGACTATTATATGCACATCTATAATGACTGCAGGAAACCGAGCCCGTGTTTTCCTTTTACCTATTCCATGTCTGGTATAGAAAGCCACATAACTACCTGTAGCAGGAGCATATCGAATCCTATGACAAATCTGGGTAGTCTTCTAGTTTGGGTTCAAGACGGGAGGCAAGCCCATTTCCCACAATAAACACCCATCCAATAAGACTAGCCAGTCCCTACCTTAGGTGTTAGTCTGACCGACAAAAAAGACTGGACAAAAAAAATCAAAAGTCCAAGAGAAAAAAAAGCAAAAGGCCAAAACAAAAAAGCTGGCCATGATCAAAAAAGTATTATCAACATCTCTCGACCAGACACGGTCAACTCAAATGAAGAATCCCATGACCGGGGCTAAGAGGTCAACCCAAAGAATTCAAAAACCCATGACCGTGAAACGGTCAATTCAAAAATTATCAATACCCATACCATCCAATAGGGGAGAGACAGTCAAGCTGGTCAGCTAACACCACATCTAGCCTTCCCACATTACAACCCTCAAGACCTTCTCGAGACCTAGGCTAGAGACAGCCCAGAATTTTGAGGATTCAAGCTCCATAGGATACACCCTAACCTTTAGGGCCAGACATGGAAATCAGATCCCGCATTATCAAACCTGCCCAATCGAAGTTCGAGCCATTCTACTCGACTTCCCCTTTACATAACAGAATTCACAATCACCATACGCAAATCCGAGAGCAAAACTCATTAAAATCCCTCGTTAAAATCCCCGAGAGCAAAACTCGTTAAAATCCCCGAGAGCAAAACTCATCAAATCCCCGAGAGCAAAACTCGTTAAAATCCCCGAGACCAAAACTCATCAAATCCCCGAGAGCAGAACTCGTTAAAATCCCCGAGAGCAGAATTCGTTAAAATCCCATCCCAATTCTTCTCATTCAAACCGGTTACCATCCCCAAACACGGGAACTCAACTTGCAGTCGGCATAGAACATGCCCAAATAGTTCACACCACCTCTGGGGGCTATCCCGGAGAACGCTCACAGTCACAGGATCAACATCCTAACTATTCTAGCCCTTTGATCAAGACATCATTGGGAATGCACCTAGCCTGCACCATCATTGTGGCTAGTTACACACAAAGCCCTAGTAAACTAGGCACCATTATATATCTTTCAATCCACTGAACTACGGCTTGGTTTGATTTCACTACACATGAATACGTAGGCAGCCTTTCAACAAGGGCACAACCACCCACATTCACACAAATTCGAAAAAGCATCATCATTCCGGTCACGACACTGTCATGTTCTCAGCAGCTAGCTTTGTCATCCTGGGGGCTTCTCCTAGGCAGAAGTTCTCCATCCACTCATAAAATCCAGATAAATTCAAAGAATAAAGATCTAGCCTCCTTTCTATAGTGTGTCCTAGTACTCGGCTCAGTTGAAGACGAGAATTGGTCAGGGACTCGAAGCAATACCCACTTTGGGAATGTACCCCTAAATCAAAAGAATATCCAAAAGAACACCAGTCTATGGCATTGCTACCACAAAGCCCTGTCGTACGGAAACAGTCCCATTCCGAGGATTCGACCGTGTTGCCACTCGCCTAGGTTACGGAATAGCGCAACTTAAGAGTCTTGTCATATTAGGTGGCCCATCCCCTACCGAGTCACGGTCCAACCCTTAGAGAGTCCAGTCGTGTCGGTCAACTCGTCTTGTCGCGTCCAGAGTCGAGTCGGTCGGCATATCTCTCTCTTCAAATTCTCATTTTAAAATTCGCGAAACTTAGCCATTTGAGAAAATCCCTTTCCTAGTCGATCACCACGAGAATAGGAATTTTTATCACACTTCATCTAGGCATACAGGCCTAACCAGAGACTTTAAGAGTCCGTGTCAGAATCGGATTAGGAATCAAAGTCATCCCAAGCATCCTTATTTCCAAGCTTTTCAAAAAAAATTCAGCATTTTTCTCTTTAAAAAAAGTTTTCGAAAAATCATCACTTCTTCCCCAGCATGGGTCGGTGTTTCACCTAAATGTTACATACAAATTATGCCAGCATGCAGGTACACCCAACACTCCCGAGAAATTCTAAGAAAAATTCCCCAGTGGAAAGTCCAGGTGACATTTTATATCTGTAAACAGATATACCCATAGCTTCCAAGGCAAGCTCCCGCGCAATTCCAAGACAGGATATACCTGTAAACAGGTATACCCATGGCTTCCAAGGCAAGCCCCCACGACATTATCAGCATCAACCCAGGTATGATTTCTATTCTATGGCTGGCGAGCCCTTCACGCTGGTCTAATGGACTCTAAACGACCCGATCGGAAGTCAGCCAGGTTTTAATCCTTGATTGACCTGGTAGCTACTCTGACTTTTGCCTTGTCCAAGCCTCAGTCAGAGTGGGGGCTCTGTAGACACCCACATTTTGACCGCCAGGTGTCTATAGTAGTTCCCGCCAAACACCTGATGATGATTGGACGTAAACGTGCTTTGACGGACTCAGATATGGGCTTGTAATCATGGACATTTGGTTTAGACTTTTTAAGGAGTACAAATTTCACAAAACCAACCTCAAATTCAGGCCCAGTGGGTCGTTTCGAGTCAAATAACACTAATTTGGGTCGAAACCGTCACCAGGGGTAAAACCGTCTTTTAGCAACCGAGTCAAAACCCGATCAAAGATTTTCCCGAGGCACGTGAGTCAGCCGTGACACCTCACACGGCTGATTCTTACCCAAACTCTACAAAAAATCAGCTTCACAAAATAATAAACAATTCCGTTTAAAGTAGAATTTGATCTCAAGTAGGAATCCTATTCGAAGACCGATTCAAACACTCGACCGAGTGCAAATACTCGGCCAAGCAGCATACAACCAGCCGAGGTACCTTTCTTCTTTGCCAAGAAAGCGGAATTCTCATGCTTCTCAAACTCCAACGTTTCCTATCCTAAGCGGTATTCAAACTCTTCCAAGCCAAGGTCGGGAACTCCCTATAAATAGCCCCTTGCATACAACACTTTCAATAATCAGAACACATCATATCACACACGGTTTTTACACAACAATAAACCCCGAAAAAATAGCCTCATAACACGGTTTTCATACAACCTCGATATCTAGCAAATCCCGACACCTTTCCGAAGCCTGAAACCCGAGACCTTTTTTTAGTTTTTCGTTCGTTTATTATTATTTATTCTACAATACGATTTCTAAAATTTATATCTTTTCTAAAACTATTCCAAATATTTGATATTGATTTCGTAGTCAACTATCGAATATAACGAATATCGATAAAACTAAGTCGAGTACGAGTTATGCAATATTCGTACGCGATTTAATCAAAAATTTCCGAAAAACCGTTTTCGAAAAACAGGCTGCTACGCGACCCGCCGGCGTCCCGGGTGAGTCGCGCGGCCGGCTGCCGACGTGCTCCTTTTTTTCGTTTTTTTTATTATTTTTCGAGCTTCGTTTTTTATACAAAACAGCGTTTTAACAATATTTTTCAGATTTCGATTAATATTTATTTTTCTCGATCTCGTATATTCATTTTCTATATTATTATTCAATCGTTACTAACCCGTTTTCTCGTGTTTGTAGCAATTTATTTATTCGTTTGTTTTATTAGACTAAAACAAACTTCACATGCTAAAATAACTTTGACGTTATTAGTTTAACATGCATTAAACGACTTAGCAACCCATTCATTTATTTTCCTCACATGTCTTAGGAAAATAATCTCTGCATATCATTCAATCGTCGAACTAACGCGTGTACACAAAACCGAACGATATCTTAGTAAAGGCCGCTAAGTGCGGGCGGGGTTGGGTGTTCTCAATGAGCTTCCCAACACGTACCCTCACCCCTTACTCAGAACCGTGGTTTCCGGATGTCCGAAACCATTGGCAACGAGAGTCATTCAATATACGATTAACCGCGCAAGTCGGCATCGGTATCGAAATGCTAAGGGACGAACCCGATAAACTCTGACATCGGAAATGGGCCATGTTTTAAATATGGCCCACTACGACATAGAGTGGGTTCGAATGGTTCCGAATAACCACAAAATTCGGTGGCGACTCCTACTTCGATTTAAAATTCTATTCGATCCATCTCATATGGAAATTCATTCGCCTCCCCAAACCCGCGCGTGGCCACGTCGGGGTGGACCTATGTCATGTCCACAGTAGTATTGTCACACTACTTCTTCATCTCTCTATTTTACTTTGTTAATCACATTTAATACAAATCAAAAGAAACCTATTTCTTTAGACTAGGATTAATGGGGGTGGGTAAAAAGGTGGAGGTGGGTAAAAAGGTGGAGGTGGGGGGTGAAAGGTAAATTAATAATAAAAAATTTGGACCCAAACTAGTTTGTTCAAGATTTGGTCCAAATAGGACCTCTCCCATCTTATTGTTAACCATGACACTTGTCATCTTCTAATTGATTTTTATTTTTGTATTTATTATAAACTTTAAAATGAATATATTTTAAACATACTTTATTAAAATAAAATAAAAAATTCACCAATATTCATATTTTTTCATGCTCTATAAATAGACACCAACCTTGATATACTTAAAATTTTTGTTCATTTTCTCCCTTATTAATTACTCTCTTTTATCTTCAAAAAACTCAAAATATGGATAAAACTTTTGTAAATTTGTTAGATTCTCAAGATAATCCCAATTCACAACATTCGAACCTTCAAAATCACACTCAAAATTATCCAAATGTTTCAAACGTTCAACAAATACCATCTCAAAATTTTTAAGTTCTAGGATCATTTATATAATCGAATTAATTAAGTTGAGTAAAAGTGTAATTTGACAACCGTAATTAGCTACTTATATATTTGTCTCGTTTTTTATAATAAAAAAAGTATGTTTTTTTTTAAATAATAAAAATGTAAATTCGTAAAAAAGTAATATTTTCCATTAACGTAAATATATAACCGACTTCGTAAAATAATTATTGATTGTTCAATAAAATTGTTCCAGTATGGAAACAATTAAACCCGACTTTGGGTCCGGGTCTTAACAAGTGCTATTTGATGCTTAAAACGGTCAATGTTAGTCTTCCTCTGATCTCCCCTTCCCCTTACTCCGATGATCGGACCTTCCCGGCGAAGACGATCAGTCCCTGCACAATAAACGCACAGGACCCGGAGGTGTCCGGGGGAACCCTTTCCGATGCCTAAGTCAGTCCGTGAATAGCCTTTAGGAACCTAGCTCGAGAGGAACTAGGTGGCGGTTATAAAGTGAGAATCTAGAGAGAGAAAATCCAACCCCCTTCTTGTGGGAAATGGAAGAGTATTTATACCTTCCCACAAGAGAGAGGAAAGAGAAGGAGAGAGAGAGGGAGGATGAGTGGATGAGAGGGTGACAAGTGTGTAGACACCCACATTTTGACCGCCAGGTGTCTATAGTAGTTCCCGCCAAACACCCGATGATGATTGGACGTAAACGTGCTTTGATGGACTCGGATATGGGCTTGTAATCATGGACATTGGTTTAGACTTTTTAAGGAGTACAAATTTCATAAAACTAACCTCAAATTTAGGCCCCGTGGGTCGTTTCGAGTCAAATAACACTAATTTGGGTCGAAACCGACACCAGGGGTAAAACCGTCTTTTAGCGACCGAGTCAAAACCCGGTCAAAGATTTTCCCGAGACATGTGAGTCATCCGTGACACTCACACGGTTGATTCCAACCCAAATTCCTACAAATTTCAGATTCATTAAAAGCAATAAACAATTCCGTTAAAGGTAGAATTCGACCTCAAGTAGGAATTCTATCCGGAAACCGAATCAGACATCGACTGAGTACCAAATACTCAGCCGAAACACCCCTCAAATCAGCCGAAATTCCTTTCTTCTTGGCCAAGAAAACGGAATTCCCATGCTCCTCAAACTCCCACGTTTCCTATCCTAAGCGGTATTCAAACTCTCCTAAACCAAGGTCGGAAACTCCCTATAAATAGGACCTCCCGTCCAACACAAAACACAACGGTTTTCCATCCAATATACACGGTTTTTACACACCCATCACACCGAAAAAACAGCCTTATAACACGGTTTACATACAACCCGATAGTTAGCAAATCCCGACACTTTTTCCGAAACCTCGAAACCCCGACGAAGCCGGCCAAATCCGACGTCCCAAGCCACCCGTTCAAACCGATACACCTTAACTCATCCTCATCATCTCGACGCTCCCAAGTCTAAGCCACTTCCCGACGAGCCTTATCCCGAGAAAACAAAGCATGTAGGTTGAGGGTGTAAATCAAACCCGATTCTTCTTTCTTCTCTTCCCTTCTCCTCGTCTTTTTTATTATTATGGGTCTCTCGTCGGTCTTTTTTATTTTCTAATATCGATATTATTAAAAACTATTTTCATATACCGAATATTCTTAAAATATGATATCGATTCTATATAATCGAATATCGTATCAAAAAGAATTATATCAAGTTTTCGACGATATCGTTACACTTTTCGTTCAAAATTCTTTTTTTTTACTTTTCGTTCAAAACAAACTTTTTCAAAACCTTTTCTAGAGTCATTCCGACTATTCGATATCGATTTCATAATCGAATATCGAATATGACGAATATCGAAAATATAAACCGAGTATAAATTAATCCATATTTGTACGCGATTTATAAGATTTTTCGACAAAAAATAAAAGTGGACAGACCCGTACGCGAGTCGCGCCCGGTCCAGGCGACTCGCGCACGAGTCTGTGACCCGGTCCTATTTTTTTAGTTTTTCGTTCGTTTATTTTTATTATTCTACGAAACAATTTCTAAATTTATATCTTTTCCAAAACTATTCCAAATATTTGATATTGATTTCATAATCAATTATCGAATATAACGAATATCGAGAATATTAAGTCGAGTACGAATTATGCGATATTCGTACGCGATTTAATCAAAAATTTTCCGAAAACCGTCGTCGAAATCAGGCTGCCACGCGACCCGCTCACGTCCCGGGTGAGCCGCGCGGTCCACTGCCCAAACGCCCCCTTTTCGTTCTTTTTTATTCTTTTTCGAACTTCGTTTTTTATACAAAACAACGTTTTAACAATATTTTTCAGATTTCGATTAATTCTTATTTTCTCAATTTCATATATTTATTTCCTATTCATCGTTACTAACCCGTTTTCTCGTGTTTGTAGCAAATTATCCTCATATTTTCTTTTCATCGTTTTATTAGACTAAAACGAACTCACATGCTAAAATAACTTTGACGTTAGTAGTTTAACATGCATTAAACGACTTAGCAACCCATTTATTTTTTCCTCACATGTCTTAGGAAAATAATCTCTGCATATCATTCAATCGTCGAACTAACGCGTGTACACAAAACCGAACGATATCTTAGTAAAGGCCGCTAAGTGTGGGCGGGGTTGGGTGTTCTCGCTGAACTTCCCAACACGTACCCTCACCTCTTACTCAGAACCGTGGTTTCCGGATGTCCGAAACCATTGGCAACGAGAGTCATTCAATATACGATTAACCGCTCAAGTCGGCATCGATATCGAACTGCAAAGGGACGAACCCAATAAACTCTGACATCGGAAATGGGCCAGGCTTTAAGTATGGCCCACTACGACATAGAGTGGGTTCGAATGGTTCCGAATAACCATAAAATTCGGTGGCGACTCCTACTTCGATTTAAAATTCTATTCGATCCATCTCATATGGAAATTCTATCGCCTCCCCAAAACCCGCGCTTCGCCGCGTCGGGGTGGACCTATGTCATTTCCACAAAGTGGCTTCACCTTGTCCACCCATTCCCTTTTACCTTAGGCAAAATGACGGGAGGGCCCCTGGTTTCCCCTGCCCCTGCTGGGTGTGTGAACACCTCGGGGACCAGAAGGCAGGGGGTCTTGGTTGCCCTGCTTGGCGGGCGGCGTTGCCCTGCCGGGCAGGTGGGTGCCTTGGTGTAACGACTCCTCGTTTAATGGCCTGCAGGGCAGGCTCTTCTTTATTCACGGGTCGGGCCATCCTGGGACCCAAATGACAGGTGACCCATTGCAGGCTACCGACCCCCATCAATTGGCCCTCGCCGGCTAAGGGGAAACAAGGCTCCCTCTGGCAGGCGATCTCTAGGATGGGAGGTTGACTCCTTTGAGCGGCTTAGCATTTAATGCGCTGCGTGTTCCCGAGGAAAGAAACTCAACTGCATTGGGCATGCAAAGAGTTGGAATGTTCTTGGCTCATGATTACCTCTCTTGCAAAGAGGATTTGTGGGCAGTGTGTCTATTCGGCGATTGGCTCTTCTTTTTACTGAGGTGGTTGGGGTGCCATAAATGGTGGGTCTTTGCCTTTATATAAATTCTGGTCTCCACCATTTTCACGTTCCATCCTCAATTTTTCTTCTAGCCTCACTTCAAAGAACAATGTCTTGGATTAAGAAAACAGTTCTTTGTTATGGAGTCCGCGTGGGTACCTTTCGTTTCAAGGGATTCTGGAGGTTTAGATATCCAAGGGCGGCTTTTCTGGCCCTGCGTCGCAGCAGGCGACTTCAGCTTCGCTCTTCTCGGAATGTTAGGAGGAGAGCTGCTAGAAAGAGAGCTGCTAGGGTAGGCAAACGTCCTGTCCAATCCTCATCCCCACTTGGACCCATGCTTAAGCGCTGTTCTGGCTGTTTTGATCGGGGGTGCCACACGTATTTCCCCTGGCTACACCCAGAGCAGTTTGATCCTAACTGCCCTGAGTTAAACTCTTCTCCTGAGTCGGGCCCTTCTTCTCCTCTGAAGAAGGTGGGTTGTGGTTCCTGCGACGATGTTAGGACGGTTCCTTACGGCAGGGACTGGGACATCAGCAGCCGCGATTCCGGGGACAGTGAAGGTCAGGGTTACTCTGGTAGGAGTGAAGATGAAGGCCCTGACGACCCCTCCAAAGACTCCGATGACTGGGACTGGGGGTCTGCCCTGGATGACGATAGCCCTGGGGATTACTCCCCTGATCTTGATGATGATTAGGTCTGCTCCGGGCTTTGCAGGCTAGTTAACTAAGCCAAAAAATCAGGCTTCTTTTGCACTTTTACTTTGTATGCTCTGAATGTAACTTGCCCATTTTTGGGCCTTTTCAAATCAATGAAAGATCAGGCGGATTTTCATGTGCTCTGCGTTTTTCTTTTGAATGAGTGAATGAATGAAGGGATGACGTCCCAGGATGATTAATCCTCTGACACCCTCTGCCTTTTCGAGGCTTTTCTTGGGAAATGGTGGGTGGTTAGGTTTTGAAAATGTGACACGTGGGGGTTTCTTGGGAAGGTCTTTGAGATGGGCGACTCTTCATCTGCCCATGTCTATAAAAACACTTTTCCTCCTCCTGCTCTCCCTTTTACACTTTTGCAAACCTAAACAACTCTATTTTTCAAAATCTTCTTGCTAGAAATATTCCAGACTGAGGAACTACATTCTTTGCGCCTTCGTCTGATCGGCCATCGACCTTAGGTTAGAATCTTCTCTTCCACCTTCGTTTTTCCTTTAATTCCTCGTTTTTACTCTTCTCAATCGCCATGAGTAGCCGTCGAATCCGTATTTTGGACTTTACCAGCCCCTCTGCTGGAGGGGAAGAGGGTAGAAATAGGGTTGGGACTGACTTGGCCTCCTCCTCTGGAGGGTCTAATGCTAGGAGGGCCGAGGAGGGTCGCTTGGATGGGGGTGCCAACTCTCCGGACCCCGCCCCTTTTGATGTCATCGATTCTGATGACGAAGCGAGGGAAAATGACCCTTCGACCATCGCCGGTCCACTTGTCCCTAGGGAGAAAGGGAGGACCTTTATTTAGATAAGGCTAGGTACCATGTTCCCTTGAGAACTTATCTTGACACCAAGAGCAGAGATTTGCTCTTAGAGAAAAACACTGCTGAGATATTGCTAATTTTTACAATTTTGGGGAAGGCTACACGATAATCGTCCCTGATGAGAAGGATACTGTGTGTAACCCCCCCCCCCCCCCGACGGCTGTATAGCCGTTTTTCATAAATGCTTAGAATTTGGCATGCGTTTCCCCCTCCATCCCTTTTTAGAGGAAGCGTTTAGGCGAATGAATGTGACCATCGCCCAATTGACCGCTATGGCAGTTAGGTCGCTGATATCCTACACATGGACTTGCCTGTTCCATGGCGACAAGCCTTCAATCGATGCTCTGAGGTATATGACTGGCCTGCAGATGGTGGCCTCTGGGAGTGAGGGCTCCCCTGGATACTGGTCCATCCAGAGGCAGAAGGGGTATTCTCTGGTATGGCCAATTTTAGATAGCCTGAAAGACTGGAAGAACAACTTCCTTTATGTGCATAGTGCCACAGGATGGAAGATTCCTCGGCATTTCAGGAATCACGTTCATACAAGACTGGAAACTCGCGAGGAGTATCATCCCGGGGTCGGGGGGAAGGCTCTGGAGGTGAAACTGAGCGAGAAAGATGAGGATCTGGTGAAGAAGTTCGTCGCTTATGTGGACAAATCAGGCGTGTACGGCCCTGGTTTCTGGCTTCCTAATGCGGAGCTTATTGCCCTTGATAAATATCTGACCCGAGTGGGCATGAATCCTGGTCTTGATAGAGGTAGTTCCAGGGATATTATTGGTCGTGTCTTGCTTCCATCCGTCCCTCTTATAGTCCAATTCATTTTCCTTTTACCCTGCAGATCTCGCTACTCGGACTTGGACGAGGAAGGAGGTGAGGCATCTGGGTCTGAACGAAGATTTCATCGTTGTTGAAAAGCGCCCCCCCTTCCTTCCAATTTTAAGAAGGGCGAGAAGAATTTGATAAAGTACCTGAGGGGCCTCCCAGCTAACAGGGCGAAACTCCCTCTTCCCCCCCAGACTTCTACCTACGAAGTCGGCATCCTCCCCTGCTCACGGCGTGGAGACGGTGGCTGCTTCTGAGGCCACCCCTTCTCCACCAACAAACAAGGAGGCCCCCCTGCGGGGGTTCGTACTTCCCCTGGACCGCAGCCTGCCGGTTCTGAGGAAACTGGGGAAAGCACCCCTCAGAAGTTGACTAGGGAGAGGGGCAGGGAGCCCATAAATGATGCGCAAGTGGTGGATCTTGAGGCTGACACGCCTGGTCCTAAGCGTCCTGCTCATGACGTCCCCGACACCCTCTTTTCAGAGGAGAACGTTGAGTTTCATTATACTGCCGGTGACAGTCTGGAGGTTTCTGCTCTGCTCTCTGATTCCGGCGCTGTCCTGGCGGACCATATTACCAAAACTGTGACCTCCACCACCAAACAGGTGGTTCAGTACATACAGCGTACCTCTCGAGTTTTTCAGGCTTCTGCCGAATTGGCAGCCCTTAGTCGCCTGGCTGATGAGGAGTTGGTTGTTTCTTCCCCTCTTTCTGACCGCCTGGCCGCAGTTGAGAGGGATGTCGTCCTTATTGCCAGCTTGAAAGATCAACTGTCAAAGCAGGAGGGTGCTCTGGAAGACGCCAGAGGTCAAGTGGCCCATTGGAAACTCCAAAGGGAAAGAGCTATCAGGGGGATGTCCAACATGGAGGAGGAGCTGAAGAAAGCGAGGCAGGATGTTGCTGAGCTGGAGCGGGCCAGGAAGGCGATGGCTGAACTAGAGCATGTGAAGAGGAGGGTAAGTGACCTAGAGGAGCTCCTGTCCCAGACCAATTCCGACCTTCAAAAAGCTCAAACTGACTTGGTGACAAAGGATGGGGAGTGGCAGAAAGAGAAAAACGCCATAATTCAGGAGGCCGAAGGCGAGGTGGCGAAGGGTTTTGAGGATGGCGCCAACTCCTCTCTGCAACTTGTCATGGAAGTCATCAGAGAGATGTTTCCAGATTTTAACGAGGACGCCTTCCTAAGTCTTTATACTGCCAAGAACGATGCTCGGGAAAACAGGCCACCTGATGAGGCTGCCGACCCTAGCCAGGATGCTCCTGACGTCTAACATGCAGGGCAGTCGTCCTCTGAGGGCTCCTGTCCTTCCCCTACTGCGCCGCCTTCGCTTCCCTGCTGATTTTTTAATCTTTTCGCGCGCTGGGCCCTGATGTGGCCGGCTGCCGTTTCTGGTGTAAGGCTTTAACTCTTTTGCTTGTGAATTTTAACGTCCTTTTGTAAAGATTTTTTGTTTATGAATGTATCTATTCCATTTTGCTTGCTTTTCTTTCAAAGTCCGGTTCAGCTTTTGGCTTCTGATCGAAGTCCAAGGAGCCTGCCCCTGCCTGCCCAGAGACAGGGAGGGGATTTTGCGTTTTTTATACAAGGTCGGGGAGCTGCCCTCAGTCCTTGTTCTTTTGGCGTGCGAAACCTGGCCTGACCCTGGCTTCTTTTCTAAGTCCAGGGGGCCTGCCTCCTGCCTGCCTGGAGGCAGGCGGGGGCTTTGCGTTTTTTTTTATACAAGGTTGGGGGCTGCCCCCAGTCTTTGTTCTTTTGGCGTGCGAAGCCTGGCCTGACCCTGACTTCTATTCGAAGTCCAGGGGTCCTGCCCCCCTGCCTGCCTAGAGGCAGGAGGGGGGGCTTTGCGTTTTTTATACAAGGTTGGGGGCTGCCCCCAGTCCTTGTTCTTTTGGCGTGCGAAGCCTGGCCTGACCCTGGCTTCTATTCGAAGTCTAGGGGGCCTGCCCCCTGCCTGCCCAGAGGCAGGCAGGGGGGCTTTGCGTTTTTTATACAAGGTCGGGGGCTGCCCCTAGTCCTTGTTCTTTTGGCGTGCGAAGCCTGGCCTGACCCTGGCTTCTACTCGAAGTCTAGGGGGCCTGCCCCTTGCCTGCCCAGAGGCAGGCGGGGGGACTTAAAATTTTTTGTTGAGGGGTCTATTTCCCTTAATCTTAGCAATAGGGGAGCTTCCCCATATTGCCCCCTGCTCGTTTGTGTGGAAAAAAATGCTAATTTTGAACAGACAACGAGTATTAACTGCGAACTTTCATTTCTCAGAAAAACTTGTGACAGCCTTTTTGTGGTCGGAGTCGTCGACATTCTATTTTGACCGTCCTCCGCCATTTTTCTTTGCAAGAAACAAACTACTTAGCCTTCTAGTATTTAGACGTAATATTTTTTCAAAGTGTCTACATTCCAGTGATCAGCTAATTCTTGTCCTTCAAGATTGGCGATTTTGTAGGTGCCTGGCCCTTTGATCTGGGTTACCTCGTATGGGCCCTCCCAGTTGGCGCTCAGTTTTCCGTGTTCCCGTGATTTTCCTACTGCTTGTGTTTTCCTTAAGACCAAATCTCTTATCTGGAAGCTTATCTCATTTACCCTTCTGTTGTATGCCCTCCTCATTCGTTGTTGATAGGCGGCTATGTTAATGCTGGCCTCTTCCCTGACTTCATGGACTAGGTCTAGGGCTTTAGCCATTGATGCCTCATTATCCGCCCTGCCATATTGTTGGGATCTCAGGGTAGGTATTCGTGCTTCAATGAGTAGCAGGGCCTCTGCCCCATGACCAGGCCAAAAGGGGTCTGCCTTGTAGACTCTTTGCGGGTGGTCCTGATTGACCACAGGATGCTTGGCAATTCATCTGCCCATCTGCCCTTGAGGTCATCTACCATCTTTTTTAATCCATTTAGGATTTGCTTGTTGGTGGCCTCTGCTTGCCCGTTAGTTTGTGGGTGGCAGACGGCAGAATAGGCGACTGCTATTCCGTGTCCTTCCAACCATACTCTTAAGGGGTCATTATCAAATTGTCTCCCATGGTCAAACACCAACATCTTTGGTAGGCCAAATCTTGTTATGATATTCCTTCAGATGACCTTCCTGACTGCAGGCTCAGTGATGTTAGGGACTGCTTCAGCTTCAATCCATTTTGTGAAGTAGTCAATCCCTACTATCAGAAATTTCTGGCCTCCTGTGGCTGCAGTGAAGGGACCTAATATATCCATTCCCCATTGAGCAAAAGGGATAGAAGATAAGATTGGCCTGAGCTCCTGGGCCGGGGCATGAATTGATGGGGCAAAGAGTTGGCACTTCCTGCATTTTTGAGTAAAGTTCTTTGCATCTGCTAGCAGGGTAGGCCAGTAATACCCTACCCTCAGGGCTTTGTGGGCCAAGGACTTCCCTCCAATGTGGTGACCGCAGATTCCTGAATGGATGTCGTCCAGTACTTCCTCAGCCTGCCTTGCCCCCAGACATTTGAGCAGGGGTGAGGAGAATGACTTTTTGTACAGGTCTTCTCCCACCATTATAAACCATGCGGCTCTTGCTAGCGTTTTTCTTTTTTGAGTGGGGTCAAGTGGTAGGATTCCATGTTTTTTGAATTGGATGATTGGAGTCATCCAATCTCCAGGGCCATTTTCCTCAACGACACTGACTGGTTGGCAGGGGGTGGTAGATTTTTCTTGGACCACGTCCACCTAGACCGATCTTCGTATGTCCTACAAGCTGGAGCTGGCCAGTTTTGTCAAAGCATCTGCCCGGTTATTCTGGGACCGGGGGATCTGTCTGATTTCATAGGACTTAAGTCCTGACAGCTCTTGTTTTACCTTGTCCAAATACGCGGCCATCGCCTGGTCTCTGGCTTTATATTCTCCGTTGATTTGGTTGGCTATGAGCTGGGAGTCTGTTGCTAAGACAACCCGTTCTGCCCCTGCGGCTTGGGCCAACTTTATGCTTGCGAGAACGGCCTCATATTCAGCTTCATTGTTGGATGCAGGGAAGGTGAACCTGAGAGCGTGCTCAAAGTCCGTTCCCTCAGGGCTGATTAGTACAACCCCTGCCCCTGCACCGTTGGTTGTGGAAGATCCGTCCGTGTACACCACCCATTTTCCGGCGGGGGGATCATCTTCCTCTGAATGAGAGCATTCGGCCAGAAAATCCGCCAGGGCTTGTGCTTTAATGGCTGCCTTGGGCTGATAGGATATTCCGAGACCGCTCAACTCGATGGCCCATTTCAGCAACCTTCCCGATTTCTCGAACTTTTCCAAGACTTTTTCTAATGGTTGGTCAGTCAGCACTACAACAGGGTGTGCCTCGAAGTATGGTCTGAGCTTTCGGGCTGCAATGACGACTGCGTATGCTGCCTTTTCCACCACCGGGTAATTTTTCTCGGCTGCGCCCAGAGCATGACTCACGAAGTATATAGGTTGCTGAGAGCCTGCTTCTTCTCTTAAGATAACTGCGCTTACTGTTGAGTTAGTCACAGCGATGTAAAGGAAAAGTTTTTCCCCTGCCACTGGTCTTGCCAGGGTAGGGAGCTCTTTCAAATGTTCCTTCAGTTGTTTAAAGGCTTCTTTTTGCTCGTCTTCCCATTTAAACTGTTTGTTGCCTTTTAACACTTTGAAGAACGAAGTTGATTTGTCTGCTGACCTGGCGATGAAGCGTGCCAGGGCAGCCATCCTGCCAGTTAGGCGCTGAATATCTCTAATGGTCTTCGGTTCTGGAAGGTCCAAGACCGCCTGAACCTTTTCAGGGTTGGCGTCTATTCCCCTTACGCTGACCAAAAAACCCAGAAATTTTCCAGAGCGAACTCCAAACGTGCATTTTTTGGGGTTGAGCTTCATCTTGTAGACTCGTAGGGAGGAGAAAGTCTCCTGCAAATCTGTAAGGTGCTCTTTTTCTCCCTTGCTTTTTACGATGGCGTCGTCGACGTAAGCCTCTACATTTCTTCCCTTCTGATTTTCGAAGACCTTGTCAACTAGCCTTTGGTAAGTGGCGCCTGCGTTTTTAAGTCCAAATGACATCATTTTATACATGTAGGTGCCATAGCTGGTGATGAAGGCACACTTCACCCTGTCAGGCTGCCAAAGATGCACTTGATGGTACCCTGAAAAAGCGTCAAAAAAACTCAGCATGGAGTACCCACTAGTGGCGTTGTTGGAGTTTTAATACCTCGCAAGCGCACGATGTAATCGTAGCACAATAGAGGGTCGATCCCACAAGGAGCAAAGCGATGCCTAGTCGTGTTTACCCTAAATGTTTATCTAAGTCGATGAAAGGTATGATTGGTGAACTACAACTACAAAAAGAAAATAGAAAACTAAATATGAAACAAACGAAAACAAAAAACGACGGTTACTCAATAGAGAAAGGCCTAGGGTCCGACTTAACCTCCAACATGCCATAATCGTGGGTAAGGAATACCGAGCATCGAATTGCTAGGGATGATAAGAATAGTGGAACGCCTCTTGGGGTTGGCTACCTCCCTCCCGGGTTCGTAATCCAACTAAGCTAAAACCGATCACCTCCCTCCCGGGTTCGTGAGTCGGATCATTAAGTCCGCGTCTAATCCCGGTCCTTTCTCTCCCCTCTCCCAAGGTGAAGAGTCTAAACCGATAGTTTGGGTACCCTACCAAGTTCTCACTCCCGTGTTCAACTAGGCGGGGCAAGGCATGACAAGAGACGAGGTTTACAACCTAGACCTAACCGACTCCCGTCGGTGGACAAGGGTCAAGGGTTCAAGCACAACCAAATGCCAAGTCGATTCCCGATCCCCCAAACTACCCAATTTCTATTTATCCCAAACAATCCAACATTGAAATTCAAACCCACAATCTAGACATATCGGGGCCAAATCGTCCCCTAAAAAAAGAGTACTCACTAATCATTATTAAAGTAACCAAAACACACTAACAACTAACTAAACAAAGAGTACAAGCTAATGAAATAAATTTAGACTAATCTAATCCAACAAAACAATTACTAATTACTCAAGACAAATAAAATACAAACTTAAAATCATGTTTCTAAACACAATAGACAATAAAGATAACAACTTTAATCTAACTAACCTAAATTAAACATAAACCCAAGACAATAAGTAAATAAATAAATAAAAGGGAAAGATAAATTAAATCAAAAGAGAAATTAATGCATAAAGAGGAAAGTATGTATTACACAAACCCAAAAGATTAAGTGATAAATTGAATTAGGAAATCAATTAAAGCTAAACTAATTAAATAAACAAAAGAAGGGAGATGGAGCCTGGAGGTTTGCTGCGGTTTGCTCCACTACTCTAAAACCCTCTGCTCTATTCTACCTCTAACAAAATCAGCCCCCTCACAAACTGAGGGTTTTAAGTTTTTAACTCATAAAACAAAATGAACTGACCAAAACACCCTCCATTTAAATGAAAAGAAAAGAGTGAAACTAAGGGCAAGGAGGTCAATAACTATTCCAAATAAGACAAGCATCCAAATACAACTGAGCACGGTTCATTGAGTTGAGCACGGTCGACTACACACGGCTGATTCTCCCCTGTCCCGGTTACGCACGGCTCGGCGTGCGGTCGTCGGAATCTGGGTGATGCTCCGGTGGTTCTGGAATCTGGTCGGAGATGGAGGCCGGTTTCGCGCGCGGTGTTGGAGCTGACGGACTAGTGGTGGTTGATTGAACAAATGATGTTCAAATAAAAGGGATGGTTGATGATGGATAAGAAATTAGGAATGGTTGATTGAGTTTGGTGAAGAAAGATGGAGAAGTTGCAGTTGATTGATTTGATTGGAGTTAGTATGGTGAGGGAGATATTGAATTGGGTTTTGGGTGATTGACTTGGTCAAGCTCAGTTTGACCCATCTTGATTTGTTTCGTTCCGTCTTTCTCGATTCCTTGTATTGGTTACCCCGAGTTGATACCTACAAATACAAACGTGGATGCGCAGTACCAATTTCTCGAGAAATAACACAATTTTACATTATTTATCTAAGATTCGACTAATTAGCTAAACAAACCCAAAACGACTAAATAATAACAAAACGAATAATAAAATCGACTAAATAAGAGTACAAATGCGGGACAAAAATAGGTAAAATCACGACTTATCAACATCCCCACACTTAACTCTTACTCGTCCTCGAGTAAGCTCAAAAGATAAACTACGACCCATAAATAAAATCACGAAAAACAAAAACACGATATATACAAACAAACGAAAATAAACTAAATATCAACCAACGAGTCACAAGTCTCCCTAATCAAAAGTCACGATTCTAAAATCCAACTAAAATAAAGAATATGAATTTAAAAATTACTAAATCGGTTGCAAAAATTATTATTACATATTTCTTGGCCTCGGTCCATGCTATGTCGGGATGTGAGACGGAAATGGAAGGAGGTCCCCCATGGAGTTATTGACTAATGCATACAAGTCTCGACCTCTTGAATAAACAAAGGGTTAGGGTCGTCCTAATCACCAAGTGACAAATGAAACGATCCAAAATGGAAGATATGGATAAACAAAATTACTCGGGGCAGGAATCGTTTTCTTTTCTTTTGTTTTTTCTTCTTTTTCATTTTTCATATTTCATTTTTTTTTTCTCATTTTTTTTTTCATTTTCTTTTTTTTTTCTTCTCCCCCTTGTTTTTTTCTTTTTTGAGGATTTTTCTTTGTTTACTCGTATTTGATGCTTGAGCTCTTTTTGATGGAAAATAAACACGAAACTCAATATCAACTATTATTTTGTGGAGTATTTTTGTGGGATATAGGATCGAAAAAATGATAGATCGTCACTTGGATAAATAGTCACCTAGACAAATATGCAATGCCAAAATCACGACACGGGAGGTGAAAGGTGGAAACAAGTGAAGGACACATCCCAAGCGACTTATAGTAGGAGGACAATCAATATATAATATTAAGAAACAACCGATAAGTAATAGAAAAATCCATACTCTTTAAAGAAGTTGAAAATTTGAAAAATAACTTTATCAAGGAAAACAAGTGAATCGAAAAACAAAAATCTTTTTGAAATTTTTCATTTTTTCACTTTTTAGGATTTTTTTCAAAATTTTCAAGTTTTACAAAAGAAAAACACACCAACGACAAAAATCACAAAGAAAAGAAAATAAAACAATCGACACAAGCTACAATCCCACAACAACACACATTTACAACAAATACACCACCAAAGTATCTCCAACAAGAGTAACAACCACAATATCCTCAAGCATAACAAACCATCAATCAAGAATCTACCTCCCCCCACACTTGAAACGAACATTATCCTCAATGTTCAAAAATAGGGAGGGAAAGGGAGGGTAAGAGAATACCTTTGAGAGTATAAGTCTTCCCCACACTTGATCGATTTCATGTCTCTAATTCATTTTGCTACATTGTGGTTCCTTGTTTGAGGTACCTACAAACAAACAAAAACACAAACAAACAAACAAAAACATAAATATGTACAACAAACTTGGGGTGCCTCCCAAGAAGCGCGGTTTTAAGGACCGCCAAACCTACAACTCATGCTTGTAATCTAACCGGGATCCCACAATCGGTATCCTAAGCCACTCATGTTTCTAAACTCATCATAGTAACCAACATGCTTAACACCTCTTCCTTGCTTTTTAACTTCTTTCATGAGAGGTAGGCTATAAACCACATAAAAGACATGATTAGTCTCCTTGACCATCATGTCACTCTTCCAAACGCCTCCTTCCTTGTCCCAAATCACACCACTTCCATGTAAATCTTCAAACATTGATTCATAAGTGGGGGCTAGAAAGTCTTGAGGAAAACAATTAATGTGAAATGAAAATGCATCCTCAAAGACTATGGACTCATAAGAAGGGACATGGAAGTCAAGAGGAAAACACGTGAGAGGAATAAGAGATTCATCAAGAATGGAAGAAGTAGATTCATAAATTTCCTCAAGAAATATCTCAAAAATGGGTTCGTCTAATGTGTCAACATTATTATCATCCCATTTAACTTCAACATCGTCGTCATCAAAGGTTTGAACAATGTTTGATTCACATACTTCATAATCTTTTGGAAACAAAAAAGTTTCCAACACACATCCACTACTTGTCACAATAACATTCACATCAAAGGGTGCACATAAAATCTCTTTGTGGGTTAGCTCTTCACATTTGGTTGACAAGAATCCTATGAAACCCCAAAATTCCCAATCATTCATATGAAAGACTCGATTAAAGCTCATGTAATTTGCCAAATTACGGGTTTCAAGATTCATGCCATCACACAAAACACAACGTGCTTCCCAACTATAAAGAGAGTAGCCAAAAGAACCAACACGAGAGATATAATCATTGAATCTAGGAAGATACACATGGAATGGTTCATTTTCATTTTGACAAATATTGGACGTAGACATTGTTAAGTGCAAGACCCCAAGAGAGATATTAAGGAGACAAGGGGCACACTAGGGTGTGCAAAGATACAAGACTTAGTCTAAACGGAAGAATAAAAACTACTAGTACCGCTAATTGCTCCCCGGCAACGGCGCCAAAAACTTGTTGGAGTTTTAATACCTCGCAAGCGCACGATGTAATCGTAGCACAATAGAGGGTCGATCCCACAAGGAGCAAAGCGATGCCTAGTCGTGTTTACCCTAAATGTTTATCTAAGTCGATGAAAGGTATGATTGGTGAACTACAACTACAAAAAGAAAATAGAAAACTAAATATGAAACAAACGAAAACAAAAAACGACGGTTACTCAATAGAGAAAGGCCTAGGGTCCGACTTAACCTCCAACATGCCATAATCGTGGGTAAGGAATACCGAGCATCGAATTGCTAGGGATGATAAGAATAGTGGAACGCCTCTTGGGGTTGGCTACCTCCCAACCGGGTTCGTAATCCAACTAAGCTAAAACCGATCACCTCCCTCCCGGGTTCGTGAGTCGGCTCATTAAGTCCGCTTCTAATCCCGGTCCTTTCTCTCCCCTCTCCCAAGGTGAAGAGTCTAAACCGATAGTTTGGGTACCCTACCAAGTTCTCACTCCCGTGTTCAACTAGGCGGGGCAAGGCATGACAAGAGACGAGGTTTACTACCTAGACCTAACCGACTCCCGTCGGTGGACAAGGGTCAAGGGTTCAAGCACAACCAAATGCCAAGTCGATTCCCGATCCCCCAAACTACCCAATTTCTATTTATCCCAAACAATCCAACATTGAAATTCAAACCCACAATCTAGACATATCGGGGCCAAATCGTCCCCTAAAAAAAGAGTACTCACTAATCATTATTAAAGTAACCAAAACACACTAACAACTAACTAAACAAAGAGCACAAGCTAATGAAATAAATTTAGACTAATCTAATCCAACAAAACAATTACTAATTACTCAAGACAAATAAAATACAAACTTAAAATCATGTTTCTAAACACAATAGACAATAAAGATAACAACTTTAATCTAACTAACCTAAATTAAACATAAACCCAAGACAATAAGTAAATAAATAAATAAAAGGGAAAGATAAATTAAATCAAAAGAGAAATTAATGCATAAAGAGGAAAGTATGTATTACACAAACCCAAAAGATTAAGTGATAAATTGAATTAGGAAATCAATTAAAGCTAAACTAATTAAATAAACAAAAGAAGGGAGATGGAGCCTGGAGGTTTGCTGCGGTTTGCTCCACTACTCTAAAACCCTCTGCTCTATTCTACCTCTAACAAAATCAGCCCCCTCACAAACTGAGGGTTTTAAGTTTTTAACTCATAAAACAAAATGAACTGACCAAAACACCCTCCATTTAAATGAAAAGAAAAGAGTGAAACTAAGGGCAGGGAGGTCAATAACTATTCCAAATAAGACAAGCATCCAAATACAACTGAGCACGGTTCATTGAGTTGAGCACGGTCGACTACACACGGCTGATTCTCCCCTGTCCCGGTTACGCACGGCTCGGCGTGCGGTCGTCGGAATCTGGGTGATGCTCCGGTGGTTCTGGAATCTGGTCGGAGATGGAGGCCGGTTTCGCGCGCGGTGTTGGAGCTGACGGACCAGTGGTGGTTGATTGAACAAATGATGTTCAAATAAAAGGGATGGTTGATGATGGATAAGAAATTAGGAATGGTTGATTGAGTTTGGTGAAGAAAGATGGAGAAGTTGCAGTTGATTGATTTGATTGGAGTTAGTATGGTGAGGGAGATATTGAATTGGGTTTTGGGTGATTGACTTGGTCAAGCTCAGTTTGACCCATCTTGATTTGTTTCGTTCCGTCTTTCTCGATTCCTTGTATTGGTTACCCCGAGTTGATACCTACAAATACAAACGTGGATGCGCAGTACCAATTTCTCGAGAAATAACACAATTTTACATTATTTATCTAAGATTCGACTAATTAGCTAAACAAACCCAAAACGACTAAATAATAACAAAACGAATAATAAAATCGACTAAATAAGAGTACAAATGCGGGACAAAAATAGGTAAAATCACGACTTATCAACATCCCCACACTTAACTCTTACTCGTCCTCGAGTAAGCTCAAAAGATAAACTACGACCCATAAATAAAATCACGAAAAACAAAAACACGATATATACAAACAAACGAAAATAAACTAAATATCAACCAACGAGTCACAAGTCTCCCTAATCAAAAGTCACGATTCTAAAATCCAACTAAAATAAAGAATATGAATTTAAAAATTACTAAATCGGTTGCAAAAATTATTATTACATATTTCTTGGCCTCGGTCCATGCTATGTCGGGATGTGAGACGGAAATGGAAGGAGGTCCCCCATGGAGTTATTGACTAATGCATACAAGTCTCGACCTCTTGAATAAACAAAGGGTTAGGGTCGTCCTAATCACCAAGTGACAAATGAAACGATCCAAAATGGAAGATATGGATAAACAAAATTACTCGGGGCAGGAATCGTTTTCTTTTCTTTTGTTTTTTCTTCTTTTTCATTTTTCATATTTCATTTTTTTTTTCTCATTTTTTTTTTCATTTTCTTTTTTTTTTCTTCTCCCCCTTGTTTTTTTCTTTTTTGAGGATTTTTCTTTGTTTACTCGTATTTGATGCTTGAGCTCTTTTTGATGGAAAATAAACACGAAACTCAATATCAACTATTATTTTGTGGAGTATTTTTGTGGGATATAGGATCGAAAAAATGATAGATCGTCACTTGGATAAATAGTCACCTAGACAAATATGCAATGCCAAAATCACGACACGGGAGGTGAAAGGTGGAAACAAGTGAAGGACACATCCCAAGCGACTTATAGTAGGAGGACAATCAATATATAATATTAAGAAACAACCGATAAGTAATAGAAAAATCCATACTCTTTAAAGAAGTTGAAAATTTGAAAAATAACTTTATCAAGGAAAACAAGTGAATCGAAAAACAAAAATCTTTTTGAAATTTTTCATTTTTTCACTTTTTAGGATTTTTTTCAAAATTTTCAAGTTTTACAAAAGAAAAACACACCAACGACAAAAATCACAAAGAAAAGAAAATAAAACAATCGACACAAGCTACAATCCCACAACAACACACATTTACAACAAATACACCACCAAAGTATCTCCAACAAGAGTAACAACCACAATATCCTCAAGCATAACAAACCATCAATCAAGAATCTACCTCCCCCCACACTTGAAACGAACATTATCCTCAATGTTCAAAAATAGGGAGGGAAAGGGAGGGTAAGAGAATACCTTTGAGAGTATAAGTCTTCCCCACACTTGATCGATTTCATGTCTCTAATTCATTTTGCTACATTGTGGTTCCTTGTTTGAGGTACCTACAAACAAACAAAAACACAAACAAACAAACAAAAACATAAATATGTACAACAAACTTGGGGTGCCTCCCAAGAAGCGCGGTTTTAAGGACCGCCAAACCTACAACTCATGCTTGTAATCTAACCGGGATCCCACAATCGGTATCCTAAGTCACTCATGTTTCTAAACTCATCATAGTAACCAACATGCTTAACACCTCTTCCTTGCTTTTTAACTTCTTTCATGAGAGGTAGGCTATAAACCACATAAAAGACATGATTAGTCTCCTTGACCATCATGTCACTCTTCCAAACGCCTCCTTCCTTGTCCCAAATCACACCACTTCCATGTAAATCTTCAAACATTGATTCATAAGTGGGGGCTAGAAAGTCTTGAGGAAAACAATTAATGTGAAATGAAAATGCATCCTCAAAGACTATGGACTCATAAGAAGGGACATGGAAGTCAAGAGGAAAACACGTGAGAGGAATAAGAGATTCATCAAGAATGGAAGAAGTAGATTCATAAATTTCCTCAAGAAATATCTCAAAAATGGGTTCGTCTAATGTGTCAACATTATTATCATCCCATTTAACTTCAACATCGTCGTCATCAAAGGTTTGAACAATGTTTGATTCACATACTTCATAATCTTTTGGAAACAAAAAAGTTTCCAACACACATCCACTACTTGTCACAATAACATTCACATCAAAGGGTGCACATAAAATCTCTTTGTGGGTTAGCTCTTCACATTTGGTTGACAAGAATCCTATGAAACCCCAAAATTCCCAATCATTCATATGAAAGACTCGATTAAAGCTCATGTAATTTGCCAAATTACGGGTTTCAAGATTCATGCCATCACACAAAACACAACGTGCTTCCCAACTATAAAGAGAGTAGCCAAAAGAACCAACACGAGAGATATAATCATTGAATCTAGGAAGATACACATGGAATGGTTCATTTTCATTTTGACAAATATTGGACGTAGACATTGTTAAGTGCAAGACCCCAAGAGAGATATTAAGGAGACAAGGGGCACACTAGGGTGTGCAAAGATACAAGACTTAGTCTAAACGGAAGAATAAAAACTACTAGTACCGCTAATTGCTCCCCGGCAACGGCGCCAAAAACTTGTTGGAGTTTTAATACCTCGCAAGCGCACGATGTAATCGTAGCACAATAGAGGGTCGATCCCACAAGGAGCAAAGCGATGCCTAGTCGTGTTTACCCTAAATGTTTATCTAAGTCGATGAAAGGTATGATTGGTGAACTACAACTACAAAAAGAAAATAGAAAACTAAATATGAAACAAACGAAAACAAAAAACGACGGTTACTCAATAGAGAAAGGCCTAGGGTCCGACTTAACCTCCAACATGCCATAATCGTGGGTAAGGAATACCGAGCATCGAATTGCTAGGGATGATAAGAATAGTGGAACGCCTCTTGGGGTTGGCTACCTCCCAACCGGGTTCGTAATCCAACTAAGCTAAAACCGATCACCTCCCTCCCGGGTTCGTGAGTCGGCTCATTAAGTCCGCGTCTAATCCCGGTCCTTTCTCTCCCCTCTCCCAAGGTGAAGAGTCTAAACCGATAGTTTGGGTACCCTACCAAGTTCTCACTCCCGTGTTCAACTAGGCGGGGCAAGGCATGACAAGAGACGAGGTTTACTACCTAGACCTAACCGACTCCCGTCGGTGGACAAGGGTCAAGGGTTCAAGCACAACCAAATGCCAAGTCGATTCCCGATCCCCCAAACTACCCAATTTCTATTTATCCCAAACAATCCAACATTGAAATTCAAACCCACAATCTAGACATATCGGGGCCAAATCGTCCCCTAAAAAAAGAGTACTCACTAATCATTATTAAAGTAACCAAAACACACTAACAACTAACTAAACAAAGAGCACAAGCTAATGAAATAAATTTAGACTAATCTAATCCAACAAAACAATTACTAATTACTCAAGACAAATAAAATACAAACTTAAAATCATGTTTCTAAACACAATAGACAATAAAGATAACAACTTTAATCTAACTAACCTAAATTAAACATAAACCCAAGACAATAAGTAAATAAATAAATAAAAGGGAAAGATAAATTAAATCAAAAGAGAAATTAATGCATAAAGAGGAAAGTATGTATTACACAAACCCAAAAGATTAAGTGATAAATTGAATTAGGAAATCAATTAAAGCTAAACTAATTAAATAAACAAAAGAAGGGAGATGGAGCCTGGAGGTTTGCTGCGGTTTGCTCCACTACTCTAAAACCCTCTGCTCTATTCTACCTCTAACAAAATCAGCCCCCTCACAAACTGAGGGTTTTAAGTTTTTAACTCATAAAACAAAATGAACTGACCAAAACACCCTCCATTTAAATGAAAAGAAAAGAGTGAAACTAAGGGCAGGGAGGTCAATAACTATTCCAAATAAGACAAGCATCCAAATACAACTGAGCACGGTTCATTGAGTTGAGCACGGTCGACTACACACGGCTGATTCTCCCCTGTCCCGGTTACGCACGGCTCGGCGTGCGGTCGTCGGAATCTGGGTGATGCTCCGGTGGTTCTGGAATCTGGTCGGAGATGGAGGCCGGTTTCGCGCGCGGTGTTGGAGCTGACGGACCAGTGGTGGTTGATTGAACAAATGATGTTCAAATAAAAGGGATGGTTGATGATGGATAAGAAATTAGGAATGGTTGATTGAGTTTGGTGAAGAAAGATGGAGAAGTTGCAGTTGATTGATTTGATTGGAGTTAGTATGGTGAGGGAGATATTGAATTGGGTTTTGGGTGATTGACTTGGTCAAGCTCAGTTTGACCCATCTTGATTTGTTTCGTTCCGTCTTTCTCGATTCCTTGTATTGGTTACCCCGAGTTGATACCTACAAATACAAACGTGGATGCGCAGTACCAATTTCTCGAGAAATAACACAATTTTACATTATTTATCTAAGATTCGACTAATTAGCTAAACAAACCCAAAACGACTAAATAATAACAAAACGAATAATAAAATCGACTAAATAAGAGTACAAATGCGGGACAAAAATAGGTAAAATCACGACTTATCAACATCCCCACACTTAACTCTTACTCGTCCTCGAGTAAGCTCAAAAGATAAACTACGACCCATAAATAAAATCACGAAAAACAAAAACACGATATATACAAACAAACGAAAATAAACTAAATATCAACCAACGAGTCACAAGTCTCCCTAATCAAAAGTCACGATTCTAAAATCCAACTAAAATAAAGAATATGAATTTAAAAATTACTAAATCGGTTGCAAAAATTATTATTACATATTTCTTGGCCTCGGTCCATGCTATGTCGGGATGTGAGACGGAAATGGAAGGAGGTCCCCCATGGAGTTATTGACTAATGCATACAAGTCTCGACCTCTTGAATAAACAAAGGGTTAGGGTCGTCCTAATCACCAAGTGACAAATGAAACGATCCAAAATGGAAGATATGGATAAACAAAATTACTCGGGGCAGGAATCGTTTTCTTTTCTTTTGTTTTTTCTTCTTTTTCATTTTTCATATTTCATTTTTTTTTTCTCATTTTTTTTTCATTTTCTTTTTTTTTTCTTCTCCCCCTTGTTTTTTTCTTTTTTGAGGATTTTTCTTTGTTTACTCGTATTTGATGCTTGAGCTCTTTTTGATGGAAAATAAACACGAAACTCAATATCAACTATTATTTTGTGGAGTATTTTTGTGGGATATAGGATCGAAAAAATGATAGATCGTCACTTGGATAAATAGTCACCTAGACAAATATGCAATGCCAAAATCACGACACGGGAGGTGAAAGGTGGAAACAAGTGAAGGACACATCCCAAGCGACTTATAGTAGGAGGACAATCAATATATAATATTAAGAAACAACCGATAAGTAATAGAAAAATCCATACTCTTTAAAGAAGTTGAAAATTTGAAAAATAACTTTATCAAGGAAAACAAGTGAATCGAAAAACAAAAATCTTTTTGAAATTTTTCATTTTTTCACTTTTTAGGATTTTTTTCAAAATTTTCAAGTTTTACAAAAGAAAAACACACCAACGACAAAAATCACAAAGAAAAGAAAATAAAACAATCGACACAAGCTACAATCCCACAACAACACACATTTACAACAAATACACCACCAAAGTATCTCCAACAAGAGTAACAACCACAATATCCTCAAGCATAACAAACCATCAATCAAGAATCTACCTCCCCCCACACTTGAAACGAACATTATCCTCAATGTTCAAAAATAGGGAGGGAAAGGGAGGGTAAGAGAATACCTTTGAGAGTATAAGTCTTCCCCACACTTGATCGATTTCATGTCTCTAATTCATTTTGCTACATTGTGGTTCCTTGTTTGAGGTACCTACAAACAAACAAAAACACAAACAAACAAACAAAAACATAAATATGTACAACAAACTTGGGGTGCCTCCCAAGAAGCGCGGTTTTAAGGACCGCCAAACCTACAACTCATGCTTGTAATCTAACCGGGATCCCACAATCGGTATCCTAAGCCACTCATGTTTCTAAACTCATCATAGTAACCAACATGCTTAACACCTCTTCCTTGCTTTTTAACTTCTTTCATGAGAGGTAGGCTATAAACCACATAAAAGACATGATTAGTCTCCTTGACCATCATGTCACTCTTCCAAACGCCTCCTTCCTTGTCCCAAATCACACCACTTCCATGTAAATCTTCAAACATTGATTCATAAGTGGGGGCTAGAAAGTCTTGAGGAAAACAATTAATGTGAAATGAAAATGCATCCTCAAAGACTATGGACTCATAAGAAGGGACTTGGAAGTCAAGAGGAAAACACGTGAGAGGAATAAGAGATTCATCAAGAATGGAAGAAGTAGATTCATAAATTTCCTCAAGAAATATCTCAAAAATGGGTTCGTCTAATGTGTCAACATTATTATCATCCCATTTAACTTCAACATCGTCGTCATCAAAGGTTTGAACAATGTTTGATTCACATACTTCATAATCTTTTGGAAACAAAAAAGTTTCCAACACACATCCACTACTTGTCACAATAACATTCACATCAAAGGGTTCACATAAAATCTCTTTGTGGGTTAGCTCTTCACATTTGGTTGACAAGAATCCTATGAAACCCCAAAATTCCCAATCATTCATATGAAAGACTCGATTAAAGCTCATGTAATTTGCCAAATTACGGGTTTCAAGATTCATGCCATCACACAAAACACAACGTGCTTCCCAACTATAAAGAGAGTAGCCAAAAGAACCAACACGAGAGATATAATCATTGAATCTAGGAAGATACACATGGAATGGTTCATTTTCATTTTGACAAATATTGGACGTAGACATTGTTAAGTGCAAGACCCCAAGAGAGATATTAAGGAGACAAGGGGCACACTAGGGTGTGCAAAGATACAAGACTTAGTCTAAACGGAAGAATAAAAACTACTAGTACCGCTAATTGCTCCCCGGCAACGGCGCCAAAAACTTGTTGGAGTTTTAATACCTCGCAAGCGCACGATGTAATCGTAGCACAATAGAGGGTCGATCCCACAAGGAGCAAAGCGATGCCTAGTCGTGTTTACCCTAAATGTTTATCTAAGTCGATGAAAGGTATGATTGGTGAACTACAACTACAAAAAGAAAATAGAAAACTAAATATGAAACAAACGAAAACAAAAAACGACGGTTACTCAATAGAGAAAGGCCTAGGGTCCGACTTAACCTCCAACATGCCATAATCGTGGGTAAGGAATACCGAGCATCGAATTGCTAGGGATGATAAGAATAGTGGAACGCCTCTTGGGGTTGGCTACCTCCCAACCGGGTTCGTAATCCAACTAAGCTAAAACCGATCACCTCCCTCCCGGGTTCGTGAGTCGGCTCATTAAGTCCGCGTCTAATCCCGGTCCTTTCTCTCCCCTCTCCCAAGGTGAAGAGTCTAAACCGATAGTTTGGGTACCCTACCAAGTTCTCACTCCCGTGTTCAACTAGGCGGGGCAAGGCATGACAAGAGACGAGGTTTACTACCTAGACCTAACCGACTCCCGTCGGTGGACAAGGGTCAAGGGTTCAAGCACAACCAAATGCCAAGTCGATTCCCGATCCCCCAAACTACCCAATTTCTATTTATCCCAAACAATCCAACATTGAAATTCAAACCCACAATCTAGACATATCGGGGCCAAATCGTCCCCTAAAAAAAGAGTACTCACTAATCATTATTAAAGTAACCAAAACACACTAACAACCAACTAAACAAAGAGCACAAGCTAATGAAATAAATTTAGACTAATCTAATCCAACAAAACAATTACTAATTACTCAAGACAAATAAAATACAAACTTAAAATCATATTTCTAAACACAATAGACAATAAAGATAACAACTTTAATCTAACTAACCTAAATTAAACATAAACCCAAGACAATAAGTAAATAAATAAATAAAAGGGAAAGATAAATTAAATCAAAAGAGAAATTAATGCATAAAGAGGAAAGTATGTATTACACAAACCCAAAAGATTAAGTGATAAATTGAATTAGGAAATCAATTAAAGCTAAACTAATTAAATAAACAAAAGAAGGGAGATGGAGCCTGGAGGTTTGCTGCGGTTTGCTCCACTACTCTAAAACCCTCTGCTCTATTCTACCTCTAACAAAATCAGCCCCCTCACAAACTGAGGGTTTTAAGTTTTTAACTCATAAAACAAAATGAACTGACCAAAACACCCTCCATTTAAATGAAAAGAAAAGAGTGAAACTAAGGGCAGGGAGGTCAATAACTATTCCAAATAAGACAAGCATCCAAATACAACTGAGCACGGTTCATTGAGTTGAGCACGGTCGACTACACACGGCTGATTCTCCCCTGTCCCGGTTACGCACGGCTCGGCGTGCGGTCGTCGGAATCTGGGTGATGCTCCGGTGGTTCTGGAATCTGGTCGGAGATGGAGGCCGGTTTCGCGCGCGGTGTTGGAGCTGACGGACCAGTGGTGGTTGATTGAACAAATGATGTTCAAATAAAAGGGATGGTTGATGATGGATAAGAAATTAGGAATGGTTGATTGAGTTTGGTGAAGAAAGATGGAGAAGTTGCAGTTGATTGATTTGATTGGAGTTAGTATGGTGAGGGAGATATTGAATTGGGTTTTGGGTGATTGACTTGGTCAAGCTCAGTTTGACCCATCTTGATTTGTTTCGTTCCGTCTTTCTCGATTCCTTGTATTGGTTACCCCGAGTTGATACCTACAAATACAAACGTGGATGCGCAGTACCAATTTCTCGAGAAATAACACAATTTTACATTATTTATCTAAGATTCGACTAATTAGCTAAACAAACCCAAAACGACTAAATAATAACAAAACGAATAATAAAATCGACTAAATAAGAGTACAAATGCGGGACAAAAATAGGTAAAATCACGACTTATCAACATCCCCACACTTAACTCTTACTCGTCCTCGAGTAAGCTCAAAAGATAAACTACGACCCATAAATAAAATCACGAAAAACAAAAACACGATATATACAAACAAACGAAAATAAACTAAATATCAACCAACGAGTCACAAGTCTCCCTAATCAAAAGTCACGATTCTAAAATCCAACTAAAATAAAGAATATGAATTTAAAAATTACTAAATCGGTTGCAAAAATTATTATTACATATTTCTTGGCCTCGGTCCATGCTATGTCGGGATGTGAGACGGAAATGGAAGGAGGTCCCCCATGGAGTTATTGACTAATGCATACAAGTCTCGACCTCTTGAATAAACAAAGGGTTAGGGTCGTCCTAATCACCAAGTGACAAATGAAACGATCCAAAATGGAAGATATGGATAAACAAAATTACTCGGGGCAGGAATCGTTTTCTTTTCTTTTGTTTTTTCTTCTTTTTCATTTTTCATATTTCATTTTTTTTTTTCTCATTTTTTTTTTCATTTTCATTTTTTTTTCTTCTCCCCCTTGTTTTTTTCTTTTTTGAGGATTTTTCTTTGTTTACTCGTATTTGATGCTTGAGCTCTTTTTGATGGAAAATAAACACGAAACTCAATATCAACTATTATTTTGTGGAGTATTTTTGTGGGATATAGGATCGAAAAAATGATAGATCGTCACTTGGATAAATAGTCACCTAGACAAATATGCAATGCCAAAATCACGACACGGGAGGTGAAAGGTGGAAACAAGTGAAGGACACATCCCAAGCGACTTATAGTAGGAGGACAATCAATATATAATATTAAGAAACAACCGATAAGTAATAGAAAAATCCATACTCTTTAAAGAAGTTGAAAATTTGAAAAATAACTTTATCAAGGAAAACAAGTGAATCGAAAAACAAAAATCTTTTTGAAATTTTTCATTTTTTCACTTTTTAGGATTTTTTTCAAAATTTTCAAGTTTTACAAAAGAAAAACACACCAACGACAAAAATCACAAAGAAAAGAAAATAAAACAATCGACACAAGCTACAATCCCACAACAACACACATTTACAACAAATACACCACCAAAGTATCTCCAACAAGAGTAACAACCACAATATCCTCAAGCATAACAAACCATCAATCAAGAATCTACCTCCCCCCACACTTGAAACGAACATTATCCTCAATGTTCAAAAATAGGGAGGGAAAGGGAGGGTAAGAGAATACCTTTGAGAGTATAAGTCTTCCCCACACTTGATCGATTTCATGTCTCTAATTCATTTTGCTACATTGTGGTTCCTTGTTTGAGGTACCTACAAACAAACAAAAACACAAACAAACAAACAAAAACATAAATATGTACAACAAACTTGGGGTGCCTCCCAAGAAGCGCGGTTTTAAGGACCGCCAAACCTACAACTCATGCTTGTAATCTAACCGGGATCCCACAATCGGTATCCTAAGCCACTCATGTTTCTAAACTCATCATAGTAACCAACATGCTTAACACCTCTTCCTTGCTTTTTAACTTCTTTCATGAGAGGTAGGCTATAAACCACATAAAAGACATGATTAGTCTCCTTGACCATCATGTCACTCTTCCAAACGCCTCCTTCCTTGTCCCAAATCACACCACTTCCATGTAAATCTTCAAACATTGATTCATAAGTGGGGGCTAGAAAGTCTTGAGGAAAACAATTAATGTGAAATGAAAATGCATCCTCAAAGACTATGGACTCATAAGAAGGGACTTGGAAGTCAAGAGGAAAACACGTGAGAGGAATAAGAGATTCATCAAGAATGGAAGAAGTAGATTCATAAATTTCCTCAAGAAATATCTCAAAAATGGGTTCGTCTAATGTGTCAACATTATTATCATCCCATTTAACTTCAACATCGTCGTCATCAAAGGTTTGAACAATGTTTGATTCACATACTTCATAATCTTTTGGAAACAAAAAAGTTTCCAACACACATCCACTACTTGTCACAATAACATTCACATCAAAGGGTGCACATAAAATCTCTTTGTGGGTTAGCTCTTCACATTTGGTTGACAAGAATCCTATGAAACCCCAAAATTCCCAATCATTCATATGAAAGACTCGATTAAAGCTCATGTAATTTGCCAAATTACGGGTTTCAAGATTCATGCCATCACACAAAACACAACGTGCTTCCCAACTATAAAGAGAGTAGCCAAAAGAACCAACACGAGAGATATAATCATTGAATCTAGGAAGATACACATGGAATGGTTCATTTTCATTTTGACAAATATTGGACGTAGACATTGTTAAGTGCAAGACCCCAAGAGAGATATTAAGGAGACAAGGGGCACACTAGGGTGTGCAAAGATACAAGACTTAGTCTAAACGGAAGAATAAAAACTACTAGTACCGCTAATTGCTCCCCGGCAACGGCGCCAAAAACTTGTTGGAGTTTTAATACCTCGCAAGCGCACGATGTAATCGTAGCACAATAGAGGGTCGATCCCACAAGGAGCAAAGCGATGCCTAGTCGTGTTTACCCTAAATGTTTATCTAAGTCGATGAAAGGTATGATTGGTGAACTACAACTACAAAAAGAAAATAGAAAACTAAATATGAAACAAACGAAAACAAAAAACGACGGTTACTCAATAGAGAAAGGCCTAGGGTCCGACTTAACCTCCAACATGCCATAATCGTGGGTAAGGAATACCGAGCATCGAATTGCTAGGGATGATAAGAATAGTGGAACGCCTCTTGGGGTTGGCTACCTCCCAACCGGGTTCGTAATCCAACTAAGCTAAAACCGATCACCTCCCTCCCGGGTTCGTGAGTCGGCTCATTAAGTCCGCGTCTAATCCCGGTCCTTTCTCTCCCCTCTCCCAAGGTGAAGAGTCTAAACCGATAGTTTGGGTACCTTACCAAGTTCTCACTCCCGTGTTCAACTAGGCGGGGCAAGGCATGACAAGAGACGAGGTTTACTACCTAGACCTAACCGACTCCCGTCGGTGGACAAGGGTCAAGGGTTCAAGCACAACCAAATGCCAAGTCGATTCCCGATCCCCCAAACTACCCAATTTCTATTTATCCCAAACAATCCAACATTGAAATTCAAACCCACAATCTAGACATATCGGGGCCAAATCGTCCCCTAAAAAAAGAGTACTCACTAATCATTATTAAAGTAACCAAAACACACTAACAACCAACTAAACAAAGAGCACAAGCTAATGAAATAAATTTAGACTAATCTAATCCAACAAAACAATTACTAATTACTCAAGACAAATAAAATACAAACTTAAAATCATGTTTCTAAACACAATAGACAATAAAGATAACAACTTTAATCTAACTAACCTAAATTAAACATAAACCCAAGACAATAAGTAAATAAATAAATAAAAGGGAAAGATAAATTAAATCAAAAGAGAAATTAATGCATAAAGAGGAAAGTATGTATTACACAAACCCAAAAGATTAAGTGATAAATTGAATTAGGAAATCAATTAAAGCTAAACTAATTAAATAAACAAAAGAAGGGAGATGGAGCCTGGAGGTTTGCTGCAGTTTGCTCCACTACTCTAAAACCCTCTGCTCTATTCTACCTCTAACAAAATCAGCCCCCTCACAAACTGAGGGTTTTAAGTTTTTAACTCATAAAACAAAATGAACTGACCAAAACACCCTCCATTTAAATGAAAAGAAAAGAGTGAAACTAAGGGCAGGGAGGTCAATAACTATTCCAAATAAGACAAGCATCCAAATACAACTGAGCACGGTTCATTGAGTTGAGCACGGTCGACTACACACGGCTGATTCTCCCCTGTCCCGGTTACGCACGGCTCGGCGTGCGGTCGTCGGAATCTGGGTGATGCTCCGGTGGTTCTGGAATCTGGTCGGAGATGGAGGCCGGTTTCGCGCGCGGTGTTGGAGCTGACGGACCAGTGGTGGTTGATTGAACAAATGATGTTCAAATAAAAGGGATGGTTGATGATGGATAAGAAATTAGGAATGGTTGATTGAGTTTGGTGAAGAAAGATGGAGAAGTTGCAGTTGATTGATTTGATTGGAGTTAGTATGGTGAGGGAGATATTGAATTGGGTTTTGGGTGATTGACTTGGTCAAGCTCAGTTTGACCCATCTTGATTTGTTTCGTTCCGTCTTTCTCGATTCCTTGTATTGGTTACCCCGAGTTGATACCTACAAATACAAACGTGGATGCGCAGTACCAATTTCTCGAGAAATAACACAATTTTACATTATTTATCTAAGATTCGACTAATTAGCTAAACAAACCCAAAACGACTAAATAATAACAAAACGAATAATAAAATCGACTAAATAAGAGTACAAATGCGGGACAAAAATAGGTAAAATCACGACTTATCAACATCCCCACACTTAACTCTTACTCGTCCTCGAGTAAGCTCAAAAGATAAACTACGACCCATAAATAAAATCACGAAAAACAAAAACACGATATATACAAACAAACGAAAATAAACTAAATATCAACCAACGAGTCACAAGTCTCCCTAATCAAAAGTCACGATTCTAAAATCCAACTAAAATAAAGAATATGAATTTAAAAATTACTAAATCGGTTGCAAAAATTATTATTACATATTTCTTGGCCTCGGTCCATGCTATGTCGGGATGTGAGACGGAAATGGAAGGAGGTCCCCCATGGAGTTATTGACTAATGCATACAAGTCTCGACCTCTTGAATAAACAAAGGGTTAGGGTCGTCCTAATCACCAAGTGACAAATGAAACGATCCAAAATGGAAGATATGGATAAACAAAATTACTCGGGGCAGGAATCGTTTTCTTTTCTTTTGTTTTTTCTTCTTTTTCATTTTTCATATTTCATTTTTTTTTTCTCATTTTTTTTTTCATTTTCTTTTTTTTTTCTTCTCCCCCTTGTTTTTTTTCTTTTTTGAGGATTTTTCTTTGTTTACTCGTATTTGATGCTTGAGCTCTTTTTGATGGAAAATAAACACGAAACTCAATATCAACTATTATTTTGTGGAGTATTTTTGTGGGATATAGGATCGAAAAAATGATAGATCGTCACTTGGATAAATAGTCACCTAGACAAATATGCAATGCCAAAATCACGACACGGGAGGTGAAAGGTGGAAACAAGTGAAGGACACATCCCAAGCGACTTATAGTAGGAGGACAATCAATATATAATATTAAGAAACAACCGATAAGTAATAGAAAAATCCATACTCTTTAAAGAAGTTGAAAATTTGAAAAATAACTTTATCAAGGAAAACAAGTGAATCGAAAAACAAAAATCTTTTTGAAATTTTTCATTTTTTCACTTTTTAGGATTTTTTTCAAAATTTTCAAGTTTTACAAAAGAAAAACACACCAACGACAAAAATCACAAAGAAAAGAAAATAAAACAATCGACACAAGCTACAATCCCACAACAACACACATTTACAACAAATACACCACCAAAGTATCTCCAACAAGAGTAACAACCACAATATCCTCAAGCATAACAAACCATCAATCAAGAATCTACCTCCCCCCACACTTGAAACGAACATTATCCTCAATGTTCAAAAATAGGGAGGGAAAGGGAGGGTAAGAGAATACCTTTGAGAGTATAAGTCTTCCCCACACTTGATCGATTTCATGTCTCTAATTCATTTTGCTACATTGTGGTTCCTTGTTTGAGGTACCTACAAACAAACAAAAACACAAACAAACAAACAAAAACATAAATATGTACAACAAACTTGGGGTGCCTCCCAAGAAGCGCGGTTTTAAGGACCGCCAAACCTACAACTCATGCTTGTAATCTAACCGGGATCCCACAATCGGTATCCTAAGCCACTCATGTTTCTAAACTCATCATAGTAACCAACATGCTTAACACCTCTTCCTTGCTTTTTAACTTCTTTCATGAGAGGTAGGCTATAAACCACATAAAAGACATGATTAGTCTCCTTGACCATCATGTCACTCTTCCAAACGCCTCCTTCCTTGTCCCAAATCACACCACTTCCATGTAAATCTTCAAACATTGATTCATAAGTGGGGGCTAGAAAGTCTTGAGGAAAACAATTAATGTGAAATGAAAATGCATCCTCAAAGACTATGGACTCATAAGAAGGGACATGGAAGTCAAGAGGAAAACACGTGAGAGGAATAAGAGATTCATCAAGAATGGAAGAAGTAGATTCATAAATTTCCTCAAGAAATATCTCAAAAATGGGTTCGTCTAATGTGTCAACATTATTATCATCCCATTTAACTTCAACATCGTCGTCATCAAAGGTTTGAACAATGTTTGATTCACATACTTCATAATCTTTTGGAAACAAAAAAGTTTCCAACACACATCCACTACTTGTCACAATAACATTCACATCAAAGGGTGCACATAAAATCTCTTTGTGGGTTAGCTCTTCACATTTGGTTGACAAGAATCCTATGAAACCCCAAAATTCCCAATCATTCATATGAAAGACTCGATTAAAGCTCATGTAATTTGCCAAATTACGGGTTTCAAGATTCATGCCATCACACAAAACACAACGTGCTTCCCAACTATAAAGAGAGTAGCCAAAAGAACCAACACGAGAGATATAATCATTGAATCTAGCAAGATACACATGGAATGGTTCATTTTCATTTTGACAAATATTGGACATAGACATTGTTAAGTGCAAGACCCCAAGAGAGATATTAAGGAGACAAGGGGCACACTAGGGTGTGCAAATATACAAGACTTAGTCTAAACGGAAGAATAAAAACTACTAGTACCGCTAATTGCTCCCCGGCAACGGCGCCAAAAACTTGTTGGAGTTTTAATACCTCGCAAGCGCACGATGTAATCGTAGCACAATAGAGGGTCGATCCCACAAGGAGCAAAGCGATGCCTAGTCGTGTTTACCCTAAATGTTTATCTAAGTCGATGAAAGGTATGATTGGTGAACTACAACTACAAAAAGAAAATAGAAAACTAAATATGAAACAAACGAAAACAAAAAACGACGGTTACTCAATAGAGAAAGGCCTAGGGTCCGACTTAACCTCCAACATGCCATAATCGTGGGTAAGGAATACCGAGCATCGAATTGCTAGGGATGATAAGAATAGTGGAACGCCTCTTGGGGTTGGCTACCTCCCAACCGGGTTCGTAATCCAACTAAGCTAAAACCGATCACCTCCCTCCCGGGTTCGTGAGTCGGCTCATTAAGTCCGCGTCTAATCCCGGTCCTTTCTCTCCCCTCTCCCAAGGTGAAGAGTCTAAACCGATAGTTTGGGTACCCTACCAAGTTCTCACTCCCGTGTTCAACTAGGCGGGACAAGGCATGACAAGAGACGAGGTTTACTACCTAGACCTAACCGACTCCCGTCGGTGGACAAGGGTCAAGGGTTCAAGCACAACCAAATGCCAAGTCGATTCCCGATCCCCCAAACTACCCAATTTCTATTTATCCCAAACAATCCAACATTGAAATTCAAACCCACAATCTAGACATATCGGGGCCAAATCGTCCCCTAAAAAAAGAGTACTCACTAATCATTATTAAAGTAACCAAAACACACTAACAACCAACTAAACAAAGAGCACAAGCTAATGAAATAAATTTAGACTAATCTAATCCAACAAAACAATTACTAATTACTCAAGACAAATAAAATACAAACTTAAAATCATGTTTCTAAACACAATAGACAATAAAGATAACAACTTTAATCTAACTAACCTAAATTAAACATAAACCCAAGACAATAAGTAAATAAATAAATAAAAGGGAAAGATAAATTAAATCAAAAGAGAAATTAATGCATAAAGAGGAAAGTATGTATTACACAAACCCAAAAGATTAAGTGATAAATTGAATTAGGAAATCAATTAAAGCTAAACTAATTAAATAAACAAAAGAAGGGAGATGGAGCCTGGAGGTTTGCTGCGGTTTGCTCCACTACTCTAAAACCCTCTGCTCTATTCTACCTCTAACAAAATCAGCCCCCTCACAAACTGAGGGTTTTAAGTTTTTAACTCATAAAACAAAATGAACTGACCAAAACACCCTCCATTTAAATGAAAAGAAAAGAGTGAAACTAAGGGCAGGGAGGTCAATAACTATTCCAAATAAGACAAGCATCCAAATACAACTGAGCACGGTTCATTGAGTTGAGCACGGTCGACTACACACGGCTGATTCTCCCCTGTCCCGGTTACGCACGGCTCGGCGTGCGGTCGTCGGAATCTGGGTGATGCTCCGGTGGTTCTGGAATCTGGTCGGAGATGGAGGCCGGTTTCGCGCGCGGTGTTGGAGCTGACGGACCAGTGGTGGTTGATTGAACAAATGATGTTCAAATAAAAGGGATGGTTGATGATGGATAAGAAATTAGGAATGGTTGATTGAGTTTGGTGAAGAAAGATGGAGAAGTTGCAGTTGATTGATTTGATTGGAGTTAGTATGGTGAGGGAGATATTGAATTGGGTTTTGGGTGATTGACTTGGTCAAGCTCAGTTTGACCCATCTTGATTTGTTTCGTTCCGTCTTTCTCGATTCCTTGTATTGGTTACCCCGAGTTGATACCTACAAATACAAACGTGGATGCGCAGTACCAATTTCTCGAGAAATAACACAATTTTACATTATTTATCTAAGATTCGACTAATTAGCTAAACAAACCCAAAACGACTAAATAATAACAAAACGAATAATAAAATCGACTAAATAAGAGTACAAATGCGGGACAAAAATAGGTAAAATCACGACTTATCAGACGTCTACCAGCTGGTCTATCCTTGGAAGGGGGTAGCAATCTTTCGGGCAAGCTTTGTTGAGGTTTGTGAAATCCACGCACATCCTCCATGCCCCCGAGGATTTTTTCACCATCACTACGTTTGCTCGCCATTCAGGGTAGTCGCAAACCTCTACGAAATCTGCCTTCAGTAATTTTTCTACTTCCTCTTTTATGGCAGGTCCTTTTCTGCAGACATGTTTCTCTTTTTCTGCTTCACATGGCGGGCTTCCGGATTTACGTTCAGCCTGTGAACGATATAAGCCGGGTCGACCCCCGGCATTTCATCTGCCGAGTAGGCGAACACGTCCCTGTTTCTTCTTAGGACATTGACCAGCTCTGTTTGGTAGGACTCTTCCAGGTCAGTCCCTATGAGGACTTGTCTCCCAGGTTCTAGGTCCACCAGTATGCTCTCCCCCCCAGGTTCAAGATGGTCAGCTGCCTGCTGGCCGGCTGGAATCTCACCCTCCCTGATGGGGGAACCGTCAGCTTTTCTTTTATCTTTTCTTTCGGTCTCATGGGTTTGCAGAGAATAACACTGTCTGGCTGATTCTTGGTCTCCATGAATTTTTCCCTCCATACCAAAGTCTGTTACATAGGCTACAGTCAGAGCCCTGATTGATATGGCGGCTTCGATTTCGTCCAGGGTAGCTCTGCCTATCAGGGCGTTGTATGCAGACCTCGCGTCCACTACAACAAATGAAGCCCTAACATTCCTGGCGGAGGCTCCTTTCCCAAATGTTACTGGCAAGTCAATGATACCCATGGGGAGTACACCTGCCCCGCTAAACCCATACAGGGATCCAGAGGCTGGCTTTAGGTGCCTTTTTTCTAGGTTCATCCTTTCAAATGCGTCCTTATACAGTAGATTGGTATAAGCTCCTGTATCTACCATGCATCTTTTTACGATGTGGTTGCTGATTTCCAGGGACAGTACCAGAGGGTCACTGTGGGGGTATATTACCCGCTCTGCATCCTCGGGGGTGATGCTCAGAGTCGTGCCCTTGGGACTCCCTGTCCTCTCAGCATAGCAGATTTGATTTCGCAACTCCCGGATTTGCCTTTTTTGGCTTCTCCTGCTTGTTTGGCCCTCTGCATCCCCTGATATTACGTGGATTATCATGCGAGTCTGCGCTGAGCCTTCAGGCTTATCTGCTGCGACTTTCTGGTTTTTGTTCCTTGCAGCGTAATTACTCAGCCAGCCATTCCTGATAAGCTTTTCGATTTCGTCTTTCAGGTGGCGGCACTCCTCGGTGGTATGACCTACACAATCGTGAAACGTGCAAAATTTCTTTGGATCACCCTTTGGGCTGTGTGGCTTACTCGGGCGGTTCCACTTGGCTGTTTCTTTTTCTAGTTCAAAAATCTCTGCCCTGGATTTATTAAGGGCTGTATAACTGTCGAATCTGGGCTGGTAAGCCGTGCGTTCTTTCCTGGGGGTATCTCCCCCCTCATCTTTCTGCCTGTTTGGCCCATCCCTGCCACGTCCACCCTGCGGTCCCCCCTGCGGCCGGGTCGGTCCTGCGGGGGTATCCGACAGGCTGTGGAACTCCTCCTGCAGTATGAAGCCCTCGACAATTTTTCTGGCCTTCGCCAGGGTCTCAGGCTGAGCTCTGATCATCTGGTTCTTCATCTCCCCTGGGAGCAGCGAGATGGTCAGAGTGTATGCAGCAGTCGAGTCGTCAATCTCTCTGACTTGTTGGTAGGACAAGTCGAATCTTTTCAGGTACTTCCTGACACTTTCGCCCTTTTTCTGTTTTAGGGTCATCAGGTCAAATCGAGTGAGCCGACGCCTCTTGTTCCCTGCGTATTGCTCCAACCTCCAAGAAAGCTTCGGCCAGCTCTATGAAAAAGCTGATCGAACCCTGGCGAAGATCCCTGAACCATCCCTGCGCTAGCCCAACAAGGGTAGTTGGAAAGACTTTGCACCAGAGTGCATCGTCCACGTCATACATGCCCAAGTGACTTTCAAATGCTGCCAAATGATCCTCTGGATCTGAGGTCCCGTCAAATTTGACGGAGGGCATTTTTATCTTTGCGATGGGATACTCTTGTACGTCAGGGTGGAGGGGAGTCTTTGTGGGCCTGCCTACCACTCGTGACCTGCTTCCCCCAGAGTGGTAATCGTGGTCATCGCATTTTCCAGGGGTCGGTTTCCTTGCACTGGGGGAGCGGTGCCTTGGTGGCAGCCTGCTCATAGCTTCGTCCTCTCTATCTGGGGAGGGATGTCTGGACCTCTTTCTATGGGGCTAATCAAGGTTGTCGCCCTGGCGATGCCTTGACTCAAGTGGCCGCCCCCGGTTAAGCCTGGATTGCAGGCTTTGAGATAGCCCTGGAGCTGGCTGCTCCTCTGATGCTGGCGTCAGCCTAGAGAAGACTCCACCCTGCTTCTCTCCCAGACGCTTAGATGCAGGCTCCTTGTGCCTCATTCTATCTTGGAGGCCTTGAGACAGACCCCTCTTCTCCCTGGCTGTTGTGGACTCTGTAGTATGTATAGAAAACGCTTGTTGCTGAGCTGGCTGCTCTTGATTGTTGGCAATGCGCTTCTGGGCTTGTTGGTATCCCTGAGCAACCCTCACTGCTTTTTGTTGAATGTTCCTGGCAGCAGTTCGCTTTGTACCCCTGGCACCTCCTCCACTTTCAAAGTGAAGTTGCCTAGGGGTAGTTGCGATCCTGCCAACCAAGTCTTCTGGAGTGAATTCTTGATTAAGCATTGCTGAAAAGAAGGCTGCAGTTTGTAGAACCTGGGCAGGGGTGAGGTTTAAATTAGGCCTCTGATGGCCAACCTGCCCAGCCGTAACTGCAGCGCCTCCATCAGGCGTCTCATGAAGGCTGGTGCGCCCCACCCCTGGGATTGTTGCAGCAGGCGTTCTCCCAAGCGCAGACATTCCATATGAGGGGATCACCGGTGGTACCGTCGGACCCGCCCCAGAGCTCGCCTCTATGATTTCAGGCATTTTGTTGTGATTGATTGTGGTTGATTTTTTGTGGGTGATTCGTGGGTACAACCAAAAAAACTTCCCCACAGACAACGTCAAATTGTTTCGGTATGGAAACAATTAAACCCGACTTTGGGTCCGGGTCTTAACAAGTGCTATTTGATGCTTAAAACGGTCAATGTTAGTCTTCCTCTGATCTCCACTTCCCCTCACTCCGATGATCGGACCTTCCCGGCGAAGACGGTCAGTCCCTGCACAATGAACGCATAGGGCCCCGGAGGAGTCCGGGGGAACCCTCTCCAATGCCTAAGTCAGTCCGTGAATAGCCTTTAGGAACCTAGCTCGAGAGGAACTAGGTGGCGGTTATAGAGTGAGAATCTAGAGAGAGAAAATCCAACCCCCTTCTTGTCGGAAATAGAAGAGTATTTATACCTTCCCACAAGAGAGAGGAAAGAGAAGGAGAGAGAGAGGGAGGATGGGTGGATGAGAGGGTGACAAGTGGCTTCACCTTGTCCACCCATTCCCTTTTACCTTAGGCAAAATGACGGGAGGGCCCCTGGTTTCACCTACCCCTGCTGAGTGTGTGAACACCTCGGGGACCAGAAGGCAGGAGGTCTTGGTTGCCCTGCCGGGCAGGTGGGTGCCTTGGAGTAACGACTCCTCGTTTAATGGCCTGCAGGGCAGGCTCTTCTTTATTCACGGGTCGGGCCATCCTGGGACCCAAATGGCAGGTGACCCATTGCAGGCTACCGACCCCCATCAAAAATGATTTTTAAATTTAGATGGAAAAAATAATAAAGAATATGTAGGAACATGGTGAAAGGAAGATGTGAATAAAAGTAGGAAAGTTAGTGTTGGTTTGATAAGTTGGGTTGTAAATAAAGAAGAATATAATATAGGGTAGACCTTGGTGAACAACATCAAGGGATAAACATGGTCTTATAATATCAGCTATGGATAACTATAATTATAATAATCCAAGTACTAATAGTAGTAGTAGTAGTAGTAATAATCTCGAACAACAAATGTTAAAAGTTTTTTTGAAAATGAGAGATAAAAGTTTTATGGGTCCTCAATCAAATATCGCTACCTCTGGCAATTATCAAAACCCACAATATAACCCAAATAACTATCAAACCCGGCCTAATTACGCAGGTTACGACCAAAATAGTTATACGAAATTTGAAAACCGAGTCCAACAATCAAATTAAATTATACATACTCGATTTTGTTAATTAAATTAGTTAATTTAACAAATTATTTTCATAATTAATGGAGTAAAAAAGTGTGGAATTGTGAGGTATTAAAAAGTAAGAGAGATAAATGATGAGAGAGAGTAAGATGATGAAGAAGAGATGAGTATGGATGGAGAAATGTTTTTTTTTTATTGTGAGGTGGATGAGTGAGAAAGAGGAAAGATGAAAGGATGATGATGATGAGTGAAGGAAGAGCGTGGTTGGACATGCTCTTAGGTTACCAAATTGTCGGAGCTTTTTCATTTACGTGAATTTAGGTTACCCAATTGTTGGCTAGTTTCGAGTCATGACATTTTTCGAGTATCGGGTTATATCAACTAAGATTTGGTTGAGTTGCACCTTGTTTTAGCCTAGGTATCACGACCACACCTCCAAACCACCGTATCGTGACCGACACTCCTGTCGAACTCTGACACACGACGATACGAGTCGGACATTTGTAAAATTGTGTTCGGTTTTTTTAAATTTATTTAGACACGTATCAGACACGTTTCATGATATTTTTTGACGTGTCTTACTCGTCGGCATTTCAGCCAGGTCGTCGGCGCTTTATACGTGATTCTACCCTTTTACCCTTCTTTAATTATGATTAATTATATTAATTATTTTACTTAATTAATCTAATTATTATTTCCCGACTACTTTAAAATTACGATTTTGATAATTTTTTACGGTTTTTGAGACACGTGCCTCAATAAAGCTCGGGAATCTTTATATTTTGTAAGTGATTTTATTTAGGTCGATTAGTTTCATTATAATAGTGATTAGGTTGATAGTTTAGTCTCTCCGTAACTAGCATGTGGTTAAGTAATCAATTAAGTATTCGATTTTAGTTGTTACGGTTTGACGTATTCGATTTTATACGTCCCTATATATCGTTGATTTACATACAAAAAATTATTAAAAGAGAACACGAAAAACATGTCGCGTCGGACGTCCAAAACTGACGCCTATGGGGCATGTTGGGCGTCAGAAACTGACACCTATTACTCATCAGACACAGTTAGAGTTGTTAAAGGAATATCGAAAATGTGTGTCAATATGTGTTGTTATTCATATCTGAGATGTACAAATATATACTCGAGCTAACGAGATAATTCCTACGTATATGCGATCAACTATTATTTAGTTGCTACGAATAAAGTATGATAGTTTCCTATTTTCGACTAGCTAGTATAATACAAGAGAATCATATAATTCTCGAAGATATCCTAATACGAGTAATATTCTATATTCTCGAAGATATGCTAGCTAATAGTTGTTTATGAATTTCCATACTTCAATAAAAGGACAATATTACATGTTTATATACTTGATGTTATAAACACTCAACATAATTAATTAATTATTATATTATAGTAGTATAACTGTTTGAGTTTATAAGATTGATATTATGTTTGAGTCTATAAGACTTTAATTTTTTGTTTTGTTATTTATGGTAATTACAATATTGATTTTAACAAAAACCTTATTTTTGCTATAAAAACTTCAAATTCTCTTTGTTAAAATATGTATATTGTCATTTTTTTTGCCGTGTCCGTATCTTACAAAATTTAGATCGACGTGTCATGTGTCCGATACGTGTCTGTGTCCGTATCGGTGCAACCTAGGTTTTAGCAATAGGTTATTTCAATAGACTTTTAAAGGGTTAGAAGTACTCTTTACCAATTTATAACGGATTTTGATGGTCCACATTGATTCTAGGAGCATATCGATGAAAAATTGGGGAGAAAATCATTTTCAAATGTTTATATCGAGTTAAAAGGTATTCTTTACCAATTTGTATCTAGCTGGGATGTGTTAACGTTTGTTTTTTGACGTGCCACAACTTTATTTTGTCGAGGCGAAATATATACTACGGAGTATAATTTAGTTGACTTGATTCCCCGTTACCTCGAAAGCACCACGAGAATCCTTAAGAACATATCATTGTTATTTCCGTTTAGTAACATGGTTTTTTTTTGGTTCAACGAAGAGCGTACTTAGTCGCATTACAATATAGGGGGAGGGGGGATTCGAACCTGAGACCTACTGTCCCAGAGCACCTAGTCCTAACCACTAGGCTAAGACATGTTCGGTTATTAACATGGTCTTTCCGACTACCTCGATAACACACATCTTTCCACCAACTCCATGACACATACTCTCGTTCTATTTAATTCTTTCCATTTACTTTTTCACACTTGGAAATATACATTTTGTTTCGTTTATATCTTTAGTTACGTATTTCTAAAAATTATAAAAAATTTATATGTATAACGCATACGATTAGACAATTTAAACAAGATTTCAATTTCACTTACATATGGAATGGACACGGGTAGTATCTTATCTTTCAAATAATTTCCGACCATTCAAGTAGGATTTAGTAGGGGCAGACCCAGGGGCGCGCACAGCACCCCACGTGCGCACCCTTGGGTTTTCAATTTTTTTTTTTAAAAAAAATAATACAGTTATGATATTTGTACAAATTGTGTGCGTTGTGACTAATTGATAGTGTCATTGCTCGCTGGCAAAAGAGTGTATCTTTGGGAGAGTTGGTTTGTGTTCGAATTTCCTTATATGCATTAATTGCTATTTTTTTTCCATATTTTTTGTCCTTTCATCTTCACTATTTTTACCGTTTCCATCTTCTTCTTTTTCAATTTATTCTGCCATTTTTCTTCTTCGCTACTTTCTCAAATATTGGAGTATCAATTTAGAGTCCAATCTCGTAGTAGGATATGTTAATTTTTGGATTTTGTTATGTTAACGTCAGTTACTTGTTAATTTAATTATAATTTCCAACTGTGGATTATTATCATGTTATTATTCATTGCGTTTACCTCCTTTAAATTAGTTACTACTCCCACCCTTTTATATTATAGGTAGTCATTTTGAGAAGCGTACTTCTCGTCTTCTCTGTTAAATATTTCTTAAAATTTACGAGTAAACAAATCAAATGTATACTCATATTAAAGTAATTTTCAAGACGAATCTAATGATATACGGAGTAACTTTTTAAAAAAAATTAGAGGACTTTTTTATACTATATAATTGAAAGTCAAAGACTTATATTTTTAAACAAAAAATACCTATTTAAAAATGGAGGGAGTAGTTCATAGTTACCCAAAAAAAACTAATTTCAGTAATTAGTGATAATTAACATTTTTATACCCGTTCTTCAATCAAATTCATTGTAAAAATTTGATAAATTAAATGTGTAGTTAGAGTAAGAATATGGGGAGTTGGGGAGTAATCCAATTATTTTCATCTTTAGTTTAGGACGAAGGATGGAAAATATATGCAAGAAATTAAATATTGCGTTGAATAAATTTAGGTACAACGAAGGGTAAAGACATGTATTTTTTCCACAAAAACTCATATTTAGGTCCGCCATTGGGATTTAGGTCGATTATTTTTCATGTCAGATTTAATTTAAGCTAAGATGTATGGAACAATCAACAATTTAACCGAGTTCATTCAAACAATAATCTTTCAATCTTAAACATAAATAGAATTGCAAGTAAAATAAGAGTAACATTTGTCCTCAACTAACTAGCTACCAAATCAAACTAACTCTACTACTACTACCACTCATATATTAAACGATTCCCTAAACAATAAATAAAACTGAATTAAGAAAAACAACAAGACTCTAAAATAACGCAAACTAACGAAGAAACCCACAATCTTAACTAACTACTCCGTATGTAGTAACTAAGCCAAAATGAAGAAACCCAGAATAAGCAATAACACCATGCTTGAGACACCACCCATTGTCTTCAAATCACTAGCAGCTCCATTTTTCTTCTTATTATTCTGATCCTGATCCTGATCGGTGGGAGGAGACGGGGATGGTGGGGTTTGGACGACGACGACATCCAAGACCTTGACCACCATCTTCTGCCCACGTTCGCAGTGTCCTGTCACCCCACTTATGAAGTAAAATAAACCAGACCGGTTCAATGGGATCATTGTGTGACCGTTGTTGGAGAAAAACACCGGTGCTGTTGACCGGCATTTCTCATATTCCCCTTCACTCACCTCCATCACCGAGTCTTTCTTGTACTCGAACTCTGCATCAACGCGTACGTGCGTAAAATCACTCATTCATTTTAACAAAACTCGCGCGCGCTGACAATAAACCTAGCTACTTCTGACTACCAACTCAATCTTGAGAGTAGTTTAGTACGTATGTAGGTAAAGTTGTAAGATGAAAATAACATAAAAAGTGCAATGACAATTAATCAAAATATATTATTATGATCAACCATCACATACGTAACTTTATCAAAATATGTCTCATATATATATACTGTACTCCGTATATATTATGTTGCAAAAGAAAACTGTACCCGTGTATTGTTGATACAAACCAAGAATGATACGTACAATAATAAGGAAATGAAGAACTTCAACATATATAAATTACTCCATAAAGTAATAAGGGCATTAGCAATGGTAAAAGTTTTATACCATACTTTTTATGACCACATCAATATATTCTACCTTATATGAAACTTCATCATTTTCTCCACAATGGTAAAAAAGTTCCATAACATCTTTTTAGTGGGATCAATTACTTTTTAATCGTAATTTCATCCAATCACCACTCTCCTTTAACTTATGGAGTTGGTTCTTTGTTTTAGAAACCAACTTCATATAAGGAGTTCCTTATTTTGTGGAACAATGGATAAGGAGCTCCTTAAGACATATGAAACTTCTTATCAAGTACCATTGCTATTGCCCTAAGAATTCACCCACATATAAATACATATGTTGATATATATGTACAATTGTACATGCATGCATGCATGATGTATGCGACATTTTATGAAATACTCGGTAGTATACATGAAAAGTTGAGAAGGTATGTACATACCAAGAGTGTCATTAACCTTGAACCTTTTTTTCTCGGCCCATTGATTATGAGTAGTAGGGTCTTTTGAAGAAGGAACACTCCAACCTTTGCTATCGCCCACTGTAAACTCGGTCGAATTTCCATGGAGGAACATCAACATTAGGGCTAAACTTATGCAAACAAACATCATACTAATCCCTCCGTTTTTGCTAGTAAAGAAACCCATTATTGATGTTTTATAATTAAGCTTTAAACAAACAAACTAGTTAACAAAACTTGATGTTTTTTTTGAAGAATAATAGAACGAAGGAAGTGAAGTGAAGTGACGTGAGAAATGGAGGGGAGTTAATTTTTAAAGGGCGAGCGAGAATGGAGAATGAAGTTAGTTACGAGGGACGTGGGGAGTAAAACATGGGTGGGTGGTTTTAACTTTTAACCGACGTACTTGGCTAAATTATCATTATCATTGACTAGGTATTGCGTAAACAACTACGGAGTATATATTCCCGTTGTCTATATTTTCGCTTTTGTTTCTCATTCCTCAATTCTAGTACCATTAATAATTTATATATTTGAACTCAAAATTTTAAAATTTAAACAATCACTAATTAACAAAAAAATATTTTAACAAAACATTGTTGATTACAAAACTTTATATGGAGACTAGTGTTATATCCGTGATAAATCATACAGTTGATCAAATTTTCTGCTTTTAGTGACACTTATATGAATAAAATAAAAATGTTAGAATAATCAGACATATAATTTGATAAGAGATGGGTAATTCTATGGATATAATATAATTGGCGGTGAGCAAGTGTTACTGAAATTGTAAATTTAAATATGACACCCGTAAATCGTCATCCTGTAGGGTTACAACTCTTAAACCAAGGACCTGTTACAAGTATTAACCGAAAAGATAAAAGTAAAGAGATAACAATTATACCTTATTTGCAGCGGAAAAGCGTATTAATAAGAAGCATAATAAACCCAGAAATATATATAATCTTCACAAACAGAATAAATAATCTTCACGGGCAAGAATAAATAATCTTCACGGACAGAATAAATAGTCTACACGGATAGAAAAAGCACCCCAAACGTGATGCCTCCTTTGGTATCCACACGGGTACGGAACTGCGACGTATATGCTAGTATAAAGGTACGTGAGACCGTCTCACAACTTCTCTATATCTCTCCTATAACTCTTATAAGAAAAATATATATTATGAGTCAATACTCTTTTTTCCTTATCATGGTTCATCATATGAACCTCCTTATATAGGAGATGAAAAGGTAAAGTTAGGTTATTACCATAACTCTAATTACCATAATCCTTTAATTAATTACCATAACCCGACAACGCAGCTGGGTCTGTATTACTACTGACCCGATATATTTATATATCGATATATATTAATAATATCTCGTACACATTGTGTGTGACCCAATGGGCCCACTTAAGACTACCAGACACGTAACCTATTTACATGTCAACCCGACATCGACCTCTAGCAAGGCATATCGGATACATAGACTTAAGCGGGTTAATCCGTATAGGACAGTGGACATAACTCCTTCAGTCTCCCACTTGTACATGTCCTCTCAAGAACGGCGTTAAGTCTCTTTGCTACTATTGTCTCCAATTGAGAATGAGGTAAGAAAAAGTGTCATCCTCACATATCTCAATCTTTTACTCGAATCTTTGAGTTGACTTGTTAAAAGAGCAGATAGATGACAATCATCCTATCTGAGCGCGGCCACGCATTTGCACAAGTCACACTCTTCGAGTGACCAAGAAACAATAAATTCCCTTCAATAAAGGAAAAACAAATCTCCTCTAGTCTAATTAACAACATCCTATCACATGATTCATGGACACCCAATAACCATCCATAGCCCCCTTTCACAGCTGACGAGAAATTGTATCAAAGCATACACATCACATGTACAGAATAGTCAAAGACTCAGGTCTAAAGACCGTACAAGTTCATAACTTGCAAAGAACTTTACTGACACTAAGCGAAATCTTAGTAAAATCCTTTTCGACGGGTCTGTCTAATGCATGTTCTTAACATACACCCGTGTGCCTGGTTTAGTATTTTAATACCTATGACTCAAGGAACTTAGTCATCAACCAACTCACACACCAGTCATTTAAGGGAATTCAAATGTCTCAACACAATTCCCTGACTAGAGACAAAATAATTACATCATCCAAATAGAGTTCCAAGACTAAGTCACTTACTTAGTGATCTATTTCATCAATGTAAATTATTTAGGGACAAAACTCGGTTACATTAACCAAATGACAATATGCACGTCATACATATATCAATTATCGAAATAACTCCCACTAAACCAAACACCTCTAAAAGTACTAAGACCACTCACCCATGCGTCTTATACCGATCATAACCAATATGATCTTTATGTAGATGAGGTTTCGAGACATACAACATTTGTATCGGTTATTTACAAGCATATGACCATTCTACCTTCTCTCAATTAAGGTAAACTGTTAGTTTCATAAGCAACAATTGCTTCATAAACGTTAAAGTTGGGTGCGTGTTTGATTCGTAACCAAACGTCTATTTGCTTCAAAAGCAATAGAACACTAACTTTAGTTATAATACTAGTCACAAAGTTATTGTCCTTTGGAACCGTTCCAACACACAATTTCTCATCCAAAACAAAATATACTGAGATTACAATCTCATGTCATCTTTGTCCATTTGGAAATATGAATCGCTGTAACTTGTTTACAATAATTCGTTTATCACATCATGCGCATCTCTTAAATAATTCCCCTTTTTGCTTCTTAAGCGCAAAAGAACAATTCTTAGATAGCATTCCAGTGACACTCACCAGATTAGTATCTACTCGTCACACGAGCACATAATAAACACATTTCTTGCAAAGTCTCGTAGACTAAAGCAATCAAATGTCATCTAGTTAGAGAAGTATGTTACTTACATACCAAATCATAATGATAAATGTACTCCCACTAGCCTCTTGTACACATTGTCTTTCTTCGTCTCAAAGGAAAACAAACATCTTTGAATTACCACATTGAGAACAAAGCTACTTCTCCATGCTCCAATCAAATCGGAATACTCACATTTGCTAACAATTTTAATAATATGAAATTCATACGAAGTGTCACACACATCATATTGCATCCCTATCAAGAAATGTATTTCACATATATATGTCCAAAACTCATCATAATGAGTGATGACATTTAAAATACTAAATCAATCCTAATAGACTTAAGCATAATGTTGTAAAAAGAATTTTTCCATAGTCATTACTATGAGATAAATCCTTAACTACCTACTATGCTTCATAGATACTCTTATATCAATCTACATCGTCTTTATATTGAAGACTATTCTTCACTATAAGACCCATTTAACCAAAGTCTATACTTGGTAGTTATGGTATATAGAATCTATTAGATTTTATGTGACTTTTGGAGTTTTTGCCAATTATTGTTTCATCATAGGTCAAACCTATGTAGGGTAATATTTTACAACTAAGGTGATCATGACTTTTCATGGATGCATCAATATCCTCTTCAACAGTTGTAGAGAATTTCTGTTAATTTTGAACAATTCAAGGTCGATTCTACTCCCACTGTTTCTATTAGAAATCACATATTTTAAAAGAAACATACCACTCCATGCAACAAAACAGTTTTGTTCTTTGGATGGTTTGTAGAATTAACATAATACCCCTAATAAAACACATGTCATAATTGAGTCTAAGTTCTGGAAAAAAATTTCTCTAAACTTTAAGACTTGATAATTAAGAAAAGACAACATTTTTAATCTATATCTCATATGGTGTCTATTCTCCGACTTACATGGACAATCTCATCAACATTGTACAAAGACTTTTATAGTGCATAACTTTCTAAAGCGTCAATGAAATCTGCATATGACTCATAATAGACGAAATTATATCAAATATGGTTCGATGTAGTTTGAAACACTTTTCACTACTTCTAAGATGATCACAATCTTTTTGTGGACATGACATAGGTCCACCCCGACGCGGCCACGCGCGGGTTTGGGGAGGCGAATGAATCTCCATATTAGCATGGATCGAATTCAAATTTAAATCGAAGTTGGAGTCGCCACCGAACTTTGTGGGAGTTCGGGCCCGTTCGAACCCACTCTATGTCGTAGTGGGCCGTGTACAAAATACGGCCCATTTCCGATGTCAGAGTTTATTGGGTTCGTCCCTTTGCATTTTGATACCGATACCGACGTTATCGGATATCGTGTATTGAATGACTCTCGTTGCCAATGGTTTCGGACATCCGGAAACCGAGTTTCTGAGTAAGGGGTGAGGGTACGTGTTGGGAAGCCCACGAAGGACACCCAACCCCGCCCGCACATTAGCGGCCTCTACTAGGATATCGTTTGATGTTTTAATACGCGCGTTAGTTGAACGATGAAATGATATGCAAACATTGTTTTCCCTAAACATGTGAATAATGAAATGGGTTACTAAGTCGATTTAATGAAACTAAAATTAACGTCAAAGTAGTATTTTTAGCATGCGAGGTTCATTTTAGTATAATAAAACAAACGAAAAGAAAAGAATTTGCTACAAACACGAACAAACAAGTTAGTAACGGTTTGTAAGTCAAATAAAAGATATGGATGCAATGAATGATGTAAAAATATATCGAGATCTGAAATATCGCTAAAAAGACGCTGTTTTGTCCAAAAAACGATATTCGAAAAATAATAAAAGCGAAGAAAACGGGTCGCGTTTCCAGCCTGCTAGGCGACTCGCGTCCCGGCCTATTTTCGAAATTGTTTTTTTTGAAAAAAAACGATGATTTTATTAAATCGCGTATAAATATTGCACAATTTGCACCCGACTTAATATTCTCGACATTCGTCGTATTCGATATTCGATTATGAAATCGATATCGAATATTCGGAATAATTTTGGAAAAGATGAAAAAAAGGTTTTAAGAAATCGTTTTGTAGAAAAAACGATGTTTAAGAAAAATTGAGAAAAGCGAAGAAGAGGGCCTCGGATCCAGGCTTCCGCGCGAGTCGCCTGGGAGGGGCGCGACTCGCGTGGAGGTCTGTCCCGGTTTGGGTTTCTCGAGAAATCGTTAATTTCGCTAGATCGCGTATAAATATGAATTAGTTTATACTCAATTTATGCTTTCGATGTTCGTCGTATTCGATTATGAAATCGATATCGAATATTCGGAATGACTTTTAGAAAAGGTTGTATAAAATTTTTTAAAAGAGAATTTGAACGAAACGAAAAGAATGTTGGTTCTCTCCGCGTTAAAATCGTTGTATTTTGTAAAAAGTAACGATTTTGTAGCATCAACGAGATTAATGTAATTCTTTTAATACGATATTCGATTAGAGAATCGGTATCATATTTTTAAGAATATTCGTTATATGAAAATAGTTTTAGTAATATCGATATTAGAAATAAAAAATGATGAACGACCCATAAAAAATGATGACGACGCGAGACGGACGAAAAAAACGAGAAGAAGAAGGAGAGAAGAGAAGTCGGGTTTGATTACACCCTCAACCTACATGCTCTTGTTGACTCGGATCAGGGCTCGTCGGACTGTGGCTAAGGCACGGGAGCGTCGAGTTAATGTTGGTGAGTTTGGGTGGTTGATTGGGGCGTGTAAGGGTGACGGGTATAGGCCGGTTTTTGGTAGTCTCGGGTTACACTATCGGTTTTCGATGCTAAGTGTGAGAGTCTCGAGGTGTATGAATATTGTTCGATGTAATTGATGTCTCTGTGTTAGGAGAAATTGTGTGTGAATGTTGTATGTTAATGTGCATGCAAAGGGTCCCATTTATAGGAAAAAAGGTTGAGAGAGGTATCTTGCTTGGACAACAAGAAATACCAGTTTGGATAGGAAACGTAAGAGTTCGAAAGGAACGAGAAGTCCGTTACTTGGAGAGGAAGGAAGAGAGTCTCGGCTGAAAGAGGGAGCTCGGCCGAGTATCCTATGCTCGATCGAGTGTTTGATTCGGATTTCGGATAGAATTCCTACTTGAGATCGAATTCTACCTTTAACGGAATTGTTTAGTATTTGTGTATCTGATTTTTTTGTGGAATTTGAGCTCGAATTAGCTACGTGAGGTGACACGGCAGACTCACGTGTCTCGAGAAAATATCTTTGACCGGGTTTGACTCGGCCGCTAAAAGACGGTTTTGCTCCTGGCGTCGGATTCGACCCAAATTAGTCTTATTTGACTCGAAATGACCCACTGGGCCTGGTTTAGAGGTTAGTTTTGTGAAATTTGTACTCCGTAAAAAGCCCAAGCTAAATATCCATGATTTCGAGCCCATTTCCGAGTACGTTAAAGCACGTTTGCGTCCGATCATCATCGGGTGTTTGTTGGAAACTGCTATAGACACCTGGCAGTAAAATGTGGGTGTCTACACTTTTAGTTCAATTCCTCCCTGTTTCAATCATATCGAACGACTCATACCAACTTATCAAGTTGATCTTGTACCTTGAACAATTCAAAGCATTCAGTTTTAAATTTCATCAAATGAACAAAACAATACGTGTTACCCATTTTGCAACATCACTAGTTAAACTCACACGTATCTGTATATGTGTGATCCAACAAGTCTAAGTACCCTCCCACTACAATTAATAGGAGTCACTTCTAATGTCATTTATCCATCTAAACAAGATCCATTTACCTCAATTGATCCTTATCAATAAGGTTTATAATTTCATCATTATGAAACTTATTCTTATGTTTCTTGCCTCATGGATTAAGGACAATGCCAAGGGACAGAACTTTTGGATTGTTATCTTATAAATAAAAGCATTCACTACTAGGAATGTGGAGCTTAACAATCATGTTAGCCTTATTGTACCTCATATTCTTGCAAGGTATAGAGCAACAATTGTTCTACTTTTATCAAAACTTTTCGTGCCCTTACATGAAACAGATTCATTGTCCTTGCTTATGACTATTACAAGAATAACAATTATTCAATCCCAGTATTAAGCTTTAAAATAACATCAAGTGATTTCCTTTTACGAACTGAAACAACAACGTTTGTCCATTTCAATCATAAAATGCTCACTTAATTCACTATTCCACTCTCTTTGAACCATCACATCTACAATGTAATAATCGCATTTGGTATCTTATACCAAAATAGTAGAATGAAAGTAACAATTACTCTAGTTACATACACACCAGAAGTCATACTTTAATGATTGATTTGCAGATTTTCTAGACATTTCTAGAAACTATCTACCAATGTCATATATATTTGTCATTACATTAATGACTAATAAAATCGTACCTAATCTAAATTTGGCAAAAAGTTAGGGTATGACAACGATTGTGCTTCCCTTACTTTAACCAACGTCTTAGATTCATTCATCATTATCTTAAGCAATTTTCTTAATGAACTCATAGAAGATTAGTATTATTTGCCTTCTTGATACAACGTTCAGTCGTCTTTTATCATCTCATGCTAAAAGGTGAGAAACCTTATTAAGTCACATGTTTATTCATAATAAAGTGACCTACTTAGGACTAATTGAAACGATTTCAATTCCTAATTCTCTGGAAAGAAGCATCCAAAATTTCCCGATTATCAATATAATCACGTCATCGTATGACATGGATTAGTTAGACCATCTTTAACATTTTCTCACTTAATGGGAACGATTCCCTTTATTGAAACAATTGATTTTAGTACTTATAGTAGTCATCTCCATGACTCTAATTATACAGTCCATACTGTACATTGACACTGGTTATAATTTGTCGAAATTATCCTTCCCAAGGACAAAATCCATATCTCTAATTTTGAAAACAATTCTCAAGATACCAATCGACAAGGTTGAACAATTCAAACTCATTTTTAATAAATGTGATGATAAAGGTGACTAACTTACAACTACAACTATATGCAAAGTAAAACGATAATTAATATTAATAATCTTAAACAATTTTAAGATAAAATCATGAAAACTACCCTCAAGTTCGCATAATATTCCAAGATCCTAAACCTTTTGTTGCTCAAGTGAACTTGGGCTCACTGCTCAAGCTCCAAAAGTAAAGGTAGACAACAAACTTGTCAATTACATCTCTATGTAATTCTTGGTTCGTCGGATTTAGTCATCATATGACACCAACTATTTGCCTCAAAGCCCAAGTCCGACTTGATAGCAATGTTAAGCAAACCAGACTGAACCTGTGGGTAACCGTTACCCATCTACTCAGTCCACACGCATCGGTAAAGCACCGCTTAGGCAGTCACTTCAACCAATGATATGAAATTGTTGTAGTGGTCAATTCTGGGAAGGCAAAACTTAATATTTGTGCGAGAGATTAAATGCATATGAGTCCCAACCATGCCAGTAGGTCAACTTACAAGGCAACCTATTAGTTCTAAGCGCACAAGTCACAAGTTAGTAACAATAAAATTCATGCATCGTATGACATATTCAATTGTTACTAGTGATTTGTGCATAAAACAAGTTTGTAGACACCCACATTTTGCTGTCAGGTGTCTATAGCAGTTTCCGACAAACACCCGATGATGATCGGACGCAAACATGCTTTAACGTACTCGGAAATGGGCTCGAAATCATGGATATTTAGCTTGCGCTTTTTAAGGAGTACAAATCTCACAAAACCTACCTCAAATTCAGGCCCAGTGGGTCGTTTCGAGTCAAATAACACTAATTTGGGTTGAATCCGACACCAGGGGTAAAACCGTTTTTTAGCAACCGAGTCGAAACCCGGTCAAAGATATTTCCCGAGACTCGTAGACCGACTGTGACGGCTCATGTGTCCGGTTCAGACTCCAACTCCACAAAAATCAACTACACAAATATTAAACAATTCCGTTTAAGGTAGAATTCGATCTCAAGTAGGAATCCTATCCGAAAACCGAATCAAACACTCGACCGAGCTAGGATACTCGGCCGAGTAGCCTACTAGCCAGTCGATTCTCTTTCTTCCTTCACAAGAAAACGAAATTCTTATTTCCCTCAACTTCCTACGTTTCCTATCCTAAGCGGTAGTTCTAATTCTAATGCACCTCTCCTAGCCAAGGTCGGGATTTTCCTATAAATAGCCCCTTGCATGACACAAATTGAACGATGAATGGAATCACATAACGATATATACATAATTTCTGTAAAACATCAACCTTAGCATTAAGAAACCGATAGCACGCACATCCAAAACCCGAAGGAAACCGGCCCCGATACCCGACACCCTTCACCCGTCTCACGTCCAAACCGAACCACCGCAACTCACCAACATCCACTCGACGCTCCTGTGCCGAAGCCACGTCCCGACGAACTCCGATCCGAGTAGACTGAAGCATGTAGGTTGTGGGTGTACCAAACCCGATTTCTCTTTTTTTCTCTTCCTCTCCTTCTCGTCCGTTTTTTTATTACGGGTCGTGTGTCATCTTTTTACGGGTCATTCATCACTTCCTACTATTTCTAATATCGATATTACTAAAAAATATTTTCGTATAACAAACGTTCTTAAAATACGATATCGATTCTCTAATCGAATATCGTATCTAACAAGAACAAAATTAACTAATTCTCATTGATGCTAAATAAATCGTCACATCTTTTTAAACTAAATTCGACGATGTTATACGCGGAGAGAATTAACATCTCTTTTTCGTTCAAAATTCTTTTTTTTTTACTTTTCGTTCGAAACAAACCTTTTTACAAAACATTTTCTAAAATTCATTCTGAGTATTCGATATAGATTTCGTAATCGAATATCGGATACGACGAATATCGAGAGCATAAATCGAGTACAAATTAATTCATATTTGTACGCGGTTTATCAAATTTTCGAACAAAAAACGCGACCGGGACAGACCCGCATGCGAGTCGCGCCCATCCCAGGCGACTCGCGCACGGGCCTGAAACCCGAACCCTTTTTTTAGCTTTTTTTTGTTCGTTTTTTTAATTCTACGAAACGATTTTCTCAAAATTTGCATCTTTTCTAAAACTATTCCAAGTATTTGATATTGATTTCATAGTCGACTATCAAATATAACGAATATCGAAAATATTAAATCGAGTGCGAATTACGCAATATTCGTACGCGGTTTAATAAAAACATCGAAAACCGACCTCGAAACAGGCCGGGGTGCGAGTCGCGCGCACCCCGGGCGAGTCGCGGGCAACGCTGGAACGCGACCCGTTTTCTTCTTTTTTTGTTATTTTTCGAACGTCGTTTTTTTATACAAAACAGCGTCTTTTAACGATATTTTTCAGATTTCGACTAATACTTTCTCGATCTTGCATATTCATCATATTTGCTATATTATTTCTTCACAAATCGATACTAACTCGTTTGTTCATCTTGTAGCAAATTCATTCTTTTTTTATCGTTTGTTTTATTATACTAAAACGAACCTCACATGTTAAATTCAACTTTGACGTTAATATTTCATGCATTAAACCGACTTAGCAACCCGTTCAATTCCTCACATGCTTAGGAAAATAATGTTTGCATATCATTCATCGTATTACTAACGCGCGTATTAAAAAATCATTCGATATCCTAGTAGAGGCCGCTAATGTGCGGGCGGGGTTGGGTGTTCTTAGTGAACTTCCCAACACGTACCCTCACCCCTTACTCAGAACCTCGGTTTCCGGATGTCCGAAACCATTGGCAACGAGAGTCATTCAATATACGATAAACCGATCAAGTCGGCATCGGTATCGAACTGCAAAGGGACGAGCCCAATAAACTCTGACATCGGAAATGGGCCGTATTTTGTATACGGCCCACTACGACATAGAGTGGGCTCGAACGGTTCCGAATAACCATAAAATTCGGTGGCGACTCCAACTTCGATTTAAATTTCAATTTGACCATCTCATATGGAGATTCATTCGCCTCCCCAAACCCGCGCGTGGCCGCGTCGGGGTGGACCTATGTCATGTCCACAATTTGGCGACTCCGCTGGGGATTAACTGATGCATTACTAACCTTCGGCATCCTCAGGGTGAGACTCGAATAGAAATCGTTACGACTTGGCTTATTTTCAAAATATTTTCAAAAATCTTAATTGCACTGACATTGAGAAACCCGACGAACAGGTGCCATTGCCTCCGCATCTAATCGAGCAACTCGAACAAAGGGAGTCCCGAGATCCGGTAATCGAAGAAACCGATTCCGTCAACGTAGGAACCCCTTTAGAACCTCAGATGCTTAACTTGGGCCTATCTTTAGATCCCGAGGAGAAACAACAATTCACGGATCTCCTCCAGGAATTCAAAGACGTCTTTGCATGGTCCTACAAGGACATGCCGGGAATAGACCGGGAGATAGCTGAACACCGAATACCCATCAAAGACGGGTACAAGCCGGTAAAATAGAAACTCCGAAGAATGAGGCCCGAATGGTCTCTCAAAGTCAAGGAAGAAGTTGATAAACAATTCAAAGCAGGCTTTATTCAAGTGTTTGAATATCCAGACTGGGTTGCAAACATAGTACCAGTACCCAAAAAGGATGGCAAAGTCCGAGTATGTGTAGATTTTCGGGACCTTAATAAGGCCAGCCCAAAAGACGATTTTCCGTTGCCAGACATCGACATATTGGTGGATAACACGGCCGACCATGCCCTTCTATCATTCATGGACGGGTATGCCGGATATAATCAGATTAAAATGGCGGAAGAAGACATGAGTAAGACCACCTTCATCACACCTTAGGGGACTTACTGCTATACCGTGATGCCATTTGGGCTTATTAACGCCGGTGCCACTTATCAACGGACCGCTACCACTTTATTGCATGACATGATGCATAAAGAAGTGGAGGTCTACGTCGATGACATGATTGTCAAATCCAAGGACCGAAACGGGCACATTGCAGCCCTAAGGAAGTTCTTCACCCGACTACGTAAGTACAACATGAGGTTAAACCCTCAAAAATGCAGTTTCGGGGTAACATCGGGCAAGCTATTGGGCCACATTGTCAGCCAGCGTGGCATCGAAGTTGACCCAGCAAAGATCAAGGCCATTACCGAGATGCAACCACCTAAGACCGAAAAGGAGATAAGGGGGTTTCTCGGGAAAGTCCAATATATAAGCCGGTTTATTTCAAAGCTAACCATGGTATGTGAACCCATTTTCAAGAAACTGAAGATAGGAGAACGGAGACTATGGGACGACAAATGTCAAACGGCTTTCGATAAGATCAAGGAGATTCTATCCTCTCCACCGGTGTTATGCCACCTCAGCACGGTTTGCCTCTGTCGCTATACTTGACAACGACCGAGACGGCCATGGGCGTTATGCTAGCCAGACGGTCGATTCCGAAGAACGGGCTATTTACTACATCAGTAAAAAGTTCTTGGAATACGAATGCAAGTACACAATGCTCGAAAAGACGTGTCTAGCTTTAGTGTGGGCCACTAAAAAGCTCCGACACTACATGCTTAGTCACGAGGTACACGTGCTATCCAAAATGGATCCAATCAAGTATCTATTCGAAAAGCCCATCCTCAAAGGCCGTATATCCAGATGGACTTTATTGCTAGCTGAATTCGACCTCAAGTTTGTACATTTAAAAGCCATCAAAGGCCGGGTAGTAGCGGAATTCCTCGCCGATAGCCCGGTATCCGAGGAAGAACACACCGATAATTGGGCCTTCCCAGATGAAGACATATTCCATACCGACACCGACACATGGGATCTGTATTTTGACGGAGCATCCAACTTCCGAGGATTTGGTGTCAGGATCTTGCTAATCTCACCACAAGGGGAACACACCCCGTTATCCATCAAGCTAGATTTTAACGTGACTAACAACGCAGCCGAGTACGAAGCGTGCATTCACGGACTGCAAGCCGCCGCTGATTTAGGAGTAACAAACCTCCGGGTCCACGGTGACTCATCTTTAGTCATAAATCAAGCCTTACAAAAATGAAAGACTCGGAACGCAAATCTCGTGGCTTACCAAGCACGAGTAAGGGTTCTCGAAAAACAATTCCAAAAAGTGGAGTACATTTATCTGCCTCCGGAAGAAAACCAGTTTGCAGATGCTCTCTCAAAATTAGCATCTTTACTGAATATCCCAGCACATCCAACCAGCATGCCCATTTGCGTCGAAAGGCGGTCCGAGCCGGCATACATTCACGCTATCCAAGATATTGAAATAACTGATCCAGAACCTTGGTATCAGGCTATTCTAACCTACTTAACGTCAGGGGAATATCCTCCGGGAGCTGAAAACCGGGCCAAGAAAGCTCTACGAAGATGGGCAACCCAGTTCATCCGCACAGATGATGGACAGTTATATAAGAAGACAGCACAGGGGGCTTTACTCCTATGCATTGACAAAACTCGAGCCGAAAGAGTTATGGCCGAGGTACATGATGGTGAAAACGGTCCACATATGAACGCCCATATGTTGGCTCGGAAAATTGCAAGGCTCGGTTATTACTGGAATAGCATGGAAACTGACTGTCAGTTATATGTCAAACACTGTCATAACTGTCAGATTTTCGCCAATGTACAGCATATGCCTTCATCCCTATTATATACAATGACGTCACCATGGCCATTCTCAACATGGGGAATTGATATAATCGGGAAAGTGAACCCTTCCGGGACAGGAGGTCACTGCTTCATCCTAGTGGCTATTGACTATTTCACTAAATGGGTTGAAGCCGAGTCATACCGGATCTTGAATGCCAAACATGTGGCCAAATTCATCTAAAATAAGATTATATGTCGATACGGGATTCCGCACGAGTTCATCAGCGATCACGGGACCCATTTCCAAGCTGAAGCTGCCACTTTGCTGGAAAAGTACAAGATCCAAAGGCATACATCGTCGTCTTACCGTCCCCAAACGAATGGAGCGGTGGAGGCAGCCAATAAAACAATTGTCACCATACTTAAAAAGATGGTTGAGAATTACTGGGACTGGCCCGACAAGATACCCTTTGCCTTATGGGGATATCGGACGTCAATTCGAACTGCAACCGGAGCAACTCCATACTATCTGACATATGGAATGGAAGCAGTCCAGCCAATCGAGCTAGAAGTACCATCCGTTAGGATTCTGCTCGAAAGCCAAGTACCTGAAGCAGATTGGGTCCAAGCCCGATATGACTCACTAGTCCTCTTAGACGAACGGCGATCCCGGGCTCTGAATAATATTCAGATATATCAGAAAAGGATCCAACGGGCTTTTAACAAAAGGGTTAGGCCCAGGAATATCAAAGAGGGCAATCTAGTCCTAAAATCTGTTCGAGCTTTACTACCAGTTGACCCAAGGGGAAAATTCAAACCCAATTGGGCTGGGCCGTATTTAGTAAAGAAGCTTCTTTCGGGAGGAGCAGTAATGCTAACGGATTTGGACGGAAACGAGTTCGTCAACCCAACAAACTTGGACCAACTGAAACGTTACTACCCATAAGCCCAATCTCAATGTCATTTGCAAAATTTCTAAAATTTTCTTTTTATGAATTTTCAAAAATTTTAAGCAAGTCAATAAGTTAGGATTATTTATCCTACCGTTGCACATCTCGAATTAATAATCTTGATGTATTTCGAAAAATTGCAAAATTATTTCTGAACTACGGAAGGTTTGATTCCATTAATTTTGGATACGTAGGCAACCACTCAAAAGGGTACAACCATTGCAATAACGAAAAAGACGGGAACGGTATTCAATAATATGTCTTTTTATTATTTAAGAAAAACCGATAAACTCGGGAATTTCATAAATACATCACAAAAAAAAAAACAAAATCACACCACAAAAATAGTAGTATTACTTAAATAATAAATTTAGGAGACTACTCGTACATTTTTCCTTTCCCCTTATCTTTCGGGTCACGTGGAGCCCGAGGCCGACGGGGCGGGGGCGAACGTTCCCTAATCACAAGAGGAACTTCTTTTGCTCGAACCCGCTTCTTTGATTTTGGTTCTTCTACCATTTGCACCGGGCCAAGCCGAACCCTAACGGGCTCGGGGAGTCTGTCTCGAGGACCAAGTCGGTCCTTAACCGCCAGTTTTGGTCCTAGTCTCCTTTCTAAATCCGTCTGGGGCCTCACTTTCCCCCGTGCACCCTTAGTACTGGACCCTTCAGTCTGAGTCCTAGATTTCCCTTTCTGACCTGTCGGAGTAGCTTCTTCGGCAAAGAAGCTTCTATTATCTTTTACATGCTCCCGGCGTAACAGGTCATAGGCCTCGTCAGTCTTCAAGGCAGCTCGGGTTTTAGCTGAATCAGCTCGTGTTCCATCTTACATAAGAGTCGGATACCCAGATCGAATGAGGATTTCTAGGAACGGGCCAAGTAGCTCGTGTATACCACCTTTGCATCCAGGTGTCACACATTACGTCCGTCAACTGAGTAGATTCACTCACGACTGCCTCGATTTCAGGGATTCTTTGCACCCGACCATATTGCCTAAGTATGCGATCGGGAAAGAGGTGAATTGTCTGCCTAAAAGATAAGATTACTTGATATCTAGCCCTATCTCAAGACTCCAGACCGGTCCAAACATAAATCGGCCACCACGGGACGGTCCAGCGGATCAATAGGCCTCCATGGAAGGATAGCACCTCATCCCAATACTTTTGGGTGTTGAAGCGAGAAAAGGCAATAGCTCGTCTCCTCATCATTACTTGCCTGGGTTGATACCGGCTCACGTCTAGGGGAGGATCCAAGATCGATAGCCTCTCGAACAGCCACTGCTGAAAAACCCGCAAAAAATCGAAAACGCGAAAAATTGTCAAAATCACGTTAAAAAAAAACGTGAAAAGGCGTGAAAACCGAGAAAACCGCAGAAACCGGGAAAATCGAAAAAATCGCAGAAACCGAAAAATCAGAAAAAAAAAACCCGGGAAAATAAAAAAAACGGTATACCTGTAGAAGACGGGTACTCCTAGTCAGCCGGAATGACGGATCCCTCTTGCGATTATCCAAACCCTGGATTTCTCCTGTAATCAACCAAGCCGAGCTGTGCCCCGTTTCCATCAGGTCAGCCACGGTGAAAAGTCTAACATGGCCCATGCAAGATAATAAATCCATATGGTCTTCGAAGGCGTAGACATAAAGCATACAAAAGGTAAAGGCCCTACGGCTATGGACCGGCCTGACCCGGACGTCATCTGGGTTCATAAATTTTTCAGCTAGATCAATCAAGGAAACGGTATCTCCTTCTAGCATACGGGATACCTCCATATGAGAAAGCCCTAAAAATTCCCGTAACTTCCTCCTCGGGTCAGAAACCGAAAAAGGGATAGAAGGGCGAAGTATGGGATTCCATCCTCCTGCAGCAGCAATCTCCTCAGGGATAGGACAGATCTCGCCTCGAGGAAAACCAAATACATGATAAGTATCGTCCCAATAGGACAGGCAAGCATCCAAGAAGTGACGATCTACTTGCATCTGACGGATCACGAACAATTGGGTAACGCCATTCTGATTTAGGATAGCCCTATCGGCATCTCTGAAATATTTGGACCATTCATGCAGCATTCCAACTAATCGGTCGATTCCCATAATTGGATTTCTAAAAGAAAGAATGAATTTCTCAGGGCTTGGTTTTTCTTTAAGGAAGAGAGGGAATTGTGGAATTATGAGAATTTATGAGGCAAGGAGGGGGTATTTATAGCATAAAACCAAATTCTCCTCCTCACCTTAGGATTCTCAATCCTAGAGTATTTAGCATACAATCCTTATCCTGGGGCTTAGCTAAGTCATCCCGAGCATTCCTATTCCTTTTCAGAGTAAAAAATTCTCTAATTTTCAAAGACTCCTACAAACTCAAAAATTCAAAACTTTCTCAAAATTTTTATTTCCCAGCGCGAGTCATTTTTCCTACAAATATTACGTGCAAAACTTTGCTACTTTGCATAAATATGTACAGGACGACTCAAGCAGGACCATGCAATTCATATAATTCCCCAGCGGCATTTAGCAAGATGAGCCCATATATAGGCCCATTTTAAGTTTTATGCGACGAGTTCAAACGCCCACGGAGTTATCATCAGCTCAGGTACATTTCTAATCCATGGCCGGCGGGCCCTTTACGCAGGTCTAATGGACCTTAAACGACCCGACCGGAAGCTACCGAGTTTTAATCCTTGATTGACCTGGTAGCTACTCTGACTTTCGCCCTGTCCAAGCCTCAGTCAGAGTGGGGGGCTCTGTAGACACCCACATTTTGCTGCCAGGTGTCTATAGCAGTTTCCGACAAACACCCGATGATGATCGGACGCAAACATGCTTTAACGTACTCGGAAATGGGCTCGAAATCATGGATATTTAGCTTGGGCTTTTTAAGGAGTACAAATCTCACAAAACCAACCTCAAATTCAGGCCCAGTGGGTCGTTTCGAGTCAAATAACACTAATTTGGGTCGAATCCGACACCAGGGGTAAAACCGTCTTTTAGCGACCGAGTCAAAACCCGGTCAAAGATATTTTCCGAGACTCGTAGACCGACCGTGACGCCTCATGTGTCCGGTTCAGACTCCAACTCCACAAAAATCAACTACACAAATATTAAACAATTCCGTTTAAGGTAGAATTCGATCTCAACTAGGAATCCTATCCGAAAACCGAATCAAACACTCGACCGAGCTAGGATACTCGGCCGAGTAGCCTACTAACCAGCCGATTCTCTTTCTTCCTTCACAAGAAAACGGAATTCTTATTTCCCTCAACTTCCTACGTTTCCTATCCTAAGCGGTAGTTCTAATTCTAATGCACCTCTCCTAGCCAAGGTCAGGATTTTCCTATAAATAGCCCCTTGCATGACACAAATTGAATGATGAATGGAATCACATAACGATATATACATAATTCCTGAAAAACATCAACCTTAGCATTAAGAAACCGATAGCACATCCAAAACCCGAAGGAAACCGGCCCCGATACCCGACACCCTTCACCCGTCTCACGTCCAAACCGAACCACCGCAACTCACCAACATCCACTCGACGCTCCTGTGCCCAAGCCACGTCCCGACGAGCTCCGATCCGAGTAGACTGAAGCATGTAGGTTGAGGGTGTACCAAACCCGATTTCTCTTTTTTTCTCTTCCTTTCCTTCTCGTCCGTTTTTTTATTACGGGTCGTGTGTCATCTTTTACGGGTCATTCATCACTTCTTATTATTTCTAATATCGATATTACTAAAAACTATTTTCGTATAACAAACGTTCTTAAAATACGATATCGATTCTCTAATCGAATATCGTATCTAACAAGAACAAAATTAACTAATTCTCATTGATGCTAAATAAATCGTCACATCTTTTTAAACAAAATTCGACGATGTTATACGCGGAGAGAATTAAAGTCTTTTTTTCGTTCAAATTCTTTTTTTTTACTTTTCGTTCGAAACAAACCTTTTTACAAAACCTTTTCTAAAATTCATTCTGAGTATTCGATATAGATTTCGTAATCGAATATTGGATACGACGAATATCGAGAGCATAAATCGAGTACAAATTAATTCATATTTGTACGCGGTTTATCAAATTTTCGAACAGAAAACGCGACCGGGACAGACCCGCACGCGAGTCGCGCCCATCCCAGGCGACTCGCGCACGGGCCTGAAACCCGAACCCTTTTTTTAGCTTTTTTTCGTTCGCTTTTTTAATTCTACGAAACGATTTTCTCAAAATTTGCATCTTTTCTAAAACTATTCCAAGTATTTGATATTGATTTCATAGTCGACTATCAAATATAACGAATATCGAAAATATTAAATCGAGTGCGAATTACGCAATATTCGTACGCGGTTTAATAAAAACATCAAAAACCGACCTCGAAACAGGCCGGGGTGCGAGTCGCGCGCACCCCGGGCGAGTCGCGGGCAACGCTGGAACGCGACCCATTTTCTTCTTTTTTTGTTATTTTTCGAACGTCGTTTTTATACAAAACAGCGTCTTTTAACGATATTTTTCAGATTTCAACTAATACTTTCTCGATCTTGCATATTCATCATATTTGCTATATTATTTCTTCACAAATCGATACTAACTCGTTTGTTCATCTTGTAGCAAATTCATTCTTTTTTTATCGTTTGTTTTATTATACTAAAACGAACCTCACATGTTAAATTCAACTTTGACGTTAATTTTTCATGCATTAAACCGACTTAGCAACCCGTTCAATTCCTCACATGCTTAGGAAAACAATGTTTGCATATCATTCATCGTATTACTAACGCGTGTATTAAAAAATCATTCGATATCCTAGTAGAGGCCGCTAATGTGCGGGCGGGGTTGGATGTTCTTAGTGAACTTCCCAACACGTACCCTCACCCCTTACTCAGAACCTCGGTTTCCGGATGTCCGAAACCATTGGCAACGAGAGTCATTCAATATACGATAAACCGATCAAGTCGGCATCGGTATCGAACTGCAAAGGGACGAGCCCAATAAACTCTGACATCGGAAATGGGCCATATTTTGTATACGGCCCACTACGATATAGAGTGGGCTCGAACGGTTCCGAATAACCATAAAATTTGGTGGCGACTCCAACTTCGATTTAAATTTCAATTTGACCATCTCATATAGAGATTCATTCGCCTCCCCAAACCCGCGCGTGGCCGCGTCGGGGTGGACCTATGTCATGTCCACAAAGTTAAAAGATCCCATATTTTGACTTATAATCATATTACAATTCATAATTACTATTTGGTTTGAACAATTTCACCAATATCTTTCATTTTTCCAACTACGAGGAACAATTTTCCACCCGGAAAAATTGAACGGATATACAAAACTCGATTCACAATCGATCTGCAATTTATAATTGTCATATAGATGAACAACTCATCAAAATCAACTAAGACTCGAGAAACTCTTTTTCCGATCTATTTATGATAATATGATAATTAAAATGCAAAATATTATTTAGCCAATTTAGAAACCTAATTTTTCATTGAATTGGAAAAATAAAAGTATAATCCATGTTTGATTCATAATCAACACACAAACGCAAGAAAATGACTTTTCTTAAAAGCGTCGCTCGACCCAACACCATGTCGTCCGAGTAAGTATTGTGTCGTTTTTGTCAAACCTTTGGCAGCCGGGTCATCCCGTTCCGACCGGGACACACCCGTGCTTACCGAGTCATACTCGTGCCAACCGAGTCACACCCATTCCGACCGAGTCACACTCGTGTCGACCGGGTTGACCTTGTTTCGTTCCGTCTCCACCATAATTAAAATGGGTCGTCTTGTCCTAATCTTATTAGGACTCATCATCAACATTAAATTCTAGTAATTTTACGTTCTCAATTTCAATCGAGTCTTGACTAATCTAATTAATCTCATCGTCAACAAAGAAATTTGAGATTATAGTGGGTCAATTTAGGGCAAAATTAAATTAAAAATAATCGATATTAGATCTCAATTTAACTTTAATAATCAATTTTAGAATTTAACAATTTAAATCCATAAATTACAACGAACCCTAGACAGACAGAAACGATAACTAGTCACATCAATACAATCATACACATGACAGTACCAAGTCTCGCATGAAAAACAATCAATTTACCGATATGAATATGCTACTTAATTACAAAGTATATAATCATATTATATATATGTGACGTGACCTTCTTATGCAAAAGACACAATGCAAGCTTATTGATATGCCACAAGTCATGGGAAAACAAGACAATACGCAATAATCAAATTAATACACGGTGAATCCCTCATAACCAATTATGAGACAAAGATTCAGGTCGATTTGATTAATACTACATAAAAGAGGCTCTGATACCACTGTAGGGTTACAACACTTTAACCAAGGACCTGTTACGAGTATTAACCGAAGAGACAAAAGTAGAGAGATAACAATTATACCTTATTTGCAGCGGAACAACATATTAATAAGAAGCATAATAAACCCAGAAATATATATAATCTTCACGGACAGAATAAATAATCTTCACGGGCAAGAATAAATAATCTCCACGGACAGAATAAATAATCTACACGGACAGAATAAAGCACCCCAAACGTGATGCCTCCTTTGGTATCCACACGAGTACGGAACTGCGACGTATATGCTAGTATAAAGGTACGTGAGACCGTCTCACAACTTCTCTATATCTCTCTTATAACTCTTATAAGAAAAATATATATATTATGAGTCAATACTCTTTTTTCCTTATTATGGTTCATCATATGAACCTCTTTATATAGGAGATGAGAAGGTAGAATTAGGTTATTCCCATAACTCTAATTATCATAATTAGATTATTAGTATAACTCTAATTACCATAACCCGACAACGCAGCTGGGTCCGTATTACTACTGACCCGATATATTTAATATATCGATATATATTAATAATATCCCGTACACATTGTGTGTGACCCAATGGGCCCACTTAAAACTACCAGACACATAACCTATTTACATGTCAACCCGACATCGACCTCTAGCAAGGCATATCGGATACATAGACTTAAGCGGGTTAATCCGTATGGGACAGTGGACATACCTCTTTCACATCCTGCTAAAGCAATGTATACAACGTCATATGGACGCATTAAATAAAAAAAAATACATGTACGTATACTTGTTTGTTTGTAAAAATATAAGAAACTTGAATTCAAAGAATTTCGTTATTTTACTCCCGTCTAAATGTTAATGTCTTCTAACAAAAAAAATTAAAAACTTTCTCTTCGTAATTCAGTAGTGGCGGAAAATGTAGATGAACCATACAAAATAATGATTATAGGTTTGACATGACTATCCCCATTTAATACAGTATCAATTTCATCATCCATTAACCTTTATTCAGCTAATCGAGAATACAAATGACAAAATAATCGTATGACAACTATACAAAAATAAATTGCCGAAAATGCTATACAAATGTCGAAATTTGAGTTACATGAGTATTAAGCTAGCTATATGCAAAAAATGTCTACAAACTAAAAATATTACTCCCTCTTCTCCACTAAAATTTTTTCCACTTATATTATTATAATCCTTTATATTCCATATTTGAATAAAAGTGAGAAAATCAATGTGACGGGAAGGGAGTACCAATTAGAACCTAAATGGTAGTGATTTAAAGTTGATACGAAATACGTAGGAGTAATTTAAAAAATCCCTAATTAATTTTACCAAAAAAAAATGTTTCTCTGTCATTTTTTTTTGTAGATGTTTCTCCGTCATTTAATATCACTGTAGACACCCGCATTTTGCCTGCTAGTGTATATAGCGGCTTCCAACAAAACACCCGATGATGATCGAACGTAAACGTGCTTTAATACGCTCGATTTTGGACTCGGAATCAATAGTATTTGGCGTGAGCTTTTAGCGGAGTACAAATCTCACAAAACCGAAAATGTAGTGACATGACTCGACCTGTAACCCGATACAACCCGAACCCAGACCCGACTCGTAACCCGGAATAACCCGATAAATTATCTGACCCGACCGACCCGAATACCCGAAAGTTGACCCAACACAAAAATGACCTGATCCAAAAGTTGACCAGGTGTGATCCAATGAAGATAAAAAAATAGCTAAATTAAAATATTGCTCCGCATTTAGTTTTTTCTCAGCATTTAGTTAAAAAAATGAAAAAAAAAAAAAAAAACTTTAAAATATTAAATAAAAATTTCCAGCCGGTGGGCACCTGAGATTAAGCGAATATATAATTATATCTTTATACGTTAACTGGTAAAATGCTAAAGAATGGAATGCTAAAGAAAGCTGTGAGAAACCAATAAGCGAGTACGGAAACCAGGCCTCCACAGCTTGAGAATTATTTAAGCAAATAGCATCTCGCCTCAAAGAACTCTAAATTAAGAGCTTTTGCTACCACACCAAAAATTGAAAACAAAGCAATTAATCTGGAATTAAATCAGCACAATTAAAACTACGTTTTTTTCCACCCTAAATTTAATTAAAACTACATTTTTTCCAGAATTAATCAATAAAAAACACAATTACACCAAAAATTGAAAACAAAGCAATTGAATGAGAATCAAAAGAAAGAAGAGCAAAACGAAAACCTTCATGCTGGACAGATTGGCGTTGACCAGGAGGAGTGCGCTTAGCGACTGTACGATCAACGAAGACAATGAATTCACGAAAATTGGATCTCTGGAAAAATCCAAATTGGGTTAAATCCGAGGCATTTGCTAATATGGTTGGGTTTTCGTCATTAGGGTTGATCTTCAGAACAACAAGAAGGGCATTGTATGTATTCTTATCATTAGACCTGGAATGTATAATGCTCACCATGTAACTCAACCCACGTAGTGTAGTTCCTTCCTTCCAGCTTGGATTTTCTTCACTTTAATACATATACAACCTACAGAAATCAATATGCAACGCAATCAACAGTTCCATCCTCATTCTGCAATGAATAACTTCATCTCCTCATCACCAACAGCAACTCTTCCGAAAGGAGGTACTATTTTCCAAAACTTCCAAACTCAGACGAGGCAACCAATGCAGGCATTTAGGCGAGCCTCAACTTCCCCTCCAAACATTGAATTTAGCAAGACCTTATAGAACTAAGACAAGATGAACGGTTCATTATGAGACTGCAAGACTCAAATTCGAGACCTAGCATGCCGGAAACAACTGCACATTAGCATCAGTAGCTGCCTGCAGAGATGCAACCTCTCTACCAAGGTCAACTACACTACAGCAAGGAGCATAACCCCTGAGATTCATCAGAAACCTAAACACAAACCCTAGATCCCACAAACAACTTCCCCAAATCAATACAATCATACAAAAAACAAAAGTAGATTAGAACTAACCATATCCACCCATCGAAAACCATTTAAGCAACCATAGAATTGTAGAGTAGTATCTAAATAAACCATATCCGTTCATGACGACTTCACATATCCACTTATAATTGACATTCGTTATCAATGCTGTAAATGGTATGCTCCAATTAGAGTATTTTTAATAATATCAATGCCGGTATTCCATTAGACGATTATCAGAAACATGTCCACTTATAAGAAAACATCTACTGATAACGCATCGCGCGCATCTAATTTAACCATATCCACTTATTGCAGTGTTTTAGAATATTGCAAGTATTGTACTCCGTATGTAGTAAGAAAAAATCGGTCAAAGATGACAACGATGGAACATCAAAGTTGAATGAAAACAATTGAAATGGGATACAGGACTGTTTCCTATGTATTTGAATGAATTTTGAGCAATGAAGATGATGGGAAGAATTGTAGAATACCATGTTATTGCCATACAGTAGAAAGATCGAAAACTTTTAAATTGAACGGGCATCTGTATTTTGATCCAAAAGTTGTTTCAACACCTTCTTGAAACCCATTTCCGAGCTCTGACTATGAGTGACCAATTGAAGTTTCGAGTGGAGCACAAGGACCTCGAATGGACGTAATTGCTGGAGGGCTTCTCTATCTCGGTCATCATCCTGTTTACACAGGTCCTTAAATGTTATAATGGCAAAGAGCATAAGTCGGAAATTCAACAAAACGGAGCGTTTAATGGGCATCTATCTACCAACCTTTTCAGTTGTGACAATGATCGGTTTGGAACCAAACCTATGCTGCAATTCTTTCAGCCGTCTTTTTATCTCCCTGATATCCTGTATTGGTACAAATATTAAATGCAAGTTAAACATGTCAGAGAAACAAAATGCACAAATTATCCTTCAAAAAAATATGCATAAGTGATATTTCATCGTTGTCAGTGCCCAGAGATGAGACGATAAGTTCAGCCCGAGCAGTAAAACTCTTCATCAAACTCACATTACCACTACAGAAAAAATGCCGAGGGAAGATGTGCACCTTAATTTGGAAAAGGTGATGATCACTGAAATGGAGTTGATCAACCTATGATGGTCATAGCTGCGAATGAGAAATCAATATTCACAGAAGAGAAGAAATACATAATGAAAGTAAGATTCTTGCAAATTCAGAAATGTGAACGAATTAGAAGCAAACAAATCAGAGATGGAACGACATGATAAGCAGATTCGATAACAAAAGATACCTTCTCAACACACTCCACAAAAGCACTTGGAGAACCAATAGCAGAGACACAAAGGACGACCCTGTGTTCAACAACTGACAGGAGTATTTTGGCACGATTATTATGAACGCCAAGGAAGTGTGACGGTAACATTCTACCGAAGAAAAAAGGAAGACCTTTTTTTCAAACCTAAAGCAAACGCAAAAAGCTTAAATCTCATGTCATTATGACTACGCTACAACCACCTGACTTAGATCAAACCGAAGCGATTCAGAAATGAAGCAGTCAACCACTGGAGATCAACCATACAACTACCAATAAAACAGACAAATCAAGAAATGTACGATTACATTGTTGAACTGGTCACAATTTCGCAGCAACCACCAGTCCATCATAGTATAGAGACACCAGTCCATCATCGTATAGAGACACAAGTACCTATGATCTCTCCCACCCAAATAGGGGAAAACTTCCACCCACCCAAATAGGAGTTATAATTAATAGAAACAAAGGGAAAAAAGCACGTGATGGCCATTTATCAATTAATCAACAACCTTAATCAAAAACATGGAAAACGAACAAGACGGATTATAGTAGCACCCAGCTCGTTCACAAACAAAACATCGAAAACAACCCCTAATTCTATGTCCTCTAAGCCCAAAATACCACAAAAATCAACCGCCACTTATCAACGAACATGATGGATTATAATAGCACTCAGTTCGTTCACAAACACAACATCGTAAACGAACAAGACAGATTATAATAGCACTCAGCTCGTTCAAAAACACAACATCGAAAACCCAAATCGCAGTTTAATACCACTTCACGACCTACAAGTCGTCGAAAACCACTGTCTCGCGAACCACTGTACTGTGGAGTTCAAGAAGAAAGAAGAATAGGAATTAAAAGTCATCAGCAAATATGGAAATATCCTAATCAAACAATTCGATTCAAAAAGAAAAAGATAGAACTTATGAAAGGAAAACCCTGGGTTGTGTCAGAAATGCCTCCTCAGTCTAAAACCACACAAAAATCGAACAATTAATCACCAAAAGGAAAGGAAGAGGAAGGACGAAGAAGAACAAGCAAGCTCCATTCTTCCACTCGAAGTCCGAAAATTGGCTTCTAGGTCAGCCCGAGCACACCACAATAACAGTACCGCCTAACCCTAATTCGGTATATAAACATAAGATCGAATTTATGGCTCCTAGGTCAACCCGAGCACACCACAAGAACAGTACCGTCTAACCCTAATTCGGTATATATAAACATAAACATGAGGGGCAGAGGACAAGTAAAGCCGAAAGCAAAAAAAATGAGGGAAGAAGACGGGCGAAGGAGTTTGTCAGCACTACTAACCAAAAAGAGCACACACAGCAGCTTCTATGTATCACTCACCAGTCACCAGTCACCGGTCACCACCCGTTTCTTCAGTAAGTTACGGGAGAAGCTAGATAAATCTTATATTTCTACCTCAAAGCTCCAAGTTCTCTTGACAATTGTCATTAAATGCCCTAAACAATGAAAATAATACTCTTTCGCATCAATGAAGTTGGCCTACCTACAACAATCAAATAGAAATGTTATCACAAGTCACAACGATGCACTACCAACTCGTCAGACCCGGATAAGATTTCACAGAGAAGCTTTCTATGCTAAGAACAAATATACTCAAGTTAGAGACCATACCTCTAAAGAGCAATAGATGTCACAATAAAACTATCCAGTGCCTCAAAGGCTCCCGCCCCCTCCGAAAAACAACGGCCCATAAGAAGGCGACCTTCTACTAATAGATGCAACAGGGGAATTATTGATTAAGACATTACTGGGAATTTCACACTAGGTTTTCCCAATTTGTATCACTTACTCACTACCTGCAGGCATTTCAATGCTAATAATCAACTGACATCTACACTTCAGCCAATGCAAAAATAATGTGCATTTAATCTGCTGTAAATACAAGAAGATAAAGAAAGATGTTGTAACAGAAGGAAGATGCCTATACATTTCCACCTTCAAAGTGAAATCATGAACGATTAAAATGAAGTCGAACAGTTTCGAACCCAGTTACATACCTAATTCAACATGCTCATTTCATAATTTGTGATTACATCCTCAAGGAAAGAGTCAGCAAATTTAAGTATCAATAGACACACAGTGCAAAAGCAATTCATTGGAATACATACTACTCCGTATTAAAATACACAAAATGAGCAGCTAAGAACAATAATTATAACTCTTTCACCACTCTATTTTGGGTTACAAGTTCATCAAACATGCATTTAAAGCAAATTAAATAATTAAACAAATAACAATATAAGATCATTTGAAAAAAATGCGGAAATAGAAAAGCAAAAAAAAAAAAGGAATACCATTAACAAGAAGCAATCCAGACTTCAGATTAATAACACATTAACATCAAAGAAAAATTGGCTTGAAGAACATCGAAAGTATGCACCCTAATTGAAGCAAGCAGACCTATAAAGAGGAAACCATGAAAATGGTCATTGTTGCTGAGGTGCCTTTGATGTGCCTTTTCTTCTCCTAAGAAGACTCTCAATTAAAGTGAAATAAGTTGTCTTATCTACAGCTATCCCTTTGTGGGAAGCCTCATCATATATGTTCATAGCTTCTTTGTACCTACCTTCTACACACAGTCGATTAATCTGCTTTGAAAAGTCTCTAGAACATGAAACATGCTCCGAACTAGCGACATCAGTATCATTCGTTTCTGCTTTCTCAGGATCCAGGGATTGGTTTAACAACTTGTCAGTTTTAATCATGGATTCTCTAAACTCTTCTGCTTCTGATGTTCTCCCTGCACCAATCAGGGCATTGAAAACGGCATTATATGTGTATTTATCCGGTTCCAACTCATTATTTACCATGTTTTTGACAAACTCCAAGGCATCATCCATTCTTCCTTCCTTGCATAGGCATGCTATCAATGTATTGTAGGTGACTACATCAACTTCCTTCCCTTTAGAGATCCAGGTATCAAAAAGCTTAATGGCTTTATATCCAACATCCCATCAGAGCAAAGTCCGCACAAAAGTATATTAAAAGTATAAACATTTGGCTTAAACGAGTTTTCCACCATTTTGTTGTGGAATTGAAAAGCCTCATCAACCTTACCTTCCCAGCAATAACCATGGATAATAGTGTTGTACGTAATATCATCCGGGAACAACTCATTTTGTAGAAGTTCGTTCAACTTGCCGATTGTTTGATCAGTTTTTCCTGTTTTACACAGCCCTCCAATAACAGAATTAATAGTTGCAACACTCGGGATGATCCCTTTCTCTTTCATCTCATCCCAAACCTTCAAAGCCATAGCCTCCTTTTCATCCTTGAAGTAGCCAGTTATCAAGGTCCCATAGCTCACTTCATCCAGCAAATACCCTCGTCTAGAGGCGCGATGGAGCAGCTCATACGCCTCGTCAAGTTTCTTCTCCTCACAAAGAGAATGAAGGAAAGTATTCAGTGTAAAAATATCCATCTTATAACCCTTCCTGCCCATAAGTTCCATCAGCTTGAAAGCCTCTCCCCAGTTTCTGACTTTACAATAAGCACTAATCAAAGTATTATAAGTCACAGAATCAGGAGACCGTCCACTTTCCTCCATTTCCCTCAGCACATTAGTTGCTTCAACGATCTTCTTATCCTTGCAAAACCACTTGATGATAACATTGTAAGTGACAGTGTTTTTCTCTACTCCCACCATGCCCATTTCATCGAGCAACTTAAATGCCTGATCACCATCTCTATGCTTAAGGCACCCATTGATCAAAGTATTGTAAGTAACCACATCGGGTTTTAACTTCAACTTAAGCATCTCATCTTTCATCCTAAATGCCTCATCGATCTTACCCTCACTACAAAAGCAACCAACCAACATATTATATGTCCAAACATCAGGGATGAAGTTATTGTGCATCATCAAGTCGATAAACTGCACAGCTTCCTTCAACCAGCCCATCCTACAATACCCATGAACCAAAATGTTATAAGTATTGCGATTGGGAAGCAGGCCTCTACTCTTCATATCAGCCAACAAATCCCTCACATTGTTCAACATGCCCTTCTTACACAAAGCATCGAGTATAGCGTTATAGGTGATATTATCAGGGGCGCAACCGAAGTCCCCCATAAGCACCAGCATATCCATAGCGTCCTTAAGCCTAAACTCGGAACAGTAGCCATTAATCAAAATATTAAAAGTTTTGACATTTGGGGGAACACCAAGCTTACCCATGTCATCAAAGATTTCTCTGCAAGTAAGAAGGGAGTGGGATGAGGGGTACTTGACCATGGCATTGAGCAGGGTGTTCCAAGTCTGCAAGTTAGGCTTGAGTTTGAGGCGCTTCATCTTCTTGAAGACATGGAGGGCATAATGGGGATTTCCGAGCTGGGAGTAGGCGCCAATGGAGGTGTCAAGGAGGGCCCTAGTAGGAGGAGGGTTTTGGTCGAAAGGGTGAAGGAGGTGTTTGTGAAGGGTATTCTGGGAATTTGTGGAGATGAAGGACAACAGGTGGGCCCTTGCATCTGCAAATTTGTTCACTTTGAAGAATGTTGGAAGCTCGTGTAGGAGGGAGGAGAGGGATTTCGCCATTGTTGCTGTTGTTGTTGCAACAGAAACTAGGGATAACAGGGGAGAAGGAGAAGGAGGAGGAGGAAGAGAGTAGGTGGGAGAACCTGATAGGATCCAAACTCAACTCGATCCAAACTTACCTGAAAATACATAAATACGTAACTCGATTAAATCCAAATTGACTCCATTGTTGGAGTTTACAAATGTAAATTGGACATTAAAGGCAGGCAGAAAAATCACGAGTGACACCAATACAGTGGCGAATCCTGAAATTTCTTGATGGGGGTGATATAAAAGTTACTGTACGACATATCGTAAGAAATAACACACAAAAAAATATCAGCAACTCGATTAGATAATTCTAAATACGGAGTATAGTTTACACTAAGGCCGAAGGGTAATAAAACACAACGACTTCTCTTGCGTTGAAAACTACTCCGTATCTACTAGTGGTAATATATTACTCTGTATCAGTTTCCACTAGATGAAAAACATCTTTCTCGATAAATGTGACTAAACAATCAGTCAATACTTGATCGCCCATAATATTTCTTAAATTGTTTTTCACATATGTTACTGCGGAAAAAGCTCATTCCACATTTCTTAACTTGTTCTCACATATAACTTGTTCAATTCAGTTTAGTTCAAATCAACTCAGTTTCCATATGTTCAATGCTCCAGTTCATTTCAATTCAAATCAACTCAGTTCCCATCCGTTCAGTGCTCCAGTTCATTTCAATTCAATTCAATTCAAATCAACTCAATTCTCATCTGTTCGGTGCTCCAGTTCATTACAATTCAATTCAGTTCAAATCAACTCAATTCTCATCCGTTCAGTGCTCCAGTTCATTTCAATTCAATTCAAAAGTACTCCTTAACTAAAAGTAACAAAAGACTACGAAAAAAACTCCATATTGAAAAACTTAAAAATCAAAATCAAAAGTATTCTCGGGCAACAAGGAAATACAAACCCCACAATCAATTTCCCAATTCACACGGTAACAATCAAAAGTTCATTTTGTACCAAACCAAATTAAAGAATGATGAAGCAACAAGCAACCAACCTTGTTTGAAAGATGTACGTACTATCTATCTGGGGAGAATAGAGTTGATGAAGTAGTCAATTGAGGAGCTGAGGCCTATTGTATTTGTGTCCACCTGGCTTTAATCACTGGTGCGAGTGTGCAACGGAAGGGATGAACTACGCGATTCTACCAACCAAAGCTAGGTTTTTGTAGGATCATTCAGGGTGTTAGATTTGTAAAATATTGGTGGTTAGATTAAGGGAATATAATACGTTTTGATTCTTAGTGTTTTTGGGTAAAAAAAGTTTTGGTCTATGGACTAGTGTTTTGATTCCATAGTTTCTCTTTAATGGAATTCGGGAAGTAAAAATGTGGTGACAATTTGAACATCCTCTATATATTAAAACAGAAACCACTTCCCAGAAATTAAGGGCATGTGAAACTCCCATTGAAATAGGCCTCATTTTTTATACTTTCCATTTTCCCTCTAATGTGAACGCAATGGTGTATGCATTAAAACTAAATGCCTCAAATTAGCCCAAAATCTCCTCCCATAAACAACAACAACGGGATTCGAACCCATGTCCCCTAAGGGCAATCCGACTTCACCAAACCAATGGGCCAACACACCAACCTATGATAAAATTGTAGAACAAAAATACATTAGCCTTAACTACTCTTCAGCGCAGTTCGCGAAGCATTCATTTTAATTGCTCTCCATAATCCATTTACCCCTCTAATTAATACTCCAACCTTCCCTTTTCCCACTACAATTTTACGTTTCCCACCCCAATTTTCCCTCTTCCCAACTATCCCTCTAACACAAAAATTAATAATCCATTATCTCACTTTTTCTAATTTTTCAATCACATCAATTCATATTATAAATTAGATTCTAAACATCAAAGTAAAAACAAATATAATCACTTCATTTATAAATAATTTTATTTAATTGGATTGAATTTCAATTATAAATTGTTATTAAATAGTTTAGAAACATGACCACCGTCCTGCAAAATCATCTAAAAGCATTAACGAAGAGTCAATATATTTGTGATATTTTCTAATATTTTTTTTTCTGATTATGATTTCTAATTTTTAAGATTAGTTATGATTTCGAATTTTTGATTACGTTACTTTCCAATTGTAATCGGAAATAGCACAAATATATTGACTCTTCATTAATGCTTTTAGATGATTTTGCAGGACGGTGGACATGTTTCTAAACTATTTAATAACAATTTATAATAGAAATTCAATCCAATTAAATAAAATTCAAACCAAAAATACAAAATATTATAAATTACAATTTATAAATCTAAAAAATTAGAAAATATAATTAGAACTATTATATATTAATATAATTGTTCAAAATTCAATCCGAAATATTATTTATATCAAAAAAAATATTTATATTATTTACGAATATATAAAATAAAAGATGTATATGTATATAAAATATAATATAATTCGAAATATATATATATATATAGTTATCTATTTATATATGATTAAATATAAATATTTAGAATAAATTCATTGACCTCTACTATACATATAAACTTTCACAAAACAAATAAATTTTCACAAAAATATATCGCCCAAAAATAATTAAATAAGTTTTCAAATAGCTATAAAAAAATGAATTGACTTTAATTCCTAAAATACTTCTATGAAATTTACTGTATAATCTTCATTCATCATCACCTGGGAAAAAAAAACTTCATCAAAAATTAACATCACTGTCGACTGTCGATTATTATACACATTAAAAATTGAAAATACAAATTCACTGAATAACTAATCGGTACATGAAATCAACTAAATCAAAAATCGAAAAATTACCATGATGATTCGATCTTTCAATTTCCCTTATTTTGGTTTTCTTCTGCCTGAAATTCATCAATCAATTTAAAAAACAAAATCAGATTTCTGAAATATCAATTGGCAATTATATTAATAAATCAGAAAAATGAAACTCATATGTATCTAAATATGCAAATTAAAGTAATTTTTTTTTTTCAGATTTTACGATATGAATTCAGATTGCAATGTTTAGAATCTAATTTATAGTATGAATTGATGTGATTGAAAAATTAGAAAAAGTGAGATAATGGATTATTAATTTTTGTGTTAGAGGGATAGTTGGGAAGAGGGAAAATTGGGGTGAGAAACGTAAAATTGTAGTGGGAAAAAGGAAGGTTGGAGTATTAATTAGAGGGGTAGGTGGATTATGGAGAGCAATTAAAATGAACTAGTATAGACCCCGTGCATACGCACGGTACATATGCAAATTTATTTTATAGGTATTCTAAAATGTACATATTAAATTTTACATTACACAACTTTGTAATTTAGATTTAAGAGAATAATAATGGTTAAGCAAAATTAGTAAGCAAGGACGTGTATATTTTAATAAGGGTTATTTAACGATAATAATACCAACTATAGGGCGTCTTCCCAAAATAATATCAATTTTAATAAATCCGCGAATAATACGTATTATTGGAGTAGTTAAACCATAATAGTATAGATGACCGGTTACCTATAGAACTCATCTACCTTCCTTTTTCACCTTTAAATTTATTTAACGTCAATAATACCAACTATAGAGCGTCTTCTGAAAATAATTCCTATTTTAATAAATCTGAGAATAATACGTATTTTTGGAGTAGTTAAACCGGAGTAGTATAAGTGACCAGCTACTGGGTGACCAACTACTGGTAGAACCCGTTCACCTTTCTTTTTCGCTTTTAATTTATTTCGTATTATTTCACTCCTTTTCACTTACTCAGTGTACGGAGCATTAAATGTCGTTAATATCGTCCATCTTTCTCTTCATTCAACCTCACCAAATCTAGCTAATAACACAATCCTACACTGAAATCAACACGTTAATCCAAACGAAACGTATAGAAAAAACTGACCCGATACGAATAAGTCAAACCGAACTCAACCCGACACCCGAACTGAAGACCTGATTTTGGCCCGTAATCCGAATTGACCCGAGCGAACCCGAAACTGACCTGACTATTATTATATCGAACGAGTCGATATCTTTTAAAAAAAGTTGAAAACAACAAACCCGAGAATGACCCGGACCCGAAATTATTCGACCCGACCCGAAGTTAACCCGATTATTATAACATGAAAGTGGCCCAACCTGAAGTTGACCCGAACCAAACCCAACTCGGTTCACCCGTTATCTAGGTCTAAGGAGGAGGATGGAGGATAATTAGCAGGTTAAATATTAATTAGGTGACCTGATGTAGCAGGTTATAAACTCACTTATACTACTCTGGTTTCACTACTCCAATAATACGTATTATTCTTAGATTTATTGAAATTGGTATTATTTTGGGAAGACGCCCTATAGTTGGTATTATTGTCGTTAAATAACCCTTTTAATAAAGATATTATATATATATTTTTAAAATTGTTTAAGTTGTACACCTAGTTAATCTCACTTTAGTTAATTTTACTTAGTTAATCTCACAACTTTGTACAACTTAGTACTTGTTCATTGTTAATCTCTTTTTATTTTAATCTTAAATTGTTTAATAGCACATTTTTATAAAAAAAAAAATTACACTAATTCTATATTTTTTAAAAAATTGAAGAGAAATTAACCTCGAAAAGCAAAAATATTATTTCGAAAAATGAAGTGATTATATTTGTTTTTACTTTGATGATTTTCTTATTATAAGTTTGTTCAAATTATTTTTACTTTTTTTGTCTTCTATGAAATTTAATTTATTTGTTCTATTTATTTCATGAAATATCATTATTTATTTCTATATTAGGCATGATACATTTTGGAGGGAACTTTTTAGTAAGTTGTTATTCTTTTAGTTTATAGGGGATGATCGACAGGGGTTAGTCGTATCCCTAATCAAAGATACTCTAAGGACACCAACTAATGTAGATAGTGAAGTCAGGGATCGAACCACAATGAGACAAGATTTAGTTATCTATTTCTAAGAATTAGACTCTAGGTTATGGGTCACAGTTGGGTTGGATTTGGTAGGTTAATAACTAGATAAGACGGAATAACAATAAAGAGAAAGTCTAGGGTCCCAGGTTCACAATGAATATTACTCGGGTCAGGGAGTCAACTAACAGGTCAATAATCGAACTACCTAAGGTGCAGGTCCGGTCGGTACACTACAACCTTTAGATCTAAACTTAACCTGCGGTCGCTAGCATTAAGTCAGTCTACCCAAATTATCGTGGCCTAATTAGTTCTTAACCCGGTCGGCGAAAAGCCCTAATTTGCTATGCTAATCAATTGAATTATGCATCAGACAATCAATCAGATTTAAGACGATAAACAAGCGATAGTTCATACGATTAGAAAAAGGTCAATTGACTATAACCCTAATAATACGCATCGATCCCCTTAAACCCTAGATAAAATCTAGCTACGCATATTAATTATAATCGGACTAACAAAAGACGAATTGCAATTAAACATGACGAAAACGATACGAATTAATCTACGGAAGCAATAATAAATCTACACTATAAAACAATACGAAGAATAAATTAAGACGGAAATTAAAGTAGAAACTGAAATTGAAATTAAAATTAAAAGTATCGATACCAAATAATTCAAGATCTGAAAAGAGAAGGACGGAGTTCAATGTATCTCGCAAGGCAAACTAGACTAAGAAAACTAAAATAATGAAAAGTGTGTAGAAGAAGGTAAGAGAAAAGATAAAGATGTCTCAAACAAGAGTCAGACAACTGATATATAAAGAGTATCAGTTGGACTCAAAAGCAGGCCCAAAACTCTAAGTCGAAATAAGAATGACGCGCGGCCCAAACTGGATGCACTCGATCGAGTGCCTGATGGCACTCTATTGAGTGACACCCGAAAATATGGGCAGAGAGCTTCACGGAGTGGCACTCGATCGAGTGCAGTAGGACACTCGATCGAGTAGCGCTGTAGGTCACAACATCGCACACTCGACTTCAAACGGCTGGCATTTCTTCGTTACTTGTTTAAATCGAAAGTGAAATATACCGTTGGAAAGCTAAGAAAAAGAGCTTTCCAACGACACTAGAATCATCCTGATTGGAGTTGTAGAACGAAAGTTCTGGACGTTTGAAGTTGACCATTGTGTAGGCGATCATTATCTCATCTCGTTTTGTGTCTTTTCCTTCTTTTTTCTTTGTTTCTTCGTGTATTCCGCATCTTCTTCCTTTGTTTCCGTGCTTAGATGCAAATTATTCAATTATCGATTCCGTAATGCTCTGATTAGCTCCAAATGCATCCAAATCTACAAAATACACACAAATACGGAAGTATCGACATTCAAAGTATATATTGCATCATTATTAACGAGTTAAGCACAAAACCCGAGATAAAACTAACAATTAGGGGATGAAAATATGTAATAAATAACACTCATCAATGATATATAGAAAAATATTTATACTATTTTATGGTTTAACAAAAATGAAGTTGATGAGGTGTCAACTTCTCATAAAGTTTTTTACCTCCAAATTATTATCACTCAAATAAAGAAACAAATAAAATATTTGAGGATATGACCATATTTATGTAAAATTACTATATTTAATGCAAAATTACTTTGTAGTAAATCAAAATGTACGAAAAAGGCACTTACTAAAAGAATATCTATAAAATACTACAGACTGCGCTTACTAAAAGAATATATATGAGGAGAGCAAGGCACTTACTTTATTTTTTTTTGTGACAAAATATAAGTGTCTCATATTATTAAAGTCTACGTATTGTAAACAAATATAAAATCTTGACGATGGAAAAAATTACGGAGTATATAAAATACTTTCACATTTCGATTTTAATATAGAAATATTTGGAGTTATTTTTGTTCCGGTAAGGAAACAATTAAACCCAACTCTGAGTTCGGATCTTAATTAACGTAATTGAAGTTCAAAGTGATCGATGTAAGTCTTCCTTGACTTTCCCCTTTCTCCTCACTCCGATGGTCGAACTTTCCCGGCGGAGATGGTCTGCCCCTGCACAGGGAACACACAGGGCCCCAGAGGTGTCCGGGGGAACCCTCTCCGATGCCTAATAAGTCCGTGAAATGCCTTAACGAACCTAGCTCGTGAGGAACTAGGCGGCGGTTTTTAGAGTGAGAGTCTAGAGAGAGAATTTCCAACCCCTTTCTTGTGGGAAATGAAAGAGTATTTATACCTTCCCACAAGAGAGAGGAAGGAGGAGAGAGAGTAGGAGAAGGAGTGGATGAGGGGGTGACAAGTGGCTTCACCTCATCCACTCATTCCCCTTTACCTTTAGGCAAAATGACGGGAGGGCCCTTGATTTCCCCTACTCCTGTTGGGCATGCGAATACCCAAGAACCAGGAGGCATGGAGTAATGGTTGCCCTGCTCGGCAGGCGGTAACCCCCTGCCGGGCAGGTGGATGCCTTGGAGTGATGGCTTCTCGCTTAATGACCTGCCTGGTGGGTCCATCTTTATTCCCGGGTCGGGCCATCCTGGGACCCAAATGGCGGGCGACCCGCTTGCAGGCTTCCGACCCCCATCAAATGGCAGGGCTCTCCTTGGCAGGCGATCTCTGGGATGGGAGGTTGACTTCGTAGCATTTAATGCGTTGCATGTTCCCGAGGAAGGAAGCCCAACTTCATGGGATATGCAAAGAGTCGGAATGTTTTTCGGCTCATGATTACCTCTTGCAAAGAGGTTTTTTGGGCAGCGTGCCTCCTCAGTGATTGGTTCTTTTCTTTATTGAAGTGGTTGGGGTGCCATAAATGGTGTGTTTTACCCTTGTATAAATTCCAATCCTTACCACTTCTTACGTTTCATCTTCAATCCTTCTTCTAGCTTTACTTTCTCTTACAAGAACAATGTCATGGGTTAAGAAAACAGTTCTTCGCTGCGGGGTTCGTGTGAGTACGTTTCGCTTTAAGGGATTTTGGAGATTAAGATATCCAAGGGCAGCTTTTCTGGCCCTGCGTCGCAGTAGGCGACTTCGGCTTCGCTCTTCTCTGAATGCCAGGAGGAGAGCTGCCAGGGTAGGCAAGCGTCCTATCCAAACTTCATCTCCTCCTGGGTCCATGACTGGGCGCTGCTCTGGCTGCTTTGATTGGGAGTGCTATACGTGCTTCCCCTGGCTACACCCCGAGCAATTCGTTCCTAACTGTCCTGAGTTTAACTCATCCCCTGAGTCGGGCCCTTCTTCCCCTGTGAAGAAGACGGGTTGTGGTTCTTGTGATGATGTTAGGACGGTCCCTTATGGTAGGGACTGGGATATCAGCAGTCGTGATTCCGGGGATAGTGAAGGCCAAGGCTACTCCTCCGACGGTGGAGAGGACTTCCCTACTGATCCTTTCAAGGACTCAGACGATTGGGACTGGGAGTCAGCTTTGGATGACTACAGCCCAAGGAATTACTCGGGCCCTGATGATGACTAGGTCTGCTCAGGGCTTGCAGGCTGATTAATTGAGCCAGAAAGTCAGGCTCTTTTCTGTACTTTTTATTTGTTGTTGAATGTAACTTGCCCATTTTGGGCCTCTTTTCTCAATGAATGAAAAAATCAGGCTGTTTGGTTACGTTTTTGTTGCTTTTTTTTGAATGAATGCGGGGATGACGTCATTGGGTGACCAGTTCTCTGACACCCTTTGCCTTTTCGAGGCCCTTCTCGAGAAGAGGTGGGCGGTTGCTGTTTCAAAATGCGACACGTGGGATAGTTCTTGGGGCGGTACTGTTAGTGGGGCGGCCCTTCAGCTTCCTGGGCTTATATAAGCCCCTCTCCTCCCCCTATTTCCCCTTTCCACACTTTTTAAACTAAAAAACCCTCTTCATTCCTCCACTGTTTGAGAACTCTTTTCTCAAGACTGAGAAGCTTCTCCCGTCGGATTTTCAAGCGGCGATCACCGTTTCTAGGTTAGAATCTTTCCCCTAAAATCCTTTTCTTTTTAATTTCTTCACATCTTCTCTTCCTGAATCAATGTCTCGCGCTCGTATTCTTACTTTTATCGACCCGCCGTTTGAGAGGACGGAGGGTGGAGAGGAGGGTAGGACTAACCTGGCCTCCTCTTCTGGGGTTAGGTTTACCGGGGAGGATCACTCTGAGGGAGAGGATGCCAACTCCCCTGAACCTGCCCCCTTTGACGTTGTTGATTCCGACGACGAGGCCCTGGAGATAAACCCTTCTAGGATAGCTGGTCCCCTTGTCCCTAGGGAGAAGGGGAGGACATATTATCTAGATAAGGCCAAGTACCAGATCCCCTTAAGGACTGACCCTGAAGCCAAAAATCGAGATTTAATTTTGGCACTTAACGTTGCTGAGGCCATTGAGGACTTTTACGATTTCGAGGAGGGGTATACAATTGTAATTCCTGGGGAGAAAGACACAATGTGTTGTCCCCCTGACGGCTGCATATCCGTCTATCACAAAAGCTTAGAGTTCGGCCTGCGATTCCCCCTGCACCCTTTCCTGGAGGAGGCCTTCAGGAGAATAAATGTGGCCATAGCTCAGTTAACAGCCACTGCGATCAGGTCGTTAATATCCTACACTTGAACCTGCATTTTCCATGGGGGGGACCCATTATTGATGCCCTGCGTTATATGGTGGGGCTGCAAATGGTATCCTCGTCAGGGGGGATGGCTCCCCTGGATATTGGTCCCTTCAGAGGCAGAAGGGCTACACCTTAGTCTGGCCGGCTTTAAACAGCTTGAAAGACTGGGAAAACAATTTTTTATATGTACACAGCGCTTCTGGGTGGAAGATTCCCAGACACTTTAGAAATCACGTCCATACTCGCCTGGAAACTCGTGAGGAGTACCACCCAGGCGTTGAGGGGAAGGCCTTGGAGGTAAAATTAAACAGGGTGGACGAGAAAGTGATCAAGAAATTTGCGGTTGTCACTGATAAATCCGGCATTTGCGGCCCTGCCTTCTGGCTTCCTCACGTAGAGCTCATTGCCACGGATAACTATTTGGGCCGCGTGGGCCTGATTCCTGGCCTTGAAGAAGGTAGTTCAGGAACTTTTATCGGCCTTGTTGCTCTGTTTTTCTATGTTTCTTCCTAACCGGTTGTTCTTTTGCCCTGCAGATTCCAATTCTCGCCTCTGGTCGAGGAAGGAGGTAAAAAGGCTTGGCTTGAACGAGGATTTCTTGATTATTTCAAAGCGCCCCTCCCTTCCTTCGAGCTACAAGAAGGGTGAGAAGAATCTAATGAGGTTCGTGAAGAGTCTTTCAGCCAGCCGAAGGCTTCCTCTTCCTCCAAGGCTGCCGCCTCCAAAGCCGACGGCTCCTCCCTCCGATGTTCAGGGTGCAGAGGCAGAGGTCACCTCAGAGGCCACCCCTTCCCCTGCCGGCAAACGAGGTGATTCTCCTACGGGGACCCACACCCCCCAGGGATCGCACCCTGCCAACTCTGAAGAAACTGGGGAGAGCGTCCCCCTGGAATGCAAAAGGAAAAAGGATAGAGAACCCTCTGGGGCTGCTCATGTGGTTGACCTGGAGACTGACGTTGAGACCCCTGAACCCAAACACCCTGCCCGTGAGATTCCAGGCACTCTCTTCTCAGAGGAGAACACGGAATTCCACTATACTGCGGGCGATAGTGTGGATGTCTCTGCCCTGCTTTCAGATTCTGGGGCCGTCCTGTCAGACCGCCTCACTAAGTCTGTGACTTCCACCTCCCACCAAGTGATTCAGTATATTCAGCGCACTTCCAGGGTGCTGCAAGCTTCGGCTGAGTTGGCGGCTCTCAGCCACCTGAGCAATGAGGAGTTGATTGTCACTCCTGGGGTTCCTCCTCCTGATCGCTTGGCCATGGTGGAAAGGGATGTCACCCTGATCAGCAACTTGAAGGATAAGTTGGCAAAGCAGGAAGGTGAGATGGAGGAAGTGAGGGGTCAGGCGACTCGATGGAAACTCCAGGGGGAGAAGGCCATGGAAGAAGTATCAAAGCTGGAGGCAGACTTGAAAGAGAGCAGGTTGGCGGTGGAGCAGGCAAAGAAGTCTCTGGCTGAAATGGAGTATGCGAAAAGGAAGGCGGTCGACCTGGAGGAGCGCTTGTCGAAGGCTGACTCGGAGCTTAAGCAGGCTCAGGCTGATCTGAAGGTCAAGGGCGAAGAATGGCAAAGGGAGAAAGATACCATCCTGGAGGAGACTGAAATTGCAGTGGATACAAGTTTTCAGGATGGGGCCAACTCTTCGCTGGAACTCGTCATGGAAGTAATCAGGGAGATGTTCCCTGACTTCGATGAGGAAGCCTTCAGAAGCCTTTACTCCATCAAGAATGAAGCTCGGGCTAGCAAGCCGGCTGAGGAAACTGCTGGTGCCAGTAAGGATGCCCCCAACGTTTGATGTGCAGGGGCTTTGCCATCTTTTCTTCCTTTGAGCCTTTATCTTTTGATAACTTTTAACTTTTGCGCCCGAGCTATGATGGGCCGGCTGTCTTTGTAATTTTTAATCCCTTTGTCTTTGGATCTTTTTATTGTTTTTGTAAAAACACTTGAATTTGTTATGAATGTCTTTTATTTCAGCCTGCTTTTTCCTTTTTCAAAGGTACGACCTGACTTTGCCTTTGTTTGAAGCTCAGGGAGCTTGCCCCCTGTCTGCCCAGAGGCAGGGAGGGGTTTTCGTTTTGTTTTTTTTATACAAGGTTGGGGGGGATTGCCCCCAGTCCTTGTTATTGGCGTGCGAAGCCTGGCCTGACTCTGGCTTCTTATTCGAAGTTGTTCCGGTCACGGAAACAATTAACCCGGCTCTGGATCCGGGTCGTGTAATCGGACTGTTGGTAAATAACTGATCGCTTGATTTCCTTAAACCTCTCCTTTGTCTCTCTCCCTTGATCGGACCTTCCCGGCGGAGTTGGCCTGCTCCCTGCACAATGAACGCACAGGGCCTCGGAGGTTGTCCGAGGGAACCCTCTCCGATGCCTAAGTTAGTCCGTGAAATGCCTTGATGAACCTAGCTCGTGAGGAACTAGGTGGCGTTTTTAGGAGTGAGAGTCCAGAGAGAGAAAATCCAACCCCCCTCATGTGGGAAATGGAAGAGTATTTATACCTTCCCACAAGAGAGAGAAAAAGTGGAGTAGGGAGAGAAAGAATGAGTGGATGGGAAAGTGACACGTGGTTTTTCCCCATCCACTCGTTCTCTCTTACCTGTAGGCAAAATGACAGAGGGGGCCTCTGGGGCCCCGGCCCTGCTAAGGGAGAAGGTCGCTCGGAGGCAGGCGGGCAGGTAGTGCCTGCACGCTCCTCACAGCCAGTTGCCTTACCCTGCCGGGCAGGCGGCTTCCTTGTAGTTTTGCTTTACTGGGGGAATCCTGGTATCTTATCCCAACGGCCTGCTGGGCGGGCTCCTTGGTTCCTTGGATGGGGTCTTCATGGGGCCTGCTAGGCAGGTGGCCCGACGCAGGCTCTTCGACCCTCATCAATTGGCCCTCACCTGCTGGAGGGGAAGCAGGGTTCCCCTTTGGCAGGTGGACTCTTGATGAAGGGGAGTTGACTTGTGTCTCTTACCAGTGCATTTAATGCGTTCGCGTATTCCCGAGGGGGAGTCTCTTTTGTCATTGGGCATGCCAAGAGTTTAATTGTTCCTTGGATCATGATTGCCTCGTGCACCAAATGGATTTTTGGGCAGCGTGTTGGCGTGTCGATTGATTGTTTCTCCTGTCAGGGTGGTTGGGATGTTATTAATGCCTTGGCCTTCTTCCGTGTATAAATTGCATCTTCCTTCACCATTTTCACAACCCATCTCCAATTTTCCATTCTTTCTTTGTCTTAATCATGGTTTGGATCAAAAAATTCGTGACTCGCCGTGGAGTTCGCTATGTTACTTTCCTTTTTAGAGGATTTTGGAGGCTTCGGTACGCTCGAGCTGCTTATCGAGCTATCCGTCGTAGCCGTCGTTCGCGGCTTCATTCTCGTCGGAGTGGCAGAAAAGTCCCTACTAGGTTGAGCAAGCGTCTCAAGAGATCCTCGCCCCCTGCTGCTCCCAGATTCAGGCGTTGCCCTCAGGGAGGGGGTTGCTTTGACCGGGGATGCCACGAATGCTTTCCGTGGCTGCACCCCGAGCAGTTTGACCCTAACTTCTCTGATACTGACTCCTCCCTGGCGTCAGGCCCCTCCTCGCCTGTGAGGAGGACAGGTTGTCGCACCTGCGACGAATCCCAGGCCATTCCCTTTGGCAGGGACTGGGAGGATGGCAGTCGAGACTCCGATGATAGCGAGGGTCTTGGTTGCTTGAGTGACAAGGATGGGGACGGAATCCCTGATGATCCTTTCAAGGATTCCCCAGACTGGGACTGGGGCTCGGATTTTGGGAGCCCAGGCAGCCCTGGGGACCATTCCCCAGACTTGGATGACGATTAGGCCTGCGTAGCAGGGTGTTTGACTTTGTCGGGCCGAAATTTCTAGGCCCTTGTGTATTTTCTTTTCTTGTTTGGCACTAGATGTAATTTTCCCTTTTAAGGCTAATGAAATGAAACTCAGACAATTTGTTTGTGTGTTGTATTTTTAATATTTGTTTATTACTTTTTTGTTTGAATGAAGGGGGGACGTCACAGGGTGATCAATCTTTTGACACCCTTTGGTCCTTTCGAGGCTACCCTTGGGAAACTACACAGGGCTGACTTCTGAGGGAGTGACGCGTGGACAGTAGTCCTTGGGCGGATTCCTGAGGATTTGGCGACTCTTTGTATGCCTTTTCTCCTATAAAAGTAATCAGTCACCCATTCTTCCTCTTTTTCCTTCTTCAATCTTTCTGCAAAACCCTTGGGTGTTGACGACTCGTGCCCTACTTTGTACCCCCATTTCTCTGGGAGATTTCTTCTTCAGGCTTTCACTGCACCGGCAGACGATCTTAGGTTAGACTTTTGTCTTCCATTTCTTGCTTTTTCTTTTCGATTTCTTGTTTCCCGCTTCCATTAGAGTTACAATGTCTAGAACTCGTGAGCGGATCCTACCTTTTACTGACCCATCAAGGAGGGAGGAAGGGGAAAAAGGTAGGGTGAATTTTGCCTCCTCCTCTAGGGAGGTTGGCTTTGGGGTAGTTGAGGAAGAAAATTCGGCGGATAGCGGAGGTGGTAACTCTCCTGACCCTCCTTCGTACGATGTTATTGATTCGGATGACGAGGCACTGGAAATTGACCCCTCCAGGACCTCTGGCCCCCTTATTCGTCGGGAAAGGGGTAAGGTTTATTATTTAGATAAAGTCAAATACCGCATTCCCTTGAGTACTTACCCCGACCCGAAAAATCGGGACTTGATTCTTGCAAAAAATGCCACCGGTGCGATTGAGCGGTTTTACAACTTCGGGGATGGGTACACAATTGTCGTCCCCGGCGAGAAAGATACCGTATGCAACCCTCCCGACGGGTGTATAGCGGTTTATCACAAGTGCCTGGAGTTCGGCCTTCGCTTTCCCCTTCATCCTTCCCTGGAAGAGATTTTCAGGCGTATGAATGTGGCCATCGCCCAGCTGACAGCCACGGCTGTCAGGTCATTGATTTCGTATGTTTGGACCTGCTTGTTCCACCGCACCGAGCCTTCCATTGATGCCCTGAGGTTTATGGTCGACCTACAAATGGTCTCTTCTGGGAGTGTGGGCTCCCCTGGATATTGGTCCCTTTTGAGGCAGAAGGGACATTCTTTGGTGTGGCCAGCCATGGACAGTCTGAGAGATTGGAAGAACAACTTCCTTTATGTGCACAGTGCCCATGGGTGGAGGATTCCCCGTCATTTCAGGAATCATGTCCACACCAGACTAGAGACCCCCGAGGAGTATCACCCCGGCGTGGGTGGAAAAGACTTGGAGGTGAAGCTGAGCGAGAAGGACAAGGAACTGACAGACTATTTTGCCGCTCATACTGATAAATATGGGGTATATGGCCCTACATTATGGCTCCCCCATGCGGAGCTCATTGCTACTGATAAATACCTGACCCGGTTGGGCATGAATCCGGGTCTAAATGAAGGTAGTTCAGGAGTGTTGATGATTCTCCCTTACCCTGTTTCTTTTTAAGTGTCTTGACTGTTCGTCTGTTTGCCTTGCAGATCTTGCCACCTTCATTTGGAGAAAAGGGGAGGTGAGGCGTCTGGGTCTGACCGAGACTCTTACCGTCGTCCAAAGTCGCCCTTCTCTTCCCCCTGATTTCAAGAAGGGTGAGAAGAACCTGATGAAGCACCTGAAGGGCTTGTCGTTCAGTAGACCAAGGCTCCCTGCTCCTCCCAGATCAACGCCTGCAAAAATGGCGGTTTCTAAAGCTACCCCTTCCCCGGTCGCGAAGGTGATTGCCTGTGAGGCTACTCCCTCACCTGTTGGTAGGCAGGGGAGCCTTTCCACAGGGGTTCAGATTCCCTCGGGACCGCGGGCTGCGGGCTCCGAAGAGACTGGGGAAAGCACTCCCAGAGGGCTGATTAGAAAGAGGAGCAGGGAGGCTCCGAATGCTGACCAAGTGGTGGATTTGGAAACTGCCATGCCTGAACCAAAACGATTCGCTCAGGGGGTTTCTGGTACCCTCTTTTCGAAGGAGAACGCCGAGTTCCATTACACCGCCGGCGATAGCCAAGATTTTTCCGCCTTACTTTCCGAATCCGGGGCAGTTTTGGCGGATCATCTCCTCAAGACCGTCCATTCTGCCACCCATCAGGTGACTCAGTACGTTCAGCGTACCACCAGAATCATCCAGGCTTCTGCAGAGTTGGCGGCCCTTAATCGTCTGAGTGACGAGGAACTGGCTAACTCTGACCGCCTTTCTGCAGTCGAAAGGGACGTTGCTCTTATTGCCAGTTTGAAGGATCAATTGGCGAAAAGGGAAATCGAGCTGGAAGAGGCCAGGAATCAGGCGATCCACTGGAAGTCTCAGAATGAGAGGGCTGTCAGGGAGGTGTCCCGCCTGGAGGAGGAGTCAAAAAGAGCTCAGCAGGCCTTCGCGGAGCTGGAGCAGGCCAGGAAGGCTTTGGCTGAGCTGGATCATGCCAAGAAAAGTGTCGTCGATCTAGGGGAGCGCCTTTCCAAGGCGAATTCAGATCTGCAGGCGGCTCTTGGCGATCTAGCGGCGAAGACCAAGGAGTGGGAGAAAGAGAGGGACGAAATAATCCAAGAGGTGGAAACGGCCGTGTCGGCGGGTTTTGTGAATGGCGCTAACTCTTGTTTAGGGGTAGTCATGGAGGCTGTCAGGGAGATGTTCCCTGGCTTTGATGAAGATGCTTTTCGAGCCCTCTACGCCGCCAAGGACGAGGCCCAGATGCGCAGGCTGGCCGAAGGGGCTGCTACTTCTGGCCCAGATGCCCCCCTGCTTAATATGGAGGGCAGTCTTCCTCCGAGGGCTCTTGTTCGTCCCCCGCTGCGCCTACGCTGATGCTTTGACTTCTTTATTTCCTTGCGCGCCGAGCCCTTTGGTGGCCGGCTGCCGTGTTTACTGTAATCACTTTTTTAGCAAACTCTTATCCTGTGTACCCTTGCCATTTTATTCCTTTTTGTGAAGATCTTTTTATTTGTTTCTGTCTGCTTTCGTTCGGTTTCTCGTATGAGTTTGATGTACAGCCTGCCCCCTGCCTGCCCAGAGGTAAGCAGGGAGGTTCCTTAACGTTTTTATACAAGGTTGGGGGGCCTGCCCCCAGTCCTTGTTGATCCGGCATGTCCTTGGCTTTTGTTCAAAGTCCAGGGGGCCTGCCCCCTGCCTGCCCAGAGGTAAGCAGGGAGGCTTTTGCGTTTTTTTATACAAGGTTGGGGGGCCTGCCCCCAGTCCTTGTTGATCCGGCCTGTCCCTGACTTTTGTTCAAAGTCCAAGGGGCCTGCCCCCTGCCTGCCCAGAGGTAAGCAGGGAGGCTTTTGCGTTTTTTATACGAGGTTGGGGGGCCTGCCCCCAATCCTTGTTGATCCGGCCTGTCCCTGGCTTTTGTTCAAAGTCCAGGGGGCCTGCCCTCTGCCTGCCCAGAGGTAAGCAGGGAGGCTTTTGCGTTTTTTATACAAGGTTGGGGGGCCTGCCCCCAGTCCTTGTTGATCCGGCCTGTCCCTGGCTTTTGTTCAAAGTCCAGGGGGCCTGCCCCCTGCCTGCCCAGAGGTAAGCAGGGAGGCTTTTGCGTTTTTTATACAAGGTTGGGGGGCCTGCCCCCAATCCTTGTTGATCCGGCCTGTCCCTGGCTTTTGTTCAAAGTCCAGGGGGCCTGCCCTCTGCCTGCCCAGAGGTAAGCAGGGAGGCTTTTGCGTTTTTTATACAAGGTTGGGGGGCCTGCCCCCAGTCCTTGTTGATCCGGCCTGTCCCTGGCTTTTGTTCAAAGTCCAGGGGGCCTGCCCCCTGCCTGCCCAGAGGTAAGCAGGGAGACTCGGATTTTTTGTTGGGGGGTTCATTTTTCCTAACTTTGGCAACAGGGGGGCCTCCCCCTATTGCCCCCTGCTCGTTTGTGTGTGAAAGCGCAAGTTTGAACAGGCAACGAGTATAAATCTGAAGCTTTCTCATTTCTTTATGAAACTTTTGTCATTAGGGTGGTCGGAGCCGTCGACATTCTTTGACCGTCCTCCGCCATTGTTCTTAGCAAAAAATAAAAACTATCTTTAGACCTGGTTCAGACATAATATTTCTTCAGGGTGTCCGCATTCCAGTGAGCATGCAATTCTTGACCTTCAAGGTTGGCGATTTTATATGTGCCTGGTCCCAGGATTCGAGTCACTTGGTATGGACCCTCCCAGTTGGCACTTAGTTTTCCGTGCTCTCTTGACTTTCCAACAGCCTGCGTTTTTCTGAGAACCAGATCACCCATCTGGAAATTTCTCTGGCGCACTCTGTTGTTGAAGGCTTTCCTCATTCGTTGCTGGTAGGCAACGATGTTGGTACTGGCTTCTTCCCTTATCTCATTGACCAGATCTAAGGCCTCAACCATTGCAGCTTCATTCTCAGTTCGGTCGTATTGCAGGGAGCGTAGAGATGGGATCCTTGCCTCAATAGGTAACAGAGCCTCTGCTCCATATACTAGACCGAACGGGGTTTGGCCTGTAGATTCCTTTCGGGTGTTCCGGATTGACCAGAGTATGCTGGGAAGCTCGTCAGCCCATCTACCCTTGAGGTCATCTACCATTTTCTTAAGGCCATTTAAGATTTGCTTGTTGGCTGCCTCTGCCTGTCCGTTGGTTTGAGGATGGCAGACAGCCGAGTAGGCAACCGCTATGTTATGGCTTTCTAGCCAGATTCTCAGGGGATCATTGTCGAACTGCCTGCCATGATCAAACACCAACATTTTTGGTAGGCCGAATCTGGTGATAACATTTCGCCAGATCACTTTTCTGACTGCCGGCTCGGTAATATTGGGCACTGCTTCAGCTTCTATCCATTTGGTGAAGTAGTCTATAGCCACAATCAAGAACTTCCTGCCCCCAGTGGCCACCGTGAAAGGTCCTAGTATGTTCATCCCCCATTGAGCGAAGGGGATGGGGGATAGGATTGGCCTGAGTTCCTGGGCCGGGACATGGATTGACGGGGCAAAGAGTTGGCACTTTCTGCACTTCTGGGTCAGGCTCCTGGCATCTGCTAGCATGGTAGGCCAGTAGTAGCCTGCCCTTAGGGCTTTGTGGGCCAGGGATCTCCCTCCGATGTGATGTCCACAAATTCCTGAGTGGATATCCTCCAATACTTCAGCAGCCTGGTCTGCCCGTAGGCATTTAAGCAGGGGGTAAGTAAAAGATTTCTTATAGAGTTCTTCACCAATGATTATGAACCAGGCTGCTTTGGCCTGTACCTTTCTCTTTTGCACTGTGTCTGATGGTAGGATACCATGCCTTTTGAACTGGATGAAGGGGGTCATCCAACTTTCCGGCCCTTCCTCAACGGTGCTAATCACCTGACAGGCGCTGGTAGATTTTTCATGCAAAACATCAACCCACACCGACCTCCGTATGTCTTGTAGGCTGGAGCTGGCCAGCTTTGACAGAGCGTCGGCTCGGTTGTTCTGCGACCGAGGTATTTGCTGGATTTCATAGGATTTCAGACCTGACAACTCCTGTTTTACTTTCTCAAGGTATGTGGCCATGGTCTGATCTCTGGCCTCATATTCTCCGTTAATTTGATTGGCAATGAGCTGAGAGTCGGTAGCTAGTGTAACTCGCTCTGCCCCTACAGCCTTAGCCAATTTTATCCATGTGATTACAGCCTCATATTCTGCCTCATTGTTTAACGCCGGGAAAGTGAACCTGAGTGCATGCTCAAAATCCACTCCCTCGGGGCTGGTTAACACGACGCCTGCGCCTGCACCATTGGCTGTTGAGGATCCATCAGTGTGTACGATCCACTCCTCGGCAGGGGGCTCCTCTTCCTCTGAATGGGAGCATTCAGCCAGAAAATCGGCCAAGGCTTGGGCTTTGATGGCTGTTCTTGGCTGGTAAGATATCCCCAGACCACTTAATTCGATCGCCCATTTCAGCAGTCTCCCTGATTTCTCAAACTTTTCCAACACTTTCTCCAGCGGTTGGTCGGTGAGGACCACGACAGGATGTGCGTCAAAGTAGGGTCTGAGCTTTCTGGCTGCAATGATGACTGCATAGGCGGCCTTTTCTATCAGGGGGGTAATTTCTTTCTGCCGTTCCCAGGGCGTGACTCACAAAGTAGATGGGTTGCTGTGAGTTTGCTTCCTCCCTTAGGATGACAGCACTTACCGTCGTGTTTGTGACAGCGATGTACAGGTATAATTTTTCTCCGGCTACCGGTCTTGCCAGGGTAGGGAGTTTCTTTAGGTGCTCCTTCAATTGCTCGAAGGCTTTCTTTTGCTCGTCTTCCCATTTGAATTGTTTGTTGCCCTTTAATATTTTGAAGAAAGGGGTGGACTTGTCTGCTGACCTGGCGATAAATCGGGCCAGGGAGGCCATTCTGCCTGTGAGCCTCTGAATGTCCCTGATGGTTTTAGGCTCCGGGAGGTCTAGGACCGCCTGAATTTTCTCAGGGTTGGCGTCTATCCCTCTGGAGCTGACCAAAAAACCTAGGAATTTCCCGGATCGGACCCCGAATGTGCAATTTTTTGGGTTGAGCTTCATCTTGTATGACCGCAGGGAAGAGAAGGTCTCTTGAAGGTCCATCAGATGCTCCTTGTCCCCCTTACTTTTGACGATCGCATCGTCAACATAGGCTTCTAAGTTTCTTCCCTTTTGACTTTCGAAGACTCTGTCTACCAACCGCTGATAGGTGGCGCCCGCATTCTTTAGCCCAAAGGGCATCATCTTGTACATGTAGGTGCCATGGCTGGTTATGAAGGTGCACCTCACTCTGTCTGGCTGCCAGAGGTACACTTGATGGTACCCTGAGAACGCATCCAGAAAACTTAGCGTGGTGTATCCACTAGTGGCGTGTACTAGCTAATCTATCCTGGGCAGAGGGTAGCAGTCCTTAGGGCAGGCCTTGTTTAGATTGGTAAAGTCCACGCACATTCTCCATGCGCCTGATGACTTTTTTACCATGACGACGTTTGTCAGCCATTCAGGGTAGTCACATACTTCGATGAAGTTTGCCTTCAGAAGTTTGTCTATTTCTTCTTTTATTGCTGCATCTTTTTCTACGGACATGTTCCTTTTCTTCTGCTTCACGGGGCGAGCCTACGGGCTAATGTTCAGCTTGTGAACAATAAAGGCCGGGTCGACCCCTGGCATCTCGTCTGCAGAGTAGGCGAACACGTCCTTATTCTCTCTTAGGACTGCAATTAGTTCCTTTTGGTAGGACTCCTCCAGGTCGGCCCCTATAAGGACCTGCCTCCCTGGCTCTAAGTCCACTAGCATGCTCTCCCCTTCAGGCTCCAGGCGGACTGGCTCTTGCTGGGCAGTCGGAATTTCACCTTCCCTGCTAGGAGAGCACTGGGCTTTTCGCTTCCCTTTTCTTTCTGTCTCATGGGCCTGCAGGGCAACGGAATAGCAGTGTCTGGCCTACTCCTGATCCCCGTGGACCTTCCCCTCCATGCCGAAGTCTGTTACATAGGCTATGGTGAGGGCCCTTATTGATACGGCAACTTCTATTTCATCCAGGGTGGCTCGGCCTATCAGGGCGTTGTACGCGGATTTGGCATCCACCACAACAAATGACGCCCTGATATTTCTCGCTGAGGTCCCCTCCCCAAACGTGACAGGCAGATCGATAACTCCCATGGGTAGCATGCTTGCTCCATTGAATCCATACAAAGATCCGGGGGCTGGCTTCAGGTGCCTTCTTTCAAGGTTCATCCTCTCAAAAGCATCTTTGTATAAGAGAATTGTGTAGGCGCCAGTATCCACCATACACCTCTTGACAATATGATTGCTGATTTCCAGGGTTAAGACCAGAGGGTCACTATGTGGGTACACGACTCTCCCTGCATCTTCAGGGGTGATGCTTAGGGTAGTGCCCCTTGGGCTGCCTGCCTTTTCGACGTAGCAAATTTGGTTCCGCAGCTCGCGGATCTGCCTTTTCTGGCTGCGCCTGCTGGTCCGCCCCTCTGCATCCTCTGATACTACATGGATGACCATGCGATTTTGGGCTGAGCCCTCAGGTTTGTCTGCCACCTCTTTCTGGGGTTTGTTCCTTGCTGCATAGTTACTCAGCCAGCCGTTTCTTATCAGTTTTTCTATTTCGTCTTTTAAGTGGCGGCATTCCTCTGTGGTATGACCTATGCAGTCATGGAACGTGCAGAATTTTTTGGGATCTCCTTTTGGGCTGCGAGGCTTGTTTGGACGAGACCATTTCGCTGTTTCTTTTTCTAACTCGAAGATTTCTGCCCTCGGCCTATTGAGGGCCGTGTAGCTGTCAAATCTTGGTTGGTATGTTATACGTTCCTTCTTGGGAGTGTCTCCCTCTTCTCTCTGCTTGCCTGGCTCATTTTTGCCACGCCCACCCTGCGGTCCTCCCTGCGGCCTTGTTTGGCCTGCAGGGGTATCCGGCAGGCTGTGGAACTCTTCCTGCAGAATGAACCCCTCAGCGATTTTCCTGGCCATGGCCAAGGTTTCTGGCTGGGCCCTGATCATCTGATTTTTCATTTCTCCTGGGAGCAGGGAGATTGTCAGGGCATAGGCAACGGTGGAATCATCGATCTCCCTGACCTGCTGGTAGGATAGGTCAAACCTCCTCAGGTACTCCCTTACACTTTCACCCTTTTTCTGTTTTAGGGTCATAAGATCGAAGCGAGTGAGGCGTCTCCTTTTATTCCCAGCATACTGTTCGAGGAAGATTTCGGCCAACTCTATGAAGAACTTGATTGATCCTTGGCGGAGATCCCTGAACCATCCTTGTGCGAGCCCTACCAGGGTGGTTGGGAAAACTTTGCACCAGATGGCGTCATCCACGTCGTACATGCCCATGTGGCTCTCAAATGCCGTCAGGTGGTCTTCTGGGTCTGTTGTCCCGTCAAACTTAATGGTGGGCATTTTAATTTTTGGAATGGGGTATTCTTGTACTTCAGGATGAAGTGGGGTTTTTGTGGGCATGCCTACCAGTCGTGACCTGCTTTCCCCAGACTGGTTACCGTGAGTATCCCATTGTCTATGGGTCGGTTTCCTCGTACTGGGGGAGCGGTGCCTTGGAGGCGGCCTGCTTGCTGCTTCATCTTCTGTCTCAGGGGAGATTTGCCTGGGTCTCTTTCTCTGAGAGTGGCAGAGGTTCTCACCCTGGTGGTATCTAGATTCAAGCGGTTGCCCCCGGTTGAGCCTAGACTGCAGGCTTTGGGACAAACCCGGGGCTGACTGCTCTTTGACCGCCGGTGTTAACCTAGAGAAGACCCCGCCTTGCTTTTCTCCCAGGCGCTTTGACATGGGCTCCCTGGGCCTCATTCTCTCCTGCAATTCCCGGGATAAACCTCTCTGTTCTTCAGACGCGGATTCTGTTGTGTGAATGGAGAATGCCTGTTGTTGGGTAGGTGGCTCTGGGCTGCCTGCTGTGAGACGCCTCTGCACCTGCGCATATACCTGTGCCGTCCTTCTTGCTTTCTTCTGAGCATTTCTGGCGGCGGTCCGCTTCGTACCCCCAGCTCCATCCCTGCTTATTGAGGGTGGCTTCCTGGGGGCCGATGCGACCCTGCCTACCAGGTCCTCAGGAGTGAACTCCTGGTTTAGCAATGCAGAGAAGAAAGCGGCTGTCTGCGCCATCTGAGCTGGGGTCAAATTCAGAGTGTGCCCTGGGTGTGTCCCCAACTCAGGTGCTACAGCAGCGCTTGGTACGCCTAGGAGACTGGCTCCCCCCACCCCCAGGATCGTGGCGGGAGGAATCCTCTCTGGCTGTGGCATACCATACAGGGGGTCACCGGTGGGACCGTCGGACCCGCCCCTGTACTGGAGTCAACGATTTCTGGCATGATTACTTTGATTGTTTTAGTTTTTTGTGATTATGAATGGTTGATTTTTTGTGGGTAATTCGTGGGCACAACCGTTTTCCTCCCCACAGATGGCGCCAAATTGTTCCGGTCACGGAAACAATTAACCCGGCTCTGGATCCGGGTCGTGTAATCGGACTGTTGGTAAATAACTGATCGCTTGATTTCTTTAAACCTCTTCTTTGTCTCTCTCCCTTGATCGGACCTTCCCGGCGGAGTTAGCCTGCTCCCTGCACAATGAACGCACAGGGCCTCGGAGGTTGTCCGAGGGAACCCTCTCCGATGCCTAAGTTAGTCCGTGAAATGCCTTGATGAACCTAGCTCGTGAGGAACTAGGTGGCGTTTTTAGGAGTGAGAGTCCAGAGAGAGAAAATCCAACCCCCCTCATGTGGGAAATGGAAGAGTATTTATACCTTCCTACAAGAGAGAGGAAAAGTGGAGTGGGGAGAGAAAGAATGAGTGGATGGGAAAGTGACACGTGGTTTTTCCCCATCCACTCGTTCTCTCTTACCTGTAGGCAAAATGACAGAGGGGGCCTCTGGGGCCCCGGCCCTGCTAAGGGAGAAGGTCGCTCGGAGGCAGGCGGGCAGGTAGTGCCTGCACGCTCCTCACAGCCAGTTGCCTTACCCTGTCGGGCAGACGGCTTCCTTGTAGTTTTGCTTTACTGGGGGAATCCTGGTATCTTATCCCAACGGCTTGCTGGGCGGGCTCCTTGGTTCCTTGGACGGGGTCTTCATGGGGCCTGCTAGGCAGGTGGCCCGACGCAGGCTCTTCGACCCTCATCAGAAGTCCAGGGGGCCTGCCCCCTGCCTGCCCAGGGGCGGGGAGGGGTTTTGGCGTTTTTTATACAAGATTGGGGGGATTGCCCCCAGTTCTTGTTTTTGGCGTGCGAAGCCTGGCCTGACCCTGGCTTTTTATTCGAAGTCCAGGGGGCCTGCCCCCTGCCTGCCCAGGGGCAAGGAGGGGTTTTGGCGTTTTTTATACAAGGTTGGGGGGATTGCCCCCAGTCCATGTTATTGGCGTGCGAAGCCTGGCCTGACCCCTGGCTTCTTATTCGAAGTCCATGGGGCCTGCCCCCTGCCTACCCAGGGGCAGGGAGGGGTTTTGGCGTTTTTTTATACAAGGTTGGGGGGTTGCCCCCAGTCCTTGTTATTAGCGTGCGAAGACTGGCCTGACCCTGGCTTCTGTTCGAAGTCCAGGAGGGCTACCCAGGGGTAGTTTAGGGGGTTTGAAATTTTTCTTAGGGGGCCTATTTTCCTTGGTTCCAGCAACAGGGGGGCCTCCCTCTATTGCCCCCTGCTCGTTTGTATGTGAAAACTACAAATTTTGAACAGACAACGAGTATGGATTGAAAGCTTTTCATTTCTTCGGGATTTGCTACAATCATTTGTGGCAGGAGTCGTCGACAATTCTTTTTTGACCGTCCTCCGCCGGTTTTTCTTTGACAAGTAACATAAAAAAGCTATCTAGCTTCCTATTTTTAAACATAGTACTTCTTTAGGGTGTCTATATTCCAGTGTGCGGCTAACTCGTGGCTTTCAAGGTTGGCGATCTTGTAGGTGCCTGGCCCCTTAATCTGGGTTACCCTGTATGGGCCTTCCCAGTTGGCGCTCAGTTTTCCATGTTCATGCGCTTTTCCTACCGCCTGCGTTTTTCTTAGGACTAGGTCTCCCACCTGAAAACTCCTCTCATTTACTCTTCTGTTGTATGCCCTTCTCATTCTTTGTTGGTAGGCAGCTATGTTAATGCTGGCCTCCTCCCTGACTTCATGGACCAGGTCCAGGGCTTCAGCCATTGATGCTTTGTTATCTGCCTGATTATATTATTGGGATCTCAGAGTTGGTATCCGGGCTTCTATGGGTAACAAGGCCTCTGCTCCATAGACTAGGCCGAAGGGTGTCTGGCTTGTTGACTCCTTGCGCGTGGTTCTGATTGACCATAGAATACTTGGCAATTCGTCTGCCCACCTACCTTTAAGTTCATCTACCATTTTCTTTAATCCATTCAGGATCTGCTTATTGGCAGCTTCAGCCTGCCCATTAGTTTGTGGGTGGCAGACAACGGAGTAGGCGACTGCTGTTCCATGCACCTCCAGCCAGGTTCTCAAGGGGTCATTGTCAAACTGTCTTCCGTGGTCGAAAACCAGCATCTTTGGTAAGCCAAATCTGGTTATGATATTCCTCCAGATGACTTTTCTAACTGCAGGTTCAGTGATGTTAGGGACTGCTTCAGCTTTGATCCATTTTATGAAGTAGTCAATCCCTACTATTAAGAACTTCCGACCTCCGGTAGCTGTAGTAAAGGGGCCCATTATGTCCATTCCCCATTGAGCGAAAGGAATGGAGGAGAGGATTGGCCTGAGCTCCTGGGCTGGGGCATGGATTGAAGGGGCAAAGAGTTGGCATTTTCTGCATTTTCGAGTCAGATCTCTTGCGTCTGCTAGCAGGGTCGGCTAGTAGTAACCTGCCCTCATGGCTTTGTGTGCCAGGGATCTTCCTCCTATGTGGTCCCCGCAAATTCCTGAATGAATGTCGTCTAGAACTTCTTCCGCCTGCCCTGCCCCCAGGCATTTGAGCAGGGGTGAGGAAAACGACATTTTGTATAAGTCTTCTCCTATCAGTACAAACCATGTGGCCCTTGCCAGCATTTTTCTCTTTTGAGCGGGGTCAAGCGGTAAGATTCCATGTTTTTTGAATTGGATGATTGGAGTCATCCAATTTTCTGGGTCATCCTCTTCAATGATATTAACCGGCTGGTGGGAGGTGGTAGATTTTTCTTGGACCACGTCCACCCAGACTGATCTTCGTATGTCTTGTAAGCTTGAGCTGGCCAGCTTTGATAGGGCGTTTCCCCGGTTATTCTGGGACCGGGGAATCTGCCTGATTTCGTAGGACTTAAGCCCTGACAGCTCTTGCTGCACCCTTTCCAAATACGTGGCCATAGCCTGGTCTCTTGCTTCATACTCTCCATTGATTTGGTTGGCGATAAGTTGGGAGTCTGTTGCCAGAATTACCCGCTCTGCTCCGGCGGTTTGGGCAATTTTATGCCTGCAAGAACGGCCTCATACTCGGCCTCGTTGTTAGTTGCAGGGAAGGTGAACCTGAGAGCATGCTCAAAGTCCGTTCCTTCAGGGCTAGTTAATACGACCTCTGCCCCTGCACCGTTGGTCGTGGAAGATCCGTCCGTGTACACTACCCATTCTCCAGTGGGGGGATCATCCTCCTCTGAGTGGGAGCATTCGGCCAGGAAATCCGCCAGGGCTTGCGCTTTTATGGCCGCCCTGGGCTGATAAGATATTCCTAGTCCGCTTAACTCGACGACCCATTTCAGCAGTCTTCCTGATTTCTCAAATTTTTCTAAGACTTTTTCCAATGGTTGATCAGTCAACACTACAACAGGGTGTACTTCGAAGTAAGGTCTGAGTTTTCGGGCTGCAACGACGACTGCGTATGCTGCCTTCTCAACCACAGGGTAATTCTTCTCAGCTGCTCCCAGGGCATGACTCACAAAGTATATGGGCTGTTGAGAGCCTGCTTCCTCTCACAAGATAACCGCACTTACTGTCGAGTTGGTGACGGGGATGTAAAGGAAAAATTTTGTCCCTGCCACTGGTCTCGCCTGGGTGGGGAATTTTTTTCAAGTGTTCCTTTAGTTGTCCAAAGGCTTCCTTTTGCTCATCCTCCCACTTAAACTGTTTGTTGCCCTTCAAGACCTTGAAGAATAGTGTTGATTTATCTGCTGATCTGGCAATGAAGCGTGCCAGGGCAGCCATCCTGCCAGTTAGGCGCTGGATATCCCTAATGGTCTTCGGTTCTGGAAGGTCCAAGACTGCCTGAACCTTTTCAAGGTTGGCGTCTATTCCCCTTTCACTGACCAGAAAACCTAGGAATTTTCCGGAGCGAACCCCGAATGTGCATTTCTTGGGGTTGAGCTTCATCTTGTAAGCGCGCAGGGAGAAGAAGGTTTCTTGTAAGTCTGTCAAGTGTTGATTGTCTCCCTTGCTTTTTACTACTGCGTCGTTGACGTAGGCCTCTAAATTCCTACCCTTCTGTTTTTCGAAGACCTTGTCTACTAATCGTTGGTAGGTGGCGCCTGCGTTCTTCAGTCCGAAGGGCATCATTTTGAATATATAAGTGTCATGACTGGTGATGAAGGCACACCTTACCCTATCAGGCTGCCACAAATACACTTAATGGTATCCTGAGAAGGCATCCAGAAAGCTTAGCATGGAGTACCCACTGGTGGCCTCTACCAGTTGGTCTATTCTGGGAAGGGGATAGCAGTCCTTTGGGCAGGCCTTGTTGAGGTTTGTGAAGTCCACGCACATTCTCCATGCGGCCGAGGACTTTTTCACCATTACGACATTTGCCAGCCATTCAGGGTAATCACAGATTTAAATGAAATCCGCTTTCAAAAGTTTTTCTATCTCCTCTTTTATGGCTAGGTCTTTCTCTGCTGACATGTTTCTTTTCTTTTGTTTGACGGGGCGGGCCTCCGGATTCACGTTCAGCCTATGAACGATGTAAGCTGGGTCGACCCCTGGCATTTCGTCCGCCGAGTAGGCGAATACGTCCATGTTATCTCTCAGGACCCTGATTAGCTCCGCCTGGTAGGACGCCTCCAGATCAGCTCTTATGAGGACTTGTCTGCCAGGCTCCAGATCCACCAGCATACTTTCCCCCCAGGTTCCAGGTGGTCAGCTGCCTGCTGTCTGGCTGGGATCTCACCCTCCCTGCTGGGGGAATTGTCAGCTTTCCTTTTTCCCTTTCTCTCAGTTTCATGGGTTTGAAGGGCCACCGAATAGCACTGCCTAGCTGACTCCTGGTCTCCATGAATTTTCCCTTCCATGCAAAATCTGTTACATAGGCTACAGTCAGAGCCCTGATTGATATGGCTGCTTCGATTTCGTCCAAGGTAGCTCTGCCTATCAGGGCGTTGTATGCAGACCTTGCATCTTACAACAAATGAGGCTCTGACATTTCTGGCGGAGGCTCCTTCCCCAAATGTTACGGGCAGGTCAATGATACCCATGGGGAGTACACCTGCCCCGCTGAATCCATATAAGGACCCAGGGGCTGGCCTCAGGTGCCTCTTTTCCAGGCCCATCCTCTCGAATGCGTCCTTGTACAGTAGGTTGGTATAAGCTCCTGTGTTTACCATGCATCTTTTTACGATGTGGTTGCTGATTACTAGGGACAGTACCAGGGGATCGCTGTGGGGGTATATTACCCGCCCTGCATCCTCTGGGGTGATGCTCAGGGTCGCGCCCTTGGGACTTCCTGTCCTCTCAGCATAGCAGACTTGGTTTCGTAATTCCCGGATCTGCCTTTTTTGGCTTCTCCTACTTGACTGGCCCTCTACATCCCTTGATATCACATGGATTATCATGCGGGTCTGCGCCGAGCCTTCAGGCTTATCTGCCACCTCTTTCTGGCTCTTGTTTCTCGCTGCGTAATTGCTCAGCCATCCGTTTCTGATAAGCTTCTCAATTTCGTCCTTCAGGTGGCAGCACTCCTCGGTGGTGTGCCCCACACAATCGTGGAATGTGCAAAAAAAATTTGAATCCCCTTTTGGGCTGCGAGGCTTGTTGGGACGATTCCATTTTGCCGTCTCTTTTTCCAGTTCGAAGATCTCTGCCCTGGATTTGTTAAGGGTTGTGTAACTATCGAATCTGGGTTGGTATGTTGTGCATTCTTTTCTAGGGGTAGTATCTCCCCCCTCATCTTTCTGTTTGTTTTGCTCGCTCCTGCTGCGTCCACCCTGCGGTCCCCCCTGCGGCCTGGTTGGCCCGGCGGGGGTATCCGGCAGGCTGTGGAATTCTTCTTGCAATATGAAGCCCTCGGTGATTTTCCTGGCTTTAGCCAGGGCCTCAGGCTGAGCTCTGATCATCTGATTCTTCATTTCCCCCGGGAGTAGTGAGATGGTCAGAGCGTATGCAGTCGTTAAGTCGTCGATCTCCCTGACCTGCTGGTGGGACAGGTCAAATCTCTTTAGGTAATCTCGGACACTTTCCCCTTTCTTTTGCTTCAGGGTCATCAGGTCAAACCGAGTGAGACGGCGCCTCTTATTTCCTGCGTATTGTTCTAAGAAAGCTTCAGCTAGCTCTATGAAGAAACTGATCGACCCTGACGAAGGTCCCTGAACCATCCTTGTGCTAGCCCAACCAGGGTAGTTGGGAAGACTTTGCACCAGACTGCGTCGTCTACGTCATACATGCCCATGTGACTCTCAAAGGCTGCCAAATGATCTTCTGGGTCTGAAGTTCCGGCGTATTTGACGGAGGGAATTTTAATCTTCGGGATGGGGTACTCTTGTACGTCAGGGTGAAGTGGTGTTTTGGTGGGTCTGCCTACCAATCATGACCTGCTCCCTCCAGAGTGGTAACCGTAGTCATCCCATCTTCCAGGGGTCGGTTTCCTTGTACTGTGGGAGCGGTGCCTTGGTGGCAGCCTGCTTATAGCCTCATCTTCCCTATCAGGGGTGAGATGTCTGGTTCTTTTTCTTTAGGGATGGTCAAGGTTGTCGCCCTGGCAATGCCTTGACTCGAGTGGTTGCCCTCGGTTGAGCCTGGACTACAGACTTTGAGATAGCCCTGGAGTTGGCTGTTCCTCTGCTGCTGGCGTCAACCGGGAGAAGACTTCGCCCTGCTTTTCTCCCAGACGTTTGGATGCAGGCTCTTTATGCTTCATTCGGTCTTGAAGGCCCTGGGATAATCCCCTTTTTTCTCTGGCAGCCGTGGACTCCGTAGTGTGTATGGAGAATGCTTGTTGTTGAGCTGCTTGCTCCTGATTGCCGGTAATACGTTTCTGGGTTTGCTGGTACCCCTTGGCCACTTTCAGTGCATTCCGTTGGATGTTCCTGGCGGCGGTTCGCTTCGTACCCCTGGCACCCTCTCCACTCTCAAAGTGAAGCTGCCTGGGAGTAGTAGCAATCCTGCCAACCAAGTCCTCTGGAGTGAACTCTTGGTTAAGCATTGATGAGAAGAAGGCTGCAGTTTGCAAAACCTGGGCAGGGGTGAGGTTTAAATTAGGCCTTTGATGGCCAACCTGCCCAGCTATGACTGCAGCGCCTTCCTGAGGTGTCTCAAGAAGGCTGGAACGCCGTACCCCTGGGATTGTTGCAGCGGGCGTTCTCCCAGGTGCAGGCATTCCATATGGGGGGATCACCGGTGGTACCGTCGGACCCGCCCCGGAGCTTGCCTCTATGATTTCAGGCATTCTTGTTGTGATCGATTGTGGTTGATTTTTTTGGGTAATTTCGTGGGTACAACCAGATCTTCCCCACAGACGGCGCCAAATTGTTCCGGTAAGGAAACAATTAAACCCGACTCTGAGTTTGGATCTTAATTAACGTACTTGAAGTTCAAAGTGATCGATGTAAGTCTTCCTTGACTCTCCCCTTTCTCCTCACTCCGATGGTCGAACTTTTCCGGCGGAGATGGTCTGCCCCTGCACAGGGAACACACAGGGCCCCAGAGGTGTCCGGGGGAACCCTCTCCGATGCCTAAGTCAGTCCGTGAAATGCCTTAACGAACCTAGCTCGTGAGGAACTAGGCGGCGGTTTTTAGAGTGAGAGTCTAGAGAGAGAATTTCCAACCCCTTTCTTGTGGGAAATGGAAGAGTATTTATACCTTCCCACAAGAGAGAGGAAGGAGGAGAGAGAGTAGGAGAAGGGGTGGATGAGGGGGTGACAAGTGGCTTCACTTCATCCACTCATTCCCCTTTACCTTTAGGCAAAATGACGGGAGGGCCCTTGATTTCCCCTACTCCTGCTGGGCATGCGAATACCCAAGAACCAGGAGGCAGGGAGTAATGGTTGCCCTGCTCGGCGGGCGGTAACCCCCTGCCAGGCAGGTGGATGCCTTGGAGTGATGGCTTCTCGCTTAATGACCTGCCTGGTGGGTCCTTCTTTATTCCCAGGTCGGGCCACCCTGGGACCCAAATGGCGGGCGACCCGCTTGCAGGCTTCCGACCCCCATCAATTTTTTTATCTAATAATATTTGGAGTATTATGTTATCTTATAATTTGTTAATTAAATTTATAAATGACCTCAATATATAAAAGAATGAATTTTGATTTGCGAATATTGGTTTTGTGAAGAAATAAAACTTTAATTAAATAATCAAGTAAAAATTACTATAAAATTTTGTTATTAGCTTTGTAAAAAAACATGTTCATTAAAATATTAAAATATGAATTGAATGAGATTACACGATTATATCTTGATTATCATTGAAATTTTAAATTATTATCTCAAATATAAAATATAAATATCAAAAATGTGAAAAACTAATAGGGTACCAACTGATATTTATAAAATTAGATTGTACTGTCAATTAATCAATCAATTAATTAGTACGATATATAGAAAAAGATTTATACTATTTTATGGTATAACAAAAAATGGTACCATCTACTCTATTAATTATACTATTTTATGGTAGTATCTTTTAAACATATAGTTATTGATCGCAGTTAACATGCATGGATAATTTAGATATAAGCCCAACCAATATATATTAAATAATCAAAAAGTAGGCCCATATCGTAGACCCATATGTAGTTAGGCGGGAAAATTTGGAGATTTGTTATTTGGTTAGTGGAAAGAGGGATGCTTCGCGAACTGCGCTGAAGAGTAGTTAAGGCTAATGTATTTTTGTTCTACAATTTTGTCACAAGTTGGTGTGATGGCCCATTGGTTTGGTGAAGTGGGGTTGCCCTTAGGGGACATGGGTTCAAATCCCGTTGTAGAGGGAAAATGGAAAGTATAAAAAATGATACCTATTTCAAAATGAGAGCTTCACATACCCTTAATTTCTGGGAAGTGGTTTTATTCCCTTAATCTAACCACCAATATTTTACAAATCTGACACCATGAATGATCCTACAAAAACCCAGCTTTGGTTGGTAGAATCGCGTAGTTCATCCCTTCCGTCGCACACTCGCACCAGTGATTAAAGCCAGGTGGACACAAATACAATAGGCCTCAGCTCCTTAATTGACTACTTCATCAACTCTATTCTCCCCAGATAGATAGTATGTACATCTTTCAAACAAGGTTGGTTGCTTGTTCCTTCATCATTCTTTAATTTGGTTCGGTACAATATGAACTTTTGATTGTTACCGTGTGAATTGGGAAATTGATTGTGGGGTTTGTATTTGCTTGTTGCCCGTTGATTTTGATTTTTAAGTTTTTCAATATGGAGTTTTTTTCGTAGTCTTTTGTTACTTTTAGTTAAGGAGTACTTTTGAATTGAATTGAAATGAACTGGAGCACTGAACGGATGAGAATTGAGTTGATTTGAACTGAATTGAATTGAAATGAACTGGAGCACCAAACGGATGAGAATTGAGTTGATTTGAACTGAATTGAATTGAAATGAAAAGGAGCACTGAACGGATGGGAACTGAGTTGATTTGAATTGAAATGAACTGGAGCATTGAACATATGGGAACTGAGTTGATTTGAACTAAACTGAATTGAACTAGTTATATGTTAGAACGAGTTAAGAAATGTGGAATGAGCTTTTTCCGCAGTAACATATGTGAAAAACAATTTAAGAAATATTATGGGCGATCAAGTATTGTATGATTGTTTAGTCACATTTATCGATAAAGATGTTTTTCGTCTAGTGGAAACTGATACGGAGTAATATATTACCACTAGTAGATACGGAGTAGTTTTCAACGCAAGAGAAGCCGTCGTGTTTTATTACCCTTCGGCCTTAGTGTAAACTATACTCCGTATTTAGAATTATAGAATCGAGTTGCTGATATTTTATTGTGTGTTATTTCTTACGGTATGTCGTACAGTAACTTTTGAATCACCCCCATCAAGAAATTTCAGGATTCGCCACTGTATTGGTGGCACTCGTGATTCTTGTGCCTGCCTTTAAAGTCCAATTTACATTTGTAAACTCCAACAATAGAGTCAATTTGGATTTAATCGAGTTACGTATTTATGTATTTTCAGGTAAGTTTGGATCGAGTTGAGTTTGGATCCTATCAGGTTCTCCCACCTACTCTCCTCCTCCTCCTTCTCCTCCTTCTCCTCTGTTGTCCCTAGTTTCTGTTGCAACAACAACAACAACAATGGTGAAATCCCTCTCCTCCCTCCTACACGAGCTTCCGACATTCTTCAAAGTGAACAAATTCGCAGATGCAAGGGCCCACCTGTTGTCCTTCATCTCCACAGATTCCCAGAATACCCTTCACAAACACCTCCTTCACCCTTCCGACCAAAACCCTCCTCCTACTAGGGCCCTCCTTGACACCTCCATTGGCGCCTACTCCCAGCTCAGAAATACCCATTATGCCCTTCATGTCTTCAAGAAGATGAAGCGCCTCAAACTCAAGCCTAACTTGCAGACTTGCAACACCCTGCTCAATGCCATGGTCAAGTACCCCTCATCCCACTCCCTTCTTACTTGCAGAGAAATCTTTGATGACATGGGTAAGCTTGGTGTTCCCCCAAATGTCAAAACTTTTAATATTTTGATTAATGGCTACCGTTCCGAGTTTAGGCTTAAGGACACTACGGATATGCTGGTGCTTATGGGGGACTTCGGTTACGCCCCTGATAATATCACCTATAACACTATACTCGATGCTTTGTGTAAGAAGGGCAGGTTGAACAATGTGAGGGATTTGTTGGCTGATATGAAGAGTAGAAGCCTGCTTCCCAATCGCAATACTTATAACATTTTGGTTCATGGGTATTGTAGGATGGGCTGGTTGAAGGAAGTTGTGCAGGTTATCGACTTGATGATGCACAATAACTTGATCCCTGATGTTTGGACATATAATATGTTAGTTGGTGGCTTCTGTAGTGAGGGTAAGATCGATGAGGCATTTAGGATGAAAGATGAGATGCTTAAGTTGAAGTTAAAACCCGATGTGGTTACTTACAATACTTTGATCAATGGGTGCCTTAAGCATAGAGATGGTGATCGGGCATTTAATTTGCTCGATGAAATGGGCATGGTGGGAGTAGAGAAAAACATTGTCACTTACAATGTTACCATCAAGTGGTTTGCAAGGATAAGAAGATCGTTGAAGCAACTAATGTGCTGAGGGAAATGGAGGAAAGTGGACGGTCTCCTGATTCTGTGACTTATAATACTTTGATTAGTGCTTATTGTAAAGTCGGAAACTGGGGAGAGGCTTTCAAGATGATGGAACTTATGGGCAGGAAGGGTTATAAGATAGATATTTTTACACTGAATACTTTCCTTCATTCTCTTTGTGAGGAGAAGAAACTTGACGAGGCGTATGAGCTGCTCCATCGCGCCTCTAGAGGAGGGTATTTGCTGGATGAAGTGAGCTATGGGACCTTGATAACCGGCTACTTCAAGGATGAAAAGTAGGCTATGGCTTTGAAGGTTTGGGATGAGATGAAAGAGAAAGTGATCATCCCGAGTGTTGCAACTTTTAATTCTGTTATTGGAGGGCTGTGTAAAACAGGAAAAACTGATCAAGTAATCGGCAAGTTGAACGAACTTCTACAAAATGGGTTGTTCCCGGATGATATTACGTACAACACTATTATCCATGGTTATTGCTGGGAAGGTAAGGTTGATGAGGCTTTTCAATTCCACAACAAAATGGTGGAAAACTCGTTTAAGCCAAATGTTTATACTTGTAATATACTTTTGTGCGGACTTTGCTCTGATGGGATGTTGGATAAAGCCATTAAGCTTTTTGATACCTGGATCTCTAAAGGGAAGGAAGTTGATGTAGTCACCTACAATACATTGATAGCATGCCTATGCAAGGAAGGAAGAATGGATTATGCCTTGGAGTTTGTCAAAAACATGGTAAATAATGAGTTGGAACCGGATAAATACACATATAATGCCGTTTTCAATGCCCTGATTGGTGCAGGGAGAACATCAGAAGCAGAAGAGTTTAGGGAATCCATGATTAAAACTGACAAGTTGTTAAACCAATCCCTGGATCCTGAGAAAGCAGAAACGAATGATACTGATGTCGCTAGTTCGGAGCATGTTTCATGTTCTAGAGACTTTTTAAAGCAGATTAATCGACTGTGTGCAGAAGGTAGGTACAAAGAAGCTATGAACATATATGATGAGGCTTCCCACGAAGGGATAGCCGTAGATAAGACAACTTATTTCACTTTAATTGAGGGTCTTCTTAGGAGAAGAAAAGGCACATCAAAGGCACCTCAGCAACAATGACCATTTTCATGGTTTCCTCTTTATAGGTCTGCTTGCTTCAATTCGGGTGCATACTTTCGATGTTCTTCAAGCCAATTTTTCTTTGATGTTAATGTGTTATTAATCTGAAGTCTGGATTCCTTTTTGTTAATGGCATTCCTCTTTTTTTGCTTTTCTATTTCCGCATTTTTTTCAAATGATCTTATATTGTTATTTGTTTGATTCTTTAATTTGCTTTAAATGCATGTTTGATGAACTTGTAACCCAAAATAGAGTGGTGAAAGAGTTATAATTATTGTTCTTAGCTGCTTATTTTGTGTATTTTAATACGAAGTAGTATGTATTCCAATGAATTGCTTCTGCACTGTGTGTTTATTCATACTTAAATTTGCTAACTCTTTCCTTGAGGATGTAATCACAAATTACGAAATGAGCATGTTGAATTAGGTATGTAATTGGGTTCGAAACTGTTCGACTTCATTTTAATCGTTCATGATTTCACTTTGAAGGTGGAAATGTATAGGCATCTTCCTTCTGTTACAACATCTTTCTTTATCTTCTTGAATTTACAGCAGATTAAATGCACATTATTTTTGCATTGGCTGAAGTGTAGATGTCAGTTGATTATTAGCATTGAAATGCCTGCAGGTAGTGAGTAAGTGATACAAATTGGGAAAACCTAGTGTGAAATTCCCTGTAATGTCTTAATCAATAACTCCCCTGTTGCATCTATTAGTAGAAGGTCGCCTTCTTATGGGCCGTTGTTTTTCGGAGGGGGCGGGAGCCTTTGAGGCACTAGATAGTTTTATTGTGACATCTATTGCTCTTTAGAGGTATGGTCTCTAACTTGAGTATATTTGTTCTTAGTATAGAAAGCTTCTCTGTGAAATCTTATCCGGGTCTGACGATTTGGTGGTGCATCGTTGTGACTTGTGATAACATTTCTATTTGATTGTTGTAGGTAGGCCTACTTCATAGATGCAAACGAGTATTATTTTCATTGTTTAGGGCATTTAATGACAATTGTCAAGAGAACTTGGAGCTTTGAGGTAGAAATATAAGATCTATCTAGCTCCTCCCGTAACTTACTGAAGAAACGGGTGGTGACCGGTGACCGGTGACTGGTGACTGGTGAGTGATACATAGAAGCTGTTGTGTGTGCTCTTTTTGGTTAGTAGTGCTGACAAACTCCTTCGCCCGTCTTCTTCTCTCATTTTTTTGGCTCTCGGCTTTACTTGTCCTCTGCCCCTCATGTTTATGTTTATATATACCGAATTAGGGTTAGACGGTATTGTTCTTGTTGTGTGCTCGGGCTGACCTAGGAGCCATAGATTCGATCTTATGTTTATATACCGAATTAGGGTTAGACGGTACTGTTATTGTGGTGTGCTCGAGCTGACCTAGAAGCCATTTTTCGAACTTCGAGTGGAAGAATGGAGCTTGCTTGTTCTTCTTCGTCCTTCCTCTTCCTTTCCTTTTGGTGATTAATTGTTCGATTTTTGTGTGGTTTTAGACTGAGGAGGCATTTCTAACACAACCCAGGGTTTTCCTTTCATAAGTTCTATCTTTTTCTTTTTGAATCGAATTGTTTGATTAGGGTATTTCCATATTTGCTGATGACTTTTAATTCCTATTCTTCTTTCTTCTTGAACTCCACAGTACAGTGGTTTTCGACGACTTGTAGGTCGTGAAGTGGTATTAAACTGCGATTTGGGTTTTCGATGTTGTGTTTGTGAACGAGCTGAGTGTTATTATAATCTGTCTTGTTCGTTTACGATGTTGTGTTTGTGAACGAACCGAGCGCTATTATAATCCATCATGTTCGTTGATAAGTGGCGGTTGATTTTTGTGGTATTTTGGGCTCAGAGGATATAGAATTAGGGGTTGTTTTCGATGTTCTGTTTCTGAACGAGCTAGGTGCTACTATAATCCGTCTTGTTCGTTTTCCATGTTTTTTATTAAGGTTGTTGATTAATTGATAAATGGCCATCACGTGCTTTTTTCCCTTTTGTTTCTATTAATTATTACTCCTATTTGGGTGGGTGGAAGTTTTCTCCTATTTGGGTGGGAGAGATCATAGGTACATGTGTCTCTATACGATGATGGACTGGTTGTTGCTGCGAAATTGTGACCAGCTCATCAATGTAATCGTACATTTCTTGATTTGTCTGTTTTATTGGTAGTTGTATGGTTGATCTCCAGTGGTTGATTGCTTCATTTCTGAATCGCTTCGGTTTGATCTAAGTCAGGTGGTTGTAGCGTAGTCATAATGACATGAGATTTAAGCTTTTTGCGTTTGCTTTAGGTTTGAAAAAAAGGTCTTCCTTTTTTCTTCGGTAGAATGTTACCGTCACACTTCCTTGACGTTCATAATAATCGTGCCAAAATACCCCTGTCTGTTGTTGAACACTGGGTCGTCCTTTGTGTCTCTGCTATTGGTTCTCCAAGTGCTTTTGTGGAGTGTGTTGAGAAGGTATCTTTTATTATCAAATCTGCTTATCATGTCGTTCCATCTCTGATTTGTTTGCTTCAAATTCGTTCACATTTCTGAATTTGCAAGAATCTTACTTTCATTATGTATTTCTTCTCTTCTGTGAATATTGATTTCTCATTCGCAGCTATGACCATCACACGTTGATCAACTCCATTTCAGTGATCATCACCTTTTCCAAATTAAGGTGCACATCTTCCCTCGGCATTTTTTCTGTAGTGGTAATGTGAGTTTGATGAAGAGTTTTACTGCTCGGGCTGAACTTATCGTCTCATCCCTGGGCGCTGACAACGATGAAATATCACTTATGCATATTTTTTTGAAGGATAATTTGTGCATTTGTTTCTCTGACATGTTTAACTTGTATTTAATATTTGTACCAATACAGGATATCAGGGAGATAAAAAGACAGCTGAAAGAATTGCAGCATAGGTTTGGTTCCAAACCGATCATTGTCACAACTGAAAAGGTTGGTAGATAGATGCCCATTAAACGCTCTGTTTTGTTGAATTTCCGACTTATGCTCTTTGCCATTATAACATTTAAGGACCTGTGTAAACAGGATGATGACTGAGATAGAGAAGCCCTCCAGCATTTATGTCCATTCGAGGTCCTTGTGCTCCACTCGAAACTTCAATTGGTCACTCATAGTCTCGGAAATTGGTTTCAAGAAGGTGTTGAAGCAACTTTTGGATCAAAATACAGATGCCCGTTCAAGTTAAAAGTTTTCGATCTTTCTACTGTATGGCAATAACATGGTATTCTACAATTCTTCCGATCATCGTCATTGCTCAAAGTTCATTCAAATACATAGGAAACAGTCCTCTATCCCATTTCAATTGTTTTCATTCAACTTTGATGTTCCATCGTTGTCATCTTTGACCGATTTTTTCTTACTACATACGGAGTACAATACTTGCAATATTCTAAAACACTGCAATAAGTGGATATGGTTAAATTAGATGCGCGCGATGCGTTATCAATAGATGTTTTCTTATAAGTGGACATGTTTCTGATAACCGTCTAATGGAATACCGGCATTGATATTATTAAAAATACTCTAATTGGAGCATACCATTTACAGCATTGATAACGAATGTCAATTATAAGTGGATATGTGAAGTCGTCATGAACGGATATGGTTTATTTAGATACTACTCTACAATCTACAATTCTATGGTTGCTTAAATGGTTTTCGATTGGTGGATATGGTTAGTTCTAATCTACTTTTGTTTTTTGTATGATTGTATTGATTTGGGGAAGTTGTTTGTGGGATCTAGGGTTTGTGTTTAGGTTTCTGATGAATCTCAGGGGTTATGCTCCTTGCTGTAGTGTAGTTGACCTTGGTAGAGAGGTTGCATCTCTGCAGGCAGCTACTGATGCTAATGTGCAGTTGTTTCCGACATGCTAGGTCTCGAATTTGAGTCTTGCGGTCTCATAATGAACCGTTCATCTTGTCTTAGTTCTATAAGGTCTTGCTAAATTCAATGTTTGGAGGGGAAGTTGAGGCTCGCCTAAATGCCTGCATTGGTTGCCTCGTCTGAGTTTGGAAGTTTTGGAAAATAGTACCTCCTTTCGGAAGAGTTGCTGTTGGTGATGAGGAGATGAAGTTATTCATTGCAGAATGAGGATGGAACTGTTGATTGCGTTGCATATTGATTTCTGTAGGTTGTATATGTATTAAAGTGAAGAAAATCCAAGCTGGAAGGAAGGAACTACACTACGTGGGTTGAGTTACATGGTGAGCATTATAAATTCCAGGTCTAATGATAAGAATACATACAATGCCCTTCTTGTTGTTCTGAAGATCAACCCTAACGACGAAAACCCAACCATATTAGCAAATGCCTCGGATTTAACCCAATTTGGATTTTTCCAGAGATCCAATTTTCGTGAATTCATTGTCTTCGTTGATCGTACAGTCGTTAAGCGCACTCCTCCTGGTCAACGCCAATCTGTCCAGCATGAAGGTTTTCATTCTGCTCTTCTTTCTTTTGATTCTCATTCAATTGCTTTGTTTTCAATTTTTGGTGTAATTGTGTTTTTATTGATTAATTCTGGAAAAAAACGTAGTTTTAATTAATTTTAGGGTGGAAAAAAACGTGGTTTTAATTGTGCTGATTTAATTCCAGGTTAATTGCTTTGTTTTCAATTTTTGGTATGGTAGCAAAAGCTCTTAAATTAGAGTTCTTTGAGGCGAGATGTTATTTGCTTAAATAATTCTAAAGCTGTGGAGGCCTGGTTTCCGTACTCGCTTATTGGTTTCTCACAGCTTTCTTTAGCATTCCATTCTTTAGCATTCTACCAGTTAACGTATAAAGATATAATTATATATTCGCTTAATCTCAGGTGCCCACCGGCTGGAAATTTTTATTTAATATTTAAAAGTTTTTTTTTCATTTTTTTTAACTAAATGCTGAGAAAAAACTAAATGTGGAGCAATATTTTAATTTAACTATTTTTTTATCTTCATTGGATCACACTTGGTCAACTTTTGGATCAGGTCATTTTTATGTTGGGTCAACTTTCGGGTATTCGGGTCGGTCGGGTCAGATAATTTATCGGTTTATTCCGGGTTACGAGTCGGGTCTGGGTTCGGGTTGTATCGGGTTACAGGTCGAGTCATGTCACTAGATTTTTGGTTTTGGGAGATTTGTACTCCGCTAAAAGCTCACGCCAAATACTATTGATTCCAAGTCCAAAATCGAGCGTATTAAAGCACGTTTACGTCCGATCATCATCGGGTGTTTTGTTGGAAACCGCTATAGACACAAGCAGGCAAAATGCGGGCGTCTACAGTGATATTAAATGACAGAGAAACATCTACAAAAAAAATGACAGAGAAACATTTTTTTTTGGTAAAATTAATTAGGGATTTTTTAAATTACTACTACGTATTTCGTATCAACTTTAAATAACTACCATTTAGGTTTTAATTGGTACTCCCTTCCCGTCACATTGATTTTCCCACTTTTATTCAAATATGGAGTATGATATATATATATATATATATATATATATATATATATATATATATATATATATAAAGGTGGGGATCAGGTGAGTCCACTTATATATGTTGAGTCCGTGAGTCCCCATCTTAGCCCTTGATTCATTGTTAGATTAATGGACAAGATTAGATCTCATAATTAAGGAAATAACTAACAAATCTGGTAAATATATCATTTCTCTTTCTCTCTCCTCCTTAATTATCTCAATGCAAATCTTTTCTCTCCCTTATCAATCTTTTTAAATGTCTCTTTCTCTCACACAACAAGTTTTTTCAAAATCAAGTTTTTTTCATCTTCACCAAAAAATCATCATTTTCCTACTGCCATTGTACGTATGTTACTATGTTACTGCCATAATCCATAAACTATGTTACTTTAACTCATATAACGTGTTACTTTAATTCATGAACTGTGTTACTTTAACTCATAAAATCTGTTACGTTGTTTAATATATTCTCTTGCAAAAACTATTACTATAACTCATACAATGTGTTACTCTAATTCATGAACTGCGTTACTTTAACTCATAAAATCTATTATGTTGCATAATAATCTTTTGCAAAAACAAGACTTTCAATCAACCAAAAGAATAATGTATGTTTTTATTAAGGATACTCCAAAACAAAAATTATAAAACTCCATTATAATTCCAATGTTTCACACTTGTAACTATAAGAATTGGATATTTGAAATCAAATTATAATCATAAACTGTGTTACTGTAACTTATTAAAACTGTGTTAATGTAACTCATTAAGTATGTTAGTCTAACACATAATGTGTGTTATTCTAACTCATTTTACTCCAATCAAGGATGTTACTCTAACGAATAATGTATGTTACTCTAACAATATATTGTCCTACTAAGAATTGTGCTTCTTCTTCATCATCTTCTTCTTCTTCTCCTGATTCTTCTTCATTGTCAGACGATGATTTACATGACATTTCCTTCTTCTTCTTCTTCTTCTTCTTCATCTTCTTCTTCTTCTCATCTACATCTTTGAAGATTTGCCCTATGTATGGAGAAAATTCTCACCCACATCCCTACCTCATTCATGTGCTTTGCGTCTACTGAAAAAACAATAACAGTGCCAATAAACGTGGCGAAAAAAAACAATCAAAACTTGAAATATGGATTAAAGTAACAGATAACAAGAGTTAAAGTAACAGATGAAGTGCATTGAAGTAACATTGAATTAAATTAACAGAGTATGCTTATACACCAGGTATAAAGTAACAGAGGTCAGACATTAAAGTAACGGATAGTATGAATTAAAGTAACAGATAATGTTCATTAAAATAACACCAGATATAAGTTAGTGCAAAAAATTCATATAATGATAAAAAATGAGAGTATGACGCAGTATCTTACTCTTTGATATTGTTTCTTATTTTGAAGTTATCACGTCCCATAATTATAGGAAGTAGTACTTTTTTTCTTTTTTTATATGGCGTTACTCTTTGATATTGTTTCCTATTTTGGTGGCAATCACGTCCCATTATTATAGGAAACAATATCTTTTTTTAAATTATTTTTTTAATATGGCAGTTTCCTAAATTCTTAAGACACTACAATGCACTACAATAACAGATGAAAAATACTAAAGTAACAACTGGAGTGTATTAAAGTAACACGACATATAAAGTAACAGATGGTAGACATTAAAGTAACAGATCCTCTACACTAAAGTAACGCAGTATATGAACTACAATAACTCAATATATTGTAAACGTAAAAACTAATAATTGAGTAGCATCTTAATGACTTCCATGGCGATTCCAGTATAAATTACAAAACATATATACTCACCGTTTGTGTGTTCTATGATTTGCATATGAATCTATGATGAATAACACGACCATGAAAACAATATCAACATGAAAATCGATGCAAAACATGAATGACACGACCATGAAAGCAATATCAACATGAAAATTGACACAAAACATGAACACAAATTGACGCAAATTAATCAAGATAATGAATAAAAATTGACGCAAAACATGAAAGCAATATCGAAACTCACCATTGTTATACTCGATGAATTGCTTATCAACAGTTAATGAAGATGTCGCGATCATTGAATTCATAGTAACGGAATTTCGAGCACAGATTTGATTGAATGAATGAATGAACGTGATGATCGATGGGAGCGTTTTTTTTTTAAGGTTTTGATGAACCTGTAACGTGAATGAATGAATGAATGAATGAATGAATGAGAAATGATTGTGATTATGGGAGTTATTATTTCCTAAAATCATGGGAGTTATTTTAGGATACTAAATCTTTTTTTTTAAATACAAAATATTAGGATGCATCTTGTCCATACATCCTCATCCCATCCAACAGATGGGATGTATATAGGCTCTTATGAGTTCTTTACTCTTTGTGAGTCCCTAAGTCCTCATCCCATCCATTGGATGGGATGAGGATGGATGGACAAGATGCATCCATTAAAAAAAAAAAGATTTACGTTCCTAAAATAGCTCCCAAGAATTTAGGAAACAATAACTCCCTATCACATTCATTCATCATTCACGTTCATTCATCATTTCACGTTCATTCAAACACCAAAAAAAACCCTTTCTTCATTCACGTTCAGTCATCGATTTTCTACTCGAAATTCTGTTACAATGGATTCAATGACCGCGTCATCGTCTTCAACGGTTGATAAGCAACTGATCGAGTATAACAATGGTGAGTTTCAGTATTTCATTCACGTTTTGATTCAATTTTTATTCATGGATTTCGATGGTCATATTGCTTTCAATGTGCGTTTTAATATCAATGGTTTATCGCGTCAAATTGTGTTTTTTTACGTCGATTTCCATGTTTATAGTGCTTTCATTGTCATTTCGTATCACATTTTCGTATCAATTTGCGTTTTTTTTTTTGATGTCATTGCATTTTGATATCACAGTTTCGTATCAATGCTTATTTGCTCTCTCTATCTTTATAGATTACAGGGCTTTATGCTTTTTATTCAGATTTTCCATGATATCCATTGATACTATTGTTTTGATTTCAATTAACGCATAAACGTCGTTGAAGTAACATGCCTTCTGCATTAAAGTAACACTTACTTGCAATTACAGTAACACAAATGAACGTTCAGAAAAAGGGTTTTGATGATGATGTTAGAGTAACGTATTGTACACGTTAGAGTAACACCACTTAGGAATTGTAGTAACACATTATTTGCATGGGTGTAACGCTGTTTGATTTTGTGTAGGTGGTTTTGCCAAAGATGCGAACGCACATGACAACACTGGAAAAGGTAGAATTTGATTCATTTGATCAATCATGGATTAATAACAATGGTTCATTGATATTATTGTTTCACTGATATTATTGTTTTGCTTTATGTTGAAGCAGTCAAGGCGTTGAAGTAACACAAGTTATGAATTACAGTAATATCTAATTCTAATTAGAGTAACACAAACACGTAACACTGAAAAGGGTTTTTGGCGCTGACGTTGGAGTAACATTCTTTAAGGGTTAAAGTAACACAACTTATGAGTTGAAGTAACACTTATGTCCATGGGCGTGACATTTTTTAATTTCTTGCAGGAAGCATTGGCAAAGAACCGAATGCACAGGAATGGTGCAGAGATGTGGGTGAGGTTTTCACTCCGTACATGGAGCAAGTATTCGGAACAATTGATGAGGCAGTGGAATTTTACAAAATCTACGCTCTGGCTTGCGGATTTGATGTGAGAAAGTATACTAAGCCAACCAAACGAAATTGTCCAAATCCGTACGCAGCACGATCGCCTAAGCAGCCTACTAAGCCAACCAATGATGAGGATGACGAGGATGAAGTAGATGAAGACATCGAAGGAGAGGAAACTGAAGAAGACACCAAGGAAGACGAGGAGGATGAACAAGTGTTTTGAGAATACTCGTGTTTTTTTGTCATTATAAGAATTTTTTCTTTTTTTCTGGTTTACACGAAAAACTAATTTTGTACAATTTTTTTTACACATAGCGCTGTGTTACGGTGCATTTAACACTATATTTATTTAATACATGTGTTTTTGATTAGAGTAACATCTCATGTGTGTCAGAGTAACACTATTCGTCTGTTACAGTAACAGAAACAATGCATTGAAGTAACTGAAAACAACAGCGTTGTTTAGACAAAATCATTGCCAAAGTAACTGGGGATAACTTGGATTGGTTTCATTCATTGACAAAGTACCAACATTTGTTCTTCAAAAAACAATATATAATGCGTCAGAGGAATTGATTGCAATATCATTGTACAAACACCATTAATAACTTAAAGTAACATAAATTGTTCATTAAAGAAACATTTACAGTGCTTCGGTGTAACACACAGATTGTGAGACCAAAGAAAATTGGGTTAACTTCAGTAATCCCCATAGTAACACCAGCAGTAAATTAGAGTAACAGGTACAGCTAGTCAGTGTAACAGAGTTTAACAGCTTCAATGCATTGGTGATAGTCAAAATACCAATGTAATTAGACAGGTAACTAAAGAATACAAACCATTAATTCGTAGTTAGAAAAGAGATGACATGATTCAGTAAACACGTTATTTTTATCGGCCTTTTGTTGGCTTGCTCTTGGGAGCGTCGATGACCTTTTGTCTAGCGTCCGCATACTTGTCTACGTTTTCCAACAATCGCGATCGCACCTTGTTCATTATGTTTGCTAAAGTTAGAAAGCTGCTTCAATATAACCTTGCTCGAGTTGAAGGTGAGCGATTGAGTTAAGTTGAGCGATTGAGTTGAGTTGAGCGATTGAGTGCTCGGGTGTGCTTGAGTTGAGCGAAAAAATTGAATGAGATGAGAGATGATGAAGGTGAAGGGTTTTTGTGTTAGGCGGGTGTTTGAATGAAAAAAATGAAAGAGATGAGAGAGAAGAAGATATCAGTTGGCAGTAATCTAGAGAGGAGAGAGGATTTTCTCATATTATTTTCAAAATATGGTAGTTACTACCTTAATTACTACATGCAATCTCAACCATTCATCCTCTTTAGATCAATGGCTAAGAATAAGACTCATGGACTCAAAAAAAAAAGGACTCACTTGATCTTCACTATATATATATATATATATATATATATATATATATATATATATATAGAGAGAGAGAGAGAGAGAGAGAGAGAGTGAGTAAGGCTCTTATGAGTCCTTTACTCTATATGAGTTCATAAGTCCTCATCTCATCCATTGGATGGGATGAGGGTGGATGGACAAGATGCTTCCAAGTATTTGCATTTTAAAAAAAAAGATTTACGTTCCTAAAATAACTCCCATGATTTTAGGAAACAATAACCCCCACAATCATGTTCATTCATCATTCATCCATTCACGTTACCACATTCATCAAGACCTAAAAAAAAAGCTTCCATCATCACGTTCCGTCATTCATTCAATCAAATATGAGTTCGAAATCCCGTTACCATGGATTCAACGAGCGTGACATCTTCATCAACTGTTGATAAGCAATTAATCGAGTATAACAATGGTGAGTCTTAATTTTTTTTTCACGTTTTGCGTTGATAACAAGCGCGACATCTTCAGTTTTTATTCATGGATACGTTGTGCGTCAATTTGCATTCTTTTTTTACGTCAATTTTCATGGTTATATTGCTTTCATTGTCATTTCATTCATCATAGATTCATATCAATGGTTAATTGTTATAGATTCCAGAGTTTTATGTTTGTTATTCGGGTTTTCAATGATATCCACCGATAATATTGTTTTGTTTTCTACTAACGCAGGCACGACGTTGAAGTAACATACGTTCTAAGTTACAATAACACTTAATTGCAATTACAGTAACACACTGAACGTTGAGAAACGATTTTTGATGATGATGTTAGAATAACGTAATGTACCAGTTAGAGTAACACAACTTATGAGTTGGAGTAACACATATGTTACATGGGCGTAACGTTTTTTAATTATTTTGCAGGTAGCATTGGTATGGAGTAACACAATTTTTTTTATAGAATAGCATATGTGTAAAGTAGGTGTAACACCATTTTTTAGGGGTGGAAACACGACCAATGTGTGCATAATCTAATTACTTTTGTTAGAGTAACACCACTGGTCCTATAGAGTAACAGTACTTAAGGATAAGAGTAACACAACTGGGTGTATTAATGTTAGATTGTCCGTAGAATGAAAATAGAATGCTGAATAGAAGATTTAAATTTGCTACATTAACACATTCATATCTTTACAGTATCACTATTACAACATAAGTGTAACACGAATAGTCTACAATAAACATACATAAATGTTTTACAGTAACACTTGATTCTTATTTTCAGCTGAAGATTGGCGCAACGCGGACATACAACATGTGCAAGGAGCAGGTAGAGGGATTCGCAAACGTTGAACTCGTAAGTAGAGGGATTCGCAAACAGATGGCGCACCATGAAAAACAAAACTGTCCAAATCCGTACGCAGCACGACCCCCTAAACAGCCTACTAAACCACCCAATGATGAGGATGAGGAGGATGAAGTAGATGAAGACGACGAAGGAGAGGAAACTGAAGAAGACACCGAGGAAGATGAGGAGGAGGAACAAGTGTTTTGAGAATACTTGTGTTTTTTGTCATTCTAAGAATATTTTTTTTGGTTTACACGAATAACTTATTTTGTACACATTTTTTTACCCATAGCGATGTGCTACGTTGCAATTAACTCTATATTTTATTTAATACATGTATTTGGTTAGAGTAACATCTCAGATCTATTGGAGTAACACCTTTGGTCAGTTACAGTAACAGACAAAATGCATGAAAGTAACTGAAGACAGCATCGTTGTTTAAACAAATGATTACCAAAGTAACTGAGGATAATTTGTATTAGAACCATTCATTACCAAATTAACAACTTTCGTTCTTTAAAGAACCATATATAATGCGTCTGAGTAATTGATGATAATAGCATTGTTTAACCATGAGACATAAGAATAACACCATTAATCACTTAGAGTAACATCATTTGTTCAATAAAGTAACAGTTGTAATGCGTCAATGTAACACACTGATTATGAGACCACATTTGTACCTTGGGTAAACTTCATTCCCATAGTAACACCAGTCATTACTTAGAGTAACAAGTACAAAAAGTCATTGTAACAAAGTTTATCAGCTTTGTTCCATTGGTGATAGTCAAAATACCAATTTATTTTATTTACGGTTTTTACTTAGAGAATTTTTACATTGGTGATAGTCAAAACTGTCCAAATTCGTTACTTAGAGAATTTTTACGGTTTTTAATTTATTTAATTTATTATATATTTTGTCACCGAAATAAATGTTTTGTCACAAACATAATTAGCCACGGGATAATCCGTGGTAAAAAATTAATTCTAGCCACGGGAGACTTTGTGGCAATAAAATCAATATTTGCCACGCCTTTTTTTCCCGTGGCTACTTCTTTGCCACGACCACTTGCGCCACGGATGGTCTTTCCGTGGCAAAGTACTTTAGCCACGAAAATTTAGCATTTTTACCACGAATTCAGCCGTGGCCCAAGTGCTCATTTGTAGTAGTGACCGAAGATGCAAGTACACATATTTGAAGTTACATATAAAGTTGTAATTATTGTGGTTTGAAGTTCTAAAGTGACTGAGTTAAAGTTATAAAATTAGCTTGTTGGAATTGTAACTACTATAGTATACGAAATTATGAAGTTATTATGAAAGTATGTCGGCGACGAGTCTTAAAGTTTCAGAAAGTGGGAGTTGAAGTTGTGTAGTCATTGTATTAAAGTTTCAAGCATGCAGTTGAGTATATGAGCAGAAGAAAAAAAAAAGATGCGAACACTTAACTATGAAGTTGTCGACTTAGTGCACTGAAGTTGTAAAGAGGAGGTGTTGAAGTTGCGAAGTTATGTCTTACAGATAACAGGAGCATGATTTTGAAGTTTCAAAAGGTGAGAGTTGAAGTTGGAAATATGTGTGTCGAAGTTACAGAAGTGTGGTAGGTTATTTTGGCTGACGTATGTACATCAGTTAATTATGAAGTTGTCATAATAAACAACTACAAATTCTGTTAGTTATAAATTCTGTTAGCTTTAATAAAAATTACAGCAACTACAAATCAACACATGCATAACTTCAATGACAAACAACACCAACTCCGGATGACTTCACTAAATCGACTTCTCCATCGACACAAGACAAAAAAGGACAATCGTGATAAACAACGAAACATTACTAAATATCGAACATTAGATGCACCTACTGGGGGCACTTCAACAATCTGCAAATTCTCCATTCCAAACTAATACTTCGATCGGAAACCAACGTCGGCTTGATTACGACAATGTTAAATCGATGGAAGCCTCTGCCAAAATATGAGGTGCCCACAAAAAACAGAACCCAACAGCCAAGAATAATTTAAACTCGAAGGACCAATGGAGATGTGATGAAAAAAAAAATTCCCTCATCATTGGAATGCCGCGCGGAGTAATGACTAGTTATGGAGGTGTGATTGCCTCGTGAAATTGTTCCTCGTGAGAAGCAATTGAATATATTAATTACACCAGCCTAATTAATAGCTTAGTGGATTATTTAATCTTAGAAGTAATCTCAACCATCCGCGCAAGATGGATCCAATGGCCAAAATTTGGACTTAGGAACTTAATTTTACCCTAGACCTTATTAGAACTCCCCTCTCTCTATATATATGTGTATATAGAAATAAAATGAATGGTGGTGATTGAGTTTAGTAATTAAGGCAATAACTAACATATTTTGGTAAAAATATAATAAAATTCTCTCTCCTCCCTTAATTCTCTCCAACCACTGAAACACATTACCTCACACTCAATTTTTTCATTATATTCAAACTCACCCGCCTAACTAAAACCCTTCACCTTCCTCATCCCAAACACATTCGCTCGACTTTTTGATTTTCTTCAAAACACATCCGCGCATCCTCTCATCTTCAATCTCAAGTAAGGCTACATTGAAGCAGCTCCCTAACTTCAGCAAAGATAATCTTCAGGCAACATAATATAAGGTAACTCGCTAATATTCGATTGTTGTACTGAAGAACTAGGGTTTAGTTTATATTCGTATTTGATTTCATTAATTTTCTCGCTAATTATTGATTGATTTACTTTCCTGCGTTTGTTCCCTATAATTAATTGGATTCACTAAGGATTGTTGCGGTATCTGGGTTTTCATCTTTTTCGTCTAATTGAATTCAATTGCATATTCAGACGAACATATTTCGAATGTTATTCTAATGCGCATACTCAGTTACTGTAATAAAATTAATGTGTTATAGTATTACATGTATGGTGTTATGTAAGAGGTCGTTTAGTTATAGTATTACATGTATAGTGTTATTTTAAAGACGACCATCTGTTACTGTAATGTAGAAGACGTGTTACTTTAACTCCCATCTTCGTGCTACTTTTGAATCCTAGTAATCTGGTACACTCAATTGTGTTGACGTGTTACTCTAATTTGCACCTTATGTTACTCTAACACTTTCTTTGTGTTATTTTAACGCTTATCAGGAACAAGGTGTGTTCGTGTTTGTTGGAGAACGTAGATAAGTATGTGGACGCGAGACAAAAGATCATCGACGGTCCCAAGAGCAAGCCAACAAAGGGCCGAAAAATATAATGTGTCCAATGAATCATGTCATCTTTGTTAGAATATGTGACTTGAAGTTGATATTTCCTAATTTGGTGGTTGTCCCACATCTAAGGAAATAGGAAAGTGTGGTTCATGTACAACATATATATTGTATTCTTGTCCCATATCGAAAGATTAAGAAAGGTGAGGAGATTCTTTTCAAATATATAGGAGTCTCCCCTCCACCTTAGAATCGATCCAAAAATATTTGAGTCTCTTAAGTCATTACTTAGAGAGAGCTCATACGAGTCTGTAATTTGCATTCTCGACATAGTAAAAGTTTTTCCCTTCGCCTGTGGACGTAGCTAACAAGTTGTTAGTGAACCACGTTAAATCTTGGTCTCTTTCTTTTATTATTGCCGTGTTTGTTAGCTTCCGCACAACAAACTGGTATCAGAGCTCAAGGTATCTCGGGTATCTGTGATCTCGGGAAATGGCGGCGATGAGTATGAAGATTGAGAAGTTCACGGGGAGGAATAGCTTCGGGCTATGGCAAATTAAGATGAAGGCCTTGCTTAAGCAGCAAGGTATTTGGAAACCCTTGACGAAGGGTATTAAGGCTACGGTGTCAGCTGAGGGAGCGGAACCTACAAAGGGGGGCATCACAGCTGCCGAATTGGAGGTGATGGAGGAGAAAGCTCACTCCACCATTTTGTTACGCTTGGCGGATGACGTCATCACCGAAGTTGCTGACGAAGATACTGCCTTGGGGCTTTGGTCAAAGTTGGAGTCTTTGTTTATGACGAAGTCGCTCACCAACAAGTTGCTTTTGAAGCAACGCTTGTTTAGCCTCCAAATGCAAGATGGTATGTCCCTTAGAGATCATCTCGATAGATTAAATACTATATTGCTTGATTTACGTAATATAGATGTTAAGGTCGAGGATGAGGATGCTGCCTTAATACTGCTTGTTTCTTTGCCTAACTCGTATGAAAATTTTGTTTAGTCATTTGTTGTTGGGAAAGAAACCTTGACCCTAGAAGAGGTGAAGTCGGCCCTTCACACTAGGGAGTTGCGTCAAAAGGCGACAATTGATGTGGGTGAAAGTCATAATGTCGGGTTAGTAGTTAATACATCCAAGGGGAAGGGTCAAGGAGGTAAGAAAAAGAATAAGTCTAAATCTAAACCTAAAGGACCAAGCCCAAATGACCTTTGCCACATTTGTAAGGAACCAGGACATTGGAAGGCTGATTGTCCAAAGAAAAAGCCTTCAACTGCAGCCGTTGTCCAGGGTCAAAAGTATGATTCAGAGGATGATATAGCCTTAACTGTCAATAAGGTTCAAAATCCTTCCGACAAATGGGTATTAGACTCAGGTTGTTCATATCATATGTGTCCACATCGTGATTGGTTTTCCACTTATGAGAGCTTTAATGGTGGTAATGTTGTTATGGGAAATGATGCTGTCAGCAAAGTTTCTGGGAAAGGGTCAATCAAGATTAAAACATGTGATGGTATGATTCGTACTTTAACTAACGTAAGACATGTTCCTTTGTTGAAGAAAAATTTGATATCTCTTGGTGTTCTAGATGAAAAGGGTTTCACTTTTTCGGGTTCAGAAGGGACATTGGACGTTATGCAGGGTTCCAAGGTGATACTGACAGGTATCAAGAGAAATACCTTGTATTTATTGCAAGGTATGACGTTGATAGGTTCTGCAGCTGTAGCGTCAGAGGATCGTCACACAGATGAGACTAAGTTATGGCATATGCGACTTGGTCACATGGGAGAACGGGGGATGCAGATATTATCCAAGAGGGATCTTCTGGGTAGGTATAAGATGAAGAATCTTAGTTTCTGCGAGCATTGTGTGTTCGGGAAGAAGCATCGTGCTAAGTTCGGCAAAGGGGTGCACACTACCAAGGGAACGCTTGATTATATCCATTCAGATTGTTGGGGTCCTGCTCGCGTAGAAGGTATTGGAGGGTTTCACTATTTTGTCACCTTTATAGATGATTTCTCCAGGTACACGTGGCTTTATTTGTTGAAGCACAAGAGTGAGGTCCTTAAAACCTTCATTCAGTGGAAGGCGTTGGTGGAAAATCAAACGGAAAAGAAGATCAAAAGGCTACGAACGGATAATGGTCTGGAATTTTGTTTGTCTGAGTTCAATGAGCTTTGCAAGGATAATGGGATTGCTAGGCATCACACTATTAGGGGAACACCGCAGCAAAACGGTGTTGCAGAGCGCATGAATCAGACGTTGCTTGAGAGAGTTCGGTGCATGCTCTCTAATGCAGGGTTGACTAGGAAGTTTTGGGGTGAAGCTGTGAAGACAGCCTGTTACTTGATAAATCGTGCACCTCATACGGGGATTGACTGCAAGACGCCTTATGAGGTATGGTCTGGTAAAGATGCTGATTATTCATGTCTGAAGGTTTTTGGTTGTTTAGCCTATTATCATGTAAATGAGGGAAAGCTAGAACCGCGAGCCAAAAAGGGTTGCTTTATGGGATATGGAGATGGAGTTAAGGGATACCGCATTTGGTCTCCGTCAGAGAACCGTGTCATTCTTAGCAGGGATGTCACTTTTGATGAAAGCTCTATGTTTGTGTCTTCCGATAATTCAACAAGTCAAGACAAGAATGATAGTCTCGAGAAACAGGTGGAGCCAGATGTAGCGCCAGCCGTGTTGTTACCAGGAACATCGATTCAAGTTACAGAAGAAGCTCCAGAGACTACTCCGGCTGGGGAGGAAAGTCAACCAGAAGGGTCCAGTGTTGATGAACCAGAGGCTTCTGATGGGCGTCCTAAACGGACAATAAGAGAGCCTAGTAGGTTGATCAAAGAGATAGAGGGGAGAAGAATTCGTTCCCAAAACTGCTATGCTGAAGAGATGGTGGGATATGCACTACAAGTAGCCGACGAAATTGAGTCATCTGAGCCACTATCTTATAGAGAAGCAGTTTCTAGTGTTGATTCTGCGCAATGGATCACTGCTATGAGTGAGGAAATAGAGTCTCTTCACAAGAACAAGACATGGGAGCTAGTTAAGGTGCCACAAGGCAGGAAGGTGGTTGGTTGCAAGTGGGTATTCAAACGGAAAGAAGGAACAACAGAGGGTGAAAGCATCAGATACAAGGCACGTCTAGTTGCGAAAGGTTTTAGTCAGAAAGAAGGAGTTGACTACAATGAGATCTTTTCTCCTGTAGTGCGACACACTTCTATTCGAGTTCTTTTAGCGATGGTCGCTCATTATGATCTAGAACTAGAACAACTGGATGTGAAGACAGCTTTCCTTCATGGGGAGTTAAAGGAAGATATCTTGATGAGGCCTATGCTTGTAAGTTAAAGAAGTCTTTATACGGGCTCAAACAATCACCGAGACAGTGGTACAAGAAGTTTGACAACTTTATGGTAGGGCATGGCTACAATAGGAGTCCTTATGATTGTTGTGTTTATCATAACAAAATGGAGGATGGCTCGTATTTATACTTGGTCCTATACGTAGATGATATGCTCATAGCTGCGAAGAAGATGTCTTATGTTCAGAAGCTCAAGGTACTTCTCAGTTCCGAGTTTGATATGAAAGATTTGGGAGCAGCTAGGAAAATTCTCGCCATGGAAATTTATAGAGATCGGGTTCAGAAGAAGCTTTTCTTGTCACAGAAAAGTTATATTTTGAAGGTTTTATCCAGGTTTGGGATGAGTGCCGCAAAACCTATAAACACTCCATCGGCTGCGAATGTTCGGTTATCTAATTCTTTTGCACCTCAAACTGAAGCTGAGAAGACATACATGTCAGGTGTTCCGTATGCTAGTGCAGTTGGTAGCTTGATGTACGCTATGGTTTGCACGAGGCCTGATATTGCGCATGCTGTTAGTGTTGTAAGCAGGTTTATGGCTCAACCTGGCCGCGAACACTGGCAACAAGTTAAGCGGATATTCCGCTATTTGAGGGGAACGTCAGATGTCGGTCTCATATATGGGTGTGATACAACGTGTTTGGTGACGGGTTATTCAGATTCTGATAATGCAGCAGATGTAGACGGTAGAAGATCAATGACTGGCTACGTATACACTCTTGGTGGATCTGTTGTTAGCTGGAAGGCTACTCTACAGTCGTCTGTTACTTTGTCAACAACAGAGGCTGAGTACATGGCTTTAACTGAAGCGGCCAAGGAGGGTATTTGGTTGAAAGGGTTAGTTAGCGATCTTGGGTTACATCATGATCAAGCAGTTGTGTACTGTGATAGCTTAAGTGCTATATGTCTTGCTAAGGATCAGGTGCATCATGAAAGAACCAAACACATTGATGTAAGGTATCATTTCCTACGTAGTGAGAAGCGCATCGTGGTGAAAAAGGTTGGGACAGCTGATAATCCAGCTGACATGTTCACTAAGCCGGTTCCGCCTAGCAAATTCAAACATTGTTTGGATTTGCTAAATGTTGACAGTTATATGTAAGCCCTTCGGGGCTGTACATCTCCACGAAGGGTATTAAGTCCTAGGTGGAGCAGGCCCGTGCCTTGGGTGAAAAAGGCAAAGCCCGTGTCTTGGGTGAAAAAGGCAAGACCCGTGCCTTGGGTGAAAAAGGCAAGACCCGTGTCTTGGGTGAAAAAGACAACCGAGGGAAGGGAGAAAAACGACTATTGACTGAAGACCATTGAAAGATGCGATCATTCAAGTCAAGGTGGAGAATTGTTAGAATATGTGACTTGAAGTTGATATTTCCTAATTTGGTGGTTGTCCCACATCTAAGGAAATAGGAAAGTGTGGTTCATGTACAACATATATATTGTATTCTTGTCCCACATCGAAAGATTAAGAAAGGTGAGGAGATTCTTTTCATATATATAGGAGTCTCCCCTCCACCTTAGAATCGATCCAAAAATATTTGAGTCTCTTAAGTCATTACTTAGAGAGAGCTCATACGAGTCTGTAATTTGCATTCTCGACATAGTAAAAGTTTTTCCCTTCGCCTGTGGACGTAGCTAACAAGTTGTTAGTGAACCACGTTAAATCTTGGTCTCTTTCTTTTATTATTGCCGTGTTTGTTAGCTTCCGCACAACAATCTTTTTTCTAACTACGAATTAATGGTTTGTATTCTTTAGATACTTGTTATGTACATTGGTATTTTGACTATCACCAATGGAACAAAGCTGATAAACTTTGTTACAATGACTTTTTGTACTTGTTACTCTAAGTAACGACTGGTGTTACTATGGGAATGAAGTTTACCCAAGGTACAAATGTGGTCTCATAATCAGTGTGTTACATTGACGCATTACAACTGTTACTTTATTGAACAAATGATGTTACTCTAAGTGATTAATGGTGTTATTCTTATGTCTCATGGTTAAACAATGCTATTATCATCAATTACTCAGACGCATTATATATGGTTCTTTAAAGAACGAAAGTTGTTAATTTGGTAATGAATGGTTCTAATACAAATTATCCTCAGTTACTTTGGTAATCATTTGTTTAAACAACGATGCTGTCTTCAGTTACTTTCATGCATTTTGTCTGTTACTGTAACTGACCAAAGGTGTTACTCCAATAGATCTGAGATGTTACTCTAACCAAATACATGTATTAAATAAAATATAGAGTTAATTGCAACGTAGCACATCGCTATGGGTAAAAAAATGTGTACAAAATAAGTTATTCGTGTAAACCAAAAAAAATATTCTTAGAATGACCAAAAACACAAGTATTCTCAAAACACTTGTTCCTCCTCCTCATCTTCCTCGGTGTCTTCTTCAGTTTCCTCTCCTTCGTCGTCTTCATCTACTTCATCCTCCTCATCCTCATCATTGGGTGGTTTAGTAGGCTGTTTAGGGGGTCGTGCTGCGTACGGATTTGGACAGTTTTGTTTTTCATGGTGCGCCATCTGTTTGCGAATCCCTCTACTTACGAGTTCAACGTTTGTGAATCCCTCTACCTGCTCCTTGCACATGTTGTATGTCCGCGTTGCGCCAATCTTCAGCTGAAAATAAGAATCAAGTGTTACTGTAAAACATTTATGTATGTTTATTGTAGACTATTCTTGTTACACTTATGTTGTAATAGTGATACTGTAAAGATATGAATGTGTTAATGTAGCAAATTTAAATCTTCTATTCAGCATTCTATTTTCATTCTACGGACAATCTAACATTAATACACCCAGTTGTGTTACTCTTATCCTTAAGTACTGTTACTCTATAGGACCAGTGGTGTTACTCTAACAAAAGTAATTAGATTATGCACACATTGGTCGTGTTTCCACCCCTAAAAAATGGTGTTACACCTACCTTACACATAGGTTATTCTATAAAAAAAATTGTGTTACTCCATACCAATGCTACCTGCAAAATAATTAAAAAAACGTTACGCCCATGTAACATATGTGTTACTCCAACTCATAAGTTATTTTACTCTAACTGGTACAGTACGTTATTCTAACATCATCATCAAAAATCGTTTCTCAACGTTCAGTGTGTTACTGTAATTGCAATTAAGTCTTACTGTAACTTAGAACGTATGTTACTTCAACGTCGTGCCTGCGTTAGTAGAAAACAAAACAATATTATCAGTGGATATCATTGAAAACCCGAATAACAAACATAAAACTCTGGAATCTATAACAATTAACCATTGATATGAATCTATGATGAATGAAATGACAATGAAAGCTATATAACCATGAAAATTGACGTAAAAAAAAGAATGCAAATTGACGCACAACGTATCCATGAATAAAAACTGAAGATGTCGCGCTTGTTATCAATGCAAAACGTGAAAAAAAAAATATCAAGACTCACCATTGTTATACTCGATTAATTGCTTATCAACAGTTGATGAAGATGTCGCGCTCGTTGAATCCATGGTAACGGGATTTCAAACTCATATTTGATTGAATGAATGACGGAACGTGATGATGGAAGCTTTTTTTTTAGGTCTTGATGAATGTGGTAACGTGAATGGATGAATGATGAATGAACGTGATTGTGGGGGTTATTGTTTCCTAAAATCATGAGAGTTATTTTAGGAACGTAAATATTTTTTTTTAAATGCAAATACTTGGAAGCATCTTGTCCATCCATCCTCATCCCATCCAATGAATGAGATGAGGACTTATGAACTCATATAGAGTAAAGGACTCATAAGAGCCTTACTCACTCTCTCTCTCTATATATATATAATATATATATATAGTGAAGATCAAGTGAGTCCTTTTCTTTTGAGTCCATGAGTCCTATTCTTAGCCATTGATCTAAAGAGGATGAATGGTTGAGATTGCATGTAGTAATTAAGGTAGTAACTACCATATTTTGGAAATAATATGAGAAAATCCTCTCTCCTCTCTAGATTACTGCCAACTGATATCTTCTTCTCTCTCATCTCTTTCATTTTTTTCATTCAAACACCCGCCTAACACAAAAACCCTTCACCTTCATCATCTCTCATCTCATTCAATTTTTTCGCTCAACTCAAGCACACCCGAGCACTCAATCGCTCAACTCAACTCAATCGCTCAACTTAACTCAATCGCTCACCTTCAACTCGAGCAAGGTTATATTGAAGCAGCTTTCTAACTTTAGCAAACATAATGAACAAGGTGCGATCGCGATTGTTGGAAAACGTAGACAAGTATGCGGACGCTAGACAAAAGGTCATCGACGCTCCCAAGAGCAAGCCAACAAAAGGCCGATAAAAATAACGTGTTTACTGAATCATGTCATCTCTTTTCTAACTACGAATTAATGGTTTGTATTCTTTAGTTACCTGTCTAATTACATTGGTATTTTGACTATCACCAATGCATTGAAGCTGTTAAACTCTGTTACACTGACTAGCTGTACCTGTTACTCTAATTTACTGCTGGTGTTACTATGGGGATTACTGAAGTTAACCCAATTTTCTTTGGTCTCACAATCTGTGTGTTACACCGAAGCACTGTAAATGTTTCTTTAATGAACAATTTATGTTACTTTAAGTTATTAATGGTGTTTGTACAATGATATTGCAATCAATTCCTCTGACGCATTATATATTGTTTTTTGAAGAACAAATGTTGGTACTTTGTCAATGAATGAAACCAATCCAAGTTATCCCCAATTACTTTGGCAATGATTTTGTCTAAACAACGCTGTTGTTTTCAGTTACTTCAATGCATTGTTTCTGTTACTGTAACAGACGAATAGTGTTACTCTGACACACATGAGATGTTACTCTAATCAAAAACACATGTATTAAATAAATATAGTGTTAAATGCACCGTAACACAGCGCTATATGTAAAAAAAATTGTACAAAATTAGTTTTTCGTGTAAACCAGAAAAAAAGAAAAAATTCTTATAATGACAAAAAAACACGAGTATTCTCAAAACACTTGTTCATCCTCCTCGTCTTCCTTGGTGTCTTCTTCAGTTTCCTCTCCTTCGATGTCTTCATCTACTTCATCCTCGTCATCCTCATCATTGGTTGGCTTAGTAGGCTGCTTAGACGATCGTGCTGCGTACGGATTTGGACAATTTCGTTTGGTTGGCTTAGTATACTTTCTCACATCAAATCCGCAAGCCAGCGCGTAGATTTTGTAAAATTCCACTGCCTCATCAATTGTTCCGAATACTTGCTCCATGTACGGAGTGAAAACCTCACCCACATCTCTGCACCATTCCTGTGCATTCGGTTCTTTGTCAATGCTTCCTGCAAGAAATTAAAAAATGTCACGCCCATGGACATAAGTGTTACTTCAACTCATAAGTTGTGTTACTTTAACCCTTAAAGGATGTTACTCGAACGTCAGCGCCAAAAACCCTTTTCAGTGTTACGTGTTTGTGTTACTCTAATTAGAATTAGATATTACTGTAATTCATAACTTGTGTTACTTCAACGCCATGACTGCTTCAACATAAAGCAAAACAATAATATCAGTGAAACAATAATATCAATGAACCATTGTTATTAATCCATGATTGATCAAATGAATCAAATTCTACCTTTTCCAGTGTTGTCATGTGCGTTCGCATCTTTGGCAAAACCACCTACACAAAATCAAACAGCTTTACACCCATGCAAATAATGTGTTACTACAATTCCTAAGTGGTGTTACTCTAACGTGTACAATACGTTACTCTAACATCATCATCAAAACCCTTTTTCTGAACGTTCATTTGTGTTACTGTAATTGCAAGTAAGTGTTACTTTAATGCAGAAGGCATTTTACTTCAACGACGTTTATGTGTTAATTGAAATCAAAACAATAGTATCAATGGATATCATGGAAAATCTGAATAAAAAGCATAAAGCCCTGTAATCTATAAAGATAGAGAGAGCAAATAAGCATTGATACGAAACTGTGATATCAAAACGAAATGACATCAAAAAAAACGCAAATTGATACGAAAATGTGATACGAAATGACAATGAAAGCACTATAAACATGGAAATCGACGTAAAAAAACACAATTTGACGCGATAAACCATTGATATTAAAACGCACATTGAAAGCAATATGACCATCGAAATCCATGAATAAAAATTGAATCAAAACGTGAATGAAATACTGAAACTCACCATTGTTATACTTGATCAGTTGCTTATCAACCGTTGAAGACGATGACGCGGTCATTGAATCCATTGTAACAGAATTTCGAGTAGAAAATCGATGACTGAACGTGAATGAAGAAAGGGTTTTTTTTGGTGTTTGAATGAACGTGAAATGATGAATGAACGTGAATGATGAATGAATGTGATAGGGAGTTATTGTTTCCTAAATTCTTGGGAGCTATTTTAGGAACGTAAATCTTTTTTTTTAATGGATGCATCTTGTCCATCCATCCTCATCTCATCCAATGAATGGGATGAGGACTTAGGGACTCACAAAGAGTAAAGGACTCATAAGAGCCTATATACATCCCATCTGTTGGATGGGATGAGGATGTATGGACAAGATGCATCCTAATATTTTGTATTTTAAAAAAAAAATTAGTATCCTAAAATAACTCCCATGATTTTAGGAAATAATAACTCCCATAATCACAATCATTCCTCATTCATTCATTCATTCATTCATTCACGTTACAGGTTCATCAAAACCTTAAAAAAAATGCTCCCATCGATCATCACGTTCATTCATTCATTCAATCAAATCTGTGCTCGAAATTCCGTTACTATGAATTCAATGATCGCGACATCTTCATTAACTGTTGATAAGCAATTCATCGAGTATAACAATGGTGAGTTTCGATATTGCTTTCATGTTTTGCGTCAATTTTTATTCATTATCTTGATTAATTTGCGTCAATTTGTGTTCATGTTTTGCGTCAATTTTCATGTTGATATTGCTTTCATGGTCGTGTCATTCATGTTTTGCGTCGATTTTCATGTTGATATTGTTTTCATGGTCGTGTTATTCATCATAGATTTATATGCAAATCATAGAACACACAAACGGTGAGTATATATGTTTTGTAATTTATACTGGAATCGCCATGGAAGTCATTAAGATGCTACTCAATTATTAGTTTTTACGTTTACAATATATTGAGTTATTGTAGTTCATATACTGCGTTACTTTAGTGTAGAGGATCTGTTACTTTAATGTCTACCATCTGTTACTTTATATGTCGTGTTACTTTAATACACTCCAGTTGTTACTTTAGTGTTTTTCATCTGTTATTGTAGTGCATTGTAGTGTCCTAAGAATTGAGGAAACTGCCATATTAAAAAAATAATTAAAAAAAAAAGATATTGTTTCCTATAATAATGGGACGTGATTGCCACCAAAATAGGAAACAATATCAAAGAGTAACGCCATATAAAAAAAAGAAAAAAAAAAAGTATTACTTCCTATAATTATGGGACGTGATAACTTCAAAATAAGAAACAATATCAAAGAGTAAGATACTGCGTCATACTCTCATTTTTTATCATTATATGAATTTTTTGCACTAACTTATATCTGGTGTTATTTTAATGAACATTATCTGTTACTTTAATTCATACTATCCGTTACTTTAATGTCTGACCTCTGTTACTTTATACCTGGTGTATAAGCATACTCTGTTAATTTAATTCAACGTTACTTCAATGCACTTCATCTGTTACTTTAACTCTTGTTATCTGTTACTTTAATCCATATTTCAAGTTTTGATTGTTTTTTTTCGCCACGTTTATTGGCACTGTTATTGTTTTTTCAGTAGACGCAAAGCACATGAATGAGGTAGGGATGTGGGTGAGAATTTTCTCCATACATAGGGCAGATCTTCAAAGATGTAGATGAGAAGAAGAAGAAGATGAAGAAGAAGAAGAAGAAGAAGAAGAAGGAAATGTCATGTAAATCATCGTCTGACAATGAAGAAGAGTCAGGAGAAGAAGAAGAAGATGATGAAGAAGAAGCACAATTCTTAGTAGGACAATATATTGTTAGAGTAACATACATTATTCGTTAGAGTAACATCCTTGATTGGAGTAAAATGAGTTAGAATAACACACATTATGTGTTAGACTAACATACTTAATGAGTTACATTAACACAGTTTTAATAAGTTACAGTAACACAGTTTATGATTATAATTTGATTTCAAATATCCAATTCTTATAGTTACAAGTGTGAAACATTGGAATTATAATGGAGTTTTATAATTTTTGTTTTGGAGTATTCTTAATAAAAACATACATTATTCTTTTGGTTGATTGAAAGTCTTGTTTTTGCAAAAGATTATTATGCAACATAATAGATTTTATGAGTTAAAGTAACGCAGTTCATGAATTAGAGTAACACATTGTATGAGTTATAGTAATAGTTTTTGCAAGAGAATATATTAAACAACGTAACAGATTTTATGAGTTAAAGTAACACAGAGGTTTTATGGAGGTTGAGTTATGGTGGCTAGGGTTGATTCCTAAATCTAGGTTTAGGGTTTGCTAGTGTATTGCTTAGGGTTTGATTTTTGATGTGTTGAAAGTTTGATATTGATTAGGGTTTGAGTTGATATTGATTAGGGTTGTAAAGTTGTGTAAAGTTGATTAGGGTTGTGTAGAGATGTGTGTAAAAGTTGTGTAAAAAGGTTGTGTGTAGTTGTGATTAGGGTTGTAAAGTTAGGGTTCGAAAAAACTGTCTTGAAGGGTGTGCAAGGGGTTGCTTATATAGGCAAAGCTAGGGCACCCGGTTAGGGTTACTCGACTGAGTGGGTGGCTAACTCGGTCGAGTGGCCCGTTACGCCTGCAGCCGCGCTCGAAACAGGACCACTCGATCGAGTGGGTCGGGCACTCGATCGAGTGGCCCAAATGGGTTGCGCGGATCTATTGACCTGGACCTTGACTTTGGATGCTTGATGGGTTTTGTGTTTGACTTGGACTTTTGATGATGTGAGGGGCTGTTTTGTGTGTCTCGGAAACGACTTTGACCGGGGTTGACCCAATCGCAAAAAGTCGGTTTTATTTCCGGTGTCGGTTTCGGCCCAAATTAGCCTTATTTGATTGGAAACGGCCCACTGGACCTGGATTTCAGGTTGATTTTGTGATATTTGTACTCTGTAAGTGTGTTAGCCAACGATTAATGGATTTGAGCCCGTATCCGAGCGCATAGAAGCATGTTAGCGTCTGATCATCATCGGGTGTTTTTTTGGAAACTGCTATAGACACCTGGCAGTCAAAATGCGGGTGTCTACACACTGCCATTCCCCAGAAATATAATACAACCTGTGACAAGCAAAGGACAGACATAAAGTTAAGCAGTAGTCAGCATGAAAATACAGGCTATGAGCGGAGGTGCAAACATCTGTAGAAAAATATCAGAAGCTTTAGAGCATACCATTTCGGCGTATGGCAATTTCCCTTATACGTCGGACAAGACCAGTTACTGGATCAGTGAAAATTTTTGTCTCAAGATTCCCCTCCAAATATAGTAATACACTGAAGTAAGAACAAGGCGTCACAAATTCACATTTGGAGCACAATAACAAAATATTTCAATGGGACAACTTATGCAATCAGACAATAACATTGAGTACAATACAACAGAAAACTTAAAACGGAATTAATGTCGGAAACCAAACTATTTACAGCACCCACCCCTGAAAAAAGAGTATATACATGATTGAACTTAGAGACCAATCACGTAACACACTCTGGCTTGATGACCCAAAATGATTAAAGGGTAAAACATTGAAACCCATAATGGCTCAAGTTACGTAATATTAATTGTGTCTATTTAATATGAGTACTTTTGAACTAATACAAAAAGTTAATTAATACGGAGTATTATAATTAATAGTCTCTGGTAAAAGCGTCTCACACTAATATGACACGTAATTTCTAATACAATGAAAAGTGAAGTGAAATATTACAGAATACACCGAAAAGTGGAATGAAATAAATTACGGAATACACTTTAAAGTGGAGTGAAATAAATTACGGAGTAGTCGTAATACGGAATACTGTACTCCATGACTGACTATCAATACCTAATACGGTGATTTACGACTCTATGAGCAGACGCGGTGCTGTACATCTTTCATATTCCTCCTCCTAATCAATCTAAAAATCTAAAAAAAATTGAAAAAATCGAAATCAACCTATTCGTCCTCCTAATATATCATCTGTATTTCCTCCTCCGAAAAAATTGAAAAGTTTGGTGGTGTTGGAAAGTGAAGATTTTTGTCCTCCTCATTTCATGGGGTCATCAGGGTTTAAAGTCTTTGGCTTTTAGGGAGTGAAGGTAATAGTATTAGTTTCGGATTGATTTTTGTTGTTTTCATGCTTGCTTGATTGATTCACCAATTTCTACTGTATTTCAAAATTGGGCGAACTGCGAATCTGATAACACTAACTGATAGTTTTTGAAAAAGAATTGTGAGCATCCAAAGCCTGGGTGTAGACACCCGCATTTTGACTGCCAGGTGTCTATGGTAGTTTCCAAAAAAACACTCGATGATGATCGGACGCTAACGTGTTTCTACGCGCTCGGATATGGGCTCCAAACCATTAGTTGCTGGCTAATGCACTTAAGGAGTACAAATCTCACAAAACCAACCTCAAATCCAGGCCCAGTGGGTCGTTTCCAATCAAATAAGGCTAATTTGGGCCGAAACCGACACCGGAAATAAAACCGACTTTTAGCGATTGGGTCAACCCCGGTCAAAGTCATTTCCGAGACATACAAAACAGCCACTCAAACACAAAATGTCCAATTCAAATACAAAAACCCATCAAACATCCAAAGTCAAGGTCCAAAAACCCAGACCACTCGATCCAACTGAGCCACTCGATCGAGTGCTCAACCCACTCGATCGAGTGCTCAACCCACTCGATCGAGTGGGCCTGTTTCAGGCCCGATGGCGGGCACATTGGGCCACTCGACCGAGTCAGCTGGTTACTCGGTCGAGTAACCCTAACCGTGGTCCTTAGCAATGCCTATATAAACACCACATGCAACACACATTACACATCTTTTTCAATCTTTTACAACTTTACACATCTTTCAAAAACCCTAATTCTACAACAACTCAAACCCTAATACTACAAACCCTAAACCTAGCTTTAGGAATTCAAAACCCTAACCACCACAACTTAGCCTACATACTCGAAACTCCCGTGCAAGCCGCCACTACGAGTCCCGTCCGAGCATAAGAAACATGTAGGTTGAGGGTGCAAAACCCGCTTTTCTCCTTTCTCCTCTTTCTCGCGTCGTGTCGTCTATCATCGTTGTCGTTGTCTCATTTTTTTTATTTTATTCGTGTCCTAATATCATTAATATCACTAGTATTATAAAACATTAAAATACTTGTGAATTTGTGTTGAGTGTGAGTGATGGTGGGATAAGAAAACCCGAATATACAAGTGTACTGCACACAGCGTTGCCGGTCGCTTATCCCATCATCCCGATCGCTTGATTATTAAAACAAGTCAACCTAAATAATAATTCGTTTATTTTCGTTTGCATCATTATTCAAATCACATATTTGCATCAATTTTCAAAACATACTTTTTTATAAGGGTCGAAACCCGTTGATGTGGATCCGACATCAAACAATTCGCAAGAATTAATTGTGATGTCGGGATGCGGAGGGAATCAAGTCTTTCAATTCTAGCATACCGTCAAACTCTTAGATTCGATGCTAATTTTATAATTAGACGTTGAATCTAACGATCTAGTCACATAAATTAATTAACGCGATTTCTATTGATGCTAAAGTAATCGTCATACAATTCATTAGAATTACGACATTATTAAACGCGGAGGAAATTCACTCATATCGCGATGGTTAATTTAAGACGACTTAAATCAGTTTTCCATTATTTTCACTCTAGTATTCCATATTGATTCAATAATCGAATATGGGACACAACGAGTATTCAAATTCAGAATCGAGTATAAATCCCATAATATTTATATCCAATTCAACAAAATTAATGATTCATAAAATCTGAGTCGAGCATAAATTGCACAATATCTATGTCCGATTCGCCAGAATCATCGAATTATCAAAAATCAAAAGCAATTTCGAAACCAATACAAAATTGCAAGCGAACCCCAGTTCGTACAGGGGGCACTCGACCGAGTGCCAAGCCCACTCGGTCGAGTGGCACCCCAAAATCGAGGCAGAAGGGTCTGAATGACCTCCACTTGATCGAGTCTCGCAATGACTCGATCGAGTGGCAACGTACTCGGTCAGTTTGTCAATAACTCGGCCGAGTAGGGTCCAAAATCAGAGACAGAACCCCTTTCTAAGGGTCCACTCGGTCGAGTCTCGTAATAACTCGGTCGAGTGGCCCCTTATTACGACAATACCGTGAGTCTTACATCCTCTTTTAGTCTCGGTAGTGTCTTTCCATGACTTGTGTCAACACGTGTTAATCCATCACGTGAAAACCTCACTTTTCAAAACCATACGTCATCATATTTACATCATCTCATCTCATTCAATAATTCGCAACTCGTTATTATCGTAATATCGTTACTAACCGTTTGCTACTTTCCTTGTTGATTTATCGTTTGTTTTAATGTACTAAAATGAACCCGCATGCTAAAATCCAACTTCGACGTTAGAGTTTACTTGCATTAAATCGACATAGAAACCCTTTCGATTTCTCACATGCTTAGGGAAATAAATCCTTGCATAAGCATATTCATCTTTCAACTAACGCGCGTATTCAAAAATCATTCGAAATCCTAGTAGAGGTCGCTAAGTGCGGGCGGGGTTGGGTGTCCTTTGTGGGCTTCCCAACACGTACCCTCACCCCTTACTCAGAACCTCGGTTTCCGGATGCCCGAAACCGTTGGCGCACGAGAGTCATTCAATACACGATAACCGGTAGTGACGGTATCGGTATCACAATGCAAAGGGACGAGCCCAATAAACTCTGACATCGGAAATGGGCCGTATTTTGTATACGGCCCACTACGACGTAGAGTGGGTTCGAACGGGCCCGAACTCCCACAAAGTTCGGTGGCGACTCCACTTCGATTTAAATTTCCATTCGATCCATTCTCATATGGAGATTCATTCGCCTCCCCAAACCCGCGCGTGGCCGCGTCGGGGTGGACTTATGTCATATCCACAATTTGGCGACTCCGATAGGGAATTAACTGATGCGTGACTTACCATCGGCATCCTCAGGGTGAGACACGAATAGAAATCGTTTGACTAGTACAATACGAGTTTTAGTTTTACGGTTCATGCATAACCTTTATTTTCCCGGGCCGGTACTCGCGACCGACGTCCCACTATACTGTTGATGTACTCCAATATGGATATGTCAAAAGGTGTCCATAGTCGATTCAAGTGGGTTTCGCGGCATGTTCCAAGCTCAACTCGACTTAGAAAGTCCGTCCTGTTCAACGTCTAGACTATGTGCACTGGTATAGACCCTCTATAGACCGACCGAGACTTAGTGTAGAGCATACATGGCGTCGTTATAATGCTTGCCTGACTACATGCTACTTGATTTCCGTGTCATTTTCAAAAACAGTCAACTTTTCAAAAATTACATCTTTTTCAAGATATCCAATTTCAAAACCCGGGACGCATACCGAATTTAGGACTTATGATTTTACTCAAAATAGCCTATTTTCTAGCCGGTATGCTGCCCAATTCAAAACTCGAAAATGTTTTCGAACTTTCAAACCGAGGCCCGATACACTTTCCGGTTTTCTCGAAAATCGGGCCTTTCCCCGGGTTTTCTCGGGTTTTCCAAAACAATCCATTTTCAAAACCTTCCTTTTCTTAGGACTTCCCGTATTTAGCAGTGTCGGGTCGTGTCTTAATTCGTCAAGGTCCTTAGCGTCGAAACTCGGTCGATCTTACATCACGAGTTTCTTCCCTATCCCAGTCCGCCTTATTAGACTAAGGCAAGGCCCACCTACGTAGGACATACTCCTACAAAGGAGGGCCCGTCTACACAATCGAGTCCAAAGTCTGGGGATGTCTCACGTGGACCTTCCTTCGGACAGGACTCGGCCCACATAGCCGAATCCTAAGGAAGGCCCACCTTTCACAAATCACACGTCTAGGTGTCTTTTCCGAGTCAACCTTTTACAAGGCATAGCCCTATAACAAAAGGTTCGTGGCCCTTACGTCTAAGGGTCACTCGTCCAACACCCGAGTATTAACAAAATCTTCAATCCCACTTGGGGGCTACCCTCTAGCAGAGCGATCAATCACGGTTGCTCTAAGGGTCATGTCTTACACGTGTTGTCTCACGTACCCCACTTTAGAGTCACTTAAGATGCCACACTGTCTGAGTCCTTGGTCTCACCTAGGGGGCTATTCCTTGACGGAGCGATTAATCACGGTCACTCTGAGAATCGCACCCTACACATTTATCTTAGGAGAGTCTAACCCAAGTCAAACCGGAGTCGTCTCTCCTCCCGGGCTATTTTCTATGCCTTGGTGAATTTGAGTTCCGAAGCAACTTTACTGATTACGCGGTATTCTTACAGACAGGCCACCGCAAACTAGACATCAAAAGATGCAAGGAACTTTGAACGAACTGAAGGCCGCGCTGGCCAAGATGGAAACTCAATTGACTACCATCCAGACTAACCAAGCGACTTTAGCCACCCGTCTAAGTGCCGTGGAGAGAAAGACTCCTGTTGCTGGATCTGAGCCCACTGGGCCCATAGCTGAACTAATCAGCGTTGTTCGCAAACTTGAAGAACAGGTCCACTTGTCAACTAACAACACGATCCACACGGAAAATGCTCGTGCCTATTCACCCCTGAATGATGAACTGCCCGACAACCTCGACCTTACGGGCATACCGATGTTTGAGGGTACCGAAGACCCGGTCCACCACATCCGAGCTTTCAAGGAATTTATGGCTGTCAAGGGGGTGAAGTCCACCATGTTCAAGCACCTGTTCGCTTCCTCCCTCAAAAAGCACCCCAAAGCCTGGTACTACAGGCTCGATTCCAAGAAATACCCGACTTGGGATGACGTGGCAACGGAGTTCGCTCGGAACTACGCTGATAATACCGAGATCCAGACTACAATGCGTACTCTGGAAGTGATGGCCCAAGAGCCCAAAGAAGGGTTCATCAAATATCTCCAAAGATGGCGAGCCGAAAGTGTGAAGCTGGTTGATAAGCCCAGCGAGAAAGTGCTAGTGGAGGCGTTCATCAACAACCTCCTACCTTCCTACCGCGTCTATCTTTGGTATGCCGACATTTCAAACTTAAGGTGCTTACCGAAATGGGCATTAGGATTGAAGACGATCTTCGACATAATGAAGATCTGGGTGAAGCTTCTACTAAAGGCTATACTGGACATCAACTCGAGTCCTTAGAAGTCGACGACTAATGACAACATCATTCGAGAGTCCGGATTTGAGTCCAAGTCTGAGTCCGAGTCTAGGATATACTATTTATTTCAAAGTCAGAGTCGGAGTCAGTTGTATTCTGTCCTCTTTTCCAAAATTCAATAAAATCAGCTTTCTTGTTTCTCATATATACTTTCCTTATGTGTTTCCGAAAACATGATAAACACCATCATGCACTGTGAGAACACGCACGTGACTATTATAGGCACATCTATAATGACTGCAGGAAACCGAGCCCGTGTTTTTCTTTTACCTATTCCATGTCTGGTATAGAAAAGCCACATAACAACCCGTAGCAGGAGCGGTGTCGAATCCTATGACAAATCTGGGTAGTCTCCTAGTTTAGGTTAAAGACGGGAGGCAAGCCCATTTCCCACAATAAACACTCATCCAATAAGATCAACCAATCCCTACCTTTGGTGTTAGTCTGACCAACAAAAAAACTGGACGAAAAAAAATATATTCAAGAACCCATGACCGGGGCTAAGAGGTCAACCAACATTCAAAAAACCCATGACCGGGGCTAAGAGGTCAACAAACATTCAAAAACCCATGACCGGGGCTAAGAGGTCAACCAACATTCAAAAAACCCACGACCGGGGCTAAGAGGTCAACAAATATTCAAAAACCCATGACCGGGGCTGAGAGGTCAACCAGCAAAAATTCCAAAAACCCATGACCGGGGCTAAGAGGTCAACCAAAAAATATTCAAGAACCCATGACCGTAGTGAAGACGGTCAAATTCAAAGTTATCAATACTCATACCATCCAATAGGGGAGTGACAATCAAGCTGGTCAGCTAACACCACACTCAGCATTCCCACATTACAACCCTCAAGACCTCTTCGAGACCTAGGCTAGAGACAGTCCGAAATTTTGAGGATTCAAGCTACATAGGATACCCCAAACCATTAGGGCCAGACATGGAAACCAGGTCCCGCATTATTAAACCAGCCCACAATCGAAGTTCGAGCCATTTTTACTCGACTTCCCCCTTTCCTACCACATTACAATACCTTACCCTCGAAGCCTTAGCTCCACAAAATCGAGCTCCAGATTTCGAATCATCAAAGCCGCTTACTTCCTAGCACCACATTTCCAAAAACATCTAAACAAGTTACCAACCCCAAACACGGGAATTCAACTTGCGGTCAGCATAGAGCATGCATGCCCAAATAGTTCACACCACCTCTGGGGGCTACCCCGGAGAGCGCTCGCAGTCACAGGATTAGCATCCTAATCATTTTATCCCTTTGATCAAGACATCATTGGGAATGCACCTAGCCTACACCATCGCTATGGCTAGTTACACACAAAGTCCTATTAGACTAGGCACCATAATATATCTTCCGACACTGAACTACGGCTTGGTTTGATTTCACTACGCGTGAATACGTAGGCAACCTTTCAACAGAGGCACAACCACCCACATTGACACACATTCAAAAAGCGTCATCATTCCGGTCACGATACTGTCATGTTCTCAGTAGCTAGCTTTGTCGTCCCGGGGGCTTCTTTTAGGCAGAAGATCCTCATCCACTCACATAATCCAAAAGACTTTCAAAATCCAGCCTCCTTTCCATAGTGTGTCCTGGAACTCGGCTCAGTCGAAGACAAGAATCTGTCAGGACTCGAAGCAATACCCATTTTGGACTGTACCCTAAAATCAGAAATCCAAAAGGGCACCAGACTAAAACAGTCTCATTACAGACTACTGCAATTCCCCTATAACAGATCGTTCCCATTTCAAATTCGACCGTGTTGCCACTCGCCTAGGCTACGGGATAGCGCAACTTAAGAGTCTTGTTAGGTGGCCCACCCCCTACCGAGTCACGGTCCAACCCCTCGAGAGTCCAGTCTTGTCAGTCAACTCGTCCGGTCACATCCAGAGTCGAGTTTGTCGGTAGGCCTCTCTCTTCAAATTCCACTTTGAAATTTGCAAAATTCAGCCATTTGAAAAAAAAAATCCTTTTCGACAAGGTCAAATTTCGGTCTATTTAAACTGCAAATTTCTTTTCTACCCCTTTTCCATTTTGAAAACATAGCCCGTGAGTGCTTTCAGGATTTCAATTTCAAAAAATTTCAAAAAATTCAAAAATCATTTTCACCAGCGCGAGTCATTTTACTACCTACGTGTTGCATACAAAATTTTATGTGATTTATACAGGTACGACTCAAGCAGGGACATGCAACCCACTGTATCTCCCCAACGGAAAGCCCCAGGCGGCATTTTCCCCGGAATAGCACGGGATGGGCCCACACATAGGCACAACCAGGACTTATGCGACAAGTCCGATTCTCCACAGAGGTATTATCAGCAGCTCAGGTATGACTCCTATCTTATGGTTGGCGAGCCCTTCACGCGAGTCTAATGGACTATAAACGACTCGACCGGAAGTCTACCAGGTCTTAATTGGCTTGGTAGCTACTCTGACTTTCGCCTTGTCCAAGCCTCAGTCAGAGTGGGGGCTCTGTAGACACCCGCATTTTGACTGCCAGGTGTCTATGGTAGTTTCCAAAAAAAACACCCGATGATGATCGGACGCTAACGTGTTTCTACGCGCTCGGATATGGGCTCAAAACCATTAGTTGCTGGCTAATGCACTTACGGAGTATAAATCTCACAAAACCAACCTCAAATCCAGGCCCAGTGGGTCGTTTCCAATCAAATAAGGCTAATTTGGGCCGAAACCGACACCGGAAATAAAACCGACTTTTAGTGATTGGGTCAACCCCGGTCAAAGTCGTTTCCGAGACATACAAAACAGCCACTCAAACACAAAAAGTCCAATTCAAATACAAAAACCCATCAAACATCCAAAGTCAAGGTCCAAAAACCCAGACCACTCGATCCAACTGAGCCACTCGATCGAGTGCTCAACCCACTTGATCGAGTGGGCCTGTTTCAGGCCCGACGGCGGGCACATTGGGCCACTCGACCGAGTCAGCTGGTTACTCGGTCGAGTAACCCTAACCGGGGTCCTTAGAAATGCCTATATAAACACCACATGCAACACACATTACACATCTTTTTCAATCTTTTACAACTTTACACATCTTTCAAAAACCCTAATTCTAAAACAACTCAAACCCTAATACTACAAACCCTAAACCTAGCTTTAGGAATTCAAAACCCTAACCACCACAACTCAGCCTACATACTCGAAACTCCCGTGCAAGCCGTCACTACGAGTCCCGTCCGAGCATAAGAAACATGTAGGTTGAGGGTGAAAAACCCGCTTTTCTCCTTTCTCCTCTTTCTCGCGTCATGTCGTCTATCATCGTTGTCGTTGTCTCATTTTTTTTTTATTCGTGTCCTAATATCATTAATATCACTAGTATTATAAAACATTAAAATACTTGTGAATTTGTGTTGAGTGTGAGTGATGGTGGGATAAGAAAACCCGAATATACAAGTGTACTGCACACAGCGTTGCCGGTCGCTTATCCCATCACCCCGATCGCTTGATTATTGAAACAAGTCAACCTAAATAATAATTCATTTATTTTCGTTTGCATCATTATTCAAATCACATATTTGCATCAATTTTCAAAACATACTTTTTTATAAGGGTCGAAACCCGTTGATGCGGATCCGTCATCAAACAATTCGCAAGAATTAATTGTGATGTCGGGATGCAGAGGGGATCAAGTCTTTCAATTCTAGCATACCGTCAAACTCTTAGATTCGATGCTAATTTAATAATTAGACGTTGAATCTAACGATCTAGTCACATAAATTAATTAACGCGATTTCTATTGATGCTAAAATAATCGTCATACAATTCATTAGAATTACGACATTATTAAATGCGGAGGAAATTCACTCATATCGCGATAGTTAATTTAAGACGACTTAAATCAATTTTTCATTATTTTCACTCTAGTATTCCATATCGATTCAATAATCGAATATGGGACACAACGAGTATTCAAATTCAGAATCGAGTATAAATTCCATAATATTTATATCTGATTCAACAAAATCAATGATTCATAAAATCCGAGTCGAGCATAAATTGCACAATATCTATGTCCGATTCGCCAGAATCATCGAATTATCAAAAATCAAAAGCAATTTCAAAACCGATACAAAATTGCAAGCGAACCCCAATTCGTACAGGGGGCACTCGACCGAGTGCCAAGCCCACTCGGTCGAGTGGCACCCCAAAATCGAGGCAGAAGGGTCTGAATGACCTCCACTCGATCGAGTCTCGCAATGACTCGATCGAGTGGCAACGTACTCGGTCGAGTTCGTCAATAACTCGGCCGAGTAGGGTCCAAAATCAGAGACAGAACCCCTTTCTAAGGGTCCACTCGGTCGAGTCTCGTAATAACTCGGTCGAATGGCCCCTTATTACGACAATACCGTGAGTCTTACATCCTCTTTTAGTCTCGGTAGTGTCTTTCCATGACTTGTGTCAACACGTGTTAATCCATCACGTGAAAACCTCACTTTTCAAAACCATACGTCATCATATTTACATCATCTTATCTCATTCAATAATTCGCAACTCGTTATTATCGTAATATCGTTACTAACCGTTTGCTACTTTCCTTGTTGATTTATCGTTTGTTTTAATGTACTAAAATGAACCCGCATGCTAAAATCCAACTTCGACGTTAGAGTTTACTTGCATTAAATCGACATAGAAACCCTTTCGATTTCTCACATGCTTAGGGAAATAAATCCTTGCATAAGCATTTTCATCTTTCAACTAACGCGCGTATTCAAAAATCATTCGATATCCCAGTAGAGGCCGCTAAGTGCGGGCGGGGTTGGGTGTCCTTTGTGGGCTTCCCAACACGTACCCTCACCCCTTACTCAGAACCTCAGTTTCCGGATGCCCGAAACCGTTGGCGCACGAGAGTCATTCAATACACGATAACCGGTAGTGATGGTATCGGTATTGCAATGCAAAGGGACGAGCCCAATAAACTCTGACATCGGAAATGGGCCGTATTTTGTATACGGCCCACTACGACGTAGAGTGGGTTCGAATGGGCTCGAACTCCCACAAAGTTCGGTGGCGACTCCACTTCGATTTAAATTTCCATTCGATCCATTCTCATATGGAGATTCATTCGCCTCCCCAAACTCGTGCGTGCTCGCGTCGGGGTGGACCTATGTCATGTCCACACTGGGTTGTATGATTCTAATTTCTTCATAAGACTTCAAAGTTTCATCTTTCTCATTGAAAACCAATAATAAACCACTAAAAAGCAGTGACATGTCAAAGTGTTCATAAGGCCCCCCAAACAATAACATTTAACATTTTAACCTGGCCTGTTCTGTTCTGTTCTAGACGGATATCTCGTGGGTTGTCGTATAGGTCAAATTAAATTATTGCTCCTTTGGGGATTTTTGGTTCAGTAAGATAAACTGATAAATACAATGAGATTAAACATACTTGCAATTGAGTACTTATGAGCAAGGATACATTATCCGAAGTTCGATGCGGTTCGAGTTCGAAGTTTGGGTTCGAAATTCGCTACCCAGGTGAACTCGGTTCGGTCCTATATTTAAACGAATTAATTTAGACAATACTATAATTTAAACAAATTATAAAAGCTACGTAATATTAATAAACAATTTTATTTAAAAAATATCAAAAATACTTTCACAATTTAGTTGTGACAAATAATTGTGACAATATTGCTCATATTGTCACCCCTATTTGTCACAATTATTTTTAAAAATAAAATTGTGACAATTATTTTGAAATATATTCGTGATTTTCACGTTTAAAATTAAAAACTTAGAACATACAAAATGAAACTTATAACCAGAAAACACAAAACATACATGTCGACCCGAAGAAATACACTAAACACAGAGAATCCTAAATTTGACGACGTGAAGAAGACGACTCACGAAGAAGAAGACGCGCCGGTAACACACATGTCATTAGTCTGTCGTTCAACCTCCTTTCACAGACGCAACCCAGGCAATCGCTTACAAGTGATTTTTTTTTCAATTTGTTGAATTTCATTATTTATTTTTGATTCAAATACAATTACCAGTCCTATGTAGGCTTCAATTGAAGCTTTTTGTTACTAATTCTGATCTATTTCGAGTGTAGCATTTTTTTTTACTAATTTATACTCCGTAGTTTTTTTGGTTAGAGTTTTTCTGCAGAGTACGAGTTTTTGCTTTTTGTTGATGTCCCTAGCTACTGCGTTGTTTCCAAATTTTTAGGTAAGTTTCATCCTCATTCTGACTTCGTCACTGATGTTTCGTAGTTTAGATCGATTGAGTTGAGATTGTTTGAATTTTGTGCAATTAAGTCTCTAATTACGCTGTATTATTGGAATTTGTGCTATGATTAAAGGAATTGTTTGGTATTCAAAGTGCGTGTATCGTATTTTCATGTGTAAATTAATGAAGAGTCTGTCTGTTCAAGAGAGTATCAATTTTTGTGTCGAAATCGAGTTTTAGGTGTTTTGATTAAGTTTGAAAGTGTCATCATTTTGTTGAATTGTTAAGGTGTGTAGTTTGTTGATTGTAATTTAGATGTCTAAATGTATATAAAAAAAATGGGAATCTCATTTCAGTTTTTCGGTAATATCGTGGTTTTGATTGTTATTCTAATTGTATCCCTACATTGAGAAATGGCTAGTTGACACCAAAAGTTTTCACCCCTGATTTTACTGTCATTGTAAAGGTTAGTGTTGCCTTTGTCCACTTATCTTTCTTTTAACGACCAATTATGCTAGCGAGTTACAAGTACACATGTAATACTGAGCCAACGTAGATCAGAACTGCCCTAATGATTGCATTTGCACCAAATACAAATTTCATATGCATAGTTGCGATAAATTCATTGACTAGTGTTATTGATAGCTTAGGTTAAACTTCCATGTGACTCTCTTTACAGCTGGAAAAAAACATATGCACAGAGTCCAAGTCTTGCTCAACTTTTCCATTTATCATAAGACACATAGGCCATAGGTTATTCTTAATTGTCTCTGTTGTACAATGTGGAATGTTTGACATTCTGGCTTATTTGTGTGTAATTATGATTTACGAGTGTTGAACATTTATGCAGATGCATAGAGTATGGATCCCGTTCTTTCTGGTTTTATGTGTGACACCGTATATTCACAACTGTAAGGGCACATTGCCACATGTTCTAAACTCTCTTATGGCTATGGAATTCATCTAGAAATATGTCATTCCTTACGTTTCCTAGACAAACAAAGATGTATATACATCCACATTTTACTATATGATAACCTAAGATTAATGCATAGCACTAGTTGAATTACCTGGTACAGTTGATTTTTCGTCATCAATTGTGCTAGTATTATTTGGTCCTTGGGATATTTGTATAAACTTTTGATAATTCTACTTATGGATCTGCCAGAACAGTGCTCCATATGAGATATCCGCTTCAGTTTCATATCCACATATGAAATATCCGCTTCAGTTTCATATCCACATATGGTATTTTATTCGGAATGTAGTTTCACTTTATACTCATACGTTATACGGAGTAACACACTTGGCATTGTTTTAAAATAAACATTCTTCATTAGGTTTATACAATCTACACACTTGGCACATCTCTCATCCTATTCAGAAGACTTTATGTTTTAAAATATTTTTAACTCATTCAATTATGTTCTAACCAAATTCATTGTTTAAAGTTTTCTCTAATCATGTGTTGTTAAAGGCCCTCTTTTTCCGTTTTCTTTTTTATTTATGTATCACTCTCAATCTTATTGCTTTTATCTTACTTTAGATCTTCTTATTTTAGTTTCTAGGAGTATTTTTTAGCCCACAATGTTTACCTAATCATCATTGTTCTGGTATTTTCTTATCTTTTCTACTTTTAGTATATCTCTTCAATTTAATTTGATAGTGTAGGTGGCAATGTGATTTTTTTTATTTTTTTGCTAAATAGTATCGTACACCCCTCTCATTTTGTACTATAATTCTTATCACTCTCTTATTTTTCATATTTTAGGTCTCACAGTACATCTTCTTGTAGACACCCACATTTTGACCGCCAGGTGTCTATAGTAGTTTCCGACAAACACCCGATGATGATCGGACGCAAACATGCTTTAACGTACTCGGAAATGGGCTCGAAATCATGGATATTTAGCTTGGGCTATTTAAGGAGTACAAATCTCACAAAACCAACCTCAAATTCAGGCCCAGTGGGTCGTTTCGAGTCAAATAACACTAACAGGGGTAAAACCGTCTTTTAGCGACCGAGTCGAAACCCGGTCAAAGATATTTCCCGAGACTTGTGGACCGACCGTGATGCCTCACGTGTCCAATTCGGACCCCAACTCCACAAAAATCAGCCACATAAAATAATAAACAAGTTCGTTTAAGGATGGAATTCGATCTCAAGTAGGAATCCTATCCGAAAACCGATTCAAACACCCAACCGAGTGCAAATACTCGGCCAAGCAGCACACAACTAGCCGGTTTTCCTTACTTCTTCACCAAGAAAACGGAATTCTCGTTCTTCTCAGCTTCTTATCCAAGCAGTAATTCTAACTCAAACACACCTCCTAGCCAAGGTCGGGAACTCCCTATAAATAGCCCCTTGCATACAACATAAACACACAGATTTCCACGTCAACCATCCTTACACTTAGCATCGAGAAACCGATATTACAAACCCGAAGGAAACCGGCCCCTAGTACCCGTCACCTTCACCGAGCCACCCTAACCCGACCGACATCACCTCGATGCTCCCGTGCCTAGCCACATTCCGACGAGCCCAGATCCGAGTTAACAAAAGCATGTAGGTTGAGGGTGTACCAAACCCGATTTCTACTTTTTCTCTCTTCTCTTTCTCGTCGTCCGTTTCCTTTTTACGGGTCAAGCGTCGTTTTTTTTATTTCTAATATCGATATTAACAAAAACTATTTTCATAACAAACATTCTTAAAAATATGATATCGATTTTCCTATAATCGAATATTGTATCGAAAGGAATTATATTAAGATCTCGACGATGTCAAAAATCGTTACATCTTTTTTTTTCAAATTCCTTTTTTTACAAAACCTTTTTTTATTCCATTCCGAGTGTTCGATATCGATTTCATGATCGAATATCGGGTATGACGAATATCGAAAACATGAATCGAGTACAAATTAGTTCATATTTTGTACGCAATTCATCAAAATTAGCAATTTTGAACAAAAAATAAAAAAACCCGGACAGACCCGCACGCGAGTCGCGCCACGCCCAGGCGACTCGCGCACGGGCCTGAAACCCGAGACCTTTTTTAACTTTTTTCGTTCGTTTTATTATTTATTCTACGAAACGATTTCTGAAATTTACAACTTTTCTAAAATTATTCCAAGTATTTGATATTGATTTCATAGTCAATTATCGAATATAACGAATATCGAAAATATTAAGTCGAGTACGAATCATACAATATTCATACGCGATTTAATAAAAGCATCGAATTTTCAAAAACCGTCCTCGGAATCAGCCCGACACGCGACTCGCCGACATCTCGGACGAGCCGCGCGGCCGGCTGCCGCGACGCGCCTTTCTCGTTCTTTTTTATTATTTTTTTGAACATCGTTTTTTATACAAAACCGTGTCTTTTTAACAAATACTTTTCAGATTTCGATTTTTCTCGATCTCGCATATTTATTTCTTGCTATATTATTTTACAAATCGATACTAACTCGTTTGTTCATCTTTTGTAGCAAATTCATCCTTTTTATTTCATTTATACTAAAACGAATCTCACATGCTAAATTCAACTTTGACGTTAAATTTTTCATGCATTTAACCGACTTAGAAACCCGTTCAATTCCTCACATGCTTAGGAAAACACTGTTTGCATATCATTCATCGTTCAACTAACGCGCGCATTAAAACATCATTCGATATCCTAGTAGAGGCCGCTAATGTGCGGGCGGGGTTGGGTGTTCTTAGTGAACTTCCCAACACGTATCCTTACCCCTTACTCAGAACCGTGGTTTCCGGATGTCCGAAACCATTGGCAACGAGAGTCATTCAATATACGATTAACCGCTCAAGTCGGCATCTGTATCGATATGCAAAAGGGACGAGCCCAATAAACTCTGACATCGGAAATGGGCCGTATTTCGTACACGGCCCACTACGACATAGAGTGGGCTCGAACGGTTCCGAATAACCATAAAATTCGGTGGCGACTCCGACTTCGATTTAAATTTCCATTTGACCATCTCATGGAGATTCATTCGCCTCCCCAAACCCGCGCGTGGCCGCGTCGGGATGGACCTATGTCATGTCCACAATTTGGCGACTCCGCTGGGGATTGACTGATGCGTTACTAACCTTCGGTATCCTCAGGGTGAGACTCGAATAGAAATCGTCTGACTAGTACAATGCGCATTTTAGGTTTACGGTTCATGCATAACCCCATTTTCCCGGGCCGGTACTGGTGACCGACGTCCCACTATACCATTGATATAGTCCAAATTGGTTATGTCAAAGGTGTCCATTAGCCGATTCGTATGGGTTTTACGGCATGTCCTAATCTCAACTCGAGTTAGGGAGTCCGCCCCGATTCTCGATAGGCTATGTACACTGGTATAGACCCTTTATAGACTGACCGAGACTTAGCTTAAGAGCATACATGGCGTCGTTATACTGTTTCCATGACTACGTGCTACTTGATCCACATCTTTTTCAAACCCGTCATTTTCAAAAAAATTGCATCCTTTTCAAAATATCCAATTTCAAAAACTCGGACATATACCGAATTTAGGACTTACGATTTTACTCAAAAATAGCCCTTTTTCTAGCCGGTATTATGCCCAATTTAAAACTCGAAACTATTTTCGAACTTGCAAAACCGTCGCCCGGTTCGATTTCCAATTTTTTTTCTTCTTCTTTCGAACAAAACCGGGCCATCAACCGAATTTCTCTTCGGGCTTTCAAAAATTCAAAATTTCTGACTTTTCAAAAAAATTCAAGCCCGATGACATTTTTGCCGATTTTAAAAGTCGGGATCCTGTTTTCAATTTTCAAATTTTCGGAAATTCATCTTCAATTCCGAAATAACAAAAATGCATCTTTTCAAAAATATTCAAATTTTAAAAAATCGGAAAGCTGCCGAAATTTAGACTTAAGATTTGACTCAAAACACGCTTATTTTCTAGCCGGCATGCTGCCCATTTCAAAATTCAAATTTCCGATCCACCATTCGATTTTCGAATTTTCAAAATTCAATTTCGATTTTAAAATGTTCGAGATGCCAGTTTCGATTTTCAAAATTTTCGAGATACCAGTTTCGATTTTCAAAATCTTCGAGATGCCATTTTCAATTTTCAAATCTTCGAGATGCCGTTTTCGATTTTCAAATCTTCGGGATCTCATCTTCAATTTTCAAATTGTCGGAAATTCCTTTTTTCGATACTCAAGTTTCAAAATTCCAAATATTCAACTTTTCAAAACCCCGGAATGCTACCGAAATTAGGATTTACGATTTGACTCAAAGTAGCCTATTTTTCAGCCGGTATTCTGCCCATTTCAAAACTCGATTTTTTTTTGAACTTTCAAAATTATGGCCCGATGCACTTTTCCGTTTTTTCGAAAAATTGGGCCATCCACCGAGACTTCTCGGATTTTCCAAAAAAATCCCCTTTTCAAAACCTTCCTCTTCTTAGGACTTCCCGTATTTAGCAGTATCGGGTCGTGTCATAAGTCGTCAAAGTCTTTAGCGTCAAAACTCCGTCGATCTTATATCACGAGTTTCCCAGTCCGCCTTATTTGACTGAGGCAAAGCCCACCTACGTAGGACATACTTCTACGAAGGTTGGCCCGTCTACACAATTATCGAGTCAAAAGTCTAGGAAATGTCTCACGTAAACCTCCTTTCAAACAGGGCCCAGCCCGCACAGCTGGATCCTAAGGGAGACCCATCTTTCACGAGTCACCCGTCTAGGTGTCCTATCCGAGTCATTTCCTTTTCAGGCTTTTCCCCACTCGGGGGGCTACCCTTCAGCAGAGCGATCAATCACGGTTGCTCTAAGGGTCATGTCTTACACATGTTGTCTCACGTATCCCACTTTCGAGTCACTTAGATGTCACACCATCTGAGTCTCTAGCCTTACTCAGGGGGCTGTCCTCCACCCGAGCAGTCAGCCACGATTACCCTAGAGAGTACCCTACGTTCATCCTACACCGGCGTCCTTATGATGCCTTCTTCGAGTCGTACCCACGCTACGAATACTCGGGTCACCTAGGGTTAGGTCACCACGGTTGGTCCAACCACGCGGCACTGTCGCCCCATTTTCGGACTTATCCTTGTACAACTCGAGTCTCGTGGTCGAGTCTAGGTCACAGTCGTTACTTTGTCTGGATTAACGTTTAAGTAGCCCGGTCATAGAATCTTAGTCATTCCCGCCCCCGGGCCGTACCTAGTTTGACTGTCTCTCTTGCATTTGCGCAAAACCGAGTTTAGGCGAGTTCTAACACCTGTCGTTTCTTCCGATCAGGGACCCTATGAACGAGACACTACCAAACCATAACAAATCCAGCGCCGTCGAGAAAGGGGATATCCAGGGGAGTATGCTTATGCTATCTTGCTCCATTAACAATATCTTCTCAAAATCAATACTGCCCTAGATAACCTAAGTTCCAGGGTAACCATCAACGAAGAGGACCTTATAAGAACCCGAGCCCGTCTAACACAACTGGAGCGGGTAAGACAGCCAATCACCCAACCGAGCCATTTGAAAGGTGAACACTCTTACGAAACTGTCCGATACCCTCAAGATGGCAAGACCGAGAGAGGTAACCCTCAAGTCACCTCTCCAAAAATCAAGAACCAGTCAAAGGAAAGGACATTTACCCACTTGGATATGTCCTACACCGTCGCTTTCCAGAGGTTGGTTCCGAAGGGCCTAATACTACCTATAGGCCCAACAGCCGACCCACCTTTGGAAAAACGCTCCAAAGCATGGAACGACGAGCATTACTGCAAATTCCACAGAGGGAGGGGACACGATACAGAACAGTGCTGGAAGCTGAAACACCTCATTCAAGACTTCCTCGATGCCGGGAAGACTCCCGTTTTGGAAACATTGTCACTTGCAAAGCCCCTCATGGACTATACAGGGCCTGATGACCAAAGCATTCAATCTACCTCTTATGCATCCAAGAGTCCGGATTTGATTTAAGTCCAAGTCTGAGTCCGAGTCTAGGATATACTATTTATTTCAATTTCAAAGTCAGAGTCAGAGTCAGTTGTATTCTGTCATCTTTTCAAAATTCAATAAAGTCAGCTTTTCTATTTCTCATATATACTTTCCTTATGTGTTTCCGAGAACATGATGAACACCGTCATACACTGTGAGCACACGCACGTGACTATTATAGGCACATCTATAATGACTGCAGGAAACCGAGCCCGCATTTTCCTTTACCTATTCCATGTCTGACATAGGAAGCCACAAAACTACACTTAGCAGGAGCGGTATTGAATCCTAGGACAAATCTGGGTAGTCTCCTAGTTTGGGTTCAAGACGGGAGGCAAGCCCATTTCCCACAATAAACACCCCTCCAATAAGACTGGTCATCCCTACCCTAGTGTTAGTCTGACCAACCGAACAAAAAATAAACAAAACAAAACAAAAAAAAACTGGACAAAAAAAACGAAAAAAACCAAAAGTCCAAGAAAAAAAAGAAAAAAGCAAAAGGCCCAAAACAAAAGAGCTGACCATGATCAAAAAGAACTCCCAAAAACCCATGACCATGATCAACGATCAATTCAAGTGGAAGCCCAATGACCAGGGTACGGTCAATATCAATACTCATACCATCAAATAGGGAAGAAACAATCAAGTTGGTCAGCTAACACCACATTTAGCCTTCCCACATTACAACCCTCAAGACCTTCTCGAGACCCAGGTCAGAGACAGCCCGGAATTTTGAGGATTCAAGCTCCATAGGATACCCCTAACCATTAGGGCCAGACATGGAAATCAAATCTTGCATTATCAAAACTTATCCCGATCAAAGTTCGAGCCATTCTACTCGACTTCCCCTTTACATAACAAAATTTACAATCACCATACAAAGACCCGAGAGCAAAACTCGTCAAATCCCCCGAGAGCAAAACTCGTCAAATCCCCCGAGAGCAAAACTCGTCAAATCCCCCCCGAGAGCAAAACTCGTTCAAATCCCCCGAGAGCAAAACTCGTCAAATCCCCCGAGAGCAAAACTCGTTAAAATCCCCGAGAGCAAAACTCGTCAAATCCCCCCGAGAGCAAAACTCGTCAAATCCCCCGAGAGCAAAACTCGTCAAATCCCCCCGAGAGCAAAACTCGTCAAATCCCCTCGAGAGCAAAACTCGTCAAATCCCCCGAGAGCAAAACTCGTCAAATCCCCGAGAGCAAAACTAGTCAAATCCCCCGAGAGCAAAACTCGTCAAATCCCCCGAGAGCAAAACTCGTCAAATCCCCGAGAGCAAAACTCGTTAAAATCCCCGAGAGCAGAACTCGTTAAAATCCCCGAGAGCAGAACTCGTTAAAATCCCCGAGAGCAAAACTCATCAAATCCCCGAGAACAGAACTCGTTAAAATCCCCGAGAGCAGAACTCGTTAAAATCCTATCCCAATTCTCCTCATTCAAACCAGTTACCAACCCAAAACACGGGAACTCAACTTGCAGTCGGCATAGAACATGCCCAAATAGTTCACACCACCTCTGGGGGCTACCCCGGAGAACGCTCACAGTCACAGGATCAACATCCTAACTATTCTAGCCCTTTGATCAAGACATCATTGGGAATGCACCTAGCCTACACCATTGCTATAGCTAGTCACACACAAAGCCCTAATAAACTAGGCACCATAATCTTTCAATAGACTGAACTACGACATGGTTTGATTTCACCACACGTTAATACGTAGGCAGCCTTTGAACAGAGGCACAACCACCCACATTGACACACATTCAAAAAGCACCATCATTCCAGTCACGACACCGTCATGTTCTCAACAGCTAGCTTTGTCGTCCTGGGGGCTTCTTTTAGCCAGAAGACCTCCATCCACTCACAAAATCCAGATAAATTCAAAAAATCTAGCCTCCTTTCTGTAGTGTGTCCTAGTACTCGGCTCAGTCGAAGACAAGAATCTATCAGGACTCGAGGCAATACCCACTTTGGAAATGTACCCAAAAATCAAAAATCCAGAAGAGCACTAGACTACGGCATTGCTACTGCTAAAAGTCCTGTCATGCCAAAACAGTCTCATTACAGACTATTGCAATCCCCCCATAGCACATCCTTCCTATTCTGAGGATTCGACCGTGTTGTCACTCGCCTAGGCTACGGAATGGCGCAACTTAAGAGTCTTGTCATCTTAGGTGGCCCACCTCCTTACCAAGTCACGGTCCAACCCTTAGAGAGTCCAAGTCGTGTCTGTCAACTCGTCCTGTCGCGTCCAGAGTCGAGTCTGCCGGTAGGCCTCTCTTTTCAAATTCTCATTTTAAAAATTGCAAAAACTTAGCCATTTGAAAATATCATTTTCGACAAGGTCAAATTTCAGTTTATTTAAACGGCAAATTTCTTTTCCACCTCTTTCAATTTTGGAAACCTATCTCCTAGCACGTGAGTTGCTTTCAGGACTTCGATTTCAAAATGCAACAAAAATCATTTTTATTCCCCAACGCGAGTCATATTTGTTTCGCCTATATGTTGCATGCAAAATTTTATGTAACTTATACATGTACAAATCACGACAGCGCAATTCACATGACTCCCCAGCGGCATTTAGCAAGATGAGCCCATATATAGGCCCATTTTAAGTCTTATACGACGAGTCCAAACGCCCATGGAGTTATCATCATCAGTTCAGGTACATTTCTAATCCATGGCCGGCGGGCCCTTTACGCAGGTCTAATGGACCTTAAACGACCCGACCGAAAGCTACCGTGTTTTAATCCTTGATTGACCTGGTAGCTACTCTGACTTTCGCCCTGTCCAAGCCTCAGTCAGAGTGGGGGCTCTGTAGACACCCACATTTTGACCGCCAGGTGTCTATAGTAGTTTCCGACAAACACCTGATGATGATCGGACGCAAACATGCTTTAACGTACTCGAAAATGGGCTCGAAATCATGGATATTTAGCTTGGGCTTTTTAAGAAGTACAAATCTCACAAAACCAACCTCAAATTCAGGCCCAGTGGGTCATTTCGAGTCAAATAACACTAATTTGGGTCGAATCCGACACCAGGGGTAAAACCGTCTTTTAGCGACCGAGTCGAAACCCGGTCAAAGATATTTCCCGAGACTTGTGGACCGACCGTGATGCCTCACGTGTCCAATTCGGACCCCAACTTCACAAAAATCAGCCACATAAAATAATAAACAAGTCCGTTTAAGGATGGAATTCGATCTCAAGTAGGAATCCTATCCGAAAACCGATTCAAACCCAACCGAGTGCAAATACTCGGCCAAGCAGCACACAACCAGCCGGTTTTCCTTACTTCTTCACCAAGAAAACGGAATTCTCGTTCTTCTCAGCTTCTTACCCAAGCGGTAATTCTAACTCAAACACACCTCCTAGCCAAGGTCGGGAACTCCCTATAAATAGCCCATTGCATACAACATAAACACACAGATTTCCACGTCAATCATCCTTACACTTAGCATCGAGAAACCGATATTACAAACCCGAAGGAAACCGGCCCCTAGTACCCGTCACCTTCACCGAGCCACCCTAACCCGACCGACATCACCTCGACGCTCCCGTGCCTAGCCACATTCCGACGAGCCCAGATCCGAGTTAACAAAAGCATGTAGGTTGAGGGTGTACCAAACCCTATTTCTCCTTTTTCTTTCTTCTCTTTCTCGTCGTCCGTTTCCTTTTTACGGGTCAAGCGTCGTTTTTTTTATTTCTAATATCGATATTAACAAAAACTATTTTCATAACAAACATTCTTAAAAATATGATATCGATTTTCCTATAATCGAATATTGTATCGAAAGGAATTATATTAAGATCTCGACGATGTCAAAAATCGTTACATCTTTTTTTTTTCAAATTCCTTTTTTTACAAAACCTTTTTTTAATCCATTCCGAGTGTTCGATATCGATTTCATGATCGAATATCGGGTATGACGAATATCGAAAACAAGAATCGAGTACAAATTAGTTCATATTTTGTACGCAATTCATCAAAATTAGCAATTTCGAACAAAAAATAAAAAAACCCGGACAGTCCCGCACGTGAGTCGCGCCACGCCCAGGCGACTCGCGCACGGGCCTGAAACCCGAGACCTTTTTTAACTTTTTTCGTTCGTTTTATTATTTATTCTACGAAACGATTTCTGAAATTTACAACTTTTCTAAAACTATTCCAAGTATTTGATATTGATTTCATAGTCAATTATCGAATATAACGAATATCGAAAATATTAAGTCGAGTACGAATCATACAATATTCATACGCGATTTAATAAAAGCATCGAATTTTCAAAAACCGTCCTCGTAATCAGCCCGACACGCGACTCGCCGGCATCCCGGGCGAGCCGCGTGGCCGGCTGCCACGACGCGCCTTTCTCGTTCTTTTTTATTATTTTTTCGAACATCGTTTTTTATACAAAACCATGTCTTTTTAACAAATACTTTTCAGATTTCGATTTTTCTCGATCTCGCATATTTATTTCTTGCTATATTATTTTACAAATCAATACTAACTCGTTTGTTCATCTTTTGTAGCAAATTCATCCTTTTTATTTCATTTATACTAAAACGAATCTCACATGCTAAATTCAACTTCGACGTTAAATTTTTCATGCATTTAACCGACTTAGCAACCCGTTCAATTCCTCACATGCTTAGGAAAACACTGTTTGCATATCATTCATCGTTCAACTAACGCGCGCATTAAAACATCATTCGATATCCTAGTAGAGGCCGCTAATGTGCGGGCGGGGTTGGGTGTTCTTAGTGAACTTCCCAACACGTACCCTCACCCCTTACTCAGAACCGTGGTTTCCGGATGTCCGAAACCATTGGCAACGAGAGTCATTCAATATACGATTAACCGCTCAAGTCGGCATCTGTATCGATATACAAAAGGGACGAGCCCAATAAACTCTGACATCGGAAATTGGCCGTATTTTGTACACGGCCCACTACGACATAGAGTGGGCTCGAACGGTTCCGAATAACCATAAAATTCGGTGGCGACTCCGACTTCGATTTAAATTTCCATTTGACCATTTCATGGAGATTCATTCGCCTCCCCAAACCCGCGCGTGGCCGCGTCGGGGTGGACCTATGTCATGTCCACACTTCTCTTCGACTATTAGTTGATTGGGTAGTTCTAGCTAGTGCCTTACTTTCTTTTTGATAATGGTAAGCCTCAAAGAAAGTTGGGTGGATGGATGGATCCTAACATCTTTCTAATTAAGATAAATGTCAATATCGTGTGAATTATATATTATATAATATAGAGGAAAAAAGAGGTTTGAGACGAAAGTCAACTTATAAGCAGAAAGCTAAGTGTATTCGAAGTTTGATGTGGTTCGAGTTCGAAATTCACTCCGAAATTCGATACCCCAAGTGAACTCGGTTGAGTCCTATACTTTAACGAATTAATTAAGACAATAATATAACTTAATATGAATTAATAAAAGTTACGAAATATTAATTGTGTCTATTTAATACTAGACCTGGCAAACGGGTCATTCGATTCGATTTCGGATCGGGTTAAATCGGTTCGATTATAATCGGGTTAGCATAACTTTCAGTTTCAGTTCGATTTCGATCGGGTTCATTTCGGTTAGCCACTTTTATCGGTTTATGTTATTTTGAGTCGGGTACGGTTCGGGTTGGGTCAATAGCAGGTCAGGTGAGTCTCGGGTCATAATTTTCTTGAATAAAAAAAATAAATAATTTGATTTTGAGTTTGTTATACCTTCAAATGGTAGGTAATAGTTTATAAAACTATTAATAAATAAAGAATCAAGAAAGAAACTTCTAAATTTGGGTGTTTTTATGAAAAAATAAGTGTTTATTAATCGGGTCAATCGATTCGGTTATTATTGGTTCGGTTATATTCGGGTCCGGGTATCATTCGGTTATATTAAATTCGGTTCATTTTCGATTCGATTCAGATTGAATCGGGTTTTGGGTATTATTCCAGGTTAATCCTATCGGGTGTTCGATCGGTTTCAATTCAGTTATTTTCGATCGGTTTTTCGGGTCCGGGTTTACTTTGCCAGGTCTATTTAATACTCACACTAGTGAACTAATACAAAAATTTAATCAATACGGAGTATTATAATTAATAATCTCTGGTAAAACCGTCTCACACTAATATGAGACGTAATTTCTAATATACTAAAAAGTGGAGTGAAATAAATTACTCTCTCCGTTCAAATCCAAAGGGTACGCTTTCCTTTTGGACACTATTCATAACTCAAGAGAAACGACAATCTATAAGAGAAAATATAGTCAGGTTGGATCTTGTTTGATTCGTCTTTATGAGCAGATCAAGAATATCGAATTTTTATAAAAAAAAATTAATGTAAAACGAAAGATATTGACGGTGTAAAACGTGTATCGGTAAGTGTGAAAAAGCAAACGTACCCTTTGGATTCGAACTAAGTAATACAGAGTACTGTACTTGGAGGTGACATTTCGGGCGTGCCGGGCCGAACTTCGTGCCTGGCCCGGGCAGGGTCCCGTGCCTGATCTTACCTGTTTCCGTTCGTGCCCCTGCTTCGGTTTTCATGTCGATTCTCGGGTTGTGCCTTGATTTATTTTTAAAAAAAATTGCAAAAAATACGACATGCGTTTTGTATGCGATATGTATATTTTGTGTTGGAGTCCAATATTAATTATGACCCTAACTCTATGACTCTATGGGCCGAGCTGGGGACAGCCTGCAGTGCTACATCTTTCATCTTCCTCCTCCTAATCAACCCAAAAAAAATTGGAAAAATTGAAATCGACCTATTCCTCCTAATATATCGTCTTTATTTCCTCCTCGCTTATCATCCTCCTCCTCATCTCTCATCTTCCTCGAAAAAAATTGAAAGTCGAAAGTCGAAACTCTGAAGATTTTTCTCCTACTTCTGGTTCATTTCATGGGCTCATCAGGTAATAGTATTTGTTCCGGATTGATTTTTGTTGTTTTCATGCTTGATTGATTGAGCAATTTCTATTTCAAAATTCAGTTCGTTGGTGATGGTGAATTAGTTCGCGAACGAACTAATTCGTAAATCGGGCGAACTAGTTCGGAAATCGTGCCGGCGAACTGCGAATCTGGTAACACTGCTTAGGAGTACGATACAACCTGCGTCGAGCCGCTCACACATACGAGCAACATCCACTTTCTCATATTTTGAATCTTTCTCACAATAATCAATTCTATTATACGTGATTGAGTTGACCTCATGCACTTTCTGTTTGATTATTGGGATTTGATTTGACTAGCTGCGCATGTTAATCGCAGAAAAATATGAGTATAGTATTAAGTACAGTAGTTGGTTTGCTTTGAGTTTTTTTTTTTTTTTTTTTTTTTTTTTTTTTTTTTTTTTCTTGTTTCTTGTTTCTTGTTATTGGATTCACATGATTTTGTGTCTAATTGTGTGTTTTTAGAATTATCGGATTCACTCAATTTAGCTGATTTTGTTCAGCAATTTTTTAAGTTCAAAGTTCTATTTTAATTCCAGGTTTGTGAGTATAAATATCATGAATTTATATTTGTAAGATATGGGGATGGATGTAGTTGCATAAGTCGTCTCATCTAATTTAATGCTCTAGATTAAAGCCCGTGCGTTGCACGGGTTAGTTGGTTTCGGGTTAATTGGCTTAACTACATTGATGATGTATATTCGTTAAATAAGAAACTTGATCAATCTATATCATTATAATAAATAAGATAATCGCATGATATTAGTAATCAAACTTAATTTCAACTAAGTTTATAGGCTTAAGAGCTTATTCTAATACTCAAAAGAATACATGCGAATAATTTTTTTAATTAAGTTTATAATTTTAAGAGCTATTTTGAAGACTTAAAAGAGTTTGTTTTTATATCTATGTTAGATGATAGACGATTACTCTTTATTTATATAATCGAATTTGATCATATTTTATTATAATTTTTCGATGTGGGATACTTTTAATTAAGTTTATTTAAGTTTAGATAATATAGTCTAATTAAGAACTTTTATTTATAGATGGATGCATGATTACTCTTATTTATAATACATAGAATTTCATCACACCATCGTAATTTCGATGCGGGATAATTATACATTAACTATATATATATACTTTAATTATACATTTTTTTAAGTTCAAAAGATTGTTGGTTAATACGGAGTATCTAAGAAAGTAAGATTACGTAGAATTATATCACCTCATTATAATTTTTCGATATGTGATAGTTTTTTTTTTGAGCGAGAAGAATAATTAATTAATAGAACGCCAAACGGCACTTACAACGCATACCTATAATTGCAATCAAATCCAATAAAAACCAAAGAAAGTAATTTCCCTTATAAACTAAGGATCTCAAGACATGATCTGACAATTCGGCATGACCTCGTATCACTATCTTCTTGCAGCTTTTGTTGAGGGGATACTTCGTTTGATTCAGAACTTGAGAAAACTTATCTTCTATTGGCCCAAAGATCGTTGACAAATTACTTGTAGACATTGAATAGACGTGCGACGAACCATCAACAGACTACCCTTGTCAATAAAAATAAAACTAGGCCACATAACAACGTAAGGGACCGAAGCCTTGACCAAAAAGACAACAACCTTGAAATAAAGGATGAAACTCCCATAAAAAGAGAGACTTTTATTGAATAACATATTAATTAACAAACCAGGAAGTGAAAACTAATCAGTTTTTTTAATTTTAACTTTATTTGTAGTTTTATTAATAGCTTTTTTTAAGACCAAAAGTTTTTCAATATGTGATAATTTTAATTTAACTTTATTTGTAGTTTTATTAATAGCTTTTTTTTAGACTAAAAGTTTTTTAATTGACATCTAAGGATGAATGATTAGTATTGTTTATAATATAGAATTTCATCACCATAGAATTTCATCGTCTTATTATGGTCTTAAGAGTTTTTTGAAGACTCGAAAGATTTTGATTGATATGAACAAATAATTAGTCTTATTGATAATATAGAACCATAACCATATTATAATTTATCGATGTGGGACAATTTAAGTAAAATTTGTAGTCTTATTTATAATATAGAATCATCACCGTACCTTATTTTAATTGTTTCAATGTGGGATAATTTTAATTTTGTAGTCTTATTAAGACTTTTCTAAACTCAAAATATGGTTGATATTTAAAAACAATGATTACTCTTATTTAGTAGAAATTCATAACCTCATCATTATTTTTCAATGTGGAAGAATTACTTAATTTGGTTGATGCCTAAGGAAAAAATTATAATTAGTCTTTCGTGTATAGTCTCAAGAACATTTTTAAGACTCAAAAGATTTTTGTTTGATAAAACTTTATAATTTTTCGGATGTGGGATAATTTTACTTAAGTTTCACCTTATTATAAATTTTCGATGTGAGATTATTTTAGTTAAGTTTGTAGTCTTATTAAGAGATTAAGACATAGATTTTTTTATTGATATTTAAGAACGAATGATTAGTCGTATTTATACTATAAAGTTTCATCACCTTATGTGATATTATTTTTATTTAACTTTGTAGTCTTATTAACAGAGTTAAATGTTTTTTTATTGATATTTAAGAACGAATGATTTGTCTTATTTATAATATAGAATTCATCAACTTATCATAACTTTTCGATGTGGGATGATTTATTTAAATTTATAGTCTTCCATCAGCTCGTCAATTTTTTTTCGATGTGAGATAATTACTTAAGCTTATAGTTTAAGCTCTTTCTAACTCTTGATTATAATACGAAGTATAGAATTTCATCACAATTTTCAATGTGGAATGATTTTAAGTTTGTAGTCTTGTATACTAAAAGCTTTCTTAAAATTCAAAAGTTTTTTTGTCGGTATTATTAACCCATAGGGTTGTATTTAAGCATTTAAAATATTCCACTTTTAGTATAAACATATGGATTATCTTATTATATATTTTGGATGAATGATTACTCTTATTTATATAATAATAAAAATTCACCTTGTTATAATTTTTCGATGTGGGATAATTTTACTTAAATTTATTTAAGTTTAGATATAGTCTAATTAAGAACTTTTATTTATAGACAAATGATTACACTTATTTATAATATATAGAATTCCATCAATCCATCTTCATTTTTCGATGCGAGATAATTATACTTTAACTATATAGTCTTGGTCCTAAAACTTTTTTTGTCTCAAAAGATGGTTGGTTAATATCTAAGAACGAAAGATTACATAGAATTCTATCACCTTGTTAAAAACTTTTTTTAGGACGAATGATTAATCTTATTTATAATATAGAATTTAATCACCTCATTATAATTTGGAGAAATGACTACTTTTATTTATATAATAAAATTTCATCGTCTTATTGATAATATAGAATTTCATCAACTCACTATAATTTTGTAAATATGGGATGATTTTAAATTTGCAGTCTTATATATCAAAAGTTTTTTAGTAGATATTTAAAACCGAATGATTACTCATATTTATAATATAGAATTCCATCACCCCATCATAATTTTTCGATCTTGGTCGATATTTAAAACGAATGATTACTCTTATTTATAATATAAAATTTCATCATCTCGATGTAAGATAATTACTTAAGTTTATAGTCTTAGAAATTCTTTTTGAGATTCAAAAAACTTTTGGTAGATATCGGAGAACGAATTATTACTCTTTATTTATAATATAGAATTTCATTATCATATTGTAATTTGTCGATGTGGTATAATTTTAAAACTGTTATGTGTTATAAATTTATCACATAATGTGAAACAAATGATATGAAATTTATACTCTAATGAAAGCATTTTTTAACACGAATTTAATTATTTCATTTTTATAATTTATTTTACGATAATGTTTTAAAAAAATGAACTCTAAAGGTTTTCACGTCAGAATTGTAACATATCACATTAATATAATAAATTAAATATATATTGTAATAATCAAAAGATTCTCTAATTGATTTTTTATTATTATTTATGATACTTTCCTAATTTGAGGTCTGAAGAAACGGACCAATGAGATCGCTCGAAAAAAGCCTAAAATATATATATATATATTTATATTGATTAGTCACTTGGTAAACCATTTATCAAGTGTGGATTACTTAAAGAATCACTCTATATCGTGTTGATTGTTGACGTAAACAAATTTTTTGGTTATCAATCTATTAGGTGTCAATGATATTGATTTTTTTAAATGGTTATATATCGGTAGTTGCGATAATAACCCGCTTTGTAAGCGGGCTTACTCAAGAAATTTTAAAAAATAAATGGGCAACGTGCATGGGAATGAGGTACGCTAAAATCAATGGGTGGGCTTGGAGTAGATAAAATTGTCAATGGGCGAACCGCAATGCTTGCTATTTAGCCCATAATTTTTTTTATATACGGAGTATTTTATAAATAAACATCCCTATCCCTATTTTATTAAAGTAAGGTTTCTTTAAGCCTCCACGTTCACTCTCAACCAATTTCGCTTACGTGTCAAGCTCTCAAATTTTTGGGGAATATTTTATTCCCAAACTTAACCACCACCAATTAACCACACTACTTAACTCAACTTTCCAAAACTTAACCACCACCAATTAACTACAATTAATTCAATTTAAAATTAAAATTCAACCAATTTTAACTACAGTTATGCGCTTAAACTTAAATTAATTTATTACTTCATTTTTCATTGATTTATGTGAAATATGTACTTCATGTCATTTAATTTAATGAAGGGCACTTATCATAGCTCGATGAAAATCTAAGAAAAACTTACAAATTACAACCATATGTTTAACATATTTTATGATTTACCATCATGTATTTTGATTTTTATACTAAATACTACTCCGTACTAAATACCCTCCAAAATAACAAATTACTTACCCTCCAAAATAAAAAATTACACTTTCCAAAATAACAAATTACACATTATCATAAATTCTCCAACTCACACCGTATTTCTATCCCAATATTCTTTAAACTTAAATCGAACTATTTTAAGTAATTTAATTAATAGATGACCCAATTTATACATTATTAAACTAAATAAATAAGTTCATAGTTAAAATAATGTAGCACAATTTTTAATACATTAAAATTTTCAAAGGCAAATTTAAATATGACAATAAATATTAAAATTAAAATGTACAATGTAATACTCCCTCTGATTTTAAATTATTGCCTGTTTCATTATAATACTCCTCACATATATTGTCCAAATAAGGCAATCATTTAAAATCGGACGAACTATAAATTAATTCTCTCAAATCTGTAAAGAAATTGATCAACACCGAGAGTTTAAAATTGCTAAACTATAACTCGACAACAATTACGGCTGCCACGTTTTCGACCTTTATTAGGGTGGCAAGACGTAAGCTACCAGACGTTTGAAATTAACATTTTTTTTTCCGATTACGATCTTTCCAATTTTATTAGGGTGACATAAAGGTAACACATCTATAGACGATTATACTAAATACTGTCAAACCAATAATGTCGGGGGTGACAAAACGTAACTACAAAGTGATTTTTTGTCAAACTGTATAAATGGATATCCATCGTCCTTAATCCCAATCTGCATGAACAAACCCCCATATTTTTTTTTTGCAAAGAAGATATCAAGGAGGTTGTTATTATTATTATTACGGTTTTTCTAATGTGTGTTGTGTTGAGTTGAATTGAACCTTTGCCAAAACAAGATATATAAAAAAAATATTGTTAAATCTTAGATAATATTTTTAAAATATATGTACTCATCTTTTATTAACCTAAAGATGAGATTGTGATATTAAATAGATTATCAGTTCTTATAATTGAAAATATACCTGTTGTTTTCACAGTTTCATGATGAGAGGTTTTAGTTCTTTTGCACGATTTGGTATACTCAGCTGTTATTAATCTAACACTAAATAAAAATAACATAAAAATAATATCATTATTTTCCCATTATGAAACCACTACTAAGTTGGATAAAAAAACTACCCATGATCCCCCCACTAAACTTAACTTCTCAATTTTAACCAACCAAAAAACCACCTTTCCCAAATTTAACCAACAAAAAAACCCACATTTCTCAAAGGTTAAATACCCACATTTAACGGAAGAAATTTCCATTCAAAACATTATTCATATCAGAAAAATTACTATCAAAAGTTAGAAACACCAAAAAAAAAACAAATTAACTAAATAGAGGAGTATTTGTTGTCCATTTGAAAGAAAGAATTGTTCGAAAATGGACTAAGAAGAACTTAAGCCAAAGGGACTAGAAGCCTATGTATCTCTAGAGATATTGTTGGTTGATGAAGTGGTAATTACATAAATTAACAACAAAAAAGCTTTTTTAAGTACAAGTTATTCATTTTACTATATATATCATAATCATAGATTAATGTAATTACTTATCTTAAATACTTACCTTAAAACATTCTTATTTGCGGAGATGAAAGGGGTGCATCGAACGTGACGACAAACGTAGTGTACAAGGAAAATTTGAAAAATTATGATATACTAAATCTTTTCAGACTTAACATGTATGTTAGTATACATGCTATTTCTTTTAAAATTCTTTCGATGATAATCAATGCGTCATTTTTTATGTACGAGTGTTTATTGACAATACATGCACAACTATGATGATATTTAAAACATAAATCACAAAATATTTTTTAGCGATCGCCCGTGCATGCTATGCACGGGGTTAATACTAGTACTTACTACAAAGGTACCGTGAATTTTAATAAAGTTATAATTTTGATTTTTTGTGTAATATAAATGTCATTATTTTTTATTTCAGTGTTTAGTGAACTTATTTTTAATTTCCATATCTAATTAAGAGTGACGACGAGTAAAATGTTTGTAAAGTACGTGATAAAATACGTCTATTTTAAGAGGGACAAAGAATACATACTACAGTATAAATCAAGTTTTTTAAAAGTTGTTCAGGAGAAACAAATTGTTGACCGCCCCATGCACCAATTATTAAATATTTAATTCTCATTTGTTAGACCCGCTAATAATACATTTGCACTATAACATTCCAATTGATTACTATAGTACTTTCGAAATTAGATATATTATAAGTACGTGTCTAATTGTAGTATGTCCCATGAAAATAATCAAAAGCTCTCTTAAACATTAACATGTCTATGTACTTCAATTATTTGCAATCAAATGTTTATCAAATAAATTATCGCCTCATACGGGCTAAGAAATCAAATTACACTTTTTAACTACATTTATCATATCTTTCTAATTTTGCTCATTCTGACGCGATAGAAAAATATTAATGATTTATTGTGGGTGATTTTTTATACTCCGTAATACTCCTTAATATTTAACTTTGTAATTTCGAACATTCGTACTATACGTGTTGTGAGTGGTTCGTCTTGCGCGTTAATATTTAAAATTTACATACTCACTGCCAACCATACTATATCTATAGAATTATTCGTCCCTTATCAAGTTATACTCTGTCTATAATGACTAAAATAGTAGAGTAGTAATTCCTTTTAACAAAAAATTTAGCCAACCCCGTGATGTTTCACGGGTATAACACTAGTTATTTTACAAATCTCGCACCATAATCCTCAGTTGACTACTTATCAGCCTTCATTCACACATCAACTCTATTCTCGCCAGATACATCTTCCAAACAAGGTTGCTTCGGTTCAACCGTTCAATTTTAATTTGTTTTGTTGCTTCATTCTTTAATGTCACTTGCATCTTCTATTCTTGTTTTTATTTCAATTACTTTCTAGATTCATAATTACCTTTGTCAAGGTATGAATGTTATTTTAGTCATTTATTGAGGTATAAATTTTGATCCAATCAACTTTCCAATCACGACTAAGCTTCATGGTGTCACTCGTGATGCTTGTGCTTGCCTTTAATGTTGAATTTTTGTAAATTTAGCGAGAGTTTCTTTGCTCATAATGCATCCCATGTTTAAGCCTATCAGGTTGAAACATCTTTTTTAGATAGATAGCTCTATTTTTTTAATAAATAAAACTTAATGGATTACGATTTGGGTCGAGTTAAATTGGATCAGGTTAAAATATGTTGTAAATTGATGTATTTCAGGTCAGTTTGGGTTTAATGGAGTTACGAATTTATGTATTTTCAGGTTTGTTAGGATCGAGTTGAGTTTGGGTCCTATCGGGTTCTCTCACCTACTCTCCACCTCCGTTGTCCCTAGTTTGTGTTGCAACAACAACAATGGCGAAATCCCTCTCCTCCCTCCTACACGAGCTTCTGACATTCTTCAAAGTGAACAAATTCGCTGATGCAAGGGCCCACCTGTTGTCCTTCATCTCTGCAGATTCCCAGAATACCCTTCACAAACACCTCCTTCACCCTTCCGACCAAAACCCTCATCCTACTAGGGCTCTCCTTGACACCTCCATTGGCGCCTACTCCCAGCTCGGAAATCCCCATTATGCCCTCCACGTCTTCAAGAAGATGAAGCGCCTCAAACTCAAGCCCAACTTGCAGACTTGCAACACCCTGCTCAATGCCATGGTCAAGTACCCCTCATCCCACTCCCTTCTTACTTGTAGAGAAATCTTTGATGACATGGGTAAGCTTGGTGTTCCCCCCAATGTCAAAACTTTTAATATTTTGATTCATGGTTACTGTTCCGAGTCTAGGCTTAAAGACGCTATGGATATGTTGGGGCTTATGGGGGACTTCGACTGCGCCCCTGATAATATCACCTATAACACTATACTCGATGCTTTGTGTAAGAACGGCAGGTTGAATGATGTGAGGGATTTGTTGGCCGATATGAAGAGTAGAGGCCTGCTTCCCAATCGCAATACTTATAACATTTTGGTTCATGGGTATTGTAGGATGGGCTGGTTGAAGGAAGCTGCGCAGGTTATTGACTTGATGATGCACAATAACCTGATCCCTGATGTTTGGACCTATAATATGTTGGTTGGTGGCTTCTGTAGTGAGGGTAAGATCGATGAGGCATTTAGGATGAAAGATGAGATGCTTAAGTTGAAGTTAAAACCCGATGTGGTAACTTACAATACCTTGATCAATGGGTGCCTTAAGCATAGAGATGGTGATCAGGCATTTAAGTTGCTCGATGAAATGAGCATGGTGGGAGTAGAGAAAAACACTGTCACTTACAATGTTATCATCAAGTGGTTTTGCAAGGACAAGAAGATCGTTGAAGCAACTAATGTGCTGAGGGAAATTGAGGAAAGTGGACGTTCTCCTGATTCTGTGACTTATAATACTTTGATTAGTGCTTATTGTAAAGTCGGAAACTGGGGAGAGGCTTTCAAGATGATGGAACTTATGGGTAGGAAGGGTTATAAGATGGATATTTTTACACTGAATACTTTCCTTCATTCTCTCTGTGAGGAGAAGAAACTTGATGAGGCGTATGAGCTGCTGCATCACGCCTCTAGACGAGGGTATTTGCTGGATGAAGTGAGCTATGGGACCTTGATAACCGGCTGCTTCAAGAGTGAAAAGGAGGCTATGGCTTTGAAGGTTTGGGATGAGATGAAAGAGAAAGGGATCATCCCAAGTGTTGCAACTTTTAATTCTGTTATTGGAGGGCTGTGTAAAACAGGAAAAACTGATCAAGCAATTGGCAAGTTGAATGAACTTCTACAAAATGGGTTGTTCCCGGATGATATTACGTACAACACTATTATCCATGGTTATTGCTGGGAAGGTAAGGTTGATGAGGCTTTTCAATTCCACAACAAAATGGTGGAAAACTCATTTAAGCCAAATGTTTATACTTGTAATATACTTTTGCACGGACTTTGTTCTGATGGGATGCTGGATAAAGCCATTAAGCTTTTTGATACCTGGATCTCTAAAGGGAAGGAAGTTGATGTAGTCACCTACAACACATTGATAGCATGCCTGTGCAAGGAAGGAAGACTGGAGGATGCCTTGGAATTTGTCAAAAACATGGTAAATAATGAGCTGGAACCGGATAAATACACATATAATGCCGTTTTCAATGCCCTGATTGGTGCAGGGAGAACATTAGAAGCAGAAGAGTTTAGGAAATCCATGATTAAAACAGGCAAGTTGTTAAACCAATCCCTGGAGCCTGAGAAAGCAGAAATGAATGATACTGATGTCGCTAGTTCGGAGCATGTTTCATGTTCTAGAGACTTTTCAAAGCGAATTAATCAATTGTGTGTAGAAGGTAGGTACAAAGAAGCTATGAACATATATGATGAGGCTTCCCACGAAGGGATAGCCGTAGATAAGACAACTTATTTCACTTTAATTGAGGGTCTTCTTAGGAGAAGAAAAGGCATATCAAAGGCACCTCAACAACAATGACCATTTTCATGGTTTCCTCTTTATAGGTCCGCTTGCTTCGGTTAGGGTGCATACTTTCGATGTTCTTCAAGCCAATTTTCTTTGATGTTAATGTGTTATTAATCTTAAGTCTGGATTGCTTCTTGTTAATGGTATTCCTTTTTTTTTGCTTTTCTATTTCCGCATTTTTTTCAAATGATCTTATATTGTTATTTGTTTGATTCTTTAATTTGCTTTAAATGCATGTTTGATGAACTTGTAACCCAAAATAGGGTGGTGAAAGAGTTATAATTATTGTTCTTAGCTGTTCATTTTGTGTATTTTAATACGGAGTAGTATGTATTGCAATGAATTGCTTCTGCACTGTGTCTATTGACACTTAAATTTGCTTACTCTTTCCTTGAGGATGTAATCATAGATTATGAAATGAGCATGTTGAATTAGGCATGTAATTGAGTTCGAAATTGTTCGACTTCATTGTAATCGTTCATGATTTCACTTCGAAGGTGGAAATGTATAGGCCATCTTCCTTCTGTTTCGGCATCTTTCTTTAGTTTCTTGAATTTATAGCAGATTAAATGCACATTGTTTTTACATTGGCTGAAGTGTAGATGTCCGTTGATTATTAACATTGAAATGCCTGCAGGTAGTGAGTAAGTGATACAAATTGGGAAAACCTAGTGTAAAATTCCCTGTAATGTCTTAATCATTAAAAAGAGTACCAAGTAAAAGATTTTGGCATTGTTTTCTGATGTTGCTGGTATAGCATAGTTGCATCAATCACGCACATAATTAGACAGTTATATATTCATAATTCATCATGTAACGGTGGTATAGGCGTATAACATGTAATATCATTAACGTATAACAGTAGTATAACATGTGATATTATCATACATAGAAGAATATAGTCTGATCCATCCTAGAATATCTTATACTCTTATCATACATAGAATTACTACAGATTAACTTTAATCAATATATATATATATAAAGCAGGAATTTTTTCTTGTGAACTTTTTCAGGTGAGGGATAAAAATTAGAGGTCGTATATATGTAAGCAACAATTTTTTAATACAACTTGAGTAAAAATTTTACCAAAGGAAAGTGATAATAATTATAATATATTTTGTTGGTTTAAAAAAAGAAAGTGAATTGCTCGTCCGTCCTCATTGTGGTTTACCCATGACCCTGATTCATGGCAGTCGTCTAGGAGTTACCCACAATGTCTTTTCCCTTTTCATCTTTAGGCTTCATTTGATATGGGAAGAACTAACTATTTCCGAGTTGTATGGCTTAAACCAATCTGAAAGAGTAGGAAAGTTTTGGAACGTGGTGGTAGATAGGGAAGGAAGCGAGAAAAGAGGTGGTGGCTTAGACGGAGGACCTATTAGCTAGTCAAATTAGCTTACTTTCATTAAAGGCGATGAAGGAAAAGTATAAAGAAATATAGGAGGTAGTGGTAGTCGTCAATAGAGCAAAGAAATAACTACCCATCCCCTTACCCTCCCATCATCCCTTCCCTAACTCCATACCTTTCCTCCGCACCATCATTCTAGTCATTTTCTCCTTTATTTTGAGCTCAATCGACCTTGTAATGATTTCCCTTAGCCTTAGCAAGCTGTGTATGGGGTAATGCATTACTCTAAGTTTGTTGTGGTTTTTTCCCTTGCTATTAATGAGGTTGATGATTTATACTCAAGGAACTCTTGTAGACATGCTTGTGCTTTACTCGTTGACTTAACCGAAAATGGATACACTATATGGAAAAAAATTCTTGCACAAAGTAGTACGAGTGTTGCTTTAAATAGGAGTAACTACAATGGGTTTAGTTTTGATCCAAAACATGAGCTGTAAGACCAATATGATAATGGTACAAGTTAGTATTCCAGAGATACTCATGTTAGGGGCCTATAGTAATACTATTTGTGCTGTTTCTTGATCATATATGAGCTTCTGAATGCACATATATATCTTAAAGGACCTATGGATAAGATCACCTCTCTTCGCTATTACTTCATCCGTTCCATTTGATTGTTTGTATTTGCCTTTTCACACTTGTCAATGCATGTTTTCTTTTGTCTATACTTTAGAACGACGCCTACCAACCCGAGCCTTGTGAGGGTAGAACTGCAGAAGAGGTAGTGTTTTTCTCCCCAAAAACTTTAGGAATCAATCAAAGATGGCGACAACACAGCGGTATATCCTCCCAAACTTGGGGAGGAGCATAGTGAGCCAGAATTCAGAAAGAAAGACGACGAACAAAAGTAGTATGAGGTTGCAGGCGAGGGAGTGGGAGTGGGATTGTGTAGTGAAGGCGGCATCGCTGACACATTCCGCCTGTGGGCCCGTGAAAAGCAAAGCATTGAGTGAGGCAGTATGGGGAGGAGAAGAGGAGGAGGCGGCGGCGGCAGATATAGGGGGAGAGTGATATAGCGTTTGAGAGAGAAGGGGGTGAGTTTGTGAAGTGGTTCAGGGAATCATGGGTAACTGTGTAATTAATTGCCATTTTAACCGCAGGATATCTCACTGCTCCATGGGTTAGGGATTCGATTCGTCATCGTTCCTGGTACTCATGTTCATATTGACGAGCTTTTGGCTGAAAGAGGTTTGTGGAAGGAACCTACGTTTTCCATTGAATTCGTATGCAGTATTTGGATCCATTTCCACAAATTTACTTATGTTGTTTCATGTTTGCAGGATGCATGGCTAAGTATGTTGGTCCATACAGAATTACAGACTCTGATTCTCTTGAGGCCGCAATGGAGGCGGCTGGAAGGGTTCGTATTTTGATAGAATCGAAACTTGCTGCTGGACCTTCTCGCTGCAATATACGCAGACATGGTGAAAATAGCCGATGGCATGATGTCGGTGTAAGCATTGCAAGTGGAAATTTTCTAGCCGCCAAGGTAAATTGTTAAAACAAAGTACAGAGTATAAGTGTCTTTCTTTGCGTGTTCTGCTCATGGAGATTGATAATTAAAGATGCTGTTTTATACACATCAAATACACAAAGCCTGAATATGTCTGAATTTTACTCTTGACTCGGCTTCAAGTTTCATGTATTGGGACTGAAATCAGGTGTCAGGAGTGTATCATCATTCCACAAGGTCGGATTGTCGTACACACTACAGCAACCAAACTGAAGTGTTGAAGTCATATAGGCCCTTACGAAAGTTATATGTTTCTTAATGTATGTGGATCCTATGGTCACTGCTGTCATGAATATTATTATTATGTTCCTGTCTAAGTACTCCTCCCCATCTTCAGAGACGAGGAGTTGTGAAGGGTATTGATTACGGAGCGACTGGTGAAGTGAAGAAAGTGGATGTTGCTCGTATGTGTGAGCGGCTAGACGCAGGTTGTATCGTACTCCTAAGTAATTGGAGAAGTACTCAATTGCAAGTATGTTTAATCTCATTGTATTTTTCAGTTTATCTTGGTGAACTTACTGAACCAAAAATCCCCAAAGGAGCAATAATTTGACCCTTGACAACCCACGAGATATCCGTCTAGAAGACTAGAACAGGCCTTGGGGAGGTTAAATGTTTGGAGGCCTTATGAACACTTTGACATGTCACTGAAACTCTTATAGTTGTCCCTCCTATTTGATGAGACCTATTTTTGTATGGTATAAAGACTGCTTTTTAGTGGTTTATTATTGGTTTTCAGTGAGAAAGATGGAACTTTGAAGTCTTATGAAGAAATTAGAATCATACAACTCAGGCTTTGGATGCTCACAATTCTTTTTCTTGTCCTTTTGAAAAGCTTCAGTACATATGAAGTTGCTACTGCATGTGCCTTAGCTCTTGGTGCTGAGATGACTCTGGACGACTTATTCGCTATCTCAGCCTTCACGATGCTGACCCGATGCTGACCAGCTTATTCGTCAACGAGCTAAGCAAAGTGAAGTTGCTGCAAACTATGTCGAAGCTGTTAGTCAGGAAGATCTTAAAAGCCAGGAACTATATCAATTTACCGACACCACTCCATCAGTATCGAATGGGAGAAGTAATGCAACATTTCAGAATGGTCTCGGTTTTGACAATGGAGATGGATTATGGTTTGGTGAGCAAGGCTTTGCTATTGGTGGTCAAGAGAGACTTAGTAGGCTAAATGGTTACCTTTCAGAGTTAGCTGCTGCAGCTTTTGTTTGCAGAGTATGTTTTTCTTCAACTAAATTACGAGTACTTCTTTTCTTACATTTATGTTTTGTAGATGCATGCTGGGTTTCTTTTCTGATGTGAAAGCATCTTTAGTGGCTTAGTTTGAAAAAGCGTGCCTGAGGTGCGCTAAATGGGAAGCTCTATGAGGGGGCGTATCCCTTTGTCTCGTAAGGTCATGGAGCTAAGGATCCCACACAGTTAGGCACACAACTTTTGAGGCTAAGGCTCTGTGAGACACAGCTTCAAGGCGTATGACATAGTTTAGATGACCGAAGAAGTCATCTGGGATGTACACGATTCCGTCACCACCCACTTAATTGTGATGTAGAAAGGAAAAAAACATTCCATACCTTGGTCTTCCAATGGGTGTCAGTGTTACTATAAAGCTTCTTTTTTCACCTGCTTGTTTCAAATCCACTTGTTATTTTTCCCCCTCCTTTGCTCTTCTCTTCTCTTTTCATCTTCTCCCTAGAGCCATCGTATCGCTTTATGTTCTTTTCCTCTCTTCATAATTTTTTTTGCTTCTCTCTTTATGGTTATGTACTTATCTTAGTAGAGTTCTTTATTTTCTGGGTGATATTTTTTTTTTCTTGTACAGAGTTGGACTTAATTTGGACTGTTCAATGTTGTTTCTATGGCTGATATGCTATGTGAAAACTAGACTTTTCTTCTCTTTAATATTCATAACGTGAATTTATGTTTTTATTTGTGGAGTATAAGTGTGTAGCATCGTGGTAGACTAACCTTAAAAGCCTATACCAAAAAGTGTCTCACATGAATAAGGGGCTCTCCCATAGCTGATGCCTCAATTGCCTTGATCCCTCATTGCCTCGGTGTGCAGCCTGCCTCCTTACACTTATGTTTTGTGTTTTTTTACAGACATTGTTTAATACTCTGTAATGTCCGTGTTAGTTTATGAAACGACTTGAATATGTATAAAACTTTTGTTCACTTGGCATTAGCATTCTTTGAAGTTGTTTCGTTGAAAAACTGTGAACAACTTTTAGCAAACCCGTGTGAGATAGTGAATTTATTTTACTCCCTCCGTTTTATTCATTTTGTTTGCCTTTTATATTCAATGTGAGGAGTACTTTAATCAAAGGCAAACAAATGATCGAGACGGAGGGAGTACAATTTATCAAGCTGATACCATTATTTTTGTCTCATGACCTGATTCCATGAGGTTTATTTATCTTCTCTAGCGAGTCGTAGCGATACACATTGGTATTGGAACATCCGCACTGTTTTGAAAGTCTTTTAGAGCACTCTAGTTCAAACCGTCCCTAACTCATTATTCCATTGTCCCCCTTCTTTGAGGAAGTCTAACACTACAAATTCTTGAATATCCTTCCACCCGGTTAGGTTCGAATATGTTTGGAATTTGGTTATGCTTGGAGTTCGTTTCTTTCCATGCTTAAAGGTTTGTAGGTAGATTGATATGTTTATAGTGTCGCAAGGTGTTTTGTTTTGTTCTAAATTAGGTTGGCATCATAGTGATTGGGAATGCATGCGATCCTAATCCTCCCGAGCTTTTAAGGTTAGGTCATGTAAAGATATTGCTTACACTGATGTGTGTACTTAATCCCTTGTTCCGTTGTTTGTTTTCAGGGAGGTGTTCAGAGAGTTCATCTTTTAGATGGAACACTTGGCGGAGTGCTTCTGCTGGAATTGTTTCAAAGAGATGGAGTAGGGACAATGGTGGCCAGGTATATGATGGTTCCTGCTTGTCAATTCTGTATAGAATTATCTTTGCTGAATGCCGGAATTTCAGTTTATCAAACCTCCCAAAAGTAATATGATTTGTTGCAAAATATACATATAACAATAAAAAACTGGTTCGCTAATATGAAAATCTTGGTGAGTTAAAGGCACTCTTTTAGAATTGTTGGTTGTAAGGCTTCTGGAAACACGTCTTTCACTTCTTTTCTTCCAGGATATTTTTTCTTTGTTTATTAATAATACACCAAAATATAGCATGATCTACTTTGCAAGGTAGTCTATTGGGCTCATAAATTTTAGGAGATTTTGATGATTGCCTGCTTTGCTAATCTTGCTAAAAAGCTGGCGCGCTTCAATTCATTCGATAAGATTTCCGTCTTTCATTTATTTGGTAATGCTAGATTGATATATACTCGTGACTGTGTACTCTCAATTTAATGTTGGGTTATAATGGAGTTAGTTAAGTGAGCTTTAGATTTATATTATTTGTCTGGTGGATGACACGTGTAATCCCCCCATGACACGCGGTTACATGCCAAAAGATATGGCTTATGGTTAAAGTGTTAAATCTTGAATTGACATATCAATGGTGTGATTTGTACTTTGTTCACTTGTCATCTTTACATTGTTGTTTTTTGTGATGCTTGAATACCGAGGCTTCATAAACTTTATTGTTAATGCAAAACTCAAAAAGATAAATCATTGTTTAACTAATATCAAGTGTCTCAGTTTGTAGTCTGTTTCATTGTTTCCAGTGATGTTTATGAGGGAACGCGAATGGCAAGGGACACAGATCTTGCACGAATAAGACAATTAATACAACCTCTAGAGGAGTCTGGCACATTGATCCGTCGGACTGATGAAGAGGTTAACTTCAATCTGTTTTACATCTTTGGTACTCCATATTTATCTATGCGGGGCATCCGGGTGATGTTTTTCTATTTGATCCCAGTTACTGGAAGCAATCAATTCATTCATTGTCGTTGAAAGGGAGGGTCAGATAATTGCTTGTGCTGCTCTTTTTCCTTTCTTTGAAGACAAATGCGGGGAGGTTGCTGCCATTGCTGTGTCTCCCGACTGCCGTGGTCAAGGCCAAGGTGACGACAAGCTACTAGGTTTGTCAACATCTCAAGTCACTCAGCCTGCTTCTTTTTTCTAATTTGTTTGCGTGTTCATGGGACACTAGTGTAAAACCGCACCTACACGATTTTCTAATTTTTTGTGTATGAAAAAAAGTTTAATTACTCATATTACATAATTATATTTTAATGAGATAAACATATTATTTGATATAGTTACTTGGATTACCAAATGCATCGTAAAGTATGGGAATATGAAACACCGTAAACTTAATTTTGTACAAAGATGAAATTAATTAATGAAAATTTGACATGTACTGTACAAATTTAGACAACTTTAATTCAAAAATATTACGGTATTATCCTTCACTATTTCTTATAATTATTTTAATTTAGGAACTAATTAGGGGAATTGTGTTACGTCTAATTATGATAAAGATTGCTCGTTAATTTATCAGCTAGATGGGGTTTTCATTTATACTGTTTCAATTTAGGGACTTTAGTCTACTAATAAGAGGATCTGTATTAGTTTTAATTATGATAAAGATTACCCACTAATTTTACTAGCTAAATAGATGGGGGTTTCTTTTAGGCGGGAATGTTGAAATGACTTATTTGTCCCTCTCGTCTGAACCACAAGTTTGGTACGAACTGTCCGACCCCACCTACGCTTCTTTAAAGCTCCACTTACACTTTTAGGGCTCCACTTACACATTAAAAAAGTAAAAAAAAAAAAAGGGATGTTCATCCGGCCGGTCTGAGGCGGGGGGCCGGTCCACTTGCCTGACTTTTTGCCTTGGTTCGGACGGTTTGCACCGGATCTCACCCCTATATATAATATATGCGTGTGTGATTTTAGCCATGGCAGACCTAGTTTTTTTGCTCGCATCCCTGTAAAAGTTATCAACTGATTACAGTACCTTATAAAATTCTATATAAGTATTAATTTTTTTTCAACCCTAAATTTTTGGCAAAATACACATAACCTTGCTCTGGAATGTCCTATAATCCAAAAAGGATCTACCCATGCATTTTAGTATGATGGCTGGAAAAATCAAAGTTCCAATGGTCACCCCTTCCATTATAGCTGTGAAAGTCTTTTTTTTTTTTCTTCTTCTAGGGAGCCTTAGTGGGTCATCCACCAGTCATCTGCTGATTGTTGATGTTGCCTCTTATGAACAAGATGATACATCGGATGCAGAATTTGGGTTTATAACTAAATCAGACTCAAACGATAAAATTGATTTTCTTTACTGTTTTGAAAGGCCTGTATAATCATTTTAAAAATTATGCTGCAGATTATATTGAGAAGAAGGCGTCAAGCCTTGGATTGGAGAGGCTTTTCCATCTAACAACACGCACTGCAGACTGGTATGTTCTCCATTTTTTCATCAATCGGTGTAGTACAAATTTTCAGTTCTTGAAAACTAAAACAAAGGAAAATATTTACATTCCACCTTTTGTGCGACCGTGTAGGAAAGCCTTACAAAAAGACACAACTTAAACGAGATGGTATCATATAGTATGATATATCTACAAGTGAGACTAACCCATTAACCCTATGACTAATTGTGAATACATATGATATGGTTGCTCTCACCTGTAAAACGGTCTCAAATACAATCCATTGTTCAAATTATCTAGCAACTCGCTATCTTTAACTAGTTGCCGATTTCCCACCCCTGGACAACCATTTGCATAGAAGAAAAGAAAACAACTAAAAAATATCGCAAAATGATTTGGGGTCGAGTGACATGAATCATCTCATTTGTGACGGACGCACACGTCAACATACGAATGCAAAATAGCGAGTGACAATGAGCACACCTGGGTCTACTTTCTTGCTTTGTTGCTCTGAGCTGCCTGTTAGGGTTAGTGATACATGTAAAGAGGTTATCATATGAGGATATTGCAGGTTTGTAAGGCGAGGATTTATGCAGTGCTCCATTCAAAAGGATCAATTTATCCCGCAAGTCCAAATATTACATTAAAAGGCTGGTTCCAGACAAAGGCGGAATTGCTATTAGGTACCTCCGACTTAATTTCAGGACAGCCGGAATACGAGGCTAGTCTCATGAGTCCGTTTGGTCGAAGAGATTTGAAGGGGAAAGTAGAGGGAGAGAAAAAGAGATGAAATTGGAGGATTCGAAGGGGAAGGAAAATCCTTCTCTTTTTGTTCCAAACACGTCCCAGATTAGTACCTCCAGGAAGCAGACCGTTATACTATTCGCTTTTAGTGACATTGAATATATATTTTTTCTTTTGTTTAAGAAGAGCCATTCGGGTGATTACGATGTTGAGGGAGTTTGGACCCCATACCATGTGTACCACCTTTTACGACCTTACTAATTAAGCTACTTGACGACAATGAAGTGATATGACTGCCAATTTTTCCAAAGATGTGAAATGATAGGATCTTCAAGTTGGGCCTTTGTAGAAAATATCAATCATTTATCAATAATAAATTACGAGTGTAATTGTTTTTGTGCAAAATTGGATTGTCTCATGCATGAGACAGTTTTACTCTATTTTTTTTTTTTTTTAAATTTTGGACTAACTTAAACTTATCTCGATATAAACCAATGAAATATAGTTATCGCTCCACTTTTTACTCGAGATGGACGGAATAATGTGAGGCATTCAAAGACGTGAACTGGTAAAGACTACTATGACCCTGTACAATTCTACAATTTTTTTTTGACCTGATACAATTTTACGAGACATGTTATGCAAACTAACCTGTTTCTAGAATAACTAACCGCAACCATACCTAGTCGTTCTAACCCAGTACTTGAAAAATGTTATGACTCGAGACTATGTGATGTAATACGATTCGACTTGCTAATTCATATAAGTTGAAAAACTCTAATAGTGTGGTAATCCAAACCATCGAATAGACTCATTATTAAAAGCATTTTGATCAAGTCATCACAAGAGACCGTATGTATATGAGATGGTCTCACAAGAGACTTACTATCAAGATTTTGAGACTATTGCATACGCAACATTACATTTTCTAAATAACATTAACATTAACGAGTGACCTGTTGCATATATGATAGAGATACATACTTATTAATTTGACATGAGAGTGTCTCCCTTTGATAAATTTTATTATTTCGTATATTGTACAAACGAAACTACTTAATTAAAGGCAGCATGGAATTATCATCGTTTAATTCGACGTTCGATAATATAAGACAAGATAGAATAAGTTAATAAGTTTATTAGACAAGATGGAATTATCATCGTTGTCCTATTTTAGCATCTTCTTATTCGTCTTCCACGTCCAATTTCTATCTCCATCACTTTCTTCGTCGTCAGGTCCATCACCCATTGGTCATTGCTAATAACTTCCCTCTTCGTCCTAAACCCTAAAACAAAGAACGACGAATTGAAAAAGAAGACCCATTCTGTTCTGCAATTTGATTTAAGTTCTGTTAGCCAGGAAGCAAAACCTAACTCTAATCCTAATTTGATTCGTTTTAAGGTATTCGGTTCTCTCAAACTACTAACATTGTGTCATTTGCATAGTTCAATCAAGTTATTGTAAGCTTCGATTATTGTTTTTGTTGTTGATTATGAAAATAGAGTTTAAATCGTGTTTTTAGTTGATTGATTGCCTACTTTATTTATTTATGTGTTCGTTTTGTAAGAATTAGGTTTGGTGTACATACGATGCTGAAGCCTGAAGGGATGAAGTTAATGTTGTTTTGTGATTGATTGTGTGTTGGAGTAACACAGGGGTAAGGGTAATGCTGTGTGGGATCAAAGTGAATGCTGTATAGTAGGTAGTATTAGAGATAAAGCAACAACTCCTTTAGCTTATGTTTAGCAGCAACTAGTAGCGACAATTTGATGTTCATTATCACTATTGATTTGACTTTTCAATTTGATTTTGTTTTTGTTTTGTGTTAATGAATTTTCAAGTTGTATTTGTTGAATTGTTTGATTGATGATCAATCATGGTAATGAATTGGATGACTTTGATGATTTCGGTTGAGTTTAGTTGAAAATGCTTTCTCTAACACCAAGTTTAGTATGTCTTGAGTTCAAAGTAATGAATAATGATGGTCTGCCAAAAATAATATTGGAGCACATATGGATTAATTCTTAGCTAATTCTTGTATGAGACGGTATTGTTGGCTGAAATTGCAAATTTACTACGGATTATGTGTTTGCTAGAGGAGAAAAATGTGAGGTGTTTTGTCTAAACAATGTGCATAGGCATGTGGCTAATCTCGTTCATCTCCATACTACTCTTATTATGGGAGATAATTAATTAGTAGTGTGCTAGTATTTAAAATTTACATACTCACCGCCATCCATACTATACCTATAGAATTATCTGTCCCTTATCAAGTTATACTCTTTCTATAATGACTAAAATAGTGGAGTAGTAATTCCTTTTAACAAAAAATTTAGCCAACCCCGTGATGTTTCACGGGTATAACACTAGTTATCTTACAAATCTCACACCATAATCCTCAGTGGACTACTTATCGGCCTTCATTCACCACATCAACTTTATTCTCGTCAGATACATCTTCCAAACAAGGTTGCTTCGGTTCAACCGTTCAACTTTAATTTGTCTTGTTGCTTCATTATTCTTTAACTAGTTTTTTCACCCGTGCAAATGCACGGGGCATGTTTGTTTTACGTTGAGAAGGATTTATATCCCTTTTATTCTAGCATCGAAGTGTTCTCATCCATATGACTTCGAAGTGTTCTAGTCTCGAAGATGTCTGGGACAATTTCGGGGTTTTATTTAAAAAAAACGTGTATTAGATCTTTAAACCGTCAATTATTTGTTTAATACTCGTATCATTTATCTAAATATTTTTTAGACTTATGCAAATGATTAAATTTAGTGTTAATTAATTGTTTAATTATCGTTTACGTCATGATCGTTTAATTGTAAAATGTTAGTTATGCGTCTTACTTTTGTTATTATCAATAATTACCACCGTTGGTTATCAATTGCTTTTTTTCCTCATAAATTGTTAATATCGTTAGTTACGTGTTTAATTATCGTTATCGTCTTTATTATTAAGTTAAAAAAACATAATAGAAACTAATTAGGAGGGAAGAGTATGAATGCCATTTAATTTGTCTAATTAATGTCCCAATTCGAAAAACAACATACTAAATTTTGGTATTTTATAATTAGAATAAGTTAAACAATATTTTTGATAGAAACATATTACTCCATATCTTTTAATTATATTTATAGATAAGAAAACAGAGATATTTCGAAGTCACCAACTGTTAATCTTTCATAGTACAGTGATGAATAACATTTAAATAAGAAATATCAAAACTCTTTTTTCTTAGAGAACAATGCTAATTTGTTAGTATTAGCCTGCTTATTTGTTGAGTAAATTTGAATGTTTCAATTTCTCCTTTTTGTACCGCAACTATTAACCATTAACTACAAAATGAAATCACTTTTACAAACTCGAACTAAATTATTTAGCTCATATATATATATATATATATATATATATATATATATATATATATATATATATATATATATATATATATATATATATATAGTAAGGCTCTTATGAGTCCTTCTCTATATATGAGTCCCTAAGTCCTCGTCTCATCCATTGAATGGGATGAGGATGGATGGACAAGATTCAATCTAATCTTTGCATTAAAAAAATAAAAATAAAATAAGATACTGCATCCTAAAATAACTCCCATAATTTTAGGAAACAATAATATCACGTTCGTTCATTCATTATTCATTCATTCATTCATTCACGTTCATCAAACCTAAAAAAATGCTTCCAATATCACGCTCATTCATTCATTCAATTTGTGATCGACAACCCGTTACTATGGATTCAATGATCGCGACATCTTCATCAACGGTTGATAAGCAATTCGTGAAGCACAAAAAAGGTGAATTCCGATATTGCGTCAATTGTATTCATGTTTTGCGTCAATTGTATTCATTTCATGCATCATATTTTTATATCAATGGTTCAATGCTCTCGTGTTAGTATAGATTCCAGATTATTATGTTTATTATTTAGGTTTTTCATAATCTTCACGGATTATTGTTTAGGTTTTTTATAATCTTCATCAATTGTTATGCTTTCACTGTCATGAAAGTCATTAAGATGCTCCATATTATTAGATTTTACGTTTATAGTATGGAAACATCATATTATTAAAGATCTGATAATTATATAATATTTTCGCACAAATATATATATGGAGTTATTGTAATGAACAAAAAATGTTACTTTATTACAGATCATCTGTTATTTTAATGTCTAACACCTGTGTATAGGCATCTTCTGTTAATTTAATCTCGTGTTACTTTAATGCACTTTATCTGTTACTTTAGTTCTTGTCATCTGTTACTGTAAAGCATTGGAGTAACAAAGGATTTAGAATAACGAGTCATCATCATTAGAATAACATACCTAATGTATTACAGTAACACGTTTGAAGCATTGGAGTAACATGTCATCGGATTTAGTTATTAATGTTTTGGTTAGAATACCGTCATCATAGATTAAGCAGACACGGCGTTGAAGTAACATACGTTCTAAGTTACAGTAACACCTTATTTTAATTAGAGTGACACACACTGAACATTGAAAAAAAAATTGCCGCTGATGTTGAAATAACTTGTTTTACGAGTTAGAGTAACACAACTTATGAGTTAAAGTAACACATATGTTCCATGGGCGTAACGTTGTTTATTTTTTTGCAGGTAGCATTGACAAAGAAGCGAATGCACAAGAATGGTGCAGAGATGTGGGTGAGGCATTCACTTCGTATATGGGGCAAGTATTCGGAACAATCGATGAGGCGATGAAATTTTATAAAATCTACGCGCTGGCTTGCGGATTCGAAGTTGTTTTTTTTGTGGGTTTACATGAATAACTGATTTTTTACATATTTTTTACACATAATGATGTGCAATGTTGCAGTTAACTCTATATTTATTTAATACATGTGTTGTTGGTTAGAGTAACATCTCAGATGTATTGGAGTAACACCATTTGTTCCTTAAAGTAACAGATATATATATATAATGCATAAAAGTAACTGAGGATATTAACGTTGTTTACCCTTCAACAGTAATGCGGGTTAACAACCTTCTTTCTTAGGTTAGAACTATTCATTACCAAAGTAACAACATTCGTTCCTTGAAGTAACATATATAATGCGTCAGAGGAACTGATGAAAACAGCGTTGTTTAACCACCATTATGAAAATACTATCATTCATCACTTAGAGTAACATCATTTAATCGTTAAAGTAACAGATACAATGTGTCGCTGTAACACACTGATTATGAGACCAGATTTGTATTGTAGGTTAACATCATTCACTCTCATAGTAACATCAGTCGTTCCTTAGAGTAACAGGAACACTTAGTCACTGTAACAGAATTTAACAGCGTTATTCCATTAGTAATAATCAAATTCAATGTAAGTCGAATACCCAGATGACAATATGCAATCACTAATTAGCACACAAAAAGGTTAAAACTCTGAAAATTTCGTAAACCCTAATAGTTGAAGGGATTGAACTGAATATGACTGCAATAATTTTTGAATTTCGAAGCTTGTGAGGAAGAAATTTCGAAATTTATGAAGATGACGATTGAAAATTATGAAGAGGAAATAATTATGAAGATGAAGGGTGAAAGGTTGTACAGTAGTTGGGCGGGTGAGTTTTGAATGAAATTTTTTTAATTATGAGGTAATGTGTATGTGAAGAGAGAGGAAGATTCTGTAGAGAGAATTAAGGGAAGAGAGAGATTTCATATATTTTTACCATATATGTCAGTTACTTCTTTTATTACTCAAATCAATCACCACCATCCATCTCCCTCTAAATCAATGGTTGTAATTAGGACTTACGGACTCAAAGATGAAAAGAGGACTCACTTGATCCTTGCTCTATATATATATATATATATATATATATATATATATATATATAGAAATAGGATCTGGTGTAAACACACCAATTTGGTGTAAATACCCTAATAATCTAGACCGTTGATCTAATACTTGATCAACGGTGGAGATTAGATCTAAGAAATACACAAAATTTGTTTGCAATTCATAGGGTCATTCTAATTTTTCTTTCTCTCTCCTCATTTTTTTTTCATCCTCTCTATACTGCATATACTTTTTCAACCTCTTCAACACCATTTTCAATTTGCTTCAATTCCTTCACTCTGATTTCCTCTAATCTTCTACTGCGTTTTTCATCACCATCAATTTCCCCTAATTTCCTCAATATCGGTATTTTCGTTTATCTATTACTTCAATTTCTTCAATTCGATTTTGATATTTTGCTCAATATATGTTAGTATAAAATTTATTTTCTTCAATTCGATTTTGATTTCGATTATGTTTATTCTGATCATAATTTTTGTTTCTTCTTCAGATTTTCTCTAATATTGCTTCATTTTTCTTGTTTCTACAATTATTTTTGAGTTGTTAGGGTTTTTAATTTTGGATGATAATTGTGTATGTATAAGATCAGTATTTCCATGATAATTACAATACTTGAATTATATGCTATTGCATTGTTTGCTGAATTGTTTCTTGTTTGTTCGTTACTTGTTTCAACTTCAACTTCAATTTGATTGAGGTAGTGCTTTTTGAGTTTTATGTATGGAGATGATTCAGGAGCTCTGTTAGGTTGAATTTTATGATGTGGTTTGTACTTGATTAACTCAGTCTATGTACTCTTTATGATCCAGTTTCTTGTTTACGGTTTCCGACCACATATCAAGCTTACTACCTGCAGAACATGTCAGCTAGAAAGGAATATGCAGCTTGTAGCTCATTTGAATTCCCTGTTTTTAAAAAACCAGTTGGATCTGTATAACGAAGGGAACATAACAGACCTTACGTATGTCATGAAGGAGGGATTTGAGGTGATTCATGAGTATTCCTCATATTGTATCAAATGTCGAGAGTCGGGTGGTATATGTGGGTCATCTGATGATTCCCATTTTATTTGTTGGTTCTTCTAATTTGTTTGCTGAAATGCTTGAAAACGTGCAGATTTTCTGTGCCGCTATCTCTGGATGTAATACAGTCGAGGCTTGAAAACAAGTATTGTCGGAGCTTGGAGGCATTGCAGCACGATATAAATGTTGTGTTGTCGAATGCAGAATCTTTTTTCGCAAAGAATGCAGAGGTCTACAAGAAGATAACGTGGTTGTCTGACTGGTTTACTCGAACTTTGTCGCGGTTGGAGTTTTAGACATTTTCTAATTCAATTTTGTAGAGCAATTAGGCTATTTTACGCTATGCTCTCCTTTTTGTTCTTATTATATTAATCATTTGTTATTAGTTAATGACACTGACTCTGCCACGGCTAAACCACCGTCTTGGCTGTGCAATTTTTTTTCCCTAGGCTAGAAATTTAGAACAAGGAATAGAGAGATGGCTCCTTATATCTGGCACAGAACTATGTACATATTGAGATGGAAGTTTACCAAGATCGAAAGGAAAATCACCTTTGTTCGTTCAACTATGGTTACATGACTCATATTCCGTATTTACTACCTACATTTTTAACATACCACGATCAAGATCGTTTAATAAGAAACACGAGTTTAGGGAGTGGGAGTTAATATCATGCTCATGGACCTGATTTGTATCTTGCGACCTACGTTTAGGTGTTAGGCGTGCCTGTAGAAATGTCGATGATAGATTTTGAATAACCCTTAGTTGGAAGCAACTGTACGTTATGAGTTATGACTACGATAACAACTAGAGTAGATAACAAGTACTCCGTAAACAATATTCACATTACACCTTGAACAGGATAACAAGGAAACGACATTCGAAGGGAGAAGAACTAGAAAACAGTCTTAAGCATATTAGCAGCAGCAGCGACAGCAGCTCCGGTGATAGCTGATTGCACAACTTGCTCGTGGGTAGTATTGTCAGATGTAAGTGCTACTGCCATCCCTGTTACTGCTCCTGCCACAGCACTGTTCTTCTGTATATATAATAATGTAACCACACAAATGGAACAAGTTAGGTTCAAATCAATTCACCTAGGTACTCCAACATATATACTCAGTTACTCCAACATATATACTCAGTTAATCCACCACATACTCAAGTACTCCAATTACTCCAACACATATACTCAGTTACTCCAACACATATACACAGTTACTCCAACACATATACTAAATTACTCCAACATATATACTCAGTTACTCCAACACACATATTCAGTTACTCCAACACATATACACAGTTACTCCAACACATATACACAGTTACTCCAACACATATACACAGTTACTCCAACACATATACTAAATTACTCCAACATATATACTCAGTTACTCCAACACATATACTCAGTTACTCCAACATATATACTCAGTTACTCCAACATATATACTCAGTTACTCCACCACATACTCAAGTACTCCAATTACTCCAACACATATACTCAGTTACTCCAACACATATACACAGTTACTCCAACACATATACACAGTTACTCCAACACATATACTAAATTACTCCAACATATATACTCAGTTACTCCAACACACATATTCAGTTACTCCAACACATATACACAGTTACTCCAACACATATACACATATACACAGTTACTCCAACACATATACTCAGTTACTCCAACACATATACTAAATTACTCCAACATATATACTCAGTTAGTCCAACACATATACTCAGTTACTCCAACATATATACTCAGTTACTCCAACACATATACTAAATTACTCCAACATATATACTCAATTACTCCAACACATATACTCAGTTACTCCAACACATACTCAAGTACTCCAATTACTCCAACACATATATTCAGTTACTCCAACACATATATTCAACTATTCCAACACATATATTCAACTATTCCAACACATATATTCAATTACTCCAACACATATACACAGTTACTCCAACACATATACTCAGTTACTCCAACATATATACTCAGTTACTCCAACACATACTCAAGTACTCCAATTACTCCAACACATATACTCAGTTACTCCAACACATATATTCAGTTACTCCAACACATATATTCAACTATTCCAACACATATATTCAATTATTTCAACACATATACTCAAGTACTCCAATTACTCCAACACATATATTCAACTATTCTAACATATATATATATATTCATGGACTCTATAAAATTATGAGATTACCTTCAAGTTGATTCATTTTTTCAGTGTTGAAATCAATATTCATCATAAAGAATTCTGGAGGAAATCAAAAACCAATAGTTAAAAACGAATCCATGCTCAAAAACCGGATAAATTTACTTAAAAAACGAATCTATTCAAAAACGAATAGGTATTGAATTATAATGACATTACATTCATGTTCATCAACAAAAGGTTCATGCTCGGTGGAATCCATGCTCATCAAAAACGAATTTCTGAAAATTGAACGAATTGAATTGAATTTCTGAAAATTGAATTGAATTGAACGAATTGTATATGAATTGAACAAATTGTATACGAATTGAACGAATTTCGTATACAATTGATCAAATTTTCAAGATTAGGATGATAGGAATTTTTGGGATTTTTGGGAGAAAATTTGGGGATTTTGGGAGAAAATTTGATAGTAACCCTAGATAGAAGAGAGAGAAAGAGAGGTGGGTTGTGAGGTTTTTTTGGGGGGGTTTTGTTATCTTCTGATGGTTAATCTCAACCGTTGATCAAGATTAAGATCAACGGTCCAGATTGTTAGGGTGTTTACACCAAAATTGGTGTTTACACCAAATCCCACCTGTATATATATATATATATATATATATATATATATATATATATATATATATAGTTAAAAAAAAATCAAATTTAATTACTGTATCATTAATCTCAAGTAATAAAATGCTGTTTATGTAGGGCATATTATGAGGTGTTAATGAAATGGAGAAATATAAAAGAACATATAATAATGCTATTTTTTATGATCTTTAAAGACTTTTCATATGACTTAGTTATAAAATATCTAAGTGGAGGGATAAGTGGCAAAGAGAGCTGCCACTTGGCGGGATAAGGGATAAAGAGAGCTGCCACTTGGCATACTATGATGGATGTTTTATTCACTAACTACAAAATGCTTGCCTTTTAATAGTATATATAGATATAGATAGATATAGATATATAGATATAGATGTCACTTGCATCTTCTATTCTTGTTTTTATTTCAATTACTTTCTAGGTTCATAATTACTGTCAGTCAAGGTATAAATGTTATTTCAGTCATTTGTCGAGGTATAAATTTTGATGCAATCAACTTTCCAATCACGACTAAGCTTCATGGTGTCACTCGTGATTCTTGTGCCTGCCTTTAATGTCGATTTTTTTAAAAATTTTGCGAGAAAACTCCAACAATGGAGTTTCTTTGCTCATAATGCGTAAAATGTTTAAGGCTTCCAGGTTGAAACATCTTTTTTAGATAGATAGCTCTATTTTTTTAATAAATAAAACTTAATCGATTATGATTTGGGTCGAGTTAAATTGGATCAGGTTGAAATATGTTGTAAATTGATGTATTTCAAGTTAGTTTGGGTTTAATCGAGTTATGAATTTATGTATTTTCAAGTTAGTTTGGATCGAGTTGAGTTTGGGTCCTATCGGGTTCTCCCACCTACTCTCCTCCTCCTCCTCCTCCTTCTCCTCCTCCGTTGTCCCTAGTTTCTGTTACAACAACAACAGTGGCAAAATCTCTCTCCTCCCTCCTACACGAGCTTCCGACATTCTTCAAAGTGAACACATTCGCAGATGCACGAGCCCACCTGTTGTCCTTCATCTCCATAGATTCCCAGGATACCCTTCACAAACACCTCCTTCACTCTTCCGACCAAAACCCTCCTCCTATTAGGGCCCTCCTTGACACCTCCATTGGCGCCTACTCCCAGCTCGGAAATCCCCATTATGCCCTCCACGTCTTCAAGAAGATGAAGCGCCTCAAACTCAAGCCCAACTTACAGACTTGCAACACCCTGCTCAATGCCATGGTCAAGTACCCCTCATCCCACTCCCTTCTTACTTGCAGAGAAATCTTTGATGACGTGGGTAAGCTTGGTGTTCCCCCAAATGTCAAAACTTTTAATATTTTGATTAATGGCTACTGTTCCGAGTCTAGGCTTAAGGAGCTATGGATATGCTGGGGCTTATGGGGGACTTTGGCTGCGCCCCTGATAATATCACCTATAACACTATACTCGATGATTTGTGTAAGAAGGGCAGGTTGAATGATGTGAGGGATTTGTTGGCTAATATGAAGAGTAGAGGCCCGCTTCCCAATCGAAATACTTATAACATTTTGGTTCATGGGTATTGTAGGATGGGCTGGTTGAAGGAAGTTGTGCAGGTTATTGACTTGATGATGCACAATAACTTGATCCCTGATGTTTGAACCTATAATATGTTGGTTGGTGGCTTCTGTAGTAGTGAGGGTAAGATCGATGAGGCATTTAGGATGAAAGATGAGATGCTTAAGTTGAAGTTAAAACCCGATGTGATTACTTACAATACCTTGATCAATGGGTGCCTTAAGCATAGAGATGGTAATCAGGCATTTAAGTTGCTCGATGAAATGGGCATGGTGGGAGTAGAGAAAGACATTGTTACTTACAATGTTATCATCAAGTGGTTTTGCAAGGACATGAAGATCATTGAAGCAACTAATGTGGTGAGGGAAATGGAGGAAAGTAGACGTTCTCCTGATTCTGTGACTTATAATACTTTGTTAAGTCTTATTGTAAAGTCGGAAACTGGGGAGATGCTTTCAAGATGATGGAACATATGGGTAGGAATGGTTATAAGATGGATATTTTTACACTGAATACTTTCCTTCATTCTCTCTGTGAGGAGAAGAAGCTTGACGAGGTGTATGAGCTGCTCCATCGCGCCTCTAGACGAGGGTATTTGCTGGATGAAGTGAGCTATGGGACCTTGATAACCGGCTACTTCAAGGATGAAACGAGGCTATGGCTTTGAAGGTTTGGGATAAGATGAAAGAGAAAGGGATCATCCCGAGTGTTGCAACTTTTAATTCTGTTATTGGAGGGCTGTGTAAAACAGGAAAAACTGATCAAGTAAACGGCAAGTTGAATGAACTTCTACAAAATGGGTTGTTCCCGGATGATATTACGTACAACACTATTATCCATGGTTATTGCTGAGAAGGTAAGGTTGATGAGGCTTTTCAATTCCACAACAAAATGGTGGAAAACTCGTTTAAGCCAAATGTTTATACTTGTAATATACTTTTGCGCGGACTTTGCTCTGATGGGATGCTGGATAAAGCCATTAAGCTTTTTGATACCTGGATCTTTAAAGTGAAGAAAGTTGATGTAGTCACCTAAAACACATTGATAGCATGCCTGTGCAAGGAAGGAAGACTGGAGGGATGCCTTGGAGTTTGTCAAAAACATGGTAAATAATGAGTTGGAACCGAATAAATACACATATAATGCCGTTTTCAATGCCCTGATTGGTGCAGGGAGAACATAAGAAGCAGAAGAGTTTAGGGAATCCATGATTAAAACTCGCAAGTGGTTAACCCAATCCTTAGAGCCTGAGAAAGCAGAAACGAATGATACTGATGTCGCTAGTTCGAAGCATGTTTCATGTTCTAGAGACTTTTCAAAGCGGATTAATCAACTGTGTGTAGAAGGTAGGTACAAAGAAGCTATGAACATATATGACAAGGCTTCCCACGAAGGGATAGCCTTAGATAAGATAACTTATTTCACTTTAATTGAGGGTCTTCTTAGGAGAAGAAAAGGCATATCAAAGGCACCTCGGCAACAATGACCATTTCCATGGTTTCCTCTTTATAGGTTTGCTTGCTTCAATTAGGATGCATACTTTCGATGTTCTTCAAGCCAATTTTCTTTGATGTTAATGTGTTATTAATCCGAAGTCTGGATTGCTTGCTGATGGTATTCCTTTTTTTTTTTTTGCTTTAGTATTTTCGCATTTTTTTCAAATGATATTATATTGTTATTTGTTTGTGTTAGGAAATAAGTGCCTTGCAATTGTCCTTTTGGATCTCGAATTCGTTTCTGACCTGAATCTGTTTAATTAGGAAGGTTTCCTAATTAATATCTGATTGATTAGAGTTTCCTAATCAATATCTGAGTATCTGACCTAGGATTTCCTGTTGTATAGGGTTTCCTAATCTGTTTAGGGTTTCTATTTAGGTTGAGAGTATTATATAAACTCTCAGACCCTTACCCTAAGAATTATGATATCAGTCTGAAATCTGTAACCTCTCCTCAAATTAATAAAACTATCCCCTCCTTCTGCCGGTGGACGTAGCTAACAAGTTGTTAGTGAACCACGTAAATCTGTTTGTCTCTCGATTTTACGTTCTTATTTGTTTGTCCTTCTCTTCCGTTATAACAAACTGGTATCAGAGCTTTAGGTTTTTTATGATATGCGAGAAAGATGTCTGTGATGAGTTTTAAAATCAAGATATTTAATGGGGGAAATAGTTTTAGTCTGTGGCAAATCAAGATGCGGGCGTTGCTAAAACAACAGGGACTGTGGGCGCCACTCGTGAAGAAGAAAGACAACACAGTAACCGCTGAGATGGTCGTTCTGGAGGAGAAGGCGCATTCAACAATCTTGTTGTGTCTGTCTGATGATATCATCACTGAAATCGCGGAGGAAGAAACCGCGGCGGGTCTATGGAAAAAGCTTGTAAGTCTATACATGACGAAGTCTTTAACCAATAAGTTGCTTTTGAACCAACGTCTGTTCAGTCTGAGAATCCAGGAAGGTATGCCTCTTCGAGATCATCTCGATCAGTTAAACACAATATTATTAGAACTGCGTAACATTGATGTTAAGGTAGAAGACGAGGATGCCGCATTAATTCTGTTAGTATCTTTACCGTTGTCAAATGAGAATTTTGTGCAATCTTTTATTGTTGGTAAAGATACAATTACTTTAGAGGAGGTCAGATCGTCCCTCCATTCTAGAGAACTGTGCCATAAGGTGGCTGGTACAATTACAGATAATCAGGCTGCAGGGTTAGTAGCCAGTGGGGGTCAGGGACAGGGAAAATCGAGGAAGAATAAATCTGGTTCTAGTACTCTTGTTTCCAAAGGTCCACAACCCAATGATATCTGTCATTACTGTAAAGAGAAGGGACATTGGAAATTCGATTGTCCCAAGAAAAAGAATGAACATGACAAATCTGGTATTGCTGGTCTAGCAAATGTAGACTTTGAGGAAGATGATTATGCTCTAGTTGCTGAGAAGGTCACAGATCACACTGATTCGTGGATTCTAGATTAGGGAGCTTCTTACCATATATGTCCGCGCAGGGAGTGGTTTTCAACGTATGAACAGATAGACGGGGGGAATATTTCTATGGCCAGTAATGCTGTCTGTAAAGTAGTTGGAATTGGCTCAATCAAGATTAGGACAAATGATGGTAAATTCTGCACGTTGAATGGAGTTAGACATGTTCCGCTGATGACAAAGACACTGATATCCTTGAGTCGGTTAGACAAGAAAGGTTTCAGCCTTCAAGGTAAAGGCGGAGTTCTGAAAGTCTGCAAGGGTTCAAACGTGGTTCTGAAAGGTACCAAGCGCAGTAATTTATATCATCTTCAAGGATCTACACTATCTGGTTCTGTTGCTGGTGCATCCTCTGATAGTGAAAGAGAGATGCAACCTCTGTCTGATCTGGTCCCGAATAGCAAGTTTTAACATGGTTTGAACTTGCTACAATTTGGAAGTATCTGATTGCCCTTTGTTGGGCAATATCTGAGGCAGGAGGGGAGAGGAGTTTTATTTCTGGTACATTTGGCATTCGTTGAAGTGCATCTGGTAAATCTGTTGAGGAGTTTTCTGGTACATCTGGCATTCGTAGGAGTGCATCTGGTACATCTGTTTGATCTGATTGTGAGACAATTCAAGTCAAGGTGGAGATTGTTAGGAAATAAGTGCCCTGCAATTGTCCTTTTGGATCTTGAATTGGTTTCTGACGTGAATCTGTTTAATTAGAAAGTGTGGACATGACATAGGTCCACCCCGACGCGGCCACGCGCGGGTTTGGGAAGGCGAATGAATCTCCATATGAGACGGGTCGAATTAAAATTTAAATCGAAGTGGAGTCGCCACCGAACTTTGTGGGAGTTTGGGCCCGTTCGAACCCACTCTATGTCGTAGTGGGCCATGCACAAAGTATGACCCATTTCCGATGTCAGAGTTTATTGGGCTCGTCCCTTTGTATTTGATACCGATACCGACATTATCGGATACCGTGTATTGAATGACTCTCATGCGCCAACGGTTTCGGGCATCCGGAAACCGAGGTTCTGAGTAAGTGGTGAGGGTACGTGTTGGGAAGTTCACAAAGAACACCCAACCCCGCCCGCACATTAGCGACCTCTACTAAGATATCGTTTGATGTTTTAATACGCGTGCTAGTAGAACAATGAAATGATATGCAAACATTGTTTTCCCTAAACATGCGAGAATTGAATGAGTTGCTAAGTCGATTTAATGCATCTAATACTAACGTCAAAGTTGTATTTAGCATGCGAGTTCATTTTAGTTCAATAAAATAAACAATGAAAAATCAACAAGAACATAGCAAACTTGTTAGTAACGCTATCGCGATTGATAAATTGAATAAAGATATAGATGCGATGAATGCATGATTTTGGAAAGTTTCATATGTCACGCGATGGATTAACGCGTGTTGACCGTGGTCAAGGGAAAAATATATCGAGATCTAAAAAAATGTTTTGTCTAAAAAATGATGTTCGAACAATAATAAAAAAGAGCGAAATTGTGCCGCGTTTCCAGGCAGTCGCGCGATTCGCCTGGGAACGGCGCGACTCGCGCGGGTCAGGCGACTCGCCCGGGATGCCGGCGGGTCGTGTGACGGGCTGTTTCGAAATTGTTTTCTTCGGAAAATTGATGACTTTATTAAATCGCGTACAAATATTGTGTAATTTGCACTTGACTTAATATTTTCGATATTCGTCGTATTCAATATTCGATTATGAAATCGATATTAAGTACTTGGAATAATTTATACTCGATTCTAATTTTGATGCTCGTCGTATCCCATATTCGATTATTGAATCGGTATGAAATGCTAGAGCGAAAACTTGAAGAAAATAATATAAGTCGTTTAAATTAACTAAAACGATATAGATTTTTCTCCGCGTTTATAGTGTCGTAATTAATTCTTGCCGAATTAAATGACATCTAGGTTAGCATCAACGAAAATCGTGTCAGTTTAATTTATTGACTAAATCGTTTGGATTCAATGGCCAATTATTGAATTGGTATCGAATCCAATTGATTGCCATCTTGCGATTATTAAAAGACTTGATTCCCTCGGCTTCCCAACATCGTAAAACATCCCTAAGGATTGCGTGATGTCGGATCCGCGTCAACGGGTTTCGACCCTAATAAAAAAAAGTATTTGTTTTGGAAATAGTTTTAAAGATCGACGAAATATGCGATTATGACGGAATAAGAAAATTATGGTTGATGTTAATTCGTCTCAACAATCAAGCGATCGGGGTGATGGGATAAGCGACCGGCAACGCTGAGTGCAATACTGTTGTATATTCGGGTTTCCTTATCCCACCATCACTCACACTCGACACGAATCGACGAATATTTTAGTATTTTATACTAGTTATATTATCGATATTATAGGTACAACGATAAAATAAATAAAAATAAACAAAAAAAGAAGATGGAGATGACGTGAGGAAGAGAAGAAAGGGAAAAGAACGGGGTTTTGCACCCTCAACCTACATGTTCTTGTTCTCGGACGTGACTCGTAGTTGTGGCTTTCACGGGAGTAATCGAGATGTAAGTTAAGTTATGGTGATTAGGGTTTGTCTCCTAATTGCTAGGGTTAGGGCTTGAGTGTAGTGTAGATTAGAGATTAATTAGGGTTGAAAGTAGGGTTCGAAAAGATGTCTAAATGCATGTGCATGAGGGTGTATATATAGGCCAAGCTATGAACTTTTGTGTCTAGGGTTTTCTGCCTTGACGAACTTGACCTGATGACCCGTCTGAAGGTGGACCGTGGGTGAGCTACTCGGAAACGGCTTTGACCGGGTTTTGACCCGGTCGCTAAAAGTCGGTTTTATTCCCGGTGTCGGTTTTGACCCAAATTAGTCTTATTTGATTGGAAATGATCCACTGGGCCTGAATTTGAGGTCGGTTTTGTGAGATTTGTACTCCATAAGTGCTTAAGCCAACAACTAATGGTTTTGAGCCCATATACGAGCGCGTAGAAACACGTTTGCGTCTGATCATCATCGGATGTTTTTTGGAAACTGCTATAAACACCTGGCAGTCAAAATGTGGGTGTCTACAGGAAGGTTTCCTATATAATATCTGATCAATTAGAGTTTCCTAATCAATATCTGAGTATCTGACGTATGATTTCCTATTGTATAGGGTTTCCTAATCTGTTTAGGGTTTCTATTTAGGTTGAGAGTATTATATAAACTCTCAAACCATTACCCTAAGAGTTATGATATCAGTTTGAAATCTGTAACCTCTCCTCAAATTAATAAAACTATCCCCTCCTTCTGCCGGTGGACGTAGCTAACAGGTTGTTAGTGAACTACGTAAATCTGTCTGTCTCTCGATTTTACGTTCTTATTTGTTTGTCTTTCTCTTCCATTATAACAGTTTGATTCTTTAATTTGCTTTAAATGCATGTTTGATGAACTTGTAACCCATAATAGAGTGGTGAAAGAGTTATAATATTGTTCTTAGCTGCTCATTTTGTGTATTTTAATACGGAGTAGTATGTATTCCAATAAATTGTTTCTGCACTGTGTCTATTGACACTTAAATTTGTTTACTCTTTCCTTGAGGATATAATCATAGATTATGAAATTAGCATGTTGAATTAGGTATGTAATTGAGTTCGAAATTGTTCGACTTCATTGTAATCGTTCATGATTTCACTTTGAAGGTGGAAATGTATAGGCCATCTTCCTTTTGTTTCAGCATCTTTCTTTATTTTCTTGAATTTATAGCAGATTAAATGCACATTATTTTTGCATTGGCTGAAGTTTAGATGTCAGTTGATTATTAGCATTGAAATGCATGCAGGTAGTGAATAAGTGATACAAATTGGGAAAACCTAGTGTAAAATTCCTTGTAATGTCTTAATCATTAAAAAGAGTACCAAGTAAAAGATTGTGGTATTGTTTTCTGATGTTGCTGGCATAGCATAGTTTCATAAATCACGCACATAATTAGACAGTTATATATTCATAATTCATCATGTAACAGTGGTATAGGCATATAGCATGTAATATCATTAACATATAACAGTAGTATAACATGTGATATTATCATACATAGAAGAATATACCCTAATCCATCCTAGAATATCTTATACTCTTATCGTACATAGAATTACTAAAGATTAAGTTTAATCATCAATCAATCAATCAATCAATCAATATATATATAATTAACGAAAGTTTTTTTTATTTTACAATCAATATTAACTATATTACATATGAGGTTAGAAATAAACTTCTTAATTCTAACCTAAGACGGATTTCGAGTGAAAGTAGAATTCTTTTTATAATCAACACAAGTCTATTAATTATTAATTACATTACCATAATTACTATACGCAACACAAGTAATATGTCATATTATATATAACAATAACAATAATGCATGGGCTTAAAATTGACTGATTATGTAACATGTATAGATGATTATCATTATATTGAGTATATTGATTTTTATTGATTATTATCAGTAATAGTATAAATTAATAAATTTTGATTGAAAGTAGAATTCATACTTCTAACCTTATAAGACAAATTTTTTTTAATGTACGTAATTTTTTAAAAATAACTTTAAACATGTCGGGTGAAAATACTAAATACGGTCGGTTTAATTATAGGTCGTGTTATATGGGTCCGAAACGGGTTATGGTCAGAATACGGATTGTTTTGAATGTCGATTTTTTAATCTCTTTTTATTTATTTTAATAGTACTTCGTATTATTTGTATACTCCTTAATTATGATGCTTATATTTCAAATATTTAAACTAATATTCATCGCACGGACTTTATATTTCAATAAATTTTTAAAATTATTTTATAATTAAAAGATAAAAATTTAATTGAATATTAGTTTATAGTTTTAATTAAAATATCAATAACCCTCACCCAGAATTAACAATCATAACCCTCTCCCCACGGGACTCCCTCTTACTCCTTCATTCTCAATTTTTTTTCACTCTCTTACTTCTCTCTAAACCGACCCAATAAGGCTACAAATAAAGTTAAATTAAAATTATCACATATCGAAAAATTATAATGAGGTGAAATTTACGTAATCTTTTGTTCTTAGATATTAACCAACAATCTTTTGAAACTTAAGAAAAAGTTCTAAGACTAAGACTATATAGTCAAAGTATAATCATCTCGCATCGAAAAAATAAGATGGGGTGATTAAATTCTATATACTATATCTAAACTAAAAGTATCATTCTCCTATAAATAAAAGTTTTTAATTAGACTATATCTAAATTTAAATAAACTTAAGTAAAATTATTCCACATCTAAAAATTACAAAAGGTGAATTTTTCTAATTATATAAATAAGAGTAATAATTCATCCAAAATGTATAATAAGATGATCAAATTCGATTATATAAATAAAGAGTAATTGTTTGTCCTTTAACTTTTATATTTTAAAACGTAATTTAGTAGAATTAATGTCATTGAAACATATTAAAATGATCCAGTTGTAAAAATAAGGGGTGCCTTAGGCCTCCAAAAAAATAATCTTATACCAATGAAACTGTTTGTTCACTAACATGAGGTACCAAAGGTATTAAGTAAAATATTTGTGTCCTATTAAAATGTTTTTGCACCTATTGTATGTAAAACCGGTTCCAAAGACCCAATCAATGGAACCTACTTCTTCAACAAGAGATTCCAAAGGTATTGAGTAAAATATTTAGACCTTATTAAAATGTTTTTACAACTGTTATATGTAGACCCGGTTCCAAAGGTACTGAGTATTAAAATATTTTTTCATCTGTTGTACGTAGAACCTACTTCTTCAAGAGGGGTTTCCAAAAACACGATAAACCTATCAGGTCCACCTTCAATCTCCATCACTTTCTTAATCAGGTCCATCACCCATTGCTAATAACTTCCCTCTTCGTCCTAAATCCTAAAAACTCAAGCCACCTTCAACGCTCCTTCCCCGGCTCCCCGCTCACCTTCTTCCTCGGTTCTCCTTCCTCGACCTAAACCCTAAAACGAAGAACGACGAATGACGAATTGAAGAGAAGACCCATTCTCTTCTGCAATTTGATATAAGTTCGCTTAGTCAGGAAGAACACGAAGCCGAACCTAACTCTAATCCTAATTTGATTCGTTTTAAGGTATTTGGTTCTCTCAAACTATTAACATCGTGTCATTTGCATAGTTCAATCAAGTTATTGTAACCTTTGATTATTATTTTTGTTGTTGATTATGAAAATAGAGTTTAAATCGTGGTTTTAGTTGATACCTGAGCGAAATTGATTGCCTACTTTATGTGTTCATTTTGTAAGAATTAGGTATGGTGTACATATGATGCTGAAGGATGAAGTTAATGTTGTTTTTTGATTGGTTGATTGTTTAACAATTACTTGTGCATTGGAGTAACACATGGGTAAGGGTAATGCTGTGTGGGATCAAAGTGAATGTCGTATAGTAGGTAGTATTAGAGATAAAGCAACAACTTCTTCGGCTTATGTTTAGCAGCAACTAGTAGCAAGAATTTGATGTTGATTATCTCTATTGATTTGACTTTTCAATTTGATTTAGTTTTTGTTTTTGTTTTGTGTTAATGAATTTTCAAGTGGGGGTTTCTGAATTATATTTGTTGAATTGTTTGATTGATGATCAATCATGGTAGTGAATTGGATAATTTTGATGATTTAGTGGTGCACTAAATTTCAAGTTCAATTGTGTATTAGATTATATGTATCTAATTGAGTAATTTTTGTTGAGTTTAGTTGAAAATGCTTTCTCTAAGACCAAATTTACTATGTCTTGAGTTCAAAGTAATGAATAATAATGGTCTGCCAAAAATAATACTGGTGCACATATGGATTAATTCTTCGTGCTAATTCTTATATGAGACGATATTGTTGGATGAAATTGCAAATTTATTACGGATTATGTGTTTGCTAGAGGAGAAAAATGTGAGGTGTTTTGTCTAAACAATGTGTATAGGCATGTGGCTAATCGCGTTCATCTCCATAGTACTTCTCTTATGGGAGATAATTAGAACTGTGCTAGTATTTAAATTTACATACTCACCGCCAACCATACTATACCTATAGAATTATACGTCCCTTATCAAGTTATACTCGGTCTATAATGACTAAAATAGTAGAGTAGTAATTCCTTTTAACAAAAAGTTTAGCCAACCCCGTGATATTTCACGGGTATAACACTAGTTATTTTACAAATCTCGCACCATTATTTTCAGTGGACTACTTATCAGCCTTCATTCACCTCATCAACTCTATTCTCGCTAGATACATCTTCCGAACAAGGCTGCTTCGGTTCAACCGTTCAACTTTAATTTGTTTTGTTGCTTCATCATTCTTTAATGTCACTTGCATATTCTATTCTTGTTTTTATTTCAATTACTTTCTAGGTTCATAATTACTTAGTCAAGGTATGGATGTTATTTCAGTCATTTATCGAGGTATAAATTTTGATGCAATCAACTTTCCAATCACGACTAAGCTTCATGGTGTCACTCGTGATTCTTGTGCTTGCCTTTAATGTCGAATGCTTGTAAATTTTGCGAGAAAACTACTCCAACAATGGAATTTCTTTGCTCATGAAGCATCCAATGTTTAAGGCTTCCAGGTTGAAACATCTTTTTTTAGATATATAGCTCTATTTTTTAATAAATAAAACTTAATGGATTAGGACTTGGATCGGGTTAAATTGAATCAGGTTGAAATATGTTGTAAATTAATGTATTTCAACTCAGTTTGGGTTTAATCGAGTTAGGAATTTATGTATTTTCAGGTTAGTTTGGATCGAGTTGAGTTTGGGTCCTATCGGGTTCTCCCACCTACTCTCCTCCTCCGTTGTCTCTAGTTTCTGTTGCAACAACAACAATGGCGAAATCCCTCTCCTCCCTCCTACACGAGCTTCCGACATTCTTCAAAGTGAACAAATTCACAGATGCAAGGGCCCATCTGCTGTCATTCATCTCCATAGATTCCCAATACCCTTCACAAACACCTTCTTCACCCTTCTGACCGAAACCCTCCTCCTACTAGGGCCCTCCTTGACACCTTCATTGGCGCCTATTCTCAGCTCGGAAATCCCCATTATGCTCTCCACGTCTTCAAGAAGATGAAGCGCCTCAAACTCAAGCCCAACTTGCAGACTTGCAACACCCTGCTCAATGCCATGGTCAAGTACCCCTCTTCCCACTCCCTTCTTACTTGCAGAAAAATCTTTGATGACGTGGGTAAGCTTGGTGTTCCCCCAAATGTCAAAACTTTTAATACTTTGATTAATGGCTACTGTTCCGATTCTAGGCTTAAGGATGCTATGGATATGTAGGGGCCTATGGGGGACTTCGGCTGCGCCCCTGATAATATCACCTATAACACTATACTCGATACTTTCTGTAAGAAGGGCAGGTTGAATGATGTGAGGGATTTGTTGGCTGATATGAAGAGTAGAGGCCCGCTTCCCAATCGAAATACTTATAACATTTTGGTTCATGGGTATTGTAGGATGGGCTGGTTGAAGGAAGTTGTGCAGGTTATTGACTTGATGATGCACAATAACTTGATCCCTGATGTTTGAACCTATAATATGTTGGTTGGTGGCTTCTGTAGTGAGGGTAAGATCGATGAGGCATTTAGGATGAAAGATGAGATGCTTAAGTTGAAGTTAAAACCCGATGTGGTTACTTACAATACCTTGATCAACGGGTGCCTGATGTGTCGTGTTTATATAGCGATATTCCCTCAATTGCGTTGTCTTTTCCGGTCGGAATGCGCTCCTTAGAGCCGTTTCTTCTAACATTTTGCTTTGAGTGAGTGTTTTTGTAGATTCTACATGATTTCAGGTCTTTATGTGCATTTACACTCATATCTGGTTAGAAGAACGATCCCGAGACAAAACCCGTGCGTTAGAACGTTTAGGCGAAGAAGAAATGAGAAGCGTCGATTCATTGGGCCATGAAAAGCGGCCCAACACTTCTTCTATTGGTGTTGTGCGCGCCAGCCTACCTTGATAGGCCGCCTGCTGGCCGACCGACATGACACAAGGGTATTTTTAGCTTAATTTTTTAGTGTGCCTCGGCCCCTGCATGTGTGTAGACACCCACATTTTGACCGCCAGGTGTCTATAGTAGTTCCCGCCAAACACCCGATGATGATTGGACGTAAACGTGCTTTGACGGACTCGGATATGGTATATAATAGGGATGACGGCATATTGTAGACACCCGCATTTTGACTGCCAGGTGTCTATGGTAGTCTCCGACAAACACCCGATGATGATCGGACGCAAACGTGACTTGGTATAATCGGATTTGGGCTCGGAATCAATAATATCCAACATGGACTTTTAGCGGAGTAATAATCTCACAAAACAGACCTCAAATCCAGGCCCAGTGGGTCGTTCCGAGCAAAATAAGACTAATTTGGGCCAAAACCGACACCAAAAATAAATCCCGTCTTTTAGCGACCGGGTCAAAACCCGGTCAAGGACGAACCCGTCACACAAATCAGCCAAGTTCAGCTTCTAGAAGATGGCGCCCAAATCAGAATTCAAAAAGCAAAATCAAATCAAAAGGTCAACCCTTCCTAAATTAACTCAACTCACCCAACTCCCCCCACTCTATAAATACACCTTAATCCTCATCATTAAGGGACTTTTTTTGAGCATTATTAAGAGTTTTAAGAGCTGAAGCAAGAGCCTTTAAAAACCTAAACATCCTACTCTACAAACCCTAAGCAAAACACTACCAAAAACCGAGCCATTTTGCTCTCATACAAAACCGGCACATACACACACAACACATACACACCATAACTCACATTCATCCTCGATACTCCGGCGTTCCGTCGCTATTCACGAGTCTATTTCCGAGGCCTATACCAAGCATGTATGCTGAGGGTGTCCTAAACCCCATTTCGATCCTTACTACTTTGTTACTATTTACATTTTTGCGTTATTTATGTTATAATTATACTAGTATCGTAATATTAACACTAACATAATACTAACATTTTATTTCTCGCATACTAACTTTATTTTCTCGTTATTAACATTACCATACCGCGTATATATATATATATTAACACTAGTATTCGGTTTCAAATCCGTTTGACTACGACGATCGCCTAAAGTCCGTCTAATCCCTTTACGAGTAACGACGGAGGTGGAGCCCTTTCAAGGAGCCCCGCCCCAATGTTCTCAAGGGCGTGACGTGATTGCAATCGGTCGTAGTTGAACGCATTCGATCCCATTTCAATTAGTACGAAACCCGTTGACACGAAAATCGACATCACATAATCCGAAAGGGTTAGTTTCGATGTCGTGACGTAGAGAGATACAATTTCGTCACTAATTCAAAATTCTTAATCTATAAAAAACATAAATCGAGTAAATAAACCCGCATTGGCACGTGATTATAAAAATTGACGATTTTTCGACAAATAGAAAATGCCCGACCAGGCCCACACGCGAGTCGCGCGACCGGCCATGCGACTCGCGGGCAGGCCTGTCCGGCCGAGACCATTTTTCCCGTTTTCCCGACTTTCTACCCTTTTTGGTCCTTACATTAATACGCGACCTTCGCGACATACGACCATGTTTTAAGACTCGTCTTTATGACTTTTAGTCAACGCGTGTAAAGACCATCACGTGAACCCATTTTTCTAAAACTCATGCACATTACGACACTAAAAGAAACGACTTTGATCGACGGTCTCACACTATTAATTTTTATGTCGACGAATCTTTAGTCGTATCCGACACATAATTAATTTAGACTTCATTTTTCGAAGTGATAAGTCAGGACAAGACATCGAGGTTCGAGATCGGGTTAGATTCACGCCTAGGTCTCGAACCTCCGTCCTTTGATTAATATGCAATATAATGCGTTATTAATTAAGGTTCGTCCGTCTAACTAATTCACGATCTAGCGAACATTTATTATATACGGGTCTTTGTCGAGTCGTGTATTTTATTTCTCGCTTTTCTTATTTAGTTTGCTATTTCTTTTAATCATTATAATAATCGTTGTATTGTGAAATCCGGGTTGTATTTCCGCCCGTGTAACTTGTACGTTATTTATTTCCGAGTTTCGTTTATTTACTTGCTTATCGCTTTATAAATGAACCTCGCATGCTAAATCATTTCGACCATAATTAAATGCATTAAATGACGTAATTCATATATAATTCACATGCTTAGCCCGAAGACGCTGTTTGCATATCATTTTATCATTTTACTAACGCGCGTACACGAACACGAACGGTGTCTTAGTAGAGGCCGCCATGTGCGAGCGGGGTTGGGTGTCCTTAGTGGGCTTCCCAACACGTACCCTCACCCCTTACTCAGAACCTCGGTTTCCGGATGCCCGAAACCGTTGGCGCACGAGAGTCATTTTATATACGAAAGCCGGTGTAAACGGTATCGGTATAATAATGCAAAAGGACGAGCCCCATGAACTCTGAAATCGAAGTGGGCTTACTTTGTGTATAGCCCATGACGACATAGAGTGGGCTCGTATGGTTCCGAATAACCACAAAATTCGGTGGCGACTCCATTTTGACTTAAATTTCGAACCCGAGAGCAATCTCACCACGAGATTCATTCGCCTACCCAAACCCGCGCGTGGCCGCGTCGGGGTGGACCTACGTCATGTCCACAATTTGGCGACTCCGCTGGGGATACCTGATGTACCACATGTCATCGGGGTTCCTAGGGTGAGACTCGAAGAGAAATCGTTCGAATATTAGTGTACGCGCATTAGTTTAATGATTCATGCATAACCCAAATTTTGCCCGGGCCGGTTACTTGTGACCGACGTCCCACTACACCACGGTGCATTTCTACATGGGTGCGCTAAAGACATCGATGGTGGAACTCGTCTCGGTTTCGCGGCATGTCCTAAGACCAACTCGGTTTAGGGAGTCCGTCCTTCACACGAGAAAGCCATCGTTGTTGGTATAGACCCTATTCTGACCGACCGAGACTTAGTGTAAAGCATACATAAGCGTCGTTATAATGCTTGCTTGACTACGTGCTACTTGGTTTCCGTGTCATTTCTTTCAAAAAACCGTCATTTCAAAAAATGCATCTTTTCAAAAATACCAAATTTTGAAAAAAAAAAACCCGAAATAATGTCCGTTTCGGGACCCGTCTTTTCAAAATATCCAATTTTCTAAAACTCGGGATGCCGCCGAAATTTAGGATCAACGATTTGACTCAAATATCCTTTTCTCTAGTCGGCATGCCGTCCGTTTTAACTCTCGAATTTCCGAAACCACCCTGATTTTCTGAATTCTTCAAAATTCTAATCTCGGTTTTCGAAACTCTTTTTTCAATTTTCAAACTCTCGGAAATCCACCCATCTTATACTCAAATTTCAAACATCCAACCTCCCTAGTGAACCTTCTTTATTATAGGACCTACCGTCTAGCCGTGTGTCGGGTCTTTGCATAGTTTGTCGAAGGTCTATAGCGTCGAAACTCCGCTGATCTTATATCATGAGTTTCCCCCCTTTCCCGAGTCCGCCTTATCTGTCAAGGCACGACCAACCCGCGTAGGGCATACCCCTACAAAGGAAAGTCCGTCCATACACTCGAGTCAAAAGTCTGGGGAAAAGTCTTACGCGGACCTTCCTTCGAACGGGATCAGGCCCACAAAGCCAAAATCCTAAGGAAGTTATGTCACCCATCGAGTCATCCGTCTAGATGTCTTTCTCGAGTCTTTAGTCTTCTTTCCTAGTGTCGCTCGGGATGTACTCTTTTATGATTCCAAGATCTGGGTTTGGTTACTGATTACACGGTGTTCTTACGGACAGGCCACCGGCAACCAGACACGCCCGCAGGATGGCTACTTTGAACAGTCTGCAAACCTCTTTGAACGCCATGGTCGCGAAGCAAACCGACATCGAAGCCCAACTGACTGAAATGAGGGCTGGCCAAGTGGCCATCGTTGCTCGCCTAGCTACAGTAGAGCAAAGGACTCCTAATGTCGAGACCACTGGGCCTCTAGCTGAACTGGTCAGCGTAGTGCGCCGACTAGAAGAACAAGTCCATTTGACTGGGAGTAACAATATCCACCGGGAGAATAGCCGAGAGTACTCCACGGTGAGTGACAAATTACCCGCAAACCTGAACCTTACAGGCTTGCCCATGTTTGAGGGAACTGAAGATCCGTTACTACATGTACGGGCCTTCAAGGAATTCATGGCCATCAAGGGAGTGGATTCATCGATGTTCAAGAACCTCTTTGCTGCATCTCTCGAGAAACACCCACGGGCCTGGTACTACAGGCTAGACCCGAAGAAGTTCCCTACCTGGGATGATGTGGCCACCGAGTTCGCTCGGAACTATGCTGACAACACCGAGATCCAAACCACAATGCAATCTCTGGAGGTTATGGCCCAAGAGCCGAAAGAAGGTTTTACTAAATACCTTCAACGCTGGAGGGCCGAGAGCGTGAAACTGGTTGACAAGCCCAATGAGAAGACTTTGGTGGAGGCTTTTGTCAAGAACCTCCTCCCTTCCTACCGGGTTCACCTCCGGTACGCTGTCATACCCAATTTCACCACCCTTACTGAAATGGGTATAAGGATCGAAGACGATCTGAGACTGGAAGGCCTCACTAAGGCCGCTAGCAAAGGGTACCAAGGGGCCTCTTCCTCCACCACTAAGCCCCAGGCTGCAACTCGCAGCATTTTTGACGCGGTTAATCTACTAGATGCCCCGTCCAAGAAGAGCACCCCACCTCGGGTTTTCACTGATATAGGTACCACCTATACCTATGCCTTACAAAGGCTGTCCTCCAAAGGCCTAATCCAACCGATAGGCCCAACTCCTGAAGTTCCGGTCGAGCGACGCTCCAAGAACTACAATGCTCAGGCCTATTGCCAATACCACCGGGGCAATGGGCATGATACCGAAAAGTGTTGGAAGCTGAAACACCTGATTCAGGACCTGATCAAGAGCGGTAAAATCCCGCTACCCGGAGATAAGCCAAGCAACAAGGAGAACCCTTTCAGCTCCCATGCCATCTTTGCTAGGGAGGTGATTGATTGCTCTCACCTTATCTCTCCATTTATCCCGCAAGTGAACGGGATCTGGTTTGATGACGAGGATGATGTCTACCTCGCTAAAGGGGAAACCGTTCCCATCACCCCTGAACAGATTCGCGAGGCCAAGACTCGAGTCCTAGCCAGCAACAACCTTGGTCGTCTCTATTCAGCCACAAGCACTAGGGACACCCCCATCCCGACAACCATCACCGATCCACTCGGGATGGAAGTCGCCCCTGAAGAGCCTACCGCTGAAACGGCTATTGTGAAACAACTGAAGAGGACCCGAGTTGACCTCACTATATGGCAACTCTTAGTCAACTCACAAGAACATCGAGAAGCACTTACAAAGGCTCTCGATCAAGTCAAGATCGACTCTTTGGCTACCCCTGCTGAAATGGTAGCCACAGTCCTACCCCACCTAAAGGGTAAGGCCAAGGAAGGAGGCCCAATGATCACTTTCTCTGAAGCCGACCTGCCGCCATTTGGGGCCTCCCACAACCTGGCCCTCTACATCAGGGTGATTTGCCGAGGAAAATACCTCCCTATGACCTTGGTTGATGACGGGTCCGCTATAAATGTCCTTCCTCTGAGGACCGCCAAAGCCCTCGGCATTACCGAGGCTGACTATATCCCGACTACTCAGACCATCCAAGCTTTTGATGGGAGCCCAAAGTCGGTAGCTGGGGCCATAAAACTGACCATCATAACGGGCCCGATAGAGAAAGAGCTCGAATTTCAGGTGATTGATGTCACCTCGTCATTCAACTTACTCCTAGGAAGGTCGTGGATCCACGCGGTCAAGGCGGTGTCCTCCACCCTCCACCGAAAGATCAAAATGCCTCTGCTCAACGATGTTATTACCTTAGAGGCAACCCCAATGACCGTGGCTAGCTGTAACGCCACGGGCCGCACGGACCTCTGGGGGTTCGACTTTGTGGGGATGATCGAGGAAGAGTACCTCTTTAGGCCTTACTTCACCACAAGCATTGACACAATGCTCCAAAACCTAGGGTACCTTCCGGGGGCTACCTCTCGACCCGACCTTCCAGCTGGGAAGATCATCGAGGTCCTTAAGGACGAAGACTCTCACTTCGGCCTTGGCTATGCCACCACTCCGAGCAACGTTGTCCGCGCGGGAATCGAAAAAGCCTGCAACATCATGAAGGGTATCCACTTGAGCCCTTACAGCCCACGGTTGGCCGACTACTTTGTCACACCCGTATTTGGGGCTACCCAGGTTGGACTGTACCAACCCCATGCTACGCACCTCGGGACCCACACGGCCCCGGACTGCAACTACATCTCGGATGATGTGTTCGCCCTCATCCAGTCTGATGAAGCCAATGACGCTGAGCCCGCGCTGGGGCTGCTCTTCGGGGAAGACACCATAGCCCCGACCCCAAAAGAAGACCTGGTCAACCTGATTCTCCGCAGCAACAGGTTTGACCCGACCAAGCTGATCTCGGATGTTGGTTCCGAGACGGGAAAAAGGGCCTGGAGGAAGACTGTCAAGTGGACTGACAGTCAAGGGAAGATCTACAAGCTGGTCACCGGAGAGGAAGACATGCCTGAGTCTGAGTCCGAGTCTGAGTCGGAGTCTGAGTCAGAGTCTGAGGTCGAGTCTAGGGAAGTCGGTGCTAGAGTCACTCCTGTAACCCCTCTCCCTTCTATCATTCCTGCTGTTGGCACTTCGGGGTCTGTCCCGAGTGCCTTACCAATTCCGCCACTGACCAATGATCAGATGGCTGCTCTCTTTGAGCTGTTTTCCAAATTCTCAATCAATAATAACAACCGTTCTGCTTACGACTTGTCTCTTTTAAATTCTGCTTTCAAAAACGTTTTATGCTATGACATTGAGAAATCCGACGAACAGGTACCCTTACCTCCACATCTGATCGAGCAATTAGAGCAAAGGGAATCCCGAAATCCGGTAATCGAAGAGACCGAGTCCATAAACGTGGGAACAACCTTAGAGCCTCAGATACTTAAGATACGGTTATCCTTAGATCCCGAGGAGAAACAACAATTCATAAACCTCCTCCAAGAATTCAAAGATGTCTTCGCATGGTCCTACAAGGACATGCCGGGGATAGACCGGGAAATAGCTGAGCACCACATACCTATCAAAGACGGGTGCAAACCGGTCAAGCAGAAGCTTCGTCGAATGAGGCCCGAATGGTCTCTCAAAGTGAAAGAGGAAGTCGATAAACAATTCAAAGCCGGCTTCATACAAGTGTCCGAGTACCCAGACTGGGTGGCAAACATCGTACCGGTCCCTAAAAAGGACGGTAAGGTGCGGGTATGCGTAGATTTTCGGGATCTTAACAAAGCAAGCCCGAAGGATGATTTTCCGTTACCACACATCGATATACTGGTGGATAACACGGCCGATCATGCCCTTCTATCATTCATGGACGGGTATGCCGGATATAATCAAATCAAGATGGCAGAAGAAGATATGAGTAAGACCACCTTCACCACACCTTGGGGTACTTACTGCTATACCGTCATGCCATTCGGTCTCATTAATGCCGGGGCCACATACCAAAGGACCGCTACCACTTTATTACACGATATGATGCATAAAGAGGTAGAAGTTTATGTGGACGACATGATCGTCAAATCCAAAGAACGGGACGGTCACATCACCGCCCTAAGAAAATTCTTCACCCGATTGCGCAAATACAATGTGAGGCTAAACCCTCAAAAGTGCAGTTTCGGGGTAACGTCAGGCAAATTACTGGGTCATATCGTTAGCCAACGAGGTATCGAGGTCGACCCAGCTAAAATCAAAGCCATCACCGAGATGCAAGCTCCTAAAAACGAAAAAAAATAAGGGGATTTCTCGGGAAAGTCCAGTACATTAGTCGATTCATTTCCAAATTAACCATGGTATGTGAACCAATTTTCAAGAAACTGAAAATAGGGGAACGAATACTATGGGACGACAAGTGCCAAGCCGCTTTCGACAAAATCAAGGAAATTCTGTCTGCTCCGCCAGTCTTAATGCCGCCTCAGCCCGGTTTGCCTTTATCGTTATACCTAACAACGACCGAGACAGCCATGGGGGCTATGCTGGCTCAGACAGTTAACTCCGAAAAAAGAGCCATCTATTACATCAGCAAGAAGTTTTTAGAGTATGAGTGCAAATATACCATGCTCGAAAAGACATGTTTGGCTTTAGTCTGGGCCACCAAGAAGCTCCGGCACTATATGCTCAGCTACGAGGTCCATGTCCTATCCAAGATGGACCCCATCAAATACCTCTTCGAAAAACCCATCCTCAATGGCCGAATTTCTAGATGGACTCTAATGTTGGCAGAGTTCGACCTAAAATTTGTGCCATTAAAGGCCATTAAGGGGCGGGTGGTAGCTGAATTCCTCCCTGACAGCCCGGTAACCGAAGAAGGACACACCGACACCTGGTCCTTCCCAGACGAAGATATTTTCCATACCGATGCCGAAACGTGTGATTTATACTTCGATGGAGCATCTAATTTTTGAGGGTTCGGAGTCGGGATCCTCCTAATCTCACCAAGAGGGGAACATACTCCCGTCTCCATAAAACTGGACTTCGATGTTACCAATAATGCAGCAGAATACGAAGCATGCATTTACGGGCTACAAGCCGCCGCTAACCTGGGGATCACAAATCTCCGGGTACATGGTGACTCATCCTTGGTCATTAACCAAGCACTGCAAAAATGGAAGACTCGGAATGCTAATCTCGTGGCCTACCAGGCACGAGTAAGGGATCTCGAGAAACAATTCCAGAAGGTAGAATACATATACCTGCCTCGGGAAGAGAATCAGTTTGCGGATGCACTTTCAAAATTGGCATCTCTATTAAATATTCCCGACCACGTGACCAGTATGCCAATTTGCGTCGAAAGACGGTCCGAGCCGGCATATATTCACGATATTGAAGACATTGAGATAACTGATCCCGAACCATGGTACCAGGCTGTGTTGAAGTACCTGACAAACGGAGAGTATCCTCCCGGGACGGAAGGTCGAGCCAAGAAAGCCTTACGAAGGCTAGCCACTCAGTTCATCCGTACTGATGACGGACAACTGTACAAAAAGACGGCACAAGGGGCTCTTCTCCTTTGTGTTGATAAGTATAAGGCTGAGAAGGTCATGGCCGAAGTACATGATGGTGAAAACGGCCCACATATGAATGCCCACATGCTGGTCCGAAAAATCATGAGGCTCGGTTATTACTGGAATACTATGGAAGCCGACTGCCAGTTATATGTCAAACATTGTCATAACTGTCAAATCTTCGGCAACGTGCAACATATGCCGTCATCTTTGCTCTATACCATGACGTCACCCTGGTCGTTCTCAACATGGGGTATCGACATAATCGGGAAAATAAATCCCTCTGGTACTGGTGGACACTGCTTTATTTTAGTAGCTATCGACTATTTCACCAAATGGGTCGAAGCTGAATCATATCGCATTCTCAATGCTAAGCATGTTGCCAAGTTTATCCAGAACAAGATAATATGTCGGTATGGGATCCCACATGAATTCATCAGTGATCACGGGACTCATTTCCAAGCTGAGACCGCAACCTTGCTGACTAAATATAAAATTCAAAGGCACACGTCCTCGCCTTACCGTCCCCAAACGAATGGAGCAGTGGAGGCAGCCAATAAAACAATTGTCACCATACTCAAAAAGATGGCTGATAATTACCGGGATTGGCCCGACAAAATACCTTTTGCCCTATGGGGGTACCGGACGTCAATTCGCACCGTAACCGGGGCAACACCATATTACCTAACCTATGGGATGGAAGCAGTCCAGCCCATCGAATTGGAGGTACCGTCCCTCAGAATTCTGCTAGAAAGCCAAGTACCCGAGGCTGACTGGGTTCGAGCGCGGTATGACTCGTTGGTTCTACTAGATGAACGTCGAAATCGTGCCCTCAACAATATCCAAATCTACCAGAAGAGGATCCAACGGGCCTTCAACAAGAGGGTAAGGCCCAGAAACATTAAAGAAGGGGATCTAGTCCTTAAGTCTATTCGAGCTTTACTACCGGTTGATCCAAGGGGAAAATTCAAACCCAACTGGACTGGGCCGTATCTGGTAAAGAAAATACTATCAGGGGGAGCAGTGATGCTGACGGACCTGGACGGGAATGAGTTCGTCAACCCGACCAACCTGGACCAGCTGAAGCGTTACTACCCTTAGCCATTTCTCAATGTCATTAGCCAAATTTATCAAATTTTTTTTTACAAAAAGCAAGTCAATGAGCTAGAATTATTTATTCTACTGTCACAAAACATCTTGAACCATTAGTCTTGGTGTAATTCGAGATTGCAAATTTACTAACCTTGAACTACGTTTGGTTTGATTCTGCTAATTGCGGATACGTAGGCAGCCCCTCAAAGAGGCACAACCAATGCAATCGAGAAAAGACAGGAACGGTTTAATAATAAACTTTTTTTATTAATTCAAAAAAAAGCCCCGATAAACTCGGGAGATTACAAAATGCAGGAATTCAAAAATACAAAAAAACACACGACCAAAAAAATAGTAATAATACTTAAATAGTAATAAAGCTGAAGGACTTGGCATTCAGGGCATCTTGCCTTTCCCCTTGCCCTTGGCCTCCTTAGCCGTCCACTGGCAACGACGCGGAGGGGAGCATTCCCGAATCACCACGGAAACCTCTCTGGCTCGGGCTCGCCCGCTTGAGCCCGAATCCTCCATCACCTCGATAGGCCCAAGTCGGGCCCTCACGGCCGCAGGAAGCCGGTCACGCGGACCTAGTCGGTCCCGGGCCGCCAGCCTAGGCCCAAGGCGTCTCTCCAAATCAGTCTGGGGGCTTGGCCGCCCCCATTTGCTGCTAGAACCGACCTCCTTAGATCGAGTCTTAGTTTGTGACTTAAGACCCGATTCTTCCCGGGCTGCAGCTTCAGGAATATCTCCCCCGACGAAGAGATCCCTGTTATCTTTCGCTGTCTCGCGACGAACCAGTTCAAAGGCCTCATCAAGCTTCAAGGCCTTGCGAGCCTCCTCGGACTCCTCGGAAGTCCATTTCTGGTAAGCCCTTGAAACCCAAGCGGATTTGCAAGGGCTGGGTATAGTCCATGTAGGACGAGTGAACCATCTTTGCAACCAGGTGTTGCACATAGCGTCCGTCAGTTGGAGCGAGACGCTGATGATGGCTTCAGTCTCAGGAATGCGCTGAGACAAACCGAACTGCCTCAGGATGCGGTCCGGGTAAATGTGAACTGTCCAGTCAAGGGACAGAATCACCAAATAGCGAGCTTGGTCTCTCTTGGCCAGCCCCGTCAGCCTAGAAAGAAACCACCAAGCGACAGTCCACCTTATAAAGGGACCCCCGTGGAACACCAGCTCCTCATCCCAGTAAGCTCGGTTTATTAGATGACTCGAGCTTATCCGCCGCCTTCGGGAGCTAAGCTGACCGCTCCGATAGTTGGGAATACTCGGAGGGGGCTCTATGATTGATAGCCGCTCCGACAGCCATATCTGAAAAGAGTACGCGAATTTTGTAAGCAACAGAAGAGTTCGCCAGATAACTTACAAGGATCCCGCGAAGCGCAAAAAAAAAAAAAACGAAAAAAAAAAAAAAAACGCGCGAGATGTATACCTGCAAAATACGGGTACTCTCCGTCAGTGGTCGGGTCGGGTCAAGTCGCCTAACATCTAGACCCATGATAATCTCCCCAGTGGCTAGCCAGGCAAGGCTATGACCAGTCTCCATCTGATCAACCACTCCAATCAACCTAATTTGACCCCTGCATGAGTCAAGTTCCATCAGCCCTTCAAAGACGTAACAGTGCAGCATGCAAAAGGCGAACGCCCTACGCCTGTGAGTAGGGGTGGCCCTCACATCCTGGCTATTCATAAACTTGTCGGCCATGTCGAATAGGGAAACAATATCTCCCTGCACCATCCGATCTGTCTCGGCATGAGACAGACCCAAGAATTCCCTTAGCCTCCTCCTCGGATCCGGGTAGAACGAGGGAATGGCAGGCTGAACAGCTAGGCCCCAATCTCCTATGGCTGCGACTTCCTCGGGAAGAGGGCATATCTCTCCCCGTGGGAACGCGAAGACGTGATGGGTAGTATCCCAAAACGACAGACAGGCGTCCAAGAAGTGTGGGTCAACTATCAGACGTTGGAAGGGAAATAGACTGACAATTCCCATCTGGGTCAGCCGAATCTTTTCCTCGTCCCGAAAGTATTGGGACCAGGCAAGAAGCATGGCGGTCAAGTGATCGATACCCATGACAGAAGTTTCTAACTTTCTTGAGAGTCTAAAAGATTTTGAGAAGGATAAAAGAGAGTTTGAGTTAGGATGCAAAAAGCTGAAGCAGGGAAACCTATATTTATAATAGGAAACCCCACCTGTAACCCTAACTGCTGTGCCTCCTCAGCTAATCTGGGCCCTATGCGCGCGCAGGCCTGATTTCAAACAAGAAACCCAGAATAGGGATCAAGTTGTCCCGAGCTTTCCTAAAAAAAAATTTTTAAAATTTTCTGTGCCAAAAATTATGATAATTTTCTTTTTCAAAAATCGTGGCATTTTCAAAAAAATTCGGTATTTTTCCTCCCCAGCGCAAGTCAGTGTTTTGCCTATGTGTTACATACAAATTGTTATGTGTCAGCATACAAGTACACTCCAGACTTCAGAAGCAAGTCTCCACAGAGCTATTTTATCTCCCCAGCATAGTCGGTGATTCCTCCGAAATGCTACATCCAAGGCAGGATGTGTCGGCATACAGGTACACCTACATCCCCGAAGGCAATTTTGACTCCCCACAGAGCTACCATCATCAGGACAGGTATGATCCTCTGCTTTTGGCTGGCGAGCCCTTCACGCGAGTCTAAAGGACTATAAACGACCCGACCGGAAAGCTGCCAGGTCGTAACATGCAATTGGCCTGGTAGCTACTCTGACTTTCGCCTTGTCCAAGCCTCAGTCAGAGTGGGGGCTCTGTAGACACCCGCATTTTGACTGCCAGGTGTCTATGGTAGTCTCCGACAAACACCCGATGATGATCGGACGCAAACGTGGCTTGGTATAATCGGATTTGGGCTCAGAATCAATAATATCCGACATGGACTTTTAGCGGAGTAATAATCTCACAAAACAGACCTCAAATCCAGGCCCAGTGGGTCGTTCCGAGCAAAATAAGACTAATTTGGGCCAAAACCGACACCAAAAATAAATCCCGTCTTTTAGCGACCGGGTCAAAACCCGGTCAAGGACGAACCCGTCACACAAATCAGCCAAGTTCAGCTTCTAGAAGATGGCGCCCAAATCAGAATTTAAAAAGCAAAATCAAATCAAAAGGTCAACCCTTCCTAAATTAACTCAACTCACCCAACTCCCCCCACTCTATAAATACACCCTTAATCCTCATCATTAAGGGACTTTTTTTGAGCATTATTAATAGTTTTAAGAGCTGAAGCAAGAGCCTTTAAAAACCTAAACATCCTACTCTACAAACCCTAAGCAAAACACCACCAAAAACCGAGCCATTTTGCTCTCATACAAAACCGGCACATACACACACAACACATACACACCATAACTCACATTCATCCTCAATACTCCGGCGTTCCGTCGCTATTCACGAGTCTATTTCCGAGGCCTATACCAAGCATGTATGTTGAGGGTGTCCTAAACCCCATTTCGATCCTTACTACTTTGTTACTATTTACATTTTTGCGTTATTTATGTTATAATTATACTAGTATCGTAATATTAACACTAACATAATACTAACATTTTATTTCTCGCATACTAACTTTATTTTCTCGTTATTAACATTACCATACCGCGTATATATATATATATTAACACTAGTATTCGGTTTCAAATCCGTTTGACTACGACGATCGCCTAAAGTCCGTCTAATCCCTTTACGAGTAACGACGGAGGTGGAGCCCTTTCGAGGAGCCCCGCCCCAATGTTCTCAAGGGTGTGATGTGATTGCAATCGGTCGTAGTTGAACGCATTCGATCCCATTTCAATTAGTACGAAACCCGTTGACACGAAAATCGACATCACATAATCCGAAAGGGTTAGTTTCGATGTCGTGACGTAGAGGGATACAATTTCGTCACTAATTCAAAATTCTTAATCTATAAAAAACATAAATCGAGTAAATAAACCCGCATTGGCACGTGATTATAAAAATTGACGATTTTTCGACAAATAGAAAATGCCCGACCAGGCCCACACGCGAGTCGCGCGACCGGCCATGCGACTCGCGGGCAGGCCTGTCCGGCCGAGACCATTTTTCCCGTTTTCCCGACTTTCTACCCTTTTCGGTCCTTACATTAATATGCGACCTTCGCGACATACGACCATGTTTTAAGACTCGTCTTTATGACTTTTAGTCAACGCGTGTAAAGACCATCACGTGAACCCATTTTTCTAAAACTCATGCACATTACGACACTAAAAGAAACGACTTTGATCGACGGTCTCACACTATTAATTTTTATGTCGACGACTCTTTAGTCGTATCCGACACATAATTAATTTAGACTTCATTTTTCGAAGTGATAAGTCAGGACAAGACATCGAGGTTCGAGATCGGGTTAGATTCACGCCTAGGTCTCGAACCTCCGTCCTTTGATTAATATGCAATATAATGCGTTATTAATTAAGGTTCGTCCGTCTAACTAATTCACGATCTAGCGAACATTTATTATATACGGGTCTTTGTCGAGTCGTGTATTTTATTTCTCGCTTTTCTTATTTAGTTTGCTATTTCTTTTAATCATTATAATAATCGTTGTATTGTGAAATCCGGGTTGTATTTCCGCCCGTGTAACTTGTACATTATTTATTTCCGAGTTTCGTTTATTTACTTGCTTATCGCTTTATAAATGAACCTCGCATGCTAAATCACTTCGACCATAATTAAATGCATTAAATGACATAATTCATATATAATTCACATGCTTAGCCCGAAGACGCTGTTTGCATATCATTTTATCATTTTACTAACGCGCGTACACGAACACGAACGGTGTCTTAGTAGAGGCCGCCATGTGCGGGCGGGGTTGGGTGTCCTTAGTGGGCTTCCCAACACGTACCCTCACCCCTTACTCAGAACCTCGGTTTCCGGATGCCCGAAACCGTTGGCGCACGAGAGTCATTTTATATACGAAAGCCGGTGTAAACGGTATCGGTATAATAATGCAAAGGGACGAGCCCCATGAACTCTGAAATCGAAGTGGGCTTACTTTGTGTATAGCCCATGACGACATAAAGTGGGCTCGTATGGTTCCGAATAACCACAAAATTCGGTGGCGACTCCATTTTGACTTAAATTTCGAACCCGAGAGCAATCTCACCACGAGATTCATTCGCCTACCCAAACCCGCGCGTGGCCACGTCGGGGTGGACCTACGTCATGTCCACACATATGTTGTACGTTAGCGAAGATCTGACAGTTATGACAGTGTTTGACATATAACTGGGAGTTGGTTTCCATGCTATTCCAATAATATCCGAGTCTCGTGATCTTTCGGGCTTGCATATGGGCGTTCATGTGCGGACCATTTTCACCATCGTGTACCTCGGCCATGACCTATTCGGCTTGCGTTTTGTCAATGCATAGGAGCAAAGCCCCATGTGCCGTCTTCTTGTATAACTGTCCATCATCCGTGCGGATGAACTGGGTGGCCCACCTTCGCAGGGCTTTCTTGGCTCGGTTTTCAGCTCTCGAGGGATATTCTCCGGATGTTAAGTAGTTTAGAATGGCCTGGTACCAAGGTTCTGGATCAATTATTTTGATGTCTTGGATAGCGTGGATATATGCCGGCTCGGACCGTCTTTCGATGCAAATCGGCATGCTGGTCAGGTGCTCCGAGATATTTAGTAAAGATGTTAATTTGGAAAGTACATCTGCAAACTGGTTTTCTTCCCGAGGTAGATAGATGTATTCTACTTTTTGGAACTGCTTTTCGAGAACCCTTACTCGCGCTTGGTAAGCTACGAGATTGGTGTTCCGAGTTTTCCATTTTTGTAGGGCTTGATTGATGACTAAAGATGAGTCACCGTGGACCCGGAGGTTTGTTACTCCCAAATCAGCGGCGGCTTGCAACCCGTGAATGCATGCTTCATATTCGGCTGCGTCGTTAGTCACGTCGAAATCTAACTTAATGGATAACGGGGTGTGTTCCCCTTGTGGTGAGATCAGCAAAATCCCGACCCCAAATCCTCGGAAGTTGGATGCCCCATCAAAATATAAATCCCATGTTTCGGTGTCAGTATGGAATATATCTTCATCTGGGAAGGCCCAACTATCGGTGTGCCCCTCCTCAGATATCGGACTATCGGCAAGGAACTCCGCTACTACCCGACCTTTGATGGCCTTTAACGGTATGAACTTGAGGTCAAACTCTGCTAGCATCAAAGTCCATCTAGATATCCGGCCGTTAAGGATGGGCTTCTCGAACAAGTACTCGATAGGATCCATTTTGGATAGTACATGTACTTGGTGACTGAGCATATAGTGTCGGAGCTTTTTAGTGACCCAAACTAGAGCTAGGCACGTCTTTTCAAGCAACGTGTATTTACACTCGTACTCTAGAAATTTTTCGCTGATGTAGTAAATAGCCCGTTCTTCTGAATCGACTGTCTGGGCCAGCATAGCCCCCATGGCTGTCTCAGTCGTTGTTAGGTATAACGACAAAGGCAGACCCGGTTGAGGCGGCATTAATACTGGCGAAGAGGACAGAATCTCCTTGATTTTATTCAAAGCCATATGACATTTATCGTCCCACAACACTTGTTCTCCTATTTTCAGCTTCTTGAAGATGGGCTCCCACACCATGGTTAGCTTCGAAATGAACCGACTGATATATTGGACTTTCCCGAGAAACCCCCTTATCTCCTTTTCGGTTTTAGGTGACTGCATCTCGGTAATGGCTTTGATTTTGGCTGGGTCAACCTCGATGCCGCGTTGGCTGACGATATGGCCCAGTAATTTGCCCGATGTTACCCCGAAACTGCATTTTTGAGGGTTTAGCCTCATGTTGTACTTGCGTAATCGGGTGAAGAATTTTCTTAGAGCTGAGATGTGCCCGCTTCGATCTTTGGACTTGACGATCATGTCGTCCACGTAGACCTCCACTTCTTTGTGCATCATATCATGTAATAAAGTGGTGGCGGTCCGTTGATAAGTGGCCCCGGCATTGATAAGCCCAAATGGCATAACGGTGTAACAGTAAGTCCCCCAAGGTGTAATGAAGGTGGTCTTACTCATGTCTTCTTTCGCCATTTTGATTTGATTATACCTGGCATACCCGTCCATGAATAATAGAAGGGCATGATCGGCCGTGTTATCTACCAATATATCGATGTGTGGTTATGGGAAATCGTCTTTGGGCTGGCCTTGTTAAGGTCCCGGAAGTCTACACATACCCGTACTTTGCCGTCTTTCTTGGGTACCGGCACGATATTCGCAACCCAAACTGAATATTCTGATACTTGAATAAAGCCTGCTTTGAATTGCTTGTCAACTTCTTCTTTGACTTTGAGAGATCATTCGGGCCTCATTCTTCGGAGTTTTTGTTTTACCGGCTTACACCCGTCTTTGATGGGTATGCGGTGTTCGGCTATCTCCCGGTCTATTCCCGGCATGTCCTTGTAGGACCATGCGAAGACGTCTTTGAATTCTTGGAGGAGATCCGTGAATTGTTGTTTCTCCTCGGGATCTAAGGATAAACCTAACTTAAGCATCTGAGGCTCTAAATGGGTTCCTACATTGATGAAATCGGTTTCCTCAATTACCGGATCTCGGGATTCCCTTTGCTCGAGTTGCTCGATTAGATGAGGAGGTAATGGTACCTGTTCGTCGGGTTTCTCAATGTCATTGCAAGTAAAATTTTTGAAAATGCTTTGAAAATAAGACAAGTCGTAAGCAGAACGGTTATCGTTATTATTGATAGTGAATTTTGAAAATAGCTCAAAGAGAACAGTCATCTGATCGTTGGTCAGAGGCGGGATAGGGAGTGCTCTCGGGACAGACTCCGAGACTCCAATAGGTGTGACTAAAGGAAGAGGGGTTACAGGCTCAATTCTAGTACCGGACCCTCTAGACTTGGACTCAGACTCCGACTCTGACTCTGACTCTGACTCGGACTCGGACTCAGTGTCAGGCATATCCCCTTCACCAGTAGTCAACTTGTAGACTCGACCCTGGCTGTCGGTCCACTTGATAGTCTTTCTCCAAGCCCTTTTTCCTGTGTCAGCACCAACTTCGGAGATCAGCCTGGTTGGATCGAACCTGCTACTGCGGAGGATTAGGTTCACTAGCTCCTCCTTGGGGGTCGGGACGACCTTGTCTTCCCCGAATAGGAGCCCCAGCATGGGCTCAGTACCGTCAGTGCCTTCTTTAGATTCAGCTTGAACGAGGGCAAATATGTCGTCGGGGATATAGTTGCATTCCCGATATGTGATAGTGGGTTGGTAGAGGCCCACTTGAACAACCCCGAACACTGGAGTGACAAAGTAATCAGTCAGTCTTGGGCTGTAAGGGCCCAAGTAGGTACCCTTGAAGATGTTGGTGGCCTTCTGAATACCGGCCCGAAGTACGTTTCCCGGGGTTATAGCATACCCCAAGCCGAATTTTGACTCCTCATTGCTTAGGACGTCGATGATCTTGCCAGCTGGAAGGTCGGGTCTCGAAGTAGCCCCCGGTAGGTAGCCCAAGTTTTCCAGCATCGTGTTGATGCTAGTAGTGAAATAGGGCCAGAAAAGATATTCTTCCTCGATCATTCCCACAAAATTGAAACCTCGTGGGTCAGTCTGGCCCGCGGTGTTGCAACTTGCCACAGTTATGGGGGTAGCTTCGAGAGTGATGACCCCGTCTTGTAGAGGTAACTTGACCTTCCTGTGAAGGGTGGAGGATACGGCTTTGAGCGCGTGGATCCAGGGCCTTCCAAGTAGCAGGTTGAAGGATGAGGTGACATTAATCACCTGGAATTCTAGCTCTTTCTCGATCGGGTCTGTTATGATCGTTAGTTTAACAGCCCCAGCAACTGATTTTGGGCTTCCGTCGAGCCTGGATAGTTTGTGCGGTCGGAAGGTAATCAACCTCGGTAATACCGAGGGCCTTAGCTGTCCTTAAAGGAAGGATATTTACAGCGGACCCGTCATCAATCAGGGTCATGGGGAGATATTTGTCCCGGCAGATCACCGTGATGTATAAGGCCAAGTTATGGGTGGCTCCGAACGATGGGAGGTCGGATTCGGAGAAGGTAATAAGTGGGCCTTCCTCCTTGGATTTTCCTTTAAAGTGGGGTAAAATAGTGGCTACCATTTCGGTGGGGGTAACCAACGAGTCTACCTTGATTTCATCGAGAGCCTTAGTGAGTGTTGCTCGATGCTCTTGAGAACTAACCAAAAGCTGCCATATAGTAAGATCGGTTCGGACCCTTTTTAGTTGTTTGACTAGGGCCGTGTCAGCGTTTGGTTCCTCGAGTGTAGGTTCCGTCCTGGCAGGTTCAGTGACGGTTTTCGGGGTAGAAAGGTCGGCCGTGATGACATGAGTGCTGGCCAAGGCTTTGGTTTTAGCCTTCCGGATTTCTTCGATGGTGATGGGGACAGCTTCCCCCTTAGCTAGGTAAACGTCGTCTTCATCATCATTCCATATCCCTTTAATTTGTAGGATGAAAGGGGAAATGAGATGAGAACATTCGACTACTTCTTCAGTAAAAATGGCGTGAGTACTAAAGGGGTTATCTTTGTTACTCGGTTTGTCACTGGGCAGCGGTATCTTCCCACTTTCGATTAGATCCTGAATGAGATGCTTCAAATTCCAGCATTTTTCAATGTCGTGCCCATTACCTCGGTGATACTGGCAGTAGGCCTGAATGTTATAGCTCTTGGATCGTTTTTCGACCGAAACTTCCGGAGTTGGGCCTATTGGTTGGATTAGGCCTTTTGAAGACAGCCTTTGTAAGGCATAAGTATAGGTGGTCCCTATATCAGTGAATACCCGAGTTGGAGTATTCTTTTTGGATGAGGTGTCTAGTGAGTTGACGTCGTCAAAGATGTTGCTGGTTGCAGCTGCTGTTGTGGGTTTGCTGGCGGACGAGCTAGCCCCTTGATACCCTTTGGCAGAGGCCTTAGTAAGGTTCTCTAGCCTTAAGTCATCTTCAATTCTTTTACCCATTTCGGTTAAGGTGGCGAAATTAAGTATGACGGCGTACCGGAGATGGATCCGGTAAGAAGGGAAGAGGTTCTTGACAAAGGCCTCCACCAGGACTTTCTCACTGGGCTTATCAACCAGCTTTACACTTTCGGTCCTCCACCTTTGAAGATATTTGGTGAACCCCTCTTTTGGCTCTTGGGCCATAACTTCCAAAGTACGCATCGTAGTCTGGATCTCAGTGTTGTCGGCATAGTTTCGAGCAAATTCTGTTGTCACGTCGTCCCAAGTTTTGTATTTCTTGGAATCAAGCCTGTAGTACCAGGCTTTTGGGTGCTTCTCCAGGGAAGAAGCAAAAAGATGCTTGAACATGGACGACTTAACCCCCTTGACATCCATGAACTCTTTTAATGCCCGGATGTGGAGCACCGGGTCTTCAGTCCCATCAAACATTGGTAGGCCCGTCAGGTTGAGATTAGCGGGCAACTCATCGCTTAGAGGCGAATAAGCCCGAGCGTTCTCCGTATGGATGGTGTGGTTGGTTGACAAATGGACCTGTTCTTGCAGCTTGCGGACCACGCTGATCAATTCAGCTAACGGCCCGTCAGTCTCGATCCCAGCGTTGGGGGTTCCCTGTTCCACAGCACTCACACAGGTAAGGATAGCGATCTGATCTTCCCTTATTTTCCTCAAGTGCTCCTCTAGCTTAGTCAAAGAGGCTGTCAGCTCATCTATGGCTTGCTGCGTCATGGTTCGGGTGATGGGCGGCCTGTCTGTAAGCATACCGCGTAGTAACTAACCCAAATCCTAAGACAAAAGTACATCCCGAGCAAGGGAAAAGAGGACTAAGAAGGAAATGACACGGAGAAGACACCTAGACGGGTGACTCGTACAAGGTGGGCCTCCCTTAGGATTCGGCGTGTGGGCCGAGTCCAGCTTGAAGGAGGGCCCACGTGAGATATTCCCCAGACTTTTTAGAGTCGAGTGTGTAAACGGGCCATCCTTTGTAGGAGTATGTTTTACGTAGGTGGGCCTTGCCTTAGTTAAATAAGGCGAACTGGGATAGGGAGAAACCCGTGATGTAAGATCGACGGAGTTTCGACGCTACAGACCTCGGTGACTTGCGACGCGACCCGACACTGCTAAATACGGGAAGTCCTAAGAAGAGGAAGTTTTTGAAATGGATTTTTTTGAAAGCCCGAAAAAATTCGGGAGGGGGAGCCCGGCCTTTTTGAAAAAAAAACGGAAAGGCGAGCCGGGTGACGGTTTTGAAAGTTTGAAAATATTTTCGAGTTTTGAAATGGGCAGAATACCGACTAGAAATAGGCTGTTTTTGAGTAAAATCGTAAATCCTAAATTCGGTATATGCCCCGGGTTTTGAAATTGGATATTTTGAAAAGGATGCAATTTTTGGAAATGACGGTTTTTTGAAAAAAGATGTAGATCAAGTAGCATGTAGTCATGGAAGCAGTATAACGACACCATTTATGCTCTTAAACTAAGTCTCGATCGATCTATAAAGGGTCTATACCAGTGTACATAGCCTATCCGAGAATCGGGGCGGACTTCCTAAGTCGAGTTGAGCTTAGAACGTGCCGTAAAACCCATATGGATCTGCTATGAACACTTTTTGACATATCCAATTTGGACTACATCAATGGTATAGTGGGACGTCGGTCACCAGTACCGGCCCAGAAAAATATGGGGTTATGCATGAACCGTAAAACTAAAACGCGTATTGTACTAGTCAAACGATTTCTATTCGAGTCTCACCCTGAGGATGCCGATGGTAAGTCACACATCAGTTAATCCCCAGCGGAGTCGCCAAATTGTGGACATGACATAGGTCCACCCCGACGCGGCCACGCGCGGGTTTGGGGCGGCGAATGAATCTCCATATGAGATGGATCGAATTGAAATTTAAATCGAAGTGGAGTCGCCACCGAACTTTGTGGGAGTTTGGGCCCGTTCGAACCCACTCTATGTCGTAGTGAGCCATGCACAAAGTATGGCCCATTCCGATGTTAGAGTTTATCGGGTTTGTCCCTTTGCATTTGATACCGATACCGACGTTATCGGATACCGTGTATTGAATGACTCTCGTGTGCCAATGGATTCGGACATCCGGAAACCATGGTTCTAAGTAAGGGGTGAGGGTACGTGTTGGGAAGTTCACAAAGAACACCCAACCCCGCCCGCACATTAGCGGCCCATACGAAGATATCGTTTGATTTTGAAATACGCGCGTTAGTAATACGATGAATGATATGCAAGCATTGTTTTGCCTAAACATGCGAATAATTGAATGGGTTTCTAGGTCGATTTAATGCATCTAAAATTAACGTCAAAGTTGTTTTAGCATGCGAGGTTCATTTTAGTAAAACAAATGATGAAAAGAAGTTGCTAAAAAGATGAACAAACGAGTTAGTAACGGTTTGTAAATTGAATAAAAGATATAGATACAATATCATGCATGGTTTTTAAAAGTTTATGTCACGTGATGGATTAAGCACGCGTTGACCGAGGTCAAGAAAATATTTATCGAGAGCTGAAATATGCATGGAAAGCCCGCTGTTTTAAAAAAAGGCAAAGATGTTTGAAAAACTAAGATGGGATTGCTTTTCGGTGCTACGGTTTTTAGGAGCCTACGCGACCCGCGCGGGAGAGGCGCGACTCGCGTGGCCATGCGACCCGCACAGGACTCGTGCGACTCGCATGGCGGCCTGTTTTCGAGATTATTTTTAGCAAATCGACAATTTTGTTAAATCGCATATAAATATGGTATAATTTATACTCGACTTAAATTTTTGATATTCGTTATATTCGATATTCGATTATGAAATCTATATCAAATAAATATTCGGAATGATTTTTTAGAAAGGATAAAAAAAGTTTTGTAAATTGTTTTGAAAATCGAATAAAAAAAAAGCAATGTTGATTCTCTCCGCGTTAAAATCGTCGTATTTTGTTTTTAAAACCATGTGACGATTTTTTAGCATCAACGAGATTAATTTAGTTCTTTTTAGATACGATATTCGACTAGAAAGTTGATATCGTATTTTAAGAACGTTTGTTTTGTATAGAAATTACATTGTAGTATCGATATTAGAAAAAGAAGAAAAAAAATGTGATGACGACCCATATGAAGACCGACGACCAATGACGCAAGGACGAAGAAAAAAGACGAGAGAAGGAGAAAGAGAAAGGAGAGAACGGGTTTGATTTTACACCCTCAACCTACATGCTTTGTATACTCGGAACGGGGCTCGTCGGAATGTGGCTTAGACACGGGAGCGTCGAGGTAATGTTGGTGAGTTATGGTGGTTTTGCCGTGTAAGGTGCGTCGGGTAGAGGTGGCCGGTCTTTTTGGAGTCTATGCGACGTGATCTCGGGTTGTAATATCGGTTATTCGATGCTGTGTGTGTGTGTGTGTGTGTGTTTATGAGTTGTAGGTATGTACGAATGATGAATGTATATGAATGAATATGAATGAATATTGTGTTGTGCAAGGGGGTCTATTTATAGGAGAGGTCCCCGATTGAAGCTAGGAAAGGTAGCTTAACTTGGGTGCTAAAAAACAGCGCTTTGGATAGAAAAAGTAAGCAATTTGAGAGGAATGAGGATTCCGTTTCTTGGTGGGGAAGTCACGGAACCCGACTGGAAAGAAGAGTACTCGGCTGAGTACTCCTTGTGCTCGGTCGAGTGCTCGGGTAGGATTCCTACGGGAGATCGAATTCTATCCCTAACGAAATTGTTTAATATTTTTTGTAGCTGATTTTTTGTAGTGTTTGAGTTCAAACCGGATTCATGGGGTGACACGGCAGGCCTCTATGTCTCGAAAAATATCTTTGACCGGATTTTGACTCAATCGTTAAAAGACGGTTTTGTCCCTGGTGTCGGATTCGACCCAAATTAGTCTCATTTGACTCGAAATGACCCACTGAGCCTGATTTTGAGGTTGGTTTTGTGAGATTTGTACTCCATAAAAATCTCAAGCCAAATACCAATGATTTCGAGCCCATATTCGAGTATATTAAAGCGTGTTTGCGTCCGATCATCATCGCGCGGGTGTACTTTGGAAACTGCTATAGACACCTAATGGTCAAATGTGGGTGTCTACATGAGTATTAAAATATTTTTTCATCTGTTGTACGTAGAACCTACTTCTTCAAGAGGGGTTTCCAAAAACACGATAAACTTATCAGGTCCTCCTTTAATCTCCATCACTTTCTTTTATCAGGTCCATCACCCATTGCTAATAACTTCCCTCTTCGTCCTAAACCCTAAAAGCTTTGGCCACCTTCAACGCTCCTTCCTCGTTCACCTTCTTCCTCCGTTCTCCTTCCTCGTCTTAAACCCTAAAACAAAGAACGACGAATTGAAGAGAACGAAGAACGATTCAAAAAAAACGACGAATTGAAGAGAAGACTCATTCTCTTATGCAATTTGATATAAGTTCTCTTAGTCAGGAAGAACACGAAGCAGAACCTAACTCTAATCCTAATATGATTCGTTTTAAGGTATTCGGTTCTCTCAAACTATTAACATCGTGTCATTTGCATAGTTCAATCAAGTTATTGTAAGCTTCGATTATTGTTTTTGTTGTTTATTCTGAAAATAGAGTTTAAATCGTGGTTTTAGGTTATACTTGAGCAAAATTGATTGCCTACTTTATGTGTTCAGTTTGTAAGAATTAGGTAAGGTGTACATATGATGCTGAAGGGATGAAGTTAATGTTGTTTTGTGATTGGTTGATTGTTTAACAATTACTTGTGTGTTGGAGTAACACAGGGGTAAGGGTAATGTTGTGTGGGATCAATGTGAATGCTGCATAGTAGGTAGTATTAGAGATAAAGCAACAACCCATTTGGCTTATTTTTAGCAGCAACTAGTAGCAAGAATTTGATTTTAATTATCTCTATTGATTTGACTTTTCAATTTGGTATGAATTTTCAAGTGGGGGTTTCTGAATTGTATTTGTTTAATTGTTTGATTGATGATCAATCATGGTAGTGAATTGGATGAGTTTGATGATTTAGTGGTACACCAAATTTCAAGTTCAATTGTGTATTAGATTATATGTATGTAATTGAGTAATTTATGTTGAGTTTAGTTGAAAATGCTTTCTCTAAGACCAAGTTTAGTATGTCCTGAGTTCAAAGTAATGAATAATGATGGTCTGCCAAAAATAATACTGGAGCACATATGGATTAATTCTTCGCTAATTCTTGTATGAGACGGTATTGTTGGATGAAATTGCAAATTTATTACAGATTATGTGTTTGCTAGAGGAGAAAAATGCGAGGTGTTTTGTCTGAACAATGTGTACAGGCATGTGGCTAATCGCGTTCATCTCCATAGTACTTCTTTTATGGGAGATAGTTAGTAGTGTGCTAGTATTTAAATTTACATACTCACCGCCAACCATACTATACCTATAGAATTATCCGTCCCTTATCAAGTTATACTCGGTCTATAATGGCTAAAATAGTAGAGTAGTAATTCCTTTTAACAAAAAGTTTAGCCAATCCCGTGATGTTTCACGGGTATAACATTAGTTATTTTACAAATCTCGCACCATAATTCTCAGTGGACTACTTATCGGCCTTCATTCACCACATCAACTTTATTCTCGCCGGATACATCTTCCGAACAGGGTTGCTTTGGTTCAACCGTTCAACTTTAATTTGGTTTGTTGCTTCATCATTCTTTAATGTCACTTGCATCTTTTATTCTTGTTTTTATTTCAATTACTTTCTAGGTTCATAATTACCTTAGTCAAGGTATGGATGTTATTTCAGTCATTTATCGAGGTATAAATTTTGATGCAATCAACTTTCCAATCACAACTAAGCTTCATGGCGTCACTCGTGATTCTTGTACTTGCTTTTAATGTCGAAGTTTTGTAAATTTTGCGAGAAAACTCCAACAATGGAGTTTCTTTGCTCATGATGCATCCAATGTTTAAGGCTTCCATGTTGAAACATTTTTTTTAGATAGATAGCTCTATTTTTTTAATAAATAAAACTTAATGGATTAGGATTTGGGCCGAGTTAAATTGAATCAGGTTGAAATATGTTGTAAATTGATGTATTTCAACTCAGTTTGGGTTTAATCGAGTTACGAATTTATGTATTTTCAGGTTAGTTTGGATCGAGTTGAGTTTGGGTCCTATCGGGTTCTCTCACCTACTCTCCTCCGTTGTCCCAAATTTCTGTTGCAACAACAACAGTGGCAAAATCCCTCTCCTCCCTCCTACACGACCTTCTGACATTCTTATAAGTGAACAAATTCGCAGATGCAAGGGCCCACCTGCTGTCCTTCATCTCCACAAATTCCTAGAATACCCTTCACAAACACCTCCTTCACCCTTCCGACCAAAACCCTCCTCCTACTAGAGCCCTCCTTGACACCTCCATTGGCGCCTACTCCCGGCTCGGAAATCCCCATTATGCCCTCCACGTCTTCAAGAAGATGAAGCGCCTCAAACTCAAGCTCAACTTGCAGACTTATGACAAGCTAGTCGTGTACCTATCAAAAATAACCAACTACGGTCCAACTAAAAATATAGCTAGGGAAGTCGGGATCGAATTCACAAGGAGACAAATAAATCCTACTTGCAATTAAAGTCTATTTAAGTAACAAATTGGGGGTTTTTAATTGTGGTTAACTAAACTAAAGTAGTGAAGGAAGAGAAAATTAAAAGGGAAGAAATAACTAAAATAAATAAGATGAATTTAAGATGAATAAATATATGGATAGAAAACTAGGATCGTCGGTTCACTACGAATTTCATATGGTCACGGTCTAAGTCACAGGTCTGTCGCAGATATTGGTCTAAGGGGTAATGAAAAGGTCCTTCCCGTCCGCTATTCACCCTAGCATGCGTCTAAAGGCTTCTGATCTTATTAGGGCAAACTAATGTGTTGTAGCAGGTCTAACTTTTACCAAGCTTCCGATCTTAGGTTCAAGTTTACCGAATTCAATTAATCAACCATGCGCATTAACTGACTAATCGCGATTATATGCTACAATTGACAACTCAGACACAATATCATTGACAGATCTATAAATTATTTGGCGACCACATTCAATTCGCAGATCCCCTAAATCCTAGTGAAGGAAATTAGCTACTCATAATTAAATCAAGAACAACAAGATTAAATAACGATTCTACTAGATTAAACATGACGAATAATAATAAAATTACGACAAGCATAAGACAAAGATCAAAATTAATTAAGTATGAAGAAGAACAATCAAGAATGAAGAAGAAGGAAGAAATATTAGATTAAATTACCGAAAGGAATAAAGGCGATTCGAATCTGAAAGTCTTACAATAACCAAGTTTTTAAAGGAAGAGAGAATAAGGAGAAGGATCTAAATAAATATCTAAGGAGAGGTAAAAGTATTCAGAGAAAAGTAAAGTCGTTTTAGTTTTTGTGGCTAAAAAGCCTATTTATACAACTTAGGATAGGTTAAAACTGATTAGGAAATAACTTCCTAAATACTAAAGTGTCCGCGGCCTAGAAAATAGTCGGCCGACTATTGTAATAGTCGGTCGACTAATCACTCTTGAATTTGATCTCTGCAGGCTCCAGAATAGTCGGCCGACTATTGTCATTGTCGGTCGACTATCGTCATGGTCGGCTGACTATTCCAATAGTCGGTCGACTATCACCTAATTCAGCGAACAACTTTTCCAGCTTTGTTTTGGCTCGGTTTTGGTTCGTTTTATCTCCTTTGTCTTCCGTTCCCGCAAAAGGACAATACACACCACAAAGTAGTCAATTCGGGGCAAAATAATAGTTTTCACTATTCAATAAACACGGAAATGCGCGTATAAAAGGCATAAAAAGTGTATATAAAATACGCGCATCAACTTAAAACACCCTGCTCAATGCCATGGTCAAGTACCCCTCATCCCACTCCCTTCTTACTTGCAGAGAAATCTTTGATGACATGGGTAAGCTTGGTGTTCCCCCAAATGTCAAAACTTTTAATATTTTGGTTAATGGCTACTGTTCCGAGTCTAGGCTTAAGGATGCTATGGATATGCTGGGGCTTATGGGGGACTTTGGCTGCGCCCCTGATAATATCACCTATAACACTATACTCGATGCTTTGTGTAAGAAGGGCAGGTTGAATGATGTGAGGGATTTGTTGACTGATATGAAGAGTGGAGGCCTGCTTCCCAATCGCAATACTTATAACATTTTGGTTCATGGGTAGTGTAGGATGGGCTGGTTGAAGGAAGTTGTGCAGGTTATTGACTTGATGATGCACAATAACTTGATCCCTGATGTTTGAACCTATAATATGTTGGTTGGTGGTTTCTGTAGTGAGGGTAAGATAGATGAGGCATTTAGGATGAAAGATGATATGCATAAGTTGAAGTTAAAACCTGATGTAGTTACTTACAATACCTTGATCAATGGGTGCCTTAAGCATAGAGATGGTAATCAGGCATTTAAGTTGCTCGATGAAATGGGCATGGTGGGAGTAGAGGAAAACACTGTTACTTACAATGTTATCATCAAGTGGTTTTGCAAGGACAGGAAGATCGTTGAAGCAACTAATGTGGTGAGGGAAATGGAGCAAAGTGGACGTTCTTCTGATTATGTGACTTATAATACTTTGATTAGTGCTTATTGTAAAGTCGGAAACTGGGGAGAGGCTTTCAAGATGATGGAACTTATGGGAAGGAAGGGTTATAAGATGGATATTTTACACTGAATACTTTCCTTCATTCTCTCTGTAAGTAGAAGAAGCTTAACGAGGTGTATGAGCTGCTGCATCGCGCCTCTAGACGAAGGTATTTGTTGGATGAAGTGAGGTATGGGACCTTGATAACCGGCTACTTCAAGGATGAAAAAGAGGCTATGGCTCTGAAGGTTTGGGATGAGATGAAAGAGAAATGGATCATCCCGAGTGTTGCAACTTTTAATTCTATTATCGGAGGGCTGTGTAAAACATGAAAAACTGATCAAACAATCGGCAAGTTGAATGAACTTCTACAAAATGGGTTGTTCCCGGATGATAATACGTACAACATTATTATCCATGGTTATTGTTGGGAAGGTAAGGTTGATGAGGCTTTTCAATTCCACAACAAAATGGTGGAAAACTCGTTTAAGCCAAATGTTTATACTTGTAATATACTTTTGCGCGGACTTTGCTCTGATAGGATGCTGGATAAAGCCATTAAGCTTTTTGATACCTGGATTTCTAAAGAGAAGGAAGTTGATGGAGTCACCTACAACACATTGATAGCATGCATGCGCAAGGAGGGAAGACTGGAGGATGCCTTGGAGTTTGTCAAAACATGGTAAATAATGAGTTGGAACCGGATAAATACACATATAATGTCGTTTTCAATGTCCTGATTGGTGTAGGGAGAACATCAGAAGCAGAAGAGTTTAGGGAATCCATGATTAAAACTGGCAAGTTGTTAACCCAATCCCTGGAGCCTGAGAAAGCAGAAACGAATGATACTGATGTCGCTAGTTCGGAGCATGTTTCATGTTCTAGAGACTTTTCAAAGCGGATTAATCAACTGTGTGTAGAAGGTAGGTACAAAGAAGCTATGAACATATATGACGAGATTTCCCACGAAGGGATAGCCGTAGATAAGACAACTTATTTCACTTTAATTGAGGGTCTTCTTAGGAGAAGAAAAGGCATATCAAAGGCACCTCAGCAACAATGACCATTTTCATGGTTTCCTCTTTATAGGTCTGCTTGCATCAATTAGGATGCATATTTTCGATGTTCTTCAAGCCAATTTTCTTTGATGTTAATGTGTTATTAATCTGAAGTCTGGATTGCTTCTTGTTGATGGTATTCTTTTTTTTTTTTGCTTTTCTATTTCCGCATTTTTTTCAAATGATATTATATTGTTATTTATTTGATTCTTTAATTTGCTTTAAATGCATGTTTGATAAACTTGTAACCCAAAATAGAGTGGTGAAAGAGTTATAATTATTGTTCTTAGCTGCTCATTGTGTATTTTAATACGGAGTAGTATGTATTCCAATGAATTGCTTCGGCACTGTGTCTATTGACACTTAAATTTGCTTACTCTTTCCTTGATTATGTAATCATAGATTATGAAATGAGCATGTTGAATTAGGTATGTAATTGAGGTCGAAATTGTTCGACTTTATTGTAATCATTCATGATTTTACTTTGAAGGTGGAAATGTATAGGCCATCTTCCTTCTGTTTCAGTATCTTTCTTTATCTTCTTGAATTTACAGCAGATTAAATGCACATTGTTTTTGCATTGGCTAAAGTATAGATGTCAGTTGATTATTAGCATTGAAATGCCTGCAAGTTGTGAGTAAGTGATATAAATTGGCAGGTTATTTGTGGAACATTTTGAGGGAGCTATAAGTGACTTAGATGCGAAAAGCTAATACACTTAAATTAGGTTTCAGTGTTTCACCCTTTAACCATTATGGGTCATCAAGCCAGAGTGTGTTACGTGATTGGTCTGTAAGTTCAATCTTGTATATACTCTTTTTTCAGGGGTGGGTGTTGTACATAGTTTGGTTTCCGACATTAATTCCGTTTTAAGTTTTCTGTTGTATTGTACTCGATGTTATTTTCTGATTGTATAAGCTGTCTCATTGAAATATTTTGTTATTGTGCTCCAAATGTGAATTTATGACGCCTTGTTCTTACTGCAGTGTATTACTATATTTGGAGGGGAATCTTGAGACAAAAAATTTCACTGATCCAGTAACAGGTCTTGTCCGACGTATAAGGGAAATTGCCATACGTCGAAATGGTATGCTCTAAAGCTTCTGATGTTTTTCTACCGAAGTTTGCTCCTCCGCTCATAGCCTGTATTTTCATGCTGACTACTCCTTAACTTTGATGTCTGTCCTTTGCTTGTCACAGGTCGTATTATATTTTTGGGGAATGGCAGTGATTTCACTCAGCCATCTCCAAATGAACTGAGAGGAGTTGGGTATTTCTGAGTCCCGAGGGAAGCAGCCACTGCTGCTGCAGGTGAAAGTGCTTCGCCTGCGCACTTTCGACAATAATTTTGGCAGAGTCGCAACTTAAGCATTTTTAGGTGACTACCCCTTCTGCAATCGTCTAGAGCATGTGTTCTCCTGAAAAATTTGAACGATAGCCTACGTTGTATGATTTTTGTAATTTTAACAAAAGCTGAAACTGCAGAAATATGAATTTAGAAGTCTCTCTGTAGGTGTACAGCTTGTCTCCCCGCTCTTGTCCTTGTCGGGGATGTTTTATTATGGTATTCCTCTTGCTAAGGTGAATCGTCAGTACGTTGAAAAAATTGAGTCAATGTTGCAAGGATGCCTATGGTTGTGGTTCGAAAATCATGTACATAGTATTTTTTTTTTTGGAAAGTGTAAATCATCTGATTTAGTTCAAATCTGAATTGGGTATGATTGTTCTTAACGACCTCTAGGTAGCTGAACAATACTAATATACTAGTGTAATACCCGTGACACGTCACGGGTTTGTGAACATTTTTTAAAAATAATAGGAAGTTAGAAATAAAGCGTAATACCCGTGAAAAATCATGGGGTTATTGAAGCGATTTTTTACATCAAAAAGACAAATCAAAATCCATATGAGAGTGAACGGAAAGACGATATTGGCTCAAAATAACGTAAATGAACTAAATATTGACGCATATGATTATTGTAGTGCGTTCAATATCAAAGTCAAAGAACCCATGTGAGTATGTAGGTAAATAATAATATCGGAGAGTGTATGGTAAATGTAGATGTCTCAAGTATAACGACATATGACGTCGAAATGAGTACGTGTATAATATGTGTTTGACACAGTTCATACAAAATAGTAAGAAGGCCTATAACGAACGTTATGGCCTCTAATACACAAATACTTTGGGGCGGAACCCGCCCGAGCCATGACCTCGAGCCGAAATTAGGTAAATTGGAAAATATTAATAATATTTTAGACTAAAAGTTCACAACATATCATCAAAATATTTATTTATTTTCAAAATTTCTTTGTTAATAATATTATTTTAAAAAATACGTTAATAACACGCGCGTATTCTTTTAAAACCATACGTTAAAAGAATGAAATTGCATTTACATTTAAAGAAAAGTAAAAACAACTAACATTTTTCAAATGCGTTACTAACACGCGCGTATTTGACCCGAAACTCGACATTTTTCAAACACGTTATTAACGATTTTTAATGGGTTTTTGTAACGATTTTTAACCCGAAGCCCGATATTTTTTAACAGTTTATTAACATTTTTCAAACGCGTTACAAATGCTTAGGTTTGCTGATATGTTTGATGATACGCTTGCTGATACGAAGTACTCCTACATTTTAAACAATTGATGTTATGTTTATGGATATGATTAACTGGACATAATATTATTATTCACTAAGTACATGCTATTTTTCGCATATTATGTGGAAAAAAAAGTGGATGGTTGATTGATTTTAAATTTAAGTACTACTTCCTCTCCTTTTTATCTTCTTATCCCTTCAATGTATTAGTCAGATATTATATTAAAATGGGAAGATAAAAAAATGGAGGAGGTAACAAACTCTTTTAAAAAAGATAAATTAAAACAAATCCAAATTGACCCATTGTGCAATCATAAATAGGCAAATAGTTGACCCGATAACGGTTTGACTCAACCTTATTATACAATATATGTTGACCCGTAGTGTTCCATTTGAAACTCAGTCTAAACTTTAGTTTGCAGTTTTTAATTAGAACAAATAAAACAAACACAAATTGGCACATTAGTTGATCGTAATTAGGTGACCTGATAACAATTCAACTCAATCGTATACGGAGTACTTGCTCCATTCCAATATGTTCTTTACGTTTGCTCTTACAATCACTAATAATTTGGATTCGAAATGTGATTTACATGACGAATAAGTCTTATGAGAGATTGTCTCATACTAAACAAATTCTTCAATATAAAATCAGACGCTTTTATGTTCTTCATCAAAAGCGCCTCTTGAGTTCTTCATCCAAAGCGGCACTCAGTACCCTTGAAATTTTAAAATTAGACAAATCTTATTAGATTTACTTGTATGGTTGATAAAAATTGTTGATAATCAATATACACGAACAATTATAGAAAAAAAATATATATTATATACATTATAAAGCGCATACTCAAATTTCAACTAATTAAGGAGTTTAATTGATGAAATTAAGTTACAAAGGATAATACTGGTGAACACGACTCACGCAGTCGATAATGCAACTAATCTAAGATATTTTTTCATATTGATATTTGTATCAAAATCGTATTTTTGTATTAATGCAACTAATCATGTATTTCGTTTTTTTACAAATTACCACCTAGGCACCTACATTGCTAAGTATATTTTCAAACTCCCACCGTATTTCAATTCCGAAATCCTTTTAACTAATTTCCGACTCATTAATTAAAATAAACTCTATAAGAACAAAAATATCCTTAGGTGTATTATTATCAAAACACAACATTTATCACCAACTAAACAAAACCTATCAATCATCAACATCATCCTTATCCCTTAATTACATATCACAATAAAAAAACAAAAACATCCCAGAATTGAAAAAAAAACTTTTAGAGGTGAAGTGGGAAAATGAGAGGACAAATTTAGTGAAGTGTAAATACTAAACATAGTCATTTAGTCATTCATTCTCCAATCTTTATAAATTACCGAGTACTTTTTTTTATCCTTCTCAAATCCTAATTAAATCCAAAATGTTTAGAGGTAAAATCTCTAATTCTTTTCATCTGATTTTGGGTAATTTTTCAATTTTTTTCGAGCTTGTGGGTATGGAAAAAAAGTGTTTTTTTTTGTTTTTTTTTTTTTTCGGTTTTTTGTTAGTATAGTTTGTTTTTGTTTGATTTTATTTGGGTAAGGGTTGATTTCATTGTTTTAGGGTTTGAATGTATGATTTTTCTGGGTTTGCATTTAGTAATTTGAGTATTTATCCCTCTCTTTCTCTCCACATTAATCTATTCAAGCTACTCCCAACCATGAATCAGGACCCAAATTGGAAACTAAACCCATCCACGAAAAATGAAACAAACCTATTTATCGTCCATCATGCTTCGATTTTGTGGGCGATTCGCTAATTTGAGTTATTCTGTTGTTGGTGGTGATGCCGCTGCTATTTGTCGTGCGTGGCTACTGTTATCGAGCATCGATTCTCATTCCTTTACGTATTTCAAGTAAGAATCTCGATCTATTTCTCCCCTATTAGTAATACAAAAGAAATCAAAATTTAGTATAAGAGCCATCAAAATTTAGCAAAAAGAATAACATGAAATAAGAAATACGACGATTGATGTTAAAATATTGGGATCTATGATGAGGGATACAAAAAATTGTACTCGTAGAACAATAGATGTAAAGTGATGAATAACATTGAAGTGAAATTTAAAGAAGGAAAGGAATGAATGGACTGGAACATGGGTAAGGGAGATGAAGATATCATTTAAGCGAGGACTACTTTTTACCGTCGGCGCTTTACTTCTTACCGTCGGCGTTAATTACGTGAAATGACGACTTTGCCCTTACTATTTATTCTCAAAATAATATTACTTTTACATTTTATAGATTATCGATTTATTAAAACTCGATAACAAAACCGTCTTTTTCGATTATCGTAATAAACCAAAACCGACTTCCTATATAGTTAATTACGCAAAATGACGAATTCTCCTTTGCAATTAATTCTCGAAATATTATCACATTTACATTTTATAGAGTATCGGTTTATTGGAACTCGATAATAAAACCGTTTTTTCGATTATTCTTACGCCTCCGATTTTAAACAGTTAATTAGATTAATTAACGACTTAATACAATTTCATAAACGTAATTAACAAATACGAGTAATATGCAAATTAAATCCTAATTAATCTACAACAAGTCGACAATCAAGATTTATTATACAGATCGATGCAAATTAAAATAAAAAAATCCGGAAATGGGTCAGGTCGAGTAGGTTTTTCGACCCATCTAAAAGTCGTATTATTTTCTCTATAATACTTGAAAATTAATGGTATGAGACATGAAGTATAAGGTGGTGAAAATGGTTACATTGATAACATTTCATACAAAAGGCCTGGGTTCGAATTCTCTTGATTGCACATTCGCCTTTTGAAAAAATAATTAAAATTTACAAAATTCTGCAATTAACAAGAATCGAACCCTAGACCTCTTGGTTAGGAGGCTAATTACCAAACCACTACACCACCATCAACAAACTGATATTTCAAGTTGCTGAAAACTATCTTAAAAGAGAAAAAAAACCGAAAAAATGGGGGAGTCGAAGAATTTCTTCGACTCCCCCCCATTTTCCGGTTTTTTTTCTCTTTTAATATAGTTTTCAGCCACTTAGAATATCAGTTTGTTGATAGTGGTCTAGTGGTTTGGTCATTGGCCTTTTAATTAGGAGGTCTGGGGTTCGATCCTTGTTAATTGCATAATTTTATAAATTTTAATTATTTTTTCAAAAGGCAAATGTGCGAACAAGAGAATTCGAACCCGGGTCATTTGTATGAAATGTTATCAATGTAACCAATTTCACCACCTTATGCTTCATGTCTCATACCATTAATTTTCAAGTATTATAGAGAAAATAATACGACTTTTAGATGGGTCGAAAAACCTACTCGACCTGACCCATTTCCGGATTTTTTTATTTTAATTTGCATCGATCTGTATAATAAATCTTGATTGTCGACTTGTCGTAGATTAATTAGGATTTAATTTGCATATTACTCGTATTTGTTAATTACGTTTATGAAATTGTATTAAGTCGTTAATTAATCTAATTAACTGTTTAAAATTGGAGGCGTAACAATAATCGAAAAAACGGTTTTATTATCGAGTTCTAATAAACCGATACTCTATAAAATGTAAATGTGATAATATTTCGAGAATTAATTGCAAAGGAGAATTCGTCATTTTGCGTAATTAACTATATAGGAAGTCGGTTTTGGTTTATTACGATAATCGAAAAAGACGGTTTTGTTATCGAGTTTTAATAAATCGATAATCTATAAAATGTAAAAGTAATATTATTTTGAGAATAAATAGTAAGGGCAAAGTCGTCATTTCACGTAATTAACGCCGACGGTAAGAAGTAAAGCGCCGACGGTAAAAAGTAGTTGCGCATTTAAGCATGTGTTTTCCAGTGCAACATTTATTTGACTCATACATTCTCCAATGCACAGATGCTATTCTCAAAGTATACCCTTAAATGATGGTGGAGATTACTTCTCCCCTAAACAACATCATTTCCATTATAATACCCTATTGTACTTAACTATTCCAAAATACTAAAAATAAGGACTTATTCCCAAATTGAGCTCCCACATTGTGTGGTTTGATTTTGATGAAAGCAAAGTGTTTTTTTATTAGTAAAATTGAGTGAGAGAATAAGTTTAGGTAGCGTAGAAATTAGTACTCTGTATAACGAAATGAACAAGTAACGTGATTCATCAAAAAGTCGAGTCAACACCGGTTTTTCTTTATTTTGTTCAAACTCCAGCAAAAATGTGGTGTTTCGCAATACAATGCAAGTGGAACTGCATAGTGATGTACATTAAACTGAAATTTTAGTTATTGAATTTATATCTTTGGTTTATACTCATACTTTTGTACTAGAATTGTCCATTTGCATTTTGAAATTGTACGAAACGAAATCAACTTTTTAAATGCATTGTGTAACTCGCAATTCTCACCCAAGTCTTCAATGTGTCGTATGTTGGTAGAAAAAGTAGATAACCCCTGAATTTTGCGGGTGATAGATCTTTCAAACTTCATCGTGTTTGTAACCATTTCCTTAATTGCCAGCTTTACAGCAGCAGTGCCGTAAGTTATGTCACATAACAGCTGGAAATAGTTTCAGTTGCCTCAACTCTAAATCGAAAATGATTGTCACAAAAATCGACCTCCTCGAACAACACTAGAAAGCCACTCATATGCGTAGTATCACTCTTGATCAGCATACACAACCTGGCAACTGATATGGTCAGACGGACAATGAAAAGTAACAACTGTCTGCCAGGAAACCAGTTTCACCATACACATTTGATTCACACAGATGAGTATGAAACTTTTGGCAGCACCCACCGATCACTCCACAATCTTCGTCAGCACAGATTTTGCTCTTTTTGCTGGTGGAGACTCAAAGAGCTTTCTAATAGATGTAATAGGGTCATCAACCTGCAAATGTGCATAACATCATAAAGGCCGAGATAGTGGTTAACGGGGATTCTTACATATGTAAATATCGAGAGTGGTTAATCGAATTATGGTCATAGAGATTGTTATCAGGTGTCATAGAGACTATTATCAGCAATGGAGATCATGGTTACTTGGATTCTTGTAAAATGTCTATGACTTGATGAAAACCTTGTTTAGTTTCATTGAGGGAATTCGCAATGCCTGGGAGTTCAATTTCCTATCAAGATCTTATTGAAGTTGTCAAAGTAATTCGGTTGCATAAATTTACTAATACATATACCGACAAAGCAAATATCAACCATTCTCGTGCTAGCTATCTTCCTCATAGGGTAATACAGTATCCCTTCATCTTCCCTTACCCCGTCATTTTCCTCCTTTTCTCATTAAATATATACCCTTTTGTCCATATAAATTAGGCCTAACCAAGCAAGCCGTACTGGTTGACAGTTACGCAAACTGTTTTTATCATCAAGCCAACATAAATCCAAAAGGACATCTTGTTCGAACTTCATATGTAGAGTACTACTTACCCTGATAAACGATGGAGATGACGGAGAAGTCTGATTATCTGGAAATGAGAACACTTTCTCCTTGTGTAGAGCTGACAAAGTTTGTAGCCATCCTGGAGCAGTGGCGTTAGAGGATGCAGCCCACGGACAAAAGTGCCTATGATGCCGAACTGGATGAAATTCCATCATTCTATCAGCAGAAAGCTTCCTTAGATCCTTGTCTGAGAAAAGATACATTTACATGTTAAGAGAGTTTTCAAAATGAGGTATTACAATATAGCATCAAATTGTTCACAAACAGGAAGGGGCCCGAAGTCCTGAACCACTACCCAAGCACGGTATCTCAGCTACGCAATAAACTAGACTGCTCAGTGGTTGCCCCTCTCAACCACCAAAGTCAAATGGGACAAAAGCAGCATGGAGGTAGAATATCATAGTGAGTAATGCAAAGATATTTTTGGAAAACTACATCCAAACAAACCTGACTACACATGTTGAAGTTGAAAACTATAACTCGGATTTTAAAAAAAAAAAAAAAAAAAAAATTACAAGTCAAGTTCTTGAAAGTTTGACTCGTGAGAAAAAAAGGGGACAACTTCTTGGCAGGGGCCTATCAAAATAGAAGAAACTAGATTAAGATGAGAGTTCCATGAGTCTCTCAGTATCTTTAATACATGAAGATCAAACATAGATAATATAGTTAGACGCACGTGACCTACATTCAATAACAACCAGGTTGTCATTTCAGTCAAAAGAGTTGGTAAGAGCCACCTGCTCAATCCTATATGCTTTTAGCCTAAAAAATGGTACCCGAGTGTGTGCTCTCTGATGCCAGATCTACACTGACAGAGAAAATACTATGATGCCTTACAACGACTTGTTATAAGATAGTATCATAAATCCAAGGTTCAGTGCCTAATTTGACTGTGGAAATTAGACATGAGAACAATAGATGCCCCCAGCATTCTCGCTGCTATCAATAACAAACAAAAGAAGACGTAAGACAAGAAAGACACAGAATAGCCTAATGCCTTAGCATAGTGTTCATTTCCAAAACTGAAAATGATTAGCTCGCTGTAATTTCGTAGATTACACACACAGACACACTACATAAAAATAGCCTATATAAAACAATTGTCATCTACTAAAAGGAAATAAATGCACATAAAAATCAGACATCTAAAATAGAGGCAGCCCAACAAGTAGATTGAATGCAGTCCAAATCATATCACATCAATACCTATGACCAAAGAGACAGCAACACTAAACTGTATAGAGGATAACTAGGTAAAAGATACCTCCTACATTTCTTAATTTGTAATTCAAGACTCATACACAGAGAATGATCAAATTCATATTCACAATATGCTTGGAAAAGTACAAAATGGGCGAAAACAAAAAAATTAAGAGTGTACACTGTACACAATAAAGGGACGTCTAGCATTTTCTTTGTGCATAGGAAGGAAAAAAAAACTTTCTTAAAGGAAACAGGATTCAACTTGTATTTAGTATTTACACAAGGAATAATTAGAAGTTGAATTCACCTATAGAAGTAAAAGCAGTCCTATTAGCTTCCTTAACTCCATCATCCCTTTGTTCATTGGTAGCAATGCTTGATGTTTCCTGTTCAATTAATGATTAAACCATGTGTTGACTATTGCAGCGAAGAGCCGAGGACTACTAGCATGACACCACATAATGAGCGTTTACATGGAAAGTATATTACCTTCGCCAAAACTGTATCATCTGTATGCATCAGCTGGTCATTAGTATCATCATCAATTGTTGAAGGTAATTCGATTTGTACAACATTTGCATTTGATGTGCCGCTATTAGCTTGTGGGTCTGCACCAGACATACAAATAGGCCAGGAATCAATTCTTACTGTTGGAAAGTTTTTAAACTTCTGCAATTTCAGTAAGATGTTAATAATACCTTTTCCCACTTCATTGCTCAAGTTCTCAATATTTCTGATTTCTGATGACAAGTAAGAAAATCTAGCCCTTACATTTTGACCAATAACAGGCAAGGATATGGTCGCCTTGAAATTGTGTTTTGCAGGAGGTGGACCGCCAGCAATAGTCAAGTTTAATGCAGGTGGAGTTGATAATGAAGTAGAACTGTTCGTCACCGAAAGATCACTTCTTCCATTTCCAGAAAGATTAACAGCTGCAGAACTTTCGCTCTCAATAAGCTGTCCACTACCAATCACTGAATTACCAACAAATCTCACCATTTCTAGAGGTCGTGGAACTGTAACAAATGCCCAGAGTCCAACGTTTGCGCCACAAAGCTTGCAATCTAAGACAGTAGAACTTGGATCGCGATAAGAGCTCAAAGCCCCAAAATTTTCATTGTTCTTTGTGCTTTCATTAGAACCCGATACATATACACACAGTTCATTATTTTGCTCACCCGAAACTCCATCTGACGCATCAGTGAGATTATTATTGCTACCAGACGATTTATGATTGTCACCACATTCAACCATGTAAGCTAATGAACGAGGTTCCCATCCACACAGACTCAGTAGCCTATATGCCTGCGGATTATCATAAACTACTGGTTAATTAAAATTGTCAAAAAAAAGAGAAAAGTCTATGTATGGTGCAATGCTAAAAAGTAATACCCTTATGAATCAATCTAGGTTACTTTGACACTTTATACGTGGCCTCATGCCACATGTCTAGCGCTGCACCTTCCAAAATGTCACAACAATTGGACATTAATTAGTCCAAAAAGATTAAATTTGTCCAAAAATAGCTCGGCCACTCGAGCAGCCCCAATTTGATCAAGTCTGACATTTGCAGCCTAGTCGTAGTGGCATAAGGATGAGAAAGCATAGGAAGAAATCATAATTGCCAATATTAGGGGAGAACTCAGTGAAATACTCAGTTTAAAAAAAAAAAGATTAGTATTATTAGCACCTGATAATACGAGTCACCGGAGACTGCTTCCATATCACTCCCAAAAGACTCTGTCCAAGTAGAGTCGTTGGGTCCTGTGCTACACTCCACAGCCACTGACTGTTTGAGAAAGTATTCCAACAAAGGATTTTGCATGCTTTCAATTGCTGAACTAGATATTAAAGGAAGAGCTGACAATTGCAACAACGCAGATGATCGTTCTTTATACTCATCTACCAACACTGGTGCTGGCTTCGGCGGAAAAGAAGCCAAACTTTCATCACATGCATTGTCAATCCATGGGCAAAGCCGCTTGTGTCCAGTATCCAACTGCAAACTAAAGACTAAAGCTGCCTTTTCAACTACATGAAGGAAGAATAAAAGCAGAGTGAATACATTTGACAGTGAATACATGGTTAGATGTCCCCAGTTTTAGCAGGAAAGATGAAGCACGGAGAAGAAAGGATAACATGCCTTCTTGGTGGTGCCAAGTGGATGGCGTAGTGAATTGGAGACGTGCTCCACAAACTTCACAGGCTATTATGTCCATATCCACATTAACCCAGCCTCTCCTTGAGCAACTTACTGCATCTACACACTGTTAATGTTGAAAGGCTTGCTTAGCATCTTCCACTCAATCCAGATCACAAATTTGTACAGCAATATAACAAAGACACTTGATCCAAAGGAGTCAACAAAAAGTGGGAAAAACAATATGTGAATATTGCAGGATTCACTATGGTCAAGGGAAGAAAATAAAGCTAAAGGCTGGTATAATAAACAAAAAGTTGTACTCGCTCTCATCCAGGCCAAATTACCTGTGGCCCACAAATATGCGAGGATAGCTTTTAAAAAGTGGGTTGTTTGGTCAGGATATGGGAGAAGTTGTCTGTAGCAAAAGAGTAGAACTCGCTCTATTTAATCCGATTCGCTCCATTTGGTTGTTCATGTGAAAATACTTACATCAAGTATGCTGGTATTTAAGTGCAATGGAAAGACTAATAAATAAGTAGTAAGAGACACATCAGAGATATTCTCAGGTGGTTTAGTGTGAGTATGCATATGTTTAATACTGGGATTTTCAATTACATGAGCCTAATACTTATACCAGAGGTGAGAGGATGATCAAGACATTCATTTGCGATCTAGCTGAGTATATCTTTCAACTATGCCTACTATAACAAAACAAAGAAGTTAGTTTTGCTACACACAACAAGAGACGAGTCAGAGAGAAAGAAAATGAAACCTTGGGTTTAGCAAACCATGTCATGGATTTGAATGTGGCTAACCTCTTCATGAGGTCTGCTCTATCCCATGGTCTACATGAAGGCCCCTCAATTTTATGGGCTCCCACATTCAAGTCCATCGCTGCTGCTGCATATTTACGCTTGTGACCCTGATCTTTGTATAAGCTAGATGAGCTACAATTCAAAGGAACAGACAGCTTTAGGACACTTACCATTCACAAACTCTATTCAAAAACAAAATAGTCCATACAACTACGCTACCAACGATGGAGCGTCCCTAGTATGAAAAATAGTCCAAATTTCAAGGGCCGAGAAGCTTGTAGAGGCATTATTAGTCCAAGAGGCACATAGCATTCTACAGTACTACTGTAACATACTGTAACATCCTAATAAGTAATACTAATATTAAGAAGCTTAAACAAAATCACAATTATAAACCAGAATTGAAACGAAAACACAAACAAGATAGTCCATGATTAGGGTAGGGTAGGGTGAACTGAAGCTCGTAATAATTCAAAATATTCGGTGACTGATTGTTCCTCTAGCATGCTAGGCAGCCCCCATCAATTAAAATCCAGGGATTCAATAAAAGTACATAAGCAGCTTAATTAACTAATAACGAACGAACGAACGAACTAATGAATGAATGAATGAAGAAGCGTAATTAATATAATAATAGGGAGTAGAAAGTGAAGGGGAACCTGGAAACGGGGTTGGGGTTGGGGTTGGGGTTGGGGTTTGATTTGGGGGAAATGGAGTGGAAGAGTTTGTTCATGATGGTATGAAATCGCTTCTCTGGATCTTCTGCCATCTTAATTCTACTTTTACTCTGATGATGTCGTCTTACTTCTCTGCCTTTCTTTCGCTAACAAGAAAACGAAGAAGAAAAAGAAGAAGAAGGGCGATGTACTCTCAAATGCACGGACCCAGATTAGGTAGCCCGAACATTATGTCTTGGTTTCGAATTTCAATGCACGGCTTAGGTAGGTGATCAAATATTATCGATACAAATAAATTCTAATATAGCATACGGATTCATGTTAATTTTTGAGTCGTCAATTGAAATAAAATACTGAAATAAGTTTTAGATGATACATTAATTTTTTTTATTTAAAAGATAGTAAATTAATTTTTTTGTTTAATCAGCAAATTATTCTCAAAGATTAATACGGAAAGATTCACAATTTTGGATTGATTATTACTCCGTATTATACTCCGTAATTTTTTACTGAATCTTAGGAAGGAAATATGCTGACTATTTTCCATCATAAAATTTATGACAAATTATTCCTAAATCATGGGTTGAATTATTCAATACTCTACTTTGCTAGTTTCGTTTCCTAAATTAATCGACAATCGTTTGAGCGGGAAAATTTTGTATCACGTTGCGACACGTGTCTAAGGACTTCTACATTGGTTTCTCAATTACTCCCTCCGATTTTTATTTATTGTCCCATTTCATCAATATATAAGTGGAGTATTTTAATGAAACGGGGCAATAAATAAAAATCGGAGGGAGTAGTATATAATAAAAGATAAAAGATAAAAGATGATTAAATGCGTTATTTGTTGGAAAAAGAAATAAAAGGGTACGAATTATAACACGCAGTTATGTATCACTTTCTTTCACTTTTACACTTCGATGTTACAAACTTACAACGATGAATCTCATCCTACGGTTGTTGTCCGATGACAATAATTTTTAGGAAAAAAATTCCAATTTCCAAATTACACCATATATAAAACGTATCTTCAAATTACGTCATGCATATATTCATTTTAACAAATCAGAAATTATTGTATACTTCGTACAGCTGTTGTACCGTGCGACTATAATAAAAAAAAATAATTTATGATAAAAGTTACGGAGTACCATTTTAGGTTATCTAGTTACCACTTTCAGATAAATAGTTACCACTTTTTTGTATTAAAAGTGGTCACTATTTAACCTAAAGTGGTAATTTTTTATCATAAATTCTAAGCTTTAAGGTCTGTTGCACGGTACAACGGTTGTATATTACAATTTGTGTTACCAATTATACTGTACATAATTGTGGACATGACATAGGTCCACCCCGACGCGGCCACGCGCGGGTTTGGGGAGGCGAATGAATCTCCATATGAGAATGGATCGAATTGAAATTTAAATCGAAGTTGGAGTCGCCACCGAACTTTGTGGGAGTTCGGGCCCGTTCGAACCCACTCTATGTCGTAGTGGGCCGTGTACAAAATACGGTCCATTTCCGATGTCAGAGTTTATTGGGTTCGTCCCTTAACATTTGATACCGATACCGACTTGATCGGATATCATGTATTGAATGACTCTCGTTGCCAATGGTTTCGGACATCCGGAAACCGAGGTTCTGAGTAAGGGGTGAGGGTACGTGTTGGGAAGTTCACAAAGAACACCCAACCCCGCCCGCACATTAGCGGTCTCTACTAGGATATCGTTTGATTTTTGAATACGCGCGTTAGTTGAACGATGAAAGATATGCAAACATTGTTTTCCTAAGCATGCGAGGAATTGAATGGGTTGCTAAGTCGGTTTAATGCATGAAAAATTAACGTCAAAGTTGAATTTAGCATGTGAGATTCGTTTTAGTATAATAAAACAAACGAAATTAAAAAAAAAAGATGAATTTGCTACAAAAGATGAACAAACGAGTTAGTATCGGTTTGTAAGAGATAATATAATAAATATACGAGATCGAGAAAATATTAATCGAAATCTGCAAAATATCGTTAAAAGGACGCTGTTTTGTATAAAAAACAATGTTCGAAAAATAAAAAAAAAAGAACGAAACGGGTCGCGTTTCCAGCGTTGCCCGCGACTCGCGCCCCGGCCTGTTTCAGGGTCGATTTTCTAAAAATCGATGCTTTTATTAAACCGCGTACGAATATTGCATAATTCGAGCTCGACTTAATATTTTCGATATTCGTTATATTCGATAGTCGATTATGAGATCGATATCAAATACTCGGAATAGTTTTAGAAAAGATAAAAATTTTGAGAAATCGTTTTGTAAAAAAAAAAACGAACGAAAGGCTAAAAAAAGGACTCGAGTTTCAGGCCCGTGCGCGAGTCGCCTGGGATGGGCGCGACTCGCGTGCGGGTCTGTCCCGGCCTCGTTTCTTTGTTCGAAAAATTGCTAATTTGATAAATCGCGTACAAATACGAACTAATTTATACTCGATTTATGTTTTCGATATTCGTCATATCCGATATTCGATTATGAAATCGATATCGAATACTCGGAACGAATTTAGAAAAGGTTTTGAAAAAAAAATTGTTTTAAACGAAAAGTAAAAAAAAGAATCTTGAACGAAAAAGATGTTAATTCTCTCCGCGTATAAAATCGTCGAATTTTGTTTAAAAAGATGTGACGATTTATTTAGCATCAACGAGAATTAATTAATTTTGTTCCTTTTAGATACGATATTCGACTAGAGAATCGATATCGTATTTTAAGAACGTTATAAAAAAAAGTTTTTGTAGTATCGGTTATAAAAAAAACGATGATGACCCGTAAATAGGACGACACACGACCCAAAAAATAAGACGGACGAGGACCCTTATAAAAGACGGACGACGAGAAAGAGGAGAGAAGAAGAAGGAGAAATCGGGTTTGGTACACCCTCAACCTACATGCTTCGGTTTACTCGGATCGGGGCTCGTCGGGACGTGGCTTAGGCACAAGAGCTTCGAGTTTAATGTCGGTGGGTTATGGTGGTTTGGTGGGACGTGTAAAGTGTCGGGTAGGAGGCCGGTTTCGTCGGGCTAGAGCGGCGGGATCTCCGGTTCTACTATCGATTTTTCGATGTAAAAGTTGATGTGTATAAAAAGGTGTTGATGTCTGATAGTGAATTATCGTTGTTAATAATTGATGTGTCTGTTTTTGAGTTGTGCAAGGGGCTATTTATAGGAAATTCCCGACCTTGGCTAGGAGAAGTGCTTTTGAATTAGAACTACCGCTTAGGATAGGAAACGTAGGAAGTTAAGGGGAATGAGAATTCCGTTTTCTTGTGAAAGAAGAAAGGAAACCGGCTGGTTGGTAGGCTGCTCGGCCGAGTATCCTAGCTCGGTCGAGTGTTTGATTCGGTTTTCGGATAGAATTCCTACTTGAGGTCGAATTCTATCCTTAAACGGATTTGTTTAATATTTTGTGTAGCTGATTTTTGTAGTATTGGAGTCCAAATCAGCCGCGTGAGGTGTCACGGCTGACTCATGTGTCTCGGGAAAATCTTTGACCGGGTTTTGACTTGATCGCTAAAAGACGGTTTTACCCCTGGTGTCGGATTCGACCGAAATTAGTCTTATTTGACTCGAAATGACCCACTGGGCCTGAATTTGAGGTTGATTTTGTGAAATTTGTACTCCGTAAAAAGCCCAAGCTAAATATCCATGATTTCGAGCCCATTTCCGAGTACGTTAAAGCATGTTTGCGTCCGATCATCATCGGGTGTTTGTCGGAAACTGCTATAGACACCTGGCGGTCAAAATGTGGGTGTCTACAATAATAACCTATAATTCAACGTATATTTCCAAATCGTCACCGCATTTCTACTTCCCGAGTTCCATTGAATGAAATTTTAGACAAACTATCATATCAAAACACTAACCAAAACTTTTTTTGATGTATTACTCCCTTAATCTAAACACCAATATCTTCTTTATATAAAAGGTGGCACAATGTGAGAGCTCAATTCAGAAATTAGTCCTTATTTTTGCACTTCCTTATATGGAGGATATCATAACCATAAATAAAAGGTCGTGCTTTTTCCTAAAGAGCATTTACTCAATCCTAACAAATTTTCCTAAGTTTTTTCCGTTATACCCTTATGTAACTTTACCTTTTACATTGAGATTCAACTTCGCTTCTTCCTTTTTTACTCCATCAATTTAGATAATCGATCGTTCTCAAATTCGATTATGAAATTCAATTACCGATAATATAAAATCGATTATTTATTCACCAGATCATTTTTTTTAATTGTATTATTATTATTTGATAAATTGTTTAGGGTTTACAAAAAGATTTACCTAACATAAAAGGAAAAACAAAAAAATAACAAAAACAAAGGATAAACAAAAAAGAAAAAAAATAACTAAAAAAAAGAAAAAATGACAAATAACACAGAAAAAAGGAAATTTAAATAAATATTTTATTTATTTATTTTTAAAAAAAATAAAAAAACGGGGGGAACCCCAACTATTATGTGCTCTCTCCCTCCCCCAAGCTACTACATTTCGTCGTCGGCATTTCAGTCACGTCGTCGATGCTTTATACGTGAATTTACTCTTTTGCTCTTTCTTAATTATGATTAATAATATTAATTATTTTACTTAATTAATCTAATTAATATTTTCCGACTACTTTAAGATTACGGTTTCGATAATTTTTGACAATTTTTGAGACACGTGTGATGCGCGGGCGTCGCGACCCGTACAATCAAACAATATTTATAACTTCGACTAACCTAACTAGTGTAGTAGTGGTAGGTCGGGATCGATCCACAGGGAGAGGGGTTAAGCCGTATTGGTCAAGTCTAGAGTCTAATCGTGATCGGGGGATTGAGATGGGGGATTTGGGTTGAGAGAGAGGTCGAACTATTGCTAGCGAACTACACTACCGAGGCTAGGAACGATAATAGGAAAGGTGTTGGGGAGAGTCGGGATTCGGAAATGGGGTCTTAAAAGTCTCGGGATCGAGTTTTAGTTACAACATCGAAAAGGGAGAGTGTCACCTTTCGGTTTCTTCACCCAACCTACCTAAACCCGCTTTCGCGACGAAAGGGTAAGTCTCAAATTAAGGTAATTTCTACCCCGAGTTTCCCCATATTGGTATAAATGAGTCAAGGTCGGCCTAGTCGCGATTCTATGTCAACGAAGACACAAAAACCTTAAACACGATGATCAACAAGTAAACAACCCACCAACATCCCTTGAATCAAGTAATCCAAATCCTCCTCCCTAATTCCTCAACAAGAAAATCTACTCACTAGTCATGGTGATAATCAACAATACACTAACTAAGGATAATCTAACTAAAGCATGCATAAAAACTACACTAACAATTATACTAAGAGAGAAACTAAGAAAGGAGAGAAAAACATAAGCTAACTAATGGAGAGAAGAGAGAGGAGAGAATTTACCAACTATGGAGAGATCTAAGGTGAAAGATGAAGATTAATAATAAAGATTGAATCTTGAGAGAAATATACAAGAATTTGTCACTAATCCATGCATAAGTCTTCAATCTTCAATATAAGCAATATAAATCTTCAAGAAATAATACAAGAGTTTTGTCACATAAACCCTTGCAAAACGCTTGAATCTTCAATAATCTTCAACAAAGGTGGATACTTGTCTACTAATTACACTAATACTAAGTAGATCTACTAATTGTTTAGAGAATCTTCTAGGAAACTTACTACAAACTACTACTACTACTATGGAGATCTCCTACCCTAAGCTAAGGAGGCACAAATTAGGACATTCTACTTCCTCCTCCTTTGGCTCAAAACCCTAGGATAAGTATATATAGAGTTCCTTAATGGGTCAAACAATTTTAAGGCCGATAATCCAATCCTTCTTCATTAAGCCTAGACCTTCACCCTTTGCATCATCATGGGGCAAAACTTCACCCTGCGGTTGACGATATAGGCACCACCGGGTGAAACTTCACCCGGTGAGATTTTCTTCTCGAATCGTCATTTTTGGCGTCTTTCTCCATCGGGTGAAATTTCACCCGGTGGGCGAAATTTCGCCCGGTCGTTTCGCCCGGTGGTAGCTGCCCACGGAAATCTTCGGGAGTGGAAAATGTCGTCGGGCGAAACTTCGCCCGGTGATGACTCACCGGGTGAAGTTTCACCCGGTGGAGTCTCTCTTCTTTTCCGGTCTCTTTCTTCGTCGATCAATTGGATTACTCGAACTTTCAGTTGTGTGCTTTGCTCTTGAACTGTATCTCTCTCATGCTCGTAGAAGCTTGTGGACATGACATAGGTCCACCCCGACGCGGCCACGCGCGGGTTTGGGGAGGCGAATGTAACACCCGCAAATTTCCTAACTCTGCTATCTGTTCCGTCACGATTATATCGTAACTCTGTAATATTTCGTCAATTACATTTTTCCCATTTCTAGCCTAAAATTATTTATTTTTGTAAAAGAATTTTAATTATTTCTATTTTTATTCAAAAATCCATTTAATTCTTTTCAAGTATGTTTAATTATTTTTGAGAAATCATATCTTCTATTTATTTTTATTTTTAGCCCTTTTGTGAAAAGTGGCATTTGTATTGACTGACCGTTCTTTTTCTAAAATATAGAACATCAGTGTGTTTTAATCCCAAATCTACAGTGTTTCCGCCACTGTATTGCGTTAGAATTTATAGGGGATTACAGTTGGTATCAGAGCATCGTTGCTCCCGACGCTTACACCTGATTTTAAGAAAAACACCAGTAAATGATTTGAACATTAATGAAAGATTAGTGAGAGATGGGTAGAAACCAAAGTAGGGACTTAACTGTTAGGTTTTACCTGTTCTTGTAACTCAATGATTAGCATTGAATATTTGTTCTATATGCCCAAAAAGAAGATGAATGGACAAGACCTACTTAGCACTCTCAACATGAAGTTCTATGATGGTGTAGTAGACTCATATGTGACTTCACTTTGGATCCGGATGGAGCGACCAAGACTAGTTTGCTCATATCTCTACGAGAAGATGAAGAGATCCAGCGAATTTCTTTGTGAACTCTGAAGGCCCGAAGATTCTCTTCTAGTTCAAGACCTTAGTAGTCTAGGATCATTGATTCTTTTCTTCCAGTCTCAGCTCCTTCCCATTTCTTCTCTTACAAATTCTCATCTCCATTCTTGTGGTAAATCTCCGTTATATTCTCTTATTTTACCACCTTTCCTCTTGAGATTCTTTGGTAAGATCGACTCTTGTCTTAGTAAACCTTGTTGGAAGTTAAAGATATTTGAGGACTGGTAACCCCTTATTACCTACGTTTGAGGATTGTGAGTTGTACTTATTTCCTAACCTAGTAAGAGCTTTTGAGGATTGATATGATGATATTAGTTAATTAATGGAAGTAAGATTGTATCTTGAGTGTTGACCTTGGGTTATCGGTTACCTGATTATATGGAGTACATAGAGTTGAATCAGTTTTGAATGGTAAGACTATATTTTATTTGACGGATACCTAGTACCAACCTAAGTGTAAATTAATATTATTTTGGGATTCCTACCTAATGCGTACTTAATGGATGTACCGTGGACATTTAAGGTCATAGAATCTCGTTCAGATCGTTAGCCTGAATGTTGTAGTACCGTTTCAGGTCCTCGTTAATGTTTTTAGTAATTTTGGTTGAGATAGACTAAACCTTGGTTTTTATGGATTAGATCGTGGAGTGTGCTAAGGTTTTGACTTATGAACTTTTGAGTTGAGTTATTTAAACTTGTTTTGAGGAATACTTTAGTGCAAACTACCTTAATGGAATTTACAACTGAGAACCCTAAGACCAACGGTATTGTGGCTTCGTTTGGATATTAATTTATTGGTTGCAGCCTTTTGATTAGAACTTTATTGGACTTCTAAGAAACTTTATCCCAAGTATGTGTTTGAAAGCATATTGGTGTGATTAATTTTGAGGACTTCGTTTTCGAGATTGTTAATTGGTGGATTTTGTTTAATGTTTCTTACTCGAAAATCATGGAATATACTTCAAGTACAATCTGGTGAGCTTTGAATTGCTTTAGAGCCGTGTTGGTTAACTGATTCGGTCGTGTTATGGCTATTTGAGGAATTTTGGTAGCATGATTATGTGACTTGAATCGTTTGGTGGATTATTATCTTGCTGCTTGAATAAGTATGTAAGACTTTGTATTTGAGGTTGTAGCAATTGATAATTTTGGAGGTTATAGACCGTGTAGGACCACCTAGTGCTTGAGATTAATGGACTTAGTATTGTTTCATGGAAATAGGAACCCGAGTTTCGTAGGAGTCGTACTTGGAATCTCGACTTCCTTTCTGTCCTTTTCCAGTTTCGAGGACGAAACTTTTTTTACTGGGGAGGATTGTAACACCCGCAAATTTCCTAACTCTGCTATCTGTTCCGTCACGATTATATCGTAACTCTGTAATATTTCGTCAATTACATTTTTCCCATTTCTAGCCTAAAATTATTTATTTTTGTAAAAGAATTTTAATTATTTCTATTTTTATTCGAAAATCCATTTAATTCTTTTCAAGTATGTTTAATTATTTTTGAGAAATCATATCTTCTATTTATTTTTATTTTTTAGTAATTAAAACAATAGTTTTAAAATCGAGTTGGAACTATTTATTTTTCTAATTAAAAATGCTCGATTATATTTATAATGATTTCTAGCTCAAAAATATTTTATTATCGAAAAGTGGTTGTTTAATTATTTTACTACGCGATTTCATAAATAATTATTTTCTAACGCGTTTTAATCCGATTTCTTCATAAACAATTATTTTATTTTACGAACCTTCCCTTATCGACTTGAGAAATATTTTCTGACATATTTTATTAACACTACATATTATTTTTATCCTATTTATTTTAATTCTTATCCTCGTATTTATTTTAATCGAAAACTTATGCTTGTTGTTTCCATCTCAACCATCTCTTCTCCTAGTTGAGTTAAGAGTCCTTGTGACTTGATTATTCTTATCTTTTAGCTTTCTAATTGCTCTTTATATTCTCATTCACTCTAGTCTATTTTATTCACAACACAATTCTTTTCTCCTCTATTTCACATTAAACTATCTTTTTTTCGTTCATCAGCAATCCGATCATAATTCGTCTACCTCTAATTCTTTCCGATCTCGAGGGTAATTTAATTACTCTTATTCGTTCTTCATCTCATTTTCTCCTTTCTATTCACTTATAATGTGATTGTAATATCATATGTTTAATTATTTCGTAGGCTATCATGCTAGATCCGACGAAGATGATTATTTTATTGATTCGGATCTCGATTAAGGTAACATTGACACGTTACTCGGTATTATGTGATATTATTGTTGTAGTTGCATATATACAAATTAGATTTTTGTTAGACAATATACGTATGTCTCGTTTTTATTTAATAACAAAAACTTTAAAATCGTAAATTTTCACATGTTTCGTTATTTTACATCGTTTTTACGAGATTTGCGAATAAATCATTCTTTTAATTATTTAAAAGTATTATAAGGCCGAGAGCCCGAGACTAAAACATACCCCTAATAATTTTATTTTATAATTTTCGTGATTTTGAAAGTATGAAGTGTCAAATTGAAAGTTTTATTTTTAATAAAGTTACATCATGTTTCAGAATCTGTTTGTGTTTTGTACGAATTAACATTCTATTTTAAAGACCTTATTTCCGAAAACTTTGAAAAGAGATTACTATTTATTTTAAGTCTAGTTTATGTCTGTTTAATTTCGTAAACTAATTACAAGTATTTTGGTCACAATAAATTGTTTATAAACAGGTGTCAAATTAATCCGCGATTCTGTCAGTTGTGATAAGATCTAAATTGAAACATATGTTAAAATTTTTATTTAATCTTCATAATTTACGTACATAAACTATGAAGAGTCTAGTTAATGTTTCCAATTGGATTTTATTTAAAATCAATTTTCAAATGTCTTTTATTAAAGAAAGACAATTGAGTGTCTAATTCTGACAGTTTGTAAATATACGAACAAAACCCCATGTTTTATTCGGAATTTGGATTTTCTCCGCAAATAAAAGTTGTAACTAAGTTTCTAGAGTTTATGGATAATAACCTTCAAATTAAAAAATCAAAATCAAAAACAAAAAAATCTAAAAAATTGTGCTCTGGAGATTTGGCGATTCCTTGCGCGATCCCAGGGTTCCGACCGGCGTTCCTGGACTATTGACGGCGACGATCACCGCCTGACAGCCCCTGTTCCGTGACACTATGAGGAAGAAAGAGAAACCTGTTTCGAAAGGCCCTAAACCGATTTCTAGGTCTGCGAAGGATGTCTTGCTACGTAAGATTCCATCGAAGCACAAGACAGGTTCGAAGGTGCGTTCGAATTCAGAACAACCGGAGGACATATCGTCTGAGAATAGCAAGATCAATGACATTCCTGGATTGAATCTTGACTCTAATTCAGATAACGATGAGGAATCGTCATTTGTCCCTGAAACAAATGATGGTCCTGAAACAGAGGCTATCCCAGAACTTGAATGGAAACAGAGAGACGGTAAGCGAGTCGTGGATGTGGAGGAAGAAGAGGAATTGCTTCGCTTCTCTGAGGATGATGTAGAGGACGAAGTTGAGTATTGGAGCAATGCTGTGTATTGCTTCATCTTGGGTGCGAATCCACCGTGGGAGGTCGTGGAAGGGTTCGTTAAGCGCATTTGGAAGGCCCATTCGATTGACAAAATCTCGTTTCTTCCGAATGGGATTTTCATTGTGAGGTTCAAAGAGAAACAGGCAAAGGTACAAGTTCTTAACCATGGTTTCTATATGTTCGATAATAAACCTTTAATTGTTAAGGAATGGACTTCGGATGCTAAGCTTGATAAGGAGGACGTCCAAGAGGTACCGGTGTGGGTACAATTGCATGATCTTCCTTTGAAGTTTTGGGGTCGGTGTCTTCCTAGGGTAGCTTCTCTTGTTGGGTCATATATCAAGTCTGACTTAGCTACGGAGGAGCGAACTAGGTTGGGGTATGCTAGAACGATGGTGTTGGTAAAATTGGGACAAAAATTTAAGAACTCGGTTCGTTTCATGGATGAATATGGAAATATTGTTGAAATCATAGTCAAGTACGAATGGAAACCTATTTGGTGTTCCAAATGTAAGGGCTATGGTCATGAGTCGAGTGAGTGCAGGATGGAGGAGTTGAGGAAGGTGAGGCTGGAAGCTAAAAAGAAGAAGAGTGAGGCAGCCCGTCAGCATGTGGACGCAACTGCTGCTTCGAAGACTGCTCCTGGGTCGAAGGCCTCTACTGTTTCGAGGGCTCATCCGCCTGAGAAGCAGCAGACTCATCTTCATATTGCTTCGAGGAAGGATCCGGTGGTGCATCCGGGTCTATCCTTCGCGGATATGGTGAAGGGCTCGCCGGATAAGGGGACGGGTGTGGAAAATGAAGGGGTAGGCCTGGAGTTGGTTGTCCATGGTAGTACATAATATTGGGTTTTGGAATGTGCGCGGCATGTGTAATATAAATAAGCAGCGCACTATTTGTGAGTTCATTGGGAAGCAGCATGTTGATATTTTTGGTTTGCTTGAGACTAAAATTAAAAATAAAGCTTATGCGAAAGTTCATCGAAATGTTTTCAATGAATGGAGCATAACCACTAATAATCATTGTTATAATGGGGGTCGGGTTTGGCTTTTGTGGAAACATGAGAAAGTCAACTTGACGATCTTGGGTTACAGTAATCAGAGTATTCATGTTAGAGTTTCTTTAAGCTCTGGGAAGGATTATCTGCTTACATTTGTGTACGCTTTTAACTCAGCTGATGACAGGCTGGAACTTTGGCGGAGACTTGAGGCCTATGCCATGGGTGGACCGTGGATTATTATGGGGGATTTTAATTGTGTGATTAATGCTAGTGAGAGGCTCGGAGGTTCGTCTTCGGAAGAGGCGATGGCCCAATTCCGGGACTGTCTCGCGAATTGCGATGTTTACGATCTGAAGGCAAGTGGGTCGTGGTTTACCTGGAATAACAAGCATAAGGTAGCGGAGACTAGACTGTATAGTCGTATAGACCGTTGTCTGGTGAATGATGACATGGTGGCGCTCTTCCCCAATGGTTCCGCTCATTTTTTGCCAGAGGGTACATTTGATCATTGCCCGTGTGTGGTTCAATTAGAACTTCCACCGGTAAGGAAGAATCGTAGCTTTAAGTATATGAACATGTGGAGTCGGGCGGCCGGCTTTAGCAACTGTGTGAAGGGTGCTTGGGATAAAACGATTTGTGGCACGTTGATGTTTCAAGTTGTGAGAAAACTTCGAGAGTTGAAAAGGCCGCTCAAGCTTTTGAACTCGGAGTGTTTCTCGGACATTGAAAATCGGTGTGCCCAAGCGGAGTTGAAACTTAATCAATTGCAGGTTGCTATTCGGACGGATAGTTCAGTGACGTTGCTGCACGCAGAAGCTAATCTGAACGAGCAGGTGCGCGCGCTGCAGGAGGCCCGTGCTGATTTTTGGGCCCAAAAGTCGAAACAACGCTGGGTTAGTGAAGGAGACGTGAACTCGGCCTTCTTTCATGGAATCCTGAGAGCACGCCGGTCTCGAAATGCGATAGTAGGGATCAACGATGAGGCTGGTAATTTCTGTGATGATAAAGCTGCGGTTGAAGGTGCTTTTCTCGAATATTACATCAAGCTGTTAGGCGAGTCGAGAGATACGGAACCGGTCAATGTTAGGCTTGTGAGGCGGGGCAAGGTTTGTTCAGAGGAGCATAAATCATACTTGTCTGCTAGAATAACTGAAGAGGAAGTAAAACGGGCGTTGTTCTTTATTCCGCGAGACAAGGCACCCGGACCCGATGGATTCACGAGCCAGTTTTTCATTGACTCGTGGAAGATCGTGGGAGATGACATTGTTCGGGCCGTTCAGGACTTCTTTGTCTCAGGTAAGCTTTTAAAACAGCTGAACTGTACTAATGTCGTCCTGATACCCAAGGTGAATAGACCCCAATCTGTGAAAGAATTCAGGCCTATTGCCTGCTGTAACGTCTTATACAAATGTATCGCTAAAATCATTTATACGAGATTAGCACGGGTCTTGTCTCAGATAATTTCCCCTGTTCAAGGGGGTTTTATCGAAGGGATAAGTATTGTAGAGAATGTGTTGATCTGTCAGGATTTGGTTCGGATGTATGGGAGGAGACGGGTGTCACCTAGATGCTTGTTTAAGGTGGATATACATAAAGCCTATGATAGTGTGGAATGGAATTTTCTGGATCAGATGCTATACGCATTAGACTTCCCGGATCATTTCAGAGCCTTGATTATGAGTGTGTCCAATCGGTCTCTTATACCTTATGTGCTAATGGGGATGGCTTTGGATTTTTTCGTGGTAAGCGAGGACTGAGACAGGGGGATCCGATGTCTCCGCTACTATTCACGATTTGCATGGAGTATTTTTCTCGCATTATGATCTTTGGCATGATGGAGACAAATTTCAAATTTCATCCTAAATGTGGGTCCTTAAAACTTAGTCATTTAATATTTGCGGATGACCTGCTCCTATTTTGTAAGGGGGAAACTGAGTCCATGGAGCTGCTTTGGAAGGCTTTTGCTACTTTTAGCAGAGCATCAGGGTTGAGTATCGGTGTGGGCAAATCCCACGCATATTTCGCCGGGGTTGATGATGACAGGAAGGAGGCCATTTTGCAGTTTTCTGGTTGTGTGGAAGGCTCTTTGCCTTTCAGATATCTAGGACTACCCATCCAGAGCACTCATTTGGGTAAGACTGATTGTGAGAAACTGTTAGGCCGGATAGTGTCGAGGATTACTAGCATTGGAGCTCGGAAACTCTCTTATGCAGGCAGGTTGACTCTGGTTCAGGCTGTGCTTTCTCAGCTGCATAATTATTGGGCCATGGTGTTTATTATTCCTAAATTTGTTATGGCTCAGATTGTGTCTCTATGTCGCAATTTTCTTTGGGATGGTGGTGTGGAAGGCACAAAAAGAGCTTTAGTGAGTTGGGATTTTATTTGCAGGCCTAAAGAAGAAGGCGGGTTGGGGTTGCGTGACTTATACCTGTGGAATGAGACGGCTGTTGCCAAATTGGCCTCTTGGGTGTTTGACCAGCCGGATCGCTTATGGGTACGGTGGGTTAGCAGCATATATCTGAGAGGTTCGGTTTGGCGGGATTATCAGCCCCATGCGGATGTTACGTGGGCTTGGAAGAAGATTTGTTATGCTAAAGAGAAGATTAAACACCTATTTGTGGATGGGCTCTGGCACGATTCCTCGGAGCAGTACTCCATAGCACTCGCCTATGAGGCCTTACGGGATCACCACCCGAAGGTTGATTGGGGCAGGCTCGTCTGGAATTCATGGAGTTTCCCGAGACACAGCTTCATTTCTTGGCTTGTGTTCAAAGGGGCTCTAAGTACTAGAGTGAAACTTTTGAGGATTGGGATTTCTGATTCTGACCTTTGCTACTTTTGTGACTCTCAGGTTGAGACCTTCGAACATCTCTTTTTTGGGTGTTGTTGGAGCTCTAGAGTTATTGATATTCTTAGCAGGTGGGTGAAGAAACGGATCCCCACTTTGGGAGGTTTGGTTTGGGCCACGAAGAAGAGAGGCACTAAATTACAGTGCAATATTCTTAGCGCTATGGTTAATGCGACGATTTATCATATTTGGAGACAGCGGAATATTTGCAGAATTGAGGGAACTGTTCGGCGACCTGAGTGTGTTGCTAATATGATTAAAATAGATGTTAAAAGTCGTATTAATTGTAAGATCAAATATCCTATTAATGCTCGAGATAGCCAATGGCTACATAATTTGATGTAGTCATCATTTGTATATTGGATACTCACACATATATATATACACTTACCTTTTACCAAAAAAAAAAAGTTTCTAGAGTTTTCAACCCCACTGATCTTACGTTGTTTTGATTTTTAATGATTTAATTACGAATTTTATAGTAAGACAGTGCAATTCTGGAAAATCGGTCAATTTGTTATTTAAATACTTTTAATTACTTAAACTTCAATCCTTTTTAGAAATAATTATGATTTTGACTTTACTTCACTTTTAATCATGAATTATACATTTATATAATAATATAATGTTTACATCTCGAGCCCTAATATTAACTATTTTATATAACTCCTATTTTAATCGATTTCTATTTATTATAATACCTACTTTTCAAAAGTTGTTTTAAGAAAAGTTCTACATCTATAAAGTTTTCTCTTTTGAAAAACAAACTATATTTTTATTGAATTTCGATAATGGCTTTGTTTTGGAGTTACGGTATAAGAGAAGTGTACGGGTAGAGTAATACAGTCTAGAGTATACGTTTTGCCATCAGCTATAAGGCTAGTGTATCCGAGCGGGATGCATTGGTTGTTGAACTGGGCATGTTCTTGTCCAGGAGTGTATGTTAATTTTGACCTTAAGCTCGTACCTCGCATGTAAGACGCCGTCGGGTTGAACTGGGCACATTTGGTGTTCCAGGAGGGGTGTGCATATTTACTTAAGCTAGGACCTCGCATTGATAAGTCGCCGTCCTATTATGGTTGAGTTGCCTAGATTAGAGATCGAAGTTTGATTTGTTTGAACTAAGTTCTCGAAGCTAGTTTAGTATTCTCCTAGTGAAAGTCTATTCTGTTGCACTGATTCATATCCATAACGCCGTTATTATTATTGGTTGATATTGACTTACAGGTTGGAAATCGTTTTGAATTATTTTACTATATCGTTTTTGTAGACACCCACATTTTGACCGCCAGGTGTCTATAGTAGTTTCCGACAAACACCCGATGATGATCGGACGCAAACGTGCTTTAACGTACTCGAAAATGGGCTCGAAATCATGGATATTTGGCTTGGGCATTTTACGGAGTATAAATTTCACAAAACCAACCTCAAATTCAGGCCCAGTGGGTCGTTTCGAGTCAAATAAGACTAATTTGGGTCGAATCCGACACCGGGGTTAAAACCGTCTTTTAACGACCGAGTCAAAAACCCGGTCAGAGATATTTTCGAGACGCGTGAGCAGGCCGTGTCACCTCACGAGTCCGGCCTAGAGTCAAATACTACAAAAAAATCAGCTACACAAATATTAAACAATTCCGTTAAAGGTAGAATTCGATCTCAAGTAGGAATTCTATCCGAACACCGAATCAAACACTCGACCGAGCATCAAATACTCGGCCGAGCAGCCTGTTTTCCAGCCAATTTCGTGGCTTCTTTGCCAAGGAAAGAGAATTCTCGTTCCTCTCGACTTCTTACGTTTCCTATCCTAAGCGGTAGTCAAATTCTCCTAAACCAAGGTCGGGAATTCCCTATAAATAGCCCCTTGCATCCAACACAATAAACACGATTTTATCAACACCAATTATTAGGAACACACACATACACACAATCTCCGACACACACACATAATTCCTTTAGCATCGAGAAACCGATAATACATCCAAAACCCGAAGGAAACCGGTCCTATTACCCGACACCTTCACCCATCCGAACCGAACCCCTAGCCGAACCAAAACTCGACGCTCCCGTGCCTAGCCACATTCCGACGAGCTCCGATCCGAGTCATCAAGAGCATGTAGGTTGAGGGTGTAACTAAACCCGATTTCTTCATTTCTCTCCTTTTCTCCTCTTCGTCCGTTTCGTTTTTTTTTTACGAGTCTAGAGTCGATTTTTTTTATTTTTCTAATATCGTTATTAACGAAAATTTATTTTCATAACATATATTCTGAAAAATATGATATCGATTTTTCCATAATCGAATATTGTATCGAAAAGAATTATATTAAGATTTCGACGATACTAAAAATCGTTACATCTTTTTTCGTTCAAAATTCTTTTCTTTTCTCGTTCAAAACGAATTATTTTACAAAACTTTTTTTAAACTCATTCTAAATATCCGATATCGATTTCATAATCGAATATTGGATACGACGAATATCGAAAACATGGATCGAATACAAGTTAATTCATAATTTGTACGCGATTCATCAAAATAACAATTTTTCGAACAAAATCCAAAAGCCGGACGGCCCACAGTCCGGACTTTTTTTTCGTTTTCGTTCGTTTATTATTTGTTCTTCGATCAATTTCTAAAATTTATATCTTTTCTAAAACTATTCCAAGTATTTGATATTGATTTTGTAGTCAACTATCAAATATAACGAATATCGAAAATATTAATTCGAGTGCGAATCATGCAATATTCATACGCGACTTAATACGAACATCGAGTTTTCGAAAATCGACATCGAAACAGTCAGCCACGCGACCCGCCGGCGTCCCGGGCGAGCCGCGCAACCGGCTGCTTGCCGTGTCCTTTTTCCGTCTTTTTTATTTTTTATTATTTTTCGAACTTCGTTTTTTATACAAAACAACGTCTTTTCAACAATATTTTTCAGATTTATTTTCTCGATTTCGCATATTTATTTCTTGCTATTATTATTTACAAATCGATACTAACTCTTTTGTTTGTTTTGTAGCAAATTCATCCTTTTATTTCGTTTGTTTTATTATACTAAAACGAATCTCATATGCTAAATACAACTTTGACGTTAATCAATTTTCATGCATTAAATTGACTTAGCAACCCATTCAATTTTTCACATGCTTAGAAAACAATGTTTGCATAATCATTCATCGTTCAACTAACGCGCGCATTAAAACGTCATTCGATATCCTAGTAGAGGCCGCTAATGTGCGGGCGGGGTTGGGTGTTCTTAGTGAACTTCCCAACACGTACCCTCACCCCTTACTCAGAACCGTGGTTTCCGGATGTCCGAAACCATTGGCAACGAGAGTCATTCAATATACGATTAACCGCTCAAGTCGGCATCTATATCGATATGCAAAGGGACGAGCCCAATAAACTCTGACATCGGAAATGGGCCGTATTTTGTACACGGCCCACTGCGACATAGAGTGGGCTCGAACGGTTCCGAATAACCATAAAATTCGATGGCGACTCCAACTTCGATTTAAATTTCCATTTGACCATCTCATGGAGATTCATTCGCCTCCCCAAACCCGCGCGTGGCCGCGTCGGGGTGGACCTATGTCATGTCCACAATTTGGCGACTCCGCTGGGGATTTTCCGATGAGTTAACAACCTTCGGTGTCCTCAGGGTGAGACTCGAATAGAAATCGTTTGACTAGTACAATGCGCGTTTTAGTTTTACGGTTCATGCATAACCCCACTTTCCCGGGCCGGTACTCGTGACCGACGTCCCACTATACCGTTGATATAGTCCAAATTGGTTATGTCAAAGGTGTCCATTAGCCGATTCATATGGGTTTTACGGCATGTCCTAATCTCAACTCGAGTTAGGGAGTCCGCCCCGATTCTTGATAGGCTGTGTACACTGGTATAGACCCTTACAGACTGACCGAGACTTAGATTAAGAGCATACATGGCGTCGTTATACTGTTTCCATGACTACGTGCTACTTGATCCACATCATCTTTTTCAAAACCGTCATCTTTTCAAAATTTGCATCCTTTTTTCAAACTATCCAATTTCAAAACCCGGGTCATATACCGAACTTAGGACTAATGATTTTACTCAAAATAGCCTTTTTCTAGCCGGTATCATGCCCAATTCAAAACTCGAAAATATTTTCAAAACTTTCAAAACCCGTCATTCGGCCCACTTCTTTTTCTTTTTCGAAAAGGGCCGGATATTTTTTTTCTCCCCGATTTTTACTCGGGCTTTCAAAATCATATTTCAAAACTTCCTCTTCCTAGACTTCCCGTATTTAGTAGTGTCGGGTCGTGTCATAAGTCGTTGAAGTCTCTAGCGTCGAAACTCCGTCGATCTTACATCACGAGTTTCCCCCCTATCCTAGTCCGCCTTATTTTACTGAGGCAAGGCCCACCTACGTAGGACATACTCCTACAAAGGTTGGCCCACTCACACAATAGAGTAAAGTCTGGGAATGTCTCACGTGAACCTTCCTTCGAGCAGGGCCCAACCCACATAGTTGGATCCTGAGAAAGGCCCACCTTTTCACAAGTCACCCGTCTAGGTGTCTTTCCCGAGTCAACCTTTTACAAGGCATAGCCCTATAACAAAAGGTTCACGGTCCTTACGTCTAAGGGTCACTCACTCGAGTCTTAACAAAGTCTTCAGTCCCAGTCGGGGGTTACCCTTCAGCAGAGCGATCAATCGCGGTTGCTCTAAGGATCATGTCTTGCACGTGTTGTCTAACGTACCCCACTTTCGAGTCACTTAGATGCCACACCATCTGGGTTCTATCATAGTCCTAGGTCTCACTTGGGGGCTATTCTCCGACGGAGTGATTAATCACAGTCACTACGAGAATCGTACCCTACACATTTGTCTTAGGAGAGTCTAACCCGAGTCAAACTGGAGTCGTCTCTCCTCTCGCGCTATTTCCTATGCCTTGGTGAAATTGAGTTCCGAAGCAACTTCTCTGATTACGCGGTATTCTTACAGACAAACCACCGGTAACCGGGCGCCAGAAAATGCAAGAAACTTTGGATCAATTGGCAACCTCCCTAGCTGGGCTTGAAGCCCAATTGAAGGTTATCAGGGCCGAACAAACGACCATTGCCACCCGTTTGAGTGCCGTGGAGCAAAGGACTCTTAAGGTCAGGAATGAAACCACTGGGCCCATAGCTGAACTGGTCAGCACCGTTCGCAAACTTGAAGAACAGGTCCACTCGACCACCAGAAACACCATCCTCACGGAAAATGCCCGTACCTACTCGCCCTTGACCGATGAACTGCCCGTTAACCTCAACTTAACGGGCTTACCAATGTTTGACGGGACGGAAGACCCGGTGCTCCATATTCGGGCTTTCAAGAACTTTATGGCTGTTAAGGGGGTCAAATCGACCATGTTCAAGCATCTCTTCGCTTCCTCCCTCGAGAAGCACCCGAAAGCCTGGTACTACAGACTCGATTCCAAGAAGTACAAAACTTGGGATGATGTGGCAACAGAGTTCGCTCGGAATTATGCTGATAATACCGAGATCCAGACTACGATGCGCACTCTGGAGGTTATGGCCCAAGAGCCCAAAGAAGGTTTCACCAAGTACCTTCAAAGGTGGAGGGCTGAAAGTGTGAAGTTGGTAGACAAGCCCAACGAGAAGACACTAGTGGAGGCGTTCATCAACAACCTTCTCCCTTCCTACCGCGTCCATCTTAGGTATGCCGGCATTTCAAACTTTGCAGTGCTTACCGAAATGGGCATTAGGATTGAAGATGATCTTCGACAAAATGAAGATCTGGGTGAAGCGTTTATTGGAGGCTATACTGGACATCAACTTGAGTCCTTAGAAGCTGAATTGACAACACCATCTGAGTCTCTAGCCTTACTCAGGGGGCTGTCCTCCACCCGAGCAGTCAACCACGGTTACCCTAGAGAGTACCCTACGTTCATCCTACACCGGCGTCCTTATGATGCCTTCTTCGAGTCGTACCCACGCTACGAATACTCGGGTCACCTAGGGTTAGGTCGCCACGGTTGGTCCAAGCACACGGCACGGTCAAATACGGTCGCCCCATTTTCGGACTTATCCTTGTACAACTCGAGTCTCGTGGTCGAGTCTAGGTCACAGTCGTTACTTTGTCTGGATTAACGCTTAAGTAGCCCGGTCATAGAATCTTAGTCATTCCCGCCCCCGGGCCGTACCTAGTTTGACTCTCTCTCTTGCATTTGCGCAAAACCGAGCTTAGGCGAGTTCTAACACCTGTCGTTTCTTCCGATCAGGGACCCTATGAACGAGACACTACCAAACCACAACAAATCCCACGCCGTCGAGAAAGGGGATATCCAGGGGAGTATGCTTATGCTATCTTGCTCCATTAACAATATCTTCTCGAAAATCAATACTGCCCTAGATAACCTAAGTTCCAGGGTAACCATCATCGAAGAGGATCTTGTAAGAACCCGATCCCGTTTAGCACAACTAGAGCGGGTAAGACAGCCTATCACCCAACTGAGCCATTTAAAGGGTGAACACTCTTACGAAACTGTCTGATACCCTCAAGATGGCAAGACCGAGAGAGGTAACCCTCAAGTCACCTCTCCAAAAATCAAGAACCAGTCAAAGGAAAGGACATTTACCCACTTGGATATGTCCTACACCGTCGCTTTCCAGAGGTTAGTTCCGAAGGGCCTAATACTACCTATAGGCCCAACAGCCGACCCACCTTTGGAAAAACGCTCCAAAGCATGGAACGACGAGCATTACTGCAAATTCCACAGAGGGAGGGGACACGATACAGAACAGTGCTGGAAACTGAAACACCTCATTCAAGACTTCCTCGATGCCGGGAAGACTCCCGTTTTGGAGACATTGTCACTTGCAAAGCCCCTCATGGACTATACAGGGCCCGATGACCAAAGCATCCAATCTACCTCTTATGCATCCAAGAGTCCGGATTTGATTTAAGTCCAAGTCTGAGTTCGAGTCTAGGATATACTATTTATTTCAATTTCAAAGTCAGAGTCAGAGTCAATTGTATTCTGTCCTCTTTTTCAAAATTCAATAAAATCAGCTTTTCTATTTCTCATATATACTTTCCTTATGTGTTTCCGAGAACATGATGAACACCATAATACACTGTGAGCACACACACGTGACTGTTATAGGCACATCATAATGACTGCAGGGAATCGAGACCCGTGTTTTCCTTTACCTGTTCCATGTCTGACATAGAAAGCCACAAAACTACCCTTAGCAGGAGCGGTACCTAATCCTATTACAAATCTAGGTAATCTCCTAGTTTGGGTTAAAGACGGGAGGCAAGCCCATTTCCCACAATAAAACACCCATCCAATAAGACTAACCGATCCCTACCTTAGGTGTTAGTCTGACCAACCAAAAAAAAAGCAAAAGGCAAAAATAAAAGAGCTGGCCATGATAAAAAAAACTGGACAAAAAAAAACAAAAGTCCAAAAGGAAAAAGCAAAAGGCCCAAAACAAAAGAGCTGGCCATGATAAAAAAGAACTCCCAAAAACCCATGACCATGATCAACGGTCAATTCAAGTGGAAGCCCCATGACCAGGGTACGGTCAATTATCAATACTCATACCATCAAATAGGGGAGAAACAATCAAGTTGGTCAGCTAACACCACATTTAGCCATCTCACATTACAACCCTCAAGACCTTCCCGAGACCCAGGCCAGAGACAGCCCGGAAATTTTGAGGATTCAAGCTCCATAGGATACCCCTAACCATTAGGGCCAGACATGGAAATCAGATCTCGCATTATCAAAACTTATCCCGATCAAAGTTCGAGTCATTCTACTCGACTTCCCCTTTACATAACAGAATTCACAATCACCATACGCAAACCCGAGAGCAAAACTCGTCAAATCCCCTCGAGAGCAAAACTCGTCAAATCCCCCGAGAGCAAAACTCGTTAAAATCCCCGAGAGAAAAACTCGTCAAATCCCCCCGATAGCAAAACTCGTCAAATCCCCCCGAGAGCAAAACTCATCAAATCCCCCGAGAGCAAAACTCGTTAAAATCCCCGAGAGCAGAACTCGTTAAAATCCCCGAGAGCAGAACTCGTTAAAATCCCCGAGAGCAGAACTCGTTAAAATCCCATCCCAATTCTTCTCATTCAAACCAGTTACCAACCCCAAACACGGGAACTCAACTTGCAGTCGGCATAGAACATGCCCAAATAGTTCACACCACCTCTGGGGGCTACCCCGGAGAACGCTCACAGTCACAGGATCAACATCCTAACTATTCTAGCCCTTTGATCATGACATCATTGAGAATGCATCTAGCCTATACCATCACCATGGCTAGTTACACACAAAGCCCTAATAAACTAGGCACCATAATCCACTGAACTACGGCATGGTTTGATTTCACCACACGTGAATACGTAGGCAGCCTTTCAACAGAGGCACAACCACCCACATTGACACACATTTAAGAAGCGTCATCATTCCGGTCACGACACCGTCATGTTCTCAACAGCTAGCTTTGTCGTCCTGGGGGCTTCTTTTAGCCAGAAGACCTCCATCCACTCACAAAATCCAGATAAATTCAAAATCTAGCCTCCTTTCTGTAGTGTGTCCTAGTACTCGGCTCAGTCGAAGACAGGAATCTGTCAGGACCCGAGGCAATACCCACCTTGGAAATGTACCCAAAAATCAAAAATCCAGAAGAGCACTAGACTACGGCATTGCTACTGCTAAAAGTCCTGTCATGCCAAAACAGTCTCATTACAGACTATTGCAATCCCCCAATAGCACATCCTTCCTATTCTGAGGATTCGACCGTGTTGTCACTCGCCTAGGCTACGGAATAGCGCAACTTAAGAGTCTTGTCATCTTAGGTGGCCCACCTCCTTACCAAGTCACGGTCCAACCCCTCGAGAGTCCAGTCATGTCTGTCAACTCGTCCTGTCGTGTCCAGAGTCGAGTCTGCCGGTAGGCCTCTCTTTTCAAATTCTCATTTTAAAATTTGCAAAAACTTAGCCATTTGAAAAAAAATCTTTTCGACAAGGTCAAATTTTAGTCTATTTAAATGGCAACTTTCTTTTCCACCTCTTTCAATTTTGGAAACCTATCTCCTAGCACGTGAGTTGCTTTCAGGACTTCGATTTCAAAATACAGCAAAAATCATTTTTATTCCCCAGCGCGAGTCATATTTGTTTCGCCTACGTGTTGCATGCAAAATTTTATGTAACTTATACAGGTACAAAGCATGACCACGCAATTCACATATCTCCCCAGCGGCATTTAACAAGGTGAGCCCATATATAGGCGCACCTAAGTCTTATACGACGAGTTCAATTCCCCACGGAGTTATCATCAGCTCAGGTACATTTCTAGTCTGTGGCTGGCGGGCCCTTTACGCAGGTCTAATGGACTTTAAACGACCCGACCGGAAGTCTGCCAGGTCTTAATCTTTGATTGGCCTGGTAGCTACTCTGACTTTCGCCTTGTCCAAGCCTCAGTCAGAGTGAGGGCTCTGTAGACACCCACATTTTGACCGCCAGGTGTCTATAGTAGTTTCCGACAAACACCCGATGATGATCGGACGCAAACGTGCTTTAACGTACTCGGAAATGGGCTCAAAATCATGGATATTTGGCTTGGGCATTTTACGGAGTATAAATTTCACAAAACCAACCTCAAATTCAGGCCCATTGGGTCGTTTCGAGTCAAATAAGACTAATTTGGGTCGAATCCGACACCGGAGTTAAAACCGTCTTTTAACGACCGAGTCAAAAACCCGGTCAGAGATATTTTCGAGACGCGTGAGCAGGCCGTGTCACCTCACGAGTCCGGCCTAGAGTCAAATACTACAAAAAATCAGCTACACAAATATTAAACAATTCCGTTAAAGGTAGAATTCGATCTCAAGTAGGAATTCTATCCGAACACCGAATCAAACACTCGACCGAGCATCAAATACTCGGCCGAGCAGCCTGTTTTCCAGCCAATTTCGTGGCTTCTTTGCCAAGGAAAGAGAATTCTCGTTCCTCTCGACTTCTTACGTTTCCTATCCTAAGCGGTAGTCAAACTCTCCTAAGCCAAGGTCGGGAATTCCCTATAAATAGCCCCTTGCATCCAACACAATAAACACGATTTTATCAACACCAATTATTAGGAACACACACATACACACAATCTCCGACACACACACATAATTCCTTTAGCATCGAGAAACCGATAATACATCCATAACCCGAAGGAAACCGGTCCTATTACCCGACACCTTCACCCGTCCGAACCGAACCCCTAGCCGAACCAAAACTCGACGCTCCCGTGCCTAGCCACATTCCGACGAGCTCCGATCCGAGTCATCAAGAGCATGTAGGTTGAGGGTGTAACTAAACCCGATTTCTTCCTTTCTCTCCTTTTCTCCTCTTCGTCCGTTTCGTTTTTTTTTACGGGTCTAGAGTCGATTTTTTTTATTTTTCTAATATCGTTATTAACGAAAATTTATTTTCATAACATATATTCTGAAAAATATGATATCGATTTTTCCATAATCGAATATTGTATCGAAAAGAATTATATTAAGATTTCGACGATACTAAAAATCGTTACATCTTTTTTCGTTCAAAATTCTTTTCTTTTCTCGTTCAAAACGAATTATTTTACAAAACTTTTTTTAAACTCATTCTAAATATCCGATATCGATTTCATAATCGAATATTGGATACGACGAATATCGAAAACATGGATCGAATACAAGTTAATTCATAATTTGTACGCGATTCATCAAAATAACAATTTTTCGAACAAAATCCAAAAGCCGGACGGCCCACAGTCCGGACTTTTTTTTCGTTTTCGTTCGTGTTCTTGTCTCGGATCGAACTCGTAACCGTGGCTTTAACACAAGAGTCTTCAAGGTTTTATGGAGGTTAAGTTATGGTGGCTCGGAATTGATTCCTAAAACTAGGTTTAGGGTTTTTTGCTAGTGTAGAATTGCTAGGGTTGGATTAGGGTTTGTAATAGATGTTGTATGTGTGTGTAGAGTTGCTCTAGGGTTTTTTTTCCAATGTCTGAAAGTGTGTTGCATGGGGGTGTTTATATAGGCATGGTCATGCACTTTGGTGTCTAGGGTTTTGCCTTGACGGACTTGACCTGATGGCCCGTCTGAAGATGGACTGTTGGTTTTGCTTCTTGAGTTGGACTTTTGATGTTGTGAATGGTTGTTTTGTATGTCTCGGAAACGACCTTGACCAGGGTTGACCCAATCGCAAAAAAGTCGGTTTTAATTCCGGTGTCGGTTTTGGCCCAAATTAGTCTTGTTTGGCTCGGAACGGTCCGCTGGGCCTGGATTCGAGGTTGATTTTGTGGGATATTTACTCTGTAAGTGTGTTAGCCAGCGATTAATGGATTTGAGCCCGTATCCGAGCGCATAGAAGCACGTTAGCGTCCGATCATCATCGGGTGATTTTTGGAAACTGCCATAGACACCTGGCGGTCAAAATGCGGGTGTCTACAGAGCCCCCACTCTGACTGAGGCTTGGACAGGGCGAAAGTCAGAGTATCCACCAGGCCAATCGAGGATTGAAACCTGGCGGACTTCCGGCCGGGTCGTTTATAGTCCATTAGACTTGCGTGAAGGGCTCGCCAGCCAAAAGTTAGAAGTCATACCTGAGCTGATGTCGATACTCCGTGGGGCATTTGGACTTGTCGCATAAGTCCTGGGTGCGCCTGTATGTTGGCCCATCCCGTGAAAATGCTGGGGAGGTATAGCGGTTTGCATGTTCCTGTTTGAGTCGTACCTGTATAAGTCACATAAAATGCATGCAACACGTAGATAGTAAAGTGACTCGCGCTGGGGAAAATGATTTTTTTGAAATTTTGAAATTTGAAATCTTGAGATTTTTGAATTTTGGAAACTTTGAGACTTTTGACTCCTAACAAGGATTAGGAAAGTTCGGGATGGATATTTCCGTGCTAGTATCGAGACTAGGCTTGCGGCTTGATTCCAATTAGGATTAGGAAATTTTTCCTAAATAGTTTGCAAGGCTAATGCTATATATAGCCCCTCCTTGCCCTTGATTTCTCCACAATTCTCATTACAAATCAATCCCTTCTTTAAAGAAAGTCTCTTTATTTCCCTTAGGCAACAAGAAGATCTTATTTTCTTAAGGAATTAGCCATGGGAATCGATAGATTGACCGTTATGCTGCAGGAGTGGTCCCGTCGCTTTAGGGACACGGATAGGGTGGCGCTCAACCAGACGGGTATAACTCAGCTGTATCCGTTCCGTCAGATGGTGGTTGATCGCTATTTCCTGGATGCATGCTTGGCTTACTGGGATGACATATATCATGTCTTTGCTTTTCCCCGGGGCGAAGTTTGCCCTTTACCTGAGGAGATTGCAGCTATAGGAGGATGGAACCCGATACTCCGTCCCGCCGTTCCGTACTCGATTTATGACCCGAGGAGGAAGCTGAGAGAATTTCTAGGGCTCTCTCACAACGAGGTGTCCCGTATGATGGATGGTGATAAAATTTCTCTGATCGACCTGGCTGAGAAATTCATGAATTCTTTCGATGTTCGGGTTAGACCGGCTTACAGCCGTAGGGCTTTCTCTTTTTGCATGCTCCATGTATATGCTTTCGAGGGTCATATGGACTTGTTATCCTGTATGGGAAGTACCCGTCTTCTGACCGTAGTGGATATGATGGAGACTGAGCACAGTCCGGCTTGGTTGATCACGGGCGAGATTATTCAAGGATTGAACGATCGCAAAAGAGACTCGTCAATTCGTCTTACCGGGAGCACCCGATTGCTGCAAGTATGTTACTTTGCAAAAAAAATTTTGATTTTCGATTTTTTGATTTTTTTTACTCATGTTTTTGTTTCCTTTTTGCAGATTTGGCTTTATGAGAGGCTATCAGTGATAGATCCTCCCCTTGATGCGGGCAACTATCGTCATAACCAGGTGATGACGAGGAGGCGGGCCATTGATTTCTCTCGTCAGATTACGCAAAAGTATTGGGACGAGGTTTGTCTTTTCATGGTGGCCCGTTAATTCGATGGGTGGTTCCATGGTGGCCCATCTACCTTTGGAGTGGCCTGGACCCGAGGGACAGAGCCCGCTATCAGGTGATCCTTTCTTTCAAGCAGACGGTTCATCTCTATCCAGATCGTATACTAAGGCAGTATGGATGGACCCAGCGAATCCCTGAAGTTGAAGCGGTTGTGAGTGACCCAACCCAGTTGACTGATGTAATGTGTGATACCTGGATGCAAAGGTGGTACACACGGCATACTTGGCCTATTGTCAAATCTCGCCACTCAATCTGGGTTTCAGATTCTTACATGAAGTGGACCAAAGCCGTTGATGCTAAAGCCCGAGCTGCGCTGAAGGTTGACGAAGCTTTTGACCTGTTGAGGAGGGAGCAAGCTAAAGACAATAGGGGATTCTTCGATGATGGTGACACTCCAGCTACCCTAGTTCGTCTAATGTCTGGTCACAAGAAGAAGACTAAGACTCAAGCTGAAGGGTCTAGTGCTAAAGGTGCCTGGGGGAAAGTGAGCCCCCAGATGGACTTGGAAAGGAGACTGGGCCCAAGACTACCCGTGCAGGACCGACTTGGCCCACGGGATAGACTGCCTGAGCATGTGCGAGCCCGACTTGGGCCGAAGACCGTGATTGAAGACCCGTCGTCAAAGAAACGGGCTCGGGCTAAGGAGGTTCCACTTGTGATTCGGGAACGCTCGCCACCACCCCGAAGACCCCAGGCTCCACGCGACCCGAAGGACAAGGGGAAGGGGAAGATGCCCGGATACTAGTCTCCTTATTTTATTATTTGAATATTATTATTATTTTTGTGGTGTGATCTTTTTGTGTGAATGCCGTTTTGGCGTTTTTTTTTTTTTTTTTTTTTGTAATCCTGAGTTTATCAAGATATTAATAAAGGACATATTATTGAACTCCGTTCCCGTCTTTCGTTCATTGCAGTGGTTGTACCCTTTTGAAGGGTTGCCTACGTATCCGCAAATAACGGAATCAAACCAAACGTAGTTCGAAATTTGATTTGATTGACTTTCTTTGCAATTCGAAATACATCAGGATTATTAATTCAAGATGTGCGACAGTAGAATGATTAGTTCTAGCTTATTGACTTGTCTAAAATTTTGAAAATTTATAAAAAGGACAAATTTTTATAAATTTTTGCAAATGACATTGAGATGGGGGTTTATGGGTAATAGCGCTTCAGCTGGTCCAAGTTGGTTGGGTTGACAAATTCGTTCCCGTCCAAGTCTGTCAGCATTACCGCTCCTCCTGATAGGACCTTCTTGACCAAGTATGGCCCAGCCCAGTTGGGTTTGAATTTACCCCTTGGGTCAACCGGTAGTAAGGCACGAACCGATTTTAAGACCAAATCCCCTTCCTTGATGTTCCTGGGCCTAACCCGCTTGTTGAAAGCCCGTTGGATCCTTTTTTGATATATTTGAATGTTGTTGAAAGCCCGGGATCGCCGTTCGTCTAAAAGGACTAGCGAATCGTATCGGGCTTGGACCCAATCTGCCTCAGGTACTTGGCTTTCAAGTAGGATCCTAAGGGATGGCACCTCTAGCTCGACTGGTTGGACCGCTTCCATTCCGTATGTCAAGTAATACGGGGTTGCCCCGGTCGCGGTGCGGATTGAGGTTCGATATCCCCATAGGGCAAAAGGTATTTTGTCGGGCCAGTCCCGGTAATTTTCAGCCATCTTTTTAAGTATGGTGACAATTGTTTTATTGGCCGCTTCTACCGCTCCGTTTGTTTGAGGTCGGTAAGGCGAAGATGTATGCCTTTGAATTTTGTATTTTGCCAGCAATGCGGCAGTTTCAGCTTGGAAGTGGGTCCCGTGATCGCTGATGAACTCGTGAGGGATCCCATACCGACATATTATTTTATTTTGGATAAATTTGGCCACGTGCTTGGCGTTCAAGACACGGTATGACTCGGCCTCGACCCATTTGGTGAAGTAGTCGATGGCCACCAAGATGAAGCAATGACCTCCCGTTCCGGAAGGATGCACCTTTCCAATTATGTCAATACCCCATGTCGAAAATGGCCATGGTGACGTCATGGTATATAATAGGGAAGATGGCATATGCTGTACATTGGCGAAGATCTGACAGTTATGGCAGTGTTTGACATACAACTGACAGTCCGTTTCCATGGTGTTCCAATAGTACCCGAGCCTCATGATTTTTCGGGCTAGCATATGGGCGTTCATATGCGGGCCGTTTTCACCATCATGGACCTCGGCCATGACCTTTTCGGCCTGTATTTTGTCGATGCATAGGAGTAGAGCCCCCTGTGCCGTCTTTTTGTACAATTGCCCGTTGTCAGTTCGAACAAATTGGGTTGCTAATCTTCGTAGGGCCTTTTTGGCCCGATTTTCAGCTTCCGGGGGGTATTCTCCCGTTGCCAAGTAGGTTAGGACGGTTTGATACCATGGTTCCGGGTCAGTTATCTCGATATCCTGAATGGCGTGGATGTAGGCTGGCTCGGACCGTCTTTCGACACAGATTGGCATGCTGGTCAGGTGATCCGGGATGTTCAGTAAAGATGCTAGCTTGGAAAGTGCATCTGCGAACTGATTCTCTTCCCGGGGCAGATAAATGTATTCTACCTTTTGAAATTGTTTTTCTAGAACCCTTACCCGTGCTTGGTAAGCCACGAGATTGGCGTTCCGAGTTTTCCATTTTTGGAGTGCTTGATTGATGACTAATGATGAATCACCGTGGACCCGGAGGTTTGTTACCCCTAAATCAGCGGCGGCTTGCAACCCGTGAATGCATGCTTCGTATTCGGCTGCGTTGTTGGTCACGTCGAAGTCCAACTTGATGGATAGGGGAGTGTGTTCCCCTCGGGGTGAAATTAATAGGATTCCGACCCCAAATCCTCGGAAGTTGGATGCCCCATCGAAATATAAATCCCACACTTCCGTATCGGTATGGAATATGTCTTCATCAGGAAAGGCCCATGTATCGGTGTGGCCTTCTTCGGGTATTGGGCTGTCAGCGAGGAATTCGGCAACTACCCGGCCTTTGATGGCCTTTAATGGTACAAATTTGAGGTCGAACTCGGATAACATTAAAGTCCATCTTGACATTCTGCCGTTGAGGATGGGCTTCTCAAATAAGTACTTGATGGGATCCATTTTAGATAACACATGTACCTCGTGACTGAGCATGTAATGTCGGAGCTTTTTAGTGGCCCAGACCAATGCTAAGCACGTCTTTTCCAGCATTGTATATTTGCACTCATATTCGAGGAACTTTTTACTGATGTAGTAAATAGCCCGTTCTTCTGAATCGACTGTCTATGCCAGCATAGCCCCCATGGCCGTCTCCGTCGTCGTTAGGTATAACGACAATGGCAGACCGTGTTGAGGTGGCATTAATACCGGCGGAGCAGACAGAATCTCCTTGATTTTGTCGAAAGCCGCTTGACATTTGCCGTCCCATAGCACCCGCTCTCCGATCTTTAGCTTTTTGAAGATGGGTTCGCATACCATGGTTAGTTTTGAAATGAACCGGCTGATGTATTGGACTTTTCCGAGAAACCCCCTTATTTCCTTTTCGGTCTTGGGTGGTTGCATCTCGGTGATGGCTTTGATTTTAGCTGGGTCGACCTCGATGCCGCGTTGGCTAACGATATGGCCCAGTAATTTGCCCGACATCACCCCAAAACTGCATTTTTGTGGGTTTAGTCTCATGTTGTATTTACGTAGCCGGGTGAAGAACTTTCTTAGGGCTGAAATGTGCCCGCTTCGGTCCTTAGATTTGACGATCATGTCGTCCACGTAGACCTCCACTTCTTTATGCATCATGTCGTGGAGCAAAGTAGTGGCAGTCCGTTGATAAGTGGCCCCGGCGTTGATAAGCCCAAATGGCATGACAGTGTAACAGTAAGTACCCCAAGGTGTAATGAAGGTGGTCTTACCCATGTCCTCTTCTGCCATTTTAATCTGATTGTACCCGGCATACCCGTCCATGAACGATAGAAGGGCATGATCGGCCGTATTATCCACCAGTATGTCGATGTGTGGTAACGGAAAATCGTCTTTTGGGCTTGCCTTGTTAAGATCCCGGAAGTCCACGCAAACCCGCACCTTGCCGTCCTTCTTGGGTACCGGCACGATGTTTGCAACCCAGTCTGGATATTCAGACACTTGTATAAAGCCTGCTTTGAATTGTTTATCGACCTCTTCCTTGACTTTAAGAGACCATTCGGGCTTCATTCTTCTGAGTTTTTGCTTTACCGGCTTGCACCCATCTTTGATAGGTATTCGGTGTTCGGCTATCTCCCGGTCTATACCCGGCATGTCCTTGTAGGACCATGCAAAGACATCTTTGAATTCCTGGAGGAGGTCTGCGAATTGTTTTCTCTCCTCTGGATCTAAAGATAGGCCCAATTTAAGCATCTGAGGCTCTAAAGTGGTTCCCACATTGATGGACTCGGTTTCTTCAATTACCGGATCTCGGGATTCCCTTTGCTCGAGCTGCTCGACCAGATGTTGAGGTAGGGGTACCTGTTCGTCGGGCTTCTCAATGTCATTGCACATAAAATTTTTGAAATTGAGAAAATTTTGGAAATAAGACAAGTCGTAAGCAGAACGGTGTTCGTTATTATTATTGATGGTAAATTTTGAAAATAGCTCGAATAGAGCTGCCATCTGATCATTGGTCAGAGGCGGGATAGGGAGAGGTCTTGGGACAGGCCCCGAGACCTCAGTGGATAAGGGAAGAGGGGTTACAGACTCGACTTTAGCACCAGACCCTCTAGACTCGGACTCAGACTCCGACTCTGACTCTGACTCAGACTCGGTATCCGGCATGTCTCCCTCGCCGGTGGTCAGCTTCTAGATCCGTCCTTGACTATCGGTCCACTTTATGGTCTTCCTCCAAGCCCTCGTCTCGGTGTTGGCACCGACTTCGATGATTAGCTTGGTTGGGTCGAACCGATCGCTGCGAAGGATCAGGTTGACCAAATCGTCCTTCGGAACGGGGACGGTCTTGTCTTCCCCGAATAGGAGCCTCAGCACGGGCTCGGAGTCGTTTTTGCCTTCCTTTGTTTCGGTCTGGACGATGGTAAATATATCATCAGGGATGAAATTGCATTCCCGAGCCTTTTTGGTCTCAGGATATGTGATGGTGGGTTGGTAAAGGCCCACTTGGATAGCTCCGAAGACTGGGGTGACGAAGTAATCCGTTAACTTCAGGCTATAAGGGCTTATATAAGTACCCTTGATAATATCGACGGTCCTGTGAATACCGGCCCGAACCACGTTTTCCGGGGTTATAGCATACCCCAATCCGAAATGTGACTCGCCATCATTTAGAACCTCGATAATCTTCCCAGCTGGAAGATTTGGCCTTGAGGTTATTCCGGGTAGGTAACCCAGATTTTGTAGCATCGTGTCGATGCTAGTTGTGAAGTAGGGCCTAAAGAGATATTCTTCTTCGATCATGCCCACGAAATCGAATCCTCGTGGGTCGGCCCGGCCCGTAGCGTTGCAGCTTGCTACAGTAATTGGGTTGCCTCCAGCGTGATGATACCTTCTTTAAGGGGCATCTTGACTTTTCGATGGAGGGTAGATGACACGGCCTTGACTGCGTGGATCCAAGGCCTTCCTAGTAAGAGATTGAATGATGAGGTGACATCTATCACCTGAAATTCCAATTCCTTTTCGATTGGGCCCGTTATGATCTTTAATTTCACAGCCCCGGCGACAGGTTTTGGGCTTCCGTCGAAAGCCTGGATAGTCTGTGCCGTTGGAAGGTAATCGGCATCGGTGATGCCGAGTGCTTTTGCGGTCCTTAGAGGAAGGACATTCACGGCTGATCCATCGTCGATAAGGGTCATCGGGAGATATTTACCTTTGCAGATGACCGTGATGTATAGGGCCAGATTGTGATTGGGCCCAAATGGTGGCAGATCAGCTTCAGAGAAGGTTATGAGTGGGCCTTCTTCTTTGGATTTGCCCTTGAGGTAGGGCATGATGGCGGCTACCATTTCGGCAGGGGTAGCTTCTGAATCAACCTTGATTTCATCGAGAGCCTTAGTCAGTGCTTCCCGATGAGCTTGCGAGCTAACCAATAGTTGCCATATGGTTAGATCGGCTCGGACCCTCTTCATTTGTTGGACCAGAGCCGTGTCTGGGCTTGGTTCTTCGAGGGTAGGCTCCGTCCTGGCGGGTTCAGTGACGGATATAGGAACGGAGCGCCCAGCTGCGGCGAGATGATTGGTGGCTAAGGCCTTGGACTTAGCCTGTCGTACCTCTTCAAGGGTGATGGGGACAGCTTCCCCTTTGGTTAAGTACACATCATCCTAGTCGTCGAACCATATCCCGTTGATTTGTGGGATAAAGGGAGAGATGAGGTGGGAACAGTCAATTACCTCACCGGTGAAGATAGCATGAGCGCTGAACGGGTTTTCTTTGTTGCTCGGCTTGTCTCCGGGCAACGGGATTTTCCCGCTCTCGATAAGGTCTTGGATTAGATGTTTTAACCTCCAACATTTTTCAGTATCATGTCCGTTACCCCGGTGATACTGACAATAGGCCTGGGCATTGTAAGTTTTGGGCCTCTTTTCCACTGGAGGTTCTGCAGTTGGGCCTATCGGTTGGATTAGGCCCTTTGAGGATAGCCTCTGTAAGGCATAAGTATAGGTAGTCCCTATATCTGTGAATACCCGATTTGGTGTATTCTTTTTAGATGAGGTGTCGAGCAGGTTTACCTCGTCGAAGATGCTGCGAGTTGCAAATGCAGGTGTGGGCTTGATCGTAGATGAACTTGCCCCTTGATAGCCTTTGGTAGAGGCCTTAGTCAGGCTCTCTAGCCTCAAGTCATCCTCGATTCTCGTGCCCATTTCAGTAAGGACAGCGAAGTTTGGGATGATAGCATACCGGAGATGGACCCGGTAGGATGGAAGTAGATTTTGGACGAAGGCTTCCACTAGGGCCTTCTCGCCGGGCTTGTCGACCAGCTTCACACTCTCGGCCCTCCATCTTTGCAAGTATTTTGTGAACCCTTCTTTGGGCTCTTGGGCCATTACCTCCAGAGTACGCATCGTAGTCTGGATTTCAGTGTTATCGGCGTAGTTCCGAGCGAATTCGGTCGCCACATCATCCCAAGTCTTGTATTTCTTGGGGTCGAGCCTGTAGAACCAGGCCCTGGGGTGCTTCTCCAAGGAGGAAGGGAATAGGTGCTTGAACATGGTGGACTTTACCCCTTTGACCGCCATGAAGTCTTTGAAGGCCCGGATGTGATGGACCGGGTCTTCGGTACCCTCAAACATAGGAATTCCTGTCAAGTTGAGGTTGGCCGGTAGCTCGTCATTCAAAGGTGAATAAATGCGAGCATTTTCGGAGTGGATCGAGTTGCTTGTTGACAAGTGGACTTGCTCCTCGAGCCTGCGAACGACACTGACCAATTCGGCTATGGGCCCAGCGGAATCAGCTCCTTCAACTGGGACCGTCTTCTCCACAGTGCTCAGGCGGGTGTCCAAAGTTGCTTGGTTAGCGAGGATGGAGGTCAGTTGAGTCTCGATCTTGGTTAGGGCATTTTTCAAATCTTCCATCTTGCGTTGATGTCGGGTTGTGGCTGGCCAGTCTGTAAGAACACCACGTAATCAGAAACTAGCCCAGAAATCCCGGAATAGAAAGTACATCCCAAACGAGACTAAAAAGGGAAACGACTCGAGAAAGACACCTAGACGGGTGACTCGTGAAGTGTGGGCTTTCCTTAGGATTCGGCAAGTGGGCCTAGTCCTGTTCGAAGGAAGGTTCACGCGGGACATCCCCAGACTTTTGACTCGATTGTGTTGACGGGCCCTCCTTTGTAAGAGTATGTCTTACTTAGGTGGGCCTTGCCTTAGTCTAATAAGGCGGATTGAGATAGGGAAGAAGCTCGCGATGTAAGATCGACAAAGCTTCGACGCTAGAGAAACTTGACAACTTAAGACATGACCCGACACTGCTAAATATGGGAAGTCCTAAGAGGAGGGAAGTTTTGAAAATTGATTGATTTTTGAAAAAGGACCGAGTGGACTCGGTGAATGGCCCAAATTTCCGAAATAGAGGACGAAAAGTCATTGGGCCATGAGTTTTGAAAGTTCGAGTTTCGATTTGGGCAGCATACCGGCTAGAAAATAGGCTATTTTGAGTAAAATCACAAGTCCTAAATTCGGTATGTCCCGGTTTTTGAAAATTGAATATCTTGAAAAGGAGGATGTAATTTTTGAAAAGTTGACATTTTTGAAAAATGACTCGGAAACCAAGTAGCACGTAGTCACACAAGCATTATAACGACGCTATGTATGCTCTACACTAAGTCTCGGTCGGTCTGAAGGGGTCTATACCAGTGTACATAGTCTAGACGTTGATCGGGACGGACTCTCTAAGTCGAATTGAGCTTAGAACATGCCGCGAAACCCACTCGAATCGACTATGGACACCTTTTGACATATCCATGTTGGAATACATCAAAGGTATAGTGGGACGTCGGTCACCAGTACCGGCCCGGGAAAATATGGGTTATGCATGAACCGTAAAACTAACACGTGCATTGTATTTGTCAAACGATTTCTATTTGAGTCTCACCCTGAGGATGCCGATGGTAAGTCACACATCAGTTAATCCCCAGCGGAGTCGCCAAATTGTGGACATGACATAGGTCCACCCCGACGCGGCCACGCGCGGGTTTGGGTAGGCGAATGAATCTCCATATGAGAATGGATCGAATTGAAATTTAGGTCTATGTGGAGTCGCCACCGAATTTTGTGGTTATTCGGAACCATTCGAGCCCACTCTATGTCGTAGTGGTCCGTATACAAAATACGGCCCGTTTCCGATGTCAGAGTTTATTGGGCTCGTCCCTTTGCATTTGATACCAATACCGACATTATCGGATATTGTGTATTGAATGACTCTCGTGCGCCAACGGTTTCGGGCATCCGGAAATCGAGGTTCTGAGTAAGGGGTGAGGGTACGTGTTGGGAAGCCCACAAAGGACACCCAACCCCGCCCGCACATTAGCGGCCTCTACTAAGAATTCGAGTGACTTACAATACGCGCGCTAGTTAAACGGGAAAATGATATGCAAAGATTATTTTCCCTAAACATGTGAATGGAATTGAAAAGGGTTTCTAAGTCGATTTAATGCAATTAATTCTACGTCAAAGTGGAATTTTAGCATGTGGGTTCATTTTAGTAAAATAAAATAAACGACAAAAAACGACAAAGGAAACAATCAAACCGTTAGTAACGATGTAACGAGTAATAAATTGAATAAAGATATAGATGTGATGAATGCATGATTTTGTCACGTGATGGATTAACACATGTTGACCGAGGTCAAGGAAAAAAATATATCGAGATCTAAAAAAAATTGTTTTGTCTAAAAAAATGATGTTCGAAGAATAATAATAAAAAGAGCGAAATTGTTTTCTTCGGGAAATTGATGATTTTATTAAATCGCGTACAAATATTGCGTAATTTGCACTCGACTTAATATTTTCGATATTCGTCGTATTCAATATTCGATTATGAAATCGATATTAAATACTTGGAATAATTTATACTCGATTTTAATTTTGATGCTCGTCATATCCCATATCCGATTATGGAATCGATATGGAATACTAGAGTGAAAAAATAAAGAAAATAATATAAGTCGTTTTAAATTAACTAGCACGATATAAATTTTCTCCGCGTTTATTAATGTCGTAATTAATTCAATTGAATTAGAGGACATCTATATTGGCATCAACGAAAATCGTGTTAATTAATTTATTTGACTAAATTATTAAATTCGACATCCAATTATGGAATTGGTATCGAATCTAATAGATCGATACTTTAATTAAAAAACTCGACTTGATTCCCTCCGCATCCCGACATCATAATTAATTCTTGCGAATTGTTTGATGTCGGATCCGCATCAACGGGTTTCGACCCTTATAATGCTTGTTTTTGGAAAATAATGTAAATATACGACTAATGATAATGATGCAAACGAAATAAAAAAATTGTTTAAGTTAACTTATCTCAATAATCAAGTAATCGAGGTATTGGAACAAGCGACCGTCAACGCTGTGTGCAGTACACTTGTATATTCGTGTTTCCTTATTCCGATACCCCTCTTACTCGACACAAATCGATAAGTATTTTAATGTTTTGTATTAGTATTATCGATATTATGATGCAATAAAAAAAAAAGTAAGAAAAAGCGAAGAAGATGACGAGAGGAAGAGAAGGAGAGAACGGGGTTTTGACACCCTCAACCTACATGTTCTTGTCTCGGATCGAACTCGTAACCGTGGCTTTAACACAAGAGTCTTCGAGGTTTTATGGAGGTTAAGTTATGGTGGCTCGGAATTGATTCCTAAAACTAGGTTTAGGGTTTTTTGCTAGTGTAGAATTGCTAGGGTTGGATTAGGGTTTGTAATAGATGTTGTATGTGTGTGTAGAGTTGCTCTAGGGTTTTTTTTCCAATGTCTGAAAGTGTGTTGCATGGGGGTGTTTATATAGGCATGGTCATGCACTTTGGTGTCTAGGGTTTTGCCTTGACGGACTTGACCTGATGGCCCGTCTGAAGATGGACTGTTGGTTTTGCTTCTTGAGTTGGACTTTTGATGTTGTGAATGGTTGTTTTGTATGTCTCGGAAACGACCATGACCAGGGTTGACCCAATCGCAAAAAAGTCGGTTTTAATTCCGGTGTCGGTTTTGGCCCAAATTAGTCTTGTTTGGCTCGGAACGGTCCGCTGGGCCTGGATTCGAGGTTGATTTTGTGGGATTTGTACTCTGTAAGTGTGTTAGCCAGCGATTAATGGATTTGAGCCCGTATCCGAGCGCATAGAAGCACGTTAGCGTCCGATCATCATCGGGTGATTTTTGGAAACTGCCATAGACACCTGGCGGTCAAAATGCGGGTGTCTACAATAACATGACAAGTAATTTGCTGCTGGGTTTGGGTGTGAGGTAGCGAGTAACATGGATCCTACTCTACTTCATTTATATTAATTTTTGGATTGTTAAACCCATTTGGAGAATTTTTATTTTTAGCCCTTTTGTGAAAAGTGGCATTTGTATTGACTGACCGTTCTTTTTCTAAAATATAGAACATCAGTGTGTTTTAATCCCAAATCTACAGTGTTTCCGCCACTGTATTGCGTTAGAATTTATAGGGGATTACAGCGAATGAATCTCCATATGAGATGGGTCGAATTGAATTTTAAATCGAAGTAGGAGTCGCCACCGAATTTTGTGGTTATTCGGAACCATTCGAACCCACTCTATGTCGTAGTGGGCCATATTTAAAACATGACCCATTTCCGATGTCAGAGCTTATCGGGTTCGTCCCTTAGCATTTGATACCGATACCGACATTATCGGATATCATATATTGAATGACTCTCGTTGTCAATGGATTCGGACATCCAGAAACCACGGTTCTGAGTAAGGGGTGAGGGTACGTGTTGGGAAGTTCATTGAGAACACCCAACCCTGCCCGCACTTAGCGGTCTTTACTAAGATATCGTTTCGTTTTACGTACACGCGTTAGTTCGACGGTTGAATGATATGCAAACATTATTTTCCTAAGACATGTGAGAAAAATAAATGAATGGGTTGCTAAGTCGTTTAATGCATCTTAAACTAATAACGTCAAAGTTATTTTAGCATGTGAATTTGTTTTAGTCTAATAAAAGGAAGAAATAAATAAATTGCTACAAACACGAGAAAACTAGTTAGTAACGATTGAATAATAATATAGCAAATAAACATACGAGATCGAGAAAATAAATATTAATCGAAATCTGAAAAATATTGTTAAAACACTGTTTTGTATAAAAAACGAAGCTCGAAAAAAAAAACGAAAAAAGATGCATCGTGGCAGCCGGCCGCGAGGCTCGCCCGGGACTCCGGCGAGTCGCGTGTCGGTCTGATTTTTTTGAAGACGTTTTTTTGAAGATTTGACTAGATCGCGTACAAATATTGCATAACTTATACTCGATCTAGTATTTTCGATATTCGTTATATTCGATAATTGACTACGAAATCAATATCAAATACTTGGAATAGTTTTGGAAAAGATATAAATTTTAGAAATCGTTTCGTAGAATAATAAAATAAAATGATCGAAAAGGTTAAAAAAGGACCCGGGTCACAGGCCCGTGCGCGAGTCGCCTGGGCATGGCACGACTCGCGTGCGGGTCTGTCCGATTTTTATTTTTTTGTCGAAAATCGTTAATTTTATAAACCGCGTACAAGTATGGATTAATTTATACCCGATTCATATTTTCGATATTCGTCGTATTCGATATTCGATTATGAAATCGATATCGAATAGTCGGAATGATTTTAGAAAAGGTTTTGAAAAAAAAGTTTGTTTCGAACGAAAAGCTTAAAAAAAGATTTTGAACGAAAAAGATGTTAATTCTCTCCGCGTATAAAATCGTCGAATTTGGTTTAAAAAAAGATGTAACGATTTTATTTTGCATCAACGAGAAATAATTAATTTTGTTCTTGTTGGATACAATATTCGATTAATGAATCGATATCGTATTTTAAGAACGTTATGAAAAATAGTTTTTGTAGTATCGATATTAGGAATAAAAAAATATGCGACGAACGACCCATATTTAAAAGAAAAAGACGTGAGAAGGAAGAGAAGAAAGAGAAGAATCGGGTTTGATTTACACCCTCAACCTACATGCTTTGTTTTCTCGGGATAAGGCTCGTCGGAAAGTGGTTTAAACTTAGGAGCGTCGAGATGATGAGGATGAGTTAGGGTGTCGGTTTGGACGTCGGGTTTGGCGTATGGTCGGACGGCTTCTCGGGGCTTCGAGGCTTCGGAAAGATGTCGGGATTTGCTAGATATCGAGGATGTAGGATGTGTGTTTTTTTTATGTGTAAAAAAAACCGTGTTATGAGGCTGTTTTTTCCGTGTTTTCGTGTGTTAATGCCTTGGACGAGAGGTCCTATTTATAGGAATCGAAGTAGTCGTGCTTGTGTGACAAGAAATACCGGTTTGGATAGGAAACACGAGAGTTCGAGAGGAAACCAAAGTCTCGTTTCTTGGTGAAGAAGCCAAGTATTTCGGCTGGAATGGGGAGTATTTCGGCTGTTCCGAATGTCTTGGCCGAGTATTTGGAGCTCGGTCGGTGTCTGATTCGGTTTCTGGATAGAATTCCTACTTGAGGTCGAATTCTACCTTTAACGGAATTGTTTAATGTTTATTGAAGCTGATATTTTGTAGTGTTTGAGTCCAAACCGGACATGTAGTGTCACGGTTGGCTCGTGGGTTTCGGAAAAATGTCCTTGACCGGGTTTTGACCCAGTCGCTAAAAGACGGTTTTACCCATGGTGACGGTTTCGACCCAAATTAGTCTTATTTGACTCGAAACGACCCACTGGGCCTGGATTTGAGGTTGGTTTTGTAAGATTTGTACTCTGTGATAAGTCTAAACCAAATGTCCATGATTACAAGCCCATATCCGAGTCTATCAAAGCACGTTTACGTCCAATCATCATCGGGTGTTTGGTGGGAACTACTATAGACACCTGGCGGTCAAAATGTGGGTGTCTACAAAGCTCAAACACGTTTTCGGTCAAAATCCTATCAAAATAGAGAGAAAACTACCAAAAACACGTAAAATGCAAAAGAGAGACACTAATGCGAGAACTACGCAAAATACGGCGATAATCGCACTCTATTCTCGCAAAACGGAGGAAAAACGGGTCTAAATGGGAGGAAAAACGGTCCAAATTTGGCACACAACAACGTGTCTCAATAAAGCTCGGGAATTTTTATATTTTGTAAATGATTTTATTTAGGTCGATTAATTTCATTATAATTGTGATTAGCTTGATAGTTTAATCTCGCCGTAACTAGTATGTGGTTAAGTAATCAATGAATTATTCAATTTTAGTTGTTACGGTTTGACGTATTCGATTTTATACGTCCCGATTGTTGATTTCCGTACGAAAAATTATTAAAAAAGGACACGAAAAATATGCCGGACATCCAAAACATGACGCCCAGCGGGCCCCATGGACGCCCAAAACTCACGTCCAACAGGCCCAGATGCAAAATTACAGAAATTAGTAATTACCAAGGTTCAAACCTACAACCTCCTGAACACAATTGAGCCACTTTACCACTGAACCAATTGAAAATTATTGATAAATCTTACTAAAATATTATCTACATTTGATTCTAAAACCCCCTAAAATCGCCTATTAATACAATTTTAATATTATTAATAATATTAGTGTTGTTGTGGGTGGGGGAGGATATATAATCCGTAACATAATAAAATGACGGTTTTCAAAAAAAAAAAAAGAGACGTGCTAAATCATACACGCGAATTACCACGTTATACACGTATATTCCGTATTTATCCTTGTCACTTCTTCCACCACTTCATTCAATTTTAAGGAAAAAATAAAAAAAAAATCAAGATCTAACTCCTTCCAACTTCAGCCAGTCAGCCACCAAGTCCACCACCACCTTCAAGCCAACCACACTTTCACGTCCCCACGTCGATTGCTCTCCCCACCCAGTGCCCACCCTCACCAGCCGCCCTCGCCTACCCCACTCTCTTGCCTCCGCTCTCTCCCCTGCCGTATAACAACCCCGATCCCTCCCACCACGTCAGCCACCTCTGTCCATGTCGACCTGTCCTTTACCGTCACCCACCATCCACCACCTAGGTTTGTCGTCTCCGATAAGATCGACGAACCCAATTGAAAAAAATATGAAAAGAAACTGAATTTGAAAAATAAAAAAGACATATCTAATATAATCAAATATGAAAGTAGAACTAATAAATCTATACTAATATATAATACAGAAACCACACATTTGGTTTTTTGGCGCCAAAAACACTTTCTTAATATATCACATTTTTCATATTAATTTAATACTCCATATAAATGAGATATTTTGGTATATACTTTCTTAAAAGGACATAGGCACAAGTTTAAAATATTCTGATAGTAATGTAATTTATTTAAACGAGTTAAAATATCTGAAAATAGATCAGTAGGTATACACCTGCAGATAAAACAACTTATCACGTTTAATGCAATCGAAATTATTTCCATACGATAATCGAACGTATATAGATTGAACATTGTCGAAAATATCCCTATTACACAATTTTCTAACATATAAACAAATATACGTAAATTTAAACATTTTTTATACTCCGTATAACGTAACTAATCGGTATAATCACTTTATAAAATAACATGAAATAAATAAAAAAATCTATATCTATAAAATATATTAGTATCAATAACGAATAATAATTTCCAAAAAATGGATATTAGTTATGAAATATTGATGTATGTAAGTTTCATCTAATGTAGTACTCCGTATATAATACAGAGTAGTAACCAGACTTCTTTGAAATATATGAAAATTGGAGAATATAACCCATTTTACATATTACACGTCTCTATAATAAGACTACGTAATCTCTACATGAGTAATTGTTACATTAAATACTTTTATTTTATTATTAATTTACGAGATAACAATCAGTTATTTTTTAATGGTACACTTTGGTTTTCATGAGTCGGTTCCAATTAGATGTCTATTTTTTATTCGCAATTTTTTTGAAATGTTTTGTGTTATGATTTTTGTATTAAGTTAGTTATACTGAGAGTAAATTTTACATTATTTAAAAGAACATAAGTTTAAACTAATTTACCCAATCAATAATTGTATTAAATGTACGAGATATGTGTACAATATGTTAAAAGATATATACAGGTCAAACATGTATCTTTGCATTGATTTCATGTGTGGATGTTTCATGTTGATTTTAAGCGTACACTTTATTTCATTTTAAAAATTGTTAGTGTTAAAGGTTTAATATCCAAATAAGATTTTCTACATAATTTTTTATTCATACCCGTGCAACTTTGCACGAGAACTAACCTAGTTCAAATTGATTTTATTGATTTACGAGTACTAATTTAGATTTATGATTGATGAATTTAACTACTTAATAAATTTACATTATTGCTGTTGATTTACGAATTTAGATTTATAATTCATTAATTTTTTCAAAGATGGTTAGGTTTAGGGTAAAGATTTGAGATTTTTTTTAACTGCACGTGTGAAAAGGGTAGGATTGGAAAAATTTCTGACAAAATGTGTACAACGAAATAAAAAGCGTGTATGAAAAAGCAATTCCGAAACAAAACCGTTTCATTATCGAGTTTCATTAACATGATTAAACTTTTTAATTTCATTAACAAAGTTAGTGAATGTAATTAGGGAATGACGTTGTTGTCTTTTCACATTAAAAAGCGCCGACAACCTAATTTCTAGAAAAGTCGAGTTTCTCTAAAGAAAAGACGCTTTTTTTTTAAGTGAGAGAAAATAAAATTAAATATGGTGAGTGGAGTTTGAGTGAATATATAACAAGCACAAGATAATAACGGAATGGTTTGAAAAATTAAAAACCGCTTCATTAACGAGTTTCAATAACTAATCTAACTTCTAAAATTACATAACATTAGTTAACTAATCTAATTAAGGCAAGGGCAAGATCGTCTTTTACATTAAAAAGCGCCGACGACGAAAAACAGCACTCCCACCCCATGACCCACCCCTACCACACCACCTAACCACCTAACCACGCCACCTCCACCGACCCAACTGACCCTCACCTGGCCACCATCCAACCAGCCAGCCACCCCACCACCCAACATCGACTCCGACCCGAACCCCACCCATCCCTTCACCGGCCACCGCCCAGCCACCATTCGACCCACACCTCCGACCCGACCCCACCCACCCAACCCCCGCCGACCCCAGCCCCTGTCGACCCAACTCCGGCCATCTCAGCCACCAATTGGTGGTTCATGGTGCGTTCATGGGTAGGTGAATTTTGAGATCTATCTAAAGAGAAAAACGAACCCTAAAATCTTTGTCGTTAGGAAAAAGTAATTTCGTAAATAAATACTCGTAAAAAATTTCCTTGAACATGTGTAGTCAGGTTTGTTTGGATGTAGGTTTCCAAAAATAATCTTTGCATTACTCACTATGATATTCTACCTCCATGCTGCTTTTGTCCCATTCGACTTGGGTAGTGGTTCAGGACTTCAGGCCCCTTCCTGTACGTTTGTGAACAATTTGATGCTATATTGTAATACCTCATTTTGAAAACTCTCTTAACATGTAAATGTATCTTTTCTCAGACAAGGATCCAAGGAAGCTTTCTTCTGCTGATAGAATGATGGAATTTCATCCAGTTCGGCAGCATAGGCACTTTTGTCCGTGGGCTGCATCCTCTAACGCCACTGCTCCTGGATGGCTACAAACTTTGTCAGCTCGATCTACACAAGGAGAAAGTGTTCTCATTTCCAGATAATCAGACTTCTCTGTCATCTCTATCGTTTATCAGGGTAAGTAGTACTCTACATATGAAGTTCGAACAAGATGTCCTTTTGGATTTATGTTGGCTTGATGATAAAAACAGTTTGCGTAACTGTCAACTAGGACGGCTTGCTTGGTTAGGCCTAATTTATATGGACAAAAGGGTAATATATTTAATGAAAAAAAAAGGAGGAAAATGACGGGGTAAGGGAAGATGAAGGGATAGTGTATTACCCTATGAGGTGCTGTTTTCCCCCATATGAGATAATGCAAATGCATGACCCTATGAGGAAGATAGCTACCACAAGAATGGTTGATATTTGCTTTGTCGATATATGCAACCGAACTACTTTGACAACTTCAATAAGATCTTGATAGGAAATTGAACTCCCAGGTATTGTGAATTCCCTCAATGAACTAAACAAGGTTTTCATCAAGTCATAGACATTTTACAAGAATCCAAGTAACCATGATCTCCATTGCTGATAATAGTCTCTATGACACCTGATAACAATCTCTATGACCATAATTCGATTAACCACTCTCGATATTTACATATGTAAGAATCCCCGTTAACCACTATCTCGGCCTTTATGATGTTATGCACATTTGCAGGTTGATGACCCTATTACATCTATTAGAAAGCTCTTTGAGTCTCCACCAGCAAAAAGAGCAAAATCTGTGCTGACGAAGATTGTGGAGTGATCGGTGGGTGCTGCCAAAAGTTTCATATTCATCTGTGTGAATCAAATGTGTATGGCAAAACTGGTTTCCTGGCAGACACTTGTTTCTTATCATTGTCCGTCTGACCATATCAGTTGCCAGGTTGTGTATGCTGATCAAGAGTGATACTACGCATATGAGTGGCTTTCTAGTGTTGTTCGAGGAGGCCGATTTTTGTGACAATCATTTTCGATTTATAGTTGAGGCAACTGAAACTATTTCCAGCTGTTATGTGACATAACTTACGGCACTGCTGCTGTAAAGCTGGCAATTAAGGAAACGGTTACAAAACACGATGAAGTTTGAAAGATCTATCACCCGCAAAATTCAGGGGTTATCTACTTTTTCTACCAACATACGACACATTGAAGACTTGGGTGAGAATTGCGAGTTACACGATGCATTTAAAAAGTTGATTTCGTTTCATACAATTTCAAAATGCAAATGGACAATTCTAGTACAAAAGTATGAGTATAAACCAAAGATATAAATTCAATAACTAAAATTTCAGTTTAATATATATCACGATGCAGTTCCACTTGCATGTTATTGTGAAATGCCACATTTTTTCGGGAGTTTGAACAAAATAAAGAAAAACCGGTGTTGACTCGACTTTTTGATGAATCACGTTACTTGTTCATTTTGTTATACAGAGTACTAATTTCTACGCTACCCGCTACCTAAACTTACTCTCTCACTCAATTTTACGAATAAAAAAACACTTCGCTTTCATCAAACCAATCAAACCATGTACATAATTTTTGAACCACAACCATAGGCATCCTTGCAACATTGACTCAATTTTTTCAACGTACTGACGATTCACTGAGACCAAGCTCAAGATTCACCTCAGCAAGAGGAATACATACCATACCATAATGAAACATCCCAGACAAGGACAAGAGCGGGGAGACAAGCTGTACACCTACAAAGAGACTTCTAAATTCATATTTCTGCAGTTTCAGCTTTTGTTAAAAAAATAAAAATCATACAGCGTAGCCTATCGTTCAAGTTTTTCAGGAGAACACATGCCCTAGACGATTGCAGAAGGGGTAGTCGCCTAAAAATGCTTAGTTGCGACTCCCTGCCAAATTATTGTCGAAAGTGCGCAGACGAAACACTTCCACCTGCAACAGCAGCAGTGGCTGCTTTCCTCGGGTCTCAGAAGTACCCAGCTCCTCTCAGTTCATTTGGAGACGGCTGAGTGAAATCACTGCCATTCCCCAGAAATATAATACGGCCTGTGACAAGCAAAGGACAGACATCAAAGTTAAGCAGTAGTCAGCATGAAAATACAGGCTATGAGCGGAGGTGCAAACATCTGTAGAAAAATATCAGAAGCTTTAGAGCATACCATTTCGGCGTATGGCAATTTCCCTTATACGTCGGACAAGACCCGTTACTGGATCAGTGAAAATTTTTGTCTCAAGATTCCCCTCCAAATATAGTAATACACTGCAGTAAGAACAAGGTGTCATAAATTCACATTTGGAGCACGATAACAAAATATTTCAATGGACAGCTTATACAATCAGACAATAACATCGAGTACAATACAACAGAAAACTTAAAACGGAATTAATGTCGGAAACCAAACTATTTACAACACCCACCCCTGAAAAAAGAGTATATACATGATTGAACTTAGAGAACAATCACGTAACACACTCTGGCTTGATGACCCATAATGGTTAAAGGGTAAAACACTGAAACCTAACTCAAGTGTATTAGCCTTTCGCTTCTAAGTCACTTATAGCTTCCTCAAAATGTTCCACAAATAACCTTATTTAAGGCGGTTACTGATTAGTATAATCTTGTGATAGAAGTTTGACCTAAACTCATTCCACAAGTTAAATCGTAGTTGCTGCCGTCATTATCAGCAAGTGATTACAGAAGATAAATATTCCGTATAGTTTATGCACACGTATTCATATCGAATTCAAGTTTGCCTCTAATATCCCTTCTCCCAAATCAAAATAACAAATGACCGCGATATGCCAAAAAGACAATTGAGCTTACCCAGGTCGAGCATGCTTGAATAACATATCACCTAATCGGTCGGGATAAACAGAAACCCGATGCCATTGGACATTACAGCGGTCAGCATATTCTCTTGGCTCTTCCGTGGGAAAAGGAATTCGCTCGTTTCTTATCCCGCCTGTTCCTACTGTGGTCAGTGTCACACTTCTCCCATTCTTCATTCGTTTTTGTAGTGGTTTCTGCCCAACTTGGCCCACAATTATAGCCTAATTCCAGGAAATGATAGTCAATCAACGGTTCAAATATACCTATGAAACCAGGCACTCACTTCGCATTATAATTTCAAACTATTAAACAAAAGTTCCAATCTTTAATCATGTGATCAAACAAGACCTCTCCACAAAATTTTCGTCATATCTCACACGACTTAATCCCAAAATCTCGCCTTCAGAATAGTCACTAAGAAATACAAAATCACCCAAATCCACTGTTACTCAAACACATTTTTGGCAACAATCCAAAAGACCCAATTTCACAACTAAATGAAAATGAAAAATCATCAATCAATACCATTACCATGTTACCGACCCGACATCTAATCCTAATTGCTTCCTTCTGCGATATACACACGAAAAGCAATACAAGAGCGATTTTGACACATTTTGAGTATGAAATCAAACACCCAATGTAATCATACACATTACTTTCACATTCAGGCTATGAAGTCAAACAACCAATACTAAAAACATACTCTCACTGTCTCGGTCATTTGTTGTCATTTTATATTATTTGACCGAGACGGAAAGAGTGATTAAAAAAATCAAATTCCTTCACTTTTAATCAAACGACTACGATCAGAATAATAATCAAACATACTCGAACAAAAAAAAAAGTTACAACCTTGTAAACGCCAACATCTAAGCCACCTTCAAGAACGGTCCTTGAGAAATCACTGGCCCTTTTCTCAGGCGAAGGCAACGGAGGAGGCATGGACTGCAACTCAGGCGAGTTGACAAAGGGTGACTCAGTGGGTGGTTGTTCCGAGTCGGTTAATTCGTCTAAATCGAAGTTGAACTCGGGAGGTGAAGGTTCGGTGGAGAAGAAGGAATTAGAAATAAGGTTGGGTTTGTGAGCTGAGAAGAGAGTTCGACATAGTCGTGAAGATATGGACGCCAGTGAGTTTGAGGTCGCCATTGTTGTAATGGTTGAAGAATTGAGTTTGCGAGGTTTTGGGGTAAAACCCTGATCCTAGTTTACTCAAACCCTAACGGAGTTATCTGGTGGTCATTCTGGTCAATACATCGACTCCTTTATTTTTGGATATTCTACCTCATACATTTAAGTTTTTTCATATTCTACGATATACCTTCCATTTCGGTCAAAATATTTTTGCCTTGCGATAACTCTTACTTATGAATTTTGAAATGGTTGTTTTAATTTCAAATCGAAGATATCTTACCAATTATCCGTCTGGACAAAAATCATGACTTTCTGAACTCGAGACAAAGAGTTATGGTCGGTCAAAATTTATTCAGTTAAAAAAAGTTTGACAAAACAATAACTCTCAGTACAAGTTTCGAAATTGCAAAAAAAAAAAAAAACAACAACAATAAACTCGAATTGAAGATCTTGTAAAGATAATACTCCTAAATTCAAGGAAAATAACGTCATCTTTTTGAACCCGTGTTCATAAATTATCGCAAGTCAATGCTATTTTGACTAAAATAAGTGGTACCCTATTGAAAATTAAAAAACACAGGATCATTATTTATTTTGTCTATGAGAAGAGCCCATTACATCGCAGGTGAGAATCGAATCTCAATTTCTCGGTCGGAGTAAGGGAGCTCCTACCATTTTTTTCATGGTTAATACTCCGTACATGATATGGAGTAATAATTCCGTGTCAACTTTTTTTATAGAAATGACGTGACTCAAACTCTGAATGTATGGTTCGACATTCAAAATATGATACGATCTCACGATAAAATGCTGAAATTAATGTACTTCATAATAGTACTACTTCGTACTCCGTACTACATATAAATTAAAGTCAGTTGATCAATGTAAATCGATAACACTCGACCGACTAGGATTTGATCCCTTTCGGTCATGTCTATAGGGTTGAGATAATAATAAAGCTAATTGTTTGTATATGATGAAGTTTAACTACTTCCTTAAAAAGTTGACTAAAAGTTATTTGTGCGAAAAACTCACATTGTACACTTGTTGACTCCAAACTTAACTCACTTAAAATACTTTCTCTCCCTAGGGTTTCTATGGGAGTTTTTTTTCTAAGCCCTAGGGTCTAAGCGTTTTCCCTTGTGTGGACATGACATAGGTCCACCCCGACGCGGCCACGCGCGGGTTTGGGGAGGCGAATGAATCTCCATATGAGATGGTCAAATTGAAATTTAAATCGAAGTTGGAGTCGCCACCGAATTTTATGGTTACTCGGAACCGTTCGAGCCCACTCTATGTCGTAGTGGGCCGTGTACAAAATACGGCCCATTTCCGATGTCAGAGTTTATTGGGCTTGTCCCTTTGCAGTTCGATATAGATGCCGACTTGAGCGGTTAATCGTATATTGAATGACTCTCGTTGCCAATGATTTCGGACATCCGGAAACCACGGTTCTGAGTAAGGGGTGAGGGTACGTGTTGGGAAGTTCACTAAGAACACCCAACCCCGCCCGCACATTAGCGGCCTCTACTAGGATATCGAATGATTTTTTAATACGCGCGTTAGTTGAACGATGAATGATATGCAAACATTGTTTTCCTAAGCATGTGAGGAATTGAACGGGTTGCTAAGTCGGTTTAATGCATGAAAAATTAACGTCAAAGTTGAATTTAACATGTGTGATTCGTTTTAGTATAATAAAACAAACGGAAAAAAGAATGAATTTGCTACAAGATAAACAAACGAGTTAGTAACGGTTTGTAAAATAATATAGCAAAAAATAAATATACGAGATCGAGAAAATAAATATTAATCAAAATCTGAAAAATATTGTTAAAACGTTGTTTTGTATAAAATACGAAGTTCGAAAAATAATAAAAAAGAACGAGAAAGGCGCGCCAAGGCAGCCGGCCGCGCGGCTCGCCCGGGACGCCGGCGAGTCGCGTGTCGGGCTGGTTCCGAGAGCGGTTTTTTGAAAACTCGATGATTAAATCGCGTATGAATATTGCATAATTCGTACTCGACCTAATATTTTCGATATTCGTTATATTCGATAATTGACTACGAAATCAATATCAAATACTTGGAATAGTTTTAGAAAAGATGTAAATTTTAGAAATCGTTTCGTAGAATAAATAATAAAACGAACGAAAAGCTAAAAAAAATGTCCGGGTTTCAGGCCCGTGCGCGAGTCGCCTGGGCGTGGCGCGACTCGCGTGCGGGTCTGTCCGGTTTTTTATTTTTTGTTCGAAATCGCTAATTTTGATGAATCGCGTACAAAATATGAATTAATTTGTATTCGATTCATGTTTTCGATTTCCGTCGTACCTGATATTCGATTATGAGATCGATATTGAATATTTGGAACGAGTTTAAAAAGGTTTTGTAAAATTGCTTGAAAAAAGGAATTTGAACGAAGGAAAGATGTAACGATTTTTAATATCGTCGAGATCTTAATATAATTCTTTTCGATACAATATTCGATTATAGAAAATCGATATCATATTTTTAAGAATGTTTGTTATGAAAATAGTTTTTTGTTAATATCGATATTAGAAAAATAAAAAAGACGACGCTTGACCCGTAAAAAGAAAACGGACGACGAGGAGGAGAAGAGAAGAAAAGGAGAAATCGGGTTTAGTATACCCTCAACCTACATGCTTTTGTTAACTCGGATCGGGGCTCGTCGGAATGTGGCTAGGCACGGGAGCGTCAAGGTGATGTCGGTCGGGCTAGGGTGGCTCGGTGAAGGTGACGGGTACGAGGGAGTCGGTTTCTTTCGGGTTTGGATGTAATATCGGTTTCTCGATGCTAAATGTAAGGAGTTTTATGGATGTGTGTTGTGATATTTTCTGACTTCTCTCAGGAATTCTGTCTGTATGATATGATGTTTTCTGATGTTGAAAGTGTTGTATGCAAGGGGCTATTTATAGGGAGTTCCTGACCTTGGCTAGGAGAGGTGCATTTGAATTAGAACTACCGCTTAGGATAGGAAACGTAGGAATTTGAGAAGCATGAGAATTCCGCTTTCTTGTGAAGGAAGAAAGGGAAACACGGCTGGTTTGCTGCTGTTTGGCCGAGTATTTGCACTCAGTCGGGTGTTTGATCCGGTTTTTGGATAGGATTCCTACTTGAGAACGAATTCCATCCTTAAACGGATTTGTTTATTATTTTATGTGGCTGATTTTTGTGGAGTTGGAGTCCGAATTGGACACGTGAGACATCACGGTCGGTCCACAAGTCTCAGGAAATATCTTTGACCGGGTTTTGACTCGGTCGCTAAAAGACGGTTTTACCCCTGGTGTCGGATTCGACCCAAATTAGTGTCATTTGACTCGAAACGACCCACTGGGCCTGAATTTGAGGTTGGTTTTGTGAAATTTGTACTTCTTAAAAAGCCCAAGCTAAATATCCATGATTTCGAGCCCATTTTCGAGTACGTTAAAGCACGTTAGCGTCCGATCATCATCGGGTGTTTGTCGGAAACTACTATAGACACTCGGCAGCAAAATGTGGGTGTCTACAGAGCCCCCACTCTGACTGAGGCTTGGACAGGGCGAAAGTCAGAGTAGCTACCAGGTCAATCAAGGATTAAAACCCGGTAGCTTCCGGTCGGGTCGTTTAGGGTCCATTAGACCTGCGTAAAGGGCCCGCCGGCCATGGATTAGAAATGTACCTGAGCTGATGATAACTCCGTGAGGGGTTGAACTCGTCGCATAAGACTTAAAATGGGCCTATATGTGGGCTCATCTCGTTAAATGCTGCTGGGGAGTTATGCAAATCGCATGGTCCTGTTTGAGTCGTCCTGTACATATTTATGCAAAGTAGCAAAGTTTTGCATATAATATTTGTAGGAAAAATGACTCGTGCTGGGGAATAAAATTTTTTGAGAAAAGGTTTGAATTTGTGAGTTTGTAGGAGTCTTTGAAAATTAGAGAATTTTTTTGACTCTGAAAAGGAATAGGAATGCTCGGGATGACTTAGCTAAGCCTTAGGATAATGGTTTGTATGCTAAATACTCTAGGATTGGGAATCCTAAGGTGAGGAGGAGAAATTGGTTTTATGCTATAAATACCCTCTCCTTGCTTCATAAATTTTCACAATTCCCACAATTCCTTAAAGAAAAGAATAAACCCTGAAAAATTTATTCTTTCTTTTAGCAAATAAATTATGGGGATCGACCGATTAGTTGGAATGCTGCATGAATGGTCCAAATGCTTCAGAGATGCTGATAGGGCTATCCTAAATCAGAATGGTGTTACCCAATTGTCCATGATCCGTCAGATGCAAGTAGATCGTCACTTCTTGGATGCTTGCCTGTCCTATTGGGACGACACTTATCATGTATTTGGTTTCCCTCGGGGAGAGATCTGCCCTATCCCTGAGGAAATTGCTGCTGCAGGTGGATGGAATCCCATACTTCGTCCTGCTATTCCTTTTTCAGTTCCTTACCCAAGAAGGAAGCTACGGGAATTTTTAGGGCTTTCTCATATGGAGGTATCCCGCATGCTAGAAGGAGATACCGTTTCCTTGATCGATTTAGCTGAAAAATTTATGAACCCAGATGATGTCCGGGTCAGGCCGGTCCATAGCCGTAGGGCCTTTACTTTTTGCATGCTCCATGTCTATGCCTTTGAGGGACATATGGATTTACTATCTTGCATGGGCCATGTCAGACTTTTCACTGTGGCTGACCTGATGGAAACGGAGCACAGCCCGGCTTGGTTGATTACAGGAGAGATTATCAAGGGTTTGGATAATCGTAAAAGGGATCCGTCAGTCCGGCTGACTGGGAGTACCCAGCTTCTACAGGTATGCCGGTTTTATTTTTTTCGTTTCTTCTGGTTTTTTTCGGTTTGCGCGGTTTCTTCCCGATTTTCCCGGTTTCTGCGGTTTTCTCGGTTTTCACGTTTTTTTTTGACGTGATTTTGACAATTTTTCACGATTTTGATTTTTTTGCGGGTTTTTCAGCTGTGGCTGTTCGAGAGGCTATCAATCTTGGATCCTCCCCTAGACGTGAGCCGGTATCAACCCAGGCAAGTAATGGCGAGGAGACGAGCTATTGCCTTTTCTCGCTTCAATACCCAAAAATACTGGGATGAGGTGCTATCCTTCCAAGGAGGCCTACTGATCCACTGGGCCGTGCCATGGTGGCCGATTTACGTTTGGACCGGCTTGGAGTCCCGAGACAGGGCTAGATATCAGGTAATCCTATCTTTTAGCCAGGCAATTCACCTTTTTCCCGATCGCATACTCAGGCAATATGTCGGGTGCAAAGAATCCCGGAAATTGAGGCAGTCGTGAGTGAATCTACTCAGTTGACGGATGTAATGTGTGACACCTGGATGCAAAGGTGGTATACACGAGCTACTTGGCCTGTTCCCAAAAATCCTCATTCGATCTGGGTATTTGAGTCTTATGTGAGATGGACCCGAGCTGATTCAGCTAAAACCCGAGCTGCCTTGAAGACTGACGAGGCCTATGACCTGTTATGCCGGGAGCATGCTAAAGATAATAGAAGCTTCTTTGCCGAAGAAGCTACTTCGACAGGTCAGAAAGGGAGATCTAGGACTCAGACTGAAGGGTCCAGTACTAAGGGTGCACGGGGGAAAGTGAGCCCCCAGACGGAATTAAAAAGGAGACTAGGACCAAGGCTGGCGGTCAAGGACCGACTTGGTCCTCGAGACAGGCTTCCCGAACCTGTTAGGGCTCGGCTTGGACCGGTGCAAATGGTGGACGACCCAAAATCGAAGAAGCGGGTTCGAACTAAAGAAATTCCCCTTGTGATTAGGGAACGTTCGCCCCCACCCCGTCAGCCTCGGGCTCCACGTGACCCGAAAGATAAGGGGGAAGGAAAGATGTACGAGTAGTCTCCTAAATTTACTATTTAAGCATTACTACTATATTTGTGGTGTGATTTTGTTTGTGTGATGTATTTTTGAAATTCCCGAGTTTATCGATTTTTCTTAAGTAATAAAAAAGACATATTAGTGAATACCGTTCCCGTCTTTTCGTTATTGCAATGGTTGTACCCTTTTGAGGGGTTGCCTACGTATCCATAATTAATGGAATCAAACCTTCCGTAGTTCAGAAGTATTTTTGCAATTTTTCGAAATACATCAAGATTATTAATTCGAGATGTGCAACGGTAGGATAAATAATCCTAACTTATTGACTTGCTTAAAATTTTTGAAAATTCATAAAAGAAAAATTTTATAAATTTTGCAAATGACATTGAGATTGGGCTCATGGATAGTAACGCTTCAGCTAGTCCAAGTTTGTTGGGTTGACGAACTCGTTTCCGTCCAAGTCCGTTAGCATTACTGCTCCTCCTGAAAGGATTTTCTTTACTAGATACGGCCCAGCCCAATTGGGTTTGAATTTTCCCCTTGGGTCAACTGGTAGTAAAGCTCGAACAGATTTTAGGACTAGATTGCCTTCTTTGATATTCCTGGGCCTAACCCTTTTGTTAAAAGCCCGTTGGATCCTTTTCTGATATATCTGAATGTTATTCAGAGCCCGGGATCGTCGTTCGTCTAATTGGACTAGTGAGTCATATCGGGCTTGGACCCAATCTGCTTCGGGTACTTGACTTTCGAGCAGAATTCTAAGGGATGGTACTTCTAGCTCGAGTGGCTGGACTGCTTCCATTCCATATGTCAGATAGTATGGAGTTGCTCCGGTTGCAGTTCAAATTGATGTCCGATATCCCCATAAGGCAAAGGGTATCTTGTCGGGCCAGTCTCGCTAATTCTCAGCCATCTTTTTAAGTATGGTGACAATTGTTTTATTGGCCGCCTCCACCGCTCCATTTGTTTGGGGACGGTAAGGTGATGATGTATGCCTTTGGATCTTGTACTTTTCCAGCAAAGTTGCAGTTTCAACTTGGAAATGGGTCCCGTGATCGCTGATGAACTCGTGTGGAATCCCGTATCGACATATAATTTTGTTTTGGATGAACTTAGCCACATGTTTGGCATTCAAGATCCGGTATGACTCGGCTTCGACCCATTTAGTGAAATAGTCAATAGCCACTAGGATGAAGCAGTGACCCCCTGTCCCGGAAGGGTTCACTTTCCCATGTTGAGAATGGCCATGGTGACGTCATTGTATATAATAGGGACGAAGGCATATGTTGTACATTGGCAAAAATTTGACAGTCATGGCAGTGTTTAACATACAACTGACAGTCAGTTTCCATGCTATACCAGTAATAGCCGAGTCTTGCGATTTTCCAGGCCAACATATGGGCGTTCATATGTGGACCGTTTTCACCATCATGTACCTCGGCCATAACTCTTTCGGCTCGAGTTTTGTCAATGCATAGGAGTAAAGCCCCCTATGCTGTCTTCTTATATAACTGTCCATCGTCCGTGCGGATGAATTGGGTTGCCCATCTTCGTAGAGCTTTCTTGGCCCGGTTTTCAGCTCCTGGAGGATATTCCCCTGACGTTAAGTAGGTTAGAATAGCCTGATACCAAGGTTCTGGATCAGTTATCTCAATATCTTGGATAGCGTGGATGTATGCTGGCTCAGACCGCCTTTCGACGCAAATGGGCATGCTGGTTAGATGCGCTGGGATATTCAGTAAGGATGCTAATTTTGAGAGAGCATCTGCAAACTGGTTTTCTTCTCGAGGCAGATAAATGTACTCCACTTTTTGAAATTGTTTTTCGAGAACCCTTACTCGTGCTTGGTAAGCTGCGAGATTTGCGTTCCGAGTCTTCCATTTTTGTAGGGTTTGATTTATGACTAACTGTAGACACCCGCATTTTGACTGCCAGGTGTCTATGGTAGTTTCCCAAAAAAACACCCGATGATGATCGGACGCTAACATGCTTCTGTGCGCTCGGATACGGGCTCAAATCCATTAATCGCTGGCTAACACACTTACAGAGTACAAATCTCACAAAATCAACCTCAAATCCAGGCCCAGCGGGCCGTTTCCAATCAAACAATGCTAATTTGGGCCGAAACCGACACCGGAATTAAAACCGACTTGTCACGATTGTGTCAATCCCGGTCAAAGTCGTTTCCGAGACATACCAAACAACCCCTCAAGCATCAAAAGCCCAATTCAAACTCAAACTCATCAAATGTCCATGGTCACGGTCCAAAGCAAGTGACCCGCGCGACCCAGCTGGGCCACTCGATCGAGTGCCCCACCCACTCGATCGAGTGGGCCCTCATTCAAGCCCGACGGCTGACGCACAAGCCTACTCGACCGAGTCAGCTGCCTACTCGGTCGAGTAACCCTAAACCGAAGCCCTAGCTTTTCCTATATAAGGAACCCCCATGCACCCCTCTTCAACACCTTTTTTACAACTTTCAAAAACCCTAGTGCAACCATACACACATACTACACTTTTTACAAACCCTAAGCAACACCCTAGCAAGCCCTAAACTAGCTTTAGGATTCATCAAACCCGAGCCACCATAACTTGACCTTCATAAACCTCGAGGACTCTTGTGTTATAGCCACGGTTACGAGTCCGCGCCGAGACAAGAACATGTAGGTTGAGGGTGTCAAAACCCCGATTCTTTTCCTTTCTTCCTCCTTCTCGCGTCATGTCTTACGGGTCGCGTTTGCTTTATTGTATTTTTTTTCGTTATTATCGCATCATTAATATCAATAATACTAGTATCAAAACATTAAAATACCTATCAATTTGTGTCGAGTATGAGTGATATCGGAATGAGGAAACACGAACATACAAGTGTACTGCACACAGCGTTGACGGTCGCTCGTTCTGATATCCCGATTACTTGATTATTGCGATAGGTTAATTTCAACAATAATTTTCATATCGTTTGTATCGTTATCATTATTCGCATATCACATCGATTTTCAAAAAAATAAGCATTATATTTTAATAAGGGTCGAAACCCGTTGACGCGGACCCGACATCACAATCCTTAGGGATTTATTTCGATGTCGGAGAAGTCGAGGGAATCAAGTCCTTTAATTTAAGCAAAGTGTCGATCTATCAAGTTCGATACCAATTCCTTAATCGGATGTCGAATCTAACGATCTAGTCACATAAGTTAACTAATGCGATTTTCCGTTGATGCAAAAATAATTGTCAATACAATTCAATAGAATTACGACATTATTTAACGCGGAGGAAATCTACCATATCGCGGTAGTTAATTTAGGTCGACTTAAATTAATCTTCCATTATTTTCACTCTAAGTATTCCATGTCGATCCGATAATCGAATATGGGATACGACGAGTATTCAAGTCCCGAATTGAGTATAAATTCCGCTATATTTATGTCCAATTCGTCAAGTCATCAAAAATCAAAAAAGCAATTTCAAAATCGACATTTAAAATTGCAAGCGAATTAAAATTCGTACAGGGGGCACTCGACCGAGTGCCTAGCCCACTCGGTCGAGTGGCGCCCCAAAAATCGAACCAGAATGTTTTTCACGACCTCCACTCGATCGAGTCTCACAGTGATCACTCGGTCGAGTGGCCATGTACTCGCCCGAGTTGGCCCATAACTCGGCCGAGTATGGTCCATAACACGGAACAGAAACCTCTTTTCAGGGTCTACTCGATCGAGTCTATTGACCACTCGATCGAGTGGCCTCATAACGACTACAAACGCGAGCCGTACATTATTCTATTTTTCAAACCCGATAGTATTTTACGACTTAGGTCAACACGTGCATAATTAATCATGTGTATACTATCTTTTCAAAACCATGCATCATCTTGTACATCATTCAATTCAATTCTATATTTGCACAAACCGTTATTATTCGTTATATCATTGCATCGTTACTAACGCGTTTGCTATTTCTTTTGTCAATTTAATTCTTGTTCGATTATTGTACTAAATGAACCCGCATGCTAAATTCCACTTTGACGTAGAATTAATTGCATTAAATTGACTTAGAAACCCTTTTCAATTCCATTCACATATTTAGGGAAAATACTCTTTGCATATCATTTTCCCGTTTAACTAGCGCGCGTATTGTAAGTCATTCGAATTCTTAGTAGAGGCCGCTAATGTGCGGGCGGGGTTGAGTGTCCTTTGTGGGCTTCCCAACATGTACCCTCACCCCTTACTCAGAACCTCGGTTTCCGGATGCCCGAAACCGTTGGCGCACAAGAGTCATTCAATACACGATATCCGATAACGTCGGTATTGGTATCAAATGCAAAGGGACGAGCCCAGTAAACTCTGACATCGGAAATGGGCCGTATTTTGTATACGGACCACTACGACATAGAGTGGGCTCGAATGGTTCCGAATAACCACAAAATTCGGTGGCGACTCCACTTCGACCTAAATTTCAATTCGATCCATTCTCATATGGAGATTCATTCGCCTACCCAAACCCGTGCGTGGCCGCGTCGGGGTGGACCTATGTCATGTCCACACTAACGATGAGTCACCGTGGACCCGGAGGTTTGTTACTCCTAAATCAGCGGCGGCTTGCAGTCCGTGAATGCATGCTTCGTACTCGGCTGCGTTGTTAGTCACGTCAAAATCTAGCTTAATGGACAACGGGGTGTGCTCCCGTTGTGGTGAGATTAGCAAGATCCTGACACCAAATCATCGGAAGTTGGACGCTCCATCGAAATACAGATCCCATGTGTCGGTGTCGGTATGGAATATGTCTTCATCCGGGAAGGCCCAGGTATCTGTGTGTTCTTCCTCAGATACCGGACTATCGGCGAGGAATTCTGCTACTACCCGGCCTTTGATGGCTTTTAAAGGTACGAACTTGAGGTCGAACTCAGCTAGCATTAAAGTTCATCTGGATATACGGCCGTTGAGGATGAGCTTCTCGAATAGATACTTGATTGGATCCATTTTGGATAGCACATGTACCTCGTGACTAAGCATGTAGTGTCGGAGCTTTTTAGTGGCCCATACTAAAGCTAGACACGTCTTCTCAAGCATTGTGTACTTGCATTCGTATTCCAAGAACTTTTTACTGATGTAGTAAATAGCCCGTTCTTCGGAATCGACCGTCTGGGCTAGCATAGCGCCCATGGCCGTCTCGATCGTTGTCAAGTATAGCGATAGAGGCAAACCATGCTGAGGTGGCATTAACACCGGTGGAGAGGATAGAATCTCCTTGATCTTATCGAAAGCCTTTTGACATTTGTCGTCCCATAGTGTTCGTTCTCCTATCTTCAGTTTTTTGAAAATGGGTTCACATACCATGGTTAGCTTTGAAATCAACCGGCTTATATATTGGACTTTCCCGAGAAACCCCCTTATCTCCTTTTCGGTTTTAGGCGGTTGCATATCGGAAATGGCCTTGATCTTTGCTGGGTCAACTTCGATGCCACGTTGGCTAACAATGTTGCCCAGTAGTTTGCCCGATGTTACCTCGAAACTGCATTTTTGGGGGTTTAACCTCATGTTGTACTTGCGTAGTCGGGTGAAGAACTTCCTTAGGGCCGCAATGTGCCCGTTTCGGTCTTTGGACTTGACAATCATGTCGTCGACGTAGACCTCCACTTCCTTATGCATCATGTCATGCAATAAAGTGGTGGCGGTCCGTTGATAAGTGGCACCAGCGTTTATAAGCCCAAATGGCATTACGGTATAGCAGTAAGTTCCCCAAGGTGTGATGAAGGTGGTCTTACTCATGTCTTGTTCCGCCATTTTGATCTGATTATATCCGGCATACCCGTCCATGAATGATAGAAGGGCATGGTCGGCCGTGTTATCCACCAGTATGTCGATGTGTGGTAACGGAAAATCGTCTTTTGGGCTGGCCTTATTAAGGTCCCGGAAATCTACACATACTCAGACTTTGCCATCCTTTTTGGGTACTGGTACTATGTCTGCAACCCAGTCTGGATATTCAGACACTTGAATAAAGCCCGCTTTGAATTGTTTATCCACTTCTTCCTTGACTTTGATAGACCATTCGGGCCTCATTCTTCGGAGTTTTTGTTTTATCGGCTTGTACCCGTCTTTGATGGGTATTCGGTGTTCAGCTATCTCCCGGTCTATTCCCGGCATGTCCTTGTAGGACCATGCAAAGACGTCTTTGAATTTCTGGAGGAGATCCGTGAATTGTTGTTTATCCTCGGGATTTAAAGATAAGCCCAACCTAAGCATCTGAGGTTCTAAAGGGGTTCCTACGTTGATGGAATCGGTTTCTTCGATTACCGGATTTCAGGACTCCCTTTGTTCCAGTTGCTCAATTAGATGCGGAGGCAATGGTACCTGTTCGTCGGGTTTCTCAATGTCATTGCAAGTAAGATTTTTGAAAACATTTTGAAAATAAGCCAAGTCGTAAGCAGAACGGTTATCGTTATTATTGATAGTAAATTTTGAAAATAGCTCGAAAAGAGCTGCCATCTGATCATTGGTCAGAGGCGGGATAGGGACAGCCCTCGGGACAGACTCCGGGGCTCCCGATGGTGTGACTAAAGAAGGGAGAGGGGTTACAGACTCGATCCTAGTACTGGACCCTCTAGACTTTGACTCAGACTCCGACTCTGACTCTGACTCGGACTCAGACTCAGATTCGGATTCGATAGCATGCATATCTCCTTCACCAGTAGTTAGCTTGTAGACTCGACCCTGACTGTCGGTCCACTTAGTTGTCTTCCTCCAAGCTCTCTTCCCAGTGTCGGCACCAACTTCAGAGATCAGCTTAGTTGGATCAAACCTGCTGCTGCGGAGAATCAAGCTGACTAACTCCTGTTTAGGGGTTGGGACGACCTTGTCTTCCCCGAAGAGTAGTCCTAGAATGGGCTCAGTATTATTTGTGCCCTCCTTTGATTCAGCCTGAATAAGGGCGAAGACGTCATCTGGGATGAAATTACATTCCCGAGCCAGTTTGGTCCCAGGGTATGAGATGGTGGGCTGATAGAGGCCCGTTTGAATAGCTCCAAACACCGGGGTGACGAACGTGACCGCTTTGGTTTGGTCCGTGTATCCGGGTGCCATGGTATAGCCTAGACCGAGGCGAGATTGTCCGTTGTTCAGGGTTTCGATAATTTTCCCGGGTGGAAGATAGGGCCTTAATGTGATTCCCGGTAGACAACCCAGATTCTGTAGCATCGTATCGATGCGAGTAGTAAAATATGGCCGGAAAAGGTATCCTTCCTCGATCATTCCCACGAAGTTGAATCCTCGTGGGTCAGCTGAGCTTGCCGTGTTGCAGCTTGACACGGTTATGGGAGTAGCCTCAAGAGTGACGATTCCATCTTGTAAGGGTAGTTTGGCCTTCCTGTGAAGAGTGGAAGACACAGCTTTGACCGCGTGAATCCACGGTCTCCCAAGTAGCAGATTAAAAGATGAAGTAACATCGATCACTTGGAATTCTAACTCCTTCTCGATCGGGCCCGTTATGATTGTTAGTTTAACGGCCCCAGCAACTGATTTTGGGCTTCCATCAAAAGCCTGGATAGTTTGTGCAGTCGGAAGGTAGTCAGCCTCGGTAATGCCGAGGGCCTTGGCTGTCCTTAAAGGAAGGACGTTTACCGCGGACCCATCATCAATCAGGGTCATTGGGAGATTCTTGTTGCGGCAGATCACCGTGATATATAGGGCCAAGTTATGGGTGGTCCCGAATGGTGGAAGGTCGGACTCGGAGAAAGTGATAAGTGGGCCTTCTCCTTTAGACTTGTCCTTGAGGTGTGGCAAGATCGTGGCTACCATCTCAGTGAGGGTAACCGATGAGTCGACCTTGATTTCATCAAGGGCCCTAGTAAGTGCTGCCCGATGCTCCTGAGAACTAACCAAGAGCTGCCATATAGTAATATCAGTTCGGACCCTCTTCAGTTGTCTGACTAGGGTTGTGTCAGCGTTTGGCTCTTCGGGAGTGAGTTCCGTCCTGGAAGGTTCAGTGACGGTTTCCGGAGTGGTGAGACTGGCCGTGATGGTGTGTGAACCGGCCAGAGCTCTGGCTTTGGCTTTCCGGATCTCTTCGATGGTGACGGGGACAACTTCCCCCTTAGCCAAGTAAACATCATCTTCATCGTCATTCCATATCCCGTTGATTTGGGAAATGAAAGAGGAAATGAGATGAGAGCAGTCAACTACCTCTCCAGTAAAAATGGCGTGAGTAGCAAGAGGATTATTTTTGTTACTTGGCTTGTCACTGGGTAATGGTATCTTCCCACTTTCGATCAGATCTTGAATAAGATGCTTCAACTTCCAGCACTTCTCCGTGTCATGCCCGTTGCCTTGGTGATAATGGCAGTAGGCCTGAATGTTGTAGCTTTTAGATCGCTTTTCCACGGAAACTTCCGGAATTGGGCCTATCGGTTGGATTAGGCCTTTCGAAGACAGCCTTTGTAAGGCATTAGCATAGGTTGTCCCTATGTCGGTGAATACCCGATTTGAAGTATTCTTTTTGGTCGAGGTGTCTAATGAATTAACCTCGTCGAAGATGCTTCGGGCCGCCGTTGTGGTTGCGGGCTTGCTGGAGGATGAACTGGCTCCTTGATACCCTTTGGTAGAGGTCTTAGTAAGGTTCTCTAGCCTTAGATCATCTTCGATTCTAGTACCCATTTCGGTCAAAGTGGCGAAGTCGGGTATGACGGCGTACCTGAGATAGACTCGGTAAGCGGGGAGGAGGTTTTTGCCAAAGGCCTCCACTAGCACTTTTTTGGTGGGCTTGTCCACCAGCTTAACACTTTTGGTCCTCCACCTTTGAAGGTATTTGGTGAAACCCTCCTTAGGCTCTTGGGCCATAACTTCCAGAGTACGCATGGTAGTCTGGATTTCAGCATTATCCGCGTAGTTCCGTGCGAATTCCATTGCAACATCGTCCCAGGTTTTGTATTTCTTGGGGTCAAGCCTGTAGTACCAGGCTTTCGGGTGTTTTTCCAGAGAGGAAGCAAAGAGATGCTTGAACATGGTCGATTTGACCCCCTTAACAGCCATAAAGTCCTTGAAAGCCCGAATGTGGAGTACCGGGTCTTCAGTCCCGTCGAACATCGGCAAGCCCGTTAAGTTAAGGTTAGCGGGTAGTTCATCAGTCAAGGGTGAGTAAATGCGAGCATTTTCCGTGAGAATAGTGTTTCTGGTGGTCGAGTGGACCTGTTTCTGCAGCTTTTGGTCTGCGCCGGCCAGTGCGGCCAGAGGTCCGTCATCTTCGATCGAAGCATTGGGGGTTCCCTGTTCCACGGCACTAACCCGAGTGACGATGGCAATCTGGTCCTCCCACATTTTCCTCAATTGGTCCTGGATTTGGGTCAACGAGGCGGTCAAGTCGTCTATGGCTTGTTGTGTCATGGCTCGAGTGAAGGGTGGCCTGTCTGTAAGAGCACCGCGTAATTAGCAATTTAACCCAAATCCTAAGAAAAGTACATCCCGAGCAAGGGAAAAGGAAGAAGACTAAAACGGTAATGACTCGGAAAAGACACCTAGACGGGTGACTTGTGAAGAGGTGGGCCTTCCTCAGGATCCAACCATGTGGGCTGGGCTCTGTCCGGAGGAAGGTTCACGTGAGACATTCCCAGACTTTTAGATTCGATTGTGTAAATGGGCCAACCTTTGTAGGAGTATGTCCTACGTAGGTGGGCTTTGCCTCAGTAAAAATAAGGCGGACTGGGATAGGGGGGAAAATCCGTGATGTAAGATCGACGGAGTTTCGACGCTAGAGACTTCAACGACTTATGACACGACCCGACACTGCTAAATACGAGAAGTCCTAAGAAGAGGAAGTTTTGAAATATGATATTTTTGAAAAGGCCCGAAAAAATCGGGGAGAACCGGCCCGTTTTCGAGAAAAACGGAAAAGATGGGCCGGGTGATGGTTTTGAAAATTTCAAAAATAATTTCGAGTTTTGAATTGGGCATAATACCAGCTAGAAAAAGGCTATTTTGAGTAAAATCATAAGTTCTAAGTTCGGTATATAAATGTCCGGGGTTTTGAAATTGGGTATTTTGAAAAGGATGCAAATTTTGAAAAATGATGGTTTTGAAAAAGATGATGTGGATCAAGTACCACGTAGTTGTGGAAACAGTATAATGACGCCATGTATGCTCTTAAGCTAAATCTCGGTCAGTCTATAAGGGTCTATACCAGTGTACATAGCCTATCGAGAATCGGGGCGGACTCCCTAACTCGAGTTGAGATTAGGACATGCCGTAAAACCCATACAAATCGGCTAATGGACACCTTTGACATAACCAATTTGGACTATATCAATGGTATAGTGGGACGTCGGTCACCAGTACCGGCCCGGGAAAAATGGGGTTATGCATGAACCGTAAAACTAAAACGCGTATTGTACTAGTCAAACGATTTCTATTCGAGTCTCACCCTGAAGGATACCGAAGGTTATTAACACATCAGTAAATCCCCAGCGGAGTCGCCAAATTGTGGACATGACATAGGTCCACCCCGACGCAGCCACGCGCGGGTTTAGGGAGGCGAATGAATCTCCATATGAGATGGTCAAATTGAAATTTAAATTGAAGTTGGAGTCGCCACCGAATTTTATGGTTATTCGGAACCGTTCGAGCCCACTCTATGTCGTAGTGGGCCGTGTACAAAATACGGCCCATTTCCGATGTCAGAGTTTATTGGGCTCGTCCCTTTGCAGTTCGATATAGATGCCGACTTGAGCGGTTAATCGTATATTGAATGACTCTCGTTGCCAATGGTTTCGGACATCCGGAAACCACGGTTCTGAGTAAGGGGTGAGGGTACGTGTTGGGAAGTTCACTAAGAACACCCAACCCCGCCCGCACATTAGCGGCCTCTACTAGGATATCGAATGATTTTTTAATACGCGCGTTAGTTGAACGATGAATGATATGCAAACATTGTTTTCCTAAGCATGTGAGGAATTGAACGGGTTGCTAAGTCGGTTTAATGCATGAAAAATTAATGTCAAAGTTGAATTTAACATGTGAGATTCGTTTTAGTATAATAAAACAAACGGAAAAAAGAATGAATTTGCTACAAGATAAACAAACGAGTTAGTAACGGTTTGTAAAATAGTATAGCAAAAAATAAATATACGAGATCGAGAAAATAAATATTAATCGAAATCTGAAAAATATTGTTAAAACGCTGTTTTGTATAAAAAACGAAGTTCGAAAAAAAATAAAAAAAAATGAGAAAGGCGCGCCAAGGCAGCCGGCCGCGCGGCTCGCCCGGGACGCCGGCGAGTCGCGTGTCGGGCTGGTTCCGAGAGCGGTTTTTTGAAAACTCGATGATTAAATCGCGTATGAATATTGCATAATTCGTACTCGACCTAATATTTTCGATATTCGTTATATTCGATAATTGACTACGAAATCAATATCAAATACTTGGAATAGTTTTAGAAAAGATGTAAATTTTAGAAATCGTTTCGTAGAATAAATAATAAAACGAACGAAAAGCTAAAAAAAAGGTCCGGGTTTCAGGCCCGTGCGCGAGTCGCCTGGGCGTGGCGCGACTCGCGTGCGGGTCTGTCCGGTTTTTTATTTTTTGTTCGAAATCGCTAATTTTGATGAATCGCGTACAAAGTACGAATTAATTTGTATTCGATTCATGTTTTCGATTTCCGTCGTACCCGATATTCGATTATGAGATCGATATCGAATATTTGGAACGAGTTTAAAAAGGTTTTGTAAAATTGTTTGAAAAAAGGAATTTGAACGAAGGAAAGATGTAACGATTTTTAATATCGTCGAGATCTTAATATAATTCTCGACGATCTTAATATAATTCTTTTCGATACAATATTCGATTATAGAAAATCGATATCATATTTTTAAGAATGTTTGTTATGAAAATAGTTTTTTGTTAATATCGATATTAGAAAAATAAAAAATACGACGCTTGACCCGTAAAAAGAAAACGGACGACGAGGAGGAGAAGAGAAGAAAAGGAGAAATCGGGTTTAGTACACCCTCAACCTACATGCTTTTGTTAACTCGGGTCGGGGCTCGTCGGAATGTGGCTAGGCATGGGAGCGTCGAGGTGATGTCGGTCGGGCTAGGGTGGCTCGGTGAAGGTGACGGGTACGAGGGAGTTGGTTTCCTTCGGGTTTGGATGTAATATCAGTTTCTCGATACTAAATGTAAGGAGTTTTATGGATGTGTGTTGTGATCTTTTCTGACTTCTCTCAGGAATTCTGTCTGTATGATATGATGTTTTCTGATTTTGAAAGTGTTGTATGCAAGGGGCTATTTATAGGGAGTTTCTGACCTTGGCTAGGAGAGGTGCATTTGAATTAGAACTACCGCTTAGGATAGGAAACGTAGGAATTTGAGAAGCATGAGAAGTCCGCTTTCTTGTGAAGGAAGAAAGGGAAACACGGCTGGTTTGCTGCTGTTTGGCCGAGTATTTGCACTAGGTCGGGTGTTTGAATCGGTTTTTGGATAGGATTTCTACTTGAGAACGAATTCCATCCTTAAACGGATTTGTTTATTATTTTATGTGGCTGATTTTTGTGGAGTTGGAGTCCGAATTGGACACATGAGACATCACGGTTGGTCCACAAGTCTCGTGAAATATCTTTGACCGGGTTTTGACTCGGTCGCTAAAAGACGGTTTTACCCCTGGTGTCGGATTCGACCCAAATTAGTGTCATTTGACTCGAAACGACCCACTGGGCCTGAATTTGAGGTTGGTTTTGTGAAATTTGTACTTCTTAAAATGCCCAAGCTAAATATCCATGATTTCGAGCCCATTTCCGAGTACGTTAAAGCACGTTAGCGTCCGATCATCATCGGGTGTTTGTCAGAAACTACTATAGACACCTGGCAGAATGTGGGTGTCTACACCTTGCCGTATGTGTGAAGGTTCCTTCTCACGTTGTCTTCTGCACGTGAGTTTTCTCATTGATTTGTTTGTGTGATTGTTTGGGTGTTTGCTACGATGTCTGAGAGTATGGCTCGAGTGCGGGATAAAGGAAAACAGGTTATGAGGGAAGATGATCGTTACGTTTGGGATGTCGGAGAGGCTGGTGGGGACTTTGAGAAAAAGGAGGAGGCGATACTGGTGGGCAGATTATGGGCGTCAAAGGCGACCAACGCTAGGGCGGCCGTTGAATCTATGGCTCGGTTGTGGAATGCAAAAGGTACGTTAACTAGAAATCTTATTGACGTTAAGAACAAGATTTTTTTTTTCGTTTTTTGGACGTCAGGGACAAGGAGAAGGTTTTGGATAATCAACCGTGGCATTTTGAGAAATTCATTTGGGCGTTCAATGACCCGGTTTCGAACGATAAACTTTCTGATACCCCTCTCTTTCATGTCCCATTCTGGGTTAGGGTTTATGATCTTTCCATCAAAGGGCGATCTGTTGTGGCGAATCTTTGTTATTTGGGGAATCAGTTGGGGAGTTTTGCTGATATGGAATATAGCCCTTTGCCTGAGTTGGAAAGAGCGGTTAGAATTCGAATTATTCATGACGTGCTTAAGCCACTGTCAAAATCTGTGTTCGTGGGGCTTGCGTCAGGTAAGAGAGCGGAGTTTGTAGTCAAGTACGAAAAACTCCCCATTTTCTGCTATTGGTGTGGGATACTAGGGCACGGGGAGAAAGATTGTGAGGAGGGTCCGTATGAGGAGGGAGAGCTGCCTTTCGGGGAAGCTTTGCGCGCGTCTCCACGGAGGATGACAAAAACCGTGGCTGATAATAGACAAGTGCAACCCCAAGTTATGGAGCTGGAGTTCGCTGCTGAAAACCAAGTTCGCGAGGAGGAGGCTGTGGTTGCACTAATTGAAAAGTTGCAAGTCATTGCTGTTAAGAAGAGGATAAAGAAGGTTACAACGAAGGGGGTGGGGAGAGAGCCTGTGGTCGGTGGGGAGGAGTGGATGCTTTGGGATGGAGGGAGCCCTGTGCGACACATAGTGGACTTGAGTGGTGGGGGGACGGGAGACAGTGAGCCTGTGGTTCTGCAGGATAATAGAAGCATGCTGGAGAATAGGGAGACTGTAAGTGTACAAAAGACTAGTACTGTGATCACGTTGGCGGGACAACTAAAGTGTCCTGGAGAGAGGGAAGGGGGTAGAGGTGTAGGTGGAGCGAGGAAAGAGCTTCATGGTGGGGGAGGTAGCAAGTGGAAGAGGGTGGTTCGGGGATCGAATGCCATCACGGGGCCAGACCTTGGAGTGAGTGGGTGGGGGGGAGAAGCGAGGGCGTAATGAGGATAAGGAAATTGGCGATGGTAAGCGTGTCAAAACGATGATGAGTATTCCTTCACCTGAGGCGGAGGCTGAGATGAGTCAGCCCCACCGGGCATTATGAAAATTTTGAGCCTTAACTGTAGGGGTCTGGGCAACCCGGCTGCTGTAGGCGCTTTTAAGAATCTTGTCCGGAGAGAGAATCCATTTTTTATCTTTTTATGTGAAACTAAGCTGAGTTGCGACGAATGGCGGAAGGCTAGACGGTGTATGGATGACTATGAGGAGTTTGAGGTTGATAGCATGGGTCGATCAGGGGGGTTGCGTGTATGTGAAACAGAGGTACGAATGTTACTTTATTGTCAGCCACAGTCCACTATATAGACTACGAAGTTGAGGCTGCGGGGGTAAAGTGGAGGTTGACGGGTTTCTACGGTTGGCCGGCTGTCCAGGACCGTCATATTTCGTGGGATTTGCTACGCACCTTAGCTCGAGACTCGAACCTGTCTTGGCTTTGTGTGGGAGACTTTAATGAAACTTTATTCTCATCTGAGATGAAGGGGGGGTACCAGAGCTGAGTGGCAAATGAGGAATTTTTGGGAAGCTTTAGAAGATTGTAGGCTTCGTGACCTGCCCTACGTTGGGTACGAGTTCACTTACGACAATGGCCATGTGGGTGAGGACAATCGACATAGTCGAATTGATAGAGCCCTAGTGTCGGAATCATGGACGGACTTGTTTCCCTACGCCAAGCTTTTCCACCTGCCGCTTGAGTGGTCTGATCACGTTCTACTTCATGTGATTTTAGACGCGAGGGATAACGGGTCGGAGGCTAGACATCGCAAATTCAAGTTCGAGTAGATTTGGGTGGGAGAAGATGGGTGTGAGGAGGTGATTCGGAGAGCGTGGGATCCAGGTGATGGCGAGGTTTCGGAGAAGCTGGAACGTTGTTCTCAGTATCTTATGGAGTGGAAGGGTATGAATATTGGAAAGATAGTACGCGAGCTGAGGATGTGTAGGAAGAAGCTGACTCGGATTAATGAGGCAGATAGAACTGTCGAAAATGGGAACGAAAGGAAGAGACGAAGGAAAAAAATTGCGAGTCTAATTAATAAGGAGGAAATTTACTGGAGACAGAGATCTCGGTTGCTTTGGCTAAAAGATGGTGACAAGAACACAAAATATTTCCATCGAAAAGCACGAAAAAGGAAACAAAAGAACCATATCCGAGGGGTCTTCGATGAGGGTGGTGTTTGGCGAGAAGAAAATGATGGGGTGATGAGGGCGGCTGTAAGCTATTTCTCAAGCTTATTCAAAGCTTCGAGGACAACTTATCAGGATGATGTGATGCTAGGTGTTGAGGGGAGGGTTTCTGTGGAGATGAATGAGCAACTACGTAGACCTTACACGGGTGAGGAGATTGCCGAGGCGTTGAACCAGATGCATCCATTGAAAACTCCTGGACTGGACGGTATGAATGCTCTTTTCTTTCAAACTTACTGGCATATTGTGGGTAGGTCGATTGTGAGAGAGTGCTGTCATATACTAGATGGAGGAGACATACCGTGCGCTCTTAATCAAAACAATGTTGTCCTGATACCAAAAAAGAAGGATCCGTCTTCTATGACAGATTTTAGGCATATAAGCTTAAATGTTTTGTATAAAATTGTCTCTAACGTTCTCGCTAATCGTCTAAAAGCTTTTCTGGGTGAGATTGTGTCGGAAAACCAGAGTGCTTTCACCCCAGGCCGTCTTATTACAGATAACATTCTTGTCGCTTTTGAATTATTCCACCATATGAAAAATTCGAGGGGAAACTGTGGCATATGGCTCTAAAGCTTGACATGGCGAAAGCTTATGATCGAGTTGAGTGGAATTTCTTAGCTGATGTGCTGAAGACGATGAGCTTTGATATGAGGTGGACGGCAAATGTTATGAAATGCGTGACCTCGGTCAGGTATTCTATTCTTGTGAATGGGTCAAACTCGGAGATAGTTACACCCCAACGGGGTCTCCGTCAGAGAGATCCGCTTTCTCCTTATTTATATATTTTGTGCGCGGAAGTATTTTCTAGTCTTATCCGTAGGGCAGCTGAGAGAGGGAGCATTAGAGGGATCCGTGTTGCTCCGCTTGCCCGATGGTCACGCACCTTTTTTTTGCCGACGATAGTATTATTTTTGTTAAGGCTTGCTCTAAGGAGGCTGAGTGTGTCATGAAGATAATTAGGACTTACGAGCTCGCGTCAGCTCAACTCATGAGTTTGCATAAAACCACGGTTTCATTCAGCAAGGGCACTACGAGTCGTCGAAGAGATGAGGTGGCTGCTATTCTTGGAGTTCGGGTGGTCGAACAACAGGGCGTTTATCTTGGCTTACCCACTGTTTTGGGGCTATCGAAGAAGGAAGTTACCAGGTGTATCAACGAAAAGATTAGCAAAAAATTGCAGGGATGGCGTGGGGGGTTCCTGAGCAAAGCGGGGAGGATTTTGATGATTAAGGCTGTGGCACAGGCGATACCTGTTGTGTGCTAAATTTAGACCGTTTTTCCCCTCATTTAGACCCGTTTTTCCCTCGTTTTGCGAGTTTAGAATGCGATTATCGCCATATTTTGTGTACTTATCGCATTAGCGTCCCTCTTGTGCGTTTTACGTGTTTTTGGTAGTTTTCTATCGATTTTGATAAAATTTTGCACCGAAATCACGATCGAGCTTCCACGAGCACAAGAGAAGAGAATACCGTCCTAAGAGTAAAGCACACAACTTAAAGTTTAAAGCCATCCGATCAATTAACGAAGAATGAGACAAGAAAAGAGGCCAGTGAAATGACCGGGCGAAATTTCACCCGGTGAGACACCACCGGGCGAAATTTCACCCGACGGTAAAAATGCCTCTCCGAAGATTTTCCGAGACTCTCCACCGGGCGAAATGACCGGGCGAAATTTCGCCCACCGGGTGAAATTTCGCCCGATGGGAAGAAGTGCCAAAAACGCGAAAAAAGGAAGAAAATCTGACCGGGTGAAATTTCACCCGATGGGAATTACTGTCAAGACCGTAGGGCAAAGTTTCACCCTATGAAGATGTTGAGGGAGATTGTCTCACTAATTAAGCAAGAGTTGGATTTCGGCTTTAGGTTAAATACCCATTAAGAGGATTACTATATATAGGCAACCCTAGTTTGTTGCCCAAGCATCCATTAGCATCCTCTATAAGTGTAGTGTAGCATCACCACCATTAGTAGAACAATCTAGTAGTAATCTAGTAGTAATTTTCTAAAAACCTAGTAGTTTACATAGTAATTAGTAGTAGATCTACTTAGTTTACATCATCAATTCTCTAGATTACAAGTTTGTAAGGAGATTATTCAAGTTTTATTGAAGATTTAATAGTGTAGTGGCCCGTGAAAATTCACGGGTTGGGGCGGTTTTTTGTGTTTACGTAAGTCTCTCTACTATTTTTGGGTAATTTATTTTAGTTTCATGTCGTGTTGTGTTTTTCATTTTCACGATAAATACAAATTAATATCATCTCGACGACTTATCTGCTACGGGTGATAATTTTCAATTTTATTATTTTATTAGTGGAATATTAAACTACAAAAGCTTAACTTGTGTGCGAATGATTTTTTTGTGTAGTAAACAACATTTTCACTTCAGTTGTTTTGAGATTGTAGTACCTTAAATTGATAGAGATCACTGTACAATCGAGTGATTTTTTCGAAAATTTGACAAATTACATCCCCCGATCATCCTCCCACGGCGCTGGTTGCGAGCAAAAATTAGGCTTAACAATTACGTGAGCAAAAATATTATATTGACTACATTAGGCTTTTAACAATTACTAATTCATTTTAATAAAGCAAAAATTACTCGATATAACTTATTCCGTCTCAAATTATCGAAGGAAGTTTATATTGTTCAATAATCCGTATCGACAAAAGAAGCAAAATCATACAATTGCTGGACTAAAAAATTATTCCATAAGTCAAGACAACAAATTAGGGATATCATCTCCTTTCTTCTACCAACGCACTTAATCAATCAAAGTCACCCTGGTAGATGTATCTTATAATATTTATAAATGAATATACATTCCGTATTGATGAGAATAAGTGGATTGAGTGTTTTTTTATTTAAAAGATTCAGTTCCATATCAAGTTAAGTTATTGGGGTATAGATTTATTTTCTAACCTGAGGCCATATTCTGTAAAATAATTATATAATATCCGGTAAATATTAGTTTACTTTTCGGTTAAATTTTCAGTATAAAAGAATTTAGATTGTTTCAAGTAACATAATTTTTTGAAGATTATTATGAATACTATAATGATAAATGGATATATATCCACATAATTTTGGCAGATGCATATATCTTATAATATTTATAAATGAATAAACCTTCAGTATTGATGAAAATAAGTGGATTGAGTGATTTTTTATTTAAAAGATTCAGTTCTATATCAACTTAAGTTATTGGGGGGTGTAGATTTATTTTCTAACATCAGGTCCTACTCTGTAAAATAAAAATATAATATCCAAAAATATATTTGTTTACTTTTTGGTTAAAATTTTAGTATAAAAGAATTCAAACTGTTTCTAGTAACATTTATCAGAAGGTATGTGTCAAATTAATTAGTGTTTTACAAAATATATAAAAATTGACGGACAGAATAGCATCTGAAATGAACAGAATTTTTTTAAAAAAAAAAGTCAGATCAGGAAAAATGTTTGCAAATATTAAAGGATACGGTAATAGATGTATTAGGGATTCATATTTTGAATCAATGACTAATTTAGCTGGTATAATGTCCAGGTTAATTCAGTGCGGAGACGGGAATGTGAGGAGGGATTGTCCAGCCCAAACTGTGCAGCCCAAAACTTTGAATGCAACATATTATAGCTTGATTAGGAAGATTTTGCGTAATTGCCTAAAATAACTCTGGATTAACGTGGGTTGAGTATTTCAGAATGGAGACCAATGAGCTGCGCCACCTCAGCTGCCTTGGTTTCTGTTTTAATAAATAAAAGATGGGTTTATTGAAGGATTAGTGACAAGTTCTTCACTATCTTCATCAAAGCTTCAACCTTTATCCATGCAAACTTCTTATTTCTTGTAGATCTTCACAATTGGTACATTTCTTTCCACTCTCTTATCTCTAGTTTAGATTTAATTTAGTTTTCTCATTATTATCTAGCTTAGATTCTCTTAGTGTAGTTAGTTTCTCTAGATCTTGTTCATGTTATTCTAGATTAATCTCTAGATTAATTTGTTAGTTTCATAGTTTAGTGGGTAATTGTTAGATTATAGTTTTCTCATCATATTGTTGTTAGTTTTCTTAGATCTAGTTAATATGCAAGTTGTAGTTAGTTTTTCTATAGTTAACGTTTTATTGATCTCCATTATGATTAGTGAGTAGATTTCTTGTTGGGGGGTTTAGGGATGAAGACTTGGATTATTTGAATTTAGGGGTATTGGTGGGTTGCTTGCATGTTGGTTTACCTTGTTTGTGGTTGTTGTGTCATTGTTGTTTTAGTCCGGCCAACTAGACCGACCTTGACTCATTTCTATCAATATGGGGAAACTCGGGGTAGAAATTACCATAACAAGAGACTTACCCTTCTTTGCCGCGAAAGCTGGTTTTTAGGTGGGTTGGGTGAAGAAACCGAAAGGTGGCATTCTCCCTTTATCAATGTTGCAACAAAAACTAGATCCCGACCTTCTTACATTCCATGTTCCGAATCCCGACTTCTCCCCAACGCCTTTCCCTAGATTAATTACCCCTAGCCATTCTCATAGTGATTCCTCTAGCATAGACTCAACCTTTAGAAACCCCCTCCTCTAGATATCAAACACATCGCTTTAAACTTGTCAAAACCTCCGTTCCCTGTTGACCGACCTCGACTTACCACGAATACTTGTTTGTTTTTGTGTGTCATCTCTAGTCTTATAAATATCGTTTGATCCCCCGTCCTTCGTTAACGACCGAACCGATTGGGAGGCGATCAAAGTGGCGCCGTTGCCGGGGAACAACGAGTAATTGTATTGTTTTTAGTTATTGTGTTTGATTCTTTTCCCTTCTCTCTTTTCCCTAGTGCCGCAAGGTGCTAGGAGTCTTATCGTTTAAATTGAGTTTTATGCCCAGGAACACGTCATCGCCCTTGTGGTTCGATTCGGAGCCGGAAAAGACTTTTAGAGCATTACGTTTTCGGGGAAATAACTCAACTACTATTATTCCACATCCTTCATTATCACCTCCTAACCTTAATCCCATCCTACCACATATACCTTCCACACCTTCTACATCACATAATCCCACTCCAAATAACCCTTCCATACCTTCCACTTCACAAAATTCACCACCATCACCGAAAACTCCACCACAAAATCAAAATCCATCCCCTCCAAATCATCCAAATTCAAATCCACCATCACCACCAATACATCAAATGGCAACCCTAGGCTCTCATTCCCAACTCACACATGAAGAAACACCTTCTCCCGTCGATTTCGGAGAGATTCCCGAGAATTATGAATTAAAAGCCTCTTTGACAAACGCGGTTCAACAAGATACTTTTCACGGTTTTTCTCAAGAAGATGCTCAAGAGCACATTGCTTCATTTAAAGAAAAATTAGTAGGAGCCCGTCTCAATGGATTAACTTCATGCCAATTGCATCATTTATTATTTCCAAAGACCTTGAGAGATGGAGCTCGTAGATGGCTTCAAGGCCATCCCGCTAATACTTTTACAACATGGGCTCAATTATCTAATGTCTTCTTGGAAAAATATTTCTCGCCGTCAAAGACTAACCAATATCGCATGGAGATACAAACATTCAAACAAGATGAATTTGAAAGCTTAAGTGAGGCTTGGGAAAGATTTAGAGATTTGTTGCGCAAATGTCCACACCAAGGAATACCCGATTGGCTAACTACCCAAAATTTTTATAACACCCTTTCATCGAGAACCAAAGAAAATCTCAATTCGGTCGCCGGAGGAGATTTTTCTTCTCTTACCGATGAGGCATCTAAAAGTCTTATTAAGAAGATGGCAAGGAGTGACTCTAGAATGGGTCAATCGAGGGATTCTAGAAAGAAAGTTGAAGTGAACTCATCTACGAGTTCTAATGAATTGAAGCTTCAAGCAGAACTTGAAGAATTAAAAAAGAGAATGGATGCCATGAGTTTAAGGCCTACTCCTAGAGGTATGTACCAAGTTCAAGGGAGTATTCCACCAAGGCAACCATCTCCTCCAAAGCAATTAACATGGGAAGTTCAATGTTATCATTGTGGCAATTATGGCCATGATTCTAGCTCTTGAATTCCTAATGAAGAAGTTTATATTGAAGAGCCAAATGAAGTCCAAGCTATACAAGCATATGGGCAAAGACCCCAATTTGATCCCTTTTCCAGTACTTACAATGCCGGCACAAGATTTCATCCTAATTTTTCTTATGGCAATCAAAATGTCCAAAATCCGATGCCACGTGCCCAAGGGAGTCAATTGAGGCCATTCAATCAAAGTCAACAAAGTCCCTTTAACCAAGGTCCTCCAAGGATGCCCCCATATATGCCTCCTCATCAAAGGAGTAACTTCAATCAACAAAGTAACAACTTCCATGTTCATAACAATTACAACAATTACCAAAATCAACATGGTAATCATTTTAATCATGGATACAATTAAGGGTTCCAAGGTAATTTTCAAGGAAACCAAGGTTACAACCAACCACCATTTAATCAACCTTCTCAATCTTATGACCAACCAAACAATTCTCAAATTGGTCAAGGAGTAGTCTCATGGGAAAACTATAATGAGTTGCAAAGGACCGTTGGGCAACTATGGAATGAACATCAAGACACCAAGGCAAGGCTAAAGGTTTGGGAATCTCAAGAAGCAACAAAAGCCTTAGCCGCCCCAATTCATCCACCCCATGGTTTGCCCGGACAACCCCAAAACCAAAGAGACCCTTCACACCAAGCAAATGCCGTTATTTTGAGAGGTGGCAAAGAACTTTAGGACCCATACAAGAACTTGAACTTGAACACCAAAAGCACTCCATCCAAAGTCAATCAACCAAGTGAATCACAAGAATCATCTCCCACTTCCCCCAAACAAAACCGAGGAATACAAGCGGAGTTCGATATCCTTCAAAATGCGGAGAATGAACTAAGAGAACAAAGAAATAAGAAAGAGCAAATGGAAGCGGAAGAAGCAAAAAGAAAAGAGGCGGAATGATTAGCCGAAGAAGAAGAAGAATCCAATGTTCCACCGCCTCCCACTTTTGTCCCTCCATTTCCTTTTTCCGAACGAGCTAAGCCACGCAAGGAGAATGCCCAATTTAGCCATTTCGTGGATATGTTGAAAAAGGTGGAGGTAACTTTACCCTTCGCCGAGGTAATTTCTCAAATGCCCCTCTACTCTAAGTTTTTGAAAGATGTCTTAACTAAAAAAAGAACAATAGAGGATAAAGAATGTATTTCTCTCACGGAACAATGTAGTGCCATTCTTATGAACCAAATACCAAAGAAGCTTGAGGATCCCGGTAGTTTTTCTATCCCTTGTCGGGTTGGAAATGTTGTTGTTAATCAAGCTTTATGTGACCTAGGGGCTAGTGTTAGTTTGTTACCTTATTCTATTACCAAGAGACTTAGTGTGGGGGAGATGAGACCCACTAGCATGTCAATTCAACTTGCGGATAGGTCCGTTAAGTACCCACTTGGGATACTTGAGGACGTACCCGTTCAAGTTGGTAGATTCTTCATCCCCTCCGACTTTGTTGTCATGGATATGCCCGAAGACACTGTTACCCCCATTATTTTAGGTCGACCTTTTATGGCTACCGGAGGTGCTATAGTTGATGTTAAGAATGGAAAGTTATCTTTTAACATAGGGAACGAATCGGTAGAGTTTTCCCTTTCTCAAGCTCTTAAACAACCAATGATTGAACAAATTAATTCCATTGAAGTTATTGACAGTTTGGTTGAGTATAGCTTGATAGATGATGATAAGCAAGAAGATGAACCATTTGACTCTCCACCCCTTGAAGAAGAATGTTTGCATGATGAAAAGGTAGAACCACTACCGGTGGGTAAGAGTGTGGTATCTTCTCCTCCTAATCTTGAACTTAAACCACTCCCCTCTTCCCTCAAATATGCTTTTCTTGAAGGAACTAATTATCCCGTTATCGTCAATGCTACCCTTGATGGATCTCAATTAGATAAACTTTTGAGCGTTTTGAGAAAACACAAAAAGGCCATCGGATATAGCATTGCCGACCTCCAAGGCATAAGTCCAAACGTTTGTATGCATAGGATCATCCTTGATGATGACCACCGTCCTTCGGTTGAGGGTCAACGTAGGTTGAACCCCACCATGAAAGAGGTTGTCATGAAGGAAGTCCTCAAGTTGTATGAGGCTAACATTATATACCCAATAACCGAAAGTAAATGGGTTAGCCCCGTACAAGTTGTGCCGAAAAAAGGAGGAATGATGGTTGTAAAAGGAGAAAAGGGTGAGTCAATTTCTACTAGGACTATTACCGGTTGGCGCATGTGTATAGACTATCGAAAATTGAACACGGCCACCATAAAAGACCATTTCCCTCTTCCCTTTATTGATCAAATGCTTGAAAGATTGGCGCATCATTCTTATTTTTGTTTCCTTGATGGTCATTCCGGATTTCTTCAAATTCCCATTCATCCCGATGACCAAGAAAAAACCACTTTTACATGTCCCTATGGCACCTATGCTTATAGAAGGATGCCATTTGGACTATGCAATGCGCCGGGAACGTTTCAAAGATGTATGATGGCTATTTTCTCCGATTTTATTGAAAAATCTATGGAAGTTTTTATGGATGACTTTAGTGTCCATGGTACATTTTTTTATTCTTGTCTTGAAAATCTAGATCAAGTGTTAGCTCGATGTGAAGAGTATAGACTTGTTTTAAATTGGGAAAAGTGTCGTTTTATGGTTGAACAAGGTGTTGTCCTAGGTCATAATGTTTCTAATAGAGAAGTCGAAGTCGATAAGGCGAAAGTCTCTGTGATCGAGAACTTGCCACCACCTACAAATGTTAAAGGGGTGAGGAGTTTTCTAGGTCACGCCGGTTTTTATAGACGATTTATTAATGAATTTTCCAAGATTGCTAAACCTTTGACTTCTTTGCTTATGAAAGATGCACCTTTTGTTTTTGATGACTAGTGTCTTGAGGCCTTTTGCAGGATAAAGACCGCTCTCACTACCACTCTGATTTTCAAAGCTCCCGATTGGAATCTTCCATTTGAGATCATGTGCGATGCTTCCGATTTTGCCGTAGGTGCCGTTCTAGGTCAATGGGTTGACAAGAAGCTACATGTGATCTACTACGCAAGCAAGACATTAGATGAAGTCCAATCGAGGTATACAACAACCGAGAAAGAGATGCTTGCCGTTGTCTATGCTATGGAGAAATTCCGAAATTATGTTACCGGTTCCAAAGTCATAATTCACACCGATCATGCGGCGATTCGTTACATCATGTCCAAAAAGGAGACCAAGTCCCGACTTTTTCGGTGGGTCCTCCTTTTACAAGAATTCAATATTGGGATTAAAGACAAAGCCGGATCGGAGAACTTGGTAGCGGATCATCTTAGTAGGCTAATGGTTAGTAAAAAGAACAATGAAGAAGATGGTATCCCCATCAATGAAGCTATGAGGGATGAGGCCTTGATGGCCATTGATACTATCACACCTTGGTATGCCGATATGGTCAATTTCCTAGTATCTCATTTTATTCCGGACGATTATTCCAAACAAGAGAGGAAGAAACTACATTATGAAGCCCGACGCTATTATTGGGACGAACCATATTTGTTTCGCCGTTGTGTAGATGGAATTTACCGACGATGTGTTACGGCCGATGAAGGTTATAATATTGTGAAGCACCTTCACTTGACATCTTATGGTGGACACTTGGCCAACCAAAAGACAATTGCCAAGGTTCTCCAAAGCGGGTTTTGGTGGCCTTCCATGTTTAAGGACATTCGAGCTTTCATTCTTGCATGCGATGCTTGTCAAAGAAGTGAGAATATTACAAGAAGAAATGAGATGCCCCTTCAACCCATCTTGGAGATTGAATTGTTCGATGTTTGGGGAATTGATTTCATGGGTCCGTTCACATCCTCTTTTGGTAACAAGTATATCTTAGTAGCGGTTGATTATGTCTCAAAATGGATCGAGGCCGTAGCTTCCCCCACCAATGACTCCAAGGTTGTAATTAAGCGTTTCAAGAATGTCATTTTCCCGAGATTCGGTATGCCTAGAGCCATAATTAGTGATGGGGGCTCTCATTTTAGGAAAGATACCTTTGAACACCTTCTTAGGAAATATGGTATCACTCACAAGATGTCCCTAGCCTACCACCCTCAATCAAATGGGCAAGCCGAGATATCCAACCGTCAAATCAAGGGAATTTTAGAGAAAGTTGTAAATACACACCGAAAGGATTGGTCATTGAAGTTAAATGACGCCCTTTGGGCATTAAGGACGGCCTACAAAGCGCCGATTGGAACCACTCCTTATCGTCTTCTGTTTGGCAAAGCTTGTCATTTACCGGTGGAACTAGAACATAAAGCCGAATGGGCAATCAAAGAGCTAAACTTCGACGAGAGTGTTGTAGGAGATAACCGCCTTCTCCAACTACAAGAATTGGAAGAACTAAGACTAGAAGCCTACGAAAACTCGAAGATTTACAAGGAACGAACTCGCCAATGGCACGATTCTCGAATACTTCGTAAGGACTTCTCCGTTGGTGATAAGGTATTACTCTTCAACTCTCGCTTTAAGCTTTTCCCCGGTAAGTTGAAATCAAAATGGTCGGGTCCATTCGAAGTGACCAAGGTGCAACCATATGGATCAATAGAGATATCTAGCCCGGAAACCGGAAAATTTATGGTTAATGGACAACGTTTGAAGATTTATCACCCCGGTCACGTTCGTGAGACCTTCGCTACCATGAAGATTGGTGAGCTCCCATTGGGGAGCGATGTCTAACCCCCTCTCGAAATTGAAGTAGGTTTGGTGGTATCCTCAACAACCACCTTGTACATATGTATTATATTACTTTGTGTTGTTAGTTTCTTAGCTTGAGAAGAATGGTTGAAGTTGGATTTTGCCATGGAGCACTTAATTTGGATGAAGACCACGCTTTTTGGAGAGGTTATGAAGCTAAATTGAAGACCACAAGCATGTTTGTGGTAGATTTTGATTATATAATGTGAGTCGAGTCAATATTTAAATTCTTAGGTGACTATTGGAGGAGCCATGAAATGGCAAGGCGTATCAAAAATCAAAAGCAATTTCGAAATCAATTCAATTTGCAAGCGAATTACAATTCGTACAGGGGACACTCGACCGAGTGCCTAGCCCTCTCGGTCGAGTGGCACCCCAAAATCATATCAGAATGTCAGTCACGACCCCCACTCGGTCGAGTCTCATGGTGACTCGGTCGAGTGGCTATGTACTCGACCGAGTTGGTCAATAACTCGGCCGAGTATGGTCTGAAATGCAAAACAGAAACCTCTTTTAAAGGTCCACTCGATCGAGTGACTCCATCACGACCAAAACGAGAGTCGTACATTCTTCTTTTCAAATTCGATAGTATTTTATGACTTAGGTCAACACGTGCTTAATTAATCACGTGTATTTACTATCTTTTCAAACCATGCATCATCTTGTTTATCATTCAATTCAATTCAATATTTGCACAAACCGTTATTATTCGTTACATCGTTACTAACCGTTTGTTGTTTCCTTTGTCAATTTTTATTGTTTGTTTTATTTTATTAAAATGAACCCACATGCTAAAATTCCACTTTGACGTAGAATTAATTGCATTAAATTGACAAAGAAACCCTCTTTTCAAATTCCTCACATGCCTAGGAAAACAATGTTTGCATAAGCATTTTTCCCATTTAACTAACGCGCGTATTGGAAAGTCATTCGAATTCTTAGTAGAGGCCGCTAATGTGCGGGCGGGGTTCGGTGTCCTTTGTGGACTTCCCAACACGTACCCTCACCCCTTACTCAGAACCTCAGTTTCCGGATGCCCGAAACCGTTGGCGCACGAGAGTCATTCAATACACAATATCCGATAATGTCGATATTGGTATCAAATGCTAAGGGACGAGCCCAATAAACTCTGACATCGGAAATGGGCCGTATTTTGTATACGGACCACTACGACATAGAGTGGGCTCGAATGGTTCCGAATAACCACAAAATTCGCTGGCGACTCCACATAGACCTAAATTTCAATTCGATCCATTCTCATATGGAGATTCATTCGCCTACCCAAACCCGCGCGTGGTCGCGTCGGGGTGGACCTACGTCATTTCCACAGCTATACACAAAGTACGGCCTACTTCGATTTCAGAGTTTATGGGGCCCGTCCCTTTGCATTGCGATACCGATACCATCTACACCGGTATCGTGTAAAGAATGACTCTTGTGCGCCAACGGTTTCGGGCATCCGGAAACCGAGGTTCTGAATAAGGGGTGAGGGTACGTGTTGGGAAGCCCACTAAGGACACCCAACCCCGCCAGCACAATGGCGGCCTCTACTAAGACATCGTTCGTGTTTGTGTACGCGCGCTAGTAAAATGACTAAATGATATGCAAACAGCGTTTTCGGGCTAACCATGCGAATTCTGTGTGAGCTACGTCATTTAATGCATCTAAATTATTGTCGGAGTAGTTTAGCATGCGAGGTTCATTTATAAGGCGATAAACATCAAAATAAACAAAGCTCGAAAATAACGTACAAAATATACGAGCGGAAATACAACCCGGCCAATACAAAAATTACAAATAATATAACAAACAGAATAAAAACGATAAGAAGATAGAAACGGACCCGTGTATAAACTAGACCGTGAATTATATGGATGGACGAACTCCGATTAAGTACACATTATGTTGTGTATTAAACGAAGGACAGAGACATAGGACCTAGGCGTGATGCAAGCCCGATCCCGTGCCTCGATGCCTTGTCCCGACTTATCACGTCGAAAAATCGATCAAAGTCGCTAAAGTGTCGTGACATGCATGAGTTTTGAAAAATAGGATCACGTGATTGACTTTACACGTATCGACTAAAAGTCGTAAAAAAATGACGAGGCTCAAATGTTGCATTTAAGCTCTCGGATTTCTGGGCTACAGGACCCACTCGGTCGAGTCAGGGCATGGACTCGGTCGAGTGCGTCCTCGAAGTAGCTACTGTCCATTTTTTTGGGGTGCTACTCGATCGAGTGGCCTATGGCACTCGGTCAAGCGGCACCTGTACGAGGCATAACTCGTTTTGTTTTTGTGTTTCAAAAGCCGATGATTGAACGAGTTAAATGAGAATATTGCATCATTAAAATTCAACTCGGTTTTCGGCCTCATGATCGCGTATTGTACGATTATGAGACCGTCGTCGGGATTTTGTGAAAATGTCGTTATGGGATTAAAAAAAAGTGACCAATGACGAAATTGTAGTCCTCCGCGTCACGACATCGATATTAATCCTAATGGATTATGTGATGTCGGATTTCGCATCAACGGATTTCGCACTAATCTTAGAAATGGAGTCCTTCACGTTCAACTATGAACGACCACGATCACGTTATGCCTTTGAGCACATTGGGGCGGCGCTCCTCGAAAGGGTGCCACCTCCGTCGTTACTCGTAAAAGGATTAAACAGACTTTGGATGGTCGTCATGGTCAAACGCGTTAAGATCCGAATTTTGATACTAATATATGTATATATATACGCTGTATAATGTTAACGATGATAAATAAATGTTAGAGGTTAGTAACGAAAAGATAAAAGCTAGTATACAAGAATTAAAATGTTAGTGTTAATGTTAGTATACTAGTATAGTTTTAATATAGACAATGCGAAAATGTAAATAAAAAAGTGAAGTAGTAAGGATCAAAATGGGGTTTAGGACACCCTCAACATACTGAAGGAGTTATGTCCACTGTCCTACGGATTAACCCGCTTAAGTCTATGTATCCGATATGCCTTGCTAGAGGTCGATGTCGGGTTGACATATAAATGAGTTATATGTCTGGTAGTCTTAAGTGGGCCCATTGGGTCACACACAATGTGTACGGGATATTATTAATATATCGGTATATTAATATATCGGGTCAGTAGTAATACGACTCAGCTGTGCTGTCGGGTTATGGTAATTAGAGTTATAGTAATAATTTAGTTATGGTAACTAGAGTTATTGTGATAATCTAATTATACCAATTGAAGTTATGGAATAACTTCTAGGTTAAGTAGGTAACCTATCTCTCCTATATAAGGAGGTTCATATGATGAACCAAATCATACAATTTGAGAGTATTGATTCATATATTATTAGAGAGAGAATTTTGTGAGACCGTCTCACAAAACCCTTATACTAGCATATACGTCGCAGTTCCGTACCCGTGTGGATACCAAAGGAGGCATCACGTTTGGGGTGCTTTATTCTGTCCGTGGAGATTATTTATTCTTGTCCGTGGAGATTATTTATTCTTGTACGTGAAGATTATTTATTCTGTCCGTGGAGATTATATATATTTCTGGGTTTATTATACTTCTTATTAATACGCTGTTCCGCTGAAAATAAGGTATAATTGTTATCCTCTTCTTTTGTCTTTTCGGTTAATACTCGTAACAGGTCCTTGGGTTTAAGGGTTGTAAACCTACAGTGGTATCAGAGCCAACTGTTATGTAGTATTAATCAAATCGACCTGAATCTTTGTCTCATAATTTGTTATGAGGGATTCTATTGTGTTTTAATTTGATTATTATTTTTTTTAGTCCGTAAGTTGTCACCGCCAATTTTTCTATTTGTTTGACAAATGGATTTGTGGGTTTGCCCTTTTATTATTATATTGTTGTTGTCTTGTTATGACAAGTTTTTGTACGTGGGTTCCATATGACGTGGAGTACATATTATTCAATATACTATGCAAGTACACCATTTTTTTTATGCGAGAACATCATTTACAAGAGACTGCATAAGAGTTTTGTTGCGCTTAAAGTTATTGTTTCCATCTATTTAGGGTTCGTTATAATTTATGAATTTAAATTGTTAAATTCTAAAATTGATCCTTCAAATTAATTTAAAGTCTAATATCGATTATGATTTAAGTTAATTTCCCTAAATTGACCCATTATAATCCTCTATAATATCTAATTTCTTTGTTGACGATGAGACTAATTAGATTAGTCAAGATTCGATTGAAATTGGGAACATAAAATTATTAGAATTTATCATTGACGATGGGACCTAATAAGATTAGGATAAGATTCGTTTTAATTATGGTGGAGACGGAACGAAACAAGGTCAACCCGGTTGACACGAGTGTGACTCGGTCGGAACGGGTGTGACTCGGTTGGCACGAGTATGACTCGGTTGGCACGAGTATGACTCGGTAGACACGGGTCTGTTCCGGTCGGAACGGGATGACCCGGGCGGCAAAGGTTTGACCAAGACGATACAATATTTACTCGGACGACATGGTGTCGGGTCGGGTGACGCTTTTAAGAAAAGTCGTTTTCTTGCGTTTGTATATTGATTCTGAATCAAACATGGATTATATTTTATTTTTTCGAATCAATGAAAAATTAGTTTTCTAAATCGGTAAATAATTTTATGCATCTTAATTATCATGCTATCATTAATGGGTCGGGAAAAGAGTTTCTCGAGTCCTATTTGATTTTGATGAACTGTTCATCTATATGACAATTATAAGATGCAGATCGATTGTGAATCGAGTTTTGTATATTCGTTCAATTTTTTCGGGTGGGAAATTGTTCCCCGTAGTTGGAAAAATGAAAGATATTGGTGAAAATTTTCAAACCAAATAGCAATTATGAATTGTAACATGATTATGAATCAAAATATGGGATCTTTTAACTTGTTTTATACGCACAATTCACTAAATAACAATTGTATAATTATGTCATATGATGCATTAATTTTATTGTTTAGACTTGTGACTTGTGTGCCTAGAACTGATAGGTCGCCTTGTAAGTTGACCTAGCACCATGTTTAGGACCCATAATGCATTTAATCCCTCGCACAAATATTAAGTATTGCCTTTCCAGAATTGACCACTACAACAATTTCATATCATTTGTTGAAGTGACTGCCTAAGCGGTGCTTTGCCGATGTGTGTGGAGTGAGTAGGTGGGTAACGGTTACCCACAGGTTCAGTCTGGTTTGCTTAACATTGCTATCAAGTCGGACTTGGGCTTTGAGGTAAACAGTTGGTGTCATATGATGACTAATTCCGACGAACCAAGAATTACATATTGATGTAATTGACAATGTTGTTGTCTACCTTTACTTTTGGAGCTTGAGCAGTGAGCCCAAGTTCACTTGAGCGACAAAAGGTTTAGGATCTTGGAATATTATGCGAACTTGAGGGCAGTTTGCATGATTTTATCTTAAAATTGTTTATGATTATTAATATTAATTATCATTTTACTTTGCATATACATATAGTTGTAATTTAGTCACAGTTATCACATTTATTAAAGATGAGTTTGAATTGTTCAAACTCGTCGGTTGGTATCTTGAGAATTGTTTTCAAAATTAGAGATACGGATTTTGTCCTTGTGAAGGATAATTCCGACAAATTATTACCAATGTTAATGTACAGTATGGACTGTATAATTAGAGTCATGAAGATGATTATAAGTACCAAAATTAATTGTTTCAATAAAGGGAACCTGATAAGTGTGGTTTGTAGTGCCTATTTTGTAGTGTTTTGGTCCCATTTTCCTTGTAGAATCGCTCCTTGGGAGCGGTTTAGGGGCTTCTTATGCTTCCTTTAGTTCGTTTCAGGTTCCCGAGACCGATTTGGAAGAGTTGGAGCGATTCCGACTCGATACATACACATTTTGGAGCCAACGAGATAAAGGAACGATGACTCGATGCTTTGGAATCGACCCCGAGACCTTGGGACCCAATCCCGAGCCTCCGAGACCCGATCCCGAGTCCCGAGAATCGATGAGAAGTCCATGTGAGGCAAGGAGGAACCAAAAGGGTCATATTGGAGGCCTACAAGACCCATCCCCGACGGGTATGCACCTCATCCCGTCGGGGATGAAGTGCATGATTGGAGATGCTACTGCAGGAGCGTCCCGGTCGGGACCAACCCGTCCCGGTCGGGATGGTGGGTCCGTCCCGGTCGGGATGACCCGTCCCGGTCGGGACCACCCAGTCTCAGCCGCGTCCCTTTTCTTTCTTCTTCCTTCCATTTGTAACCATATAAATACCCCTCCTCTTGTATTAAGACATACTTTTAGCTGATGTTAGACATTACCCATGAACCCTAGCCTAGTTTTAGCATAGATTAGATTAGATTAGTGTAGATTAGTCTTTAGATTATCGTTAATCCTAGTTTAATGCTTGTAATTTGGGAATTCTTCAAGATCTTCACCAAGCTTGACAAACTTGGATGTTTGTATTGGGTTTTTCTCATCTATGCAAGTTTTCTTCCTCCTTTCATCTTCTAGTATGGTATAATCTCTTTTCCTTTATCTTAATCTTTGTTCCTCCATCCAAGTTTGCATCTTTGTTCATCTTATTGTTCTTAGTTCATAGTTATCACTAGTTTGTTTATGTTTGTTTTTATTCTTGTTTTGATGCTTCTTGTTCTTGTTAGTCTTAGTTGGATAATGTTAGAGTAGTGTTCTTGCTAGGGTTAGTAGGGTGATTAGGGTGTTAATTGGGTGATTAAGGGTTTGTTGGAGATGTGGGTGGAAGATTTGGGTTTCTTCTTGGTTGATGCATATGACATGTTTGATGAATTGCTTGAATGACTAAGTAAGTTAGATTGCTTGTTTTTCTTGCCTTTCCCTTGTGGGTGTTAGTTGTTATGGGTTCGGTTCCCTCATTAAGTTGCGAGAGCCCGGTGAGGCGACCCCTAGGTTAGTCTAAGTTGCGACCGCCCGGATGCGATCTAGGCCATAACACGCTAAAACCCCGTTTGTCATATGTGTCGCCAAAATGGGTTCCATGAGGAACCTCTAGGTCGGTTTAAGTTGCGACCGCCCGGACCGACCTAGATTATCCTACTACCTCCTTCACTCTAGCTCTCCCTTGACCATTTCGTTACCCCTTTGACCCCGACCTAATCCTAGCCCGTTTTCCTTGTCTATTTTCTTGCTTTAGACCTAGCTTAGTCCTAGTCTCCCCCTCCTTAGATTAGCTCGTCTCGAACCTAGTCCTAGACCGTAGCATACTTTAGTCCGACCTCCCGTCCCTGTGGATTCGACCCGACTTACCCTAGTTACCCACTAGGTTAGTTGGTTTTTATTTGGTGGCGGGATCCACGACAAATCCTTCTCCTACCAAATTGGCGCCGTTGCCGGGGACGGCGTAGTTTAGACTTTTGTTTGCTTAGTTTTGGACTTTGTTCTTGATTTTTGTGTTCTCTTCTCCTTGTGCATCTCCGTTTTTCTTCTTGTGTGTTACTCTCCCTTCCTAGTGCCCCAAAAGCACTAGGATACTAACGTTTGCTCAAGTGCTTCTAGCTCATCCTAGGTACCAAAGCAACGTTATGGACATGGCGCGTCCAAGCTACCGGCAATCATCACGGGACAACTATGGGGCGAATTACCATAACCCACAACTTTACCAACCATATCAACCTCATCAACAATCTTATGAACCCTCTTCTTATGGTTACCAAGAAAGTTGTCAAGGATCGTTCCCACATCCTAACAACTACCAAACACCCTCACATAACCCACAACCAAATGTCCCTAACTTTGACACTTGTCAAATGTTGGTCCAAACACAAGAGAGCCAACAAGAGATGATGATGTTATTGCAAAAGGGTCAACATGAGATGGCGATTTTAATGCAAAAGAGTCAACAATTGATGTTGACTCACATACAAGGGGTTGAAAGGGAGCTCAAGGCCCAAATAGAGGTGCAAGATGCTCGCATCAATGCACTCATGGCCCATATCACGATGTCGGCCACTCGAGCTCCACAACATGTTGAGGAAGGTTCATTTGGGCAAGAAGGTCGGGTGTCTCCACAAGAAAGTCAACCCAACCTTCAAGCTACAAATGAAGAAGAGAGGGTCGATCAAGAGACCATTGTTGAGTGTTGCTTGGGCGGTGAAGATAGGGAGAGAATAGAGGAAGTTGAAGCTTCAAGGGCCAACAATGAGGAGGGGAGTGAACATGATTCTCAAGATAACTCTTGGGGAGCCGATGTATTGGCTATCAAATTGGATTTGTTCGATTTTCTTCGTGATGAACCACTAGACAATCCAAAGCCAAGTGAAGACATACCTCCTCTAGGCCATATAGACAAGGTGAGTGAAAAGGAGCGCAATACTTGGGAAAAAGAAGTAGATGCCTTGGAACTTGCCTTGTATGGGAAATTGGAGGATCCTAAAGCCTCCAATGAAGAAAACTTGATGCCTTCTCCTCCTCTACCGCACTCGATGCCTAGTCCCTTGTCTTGTGAAACGATTGGTGAAGAGGATCCTTGTCGGGCGGTGGAAAAGAGTCCCACTCTCGACCCCGTAGAAGAAGCGACACCCCTAGGGTGTGATCTCCCACATCATGACACCGAGCACGACTCTAGATCACTATACCTACCGGAGGGTCATAAGAGTCGTAGCTATGTGGGTTCCGAAGACCCGGAAGATCACGAGAACCCCGAGCTTAATGAAGATGATCGCTTCTCACCTCCGACTTGGAAACTTTTGAAAGTGGCTAGGCTTGGCCATGTGAGCTTAAATGAAGATGTTGCTAGGGCATTTGACTTACTCCTTCGAGCTCTTGATGGCTATGGAGGTGTAGTTGGTGAGAGTACCTTATTGTATATATCTCTTTTTCTTGTTCTTTTTGCTTTTGTGTGTGTATATATGTTTGTTTGGTACCTTGGTCTCTAGGATTGGTAGTTTTGTGAAATTCTTGTCATTTGGATTGTTGATGAGCGTTGTGAGGGAGAGAATTTGATGTTGCATTTGAGCTTATTGTCATAGGTGTGAAGTGAAGAGGATTCCTAGAGAGGAATGGTTAATGATAGAGCTTGGTTCGTGATTGTGGAAGTCAGTTTTTGAAGCTTCGGTGATGCTTTTGGGGTTTTGGAGGTCAAGAAGACCCATCCCGGGCGGGAAGGGAGCTTCCCGACCGGGAAGGATATGCCATCCCGACCGGGAAGGAGCCGTCCCGATCGGGATGGATGTGCAAAAATTGGAGCTTACTGGAGTGCCGTCCCGACCGGGAAGGTGGCTTCCCGACCGGGACGAGTGTGTCATCCCGACCGGGACCACCCATCCCGACCGGGATGGTCCCCTCTCTCCTCTTTTGGCCTCTTCTTTGACATTTGGGCCCACCCAACCTCCCTACTCATCCTTGCTAATGTCATATGACCATTGCACTTCATTTACATACCCCCACCTCATTTCTCTTCCCTTTACACCGACCTTCACATCAATTTCCACCCCCTCACACCATTACTACCTCACCATGCGGTTTGATCGACAATGAAGAGGAATAGCAATGACGAAGACAAGTTTTGTGCCTATATTGATCTATGAGACGATGGAGCGAGTGAGTTGCTAACCTATTGGTACGACAACTATACTTTCTTTCCCGTCTTTTATAGCTTGTTTTGTTTTGTGTTTATTCCCTTCCCCTTGGGTCATGGTACCTTAGCGGCATTCGAGGCCTTGGTAGTGGTTGCTCCCGACTCTCGATGATGTGACTACACCGAGAGTCATTTTCAAAATCCAAATTTTACAAGTTTTTCACCTTTTTTTTTTTTTTTTTTTTTTTGTCGGATTTAGTCGGATTTAGGCGGAATCCGGGCTAGGTGACTTGATTACACCTAGCCCTCCCCTCCCATTTCCTTTTATTTCCTTCTTTTTATTTTATTTTTCTTCCCCCTTCCATATCTTTTCTTGTCTCGGCCCATGGTGACTTGACTACACCCCGGCCGGACACCTTCTACCATTTTCTTCACCCTTATTTTTGATTTTTAGCTTTATTTTCGTAGTTTATTTTCTTTTTCTTTTGTGCTCCATGCACTACGGTCGAGCATGAGGACATGGCTCGACTTAAGTGTGGGGGAGCGATATTCTATCGTAGTTAGTTTTATTTTCGTAGTTTTTTCGGAAAAAAATCTTTAAAAACCCTAAAAATTTGAAAATTTTCACAAAAATCAAAAAGATTTTCCTTTTGTGTCATTGTGTCGTATATTTGTTTTGTTGTGTGTTTTGCCTCCCCCTTTTCTTTATAGGTTACCTAATCGCCGTTAACTTTGGAAGGCTTTTAAGACTCCCGGTAACATCTTATCTCTTTTTCTTCTTTACCTCTTGCGGAGTTTGGAGGAGATTGTGATGTTGTGTGCTCGGGTGGAGCTTTGTAAAGTGTGGATGATTTTGTGGCTTGTTCGGAAGATAGGGGTGGTGTTTGTGTTTTCTTTTGTGTTTGTTTTGTGTTGTTCTTGTTTTGTTACTTTTGTTTCTTTTTCTTTTGTTCTTGTTGAGTCTTTGTTTTGTGTTATGTTGTGCGTCTTGTGTGTAAACCGTTTTCGAAAACCCGGTTTATAGGCTAGTGTGTGAGTGTGTACTTTCCCTTCCTAGTAGTGTAAATTGAGTCTTGGACTTTAATCTAGTAGAATGACCCTAAATCAATGACTTCGTTGGTCCTTTACCTTGAGTCCACCTAGCTTACTAGGGATTTACTACGGGATTTGCATTTTGACCATTATGACCACCCACGGTGTGAAAAGGCCTTGGTTACCGAGTCCCGTCCCTTAGGTGATCATGTTTAGGATTGTTTGATTAGTCCAAGTTCTCCACTTTTTGTGGGTTTGAAGAGGGATCGCGACCCCCGACTTACCCATTTACCTACCTCCCACATATATCCACACAATAAGTTGCAATTTGTTGAATTCTCCCTTTCTTGTCATACAAAGAAATGCCAAAAAGCCAAATCTTGCCAAAAAGGGCAAAGAAAAGAAAATGAAAGAAAATGAAAGAAAATGAAAGAAAGAAAAGAATGAAGAAAAAGAAAAGGCACAAAAGCCAAAAAGAAAATAGAAAAGATGAAAAAGAATGGCATGGCAAAACAAGGCAAAAATGCAAAAGAAAAGAAAAAAATGCCAAAAGAAAACCGTCACACAAAAATAACCCCTACCTCTCAAAATAAGCCTTTCTCCGACTTTTGCCTTGAAGAGCCTACCAAAGGACCGAGTCCCGAGGAAGGATGATAGCGGCATTAGTCGGTCTTCCCTCATTTTGCACGTTTTTCACTTTTTACTTGGACTAGTTAGGCGGTTTTGGACATGGGACGACCCTCTTGGCTCACGCTAAAGGGGGCGGGGTCTCACTTACCTACAGTGTCGACTAACACCGTGGATCATCACTTCCCACTCCGCCGATCGTCCCGTAGTACATTCTTAGAAGGTTAGGAGGAACCGAGGTAAGTTACCAACGTTTTTATTGCTTTGTCGTCATACTATTAGGGTTTAGTCCATCTTGGTTTGTATTGCTAGCTTGGGAACGTTGTCACTTGCCTTGAGTCCTAAACCGGTGCTTCTTTCACCGCTTGTTTGAGGGAAGCGGTATTTCTTTTCTTTTGGGTGCAACCTTTTGTGTGTTTGTTTGTGTGTTTGTTTGTTTATGTGTTTTGTGTCCGGTTGCATCCACAGTTTTGTCGCAAGACCCCACTTGCCTTGCGGGGTGCACTTTTCCTCTAAGTGCACTCGCGTGAGTTGAAAGGGCGTAGGGTGCGCTAATACCCATTCGGCTAGTATAGTAGTTAGTATGTGCTTACTCGAGGGCGAGTAAGGGTTAAGTGTGGGGGAGTTGATAAGTGTGGTTTGTAGTGCCTATTTTGTAGTGTTTTGGTCCCATTTTCCTTGTAGAATCGCTCCTTGGGAGCGGTTTAGGGGCTTCTTATGCTTCCTTTAGTTCGTTTCAGGTTCCCGAGACCGATTTGGAAGAGTTGGAGCGATTCCGACTCGATACATACACATTTTGGAGCCAACGAGATAAAGGAACGATGACTCGATGCTTTGGAATCGACCCCGAGACCTTGGGACCCAATCCCGAGCCTCCGAGACCCGATCCCGAGTCCCGAGAATCGATGAGAAGTCCATGTGAGGCAAGGAGGAACCAAAAGGGTCATATTGGAGGCCTACAAGACCCATCCCCGACGGGTATGCACCTCATCCCGTCGGGGATGAAGTGCATGATTGGAGATGCTACTGCAGGACCGTCCCGGTCGGGACCAACCCGTCCCGGTCGGGATGGTGGGTCCGTCCCGGTCGGGATGACCCGTCCCGGTCGGGACCACCCAGTCTCAGCCGCGTCCCTTTTCTTTCTTCTTCCTTCCATTTGTAACCATATAAATACCCCTCCTCTTGTATTAAGACATACTTTTAGCTGATGTTAGACATTACCCATGAACCCTAGCCTAGTTTTAGCATAGATTAGATTAGATTAGTGTAGATTAGTCTTTAGATTATCGTTAATCCTAGTTTAATGCTTGTAATTTGGGAATTCTTCAAGATCTTCACCAAGCTTGACAAACTTGGATGTTTGTATTGGGTTTTTCTCATCTATGCAAGTTTTCTTCCTCCTTTCATCTTCTAGTATGGTATAATCTCTTTTCCTTTATCTTAATCTTTGTTCCTCCATCCAAGTTTGCATCTTTGTTCATCTTATTGTTCTTAGTTCATAGTTATCACTAGTTTGTTTATGTTTGTTTTTATTCTTGTTTTGATGCTTCTTGTTCTTGTTAGTCTTAGTTGGATAATGTTAGAGTAGTGTTCTTGCTAGGGTTAGTAGGGTGATTAGGGTGTTAATTGGGTGATTAAGGGTTTGTTGGAGATGTGGGTGGAAGATTTGGGTTTCTTCTTGGTTGATGCATATGACATGTTTGATGAATTGCTTGAATGACTAAGTAAGTTAGATTGCTTGTTTTTCTTGCCTTTCCCTTGTGGGTGTTAGTTGTTATGGGTTCGGTTCCCTCATTAAGTTGCGAGAGCCCGGTGAGGCGACCCCTAGGTTAGTCTAAGTTGCGACCGCCCGGATGCGATCTAGGCCATAACACGCTAAAACCCCGTTTGTCATATGTGTCGCCAAAATGGGTTCCATGAGGAACCTCTAGGTCGGTTTAAGTTGCGACCGCCCGGACCGACCTAGATTATCCTACTACCTCCTTCACTCTAGCTCTCCCTTGACCATTTCGTTACCCCTTTGACCCCGACCTAATCCTAGCCCGTTTTCCTTGTCTATTTTCTTGCTTTAGACCTAGCTTAGTCCTAGTCTCCCCCTCCTTAGATTAGCTCGTCTCGAACCTAGTCCTAGACCGTAGCATACTTTAGTCCGACCTCCCGTCCCTGTGGATTCGACCCGACTTACCCTAGTTACCCACTAGGTTAGTTGGTTTTTATTTGGTGGCGGGATCCACGACAAATCCTTCTCCTACCAGAACCGTTCCCATTAAGTGAGAAAATATTGAAGATGATCTAATTAATCCGTGTCATATGATGACGTGATTATATTGATAATCAGGAAATTTTGGATGCCTCTTTCTAAAGAATTAGGAATTGAAATCGTTTCAATTAGTCCTAAGTTTAGGTCACTTTATTATGAATAAACATGTGACTTGATAAAGTTTCTCACCTTTTAGCATGAGATGTTAAAAGACGATTGAACATTGTATCAAGAAGGCAAATAATACTAATGTTCTATGAGTTCATTAAGAAAATTGCTTGAGATAATGAGTAATGAATCTAAGACGTTGGTTAAAGTAAGGGAAAGATAATTGTCGTTATACCCAAACTTGTTCCCAAGTTTAGATTAGGTACGGAATTATTTATCATTAATGTAGTGATTCAATCATTAATATAATGACCAATATATGGCATTGGTAGATAGCTTTCTAGAAGTGTCTAGAAAAACTGCAAATCAATTATTGAAGTATGACTTCTGATGTGTATGTTACTAGAGTAATTGTTACTTTCATTCTACTGATTTGGTATAAAGATACCAAATGCAATTATTACATTGTAGATGTGATGGTTCAAAGAGGGTGGAATAATGGTATATAAGTGAAGTGTTTTATGATGAAATGGACAAACGTTGTTATTTCATATATAAAAGGAAAATCACTTAATTTTACCATAATGCTAAATACTGGAATTGAATAATTGTTATTCTTGTACTAGTCATAAGCAAGAACATTGATTCTGTTTCATGTATGGACATGAAAAGTTTTGATAAAAGTAGAACAATTGTTGCTCTATACCTTGCAAGAATATGAGGTACAATAAGGCTAACATGATTGTTGAGCTCTACATTCCTAGTAGTGAATGCTTTTATTTGTAACGTAACGACCAAAAGGTTCAACTCCCTCGACTTGAGTTTTACCCATCATGACATTGTCCTTAATCCATGAGACAAGAAACATAAGAATAAGTTTCATAATGATGAAATTATAAACCTTATTGATAAGGATCAAGTGAGGTAAATGGATCTTGTTTAGATGGATATATGACATTACAAGTGACTCCTATTAATTGTGGTGGGAGTTTTAACTAGTGATGTTGCAAAATGGGTAACGTGTATGGTTTTGTTCATTTGATGAATTTTGAAATTGAATGCTTTGAATTGTTCAAGGTACAAGATCAACTTGATAAGTTGATACGAGTTGTTCGATATGATTGAAATAGGGAGGAATTGAACTAAAAGATTGTGATCATTTTAGAAGTAGTGAAAAGTGTTTCAAACTACATCGAACCATATTTGATATGATTTGGTCTATGATGAGTTATGCAGATTTTATTGACTGTTTAGAAAGTTATGCACTATAAAAGTCTTTGTACAATGTTGATGAGATTGTCCATGTATGTCGAAGAATAGACACCATATGAGATATGGATTGAAATGTTCTAAAATAGTCTTTTCTTAATTATCAAGTCTTAAAGTTTAAAGAAAATTGTCTTCTAGAACTTAGACTGAATTATGACATGTGTTTTATTAGGGATATTATGTTAAATCTACGAACCATCCAAAGAACAAAAGTGTTTTGTTGCATGGAGTGGTATGTTTCTTTTAAAGATATGTGATTTCTAATAGAAACAGTGGGAGTAGAATCGACCTTGAAAATGTTCAGGATTAACAGGTGTTCTCTACAACTGTTGAAGAGGATATTGATGCATCCATGAAAAGTCATGATCATCTTACCTATGATGAAACAATAATGGGCAAAGACTCCAAAAGTCACATAAAATTTAATAGATTCTATATACCATAACTACCAAGTATAGACTATGGTTAAATGGGTCTTATAGTGAAGAATAGTCTTCAATATAAAGACGATGTAGATTGATATAAGAGTATCTATGAAGCATAGTTGGTAGTTAAGGATTGAGCTCATAGTAATGACTATGGAAAAACCTTCTTACAACATTATGCTTAAGTCTATTAAGATTGATTTAGCATTTTCAATGTCATCACTCATTATGATGAGTTTTAGACATATATATATGAAATACATTTCTTGATAGGGATGCAATATGATGTGTGCGACACTTCGTATGAATTTCATATTATTAAAATTGTTAGACAAATGTGAGTATTCCGATTTGATTGGAGCATGGAGAAGTAGCTTCGCTCTCAATGTGGTAATTCAAAGATGTTTGTTTTCCTTTGAGACGAAGAAAGACAATGTGTACAAGAGGCTAGTGGGAGTGCATTTATCGTTAGGATTTGGTATGTAAGTGACATACTTCTCTAACTAGACGAGATTTGATTGCTTTGCAAGAAATGTGTTTATTATGTGCTCGTGTGACGAGCAGATACTAATCTAGTGAGTGTCACTAAATTGCTATCTAAGAATTGTTCATTTGCGCTTAAGAAGCAAAAGAGGAATTATTTAAGAGATGCGCATGATGTGATAAGCGAATTATTGTTAACAAGTTACAACGATTCATATTTCCAAATAGACAAAGATGACGTGAGATTGTAATCTCATTAAATTTTGTTTTGGATAAGAAGTTGTGTGTTGGAACGGTTCCAAAGGACAACTTTGTGACTAGTATTATAACTAAAGTTAGTGTTCTATTGCTTTTGAAGCAAATGGACGTTTGATTACGAATTAAGCACACACTCAACTTTAAAGTTTATGAAGCAATTTGTTGCTTATGAAACTAACAGTTTGCCTTAATTGAGAGAAGGTAGATTGATCATATGCTTGTAAATAACCGATACAAATATTGTATGTCCCGAAACCTCTTATACATAAAGATCATATTGGTTATGATCGGTATAAGACGCATGGGCGAATGGTCTTAGTACTTTTAGAGGTGTTTGGTTTAGTGGGAGTTATTTCGATAATTGATATATGTATGACATATTGTCATTTGGTAAATGTAACCGAGTTTTGTCCCTAAATAATTTACATTGATGAAATAGATCACTAAGTACGTGACTTAGTCTTGGAACTCTATTTGGATGATGTAATTATTTTGTCTCTAGTCAGGGTATTGTGTTGGGACATTTGAATACCCTTAAATGACTAGTGTGTGAGTTGGTTGATGACTAAGTTCTTTGAGTCATAGGTATTGAGATACTAAACCAGGCACACGGGTGTATGTTAAGAACATGCATTAGACAGACCCGCCGAAAAGGATTTTACTAAGATTTCGCTTAGTGTCAGTAAAGTTCTTTGCAAGATATGAACTTGTACGGTCTTTCGACCTGAGTCTTTGACTATCCTGTACATGTGATGTGTATACTTTGATACTATTCCTCGTCAGCTGTGAAAGGGGGCTATGGATGGTTATTGGGCATGCATGGATCATGTGATAGTATGTGGTTAGACAAGAGGGGATTTGCTCTTCCTTTATTGAAGGGAATTTATTGTTTCTTGGCCACTCGAAGAGTGTGACTTGTGCAAATGCGTGGCCGCGCTCAGATAGGATGATTGTCATCTATCTGCTCTTTTAATAAGTCAACTCAAAGATTCGAGTAAAAGATTGAGACATGCGAGGATGACACTTCTTCTTACCTCATTCTCAATTGGAGACAATAGTAGCAAAGAGACTTAACGCCGTTCTCGGGAGGACATGTACAAGTGGAAGACTGAAGGAGTTATGTCCACTGTCCTACGGATTAACCCGCTTAAGTCTATGTATCCGATATGCCTTGCTAGAGGTCGATGTCGGGTTGACATATAAATGAGTTATATGTCTGGTAGTCTTAAGTGGGCCCATTGGGTCACACACAATGTGTACGGGATATTATTAATATATCGGGTCAGTAGTAATACGACTCAGCTGTGCTGTCAGGTTATGGTAATTAGAGTTATAGTAATAATCTAGTTATGGTAACTAGAGTTATTGTGATAATCTAATTATACCAATTGGAGTTATGGAATAACTTCTAGGTTAAATAGGTAACCTATCTCTCCTATATAAGGAGGTTCATATGATGAACCAAATCATACAATTTGAGAGTATTGATTCATATATTATTAGAGAGAGAATTTTGTGAGACCGTCTCACAAAACCCTTATACTAGCATATACGTCGCAGTTCCGTACCCGTGTGGATACCAAAGGAGGCATCACGTTTGGGGTGCTTTATTCTGTCCGTGGAGATTATTTATTCTTGTCCGTGGAGATTATTTATTCTTGTACGTGAAGATTATTTATTCTGTCCGTGGAGATTATATATATTTCTGGGTTTATAATACTTCTTATTAATACGTTGTTCCTCTGCAAATAAGGTATAATTGTTATCGTCTTCTTTTGTCTTTTCGGTTAATACTTGTAACAGGTCCTTGGGTTTAAGGGTTGTAACCCTACACATACATGCTTAGTAAAGGCCTCGGAAATGGACTCGTAATAGCGGCGTGAACGCGGGAGTATCGAGGATTAGTCGAGTTATGGTGTGTGTGTGTGTGTATCGGTTTTACGAGGGATGTAGACTCGATTTTTTGGCTTGTGTTGTGTAGGGTTGTTGTGTGGGGAGAGTGTAGAGCACAAGAGAGTAAAAATGTAGGGTTGATTGCATTTGCCAAAGCTCCAAAAATGAGAAGGGTTGGAGGAGTATTTATTGAGTTTACCCCACGACCTAGGGTCACTCGATCGAGTGGCCCTAGTGCACTCGATCGAGTGCCCTTGAAAAGGGGTCTGTTCCGGTTTATGAGGCTCCACTCGACCGTGTGGGTCAATCCACTCGACCGAGTGGGTCAATCCACTCGATCGAGTGGATCAAGAGAATCGAGTCAATTTAGGAAAGGGTTGACTCTTTTGATTTTTTGAATTTTGAGCTTGGGCGCCAGCTTCTAGAAGCTCTCTAGGCTGGTTTTGAGGGCGGATTCATCTTTGACCGGGTTTTATTTTTGGTGTCGGTTTTGGCCCAAATTAGTCTTATTTTGCTCGGAACGACCCACTGGGTCTGAATTTGAGGTTGGTTTTGAGAGATTTGTACTCCGCTAAATGTCCACGTCGGATATTATTGATTCTGAGCCCATATTCGAGTATACTAAGTCACGTTTGCGTCCTATCATCATCGGGTGTTTTGTCGGGAACTGCTATAGACACTAGCAGGCAAAATGCGGGTGTCTACAGAGCCCCCACTCTGACTGAGGCTTGGACAAGGCGAAAGTCAGAGTAGCTACCAGGCCAATCGCAGATTACGACATGGCAGCCTTCCGGTCGGGTCGTTTATAGTCCAGTAGACTTGCGTGAAGGGCTCGCCAGCCATAAGTAGAGGATCATACCTGTCCTGGCGATGGTAGCTCCGTGGGGATTTAAACTTGCTTCTGAAGGTGTAGGTGTACCCGTATGCTGATACATCACAACTCTGATTGTAGAATTCCGGGATAAATATTGGCTCAAGTTGGGGAGGGAAGTAGTTGCGCGGAGACTTGCTTCTGAAGTCTGGGGTGTACCTGTATGCTGACACATAACAAATTGCATGTAACACATAGGCAAAACACCGACTCGTGCTGGGGAAAATAAAATATATTGAATTTTGAAAAGCCAAAGATTTTGAAAGGGATTTTTTTTATCATAAATTTTAGAAATTCCCAGGAAAGCTTCAGGACGACTTGATTCTTATTCTGGGTTCTTGTCTGAAATCAGGCCTGCGCATGCATAGGGCCCAGGTTTACTGAGGAGGCATAGTAGTTAGGGTTACAGTTAAGGTTTCCTATTATAAATATAGGTCTCCCTGCTTCACCTTACTGTATCTCGAATCAAAAACTCCCCCTTCTCCTCAAAATCCTTTAGACTTTCAAGAAGATTCAAACCCCTGCCATGGGTATCGATCATCTTACTTCGATGCTTTTTGCCTGGTCCCAATATTTTCGAGATGAGGACAAAGTTCAACTGACCCAAATGGGGATTGCCAGTCTATTTCCTCTCCGACGTCTGATAATTGATTCACACTTTTTGGACGCCTGCCTGTCGTTTTGGGATACTACCCATCACGTCTTCGCGTTCCCGCGGGGAGAAATATGCCCTCTTCCCGAGGAGATCGCAGCTATTGGGGGTTGGAGCCCCGTCGCTCGTCCTGCTATCCCCCCGTTCTACCCGGATCCGAGAAGGAGGCTGAGGGATTTCTTGGGCCTGTCTCACGCTGAGACAGATCGAATGGTGTGGGGAAATACTGTTTCCCTCTTTGACCTGGCTGACAAGTTTATGAACAGTCAGGATGTAAGGGCTACCCCTTCTCATAGGCGTAGGGCTTTCGCCTTTTGCATGTTGCACCGCTACGTTTTTGAGGGGATGATGTATGTTGACTCATGCCTGGGTCAGATCAGGCTGATCGGAGTGGTTGACCAGATAGAGACTGGTCACAGCCCTGCTTGGCTAACTACCGGGAAGATCATCATGGGTCTGGACGCCAGACAACTTGACCCGGACCGACATCTGACGGGGAGTACCCGTATTCTGCAGGTATACATCTTGCGATTTTCATTTTTGTTTCGCGCAATTTTATTGACGTCCGTAAGTCACTCGATCGAGTGGACCTGTCACTCGATCGAGTGACATCTTCGAAGTGCTTCTGCCCATCTTTGGAGGGCCTACTCGATCGAGTCAGACGTTGTACTCGATCGAGTGACACTCTCGACGAGTTTCTGTCTGCTTTTAGAGGGCTTACTCGATCGAGTCTGATGCTGTACTCGATCGAGTGGTCTATAGCGGACCACCCCGTAGCTCACGGATTTTGTATACATTTTGCAGGTTTGGTTGTCGGAACGTCTGTCAATCATAGAGTCCCCTCCGAGCATTCCCAACTACCGCAGCAGCCAAATTAGTTCGAGGGGGAGTCGAATAAGCTCAAGTCACCATATAAACCGAGCTTACTGGGATGAGGAGTTGGTGTTCCATGGTGGCCCTTTAATCAGGTGGACTGTCGCTTGGTGGTTCCTTTCCAAGCTGACGGGACTGGCCAAGAGGGACCAAGCCCGTTACTTGGTGATCTTGTCCCTTGACTGGACAGTTCACATTTACCCGGACCGCATCCTCAGGCAGTTCGGTTCGTCTCAGCGCATTCTTGAAACTGAAGCCATTATCAGCGTCTCGCTCCAATTGACAGACGCTATGTGCGACATCTGGTTGCAGAGATGGTTCACTCGTCCTACATGGACTATTCCCAACCCTTGCCAATCCGCTTGGGTTTCACGAGCTTACGAGAAGTGGACTTCCGAGGAATCCGAGGAAGCTCGTAAAGCTCTGAAGGTTGATGAGGCCTTCGAACTGGTCCGTCGGGAGACGGTAAAGAACAACAGGGGCTTCTTCGACTAGGGAGAGACCCCTGCTACTTTAGTCCGACTAGAATCGGGTCTTAAGTCACATACTAAGACTCGAGCTAAGGATGCCGGTGCTAGCAGCATGCGGGGGCAGCTAAGCCCCCAGACTGATTTGGAGAGACGACTTGGGCCAAGGTTGGCGGCTAGGGACCGACTTGGTCCACGCGAACGGTTGCCAGAGCCGGTGAGGGCCCGACTCGGGCCTGTCGATGTGGATGAGGACTCAAGTTCCAAGAAACGAGTCCGGGCTAAGGAGGTTCCTGTGGTGATTCGGGAACGCTCTCCTCCACGTCGTCGTCAGTGGACGGCCAAGGAAGCCAAGGACAAGGGGAAGGGCAACATGGCCTAAATTCCGAGTCCTTAGTTTTTTTATTATTTAAATATTATTATTATTTATATTGGAGTGTTGTGTGCTTTTTTGTTTTTGTAATTTTTTTGAATTCCTGCATTTTGTGATTTTCCCGAGTTTATCGGGGATTTTTTTTTTGTGATAATTAATAAAAGAAGTTTATTATTAAACCGTTCCTGTCTTTTCTTGATTGCACTGGTTGTGCCCTTTTGAGCTGCCTACGTATCCGCGATTAACAGAATCAAACCAAACGTAGTTCAAGCTTAGTAAATTTGCAATCTCGAATTACACCAAGACTATTGGTTCAAGATGTTTTGTGACAGTAAAATAAATAATTCTAGCTTATTGACTTGTTTTTTGTAAAAAATAATTTCGATAAATGCAAATGACATTGAGAAATGGCTATAGGTAGTAACGCTTCAGCTGGTCCAGGTTGGTTGGGTTGACAAACTCATTCCCGTCTAGGTCCGTTAACATTACTGCTCCTCCTAATAGGATCTTCTTTACCAAATACGGCCCAGCCCAATTGGGTTTGAATTTTCCCCTTGGGTCAACCGGTAGTAAGGCTCGGACAGACTTAAGGACTAGATCCCCTTCCTTAATGTTCCTGGGCCTTACCCTTTTGTTGAAGGCCCGTTGGATCCTTTTCTGATAGATTTGGATGTTATTGAGGGCACGGGATCGTCGTTCGTCTAGTAGAACAAACTAATCATACCGTGCTCGAACCCAGTCAGCTTCGGGTACTTGACTTTCTAACAGAATTCTGAGGGACGGTACCTCCAATTCAACTAGTTGGACTGCCTCCATCTCATAAGTTAGGTAATACGGCGTTGCCCCGGTTGCGGTGCGAATTGACGTCCGGTATCCCCACAGGGCAAAAGGTGTTTTGTCGGGCCAGTACCGGTAATTATCAGCCATCTTTTTGAGTATGGTGACAATTGTTTTGTTGGCCGCCTCTACTGCTCCATTCGTTTGGGTACGGTAGGGCGAGAACGTGTGCCTTTGAATTTTATATTTGGTCAGCAGGGCTGCGGTTTCAGCTTGAAAATGAGTCCTGTGATCGCTGATAAATTCATGTGGGATTCCATACCGACATATTATCTTGTTCTGGATAAACTTGGCGACATGTTTAGCGTTGAGAATGCGATATGATTCAGCTTCGACCCATTTGGTGAAGTAGTCGATAGCTACTAAGATGAAACAGTGTCCGCCAGTACCAGAGGTGTTTATTTTTCCGATTATGTCGATACCCCGTGTCGAGAACGGCCAAGGTGACGTCATGGTATAAAGCAGAGATGACGGCATATGTTGCACAATACCGAAGATTTGACAGTTGTGACAACGTTTGACATATAACTGGCAGTCAGCTTCCATGGTATTCCAGTAATACCCGAGCCTCATGATTTTTCGGACCAGCATCTGAGCATTCATATGTGGGCCGTTTTCGCCATCATGTACTTCGGCCATTACTTTCTCGGCCTTATATTTATCAACACAAAGGAGAAGAGCCCCCTGTGCTGTCTTTTTGTACAATTGTCCATCATCGGTGCGGATGAACTGGGTGGCTAGCCTCCGTAAGGCTTTCTTGGCTCGACCTTCAGTCCTAGGAGGATACTCTTCGTTTGTCAGGTACGTTAATACGGCCTGGTACCCAGGTCCGGGATCAGTTATCTCGATGTCTTCAATGTCATGAATGTATGCCGGCTCGGACCGTCTTTCGAGGCAAATTGGCATACTGGTCACGTGGTCGGGAATATTCAGTAAAGATGCCAATTTTGAGAGTGCATCTGCAAACTGATTTTCTTCCCGAGGCAGGTATATGTACTCCACCTTTTGGAATTGTTTCTCGAGATCCCTTACTCGTGCCTGGTAGGCCACGAGATTAGCATTCTGAGTTTTCCATTTTTGAAGTGCTTGGTTAATGACCAAGGAGGAATCGCCATGTACCTGAAGATTTGTGATCCCCAGATTGGCGGCGGCTTGTAGCCCATAAATGCATGCTTCGTATTCGGCTGCATTATTGGTAACATCGAAGTCCAGTTTGATGGATACGGGAGTATGCTCTCCTTTTGGTGAAATTAGGAGTATCCCGACTCCGAACCCTCGAAAATTAAATGCTCCGTCGAAGTATAGATCCCATGTTTCGGTATCAGTATGGAAGATATCTTCATCTGGGAAGGACCAAGTGTCGGTGTGTCCTTCCTCGACTATCGGGCTATCGGCGAGAAATTCAGCTACTACTCGCCCCTTAATAGCCTTTAACGGTACAAATTTCAAGTCGAATTCTGCCAGCATTAGAGTCCATCTGGAAATTCGGCCATTGAGAATGGGCTTTTCGAAGAGGTATTTGATCGGATCCATCTTAGATAGAACATAGACCTCGTGGCTGAGCATATAGTGTCGGAGCTTCTTAGTGGCCCACACCAGAGCCAAGCACGTCTTTTCGAGCATGGTATATTTGCACTCATACTCTAAAAACTTTTTGCTGATATAATAAATGGCTCGTTCTTCGGAGTCGACTGTCTGAGCCATCATAGCCCCCATGGCTGTCTCGGTCGTCGTTAGGTATAATGACAGAGGAAAACCGGGTTGAGGTGGCATCAAGACTGGCGGAGCAGACAGAATTTCCTTGATTTTGTCGAAGGCGGTTTGGCACTTGTGATCCCATAGTACTCGTTCCCCTACTTTCAGATTTTTGAAAATTGGTTCACATACCATGGTTAGTTTGGAAATGAACCGGCTGATATACTGAACTTTCCCGAGAAATCCCCTTATTTCTTTTTCAGTTTTAGGAGGTTGCATCTCGGTAATGGCTTTGATTTTAAATGGGTCGACCTCGATACCTCGTTGGCTAATGATATGACCCAGTAATTTGCCTGATCTTACCCCGAAACTACACTTTTGAGGGTTTAGCCTCATGTTGTACTTGCGCAATCGGGTGAAGAATTTCCTTAGGGCGGTGATGTGACCGTCCCGTTCTTTGGATTTGACGATCATGTCGTCTACATAAACCTCTACCTCTTTATGCGTCATGTCATGTAATAAAGTGGTAGCGGTCCTTTGGTATGTGGCCTCGGCATTAATGAGAACGAATGGCATGACGGTGTAGCAGTAAGTACCCCAAGGTGTAGTGAAGGTAGTCTTACTCATATCTTCTTCCGCCATCTTGATCTGATTATATCCGGCATACCCGTCCATAAATGATAGAAGGGCATGATCGGCCATGTTATCCACCAGTATATCGATGTGTGGTAACGGAAAATCATCCTTCGGGCTTGCTTTGTTAAGATCCCGAAAATCTACGCATACCCGCACCTTACCGTCCTTTTTAGGAACCGGCACGATGTTTGCAACCCAGTCCGGATACTCGGACACTTGTATGAAGACGGCCTTGAACTGTTTGTCGACTTCTTCTTTTACTTTGAGAGACCACTCGGGCCTCATTCGGCGGAGCTTCTGTTTAACCCGTTTGCACCCGTCTTTGATAGATATGCGGTGCTCGGCTATTTCTCGGTCTATCCCCGGCATGTCCTTGTAGGGCCATGCGAAGACGTCTTTGAATTCTTGGAGGAGGTTCGTGAATTGTTGTTTCTCCTCGAGATCTAGAGATAACCCTATCTTAAGCATCTGAGGCTCTAAGGTTGTTCCCAGATTGATGGACTCGGTCTCTTCGATTACCGGATTCCGGGATTCCCTTTGGTCTAGTTGCTCGATCAGATGTGGAGGTAAGGGTACCTGTTCGTCGGGTTTCTCAATGTCATTACAAAAAATATTTTTGAAAGCAGGATTTAAAAGAGACAAGTCGTAAGCAGAACGGTTGTTATTATTGATTGCAAATTTGGAGAACAGCTCAAAAAGAGCAGCCATCTGATCATTAGTCAGTGGCGGGATTGGTAAGGCACGCGGGACAGACCCCGAAGTGCCAGCAGCAGGAATGACAAGAGGGGGAGGGGTTACAGGAGTGACTCTAGCACCGACTTCCCTAGACTCGACCTCAGACTCTGACTCTGACTCTGACTCAGACTCGGACTCAGACTCAGGCATGTCTCCCTCTCCGGTGACCAGCTTGTAGATCTTTCCTTGACTGTCAGTCCACTTGACAGTCTTCATCCAGGCCCTATTTCCCGTCTCGGAACCAACATCCGAGATCAGCTTGGTCAGGACAAACCTGTTGCTGCGAAGAATCAGGTTGACCAGGTCTTCCTTTGGAGTCGGGGCTATGGTGTCTTCCCCGAAGAGCAGCCCCAACACGGGCTCAGCATCGTCAGCTTCATCGGCCTGGATGAAGGCGAACACATCATCCGGGATGTAGTTGCAGTCCCGGGCCAATTGGGTCCCGAGGTGCGCAGCATTGGGTTGGTACAGACCAACCTGGATAGCCCCGAATACCGGTGTGACAAAGTAGTCAGACAGCCGTGGGCTGTAAGGGCTCAAGTGGATACCCTTAATGATGTTGCAGGCCTTTTCGATTCCTGCTCGGACAACGTTGCTCGGAGTGGCGGCATAGCCAAGGCCGAAGTGAGAGTCTTCGTTCTTAAGGACCTCGATGATCTTCCCAGCTGGAAGATCGGGTCGAGAGGTAGCCCCCGGAAGGTACCCTAGGTTTTGGAGCATTGTGTCAATGCTCGTGGTGAAGTAAGACCTAAAAAGGTACTCTTCCTCGATCATCCCCACAAAGTCGAACCCCCAAAGGTCCGTGCGGCCCGTGGCGTTACAGCTAGCCATGGTCATTGGGGTTGCCTCCAAAGTAATGACATTGTCGAGCAAAGGCATCTTGATCTTGCGGTGAAGAGTGGATGACACGGCTTTGACCGCGTGAATCCAAGGGCTTCCTAGAAGCAAGTTGAAGGATGAGGTGACATCGATCACCTAGAATTCAAGCTCCTTTTCTATTGGGCCCGTTACAATGGTCAGCTTTACGGCCCCAGATACCGTTTTTGGGCTCCCATCAAAGGCTTGGATGGTTTGAGCCGTCGGGACATAATCGGCCTCGGTGATACCGAGGGCTTTGGCGGTCCTTAAGGGAAGGACATTCACAGCGGACCCGTCATCGACTAGGGTCATCGGGAGGTATTTCCCTCGGCATATTACCGTAATGTAGAGGGCCAGATTATGAGAGGCCCCGAACGGTGGCAGGTCGGCTTCAGAGAAAGTGATCATTGGGCCTCCTTCCTTGGTTTTGCCCTTCAAGTGGGCCAGGACCGTGGCTACCATTTTAGCAGAGGTAGCCAAAGAGTCTATCTTAACTTGATCGAGAGCCTTAGTGAGTGCTTCTCGATGTTCTTGTGAGCTAACCAAGAGCTGCCATATAGTGAGGTCAACTCGGGTCTTCTTCAGTTGCTTCACAATAGCCGTTTCAGCAGTCGGCTCCTCAGGGGCGACTTCCATCCCGAGTGGATCGGTGATGGTTGTCGGGATGGGGATGTCCCTAGAGCTAGTGGCTTGATAGGGACGGCCCAGGTGGTTACTGGCCAAGACTCGGGTTTTGGCCCCGCGAATCTGTTCAGGGGTGATGGGAACGGTTTCCCCCTTAATGAGGTAAACATCGTCCTCGTCGTCAAACCAGATCCCGTTCACTTGCGGGATAAGTGGAGAGATAAGGTGAGAGCAATCAATCACCTCCCCGGCAAAGATGGCATGGGAGCTAAAAGGGTTCTCTTTGCTGCTTGGTTTATCTCCGGGTAGCAGGATTTTACCGCTCTCAATCAGGTCCTGGATCAAGTGCTTCAACTTCCAACACTTTTCGGTATCATGCCCATTGCCTCGGTGGTACTGGCAGTAAGCCTGGACATTGTAGTTCTTGGAGCGTCGCTCGACCGGAACTTCAGAAGTTGGGCCTATCGGTTGGATTAGGCCCTTCGAGGACAGCCTTTGTAAGGCGTAGGTATAGGTGGTACCTATATCGGTGAAAACCCGAGGTGAGGTGTTCTTCTTGGACGGGGTATCTAGTAGATTTACCGCGTCAAAAATGCTGCGGGTTGCAGCTTGGGGCTTGGTAGTGGAAGAGGATGCCCCTTGGTATCCCTTGCTAGAGGCCTTGTTGAGGCCCTCTAGCCTTAGGTCGTCTTCAATTCTCATACCCATTTCAGTAAAGGTGGTGAAATTGGGTATGACAGCGTACCGGAGATGAACTCGGTATGAGGGGAGGAGGTTCTTGACAAAAGCCTCCACCAAAGTCTTCTCACTGGGCTTATCGACCAGTTTCACACTCTCGGCCCTCCAGCGTTGAAGGTACTTAGTAAAGCCTTCTTTTGGCTCTTGGGCCATAACCTCCAAAGACCGCATTGTGGTTTGGATCTCGGTGTTGTCAGCATAGTTCCGAGCAAACTCGGTAGCCACATCATCCCATGTAGGGTATTTTTTTGGGTCTAGCCTATAGTACCAGGCCCGTGGGTGCTTCTCAAGGGACGCAGCAAAAAGATTCTTGAACATTGAAGAATCTACCCCTTTGATAGCCATGAATTCTTTGAAGGCCCGTACATGTAGTAACGGGTCCTCGGTTCCCTCAAACATGGGTAAGCCCGTGAGATTCAGGTTCGCGGGCAGCTTGTCACTTACCGGGGAGTACTCTCGGCTATTCTCCCGTCGAATATTGTTACTCCCAGCCAAATGGACTTGTTCTTCTAGTCGGCGTACTGCGCTGACTAGTTCAGCTAGAGGCCCAGTAGCCTCGGCATTAGGAGCCCTTTGCTCCACTGCAGCCATACGAGCAACGATGGCCACTTGACCCGCCCTCATTTCAGTCAGTTGGGCATCAATGTCGGTTTGTTTGGCGGCCATGGCATCCACGGAGGCCTTCAGGTTGTTCAGAGCTCCTTCCATTTTGCGGTTGTGTCTGGTGGACGGTGGCCTGTCTGTAAGAACACCGCGTAATCAGAAACCGAACCCAGATCTTGGAATCATAAAAAAGTACATCCCGAGCGACACTAGGAAAGAAGACTAAAGACTCGAGAAAGACACCTAGACGGATGACTCATGGGTGGTGTAACTTCCTTAGGGCTTTGGCTTTGTGGGCCTAATCCCGTTCGAAGGAAGGTCCACGTGAGACTTTTCCCCAGACTTTTGACTCGAGTGTATGGACGGACCTTCCGTTGTAGGGGTATGCCCTACGCGGGTTGGTCGTGCCTTGACGAATAAGGCGGACTTGGGAAAGGGGGGAAACTTGTGATATTGGATCAACGGAGTTTCGACGCTATAAACCTTCGATATACTATGCAAAGACCCGACACACGGATAAACGGTAGGTCCTATAATAAGGAAGATTCACTAGGAAAGTTGGATGTTTTGAAATTTGAATATAAAATGAGCGAATTTCCGAAAGTTCGAAAATTGAAAATGGAATTTCGAAAACCAAGATTAGAATTTTGAAAATTCAGAAAATCGGAATGGTGTTGGAAATTCGAGAATTAAAACGGGCAGCATGCCGGCTAGAGAAAAAGGATATTTCGAGTCAAATCGTTGATCCTAAATTTCGGCGGCATTCCGAATTTTGAAAGTTGGATATTTTTGAAAAGACGGGTCCCGAAACGGACAGTATTTCGGGGTTTTTTCAAAATTTGGTATTTTTGGAAAGATGCATTTTTTAAATGACGGTTTTTGAAAAATGACACGGAAACCAAGTAGCACGTAGTCAAACAAGCATTATAACGACGCTTATGTATGCTTTACACTAAGTCTCGGTCGGTCGAAATAGGGTCTATACCAACAACGATGGCATTCTCGTAAATCAGGACGGACTCCCTAAGCCGAGTTGGTCTTAGGACATGCCGCAAAACCCATACGAGTTCCGCCATCGAAGTCTTTAGCGCACCCATGTAGGAATGCACCGCGGTATAGTGGGACGTCGGTCACAAGTAACCGGCCCGGGCAAAAATTTGGGTTATGCATGAATCATTAAACTAATGCGCGCACACTAATATACAAATGATTTCTCTTCGAGTCTCACCCTAGGAACCCCGATGACATGTGGTACATCAGGTATCCCAAGCGGAGTCGCCAAATTGTGGACATGATGTAGGTCCACTCCGATGCGGCCACGCGCGGGTTTGGGTAGGCGAATGAATCTCGTGGTGAGATTGTTCTCGGGTTCGAATTTTAAGTCAAAGTTGGAGTCGTCACCGAATTTATGGTAATTCGCAACCATTCGAGCCCACTCTATGTCGTCATGGGCTATACACAAAGTACGGCCCACTTCGATTTCAGAGTTTATGGGGCCCGTCCCTTTGCATTGCGATACCGATACCATCTACACAGGTATCGTGTAAAGAATGACTCTCGTGCGCCAACGGTTTCGGGCATCCGGAAACCGAGGTTCTGAGTAAGGGGTGAGGGTACGTGTTGGGAAGCCCACTAAGGACACCCAACCCCGCCCGCACAATGGCGGCCTCAACTAAGACATCGTTCGTGTTCGTGTACGCGCGCTAGTAAAATGACTAAATGATATGCAAACAGCGTTTTCGGGCTAAACATGCGAATTATGTGTGAGCTACGTCATTTAATGCATCTAAATTATTGTCGGAGTAGTTTAGCATGCGAGGTTCATTTATAAGGCGATAAACATCAAAATAAACAAAGCTCGAAAATAACGTACAAAATACACGGGCGGAAATACAACCCGGCCAATACAAAAATTACAAATAATATAACAAACGGAATAAAAATGATAAGAAGATAGAAACGGACCCGTGTATAAACTAGACCGTGAATTATATGGATGGACGAACTCCGATTAAATACACATTATGTTGTGTATTAAACGAAGGACGGAGACATAGGACCTAGGCGTGATGCAAGCCCGATCCCATGCCTCGATGCCTTGTCCCGACTTATCACGTCGAAAAATCGATCAAAGTCGCTAAAGTGTCGTGACATGCATGAGTTTTGAAAAATAGGATCACGTGATTGACTTTACACGTATCGACTAAAACTCGTAAAAAAAAATGACGAGGCTCAAATGTTGCATTTAAGCTCTCGGATTTCTGGGCTACAGGACCCACTCGATCGAGTCAGGGCATGGACTCGGTCGAGTGCGTCCTCGAAGTAGTTATTGTCCAGTTTTTTGGGGTGCTACTCGATCGAGTGGCCTATGACACTCGGTCGAGTGGCACTTGTACGAGGCATAACTCGTTTTGTTTTTGTGTTTTAAAAGCCGATGATTGAACGAGTTAAATGAGAATATTGCATCATTAAAATTCAACTCGGTTTTCGGCCTCATGATCGCGTATTGTACGATTATGAGACCGTCGTCGGGATTTTGTGAAAATGTCATTATGGGATTAACAAACAGTGACCAATGACGAAATTGTAGTCCTCCGCGTCACGACATCGATATTAATCCTAATGGATTATGTGATGTCGGTTTTCGCATCAACGAATTTCGCACTAATCTTAGGAATGGAGTCCTTCACGTTCAACTATGAACGACCACGATCACGTTATGCCTTTGAGGACATTGGGGCGGCGCTCCTCGAAAGGGTGCCACCTCCGTCGTTACTCGTAAAAGGATTAAACAGACTTTGGATGGTCATCATGGTCAAACGCGTTAAGATCCGAATTTTGATATATATATATATATATATATATATATATATATATATATATATATATATATATATATATATATATATATATATATATATATATACGCGGTATAATGTTAACGATGATAAATAAATGTTAGAGGTTAGTAACGAAAAGATAAAAGCTAGTATACAAGAATTAAAATGTTAGTGTTAATGTTAGTATACTAGTATAGTTATAATATAGACAATGCGAAAATGTAAATAAAAAAGTGAAGTAGCAAGGATCAAAATGGGGTTTAGGACACCCTCAACATACATGCTTAGTAAAGGCCTCGGAAATGGACTCGTAATAGCGGCGTGAAAGCGGGAGTATCGAGGATGTAGTCAAGTTATGGTGTGTGTGTGTGTGTGTGTGTGTATCGGTTTTACGAGGGATGTAGACTCAGTTTTTTGGCTTGTGTTGTGTAGGGTTGTTGTATGGGGAGAGTGTAGAGCACAAGAGAGTAAAAATGTAGGGTTGATTGCATTTGCCAAAGCTCCAAAAAGGAGAAGGGTTGGAGGGGTATTTATAGAGTTTACCCCACGACCTAGGGTCACTCGATCGAGTGGCCCTAGTGCACTCGATCGAGTGCCCTTGAAAAGGGGTCTGTTCCGGTTTATGAGGCTCCACTCGACCGAGTGGGTCAATCCACTCGATCGAGTGGATCAAGAGAATCGAGTCAATTTAGGAAAGGGTTGACTCTTTTGATTTTTTGAATTTTGAGCTTGGGCGCCAGCTTCTAGAAGCTCTCTAGGCTGGTTTTGAGGGCAGATTCATCTTTGACCGGGTTTTATTTTTGGTGTCGGTTTTGGCCGAAATTAGTCTTATTTTGCTCGGAACGACCCACTGGGCCTGAATTTGAGGTTGGTTTTGAGAGATTTGTACTCCGCTAAATGTCCACGTCGGATATTATTGATTCCGAGCCCATATTCGAGTATACTAAGTCACGTTTGCGTCCGATCATCATCGGGTGTTTTGTCGGGAACTGCTATAGACACTAGCAGGCAAAATGCGGGTGTCTACACATAGTCTAGCTAGTAGTAGTAGTAGTATGTAATTTCTTTTTGGGTCTTTGCTCGAGGACGAGCAACGGTTTAGTGTGGGGGAATTGTTGTGTGCTAAATTTGGACCGATTTCCCTTCATTTAGACCCATTTTTCCCTCGTTTTGCAAGATTAGAGTGCGATTATCGCCATATTTTGTGTATTTCTCGCATTAGCGTCCCTCTTGTGCGTTTTACGTGTTTTTGGTAGTTTTCTATCGATTTTGATAGGATTTTGCACCGAAATCACGATCGAGCTTCCACGAGCACAAGAGAAGGGAATACCGTCCTAAGAGTAAAGCACACAACTTAAAGTTTAAAGTCATCCGATCAATTAACGAAGAATGAGACAAGAAAAGAGGCCAGTGAAATGACCGGGCGAAATTTCACCCGGTGAGACACCACCGGGCGAAATTTCACCTGACGGTAAAAATGCCTCCCCGAAGATTTTCCGAGACTCTTCACCGGGCGAAATGACTGGGTGAAATTTCGCCCGATGGGAAGAAGTGCCAAAAACGCGAAAAAAAAGGAAGAAAATCTGACCGGGTGAAATTTCACCCGGTGGGAATTACTGTCAAGACCGCAGCGCAAAGTTTCACCCTATGAAGATGTTGAGAGAGATTGTCTCACTAATGAAGCAAGAGTTGGATTTGGGCTTTAGGTTAAATACCCATTAAGAGGATTACTATATATAGGCAACCCTAGTTTGTTGCCCAAGCATCCATTAGCCTCCTCCATTAGAGTAGTGTAGCATCACCACCATTAGTAGAACAATCTAGTGATAATCTAGTAGTAATTTTCTAAAAACCTAGTAGTTTACATAGTAATTAGTAGTAGATCTACTTAGTTTACATCATCAATTCTCTAGATTACAAGTTTGTAAGGAGATTATTCAAGTTTTATTGAAGATTTATGGGTTTATTGAAGGATTAGTGACAAGTTCTTCACTATCTCCATCAAAGCTTCAACCTTTATCCCTGCAAACTTCTTATTTCTTGTAGATCTTCACAATTGGTACATTTATTTCCACTCTCTTATCTCTAGTTTAGATATAATTTAGTTTTCTCATTATTATCTAGCTTAGATTCTCTTAGTGTAGTTAGTTTCTCTAGATCTTGTTCATGTTATTCTAGATTATTCTCTAGATTAATTTGTTAGTTTCATAGTTTAGTGGGTAATTGTTAGATTGTAGTTTTCTCATAATATTGTTGTTAGTTTCCTTAGATCTAGTTAATATGCATGTTGTAGTTAGTTTTTCTATAGTTAATGTTTTATTGATCTCCATTATGATTAGTGAGTAGATTTCTTGTTGGGGGGTTTAGGGATGAAGACTTGGATTATTTGAATTTAGGGGTATTGGTGGGTTGCTTGCATGTTGGTTTACCTTGTTTGTGGTTGTTGTGTCATTGTTGTTTTAGTCCGGCCAACTAGACCGACCTTGACTCATTTCTATCAATATGGGGAAACTCGGGTAGAAATTACCATAACAAGAGACTTACCTTTCTTTGCCGCGAAAGCGGGTTTTTAGGTGGGTTGGGTGAAGAAACCGAAAGGTGGCATTCTCCCTTTATCAATGTTGCAACAAAAACTCGATCCCGACCTTCTTACATTCCATGTTCCGAATCCCGACTTCTCCCCAATGCCTTTCCCTAGATTAATTACCCCTAGCCATTCTCGTAGTGATTCCTCTAGCATAGACTCGACCATAGACTCGACCTTTAGAAACCCCCCCCCCCCCTCCCCTCTAGATATCAAACACATCGCTTTAAACTTGTCAAAACCTCCGTTCCCTGTGGACCGACCTCGACTTACCACGAATACTTGTTTGTTTTTGTGTGTCAACTCGAGTCTTATAAATATCGTTTGATCCCCCGTCCTTCGTTAACGACCGAACCGATTGGGAGGCGATCAATACCTAACTATGCTATGAGTGTTTTCCTACTCCTCGGTCACTTTTGTGATGAACTGAGGAAGATGGTGACTAGATTTTGGTGGGGTTCGGAGTTGGGGAAGAGGAAGATACCATGGGTTGCCTGGGACAATCTTTGTAAAGCAAAAGGGAGAGGAGGTCTGGGGTATCGTGATTTCGGAGCTTTCAATAGAGCGTTAATTGGTAAACAGGCTTGGCGACTTATGACTAATGACACGTGTCTTATGCCCGTGTTTTGAGGGGAAAATATTTTCCTGATCGCTGATTTCTAGAGGCGGGATCGGGGCAAACCCGAGTTTCTCATGGAGGAGCATTTGGGGGCGAAGGATGTCATAAACTTGGGAGCGCGACGGAGAATTGGGGATGGATGGAGCACTAAGGTGTGGTTGGATCCGTGGATCCCGAATACCCAATCCCGTCGTATCTTATCTAGTAGTGATGATCATGAGTTAGACCTCAAAGTGGCTCAACTTCTGAGTGAGGATGGGTTGAGTTGGGACGAGAATAAGCTGTCAGTTATTTTACCTTTTGAGCGCGATCGAGTTCGAAACATTCGTATTAGCGAAACTAAACCCGTGGATGCGTGGACCTGGGATCGTGATAGGTGGGGCAGCTATACAGTAAAGTCGGCATATCATCTGCTCACTGATGTGGAGAAGGACGTTGGGAGTTCGGAAAAACCAAGAGAAGAGTGGCTGTGGAGGATGATCTGGAATACCACCGTTCTACCACGAGTTAAGGTATTCATGTGGCAGCTCAGTCTCGATGCCATCGCTATGAACTACAATGTTGCAAGGAGAATTAGAGAGAGGGAGGAGAGTTGCCCTTTCTGTTCTAGTTTGTGGGAGACTTGTTTTCATGTGGTTCGGGGTTGTGGCGATACTAACGAGGTATGGGAGGCAATGGGGATGGAGGAGGCTGTCGGGTGCTAGGAGGGTAGTATTGCGGAGTGGGTGGAGATGGCGTTGAGAGGAATGGTCGGAGAGGAGAGAAGGTCATTTATGTTGGTGTGCTGGGCTCTGTGGGAGAGGCGTAATAAATGGGTTTTTGATGGGGTGCGGTACGGAGTGGCAGAGGTGGTCAAGCGTGTCGAGCAGCTGAAATGGGAAATGAAGTGGGCTGAAGGTGGTGACGTAGGGAAAGATGGGAGCCATGGAGCCGGGTCGGGGAAGGCTGTTGCATATTCCCTGTCACGAGGTGAAAACAGGGGAGGGACAAGAGATGTAGATTGTGCAGAGGGGCGGAAGAGATGGGTCAGACCAAGGGAAGGTGTCGTGAAAATCAACGTTGATGTTGGAGTCGTGACGGGTAAGGGCGTTGGAGTGGGGGCTGTTTGCCGTGATGAAACCGGGGCTGTGTTGTGGGCTTTATCACGTCAATGGGTCGAGAGTCGGGACTGCAAAATGACCGAGGTTGTGGCCATTTTTTAAGGGCTTAAGGAGGCGCGTAATCGAGGGCATACTCGTGTGGTTGTGGAGAGTGATTGTCTTAATGTCGTGAATGAACTCCGGGCTAGGAAGAAGGGTTTCGTGGATCTTCATCTTGTATACGACGACATTTTTACTTGGGGCTGTCTTTCACTCAGGTCGATTTCCGATTTGCTTATCGTGATGCTAACCTTGTTGCACATCTTTTAGCTCACCACGAGATGGGTAGCGTTGGTTCGTATACATGGAACCTTGTCAGAACGCTTTGAATGTCATTTGAGCCCGTTTTTTGGGCCTTTTTTCAAAACAAAAAAAAAGTTATTTGTGCGAGCTTTTTTTGGAGATTAATGAGTTCGGACCTCATGCCGAAGGAATTTATTACTCCGTATTATGTGATAACTAATAAATTCCGAGTCACTGATATTTGATTAGTATGAGTATGCTTTATTTATATGTAGATATTAAAAAAAGGAGAGTTGATAAAATTATAAAATGGGTAACGGTTAATATTCGTGATAATTAACGCGTCCGATCCTATTAAAATACCATAATTTGTGGATTAAATAGGAGTTTTTTTTTTTGAGAACCCGAATAGCGGGATTACATAACATAACTAGCTTCTAAATCGACAAGGATTGATAAGCATTCCGGTAAATTGTCTGCCCAGAGCTTAGATCCCGCACGCCCAAAGAAATATCTTGCCATCTCATGTGCAACAACATTGCATTTTCTTGACACATGTGACCAGTGTACTTCCTCAAACTCCATGCCTATGTCCTTGATCTCCTCCAAAATTCGGTAGAACTCGTTCCTTCCCCGAACACCTTTCTTCATGGCTTCCACTACATCTCGGCAATCCGTCTCCACGATGAGTCTACGGTGACGTCTCCTGCGAGCCTTCTGCAATCCGGCGAGTACATCCTCTGCCTCAGCTTCTCTAATTTCCCGACCACCTTTCCTCCCAACACTCCCTCCCCAGGTAAGATTTCCCTCCCCATTCCTGCACGCGTATCCCAAACCGAAACCTCCCTCCCATAGGCTAGCATCACAGTTAATTTTAACGTACCCCTCACTCGGTCTATTCCACCCAGCCACCCCTGCTCCTCCACTACTGTCCACCGAATTCCCCCCCGACACCCTGTCCTCTTCCACTATCTCTCTCCCCTCCTTCAAGATGTCGTTAACTCTCTTAACCACCCGATCGCTTCTCACCCGAACACCCTCAAAAACCCATTTATTCCTCGCTTCCCACATAGCCCAACACCCCGTCATTACCTTCCCTCGCTCTTCGCCCTCCATCTCCCTCCAAATATCCTCCACCCACTCCCTCACCCTCTCATGCCCAACATCCTTCTTTGGCTCCACTCCCAACCCATCCCAAACCCCTCCCCCCCCCCCCACCAACACCCCTTTATAAGGTGGAGACTAGTCTCCTCCTCACAAAGGCAAATAGGACAAATCGGGTTTCCTTGAGGTAAACGCCTGGCGAGATTGGTGTTCGTGGGCAGTGCGTCCAAACATAATTGCCAAAAGAAAGTTTTAATTCGGGGTAAAACATTAGCCTGCCAAATGGTCCTCCATAGCCACTTACCCTTCGAATCGTCTGATGGCCCCTGTTCGTCCGATTTGCTTGCACAAATAATACGATAGGCTGATTTGACTGTATATAGCCCAGATTTTTCGGGATCCCAACACCACCAATCCTCCGTTGGATTATCACTGAGACGTACCCGTAAAATTGCCTCTTGTTCAGAGGGAATAAAGAGTTAACGTATTTTGGCCTCGTTCCACGACATCCCTCCCAAATTCATCAGCTCCCAAACCTGCATGCTTCGATTCGCCTCTGAGCAAGGTGATATAAGTTTCCTGTTAAACTCTCCTCGGACCCACGACACCTCCCAAACATTCGTACTTAGCCCGTTCCCAACACACTTTCTCGCCCCTTTTAGTACAATCGTCTTAGCCTCCCAAATTCCTTTCCAGGTATAGCTCAGGTTACTCCCCAGACTGGATTGCAAGAAAGACCGGCCCTTGTAATATTTCGCTCATAGCAGTCTGGCCAGAAACGAACCCGGTTCTACTATCAGATTCCAGGCGTGTTTTCCGAGCAAAGCAAGGTTGAATTTTTGAAAATCACGAAAGCCCATACCCCTTCGATCCTTCGGCCTACATAAGTTATGCCACGCCACCCACGAAATCTTCCTCTTTCCATCCTTCGGCCCCCACCAGAATTTCGAGACAATAGATTGCAACTCCTCACAAAAGCTCATGGGCAATTTAAACACACTCATCGCATAAGTAGAGATAGATTGGGTCACTGCCTTTATCATAATTTCTCTACCTGTCTTGGATAGAAACGTGTCTCTCCACCCATTGAGTTTTTTGTTCAGTTTATCCCTCAGAAGACTAGTAAGAGCATGTTTAGACTTCCCGAGCACCATCGGTAAGCCCAAATAGTTACCTGGGTAAGTGAAGGAAACCATTGTTTTGTCGAAATTTACCCTTTGTCCCGAGGCTTCCTCATACTCCTTAAGCACTTGCTTAACCTTTCTTGCTTCACCGATACTAGCTCGACAAAAAAATAGGCTATCGTCCGCGAACAGTAAGTGGGAAATAGTCGGCGCTTCTCTCGCGATACGGATACCATGAAGCACCTTCGACTCAATTGCCTTCCTCATTGAAGTTGACAACACTTCCGCACACAGAATAAATAGGTAAGGGGAACAGTCACTCCCATTCTATGGGAACCTGTCATTTACAAATGAGTCCATTATTAAAAATAGTGATACAAAAGTAGATATTTACCAAAATACCCCTTCTCTCACCTATGTGTTGGTAGTTGGTAATATGATAAGGGTAAAAACGACTTTTTTTGGATTTATTTTTGCCACTTTTAGAAATGGTAGGAATTGAATGAATGAGGAATTGAATGAATGAGGAATTGAATGAATGAGTCGAAAAAGAAAAATGGTAGGTTTTCAAAGAATAGAAGGGAGTATTTCTTTTTAAGCGGGGGTGAAATATTGAGACTAGGGAACTAGGGAAGACTATATATACCTGGGTAGATAGAGATAGGTGTCGTTCCAGGCCTGGCCTGCAAAACCAGCAGCCCATATCATGCCTATGGTGCGCCAGCAGGCAGCAGGTGGCTGGGCTGGCTCTTTGAAACTGTTACGAGACAGTCTTACACATGATTAACAATTACGAGTTAAACTAGAATGTGTCTTGGAAGCTAATAAGAGATATGTGACAGACTGACGGGTGATATGTCAGGACCCAACCAACTCTATGGAACTAACACAGCATACAACCTGGCCGAGTGGCCGGCCAATACTACGTGCTAAGCTAAAGCAATTACTCATTAACTAGTCGTCATACCCGTGCACCGCACGAGACTATATTGTTTTATGTCTTTTGTAATTCGCAGTTCAATCTTTTTACCTCATTATCCAATATATATTTAATTATTTATACATTTTTTATGGGTTATGTTAAATACAACCCTTAGGGTTGTGTTAAACATTAAATATCTTCCAAAATTGATATAAACACAGAAATTACAGAACAAATTGCACATACATCAATACAATTAATACAAGTATTAATAATTTGTTTCCTCTTTTAGGCTCTTAGATACAACCCTTAGGGTTGTATTTATCATTTCCCTTTTTTTTTGGGTCGTGCTTTTTCCTAACGAGGTTTTACTCAATCCTAACGACATTTTACCAATTTGTCCTTGTCATTTCACCCAAATTGATTTTCTTTAAAAAACCCTAACTTCAATCCTTCATCAACACCAACAACCACCACCAAAAACACCAACAAACACCACCCTAAACACAATTAAACCCATCAACACCAACCACCACCCAAAACACCAACAAACACCACCCAAAACACAATTAATTATTAATTTGACATAATAAAAGAAAAAAAATAAGATAGTAAAAATACTGAATTAAAAAAATTATATGAAAAGAAAAAAAATTAAGATACCCATATTGTTTACTAGCAAGGCGCAAGACTCGGTGCAATATCAGAATATACAATTGATTCCCTAGAACCATCCATAATGCACCCTAAATTCCTAACCCTAACTTAAAAAGTTAATTAAACCATGAACAAAATACTAGTTTAATTAAACCTAAATCCCTAACCCTAATGAATTAATTAAATAATTAATTAAAATGATATTACTTCATTGATAATTGAATTAAAATTTATAATCGAATTTGAAAGAGTTCGGTTGATTAAAGAAATTGGGGGTAAAGAGACAAAAGAAGAAGAGAGAAAATTACAAGTTAGGTTAAATTATGGAGAGGGTAAATTTGGAAAAATCACGTTATTTTCGTTAGGATTGAGTAAAGGCTCGTTAGGAAAAAGTAATTTCGTTTTTTTTATTTCATGTCTTTGTAACTTTCCCAGTCATTTGTAATATCATAAGCAGTAAATGGACTAATGCACTATTTGACGTTAAGGCGATAGACGCGTAGTTCTTTCTTCTTTTTTAATTGATTGTTTTTTAATTTAAAAATTTATTAATTGATTTCTTTTGGGGTTTATCAGTTGGTTTAGTTGTTTTGCCCAATCAGAACATAATACGTGGCCTTATTAGAAGATGATATTAGATAAATAATGGATGGAGGATGGTTTGTTTGAATTTTAATAGGGTATATAGATATAGATAGATTAGTTGATATAACTTTTCATTGGCTATATTTCAATTCATTGTATTTATTTGATTTTGTAACGCTAAATAGAAAATTCAATGCATGGAGAAGGAAAAAAACTAAAACATTACATTAAACAAATGAAAAACTGTCAATATCATCTTTAAGATTGAAACTTTATTGCCGAAGGTGAAATATGAAATGAAACGATACTTGGAGAGATAAATGAAACATTATATTACTTCTAAGTTAATAATATGACTTGATTAAGATTATGTTTGATAGATGAAGTCTAATTGTATTTTGAGACTTACTTTTATTAAAATATGAGATGTTAGATAAGCTAAATTATGCATGAGGGATGACTTGTTAAAGTTTTTATCGTATACTATGATTGTACTCGTATGTTGTATCGTGTATTCCGTTGAACCTTGCGGGAACGTTGTTTTTTTTGCAATTTTTTGAGATATATATATACACACACACACACATACATACATACATACAACTTCAAGATTTGTATTACTTAGCGTGTGTTCTTAGGAAGACTTATAATTGAGCAATATCAAATTTAGTTTTGGAATGAACAGAAAAGTTGTATCATGCGTTGAAACGATTGTAAGTTCTTTAATTTAAGTTTTCAAATAAGAATTTGGTGTTACAAAAGATATGTCATAGATATAATAAAATGAATATCAATATAACAAAACTTTGCCAACTAAAACCGTGACGTTGACAACGAAAATATCATAACAATAATATAATTTTCAATAAAATTTAGAGTTATTTAACAGGAATAATATATACCAACTTTGGGTGGTATTCCATAAATAAAACCAACTTTAAATAATACGGGAATAAAACCATGTATGGGACATATTATACACGAATAAAATTGTCTCACCTGCTACCGCCTACGCCGGTCAATATTTCACTAATACTGACCTTTCAGGTAACCCCATACAATTCTGGGTTTTTTTTAACTTCATCTTCACTCCATCTTTTTCTACCTCAATTCATTCTCATGCTTCACTTCATCTTCTTCTTCCTCAATTCATCTTGTCGAAGGTAATTTTTTTTCGAAATTTTTGTTTGTTTATCAATTTTCGAAGGTAATTAATCTTGTCCGTCTTTATAATTACCATTAAAATTGTCGAAAATTAATTTTTAGGGGTTATAGCTGTAGAGAAGTTCATTTCTCAATCCTTTGCGTCGACAATGTCAATGGTGAGTATTGTTTTCATTTCTCCAAATCGATTTTTCTGGGTTTCCTTCACTAATTTAGGGTTTTTTTAATTCTGAGTTTAATTTAGGGGTTATTTTGGTTTCCTATTAGTCTTCTTTTAAATTGGTTTGTTTGAAAACGTAGGTTGATCCATGGAGACTTGTGATTTTGAAGTCTTGTTATGGGGAAAATCGAGTTTGTTGTGGACTTGTGGGAATGAAGAAGATGAAGATTAATTAATAGTATGGGACCCACAAAATCGATTTCATCCGGTCATTTAAGAGGCAATTTCATTCGTGTATAATTTGTCTCATACATGGTTTTTTTTCCCGTATTAATTAAAGTTGGTTTTATTTATGGAATACCACCCAAAGTTGGTATTATTTCTGTTAAATAACCCTAAAATTTATGTATAAATATTTTATTAAAATGCATAATCTAATAATCCTTCATTTCTCCCAGCATTTAATACAATACATTCAATAAACGTATTTCTTATATATTTTTTAAATAATAAATTTGGCCAATGAGAAGAATGTGACATGGCATCATGAAATGCTTTCAAACTCAAATGGTGAAATGTAATTGCTTTGCTTGACTTTTATTTAATAATATATATAGATATATAGATATAGATTATTTGCCCTCACTCCATCAGTTCGATCTTAAAATACATAAAGATGAAGAGTGAGTCACAAGTTTAAAGCCGAAAATCAAAGATACGTATGTCGTCACTAATTATAATACAGGTGAATTATATATGTGAATAGATGTTGGGCGGAAGCTAACAAACACGGCAATAATAAAAGAAAGAGACCAAGATTTAACGTGGTTCACTAACAACTTGTTAGCTACGTCCACAGGCGAAGGGAAAAACTTTTACTATGTCGAGAATGCAAATTACAGACTCGTATGAGCTCTCTCTAAGTAATGACTTAAGAGACTCAAATATTTTTGGATGAATTCTAAGGTGGAGGGGAGACTCCTATATATATGAAAAGAATCCCCTCACCTTTTCTAATCTATCGATGTGGGACAAAAATACAATATATATGTTGTACATGAACCACACTTTCCTATTTCCTTAGATGTGGGGCAACCACCAAACTAGGAAATATCAACTTCAAGTCACATATTCTAACAATTCTCCACCTTGACTTGAACGATCGCATCTTTCAACGGTCTTCAATCAATAGTCGTTTTTCTCCCTTCCCTCGGTTGTCTTTTTCACCCAAAACACGGGTCTTGCCTTTTTCACCCAAGACACGGGCTTGCATTTTTCACCCAAGGCACGGGTCTTGCCTTTTTCACCCAAGGCACGGGTTTGCTCTACCTAGGACTTAATACCCTCTGTGGAGCTGTGAAGCCCCAGAGGGCTTACATATAACTGTCAACATTTAGCAAATCCAAACAATGTTTGAATTTGCTAGGCGGAACCGGCTTAGTGAACATGTCAGCTGGATTATCAGCTATCCCAACCTTTTTCACCACGATGCGCTTCTCACTACGTAGGAAATGATACTTTACATCAATGTGTTTGGTTCTTTCATGATGCACCTGATCCTTAGCAAGACATAAGCTATCACAGTACACAACTGCTTGATCATGATGTAACCCAAGATCGCTAACAAACCCTTTCAACCAAATACCCTCCTTGGCCGCTTCAGTTAAAGCCATGTACTCAGCCTCTGTTGTTGACAAATTAATAGACGACTGTAGAGTTGCCTTCCAGCTAACAACAGATCCACCAAGAGTGTATACGTAGCCAGTCATCGATCTTCTACCGTCTACATCTGCTGCATAATCAGAATCAGAATAACACGTCACCAAACACGTTGTATCACACCCATATATGAGACCGACATCTGACGTTCCCCTCAAATAGCGGAATATCTGCTTAACTTGTTGCCAGTGTTCGCGGCCAGGTTGAGCCATAAACCTGCTTACAACACTAAAAGCATGCGCAATATCAGGCCTCGTGCAAACCATAGCGTACATCAAGCTATCAACTGCACTTGCATACGGAACACCTGACATGTATGTCTTCTCAGCTTCAGTTTGAGGTGCAAAAGAATTAGATAACCGAACATTCGCAGCCGATGGAGTGTTTATAGGTTTCGCGGCACTCATCCCAAACCTGGATAAAACCTTCAAAATATAACTTTTCTGTGACAAGAAAAGCTTCTTCTGAACCCGATCTCTATAAATCTCCATGTCGAGAATTTTCCTAGCTGCTCCCAAATCTTTCATATCAAACTCGGAACTGAGAAGTACCTTGAGCTTCTGAACATAAGACATCTTCTTCGCAGCTATGAGCATATCATCTACGTATAGGACCAAGTATAAATACGAGCCATCCTCCATTTTGTTATGATAAACACAACAATCATAAGGACTTCTATTGTAGCCATGCCCTACCATAAAGTTGTCAAACTTCTTGTACCACTGTCTCGGTGATTGTTTGAGCCCGTATAAGGACTTCTTTAACTTACAAGCATAGGCCTCTTTTCCCGGAATTTTGAACCTCTCTGGCTGACTCATCAAGATATCTTCCTCTAACTCCCCATGAAGGAAAGTTGTCTTCACATCCAGTTGTTCTAGTTCTAGATCATAATGAGCGACCATCGCTAAAAGAACTCGAATAGAAGTGTGTCTCACTACAGGAGAAAAGATCTCATTGTAGTCAACTCCTTCTTTCTGACTAAAACCTTTCACGACTAGACGTGCCTTGTATCTGATGCTTTCACCCTCTGTTGTTCCTTCTTTCCGTTTGAATACCCACTTGCAACCAACCACCTTCCTGCCTTGTGGCACCTTAACTAGCTCCCATGTCTTGTTCTTGTGAAGAGACTCTATCTCTTCACTCATAGCAGTGATCCATTGCGCCGAATCACCACTAGAAACTGCTTCTCTATAAGATAGTGGCTCAGATGACTCAATTTCGTCGGCTACTTGTAGTGCATATCCCACCATCTCTTCAGCATAGCAGTTCTGGGAACGAATTCTTCGCCCCTCTATCTCTTTGATCAACCTACTAGGCTCTCTTATTGTTCGTCTAGGACGGCCATCAGGAGCCTCTGGTTCATCAACACTGGACTCTTCTGGTTGACTTTCCTCCCCAGCCAGAGTAGTCTCTAAAGCTTCTTCTGTAACTTGGATCGATGTTCCTGGTAACAACACGGCTGGCGCTACATCTGGCTCCACCTATTTCTCGATACTATCATTCTTGTCTTGACTTGTTGAATTATCGGAAGACACAAACATAGAGCTTTCATCGAAAGTGACATCCCTGCTAAGAATGACACGGTTCTCTGACGGAGACCAAATGCGGTATCCCTTAACTCCATCTCCATATCCCATAAAGCAACCCTTTTTGGCTCGCGCTCTAGCTTTCCCTCATTTACATGATAATAGGCTAAACAACCAAAAACCTTCAGACATGAATAATCAGAATCTTTACCAGACCATACCTCATAAGGCGTCTTGCAGTCAATCCCCGTATGAGGTGCACGATTTATCAAGTAACATGTCGTCTTCACAGCTTCACCCCAAAGCTTCCTAGTCAACCCTGCATTGGAGACCATGCACCGAACTCTCTCAAGCAACGTCTGATTCATGCGCTCTGCAACACCGTTTTGCTGCGGTGTTCCCCTAATGGTGTGATGCCTAGCAATCCCATTATCCTTGCACAGCTCATTGAACTCAGACAGACAAAATTCCAGACCATTATCCGTTCGTAGCCTTTTGATCTTCTTTCCCGTTTGATTTTCCACTAACGCCTTCCACTGAATGAAGGTTTTAAGGACCTCACTCTTGTGCTTCAACAAATAAAGCCACGTGTACCTGGAGAAATCATCTATAAAGGTGACAAAATAGTGAAAACCTTCAATACCTTCTACGCGAGCAGGACCCCAACAATCTGAATGGATATAATCAAGCGTTCCCTTGGTAGTGTGCACCCCTTTGCCGAACTTATCACGATGCTTCTTCCCGAACACACAATGCTCGCAGAAACTAAGATTCTTCATCTTATACCTACCCAGAAGATCCCTCTTGGATAATATATGCATCCCTCGTTCACCCATGTGACCAAGTCGCATATGCCATAACTTAGTCTCATCTGTGTGATGATCCTCTGACGCTACAACTGCAGAACCTGTCAACGTCATACCTTGCAATAAATACAAGGTATTTCTCTTGATACCCGTAAGTATCACCTTGGAACCCTACATAACGTTTAATGTCCCTTCTGAACCCGAAAAAGTGAAACCCTTTTCATCTAGAACACCAAGAGATATCAAATTTTTCTTCAACAAAGGAACATGTCTTACGTCAGTTAAAGTACGAATCATACCATCACATGTTTTAATCTTGATTGACCCTTTCCTAGAAACTTTGCAGACGACATCATTTCCCATAACAACATTACCCCCATTAAAGCTTTCATAAGTGGAAAACCAATCACGATGTGGACACATATGATATGAACAACCTGAGTCTAAAACCCATTTGTCGGAAGGATGTTGAACCTTATTGACAGTTAAGGCTATATCATCCTCTGAATCATACTTTTGACCCTGGACAACGGCTGCAGTTGAAGGCTTTTTCTTTGGACAATCAGCCTTCCAATGTCCCGGTTTCTTACAAATGTGGCAAAGGTCATTTGGGCTTGGTCCTTTAGGTTTAGATTTAGACTTATTCTTTTTCTTACCTCCTTGACCCTTCCCCTTGGATGTATTAACTACTAACCCGACATTATGACTTTCACCCACATCAATTGTCGCCTTTTGACGCAACTCCCTAGTGTGAAGGGCCGACTTCACCTCTTCTAGGGCCAAGGTTTCTTTCCCAACAACAAACGACTCAACAAAGTTTTCATACGAGTTAGGCAAAGAAACAAGCAGTATTAAGGCATCATCCTCATCCTCGACCTTAACATCTATATTACGTAAATCAAGCAATATAGTATTTAATCTATCGAGATGATCTCTAAGGGACATACCATCTTGCATTCGGAGGTTAAACAAGGGTTACTTCAAAAACAACTTGTTGGTGAGCGACTTCGTCATAAACAAAGACTCCAACTTTGACCAAAGCCCCAAGGCAGTATCTTCGTCATCAACTTCGGTGATGACGTCATCCGCCAAACATAACAAAATGGTGGAGTGCGCTTTCTCCTCCATCACCTCCAATTTGGCAGCTGTGATGCTCCCCTTTGTAGGTTCTGCTCCCTCGGCTGACACTGTATCCTTAATACCCTTCGTCAAGGGTTTCCAAATACCTTGCTGCTTAAGCAAGGCCTTCATCTTAATTTGCCATAGCCCGAAGCTATTCCTTCCCGTGAACTTCTCAATCTTCATACTCATCGCCGCCATTTCCCGAGATCACAGATACCCGAGATACCTTGATCTCTGATACCAGTTTATTGTGCGGAAGCTAACAAACACGGCAATAATAAAAGAAAGAGACCAAGATTTAACGTGGTTCACTAACAACTTGTTAGCTACGTCCACAAGCGAAGGGAAAAACTTTTACTATGTCGAGAATGTAAATTACAGACTCGTATGAGCTCTCTCTAAGTAATGACTTAAGAGACTCAAATATTTTTGGATGAATTCTAAGGTGGAGGGGAGACTCCTATATATATGAAAAGAATCCCCTCACCTTTATTAATCTATCGATGTGGGACAAAAATACAATATATATTGTTCCGGTCACGGAAACAATTCACCCGACCTTGGATCCGGGCTGTATGACTGGGTTGATAGTGAACAATTGACCGCTTGATTTCCTTCAGCCTCCCCTTCCTCTCACTCCCTTGATCGGACCTTCCCGGCGGAGTTGGCCTGCTCCCTGCACAATGAACGCACAAGGCCTTGGAGGTTGTCCGAGGAAACCCTCTCTGATGCCTAAGTCAGTCCGTGAAGTGCCTTGACAAACCTAGCTCGTGAGGAACTAGGTGGCGTTTTTGGGAGTAAGAGTCTAGAGAGAGAAAATCCAACCCCTCTTTTGTGGGAAATGGGTAAGTATTTATACCTTCCCACAAGAGATAGGAAAAGAGAAAGAAGAAGAGGGAAATGGGTGGATGTTGGTGCGACACGTGGACTCACCTTGTCCACTCATTTCCCCTTACCTTAGGCAAAATGACGGATGGGTCCTCGGTTCTCCTTTGGTTCTGCTTAGGCAGGAGCGCCCTGGAAGCAGGCGGGAGGCCTGGTTTGCCCTGTTTGGCAGGCGGCCAGGCTTTGCCGGGCGGCTAAGGGATTAAGGCCACACTTGGAGATTTCAATGATCTTGATGGAAAGTCTGCTGGGCAGGCCTTTCCTCCTTCTGGGACTGGTCGCCCTGGGGCCTGACTGGCGGGCGGCCAAAGGTAGGCAACCGTCCCCCATCAATTGGCCCTCGCCGGCTGAGGGGGAGCGGGGCTCCTGCTCGGCAGGCGACGTCTTGTTTTGGGACGGCGGGAGGTTGACTCCTTGGACACTTGCATTAAATGTGCCGCGTGTTCCCGAGGGAACATGCTTTAATTTCTCTGGGTATGCAGAGAGTTCAAACGTCTTTTGTTATGATTACCCTCCTTTGCATAGAGAATTTTCGAGCAGTGTGCCAGTTCGATGATTGGCTCTCTTCTTTGCAGAAGTGGTTGGGGCACCATTAATGCTCTGCTTCTGCTTTTGTATAAATTGCATCCTCCTTCACTATTTTTATGATCCATTTCCAACTTTTCCTCTCTTTGTCTTTAATCATGGCTTGGATCAAAAAAAGTGTAACTCGTCGTGGAGTTAGGCATGTTACTTTCATCTTTAGAGGATTTTGGAGGCTTCGATATGCTCGTGCTGCTTACCTAGCTGTTCGTCGGAGTCGCCGTTCATGACTTCATTTCCGCCGGAGGAGTCAGAAGGCCTCTGTTAGGATGGGCAAACGCCCTAGGAGGTCCTCGCCTCCTGCTGCGCCTAGGTTTAGGCGCTGCCCCCAGGGAGGGGGCTGTTTTGACAGGGGATGCCATGAGTGCTTTCCATGGCTGCACCCTGAACAATTTGACCCCAACTTTTCTGACACTGATTCCTCCTTGGCGTCAGGTCCCTCTTCGCCTATGAAGAAGACAGGCTGTCGCACCTGCGACGAATCCCGGGCCGTTCCCTTTGGAGGGGACTGGGAAGATAGCAGCCATGACTCTGATGACAGCGAGGGTCTTGGTTGCCTGAGCGACAAGGATGAAGACGGAGCTTCTGATGACCCTTTCCAGGGCTCCCCAGACTGGGACTGGGGCTCGGCTCTCGGGAGTCCAGGCAGCCCTGGGGATTATTCCCCAGATTTGGGCGATGACTAGGCCTGCGTGGCAGGGTATTTGGTTTCTGTCAGGCCGGAATTTTTGGGCCTTATGTATTTTTCTTTTCGTATCTGTCTCAAGATGTAACTTTCCTTCGTAAGACTTAATGAAATGAAAATCAGGCGACGCGTTTGTGTACTGCGATTTTTTTTTTTTTTTTGCCAGGGGGGACGTCATAGGGTGACCAATCTTCTGACACCCTTTGGTCCTCCCGAGGTTTTTCTTGGGAAGCTACCTAAAGCAAACCTCCATGGGGGCGACACGTGGACCGCAGCCTTTGGGTGAATTCCTGAGGGTTGGGCGACTCTTGGCATGCCTTTCTTTCTATAAAAGTGATCAGTCATCCATTCTTTCACTTTTTTCAATCTTTTTTTTCCTTCAAAACTCACCTATTCTCTTTATCTGTCAAAAACCCTTGAGCGTTGAAGGATCGTATCCTACCTTGCACCCCCATTTCCCTGAGAGACTCTTTCTTCGGGCTTTGTAACGTGCTGTCAGGCGATCTTAGGTCAGATTTTCATCCTCCATTCTTTTTCTCTCTTCGATTTCCTTTTTTTCGCTTCTTTTTTAGAGTAACATGTCTAGAACCCGTGAACGGATTTTGCCCTTTATCGACCCATCAAAGAGGGGAGAAGGGGTGAATTTTGCCTCCTCTTCTAGGGAGGTTGGTCTTGAGGAAGAGCATTCGACGGGCAGTGGGGGCGGTAATTCTCCTGACCCCCCTTCGTTTGATGCTATTAACTCGGACGACGAGGCGTTGGAAGTTAACCCTTCCAGAACTTCCGGCCCCCTCGTTTGTCGGGAAAGGGGGAGGGTTTACTATTTAGACAAGGCTAAATACCGCATCCCTCTGAGTACTTTCCCTGACCCGAAAAATCGGGAGACGATCCTTGCAAAGAACGCCGCCGGCGTGATTGAGCGGCTCTATAACTTCGGGGAGGGGTATACAGTTGTTGTCCCCGGCGAAAAGGATACCGTATGCAACCCCCCCGATGGGTGCATAGCGGTTTACCATAAATGTTTAGAGTTTGGCCTTCGCTTTCCCCTTCATCCTTCCTTAGAGGAGATCTTCAGGCGCATGAACGTCGTCATCGCCCAGCTGACAGCCACAGCTGTCAGGGCGTTGATTTCATATGTCTGGACCTGTCTTTTCCACCGCATGGAGCCTTCCATCGACGCCCTGCGGTTTATGGTGGGTTTACAGATGGTTTCTTCTGGGAGTACGGGCTCCCCTGGTTATTGGTCCCTCTTAAGGCAGAAGGGACATTGTTTGGTGTGGCCTGGCATGGACAGCTTGAGGGACTGGAAGAACAACTTCCTTTACATACACAGCATCCATGGGTGGAGGATTCCTCGTCATTTCAGGAATCATGTCCACACCAGGCTGGAGACCCCTGAGGAGTACCACCCTGGCGTGGGTGGAAAGGCCTTGGAGGTTAAGCTAAGTGAGAAGGACAAGGAGTTGACGGCCTACTTTGCTGCCCACACTAACAAGTATGGGGTGTATGGCCCCACCTTATGGCTCCCTCATGCGGAGCTTATAGCGACTGATAATTACTTGACCCGGTTGGGCATGAATCCGGGTCTAGATAAAGGTAGTTCAGGAGTGCTGGTGATTCCTTCTTACTCTTTTTTCTTTTAAAAATGCCCTGACAGCCTGTTTGTTTGCCTTGCAGATCTTGCCACCTTTATTTGGAGGAAAGGGGAGGTGAGACGCCTGGGCTTGGACGAGAATCTCACTGTTATCCAAAGTCGCCCTTCTCTTCCCCCTGATTTTAAGAGAGGCGAGAAAAATCTGATGAAGCATTTGAAGGGCCTGTCATTCAGTAGACCAAGGCTTCCCCCTCCTCCTCGAGTAACGCCTGCCAAGACGGCGGTTTCTGAGGCCACCCCTTCTCCAGCTGCGAAGGCGATTGCTTATGAGGCTACCCCTTCGCCTGTTGGCAGGCAAGAGGGCCCTTCAGCAGGGGTTCAGATTCCCCCGGGGTCGCGGGCCGCAGGCTCCGAGGAGACTGGGGAGAGTGCCCCCCGGGCGCTGATTAGAAAGAGGAGTCGGGAGGCTCCCAGTGCTGACCAGGTGGTGGACTTGGAGACTTCCACGCCTGAACCCAAGCGTTTTGCTCCGGAGATTCCCGCCACCCTTTTCTCTGAGGAGAACGTTGAGTTCCACTACAATGCAGGCGACAGCCAAGATGTTTCCGCCTTACTCTCCGACTCAGGGGCAGTTCTAGCAGACCATCTTCTCAAGACTGTCAAATCTGCTACCAGTCAAGTGACCCAGTACATTAAGCGCACCTCCCGAATTATGCAGGCTTCCGCGGAGCTGGCGGCCCTCAGTCGCCTGAGTGATGAGGAACTGTCTAACTCTGACCGCCTTTCTGCAGTCGAGAGGGACGTTGCTCTCATTGCCAGCTTGAAGGATCAGCTGGCGAAAAAGAAGACTGAGCTGGAAGAAGCCAAGGGTCAGGCAATCCACTGGAAGTCTGAGAGTGAGAAGGCTATCAGGGAAGTGTCCCGCCTGGGGGAGGAGTCAAAGAGAGCTCATCAGGCCTTTGCGGAATTGGAGCGGGCCAGAAAATCTTTGGCTGAGCTGGATCATGCTAAGAAGAGCGTCATTGACCTCGGGGAGCGCCTTTCCAAGGCAAATTCTGATCTGCAGGCGGCTCTTGACGACCTGGCGGCGAAGACCAAGGATTGGGAGAAGGAGAGGGACGAAATACTGCAGGAGGTAGACACGGCTGTGTCGGCGGGCTTCGTTAATGGTGCTAACTCTTGCCTGGGGGTTGTCATGGAGACTGTCAGGGAGATGTTTCCTGGCTTTGACGAAGATGCTTTCCGAGCCCTTTATACTGCTAAGGACGAAGCTCAAATGCGCAGACTGTCTGAAGGAGCTGCTGCTTCCGGCCCGGATGCTCCCCCTGCTTAACATGGAGGGCAGTCTTCCTCAGAGGGCTCTTGCTCGTCCCCTGCTGCGCCTGTGCCAATGTTTTAATTTCCCTACTTCTTTGCGCGCCGAGCCCTTTGGTGGCCGGCTGCCGTACTCTTGATTGTAATCATTTGTTTTTGAAAACTCTTATCCTGTATTCCTTTGACATTACTCTTTTTATGTGAATTTTCTGTTTGCTTTTGTCAGTTTTGATTCCTCATGAGCTTGAGTAGGGGGGTTCCTGATTGTTTTATTTTTACACAAGTTTGGGGGTCTGCCCCCAGTCCCTGTCAGTCTGGCCTGTCCCTGGCTTTTGTTCAAAGTCCAGGGGGCCTGCCCCCTGCCTGCCCAGAGGTAAGCAGGGTGGCTTTTGCGTTTTTTATACAAGGTTGGGGGGCTTGCCCCCAGTCCTTGTTAGTCTGGCCTGTTCCTGGCTTTTGTTCAAAGTCCAGGGGGCCTGCCCCCTGCCTGCCCAGAGGTAAGCAGGGTAGCGATCGGATTTTTTGCGGGGGGGGCATTTTTTCCGATTTTGGCAACAGGGGGGCCTCCCCCTATTGCCCCCTGCTCGTTTGTGTGTGAAGAACGCGAGTGTGAACAGACAACGAGTATAAATCTGAATATCCTTTATTTCTTTATAATACTGCGACATTTTTGGGTGGTCGGAGCCGTCGACATTCTTTTGACCGTCCTCCGCCGTTTTTAGCAAAAAATAAAAACTATCCTGGGATTTTGTTCAGACGTAGTATTTTTTCAAAGTGTCCGCATTCCAGTGAGCATGCAGCTCTTGCCCTTCAAGGTTGGCGATTTTGTATGTGCCTGGTCCCAGAATTCGAGTTACTTGATATGGACCCTCCCAGTTGGCACTCAGCTTTCCATGTTCTCTTGACTTTCCAATCGCCTGCGTCTTCCTTAGAACCAGCTCGCCCATCTGGAAATTCCTCTGTCGTACTTTGGTGTTAAAGGCTTTCCTCATCTGTTGCTGGTAGGCAACGATGTTGGTACTGGCTTCTTCCCTTAACTTATTTACCAGGTCTAAGGCTTCGACCATTGCAGCTTCGTTTTCAGCCTGGTCGTACTGTAGGGAGCGTAGAGAGGGGATCCTTGCCTCAATTGGTAATAATGCCTCCGCTCCATACACCAGACCAAAAGGGGTCTGACCTGTAGACTCTTTTCTGGTAGTTCGGATTGACCAGAGTATACTGGGGAGTTCGTCAGCCCACCTACCCTTGCAGTCATCCACCATTTTCTTCAGGCCGTTCAAGATTTGTTTGTTGGCTGGTTCTGCCTGTCCGTTGGTTTGAGGATGACAGACGGCTGAATAGGCGACTGAGATGTTGTGGCTTTCCAGCCAGATTCTCAGCGGATCATTATCAAATTGCCTGCCATGGTCAAATACCAACATCTTTGGTAGACCGAATCTGATGATGATATTTCGCCAGACCACTTTCCTGACCGCCGGCTCAGTGATGTTGGGCACTGCTTCGGCCTCCACCCATTTGGTGAAGTAGTCTATGGCGACAATCAAGAATTTTCTGCCCCCTGTGGCCACCGTGAAGGGTCCTAGAATGTCCATCCCCCATTGAGCGAAGGGGATGGGGGATAGGATTGGCCTGAGCTCCTGGGCCGGGGCATGGATTGATGGGGCAAAGAGTTGGCATTTCCTGCATTTCTGGGTCAGGCTCTTGGCATCTGCCAGCATGGTAGGCCAGTAGTAGCCTGCCCTGAGGGCCTTGTGGGCCAGTGATCTCCCACCAATGTGATGTCCACAAATCCCTGAGTGGATATCCTCCAATACCTCAGCGGCCTGATCCGCCCGCAGGCATTTGAGCAGGGGATAAGTAAAGGACTTCTTGTAAAGCTCTTCATCAATGAGTATGAACCAGGCTGCTTTAGCCTGTATCTTCCTTTTTTTGTAATGAGTCTGATGGTAAGATACCATGCTTCTTGTACTGGATGAAGGGAGTCATCCAGCTTTCTAGCTCTTTTTCCACAGTATTAACCGCCTGACAGGGGTTAGTGGACTTCTCGTGTAAAACGTCGACCCACACTGATCTCCGGATGTCCTGTAGGCTGGAGCTTGCCAGTTTTGACAGGGCGTCTGCTCTGCTGTTCTGGGATCGGGGGATCTGTTTGACCTCATAAGATTTTAGGCCGGATAACTCTCCCTTCACCATCTCCAGGTATGTGGCCATTGCTTGGTCCCTTGCTTCGTATTCTCCATTGATTTGGTTGGCGATGAGCTGGGAGTCTGTCGCCAGGATAATTCGTTCTGCTCCTGCGGCCTTAGCTAGCCTGACGCCTGCGAGTACTGCTTCGTACTCTGCTTCGTTGTTTGATGCTGGGAAGACGAATCTGAGGGCGTGCTCAAAGTCAGCCCCTCCCGGACTGGTTAGTACGACGCCTGCGCCTGCGCCATTGGCTGTCGAGGATCCGTCAGTGTGCACGATCCATTCCTCGGCAGGGGTTTCTTCCTCCCCTGAATGGGAGCACTCAGCCAGAAAATCTGCTAAGGCTTGGGCTTTGATGGCTGTTCTTGGCTGGTAAGATATGCCTAGCCCACTTAGCTCAATTGCCCACTTCAATAGTCTCCCTGATTTTTCAAATTTTTCCAACACCTTCTCCAGCGGTTGGTCGGTGAGGACCACGACTGGATGCGCGTCAAAGTAAGGTCTGAGTTTCCTGGCAGCAATTATGACTGCGTAGGCGGCTTTTTCGACCATCGGGTAATTCTTCTCGGCTGCCCCCAGCGCATGGCTTACAAAGTATATAGGTTGCTGGGCGCCTGCTTCTTCTCGTAAGATGACTGCGGTGACAGTTATATTGGTCACTGCAATGTAGAGAAAAAGTTTTTCCCCTGCTATTGGTCTTGCCAGGGTGGGGAGCCTCTTAAGATGGTCCTTCAATTGCTCAAAGGCCTCTTTCTGCTCGTTTTCCCACTTGAACTGTTTGTTCCCTTTTAGTATCTTGAAAAAAGGAGTGGCCTTGTCTGCTGACCGGGCGACGAACCGTGCTAAGGCGGCCATGCGGCCCGTCAGGCGCTGGATGTCTCTAATGGTCTTAGGCTCAGGAAGGTCTAGAACTGCCTGAATTTTTTCAGGGTTGGCGTCTATCCCCCGAGAGCTGACCAAGAACCCCAGAATTTGCCGGAGCGGACACCAAATGTACACTTCTTTGGATTGAGTTTCATTTTGTAGGCGCGCAGGGAGCAGAAGGTCTCCTGCAGGTCTACCAAGTGCTCTCTGTCTTCTCTGCTTTTTACGATGGCGTCATCGACGTAAGCCTCGATGTTTCTGCCTTTTTGTTTTTCAAACACTTTATCAACTAACCGCTGGTATGTAGCCCCTGCATTTTTAAGCCTGAATAGCATCATCTTGTACATGTAGGTGCCTGAACTGGTGATGAACGCGCACTTCACCCTGTCCGGCTGCCACAGGTATACTTGATGATACCCTGAAAAGGCATCTAGGAAGCTTAGCATGGAATAACCACTGGTGGAGTCTACCAGTTGGTCGATTCTGGGGAGCGGATATCAGTCTTTTGGGCAGGCCTTGTTGAGGTTTGTAAAATCCACGCACATTCTCCATGCGCCTGACGATTTTTTAACCATGACTACATTTGCCAACCATTCCGGGTAGTCACAGACCTCAATAAAGTCTGCTTTCAAGAGTTTGTCAATTTCTTCCTTGATTGCTGCGTCTTTTTCCGTGGACATATTTCGTTTCTTCTGTTTCACAGGGCGAGCATCCATGCTTACATTCAGCTTGTGAACGATGCATGATGGATCAACGCCGGGCATCTCGTCTGCCGAGTAGGCGAATACGTCTTTGTTTTCTTTTAGCAGCTTGACCAGTTCAGCCTGGTAGGATTTTTCCAGGTCATCTCCTATCAGGACCTGCCTGCCTGGCTCCAAATCTACCAACATGCTTTCGCCCCCTGGCTCCAGGTGATCGGACGCCGGGTGTTTGGCTGGGATTTCGCCCTCCCTGCTGGGGGAACTGTCAGCCTTCCTTTTTCCTTTCCTTTCTTTTTCGTGCTCTTGCAGGGCCACGGAGTAGCATTGTCTGGCTGACTCCTGGTCCCCACGCACCTTCCCTTCTAGCCCGAAATCGGTGACATACGCTATGGTGAGAGCCCTGCTGGAGATGGCCGCCTCGATTTCGTCTAGGGTGGCTCTGCCAATTAGGGCGTTGTAGGCAGATCTTGCATCCACAACAACAAAGGTTGCCCTGACGTTTCTGGCAGTAGAGCCCTCCCCAAAGGTTACGGGTAGGTCTATGACTCCCATGGGCAGCACACCTGCTCCACTGAATCCGTATAATGATCCGGGGGCAGGTCGTAGGTGCCTTTTTTCCAGGCCCATTTTCTCGAAGGCGTCCTTGTACAGTAGATTCGTGTACGCGCCTGTGTCCACCATACACCTCCGCACAATGTGGTTGCTGATCTCTAGGGACAGCACCAAAGGATCACTGTGCGGGTATACCACGCGCCCTGCATCATCAGGGTTGATGCTCAAGGTCACCCCCCTTGGACTCCCTGCTTTCTCAGCATAGCAGATCTGGTTCCTTAGTTCGCGCATTTGTCTTTTTTGGCCTCTTCGACTGAGCTGGCCCTCAGTGCCCCCTGAAATTACATGGATCACCATGCGGTTCTGCACTGACCCTTCGGGTTTTTCAGACACTTCCTTCTGAGACTTATTCTTAGCTGCGTAGTTGGCTAACCATCCGTTCCTGATTAACTTCTCGATTTCGTCCTTCAGGTGACGGCATTCCTCGGTGGTATGGCCTATGCAGTCGTAGAAAGTGCAGAATTTCTTGGGGTCTTCTTTCGGGCTGCGAGGTTTGTTCGGGCGGTTCCATTTAGCAGTTTCTTTTTCCAGTTCGAAGATCTCCGCCCTGGATTTGTTCAGGGCAGTGTAACTGTCGAATCTGGGCTGGTAGACTGTGCGCTCTTTCTTGGGAGTGTCTCCCTCTTCCCTTTGCTTGCCTGGCTCACTTCTGCCCCTTCCGCCCTGCGGTCCCCCTTGAGGCCTTGTTTGGCCTGCAGGGGTATCCGTCAAGCCGTGGAACTCCTCCTGCAGAATGAACCCTTCCGCAATCTTCCTGGCCATGGCCAGGGTTTCTGGCTGGGCCCTGATCATCTGGTTTTTCATTTCCCCTGGAAGTAGGGAGATTGTCAGGGCGTAGGAGGCAGTGGAATCATCGATCTCCCTGACCTGCTGGTAGGATAGATCAAACCTTCTCATGTATTCCCTCACACTCTCACCCTTTTTCTGTTTCAGGGTCATGAGATCGAAACGGGTAAGGCGTCTTCTCTTATTTCCGGCATACTGTTCGAGGAAAATCTCAGCCAACTCTATGAAGAATCTGACTGACCCCTGGCGGAGGTCTCTGAACCATCCCTGTGCGAGCCCTACCAGGGTGGTTGGGAAAACTTTGCACCAGATGGCATCATCTACGTCATACATGCCCATGTGGCTCTCAAATGCTGCCAGGTGGTCTTCAGGATCTGTCGTCCCGTCAAATTTGATGGTGGGCATTTTGATTTTTGGAATGGGGTACTCTTGTACCTCAGGGTGCAGCGGGGTTTTTGTGGGCCTGCCTACCAGTCGTGACCTGCTTTCCCCAGACTGGTTACCATGAGATTCCCATTGTTTATGGGTCGGTTTCCTCGCACTGGGGGAGCGGTGCCTTGGTGGCGGTCTGCTGGCTGCTTCATCCTCTGTTTCCGGGGAGGTCTGCCTGGGCCTCTTCCTCTGAGAGTGGCAGAGGTTCTCACCCTGATGGTACCTGGACTCGAGCGGTTGTCCCCGGTTGAGCCTGGATTGCAGGCTTTGGGATAAGCCGGGGGCCGACTGTTCCTTGGCTGCAGGCGTTAGCCTGGAGAAAACTCCGCCTGGTTTTTCTCCCAAGCGTTTTGACATGGGCTCCCTGGGCCTCATGCGCTCCTGTAATCCTCGGGATAAGCCTCCCTGTCCTCCAGACGCTGATTCTGTTGTGTGAATGGAGAACGCCTGCTGGACAGGTGGCTCTGGATTGCCAGTAGTAATGCGCCTTTGCACATGCGCATACGCTTGAGCCGTCCTCCTCGCTTTCCTCTGGGCATTTCTGGCGGCGGTCCGCCTCGTGCCCCCAGCCTCATCCCTGCTGATTGGGGATGGTTGCCTGGGTGTCGATGCGACCCTGCCTACCAAGTCCTCAGGAGTGAACTCCTGGTTTAGCATTGCAGAGAAGAAAGCGGATGCATGCGCCATCTGAGCTGGGGTCAGATTAAGAGCGTGTCGTGGGGGTGCCCCTAGCTCAGGCGTCACAGCAGTGTTAGGACCACCGAGGAGACTGGTTCCCCCTACCCCTAGGATCGTGGCAGGAGGAACTCTCTCCGACTGCGGCATACCATACAGGGGGGTCATCGGTGGGACCGTCGGACCCGTTCCTGCACTGGCATCGACAATTTCTGGCATGATTGTTTTAGTTTTGTGATTATGAGTGGTTGATTTTAGTGGGTAACTCGTGAGCACAACCGTAATTCCCCACAGACGGCGCCAAATTGTTCCGGTCACGGAAACAATTCACCCGACCTTGGATCCGGGCTGTATGACTGGGTTGATAGTGAACAATTGACCGCTTGATTTCCTTTAGCCTCCCCTTCCTCTCACTCCCTTGATCGGACCTTCCCGGCGGAGTTGGCCTGCTCCCTGCACAATGAACGCACAGGGCCTCGGAGGTTGTCCGAGGAAACCCTCTCCGATGCCTAAGTCAGTCCGTGAAGTGCCTTGACAAACCTAGCTCGTGAGGAACTAGGTGGCGTTTTTGGGAGTAAGAGTCTAGAGAGAGAAAATCCAACCCCTCTTATGTGGGAAATGGGTAAGTATTTATACCTTCCCACAAGAGAGAGGAAAAGAGAAAGAAGAGGAGGGAAATGGGTGGATGTTGGTGCGACACGTGGACTCACCTTGTCCACTCATTTCCCCTTACCTTAGGCAAAATGACGGATGGGTCCTCGGTTCTCCTTTGGTTCTGCTTAGGCGGGAGCGCCCTGGAAGCAGGCGGGAGGCCTGGTTTGCCCTGTTTGGCAGGCGGCCAGGCTTTGCCGGGCGGCTAAGGGATTAAGGCCACACTTGGAGATTTCAATGATCTTGATGGAAAGTCTGCTGGGCAGGCCTTTCCTCCTTCTGGGACTGGTCGCCCTGGGGCCTGACTGGCGGGCGGTCAAAGGTAGGCAACCGTTCCCCATCATATATGTTGTACGTGAACCACACTTTCTTATTTCCTTAGATGTGGGACAACCACCAAACTAGGAAATATCAACTTCAAGTCATATATTCTAACAATAGAAATATAAAATTACGGAGTACAAACTAAGCCCCCCATCTATCTAGACGGAACAAGCAACCAGTGTAGTTCAGGAACCGTCTTGAACAACCCAACCCCCCTATGTTCTTCATTCCCAATGGTCTTGCCGCATGCAGACTCTACCCCTCCTACATTAGGTCGTCGGCATTTCAGTCAGGTCGTCGACGCTTTATACGTGAATTTACTGTTTTACCCTTATGTAATTATGATTAATGATACTCCCTCCGTCCATTATTTATCGCCCCACTTCATGAATATATGTGAGGAGTATTTTAATGGAGTTGGGCGATAAATAGTGGACGGAGGGATTATTAATTAACTTTCTTAATTAATGTTATTATTATTTCCCGACTAATTTAAGATTACGGTTTTTGTAATTTTTTATGGTTTTTGAGACACGTGTCTCTATGTAACCCAGAAAAATCTTTTTGGAAAATTTCGAACATTTTGTTAACATTTTCATATCATAATAATTCCAAACATTCAAAATAACAACACCCGAGTCACGATATAAACATTTATCGAAGAACGAAAATAAATTAAACGAATATCGTAAAGTATAATGCCGTACAAAAAAAATTTTAAAAAAAGGAAAAATTGGGCTGAGCACTAGTTTTTGGCTTCTAGAGAACCCCCCAGGCACCAGTTTTTGGCTTTCAAAGGACCCCCAGGCACCAGTTTTTGGCTTCGAGGGGACCCCCCAGGCACCAGAAATCGACGCCCGACTTCTTCTCCGCTTCCCCTCTTTATTTTTATATAGCACGAAAATCGAGCACAACATCGAATACAACAAACCGTAAACATAAACGACAAATTAAACAAGAAAAAGCGATTTTGTATGCTAAACTAATACACATTAACATATAATCAAAAGTGAGGAAAATAAAATTAAAAGTGCACTAACCGCTTGTTGATCCATTTTGGGGAAAGTCGGTTTTTCAAAGGAAAGTCGGGTTTTTAGGAAAGTCGGGTTTCATCAACGAGTTTCATTAACATAATTTCATTTCTAAAATTATATTAACTTAGTTAACTAATGTAATTAGGGAAGGGCATGATCGTCTTTTACATTAAAAAGCGCCGACGACCAAAAACAGCACTCGACTCTACCTCTGCCTTCACTTCTCTCAAAACAACTGATGCCAACTCGATCATTCCAAGCATAAAAATAAAGGTTAAGGGGTCGCTTGAGATAGGGGAATTGATTCCGAGGGTAATAGAGCATAAATGAACTAAACAATGACGGAGAATAGTGACGATGTTATGCGAAAATGGATAAAATGAAGGTTATCTCTTTTACACCATAAAATGGTGCAACCAACAAAACAAAAGACGGCCTATGCAGGTCTCGAACCTGCGACCTTCGCGTTATTAGCACGACGCTCTAACCAACAGAGCTAATGGGCCTTCTAGTTTTGAAATAAACTTTAAATCTAAATATCGTCGTTGTGTAACTGTTACACCCATACTTCAATGCAACTATACTAAACAATCAATGTATGGTTATCGATTGATTTCTTGCAGGGTCACAGTAAGAATACAAACATACAAACAACTCGGTGAAAATAGTGTTTTCAGTAACGGATTGATCGTGTAGCCTCTTTACATATTCATGGATGCAGTTTTCGATCGATGTGAAGGCTACTATGATCTTTGTTTCTGGTTTCAGATTTCAGATACCATGGATTTTTTTGGAGTGAATCTCAATGAAATCGCATTGCTTTTAACATTATCATAACTTGTCTATACAATAATAGTACGTACATAAGGTTTCTTAAAGAAGTAGCGTTCAAACAAGCTAGCTAATTAATTCCAATGCAATGAGGAAGAGGCTATAGGAGCACGAAAACTCAGAGCGCTCTTAAATAAACCGATATCATTCCCAATCGCTTTTGGCTCCTGTTGCTTGCTGCTGCTAAATAATCTTATTTTCCGTCGTTGGACAGCAACTTGAACACCAATTTTTGTTCTCCTTCAAGAAGCTCTGACACGCGAACATTAAGAGTACCCACATGATGCTTCTTCGTAAACAAATGGACCTTCCCCTGATTAAAGAATTCAAAGCGGATGTAATCGATCTCGACGTTAACGTTCTTGAACAGTAAGTTTCCCCTTCCTTGGGCATCAAGCTGCGATATGTGCTTCTCAAAGTTTTAAGAAGAAGAAGAGCCATGGAATAGGGTCGCAGTCATGTAGCAGGGAGATGTTTTCTTCAGCTTGGGATTGTTTTCCGACGAAAAGATGCAAGTTAGGCAAAGCTCTTGGATCGAAATAAACACCATCACTAATTCTTCCTTTTTTTTGATTGATTGCAGTAAGGCAGGGATTCTGGTTATTTACTTTTGTTGTTGTTGTAATGATTTGAAGGGTGGGAGCTGAGGGTATATATAGGGCATACATGCAGTATGGAAGGTTTCAAAAGCCGAAACTCAAGTAGAATTACTTAGCTTCAGGATCAAGCTAAGCTAAGCATAAGCCCAATCTATATATGCAACAGATTAATTAACGTGTATATGATGACATTTCCAAAATAACATCAGTCAAGAAACTATGAAGCTCAGCAGGTTATTATTTTGCTGATAAAATTAGGAAATCCTTGCATTATTCTAGAGGCCAGTTTACAAAGTAAATAATATATAGTGACAGGTAGAATTATATAGAAGATTAAAGCTAGTTTCAACTAAAACAAGATTTCTGACTACTTTTCCTCGTAGTAACTATATATAACTTCGACCGTACGGTTCAAGTCATAGACAGCTTAGTTATAGAACAATTAAGTCTAAAACAACCACCGTCTAGCTTAGGCGGCCTTGATGGACGACCTTACAATTTCGTACATGGCATAAACTATTAAACTTGTTTCTAGGTTGTTGATCTCTCTATCATCTTTGGCAAACGATGGCACAAACTCGAGCACACGAACATAGACAACTAATTTTTTTGGTACAAAAATTGGAAAAAAAAGCATGCAAGGAATGAAGTATCTGGTTCCCACTGTATGTATTAGAACTTAATTAAATTAGCTTGATAACCGATCAGTTATTTCGGTCCTTAATAGTGTTAGAGATATTTAACATATCTTGTTCACACTTGTTTAGTTAATTGTAATCTCTATGTATTATTTTCTATTCTATAATCTTTCCTAGTCTTTGTGGTTTCCTCAACTGTTTATACTATTAGGATTCTCTTTTTTGTATTTAGGTAAGATTAGATCTCTAGATTGCTTGCTTGCTTGCTTGCTTTCCAAGCATTTACCTTGTATAAATACACATGTTTATTCAATGAAATAAACAAGTTTTCACAAATACTTTACATGGTATCAGAGCAATACCGATCACAAAATTAAAAACCCTCAAAACCCTTCCCCCTCACCGCAAATCACGCTCAAATGTACGGCTCCGGAACCGTGCTTCCCAACCTGGTCGAACCCTCCGTCTCCCTCGTAGCCATCAACCTAACCAAATGCATTGAAATCACACCTACCATCCACAATACCGTTGTTGGTGTAGACAAGTATAGAAGACTTCCTCTTTGGCTTCGATCTCTTCAAATTTGTTGATGGGACTCATCCTTGTCCCGAAGTCACCATCACCGATGAATCCAAGAAGACCATCCCAAATTCGTCCTACTCCACTTGGCTCCGTCAAGATCGTCTTCTTAGTGGCGCACTTCGAGACACTATCGCCTCCACCATCACCCCTTTGCTCAACAATCTCACCACCTCTTGTGAGATTTGGAAGTATCTTGCTTCCACCTATGCTAATCCTTCTAGGGGTCACATCCTCTCCATTAAAGATCGACTAAACTCGATCTCAAAGGGCGAATCTTCCACCATCGAATATATGCAAGCTATCAAGTCTTGCGTAGATGAACTCCAACACCTTAGGAAGAAGATGGATGATGAAGATGTTATAGCAAAAGTCATCAATGACCTTCACTATGGCACCTATCGTTGGCTTGTTAATGCTATCAAAGCTCAGGACACCCCAATTACCTTTGATGCCCTACATGAAAAACTCCTTCAATTTGACCTTAGCCTCAAATCGAACCCTTCCTCCTCCACCCTACCCTCCTCGGCCCACCTCACTTACCAAAACCCGCCCCGCCCTCAAAACCGTCGCACCACCCAACCTATTCTACACACCCCCACGACACCTCCTAACCCTAACCCCGATGCCCCAATCTTCAAAGGAAAGTGTCAATGGTGCCACGCTCAAGCCCACTACCTCAAAAATTGCTCGATCTTCAAAAATCTCTACCCCACCATAACCATACCCGACCGCCCACCACCCCCGCAAAATCATCGCAACCCCCCTCTCTCCAATGCTCTCTCCCTCGACGCCACCACCTCCCCCGATTGGCTCCTTGATAGTGGTGTCTCTCATCATGTTACCCATAACCTTAATAACCTAGTTCTTCACTCCCCGTACGATGGAAACGATGATCTTTTAATTGGAGATGGTTCCCCCCCTCCCAATTTCTCATATTGGTTAATTTACCTACTCTACTTCCTCTCTCAAATTTAAATCTGTCTTACATGTTTGTTTAATTAATTGTAACATTCTTTCAATTTCAAAGCTTTGTCGCGACAATAATGCTATTGCAATTTTCTCATCCTCGTCGTGTGTTTTACAGGATCAATTGACGGGCAAGATTCTTCTTCAAGGGCAACTTGAAGCGGGTTTGTACGTATGACACCCTACCACCTCTCTTCCCACGGCTCTCCACCTCCATGTCCCCTCATCCATCTTCGTCCATCATAAGTTAGGTCACCCGTCTACTACTACATTAAATTTAATGAATGCGAGTCTTAAACTCCCTCCAATAAAACCGTTTAACAATTGTAATGCTTGTGATGTCAACAAGAGTCATAAGCTTCATTTTTCAATTTCTAGCTTTACTACTAGTGCTCCTTTGGAGCTTTTATTTTTCGATGTGTGGACCTCGCCGGTTTTCTCTATTGATAATTATAAATATTATGTTATTTTTGTTGATCACTTTACCAAGTATACTTGGATTTATCCTCTTAAACAAAAATCCGACACATCTCATGTGTTCACTCGTTTTAAAGCTTTAGTCGAAAAAAATTTTAATATGAAAATTTGTTGTGTGCTAAATTTAGACCGTTTTTCCCCTCATTTAGACCCGTTTTTCCCTCGTTTTGCGAGTTTAGAGTGCGATTATCACAATATTTTGAGTATTTCTCGCATTAGCGTCCCTCTTGTGCGTTTTACGTGTTTTTGGTAGTTTTTCTATCAATTTTGATAGGATTTGGCACCGAAATCACGATCGAGCTTTCACGAGCACAAGAGAAGGGAACACCTTCCAAAGAGCAAAGTGCACAACTTAAAGTTCAAGTCATCCGATCAATCAACGAAGAATGAGACAAGAAAAAGAGGCCAGAAATATGACCGGGTGAAATTTCACCCGATGAAGTACCACCGGGCGAAATTTCACCCGACGGTAAATGTGCCTCCCCGAAGATTTTCCGAGCTTGTCCACCGGGCGAAAATGACCGGGCGAAATTTTGCCCACCGGGTGAAATTTCGCCCGATGGTGAAAGTGTCCAAAATCGTGAAACTGGAAAAAGTCCACCGGGTGAAATTTCACCCGATGGTATTGGTCCGTGTACGACAGGGCGAAGTTCCACCTCATGTGAAGATTAAAGGGTGATTGTCTCACTAATGGAGCAAAAAGTTGGATTTGGGCTTTAGGTTAACAAACCCATTAAGGCATTACCATATATATTACTACCCTAGTTAGTTGCCTATTACCTCTCCATTAAGCTAAGGAGGGAAGAAGTGAAAAGGCAACCATTAGTAAACAATTCTATAGTAATCTTAGTAGTAATCCTCCATAATTCTAGTAGTTTACATAGTAATTTAGTAGTAGATCTTCTTAGTTTCTCATCAACAATACTCTAGATCTCCATCCAAGTTTGTAGAACATTATTCCAAGTTTTATTTGAAGATTTGTGGAGATTATTGAAGGATTAGTGACAAGTTCTTCATTCTCTTCATCAAAGATTCAATCTTTATTTATGAAATCTTCTTATTTATTGTAGATCTTCAAAGTTGGTATACTTCTCTTCCACTCCCTAATCTCTAGATCTTATTTATGATTGTTTTATATTATCCTCTTGTTAGATCATAGTTTCCTTATTTTCTTTAGATCTAGTAATTATGCATGCTTTAGTTAACTTCTCCTTTATTGATGTTTTGTTGTCTCCCATCATGATTAGTGAGTAGATTCCTTGTTGGGAGTTTAGGGATGAGGACTTGGATTATTTGAATTAAGGGATGTTGGTGGGTTGCTTGCTTATTGGTTTATCTTGTTTATGGTTGTTGTGTCATTGTTGTTTTAGTCCGGCCAACTAGACCGACCTTGACTCATTTCTATCAATATGGGGAAACTCGGGGTAGAAATTACCGTAAATTTGAGACTTACCCTTCTTCGCCGCGAAAGCGGGTTTTTAGGTGGGTTGGGTGAAGAAACCGAAAGGTGGCATTCTCCCTTTATCAATGTTGTGACAAAAACCCGATCCCGACCTTCTTAGACTCCATTGTCCGAATCCCGACTTCCCCCTAACACCTTTCCCTAGATTGATCACCCCTAGCTACCTCCATCGCAAAACTCTAGTGTAGACTCAACCCCTAGAAATCACCCCCCATCTTGACTCCAAACACGCCGCTTTTAACTCGACATAACATTCTGTTCCCTGTGATTACTCTAGTAGTTTTTGTGTTATTACGAGTCTACAAATATTGTTTGACCCCCCGTCCTTCGCTAAACGACCGATCCAATTTGGGGAGCCGTCAAAATTAAACAACTTTTCTCCGATAATGGTGGAGAATATCTTAAATTAACATCATCCATCACTTCGGATGGCATCTCTCACTTTATCTCCCCCCCCCCCCCTCATACCCCCGAACACAATGGGTATGCCGAGCGTCGTCATCATCACATTATCGAAACCGGCATGTCCCTCCTCTCTTACGCGTCTTTTCCCTCTTCGTTTTGGTCTTTTGCCTTTGTTACCGCGGTCTATCTCATTAATCGTATGTCCACTCCTACTCTAGGAAATCTTTTTCCGTAGTTTAAACTTTTTAAAAAGGAACCAAATTATTTTAAATTACGTAGCTTTGGTTGTCTTTGTTACCCTTGGTTACGTTCCTACACGTCCCACAAACTAGACCCTAAATCCTCACCTTACATCTTTGTTGGTCACTCCGCTACCCAAAGTGCCTATCCCTGTTATGATATGTCTAAAAATAAAATGTTTACTTCCCGTCATGTCAAATTTGTAGAAACCAACTTCCCTTATACCCGGTTGTCTGTCTCGCCCCCCGACACCACCTATTTCCCCACAAATGGGTGTCAATTCTCCCTTCCCATAATCCCTCCCCCGGTCTTACTCCCTACCTCGGTCCCTGCCCCTTCCCCCCCTCCCTCGGCCGAAACTCTCCCCCCTTCCCAGCCGGGTCATCCCGACGTCCCTACCCCCGGACACCAACCCACCCTTGCCACCACCCACAGCTTCCGCCTCACCTCCCCGTATTCACACTCGCTCCACCTCGGGTATTCGCAAACCCAACCCCAAATACCTCCACTCTACCACTGTGACCAACCCTACCACCCTCCCCCTTACAACCAAATCCGCCCTTGCACAACCTCACTGGCGCGACGCCATGATCGCTGAGCACCAAGCCCTCATCACCAACAAGACATGGTACCTTGTTCCCTCTCATCCCTCCTACAATATAATAGGTTGTAAATGGGTTTATCGAGTTAAGTATAATCCAGACAACACCATAGGCAAATATAAGGCCCGTCTTGTAGCCAAAGGATTCCACCAATGCCCAGGCATTGACTACTTCGAAACTTTTAGCCCCGTCGTCAAACCCGTCACAGTTCACCTCATTTTGACGCTTGCTCTTGTCCGCGGTTGGTCCCTCAAGCATCTAGACATCAACAATACTTTTCTACAAGGTACTCTTTCTAAGAGTTTATATGTCTCAACCCCCTGGCTTTGTTAATTCCTCTTTTCCCACTCATGTCTGCAAATTATCTAAAGCTATTTACGGTCTCAAACAAGCTCCTCGAGCTTGGTATACTGAGCTTAAAAATTATTTATTATCCTATGGGTTCGATCACTCCTTATCCGATCCCTCCCTTTTTATATATAAATCACATAATACTATTTGTAGACACCCACATTTTGACCTCCAGGTGTCTATAGCAGTTTCCGAAAAGCACCCGATGATGATCGGACGTAAACATGACTTAATACGCTCGATTTTTGGACTCGGAATCAATAGTAGTTGGCACGAACTTTTGGCGGAGTAAAAATCTCACCAAACCAACCTCAAATTCAGGTCCAGTGGATCGTTTCCAGTCAAATGAGACTAATTTGGGTCAAAACCGTCACCAAGGGCAAAAACGGTCTTTTAGCGACCAAGTCAAACCCCAGTCAAAGACATTTCCGAAACAAAATATCTGACGCAAACTCGAAAATCCAACTCGAAGTCAGATTCCTCACAAAAAATCAGCTACAAAAAACATGAAACAATTCCTAAAAGATAAAAATCGATCTCCAAAAGGAAACTTTTACCCGGCTCAGACCCACTCGATCGAGTGGACCGGCCACTCGGTCGAGTGAGCTCCTAAAAAACGCCAAATATGGCATCAGACCGGGCACTCGATCGAGTGACCCTCGTTCCAGCTAGAATCGGAGTCTTTCATCTCTCTCAACCGGGTGTTTCTTCCCATGCAAGTAAGCCTTTTCCTATCTAAAGACGGAATCCCCCTCCACCTCAACCGGTTGCTTTCTTTCCTCACAAGCAACCTATCTCCTATCCAAGTCAGGTGTTTCATCCTATAAATACCCCACCCCCGCAACACAATCAGACACATCAATTATCTACAACACACATCAATTATACACATACATTCCTTCACATCAACCCAAAACTCTAGCAAACCATAGGAAAATTATACCGAAATACCGTCCGATTTTCCCTAGAAATTCTTAAGCAAATAAAAAATACAACACCTTAACTCCTCCTATATTCTCGTTACTCCTACGCAAGTGCCGTTACTACGAGTTCCTAATCGAGATCGAAATTAGCATGTAGGTTGAGGGTGTTCCAAATCCCGATTTCTCTCTTCTTCTCTTTCCTCCTCACGTTTTTTTCTTTCTTTCTTTTTTCTTCCGTCGTCATCCATCGTCAAGTGTCGTCAACGTCGTCTTTTATTTATTTTTTCCTTTTTATCACATCTAATATCATTATTACTACTATCGTCTCTAGCAATAACGAGTCGTACCTAAAGATTCGATATCGACTCTATAGTCGAATATCGGATCTAAAGGTATCAATCATCAAAACATGTTAAGCATAATACCGTTGAAACCGAGTAATTACTATATTACAACGTGGATGAATTATCACGTCTTAACAACATTCAAAACAATTTTCCAAACAACTTTCTCAAAATCCACTCTAAATATCCGACACCGATTCTATAATTGAATATCGAATATTACAAGTGTCAATATTTAAGTTGAGTATAAATTGCATCATATTTTTATGCGACTTAATCAAATTATCAATTTTCAAAATCGAAAGCAATTTTAGAGTCGAAATCAAACCGGACCGCAGTCTGTACAGGAGGCACTCGATCGAGTGCCGTAGCCACTCGGTCGAGTGACACCCCAAAACAGAGTCAGAAAGCTTTTTTGAGGACCACTCGATCAAGTCCCTCCATGACTCGATCGAGTGGCATCTCAAAACCCGAACAGAAGGTTTTTTTTTCGAGGTCCACTCGGTCGAGTCCAGCCATGACTCGATCGAGTGGCCTTTGTCACGACAAACCCGTGAGCCTTCAACAAATTTTGAGCTTTTTTAACGACTTCGGTCAACGCGTGTCAAGTCTATCACGTGTCCTATTCTTTTCAAAACCATGCATCATATTGTTTATGTCGTTCTAATCTTTTTCAAACCGTTATACCGTTACTAACTTGTTTGTTCCTATTTTGAAGCTTTATTTCTCGTTGTTTATTTTATTATACTAAAATGAACATCACATGCTAAAACAACTTTGACGTTATTAGTTTAGATGCATTAAACGACTTAGTCAAACATAATTCACATGTTTAGTCAAAATGCTCTTTGCATATTCATTTAACCGTCAAACTAACACGCGTATACCAAAAACGAACGATATCTTAGTAAAGGCCGCTAAGTGCGGGCGGGGTTGGATGTTCTTTGTGAACTTCCCAACACGTACCCTCACCCCTTACTCAGAACTGTGGTTTTCGGATGTCCGAAACCATTGGCATACGAGAGTCATTCAATACACGATTACCGATAATATCGGTATCGGCATTGCAATGCAAAGGGACGAGCCCCATAAACTCTGAAATCGGAATGAGCCGTACTTTGTGCACGGCCCACTACGACATAGAGTGGGTTCGAACGGGCCCGAACTCCCACAAAGTTCGGTGGCGACTCCAACTTCGATTTAAATTTCAGTTTGAGATCAATCTTGCCATGAGATTCATTCGCCTCCCCAAACCCACGCGTGGCCGCGTCGGGGTGGACCTATGTCATGTTCACACTATTATTTACCTCTTGGTGTATGTGGACGACATAATGATCGCCGCTGCTCCATCCCAACCTCTCAATAAATTTCTCTCCTTCTTCACTAATCGTTTTTCGTTGAAAGACCTAGAGTTTCCATCGTATTTCCTTGAAGTTGAGCTTACCCCTACTAAAACAAGCCTTAAACTCACTCAAACTAAATATATATCCGACCTCCTAACCAAATATGGCATGTTTCATGCAAAATCAGCCGCGACCCCCTTTGTCGCCTACCCCTCTCTTCTCCCCGTCTCAGGATGGGAAATTCCTAACCCCACCGACTACCGTGCTATAGTCGGTTCTCTACAATATCTCTCCCTAACCTGTCTCGATATAGCTTTTGGTGTCAACAAATTAGCCCAATTTATGCAGGTACCACAGGATTGTCATTGGACTGCGCTAAAACGACTACTTCGTTATCTATCAGGTACTCTTGATGTTGGTATTCACTTAACCCGCCAATCTCCTCTAACTCTCCATGCTTTTAGCGATGCTGATCATGCAGGTGATAAGGCGGATTATGTTTCCACACCGGGCTATATTGTCTATTTGGGCAGGAATCCCATCTCTGGGTCTCTCGGAAACAACGCGCTTTATCTCGTTCTTCTACTGAAGCTGAGTTTCGGGCCGTGGCGGACACCATGGCCGAAGTATTGTGGCTTCGGTCTCTCTTGGCCGAACTACACGCACCCCTTTCCATCCTGCCCGTTGTATATTGTGATAATCTTAGTGCTTGTAATTACGCGGCTAATCCAGTGTTTCATTCTAGGATGAAACATGTTACAATTTCTTTCATTTTGTTCGGGAACGGGTCACCTCGGGCCACCTTTGTGTTCAACATATCTCGGCAGATGACCAGTTGGCTGACGTGCTGACTAAACCTCTTTCCCGGTCGCGGTTGTATCCGATTTTGTCCAAGATTGGTCTATCCTTAGCATCGTTCATCTTGCGGGAGCGTGTTAAAGATATTTAATATATCTTGTTCACAGTTGTTTAGTTAATTGTAATCTCTATGTATTATTTTCTATTCCGTAATCTTTCCTAGTCTTAGTAGTTTATTCAACTGTTTATAATATTAAGATTCTCTTTTTGTATTTAGGCAAGACTAGATCTCTAGATTGCTTGCTTGCTTCCCAAGCATTTACCTTGTATAAATACACATGTTTATTAAATGAGATAATCAAGTTTTCACAAATACTTTACAAATAGAACATCACGATCATATATACTAAATTACTCATACAGTTACAGCTATACTGTAGTATCATGTTAAATCTCTTAAGAATCTTACGGTAACCAGAATTCACCACCGTACGTACCAATTAGTTAATTCCTGTAAACTTGTAAAGACCAATTCAAGTAACAGTCTGGTGTAGACCGCGTGTCTAATAATTTAACAAGGTTTTTTATCCATTTGTTTACGATCTTTTCTTCTTATACTACTCCAGTACACATGAATTTTGATCTGATTAGCCTTCTAATGTACATGCACTCAAGTTTAAAAGTTCATAGAATATAGTAGGATACTCGACGAGTTTGAACTGTGCTGAAAAAATCTGACTATCTGAAGCGATCCAAATTATTGGATAACCGATGTCTGATTAACCCGTTACACAAAATCAAAATAAACTTAACCAACCTGAAAAATCGATACCCAAGCACGACTAATTAAACACCATGTCCAGTCTTATAAGTTACCATCGACCCATGTCTGATCCTTTTCCATCACCATCACCGGCAAGAAAAACATTAATGCATATGGAAGAAATATTTTCAATATGAAATTATTATATGCAGCAAACATATTTATCGTAAACTTATAATGGATCAAAGACATGAATACTAGTAGATACTAGCTATTTCCGTTATAATTTTATGAGTTTTAGTATAAAGTTGTCGAGTTAAATCATATACTAAATGTTTAAGGCTTTAAGCTCAAAAACTTTTAACTTAACTCATAAATTTATATAAATTCAATTAATATACACAAAACCTCAACAATTGATGTATAATCCTGTTTCCTATATCATCGACATGGATACCAATTGATTTCCATTAATTACCATTTACCACATGCCATTGTCGGTTAGATCTCAATCAGCCATAATTTTACATTTTTCACCCCAAAAAGTAAAGTAATCACACAAATCCCAAGAACTGTAACACACACTAGGTACTCTGTACCTAACGATGAGTAATTAGTCCACCTTGTGATGAATCATCCATCACACAGTTAAACGGGACAGTTTATTTATTTAGTTAAATGAAGACAAAGCATGGTTACTAAAAAATAATACTTCGTATTTGATACTGATTTTGTTTTTTTCTAACTAAATGAGTAAATATTTGACCCGTTATAACTACATCTGGCAAACGGGTCAGCTTCGGGTTGACTTCGGATCGGGTCAAATCATGGATCATTTTTGGTTTGCTATTTTCAAATTTTTTTTTATGAATATCAACCCGTTTTCTATGGTAACAGCCGGGTCAGTTTCAGATTAGACCGAGTCAATTAAGATTATAGGTCAAACACGAGTCTTATTTTGAGTGTCAGGTTCATGTTGACTTGTTCGGATCAAGTCCTTCACGTTAGATTAATTTTATCAAGTCTAGTTATAAAAATACGACAGACATCAACAAACTATAGTCGTACCTAAGAATTGACCTCACGAAACTGCTCGCAGTACATATAATAATAAGAAAAAAAATGGCGTAATTTAATACTCCTAACCTCACCAGTCACCCCCACCATCTCCGAAGATCTGTTTTTCCCTCATACGATTGATTACTAACCCATATGATACAAAATCACATAAACATCAGACCAAAGTATTGTATTGTGTGATCCAAAATTGAGAGACGGAAGTATGGGATGCACATTTTCTGGGTTGAATGCGTTATACGACGCCGTCAATGGCGGAGGTGATGTGTGGATCAATGAGAACAGGTTTAGGATTGTGAGACAGCTTGGTGAAGGTGGTTTTGCCTTTGTTTTCTTGGTCAAAGAGCTTCTTACTAATGCTTCTTCTTCCTCTGGTCTTTCTAATAAGCTCAAGGACCATTCCTTTCTCTCAGGTGCTTTCTTACACCTTTTATTAGAATCAGAATCAGAATCAGAATCAGAATTGTTGGGTTATTAGTTTGTTTGATCATTATAGTATTATGGATTTTGTGGCTAGTTGTTTGTTTTTTTGTGATTGGATCACTGTGTGCAAAATGTTGCATTTCTTTGTGTGTGTTTTGGGGCTTATGACAAGAGCCTGAAACTGCATTGCTTTGACAATTTATTTGTCTCATTCTTAGGGATTCTTTGAGTTTAGGATTTGGTTGAATCATGGGATTTTGAGGGTATTCTGTTTTTTTTATTGGTTTGAGAGTTTATGAAGTTCATAAGATAGGACAAGGCATGAAATTCTGTGGGTTTAGGTTTATTTTTCGTTGCTCGTCTGCTAACATTTAAAATTGTTGGCATGATGAATTTGATCCAACGAAATTTGATCAGTCGCAGAGGGTAAGGCGGCATACGTTTTCAGAACGTTCCAATAACGGATGACTCGTAGATGGTTGTGGACTTGTGGTGGTCACTCTTATATTATCATGTGATTTAATTGTTGTGTTTTGGCAGTTTGATCTGATTCTAAAAATGAGTTTATTAATTTGTAGATGATGGGACTTATGCTATGAAGAAAGTGTTGATTCAAAACAATGAACAATTGGAATTGGTGAGGGAGGAGATTCGTGTTTCCTCCTTGTTCACCCACCCTAATCTACTTCCCCTGCTTGATCATGCTATAATCAAAGTCAAGGTAAATAAAGTTATAAAACCAAGAAATATGATTTACTTCTCCACCCAGCCATTTTTACCTTGAAATGGTGTTTGACTTCTATCAGATGTGCACACTGTTTTCAGTTTGCCTTTTCTGATATATGCTATCGTGATGTCACTTGTATATATGTTGAGAATAGCCTTGTTTCACCGCGTATGTTGGACCTTCTGGCAGTTCCATTCCTTCAGAGATATGTTAACGCGTGATGGAGACAATAGGTCATTGTATTTGTGATCACATAATCAGGAGTATCTAATAGCGCACTTTTTGTGGTTAGCTGGATGGTGAAAATTAAAATGTGGAATTTAGCTCTCTACTTGAGTATTGTGCACCTGATTTGATAGTCTTATATTCTAGGCAAATGGTTAATTAATGACTATTATGCTGGTTGAAATCTGATGTAGCTAAACGGAAAATCTATGTTTGTTTGTGTTACTCTGACACGGTGTCGTGTCCAACACGTATCCGAGTGCCGGATAAAGCTAATTTGTCCGATTTTTATTTATTTTTTTAAATTTTTGGTCTAAAGTGAAATGTCAAAGTTCCCTGCCGTGAGGGGCACGATACGTGTCATCTTGTCCAACACGGCACCTATGTGAAGTGTCGCAGTGACGGTTATTTATTTGGTTGAGTGTAATTACCATTATAAGTAGGAACGAAATGAAGAAAGAGAGTCAGGTAAAGGATTGCACTTGATTATGGTGTAATGTGATGACAAACATTCAGCTCCTAGACTCCAGGCCATGTGCATACCATCACATCAATAGATGTACAATTACATTCTTGTCTGTCTCCCCTCTCTGTGCCCCCTTCTTTATTTCCCCTTATCTCTAGTCCCCTTTACATTGTGATGGGGATTATGTCCAACCAAACAGGCACTATATGATATCTAAATTTGTATTTTATGCTTACATTGATGATAGACCCATTACATTGTGATGAAGTTGTTTCAGAACATTTTTGTAGTCTGCACTCCTTTTACTTAATATTTTTTTGGAGTTTTAAGTCTAATATCACTGTCACATAGGTACTTTGTCTCCCTCCATGTATCACGGTCTTGTATCCTACAAACCTATGTGATGATGTAGGGTGAAAATGAAGCCTTAGTCGTGACTTCTTTAATGGTCAGGTCGGTGAGTCTGTCAATCTCGGGGACCGATGATCCCTTTTCCAAATCAAGGATCTATATTTCGTTGTCAGTGAACTGTCACTTGTAATTTGGTTTGAAAGGATCAGAAATCCAAATGCAACCAATTTTGTTAATGTAACTTGAGTCATGACATCTCCAATGATCAGGTTGATACCTCTGTTAGTTTCGTTCTTTCGGGGACTCGTGCTCCTTTTCTAAATGAGGTTCTTAGATTTCATAGTCAGGAACTTTCACTGGTGGTATTGTTTTAAATTGTTCAAACTTCGAAGATCTAAATGCGCCATTGCTTTGTTAAAATAATTGCTTGCATGATTGATATTGGTTTGTGGAAAGTCAACTTATCTACCAGTTTGCTTGTATATGGCTGTGCATTTTTTTTGGTATGCTCCTTTGCTTGAAGTACCTGAGCCTTTAGCTAATTGACTAGGAACACCAGCGTGAAGCTTTCATGATCAGTGTCTTTTTTTGATGAATAAATTCCAATATCTTTTTGTTGCTTGTGGACAAAAATTGCATGTGCCCTTGGTTTATAGGGTTCTTGGATGTTATGGCTACGGTTGTGATCTAGGGTCTTATTGTTTTGAATTGCACGGGGGTTCACTTGATCCCCCCTCTGTGGGCACATGATGATTAATTCATCAAATAAAGCCTAAGAATTGGTCCCGTTCTGTTCATGTAGTGGTTTGGGTTTCCATCTTTTTCCCCTGGAAGTTGTGTTTGATTCTCGCAGTTCTTATTTTGTTCTTTTATTTTTCTTTTCTTGGTTCCTTACCAATTTGATACTATTAAGCTTATTAGGATACAAATCTCCAGCCCCCATTCATTGCTAATTCAGACTAGAATGATTTTTATCCTACATTTGTATGTTTTCTAATATTTGATAAAAATACTATTGCTTAGATGAATGTTATGTGTCAGTCACCGATATTAATATTAACACGATTGTACTTAATACATTTTGAAAATGGACGACATGATATTTTATTATCATTACTTGTAAAATATACTTATTTTTTAACGTCCCAGAAAAAGTGTTTTGTGCGCCTTCTACTGCAATCCTAGAATCGGCGCTGCTGTTAAAATGCTCAATATCTCTATCTTTTATCTGTTGATACAAGTTATTTCTTTCCTCCAACCAGGCTACACAGGAACAATCTTGGAAGCATGAGGCCTACCTTCTATTTCCAGTTCATTTGGATGGAACTCTACAGGACCATGCGACAGCTATGAAAGCTAAAAAGGAATTCTTTTCGACATTGGATGTTCTACAGATATTCCGACAGGTGAGCTTGGGTGATATTTGTTACTTCACATCGTCTGTAAATTTTTTCCCTCTGGCATCTCTGTGTTCATAATTTATGCATCTCCTTGCATCCTCATAGCTCTTTTTTTTTTGAGGATGCTTAGTTAGAAGCCACTACAATGTGGCCAACATCATTTTACTCAATTGCCAATCGTATTGGAGACCACGAATGGCTTACGATTAGAATTAATTACATTATAACTCAGATTTTTGATGGGTTAAAGTCTTCAAGCAGGTCGTAGTTTTGACATATGCACCTGGGAATTTTTAGCTACTCAAATTCAAATGGCCATTTTTTGTATTGCTAATACTTGCCAAAAAAATGTTCATTCTTTTATGAAGAAATTTAGCTTAAATGTATTGTGATTCAGCTTTGTGCAGGATTAAAGCATATGCACAATTTTGATCCACCATATGCACACAATGATGTCAAACCTGGGAATGTTCTGATCACTCACATAAAAGGACAGGTGCCTGTTGCCATTCTTATGGATTTCGGAAGTGCTCGTCCTGCACGGAGACAAATCCGGTCACGTACCGAAGCTCTGCAGCTTCAGGTGCTGCTTGTTCTTCTATACTTCTTCATAAAAACTTTCTTCATAAAATTTGCAAATTCAGATTGTGCGGTTGGTTTCCTTCACAGATTTAATACTTTGCTTATTTCCTCCTATAAATTTGGAGTATGACTTCTAATAAATACGTTTTTACTTGGTGTTGTCATCGAGTGGGTAATATTTTTCTTACCTTCTATAAAACTATATAAGGACCTAATTGGGTGGATTTAAATGGTAGTGCAACATTAGTTACTTCTTCCGTATCTATATGTTCGTCCACTTTGTTTAATATATGGGTGGAGTATTATATTGAAAGTGGAAGAACATATAGGTACGGAGGGAATATTTTGGAGTATACAAGTGTACTTTTTATCAATCCTTGGAAATGAACCCTAAATGAAAAGTGACCAGTCTTTTTATTGGGACTGATGGGGTACTTTGTTGTTTAGATTCAGGCTGATGTTTATCATGCTTCTACTTACTAAGTGCGGGCGTAATCCTCTATCAAGTGTAATATTTCAAGGTTTTTAACAGGTTGTTAGTACTTCCATGGTTATGTCGCTGGGAAATCAGTTTTGGTAGTGTAAGAGGCGTATCCATCTATAGTATATCCATGGGTACAAACCATTCAGCTTTGTATGAACCCTCTTTCTACCAGATTGTATCCTCTTTTCCGTGTCTGTAACCATGCCAGCTCACGTGAGACTTTTCTTAAGAGAGTACTTGGGAAATGTTTTCCAATAGAACTCAGTGACACTGAATTGTGATTACCTTTGATTTCCCTTAGATGCACCAGAAATTTAAAATGCTGAGCAGTTAATCACACTCCCTCCATTCTTTTTGACCTGGTATATTTTCCAAAATATGGTTAGGGTCTAGGGAGCTTGTAATATTATTATTATTATTATTATTGGACTATACCTTAGTATGCTCAACAGCCTAGAATTTAATTTTGCAGGAATGGGCATCTGAACACTGCTCTGCTCCGTATCGTGCGCCTGAGTTGTGGGATTGTCCGAGCCATTGTGACATTGATGAAAGAACTGATATTTGGTCTCTAGGATGCACACTGTATGCAATAATGTACGTGTCTATACATAATGCACTGAATATCAGTCCGGACTTCTAATGCAATCTTAGTTGCTTGTTAATTCCATACTGTGTTGCATTTGTTTGTTTGTGATTAATCTTTATGACCTATAATGATGCTGCCTGTAGGTATGGCGTCTCCCCCTTTGAGTATGCATTGGGAGAAGCAGGAGGAAGCCTGCAACTGGCGGTGGTAAATGCTCAGGTAAAATGGCCAGTGGGACCCAAGACCCCATACCCTGATGCACTTCACCAGTTCGTCACCTGGATGCTTCAACCCCAGCCAACTGTACGACCACGGATTGACGACATTGTCATTCATGTCGACAAGTTGATATCCAAGTACGCTAAAAGTTAACGTGGAGGAGGGTTCTCCCAATTTGGCCAAATATCCTTGTGTGTCATGCCCTGCACCTATGGCTATGATTCCTTTTGAAAAGATGATTATTTTTATTTTTTGGTCGAGTAGTTATCGAGGTGGTGTTGGTTACTGTTAACTGCTGAAATGCTGCTGTTAGTAATTTAAACATCTGCTATACTATGTTGAGATTGTTTATAGAAGACAGTATTGCTTGTAAACAAGACCAGTGTATTAATTACATTTCCCAACTACAAAATAAACCCTTAGTTCATCAGTCGATATTACCATCTCCACCCGTGTATTGAGCTTATAAGCATGATTATATACCAGTATTATTTTTAAAATATACTCCGTAGTATGTCCTTAGTTTTGTACTCCGTAATGTTTTTCGAATTTGGTTAATTTAGCAAGTTTTGATTGAACGAACTAAAATATGTTACGTAATGGGTTAAATTGTTTGGAACTAGTCGGTTGAGTTAAGTCGAGTGAAAATGATTGAATTTGAGACTTATTGTCCAGAATATGACTTCGTCGTCTTAATCACTAAACTAACAAATGTATGTTAGTCAAGGTGATAGTCATGAATAACAATAGAACTAAATAAAAAGCAGCTTATCTTGTACGGAGTACTACTGTACTAGTGGAGGTTAGCTTATAGCTGAAAGAGTTGTTACTGAATACTAATGTCTTCTTAGAGTTGTATTCTTACAATTGTTTGATTTAGATAATGCTTATGGTATTGCCATCCTTTATCTCATCCTATCAAACCCACCACACATTCAACCCCAACTCACACATTCACCAACAATTCAAGAAAAAACACACTCTTCTCTTTAATCCACCCCAAAATTCACTTGCTTTTTCCTCTTCTACAAAAAACCACAACTTAAATGATGCTCTTGGCCTGATTCATCACCAATTGACTACTAACTCACTGCAATTATATAAGAATGTCACTCTTTTGATAAACTTATGTGGGCAGCACAGAAATGTTGAAACTGGTAGAAAGGTTCATGAACTTGTCACTGCCCATTTCGGTCATGATCTTCATCTTCATACCCATCTTATCACAATGTACTCATTGTGTGGATCTATTCTGGATTCTCGTATCGTTTTCGATCAGTTTAACATGAATGATAACCTGTTTATGTGGAATGCACTGATTAGTGCTTACACTAAAAATGAACTCTACTATGATGCAATGCTGTTGTTCTGTAAGCTGGTTTCTGAGACTGAGCTGAAACCTGATAACTATACTTTGCCATGTGTGGTAAAGTCCTGTGCTTTGCTTTCGAATGTGGGTTTTGGAGGGACAGTACATGGATTAGCTGTGAAATTGGGCTTGGTATTGGATTTGTTTGTGTGCAATGCATTGATTATGATGTATGGAAAGTTTGAGTTGATTTGGGATGCTCTCAAGTTGTTTGAGAGGTTACCTAGCAGGAATTTAGTTTCTTGGAATTCAATGATTCGTGTTTTTTCTGAAAACCGGCTTCACGATGAGAGTTTTGATTTGTTCTTACAGATGCTTGTGGATGAGAACGGATTGATTCCAGACGTTGCGACAGTAGTTACATTGTTACCAATTTGTGCAGTGGAAAGGGATATTGAAATGGGAATGACGATTCATGCTTTTACTGTAAAACTCGGTCTCAGTAGCGAGGTAACTGTAAACAATGCCTTGATGGATATGTATGCTAAATGTGAGTGTTCATTTGCTGCTCAAATTTTGTTCGAAAAGAACAAAAATAGAAACACGGTATCCTGGAACTCCATCATCTGGAATTGCTCTAGGGAAGGTAGTGAACTCACGACGTTTGATCTTTTGAAGAGAATGCAGATCGAGGGAGATGATACAAAGTTGAACGACGTCACCATTTTGAATGTTTTACCAGTTCTGAGTAAAAAGTCACATCTGATGAGCTTACAGGAACTCCATGGTTACTCGATTCGACGTGGGTTCTTCTGCAGTGAGTATGTGGCAAATGCTTTTATTGTAGCCTATTCAAAATGTGGGTCAGTAACTTCTGCTTACTCTATTTTTCGAGGAATAAAGTCCAAGACCATTAACTCTTGGAATGCCATGATTGATGGATATGCACAGTATGGAGAACCAAGGCAGGCCATTAACCTGTACACTGAAATGAAAATATCAGGCTTAAACTCAGACTTGTTTTGCTTAAACAGTTTAGTTTTAGCCTGTTCTGAACTGAGATTACTTTCATCTGGCAAAGAAATACACGGATTTGTGCTACGGAATGGTTTAGACAAGGACTCATTCATAAGTGTTTCACTTCTCTCATTTTACTTTCGGTGTGATAAATTGAACTATGCAAGGTCCATATTCGATCAAATCGAGAACAAAAGCTTGGTATCCTGGAATGCAATGATTTCCGGGTACTCCCAAAAGGGCAATCCAGTTGAAGCTCTGGATATTTTCCGTCATACGGTTCTTAAAGGATTTCAGCCCGATGTGATCACAGTAACAAGTCTTCTTGCTGCTTGTTCACAACTGTCTTGCTTGAGGCTTGGGAAAGAAATACATGGATTCATATTAAGAGCCCATCTATCAAAACAAATGTATATTTCCAGTTCTATAATAGACATGTATGCAAAATGTGGGTGCTTAGGACTATCTCGAAGGTTCTTTGACTGCCTTACCCTAACCGAGAAGGATCTGGCATCATGGAATGCTATGATTTCAGGATACGGGTACCATGGACATGGCACCGAGGCCTTGTTGCTATTTGAACAACTGCAAAGTCGATCTGGATTAAACTCGGATCACTTTACGTTTATTGGATTACTGGTTGCCTGTAGTCATGCAGGACTTGTCGAAAAGGGTCTAGAATACTTGAACAGTATGGACAGTTTATACGGATTAAAGCCCAAACTGGAGCATTACACTTGTGTAGTGGACATGCTAGCTCGTGGTGGTCGACTACAGGACGCGTTAAACCTAGTTCAGAGCATGCCAATGAAACCGGACTCAAAGATCTGGAGTTGTTTGGTTAGCTCATGTAGAATCCACGCCGATATCGTCATAGGTAGAGTAGCAGCAAAGAAACTATTAGAGTTAGACCCAAACAGGATGGAATCCTATGTATCAGTATCAAACTTAATGGCTCAAGCAGGAAGATGGGATGAAGTTAGAAACTTGAGGGGCGTAATAAAGGAAAAAGGTCTTCAGAAAGAAGCCGGGTGTAGCTGGATCGAATGTAAAGGGAAGATACATAGCTTTGTGGCTGGGGAGTCGATGATAAAACTTGGAGAGATGTGGATCGAGATAGAGAAGAGGATTAGAAGTATGGGATATGTTCCGGATACAGGCGCGGTTCTTCATGAGTTGGGGGAAGAGGAGAAGTTAGAAGTGCTGAGAGGGCACAGTGAGAAAGTAGCAGTATGTTATGGTTTGTTGAATAGTGGTAAAGGTGTGACATTGAGGATTAGCAAGAACTTGAGAATATGCAGTGATTGTCATAATGCAATGAAGTTGGTGTCTAGAGTTTCAGAAAGGGAGATCATTGTAAGAGATACTAAGAGGTTCCACCATTTTAAGAATGGTTTATGTTCATGCACAGATTATTGGTGAAATATATACACTAGTCTGTTACTGTATGTATACCCAAAAAAAAAACTCCAACCGCGGCCTTCTTCTCAGCACTGTCATCCCTTTTTTTCCACCACCAGGTCGGAGATATATATGGCCGGTGCCGGTTCATGGCCTATCTCCGGCCACCTCACGCATTGTTTCCTCCTTCATCAACCATCTATCTCCTCAGTCATCACCCGTCTCTGTTAATTTATGCTCAATTGAACGTTTATAATCGAATAAACTTGACTCTTTGTTCCAAGTTTTGAAAGTGATACGAGTAATTTATTTTCAAATTGATTGTTTGTAAGAGATGTTTTGTTTAAAATTAAAATAGTTGATAGCCGAGAAGTATAATAAAATCAAAAATATTTTGACTAAACCGAGAACTATATAACCTAGAATATGAAAAAACACGGTAGCGTAGTAAATAAACAAAAGTTGGAAAGTAATGAATGGGAGTATGAGTATGTTACTATGTTGGCAATCTTGGCATGGTTTATTGATCCTTGTCCGCTGGCTTGACGCTTGAGTCTCCCCCCGCAAACAAACTCCTCCGTTAACTACTCCTCCTATATTCATTCATTCGTTCATATTGTCCCTCTCCTTCCCTTCTTCTTCTTCTTCAGGTTCAGGTTCAGGTTCAGGTTCCCCCTCTCCCTCTCTGTCTCTGTCTCTCTCTCTCTCTCTCTCTCTCTCTCTCTCTCTCTCTCTCTTCATGTATGACCTAAATTGAAGTGGTATTTTGTAATTTGAATTAATTTTGAGGAGGCAGGTTGGTTCAGAAATTAAAGGGGGAGGAGGATGAACAGCAGCAAGTCCCACATTCTTCTCCACGGTTTCCAGTAATTTACTTTCTTTCTTTCTTTCATATTCTTCATTCTTTTTGGATTTTGAACTCACAACTTGCCTGCTTTGCCTTTTCAACTACACTATCATCTTTCACCGTTCTTTTAATGGTCTCTCTAGGTTTCGCCCTCCCATGCCTGCCTGCCTGCATTCATCTCAAAATGGGGATATTTGATCTTCTACCTTTCTCACATTCATATATGTATACGCCTATCAAAGATTGAATATTTTCTAGTTTTCACAAGTTTACCTACTCTACTGTGTACTACAGACTGGACTTTTGTAATAATACCCACCACTACCACCACCACCACCACCACCACCACCACTTGCTTCACTGCACATGAGGTGGAATTAGGATTCATATATGTTTAAAATAAAGGAAACACACTGCCATGGCTTCGCAGGTTACAATACGACGAGACGGGAAAGGGAGGAACGGATTAACAGTAGTGTTTTCCATCCACCTGAATACTTTCATTTCTCTCCATCCCAGTTTATTAACGAAATAAGGAACATTCTTCCTCTCCCTTTCCCTCCAAATTTATCCATGTAAACACGGGGTTAGTGTATAGGGTAAACTCCATCACCGACATAGGTGATGGGAAGTGGCTGCAAAGAATAACACCCCAATTCAAGGCTTCTCAACACAGCACATATTCTGGTTTCACATCAAAGATCACAATGTAACCCTACATCGCATATTTATCTGTCCAAAGGCGATCAGTCTATGCTGTACATCTTCTTGTCTATTCTCAAGTACTTGGTAGGTCGTACTGTTTGTTTGACCAGATTTTGTTGGTCGATTATGCAAGTTATTTGAGTAGGTGTGAACGTAGTTGGTGATGGAATTGATGTTATTAAGGAGAACCGGGTGTTCAGGGAGATCCTTTGATGTTTAGAAGAAAATATTCCATTCAAGATCTATGTGATTGCCTTGATCATGTATATATTGCTCTTGTTCTTACGCCTTGTTGATCTTCTTGCTCCATTGCCAATAAATTAGTTGGTTTTTAGAACCTGGCGATCTCTGCTTGTCTGAAAAGCTACCTTGTATTCTGTCATGTTTATCTTTCAAGGCAAAGAAGCCAGAATTCGGGTTAGCTTAGATGAAATCCACGTGCATTGTTTAGACAGTCTAGCTGAAGTGTAATACGTTTCAATATCGCGTGCCTTTTACACATTTGTTGCATACCAAACTTGACTCTGAACTATGAGTCTATGATGGCAGTCTCCTCAATGAAATACTCTATATCTGAGAGTGTGAAGTTTTATTTCAATCTAATTGATGGAAATATCGACACAAATGCACATGGTTTTGGTGACAAATTTTGAGACAGAGCGAGATAGAAACGGATCAGAAATTCTTGGAAGAAATAAGCTGCACAAATAAGATATGGAAATGAGATTCTGGTATCCACTAATTCATGTCTGCCAGACAAAAACATCAGTTCAGCGGTCAGTAAAGAGTGCAGAACATTTTTATGATGCATCTAAATTACTCACTCATAATGTCACATCTTCTGCTCACTGCTTCAAAGCAACTAAATTTGTTTAATTGAGGTTATTTTTTTGGGTAAAATAAGAGTGGTAAATGAGCAGACTTTTTAAGAGTTGTGACTTGTGATGAGTGGTTGAATCCAGTTCTTCTCTTAACTTGCTTTTATGCACTTGCTACTTCTCCTTTCATTTATCTCTCACACGGGCTATCTGCATTTTATTATGAATCTCTGGGTAGGTACATTAACTCGTGAAATTATTTATTAAAGCGCTTTTTCTTAAATTCAACAGGGACTTCACTGAAGAGGAAATTTCAAAGTATCAGAAATATGAAACTGATTATGCTCGTCGTTTGAGGGCAAAGTACTTTTCCAACAAGGACTTTTATGGAGGTAACCCTCTTTCAAATTATTTTTATGTGACCTGCTAGTGATGGAAGCAAAGCAGACTAATCTATGGGTGATTTACAATTAAACAAGCCGATAGGTCAGAGCTTCGACAAACCACAATCTGCCTGTAAATTAGGACGGAAATAGATATTAGTTGCAATAGAACACTAAATTAATTGAGATACAAGAAAGGACATTACTCGCAAAACTTAAATGGTATGTTTAATTGATTTTTGAGCACACCTGTCTCACTTTCCTGTGTGTCATTATGGTTGCTCAGCAACTCTCCACCAAGGCTGCTCTTCTTTTTATTGTGAAGTTGCAGTCATTCTATGCAATTCTCTATGCAACTTCTTGGGTCATTTGGAAACTGCCTCTGTGTTGCTAACACAAGCATAAGGCTGCAGACTTTCGTCCCCCTCCTAGCCCTGCAATTTACGGGAACCCTTAGAGGCAGTGGGTTAATGTTGTACGTAGTGAATCAAGCTAATCCTATATTGGGTTGTATTTCTGATTGCAGCTAACATTTTTGATCTAAAAGTAGATATGGGCAATGAAAACATCAAGTCAGGCAGGTACAATTTAAGTTAAATCTCTGGATTTTCGCCTTGCCATGTGTCGCACTCGCTGTTTGATATTAAAAAAATGCTTGTATTTGTTAATATAAGGATGCGGGGTAACGTAGCAGGCAGTTTTTGGTTATGGTTTCTCAGGTGGTCCCCTACTCGGTCATTTGCGGACCCTGGTAAGAGTTTTGAAGACACAAACCGGGTGGTGGCTTCTGGATCGGAAACACCTCTGAATGTGAATGCATCAAATGGTGATATGAGTCCTCAAAACAAAAACAAGTGACAATACGGATTCTTTAGTAAATAATTTTCTGTATTGAGGTCTTATAATATGTACATGCTAGTTCAGTAGAAATTTGCAAATTCTTCGATAACATTAACAGCCCTTGAAAATTCTCCAGATCCCTTTCCGTGTTTCTGTATTTTGTATAGTCTCTGGAAAAGAGAAATAAATCAGATCAGATCTTCTGGCTTCTGCTCTTCGTTGAGTTCTTAGTGCTGAAGTCCTATCGCCTGTCGGAACTTGTATTGTATCGTACCTGTAGTCTGTAGACTGCTGCAAGAAACACCCTTTAGTATAATGGATATAGCTTACAACAAAAACCAAAACCAAATAAGTGGAGCCTTCAATGAATTCTTCTCCACTATCTTTCGATTGATTAACTCCTCAGGCAACTGTGCGAATACATCTCAAAGATCTGGGACATTAAAGCTGAACGATTCTGATTCTCAAAGAACTGGCAAAACCCTCACAGATTGAACTCCAACATCATATCGCAAGTTTGGTTCACTAAAACGGTTGCCAAACCAAATGATCTCGCCTTTAAACATTTACAACTACATCTTGATCGATTTCAACGGAAATACAGATGGCAGTGTCCACAGGAAGCACTGAAAAAGGGTTTGATTGTTTCCTAACCGGAACACTTTTGATACGTTTCCTCCTATGTGTGTAGGTATATTTGTCCTTAAGCCGTGTCAAGGCTTTGAATTATACGACTCACATGTACACTGTACGACGAATGTTATAGCACTATTTTTGGTAGGCAGAAAGTCTAAAGTTAGGGGCGGGTGGAGTATTTAGCTCGAAAAACGTGAGAGCCCTTTTATGGTAATGACTTGATTATATTAGGATTAGGAAACGTTGGTGGTTTTTAGCTCGAAAATCTTGAGAGCCCTTCTGGTCGTTCGAAGTGGAATGCATGGATTGTAAGTTATGTTCTCTGCTATCGTTGGTCTGAAACTCTGAATGCTTATGTACGTGATACTGTATCCTGAACTAAACTTGCTACATGTAGTTTTTGCTGAAGTCAACTTTATATCGATTTCTGAAACGTACTCACTAGAAAACAATTGGAAAACCGATGTTTTTAAAATGTCTACATCTGTGCATAGTTTGAGTCCCATTTGCAAGAGCCCTGAAGAACCGAGTTATATTGCTGTCAATTCAGAATGTAGATACGGTCATACTGACTACGGAGTACTTCTTTACCTGTATAACCCTAAAGGATCCGGTTTTGACGATTTGATTACAGGAAGGAGACTCGAGTTAGTGACAGGCTGACAGCTTATAGCTTGCATTCTTCAGGGAAGCTGCTCTCATACCATTTGAAGGCCGTAAGTTCCTGGAACCATTTAGCTGTTGTGTAACTTCAGTTTAGACATTTTTTTTCAAAACCTTTGAAATTCTTCACAAGTTTTCGCGCCGGTTGGTATCTAAACTAAAAGCATTTCGGAACAAAAAAGGTACTGTAACATACTCGGAAAAACTTCCATCAAACCATCAAGTTTTATTTGCTTCATTGAGAAATGAGTGTACAACAAAATTCTTGTAGTTTTCGCATCTTTTTTTTTTTGCCAGCAAAGACAGAAAACACCCTACAACAAGTTCAGAGTAACACTAAAAAGTGTCCTCTGTTGTTAAGGGATTGGGAGATACATAAAACATTAAGAACAACGTAAAAACTTAAAGAACGCCTAAAAACTAGAATGCTACGAGGTCCAAGGGCCAAAGCATGCTGACGGAGATCAGTAGAAAGGACACGAGCTTTAGCATCCACCATAACATCATCCAGGTTGTAAACTCCATACGATCGCTAATAGGACGACTGACACACACAAAATGCACTTGCGCCATAAAGACGTACAAGGGAAACGAGGAAGATAAGTCTGGAGGACCTGTCATCAGTGGAATAGAAACTCCTACATTTTGGTAGTCGAACACGCCTAGAACAAGGCCAGCAAATCAAAGAGCAAACCCAAACGACGAAACAGAGTCTGCGTCGTCCAGTAGTCTTCCTAAAGAGCACCACCACTCTAGAAAAAGACTCAAGAAAAGCATAACCAGCACACCCATAGCACCGAGGGCCAAGCTTATTCTAAAAGGGAAAATTAAACTACAACATAGACTCCTAACGGAGATTATTATGAATAAAAAACATAAAAGCAGGAAATAAAGAGGCATCATTGTCAAAGAGGGGAATTCACCATCACAACCAACCAACGCAGCACCCAAATCGAACCTATCTCCAGTTCAACCAAACACCAATTACTCCACAACTAAGAAGACCACACCAAGAGGCAACCACAATGATCACATACATCGGGAGCCGTCCACCACACACAACAAGGAAAAGACAAAACATAAAAAGACGAAAAGAGAAACAAGGCCCAATCAAAACCCAACCGATGAGAACGACAAGACCGATCGTCGAAAACTACAACCAAAAACGGACTCAGACGAAAGACACAACCCTAACCCTAAACAACCCATAAAGAAACCAAGTCTCCGACAGTCTTACATAGGGCTACGTTGGGGGAGGGGGGCGAGAGGAGGGGGGAACACCATGGCTCAGCCATGCAAGACAACCCGAGACCGAACAAGAAAAAAAACAAAACGGACAAATCAACAACATACTAGAGATGGGGGAGGGGGCGAGGGGAGGGGGGATCACCTCTAGTAGTTGAAGACAAGACCACCACGAAAGGGAGCCCGGAACGACGAGGACCGACAAGAGGCCGGCGAGGACCGACACGACCAGCGGGAGGGAGGCAGACAACCGACGACCAGGAGAAAATGGGGCAGGCGACGATCGGAAGACGACGATCGGAGGGGATCGAGCACAACGCAACTCAGACCGACACCAAACCTAAAACAAAGGCGAAGAACGGACCCAAAAAAACACGAAATCAGTGGAAGCAAAGCAAATATGGTCGATCATAGGTGTAGAATGATTGAGTGGTCGGAGATGGGACTAAGATAGCCCCATCTCCGGCAAGGATGAAGAGACATGAAGGATAAGGGTGATGGTGGTGGCTATGATGGTGAACAATTAGGGTTTAGATTTGAGGTTTTTTTTTGGGTGAAGAGAGAAGGGAGAGGAAATTGTAGAGAGAGAGCGGCAGACTACACACAATAATTTGTTCTTACAATAATTTAGAAACAAGTTGTAATAGTGTAAATTGTAATACATCAAAATGTAACCGAGACTGAAACAAAATTCTACTCTTCGCATCAAGGTCAGTGCTTACGATGCTCTCGGCCCCTAGAAACCAAGTCATAATCAAAGTGAAATCTGAGGGCGGAATTGGTTTTGTGCGAGTTCCTCGAGTTTATTGATGACCTTTTGAGCCACACTGGTGTATCCTTCGGTGCTAGCAGACTCTGGTGATGATATAACTATTGGAATGCCTTCATCACAGCAACTCCTATTCTTCATCTCTATCGGTATCTGCAAAGGAAAAAAAAAGTTTTTAAACCCCCGTTTATAACTTATAATTGCTCAGACTTGGGCCGTGAGTGTGAATGTGTCATATATGTATCTATTCAAGTGTCGGACATGACACGACTTGGTTTACCCCGTGTGGACCTAAGGTGTGAGTAAAGTTAATTAGAGAGATGTTTGAGAAATAACGTTAAAATCATTATAAATCAGTGAATAGTTTGAGCGAGGGCAGTAATAAACACCGTGAAGAGGGAAAAAAACTTACATCAAACCAAGATAATCGAGCGACAGCTCTTCCGCAGTTCTCCGTGCACCTCCTTCCCCGAAGATATACGACGGCTTGTCACAGTGCGGACATTTAAAGCAGCTCATGTTTTCGATGATTCCTACAATCTTTGCACCAAATAGAAAGCACAAAAATAATCGACTAACGTAACAGGCAGCAGAATTACATTAAACAGTAATCTTCTCAGGGGATTCCAACTTCAACGTGCTGTCAATCTTAAGTTCTACGATCGAAATCATGCTCATACGATAGTTATTTGAAGAAATCACACACTTTTTTTAGAGATTCCAAGTTCAATGTGTATTATGATAGGGGAGACGAAGAAGGTAAGTTTTCTCATGCATGATCCCCTTTCATACACATATTTCTTTCTCGAAAACATCATAAAGTTATTTGAAGAAATCGCATAAGTTAGCACTTCTATAGAAATCATATTTCCCACTTGAAATTGATGTAAACATGTTACTTGATGAAATCGTACAAAGTTTCTCTGGAATTAATCTTACCGGAACATCAACCTTAGAGAACATGAGAGCCCCTCTTCGAGCATCTAGTAATGCAATATCTTGTGGAGTTGAGACAATAATAGCACCTTCGAATGTAACAAGAACAGAAGAAATCATATTTCAAGAACAAGTCCGTACTTCGAACATTAATCATAGAAAATTTAAGAGTGAGACATGACGAACTAGCACCCTTATGGAAATTATGTGCGGGATTGGTATTATTTAGTTCGCTCTCTAGTCGACATGGAAATAATTAAATAAATCTACCCTTCAAGATAATTAATTACTCTTCTCAAGAAATAATAAATCTACCTGATAATTGCAATCGTTGAGAAATAGTCAGTTGAGCATCACCGGTTCCAGGCGGCATGTCCACTACAAGAATATCTAGCGTCCCCCACTCAACTCCTTTGGCCATTTTCTCAAGAGCGCTCATTACCTGAAAAACTATAGTTAAACTGAGATGAAAATTGGAGCATCGGGATTATATGGAATGCAAATTTACTTAGATCTTCAACCATGTAAATATTTAACAAGATTTACCATGGGACCTCTCCAGACGATTGGTTGATCCTTCTCCACGAGTAATCCCATTGACATGCACTTGACTCCGTAATTTTCCTTTGGAATCATCTTCAAATCTAAAGAAGTTAAGAAGATTGAGCCTAAGTATGTAAGGTATAAAATATAAATTCTTATACAACAACATCAGAGTCTTGATCCCAAAAAGATTTGGGGTCGGCTAACATGAATCAATATCTGAGGTCGTCGTCCATAAAAATAAAAAGAAAGACGAACAATACAATAAAATAATACTCTAATAAAAATACAGTTTCAAACGCAAAATATAAATTCTTATGAGAAAGAAAAAAGGACGGAGAGTATATGCTTTCACCATGTTAAGCGTCGTTTGGAAAGAATAAAAAGAATCTTTAACAAATAAACTACTTCCTCTATCCCTAAATAATCTACCTCGTTTGAATTGCACTGTCTCCGAAATAGAGTACTACTTCTACTTGATTTTCTCCATTTGTACATTTTTTTCATTGACAAAATAACGCCAATATTTTTTATTTTATTTTTTGAAAAATTTGTTTATGATGAATGTGAAGAATTTATTATACAATAGGGTTTATTATTTTAGCATTTATTCATGGTCAAAGAATCTAAACTATAACTTCAAATGTCAAACTAGAAAGATTATACCGGGATTGCGAAAGTATCATAGCATTGATCCAAGACATTGTGCGATATAAAAAAATCGCTAGTAATTTGTAAAACCGAGTATCACGATCCAAAATTGTTCTCACCTTCATTTATTTCTGGCTTTCCACTAATTTTCATCATTGTTGGGATAGAAGGTCCATATACGTCAGCATCAAGCAAACCAACAGCAAGTTGATACCTATTTGCAAGGGCAGCAGCCAAGTTAACTGCAGACAGAAGGTTTCATAAACATGCATCAGCGAGGCAGCATGAAACTTCATGATTCTGGTTGCGTTTTACTCCATAACAACATTTATTCAGCGTACATCAAATTGGTTGATCTTCAACGATACATAATGCCTTAACACATGCTTGTACTATTTTCATCATCAAAATTGATTTGGTTCTTGATTATACATCAGACTTTATCTCCACTTCATTATTTTAACCACGCATTGAACAAAGAAAAACATTGAGCCTGGTCATCTATGTCACTCAACATGAACACGGCCAATATAAGCATTTGTAACCAATCTTAACATCATCTGAGCCTACTAGTACCGTTATTAACATCAAAGATTGCATCTTTTACGCTACATCCAAATCCATCATCGTGAAGAAAACGAGCAAAATTCACCTAATCATCAACCCTTGATCAACCAAACAAAAATATCTACTGGTTTTTGGAAGCCAATATCACAATCTGAACAACCAAATCCAACATCATCTGAGTTGATAATCCCCATTAATAACAACAAAGATTGAATCTTTTAGCTACTTAATGAATGCATCATGTACAAAATGAACAAAATTCACTCAATCAACTCTTGATCAAACCAAACAAGAACATAAATTGGTTTTCGAAGCCAATATGAGCATGCCTGACCAAATTCGACTCTTTTCGTCTCATTCATTTGTTTACCTTTGATTAAACTACTATGCACAAATAATACGGAATTGACATGATCGAGACGGAAAGAGTATATCATTATTAACAACACAAATTGCATCTTTGAGTGACTTTGAATCAACCATCATGTACAAAAATGAGCAAAATTCACTTCTTCAACCTGATCACATTTCCAACGAAAAGTCGGAAATAAAATTGAACCCAATATAAATGCAACCAACCAACCAACCAAATTCTTCATCATCACCATTATTAACGACACAAATTGCATCTTTAAGCTACTTTTGGATCAAAATTCACTCAATCAACTCTTAATCAAACCCCAACGAAAAATAAAAAATAAAATTGAAGTATAAACAATAAAAAAATGCATCTTTAAGCAATTTTTGATTCAAGCAGGATGAACACATTGAACAAAATTCACTTAATTAACTCTAAATTATACAAATTAAAGGAGAATTAAGAGAGAAATACCAGCAGTGGTGGATTTTCCAACACCTCCTTTACCAGAAGCAACAGCAATAATATCCTTTACTCCTGGAATTTGCAACCCTTTATTTTTCCTAGATAATGCAGAAAATCCCTTCATACCCATCAAATATTTCTGCAAGAAAATTCAATTTACAACTAACCCAACAAATATTAGCTCAAAAATTCCAGAAAAAAATAAATTAAAAGTGTAATATTAAAACCCAGAAAATATTACTGTACTTACCAAATTGTCGAAAGCATTGAACTTTAATATCCTCTTCATGGTTTTTTTTGTATTTGTATTTGGAGTGGTGGGATAAACGGGGGGCGGCGGTGCTCAGTGGTGATACCGGTGGTGGTAGGATGTGCGGTGGTCAGAAATTGAGTCAAATGTGATTAAAAAATGCAAATATTTGGGGCTTTGCTCTTGATTTTTGGATTGATGTATCAAATACAAGGCCTGGAAAATATTTCATGATGTACACCTTAATTGATCAAATGATTCAAAAGTACTCGTAAGGTATTCTAAACCATATTCCCTTTTTATTACCGTTGGATCGATGTATATTGTACTCGTATGTAGGACTAATAGTTATGGTGCAAATTTAAAGATATTTGTATTTGATTTCGGGACCTAGTGAATAATAACTACTCGTAGTAACCTTTAGAATCAGTAGTTTTCGGCGATTTTCATGAATATGTGATAATGTCTACTGGAACCATTTTTGAAACGGCCAATATGCAATGAAATGACTATCGGTTGTTAACAAAGAATCTAAGATACACCGTAAAATTTATTTTATACGACGTTGTAATATACTCTGTATCATACAAGTTTGCAGAACGAAGTGAAATACATTGTTTATCGACTGATACGTGGAAATGTAAAGAGAAACATGAAACTTAAACCCAAAATTTAGAAAGGGTTTTATAACCACAAGGTCCTCTTCTTGGAAATGTCTTGATGTACTCTATAAAACTCGTCTCTTTGTAAACCGGTCCACCATTGTCGTTTTCGTAGAGCTCCTTGATAGGTCCATAAATCCGAGCATGATTTTTAGTACTTTGGAGGAAAAATGCCCCGGACGATAGTCTCGGTCCATTGGCACTAGCCACCACTCTGTGTACCGTGCTTTTGAAAACGTCGTTGGTTATAAGCTACACACGGGATGAATATTAATCTTTCTGGGTATGACTGTCGGATCTAGAAAACTTTCTTTTCAGGGTCTAATATTAAGGCTCTGCTTGAATAAAACAAGCTGAAAAATTAGTTGAAATCTGAAAAGCTGGCTGAAAAACTGTGAGTACCTGGAGCAAGTCACCGATGACTACTAAGATAGCATCATCCTCGAAAGTGATATCTATCCACTGATTCTGATGATGAGCCTGAAGACCATTGACGTTGTTTTGGACGAGAAACGTGAGGAAAAAGGGATCGGAATGCTTGGATGTGCTCATCGTCATGGACGGCTCCGGACAGGGCGGAGAGTAGTGGTTCACCAACTTTCGAGCTTCCATGCATCCGCTATTTTTCAGGTAATCGCTCTTAAGACCTAGTGCCTCCGACATCAACTCTGACACCGTCTCCTTTAGCTCACTCACATATTTCACATAAACTGACATTGCTTATCTTCAATCATACAAACAATAATTGTTATTAGTATCTTTTCACCTGAGTTGACCTGACTCGACTTGACTCGACTCAAATGAGTTGGGTGAACAGGTTGACTCGTTTACCTGCAAATGCTGGGAAGAAAGGCGTCAGAATCCTCAACAGGTAGATCCTCAAATGTGTCCTTCCATACAGGATCGAAGGAGATTGGATTAATAGAAAGGTGATATCGAACCTTCTTAGTAGGATCATGCGAGTAATACTCCGTCTTCACCTCCATGGGTTGCTCATTGAACTTCCTTACACTTTTCAGCATCCCGTCGACAATGTCCTTAGGCACTCCATGACCAACCACCTTGTAAATCCCCCACGTCTTCGATGCCTCCAGGATTTCACCCACAATCTCCTTCCTCCTTTTCCCTTCACCTTCACAAACCCCAAGATCAATGACCGGAACTACTATTTGTTCTTGCTTTTCACAATCTCCTTCCTCCTTTTCCCTTCACCTTCACAAACCCCAAGATCAATGACCGGAACTACTATTTGTTCTTGCTTTTCTGATTCATCATCATCATTATTATTATTATTATTATTATTATTATTATTATTATTATTATTATTATTATCCTGCCATAGCTCTATTGGGTTTGTGAAGAGTTTAGGGACTCGGGTTATTCCCGAATCAACCAAATGTTTCACAGTCGCTTTAGCTTTTTTTAGCTCGTTCACTTCATCTTCTTTACTACAGCTCGCCGAATTCATACTCAAAATTAGGGTAGACATTTTCTTTAGTAGTGTTTGAACTTTGAAGTGGCTGTTTGAGGAGCTCAAAGATTAACAGGCAATATATAAGATGATCATGTGTATGCAGTGTATCTAATATAATTAATCAAATTATAACCACTGCTTATGTGAATGACATTAGTTTAGTAGCTAAGGTGGTTAACACTTGGTACATTATTGCCTTTGATAAGGCTCAAGATCATGCATGATGGTTGTGGACATGACATAGGTTTTGAAAAGTGATGTTTCACGTGATTGATTAGACACGTGTTGACCTAAGTCACAAAAAGATTTTATCAAGACTAGAAAAGGGATGTGAGACTCACGGTATTGTCGTGATAAGGCCACTCGATCGAGTCATTGAGGGACTCGACCGAGTGGTCCTCGGGAAAGGCTCCTGTCTCGTGTTTTAGACCCTACTCGGTCGAGTTATTGACAAACTCGGCCGAGTACACTGCCACTCGATCGAGTCATTGCGAGACTCGACCGAGTGGAGGTCGGAAAACATTCTGTCTCGGTTTTTGGGGTGCCACTCGACCGAGTGGGCTAGGCACTCGATCGAGTGCCCCCTGTACGAACCAGGGTTCGCTTTGCAACTCACTATTGAATTTGAAATTGCTTTTGATTTTGCTAATTCGATGACTTTGTCGAATCGGGCATAGATATTGCTTAATTTATGCTCGATTCGTGTGTACGATACTCGTCATATCCAACGTGCGATTATTGAATAGACATCGGATATTAGAGCGGGATAAAAAAAGTTGCTATAAGTCGTTTTTAAATTAACCAAAACGATATAAATTACCTCTGCGTTTATAGCGTCGCATTAATTCTTGTCGAATTAGATGACGTCCATTTTAGCATCAACGAGAAATCGTGTTAGTTAAATTATTTGACTAGATTGTTAGATTCAACATCCAATTACGGGATTGGTATCGAATCTAACAGATCGATGCTTGAATTAAAAGACTTGATTCCCTCGGCTTCTCCGACATCGTAACGAATCCCTAGGGATTATGTGATGTCGGATCCGCGTCAACGGGTTTTGACCCTTATTAAAACACTTGTTTTGAAAATAGTTTGTAATTGATGAAAATATGCGATTGGATGATAACGATGCGAACGAAATAAAAAGAATTATTGTTTAAGTTGACTTGCTTCTATAATCAAGTGATCGGGGTGATGGGATAAGCGACCGGCAACGCTGAGTGCAGTACTCTTGTATACTCGGGTTTCCTTATCCCACCATCACTCACACTCGACACAAATTCACAAGTATTTTAATGTCTTATACTAGTGATATTAACGATATTAGGACGCGACATCGAAATGAATAAAAAACAAAAAAGATGAAGAAAAAGAGGAAGATGACGAGAGAGAAAGGAGAAGGAAAGAAACCCGACCCAAATCACCCAACCTTCCTAGATCATACCCAATTATCGGTCATTTGATCGCTGCGAGCCAACAAAAGGATAAATTCCAATGGCTTACGAACCTCCTCATATCATCCCCATCATCGACCTTTGTTCTCCAACGTCCATTCGGTCTCAAGAGCATCCAAACTGCTGATCCAGTCATTGTCGAACACATCCTCAAGACCAAGTTCCATATCTACCAAAAGGGTCCTTACCATAGGAGTGTCCTTAGGGACTTTTTAGGGGACGGAATCTTTAATGTCGACGGCGACAGTTGGAAATTCCAAAGGCAAGCTGCTAGTCATGAATTTAGCAATAAGTCGTTGCGAAAGTTTGTCGAGAATGTCGTTGATTCTGAGCTCTCGAATCGACTTATACCCTTCCTAGCAAAAGTGGCTGAGACTGGGACAGTCGTTGACCTCTAAGACGTACTACAAAGGTTTACCTTCGACAATATTTGCAAGATCTCGTTTGGGTATGACCCGGAATGCTTATTGGATCATTCCTTACCGAATACTCAGGGTTTCGCGGTAGCATATGAAGAAGCTGCAATGATTAGCACGGCTAGATTTCGTTCCTTTCTCCCGATTGCTTGGAAAATTCGAAAGTTTCTTAATATCGGGTCGGAAAAAAGGCTGAGAGATGCGATTTCGCACGTAAAGAAATTCGCCATGCGAATCGTCGAAGAAAAAAAACAAAAGATTTTGGCCAACTCCGAAAATAACTCAGATGACTTGCTGTCAAGGTTTCTCAAATCGGGACACTCGAACGAGAAATTCGTGGCCGACATTGTTATAAGCTTCCTCCTCGCAGGCAGAGACACGACATCGGCCGCCTTGACATGGTTCTTTTGGGTTTTACACAAGAACAAAGAAGCTGAAGAGAAGATAGTAAAAGAAGTGGTAGAAAGCAGAGGAAAACAGGGGAATAAAACAGAGCATTTGAATTCCTCTGTTTATGAAGAAGTAAGAGACATGGTTTATACACATGTAGCTTTGTGTGAGAGCATGCGCCTATTTCCTCCGGTTCCGGTGGATATTAAGGAGGCGATGTCCGATGATGTTTTTCCAAACGGAACCTCGATGAAAAAAGGTATGTATGTTCAGTGGCGGATCCTGAATTTTTTAACGGCATCCTTTCAAATGGTTTTATACGTGATCGGTCACAAATTTATTTTATTTTGGTAAGAATAATAGGCCGAATACACACGAAAAAATAGCTTTCCGCTATCCTGGGTGACTCCGGAATAGTGTATAATGGCGGATTTTCAGTTAGCCTTTGGTTTACTTTGGCCTCTCTTAAGACGCGTGAATCCGTCCTAAAGAACAAAGTACGGAGTATTACTTAAATAGATAGGGTGAATCTTTTGTTGGTTTATTTAACCTATTAGTACTATAAGCTTACCTGTCTTAAACAAAAATTTGTCACATTTTTCTTATCTATGTTTAATTTTTGATTTTGATTGCGGATTTCGGCTCTGTCACTAGGTACATGGGTGACGTACCACCCGTACGCGATGGGAAGGTTAGAGAAGTTGTGGGGTCCAGATTGGGCCAAGTATCGGCCAGAGAGATGGCTCGATGAGGTGGAAAATGGAGTGGAGAAGAAGTGGAGGTTCGTGCCTCGTGACTCATATTCATACCCAGTGTTTCACGCTGGGCCGAGGGTTTGTCTTGGGAAAGAGATGGCGTTTTTGCAAATGAAGAGGGTGGTCACGGGTGTTTTGAGTCGGTTTAGGGTGGTACCTGCGGTGGAGGAAGGGTTTGAGCCGGTTTATGTGCCTTATATTACGGCAAAGATGCATGGTGGGTTTCCAGTAAGGATCGAAGAAAGGCGAGAATCTCGGCTTAAATAGTTTTTCATAAATTATTGTAAAACGATCGTTCAACTTTTATAGTACTCCGCATACACTTTTTATGTTTTTTTTGTAAGGGGTAGTGCAGTATTTTAAGGAAAAAATGGTAAGACGGTCATAAAAGAAGAATTCGAGAAGATGTCGATCTTTTGGATGGGATGGATGATCCATTGCAAGTTTTACAGCCCGTTGATTCTCTTGACACTTGATTTGCACAAATTCAGGGTTGTTCGCCCAGCATTTATGCAAATGTGAACGGTGAACCAAAGTCATGTACGCGGTCCGTTATCATTTTTTATGAGAAAAAAGGTATGTACTGTATAACAAAACATACTTGGAAAAACTTCTATCGAACTGTCGAGTTTTATTTGCTTCATTGAGTAACGAGTGTACAACAAAATTCTTTTAATTTTCGCACGAAAATTTAGAAACAAGTTGAAATTTTGTAATAGTGTAATACATCCAAATGTAACCGAGACTAAAACAAAATTCTACCCTTCGCATCAATGTCATTTGCTCACGACCCTCTTGGCCAGTTGGCCCCTAGAAACGGAGTCATAATCAAAGTGAAATCTGAGGGTGGAATTGGTTTTGTGTGAGTTCCTCGAGTTTATTGACGACCTTTTGAGCCACACTGGTGTATCCTTCTCGGCGCTAGCTGACTCTGGTGATGATATAAGTATATAACTATTGGAATGCCTTCATCACAACATACAACTCCTATTTTTCATCTCTATCGGTATCTGCAAAGAAAAAAAAAGTTTATAAAACCCCCATTTATATTACTCAGACTAGGCTCTGAGTCTGAACGTGTCATAAACGGGTATCTATTCAAGCATCAGACATGACAAGACTTGGTTTGCCCCGTGTGGACCTAAGGTGTGAGTTATTTTAAAGAGTTTCCACTTTTTTTCACATTTTGAAATCCAACATTTGTCCAACTAGCACTTTTTCCCTTTGTTAAAGATTTTGCTCGAAAGGACTCTCCGGACTTTGGGTTCTCAAAACAACGAGGCTTGCTTAAGAGAGTTAACTGGAGTTCGAGACTTGTCTTGTTGTTGAGGGGAAGCGAGAGAACCTGTTCCCGGGGTTGAAGGTGGGCGGGCTCCCCTTCCCATAAAGTAACACAGGTAGAGGAGTAAGACATCGCCCTTGTTGCTGTGTGCCCGACCCACTGAGGAATAAGAACTAACTGAAAAGGAAGAAGTCTCCACAAGGTGTAGGGTGAGGTATCTGAATTCTCGAAGCAGGACCCTTCCTGTCCTTTTCTGATTGTAGGACTGTGGAACAAGATAAGCAAGTCAACTCAAACAAGCAGTGACTACTAGCCACTAAGAGTAACTGCTCTATTATTCTAGTCCCTTTGGTCTTTAAACAAGGCATTGTTACCCTCCAGTGATACACTCATTGAGGAAAGAAATAGGATCTACTACTAGCTATCTACTAGTAGCTTTTCCTGTGCAGTGGTATTTGATGAGTAACACCTGACTTGGGATTTGAGAACACTCTTATTGAGTGGACGAAGGCAGGTAGGGATTGTACTTTATACCATTTACCAAAACGAGCCTTCAATTCTATTTTACAAAGTTGCTTCAAGACTTGAATGATGAACTTTCACAAATGGAAAGGATAGAACATATCTTACCCTTTAGGGTAAGGAATTCCATGGGCTTCCGGACAAATCGATCTAGGATAGGACTGCGGGGTATGCATGCCACTTCGACCAATGCCAGCGAATCGTACTCCCCCTATCCATTTTTAAATTTCCTACTTATAATATTTTCTTTTTTAGTTAATTTTTGTGGTGAATATAATTTGTGACTCCACATCTTCTATCAACTTTCATTTTCCACCACGCACTCTAGCCGAGGGAGTATAAATTAGTGAATAGTTTGAGCGAGGACAGTAATAAACACAGTGAAAAAGGGAAAAACTCAATTAAAGTTTTGATGAAGGAAGTCGTATATTTATAATGTTGAATCTCAATTAAAGTTGTGATTAATAAATGATAAATCAACGTGTGATTAGTGACCAACTAACCGCCATTTATTCAATCTAGAAATTTTGAGAAAATAACTCACAAATACTTATATGAGAGCTTATCACGCTCAATTAACCGCACTCCCTCAAAATCACTCGTCGGTCACTCTTGATCTTTATTGGGCTAGGTTATTTATGTTCTAATTATAATTAGCCCAACTTGATGTATATGTATATATATATATACTTTGCTCCAAGACTAATGAAGAAACACAAATTAATCGATTAAATCATATTCGTTGAATATGGAGGAACGGAATTGACGGAGGCTAGTGATGGCCAGATTGGGGGTCGAATTTGGAGGGAGTATGGTATGGAGTTGGAATGATGATGGTGGAGGATGAGGATAGAATTAAGGTCAAGGTCAAATTGACCTTTTGATTTAGGTGAATTGGGTTGATAGACTTGGGTTGATATGGAATTGGATGGGTTGGAATATGGGTTAGTTTGGGTTATGTAAATGGATGGGTAATTAGAGATGGAATTGGGCTTGGGTGAGATGGGTTTAAGAGTTTATGTGAGGGTAAAATGAATCAAGTCAAGTTGACTTCGACTCGGTCTCACTACCTTGCTCTGACTCGATTTCTGCAAAACACAAAATAATGACACCGAAATCTACGAAAATAATGAAAATACCTAATAAGCTAAATTAAAACTAGAAAAAAAGTACTAAATATACACAAAAATGGTTTAAAGAGACATTTAAGCACATAAAACCGAGTCAAATATTAGTGTAAATGGGGATAAAAGTGGTCCAAAAATGTGTCATCAGACATCAGTTACGCGTAATACATACTGTTAACGCTTTTTTACGAATTTTTGGGTTTTAAACATAGGAATCATCTGAAAATTATAAAAACTACTCATACTTTATAATATTATATCAGATTTTCTAACGTGTGCCCACTGGGCACACGTTAATAAGCTCAATAAAGCAAGTTTTACCAAGATATTATCATTAGAAATGGAAATATTAAGATATATTTACCATACTTAAACAATATCCAATTTAATCTTACTTTATTTAACTTATTAACGTGTGCCCACTGGGTACACGTTAGAAAAACCGATATTATATTCATCACAAAATGATCTTTCATATACTGAAGAGTGAAGACATCAATCCGTATTATATTGTGAGACCATAGAAAAACTAAGATAGATGTTGTGCTACTGATAGTCTTTTTTTTGCCGACTGGACGAGAATCACGAATCAATGTGCTAGTTATAGTCACTAAAGTATAACACTAGATAAATGAGAAAAATGAAGTGATGAGAAATGATCTATGAATAGAGATAAAATATGTGAAAATGCATGCTTTAAATAGCCAACTTTGTTCGAGCACCAATGATATAAATCGATTGATCGAAGAGCATTTCTCGATGGTGTATCGCCATAAACTTGACGACCCACATCTATCAATGTCTTTCAAGGATTATTTGGAGACTTATCGTTCTTTGTTTAGTAATTTTTCTCGTCTGTCTAGAAATGATAGGGAGCACCTTGATAAACCTTTCAATAACCAGGAAATTTGTGCCGCTGTCTTCCAGCTTAGAGGATTAAAATCTCCTGGACCGGATGGTTTCCCGACTTTTTTCTTTCAGAAGCATTGGTCGGTCGTCAAGAAGGATCTTACCCATGCTGTCGAGTCAACTCTCAACTCGGGGTATGTCCTCAAGGAAATGAATCGCACATTCATTACACATATCCCTAAGGTAACTAATCCTACTACTCCGGACCAATTAAGCCCCATTAGCCTGTGCAATGTTATCATGAGAATCACTACCAAATGCATTGCAAATCGACTCAAACGTGTGCTCAATTCCTTAATTGAAGACTTTCAGAATGTTTTCATCCTAAGAAGATCTATTAATGACAATAATGTCATGGCACATGATTTGATGAGCAATATTAACAGACGCAGAAGCCCAGGGCAGAAAAGAAAGCTTGCTCTGAAAATCGATTTCAGCAAAGCTTTTGATCAAATCAATTGAAGTTTTGTCAGGGATCTTCTCGAATCTACGAACTTTCCGGAAAGCTTCATCAATCTTATTATGAATTGTATCACGACTGTCACTTATGATATCCTGATCAATGGGTCACCGAGAATTAGAATCACTTCGGAGCGTGGGTTAAGACAAGGGGATCCGTTATGCTTCTTCCTCTTCGTTCTATGCGCGGAAGCTCTGTCAGCTAATTTGCGCAAAATGCAGGATATGAATGCATTCCAGGGAATTCGGATTGCTCGTCATGGCCCTCGGATATCGCACCTTTTCTTTGCTGATGATGCAACGTTTTTCCTGGAATGTGATAAAACTGGTATTGAAACTCTTAAGTACGCGATCGAGGAATACTTTGATGCCTCTGGTCAAATGATTAATAAAGGTGAGTCTTCTGATCTATGCTTCAGCCATAATACTACACTCGATGTGGCCAGATTCTGCTACCACATATTTGGTATTTCATCCTCGACCCCGTTGGAAAAATATCTGAGGGGTTCCTCTAGATACTAATAGAAATAGTAAACAGTTCTACAATGAGATCTATGATTGTGTTGCTAGTAGAATTTCTTCCTGAAATGGATCCTTTCTCTCGCCAGCTGGGCGACTGACCCTCATCACCTCGGTTCTAGCCTCACTTTCTGTTCATCTCCTATCGATATTCAAAATACCGGTAAGTGTGATAAATAAAATTAACAAACTATTTGCCCATTTATGGTGGGCTGGTACGAGAAATGGCAAATTCATGCACTGGCGAAGCACTCAATACTTATCTCTTCCTAAAGCTGAAGGTGGCCTTGGTATTCGAAACATTAGATGTTTAAATCAAGCCCTGTTGGCCAAATGTGGGTGGAGGATTCTTAATCAACCTAACGCTTTGATTAGTAAGTTCCTTACCTCCAGGTATCAATGCACCGCTCCCTCTCTTCAACACATTCTTAAGACACCATCGTTTAACTGCTCTTGGAGTTGGAAAAGTATTAAATGGGGCCTGAACATCATTGAATCCGGAATTGCTTGGATCCCAGGTAGACCAAGCCAAATTGATCTTCGACACTCACGTTGAGTTTTGGGAGGATGTCCAACTGTTAAGCAAGGCTGTAATATCCCTCTCCCTACCAATATCTGTGATTTTCTAGATGAAACTGGTATATGTAATCTGAGTACCCTCAAATTCTATTATGATGAGGCTTGGGTTAATAAAATCATGTCAACCCAACCCCCTTCACCTAATTGTGAGGACTATCTCTACTGGGGTCCAACTTCCGATTGTAAGTTTACTGTTAAGAGCGTCTACAATTTGGCTCTCGCAAAGCTTTTGAGGGATTGTCCATTTGGATTCTCACTTGATTAGAAGTTGAAGGCTTTATGCAAAAAATATCTATGGAAGATTAAGGGACCAGCAAAATCAAAACCTTTCTTGTGGAAAATTTTCAATGACGCACTTCCTATCGATGAGGAATTTTGAAAGAGGGGTCTTTCCATTTCCTATGGTTGCTCTCTTTGTAATCAGGAACATGTTACTGAAACTTTGGATCATCACTTCCAAGATTGCCTTGTCTCTAATCGGTTATGGATTGTGTCAAATCTCGGCATCAGATCTAAGATGTTGGCTCCCGTGAACATTAGGCACTGGATTGCTAACTAGATTTCTTACCTATGGGCCCTTGATAGTGACAGATCCTAGGCTACTGAATTTACGATCATTCTATGAACCATTTGGATCGCCCGAAACAAGGCCAATTTCGAGGGTTCTCTCAACTCACGGGTCCGAGGATCATGACTATTTTTAAATCTCAGCAAAATGATCTCGCTGGGATGGTCTCAAATATGAACTTAGAAATATCCCCCGACTTTGTTCGCTCCGATGATTATTATGCTAAAAAAAGGAATTCTATCAATATCATTGGATCCGGTGGAGATTGCAATTTGATTTCCATCAAAACTGATGGGGCTTGGAAAGATTTCTGCAAAGCTGGAGGGGGGTTGGATTGCCATCTCGAAAGATGGATCCTGTGTGACAAGAGGGTTCTTCAGCTTTCGTCCCGCCTCCCCCCCTTCATGCCGAAGCCATTGCAGGCACTGCTTCATGCCACTCTCTGGGCCCAGACCCATAGTTTTCTCCACATTCATCTCTCCACAGACTGCCTCTGCCTGGTTCAACAGATTGGTGGTATGGCGGACTTCTCGCCTGAAATTTGCAGGATAGAAGCTCTAACCCATAACATCTTTGCTATTTTCTACTGCGTAGCTGTATCATACATTCCTAAAAGTTTTAAAAAGGATGCCCATGGCTTAGCAGTCATGGGTATCAAGAACTAGTTACCCGTTTTCCTTTCATAGCTGGCAAAAAAATAGCTAACTTTTCTTTGATGGAATAATCTAGAAATGCGATTGTTCCGGTATGGAAACAATAAACCCGACTTTGGGTTCGGGTCTCGATGGATGTGATGTTACTTTGGATAGTATCCGTTTGACTTTCTTTGATCTCCTTTTCCCCTCACTCCGGTGGTCGGACCTTCCCGGCGAAGACGGCCTGCTCCCTGCACAATGAACGCACAAGGCCCCGGAGGTGTCCGGGGGAACCCTCTCCGATGCCTAAGTCAGTCCGTGAATAGCCTTAAGGAACCTTACTCGTGAGGAATAAGGTGGCGGTTTTTTAGAGTGAGAGTCTAGAGAGAGACAATCCACCCCCCCCCCCCCAATGTGGAAAATGGGAGAGTATTTATACCTTTCCACAAGAGAGAGGAAAAGGAGAGGGAGAGAGAGGAGATGCGAGTGGATGAGGGGATGACACGTGGGCTCCCCTTGTCCACTCATACCTCTTTACCTTAGGCCTGATTAGAGGGGCTGACCCTTCCCCCTGCTCTTGCCAGGGGCCAGAGGGCCCTGCCCGGCAGGCGGGAGAGGAGGACCCTTTGGAGTTTGCCAACTGTGACCTCTTGGAGGTTCTAGCTGGGCTGCCCTAACGACCTGCTAAGCAGGCTGCTTCCTGGGTCGGATTTCCTTCAGGGTTTGAATTAATGGGTGATCCATGGCAGGCTACCGACCCCCATCAATTGGCCCTCGCCGGCTGGGGAGGAACGAGAGCTCTTGCTCGGTAGGCGACATCTTGATCTGGGATGGCGGGAGGTTGACTCCTTTGAACAACTTAGCATTTAATGCATAGCATGTTCCCGAGGGAGAAAGCTCAACCGTATTGGGCATGCAAAGAGTTGGAATGTCTTTTACTCATGATTACTTCTCTTGTAAAGTGGACTTTTGGACAACGTGCTAGTTTGATGATTGGCTCTTCCTCTTGCAGAAGTGGTTGGAGCACCATTAATGCCTTGCTTTCGTTTTTATATAAATTCTGACCTTCTTCACCATTTTCACTCCTTATCTTCACTTCTTCTCCTACTCTTTTTCAAAGAACCAAAGAATGTCTTGGATTAAGAAAACAGTTTTCCGGTGTGGAGTTTACGTTGAGGTCCTCTGCTTCAGGGGGCGTCGGCGGTTGAAGTACTCTAAGCGGGCTCATCAGATTCTTCGTTGCAGTAGGCAAAAACGCTCCCGTCCTCGACGGGTTGCTAGGAGGAGGACCCTCTCCAGGGCTGGCAAATGCCCTAGGAGGTCTCCCTCTCCTGCTGGTCCTCCATCCAGACACTGCTCCCAGGCAGGGGGCTGCTATGACAGGGGATGCCATAGGTGTTTTCCTTGGCTGCACCCCGAACAATTTGACCCTTACTGTGCTGAACTAACCTCCTCTCTTGAGTCGGGTCCTTCCTCGCCCCTGGTGAGGAGAGAAGGTCATGGTTACCCTAACGACTGCGGGGCGGTTCCCTACGGCAGGGATTGGGAAGTGAGCGGCCATGACTCGGAGGACAGCGAAGGTCAGGGCCACTCCTCCGGCGGGGGTGAGGAGGAGGGCCCTGATGATCCCTTTAAGGACTCTGATGACTGGGATTGGGGGTCCGCCTTAGATGACCATGACAGCCCTGGGGATTACTCACCGGGTTGTGATGATGATTAGGCCTGCCTCGCATACGCAGGTTGTTTAACTGAGCCGGAATATCAGGCTCCTTTTGTATTTACTTTCCTTGCCTACTCTGTAACCTTGGTTGTTTTTAGACCTTTTCAATTAATGGAAAATCAGGCAGGCTTTTTATGTATGTTTTTTTTAAACGAACGAATGACGTCACGGAATGATTACTTCTCTGACCTCTGTTACCTTTTCGAGGTTTTTCTTGGGAAGTGATGGGTGGTTGGTTTTCGAAAGCGTGACACGTGGGGGCATTTCCTGGGGAAGTTTTTTAGGATGGGGGAATCTTCACTTACCCCTGCCTATAAAAGCACTCCTACTCCCCCCATTTTCCTCTTTTATGCTTTTTGAAAAACCCAAACCCTTCTTCTTACTCTTTCATCACCGAAAATGTTCTAGACTGAGGAGCTCTCTTTCTTGGACCTTCAACTAGCAGCCGTCGATTTAGGTTAGAATCCTATCCTAAGTCCTCGTCTTTTTCGTTTCCTCGCTTTTTCTTCTTCTTAAATCATTATGTCCAGTCACCGCGCTCGCATCCTTACATTTACCGGCCTGTCGACTGAGAGGGCGGAGGATAGGGAAGAGGGTAGAGCTGACCTTGCCTCCTCTTCTGGGGGGCTTGGTGTTAGGATGATCGAAGAAGACCACTTAGAGAGGAGCAGAGATGCTAATTCTCCTGAGCCTGCTCCTTTTGACGTCATTGATTCCGACGGCGAGGCGATGGAAATTGATCCTTCCAGAATCGCCGGCACACTCGTCACCCGGGAAAAGGGGAGGATCTATTACTTAGACAAGGCCAAATACAAGATCCCCCTGAAAACCTACCCGGGGTCTAAGAACCGGGACTTAATCTTGGAGAAAAATGCCGCCGGGGCTATCGAGCGATTTTACCATTTTGGGGAGGGGTATACAATTGTTGTCCCTGGAGAGAAAGACACCGTGTGCTGCCCTCCTGATGGCTGCATAGCTGTCAACCACAAATGTTTGGAGTGTGGCCTGCGTTTTCCCCTACATCCTTTTTTGGAGGAGACTTTCAGGCGGATAAACGTAGCCATTGCTCAGCTGACCGCCGTGGCAGTCTGATCACTAATAGCTTATACATGGACCTGCCTATTTCATGGCGAGGGGCCTTCAATTGATGCTCTGAGATTTATGGTCGGCCTGGCGATGGTGTCCTCTTCTGAGGCTGAAGGTTCCCCTGGATACTTTTCCATCCTCAGACAGAAGAAACATTCTTTAGTCTGGCCAGTTCTAAACAGCCTGAAGGACTGGAAAAACAATTTCTTGTATGTGCACAGCGCCACGGGGTGGAAGATTCCTCATCATTTCAGGAACCATGTACATACTCGATTAGAAACCCGCCAGGAGTATCACCCTGGCGTTGGGGGGAAGGCTTTAGAGGTGAAACTAACTGATAAGGAGCAGGATCTGGTTAAGAAGTTTGCTGCCTCTACACACAAATCAGGCGTGTTTGGCCCTGATTTCTGGCTCCCTCATGCGGAGCTCATAGCCACTGACGAATACTTGACCCGCGTGGGTCTGAATCCTGGCCTTGGAGGAGGTAGTTCAGGGGTATTATAGACTCTGTCCTGCTTTATCTTCCTGTCTTTTTCTGACCAATTTTTCCTTTGCCCTGCAGAGCTTGCCACTTGTCTTTGGTCAAGGAAAGAGGCGAGGGACCTCGGACTAGACGACGACTTTACTATATTGTTACAAAGCGTCCCTCCCTTCCTTCCAGCTACAAGAAAGGTGGGAAAAACCTGATGAAGTACGTGAAGAGTATCTCTGGTAACCGGGCGAGGTTTCCCCTCCCTCCCAGGCTACAGCCCGCACAGCCGGCGGTTCCCCCTTTTGCTGCCCGCGGCGTTGAGGTGGAGGCTGCCTCAGAGGCCACCCTCTCTCCTGCCAGCAAGCAAGGAGGTTCGCCTGCCGGGACTCATACTCCCCTGGGACCGCAACCTGCTGGCTCTGAGGAAACCGGGGAGAGCGTTCCCCTGGAGAGCAGGAAGAGGAGGAACAGGGAGCCCTCAGGTGCTACGCATGTGGTAGATCTAGAGGCCGACGCCGACACTCCTGACCCCAAGCGCCCTGCTCGCGATGTCCCAGGCACCCTCTTTTCAGAAGAAAACACTGAGTTCCACTATACTGCTGGCGATAGTCTTGACGTTTCCGCCCTGCTTTCTGACTCCGGTGCTGTTTTGGCGGATCACCTTACCAAGTCTGTAACCTCCACTACTAATCAGGTGCTCCAGTACATCCAGCGTACTTCCAGGGTGCTTCAGGCCTCTGCTGAGCTGGCGGCCCTTAGCCGTCTGAGCGATGAAGAGTTGGTTGCTACTCCTGGGATCCCTCCCTTTGATCGCCTGACCATGATTGAAAGGGATGTTACCCTTATCACCAGTTTGAAGGACCAGCTGGCGAAACAGGAGGGTGATTTGGAAGAAACCAAGGGTCTGGCGGCCCGCTGGAAGGTTCAGTGCGAAAGAGCTGTGAGGGAGGCGTCTAAACTGGAGGCGGAGCTGAAAGAGGCCAGGCAGACCGTCGCTGAGTTGGAGCAGGCTAAGAAAGCGGTGGCTGAGCTGGAGCATACTAAAAGAAAGGTAGTTGACCTGGAAGAGCGCCTGTCCAAAGCTGATTCAGACCTTCAGAAGGCCCAGGATGACTTGAAGGTAAAGGGCGAGGAATGGCAGAAAGTGAAGGATGCCATTGTGCAGGAAGCCAATGCTGGAGTGGATACGAGCTTCAATGAGGGTGCCTCCTCTTTCTTGCAGCTTGTTATGGAAGTTATTAGGGAAATGTTCCCTGACTTTAATGAGAATGCCTTCCGAGACCTCTATACTGCCAAGAACGAAGCCCGGGCAAATAGGTCGCCTGAAGAGGCTACTGGCCCTAGTCAAGATGCTCCCAATGTTTAACATGCAGGCCAGTCGTTCTCTGAGGGCTCTTGCCCTTATCCTACTGCGCCTTTGCTTCCTCGCTGACATTTTAACATTTTTTGCGCGCCGGGCCCTGATGTGGCCGGTTGCCTGTTCTGATGTAATATTTTTACTTGCTTGTGCCCGGATTTTATTGTTTTTTCTGTCAAACTCTTCTATTTGTTTATGAATGTATCTTCTTTGCTCTACTTGCTGTTTTTCTTTCGAGTTTAAACCTGGTTGGGCCTGACCCTAGCCTCTGGTTGAAGTCCAGGGGGCCTGCCCCCTACCTGCCTAGAGATAGGTAGGGGGACTTAGCGTTTTTTATACAAGGTTGGGGGATGCCCCCCAGTCCTTGTTCATTTGGCGCGTGGGGCCTGGCCTGACCCTGGCTTCTGGTCGAAGTCCAGGGGGCCTGCCCCCTGCCTGCCCAGAGGTAGACAGGGGGATTTAGCGTTTTTTATACAGGGTTGGGGGATGCCCCCCAGTCCTTGTTCATTCGACGCGTGGGGCCCGGCCTGACCCTGGCTTCTGGTCGAATTCCAGGGGGGCTTGCCCCCTGCCTGCCCAGAGGCAGGCAGGGGGACTTTGTGTTTTTTATACAAGGTTGGGGGGCTGCCCTCAGTCCTTGTTCATTCGGCGCGTGGGGCCCGGCCTGACCCTGGCTTCTGGTCGAAGTCCAGGGGGGCTTAAATTTTTGTTGGAGGGTCCGTTTCCCTTGGTTTTAGCAACAGGGGGGCCTCCCCCTATTGCCCCCTGCTCGTTTATGTCTGAAAACGCCAGTTTGAACAGAGAACGAGTATAAATTTCAGACTTTTTCATTTCTTCAAAAACTTCTACAGTAATTGCCGTCGACATTCTATTTTGACCGTCCTCCGCCAATTTTTCTGAAAGGAAAATTACTTAGCTTCCTAGTGGTTAGACATAATATTTCTTTAAGGTGTCTGCGTTCCAGTGGGCGACCAACTCCAGGCCTTCAAGATTAGCAATTATGTAGGTGCCTGGCCCCATAATCCGGGTTACCTCGTATGGGCCTTCCCAGTTGGCGCTCAGTTTTCCATGCTCTCTTGACCTTCCTATAGCCTGTGTTTTTCTCAAAACCAGATCCCCCACTTGGAAACATCTTTCGTTCACTTTTTTGTAGTACGCCTTCCTTATCCACTGTTGGTAGGCGGCTATGTTAATGCTGGCATCCTGCATGACTTCGCTGACTAGGTCTAAAGTTTCGACCATTGCTGCCTCATTATCAGCCCTGTCATACTGCTGGGATCGCAGGGTGGGTATCCGCACTTCGATGGGCAGCAGGGCCTCCGCCCCGTAGACCATGCCAAAAGGGGTTTGACCCGTTGATTCTTTCCAGGTGGTCCTGATTGACCATATTATGCTTGGTAGCTCATCTGCCCACCTGCCCTTGAGGTTATCCACCATCTTTTTTAGCCCATTCAGGATTTGCTTGTTGGCAGCCTCAGCCTGCTCGTTATTTTGTGGATGGCAGACGGCATAGTAGGCGACTGTTATACCATGACCTTCCAGCCAAACTCTTAAGGGGTCGTTGTCAAATTGCCTCCCATGGTCAAATACCAGCATTTTTGGCAAGCCAAATTTGGCTATGATATTCCTCCAGATCACTTTCCTGACTGCAGGTTCAGTAATGTTTGGGACTGCTTCGGCTTCGCTCCATTTTGTAAAGTAGTCAATCCCCACTATTAAAAACTTCCGGCCACCCATAGCTGCAGTGAAGGGGCCCAATATGTCCATCCCCCACTGAGCGAAAGGAATAGGAGATAAGATTGGCCTGAGCTCCTGGGCTGGAGCGTGAATTGAAGGGGCAAATAACTGACACTTCCTGCACCTTCGGGTTAAGTCTCTTGCATCAGCTAGCAGGGTTGGCCAATAGTAGCCTGCCCTTAGGGCCTTGTGGGCTAGTGACCTTCCTCCTATATGGTGGCCGCAGATTCTTGAGTGGATATCGTCTAGAACCTCTGCAGCCTGTGTTGCCCCCAAGCATCTAAGTAATGGTGAGGAAAATGACTTCTTGTACAGCTCTTCATTGACCAATATGAACCATGCAGCCTTTGCCGGCATTTTTCTTCTTTGAGCAGGGTCAGACGGAAGAATTTTGTGCTTCTTGAATTGGATGATTGGAGTCATCCAATCTTCTGGCCCTGCTTCCTCAATAACACTGACCGGCTGGAAAGGGATATTAGATTTTTCCTGGATTACGTCCACCCAGACCGACCTTCTTATGTCTTGCAGGCTAGAGCTAGCCAGTTTTGACAGGGCATCCGCCCGGTTGTTCTAGGATCGGGGGATCTGTCTGACTTCATAGGATTTTAAGCCTGATAGTTCCTGCTTCACCTTCTCCAGATATGCAGCCATGGCCTGATCCCTAGCCTCGTACTCTCCGTTAATCTGGTTAGCGATGAGCTGGGAGTCTGTTGCTAAGATAATTCGCTCTGCTTCTGCGGCCCTAGCCAGATTAACGCCTGCAAGGACGTCCTCGTATTCAGCCTCGTTATTTGATGCAGGGAAGGTGAACCTGAGCGCATGCTCGAAGTCCACTCCTTCCGGGCTGGTCAGCACAATCCCCGCCCCTGCACCGTTGGCTGTAGATGACCCATCTGTGTACACCACCCATTCTCCGGCAGGCGGATCATCCTCTTCTGAGTGGGAACATTCAGCCAGGAAGTCTGCCAAGGCATGTGCCTTGATGGCGGTCCTGGACTGGTATGATATTCCCAACCCACTCAGCTCTATGGCCCGTTTCAACAATCTCCCAGATTTTTCAAACTTTTAGAACACTTTTTCAAGGGGTTGGTCGGTTAGCACCACGACAAGGTGGGCATCAAAGTAGGGTCTGAGCTTTCTGGCTGCAATGACGACCGCGTAGGCTGCTTTCTCGACCAAGGGGTAATTTCTCTCTGCTGCCCCCAGGGCATGACTCACGAAATAAATGGGCTGCTGGGAGCCTGCTTCTTTTCTTAGGATCACCGCACTTACCGTTGAATTTGTTACGGCGATGTAGAGGAAGAGCTTCTCCCCTGCCACTGGCCTTGCCAGGGTGGGCAGCTTTTTCAAGTGATTTTTTCAGCTGCTCAAAAGCCTCTTTTTGTTCGTTTTCCCACTTAAATTGCTTGTTACCTTTCAACACTTTGAAGAAGGGTGTTGACTTGTCGGCTGACCTGGCAATGAATCGTGCCAGGGCAGCCATTCTGCCAGTCAGGCGCTGGATATCTCTTATTGTCCTTGGCTCAGGGAGGTCCAGGACGGCTTGGACTTTCTCAGGGTTGGCGTCAATTCCTCTGGCGCTGACCAGGAAGCCTACAAATTTTCCAGAGCGGACCCCGAAGGTACATTTCTTTGGGTTAAGCTTCATCTGATATGTGCGTAGGGAGGAGAAGGTCTCCTGCAGATCTTTCAGGTGCCCTGCATCCCTCTTACTTTTCACGATTGCGTCATCCACATAAGCCTCCAGGTTCCTACCCTTCTGATCTTCGAAAACTTTGTCAACTAGCCGTTGGTAGGTGGCTGGTGAGCCTAGGTCGTATGCTCCCAAAGATAAATAATTAAGTCCTATTACCTTTAACAATATAGTAGAGGTAAGTCGGGTGTCGAATCCACAGGGAAGACGGTGTAAATTAATGTGTGGATAAAATAAATAAAAGTAACAAGAATAATGGGGGTTTTGTGATTGAATTGTCTAATAACTAAAATAAGGAAAGTAAAATAACTAATAATGAGAATTCAGATAATTAAGAGACTCGACTCAAAGAAAATCCACTAACTAGTTAAACGATTGATCATCGACTACTAACCTTTATTTAATCCTTGAGTATTCTATTGTGAAACTGAAAGTTCCAATTGTTCTGTAGATAATATTACTTAGGTCGAAACGCGATACTAAGCAACCTATTTATTGAACAACCTAATCCACGCGTCTAGATTTAATTCAATAACAGCATGAACGATAAGAACAATTCAATAGAAATAACGACCTTTAACACACGCGGTTATTGGTTCGAATTATATGTTTATTCCTCCTTTTACCCAATTACGATGAAACGCATACAAATAATTAGGTCTAAAGGTTGCAACTTTATCAAGTGAATTGAACAATTACGGATTCAAACACAAAGAATTGCAATAGATTGAAGATTGAAATAATCAATTGGCCAAAAAGATTAAACAAACAACAATCATAAAATTAGCACGAAGAATAAACAATACTCAAGTAATTAAATCAAGATTAAGAAAAGTCTCACAATCAATTAACTAGTAGCTTCAATTCCTTGATCCGAGAAGAAAGATTAGTTACACATGAAAATTAGGGTTCTTCTCTTTTTCTTATTGATGAACGTAACAATGAGTTAGTATCATAAAAAAAATAAAAACTAAACTAATAGTCTTAATCCAATAATATGTAGTCTAATAATGAAAATAGGAAAGTCCAATAATTTCCTAACTCTAATAATAATATTATAATAAATAATAATTAAGCTGACACGGACTCAAAGCAGTTCCGTCTTCAATCCCCGAGCTGCGCTTTGATTTTTCACTCGGTTTAGTTGGGCTTGTTCTTCACACTCTCCGTCTCGAGCCCAAATCACACATAGAGGAATTAGAGCTCTAAAAACCGTCTTTTCTTCAATAAAGCACAATTTCTTGGATAAAACCAATTAGACGATTTCCACTCTAAATCCACACCTTTCATCATCGAATCTAGCATAATTCTCTGTCATAAACACATACAAAACATGCTAGATCAACTTCCCCACACTTAGACCTTTGCTCGTCCCGAGCAAAACTCGGAAACATCAACAATAAAACACCCACGGTCTTACAAAAGAAACACGGGAAGCTCGACATCACACAAAATTCATCCCTTCAACCACCCTCCTTATATCATCCTCAAAATTTAAGCACAAGGTCACAATAACATGAAAATTCTCTACAACAACCAAAGATTGTGACCACAAAACAACACCAAAAATCATCGGAAAATAACACTACGCCCCTTATTTCTTCTAGTCCTAAATATGATCACATGTGCTACAAAATATCACCTATGGTAAATGATGTATACCACTATTCTCCACAACCCACACATGTAATCGACCTAAACACCTCTAAGACCTTAATACAAAACAAAACAACCCTCCAATCGCATAATATTTAGTGCTACGACTACACCGCACCGCGATTCTTCTCACCTTAACCAACTATCCTACCCGACTGACCTTCTATTTCACCCTTCTTATGACACCACACCAAGAATGGAGAAAGTATTGTGAATTTTTTCCTAAATCCCTCATTTTGCCTAGAGTGTCCGCCCTTGCGGATTTTCACTCTAGCTTTCATTTTTTTTCACTCACACTACTCTCGTGGCACGCAACTCAATTTTTCTTTTTACCCGGAGCGCCCTTTTGGGTTTTCATTCTGTCCTCGGCCACTTTTCCCATTCTTGCCTAGGCGCCCTTTCCGGGTTTTCACCCAGCCGGGTTTATTTATTTCTTTTTGTTTTTTCAATTTTTTTTTTTTAATGAAGTAACGAAAACAAAGCATATCACACTAAGTACCAAACTATTACAAATCGGACCGATTTGCCTCCCCACACTTGAATGAAACATTGTCCTCAATGTTACAAAGGACACAAAAATAGAAGGAGAAGAAGCAACCTCGCACCACATATTCCCCCACACCTGATTGTCTCACCACAAATGTGGTTGGAATAACACGAAGGACAACAAGGGTGAGACAAGCCAAAAATAGTGATTGATGAACAAATGAAACCCGAAAACTCACATAGTCAACCCATCGAACAACTTACTACGTGCACTAGGGAAAACACATCTTCAACTAAATCCAGAACACTGCTCCACCTCCAACAGCACAAGTAAATGACAAAACGCCAATCCAAACATTTCATTGATCCCAACATCGATTTTTCAGGATACCAAATGCTTCAGGCTCAACCAACTTAGACAAAATAAAGCACACAAATGCCCAAACTGCAACAAATTCAACTTAAACCAGGACCAGAACCGATGCCACTTGATAAGACTGGAACCACAGCTGACACTTTATGTGATAAGACTCAACAAATTGAGAACATAAGGAGAATTACAGCCCAAAACGAGCAGCACCCTTGGTCGATTTTTAAACATACCAATATCCCTTATGTCGCCTTGCTATTCGACCAGAAACTGTAATATATGGCGGACCCAGTTGCTGAATCAGTCGAGAGTGAGCGATAACTAGCAGTCGTACTTTCAGTTCTGCAATTGGACCGTCAAAATCCTCGATTTGTGCGTCAAAACCCTAGGTTCCGACTTCAGTGAAGAACATGTGTGATAAGACCAGCAAAACGAATTGGAGTTGGAAGATGGGGATTGAATAAAGATGGTGATGAATTTTGATTTGGGGTATTTGGGATTTTTTTTCGAAGATGGAAGTGGGGATTTTCTAGAGGGAAAAGGAAAGGTAGAAAAAAAAATTGGAGTGAAGGATTGATTGAGGTTGTGATGTAAAGAATCTAAAGATTGAAGATGGTGAATTGAATTAGGGGTGAAAGAAGATGGAGGAAGGGGTCTGTACGTTTGATTTTTTTTGAGTTTTTTTTTTTTAATTCAGTCTTGAACTGAGCTAAGGTCGAGGGGTGGTCGTGGGATGGTCATGGGGTGGTCGTGGGGTACATTCTGGTCAGCTATTTTGCTCTTTTCCACGACCTCATTTCAAGTACCCCTCGAGTCCTCCTCGAGTGTAGCTATTTTCAACACTTGTATTTTTTTTCACACTTTTTTTTTCATAAAACTACCTCACCCCTCTCTCGCTTGCTCACTAGTCACTCTTTTTTTTCCTCTCATCCCTCTTATTCCGAATGAGACGGTGACATCAATCCGACCTGAAAATAGCTAAAGTTAGATAACTAAAAAAAAGTTAAAATCACATACAAACTAAAGAAAAATATAGAAAAAAACTAAAATAAATAAATAAATAAACACTCGGGTTGCCTCCCGGAAGCGCTCTTGTTTTACGTCGTTGGCTCGACATGTTGCACGGTAGCTCACTAAATCACCGACTTGATCTAGAGTTTCATCTTACGAACAAAAGGCAACCCAATATCACGATGATAGACGCGAAATACTGGAGGGTCATCATCTTTCCCCGTCTTCTTCTTAATCCACCCGTCGTACCAAGCTTTGGTCGCACCTCGATGGATTCTCGCATCCTTACAGCTAGCCCATAAAATTTTACACTTCGGGGGTGCAGGAGTGAGATCCTGCAATTCACAAATACTGCTCGGAACCGGTGATTCCCGACTTCTCCTCGAATGAGGGTTAGTAGAAATAACACATAGAGAATGGACATCAATATTAGTCGAATTAGGTGGACTAATTTCAAATTTAACCACCCTCCCATTAAATTCCATGGTCAAAGAACCGTTAGGAACATCAATCCGGGTTCCTGCGGTCTTCAAGAAAGGTCGACCCAATAAAATTGGGATAGCATCGGCATCATGTGCCATATCTAAAACATAAAAATCAGCCGGAAAGACTAATTTATCGACCTTGACCATCACATTCTCTACGACCACTCTAGGTACAACACTCGACCGATTAGCAAGTTGAACAACCACTTTTGTACTCTTTAGAGGACCAAGTGCTAACGACTTATAAACTTGGAATGGGAGGACATTTATCGACGCCCCTAAATCTAACATGGCTCTTTTGAACCGCATATGACCTATAGTGCAAGGTATGGTGAACATACCCGGATCACTACACTTGGGAGGGGTCTTAGTCCTAAACAAAGCCGACACAAATTCACTAGCTTGACCCTTAGACTTTTTCACATTACGTTCCTTTTGATTCCTCTTGATTGTACAAATTTCTTTTAAGAACTTCGCATATCTAGGAATGTTTTTAAGTAAGTCAAGTAAAGGAATATTTACCTCGCATCTACGAAAGGTTTCGTAAATATCGGTGTCATTCTCCTTCTTTCTAGTGTCTTTCAAGGCCTCAGGAAATGGTGGGAGTGGCTCATAAGTCGGAAAAATCGGAGTCACCTCCTTTGACTTGGAAGCAATTTCACTTCCCTCTTCATTAGGGAGCTTCCCCTTATCGATCACAAGCTCCTCCTCTTCACGGATAATCACCGTCTTAGGTTTGGTTTTAGGCTTTTCAACCTCAACCAATTGCCTACCATTCCGCAAGGAAACCGCGCTCACATTATGCTTCGGAGTTTCTACCGCTTGAGAAGGTAAACCACCCGACTGTTTAGCTTCCAAACGATTGACCGCGGTAGCTAGTTGACTCATTTGATTCTCAAGATTTTTAAAATTCTGCTTATTCTCTGCTCGATCTTGAGTAACACTAACGGTGAGAGCCAGAATCATATCCTCCGTAGACATCGATGAGCTCGATGATTCTTGTGGAATAGCTTGTTGCGGCACTTGTGGAGTGAATTGTTGTCCTTGTGATCGAGGGATGAATTGACCTCTAGGAGGGCCAACTTGGTGAGATTGCCCCTTCCAAACGGAGTTGTAAGTATTAGAGTACGGATCTTACTTTCTATTGTTGGATTGATTTTCCCAAATCCCATTCACCATCTCCGAATCATGCTCTTGGATTTGGGGACAAAGATCGCTCGGGTGACCTGAAATAGAGCAAATACCACAAACAATGAGTGATTGTTTACCTACCATCATAGCATGCACCATCGAGGTTAAACTATCAACTTTTTTCTCCAAGCTCGTATTTGAACTCAATGAGTTCACACCACGGCGTCCATCTTTTCTAGCAAAATCCCTAGAACTCTCAGCTAGCTCTATGATAATATTCCAAGCATCTGTGGGATTCTTATTTACTATGCCTCCACCGCTAGCAGAATGAACCATACGACCATCCTCCGGGGTAAGTCCACCACAAAAGTATAGGATGAGATCTTGGTCGGAATACCCACGATAAGGACAACCGGCACATAGTTGCTTGAAGCGTTCAAGGAACTCGTACATAGTCTCTCCCGTATGTTTCTCCACATTACTAATGGCTTTCTTCAAGTGTGCGGAACGGGATGGTGGGAAGTACTTCTCCAAGAATGCCTTCTTCATATCCACCCAAGTTGTGACACTGTTAGGTGGTAAATAATACAACCAATCTCTTGCATTCCCCTTCAATGAAAAGGGAAAAGCTCGTAGCTGCAGTTGTTCATCAGTCACACCGGCCGGCTTCATACTAGAACATACAATATGGAAATCCGAAAGATGTTTATTCGGATCTTCGATGCTCGTTCCATTGAAAGTGGGTAGATGATGGATCAGACCCGATTTCAATTCAAAAGTTGCTCCCTCGGCTAGAGCTGGAAAAGTAATGCATAACGGTTGAACCGTAAGATCGGGAGCTGTGAGCTCCTTCAGAGTACGTGTTTCTCTCGCCATAATTACTTCGTCCTCAGATTCGGGTACAGACTCCGGTATAGAATCTTGATCGCTTTTGGGCTCGGGTTGATCAAAGATGATCAATTCACTATTATCACCCCGTCTCCACCTGAAAATTGAACGTTCGATCTCTGAGTCGAAAGGCTCGAGTGGATTGTTAGTGGAACGAGTATTATGCATATACTAGCATAGCTAAAAAAATAAAAATAAATAAAAAATCTACACTAAACAAGACACAAAAATTAACTATTGCCTTCCCCGGCAACGGCGCCAAAATTTGGTCAGCCTAGGTCGTATGCTCCCAAAGATAAATAATTAAGTCCTATTACCTTTAACAATATAGTAGAGGTAAGTCGGGTGTCGAATCCACAGGGAAGACGATGTAAATTAATGTGTGGATAAAATAAATAAAAGTAACAAGAATAATGGGGGTTTTGTGATTGAATTGTCTAATAACTAAAATAAGGAAAGTAAAATAACTAATAATGAGAATTCAGATAATTAAAAGACTCGACTCAAAGAAAATCCACTAACTAGTTAAACGATTGATCATCGACTACTAACCTTTATTTAATCCTTTAGTATTCTATTGTGAAACTGAAAGTTCCAATTGTTCCGTCGATAATATTACTTAGGTCGAAACGCGATACTAAGCAACCTAATTACTGAACAACCTAATCCACGCGTCTAGATTTAATTCAATAACAGCATGAACGATAAGAACAATTCAATAGAAATAACGACCTTTAACACACGCGGTTATTGGTTCGAATTACATGTTTATTCCTCCTTTTACCCAATTACGATGAAACGCATACAAATAATTAGGTCTAAAGGTTGCAACTTTATCAAGTGAATTGAACAATTACGGATTCAAACACAAAAAATTGCAATAGATTGAAGATTGAAATAATCAATTGGCCAAAAAGATTAAACAAACAACAATCATAAAATTAGCACGAAGAATAAACAATACTCAAGTAATTAAATCAAGATTAAGAAAAGTCTCACAATCAATTAACTAGTAGCTTCAATTCCTTGATCCGAGAAGAAAGATTAGTTACAAATGAAAATTAGGGTTCTTCTCTTTTTCTTATTGATGAACGTAACAATGAGTTAGTATCATAAAAAAAATAAAAACTAAACTAATAGTCTTAATCTAATAATATGTAGTCTAATAATGAAAATAGGAAAGTCCAATAATTTCCTAACTCTAATAATAATATTATAATAAATAATAATTAAGCTGACACGGACTCAAAGCAGTTCCGTCTTCAATCCCCGAGCTGCGCTTTGATTTTTCACTCGGTTTAGTTGGGCTTGTTCTTCACACTCTCCGTCTCGAGCCCAAATCACACATAGAGGAATTAGAGCTCTAAAAACCGTCTTTTCTTCAATAAAGCACAATTTCTTGGATAAAACCAATTAGACGATTTCCACTCTAAATCCACACCTTTCATCATCAAATCTAGCATAATTCTCTGTCATAAACACATACAAAACATGCTAGATCAGTGGCGCCTGCATTCTTAAGCCCGAACGTCATCATTTTATACATATATGTGCCAGAGCTGGTGATGAAGGCGCACTTCACTCTGTCGGGCTGCCAAAGATACACCTGATGGTACCCTGAAAAGGCATCCAGAAAACTCAGCATGGAGTACCCACTAGTGGAGTCTACCAGCTGATCAATCCTTGGAAGCGGGTAGCAGTCCTTCGCGCAGGCTTTGTTGAGGTTTGTGAAGTCCACGCACATCCTCCATCCGCCCGAAGACTTTTTTACCATTACCACGTTTTCTAGCCACTCAGGGTAGTCGCAGACTTCTATGAAATTTGCCTTCAAAAGTTTCTCAATTTCCTCCTTGATGGCTAGATCTTTTTCTGCAGACATGTTCCTCTTCTTCTGCTTCACAGGGCGGGCTTCCGGACTTACGTTCAGCTCGTGAACGATATAAGCCGGGTCGACCCCCGACATTTCGTCTACCGAGTAGGCGAACACGTCCCTGTTGTCCCTTAGGCCCTTGATCAGCTCTACTTGGTAGGACTCTTCCAGGTCAGCCCCTATGAGAACTTGTCTCCCTGGTTCCAGGTCCACCAGCATGCTTTCCCCCCCAGGTTCGAGGTGGTTAGCTGCCTGCTGGTCAGCTGGAATCTCTCCCTCTCTACTGGGGGAACTGTCAGCCTTTCTTTTTTCCTTTTTTCTCGGTTTCGTGGGTCTGCAGGGCCACGGAATAGCATTGTCTGGCCGACTCTTGATCTCCGTGCACCTTCCCCTCCATACCGAAGTCTGTCACATAGGCCACGGTCAGAGCCCTGATTGATATGGCAGCTTCAATTTCGTCTAAAGTGGCTCTGCCTATCTGGGCGTTGTACGCAGATTTCGCGTCTACCACAACGAACGACGCCCTGACATTCCTGGCGGAGGTTCCCTCCCCAAATGTTACTGGCAGATCTATAATCCCCATTAGGAGTACGCCTGCTCCGCTGAACCCATACAATGATCTAGGGGCAGGTTTCAGGTGCCGTTTTTTCCAGATTCATTTTCTCGAATGCGTCTTTATACAATAAGTTGGTGTAGGCGCCAGTGTCCACCATGCATCTTCTCACAATGTTATTGCTGATTTCGAGGGACAGTACCAAAGGGTCACTGTGGGGGTATATTACTCGCCCTGCATCCTCAGGGGTGATGCTCAGGGTCAGGCCCTTTGGGCTTCCTGTCCTTTCAGCATAGCAGATTTGATTTCGTAATTCACGAATTTGTCTTTTCTGGCCTCGTTTACTTGTCTGGCCCTCTGCATCCCCTGATACCACATAGATTATCAGGCGATGTGGCACCGAGCCTTCAGGTTTCTCCACCGTCTCTTTCTGGGCCTTGTTCCTTGCTGCATAGTTACCCAGCCAGCCATTCCTGATGAGTTTCTCAATCTCATCCTTCAGGTGGCGACATTCCTCGGTGGTATGCCCTACACAGTCGTGGAACGTACAAAATTTCTTTGGATCCCCCTTCGGGCTGCGCGGCTTACTCGGGCGATTCCATTTAGCTGTTTCTTTTTCTAGTTCAAAGATTTTTGCCCTGGATTTGTTGAGGGCTGTATAGCTGTCGAATCTGGGCTGGTAAGCTATGCGCTCTTTTCTGGGGGGCGTCTCCTTCCTCAGCTCTCTGCTTCCCTGTTTCAGTTCTGCCACGTCCACCCTGCGGTCCCCCTGCGGCATGGCAGGTCTTGCGAGGGTATCCGGCATGCTGTGGAATTTTTCCTACAGCATGAAACCTTCCGCATTTTTTTGAGCCTTGGCCAGAGTTTCTGGCTGGGCTCTGATCATTTGATTCTTCATTTCTCCAGGGAGCAGAGAGTTGGTCAGTGCATATGCCGCTGTCGGGTCATCTATCTCCTTGACCTGCTGGAAGGATAGATCGAACCTTTTCAAATATTCCCTGACGGTTTCGCCCTTCTTCTGTCTAAGGGTCATCAGGTCAAAGCGGGTGAGACGGCGTCTTTTGTTTCCGGCATACTGGTCTAGAAAAGCCTCGGCCTGTTCAATTAAGTAATTGATCGAACCCTGTGGTAGATCCCTGAACCACCCCTGGGCCAGACCCACCAAGGTGGTGGGAAATATTTTACACCAGACCGCATCGTCGGCATCGTACATGCCCATGTGACTTTCATATGCAGCCAGATGATCCTCCGGGTCGGTGGTTCCATCGAACTTGACGGATGGCATTTTGATTTTTGGAATGGGATACCTCTGCACTTCAGGGTGAAGTGGGGTCCTGGTAGGTCTGCCTGCTATCCTTGACCTGCTCCTGACGGAGTGGTAACCGTGGTCATCCCATGTGTCAGGGGTCGGTTTCCTACTGCCGGAGGAGCAGTGCCTGGGCGGCTGTCTACTCATTGCTTCATTGTCTCTGGCAGGGGAGTGATATTGCGAGCGTTTTTTGTGGGCAGGCTCGAGATTATTACCTTGCCGATGTCTTGACTTCAGGGGTTGCCCATGGTTGAGTCTTGATTGCAGGCTTTGAGACAGCCCTGGTGCTGGTTGTGACTCTACCACAGGGGTCAATCTGGAGAAAACATCACCCCGCTTCTCTGTGTCTCATTCGGTCCTGCAGATCTTGGGACAGACCCCTTTTTTTGAGGGCAACTGTGGATTTAGTGGTGTGTATGGAGAATGTTGTCTGCTGGGCAGGTTGCTCTTGATTGCCTGCTGTAATACGCTTCTGCACTTGCGCATACACTTAAGCAGTTTTCTTCGCCTTCCTTTGGATGTTTCTGGCGGCGGTCCGCTTCATACCCCCAGCTCCCTCCCCACTTTCGAAGTGAAGTTGTCTGGGGGTCGTTGCGACCCTGCCCACCAGATCCTCAGGGGTAAATTCCTGGTTAAGCATCGCCGAGAAGAAGGCTGCTGTCTGTGCCATCTGAGTAGGGGTGAGGTTCAAGGTGTGCCTCGGATGTGCCCCCTGCCCAACTGTCACAGCGGTGTCCTTATCGGGTGCTCCCTGGAGACTAGCCCACCCCACTCCTGGAACGAAGTGTGGCGGCGGGCGTCCTCTCTGGCAGTGGCATGCCATACAGGGGGATCACCGGTGGGACCATCGGACCCGCCCCAGAACTGGCATCGACAATTTCAGGCATATTGATTGATTGCGATTGATTTTGGTGGAAAATTCGTGAGCACAACCGAACTCTTCCCCACAGACGGCGCCAAATTGTTCCGGTAAGGAAATAATAAACCCGATTTTGGGTTCGGGTCTCGATGGATGTGATGTTACTTTGGATAGTATCCGTTTGACTTTCTTTGATCTCCTCTTCCCCTCACTCCGGTGGTCGGACCTTCCCGGCGAAGACGGCCTGCTCCCTGCACAATAAACGCACAGGGCCCCGGAGGTGTCCGGGGGAACCTTCTCCGATGCCTAAGTCAGTCCGTGAATAGCCTTAAGGAACCTTACTCGTGAGGAATAAGGTGGCGGTTTTTTAGAGTGAGAGTCTAGAGAGAGAAAATCCAACCCCCTCCCAATGTGAAAAATGGAAGAGTATTTATACATTTCCACAAGAGAGAGGGAAAGGGGAGGGAGAGAGAGAAGATGTGAGTGGATGAGGGGACGACACGTGGGCTCCTCTTGTCCACTCATACCTCTTTACCTTAGGTCTGATCAGAGGGGCTGACCCTTCCCCCTGCTCTTGCGAGGGGCCAGAGGGCTCTGCTCGGCAGGCGGGAGAGGAGGACCCTTTGGAGTTTGCCAACTGTGACCTCTTGGAGGTTCTAGCTGGGCTGCCCTGACGGCCTGCCTGCTTCCTGGGTCGGGTTTCCTTCAGGGTTTGAATTAATGGGCGATCTGTGGCAGGCTACCGACCCCATCAGCGATAAAGTAAAGAGAATCATTGAAGATGAATTGTAAAGGTAAGAAGTTTGAAATGCGGTTGATAATCAGGGCAATATATTCTGAAAAAGTTGAGAAAATAAAACATGTTAGATGGCAGGCTCAAGAGTTGTTTTCTTGCTTTTTGGGCAACACTAGAGAAATTAGTGGTCTCTGTTTAGGCAAATTGGCTTAGGAAGATTGCATGATCTTCAATATGTTGTCCTTTACAATTTGGGATATCAAAGCTTAAACGTAAGACACATTACATCACTCATCACCCATGGCCTTCTCTATTGCCCTTTATTAACTTCACTCATTGATTTCACCCCATAGAGAATGTAGTTGTTGTTCTGGTCTAAACTCTGAGTGAGCGCACACCAAGTTGCAGATCAGAATCGAATCAAACCTCGAGGATCGTGGTTGGAGTAAATAAGTACTCCGTATATATTTCAAAACAACGATTTTATATAAAGTACTCGATTTCACAAGTTGGAGTAGGGTGTATAATTAATGTGGCGAGTTAAACAGATTCAGTCCTTCTCTCTACTCTGATGTGGCAAAGATGTGTCGTGCCTGACACATATATATCAGAGTCATAAAAAGATCAGGAATGCCGACCAAATTGGTAGGCAATACCATGCGTCACAAATTATTGTTATGAAAATAAGTTCAAGAATTAAATGTCAACAACTAAGAAAATCCAAAGACCTTTTTGCCCTTTTGGGTTATCAAAAAAACTACCCGTATAAAAAATGGTAACCCAATAATGTTATCAAAACACTTCTGTTCCGGTCACGGAAACAATTTACCCGGCCTAGGATCCGGGCAGTATAATTGATTTAACGGTGAATAATTGATCGCTTGATTCCCTTGGTCTCTCCTTCCTCTCACTCCTTGAATCGGACCTTCCCGGCGGAAACGGCCTGCTCCCTGCACAATGAACGCACAGGGCCTCGGAGGTTGTCCGAGGAAACCCTCTCCGATGCCTAAGTCAGTCCGTGAAATGCCTTTACGAACCTAGCTCGTGAGGAACTAGGTGGCGTTTTTAGGAGTAAGAGTCTAGAGAGAGAAAATCCAACCCCTCTCATGTGGGAAATGGGGAGGTATTTATACCTTCCCACAAGAGAGAGAAGAGAAAGAGGAATGGTTGGATAGAGAAGTGACAAGCGGCGGCTTCTCACCCATCCATTCCCAATTACCTTAGGCAAAATGACGAGAGGGCCCCTGGGGGTCCTGACCCTGCCGGCCAGGGATTTTCCCAGGGCAGACAGTCTTCCGGCAGGGGGCTGCCAAGCTTTGACAGGCTGGGTTGGCCCATGCTCTCAGCAGTTGACGGCCAATCCTTCAGCGTTTTATGCTTTGTTCTAGGTTCTTGCTGGGGGCTAGTCTTTCGACTCCTTGGCAGGAACCGTCTCGGGGCCTGCCTAGCAGGCGGCTGATTGACAGGCGGCCCACCCCAATCAATTGGCCTTCGTCAGTAGGAGGGAAGTGAGACTTCTCCTCTGCTGGCGACTCTTGCTTGGAGGGGGGTTGACTTCCATGTCTGTTGCAGCATTTAATGCTTCGCACCTTCCCAATGGAACTTTGTACTGCTCCTGTCAGGAATGCAAAGAGGTGAGAGCACTTTTGTAATGATTGCCCTTTTCTTCTGGGCGGATTTTGGGGAACCGTGAAGAGTTCTTGATTGGTGGCTCTCCTCCCAGGGTGGTTGGAGCGTTCATTAATGCGGTGTTTTCCTTGGTATAAATTCCTTAGCTTCCTTTATCATTTGTGTTTCATTCCACCTTCAATCTTTCCATTTTCTTCATTTTAAACATGACTTGGATCAAGAAAAGTGTAATTCGCCGCGGGGTCAAACATGTTTCCTTCATCTTCAGAGGGTTTTGGAGGCTCAGATATGCACGGGCCGCTCATTTAGCTGTTCGCCGGAGTCGCCGTTCACGACTTCGCTTTCGCCGGAGGGGTCGGAAGGCCTCCATTAGGATGGGCAAACGCCCTAGGAGGTCCTCACCTCCTGCTGCGCCTAGGTTTAGGCGTTGCCCCCAGGGAGGGGGCTGTTATGATAGGGGATGTCATGAGTGTTTTCCATGGCTGCACCCTGAACAATTCGGTCCCAACTCTGACACCGATTCCTCCCTGGAGTCGGGTCCTTCTTCGCCTGTAAAGAAGACAGGCTGTCGCGCCTGCGACGAGTCCCGAGTTGTTCCCTTTGGAAGGGACTGGGAAGACAGCAGCCACGACTCTGATGACAACGAAGGTCTTGGCTGCCTGAACGACAGGGACGGAGATGGGGCTTTTGATGACCCCTTTCAGGGTTCCCCAAGTTGGGACTGGGGCTCGGCTCTTGGGAGCCCAGGCAGTCCTGGGGATTATTCCCCAGATTTGGGGGACGACTAGGCCTGCGTGGCAGGGCTTTTGATTTCTGTCAGGCTGGAACTTTTTGAGCCTTATGTAATTTTCTTTCATATCCGACCCACGATGTAGCTTTCCCTTGCAGGGTTTTCAATGAAATGAATATTTTGTGCGTTTTGAATTTTTTGATGAGTTATTATTATTATTATATTATATTATATATATATTTATTTATTTATTTTTGAATGAGGTCGTTGATTGACCTTTCTCTCTGACGTTTCTGTTTACCGAGGCTCTTCTTGAAAAAGGTGAGCAGTTGGTGCTCAGTATGTGACACGTGGATGGTTCTCGAAGGTTTTGTCAGGGATTCCGCCTTTCGGACTTCTTTGGGCTTTATATAAACCTTCTCCCCCTTCACTCTCTTCTTTTACTCCTCTTGATTCCTTACTCCCCATAACACTTCTTGAATCTCCTTCATTGACCGAGCGTTTTCTTTTTGAGGAGCAAGGATCACTTCTTGTCGTCGTCTCTGGCAACTTCACCGGCGTTTTTTAGGTTAGAACTTTCGAATCTCTCGCTTCTTTTCTTCCCTTCTATAGCCTAAATGTCGCGAGTCCGCCCCCTTTCCTTTGATTCTTTGCTCGGAAGAACTGGCGGCGGTGACGGTAGTCGTCATGACGTTACTTCTTCCTCCGGGGTTGGCCCCAGGGAGGAAGACGATCACAGGGGAGAGGGTGCTGAGTCACCTGACCCAGCTCCCTTCGATGTGATTGATTCTGATGACGAAGCCCTGGAGGTGGACCCTGCCAGGGTGGCCGGTCCTCTTATCCGCAGGGAGAGAGGGAGGACCTATTTTCTGGACAAAGAAAAATACGTGGTTCCCTTACAGACCTATCCCGAGGCTAAGAATAGGGACCTGATCTTGGAATGTAACGCGACTGAGGCCATCGAGCAGTTTTATAATTTTGGGGAGGGGTACACAGTGGTGATCCCTGGGGAAAAAGACACAGTATGCTGTCCCCCAGAAGGGTGTGTAGCCGTCTTCCATAAGGCCCTAGAATTCGGCCTGCGATTCCCGTTACATCCCTTCCTGGAGGAAACTTTCAGGAGGATGAACGTCGCCATCGCTCAGTTAAATGCAACGGCCATTAGGGCATTAGTGGCCTATACTTGGACCTGCCTGTTCCATGGCGAGGGGCCTTACATCGACGCCCTTCGCTTTATGGTTGGCCTCCAAATGGTGTCTTCATCTGGGGGGGATGGCTCCCCCGGCTACTGGTCTCTACTGAGACAGAAAAAATACGCCTTGGTCTGGCCGGCCATGAGCAGTCTCAAAGACTGGAAAAACAATTTCATATATGTTCATAGTGCGTCGGGGTGGAAAATTCCTAGACATTTTAGGAACCATGTCCATACCCGCATGGAGACGCGTGAGGAGTATCATCCTCGTGTTGGGGGGAAGGCTCTGGAAGTCATGCTGAGCGATAAGGAGAAGATTTTGATAAAAAAGTTTGAGATCGTGACGGATAAACATGGGAACTTTTGCCCTGTTTTCTGGCTCCCTCATGCGGAGCTCATCACGACAGACGAGTACCTGCTTCCCCTGGGCCTGATTCGTGGCCTTGAAGGTAGTTCTAGGGTTTTCTTGTTGTCACGATTTTCCAGGGATTTTATTTCTCCCTGCTTTTTAAATGACCGCCTTTCCTTTCCTGCAGATTCCTACTCTTGGAGCTGGACCAAGAAGCAGGTCAGAAGGTTAGGCTTGAGCGAGGAATTGCACGTTCTTTCAAAGCGTCCCTCCCTTCCACCAAATTTTAGAAAAGGAAGTAAGGCCCTCATGAAGCTTGTGAAAGACTTCGCCGCTGGTCGAAGATTACCTCTCCCTCCCGGCTGCCTTCGTCGAAGCCGGCGACTCCTACTCCCAGTATTCATGAGGGGGAAGCGGAGGTTACATCAGGGGCTACTCCTTCCCCTGGTCAAAAACAGGGTGCTTCTCCGGCTGGCCCTCGGATCTCGCAGGGAACACAGCCTGGAGATTCGGAGGGGACTGGGGAGAGTGTTCCCTTGGAAGCAAGAAGGAAAAGGGAGAGGGAGCCTCCTAGTGCCGACGTGGTGGACCTGGAGGCGGATGTCTCCACCCCTGAGGCGAAACGCCCTACACGTGAGCCCTCTAGTATTCCCTTCCCAGAGGAAAATGTGGAGTTCCACTACACGGCTGGTGATAGTGTAGATGTATCGGGCCTGCTTTCTGACTCCGGGGCTGTTTTGGCCGACCGTCTTACAAAGATGGTAACTTCCACCTCTCATCAAGTGCTTCAATATATCCAGCGTACCTCCAAGGTCATGTTGGCATCTGCGGAACTGGCGGCTCTCAGCCGCCTGAGTGATGAGGAGCTAGCAGTTACCCCTGGGGCTCCTCCTCCCGACCGCCTGGCCATGATAGAGAGGGACGTCTCCTTGATAAGCTCCTTGAAAGACAAAATGACAAGGCAAGAGGGGGAGTTGGAAGAGGCCAAGAAGCAGGCTGATCGCTGGAGGCTGCAGGGGGAAATGGCTGTGAAGGAGGTTTCCAAGTTAGAGGCCGAACTGAAGGAGAGCCGGCAATCGTTGGATCGCGCTAACCTATCTTTGGCCGAGATGGGGCATTTGAAGGGGAGAGTGACTGTCCTGGAGGAGCAGCTGTCGCAGGCAAAGTCGGCTTTTGACCAGGCCAAGGGGGAATGGGCGAAAGAGAAAGAGACCCTGGCTGCGGAGACTGAGGAAGCGGTGGGTGCCAGTTTCGTGAGCGGCGCCAACTCCTCTCTGGAATTGGTTATGGAGGTGATAGGGGAGATGTTCCCTACTTTTGACGAGGACGCTTTTCGGAGCCTTTATTCCGCCAAGGACGAAGCCCGGGTGACCAGGCAGCCTGAAGCAGACGCCAACGCTCGCCAGGATGCTGCGTGACGCCCCTTCTCTTTTATGAAAGCTTTTTATTTTCTTGTGCTGAACCAGTGTTCATGGTTTTTCTGTAATTTTTTGCTACTCGGTTTTTTCTTCAATTTTGTAAAGACCTTTTCACCCTTCATGGGTTTTGTTTGTGGAATATTTCTTTTGGCTTTCTATGGCATAACTGTTTTAAAATTTAGGGATCCTTTTCTCGTCTGTTTGATCGCGCCTGTCATAGCCTGTCCCTGGCTTTTGTTCAAAGTCCAGGGGGCCTGCCCCCTGCCTGCCCGGAGGTAAGCAGGGTGGTTTTTGCGTTTTTTATACAAGGTTGGGAGGCCTGCCCCCAGTCCTTGTTTGTCTGGCATGTCCCTGCCTTTTGTTCAAAGTCCAGGGGGCCTACCCTCTTCCTGCCCAGAGGTAAGCAGAGTGGCCTTCGCGTTTTTTATACAAGGTTGGGGGGCCTGCCCCCAGTCCTTGTTAGCCTGGCCTATCCCTGGCTTTTCGTTCAAAGTCCAGGGGGCCTGCCCCCTGCCTGCCTGGAGGTAAGCAGGGTGGCTCTTGTGTTTTTTATACAAGGTTGGGGGGCCTGCCCCCAGTCCTTGTTAGCTTGGCCTGTCCCTGGCTTTTCGTTCAAAGTCCAGGGGGCCTGCCCTCTGCCTGCCCAGAGGTAAGCAGAGTGGCCTTTGCGTTTTTTATACAAGGTTGGGGGGCCTGCCCCCAGTCCTTGTTAGCCTGGCCTATCCCTGGCTTTTCGTTCAAAGTCCAGGGGGCCTGCCCCCTGCCTGCCTGGAGGTAAGCAGGGTGGCTCTTGTGTTTTTTATACAAGGTTGGGGGGCCTGCCCCCAGTCCTTGTTAGCTTGGCCTGTCCCTGGCTTTTCGTTCAAAGTCCAGGGGGGCTGCCCTCTGCCTGCCCAGAGGTAAGCAGAGTGGCCTTTGCGTTTTTTATACAAGGTTGGGGGGCCTGCCCCCAGTCCTTGTTAGCCTGGCCTATCCCTGGCTTTTCGTTCAAAGTCCAGGGGGCCTGCCCCCTGCCTGCCTGGAGGTAAGCAGGGTGGCTCTTGTGTTTTTTATACAAGGTTGGGGGGCCTGCCCCCAGTCCTTGTTAGCTTGGCCTGTCCCTGGCTTTTCGTTCAAAGTCCAGGGGGCCTGCCCTCTGCCTGCCCAGAGGTAAGCAGAGTGGCCTTTGCGTTTTTTATACAAGGTTGGGGGGCCTGCCCCCAGTCCTTGTTAGCCTGGCCTATCCCTGGCTTTTCGTTCAAAGTCCAGGGGGCCTGCCCCCTGCCTGCCTGGAGGTAAGCAGGGTGGCTCTTGTGTTTTTTATACAAGGTTGGGGGGCCTGCCCCCAGTCCTTGTTAGCTTGGCCTGTCCCTGGCTTTTCGTTCAAAGTCCAGGGGGCCTGCCCCCTGCTTGCCCAGAGGTAAGCAGGGTAGCCTCTGGTTTGCGTTGGGGGGTCCATTTTACCCAATTTTGGCAACAGGGGGGCCTCCCCCTATTGCCCCCTGCTCGTTTGTGTGTGAAAGACGCGAGTGTGAACAGGCAACGAGTATAAATCTGTATCTTCTCATTTCTCTTAAAATTCTTTTTGACATTGGGGTGGTCGGAGCCGTCGACATTTCTGATCGTCCTCCGCCTTTTTACTTTAGTAAAAGTGAAAACTGCCTATATTCTTGTTTAGACGTAATATTTTTTTAGTGTATCTACATTCCAGTGAGCGCTTAGCTCTTGTCCCTCCAGATTGGCTATCCTGTATGTGCCTGGCCCCAAAACCTGAGTTATTTGGTATGGGCCCTCCCAATTGGCACTCAGCTTTCCATGCTCTCTTGACTTCCCAATCGCCTGTGTCTTTCTCAGAACCAACTCGCCCATCTGAAAGCTCCTCTGCCGGACTTTGCTGTTGAAAGCTTTCCTCATTCGCTGCTGGTAGGCAGCGATGTTGGTACTGGCTTCCTCCCTTAGCTCATTTACCAGGTCCAGGGCCTCAACCATTGCCGCTTCGTTCTCAGCCTGGTCGTACTGTAGGGAGCGCAGAGAGGGAATCCTTGCTTCGATTGGCAATAGTGCCTCTGCGCCATATACCAGACCAAATGGGGTTTGGCCTGTAGACTCTTTCTTGGTGGTTCGGATCAACCAGAGTATACTGGGGAGTTCGTCTGCCCACCTACCCTTGCAATCATCCACCATTTTCTTCAGGCCGTTCAGGATTTGTTTGTTGGCTGCTTCCGCTTGCCCGTTTGTTTGAGGATGACAGACAGCTGAGTAGGCGACTGAAATGTTGTGACTTTCCAGCCAGATTCTCAGCGGATCGTTATCGAATTGCCTGCCATGGTTAAATACCAACATTTTGGGCAGACCAAATCTGGTGATGATGTTTCGCCAGATCACTTTCCTGACCGCCGGTTCAGTGATATTGGGCACTGCTTCGGCTTCCACCCATTTGGTGAAGTAATCTATGGCGACAATTAAGAATTTTCTGCCCCCTGTTGCCACCGTGAAGGGTCCCAGAATGTCCATCCCCCATTGAGCGAAGGGGATGGGGGATAGGATTGGCCTGAGCTCTTGGGCTGGGGCATGGATTGATGGGGAAAATAGTTGGCATTTCCTGCATTTCTGGGTCAGGCTCTTGGCGTCCGCCAGCATGGTAGGCCAGTAGTAGCCTGCCCGGAGGGCCTTGTGGGCCAGTGCTTTTCCACCAATGTGATGTCCACATATCCCCGAGTGGATATCCTCTAATACCTCAGCGGCTTGATCCGCCCGCAGACATTTGAGCAGTGGATGAGTAAAAGACTTTTTGTAAAGCTCTTCATTGATGAGTATGAACCAGGCTGCTTTAGCCTGCGTCTTCCTCTTTTGTAATGAGTTTGATGGTAGGATACCATGCTTCTTGTACTGGATGAAGGGAGTCATCCAGCTTTCCAGTTCTTCTTCCATGGCATTAATCGTTTGACAGGGATTAGTAGACTTCTCGTATAAAACGTCGACCCATACTGATCTCCGGATGTCCTGCAGACTGGAACTTGCCAGTTTTGACAGGGCATCTGCTCTGTTGTTCTGGGATCGGGGGATTTGTTTGACCTCATATGATTTTAGGTCGGACAATTCTCCCTTTACCATCTCCAGGTACGTGGCCATTGCTTGGTCTCTTGCTTCGTATTCTCCATTAATCTGGTTGGCGATGAGCTGAGAGTCTGTTGCCAAGACAACTCGTTCTGCCCCTGCGGCTTTAGCTAGCCTAACGCCTGCAAGTACTGCCTCGTACTCTGCTTCATTGTTTGATGCTGGGAAAACGAATCTGAGAGCATGCTCAAAGTCGGTCCCTTCGGGGCTGGTTAGTACGACGCCTGCGCCTGCGCCGTTGGCCGTCGAGGACCCGTCGGTATACACGACCCATTCCTCGGCAGGGGCTTCCTCTTCCCCTGAATGGGAGCACTCAGCCAAAAAGTCTGCCAAAGCTTGGGCTTTGATGGCTGTTCTTGGCTGGTAAGATATACCTAGCCCACTCAGCTCAATTGCCCATTTCAACAATCTCCCCGATTTTTCAAATTTTTCCAACACCTTTTCCAGGGGTTGGTCGGTGAGGACTACGACTGGATGCGCATCAAAGTAAGGTCTGAGCTTCCTGGCTGCAATTATGACCGCGTAGGCGGCTTTTTCAACCATCGGATAATTCTTCTCAGCTGCCCCCAGCGCATGACTCACAAAGTATATAGGTTGCTGAGTGCCTGCCTCTTCTCGTAGGATGACTGCGCTGACAGTTATATTGGTTACTGCAATGTAGAGAAAAAGTTTCTCTCCTGCTACTGGTCTTGCCAGGGTGGGTAGCCTCTTAAGATGGTCCTTCAGTTGCTCGAAGGCCTCTTTCTGCTCGTTCTCCCACTTGAACTGTTTGTTTCCTTTCAGTATCTTGAAAAAAGGAGTGGCTTTGTCTGCTGATCGGGCTACGAATCGTGCCAGGGCGGCCATTCGACCCGTCAGGCGCTGGATGTCTCTAATGGTTTTGGGCTCAGGGAGATCTAGAACTGCCTGAACTTTTTCAGGGTTGGCATCTATACCCCGAGAACTGACCAAGAACCCCAGGAATTTTCCGAAGCGGACTCAAAACGTGCACTTTTTCGGATTTAGTTTCATTTTGTAAGCGCGTAGGGAATTAAAGGTTTCCTGCAAGTCTGTCAGGTGTTCTCTGTCCTCCCTGCTTTTTACGATGGCATCATCAACGTAAGCCTCGATGTTTCTGCCTTTTTGTTTCTCGAACACTTTATCAACCAACCGCTGATACGTAGCCCCTGCGTTTTTGAGCCCGAAGGGCATCATCTTGTACATGTAAGTGCCTGAACTAGTGATGAACGCACACTTCACCCTGTCCGGCTGCCACAAGTACACTTGGTGATACCCTGAAAAGGCGTCTAAGAAGCTTAGCATGGTGTAGCCACTGGTGGCGTCTACCAGCTGATCGATCCGAGGGAGCGGATAGCAGTCTTTTGGGCAGGCTTTCTTCAAGTTCGTAAAGTCGACGCACATTCTCCATGCGCCGGACGATTTCTTGACCATGACAACATTTGCCAGCCATTCTGGGTAATCGCAGACTTCAATGAAGTCTGCTTTCAAGAGTTTGTCAATTTCTTCCTTGATTGCTGCGTCTTTTTCTGCAGACATGTTTCGTTTCTTCTGCTTTACAGGGCGAGCTTCCATGCTTACATTCAGCTTGTGAACGATGCATGATGGATCAACGCCAGGCATCTCGTCCGCAGAATAGGCAAATACGTCTTTGTTCTTCTTCAGTAGTTTGACCAATTCGGCCTGGTAGGATTCTTCCAGGCCTGCTCCTACCAGGACCTGTCTTCCTGGCTCCAAATCTACCAGCATACTCTCGCCCCCTGGCTCCAGGCGGTCAGGCACCGGGTGCTCGACTGGGACCTCGCCTTCTCTGCAGGGGGAATTGTCGGCTTTTCTTTTTCCTTTTCTGTCTCTCTCGTGCTCTTGCAGGGCCACGGAGTAGCATTGTCTGGCTGACTCCTGGTCCCCACGTATCTTTCCTTCCAGCCCGAAGTCAGTGACATACGCGATGGTGAGAGCCCTGATGGAGATTGCCGCCTCGATTTCATCCAGCGTGGCCCTGCCAATCAGGGCGTTATAGGCAGACCTTGCGTCCACAACAACAAAGGTTGCCCTGACATTCCTGGCTGCGGAACCTTCCCCGAAGGTTACAGGCAAGTCGATGACGCCCATGGGCAGCACGCCTGCCCCACTGAATCCATACAGCGATCCGGGAGCAGGCCGCAGGTGCCTTTTTTCCAGGCCCATTTTTTCGAAAGCATCCTTGTACAAAAGATTTGTATATGCGCCCGTGTCTACCATACATCTTCGCACAATATGGTTGCTGATCTCTAGGGACAGCACCAGAGGATCACTGTGCGGATATATCACCCGTCCTGCATCATCAGGGGTGATACTTAATGTCACTCCCCTGGGACTCCCTTCTTTCTCAGCGTAGCAGATCTGGTTCCTCAGCTCGCGCATTTGCCTTTTTTGGCCTCTTCGACTGAGCTGGCCCTCAGTGCCCCCTGAAATTACATGGATTACCATCCGGTTCTGCACTGACCCCTCGGGTTTCTCAGGCACTTCCTTCTGAGACTTATTTTTGGCCGCATAGTTGGCTAACCATCCGTTTCTGATCAACTTTTCGATCTCGTCCTTCAGGTGACGGCATTCCTCGGTGGTATGGCCTATACAGTCGTGGAAAGTGCAGAATTTCTTGGGGTCGCCTTTTGGGCTGCGAGGTTTGTTTGGGCGGTTCCATTTGGCAGTTTCTTTTTCCAGTTCGAAGATTTCCGCCCTGGATTTGTTCAGAGCGGTGTAACTGTCGAATCTGGGTTGGTAAACTGGGCGCTCCTTCTTGGGAGTGTCTCCCTCTTCCCTTTGCTTGCCTGGCTCACTTCTGCCCCTTCCACCCTGCGGTCCCCCTTGAGGCTTTGTTTGGCCTGCAGGGGTGTCCGTCAGGCCGTGGAACTCCTCCTGCAGAATGAACCCTTCAGCAATCTTTCTGGCCATGGCCAAGGTTTCTGGCTGGGCCCTGATCATCTGGTTTTTCATTTCCCCTGGGAGTAGGGAGATTGTCAGGGCGTAGGCGGCAGTGGAATCATCGATCTCCCTGACCTGTTGGTAGGATAGATCAAACCTTCTCATGTACTCTCTCACACTCTCACCCTTTTTCTGTTTCAGGGTCATGAGATCGAAACGGGTAAGGCGTCTTCTCTTGTTTCCGGCATACTGTTCGAGGAAAATTTCAGCCAACTCTATGAAGAACCTGATTGACCCCTGGCGGAGGTCTCTGAACCATCCCTGCGCGAGCCCCACCAGGGTGGTAGGGAAAACTTTGCACCATATGGCATCATCTACGTCATACATGCCCATGTGGCTCTCAAAGGCTGCCAGGTGGTCTTCAGCGTCTGTCGTCCCGTCAAATTTGATGGTGGGCATTTTGATTTTTGGAATGGGGTACTCTTGTACCTCGGGGTGCAACGGGGTTTTCGTGGGCCTGCCCACCAGTCGTGACCTGCTTTCCCCAGACTGGTTACCGTGAGAATCCCATTGCTTATGGGTCGGTTTCCTCGTACTGGGGGAGCGGTGCCTTGGTGGTGGCCTGCTTGCTGCTTCATCCTCCGTTTCCGGGGAGATCTGCCTGGGCCTCTTCCTCTGAGAGTGGCAGAGGTTTTCACCCTGATGGTGTCTGGACTCGAGCGGTTGTCCTCGGTTGAGCCGGGATTGCAGGCTTTGGGATAAGCCGGGGACCGACGGCTCTTTGGCTGCAGGTGTTAGCCTGGAGAACACTCCACCCGGCCTTTCCCCTAAGCGTTTCGACATGGGCTCCCTGGGCCTCATGCGCTCCTGTAATCCTTGAGATAAGCCTCCCTGTCCTCCAGACGCCGATTCTGTTGTGTGAATGGAGAATGCTTGCTGGACAGGTGGCTCTGGGTTGCCAGTAGTAATGCGTCTCTGCGCATGCGTATACATTTGAGCTGTTCTCCTTGCTTTTCTTTGAGCGTTTCTGGCGGCGGTCCGCCTCGTGCCCCCGGCCTCGTCCCTACTGACTGGGGACGGTTGCCTGGGAGCCGACGCGACCCTGCCCACCAAGTCCTCAGGTGTGAATTCCTGATTCAGCATCGCAGAGAAGAACGCGGCCGCCTGTGCCATCTGAGCTGGGGTCAGATTGAGAGCACGCCCTGGGTGTGTCCCCAACTCGGGTGTTACAGCAGTGTTTGATCTATCGAGGGGATTGGTTCCCCCTACCGCTAGGATCGTAGCAGGAGGAACCCTATCCGACTGCGGCATACCATACAGGGGGGTCGCCGGCGGGACCGTCGGACCCGCTCCTGTGCTGGCATCACCGATTTCTGGCATGATTGTGTTTAATTTTGTGATTATGAGTGGTTAATTTTAGTGGGTAACTCGTGAGTACAACCGTAAGTTCCCCACAGACGGCGCCAAATTGTTCCGGTCACGGAAACAATTTACCCGGCCTAGGATCCGGGCAGTATAATTGATTTAACGGTGAATAATTGATCGCTTGATTCCCTTGGTCTCTCCTTCCTCTCACTCCTTGAATCGGACCTTCCCGGCGGAAACGGCCTGCTCCCTGCACAATGAACGCACAGGGCCTCGGAGGTTGTCCGAGGAAACCCTCTCCGATGCCTAAGTCAGTCCGTGAAATGCCTTTACGAACCTAGCTCGTGAGGAACTAGGTGGCGTTTTTAGGAGTAAGAGTCTAGAGAGAGAAAATCCAACCCCTCTCATGTGGGAAATGGGGAGGTATTTATACCTTCCCACAAGAGAGAGAAGAGAAAGAGGAATGGTTGGATAGAGAAGTGACAAGTGGCGGCTTCTCACCCATCCATTCCCAATTACCTTAGGCAAAATGACGAGAGGGCCCCTGGGGGTCCTGACCCTGCCGGCCAGGGATTTTCCCAGGGCAGACAGTCTTCCGGCAGGGGGCTGCCAAGCTCTGACAGGCTGGGTTGGCCCATGCTCTCAGCAGTTGACGACCAATCCTTCAGCGTTTTATGCTTTGTTCTAGGTTCTTGCTGGGGGCTAGTCTTTCGACTCCTTGGCAGGAACCGTCTCGGGGCCTGCCTAGCAGGCGGCTGATTGACAGGCGGCCCACCCCAATCAACTTCTTATATGATGATATGTAGAAGTTATTTGACATCCATTTTCTATTTTAACCTACCTAAGCTATTACTTATTACCAATAGTTCTCCTTCACACATTTTCTCATCTCACTCTACACATCTAAAATCGATAAAAAAAAATGATTGTATAAAATCTACGAGTATCACTGAAAACACACAACTTTTGTTAGTGTCACTGGTGATTTATTGAAAGTATTTTGTTTTTTTATCTTATCTGCTAGTACTAGTAAGGTGATATTGACCCATCACAAATGTGTGATGTTGGCACTGGACAATGGACACAACACGATCCACTTTCATTTCAAATGAGATGAGTTTAAGATTTGTGCTCTGTAGTAGTTATTGTATGAGATTTGTACGTTGCTTTGTATAAACAAATAACTAATTTATCAATGACAAATCAATTATCTTTTTACAGAACTTATAAACAGTTGTACGTGTGACTGTGCTCTTTGCAAAAGATTTGAGTGAAAGATATGACCATCAATGAACTCTTTTATTTTATTTTTGACACAATAATGTACTTGAAACAAGTTCACTTAAAATGCATGATGCTTTGATAATTTCATGCTTAGTTGCTTGATTCATTGATAATTTCATAATTATCATTAAATTCCACTTATGTAGTTTGTACTTGATGCAGAAATTCAAATTGCTTTCCTTAATATATAAGGTCCCCTACTCAAAAAATAGAAAAAGAAGACCTACCATGAAGAAAATAATAGAGCTAAAACTCATTAATTAATTAAATTAAAATTGAAAAATAATATGATTATGAGCTTTAATAATTTAATTTAATTTAGATTATCAATATACACCTACTTACATTATTGTAATTTCACAGGTAAACATCCATGGAAGTACTAGTGATGGTTTGAGAAGCCCTAATGGGAACGCCAGTCGTGATTGTCACACGCACCACCCTCGACCTCGGCCTCTTCTAATCCTTTCATGGCCATAATCAAATCATTAACGTTCTTCTGTAGCGAGACGGCGTCTTGCCTGAGTTGTGCATTTTCTTGGAGAAGTTGGTAATTAGAGTCCATGACTTGGCGGATTTTATCAGCAAGTTGATGGTTTGCTGATACAAGTTGGATAACTTGGTGTTGAAGATTCTCAAGTTGTCTCCTCTTCCTCAGCCTTGATCTTCTAGCCGATTCACGGTTCGAGATCATCCTCTTCATCCTCTTCATCATATCTTCCTCATTCTTCTCCTTCATTACGTCGTCTTCATCATCATTATTATTATTGTCATCATCATCCTCTAAGCTTAAGCTATTATTGATCATGCTTGATGAATTGGAATGAGATTGTGCATGCATATGATTAGGGTTTAATGAGGCTAGGTCAAGAAATGGGTGATAATTATTGTTAGGGTTGTTATTGAGGTTTGATATGATCAATTTGGTGTAATTTGACGAAACTTCATAATGGGATGGATTATTGATTATTTGTTGAGAATAGGTTAGGTCTCTTGGAATTGAATCGAGTTCATTTGGTTTGTTTGTAAATTCATCGTTTGAGTACATCTATGATGATAATAATATTAGTAATTATTATTATTATTTGAAATAATTTTCGACGAAATTACCGATATTTTAAGAGAGATTCTTAAAATTAAAAATGATTAGGAAGGAGATCATGAAACAATGGTTTGAAGGGCATGTGATTTATAGACTAATTAATAACATTAGCAGAGGAATCTAGCTAGTACGTAAGGGGTAGTACTCACTGCCTCAAGTTTACAAAAAAAATAGATAAAATTATCGACTTTTGCTACCCCAAAGTTTCTAAATATGAGACTTTAACATAAATTGTAAACAATTTAAGGAGACTTGCTACATACTCAAAATTTTCGTTCTAGATTTGTCCCTGATAGACTAGTATGTATGTATGTATGTATGTCTGTCTAAATTGTCAACATCAAGAAATTCAACTAAACTTGCTAAAAGGATTAAAAAAAGGGGTAGAAAATAAAGTGAACGTAAAAAAAGACTTTTATAGAAAGAATAAATTGTTTCAAGAATATCAATTTTCACTAATTAATTAACTTGGTACACGGCATTCATTTATGAAGAGCCAATGGCGTTAAGCATCAAAAAATAAATTAATGAGTGCATGTGTTACTTTCATATAGAAAAAGTGCATTTACTTTCTCCTAACAAAAAAAATGACATAGTGATCTGAAGGTGAAAGACTTGGAGAAAGCCCTTGAAAGTAAAATGTCACAACAATAATAGTACAAATCATGAATAAAACAGTTTTATATGAAAAGTATTCCTTCTATTTTGATCATTTATTATCTTTTGATTAAAATACTCTTCATACATAACATAAAAGGACATTACAACAAATAGCTGAAACGTTAACGAAGGGAGTATTAATTTTGTAATGACTGGATACCAGTTTTTGACGTGGATTACTCGTTTGGGCGAACACAAATAAATATGTACCAAGTAATCAAGTACTCCCTCCATCTCGATCATTTGCTATCCTTTTATATTATTTGTGAGGATTATTTTACTCAAAGGACAACAAATGACCGGAAAGAGTATATATACAATAGTTTGTTCATGGACAATAATAATATGGAGTAGCCAATACGGAAGGGAAAATGAACGAATATCATTTATACTTCGTATATGTAGCATTGTATTGTGGACATTTACGGATTACAATAACATTACATAACATACTTAGAATAATGGTTAATTTAAATGATAAAGAATATTTTTACTCTAATCATAAAATTGAGCGTTTGATTCTACTCTACGATCTAATGCACTTCTTTCGCATCCAAAAAAATAATAGGCTATAAACTCAGGTACAAGTCAGTATCATTTGGAAACAATCGAAGATAACACAGGCACTCAATGATTAAAGAACCGCATATATAGTTGGTTACTAATTCTTTTAGATCTTGTGTTTAATCGTAATCTACAATTTCGATAATTAATTCAGAAAACAACATTACTCATCTTTTTTCCTTATCTAGCAGTGTTTCTCAGCTTTGGCTAATGAATTAATCGCAAAAAAAAGTGTCAAACATCTATCATTTTCAGGACTTAAGGATTAATATTCGCTTAACAATTATATCTGCATCATGCGAATGAATGAGGTAAACAAAGTGCTTTAATAGCTCGATATTGTTATTTTCAACAAAGCGTGCAATTAATCGCATTCTAATATAGGGGAGGATTAGAGGATTTAACCTAAGTTATACCCATCTTAACCACTAGAGTACTAGACTAATATATCTTTTATACTCGTAATAATTAAATGTAAAATTGTAAATATAAGTGCACTCGAGAGTTATTAGCTAGGGTTATGCGTAAAACATAGTGATGTCATTTTTACGAATTTTTGGATTTTAAAACATAGGAATCATGTGAAAATTATACGAGTAAAAGTTACTCGTACTTTATAATATTATATTCATTACAAAATAATCTTTCATATAATACTCCGTACATTTGAATAGTACTCCGTATTTGATAATATTAATAGCTTTAATAATATTAATATACTGATATGATTGTTCGATTATTCTCTAACTTTAGTGCGATTGCCCTAATTGTAATGTAGAATATTATGTTGTACTTGTATAAATATTGATCTAAGGGATTGCTTGGAATGAAGTTAATGAATTGACGAGGGATAACGGAGCTAAACTGAACTAGAAAATGAAGGAGAGTGGCTAGTGATGATGTGCTAGGCGTACGTAAATGAAGAAAGAAAGATGCTGCAAAGTAATATAACATATTTTGGAAGTAAATAATTATTCTCATCTTCCACTTAAGTAATGTATTACTCTCATATGTATTACTCGGTATTATAATGCAGTGAAGAGTAGATAAATGGGAAAATTGAAGTCATGCGAAATGATCTACTCATATAAGTGTCAATATAGAAAAGAGATGTGAAAATGCTTTAAATAGCCAACTTTTGTTGGATGGAATAATCTACAAATAGGATGAAGGAGAATCATGGAAGATGAATGGTAAAGGTAAGAAGTTTGACACGCAGTCGATAATTAGGGCAATATATTCTGTGAAAATTGAGAAAATATGAAGAATAAAACATGTTAGTTGGTAGGTTCAAGAGTTGCTTTCTTGCTTTTTGGGCAGCACACTGAGAGCATCCCCATCCATTGTTTTTTCTTCATTCTTGATGGAGGATGGAGAAATTTTGGTCCTCCATCCAAGAATGAAATATTCTTGGTGAAGGAGAATTCAAAATCATTTGTTCACTCAAATGGAAGAGAGAATGAGAATTGTGGGACAAGTTGTCATTTCTATGCAACATTTTTTTTCTTTTAATTTTATTCTACCAATGATAAAATGCCACGTGGATTGAGGGTAGGTTTTGGAATTTATTAGAGGATAGTAAATTCATTCTTGGATGGATAAGTTTTTTTAAGATGAAAAATTGAGGAAGAAATGATGAAGTGGAATGGATAGGTCCCATCCAAGAATGAAAAATTCATTCATGGATGAACATGCTCTAAGACCATCTCCAACCATGATTTTCATTCACTCAGCATCCTTTCATCTCTCCTCTTTCTCACTCATCCATTTCACAATAAAAAAAACACTCCTTCATCCATACTCATCTCTTCATCATCATCTTACTCTCTCTCGTCATTTATCTCTCTTACTTTTTAATACTCCACTATTCCACACTTTTTTTTATTAATTATGAAAATAATTTGTTAACTAATTTGATTAATAAAATCGAGTACATATTATTTACCGATATTTGTTTGAGGACCCATAAAACTTTCGTCTCTCATTTTTCGAAGAACTTCCAACATTTGTTGTTCGAGATTATTACCACTACTACTATTATTATTATTCGGATTATTATAATTAAAGTTATCCATGACTAATATTATAAAGAAATAAGTTTAATTTTGATTTGTATTAAATATGATTAACAAAATAAAATAGTGAGATGAAGAAGTAGTGTGACAATATCACTCAATATTATACTCTATTTATAGAGAAAAAAATTCCAATTCAAATTTTTATTTTTATTTTCCAAAAAAAAATCACACAAGATTTTTTTAGCAAAAAAATAAACGAGTATACTTAAACTAACCAATTAAATAATGAATATAGTGTCAACACTTGGCACATTCTCATTGGACAACATTTTTAAAATAAAAAATAAAAAAACCAATCACACACTTTTGCTGCCAACTTCCTTCATCAAGCACTTCATCAACATCTTGCCGAGCTCTACGCTCTTGATGTTCCCTCATCATGAATGGAAGCCATGATGAAGGACTCATCTTCCCTATGATGAGCTCCTTCATCATGGTTGGAGGTGCCCTAAGAGCATCTCCATCCATCTCCATTCTCCATTCTTGGAGGAGAATGAAGAAAAATAGTTCCTCCATCCATGAGAAACCATTCTTCATTGAGAGTAGAAGATATTTATTCTTTTCAAGAATGAAGTGGAGAATGAAAATTGTGGATCCAGATAATAAAAATATTGATATTAAAATAAATTAAAGAGATTGTGTAAATGAATGAGAAGGAGTAGTACAGTGAAATGTGTTGGGATCCACTGGAGAATAGAAATTTCATTCTTGAATGGAGGAGTTATTTTAGGATGAAAAAAAGAAGATAAAAATAATGAATGAAACAATCATTTATAGATGAGGATGCTCTAAAGAAATTTGTATTCTCTTTTTAGGCAAACGGGGTTAAGAATATTGCATGATCTTCAATGTGTTATCCTTGCCAATTTGGGATATCAAAGCTTACACAAGACACATCACATCACTCATCACCCATGGCCTTCTCTATTGGTCTTTATTAACCTTCGCCAGGCCCGTCAAATGATTTTGAGTTGCCCGGTTCTAAAGATTACGACGAGGCCCCCTTGTCCTTGAAAAAGTCTCTTAAAAAAATAAAGGATCACGTCCCTCCCCGTTTGTACAATACTATATGCGAGGAGTATTATATTAAAATGACACAATTATTTAAAACCGGAGAAAATATTAAATTTTGTACAAAAACCTTAAAAATAGTTATTGCCAAAAATTCAAAAGATAATAATGTAATTTTGGACGACTAAAAATATATATTATATTATAACCATTTCATAATATTTCACTTGTTTTTTAAACATTCCAAAATAAATAAAATGGATTTAAGTTACATGTAACAGGAAAAATGTCTCGAGGAGGGGTCGAACCCGAGCCTCTATCCTGGGAACCAACACTTCTACCACCGGAGCAAGAAACAATACTGACTGTATAAGCATTGAAATTTATATTTATTGAGGCCCTTTCTTCAATTGGGCCCCGGTTCTTCACACATGGTGAACTTGCCAATTGACGGCCCTGACCTTCGCTCATTGATTTAGGTCATGTTCTTTTCAACTGACTTCAGTTTAGTTCAATTCAACTCAGTCCTAGGAGGCTCATTTTGTCTCAGTACTTCAACCCACTTCAGTTCAATTCAACTCACTTCAGTTAAGTTCAGTTCAGTCTACTTCAGTCCAAAAGAACAAAGCTTTACTCCATTAACTGTTTTAACATGGTTAAACACCGGCTCCATAAAGAATGTAGTTGTTGTTGGTCTAAACTCTAAGTGAGCACACACCAAGTCACTGATCAGAATCGAATCAAATCTCGAGGATCGTGGTTGGAGTGAATAAGTACTCCGTATGTAGTTCTAAACAATGATATACAGAGTACTCAATTTCACAAGTTGGAGTAGGGTGTATAATTTATGTGACGAGTTAAACAGATTCATAGTCCTTTTCTCTACGTGTTGTTACTCTGATATGGCAAAGATGTGTCGTGTCTGACACATATCGGAGTCAAAAAAGATCAGGAATGCCAACCAAGCAAATTTGTAGGCAATACCATGCGTCACAAATTATTGTTATGAAAATAAGTTCAAGAATTAAAGGTCAACTACTAAAAAAAATCCAAAGATCCTTTTTGGTTATCACAAAAACTACCAGCATAAAAAATGGTATCTCAATGACGTTATCGAAATACCTCTTATATGATGATAGGAGAAAGTTTTTTTTTTTTTTTTGATAGGAGAAAGTTATTTGAGATCTTTTCCTTGTTATATCTTCCACTAATTTAATAAGAGACGGACTTTCAAGAAGCCTACATAAGTCATTACCAATAGTTCTCCTTCACATATTTTCTCATCTCCCTCTACTTCACATCTAAAATCGATGAAAATAAAAATACGAAATTAATTTTTCCTAACGAGCGTTTACTCAATTCCAACGAATTTTCTTAAAATTTTCCTATTCTACCCTCTCTATAGAATTTTAGGTTGCTAAGATGAGATTCAATCAAATTTTTCACCGTTTAATCAATTTATATATTCAATCAACGATTCCGAATTCGATTATGAATTTTAATTCAATTATCGATCACGTGATACAAATTACTTATTTACAGAGTACTTAATTACTCGTATTTTTATGTATTATTATTATTACATTATTATTTGATTAATTATTTAGGTTTAAATATTTAATTAAGATTTATTTATAAATTTGAAAAATATTTCATAATAATAAAACAAAACAAAAAAATTACTTAGAAAAAAATATCTTAAAAAAAGAAATTAAAAAAAAAGGAAAATTAAAAAAAGAAAAAAGAAAAAAAGGACCCAAAACCTACGATCCTCTCCTCCATCCCCCAACCTTCTCCCACCCTATCACCCCAACCACCGTCACCCCAGACCGTCCCACCATCCACTCGACTCACCACCGTCATCCATCCACCATCCATCCAACCCTCACCCAGTGGCGGACCCAGACTTTTCGATCTAGGGTGCTGTAGACACCCACATTTTGACCGCCAGGGGTCTATAGTAGTTCCCACCAAACACGCGATGATGATCGGACGCAAACATGCTTTGATGGACTCGGATGGGCTCGAAATCATGGACATTTGGCTTGGGCTTATTACGGAGTACAAATCTTACAAAACCAACCTCAAATCCAGGCCCAGTGGGTCGTTTCGAGTCAAATGAGACTAATTTGGGTCGATTCCGACACCAGGGGTAAAACCATTTTTTAGCGACCGAGTCAAAACCCGGTCAAAAATATTCTCGAGACACACGAGTCAGCCGTGACACCTCACGTGGTTGATTCGGTCTCAAACACCACAAAAAATCAGCTTCAAAAAATATAAACAAATCCGTTTAAGGATAGAATTCGATCTCAAGTAGGAATTCTATCCGAAAACCAAATCAATTACCGACCGAGCATCAAAATACTCGGCCAACTCCCCCCAACCAGCCGAGATTCCTTGCTTCCTCCCCAAGCAACGGACTTCTCGTTCCTTTCAAACTCTCGCGTTTCCTATCCAAATCGGTATTTCTTGTTGTCTAAGCAAGATACCTCTCCTAAACCCATACATCATTGGCCAAACGTGATGTGTTTGGACCTGTAATTCGCACACCCGACGGAGTAAAACCTGTGGGTTATAGATGGGTGTTTGTGCGAAAAAGAAACGAAAAGGGCGAAATAGTCAGATATAAAGCTCGATTAGTTGCACAAGGTTTTTCACAAAGACATGGCATTGACTATGAGGAGACATACTCTCCGGTAATGGATGCAACTACATTTCGTTATCTAATAAGCCTCGCGATGAGAGAGGGACTTGATTTACGCCTCATGGACGTTGTTACAACCTATTTGTATGGCTCACTTGATAATGAGATATACATGAAACTTCCTAAGGGTCTTAAGCTACCTGAAAAGATGAAATCAAGTCCTCGTGAGCGATATTCAATCAAACTAAACAGATCATTATATGGCTTGAAGCAATCCGGGAGGATGTGGTATAATCGCCTTCGTGAATATTTATTGGCAAAAGGATACAAAAATGATCCTATTTGCCCTTGTCTATTCATAAAGAAATCCGGATCGGGATTTGTGATTATTGTTGTTTATGTTGATGATTTGAATATTATTGGTACTCCCGAAGAGATTACCAAAGTTGTTGAATATTTAAAGGAAGAATTTGAGATAAAAGATCTAGGAAAGACGAAATTTTGTCTTGACCTACAAATTGAGCATCTTGATAATGGGATTCTCTTACACCAGGGAACGCATATTGATAAAGTACTAAAACAGTTCAATATGGACAAGGCACATCCTCCAAATACTCCAATGGTAGTAAGACCACTTGATGTGAAGATTGATCCATTTCGACCCCGAGAAGAGAACGAAAAGATTCTTGGCCCTGAAGTACCATATTTAAGTGCGATTGGAGCCTTGATGTACCTCGCCAGTCAGACAAGACCGGATATATCCTTTTCTGTCAACTTATTAGCGAGATACAGTTCATGTCCTACTCAAAGACACTGGAATGGAGTAAAGCATTTACTTCGATATCTTAGAGGTACGTCAGATATGAGTTTATATTATCCTAACAAATCCAAAACAGATTTGGTTGGTTTTGCAGATGCTGGTTATTTAGCTGATCCTCATAATGGTCGTTCACAAACTGGTTATGTATTCACGTGTGGTGATACTCCCATCTCATGGCGCTCCGTAAAGCAAACGATAGCTGCCACCTCTTCCAACCACGCAGAATTGTTGGCGATTCATGAAGCAAGCCGAGAGTGTGTACGGTTAAGATCCATGATTCATCACGTTGTAGAATCTTGCGGTATATCTCTGGAAACTAAGGCCCCTACTATCCTACACGAAGACAATACAGCTTGTATCGCCCAGCTTAAAGCAGGATTCATCAAAGGAGATAGAACGAAGCACATCTTGCCAAAGTTCTTTTTCACTCATGATCTTCAGAAAGATGGCTTTATTACCGTTCAACAAATCTCTTCTTGTGACAATCTTGCAGATGTTTTACGAAGGCACTACCAAGCAAGATTTTTGAGAAGTTAATCACTAGACTCGATTTACGTCATCTCAAGGACATCAAGCAATGTTTTAATCATGGGGAGTAAATACGCGTTGCACTCTTTTTCCCTCGCCATGGTTTTGTCCCACTGGGTTTTCTAGGCAAGGTTTTTAACGAGGCAACATTTTTAGCATATCATGGAGATTATTGTACTCTTTTTCCTCATTAGATTTTTGTCCCACTGGATTTTATCTAATAAGGTTTTAATGAGGCAGTCCCTCCAGTATTGGACATCCAAGGGGGAGTGTTATGTATAATTATATGGATGTGCATGTATAGTGTTTAGGCCCATGTAGATTACTAACCCTAAACCCTATTCCCCTTGTATCCTATATATATATATATATATATATATATATATATATATATATATATATATATATACTCCCCATTAAGGAATAAACGACCTCTCAATTCTCTCTTCTCTCTCTCCTTAATTCTCTTTTACAACATTTAAGACTTAAACTCATACGAGTGAAAAAAAAAAGAAAATGAGAAGAAACTTCAAAATAAAATACAAAAGAAAAAGAGTTTGAGAAATATATTTAGCATCAAATTTTGGAACATTAAAATTGTCAACCAACTCATAAAAAAGAAAGAAATTAAGAACAAGTTAACATAATGGGCAAAATGTGAGGGCCTTACCACTGCACCACCACGTTTTCCTTGCGTAAAACCTGTGCTGTTTTTTATTTGATCTATAATTTACATAATTTTTTTTTTAGAATTAAAAACCAAGGGTGCGCACTTGGGGGTCTGTGCGCACCCCTGGGTTCGCCAGTGCCCTCACCCACGCACCGCCTAGACCAACACCGACCCCCATTGCCCCACCATCCAGCCCCTACCGACCCCATCCATTCCTCCCCACAGAGGCACCGATCCGGACAATTTCGATACTTGTGATGTATCATGATGTGTTTATGGGTGGATGGAGTTTGAGATTTCTAGAGAGAAAAATCATAGAAATAAAATGTTGATAGATGAAATGACAAGGACAAAACGGTAAATTGTCATTAGAATTGAGTAAAATCTCGTTAGGAAAAAGCACGACCCAAAAAATAATAAATGACAACATAAAATCTATCACTGAAAACACACAACTTTTGTTATTGTCTACGGGTGATTTGTTGAAAGTATTTTGAGTACGTGAAGCGAGAAAAAACTCAGTTTCGGACAGACAAATGCGTTGGTACCTCTTTTAAACAAGCCAATATGCTTAAATGTCAACATGTTGAGTTTTAATGAGCCAAAACAGAAGAAACTGATGCAATGCAATGGCTAAATCAGCAAAAGTTTAGCTAGATAGATCGATTCTGCACAACTAGCAAACGGTGAAGTTCTGACACAGTAAGAAGCATTGCAATGCCGGAAGTTAATCCAAGGTCTCAGGATCAACACATAAACCTTGAATACATACACATGGATGGATGGATAGGGGTTCAAAAATTATTACTCGTATTCATTAGCATACTAAAACTCCCAAGAAAGAGTGTTCTAACACCATACCACAGTCATGCCAGACTACCAGTATACATCCCCTGTTCCAAAAGGATCATACATACGGAGTATATTATAGAAGAAATCCTATAGCTCCGGAAAAGAAACAATTGAACTGTATACCAAAATCAAGGGTAGCCAAAAAAACTCCCAATAATATCGAAAGTAAATCAGCCAATCACAACTGAGGAAAAAATAGATAGAACAGATTCATACAAGAAGAAAGTGTTGATGCAGAAACTAATTGTTGCGGAGCTCCATGATGCTCTTAACTTTGGGAGCATAGAGGGAGTACACAACGGCTTGACGCTTGGCGATTTCGAGCTGGGAGTGAGCATCAGTGACAGCTGAAGCAATAGCGGAAGGGTTATCTAGGGTTTTGTTAAGACGAAAACCGTCTATAGTTCGACGCTTGACGTACTCCCTGATGTTGTAATCTGGATATTGGCGAGCTGTTCTTAGAAGTGACCGGTAAAGGGTGAGTACCTCAGCCCGTGGTGAACCCGCCATTTTAGAAACAGAATCTGCAAATAATATAGTAAGATGATTGATTATTCCTATAAATTCAACAAGTCCTTACATATCGTTAAAAAAATACAAACACATGAGGAAAGTTTGAAACCATGCGATGAGATTATGTGTTTTGAAATCACTCGAATACAACATTATCCACATTGTGAGCAAAAGATGATTCACTTGACAACGCGATGACAAAGCTTTATGGAACTTTCTTTGCAGATTCTAGTGACACTCTATGACTCAAAACTTGTTTTTCTTCATCAATCTAAAATGAAACATAACACGTACGAGTATAACTCTATTGAAATTGGTAAAATTAAGCTGAAATTATGGTTCCTAAATTGGCAAAATTTGAACGACATTAACGTAGACGAGAAATCAATTGCAAATTTCGGCAATACAGTTTCTACAATTGGGGATACAAGTACAAATACAAAATAGCACAAACAAAGGCCATTTGGGAACAAGGATTGGATTTCATTTTTTATGAAATGCAAATAGGTAAAGTGACATAATTACTCCGTATAATTTATAAACTTAAATCCATTGAGCTAGCAATTGGAACCGGAATTTCATTTCAAATCAGCATTGTCAAATTAGAAAAGTGAAATAATGAATCACACATCCAAATTCTTGGTTTGGGAAGAGAAGTACGGAGTCATTTGTAAATCCAAATTGTTCTACTACATAATTAAACAAAAACTAAATGTTCAAAATCGATTAACCACAACTCATAATTTTCAGCTAAGAGTTGTACTACGTTCAACAAACGAAGGGTTGAGCCAATGTGAACGGAGTTTCATACTCAAAGCAGAATGCAATGCTAAGCAGTAGAAATCTGAAGGGGAGAAAAATCAAAAAAAAAAACTATCCATGATCCGCCCTACTGCTGGGTTCGAGTTTGTGCCGTACAGGCTGTTTCAGATTCATGTGCACTGAGTTGCAACAACTCGATATAATCACAAACACACATGATCTAAAAAATAAAGATTGTTAACAAGAAGTGTTAGAGCATCCACAATGTAGAGGATGATGGATCATCCTCTTAACACTCTCTATCTTCTAAGAGGATGTCCTCTACATTGTGAGATATGTGATGAATGTCATGTACAATAGAGAGGATTTACCCTCCTCTTACCACTCTCTCTCCTCTAAAAGGAGGTCCTCTCTATTGTATCTTGTTCATGGATCATCCTCTTACTAAGAGGATCATGTTATTTTCCTCTAATTTTAGAGGAAAATGGTCCTAGGCCCTTGTGCAAAAAGTACATATTTTTACTATATCATGTTTATTTTTTATCTTTTATAAATATTAGAAATAATTTTATTTGATTTCATTTTTTTGGCAAGTGGTATTTCTATTTGCTTTCATTTTATATGTTTTCATTTTCATTTTTATCTATTATTATATCATGTTGTTTCATAGTTCATTTATTTTGTCAAGAGAATTAATGTTGTGGACTACGTGACAAACAAATACACATGTATTTAAAGAACGATTTGATCGAGTATATGTAGATTATGTTCCAAGGCTCGAACATAAATTAAAAATATGTATAAAAAATTGTCTATTATGTTTCATATATTTTCATTCAATGTATTTTATTATGATTTTTAGGTTACTAGATTTAATTTAATTAACACTTTTTTTTTAAAAAAAATTAGCTTTAGTAATTTGCAAAATATGAAAACAATATAAAGTAAGTCAATATTAACTATGCAATAATTAAAATAATAAAAAAAATGTAAGAGGATCCTCTCCATTGTGGGAGAAAAATTAAAGAAGATAAGAGGAAGAGGATGTAGATAGTAGAAAATGTAGTAAAGGAAAGAAGGTATGAAGTGTCAAAAAAATAGAGGGGGAGAGAAGAAATAAGAGGATAGAAATGTCCTCTCTACATGGTCTTAGCAAGAGAATTGAACTTACTTCCTCTAATTTTAGAGGAAAACAAACATTGGCCCTTGTGCCTAGCAACAAATTATTACTTGCCATGTAGACAAATATTCATTTGTTTTATTTTATTTTATAAAAGCTAGGAGTGTTATCAAAGTAAAAAAAGATAATAAAAAATAGATGGGAGAGGATCCTCTCCATTGCGTGGAAAAAAAATGAGGATGAGGATGAAAATATAAAAAATACTCGTAAGATGGAAGAAAAAAAATGAAGTGTCCAAATAAGAGAAAGAGAGAGATAAAATAAGAGGAATAAATCATCCTTGCATTGTACATGCTCTTAGAAAAAAATAAGTGCATAAAAGAGTGGATTAGTTATTTCATCAAACACATAACTCTATTCAGGCACACGGTAATCAACCGATGTGATCAAAATAAGAATTAGGAATACATATCATTAGGACAAATATTTACACTTAACGAAATAACTTAAACTAAGTGACAACAATGATTCAATAGAGACAAATAAAGTCGTCCGATTGAAGGAAGAAAGAAAGATGAAAACTTACGATAATTTAGAACCCTAAAATGCTACTACTCCGTAACAGTTACACAGATGATAGAAGCATTAGCAACCGAAACAATTAATTTTCATGATTTAACTCAAACCAACACCTTCATTTGTAAACTTTATTACAAACCTAAAACAATTAACACGAATTATAACAAGAATTAGCAAAAAAAAGAAAACCCCCAAATCGATTTTTAGGGTTTAGAAATCAGAAATTGAACAAATAAAAGAGGTGATGGCGAGAGTGGGCGTGTGATGACTACGACGCAGGAGGGGAGAAAAAGAAAAGGAAAGAAAGAAGTATACCGTGAAAAAATGAGGGCAAGGATAGTCTGGACGAGGTGGTGGTGGTGGTGGTGGTGGTGATGGAGGTGGTAAGGGTAGAGAGAGGTTTGAGTGTTAGAAAAAGAAAAGTGGGAAAATGAATGAATGGGAGAAAAGAAAATCGCGTGTCAATGTGGGAAGATAGGTTAAGAGCTCCTTATTCTAATCAACAGGGTATACCTTCTATTCTCAAGTGCAATACTGCAATGTAATGTGCTACGTATTTTCTTGACAAAAAAAGAACAGATTTTATTCTGTCCATAGGAGGAAAGAGGGCCATAATTTATTTGAATGTTGTATGCAAATCGGCCCTAAGTCGTTGCAAAAAACCAAACTGCTGCTTCGGTTTTCCAAAAAACACGATAAGAACACCAATACTATCAACCATCTTCCTCTTCACATACACATACACATACACAACTTGGAAAAGTTGTCTGTCAACACAAAGCATGAGGATCCTAGCAACATCGTAAAGCATGATATTCATCTCCCCCGTGGAATGTATTCGTATCCGACTGCCCACTCAAAAAGCCTCACAGAAGGGGAGTGTTAAGGTGCTCGCCATGGCGCGCTCTGGGTGTCAAACTCCATTAGACCGCAACAAAGACTACAGCTGTGCGTCAACAAGCACCCAACTTAGATGAGCATTCATCATGATAGCAAGTTCATAAACATGGATCGATCCAGACTCACCAGCAAAGATAATCAAAACCAACCCAACTTACTTTGGTCATACATCAAACCATCATCTTTACAAAATGCAGTATAAATTTCAGTTAGGATCTTCTAACTCAACTAAGAAGCACTGCTAAGCCTTGGATTATACATATATATGAATGGACAGGGGTTCACACATTATTTATACTAATTCAATTACAAAACTCCCAAGATAGAGTTCAAACATCACAACACATACAATCCCACAGTTGCAAAAGTATCATATCTACATGGTGAAAAAATTCTGGTACGGAGTAGTATTTATATAAATAGCTCCGTGAAAGAAAGAAACAATTGAATTGTTCTAGGGAGGGGCGATTTGTTGTTCCCCACCTACTAGATGATAGGAGCTGACGACCTTGTCTTCCTCTGCTCGTACTCAAGGTCATCGGTAGGCAACTCAAAACGACACACAGGGCAAGTGTTCCTGATCCCGAGCCAAGGGAGGATACAATCCCCATGGTAGAGATGGGAACAAGGCAACGTCTTTCCCTGCTCTCCCACCTCGATAAGGTCCTTACAAACAGCACAAAGTGATTTCTCATCACCCACATCCTTTTCTGTAATCACCACAGAGGGGAGCTTCTCAATGGCGGCCTTAGAAGCCGGAGGCCGACCCACTATTACATTCTCACCATCCGAAAACTGGCCAAACATCGTCTCATACTCTGCCGTGTAAATGTAGTCATCATGATCCCCGTAGTAAGGCCCATCACCCAAATTCTCCATTCCAAGATTCCTATTCATATCATTCACATACAAATGATTCAACAGAACCTCCCAGTTTGAGTTCGACACCCTACTCCCTCTCTCCACCTCGATGCTCCCATCCTCCGCATCCACATCATCACCGCCAAAACCCAATATCTCCTCCCTCTCAACGCCCTCATCATCAACCTCCTCCCACTCGAAATCATGATGATTGTTCACCTCCTCCACGTTCTCACCGTGTACCTCATCCTCCAAATTAAGTGAGTCCCAACAAAGTGTCACACTCAATTCACCATCATCGTTCATGGTATTAACAGCTTCAACGCAAAAACTCTCCTCATTATCATCATCATCAGAACCCACATTCATCCCCAATAAGACATTATCGATCCCCTCAACCTCGTCGTCATCCGAATCTGATTCGATCCAAACCGTTCTAGCCCCACTAACCCTAGACGAACCCCCATCACAATCCTTACTCCCCTTTTCTCTCCTCCTAGCAATGTAAAAATCATCCCCACATTCAGACGCAGCAAACCCACCAAAATTATCGTCGTCAAGTAACCCTAACCCTAATTCTAACCCCAAGTGATGACGACCCACATCGCCATTTTCCTCAATCACTCCAAAAGTTTCATCATTTACAGTAATTGACACGATTTCATCAGAACCCATCAAATTAGATTCCTCAACGCGTTGATGAAACAAGTCCATGACGAAATTTACCTGATTGTTGCGTGAAACGACGCCGTTTTCGTTCAAGATTTGGTGGTGGGACCAATAGGGGAAGGAATCGACGGCGGAAAACTCATCGAGGAAGAGATCGTGATCATCTTGTTGGAGACGGAGGAAAGAGATCCCGCCATTGATGGATCGAAGAGACATAAGACGAAAGTAGTTCTTGATTGATTTTCCAGATTTACTTTTTTTTTGCGACAGTTTGAAGTAAAGATTGTGTGAATGGAAGGCAGTTTCCTCGGATCTTTGTCGCTTTTTGTGTGTTGTTGTGAGCTTTTCAACCGACACATTAGAAATAAACAAATTTTTGTTTACAACTAAGATATTGGTCTAACAATCGACATTTTTTTGCATTTATTTGGTTGGTTTACTCACTATATATATTCATTTTATGTACCTGACACGGAATCAATCAATCAATCAATATATATAAAGGAGGAAGTTTTCGAGCGATGTGATTGGTCCGTTACATCAAAGCTTAATTTAGGAAAGTATCATTAATAATAATAAAAAAATCAAATAGAGAATCTTTTAATTATTACAATCAATATATTTAATCTATTATATTAATATGATGTTTTATAAATTTTCATCTAAAAATCTTTAAATTTCATTTAAAGAAAAGTTATCATAAATAAAATTATAAAAATGAATTAATTAGATTCGTGGTAAAAAATGCTTTCATTAGAGTACAAATTTCATATTATTTGTTCGAAAAAGTGAAAAATTTATTACATATAAAGATATTAAAATTATCCCACATCAACAAATTACAATAAGGTGATGAAATTCTATATCATAAATAATAGTAATCACACATCGACAAATTATAACAAGGTGATGGATATCCACCAAAAATCTTTTGAGTCATAAAAACTCTTAAGATTATAACCTTAAGTAATTATCCCACGTCGAAAAATTATGATGAGGTTATGGAATTCTATAATATAAATAAGAGTAATCATTGTTTTTGAATATCGACCAAAATACTTTTGAGTCTTAAAAAAATTCTTAATAAGACTACAAACTTAATATTGTCGCACACGAAACAATTAAAATAAGATGATGATTCTATATTATAAATAAGATTAATCACGTGTTCTTTCGGGTCTTAAGACAGTAAATTATGACACATCAAAAAATTATGATAATGGAATTCTATATTATAAATAAAACTAATGATTCATTCTTAAATATCAATAAAAAAATCTTTTGAGTCTAAGAAGATATCTTAATAAAACTAAAAACTGAAGTTAACATAATCTATGTTACAATAAATCGATAAATTATAATAAGTGATGAAATTCTACAATAAATAAGAAATAAGAGTATCAATTCTACAGTAAGACGATGAAATTCTATTATACAAAAAAAAAATCATTCCTCCAAATTATGATGATGTGATGAAATTCTATATTGTAAATAAGTATAATCTTTCGTCCTTAAATATGACTAATCATTCGTTATTACACATCTTCCAAAACTCAATTGAGTCTTAAAACCTCTTTAAGATTATAAACTCAAGTAATGACGAAGTACAAGAGTTCTTAAGACCATATCTAAACTTAAATCAAAATTATTCATTATATATCGAAAAATTATGAGGTGATGGAATTTGATATTATAAATAAGATTAATCCTTCGTTCTTAGATAAAAAAAAATATTTAGACTTACAAAAGTACTTGAGACTATAAACTTAGGTAAGATTATCTTTCATCGAAAACTTATAATAAGGTGATCGAATTTTATTAGTATTTAAATAAGAGTAATCGTCCATTCTTTAGTAGTTAGATATAAAAATAAACTCTTTTATTTTTATAATTATCCCAACGTTGTCTCACATCGAAAAATTACGATGAGTTTATGAAATTTTATATATTATAAATAATAATCATTTGTCCTTAGATATCAGTTAAAAAAATTGAGTCTTAAAAATGCTTTTTGAACTGTAAGCTGATGAAAAAGAGAAATTATTTGTGTTTAGATATTAATCAAAAATTTGAGTTCTAAAAAGAGTTTTTAAGAGTATAAATCTAAGTAGAATTATCGCATATCGAAAAATTATGATGAGGCGATGAAATTCTATATCACAAATAAGAGAGATCATTCATTTTTAGATATTAATCAAGCAAAATTGTCTTATAAAAGCTCTTAAAGCTATAAATTTAAGTAAAAGTATACCACATCGAAAAATTATAATAAGGTGATAGTTACTCTCATATTAACAAGAAATAAAAAGAACTGATTACTAAGGACATAACCTCATCAAAAAATATTTTTGTATGTTAATACGGAGTAAAAGCAACAATTTGTCTTTAGATATCAATGAGAAATCTTTCAAGTCCTAAAATAACTTTTTAAGACTATAAACTTAAATAAAATTATTTCATATCGAAATATTATGATTAGGTGATGAAATTCTACATCATCAATAAGAGAAATTATTCGTTTTTTTGATATTAATCAAAAAAAATTTGAATCGTATAATACTTCTCTTAAGGCTATAAATTGAACTAAAGTCTGTCACCCAGTAGTTTCACAAATTTATGCAATCCTCTGACTTGGTGTCATTATCATTTTCACTAAAAATAGGCCCTTGCATCGCACGGGCTTTCCATCTAGTATATATATATATATTTTAGGCTTTTTTCGAGCGATCTCATTGGTCCATTCCTTCAAACCTCAAATTAGGAAAGTATCATAAGTAAATAAAAAATCAATTAGAGAATCTTTTAATTATTACAATATATATTTAATTTATTATATTAATATGATGTTTTACAATTCTAAGCTAAAAAACTTTAGAGTTCATTTTTTAAAAACATTATCGTAAAATAAATTATAAAAATGAAATATTTAGATTCGTGGTAAAAAATGCTTTCATTAGAGTATAAATTTCATATCATTTGTTTCACATTATGTGATGAATCTATTATATAATATCACAGTTGTAAAATTATCTCACATCGACAAATTACAATATGATGATGAAATTCTATATTATAAATATGAGTAATCATTCGTTCTTCGATATCTACCAAAAGTCTTTTGAATCTCAAAAAGAATTTCTAAGACTATAAACTTAAGTAATTATCTTACATCGAGATGATGAAATTTTATATTATAAATAAGAGTAATCATTCGTTTTAAATATCGACCAAGATCGAAAAATTATGATGGGGTGATGAAATTCTATATTATAAATATGAGTAATCATTCGGTTTTAAATATCTACTAAAAAACTTTAGATATATAAGACTGCAAATTTAAAATCATCCCATATTTACAAAATTATAGTGAGTTGATGAAATTCTATATTATCAATAAGACGATGAAATTTTATTATATAAATAAAAGTAGACATTTCTCCAAATTATGATGAGGTGATTAAATTCTATATTATAAATAAGAATAGAATAATTCTATGTAATCTTTCGTTCTTAGATATTAACCAACCATCTTTTGAGACAAAAAAAAGTTTTAGGACCAAGACTATATAGTTAAAGTATAATGATCTCGCATCGAAAAATGGAGATGGATTGATGGAATTCTATATATTATAAATAAGTGTAATCATTTGTCTATAAATAAAAGTTCTTAATTAGACTATATCTAAACTTAAATAAATTTAAGTAAAATTATCCCACATCGAAAAATTATAACAAGGTGAATTTTTATTATTATATAAATAAGAGTAATCATTCATCCAAAATATATAATAAGATAATCCATATGTTTATACTAAAAGTGGAATATTTTAAATGCTTAAATACAACCCTATGGGTTAAATACCGACAAAAAAACTTTTGAATTTTAAAAAAGCTTTTAATATACAAGACTACAAACTTAAAATCATTCCACATTGAAAATTGTGATGAAATTCTATACTTCGTATTATAATCAAGAGTTAAAAAGAGCTTAAACTATAAGCTTAAGTAAATTATCTCACATCGAAAAAAAATTGACGAGCTGATGGAAGACTATAAACTTAAATAAATCACCCCACATCGAAAAGTTATGATAAGTTGATGAATTCTATATTATAAATAAGACAAATCATTCGTTCTTAAATATCAATAAAAAAACATTTAACTCTGTTAATAAGACTACAAAGTTAAATAAAAATAATCTCACATAAGGTGATGAAACTTTATAGTATAAATACGACTAATCATTCGTTCTTAAATATCAATAAAAAAAATTATGTCTTAATCTCTTAATAAGACTACAAACTTAACTAAAATAATCTCGCATCGAAAAATTATAATAAGGTGAAACTTTAAAATTATCCCACATCCGAAAAATTATAAAGTTTTATCAAACAAAAATCTTTTGAGTCTTAAAAATGTTCTTGAGACTATACACAAAAGACTAATTATAATTTTTTCCTTAGGTATCAACCAACTTAAGTAATTCTCCCACATTGAAAAATAATGATGAGGTTATGAATTTCTACTAAATAAGAGTAATCATTGTTTTTAAATATCAACCAATAATATTTTGAGTTTAGAAAAGTCTTAATAAGACTACAAAATTAAAATTATCCCACATTGAAACAATTAAAATAAGGTACGGTGATGATTCTATATTATAAATAAGACTACAAATTTTACTTAAATTATCCCACATCGATAAATTATAATATGGTTATGGTTCTATATTATAAATAAGACTAATTATTTGTTCATATCAATCAAAATCTTTTGAGTCTTTAAAAAACTCTTAAGACCATAATAAGACGATGAAATTCTATGGTGATGAAATTCTATATTATAAACAATACTCCCTCCTATTCTGAGTATTCCTCCACTTTCCTTTTTGAGCTTAGTTTGGTTTTCTTTCCACTTTTCTTTTTTGGAAATAATTTTAATCATTCTCTATTATTCCTTCAATTCTTTATTCTTTTCCTCCACACCTAAACCCAACACATTTTCACTCTATACCTCACCTTTTATACTTCATACCCCACTTTCTATTCATCTCTCTTACTTTATCTCCACTCTTATTATTATTTTACTCCCCTCCTTGGTTTCCCCCCAAAAAAATTTGGGAGGAATACTCTGAATAGAAGGGAGTACTAATCAGTCATCCTTAGATGTCAATTAAAAAACTTTTAGTCTAAAAAAAGCTATTAATAAAACTACAAATAAAGTTAAATTAAAATTATCACATATCGAAAAACTTTTAGTCTTAAAAAAAGCTATTAATAAAACTACAAATAAAGTTAAATTAAAATTATCAAATATCGAAAAATTATAATGAGGTGATATAATTCTACGTAATCTTACTTTCTTAGATACTCTGTATTAACCAACCATCTTTTGAACTTAAAAAAATGTATAATTAAAGTATATAGTTAATGTATAATTATCCCGCATCGAAATTACGATGGTGTGATGAAATTCTATGTATTATAAATAAGAGTAATCATGCATCCATCTATAAATAAAAGTTCTTAATTAGACTATATTATCTAAACTTAAATAAACTTAATTAAAATTATCCCACATCGAAAAATTATAATAAAAGATGATCAAATTCGATTATATAAATAAAGAGTAATCGTCTATCATCTAACATAGATATAAAAACAAACTCTTTTAAGTCTTCAAAATAGCTCTTAAAATTATAAACTTAATTAAAAAAATTATTCGCATGTATTCTTTTGAGTTTTAGAATAAGCTCTTAAGACTATAAACTTAGTTGAAATTAAGTTTGATTACTAATATCATGCGATTATCTTATTTATTATAATGATATAGATTGATCAAGTTTCTTATTTAACGAATATACATCATCAATGTAATTAAACCAATTAACCCGAAGCCAACTAACCCGTGCAACGCACGGGCTTTAATCTAGTATGTTTTAACTTTGACGTAGTGCATCTAAACAGAATAAAAAAAACAGTGCAAAAAAAAACATGCAGTGCAAGATGACGAGATAACCAAACTAAAAAAACAAAAGTAATTAAGGAAGAAGAACTAAAAGATGTCCGACCATAAAATCTCATATTTTAGAACTTTGATACAAAATCCTAACAATGGTGAATTCAACTGTTAGTACTATAATGTTGAATGAGTAATGGTTGAATCAAAGTATAGCATAATCAAACTGATTTATCATGCTACACACCAACTATAGGCTCTATGGCCGGAGCCCGGAGGTGGAGAATGTTCATTCGGGGGTGGAACGTTCTCCTCCTGCATAAGAAGGTCCTCCACAAAGATACATTATTCGAAGTTCGATGCGGTTCGAATTCGAAGTTCGGGTTCAAAATTCGATACTATAACTCAATACAAATTAATAAAAGTTACGAAATATTAATTGTGTCTATTTAATACTAGTTAACTATTACAAAAAATTAATTAATACAGGGTATTATAATTAATAATATATGGTAAAACTGTCTCACACTAATATGAGATGTAATTTCTAATACACTGAAAAGTGGAGTGAAATAAAGTACTTCATCCGTTCAAATTCAATGGGTAAGCTTCCCTCTTGGACACTATTCACAACTCAAGAATCGTTAATATTAACGACAATCTATAAAAGAAAATATACTCATGTGGGATCTTGTTTGATTCGTCTTCATGAGTAGATTAAGAATATCGAATTTTTATAAATTTTGTTAATGTAAAACGAAAGATATTGACGGTGTAAAACGTGTCTCGGCAAGTGTGAAAAGGCAAACGTACCCTTTGGATTCGAACAGAAGGAGTAATACGGAATACTGTACTTAGAGGTGATGGCATTTCGGGTCGGCCTTTGTGCCGGACCGCTCGAGCTTCGTGTTTGGCCGGCACGGCCCGGTCGTGCCTGGCCCCGTTTTCGTGTCGTGCCCAGCACGAGGCCCCCTCCCCCCCTTCGCAAAGGCACGGGCTCGAGCCGGGTCTACTCGTGCCTGATCGTGCCCGTTTTCGTTCGTGCCCCTGCTTCAGTTTTCATGTCGGTTCTTGAGTTTCGGGTCGTGCCACGATCAATTTTTTTAAAATTTTTCCGGAAAATACGATGTGCGGTTTGTATGCAATCCGAATATTTTGTGTTGCGATTCCAATATTAATTATGATTTAGGTGTTTATAAATAATATAATATTTATAAGTTATAGTGTTATAAGTTAAAATTAATATAAGTTACAGTGTTATAAGTTAATAATATAATATTTAAATATAATTATAAGTTAATATTTAAATATATCAAGAAGTTATATAACAATTATGAAAGTTAAAATTGATTATAATATATAACAATTAAATATATAAGAACTAAAAACTTTCAAAAAAAAAAATATAAGAACTAAAAAGTAAGAAACGTAAATAGGAGGAAAGAATTTTTTTTTTTTGAATAATCATTATACAAACTAAAAGTTACCGAAACAATCTTTGAAGTATGTATAAGAAACAAAAAAATAATTAAAGTGGACTTGTAAAATTGTATTTGAAAAAATAATTACGTCTATGATTCGGTACGAGAATTCCAAAAATTAGTTAGCATATCTTTATAATCTAAACAAGCCTTCAACATTGTGTACATTGAATTCCATCTCGTGTTGTTTTCTGCGGAAAATTTTCTGTATTTAATTTTATTTAGTTTACAAAAGTCACGCCTATCTAGGCGCCTTAAGTACTACTTCAAACTTGGCGTGATAGTGTCATAGACCCACTAGACCGTCCTTAACACATAAGTTTAAAATGTGACAAGCACATCGAATATGTAACAATCTACTATCTAAAAAACATTATGTAAACTAGTTTTCAACATGTTAGCGCAATAAGTCATAGATGTTGCATTATCAAAAGTAACAGTCAAAATTTTATCTCTAATTTCTTACTTGCATATCGCTCTCACAATAATGTCGTAGATGTTATTAGCGGTATACGGATTTTCTAATCTAGCAAATTCAATTATTCTTTTTTTGTAAAGCTTAATCCTCATCTAGCCAGTGAGCTGTTAAACATAGGTAATTAGAGTAATCGTAACCAAAGTCCCAACCATTAGACGTTAACGATATTCTAGATTTCATTTTTTTTGAAGATTTCTATAAGTTCCATTTTAGTCTCCTATATTGTTTCATTGCTTTAGTTAACATTTTTACGGCTCGTTTCTTTATGAGCCGATTGGTTTGCTCTTAAGTATATGTTAAACGCTGGGTGTTCAGCTAGAGTAAAAGGGTTTTCCGTTTGAATTAATCGTTCTGGATAATTCGTCAGCACATGTGTTATAATCATAGTTATAGTCTTATTATGAGGGGTCGGGTAACAAATTGGTCAATGAATGTTTGACCAACGTCTTTGAGAACACATTTTCTAGCGTGTCGTCCTAGGTGACCTGTACCCGATGAATTTTTAGCACTTAATACAGTCTTACAGTTATTACACCTAACAATTTTTTTATCTACACTCTTAGAGAAACTTTGTCATACTTTACTCGTGCTACCTCTTGAATTTAATTCAACCATTTCTTCTTCTGATGAGAATAAGCTCGAGCCCGACCCGATTGTGCTAGGACCGAATAAAGCCCACAACGAGACCATGCATTCACTTGGGTTATTCGAACCAAGCCCAGTAAAGCTAGGTGTGCGTGTGGACATGACATGACTCCACCCCGACGCGGCCACGCGCGGGTTTGGGGAGGCGAATGAATCTCCATATGAAAACGGATCGAATGGAAATTTAAATCGAAGTGGAGTCGCCACCGAACTTTGTGGGAGTTCAGGCCCGTTCGAACCCACTCTATGTCGTAGTGGGCCGTGTACAAAATACGGCCCATTTCCGATGTCAGAGTTTATTGGGTTCGTCCCTTAGCATTTGATACCGATACCGACATTATCGGATATCGTGTATTGAATGACTCTCGTGCGCCAATGGTTTCGGGCATCCGGAAACTGAGGTTCTGAGTAAGGGGTGAGGGTACGTGTTGGGAAGCCCACGAAGGACACCCAACCCCGCCCGCACTAGCGGCCTCTACTAGGATATTGATTGACTTTCGAATACGCGCGTTAGTTAAACGGGAAAAAGATATGCAAAGATTATTTTTCCTAAGCATGCGAATGTAATTGAAAGGGTTTCTATGTCAATTTAATGCAATTAATTCTACGTCGAAGTTGAATTTTAGCATGTGGGTTCATTTTGGTACGATAAATTAAACAACCAAAATTGACAAGAGAAACAATAAACGCGTTAGTAACGATATAACGGTTTACGAAATATTGAATGATGCAAATGAATTAAGGCATGATTTTGAAAGGGTGTTTCACGTGATAGATTAGGCACGTGTCGACCTAAGTCGCGAAAAACGATTGACGAGACTCGAATGTGATGTGTAGGACTCACGGTTTAACGTGATAAAGGGCCACTCGACCGAGTCATTGTGTGACTCGACCGAGTGGACCTCTGAAAAAGGTTTTGTCCGGATTTTATGACCCTACTCGACCGAGTTATTGACCAACTCGACCGAGTACATCGCCACTCGACCGAGTCACTGTGAGACTCGACCGAGTGGAGGTCGTAGAGACATTCTGTTTCGTATTATGGACCCTACTCGACCAAGTTATTGACCAACTCGGTCGAGTACATTGCCACTCGATCGAGTCACTATGAGACTCGACCGAGTGGAGGTCGAAAGAGCATTCTGCTCGATTTTTATGATGTCACTCGATCGAGTGGCCTAGGCACTCGGTCGAGTGGCACCTGTACGAACCAGGTTCGTTTCTTGCAATTTTGTTGATTGCGAGATTGTTTTTTATTTTTGATGATTTGATGAATTGGGCATATATTTTGGAATTTATACTCAATTCTGAACTTGAATACTCGTCGTATCCCATGTTCGATTATTGAATCGATATGTAATACTAGAGTGAAAATAAAAGAAAATTATTTTAAGTCGCCTTAAATTAACTACCGCGATATGGTAGATTTCCCCCGCGTTTAATAATGTCGTAATTCTAATGAATCGAATGACAATTATCTTAGCATCAATAGAAATCGCGTTAGCTAATTTGTATGACTAGATTGTTAGATCCGACGTCCAATTATGAAATTGGTATCGAATCTAATAGATCAATGCTTGAATTGAAGGACTTGATTCCCTCGGCTTTTCCGACATTGAAATAAATCCTTAGGGATTGTGATGCCGGATCCGCGTCAACGAGTTTCGACCCTTAAAAATATGTGTTTCGAAGAAGGTTTTTAGAAAATCGATGCAATATGCGACGCAAACGAAAATAAACGAATTATTGTAGAAATTGACCCGTTTCAATAATCAAATGCTAGGGTGTCAGGATAAGCAACCGTCAACGCTGTGTGCAGTACACTTGTATATTCGGGTTTCCTTATCCTGACATCCTTCGCACTCGACACAAATCGACGGGTATTTTAATGTCTTTTGATACTAATTATACTATTGATATTAGCGACATTAGTATGCGAATAAAATAAATAAATAAAAGACAACGACGACGACAAAACGACGCACGACACGAGAAGAAAAGAGAAAAGGGAAGAAACGGGGTTTTGACACCCTCAACCTACATGTTCCTTATGCTCGGACTGGACTCGTAGTGATGGCTTGCACGGGAGTTTCGAGTATGTAGGCTAAGTTGTGGTGGTTAGGGTTTGCCTCCTAGGTACTAGGGTTAGGGCTTGAGTGTAGTATTAGGGTAGAATTTGATGTTGATTAGTTGTGAAACTAGGGTTTCAAAAGGTTGAAAAAAGTTGTGTAAAGATGTTGCATGGGGTTGCTTATATAGGCAAAGCCTAGGCATCCGGCTAGGGTTACTCGACCAAGTAAGTGGCTGACTCGGTCGAGTGGCCTAGTGCGTCAGCCGTCGGGCTTGAAATAGGCCCACTCGATCGAGTGGGTGGGGCACTCGATCGAGTGGCCCAGCTGGGTCGCGCGGGTCCACTGTTTTGGGCCGTGACCTGGGTTTTTGATGGGTTTGTGTTTGACTTGAACTTTTGATGTTTTGAATGGTTGTTTTGTATGTCTCGGAGACGACTTTGACCAGGGTTGACCCAATCGTTAAAAAGTCGGTTTTATTTCCGGTGTCGGTTTTGGCCCAAATTAGTCTTGTTTGACTCGGAACGGTCCGCTGGGCCTGGATTTGAGGTCTGTTTTGCGAGATGTGTACTCCGTAAGTGCGTTAGCCAACAACTAATGGTTTTGAGCCCATATCCGAGCGCATAGAAACACGTTAGCGTCCGATCATCATCGGGTGTTTTTTTGGGAAACTACCTTAGACACCTGGCAGTCAAAACGCGGGTGTCTACAGAGCCCCCACTCTGACTGAGGCTTGGACAAGGCGAAATTCAGAGTAGCCACCAGGCCAATCGAGGATTGAAACCTGGCGGACTTTCGGTCGGGTCGTTTATAGTCCATTAGACTCGCGTGAAGGGCTTGCCAGCCACAAGCTAGAAGTCATACCTGGGCGGATGACGATAACCATGTGGGGAATTGGACTTGTCGCATAAGTCCTGGGTGCGCCTGTATGTAGGCTCATCCCGTGAAATGCCGCCGTTGGCTTCCGCTGGGGAGATATAGTGGGTTGCACGTCCCTGTTTGAGTCGTACCTTTAGGTACTAAAATGACTCGCGCTGGGGAAAATGATTTTTGAAATTTTGGAAATTTTGAAATTTGTTTGAAATTTTGACTCCTAAAGAAATTAGGAAAGTTCGGGATGAATATTCTGTGCTAGTATCGGGACTAGGCTTGTGGATTGATTCTGATTGGGATTAGGAAACCCTTGTGCATGAAAAGATATGGAAAGAGGTCTATAGAATTAACACTATAAATACCCCCCTTAATGCTCTTGATTTTCTCACAAATCCATCACAATTCACTCCCTTCTTAAAAAGAAAACCCTTTCATCCTTCTCAAGAAACTAGTCATGGGAATTGATAGATTAACTGTGATGCTGCAAGAGTGGTCCCGACGCTTCAGGGACACAAATAGGGTAGCCCTTAACCAGACGGACATAACTCAGTTGTACCCGTTCCGTCAGATGGTGGTTGATCATTACTTCTTGGATGCATGCTTGGCTTACTGGGATGACATATATCATGTCTTTGCCTTTTCTCGGGGCGAAGTTTGCCCTTTACCTGAGGAGATTGCAGCTATAGGAGGGTGGAATCCGATACTCCGTCCCGTTGTCCCGTACTCGATCTATGACCCGAGGAGGAAGCTTCGAGAATTTCTAGGGCTTTCTCACAACGAGGTATCCCGTATGATGGAGGGTGATAATATTTCTCTAATCGACTTGGCTGAGAAATTTATGAATCCTCTTGATGTTCGAGTCAGGCCGGCTTACAGCTGTAGAGCTTTTTCTTTCTGCATGCTCCATGTTTATGCTTTCGAGGGTCACATGGATTTGCTATCCTGCATGGGAAACACCTGTCTTTTGACCGTAGTGGACTTGATGGAGACTGAACACAGCCCGGCTTGGCTGATCACGGGCGAGATTATCCAAGGATTGGATAGCCGCAAGAGGGACTCATCAATTCGTCTTACCGGGAGCACCCGATTGCTGCAAGTATGTTACTTTGCATCTTATTTTTCCCAATTTCTCGATTTTCGATTTTTTTGATTTTTTTTGCGAAATTTTTTTACCACAGGGGGCACTCGATCGAGTCACCCTGGCACTCGACCGAGTGCCCTCGTAGAAACCTTCTGATATGCTCTCAGAGGTACCACTCGATCGAGTCACCCTGGCACTCGATCGAGTGCCCTCGTAAAAGCCCCATGTTTGTGTTCAGGGGGACCACTCGATCGAGTGTCCTAGGCACTCAACCGAGTGGCCTTAGGCGGACGCCTATTTTGCCTTAAAAACTCATGTTTTTGTTTCCTTTTGCAGATTTGGCTATATGAGAGGCTATCGGTGATAGATCCTCCTCTTGATGCGAGCAACTATCGTCATAACCAGGTGATGACGAGGAGGCGAGCCATTGACTTTTCTCGTCAGATTACGCAAAAGTATTGGGACGAGGTTTTGTCTTTCCACGGTGGCCCGTTAATTCGATGGGTAGTTCCGTGGTGGCCCATCTATCTTTGGACCGGCTTGGACCCGAGGGACAGAGCCCGTTATCAGGTGATATTATCTTTCAGGCAAACGGTTCATCTTTATCCGGATCGCATACTAAGGCAGTATGGATGGACCCAGCGAATCCCTGAAGTCGAAGCAGTTGTGAGTGACCCTACCCAACTGACTGATGTAATGTGTGATACCTGGATGCAAAGATGGTACACACGGCATACTTGGCCCGTTGTCAAATCTCGCCACTCGATCTGGGTTTCAGACTCTTACACGAAGTGGACCAAAGCAGGCGATGCTAAAGCCCGAGCCGCTCTGAAGGTTGATGAAGCTTTCGACCTGCTGCGAAGGGAGCAAGCTAAAGACAACAGGGGCTTTTTTGACGAAGGAGACACTCCTGCTACCCTAATCCGTCTTATGTCAGGACAAAAGAAGAAGACCAAGACTCAAGCTAGAGGGTCTAGTGCTAAAGGTTCTTGGGGGAAGGTGAGCCCCCAGACTGGCTTGGAAAGGAGACTAGGCCCAAAGCTACCCATGCAGGACCGACTTGGCCCATGGGATAGATTACCCGAGCACGTGCGGGCTCGCATTGGACCAAAGACTGCGGTAGACGACCCGTCATCAAAGAAACGGGCTCGTGCCAAGGAGGTTCCACTTGTGATTCGGGGACGCTCGCCGCCACCTCAAAGACCTCAGGCTCCACGTGACCTGAAGGACAAGGGGAAAGGCAAAATGCCTGGATATTAGTCTCCATTATTATTATTTGAATATTATTTTATTTTTTTTGGGTGTGATTTTTTTGTGTGTGTGCCGTTTTTTTTTTTTTTTTTTTGTAATTCCCGAGTTAATCGGTTTAATATAGACGTATTAATGAATACCGTTCCCGTCTTTTCGTTTATTGCAGCAGTTGTACCCTTTTGAGGGGCTGCCTACGTATCCACAATTAGCGGAATCAAACCAAACGTAGTTCAAAAATTGATTTGAAGATTATTAATTCGAGATGTGCGACAGTAGAATAATTAATTCTAGCTTATTGACTTGTCTACAATTTTTGAAAATTTATAAAAAGACAAATTTTTATAAATTTTTGCAAATGACATTGAGATGGGGTTTATGGGTAGTAGCGCTTCAGCTGGTCCAAGTTGGTTGGGTTGACGAATTCGTTCCCGTCCAAATCTGTCAGCCTCACTGCTCCTCCTGATAGGACCTTCTTGACTAAGTATGGCCCAGCCCAGTTGGGTTTGAATTTACCCCTTGGGTCAACCGGTAGTAAGGCACGAACCGATTTTAGGACCAGATCCCCTTCTTTGATGTTTCTGGGCCTAACCCTTTTGTTGAAAGCCCGTTGGATCCTCTTTTGATATATTTGGATATTGTTGAGGGCCCGTGATCGCCGTTCGTCTAAAAGGACTAGCGAATCGTATCGGGCTTGGACCCAATCTGCTTCAGGTACTTGGCTTTCAAGTAAAATCCTGAGGGATGGTACTTCTAGCTCGACCGGCTGGACTGCTTCCATTCCATATGTCAAATAATATGGAGTTCCCCCGGTCGCGGTGCGGATCGAGGTTCGATATCCCAATAGGGCAAAGGGTATTTTGTCGGGCCAGTCCCGATAATTCTCAGCCATCTTTTTAAGTATGGTGACAATTGTTTTATTGGCCGCTTCTACCGCTCCATTTGTTTGAGGTCGGTAAGGCGAAGATGTATGCCTCTGAATTTTATATTTTGCCAGCAATGCGGCAGTTTCAGCTAGAAAGTGGGTCCCGTGATCACTGATAAACTCGTGTGGGATCCCGTATCGGCATATTATTTTATTCTGGATAAATTTGGCCACGTGCTTGGCGTTCAAGACTCGGTATGACTCGGCTTCGACCCATTTGGTGAAGTAGTCGATGGCCACCAAAATGAAGCAATGACCTCCTGTCCCGGAAGGATGCACCTTTCCGATTATGTCTATACCCCATGTCGAAAATGGCCACGGTGATGTCATGGTATATAAGAGGGAAGATGGCATATGCTGAACATTGGCGAAGATCTGACAGTTATAGCAGTGTTTGACATACAACTGACAGTCTGTTTCCATGGTGTTCCAATAATACCCGAGCCTCATGATTTTTTGGGCTAGCATATGGGCGTTCATATGCGGACCGTTTTCACCATCGTGTACTTCGGCCATAACCTTTTCGGCCTGTATATTGTCGATGCATAGGAGGAGAGCCCCCTGCGCCGTCTTTTTGTATAATTGCCCGTTGTCCGTGCGAACGAATTGGGTTGCCAATCTCCGCAGGGCTTTCTTGGCCCGGTTTTCAGTTCCCGGAAGATACTCTCCCGTGGCCAAGTAAATTAGGACCGACTGATACCATGGTTCCGGATCGGTTAGCTCGATGTCTTGGATGGCGTGTACATACGCTGGCTCGGACCGTCTTTCGACACAGATCGGCATGCTGGTCATGTGATCCGGGATGTTCAGTAGAGATGCTAACTTGGAAAGTGCATTTGCGAATTGATTTTCTTCCCGGGGCAGATAAATGTATTCTACCTTTTGGAATTATTTCTCTAGAACCCTTACCCGTGCTTGGTAAGCCACGAGATTGGCGTTCCGAGTTTTCCATTTTTGGAGCGCTTGATTGATGACCAGCGATGAGTCACCGTGGACCCGGAGGTTTGTTACCCCTAAATCAACGGCGGCTTGCAACCCGTGAATGCATGCTTTGTACTCGGCTGCGTTATTGGTCACGTCAAAGTCCAATTTGATGGATATGGGAGTGTGTTCCCCTTGTGGTGAGATTAACAGAATCCCGATCCCGAATCCTCGAAAGTTGGATGCTCCATCAAAGTACAAATCCCACGTTTCGGTGTCAGTATGGAATATGTCTTCATCAAGAAAGACCCAAGTGTCGGTGTGATCCTCTTCAGCTATCGGGCTATCGGCGAGGAACTCGGCTACTACCCGGCCTTTGATGGCTTTTAATGGTACAAACTTGAGGTCAAACTCAGCTAACATTAAAGTCCATCTGGACATTCTACCGTTGAGGATGGGCTTCTCGTACAGGTACTTGATAGGATCCATTTTGGATAATACATGTACCTCGTGACTCAGCATGTAATGTTGGAGCTTTTTAGGGGCCCAAACCAACGCTAGGCACGTCTTTTTGAGCATTGTGTATTTGCATTCATATTCAAGGAACTTTTTACTGATGTAGTAAATAGCCCGTTCTTCTGAATCGACTGTCTGGGCCAGCATAGCCCCCATGGCTGTCTCGGTCGTTGTTAGGTATAACGACAAAGGCAAGCCGGGTTGAGGTTGCATTAATACTGGCGGTGCAGACAAAATCTCCTTGATTTTATCGAAAGCCGCTTGACATTTGTCATCCCACAGTACCCGCTTCCCTATCTTCAGTTTCCTGAAAATGGGCTCACATACCATGGTTAATTTTGAAATGAACCGGCTGATGTATTGGACTTTCCCGAGAAACCCCGGTGTTTCTTTTTCGGTCTTGGGTGGTTGCATCTCGGTGATGGCTTTGATTTTAGCTGGGTCGACCTCGATGCCGCTTTGGCTAACGATATGGCCCAGTAATTTGCCCGATGTTACCCCGAAGCTGCATTTTTGAGGGTTTAGTCTCATGTTGTATTTGCGCAGTCGGGTAAAGAATTTTCTTAGGGCCGCAATGTGGCCGCTCCGGTCCTTGGACTTAACGATCATATCGTCCACGTAGACCTCCACTTCTTTGTGCATCATGTCATGTAATAAAGTAGTGGCGGTCCGCTGATAAGTGGCCCCGGCATTGATAAGCCCAAATGACATGACGGTGTAACAGTAAGTACCCCAAGGTGTAATTAAGGTGGTCTTACTCATATCTTCTTCTGCCATTTTAATCTGATTGTATCCAGCATACACGTCCATGAACGACAGAAGGGCATGATCGGCCGTGTTATCCACCAGTATGTCGATGTGTGGTAACGGAAAATCGTCTTTTGGGCTTGCTTTGTTGAGGTCTCGGAAATCCACACATACCCGCACCTTGTCGTCCTTCTTGGGTACCGGCACGATGTTTGCAACCCAGTCTGGATATTCAGACACTTGTATAAAGTCCGCTTTGAATTGTTTGTCTACCTCCTCTTTGACCTTGAGAGACCATTCGGGCTTCATCCTTCGGAGTTTTTGCTTTACCGGTTTGCACCTATCTTTGATGGGTATTCGGTGTTCGGCTATTTCCCGATCTATACCCGGCATGTCCTTGTAGGACCATGCAAAGACGTCCTTGAACTCTTGGAGGAGGTCTGCGAATTGTTTTCTCTCCTCTGGATCTAAGGATAGGCCCAACTTAAGCATCCAGGGTTCTAAAGTGGTTCCCACATTGATGGACTCGGTTTCTTCGATTACCGGATCTCGAGACTCCCTTTGTTCGAGCTGCTCGATCAGATGCGGAGGTAGAGGTACCTGTTCGTCGGGTTTCTCAATGTCATTGCATATAAAATTTTTGAAATTGAAAGAATTTTGGAAATAAGACAAGTCGTAAGCAGAACGGTTTTCGTTATTATTATTAATGGTAAATTTTGTGAAAAGCTCGAAAAGAGCGGCCATCTGATCATTGGGCAGTGGCGGGATAGGGAGAGGTCTTGGGACAAGCCCCGAGACCTCAGTGGATAAGGGAAGAGGGGTTACAGACTCGACTCTAGCACCAGAACCTCTAGACTCGGACTCAGACTCGGACTCAGACTCAGACTCAGACTCGGTATCCGGCATGTCTCCCTCGCCGGTGGTCAGCTTGTAGGTCCGTCCTTGGCCATCAGTCCACTTGATGGTCTTCTTCCAGGCCCTTTTTCCTGTGTCTGTACCAACTTCGGTGATCAGCTTTGTTGGGTCAAACCGATTGCTGCGGAGGATCAGATTGACCAGATCATCTTTTGGAGCGGGGACAGCCTTGTCTTCTCCAAATAAGAGCCTCAGCACGGGCTCGGAGTTGTTTTCCTCTTCTTTAGACTCAGCTTGAAGGAGGGCAAATATGTCATCGGGGATGAAATTGCATTCCCGAACCGTTTTGGTCTCGGGATATGTGATGGTGGGTTGGTAGAGGCCCACTTGAATGGCTCCGAAAACTGGAGTGACGAAGTAATCTGTTAACCTCGGGCTATAAGGGCCTATGTAAGTACCCTTAAAAATGTCGATGGCGTTGTGAATACCGGCCCGAACTACGTTTTCCGGGGTTATAGCATACCCCAATCCGAAATGGGACTCGCCGTCGTTTAGGACCTCGATAATCTTCCCAGCTGGAAGATACGGCCTTGAGGTAGCCCCCGGTAAGTATCCCAAGTTTTGTAGCATCGTGTCGATGCTAGTTGTGAAGTAGGGCCTAAAGAGATACTCTTCTTCGATCATGCCCATGAAATCAAATCCTCGTGGGTCGGCCCGGCCCGGCCCGTAGCATTGCAGCTTGCCACGGTAATTGGAGTAGCCTCTAGTGTGATGATGTCGTCCCGAAGCGGCATCTTGACTTTTCGGTGAAGAGTGGAGGATACGGCCTTGACTGCGTGGATCCAAGGCCTTCCTAATAGTAGGTTAAAAGACGAGGTGACATCAATCACCTGGAACTCCAACTCTTTCTCGATTGGGCCCGTTATTATTGTTAATTTAACGGCCCCGGCCACCGGTTTTGGGCTTTCGTCGAAAGCCTGGATGGTTTGCGCTGTCGGGAGGTAGTTGGCATCGGTGATGCCGAGAGCTTTAGCGGTCCTTAGAGGTAGGACATTCACAGCGGACCCGTCGTCAATAAGGGTCATTGGGAGGTACTTCCCTCGGCTCATGACCGTAATGTATAGGGCTAGATTATGATTGGGCCCGAACGCTGGCAGATCTGACTCGGAGAAGGTGATGAGTGGGCCTTATTCCTTGGACTTGCCTTTGAGATAAGGCATAATAGTGGCCACCATTTCAGAAGGGGTAACCTGTGAGTCGACCTTGATTTCATCGAGAGCCTTAGTCAGTGCTTCTCGATGTGCTTGTGAGCTAACCAGTAATTGCCATATGGTTAGATCAGCTCGGACCCTCTTCATCTGTTGGACCAAAGCGGTGTCGTTGCTTGGTTCTTCAAGGGTAGATTCCGTCCTGGCAGGTTCAGTGACGGATGCGGGAATAGGACGCCCAGCTGTGGCGAGGTGGTTGGTGGCTAAGGCTTTGGACTTAGCCTTTCGGACCTCTTCAAGGGTGATGGGGACAGCTTCCCCTTTGGTTAAGTATACGTCATCTTCGTCATCGAACCATATCCCGTTAATTTGTGGGATATAGGGGGAGATGAGGTGAGAACAGTCAATTACCTCACCGGTGAATATTGCGTGGGCACTGAACGGGTTTTCTTTGTTGCTCGGCTTGTCTCCAGGCAACGGGATTTTCCCGCTCTCGATCATATCTTGGATCAGATGTTTCAATCTCCAGCATTTTTCGGTATCATGTCTGTTGCCTCGATGATACTGACAGTAGGCTTGGGCGTTATAACTTTTGGGCCTCTTCTCTACTGGAGGTTCTGGAGTTGGGCCTATCGGTTGGATCAGACCCTTTGAAGATAGACTTTGTAAGGCATAAGTATAGGTAGTCCCTATATCTATGAATACCCGATTTGGTGTATTCTTTTTGGATGAGGTGTCAAGCAGATTTACCTCGTCAAAGATGCTGCGAGTTGCAGCTGCGGGTGTGGGCTTGCTCGTAGATGAACTTGCCCCTTGATAGCCTTTGGTAGAGGCCTTAGTCAGGCTCTCTAACCTTAAGTCGTCCTCGATCTTGGTACCCATTTCAGTTAGAGTAGCAAAATTAGGGATAACAGCATACCGGAGGTGGACCCGGTAGGACGGGAGGAGATTCTTGACAAAAGCCTCCACTAGGACCTTCTCACTGGGCTTGTCGACCAGCTTCACACTCTCGGCCCGCCATCTTTGCAAATATTTTGTGAACCCTTCTTTGAGCTCTTGGGCCATCACCTCCAGAGTATGCATTGTAGTCTGGATTTTGGTATTGTCGGCGTAATTCCGAGCAAATTCGGTCGCCACATCGTCCCAAGTTTTATATTTCTTGGAATCGAGCCTGTAGTACCAGGCCTTGGGATGCTTTTCCAGGGAGGAAGGGAACAAATGTGTAAACATGGTTGACTTCACCCCCTTGACAGCCATGAAATCTTTGAAAGCCCGGATATGATGTACCGGGTCTTCGGTACCCTCAAACATAGGAATTCCCGTAAGGTTGAGGTTAGCAGGTAGCTCATCATTCAAAGGCGAATAGGAACGAGCAATTTCGGAGTGGATCGAGTTGTTCGTCAACAAGTGAACTTGTTCTTTGAGCCTGCGAACAACGCTGATAAGTTCAGCTATGGGCCCAGTAGTCCCGGACCCGTCAACAGGGGTCGTCTTTTCTACGGCACTCAAACGGGTGTCTAACGTTGCTTGGCTAGCCTGGATGGAGGTCAGTTGAGTCTCGATCTTCTCTAGGGCCTTCTTCAATGCGTCCATTTTGCGTTGATATCTGGTTTCGGGTGGCCTGTCTGTAAGAACACCGTGTAATCAGAAACTAGCCCGAATCCCGGAATAGAAGGTACATCCCGAACAAAACTAAAAGGGAAATGACTCGAGAAAAGACACCTAGACGGGTGACTTGTGAAGTGTGGGCCTTCCTTAGGATTCGGCGCGTGGGCCTAGTCCTGTTCGAAGGAAGGTTCACGTGAGACATCCCCAGACTTTTGACTCGATTGTGTTGACGGGCCCTCCTTTGTAGGGGTTTGTCCTACGTAGGTGGGCCTTGCCTTAGTCTAATAAGGCGGACTGGGATGGGGAAGAAACTCGTGATGTAAGATCGACAGAGTTCCGACGTTAAAGACCTTGACAACTTACGACATGACCCGACACTGCTAAATACGGGAAGTCCTAAGAAGAGGAAAGTTTTGAAAATTGATAGTTTTTGGAAAGTCCGAGAGAACTCGGAGAAAGGCCCGATTTTTCGAGAAAATCGGAAAGTGTTTCGGGCCTCGGTTTTTGAAAGTTCGAAAACGTTTTCGAGTTTTGAATTGGGCAGCATACCGTCTAGAAAATAGGCTATTTTGAGTAAAATCATAAGTCCTAAATTCGGTACGCGACCCGGGTTTTGAAAAAAATTGAATATCTTGAAAAAATATGTAATTTTTGAAAGGAGTTGACGGTTTTTGAAAACGACACGGAAACCAAATAGCACGTAGTCACACTAGCATTATAACGATGCCATGTATGCTCTACACTAAGTCTCGATCGGTCTAAGAGGGTCTATACCAGTGTACATAGTCTAGACGTTGATCAGGACGGACTCTCTAAGTCGAGTTGAGCTTAGAACATGCCGCGAAATCCACTCGAATCGACTATGGACACCTTTTGACATATCCATATTGGAGTACATCAATGGTATAGTGGGACGTCGGTCACCAGTACCGGCCCGGGAAAATATGAGTTATGCATGAACCGTAAAACTAAAACGCGTATTGTACTAGTCAAACGATTTCTATTTGAGTCTCACCCTGAGGATGCCGATGGTAAGTCACGCATCAGTTAATTTCCAGCGGAGTCGCTAAATTGTGGACATGACATAGGTCCACCCCGACGCGGCCACGCGCGGGTTTGGGGAGGCGAATGAATCTCCATATAAAAACGGATCGAATGGAAATTTAAATCGAAGTGGAGTCGCCACCAAACTTTGTAGGAGTTCGGGCCCGTTCGAACCCACTCTATGTCGTAGTGGGCCGTGTACAATATACGGCCCATTTCCGATGTCAGAGTTTATTGGGTTCGTCCCTTAGCATTTGATACCGATACCGACATTATCGGATATCGTGTATTGAATGACTCTCGTGCGCCAACGGTTTCGGGCCTCCGGAAACCGAGGTTCTGAGTAAGGGGTGAGGGTACGTGTTGGGAAGCCCACGAAGGACACCCAACCCCGCCCGCACTAGCGGCCTCTACTAGGATATCGATTGACTTTCGAATACGCGCGTTAGTTAAACGGGAAAAAGATATGCAAAGATTATTTTCCCTAAGCATGCGAATGTAATTGAAAGGGTTTCTATGTCAATTTAATGCAATTTAGTTCTACGTCGAATTTGAATTTTAGCATGTGGGTTCATTTTGGTACGATAAAATAAACAACCAAAATTGACAAGAGAACCAATAAACGCGTTAGTAACGATATAACGGTTTACGAAATATTGAATGATGCAAATGAATTAAGACATGATTTTGAAAGGGTGTTTCACGTGATAGATTAGGCACGTGTCGACCTAAGTCGCGAAAAACGATTGACGAGACTCGAATGTGATGTGTAGGACTCACGGTTTAACGTGATAAAGGGCCACTCGACCGAGTCATTGTGTGACTCGACCGAGTGGACCTCTGAAAAAGGTTCTTTCCGGATTTTATGACCCTACTCGACCTAGTTATTGACCAACTCGACCGAGTACATCGCCACTCGACCGAGTCACTGTGAGACTCGACCGAGTGGAGGTCGTAGAGACATTTTGTTTCGTATTATGGACCCTACTCGACCGAGTTATTGACCAACTCGGTCGAGTACGTTGCCACTCGATCGAGTCACTATGAGACTCGACCGAGTGGAGGTCGAAAGAGCATTCTGCTCGATTTTTATGATGTCACTCGATCGAGTGGCCTAGGCACTCGGTCGAGTGGCACCTGTACGAACCAGGTTCGTTTCTTGCAATTTTGTTGATTGCGAGATTGTTTTTGATTTTTGATGATTTGATGAATTGGGCATAAATATTGTGGAATTTATACTCAATTCTGAACTTGAATACTCGTCGTATCCCATGTTCGATTATGAATCGATATGGAATACTAGAGTGAAAATAAAAGAAAATTTATTTAAGTCGCCTTAAATTAACTACCGCGATATGGTAGATTTCCTCCGCGTTTAATAATGTCGTAATTCTAATGAATCGAATGTCAATTATCTTAGCATCAATGGAAATCACGTTAGCTAATTTGTATGACTAGATCGTTAGATCCGACGTCCAATTATGAAATTGGTATCAAATCTAATAGATCAATGCTTGAATTGAAGGACTTGATTCCCTCGGCTTTTCCGACATCGAAATAAATCCCTAGGGATTGTGATGCCGGATCCGCGTCAACGGGTTTCGACCCTTAAAAATATGTGTTTCGAAGAAGGTTTTTAGAAAATCGATGCAATATGCGACGCAAACGAAAATAAACGAATTATTGTTGAAATTTACCCGTTTCAATAATCAAATGCTAGGATGTCAGGATAAGCGGCCGGCAACGCTGTGTGCAGTACACTTGTATATTCGGGTTTCCTTATCCTGACATCCTTCGCACTCGACACAAATCGACGGGTATTTTAATGTCTTTTGATACTAATTATACTATTGATATTAGCGACATTAGTATGCGAATAAAATAAATAAATAAAAGACAACGACGACGACAAAACGACACACGACGCGAGAAGAAAAGAGAAAAGGGAAGAAACGGGGTTTTGACACCCTCAACCTACATGTTCCTTATGCTCGGACTGGACTCGTAGTGATAGCTTGCACGGGAGTTTCGAGTATGTAGGCTAAGTTGTGGTGGTTAGGGTTTGCCTCCTAGGTACTAGGGTTAGGGCTTGAGTGTAGTATGAGGGTAGAATTTGATGTTGATTAGTTGTGAAACTAGGGTTTCAAAAGGTTGAAAAAAGTTGTGTAAAGATGTTGCATGGGGTTGCTTATATAGGCAAAGCCTAGGCACCCGGCTAGGGTTACTCGACCGAGTAAGTGGCTGACTCGGTCGAGTGGCCTAGTGCGTCAGCCGTTGGGCTTGAAATAGGCCCACTCGATCGAGTGGGTGGGGCACTCGATCGAGTGGCCCAGCTGGGTCGCGCGGGTCCACTGTTTTGGGCCGTGACCTGGGTTTTTGATGGGTTTGTGTTTGACTTGGACTTTTGATGTTTTGAATGGTTGTTTTGTATGTCTCGGAGACGACTTTGACAAGGGTTGACCCAATCGTTAAAAAGTCGGTTTTATTTCCGGTGTCGGTTTTGGCCCAAATTAGTCTTGTTTGACTCGGAACGGTCCGCTGGGCCTGGATTTGAGGTCTGTTTTGCGAGATGTGTACTCTGTAAGTGCGTTAGCCAACAACTAATGGTTTTGAGCCCATATTCGAGCGCATAGAAACACATTAGCGTCCGATCATCATCGGGTGTTTTTTGGGAAACTACCATAGACACCTGGCAGTCAAAATGCGGGTGTCTACAGTGTGCATGCTTACCCACGTCCCAAATATGGTCTAGGTGCATTAAAAAAAAATAAAGATATTGTGTGCGATATGGAAGATATGCGGGTGATATCAAGCGTGATCCTTACTCCAAATAATCAAGAACAATCTTCTAATATTTGGCAACAAAATGAAAGAGTATCAAGGTTGATTTGATATTTATTTCATGGGGATATGCGTGAGATCTACCACCCAAATAAAGAGGTAATCTTCTTTTAATTAGGAAATAAGAATAATAATGATCTCTTCAAGATCATATATATCTAGGATAAGATATTATATTATCTAGATTAGTTACTAGTTTTAATTTGATTAGTATCTCCTAATATATTCGAGATTATATTCATGTAAGGCTATAAATGCCACGTCCCGTGCTAGCATTTGGCATTGAACGATTCCGTAATAAAATTTCAGCAACGTTTTGATTTTAAATCAACTCTTGTGTTTTATATTTTGAGAAAGTACTTCGAAATCGCGTTGAGAAATTGGTGCGCCAATCTCTACGTTATTAGTTTCGGATTCAAGGTCGAATTCGGGCTAAATATATCTGGTTACGTTGTCTTTATTTCATCACAAAATCCTTACGTAATTCAAAGCATTTTCTTTCCTAAAATAGGCGTGCCACAAACGACCTTAACCACGAACCAGGGTTACATTAACCTTAGTTCAATTTCACTCCAAAAATCCTCGTCATCACCCAAGGTTACATTAATCTTCGATCCAACTTTCATTTCTTATTCTAAATCGCTTCCGCATTCGCATCATTTTGGTATCAGAGCCGTGTTTAGCGACATGGGAGATAACGAAATCAACGACAACAATGTCAATAATGACGCAAACAGCATCAATACTGGAGGGGGTAATGACGACAATCTCATCCGAGGATTTGTCTACTTATCTTCAATATTGCAAGGATGTGGTGTTTGCTGGGCTGGAACCATTGTACAAGGATCCTGGTCTTATTGAGGAGCTCGGAGAATTCTATCAGAAGAACAAAAAGGTACATATTCCTAATCGCAGCCTCTTTCAATGTTTAGACCATTATATTCAGTTTGTGTGTCGTCCCTTTTCTTCTGATTTTTTTTGTTAAATGAGTGTGTTTTTGTGCAGGTTGTAGAAGCATCTGAGGTGACCTCTGTATCGGCGAATAGCAGTGAAAACACTTTTCGAGATACACAACCACATCAAACTTCATCATCAACCAACGTATCTGAGAAATTACATGATAATTTGAGAGAGATAGCAATTCGAGAAATGAAAATCGACATGGAGGAGCATAGATTCTGTTATATCCCACCTAGAGTGAAAGTAAAGTGACAGGAGTATTTACACTACAGGAGGAAAGTGGTTAGCGACGGTGCCTACACATATATAGCCCATGCTGACTACTACATTTTGCTTCGAGCCTGCGCCAAAGTTGCTCAAGTCGATCCTCGTGGTATGCATTGCAGTGTATTGAGTTTGGAGAGGAGATTAGGGTGGATTGAGAACAGAATTGAGGAGTGCGTGCAACACTGTGCAAAACCACCTAAATCCCCTCAACATATTAAAATTCATGACCTCCATTCTTCCTTCTTTTTTACTACTCGTACTGACCTGTACACCTGGCTTGACCCAACCTGAACTCGTGTACTTGGGTTGGTTTTAAACTGAGAGCCCAGCCCAGCTCACGATCGGGTCAACTTCGGAGTATTATATAAGGAGTACTGATTTTAGGTGAACTGGTCTTAACATTAAAAGCTTCTTGTACCCATCAAAACTCAAAAGGAGCTAGCACTAACAAAAATGACTAACCCAAACGTGATCTAACTTTTGAATTGAAGATCCAAATTTGACTAATAATCTGAATTGATCAAGACCCAATGTGGATGTTTATTGTAACAAACAAGTTAATAATTCAATATCTCTTAAAAGTTGAAAATAACAACAAAAAATGATTCGTATCTGAAATGAGCCAAAACCGACCCGATTTCTCCGACTTCAAAAATGACCAACCCAAAACTGTTTCAATCCAAATCAAACTCGATTTACATGTTTGTCGAGAGGAGGAACTAGTCAAGCCGAGTCGAGTCTAGGGGTGTTAATGAGATGAGACAGCTCGCGAGCAACTCGAGCTCGACTCGGTCAAAGCTTGGCTCGTGTGAGCTCGGCAACTTAACGAGTCGAGCTAATCAAGGCGTGGCTCGGCTCGAAAAGCTCGCGAGCAGCTCGATTTGATGTGATTAGTTAATAATATTTTGCTCTTATTTAATAAAATAGTAATAATAGTTACATAGTTTTTTCACCATATAAAATGTTCTTATTGATTTGCCCAATACGTTTGTATATGTTTTTTAGATACCAATTTATTAAAACACATCAGCGCAAAAAACGTAAATTTTAATAATTATATATAGGCTCAAGTTAGGCTCGAACTCGCATTTTAGCTCGCTAATTTGTTTGCGAGCTCAATTTTTTCAAGCTCAGGTAAAGCTCAAGATCGGCTTAGTTCGAATTTTGCTTAACGAGCACGAATCGAGCAAGGTCAAACTCGTGCTCGGCTTGGCTCGTTTACACCTCTAGTCGAGTCCATACCTCCACCGCCCACGCCTGTTTCCTAAAATCCAATTTGGACAAACAAAATCAAAATCAAAATCAAAATCGATAGGATCAATATTCAATAGTATCTTCAGCAAACCCAGTAAGGGCATCAGTAATAGAAGTCCATATGTAGAGTTCATATATATGAACGAACTTAGAGCTATTGTTGAGCAAATATGGCACAAGTTCGTCCATGCAAGTTTGGAAATACAAACTTGTCCGTTGCATGCATCTGCCCCACTTTTTCTGACAAATGCAGATTTGCAAGAGGGTTAACATTTTACACCATTTTTAGTTTTAAATTGTAATGTAAAATTAATTTTATTAATTATTTGAATTTATTGCATTTACTTTTTAAATTGATTTTATTAGTTATTTATTTTAAAAAACTACTATATTAGACAACAATAATGTAAAAACCATTTATATGACGGTTGATGTGGAGCAATGTTAATATTAGACCTTTTCAAAATTGACCTGACCCCATTTTTTAGGTTCATTTTTTTTACCCGTAACTCGTTTGACTTGATCCCAATATTACCCGTTAATTTAGGATTGAAAAGCAACCCACCCGATATGAACTATTTTTGACCCAACATGACAAATAAATATCTTATTAAAATAATTAAACAAATACAGAGTACATTACTACTAAACCATCGAATAAGACATTAAAATAAAGTACAACTTAGTACTATGTGTACTATTATTGACATTGGTTTTATAGAGTTTGAGTTTGTGGATAAGTAATATGGCGGAAAATGAACTTGGATGAACTTTCCTATTATTGTTGCCCAAGTGTCCAACGAATCAAATATTACTCTGTATTCATTTGAATAGAATAAGATTGAATATTATTGTATAAAATTCATCTTTTTTATATAAATAACTAAATGAGTATTATTTGATCCATCATAATCAGTGGCGACTCTAGAAATTGGCACGTGGGTGCGGACAAGTAAGTCATGAACCATTAGCTACGATGCGAATTTAAGATTTCGATATCAAAATAGAGTTTGAATACCAAAAAATTGAGTCTGATCAAAGCGAAACGTACTATTATAAAAAACCAAATGTTTTTACTCACGTGATCTTTTAGAAAAAATTCAATTGACCTAAATGTAACGTCCATGTAATACACCGTACAACATTATTTGGAAAAACAATATATATATATATATATATATATATATATATATATATATATATATATATATATATATATATATATTTTAGGCTTTTTTCGAGCGATCTCATTGGTCCGTTTAATCAAACCCCAAATTAGAAAAGTATCATAAATAAATAAAAAATCAATTAGAGAATCTTTTGATTATTACAATATATATATTAATGTGATATTTTACAATTTTGACGTGAAAACCATTAGAATTCATTTTCTTAAAACATTATCGTAAAATAAATTATAAAAATGAAATAATTAGATTCGTGGTAAAAAATGCTTTCATTAGAGTATAAATTTCATATCATTTGTTTAACATTATATGATGAATTTATAACATATAATAGTTTTAAAATTATCACACATCGACAAATTATAATATAATGATGAAATTCTATATTATAAATAAAGAGTAATAATTTGTTCTTCGATATCTACCAAAAGTCTTTTGAATCTCAAAAAGAGTTTCTAAGACTATAAACTTAAGTAATTATCCTACATCGAGATGATGAAATTTTATATTATAAATAAGAGTAATCAGTTTTAAATATCGACCAAGAAAAACTTTTAAATCATCCCACATCAAAAAATTATGATGGGGTGATGAAATTCTATATTATAGATATTAGTAATCATTCGGTTTTAAATATCGACTAAAAAACTTTTGATATATAAGACTGCAAATTTAAAATCATCCCACATTTACAAAATTATAGTGAGTTGATGAAGTTCTATATTATCAACAAGAGTAATGATGTATTTATTTAATCTTAAAAAGAGCTGATGAAAGACTATAAACTTAATAAATTATCTCACATCGAAAAATATGATAAGTTGATGAATTCTATATTATAAATAAGACTAATCCTTCGTTATTAAATAATCAAAAAAACATTTAAGTCTTAAAAAGTCTCTTAACAAGATTACAAACTTAAGTAAAAATAATCTCACATCGAAAAATTATAACAAGGTGATAAAACTTTATATTATAAATAATACTCCGTAGTAATCACGTGTTCTTAGATATTAACCCAAAATATTTTGAGTCTTAAAATATATATTAAGACTATAAACTGAACTAAAAAAATTATAATAAGGTGATGAAATTCTATATTATAAATAAAATTAAAAAAAATCTTTAGACATCAACGAAGTTAAGTAATTCTCCCACATCGAAAAATTATGATGAGGTTATGAATGTACTAAAGAAGAGTATCTCACATCGAAACAATTAAAATAAGACGGTAATGATTCTATATTATAAATAAGACTACAAATTTTAGTTAAATTTATCTCACATCGACAAATTATAATAAGGTGGTCGATTTTTATATTATAAATAAGACTCATTATCCCACATCGAAAAATTATACCCCTCTCTTTTGAGTCTTAAAACACTCTTAAGGCTATAAACTTAAGTACGGAGTAAATTATATATCCCACATCAAAAAAATTATACTCCCTTCGGTCACTATTTTTTGCACCATTTCATTAAAATACCTCTCAAAAATAGTGAACGAAGAGAGTATAATAAGACGATAAAATTCTACGAGTATTATATAAATAAAAGTAGTCATTTCTCCAAATCATGATGAGTGATTAAATTCTATATTATAAATAAGATTAATCATTCGTCCTAAAAAAAGTTCTTAATAAGACTACAAATAAAGTTAAATTAGATTATCACATATCGAAAAATTATATATATATTATAAATAAGTGTAATCATTCGTCTATGAATAAAAGTTCTTAATAAGACTATATATATATCTAAACTTAAGTAAAATTATTCAACATCGAAAAATTATAATAAGTGATTCTATATTATAAATAAGACTACAAATTTTAGTTAAGTTATCTTACATCGACAAATTATAATATGGTTATGGTTCTATATTATAAATAAGACTAATTATTTGTTCTTAGATATGATATCAATCAAAATATTTTGAGTCTTCAAAAAAGTCTTAAGACCATAATAAGACAATAAAATTCTATGGTAAATAAAAGTAACCATTTCTCCAAATTATGATGAGTTGGTGAAATTCTATATTATAAATAAGACTAATCATTCATCCTTAGATGTCAACAAAAAAACTTTTACTCTTAAAAAAAACTATTAATAAAACTACAAATAAAGTTAAATTAAAATTATCGCATATCAAAAATTAGAATGAGGTGATATAATTCTACGTAATATTTCGTTCTTAGATATTAACCAACAATCTTTTGAACTTAAAAAAAAGTATAATTAAAGTACAAAGTTAATGTATAATTATCCCGCATCAAAAAATTAAGATGGTGTGATGGAATTCTATCAATATATATATATATATATATATATATATAGAGAGAGAGAGAGAGAGAGAGAGAGTGAGGATCCGGTGAGTCTCCCTCTTTAGATGAGTCCGTCCTTTCAATCTGGACCACACAATCAAACAAGATTGAATGGCTGAGATTGGACCACGTCATTAAGGAAGAGTAACAAGGCTGCCTTTGCATACACAAACATCATAACTCTTTAATTCCATATTACTGTGATATTATTACTGTGACATTATTACTGTAATTCCTTATTACTGTGACAGTGTCACAGTAAGATATTTGTGTTACTGTAATAGTGCTCTGTTACTGTAACAGTGATTCCTTATTACTGTGACAGTGTCACAGTAAGATATTTATAACTCTTTAATTTCATATTACTGTGACATTATTACTGTGACATTATTATTGTAATTCCTTATAACTGTGACACTGTTACAGTAAGATTTTTGTGTTACTGTAATAGTGTTCTGTTACTGTAACAGTATTACTCTGACATTATTATTGTAATTCCTTATTACTGTGACAGTGTCACAGTAAGATATTTGTGTTACTGTAATAGTTTTTTTTTTAAAAAAAAATATATAGTGTTCTGTTACTGTAACAGTAAGATTATATACGATGAAGATGACGCTGAGATTGAATCTCAGCCATTCATGTGATTTGATCATGTGGCTGTGATTTGCGGGACGGACTCATTTAAAGAAGACCAACTCACCGGATGCAATTTCTATATATATATATATATATATATATATATATATATATATATATATATATATATATATATATAAGGCTTTTTTCGAGCGATCTCATTGGTCCGTTTCATCGAACCTCAAATTAGGAAAGTATCATAAATAATAATAAAAAATCAACTAGAGAATCTTTTAATTATTATAATATATATTTAATTTATCATATTAATGGGATGTTTCACCATTCTTAGTTAAAAACCTTTATAGTTCATTTTTTAAAAACATCATCGTAAAATAAATTATAAAAATAAAATAATTATATTCGTGGTAAAATTAGAGTATAAATTTCATATTATTTGTTTCACATTATGTAATGCATTTATAACATATAACAGTTTTAAAATTATCCCACATTGACAAATTATAATATGATGATGAAATTCTATATTATAAATAAAGAATAATAATTCGTTCTTCGATATCTACCAAAAGTCTTTTGAATCTCAAAAAGTGTTCCTAAGACTATAAACCTTAAATAATTATCCTATATGGAAAAATTATGATGAGGTGGTGAAATTTTTTATTCGGTTTTAAATAAATATTGACCAAGAAAAACATTTAAATTATCCCACATCGAAAAATTATGATGGAGTGATGTAATTCTATATTATAAATAATAGTAATCATTCAATTTTAAATTTCGACAAAAAACTTTTAATATATAAGACTACAAACTTAAAATCATTTCACATTGAAAAATTATGATGGAGTGATGAAATTCTATATTATAATCGAAAGTAAGAATGTACTTTTTTTTAGTTTTAAAAAGAGTTTTTAAGACTATAATCTTAAGTAAATTATCTCACATCGAAAAATTATTATGAGGTGATGGAAGATTATAAACTTAAATAAATTATCTCACATCGAAAAATTATGATAAGTTGATGCTATATTATTAATAAGACTAACTTATCATTCATTCTTAAATATCAATCAAAAAACCTTTTAAGTCTTTAAAAGTCTTTTAATAAGACTACAAACTTAAGTAAAAATAATCTTACATCAAAAAATTATAATAAGGTGATGAAAATTTATATTATAAATAAGAGTAATTACGTGCTCTTAGATATTAATCAAAAATCTTTTGAGTCTTAAAAATATATAAAGACTATAAACTTATAAAACTATCCCACATTCGAAAAATTATAAACTTTCATCAAACAAAAATCTTTTAAGTCTTAAAAACGTTCTTAAGACTATACACTTAACTAAAAAATTATAATAAGGAAAAGAAAATATATATTATAAATAAGACATAATAATTCTTCCTTAAACATCAACCAACTTAAGTAATTTGCTCACATCGAAAATTATGATGAGATTATGAATTTCTACTAAATAAGAGTAATCATTGTTTTTAAATATCAACCAATAATATTTTGAGCTTAAAAAATGTCTTAATAAGACTACAAACTTAAAATTATCCCGCATCGAAACAATTAAAATAAGGTACGGTTATGATTCTATATAATAAATAAGAAAACAAATTTTAGTTAAATTATCCCACATCGACAAATTAATAAATTATAATAAAACGATGAATTTCTAAATTATAAATAAGACTAAGCTAATTATTTGTTCTTAGATATCAATCAAAATCTTTTGAGTCTTAAAAAACTCTTTAAGTTTATAAACTTAAGTAAATTATCTCACATCGAAAAATTATACTCCCTCTCTTTTGAGTTTGTAAAAAACCAACAATATTTTGAGTTTAACAAAAGGTCTTGATAAGACTATGAACTTAAAATTATCTCACATCGAAACATTTAAAATAAGATACGGTGATGATTTTATATTATAAATAAGGATACACATTTTAGTTAAATTATCCCACATCGACAAATTATAATAAGATGATAGATTTCTATATTATAAATAATGGAGTACTCCGTAGTAATCATGTGCTCTTAAATATTAACCAAAAATCTTTTGAGTTTTAAAATATATATTAAGACTATATAAACTTAATTAAAACTATCTACATTCGAAAAATTATAAAGTTTCATCACACATAAATCTTTTGAGTCTTAAAAAAGTTGTTAAGACTATACACTTAAATAAAAAAATTATAATAAGATGATGAAATTCTATATTATAAATAAAACTAATAAAAAAAATTCCTTAGATATCAACTAAAAGTAATCATTGTTTTTAAATATCAACCAGCAAAAAACTTTTGTTTTTTTAAAAAACTATGATGGAATTCTATATCATTTTTTTTAAATTATGATGAAGTCATGAATTTGTAGTCTTTTTAAAAAACTTTTGATTTTAAAAAAGGTCTTAATGAGACCACAAATTTAAAATTATCTCACATCGAAACAATTAAAATAAGTTATGGTGATGATTCTATATTATAAATAAGACTACAAATTTTAGTTAGATTATCTCACATCGACAAATTATAATAAGGTGATGAAATTCTATATTATATAAAGACTAATTATTTGTTCTTAGATATCAATCAAAAAATTTTGAGTCTTAAAAAACTCTTAAGACTATAAACTTAAGTAATTATCCCACATCGAAAAATTATACCCCTTCTCTTTTGATTCTTAAAAACACTATTGAGTCTTAAAACACTCTTAAGACTATAAACTTTTATTTATATAATAGAATTCCATCGTATATATTATAAATATATACTCTCTTTGGTCACTAAATAATGACCGAAGAGAGTATGATAATACGATGGAATTCTATTATATAAATAAAAGTAATCGTTTCTCCAAATTATGATGAGGTGATGTAAATCTATATTATAAATAAGACTAATCATTCATCTTTAGATATCAACAAAAAAAACTTTAAAAAGTTTTAATAAGACTACAAACAGAGTTAAATTAGATTATCACATCATATCGAAAAATTATAATGAGGTGATAGAATTCTATGTAATCTTTTGTTCTTAGATATTAACCAACAATCTTTTGAGACTAAAATGAAGTTAGACTATATAGTTAAAGTATATTTATCCCACATCAAAATAAGATGAGTTGATGAAATTCTATATATTATAAATAAGTGTAATCATTCGTCTATAAATAAAAGTTATTAATTAGACTATATCTAAACTTAAATAAATTTAAGTAAAATTATAATAAGGTGAATTTTTTTTATTATATAAATAACAATTATGATGAGGTGATAGAAATTCTATATCATAAATGAGTCATTTTTCGGTTTTAAATATCAACCAACAATCTTTTTAGTCTTAAAAAGCTTTTAAAAAGACTACAAACCTAAAATTATCCCACATCGAAAATATTAAAATAAGGGGATGATTCTATATTATAAATAAGAGTAATCATGCGTTTTTTGGGTCTTAAAAGCAGATCTTAAGACTATGAAACTTGAGTAAATTATCCTACATCGAAAAATTATGATGGGAGGATAGAATCTTATATTATAAATAAGACTAATCTTTCATTCTTAGATATCAATTAAAAAATTCATTCGTTCTTAGATATTAATCAAAAACTTTTGAGTCTTAAAAAATCTCTTAATAAGACTACAACCGTAAAATTATTTCCACATTGAAAATTCATAATAAGGTGATGAAATTTTGTATTATAAATAAGAGCAATCCTGTGTTCTTTTGAGTTTTAAAATAAGCTCTTAAGTCTACAAATTCAGTTGAAATTAAGTTTGATTACTAATATCATGTGATCATCTTATTTATTGTAATGATATAGTTTGATTAAGTTTCTTATTTAACGAATCTACATCATCAATGCAATTAAGCCAACTAACCCGTGCAGCGCACGGGCTTTTATCTAGTATATTATAAATAAGAGTAATCATGCATCCGTTTATAAATAGAAGTTCTTAATTAGACTTCTAAATTTTAATAAACTTAAGTAAAATTATCCCACGTCAAAAAATTACTATAATACAGTGATTTTTTTTATTATATAAATAAGAGTAATCATCCATGAAAAGTATATACTCCAATAAGATGATCAAATTCGATTATATAAATAAAGAGTACGTAATCGTCTATCATTTAGCTTAGATATAAAAACAAACTCTTTTAAGTCTTCAAAATAGCTCTTAAAAAACTATAAACTTAATTAAGTAATTAAATTATAGCACATCGAAAAATTATGACGAGGTGATGGACTTTATACCATAAATGAGTAATCTTTTGCTTTTAAATATTAACTAACAATCTTTTGAGTCTTAAAAAGCTTTTTAAAAAGAGTACAAACCTAAAATTATCCCTTATTGAAAAAATTAAAATAAGGTGATAGATTCTATATTATAAATAAGAGTAATCGTGCGTTTTTCTGGGTCTTAAAAGCATATTTTAAAACTATAAATCTTGAGTAAATTATCCTATATCAAAAAATTATGATGAGACGATAAAATCTTATACGGAGTATTATATATCACTCAAAAAATTTATTCGCATGTATTCTTTTGAGTTTTAAAATAAGCACTTAAGACTATAAACTTAACTTAGTTGAAATTAAGTTTGATTACAAATATCATGTGATCATCTTATTTATTATAATGATATAGATTGATCAAGTTTCTTATTTAACGAATATACATCATCAATGTAATTAAGCCAATTAACCCGTGCAACGCACGGGCTTTAATCTAGTTATGTATGAAAATAGGGGGAAAAAAATTGTTGACGAGGGTATTAAAAGTGTAATTTGAAATCCAAAGAGGCATGAACAGGATCAAAGGTAAGAGTAGGTCTCCTGATAGACGGTCTCTCATTAACTTTACTGAGAGACTAATGGCTCGTTTGGTTCACCATGGGAAGATGAAGTTACCGGAAACTTTAAATTCATGTGAATTTGTATTTCATGGGAATTAGAAAATATTGTTTGGTTGCCACGTGGGAAATAATTTCATGCGGGAAGTTCTACCCAGGGGGGCTTGGTGAGTAACTTCCCCCATTGTGGAGGAAGTGACAATTCCCGGGAAGTGGCAATTCTCGGGAAGTGGGCAACCAAACAACTCCCTGAAAATGTACTTCCTGGGAACTTGCACTTCCCGGTAATTGGATGAGTAACCAAACGACCCCCAAGTACAAATGAAAGTAAAAATATAAAAAAGTATACAAATATAAAGAGCACACACTTCTTATAAAAACAAGACAAAACAAAGTTGTCATTTAAGAGTACGAATAAGACATAAAATGGTAATGAAAAGTGGTTTCGCAACGAGTAAAACACCCACAGCCACAGGCAACAGCACAATTAGTACTGTGATATTCATAACACATAATCCAATCCAATCCAATCCCATGGAAAAGCTGGATACAAAATCATCCCCAAATAAACGTCAGAAAACCGAAACCCTAATCCCCGAATCCCCAATTACGCCATCTCTAAACAAGGGAAAAGCTCCAGTCATCACCTCCGACGAAGAATCCGATGATACTCCGCCGCAAAGTTGCGGCATTTGCTTATCCGACCAAGGGAAGACCGTCCGAGGCTTTATTGATAGCTGCCACCACTATTTTTGCTTCAAATGCATCATTGAGTGGTCCAAAATTGATTCCCGCTGTCCTTTGTGTAGGGGACGCTTTACTTCCATTCGTCGTATGAGGAAAGATGGCACCTTTATTGGTGTCGGTTCTGTTGCCATTCCTGTTCGTGATCAGGTCACTGTTTTACCCTCTTTGATAGAATTTAGGCCTAAATTTGTTGGTTCTGTATGATGATCACATGATTGACATTGGTCTCGTTGATTTGTTTGATTTTATAGGAGTATTCATTAATCAAAGATAAACAAATGATTGTACGAGTAGTTGAAAGTTGAGAGTTGTAATATACTCCCTTCGTCCGAATTTGTGTTATTAATGCTTGCTTGTAGTGGTTACATTCAGTGTTGTCTCTGAAAGGCTGTTCTCTGTTGTAGATTTATGATGCTTTCGGGGAGCCTGTGGATCCGTACGGGGAAGCAAAATGCTCCGTCTGCAATGGCACAAAAGACGAGTGTCTTCTTCTACTGTGTGACTTATGTGATTCAGCCTCCCATACTTACTGTGTTGGTCTTGGTGCCACAGTTCCTGAAGATGACTGGTATTGTCATGATTGTGATCTTCTACGAGCTGAGCAAAGTGATAGTGAAACTGGCGATGATGCGGAAACTTCACCTCTTCTGAAGGGAGATGATAAACTAGAAGATGTGCATATTGACGAATCTGATAGTGCAGAGCCAGTCTCTATATTTGATATAGTGAGGGAACCAGAGGACCCAAGAAAGGCTAATTCTGGTACTGATAGGCTACTCAAATTAGTATCTTCAAATCCTACAAAGTTTTCTTCATCGGCTATTGTTTCTAATCACCCAAATACTTCATCTTCAAGTAAACCACGTGGGACAAGCGATAATTTGATTTCCCTGTCTAATAACAGAGAATCAAGTGCTAGAACACTTCGTAAAAGCCGAGAATTTCATAAAAACTTGAGTGTCTTACGTGATAATTGGGATTCTTTCAGAGCTGGATCCTTGAGTTTCTCTGCAAACTTGTTTGTTCCCAGTGATAAAGTTAGCCGAAAAATGAATGAGGTGAAAACTGTGAAACAGTCATGCCAGTCTCAGTCCACTAAGTTTTCACAATCGAAGGCCCGAGAAATTTTGTGTGACACTACCCCTAAAGAGCCGTCCTATAATGTTCAGAGAGCCTGGAAATTGATGAGTGCGGCAAAATCACTGCAACCGGCTAATAAGGCAAAAAGTTGCTCTAGTGCTCCAAAAAGCACACTCAACCTGAAGGGAAGTAACACTAACAGTGTATCAAAGCATGTGTTATCTGGTAAGAAAGATGTAATATGCCGTAATGTAGCTACCCAAAACCTTATGAAAAAAGTGAATGGAAGCCTGGCTCAGTGCTCAGGAAAGCATAGCAGCCCCCATGTGCCTAGATTGCGTACCGCTTCTGAAGTGCAGACGAAGGTTAAAGCTGATAGTTACTGTAATGGACCTTCTTTAGCTTCTTGTGGCCCATCTTCACATTGTGATGTATCTTGCACCAGTTCACAAGGGCAGAGAACATCTACAATTCCTGAGAAACAAGTTGGAAATTTCTGTAGTGTGGATAGCAAAGATGAGGAAGAAAATTTTCTTCGCTCTGATTTTCGCTATCAGAGAGCTAGCTTAGCGACTCGTGCAGATGTTAGTTCTAGTTCATTAAAGATCTCTAGTGACCCTCATATTTCTGATCGTCCAGCATTTCCACCAGAGATGGTAGCCTGTGACGGTGAAGTATCCTTTAACAAATCAAAGGAAAAGGAAGTATCTAAATGTCGTAGGAGTAATGGGGATAAAATGACCAAGAAGGCTAGTAAAGATGGTGAAGCAAAAGGCGAGATCCTGTCTCTTGTCAAGCTTAATTTGAAGCTTCTTTCTAAAGAGAAACGTTTGGGTAAGCTAGTCGTATTATCATTCTGCAATCATATTTTTGATCCACACTATCGTTTCATTTTGGAGTATAATGGAATTAATCAAAACGACTTATGTGTTTATTGTAAATACTTGAATATGTGTGGTAGCTGGTTGCAATAATTTTCAACATGTTTCATGAATCTTATGTCAACTTCTTCCTCTTGTTTACTCCAGAATCTGAAACATACAAGGAAATTGCAAGAATTTCTACACACACAATTTTGGCTTCCTGTGGTTTAGAGCATCGAGATATAGTTTCATCCATCCCAACATTAGTATGCCATCATGCTAATCAAATTCAGCGTCTCCCCAGGTGCGCCTTAGTGCCGAGTTCATGTCGAGATTGTTTCTATACCTTTGTAAAGGATGTGGTAAATTCAATTTTGTCTGAGAAAACAAAAACCGATGCAGTTGCATGTTGAGAATTGCCGAGGCAGTAACTCATTATGATTCCTTAATCCTTATATGTCAGCAATAATACAGAGTGTAAATTTAGGAAAAATTTCTTTCAATAGTTTCCAAGGTTAACTCATCCACCATTTTTAATCTCAGTGTGCAATGCTCCCTAAATAATTCCAATTTATAGATATTATTTTAGGTTTGCACCTACTTTTACTATGTTAATTTTATTAACGAATTTTGGTAAACTCATTAATAAATACTTCAAAAAGTATGGAGGAAAAAAAAAACAGAAATAACAACATTCCTTTCGAATTTTTTCAAGAACATTGATTAATATTTTTTTCTTCTTTTGTTTGGAAGGAATTTTTACGGATATTTTATATTATACTCCGTATTTATCTTTCATTGCCTTTTAACTTTATTTTTCTTGGTAAAATTTTCAAGTTTGGAAACAATAGTAGTAAATACTACGTATATTTGATCTTTAAATTCCGAAATGACCGAATGAAACAAAATACTCCCTTCGTCTCACTAAGATTGTCCCGTTTCATTAAAATACTCCTCACATATAATGAGGAGTACAAGAGAAGTTTTCGGCTGCATTTCTATTTTCTATGTAGTAAATACAATTGCATTGATACCAACCGTTAATTTTTATTATTAATGCTTTTTAATTGTAGTTTACTACTCCGTGTATAAATTCTTGTAAGAGTAATATATTGAATATCGCGTCTTTATACGAAGTAAATCAATTGTTAGTTTCGTTACACAAGTAGTAGTGATTAAATTAATAATGTAAATATAAGCATGTGCCCATGTGATAAAACTATGCTCTAAAACAAATTTATAAGCATGTTTTATTTCAAAATTCCGCAAGTCAATGCATCTTACCCATGCTCTATTCATTTCTTACTCACGACATAATATGATCATTTGAACCAAGAAAATTTTAGGTTTCGGGGGTTACCGCAAGTTTAATAATATGACGCTGTTAGGTAAGCTGGGAAGTTGATGTGATGGTTCTATTCTTCGAGCTTGATATTTTTCGAGTAGGTGGTTTTGGAGAGCCAAGGCAGGAAGTAACCTAAATATGGCGTGGTCTGGGAGACTAATAGGAAGATGATTAGGGACGGCCACGGGAGTGTGGGGGTTCCATGGCTCCATTGGCCTTGAACTAGAGTTCGGGAGGATATGGTTGTTGCCGAATTATTTCGTGTTGATAATCTCGGGTGGAATACACTAAAAAACTTTTATCTCTTTTTCTCCCCTTTGAGCAGGACACGATCCTTAATATTCAGGTTAATTAGTACGAGTAGTTAGTTAGTAGTGGGAGGACAGAGGATAAGTGGCGTCGGGAGTTGGGAAAAGATGAGAAGTACGCAAGTGTCTTAATGAGCTGTCTCCATCGTGGGTAAGTTGGAGGGATATGGGACAGGTTGTGGTGTAGTTAAAGAAGGAAGATGAGACATGAGAGGGTGAGGGTGGACGAGGGTGAAGGGAAAGGAGCAAGGGAAGATTATGGTGAGGTGTTTGAAATAAATGTGTTAGATCGATCAATGGAGGTGAGAAGTGAAGGAAGGCGTGGTGAGGACACATACATCTTGAAGGAAGGTGTTATGTGCTAGGATGAGTGGTGAAGCTTTGTCCTGTCGACAAGAGATGCGCAAGTGGAGGCTCTGTTTCTGTTGGAATGACTCAAGGAAGCAACGTCATTGCGATATTGTCATGGAGAGCGATTGCAAGGACATTATCGAAGCCATTGAAGAACTCGATCAAGGGTCGTAATAATATTTTGATGAAATTATTCTTGGGTGCCCGAACTTCGATAGATAGAGTATTTGTTAGTTGAAAGTGTAACAGCCTAACAGTGCAACTCGCTATACTAATTAGTTCGTGACTTCTTCACTGCGATAAGGAAGTTGTGGGAGGGTAGTTTTCGAGATGTATGGAAACTATTGTGTCTATGATTTGGGTAATGTAATCTAATTTTTTAATTCAACCAAACACACTTAACCCTGCTAGAATATACACTATCGAGGTGGCAATCGGGTGGGTCAGGTCGGGTCATATTGCGTTCGTGTCGTAACGGGTCAACATCTCTTTCGGGTCGGGTTGGTTCGGATTGGGTCAAGTTAGGTCGGGTCGTATTGGGTTTGTGTCGGGTCATTAATAAGTTTAATTTTTTACTATTATTTTGAGTAATTACTTCAAAGTCTAACGCTTGAAGTTAAACACTAATATCATTGTGGGAGCAATTTGATCCATTCTAATTAAGAAAGACAACCGAAATAAATACTAGAAATAATTAACTTTGAAAGATATAAAAGGTCAAAATGGAATGTGGGTTACATACACAAATTCTTGTTTATTTGTCACAAAATTGTGACTGAAAAATATTCATATTTGTAAGTAAAATGAAGTCATTTGCTACTCTCAGTTTTATCTTATCAATCTTCCATTTGAGTTATATCTCAAATAACATTCATATCCTTTGAATAGAGAAGTGGTACAATAATGGTGTCTACCAATAATGATAAGAGTAGCACTTAAGTTCCCAACCAAACAATCTAGACATTGATTGTTGTACTTTGAATCAGATATATAGATAGATAGATATAGAGGAGTAAACTCCATACCAGTACTCCCTCCACTTTTCTTATAATTTATACATTGGTTTTGGGAAAAAAAATTATGAAAGTAGGATCACAAATGATAAGAACCACAAAAATTATACTGTACTAAAAAGAAAAGTGAAAAATAATAGAGAAGTTATCAAAATAGAAAATATGAAAAAATTAGAATTACTTATGTTGATGTGTCCGTAAGGGGAAATGGAATGGAATGCCACATCAAGGACCCATAATTTATGATTCACAAATTCTTGTTTGTGACGGATCAAATAGAAGAACAAATACATGTACAAAGACTCGTGCTTTAATGAATCGAGTGATATAGTAGTGTAATATACTTATAGAAACAAATGTTTTTCACCTTGGCCATCATTTTTCAGTTTCTCAAGTCTGTGTAGCTCAGATCAATATTTTCAACAAAGAATCTTGAGATACAGCACAAGTTTCACTCTAGTCTAGTCCTTGAGACTTGAGAGTTGAGAGTCCTAATATAACAAAGTAGATGAAGTAATACAAAAATGAAAAGACAAAAAAGATTATAAACTACCCTTAAAATCCCAAGAATTAAATAAAACAATCTATAATGTGAAGTCTCTCTACATGTACACAGGGCAGGGCAGGGCAAGACAGGCCTGCAATGAAGGAAGGCAGACTACTACTACAAGGACATGTATATAATAATAATAAGATTAATTCTCCATCCACCTGCTCTCCTCAATTTCTTCATACTTGCTCAAAATTCCGTACCCGAGATGATTCCATTACCCATCAACCAATCCATCCAACTCGTGTAAGTCCTAACTGACCGTGTTTGTCCCTAAACCCGGGCTGAGAGATTTTGGACCTGATACAGCATTGCACAAGTAGAAAAACCTCATATGCTATTTAACGGCTCTTCGGGTGGGAAACATTCTTGAGGATTAGAATAGAAATAGTCCTCTTCTTTCGGTCTGTCAGGAATGACGAGCCTCTTACTTGGTTTTCCTATGCGATGTGCATGAGTTTGCTTCACAGCATCTGAGAACTCATCCCAATTCAGTGATCCAGATGTATATTTGTCTATCAAATCCACCAACAGCCTTCGGTCCAATAACACCGTCTTTTTGTAACCAAGGTACCTAAAAGGGAAAATAATGTCATAACTCTTCAAATAATTGTATCATCAAAAGGGCAGATGAACATTGAAGCAAGTCACCTATATCTAGCAAGAGACTTGTCCCCACCGTTGTTTACTTTTGGTTCGATTTTTATGTGGAAATGCATCAAAAGGAAAGCAACTATCCCCTCTTGCGGACAAAAATAAAATACGTAGACTATCTTCAGGAACCGAGAAAGTAATAAGCATCAAGAAGGCAAATCTTCAATGAGACAACATTTGCTAACAGAACAGAACAACCAAACTAATACTCCCTTCATCCCAATTTTATTGTCCCATTTTCCTTATTATCAAAAGAAATTAGGCATTTCATGCCTTTAGTGACATTCCAAATTAATTGTCCTCTCTCTAAATATACGTAGTAGGTAATTAAAAATAGTGAACTCTCCATTTTACCCCTAGTGAAATAAGTTTCCTATTCTCATTATACTGTTTACTTCATGTTTAAATTTATTAACGGGTATTAATGGTATTTCCCTACTACTCATATTTCTTAAATATGAACTTTAATCAATGGGACAAATAATATTGAGATGGATGGAGTATTAAATATAGTTCAAAATTTTGCTTCATTATCTATCCCCTACGTTTAATAATTCAATATAAATTGACCCTTCAGTGTTTTTTTTAAAACAGTTTATGTTTTAGAGATGACCCTAAGCACGAATTGGGGCCTCACAATCACTATCCAATATGCCTTTTTCTCATGCCTTTATTAGTTTGTCCCCCACAATCAAAATACCTCCCAGAACATGAAAAGTGAAGCAATAATACATTACCGAGTTTCCACGCAAAATAACAAGTGTACCTGCGATGCCCCTCAACAACTTTGGCCATATTACCATCATAAGTTGGGACAAAGATATCGCTTTCTAGTGAAACGAGGTAATCAAGAGCAGCCATCTGGGATGAATGATTCTGAAAGTATCTCAAGTCTGCTGGATTGAGTAATGTCTCCTTTCTCACCTGTTTTATTATATAGCAATGACTTATGAGAGACTATGAAACAGCATCGTAAGGTCCAACATACATAAGCCAAAGGCAGATGCTATTAAGTACGTAGTACTCCGCATTAACTAACCAGCTTTGGATAAGCTTCTGCAAGACTGGCCATTCTCCTCTCACCACCATATATTTCACCAGCTGCAATATATATCTGGTAGCTGGGATCAATATCCAAAGCCCTAAGCGCCAACGTTGTTTCTTCTGGCGTCAATGGGCATAGCCCATCTTTTCTTTTTAGATCAGAATTGATGATCTTCTCTTTCCACCATGGATATGCATATCTAGTAATCCAAAGGGAAGGAAAGTCAACTATGTACTTTAGGCTAGACTAATAGAAATACGGGCTTAAAGAACACTGCACAGACCTCATTCGTGTCAAGTCCTCCACCTCCTCGCTATTGCAACCCTGGGTACAACCGGAAAATGCCAGCATGTCCATCTCATATCGTAAATGAAGAACCAAAAAGTGACCATTTTGTCTCAGCAATTTAACAACTCTTTTTCCTAGTTCTTCAATTTGTGGAGTAAATCTTAACCCACTGAAGTTAACCCGGCATCTAAGTCTTTGGATTTCCAAAGGTTGACCATTATTCGCAAGCCGGGCATCAGTTCTATTCAGATGCAAAACCTTGTGCTTTTGTATCAAAGGAAGAATCTGAATTCACCAAATAGAAGCAGAGTTGTTACCGAGACTCTGTAGAACTGACAATAAGAGAAGCCAGTATGCTAGGACTAACCTGATTATGATAATAAGATATATCAGACCAACTAACAGGAGCCATAGTGTAAATCTTTCCCGACTCCACTCTTTTCTTGAGCCTCGGTGGGAGCTCCTTCAAGATCCTCACCTCACCTCTTAAAGATGAAATAAAATGATCCACGTCAAATATGTCTTGGAATTCACTGCCAAATTCAAGAACTGAATAATGAGAACACCTTTCATGATTCAGAATTATAAATCAGTTGTTCTGAAAATAGGTAGACAATTTTCAGAGACTACACAGCATACAAGAGATTACGACAATAACATGCCTAGGATCAGCCCAAAAAGAAGTTTTATCCAGCTCCGGGACAATGAGGGTGACATTAAGGTATCTTGCAATAGCCACCATGTCACATATCTGCACAGAACATAGTCAAAGGTAGGGTTCAGCGATTCGAGTGAAGGAAAAGCTCAAACAAGATGGATAATATTTTCTCCAAAGACCCGAGTATTCAAATTCAGATTCCAAGTAGACACTCACAGCTGATCGCATTTGATTGAGTCCTCCATTGCATGAAACCATCAGGTAACCATTGTTCTTGTAAACCCCTGACAATGACATATCACTTCCCATGTTAGTGGATAGGTAGGCCGTCAATAGCACACCCAGGGAACAGATAAGAGAAAATTAAAGCCCAAGGAGTTTGACTGAAGACAATTCATCAGTAATCATAAATAGAAAAGACTGCATACAGATGAAAAGCTGATAATGAAAACAGCAGAAGAGAGCATTAGGACTTTGATCGAAATATAACAATTTGGAGGAAGTAATTCACAAATTTCTGATCGAGTTGACAGAGAACAAAAAACAGAAAATGCCCAATACATGGCGACATGGAGTTATGTAGTGTCATTCACTGAGCACTAAAGATGCATTCACAGATGATAACACCATAACTCAATTGAAGAAAACAAAGCCACACCAAACAACTAAGACATGTGGAAGTTAAGACCAACATTGCCATGTAAGGAACAAATTCCTTCCATCACAAAATGTATCACAAACATAGTTCAATTGCATTACCAATTCAAGCTCCAAGGAATCACCATCAACAACCATAAACAAAAATGACAAGACAACAAACAATTAAAGAAAAAACATAACCAAAAATGGTTTGAACCAATTTGGAAGAAAAGAAACTCACTCTTGGGAGGAAGAACACGAGCGGGAACAGAAGATGCCATCTTAAGATCCAAAGCAGCCTCATTTGTGAAACAAGAAGGCCAACCCTTCAAGACTCTTGGTCCCCAAACTTCACTCAAAGTGGTCAATTGCACAATACAAGTCCATAACAAAATTGAGGTAGTTGCCCTAACCATCCATGTCTTCATCCTTGTCCTAGATGAAGATGAAGATGATGACGATGAAGACATACCGCCGACATTCCCCCTTGGTTTTTCCTTCTCATTGTCACAAACCACTACTTTGACCCCCATTCCAATTCCCCACCACCTTCTCCTCGTCCTTTCTTTCTCCTCTCCGCCACCACCGCCACTACCACTACCACTACCTTTCTCCTCCACCACCTTACACATATTCCTTCCTCAATCCTCTCATTCCCAATAAGCAACAACTCCCTCAATTTCCTTCCTTTTATCCTTGGATTTATTATGTCAAAAAAACAAAATGTAGCCTACAATAATTTCAACAAAAATTCACCTAAAATAAAATGTGGGAGATCAGGGTGAGGTAAATTGTGAATTATGAGATTAACCCAAGATCCAAAATCAAAACTTGGTAACAAAATAAGAAAAGAAGAGCGGTGAATTAAAGATTTCACAATGACCCAGAATAGAGATCAAGAAGTAAACCAAAATCCGAGACTTACCCTGTATAAAACTACCTGGAATTTATTGTACCCAGGTCATTAATCACACCAATTAGTGCATCAAACCACCAATTTAAGAATGATGGAGATCTTGGAACCCCAGAAAATGAAAATGAATAATAAATTTATAAATGTAGTACACCGGATCCGAAAAAGAAAAGGGTCGGATAATCCGGTGGTGTCGGTGGTGATGAATTTGGGTTTCCGATTGGTGGAAACTGTAAGATGAAGATGAAGATGATGGAAGGAAGAAGTTATGTCATAAGGATGAAGAGTGAGTTTGTTTTTGTTGAAAAAAGAATTAGGAAAAGAGATGATAAACGGTGGAGAAAATGGTGGGGAGATGATTGATGATGGAGAGGTGGAATTGGATGATATGCCAATGCCATTGTGTATTCTTCATTTTTTATTTTTATTAATCAACAAAAAAAATGTTTTATTTTTATTTTTATTTTTAATTTCTATTTTGAAGTGTAGTGAGTTGGGAATTCACGAGCCGACAATTTGGTGTCAAAAACTTTGGTGATCTGGTTGGTGAAAGCCAAGTGATTTAATTGGATGATGTTGAATTTCAAGATTTATAAAATAGCAAAGTGAGTTTTGGAGTTGTGGGAGAATGTTTTCTTGGTCTAATCATCATTAAGTGGGTTTTTTTCGTCAAATTATTTGAGACTCTTCCTATACCATTAAGTTATGATAAATAATTAAACAAAAAATTGGATTATCACTTTCGACTTTAAGCTAAAATTTTATGATTACTAATACTCCCTCCATTTTGTTGAATTAGCTTCACTTCTCTTTTTTTTTAAGGGGAAAAATGGGTCAATGAAACTAATTCTAGAAAATAGAGGGAGTAGTATTATACTCTTTCCGTCTCGATCATTTGTTGTCATTTGATTAAAATACTCTTTATATATACCCTCTCATTCACCAGATTCATACCATTTGATTAAATATCACTCACATATATTCAATTCACAAATACTTGGTAGAAATCCAAAGAATGTAAGAGATTAATATAAAAGGACATCAAATGACTGAGACGGAAGGGTACTTCTTATTAGAAGTTCCCTCCGTTCACAAATAATTGTCTCATTTCAATATAATACTTCTCACATATATTCATGAAATGAGACCATCATTTATAAACAGATGGAGTGTGTATATATATATATATATATATATATATATATATATATATATATATTATATAGAGTTGAGATCGGGTGAGAACCTATCTCTCAATGAGAACTGTGAGAACTATTTAGAATCATTAGATCTTATTCACATCTAATGCTTGACATTATTCTTAAAAACATCTACTCTTCCTTTAACAAAATAAACCAAATCCGTTTCTTTCTCTCTTTCTTCCATATCTTTCTTTCTCTCTTCCTTCTCATTCCCTTCATCAAAATTAGGGTTCCGGTGTTCATAAAATTGGGAAATTATATACAATTGAGGATTTCTTTAAATTAGGGTTTATATTTTCGTTAAAACCATTAAATATGTCCACTTGATTAGAGATTTTTGTGTAATTAGGGTTCTTGTATATCAAATTAAGGGTTCTTGTTTTCTCTGAACACCTATCGTGAAATTATTCAATGCTTCATTCCCCTTTAATTATATTTCTATTAATCATCTTATTTGTTACACTACTTTTACGGTAGTAGTTGTAGCCACATTACAATTTAAAAAGGGTACGTTAAAAGTGAAAAAAATACGCTAAAATTTAAAAAGGGTACGCTAAAATTGAAATTAAAAAAAGGGTACGCTAAAATTGAAATTGAAAAATGGTAAGCTAAAATTGAAAAAAAGGGTATGCTAAAAGTGAAAAATGGTACGCTAAAATTTAAAAAATATACGCTAAAATTTTAAAATGATACACTAAAATTGAAATTGAAAAAGGGTACGCTAAAAGTGAAAAAGGGTACGGTAAAATTGAAATTGAAAAAGGGTACGTTAAAATAGAAAAAAGGGTACACTAAAAGTAAAAAAGGGTACGCTAAGGGTACACTAAAATTAAAATTAAAATTGAAGAAGAGTACGCTAAAATAGAAAAAAGGGTACGCTAATAGTGAGAAAGGGTACGCTAAAATTGAAATAGGGTACACCACAATTTAAAAAGAAAATTAAATCGAGTAGGGTTAGAAAAAGAAGGGTTTGTATTTCATATAAAATCCGTACAAAAGGAAATTAAAGGACAATATTTTAGATGAACTCTTAAATCAATCAGGAAATTTGAAAAAAAAACAATAACACACCGTTGCTGAGATTAGTGCAATGATTGCAATTATATTAGCCGACGATAATATTGTTACTATTGTAATGAATTAATGAATTTAATTGAATAAGTTAATCATAAAATGATTAATTAAAAATAAAAAAATAAAAAAATAATAATAATAAAAAAAAAACTACTTAGGTTATTGGGGTTCAATACCCAATTGTGATGAATTAATGGATTGAAGAAAAGCCGATTGAAAAATTGATGGATTAAAGAATCGGATTCAATGGTCGATTGAGAATTTATCGATTAAAGGATTATGGGTCGAAGAATTTTGTAGAAAGAGAAGAAGTTACGGGTTGAAGGTTGAAGCAATTGTGATGAATTAATTTGATTGAAATTTTTTGAAGAATCCAACGAATGAGATTGAACACTATGATCTAATGACTCATATTATAGTTTTCACAGTTCTCATTGAAGGAGTGGTTCTCACATGAACCTAAATATATATATATATATAGAGGGGAGATCAAATAAGGGCATATTACATATGTAAGGGCATAAGTTTCATTCTCAGCCGTCAAATTAAATAGAGATGAATGGCTGAGATTGAGTGATATATATAATTATTTAAAAAAAATAAAAGCAATTGATTACCCTCTGTTTTCAATGCATACCTCTTTTTTCCCACTCTCTGTTTTCTCACCATAATTGATTACTACCTCTCTTTACGTTTTCCATTCTATTATCTCTCAAACCCATCTCCAATTCTCTCTCCAACCCTTCTCCACCTAACACTGCCCGCTCTTCAATCTCCGTCCCATCTCCAGTTCAATCTCCGTCTACTTGTTCACTGCTCGCTCTTCAATCTCCGTCGAAGCTCTACTTGTTTTCTTTATTTCAGGTAAATATTATTGTTAATTTCTTCATTTCAGTTCTTCATTACACTTCTTTATCGAGTAACCCTAATTTTTGGTCTCCATTACACTTCTTCATTTCAGTTCCAGTAATCCCTAATCTGTTTATCGAGTAACCCTAATTTTGCATAGGGTTTAGGGTTTACGATTCTTTATTCAACGATTACTTATGTGTTTAATGAGATTATGGTTTAGGGTTTAGGATTATTAGTTCACAATCAAAAAAATTATGGTTTTTTAGGAATACAATTGAAGTTCGTCTAAAATCAAAAAATTATAGGTTTGAAGGTTTAGAATCGAAATTCCTTTACAATCATAAAAATCAGGGGTTTTTAGGCATATAATCGAAGTTCGTTTAAAATTTGTGTGTATTGTTGTGGTTTTTGTTTATCGTTTGCAGATTTCATATTAAAAAATCATATTGAATATTTATCGTTGCAGATTTCGTTTAATATTAAAGAAATTAGGGGTTTTTATTCAATTTAAAACTTTATTTCAACTTTTGGATTCAACTTCAACATGCTTGAAACTTTTATTCAACTTTTGAACTCGTCTATCGCATACAATAAGCTTCTATTCATAACGTTGAATATTTCGCAGTAGTCAAAATATTCAACAGATTCTATTCAGAACTTCATCTAAGTCAATTCACAACTTCATAGCACAACATTTAAAACTTCATCAGCATTATCTGGAAAGTTGGTCATTGTTTACCTGTACAAACATCATACCACACGCCTGAAACTTTAACAAAAAAGTTTTGAAACTTCAACTCCCAAGTTCTGAAACTTCAGAATCATAGATCTGCATCTTTAGTGCCTAACTCAGTATTTAAGCAATAGACTGTCTGAAGCTTTACTTTAACTGTAATACAACTTCAGCACACAAAGTTTACAACTTCAGCACACAAAGTTTACAACTTCAGTAGACGAAGTGTACATGGCATAACATATGAAACTTTAATTCAATCTCTTTGCAACTCCAACTCTCATTTAGTGAAATTTCAGAACAGTATATTTGCCACTTTGAAATAATAGAGTATTTGAAACTTTAATTAATATTATGATATAACTACAGCAATTACCTTTTAAAACACTTAACTGGTACACATTAAATGGTTTGTCTACGGCACGCTTGAAACTTTATGTCGAAAACATTACAACTTCAACTCTCACACTGTGAAACTTCGGTATCCTGTCCCATTAATTTGCGTAGCATAATTTAGAAACTTTAATTCGTTCTCTTTACAACTTCAGTCCACAACATCTATATCTTGAGTCCATTTTTTCCCTGTTAAATTCAATTAGTTCAATCTGAAAGTCCCACCTTCTGAAATTTCAAATAAAATGACGTGTATAATATATTCTTCCACAGGATGTGATAACAAATCTTGTATGAGGATGCTCTTGTATGAGGGTGAAGACGAGATGCCACCCCGCGATGATCTTCAGCGTAAGGTTTGTAGGCGATTGCTCATAGTCCAGCTCACTGCCACACTGATTCTGTCCAACTACAACAGAGAACGGAAAACAATCCGCAGGCAGATCGACAAGTTAATGCGAACAAAGAAGACATTTGGAATATTCTGAAGGAGAAACGTAAGGCTCTCAAGGTCTACACCAGTCGTAGGAAGTAATTACCCTGACATGGTTACTTAACTATCTATTTTCGGCAAGAAAAACATTCATCCACTACTATGTACTTAACCCCAAACTTGTATTTCTTCAATGTCTTTTGTAAACGCACAAAGGGGCTACGAAGCAACAGTTTTTTCCCAAACATGGTGAACGTTGTACGTCTATCAAAATAACCATGTGCCATTGTCTTCGACAATAACATTTGCGCAGTTCCCCTGAAATTATAATTTAGTAGTGTTAAAGTTGTACGAAATACCGCTGCAGTTTCAAATGTATGGAACAAAAGTTGGATGTATAAAAAAAAGACTACTACGACTTATAAATTACCCATACAGATACCATGATTTTTGAATTTTGAAGTTTCACATATAATATGTTGAAGTCAAAAACGAAATAAACTGAAGTTTTACTGGAATGGAACTGAAGTTGCATATAACAAAAACCAAATAATTCCAGAAGTAACTCAAACTATAAGAATCACAAATTTAATCTATAAGAAGTAACTCAAACTGTAAACGACTACGGAGCATACCTGGGTTATAACGAACAACGTAAAAAGTACTTCGATCGGCAAGCAACGTCGCCTTGATAACAACCGTCCACAAACAGTAAGCAACCATCAACCGAGAACCCAACACTAATTATAAATAATTTCAAGTGCAAGGTCATATGGAGAACACAAGAAAAAATCTTCAACTTCCTCGTCATTGGAACACTGCGTTGAGCATTGAATAAAAATTGGTGGAGTGAGGAATAATGTCCTCGTGAAAGACGTAGCTTTACTTTTACTGATTGCTTTTGTCACTAACATTAATTGCCTCCACTAATCTAAACACAATCTCATCCACTCATCTAAACTAATCCAATGGTAAGGATTTGGACTTATGCCCTTAAAGTTACCCAAGCCCTTATTAGAACTCCCCTCTATATATATATATATATATATATATATATATATAGAGTAAAGCTCAAATGAGTCCCTTACTCTTTGTGAGTCCCTAAGTCCTCATCCCATCCATTGGATGGGATGAGGATGGATGAACAAGATGCTTCCAATTAAAAAAAAAAAAAGGAGATTCATTTTCCTAAAATAACTCACAAGAATTTAGGAAACAAATAACTTCCTATCATTCACGTTTATTTTCATTCACGTTCATTTCAATCCCACGTTCATTCACACCTAAAAACCAGAAAAACCCTTTCTTCATTCACGCTAATTCATCGTTTTTGATCTCGAAAATCTGCTACAATGGATTCAATGACCGCATCATCGTCTTCAACGGTTGATAAGCAACTAATCGATTATAACAATGGTGAGTTTCTGTGATTCATTCACGTTTTTATTCGTTTTTTCTTCACGGATTTCAATAGTAATATTGCTTTCAATCTCCGTTTTCATATCAATGTTTTATCGCGTCAAATTGCATTTTTTTTACGTCTATCTTCATGTTTATAGTTCTTTCAATGATATTTCGTATCAATTTGCGTCTTTTTGATGTCATTGCGTTTTGATTCATAGTTTCGTATCAATGGTATTTTGATATCTCGATCTCCATAGATTACAGGTCTCTATGGGTTTTTTTCAAGATTTTCCCTGATATCCATTGACACACATTTTTTTGATATCAAATAACGCAGATTCGTCGCTGAAGTAACATGCCTTCTGAATTAAAGTAACACTTACTTGCAATTACAGTAACACAAATGAACGTTCAGAAAAAGGGTTTTGATGATGATGTTAGAGTAACACCACTTAGGAATTGTAGTAACACATTATTTGCATGGGTGTAACGCTGTTTGATTTTGTGCAGGTGGTTTTGCCAAAGATGCGAACGCACATGACAACACTGGAAAAGGTAGAATTTGATTCATTTGATCAATCATGGATTAATAACAATGGTTCATTGATATTATTGTTTCACTGATATTATTGTTTTGCTTTATGTTGAAGCAGTCATGGCGTTGAAGTAACACAAGTTATGAATTACAGTAATATCTAATTCTAATTAGAGTAACACAAACACGTAACACTGAAAAGAGTTTTTGGCGCTGACGTTGGAGTAACATCCTTTAAGGGTTAAAGTAACACAACTTATGAGTTGAAGTAACACTTATGTTCATGGGCGTGACATTTTTTAATTTCTTGCAGGAAACATTGACAAAGAACCGAATGCACAGGAATGGTGCAGAGATGTGGGTGAGGTTTTCACTCCGTACATGGAGCAAGTATTCGGAACAATTGATCAGGCAGTGGAATTTTACAAAATCTACGCGCTGGCTTGCGGATTTGATGTGAGAAAGTATACTAAGCCAACCAAACGAAACTGTCCAAATCCGTACGCAGCACGACCGCCTAAACAGCCTACTAAGCCAACCAATGATGAGGATGACGAGGATGAAGTAGATGAAAACATCGAAGGAGAGGAAACTGAAGAAGACACCGAGGAAGACGAGGAGAATGAACAAGTGTTTTGAGAATACTCGTGTTTTTTTGTCATTATAAGAATTTCTTCTTCTTTTCTGGTTTACACGAAAAACTAATTTTGTACAATTGTTTTTACACATAGCGCTGTGTTACGGTGCATTTAACACTATATTTATTTAATACATGTGTTTTTGATTAGAGTAACATCTCATGTGTGTCAGAGTAACACTATTCGTCTGTTACAGTAACAGAAACAATGCATTGAAGTAACTGAAGACAACAACGTTGTTTAGACAAAATCATTGCCAAAGTAACTGGGATAACTTGGATTGGTTCCATTCATTGACAAAGTACCAACATTTGTTCTTCAAAAAACAATATATAATGGGTCAGAGGAATTGATTGCAATATCATTGTACAAACACCATTAATAACTTAAAGTAACATAAATTGTTCATTAAAGTAACATTTACAGTGCTTCGGTGTAACACACAGATTGTGAGACCAAAGAAAATTGGGTTAACTTCAGTAATCCTCATAGTAACACCAGCAGTAAATTAGAATAACAGGTACAGCGGATTGGGTTAACGAAAAACTATATCGTCTGTTGACCTTCCTCTTGAGGTCTATGTGGTGGAATGTACAGCCCTCGTACATCAACATGTGCACGTCTTCTGCATTACAGTAACACGTCTTCTGCATTACAGTAACACATCTTCTGCATTACAGTAATACATGGTCGTACATTACAGGGTGAGAGTTAGAGTAACACGTCTTCTGCATTACAGTAACACATGGTCGTCTTTGAAATAACACCATACACACAGTAACAAATCGACTTCTTACAGTAACACATCAAGTTTATTACAGTAACAGCGTATGAGCATTAAAGTAACATCAAGTTTATTACACGAAACAGATGAAAACCCAGATACCACAACAGTCTTTGGTGAAAATAATTAATTATAGGGCACAAACACAGCAAAGTTAATCCATCAATAATTAGCGAAAAAATAAATGAAATCAGCCAAAGATGTAAACTAAACCTAGTTCTTCAGCAAAATAAACGAATATTAGCGAGTTACCTTGATGATAATGTTGGCTAAAGTTAGAAAGCTGCTTGAATGTAACCTTGCTCGCGTTGAAGGTGAGCGATTGAGTTGAGTTGAGTTGAGCTGAGCGATTGAGTTGAGTTGAGTTGAGCGATTGAGTTGAGTTGAGCGACTGAGTGTTAGGGTGTGCTTGAGTTGAGCGAAAAAATTGAATAAAATGAGAGATGATGAAGGTGAAGGGTTTTTGTTAGACGTTTGAATGAGAAATAATGAATGAGATGAGAGAGAAGAAGTTGGCATTAATTTAGGAAGGAGAGAGGATTTTTTTATTTTTTTCCAAAATTTGGTAGTTACTACCTTAATTACTACACACAATCTCAACCATTCATCCTCTTTAGATCAATGGCTCTAAAGAGGACTCATGGACTCAAAAAAGATAAAAGGACTCACTTGATCCTTCCCCTCTCTCTCTCTCTCTCTCTCTCTCTCTATATATATATATATATATATATATATATATATATATATATATTTAGGTTCATGTGAGAACCACTCCTTCAATGAGAACTGTGAGAACTATAATATGAGCCATTAGATCATAGTGTTCAATCTCATTCGTTGGATTCTTAAAAATTCTTAAATACCATCAATTAATCACAATTGCTTGAGCCTTCGACCCGTAAAGTCGTAACTCCTTCTCCTTCTACAAAATTCTTCGACCCGTAATCCTTTAATCCATAATTCTTCAATCGACCATTGAATCCAATTTTTAATCCATCAATTTTTCAATCGACTTTTCTTTCATCCATCAATTCATCACAATGGAGTATTGAACCCCAACAACCTGAGTAACTTTTAATTTTTTTTATGTTAATTATTTTATGAGTTAACTTATAGTAATAGTATTATTGTCGTCAAATATAATTGCGATAATCCCAGCTATCGTTTTTTTTCCAATTTTTTTCATTGATTTATGAGTTCATCTAAAATATTGTCCTTTAATTTTCTTTTGTACGAATTTTATATGGAATACAATACTTCTTCTTCAAGCCCTACTCGATTTAATTTTCTTTTTTAATTTTAGCGTACCATTTTTCAGTTTTATCGTACCATTGTCGTACCCTCTTTTAATATGGTGTATTCCTTTTCAATTTTAGCGTACCCTTTCTTAAATTTATCGTACCCTTTTTCAATTTCAGCGTACCCTTTTTAAATTTCAGCGTACCCTTTTTCAATTTCAATTTTAGCGTACCCTTTTCAAATTTTAGCGTACCATTTTTCACTTTTAGCGTACTTTTTTTCAATTTCAATTTTAGCGTACCCTTTTTCTATTTTAACGTACCTTTTTCTATTTTAACGTACCATTTTTCAATATCAATTTTAGCGTACACTATTTCACTTTTAGCGTATCCTTTTTCAATTTCAATTTTAGTGTATCATTTCATTTTTCACTTTTAGCGTACTCTTTTTTACTTTTAGCGTATCCTTTTTTCAATTTTAGCTTACCATTTTTCAATTTCAATTTTAGCGTACCCTTTTTTAAATTTTAGCGTACTTTTTTTTCACTTTTAACGCACCCTTTTTAAATTGCAATGTGACTACAACTACTACTGTAAAAGTAGTGTAACAAATAAGATGATTAATACAAATAGTTCTACATACCTACCTATAATCATTTGAAGAAATTAAAATGAAGTGGAGTATTGGTCCATTGACTTGTGTAGTCTTACAATAGCAGAGTGTAAAAGTAGTGTTACAATTTTAGCATATTTTCACACTTGTGTGTTGAATGAGAGAGAAAGAAAGCGAATAGTTGAAATTATTAATTTAATTTAATTTAATTTACCATGCAACAAGCCCTAATTTACTGTATGAAAATATTATTTCTAATGAATGCAAGGAAATCTGATAATTAACTACATCACCTACAAATTGTGATAACAAAACTACGTAAATCTATGCATTTACGGTTTCTGAATTCGTCTTCTTTTGTAATCTGGGTACTACAATCAATGAGATTATTAACCCTTTTCTTGATTCGTAACCAAGAATCAATACCTAATTTACCCAGAATCGAATCGAGCTCTACTCTAGTTCTAGGGTTGGAGCGAGGTTTAATTGAAAAGCTTCAATGAAATAAAATTGAATTTTTGAAGTTACGAAGAATTCGCCATGGATTAATCCAGCTCCGATCTACATAAGATCTAAGCTGAATTTGTTGATTTTTGTGATTTTGTTAATTTTTATTGAATTTGTTCTTCAATTAATGAAAGTTGAGAATAAAGGGAGTGAAGGAAGAGGGAGATTTTATTTAGAGAGAGTGAATGAAGGGTAGCTGACCCCTGCAATTTTTTTGTTTGTTTAGAGTAATATAAGCCGCATGATTTACCTAGTAAGATCTAAGGGTTGTGAGGGGTTCTCACAGTTCTCATTATAACATAGGTTCTCACCCGATCTTGACTCTCTCTCTCTCTATATATATATATAATAGAAATAGAAATTTTTAAAGGAGAAGGTATTTCAATAGTATTAATTAATAATAGAGTTCTCAAATCATTCCAACTTTGATCCTTCAACCGGATAAGTTAAGGAAATTAGATCTATTGATGTTGTAACGTACTTTACAAATGTATCAGAAAAGGTAATTAGTAACAAGTCGAGTCAAGTCTTGGTTGATATTGTCAGTCCTATCCAAAGTTCATTCATAAAGCGGTTGACCCAGATTTTCAATAACTTAAATAATACTCGATGAGTTTTTCTATCTACTTTTTCATGCGATACTTGTCTTTTTCGAATTACAATGTTTTCTCTAGCCATAAATTCCACTAATCACTCTATTATTACCAAAGTTACAAATACCGTGACATTTCTAACACCTTCGCCGAAACCTGCTGGCTCCACAACCTCCTCTTTGAATTGAACTCCACTGCCCACAGTAGTCCAAAGCCACGGTCGTTTACTGTGACAACGTAAGTGAGATCTACCTCACCGGTAATCCTGTCAATCACCAATGAACCAAACACATCGAAATGGACATCCACTTTGTTCATGAAAAAGTCGCCATTGGTCAGTTACGTGTGCTCCATGTCCCCACTCGCTACCAGTTTGCTGACATCTTCACCAAGGGGCTCCCTAAAGCCGTATTCGATGATTTCCGTTCCAGTCTCAACATCCAGTCTCCTCCTGTTTTGACTGCGGGGGCGTAATAGATTATATTCATTTTACATACAGTTCCCTAAGTTAATTTATCATTATTCTTTGTATTAGCCTTTATGTCTCCTAGTTCCTATGTATCTAGGAAGTAGAACTCTACCCTTAATTTGTATAAATAGCTGTAAATTATGAATGAATAGGCAATGAATTACCTTCCAATAGTGTATATGGGTAAAAGAAATTTCAAAGGATGACACATTTGCTAAAATAGATGACAAGAGCAATCATTTTTAAGAATGAATCTTAGATGATGAAGGAGGAAAGGAGGAGAAAAGGGATAGGAAAGAAGAGAGCCGGAGAAGAAGGAAAAATGATCTTAGTAGATGGAAAATGAGCAACAAGAAAAGGTGTAACATTAGTGGAACAAGTATATCGGGGAGTGAGAGATAATGGCGTGATGAACGATGGAGGTCAAATTAGTGGTGTGGACATGACGTAGGTCCACCCCGACGCGGCCACGCGCGGGTTTGGGTAGGCGAATGAATCTCGTGGTGAGATTGTTCTCGGGTTCAAAATTTAAGTCAAAATGGAGTCGCCACCGAATTTTGTGGTTATTCGGAACCATACGAGCCCACTCTATGTCGTCATGGGCTAAACACAAAGCAAGCCCACTTCGATTTCAGAGTTCATGGGGCTCGTCCCTTTGCATTATTATATCGATACCGTTTACACCGGCTTTCGTATATAAAATGACTCTCGTGCGCCAACGGTTTCGGGCATCCGGAAACCAAGGTTCTGAGTAAGGGGTGAGGGTACGTGTTGGGAAGCCCACTAAGGACACCCAACCCCGCCCGCACATGGCGGCCTCTACTAAGACACCGTTCGTGTTCGTGTACGCGTGTTAGTAAAATGATAAAATGATATGCAAACAGCGTTTTCGGGCTAGGCATGTGAATTATATATGAATTACGTCATTTAATGCATCTAATTATGGTCGAAGTGATTTAGCATGCGAGGTTCATTTATAAAGCGATAAGCAAGTAAATAAACGAAACTCGAAAATAAGTGACGTACAAGTTACACGGGCGGAAATACAACCCGGAATTCACAATACAACGATTATTATAACGATTAAATGAAATAACAAACTAAAATAAGAAGAGCAATAAATAAAATACACGACTCGACAAAGACCCGTATATAATAAATGTTCACTAGATCGTGAATTATCTAGACGGATGAACCTTAATTAATTACGCATTACATTGCATATTAATCAAAGGACGGAGGTCCGAGACCTAGGCGTGATTCTAGCCTGATCTCGAACCTCGATGTCTTGTCCCGACTTATCACCTCGAGAAATGGAGTCTAAATTAATTATGTGTCGGATACGACTAAAGAGTCGTCGATACAAAATTAATAGTGCGAGACCGTCGATCAAAGTCGTTTTAAGTGTCGTGATGTGCATGAGTTTTAGAAAAATGGGTTCACGTGATGGCCTTTACACGCGTTGACTAAAAGTCGTAAAAAAAACGAGTCTCAAAATATGGACATATGTCGCGAAAGTCGCATATTAATGTAAGGACCGAAGAGGGTAGAAAGTCGAGAAAGCGGGAAATAGAGCTCGGCCAAACAGGCCTGCCCGCGAGTCGCCTGGCCGGTCGCGCGACTCGCGTGGGGGTCTGGTCGGGTATTTTTTATTTGTCGAAAAATCGTCAATTTTTATAATCACGTGCCAATGTGGGTTTATTTACTCGATTTATGTTTTTGTTAGATTAGGAATTTTGAATTAGCAACGAAATTACATCCCTCTACGTCACGACATCGAAACTAATCCTTTCGGATTATGTGATGTCGGTTTTCGTGTCAACGGGTTTCGTACTAATTGAAATGGGATCGAATGCGTTCAACTACGACCGATTGCAATCACGTCACGCCCTTGAGAACATTGGGGCGGGGCTCCTCGAAAGGGCTCCACCTCCGTCGTTACTCGTAAAGGGATTAGACTTACTTTAGGCGATCGTCGTAGTCAAACGTATTTGAAACCGAATACTAGTATTAATATATATATATACGCGGTATTATAGTGTTAGTAACGAAAAGATAAAGTTAGTATACGAGAAATAAAAATGTTAGTATTATGTTAAAAGTTAGTGTTACGATACTAGTATAATTATAATATAAATAATGCGAAAATGTAAATAGAAACAAAGTAGTAAGGATCGAAATGGGGTTTAGGACACCCTCAACATACATGCTTGGTATAGGCCTCAGAAATAGACTCGTAAATAGCGACGGGACGCCGGAGTATCGAGGATGAACGTGAGTTATGGTGTGTATATGTGTGTGTGTGTGCCGTCGGTTTTTGAGAGCAAAATGGCTCGGTTTTTGGTGTTGTTTTGTTTGGGGTTTGTAGAGTAGGATGTTTAGGTAGATTAGGGTAGAATTTGTAGGGTAAATGAGGGTTGTAAAGGCTCTTTTTCAGCTCTCCAAAACTTGAAAAATGAATAGGGTTAGGGGTGTATTTATAGAGTGAGTGAAGGGAGTTGGGTGAGTTGAGTCAATTTAGGAAGGGTTTGACTCTTGATTTGATTTGCTTTTTTGAATTCTGATTTGGGCGCCAACTTCTAGAAGCTGAATTCGGCTGATTTGTGTGACGGGTTCGTCCTTGACCGGGTTTTGACCCGGTTGCTAAAAGACGGGTTTTATTTTTGGTGTCGGTTTTGGCCCAAATTAGTCTTATTTTGCTCGGAACGACCCACTGGGCCTGGATTTGAGGTCAGTTTTGTGAGATTATTACTCCGCTAAAAGTCCATGTCGGATATTATTGATTCCGAGCCCAGGTCCGAGTATACCAAGTCACGTTTGCGTCCGATCATCATCGGGTGTTTGTCGAAGACTACCATAGACACCTGGCAGTCAAAATGCGGGTGTCTACAGAGCCCCCACTCTGACTGAGGCTTGGACAAGGCGAAAGTTAGAGTAGCTACCAGGCCAATCGCAGATTACGACCTGGCAGCTTTCCGGCCGGGTCGTTTATAGTCCAGTAGACTTGCGTGAAGGGCTCGCCAGCCATAAGCAGAGGATCATACCTGTCCTGATGATGGTAGCTTCGTGGGGAGTCAAAATTGCCTTTGGGGATGTAAGTGTACCCGTATGCCGACACATCCTGCCTTGGATGTAGCATCTCGGAAGAATCACCGACTTATGCTGGGGGATAAAATAGCTCTGTGGAGACTTGCTTCTGAAGTCTGGAGCGTACCTGTATGCTGACACATAACAATTTGTATGTAACACATAGGCAAAACATTGACTCGCGCTGGGGAGGAAATATACCGAATTTTTGAAAATGCCACAATTTTTGAAAAGAATGTTATCACAATTTTTGTCACAGGAAATTTTTAGGAAAGCTCGGGACAACTTGATTCCTATTCTGGGTTTCTTGTTTGAAATCAGGCCTGCGCGCGCATAGGGCCCAGGTTAGCTGAGGAGGCACGGCAGTTAGGGTTACAGGTGAGGTTTCCTATTATAAATATAGGTCTCCCTGCTTCAGCTTTTTGCATCCTAACTCAAATTCTCTTTTATACTTCTCAAAATCTTTTAGACTTTCAAGAAAGTTAGAAACTTCTGTCATGGGTATCGATCACTTGACCGCCATGCTTCTTGCCTGGTCCCAATACTTCCGGGACGAGGAGAAGATTCGGCTGACCCAGATGGGAATTGTCAGTCTGTTTCCCCTTCAACGACTGATAATTGACCCACACTTCTTGGACGACTGTCTGTCGTTTTGGGATACTACCCATCACGTCTTCGCGTTCCCACGGGGGGAGATATGCCCTCTTCCCGAGGAAGTCGCAGCCACAGGTGGTTGGGGCCCAGCTGTTCAGCCTGCTACTCCCTCGTTCTACCCGGACCCGAGGAGGAGGCTAAGGGAATTCTTAGGTCTGTCTCATGCCGAGACAGATCGGATGGTGCGGGGAGATACTGTTTCCCTATTCGACCTGGCCGACAAGTTTATGAATAGCCTGGATGTGAGGGCCACCCCTGCTCACAGACGTAGGGCGTTTGCCTTTTGCATGCTGCACTGTTACGTCTTTTAAAGGCTGATGGAACTTGACTCGTGGAGGGGTCAAATTAGGTTGATTGGAGTGGTTGATCAGATGGAGACTGGTCATAGCCCTGCTTGGCTAGCCACTAGGGAGATTATCATGGGTCTGGATGCCAAGCGACTTGACCCGACCCGACAATTGACGGGGAGTACCCGTATTTTGCAGGTATACATCTCGCGCGTTTTTTTTTTAAAAAAATTTTTTTTACGCGAAATCCTGGAAGTTCGTAAGTTAACCGATCGAGTGGCCTCTGGCGAACCCTTCTGTTGCTTATAAAATTCGCGTACTCTTTTCAGATATGGCTGTCGAAGCGGCTATCAATCATAGAGCCCCCTCCGAGTATTCCCAACTATCGGAGCAGTCAGATTAGCTCCCGAAGGCGGCGGATAAGCTCGAGTCATCTAATAAACCGAGCTTACTGGGATGAGGAGCTGGTGTTCCACGGGGGTCCCTTTATGAGGTGGACCATCGCTTGGTGCTTTCTTTCTAAGCTGACGGGGCTGGCCAAGAGAGACCAAGCTCGCTATTTGGTGATCTTGTCCCTCGAACTGGACAGTTCACATTTACCCGGACTGCATCCTGAGGCAGTTCGGTTCGTCTCAGCGCATTCCTGAGACTGAGGCCATTATCAGCGTCTCGCTCCAACTGACGGACGCTATGTGCGACACCTGGTTGCAAAGATGGTTCACTCGTCCTACATGGACTATACCCAGCCCTTGCCAATCCGCTTGGGTTTCAAGGGCTTACCAGAAATGGACTTCTGAGGAGTCCGAGGACGCTCGCAAGGCCTTGAAGCTTGATGAGGCCTTTGAACTGGTACGTCGCGAGACGGCGAAAGATAACAGGGATCTCTTCGTTGGGGGAGATATTCCTGAAGCTGCAGTCTGGGAAGAATCGGGTCTTAAGTCACAAACTAAGACTCGATCTAAGGAGGTCGGTTCTAGCAGCAAACGGGGGCGGCCAAGCCCCCAGACTGATTTGGAGAGACGCCTCGGGCCTAGGCTGGCGGCCCGGGACCGACTGGGTCCGCGCGATCGGCTTCCTGAGGCCGTGAGGGCCCGACTTGGGCCTATCGAGGTGATGAAGGATTCGGGCTCAAACGGGCGAGCCCGAGCTAGAGAGGTTCCTGTGGTGATTCGGGAACGCTCCTCTCCGCGTCGTCGCCAGTGGACGGCTAAGGAGGCTAAGGACAAAGGGAAGGGCAAGATGCCCTGAATGCCGAGTCCTTCAGCTTTATTTAAGTATTATTACTATTTTTGGTCGTGTGTTTTTTTTTGTATTTTTGAATTCCTGCATTTTGTAATCTCCCGAGTTTATCGGGGGTATTTTTTTTGAATTAATAAAAAGTTTATTATTAAACCGTTCCTGTCTCTTCTCGATTGCATTGGTTATGCCCTTTTGAGGGGCTGCCTACGTATCCGCAATTAGCAGAATCAAACCAAACGTAGTTCAAGCTTAGTAAATTTGCAATCTCGAATTACATCAAGACTATTGATTCAAGATGTTTTATGACAGTAGAATAAATAATTCTAGCTCATTGACTTGCTTTTTTTTGTAAAATAAAGATTTTGATAAATTTGGCTAATGACATTGAAAAATGGCTAAGGGTAGTAACGCTTCAGCTGGTCCAGGTTGGTCGGGTTGACGAACTCATTCCCGTCCAGGTCCGTCAGCATCACTGCTCCCCCTGACAGTATCTTCTTTACCAGATATGGCCCAGCCCAGTTGGGTTTGAATTTTCCCCTTGGGTCAACCGGTAGCAAAGCTCGAATAGACTTAAGGACTAGATCCCCTTCTTTAATGTTTCTGGGCCTTACCCTCTTGTTGAAGGCCCGTTGGATCCTCTTCTGGTAGATTTGGATATTGTTGAGGGCACGATTTCGTCGCTCATCTAGTAGAACCAACGAGTCATACCGCGCTCGAACCCAGTCAGCCTCGGGTACTTGGCTTTCTAGCAGAATTCTGAGGGACGGTACCTCCAACTCGACAGGCTGGACTGCTTCCATCCCATAGGTTAGGTAATACGGTGTTGCCCCGGTTGCGGTGCGAATTGACGTCCGGTACCCCCATAGGGCAAAAGGTATTTTGTCGGGCCAATCCCGGTAATTATCAGCCATCTTTTTGAGTATGGTGACAATTGTTTTATTAGCCGCCTCCACTGCTCCATTCGTTTGGGGACGGTAAGGCGAGGACGTGTGCCTTTGAATTTTATATTTAGTCAGCAAGGCTGCGCTCTCAGCTTGGAAATGAGTCCCGTGATCACTGATGAATTCATGTGGGATCCCATACCGACATATTATTTTGTTCTGGATGAACTTGGCGACATGCTTAGCATTGAGAATGCGATATGATTCAGCTTCGACCCATTTGGTGAAATAGTCGATAGCTACTAAAATAAAGCAGTGCCCACCAGTACCAGAGGGATTTATTTTCCCGATTATGTCGATACCCCATGTTGAGAACGTCCAGGGTGACGTCATGGTATAGAGCAAAGATGACGGCATATGTTGCACATTGCCGAAGATTTGACAGTTATGACAATGTTTGACATATAACTGGCAGTCGGCCTCCATAGTATTCCAATAATAACCGAGCCTCATGATTTTTCGGACCAGCATGTGAGCATTCATATGTGGGCCGTTTTCACCATCATGTACTTCGGCCATGACCTTTTCAGCCTTATACTTATCAACACAAAGGAGAAGAGCCCCTTGTGCCGTCTTTTTGTACAGTTGTCCGTCATCGGTACGGATGAACTGAGTGGCTAGCCTTCGTAAGGCTTTCTTGGCTCGACCTTCCGTCCCGGGAGGATATTCTCCGTTTGTTAGGTACTTTAACACAGCCTGGTACCATGGTTCAGGATCAGTTATCTCAATGTCTTCAATATCGTGAATATATGCCGGCTCGGACCGTCTTTTGACGCAAATTGGCATACTGGTCACGTGGTCGGGAATATTTAATAGGGATGCCAATTTCGAAAGTGCATCCGCAAACTGATTCTCTTCCCGAGGTAGGTATATGTATTCTACCTTCTGGAATTGTTTCTCGAGATCCCTTACTCGTGCCTGGTAGGCCACGAGATTAGCATTCCGAGTTTTCCATTTTTGCAGTGCTTGGTTAATGACCAAGGATGAGTCACCATGTACCCGGAGATTTGTGATCCCCAGATTGGCGGCGGCTTGTAGCCCGTAAATGCATGCTTCGTATTCTGCTGCATTATTGGTAACATCGAAGTCCAGTTTGATGGAGACGGGTGTATGCTCCCCTCTTGGTGAGATCAGGAGTATCCCGACTCCAAACCCTCGAAAACTAGATGCTCCATCGAAGTATAAATCCCACGTTTCGGCATCGGTATAGAAAATATCTTCGTCTGGGAAGGACCAGGTGTCGGTGTGTCCTTCTTCGGTCACCGGGCTGTCAGCGAGGAATTCAGCTACCACCCGTCCCTTAATGGCCTTTAATGGCACAAATTTTAGGTCGAACTCTGCCAACATTAGAGTCCATCAAGAAATTCGGCCATTGAGGATGGGTTTTTCGAAGAGGTATTTGATGGGGTCCATCCTGGATAACACATGGACCTCGTAGCTGAGCATATAGTGCCGGAGCTTCTTGGTGGCCCAGACTAAAGCCAAACACGTCTTTTCGAGCATGGTATATTTGCACTCATACTCTAAAAACTTCTTGCTGATGTAATAGATGGCTCTTTCTTCGGAGTCAACCGTCTGGGCCAGCATAGCCCCCATGGCTGTCTCGGTCGTTGTTAGGTATAACGACAGAGGCAAACCGGGCTGAGGCGGCATTAAGACTGGCGGAGCAGACATAATTTCCTTGATTTTGTCGAAATCAGCTTGGCACTTGTCATCCCATAGTATTCGTTCCCCTATCTCCAGTTTCTTGAAAATTGGTTCACATACCATGGTTAGTTTGGAAATGAATCGACTAATATACTGGACTTTCCCGAGAAATCTCCTTATTTCTTTTTCGGTTTTAGGAGCTTGCATCTCGGTGATGGCTTTGATTTTAGCTGGGTCGACCTTGATACCTCGTTGGCTAACGATATGACCCAGTAATTTGCCTGACGTTACCCCGAAACTGCACTTTTGAGGGTTTAGTCTCATGTTGTATTTGCGCAATCGGGTGAAGAATTTTCTTAGGGCGGTGATGTGACCGACCCGTTCTTTGGACTTGACGATCATGTCGTCCACATAAACTTCTACCTCTTTATGCATCATGTCGTGTAATAAAGTGGTAGCGGTCCTTTGGTACGTGGCCCCGGCATTAATGAGACCGAATGGCATGACGGTATAGCAGTAAGTACCCCAAGGTGTGGTGAAGGTAGTCTTACTCATATCTTCTTCCGCCATCTTGATTTGATTATATCCGGCATACCCATCCATGAATGATAGAAGGGCATGATCGGCCGTGTTATCCACCAGTATATCGATCTGTGGTAACGGAAAATCATCCTTTGGGCTTGCTTTGTTAAGATCCTGAAAATCTACGCATACCCGCACCTTACCGTCCTTTTTAGGAACCGGCACAATGTTTGCCCCCCAGTCCGGGTACTCGGACACTTGTATGAAGCCGGCTTTGAACTGTTTATCGACTTCTTCCTTTACCTTGAGAGACTACTCGGGCCTCATTCGACGAAGCTTCTGCTTGACCGGTTTGCACCCGTCTTTGATAGGTATGCGGTGCTCGGCTATTTCCCGGTCTATCTCCGGCATGTCCTTGTAGGACCATGCGAAGACATCTTTGAATTCTTGGAGGAGGTTTATGAATTGTTGTTTCTCCTCGGGATCTAAGGATAACCCTATTTTAAGCATCTGAGGCTCTAAGGTTGTTCCCACGTTTATGGACTCGGTTTCTTCGATTACCGGATTCCGGGATTCCCTCTGCTCTAGTTGCTCGATCAGATGTGGAGGTAAGGGTACCTGTTCGTCGGATTTCTCAATGCCATAGCATAAAACATTTTTGAAAGCAGAATTTAAAAGAGACAAGTCGTAAGCAGAACGGTTGTTATTATTGATTGAAAATTTGGAAAACAGCTCAAAGAGAGCAGCCATCTGATCATTGGTCAGTGGCGGAATTGGTAAGGCACTTGGGACAGACCCCGAAGTGCCAGCAGCAGGAATGATAGAAGGGAGGGGGGTTACAGGAGTGACTCTAGCACCGACTTCCCTAGACTCGACCTCAGACTCTGACTCAGACTCCGACTCAGACTCCGACTCAGACTCGGACTCAGACTCAGGCATGTCTCCCTCTCCGGTGACCAGCTTGTAGATCTTTCCTTGACTGTCAGTCCACTTGACAGTCTTCCTCCAGGCCCTGTTTCCTGTCTCGGAACCAACATCCGAGATTAGCTTGGTCGGGTCAAACCTGTTGCTGCGGAGAATCAGGTTGACCAGGTCTTCCTTTGGAGTCGGGGCTATGGTGTCTTCCCCGAAGAGCAGCCCCAGCGCGGGCTCAGCATCATTAGCTTCATCAGATTGGATGAGGGCGAACACATCATCCGGGATGTAGTTGCAGTCCCGGGCCGACTGGGTCCCGAGGTGCGTAGCATTGGGTTGGTACAGTCCAACCTGGATAGCCCCAAACACGGGTGTGACAAAGTAGTCGGCCAACCGTGGGCTGTAAGGTCTCAAGTGGATACCCTTCATGATGTTGCAGGCTTTTTCGATTCCTGCTCGGACAACATTGCCCGGAGTGGCGGCATAGCCAAGGCCGAAGTGGGAGTCTTCGTCCTTAAGGACCTCGATGATTTTCCCAGCTGGAAGGTCGGGTCGAGAGGTAGCCCCTGGAAGGTACCCCAGGTTTTGGAGCATTGTGTCAATGCTTGTGGTGAAGTAAGGCCTAAAGAGGTACTCTTCCTCGATCATCCCCACAAAGTCGAACCCCCAGAGGTCCGTGCGGCCCGTGGTGTTACAGCTAGCCACGGTCATTGGGGTTGCCTCTAAGGTAATAACATCGTTGAGCAAAGGCACCTTGATCTTACGGTGGAGGGTGGAGGACACGGCTTTCACCGCGTGAATCCATGGCCTTCCTAGGAGTAAGTTGAAGGATGAGGTGACATCAATCACTTGGAATTCTAGCTCTTTCTCTATCGGGCCCGTTATGATGGTCAGTTTTATGGCCCCAGCTACCGACTTTGGACTCCCATCAAAAGCTTGGATGTTCTGAGCCGTCGGGATATAGTCAGCCTCGGTAATGCCGAGGGCTTTGGCGGTCCTCAGAGGAAGGACATTTACAGCGAACCCGTCATCAACCAAGGTCATAGGGAAGTATTTTCCTCGGCAAATCACCGTGATGTAGAGGGCCATGTTGTGGGAGGCCCCAAATGGCGGCAGGTCGGCTTCAGAAAAAGTGATCATTGGGCCTCCTTCCTTGGCCTTACCCTTTAGGTGGGGTAGGACCGTGGCTACCATTTCAGCAGGGGTAGCCAAAGAGTCGATCTTGACTTGATCGAGAGCCTTTGTAAGTGCTTCTCGATGTTCTTGTGAGCTGACTAAGAGTTGCCATATAGTGAGGTCAACTCGGGTCTTCTTCAGTTGCTTCACAATAGCCGTTTCAGCGGTAGGCTCTTCAGGGGCGACTTCCATCCCGAGTGGATCGGTGATGGTTGTCGGGATGGGGATGTCCCTAGTGCTTGTGGCTAGATAGGGACGACCAAGGTGGTTGCTGGCTAGGACTCGAGTTTTGGCCTCGCGAATCTGTTCAGGGGTGATGGGAACGGTTTCCCCTTTAGCGAGGTAGACATCATCCTCGTCATCAAACCAGATCCCGTTCACTTGCGGGATAAATGGAGAGATAAGGTGAGAGCAATCAATCACCTCCCCGTCAAATATGGCATGGGAGCTGAAAGGGTTCTCCTTGTTGCTAGGCTTATCTCCGGGTAGCGGGATTTTACCGCTCTCGATCAGGTCCTGAATCAAGTGTTTCAGCTTCCAACACTTTTCGGTATCATGCCCATTGCCCCGGTGGTATTGGCAATAGGCCTGAGCATTGTAGTTCTTGGAGCGTCGCTCGATCGGAACTTCAGGAGTTGGGCCTATCGGTTGGATTAGGCCTTTGGAGGACAGCCTTTGTAAGGCATAGGTATAGGTGGTACCTATATCATTGAAAACCCGAGGTGGGGTGCTCTTCTTGGACGGGGCATCTAGTAGATTAACCGCGTCAAAAATGCTGCGAGTTGCGGCCTGGGGCTTAGTGGTGGAGGAAGAAGCCCCTTGGTACCCTTTGCTAGCGGCCTTAGCGAGGCCTTCCAGTCTCAGATCGTCTTCGATCCTCATACCCATTTCAGTATGGGTGGTGAAATTGGGTATGACAGCATATCGAAGGTGAACCCGGTAGGAGGGGAGGAGGTTCTTGACAAAAGCCTCCACCAAAGTCTTCTCATTGGGTTTATCGACCAGTTTCACGCTCTCGGCCCTCCAGCGTTGAAGGTATTTAGTAAAACCTTCCTTCGGCTCTTGGGCCATAACCTCCAGAGATCGCATTGTGGTTTGGATCTCAGTGTTGTCAGCATAGTTCCGAGCGAACTCGGTGGCCACATCATCCCAGGTAAGGAACTTCTTCGGGTCTAGCCTGTAGTACCAGGCCCGTGGGTGTTTCTCGAGAGATGCAGCAAAGAGGTTCTTGAACATGGACGAATCCACTCCCTTGATGGCCATGAATTCCTTGAAGGCCCGTACATGTAGTAACGGGTCTTCAGTTCCTTCAAACATGGGCAAGCCTGTAAGGTTCAGGTTTGCGGGTAGTTTGTCACTCACCGTGGAGTACTCTCGGCTATTCTCCCGGTGGATATTGTTACTCCCAGTCAAATGGACTTGTTCTTCTAGTCGGCGTACTGCGCTGACCAGTTCAGCTAGAGGCCCAGTGGTCCCGACATTAGGAGTCCTTTGCTCCACTGTAGCTAGGCGAGCAACGATGGCCACTTGGCCAGCCCTCATTTCAGTCAGTTGGGCTTCGATGTCGGTTTGCTTCTCGACCATGGCGTCCAAAGAGGTTTGCAGACTGTTCAAAGTAGCCATCCTGCGGGCGTGTCTGGTTGCCGGTGGCCTGTCTGTAAGAACACCGTGTAATCAGTAACCGAACCCAGATCTTGGAATCATAAAAAAAGTACATCCCGAGCGACACTAGGAAAGAAGACTAAAGACTCGAGAAAGACACCTAGACGGATGACTCGTGGGTGGTGTAACTTCCTTAGGACTTTGGCTTTGTGGGCCTAATCTCGTTCGAAGGAAGGTCCACGTGAGACTTTTTCCCCAGACTTTTGACTCGAGTGTATGGACGGACTTTCCTTTGTAGGGGTATGCCCTACGCAGGTTGGTCGTGCCTTGACAGATAAGGCGGACTCGGGGAAGGGGGGAAACTCGTGATGTAAGATCGACGGAGTTCCGACTCTATAAACCTTTGACAAACTATGCAAAGACCCGACACACGTCTAGACGGTAGGTCCTATAATGAGGAAGGCTCACTAGGAAGGTTGGATGCTCGAAATTTGAATATAAGATGGGCGAATTTCCGAGAGTTCGAAAATTGAAAAAAAAGTTTTGAAAACCGAGATTAAAATTTTGAACAATTCAGAAAATCAGGGTGGTTTCGGAAATTCGAGAGTTAAAACGGACGACATGCCGACTAAAGAAAAGGATATTTTGAGTCAAATCGTCGATCCTAAATTTCGGCGGCATTCCAAGTTTTTGAAAATTGGATATTTTGAAAAGATGGGTCCCGAAACGGACAGTATTTCGGGTTTTTCAAAATTTGGTGTTTTTGGAAATATGCATTTTTGAAATGACGGTTTTTTTGAAAAAAAATGACACGGAAACCAAGTAGCACGTAGTCAAACAAGCATTATAACGACGCTTATGTATGCTTTACGCTAAGTCTCGGTCGGTCAAAATAGGGTCTATACCAAAGACGATAGTATTCTCGTATACAGGACGGACTCCCTAAGCCGAGTTGGTCTTAAGACATGCCGCGAAACCCTTACGAGTTCCACCATCGAAGTCTTTAGCGCACCCATGTAGGAATGCACCGTGGTATAGTGGGACGTCGGTCACAAGTAACCGGCCCGGGTAAAAATTTGGGTTATGCATGAATCATTAAACTAATGCGCGCACACTAATATACGAACGATTTCTTTTCGAGTCTCACCCTGGGAACCCCGATGACATGTGGTACATCAGGTATCCCCAGCGGAGTCGCCAAATTGTGGACATGACGTAGGTCCACCCCGACGCGGCCACGCGCGGGTTTGGATAGGCGAATGAATCTCGTGGTGAGATTGTTCTCGGGTTCAAAATTTAAGTCAAAATGGAGTCGCCACCGAATTTTGTGGTTATTCGGAACCATACGAGCCCACTCTATGTCGTCATGGGCTAAACACAAAGCAAGCCCACTTCGATTTCAGAGTTCATGGGGCTCGTCCCTTTGCATTATTACATCGATACCGTTTACACCGGCTTTCGTATATAAAATGACTCTCGTGCTCCAACGGTTTCGGGCATCCGGAAACCGAGGTTCTGAGTAAGGGGTGAGGGTACGTGTTGGGAAGCCCACTAAGGACACCCAACCCCGCCCGCACATGGCGGCCTCTACTAAGACACCGTTCGTGTTCGTGTACGCGCGTTAGTAAAATGATAAAATGATATGCAAACAGCGTTTTCGGGCTAGGCATGTGAATTATATATGAATTACGTCATTTAATGCATCTAATTATGGTCGAATTGATTTAGCATGCGAGGTTCATTTATAAAGCGATAAGCAAGTAAATAAACGAAACTCGAAAATAAGTGACGTACAAGTTACACGGGCGGAAATACAACCCGGAATTCATAATACAATGATTATTATAACGATTAAATGAAAAAACAAACTAAAATAAGAAGAGCGATAAATAAAATACACGACTCGACAAAGACCCGTATATAATAAATGTTCACTAGATCGTGAATTAGCTAGACGGACGAACCTTAATTAATTACGCATTACATTGCATATTAATCAAAGGACGGAGGTCCGAGACCTAGGCGTGATTCTAACCTGATCTCGAACCTCGATGTCTTGTCCCGACTTATCACCTCGAGAAATGGAGTCTAAATTAATTATGTGTCGGATACGACTAAAGAGTCGTCGATACAAAATTAATAGTGCGAGACCGTCGATCAAAGTCGTTTTAAGTGTCGTGATGTGCATGAGTTTTAGAAAAATGGGTTCACGTGATGGCCTTTACACGCGTTGACTAAAAGTCGTAAAAAAAACGAGTCTCAAAATATGGACATATGTCGCGAAAGACGCATATTAATGTAAGGACCGAAGAGGGTAGAAAGTCAAGAAAGCGGGAAATAGAGCTCGGCCAAACAGGCCTGCCTGCGAGTCGCCTGGCCGGTCGCGCGACTCGCGTGGGGGTCTGGTCGGGTATTTTTTATTTGTCGAAAAATCGTCAATTTTTATAATCACGTGCCAATGTGGGTTTATTTACTCGATTTATGTTTTTGTTAGATTAGGAATTTTGAATTAGCAACGAAATTACATCCCTCTACGTCACGACATCGAAACTAATCCTTCCGGATTATGTGATGTCGGTTTTCGTGTCAACGGGTTTCGTACTAATTGAAATGGGATCGAATGCGTTCAACTACGACCGATTGCAATCACGTCACGCCCTTGAGAACATTGGGGCGGGGCTCCTCGAAAGGGCTCCACCTCCGTCGTTACTCGTAAAGGGATTAGACGGACTTTAGGCGATCGTCGTAGTCAAACGTATTTGAAACCGAATACTAGTATTAATATATATATACACGGTATTATAGTGTTAGTAACGAAAAGATAAAGTTAGTATACGAGAAATAAAAATGTTAGTATTATGTTAAAAGTTAGTGTTACGATACTAGTATAATTATAATATAAATAATGCGAAAATGTAAATAGAAACAAAGTAGTAAGGATCGAAATGGGGTTTAGGACACCCTCAACATACATGCTTGGTATAGGCCTCGGAAATAGACTCGTAAATAGCGACGTGACGCCGGAGTATCGAGGATGAACGTGAGTTATGGTGTGTATATGTGTGTGTGTGTGCCGTCGGTTTTTGAGAGCAAAATGGCTCGGTTTTTGGTGTTGTTTTGTTTGGGGTTTGTAGAGTAGGATGTTTAGGTAGATTAGGGTAGAATTTGTAGGGTAAATGAGGGTTGTAAAGGCTCTTTTTCAGCTCTCCAAAACTTGAAAAATGAATAGGGTTAGGGGTGTATTTATAGAGTGAGTGAAGGGAGTTGGGTGAGTTGAGTCAATTTAGGAAGGGTTTGACTCTTGATTTGATTTGCTTTTTTGAATTCTGATTTGGGCGCCAACTTCTAGAAGCTGAATTCGGCTGATTTGTGTGACGGGTTCGTCCTTGACCGGATTTTGACCCGGTCGCTAAAAGACGGGTTTTATTTTTGGTGTCGGTTTTGGCCCAAATTAATCATTTGCTCGGAACGACCCACTGGGCCTGGATTTGAGGTCTGTTTTGTGAGATTATTACTCCGCTAAAAGTCCATGTCGGATATTATTGATTCCGAGCCCAGGTCCGAGTATACCAATTCACGTTTGCGTCCGATCATCATCGGGTGTTTGTCGAAGACTACCATAGACACCTGGCAGTCAAAATGCGGGTGTCTACAAGTGGTAAGGACAAATCCTCGTTGAAATAGGCGACAAAAGAAAGTCATATGTAAGGATGAATCTTTGATGATGATGAGGGGGAGTAGAAAGACAAACGAAGTAAGGAGAACAAAAGGAAAATGAATGAGAAGAGGATGTTGAGAAAGTGAAGGATGAAGAATGTTGATCTTAGTAAACATGAAAGAATGAACATGAAGAGGAGTACTAAGAGGGAAAGAGAAGTAGGTTATGGAATGAGGTTGCAAAGAACGAAAGAGGTGGAAGGAGTTAAAGAGTCGACACTCTCGTTGAACAAGATGACAAGAGAAAGTTGTATTAGTTAGATGAGAAGAAGGGGGAGGGGAGAGGGAGAAGGAGAAGAAGATGAAGGGGAAGGAGAAGGAGAAGGAAAAGAAGATAGATGAGGAGAGAAACTTATGTTAGTAGAGGGTGTTGGATAATGGCAAAGACAAGTTTGCCTTCTCCCCTCTTCTTTTTTTATCCCACATCAGTAGATGAGGGAGCTTGGAGTCCATTTATAAGACTTCTCTTATCTTGGGCTATTAGTTGTGTGACTAGGAGGTAAGTGGGCCTTTTATGTTGTGTGTTTGGGCCCGGTTCTTTGACCACGCGTGCGCCTGGCCCGGCTTGGCTCGGGCTCGGGTTTGGGTTTGGGTGGAGCACCTGCGGTGCGGGCTAAGCCCGACTTTTACTCTTTTGGGCCTGCGTGTGTGTTGGGTAATTGGGTATTTATAAGGGGTCATTAAGACTTTGATTTGGTGTCTTTAAGGCCTTAATGATGGACATTTTTTTTGCTGTTTGGGACGCTCCCTCTCAGCCTCATCCTATAAATACTGGTCCATTATTCACAGTACAGACACACAAAACACAATATACTCTCCTACTCCTTCTCTTCTCAAATTCCATTCATTCCTTCTTCCTGGGTCTGTTTTGTCCTTCCATTGTTCCCTTACACGAGTGGTCGCGTGCGGGAGCTGGCAATGTAAACCTTGGGAAACTTACGGCGTTGTTGACGATAACCACCTCTGTCGTGCCGATATAGTTTTCAAGTCAGTGGACTTCATACCACGACGCTGCTGTTTCGTTCCTTCTACATTTCAGTCTACGGTTTTTACTACTCCGTCCCATTGCCTGTCGGTTCTGTTGCCTGTCCGTCTGCTGCCTCGGTTTATTTAATGTCCGATTGCCTCGGTTTATTTACTGTCCGGTTAACTCGATTTTCTGTCCCGCAGTACGTTTGTTCGATTGTTCGCGACTAACAATTTGAAAACTATATTTTACTTGTGTCGGGGAACCCAGAATAACATAGAATAATATGGCTATTTGTGGACATGACATAGGTCCACCCCGACGCGGCTACGCGTGGGTTTGGGTAGGCGAATGAATCTCCATATGAGAATGGATCGAATTGAAATTTAGGTCTATGTGGAGTCGCCACCGAATTTTGTGGTTATTCGGAACCATTCGAGCCCACTCTATGTCGTAGTGGTCCGTATACAAAATACGGCCCATTTTCGATGTCAGAGTTTATTGGGCTCGTCCCTTTGCATTTGATACCAATACCGACATTATCGGATATTGTGTATTGAATGACTCTCGTGCGCCAACGGTTTCGGGCATCCGGAAACCGAGGTTCTGAGTAAGGGGTGAGGGTACGTGTTGGGAAGCCCACAAAGGACACCCAACCCCGCCCGCACATTAGCGGCCTCTACTAAGAATTCGAATGACTTTCCAATACGCGCGTTAGTTAAACGGGGAAAATGCTTATGCAAACATTGTTTTCCCTAAGCATGCGAATGTAATTGAAAGGGTTTCTATGTCAATTTAATGCAATTAATTCTACGCCGAAGTTGAATTTTAGCATGTGGGTTCATTTTAGTACAATAAAATAAACAAAAATAAATTGACAAGAAATTAACAAACTTGTTAGTAACGGTATAACGATAATAACAGTTTGCGAATAATGTAGTATGATGCATGGTTTTGAAAAGAATAGTAGGTCATGTGATGGATTAACACGTGTTGACCGAGGTTAAGGAAAAAAAATATATCGAGATCTAAAAAAATGTTTTGTCTAAAAAAAATGATGTTCGAAGAATAATAATAAAAAAGAGCGAAATTGTTTTCTTCGGAAAATTGATGATTTTATTAAATCGCGTACAAATATTGCGTAATTTGCACTCGACTTAATATTTTCGATATTCCTCGTATTCAATATTCGATTATGAAATCGATATTAAATACTTGGAATAATTTATACTCGATTTTAATTTTGATCGATGCTCGTCATATCCCATATCCGATTATTGAACCGATATGGAATACTAGAGCGGAAAAAATAAAGAAAATTGATTTGAGTCGTTTTAAGTCAATCAAAACGACATGAATTTCTCTCCGCGTTCGTAGTGTCATAATTATAACGTGACATCTACGTTAGCATCAACGAAAAATCGAATTGATTGAATTAAATTGACTAGATTTGACATCCAATTATGAAATTGGTATCGAATCTACGAAATCGACGCTTTGCTTAAATTAGAGGACTTGATTCCCTCGGCTTTTCCGACATCGAAATAAATCCCGAGGGATTGTGATGTCGGATCCGCGTCAACGGGTTTCGACCCTTATTGAAAATTGATTTTAAAAATTGATGAATGCAATAATGATGATGACGACAAAAATACTAACGAATTATTGTTTAAGTTGACTTATCTCAATAATAAAATAGTCGGGGTACCGGAATAAGCGACCGTCAACGCTGTGTGCAGTACACTTGTATATTCGTGTTTTCTTATTCCGATATCCTTCTTATTCGACACAAATCGATAAGTATTTTAATGCTTTGGTATTAATAGTATTATCGATATTAAGATGCAATGAACAAAATAAAAAAACAAAAAAAAGAGACGAAGAAAAGGAAGACGGACGACGAAGAGAGAAAAAGAAGAGAACGGGGTTTTGACACCCTCAACCTACATGTTCTTGTCTCGGATCGAACTCGTAACTGTGGCTTTAACACAAGAGTCTTCGAGGTGGATGAAGGTTAAGTTATGGTGGCTTGGGTTGTTGATTTCCTAAAGCTAGGTTTAGAGTTTGATTAGGGTTTGAGTTTTGATGTTTATTAGGGTTGTAAAAAAGTGTGAAATTGATTGTGCATGGGGATGTTTATATAGGCATTGCCCATGTACTTTGGTGTCTAGGGTTTTGTGCCCTGACGGACTTGACCTGATGGCCCGTCTGAAGGTGGACTGTTGGTTTTGCTTCTTGAGTTGGACTTTTGGTATTTGAGTGGCTGCTTTGATGTGTCTCGAAAACGACTTTGACCAGGGTTGACCCAATCGCTAAAAGTCGATTTTATTTCCGGTGTCGGTTTTGGCCCAAATTAGTCTTGTTTGACTCGAAACCGTCCGCTGGGCCTGATTTTGAGGTCAGTTTTGTGATATTTGTACTCCGTAAGTGCTTAAGCCAACGACTAATGGATTTGAGCCCATATCCGAGCGCGTAGAAACACGTTAGCGTCCGATCATCATCGGGTGTTTTTTGGAAACTGCTATAGACACCTGGCAGTCAAAATGCGGGTGTCTACACTATTGTGTCGACCAAATTTGCTGCCGACTTATCAAAGTTAGAACCTCTAGATGGGCTGAATTACAAAAGAAAAATTTCCTGCGTCATGGAGTGATTATAGAAACCATTTAAAACACAAAAAAAAAGATCTATCACTTCAAGAACTTATTAGTCACATGAGGACCGAGGAAGCTAATCGCCTCAAGGATAGGTCTGTTCTGTTGTCGTCTGTTCTACCAAGGCTAACCTTGTTGAAGCCGGAGGTCCATCTCATGGCAATAATAAGGGTAAGAATAAGATGGGTAAGAGTCAGGGTCAGGGCAAAGGTCAAAAAGGGAAAGGTCAAGGTGCCAAGGGAAAGAATCAAGGAAACTCCACCAAACCAGTTCCCAAGATCTTCAAGCCGAATCCAAACGTGGTGTGCTATGTGTGTGGGCAGACGGGTCACAAAACATTCCAGTGTCCTCAAAAGAAAGGTAGTCAAGCCGCTCAAGCCAAAATTGATGAATCAGATGATGATATTATTGCTGCGGTGGTGGTTGAGGCCAATCTTGTGGCGAACGCGAGTGACTGGATTCTGGACACAGAAGCATCAAGACATATTTGTGCCAACAAGGAGCTGTTCGCTGAATTTGAAGATGTGGCTGACGGTGAAAAGGTTTACATGGGTAACTCTTCCTCTGCGCTGATCACAGGAAAAGGCAAGGTCTTTCTTAAACTTACCTCTGGGAAAACTCTTGCTCTTCATAATGTTTTGTATGTCACTACTTTGCGTAGAAACCTAATGTCTGGTGCCTTGTTAAACAAAGTTGGTGTGAAACTTGTTTTTGAGGCTGACAAGGTAGTAATGTCTCGCAAAGGGGATTTTGTGGGCAAGGGTTATCTCAGTGGGGGACTATTTATTTTGAACATTGACTCTTCTGCTATTAATAATAATTCTTCTGCTTCTGCTTATATCGCTGAGTCTATTGATGTTTGGCATGCTAGATTAGGTCACGTGAATTATGAATCGGTTAAAAAATTAAGAGCAATATCGCTTATTCCATCTTTAACCACCGAAGTCTTCACTAAATGTCTTAGTTGTGTAGAAGCTAAGTTTACTAAGAAGCCTAGTAAACCAGTTAAAACTAGGCATACGAGTCTTCTCGAGTTAATTCATACCGACCTAGCTGACTTCAAGAGTACTATGAGTAGAGGAGGTAAATTTTATTATGTCACTTTTATTGATGATTACTCTAGGTACACTAAAGTGTATTTACTTAAGAATAAAAGTGAAGATGAAGAGATGTTTATTAAATACAAAGCTGAGGTAGAAAATCAACTTGACAAAAAGATTAAAAGAGTCAGGTCTGATAGAGGTGGTGAATATAGCTCTAATTACTTAGTAGACCTTTGCGAGAAAAATGGATTAATTCATGAGTCAAGCCCACCTTACCAACCTCAGTCCAATGGAGTAGCTGAACGTAAAAACAGAACTTTAAAGAAAATGATGAATGCAATGCTTTTAAGTTCTGGCCTTTCTGATGATATGTGGGGGGAAGCAGTGCTTTCAGCTTGTCACATTCTAAACAGAGTACCTCATAAGAAATTAGACAAGACACCCTATGAATTTTGGAAGGGTTATGCCCCTAACTTAAGCTTTCTTAAAGTGTGGGGGTGTTTGGCTAAAGTTGGTTTATCAAGTTTTAAGAGGCCTACTATAGGATCTAAGACGTATGATTGCATTTTCATTGGTTATGCCCAAAACACTGCTGCTTATAGATTCATGTCATTGAATGACCGTTCTATTTCTGAGGCAAGAGACGCCGAGTTTTTTGAGCATGTATTTCCTTTAAAGAAAGTTGTTGATTCACCTCTTGATTTGCCTGATATGCCTATTAATCCTGTTGATAATTCTATGCATGCTAGTAGTAGTACTGTTGTTGATCATGCTAGTGAACCTAGAAGGAGTAAGAGGCCTAGAATTGAAAAGAATTTCGGAGATGATTTTATCACAACGTTCTTAACTGAAAATGCTAGTGGTGATTGTGCTTGCTTTGAATTTGTTTCTGCTTTTTTAATAGAAGATGACCCAAAAACGTATGATGAAGCTATGAGATCCATAGATGCTATTTTTTGGGAAGAAACTATTAAAAATGAGTTAGATTCTATTGCATTTAATCAGACCTGGGAATTGACAGATTTACCTAAGGGTAGTAAATCCATTAGTAGTAAATGGATTTTCAAAAGGAAACTGAGACCTGATGGTACAATAGAAAGGTTAAAGCTAGACTTGTGGTGAGAGGATTTACACAAAAGAAAGATATTGACTATTTTGATACTTACTCACCTGTGACTAAGATTTCCACCATTAGAACTCTTATTGCTTTGGCTTCTATTCATGATCTTGTTGTTCATCAAATGGATGTTAAAACTGCTTTCTTGATTGGTGACCTAAAAGAAGAGATCTATATGTTACAACCTGAGGGGTTTGTGGTAAAGGGTCAAGAGAGTAAAGTGTGTAAATTGAGAAAGTCACTATATGGTCTAAAACAAGCACCTAAACAGTGGTATGAGAAATTTCACAACACTTTGATTGAGGATGGCTACATAACTAACAATTCCGATTCATGTGTGTACTCCAAGATGTTTGGATCAGATTGTGTGATTATTTGCCTACACGTTGATGACATGTTAATTCTTGGTAGTAATTTATTTGTTGTAAATAAAACCAAACAATTTCTGTCGTCACGTTTTGAGATGAAAGACTTAGGAGAAGCTGATGTTATTCTTGGAGTCAAATTGATCAAAAACCCATCTGGAATATCCTTAAGTCAATCTCATTATCTTGAGAAAGTGTTGAAAAAATTTGATAGCTTTGATGTGACACCTGCTAGAACTCCTTATGATGCTAGTATACCTCTGTGTAAGAACTTGGGTGAGAGTGTATCCCAAAAAGAGTATGCTAAAGTTATAGGAAGTGTGATGTTTCTCATGAACTGTACTCGACCTGACATTGCTTATGCTGTTAGTAGGTTAAGTCGGTATACACATAACCCTAATAATGAACATTGGAATGCTCTTCATCGTTTACTAAGATACTTGAAAGGGACAGTTAATTCATGTCTACATTTTGGTAATATCCTTCTGTGTTAGAGGGATTTACTGATGCGAACTGGATTAAAGGTAATGATGAAACAAGTTCTACAAGTGGTTATGTGTTCACCTTGGGAGGAGGAGCTATATCGTAGAAGTCTGCGAAACAGACTTGTATAGCAACCTCCACCATGGAGTCCGAGTTCATTGTTGCACCAGTCTCCTTGCACTGTGATTGTCAAGCAGCCATCGACATTGCTAAGAATGATGTCTACAATGGTAAGAAAAGACATATCCGGATCAGGCATGCTGTGGTGAAACAATTCCTGAAAAATGGAGTGATTGCTATAGACTATGTGAAGTCTGAACGCAATCTTGCCCATCCTTTCACAAAAGGATTACCGAGAAGAGTAGTTCTCGAATCGTCGAGGGTAATGGGGCTGAGATCCTTAAATCAAGATTAGAGTATTGTGGACATGACATAGGTCCACCCCGACGCGGCCACGCGCGGGTTTGGGTAGGCGAATGAATCTCCATATGAAACGGATCGAATTGAAATTTAGGTCGAAGTGGAGTCGCCACCGAATTTTATGGTTATTCGGAACCATTCGAGCCCACTCTATGTCGTAGTGGTCCGTATACAAAATACGGCCCATTTCCGATGTCAGAGTTTATTGGGCACGTCCCTTTGCATTTGATACCAATACCGACATTATCGGATATTGTGTATTGAATGACTCTCGTGCGCCAACGGTTTCGGGCATCCGGAAACCAAGGTTCTGAGTAAGGGGTGAGGGTACGTGTTGGGAAGCCCACAAAGAACACCCAACCCCGCCCACACATTAGAGGCCTCTACTAAGAATTCGAATGACTTTCCAATACGCGCATTAGTTAAACGGGAAAATGATATGCAAAGATTATTTTCCCTAAACATGTGAATGAAATTGAAAAGAGGGTTTCTATGTCAATTTAATGCAACTAATTCTAACGTCGAAGTTAAATTTAGCATGTGAGTTCATTTTAGTACAATAAAATAAACAAAAATAAATTGACAAGAAAATAACAAACTTGTTAGTAACGGTATAACGATAATAACAGTTTGCGAAAATATTGAATGAGATGAGAAGATGCAAATATGATGATGCATGGTTTGAAAAGATAGTATACACGTGATTAATTAGACACGTGTTGACCTAAATCATAAAATACTATCGAATTTGAAAAGAAGGATGTACGACTCGTGTTTTGGTCGTTTCGAGGTCACTCGATCGAGTGGACCTGTAAAAGATGGTTCTGTTTTGCATTATAGACCGTATTCGGCCAAGTTATTGGCCAACTCAGTCGAGTACATGGCCACTCGACCGAGTCACTGTGAAACTCGATCGAGTGGAAGTCGTAATAGACATTCTGATCTAATTTTGGGGTACCACTCGACCGAGTGAGCTAGGCACTCGGTCGAGTGCCCCCTGTACGAATCATAATTCGTTTGCAATTTTGTATTGATTTAGAGATTGCTTTTGATTTTCGATAATTCGATGGTTTTACCGAATTGAGCATAAATATTGCATGACTTATGCTCGATTCGGGTTTTTCATAAATCATAGATTTGATTGAACCGAATATAAATATTGTTTGAATTTATACCCGATTCTAAATTTGAATACTCATCATATCCCACACTCGATTATGGAATCGATATGGAATACTAGAGTGGAAAAGATAAAATTGATTTGAGTCGTTTTAAGTCGATCAAAACGACACGAATTTCTCTCCGCGTTTGTAGTGCCATAATTATAACATGACACCTACGTTAGCATCAACAAGAAAATCGAATTGATTGAATTAATTGACTAGATTGTTAGATTAGACACCCAATTATGGAATTGGTATCCAACCTATAATCGACGCTTCACTTGAATAATAAAAAAACTTGATTCCCTCGACTTCTCCGACATCAAAATAAATCCCTATGGATTGTGATGTCGGATCCGTGTCAACGGGTTTCGACCCTTATCGAAATACGATGTTTGCTTTTGAAAATCGATGCTATTATGTAACTTGAATAATGATGAAGACGGAATAAAAAAAATTATAGTTTTAGTTGAATTATCTCAATAATCAAATAATCGGGGTATTGGAACAAGCGACCGTCAACACTGTGTGCAGTACACTTGTATATTCGTGATCAGGCCCTTTGAAGATAGCCTTTGTAAGGCGTAAGTATAGGTGGTCCCTATATCTGTGAATACCCGATTTGGTGTATTCTTCTTAGATGAGGTGTCGAGCAGGTTTACCTCGTCAAAGATGCTGCGAGTTGCAACTGCCGGTGTGGGCTTGATCGTAGATGAACTTGCCCCCTGATAACCTTTGGTAGAGGCCTTAGTCAGGCTCTCTAGTCTCAAGTCGTCCTCGATTCTCGTGCCCATTTCAGTAAAGACAGCGAAGTTTGGGATGATAGCATACCGGAGATGGACCCGGTAGGATGGGAGTAGATTTTTGACGAAGGCTTCCACTAGGGCCTTCTCGCCGGGCTTGTCGACCAGCTTCACACTCTCGGCCCTCCATCTTTGCAAGTATTTTGTGAACCCTTCTTTGGGCTCTTGGGCCATGACCTCCAGGGTACGCATTGTAGTCTGGATTTCAGTGTTATCGGCGTAGTTTCGAGCAAATTCGGTCGCCACATCATCCCAAGTCTTGTATTTCTTGGGATCGAGCCTATAGAACCAGGCCCTGGGATGCTTCTCCAAAGAGGAAGGGAATAGGTGCTTGAACATGGCGGACTTTACCCCTTTGACTGCCATGAAGTCTTTGAAGGCCCGGATATGATGGACCGGGTCTTCGGTACCCTCAAACATAGGAATTCTCGTCAAGTTGAGGTTGGCCGGTAGCTCGTTACTCAAAGGTGAATAAATGCGAGCATTTTCGGAGTGGATTGAGTTGCTTGTTGATAAGTGAACTTGCTCCTTGAGCCTGCGAACAACACTGACCAATTCAGCTATGGGCCTAGTGAACTCAGCTCCTTCAACTGGGACCGTCTTCTCTACAGTGCTCAGGCGAGTGTCCAAAGTTGCTTGGTTAGCAAGGATGGAGGTCAGTTGAGTCTCGATTTTGGTTAGGGCATCTTTCAATTCTTCCATCTTGCGTTGATGTCGGGTTGCGGCTGGCCTGTCTGTAAGAACACCGCATAATCAGAAACTAGCCCAGAAATCCCGGAATAGAAAGTACATCCCGAACGAGACTAAGAGGGAAATGACTCGAGAAAGACACCTAGACGGGTGACTTGTGAAGTGTGGGCCTTCCTTAGGATTCGGCAAGTGGGCCTAGTCCTGTTCGAAGGAAGGTTCACGTGGGACATCCCCAGACTTTTGACTCGATTGTGTTGACAGGCCCTCCTTCGTAAGAGTATGTCCTACTTAGGTGGGCCCTGCCTTAGTCTAATAAGGCGGACTGGGATAGGGAAGAAACTCGTGATGTAAGATCGACGGAGTTTCGACGCTAGAGAAACCTGGCGACTTAAGACATGACCCGACAATGCTAAATATGGGAAGTCCTAAGAAGAGGGAAGTTTTGAGAATTGATTGATTTGAAAATTCCGAGACAACTCGGTGGAGAGGCCCGATTTTTCGAGAAAAATCGGAAAGTGTATCGGGCCTCGGTTTTGAGAGTTTGAAAATGCTTTGGGTTTTGAATTGGGCATCATACCGTCTAGAAAATAGGCTATTTTGAGTAAAATCATAAGTCCTAAATTCGGTATGTCCCGGGTTTTGAAAATTGACTATCTTGAAAAGGAGGATGTAATTTTTGAAAAGTTGATATTTTTGAAAACGACTCGGAAACCAAGTAGCACGTAGTCACGCAAGCATTATAACGACGCCATGTATGCTCTACACTAAGTCTCGGTCGGTCTGAGAGGGTCTATACCAGTGTACATAGTCTAGACGTTGATCGGGACGGACTCTCTAAGTCGAATTGAGCTTAGAACATGCCGCGAAACCCACTCGAATCGACTATGGACACCTTTTGACATATCCATATTGGAGTACATCAATGGTATAGTGGGACGTCGGTCACCAGTACCGGCCCGGGAAAATATGGGTTATGCATGAACCGTAAAACTAACACGCGTATTGTATTTGTCAAACGATTTCTATTCGAGTCTCACCCTGAGGATGCTGATGGTAAGTCACGCATCAGTTAGTCCCCAGCGGAGTCGCCAAATTGTGGACATGACATAGGTCCACCCCGACGCGGTCACGCGCGGGTTTGGGTAGGCGAATGAATCTCCATATGAAACGGATCGAATTGAAATTTAGGTCGAAGTGGAGTCGCCACCGAATTTTGTGGTTATTCGGAACCATTCGAGCCCACTCTATGTCGTAGTGGTCCGTATACAAAATACGGCCCATTTCCGATGTCAGAGTTTATTGGGCTCGTCCCTTTGCATTTGATACCAATACCGACATTATCGGATATTGTGTATTGAATGACTCTCGTGCGCCAACGGTTTCGGGCATCCGGAAGCCGAGGTTCTGAGTAAGGGGTGAGGGTACGTATTGGGAAGCCCACAAAGGACACCCAACCCCGCCCGCACATTAGCGGCCTCTACTAAGAATTCGAATGACTTTTCAATATGCGCATTAGTTAAACGGGAAAATGATATGCAAAGATTATTTTCCCTAAACATGTGAATGAAATTGAAAAGAGGGTTTCTATGTCAATTTAATGCAACTAATTCTAACGTCGAAGTTAAATTTAGCATATGAGTTCATTTTAGTACAATAAAATAAACAAAAATAAATTGACAAGAAAATAACAAACTTGTTAGTAACGGTATAACGATAATAACAGTTTGCGAAAATATTGAATGAGATGAGAAGATGCAAATATGATGATGCATGGTTTGAAAAGATAGTATACACGTGATTAATTAGACACGTGTTGACCTAAATCATAAAATACTATCGATTTTGAAAAGAAGGATGTACGACTCGTGTTTTGGTCGTTACGAGGTCACTCGATCGAGTGGTCGATGGACTCGATCGAGTGGACCTGTAAAAGATGGTTATGTTTTGCATTATAGACCGTACTCTGCCGAGTTACTGGCCAACTCGGTCGAGTACATGGCCACTCGACCGAGTCACTGTGAAACTCGATCGAGTGGAAGTCGTAATAGACATTCTGATCTAATTTTGGGGTACCACTCGACTGAGTGAGCTAGGCACTCGGTCGAGTGCCCCCTGTACGAATCATAATTCGTTTGCAATTTTGTATTGATTTAGAGATTGCTTTTGATTTTCGATAATTCGATGGTTTTACCGAATTGAGCATAAATATTGCATGACTTATGCTCGATTCGGGTTTTTCATAAATCATAGATTTGATTGAACCGAATATAAATATTGTTTGAATTTATACCCGATTCTAAATTTGAATACTCATCATATCCCACACTCGATTATGGAATCGATATGGAATACTAGAGTGGAAAAGATAAAATTGATTTGAGTCGTTTTAAGTCGATCAAAACGACACGAATTTCTCTCCGCGTTTGTAGTGCCATAATTATAACATGACACCTACGTTAGCATCAACAAGAAAATCGAATTGATTGAATTAATTGACTAGATTGTTAGATTAGACACCCAATTATGGAATTGGTATCCAACCTATAATCGACGCTTCACTTGAATAATAAAAAAACTTGATTCCCTCGACTTCTCCGACATCAAAATAAATCCCTATGGATTGTGATGTCGGATCCGTGTCAACGGGTTTCGACCCTTATCGAAATACGATGTTTGCTTTTGAAAATCGATGCTATTATGTAACTTGAATAATGATGAAGACGGAATAAAAAAAATTATAGTTTTAGTTGACTTATCTCAATAATCAAATAATCGGGGTATTGGAACAAGCGACCGTCAACACTGTGTGCAGTACACTTGTATATTCGTGTTTCCTTATTCCGATACTCCTCTTATTCGACACAAATTGATAAGTACTTTAATGCTTTGATATTAATTATACTATCGGTATTATGATGCAATGAACAAAATAATAAAAAAGCGAAAAAAATACGAAGAAAAAGAGGACGGACGACGAAGAGAGAAGGAAAAGAGAACGGGGTTTGTGAAAAAAAAGGTGTCTTGAAGTGTGTGCAAAGGGTTGCTTATATAGGAAAAGCTAGGACACCGGTTTAGGGTTACTCGACCGAGTAGCCAGCTGACTCGGTCGAGTGGCCTTGTGCGCCAGCCGTCGGGCTTGAATAAGGGCCCACTCGATCGAGTGGGTGGGTCACTCGATCGAGTGGCCCAGCTGAGTTGTGCGGGTCTATTGTTTTGGACCGTGATCATGGATTTTTGATGGGTTTGTGTTTGAATTGGACTTTTGATGTTTGAGGGTTTGTTTTGTATGTCTCGGAAACGACTTTGACCGGGATTGACCCAATCGCGACAAGTCGGTTTTAATTCCGGTGTCGGTTTTGGCCCAAATTAGTCTTGTTTGACTCGGAATAATCCACTGGGCCTGGATTCGAGGTTGATTTTGTGAGATTTGTACTTTGTAAGTGTGTTAGCCAACGATTAATGGATTTGAGCCCGTATCCGAACGCATAGAAGCATGTTAGCGTCCGATCATCATCGGGTGTTTTTTGGAAACGACCATAGACACCTGGCAGTCAAAATGCGGGTGTCTACAAGTATGAATCTTGATGGGCTCAAAAGCTTACATTCCTTTGGCGATACATGATCTATAGCCAGTTTTGGAGGTGCTTTGAGACGCACTTGATGGATTGTGTGAGTAAAGAAAAGGTTGGACCTAGGTCCTTAATGGCTTACATGAGATGTGCTATTGAGAAGCACTAAGCCACCCACGTGTGTGTAATGGTCCTTTCACCATCTAGTGGAGAGCGTGACTCTCACTAGAGCACTCACTAGAACCAAGGTAAACGCATGGTTATGAATGCGTTGCACTTTGAATTTGCGGAACGACCAATTTTGAAGGTATGATATGTGTTGTGGGGGTCTCTACCTAAGCTCAACCTAGAATTCAAATTGAAAGATATTCACTGGTTGTAAGTAAGTTGTTGCCTCACTTCACTAACACGTCAATTCAAGTCGAAAGACATTGAACGTCTAAGTATCCACCCTTCCCTACCCAAGATTTCTTTTCTTTTTCTTTCTTCTTCTTCTCTTTGCCATCAGTGGGGGATTGTTGGATAATGGCAAAGACAAGTTTGCCTTCTCTCCTCTTCTTTTTCTATCCCACATCGGTAGATGAGGGAGCTTGGAGTCCATTTATAAGACTTCTCTTATCTTTGGCTATTAGTTGTGTGACTAGGAGGTGAGTGAGCCTTTTATGTTGTGTGTTTGGGCCCGGTTGTTTGACCACGCACGCGCGCGCGCCCGGACCGGCTCGGCTCAGGTTTGGGTTTGGGTTTAGGTGGAGCACCTGCGGTGCGGCTAAGCCCGACTTTTACTCTTTTGGGCCTGCGTGTGTATTGGGTGTCTAGGTGCATTGGACTGGGCTGAGTTGTCTAAGTTCTGTTGGAAGATTCAGTCAAATTGAGTATTTATAAGGGGTCATTAAGGCTTTGATTTGGTGTCTTTAAGGCCTTAATGATGGACGTTTTTGTTGTTGTTTGGGAGGCTCCCTCTCAGCCTCTTCCTATAAATACTGGTCCATTATTCACAGTACAAACACATAAAACACAATATACTCTCCTACTCCTTCTCTTCTCACATTTCATTCATTCCTTCTTCCTGGGTCTGTTTTGTCGTTCCATTGTTCCCTTACACGAGTGGTCGCGTGTGGGAGCTGGCAGTGTAAACCTTGGGAAACTTGCGGCGTTGTTGACAATAACCACCTCTGTCGTGCCGATATAGTTTTCAAGTCAGTGGACTCCATACCACGACGCTGCTGTTTCGTCCCTTCTACATTTCAGTCTACGGTTTTTACTACTCCGTCCTGTTGCCTGTCGGTTTTGTTGCCTGTCGGTTCTGTTGCTTGTCCATCTGCTGCCTCGGTTTATTTAATGTCCGGTTGCCTCAGTTTATTTACTGTCCGGTTGCCTCGGTTTTCTGTCCCGCAGTACGTTTGTTCGATTGTTCGCGACTAACAGAGGGCAATGTAACATCAAGAGGAGAAGCATTAGGAGGGGAGTAGGGGGGGGGGGGAAGGGAGAGGACGCCAAGGGTAGAAGAAGTTGAAGGAACGAATCATCATTAACTATATGACAACAACCTGACATATTTAAGGATGAAACTTAGATCATGAAAAAGGGGATGTAACACCCCGTTATTTTCTAAGTCAATTATAAAGTTTGACTTTTCTACTTTTATTTAAATTGGGTTTTTAAGTTGGGAAAATATTTTTAATATCGTTATAAATATTAAAGTATTTTGGGTCGTCTTATAATAAATCAGTTTTGATTTTCTTAAAGTGGAACGTTATTTTATAAATCGACCTGGTATCGAATTCGATCCCGAGTCAAACACAATAGGGAAAGGAAAGAAAAAAAAAACTAAACTATCCCTTCCCTTATTATATAAAGCAGGAGCATTTTCTGCCTCCACATTGAGCCACGTCGGATGATGACTAGGATGACTTATGTGGTTTCTATGTGGCACCTGATTTGGCAAGTGGAAGAAGGCATAACTGGCAGTGAACGAAATGGGTTGGATGAATTGATGGATTTCATAACCGTTAATTGTAGCAACTGCATGTTAACTTCCCAAAGTCATGGGGTAGTTACCAAATTCAATTCCAACTCCTCTCTCATCTTATTTTCAAATCTTAAATCTTAATCTTAATCTCCTTTCATCTTCTACCTGATAACTCCTACAAACTCATCACATTTTTTTTTCTAGTTTACATCTAAAAGCGTCATTGTAAATCACCCCTTCAAAGTTCGTATACATCACCGAGTCCCGACACTGATTTTCAATGTCTTTCCAATTTCCCATAGATTATAACTACTAATTTCTTCATTCTTTAACGGCGTCATAGCAGATCAACTGGGAGAACTTCAAAAGTCGATTAACGGCGCTATATTAGAATTGGAAAGATGTAAAATCAGAGTTGTGAGGTGATCCGGATGCGGTCACCGTCGTGACGCCGCCGGCAACAGAGGTCTCCGGTATAATCTCCCCATCAATATCCTTACTTTTGGGTAGATATATGAAGGCTAACTCTAGCTTTGGATTCAATCAGAGAAACCCACTTATGGTCTGTTTGGGAACACGAATTTCATTTTGAAATTTGGATTTGACACAAATACTTTGTTTGGGAAACAAAGTGAATTTGTGAATTTGGATTTTGTCAAATCCAACCAAATCCAAGTCTCTCACAAAAATGCTCATTTCGAAATGACACCTTAATGCATATCATTGTAAAATTCTATCATTTCACCTTTTTAATTTGACAATGACGATTTGAAATTAAATGTTGGTTGCCAAATGCTACCTTAGATAAATCAATTTTCCATCTTTTTTTTCCTCTTTGCAGTAAACTCAGTTGTATTTCATCCTTTCTTATATAATGGGTTGAGTTTAATTTTTATTTTGGTTTGTATAAATCATACTCCGTAGATAGATGATGAATTGATGATCATGTTGAAGGTATTAGGAGGAGGACGAGAGAAGGAGAAGAAGCAAAACAGTGGTAACAGCAACCGCAACAGCAGCTTTCCAAAGGAGAAAATAGAGGACGAACCGAAATCAGACCCGTTAGATCTAAAAACTGAACTGGATATTTACTTGAAATTTACACCTTTAAATAACAAGGTACACTTTTTCCTGTCTCCCTCACTCAATTATTGCTTTTTTTATTTATCGATCATGTTATTTTCTTTCATAGTTTGAGTGGGTGGAGGTGGTGTAAAGATGCTTGACGTTGAGAGAGATGAAGACAAGAACGACCAACTGTGTCGAGTTTTGGTGCACGCTCCAGGACCCCGTATCCAGAATAAGTCGAATCCGGCAGGTCAGACTTTTCACACTTTCTTTTTTGGTTTATTATCTGAGAATTGCAGGGTTGGCATAAATTTCTGTTGTTTACAGAGATAGTTTCGCAAAATTGATTGAAATTGGGTATGGATGTCGAGACGAGGACATGTTCTTTCCGGTTTATTTTTAGCTCTCTTTATTTCCGTTCATTTCAGATTTGATTCAGTTTAACCTGAATTGGAATGAAGTTTATTGGTTGGACTCGGATGTGTAACAACTTGAACCCCGGTATTTCAGATTATTGACTGCTTACAATCTATTTTTGGTTTTTTTTGGGTCATGAACCCGGGTGCGGTTTTGGTGGTAGAAACTTGGTGATTAAATACCACAGTCGGACTCTACTTGGATCATTTACTCTATAATTGGATGGTAGTAGACTAGCGGGAGAAAAAAATAGAAGAGGGAGTGAAGAATAATTGAGGGGTGGTAGAGTTCAGGGAATAAAAGAATAGAATTAGGGAATTAATTATATATGGGAAACAGGTGACTAACATTTTTTTTGAAGTTATAAATTTGTCCAGGGTCCGTGTCAATCACGAATGCAGAGTCCGTGTCAAGACGGGATGGAATCCGACTCAGATATCCAAGTTTAGGACGGTGAAAAATGCATTTGTGATTCGAGCAGTCAGGAAAGGGAGAGAGTAGAGTTGTATGTAAATGCAATTACTACAGCTATGTGATAACATCTCTAAGTTCGGGTCATTTTTGGGTATAAGTCACCTGAGTCGAGTCATTTTCGGAGATGAGTCATTTAGATCGGGCCATTAGCACTTTAAATATACTAATTTCACCAACATAAACATGAATTTGTGTAATTTTAGAAAAAATGTTGAAAAAAATTCCTTGTGTTTACTATGATGTCTTCATTAAAATCATTCACTCCATTGTTTGAATATTTCATAACTAATGATGATTTGATCACACTAGTCACATTTTCGAAATAATAAGATATTATGATACTCCTTCAATTAAAGTCATCGACAATATTCCTATACAATACTCCAGTATTCAATTATTCTTTCGTTTTCTTATAACTGCTCTCTTTTTAGAAAATTTGTAGGGAAATACGACAATATATTGACGTAGAATGAACATTAGACAAAAATATTTGGATGGGTATATGTGAATTCTTATTACTAACTTAATTAAGAAAAGAAATACCGCATCTGTACAGACTCACAGTCATTTATTTACATTTGATTAAAATAATTCTCACAAATAATGTACGAGTAAAAGATAAACAAATGACCGAGACAGATGAGTATATTATTACTTCTTCAAATACTACACGAAATTCAAGGGGATGTGAATAGACCTGTCGAACGGGTCGGGAGGTCGGGTTTTGGGTTCAGGTAAAATACGGGTCGGGTGTATCTCGGGTTTGAAAAATACGGGTTTTATACGGGTCGGATTTCGGATCAAATACGGGTTATTAACGCACTTTGAAAACATTAATTTTTTTTTAATCATAAATACAATTTTATTTTTGATTTTCTTAATCATCTCATTTAATATATACTCCGTATGATATTAGTGAGAATAAACATGTTTTATTTAATATATTTTATAATATATATTGATATTTTATTTCTATAGAAGGTACAGATATATATGACGAACTTTGACTCGATTTATTGATTTATTTTTTTCTCAATATAATAATCATGTGATAAAAATATGATTTTAAAGAGAGAGATATATATAAATATAGTATTTTTTAAAATTTTGAAAATAAAAAATATTTCTTAGTGTTTTTGAGAAGCTTTAGTGTATAATAACAATATTTTTTTTAATTTATCTATTTTCGGGCGGGGAACGGGTTCGGGCGGGTTTTGACCCAAAATATTCAGGTTATTATCGGATCGGGTCACTTTCGGGTTTCGGTCATTTTCAGACGGGTTTTTCTGAGTTTTTTCTCGGGCGGTTTCGGGTTGGGTTTTTGGGTCGGATCAGATTTTGATAGGTCTAAGTGTGACTAAATGAGTGACAATGATGGTAGGGTAAACTTAAGCTTTCTTCTTTTCAACTTCTTTTTAGTTTAGTTCAGCTTATTTCAGTTCAGTTCAGCCAAAAGAGACGCATTTTGTCTTAGTACTTCTGTTCAGTTCAATTCAGCTCAGTCTACTTCAGTCCAAAGATACAAGGCCTTAATAGTCTTTTTGTTTTTCGATGCATGTGAATCTTAGGCCCTGTTCTTTTGGACTTATATTCAGTTAGTTTCTGTTCGGTTCAACTCCAAGAGACATATTTTGTCTCTATATTTCAGTCTACTTCAGTTAAGTTAAGTTCAGTCAGTTTCAGTCCAAAAGAACATGGCTTATTGTAGAAAAAATTTGTTTGATACAGACTGCAAAATATATTATGAAAGTTATTCAAACGGATCTAATCAAAGGTAGTTTTGGGATTTCTCCTTAAATATGAAATAAGTTTTAATTGTTCTTTCTCTTATTGTGTTCACTTACTTAATTCACCATATTGCAAGATGCAAACTATTAAAGTGTTGAGATGAGATAGTTACATACTGAGCTTAAAGAAGGAGATGAACGTAAGAGGCATGGTGAACCAAGTTGAAATAAATTATGAGTAGACGAGATATATATACAATATTTATTTGTAAAGTTTGTTTATAGTTGAGGTTTATAAATTTGGTTGCATTATACGGAGTCCTAATTTAAGGGCTCGGGTAAATGAAGTATAGACCACGATGTTAGATACAACGAGCGAACCAACAATCGTTGAAATGGAATATGTATTGATTATTTAGCATGCATTGAGTTTAAAGAAGGAGATGAAAAAAAAAGGTACGAAGTACCTTATTGATACACTCATAAAAGGAAAATGTAAAATATTGATCGAGACGGATAAAGAAATATTTATACCGTATTTTATTTGAGTGTTTGTTAAATCACTTCAGGTTCAATTTGTTGTTAATTGTTGCAACTTATTTAAAAGAAAACTAAAACGAAACAATCAACTATAAATTTCATTCAAAAAAATAAAATTGAGTTTTTCAACGATAAATTGAGTTGTTATGTTTTTTTTGCCAACGAAAAAAATGATGAATACATCATGTTTAGGCTTTTAGATTCCATGTTACATTCATTATTTAAAATAAAGGGATTTTCTACGCGGTACCCCTATGTTTTTCACTTTTCTACACGGTACTCTACCTTTTTTATGTCTATACATGGTACCCTTGAAGTTTACTATTAATTTAACTAGCACCCCGAAAGTTTTTTTCCATCAAGTTTTGTCGTTAGATTATGTTTTTAGCTTAGGATTAAGACTTCAATATCATTTAACTTAGATAATTAACAAGTAATTGAGCTTAATTTGAGTGTTATCATTTGATTTGACAATATAACGTCAAAAATATAATCCGTTTAGATTCGGAGTATAATTGCAAACACGTACAAAATTGTTAGTTTAAGTTCAATTATCGGTTAATTAGATATGTTAAATCACGTTTAACTTTTAATCTTGAACATAAAAAGATAATTTGTTGCCAAAATTTGACGGGAAAAAAGTTTAGGGGTACCAATAAAGATAATACTCCCTCCGAGTTCCTATTATTGTCCCACTTTCCTTTTTGAGCTGACTTTGATTTTTGTCCCACTTTTCTTTTTAGACCATCAATGTGTGGTTCACAATTACTCTCTCATTTCTCTCTCTTCCTCCTTTTTTTTGAACCACTCATTTTCCTTTTCTTATTTTTCACCCCAAATCCCTTTGGGACAATAATAGGAACTCGGAGGGAGTAATAAAGTTTAGTGGTACCAAAGAAACTTTTAGTAAAGTACAAGGGTACCATGTATACATGTAAAAAGTGTAGGGGTATAAGGTAGAAAAGTAAAAAGTTCAGGGGTATAATGTAGAAAATCCCTAAAATAAAAGCAACAATAAGACGACAAATAAATCGAAAAGCAAAACTCGGAAGATAATGGAATATGAAAAGTTGGGCATGGGCATTTACGTGATCATGATCCAACACTGCTAACCTCCAAAAACTATCTATGCATAAGATTTGCAGAGTGACAATAACCAAGTACACTTACGCTCTTGCGTAAAGAATGTAGAAGTAAGAGATGAAATGATAAGGTCCGTCATTAAGGAGATAAAACTCCTACACGTCAACACATGGGTGATCGACCCTTATATCTAAGTCCAACAGATTGATAAGTCAACCCAGATAAGGCTGCTTTTGTAAAACTTGCACTCGTCAATAGACAAAATAGACCAAACCCCCGACCAATGTCCAATTATTCAATAAATCTAAGAAGAAGAAAAACATAAAGCGGACTAACAAGGACAAGGAGACCACTACCCCAGCGCATAGGACAAACACTTCGACGAAACCGACAAAAGTTATCTAATTAAAAAAGAATTAGAAAAACAAATTGACGTGTGAAAATGTAATTGCACGTGAGATAAGCGAATTTTATGACTGAATGTTAAGAGTTGGTGATGAAATAGAAGGTGATCTCAACGATTGTGAGGTTGCTGTTAATCTTTCGTGGGAAGTTCTTATTCATAATGTTAACGATCCTATTGCGTCAATAGTGTCCTCCATGTGCCTTGACCTTTTGAACCGCATATGGGATGATGACTACCTATAAGAAAGAGCGATTCTAGCCCTACCCACGAATTCGTGGAGTTAGTTAACGACTACATGTTATCTCTTATTCCTGGTATAATAATATTATTATAGGAGTAATAGATTATATTTACTATAACACGATCTTTTTGTCTATCACTTTATTCATTTTTTTAACGCCATCAGTGGAATTTGCACGGGACAAAACTAGTATATATATATATATATATATATATATATATATATATATATATATGCCCCGTATCCCCAATTCATTCATACAACCTTTACCCCCTTGTTTCTCTCTCTGCCGCTATACCCTTTCTCTCTTTACTTCTCTTCAATCACCCGGTTTTGGTCGTCGGAAATCGGTCTCTATTCTTATTCTTGCTTACGTCAACACATTCTTCAAACTTGTAAGTGCCCCACTTTTTTTCTAACCCCAGTTTATTTAAATCTTGTTTTGTGTTATTTTGTAAATCGATTTTTGTTTTAAATATCATGTGTCGGGATTAAGAGACCTTGTGTCAAACAATTTGTTGATAGGCGTTGATACGGATTTATTTCGATTGTCACTGTATTCGTTTTAGTGGGCTGAAATTTTCTCAATTAGTATTATTGAATTTTGTCGGGGTGAATTTGGGTTGGTTAGCATGTCGGTTGTTTGGGATTATTAGCAGGTGAATTGCAGGTGAGGCGTGGCTAAGAGAATTAGCAGGGGTGTGTATACAAGGATGATGCAGGGATGCCACAAGGATGATGCAGGGAGTGTGAAAGGTGCTTATGTTTGTTAGAAATAATGCAAAGACAATATGTTGACTATTGTTGCATAGTAAGGGTATCTCCCGTTAAGTAACATAATGACACCAATTTATTAGTATGGTTATGAATGTCATTATATTTTGAATAATGATAATTTATTTTCCATCATAAAGTGACTTTGGATGCCTTTTGAGGTTAATCTCATATGACACTTATTATATAAGTATGAGCATGATAGGACATGTGAGCACATACATAAAATGTCATCATCCAAATCTCTTTGATAAATTTTGAGTATACCATCGAGTTCCAACTCCTAATGGTTGAGTACACAACCTTTTAGGAGTGTTGTGTGACACAACCTTTTAGGAGTGTTGTGTGACCTTGGGGGACGACGCCCATTCCGATTTGTACCGTAGTCGGGGCGATTTCGTTTCTCATTCAGTGGCCTTCATACCACGACACAACAACGTATATTCTCTAGTTATATATCGCCCCTATAGTGACCATATATTTCCAACAATTGAGAAACAAAATTATGTCACTATTATTGTGGTTGTGTTCATCACTTGTCATTGGAATTGTTTCAATTGGCTATCTTGTTTCGTTGGTAAGATTCATCTCGTTGAGGGTGAGACAACAGTTTGGTATTATGGCAATAACTCCGTTTCTAGAGCTCCGATTGGGACTTGTAATATGGCGTTGGAAAGCTAAGAAGAAGGGCTACAACTCTTTACTTTAAGTCGTGAGCTGATTCTGCCATTTACTCTTTAGAAAACGGGACACAATGTCGTGGTAGTATGCTGAAAGTTTTTGAAGGTTTATGAGTGGATGGTATTATCTTATTTTATTATCAATATTCATCCTTGAGAATGAGGTATGGTATCTATCAGTTTAGTTCTTGTCTTCTTGTGATTCATGATGATAAAATAATTACGTTTGGTAGATGAGTATCATTTATCGTCATTGATTGGAAGATAAATTATCTGATAAGAGTAGGATGTTATATATGTTGTTTCTGAACATATGTTGAATGTGTTAGTCTCAATATTTCATGATGGATGATGAATTTGCACACATGTTTGTATTAGTATATGATTGGGGTCGGCCGCCTGTCGAGTAGCCGCCTGCTAGGCAAGCCTTGAGACGGTCCCTGTCAAAGAGTTGAAAGATCAGCCCCTAGCAAGAAATTAAAACAAGAAGCATAAAACGCTAAGGGTGGCTGCTGGGAGCATAGGCCAACCCAGCCTGTCGGGACTTGGCAGCCCCCTGCCAGGAGACTGTCTGCCCTGGGAAAATCCCTGGCCAACAGGGCCAGAACCCCCAGGGGCCCTCTCGTCATTTTGCCTAAGGTAATTAGGAATGGATGGATGAGGAGCCGCCACTTGTCACTTCTCTATCCAACCATTCCTCTCCCACTTCTCTCTCTTGTGGGAAGGTATAAATACCTCCCCATTTCCCACATGAGAGGGGTTGGATTTTCTCTCTCTAGACTCTTACTCCTAAAAACGCCGCCTAGTTCCTCACGAGCTAGGTTCGTAAAGGCATTTCACGGACTGACTTAGGCATCGGAGAGGGTTTCCTCGGACAACCTCCGAGGCCCTGTGCGTTCATTGTGCAGGGAGCAGGCCATTTCCGCCGGGAAGGTCCGATCCAGGGAGTGAGAGAGGGGAGACCAAGGGAAATCAAATGATTAATTGTTCACCATTAACCCGATTGTACAACCCGGATCCTAGGCCGGGTGAATTGTTTCCGTGACCGGAACAATTTGGCGCCGTCTGTGGGGAACTTACGGTTGTGCTCACGAGTTACCCACTAAAATCAACCACTCATAATCACAAAACTAAACACAATCTTGCCAGAAATCGTTGATGCCAGTACAGGAGCGGGTCCGACGGTCCCACCGGTGACCCCCCCTGTATGGTATGCCGCAGTCGGAAAGGGTTCCTCCTGCCACGATCCTAGGGGTGGAGGGAACCAATCCCCTCGGTGGGTCTAACACTTCTGTGACACCTGAGTTGGGGACGCACCCAGGACGTGCTCTCAATCTGACCCCAGCTCAGATGGCACAGGCGGCCGCGTTCTTCTCTGCGATGCTGAATCAGGAATTCACACCTGAGGACTTGGTAGGCAGGGTCGCATCGGCTCCCAGGCAACCGTCCCCAGTCAGCAGGGACGAGGCCGGGGGCACGAGGCGGACCGCCGCCAGAAATGCTCAGAGAAAAGCGAGAAGAACAGCTCAAGTGTATACGCACGTGCAAAGGCGCATCACCACCGGCAATCCTGAGCCACCTGTCCAGCAGGCGTTCTCCATTCATACAACAGAGTCAGCGTCTGGAGGACAGGGAGACTTATCTCAAGGATTACAAGAGAGAATGAGGCCCAGGGAGCCCATGTCGAAACGCTTAGGGGAAAGGCCGGGCGGAGTTTTCTCCAGGCTAACACCTGCAGCCAAGGAACAGTCGGCCCCCGGCTTATCCCAAAGCCTGCAATCCCGGCTCAACCGGGGACAACCGCTCGAGTCCAGGTACCATCAGGGTGAAAACCTCTGCCACTCTCAGAGGAAGAGACCCAGGCAGATCTCCCCGGAAACAGAGGATGAAGCAGCAAGCAGGCCACCACCAAGGCACCGCTCCCCCAGTGCGAGGAAACCGACCCCTAAACAATGGGATTCTCACGGTAACCAGTCTGGGGAAAGCAGGTCACGACTGGTGGGCAGGCCCACAAAAACCCCGCTGCACCCTGAAGTACAAGAGTACCCCATTCCAAAAATCAAAATGCCAACCATCAAATTTGACGGGACGACAGACCCTGAAGACCACCTGGCAGCCTTTGAAAGCCACATGGGCATGTATGACGTAGATGATGCCATCTGGTGCAAAGTTTTCCCAACCACCCTTGTAGAGCTCGCGCAGGGATGGTTCAGAGACCTTCGCCAGGGGTCAGTCAGGTTCTTCATAGAGTTGGCTGAAGTTTTCCTCGAACAGTATGCCGGAAATAAGAGAAGACGCCTTACCCGTTTCGATCTCATGACCCTGAAACAGAAAAAGGGTGAGAGTGTGAGGGAATACATGAGAAGGTTTGATCTATCCTACCAGCAGGTCAGGGAGATCGATGATTCCACTGCCGCCTACGCCCTGACAATCTCCCTACTTCCAGGGGAAATGAAAAACCAGATGATCAGGGCCCAGCCAGAAACCTTGGCCATGGCTAGGAAGATTGCGGAAGGGTTCATTCTGCAAGAGGAGTTCCACGGCCTGACGGATACCCCTGCAGGCCAAACAAAGCCTCAAGGGGGACCGCAGGGTGGAAGGGGCAGAAGTGAGCCAGGCAAGCAAAGGGAAGAGGGAGACACTCCCAAGAAGGAGCGCACAGTCTACCAGCCCAGATTCGACAGTTACACTGCTCTGAACAAATCCAGGGCAGAGATCTTCGAACTGGAAAAAGAAACTGCTAAATGGAACCGCCCGAACAAACCTCGCAGCCCAAAAGGAGACCCCAAGAAGTTCTGCACCTTCCACGACTGTATAGGTCATACCACCGAGGAATGCCGTCACCTGAAGGACGAAATCGAGAAGTTAATCAGGAACGGATGGTTAGCCAACTATGCAGCTAAAAATAAGTCTCAGAAGGAAGTGTCTGAAAAACCCGAGGGGTCGGTGCAGAACCGCATGGTGATCCATGTAATTTCAGGGGGCACTGAAGGCCAGCTCAGTCGAAGAGGCCAAAAAAGACAAATGCGCGAGCTAAGAAACCAGATCTGCTATGCTGAGAAAGCAGGGAGTCCAAGGGGGGTGACATTAAGCATCACCCCTGATGATGCAGGGCGCGTAATATACCCGCACAGTGACCCTTTGGTGCTGTCTCTAGAGATCAGCAACCATATTGTGCGGAGGTGTATGGTAGACACAGGGGCATACACAAATCTATTGTACAAGGACGCCTTCGAAAAAATGGGCCTGGAAAAAAGGCACCTACGACCTGCTCCCGGATCACTGTATGAATTCAGCGGGGCAGGCGTGCTGCCCATGTGAGTCATCGACTTGCCTGTAACCTTCGGGGAAGGCTCTACGGCCAGGAATGTCAGGGCAACCTTTGTTGTTGTGGACGCGAGATCTGCCTACAACGCCCTGATTGGCAGGGCCACTCTGGACGAAATCGAAGCGGCCATCTCCATCAGGGCTCTCACCATCGCGTATGTCACTGACTTCGGGCTGGAAGGAAAAGTGCGTGGGGACCAGGAGTCAGCCAGACAATGCTACTCCGTGGCCCTGCAAGAGCACGAGAGAGACAGAAAAGGAAAAAGAAAAGCTGACGGTTCCCCCTGCAGAGAAGGCAAAGTCCCAGTCGAGCACCCGGCGCCCGACCGCCTGCAACCAGGGGGCGAAAGTATGCTGGTGGACTTGGAGCCAGGAAGACAGGTCCTGGTAGGAGCAGGCCTAGAGGAATCCTACCAGGCCGAACTGGTCAAACTACTGAAAGAGAACAAAGACGTGTTCGCCTACTCGGCGGATGAGATGCCCGGCGTTGATCCATCATGCATCGTTCACAAGCTGAATGTGAGCATGGACGCCCGCCCTGTAAAACAGAAAAAGCGAAACATGTCTGCAGAAAAAGACGCAGCAATCAAAGAAGAAATTGACAAACTCTTGAAAGCAGATTTTATTGAAGTCTGCGACTACCCGGAATGGCTGGCAAATGTTGTCATGGTCAAGAAATCGTCGGGCGCATGGAGAATGTGCGTTGACTTCACAAACCTGAACAAGGCCTGCCCGAAAGACTGCTATCCACTCCCCAGAATTGATCAACTAGTAGACGCCCCCAGTGGCTATACCATGCTGAGCTTCCTAGACGCCTTTTCAGGGTATCATCAAGTATACTTGTGGCAGCCGGAAAGGGTGAAGTGTGCGTTCATCACCAGTTCAGGCACCTACATGTACAAGATGATGCCATTCGGGCTCAAAAATGCAGGGGCTACATACCAGCGGTTGGTCGATAAAGTGTTTGAAAAACAAAAAGGCAGAAACATCGAGGCTTACGTTGATGACGCCATTGTAAAAAGCAGAGAAGACAGAGAGCACCTGATAGACTTGCAGGAGACCTTCTGTTCCCTGCGCGCTTACAAAATGAAACTTAATCCGAAAAAGTGTACATTTGGAGTCCGCTCCGGAAAATTCCTGGGGTTCTTGGCCAGTTCTCGGGGTATAGACGCCAACCCTGAAAAAATTCAGGCAGTTCTAGACCTCCCTGAGCCCAAGACCATTAGAGACATCCAGCGCCTGACGGGCCGCATGGCCGCCTTAGCACGGTTCGTCGCCCGATCAGCGGACAAGGCCACTCCTTTCTTCAAAATACTGAAGGGAAACAAACAGTTCAAGTGGGAAAACGAGCAGAAAGAGGCCTTTGAGCAACTAAAGGACCATCTTAAGAAGCTCCCCACCCTGGCTAGGCCAGTAGCAGGAGAAAAGCTTTTCCTCTACATTGCAGTAACCAATATAACTGTCAGCGCAGTCATCCTACGAGAAGAGGCAGGCACCCAGCAACCTATATACTTTGTAAGTCATGCACTGGGGGCAGCCGAGAAGAATTACCCGATGGTCGAAAAAGCCGCCTACGCGGTCATAGTTGCTGCCAGGAAACTCAGACCGTACTTTGACGCACATCCAGTCGTAGTTCTCACCGACCAACCCCTGGAAAAGGTGTTGGAAAAATTTGAAAAATCAGGGAGATTGTTGAAGTGGGCAATTGAGCTGAGTGGGCTAGGTATATCTTACCAGCCGAGAACGGCCATCAAGGCCCAAGCCTTGGAAGATTTTTTGGCTGAGTGCTCCCATTCAGGGGAGGAAGAAGCCCCTGCCCAGGAATGGATCGTGTATACTGACGGATCCTCGACAGCCAATGGCGCAGGCGCAGGCGTCGTGCTAACCAGCCCAGGAGGGACTGATTTTGAGCATGCTCTCAGATTTGTTTTCCCAGCATCAAACAATGAAGCAGAGTACGAAGCAGTACTCGCAGGCGTCAGGCTAGCTAAAGCCGCAGGAGCAGAACGAATTGTCCTGGCGACAGACTCCCAGCTCATCGCCAACCAAATCAATGGAGAATACGAAGCAAGGGACCAAGCAATGGCCACATACCTGGAGATGGTGAAGGGAGAGTTATCCGGCCTAAAATCTTACGAGGTCAAACAGATCCCCCGATCCCAGAACAACAGAGCAGACGCCCTGTCGAAACTGGCAAGCTCCAGTCTGCAGGACATCCGTAGATCAGTATGGGTCGAGGTTTTGCACGAGAAATCCACTAACCCCTGTCAGGCGGTTAATACCGTGGAAAGAGAGCCAGAAAGCTGGATGACTCCCTTCATCCAGTACAAGAAACATGGTATCTTACCATCAGATTCATTACAAAAAAGTAAGACACAGGCTAAAGCAGCCTGGTTCATACTCATTAATGAAGAGCTTTACAAGAAGTCTTTTACTCATCCGCTGCTCAAATGTCTGCGGGCGGATCAGGCCGCTGAGGTATTGGAGGATATCCACTCAGGGATATGTGGACATCACATTGGTGGGAAAGCACTGGCCCACAAGGCCCTCAGGGCAGGCTACTACTGGCCTACCATGCTGGCAGATGCTAAGAGCCTGACCCAGAAATGCAGGAAATGCCAACTCTTTGCCCCATCCATCCATGCCCCAGCCCAAGAGCTCAGGCCGATCCTATCCCCCATCCCCTTCGCTCAATGGGGGATGGACATTCTGGGACCCTTCGCAGTGGCCACAGGGGGCAGAAAATTCTTAATTGTCGCCATAGACTACTTCACCAAGTGGGTGGAGGCCGAAGCAGTGCCCAACATCACTGAGCCGGCGGTCAGGAAGGTGGTCTGGCGAAATATCATCACCAGGTTCGGTCTACCAAAGATGTTGGTATTTGACCACGACAGGCAGTTCGATAATGATCCGCTAAGAATCTGGTTGGAAAGCCACAACATCTCAGTCGCCTACTCAGCTGTCTGTCATCCTCAAACCAACGGACAGGCAGAAGCAGCCAACAAACAAATCCTGAACGGCCTGAAGAAAATGGTGGATGACTGCAAGGGTAGGTGGGCTGACGAACTCCCTAGTATACTCTGGTCAATCCGAACTACCAAAAAAGAGTCTACAGGCCAAACCCCATTTGGTCTGGTATATGGAGCAGAGGCACTATTGCCAATTGAGGCAAGAATTCCCTCTCTGCGCTCCCTGCAGTACGACCAGGCTGAAAACGAAGCTGCAATGGTTGAAGCCTTAGACCTGGTAAATGAGCTAAGGGAGGAAGCCAGTACCAACATCGCTGCCTACCAGCAGCGAATGAGGAAAGCTTTCAACTGCAAGGTGCGACAGAGGAGTTTTCAGATGGGCGAGCTGGTCCTGAGAAAGACACAGGCGATTGGGAAGTCAAGAGAACATGGAAAGCTGAGTGCCAATTGGGAGGGCCCATGCCAAGTAACTCAGGTTCTGGGACCAGGCACATACAAGATAGCCAATCTGGAGGGACAAGAGCTAAATGCTCACTGGAATGCAGACACACTAAAGAAATATTACGTCTGAGCAAGAATGCAGGCAGTTTTTACTTTTACTAAAAAAAGGCGGAGGACGGTCAAAAATGTCGACAGCTCCGACCACCCCAATGTCAAAAAGAATTTTTAAGAGAAATGAGAAGATACAGATTTATACTCGTTGCCTGTTCACACTCGCGTCTTTCACACACAAACGAGCAGGGGGCAATAGGGGGAGGCCCCCTGTTGCCGAAATTGGGAAAAGTGAACCCCCCAACGCAAATCAAAAGCCACCCTGCTTACCTCTGGGCAGGCAGGGGGCAGGCCCCCTGGACTTTGGACAAAAGCCAGGGACATGCCGTACTAACAAGGACTGGGGGCAGGCCCCCCAACCTTGTATAAAAAACGCAAGAGCCACCCTGCTTACCTCTGGGCGAGCAGGGGGCAGGCCCCCTGGACTTTGAACGAAAAGCCAGGGACAGGCCAGTCTAACAAGGACTGGGGGCAAGCCCCCCAACCTTGTATAAAAAACGCAAGAACCACCCTGCTTACCTCTGGGCGAGCAGGGGGCAAGCCCCCTGGACTTTGGACAAAAGCCAGGGACAGGCCGTACTAACAAGGACTGGGGGCAGGCCCCCCAACCTTGTATAAAAAACGCAAGAGCCACCCTGCTTACCTCTGGGCGAGCAGGGGGCAGGCCCCCTGGACTTTGAACGAAAAGCCAGGGACAGGCCAGTCTAACAAGGACTGGGGGCAAGCCCCCCAACCTTGTATAAAAAACGCAAGAACCACCCTGCTTACCTCTGGGCGAGCAGGGGGCAGGCCCCCTGGACTTTGAACGAAAAGCCAGGGACAGGCCAGTCTAACAAGGACTGGGGGCAAGCCCCCCAACCTTGTATAAAAAACGCAAGAGCCACCTTGCTTACCTCTAGGCAGGCAGGGGGCAGGCCCCCTGGACTTTGAACGAAAAGCCAGGGACAGGCCAGTCTAACAAGAACTGGGGACAGGCCCCCAAACCTTGTATAAAAAACACAAGAACCACCCTGCTTACCTCTGGGCGAGCAGGGGGCAGGCCCCCTGGACTTTGAACGAAAGCCAGGGGCAGGCTATGACAGGCGATTAAACAAATAAGAAAAGAATCCCTGAATTTTAAAGCAGTTGGCCGTAAAAAGCGAAGAGAAATATTCTACGAATAAAACCCATGAAAGGTAGAAAGGTCTTTACAAAGGCTAAAGAAGAAAAAGCAAAGTGGCGAATATTACAAACAAAATAGCCATAAACACCGGCTTAGCATGGAAAGATAAAAGCTTTTATAAAAAAAAGAGGAGCATCACGTAGCATCCTGGTGAGCATCAGCATCTGCCTCAGGCTGCCTGGTCACCCGAGCTTCATTCTTAGCGGCATAGAGACTCCGGAAGGAGTCCTCATCAAAGGTAGGGAACATCTCCCCAATCACCTCCATTACCAGCTCCAGAGAAGAGTTAGCACCACTCGCAAAGCTGGCATCCACTGCAGCCTCAGTCTCCTCAGCCAGGGTCTCTTTCTCTTTCGTCCATTCCCCCTTAGCCTGTTCAAAAGCCGACTTGGCCTTTGACAGCTGCTCCTCCAGGTCAGTCACTCTCCCCTTCAAGTGCCCCATCTCGGCCAAAGATAGATTGGCTCGGTCCAACGACTGCCGGCTCTCCTTCAGATCAGCCTCTAGCTTGGAAACCTCCTTCACAGCCATTTCCCCCTGCAGCCTCCATTGATCAGCCTGCTTCTTGGCCTCCTCCAACTCCCCCTCTTGCCTTGTCATTTTATCTTTCAAAGAGCTTATCAAGGAGACATCCCTTTCTATCATGGCCAGGCGGTCGGGAGGAGGAGCCCCAGGGGTAAATGTTAACTCCTCATCACTCAGGCGGCTGAGAGCCGCCAGTTCCGCAGATGCCAGCATAACCTTGGAGGTACGCTGGATATATTGAAGCACTTGATGAGAAGTGGAAGTCACCATCTTTGTAAGGCGCTCGGCCAAGACAGCTCCGGAGTCAGAAAGCAGGCCTGATACATCCACACTATCACCAGCCGTGTAGTGGAACTCTACATTCTCCTCTGGGAAGGGAGTGCTAGAGGGCTCACGTGCAGGGCGTTTCGCCTCAGGGGTGGAGACATCCGCCTCCAGGTCCACCACGTCAGCACTAGGAGGCTCCCTCTCCCTTTTCCTCCTCGATTCCAAGGGAACACTTTCCCCAGTCCCCTCGGAATCTCCAGGCTGCGTTCCCTGCGAGATCCGAGGGCCAGCCGGAGAGGCGCCCTGTTTTTGACGGGGGGAAGGAGTAGCTCCTGAAGTAACCTCCGCTTCCCCCTCATGAATGCTAGGGGTAGGAGTCGCCGGCTTCGACGAAGGCAGCCGGGGGGGGGGGGAGAGGTAATCTTCGACCAGCGGCAAAATCTTTCACGAGCTTCATAAGGGCTTTACTTCCTTTCCTAAAATTTGCAGGAAGGGAAGGACGCTTTGAAAGAACGTGCAACTCCTCGCTCAAGCCTAGCCTTCTGACCTGCTTCTTGGTCCAGCGCCAAGTGTAGGAATCTGCAGGAAAGGAAAGGCGGTCATCTAAAAGGCAGGGAGAAATAAAATCCCTGGAAAATCGTGACAACAAGAAAACCATAGAACTACCTTCAAGGCCAGGAATCAGGCCCAGGGGAAGCAAGTACTCGTCTGTCGTGATGAGCTCCGCATGAGGGAGCCAGAAAACAGGGCCAAAGTTCCCATGTTTATCCGCCACAATCTCAAACTTTTTTATCAAAATCTTCTCCTTCTCGCTCAGCCTGACTTCCAGAGCCTTCCCCCCAATGCGAGGGTGATACTCCTCACGCGTCTCCATGCGGGTATGGACATGGTTCCTAAAATGTCTAGGAATTTTCCACCCCGACGCACTATGGACGTATATAAAATTATTTTTCCAGTCTTTGAGGCTGCTCATAGCCGGCCAAACCAAGGCGTACTTTTTCTGTCTCAGCAGAGACCAGTAACCAGGGGAGCCATCCCCCCCAGATGAAGACACCATTTGGAGGCCAACCATAAAGCGAAGGGCGTCAATATAAGGCCCCTCGCCATGGAAAAGGCAGGTCCAGGTGTAGGCCACTAATGCTCTAATGGCCGTTGCAGTTAGCTGGGCGATAGCAACGTTCATCCTCCTAAAAGTTTCCTCCAGGAAGGGATGCAACGGGAATCGCAGGCCGAATTCTAGGGCCTTATGGTAGGCGGCTACACACCCTTCTGGGGGACAGCACACTGTGTCTTTTTCCCCAGGGACTACCACTGTGTACCCCTCCCCAAAATTATAAAACTGTTCAATGGCCTCAGCCGCGTTACACTCCAAGATCAGGTCCTTATTCTTAGCCTCAGGATAGGTCTGTAAGGGAACCACATATTTTTCTTTGTCCAAGAAGTAGGTCCTCCCTCTTTCCCTGCGGATAAGGGGACCGGCGACCCTGGCAGGGTCCACCTCCAGGGCCTCGTCATCAGAATCAATCACATCAAAGGGAGCTGGCTCGGGTGACTCAGCACCCTCTCCCCTGTGATGATCGTCTTCCTCCCTGGGGTCAACCCCGGAGGAAGAAGCAACGTCGTGACGGCTACCGTCGCCGCCGCTAGTTCTCCCGAGCAAAGAATCAAGGGAAAGGGGACGGACTCGCGACATATAGGCTATGGAAGGGAAGAAAAGAGGCGAGAGATTCGAAAGTTCTAACCTAAGGACGCCGGTGAAGTTGTTGGAGACAGCGACAAGAAGTGTTCCTTGCTCCTCAAAAAGAAAACGCTCGGCCAATGAAGGAGATTCGAGAAGTGTTATGGGGTGTAAAGTATCAAGAAGAGTAAAAGAAGAGAATGGAGGGAGAGAAGGGTTTATATAAAGCCCAAAGAAGTTCGAAAGGCGAATCCCCTGACAAAACCCTCGAGGATCGTCCACGTGTCACATACTGAACACCAATTGCTCACCTTTTTCAAAAAGAGCCTCGATAAACAGAAACGTCAGAGAGAAAGGTCAATCAACGACCTCATTCAAAAAAAATAAAAAATAATAATAATAATAATAATAACTCATATTAAAAATTCAAATACACAAAATATTCATTTCATTAAAACCTTACAAAGGAAAGTTACATCGTGGGACGGATATGAAAGAAAAATACATAAGGCCCAAAAAGTTCCGGCCTGACAGAAATCAAAAGCCCTGCCACGCAGGCCTAGTCATCCCCCAAATATGGGGAATAATCCCCAGGGCTGCCTGGACTCCCGAGAGCCGAACCCCAGTCCCAACTTGGGGAACCCTGAAAAGGGTCATCAGAGGCCCCGTCTCCATCCCTGTCGCTCAGGCAGCCAAGACCCTCGCTGTCATCAGAGTCATGGCTGCTATCTTCCCAGTCCCTTCCAAAGGGAACAACTCGGGACTCGTCGCAGGTGCGACAACCTGTCTTCTTCACAGGCGAAGAGGGACCCGACGCCAAGGAGGAATCGGTGTCAGAGTTGGGGTCAAATTGTTCAGGGTGCAGCCATGGAAAGCACTCATGGCATCCCCTGTCATAACAGCCCCCTCCCTGGGAGCAGCGCCTAAACCTAGGCGCAGCAGGAGGCGAGGACCTCCTAGGGCGTTTGCCCATCCTAACGGAGGCCTTCTGACTCCTCCGGCGGAAGTGAAGTCGTGAACAGCGACTCCGGCGAACAGCTAAATAAGCGGCCTGAGCATATCGGAGTCTCCAAAACCCTCTAAAGATGAAGGTAACATGTCTGACCCCACGGCGAGTAACGCTTTTCTTGATCCAAGCCATGTTTAAGACAAAGAAAATGGAAAGATTGAAGATGGGTTGAAACACAAATGATAAAGGAAACTGAGGATTTTATACAAAAGAAAGCGCGGCATTAATGAACGCTCCAACCACCCTGGGAGGAGAGCCACCAATCAGGAACTCTTCACGGTTCCCCAAAATCCGCCTAGAAGAGAAGTGCAATCATTACAAAAGCGCTCTCACCTCTTTGCATACCTGACATGAGCAGTGCAAAGTTCCTTGGGAAGGTGCGAAACATTAAATGCTGCAACAGACATGGAAGTCAACCTCCCACCAAGCAAGGGTCGCCAGCAGAAGGAAAGCCTTACTCTCCCTCTACTAACGAGGGCCAATTGATTGGGGTCGGCCGCCTGTCGAGTAGCCGCCTGCTAGGCAAGCCCTGAGACGGTCCCTGTCAAAGAGTTGAAAGATCAGCCCCTAGCAAGAAATTAAAACAAGAAGCATAAAACGCTAAGGGTGGCCGTCAGCTGCTGGGAGCATAGGCCAACCCAGCCTGTCGGGACTTGGCAGCCCCCTGCCAGGAGACTGTCTGCCCTGGGAAAATCCCTGGCCAACAGGGCCAGAACCCCCAGGGGCCCTCTCGTCATTTTGCCTAAGGTAATTAGGAATGGATGGATGAGGAGCCGCCACTTGTCACTTCTCTATCCAACCATTCCTCTCCCACTTCTCTCTCTTGTGGGAAGGTATAAATACCTCCCCATTTCCCACATGAGAGGGGTTGGATTTTCTCTCTCTAGACTCTTACTCCTAAAAACGCCGCCTAGTTCCTCACGAGCTAGGTTCGTAAAGGCATTTCACGGACTGACTTAGGCATCGGAGAGGGTTTCCTCGGACAACCTCCGAGGCCCCGTGCGTTCATTGTGCAGGGAGCAGGCCATTTCCGCCGGGAAGGTCCGATCCAGGGAGTGAGAGAGGGGAGACCAAGGGAAATCAAACGATCAATTGTTTACCATTAACCCGATTGTACAACCCGGATCCTAGGCCGGGTGAATTGTTTCCGTGACCGGAACAATATACAACTAAAAGGTGAATGTTTTTCTGTGTTTATGGAGAATATTATATGCCTACGATCAAAATAATTAATGTGATTATTAGTGGAGTAATAATTAATTATTAATGATTTTTGTGCAAATTATGTTGTCTTGGAAGTTGACAATGTGGAGATTATATGCTCTTATGAGTAATGAGAGCAATATTTGGATTTATTATATAGCCGTTATAAATTTATTCTACGCACTTAATATATATGATATTGAATATTATTCATTAATCAATTTAAGAACATTATGTATGTTTTGCTTGAGAAAATTGAATATGTATAATATATATTGGGATTATATATTATTGTGATTTTTCGTATCCTTATTAATGTTTTGAAAAGACACGTGTGTACTTGTCTTGTAAATTATTTTGGATACATTTGGAAGAAGAATTTAACTTCACACTAGAGACGCATCAATGCTCACTCGAGTAAAATAAGCTATATGTGGGGGTTAAATATTTTAATTTTAATGACATGCATAATCTTGATCAAGTATGTATTAAATAATTGGATGAATTATTTGATAAATTACTCTAAGAATAGATTATGAAATAGATAAATTGTCAGGCATAATTATTTGATATCTAAAAGTTGGGGTGATTAATGAATGAATAATTTATATATTTTGGTTGAACGATTATGTTTGTCACTATTTCGTGGTGTGACAACGTGTGGGGGAAGTCATTCAAACTTATTTGATAAAATTATTCATGCATCAATTTTAGAGTTGATATCTTATAATTTGTGAAGTGTATGTATATTTCTAATTGTGGGGGAAAGTGATGACCGATAACATGTTTTATACATGAATAATTGAACCAAATGTAGGAGTTTTAATTTGTTGACCAAGTCAATAAATAATGGTTGCGTAAGATTCATTTATTTATGTTGTACATCTGGCTTACACCACAATATATGAGATTATGATGATTGATTTTATGTGAATAAAGGTTATATATTTTAATTTGTGGATTTGCAAAAAGAAAATATAAGTGAAACAATCATCGAGATCGTTATTCTCTAATATAAGAATGATGATGTATATATGGTGCAATATTGAGAATTGCAACATGTTGGATATTTATAAAGATGTTGGATCACAAGGTGAGATGCACAATGATCATGAGTAAGCTTTCATCTTTATAATAATTTTATTATAAGTCTATTGAGAAGACTGTTATAATTTTATGTATTATGTATGCGTATTATTTTGCTCTTTTAACCTTACCGAGGTAATGAATGGTGATTGGGAGCTTAATATTTATTGCATTATTGTGGGGGCATCAATTGCTATGCAATGTTTGATGCTAATTTCATCTTCATATTGCTAAAAATGATGTGTAGTGAATTACACACATGTATTATGCAGATTTGAGAGAGTTGAAATCATCAAATATAATTTGGTGTATTTGAGAGGTTGAGCATATAGCTCTTAATGGTCTTATAGCCCAAATTTGGGTGGTCCTTTTGAGACGGACTTGATGAGATCACCGTAATGATAGAGGTTGAGCACATAGCTCTTAATGGTCTTATAGCCCAAATTGGGTGGTCCTGTGAGACGGACTTGATGAGATCACCGTAATGATAGAGGTTGAGATATTTCTCTTAATGAATCTATATCCCTATGTTTGGGTGGTCCTGTTGTGAAGGACTTGATGGATTCACCGTACGTAGTATTGAGAGGTTGAGCTTTCGAGCTCTTAATGATTCTATAGCTCATAAGTGAGTGGGTTATGTGGAGATATCCTTGATAGAATCACCTAAGTGAGTGTGAAGGGTTGGCCTCCTTCTATGAGAGATTGAATTATCTTTCTAGAGCACTCATCAAAATCCCAAGGTTCATTTGGCCATAAATTTGTTGAATCGTATTGCGGAACTCATGTGGAACTTAAGGTATGATATGTGTTGTGAGGATAATTCAACCGAAATTCAATAAGGAATTCAAATCGAAAGATATTCTCTTGTTGTAAGTAAGTTGTTGACTCATTTCACTAATACGTTAATTCAAATCGAAAGATATTAACGTCTAAGTGTCAACCTTTTCATATGCTCAGAATTTTTGTTTTTGGTTTGTCATTTGCATTAGTGGGGGATTGTTAGAAATAATGCAAAGACAATATGTTACTATTGTTGCATAGTAAGGGTATCTCCCATTAAGTAACATAATGAAACCAATTTATTAGTATGGTTAGGAATGTCATTATATTTAGAATAATGATAATTTATTTTCCATCATAAAGTGACTTTGGATGCCTTTTGAGGTTAATCTCATATGATACTTATTATATAAGTATGAGCATGATAGGACATGTGAGCACATACATAAAATGTCATCATCCAAATCTCTTTGATAAATTTTGAGTATACCATCGAGTTCCAACTCCTAATGGTTGAGTACACAACCTTTTAGGAGTGTTGTGTGATCTTGGGGGACGACGCCCATTCCGATTTGTACCGTAGTCGAGGCGATTTCGTTTCTCATTCAGTGGCCTTCATACCACGACACAACAACGTATATTCTCTAGTTATCATTGATTCATTCTTTACGTTGCAGTAATTTCATGTTGTTAAGTCAACTAGTCTTGGAGTTGGTTATCAGGCTTGACTACTAATCTACTATGAATGATGATTTGGGATTGCTAATTGTGGACATGACTTAGGTCCACCCCGACGCGGCCACGCGCGGGTTTGGGTAGGCGAATGAATCTCGTGGTGAGATTGTTCTCGGGTTCGAAATTTAAGTCAAAGTTGGAGTCGCCACCGAATTTTGTGGTTATTCGGAACCATACGAGCCCACTCTATGTCGTCATGGGCTATGCACAAAGTACGGCCCACTTCGATTTCAGAGTTCATGGGGCTCGTCCCTTTGCATTGCAATATCGATACCGTTTAAACCGGCTTTCGTATATAGAATGACTCTCGTGCGCCAATGGTTTCGGGCATCCGGAAACCAAAGTTCTGAGTAAGGGGTGAGGGTACGTGTTGGGAAGCCCACTAAGGACACCCAACCCCGCCCGCACATGGCGGCCTCTACGAAGACATCGTTCGTGTTCGTGTGCGCGCGCTAGTAAAATGACTAAATGATATGCAAACAGCGTTTTCGGGCTAAGCATGCGAGTTGTTGATTAACTACGTCATTTAATGCATCTTGATTCACGTCAAAGTGATTTAGCATGCGATGTTCATTTAAATAAATAAACGGCAAACATCAAATAATAGAAAACTCGTAAATAAATTACAAATTACACGGGCGGAATACAACCCGGAATTCACAATACAACGAGCAATAAAATAGAATAATTGAATTATAAGTAGCAAATGTTAACTAGAAACGGACCCGTATATAATAAATATAAACTAGACCGTAAGTTGTGCAAATGGACGAACTTCGATTAATTACGCATTATATTGCGTATTAAGCGAAGGACGGAGATATGGAACCTAAGCGTGATGCTAGCCCGATCCCGAATCCCGATGCCTTGTCCCGACTTATCACATCGAGGAATAGAGTCTAAATTAATTATGTGTCGGATACGACTAAAGAGTCGTCGACACAAGATTAATAGTGCAAGACCGTCGATCAAAGTCGTTTTAAGTGATATGATATGCATGAGTTTTGAAAAATAGGATCACGTGATTGACTTTACACGTGTCGACTAAAAGTCGTAAAAAATGACGAGGCTCGAATGTTTCATTAAAGCTCTCGGATTACTGGGCTACAGAACCCACTCGATCGAGTCATGGTTGGACTCGGTCGAGTGCGCCTTTAAGGTAGCTACTGGCCAGTTTTTGGTGTGCTACTCGATCGAGTGGGATTGTGCACTCGATCGAGTGCCCTCTGTACGAGTGTTTAATTAGTGTTTTAAAACGACCCATTTTATAGCTTTTATGTTTTTGAATCGAGATGCAATTACGCTAAATATAAATATTGTCCAATTTATATTAGTTTAAATCTCGATGGCTCGTCATACTCGACATTCGGTTATAGAACCGACATCTAGTATTTAGAGCAAATTTGCAAAATCGAGTTTGATCGGGCTAGAACAAATATCGATTCCCTCCACGTCATAATGTCGTAATCAATCCTTTCGGATCGTGTGACAATTAATTCGGCGTCAATGGGTTTCGTTCTAATCCGATTTGTCGATGATTCTTTAGAATAATATTTTGAAAGAAATGTGGTCGGACATATTTAACGACGAATCTCCACGATCTATTACGCCCTTAAGTATTTAGAGCGGCGCACCTCGAAGGGCGCCACCTCCAATACGACTTGTAAAGGGATTAAATAGACTTTAGGCGGAATTCGTAATTAAACATATTCGACCCAAAAATTCGACCGTCGTTGCAAACTTAAGTCCTCGGCATTTTAATATCGTAATTTGGCCTTAAGGCCTACGATCATTAATTTAGCCTCAACGGACGTTGCTCGGATCGTTTTGAAAATAGTTTTGTTAAATAATTATACGCGGTATTAATATTATAACAAAATGTAAATGACGATAATTAAATGTTAGAAGTTAGAATACGATAAGTAAATGTTAGATGTTAGTTGACATAAAATAAAATGTTAGATTGCGATAAATAAAATGTTAGTAGCAAAATTAAAATGTTAGTAACTAAATTAAAAATGTTAGTATTAGTGTTAGTAATAATAATAATAATAATAATAATAATAATAATAATAATATATAGTAATAATAATAATAGTGTATATATATAATCAAAAAAGAGAAAGGAGAAAGGATGTCGGGATTTGAATTACATCCTCAACCTACATGCTTAATTGGTCTCGGAAACGGACTCGTAATAGCGACGGGAGCGCGGGAGTGTCGAGATATGTAGGGTGAGTTATGGTGTGTGTCTTTGACGAGTTTTGATCTCTAGAATTTGAATGTGTATGTGTGTATGTAGATGATGGATGATTGAATGTTTGAAGGTGTGTTTGATGGTTGATGTATGTAAAGTTGTAGTGTGATTAGGGTAAAAAGTTATGTGAAGGTGGTAAAAAGGTCGAAAAAAGTGTTGTGTAATGTGTTGGGGTGATGGGGTATTTATAGGGAAATACCCCGGTTCAGGGTCACTCGATCGAGTGGCGCGGGTGCACTCGACCGAGTGTCCGGTCTGGGTCTGGATCGGCCGGTTTATGGCCTTACTCGACCGAGTGGATGTGAGCCACTCGATCGAGTGGGTGTGAATGGAGGGAGTGTAAATAGGGCATGATTTGTTGCCTTTTTTGAATGAGATTTGTTTGTTGGACAAGCTTCTAGAAGCGAACTTGGCTGTTTTTTGTGTCGGATTCGTCTTTGACCGGGTTTTGACCCGGTCGCCAAAAGACGGTTTTATTTCCGGTGTCGATTTTGGCCCAAATTAGTCTCATTTTATTGGAAACGACCCACTGGGCCTGGATTTGAGGTCGGTTTTGAGAGATTTGCACTCCGCTAAATGCCCACGTCGGATACTATTGATTCCGAGTCCGTATTCGAGCGTATTAAGTCACGTTTACGTCCGATCATCATCGGGTGTTTTGTCGGGAACTGCTATAGACACTAGCAGGCAAAATGCGGGTGTCTACAGAGCCCCCACTCTGACTGAGGCTTGGACAAGGCGAAAGTCAGAGTAGCTACCAGGCCAATCGAGGATTACGACCTGGCAGCCTTCCGGTCGGGTCATTTATTGTCCATTAGACTCGCGTGAAGGGCTCGCCAGCCATAAGCAGAGGGTCATACCTGTCCTGATGATGATAGCTCCGTGGGGAGTCGAACTTGCCTTTGAAGTCATAGGTGTACCCGTATGCCGACACATCACATTTTGGATGTAGCATTCCAGGAGAAACACCGACTCACGCTGGGGAGTAAAGTAGTTGCGCGGGACTTGCTTCTGAAGTCTTGGGTGTACCCGTATGCCGACACATGACAAGTTGAATGTAGCATTGCAGGAGAAACACTGCCTTTGATGTTCCGTTGGGAAGCACTAGCTGGTACCTGAAATGTTAGATACATAGGCAGAAATAGCAGGCATAGTATATAGCAAGATAGCACATAGGAAATGCAGTTAGCATCTATAGACTAGCTTGCGCTGGGAAAATGATTTTTGCTTAGTTTTGAAATCGAAATCCTGAAAGCAACTCACGTGCTAGGAGATAGGTTTTCAAAATTGAAAGGGGTAGAAAAGAAATTTGCAGTTTAAATAGACCAAAATTTGACCTTGTCGAAAAGGATTTTCTCAAATGGCTAAGTTTTGCAAATTTTTAAAATGAGAATTTGAAGGGAGAAACATATCGACAGACTCGACTCTGGACGTGACCGGACGAGTTGACAGACACGACTTGGCATCTCGAAGGGGTTGGACTGTGACTCGGTAGGGGGGTGGGCCACCTAAGATGACAAGACTCTTAAGTTGCGCTATTTCGTAGCCTAGGCGAGTGGCAACACAGTCGAACATCGAAATGAGAAGGATGTGCTATAGGGTGACTGCAGTAGTCTGTAACGAGACTGTAACGACAGGACTTAGTAGTAGCAATGTTATAGTCTGGTGCTCTTTTGGATCTTTGGTTTTGGGGTATAGTCCCAAAATGGATGTTGCTTCGACTCCCTGACGGATTCTCGTCTTTGACTGAGCCGAGTACTAGGACACACTATAGAAAGGTGGCTAGATTTTTGAAAGTATTTGGATTATGTGGGTGGATGGAGAACTTCTGTCTAAGAGAAGCCCCCAGGATGACAAAGCTAACTGTTGAGAACATGACAGTGTCGTGATAGGAATGATGGTGCTTTCTGAATTTGTGTCAATATGGGTGGTTGTGCCCTTGTTGAAAGGCTGCCTACGTATTCACGTGTAGTGAAATCAAACCAAGCCGTAGTTCAGTGGATTGAAAGATATGTTATATTGTCTAGTTTATTAGGGCTTTGTGTGTAACTAGCCATAGCGATGGTGTAGGCTAGGTGCATTCCCAATGATATCTTGATCAAAGAGGTAAAACAGTTAGGATATTGATCCCGTGACTGTGAGCGTTCTCCGGGGTAGCCCCCAGAGCTGGTGTGAACTATTTGGGCATTTTCTATGCCGACCGTAGGTTGAGTTCCCGTGTTTGGGGCTGGTAACTGGTTTGGATGTTTTGGAAATGTGGAGCTAGGTCGCAAGTGGCTTTGATGATTCGAAATCTGGAGCTCGATTTTGTGGAGCTAAGGCTTCGAGGGTAAGGTATTGCAATGTGGTAGAAAAGGGGGGAAGTCGAGTAAAAATGACTCGGACTTCGATCAGGGTAGGTTTGATAATGCGGGATCTGATTTCCATGTCTGGCCCTAATGGTTAGGGTGTATCCTATGGAGCTAGAATCCTTAAAATTCCGGGCTGTCTCTTAGCCTAGGTCTCGAGAAGGTCTTGAGGGTTGCAATGTGGGAAGGCTAAGTGTGGTGTTAGCTGACCAGCTTGATTGTCTCTCCCCTTTTTGATGGTATAGGTATCGATAATTTTTGAATTGACCGTACCCCGGTCAAGGAGCTTTCACTTGAGTTGACCGTTAAACATGGTCATGGGTATTTGAATTTTTTTTTTTTGGGGCTTGACCTCTTAGCCCCGGTCGTGGGATCCTTCACTCGAGTTGACTGTGTCCCAGTCAAGGGATTGATCGTATCTGGTCGAGGGATGTTGAGAGTTCTTTTTTGGTCATGGCCAGCTCTTTTGTTTCGGCCTTTTGTTTTTTTCTTTGGACTTCTGTTTTTTGTCCAGTTTTTTTCGGCTATCCCTCCCTTTGATGTTGTGGGTGGATATGGGGGTGGGCCCATCGGTTGGATTAGGCTTGTGGAGCTAAATCTTTGTAAGGTATAAGCCTAGTTGGTGAGTGCAACTCGCGGTGGAGTACTCTACGGTAAGCATGGTGATTTGGATCTCGGTATTGTCATCATAATTCCGAGCAGGCTTAGTGGGAGCATCGTCCCGAGTTGGGTATTTTTGGCATCAAGCCTATAGAGTCACGATGCTTCTTTTTTGCTTCTGGTCAGACTAACGCCTAAGGTAGGGATTGATCAGTCTTATTGGAGGGGTGTTTATTGTGGGAAATGGGCTTGCCTTCCGTCTTGAACCCAAACTAGGAGACTACCTAGATTTGTCATAGGATTCGATACTGCTCCTACTAGGGGTAGTTATGTGGCTGTCTATGCTGGACATGGAACAGGTAAGGGAAAACATGGGTCTCAGTTCATGCAGTCATTATAGATGTGCCTATAATAGTCACGTGCATGTGCTCACAGTGTATGATGGTGTTCATCATGTTCTCGGAAACACATAAGGGAAGCTTATATGAGAAATAGAAAAGCTGATTTTATTGAATTTTGAAAAGAGGACAGAATACAGTTGACTCTGACTCTGACTTTGAAATGAGGATGTAGGATATCCTGGACTCAGACTCAGACTTAGACTCGAATCGAATCCGGACTTTCGGATACTTGGTTGGTCGTTTATTTTTGGTAAGGTCCTTGATTGGAGGAAACGACAGGTGCCACGACTCGCCTAAACTCGACTTTGCGCGAATCCAAGAGAGGGAGTCAAACTAGACATGGCCCGGGGTGACGGGTCGACAAAGACTCTTGGACCGGGATACTCGAACGTTGACCTAGACGAGGTAACAACCCTGGCTTGGACTCGACGATGAGATTCAAGCTGCACGAGGGTAAGTCCGAAAATGGGGCGACCGTGTTTGACCGCGTCACGTGTTTGGTCCAACCGTGGCGACCTAAACCTTTAGGAGAGTCGGGTGTTCATAGCATAGATACGACTCGAAGAAGACATCGTAAGGACGCCGGTGTGTGATGAACATAAGGTACCTCTTAAGGTGACTGTGGTCGCATGCTCGGGTGGAGGACAGCCCCCAAGTGAGACTGAAGACTCTGATAGGACTCAGATGGTGCGGCATCTAAGTGACTCAAAAAGTGGGGTACGTGAGACAACACGTGTAAGACATGACCCTTAGAGCAACCGTGATTAATCGCTCTGCTGAAGGGTAGCCCCCGTGTGGGATTGAAGATTTTGCTAAGACTCGAGTGTCAGACGAGTGACCCTTTAGATGTAAGGACCAAAAACCTTTAGCTACAGGGCTATGCCTTGTAAAAGGTTGACTCGGCCTCGAGGGAAGGCAGACAGGGTAAGGGAAGAAACTCGCGATGTAAGATCGGCAAAGTTTCGACGCTAGAGACCCTTGACTTGACTTGAATAAGGATAGACCTTGCGATTAGGTTAGACCCTTAAGTTAAAGGACTTGAATTGGGATGACTCGACTAACGGATTGAAAGACGGGCAAAATTCACCTAGGAAAGGTCGTGGGGACCGTCCTGTCGGAGGGAAAGATCGCGTGTGACTTTCTAGTTAGGACTCGAGTGTTCAGACGAACCTTCCATTTACGAGTGTATGACTCGTGTTGGTCGGTTATGCCTTTAGGAAAAGGCGGACTAGGATGGGGAAGAAACCTGTGATGTAGGATCGACGGAGTTTCGACGCTAAAGACCTTCGACGTATTACGAAAAGACCCGACACACGAATTAAGATAGGTCCTAAAATAAGGAAGGTTTTTGAAAAATGACTGAATTTTGAAAATTGAGAGAACGGTCCTGAAATTGGTAGTGGGCCAATAGGACCGGGCATTTTGAAAGGTTAGAATGGTTGCGAGTAAATTCGTGTTTTGAAAATTGAGGAGGCGATCCCGTCTTTTGAAATTGGCAGCATGCCAACAGGGCCGACTTTTTTTTTTTTGATAAGTTGAATATTTGGAATTTTGAAAATTTGAATATCGAAAAATAAATTTCCGAAAATTTGAAAATCGAAAATAAGATTCCGAAGATTTGAAAATTGAAAACGGCATCTCGGAGATTTGAAAATCGAGAATCACATCTCGAGGATCTGAAAAAAAATCGAAATGGAATTTTGAAATTTGAAAATCGAAATGGAATTTGAAAATTCGAAAATCGAATGATGGATCAGAAATTCAAATTTTGAAATGGACAGCATGCCGGCTAGAAAATAGGTTATTTTGAGTCAAATCGTAAGTCTAAATTTCGGCTGCATTCCGAATTTTGAAAATTGGATATTTTGAAAAGACGGGCCCCGAAACAGACAGTATTTCGGGTTTTTCAAAATTTGGTATTTTTGGAAAGATGCATTTTTGAAATAACGGTTTTTGAAAAAAATGACACGGAAACCAAGTAGCACGTAGTCAAGCAAGCATTACAACAACGCTTATGTATGCTTTACACTAAGTCTCGGTCGGTCAAAATAGGGTCTATACCAACAACGATGGCATTCTCGTGAATCGGGACGGACTCCCTAAGCCTATTTGGTCTTAGGACATCCCGCAAAACCCAGACGAGTTCCGCCATCGAAGTCTTTAGCGCACCCATGTAGGAATGCACCGTGGTATAGTGGGACGTCGGTCACAAGTAACCGGCCCGGACAAAATTGGGTTATGCATGAATCATTAAACTAATGCGCGCACACTAATATACGAACGATTTCTCTTCGAGTCTCACCCTAGGAACCCCGATGACATGTGGTACATCAGGTATCCCCAGCGGAGTCGCCAAATTGTGGACATGACGTAGGTCCACCCCGACGCGACCACGCGCGGGTTTGGGTAGGCGAATGAATCTCGTGGTGAGATTGTTCTCGGGTTCGAAATTTAAGTCAAAGTTGGAGTCGCCACCGAATTTTGTGGTTATTCGGAACCATACGAGCTCACTCTATGTCATCATGGGCTATGCACAAAGTACGGCCCACTTCGATTTCAGAGTTCATGGGGCTCGTCCCTTTGCATTGCAATATCGATACCGTTTAAACCGGCTTTCGTATATAGAATGACTCTCGTGCGCCAATGGTTTCGGGCATCCGGAAACCAAGGTTCTGAGTAAAGGGTGAGGGTACGTGTTGGGAAGCCCACTAAGGACACCCAACCCCGCTCGCACATGGCGGCCTCTACGAAGAGATCGTTCGTGTTCGTGTGCGCGCGCTAGTAAAATGACTAAATGATATGCAAACAACGTTTTCGGGCTAAGCATGCGAGTTGTTGATTAACTACGTCATTTAATGCATCTTGATTCACGTCAAAGTGATTTAGCATGCGATGTTCATTTAAATAAATAAATGGCAAACATCAAATAATAGAAAACTCGTAAATAAATTACAAATTACACGGGCGGAATACAACCCGGAATTCACAATACAACGAGCAATAAAATAGAATAATTGAATTATAAGCCGCAAATGTTAACTAGAAACGGACCCGTATATAATAAATATAAACTAGACCGTAAGTTGTGCAAATGGACGAACTTCGATTAATTACGCATTATATTGCGTATTAAGCGAAGGACGGAGATATGTAACCTAAGCGTGATGCTAGCCCGATCCCGAATCCCGATGCCTTGTCCCGACTTATCACATCGAGGAATAGAGTCTAAATTAATTATGTGTCGGATACGACTAAAGAGTCGTCGACACAAGATTAATAGTGCAAGACCGTCGATCAAAGTCGTTTTAAGTGATATGATATGCATGAGTTTTGAAAAATAGGATCACGTGATTGACTTTACACGTGTCGACTAAAAGTCATAAAAAAATGACGAGGCTCGAATGTTGCATTAAAGCTCTCGGATTACTGGGCTACAGAACCCACTCGATCGAGTCATGGTTGGACTCGGTCGAGTGCGCCTTTAAGGTAGCTACTGGCCAGTTTTTGGTGTGCTACTCGATCGAGTGGGATTGTGCACTCGATCGAGTGCCCTCTGTACGAGTGTTTAAATAGTGTTTTAAAACGACCCATTTTATAGCTTTTATGTTTTTGAATCGAGATGCAATTACGCTAAATATAAATATTGTCCAATTTATATTAGTTTAAATCTCGATGGCTCGTCATACTCGACATTCGGTTATAGAACCGACATCTAGTATTTAGAGCGAATTTGCAAAATCGAGTTTGATCGGGCTAGAACAAATATCGATTCCCTCCGCGTCATAATGTCGTAATCAATCCTTTCGGATCGTGTGACAATTAATTCGGCGTCAATGGGTTTCGTTCTAATCCAATTTGTCGATGATTCTTTAGAATAATATTTTGAAAGAAATGTGGTCGGACATATTTAACGACGAATCTCCACGATCTATTACGCCCTTAAGTGTTTAGGGCGGCGCACCTCGAAGGGCGCCACCTCCAATACGACTTGTAAAGGGATTAAATAGACTTTAGGCGGAATTCGTAATCAAACATATTCGACCCAAAAATTCGACCGTCGTTGCAAACTTAAGTCCTCGGCATTTTAATATCGTAATTTGGCCTTAAGGCCTACGATCATTAATTTAGCCTCAACGGACGTTGCTCGGATCGTTTTGAAAATAGTTTTGTTAAATAATTATACGCGGTATTAATATTATAACAAAATGTAAATGACGATAATTAAATGTTAGAAGTTAGAATACGATAAGTAAATGTTAGATGTTAGTTGACATAAAATAAAATGTTAGATTGCGATAAATAAAATGTTAGTAGCAAAATTAAAATGTTAGTAACTAAATTAAAAATGTTAGTATTAGTGTTAGTAATAATAATAATAATAATAATATATAGTAATAATAATAATAGTGTATATATATATATATATAATCAAAAAAGAGAAAGGAGAAAGGATGTCGGGATTTGAATTACACCCTCAACCTACATGCTTAATTGGTCTCGGAAACGGACTCGTAATAGCGACGGGAGCGCGGGAGTGTCGAGATATGTAGGGTGAGTTATGGTGTGTGTCTTTGACGAGTTTTGATCTCGAGAATTTGAATGTGTATGTGTGTATGTAGATGATGGATGATTGAATGTTTGAAGGTGTCTTTGATGGTTGATGTATGTAAAGTTGTAGTGTGATTAGGGTAAAAAGTTGTGTGAAGATGGTAAAAAGGTAGAAAAAATTGTTGTGTAATGTGTTGGGGTGATGGGGTATTTATAGGGAAATACCCCGGTTCAGGGTCACTCGATCGAGTGGCGCGGGTGCACTCGACCGAGTGCCCGGTCTGGGTCTGGATCAGCCGGTTTATGGCCTTACTCGACCGAGTGGATGTGAGCCACTCGATCGAGTGGGTGTGAATGGAGGGAGTGTAAATAGGGCATGATTTGTTGCCTTTTTTGAATGAGATTTGTTTGTTGGACAAGCTTCTAGAAGCGAACTTGGCTGTTTTTTGTGTCGGATTCGTCTTTGACCGGGTTTTGACCCGGTCGCCAAAAGACGGTTTTATTTCCGGTGTCGATTTTGGCCCAAATTAGTCTCATTTTATTGGAAACGACCCACTGGGCCTGGATTTGAGGTCGGTTTTGAGAGATTTGCACTCCGCTAAATGCCCACGTCGGATACTATTGATTCCGAGTCCGTATTCGAGCGTATTAAGTCACGTTTACGTCCGATCATCATCGGGTGTTTTGTCGGGAACTGCTATAGACACTAGCAGGCAAAATGCGGGTGTCTACACTAATCGGGTTGTGTCCAAAATCGTAACTCTAAAGTTTGGGTAGTAAGTAAATTAGTTTCAGGGTGAAAGATTAAGCTGTAAGAATTATGGGTCTAATACAATATATGTGGACAACATTATTTGGACCTATTGTATTTATTAGCTATCATTAAAGTTAGCCCAAAATGTGATCCGTCGTAGTAATAATGATACGGGCTTATTTACGTCTTATAAAGTATGGGTCGGATACTATAATAGTGTAGAGACCCATTAGGGCTTTATGGGATATATGATGGGCTTATCCACTAAAGGCGACTGATATATGTTATCAGGGTTTAACCACTCCTCCCTGTATATAGTCAGGGTTATGGTCCCTGACAGCACACTTTTGACCTAATCTCTCATATATCCCATCGGTATGGAGAAATCAAAAGGCGAGTGTGTCTGTTAGAAGACTATAATCGGGTGATTCCCATTCCACCTCCTTTCTCCAATTGAGTCAGGTACGCTTCCGCTATGCGGTCTATTCGGTACGCCAATTAATTTAATATGAAGTTTCAGTCTTGGGTCAGATAAATTCTAACAAGTGGTATCGGAACCGTCTTCATATTGAATTATTTTGGGATTTATTTATGTTTAATTTGCTTCGCATCTCTGCGCGTATTGTTTTTTACGGACTGCATTTACTTTGTATTCATTTTTTTTGGGTATTCCGTTTAAGCCGCATAATCTCTTCCTATCTTTGGTTGATTTTTACTTGATTCCTAGATATGTTACAAAGAAATATTATTATTGACATGCGAATCAAGTTGCTGCTGTTAATATCACCATATGTTTTCACTCACCTTGTCCTATCCTGCAAAAATTTGTTTCTTGGTTCCGTATGGCATATTGGAATTGAACTACTTATGAATTGCATTGTTTTGTTTCTCTTCAATCCACGTGGAGTTTGTATGTGTGATTCATTCTTATGTATCGGTTAAGTTAAATTGGATTATTTATTTACCGTCATGAATACGTTTGTTCGTCAATTTTTCTTATACGGTTGCAGTCAAGAATTATGTGATGTGATATTATGATTGATTATGTACGGAGTATATGTTTGGATGATTTACTCTCTCCATCCCACGAAGATTGTCCTGTATTTCTTTTTGGGTATGTTCTTAAAGATTGTCCCATTTCTTAACTTTCCTTTTTAGTCTATCCTTTTTTACAACTTCGTCCCTACTAAGACAAAGTATTTACCATTTTGTTATTCCATTAACTCACTCCACCTCGCACATCACCCTATAAAGTAGTCATAATTGCCTATATATACCCAATCATCACACAATTTTCTTAATTATTGTGCAAAAGTAAACGGGACAAACATTTTGGGACGGAGGGAGTATTTTGTTTGCAATCGATACAGCTATATAAGGATTCAAAAATTATGTTTAGGATAAAAATTTTCAGATTCTTATAATTGGCTATTAAGTATATAAGGTATTTTAAAATCGATTGGGTTGATTTATTATTTTGTTTGGTATTCAGTCATATGATGTATAATACGTGATCTCGTATATTTGACTATTGTCGTATATTAAGTTTTTATGTATGAATTGGGACATGTTCGGAATTTCGGTTGCGATTATTGTCGCGTATTTATAATTGACAAATTGACTTATATGATGAAAGAACTAATTTGGGTTATAATTTCTTTTATCATTTAAGATTTCAGTCACTTGTTCATTACGGTTTGTTTAAAATAACTTGATTTCAGTTCAATAATATTGGCTATTTAATTTGGTTTTATAAGACGTCTAATATTTTGGATTGTTTGATCGAAACAATACGTTGCCAAAGTAATCTCTATTGGGTAGATTAGATAGTTTAAATAATTAGACGATTGTGTGTGATTGAATTTCATGCGGGTAATGGTCGCCCCAAAGGAAAGCCTTTATTTGGCCGAAATTTAATCATACTTGTGCTGATAAATATGTAACAGTTATTCGGTTCTCGTGTAGACGTTAAGTCGGCCCAAAGGAAGACTTGACATTTGACATGATCTTACTGTTAATATTTGATTACTACACCAAGAGTACCACTTACAAGTCTAATTATTGTCCAAAGATGAGATTAGATGTTGTGCTAAGTATCTTGTTATGATGGGAATGTCAATATTCGAATCTGAAATACAAGTTAAGGGAGTGTTGTTAAGTTATATGACACTCATAAGGCTTATGTCCATACAATTTTTTTTAATGGAGAGTAAATTCAAACATTTGAGTTTTTAAGTTTGGTAGTATGTGTAATCATGCGGATAATGGTCGGCCCAAAGGAAGGTCATTATTTGGCCGAATACATATACAAATTCGGGTGATAGATATGTGACGTTTATTCAGTATTTTCATGTGTATACTAAGTCGGCCCAAAGGAAGGCTTAGTGTTCGACATGAGTTTATCGTCAATATTTGATCACGATTATTTAATTATAGTGTCAATGCTTAGTTAATAATTTATGCCCAACGGCTAAATGCTAAATTTGCAAAAATACTATACTGTTTGAATTTATTCAAAATATGAGAATATTGTTTTGTTCATCAAATTGACATTACTGTTCATTATATCTGTCATATTCAGGTTACATTCTCAATTCGGATAACGCTATTTATTTAAATAAATGGTAAGAGAATGTAAATATTTATTTTGGGTCGTCGCAATCTTAATACAGCATTAGGAATGTATGATTGTACTACTCATAAGGATGAAAATATCGTGTGGACTCACGTGTTTGTGTGGAGTAGAAAATTTAATGCATGTGTTTAATGATTGTTTAATGCGGCATTAAGGACATATTAAAAGGACATTGTTTCTATTAAATAAGCTGCAAGTGTCTCACTCGAAGAATAACAAGATAGGTTATTGTTGGCTTGTTACGAGTATGGACACATAAGGAATATATTACCAGTTTGTACACCTCATCGCATGTTGGTAAGAGTATACTTCTCATTTAAGATTTGTCGTCTAAAGTTATTCATTATATCCAATTATGTTTTGTGGGTGGATTTGGTTTTTCATTCACACAAGTACATTAATGCAAGTACAAGTAAGATCTAAGATGTTGTATGTCAATTGGTGATGAAAGATTCATCTATTCGGGGAATGTCATCATCTAAATTTGAGACAATCGAGTAATTTAGTAATCACTAATGACTTGTATTTTATTTGAATTTGAAAAATATTTTTGGTAATGCCTTTTGGTGGAGTTTAATTATTTTTCGTTTGGCCAAATTTGGTCTATTGTCCATTGAGAAATAATTAATTTTGTATTTTTCTAATTCAAATAATGATAAATTTGTTATTTTTGATAATTTTACATAGCTTGGATTGTAATATTATTTAAAGACTTGCATTAAAACTCCAGTGGATATAAAGAATTAAGAACAATAATTTCTTTTCGGTATGACACATTAAAAGGATTATTGAAGTTGTGTCAAAAATGAAATTATTGACCCTTCTACTTCGGATTCTCATATTGAAGGGGAATAAAGACAAAAGAGAAAATAGATATCAAAAGGATTTTGGATGTCTTGTAATTGATATATGAAGATATGTGAACTATTTTATGTTAAGTTGTATTAGTTCACATCAACATATTAATTTTTTAGACAAAATTATGGATGATATTTATATCTCGATCTTGAGAAGTTTCAAGTTCCTAGACGTTTTTATCACATATTTGACTGAGATATATTCTCGGTAAAGGATTAAAGATGTCATGTCGATCATAAGTGGAAACACTTTGACAAATTGACTATTCAGGATATATAATAACGTTAAGGTTATTTCGGATACTTTCTAGAGATGTTTGATCTTACATTAAAGATTGCACCATATGAAAGTTTAAATATGTATGGTGTATTATGTGTGCAAAGTAAGATCTTGGGGCTAGGTAGGGGTATGATTATTCACATTCTTTCCTAGAAAACTCTAGAAGAAAATTTAGAATTGCAACTTGGTTTTGGATAAAGTTACAACAATATTATTGATTGATTAATTATAGTGTAATTTATTTACACCTAAGGTATGTCCAACTAATTAAGAATATTTTTTTAAGGTAACATAGTTGGATTTAAGGACAATCAATAATTATTTTGTTGTAAAACTTTATAAGGATTAAGGGTAATGTATAAAGTTATGATCCCACACGCAAGTTACTTTAAGACGGATAATATGGGTTAATTGAGATTATTGAGTTTGGGGGGGGGGAGAGAAATGAGACTTATGGAAATGATCTTGTGTCTCATTATAAAGGATCGTAAGATCATTTTAGTAAAACAAACTCAAATACCTCAAGAACAATTGTTATTAAAGAAATTCACTAAGTGAAGAATGAATGCAGTTTCAGAGGATTACATTGTTTTCATGTCATGCCTGGCATATTGCGGTGTAATAACAGATTTATATATTGCATACATTCAAGAGTAAGAGTTAGATGATGAAACGGTAACAAACTATTCATTCAGCATCTTACCGAATCATTGAAAGTTCTAACTAATACATGTGATCGAGTTTATATATGTCATCAATAAAGTATTAAGTTATTTGACTGATAAAGACACTTTGGAGTTGTTTCATTACCTAAAAGTATAAAGTATGTTGGTTTCAAATGGTTATTTGTTACCAAGACAGACTTATTCAGTAATGAGATAGTAAGGTTCGTCTTGTCATTAATGGCTATAAAGACAGTTGGCATATCCAGTTTTATAAGGAGTTACATTGGATGAATGGTAAATACAAGTTTTTCAATGGAGACATTGACAAACTCATTGTTGCAGATATTGAAAATCTTGACTCGATAGATTCAAGGTAAAGTTTATGCAAATTAAGGTTAATAATCATCTAATGAAAACTCAAATAAGGTTTTCCGTCAAAGAGTACATCAATCTACAATGATACCATCTCATTTGGTTTTCTTATGAATGTGGTACATGATTGTAGATACTCAAGATTCAGTGAGAGTATGAAAATATGTCAAGTTTTATACCCTTTCAGTAAATGAGAGTAATGCAGTCTCATTAATGTTCTTAAAGAAATGTTCATATCCAGAAAGTACAGTTGACTTAAATCCATGTATTTCAGAAATTTTTCATGTGTTTGAGTAATAAGGCATAATTAAACTTAGTTTGTATATATTTGGATATTGTGTACATTCTATAGTTTAATTGACAGATATTAAGAAAATACAGTAGGATATGGAGATCCACTAAGGGCAGCCAAATATTGTTTGTCATTTATATTTGGAGCAAAACAATGTTATCACATATAGGAGATCGATTCAGGTTGAGATCATTCGGTATTTCGACTCCTATTTAGTCATGATTATTTATAACAAGGCTGCGAATTAAGTTCGGTATTGAAAGATCATTTAAGTTTTTTGTGACAAAATGATGGTTATTATAGTTTCAAATAACAATACAAGTGATGTGTTGTTATAGAAATGATTCAGAGTGAAAGGCGTCTAAGATATGTTTGTACAAACTCAATTTTTTGCGGATCCGCTTATTAAGAAATTACCACCCACGGTCTTTCTTGAGCATATTACTCAAATGAGTGTTTCGGTTCTAAGGATATTTAGATTAAGTGGGAGTTTGTTGCATTAGACACATTATGGTATACGGTTATTCAGTTCTGCAGAAATAAGGTTCACAGTTTTCAGTTTCACTCTGTCTTATTTGGTTGATCTCACTAAGGTTTAAGGTGGACCAGTTGGAAATATGCATATTTGGATCACATTCGGTTGCTGTTTCCATGCTACACTCCTATACTAGATTCATGTCGTTAGTCATGTTTGCATATGTGATCATTGATGGGTCATGTTACGACAAACTGTGGCAAAAGCCGCTTTGGTTCTATGTACATATGATTAATGGACCGAATTGGATAAGACGGTTAGAATGTTTGATAACACTATTGAGCTCATACGGTTATAATGAATACAATTTTCAGTGTCCTACATATACTAGTATATGACCCAAGTGGAAGATTGTAAGAATTATGGGTCTAATACAATATATGTGGACAACATTATTTGGACCTATTGTATTTATTAGCTATCATTAAAGTTAGCCCAAAATGTGATCCGTCGTAGTAATAATGATACGGGCTTATTTACGTCTTATAAAGTATGGGTCGGATACTATAACAGTGTAGAGAGTCATTAGGGCTTTATGGGATATATGATGGGCTTATCCACTAAAGGCGACTGATATAGGTTATCAGGGTTTAACCACCCCTCCCTATATATAGTCAGGGTTATGGTCCCTGACAGCACACTTTTGACCTAATCACTCATATATCCTATTGGTATGGAGAAACCCAAAAGGCGAGTGTGTCTGTTAGAAGACTATAATCGGGTGATTCTCATTCCACCTTCCTTCTCCAAATTGAGTCAGGTACCCTTCCGCTATTCGGTCTTTTCGGTACGCCAATTAATTTAGTATGAAGTTTCAGTCTTGGGTCAGATTAATTCTAACATAAGCGACCTTGTGTGATATTAGAGTGATATTACTTTGGGTTCACATCGACTTTAGTTTAGATTATTGATCCAATTTATATTATTATTTGTAGCTTGTGGGTTCGAGGAGAAAGAATTCTTGGGATAATACTAGCTGAGTTGTGACCGTCTCGAGAGGTAAGGACGTTTTGACCTTTTCACCTTTAAGTAAAGAGCATGTTCGATTTAAATTATATTTTTCAAATGGTTTTATAATTATTTTGTCAATTGTGAATTTTCACGATACTCTGGTAATATTTTGGATATTGGAACTTTATGACACAAGTCAGGTATTGGTATTATTTTGGTACAATCTTTGGTGGTTATAACAGACTCTGGGAGCTCTGTTGGTCTATGTGGTTAAGGTGCGTTTGAGACGTCCCTGGGATTTCGTCCCGAAACTGGACTCCTGGCCCGAGTTGTGTTAAGTGGGTTTTCCGGCCCCGCTTGCTAGGTAGTTAGACTTCCTCCTTTGGCAGCCTCATCCAACTGACTGCTCAAATGTGAGTAGTGCGCACTATAGTAAGTCTAGCTAAGCATAGGTGGTACCTCTAGATCGTGCAAAAGGGTAGGACCTTGGCACACAGGTGGTGACAATATATTTTGGTTGGTTTTGGTTTTGACTACCGTTTTACAGTACTTTTGGTTTGGTATTGAGACAATAATATTTAACTCTGATTTCAGTTTACTACAAATTATAATTATTGTCTTACATTTTCAATATAATATGTTTTACTCAGCTTTGCTGACATCCTTTTGTTTTGGGTCGTTCTCCCGCTAGAACCTGTACCTATTTGTGTTTTGGGTACAGTTGATAGGTACAATTAATATGTTGCATGGGTGCATTTGGTTCGGGATGCTGAGCAAGGAAGGATTTTATTATTTAACGGTTACCTCCAAACTATTTATATTTATGTTGAATTGTGGGTTGAAGTTGTTTTAAACCGTTTTGGATTTTGTGGGACTTAAGTCTTCCGCTCCAACGTTTTCATTTAATTAGCTATCGGATTTTATATTTCTTTTAATTCATATACTATTCTTTTGCCTTGCATTTGGCCTTGTGAGCTAAATGCGGAGTAATAACGACTTTAAATTTTCCAGTTTTGTTCTTTTATTTTGGTCGCAAAAATTTAGAGCTGTTACAGGGGAAGAGACCTAAAGGGGAAGGAGAGGAGAAGTGGATATAGATGAGGTGTAAGGAAAGACCGGTGGCGTGGATGGGAAGGGGAAGGGAATGTAGAAGAAGAAAACTGATAGATGAGAAAATGGAGCATGAAGAGGTTGTGGACATAAGATCGACGCTTTTGATAACTATAGGACTGGAGCTGATCAAGCGGGAACGCGTTATGTCATGTTGTCTTGAGGCTTCAGTACTCACGAGAGCATTTGAGGTTAGTTGAATTTCTGTAGTTTGTGGTCATTTTCGTTAATTTCAGAACAACTATAACATAATTTTTTTTTGAGTTATATCCATTTGATAGCTTCAATTTATTCTTTTGGGTTATTTCATAGGAATAATACCAACTATGTGTGTGCTTCTTAAAATAATCCAAACTATACGTTGTGGACATGACATAGGTCCACCCCGACGCGACCACGCGCGGGTTTGGGGAGGCGAATGAATCTCCATATGAGATGGGTCGAATTGAAATTTAAATCGAAGTGGAGTCGCCACCGAACTTTGTGGGAGTTCGGACCCGTTCGAACCCACTCTATATCTTAATGGGCCATGCACAACGTATGGCCCATTCGGATGTCAGAGTTTATTTGGTTCGTCTCTTTGCATTTGATACCGGTACCGACATTATCGGATACCGTGTATTGAATGACTCTCGTGTGCCAATGGATTCGGACATCCGGAAACCATGGTTCTGAGTAAGGGGTGAGGGTACGTGTTGGGAAATTCACAAAGAACGCCCAACCCCGCCCGCACATTAGCGGCCTTTACTAAGATATCGTTTGATTTTAAAATACGCGCGTTAGTAATACGATGGAATGATATGCAAACATTGTTTTGCCTAAACATGCGAGAATTTGAATGGGTTGCTAAGTCGATTTAATGCATCTAAATTTAACGTCAAAGTTGTATTCAGCATGCGAGATCCGTTTTAGTATGATAAAACAAATAATGAATAATAAGATACAAAGACAAAAACAAACGAGTTAGTAGCGGTTTGTAAATTGAATAAAAGATGTAAATATGATGCAATGCATGCTTTGAAAAAGTTTATGACACGTGATTGACTTGACACGTGTTGACCGAAGTCATAAAAATATTTTATCGGGACTCGGATGATGCTAAAAACTCACGGTTTTAATGAAACAGGAGCCACTCGATTGAGTCACTAAGGCACTCGACCGAGTGGACTCGAAAAAAGTATTCTGCCCGATTTTTGGGGTGCCACTCGATTGAGTGGGCTAGGCACTCGATCGAGTGCCACCTGTACGGACTGCTGTCCGGTTTGCTTTTGCTCTCGAAATTGTTTTTTGGAAAATCGATAGTTTTGTTAAGTCGCGTAAAAATATGATATGATTTATACTCGACTTAAATTTTCGATACTCGTTGTATTCGACATTCGATTATTGAATCGATATCAAATATCCGGAGTGATTTTAGAAAAGACATTTTGTAAATCGTTTTGAAAATCGAACTAAAATAATATGAACTCTCTCCGCGTCAAAATCGTCGTATTTTATTTATGTGACGATTTTTTAGCATCAACGAGATAAACTTAGTACTTTTAGGTACGATATTCGACTACAGAGTCGGTATCGTGTTTTAAGAACGTTCGTTTTGTATAAAAATGGATTGTAGCGATAATATCGGTATTAGAAACGAGGAAAAACGAAAAGGAATAAAACGTAACGATGACTTGATATGGACGGACCGAAGACACGAAAAAAATGAGAAAGAGAAAGAGAAAAAGGAGAAGACGGGATTTAAATTTACACCCTCAACTTACATGCTTTGTATTCTCGGAATAGGGCTCGTCTAGCTGTGGCTTAGGCACGGGAGCTTCGAGATGATATAGGAAGAGTTATGGTGGTTTATAATTGGGAAGAGATTTGACGAGTTTTTCTCTCGGGTCTTTGACGAGTTTTGATCTCGGGTTTCCTAAAGGACTTCTAGAGGAAAAATCGGGATTGGATGTGTATAACCTGCCTAGGATTGCTGAAATTTTGGTTGTGTATTGTTGGTGTGATGTCAGGGATTGTAATTGTTGTAGATGTGTCTATTGGTGTGTGCAAAAGGTCTATTTATAGTAGAGGTCCCCGATTGTAGCTAGAAGAGATAACCTTACTTGGGTGAGAAGAAACACCGCTTTGGATAGGAAAAGCACGCAATTTGAGAGGAAACAGGATTCCGTTGCTTGGTGGGAAAGAAATCCTCACCCAACTGAAAAAGGAGTCACTCGACCGAGTGACTCTGGTACTCGGTCGAGTGCCCGGTTTTGACACCGGTTCAGCGTGTTTTACGAGTCTACTCGACCGAGTGGGCCGGTCCACTCGATCGAGTGGGTCTAGCTCGGGTAGAATTCCTTTTAGAGATCGAATTCTATCTCTAACGGATTTATTTAATGCTTTTTGTAGCTGTTTTTTTGTAGTTTTTGACCTCAAGTCGGATTTTTGGGGTGACACGGCAGATATTTATGCCTCGGAAATGTCTTTGACCGGGGTTTGCCTCGGTCGCTAAAACACGGTTTTGCCCTTGGTGCCGGTTTTGACCCAAATTAGTCTTATTTGACTGGGAACGACGCACTGGGCCTGAATTTGAGGTTGGTTTTTTTAGATTTGTACTTGTGGACATGACATAGGTCCACCCCGACGCGGCGAAGCGCGGGTTTTGGGGAGGCGATAGAATTTCCATATGAGATGGATCGAATAGAATTTTAAATCGAAGTAGGAGTCGCCACCGAATTTTATGGTTATTCGGAACCATTCGAACCCACTCTATGTCGTAGTGGGCCATATTTAAAACCTGGCCCATTTCCGATGTCATAATTTATCGGGTTCGTCCCTTTGCAGTTCGATACCGATGCCGACTTGAGCGGTTAATCGTATATTGAATGACTCTCGTTGCCAATGGTTTCGGACATCCGGAAACCACGGTTCTGAGTAAGGGGTGAGGGTACGTGTTGGGAAGTTCAGTGAGAACACCCAACCCCGCCCGCACTTAGCGGCCTTTACTAAGATATCGTTCGGTTTTGTGTACACGCGTTAGTTCGACGATTGAATGATATGCAGAGATTATTTTCCTAAGACATGCAAGAAAAATAAATGGGTTGCTAAGTAGTTTAATGCATGTTAAACTAATAACATCAAAGTTATTTTAGCATGTGAGTTCGTTTTAGTCTAATAAAACGATAAAAAAAAAAAGAAATAGGCAAAATAAATTGCTACAAACACGAGAAAACGAGTTAGTAATGATTGAAATAATATAGCAAATAAATATACGAGATCGAGAAAATAAATATTAATCGAAATCTGAAAAATATTACTAAAACGTTGTTTTATAAAATAAACGAAGTTCGAGAAAAAAAAAAAAAAAAACGAGAAAGGCGCACGTGGGCAGTCGGCCGCGCGACTCACCCGGGACTCAGGCGGGTCGCGTGGCGGCCTGATTTCGACGACGGTTTTCGGAAAATTTTTGATTAAATCGCGTACGAATATCGCATAATTTGTACTCGACTTAATATCCTCGATATTCGTTATATTCGATAGTTGACTATGAAATCAATATCAAATATTTGGAAATAGTTGTAGAAAAGATATAAATTTAGAAATCGTTTCGTAGAATAATAAAAATAAAACGATCGAAAAACTAAAAAAAAGACCGGTTCACAGACTCGTGCGCGAGTCGCCTGTACCGGGCACGACTCGCGTGCGGGTCTGTCCGCTTTTTATTTTTTTGTCGAAAATCTTATAAATCGCGTACAAATATGGATTAATTTATACTCGGTTTATATTTGCGACATTCGTCGGATTCGATATTCGATTATGAAATCGATATCGGATAGTCGGAAGGATTTTAGAAAAGGTTTTGAAAAGGTTTGTTTTGAACGAAAAATTAAAAAAAGATTTTGAACGAAAAAAATGTAACGATATCGTCGAAATCTTAATATAATTCTTTTCGATACAATATTCGTTTATATAGAATCGATATCATATTTTTAGGAATGTTCGATATATGAAAATAGTTTTTTTAATAATATTGATATTAGAAAATAAGAAAAGAAGACCGACGAAAGACCCATAATAAAAAAAACGAGGAGAAGAGAAGAGAAGAAGGAGAAGCGGGTTCGATTTACACCCTCAACCTACATGCTTTGTTTTCTCGGGATAAGGCTCGTCGGGAAGTGGCTTAGACTTAGGAGCGTCGAGATGATGAGGATGAGTTTAGGGTGTCGGTTTGGATGGGTGGTTTGGACGTCGGGTTTGGCCGGACGGTAGGACAGTTTCTCGGGACTTCGAGGCTTCGGAAAGGTGTCAGGATTTGCTAGATATCGAGGATGTATTAAAACCGTGTTATGAGACTGTTTTTCGGTGTTAATTCTGATGTTGTGTCTTGGTATTTTTCCGATGTATGATCGTTGTAAATTGTGTTGGACGGGAGGTCCTATTTATAGGGGGTTTCCGACCTTGGTTTAGGAGAGTTTGAATACCGCTTAGGATAGGAAACGTAGGAGTTTAAGGAGCATAAGAATCCTGCTTTCTTGGCCAAGAAGAAAGGAATTCTCGGCTGATTGAGGAGTGTTTGGCCGGGTATTTGGTACTCGGTCAATGTCTGATTCGGTTTCCGGATAGAATTCCTACTTGAGGTCGAATTCTACCTTTAACGGAATTGTTTAATGTTTAATGAAGCTGATATTTCGTAGGAATTTGGGTAGGAATCAGCCGTGTGAGGTGTCACGGCTGACTCACGTGTCTCGGGAAAATCTTTGACCGGGTTTTGACTCGGTAGCTAAAAGACGGTTTTACCCCTGGTGTCGGTTTCGACCCAAATTAGTGTTATTTGACTCGAAACGACCCACTGGGCCTGGATTTGAGGTTGGTTTTGTAAGATTTGTACTCCTTAAAAAGTCTAAACCAAATGTCCATGATTACAAGCCCATATCCGAGTCCGTCAAAGCACGTTTACGTCCAATCATCATCGGGTGTTTGGCGGGAACTATTATAGACACCTGGCGGTCAAAATGTGGGTGTCTACAGAGCCCCCACTCTGACTGAGGTTTGGACAAGGCAAAAGTCAGAGTAGCTACCAGGTCAATCAAGGATTAAAACCTGGCAGACTTCCGATCGGGTCGTTTAGGGTCCATTAGACCTGCGTGAAGGGCTCGCCAGCCATAGAATAGAAATCATACCTGGGTTGATGCTGATAATGTCGCGGGAGCTTGCCTAGGAAGCTATGGGTATACCTGTTTGCAGATATATCCTGTCTTAGAATTGCGCGGGAGCTTGCCTTGGAAGCTATGGGCATATCTGTTTGCAGATATATCCTGAAAGAAGTTGCTTGAGTTTTTCCACTGGGGAACTTAGAATTTCTGGGAGTCTTGGGTGTACCTGTATGCTGACATAATTTGTATGTAACATTTAGGTGAAACACTGACTCATGCTGGGGAAGAAATGATGATTTTTTGAAAATTTTTGAAAAGAAAAATGCTGAAATGGTTTGGAAATAAGGATGCTTGGGATGACTTTGATTCCTAATCGGGTTCTGACATGGATTCCTGGAATTCCCTGGTTAGGCCTGTATGCCTAGGTGAAGTAGGGGAAGTGGTAAAAATCCTATTCCAGTGATGACTAGGAAGAGGGATATTCTCCATTATAAATAGAGAGCTTCGGCTTCTTATTTTTCATATTCTAACCCGAATCTTTTCTTTCATCTTAAAATCCCTTAGACTTTTTAGGATAAATAAAAGAAACTATTCTCGCAATGGGTATTGACCATTTGACCGCGATGCTTCAGGCGTGGGCCCAGGATTTTCGAGATGAAGATAAAGTTCAGCTAACTCAAATGGGAATTGTGGCTTTATTCCCACTTCAGCGACTTAAGGTAGATTCGCATTTCCTTGATGCTTGCTTAGCCTTTTGGGATACTACCTACCATGTTTTTGCATTTCCTCGAGGAGAAATGTGTCCTCTTCCTGAAGAAATAGCAGCTATCGGCGGGTGGTGCCCTAATGCTCGTCCGGCTATTCCCCCATTTTATCCTGACCCAAGGAGGAGGTTGAGGGATTTTCTAGGCCTGTCGCATGCTGAGACAGCCCGTATGGTGAAGGGAGATTCAGTTTCCCTATTTGACTTGGCTGACAAATTCATGGACCCGGTTGGTGAAAGAATTACTTCTACCCATAGGCGTAGGGTCTTTGCCTTTTGTATGCTGCATAGATATGCCTTCGAAGGTCGGATGGATGCTGACTCATGCTTAGGTGAGATCAGGCTAATCAGCATAGTTGACCAAATGGAGACAGGTCACAGCCCGGCTTGGCTAATAACTGGGGAGATTATTATGGGCCTTGATGCTAGAAGACTCGACCCAGATCGACAATTGACAAGGAGTATCCGTCTTATGCAGGTATTTAACCGTTTTTTTCCGACAAATTGCCTATTTTTCCGGAATTTTCAAAATTTTCGAAAATTTTTGTTTTTGCCAAAATTTTCGAATATTTCCAATTTTTACGAAAATTTTTGATTTTTCGATTTTTTAGATTTTTTTCGAATTTTTCCGATTTTTCGAGAATTCTGATTTTTTCGAATTTTTTGAATTCTCGGATTTTTTGATTTCTCGAAAGTTTTTGACTTTTCGAAAATTTTGCAGATCTGGTTATCCGAGCGTCTGTCGATCATAGAGCCCCCAGTGAACATATCCAGATATCGTAGTTGTCAAATCGGCTCAAGGTCTCGTCGAATAAGATCAAGTCATCACATAACTCAAAAATATTGGGATGAAGAGCTAACATTCCATGGTGGGCCTTTGATTAGGTGGAACGTCATCTGGTGGTTCCTTTCGAGGCTAACGGGGTTAGCTAGGAGGGACAAGGCCCGTTATCTGGTGATCTTGTCTTTGGACTGGACTGTCCATATCTATCCGGACCCTATTCTGAGACAGTTCGGTTCGTTTCAGCAGATCCCTAAGACTGAGGCGATTATTAGCGTTTCGATCCAATTGACGGACGCTATGTGTGACACGTGGCTACAGCGGTGGTTTACCCGTGTCATATGGACTATACCTCGTCCTTGTCAGACCACTTGGGTTTCTGAATCCTACCGAAAATGGACTTCTGAAGAATCCCAGGAGACACGTAAAACTTTGAAGACTGAAGAAGCTCTTGACTTGGCCCGCCGAGAATCGGCCAAAGACAACAGGCGGTTCTTTGAAGAGACTCCAACTTCCTTTGCTGAGCCGGGGTCGGGTTCTAAGTCAAAACCTAAGACTCAGACTAATGAGACCGGTGCTAGTGATTTGGAGAGAAGACTTGGACCGAGGCTAATGGTCCAAGACAGGCTAGGCCCGCGTGATAACGAGGTGACCGGGGAGTCGAGTTTGAAGAAACGAGCCCGGGTTAATTAAGGAGGTTCCCTTGGTGATTAGGGAGCATTCACCTCCACCTCGACGCCGATGGATCGAAAAGGAGGCTAAGGGCAAAGGAAAGGGAAAAATGCCCTAGTTTTTATTATCTAAGTATTAGTATTATTATATGCTGATTTTTTTTTGATTTTTTATTATTATTACTTTTTTTGAAATAAAGAAAGGTTTATTAAAGAACTGTTCCTGTTTTTTTTCGATTGCAGTGGTTGTGTCCTTTTGAAGGGCTGCCTACGTATCCACAATAAATGGAATCAAACCAAACGTAGTTCAGACTGAATTAATGTGCAATTTCGAAATACATCGAGACTATTGGTTCAAGATGTTTGTAACAGTAGAATAAATAATTCTAGCTTTTGACTTGTCTTTAAAAGTTTGAAAAAAGATGTTTTTAATAAACTTTTGCAAATGACATTGAGAAATGTGGGTTAAGGGTAGTAGCGCTTCAGCTGGTCCAGGTTAGTTGGGTTGACAAACTCGTTCCCGTCCAGATCCGTTAGCATTACCGCTCCACCTGGTAGAATCTTCTTTACCAGATATGGCTCAGCCCAATTAGGTTTGAATTTTCCCCTTGGGTCTACTGGTAATAAAGCTCGAACAGACTTGAGAACCAAATCTCCTTCTTTGATGTTTCTGGGCCTCACCCTTTTGTTGAAAGCCCGTTGGATTCTCTTCTTATAGATTTGAATATTATTGAGGGCACGAGATCGCCGTTCGTCTAAAAGGACTAGCGAGTCATATCGTGCTCGAACCCAATCAGCTTCAGGTACTTGACTTTCGAGTAGGATTCTGAGTGATGGCACTTCTAACTCAACAGGTTGGACTGCTTCCATGCCGTATGTAAGGTAATACGGTGTTGCCCCGGTCGCAGTACGAATCGAGGTCCGATATCCCCAAAGTGCAAATGGTATTTTGTCGGGCTAGTCTCGGTAATTATCAGCCATCTTTTTTAGTATGGTGACAATTGTTTTATTAGCCGCTTCTACCGCTCCATTGGTTTGGGGTCGGTAGGGTGAAGACGTATGCCTTTGAATTTTGTACTTGGTCAGCAAGGCTGCTGTTTCGGCTTGAAAATGGGTCCCGTGGTCACTAATGAACTCATGAGGGATCCCATACCGGCATATTATCTTATTTTGAATGAACTTGGCAACATGGCTAGCGTTGAGAATACGATAGGACTCGGGTTCGACCCATTTGGTGAAATAGTCGATTGCTACCAAAATGAAGCAGTGTCCTCCGGTTCCCGAGGGGTTTATATTCCCAATTATATCGATTCCCCATGTTGAAAATGGCCATGGTGATGTCATGGTGTATAGCAAGGATGGTGGCATATGTTGTACATTGGCAAAAATTTGACAATTATGGCAATGTCTAACATATTGCTGGCAGTCGGTTTCCATGCTATTCCAGTAGTAACCGAGCCTCATGATTTTCCGGACCAGCATCTGGGCGTTCATGTGTGGACCGCATTCGCCATCATGTACCTCAGCCATAACTTTTTCAGCGTTGGTTCTATCAACACATCGAAGGAGAGCCCTCTGTGCTGTCTTTTTGTAAAGTTGCCCATCGTCGGTGCGGATGAACTGGGTTGCCAGTCTTCGCAGGGCCTTTTTGGCTCGGTTGTCAGCTCCGGGTGGATATTCCCCGGTTGCTAGGTATGTCAACACAGCTTGATACCACGGCTCGGGATCAGGTATCTCGATTTCTTCGATGTCGTGGATATATGCTGGCTCGGATCGTCTTTCGACACAGATTGGCATACTGGTCATATGGTCGGGAATATTTAGCAGAGATGCCAGTTTTGAGAGTGCATCTGCGAATTGATTTTCTTCCCGAGGTAGGTATGTGTATTCTACCTTGTGGAATTGTTTCTCAAGATCCCTTACTCGTACCTGGTAGGCCACGAGATTAGCATTTCGAGTCTTCCATTTTTGGAGCGCTTGATTAATGACCAGAGATGAATCACCGTGTACTCGGAGGTTCGTGACCCCTAAGTCGGCGGCGGCTTGTAGCCCGTGGATACATGCTTCATACTCAGCGGCGTTGTTGGTGACGTCGAAGTCCAATTTGATGGATACGGGAGTATGCTCTCCTCTTGGTGAGATTAGGAGAATCCCGACCCCAAATCCTCGGAAGTTGGATGCTCCGTCAAAGTATAAGTCCCACGCTTCGGTGTCAGTGTGGAAAATGTCTTCATCCGGGAAGGACCAAGTGTCGGTGTGTCCTTCTTCGGTTATGGGACTGTCAGCGAGAAATTCGGCTACTACTCGTCCTTTGATGGCTTTCAATGGTACGAATTTTAGGTCGAATTCTGCCAACATGAGGGTCCATCTTGATATCCTGCCGTTGAGGATGGGCTTTTCGAAAAGGTACTTGATTGGATCCATTCTGGACAACACTTGTACCTCGTAACTGAGCATGTAATGCCGGAGCTTTTTAGTGGCCCAGACCAAAGCTGAGCATGTCTTTTCGAGCATGGTGTACTTACACTCGTACTCTAAAAACTTCTTGCTGATGTAGTATATGGCTCGTTCTTCGGAATTGACCGTTTGAGCTAGCATAGCCCCCATGGCTGTCTCTGTCGTGGTTAGGTACAGTGACAAAGGCAAACTGTGCTGAGGTGGCATTAGGACCGGTGGTGAGGCCAAAATTTCCTTGATTCTATCAAAGGCTGCTTGACATTTATCGTCCCATAGTAACCGTTCTCCTATTTTCAGCTTCTTGAAGATCGGTTCACACACCATGGTTAGCTTTGAAATGAACCTACTGATGTACTGGACTTTTCCGAGAAACCCTCTTATCTCCTTTTCGGTCTTAGGGGGCTGCATCTCGGTGATGGCCTTGATTTTGGCTGGATCGACCTTGATACCTCGTTGGCTAACGATATGACCCAGTAATTTGCCGGATGTTACCCCGAAACTGCATTTCTGAGGGTTTAGCCTCATGTTGTATTTGCGTAATCGGGTGAAGAACTTTCTCAGGGCGGTGATGTGACCGTCCCTGTCTTTGGATTTGACGATCATGTCGTCCACGTAGACTTCCACTTCCTTATGCATCATGTCATGCAATAAAGTTGTGGCGGTTCGTTGGTAGGTGGCCCCGGCATTGATGAGACCAAACGGCATAATTGTATAGCAATAAGTACCCCAAGGTGTAATGAAGGTGGTCTTATCCATATCTTCTTCTGCCATTTTTATTTGATTATACCCCGCATACCCGTCCATAAATGATAGAAGGGCATGATCTGCTGTGTTATCTACAAGTATATCGATGTGTGGTAACGGGAAATCGTCTTTCGGGCTCGCCTTGTTAAGATCCCGAAAGTCTACACAGACACGAACCTTACCATCCTTTTTAGGGACTGGTACTATGTTTGCAACCCAATCTGGATACTCGGAGACTCGTATGAACCCAGCCTTGAATTGTTTATCGACTTCCTCCTTGACTTTGAGAGACCATTCGGGCCTCATGCGTCGGAGTTTTTGTTTAACCGGCTTGAACCCTTTCTTGATCGGTATATGGTGCTTGGCTATTTCGCGATCGATCCCCGGCATGTCCTTGTAGGACCATGCGAAGACGTCTTGGAATTCTTGAAGGAGAACTTGGAATTGTTGTTTCTCCTCGGGATCTAAGGATAATCCTATCTTAAGCATTTGAGGCTCTAAGGTTGTTCCCACGTTGATGGATTCGGTTTCTTCGATTACCGGATTGCGGGATTCCCTTTGCTCTAGTTACTCGATCAGATGTGGAGGCAAGGATACCTGTTCGTCGGGCTTTTCAATGTCATTGCACATAAAATTTTTGAAATTGAGAAAGTTTTGAAAATGAGACAAGTCGTAAGCAGAACGGTTGTTATTATTGATCATAAATTGGGAAAAGAGCTCGAAAAGAGCTGCCATCTGATCACTAGTCAGTGGCGGGATAGGTAGGGTGCCCGGGACAGACCCCGAGGCACCAGGAATGGCTAAAGGGAGAGGGGGAGTTACAGGATTGACCCTAGCACCAGACTCACTAGACTCAATCTTAGACTCTGACTCGGATTCCGACTCAGACTCAGACTCAGATTCTGGCATCTCTCCTTCCCCTGTGATCAGCTTGTAAGTTCTTCCTTGACTGTCAGTCCATTTGACAGTTTTCCTCCAAGCTCTGGTCCCAGACCCGACTTCTGAGATTAGTTTAGACGGATCAAAGGTGCGACTGCGGAGAATGAGGCTGACTAGCTCTTCCTTTGGTGTTGGGACAGCGAGTTCCTCTCCAAAAAGTAGCCCTAGTGCGGGCTCAGCATTCTTAGCATCTTCGGCCTGGATGAGAGCGAAGATGTCGTCCGGTATGTAGTTGCAGTCCTGGGCCAAGTGGGTCCCAGGGCGTGTGGTGGCAGGCCGATATAGGCCAGTTTGGACAGTCTCGAACACTGGAGTGACAAAGATAACCTTACCGGTTTCAGTCTGGCCCATGTTTTCTGGAGTTAGGGTGTAGCCCAAGCCGGTTTGAGTCCTCCCATTGTCCAGAACTTCGAGAATTTTTCCTGCAGGGAGATCGGGCCTTGATGTAACCTCTGGTAGAAAGCCCAGATTCTGCAACATCCGGTCAAGGTGGACCGTGAAGTAAGGACGGAAGAGCTGGTCTTCTTCGATGGCCCCTACGAAGTCGAACCCCCAGAGATCGGTGCGGCCCGAGGTGTTGCAGTTAGCCACAGTCATAGGTGTGGCTTCTATAGTGATGACGGTGTCATGCAAAGGCAGCTTGATTTTGCGATGTAAAGTGGAGGATACAGCCCTGGTTGCATGGATCCAAGGTCTTCCCAAAAGAAGGTTAAAGGAAGAAGTTACGTCGATCACTTGGAACTCCAGCTCTTTCTCTATCGGGCCCGTTATTATAGTGAGTTTTGTGGCTCCGGCTACTGATTTTGGGCTTCCGTCAAAAGCCTGAATGGTTTGAGCTGTAGGAATGTAGTCGGCCTCGGTAATGCCGAGGGCTTTGGCGGTCCTCAAGGGGAGGACATTGACTGCTGACCCGTCGTCAATTAGGGTCATGGGTAGGTACTTTCCACGGCAGATGACCGTGATGTAGAGGGCCATGTTGTGGGCTGGCCCAAATGGTGGTAGATCAGCATTGGAGAAGGTGATTAGTGGGCCTTCCTCTGTGGATCTCCCCTTTAGGTGAGGTAGAACTGTGGCTACCATTTCAGCTGGTGTAGCCATAGAATCGATTTTGACTTGATCGAGGGCCTTAGTGAGTGCCTCTCGATGTTCCTGGGAGCTAACTAGGAGTTGCCATATAGAGAGGTCAACTCGAGTTTTGTTTAGCTGTTTTACAAGAGCCTTTTCAGGAGTTGGCTCTTCTGGGGCGGGCTCCACCTTAAGTGGTTCGGCGATGATGAGGGCTTGACTAGTGGCTAAGGCTTTGGACTTAACCTTCTGAATCTCCTCAGGCGTGATGGGGACAGCTTCCCCTTTGGTGAGGTAGACATCGTCTTCGTCATCGCACCAGATCCCGTTTATTTGCGGGATAAATGGAGAAATGAGGTGTGAGCAATCCATTATTTCCCCGGAAAAGATGGCGTGAGTGGCCAACGGGTTATCCTTGTTGTTGGGTTTACCCCCGGGCAAAGGAATTTTCCCGCTCTCAATGAGATCTTGGATAAGGTGTTTTAGCTTCCAACATTTCTCGGTATCGTGTCCCTTACCACGATGATAGTGACAGTAGGCCTGGAGGTTGTAGGCCTTGGAGCGACGTTCGACCGGGATATCAGGTGTTGGGCCTATCGGGGTGATCAGGCCTTTCGATGATAGCCTCTGAAGGGCGTTTTCATAGGTAGTGCCTATGTCGGTGAATACCCGGAGAGTGCTAGTCTTCTGGGATGAGGTATCGAGTGCATTTACCTCGTCAAATATGCTACGAGTGGCAGCAGTAGTAGTGGGCTTGCTTGTTGATGAGCTAGCCCCTTGGTATCCCTTAGTGGAGGCCTTAGTGAGGCTTTCCAATCTTAAATCATCCTCGATCCTCGTTCCCATTTCAGTTAGGATCGCGAAGCTAGGTACAATAGCGTACCGGAGATGGACCCGGTAAGCTGGAAGGAGGTTCTTGACGAAGGCTTCAACCAGCACTTTTTCACTGGGCTTATCGACCAGTTTGACGCTCTCAGCCCTCCAGCGTTCAAGGTATTTTGTAAATCCTTCCTTAGGTTCCTGGGCCATTACCTCCAGGGTGCGCATAGTGGTCTGGATTTCCGTGTTGTCGGCGTAGTTCCGAGCGAATTCCGTTGCCACGTCATCCCAAGTTTTGTATTTCTTGGAATCGAGTCGTTAGTACCAGGCTCTTGGGTGCTTATCGAGAGAAGAAGCGAACAGGTGCTTGAACATGCTGGACTTAACCCCCTTTAGGGCCATAAACTCCTTGAAAGCCCGGATGTGGTGGACCGGGTCTTCAGTACCCTCGAACATTGGTAGACCCGTCAGGTTGAGATTGGCGGGTAGTTCATCGGTCAGTGGGGTGTAGGTCCTAGCATTCTCCGTATGGATGGAGCTTTGGGTTGTCAGATGGACCTGTTCTTGCAGTTTGTGGACTGCGCTAGCCAATTGAGCTAAAGGCCCAGTAGTATCGACACTGCCGCTAGGAGTTCCTTGTTCCACGGCACTTACCCGGGTGAGGATGGCGATCTGTTCTCCCCTCATTGATGTGATCATGTTTTCAAGCTTGGTCAGTGAGGCCTTCATGTCATCGATGGCTTGTTGCGTCATGGCTCGAGTGTGGGGTGACCTGTCTGTAAGGGCACCGCGTAATCAGTAACTGACCCAGATCTTAGAATCAAAAGTACATCCCGAGCAAGGAAAAGACTAGACTAGAAAAAGACCGGAGACTGACTTCTAGACGGATGACGCGTAAATGGTCCGCCTTCCTTAGGATTCGGCAAAGTGGGCCTAGTCCTGTTCGAAGGAAGGTCTATGTGAGAATTCCCCAAACTTTGGACTCGAGTGTACATGGGCTTCCCTTTGTAGGAGTTTGTCCTACGTAGGTGGGCCGTGCCTTGACAAGTAAGGCGGACTGGGATGGGGGTGGAAACCCGTGATGTAAAATCGACGGAGTTTCGACGCTATAGATTCTAACTTATGACAAGACCCGACACTGCTAAATACGGGAAGTCCTAAGAAGAAGAGGGTTTTGAAAAAAGGTTTGGATTTGAAAACCGAGCAAAGTTGGATTGGAAGACCCGATTTTTTTGAAAACCGAGAAAGAGGTTATCGGGCCGTGATTTCGGGCTTTTTTTTTGAAAAGGTTTGGACAGCATACCGGCTAAAAATAGGCTATTTTGAGTTAAAATCATAAGTCCTAAATTCGGCAGCTTTCCGGATTTGAAAAAAAAAGGAATGGATTTGAAAAGATGTAAGTTTTTTTTTTTGAAAAATGGCGGTTTTTGAAAAGGACCAAAGAAGATCAAGTAGCATGTAGTCATAGAAACAGTATAACGACGCCATGTATGCTCTTAGTCTAAGTCTCGGTCGGTCGGATAGGGTCTATTCCAACAACGATCGCATTCTCGCAAATCAGGACGGACCTCCTAAGCCGAGTTGGTCTTAGAATCTGCCGTAAAACTCATGCGAGTTCCGCGATCGAAGTCTTTAGTGCATCCAAGTAGAAATGCACCGTGGTATAGTGGGACGTCGGTCACAAGTAACCGGCCCGGGATAGAACGGGGTTATGCATGAACCATTGAACTAAAACGTGTACATTACTAATCGAACGATTTCTTTTCGAGTCTCACCCTGAGGATGCCGATGGTAAGTGACGCATCAGTTAATCCCCAGCGGAGTCGCCAAATTGTGGACATGACATAGGTCCACCCCGACGCGGCGAAGCGCGGGTTTTGGGGAGGCGATAGAATTTCCATATGAGATGGATCGAATAGAATTTTAAATCGAAGTAGGAGTCGCCACCGAATTTTATGGTTATTCGGAACCATTCGAACCCACTCTATGTCGTAGTGGGCCATATTTAAAACCTGGTCCATTTTCGATGTCAGAGTTTATCGGGTTCGTCCCTTTGCAGTTCGATACCGATGCCGACTTGAGCGGTTAATCGTATATTGAATGACTCTCATTGCCAATGGTTTCCGACATCCGGAAACCACGGTTCTGAGTAAGGGGTGAGGGTACGTGTTGGGAAGTTCAGTGAGAACACCCAACCCCGCCCGCACTTAGCGGCCTTTACTAAGATATCGTTCGGTTTTGTGTACACGCGTTAGTTCGACGATTGAATGATATGCAGAGATTATTTCCCTAAGATATGCAAGAAAAATAAATGGGTTGCTAAGTCGTTTAATGCATGTTAAACTAATAACGTCAAAGTTATTTTAGCATGTGAGTTCGTTTTAGTATAATAAAACGATAAAAAAAAAAAAAAAAAAATAGGCAAAATAAATTGCTACAAACACGAGAAAACGAGTTAGTAATGATTGAAATAATATAGCAAATAAATATACGAGATCGAGAAAATAAATATTAATCGAAATCTGAAAAATATTACTAAAACGTTGTTTTATGTAATAAACGAAGTTCGAGAAAAAATAAAAAAAACGAGAAAGGCGCACGTGGGCAGTCGGCCGCGCGACTCGCCCGGGACTCAGGCGGGTCGCTGGCGGCCTGATTTCGACGACGGTTTTCGGAAATTTTTTGATTAAATCGCGTACGAATATCGCATAATTTGTACTCGACTTAATATCCTCGATATTCGTTATATTCGATAGTTGACTATGAAATCAATATCAAATATTTGGAAATAGTTGTAGAAAAGATATAAATTTAGAAATCGTTTCGTAGAATAATAAAAATAAAACGATCGAAAAACTAAAAAAAAGGCCGGTTCACAGACTCGTGCGCGAGTCGCCTGTACCGGGCACGACTCGCGTGCGGGTCTGTCCGCTTTTTATTTTTTGTCGAAAATCTTATAAATCGCATACAAATATGGATTAATTTATACTCGGTTTATATTTGCGACATTCGTCGGATTCGATATTCGATTATGAAATCGATATCGAATAGTCGGAAGGACTTTAGAAAAGGTTTTGAAAAGGTTTGTTTTGAACGAAAAATTAAAAAAAGATTTTGAACGAAAAAAATGTAACGATATCGTCGAAATCTTAATATAATTCTTTTCGATACAATATTCGATTATATAGAATCGATATCATATTTTTAAGAATGTTCGATATATGAAAATAGTTTTTCTAATAATATTAATATTAGAAAATAAGAAAAGAAGATCGACGAAAGACCCATAATAAAAAAAACGAGGAGAAGAGAAGAGAAGAAGGAGAAGCGGGTTCGATTTACACCCTCAACCTACATGCTTTGTTTTCTCGGGATAAGGCTCGTCGGGAAGTGGCTTAGACTTAGGAGCGTCGAGATGATGAGGATGAGTTTAGGGTGTCGGTTTGGATGGGTGGTTTGGACGTCGGGTTTGGCCGGACGGTAGGACAGTTTCTCGGGACTTCGAGGCTTCGAAAAGGTGTCAGGATTTGCTAGATATCGAGGATGTATGAAAACCGTGTTATGAGGCTGTTTTTTCGGTGTTAATTATGATGTTGTGTCTTGGTATTTTTCCGATGTATGATCGTTGTAAATTGTGTTGGACGGGAGGTCCTATTTATAGGGGGTTTCCGACCTTGGTTTAGGAGAGTTTGAATACCGCTTAGGATAGGAAACGTAGGAGTTTAAGGAGCATAAGAATCCTGCTTTCTTGGCCAAGAAGAAAGGAATTCTCGGCTGATTGAGGAGTGTTTGGGCGGGTATTTGGTACTCGGTCAATGTCTGATTCGGTTTCCGGATAGAATTCCTACTTGAGGTCGAATTCTACCTTTAACGGAATTGTTTAATGTTTATTGAAGCTGATATTTCGTAGGAATTTGGGTAGGAATCAGCCGTGTGAGGTGTCACGGCTGACTCACGTGTCTCGGGAAAATCTTTGACCGGGTTTTGACTCGGTCGCTAAAAGACGGTTTTACCCCTGGTGTCGGTTTCGACCCAAATTGGTGTTATTTGACTCGAAACGACCCACTGGGCCTGGATTTGAGGTTGGTTTTGTAAGATTTGTACTCCTTAAAAAGTCTAAACCAAATGTCCATGATTACAAGCCCATATCCGAGTCCGTCAAAGCACGTTTACGTCCGATCATCATCGGGTGTTTGGCGGGAACTATTATAGACACCTGGCGGTCAAAATGTGGGTGTCTACAGTACTCCATAAAAAGCCCAAGTCAAATGCTAATGATTTCGAGCCCATATTCGAGTATGTTAAAGCATGTTTGCGTCCGATCATCATCGGGTGTATTTTGGAAACTGCTATAGACACCTAACGGCCAAATGTGGGTGTCTACATACGTAATCTCATTTTAATATGAACTACGCATTCATTAATCTCGCTTTGCTATGTATGAAATTATGACCTGCTATTACCGGTCACAGTGACTTGTTGTAACTTTCTAGGATTTTATTAAGTCCGTTGCAGTCATCGTGAAAGCCAAAATTACAATAAAAATATAATTTTTCATAGCTTGTATAAGACTAATTGAAAATGAAATGGAAGATGAATTTTCGGAAAATTTAATTTTTCTTATCAATGGCCGAAAATGAACACGAAATGTGAATCAGATGAAAAAGAGTTGGAGGAAGAGTTGAATAAGGGAGGTTCAACAGGTAGCCGGTCACCCATAGCAAAATGAGGTAATGAAGGCATAGTTCATATTAAAATGAGATTATCTATAGTTTATACTTATTAATTTAAGAAGCGCACGCATAGTTGATATTATTCACATGAAATAACCTTATTCTTTTAATAAACATCGTTGTGTATATATACTATTACTCTTAAATTAACATGTAAACAGAATTTCGAAACTACAACTAGTATAGTTCAAAAGTAATACAGAGTAATTTTAAATGTTGCTTATTCAAGGGAATTGCAGAAACCTCTTTTAGATGGAGTACATTTTATAATTGTCACACATATATTTATAAAATTGTTTCTCCTAGCTTATTTGCTTACCCAAGACATTGCTTTTATTTATGTGATCCTAAACACACGACGACATGTGCACATATAAATACGGAGTACAACCTTTTTATTGAATACGAAGCATGATGATTATCAGAAGTTGGAAACGAAAAGGAAGAGCATATCATGATTTGAATGAATGAATCAATCAATCCTTATAGAAGGAAGTGCTGATTCAAGAAGCTTGGCCTTAAGACCTACATATTCCTTAACCGTCAGAGACTTAAAACATGGGCCTTCACAACCAGAGTAACCCACGTAAGGAGAGACCTCACATTCCAATGGAGGCCCATAAAAAAAGGCAACCGAAATTCTGTGCTTCTCCTTGTTCACCACTGCCCTGTGAACCACGCTAGGGAACCTTCCATTTGAAATTATGTTGAGTAGGTCACCCGAGTTGACTACAAGAGCTCCTGGCACGGGGTCCACCGAGACCCAACCCAGGCCCTCCTTGAGCACTTGTAGCCCACTTGTATTCCCACCTTGGTGCAGAATGGTGAAAAGGAAGGAGTCCGTATGCTGGGCTAGTCCCATCGATTGGGTCGGGTTGGGACATGTTGGATACGAGTTCAGCTGCAGTGCCAACGATAGCTTCTCCCTTTCTTCTTCTTCTTTCACCCACTTCATTTCAGACTCGGGTATCGACAGTGACTCCAGGATATGGCCAACCAATTTTTCTGATAGGCATTTCAGTTGCCTCTGATATTCCTCCATTACATCACTGATCATGAGCACAAAAGATTAAACAACAATATAATTAATCAGGATCAGTATATATCTTGCGCATTAATGCACGGTATATATTTAAAATTTTATATTTTTAGTGATTATTTACAAATATTTATTGGTAACTTGTTTTCACAATTTTAATCATTATACTTTGATTTGAGAAAATAATTTAAAATAAAATTCCAATGATAATCAAGGTAATTGAGTAATCTCATTAATGCATATTTAATATTTTAATGAACCTATTTCTTTTACAAAGCTAACAATAATAATAATTTATAATTTTTACATGACAATATAATTTTTTTTTTTCACAAATCAAAATACATTATCTTATGCTTTATTAACAAATTAGAAGATAACATAGTACGGAGTACTTTAAAAATATTATTAGAAAAAAAAAATTACTCCAATTTCTTTTATATTAAAATCAAAATTTGAAAGAATTTAAGATAGGTTTTTCCATCATCAAAGATTTATTTGTTTACATCAATAATACTTGGACTCTTAAATTTTGTTACAAAACAAAAATTGTATCACAAATGTCTTTTTCTTTAGCTAATAAATAATACGGAGTACTACGTAATTTTATTTATTAAATAATTTTTCTTCTAAATTTACATAAATATTTTGACTTGAACTTGGACATTATACTTGGTAATTATTTGAATATTATTTGAATTTATTGGTGGATGATTGATTTGTTTACTTATTGGAGTTTTAGTAAGAGGATTCTTAACATCGATCTGAACTACTATTGCATACTCGATACTCACGTGAAATGAAATTAAAATAAAAGACGAACTGACCAAAACTGTTGGTGATCAGTAGGCCATAGAAGCTTAGCATGATCATACAAGGAGCTGCCCATGATGGTGAAACCTTCAAACCACATTAGCTTAGAGAAGAAGGGTGCGATTTTAGGGCTGCCATAGCCGACAGACGCCTCCGGAGACCTCAACACCTTCATTTTCTCTTCACGAGGAAGCTCGAATAATCTCTTCACTTGCACTTCAACTTTCTCCAACGTTTCATTCGAAATTCCATGATTTATGATTTGAAGAAACCCCCATTCTTTACATGCATCGTAAATCTTCTCAACGACATTAGGATCCTCGAGATCAATCACGGGAATCGAGGAGCTTAATTCCACGTTAATCTTTTCATTTGATGGAGTAGTAGTGTTTTCAACCCATGCATGAGATTCAGGAACATTTGTCGTTGAACTAAAGTCTATGGGAGTAATAAATTTGTTTTCAACAGTAGGGTGTACATGTTGTTTATAAGCTTCTGAAAGAATTACCATGATTATTTATTATTTCTCTTAATCAACAATCAAAATTATACTAAGGTGATTAAATAAAAATAAAATTAAAATTAAGCAAGCTTATTATATATATTCAGGGTTGGTAGGTTTCAATTAAATTAGAAAACTAACAAAAAATGGTACTATATCGGCTAAGACATTGTATTTAACCATTAATTGTTGGAAATTAAGTATGTATATATCTCATTATGACCAGCTAATTCGTCTAATTATGTAAAGATTTGAAAAGGGTTCACACACAATTGTACACATATGGAACATTCTACTATTCAGGAAGGATATTTTTAGTGACCTCACAAATTCATTACTTTTTTTAAGAATAAACAATAGTTGGCCAACATCTTTATTATTTAGTACTTTCTTCGTTCCAATAGGTTCTTTATCTTTGTTTTTTTGGGTACTATTCATAAGTGGATGAAATTGTCGATATAACTTCTAATATATAAGATAAAATATAGTCATGTGAGATCTTGGTTAAATTGTCTAATCGAATGCGTTATAAATATCGAATTTTTATAATTTTTAAAAATATGTAACTAAAAATATGAATAAAAGAAAACGTGTATTGGCAAGTGTGAAAAAGAAAGCGTAAAGAATCAAATGGATTGGAGGGAGTATTTTCCATTTCTTTTAGAAAAACATCATGACCATCTTTATCCTAATTAATTACGAGCATATGACTTAATTTACATTTGAAATTTCACCCTTAAACAACGTAGAATCACGTGCAATACAGAAAAAGTTTTTCTAAAATGGGTTCAAAGGGCACATGTTAAGAACCTAATTAGAGAAACATTCATTGAATATAAACTCTAATTAAAATCTAATAAAAATTACTATCCATCTTGCGAGATTGTGATTATATATGTGTTCTAGATGATGATTATATTTAAATAATTAAATTTTTGAATTTGATGTTCCTAAACTACATACCCTTTATTACTAAATTCATTCTAAGTCAGGGCCGCCATCCGATTCTGTTATAACGGAAGAGAAAGACAAACAAATTAAGAACGTAAAATCGAGAGACAGACATATTTATGTGGTTCACTAGCAACCTGTTACTCTGTTAGCCACATCCACGGGCAGAAGGAGAGGATACTTTATTAATATGAGTAGAGGTTACAGTTTCAGAATGATATAATAATTATATTAGGGTAAAGGTACGAGAGTTTATATAATACTCTCAGCCCTAAACAGAAAATCAATTCGAGATCCAAAAGACAATTGCTAGACACTTATTTCCTAACAGATTCTTTATGATTGCTACACGGATCGGAGGGAGTACGTAATAGCCAAGACAAAGGGATTTGAACAACCTCTACGATACAATCAAGTGTCTTATCCATAAAATCACTATATTACTCCTTGATAAAACTGTACAAACAACACACTTGTGTAAGAATATTTTATGATATAATAATATTACGGGATATGCAATATATCTTACCTATTATTATGCTAATATTTTTTCCTCATAATTATGGTCTTATTGGAAATCGCGATCTTATAGAGATATGCTATCACAATAATATCGGACTAAATAAGGAGTTTTTCCCATATTTACTCAACATTGATGGAAGGTCGAGATTACCGTAATCTAAAACCCTAATAGGAAACCGGTCCTTTCTCTGTCTATATTTTGAAGCCTTATTATTTATGAAGTCGTCTTATAGAGATATGTGGTATCAGAGCTTAGGTTATTGAACTCATGATTGTCCATTAATTAAGATTGTTATTACAGAATAATGACGTATTATACATTATAGTATAATAGTATGTGAAATTACTTATGTTCCGTTTTGCGACTGATTTTATGTAATCACCTTTTGTTACTACTCCATAATAGTCTACACAAATAAATCTCATTCATGTGTGTACATGTATAGTATGCAAAGCAATTGTAGATTACAAAATCACACAACTATGATGCTAAGTAATTGTTTATAGTATGCATGTCAAATTGGTTTATACTTTTCCTAGTCCCATTATGTTATTCATGCAATTTGTTTAACTACCTCATCGATTTGTAATACTCGTATATATTATGTGTATATACGTAAATTAGGTTTAATTGTTGATGGTCTTTATGGATTTGCTAATATTAAGTTCAAGTGATTTTTCCATATTCAATTCGATCATGTAATGTTTGATGATGAGTAGTTATCTCCTGAATTTCTTACCACGACAAAGTTCTTATTATTTATATGGAATTAATGAAAGTTTAACCTGAAATTGATATCATTATTGTCTTGATTATTCTGTTAAACTGATTTTGTCATGATTATATGATTTACTATATGCATATTGATTAGTATATAGATTAGAGTTTTAATATGAAGTGAATTAAAATTCTATTATTTGAGAAGTAATTCCATGATAATTTGATAATGAATGATGGTATACTCCGTATGATTATGATTTACTGAAACATGGTTTCACCTTATTGTTTATGCTCATTCGATATAATTATTCGTTTGACAAATAATGATTTATGATAAGTTATAATTTCATATTTTTTTGGTTTTAGATAATGTAAATATGAAATTCTTATGGCTAAATTTCACCGCAGTGAATTTACAACTCAAGTTCAATTTTGACATAATATTGTCATTATATCGTTCACACATATACAAATATATATTTACCCACAGGTAGATTATATTGACATGTGTAACATTCTATAGTCATTACATCGTTTACATATAAAAATATATATTTACCCGCACTCCCGCAGGTAGATTATATTACCATGTGTAACATTCTATTTATTTAAATATTTTAGTGACTACCCACAGGAGCACTATTATTAAAGATGTGTTGTTTCACATATTAAAGCCTCATATTATTTATGTTGTCTTATTTTATCACAACTAAAATTTACCTAACCAAGTGAAATCTTCTGATATAACTCTGTTGTTGAGCTTAATGAAACGAACAAACTACTCTGAATGAAAAGAGTAATTAATTTAAGTTCACCTTGAGGTTGATGAAAACTGGACACTTGTCTTCGCAAAGACAAGCCGACTGACTTAACTTCTGAAAGTACTGCTCAAATATTTCTCCATGAATCTTGGAAGAGATCTGACAGATTATAAATTTTATTCTTATGTTGGATAATTGTAACCAACATTAAGACTTAAGAATTCATTGTATGGACTAAAACAAGTATTGAAACAATGATATTTAATTTAAAATTCGATAAAATCATTACCGATTTTAAAGAAAATATCATTGATCTATGCATAAATCTCAAGATCAGTGGGAGTAAGTTCATATATTTGATTCTATATGATGATATTTTATTAGCCAGAAACGATCTTGTTTTATTACAATAGAACCAATACTTATGTCTTAAATGACTAAATAATATCCTTATGCACGGTTGGGAACTTAATGTATGTTCAGGTAAACTTGACATTATTGATGCTCACATACAGAAAATTAGGTCACCCACAGGTGACTGGTTATTCTGATTCAGATTTTGGGGATGTTACGACACAAGGCATTGTACTCACAGTTGCTTTATATTTCCACCATGGAAGATGAATATGTGGCTTATTATGAGGCTTTAATAGGAGCATGATTGCGTAATTATCGTGATAATAATGAAATTGTAATTTTTTCCTAGCTCCGTGAATGATATGATATCTAAGGGATCAAAACACATGAACCTTGAATATCTTTTACTGAAGCAAGATGTTAGATTACGAATTAATGAGATCTCCTTAATGATTCTACACTTGCTATATAATATTATTTCTGTTTTCCAATGTGTACACATTTATTATTGGATTATGGTGACGAAAATATAGTCTTTTTAAGACATTATGTGGACCATTACGTAAAACTCCACTTATGGCATAACTGTTCAATTCGTTGATGTAGTGGTACATGGAAGTAAACATGTTGCAGATTGACATGTGCACGCCATGACTCTCTTTAATGATTGAATTAGTCCAGACACTTATGAACGTCGATATAAATGAAGTGTTTTAGCATAGTATGCGCAACTTGTATTCTCTAATTAACATTACAGATGTTCCAATCAACCAAGTGGGAGACTGTAAGAATATTTTATGATATAATAATATTACGGGATATGCAATATATCTTACCTATTATTATGCTAATATTTCTTCCTCATAATTATGGTCTTATTGGAAATCGCGATCTTATAGAGATATGCTACCACAATAATATCGGACTAAATAAGGAGTTTTTCCCATATTTACTCAACCTTGATGAAAGGTCGAGATTACCGTAATCTAAAACCCTAATACGAAACCGGTCATCTCTCTGCCTATATAATGGAGTCTTCCCCATCAGAAACTCTATGCATATTATTAAGGTCAAACACACTTATTACGTCATGGGACAAGGGAGAGAAATCGTACCTATTAATTATGAATCGTACCTATTAATTATGCACCGTACCTATTATTATTATTATTATTATTATTATTATTTGAAGATCATATGAAGACGTATTATTATTATTCGAAGTCGTCTTATTATTTATGAAGATTTATGAAGTTGTCTAATACAGATCTAATATCGTTCGTATTCGATTTCGACTTATTCCACAATGTCAGGAGGTATGTCTTGATCTCTCTTAATTAATCTTTTGTGACCTTCATGTTGTTCAAAAATTTATGAGAATTATGTTTTATTTATGTCATGTTAATAATATGCTAACAACTTGTACAATGTTGAGACCCTTCACTATTTGGGGCTTTGGGTCCCGGTTCATTGAACAGAAATGAACCCCTCTTGGCCCAACCCTGCTCTATTTTATGGATCCATTGTTTGGTTTTTCAGCATTAGTTTTAAGGATGTTTTCTTTTACTGATTGGGACTTTTGAACACTAAACCTTGGATATGATTACAATGAGATTACTAATCCCAACTCAACCGAAGACAACTTAGTTTAGTAATTAAGACTAGGTACTCTTGGACAATAGGTCCCGGGTTCAAACCTCCCTCCCTTATATTGTAATGCGACTAAGTGCGTTCTTCGTTGGAGAAAATATTAATCCCAACTCAAGGAAACCAAAGGTTTTCGAAAACTAGGGACTGTCTTAAATAAGTCTATCTCATTTCCTATGACCGCGTCTAGGCTGTTGGACGGCACTATCTCCAACTTCCCCTTTCCCACATCTTCTACCAAATCCTCAGGCGCCGTCCACCTCAGTGACACCAAAGGAGTTCGGAAACTAGGGACCGTCGTCTTAAATAACCCTGTATCATTCCCTATGGACAGCTTCAGCTTGTAGCACAACTTCAGATCACCCTTCTTCGACGATTTTACAATGTCATACGTTGCATAAGTTTCTTGACTGATCTTGCCATTACCATTGCCATTGACAGACGATGACACGAGGAGCTCAGACACACGAACGTTATTGACTTGACCAAAAAGCTTGTCCGGGAAGAACTTGCTATGAATGAATACTTGAAAACGGAGATAAGCAGACTCCACATTGACGTCGTCGAATTGGAAGTTAGCCCTAGCACTTCCTCGCGCATCAAGATCTGCTTTATGCTTCTTGAATTCTCGAGAGCGGCCATTGAAGAGAGTAACGATGATGTAGGAGTTCATCTTAAGCTTGTTGATGGTGGTTTCTGCTAAGAGAATGCAATTTAGAGCAAGTTCTTGGGTTTTGTAAGACACTACCATTATGTTTAATTTGTTTGATGAAATGAAGTGACCTTATTCTGTTAAAGGTTTTTATATATATATATAGGGCAAAGTGGAAAATATAAAGTCAAAAGCATAGAAGTTTCCTAGGAGAAGGTTAAGGGCAAAATATACAAAGTACTTGATGTCTTTGCGCAAATACAGATCATTGTCTGTAAATACCTGAACATGCAATGCTTGTTTTTCATACCCAAGATTTGATTTGTTAAATGGAAAAAAAATTATGGTGTTGAACTATTACACATATACTACTCGTACAATCATACTAAACAACATGATATATACAAGTAAGATCAATAGAAGATCTACGTTATTTATTAATAGACTAGGCTGATATATATAGGGAACCTGAGAGAAACACAAATCCCGTGTGTGGCATGTTCAGACATTGACGTACTTTGATCGGAGTAATGTAATGGTGGTGTTGGTCACGGCGACGAGAGGAGATATTTATGCGAACAACAAATCATGGTGATCTGCCAGACCACTAAAACTGGAAAACTACAAAAAAATTGGCCTATGCTGGTCTCGAACCTGCGACCTTCGCTTTATTAGCACGACGCTTTAACCAACTGAGCTAATAGGCCACACTGTTAACGTAGACAACTTTTCTTTATATGTAATGATGAAACTGATCCAACAAAGACAAAATATGATAAACCTGAAGTTTGAAGTTTAAGAAGCATAAAAAGTTCTTGGTATAGAATTTTGGATTAGCATATATAATCACTATACACGCTGCTACTGCTGCACTTGTATGCATGATTTACTCGGTAAATATCCTAACTGAAGCTAACAGCCTTTGAAATAAGACAACTCGGAACAACTGTCACGAAATATGATGCCAAATTTCTGCGAATTCCTATCTCTCTACCTATACAACTCTCCATTCATATAAACTTTTCCAAATATAATTAATACAACTCCGAAAATTGTTGTATTATGGAATCAATCTTTTGCCTTCTTTAATTTGACTTGTTCCGAACTTTCTTGCAGTCGAATCTGTACATTATTTCTAGTTCCATGATGATACCTTGCACCTCTAGTACTACAGTTCTCAACTCTAATCTCTTGACATGTGATTGAATATACTCACAGAATAATTGTTTTTACAATCAAAGCCATAATATAATAATAAAGACTAATTAACTCCAATTAAGGGAAACTAAGGGATGACGGTAAATAGGAGCGTCTTAAGTAAGCCTATGTCGTTTCCTATGGCCGTAGCAGCAACAACAGCTACGCGCTTGGACTCCAACTCATCTACTACTTCCCAACGGCTGCTTCTTGGAATGAATTCCGCCACATCTTTTCCAGCCATCTCACCTTGTACACAATCTTTAAATCAACTTTCTTGTGCTTCTTTGACGACTTTACAACTTCATAAACGGCTGAACCTTCCTGAGTATTGATGATATTTAAGTTGGCAGGGCGGAACAGAAGCTCGAAAACTTAAACATTGATGGTAGTAACATGGTGGCGCAGAAACAAGTTGGGTGCATGATTGAATACTTGAAACCAGATATAATCCGATTCTATGTTGACCTCCCTGAGCTTCAAGTTGAAGCTTCCATTGGCGAGGATCTCCATCACCATGGTCACCTCGTCTTCTTCAGATTGTTTTGCTTCAAAAGGTAGCAATCTAAAGTGAGGTCATGGATAATCCTAGGAGACGCCATTATTATTTATAACTTATTTGTTGTTTAATTGATTGAATGTATGTTGTAGGCTAATGTAAGTGTTTCTTTCTCTTGGATTTTGTTGTTGTGTGTAATGTGTGGAATGAATCCGGTAAGGTGATAATGGAGGGTTTATATAGGGCAGAGTGGAAAATTCTGAAGATAAATAGAAGGGGAGACCGAATAGGAGTAGGAATGAATACAATTTAGGAAATAAATACCATTTCTTGAGGGTGAAGCTGAAGCCCAAATAGAAGACATAGTAGTATTGTCACCACTTTCATATGGATCCTCCAATCACGTCACACACCCTTATATTATTAGCTTTATTCAAATACACGGGTCACACTTACAGATGCGGTATCTGTTGAAGACGGTACTACAAATGTTACAACAAATTCTGATCGATTTTTTGAGATTACATGAATTATTATGTAATCCAATGTTACTACTACTTCCTCCCTCCTATGTTCAGGTGTTTATGAAATTGCAGAGTCGTCCAAGAAGCAGAACAAGGCTACTGTACTCGTGTCGTCGTACAAGCTCATCATGTAGTACGTTTCAAGCTGCTATGAGGTATCTAGTTGACAACCACAAGTGCGTAGGCGTAGCTCCCACAATTGGGAATCATGACGGCAGCATAGGGTTGAGAAAACAAAAACATGATGGGACATTAATTAGGTCAATGGATGTACTAGAGAATTTGGACAACCTAACCAAACTCAAATTTAAACGCAACTTTTTCAGCTACAAGTCTAATTACAGGATGCACTATCTTTCTTTTTGTTATAGTTGAGATTATTACAGGATTGTGATGGGTTTTACATGAATGCCAAAGTTATTCTTGTAGGATGTTGGTCAATGGCGTAGAAGTAATTGTGGTGGTCACGGTGTCTATCGATTTCAAGAATCATAACTCCCTGACACTTTCGCTTCTTGTTGTCCATAATTCTACTTATTGTCATCCGTATTTTAACTAATATACCCATTTTATCCTCACTTTATTTAACCCCCCTTTAGTCATTCAATTACAATTAACCTCCAACACTCAACTCACAACTTCCATCTTATTACAATTACAATTGAACTACAATTAAATTGTTTATGCTCAATCCGACTACAATTAATGCAACCTTGACACTAATAACCAGCACGTCTTCGAATAACAAAATAAAAAATCACTATATAATTTTGCATATCTTAACACTAGTTACACATTTGTATTTACTAATCGTTATTACGTTTAAAGAGAAGATGTAACTAATAAACAATGTTACGTGTCTACATTATTAAAAACAACACGTCATGTAGTTACGATATAGAACTGTTACTAACACAACTAACATGCTAAACCACAATATTGATTATAATTCCTAACATGCACGTTTGACAAAGCACTCCAATATACTTACGGAAAATATTAATAAACATACATAAATACACATAAAACTGAATAAAAAAACCCAGAAATTTTCCAGGCGTGGAATCATTAAACTTAGAACAAGGTAGAGACTTGGGATATTTGTGTCCAGCCCACGGCTGGATTTAGAAATTTTAAAATTCGACCTGGACCTAGTCATGGGTGTTCTACGCCTGTCTCCACGCCCGGTCTTATATATTTTTAGTGGTTATTCCGGGTACGAGCGTAGGAGTTGCATGTTTTCTGTGATGCTCGGGCGTAGGATTTTAAAGTCTATTGTCGCGTCTAGGGTCGCGATTACAATTACGAATACGAAAAATAATATGAATCATAAGTGCGTTCACAATGACAAAAACAAAGACTAACCTAGATAACTGTCGTCGTCCGAATTATTTTCGTTATTGGGCAAATTCAAATCAAAAGAAAAATTATTTTCCGCGTTCGACATGTCTGAGTTAATCGTCGAATAATAAAAAATTCAAAATATAAGCATTTTATTAATTTGAGAGTAAAGTTGTTGTTGTCCGAGTTGTAATGAGTATGATGTTGGTAAATAGTAGGGTAATGAGTAGTTAGGTTAAATTAGTTTAGTAAATTTAAAAAGGGCAAATCAATAATTAAATTATGGACGACACTAAGTAAATAGACGGACGACGTTAAGTAGTCCCATCACTAAACCCTTCAAGTGTTACCATAATTATAAAATAGGAATGTTTTATAGATTTATAACATCTTCAATTCTAACTGTTGTTTTGGTAAAAATTTATCGGGTTCACGATTTCGGTTGCGGGTTAAAGTGATCGGCCTATAACTACGGGTTAACGAAATAATGACGAATCTAGCGAACGAGGAACGACGAAAGAAAAATGAACAACAGACAGAATTTTGGTGACGCGGAAACCCGATATGGGAAAAAACTGCGGGGGAGTCGGAATCCCACCAAGAGTTTACTATGAATGGAAAGGACCAAAAAATAAGAAGGGTATAAGTATGGACTATAACTGACTATTAGTATTTTCTATAGTGTTTGCTTGAAATTGGTGTATGTTGATGATGAGTTGAATGTTAGTCAATGGGTTAAATGAATTTCTGCTTGATCCTCCTCCTTTATAACGTCTTTTGCCTTTAGGGTTTTCTGATTTTTCTCCTGATTTTTCTCCTATCATTCAAGAGGAACTCCTAAAATTTAGGAGGTAGTTTTTTACTGTTTCTCCTTGCGCATGGCTGGCATTTTCAGTGGGACAAATGACGTTATTGCAATGCTTCTCGGCCCATAACCTTGTGTTGCTTCGGATCTCCACTGGCCCAATGATTTTTAATTGTGTTGACTTTTGACTTCCGACTTTTGACCTTTGACCTTTCGACCTTTGACCTTTTGACCCTTGACCTTTTGACCTTCCATTTGTAATATGCCACGTCGTGCTTCGAGGATGCGGATTTTATCCCAAACAAATGCCCCCAAATTCCCGGGTAAGTTCATCTTAGGCGGGAATTTTCGTTTGCTTGAATTGAAGACGGTGTGCGTGGCGATTGATTCTTTGACCCGACTATTCATCCTAGAGAAGGAGCAGAGGACATTTCGCAATTTGCTCTATCCTTTCACATGTGATCCTTCCTCTCCTCCCCCAGAAGAAAAAGGAAGAGTATGGTGAGAACATGTCTTCGGGTAAGATACGTCCATGCTTGGCTAAGTTTTCCTGACCTCGGATTTCCATGGTACTTATTTTCACTTGCCCTCTTCTTCAGGATCCGCTAAGCCTCGTGTGACCCTAGAGCAAGTTGTGGTTGCTAGAGGGCGGGCCGTTGCTACTAGGGTGGCCTCCAAGTGGAAAGTTGGTTCTGCTTCTGCTGGCTTTGCTGGTTCTAGGAGAAGGCGTAACTCGTCCCCTCTCTCAGAAATTACTCCTGCAAAACGTGTACCCCCAGTGGTAGATCTTTCCGATCTCCACTCTTATTCTGCCCCTAGATCCATTGATGATGTTCCTGCTGGAGTGGTGCTCAAATTTTCTGAAGGCTTTGGTACATCCAATCCTGCAGAGGACATGGCTCTTCTGGACCAGATGTTACTTCCTGGCCCCAGGTTTGTGCTAGAAAATAGTTCTCTAGAGGATTTGGATTTGGTTCGCGGATTGCTGACAGAGGAATCTGGTAGGAGACAAAAGCTTAGTGCAGATCTGGTGGAGGCAAGGAGTGAGCTTGCCCAGGCCCTGGATGAAAATTCTTCCCTGTAGGGGAAGAATGATGAGCTGAAGACTCTGGAGATGCTCTTGCTTGGTCGGACCAGTGTACCAAGGTTGAGATGATCAAGAAATATCTGGCGGAAAAGCACAAAGATTGGGACTTGGTTGTAGAGAAGAAGCGACTATATGAGAAATTTCCTGTGGCGCCTAACTCGGATGCTCTCTCTGACGTGGAGGCGAAAGATCTGGAAGAGTCCGTTGATTCTCCTACTGTTGACCAGGAGGCTGATGGGGAAGAGGTTGTGGACCAGGTTCTGCTGGAGTGATGTTATTCCTCTTTTCTTGTACTCTGTTTTCAGCTTGTGAATCCTTTGCCTTTGCTCAGGGGAGCAAAGTGTCTGTTGAATACTGTGGCACTCTTATGTTTAACTTTTGATCGTAATCGTTTGTTGTAGTTTTGTCTTACTACCTTCTTTTGTGTGCATGCTTTGTGTTTGTATGGTCGACCTTTGATATGGTGGTGGCCTGGGATTTAGTTCACCCACTCAGTCAGAGGTGCCACGCTTTGCGTGGGTGCTAAGTGACGCGGGAGACTGTAATGTCCCGATTGTAGGCACTTAGTCACAGACGCACGACTTCTGTAGAAATTACACACTCCACCAGATTAGTTACCAGTTTCTTGAATTTGAAAAAACTGACGACAGTTGACAAACATGGGAGATGCAATATTTGAAGACATGTAAAAAGAAAGTTAAAAATTTTTTTAAGACAAAATATTTGATTTTTGAATTTTGTAAAAAGAGAGAAAGAAAGACAGAAAGAAAGTTACGATGGAAAAGAAAGAAAGAAAGAAAGAAAGAAAGACGAAAAGAAAGTTGCGATGGAAAACACATGTTTGTAGTGTTTGGTAAAATTAAACCTGGGTTCTGGTGGAGGTGCATCTGGAAGAATAGATGCCATGTTTCTGGCGACGTTGGCTCTGTCCAAAGAAGTATTTCTTCAAGTGTATGATGTTTCATGGTTTTTGGATGATTTTCCCTTCCATGGTCATAAGTCGGTAGGCCCCGTTCCCAACTACCTTCTCCACTTGGTAGAGTCCTTCCCAATTGTAGGCAAACTTTCCTGCTTGCTGATTCCTGGTGTTTTGGAAGACTTTCCTGAGGACTAGGTCTCCATCCTGCAGAACTCTGACTTTGACATTTTTGTTGTAGCTTCTGGCGACTGTTTCCCTGTAGGAGGCCATCCTTATTTGAGCATCCGTTCTGAGTTCGTCTATGGTGTCCAGGTTGTTTGCCATCTCCAGTTGATTCCTATCCTCTGTTATGCAACCGTATATGTGGGTAGGCATTCTCACTTCTGAAGGAATGACCGCCTCAGCACCAAAGACCAAGCTGAAAGGCGTCTGTCCTGTAGCCACTTTGGGTGTGGTTCTGTCAGACCATAGCACCAAGGGGAGCTCTTCTGCCCATCTGCCCCTGCCTCCTCTAGCCTTCTTTTCAGGTTGTCTATCACAATTTTGTTGCTAGACTCCGCCTGTCCATTAGACTGAGGATTTCTAGGGGTAGATTTGCTTAGCGTGATATTCCACCTGGCGCAATAAGCCTCCATCTTGTTGCCAAGAAACTGGGATCCGTTGTCTCAGATGATTTCTAAGGGAATGCCAAACCTGCAGATAATGTTGCGCTTTATGAAGGATATAACCTGCTTCTCAGTCACCTGCGTGAATGCTTCTGCTTCTATCCACTTGGAGAAGTAATCTGTCATAGCCAACATAAAGACTTTGTTTCCTGGGGCTCTTGGTAACTTGCCAACAATGTCCATCCCCCACTTCATGAAGGGCCAAGGAGAAATTACTGGATATAGTGGTTCTGCAGGCTGGTGGTTGACTGGTGCATGCCTCTGGGAAGCATCACATTTCTTGACATGCTCCACGACATCCTTGTGCATTGTTGTCTAGAAGTAACCCTGGCGGAGTGCCTTGTTGGATAGGCTTCTGCCCCCTGCATGATTTCCACATTCGCCATTGTGGAGGTCATGCATAACAGCCTCTGCCTCCTCCTGACTCAGGCACCTTAAGTATGGTCCATTAATCGATCTTCTGAACAGGACACCATCAATGAGGGTAAGTATAGATGCTTTCATCTTGAAGCTCCTGATTTCCTTCCTGTCTGCTGACAGAATGTCGTCATGTAGTCATTTCTGGTAGAGCTTTCTCCAGTCTGATGTCTCCCCTTGACTTGTTGTAGTACTGCACACTCCTGCTTCCCACAGCCATTGCAGCCACTGGTTTGGTTTGGTTGAGTTTTTTCTTTCCTTAGATGTCTTGTGTTCCTGCGTATCCTTCTGGACTGCTGGCTCCAAGACGTGGACAATGGGTATGGTGGAGACTGCTCCAGGCTTGAATATTGCCCCCAGGGTGGCTAGGGCGTCTGCTTCTGCATTCTGGTCCTTCGGGATCTGGCTGACTGAAAAGGTTACAAATCTGAGGGATAAATCTCTTGCCACTTCAAGGTAAGCTAACATTTTTGAGTCCTTTGCTGCATATGAACCGTTCATGTGGTTGACTATCAGTTGGGAGTCACTGTACACCTCTAGGCGCTTTATTTTGAGATCTAGAGCCAGATGGAGGCCTAATATCAAAGCTTCATATTCAGCTTCATTGTTTGTTGTACGGAATTCGCATCGCACTGCCTGGACTATGAGATCCCCTTGAGGTGACTTGAGAACTAGTCCTGCTCAAGATCCCCTCATGTTGGAGGCACCATCTACATTCAGCTTCCATACTTATTCGCCGTTGTCCTCCTCCAGGATGAGGATGTCTTTCTCTGCCTGGGACTGCAGTGTTGGGCTGAAGTCGGATACAAAGTCTGCTAGCGCCTGGGACTTTATTGCTGTTCTGGGGACGAACTTCAGGTCAAAGCCACTTAGGTGCATGGACCACTTAGCCATCCTTCCTGACAACTCAGGTTTTCTCATAATAGTTTTTAGCGGGGTAGTTTGTTATTACAGAAATAACATGTGATTCGAAATAAGGTCGCAGTTTATAGGAAGCTGTAACAAGTGCAAGTACGAGTTTTTCAAGAGACGTGTACCTGGTCTCTGCAGGAAGTAGAGACTTACTGACATAATATACCGGGTGTTGCGCTCCTTCATGCTCTCCCACCAATACTGCGCTGACTACTACTTCGGTCACTGACTGATACAGGAAGAGCGGTTCTCCAAGCTCTGGCTTTGACAGGAGTGGTGCAGTACTGAGGTAATGCTTTAGCTCGCTGAACGCCTTCTCGTGCTCCTCTGTCCAATCAAACCTTTGGGCCTTCTTATGTATATCATAGAACAGCCTGCATCTATATATGAATCTGTTTAAAGTAGCAATTCTTCCAGTCAGCCGCTGCACGTCTTTAGGTTTCTGCGGGGATTCCAGCTGGAGGATGGCTTTGATCTGCTCTGTGCTAGCTTCAATTCCTCTCTGGGTGACCATGTATCCTAGAAACTTCCCACATGATACTCCAAACGCGCACTTCGAAGGATTCAGCTTCATTTTATACTCACTCAGGGTGTTGAAAGTGTCCTCCAGGTGCGTCGTGTGTTGCGAAGCTTGCTTTGACTTGAAGACAATGTCGTCAATATATACTTCCATCGTGTCACTAATCTGGCTCTTGAACATCATGTTGACTAGTCTCTGGTAGGTAGAACCTGCATTCTTTAGACCAAAAGGCATAACATTGTAACAATAAATTCCTCTCTCAGACCTGAATGTTGTCTTCTCCTGATCTGCTGGATGCATCTTGATCTAGTTATAGCCAGTCCATGCATCAAGGAAAGTCAGCATCTCATGCCCTGCTGTATTATCTACCATGGCATCTATATGTGGCAGAGGGAATGGGTCTTTTGGGCATGCCTTGTTCAAGTCGGTAAAGTCAACGCACACCCTCCATTTGTCGTTCTTCTTTGAGACCACCACGACGTTAGATAGCCATTCTGGATACTTTGACGGGCACCCCAATCGGATCGGTCGTTTAGCGAAGGACGGGGGGTCAAACAATATTTATAGACTCAGAATAACACAAAAACTACTAGAGTAATCGTGGTAAGTCGAGGTCGGTCCACAGGGAACAGAACGTAGTAGTAACGAGTTAAAAGTAATGTGTTTGATGTCTAGAGGGGGGGTTTCTAAGGGTCGAGTCTATACTAGCGAAATGACTACGAGAATAGCTAGGGGTGATCAATCTAGGGAAAGGCGTTAGGGGGAAGTCGGGATTCGGAACATGGAGTCTAAGAGGGTCGGGATCGAGTTTTTGTCGCAACATTGATAAAGGGAGAATGCCACCTTTCGGTTTCTTCACCCAACCCACCTAAAAACCCGCTTTCGCGGCGAAGAAGGGTAAGTCTCTTGTTATGGTAATTTCTACCTCGAGTTTCCCCATATTGATAGAAACGAGTCAAGGTCGGCCTAGTTGGCCGGATTAAAACAACAATGACACAACAACCATAAACAAGATAAACCAACAAGCAAGCAACCCACCAACATCCCTTAATACAAATAATCCAAGTCCTCATCCCTAAACCCCCCAACAAGAAATCTACTTACTAATCATAATGGAAGACAACAAAACATTAACTAAGGAGAAACTAACTAAAGCATGCATAATAACTAAAACTAAGGAAACTAATAACAAAATAATGAGAAAACTACGATCTAACAATTACCCACTAAACTATGAAACTACCAAATTAAACTAGAGAATAATCTACAACAACATAAATAAAATCTAGAGAAACTAACAACAATAAGATATTCTAAACAACAATAATGAGGGAACACTAAAATAAATCTAAACTAGAGATTAGAGAGTGGAAAGAAATGTACCAACTATGAAGATCAACGAGAAATAAGAAGGTTGCATAAATAAAGATTGAATCTTTGATGGAGATGATGAAGAACTTGTCACTAATTCTTCAATAAACCCACAAATCTTCAAATAAAACTTGAAACTTGAAATAATAATCTTCTACAAACTTGAAATCTAGAGAATTGTTGATGGAAACTAAGTGGATCTACTACTAAATTACTATGTAAACTACTAGAATTATGGAGAAATTACTAAGAATACTACTAGATTACTCTACTAATGGATGGTGTAATATGATGGAGGAATACACTAATGGAGGCCTATTACTACTTGCTTGGACAACAAACTAGGGTATATATATATATATATATATATATATATATATAGAGGTGGGATCAGGTGAGTCCACTTATATATTTTGAGTCCGTGAGTCCTCATCTTAGCCTTTGATTTAATTACAGATTAATGGTCAAGATTCGTTTTGTCAATTAAGGAAATAACTAACAAAATCTTTGTAAATATTTCATTTTTTCTCTCTCCTCTCTAATTATATACTCAAATCTCCTCTCCTATTAATTCTTTTTTTCACTGATCTTCTTTCTCTCACCCAACACATTTATTCAAAATTATTTTTTTTCAATTCACAAATCCTCCCGCATAACTTACTCTCCGTTTTGACGCTGTTTATTTTAACTTATAGATTGTGTTACTTTGACTCATACAATGTGTTACTGTAATTCATGAACTGTGTTACTCTAACTCATAAAATCTGTTTCGTTGCATAATAGTCTCTTGCATACACATGAGTCGTTCCAATTAACCAAAAGAATAATGTTTGTTTTTATTAAGGATATTCCAAAACAAAAATTGATACAAGAGTTCCAACTGAATCAACTTCATTACAATTCCAATGTTTCACATCTATTACTCATAATTTGTGTTATTGTAACGCATTAAGTATGTTACTCTAACGAATAATGTATGTTACTCTAACAATATACTGTCCTACTTAGAATTCTGCTTCTTCATCCTCCTTGTCCTCTTCTTTATCATCATCGTCAGAAGTTTTGATTTAATCTAACCACCGCGCCATCTTTTTGTTGTGGACCTCCTCACATCAAATCCACAAGCCAATGCGTAGATTTTATAGAAGTTTACTGACTCATCAACGTCCTTGAAGATCTGCCCTATGTATGGAGGAAACTCTCACTCGCATCCCTACATCATTCATGTGCTTTTGCGTCTACTGAAACACAATAACAGTGCCAATAAACGTGGCGAAAAAGAAACAATCAAAACTTGAAATATGGATTAAAGTAATAGATGACAAGAATTAAAGTAACAGATGAAGTGCATTGAAGTAACACTGGATTCAGTTAACAAAGGATGCTTATACACCAGGTATAAAGTAACAGAGGTCAGACATTAAAGTAACAGATAGTGTGAATTAAAGTAACAGATAATGTTCATTAAAATAACACCAGGTACAAGTTAGTGCAAAAAATTCATATAATGATAAAAAATGAGAGTACGCAGTATCTATCTTTGAATGAGAGCGATACTCTTTGATATTGTTTCCTATTTTGAAGTCAATCATGTCCCATAATTATAGGAAACAATATCTTTCTTTTTTATTTTTATTTTTTTATATGGCGGTATTCTAAATCTTTTTTGTCACCTCAATGCATTACAGTAACAGATGAAAAGAACTAAAATAACAGATGAAGTGCGTTAAAGTAACATTAGATTCAATTAACATTATGTCCATTAAAATAACACGGGTTAGCCATTAAAATAACAGATTGTGTATATTAAAGTAACACAGTATGTGCATTACAATAACTCCATATATTTGTTCGTGCATAAAATTCATATAATGATTAGACCTTCAATAATATGCAGTTTCCATACTGTAAACTTTAAAATCTAATAATATGGAGCATCCTAATGACGCGTTTTCAGTATAAATTAGAAACCAAATACTCACCGTTTGTGTATTCGACGATTTGCATATCCGCCATCATATGATGAACGTAGTAATGTGAATGAATGAATAAAGTGATTTACTGTTTCCTAAAATTATGAGAGTTATTTTAGGAAACAGTATCTCTCCTTTTTTTTCTTTTTTCTTTTTTTTAATGCAAATCTTAGGGCAGTTACTCTTTTTATTTGTTTCCTATTTTGTTGGCAATCACGTCCCACCATTATAGGAAACAATATCTTTTTTTATTATTACTTAAATATGGCGGTTTCATATATTCACATGACTCACTACTGCGTTACAATAACAGACGTTAAAAACTAAAGTAACAACTTCGATGAATTAAAGTAACCGACCATAAAAGTAATAGAAGTTTGTCATTAAAATAACAGACACTCTACACTAAAGTAACACAGTATGTGAACTAAAATAACCCAATATCTTTATAATTTAATATGCAGTTCAACGTAGAAAAGTAGAAACTAATAATTTAGTATCATCTTAATGACTCAATGTCCTTTAAAGTATAAACTACAATATATATATACTCACCGTTTGTTTTTTCCACGATTTGCATATCAGCCATTGAATGAAAAGTAGAAACCGGATTGATCGAACGTATTATGCAACAGCACGATGAAGACGATTATTGACTGAATGTGTTCTTGATTGTGTGGTTTTGAAATAAATGGCAGCGGCGCGATGAAGACGATGACTGACTGAATGTGATTTTGAAGAATGAATGATTGAATGAGCGAGAGAACGATGAAGAAGAAAGTGATGGAAACAGAATTGATGAATGAGAGAATGAATGATTGAATGAACGAGAATGTTAGGTTAATGAAATATTCACCTTTCTATTTTGTTGGATGCAGTATCTTCTTATTTTTTTTTTTTATTAAAATAGTGATTTATCTCGTCCCTTGATCCATCTCTCATCCAACGGATGAGATGGGGACTTAGGGACTCAATACTTATGAGGGACTCATAAGAACCTATCTCTCTCTCTCTCTCTCTCTCTCTCTATATATATATATATATATATATATATATATATATATATATATATATATATATATATATATATATAGTAATGCCTTAATGGGTCTCTTAACCCAAAGCCCAAATCCAACTTTTGCTGCATTAATGAGACAATCACCCTTTGCATCTTCATGAGGTGAAATTTTGCCCTGCGGTTTGACGAGTTGATCCCACCGGTTGAAATATCGCCCGGTGAGATTTTCTTCTCATTTTGCGGTTTTTGGCATTTTTCTCTATCGCGCGAAATTTCACCCGGTGGGCGAAATTTCGCCCGGTCATTTTTGCCCGGTGAGATAGCTCGGAAAATCTTCGGGGAGGCACTTTACCGTCGGGTGAAATTCCTCCCGGTGGTACTTCATCGGGTGAAATTTCACCCGGTCATTCTCTTTGGCCTCTTTCCTTGTCTCATTCTTCGTCGATTGATTGGATGGGTTTAAACTTTAAGTTGTGTGCTTTACTCTTTGGATGGTATTCCTTTCTCTTGTGCTCGTGGAAGCTCGATCGTGATTTCAGTGCCAAATCCTATCAAAATTGATAGAAAAACTACCAAAAACACGTAAAACGCACAAGAGGGACGCTAATGCGAGAAGTACTCAAAATATGGCGATAATCGCACTCTAAAGTCGCAAAACGTGGGAAAAACGGGTCTAAATGGGGGGGAAAACGGTCTAAATTTAGCACACAACAATTCCCCCATACTAAATCGTTGCCCGTTCTCGAGCAAAGACCCAAAAAGAAATTACATACTACTACTAGCTAGACTATGCTAAGCCGATACAGGGCAATTAACGGGCCCGCTCCGTCCCTTCAACTCACATCGAAATACCCATGAGGTAGAGTATCCCTATGCAAGGCAAGTTGAGGCTTGCTCAAAATGGTGGATGCGAGTAAACACACAAAAACACATAACACGAAAGAGTAGGCGCATCCAAAGCAAAAATAAAACACCGAATCCCTCATCGAGACGGCGGGGAAGACACCGATTACTTACCTAGAACAACAATAAATTTCCAAGATAAATGACTCACGTAAACAAGGACCAAAGCCTAATACTATGACAATTAAGCAATATAAATGTTGATAACTTAGCCTAGGTCCTCCTAGTCTTCTAAAGGGGTACTACGGAGCGTATAACGGAGTGGAAAAAGTGAACCATGGATTTGTTCGACACTGTAGGTAGGTTCAGTCCCGCTCTCTTTGGCTAAGCCAAGAGGGTGTTCCAAACTCGAATTTTCTAAATTAGCCCAAACAAAAAGGTGGAGTGTTTACAATTTTTGGGGTGGATCGACTAATCACCGCTATCTTCCTACCTCGGGACTCGTTCCTCTAGTTGGCACTTCACGGCGATGTATCGATCAAAGGGCCTTTTTTTTGAAGGAGATGTTTTTGATGATATGATTTCATTTGAAACTCCTTTTCTCTCCTTGTTTTTCATATTTTTGTGTCCTTTTCTCTTGCTTTGGTTTGCCCCTTTTGGCTTTTTGATGTGGTTCAAAAACCAAGCTTGGAGGTTATTTTTGTGTAAACTTATTGTGGTGATGATGTATAGGTGGAGGAAAAATAGGTAATCGAGAACGCGCGCCATTCCCGGATAACCCACAAAAAGGCGGAAAGAATTTGGACTAAAGGTGCAATGGTCATTCGAGCAAGGTCACCTAGAAAACGGGATGTGGGAACCAAGGCCTAACTCCTCCATGGGTGGTCAAGGTGGTCAAATGCAAACCCGAAGTAAACCTCTAGTAGAAAAGGTGGACTCAAGCTAAATGATCAACAAGTTCATTGATTAAGAGTCATTCTACTAGATTATGGTCCAAAATTTACAATGGGTTATCTACAATGGAATGTAAAATCTTGTAAAAGGTTTGTAGTCGGGTTTTCAAAAAGTTTAGTCTTAGACATTCTATACAAAAACAAAAGGAACACACGAAAAGGAAAAAGCAAATAAAAGAAAACACAAGTAAGGTCATGTACTCCATACTCCATAAGCACAAAAATCAACCACAACACCCAAAATGCTCACTTCGAGAGCTTCCAATTAGCAACAACCTAGCTCCTCTACAATAAAGAAAGAAAGAAGGAAGAAAGTTACCAAGTGGAGTGCTTTCATAATCTCTTAAATTTGCGCTATCAAGGTGGTGGTTACCTGTAAGAGTAGAGAACAAGACCGTACACGGGACACGAAACATAACAAAAATGAGAAAAGAAAAAGGAAAAAGAACAGAAAAATGTTTTTGATTTTTCCAATTTTTTAAATTTTTATGGATTTTGAAAAGGTTTTAGTAAAATAAAAGACAGTAGACTCCTCCCCCACACTAAAACTGTACATTGTTCTCAATGGACAAGTAGGGGACGAACGAAACAGATGAAAAAGGAAAAATAAGAAAAATCTTTTTAGATTTTTATGATTTTTCAAATGTTTTTGGATTTTTCGAAATTTTTGAGAAAAGAAAAAAGGAAAAGAAAATAAAGAAAGTGATAAAATAGTGGCGGGCCTAGGTGCAATCACATCACCTAGACCCTAGCCAAGTGACTAAGAAATTGAAAATAAAATAAACGGAAAGAAGAGAAATTAAAACGAAAGGGTGAAAAATTGGGCGTAGGTGTAGTCACGTCACCTAGCTCGGATTAAGAAAAAATTGAGAAAATGAGTAAAATTTGGATTTTCAAAAGGGTCAATGGCGTAATCACGTCGCCAAAAGACCGGGAGCAAAATCAAGGCCGCTTCGGCCACAAAAAATCGATGGGACAGTGGGACAACTGCAAATTTTGTTAGAGGTAAAACAATCACAATAATTATAAAATGATGAAGCAAGGAACAAGGAGCGAATTCAATTCAAAGACATGCAATTATAGATGATTAAAGACTCACCGACCTAATCCACACACATAAACAACACACACATTACCGACCGATTCTGGGGGATAGTTTAATTTGGGTAATCATTCGACGCGAAAGAAACCGTCGGAGACCCGGGATAGGGTTGTACGCCCTCGGTGGGTTCTAGCTCACAAAGGTCGTAGATCGTACGACCCTCGGGTAACGTGTAGTGCGCATACTCCCAAACTTCCATTCCCCCCAATTCGTTTAGTCAGAATTCACCGGGACCTAAGGGTAGGTCCCAATTGTGGCAATTATAAATATTGGTTCAGTGTATGTTGGGGACTATTAAAGCACGGTCATGGCAAATGGAGACGAGGCGATGATCGGGTACATTAAAGATCCAAGACGGAAGATAGGCCTCGTCAAGCCAGACTCGATTGACTAGTAGGATAAGGTGGTTGGTCGCATAACCCAAGTTTTTTGCGATTAAGGTCACAAGACCTCCACAGTCTACAAAGGGGCGTTGGGCAACAGTTATACGGCAAAAATGCAACGCTACAACAAGTGGTAGGTCTAGGGGGTTAGGGTTACCAAGCAAAGAGTCAGAAATCAATTGCAAGACGCACACATCAAGATTAATAATATTATCGGTAGATGGTATCAAGCAATGAGAGAGTATCTCGGCGAAGTAACGAATAACGGGGTTACGAATTTCAGAGGTAAAGTTTGAATCAGGTTCAAAATCTCGTTGGCCACGTGCTATGCACCTCCAAAGGTCTCTTCTAGACGCACTAGCTTGTACATCACTCAAAGGTTCACTAAGTCCGGTACCCGATGAGGATAAGCCTAAAGCTAAGCCAAACTCGGAAATAGTCAAACAATGGGGTTTACCGAATAAACGAAATCTAAACATTCTTGGTGTGGTCGGGTTATCGATAGTAAAGGTCCCTAGGAACTCACAAGTCAAGTCTTTATATGTAGAAGCCGCGAAACTAAGAAGTCCGCTAGTTCCGGTCCTTGACGATAACTCTCTAATATCGTCATATATTCCTAAAATTTCCATTGTGAACGGACAAGGCCACCTTGTGCTCTGAAAGGTCATTTCAGAGAAGGTTTGAGCTAAGGGTGTATTAGGACAAGGTAAAAGTTTAGGCTTATGAGACTTAGAAAGTTTAGAGGTTGAAGACATACCTTGTTTACGCGCGGCTCGTTGGGTTCTTGTCTCCATGATAATAATTTGCAAGAATGATCCCAAAACTTTAGCTTTTCCTTCTTCAAAACCCCAAAATAAATCACCAAGGATGGAAATGAAACCATGAATGGAGGTTTGAATGTGGTTGGGGTATATGGAAGGTGGTTTGATGTTTTTATGAAGGGTGAAAATGTGGAGTGAATTGTGAGGTAAAGGTGATATAAATAAAGGTGGTTGAGGAGGGAAAGTGAAAGTTTTAAAGTGGGCGGTAAAATTTTGGTGTAAAATTTTTGGAGGGAAAGTTATGTGTGGTAAATGTGAAGGAGGGAATTGAAATTGTAGTGAGGAAATAGGATGAAGGTGATCCGTTCAAGCTCATGCCTTCGGGTGAAATTTCACCCAGTCAAGCACCATCGGGTGAAATTTCACCCGACGGACTTTTCGTCGTGAAATTCATTTTTGCCACTTTTTTCCACCGGGTGAAATTTCACCCGGTCAAAATCTCACCGGGCAAAATTTCGCCCGGTGGTGTCTTCATCAATTCCGGCAATTCTGGCAACTTTTCCGTAGGGCGAAATTTCGCCCGGTCAAGTCTCACCGGGCGAAGTTTCGTCCGGCAGTCTTGTTTTCTTGGTTTTTCCGCCTTGCCATTTCATGGCTCTTCAATAGTCACCTAAAGATTCAAATATTGACTCGACTCACATTACATAATCAATATCTCCCACAAATATGCTTGTGGTCTTCAATTAAGCTCCATAACTCCTCCAACGACTTGATCTTCTTCCAAATAAATGCTCCATGGCGAAATCCAAGTTCATTCATTGTTCTCAAGCTAACAAAGCTAACAAACTCAAAGAAATATGATACATATATAAAAGGTGGTTGTTGAGGATACCACCAAACCTACTTCAATTTCGAGAGGGAGTTAAACAACACTCCCCAATGGGAGCTCACCAAACTTCACAGTAGCAAAGGTCTCACGATCGTGACCGGGATGATAAATTTTCAAACGTTGCCCGTTAACCATAAATTTCCCGGTTTCCGGGATAGATATCTCTATTGATCCATATGGTTGTACCTTGGTCACTTCGAATGGACCCGACCTTTTTGATTTCAACTTACCGGGGAAGAGCTTAAAGCGAGAGTCGAAGAGTAATACCTTATCACCAACGGAGAAGTCCTTAAGAAGTATTCGAGAATCGTGCCATTGGCGAATTCGTTCCATGTAAATCTTCGAATTTTCGTAGGCTTCAAGTCTTACTTCTTCCAATTCTTGTAGTTGGAGAAGGCGATTATCTCCTACAACACTCTCATCGAAGTTTAACTCTTTGACTGCTCATTCGGCTTTCTGCTTTAATTCCACCGGTAAATGACAAGCTTTACCATACACAAGACGATAAGGACTGGTTCCAATCGGCGCTTTGTAATCCGTTCTCAATGCCCAAAGAGCGTCATTTAACTTTAATGACCAATCCATTCGGTGTGTATTTACAACTTTCTCTAAAATTCCCTTGATTTGACGGTTGGGGATCTTGGCTTACCCATTTGATTGAGGGTGGTAGGCTAGGGACATCTTGCGAGTGATATTATATTTTTCCTAAGAAGGTGTTCAAAGGTATCTTTCCTAAAATGAGAGCCTCCATCACTAATTATGGCTCTAGGCATACCGAATGTCGGGAAAATGACATTCTTGAAAAGCTTGATTACAACCTTGGAGTCATTGGTGGGGGAAGCTACGGCCTCGATCCATTTTGAGACATAATCAACCGCGACTAGGATGTACTTGTTACCAAAAGAGGATGTGAACGGACCCATGAAATCAATGCCCCGAACATCGAACAATTCAATTTCTAAGATGGGTTGAAGGGGAATCTCATTTCTTCTTGTAATATTCCCACTTCTTTGACAAGCATCGCATGTGAGAATGAAAGCTCGAATGTCCTTGAATATGGAAGGCCACCAAAACCCGCTTTGGAGAACCTTGGCAATTGTCTTTTGGTTGGCCAACTGTCCACCATAAGATGTCGAGTGAAGGTGCTTCACTATATTATACCCTTCATCGGCCGTAACACATCGTCAGTAAATTCCATCTACACAACGGCGGAATAAATAAGACTCGTCCCAATAATAGCGTTTTGCTTCATAACGTAGTTTCTTCCTCTCTTGCTTGGAATAATCGTCCGGAATAAATTGAGATACTAAGAAATTGACGATATCGGCATACCAAGATGTAATAGTTTCAATGGCCATCAAGGCCTCATCTCTCATAGCTTCATTGATGAGTATATCATCTTCTTCATTGCTTCCTTTACTAACCGTTAGTCTACTAAGATGATCCGCTACCAAGTTCTCCGATCCGGCTTTGTCTTTAATCTCAATATCAAATTCTTGTAAAAGGAGGACCCACCGAAAGAGTCGGGATTTGGTCTCCTTTTTGGACATAATGTAGCCGCATGATCGGTATGAATAATGACTTTGGAACCGGTAACATAATTTTGGAATTTCTCCATGGCATAGACAACGGCAAGCATCTCTTTTTCGGTTGTTGTATACCTCGATTGGGCTTCATCAAATGTCTTGCTTGCATAATAAATCACATGTAGCTTCTTGTCTACCTGTTGTCCTAGAACGGCACCAACGGCAAAATCGGATGCATCGCACATGTTCTCAAATGGAAGATTCCAATCGGGAGCTTTGATAATTGGAGTGGTAGTGAGAACGGTCTTTATCCTACAAAAGGCCTCAAGACACGAGTCATCAAAAACAAAAGGTGCATCTTTCTTAAGCAAAGAAGTTAAAGGCTTGGCGATTTTGGAAAAGTCTGTAATAAATCGTCTATAAAAATCGGCGTGACCTAGAAAACTCCTCACCTCTTTGACATTTGTAGGTGGTGGCAAGTTTTCAATCACGGAGACTTTTGCCTTATCAACTTCGACTCCTCTATTAGAACAATATGACCTAGGATAACACCTTATTCAACCATGAAATGACATTTTTCCCAATTTAAAACAAGTCTATACTCTTCACATTGAGCTAACACTTGATCAAAATTTTCAAGGCAAGAATCAAAAGATGTACCATGGACACTAAAGTCATCCATAAAAACTTCCATGGATTTTTCAATGAAATCGGAGAATATAGCCACATACATCCTTGAAACGTTTCTGGCGCATTACACAATCCGAATGGCATCCTTCTATAAGCGTAGGTGCCATAGGGACATGTAAAAGTGGTCCTCTCTTGGTCATCGGGATGAATGGGAATTTGAAGAAATCCAGAATAACCATCAAGGAAACAAAAATAAGAATGATGCGCCAATCTTTCAAGCATTTGATCAATAAAGGGAAGGGGGAAATGGTTTTTTATGGTGGCCGTGTTCAATTTTTGATAGTCTATACACATGCGCCAACCGGTAATGGTCCTAGTAGAAATTGACTCACCCTTTTCTCCATTGACAACCGTCATTCCTCCTTATTTCGGCACAACTTGCACGGGGCTAACCCATTTACTTCCGGTTATTGGGTATATAATGTTAGCCTCATACAACTTGAGGACTTCCTTCATGACAACCTCTTTCATGGTGGGGTTCAACCTACGTTGACCCTCAACTAAAGGACGGTGGTCATCATCAAGGGTGATCCTATGCATACAAACATTAGGGCTTATGCCTTGGAGGTCGGCAATGCTATACCCGATGGCCTTCTTGTGCTTTCTAAAAAAACTCAAAAGTTTTTCCAATTGAGGTCCATCAAGGGTAGCATTGACGATAACGGGATAATTAGTTCCTTCAAGAAAAGCATATTTGAGGGAAGAGGGGAGTGGTTTAAGTTCAAGATTAGGAGGAGAAGATACCATACTCTTACCCACCGGTAGTGATTCTACCTTTTCTTCATGTAAGCATTCATCTTCAAAGGGTGGAGAGTAGGGATGGCAACGGGTCGGGTCTGGGTCGGGTCCACTCGGACCCGGACCCGAAGTTTCAACCCTGGACCCAGACCCGACCCGGACCCGAACGGGTCCAAAATTGTCAAACCCATACCCGAACTGGCTGGGTCTGGACCGGGTCCGTGTTTACCCGCGGGTCAGCCTTATTTATTACGTTGTTGTATTATTCATTGTTTTGATGGAAATTTCGTAGAAAAACACGAACTTAATTTCCGAAAAAAAAAACTACGTATTGTCTTGAGTCATCCTTACGCATAAGATCTTAAAAAAGTATTTACAAACCACGCATAAAAATGATTAAAAAAAAGTGTCTACAAGTCTCACAATACAACCGGAATGTCTCACAAAATATAACACAAAGGTCGTCTTAAAAACATTCGTCACAAAGTAATCCATTAAAAAACATATTAAGTGATATATACATGAGTCACTGCTCGGTATGTTTAATGAATTAAAATTTTAATTTTTTTGTTTTTAACGGGTCCACGGGTCGGGTCCGGATCCCAAAATTCAGACCCGTACTCGTACCCGATTTTTTAGGGAGGACCCTGACCCGACCCATTCGGGTCCGACCCGCCGGGTCTGGGTCGGGTCTTAGACCCACTGCCATTCCTAGTGGAGAGTCAAATGGTTCATCTTCTTGCTTATCATCATCTATCAAGTTATACTCAACCAAACTATCATTAACTTCAATGGAATGCATTTGTTCAATCATTGGTTGTTTAAGAGTTTGAGAAATGGAAAACTCTACCGACTCGTTCCCTATGTTAAAAGACAAATTACCATTCTTAACATCAACTATAGTACTTGCGGTAGCCATAAAAGGTTGACCTAAAATAACGGGGGTAATAATGTCTTCGGGCATATCCATAACAACAAAGTCGGAGGGGATGAAAAACTTACCAACTTGAACGGGTACATCTTCAAGTATCCCAAGTGGGTACTTAACGGACCTATCCGCAAGTTGAATCGACATACTAGTGGGTCTTATCTCCCCCACACTAAGTCTCTTAGCAATAGAATAAGGTAACAAACTAACACTAGCCCCTAGGTCACATAAAGCTTGATTAACAACAGCATTTCCAACCCGACAAGGGATGGAAAAGCTACCGGGATCCTCTAGTTTCTTTGGCATTTGATTCATAAGAATGACACTACATTGTACCGTGAGAGAGACACATTCTTTGTCCTCTATTGTTCTCTTTTTAGTCAAGACATCTTTCAAAAACATAGAATAGAGGGGCATTTGAGAAATTACCTCGGTGAAGGGTAAAGCTACCTCCACCTTCTTCAACATATCCACGAAATGGCTACATTGGGCATTCTCCTTATGTGGCTTAGCTCGTTCGGGAAAAGGCAATGGTGGGACAAAAGCGAGAGGCGGTGGAACATTGGATTCTTCTTCTTCTTCGGCTAATCGCTCCGCTTCTTTTCTTCTTGCTTCTTCCGTTTCCATTTGCTCTTTCTTCTTTCTTTGCTCTCTTAGTTCATTCTCCGCATTTTAAAGGATATCAAACTCCGCTTGTATTCCCCAGTTTTGTTTGGGGGAAGTGGGAGATGATGCTTGTTGTGCACTTGGTTGATTGACTTTGGATTGGGTGCTTTTGGCATTCAAGTTCAAATTCTTGTACGGGTCCTCAAGTTCCTTGCCACCTCTCAAAATGACGGCATTTGCTTGGTGTGAAGGGTCTCTTGGGTTTTGGGGTTGCCCGGGCAAACCATTGGGTGGATGGATTGGGGCGGCTAAGGCTTTTGTTGCTTCTTGCGATTCCCAAACCTTTAGCGTTGCCTTGGTATCTTGATGTTCACTTCATAGTTGCCCAACGGCTCTTTGCAAATCATTGATGTTATCCCATGGAATTCCTCCTTGACCAATTGAAAATTGCTTGATTGGCCATAAGATTGAGAGGGTTGATTAAATGGTTGTTGATTGTAACCTTGATTTCCTTGAAAATTGCCTTGGAACCCTTGATTGTATCCATGATTGAAATGATTACCTTGTTGATTTCGGTAATTGTTGTAATTGTTGGGAACATAGAAGTTGCTACCTTGTTGGTTGAAGTTGCTCCTTTGATGAGGAGGCATATATGGGGGCATCTTTGGAGGACCTTGGTTAAAGAGCCTTTGTTGATTTTGATTAAATGGCCTCGATTGACTCCCTTGGGCACGTGGCATCGGATTTTGAACATTTTGATTTCCACAAGAGAAGTTGGGATGAAATCATGTGCCGGCATTGTAAGTATTGGAAAAGGGATCAAATTTACGTCTTTGCCCATACACTTGTATAGCTTGGACTTCATTTGGCTCTTCAATATAAACTTCTTCATTAGGAATGCAAGAGCTAGAATCATGGCCATAATTGCCACAATGATCACATTGAACTTCCCATGTTAATTGTTTTGAAGGAGAAGGCTGCCTTGGTGGAACACTCCCTTGAATTTGGTACATACCTCTAGGCGAGTAGGCTTTGAACTCATGGCATCCATTCTCTTTTTCAATTCTTCAACTTCCGCTTGAAGTTTCAATTCATTAGAACTCTTAGATGAGTTCACTTCGACTTTCTTTATAGAATCCCTCGATTGACCCATTCTAGAATCACTCCTTGCCATCTTCTCAATAAGATTTTTAGATGCCTCATCGGTGAGAGACGAGAAGTCTCCTCCGGCGGCCGAATTGAGGTTTTCCTTGGTTCACGATGAAAGGGTGTTATAAAATGTTTGGGTAGTTAGCCAATCGGGTATTCCATGGTGTGAACACTTGCGCAATAAATCTCTAAATCTTTCCCAAGCCTCACTTTGGCTTTCAAATTCATCTCTAAATATTTCTCCAAAAAGGCATTAGATAATTGAGCCCATGTTGTGAATGTATTAGCGGGATGACCTTGAAGCCATCTACGAGCTCCATCTCTCAAGGTCTTTGGAAATAGCAAACGATGCAATTGACATGAAGTTAATCCATTGAGACAGACTGCTACTTATTTTTCTTTAAATGAAGCAATGTGCTCTTGAGCATCTTCTTGGGAGAAACCATGAAAAGTATCTTGTTGAACTGCAGTTGTCAAATAGGCTTTTAATTCATAATTCTCGGGAATCTCTTCGAAATCAACGGGAGAAGATGTTTCTTCATGTGTGAGTTGGGAATGAGATCCTAAGGTTTCCATTTTTTGGATTGTTAGTGATGGTGGATTTGAATTTGGATGATTTGGAGGGAATGGATTTTGATTTGGTGATGGAGTTTTCGGTGATGGTGGTGAATTTTGTGAAGTGGAAGGTATGGAAGGATTATTTGGGGTGGGATTATGTGATGTAGAAGGTGTAAAAGGTGTATGTGGTAGGATGTGATTAAGGTTAGGAGGTGATAATGAAGGATGTGGAATGATGGTGGTTGAGTTATTTCCCCGAAAACGCAGTGCTCTAAAAGTCCTTTCTGGCTCCGGATCGAACCACAAGGGCGATGATGTGTTCCTGGGCATAAAACTCAATTAAACTGTGAGACTCCTAGCACCTAACGGTACTAGGGAAAAGGGAGAAGAGAAAAGAATCAAATACAACAACTAAAAACACAACAACTACTAGCCGCTCCCCGGCAACGGCGCCATTTTGATGGTCACCCCAATCGGATCGGCCGTTTAGCGAAGGACGGGGGGTCAAACAATATTTATAGACTCAGAATAACACAAAAACTACTAAAGTAATTGTGGTAAGTCGAGGTCGGTCCACAGGGAACGGAACGTAGTAGTAACGATTTAAAAGTAATGTGTTTGATGTCTAGAGGGGGGTTTCTAAGGGTCGAGTCTATACTAGCGAAATGACTATGAGAATAGCTAGGGGTGATCAATCTAGGGAAAGGTGTTAGGGGGAAGTCGGGATTCGGAACATGGAGTCTAAGAGGGTCGGGATCGAGTTTTTGTCGCAACATTGATAAAGGGAGAATGCCACCTTTCGGTTTCTTCACCCAACCCACCTAAAAACCCGCTTTCGCGGCGAAGAAGGGTAAGTCTCTTGTTATGGTAATTTCTACCTCGAGTTTCCCCATATTGATAGAAACGAGTCAAGGTCGGCCTAGTTGGCCGGATTAAAACAACAATGACACAACAACCATAAACAAGATAAACCAACAAGCAAGCAACCCACCAACATCCCTTAATTCAAATAATCCAAGTCCTCATCCCTAAACTTCCCCAACAAGAAATCTACTCACTAATCATAATGGAAGACAACAAAACATTAACTAAGGAGAAACTAACTAAAGCATGCATAATAACTAAATCTAAGGAAACTAATAACAAAATAATGAGAAAACTACGATCTAACAATTACCCACTAAACTATGAAACTACCAAATTAAACTAGAGAATAATCTAGAACAACATTAATAAAATCTAGAGAAACTAACAACACTAAGATAATCTAAACAACAATAATGAGGGAACACTAAAATAAATCTAAACTAGAGATTAGAGAGTGGAAAGAAATGTACCAACTATGAAGATCTACAAGAAATAAGAAGGTTGCATAAATAAAGATTGAATCTTTGATGGAGAAGATGAATAACTTGTCACTAATTCTTCAATAAACCCACAAATCTTCAAATAAAACTTGAAACTTGAAATAATAATCTTCTACAAACTTGAAATCTAGAGAATTGTTGATGGAAACTAAGTGGATCTACTACTAAATTACTATGTAAACTACTAGAATTATGGAGAAATTACTAAGAATACTACTTGATTACTCTACTAATGGATGGTGTAATATGATGGAGGACTACACACTAATGGAGGCCTATTACTACTTGCTTGGACAACAAATTAGGGTAGATATATATATATAGTAATGCCTTAATAGGTCTCTTAACCTAAAGCCCAAATCCAACTTTTGCTTCATTAGTGAGACAATCACCCTTTGCATCTTCATGGGGTAAAACTTCACCCTGCGGTTTGACGAGTTGATCCCACCGGGTGAAATTTCGCCCGGTGAGATTTTCTACTCATTTTGCGGTTTTTGGCATTTTTCTCCATCGGGCGAAATTTCACCCGATGGGCAAAATTTCACCCGGTCATTTTCACCCGGTGAGATAGCTCGGAAAATCTTCGGGGAGGCACTTTACCGTCGGGTGAAATTCCGCCCGGTGGTACTTCATCGGGTGAAATTTCACCCGGTCAGTCTCTTTGGCCTCTTTCCTTGTCTCATTCTTCGTCGATTGATTGGATGACTTTAAACTTTAAGTTGTGTGCTTTACTCTTTGGACGGTAGTCCTTTCTCTTGTGCTCGTGGAAGCTCGATTGTGATTTCGGTGCCAAATCCTATCAAAATTGATAGAAAAACTACCAAAAATACGTAAAATGCACAAGAGGGACGCTAATGCGAGAAGTACTCAAAATATGGTGATAATCGCCCTCTAAACTCGCAAAACGAGGGAAAAACGGGTCTAAATGGGGTGGGGGGAAACGGTCTAAATTTTGCACACAACAATACTTCACTTTCCTGATTTTTCCAGCAGCCAGCAGGTTGTCCACCTCCTGGTTTATGACTTGATTTCTTTTTGGGGCGAACTTCCTTTTTTTCTGCTAGATTGGCTTGTAGCTGGGATCCACACTCAGCCTGTGGGTTATAATGCTGGGGTCTATACCTACCATATCATCATGGGACCAAGAAAAACAATCCATGTTAGTCTTTAATAATTCAATGAGGTTTTGGCGGATACTACCTTTACACTCTGATCCGATTAACACTTTTCGCTCCGAGTGTAGCTTATCCAGGTTGACTTCGTCTACCTCCCCCTGAGGTGATTCGACGTACTCCTCCTGAATATGCTGGCTTTATAATTGCTATGCTGGAGGGTTTGCCGTCTTCTTGAGAGCTATCTTGTAGCAGTCTTTTGCCTCCTCCTGGTCTTCTCTGATTTTCTGCACTCCCCAGGGTGTAGGGAACTTCAGGCACTGGTGGTAGGTGGAGGTGATCGCCTTCATCTCATGGATCCAAGGCCTTCCTAGGATCACGTTGTAGGTGGAGGGTCCATCAATGACCAGATACCGTACTTGCTTGTTCACTCCTCCTGCATATGTGGGAATGGTGATTTCTCCCAGGGAGTGCTTGGTTTCTCCGCTGAAGTCAATTAAGGGAACCGCTTTTTTGCTTAAGTCTTTCTTACTAAACCCCATGTTCTGGAGGGTCTCCAACATAATGAGATTAACCGAGCTTCCGGTGTCCACCAGTATTTTCTTCACAGTGCAATTCTCTATGGATAGCGTGATGATCAGAGCGTCATGGTGGAATTCTGGAGTAGATTCTGCGTCAGTTTCATCGAAGGTGACGGTTGGGAGATCCTTGCAACTGATTCTGCAGGAGTGCTCCGGTTTTTCTCCTCTAGCCTGAGAAGCATGCCTTTTGGCTGCTGAATAAGTCAGCCCGTATAACTCCGAGCCTCCTGTGATCACGTTGATGATTCTGGTGCACAGTGGAGGTGGAGAAGGCAACATTTGGTCTGCTGCATTTACTCTGCTGGAGCTCCTGGACACGAGGTGATCCAGGTTTCCCTGGTCATATTGGAACTTAACCTCCTTTCTAAGCAAGACACACTCATCAGTGTTATGCCCGATGTCGTCGTGGAATTCACACCTCTTGCTGGCATCCCTATAATGGAATTCACACACTCATTAGTATACTCCAGTCTTCTCGGCCACCTGACTCTGCGTCCCAACTCCCTCAGAGCTTTGAGTACCCCAACAAGGTTGGCGGAGAACCCGTATTCACTCACTTTAGGTGGCAACTCTGGGTTGTCCTTCCAGTCTTTTTCCTCAGAGACCTTGCTCACGTTTCTAGCGTAAGGTTTCAACCTTTCACCCCTATTCTCTACTGGCGCTTTTCTGGAGACGTGCTCGGAACCGTACGTAACCCTTCTGGGACCCGAATCTTCTTCTAGTCTGATGGTTGCCATTGCCTTGGTTTGTGCATCCTCAAATGTGGCACATGGGTACTTTGTGAGATCCTTGTAAACATCGGAATCCTGGTGGAGCCCTTCGCGGAAGGCTTCTATGGCAGTAGCTACATCACATCTGGGAATGGTTACTTTATCCTTGTTGAATCTGTTGAGGAAGTCACGTGTGGACTCTTCAAACTTCTGCTTTACCCGGTACAGATCCTTGGTCTGCTTTTCCGGCTTCCTGCTGCTGGTGAACTGCTGGTTGAATGCATTGACCAAGTCAGCAAAGGAGGTGATGCTCCGGTTGGGTAGACCGACAAACCAATGAAGGGTTGCTCCTGATAGAGTGGAACCAATCCCTTTGCGCATGCAAGCCTCCTCCAGGGGCCCCGTAGCGGTCACCACCATCATTTTCTGTTTATACTGGTTGATGTGATCTAGAGGGTCTGCGGTGCCGTCGTAAAGAGTCATGGCTGGGGGAACGAACCCTTTAGGTACTGTAACACAGGCCAGATCGTTGATGAAGGGCGAGTCTGCATAGCTGTCCCTCGTTGCTCTCTCCAGGGGGCGTGCCATTCCAGGAATTCTGTTGATCAGGTCCCTCAGTTCCTGGTACTGCTGATCCATCACACCGCCTGTTCCTACAAGAGGGTTAGAAGCAGGTGGAAAAAAGTTGAAAGGTGTACTCCCTGTATGAGGTCCTCCAGGGTGTTGAGTGCTAAGAAGAGGAGGTAAAGGTGTTGCGGCGGTCGTAGATCCAGGCTGCCATCCTGACGCATGCTGAAGTGTGACTCTGGGTGGCCAGATTCCTCCAGAATATGGGCTGTTGTCGGGGTCGCCATGTTGACGGGAACTCCTGGCTGCCATCCTGGTGCATGCTGGCTGGAGATAGGCGTCGCCCACGCTCCTCTAGAGGACTGGTTGTTGGATAGGGTGCTCATTTCTGGTTGGGTTGCAATTTGCCACTTCGGCGTCTGGTGGACAGTGGTACCTGTAAAAGATAGTGAGTTAGTTTTCCGACTTTTGATGTTAGAGAGAAGGTTACCTGCAATACAAGATCTTCCGGATGTGGGGCCATGGGACAGGTAACCCAATCCTTGGGGTTTCAATGACTGGATCAGGTGGAGCCGATCATAGCTTCAGTCTGGTGACCAATTCTGATGGGACTTCTCTGGTGGTCTTCCTGCTGGTTGTTGATTCTCTGCAGGTGCGTTCTCCTCCATGTACCAGGGATGGTATCTCTAGTGACAGTGGGACTGATGCAGCTGGAGATTTATTTGATGCTGAGATCTGGGCCCTGATGTCTTGATTGTCTTTCTTTAGGGTCTCTACTGCCTGACGCGGAGCATCGATTCCCTGGAGCACGCTCTGCATCGGTTTTGGACGCTGTGCTACTGTAAGTTCCTCCAAAGAGCCCTCCTTGAGTCGAGGTTCTGGCTGGTATGCTCTCCTTCCTGGCCTTGGAGAAGCTGGACGCCCCAGAAGTTTTAGGCACTGGAGGGGGCTAGATGCCGGTGATGAAGGTTTCCTTGCCAGGCTGGTGGGGATTTCCTGAGTGAGCGGCGTGAAGATGGGCCCTGTTGGACCTGGAGGTGGTCCTCCTCCAGCGGGCTGAGTTGATGCTTCCTGACTGCTGGAGGGACTTTGACCGGATCCAGACATGGTGATATGCAAGTCGTTTCACTGTAGGATTTGGCTTATAGAAAATGATCACTTTGCCCCATGGTGGGCGCCAAATTGTTTTGGTAAAAATTTACCTGGTTCACGATTTCGGTTGCGGGTTAAAGTAATCGGCCTATAACTACGGGTTAACGAAGTAATGACGAATCAAGCGAACGAGGAACGACGAAAGAAAAATGAACAACACACAAAATTTTGGTGACGCGAAAACCCGATATGGGAAAAAATTGCGGGGTGAGTCGGAATCCCACCAAGAGTCTACTATGAATGGAAAGGACCGAAAAATAAGAAGGGTACAAGTATGGACTATAACTGACTATTAGTATTTTCTATAGTGTTTGCTTGAAATTGGTGTATGTTGATGATGAGTTGAATATCAGTCAATGGGTTGAATGAATTTCTGCTTGGTCCTCCTCCTTTATAACGTCTTTTGCCTTTAGGGTTTCCTGATTCTGCTCCTGATTTTTCTCCTATCATTCAAGAGGAATTCCTAAAATTTAGGAGGTAGTTTTTGACTGTTTCTCCTTGTGCATGGGCTGGCATTTTCAGTTGGCCAAATGACGTTATTGCAATGCTTCTCGGCCCATAACCTTGTGTTGCTTCGGATCTCGACTGGCCCAATGATTTTTAATTGTGTTGACTTTTGACTTCCGACTTTTGACCTTTGACCTTTGACCTTCCATTTGTAATATGCCACGTCATGCTTCGAGGATGCGGATTTTATCCCAAACAACTGTCTCGAATAATCGATGTTAATGTAACTCAATGTTTAGGTTATATTCAAACCTAGAATATATGATTACGATTATCATTATTATGTTTGAAACTTTTCATTTCATAAAGTTGAGAGAGGTCAAACAGTTATTGTGCAACCGCTTATGTAATGATAATTTAAGTTAGCAGACTTTTAGTACATTAATTACGTCGTCTATTATTTGATATATACAATTCACAACTAATATAAAAAAAAATTCCTCCTTCGAGGCTGCCATCTACCAATTTCGGTAATGGTAAGCCCCAAATTTTAATCTTTGTTAATTTTAAGTAGTTTCTTTAGTTTATGAATAACTCTTATCTCTCTCTTTTGGAGATTTGTCCCCATCAATTGATGAGTTTGTTCCTATATTTTTTGTGGGGTTGTTCTCTCTTTTGGAGAGGTCCAAGAATTATGTGCAAGATCATGGGAGCAATGAAATTTCTACGTATAGTGATACAATTGAGGTTAGATCTCGGTCTACTATTTATCAAAATAGAGATCCTTTTGAAGACTATATCATCAGATTCATAGATTCCTTCGCGAAAGACTGTGTCAATCAACAATGATATATAGAAGCGTGTTATTCTAATAACGATCTTTGTCTCAAGGATGTTCTTTATATATTTTTTACAAATCTGTATTCAGTTCAATTTGATATCGTTTATAGTTGCCGTATGACTTATTATTAATGAAACTGATCTTCACTTCAAAAGCAAAAAATAAAAATATTACGTCTATTATTTCATATTTGGGTTTTAAGTGGGTACTCCATATTAGTTCATATGAAAAATTTATCTCTATTATTCCATATTACGTCTATTATTTCAATTTAATCCTTTTTTCCGTAAGTAAGACTTTTTATATGAAAAATTTACTAATTATCCATAACATATGAATTATATTTGGGAAATTCTCTCTTGTATCCTCCAGTTTTCATTTTTTCCATTTGTATCCCTGCGTATTAGCAATCACCAAATGCTTAAACTCTATTAATTTGTCTAAACTGTGATTAAACTACATTTAGCTAGACAACTTAGATCAAATGACATGGAATTTCTTTTGTTTTTTTTTGTATTTTCCCTCCAAAGTGTTTAACTTTCTTTCTCCCTCCAATTCTCAATCTTTTGCCTCCCATATTTCCTATTAATACTCCGTATTTTCTTATCTTCACTTGCTTATTATTTATCTCTACATACACCGCTCTTTATTCCTCTCTCTTACCCTCTCAACTTTTTCTCCCTAATTTTTCATCATGTCATCTTCATCTACAAATTGAGAAGAAATAACCCCATTAAAGGAGTTAAATTTCGAAATCTTGCAACATTTGCAGGAGAAATGCGGTACTAAAGATATATGGTTCGACATCTAACCCACGAAAAGCATACTTCAAATGTCTTGATTGCAACAATTTTGTAATGTGGTTAGGTAAGGAACATGTTATATTCGGTGAAGGTTTCAAAAAACAGAATAGCTATGAAGATGAAGACATTTCAGCAAGTCTTGAAGCTATTAGTGATAAATTTCTGGGATTATTGAAGATGCAAATGAATTTCAGCTTGAATTTCTCCATTCTGCAGATGTATTAACAACAAACGATTAAGAATGAAGTAACATAATAAAGCCCTATGTTTCGGACCCTAAATATCTTTCACAACAGCCATATTTTGAATGTTAAATGCAAAATTCTAAACCCTAATCGCAGTTTTCAGAGATGCTTTGTAAATTCCGAATACCCACATAAATTACTCAAAAGAAACACACATTAACACTGTAAGAGAGCCCAAATTTCGATAATTACTTTCAAACATTTACAAGACTTAACACTTGATGACAAAGAAGATGAATAACATACCTTAATCAGATTGTAGAGAATTAGAACTTGAGCATTTCACTTTGAAGAGAGCAAGATTGGCGGATGATGACGATTATGTGACTAGATGATAAGTCGAACAAGGGAAGAAAGAAAGGGGAAGAGGTTGGCTGGGTTTGGCAGTTTGAGATTATAATGAAGTGAGTGACGGGTGAATTAGGGATGACCCACAACGTCGCCTCTCCATCCGAATTTAACAGGTTACCCCTTCCCCGGGATCAAGATGCTCAGCATTCAGTTTGATGGCACCTCCGATCCGAAGGATCATCTGGCAGCGTACGAGAGCCACATGGCCATGTATGAGGTAGACGATGTCGTGTGGTGTAGGGTATTTTCCACGAACCTCACCGGCTTCGCTTAGTCTTGGTACAGAAGACTACCGACGGCCTCGATTTGACCAGTACGCTGACAGTCGCCGCCGACAAATCGTAATTGTGGATTTCACGATGACCATGCGACAAGGACCGAAGAAGTCGATCAGGGATGGAATTTCTCTGGAGTGCCAGCAAGTGAAGGTTGTCAAAACTTCAACCACAGCATGCGCCTCGACCCATACTCTGGTGGACAACCCTCTGAAGAGTCAGCTATTAAGAGAAAGGCCTGCCTCCTTAATTGAGGCAAGAAGGATAGCCAAGGGATACATGACAGGGGAATAATACCGACGAGTGCATGAAGATGCCCCATCCTCAAGAACCCGAAGAAGGGAACAAGATAAGAGCTTGGCTGAAGAGAAGGTGACAAAGAAAAACCGAAGAGGATCAGAGAGGAGGAAGGACAAGACGTCTTATACCCCTCGCTTCGAGTATTATATTTCGCTAATCGACCGAGAGCCAAAATCTTTGAGATTGAACACCAATATAATACTCCCGCCAAGTCCCTATCATTGACACGTATTTTTTTTTGGACCGAGTTTGATATTTTATCCACTTTCCATTTTAGGCCATAAATGTGTGGTTCACATTTACCCACCTATTTCTTTCTCTTTCTCTTTTTTTTTGAACCACTCAGGCACTCATTTTCCATTCCTTATTTTTCACCTCAAAAGTAAATGGGTCATCATAGGAACTCGGAGGGAGTATATAGAAGAGAATAAAATTACTTAGAAAGATATATTAGCTTAATTCATAAAAGTGATTTACAATGTATTTATAGTTTACGGAAAATGTTTTTACTAAAATAATACTCCCTCCGTTCCGTTCATTTGTTTGCCTTTTCTATTCATTGTGAGGATTATTTTAATTAATGGTAAACAAATGAACAAGACGGAGGAAGTATGCGATAATAATATTAAGCAAAACTACAACCATTGTTATAAACAATGCATAAACGCAAATCCTGATTTACTATTCATCATTTACTATTCTGCATTTACTAAACACTCTCTCCGTCCCAAAATGTGTGTCCCATTTACTTTTGTATAACAATTAAGAAAATGGTGTGATGATTGAGTATATAGACAATGATGACTCCCTTTATAGAGGAAGTCATAATGTTGTGTGAGGTGGTGTGAGTTAATGAAATAGCAAAATGATAAATACTAACTTGGTAGAGAGGAAGTTGTAAAAAAGGATAGGTTAAAAAGGAAAGTTGAGAAATTGGATAATCTTTAAGAACCTACCAAAAAGGAATACGTGACATCTACTACTTAATTTTTAATTTTTAAGTTTGATATCTTCAATAAGTTGACCTTTAAATAGTCATGCAATACCAAAGAAACTAATTAATAGTCATCTACTACTCCATGATACTAACTCTTAAGTATCCCACTTACATAATACTCTACTATTTATTAAGAACTTAATTAACCACTAACATAATTATTGGATCAATAAAAAAAACTTAATTATAGGAACAACTATTTTGATTAATATTTGGATCACAATAATCCAACGCACTTCCTTGATCCAAAATTTGTTGGATCTACGTTCGACTTTTGCCATGCCGAATGGTACTTGATTTTACGTCTTTTGCCATAATGGTCCGTTTGGGAACACGGATTTCATTTTAAATTTGGATTTAACACAAATAATTTGTTTGGGAAATAAAGTGAATTTGTGAATTTGGATTTTGTCAAATCCAACCAAATATAATACCTTCACAAAAAGACTCATTTAAAAATGCAACCTTAACACATGTCATTCTAAAATTCATAATTTCACTTTTTTAATTTGACAATGACGATTTGAAATGAAATATAGGTTCTCAAACGCTACCTTAAAGAAAACTTATGATACCTCATATTCTCATATTCTTCAAATTTCGACCATGCTTGTAAGATGAAAATTCCTCTACGATCTTTGCCTTCTTATGATTCTTTGGGCATTACTTGCTTTCACTCACTGCTAGTTTCCATTTTTTTATTCAAGTTTTGAGAATTACATTCATAATTTTATCGTTTCATTCCACCTTGGTTTGCTTCAATTATATATGGAGGAGTGCAATTGTTTTCTTCATCTCAACTTTGTGAAGCCCTTGTCTCCACTTTGTGACGAACTTCTCGTCATCATCTTGTTGGTGCACATTATCACCAACTTTTCATTTTGGAGCACATATCTCCAAAAATCATAATAGGTCACTTCTCTCTACAAAAAATAGATTATCGATCGATGGAGCCCTTCTCTCCACCATTTCATTTATGGTGCACTTCTCACCATACATTTATAAAGCACGTCTCTTCATTAAAACTTGGCAGAATCAATTTTATTTTCTACCAATTCAAACTCAATAGAGTACTTCTCTCTATCTCACATTTTTTTTCATTTCTATCATTGACACTTTTCTCACCATTTTTTTGTCTCTCAATTTCCGAATCGAACCTGTCTACTTAAGTGGAGGTAAAAATTGTGTTTATCTTCTAGACTCAAGAAGCGTAGCTCTGATACAATGTAGAATTTGTAAGCGGAATATAATTGAGAGAAAAAGGAGAAGTTTTTCATACTAAGTTGCTCAAAAAAATAAACATAATAAGTTGACCTTTTTTTTGCCAAATGATCAAAACCACCTTAATACATGTCAAGAGCCAACACTAATGTATGAGCTCTTTTGTACAAGGATCGAGGTAAAACATAATACAACACAGAAAAACAGAAACTTAAAAAAAACCTAAACGAAACGAAAATACGTTGTCCAAGAGCCAAAACATGTTGATGGAAAGCCGTGGAAAGGCTACGAACTTTAGCATTCACCGCATCATTTTCCAAGCAGAGAACTATAAAACTGATCGTCGAAAGCGCGAATGAGCCAAACAAAAAGCACTTACGCCATATAAACGTAGAAAGAAACGGAAAAGGACAGATCTAGAGGACTTGTCTCCAATGGAGATAAAACTTTTACTTTTTGATGATCGAGCACGCCTAAGACCAGGCCAGCAGACCGAGAGGCAAACCCAATTGACGCGAAGGAGAAGCTGAGGTCCCTCAACCAATCCCTAAATCACCACCACTTTAGACAAAGTCTCTAGAGTAGAACCAACACACCCATGACGCCAAGACAACATAATCACCCTAGAAAGATCTTTAGGATGAAAACCTTCCAACTAATACCAAGTTCCCCTATATAGAAGGAGATTATTATGATAAAGGGAAAAAGCATAAAAAAACTAATAGCAAGCAACATGCAAACTTTCATAATAGTTGACGGAATCCACCACAGCCAAGCCTAGCAAACACCACCATCCAAACCCAAAACAATCACATCACCAAAAAAACGATCTCAAACCGATTAACACCAAGCTATCTACACAAGCCCTATGAACCATATCATGGATAAACAAACATTATCCCACCAAAACCTTCATGCAAACCGATAAAGGAGAGGAACCAACAATCAAAACAAGCAAACCGAGCCATGCCACCACAAAAAAGACATCAAAAAGAAATCCGGAAGGACCAAACGCCCACACCAAAGACAGAAAAAGAAACAAGGGGAAAATACTCCTAGACCAACCAAATGTGCAAGAATCGATAGATGGGGGAAGGAGAGGGGGGAACACCTATACGAATTCACGCACCCAACAAGGCTTAAACATAAGGAGAAACTTTTCATTTTTAATTAATTTTTTAAAAAAATCAGATTTTTGTTTTTAAAAAAAACTAACAATTAAACATTAAAAAGACAAAAGCATCCAAAATAAACATAATCTTTAAGTGACACACTAAACTCGAACATATATACCATACTACTAGAAAAGAGGGCAAAGAAACCATGTTAAAATGCTCTAAGATATCAATATGGAGATGATCTTCAAGTCAAAGGTGTCTTAGAGTAAGAAATCATGTGAGAAAAATGATTTCTTTCCATATGTTTTAGAAACCAATATTAAGAGATAAATGGTTTCTTTGGTCAATGATAAAAACACCTTATTTGAGAGATAAATGGTTTCTTATGTCAACTTAATAAACCATGTAATGTACATAAATGATTTCTTTGCCTACCAACTTAATAAACCATATAACACACTTAAATGATTTCTTTGCCACCTTAATATTTTTTTTTTAATAAACTTTTAATATTCAAGGTAGCCCAAACTTTAAAATACAAAGTGCGCATTTTCACATATCAACTAAAATAGACACGGATTTCCATAAAATATCTGATATATACATATATACATATATATATACATACACACACACACACATATGATGATGCTAAGGTGTTTGAAAATTACATTAGAAACACAAAAAAGTATGCTACGGAGTATAACATAAATATCCCAAAATTGAGTATGTTTTCCAAAGATGAGTTCTCCAGAACGAATCTAAGTATTCACTTTGTAATCAATCTTCCATATCTTCTACTTTCTGCTCGAGAACAAAACTTATCCATATTTCTCGTACCTCATCAATCATTTGTTGTGTATACAATTTGGGAACATCTTTAAAACACTACAAGAGAAAAAAATCAACATTAGAAATATATAAAGGAAAGTATAGAGTACAAAATAGTCGAGTCTGTTAGAAGGTTTTAACAAAATCAATAGAAAAAATGAAGAGACAACATTTCAGATTACCGCATTTCCAAATTTCAGAAAATGAAAAAATCAACTTTGTAATGTGGTGTGTGTCAAATTTAGACCATTTTCCTCCCATTTAGACCCGTTTTTTCTCCGTTTTGCGAGATTAGAGTGCGATTATCGCCTTATTTTTAGTCTTTCTCGCATTCGCATCTCTCTTGTGCATTTCACGTGTTTTTGGTAATTTTTCTATCTATTTTGATAGGATTCGTAACCAAGAGCATGTCCAAGCTTCAACAAGCACAAAAGAGTGGAGTACCGTCTGAAAGCAACACACGAAACTTGAAGTCCAAGCAACCAAACGGCAAAGAGCAAGACCAGAAAAGAGGTCAAGGAAACCATCGAGTGAAGTTTCACCCGATGAGATACCACCGGTCAAAGTTACGCCCGATGACATTTCGACCTCTTCGAAGATCTTCAGGAAAACTCTCATCACCGGGCGAAATGACCGAGCGAAACTTTCACCCATCGGGTGAAATTTCGCCCAACGGTAAAGAGGCTCTGAAATGTAAAATCTGGAAGGAAGCTCACCGGGTGAAGTTTCACTCGGCAGTAATGGCCCGTAAATGGCAAATGCTCGCAGGGAAACGTTTCACCATATGAAGATTCATTGGGCAAAAGTCTCACTAGTGGAGCAAAATTGGATTTGGGCTTTTACTCCATTAGATCTGGAAAACTCTTTAGCTTATATTAATTCTACATTTTGGTAATCAAGCTACTTCATTAGTCTAGATTTAGATTTTGATGAAGATTAAAGTGGTTTTGCAAGGATTTAGTAACAAGATTCTTGTATGATTTCTTGAATCTTCATTATTTATATTCATCTTCATCTTATTCCTTTAAATATTCTTCCATTGTTGGTATTGTCTTGTTCTCTCTCTCTCTCTCTCTCTCTCTCTCTCTCTCTCTCTCTCTCTCTCTCTCTCTCTCTCTCTCTCTCTCTCTCTCTCTCCCTCTCTCCTAATTGGTTTCTTCTTTAGTTTTCTCTCTAGTTTATTGTTTTCCTTAATTTTGTCTAGCTTTGTTATTATTTCTCATTTAGTTCTTGTTCTTGGTTTTGTTTTTCTTCCGTATCGTGATTAGATTAATCTTCCCTCTTTTGTTAGCATGGATTGTTTTTATCCAATTCCCTTATTGTTTGTTTTTATTAGTTTAACCATGATTAATGAGTAGATTCTTGTTAGGGGGTTAGGGGAGGTTGGATTTGGGTAGCATAGATTAGGGATTCTTGAAATTGAGTACACTTGGATTGGTTGGTCTAATTTGAAATTGTTGTATATGTGTTGACCTTACTTGATCAATTTGGTTGACTTGTATTCACCCGAATCAATATGGGAAAACTCGGGGTTTGGGTAATTCCGATTAGAGATTTAGCTTTTTCATCACGAAAGTGGGCTTTAGCTAGGTTGGGTAGAGAAACTGAAAGGCGACTCGCTCCCTATCAATTGTGTATCGTTGCTTGATTCCTTATTTACGTGTTCCATTCCTGATTCCCCCTCTAGACCCCGAATACATTTAGACTTAGACTCGACTGACCTTACCTAGACCGTTCCTGTGGATCGATCCCGACTTACCGCTACTACGTAGTAGTTGGCCGAAGTTATAAATATAGTTTGTCTGTGCGGGTTGTGACGCCCGCGCAACATAATTCATATTGCATTGGTTGACTATGGATAATCGTTTACCTTCGGGCAAAAGTGGACATCGAGTGTTTCTAACATTCTGCATCTTGATATAGCCGATTCGACAATTTTTTGGTCAACATTGTTGACCTCCGCCTATCTAGGATCGGTCGTTAACGATTGGATAGTGGATCAAACAATATTTATAAGACTCGAAAATAACACAAAAATAAATAAATGTAGTCGTGGTAAAACGAGGTCGGTCCACAGGGATGACGGTGAGTTGATTGAGAAATAACGAATGCGCTTGGGGTCTTAATGGAGGGTTTTGAACCGAATCTAAACTAATGAAGCGATAAATGACAAATAGTAATAAATAAGGAAAAAGTGTTAGGGGAGTCGGAGAATCGAAAATCGGTCTACGAGTCAAGAGATTATGGGGTTGGTCTCAAAGTTGATAAAGGGAGAATGCCACCTTTCGATTTCTTCACCCAACTTATCTAAATCCCGCTTTCGCGGTGAAAAAGGGTAAGTCTCAAGTCAAGGTAACTCCTACCCCGAGTTTCCCCATATTGATAGAAGTGAGTCAAGGTCGATCTAGTTGGTCGGACTAAGTCAACAAAGACACAATAACCTCAAACAAGATTAATCAACAAGCATGCAACCAAATCACAATTCCTCAATTCATATTACCCAAAATCCTCCTCCCATAACCCCCTAACAAGAAACTACTCACACTTCATGGAGAAAATATCAAGAAAAATAACAATGGTAATCATACCAATAACAAGCATAATGATAAAAACTAGAGGAATTAAGACTAAAACAACGAAGGAAACTACGATCAACAAATGAAACTACCAAACGATTTAAAAACAATGCAAGAAAAATCAAAGAAAACGATGCAATAAAGAGAGAGTAAGAGTAAAAACTAATATAGAGAAAAGGGAGAAGAAGAGAGTTATACCAACAATGGAGGAAAACAAGAAATAAGGAAGATGAAGATCCATGTAAATAATGGTGAAGCCTTGATGAAGAAAACAATGGATTTGTCACTAATTCTTTGATGATCTCCAAAGAACTTCTTGACTAAAGCTAGAATTTCTTACAATAACTTGAATCTAAAGCTAGATGAATAAGATGAAGACTGATGAAAACTATGAATGGGCCTCCTAAGTGTTCTAATGGCTTCTGATGTGTGCTAAATTTATCCTGTTTTTCCTCCCATTTAGACTCGTTTTCCTCTATTTTTGTGAGATTAGAATGCGATTATCGCCCTATTCTTAATCTTTCTCGCATCAGCGTCTCTCTTGTGCATTTCACGTATTTTTGGTAGTTTTTCTATCTATTTTGATAGGATTCTTAACCAAGATCACGTCCGAGCTTCCACGAGCACAAGAGAGTGGAACACTGTCCAAAGCAACGCACGAAACCTAAAGTCCAAACAATCAAACAACGAAGAGTGAAACCAGAAAAGAGGTCAAGGAAACCATCGGGTGAAGTTTCACCCGATGAGATATCACCGGGCGAAGTTTCGCCCGACAACATTTCGATCTCTACGGAGATCTTCAGAAAACTTTCACCCACCGGGCGAAATGATTGGGCGAAACTTTCACCCATCGGGTGAATTTTCACCCGACGGTAAAGAGGCCCCCAAATGCAAAATTTGGAAGGAAAGTTCACCGGGTGAAACCACCGGGTGAAGTTTCACCCGACGGAGATAGCTCGTGAATGACAGAAGTTCGCAGGGCGAAGTTTCATCCCTTGAAGATTAATTGGACAAAAGTCTCACTCAAAGTGCAAAAATTGGATTTGGGCTTTGGTTTAGTGATCCATTAAGCTACTACTATATATATAGTTAACCTAATTAGATGCACATCACATACATTACATACTATATTATTACACTACTTAGAATAGAGTAGAAAATCATTAGATATTCATAGAGGCTACGTAGTTTTCATCAATCTTCATCTAGCTTTAGATTTAAGCTTTTGTAAGGAATTCTAGTTTTATTCAAGAAGTTCTTTGGAGATCATCAAGGGATTAGTGAAAAATCCATGGTCTTCTTCAACAAGGCTTCTCCTTTATTTTTATGCATCTTCATCTTTCTTATTGTTATTTTTCTCCATTGTTGGTATAACTCTTTTCCTCTCCCTTTTCTCCAGATTAGTTTTTTACTCTTCCTCTCTCGCTATTACATCATTTTCATTGATTTTTCTTGCATTGTTTTTAGATTGCTTTGTAGTTTCATTTGTGGATCATAATTTCCTTCGTTGATTTAGTTTTATTTCCTCTAGTTTTCATCATTATGCATGTTTTTGGTATTATCTCCATTGTTATTGTTCTTGTAATTTTCTTCATGAATTGTGAGTAGTTTTCTTGTTAGGGGGTTAGGGAGGAGGATTTTGGGTAATATGAATTAAGGAATTGTGGTTTGGTTGCATGCTTGTTGATCTATCTTGTTTGAGGTTATTGTGTCTTTGTTGACTTAATCTGGTCAATTAGATCGACCTTGACTCACTCCTATCAATATGGGGAAACTCGGGGTAGGAGTTACCTTGACTTGAGACTTACCCTTTTTCGCTGCGAAGGCGGGATCTAGATAAGTTCAGTGAAGAAATCGAAAGGTGGGATTCTCCCTCTATCGACTTTGTGACCAACCCCATAACTCCTCGAATGATAGAACCCGATTTTTGATTCCCGACTCCCGCTAACACCTTTTCCTTATTGATTATTCTTCGTCATTTATCGCATCATAGTTTAGACTCGACTCAACCCCCCCCCCCCCCATTAAGACCCCAAACGCATAGCTCTTACTCGATTATCTCACTGTCATCCCTGTGGACTGACCTCGACTACATTTATTTGTTTTTGTGTTATTTACGAGTCATATAAATATTGTTTGATCCCCTATTAATCGTTAACGACCAATCCTAGATGGGCGGAGGTCAAAATGGCGCCGTTGTCGGGGATCACAACTAGTTATTTGAGTTTTAGTGTATTTGTGTTTGTTTAATTGCTTTCATTTTATTTTTCCCCTTTCCCTAGTACCGATTGATGCTAGGAGACTTATCGTTTGTTGAGTTTTATGCCCAAGAATACGTTATCGCCCTTGTGGTTCGATCCGGAGTTGGAAAGGACATTTAGAGCCTTGAGATTTCGGGGAAACAATTCAACAACTATAATCCCACATCCTTCACTCTCACCACCAAATCAAAATCACATCCTACCACATACAACTCTTACACCAAATAAACCTTCCACATCCTCTACTTCACAAAATTCACCACCAACTCCATCATCACCAAAAACTCTACAACAACCTCAACAAAATCAAAGCCCTCCAAATCTACCTTTACCACGTCAACCAATGACGACCTTAGGGTCTCATTCCCAACTTACACATGAAGAGACCCCATCACCGGTCGATTTCGGGGAGATTCCCAAAAATTATGAACTTAAAGCTTCTTTCACCAATGCGGTCCAACAAGATACTTTTCATGGTTTTTCCCAAGAAGATGCCCAAGAACATATAGCATCGTTTAAGGAGAAACTAGTCGGGGCCCGATTGAAAAGGTTAACATCATGTCAACTTCACCGAATTCTATTCCCTAAGACCTTGCAAGACGGAGCTCGAGGATGGCTTCATGGCCATCCAGATAACACTTTTACAACATGAGCTCAACTATCCAATGTCTTCTTGGAGAAATATTATCCATCGTCCAAAACTAACCAATACCGCATGGAGATACAAACTTTTAAGCAAGACGAATTTGAAAGCCTAAGCGAAGCTTGGGAGCGATTTAGAGATCTACTTCGTAAATGTCCTCATCATGGAATACCCGATTCACTACAACAAAATGATCTTTTCGCGGCGATTATTTTGGTATTTCGTGGCGATTATGTTCAACGCAAAAGTTTTCCCCATCGATTGTGTAATCGAGGTGGTAGGCGGCGTTGTCGTAGCCTTTCGTAGCGAATAATCTATTCGCTGTGTTAGTTTCTAAAAATTGACGCGAAAGAAGAGAAGCTTTAGTGGCGATTATTATTGATGCGGGGTAATATAGTTTGATATTACCTTATAATAATTGTAGCGATTTATTTGACACGATAAGTATGATAAAATGTCATTTTGTGATAATTGTTGCAATTGTATTTGACACGATAAGTACTATTAAATGCAACCATCACCTCTATCTCTCAAATGCGGTGTGAAAAAAAAAAGTTAAAAAAATGTAACTTTTATATCACTCATAAATTCCCAAAAATTTATATATCCAACATCGACTAAATTAAATTAACATAAATAAGAACAAAATAAGTGCAAATGAACTTTTGACAACCTAAAAAAAATTCCTACGTCTTCGGCTACCAAAGCAAAGCTCTGAATTATGTTAAAGTATTCGCGCCTCGAAAAAAACAATCAAGCTGATTCCCCGCAATTTCCTCCTTGGTTAAACCCTCCTGCGTTTGAACAAATTTAATTAGTAGGATTAAAAGATTGCAATAGGTATAACAATTAAAAAAAAGACTTAATATTCGCAAACAAGTTCACATTGAACAAATTTCATTTTCTTTCCGAGAGTCATTAGACGAAAATACACAAACAAATTTCATTTTTCCGTGTCCAAGAACCCCATAATGTAGTGTATACATCTCCCATCGGTAAGGAGAGTGTGAGGACCTGTCAAAACCACACCAAATCTCCCATCTGAAATTTTCAAAAAGATTAAAAAATGGATGTCATACGAATATATTAATAATATTTTCAATATATTGTAATGCATATATATAGATGAGGAATGCCCAAGCCGCTATTTCATACTCGTACAACAAATTGATATCAACAGGGCAACAAACAGGGTGAATTGAGGTAAGGCAAAAGGGAACAGTAATGAGAAATGTACAGATTACTAGCTTCCCTGATTTTTATCAAAAGGAAACAGTCAAGCCTAACAGAAAGTTTGAGTTTCCGAGACCATATTGACTCCTAAGACTGTTATAGATAGCGTTCCTGCACACGTGACGCATCAGAGAATAGACTTTCCCACAACAGTTAACAATTACCATGTGTGATGATACAGTACCACAAGATTCAACTTTTCCTGATCTGGGGATATGTTCAAATGATCCTAATCTCCTATATGCTTACTAGTCTTTATGTGATGATAAATCAGCATTGGTACTCATGTACATATCAAGAGTCCAACAAAGAGATTGGTACTCCTAAGCAGAGTCATAGATATAGTTAAGTGCCAAGGTTTACCTTTTTGATGGCCTCACTTCCGAGTTTATGTTTGGCAGTTTCCACAAGCATTTTCTCTGACAAATTTGTGGAAGCAAAGAGATTGAAGGTCCAAATAATAATGGAAGCAACCAAATGAAAAGAAATAACTAATCAAACAATACTGAATACAGTTTATAAGCCTTACCAATTCAGAAATCTTCATCAAGGATACCAGTTGACCACCCTAAAAATATGCCAAAGAAAATTTACACATGCCCAATGTGACTTTCCAAAAAGAAAATGGAGGGAGAGAGAATTAATACTTTAACAAGTACTGAACATAGTTCCGCAGCCCCAACCCTTACAGCAGTGGCAGTATCCCAGTCCCTAGCTCAGATTGGAAATGAAATAAACATGAGTTCTCGACACATCAAAGGAAAGTTATATGTTCATGATGTAACATGAAGGGATTAGGGATATGAAAAAGAGTACCATTATAATAGGACTACTAACGGCCTGGTCTGTGTTTCCTGCTTTGCTGTTCGATTCAGTTTGGGTAACGTATTCAAGGTAACAGAATGTTACAGAAATAACCTAGTTTGCAAAATTGAAATCTATCCTAGTTGTATATTGAGGATCAACTAACAGACCTTGAACCGTTTGTAATGAGCTTTAGAGGTGCATCAGTGGGGCACACAACTTTAGTTTTGAAGGTGGATAGGCAAGTATTTGAACAATTGGTACTGAGCTTTACATTTGCTAAGGACGTGATATAAAACTCACTCCATAAACCTCGCTATTTCATTGAAGATCCTATTGTATACAAGATTTCCGTTCCTAGACTACTCTTTCTTGATTGAACAAACTTCTAAAATTTTACATCAAAGACCAATTTCTTAAACATGACCCCTAGACTTCAGTAGTAAAATTGACATGGACGCATTATGCGATACTAACATCAGCAATCTTTATTGGTTTCATTCCAATCAATTCTATGCATTTAATTTATGCACATTATTTAAGGAAAACTAATATGACTAAGGAGTATAAAAATCAATTCTCCTCTCTAACTCCAAAACAGCCCAGTCTCTTTCACCCTTACCCATTACCATTACGTTGGGAAGGGGTAAATTTGTAGCTTTGGGACTTGTACATTACAAATTAAGGAAATGAATGGAATGACCCATAACGAAATATGTATAGAATTGATTGGAATAAAGAAAGTACATAATAAAAGCAAAGATATTAAAATGTACCTCAAACATTTCTGAATCATGAAAATAAATATTTCAACCTCTAAGTTCTCCACCGATAATCTTGTTGAGCAAGAAACTTTCAGTTCTTTTCTCACATCAAGTAACACATTTCTATATGAAGGCCTCCACCCCCTGTGAGCAAGCAAAAGGGTGTAGTTAGACAATTTGCCATTTTTAACACAAATATATAATCTGCAAGTTCAGCACATTTGGAGATTAAATCATGTCAAAAAGGTATTTTTAGGATACCGCTACTCGTTAGTTTCAGATGCACCATCATGAAACCGGATAACCAATTTCACATGGTTCTTCCAACTAAAGCTTGAAGTTTGAACCATTAATAGTTCAACTTCTCCTTTGAAATATTACGGTAGCGGAAGTGTACTAATTCCCTATTAATCAACATTAACCAGTGTACAGTGATAAGAGTACAAGAGTATTAAGACACTCCCAATCTATCAACTACAAGTGATCAAAACAGCCAAAAAAATTGTTGGTAGATAGGACAGAGGTGTCCAAAGAGAAGTATAAGGAAACAATTGTCAGTTATAATATTTCAATAACATGAATATAAAAGCAAAAACTATCATGCTTCATCTATATTTTCAATCTATCAAATTCCTGTTTAGTTGAATGTTAGCTTAGAATTACTTGCACAACACCTAAACCCTAAAAAAGCCTGCAAAATCATCAATCAACAAATCAACGGGATTCAAATCAAGAAAAGAATCAATCAAGCGTCCAACTGAAGAGGGTATCTTCTTCAAAACAGCGGCAACATGGCCGGACTTTCCGCCCAATCAATCAAACGAAACATACACATAAATGAGTGAGGCGGTCGGACAGGAGGTGAGTAGCGGTAAGAAGCGGCGGCGTGATGTAGAAGACGGTGGTGGTGGTGGTGGTGGTGGTGTGTAGGGCGGTGAAGTAGGGTGCGAGATGACGAAGTGCGGCTCTTTCAATGAAAGGAAAACGAGATGATTTATATGAGATTTTATGTTTAGGTTTAGTAGTTAAGGAATGTGTTTTATTGTAATCATGTATTAGTGTCAATTACTAGAAGCGTATTAGCGTTGATTTCTATTTGTTGGCATAGGATCAATTACATGAGCAATCGTGGGTTAAATATGTCGATTTTCCAATCGACACAAAATAATCGCTGCGAAAAGGGATTTTTGTTGTAGTGATTGGCTAACAACCCAAACTTTTTACAACACCCTTTCATCGAGAACTAAGGAAAACCTCAACTCGGCCGTCGGAGGATATTTCTCTTCCCTTACCGAAGAGGCATCTAAGAGTCTTATTGAAAAGATGGCAAGGAATGATTCTAAAGTGGGTCAATCGAGGGATTCTAGGAAGAAAGTCGAAGTGAACTCTTCTAAGAGTAACAATGAATTGAAACTTGAAGCTAAGATTGAAGAATTGACAAAGAGAATGGATGTCATGCACTCTAAACCAACTCCTAGAGACATGTACTATATTCAAGGGAGTGTTCCAACAAGGCAACCATCTCCATCTAAACAAGAACCAACGTGGGAAATTCAATGTGAACATTGTGGCAACGATGGCCATGACTCTAGTTCTTGTATTCCAAATGAAGAAAGTTATTTTGAAGAGAAAAGTGAAGTACAAGCTATTCAAGCATATGGGCAAAGACCTCAATTTGATCCCTTTTCTAATACTTACAATGTCGGCACGAGGTTTCATCCCAACTTTTCTTATGAGAATCAAAATGTCCAAAAGCCGATGCCACGTACCCAATGGAATCAACCGAGGTCTTTCAAACAAAGCCAACAAAGACCCTTTAATCAAGGTTCTCCAAAGATGCCTTCATATCTATCTCCTCACCAAAGGAGTAACTTCAATTAACAAGGAGGAAACTTCCATGTTCCAAGCAATTATCATAATCAACAAAATCAACAAGAGAACAATTTCAATCAAGGATATAATCAAGGTTACCAAGGTTTCCAAGGTAACCAAGGGTACAACTGATCGCCTCCCAATCAGATCGGTCGTTTAGCAAAGGATGGGGGATCAAACAATATTTGTAAGACTCGCAAAAACAAAAAAAAATAACTAGTGTATTCGTGGTATGTCGAGGTTGGTCCACAGGGAACGATCTAGAATTGAGTAAAAGTGGCGTGTTTGGGATCTAGTGGGGGTTTAAGGGTCGAGTCTAGATTAAAATGCAATAAATGGCAAGAGATTATCAAATCAGGAAAAAGTGTTAGGGGAAGTTGAGATTCGGAAAATGGGGTCTAAGAAAATTGGAATCGAGTCGGTCACAACATTGGTGGAGGGAGAATGCCACCTTTCGGTTTCTTCACCCAACTCACGTAAAAATCCGCTTTCGCGGCGAAGAAGGGTAAGTCTCAAGTTAAGGTAATTTCTACCTCGAGTTTCCCCATATTGATAGAAATGAGTCAAGGTCGGTCTAGTTGGCCGGATTAAAACAACAATGACACAACAACCTCAAGCAAGATAAACCAATAAGCAACCAACCAACCAAAAACTTCTCAATTCAAATAATCCAAGATCCTCCTCTCTAAACCCCCAACAGGAAAAACTACTCACAATTCATAATGGAAACTAATAAAACATTAACAAAGGGGAAAACAACAAAAACAAGCATAATGATTAAATCTAGAGAAATAACAACAATACAATGAAGAGAATTGCGATCTACTAAATAAACTTGGAAATCGATCTAAGAGCAATAAAAGTAAGATCAATGAAAACAACAACAAGACAATAAAAACGATCTAACAACAATGCAAATAAAATCTAGAGAAAATAACTACAATACGATGAAGAAAATAACGATCAACAAAATAAACTATAAGATGATCAAGGAACAATGCAAGTAAAATAAATAGAAATGTGCAATAATGAAAGAACGAAATTAAATCTAGTCTAGAGATTAGGGAGAGGAAGAGAAATATACCAACTATGAAGAAGATCAACAATAAAGAAGAAGATTGGATAAATAAATAAGATAAAGCTTGATGAAGAGGACAAAAGATTTATCACTAATCCTTTAACAATTTCCAAGAATTTTCAATAAAAACAACTAGAATTCTTCTACAAAGCTTGAATAAAGATCTATAGAAAGAAAATTGATGAAAACTATGATGAGCTCTAGCTTACTAACTAAGCTAGAGGAAAATGATCTAGAGAAATTGTAGGAAACTAATGAAATGATCTACTGATAATGAATGTGATAATGTGCAACTAACTAGGGTATATATATATATATATATATCCTAGTATATATATATATATATTTATATATATATATATACTAAAGAGAGAGAGAGAGAGTGTGTGTGTGTGTGTGAAACCTTAATGGATCCTTAAACCTAAGCCCAAATCCAACCTTTTACTCCATTAGTGAGACTTCTATCCTTTGAGTCTTCATATAGTGAAAATTCACCCTGCGAAATCTGCCATACATGGACCAATACCGCCGGGTGAAACTTCACCCGGTGGTTTCACCCAGTGAACTTCTTCCATATTTGCGTTTTTGGACATCTTTACGGTCGGGCGAAACTTCACCTGATGGGTGAAAGTTTCGCCCGGTCATTTCGCCCGGTGAAGAAGCTTTCCTGAAGATCTTCGGGGAGGTGAAATAACCGTCGGGCGAAACTTCGCCCAGTCGTTTCTCATCGGGAGAAACTTCACCCGATGGTTTTCTGGTCTCTTTTGTTGTCTCATTCTTCGTCGTATGATTGGATGACTTTGAACTTTAAGTTTTGTGCTTTGCTTTTCGAACGGTATTCCCCTCTCTTGTGCTCGTGGAACGTTGATCATGCTTTCGGTGCCAAATCATATCAAAATTGATAGAAAAACTACCAAAAACACGTAAAACGCACAAGAGGGACGCTAATGCGAGAAAGACTCAAAATATGGCGATAATCGCACTCTAATCTCGCAAAACGATGGAAAAACGAATCTAAATGGGAGGAAAAACGGTCTAGCACACATCAAACTCCCACACTAAACCGTTGCTCGTCCTCGAGCAAAGACCCAAAAAGAAATTACAAACTACTACTACTAGCTAGACTATGCTAAGCCGATACGGGGCAATTAACAGGCCCCGTTCCATCCCTTCAACTAACATCGAAATACCCATGAGGTAGAGTACTCCCATGCAAGGCAAGTTGGGGCTTGCTCAAAATGATGGATGCGACTAAACACACAAAAACAAATAACACGAAAAAGTGGACGCATCCAAAGCAAAAATAAAACACCGAATCCCTCATCGAGACGGCGGGGAAGACACCGATTACTTACCTAAAAAAATCGTAAACTTTCCAAGATAAATCACCCACGTAGACAAGGACCAAAGCCTAATACTATGACATTAAAGCAATAAAGATGTTGATAACTTAGCTAGGTCCTCCTAATCTTCTAAAGGGGTATGACGGGGTGTTAAACGGAGTGGAATAAGCAAACCATGGATTTGTTCGACACTGTAGGTAGGTGCAATCCCGCTCTCTTTTGCTAAGCCAAGAAGGTCGTTCCAAACTCGAATTTCCTAAATTAACCCAAACAAAAAGGTGGAGTGTTTACAATTTTTGGGGTGGATTGACTAGTCACCGCTATCTTCCTACCTCGGGACTCGGTCCTCTAGTAGGCACTTCACGACGACGAATCGATCAAGGGCTTTTTTTTTATGAAGATGTTTTTGATGATACGATTTTAATTTGAAGTTCCTTTTCTCTCCCTTGTTTTTCATTTTTTTGCCCTTTTCTCTTGCTTTGGTTTGCCCTTTTTGGCTCTTTGATGTGGTTCAAAACCAAGCTTGGAGGTGACGCGGGGTGAAGTTTCACCCGACGGTCTTCGGACCATTCCTCGTTAATTATGCGCAATTCACCATCGGGCGAAATTTCGCCTGGTGAGATTCCATCGGGTGAAGTTTCACCCGACGGAGTTCCGTCAATTTTATTAATTCCAGCATAATTGTCATCGGGTGAAGTTTCACCCGACGGACTTCGGGCAACAATTCCACCGGGTGAAGTTTCACCCGGTGAGATCCTCCACTCCAAATAGGCATTTTGCTACGAAAATGCTTTTCGACTTGGTCCAAACCAACCTTAACTCTTCAATAAAACCAATCTTCTCAACCCATGTATTTACTACATGAGGAAAAAACTCTCATAATCATTGTAAAATAACTCAAAAATTCCGAAATAAATCTTCACAATTCCTGCAGGTGCCATTAGAAGAAAGGTCCAAAGGAAAAACCAAAAGCTATTGTCCGAGAAAAATAAAAAGAGTAGGAATATACAAATATTTACAAGGTGGTTATTATGGACACCACCAAACCGAATCAAATTGTTTGAGCTTAATCGGGGTTGCTTGAAAAGCAACCCGGAGGGTCTTGAGTATTAATTTCAAATTCAATGTTACCGATCTTGAACTATCTTTTAAACTCCAGCAAGCCCATAAGTCGTGCTACCTCGAGAAGCATGGCAAATTCTTCTGGAATACCTTCTTCGGAGGTAGGACCAAGTATGAATAGGGCGCCGTCATCATCATCATTGTCATAGTTGAGATCTTCAAAGGATGGTTCTTTATTGGATGGGAACTCTACCATTTGATTCCATAACTCCCCGCCAAAAGAATTCTCGAGAAGGAACGCGGGAAGCACAAATTGAACCGTGTCATTAGCAACATTGAAAGTTAGTCGCCCTCTCTTCACATCAATGATTAATCCACCGGTAGCTAGGAAAGACTGTCCCAAAAGAATAGGATTCTGCTCCTCTATAGGCATGTCAAGAATAACAAAATCGGTGGGAATGTATAGATTTCCCACATTAACCAAGAGGTTGCGAGCTAGACCATAAGGCTCTTTCGTGGTTCCATCGGCCATTTGGACAGTAAGTGGAAAGTGGTCCATGTCCCTAATGTGGATGGTTCGGGAAATGGCTAGGGGCATAAGGCTAATGTCGGCGCCTAAGTCACACAAGTTTCTGTCTATTAAGACATGGTCTATGGATCAACGTATGGAAAAGCTACCGGGATCACCGAGTTTGATGGGGATTGTAACCTTCGGTGTAACTCTTGGTGAAAGGGGAACTTCTTCCCTTATGGTAGGTTTCAAGATAATGCCCCGAATATATTCAGATGAGGTAGGAATGGAAGGGCTTGTATCGATATTTTCAATCAGATTGGTGCAGGTTATCATTTCCAAAGCTTGGTTGTTTAAGGAGATTTGGGGCTTACCATTCAAGGGTGGTACATCAATTCTAGAGACTAGGTTCATGTCTTCGAATGGAATCTGTTCAATGACGTAGGTGAGGTCTACTACAAGGTACTTAGAGAGATCTCTAATTGGTCTTTCGGTTACGTCCTTGACCAGATTCTCATCAAATTCATTGATTGAGGGATGAGATGTATAGTGTTGTGGGTCAAAGGGTTTCACCAGTCCCTTGTTGCTCAATACCTTAATAGTATTCACGAATGCGTGATTGGAAGAATAGGTCGGTTCTTGGGAAAATCGAGCTCGCAAGGCGGCACGTGCCTCTAAAGCTTCGAGTCTAGCTCGATTTGATGCATTTTCTTCCAATAGATACTTGAGTGTTCCTTGAATATCATAAAAAGGTTGAAAGTTACCTTGATTTTGCCTTGGAGGACCTTGATTATGTGGAGGATAAATTCCAAAGGGAGGACCATAACTAGGTTGAGGAGGTTCTTGAGAATAGGAATAGCTTTGATTGAAATGATTTTCATGAGGAGGTCTTTGTTGATGGTTGAACCCATAGGAATTAGAATAAACTCTTTGATTGGGGGCTCTTGGAATTGTATGAGTTGGCATGGAATAAGATCTGGTTCCCCAATTAGGATTGTTCTTGTGAGATTTTTCATAGGTTCCTTGGGTATCGACTTGATAAACATTCTTCTCTCTCATGCAAAGATCGGAATCATGATCATATTTTCCACAATGATCACATGGTATTTCTACTCGATATAGCTTGGGAGGTGAGATGGATGTTCGCCTCGGTGGTGTGACTCTTCTCGGTAAGGTAATTCTCCTTGATGGGGGCCTCATCTCGGGTTGAGAAGCATCTCTAGCAACCATTGCTTCAAATCTCTCAATTAATTGGGCGATTCTCGCCTCAAAACTGGGCTCCATATCACTTGACAATTTTGACTTTTCAATTGACTCCCCACCTTGTATTTTCTTAGCTCGCATGCCATTTTTGGATATCTTCTCGAGAAGCTTATGGGATTCAACCTCGTTGAGTAAGAAAAAGTCACCTCTTGCAGCCGTGTTAAGATTGTCCTTTGCATCGGCGGATAAAGAGTAATTAAAAAATGTATGGAGCAAGAGCCAATGAGGGATACCGTGGTGTGGACATTTTCTTTGTAGAGTTTGAAATTGATCTCAAGCTTCGCTTATGTTCTCATCCTCTTGTTGTTGGAAGGTTTGGATTTCCTTTCTAAATTTGTTAGTCTTGGATGGTGGGAAATATTTCTCAAGGAAAGTGTTGCATAAGTGCTTCCAAGTATGAAAAGTATTGTTGGGGAAACATTGAGGCCACCTCCTTGCTCCATTATGCAAGGTTCGGGGAAAAAGAATCCGGTGTAGTTGACACTTGGTAAGACCTTCGATCTTGATAACAATAAGACTCTCCTTGAAAAGACAAACATGTTCTATAACGTCTTCATCCGGCAATCCTCGAAAAGTATGTTGTTGGATTAAATTGATGATGGAAGGTTTTAGCTCAAAATTTTCCGGAATAGTTCCAATGAAGACGGGAGAAGAAATCTCCTCACTAGACGGTTGAGAATGGGATCCAAGAGTAGTCATACTTGAATCCTTGGATGTTGATTGAACAATGATTGGGTGTTGAGGATTGAAGAAATTGGTGCGAGATCACAATATCAAGTTGTTTCTTCGGTCCACAAGATTTTCAAGCAACTTGTCCTCCAAATGGGGGTCAAGCAACCTAAATTACAAGTATTCCTAGCAAAAACTCAACAAACAAAACTCCTAGTACCAAATGGCACTAGGGTAGGAGGAAAGAAAAATAAAACTAAAGCAATTAACCAAACACAACTAAACAAAGACTTAATCAATTAATTACCGCTCTCCCCGGCAACGACGCCATTTTGACGTGCGACGGGCGTCGCGACCCACGCGGTCAAACGATATTTAGTCCCAACTAACTGCTATGTAGTAGTGGTAAGCCGGGGTCAAACCACAGGGAGGCGGAGAAATGTGATAGGTCAAGTCTAGGATTAATTATGATTGGCGCCTGAAAAGGGGGGTTTTGGGACGTAATAATTAAGCTAAGGCAAGCGAATTAAACAACTAAAACGAGAAACAATAATGAAAAAGGCGTTAGGGAGAGTCGGGGAGTCAGAATTTAAGACAAGGGTACAAGCATCACAAGAATTATTACAAGATGAATAAGGGGAGGAGCCACCTTTCGGTTTCCCTACCCGACCTAGCCTAAACCCGCTTTCGCGATGAGTAAACTAAAGTCTCAAGACGGAATTACCCAAACCCCAAGTTTCCCCAAATTGGTTCGGGTGAGTCAGGCTAACCTAATTGACCAGGCTAAGTCGACAAGACACAATAATCCCAAGCAAGACAAATCACGCTCAAATGCAATAGTTCTCATAAAATGAAACCCGAATCTAGAATTCCTCCTCCCCTAGCCCCCTAACAAAAATCTACTCACTATCCATACAAAACATAATAAAACAAATAATAGGGAGATTAGAAGAAAAACAAAACATGATGATTAAAAATGAATGAAAATTAATGACGGACGGGGATTTGTCGCGAATCCCGATCAATCAAAGTAAAAATCAACTGATCCTAAACTTGTGTAGTCGAGGGTAAGTCAGGTCGAATTCCTCAGGGACGGTCTAGCTAAATAAGGGTCTCGGTCTAGCTAGGTATTAGTCGGAAGAAGAAATATTTTTGGTCGGAAGAAGGTTCTAAACTAGCGAGCTAAACAAGTCAAACGAACAAATGAAATAAATACGATAAAAAGGACTAGGGTCAAGGTCAACAAGTTAGTCTCAGGGGAGTTAACGGAGTTCACAAAAAATGGCCGGTAATTGAGAAGATAAAGGGTCTCTCTCGAGTCTCTATCCACCCGGGACGATCGTAATAACGGGCTCTCGCACTTATTACTAGGTCGACCCACCCCAAAGAAAGCTCGAGAATATAATTCACCTATCGTAGTCAAGACAAGCAAATCATACAAAAAACGCAATCAATGGAGACTACCAACAATAATAGACAAGATAATAAACTCACAACAAAACCCGAGACAAACCGAATCTTCCCCGACCCTAGAAATTAACTACTCAAACATCATTAAAACTAGACTAATTAAACTACTTACTACTCTAATCATAATATTAAACATAAATAAACAATAAAGACGAAAACTTTAGTTAATACTAACATAAACTATATATAAACAAACAACACAAAGATAAAATAACATTACCACGATTAAGTTATAACTTTAAACTAATTACTAACTAAATATATCATAAACATAAAACTAAAGATAAATTAAACAACAAAAGATAAGAGATAAGAATTATACCAAAAAGGATGGAATTAAATAACTCGAAAATTGAAGAACAGAATGATTAAATCATAAAACTAATTAAAAGAGACTTAATTAAAATTAAGAAGAAGAAGAAGAAATGAAAAATAAGAAAACGAAGTTGGGCTGCTGCGTTTTTCTACTACTCCTAAACCCTCCCTATTCTAAACTATCTAACAGCCCCCTTTTTCTATTCAGAAATTTGAGGTTTTATATGGACTCAATACAAAAGATAAGGAAAGACCTTAATACCCTTACTTAAATGAAATATAGAAGAGTAAATAAAAGGACTCAATTGTCATTCACTCTTCATATAAAATCCAACTGCCAAATAAACTCAATCGATTGAGAACACGGTGGCTGAACTCGGGTTGTCGGAGTAGTTGGTCGGCAATGACGGTGCAAGGGCGGCGAGTTGGTGGCGATGATATCGTCGCAGCGGCTGTGGTCGGAGCAGGACGAAGCGGTTTACGGTGGTAGAGCTCGTCGTAGTACAGTTGCGACGGAGCTGGTCGCGGATGGAGCCGGAGTTGAGGCTGCCGGAGTCGAGACTAGGTGGTGGTCGGACTGGCGCGTGTGGTTCGACTGATGGTGCGTCGTGGTGGCTGCTGGGATGTCGACTGTGGCTGGAGATGTCGGACCTGGCCGGAGCTCGCGGTGCTACTGGTCGGAGCTGGGTCGAGATGACGGTGGCTGGGCAGAAGCAGGGTCGGGTCGGAGTTGGTGGACGAAGCTGGGCGGTTCGCCGGTGAACGAGGTTGGCGCGGCTACTGTAGGTTGACGGTGGTGCTCGGTGGTCTAAAATGGATGAGATGAGTCGAGGTGGTGGCTCAGAGTATGGGGCAGCAGGTCATGCAGGAACTGGCTGCTGTATGTAGATCGAATAGCGAGGTCACGCAATGGAGCTTGATTTCATCGAAAATGGTGGATGAAGGTGATGACGATGGAGCACGATGATTATGGTGGAGTGCTGTTTTTCGTCGTCGACATTTCAGCCACGTCGTCGGCGCTTTTTAAAGTAAAAGACGATCTTGCCCTTGCCTTGCCCTTGCCTTAATTAGATTAGTTAACTAATGTTATGTAATTTTAGAAGTTAGATTATTTATTGAAACTCGTTAATGAAGCGGTTTTTTAATTTTTCAAACCGTTCCGTTATTATCTTGTCCTTATTATATATCCACTCAAACTCCACTCACCATATTTAATTTAATTTTCTCTCACTTAAAAAAAGCGTCTTTTCTTTAGAGAAACCCGACTTTTCTAGAAACCCGACTTTTCTAGAAATTAGTTTGTCGGCGATTTTTAATGGGAAAAGACAACAACGTCCTTCCCTAATTACATTCACTAACTTTGTTAATGAAATTAAAAAGTTTAATCATGTTAATGAAACTCGATAATAAAACGTTTTTTTTTTTTTAAACCGTCATTTTATTATGTTACGGATTATGTTATATTATATATCCTCCCCCATCCACAACAACACTAATATTATTAATAATATTAAAATTGTATTAATAGGCGATTTTAGGAGGTTTTAGAATCAAATATAGATAATAGTTTAGTAAGGTTTATCAACAATGTTTAGTTTGTTTAGTGGTAAAGGGGCTCATTTGTGTTCAAGAGGTTGTGGGTTCGAGCCTTACTAATTACAATTTTTTTTCCTCATAGCTAATTTGTGTGTGATATATACCCTAATTGAGTAGTTATTGTTTTCTATATTCGATTTTGGTATCGATTTGGCTGATGGTGGGATCGATTTCTGCGAAATATAAATTTCCTAAACATATTCCCGGGATACATTGAGACACGTGTCTCGGAGACCGTTCAATTGTCCAAAAACCGACATTTCAAATTAGTCGGGAATATATTTGTTACGTTAGTTAAGAAACTTAATTAAATTCATTAGAATATATTACATAAGGGTAAAAGAGTTACGTTGAGACACGTGCCTCAAAAACCGTTCAAGAGTACAAAAACCGTAATTTTAATTTACTCGGAAATATTAATTACATTAATTAACAAACTTAATTAATATCAATAATCATAATTAGAGGAAGGGTAAAAGAGTAAATTCACGTATAAAGCGCCGACGACGTGGCTGAAATGTCGACGACGAAATGTAGTATGGTTTCAGTGGTGGTTAATTGAATCCGCAGAAATTAGAGGAAATTAAAGTAGAGTTGAGTTGCTTGACTTTGGCCCTTTTCATTCCCTTCTTTGACCTTTCATTTCCAATCCGTCTTAACTTGTTTGCTTCTTGACTCGACTTTGACCCGTCTCTTCCCGCTAATCCTCGTTCCAAGTCCTACAAAATATAATCAATAAAAAGCAGTACTCATATCTCGAAATATAACAATTATTACGATAATCATAATAAAGACGATAATTAACATTTAATATCGTATAAGAGCATAAAATGAGCTATAATAACAATTAAGTACACAAAATCGACCCGAATAAGCAAATAAATGTGGGTAAAATAATGACTAAAATGACGATTATCAACTCCCCACACTCAAACCTTATTCGTCCTCGAGTAAGCTCAAATAGTCTACGACAAGCAATTTATTCACAAAATAAAAAAATAAAACATAATAGCCGATACGAGACAATAAACAAGCTCGCTCCGTCCCTTCAACTCGGAACGAGATACTATGAGGAGAGTATCCCCTTGCAAGACAAGTGGGGTCTTGCCAAAATTGCGAGTCAACCAACAATATAGCACAAAAACTGATAATATAATGGTCATCTCTAATCAAAACGAGTCATCTCCCTCAATAAGGCAACTAAGCAAATCCCAAATCGATACAAATTCTAAAATCCAACTAAGACATAAAGTATGACTAAGAAATACTTCACAAGTTGCATATTTTCATTGTACATCTACTAATCTATAACTTCGGTAAGCAAAATAGGGTGTATGGCGGAGACGGAGTGAGCTAACATGACGTTATTACCGAAAATGAAACACAAAGTCCCTCCTCTCACATAGTAAGAAGTTCGGATCGTCCCGGTACAACTTGGTGACTAGAAGGAGGCTAAATTTATTTATGAGATGGATGAGAAATAATAAATATGCATAAGCTCACTTATTTGAATAACTTTCTTTTCTTTCATTTTTCTTCTTTTTCATTTTTTTTCCTTTACTTTTCATTTTTTTTTAATTTCGAAACACTTCGAATTATTTGAGAAGTGACTCTTTTCTTCATTTGATTTTTGATTTTGTCACTTCGAATTGAAATGTGAGCAATTATTAAACACTTTGTTTTGGTGTTTTCTTGGGGTTTTCTCATTTTTGTGGATTTTTGTGATTTTGTAATGGAAATAGTGTCACCAAGTCGGGATCCGGTCACCATAGGACAAAATGAACACATGGAAATATAACACCATGAGATGAATATGTGGACAATAATGGTGGTATACACCCTAAATCATTAATTAAAGCAAACAATAGTCGATTCACAATACTAATATGCAACACAAAGTATTTCCAAATCATTCTTTTCATCAAAGTTGAAATCTAGAAAATCGAATAAACTCTTAGAAAAATGCAAACCTTCTTTTTCGATTTTTCAATTTTTCAAATTTTTAGGAGTTTTTTGAAACTTTTTCGACAAAACAAGAAACATAACTCACACACAAAAGGAAAATAAAAAATCCACAACACATATTCACAAGGAGCAACATTGCCAAACTACTTCCAAGTTCCAACATCCCAACACAACACATATTTACAACAAAATCACACCACCAAATCCAAAACTTCCACCAAAATCAATCAAATCATGATCCAACAAGCAACAATCTCCCCCACACTTAAACCAAACATTGTCCTCAATGTTTAACACAAGGGAGGGAAAAAAGAGAGGGTGGGTGAAGAATTTACCATTGCAAGCTCGATCTTCATGAATGATTCTTGATCTATTCTCTTTAATCCACCATCTTCTTGTTACCTCTTCAAGATAATAAGTTGATTCCTACACACAAGAAAACAAAACAAAAGCACACACAAACAAAACAAAAACAAAGAAATATATACACTAAACACAAATCAAACAAGTAAGTCATCTAAATAACCTACCAAAGATCTCATTAACTTGTCATATGCATTTGAACAATCCTCACAACATGATCATAGTGAGGCAAGAAAGATAATCCACAAAACCAATGTATAAGAGTGGTAGTGAATGGTTTATGGAAATGGTTGGTACTCGGGATCTCAAAAGTCCAACATTTATCACTTAATTTCAAGCTCACGAGAGGAGAGGTACTCACACAATCATTCTCCCCATTTTCACTCATATTGGGGGTCTTAATCATCTCTCCATCCTCAAGTTTCTCAATCAAAAAATCATCAAGTGATAAACCAAAAGCTAACACAAACTCCTCTAAAGGAGCTCCAAAATCCTCACCTATAAGCATGAAATCAAACAAAGGAGTAAGAGAAATAAGATCCAAATCATCAATGGGTGAAAAAGACTCATAATCCATACAAGAGAAGGGCTCAAATTTCTCAAAAATTGGATCCTCAAAGAAATCAACCTCACAATCCCAAGTATCCTCGATCTCCACAATCCCATCACTCAAAGTATAATCAAATATCTCATTATGTTCTTTTTGCTCCTCCTCAAGAGTCTCTCTTTTCCTTAACTCCCTTTCCAAGCTCTCATAATCAATCTCAAAAGATATGCCCTCCAACTCACACAAGCTAAGATCTTCGTGGTTTTCCTCTCTACATGATGATTTTAATTGATTTAGTTCATTGTATGCTGAGATAAGAACGTGAATATTGTAGGGAAGATTGCATTCTTTGATTCATCTATTGAAAGGATTGAGTTACATATTTGTGTTGTGTTTTCCAGTTCAATTGACTTCCCTTACATACTACTACTACTGAGATAAAGTAACATCATTGCAGCTTTCCTGCAATGTCAGGTTGCAGGTTCCAACTTCCTTGTCTTTTGCTTATAGTCTTGTCCCCATCACAGCTTTTCCATTCTCATGATGCTTCAATCTCCTTGGCTCAAGTGTCCTAAAGTCTTCTTTCCTTTTACATTCCCCCTCAAGATGAGAGTGTGGGTATGTCATCACTCCCATCTTGTGTAACAGCTTATCATGTTGTTGTATTGGGAGAGACTTGATAAAGACGTCTGCTACTTGATCTCTGGTGGACACATGAACTGGTTTTACTATTCCTGATGCAACCTTTTCTCTGATGTAATGACAGTCAATTTCTATGTGCTTTGTGCGCTCATGAAGTACTGGATTTGCAGCTATGGCTATCGCAGCCTGGTTGTCACATTGTAGGATAGTAGTCCCCATCTTTGTTAGGCCTAAGTCTTTTAATAGTGTTAGGAGCCAAGTTACTTCACAAGTGGTGAGAGCCATGGCTCTGTACTCTGCCTCTGCTGAAGACCTGGCCACCACACTTTGCTTCTTGGACTTCCATGATATGGGAGATTGGCCTAACAAGACACAGTAACCTGTGGTGGATCTCCTAGAATACGGACAAGAGGCCCAATCTGAGTCACAGTATGCTGTAAGTCTCGCTGCTGAATCACTTGCCAGTAGTATTCCCTGACCTGGAGCTTGCTTTAGGTACCTAAGTACTCTCTTTGCAGTTTGCATATGATCAGAGGTAGGATTTTGCATGAATTGGCTCAAGAGTTGGACTGAGTAGGAGATGTCAGGCCTTGTTATTGTCAAGTAGATCAGCTTTCCCACCAATCTTCTATAATTTTCTGGATTAGCCATAGGAGTTCCCTTTGTAGGCTCCAACTTGTGATGGCTATCAAGGGGTACTTTGAGACTTCTTTGTCCTTCAACCCCAAACTCTTTCAACATGTCCAATGTATATTTGTTTTGCGAGACAAATAACCCTTGGGGTGTTCTGGTGACTTCAAGACCTAAAAAATATGATAAAACTCCCAAATCTTTCATGTGGAACTCAAAGTTAAGCATGCCTTTTAGTTTGTGAATCTCAGGCATGTTGTCTCCAACTATGACCATGTCATCTACATACACCAAGACCACTGTGATTGTTCCTTTCGTCATTTTAATAAACAATGAGTGATCTGCATTTGATTTTGTGAAACCAAACCTCATCAAGGCACATGATAACTTTGCAAACCATTGTCTTGGTGCTTGCTTGAGCCCATAGAGGGACTTCTTGAGTCTACATACTTGTCCTCCTATTTGTTCTGAAGTTTGATTTGATGTCACTCTAGAGCCAATGCCACAATAGCCTTGTGGTAGGTGCATATATACTTCCTCTTCCAATTCTCCATGGAGGAAAGCATTCTTCACATCCATTTGACACATGTGCCACCTCTTCATCGCAGCAACTGCCAGCAATGCTCTCACAGTTGTCATCTTGGCAACTGGGGCAAATGTTTCAGAGTAATCTACTCCATATTTCTGCCTGAACCCTTGTATTACCAATCTGGCTTTGTGCCTTTCCAAACTCCCATCTTGTCTGTACTTGAGTTTGTATATCCACTTACATCCTATAGCCTTTCTTCCTGGAGGTAACTCTGTCACTTCCCAAGTGTTATTTTCTTCTAATGCATCCAGTTCTGAATTCATAGCTGCAATCCACTCAGGGTCTTGTACAGCTTCATAGAAGTACGTAGGTTCAGACTTTTGTGCTATCTTTGTCACCATATTTGCAAATGCATATCCTACATCTGCTTCAGCAATGCTTGATGCCCGAGTAACATCATTTTTGTTGTTTCTTCCATCATGATTCACCACAAAGTCCTGCATCCATTGAGGTTCCTTTCTACTTCTGTCTGATCTTCTTTGTGTGGGAGCAGTAATGGGTATTTCAGTTTGTTCAACATTCCCAACTGGTTCCTGTTCCTCCTGTGATGCAACATCACCCATAACCTCATAATCAGGCCAGACATAATCTATTTTCTCCTCCTCATGGTCTGCTTCTTTATTTGGCATATCCACCGGACTTGGGATCATGACTCTTCCTACTTCCTTCTTGCTATAAGGAAAAATATGCTCGTAGAACTTAACATCCCTACTCACAAATCTCCTTTTGGTATGGAGTTCTTCAATTTTGTATCCCTTTTGATTAGACGGATATCCTACAAATATCCCTGGCACCCCCCTAGCTTGAAATTTATCTCTGTCTCTAGTGGGGTTGTATACCATCACTAAACATCCAAATGCCTTCATATGAGAGTAAGTTGGATCTTTGCCATACATGACCTCATATGGTGTTTTGTTTTTGAGTACTGATGATGGCAGCCGGTTAATGATGTGTGCTGCAGTCATGACACAATCTCCCCAATAGCCTAGTGATAACCCAGCTTGGAATCTCAATGCCCTACTAATCTCCAACAAATGCCTATGTTTTCTTTCCACCACACCATTTTGTTGTGGTCTATCCACAATACTGGTTTGATGTATTATCCCTTTCTCAGAGAAGAATTGGTTGCAACTATCATCTTGAAACTCCAAGGCATTATCAGACCTTATCATTTTTATTTTGGCTCCAAATTGGGTTTCCACATAGTGGTAAAACTCCTTAATGTATTTGTAGGCTTGTGACTTCAAGGCTAAGAGATACACCCATGTACCTCTTGAGCAGTCATCCACTATGGTAAGAAAATACCTATATTTGCCTTTGTATTGAACTCTATAGGGCCCCCATATGTCTATGTGGATTAGATCAAATGGATGAACAGCTATAGTAGTACTCAGAGAGTAGGGAGTTTTGGTTAGTTTAGCCATAGGACAACAAAGGCACACCTGTTTAAGTGAATCAGTTTCTTTGAGTTTAAGTGCTGAAATGTGTTTCAGTTTACTGAGTGGTGCATGACCTAGCCTATTATGCCATAAAGGATAGGAAACTGCCTTGACATTCATAGCCGAATTGTTGACATTACAAAAGTTCTTACATTCATAAGCAGTTAGGCTTTTAGCACTATGTGCTGAATCAAAAGTAGTGGACAGATTAGCTAATTTTGGTTTTGACGTCTTGTGGTTTTGGTGGATTTTTGTTGTTGAGGCTTTGCTTGAACTCTGAAGGTTCTCTAGGTAATACAGCCCACTAATTGCCCTTCCTTTTGCCCTAATCTCATGGGTATTGTAGTCCTGCACCACACAGTGTGTTTTGTAAAACACCACATAGTAACCATTATCCTTTAATAATTTTTGTATGGACAAAAGATTGTGTTTGAAATCAGCTACATACATCACATTCTTTAACATTAAATCATTCTGTAGTGTTATTTCTCCCACATGTGTGACATATGATGTTTCCCCATTAGGGAGATTAATTTTGAGACCCTTATTAAGTGTTCTAGGGTTCTCAAGTCTCTTAAGTTCTGTGATCATGTGATCACTTGCACCAGAATCCATTATCCATTCACTTTGAGTTAGATGAACATTGTGACAAAATGCTATACCTGCAAAATTGCAGTCCAATTCTTCATCAGTGTCATGGCCTTGTTTGGAACCTCTTTGATTGGGCATGTATTTCAGTATTTGCTCCAGTTGCTGCTGTGTTGATGCCAAAGCCGCTGCTAGCTCCATGTTGCTGGGTTCCATTTGAGTCTGATTGGCCATTCTTTTGAATCCTCCATGATTGAACCCTTCTGACTGTCCAGAATTGTTGTTATGGTACTGTCCAGAATTGTTGCCTCCTGCCACATACTGGTTGTTGTAGCTAGATCTTCCTCTTCCTCTGTAACCTCCTCTGTTGGATCTATGGCCACCTTGGCCTCTAGTGGAACTCCCTCTTCCTCTGTTGGGCTTGGAGTTTCCTGGTGCATACCAGCATTTTTCTGAACTGTGGTTGTTCAAGCCATAATGTTTGCATTCTCCGTCAGTTATCTCCCCCTTACTCATAAGGGCAGACGCTTCAATTTCTTGTTTGTTGCCTGAAGTCACATTTACTTGTTGGGCTTCTTCTTGCACCATGATGGACATAGCATCATCCACTGAGGGAAGAGGGGACATAAGCAGGATAGCACTCCTTTGTGGTCCAAAATTCTGATCTAACCCATTGAGGAACTGAAACAATCTAGCTTCCTCTTTCTGTTTTTGCATTTCATCCATGAATGCTATGACTTCTTCAGTTAGATTTGTGATTATTGGATAATCATTTAGGTTTTCTAACTCATCCCACACTGTTCTGAGTTGGATGTAGTAATCTGTGATGGACTTCTTGTTCTGCTTCAGTTCATAGGTATCTCTATTCAGTTTGTATTTTCTTGCTCCATTGCTGACCAAGTACCTCCCTTTCAGAATTCTCCAAATCTCTTTGGCCGACTGTGTATACAGTATAGCCATCTTGATGGGCTCACTTACATTTTGAAGGATCCATGATATCACCAGATTATTTACTGCATCCCATGCCTCCATCTTGACTTTGTCTGTCTTAGACCTTTCCAGGGTTCCATTTATGAACCCCAGTTTTCTTTTCGTTGATAATGCTAGCTCCATTCCTCTTTTCCAAGGGATGTAATTCTCTACTCCCGTGAGGATGGGTGTGATTTTGAGGGTGCTTCCTAGATCATTAGGATTGCAGTAAAGGGGGTCTGTGACATCTATTGTAATTGGGTTCTTGTCACTCTTGTCCGACATGCTTGGATGTTGTTTCAGTGCTTGGATGAACAGATTTTAGGGAGATTTTGTTTTGTAGGTTTAAGGATGCAGAAATATGGCTGTAGGGTAATTATTTTGATGCATCTAGGCACTTACAGGATCAAGCATACAATGCTCTGATACCATGATGATTTTAATTGATTTAGTTCATTGTATGCTGAGATAAGAACGTGAATATTGTAGGGAAGATTGCATTCTTTGATTCATCTATTGAAAGGATTGAGTTACATATTTGTGTTGTGTTTTCCAGTTCAATTGACTTCCCTTACATACTACTACTACTGAGATAAAGTAACATCATTGCAGCTTTCCTGCAATGTCAGGTTGCAGGTTCCAACTTCCTTGTCTTTTGCTTATAGTCTTGTCCCCATCACAGCTTTTCCATTCTCATGATGCTTCAATCTCCTTGGCTCAAGTGTCCTAAAGTCTTCTTTCCTTTTACACTACAAAGATCATTAAACTTATCCAAGCACACATTTTCCTCAAAAAGCACACATTCCAACTCACAATCATTAACATGCACAACAAGAGGTGTAAGTTGGACAATGGGATGTGGAAGTTGTGTTGAAGGAAGGCAAGTAGGTTCACAAGAGTCAATAGCATGCAAATCATCATTCACCATGTTAGCATTCAAAGGGGTTTGGGGAACATATGGAACAACATGTAAATCATCATCATCCTCCTCATCATCAATAAGAGGTGGAAAAGAACAAGAAGGAAGAGCATTAAAAATAGATCCCAAATCACCACAAGAAGCATAAGTAAATGAAATAGCATGCATAGCATTCACGGTTACAAAGGGAGAAGAAGCTTGACAAATAGGAAAATTATGCACGTTATCAAGAGAATAAGACTCGACCCTATCACTTGACACATATTGCAAGGAAAGCATGGGTGGGTCTTCTCTCACTCTCACAAATCCCCATTGATCATTGACACTAGCCACTCTTTCAATTAAACCGGAAACTTCATCATCATCTAACTCATTGAATTTTCTCTCGGATGAAAAAATGATCAAGTTTCTATGGTGAGGAAGCAAACCTTGTAGGAAGGTCAAAGTGGTTAGCCAAAGTGGGATTCCATGAATTGGACAAGCTCTCAATAAACCCTTAAACCTAACCCAAGACTCACTCAAATTCTCAAACTCGCCTTGTTCAAAGTTAAGAATCTCATCTCTAAACTTGGCTATCTTTGAGGGAGGGAAAAATTTCCAAAGAAATGCAAGGGCTAGTGCGTTCCAAGAGGTGAATGTGTTAGGAGGGTGTGAACGAAACCATCTCTTAGCTCCATCCTTAAGAAAAAAAAAATGAAAACAATATAAGCTTAATGGTATCAAGGGGCACTTCATCCCTTTTAAACACACAACACAAGTCCACAAAATTCTCAAAAAGACCATATACATCCTCACTCTCAAGCCCATGAAAGGCATCCTGCTCCACCAAATCAATATCAAAGCAAGGACCCTCAAAAACCCCAATGTTAATGGGTGAGGCAAATAAGTCAGGATCTGGTCTGTTATGATCAGCAAGAGATGACATTATAGATAAGAAGAAGATAGAATAGATTCAAGAAAGAGTCACAAGAAAGCACGAAAACACACAAGTATATACAAAACAAGTAACAACTAATATCTAAAAAAACACAATGAAAGACTAATTCCAAACCAAACAAAGAAAAAAATTTAACTTAGCACCGTCCCCGGCAACGACGCCAATTTGACGGACGGAGATTTGTCGCGAATCCGATCGATCAAAGTAAAAACCAACTGATCCTAAACTTGGGTAGTCGAGGGTAAGTCGGGTCGAATTCCTCAGGGACGGTCTAACTAAATAAGGGTCTCGGTCTAGCTAGGTATTAGTCGGAAGAAGGTTCTAAACTAGCGAGCTAAACAAGTCAAACGAACAAATGAAATAAATACGATAAAAAGGACTAGGGTCAAGGTCAACGAGGTAGTCTCAGGGAGAGTTAACGGAGTTCACAAACGAGTCGATAATGGTCGGTAGTTGAGGAGATACAGGCTATCTCTCGAGTCTCTATCCACCCGGGACGGTCCTAATAACGGGTTCTCGCACTTATCACTAGGTCGACCCACCCTAAAGAAAGCTCGAGAATATGATTCAGCTATCGCGGCCAAGACAAGCGAATCATACAAAAAACGCAATCAATGGAGACTACCAACAATAATAGACAAGATAATAAACTCACAACAAAACACATAATCGAGACAAACCGAGTCTTACCCGACCCTAGAAATTAACTACTCAAACATCATTAAAACTAGACTAATTAAACTACCCACTACTCTAATCATAATATTAAACATGAATAAACACTAAAGACGGAAATTTTAATTAATACTAACATAAACTATATATAAACAAACAACACAAAGATAAAATAACATTACCACGATTAACGAAAAAGATTATAACTTTAAACTAATTACTAACTAAATATATCATAAACATAAAACTAAAGATAAATAAAACAACAAAAGATAAGAGATAAGAATTATACCAAAAAGAATGGAATTAAAGAACTCGAAAATTGAAGAACGGAATGATTAAATCATAAAACTAATTAAAAGAGACTTAATTAAAAATAAGAAGAAGAAATAAAAAATATAAGAAAAATAAGAAAATGAAGTTGGGCTGCTGCGTTTTTCTACCACTCCTAAACCCTCCCTATTCTAAACTAGCTAACAGCCCCCTTTTTCTATTCAGAAATTTGGGTTTTATATGGACTCAATACAAAAAATATGGAAAGACCTTAATACCCTTACTTAAATGAAATATAGAAGAATAAATAAAAGGACTCAATTATCATTCACTCTTCAAATAAAATCCAACTGCCAAATCAACTCAATCGATTGAGAACACGGTGGCTGAACTCGGGTTGCCGGAGTAGTTGGTCGGCAATGACGGTGTAAGGGTGGCGAGTTGGTGGTGATGATGTCGTCGCAGCGGCCGTGGTCGGAGCAGGACGAAGCGATTTACGGTGGTAGAGCTCGTCGTAGTACAGCTGCGACGGAGCTGGTCGCGGATGGAGCCGGAGTTGAGGCTGCCGGAGTCGAGACTAGGTGGTGGTCGGACTGGCGCGTGTGGTTCGACTGATGGTGCGTCGTGGTGGCTGCTGGGATGTCGACTGTGGCTGGAGATGTCGGACCTGGCCGGAGCTCGCGGTGCTGCTGGTCGGAGCTGGGTCGAGATGACGGTGGCTGGGCAGAAGCAGGGGCGGGTCGGAGTTGGTGGACGAAGCTGGGCGGTTCGCCGGTGAACGAGGTTGGCGCGGCTACTGTAGGTTGACGGTGGTGCTCGGTGGTCTAAAATGGATGAGATGAGTCGAGGTGGTGGCTCGGAGTATGGGGCAGCAGGTCATGCAGGAACTGGCTGCTGTATGTAGATCGAATAGCGAGGTCACGCAATGGAGCTTGATTTCATCGAAAATGGTGGATGGAGGTGATGACGATGGAGCACGATGATTATGGTGACGGAGTTGGAGTTAGTGATAGTGTTGGAGGATGATTTCAGTGGTGGTTAATTGAATCCGCAGAAATTAGAGGAAATTAAAGTAGAGTTGAGTTGCTTGACTTTGCCCCTTTTCATTCCCTTCTTTGACCTTTCATTTCCAATCCGTCTTAACTCGTTTTACTTCTTGACTCGACTTTGACCCGTCTCTTCCCGTTAATCCTCGCTCCAAGTCCTACAAAATAAAATCAACAAAAAGCAGTACCCATATCTCGAAATATAACAATTATTACGATAATCATAATAAAGACGATAATTAACATTTAATATCGTATAAGAGCATAAAATGAGCTATAATAACAATTAAGCACACAAAATCGATCCGAATAAGCAAATAAATGTGGGTAAAATTATGACTAAAATGACGATTATCTACTAATCTAACACAAAAGAAAGGAAATTATTACTAAAATGATAACTAAACAAGAAAATAACAACAAGGCAAAGATAAGGGAGAACAATCAAATAAACTATGGAGAAACAAACAAAGGAAAGAGAAAACAAGAAATTACTAACAATAGGATTTAAAACAAAACTAACACAAAAATGACAAGACAAACAAACAAAGGATTAAAAAGGAAACTAATTAGTTAATGGAGAAAGGGAGAAAGAAAGAAAATACCAACTATGAACAAAATGTAAAGAGGAAGACGAAGATCAAAATAAAGTTTGAATCTTGGAGAAGAAAATACAAGAACTTTGTCAATTTCTTGTAAACCTCTTCAATCTTCAAATAAACCAAAATCTTCAACAAAGATGAAGCTTGATTGTAGAAATGGAAGATTAACATAAATTGAAAAAGTAGTTTGGATCTATTACAAGAAATAATAATCCAATTGAGAGAGGTTACTAGAAACTGAGAAAATGAACTAATTAGAAGCTTACTACGATGAAGATCTATCTAATCTATGCCTAATGTAAAGAGGCACACTTAAGGCACACTTAGGGTGAAAACCTAAGGTTAATATATATACTAAACCCTTAATGGGTCACACAACTTAAGGCCCATAATATCCAGTCTTCTTCCTTTAATTAGACTTTCACCCTATGCATCTTCACATGACAAAACTTCACCCCGCGATTAATTGGCATTCACGAGCTAATACCGCCGGGTGGTTTCACCCGGTGAAACTTTTTCCAGAAATGCAATTTTGACACTTCTTTACCGTCGGGCGAAATTTCACCTGGTGGTGAAAGTTTCGCCTGGTCATTTCGCCCGGTGGTGAGTGTTCACAAAAATCTTCGGGAAGGCAAAAATGTCGTCGGGCGAAACTTCGCCCAGTGGTGACTCATCGGGTGAAACTTCACCCGGTGGTTTTCCGCCTCTTTTCTGGTCTCTTTCTTTGCCGATTGATTGAATTACTTGAACTTGCAGTTGTGTGCTTTGCTCTTCGGACTGTATCCCTCTCTTTCATGCTCATAGAAGCTCAGACACGCTTTTGGTCGAAAATCATGCCAAAATAGACGGAAAACTACTGAAAACACGTAAAATACAAAAGAGAGACGCTAATGCGAGAAATACTCAAAATAGGGCGATAATCGCACTCTAATCTCGCAAAACGGAGGAAAAATGGGCTTAAATGGGAGGAACGGTCCAAATTTGACACACAACAATCCTCTACTAGCGGCACCTGAAAATTCTCTATTCTCTCTTCTTTGCTTTTTCTTTGATTTTCTTCTCTTCTTTTCTTCATTCAAGCCTCGATATAACCCGACATTTGACACGTATACCGCCACTATAATCTGAGCATAATACAAGAATTTCTCGGCTCTTCAAAATAGCTAGAACCGTCATCAAAAATCACATATATAATCAAACCATGCGAGCTCATCGAAAATCACTTCGAATGACACTATATCGTCCAAAATCCACTCTTAAACACTATAAATATGACGATATATACTCACAATTAGTGCAAAAATAGCACTTAGCAACACCCTCAACCTACATGTGAATTGTCTCAGAAAACGCTCTCGTGGAGTATCGTCGTAGACACGGGGAGCGGTTCGAGTATGTATAATGAGTTAGGGTGTGTTTTTGTTTTTGGGACTACCAAACCCTTGTCGAATGAAGGGAATTTTTTTGAGATTGACGAGGTTTGACTCTGTTTGTATATGTGAAGGAAAGAAAGTGCTCTCGTATTTCTGAAATGGAGTTTCAGAAATGAAGTGGTTGACCCCTAATACGTTGGACGCGAGGGTGTATTTATAAGGTTTTGTGAAATGCTCCGACCCAAGATTCGGGCGCCCGGAGGCTTGTGACTCAGTACTGGGGCGCCCCAGTGGAGGCGGCTCAGTTCTGGGGCACCTGGATTCAGACGATTGGAATCGCGTGTATCAGAAATTGCTCAAAATACGGATTGATATCCGTGTTATTCGAGGTATGATTTGATTTTGTTTTGACTTGATTCATTTTGTATTTGGACGCCATTATGGCTCTTTTGAATTTTGGGTTTCGACTTTCACCGGTTTTGGCTCGGTCGGCAAAAGACGGTTTTGCCCCGGTGACAGTTTTGGCTCAAAGTAGCTTTATTTTATTGGAAATGACTCACTGAGTCTGGATTTGAGGCCGGTTTTGAGAGGTTTGTAGTCCACTAAGTGCCCACGTCGGATACTATTGACTCCGAGTCCGTATTCGAGCTTATTGATGCATGTTAACGTCCGATTATCATCGGGTGTTTTGTTGGAGACTGCTACAGACACGAGCAGGCAAAATGCGGGTGTCTACGTCAAGCCCATTCAGATTTACTAAGAGAGAAAGATCCAATGAAGACAGGCACATACATTCGGTTGTAGAGGGTATGAAGACTACGAAGTCGTTGGGGATTCAGCATCCTGACTTCATATCGTAGCTCCCCAAAGGCTACCAAGTCTTATAGTAATAAAAAATTAACAGGCTACCAATCACACCAGACACCTTTTGTTCATTCATCATCTCTTGCCAGCAATTGCAATAAAATTCCAGTAAGAAATTGCAAAATTAATCAATCAAACAACTTAAGAACTTAATAAATTGCAAAATTCATCATCATCGTCGTCCTCGTTGTCATCGTCATTCTCATGGTTGTTTTTGTGCACATCTCCCACTACAATTTCCTCCTGCAAAAACAGCTTAAGAATTACTAAACTTAATTAATCATACAAAATTTAGAGAGAATTAAACTCCAAAATTCATAAAACTTATCAATCAAACATGAAAAATGAAAATCAATCTATGAAATTAAGGAAATCAATTGATTACCTTTTGTTCAATAACCTCGTTCGACTTGATCAATAGCTGGAGCTTAATCAACGATGACAGAGCATGGAGTAAACATAATGAAACAAAAATAAATCTAGATTACAAAACTACGACAAATACGATGCATAATCGATCAAAATACTGGAAAATTGCAAGTGACAATACGAATAAATGAATCTATATTAACCAAAAACAAGTCAAGGTTACAAAACTAGGCCAAATGAAATACATAATCAATAAAAAACCAAATAAAAGTACCTGAGCAACGACGGCATGAGAACGCGTAGGAAAGAGTTTTAGTAATACAAGCCGTGTTGAAGCCGTGTTCCAAAATACCAATGGTGGCACGAAGACTTGCGCCACTTGCACCATCATGTATCCGCCACTCTACACATCAATCAATCGAATAATAAATTAATCTAAATCCAATTGAATTCGAAAAAAATACAATCAATCAAATCAAATCAAATCAATTCAACTCAATCTAATCTAATTTAATCTAAGATCGCGTGATCAAATCCTGAAGAAACACAAACATGACGGTAATCAAAAGCGAAAGCAAAATGATTCTTTAGTTACCGAATCACAGGAGAAGAATCTGGAGATCGGAGAAGCGGATGAAGAATGAGGGCGTAAAGTTAGAAATTCTTTGGGTTTCTGAAAAGGGGGAAATAAAGAGGTGAAGAGTTTTTTTTAAAAAAAATTGAATGAAATGGGGAAGATGAAATTCGAGAAGTCACAATAATAAAAGAACATTTATTCATTCATACATAATTAACAAAAGAATCAGTTTTATTTTAATGGTTTCTTTGATATACATAAAAGATCATTTATTATATAAATAATCTCTTTGATGTAAGAAATCATTAAATATAAATAAATGGTCTCTTATGTTCCCCTTCAAAAAACATAAGAGACCATTTATTTATAATTAAAGGTTTCTTACCTCAAAGAGATCATTTATATATTTAGTTGGTTTCTTATTAATGGTGTCTTTTCCATATATTCTAGTAGTGTACATTCAACCAAAGCCAACCTTGGGACACCGAGGAGGTGGGGGAGGGGAGCGAGGGCATGGGGGGACACCTCCCCGGTGAACCACACTGGTAAAGGCCCAAGGAGTCCAAGAGGTGAACTATTACGGCGGCAAGAGCAAACAAACGCAACAAAACGACCATTAAATTGGACAAACCACAGAGGCAAAGACGGATCTACACAAAAGGCTTCAAAAAAATGGGAAGATGCCAACCATTCCGGAAAACATAGAGCTGAAGATGGAAAATAATGTGTTAATCAAGCATGGAGATGTCATTTACCGGAGATAGATCTAAAGAAAGACCCATCTCCGGCAAAGGACTGTGATTGTTAAGGAAGGAATTAAGGGGGTTTGGGTGGCTGCGGCAGAAGGCTGTTAGGGTTTTTTTGTTTTGGTTTTTGAGGAGGGAGTGAGGTTAGAGAGAGAGAGTGTGTGTGTGTGGTGATCTTCTTCTTCTTGTTATGTTGCTTGGTGTGCTTATTTAATAAGTTGACCTTTAAATAACCATAAATACAATACCAAACAAACTCACTGATAATCATCCATTACTCCATGATCCTAACTCTTAGGTATCCCACTAACATGATGATCTATTTATTAAGAACTTAATTAACCACTAACTTAATTATAGGAACAACTGTTTTGACTAATATATATTTGGACCACAATAATCCAACAATATATACACCACTTTGGTACTTTGGCTACAACTGAATTTGTGTTCCGAAAGGCCAAACCTATCAAACTTAGAACTAATTAATTGAAAACCAGCACGGAGCATATTGAATAAGCCAATGTCGTTTTCAATGGCCGCGCCTAGCTAGTTGATCAATTGGACTTAACTTCTCTCTTTTTTAGTGAAATTTAAGTAATTCATTCATAAAAAATGGTAATTGCATAGAATACGCTATACAATCGTTTTATCATAAACTGAATCAGATACAAGGAAACCAAAATGCTAACAATTGTATCTTATGTCTCTGAATTAACTGATGTCCTCGATTTTGAATGTGGTAATAACTTCAACCTTGATTCTTCCCCTAATAGCAGCAGTATCATGGCTAGCCAAGACAGGGTGACATAATACATCTTCAAAATTAGCTTTATTCCTCTACATCCCGTGGATATGGCAAAGCCCACTCCCCAGGACGCGGCGAAGCGTGGGGGTTTGTTTGGTTAGGTGAAAGTTATCGTGGAGAGATGAATCTTGTATTGAAATTGAGTCGAAGTGGAGTCGCCACCGAACTTTATTTCACTACAAAAATGGAGGTCCTGTTGCGGTGGAAAAATCCGCCGCAAAACGGGGAAATCCGACGCAAATTGCCGCTTGCATCGGAATAGCCGACGTTTAATGTCCGCCGTTAAATTTCGACGCAAAGAAGGCATGTGCGTCGGCTATTCCAACGCAAAAATGTATGCGGCGGACATGCGGCAAACCGACGCTCAGCCAGTCAAAGGGGAACTGTGAGTCAACCCAACGTGTGGCGGATTCGCAGCATCTTGCGTCGGAATATCCGACGCATACACAATTCATGCGTCGGCTCAAGCGGCGGATAGGCCGACACATGATGTGTTCGTGCGACCAGCTTGCGTCAGATAGTCCGACTCGCGCAACAGTTCATCATGGCCTCATGGGGTCACAGCAACCAAAATACAACAACCCCAAAACCTTAAGCGACCTGAAAAAATAAAACCAGCATAAAGCACATCATGTGCGACCAAATGCGCTCCTCCCGAGCAAACTCCGCATCGAAACTTTCACGCAGAAGCAGAACATGCTTAATGATACTACTAATGAACTAATATATTACAATGACAAAGTAGATGTTTACAATTCAGTTAACAAGCTCGAGAATTAGTAATTCCAAAATCCATTTGGCCAAATCCATCTTGCCTAGTCTACCAAATGGGTTGGGTCTACCTCCATATTACCAAATCCATGTTCATCGTCAGCGTTGTCGTTGCGCCACCGGGCATGTGGCGTAGAACTGCAACCTTCGCCGGACATAACCATCCTCTCTTTCAACATCTCGATCGTCCTCCTATAATCCTCCATCTCGCGTTCATGTTGAAGTTGATGTTCTTCCATCTTCTTCAAGTCCTTTTTCAGTCTCATGTTATCGGTGCGTTGCTGGGTAGCAGCAGTGGGCAGGTAACTGTCATCGACCGCAGTACTGGTACGGTTCATGCATGGTTTGAACAATTCCTTAGCGGCGCTTCCAATCCTGAACACGTGTTTCTTCTTGTTGAACCCCCCGAGACGTCATGATATAAATGAAACTGGTCAACACGTGGTTTCTCCTCCCCTCCTTGGGACATCGCATCCTCCATCGCTCGTTTGCAGTTCTCCTGAATTGGAATGAAGATGTTAAATAAATAGCTTAACTGGAAATGAAACTGAGATAATCTAATATGATTTTAATTGCATTATAGGAGAACTTACATTCACCTCCTCCGCTACGGGGTCAACCCAAAGGCCTTTCTTGTTCTTCTTCACCTTATGAAGCAGCTGGATTGGCGTCGCATCCGGTCCTTTGGAAAGAAAATGTCAGAACACGTGCATATTTATTGAACATTAGAAAGTAATCATTTATTTTCAAAACACGTACCATACGATTGAAAGTTGTTGTTGAGCTCTTACGCCCTAGGGAGTTGGTCCCTTTCGCGACTCCGTCTATGTTTCCACCACGACGATTCTCCTTGTTAACTTCCACTTTCTTCAGGAAACTAGGATCCGTCGCCCTACACTGCAGCTCCTGGTACTTGTCTTCCATGATCCAAACAGGCCTATCTCGCGCCTTCATTGCTCTCTGGAAAATGTCAGAGAGGCGCTTCTTGATCCTTCCCTCATACGCGTTTCTTAACGCGTAGCCCGGATCGACCCTCACCCGTTTCTGGTTGCAAAAGACAAACAATTTATTAGAAACATAACACATTACTGAAATAGTTCAAGTATTAGACAAAAAAACTCACTGCGAAGTGGGTGTACATGGCGTCTCTCGCCTGTTGGGGCGCCTCAGTCCAGTTCCTATAAACGCCAGGGGCGTTGATGTACGTACCGACAATGGACTCGCGTAGGTATCTCACGATGTCCTCATTGTCCTACCTGCAACGACAATTTCACAAGTTATATTCCATTATCATAACTGAAATAAATATCTTATGTTAGGAAAACCTTAATACGGTACAAGAATTCTTACCAAACGCCCTCATCGTTTCGTGAAAAGTATTTCTTATCTGCATCGGGTATATCATCGTCGTTTCCAGCACCTGCCATTATGATGTTTCCTCTACGAGAACCACAGTTGTAAAACGTGAAAGCACATTCACTATTTACATTAATGAAGGGAAATACACACTGAAAATATAATACATAAACCAATCTATAATACGTACACCTGTTTGAATAAATTGTTTTTAATTCCAATGAAAACAAAGTTACAATATTAACATGTAAATAGACACTACTCATCGTCACTATCACCCTCCTCATCCGTGTTCACTTAATTGAAACCGTCTTCTTCGATCTCATCATCATCTCATTCACTGTACTGTTGACCTCTTCCTCATCTTCTTCTTCAACAATAACCTCTTCCACATCCTCACCCTCACCCTCAGGCACGATCCAGCCGTGGAATTCATCTTCCTCTTCCTCACCCTCATCTTCTTCACCAACGTTCCCTACTTGTTCCTCTACATCATTAGTGTCTGAATTACAATAGATGAAAGTGGTTGTACATTAGAAACCACATCCTCTTGGTAGACAATATCGTCGATGATTGGATTGTCAATTTGCGATCTCGCCTTGATCTTAAATACTGCCGACCACTTTGTATCCTTTCTTCTCTTTGGATAAGGGGCGTAGTAAATTTGATCCACTTGGTATGCCAACACAAAAGGATAGTGCCGTCGCAATTTTCTTGAGCGGTTAACATCTACAAGATTGTATAACTTATGAACATTAACTCCTTGGGCGGAGTTATCAATCCAATCACATTTGAATAATATGGATTTAGAGGTCCTGTCACTGTCAAAATAGTGGAGCTCAATGACCTCATCTCGTGTTCCATAATATTCTGACCCATCGGTGGAACTCACACTGACGCCATTACTGATTGTAGATTTTGGGACGTTGACACCATCTTTGAAAGCATGAAACTTGTACCCATTTACTGAGTATCGCTTCCAAGTCTTCACTCGTGAGTCGTGAAGAAGGGCCAGTCGCTAGAGTTTTGATGAGGGGGTCGATCAACGCTTCGGGCTTTCTTGAAGTTATAATACGTCAGTACATTATATATTTCAATAAACAGTTTAGATTAAATTTAGAGGTACATAATCATTTTCACATACTTGATCACGTAGCCAAGTAAAGAACAACGACTCATATTTGCTCCAAAGGGCATCACATGATCTGACCTCTGGGTGTTTGCTCATGATGTACGCCTCGAATTTCCTGAATTTGTTTTGATTAAGATGAAGGATAAGATTGTACTGTTTCAGTGGGTGTTATATTATCAAAACAATAAACAGATATTGCAGTACATGTGTCACTTACTCCTCGTACGACCTTATGATTGCACCACAGTTTCTTATGACGTAAGTGTGCGCTTGATTATACTCAACCTCAGTGAGAAATGTTTCCCTACATTTGACCGTGGTGCTGCCCACATCCTTATGAAAAGGTTCTACATTGTTATCAGATTCATCATTTTCATGGATACCGACATCAACATCCTTTGCTTTTATGTCAATATGGTCTTAAAAGTAACAGGAACAGAAATTTGACGTCTCTTCCAACAAATAAGCGTTACATATTGACTCTTTCACCCGAGCTTTATTTCCATTTTTTAAAGATGATTAAAGAACCTGCATAACAGTAATACAAGTACATTGACTTAAATTCATTTAAGATGGTACAAAACTACGCATAGTTGTCAACACAAGTATACCTTTCTAAAGGATACATCCAGCGGTATTGAACAGGACCCGCAACCTTTGCTTCAAATGGAAGGTGCATTGGTAAATGTTCCATCGGGTTGAAGAAAGACGGGGGAAATATTTTCTCCAAATTACAAATGATCTCAGCAATGTTGTTCTCCAAGCGATTAATAGAGTCCACGGAAATGGTATAGGAACACAAATCGCGAAAAATTGACTAATCTCAGTTATGGCATTCTATGTGTTTATAGGGACCAACTATTTCAACGCTACGGCAACAACCTCTCCGTGAACATATGACAATCATGACTTTTCATGCCATGCAATATCAATTTCAAATGGTCTACACACCTAGACAAGTTAGATGCGTAACCGCCCAGGAACTTCAACCTAGAAACCCAATCACATAACGCTTTCTTCTCACTTTTATCCAGTACGAAAGACAGTGACTTGGGTCGACTGAAACACAGCTCTTAAAGTCAGCTTCGCCTTTCGGTCCGAATGACGTCTTATTAGGTACATCCATAATGGTCTTCCTAAGTTGCTCAATTTTTTTTTCAATGTGCATGACATCTAGGTTGTGTCTAATTAGCAGAGTCTTCCAATATGGAAGTTGAAACACCACACATTGATTGAAGATGTCCTATTTATGAGTTAAAATGACTAGTGCTTAAAGGGATTGAAAGTACTACTCATATCAACAAAGTGCACTTTCTTTTCTAGTCATTCATGCAAAAGAACTACGAAGTTAAGCGTGCTTAGTTGGGAGTAGTCTGGGAAGTTTTCCGGGATGCGCATGAGTGAGGATAAAATGCGCTGGAATGGACTCGTGTTGGTCTGTGGGACCAGTACAAAGCCTGGCGGGCTACTGTGACTAACATCTCCGGTCCTAGGATTGGGCCGGGGTGTTACAGAAGTTCCCAGAATATACTTTGTTTCCACCATCCTTCTGTTTTATCTTTCAACTTCTTCAATTCGTCGAAAGAAAACAACCTGTTAGAGGCGATCGTACTTCCATTGGGTCTCTTCTTCATAAAACCTTTGCAATTCTTGAACGGCTACTAGGTAGGTCTGAGTAGATATATAACATGCTTTATCAACAATACGTAACAAAAAATAAAAACAACAACAATCATGTATCAACACCCAACAAAAACATTAATTCTTAGTATTATTGCTAGTACTAGATTACTAATATTAGTAGTAGTGGTGGTGGTAGTAGTAGTAGATTAGTAGTATTAGTAGTAGTAGTAGTGGATTAGCTAATCACCTACTACTACTACTAATCTACTACTCCTAATACTACTACTAAAAAAATTCACAATTCTCGATCCACCACCACCACTACTACTTAACCTCTACAGCAACAACAACAACAACAACCACCACTCACACAAACTCATACCAACACTAACACAACCAACAACAACAAACCACAACAACAAGCTAATCAATAATAACAATAACAATAACAACAATCTAAATAATTTAAATGCTTCAACATACTTTAATGGAGATCAGAAATTAAAAGACGGAAAAATTATCGGAAAGAACACTGGAGGCACGGCAGGGGGCGGCAGTGGCGGCAGCAGCGACGCCGGAGGTGGTGGTCGTCGAAGGTAGGCGCCGGTGGAGGAGGAGGCCGGGGAGGGCGAAAGGTCAGGGTTTTTCGCGAGGGAGGGAGGAAATTGAATTGAGGGTTTTGTGTTTGTGAATGTCATCACGTCTTTTTTTTAATATCTGAGGAGCATGTGGCGGACAATCCAACGCGAGTCCGCCGCATTTCATTTATTATGCGTCGGACTGTCCGCCGCATATCTGACGCATGCGTGAATAAATTCTAAAAGAAAATTATGGGAAAAGCGTGCGTCGGTTTCTCATTGTATGCGGCGGATGGTCCGACGCATCACAAATTATGCGGCTGACATGCGTCGGCTAATCCGACGCATGTTTGAGCGCGAAATACGTTTTTGTAGGCGCCTTTTGACCTGTGTCGCGTTGCGTGGACAATTCCGACACAAGTGGTATGCGTCGGCCAATCCGACGCATGTCTGACGCGTTGTCTAATAATGCGTCGGCTTCCCAGTCCGCCGCAAGACGTCCGCCGCATTCGCCTCTGGTTTTTGTAGTGTTTGTGGGAGTTCGGTCCCATTTCAGTTCACTCTACACTTAGGTTGTACCGCGCACAAAGCACGGTTTGACTTAGAGATAGTGCTATAAAAGAAGAAGGGTTCGCTTCAATGATAAGAATTCTCTTACTCAAACTACTGTGTGCTTAAGAGTTTGATTCTTACCCGCGAGGTAGTGTACTCATTTGAACCAAAAGAAATACTCCCTTCGTATCTATATGTTCCTCCACTTTGTTTAATATATGAGTGCAATATTATATTGAAAGTGGACGAACATATAGATACAGAGGGTGTAATACGTAGACTTACGATTTACCTCTTCCCATTAGTATGTACTCCGTACAACTTCCAACCCTAATAATATCTTCCTTTCAAATTTCCAAACATTTTTTTTAAAAAGAAAACTTCCAATCATATTTTTTGAAAGAAAAGTTCCGCACATATTTTTTGTGAAAGAAAATTTCCAAACATTTTTTTTAAAAGAAAATTTCCAAGCATTTTAATTATAAGTTATAAAAACTAGTTTAGCCCGCAAGATACTGAGTAGATGAGACAAAAAAATATCTCAAAATCGAGAAGTAGCAAAATCTTATTAGCATCCCAAAATTTACCGAGGATTTGGCCTCTTCAAAAAATGATGTTCCACCTTACTTTTACGTACACTGATTCCAATACGTTCGTTTAACGATAGTTTTCGACATTTATTAATAACAACTTCATTATCCGTTTCATTTAATTGTTTGCATTTACTCTTTGTACATTATTGATGAGTAAAATCGTCAATGTAACTTTTACTAATATATAAAATAAAATATATTCATGTGGAATCTTGTTTAAATTGTCTAATTGAGTACGTTATAAAATATCGAATTTTTATAATTTTTAGAAATATATATGTAACTAAAGATATAGAGAAAATAAAATGTGTATTGACAAATATGAAAAACTAAATGGAAAGAATTAAATGGAATGGAATGAGTAATTTTTCCAGTTCTTTTATCTAGAAGATTTTTATCTAATAAATGTAAATTTCATAGTACTACATTATCTAGGTATATAAAAAGTGAATATGGAAGATCTTTAAGAATAATGAGCCAGAAAAATAAGTAATTTTACCCCGGTTGACGGGATATCATAATGTCGATATCAGAAATCTTACAAGTGGATTCTATCGATGATAACGTGTTTTTTTCTTTATTTTTTTGCAACTCGGTGCATGAAACTATTAATTAAAAAAAATTGAGCATGTACGTACGTATGTCTCCTACGTTCCTCTATAAATCAGGAGGTTATAATGTAGAGTTTGATAGAGCTGAAAATATATGTTAAGATCAAGCACATATAAGATGAACAAATATTCATCACTTTTATCCCGACACAAATCATACAAAACCCCCTGGGTAAATGGAAGCTTAGGCTCGCAGAATGTGGGTGGATATTATTACTATTATTATTACTATTATTATTACTATTATTACTATTATTATTACTATTATTATTACTATTATTATTATTATTATTACTATTATTATTACTATTACTATTACTATTACTATTATTATTACTATTACTATTACTATTACTATTACTATTACTATTACTATTATTATTATTATTATTACTATTACTATTACTATTATTATTATTATTATTATTATTATTATTATTATTATTATTATTATTATTATTATTATTATTATTATTATTATTATTATTATTATTATTATTATTATTATTATTATTATTATTATTATTATTATTATTATTATTATTATTATTATTATTATTATTATTATTATTATTATTATTATTATTATTATTATTATTATTATTATTATTATTATTATTATTATTATTATTATTATTATTATTATTATTATTATTATTATTATTATTATTATTATTATTATTATTATTATTATTATTATTATTATTATTATTATTATTATTATTATTATTATTATTATTATTATTATTATTATTATTATTATTATTATTATTATTATTATTATTATTATTATTATTATTATTATTATTATTATTATTATTATTATTATTATTATTATTATTATTATTATTATTATTATTATTATTATTATTATTATTATTATTATTATTATTATTATTATTATTATTATTATTATTATTATTATTATTATTATTATTATTATTATTATTATTATTATTATTATTATTATTATTATTATTATTATTATTATTATTATTATTATTATTATTATTATTATTATTATTATTATTATTATTATTATTATTATTATTATTATTATTATTATTATTATTATTATTATTATTATTATTATTATTATTATTATTATTATTATTATTATTTTTATTTTTATTTTTTTTTATTTTTTATTTTTTTTTTTTTTTCAAGGAAGATATCATTTCATTTCATTATGAAAGAAATTACAGCTTTGCAAAAAAACTACCACACTAGAATGTTACATCTATCTAGACTTCAAATGCCTTAATGACTCTATGATATTTCTGACTATTTCTATACTTTGTGTATCGTGAGATAACCGAGAATTTAATCTGAGAAACAATTGCATCTATAGTAGCTTTCTTATCTACAAACAAGCGTTTGTTCCGTTCTTTCCATATGAAGTAAATAGCAGCTGCCAGACTAACTCTGAGCCAGACCATCTTCCAGTGTTTCCGTCTATTAGCAGGCATCATCCAACGTATGATCTTGGGCAAGCAAATCTCTGGAATCTGCATCTGCAACCAATTAAGAACACCCGTCCAAACTCCCTTTGAGAAATTGCATTTGAAGAATAAATGACGATGATCCTCCAACGCTTCTTCGCATAAGCAACATCTATTCACTACATGAAAACCCCTTCTGCAGAATTGATCCACTGTGGGTAACTTCTGCTGAATGGCTATCGACATAAACAATTTGTGGCTTGGCATAAGGACGCTGGAGGAAAGCATCGAATGCCAGCGTGTTTGTTTCTTCTGTCGCAGCACCTCATAAGCTTTTTGGACTTTGAAATCTGCATTACTTACACATGCCTGTATAAAATTCTGAGCAGACTCAATAGACCCAAATCGTTGAACCAATATGTCTCTTACTTTTAAGCAATGCTTAAAACTTGCAGGATGAAACTCTTTGCTTTTAATGTCCCATATTGAGCTTGAACCCAAAATATACTCCCGACACCATTTTCCCCATATGCTCGAAGGCTGGTTAGCGAACACCCAAACCCATTTCGAGAGTAGAGCATAATTCCATGTCTGGAGATGCTTGATATTAACCCCACCTGCATCCCATGGAGAGCATAAATCGTTCCATTTTTTAAAAACTAACCTACGCTCTCCTTCTTCAATTCCCCAAAAGAAATCCTTACACATCTTATTAATTTTTTTAAGAATTGCCACGGGAAGAAGTAGACTCGAACACCAAAAGTTATCGAGGCCAAATATTACCGAATTCAGAAGTTGAGCTTTACCGGCATATGAGAGAAACTTTGTGGACCAGTGATTGATGGAGTTCTGTATTTTTAGCAGCAGAGGTGAGAACATCTCTATACTAAGTCGAGAATCAGTAAGAGGGACCCCTAAATATCTGAAAGGAAACGATCCAGCTACAAACCCCGATTGAGCCAGAATAAGCTGTTGAACTGGCATAGCTACTCCCCCAAAATATATATTTGTCTTCTCTAAGTTAGCAACCAACCCTGAGATCTGCGCAAACGAGTCAAGAATCCGTTTACAAGCCAGAACTGAAGGTAGATCACCTCTTGCAAAAATCATTAGATCGTCGGCGAAAATTAAATGGGTCAAGTTGATCCTTCCACATTTAGGGTGGTAAGAGACTTTAGAGGACTTACAGACTGTTCTAAGATCTCGAGAGAGAATTTCCATACTTAATACGAAGATATAAGGCGAAAGAGGATCCCCTTGACGAATTCCACTCTTGCCTTGAAAAAACCCGGAAACTCCACCATTAATCTTGAAAGTATACCAAGGATGTAGAATGCAACCCATTATCCAATTTATGAACTGATCCGGAAAACCAAAATTCTTTAGCATTTGATTAATAAATGACCACTGCAGCGTATCGAAAGCCTTACGTATGTCGACTTTGATAAGGCATCGAGGAGTCAAGAATTTTCTACTGTATCCTTTAATCAGAGCTTGTGATAACATGGTGTTATCGAACATATTCCTTCCCGAGACAAATGCAGCCTGCTCCTCTCCTACTAAGGAGGGTAGGATTGGTTTCAGTCTATTAGTTAAGATCTTTGCAATTGTCTTATAAAGGATCGTGCAACAGGATATTGGCCTATAATCCGTCACCGATCCTGCATCCTTCTTCTTAGGAATGAGAGAAACAAGAGTAGTATTGGCCTGTTTTGACATTTTTCCATTCTTAAAGAAACTAAACACTGCAGCACAGAAGTCTCTACTAATAATTCCCCAAGCTGATTTAAAAAAACCAGCAGAGAAACCGTCCAAACCTGGACTACTATTATCATCCATACTAAATATAGCATTCCTAACTTCTTCAGCAGATATAGCAGCTGTAAGGGAGGCATTATCATCAGGAGAGAGAACAGTGGCATCCTGAGCAATACATTTAGTATGAATTGCATTGCCTAGGAGCCTAGTATAGTATTCCTGAAAAGCTTCAGAACTGCAGAACCAGTTCGAAGAATACCATCCGCGTCTTTAATTGCCCCAATATTCTGCTGATTCCTCCTTTCAGCCACCTTAGCATAAAAATATTTAGATGAGCAATCTGTCATTTGAATGTGCTTAATTTTTGCTTTTTGCTTAAGCATATCCATCTCAGTTTTCTTAACCATAATGTATTTATCAATTAGCACCTTCTCTTGGGCGTACAACTGCTTAGAAAAAGGAGATACTGAAATCTGCCTTTGACAGTCTAATAACTCTGACTTAGCCTCTTTAACTTTAAGGGAAAGATTAGTGTAGTTAGCTGAGTGGAGTTTAGAAAGCCCATATCGAGTTTGCTTCAATTTCTGGAAAAGGCGATACATGGGGGAACCTGCAACTTTAAAATCCCAAGCATTTTTAACTGTCTCCAAGTAATTTGGATGCTCAATCCAACAATTTAGAAAACTAAAGCGTTTCTTAGGGAGCAATTCAGTAGAGATATTCACCAGTATTGGAGAATGATCGGATATTCCTTGCTCACAAAAGATAGCTGAAGAAGTCGGAAAAACCTGAGACCATTAAGGGTTTATCACTACCCTATCCAATTTAGACCATATACGAGAATCTGGTTCTCTTTTGTTAGTCCAAGTCAGGTTACAACCTGAACTGTGCAAGTCCTCGAGTCTACAATTCAATAGGCATTGATTAAAATCCCACATATCCTGAAAATCAGGTGGATTTGCACCTATCTTTTCCTCTGGACTTCTAATTATATTAAAGTCTCCAATAGCTATCCAAGGTACACCTGTAGAGAGGAACTCAAGATCATTCCAGAGCAATCTTTTCTCCGACCCATCATTAAAGCCATATATAGCACTGAACTGATACTTTTTATTTGTTTGAAGATGATGCAGCAATCCAGTGATCTGTTGAGCAGACGTACTGGAAACCACAAAGGAAACAGTTGAAGGATTGAATAAAATCCAAATTCTTCCATTATTGTGACTATTGTAATTATGTATGACTGACCAAGCAGAGAAATTTCCTCTAATAATTTTTGAAGCCTTTTTCTGTTTCACTCTAGTTTCTAGGATTGCCATAACATCTGGTTTATTTGCACTCAGAAAATCTCTTACTTCACTATGTTTTAGAGGGTCATTGAAACCCCTAATATTTCATGAAGCCACCTTCATTATTTTTATCAGGGGGGAGCGGATCTGTCTCTTCAAAAGTCACACTACAATGTTCCTCAGATTCTTCGCCAAACTCAGGTGAGTCCCCGTGATCCTTCAGGAGTAACTTGAACCCATTATCCAACACAATAGGTTCCTTAGTAACTGTAGGAGTAATTCGCTTAGCAGATTTTTTAACTGAAGAAAATCCTTCCAGATTTACCTCTTCAGCTTGCTTATCTTTAGCCAGAACAGCAGGTTTCTGTACCTCTGCCGCAGGTTTCACCTCTGCAGCAGTTTGATGTACCTCTGCAGCCGGCTCCACTAGTGTCACTATATCTTTCTTCTTCTCCTTTTTACATGAAGAAATAGTATGCCCAAGCTTACCACAAGACTTACAGTAAAACGGTATCCATTCATACTGCACCCTTTGAGCAGAATGCTCACAGTAAGGGGTAGAGATCACGATAGTGTCAGGAAGAGGTTTGGACACATCAGCTTCAACCAGAATCCTAGCAAATGAAAGCTTCGCTTTCGTAGTAGTAGCTAAGTCCGCACAAAGAGGCTTCCCGATTTTACTGGCCATCTTTCCTAGTACCGTTTCTGACCATAAAAAAGGATCGAGATCAGGAAATAACACCCAAATTGGAACACACGCAACCCTATCCATTTCATTCGAGAACGTAGGAGACCATTCCTTCAAGATAATCGTATATACTCCCATTCTCCAAGGACCTCCCCTAAGCACCTCATCCATGGCTTCTTTAGATTGGAATCGAAATGAGAACCAACCTCTCTTGAAATATTATTATTATTATTATTATTATTATTATTATTATTATTATTATTATTATTATTATTATTATTATTATTATTATTATTATTATTATTATTATTATTATTATTATTATTATTTTTTTTTTTTTTTTTTTTTTTTTTTTTTTTTTTTTTTTTTTTTTTTTTTTTTTTTTTTTTTTTTTTTTTTTTTTTTAAACGGAACTTTCATTAAACACCAGAACAAATTACAAGAAGTTAGAGGGAAGCCGAGATACTATCTGGGCTCCCACTCCCTTAGCGATAGAAAAACTAAGACGAGTAAAAATAAAAGCAGCTGCCCGAGCTCCCGCGTCCTGAGAGATAGAAAATTTCTGAATTCGCCTGAGTAAAGCAGCGGCCTCCGCGTCGAGCTCCCCTAGAGAAGAGAAAGAGAAAGGAAGGAACCCATACCCAATCTTGGTGCACAAATCTCCATACTTGGCGCACTTGCGCTGAGCAGCATCAGCGACTGCGCGGCCAGGTAGAAAATCAGACATCGCCGACTGGGTCAAAGGGGACGACCCCGTCAAATCGACACACACATCACGGCCCCTATCCCAGGAATAAAGAAGCAAATCCGCGGGGCGTAGGGGCCTGTCGTGCCCATCAATCAAACCGACATCTACCTCCTTACCGGCCGAAATACCAGATCGGAAACAGATATCCAAAAGGGTGTCACGAACCAAGTTATGTCTGTGTTTAATATTATTATTATTATTATTATTATTATTATTATTATTATTATTATTATTATTATTATTATTATTATTATTTTTTTTTTTTTTTTTTTTTTTTTTTTTTTTTTGTTTTGTTGTTGTTGTAAGAATGTTATTTCTCTTATTCATCCATAGAGGGTAATTAAGAGAATGACTTACAAAAGACATATCCTTTACTCTTCTTTACAAAGAGCATAAACTGAAAAAAACAAAACCCACGACCCTATTACAATAAAACAATGCTAGGGTGCTTCTCTGATAAGCGTGCTTTTATCTCGGATTTAAGGATGGTTAAACGTTGTTCCACCGTACTATCAACACCGTTGAATATCCTACTGTTTCTTTCAGTCCAAATATGATAGACTAGAGCACTTCCAGCTACAATAAACCATTCATTTTTCCAAGGCCTTTGTGGATTATATATTGCTCTTCGGAGCATATTGAAGATATTAGAGCCCTGAGCTCTGATGTGAAGCCAGTTCATTAGATCCCCCCATAAGTGTTGGGCATAAGAGCATTTGAAAAACAAGTGTTCATGAGATTCTGCAGCTGACCTGCACAGCGTACATCTGTTTACCATTATCAGCCCCTTTTCTTGCATCTTGTCAACTGTCGGGAGTTTGTGTTGGACTGCAAATGATACTATAATTCTATGTCGCGGAATTACTGAAGCAACCCTGATAGCTCTCAGTTGAAGAATCTTGGGGAACTTATCCCGAAACCAATTGTAGCATTTTTCTGAGCAGAATTTCGCTGCAGCAGACCAGCTAAGAACAGTTCTCCTGCTATTAGTTATACTCCCAGCCTGCTGCACAATTTCATCTTTAATTTTCACAAGACTTCTTAGGGCATCGGAAAAACTGTCCTGTATTTGGATATCCCATATTGATCTTCCTTTGAGAACATAAGCCTTGATCCACATCATCCAAAGACTAGAGTGATTAGTTTCAATTTGCCAAAGCCATTTTGCAATTTGCGTCTTATTCCAAGCTAAGATTTCTTTGATGTTTAGTCCACCTTCAATCCAAGGTGAACATATAGCTTTCCAACTCTTCATACAGAGATGTTTTCGATCCAAGTTTCCTGACCAGAAGAAGTTCTTCCACAGTCTCGTGATCAATTTAAGAACATTCTTAGGCAGAAGTGCAGTTGCACACCAGAAATTTGCAAGACCAAAAATAACCGAATTAAGTAACTCCACCCTTCCTGCATAAGAGAAATTAGAAACTGACCAGTGCATCAACGCATTCTGCACCTTTGCAATTAGATCTCCAAAGTTAGCCATGTTGTTTTGAACAAGATTTAGGGGCATTCCAAGATATTTACATGGGAGATTACCCTCAATAAATCCAGAATTCACCAGTATAGCATGTTTGACAGCAGTTGAAACTCCTCCAAAGAAGATCTCAGTCTTGTCCTCATTAATGCTTAGACCAGACATAAGCGTGAAGTCATTTATAGTCTTCTTAACAGCAAGTATGGAGGGCACATCGCCTCTCATAAAGACCATGAGGTCATCCGCAAAAACCAAATGGGTAAGAGCTAATTTGGTGCATTTAGGATGAGCTGAGACATTTGGCAACTTGTTGATTCTCCTGAGATATCGGGAAAGGATTTCCATGCTTAGCACAAAGAGATAGGGTGAAATAGGGTCCCCTTGACGTATTCCACTCCTACCCTTGACAAAACCAACCACACTGCCATTCAGATTAAACGAGAACCAAGCCCCTGAGATACACTTCATGACCCACTGTATAAATTGAGATGGGAAGTTGAATACAGTGAGCATATTAAGAATAAATGGCCATTGTAGGGAGTCAAATGCTTTCCTCATGTCAATCTTGAGTAGGCATCGTGGTGTCAAATAGGACCTTCTATATCCCTTGATCAGAGCTTGAGAAAGGGCGATATTATCATGGATATTTCTACCCTCAATGAATGCGGCCTGCTCAGGTCCAATTAACATGGGTGCTACGTTTTTAAGTCTGTTAGCGATAATCTTGCTAATGGTTTTGTAGACTGTAGTACAACATGCTATGGGTCTATAATCCTTAACTGTAGAACATGTATCCTTCTTTGGTATGAGCGTAACCAATGTTGAATTAGCTTGCTTGCACATCTTTCCTGAGATGAAAAATTCCCTAACAGCCGCTGTAAACTCCATTCCTATTATAGACCAACAGGACTTAAAGAATTCGGCAGAATAGCCATCTGGACCCGGACTTTTATGAGCACCAATAGAGAATAATGTATTTTTAATCTCACTCATAGATGGGATACCCTGCAGTGTTTCCCATGTATCTTGGGACAAGATAGAGTCTTGCTGTAAGAATTCAGTGTCCCGTGGTATCACTGTAGTGGATGACCCCAATAGCCCTTCATAGTACTCCACAAATGCTTTAGCTACATCATCCTGACCAGTTCTGGGTAGACCATTAACATCCTCAATTTGACCAATAATTTTCTGCACTTTTCTTTCCTTTATTCTATTATAGAAGTAACTGGTTGAGGAGTCATTTAATTTGATGTGGTCTATTTTAGCTTTTTGTTTTAACGTTTTCATTTCAGCCTTCCTCAGGTCACTATATTCAGTAGTCAATTTCTTTTCTTCGAGCATTAGGTCTGCAGAAAGGGGCTGATTCTGCAACTCAGTCTGGCAAATATCCAGCAGCTTCTTTGTATTATTTACTCTATCCAACAGGTTAGAGTATGTATTTTGATGAAGGCCTTTCAGACCTCTCTTTAACCTTTTTAGCTTTGTAAATAACTTGAAACATTCAGTACCATGAGCTATTTCCCCCCAATGCAGTTTAACTATGTTCATGAAATCAGGGTGGTCAATCCAACAATTCATAAAGCTGAATCTATTATTGCTTTTGGTAGTTCTCAGAATCTTCACAAGAACAGGCGAATGGTCAGAGATGCCAGGGGGCATGTTGATGGCATGAGAATTAAGAAAAGTTGATGACCAAGATTGATTAACCAAAGCTCTATCCAATTTGGACCAAACCCTAGAATTCTCATCTTGTTTATTAGTCCAAGTATAAGTGCATCCTGATGTAGGGAGCTCATCCAATCCACAGGAGTTTATACAATTATTAAACGCCATTATATCAGGCATATTAGGAAGAGTATCACTTATTCGTTCATTAGGCGACCTGACAATGTTGAAATCCCCAAGAACAAGCCAATTGGAAACACTGGACATGGTGTTGAGTAAACCCGACCAGAGATCAATTCTGCCATCTCCATCATTATAGCCATATATCAAAGTTATGTTCATAATAATAATAATAATAATAATAATAATAATTATTATTATTATTATTATTATTATTATTATTATTATTATTATTATTATTATTATTATTATTATTATTATTATTATTATTATTATTATTATTATTATTATTATTATTATTATTATTATTATTATTATTATTATTATTATTATTATTATTATTATTATTATTATTATTATTATTATTATTATTATTATTATTATTATTATTATTATTATTATTATTATTATTATTATTATTATTATTATTATTATTATTATTATTATTATTATTATTATTATTATTATTATTATTATTATTATTATTATTATTATTATTATTATTATTATTATTATTATTATTATTATTATTATTATTATTATTATTATTATTATTATTATTATTATTATTATTATTATTATTATTATTATTATTATTATTATTATTATTATTATTATTATTATTATTATTATTATTATTATTATTATTATTATTATTATTATTATTATTATTATTATTATTATTATTATTATTATTATTATTATTATTATTATTATTATTATTATTATTATTATTATTATTATTATTATTATTATTATTATTATTATTATTATTATTATTATTATTATTATTATTATTATTATTATTATTATTATTATTATTATTATTATTATTATTATTATTATTATTATTATTATTATTATTATTATTATTATTATTATTATTATTATTATTATTATTATTATTATTATTATTATTATTATTATTATTATTATTATTATTATTATTATTATTATTATTATTATTATTATTATTATTATTATTATTATTATTATTATTATTATTATTATTATTATTATTATTATTATTATTATTATTATTATTATTATTATTATTATTATTATTATTATTATTATTATTATTATTATTATTATTATTATTATTATTATTATTATTATTATTATTATTATTATTATTATTATTATTATTATTATTATTATTATTATTATTATTATTATTATTATTATTATTATTATTATTATTATTATTATTATTATTATTATTATTATTATTATTATTATTATTATTATTATTATTATTATTATTATTATTATTATTATTATTATTATTATTATTATTATTATTATTATTATTATTATTATTATTATTATTATTATTATTATTATTATTATTATTATTATTATTATTATTATTATTATTATTATTATTATTATTATTATTATTATTATTATTATTATTATTATTATTATTATTATTATTATTATTATTATTATTATTATTATTATTATTATTATTATTATTATTATTATTATTATTATTATTATTATTATTATTATTATTATTATTATTATTATTATTATTATTATTATTATTATTATTATTATTATTATTATTATTATTATTATTATTATTATTATTATTATTATTATTATTATTATTATTATTATTATTATTATTATTATTATTATTATTATTATTATTATTATTATTATTATTATTATTATTATTATTATTATTATTATTATTATTATTATTATTATTATTATTATTATAGCAAGAGTAATAATATGAGGCCAACTAGCGGCTTATTATTATTTTGCAGGAAATTGCATAATGGCTTCACTTGACTTTTGTTGGAAGTAAACATACACAAATTACAGGTGTGAATGTTGTTTGCTTTTGCAGGTATGTGTTGAAAAAAACTCGATTGGCTAAGCGTACTGAGAGGATGAAGCGAATTGCGCATCAGGAGGTTACATCCAATTCTACTTTTGTTACCCTTGGATTTAGATTCTTGTTACATGTTCGAAACCAACATTATTTATCTTCGGTCGATAGATAATTAAGTCTCATGTTTGTAGGGTTACAACCCTTAAACCCAAGGATCTGTTATAAGTATTAACCGAAAAGACAAACAATAGAGGGATAATGAATATACCTTATTGGCAGCGGAAGAACGTATTAATAAGAATAATAAGAAATATAATAACCCAGAAGTATATATAATTCCCCACGGACAGAATAAAGCAACCCATACGGAACTGCGGTGTATATGCTAGCATAAGGGTTTTGTGAGACGGTCTCACAAATTCTCTCTCTAATAATATATGAAATAATACTCTGAATTGTATATTCTGGTTTATATAGGAGAGCTTGAGAGCTAGGTTACTTAACCTAGAAGTGATTCCATAACTCAAATTGGTATAATTAGATTATCACAATAATTCTAGTTACCATATAAAAGTTATTTCACAACTAATATTGGTATAATTAGATTATCACAATAACTCTAGTTACCATAACTAGATTATTACTATAACTCTAATTACCATAACCCGACAACACAGCTGAGTCGTATTACTACTGACCCGATATATTAATATACCGATATATTAATAATATCCCGCACACATTGTGTGTGACCCAATGGGCCCACTTAAGACTACCAGACATATAACTCATTTATATGTCAACCCGAGATCGACCTCTAGCAAGGCATATCGGATACATAGACTTAAGCGGGTAAATCCGTAGGACAGTGGACATAACTCTTTCAATGTTGTATTATGAAAACTTGGACTTGTTGGTTATGGGGTAATTCATAATTGTTGCAGATGAGTATAATAGCAAAACTAAGCAAGCCATATGTGGTGGAGTATAAGGATGCATGGGTGGAGAAGGTAATTAAGATTATGTCTTAAGGCAATTTTATTCTGTAATATGCAATGCTAACTAATTTAGACAGTAAGGCCAACCTCAATGTTTTTGCGGAAAATATGCTTTGTTAGTTGCTGCTCATATGTTCGATGTTAGAACCTTAACAGAGATTTTCGTGACGTTAATTTGACAGAAAGTTTGCAAGTGGGTAACTCAGCTACTGTTAGCCTTGGATTATCTTCACACAAACTGCGTTTTGCACAGAGATATCAAGGTGTTTATTATTTTGTTATCAGATGAAAATAGGGAAATTTTCAGCACTAATTAACATCAATCAGCTACTCATTTTTATGCTTCTGTTACATTTCATTTTTAGTGCTCCAACATATTCTTCTTCAAGGACAACGATATCAGGCTAGGTGAGACTTTATCCACTGTACGTTGAAGATTCGGACTAAAGGAATAATAGAAACTAGTACTCTTTTGTAGTAATTCACTGACCAGATGATTTTGGCCTTGCGAAACTTCTTGGGCAAGACGATCTTACAAATTCGGTACTAGCTAGCAGTATTTGCAGAAGACCTTAATCAGATCAGCTTATAATTTGTTCTTGATTTACTAATAAAACTGTTTGATACTTAATGTTGTACAGATTGTAGGTAGTCCGAACTACATGTGCCCGGAAATCCTTTCTGAGCTACCATACGGTTACAAATTAGATATATGGTCCTTAGGTACTATGGAGTACTAAACACGAAAATCTAGCTTAAAATGGATATGATCTGTCCGACAAATCTGATGAACTTGGCAATCTGCCCTCTTACAGGTTGCTGTATGTTTGAAATAGCAGCACATCAACCTGCATTCCAAGCACCAGTAAGTACAATGACACAGATTAAGACATAGTAGTTCATTAAAAACAGGATATGGCAGGCCTAGTCAACAAAATATACCGGTCCACGATTTCCCCTCTTCCGACTGTCTACTCACCACCACTGTATGTCAATATATCCCGAACCATAGATTTCTGTACATACTTACAGTCATGTTTATCTCTACGAGTTGGATTACTGATTGTCGTCATGTTGCAGGAAACATTTAATCAAAACGATGCTAAAAAAAATCCTGAACATAAACCGACTGTAAGTGAATATTTTATGGCTATTAACTTGAACGAAAACTGTCGCAAAGAAGTGATTAATTTGCCTGTTTTTGCAATGTTGGACAAGGCTGCAGAACTGCTGAGAGATCCACACTTACAGCCATACCTTGCTCAATGCCACACATCGTCTCTTGTATTCCTGCCAGTAAAGTCAGAACTCAGTAACAGCAATAATCCGAGTACTTCTTACATGACAAGAAAGCCGAAAATCTTACCTAATGGTAAAAAGAATTGCAAAAAATAGTACCTCATCAAGTACCCCATAACAGCACAAAGGCATCGTCCTCTGATTCTCAAGAAACAAAGGTCGAGACCAAAAGGGTCGATCCTACAAGCTGATCAGGTGTTCAACTGTCATTCATTTATTACTGTACTTCTTATCAACTTATTGATTGCTCCATCTTAAACTTTACAATAGGTCAAATATAAAGATAAAACATTCAAGGCAACTGATTTGTTCGTTATGTATTTGCCGGTTTATGACGAAGATAGTCTATCAGTTCCCCAAGTGGCCTTGTTCTAAATATTGACGGTGTATATATAACAATCTTGGGTGCAAGCTTGAATATGTTTTCTGTTTAGGACTGTGGTACAAAATTCATCCAAACTCCCAAGTGAACACTTTGAAGATCAAGAGACTTATCTCCTTATAGCAGCCAATGGAGGATTTTTTCAGCAATGTTCCGGGTATTGTGGTTGATAAAATCCTTTAAAAGTTGTCGATTCGAATGTTTATTAGGTTAAGTATCTCTATAGTGTGGAAGGAAGAGAGAGATAATGTCTTGTGGCTGTAATTAATTGTTTTGTTATTAATAAAATTTAGTTACCATTTATGTGAAAGTGGTGTGCGGTGTGCCTATTTCGTAATTTTTTTTTTGTAATTTAGCAGTTCAATAGACATAGGGCTTACAAAATAACCCATGTCTATATTTATAAATAGACATTAAATAGACATAGGGCGTGTAAAATACCATGTCTATTATTTTTATAGACATGGGTTAATTTTGAAAACCTATGTCAATATAACAATAGACATGGGTTAATTTTGAAAACCTATGTCTAATATAACAATAGACATGGGTTAACCTATGTCTAATATAACAATAGACATGGGTTATTAGAAAACCTATGTCTATGTTGTAGATGTCACTCAACTTAACATGGGTCGCGAAACCCATGTCTATTAGAGACCAACGACCCATGTCTATTTGATGATTTGTAGCAGTGAATATACTATTAATTACAGCTGATAATACATAGGACGCATCTTCTCGCCAATGGCGGGTTTATGTGTAAAACTTTTTTTTTGCCAATTTATATTTTTGAAGACCTGTCATTTCTAATGGCGGGTTTACTCCTCAAATCGACCTTATATTAGAACCTGCCTCAACCCTATTTTGATAATTAATTTTCATTCCGACACGAACGATAATTAATTTATTTTTAAACATTATTTTGAAAAAAGACGTATTGAAGGTACAATAGAGGACCAAGATGCCTCCACGACGTACCAACCTTGCAAATGAAAAGAGGTCACGTTCTCTTTTATATCTCGAAGTCTTTAATTTGTTGGGAAAGAGGGACTTGTGGGAGCAGAAAGGGAAACGTTCTTTTTGCTTAATCAATAGAATGTGATCGCTTCTAAGTTCTTATCTTATCCTACTATGCGAGATTTGGGGATTCTTGACTCATTTGTGGTCATGCTAGAATATTTGGGCCTTAAACATCACCTGAAAATGAGGTGCGTCATCACTTACCGTGCTATTACCCTTGAGTTTATTGCAACTCTTCGGCATTTCCCCGCCAGAGAAGATGAAGTGGAGCACATCACTTTTCGGATGCTCCAAAAGCCTCGGACTCTTACTTTTGACATGATTCGGAAAGCGCTTCTCATAAGTTCGGATCCCTCACCAATTACATTCACCAAAGCAAAGTTAAATCGGATCTAGTTGGAGTTAAAAAATCAAGATGTCATTAGCCACGATGATAAGCTATCAAGGATTACACCCAGTCATCCCACTACTCACACGATATTTGGTGTCGATGTTCACAGCAATTGGAGAACCAACTAAAGTGAACGACACGGTGCGATCTTGGATTTGGGTCATGTCGCCGAGTCAGTTGGAATTCCAGATTGGACAAGAATCTTCGTCAAGGCTGTGATGGACCATAAGAAGAAACCAAAGGTTGTGTCGATTCATCAGGGAGGTCTTTTTACATTGATCTATTATTATCTCGATGGTATTCCCAAGAATGACCGAGATCCCCCAAGTTTGACTATGCATGCTTTGAGGAACGATGCAGTATGATCTTATTCGATTAGAAGAGGTCTGGATGATTTCAAAAGTCTAGAATGATCCTTTGTTAGTCTATTGGTTAGATAGCGAGATTTCAAAACCCTTGTGATTTCTATTGTCATCCAGACTCAGCAGAGATATTAGGGACACAGCTTCCACCTATTAGACAAGATCAACACTTAGTTCAGTAAAAGAGAGGTCAAGGTTCCTCAGGGCCTAGTTGGTTCTTTGTCATGCCCGAATCCCTTAACTGCTATCTATCATGCATGACCGTACTCGACAAAAAGTTAGACATAATCAACACAGCCCAAGATTTACAACAAAATATTTTAGATAAGCAGTTCGCTTCCAACCTTTACTTGAGCAACATGATGCTAAAGCTTCAGATTCGTTGACTAGTGGTGATCTAGAGCCACTCCCCCTTCCATGGGGAGTCTCGATCCTTTTACTCTGCTTCGGAGTAGGGAGATCAGAGTTTGGAATCCTGGAGCTGAACTAATCCTTCCTCACAATCACATTGATACTGTACGAGCCGAATTAACCAGGGTCCGAAAACTAAGGAAGGAGAGGATAAAGAAATTGGAAGATAGAAGAGAAGCTTCGGGTCCCAAAACTAAGTTGGTACGTTCTATCCCTTGTTGCACATAGTTGTTCATATTTATGTTAGTTTCCTCGTATTTATGTGTTTTGGTATTGGATTAAGTATGCAGGTCATACAGTATTCATTGTTTGCTATGCCATGATAACCACTGAGCTGTGACATAGTTCCATAGACCGTGAGAAGAATCTAATAGAGGTACATCCTTACACTTTTTCTCTCGCTCTCTTATTTTGGAACTCGGTTTCTTGCTTGGGAACTCTCTTGGGAAAAGAGATCTTTTGTTTGGCACATATAATTACCGTCTCTTGACCCCTTGTTGTGATCAGGATTCCACGGGATTCATAACCCCTTAAATCCATACAATAGCCTTCTCAAAAACACCTAGCCGACTACTCACATATATATCGCATTTCACAAGATTATAGGGGTGGAGGTGACTGTAGAGCAAGTGTGGGGTACCAGAACGGTCTCTCCAACCATTTCCTTGAGAGTGTGGGTAAGGATGGTATCTTATCATCGCGACTTAGGAATTGGAGTTTGGGCACATGGTCAGACTTGATTCACCAATAACCGTCCCCTCATTTCATTCCTATTTCCCCTTTCTCTTAGATAAGAGTCATCATTCTTAGCATATTCCATTATTTCGGCAAAACCGTCATTAGTATACTTATACCTACAATGAGGACATTGTGAACTTTTAAGTGTGTAGTGGGGTAGGGTGTTGTGTACCTTGTACTTGATAATACTGTGTGTTTTCTTTTGTAGTTTAATCTTTTGGTGTGAAAAAATAATGGTGGCCGAGGACGGAATAAAAATTCGAAAGGGCGTTCTGGGTAAAATGAACAATCAAGTTGCGAGTCAGCACAAAAAATAGAAAAAGAGACAAATGAAGAAAAAAATTGAAAACTTGCAAAAATACCAAAAATAAGAGTCGATTCTTCCTATGTTGATTGATTGAGAGTTATAAGAAGAGAGTAATAAGGAGGATTGAAATGGTAGGATAAATTTTTCTTTTGTTTGGAGAAATTTTATTTTGTTTTGTTTTTGGGTGGTTTTTGCATTATTACGTGGTATGGAGTCTTAATTGGGATAAGACCGATGGTTTTGAAAAGAGCAACTTTGGGATGAGGATTGAGTCTTCATGTCGAGGGTTTGATAAGTAGGTTTTGTAATTGGGTGTTTACACATCATTTTGACCCTTTCTTATTTTTCTTTCTACTTTATAACAAAGTTGTCTTTCTTAAGGGAGCCTTTAATGAAGGAAGGGATGTGAGAAAAAATTAATTGATATCACATGCTGGCTATTTGGACTTTGCTTTCTTGTTTTAGTTCTCGAGTTTACTCGGGACAAGTAAAGTCCAAGTATGGGGTATTTAATTGACATAATTTATACCCTTCTTTTTAGTTTCGTTTTGTTACGGGGTGGTTTTAATGTTAATTACACACATTTAGAGTGTTGTGTAGATTTGCACCCGTTTTGGTGTTTTTGTGTGTTTTACAGCTTATCATATGTATAGCTTGGCTCAGTGTCGTCTATCTTGATTGTGCTGCCTCTTTTGCCAAAGGATTAGAAGCCATGAGCGACTGGACTTTCGAACCAGACACTTGCGAGTCGAGAAGTTTCGGAAGCATCTTAACCAAGTAGCAGAGCCTTGGGATGTGTGCGAAGAATAAAGGAGCAAAGCATGCAAGAAAAACCTAAGAAGAAAGAAAAGTGGAAAAGAAAATGAAGTCGAAGACCAGGCTGCCAAGCGCAAACTGGACGATTCTGGAGTAGTCTGCACTGTGCAGTGGCGCAGTCGGCACAATTCCAGCGCAGTATTCGCATCACTATTGGCGCAGTCTACGTCGGAACCTTCGTAGCCTGTGGAAATTCACTTAAACCCATATTTCAAGTTTCTAATTCCGCAAATTACGAGCTCTCTCTTTGGTTTCTAATTTCTGACTTAAGAACCAAGGCCCCAAAAGTGGAATTTCAAAAGTTTATATTTGAAGAATAACATTCTCTCACTAGAAAAAAATCTCCCTCCTCTCTCTAAAAAAACCTCAAAACCAAAATCCTAATTGACTACCATCACAACCGCAACCACCCTTTTTCCTTCCTATCTTTCAATCATTGCCGGAGATGGAGCTTTTATTAGCTCCATCTCCGGCCACTCGATCAGTTTACACCTTTGACTGGTCGACCTTACACCGCTTTCCCACTGTTTTTGTGAGAGTGTTTCATGACACACCTTGAAGAGTTGAAGGAGATGACCGAAAGCTTGAAGAGGTAATTCAGTTGATGAAGGTTTGGAGGAAAAAGATGAAGATGGTTTGATTTTTTGTGAAACCGATGACGATAACCGATCGATTCACTTCATGATATGTCGGTTTTTTAAATTAATGATAATGTAGTTTCGGTATTCTATTTAAAACTTCATTTAACTGAGTCGGGAAATAGAATAGATGAAAGTCATAATAGAAATACGGTGGTGATTTGGATATATACGCTAAACATATGGTGGTATTTTGTAAAAAGTAAAATACATGGTGATAATTTGTAAAATACGGTAAATACATGGTGGTATTTTGTAATTTATCCGAAGAAGGGTATAATTAGAAAAAGATAAGCAAACTTTTCAACTTACACCTAAAGTATAACGGAATAGGTTAGTTTTATGACAAAATTTGGATGAAGGTATCGATTAGAAGTTTAGAACATAAATTCGGTAAGTAGGTATAAATTTTCTGAAAAAAAAAAGAGTATTATCGAAGGTATAAGTTATCAACTTACCTGTTTGTTTAGGATATTTGTCGACCAAATCTTCAAAAAAACCCTTAACTGTGTTTAGATTAGTTTCATCTCTTCTCTTGTCTATCTTAGTCCTATTAGTTACTCCTTCCCATCCATTCAATCCTTTACATAAGGTTTTTAACAACTTTTGAGAAAGGTGGTAAAAGTAAGGGTATTATTGGTAAATCAAGTGGTGTTATGGGCAAGGACGGATTGAGGGCAAGGCAGCTTGGGCTATAGCCCAAGTAAAGTTTAGGATAAATAAAAATTGTCATACTTAAGATATGTGAGTTATAGTTGCCTGGTGGTAAATAACATAGTCTCTCAGGCAAATGTCAAGGAATCAAACCCTATTTAATTGCCTTTCTTTTCAATTGATTTTCTCTCACACCTTTATTTCTTTTCCCATTTTATTAGTTCTCACAATTCAAAGAAATCTAGTTTCATGTTGATATACACATCCATGGGACTTAAAACTCTACAAAACATTTTAAATATTTTTAATTTCAACTTTCTTCTATTAATTTTATCTTATATTTTCATAACTTTCTCCTATTAGTTATATTTTAGATTTTTTTTCCAGTAAAATGTTTTAAATAATTTATCCCAAAATTATTTAGGTATAAGAAACTGAACATTCATATTTTAAATGAGTAACAATGTACTCCTATAATTTATAAGAACGATTATAATGTTTTTTATTTATTCCGTACTCCATATTAAAAAATAAAGTAACAAAAATTCGTCTTTAAGTTTTTGGGTGGTGTTGCAATATGATACTTTGTATGCGTTGTATTTGTTTAACTTATGAATTTTTGTAGCGGTGCGTTTAGAAAAAAATTCATAGAATGACTTAGCAAACTACTCCGTAACATTTGTTTGAAAAAAAAGTCTTGAAACCATAATACTCCGTAGTAAACTAGTAGTACACTTCGAACAAATTTATCATTTACAAAGTTAATGATACTCTATCTTATTTACTCTCAAACCGATATTCATAGGGTATTAGGGTTAACACTATATGTCTATATCTCATTTATTTCAAATTTTGAAAAAATAAATAAATAATCTACGACTACATTATACTCCGTATAAAATTTAGCCCAAGATTGATCTAGATCCTGGATCCGCCCCTGGTTATGGGTCCACCAAACTTTAAAGTAAGAAAAAAGGAGTGATATTTTATGTAAATAGATGAAAGATATGAGAATTATAAGGTAAAGTGTTTTGCCAAAAGGGGAATGTAAATAATTGAATAGATTGTCCATTTATAATAAGTGTAAAGAATTGAATAGATTGGAGGGAGTAGATGTTTTACACTCTTTAGTTTAGTTTCATTTTTCTCTGGTCTTAGATTACCGACCATCCTTGTGGATCGACACCTTTTACTTACTCCGTACTTCTTTGCTACGTTCGTATGCCTAGTGAATTGATAGTATTTGGTAGTTACCAATTCTTTGCATGAATGTTGGATTAGCTTATTACGACTCGTCGGCAAATCTCACTTCATCAGTGGCAATGTCCACACCCCCTCATTAAAAAGATCTCATTCACTAGTAAACTTTGACTCATTGACTTCCATTTTTCGTCCCTTGGATCGACTTCAATTTCCTCTACTATATTAATTTGTTTTGTGTGTGTTTAGTATACATATTGTTTGATTGTGTGTTCAGTTGGTCACGACAACCCTTCATCACTATCCCAGATAGGGAAGGATTAGATGACACACAAAATAAGAGAGGCAGAAGCTCATGTGAATGGGACTCCCACACTACTTCGCTATCCTACCCACCGAGGAATGTGTTTTAGCAACCCCTAGTTGTTTAGGATAGTGAGACTAGGCAACCCAGAACACACGCTAAGAAAAGTGATGATGTGGACCCCATTTCTTTTAAGTTAGTTTGATTTCAATTTGTAATAAGTTGGTGTTTGAGCCCCATTTAGAAAAAGATTCATAAAGTTGAGAGCAAAAATATTGAAATAAAATGTATAGAAACTTAAAAGAACCCAGCTAACATTCTTTCTTGGTTTTAGTCCAGGTGATCATGTGGCCTAATGGACATAAACATAGCAGCAAACTTAAGCAGCCGCTTCTGATCATCATCTTTCTCAGATGTCATATGAGCCGGTGAACCTTTAGTTCTGTTGACATAACGCCGCCAAGCAAACTGTATGTTAACTGCTGCCCAAGTCCTCCAGTTGGAAGAATGATACCTCAAAGTTCGCTTTAGGGTGTTGTTAGCGAATTTGTACCGAAAATGCTCAGTAATGTATCGCAGGTCATATGCATCAAGACAAAATGCTTCTGTTGGTTCAAGACAAAAAAAAGTGGCCGAGGATGATGGAAGGCGGTGGATGAATGGTCTCCTTAGGCACCAAGACAGAAGCTCATCTCCTAAAAAGGCACCTGGCTCTAGAACGTCTGTTGCGATCATTCCTTTGCTAAGGTTTTGACTGCTTTTGATTCGTCCATGAGCTAGGAACATCATCCTTTGCACAGGGTCTCCTTCACTCATAATCTAAATCAAAACAGACAGATTATAGCGCGTTATTATTCCGTTACTAGTTATTAGTTTTTCTCAAAAGACATTATTAAAGTCGAATGATGAAGACTACATGCATCTTCACTTACCTTCTCATCTTTGCAGTAAACTAGTGGTTTGAGTCTGTCACAGATGTTGTCAAGTATGAGATCATCAAAACAATCAAATAGAGGAACCTGCAAAGGATATATTACACTAATACTGATCACAGATGTGGTTTAAAAGTAGTTATTGGTCGATGCAATTTCCGATAAATTCACTATTGATCATATGGAAACCTCTTTCTCTTTTCATCACAAGTAAAATTTGTAATTGATGGGCATGCATGTCACCTTTTTAAGCAGATCGAGGCAAAGATAGCGTTTGATGTCCCTCCTCAAACCCTGAGGCAGATCTTTGATCAGCTCTATCTCCTGAACCCCACCAGTGGTTAGCCAGTTCTGGCGCTCATAGTGACAAACTCTATTTCGCAGACGAGAAGGTAATTGTCTTCGCCTCATCCACCATTCCATGTCCCGACATCTCAGCTGCAGTTTTCTTTTCCTTGCCATTATAGTATGGAGAAACACCTGTGTGGTTTTACCTCCATATTTTTATCTTTAGATTCCGCTACACCAGCGACATCTTTGAAAGAAAGTAAAAGAATACGAGTAAAAAATAGCATCTGACCTGAATATTTCCAATCAGTAAGGTGAAAAGTAGTAAGCCACCAAGCACAAGGCACATGCAGAACAACACCTCCGCCCATTGACATGTTGGATCGAGATTATTGCCAAAAGAGCTGACACGAAGCAATGTGAGATGATTAATATGTAAATACTCCCATTTTTATAAGCTCCTCGAGAAATCATCATAAAGAACATACTACAGTAGCAAACTGATGAGGACATGAAGGAAAGAGCACTTCATGACTTAAAAAACATTGGAAAGAACACACAACATGGTGTAACACTAAAGATTTTAAGCCAAGTAGAGGGTACGTACATACTATAGTTAACGAGGACTCGAAGCATATTTTTCCAAAACAACATTTGTTCAGCAATGCCAACTTATTAAGGTCATAGGTTTAGGAGGATGCACTTAATCGAGTTATTAACTGAAATCATTGGCTGATACTCATATGAGAACAACATATTTGAAAAACATAGAGAATTGGAAGGACCCTTCATTTGAGAAACAAACTAGGGAAGTAATTATAACAATGCAGTTTGGAAGGAGCCTTCATTTGGGATTCACGGAACAAACCGATGATCATATCATGTTGCTATTGTGATGATAGCGAAGGTACCTGAGCTGGAATAAACCCCAAGAGATAGGATAAAGGATCTTGATGACGATGGCATTACTGGAAAGGACAGGAAGAGCTTGATCATAAATGCCATAACTGAAAGGACCATCATTATCCAAGCATAAGGAGCGTTGGGTTGTGGTGGAGTTGATGATACACCTTTCTTTAGTGTCGGCCTTTCGGAAAAACTGGTAGCAGAGACCTTGTGCACATGACAAAGACATGTTGCAATTCCTGTCTTTACACTGTTGAGCAAGGCATGCTGCAACCCGTTGTATTGCAAGAGCATACCAACACCCTCCAACCACCTGAATGAATGAATTAAAGCCATGCTACTATTTACATGATTAATATATGCGTAAATTTTTAGACAGGGTTAAATGGTGAAAGGGAAATACTGAAAGACTTACTTACTTACTAACTTACATACTTACATGAGATGCTATTAAGTAAGCAATGAGATTGAGTCCGAAACCCCACCATATTGTTCCAAAAATGTATCCGGTAACCTTTTGCATTCTTCTCATCAAAGATATGATGTGATACACTTTTGGGAGGAATTGAAGCAGAAAAATAAGCAGGAGTATTGTCACTAAAAACCTTATCTCATCCTGCTTGAGTAAGGCAGGCACAAGTGACCAGAATACAACCTGAGGAATAGGAAGTATGACATAAAGATCAGACCAGAAGCCTGTAAGAGAACGCAGATAATGAAGCGCTATGGCAGGTGCGTCCCACACGAGTTTACCGCAACCCACCACCAAGGAGTCCCTTGACACGTATGCAAGCCGAAACTGAAGCCACATGTGGCAGAGGTGTGGCAAGTCGGCACATGTGCGGATGACAGTTACTACCACAGCCAGCACTCCGTCCATGTAAAGGCAGGACCCACCTCGCCCAATAGACAGCGTGTAGAAGAAGAGTGGATCAACTGCCAAGGCCACCGCACGTGCCACCAGAATAACCCTGTTCCATTTCCTCACCGCCTCACTTCTCGGGTCTAGTGACGGCCCCAATAGCCCTTCCCGGGTCGGGTAAAGGGAGAATGAGGCCTCCCCCTCCCATTCAGGATGTTGCCCCGCCCGGTCGCAGCAGCTCGTTGAGTGGAACGCTGGGACCCCCACCTGCGTGCATGCATAGCATTCCACTGTCACACCACTTCCACTTCCTCTTCTGCTTCTCTCATCCTCTTTCGACTTACTGTTTTCCTCGGAATTTCCAATGCTACCTTTCTGCAGCATTCTGAAGATTCATGATCTAATTGTCATTTACTCTTCACTAACTTAAAAGGAAAATGAGTTGGCGCCACCCGGTAACGCTTAATTTGTGCGCCACCCGGATTATTATAATAATTTACTTTGTTTTTTTTAGAATTTAAAATTAATTAGTTGTACAAGGGTAGTTTTGGAAATTCAAATTCATAATAAAAATAATTATACTTAGATTCTCCTTGAAAATAGTCTAATTTGTAGGGACTAATTAACTTAACTTAAATCTCATGAACTATGTATTTGAAATAAAAAAATTCAACAAATTAAGAAATACTACAAAAGATTTTATTCTCAGGAAAAAAAAAAAGGCAAAAAAAAAATCAAAGAAATTTAATTTCTCACTTTTTTTTTTTCTAGGTTGATTTTCGGAGTATAAACATAAAATATGTGCAGAACTATTATCTTGATACTACAAGGACCGTAGATTAATAGTCGGCTTATATCGACACGAATTGATAACATGATATGAGCCTGACACGTAATTAACGCCTTGAGTTGAGACTTAATAACTCATTATGTAAGTTGATCGACATAACACAAAATTTAATTGAGTCCGGTTTGGGTCGAGACTCAAAATACGAATCCGACACGAATAACCTATTTATCAAATTAGTCTAAATTATCATAATTTTTCAATACATAAATATATATATATATATATATATACTTACACATTTCATAAACCGCCATGAAATGAAAATCCGACACTAAATTAATGGGTTCAGAATGAGGCTTATTGACTCATTTATGTAAGTAGATCGAAACCTCAACATGGAAAGAACACAAAATATAATTGGTCGAGTTTTGGTTGCAGGTTTGTGACGTATTTACATGTGACATAAACCTGAATCGGACACGACTCGATCTATTTATCAGCATGATATATATGTACGCACTAACATCCGTATAGTCATATTACATGTAAGGAGTATGTGACACAAATTTAATTGAATAGATATAAAATTACATACTTACCCTCAAATCTTTCCCATAAAAAAAATCTCAATCTCAATATTTTATTTTATTTTATTATGGTGACGCCCAAATTCGGTGTCACCGTGTGGCGCCCTATCACCATCCAACTTTAAATACTTCCCTATCATCTTACAATAATAATCTCTCCGAGGTTAATTGTCGAGTATAACAATGATTGGCTTAAAAAATGGTTACTTTTTCATACTGCAACATTACAGTTTGAAACCAAAAGATGTTTTGGCCCAGTGGTTGAGACTAAGTGCGCGCTTCGTTGAATAAAAAAAAATTACAGTTTGAGGGAAAAATAAATCTTAAATTCATCTCCCTCCACCACCCCTAAATCCTAACCCTAATTACTCTACAATAAAATATCGATCACCGAATTATAATCCATAATGAAGTCGCAAGTATGATTGATTGATTTTAAGAATTGATTTGATAGAGAATTTTAATGAAAAAATGGTTTAGAATAGGAAAAAGTAGTTTTAGAATAGAAATGAGTAAAAGCGGGAAATTTAGCAAATTGTAGGGAGGGATGAGTAATGTAAAAGTATGAGCAAGTAATTGCGACAGAATTTTTTTTTTTTAAAAAAAAAATGCAAGAGTAAATTTAAAACCATGTATTGATAGCTTAAAAAGAAAAGATGGAATAAAAAGTAGCTTAGCTCAAAAGAAAAATACAGAAAACTAAACTTTGGAAAGATATTTATCATAGTATATCCCCTCCATCCCACTAAGATATCCCCACGTGCTGGAAAGATTATTCTAAGAAGGTGATCAGTAGTTTTGATTATTACCATGAAATAAACGCATCATGGTACGTTTTCTATCTAAGAAGAGTCCAACAACGATATTTTGCAATGATAAATTAGCTATTACATTTGTCGAAAAATCCAGTGTTTCATGGATGAAGTAAACACATAGATATCAATTCATATCATATACGGAGTATATGTGTATAAATATATACTTGAAGTTTTTTTCGAGCGACGTAGTAGTCTCGAACTTTTATAAAACACTGAAATATAAATATTTATCCTAATATTATCCTAATATAAGTAGATAAAAAAATAATATAAAATAAGGTAGGTAAGTTGAGAAAGTCTTATATGAGTCCGTGGACAAAATGTACTTTTATAGTGAACCTGTCTGAAGAATGAAAAATAAATGAAAAGCTAAGATGACTAAGGAAAAAGACGTGTCTATGGTCTGTGGATAAACATACCCTAAGAGTTTTATTTATGTTTCACAAACGAATATTTTTTGACCCATCAAGGCATGGAAATATTAGAAATGCTTAACCCTTTACTAGAAGATAGGCGATTACTTTTTTTTTTTTCCTGATGCCGAGAAAACCCACTTTTTGTTTTGATGTCGAGGGAACCGGCAGCCACTACCCACTATCCTTGAACTGATGACCACAAGTTTTAACCACTAGACAACCCCTTACGAACAGGTGATTACTTTTGGTTACAAAGATAAAATAAAAATACTCCGTAGGTGTTAAATTATTTTTGACTCGTATTCCGTAACCCGACTTATAACCCGTACTTAACGGGACTCATATTCTAAACCGATCCGCCCAACCAATTCAACAAGACTGCCAGTTGGTGAGACCGTATGCATGCATATACTGTATACATACTTTGAGTTATTTGTGTTTTTGACTTTTTTTTTTTGGTTGAACTGTAAGTCCGTGACCTTTGTCCTCGTGTGCATGCAAATTCAAGCTCTTAATCAAAATTATTCAATTTAATTTCTTTAAAAAAAATAGTTTAATTTAATTTAATTAATATTAATATTAGTTTAGGAGTTAAATAAAATGGGTAGGAATAGGTAATTGAAAGATGAATGAGTTAGATGATGATCATATTCATTCAAAAGTAAAAACGAGAATTAATGAATGGTTTTGAGAGAAATTAGAGAGGGAATAATGGATTGATTACCTAGAGAGATGAAACCATGGAACAGAAATGGAGGGCATGGAGGGAAATGTGCAACCATAAATATGAGATCAAACAATTAAAAGAAGAAGAAGATGGAGAGGAGAAATTAAAAGAGTTGAGGGAAAAAAGGGTGAAGAGGGGAAGAATGAGGGTGGGGGTGATACAACAGTGTAACTTACAAAGTACTCTCTCATATTATTGACAGTCTTGAGGTGAATTTTTTAGGAATTTTATCTGAATTTTATCAATAATATTGCAAAATCTAAAAAAAATCTAAAGGTGTGATATTGAATGTTGAAAGGTAGGTTGGTGTGAATGTGAGTGTGACTATGTGAGTATTGAAAAACAAGGGTGTTTTACAGTATAGTTAGTCTCCCTTGTGACGGAAGTATCGTTACTTTATTATAACGGGTCAAATACTATTCATTTATGTAGAAAAGATAATACTTTATTTTTGTATTGTTTTATCTTTTTCTAAGTAAATGGATCATATTTAATCCGTCATGAAAAAATGACGGATAACTTCGTCGCAAATAATAATTTATGGGTACAATATAAGGACTAAATACCACATTATGATACCATACATAAATGAGTTGGTGCTAAACTAGTAAACATAATAGGCTTTTAATCTTCTAATAAATCTTGATTTCCTTCCGTATTTACTATCTTTTCCATCAATGTTTAACTGTTCTATTTTACGGTGTCTCAATTATTTATTGAAGTTACTCTTTGTCGTGCGTATTTTACTCAATGCAGTATTTTATTTTTGTACCTTTTTTTTCCATTAAATGCTCTTCATTAGAAAAAAAACTTAATTTTATGTCTCTCACCCATTCTACCATAACTCTAGAAATTATCCATTTTTTTCAATTATTATCGATTACCTTCAATTCTAACTATACATGTACATGAATTTTTTATTAAAATAATGCTCAAAGATAAATTAATTGTTGTTTCGGTCGGGATGAAAACTAATTATCAAAATGGGGTTCATATAGGTTCGGACATGGGTTCAATTATTAAATTGTATAGAAGAGAAAGTAATTTGTATGTATTGAATGAATTAATATGCTAAGGGCTTGTTTGGTTACCCATCTAATTACCGGGAAGTGCAAGATCCCGGTAAGTGCATTTTCAGGGAGTTGTTTGGTTGCCCACTTCATGGGAACTGTCACTTCTCAGGAATTGCCACTTCCACCATAATGGGGAAGTTACTCACCAAGCCCCCCCTGGTGTGTAGAACTTCTCGCATGAAATCATTTCCCACATGGCAACCAAACAATATTTTTGTAATTCCCATGAAATACAAATTCACGTGAATTTAAAGTTCCCGGTAACTTCATCTTCCCATGGTGAACCAAACGAGCCCTAAAATTAGTTACTGTTAGATACAAGGAGGTGTTTATATAGCCTCTTCATGTCTAGTTATCTAACAACCTAGGTTAGTTAGTTGGTTAGGTTTAACTAAACTCTCGTAACTAACTGATATGTGTCAATATCCCCCCTTCAAGCTTGACTTGGGTGGAAGAGCAAGCCAAGCTTGGATGAGAAAAACTTATGAAGATCTGCACTTAATGGCTTCGTCATGATGTTTGCGAGCTGCATTCCGGATCTGACAAATTGCGTAAGTAGAAATCCTTCTTCTTGTTTTTCTCTTACGTAGTGGCAGTCTATATTGAGATGTTTTGTTCGTTCGTGGAACACCGGGTTCTGAGCAATGTGAAGGGCTGCTTTACTGTCGCAGAAAAGAGGAATCAGCTGTGGAGTAATCACCCTTAAATCTTTGAGCAGATTGTTCACCCAGACAATTTCCGAACTTGTGTATGAAAGACTTCTGTATTCAGATTCGGCAAAGCTCTTACTCACAGTTTTTTGCTTTTTCGTTTTCCAAGAAATCAATGAAGATCCAAGGAATACACAAAAAACACTCAAGGAGCGACATGAGAAGACACATTGTCCCCAATTTGCACCTGAGTACGGAGACAGTGAGAGGTTTGATTTGCTGGGGTAGAACAGTCCTGTGTTAATAGTACCTTTAAGGTATTTAAGAACGTGGATGGCGGCTTGCATATGAGGCACTTGAGGAGCACTCAAAAATTGACTTAAATGTTGAACCAAGTAAGAAAGGTCAGGCCTGGAAGAATTGAGATATAGCAGGCGAGCAACTAAAGTCCTGTACTGCTCAGGTTCAGCAAGCAGTTATCCATTATCAGTTGATAAGTTGAGATTCTTCTTCATAGGGAACGCAGCTGCTGTACAATCCTCCATATGTAGATCTTTAAGAATATCAATGATGTATTTGCGTTGATTTAGTACATTTCCTGACTCATTTCTAGCAACCTTTAGACCTAAGAAGTACCTTAATTGACCCAGGTCCTTAATGGAGAAAGCTATGTCTAAACCCCTTTTGATTTCTTGGATTGTGTTATCACACGTGCCAGTGAGCACGACGTCATCCACATATACCAATGCTATAATGAAAGTGTTTGTCTTAACTTCATATCTTGTATACAAAGAATAATCATGCTTGGACTGTTGAAATCCAATGCTCAAAACATACTTTGTTAATTCCTTGTTCCATTGTCTTGAGGCTTGCTTAAGGCCATACAAGGATCGTTTCAGTTTACAAACCTTTCTTGGTGGAACTGTGTAACCCTCAGGAGGAGTCATGCAAACTGTTTTATCCAAAAACCCGTGTAGAAACGTATTATCTATATCTAACTGGTGTAACTTCCAATTCTGAGCCGCAGCAAGAGCTAAAAGTGTTCTAATCGTGATAAATTTTGCCATTGGAGAGAATGTGTCAGTATAATCCTTATCCTTGATCTGATTATACCCTTTTGCAACGAGCCTGGCTTTGAATTGTTCAACCCTACCATCTGCAAGGTACTTGATTTTGAAAATCCACTTGCAACCGATGGGTTTTTGATTAGCAGGAAGATCGACAACCTCCCATGTATGATTATTCTCAAGGGCTTGAACCTCCTTGTGCATAGCTTCAACCCATCTGCAGTCACGCAATGCCTGTTTGTATGTATAAGGCTCATGCTCAACCATTGTGTTGGCCACACTTGCCACATAACCTTCTTCAAACATGGTCAGGTCCTTGAGAACAGCGGAATAGAAGGACTCTGATCTGGATTCAGAAGATATGGTCTGAACTGGAACTCTAACATTGCAGTGGTAAGGCTGCAGACGCACTGAAACTTGCCTTTGTCTGGTTGATCTTCGTACATCAAGAACTTCTTCAACCGAATCCGTGTCACTGTGGTTCTCATGGAGACCACCAGTAACACTATCACCTTGACTACTCTGAGACTCTATTACTGTGTCACTTACATTCATATCATTGTTCATAAACTCACCAGCACTAGTATCAACCTCATTGGAATTATTATCAAGGGTATTCAAACTAGCATTATCTATGTGAGGAACAACTAATGTAGACGTAGCTGGATTAACAACAGGCAAAGAGTTCACAGGTAAACAAGATGCAGATTTCTTCTGCAAATAAGGGAATACATTCTCTCGAAGGACAACATCTCTATTTGTGAAAACTGTTTGAGAACCTAAATCAGAAAACATGTAACCTTTTTTATTATGCGGGTAACCAATGAACACACATTTTCTAGCCCTATATCCAAACTTATCCTTGTAAGTTGGAGGCATTGTGGCAAAACAAACACAACCAAAAACTCTCAAAGACGAAAAATCAGGCTGCTTTTTAAAAAGTCTGAAATATGGTGTTTTCCCATTTAAGATAGGAGTGGGCATCATATTTATAAGATGTGTAGCTGTCAGTAAACAATCCCCCAAAATTTAATAGGCAATCCTGAATGAATTCTTAAAGCTCGTGCAATTTCAAGCAAATGTCGATGTTTTCTTTCGACTCTCCCATTTTGCTGTGGAGTACCTACAATACTACTTTCATGTTTAAGTCCTTTGTCTTTGAATAGTCTCCCACACTTTATTAAAGAACTCAGTACCATTGTCAGAACGAATAACTCTAAGATGAGCATGAAACTGGGTTTCAACATAAGTAAGGAAATCTTTAATTAGCTGTGGAACTTGGTCTTTGGTCTGGAATAAAATGGTCCAGGTACTCCTAGAATGATCATCAAGCAAAGTCAAAAAATAACGAGCACAATTCATACAAGGAATTTTGTATGGACCCCAAACATCCAAGTGAATCAACTCAAAGCATGAAGCAGCATGTGAAATACTTTCTTTGAAAGGAAGCCTGTGATGTTTAGCCATTATACATGTCTCACAGAATTTATTCTTTGTTGGCATGACATTCTCATCAACATGTATGATGGTATCAAAAGAAACTTCTCCTAATCTAGCATGGAAAAGTTCACTAGTAATGCTTTTTACAGAATTTGCAGCACTTTTGGTAATAGTAGAAACAATGCTATCTATCAGTTCTTGTTGTTTATTTGCCTGCAACCTGTACAATCCTCCTACCCTCTTCCCTTTAGCCACAATTTTATTGGAACGGTCCTGAAAAATACAATTAGAGGAGGAAAATACAGCATGAAGCAAGTTATGATCAATTAACTTCGAAACAGACAGCAGATTTTGTGTGAATTTAGGAATACAGAGTATAAAACACATTGTTCAACACCACATTATTCATGATCTTAACATCTTCTACTTGTGTTACTTTCGTTGTGTGACCATTTGGCAATCCAATGACAATGGGTCATTCTAACAACCTAACATTGTGCATTAAACTCAGGTCATGTGACATATGATCCGAAGCTCCAGTGTCTACAATCTGTCATGCAATTTACAAACAACAGAACTAGATAGATTAGAGTCTGAAATCATACCAGCAAACCCAGAACAACTCGCTAAGTCCACATGATTAACTGCAGGTCTTGTGTCAAAAATCCTTTGCATTACCTGATCAACCACAGAAGTAACCAAACCATCAATTAAGGACGCATCAAACGACATAGCTTGAGACTTGGGTACCACAGATAACGGATCATCCAGCAAGTTCTCATCCATTGTATCCACATTGTTTGCAGATTTCTTGAAGGATTTGCCTTTATTCTCATTGACTAGATTTTTCGACAGACTGATCGGTCAGTCGACTAGATTTTTCGACTGACCGATCGGTCGGTCGACTATGTTCTTCGACCAATTTTTTTTCGAAACAAGTACTCCCTCCGATTCAGAATGAATGATCTTCCCCTTTGATTAAAATATACCTCACATATATTAAACAAATGGGAATATCATTTTTGAATCGGAGGGAGTAGTTTTGAACCATTTGAAATATCAGTTTGTTGATGATGGTGTAGTGGTTAGTCATTTGTCTTATAGTCGATTGGTTAGGGGTTCGATCCTTGTTAATAACAATTTGTTTGTTGAATTATTTTTGTAGATTTTTGAAAGACAAATGTGTAAACAGGGATGACAACGGATCGGATCCGGACCGGATCCGCATGGATCCAGATCCAGATCCGCACCCCTAGTAGCGGATCCGGATCCGGTCCGGATCCGACGGATCCCAAAAATGTAGATCCAGATCCAGAACCGTCGGATCTGGACCAGATCCAATTTCTTACCTAAATTCTACAAATTTTTTAAATAATACGTATTTGCGACCATATTAATTTTCATAATTTTACAAATAAATCGAATTTAAATATTCATAATCAAAGATTAATAAACTAAAAGAAAAAAGTCTTAGAAATAACCAAAAAACAAAAATTAAAGTTCCAAGTTTTTTATTATTGTTAATTTTTTAATAAAACGGATTTGCGGATCCGGATCTGATTTACTTATTAAGATCCATATCCATATCCAACGAATCTCAAAATTTAAGATCCTTATCCGATCCTTGCGGACCGGATCTGGATCGGATCCCAAATCCGTTGCCATCCCTATGTGTAAATAGGGGAATTCAAACCCATGTTATCTTGGAGGGCAGTTGAGCCCCAAGATGGCATTTTGGAGGGCAGAGTGCAAGAAGAAATAGCTGAGGGGGAGGGAGATTTTATTAGGGTTCTTGATGCTGATAAGGCAGAGCGTGAGAGAAGGGAAATGGATTTAGAGGTCAGGGTAGGGGAATTAGTGAACCAGGTGGACCAACCTATTGAGACATCACTAGGAGAAATGGATTTAGTAGAAGAGGGGTATAATACAGATGCAATATTACTCAAAGAAAGGTTGCATGAGAGGCCTTTTATGGGAAAGACCAGACTGAAGATAATTCTCAGGAGATTATTGTACAATCTCCATTGGATTTGTATGGAACTAGTTCTATTATTTTCCCTCCTACAAATTAGTTTACGCATATATGCAAGGGAGAGTCTAGTAGGCCGTTATTGCCTGAAGTAGATGGTGTAGCACTTGGAATAAGGAAGAAGAGGAAAGCATTTTCTGAACGAGGCTTGAGGAGTAGAATGATGGAAAGCATTGAAGAAGAAGAGTTGTGTATGTCTGATGCTAGTAGCACAAGGAAAAAGAAGAGAAGTAGGGGAGGAGAAGATGTTGGGGGCAAGGTCAGAGGGCTAGTATTGGAGCCGCCTATTCGTCTCATCATGGACATGGAGATGGGCTTTGTCGAGATTGGGCCTAACCAATCTCCTAATTCAAAATGATGGGACTCTTGTGGAATTGTAAGGGCTTTTCTGATCCGCTCAACCATACAATTCCTAAAATTAGAGCGCTTTTATCTAATAATAGTAACTTTGATTTTATTTTCTTTTCTGAAGTGAAATGTGCTAGTAATATAGTGGCTAATATTTGTAGGCCTTTTGGGTTTCTTAATTAGGAAGGCTCGGATGCTAGGGGCAGTAGTGGCAGACTGTATGTAGGGTGAAAGGCATTGTCGGCGTTTTCGCATGTTTGTGTGTGCCCCAACTACATCATTTTGCTTTCTAATATTATTAGTGGGTTCCCTTGTTATTTGGTTCTTGTTTATGGTGAGCCAGACGTATCTTTGCGTGATGGTGTTTAGGAGACTTTAAGGGAATGAATTTGTTCTTTCGAATACCCTTTTCTGCTAATTGGAGATTTTAATCAAGTTGACCAAATAGAAGATTGACGCGGCGGGCGTCGCGATCCGCACGATCAAACAATATTTAGTCTCAACTAACTACTATGTAGTAGTGGCAAGTCGGAGCGAACCACAGGGAAGCGGAGAAGTGTGATAGGTCAAGTCTAGGTGTAATCGCGTTTGGGGTCTAAAAAGGGGGGTTTTGGGACGAAATGATTAAACTAAGGCAAGCAAATTAAATGACCAAAACGAGAAACAATAATGATAAAGGCGTTAGGGAGAGTCGGGGAGTCGGAATTTGAGACAAGCATAAAATCATTACAAGAATTATCACAAGATGAAAAAGGAGAGGAGCCACCTTTCGGTTTCCCTACCCGACCTAGCCTAAACCCGCTTTCGCAACGAATAAACTAAAGTCTCAAGACGGAATTACCCAAACCCCGCGTTTCCCCATATTGGTTCGGGTGAGTCAGGCTAACCAAGTTGATCAGGCTAAGTCAATCAAGACACAATCATTCCAAGCAAGACAAATCACCCTCAAATGCAATATTTCTCATAAAATGAAACCCGAATCTAGAATTCCTCCTACCCTAGCCCCCTAACTAAAATCTACTCACTATTCATACAAAACATGATAAAACAAATAATAGGGAGACTAGAAGAAAGACAAAACATGATGATTAAAAAGGAATAAAAATTAATCTAACACAAAAGAAGGGAAATTACTACTAAAATGATGACTAAACAAGGCAAAAATAAGGGAAAACAAATAAACAACTATGGAGAAACAAACAAAGGAGAGGGAAAAACAAGGAATTACTAACAATGAGATTTAAAACAACACAAACATAAAAATGACAAGACAAACAAACAATGGATTAAGAAAAGAGTAAAAAGGAAACTAATTAATTAATGGAGAAAGGGAGAAGGAAAGAAAGTACCAACTATACATAAAATGAAAGGAGGAAGATGAAGATCAAAATAAAGTTTGAATCTTGGAGGAGAAAAGACAACTTTGTCACCCAATTCTTGCAAAACTCTTCAATCTTCAAAATAAAACCCAAATCTAAACTATTACAAGAACTTGATTGTAGATTGAAAGACAAAATTAATCTAAAACTAAGAAGATTTCTAGATGAATACTGAGTTTTCTAAGGAAGCTTTCTACAATGGAGATCTACTAAACTATGTCTAATCTAAAGAGGCACACTTAAGGCACACTTAGGGTGAAAACCTAAGGTAACTATATATATTAAACCCTTAATGGGTCACACAACTTAAGGTCCATAATCCAATCTTTTTCCTTTAATTAGACCTTCACCCTATGCATCTTCACATGACAAAACTTCACCCCGCGATTTAAGGTCATCCGTGAGTCAATACCGCTGGGTAAAATTTTACCCGGTCATTTCACCCGATGAACTTTCTCCAGAAATGCAATTTTGTCGCTTCTTTACCGTCAGGCGAAACTCTCACCAAACTTCACCCGGTGGTGAGAGTTTCGCCTGGTCATTTTGCCCAGTGGTGAGTGTTCACGAAAATCTTCGGGGATGTGGAAAATGTCGTCGGGCAAAATTTCACCCGATGGTTACTCATCGGGTGATACTTCACCCGATGGTTTTTCGCCTCTTTTCCAGTCTCTTTCTTTGCCGATCGATTAGATTACTTGAACTTTATGTTGTGTGCTTTGCTCTTCAGACGGTATCTCTCTCTTTCATGCTCATGGAAGCTCGGACACATTTTTGGTCGAAAATCCTGTCAAAATAGACATAAAATTACCAAAAACACGTAAATTGTAAAAGAGAGACTCTAATGCGAGAAATACTCAAAATAGGGCGATAATCGCACTTTATTCTCACAAAGTGGAGCAAAAACAGGTCTAAATGAGAGGAAAAACGATCCAAATTTGACACACAACAATTCCCCCACAATAAACCGTTGCTTGTCTTCGAGCAAAGACCCAAAAAAAATTAGCTACTACTACTAAGCTAGACTACGCTAAGCCGATACGGGGAAATTAACGGGCCCGCTCCGTTCCTTCAACTCACATCGATGTACCCATGAGGTAGAGTACCTCCATGCAAGGCAAGTCGGGTCTTGCTCAAAATTGGGGATGCGACTAACACACACACAAACACAAAAAAAAAAAACAAAGAAGACACACAGAAAGATAGACGCATCCAAAAAGAAAATAAATCACTGAATCCCTCATCGAAACGACGGAGAAAGCACCGGTTTTAAACTCAAGCCAAGCGAGAACACTACCAAGTTAGTCACCCAAATTGACATGAACAAAATCCTAATAGGATGACAATCAAACAATAATAACATTGAAAATTTACCAAGTTCCTTCTAATTCCACTAAAGATGCCTATAACGGGACGATAAATTGAGTGGATAAGTGAGAACCATGGAGTTAGAAAGCACTGTAGGTAAGTGTTATCCTGTCTCCTAAGCTAAGCCTAGAGGATCCTCCCAAAATCGAGAAAGTCAATTTGACCAAACAAAAAAATGGGCAAGTGTTTGCAAAATGGTAAGGATCGACTAATTACCGCTATTTTCCTTCCTCGGGACTCGGTCCTCTAGTACGCATTTCACGGCAAATAGTCAACCAAGGGATTATTTGGGTTTGGGAATATTTTTCGAGGTTTTGATTTTCTTTTCGGTTTTCTTTCTTTCCCCATTATTTCGGTTGAGGGTTTTTTTTTCCGGAATCGCCCTTCTTCTTCTTCTTCATTTTTCCCTTTTGCTTTTGAGTAGCCCATAATTGGCTAGATGGTATTTTCGAGATCAAGGTAAAGCATATTTTTGCAAACTTATTTACTGAAATGGGTGAATGGTAGAGAAATAGGCTGGTCGGGTGTGCACCCCCTCTGAACCCACAATAAGATGAAAATTTGGACTAAAAATGGCTTCTCAAGTAAGGTCACCTAAGAGAACGGGAAACGGTAACCAAGGCCTTATCACTCCATGGGTGGTCAAGGTGGTCAAAATGCGAATCCCGTTGTAGACACCTAGTAGAAAAGACGGACTCATGATAAAATTCAGTACAAAAATTGGTTCAAGGTCATTCTACTAGAATAATGTCCAAAAATCAAAAAGGGTTACTAACAAGGAAGTAATAAACACTCGGCCTAAACTCAAAATCGGGTTTTCGAAAACTTTACCTAGACAAACTATACAAAAATGAAAAAGAACACAAAAAGAACAAAACACAAGAAAAACAAAACGAATACACAAATATAGCCAAACACTCCAAACTCCATCAAGTCAACACAATCCACAACCACCAATTCCAAAATGTTCACCAAATGAACCTCCAAATAGCATACAAGCTCATACTCCCATACAACTAAGAGAAGGGGAAAAACGAAGGTAGAAGATATTACCAAGCGGTCTTCATTTTCGCCACCTTACGTACCCATGGTAATTGGTTGGTGGTGTACCTACAAAAAGGAGAATGCAAGGCAATACGAGTGACACAAAAAAACAAAAATGAAAGAAAAGAAAAATAAAATGAAGAGAAAAAGAATTTTTTTCGGGTTTTCGATTTTTAAAGAAAAAAATGGAAAAGAAAAGGAAGAAAAGGGAAAGTAGATCCCTCCCCCACACTAGAACTGTGCATTGTCCTCAATACACGAGAAGGGGAAGAATCAAAAAATGAGAAAATGAGAAAAGAACGAAAAACCTTTTTGAATTTTTATGCTTTTTCGGTTTTTTTTGTATGTTTCAAAATTAAGGGAATTATAATAAAATAAAGAAAATAAAAAGAAACGAAATGGAGAAAAATAAAATAACGAAAAGAAGGTGGCGGGTCTAGGTGTAATCACGTCACCTAGACCCTAGCCAAAGAGAAAAATGAAAATTAAGGAGAAAATAAGACAAAATAAGAAAATAAACTAAAATAAAATAAAATGAAGTAAGAAAAGAAAATGAAAATAAAGAGAAAATGAAAGAAGAAAAGGAAAATGAAAAGGAAAGAAAAGAAAATTTGATAAGGGGAGAAAGGGCGCAGGTGTAATCACGTCACCTCGCTCCGATTCCGCACGTATCGGCAAAAAATAAAGAAAAAGAAAGTGAAAATTTGGATTTTTCAATTGGTCTTGGTGCGATCACTTCACCTAAGACCGGGAGCAAGAATCAGGTCCTCCTTCTCTAAGGTACCTGCAGTAAAACCTCACGTGTGTAACAACCCAAGTAGGGTCACGGAGGGGCTGACAACTGTTGTGTGCCAAATTAGGACCGTTTTTCCTCCCATTTAGACCCGTTTTCCCTCTGTTTCCTGAGATTTGAGTTTGATTATCGCCGTATTTTGTGTAATTCTCACATTAGTGTCTCTCTTTTGCATTTTACGTGTTTTTGGTAGTTTTCTGTCTATTTTGATAGAATTTCGACCGAAAACGCGTTTGAGCTTCTACGAGCATGAGAGAGATACGGTCCAAGAGCAAAGCACACAACTGAAAGTTCAAGTAATCCAATTGATCGACGAAGAAAGAGACCGGAAGAGAGGTGGCTGACCACCGGGTGAAGTTTCGCCCGGTGAGTCATCACCGGGTGAAGTTTCGCCCGACGACATTTTTTTCACCCCCGAAGATTTTCACGGCACTCCCGACCGGGCAAAATGACCGGGCGAAATTTCGCCCACCAGGTGAAATTTCGCCCGATGGAGAAACCGGGCCGAAAACGCAAAAACCAAAGAAAATCTCACCGGGTGAAATTTCACCCGGTGGGATTACTAGGTCAAGCCGCAGGGTGAAGTTTCACCCTATGAAGATGCAAAGGGTGAAGGTCTAGCTTAATTGGAGAATGATTGGATTATGGGCATTGAAGTGTGTGCAACCCATTAAGCAAATCTATAAATACCTTTTCTAGGGTTTAATGCCTCCTTGTGCCTTAAGTGAGCCTTAGGATTAGCCCTTAGGAGTAGGAGTAGGGTAGAAAACTCTCTAGTAGTAGTAGTAGTAGATTGTAGTAAGCTTCCTAGAAAATTCTCTACAAACAATTAATAGATCTACTTAGTATTAGTATAATTACTCCTTAATTAGTAGAAAAGTCTCCATCTTTATTGAAGATTGTGCTTAATTGTTGAAGATTCAAGGGTTTTACAAGGGTTTATGTGATAAAACCCTTGCTTTATTTCTTGAAGATTCTTATTTCTCTTATTGAAGATTGAAGATTTATGCATGGATTAGTGACAAATTCTTGTGTATTTCTCCAAGATTCAATCTTTTTTTTTATCTTCATCTTCCTCTTTAAATCTTCTCCATTGTGGGTAAAATTCTCTCCTCTCCCTTTTCTCCATTAGTATAATTGTTAGTGTAGTTTTTATGCATGTTTTAGACAATTTATCTCTTATTAGTGTTTTATTATTACTCATCATGACTAGTGAGTAGATTTCTTTGTTGGGGAATTAGGGAGGAGGATTTGGATTATTTGATTCAAGGGATGTCGGTGGGTTGTTTACTTGTTAATTATCAATTTTATGGTTTTTGTGTCTTTGTTGACTTAGAATCGCGACTAGGCCGACCTTGACTCATTTCTACCAATATGGGGAAACTCGGGGTAGAAATTACCTTAGATTGAGACTTACCCATTCGTCGCGAAAGCGGGTTTAGGTAGGTTGGGTGAGAAACCGAAAGGTGGCAACCTCCCTTTTTAACGTTGTAACAAAAACTCGATTCCGAGACTCTAAGACCCCATTTCCGAATCCCGACTCTCCCCAACACTTTTCCTAGATATTGCCCCTAGCTTTAGTAGTATAGTTTGCTAGCAATAGTTCGACCTCTCTCTCGACCCAAAACCCCCCATCTCAATCCTCCAATCACGATTAGACCCTAGACTTGACCATTACGGCTTAACCCCTCTCCCTGCGGATCGATCCCGACCTACCACTACTACATTAGTTAGGTTAGTCGGAGTTAAAAATATTGTTTGATTGTACGGGTCGCGACGCCCGCGCATTTCAAATGGCGCCGTTGCCGGGGAGACGGTGATTAGTTAATTGATTAAGTCTTTGTTTTATTGTGATTGGATACTTGTTTTTCTTTCCTCCTACCCTAGTGCCATTAGGTGCTAGAAGGACTCATTGTTTGTTGAGTTTTTGCTAGGTGTACTCTTGATTTAGGTTGCTTGATCCCCATTCGGAGAACAAGTTGCTTGGAAATATTGTGACCGAAGCAACAACTCGATAGTGTAATCCTCCATCAATATCATCATTTCTCAACACTCTATCTTCACAACAACTTCCAAGGATTCAAGTATGGCTACACTTGGGTCCCATTCTCAACCATCTATTGAAGAAATTTCTTCACCCATCTTCATTGGAGCCATCCCGGAGAGTTTCGAGCTTAAACCTTCCATCATCCATTTAATTCAACAACAAACTTTCCGAGGTTTGCCGGATGAAGATGTGATAGAGCATGTTTGTCTTTTCAAGGAAAGTCTTATTGGTGTCAAGCTTGAAGGTGTCACCGAGTGCCAACTACGTCGGATCCTTTTCCTCGCACCTTGCGTGATGGAGCAAGGAGATGGATTAAGAGTTTCCCCAACAATACTTTTCGCACTTGGGATCATTTGAGCAACGCTTGCCTCGAAAAATACTACCCACCATCCAAGACCAACAAATTCCAAAGAGAAATTCAAACATTCCAACAACAAGAAAATGAAAGCGTAGGTAGAGCCTGGGACCGATTTCAAATGTTGCAAAGGAAATGTCCGCACCACGGCATCCCTAGTTGGCTTCTACTTCATATATTCTTCCACTCGTTATAACGCCAAAGATAATGTCAATGTGGCGGCAAAAGGCGATTTCTTTTTGTTAAATGAAATCGAATCTACAAAACTCATTGAAAGGATAGCCAAGAATGATGAATACTCCGAAAATGATCAACATGAAAAGCTAAGTGGTGATTCGACATCGTCAACCGAGAGTAGAACCAAACTTGAAGCTAAAATTGAGGAGTTGGTCAAGCAATTTGAAGTCTATGTTGCTAGAGCCAATTCTCCACCCAAGACTAGAACATCTCCACCAAGAAGAGTAAGTTCACCGAGACGATCGTTCATTTCACCACCGAAATTATATCGTATTGAAATTCCATGTGATCATTGCGGGAGATATGACCACGATTCTGAATTGTGTATGAGAAAGGAGAGTGCTTATCAAGCCAACACCCAAAGAACCCATGATAGACCTCAAACGAACAATCCTAATTCGGGGACCAGATTTTATTCCATGCCTACTCAAGGATCACATCCTTTTCCAAGAGCCCCCAATCAAAGGGTTTATCCTAATTCGTATGGACCTCATTATCAATCGAGACCTCCTCACACACATCAATTCAATCAAGGCTATTTCCATCCTCAAGGACCGCCTAGACCGAACTATGGTCCACCTTTTGGAACTCATCCTCAATTTAATCAATGTCCTCCTTTCAGAGCTTATCCACCGCCTAATCAAGGTCCTCCAAGGAACTTTCAAGGAAACTCTCAACCCTTTTATGACATTCAACAAACTATTAAGTTCTTGTTGGAAGAAAATGCGTCAAATCGAGCTAGACTCGAAGCCCTAGAAGCACGAGCCGCGTCTCGAGCTCGATCTCCTCAAGAGCCGACCGATTCTTTCAACAAAGCGTCTGTGAATGCCGTTAAGGTAATTAGTAAAGAGGAACCGGTGAAATCTTTTGACCCACAAATTACATCTCATCCCTCAATCAATCAACTTGATGAGAAAGTGGTCAAGGATGTAACCGAAAAATCAAGGAGAGATCCGTCGAAGTATCTTGTGAAAGACCTTGCATTTGTTATCGAACAAATTCCAATAGAGGACACAAATCTAGTGTCTAGGATTGAAGTACCTCCTTTGAATGACAAGCCAACAACCCTATTCAATGATCAAGCCTTGGGAATGATAACCTTCACCGACCTTATTGAAAACATTGTCACAAGCACATCTATGCCTACCCCGTCCGCTTACATCCGAGACATCATTTTGAAACCCGCCGAGGAGGAAAAGGCTCCCGTTTCTCCAAAGACCAACCCTAAAGCTACAATTCCCATTAAACTAGGAGATTCCCATTAAACTAGGAGATCCGGGTAGTTTTGTCATTCCATGCTCCATCGACCATGTTTTAATAGACCGAGATTTGTGCGACCTTGGCGCCGACATTAGTTTGATGCCCTTAGCCATTGCTCGCACTATTTATATTAAAGACTTGGATTATTTTCCCGTGAATGTGCAAATGGCCAATGGGACCACTAAAGAACCCTACGGATTGGCTCGTAATCTCATGGTTAATGTGGGGAATTTATATATCCCCACCGACTTCGTCATTTTGGACATGCCAATTGAGGAGCGAAATTCTATCCTTTTGGGACGGCCTTTTCTAGCTACCGGTGGGGTGATTATCTATGTGAAGCGAGGACGTTTATCTTTCAATGTCGCTAATGAAATGGTCCAATTTGTGCTTCCCGCGTTCCTTCCCGAAGATCCTCCTAATACGGAGTTTTGGACCCAAATGGTGGAGTTCCCATCAAATGAAGAGCCTTCTACCGAAGATCTTGACTACGATGATGAAGAAGACGACGGTGTCCTATTCATACTTGGTTCTACCTCCGACGAAGATATTCCCGAAGAATTTGTCATGCTTCCCGAGGTAGCGCAACTTATGAATATGCCGGAGTTTAGAGAAAAGTTCAAGATCGGTAACGTGGAATTTGGAGTGAATGATCAAGCCCCTTCGGGTTGCTTTTCAAGCAACCCCGACTAAACTCAAACTATTCAATTCGGTTTGGTGGTGTCCATAATAACCACCTTGTAAATATTTGTATATTCTTTTCTCTTTTTATTCTCCTTGGACAACAGTTTTTGGATTTTTCTTTTGGAGCCTGTTTTGGTACCTGCAGGAATCGTGAAGATTTCTTTCGGAATTTTTGGGGTTGCGCTTTAAACGATTATGAATAATCATGGATTGAGAAGATTGGTTTATTTGAAGAGCTAAGGATGGTTTGGGACAAGTCAAAGAGATTTTTCGTAGCAAAGTCCCGTTTTGAAGTGAATATTTTACCGGGTGAAATTTCACCCGGTAGCAACTTTGCTCGAAATTAAAGGAATTGACGGAAAATCCGTCGGGCAAAATTTCACCCTGTGGAATCTCACCGGGCGAAACTTCGCCCTGCGGTAAAAATATTTTGCGACTTGGAATTGACGGAAATCTGACCGGGCGAAATTTCGCCTTGTGGGATCTGACAGGGCGAAATTTCACCCGGTGGTGGCGAAATTTCACCCGGTGGTGAAGCAGCGCGAAAATGACGAGAATTGACCCGAATACCGTCGGGCGAAAAATCACCCTGCGTCACTTACCCAGCCAAACCCACCCTTTCCCATCTTCATAATTCACTTTCCCTATCTCTCTCCCAAACAAACCCCAAAATCCCCAAACAAACCCCAAATCCTCCATCTTAAACCACCTCTAATCCCTCCATTCCTTCACCAAAATCCAATTAAATTACATATTTCTCATCCTTGTCACATTCCTAACATCTTATTGGAGTTTGTTTCGAGAAATTGTTCCGATTCCGACAAACCCTAAACCGAGACCGTCAACAACTTATTTGTCAAATTCAAGCATCAAGAATGAGAAGGGTGAAGCAAATGGCGAGGAAACGGATTTCTTCAATGCTAGGTCGGAATTCGCGATCAACATCGTCCTCTAGGTCGGAGGAGACGGCCGAGGCTCGGGATGAATCTGTCCCGATGCCGGTTCAGACACAAAGACCAACTCCGCGCGAACAACCTGTTCCGCTTGAGGTACGTTACCCGAAAATTCGCCGTAGTTTTCGTCATCCTGAATCTGGTTTATATTTCGCTAAAAAAGCTTATGTTGATAAGTGTAAGAAATTTTGGGTCTGTCGTCTCGAGCCGACTCGTTGGGCAGCTCGAGATGTACTTGAGCGAATGGGTATAGACACGCAGGTTCGAGCAATGTGCCGAAGTCTTGGTCTTATCAAATTTTATGCTTCCGAGGAGGAAACTTTTCAAAAGTTGACGTGCGAATTTTTCGCAACTTTCAAGCTAAGTGGTGACGATAATGCCACTGTCTCGTTTTAACTGCGAGAAACTTCGTACGTCCTCAACTTGAGGGACTTTGGTGCAGTGCTCGGTTTACCTTCTTCGGTCCTTGGAAGGCCTAGGGCGGGACAGACTCGGGACGATAAATTCGGCCGAGATCGATTCTGGTTAAAAATAGCCCGCCAGAGGACTTTCAAGGGAGGGAAAATGCGTTCTTTCTCTATTCGGAACCCCATCTTTTGATATTTGGCACGTATCATAGCCAACTCATTCTTGACAAGCATTGATACGCACCATAACTGTAGTGCCACAGCTGTACAGTTATTGGAGGATGCGGTTTTGAATAGAGGCTCGTCTATTGATATGTCCGAGGCCTTAGCTACTCATTTTGCCCAGGTTGCGAAGGGCAGCCGCAAGAAAATTTCTTGTGGCGGTATTGTAACGATGATAGTTAGAGCCTTGGACATTGATTTTAGCGATTTAGCACCAGTTGACGGAGCGGGACTTTTTATAGATGAAGTCTATTGTCCTTTCCTTGTGTGGCCCCAGAAAGGGGATTATAACAGTTTGTTCTTGTATAAGATTACTGAGATGAGAGCTAATGCAATGCCTAACCACGAATGGGTCAGGCTAGATGTTGAAGAGAACTTCGGCATGCCGAAGAGGTCTGGGGAGTACATTCGGGATAACACCGGAGGTAAGTTCTATATGGTTCAATACCCCGATGGACCTTTAGATTATGGCGACGACGATATTGAGGTCGTAGACGTGTCGGAGGAGGAACCGGAGGTTGAAACCTCTCGGGATGAGGGTCATAGGACTTTACCGTCATCATCACACGGACCCTCTTCCTCCCGTCAGACCGAACCCCCGACCTTCCAGTTTTTCACACCCGACTTTACACCGCACAGACACTCCACGTTCACCCAGTCTACCCCCGGTTTTTAGGAGGACGTCAACATGAGTCCTCCACGACACTCCTCGTTCTTCGGATCTGAGGACTTTTATAACCAGTGGGGGGAAGTTTATGACCGTACAAGTCAGACTTGGGAGAACTCGACCACATCTTTGAACCTGGGCCAGGACGCCTATAGTGTAGCCCGGGATGCGCGCGATACTGCGCATGGTTCTTACACGTACTCTAGGGAAGGCTTTGAGTTTGCCCGGAGTAGCTTTGAGATGGCTAGGGACGCTGCTAGGGACGCCCAAGCAGCGAGGATGGCGGCGGAGGAGAACCAGAGGATGTTGCAACAGCAACAAAACCTCTTTAATCAAATTTTTGGTGTACCTCCGCCAGGGTCTTACTACCCACCACCTCGTCCCCCAGGTCCGATGTGAGTGGTTGAGTGTCGTCAGTGTTAGTGTGGGGGTGTTAGATGTCAGTCGTCAGTCGTCGTTAATCTGTTCTCAGTAATCTTTGTCAGTCTTGCAGCGCCAATTTTTGGCATTTGATAATTATGGTTGTTGATTAATTTGTGATAATATTTTGGTTGGTTTGGAGACTTGTCAGCCCCTCACGTGATCCTACTTGGGTCATTACAAGCGTGAGGTTTATTTGCAGGTGCCTTAGAAAAGAAGGACCTGATTGTTGCTCCCGGTCTTCGGTGACTTGATCGTACCAAGACCATTTTGAAAAATCCAAAATCTTCTTTTTCTTTTATTTTTCCCGATTCGTGCGGAATCCGGGCGAGGTGACGTGATTATACCTACGCCCTTTCCCATCTTATCGATTTTTCCTTTTTCTTTTCATTTTCCTTTTATTTTCTCTTCTTTTTCTTCTTTTCTTTTTATTTTCTTCATTTTGAAAAATCAAAAATACAAAAACATTTGAAAAATTATCAAAAACACAAAAAACATTTGAAAAATCATAAAAATTCAAAAAGATTTTCCGTTTTTTTTTAATTCTTTTTTGATTCTTCATCTACTTGTGCTGTAACTCCCCGGATTTAAACAAAAGGAATAAAGTAGATAATTATAGCGTCTTATATTAATAATACACCATGGTGGCGGAAACACCATGGTTAATTAAATCCGAGTGTTACCATCATAGATAATTAATATGTCTTAACGCATACAACTACTCTCGGAATTGAAACCCGATAAAAATAAAACTACAAGGTTCAATTATTAAACATATAATTCATTATTTATTCTCTCTCAAGTCAACCCCATTCATGACCAAGTAGCACATCAACCTGAAAAAAAAATAAAAGTCCACGGTCAGTGGGGAGTAACTAGGAGTCCTCCCAGTCATGATTGATGAAAAATCTAATCATAGTTATGAGAATATAATAAGAGATAACATATACTCCATCTAAAACATGATAACATATAAAGTTCATCATAACATATGATAAAGTATTAGTAGCCAGGAATACGTAACAACATAATAATACCAAGTCATAAATAGGTAAATAAATAAATATAATGCAAAACTGATACGCCCTTCCAGAACTCGAACCAAAATATATAGAATAACACGAGCTAAGAACGAGCACCGTCTAGGGCCAATAACCTGAAACCCTAAACTTCGATGCCAATAACCTGACACCAAAATAACCCTACGGTGGGACACATAACCGTGAACCCATGTCTAAGACTGGCCAGACTTTCGAGGGACAAAATGTCTAGTTAAGGCGTAAAAGTGCGGACCCTTAACCAGTCAAGGCGTAAAAGTGCGGACCCTTGACCCTCAAACGACATATCCATAGACTCATAAGAGTATTCCATAAGGAACGGTCAACCCTTAGCAGGCCAATAACCTGAAACCATGCCAGGGTACTAGGTAGGCCAATAACCTGAAACCTACCCAGTTTGGTATTGCTCTTCTCGAGTAGACCAATAACCTGAAATCTACTCGATATCTTATACTCTAGCCATATCATATATAAAATGGAACAAGGTCCAAAAGATAATATCTGGGCACCATGGATAACCCCATGTTAACATGCCAAACGCTCATAACCGAGCAATCAATTTTAATAGCATCAATAAAAATAAGTATAATAAAATTGCTAGAGTATAAGATAAATTTCCACCATAAAATTCAATGTCGCTTAAAACAACCATTTATCAAAGTCATATTATCCGATCATGAAGACTAAATAAATTTTTATGTTAACCATACGATTAAGCAAATAGTATTAGATCATATGACATGTACAACAATTAATTACAATATTTTATATTTCTCGTACACATGAATAAAAATTCATTTATTAAATAAATGATCAACTTATTATTTATGATACATAATAAAAGTTGAAAATTACTAAATAATTGATATTTGTAAAAATAATAGATCTAGTTCTTAAAATAAGTATGTCTATATTTTACATCATATCATTTAATTTATTCACATAGTATAATAAATCATTAAATAGTAACTATAAAATTAAATTTTAAAACAAGTGTAAGAAAAAATATGAAGAAGTACAAAAAGTATAATAAATCATTAAATAGTAACTATAAAATTAAATTTTAAAAGAAGTACAAAAAGATGTTGGCAGTAGGGTTTGAACGCTGGTCATCAGGTAAAGGGGCATTGTGTCTAACCACTGCAACACAACCACTATTCTGTTTCCTTTCAGAATTAAATTTTACTTAGTTGTAAACAAACAGTGTTATTTAGGGTGACGAAAACTTATCTTTTTAATTATTATACAATCATGAATATGCTTAATTACACATTATAAATGATTAAATTAAAATTACATACTGTCCATGAAAATTTATTTAATATAAAATTAATTTTTAAGTTCAATTAAAATAATGTCACATTAATTATTTAACAAGTTTTTATACTTACAATTTATAATAACATTTTAATAGGAAATTTCATGGATAATTAATTAATTAAATAAATAAAATATTTTATGACACTTATAAATTAATTCTAACAAAAAATCAGAATATATTTATATATAATACCATATGAATTTATCTCATATTTATCATAACTTGAGGGTTTTATTGCCTAATCATCCATTTAAATCCAAACAAATGATTATATAAATTATAAAATCACCATGCAAAATTTTATTACATACTAAAAAGTCATATTATAACAAAAAATATTCTTTTCATAATTATTTACATATTGTGGATATTTATGCATGCATGCATGAGTATTCATAAAAAAAAATGTGATAACATGGAAAAATAAAATAATGATCAAAAAATCAAATCTAAAAACTTAAAAATCTACATGCAACATCATCAACATAAAAAAATAGGAATATAATTAAGAACATAATTATTTTAATCACTCATATAATGTATATATTTATTGCATGATAAATGAATTACAAGCATGATTAAATAATGAGCAATAAAACCAATTATATATTCATATATTCATCACAAAAATATATACATAACTTATACCATGAAGTTCATATATTATCAAAAATTTTAAATTTCATATATATTCTCAATCTCATTATAAATTCATAAAAATATTAGAATTTCATAAATCAAGAAAAGAAGTAAACCTAGTTACCTTGAGAGAAATTAGTATTACTAATAAGTAGAATATGAGTGATATCAACCCAAGTGGTTTCCTTCCACCAAGGTCTCTTGTTCACCTAGTTTTAGATTAATAAAATTTATCAAGAAAACAATACACAATTTAACTAGAAATGAATAAATAATCTATACTTACTAGTAATTAGGATGGATAGTATGGAATGAAGCTATGAAGAAAAGAGTATGAGGAAGGTGGATGATGGATGATGGTTTACGGTGGAGTGGTGAAGAATGAAGAGTTCATCACCTAGCTTGAATTTTAAGGACAAACTTAAGGCTATGTAATGATGATTAGCCATAGCCATATAGCCATGCATGGCTATAAACCTATGCTCATAGACCTTGGGCTCTAAGGAAGTGCAAGTGGGCAAGTTGGCAAGTTGCAAGCTAGTAGCACAAAACTAAGTGAAGTGTGAGTGAAATAGATGAGGACGACGGAATTGCGGTCCGCGGATTACGGTGACAGCCTGTCGTATTTCAAGCATAACTTTCTCTACAGAACTCCAATTAAGATGATTAAGGTGGCGTTGGAAAGCTAAGAGGAAGATCTAAAACTTTTATGTTTTGATCAAGAGTCAAATACGTCTCTAACCTGACGTAAAATGAGCAATTATATTGCCTAAGTTTATTAGTTCATCCGAACGTAAGGGTTTGAGAAGATAAATAAAAGTGTGAAGGATGAGAACCTAGAACATTACTTCCAATCATACAATTGATGAGTGGATAAATGGATAATGAGGATGGAATTAAAAGAGTTTATATGTGTTTATCAAATTATGAAAATACGGGGTGTTACATGTGCATTGGGGACAATGCACGGTTTTAGTGCGGGGGAGGGATCTACTATCCTTTTTCTTCCTTTTTATTTTCATTTTTCCTTTAAAAACCAAAAATCCAAAAAAAAATTCATTTTAGTTTTCTTTTCTCTTTTATTTTTGTTTTTGTGCCACTTGTATTGCCTTGCATTTCCTTCTTGTAGGTACACCGCCAACCATTTAGCATGGATACGTAAGGTAGCGGAAATGAAATGAAGACCGCGCGGTAATATTTTCTATCTTCGTTTTATCCCTTTCTCTTATGCGTGGGAGTTTGGGCACATATGCTATTTGGAGGTTCACTTGGTGAACATTTTGGAATTGGTGGTTGTGATTGTGTTGACTTGATGGAGTTCGGAGTGCTTGGCTATATTCGTGATTTTGTTTTGTTTTCTTGTGTTTTTGTCGTTTTTGTGTGTTCTTTTTCATTGTGTGTATAGCGTGTCTAGGTAAAGCTTTCGAAAACCCGATTTTGAGTTTAGGCCGAGTGTTTATTACTCCCTTGTTAGTGACTCTTTTTGATTTTTGGACATGTTTCTAGTAGAATGACCTTGAACCAATTTTTGCATTGGATTTTTACCATAAGTCCATCTTTTCTACTAGGAGTCTATATCGGGATTTGCATTTGAGCACCTTGACCACCCATGGAGTGATAAGGCCTTGGTTACCGTTCCCCGTTCTCTTAGGTGACCTTACTTGAGAAGCCATTTCTTTAGTCCAAATTTTCATCCTTTTATGGGTTCGGAGGGGGTGCACACCCGACTAGCCTATTTTCTACCATTCACCCATTTCCACAAATAAGTTTGCAAGAATATGCTTTACCTTGATCTCAAATGAATTATCTAGCCAAAAATGAGCTATTCAAAAAGAAAAGGGGAAAAATGAAGAAGAAGGGCGTTATTGTCAAAAAAAAGCCCTCGATCGAAATAATGGGGAAAGAAAACCGAAAAGAAAATCGAAATCTCAAAAAAATCATTCCCAAACCCAAATAATCCCTTGGTTGACTTATTGCCGTGAAATGCCTACTAGAGGACCGAGTCCCGAGGAAGGAAAATAGCGGTAATCTATCAATCCTTACCATTTCGCAAACACTTATCCATCTTTTTGGTCTAATTGGCTTTCTTGAGTTTGGAACGACCCTCTAGGCTTAGCTTAGGAGACGGCATAACAATTACCTACAATGCTTACTAACTCCATGGTTCTCACTCATCCACTCCATCTATCGTCCCGTTGTAGGCATCTTTAGTGGAATTAGAAGGACCTTGGTAAATTTTCAATGTTTTTGTTGTTTGATTGTCATCCTATTAGGATTTTGTCCATGTCAATTTGTGTTACTAACTTGGTAGTGTTCTCGCTTGTCTTAAGCTCGAATCGGTGCTTTCTCCGCCATTTCGATGAGGGATTCGACGATTTATTTTCTTTTTGATTGCGACTATCTCTTTGTGTGTGTCTTCTTTGTTTTGTATGTTTGTGTGTGTGTTAGTCGCAACCCTAGTTTTGAGCAAGCCCCAACTTGCCTTGCATGGAGGTACTCTACCTCATGGGTATCTCGATGTGAGTTGAAGGGACGGAGCGGGCCCGTTAATTGCCCCGTATCGGCTTAGCATATGCTAGCTTAATTAGTAGTAGCTAATTTCTTTTTGGGTCTTTGCTCGAGGACGACCAACGGTTTAGTGTGGGGAAATTGTTGTGTGCCAAATTTGGACCGTTTTTCCTCCCATTTAGACCCGTTTTTCCTCTATTTCGTGAGATTTGAGTGCGATTATCGCCGTATTTTGCGTAATTCTCACATTAGTGTCTCTCTTTTGCATTTTACGTGTTTTTGGTAGTTTTCTGTCTATTTTGATAGGATTTTGACCGAAAACGCGTTTGAGCTTCTACGAGCATGAGAGAGATACGGTCCAAGAGCAAAGCACACAACTGAAAGTTCAAGTAATCCAATTGATCGACGAAGAAAGAGACCGGAAGAGAGGTGGCTGACCACCGGGTGAAGTTTCGCCCGGTGAGTCATCACCGGGTGAAGTTTCGCCCGACGACATTTTTTTCACCCCCAAAGATTTTCACGGCACTCCCGACCGGGAAAAATGACCGGGCGAAATTTCGCCCGATGGAGAAACCGGGCCGAAAACGCAAAAACCGAAGAAAATCTCACCGGGTGAAATTTCACCCGGTGGGGTTACTAGGTCGAGCCGTAGGGTGAAGATTCACCCTATGAAGATGCAAAGGGTGAAAGTCTAGCTTAATTGGAGAAGGATTGGATTATGGGCCTTGAAGTGTGTGCAACCCATTAAGCAAATCTATAAATACCCCTCCTAGGGTTTAGTGCCTCCTTGTGCCTTAAGTGAGCCTTGGGATTAGCCCTTAGGAGTAGGAGTAGGGTAGAAAACTCTCTAGTAGTAGTAGTAGATTGTAGTAAGCTTCCTAGAAAATTCTCTACAAACAATTAATAGATCTACTTAGTATTAGTATAATTACTCCTTAATTAGTAGAAAAGTCTCCATCTTTATTGAAGATTGTGCTTAATTATTGAAGATTCAAGGGTTTTACAAGGGTTTATGTGACAAAATCCTTGCTTTATTCCTTGAAGATTCTTATTTCTCTTATTGAAGATTGAAGATTTATGCATGGAATAGTGACAAGTTCTTGTGTATTTCTCCAAGATTCAATCTTTTATTTATCTTCATCTTCCTCTTTAAATCTTCTCCATTGTGGGTAAAATTCTCTCCTCTCCCTTTTCTCCATTAGTATAATTGTTAGTGTAGTTTTTATGCATGTTTTAGACAATTTATCTCTTATTAGTGTTTTATTATTACTCATCATGACTAGTGAGTAGATTTCTTTGTTGGGGAATTAGGGAGGAGGATTTGGATTATTTGATTCAAGGGATGTTGGTGGGTTGTTTACTTGTTAATTATCAATTTTATGGTTTTTGTGTCTTTGTTGACTTAGAATCGCGACTAGGCCGACCTTGACTCATTTCTACCAATATGGAGAAACTCGGGGTAGAAATTACCTTAGATTGAGCCTCAACCACTCACATAGGACTGGGGGACGAGGTGGTGGGTAGTAAGACCCGGGTGGAGGCATACTGAAAAATCGATCAAAATAGTGTTGCTGTTGTTGCAACATCCTCTGGTTTTTCTCTGCCGCCAACCTCGCTGCTTGGATATCCCAAGCAGCGTCCCTGGCCATCTTGTAGTTTTCCCGGGCGTACTCAAAACCGTCCCTAGAGTACGTATAGTAGTCATGCGCAGTGTAGCATCCCGGGCTACATTGTAGGCGCTTTGGGCCAAGTTTAGTGAAGTGGTCGAGTTCTCCCAAGTCTGACGTGTACAGTCATAAACTTCCCCCATTGGTTATAAAACTCCTCCGATTCGAAGAACGAAGAGTGTCTCGGAGGACTCATATTCACGTCCTCCTGGAAACCGGGGGTAGACTGGGTGAAAGTGGAGTGTCGGTGTGGGGAGAAGTCAGTAAAATTGAGGATGAAAAACTGGGAGGTCTGAGGTTCGGTCTGGTGGGAGGAAGAGGGTCCATGGGATGATGATGGTAATGTTCTCTGACCCTCGTCCCGGAAGGTTTCGACCCCCGGTTCCTCCTCTGACATATCTACTACCTCGACATCAGCGTCACCATAGTCTAAAGGTCCAGCGGGGTAATTAACCTGATAGAACTTACCACGGGTGTTATTCCGAATATATTCCCCTGACCTTTTCGGCATGCCAAAATTCTCCTCACGATCGACCCTCACCCATTTGGGGTTAGGCATTGAAATAGCTCGAAATTCAGTAATTTTGTACAAGAACAAACTGTTATAACTCCCCCCTTGGGACAAACATGAAAAGGGCAATAGACCTCGTCTAAGTAATTCCCCACTCCGATTACTGGTGTCATGTCACTAAAATCGACGTTCAAGGCTCTAGCTATCATCGTAACTACGCCACCACAAGAGATGTTCTTGCGGTTGCCCTTCGCAACTTGGAAAAAATGCATAGCTAGGGCCCCGGACATGTCAATAGAGGGACCTCTGTTCAGAATCGCATCCTCTAACAGTTGTACGGCCGTGACACCAATGTTATGGTGCGTATCATAACTCGAGAGAAAAGAATTGGCTATGATACGTGCCAAATATTTGAGGATGAGGTTTCGAATAGAGAATGAACGCATTTTTCCCCTCTTGAAAGTCCTTTGACGGGCAATTTTAAACCAAAATCGATCCCAGGCAAATTTTTCATCTCTAGTTTTCACCACCCGAGGCCTTCCAAGGACAGAAGTCGGTAAACCGAGCAATGCACCAAAATCCTTCAAGGAGAAGACATATAGAGTCTCAAGCAACTGGAAAGTGACAGAAAGGTCATCACCACCACTTAACTCATAAGTCGCGAAAAACTCACAAGTCAATTTTTGAAAAGTCTCCTCGGTCGAGGTATAAAATTTAATCAGACCGAGATTTTGGCACATTGTTCGGACCTGCGGTTCAATTCTCATTCGCTCAAGAACATCCCGAGCTGCCCAACGAGTTGGCTCGATGCAACGATTCCAAAATTTCTTAAACTTTTCTAATTGGGATTTCTTGGCGAAACAAACATTAGACTCGGAGTGACGAATATTACAACGAATTGAAGGGTAACGTACTTCTAGCGGAACAGGTTGTTCGCGTGGGACGAAACTGTGTACTTGAACCGGTGTTGGGGTAGGTTCTTCATGAAATTCGCTCGGCTCCCCCGAATAAGATGATGATGTTGAACCCGATTGACGATCAAACACAGATGAAAACCTTTTCCTTGCCGTTTGCTTGATTCTTCTCATTCTTGATGACAGAATTGGGTGATTATGGTGATGGAGGTTAGGGTTGGGGTTGTCAAAAATTGGGTAGATTTCTCAAAAAGAATTCCTAGAAGATGATAGGAATTCGGTAAGATGAAGATTGTGGGATTAGATTAGATTTTGGTGAAGAAATTGGAGGATTAGAAGTGATTTAGGGTGGTAGGATTTGGGGGTTTTTGGAATTTTTGGGGTTTATTTGAGGAGAGAGAGAGAGGAAAAAGGGTGATATGAGAAAGAAAGGGGGGTTTGGTTGGGGTAAAGGGTTACGCGGGGTGAAGTTTCACCCGGTGGTCACCATCGGGTGAAATTTCACCCGACGGTCTTCGGACCATTTCTCGTCAATTCTGCGCAAATCATCGTCGGACGAAATTTCGTCCGGTGAGATTCCATCGGGTGAAATTTCACCTGACGAAGTTCCGTCAATTTCCAAGTCACAAATAAGTTTACCGTCGGGCGAAGTTTCGCCCGGTGAGATTCCACCGGGTGAAATTTCACCCGACGAGTTTTCCGTCAATTTCAGTATTTCCAGCATAATTGCCATCGGGCGAACTTTCACCCGATGGACTTCGGGCAACAATTCCACCGGGTGAAGTTTCACCCGATGAGATCCTTCACTCTAAATAAGCATTTTACTGCGAAAATTCTCTTCGACTTGGTCCAAACCAACCTTAACTCTTCGATAAAACCAATCTTCTCAACCCATGTATTTACTACATGGGGAAAAACTCTCTTAATCATTGTAGAATAACCCTAAAATTCCGAAAGAAATCTTCACAATTCCGGTAGGTGCCATTAGAAGCAAGCTCCAAAGGCAAAATTTAAAAGCTATTGTCCAAGAAATATAAAAAAGTACGAATTATAAAAATATTTACAAGGTGGTTATTGTGGACACCACCTAACCGAATCAAATTGTTTGAGCTTAATCGGGGTTGCTTGAAAAGCAACCCGGAGGGTCTTGAGTATTGATTTCAAATTCAATGTTAATGATCTTGAACTCTCTTCTAAACTCCGGCAAGCCCATAAGTCGTGCTACCTCGGGAAGCATGGCAACTTCCTCTAGAATACCTTCTTTGGAGGTAGAACCAAGTATGGATATGACACCATCGTCTTCTTCGTTATCATAATCAATATCTTCAGTGGATGGTTCTTCATTGGATGGAAATTCCACCATTTGATTCCATAGTTCCTCGCCAAAAGAATTTTGGAGAAGGAACGCGGGTAGCACAAATTGAACCGTGTCATTGGCAACATTGAAAGATAGTCGCCCTCTCTTCACATCAATGATTACTCCACCGGTAGTTAGGAAAGGCCGTCCCAAGAGAATAGGATTTCGCTCCTCTATAGGCACGTCGAGAAAAACAAAATCGATGGGGATGTATAGATTTCCCACGTTAACCATGAGGTTGCGGGCTAAACCATAAGGCTTCTTTGTAGTCCCATCGACCATTTGCACATTAAGTAGAAGGTAGTCCAAATCCTTAATGTTGATGGTACGATAAATGGCTAGGGGCATTAGGCTAATGTCGGCGCCTAAGTCACACAAGGCTCGGTCTATCAAGACATGGTCCATGGAACAAGGTATAGAAAAACTACCTGGATCACTTAGTTTGATGGGGATTGTAACTTTTGGGGTGTCTCTTGGGGAAACGGGAGCTTCTTCCCTTACGGTGGATTTCAAAATAATGTCTCGAATATATTCAGATGGGGTAGGCATGGAAGGACTTATATCAATGTTTTCGATCAGATCGGTGAAGGTTATCATGTCCAAAGCTTGGTTATTGAAGGAGATTTGGGGTTTATCATTCAAGGGTGGTACTTCAATCCTAGAGACTAAGTTCATGTCTTCTATTGGAATTTGTTCAATGAAGTAGGTGAGGTCTCCTACAAGGTACTTAGAGGGATCTCTAATTGGTCTTTCATTTACATCCTTGACCAGATTCTCATTGAATTCATTGATTGAGGGATGAGATGTATAGAGTAGTTGGTCAAAGGGTTTCACCGGTCCCTTGTTGCTCAATACCTTAATAGCATTCACGGATGCATGATTAGAAGAATAGGTCGGTTCTTGGGAAAATTGGGCTCGCGAGGCGGTACGTGCCTCTAAACCCTCGAGTCTAGCTCGATTTGATGCATTTTCTTCCAATAGATATTTGATCGTTCCTTGAATATCATAAAAAGGTTGAAAGTTACCTTGAGTGTACCTTAGGGGACCTTGATTATGTGGAGGATAAGTTCCAAAGGACCATAATTAGATTGATAGGGCCCTTGGGGATAGTTATTTCCTTGATTAGCATGATTTTCATGAGGATAACTTTGTTGATGATCAAACCCATAAGAATTAGAATAAGCCCTTTGATTGGGGGCTCTTGGGATTGCATGATCTCGATAGGGATACGATCCTTGGGATGGCATAGAATAGAATATGGCTTTCAAATTGAAATTTTGCATGCGAGGTGCTTCATAGGTTCCTCGGGCATCAACTCGATGTACATTCTCCTTTCTTATACACATATCGGAGTCGTGGTCATATTTCCCGCAATGATCACATGGGATCTCAACGCGATACAATTTAGGTGGTGAAATGGATGATCGTCTTGGTGAACTCACCCTTCTTGGTGGAGTTGATCTTATCGGAGATGTTCTAGTCTTGAGTGGAGAATTGGCTCTAGCAACATATACTTCAAATCGCTTGACCAACTCCTTGACTCTAGCTTCAAGAGCGGCTCTCCTTTCGATTGACAACGTTGACTCACCACTTAGCTCTCCATGTTGGTCTTTTTTGGAATATTCACCATTCTTGGCTATCCTTTCAATAAGTTTCTCGAATTCGGTTTCATCGAGCAAGAAGAAATCGCCTTTTGCCGCTGTACGTATTGACATTATCTTTGGCGCTATCCGATAATGAGTTGAAGAAAATATGAAGTAAAAGCCAACTAGGAATGTCGTGGTGCGGACACTTCCTTTGCAAGATCTGGAATCTTTCTCAAGCTTCATTTATACTCTCATTGTCACTTTGTCAGAAGGTTTGAATCTCCATCCGATATTGATTGGTCTTGGAAGGTGGGTAATATTTTTCTAGAAATGCATTGAATAATTGATTCCAAGTTTGCAAGGTGTCATCGGGGTGGCTTTGTAGCCATCTTCTAGCATCATGTCGTAAGGTTTTAGGGAACAAAAGCCTATGGAATTGGCACGAAGTAAGTCCATTCGATTTCATTCCAACTAGTTTCTTTTTAAACGTCGTCATGTGTTCTAGAGCATCTTCTTGTGGAAGCCCATGATAAGTGTCTTGTTGGACTATGGCAATTAAAGAAGTCTTGAGCTCAAAGTCATCGGGTATGGTTCCATATGCGACGAGAGAAGAAGTTTGTTCATTGGTGGGTTGGGAATGAGATCTTATAGGGAGAAGATGGAAGGGAAATTTTATAGGAGTTTTGGGAAGGTTGGGTGGGTGATGAGTTGATGAAAGATATGGATGGTGTTTCACTGATGGTAAGTGTTTGTCGTCTATCCTACCGATCAAAATAATATCAACGAACCTAACCTAGGTAGCTAGGGTTAATTCGAGTCAATCCTCAGGGACGGGAGTTCAAAACTAGAGGGTGCTATGGTCTAAGACTAGGTTCAAGAGAAACTAAGGTGATTGACTAAGGTTGACTAATGACTAAACTAGAGTCTATAACATGAAATAAAAAGGGCAAAACAAGCAACTAATGATAATGAAAAGTGAGGTAAATCAATAAGAAGGAAACTAGGGCTAGGTCGGGTTCATGGATGTCAAGGAGATTCAAAGGGGAGACGGGGGTGCTAGCATGTTTTCGTAGCCTAGGTTACATTCGGGCTCTCGCTAATTAAACGGCCTAGGGGCCTCCTCACCACGCTCTCGCTACTAGTGGAGGAACCAAACCCAACACCAAACAAGCACATGCAAGAGAAGAAGCAAGAAAAACAAGGAATGATCATCTCAAGTCTCACAAGCATTTCATCAAACATGTAGAGTGCAAGACATTAGGAAACAACAAAAACAACAACTAACATCACCCATCTCACCATAATCATCCCTAATCACACTCAATCCCCCTACTAACCCTAGGGGATAACTACTCACACATCATTAAGGATACAAAAACATAAACCAAAGAAACCAACAAAACAATGAAAACATTCATAATGGAATTTAAACTAGAAACAACAACAATCAATGAATAAAGATGGAAACTTTACTAACTATGAAAGATTAAGAGAAAAGAAAGAAGAAATATTATACCAACTAGAAGATGAATGGAAAATATGAACACTTGCATAAAAGAAAACCCAAATACATCCACCAAGGTTGTCAATCTTGATAGAATCTTCAAGAATTCCAATAATACAAGAGTAACTAACTAGATTAAGTCTTAATGGAAGAGTAATTAAGGAAGGATTAAGCTAATCTACACTAATCTAAGCTAATCTAACCTAAAGTAGTCTAGGGTTTCGTGATGTAAGGTAATCCCTTAAAACAATACAGGGGGGGTATATATATGGTTCCACGGGCAAGGGAGGCGAAAGAATGAAAATGGGGTTGATCTGGGTCCTTCCCGACCGGGAAGGGGATGATCCCGGTCGGGAAGAGGGTGGTCGCGGTTGGGAAGGTCATGATCCCGGCCGGGATTGCCCCACAGCAGCCCACTTTTTCTCGTCTTCTCATCCCGGTCGTGATGGGTCCTTCCCGACCGTGATGGGTCCTTATTTGCTCTTCCTAGGCCTTATCGATGCTCGGTGCTCGGGATATCATCAAGTGGGCTCCATGGGACTTGGGATCGAGTCTAAGTCACCGAATCATCGTCGCTTCTCTCTATTGGCTCCATATGCATGGGACTCGGAAACCAAGGCCTTTTCACTCCGTGGGTGGTCAAGGTGGTCAAAATGTAAATCCCGCAGTAAATACCTAGTAGACTAGGTGGACTCAAGGTAAAGAACCAACGAAAATATTGATTTAAAGTCATTCTACTAGACTAAAGTCCAAGAATGTCATATCACTAGAAAGGGAAAGTAAACACTTACGCAATAACCTCAAAACCGGGTTTTCGAAAACATTTTCTACACTAGACTCACAAACTATACAAGACAAATAAAACAAAACAAAAGCACAAAGAAATAAACAAACACCACCCCGAAACTTCCAAACAAGGAACCACATCAACCACAAACTCCAAAAAGCTCCACCCGAGCATACACCATCACAAAACATCCTCCAAACTCCACAAAAAGGAAAAAGGAGAAAGAAATGAAAGGATATTATCGGATGTCTTGAGCTTTCCAAAACTTATCGACGATCACGCAACCTACAAGAAAATCGGGGGAGGGCAAAACACACAACACAACAAATGTACGACACAAAGACTCAAAAGAAAAAGACACAAAAGAAAATCTTTTTGGTTTTTTTATGAAATTTTTTAAATTTTTAGGAATTTTTAAAATTTTCGAAAAAACTACGAAAATAAAACTAAACTAGACTAAGATATCGCTCCCCCACATTTAAACCTAGCAATGTCCTCATGCTCAATCGGTAGTGTGTGGAGACACTAAAAGGAAGAGAAAAAGGGAAAATAAAGCTAAAAATCAAAAATGAAAGTGAAGAAAGGGTAGAATGTGTCCGGCCGGGGTGTAATCAAGTCACCAAGGGTCGAGACGAGAAAAGATATGGATGGGGGAAGAAATAAAAATAAAAAAATAAAAGGAAATGGGAGGGGAGGGCTAGGTGTAATCCGGGTATTTGGAATAAAGCTGTTGTGGCAAAATTAGTGAATTGGGTCTACACCCAATCTGATAAGCTCTGGATCAGGTGGGTGAATCAAATTTATCTCAAGGACTCTGATTGGGATAATTATTGGCCCAAAGCTACTGACAACTGGTCGTGGAGGAATTTGTGTAAGATAAAGGAGATCGTCAAGAGTGCTTACGTGAATAAGAGTTGGAACGGATCAACTAAAGATTTCTCCATCAGGGATTGTTATGAATGGATGAGACCAAAACGCGCAAAATGTAACTGGGCTGATGTAGTGTGGTCAAATTGGAACATACCCAAGCACTCTATGTGCTTTTGGTTGGCTATGATGGGGGGATTGAATGTGAAGACGAAACTGTTAAGAATTGGTTGCATTCAAGATGACATATGTTGCTTGTGTGGGGAATTTCCTGAATCTGTCGAGCACCTATTCTTTAACTGTCCTTACAGTAGCAGGTTGAAGAGTAACATCAAAGACTGGTACGGGCAAATACCGGAGGTTGACGAGCTGATTGGAGGCCAGAAAAATATGCCGAGGTGGAAGATGGATGCTATGACTGTTGCAGCCTGCTACTACCATACTTGGAGCATGAGAAATAGAGCAAGGTTGGACGGTTTTGTGACCCGTCCTGAGAAGATGGCGGAGTTGATCAAAAAAGAGATGAAAAATAGGAGCCAGGCGTCATTCCCTCAAATCAGCTGCAGCTGGTTTTGAGTTGATGTGATGCGGTTTGAGTTGCAGCATATTTTGTTTGTGTACTTGTTGTTGGTTGGACTTGCAGGCTGGTTTTCTTTTAGTCTACTAGTTTCGACTTTCCCATTGTATATTTTGAGGTGTTGTTGATATAATAAAATCACATTTCATCAAAAAAAAAAGTCACCTAGCCCTAATTCCGCCCGAATCCGACTAAATTCTACCAAAAGGAAATAAAAATGAAGAAAAGGTGAAAAGAACTTGTTAATTTGGATTTTTTTTCAAATGATTCCCAATGTAATCACATCATCGAGAATCGGGAGCAATAACCACAAAGGCCCTGAAGGCCACCAAGACACCAAATACATAAAAGGAACGGGAACATACAAGAAGAGAGTAGTAATAAAAGACGGAAAAGAAAGGAAAGTCGCCTACCAAACGGTTAGAAACTCAATCAACTCCATCGTCTCAATGATCGTTATCGTAATTCCTCCTCTTCCTAGATGTAGTCTCATTGTTGGAGCATCGGGCTTGTATTGGGGTAATGAGGTTGGGATTAAAGGGGAAACTCGGTGTATAGTGATGAGAAGATGAGATGAAGGTGTATAATTGAAGCGTAGGGATGAAATGATAGAGGCTAAGGTGAGTAGTGAGGTTGGCTGGGGGTATAAAGTGGTGGGATGGGGCTTAAATAAAGAAAAGAAGGCGAAAGGGGGCTGCAGGAGCCTTCTCGATCGTGAAGACACCCATCACGGTCGGGAGGAGTCCTTCCCGGTCGGGAAGACAGTGATCCCGGCCGGGATGGCCCGTCAGTGGCTCCTGATTTGCTGCTCACTTCGTCCCGGTCGTGACCAAAGTCATCACGGTCGGGATTGTCACCCGTCCCTAGCCTTGAAGCCTTCATTCAATAATAGTTCCACCCAAAAGACAAATAATACTTCGGGATCCAAAATCTCATCCCCAAAAACTTGTCAAAAGCTCAAAAACCAACTTCCTCCACCAAACATCAAAGCTTCTATCATCCATAACCTTTTCTAATTCTTCATCTTCACTTCAAACCTATCAACCAAACTCAATAACCACATCAAAGATCCCTTCCTCACATCGCTCATCAAAATACCAAACGACAAGAATTCCACACAATCAAACAAATCCTAGAAACCAAACTCACAAATCACACAAATACAAATACAAAAACTCAAAAGAAGAGGAAAAAGATATTTACAACATGATACTCTCATCGTCTACGATCCCATAGCCATCAAGGGCTCGGAGGAGTAGATCAAATGCTCTAGCAACATCTTCATGAAGGCTCATGTGGCCGAGCCAAGCTATCATCAAAGGCTTCCAAGTCGGAGGTAAGAAGCAATCATCTAATCCATTATGCTCGGGTTTCTCGTGATCTCCCGGGTCTTTCCAACCAACATAGCAACGACTCTTATGACCATCTGGTAGGTATAGTGGTCTAAAGTCATGCTTGGCATTATGATTTGGGAGATCATACCCTAAGGGTGTTGCTTCTTCTACGGGGTTAAGAGTGAAATTCTTTTCCGCCGCCCGACAAGGATTCAATTCATCAATCATCTTACAAGATAAGGGACTTGAAATAAAGTGCGATAAAGGTGGTGAAGGCATCAAGTTTTCTTCTTTGGAGGCTTTAGGAGAAACCTCATCATCATTCCTACTAGAATTCTCACCATGAAGAAATTCAAGGCCTTTGAGGGCGGCCTCAATTTCTTCGACGGTTTGGTCTAGCATAACATCTCCAAATCCCCTAATCGGCTCCTCCAATTTCCCATTCAAGGCAAGTCCTAAGGCATCTATCTCTTTCTCCCAAGTATTACCTTCATTCTCACTCGCCTTGTCAATATGTTCTAGAGGAGTCTTATCTTCACTTGGCTTTAGATTTTCACTCATGATTTCAACTTCCTTGAGACCTATCTTCGGGGCTTCCGGTTTCTTTGGAGGAATGAAAGAGGTAAACACCTTCTTTGATGACAAGACATTGTCATCTTCATCTATATCCTCATGTATCCCCTCCACTCCTTCTACCGGCTTCAAAGTTGGTTGATGCATCTTGGTTTGAGATCGTCTCGAAGTAATGGTTAGCTCTCCAAAAGCAAGATCCGGTTCATCACGAAGAAAATCATACAAATCCAATTTAATGGCCAATACATTGGCTTCCCAAGAGTTACTTTGAGAATCAAGTTCAATTTCCTCCTCATTGTCAACCCTTGAAGCTTCAACTTTCTACATTATTCCCATAGCTTCACCATGCGAACAACTCTCAACAATAATCCCTTGGTTGACCCTCTCTTCTTCATTCGTGGCTTCATAATCGGGTTGATTGCCTTGTGGAGACAATCGGTCTTCTTGCCCAAATGAACCTTCATCAACAAGTTATGGAGCTCGAGTGGTCAACATCGTGTAACGAGCTGTTGTGTGCCAAATTTGGACCGCTTTTTCCTCCCATTTAGACCCGTTTTTCCTCCGTTTTGCGAGAATAGAGTGCGATTATCGCCGTATTTTGCGTAATTCTCGCATTAGTGTCTCTCTTTTGCATTTTACGTATTTTTGGTAGTTTTCTGTCTATTTTGATAGGATTTTCGACCGAAAACGTGCTTGAGCTTCCACGAGCATGAGAGAGATAAGGTCCAAGAGCAAAGCACACAACCGAAAGTTCAAGTAATCCAATTGATCGACGAAGAGACCGAAAAAAAAAGAGAAACACCACCGGGTGAAGTTTCGCCCGACGACATTTTCCACCTCCCCGAAGATTTTCATGGCACTCACGACCGGGCGAAATTTCGCCCGATGGAGAAACCGGGCCGAATTTGCAATTTGAGAAGAAAATCTCACCGGGTGAAATTTCACCCGGTGGAATTATTATGACGAGCCGCAGGGTGAAGTTTCACCCCATGAAGATGCAAAGGGTGATGGTCTAGCTAAATGAAGAGAAATTGGATTTGGGCCTTGAAGTTTGTGCAACCCATTAAGAATTCTATAAATACTTAAGCTAGGGTTTTGTGCCTCTTAGAGCCTTGAGTGAGCCTTGAGTGTGCCTTGAGTGAGCCTTGGGATTAGCCCTTAGGAGTAGGAGTAGTTTAGAGGCTTTCTAGAGTAGTTTTAGAGGATCACTAGTAAGTAGTAGTAGATTGTAGTAAGATTTCTTACAAAATCTCTCAAAACAATTAGTAGATCTACTTAGTATTAGTATAATTACTCTATAATTAGTAGGCAAACATCCATCTTTGTTGAAGATTGTTGAAGATCCAAGGGTTTTGCAAGGGTTTATGTGACAAAACTCTTGTATTATTTCTTGAAGATTTATATTGCTTATATTGAAGATTGAAGATCTATGCATGGATTAGTGACAAATTCTTGTATATTTCTCCCAAGATTCAATCTTCATTATTTATCTTCATCTTCCATCTTAGATTTCTCCATAGTTGGTAAAATTCTCTCCTCTCCCTTTACTCCATTAGTTAGTTTATTTCTCTTTAGTTTGTGTGTTAGTTAATCTCTCTCCTTAGTGCTAATTGTTAGTGTAGTTGTTATGCATGCTCTAGTTAAATTCTCCTTAGTTAGTGTATTGTTGATTATCACCATGATTAGTGAGTAGATTCCTTGTTGGGGAATTAGAGAGGAGGATTTGGATTATTTGATTCAAGGGATGTTGGTGGGTTGTTTACTTGTTAATTATCAATTTTAAGGCTTTTGTGTCTTCGTTGACCTAGAATCGCGACTAGGCCGACCTTGACTCATTTCTATCAATATGGGGAAACTCGGGGTAGAAATTACTTTAATTTGAGACTTACCCTTTCGTCGCGAAAGCTGGTCTAGGTAGGTTGGGCGAAGAAACCGAAAGGTGGCACTCTCCCTTTTTAACGTTGTAACAAAAACTCGATCCCGAGACTTTAAAGACCCCATTTCCGAATCCCGACTCTCCCCAACACCTTTCCTATTTATTGTTCCTAGCCTTAGTAGTGTAGTTCGCTAGCCTTAGTTCGACCTCTCTCTCAACCCAAATCCCCCATCTCAATCCCCCGATCATGATTGGACTCTAATCTTGACCAATACGGCTTAACCCCTCTCCCTGTGGATCGATCCCGACCTACCACTACTACACTAGTTAGGTTAGTCGGAGTTATAAATATTGTTTAATTGTACGGGTCACGACGCCCGCGCATCACGAGCCATGAGTGCATTAATTCGAGCAACTTACACCTCTTTTTGGGCCATGAACTCCTCTTGGTCCCTTTGCATTTGAATCATCATCTCTTGTTGACTCTTTTGCATTTGAATCATCATTTGACAAAGCTCAAAGTTGGGATTTTTGGTTGTGGGTAATGTGAAGGTATTTGGTAATTGTTAGGATGTTGGAATGAACCATGACAACTTCCATGGTAACCAAATGAAGGGGGTTCATAAGATTGTTGATGAGATTGAGATAGTTGGTAAAATTGTGGGTCTTGGTAGTTTGTCCCATGATTATCCCATGATGATTGATAGTAGCTTGGATGCATAACGTTGCCTTGATACATTGAATAAACTAGAAGCACTTGAGCAAACGTTAGAAGCCTAATGCTTTTGGGGCACTAGGAAGAGAGAAATAAGCACACAATGAAAGAACGAAGATACGCACAAGAAGAGGAAAACACAAAAATCAGGAACAAAGTCCAAAACTAAGCACACAAGAGTCTAAACTACGTCGTCCCCGGCAACGGCGCCAATTTGACGGTAAGTGTTTGTCGTCTATCCTACCGATCAAAATAATATCAACGAACCTAAGTTAGGAAGCTAGGGTAAGTCGAGTCGGTCCTCAGGGACGGGAGTTCAAAACTAGAGGGTGCTATGATCTAAGACTAGGTTCAAGAGAAACTAAGGTGATTGACTAAGGTTGACTAATGACTAAACTATAGTCTATAACATGAAATAAAAAGGGCAAAACAAGCAACTAATGATAATGAAAAGCGAGGCAAATCAATAAGAAGGAAACTAGGGCTAGGTCGGGTTCATGGATGTCAAGGAGATTCAAAGGGGAAATGGGGGTGCTAGCATGTTTTCGTAGCCTCGATTACATTCGGGCTCTCGCTAATTAAACGGCCCAGGGGCCTCCTCACCACGATCTCGCTACTAGTGGAGGAACCAAACCCAACACCAAACAAGCACATGCAAGAGAAGAAGCAAGAAAAACAAGGAACGATCATCTCAAGTCTCACAAGCATTTCATCAAACATGTAGAGTGCAAGGCATTAGGAAACAACAAAAACAACAACTAACATCACCCATCTCACCCTAATCATCCCTAATCACACTCAATCCCCCTACTAATCCTAGGGGATAACTACTCACACATAATTAAGGATACAAAGACATAAACCAAAGAAACCAACAAAATAATGAAAACATTCATAATGGAATTTAAACTAGAAACAACAACAATCAATGGATAAAGATGGAAACTTTACTAACTATGATAGATTAAAAGAAAAGATAGAAGAAAGATTATACCAACTAGAAGATGAATGGAAAAGATGAACATTTGCATAAAAGAAAACCCAAATACATCCAACAAGGTTGTCAATCTTAATAGAATCTTCAAGAATTCCAATAATACAAGAGTAACTAACTAGATTAAGTCTTAATGGAAGAGTAATTAAGGAAGGATTAAGCTAATCTACACTAATCTAAGATAATCTAACCTAAAGTAGTCTAGGGTTTCGTGATGTAAGGTAATCCCTTAAAACAATACAGGAGGGGGGTATATATAGGGTTCCACGGGCATGGGAGGCGAAAGAATGAAAATGGGGCTGATCTGGGTCCTTCCCGGTCGGGAAGGGGATGATCCCAGTCGGGAAGAGGGTGGTCCCGATCGAGAAGGTCATGATCCCGACCGGGATGGCCCCACAGCAGCTCACTTCTTCTCGTCTTCTCATCCCGGTCGTGATGGGTCCTTCCTGACCGTGATGGGTCCTTATTTGCTCTTCCTAGGCCTTATCGATGCTCGGTGCTCGGGATATCATCAAGTGGGCTCCTTGGGACTCAAGATCGAGTCTAAGTCACCGAATCATCGTCGCTTCTCTCCATTGGCTCCATATGCATCGGAAACGAGTCGTAATCGTTCCATTTCTCCAAGATAGGCCTTAAGAACCTAAAACATGCTAGAAGAAGCGTAAGTAGCCTCAAAACCGATCTAAAGAGCGATTCCACAAGAGAAAACGTAACCAAACACGAGAAATAAACTATACAAAACACACTTATCATTCACTTTGGTTGAGTTGAGGGTCGAAATAATAATAACGCTTCGCTTGCACCGGTTTGGAATAAGCTATGCCGAATATAACTGTTTCTGAACACAACTCAATTTAAAGGTGAGACTCCTAGCAACGAGTGGTACTAGGGTAGAAGAAGAAATAAAGCTAAAACGATTAACCAAACACAACTAAAACAAGACTTAATCAACTAATTACCGCTCTCCCCGGCAACGACGCCATTTTAACGCGGCGAATGTCGCGACCCGCACGATCAAACAATATTTAGTCCCAACTAACTACTATGTAGTAGTGGCAAGTCGGAATCGAACCACAGGGAAGCGGAGAAGTGTGATAGGTCAAGTCTAGGTGTAATCGCGTTTGGGGTCTAAAAAGGGGGGTTTTGGGACGAAATGATTAAACTAAGGCAAGCAAATTAAATAACTAAAACGAGAAACAATAATGATAAAGGCGTTAGGGAGAATCGGAGAGTCGGAATTTGAGACAAGGATAAAAACATCACAAGAATTATCACAAGATGAATGAGGAGAGGAGTTACCTTTCGGTTTCCATACCCGACCTAGTCTAAACCCGCTTTCGCGATGAATAAAATAAAGTCTCAAGACGGAATTACCCAAACCCCGAGTTTTTCCATATTGGTTCGGGTGAGTCAGGCTAACCTAGTTGATCAGGCTAAGTCAATCAAGACACAATAATTCCAAGCAAGACAAATCACCCTCAAATGCAATATTTCTCATAAAATGAAACCCGAATCTAGAATTCCTCCTCCCCTAGCCCCCTAACTAAAATCTACTCACTATTCATACAAAACATGATAAAACAAATAATAGGGAGACTAGAAGAAAGACAAAACATGATGATTAAAAAGGAATAAAATTAATCTAACACAAAAGAAGGGAAATTACTACTAAAATGATGACTAAACAAGGAAATAAACAACAAGGCAAAAATAAGGGAAAGCAAATAAACAACTATGGAGAAACAAACAAAGGAGAGAAAAAAATAAGAAATTACTCACAATGAGATTTAAAACAACACAAACATAAAAATGACAAGACAAACAAACAATGGATTAAGAAAAGATTAAAAAAGGAAACTAATTAATTAATTAATGGAGAAAGGGAGAAGGAAAGAAAGTATCAACTATGCATAAAATAAAAGGAGGAAGATGAAGATCAAAATAAAGTTTGAATCTTGGAGGAGAAAAGACAAGAACTTTGTCACCTAATTCTTGCAAAACTCTTCAATCTTCAAAATAAAACTCAAATCTAAACTATTACAAGAACTTGATTGTAGTTGGAAAACAAAATTAATCTAAAACTAAGAAGATTTTCTAGATGAATATGGAGTTTTCTAAGGAAACTTTCTACAATGGAGATCTACTAAACTATGCCTAATCTAAAGAGGCACACTTAAGGCACACTTAGGGTTAAAAGCTAAGGTTACTATATATAGTAAACCCTTAATGGGTCACACAACTTAAGGCCCATAATCCAATCTTCTTCCTTTAATTAGACCTTCACCCTATGCATCTTTACATGGCAAAAATTCACCCCGCGATTTAAGGTCATCCGTGAGTCAATACCGCTGGGTAAAATTTCACCCGGTCCTTTCACCCGATGGACTTTCTCCAGAAATGCAATGTTGTCGCTTATTTACCGTTGGACGAAACTTCACCCGGTGGTGAGTGTTCACGAAAATTTTCAGGGAGGTGGAAAATGTCGTTGGGCGAAATTTCACCCGATGGTTTTCCGCCTCTTTTCCGGTCTCTTTCTTTGCCGATTAATTGGATTACTTGAATTTTCCGTTGTGTGTTTTGCTCTTCGGATGGTATCTCCCTCTTTCATGCTCATGGAAGCTTGGACACGTTTTTGGTCGAAAATCCTGTTAAAATAGACAGAAAACTACCAAAAAGACATAAATTGTAAAAGAGAGACTCTAATGCGAGAAATTCTCAAAATAGGGCGATAATCGCACATTGTTCTCGCAAAGCGGAGCAAAAACGGGTATAAATGGGAGAAAAAACGGTCCAAATTTGACACACAACAAAGATAAAATGAGTAAATTGACTAGAAGTATTCTCGGGCTTGAATCGTTTTATCTATGGAAGCTGGACCATGAGTTGATAGATATTCCTTTTAAAGGACCAAGATTCACTTGGTGTAATAACAGAAAAGGAACGGATTGAGTCTACGAAAGAATAGATAAGGCTTATGCCTCAAACGACTGGTTACAACTTTATCCTGATTCTGGAGTTATTCACCTACCGATTCAACTTTCGAACCACGCACCTATCATCTTCAATACTAACCTAGCTTATGATTAAAGGAGAAGACCATATAAAGTTGAAGCATGGAGCCTCAATATGGATGAAGGGATTGAGGTGGTCAAGCAAATTGGAACAAGGAATTTAAGGGATCAAAAGGTTTTATTGTCGTGAGGAAATTGGAAATCGTCAAACAACAACTTATGAGGTGGATGCTAAATAAGAAAAATGAATGGGGAAAGAAATGGGACGAGTTTGATGTTGATTTATCGAAAAACTTAGAAAAGATATTTGAAGGAGGGAATGATGTTGACTATGTTAAAACACATGATAGGTTAAAGGAATTTACTAAGTCTGCAACTATTTATTGGAAGCAAAGGGCAAAACTTAAATGGGCAGCAGAAGGAGATGTATGTACTAGATATTTTTTTAATAGCGTCAAAGGAGGAAGAAGCCGTAACTTTATTCTGAGTATTAAAAGATAGGATGAGACATGGACACAAAATACTGATCTCATAGGAGCTGAGTCTAAGGAATTTTTCATGACTCTATTTAAGGCAAATGAGCAAATAGGGGAATTTGAGGAGTATTATCATCAACATCGAGATTTCTTTACTCCCATGGAAGGAAGCATTAGTGCTGAGGACAAAGATAATCTGACTAGGAAATTCTCAGCAAAAGAGGTTCGAACATCGGTTTTTCAATTGGGAGAATTTAAATCACCGGGACCGGATGGTATACCGGCAGAATTCAACAAGAGATGTTGGAGATACATTAAGCATGATATCACAGACGCAGTATGTGCTTGTCTTAATTCAGGATTTGTTTTAAAAGAAATGAATAAAACCTTCATTACTCTTATTCCAAAAGTGGATTGTCCTGAGAAATTCGAGCACTTTCGACCTATTAGCCTCTATAATGTGATTATGAAGATCATTATGAAATGTATTGTGAACCGAATGAAAAGCCTGATGCCTCGGATCATAGGAGAGTATCAGAACGCCTTTGTGTCGGGTAGATCTATCCTTGGTAATATATTGATAGCTGACGAATGTATGCATAAACTGAAGTCGCACAAGACAGAGCGAATTGGTGAAGTAGCATTCAAAAATGATATGAGTAAGGGGTATGATAGAAGTGATTGGAATTTCTTAAAGAGTGTCTTGATAAGCTTTGGATTCCCTGGTCATTTTGTTGAGCTGATAATGAATTGTGTTACCACGGTGTCCTATGCTATTTTGATTAATGGAGTTCCACTCCAATTTTTTAAGCCAACCTATGGTTTAAGGCAAGGAGATCCGCTTTCTCCTTATCTTTTTGTTCTGTGTACAGAGATTCTATCAAGACAACTGATCAAAGGTGGTATCACGAGGGAGATACAAGGTATAAGAGTGGCCAGAAATGCTCCGAAGATTTCATACATGTTGTTCGCTGATGATTCTCTATTCTTCTTAAAAGGAGTATATGGTAACTTAACTAACTTCAATAATTTATTGGAGAAGTATTGTGATTTGTCTGGACAAAAAATCAATAAGGAGAAGTCAGCAATGGTTTTTAGTCCCAATTGTATGTAACCGGAGGGTGATTAGGGAAAGTCTTAAACTGTTTAAGTTACGACCGTGTGCGAATTTGAGGAAATATTTAGGAATTCCATAAATGAGTGATACGAATTCAAGGAATATAGATAGGAGGATTTTCGACCAGATTTTGAAAAGAATAGGGTCGTGGAATGGAGTGTACCTCTCTCCTGCAGGGCGATTAACCTTAATCCACTCGGTTCTTGCCAACCTTTCAAGTTTCTTTCTATCGGTATTTAAAGTACCGATAAGTGTGGCTAATTAAGTTAATGCTTTATTAGCTCATTTCTGGTGGGCTGGCAATAAATTGGGGAGAACGTTGCACTGGAGATCGATCAAATATCTCAGCTTACCTAAGAATATAGGATGTCTATGGATAAGAAGTGTAGAATCGACTAACCAAGCATTGCTTGCAAAGAATGCCTGGAGAAATATTCAAAATAAAGACTTGCTTGTTAGTAAAGTTTTTACGGTAAAGTACGGGCAATTTGGGAATTACGAGGAGTTCAAAGAGTAGACATAGAGGTCTGAAGTCCAGGGTCTGGAAGGGCATTGTTAAAGGAAAGGAAACCTTGGATCACGGATTGGGATGGATGGTGGGAATTGAAGAGGAAACAGATACTAATTCAGTGAATATCTTCCAAGATAGGTGGGTAAATGGTAGTATACCGATTATTAAAACTGGAGTGAATTTAGAGGACCCCTCAATTAATGCTAGTTGCTAGAAGATTAAGGATCTTCTTACGATGGATAAAGACTGGAATATGGATAAGCTTGCACTAATTTTCACCCACGAGTGGTGTACTTAGATTCAAGCAATTCCACTGAAAACAACTTCAAAGGAAAATCGTTGTTTTTGGACAAGAACAGGATCTGAGAAATATACCGTCAAAATTGGTTATTATGAACTGATTCAACCGTTAGTTGATTCTGCTGAGTGTTCTCATAAAGCGAGGAAAACGATCAAGAATTTTCCTATGTTTTATAAGAATTTTCTGTGGAAACTTCCTGGTCCTGCTTCATGGAAGATCTTTTATTGGAAAATATTGAGTAATTCTATTCCGTTAGGGGTGGAAAGGGCAAAAAGAAATCTAGTAGGACCTTACCATTGCGTGTTGTGCTTTAAGGAAGGGGATGTAGACTCCTCTACTTCCTTGTCATCTTCTCTAGAGATGCTTGATCATCTGTTCAGAGACTGTTCTGTGAGTAGGCAGCTTTGGCAGGGTACTACCTTCTACAGGAGCGTGCTAGAAGGTAGTAATATGGATTTTTGGGATTGGTTCATGAGGCAAACGATACATCTTTTCGAGTAGGATGATCTCTGGTTCGGACTGTTTCACTTCATTAATGTTTTGTATAACATTTGGCTCATTAGGAACAATATCGTTTTCAAAGGAGAATCAAATACAGCAGTCGGGCTTCTAGTTAGATATAAGGAGTCTCTACACTCCTTGAACGATATTTGGGAGGATATGAAGAAAAAGAAGGGGAAAGAGCCTAGCTGTAATGAGGAAGTTTCTGATAGGGAGAATCAACGTATTTCTATTAGAAACTCTAAGGAAATTCGGATGATTTCTCCGGTGCAAAGAAACCGGCAATGCCCGAATACAGTACTAAATGTGGATGCAGGATGGATTAACTCAGGAAAAGCTTCAGCTGGTTGGTGTATCAAGAAGAATAATAGTGGAATTTCTAGGGTGGGTACTGCTTCGTTTTGGGTCGAATCGGCACTTTAGGCGAAAACTTTAGCGGCCATCAAGGCCATTCGGTGGGCAAGAGAAAATGGTTATCTTCATGTAACTGTGGTGATGGATTGCTTACAACTGGTTTATCAACTGGCTGAGGTCGAGGATTATCATCATTGCATCAAAGACATTGTGCCGGAATTTCACGCCGAATCAACTTATATCCATTGTTTATCTATTAAATATGTATCTCGAAATCTTAATACCTGCGCTCACAATCTTGCAGCTATACAGTTACGCTATTAAGGTGGGTTTGTTTTTTATGGCAAAAAAAACACCATGTTATCAATGTAACAAATTTCACCACCTTATACTTCATGCTGCATATTATTGGAAGATTCATATTATATTAAACTATTTCTCAAGACTTTCAAGTATTATCGAGAAAATAATAGCGTAAAATATGGAGTAATTTATAAAGAAAATAATAACATAAAATGTGGAGTAATTTATAAACTTAAAAAATGTCAGAATTTTTTTGTGCCCCCTAGGTGAAAAATCCTAGGTCCACTACCGGACATACACAGCGAAACGGAGATTCATAAGTCGACCTAAACCGATAAATCTATCCCGATCTACGATATGAATCGATTTAATTGCGTAAATAAGTACAAGTTGCGAAAAAAATCGAAGAATACGTCCAATTGTAGCACGATCGATCGATTAACATCGCTTGTGGAAGTGTAAAACTCGTTCCTCAAGATTCGTGAAATAAGAAACCCGATATTTTAGAAACTCGCTTCGTAATACTCGATTTGTAATTTTGATTTTCTAGAGAGATGAAACAGAAATGAATAATGAAATGCTTTTGAAGTTTCTATAATAAGTTGTTGCCTTTTAATGAGGACGATTGTGTGGATTTATGTCGAGTTTTTTAAACGGTTTTTAAAAAAACGCTTCATTTGTGTCGAGTTTCAAAATAAAATACTAAACATATTTTTTAAAATATGAAGCGAAAAAAAACGACGTAATAAGTGTCAATTAAAACACGATTTCTAAAAAAGTCGATTTGGTGGAGTCGGTTTCAAAATTAGAAATCGTAAATATTATCGACTTCGTGAATCGAAAATATTAGAAACAAAAATTAAAAAATAAAAATAAAATCTAATTTAGAGCAAAGTCGTCATTTTATGTAATTAACGCCGACGATAAAGAGTAGTCCCCCCCCCATTAACCCCTTTTGTAATGACGAGTTAATGGGTTTCTTCGCTACCATTTATTTATTATAATAAGTTATTTGTATCACTAATGGCACAAGAGTCCATTAGTGTTGGAGTGGCTGAAGTGGGAAATGGATTTATTTGTGGCACTATGGGTCCTGGATTCGACCATTGTTATGGATAGTTTCTTCTTTACTTATTTATTTATTTATTTGTTTATTTATTTTGGTAAAATGTAAGAATTGCATTCCAAAACCAACCATACAACTTGGCAACTAAGGATGAATACTAAATATAGATAAATTATCTACTGAAAACACCTAATTTGCATCTGCAAATGAGGTTGAATCCGAGTCTATATCTAATATCATTCTTAATTAATCGACTCACAATACTAGGTCTTAATTATATTTATTTTATTTTTCACAAAATACTACCACTATATGGAGTAAGTTTCTATACGGAGAGTCGAGCAAATGACCTCAAGTCAATTGGTGAATCATTCTACCACTAGTCGACTAGAATATAATCCTTTATTATATAAAGCTGCAGCATTTGGAGGCCTCATATTAAGCCACGTAAGATTATGATTAGGCGTCTGATGTGGATCATATGTGGCAGCTTATGTGGCACTTGAAAACAATAAGAAAATCTTGCCAAAACCGTCAAATTAGTGACATTTTAGGCAATAACTGTCTAAAAGATATTTTATTTAGACCATGATCTAGAACCGTCAATAACTTCTCACACAACTCCATAGACGGTTTTCTAAGGAGTTTAGAAACAGTCAACTCCATTTATCAGTACTCTCCCCATCTCACCCAACTATTTCTCTGTCTCATTCTCTCTCCCGTTCATTGGGAAGAATGTGATCAAATTAAACACCCATTCTCTCATCACCTCAATCCTAATTCAATTCGGTCTTTCGGATGACTAATTTCAAGTATTATTATCAAAATAGATTGGAAGCGATCGAATGATGACCTTTGTAGTTGATGCTGCCTACGCGACTCCCGACGTCGCGCCCAAGGAACGTCATGGCTCTCATGCTCTCCTCGATCTCACGATCCTTCTCTTCCAGGTTTAATCGATTTCTACTTCCTGATTTTGTAATCAATTCACTATGCAATGTCGATTTTGATTTCTGCTTAATCAATTTTTGTCTGATTAATTATTTGATTATCCGGCGTAGATTGGGTGCAGTTTCATGAATTTCTGGACATTGAAACACGAGAACGATACTGCTGAGTTTGTTCAATCTCTTGATCAATGGCAGCTTTACCCTATTTTTCATTATATAATTTTAATTTTGTTCCTCCTTTTAATCTGTAATTTATGTTAACTGTGTTTTCTCTTCTTTTAATTGTGTTTTCTCTTCTTTTAATCTATTTTTTTTAAATATATGTTAATCTGTAATTTAGGTTTATATAAAAAAAACTTTTACATCTTAAAAGAACATTGTTCATAAATTGTTTCTTGAAAAAAGTCTGATTGTTCATTAAAAAAATATATTATAATTGGAGAAGGAATTTTCGGAAAATGATCAACTTGAAGGTTTGAAAAAAAAAATATTCATCTACGATTAGTTATTGTTTAATGTTGATTGTTGTTCGATGGGATGAAAATTAGGGTTTTTTTATGATTAATTGGAGTTGTATTTTGGTTTGTTTGGATTAATTTTATGGTTAGGATTTAGGAATATTTGTAGTTGGATTTAGAAATGTTTAGTTATTGTGATTAATTTCAATAGTTAGTTATTGTGATGTTCATTTCAGCTGTGCAGTGAAAGAAGTATTAACATTACAGTATTACAAGTAGATTGCTAAACTATAGATTTTCATGTTTGAATGTAATTTTTAATAGTTTGATGATGCGCGTGGGTATTGAATTAATTGCAATTTTATAGTTTGTTGAAATTCAATAAGTTCGATTTTCGTAATTTGATGATGTGGGCTCCATCAATTCTTTTCTCTTGCATTTACGGGATTCCTTAAGACACGAGACTAAGATTGTTATTTTTTTGTGTTTGCTTCATTGGAGTTTTTGCAGTTTGTTTTCGTAATTTGATGATGTGGGCTTAACCATCAATTTTTTTATCTTGTATTTACAGGGTTCCTTAAGACACGGGAGTAGGATTGCAATATTGTTGTGCTTGCTTCATTGGAGTTGATGCAGTTTGCTTCTCTATGGTGTTTTGTTTTCCGAAAACTTAACCGTATTTTTTTATTCAAAATCTTGCAGCAGTATTTAAGTCTCGATGACTGTCTTCAAATATATTCCCCATGTTATAGCCGCCTTTGTTTATGAATTTGCTCAATTGTCTTAGCCAAATACAAAACTTCTACTGTATAACTGAAGCCACTAGGAGATTTTCTTCATTACATCATATTTTTGTGGCTGACAAATGCTTATGAACAAATGCTTATGATTTTCACATCGTATTTTTCACATTCATTACTTCCTGGAGCAAATGCTTATGATTTTTTGCCTGACAGCACCAAACACATCTTTCTTCCGTAGCAACACCAATAGCAAACTTGTGTCCGTAAATAGTAAGAAAACATGGGGTACCAAATCAAAAGTAGGCAAGCCGAAAATTCCACCGTTACCAACAACATCAACAATAACAATGGCGTGATTGGCTAAGGCAAAGTGACGTCATTTCAAGTAGCTTTCATTGTGGAGGACCACTGCCTCGCGGACAACAACTTCTCAAAAACCTGTTTTGCTTTCCGCTTTGACGCCTCCTTCCTCATCTCCAAACCCTCCCTCAATCAGGTTAGCCCCTTCGCCAATCACTTTAACAAACCATGAGATGATATTGACCTTTCACGTTACAATGGCACTTTCATAGGGTCGTAGGACATGCACGCCCCTAACCTAGCTTAATTTGTTCACATGTATTGTCTCCTCTCATTAACGACGAAATAATCTCACCCAATTAATTAATCATTTTGTTTAATGGCCACTTTGAAAGTGTAATTTCTTTAATGTTGTGGATCAAAATGTACCAAGTGGCCACTTTGAATTGTCTATTACATTAAGTGGGTCAAAAAGCATGAAGTTAAGAATTGCAGATGTCGTCAGTTGTCCTACAAAAAGAAAGATGATTGGATGCATAAACCAATTAATTGAATTAACAGAAGATGGGCAACAAATATACAGGGACATTCAATACCCAACATTTACATCTAGCAGTACATCTATTTTCCTTCTCCTTTTTTCTACCTCTTTTTTGCAATTTATTTTTTCTGAAAGTGTAGTAAAAATTAGTAGAGGAGGACGTCTGGAAGAAGGCAGTTAGCTCACGAAAGAAGCATGCCATTTTGCAAGGAATGCAGGCTGTTATGAATACTTATAACTTCGTTGTTGCTGTCACTCCTATCGCCGCTTCCTGTTCTTGCGTTGGTCTCACTAAAAGTACAACTGATTTCGCGTGAGAGACGGATTAGTCGATGAAGCTATTAGATGGGGTCTATGTCTTAGCACATAGCTATTAACAACCCTTCCCAACAAAGCAAATGTAGCGCAAGTTGACTTGACCCATACCAACTTAAGTTACTTGATAAAGAAAAATGGAAAGTAAGACTAATCATGATCACAATTCACAAACAATGACAATTGAACCGATATGTATCCAAAACAGAAAGTCCTCTATTCTCTTACATTCTTCCTTAAGTACGCGAACAGTGTAATAAGTTTATGTTTGACAATTAGAACTAAGAAATCTTTACAAATTGTTTCAAATATCACAAGTAATAGAGCACTTACTCCTTTGTTAGGAGTGGATTAGAAGAAGGGTGCGATACTCTTTGGGCAATTCAAAGTCACCTGGACAGAAAAGGGGTAAGTCATATTATTGTCTTCTGTGCCGCATAATTCTGAAAATATGAAGCTAGAGAGAGGACTCTAAATTTACCTTCGTTGGTGATGATTATTAACCCAATCGTTGTTTTTGTCTTGAGGACATACCAAGTAAGATGATATATTAAAGTATGAAAAACTTGGAGTTGTCAAGACCACCAAAAATAATGAACGAAAGAAATGAAAGTTGTCCATAATACACATTTGACGTACCCAACTCTTTAAGTCATCAAATAAACATAGGACAGACTTTTGACTCTTTGAGAATGTATGAAGCAAACAACAAATGTTTTGCGTTTTGCAGGGTTCTGAATTTTTTTCTCGGTACGTATCCGCGACAGTTTTATAGAAAAATGTGTCGAATTTCGAAAAATCGTATAATTGAAATCAATATACCGTATCGTATATGTATAATAACATCGTATTTTATATTTTGGTTCATCCCTAATTAAATCAAACAAAAGGCACAAAAATTCTAGTCCTCAACAAGGATTAATGCATGGGGTAAGTTGGTAACTCTATAAATAATCTCGATTTTGTGTAGTGGTAACCAGTACAGTTAAGATAAGGGGTTATAAGGATTGGGTTAGCATAAGGACGCCGTATCACTTTCCTTCAATTATGTCGTAAGCACTATAATGAGTAATGACGAATGGGTCGGACGGTCGGGTTTTGGGTTCGATCATTTCGGGTTCGGGTAAAATACAGGTCATGTGTATTCCGGGTTTTAAATATATGGATTTTGTATGGGTCAGATTTACATGGATTTCGGGTAAAATACGGGTCATATTAACCCATTTTAAAAACCATAATTATCTTTATTTTTTAAAAATATAATTTTATTCTTAATTTTCTTAATTTATCTAATTTAATATTAGTAAGAATATACATGTTTTGATTTAATACTCCATATTTTTAAAATATATTAGATATTGCATTTATTTAGGAAATGATATGTTGTCCTTGAAATTTGTTACTTTACATGTATATAACGAACTTTAATTACATTTATTGAATTTTTTTATCACTAAATAATCATGTGATAAAAATATGATTTAAGATATTTATAAGCATATTATTTCTTTATGTGAACTGTTTATAAGCTCATCCAAGAATGATTTTTCATTCTTGGATGAGACCCACCACATCCACCTCATTACTTTTATTCTATTTTTTTCATCCTAAAAAAATTGCCCCATCCAAGAGTGAAATTTTTATCCTCCAGTGGGTCCAACATATTTCATTACATATCCACTCAGTTCAATATTTTCATTGTTACTATCAATATATGATAACAATTTAGCATGTGGTTTTATATTGTTACTAGTGTGTTACCCGTGAAAAATTTCACGGGTTGTTCGCTTGTGATTATATGAAAGATGGAATGAAGTAAGACGGTGAATAAAATTCTAACGATATCAATCAACAATGTATATTAAAAAGTAAGCAATCTATTCAAGATGACATCATCATGAACTTTCTACTCCATGTTGAGAGTACTTGAATAGATTCATTATGTAACAGTTAAGCATATGAACGAAGAGGGCGATGTCAACGCGTCTTACAGCACGGCTAATTAGTATATTATAGAATCCCATAGCTACCCGGTCATCAGCAGCTACCACGTATCATATATGTTCAAAGTAAGCATCGTAGCGGTAAATATTGATATAGTTTTGGCATTCTTATAATCTGAAGTTCGTATCGGATGTCCGTTTGTTGTAACTTAAAATTAAAAAGAACGTTTTTGTACAAAAGAAATTTGTATTGATTTTTTTTTCCCTGATCTGTGTCAATGACAACAAGATTAGATAATTTGGTGTGGAAAAAAATTTGCACGCAACATTTCTGAAATGACAAACGCTATTCGTTGGGTGGACTGGGTTCACTTAAGTTAAGGCTAAACGCAATGAAACCTGCTTGATTTTCTGATGCATAACGGAGTACGGGATCAAAATTTGGAATAGGCCATTTTCCTTGTATATTGGGCTGACTTTCACTGCTGGAAGTGTAGTGGAGAAGGCTGATTCATGGCCCAACTATCTCGGGTTGCTTGGATTCCTCAGTCCAATAGAAATGTGTGACCAACCAATACCAGTTATGGGTCAGAAAGTACCGCCTGGTCCACAATTGGGGGCAACAGTCCAGCGAGAAATTGATGAACATCGAGTATAATGTGATTGACACGAAGCTAACGGAGCCGCAACTTAAAAATACCATTCCTGACGGTATTAAGAAGTCGTAATTAGAACGAACTTTATGTGGTAAAAAGTAGTGAAAACATGTTCTAATCAGTGTATATATATATATTGGTCGAAGTCGTAAGTAAATCACGCGAACCGGAAGTCGAAGAGTTATTACCATTCAAATATATATATTCAAAGTACACATGACATCTACCAATTTGAGCATTTTAAGAGAAAACTTAAACTTGCATGCAAATCTAGCTCCTCTACATCCATTAAAAAGCACAATCCAACAACCAACGTTTTCTAATCAATCGACATGTATAGAGAGTTGATGTGGCCGCCTAAATGCATTCTCGACAACATGCCATACGATGTGCAAGACGGGTGGTATATATGCCAGAATTTGCATATTCTTAAAATGAGATTAATCTACCTAGGCTATAACGTGGTTGGGTTAGATCCTTGTATATCGCCTACGCTTGATTTCGAAAGGGCGGTCGTAGTTGAGTTTGGAGCGAGGCTCCCAAACTACTTTCAAGCATTCAAACTTCAAAGGGAGTTTGAAAATGAAGGGATGACCAAGGAAGCAATGGCCAACCAATGGGATCACCAGGCCGGTCCACATTGTTGGGTCGCTTCTTGGGAGGATGAAAAGTATTTATCAACGACCACGGACTACCGTATGGTGCCAATTTGGTGCCGTTACGTTGGAACGTACTTGGGTGAGGCCGAGGAATTTGGGACCTATGGACATGTTATGGACGCTTTGAATGAAATATACCGGGATTTCTACGTCGATTCAATGCATGGCAACGGATGTAAGTATGTTGACTGATTTCGATGTAAATAGAAGTAACATATGTAGCTTGAAAGATGTACGTATGTGTTTGTAACTAAATTTTTATATATGTAAACAGCTTGAATGTTAAGAACTTGGACCTCGGTATTCATATATTTTGATTACGGTGTAAGTTATAAAATATTTCATCAAATATTGGCTAAGTGGTGCGTTCTATGGAATTATCTTCTTTTCGATGAAGAATCTCCACAGTTGTCGTCATTGACACTTAGCCATTGGGTAGGTAGTATAAACAGAGTTTGTCAAAAAAGTAACGGGTGAAAGCACTAATTGTGCACTAAGACGTTGGGACTCGACACAGTAACAAAATAACTTAATTTTGTACGAAAATCGTAACACAAACGTAAACTCGAGGTTGTCCGTAAATAGGTTAACTAATCAAAAATAGTGAACTACTGTTGAATAAGAAAAAACAAAATTGTTGTCTAGAGAATTTCACGAATGAGCGAATGTTACGTAGACTATACCAATCACCTTTGTTACCGTACATTTAAAGTGAATAGATCTAATACGGAATACGTTTTGCCAAAGAAATAACATTCGACTGTATACGTTTGGACTGCTACACAAAAGGATAATACGATACACTAAGATCAAGCAGTAAGACGGAGGGAGCTTAATTGGAAGAAAGAGTAATGATGACTGCTTAACCAAATTGGCAAGCAAAGGGTCACATTATATTACGTATTCCAAGTAGCATACTTACCAATTAACTGCTGCCTCCTTATCAAAATTGAGGTAATAATGACATCACAAAAAACTACTACCAATCAATAACCGTCTGAGGGAAGTCTTTAGCATGCAAAAAAAAAAACATCCGATCATTTCCAAAATAAGAATCCATCTTCAACTGCAATACATATAACAACTTTCACAGAGTCGAAATCTGGTATCCATGGCTGAAACGTATGTATACCCACCTACTGTCATAATGCACAACCTGCCCTTTCAAATCGAAGGTGAGGGGAGGGTAATTGGCCGGAGTTTCAACTTTGTGAGGGACGAACTGATCAGTTTGGGGTACCCTGTTAGGAAGGTCTTCCATGTGTGGAAAGGGAAGCCCGGGAACTTCAAGAGGGCCATTGCAATTGAGTTCTCAAGGGGCGAGCATAGATTCAGGAGTGCATTCAGACTGCAGAAATGCTTTGAGAGAGTCGGTAGGGGTAGGTCGGACTTCGATAAGACTTCAGACAGAACGTCGGGTCCTCACCTGTGGGTTGCAACTAATGCAGATCTTGGGCTGGTGAAGGAGGGGATGAACTGCATTGCTCTGTCAGCTGATTGGAAGAGGCTGGGATACGGGGACGCGGACGCGGACAGCCTATCGACATACGTGTGCGTGTTTAATCAGCTGAAGCAGCATCGCCCTGGGTTCTATGTCTGAAAGGTAACTCCCCCTGACTCAATGCAATGACCTTTTTCAATTGTCTACTGAACTATCTCACTCAATTAACTGCTGGACTCTTCTTTGTCAGTTAATTTGTTGTTAAATTTTAAACTGTCTGTAATGGATTATTGGTCTGAATTGTTACTATTTTGCCCTATTTTTTTTGCGACACTGAATATTTTCACCTTGAATTATGAAGTACATACAACTATGTGACTATCTAGTCAGTTTCATTACGATGCGGAAGCTTGATCTGCGTTTGAATTCTATCAATTGAGTTGTGTTACACTAACTGGCAGTTGTTCATGGTGGACGTATTGGGGACGGATCTGTAAGCCGGAACATCACCCAAATAACTGTGGGGAATATTAATTGTAGGTCGAATAAGCGATACATGAAACGGTTCCACATTTTCTGTAACCCAGTCTACCCTGTTTCCTACACTTTGAGTAGATTACAACATAGCTATCATCTAGTGTTTGAAAAGATCTCTTTATAGACGACATTTGTGGTGGAGTCCGTGTCGAAAGAATCTTTGTCTAGGATTAGAACTTTAAGACCCCTCTTAGTCGTCACCCTTGATAACGCGACATAGAGCTGCCCATGGGTGAACACAGGCCGCTGTAGAAACAACCCGACATTAGATAGAGACTGACCTTGGCTCTTGTTTATGGTCATCGCGAAACACACAGTTATTGGAAACTGCCTTCTCTCGAACTTGATGGGGAACTTGTTATCATCTGAAGGTGACAGTTTAATCCTTGGTACGTACACCATTTCCCCTTTTCTCACCCCTGATATAACCTTGGCTTCAATTACACGATCTCCGAGTTTCGATATAACTAATCTTGTCCCGTTACATAGGCCGTTAGCTTGGTCTAGGTTTCTCAATAGCATGACAATTGCCCCAACTTTTAAAGTTAAGCGGTGATTTGGGAGCCCTGAAGATCTAATAGTGTTCAAGTACTCAGTAGAGTACAACTCCAGAATAGGAATACTTGTTTCATCACTGCTAATCTCGTCTGAGCTTAGGTAGACAACTTCGTCTCCGGGTAATATTGACAATACATAAGCGTTAACCTTCTCAACAACGTCGTGAGTTGGTGCAAGCACAGCTCTTTCCTGCAAGTAGTCAGTGTCCTTGTATTTTATTAACAAATTTGGATATGTGCTATCAACAACTGCTGCAATGGCATCTGCACCGGGGTTTATTAGGAACTCGTCTGGTATTTTTATGGTTGCTACACCATCATTAGGACCCCCCTCGAGCCCATCCCCTACATTCAATATCCATTCTGAGAACTGTCGAATTTCATCAACATCGTCTCCGGAGCGTCCAGATTGAAGGCGCATGTTTGTTTTCAACCGAAGGACCTGCAGGTGAGAATGCAATTCCAGTCAGTAACATATAACGTAAATAAAGTTCGTTAGATGTTCCAGGTTCAATGCATGAGTCAGGCACAGAAATATCACGTAAGGCTTGACCTTTACATCTCTCCAAATAGGTGAAGAACAAATTGTGGCGTACACAATGTCCTGTCTGCTACCCTTCGGCACAACCGGTAGGATTTGTCTGAAATCTCCACCCAGTACAACCACCTTGCCCCCGAAAGGTCTTTCCGCAAACATAGGGTTGACAAAGCGCATGATATCCCTAAGACTCCTGTCAAGAGCCTCAAAACAATATCGACAAACCATCGGGGCTTCGTCCCATATTATTAGCTTAGCTTTAGTGAGTAGTTCAGCTAAGTCAGATCCAGGCCTAATTCCGGGACACATAGACTTCTCATCCACATTAATAGGTATACTGAACCTGGAATGAGCAGTTCGACCTCTCGGCAGCAGGGTGGCAGCAATTCCACTTGATGCTACAGGCAGGACAATCTCGCCCTTACTTCGCAGAGTAGCGCACAGAGTTTTCCAGATAAATGTCTTCCCGGTACCACCGTGGCCGTACAGGAAGAACAGACCACCGTAACCGGATTCAACTGCACCAATAATCGAGTCATACACTGACCTCTGTTCAGCAGTAATAGTTGACATATATGATAAGTGCTCGGATTGCATATTGTCACGGTCGTAAGATAATTCATCCGAAATCAGCCTATTCGAATCGACACGAAAAAGTTCGTTGTCGGGTTGTGGCATATTCGGGAATTTCGAAAGCGAACTACCATTACCAAGAAGTACAGCTTCAATTTCAGATAAGGCGTAGTTCTTCAATTGGTCATCCGTCATCTGCAATTCTGCATTGCAATACACATAAATTAGATCGGATTCAATACTTGTGAGTCATCTGTGTAATTCGAATAATTGCAATATTGAACAGCTAACAACAGTATATGTTAGTATAAAAGCTGTAGAAGACAAACCAAAATTGAGAAGTTCCTTCCGTCGCCTAGATAGAATGTCATCGCAGAGATGGTGCCACGTCTTCTCCCAAACTTCCTCTGGTTTTACCAAACTTCCGGAAACCAGAAGGGTTGCAAACATGTTCCTTAAATACACACCGGTGCCCCAAAAACTGGCCTCCTCTATTGCGTCGATATACTCCTTGTCGTCACCCAGCAGACCTAGAGCGTAGCAAGCATCCTTGTATGTTTCGTATAAGACACCCTTCACCGTACGAATGTCCTCATACGATGTAGCACCTTTGACAAAATTCAGTAATAACCTCATGTAGTATCGTTCACCCCCGTTTGGAGACATATGGTACATTCTGCCAAGGCTAAAGCCCCTCTTACGGGGGGTCCAACACCTACCCTCTCTCTGCCAAACGTACTTGGTTGGAAACTCGGTGTACGTCAGTCCCCTGGACTCCTGATGGTTTGCGTTGTACTCCAACCAAGCGGTGAACTTCGTTCTAGCACCGTTCGACCTTGCAACAATTTCTTCAAGTGAGTCATCGTCATTGTACACAACATTTTGCTCGTTCGGCAAATGGTACTCCAGACGAAGGACTGGAGGAGTCCTATAGTGTATTTCAAATGAAAAGATACGCCATACGGCCTCACACGGCGACACGTACCGACAGTCATAGTATTCCTGGATGTGATCCACTTCGTCGGGTTTTGTCCTAAAAGATGCACCAACAGTCACCCTGTCATACCCTTTATTAACATACTTGAATAGATATTTGATGGATCTTGCCTGATTACACCACTCGACGTTTATGTGCGCATGATACCTGCTCAGCAAATCTGCATTATAAGGGACAACAAAACCATTGTGAACGCTCACACCCCCCTTGTCAATTCTAATGCCATTGTCTCTTCTCTGGTACATCGGGTAACCGTCACCATCGACAGTTGTACGTTCACAAAATGCCTTAGGAAATCTTTTAGTGCATACACCATTAACCATACACGGTGAATTAGGATTCGCGAGGCCACAGGGACCATGAATCATTAAATCCTGAACTGCTTCATATAGTGATGGGTTTCCGACGGATCTGGGATTTCTGCAGAAATAACAGCATCGACATCCGACGCCTCGGGGAACTTGTCCTCCCTCTCGAGAAACAAAAGTATGTGAGCATGGGGCAAACCTCGTTTCTGAAACTCTATTGTGTACACAACTGAAAATCATCAAAGTAAATTGGCATCACAATAATAAAGTACATAGAATAACATTTAAAATTGGAAAGTATGGATGTGGGATGGAATATACCTGCCCTGGTTCGTCCGAAGACGTGATTTTCCCTAAAGTCTTTCATTAGAAGATCCAATTTCTGCTTGAATACACGGGAAACTATATCGGGTCTGTCCTCGGGCTGCAGCCCTCTACTTTTAACAAAACGTGTAATTTCCGCCCACTTCGGATTACACGTGAACGTTATAAACAAATCGGGGTAGCCACACCAGCGACAAATCGTCATCGTATCCTGATACGTTTCCCTCATGTAACCTTTACCCCCAACAAAACTTGAAGGCAGAATGTACTTAACACCTTGAGATGAGGTGTCTGTTTCTCCATTATCGACAGCATTCCTTAACTGCTTGTAATTCTCGGATCTAAGTTTAGGCTGATTGAATTTCAGGTAAGTTATTCGTTGGGCTTCGACCATTGTGTATCCATCAACAATCAATTGCTGGAATAACCTACCTCCTCGCAACAAAGTGTCAGGTTCTACATTTGATGGACGATCCTGCAAACGAAATGCAAACCACTCTCTCAAAGTAAGAGTATTATGGGCTGTCTCTGGGTTACGACTGGTTTCGATAGAATTCTGGCAATGCTTAATTCCAAGACGGTAACCGTCCTCCCCATGCGGGAATAAGAGTGGATACTGAAGTGCGAGGTAAGACGGGTGAAGTTCAGAAATTCGCTGAAGACGTCCGCACCTTTCAAAAACGACGATGTCTCTGCTCTCAATGGCCTCATCAATGTCACTGACAATAATCGCAGCTACTTCAGACACGAACGGGAGATTGTATGTGCGACCGTCCGTGTGCCGTCCATCAATAAGCCGTAGACTAACCTCAACGCTATCCTGCCGGCTCAATATAGTATCCCTCGCCATTCGAAAGGACTTAGCTAACAGATTGTACTCATCAATCATGGACCTCAGATCAAGCATAAGGTCGTCATCAAACCTGTCCGCTCTACTCGACTGCCCTCTACAAATTGAACAATTCCAAGGTAACATTTTTAGGTGACCATTTTTAGGTGACTCTTTCAAAATGTGTTGCAACGAAATTATCAAGCAGCGATGTTAAAGTGTATTACCTATAAGCTCGTTTCCTGTTGTTAAGTTCTTCACCGGTATCGTAAATGTACAGCTGACAGAACTTTGGAGTTTCATCAGAACCCGGAAGTAGGCTGCCAATGAAATGACCATTTTGACCCCCAATCCTGTACGTGTAAGGGCCCCTGCCATTGTTGACAGAATGGTCTATCTTGCCTCCACTTGAAGTGAATGCATGAGCGGAGTTGTACATCCGAATATTATCCCTAAAATGTCGACTCTTGGGATGATCACCGTGGAGTAGATACTTTATTAGCGGAGGGGGGTCCGTAAGATATGGTAACTCAACCACACCGTCTTTGCAGCACATCGAAAATGTTGGTATCAACGGTCTTCGATCCATCCTGTCGCGCTCCCCGTACCACATCTGCGCAGAACACCTCTGACAGCTGTAGACAGGGTCTCCTATGTCCTCATAGCCTTCCCACCCTGCACGTAGTTGCAAAGATTGAATAACTGTTAGTAGCTAAGGATATATGAGTTGCAGCAAAATTTTGTGCGTCTTTTGAAAACCTGTAATTGCTTGGCTGTCTTCGGTGGATGGGCCACCAAATATGTCACGTGCTAAGCTGTTGATTATTATATCACGATGACTCGATTGGGTAAACCTCCCGGTGGACACTATATTCTGTGGCGTTCTGATTTCAGTTACGCATGACTCACGTATAACATCAACTACACGGCCAATAGAGGCTGACAGATTTAACGCATAAACGTATACATTAGTTAATTATGGATTTAATAAAATAGAAAACCAAAGAGCAAACAATGACTACTACAATTGAGTTAGGAAGGTTACCCCCCGTAAGTTCAGAAAAAGGAGAAGAGGAAATTGTCTCCGGCGAAGTCTGTAGTAAGTTTCGATCCCTACGCTCCCTGAATTTGACGACATGTTTACGACGCGCAAGTTTCGTACGCCACTCACAATAAGGATCTTTGTCAGTGTACATGGCATCCTGATATGCATTATGGCCCTCCCTCCTGTCAGCCAAAATATGTTTCAAATCCCTTCGTGCTTGCTGTGCTGTGAGATATTTAATGAGGTACTTCTCAAGACCAATTGCTGCGCAGTTCAGTATTCCACGTTTCATGAATGGACATTGCAGATGAAAAGAAAGGATATACAGGAAAACGCATGAACAAATAATACTTATCAGTGAAAACAGAGTACCATCTTCATAAAGAACTTTATCCCGATCAAATGTTTCAAGCTCGTCTGTTGGGGCTGTGGTGGGCGACGAACCTAAATATGAATTTGAAGAATGACACTAACTTTAATTGTAGGGCACGGTTAGGATACATTTAGTGGATAATCGCATTAAGAGAACATAATGTCACAGCATTGTACCTGAGGCGTCATTTCCGGCTGAGGTTGTTTGGTTTGGAAACTCTGCTAACATGCGCTTACCTGGCAGCGATCCCGAAGGTCTACATTCAAGGTTTAAAGACCTGCAACTATGATTCGGAGGTGTGATTTGATCAAAACTAAGATTGCACCTAGGTGTTCCTGAGTCATGACCGGTTGCAGGACTGCTGACTGTGTTTGTAACATTCTTTAAAGGAGACCTCCGACCTAACAATTGTTAACGAAATTAAACAAATTGTTAACAGAAATACGAAATGGTGGTTAACAGGCAGAAAACAAACTGTAGAGATAGTTGAAACCTTCGGTCAATGTGCTTACCATTCCTAAGTGCCTTCCTCCGTATTGAGTTACTCTCAATACCTGCATTTTCGTAGACGTTAGTAGACTTTCGCTTCGAAGTAGCCGACTTAACTTTATCTGCATTTAGACTCATATCACCATCCATAGTTCTTACTTTACTTGATACTAATGTGGAAGAAAAATGAAACACAGCAGTTTTATACAACAATACATAATTGGAAGTTGTGGAACATATTTAATTGTTCAGGAAAATGAGATTCTGAAGTCGAGGGGTCATGGATTCAATTGAAATCATGGCAAGTTAATGCAACTCATCGTAATTGTTAAAGAAGATAGAGATAGGGAACTATATGTGTTAGAATAGAATTTCACGAAGCTGTAAAACAGTAGTGAGAGTATAATTTGGAGAGGCAAAATTTAACGAAGTAGATTTGTGATCCGGGAACCAATATGTAATATAGACATGATTATCAAAGATGATGAAGAGACATTGTACTAAGTCAAAATATGAGAGGGCAAGTTACTCTTAATGTCCAAGTTTAGTACAAATAATTGCAAATGGGGCATTATAATGCGCATGATTTAAGGAAAAAAATTTAAATTGTAACTTGGGGATTACGACGCTGGAGTAAAGAGACTGGGAAATTGTAGCGTAGTAAAGATTGTAGTATAGGATGCTCACATAATGGAGTAAAAAAAATAAACGTTGTACCTTGGAACAACACTAACGTACTGCGTTCATTTATCTGCGACCATTGTAGTCCTTTATCTAAATTTCCATTATGAGTTCAAATATTGTACGTATGTTCATTTCAATTAACTTAATCTCCTTTCTGCTTACATTTTCATAACGTTCTCCATAAGATGAACATATGATGACAAAGTTGTAAAGTGGAAACAAAAGCTGCAAACGGAATGACGATAGAAAGGTATATAAAGTTCAAAATAAGAGTACTCTACACAGATGTTTAAATCAAAGGCACTGAAATGTTTACATATATGAACTTAGGTCTTAAAATATCATTTAAGTACAATACATAGTAAACAGGAAGGTGATGAAAACAAATCGACAAAAATCCATCCTCGAATAAAACTGTATCAATTCAGCCACAAACTTCTGTGTTACTCGACACTGATGAGGATATGGGTGAGCCTGGTGAAGAGCAAAACCGGAATATGGAAATCAACCTGTAACCTGCAAAAGCAATCAGACGACGAAACATGCTAGGGATATAAAAGTAAAAACCTCTACCATAGAGGTTCAAATCATTCGGTGAACAAAAACCAAACATGTAGAGTCCTCATCAAAGATAATTTGGCAGATAATAATGTCTCATCTGACAAATAATATCACCACATTGAAATGGTGAATAGCCCTTAAGCGTCAATCGACAAATGGAAAAAGTTTTTAAAGAAGAGACAACGGTTAACAGTTTTTCAGGACAAACGACAAACACATCAATCATAAATTTTTTCCTTCTTTATAGACAGGATCTGCTTAGTAGCAGATGCGGCGTCTTCTGCAAGGGCATCTAGATCATAAGACTGCAATTCGACCGCTGCTCCATTCCTCTTCAAAGGTGTGATCCTAGATGACGTCGAGGCGGTCTCACAATCGATGACCTGATTGCAAACAGAGTACAAATGCGATCAGATGAGGTGTAAACAAACCGTGAGATTTGTGTTGTAGTAACAAAGTTAAATGTAATTTTAAAAAATATATGAAGAACAAACCGGTTCAGTAGTTGTTGCGTGAACGTCTTTAGAACCACTAAATTCAATTTCAGGAACATCTTCAAAGCTCTGACTGCCTGAAGTGGTCGACTTACGCCGGAGATTCTTTGTCATCGAAGTATATGCGTCCATCTCAACCTACATTATAATTCCCGTCAGAAGGTTGCGTTCAACTGAGGCATTCAAAAGACCATATATACTACTTGAAATGTTTATGTAGGCCAGCGTGTGAATACCTTGAGGGCTTGATCGTATGTCATGTGCCACTTGTGGATCTTGTCAACGTCGTCGGACATCCACGACACAGTGTATGACTTGGAGAATTGTTTGACATTGAAGTTGTCATCTATTTTTATCTTGAACAGATAACGTTGATCAAGGAAAATGGAGAGCTCTTCAGGCATGGAATGGCCCTGTCCATCCTAAGAGTAACACTCGGGTGAAATTTAGAGTGAAGAAATTGACCTAGAAGAAAGAAATAAAAATGAGGGGGCATCATTTAGCAAATGGTACGTACCTTTTCCATCTTAGCAATAAGTTCAATAGCCATGGTATCAAGGAACTGCTCCACTTGATTATCAAAGACAACAAAATTACACTCTGTGTCGGTGAAATCTTGGACGACAAACTTCAACTGAAATCTGTGGCAAATAATAAAATATTTAGACGCAGGAAAAGTTAAATTGGGGGGGGGGTAAATGGTACATATAGCGAAAGTGCAAGTATTAGAATTACTTCGAATTGCAGGTCATGTATCCATTTTTGCTTCCATCACACCCCGTGTTCTTGCAAACCCACCTACCCTTGTCGTTCTTCGCTGTTTTCGACCTGCAAGACCTGCAACTGCGGAAGTACCAACCCGCAGTTGAATCTATGTCGACAATCGTTGCGACAGTGTAGAATGACCCAGCCTGGTTGTTAAGGAGTAAACACCGTAAAAAAATGGAAAGTTAGAAAAACAGCATGTCATAGCGTTCCGTTTCAATGTTTGGGATCCTACCTTCTCATTCTCAACAATCTGTGAAATTGATAAAACACTGTCAACGGGCAAGTTGAAACTCTCTTCTTCACCACCTTCCTCGATTATTTGGAAAGAGTTGCTAGGGGCTTGGGATGATAGACTGAAAAGCAACAAAACTGTTATCACAATAAAGGTGCAAGATTTCAGAGTGTACAGTACAAATGAAGATGCAATCCTAAACCTCTCCTGAAAAGCCTCGACTTCGGGTATTGCTGGATTGATCTCAAAAGTTGTGGCGTTGAACGTGGTTTGCACAATCCAGGTATCTATCAAACGAACAACCAAAATATATATCAAATTAACTAAATACTCGCGTTAGAGGGGAGTAGATGACTTCAATAATACAGAAGTAGCTTACTGTCAAACAGCCTCGTCTCAAGACCTCTGAGAACAACAACTTTAGACTGTTGCGGGGACGGAAGAACCTGCAAAACCTCCGGAAGTTCGGTGGCATGAGGAGCCCATAGTGTACATTGAAGAACAACACCCCTGAAATCAACAAAGAAAACAATAAGCGGTTGATGGGTCAAAGAATGAAAACTAATTTACTTAATTACGAATTCAATAAGGGTACATACTCAATATCTTCAAGCTTAATTTTTCTGCACTTGTAAGCCCTCTTCGTTTCCTGCATTGGACCAATTTCGTACACCTTGCCAACAATATCTGCAAAACAAATCAACCATTACCAAACATGAAAAAGCTCAGAATCATTTTCAGACTGGACATTGTGTAAGTAAATGCAACCAAGAGGTAACATAATGGAGACCTATGTACTGATTCATTGGTACTTTGCCATTGACGATGTCATCAAACCTCGCAAAGCGGTATATGTTGAAAGGAATTGATGAACATTTGGGCAAATGAGTAACCCTTGTCGAGAATTCAACTTGAAGCCTGCAGGCATGGGAGGTGGCTCGCTCCGATCCAGTGTTAGTCGTCACGGTGAGACTGCGAATGTTATAAGCCTCCTTCACTATGAATTTGTCAATGAACTTGCTAATCAAGGGTTTCTTTATAGTAGCTTGGACCAAATCATCCTGATATATAAAAAAAGCTAAAATATCAACAAAATAAAACATCATAACCACTGTCTACAGCTATACATCAATACTACTTGGGAAACAACCTTCTCGTCAATAAGCAGCAACTCAATTGAGTCGGTGACGCATTTGTCATTAAAATTTAGTCTATTCCATCGATTGATCACCCTGACATTTAGATCCCTCACTCGCACACCCTCACTTAATGTTGAAATGGAGTCACGACGTATAACAGACATGGTGGCTAAAGCGGGGAAAGATAACAGTAGTAATAGAAAAAGAGCAGAGGAGTTCAGAAAAGAATTAATGGCTGATAGGGAAATGCAATTACCGGTTTGAACAGATATATATTACCTCTGGCGGAAGTAAGTTAAAGGGCTTGTGGAGACCATGGGACGGGTTTAAATGGCATCACAACTTCCAGCGAGGAATCATTGAAGAAGATGAAGATTTCCGAGGGAGGGGGGTGAATTGATGATTAAGGTATTCGAGGAGATGAATGATGGATGAGTTTTCGAGGAGGATGAGTAGAATGGATGATTGACGGAAATGGAGTGTAATTGATGAATTGAATGATCAGTAAATGAGGAATGTGGAAGACGAAGAGTCGGGCTGTTGATGGATTAAGGGGGAACTGTGGAAGGTAGTATATTTTGTTTGTACTATTTTCTCACAATCAGCAAAGTGGCCCAGTGGCGCGGTAAGTTGGGAATTGTCTCAAAGGTCGCGGGTTCGAAACATGTCATCGGCCTTTTTGGGGGTTCTGTGAGGCATGTACTCTTTATGCAAACAAAGTTGTGTTCACACTGGAGGAGAAGTAGAAAGTGTAAAAAATGAGACTTATTTCAAAATGGGAGCCTCACATTGTCTCAAAAAATGGGAAGTGGTTTCTGTATTAATATATAGAGGATTTGTATTGCAGATTCATAAGTTCATCATAAAAAGTAGTTTGTGTTTTTTTAGGAGTTCAAGTTCTAAAAATTGGATTGCTTTACTATGGAAAAATTAAGTTTCATAGTAATTGTCTACATATCCTGACCTTTTGACCCAAATGTGGAACGATGATTACCTTTAGCAAAGAGCGATATTAACCCCTACTTATGAGTTATATTCGTGGAATTAATTAATGAATATGTTTATATCCAATTCCCGGTGAAGATGAGATATATCTAAACTCTGACGAGGTCTGTATGGATGAATTAACTCTAGGTCAACATGATCTCTTCTCGACAAAATTTCTGAACAACATTAAGTGCTTCGGTGTGCCTAATCATGAGTTGCGATTAAAAGTCGGTGTTATGGTCATGCTTATTAGAAACATTAATCAATTTTATGGGTTGTGCAATGGAACACGGTTAATTATTACTCTCTTCAATCCACTTCAAATTACTCCTTTGACTTTTTGCGGTCTGCGAGACGATACTTTGATCATACTTTACTACATTTGTATATTATATTTTTTGTTGACAATTTTTTTTTTTTGCGAAACTTTGCTTTATACTGCTACCTCTCATCAAATCCAAGCTTTATGTAAACCCACTTTTCACCTCACAAAAGTGGGTCCATGTGTTATATTTAAATTATTTTTATTTGAATTTTTATTGTTAATGTCAAAAGTTGGGAAGTTTTCACTTATGTATGAGGAGTTTGGAGTGGATAGGAGGGAGTACTAACCCAGGGAAACAAGTGATTCGATGTATCATGCTAACATGCAACCACAAAGGTGATAGAGTTTATATTCCACGATTTTCTCTTACTCTATCTGAAGGCGACAATTCCTCATTTATGTATGCTTCGCCATGACCACTAACAAGAGTCAAGGTCCATCTTTACCTCATATTGGTCTTTATCTTCCAAAACTGTTTTCACCCATGATCAACTATATGTTTCAATATCAACTATCAAGGATTACTAACAATCGTGGTTTTAATATTCTTATATCCGATAGCGACAAACAAATATCTAATAAGACTACTAATGTCGTGTATCAAATCATATTTCAAAATTTGTAATGTTGTTTAGGTGTTTTTATAAGGGATACGGAGTAGTTATATATGTGTGTGTGTGTGTGAATGTCATAATTGGATTTATTTTCATTTCTTTAATGTTACTTTAATTGTAAATTAATACTGTATATTAATAACTTTATATCAACCTCTGTTAGCACGTCCGTCAATTGTTTTTCCAGTTTATAAAGTAGGTCATTTTCTACTGCCGCGAAGCTGATTAGGACCATGCATGTTATCCCCTCTGTCATATTTATTTATAGTTCTCCAGAAAACGTCTCCGATCCTTTTGATATTATTTACATCAATTTAAAGTAAAACAATTTGTATTACTTAACTTATATATGCTTTTGGCCATCACTTTATATCAACTGTTATAACACAATCGTGCAATTTGCACGGGACAAAACTAGTTGATTTTAAGGAACCTGAAGCTTTATACTCCCATACATTCAATTCGGTCCACCATTTCTCCTCACAAAAACGGCCCCTTCAGTGAATATATTAGTTTCTAAATCGACCCATAACGTTAATTTATTTATTTTAGAGTATTATTTTGATGAAAATAAAATTAATACTCCTCCTGTCTTGTTCATTTGTTTGCGTTTTAAATTCATTGTTCGAATTATTTTAATCAAAGACAAAAAAAATAAACGAGACGAAAGGAATAATATATAACGCTTGACGTTGTTCGACTCTCCATATGAACTTTTTTTTGGAAAAAAAGAATTGGTCTAAAATTGCATCTATAAGTAGTTGAACCCAAAACCTCAAGTGCAACTAATGATCCCATCTCCCACTCCAACACTAAAAGACTAATGAGCTAGTATTATTGATAACAATAATTTATTATAGGTAAATGTGTGGCCACTAATAAACATAAACCCGCCATTATCAATGACGGGTTAATGGGTTTAAACCCGTCATTGCTAATGGCGGTGTGGACATGACATAGGTCCACCCTGACGCGGTCACGCGCGGGTTTGGGGAGGCGAATGAATCTCCATTTGAGATGGTCAAATTGAAATTTAAATCGAAGTTGGAGTCGCCACCGAATTTTATGGTTATTCGGAACCGTTCGAGCCCACTCTATGTCGTAGTGGGCCGTGTACAAAATACGGCCCATTTCCGATGTCAGAGTTTATTGGGCTCGTCCCTTTGCAGTTCGATACAGATACCGACTTGAGCGATTAATCGTATATTGAATGACTCTCGTTGCCAATGGTTTCGGACATCCGGAAACCACGGTTCTGAGTAAGGGGTGAGGGTACGTGTTGGGAAGTTCACTAAGAACACCCAACCCCGCCCGCACATTAGCGGCCTCTACTAGGATATCGAATGATTTTTTAATACGCGCGTTAGTAATGCGATGAATGATATGCAAACATTGTTTTCCTAAGCATGTGAGGAATTGAATGGGTTGCTAAGTCGGTTTAATGCATGAAAAATTAACGTCGAAGTTGAATTTAGCATGTGAGATTCGTTTTAGCACAATAAAACAAATGATGAAAAAGAATGAATTTGCTACAAGATGAACAAACGAGTTAGTATCGATTTGTGAAGAAATAATATAGCAAATATGATGAATATGCAAGACCGAGAAAATATTTAATCGAAATCTGAAAAATATTGTTGAAAAGACGTTGTTTTGTATAAAAAACGATGTTCGAAAAATAATAAAAAAGAACGAAAAAGGCGCGCCAAGGCAGCCGGCCGCGCGGCTCGCCCGGGACGCCGGCGGGTCGCATGGCGGGCTGGTTCCGAGAGCGGTTTTTGGAAAATTTTGATTAAATCGCGTACGAATATTGCATAATTCGTACTTGACTTAATATTTCCGATATTCGTTATATTCGATAGTTGACTACGAAATAAATATCAAATATTCGGAATAGTTTTGGAAAAGATGCAAGTTTTAGAAATCGTTTTGTAGAATAAATAATAAAACGAACGAAAAAGCTAAAAAAAGACTCGGGTCTCAGGCCCGTGCGCGAGTCGCCTGGGCGTGGCGCGACTCGCGTGCGGGTCTGTCCGGTTTTTTATTTTTTGTTCGAAATTGCTAAAGTTGATGAATCGCGTACAAAATATGAATTAATTTGTATTCGATTCATGTTTTCGATATTCGTCGTATCCGATATTCGATTATGAAATCAATATCGAATATTCGGAATGAATTTAAAAAGGTTTTGTAAAATTGTTTGAAAAAAAGGAATTTGAACGAAAAAAAAGATGTAACGATTTTAAACATCGTCGAGATTTTAATATAATTCTTTTTGATACGATATTCGATTATAGAAAATCGATATCATATTTTTAAGAATGTTTGTTATGAAAATAGTTTTTTGTTAATATCGATATTAGAAATAAAATAAAAAAAGACGACGCTTGACCCGTAAAAAGAAAACGGACGACGAGGAGGAGAAGAGAAGAAAAGGAGAAATCGGGTTTAGTGCACCCTCAACCTACATGCTTTTGTTAACTCGGATCGGGGCTCGTCGGAATGTGGCTAGGCACGGGAGCGTCGAGTGATGTCGGTCGGGTTAGGGTGGCTCGGTGAAGGTGACGGGTGAAGGGTGTCGGGTATCGGGACCGGTTTCCTTCGGGTTTTGGACGTACTATTGGTTTCTCGATGCTAAGGTTGATGCTTTTCAGGAATTATGTATGTCGGAATGACAAAAAGTTGATGTGTATGTTCCTAATAATTGATGTCTCAAGTTGTTGTATGCAATGGGCTATTTATAGGGAGTTCCCGACCTTGGCTAGGAGAGTTTGAACTACCGCTTAGGATAGGAAACGTAGGAGTTTGAGAAGCATGAGAATTCCGTTTTCTTGGCAAAGAAGAAAGGCATCTCGGCTGGTTGTGTGCTGCTTGGCCGAGTATTTGCACTCGGTCGAGTGTTTGAATCGGTTTTCGGATAGGATTCCTGCTTGAGATCGAATTCCATCCTTAAACGGACTTGTTTATTATTTTATGTGGCTGATTTTTGTGGAGTTGGCGTCCGAATTGGACACGTGAGACATCACGGTCGGTCCACAAGTCTCGGGAAATATCTTTGACCGAGTTTTGACTCGGTCGCTAAAAGACGGTTTTACCCCTGGTGTCGGATTCGACCCAAATTAGTGTTATTTGACTCGAAACGACTCACTGGGCCTGATTTTGAGGTTGGTTTTGTAAGATTTGTACTCCGTAATAAGCCCAAGCTAAATATCCATGATTTCGAGCCCATTTCCGAGTACGTTAAAGCACGTTTGCGTCCGATCATCATCGGGTGTTTGCCGGAAACTACTATAGACACCTGGCAGCAAAATGTGGGTGTCTACAGGCGGGTTCATGGTTTTTTTCGTCAATTTATGATTTTGAAGATCCGTCTTTCCAAATGGCGGGTTTAGTCCGTCCCAAATCAAACCTATATTCAAACCTGCCTCAACCTCATTTTGATAATTAGTTTTCATTCCGACCCGAAATGACAATTAATTTATTTGTGAGCATTATTTTAATAAAAAGTTCCACACAATGCGAGTAAGCAATTGCAAGCCGAAAAGCGATGTGACTGCCTAGAATTAATCTAATTTGAGAAATCAAAGACTTTGTTAAGGTAGATATCTACCAAAAAAATAAACAAGAAAAGTAACTTTGGATTAACTTTATAAAGAACTTGAAAAACCGCAAATAAATTACTACGGAGTAGTATTTTTTAGAATGCTTGAATGCAAAAGTAATAAAATCAATGGATTTTTCTATGGGGTACCCCTCAACTATTGACTTTTCCAAGTGGTACCCTGCCTTTTTCGAATTATAAGATGTACCCCTAAACTTTGTAAATTAGTCTATATTTTAACCAAAGTTATAATTTTTCAACGGAAATTTCTCAATTGATGATATAAATAGTGATTATTCCATATTTTACTTTCATCGACCATGATATATTTCTTCAATTTGCATCCTTTACTCGAAAAAATCCATTCCACCCCACTATGACATTGGGGTGACGGAGGGATTGAGGTTGACGGATTTAAAAGAGTGAGGGAGATAGGTCGATGCCGGCCGACAACAGAGTGCTTTTTGATGGACATTTGGTGGCTTGGTGAATGGTAAAGAAAAAGAGATGGTTTGTATCATCAAATTGGATTGATTAATATGTTAATTATTCATTTTAAAAAAATAATTGTAATACACTTATCACTTTGGTTATGATATGGACTGATAAGTAATGTTTAGGGATACACCATATAATTCAAAAAAGGGGGATACCACTTGGAAAAGCCAATAGCTGAGGTGGTTTTTTTGTCATTTCATAATTCATCAAATTACATAAAAAAATTAATATAATATAGAAATGTTTTCAATTTGTAATAGCACAAATTTGGGCGTGTCAATACAAATCAAATTGAGTTAAGAAAGATGGAGTCAATTACACCTTCATTGATACTCCGTAGTATTTGAAATTAGTGTGTTTAATGAATGACTGGAAACTAAAGAGAAGCAAATCTGCGTCCCTCTGGAGTTGAACACAGTAAATCTTCGACATAAAATACGGTTCATGAAGAACAGTCATCAACTACGTGAAGATGTCTTGATGATACCCTATTCAAGAATATAATTAAGTTTAACAAAAAACATCCTCAGGTGACTCTTTTCCTCAAATTTAGCTCTGAAGCAGTGCTTCAGTACATCACCACATCACATCATATGTGAAGAATTTTACATACCGCAATTAACATTTCTTACCGGAAACAGGTACATGATATGTCCTGGTGTATTTAATTACACTCTCAAAGGTTTTAACCCAAGTTTCGCACGCAACTTGTTAGCTTCGGCAATTTCTGGATCAGGATGGTCGGTTCCATCATCTTTCTTTTCCTTCTTCTCCTTCTTGTCTTTTTTCTTCCTTGACTCCTCAGGAGCACCACCGTCATCATCTCCATGCCTCCTAGGGCTTGGACTTCGGGCATGCCTTCGTTCCTTTCGGTCTCTACTCCTACTTCGGCTTCTTGACTGGCTCCTGCTCCTCCGCCTACCACGATCCCTGTCACGCCTATCCCTTTCCCTGCCTTCTCTGTCCCTATCACGCCCATAGTCCTTGTCATCTCGTATACGATGACGATCACGGTCCTTATCTCGGTACTCCCAGTCTCTGTCTCTGTCCCTATCCCTATCTCGACCTCTACCGCGATCTCTATCATAGTCACGGTCATAGTCCTTGTCCCTGATTAGCAAATTGAAAAAAAAAAAAAAAAAAAAAAAAAAAAAAAAAAACTCTAAGCAGGAAAATCACACAACAGTATGACACAGTAGAGCAGCTGAATGTTGAAGGAAAAAAGTCACGATAACCGCAAAGTTTGAAGTAACAAAGTAGCTTGATGTTCAAGTAAAGATGTACTCCGTAATAAGCAGTAACGTAGGAATGTAGGTGTACTCTTGTTACTAGCCAAAAGCACAAATTAGGAAAAAGAAAGGAGTAAATGACACCGCACATCAGCCAAATAACCAAGGTTTTGAGTAGTTTGATGCTGTATGGATCGCAATCGTGACCACAAATTTTATAACCAAGGGAAGGGAAAAATACTTAAACTTGGAGGGGTATATATCTTGTCTTTTTTGCGTGTCACCTTAAGTTTCCTAACCGTTAGACTGGAGCATTCCCTCGCGTAGATTCATCAAACATTACAATATTTAAGTTTCACAATAATAGAATAACACGACTTATTTATTAAAATAAGTGAGTTTATACCATGGAGTCATACCAAAAAATAACACTTGTTGACGGTATAACAATTCATTAAGGTACAATAGAACTAAATTTCTTCACTAGACTAACTAAGTATCTACATTGAAAGAACTATTAAAACTAGAGAAAAAATTAAGTGTCTGATAAAAGGAAAACACCTGGAAATATAGGTCACTCGCATGTGGTTTTTTTAGCCTTTTTTCGATTTATTTAATAAAGAAACACAATTATTATATTATATTAGTATAGTATTGATATATCTACAAAGTTAATATTGTTGATCTAATAGTAAGGAATTATGCACCAAAATGCACATGAACTCACTCTATGGCTCTATGTGTGTGTGTATGCATATTCATAATTTTCATGTGCATGACTAGACATGGAAGTTGGCCTAATGCAGTTTCGAAAGGTACAAGTAAGAGGAAACAGTATAACAGTAGAGCAATTAAGAGCTAACTATGACATCACATCACTGCAAAAGATAACCTTTTCATCAATGATACGACAAAGCACAAGAAAACAGTCAAAGCTTAGAAAAGTATTAAACCTATCAAGTACAAACCTATATCTGTCGCTTTCACGTCTCCTGTCTCTATCTCTCACAGGACTTCGGGCACGATAATCCTATGATTGAAAAACGCATTCAGTACAATGAGAAGAACGGATACAGAAAGTTTGATTTCAAATAAGCATAAGGGTGGATAGAACAACCGGAAAGTTTGATTTCAAAAAAAAACACAAGGGTGGATATAATTTGAACCTTTTCACGTTCGTCATCTACATCCATCTCGTCCTCTTCTTTTTCCTCCTCCTCCTCAAAATCATCCTCTAGGGCACTTCTTCTCGGTTCCAGCGTGCCAATATTTTCAAGATTCCATCTGTTTGCCAGAAACCCAAGAGTTATGACAATAGTAAGCACATTAAGGATCTCTCAAAAACTTCAGTGTGAACTCCTTCAACAGCAAAGAAGGATATACAATATTATGAACTTGAAATCCCATGTTAAGAAATATAAAACCCCTTTCATTAGCCACTACACGATTGTCTAAGGTGGACATAAATTTTTCCACTAACTCTGGACATTTGGTAAGCAAACAACTAGACATAGTCAAGTTGTACAGGATGCACATCTATGCCGCATAAATTTATACTGATGTGATACTATTTTTTAAAACTTTGAATTACATAAAAAGAGCTTCTGAGTTCAATCAAACCAGCCAGTTCAGGAAGTAAACATAGTTATCAATAGGTAACAGGGGACAAGCGAACAACATAAACCGGGAAAATATCACTGTAAGAAGACATGAAAACATACCTTTTCTTGATCCGGGGCATTGCAATGTCACAGGAGTAATCTTTAGTGAGCAGATCATCAATAAACTCATCAACATGAGTGAGTGAAAACTCTGCCGAGAAACAAACATGTTAGCATAAATGCAAGTTACCTTAGGAATGGAGGGGGATAATATAACTATTAATGGTTCGATACAAGATAACTCACGTCCATCTTCCTTCTTCATCCGCAATTTTCGATAGTCATTGTACAGAGGTTCTAGGTATAAATAGACATCAGTATCTGTCCCAGTAAGGCGTAAATAGAAGGCTCCAAGTATCCTCACATATCTGTAATTACAATGGCTCTTACATAAACATAACATAGAACAGCCAAATTATATAAACATCAACCAAAAAAAATGAAATCGACAACTCGTTTGCAGAAACTGAGGACCGACGAAAGAGAGTAACAAAATATATTCTACATTTGCGCATTAGTGACACCAAAACCAACAACCTATTAAACTAATAATCTCAAGAAGCCGTTCCTACAGAAATGATGATATTCTGATAACAAAGTCGCTCATCCCTGGACTAAAACCTACTTCAGAGAGCCATACCATCAAAAATGGGTTTCTACCGCACCGTCAACGATTTCATGAAATTTAAACTAAGGACTATTAAAAGATACTTCAGTAGAGGTTAAACAGAAAATTATAACCTAATCTGCAAACAAATTAGGCAAAAAGGGTGAAGAAATAGAGAGAGAAAATACTTATAATCTTCATTTTTGATGAATTCGACAACGATATCTTTCTCAGGTTGAATCTGGAGCATCTTCAAGACAAGGCAGACGAAAGGAGTAGGCTTACGATTACCGCCATAAGTACCACCGACATGATCGAGCTCCATGGCTTTGTCGACTAGGGTTTCGGCGGTGAGACCGAAGCATTGTTCTTTCCAGTAGGTGTGTTGGTACACCTTTGTACGCACTATCTTCTCCACTAAGTTCTGCGGATTTGTTCCCCTAATGTTCTTAGCTGATGGGTCAGTACGATTCGCCATTTCTTCCTCTCAATCGCCAGATTCGCAGAAAAATCCTAGCCCTAACACTAATGGTAATAAGAAAAATTCTTCAAAGAGCATTCTTCAAGCCAAGAAGCAGCCATGGATTTTAATTCATAGGAAGCATAAAGAAAGGGGAAAGTGAGGGGAAAGTAAAATTAATTCTTTTCTTTAATTTAGAATTTTAGATTTTGAAGCACTTACTAAAATAAGTGAAATTTATTAAAAAAAAAAGTATTCTCTAACAAAATTAACATTTTATTATTATCGTCGTTATCGTAACGTAATATATTTCTAAATTCGTTAGTAACACTATAAATCAAATATAATAAGTCAAAGTACAGTATTTTATAAATAATTAGGAGAAACGAGTTAAAACGATAAATTTTAGAAAAGAAATGTTTTAAGAAAATGATATCAAAATCCAATGAGTCAACGAGTTTTATAAATGAAATGAGATTTTACAAAGGTTTCAAATTATTTTTAGCAAATAACTTTTATTAATAAATAATACGGATTTTACTAAAAACAGTCAATCGTAAACAAATAAGAAATTATAGTGGAAATATTTTTGACAAAAAAATGTATTTCAAACAAAACAACTATTTTCTAGTTTATTAGTATAAGTCGTAAAACGAAAACTAATTTACTAAATAAGTATACAAATCTCGGTTATTATATTTAAAATACGATTTGAGTTAAAATAATAAATTGATGAAATATGACAAAATTATGAAATCAATATTATTTAGTTACTAGTGTCACAATAACCAACATTATAACGATCATAAATAATCAAATTACTAACGATTTATACTTTATCGAATAGTTATAAAACATGTATAAGGCATACGATTTGAAATATATTTTTAGCAAATAATAAATAGCTAAAAGTTAGAAAACCGAAGGTAAAGTATTTACTACATACTACTACTCAAACATACGATATATTACCGAGTAACGTCCTAAAGTTACCTTAAGTAGGGCACCAAATCGATTATGCACTTGTCCTCGTCGGAGCTCTCACAAAATTCTAGGAGAACAAGGAGATGAACGTAGAATTATAGCGACAACGGAGTGTGAAAATGAAGGAATGATGCTGGACAGAAACACAAACGGAGTAGTAGCAGTAACATCGTAAGCGGATCGACAAACAACACAAAACAGCAGCACCAACACGACAAAAACAGGAAGAGGAAGACGAGATACACTGAAATGAAGAGAAAATCAAAGAATGGGTCTCAAAGTTAACAACTATAACGAACGGACCGTAGAATATTAACGAACCCGCCGCACGAACGACACACAACAGCAACAAGAGGACACGCAGAACTTTAGAACAGAAGACATAGGAGAAAACGGAGCAGTAACGGACTTTAGTGCAACAGGAGATCAATAAAGCAAAAACAGTCGCATCGACAGCAATAACCGCAACAACAAGCATCCATAACAACGAACAGTGACAGCAAAACTGGGAAGACGGAATGAGCAGTAAGGAAAAAATCGATAACGCACATGACTGCAACACGGGAACGTAATGAATAACAGCATAACACGCACGACAAATCAGCGGTATTAACAAACATCAATAGCATTCAGTACCAGAAGTGTAGCAGCAACAACGTGCAACCATGACCAAAAAGAAATGAGGCGGGATCACTAACTGATCTGATACGCACAACAGTAGCACGCAAAAGACAGAAACGCGACGACGACAGAAAAGAAGAGGAGAATTAGTAAAACAGAAAGCAAGAACGAAAGAGCACCGAAGAATTGTAGGAACAACGATGCACACAACAGCAAGGGCATCGACAGAACAACAACGACAAACGCAGCAGCACAAAGTGGGAGAAGAATAAAAAGGGAGAAGGAGAAGAAACTAACAGCCAACAACAGCACACAGTGACAATCGAACAGAAGAGAAGGAGAAAAGGCGTAGCAAAACGGAGCAGCTACGAGTAAAAGATCAGGGAACGGTAAAACAAATACAAGCAGAACAGGAGCCAACATGAACTGAAGCAATGAATGGGATAGAGAACAGAATAAGAGGAAGATAAAGGGCTGACACACAACCAACATGTACAGCAGCGAGCAGCAGCAGAGTCAATGACAATGGCTCAAAAATGAAACATAAGTAGAAGAAGAAACAACGACAGACTCATAGAAATACAAGAGGAGAAACGAGCAAGGAAGGAAACCGATCAGAGAAGCAGTAGCATCAGACATACAGAACGAATAAGACGACTAAAATATATGAGCATCAACAAGAAGCGACAGCAGCAGAAGAAGGAAACAAAGAACAACAGAATAGGACGATGCCAACAAAGACGACAACACACAGATAGAAAGAACGCATCAGGAAAGAAGAAAAAGAAGAAAAGGAACAGATTCGTCACCTGCACGACGATCGCAGAGGTTGATTGATTTAGGGGGAAAAAGGGAAATACGAAGGGAGAGGAGGAGCAGGTGGTGCGTGAAGGGATGATGAAGAAGGTTGATGGTGCGAACGAAGAAGGGGATGAAGAATGGGGGTGGGTGGCTGATAAAAACAAAAGAGGTTTTCAAATTAGGTTAGAAACAATTGGGTTTGATAAATTACTAGGATAGTTCCCGTGCAAATGCACAGTTTTTGAGTTATAGGGTTCATGTAGTGGTATCAATTAGGTTTTACCATGTACTATTAAAAATAAGTTTGAGTTTTATTGTAATGATTTTTTAAAGCTTATTTTGATAAAGTGATTTTAGTAGGTCGTATATTTATAATGTTAGATCAACTTTGAACTTAAAAAATACTCCGTATTGATTATTACTGACAGACACATAACAGATCTTGCAATATGCACACTATAATATACTTTTTCAATACACCACATTATATGTTAAAAAGAAAATAAGTTATCACAATCTCGTATACTACCCGTATGAAGTATATTTTATTACACGCGCGCGCGCACACACATATATATCTTTCGTTTATAAATTAAATATACCGTAATTTATACCCGTATTATATGTATTCCTTACCTATTACCCCATCCTTCTATTATACGGAGTAATTCATATTGTGTACGGAGTAGTATATTTTATGGCCTTGATATTATGAGATTTAATTACGAAGTATAAAAAATATATATTGGCCAACTACTAACCCCATACCATACATTCTATTGGGCCACTATTAACATTGGATCTTAACTATAAGACATTTATTTTGAGCGGGAAAATAGGAGAAGGAGAAGATGACACATCATCTTTTTTCTAGCCCTTCCTATCCTTTTAGTAGATAGGGGATTACACCATATTATACCATACTAGTGTTAATCCCGTGACACGTCACGGGGATGTGAACATTTTAGTTTAAATAATTGGGAGTAGTAATCAAATAATATTTATTGTCCTTTATAATACAGATGAATGTTTATTGTTACAAATAAGTGTGAATTGTGATTATACAGTACCCATTCGTTTTTTTGTGCAATTAGTAATTAATTTATTTATACAACCAAGATTCATTTAGTGCTACTCGCTTTTGCCTGTTTTTTTATGTGGATTTTCCCCCCTAAATTAGAATTCTTAATGACAATTCAATACAGAGTATTTTTTAAACGGTTATGTTAAACACAACCCATAGGATTGTATGTAAGATATTAAAGGTTTCCTAATTTAGTATAAACATAGAATTTGAAGCCCAAATTACACATGCATCGATGCAATTAATGCATGTATTGAAAAAATATTTCCTCTTATGGTCTTTTAAATACAGCCCTTAGGGCTGTATTTATCGTTTTCCTTTTTTAAATTATAAACATTATAATTAAAGAGTACAATAATAACACTACAGTATTAAATAAACAAATATTTAATATTTGAAACGATTATTTTACTCAAAAAAATTTAAAAATGTTTAAGGTGCTTGAAACTATTTTTGTCCTGTATTTCGACCTAGTCCGATCCGTAACCCGTATAATCTACCATCTTTGAATTATAAAATATGGTCTCATATTATGGGGACTCCAACAAATATTTAATGTTTGAAATAATTATTTTACTTCAAAAATTGTCAATAAAATTGAGTTTATCTTAATATTTTTGACCCTTATTTCGACTTAACTCGATCCGTAATCCGTATAATCTACCATCTTTGAATTATAAATTAGGGTCTCATATTCATGGGGGACTCCAACAAATATTTAATGTTTGAAATAATTATTTTACTCAAAAAATTGTCAATAAAATTGAGGTTATCTTAATATTTATGACCCGTATTTCGACCTAAGTCACCTAACCCGATCCGTAACCCATATAATCTAACATATCTTTGTATTATGGACTATAAATTACGGCCTCATATTCCTAGGGGCTCCAACTTAAAAATATTAACTTTGAATTTTGGGAAGATAAAATTAAATGTCAATGCAAACTTCTTACTACTATTAAGATATACGGTTTCCAAAAGAACCAAATCATCTCAATTTATGCAATTATCCTTAATTAAATATATATCCCTATGTAATTATGTATCTATTTAATTTTCAAAATTCAATGATCGTTCACAATTTTTGATTTTTTTTAATATAAAAACACAATCAAATCAGATATAAGTTGCAAATATTATTTTATTTTATTTATTATGAGTATTTTTTTAAAAATTGATATTGATATATCTATAGTTCAAAAACAATACTCCAAGACCTTCCAATATGTCTATATTATAAGGATAACTCAAATTAATATTAAGACAACTTTACACTAATTTATATTAATTCTTATTTATGTTACTAAATGAAAATAAAATAAATGAATGATTAGCTTGACTCGAGTTGAGCTTGAATCCCTTTTTTTAAATTGTTCGTAAAAACATTTATTCGTATAAAGTATGTATATAATACTATAACAAAAAAACAATGATAAATGATTTGTTATATTGTTTGATCCATATGACAAACTGACCCAATAAAGGAAATAAAACAAACAAACAAACTACCCACAAAAACCGAGATTCCCAAATAAACTGTTGCGATTTTTATTATTATGCTTCAAACCCTAATTAAGTTGATGAACATCAAGAATCAAAATTAGCCTATTCATCATCCATCCAGATCAAAATCAACCCATTCATCGATCATTCTACACATCAGTCTGTTCTGCCTCCTCTGTTCGTACTCCCCTGCAGCCCATTTCACTGCCGGCATGGTCGATGGATTCGGTTATCTTGCTTCCCTCAAAGACTTGACTTATTTTGCCAACAGGTATCCTGCATTTTTTGAATTCATACGGAGTATTAATATATGTAATATAATGCAATAATAATAATAATAATAATAATAATAATAATAATAAAATAATAATAATAATAATAATCATCGAAATAAAATAAGAAGAAAATAAATAAAAGTAGCACTGAAGGATAATAATAATAATAATAATAATAATAATAATAATAATAATAATAATAAATAATATCAATAATAATAATAATAACAACAACAACAATAAATAATAATAATAATAATGTCATTCTAAAATAAAAATAAGGTCTATAGATATTAACATTGGTTGTGTTTGGGTGTTGTTGCTGCGTTGTCGATGTTGTTGCTGCGTTGTCGATGTCGTTGCTGTTTTTCGTGCGTGACTTCCGTTGTCGATCCCTGATTCGTGTTCCTCTCTTTACTTCAATAAATATCGATCTGTCTCCTGTTAACAATAAAAAGAAATCAAAATTTAGCACGAAAAACAGAAGGTGAAGGAATTTCATATGTAGAAAATTTAGATTCATGATGTAAAAATTGCTCAAGAACACGAAAATGGATCTAACATGGACAGCTTATATAATGACAACATTAATTTGCATTACTTTGGAACTTTGGAAATTATGTATTGTGAATTGCATTTGGGTTAAAGGAGATTGTCTTGGTGGTGTTTACAATACTATACTCATAAATTAAGGAGCACTAGTATACAACCCGTGATAAATCACGGGATTGTTCCAAGAGCCGTGTAATTTTAGCTACTTCAAATATGAATTACATAGTATAAAACCCGTGATAAAATCCCGGGATTGACTAATAATACTTTGAACAAAATCGGCATATCTTTTAGAGTAAGTAAGTCTATTAGTTCGAAAATGATGCAGGGTATATAAGTTCAACGTATTATACGTTAGAAATGTCATAAGTCGAATAATACATTCAAAATCAAGTTTATGCACGTAAAACTGAGATGTGTTAGGACGTTAAAATCAAAAATTTAAGATTACAGCGGATCGTTTAAAATTTTAAACAATTGAACGAAGGTTATAAAATGTCTTATTTTTCTGGTGATGAAATCTTTCTAGATTTGGAGAAGTAAATTCACCACCAACAAAAAATCGGAGTTACTCTTTTCGCAGTACGCATTTTACTCGACGCGGTACTTTTTACCCATTTTTTTCTATTGCATACACTTTTCAGAAAACAAACATAATTTCATTTCTTTCCCACCCTTTCTACCCTAGCCCTAAAAACTTTTTTTTTTTTAAATTATCATTGATTACCTCCAAATCTAATTATACGTTCATTCAATTTATCAAATTTAATAGATTATGGATACGATTTTGATTGAAGAATAGGCATTAACCATTAATTATCATTAATTATTGAAATTAGAGTTCTTTTTGTTTCCAAGTTCAAAATATATATTGTTATTTTAGGGTTTGATACTCCCTTTTTTGTCTTTTCCCTTTTTTACGTACTGCGTCAAAGTTGAAAAAAAATTAAAAATGTGTTGTATCAAAATTGGAAAAAAAACATGTGTATTCCGTGATAAAAAAAATGTAATTGTGTTAATAAAGTTAAAAAAGTACTTTATATCAAAGGTTAAAATAAATGTACGGAGTACTGCATAAAATTTAAAAATAAATGTACTGCAAAAAATGAAATGCGTAAAAGTTAAAAAAATCGTACTGTGTAAAAGTAAAAAATGATGTACTGCGTTGCGTAAAGTAGATACAGAGAAGAGAAGAAGAAAAGAGAGGAAAAACAAAATGATGAATTTGAGAGAGGATGAAATGAGAGGGGTAAAATCAGAAAAACGGTACTGGGTCGAGTAAATGCGTACTGCGGAGAGTAATACCAAAAAATAATCAATAACAATTAAGTCAATATATAACAGCTAATGTGATGTGTATTAATACTGTACAGATTTGAAATTATCCATTCAAAAATCGTTACCATAAATATTTCTATAACCATTCAATAAAAATTGTATATCAATTCAAAAAAAAGCTACCTTAAATAAGATAAACAATTGATGACTAAAAAAGGAGCGACCGTAAATAAGTGTAGATCTTGATGAATAAAAGATTATTTAATTTTTTTGTTTTAATTTCTAAAAATATTCGTTATATTGTCAAAAAAATTACATCAATTCAAAAACCTACCTTAAATACTTGTATAATGAAAATTATTGAAATATTTTGTAAATTTAGTTGCCAAATATTACGGTGTTAATGGAACATATAATTCATTAATTCGATAATTTTGTAGTACTACGGTATTAATCTGAGATATGATTCAAGGTAATAGCTGTGAGTTCCTCGTCACAAAAAAAAATGATGACTATCTCCTTAAATAATGTATCCGTATTATACTACTCTGTATTATACTCCGTGAGTTAAACAAATCTTTATATCCGTATAACGACAAATAATGTTCAGATTTAAAAATTGAAACTTATATGGAAAAAAGAAAAATTAAGGAAAGCAGAAAAAATGGTAGGAAAAGGAGAAATGTATTGGAAACAGAAATGTGTGGGGAAGAAAAATTTGGAAGAAAGTAAAAATCATGGGGAATTTGGAAATTTAATTTGATAAGAAATTAAGTCAGAATTTTTTAGGGAAAGGGAAATATCATTTTCTCAAGATATGGGAAGAATTGAAGGAGTAATAGACTCAATTAAGAGCTCTAAAGGGATAAACGCAATTGTAGGGTTTTTTTTAACTTTTTGATTTTAGCAAATTTATATTTATATGCTAATTTTATACCGTACAAATTTATACGCAGTTCATGCTGATTGCTGATTGATTATGGAGTAGTATGTTTTTGCTAGGTTGTTTAATTTAAAAAAAGTCAAATCGGTAATTTTCTCATAAAATGTAGACGACGCTAACTAAATTATACTGCAAAAATATCCGATTACAAAATAACCTTCTACCCACAAAAATAAATAAAAAATAATGAACATGGTTTATGCCTAATTAACTTTATAACTTAATCAAAATACAAAATAAATCAAATTAATTGTTCGTACATAACCTTGATGAAAAACTTATACAAAGTACAACAATAATAATTCTAGACTTGGGCCATAAACCAAGCTCAATGACCTTTATATTGGTTCGTAACGTCTTAAAAACCTGAGAAAGAATAAAAAAGAGTTAGATAATTAATTTTTTAATCACATTAAAATTCAAATAATTCCAATAATTATAGATATCGGAAATCAAGAAGGCTACCCCATTTAATATGGCTGCTTCCAAAGAGGTTCAATGAAGGGATTATCTTCCCAAGCTGGTGCGGTTTTTGAGAGGAGATAAATGCATTGGATTAATTATGGTGGAATGATTAAATGCACATTAGGGACTAATTAATAATTAATTTGAAATTTGAGTGACTTAATTTACAATTCTGTATATTTTTTATTAATAATTAATTTGAAATTTGAGTGACTTAATTTACAATTCTGGTATATTTTTTTTGTTGAGTTGTAGAATCAATGAGATTTCGTTATGGGGTAATGCTGCAAGGGGATGGTGTCACATCAACTTTCTTGGTTTCCTCCCTCATATATACTCGTAAAATATTGGATAGTCATTTTAATTTATATTTATTATAATTTAATTCGTGATTATAATTATTACAATTTATTTCATGATTTTAATTTATACTTCGTAATTATTATAGTACTTTATTACTATTTTCGTGATTTTTTTTTGTGAAATAGAAATTTCAAAATTGATGTCTTATAGAAAAGAAATCGAAATCACTCCCTTTTTCATGATTCTTTTTTGGTTAAACTGATTCTCACAATTTATTTATATAAAAATTCATTAATAGAGAAATGGACATACAAAATTTCAATGATTTACCTCCGAATCAATTAACAATTTCAATCAAAATTATTATAATATTTTAAGAAATCAAGTAGATTAAATTCAAAATAAATCAATAAATCTTAAGAAAAAACTTAAGAAACTTAAAGAAGGAGAGTAGTTCCTTCTCCCAAGGTCAAAATAAATCTTAATACAAAAACTTAATAAAAAAACTCAAGAAATCACTACCTAATAACTACAAAATAAATCCCATTAATAAATTAAGTAAATTTTAGTAACTACGCTATATTAAGTAGCTTTTCAAAATTATACTACGGAGTACAAAAATATCCAATTACAAAATAACCTTCTACCCACAAAAATAAATCAAAAATAATGAACATGGTTTATGCCTAATTAACTTTATAATTTAATCAAAATACAAAATAAATCAAATTAATTAATCAATTGATTAAATTAAATGGAGCAATGAACGTTACTTTTTCAGGAGAAGGTTTATGCACATTTCAGAAAACATAAGACCTTCAATCCTCCTACTTTTGCATTTGTTATAAGATTTCTCACCTCTGCAACACAACAACAATAAAAAATCAGAATGTAAAATCAAAAATGTAAAATTAAATATAAAAAATCTGAAATACTAAGAACATGAAGACATATAAAAAGTTTTACTAATTGTTATAAATCACAACTGTAAACTCATAATTAAATTATTTTTGATGTCGTACATCAAAACGGATTATCAAATCGTACCGGATTAATTCGGGATTGAATTGAACTATGAACAAATAATGCTAAAAATTAAATATTATGAACATTTGAATCAGAATTTAGTTAAGGTAGATATAAATAAGAAACTGATATAACTAAAACAACAATTATAATAACGATTTAAAGAATAATACCATATCATCAATCAGCAACACCTCGATTGATTCAGTCTTCTTCTTGTCCTTGAAAGCAGGACATGTCCAGCGATGAATGACCCTCACATTCATATTTTCGATCCTATCGCCCTCTTTTAATTCAGAGATTGTGACAAACTTCTCAGAGGACATGGTTGCTTAGATCTTGATAAAACGATGAAAATGTTGACGACTGATACAATTTGAGAAGGACGAATTGCATATTCAAAATCGGACTCCATTTTATAGGAAAATGGTGCGGGGAAAGGGTGGGCAAGTGATGAAGATTGAGAATTTTGAAGGTGAATTGATGGGGATCGAAGGGTTCCTCCATTATTGAAGGTGTACATTGCCGAGGTAGTTTATGGGAGGAGTAAATTAGGGTATTGAATTCTCGTTCCTGGGAATTTGGGAGTATTTAGTGGGACTGGGGAGTAGTTAGTAAAATTAGTAAATTGAGAGGGACTATTTAGCAATTACTTATTGTGAGGATGCTTGTTTGGCCAAGTTGCTTAGAATGTTTGGAAGGTGTACATTGAGAGCTTATACACTGCCACGTAGGACTATGTGGTTTCATCTTTTATTAATAAAAGATCATTTACGTATAACATATTATTAAGCTTATAACCATGTTATTACACCATCATTGGTTGTATAATTATTACACTACATTACACGTAAATATATTAATAATAATATGTGTGTAATGTCATTTAATAACATATTATTATATTATTAATTTTTAGTAATTAGTTATCGTTAACTACTGAATATTATACGTATAATGTCTATAATAGATATACATGACAATAGGGAGTATGTATAATGTATATAATATTATGCGTACACACCATAATATTATACGAAATATTAATATATGGCATATATACTGAATTGCAATCAGGATATATAATTATGTATGGAAAAATAATTAGATATAATAATATTTTAGGCAGTAGAATCATGCGTTAGTATTGATTTTTCTATAGGAGAGTCTAGAATAATATCAATAGGGAGGATCGTAATAATTTACGATATTATGTCTGAGATATTATTACAATAACACGATAGACGTAGAACATACTGATACGGCAACTTCTTATTTACTGAGTCAAAGTAATGTGATAAAAAATTAGACATAATTATATTTTAGGGAACTACTGAATATTGCTCGAATAAAGTCTATAATAGATATACATGACAATAAGGAGTATGTATAATCAATATATATATATAGAGAGAGAGAAAGAGAGGTTCTTATGAGTCCCTCATAAGTATTGAGTCCCTAAGTCCCCATCTCATCCGTTGGATGAGAGATGGATCAAGGGACGAGATAAATCACTATTTTAATAAAAAAAAAATAAAAAAATAACAAGATACTGCATCCAACAAAATAGGAAGGTGAATATTTCATTAACCTAACATTCTCGTTCATTCAATCATTCATTCTCTCATTCATCAATTCTGTTTCCATCACTTTCTTCTTCATCGTTCTCTCGCTCATTCAATCATTCATTCTTCAAAATCACATTCAGTCAGTCATCGTCTTCATCGCGCCGCTGCCATTTATTTCAAAACCACACAATCAAGAACACATTCAGTCAATAATCGTCTTCATCGTGCTGCTGCATAATACGTTCGATCAATCCGGTTTCTACTTTTCATTCAATGGCTGATATGCAAATCGTGGAAAAAACAAACGGTGAGTATATATATTGTAGTTTATACTTGAAAGGACATTGAGTCATTAAGATGATACTAAATTATTAGTTTCTATTTTTCTACGTTGAACTGCATATTAAATTATAAAGATATTGGGTTATTTTAGTTCACATACTGTGTTACTTTAGTGTAGAGTGTCTGTTATTTTAATGACAAACTTATATTACTTTTATGGTCTGTTACTTTAATTCATCGAAGTTGTTACTTTAGTTCTTAACGTCTGTTATTGTAACGCAGTAGTGAGTCATGTGAATATATGAAACCGCCATATTTAAGTAATAATAAAAAAAGATATTGTTTCCTATAATGGTGGGACGTGATTGCCAACAAAATAGGAAACAAATAAAAAGAGTAACTGCCCTAAGATTTGCATTAAAAAAGAAAAAAGAAAAAAAAGGAGAGATACTGTTTCCTAAAATAACTCTCATAATTTTAGGAAACAGTAAATCACTTTATTCATTCATTCACATTACTACGTTCATCATATGATGACGGATATGCAAATCGTCGAATACACAAACGGTGAGTATTTGGTTTCTAATTTATACTGAAAACGCGTCATTAGGATGCTCCATATTATTAGATTTTAAAATTTACAGTATGGAAACTGCATATTATTGAAGGACTAATCATTATATGAATTTTACGCACGAACAAATATATGGAGTTATTGTAATGCACATACTGTGTTACTTTAATATACACAATCTGTTATTTTAATGGCTAACCTGTGTTATTTTAATGGACATAATGTTAATTGAATCTAATGTTACTTTAACGCACTTCATCTGTTACTTTAGTTCTTTTCATCTGTTACTGTAATGCATTGAAGTGACAAAAAAGATTTAGAATACCGCCATATAAAAAAAATAAAATAAAAAAGAAAGATACTGTTTCCTATAATTATGGGATATGATTGACTTCAAAATAGGAAACAATATCAAAGAGTATCACTCTCATTCAAAGATAGATACTGCGTACTCTCATTTTTTTATCATTATATGAATTTTTTGTACTAACTTGTACCTGGTGTTATTTTAATGAACATTATCTGTTACTTTAATTCACACTATCTGTTACTTTAATGTCTGACCTCTGTTACTTTATACCTGGTGTATAAGCATCCTCTGTTAATTGAATCCAGTGTTACTTCAATGCACTTCATCTGTTACTTTAATTCTTGTCATCTATTACTTTAATTCATATTTCAAGTTTTGATTGTTTCTTTTTCGCCACGTTTATTGGCACTGTTATTGTGTTTCAGTAGACGCAAAAGCACATGAATGATGTAGGGATGCGAGTGAGAGTTTCCTCCATACATAGGGCAGATCTTCAAGGACGTTGATGAGTCAGTAAACTTCTATAAAATCTACGCATTGGCTTGTGGATTTGATGTGAGGAGGTCCACAACAAAAAGATGGCGCGGTGGTTAGATTAAATCAAAACTTCTGACGATGATGAAGAAGAAGAGGACGAGGAGGATGAAGAAGCAGAATTCTAAGTAGGACAGTATATTGTTAGAGTAACATACATTATTCGTTAGAGTAACATACTTAATGCGTTACAATAACACAAATTATGAGTAATAGATGTGAAACATTGAAATTGTAATGAAGTTGATTCAGTTGGAACTCTTGTATCAATTTTTGTTTTGGAATATCCTTAATAAAAACAAACATTATTCTTTTGGTTAATTGGAAGGACTCATGTGTATGCAAGAGACTATTATGCAACGAAACAGATTTTACGAGTTAGAGTAACACAGTTCATGAATTACAGTAACACATTGTATGAGTCAAAGTAACACAATCTATAAGTTAAAATAAACAGCGTCAAAACGGAGATTAAGTTATGCGGGAGGATTTGTGAATTGAAAAAAATTAATTTTGAATAAATGTGTTGCGTGAGAGAAAGAAGATCAGTGAAAAAAAGAATTAATAGGAGAGAAGATTTGAGTATATAATTAGAGATGAGAGAGAAAAAATGAAATATTTACAAAGATTTTGTTAGTTATTTCCTTAATTGACAAAACGAATCTTAACCATTAATCTGTAATTAAATCAAAGGCTAAGATGAGGACTCACGGACTCAAAATATATAAGTGGACTCACCTGATCCCACTTCTATATATATATATATATATATATATATATATATATATATATATATATATATATATATATATATATATATATATATATTTTAAGCTTTTTTCGAGCGATCTCATTGGTCCGTTCCATCAAACCTCAAATTAGGAAAGTATCATAAGTAAATAAAAAATCAATTAGAGAATCTTTTAATTGTTATAATATATATTTAATTTATTATATTAATATGATGTTTTACAATTCTAAGCTAAAAACCTTTAGAGTTCATTTTTTAAAAACATTATCGTAAAATAAATTATAAATATGAAATATTTAGATTCGTGGTAAAAAATGCTTTTGTTAGAGTATAAATTTCATATTATTTGTTTCACGTTGTGTGATGAATCTATTATATAATGGAGTATCAAGTTGTAAAACTATCCCACATCGACAAATTATAATATGATGATGAAATTCTATATTATAAATATGAGTAATCATTTGTTATTTGATATCTACCAAAAGTCTTTTAAATCTCAAAAAGAGTTTTTTAGACTATAAATCTTAGTAATTATCCTACATGGAAAAATTATAATTTTATATTGTAAATAAGAGTAATCATTCGGTGTTAAATATCGACCAAGAAAAACTTTTAGATTATCCCACATCGAAAAATTATGATGGGGTGATGAAATTTTATATTATAAATAAACTTTTAAATATCGACAAAATAACTTTTGAGTCTTAAAAAAAACTTTTAATATATAAGACTCCAAACTTAAAATCATCCCACATTGAAAAATTATAGTGAGGTGACGAAATTCTATACTTCGTATTATAATCAAGAGTAATGTATGATGTATTTTTTTTTAATTTTAAAAAGAGCTCTTAACACTATAAACTTAAATAAATTATCTCACATCGAAAAGTTATGATAAGTTGATGAATTCAATAAATAAGACTAATCGTTCGTTCTTAAATATCAGTAAAAAAAATATTTAAGTCTTAAAAAGTCTCTTAATAAGACTACAACTCTAAGTAAAAATAATCTCACATCAAAAAATTATAATAAGGTGATGAAACTTTATATTATAAACAAGAGTAATCATTCGGTTTTAAATATCGTCAAAAAAACTTTTGAGTATTAAAAAAACTTTTAATATATAAGACTACAAACTTAAAATCATCCCACATTGAAAAATTATAGTGATGTGATGAACTTTTATATTATAATCAAGATTAATGTCAGAGTCTCATGTATTTTTTTTCTTTTTAAAAAGAGCTCTTAAGACTATAAGGTTAAGTAATTATCTCACATCGAAAAATTATTACGAGGTGATGACTAATCATGTGTTCTTAAATATCAATCAAAAAAACTTTTACATCTTAAAAAATCTCTTAATAAGACTGCAAACTTAAGTAAAATAATCTCACATCGAAAAAGTATAACCAAAAATCTAATGAGTCTTAAAAATATATTAGACCGTAAACTTAAGTAAAATTATCCCACATTCAAAAAATTATAAAGTTTCATCAAACAAAAATCTTCTGAGTTTTAAAAAATTTCTTAAGACTATACACTTAAGTAAAAAATGATAACAAGGTGATGAAATTTTATATTGTAAATCAGACTAATAATAATAATTCTTCCTTAGACATCAAATCAATTTTAAGTATTATGAATTTCTACTAAATAAGAATAATTATTGTTTTTAAATACCAACCAACAATATTTTGAGTTTAAAAAAGGTCTTAATAAGACTACAAACTTAAAATTATCCGACATTGAAACAAGTAAAATAAGGTACGGTGATGATTCTATATTATAAATAAGACTACAAATTTTAGTTAAATTGTCCCACATCGACGAATTATATTAAGGTGATGAATTTCTACATTATAAATAAGACTAATTATTTGTTAGACTATATACTTAAGTAAAGTATCGCACATCGAAAAATTATACTCCCTCTCTTTTGAGTTTTAAAATTTTTTTGTGATTATAATAAGACGATGGAATTCTATTATAAATAAAAGTAACAATTTCTCCAAATTATGATGAGATGAGGAAATTCTATATTATAAACAATTATCTCATATCGAAAAATTATAATGAGGTGATAGAATTCTACGTAACCAACAATCTTTTGAGACTTAAAAACAGTTCCGAAGACTAAGATTATATAGTTAAAGTTGGAATTCTATATATTATAAATAAGAGTAATTATTTCTCTATAAATAAAAGTTCTGAATTAGACTATATCTAAACTTAAAAAAGCTTAAGAAAATTATCCCACATCGAAAAATTATAATAAGGTGAATTTTTTTATTATATAAATAAGATTAATCATTCATCAAAAACATATACTCCAATATGATGATCAAATTCGATTATATAAATAAAAACTAATCGTCTATCCTTTAACTTAGATATAAAAACAAACTCTTTTAAGTCTTAAAAATAGCTCTTAAAACTATAAACTTAATTATATAAATTATACCACATCGAAAAATTATGATGTGGTGATAGAATTTTATATCATAAAATGAGTAATCTTTCGGTTTTAAATATCAATCAACAATCTTTTGAGTTTTAAAAAGCTTTTAAAAAGACTACAAACCTAAAATTATCTCACATCGAAAAAATTAAAATAAGGTGATGATTTTATATTATAAATAAGAGTAATCGTGCGTTTTTTGGGTCTTAAAAGCGGATCTTAAAACTATAAACCTTGAGTAAATTATCCTATATCAAAAAATTATGATGGGGCGATAGAATCTTATATTATAAATAAGATTATCTTTCGTTTTTAGATATCAATCAAAAAATTCATTCGTTCTTAGATATCAATCAAAAAAACTTTTGAGTCTTAAAAAATTTCTTAATAAGACAACGAACGTAAAATTATTTTCACATCAAAAAATTATAATAAGTTGATGAAATTTTATATTATAAATAAGAGTTGTCATGTATTATTTTAAGTTTTAAAATAAGCTATTAAGATTATAAACTTAGCTAAAATTAAGTTTGATAACTAATATCACGTGATCATCTTATTTATTATAATGATATAGATTGATTAAGTTTCTTATTTAACGAATATACCTCATCAATGTAATTAAGCCCATTAACCCGTGCAACGCACGGGCTTTAATCTAGTGTGTATAATCTTTAGGGACGTGCTATTTCATACACGAGTTTTACTTCGTTGTACACGCAATTTCCGAATTCGCCCCTCTCATTTCCCCTTTCATTTGAGAGTGAAAACCAAAAAAATCATTCAAGCATCTTATACCATCTCTCATTAAAACTCAACCCCCGATCAAATCATGTATGATAAATATTGAGATCAATAATTCCAAAAAGTACAAATTTTATGAAAAATGCTACAATCAAATTACATAGAATATAAATTAATGGAGTAATAATATGAGAGAAAAAAGTAAAAAAAAAGGGAACGAAGTATTCCCCTGACAAAGCCCCAAACTCATACCTACCTTGCCGTACAACACTACCACCGTGAACCACCGTCCCTAACACCATCCTCACCCACAACCACCCACACAACTTACTTCGACCCACCCACTCATGGAACCGTCAACCGCGCACACAACGAAACGACGTTGATTGAAATATCGTAATTACTAAACCCTAGATTAATGATATAATTAAACTATTAATAAGAAATTAATGAGATTGCTAACAATTTAATTAACAAGATCCACATTACGTGTTCCATTTCGAATAGATTTCGATAACGGTGAAGTGGTTGATTAATTTGTATAGGATTAATGAAGTTTTTTAGAAGAGAGATTTTTTGAAAGATCAGAGAAGGGTAAACACGGAAAAAATAATGACAAAATGTGTACAAAGTAGTAAAACCCGTGTATGAAATAGCAATTCCGTAATATTATGCGTACACACCATAATATTATACGAAATATTAATATATGGCGTATATACTGGATTGCAATAAGGATATAAAATTATGTATGGTAAAATAATTAGATATAATAATATTTTAGGCAGCAGAATCATGCGTGATTATTGATTTTTCTATAGGAGGGTCTAGAATAATATCAATAGGGAGGATCGTAATAATTTACGATATTATTATATTACGATACTAATAATCGATTTCAATATATTACGTATAATATTAATACATATCATGCATATATATTAATACGTATTAATATATTTCAAAATATTAATACATGTTCATGCATATATTTGAATTTATATATCAATACGATGCATATAATAACTGTGTTGTTATCATATTACGACAAAATATCCTATTATATTACAATACCATATTAATACGATGTTTTAAATATGACAATAATAAAAAGATAGCATAACATAGTTTATAAGATTGTACAGGTGGACCTTTTTAGGCGAAGCCCAGGAAATAATGATAGTATAATGAAATGATTATAAGATTGTAGACATGGGTCTTTAGTATAATGAAATGATTATATTTGAATTTAGTTATTGTACACATGGACCTCTAGATTGTACACGGTTAAAGCCCAGGAAGAGTTGGTCTACCTTTAGGCGGGAAATTGTTGAAGGAGGGGACGCCACGTGTCCACTTTTTGGAGTATCCCTATCCTTTTAGTAGTAAGGGGGATTAAGCATCACGAGAATTACGAACCATTATTGATTTGGTGCTATTTTAAGTTTTTTTCGTTTTTGGTGTTCGCTCGAAACTATTTAAATCTAATGATTCCACGTCATCATTTTTTTTAAAAAAAATTGCAGGCGTATACAGTTGTCCCCCACAGCGGTATGCTACGATAAACTGACCGAGTTCAGGAACGAGATATTTCACCTACATTTTTTTTTTGAAATTCAAGTCCATGTATATGGCTGTCACAGCGGCATAAGCCTTGTTTCGGGCCAACTTTACCAAGCTCACATTGAAGGACGCATTATCCGACGTCAAAACGTCGATAAATCGAGCCCAAAATAGAGCTGTAAAAACAGCCCTGTAAACTCTTATTTTCATAATAACTACTCGGTATAGACCCCGTCCATATGCACGGTATATATATGCAAATTTATTTTATAAATATTCTAAAATTTACATACAAGTATTAAATTTTACATTACACAATTTTGTAATTTAGATTTAAGAGAATAATTAGAAATTGTTAAGCAAAATTAGTAGTCCAATACATGTATATTTTAATATGCTAATTAAGGAAAAAATCATAATGTTATTATCACGATAAATTGAAATACCAACTCTTAATTACCATACTTAGACAACATAAAGGTGATTCATTCCTTAATTAACGATTTAACGTGTGCCCACTGGGCACACATTAGAAAATCCGTTTTAATAAAAATATTACATATTGTTTTTTTTATTATGTGTTATTCTCATACTTTCAAAGTTTCAATTTTCTAATTAAAACATATACGGAGTATGAATTAATATTACGAATTGATTATTCATATATGAGTAATATCTTAAATTGTTTAATAGCACATTTATTAAAAAAATTACACTAATTCTATGTTTTAAATTGAAGAGAGATTATAACCTCTAAAAGCAAAAATATTATTTCAAAATATGAAGCGATTATATTTGTTTTTACTTTGATGATTTTCTTATTATAAGTTTGTTCAAATTATTTTGATTTTTTTTGTCTTCTATAAAATTTAATTGATTTGTTCTATTTTTTACATGAAATATCATTATCAATATATATAATTAAAAGAGGTTTTTTTTTTTTTATTTTACAAACATTATTAACTATATTTTACAAGGGACATACAAGGAATATAATAGACTTCTTAATTCTAACCAAAAAGAGGTTTTTTTTTTATTTTACAAACATTATTAACTATATTTTACAAGGGACATACAAGGAATATAATAGACTTCTTAATTCTAACCAAAGATGAATTTTGAGTAATTGAGTGAAGGTAGGATTAATAACGACGATTAATAATAATAATAATATTATTATTATTAAATATGATGATGTTTCCTAGCATACGTACATACATCCCTCCACATACTTTGCTGGGGTTGATTAATAATAATAATAATAATAATAAAAATAACAATGTAAAATATTATTATTCCTACTTCTAATCTTATAAGATAGATTTTGATGGATTATTTTGATGGATTATGTAGGGTTCTTACGTCTAACCTAAGATAGTGAATATAGCACTACAATTCTACATCCACACGTAGTTTAAGTTAAACGATTATATTTTATATGTCTTATTATATCAACCCGGAGTAGAAAACGCTTGATTCTATAAATATAAGTCTTCACGAATATTATTCATTCAAACATAGATTGATTCTAATAATCTCTTATCACACCGATAATATTCTCTTATCAAGTAGTCTCATTGTATAGTCATGGCACAAAGTAGGTATAATTCTATAACTTTCTCTAATCATGCATGTTACATTGTTTACTATGACACGTAAATATTGCTATTACTTTGTTAATATTATAAATATTGCTATTGTTTAAGCACATAATGTCATTGATTACTATTACTAATCTTATTATTATTATTATTATTATTAAACATGATTATTGCTATAGCCATTAATGGCTAATTGGAGATAACGTATAGACCTATTATCAATTGGAAGTAAAAGTCATTAATGACAAATAAAGATATCATAAATATATTTATCCGTGCTACGTAGCATTAATAACATATAATCTCTTTAATTACTAACAATTGATATGCTATATAAATATAGGTCATATGCCCTAACTACAGATCTTAAGTTGAGTGCAACAGAGGTAGATTCAAGCACAAAGAATTTTAGATTAAAAGTCTGTGTCGCCAGAGCTTTTTTTATTTTACTACGGAGTATATTATTATTTTATTTCCGGGTTTTGAGTAAACATGAGGTTAGGAGTAGACTTCTTAGTTCTAAACTAAGACGGATTTTGAGCGAAAATAGAATTTTTTTTATAAACAACGCCAGTCTACTAATTACTAATTACATTACGATAATTAGTATACGCAACAACACGGGTAATATGTCATATTATATTTGATTCTTTACGTTTATTTTTTCACACTTTCCAATACACATATTCTTTTGTCATATCTTTAGTTACATATTTCTAAAAAAAATTAAAAATGTGATATTTATAACATACTCGATTAGACAATTTAAACAAGATCAACAATAATAACAATAATGTATGAGCTTAAAATTGATTGATTATATAACACGTAAAGATGTTTATCATTATATTGAGTATATTGATTATTATTGATTATCATTATTAGTATTAATAGTATAAAGTAATAATTTTGATTGAAAATAGAATTCATACTTCTAACCTTATAAGATGATTTTTTTAATGTACATAATTTTTTAAAATGACTTTAAACATGTCGGATCAAAATACAAAATACGGGTCGGTTTAATTATGGGTCGTGTTATATGGGTCCGAAACGAGTTATGGTCAGAATACGGATAATTTCGAATGTCGATTTTTTACCTCTTTTTATTTATTTTAATAGTACAACTTCCTATTATTTTTATACTCCTTAATTATGATGTTATATTTCAATTATTTAAACTAATATTCATCTCATGGACTTTATATTTCAACAAATTTTTAAAATTCTTTTATCGTTAAAAGATAAAAAATTAAATTGAATATTAGTTTATATTTTTAATTAAAATATCGAGTCATAGATCAAGATTTAGAGATCTTGACTCTTGACCTACAAAAAAACGAGTTTGACATGTCGGGTCAGGTTTTGTCTTATAGTAATGTTGAATACTATTTCACACAAGAACACAACTTTTGTCTTCTATGCGCAACTGTACAGAAGAGTAAGTTACTGAAAATGCTACATGATTTAAGTTAAAATTAGACATAAAATTATAATCAAATAAAAGGATAATATATACAGAGTAATAATTAATTTCTCCATTTTTTTTATTAACCCTATATGGGTTTGGTACAAATTTTAATTAAGAAAAAGTGAAAAAGTATGAGGAAATTTATGATATAGTGCATGTGATGAGAGAAAAATAGTAATTAATAAATTTTCATATGAAGAAATGGGTATATTGAATTGCTAATAGGTTAAAATTAGAGTTTTAACAAAATTTAGGCATAGGAATAGATTGGCTAGAATTGTGTTTTAGGCTTTGTAGTCTCTCCTTTCCAATGGGTTGAATGGGTCGGGCCATGTCATGTCCCTAAATTAACAGGTACTTTAGGATTTGGGGAAAAAAACTGGGTTCATAACCAAAAAAACAACACATTGGGTGTGGCGGGTTTGCGGGTCAAATCGAATTTAAAGCGAGATGGTTGCAAGCATGTAAATATATTAGATGCAGTAGAGTCAAATGGTTAGCGAGTAAAAGACATATTCCCTCCTATCCAATCCATTGTACCCATTTGCTTTTGGGTGGTCTTCGAGGCACATCTTTAATCGTCTTTATCTCTGTTTATGCGCAATTTTTCTTTGCAAAAATTATTATTTTACGAAAGAATTTTTCATCACAAATCTAAAAGTATTAGTTTCGTCTTGGAAAAGTTCGTAACTTTTGAAATAATTACGGTCATATTTTTCTAAGTTTGACCCTCAAAAAGCAAATGGGTACAATGGATTGGATAGGAGGGAGTAGATAAACTCAATGTTCGCATATGAGTTGTCATGGTCTCACGGACATATTATATTGCTCACAGGTGCAAGACCTGATATTTTGACGAGTGTCATTTGTTTCACCCAGTAACTAATGTAGACATTAGAACTGTCGAGTGGGTCGGGTCAAAATACTGGACCCCTATCGGATTATGGTCAAAGTACGGGACATAAATAGTTTCGAATGCCTAATTTTTTACCGCTTTTTAAGCAAAAAAAAATATGTTTGATATTAAATTTTTATTTATTTTAATACTATTAGTATTATTTTCTTTAAATTATAATTTTTATATTTAAAAAAAATCAAAATTTTCTTAACCTGTCTCACTTCTTGATTTCTCTCGGTGTCGTCCCCTTAAGATAAACATTGATTAACAGTGTCAAATCTTCGAAATGACAATGGTTTGAAATAATCATAATCACTTCGTCGCATAGCTAAACTCCCTCCGTCTCACTAAAAGAGTCACCCCACCTTCTTAGTGAGAATTAAAGTGTACAGAATTGTGTAGTGGAAAATGAAAGACGGAAAATAATGAAAGACGGCAAATAAGTGAGGTTAGAACCAATGTTAACCACAAAAATCAAACAAAATAAGAATAAAGCAAAAAGTGACTTTTAGAGGAACAACCTAACAAGGAAAGCAGTGACTCTTCTACAGACAGGGAGATTACTATTCTATATGTTAAAATTTGAGTTTTAGCAAAATACAAACATAGAAATAGATGGCTAGAAATTGACTTTTAGACTAAAGTTTTGTGGTCTCATTCTTTCCAACGAATTGAACAGGTCGGGCTAGATCATGACTCAAAATTGGGTCATTTAGGATTCGGGTTACAGGAACTCAAAATATGGGAGAAAATGAAGTTATTTTACTTAAAACAAAATGAGAATGCTTAAATCGCATCAAAATCTAAGTTTAAAAGGAAATTTTACAACTTCAAATGTGATATCAAATCGAACGTAAAATTTATTTTAAGATGAGTTGGGCTACTGATGTGTGCTAAATTTAGACCGTTTTTCTTCCCATTTAGACTCGTTTCTCCCCCGTTTTGCGAAACTAGAGTGCGATTATCGCCCTATTTTAAGTCTTTCTCGCATTAGCGTCTCTCTTGTGCATTTTACATGTTTTTGGTAGTTTTTCAATCTATTTTGATAGGATTTGACGCCGAAGGCATGATTGAGCTTCCGCGAGCACAAGAGAGTGGAATACCGTCCGAAAAGCAAAGCACAAAACTTAAAGTTCAAAGCCATCCAATCATACGACGAAGAATGAGATGACAAAAGAGGCCAGAAAACCATCGGGTGAAGTTTCACCCGATGAGACACCACCGGGCGAAGTTTCACCCGACGGTAATTTCACCTCCCCAAAGATCTTCAGAAAAGCTTCTCCACCGGGCGAAATGATCGGGCAAAACTTTCACCCATCGGGTGAAGTTTCGCCCGACGGTAAAGATGTCCAAAAAATGCAAAACTGGAAGGAAGTCCACCGGGTGAAACCACCGGGTGAAGTTTCACCTGGCTGTATTGGCTCGTGATTGGCAGATTTTGCAGGGTGAAGTTTCACCATATGAAGACTCAAAGGGTGAGTCTCACTAATTGAGCAAAAAGTTGGATTTGGGCTTGAGTTTAATGATCTATTAAAACTTTACTATATATATATATATATATAGATACCCTAGTTAGTTGCACATTATCATCTCAATACCCTTCCATTAGTCTACAATCACTAGATCATTCCACTAGATCATTTTCATTAGCTTAGATAGAAAGCTAGAGTTATTCATAGTTTTCATCAATTTCTTCATCATTCCTCTAGATTTACATTCAAGTTTTGTAAGGATTTAAATTTTTATTGAAGATTCTTGGAGATTATCAAAAGATTAGTGACAAATCACTTGTCATCTTCATCAAGCTTCATCTTTATTGTTGATTTTCCTCCATAGTTGGTATATTTCTCTTCCTCTCCCTAATCTCTAGTCTAGATTTAATATCGTTCTTTCATTATTGCGCCGTTTTTATTGATTTTACTTATATCGTTGTTAGATCGTCTTGTAGTTTATTTTATCGATTGCAATTTTCTTCATTGTCTTGTTATTTTGTTGATTTTATTTGTGTTGTTCTTAGATCGTTTTCTAGTTTATTTTATTGATCGCAATTTTCTTTATTGTATTGTTATTATTTTCTCTAGATTTAATCATTATGCATGTTATTGTTGTTTTCTCCTTGGTTATTGTTTTATTAGTTTCCATTATGAATTGTGAGTAGATTTCTTGTTGGGGGGGGGGGGGGGGGGGTTTAGGGAGGAGGATCTTGGGTTATTTGAGTTGAGGAGTTTTGGTTTGGTTGCTTGTTTGTTGGTTTATCTTGCTTGAGGTTATTGTGTCATTGTTGTTTTAATCCGGCCAACTAGATCGACCTTGACTCATTTCTATCAATATGGGGAAACTCGGGGTAGAAATTACCTTAACTTGAGACTTACCCTTCTTCGCCGCGAAAGCGGGTTTTTTAGGTGAGTTGGGTGAAGAAACCGAAAGGTGGCATTCTCCCTCTACCGATGTTGTGACCGACCCGATTTCGAGGTTCCTAGATCCCAATTTCCGATTCCCGACTTCCCCCTAACACCTTTTTCCCTATTGATCATCTCTTATTATCTATTGCATTTTAATCTAGACTCGACACTTAAAACCTCCCATTAGATCCCTTACACATCGCTTTTACTCAATTCTGTACCGTTCCCTGTGGATCGACCTCGATTACCACGAATACACTAGTTGTTTTTGTGTTATTGCGAGTCTTACAAGTATTGTTTGATCCTCAATCTTTCGCTAAACGACCGATCCGATTGGGAGGCGATCAGCTACGCAACCCGAAGTTTAAAACCTTTTAAATTAAAAATCATATGTAAAGGTTATTTGATAAAAATAACGACAATATATATTATTTGTAGACGAACGGGGCAGAGTACTGAAAACATGTTCAAAACAAAACATTTTGATTAAGAAACTCGATAATATTTTGTTTTAAGACAAAACAAAATTTAGTTTTGAGAAAACAAATTTTGTAGTTGGTAAAATCAGATCATTCGTTAGACGTTTTTCAATGACAGGTTCAAAAGTCCACCGAAAATAAAACGAAAACTTGAAAAAATGAAATTATTTCAAAAATGTTAGACCATTTTCATAATAATCTTGTATAAATCAAAATATTTACAATCATAAGTTTTCATAAAATTTCCATTGCTTGAAAATCAAAATTTGAAACGATTTCGAAATATTTTAAAATAAATTATTAAGGCATTTTGGAAACGGAACTAAATATAAATATCAACCAGGAATAAAACAAAAATGAAGTATGAAGTTTTGAAATTTATAACTTAGAATGGTAAAATTTCACGATAACCAAAAATTTTAAATCAATCAAATTTTTCATAACATAGGTTCGGGAAAATGGGGTGGATAAGTAGACCCAGAGTAAACAATAGATCAAACTAAAGTTTTTCAAACCTGATAAAGAGGTGGAAGGCCAGGAATTGATGACAACCAGAGTAATTGAGTTTGAGAGAAACAGAGGGGAGGGCAAAAGTGAGAGTCAAACAGACCTCTCAAGTATTATAAAAGAAATTAATCATCTCGAGATTCCTAGTACGACTCCCACAAACAAGGGTTCCTAATTCCCATCAAACAACGGTAAGTCTAATATCAGGACTGATGGTTCTACTCAGTCTATAACCTCCAACATTATTATCAACTGCTATAACCTCCAATAAGAAGTCTTACGTACTCATCTAATCTTTCATTTAGCATGATAGTAATCCACAAATGATTTAGGATCAAATTCATTAATTTAAATCCCAACGATTATCAACATACCAAACTCGTAATCGATTAAGCTCAAAATTCAAAGCACACCAGGTTTAAACTCGAAGTATATTCCACGGTACTCGAGTGACGAACTCTAAACAAATCCACCAAAAGACAAAGTTTGGACACAGAATCCTCAAAATGATCACACCAACATGTTTAAAACATCACAAGTGGACAGGTTAGGGAAGTACAACAAATCCTCAAACACGCGCAATCCTATAGGCAATGGCACACTTACATCTTCAAACACGTCATTCGACTAAGGTTTCCAAAATTTAACTTCTTCCATCAAGATTTTAATCGTAGCGATGCAACCACAAAATATTTAATAACTCAACGAAGCCACAATCTCGTTGGTCTAAGCACCTAAACTGAAAGTCCCAGCTAGATGGTCTATACTATAGTACTCCTCCAAACACACAATGAGTCCAGACTATGATTGTGCCAGATATTTCTCTTCCTCAAATTTAACAACAACCTATCCAAGTTTAGATCACTCAACTCCAAAGTTCATAGGTTACAACCTTACACAACGATCAACGATTTAATCATTATGAAACGAGGGCAATCTACGTCAACCAAAATTTCTAAAGACATTAATGAAAATCTTCAATGGTACCATAACACTCAGGTTAACACTTTAAACCGTGATCTAAGATCCCAAACATCCACAACACATCCAATAAGTAAGCATTAAGTGGGAATCCCAAAGCAATGGCACGAATCATACTTAGCTTGGTTCTAGGTTAGGTAGTAGATATACATTAAAATATGAGGTACTCTTACTATCCAAAAATTTATTCAACTCGGAGCCTCTAAATAATTAAATAATACATAATTCAACTCAACACTTAAAGTACAATCCTAATTCCGTTTTTCATCTAATACCATTCAAATCAATTCTCAAGAAGCTCTTACTAGGTTGGTAAAACTCATAATCCTCAAACCATAAGTAATAAGGGGTTTACTAAGTCCCAAACATCTATAACTTTCCACGGAGTTCACTGAGACAAAATTTGACCTAACCTAAGAATCTCAAGAGGAAGGATGATTGATGTGTGCTAAATTTAGACAGTTTTCCCTCCCATTTAGACTTGTTTTTCCTCCGCGAGATTAGAGTGCGATTATCGCCTTATTTTTAGTCTTTCTCACATGAGCATCTCTCTTGTGCATTTCACGTATTTTTGGTAGTTTTTTTTAATCTATTTTGATAGGATTCGCAACCAAGAGCATGTCCGAGCTTCCACGAGCACAAGAGAGTGAAATACCATCCGAAAGCAATACACGAAACTTAAAGTCCAAACAATCAAACGACAAAAAGTGAGACCAGAAAAGAGGTCAAGGAAACCATTGGGTGAAGTTTCACCCGATGAGATACCACCGGGTGAAGATTCGCCCGACGACATTTCGACCTCTCCGAAGATCTTCAGGAAACTTTCACCACCGGGGAAAATGACCGGGCGAAATGACCGGGCGAAACTTCACCCGATGAGTTTCCTTGACCTCTTTTCTGGTCTCGATCTTTGTCGTTTGATTGTTTGAGTTTCCTTGACCTCTTTTCTGGTCTCACCCAACGGTAAAGAGGCCTCCAAATGTAAAATCTGGGAGGAAAGTGTAACACCCCCATTTACCCAAGAGCCTTACCAAGACATTTCCGAGTAAATAAAGGTGTTACCATCTCGGTTTCCTGAGGTAGTAGCTCATTACAAAACAATATATATGGAATGCCAAGTCAGTTATATGATTTAAAACATTACAACTCGTTAACTATTACAAATCTGGTTACATATACAATCTATATAAGAGGAATGCCTACGCATTGACCCGTGCTACGTTCAGTCTCATAATCCCGTTCACCCTAATCCCGTACATGCATCCCAGCATCCAAACACATCACGACATACATAACCTGCATTATAAACTGCTCCCCAAGAAATATCAATTGGATCACCACAGGCCCCCAAGGAATTGGGTGACAAGTTAAACATAATAAACAAGGTCAGCCACGCTGAGTAAGGAATAACTTTACAGTTCATTATAGTAATAGTTGGGCATGAGATAAACAATTCTGATATCAATACACAATCACGATAATACGACCAAGATCTCAATGATCCCAATCTCAATCTCAAATATGATCTCAATCTCAATCTCGGTTTCCACACTAGAAACCACAATAGTACCAGGGGTCCCGTATTCATTAATGTGCACCTCCCTCCTAAGGCCGACCCAAAGGAGGCGAATAACAAGGAAGATTCGAGATCAACCGAACCTAGGTTACTTTTCTAGGTAACCTTCACATTCTAAGCGTGGTCCCGTAGACACTAACGCGGTCGTAGCCTCTGATGCGCGGCCCAATCGGATAGGTCGTTTAGCGAAGGATGGGGGATCAAACAATATTTATAGACTCGCATAAACACAAAACTACTAGAGTATTCGTGGTAAGTCGAGGTCGGTCCACAAGGAACGGAACGATATTGAGTTAAGAGCAACGTGTTTGGAATCTAGAGGGGGTTTTAAGGGTCGAGTCTATGCTAGAAATGCGGTAAAAGACGAAAATTAAATGACAAGAAAAATAACTAGAGATGATCAATCAAGGAAAATGTGTTAGGGGGAAGTCGGGATTCAGAAATTGGGGTCTAAGAGTCTCGAAATCGGGTTGGTCACAACATTGATAAAGGGAGAATGCCACCTTTCGGTTTCTTCACCCAACCCACTTAAAAACTCGCTTTCGCGGCGAAGAAGGGTAATTCTCAAATTAAGGTAATTTCTACCCCGAGTTTCCCCATATTGATAGAAATGAGTCAAGGTCGGTCTAGTTGGCCGGAGTAAAACAATGATGACACAACAACCATAAACAAGATAAACTAACAAGCAAGCAACCCACCAACATCCCTCAAGTCAAATAATCCAAGTCCTCATCCCTAAACCCCCCAACAAGAAATCTACTCACTACTCATAATGGAAAACAACAAAACGTTAACAAAGGAGGAAACAACTAAAACATGCATATTAACTAAATCTAAAGGAAATAACAACAAAACGACAAGGAAATTACGATCTAACAATTTAACACAAAACTATGGAAGAAAATGCAATCAACAAAATAGACTAGGAAGTAATCTAGAACAACATAAACTAGATCTAGAGAAATTAACAACACTAAGATGATCAAAATAACAATCAACACAATAAACATGAAATGATCTAAAACAACATAAATAAAGATGATCAAAACAAAACAATAATGAAAGAACAATGAAATGAACAATTTTGAAAGAACAAGATTAAATCTAAACTAGAGATTAGAGAGTGGAAGAGAAATATACCAACTATGAAGATCAACAATAAAGAAGAAGATTGCATAAATAAAGGATGAAGCTTTGATGAAGAGAATAGAGGATTTATCACTAATCCCTTAATAATCCTCACAAATCTTCAAAAAAAAAAACTTGAAATAATCTTCTACAAGCTTGAAAATAAGATCTAGAGAGAAGAAATTGATGAAAACTTATGAAGATTTACTACTAAATTACTATGTAGAACTACTATATTGTATATAATTACTAAAATTACTAGAATGATCTACTAATGGAGGCTAATGGAAGTGTTATGGAATGATGGAGTTCTAATGGGTGACTTAGGCAACTAACTAGGATATACATATATATAGTAATGCCTTAATGGACCTCTTAACCTAAAGCCCAAATCCACTTTTTGCTCCATTAGTGAGACAACCCCCCTTTAAATCTTCTTGAGGTGGAACTTCGCGTACACGGACTAATACCGCCGGGTGAAACTTCACCCAGTGGTTTCACCCGGTGGACTTCTTCCAGTTTGGCATTTTTGGACCCTTTTACCGTCGAGCGAAACTTCACCCGATGGGTGAAAGTTTTGCCCGGTCATTTCGCCCGGTGGGTAAGCTCTCAAAAAATCTTCGGGGAGGCAAATTTACCGTCGGGCGAAACTTCGCCCGGTGGTTTTTCATCGGGTGAAATTTCACCCGGTCATTTTTCTGGTCTCTTTTCTTGTCTCATTCTTCGTCGTATGATTGGATGGATTTGAACTTTAAGTTGTGTGCTTTGCTTTTCGGACGACATTCCCCTCTCTTGTGCTCATGGAAGCTCAATCATGCTTTTGGTGCCTAAACCTATCAAAATTGATAGAAAAACTACCAAAAACACGTAAAATGCACGAGCGGGACGCTAATGTGAGAAATACTCAAAATAAGGCGATAATCGCACTCTAATCTCGCAAAACGAGGGAAAAACGGGTCTAAATGGGCGGAAAAACGGTCTAAATTTAGCACACAACAGATTCTCATATCCAACTCTGTATCGGAATCTTATCCCGATAAATACTCAGCATCGGAATCTCAATAATTCCAATTCATCACAATGTCTCATCATAATAACTCATCATAGTGCATACATGTTATCACAATGTCAGTCATATATGCTCAACATACTCTGTAATTTAACACAATAATACAATTGTAAGAGTAAACCTTACCTAATCAGCAATTCACCACAGCACCGGTAGCATAGTTCACCATGGAAACTCTACGAAATCCACTCCTAATAAAAATATTATATACTTTAATTAATATCGGGCCTAACTTATTTAATATATAAATTGGAATCGATATCATTATAGTTAAATTACTCCTAACAATCTCAACCGACTCCACTGTGGTACTATTTACGGAGTACTCATTAGTAATTCAAGAGTAGTAGTAACCATACACGTAATAGCTGGTAACAACAAGAACTGGGGCAATACCCACAATAGTAATATTGTAATTAGGCTACGACACTCACCTGACATCTACAAACTCACCACATCAACACAGCCTAACAACGTACCCGGCAACAACCGTTCCTCGACTCCTTTGCTACTCCGCGTAATAGCAACCCACCGTAATGCCAACAACACCACAACAGTAGAACAACAACATAGACATCGACACTACCCTATTTGACCACGACAATGGCACAATCGACAAACCATTCCGACACCTATATCGACATTAAGGTCCAACCACGATACTAAAACAAAAGGGACGATGTAGACTTACCTATATATAGCAGCACGTATGGTGGATCACAACAGATTAGCGCGACTGATCGGGGTGTGGTTAAAGGAATGACGATGTGCGCGTAGATTATACAAACTACAAAGAAATGACGATCTGCGCCATAGTTTGTGATAAGTGATGACCGCATGGAGTGTAATTGCAAGGGAAATTAGAGGGGGAGCGTGGGTTTGTATATAATAATAATAATAATAATGATATAATTATATTGTATACGTATAGAATAAGAATACAAGAGAAACCGTTTATTGTATGCAAAGAGATTGTATCTTTAGTAACCTGTAATACATGATTCGATACATATATATATATATATATATATATATATATATATATATATATATATATATATATATAGATATCGATACAAGGGGATATGTTGCTTGGTGAAGGGTTGTATTGTTTAGGGATGATAACATCCATATCATAACACTCCCCCTTGGATGTTAATCATCCAAAAATATAACATCTTCTATGTTGCCTCATTAAAACCTTACCAGGAAAACCCAGTGGGAAAAAACCATGGTGAAGGAAAAAGAGTACAACTTGCATTACTCCCCCTCATCATTACATAACTTAATCTTCGAATAACTCTTGATCTTCGATGTAGATTCCATTGTAGCTAATAAACTTGATATCTTCGATTAATAAAACTCTGTGATACTTGTAAGCTTCATGTTCTTTAGAACTCATCATATATGAATAATTCACTAACGATATGATCCATTTCATTTGCTTAAAACCATTTCAATCATTCTCAATATGAACAACATGAACACAGCTACCTCGTTAAAAACCTTGCTAGGTAAAACCCAGTGGGACAAAAACCCTAGACGAAGGGAAAAAGAGTGTAACAATAATTATTCATTCATTTGATCTCTTCTGGAGAATCAATCTGATTAACAACTAAGTCATTTCACTCACACTTCCTTAGGATATTACCTAGAAATCATAGTGTCGAAGTGATACATAATCTTAGGATCTTTTTATTATCAATCCATTTATGAATCTCAATTTCATGATATTTTAAAACAAGCTCCTTCAAGGAGTCATAGATCATGACAATGTTTATAATTCTATATATTTATCCTGCAATAAAACATTTGATAACAATAATAGTGTGCATGCATGTAATATAATATAAACAATGTTTTATGATAAATGTCTTAAGCTAATGATGATACTGTATGAAACAAAAATGAAATTCTATTTACATGCACATGAAGACCAAATGTAAATTACACGGGATTTTTAACCAATATTCATAATTTGATTGACTTCGGGTCAATAGGTGGACTTCATGTCCATGAGCTTATTTTAACCATAAATTATATGTCGACTTTCTAGATGGACTTTTATATAAGATCCCCACTAGTGTCCATTTTATATCGCACGCAAATTGTATTCGGTTCCAAAACGTAAATATATCGATATAATTTCTTATGTTATCGGTAGTGTTTATAAGTAGCTGTTATATGATGGTTTTTGTCTTTGTTTTGGAATAGTTTTTGTTTACAGATAATAATAATAAAAAAAAAATACGTAGTAACATAATACAATATGAAGCAAACATATAATTTGAGATGCGAAAACAACAAACAAAATAATTTACTTTTGGAAATGAAGCTTACAACAAACAATGCCAAAACAAGTACGCAGTAAACAATTGCAAAAATAATTTGAGATCACTTAGTAATAAGAATACTTAAATTATAGGATCAATTGCATACTAGCATGATAAAAAATACAGACCAGTCTATATAGTAAATTACTGTCAAACAAGAATAATATAGTAGCATATGACAATCAAATATCTCATGTTAATAACATTATATCTCAGGATTCTCAGGATACTTACTAATAGGCATTAAATAACAATTAGATACCAAACAGATAGGAAATACATATTCCCTATGATTTTGAAATAAATAAATAAAAGTGAGATGAAAAGATCATATATTAATGGTAAAAACTGTAAAAGATATGGAGTACTCACTAATTAGAGTTATGTTATATTTTATGTAAATGATGCATTTATCTGTCAAAAGTTTTTTTTTTAATTATTATTATCTGTAAACAAAAACTATTCCAAAACAAAGACAAAAACCATCATATAACAGCTACTTATAAACATTATTTGGATCATAAGTCCATTAATCTATCTTCAAAAACAATCATCGTATCCGTATCGAGATTACTAATAACAAATTAGCAGATATTCGCCCCAAATCTAATTATATTTAAGTCATAATATGAGATCTCGAAAAGGTAAAATTCATCAAGATCAATCAGGGTTATAACTTATATGAACATAATACCCAATTTCATCAACAATTTAATATATTAAAATGGAACGGGTGTTTCAATGCAAAACAGATTGCAAACAAATGATGAAACAAACGGATGAAACAAATGATTAAACGGATTAATAAAAACATGATATTAATATATTATCAGTCATACTCATATAGTAAACAAACGGATTAATATATTGTCAGTCATATGGATTAAACAGGGAAAGTCATCTTCAACATAACATTATACCCAAAAATTCAATGGATGATAATCATCTCACACATACATGCAAAATGCATATCCATATTACTGTAAAAGGCATGAAACTGGCAGATTGTATCCATATTACGCAAACGGAATAAGATTGATAAAAATTGTAGAGTAGTATGTAAAGCAGAGTAGCATGCAAATCGTAGAGTAGAGTAGTATGAATACAGCCAAACGGAGTAAATCAATGGGTGATAAAGCAGACTTACCGTAAACTGAAATCAAAGATAAGAATTAAAAGATGAGAAAATAATAATAAGTCCCAATTGTCCTTCGCAATCAACCTGATACGAACGATGAATATATTTCCGTAAGCGATTGTTGATTATTCCGAGACGATCGTGCTGATAACGTGATATAATTATATTGTATACGTATAGAATAAGAATACAAGAGAAACCGTTTATTGTATGCAAAGAGATTGTATCTTTAGTAACCCGTAATACATGACTCGATACATATATATATATATATATATATATATATATATATATATATATATATATATAGATATCGATACAAGGGGATATGTTGCTTGGTGAAGGGTTGTATTGTTTGGGGATGATAACATCCATATCATAACAAATAATAATAATAATAATAATAATAATAATAATAATAATAATAATAATAATAATAATAATAATAATAATAATAATAATATTAATAATAATAAAGAGTAGGAGTTAGGCTAGGTTTTTAATAGGTTTAAACGTACAAGGTTTATATAAGCGTGAGGTTAAAAATTATTAGACATTCATTTCACTAATATTAGGAATAGGAATAGAAGTTATTATTATCGAGGGTCGTACCGATTGGGCTCGGAACAGGCTTAGTATGACAATTACATAGAACTGGATACTTGGTTTTACTTGACTTGACTCGGGTTTGACTTCTATATAAATTACGGGTATTACAGGAAGTTCATCGGGTGAAGTTTCACCCGGTGGTAATGGCTCGTGAATGACAAATGTTCGCAGGGCAAAATTTCACCATATGAAGATTCATTGTGCAAAAGTCTCACTCAAGGAGCAAAAGTTGGATTTGGGCTTTGGTTTAGTGATACATTAAGCTACTACTATATATATAGCTAACCTAATTAGATGCACATGATCCATCATCATACTACACTACCCTCCATTAGATCATTTTCATTAGCTTTGATAGTGTTCCGGTATCGGAAACAATTAACCCGACAACGAATTCGGGTCTCTAAGATGTAATGCTTATAATGTGACGATCGCTCAATTTTCTTCGGTCTCCCCTTCTCTTCACTCCGGTGATCGGACCTCCCCGGCGAGAGTGAGTTGCTCCCTGCACAATGAACGCACAGGGCCTCGGAGGTATTCGAGGGAACCCTCTCCGATGCCTAAGTCAGTCCGTGAAAATGCCTTAAGAAACCTAGTTCGTGAGGAGCTAGGCGGCGGTTTTGGAGTGAAAGTCTAGAGAGAGAAAATCCCACCCCTCTCAAGTGGGAAATATATGTGTATATATACCTTCCTACAAGAGAGGGAAGTAGAAGGAGGATGGGTGGATGAGGGGGTGACAAGTGGCTTCTCCTCATCCACTCATTCTCATTTACCTTAGGCGAAATGACGGAGGGGCCCCTTGGTGGTCCCTGCCCTGCCTGCGGGGATTTCCCCAGAGGACAGGCGGGTAGGGGTTATGTGAAGGCCGGGTTGAGCAGGCCGCATCGCCCTGCCGGGCAGGCGGCTGTCTGAAGTTGTCCCCTGAGGTTTTGCCTGGTGGACGACCCGGTGCAGGCTGCCGACCCTCATCAATTGGCCCTCGCAAGCCGGGAGGGGGGGGGGGGGGGAGGGAGCAAGGCTTCCCTCCGGCTGGCGACTTTTGCTCAGATGGAGGGGAGGTTGACTTATTGGTTTTACTATTGCATTTAATGCGTTTGTACTTTCCCGAGGAAGGAAGTGTTAATTGCATTGGGCATGCAAAGAGTTGGGATGTCTTTTAGCAATGATTACATCTCATGCTTGGTGGATTTTTGGGTAGTGTGATGGCTTCACGATTAGTGGCATTCCCTGCCAGGATGGTTGGGATGCCATTTAATGCTTCATCTTCTTTGTATAAATTATGGCTCTCTTTGCCATATTGACAATACATCCTCAATTCCTCCACTTTTCTTTGTTAAATCATGCCTTGGATCAGGAAATCTGTTGTTCGTCATGGAGTTCGCACTGTTACCTTCCTCTTCAAGGGGTTCTGGAGGCTAAGGTATGCCCGGGCGGCTTTTCGGGCCCTTCGCCGCAGCCGACGCCCACGGCCCTATCCTCGGCGGAACGTCCAGAAGGCTTCTATTAGGGCAGGCAAGCGCCCTAGAAGATCCTCGCCCCCTGCTGTTCCCAGGTTCAAGCGCTGCCCTCAAGGAGGAGGGTGTTTTGATAGGGGTTGCCATGAGTGTTTTCCATGGCTACACCCTGGACAGTTCGACCCTGATTGTTCTGATACAGACTCTTCTCCGGGGTCAGGCCCTTCCTCTCCAGTTAAGAAAACGGGCTGCGGTACTTGTGACGATTCCCAGACAGTTCCCTATGGCAGGGACTGGGACGTCAGCAGCCGGGACTCTGGAGATAGTGAGGGTCTGGACTGCTCGTGTGACAGAGACGAGGACGGACTTTCTGACGATCCTTTCAAGGATTCCTTTGACTGGGATTGGGGGTCTGACATAGGAGATAAGAGCAGTCCTGGGGACTATTCCCCGGACTTAGATGACGACTAGGCCTGCTTGCAGGGTGCAAGCGCGTTGAGCCGGAAATCCAGGCTCCTTTTGTATTTTCTTTCTTTGCTAAGTACGGAATGTAACTTGCCCCTTTTTCGGGTTTTCTTCAAGGTTAATGAAAAATCCGAGCGGGTTTGTTAATTGTTGTTTGTTTTTTTTTTTTTTTTTTTTAAAGGGATGACGTCACTGGGAGGTTAATCCCTGTGATACCTTTTTGGTCTTCCCGAGACCTTTCTTGGGAAGCGCTGGGTAGTTTGAGGCGTGACACGTGGGGCAGTTTGTGGGGAGGCCTGTGCAGGAGGAGCAACCCTTCAACTGCCTGGGCTTATATAAACCCTTCTCCCCCTTTATTTCCTTCTTTCGTATCTTTTCGAAATTTGAATCCCTTTTCATACGTCTAAACTCTTCTTGCTGCTGAGAACTTCATAAGACCGAGGAGCGCCCACTATCACATTTCCCGGCGACGACCATCGTTCTAGGTTAGAATCTTTCCTTAAATCCTCGCCTTTTTTCCCTTTTCCTCAATACTTTTTCTTCATAAACCAACATGTCTCGCGTTTGTGCTCTCTCTTTTAGTCCATCGCTTGAGAGGACTAAGGGTAGAGATGGGAGTAGACGTGACCTAGCCTCCTCTTCTGGGGTTAGGCCCAGTGAGGAGGACCGCTTTGAAAGGGGGGACGGTGCTGAATCCCCTGAACCTGCTCCCTTCGACGTCGTTGATTCTGACGACGAGGCACTGGAGGTGGACCCCTCCACGATTGCCGACCCCCTTATTCCCAGGGAGAAAAGGAGAACTTATTATCTGGACAAGAAAAAGTACTTGATCCCTCTGAAAACTTACCCCGAAGCCAAGAACCGAGACTTAATTTTAGAAAGTAATGCTGCTGGGGTGATTGAGAAGTTTTATAACTTCGGGGAGGGATATACGGTCATAGTTCCAGGGGAGAAGGACACAAAGTGCTGCCCCCCTGATGGTTGTGTGGCTGTTTATCATAAAAGCCTGGAATTCGGCCTGTGATTCCCTCTTCACCCCTTCCTGGAGGAGACCTTCAGGAGAATGAATGTGGCCATAGCCCAACTGACTACTTCAGCCATTAGGTCCCTAATAGCCTATACTTGGACCTGCCTTTTTCATGGTGAGGGGCCTTATATTGACGCCCTTCATTTTATGGTTGGGCTGCAAATGGTGTCTTCGTCGGAGGAGATGGTTCCCCTGGGTACTGGTCCCTCCGGAGGCAGAAAAAATATGCTCTAGTATGGCCGGCTTTAAGTAGCCTGATAGACTGGAAGAACAATTTTTTGTATGTACATAGTGCTTCCGGGTGGCGGGTTCCTAGGCACTTTAGGAATCACGTTCATACCCGCATGGAGACTCGTGAAGAGTATCATCCAAGCGTCGGAGGGAAGGCCTTGGAGGTGAAGCTGAGTGAGAAAGAAGAGAAACTAGTCAAGAAGTTCGAGATTGTTGTGGATAAGTCTGGCGTTTGTGGCCCTGCTTTCTGGCTCCCCCACGCGGAGTTTATAGCCACAGACGAATATCTGCTCCCATTGGGCCTGATCCCTAGCCTCCAAGGTAGTTTTGGGGGGCTTTCACCGGCGCAATTTCCCTGAGACTTTCATCTCTCTGCTTTTTCAGCTGACTGCCCTTTTTTCCTGCAGATTCCGCTTCTCGTCGTTGGACAAGGAAGCAGATTAAGAGGCTAGGCTTGAGCGAAGAGTTTGTCGTTGTTTCGAAGCGTCCTTCCCCTTCCTTCAAGTTTCAAGAAAGGGGAAAAAATTTAATGAGGCTCGTAAAAGATCTCTTTGCTGGCCGGAGGCTCCCTCTTCCTCCACGACTGCCGTCAGCAAAACCGACAACTCCTTCCCCTAGTATCCAGGATGGGGAGGCTGAGGTTACCTCAGGGGCCACTCCTTCCCCTGGATGTAGGCAGGGTGACTCTTCAGTTGGGACTCGTATTTCCCGGGGATCGCGTCCCGCGAATTCCAAGGGGACTGGGGAGAGTGTTCCCTTGGAGTTGAGAAGGAAAAGGGATAGGGAGCCCTCAGGGACTGCTCCTGTGGTGGACTTGGAGGCTGATGTTGATACTCCTGAGGCAAAACGCCCCGCTCATGACATTCCGAGCACCCTTTTTCCGGAGGAAAACACAGAGTTTCACTATACTGTCGGCGACAGTGTTGACGTGTCGGGCCTGCTCTTTGATTCTGGCACCGTTTTGGCCGACCGTCTTACTAAGTCTGTGACTTCGACTTCCCACCAAGTAATTCAATATATCCAGCGTACCTCCAAGGTGTTGCTGGCATCTGCTGAGCTGGCGGCTCTCAGCCGCCTGAGCGATGAAGAGCTGACTGTTACACCCGGGGCTCCCCCTCCTGACCGTCTGGCTATGGTTGAAAGGGATATAGCCTTGATAAATAATTTGAAAGATAAGCTGGCGAAGTAGGAGAGCGAGCTAGAGGAGGCGAAGAATCAGGCAGGCCGGTGGAAGCTTCAAGGGGAGAAGGCTGTGAGGGAAGCATCCAAGTTTGAGGCTGAGCTGAAAGAGAGTCACCTGGTGATGGAGCGAGCTACCCTTTCCCTGGCTGAGATGGAGCACTTTAAAAGGAGGACAACTGATTTGGAGGAACGTCTGTCTAAAGCTGATTCAATCCTTGAGCAGGCCAGGAGTGAATGGAAGAAGGAAAAGGATGCCCTCTTGGAGGAGACTGAAGCTGCGGTGGACACAAGTTTTGAGAGCGGGGCCAAATCTTCCCTGGAGCTGGTGATGGAGGTGATTGGGGAGATGTTCCCTGTTTTTTACGAAGAGGCCTTCCGAAATCTTTACTCTGCTAAAAACGAGGCTCGGGCAGCCAAACCCCCTGAGGCGGTTGCTGGTCCTAGCCAGATGCTCATAATGTTTAGATTTTCTTGAAATAATTCTGTTTTTTGTGCTGAGCCTTGCTATGGCCAGTCGTCTGTAATATTTAGTTTCTTTGGATCTTTGCCCTGTGTTTTTTTTTGTGAAAACATTTTATTCTCTATGGATCTTGCTATGAAATGTTTTTTCTTGTTTCAGTCTGCTTTTTTCCTTCCTTAGGGTATGGCCTGATCTTGGCTTCTAGTTGAAGTCCAGACGGGCAGGGGGTAGGGAGGGGAATCTACGTTTTTTATACAAGGCTGGGAGGCCTGCCCCCAGTTCCTGTTGGTTGGGCGCGGCCTGGCCTGTCCCTGGCTTCTGTTCGAAGTTCAGGGGGCCTGCCCCCTGCCTGCCCAGAGGCAGGCAGGGAGGGTTTTTGTGTTTTTATGCAAGTTTGGGGGAGTTGCCCCCAGTCCTTGTTAGTTGTGCGCAGCCTGGCCTGTCCCTAACTTCTGCTCGAAGTCCAGGGGGCCTGACCCCTGCCTGCCCAAAGGTAGGTAGGGAGGGTTTTTGCGTTTTTTATACAAGGTTGGGGGAATTGCCCCCAGTCCTTGTTATTTGTGCGTAGCCTGGCCTGTCCCGGGCTTCTGCTCGAAGTCCAGGGGGCCTGCCTGCTGCCTGCCCGGAGGTAGGCAGGGAGGGCTTTTGCGGTTTTTATACAAGGTTGGGGGAATTGCCCCAGTCCTTGTTATTTGTGCGTTGCCTGGCCTGTCCCTGGCTTCTGCTCGAAGTTCAGGGGGCCTGCCCCCTGCCTGCCCAGAGGTAGGCAGGGAGGGCTTTTTTGCGTTTTTTATACAAGGTTGGGGGAATTGCCCCCAGTCCTTGTTAGTCCGGCGCATGGGGCCTGCTCCCTTCCTGCCTAGAGGTAGGTAGAGGGGTTTAGAATTTTGTTGGGGGGGGGGGGGTCCATTTTCCTTGGTTCTGGCAACAGGGGGGCCTCCCCCTATTGCTCCCTGCTCGTTTGTGTGTGAGAGCGCAAGTTTAAACAGACAACGAGTATGAACTCTTGAGTTTTATATAAAAAAAACTTGTTTAAACATAAGGGTGGTCGGAGCCGTCGACATTCCATTCTGATCGTTCTCCGCCAGTATTTATCTAAAGACGAGATTTTCTTAACTCGACTAAACATAGTATCTTTTCAGGGTGTCGGCGTTCCAGTGCGCGCCCAGCTCCTGGCCTTCTGGGTTGGCGATTCTGTATGTGCCTGGTCCCAAAATCTGGGTCACCTGATATGGGCCTTCCCAGTTGGCACTTAGCTTGCCATGCTCCCTGGATCTTCCTACAGCCTGCGTTTTCCTCAGTACTAGGTCGCCTATTTAGAACCTTCTCTCATGAACCCTTTTGTTGTATGTCTTTCTCATTCTTTGCTGATAGGCGGCTATGTTGATGCTGGCCTCTTCCCTGACTTCATGGGCCAGGTCTAGGGCTTCGGCCATTGCTGCATCATTGTCAGCTCTGTTGTATTGCTGAGACCGTAGGGTAGGAACTCGTACTTCGATGGGTAATAAAGCTTCTGCTCCATACACCAGGCCAAATGACGTCTGACCTGTTGATTCCTTTCTGGTGGTCCTTATCGACCAAAGTATACTTGGTAGCTCGTCTGCCCACCTACCTTTGAGATCACCCACCATCTTTTTGAGCCCATTTAGGATCTGCTTGTTGGCGGCCTCGGCCTGCCCATTGGTTTGTGGGTGGCAGACGGCAGAGTAGGCGACTGTTATTCCATGCCCCTCCAGCCAGGCTCTTAGGGGGTCGTTATCAAACTGTCTCTCATGATCAAATACTAGCATTTTTGGCAGGCCGAATCTGGTTATGATGTTTCTCCAGATGACCTTTCTGACTGCAGGCTCAGTGATGTTAGGGACTGCCTCGGCCTCAACCCACTTTGTAAAGTAGTCAATTCGTACGATAAGAAACTTCCGTCCTCCCGTGGCCGCAGTAAAGGGGCCTAGTATGTCCATCCCCCATTGAGCGAAAGGAATGGGAGACAGAATTGGCCTGAGCTCTTGGGTTGGGGCATGAATCGATGGGGCGAAGAGTTGGCATTTTCTGCATTTTTGGGTTAAGTTCTTTGCATCTGCTAACATGGTAGGCCAATAGTAGCCTGCCCTTAGGGCTTTGTGGGCCAACGATCTTCCTCCAATGTGATGCCCGCAGATCCCTGAGTGGATGTCATCCAAAACTTCAGCGGCCTGCTCTGCCCTCAGGCAGCAGGGGGAAAGTGAAGGATTTTTTGTACAGCTCTTCGTCAATTATTATGAACCACGCTGCTCTGGTATGCACTTTCCTTTTTTGCGCTGGATCAGACGGTAGGGTGCCATATTTTTTGAACTGAATGAGGGGGGTCATCCAGCTCTCCTGCTCCTCTTCGATGATGTTGACTTCCTGACAGGTAGCAGTGGATTTCTCCTGTACAACATCTACCCAAACTGATCTCCTTATGCCCTGTAGGCTAGAGCTGGCCAGTTTTGATAGGACGTCCGCCCGATTATTCTGTGATCGGGGTATTTGCCTGACTTCGTAGGATTTCAGGTTTGATAGTTCCTGCTTCACCTTTTCTAGGTAGGCGGCCAGGGCCTGGTCCCTAGCTTCATACTCTCCGTTGATTTGATTGGCAATGAGCTGAGAGTCAGTCGCTAATATAATCCGCTCTGCGCCTGCTGCCTTGGCTAGATTTATCCCTGCAAGTACGGCTTCATATTCTGCCTTGTTGTTCGATGCAAGGAAGGTGAATCTGAGCGCATGCTCAAAATCCACTCCTTCAGGGCTGGTCAGTACGACACCTGCTCCTGCACCATTGGCCGTTGAGGACCCGTCAGTGTATACTATCCATTCTCCGGCAGGGGGCTCCTCTTCCCCTGAATGAGAACATTCAGCCAGGAAGTCTGCCAAGGCCTGTGCCTTGATGGCTGTACTGGGTTGGTATGATATCCCCAGTCCGCTCACCTCAATTGCCCATTTTAGCAGCCTCCCTGACTTTTCGAATTTTTCCAATATCTTTTCTAGTGGCTGGTCGGTGAGGACCACAACAGGGTGCGCGTCGAAGTAAGTCCTGAGTTTTCTAGCTGCTATGATGACTGCGTAGGCGACTTTTTCTACCAAGGGATAGTTTCTTTCAGCTGCCCCCAGGGCGTGGCTTACAAAGTAGATGGGCTGCTGTGAGCATGCTTCCTCTTTCAGAATGACTGCGCTTACCGTTGAATTGGTGACAGCAATGTAAAGGTATAGTTTTTCTCCGGCTACTGGCCTTGTCAAGGTAGGGAGTTTTTTCAGATGTTCCTTCAGTTGTTCGAAGGCTTTCTTTTGCTCTTCTTCCCATTTGAACAGTTTATTGCCTTTTAATACTTTGAAGAAAGGGGTCGATTTGTCTGCTGATCTGGCGATGAAGCGAGCCAGGGCAGCCATCCTGCCTGTTAGCCGTTGTATGTCCCTTATAGTCTTAGGCTCTGGGAGGTCCAAGACTGCCTGAATCTTCTCGGGATTGGCGTCTATTCCTTTTGGTAGGACTCCTTCTGGTAGGACTCCTCTAGGTCGGCCCCTATGAGGACCTGCCTCCTTGGTTTTAAGCCCACCAGCATGCTTTCCCCTTCAGGCTCCAGGTGGGCTGCTGTTTGCTGCTGCCGGGATTTCACCCTCCCTACTTGGGGAACTATCGGCTTTTCGTTTTCCCTTTCTTTCTGTTTCATGGGCTTGCAGGGCCACAGAATAGCAATGTCTGGCTGACTCCTGATCCCCGTGAACTTTTCCTTCCATGCCAAAGTCTGTCACATAGGCTATGGTGAGAGCCCTGATTGATATGGCGGCTTCGATCTCGTCCAGGGTGGCCCGCCCTATCAGGGCGTTGTATGCAGACTTTGCATCCACCACGACAAATGACGCCCTGACATTCCTGGCAGAGGCCCCTTACCCGAACGTTACTGGTAAGTCGATAATCCCCATGGGAAGCACGCCTGCCCCACTGAACCCATACAGAGATCCAGGGGCCGGCTTAAGGTGTCTCTTTTCTAAGTTCATTCTTTCAAAGGCGTCCTTGTATAAGGGGTTTGTGTAGGCGCCAGTGTCCACCATGCATCTCTTGACAATGTGATTGCTAATCTCAAGAGTTAGGACCAAAGGATCACTGTGTGGGTATATTACCCTTTCTGCGTCTTCAGGGGTGATGCTCAGGGTCGTGCCCCTTGGGCTTTCTGCCTTCTCGGCGTAGCAAATCTGATTCCGTAATTCGCGGATCTGTCTTTTCTGGCTTCGCCTGCTTGTTCGTCCCTCTGCATCCCCTGACACTACATGAATTATCATGCGATTTTAGGCCGAACCCTCAGGCTTGTCTGTCGCCTCCTTTTGGGATTTGTTCCTTCCTGCATAGTTACTCAGCCAGCCGTTTCTTATGAGCTTCTCTATCTCGTCCTTTAAGTGTCGGCACTCCTCAGTGGTGTGGCCTATGCAATCATGGAACGTGCAGAATTTTTTAGGATCCCCCTTCAGGCTGCGCGGCTTATTCGGGCGATTCCACTTTGCTGTTTCCTTCTCCAGCTCAAAGATCTCTGCCCTCGGCCTGTTGAGGGCCGTGTAACTGTCAAACCTTGGCTGGTAAGCTGTGCGCTCTTTCTTGGGGGTATCCCCTTCCTCTTTCTGTTTGCCCGGTTCGTTCCTGCCACGTCCACCCTGCGGTCCCCCTTGCGGCCTCGCTTGGCCTGCAGGGGTATCCGGCAGGCTGTGGAACTCTTCCTGCAGAATGAACCCTTCGGCAATTTTTCTGGCCTTGGCCAAGGTTTCAGGCTGGGCCCTGATCATCTGATTCTTCATCTCACCTGGGAGCAGGGAGATTGTCAGGGCGTAGGCAGCAGTTGAGTCATCAATCTCCCTGACTTTCTGGTAGGACAAGTCGAACCTCTTTAGGTACTCCCTGAAGCTCTCGCCCTTTTTCTGCTTCAGGGTCATAAGGTCAAACCGAGTGAGTCGTCTCCTCTTGTTCCCTGCGTATTGTTCAAGGAAAGCCTCAGCTAACTCTATAAAGAAGCTGATCGACCCCTGGCGAAGGTCCCTGAACCATCCCTGTGCAAGTCCTACAAGGGTGGTTGGGAAGATTTTGCACCAGATTGCATCATCCACATCATACATGCCCATGTGACTTTCAAATGCTGCCAGATGGTCCTCTAGATCTGTAGTCCCGTCAAACTTGACGGTGGGCATCTTGATCTTCGGGATGGGATATTCTTGTACGTCAGGATGGAGAGGAGTCTTCGTGGGCCTGCCTAACATTCGTGACCTGCTTTCCCCAGACTGGTTACCGTGGACATCCCACTATCTAGGGGTCGGTTTCCTCGTACTGGGGGAGCGGTGCCTTGGTGGTCGCCTGTTCGTTGCCTCGTCCTCCGTGTCAGGGGAGGGTTGCCTGGACCATTTTCTCCGGAACTGACCGAGGTTGTCATCTTGGTGATACCTTGATTCGAGCGGCTGCCCCTGGTTAAGCCTAGATTGCAGGCTCTGGGACAGCCCTGGAGCTGGCTGTCCTTTTACTGCTGGCGTTAACCTGGAGAAGACTCCGCCCTGCTTCTCTCCCAGGCGTTTAGACGCAGGCTCCCTGTGCCTCATTCGATCCTGCAGTCTCTGAGACAGACCTCTCTTCTCCCTGGACGTGGACTCCGTGGTGTGTATAGAGAACGCCTGTTGTTGGGCAGGCGGCTCCTGGCTGCTTGCTGTGATGCGCTTCTGTACCTGTGCGTATACTTGAGCTGTTTTCCTTGCCTTCCTCTGGGCGTTTCTGGCGGCGGTTCGCCTCGTACCCCCAGCCCCCTCTCTACTTGCTGAGCGGGGCTGCCTGGGGGTCGTTGCGACCCTGCCTACCAGGTCCTTAGGGGTAAATTCCTGGTTGAGCATTGCGGAGAAGAAGGCAGCTGTCTGTACCATCCGAGCTTGGGTTAGGTTTAGGGTATGCCCTGGATGTGCCACAACTGTATTTGGCATGCCCAGGAGACTGGTTCCCCTACCCCCGGGATCGTGGCGGCAGGAGCCCTCTCTGGTTGCGGCATGCCGTATAGGGGGGTCACCGGTGGGACCGTCGGACCTGCCCCTATACTAGCGTCGACAATCTCAGGCATGATTGCCTCAATTGGTTAATTTTGTATTTGGGAATGGTTGATTTTTTGTGGGTAATTCGTGGATACAACCAGATCTCCCCACAGACGGCGCCAAATTGTTCCGGTATCGGAAACAATTAACCTGACCACAAATTCGGGTCTCTAAGATGTAATGCTTCTAATGTGATGATCGCTCAATTTCCTTCGGTCTCCCCTTCTCTTCACTCCGGTGATCGGACCTCCCCGGCGAGAGTGAGCTGCTCCCTGCACAATGAACGCACAGGGCCTCGGAGGTGTCCGAGGGAACCCTTTCCGATGCCTAAGTCAGTCCGTGAAAATGCCTTAAGAAACCTAGTTCGTGAGGAGCTAGGCGGCGGTTTTGGAGTGAAAGTCTAGAGAGAGAAAATCCCACCCCTCTCAAGTGGGAAATATATGTGTATATATACCTTTCTACAAGAGAGGGAAGTAGAAGGAGGATGGGTGGATGAGGGGGTGACAAGTGGCTTCTCCTCATCCACTCATTCTCATTTACCTTAGACAAAATGACGGAGGGGCCCCTTGGTGGTCCCTGCCCTGCCTGCGGGGATTTCCCCAGAGGACAGGCGGGTAGGGGTTATGTGAAGGCCGAGTTGAGCAGGCCGCATCGCCCTGCCGGGCAGGCGGCTGTCTGAAGTTGTCCCCTAGGGTTTTGCCTGGTGGACGACCCGGTGCAGGCTGCCGACCCTCATCAGATAGAAAGCCATTAGATATTTTTAGAAGCTTCATAGTTTTCATCAATCTTCATCTTTTTCATCTAGCTTTAGATTCAAGCTTTTGTAAGGAATTCTAGTTTTAATCTTGAAGTTCTTGGAAGATCATCAAGGGATTAGTGACAAATCCATTGTCTTCATATAGTAATCATCAAGGGATATCGTCATGGCTAAACGGCGCACCATCGTACATGCACATGTGCATCAAGCAGTAAATGTCGGATTCCGCGTCGTTCTTCCTGGCGCTCTGTCATTCCAACTTTATCTGGCGATGTGTAAACTTCGGCATGGAAAGGCCCTTCATTAGTCCCTTATTGTCCATGTAGTCGGCCACTGCAGACGACTATTGCAATTTTAGGTTAAAGTAAACGTCGACACTTACAGAAGTAGCAAAATAATTTAGCAGCGAATTAAATCTTACTGATGCAACTTACTATTCTGCTTGACATCCCGAACATATACGAGCTCGGAGTGTGAGTCTGGTGAATGAGGATGTCCATAGTGCGGTCTCTAAAATTGGTGTAGACGCACGCGTAGTGCCCCATAGCATGTACCGGGATAAACAGTAGGTCGGCGTTCATGTCGAAGGTTCCATTGTAGTCTAGGACGAATCTGTCCCATGCTGCATACACGTCGTCATAGTCTTCGTCCGCGGGGTTACTTGATCCAGGCTGCTCCAGTATATGAGCAAGTGAGTCCTAACGGGGGTGAGGGGGTGAATATTAGTTGTACATAACAAAGAACATAGGTTACGAATTTCATAAGAGAGTACAGGTCAAGGCAGACTGCCTAAGTCACATGGCGGACTGTCTAAGTCACAATCACACAACTCTGCCGTCATAATTTCACCCAGAACTATATAAAGTGCGTGACTGTACACCATAAAGTGTGTGACTGTACAATATAAAGTGTGTGACTATGTAATCTACAGCCTGTTACTTTACACCTTAAAGTGTGTGATTATACACCATAAAGTGCGTGACTGTACAATCTAAAGTGTGTGACTATGCAACCTACAGCTTGTGACTTTACACCTTAAAGCGTGTGATTATACACCATAAAGTGTGTGACTGTACAACCTAAAGCATGCAAACATGCAAAGTCAGCATAAAGTGTGTTAATATAAAAACATGCAAAGTCACATGTGGTACAATCACACCACTTCTTCGCCAGAGTTACACACACAATCATTTAGAGTCATGATTATCCAACTCACAGTCAATGTGTCTGGAGTCATATTACCATTCAATGTAATAGATGGGGGAGGAAGGCATACTATGTGACGAATACCGAACGAAGCCATCGTCACTCCAGATGGGGAGGGCACCCCACGCCGTGAGTCATCCGTCTCCAACAAGTTCATCAGGTGCGAACAACACTCCAGAACCACCTCACTCATTTTACCTCCGGATAAGAGCGGTTGAATCTCACGCCTCTCCAGCGTCGCACGAGCGTTATAATACCCTAATTGCTCCCTGTGTTACGAATTGGTTAGATTGTTTAATATGCAACAGGAACTAGAGGCGTAAACGCTTACATACTTTTTTTCGTACCCATTATCATCAAGGAAGCAGTAGTCGGCGATGTGTTTTTGCAGGTAGAGCATCTTACTCATCAGTGGCCGGTTCATGCGAAACGAGTGCGACATGACGATGGCTTCGGGGTCCTCTTCCCCTTGGTATAAAGAGCAACCCAACCCATCCTCACTGCCCCGTGATCGAGCCTTGATTGTTGACCGACATTCTTCGGGGACTGATTGGGGTTTGGGTTCGGGCGTCGTCGGGGTTGAACTCATACGCTTTCGCTTCTGGGAGGTTGTCTTCACCGGAAAATTTTCATTCGCACGGGTCAACAACAACGATTCTTTGTAATTTTTGAAAGTTTCTACGCTCTTTAAAACAGCGTCCCTCAACTTGTTCACATCACTCAAAACAAGGGTCGCGGCGATCTCTGCCCTGCACAGATTCATGGCCGCCATTGTCCCCAAAGAGCAATGAAATGGGAACCCGGCGTACAACATCATGTGCATCATCAGGTACACTCCACAATCATTGGCGGAGTAGCCTACCTCCTGCCAAAAATATGGGAATGTTCACCATCCTAAACGCACTGACTTTCTTACCCTTGCTTGCTCACCCTCCCGCTGTACCATGTACTCTTCCATTTTATCAGCCTACAAAATAAATCGAATCAGGATAAGTTGTTGAATACAGTCATAGTCACAAAGTTGATTTAATAGTCACACATGTCACGTAAAAGAATCTTACCGCTATTCGAGCAATGCCACAGTAAGGCAACATATCAAAATCGTCACCGTACAACCTGTTGTCAAGATACTCTACTTGTTTTGATTGGAATTTTATGCAGGCGCAACTGTAGTGGTCGTTGTCCTCGGATAAAACTGGGACGAACACCTGCAACCAATGCGTCAGAAATTTATGCTCATAGCCACTACTAACGAACATTATTTGTGGCTTTTTGCAGAGTAATATCATGTCTGAGTCCAAAGCAAATTCGAAGAAACTGTTTCGCCTCCACTCTTCCCATATGTAAAATATCCACTGCAAGAAAAGCAGCCCCGGGCGTCCACCTGATGGGCGTCCTGGGCATACGGACGCCTAAATGGCATCTGCATAAAAAAACAGGCGTCCACTGTCGGACTCCAAATATGGCGTCCGACAAAAAGGGGAAGGAAAATATTTAGGCAAACGGGCGTCTGCTGGCGGATGCCATTTTGGCCTTTATGGCGTCCACTAGCGGACGCCAAATGGGTTAGGCGGGCGTCCACTAGCGGACGCCAGGTCGTGTCTCCAAATTTTTTTTCGTCGTCCACTATCGGACGCCCGTTTGCCCAACTCGCTTAAAATGTTAGCCGACTCCCCTCGCCTCATTTTTACTTCAAATTTTTTTCACTCTCTACCATAAACCCGCGACTCCTGTCCTCCATTTTCCCTTCTTCTTCCTAATTTACGGTATGTTTTTCTTATTTTAATTACTTCTTATTCATTATAATGTTTGTTATTTTTTATTTATTTCAGTTTTTTTTTCAGTTATTATTGGTAATTTGATAGTTAATATTGTTTAGGTTTCAATTGAGTTGCATTGTTTGTTTGCCCATTAGTTTAGCCCAATTTTGATTAGGTAGATTAGTTTTGCCCATTAGTTTGATATAAGCTTAGGGTTTATGGTATTGATGTTGTGATGAATTCGGTGAGAATATGATTAAATTGGGTTTGGTTTGAGTAATTTGTTAGTATAAATATGTTAAGGTCAATTCTATTTTAATAATACATTTGGGTTTAGTTTGTGTAATTTGTGATTAAATTGGAGAAATTAAGTTAGGGAAATTAAGTTTGAGTAATTTGTAATTTGTGATTAAATTGTGATTACATTTGGCTTTAGTTAGTTCTAAATTAAGTTTAGGGAAATTCAACTTTAATTTGTTACATTTTTTTTTTCAGTTTAATGTTTGTAATTTTTGATTTATTTCACTTATTATTGCTAGTTTGATAGTTAATTTTGCTTATGTCTCAATTGAGTTACATTGTTTGTGTGCCCATTAGTTCAGCCCAATTTAAATTAGGTAGATTGTTGGTGTAAGCTTAGGGTAAGTGATATTGATGTTGTGAGGAATTTGTGAGAATTTGATTAAATTGGGTTTAGTTGAGTAATTTGTTAGTATAAATACGTTAAGGTCAATTCTAAATTAATAATACGTTTGAGTTTAGTTTGAGTAATTTGTGATTAAATTGAGGAAATTCAGTTAGGGAAATTAAGTTTGAGTAATTTGTAATCTGCGATTAAATGGTGATTAAATTTGAGTTTAGTTAGTGCTAAATTAAGTGAGGGAAATTCAACTTTAATTTGTTGTATATATTTTTTTTACATAGAAAATGAAGAGAATTGAACAGAAATGTATGTATGAGGGAAGACTTGATAAGAAAAGATGTCCCACCATCGAATTTTTGAGGGGTGTTGAATCATTTGTGGAGGTTGCTAAAAAATCAGTTGACTATGTATCGAAGGGGGGAAGTTAGGTGTCCATGTACTAAGTGCAATAACCTAAAAATTTTTGAGGTCATTGTGGTTAAGTAACATGTCATCTGTAATGGTTTTTCACCCAATTATTATCGTTGGATTTGTCATGGTGAGCCCTCTCAGTCCGAGGAACTCGAGATCTGACAAAATGAGGGGAGGGGGGGGGGGGGGGGGGGGTTGAGAGGTATGATAGTTGACGTTGTGGAGTGTAACTTGTTTAGCAACGATAACACATATAAGAATGACGACTTACCTAACGCACAAGACTCACCTAACCCACAAGAATCTAATGCACGAACAAAGGCTTTTTTCGACATGTTGAACGCTTAGGAGAAACCGTTATATGGAGGGTGCAATTTGACTTTGTTAGAAGTCGCATCTATGGTAGTTAGCCTTAAATGTGAGTTCAACCTACCCTTTTATTGCGTCGATGGTGTTTCTGCCTTGCTTAAGAGAGTCATCCCAAAAGACAATATCATGATCCGAACTTTCTACACAACCAAAAAAAGTTTTGAAGGGTCTTCAACTCCCGCATGAAAAGATTGATGCTTATCCAGATGGATGTATGTTATTTTGGAGGACGATGCGATGCTTGATGAATGTAGACGATGCGGTAAGGGTAGGTATAAGACGAATGAGGGGGATATTGTTTTGAGGGGTAGAAAGGGAAAAGTGGTGATAGGGGTAAGAAACTTATCCCAATTAGTCAGCTTACGTACTTCCCCATTGCACCTAGACTTCAGAAATTGTATGCCACAAGAACTATAGCCAAGCAAATGAGGTGGCACAAGGAGAACATTAGGGTACCAGGGAAGATGTGTCATCCGAGTGACGGTGAGGAGTGAAAGCGTTTTGATAGACTACATCTCCACTTTGCATTAGAACCTTGAAATGTAAGGCTTGGGTTGTGTACTGATGGATTTGCACCTTTCGGCCAATTTGGTAAGTCGTACTCTTGCTGGCCTGTGATGACCACACCTTATAACCTACCTCCTCGGGTGTGTTTGAAGCAGCCTTTCATCTTCCTATCTCTTATTGTCTGTGGACCCAAAAATTCGAAAAATCATTTAGATGTTTACTTACAACCTGTTATTGAGGAATTAAAACAATTGTGGGAAGTAGAAGTGGAAACTTATGATGTCTCTCTGAGACAAAACTTTCAGCTGAAAGCGGCTCTGTTGTGGACTATAAATGACTTCCCCGCATATGGTATGCTCTCGGGGTGGTCTACTGCGGGTCAGAAAGCATGTCCGTGTTGTATGGATGAGAACAAAGCTTTTTATCTTCCAAATTCTAGTAAAATTAGTTGGTTTGACTGTCATAGACAGTTTCTACCAGAAGGTCACCCATATAGGAAGAATAAGAAGGCATTCAAGAAGGGTGAGGTTGTGCTTGATGACGCACCAGATCGACTCCCAGGAGATGAAATATGGGAGTTGATTTCCGAGTACCCGTCCACTGTTCACGGAACCGAGCAGGAGTTCAAAGATCGGAAAAAGTTGGTTGGTTTAAACGTAGCATATTCTTTGACCTACCATATTGGAGTACTTTTGTTACTTCGTCACGATTTAGATGTGATGAACATAGAGAAAAAAATTTTGAGCAGTTGATCCACACTGTGATGGATGTGGAGGGGAAGAGTTGTGACACTACAGGCTCCCAGCGAGATGTAAAAAATTGTTGTGACCGTCCTCAATTCCACATAAAACGGGATGGATCCAAACCGAGAGCCATGTATAACATTGACAAGTCTCAGAGAAGGGCGTTGCTGGAGTGGGTAGAGAAGTTAAAGTTCCCTGATGGGTACGCCTCCGACTTCAAACGTTGTGTTGATCTTAAGAATCTAAAGCTGCAAGGGTTAAAGAGTCATGACTGTCATGTCTTCATGGAGAGGTTACTACCAGTATCACTAAAGCAGCTTCTGCCACCGACGATGTGGAATTCTATAACTGAGATATCTCAGTTTTTCCGAGATTTATGTTCTTCTACAGTATCAATTGAGGACATGACTCGGCTGGAGGATCAAATTCCACAGATACTATGAAAACTTGAGCTGATCTTCTCACCGTCGTTCTTTAACTCCATTGAGCATCTACCTATCCACCTGCCCTACGAAGCTAAGGTTGGAGGACCTTTCCAGTATAGATGGATGTATCCATTTGAAAAGTACATAAATTTTAGTAACTTAATTTTTAATTTTAATTTAAACATAGCTAATTTTTATTAATTCAAGTGCATAACTTCTGTATATAGGTTCCTTAATCATTTGAAGAAGAAAATTGGTAATAAGGCTAGGGTAGAAGGCTCTATTTGTAATGCATATTTGACAGAAGAGATTGCAAACTCCTGCTCCCTCTACTTTGAGAAAGATGTGCAAACAAAAACTAAGAATCTGAACCTAGAACAGTTCGTATCAATTGATCCTACTATACCCGAGTTTTTTCAAAAGAAGGACGAGGAAGGAACGTCATCCGTTGAGGGTTATAGGATGGTAGATGAAAAAGAGTACAACCAAGCTCACCTTTACCTAGTTTCCAATTGTGAGATTTTAGAGCCTTATGAGAAGCAATTTGTAACCGAATATGTGGCTGCAAACCCTCATGTGAATGCTGATGATGTTTGGAGTAAGCATGAGGAACAGTTTCCTAAGTGTCTTAAGGATCATGTAGTTGCCTTAGACATACAAGATGATTTGGTTAGAAGTTTGGTATACGGTCCTTTGCGAGTGGTTAAAACCTCGAACTGGTACTCCGTAAATGGGTTCAAATTTCACACATTAAACTACGGGAAGAACAAGGTTAGATGTAATTTTGGTGTGAATGTGTCATCCCTTGATGGTGATGAGTACTATGGTATTTTGGAGGATATTTTCGAGTTGTGTTATGCTGGTAAAGAACGGGGGCATAGAGCTGTGATATTCAAATGTGAGTGGAAAGACAACTCAGTGAACGGAACCCGAGTGCATCAATGTTACAAGATTGTTAAAGTTAATCATACCAGGAAATATCCTAAGTAAGATCCGGTCATACTCGCACATCAGGCAAAGCAAGTGTACTTTGCTCCTTATCCCTACACGAGAAATGACAGAAATAAAAGTCAATGGTGGGAAGTCTTTAAGACTAAACAACAGGGGCAAGTAGATAGTTCTCTTTTCAAGGAAGATGCTACTTCAAGTGGTACACACTTATCTCCAAGTGACGAAACCATATTCTCCAATGAAAATGAAAATGAAGGGGTAAAGGAAGATTTAGAGGATGATGACGATGGTGATAACGATTACATCGTTACGAGTGTTCGGGAGATCCCTGAGGATGATGACGGACACGACGAAGAGAATTTGGAGGACGATTAGGTGGAGGGCGAGGAAACGGAGGAGGAAGATCAGAATGAGGAAGATGAGGGTGATGACGATAATGACAACGAAGATGAGTATTAGAGCTGTTGGACTAGGTTTTATTTGTCGTTGTCTTAATTATTGGGTGCATTATTTTAATCAAGTGTGATTGTAATTGCTAATTGTTGTTGACATTATCTGTTGCAAGGTTAAGATGGCAGGCAGAGGCACTAGGAGACATGGTGGGGGTAGTAGGTCTGCTTAGACGTCACAGGCGCAACATGTGGAGGAGGAAGTGGTCCCCGAAACGGGATCGGGGCAGAACCAGCAGCAGGACGAGCGGTAGTACGACGACGAGGGCCGGTTGTTGATTGACCCTGGTCACATCTGGTAATATAATCTAACATATCAAAACTTTTGTAACATGTGAATTGTTCGACTATATTTTTTAAGATTTCATACATATATGTGATTCTCGACACGGTGCAGGTTTTTGCATGAAGATGTGACTACAGGATGTACTAACAGCTACATGGTCGATAAGGGTCAGGGATATGCATGTTGGTCTATGGTGCCACTAGACGTACGGCAGTGGTGGTTTAACAACTTCAGAGTACGTTGATTGTTTTACTTACCGAGTTGTTATTTTATAATATAGACTTTGTAAATATTTTCGCTACTAATTAATAATTCGCCTTGGTTCTGTAGTTGAATTTTTCTTGGAAGCGGAAGTTGGAAGGAAGGGTGTGGGACAGGTATAATGAGACCTGTACATGACGTTTCGCAGACGTCATGTACAAACGCCATGACCGAGGGACAGCCCTGAAAGACCTTACATGTGTAGTTTTTAATAGTACTCAGGTTGAACTAACAATCTAACTTCACTCTTTTATTAACTACTCCCTCCGTTCCAATGAATTGTTTGCCTTTCCTTTTGGCACCAAGGTTAAGGGAACCAATGAGGGAGTGACATGTAGAGCAAAACTCATGAGAATGATCAAATTGCATATAAAAAACATTCCTAAAATAGAAAGGCAAACAATTCATTGAGACGCCCCAATATGGAATAGGCAAACAATTCATTGGGACGGAGGGAGTAATATATTAGTAATTTCATATTTCAGGGGAAGCGTTGAAGAGGTGGGTCGCATTCCACAACAGCCCGGAGTTCAAGGTTAGGTCGGCAAGGGGAAAGAGGAACAAGATGAAGAACTATGAATTGGAGGGGAAGACAAACCCGACACATCGTCGAGGTTCTCAGTCTTCGTATCGTCGTGCCATGAAAGTATGATTTTTATTAATATTACAGTATTACATAAATTCTCATAAATTATGTTCGCATAATATTCACCTAACGTTCATATACATTTAATAGATACGAGCCGATACCGGGAAGATGCCAACCGCGCCGGAGCTGTTCCTGGACATGCACGGGAAGACCGATGATGAAGGGGGGGCTCACTTTATCACGAGGAGAGATCAGGCGATCTGGGTGAGTACTAACTATTTCAAATAAATCAACTTTGTCTTACTTTAGGCGGTAAATAACTATCTTTACTGTTTTCATCTAATAACTAAAATTGAAATCGTTGTTGTGTATGTAGAATGCCTACATTGAGCACAACACTGATACCGCTTCTGATCAGCCTACCCAAACCGACCCGAATCAAATTTTTTTCCGCGTCGTCGAGGGGTACAGGAAAGAGAATGTGTACGGTGTAGGGAATGCGCACGGGATGTACTTCACATCTCTGCCACCGCGTCTTGATACCGCTTCGCAGATGGAGTGAACGCCCGTGGGATATCAGCACGACCCGGAGAAGAACTAGATGAAGGAAGAGCTGACACAACAGAAGGAGCAAATCAGGAAGATGTAGAAACAGATGGACCTATTTCAAACCATGTTTGCGAGATGCAACCAAGGTCCCAACCAACGCCCTCCGGACGACAAAGACCCCTTTAACGGGGGTGGTGGGAACTCGGGGGCGTCAGCTAGCTTCTCAGTTAGCTGATAGATTGTTTTTGTTATATTGTGACCGGATTTATGGATATGTATCGTCGAACTAATTTGGATGTATGTACCTTTAAACCATTTGTTAAAACTTATTTATATGAATGTTTTCTCCGCAGAAATGTGTCGAGAGTTGAAGTGTTATGGTATTGTGAATGAAGTTGAGGTATTGTGAATAATTGGGAGTTGAAGTGTTGTGGTTGTTGTTTATTTCGCAAATTTTGGCTAGACATCGAATGCATGTTTACGGTCTTATAACACCACACTTGGCGTCCACTAACGGACCCCAATTCCGACGCCAAGGTAAGCAAAATTTGGTCCAAAAGTCAGATACTCAGGGGACTGGCGTCTGATAGCGGGCGGCACCTGGCTGTCAGACGCCATATGGGGCTGATGGCGTGCGTCTGTGGACGCCAGCCAGTGTCACTTGGTGTGCGACTATGGACGCCATCCACTGTCACTTGGCGTCCACTATCACACACCATACTCGCGTTCGTTGTCAGTCGCCAGCGTGGACGCTCGTTTTCTGGCATCCAACAGTGGACGCCCGCTTCAAAAATAGGTGACCGGTCGTGGCTACCAATTTCTGGCGTCTGACTATGGACGCCCGTCCCAAAATAGAGTCCGCTAACGCAAGCCATTTTTGGACCCCTTTGAGCTTTATTCTTGTAGTGATCTGTCCGTCTAGATTCAGGCCCTCGTCTTTTTTGTTCCACAATTCCAGCATGGGTGTCTTCTCACATGCGCCGATGTTAATGCAAGTAGTTAGTGATTATACACCCTCAAGTGCGTGACTATACACCTGGTAGTGTGTGACTATACAGCTTATAGTATGTGATTATACACCTCCAAGTGTGTGACTGTACAACCTAAGGTGTGTGACTATACACCTTCAAGTGTGTGACTGTACACCACAAAGTGTGTGACTGTACAACATGAAGTCCATGATTATACACTATAAAGTGTGTGGCTATACAACATAAAGTTGGTGAAATTTTTAAAAAACATGTGGTGCTGCAGATTTTTGGAGGGTCAGCGTACCGTATGTCCAAGAGAGAAGAAATATCTACTAGTTACGCGTGTTGTGGATTTCTCGTACGTAAGTTGGTTGAGTAGCCTACATCAGCAGTCAATGACGTTATTTGTCACCTGCACGCCGTTCTCAAGCGACTGCATGTCCTCCCTCGTTATACAGTCGTATGTTGTGTACTCGACAAATTGTTCGCTGCAGATCAAACAAAGTCTCGATGAACACATGTATATAAAATGACATGTGTATAAAATACGTGAACACCACAATTAATACGTACCCTTTTGATGGTCAGTGTCGAAGATGTAGTCTATCACATCCTTCTGCACGCTGAAGATATCTGAGAAGATGACTACATTAGAGCAAATGAATCGAGAAACGACAAGCTGCCCCCTTTGCGGGGAGCCACAGTCCACAGAACACCCCAAATTTTCCGGCACGATACCCATGCACTCAAATGCCACATCGGAGTGGAAAAGGTACCGATGATGTACACCGCCGACGTTGGGAACGTACGTTGTTCCTTTTTCACTCGCAATCTCGGCTTACCCTGTCTCGCCTGCTCGCTGAGCATCCTCCGTGATGATGTCCACTGTTGTCGTGGTAACATTCACAGCGTCAGCTACATCCCACCCCGCCTTCTGCAGCGCTACCTCAAGACTCACACTCACTTCACCGCCCGCGTTTGTTGTAGTTGGGTCTGCGGTTGTGCTCTCATCGAGCACAGCCGCGCGTGCATCCGTCGCGTCCCAACCCGCCTGCTGTAGAGCCAGAACTACCTTGTGGCTCTCGCTCATGTCTTCTTTTGTGGCTGGCGAGACAGATCACGTAGTGAGCTCGTCCACAGTTGTCCGTGCATCTGCGGCCTCCCAACCCGCTCGACGTAGAGCCACAACTACGGTCAGACTCATACCAACCGATGCCTGCACCTCGTAGCCTGTTTCAAGTTCTTCACCATGGGTCAGAGTATCTTCGTTGTGCGGCTCGTCTGCAACATGCTCGGCCGTATCGTCATTAGCCTCCTCGTAACCCTCATCCTCACAAAAACCCAGTGATACAAAGCCACCTTCAAAACTACCCTCGTCCTCGTACCCTCTTGTACTCTCATCGCGAAGTCCCCCCACTAAGACCCTTGCCCTCTAGACTGGGGTTAACATCTTCCAATTCTTCCTCCAAGTAACCAGCATCACGTAAGTCTTCCACCATACCGCGTACTTGCTTGAAGGCACCAGGACTGCGTTGTTCCTCGCCCTTTTCAAAATGCGTACCGTCCGCAATGATGGGAGTGTTCTGGGTAGCTTTCCTCAACTGGTCGACCACTGAAACAACTTCGTCGACATACCTGAGGAGTGAGGACAACTGGATCCTCCCAGAATTGTTGAGAAGACGGGTGTTGACTTGGAAGTGCCATGTCCCTCGTTGCTATATCCTTTACAGTTGAGGCAACTTCCTCACATGACTTGCAAAACGCAAGCGCGATCCTCTGAAACTTAAGTAAGAACTCATGGTCGGCCTATTAGTCAGTCAAAGTCAAATCATTAGTTCAGTTAGACAATGAGTGTAAAGCTGCGCGGTTCTATAACATAATGAGTATGACCATACATCACATTGAGTGTGACAATACATCTTCAAGTGTCTAACTATACAGCTTAATAATTGAACAAACTACGTGATTTTACAAGACAGTTAATGTGACTATACATCTTCAAGTATGTGACTATACAACATAATGATTGTACAAGCCGCGTGATTCCACAACATAGTGAGTGTGACTATACAACTAAAAGTGTGTGATCCTGCAACATAATGACTGTGCCTATTCAACTTCAATATACAGTCACACTAAATGGTTTACAAACACAGTCGCGCAGTAAATTATGTGATGTCGCAGTTGATTTAGTCACAGTCAAGCAAACAATTGAAAACAGTCACACTCAATTGACGGTATAAAGAGTGGCAGCGAGATAACTTACGTTCACGACTCTGGCCTTCAGTTGCTCGTCGCTCTTGATCCCCGACGGTAGAGGGACCACTGCGTGTGTAATGCTACCCGTACATGCTACTCTATCTGGACTAGAACGCTGTCTGCCAAACTGCGGAGTTGTAGCGTGCAAACCCTCGTCACCCGTCACCTCACATGTACGTGTGTACGATACCTTGGAGCGCAACTGATTCCCTTGTGACCCCGTCGCTAGCTCCCCATCCAGACGCTTGCTTATCCTCCCCGCATCCCAATGCCTGATCAACGGGAGGTCGTATTTGCAAGTGCATACCGTTGGAAGTAGACAATCATGAGAACTGGGATGCATCCCCGGAGGTAATTAGGTTGTTTACTTAAGTCACGCGTCTCCTTCCCCGCGTGTACCAGCTCTTGCAGCACGTATGTACACCAGTCTTATTGTTTAATTAATCTCATGTCCTCCACCGCGGCAAGTAGGCTGAGGTCGAGCGAGTTGTTTGTAGTAGGCGTGAGGAATGACGACAGTGAGAACAAGATGAACCAACGTTTAGTGTTGATCTTAAGATGGATGGATGGCCTTCAGGTTTATAAAAAAAAGGAAGACTGACATTTTGCCTGCCAAACATTGCGCGTCAAGCTACCCCTCACCCAAATCAATCACTGTCATTACTTCCCTTCTCTACTCTCCCGCCTATTGCCTATTACCCTTCCCAATCACCTCCTTTTGAATTCATTTCATCAACTACACTCCCATTCCATCTAAAATCTCTCTCTAAGAAAACCCCATCAAATAAGCTCCATCAATAACTCCGATCATACTCCGTCAACAACTCCGATCATACTCTGTTTTTAACACAACATACTTCGTCAGTAACTACGATCATCATACGAAGGTATGTTCATGCATAAACTACCATCGTCGTTTTAGTGGTTAAACCCTAAAATTATTTTCCGTTCTGATAACCCTAAAATTAATAATGTAATTACCTGATATTTCCTGTTCAAGTTTATATAATGCAATTTTTTTGGGCCGGTAAGAATGTACAGTCATATGATTTTCTCATGTTCAAGTTCCCAAAATCAGCTTTCTAATTAGGAATATGACTGTGCTAATGATGATCGAAGTTTAATTAACTATATGGCTTTTATTTTCCATTGTATAGTTAACTATGTGGTTGTAGTTGTATAGTCACACAGGTGATATTGTATAGTCGCACTCATTTTGTTTTAGAGTTGCACTCATTCTTGCACTGATTAGTGGGTGTTAATTAACTAACCATAGATATATAATTAACTACTCCTTCCGTCCCAATGAATTGTTTGCCTATTTCATATTGGGGCGTCTCAATGAATTGTTTGCCTTTCTATTTTAGGAATGCTTTTTATATGTAATTTGACCCCTGACTCCACGTGTCACTTCCTTATTGGTTCTCTTTCCCTTGGTGCCAAAAACAAAGGCAAACAATTCATTGGAACGGAGGGAGTATATGTTTATTTTCATTTGGTGGTTTTAGATGTATAGTCATACAGATTAGGTTGTATAGTCATACAGTTGAAGCTGAATAGTCACACTCATTATTTTATAGAGTCACAGGGTTGGAGGTATATAGTGACACAGATTAGGTTGTATAGTCACACAGTTGAAACTGAATAGTCACACTCGGTATGTTGTAGAGTCGCAGGGTTGAAGTTATATAGTGACACTCATTATGTTGTTGAATCACATAGTTGATGTTGTATAGTCACACAAATTAGGTTGTATAGTCACACAGTTTAAGTTCTATAGTAACACATCCAGTTGTACAGTAACACTCGTTACGCATGTCGTAATTGCAGTGAAATGGCAAGTGGGAAGAAAATTGTTGGTAAGAAGGGTGATGCCACGACAAGGGGCCCGAGCAGAGTGCAGGGTAGCCGGCCGGCCCTATGCTGGTATGTCCTTCCTCCTCGACTCTATCCCTCCTTCCTCGATTCTTGGATTTCGACCTTCCTTCTTACCTACTTGCTTCATTCCGAATCCAAACACGAGTTTTACTCCATTTTCCTAGAATCCAACACTTCAGGATTGTACCTACAAATTCATTAGGAGGAAAAGAAGTAACAAAATCCTACAAAAAATAAGAAATAAAGCTAAAACTAAATAAAACGAACTAAGAACTAGAGGCTTAGAAAACTCGAGCTATTACATCGATAAAGCACACCAAAATGAGCCGAATAAGCAATTAAATGTGGGAGAAACTACTATAAAAATGTCAATTATCACTTAGATGCTATGGTGTTTTGGACACAAGACCTCCTTGTAAAGTGATAAGTCAAAACTCATGAACCAATACACTGATATTAAATGAGTAACATAAAGCAACCTTGTAAATTATTTAACACTTGATAAAGATTGTACTTATTTAGTGTCGTGTATCACGCCGCCACTTAAAGTAGCGGCTTTGCATTTGTTTTTTTTTTTTTTCAAAATTTCACATCAAGTAGTGCTGGCTGGTTCCCCTCAAATTGTTGACGTGAACTCATTGACAAAAAATAGTTTCTAACGAACGCCAAAGGAAGACATAATTTTGATTTTCGTATAGCAGGAGATTTTGAAGGAAAAGACGGTAGTTTATGTTACTCATCAAGTCGAGTTAGTTCCTAAATGAAGTTAATCGTTATTTATCTATGTGAACAAATAATTGAAAGTTGTGTTAGTTAGTTCGGTCTTTGGTTAATTCGTTTAGGAATTAAACTTGATTGATATGATATACTTTTGAAGCAGTTATCAACTTATTATAAGTTTCCTATTATTAAGGCATTTGTTAGTAGGTTAGTTTAAGTCTTTCTATTATTTAGGCATTTACTTATAACTTGACTAATTTTTAGTTTGTTATCACGTTTGTAGTTGTGGCTATGTTTTAGGTTTGCTAAAAGCTATTTAAAAGCCTCTTGGTGTTTTCAATAAGATAAGTTAGCTTTTCAGATTGTTATTCTTTGTTTCTAACATTTTGGTATCAGAGCTATAAAAATTTGTGAGATATAATAGAGAGAGATGGCAGAAGCAAATAGCAACTTTGCCCAACCTGCTATTCCAAAGTTTGATGGTGATTATGATCATTGGAGCATGGTCATGGAAAACCTTCTCAGGCCTAAAGAGTATTGGTCTGTTGTGGAATCAGGTTATGTCCAACCTGAAAATATGGAGACGTTGACGGAGGCGCAACGAAAAGCCTTAGAGGAATATAAGTTGAAAGATTTGAAGGCTAAGAATTACTTGTTTCAGGCCCTTGACAAGACCATTCTGAAGACAATTACAAAAAAGGAGACATCAAAGCAACTTTGGGACTCCATGAAGATGAAATGTCAAGGCAATGCTCGTGTACAGAGGGCTCAACTCAACTGGCTTCGCAGGAGCTTTGAAGTGCTAGCAATGAAGAGAGATGAATCAATCACTGACTACTTTAGTCGAGTGATGATTATTGCAAATGATATGAGGAATTTTGGAGAGGACATGACTGATGTCAAAATAGTTGAAAAGATCTTGAGAACTCTCACCAACAAATGGAATTATATTGTTTGCTCCATAGAAGAATAAAAAGATATTGATAAACTTTCTGTGGATGCCTTATAAAGTTCATTGCTGGTTCATGAACAAAAGTTCAAGAATGATGGGGAAGAGGAACAAACACTCAGAGTCACCCATGATGAAGGATACAACTCAAGCTGGCGTGAATGGACATCGTATCGACGAGGTCGAGGTAGAGGCCGAGGTGGTAGAGGAAGAGGAAGAGGTAGGCAATCCTATGATACATCCACAGTTAAATGTTACAAATGTCAAGCTCTTGTGCACTTTCAATACGAATGTCCACAATGGGAAACGACGGCTAACTATGTGGAGTTCGATGAATCTGAAAAAGTATTGCTTATGGCATGTGGGGAAATAAGTGAAGGTAACTACAATAATTTATGGTTTCTCGATTCTGGTTGTAGTAACCATATGTGTGGTGATCGTTCATTATTTTGTGATTTTGATGAAAGTTTCACACAAAGTGTAAGGCTTGGGAATAACAGTAGGATGGATGTGGTTGGAAAATGAAATGTAAGACTATTGCTGAAAGACACTAGCTATGTTGTCACTGATGTGTTTTATGTGCCTGAGTTAAAAAATCATTTGATTAGCATTGGTCAATTACAAGAGAAAGGGTTGAGTGTTTTATTTAAATCAAATCAGTGCCAAATTTTTCATCCATCAAGAGGCATGATTATTCAAGCAGACATGACAGCAAACAGAATGTTCTTACTGGTGTCGAAAACTCCAGATAAGCACGTAAAGTTAGGGGTTTGTCTTCAAACATCAATTGAGGATATAACTGAACTTTGGCATAAGAGGTATGATCATTCGGTTATAACGGCCTCAAAACACTACAACAAAAGGGAATGGTAAGAGGGCCGCCTACAATTAACAAAAGCAAGGGCGTGTGTACTGATTGTTTGAAAGGCAAGCAACACCGTGCTTCCTTCCCTAAGAAGAGTAAGTGGAGAGCGTCTCAGAAACTTGAACTCATTCATGCTGATATATGCGGACCGCTCACTCCCACATTGAATAGCCAGAAAAGGTATCTCGTTTGTTTTATTGATGATTATACTAGAAAGTCATGGGTGTATTTTCTGAAAAATAAGTCAGATGCCTTCTCTTATCATGTAGAGAAAGAAATCGGTCTTCCTATTAAGTATTTAAGAACAGACCATGGTGGGGAGTTCACTTCCGATGAGTTTAATGATTTTTGCAGAGAAAACGGGATTCAGAGGTAATTAACTGCAGCATTTACGCCCTAGCAAAACGGCGTTGCCGAAAGGAAAAATCGAACAGTAATGCATATGGTCAGAAGTATGTTATCTGAGAAAGTTGTTCAAAAGTCTTTTTGGCCTGAGGCTGTCAATTGGAGTATCTATATATTAAATAGATCTCCTACTTTATCCGTAAAAAACATGACACCACAAGAGGCATGAAGTGTGATAAAACCTTCTGTATCCCATTTCAGAGTGTTCGGAAGTATTGCTCACGCACATATTCCAGATGCACGTAGAACTAAATTGGAAGATAAGAGTTGGAGTTGTGTTCTTTTGGGAGTGAGTGAAGAATCGAAGGCTTACCGTCTTTATGATCCAATTGGAAATAGTAAGCCGATATGTCGTTTTTGAAGAAGACAAGAATGGGAATTGGGATCAAAGCTATGAAAAAGATATTGCTCTTGATTTGGAGTGGGGAGATGATGAAGAGATATGTGAATCAGAGAGCAATCATTCAGAAGAAGCTGTTGATGATGCAGCTGAAGATAATGATGATGCAGCTGACGATGATAATAATGATGATGCAGGCGTCCAAAACAATGAAGTTACAGGTGTAGAGGATCATGAGAACGTACACACTGTTGGTGTACACTCAAATGAAAGAGCAAGAAGAGCACCAACATGGATGCAAGATTATGCTTCTGGAGAAGGTCTCTCGGATGAAGACGAAGTGGCTAATTTGGCCTTGGCCCTTTCTGTTGAGACAGACCCAATGAGCTATGAGGAAGCAGCAACTGATGCTAAATAGAGAAAAGCTATGGATTCAGAGATAAAGGCAATTGAAAAAAAAACAATACATGGTACCTAACCGAGCTACCAGAAGGTGCAAAGAAAATTGGGGTTAAATGGGTCTACAAGACAAAGATCAACAAGAATGGTGAAATAGAGAAATACAAAGCTCGTTTGGTTGCAAAGGGGTACGCACAAGAGTATGAGGTTGACTATGAAGAGGTATATGCGCCAGTGTCACGTATGGACACCGTTCGCATGTTTCTCGCCTTAGCTGCACAAAGAGGCTGGTATGTGTATCAACTTGACGTTAAATTAGCTTTTCTCCATGGTAACTTGAAAGAAGATGTTTATGTTGATCAACCAAAGGGCTATGAAGTGAAAAATGAAGCACACAAAGCTTACAAGCTCAATAAAGCTTTGTATGGACTCAAGCATGCACCAAGAGCATGGTTTAGTCGCATTGAAGCTTACTTTGCAAAAGAAGGTTTTGAGAAATGTGGCAGTGAACAAACACTTTTCACTAAGACAAACAAGGAAGGTAAACTTTTGGTTATCAGCCTATACGTAGATGATTTAATCTACGCGGGAGATGATGAGGATATGGTTGCCAAGTTTAAGAAGTCAATGATGAATGAATTCGACATGACCGACCTTGGTAAAATGAGATATTTTCTTAGGATTGAAGTCTCACAACTTAATGAAGGAATCTTTGTTAATCAAAGAAAATACGTATTGGAGATCTTGAAGAAGTTTGGGATGGAGCATTGCAATTCGATTCAAAATCCAATTGTTCCAGGTTCAATGGTTTATAGAGATTAAGATGGAAATAAGGTGGATGAAACTTATTACAGGCGAATTGTGGGTAGTATGCTGTATATCACAACCACTAAACCAGATATTATGTATTCAGTGAGCTTGGTCAGTAGATATATGTCAAGACCTACAGAGCTTCATCTGATGGTTGCCAAAAGAATCCTTCGTTATCTTCAAGGAACTTCAAATTTTGGAATTTTTTATAAGAAGGAAGGGAACAAGGAGCTTATTGGATTCACTGACAGTAACTATGCTGGTGATTTGGATGATAGAAAAAGCACATCGGGTTATGCGTTTATCTTGAGTTCAACTATTGTAGCATGGTCCTCCCGAAAGCAGCCTATTGTTACTTTGAGTTCAACTAAGGCAGAGTATGTGGCCGATGCTAACTGTTCAACTCAAGTAATATGGATGAGAAGGGTGCTAGAGAAGCTTGAGTATAAAGGAAGCAGGAGCACTCTCATTTTATGTGATAATAGCTCAGCAATTAAGCGAGCGAAGAATCTCGTATTCCATGGTAAAAGTAAGCATATAGATGTTCGGTTTCACTTTCTAAGTAATCTAGTAAGTGATGGAGTCGTAGATTTGAAATACTGTGGTACGGAGGATCAAGTAGCCGATATGTTTACTAAGCCATTGGAATTGGAGTCTTTTTAGAGGTTGAGAGAGCAGCTAGGAGTTTGTGCAGAACCTGAAATAAACTAACTGTGACATACAGTTTAGTTTAGGGGAAGAAATGAAACAGTTATCAACTTATTATAAGTTTCCTATTATTAAGGCATTTGTTAGTAGGTTAGTGTCTTTCTATTATTTAGGCATTTACTTATATCTTGACTAATCTAGTTTGTTACCATGTTTGTGGTCGTGGCTATGCTTTAGGTTCTAAAGGCTATTTAAAAGCTTCTTGGTGTTTTCAATAAGATAAGTTAGCTTTTCAGATTGTTATTCTTTGTTTCTAAAACTTTTACCTAGAGCGATATTATATGTCAAGATTGAATGAAATATGCGAGGCTCCGGTAACCCAAGATTTTGTAGAAATGATTTCAGGATGTATAACTATCGAGAGTTTCGATCAGGATGTATAATTATTTTTTTATGATTTTGAGTTAACATTTTCCTCCAAATTTGCATTTAAAGATATGACCTCTTCAAATTGATGGCGCTAAGTTAAAAATCTACTTCCACAACTAAATCTGACAATAAATATATACTCCGTATTTTTTTTTTCAAGAAATCAAACATGAATATGTCAAATTTCAAGACAATAATTTCACAAGAAACACAATTGAGCTTAATTAATGGATATGGGATTGATTTGAGCCTCATCATTGGATTTTTGAAGGTGAGCTTAACCATGGAGATGGATGTGCATGAAATAAAAACCAGGAGGGAGAATGTCAAAAAGGTGAGGTGGACTTAATCTCAAGTAGAGTACGTTGGATGTCAAAATAAAGATACTTCATATATTATTGTAATATACATATTTAATGATGACATATTTAAGAGAAATTGATATTTCGGTGAAATATTAACTAGAAAAAATAAAAAAGTTTAATTTCACATCCTCTACCCTTTAAAAAGAGAGAGCTGGGCGCACTGTAGCTTAGCTACAGTGTTGTTACAGTTCTGCAACAGTAGCTCCAAAAAAAAAACGCTTTGGCTTCCTTTTCACGCTTCCCTCTACTTCCCTCTCCCTGTTTTCCCTTCCCGTCTTCTGCTTTCGTCCACTTCGCTGCACTACTTCTCTCTCTCTACTTTTTCGTTCTCCTTCTCTATTTGCTGTCTAATTTCCATTTACATTTGCAGATTGACGAATTTCGTGGTTTTGGTTAGTGGCTCACGTTGATCGTTCATCGATCACTGTTTATTGCAGATCATCGATCGATTTTCTCCGGGTAATCAGTTCGAAATCTATTTTGGGTTTCAAAATTTGGGTCTTTTGTGTCTGATTGATTATTATTTGTAGTTTTGGGTACTCTTTGTTTTCATCTGGGTGCTGCTGATTTGTGTTATTTTTTTGTTTGAATGATATGATGATATTTTAGTTGAAGGAGATTCTGATGGGAAGGAAGATGACGAATATGAGGAGCAAAACGCGTCGTTTTGGAGTAGTGGTGAGACGAAGTTGGAGAGAGTTTGGAAGATTTGTAGTGAAGCTAAGGAGTTTGGTGGTGGAATTATTGATGTTGATGAACTCGCCTCTGTTTACTATTTCCGTATCGATAAATTTCAGGTTTTGTAATCGATTAATTTGATTACTTTTTTAGTATTATTGAAATTTGATGTTGTTTTTACTATTCGATTGATTAAATCGCCTCCGTTTATGATTTCTATGCTGATAATTAGGTTTTATTCGATTAATTTGACGATTTTGTGAACAAATTTAGTGAATTTCATACTCGTATGTTGTATAGAAGTTATCATTTCCGTTACGAGCTTTGTAACTGTAATTTCATGATTTATTTTGAACATTGTTTGTATGAAATCGATAATTGAGGTTTTGCTGACCTTTTGTTTTTGCATTTTTTTTAAGATTTCTGTTTCTGATTTGATGATGGGGTTGTCATGACCTGATGTTTTCTGCATTTTCAGATTAGTTTTTTTCAATGAAGTTTTGATATTTGATTAATAGGTTTATGATGATCTGCTGTTTTCTACACAAAGTTTGATTTTCAGGTTTGATTCATGTTCCTGTTTTTGCCTTTCGTTTCAGGTAGATTAGTTTTTTTTAAGAAGTTTCGATATTTGGTTGATAGGATTCTGATGATCTGCTGTTTTCTACACAAAGTTTGATTTTCAGGCTTGATTCATGTTCCTGTTTTTGCCTTTCGTTTCAGGTGACCTGATTGATTTAGGTACCTTCATCGATTCAGGTTAGCTTTAATGTGAGTTTTTTTTTTTATTTGTTTTTTTTTTCATCTGAGCTTGTTTCATTTGATTTCGTTTGATTTGATAACTTTTCTTCATCTGATTTTGCTTGATTTTGATCTTAAGTTTTTCAGCAGAAATTGATTTGATATTAATTTCTGTAAATTTTGTTTTTTTTTTTCGGTTCTTATGTTATTACTATCTCCGAGATCGATTTTACAGAAGTTTTAATTTGATCTAACCTTGTTTATCATTTTGGTGTTGCTTTTTTGCCTTTCGCTTCAGGTAGCCTGATTGATTCAAGTAACTTCATCGATTCAAGTAAATTGACTTCCTCCTTGATGATGCAATTAACGGCCATTGATCGAATCGAGTTATACCAACAAATTGAATTTTGTATAGACTCATGTTGAACAAATTAAGAAGTCCCATTTGCGGGATTTGATCAATGATGCTGAAAGATGCAAGTCCATGATGCTGTATGCTTCTCTATCTCATGTGTTTTTTATCAAAGTTTGGGTTCTTTTTCTTTTAGATTGAATGAATTGTTGTAGTAGTAAATTTTGTGAAGTGAATTCGATGGTTTGCTGTTGGATTACTCCCGGCAGTGCGCGCCTCCTGAGACCTTGAATTAGCTCTTTGAGCTTGCGGAGGTGAAATTAATGTTGCGTTTGTTTCTATTGCAGTGATTTTCTTACTCCCTCATGTAACACACCTATAATACCTTGCTTGTTGGCTTACGTAGTGATGCTTATGGTAGAGTCGTAAATTTGGGATAGACTTTCAAGATGATGGACCTTATGGGTAGAAGGGGTATAATATGAATATTTTACACTCAATACCTTCCTTCATTCTCTTTGCGAGGATAAAGAAATCGACCAGACTTATGAACTGCTCCATAGCGCATCTAGACTAGGGTATTGAGGGTAAAAATATTCATCTTATAACCCTTTCTTTAGACTTTTCATGTTCAGAGCGTGGTTCATGTTCTAGAGACTTTTCAGAGCAGATAAATCATATGTGTACACAGTAGGTACAATGAAGCTATCAACATATATGAAGAGGCTTTTCAAGAAGGGATAACACTAGATATGACAACTTATTTTGCTGAGTTTATAACACGGATACTAATTACTGATTTTGTAACATGATTGATATCTAAACCTCTTGTTACTGAGTTTGTAACACAGATGCTTATTGTTGGTATGTCGTTCACCAGAAAAGCTGCACCTGACCAGCGAATAAAAGTTGGTGGTACTAAAATCATCTTTTTTGTCGTATAATTGTCCGTTCGTAGTAATTTTGTAATAATTATATTGTCGGACAGATCATTGAGCTTCCCGACCATATCTCTTATCGACTCAGATGTGATTCTTGGAAGAGAAAAGATTTAGGTTAGATTTTCTCGTCAATATACTTTTTAAAAGGCATGATGATACAACACGAATTAAATCCGACCAGGCCTATGAGCTGCTCCATAGCGCCTCTCGACTAGGGTATTGAGTGTAGAAACATTCATCTTGCAACCCTATCTATAGACTTTTCATGTTCGGAGCAAGTTGCATGTTCCAAAGATTTTTCAAAGCAAATATGTCGTGCGCTGGTTCATGGGTATTGTAGGATGAGGGCTTGTTCAAGGCGGATCGATGACTTCTGGTTTCTCTTAGCTTCTTCAATTTCTTTCTCGAGTTAGGATGAATGCTCTCCCAAGTCTGGAATATTATCAAAAACATCTTTTTCACTATCGATACTGCCATCTTTCTTGAACTCATGCTTTCCCTTCCGCCGTAGTGAGAAACGTGGTTCCCTTTTCATTAACTGTAAGCTAGAGTAAGCTCTTCAATGTATATTGATTATTTGCTTAGGTTTTGCTTTCTCTTTTTCTTTTTCCCGGCCGTGATTTGATTTTGATATAATGATTATTATTTGGGTGGATTGAGTTCTGAATGTTTATTTATCTCATTTAGTATTTGAGTTTTTGTGGTATTTTGGATGACGTGTTGGTTTGTTTTACTCCCTTCGTCCCGGCCATTTGTTTCCCCTTCTATTTTAGGAATATATTTTATGAGTAATTTGATTATCCGCATCCACTTGGTTCCACATTATAAGCTGAAACGCCATTTGACTACAACTCTGCATTGACGGTGGATTGAGTCACTCTAATTTTTTTTATGGAAGACCAAGACAGAGTTAGTTTTCTTGAGCTTTCGAATCTTTGTTGCTGAAATCTTGTTACTTGAGATTTTCTGTGTAACATATATGATCATGCTTTGAGTGAAATCTATTTCATACTTCTCCATCCAATTCTACTATTATCCCTATTCGACTCTATTAGCTATGTGTAGACACCCACATTTTGACCGCCAGGTGTCGATAACAGTTTCCAAAAAAACACCCTGTGATGATCGGACGCAAACATGTCTTAATACACTCGATTTTGGACTCGGAATCAATAGTAGCTGGCACGAGCTTTTAGTGGAGTAAAAGTCTCACAAAACTAACCTCAAATTCAGGCCCAGTGGGTCGTTTCCAATCAAATAAGACTAATTTGGGTCAAAACTGACACCAAGGGTAAAACCGTCTTTTAGCGACCGGGTCAAACCCCGGTCAAAGGCATTTCCGAGGCAGAAAAATCCGTCATGCAGCTTTTGGAAATCCGATTTGAAGTCAAATACCTCACAAAAAACCGGGTGTTTCTTCCCCCCTAAGCAAGCTTTTCCTATCCGAAATAGAATACCTTTTCCATCCAAAAACCGGAAGCCTACTTCACCCCAACCGGTGTTTCTTCCCCTACAAGCAACCTTTTTCTATTCAAAGACGGAATCCTACTGCATCCAAGACTACTACCTTTCCTAGCCAAGGCCGGGAACCCCTCCTATAAATACACCCCTTTGCACAACACAATTCACAACAATTACATTCATAAGATCCAACATTCAACACAATATTTCCAATCCCGACACACAATACAACAATTCACAACCCGGAATTCAAGCAATACTAGGCATATTATATTCCGATCTTTCCTCTAGAAATCCTTTAGGAAACCCGAGAGCTAAACTCGTCAAATCCCTAACCATACACACCATAACTCACCTATATACATCTTAACGCTCCCGCGCCTAGGCCGCTACTACGAGTCCGTTTTCGAGACAATTAAGCATGTAGGTTGAGGGTGTTACAAATCCCGTTTTCTTCTCTTCTCTCTTTCTTTTTCCGTTTTTTTGTTCGTCGTCCTTTTTTATTATTTATTTTCTCGTCTCTAATATCGATATTATCGTACTACTATTGTCATAATTAGCAATAACGCGTCGTCCCTAAGGATTCAATATCGACTCTATAGTCGAATATCAGATCTAAAGGAAATCATCATTACAAACCGTTTTAAACATAATCTCGTTGATGCCGAAATAATCGTCACATAATCCTAAAAAGACTAATACGACATTACAACGCGGAGAGATTTATTTCATATTTATTTCGATTCAAAACAATTTCTAAAAACATTTTTTTTCTAAAAATCGCTCTAAATATTGGATATTGATTTCGTAGTCAAACATCAAATATTGACGAGTTTTGAAAATTTAAAGTCGGGTATAAATTGTGCCATATTTTTACACGACATAGCGAAATTATCGGTTTTCAAAAATTAAAAGTAATTTCAAAAATTGCAAATTGAGTCACCACTCGAACAGGGGCACTCCAAAAAACGGGCAAGAACTTTTTTTTTTCGAAGGACACTCGACTGAGTCCTTCAATGACTCGGCCGAGTGGCCTCAATTACGCCTATATAAACGCATCTTACACGCTACAAGTCTCAATAAGTCTTTTCAAACGAGTCCGGACAACACGAGTCAAATCCATCACGAGAATCTAACTTTTTCAAAACCGCATCAAACCACATTTACATCCTCTAATTCGTTTGCACTTCGTTATTATTGCGATTGTTGTATTGTAATTTGTGGCATTATATTTCCGGGTGGTATGCCACTCGTATATTGTAATCCGTTGTCGCTCTCTTATTTCGTTATTTGTTTTATTGTACTAAAATGAACATCACATGCTAAACCAACTTCGACGTTAGTTTAGGTGCATTAAACGACGTAGATCAAACATAATTCACATGTTTAGTCAAAACGTTCTTTGCATATCATTCAACCGTCAAACTAGCACGCGTACACCAAAATCGAACGATATCTAAGTAGAGGCCGCTAAGTGCGGGGGGGGGTGGGGTGTCCTTCGTGGGCTTCCCAACACGTACTCTCACCCCTTACTCAGAACCATGGTTTCCGGATGGCCGAAACCGTTGGCATACGAGAGTAATTCAATACGCGATTTCCGATAATGTCGGGATCAGTATCGCAATGCAAAGGGACGAACTCCATAAACTCTGAAATCGAAATTGGCCGTACTATGTGCACGGCCCACTACGACATAGAGTGGGTTCGAACGGGCCCGAACTCCCACAAAGTTCGGTGGCGACTCCAACTTCGATTTAAATTTTAATTCGAGATCCATTTCACATGAGATTCATTCACCTCCCCAAACACGCGCGTGGCCGTGTCGGAGTGGACATATCTCATGTCCAAACTATGCTAATTCTTTATTTCTAATTTCTTGCATTCAGATACCAATCATACCATGTGTTCATCACATTTAACTTATCGAAATAAGTATATTCACCATAGTAAAATAGGGATGGTACATTTGCCATTTGAGATGGAAGAAGTATGAGATAGAATCAGTACAAACGTTTCTCCGACATCGATTTGGTGTAAGTTTTGGAACTGTTTTCTTCAGTTGTAGGTTTCGCCCAATTTTGAATTTTGTAATCAAAATCTACGTGGATGTTTAGGATTGAATTTCTATTGTTTTGGGACGGTTTTGATTTCTGATTGCTACCACGGTGCCATCCGGAGAAATTCTTTTAGATAAAGTTTTTAGGGTTCTTTGAAGCTCTGTAAATTGTGTGATTTAGCTTTTTGCTTTGATTATCGGCTATCGGTTATCGATTATTGTAAGAATATCTCGAGTATATTATGTATATTATTATGGACAGATAATATTATATTCTAATTATTTACTCTAGATAGATAACACGTTCCGCTGCCCTGCCGGTGGGTTGAAAATATGGCACTAACCGGCGGGATTTGTTCGTTGTTATTCACAAAAAAAACAATTTTTTCGTAGTTTTGTTGTTAAAATAAAAAAACTCTATTTCCTCTTTGAATGTGTATTCCACAATACCTTATTCTTCCGAAGAAAGATGTAAGGTTGATGATTCTTAGTATGGCGTTTCTAATTTTGCTATGAGCTGATCGTGATCGAGTTCGATTAAAGTTCTCGAGCAATTAAAATTGACGGATGTTTTATCGTTGTGAAATTTGTTAAGTTCGGAAAAACTTAACGTATTAATCCTCGACAAGTTCGAGAAAACGTTCTCGTTCGAAAAATAGCCGGAAGAATCCATATGCCACCGTGAAGAAGACGATAGAAGAATGAAGATCGAAGATATCATTTTTTTTAATTTGTCTGGAGATTCCATCAAGATAGGTGGACTCCATCAAGACAGGTGGTGACGAAAAATTGAAGGAGAACGGAAATAGTCCAAAGACCATCTCCTTCAATCATCATGGTCCAAAGACCATTCCCCTGACATCAGATAAGACATCGAAGATCGACAAAATCGATTTTTTTTAAGTTGTGCAAACTCATGGAAATTTTAAAAATTACCATGAGTTTGAGGGGGATAATAGACTATAGGTAATGGAGGATACCGTAGTACGGTATCCGAGTAGGTTTAGGAAAAACGCAATAGGACAATATTGCGTGAAGGTTTAGGAAACACGCAATAGAACAATATTGCGTGAAGGTTTAGGAAACACGCAATAGAATAATATTGTGTGAGATATGATTTAGTTTCCTAGTTTAAGTTAGATACGGATACTATAAATATGGGTCTATGTTTGTATTCAGAATTAAGAAAGAAAGTTAAAACAAGTTACAATAATACAAATTTTCTTTATATTTTATCATGGTATCAGAGAACAATAATACAAGTTAAAACAAGTTACAATAATTAATTATGTTATCATCAATTATTTTTCGAATTCCCACAGAGCATTCATGGCTACGATTGATAAGGATCGAGAACTCAGTCATTACCATGAAGCTGTACGGAAAAGGGAATGACATGAAGCAATGAAAAAGAAGATAGAAGCATTGGAAAAGAATGTAACATGGAAGATTGTTAATTTGCCAAAGGGGAAGAAACCCATAGGATGCAAATGGGTTTACAAGATCAAGTACAAAGTAAATGGGACGGTAGAACGCTACAAAGCGCGGCTTGTAGCACAAGGTTTCACGCAAGTCGAGGGGATAGACTGTCACGAGACCTATGCTCCGGTGGCAAAGATGACAAGTGTACGATGTATGTTGGCCGTCGCAGTTCACAAAGGATGGCACATTGAGCTATTGGACGTAAACAACGCCTTCTTGCATGGTGATTTAGAAGAGGATGTGTACATGAAGATTCCACAGAGATTTGATCGGGGACAAGATGACAAGGTTTGTAAATTACTTAAATCCATTTATGGCTTGAAATAGGCGTCGCGAAATTGGTTCGCAAAATTGACCGTGTCCATGAAAGAATACGGATTTATTCAGTCATTGGCCGATTATTTGTTATTCACATTCAATCGTGATGGTATTTTTATTGGGGTGCTAGTATATGTCGATGATATGATTGTGGTTAGTAATAATATTGGAGCGTGCAAGAATTTCAAAACTTTCTTAGACAAGAAATTTGGAATTAAAGACTTGGGTAAAATTAAGTATTTCTTGGGAATAGAAGTAGCACATAGTAAATATGGACTATTTCTAAACCAACGAAAATATGCAATGGGTATCATCAAGGAAACAGGGATGCAAGACGCACGTCCGTCATATACTCCCATTCCGACTGATCACAAGCTAGCATTGGCAACCGGTTATGCGTTGAAAGACGTGATGAAGTATCGAAGATTGGTAGGGCGGCTAGTATATTTGACCATAACTAGGCCGGATCTAGTCTATGCGGTACATGTTTTATCACAATTTGTGAATGAGCCTAGGAAGGAGCATTGGGATGCAGCACTAAGGGTAGTCCGATACCTCAAACAAAATCCGAGTAAAGGGATCAAATATGAGAATAATGGAGGTTTGCAATTAGTGGGATATTGTGATTCTTATCATGCTAGGTGTCAAGTGTCACGGAGATCACTTAACGAATATTTTGTGTCGATAGGCAAATCACCGATATCTTGGAAAGCAAAGAAGCAAGTGACGGTTTCGAAATCTTCAGCAGAAGCCAAGTACAGAGCCATAAGTTTGGCCACCAGTGAACTGATCCGGTTAAAGTCTTTTCTTGCATCATTGGGAATCTTTCACAAGAAACCAATGCAGTTATACTGTGATAATCAGACGGCAATACACATAGCTAAGAATCCTGTATTTCATGACAGAATGAAGCATATCGAGATTGACTGTCATTTTATTCGTCAGCATCTAGTTGAGAAGACAATCAGTTTATCGTATGTCAGGAGCAAGGAGAAAATCGCAGATTTATTCACAAAAGCATTAGGAGGTGAAGCGTTTGACCATTTGCAGTTCAAGTTGGGCCTCGGTTTACCAGGAGCACCAACTTGAAGGGGAGTGCAAGAATATCTCGAGTATATTCTGTATATTATTATGGAAAGGTATTATTATATTCTAGTTATTTACTCTAGATAGAATTATAGAGTAGAAGTATATGACAGTTACTAGTTTATGGAAAGATACTAGGAGAATGTAATTCTCAGTATATAAGGAGACTTGTATGATGTTAATTATTAATGAGAAAAACCCTTCCCAAATTCTCTTATTTTATCAATTATGCTTACATCTGTTGTATGATTAGTAATTTAATTGATTTGGTGTAATTTATATGCTATGAGTATTTTTTTTTTCTCTTTTTTTTCTTGATGTTGATTTTTTATCGGTTCAGGTTGTGGATTTGGGATCATATCGGGTAAATTGATCAAACAACTGGGATTGTATCTTAGTTTCATGTAAGTTTTTCTGCATCCGGGCTTGTTTCATTCTGTGGACATGACATAGGTCCACCCCGACGCGGCCACGCGCGGGTTTGGGTAGGCGAATGAATCTCCATATGAGAATGGATCGAATTGAAATTTAGGTCTATGTGGAGTCGCCACCGAATTTTGTGGTTATTCGGAACCATTCAAGCCCACTCTATGTCGTAGTGGTCCGTATACAAAATACGGCCCATTTCCGATGTCAGAGTTTATTGGGCTTGTCCCTTTGCATTTGATACCAATACCGACATTATCGGATATTGTGTATTGAATGACTCTCGTGCGCCAACGGTTTCGGGCATCCGGAAACCGAGGTTCTGAGTAAGGGGTGAGGGTACGTGTTGGGAAGCCCACAAAGGACACCCAACCCCGCCCGCACATTAGCGGCCTCTACTAAGAACTCGAATGACTTACAATACGCGCGCTAGTTAAACGGGAAAATGCTTATGCAAACATTGTTTTCCTAGGCATGTGAATGGAATTGAAAAAGGTTTCTAAGTCAATTTAATGCAATTAATTCTACATCAAAGTAGAATTTAACATGTGGGTTCATTTAGTACAATAAACGAACAAGAATTAAATTGACAAAAGAAATAACAAACGCGTTAGTAACGGTGCAATGATATAACGAATAATAACGGTTTGTGCAAATAAAGATTTGAATTGAAGAGATGCAAACATGAGGATGCATGATTTGAAAAGATAGTATACACGTGATTAATTATGCACGTGTTGACCTAAGTCGTAAAATACTATCGAGTTTGAAAAAGATAAATGTACGACTCGTGTTTGAGTCATTACGGGGCCACTCGATCGAGTAGTCGACAGACTCGATCGAGTAGGCTCTGAAAAGATGTTTCTGTTTCACGGTACAGACCGTACTCGGCCGAGTTATTGACCAACTCGGTCGAGTACATGGCCACTCGACCGAGTCACTGTGAGACTCGACCGAGTGAGTACTTGAAAAGTATTCTGTCCAGATCTGGTGGCCCTACTCGACCGAGTTATTGACCAACTCGACCGAGTAGGCCTCCACTCGATCGAGCCACTGGAAGACTCGACCGAGTAGAGGTCCTGCAGACCATTCTGTCTTGATTTTGTGATGTCACTCGATCGAGTGACGTAGGCACTCGACCGAGTGGCACCTGTACGTAACCAGATAACGCTTGCAATTGATTTGAATCGTTTAAATTAACCGAGACAATATAGATATTCCTCCGTGTTTGTAGTGTTATAATTGGACAACATCCACGTTAACATCAACGGAAAATTGAACCGGCTAAATTATTTGATTTGATTTATTAGACTCGACGTCCAATTACGGAATTGGCATCGGGTCTAACATATCGGTACTTTGCTTAAAATACAGAAAAGGAATTGATTCCCTCGACTTCTCCGACATCGAAATAAATCCCTAAGGATTGTGATGTCGGATCCGTGTCAACGGGTTTCGACCCTTACTAAAATACAATGTTTGCCTTTTGAGAAATTGATGAGATATGCGAATAATAACAATAATGCGAAAAAATATTGTTGAAATTGACCTATCTCAATAATCAAGTAACCGGGATATCGGAACAAGCGACCGTCAACGCTGTGTGCAGTACACTTGTATATTCGTGTTTCCTCATTCCGATATCGCTTATACTCGACACAAATTGATAGGTATTTTAATGTTTTGATACTAGTATTATTGATATTAACGATGCAATAATAACGAAATAAAGCGGAATAAAAAAAACGACCCGTATAAAGATGACACGACGCGAGAAGGAGAAAGAAAAGAGAAGAAACGGGGTTCTGACACCCTCAACCTACATGTTCTTGTCTCGGTGCGGACTCGTAACCGTGGCTATAACACACGAGTCTTCGAGGTTTATGGAGGTCGAGTTATGGTGGCTCGGGTTTGATGAATCCTAAAGCTAGTTTAGGGTTTTCTTAGGGTGTGCTAGGGTTTGTAAAGGACGTAGTTTGTGTGTGCGAGGTTGCTCTAGGGTTTAGATAATTGTGAAAAGTCCTTGAAGAGGGGTGCATGGGGGTTCCTTTTATAGGAAAAGCTAGGGCTTCGGATTAGGGTTACTCGACCGAGTAGGTGGCTGACTCGGTCGAGTAGGCTTGTGCGTCAGCCGTCGGGCCTGAAAAAGGGCCCACTCGATCGAGTGGGTGAGGCACTCGATCGAGTGGCCCAGCTGGGTCGCGCGGGTCAGTCTTTTGGACCTTGACCATGGACATTTGATGAGTTTGAGTTTGAATTGGGCTTTTGATGTTTGAAGGGTTGTTTGGTATGTCTCGGAAACGACTTTGACCGGGATTGACCCAATCGTGACAAGTCGGTTTTCATTCCGGTGTCGGTTTTGGCCCAAATTAGTCTTGTTTGACTCGAAATGGTCCGCTGGGCCTGGATTTGAGGTTGGTTTTGTGATATTTGTACTCCGTAAGTGCGTTAGCCAACGATTAATGGATTTGAGCCCGTATCCGAGCGCATAGAAGCATGTTAGCGTCCGATCATCATCGGGTGTTTTTTGGGAAACTGCCATAGACACCTGGCAGTCAAAATGCGGGTGTCTACAGAGCCCCCACTCTGACTGAGGCTTGGACAGGGCGAAAGTCAGAGTATCCACCAGGTCAATCGAGGATTGAAACCTGGCGGACTTCCGGCCGGGTCGTTTATAGTCCATTAGACTTGCGTGAAGGGCTCGCCAGCCGCAAGCTAGAAGTCATACCTGAGCCGATAACTCCGTGGGGGATTGGACTTGTCTCGTAAGTCCTGGGTGCGCCTGTATGTAGACTCATCCCTTGAAATGCCGTCGTTGGCTTCCGCTGGGGAATTATCGTGGGTTGCACTTCCCTATTTGAGTTGTACCTGTATGAGTCACATAAAATGCATGCAACACGTAGGCAGTAAAATGACTCGCGCTGGGGAGAAATGTTTGTTTGAAAATTTGAATTTTTGAAATCTTGAAAATTTGAGACTTTTGAATTTTGGAAACTTTGATTATTTTGACTCCTAACAAAGATTAGGAAAGTTCGGGATGGAGATTTCCATGCTAGTATTGAGACTAGGATTGTGGTTCGATTCCTATTGAGGTTAGGAAATTTTCCTAAATAGTTTGCAAGGCCAATGCTATATATAGACCCTTCTTGCTTTTGATTTTCTTCACAAGTCACAAAACAAACCCTTCTTAAGAGAAAGTCTCTCTAATTCTTTTGAGAAGTTTTAGCCATGGGGATCGATAGGTTGAGTGTGATGTTGCAGGAGTGGTCCCGTCGCTTTAGGGATGCAGATAGGGTGGCTTTGAATCAGACGGGGATAACCCAATTGTACCCGTTCCGTCAGATGGTGGTTGACCGCTACTTTCTGGATGCCTGCTTGGCTTATTGGGATGACATATATCATGTCTTTTCTTTTCCCCGGGGCGAAGTTTGCCCTTTACCTGAGGAGATTGCAGCTATAGGAGGATGGAACCCGATACTCCGCCCCGCCGTTCCGTACTCGATTTATGACCCGAGGAGGAAGCTGAGAGAATTTCTAGGGCTCTCTCACAACGAGGTGTCCCGTATGATGGATGGTGATAAAATTTCTCTGATCGACTTGGCTGAGAAATTTATGAATTCACTCGATGTTCGGGTTAGACCGGCTTACAGCCGCAGGGCCTTCTCTTTTTGCATGCTTCATGTATATGCTTTCGAGGGTCATATGGATTTGTTATCCTGTATGGGAAACACCCGTCTCCTGACCGTAGTGGATCTGATGGAGACTGAGCACAGCCCGGCTTGGTTGATCACAGGCGAGCTTATCCAAGGATTGGACGATCGCAAAAGGGAATCATCCATTCGCCTTACCGGTAGCACCCGTTTGTTGCAAGTATGTCACTTGGCTTTTTTTTAATTTTTGATTTTTCTTTCTTCTTTCTTTTTCGAAAATCTTTCTTACTGCAGGGGGGGCACTCGATCGAGTCACCCAAGCACTCGGTCGAGTACCCTCAATGAGACGCTTCTGATCTGTCTTCGGAGGTGCCACTCGATCGAGTCACCCTGGCACTTGATCGAGTGCCCTCGTAAAGAGTCTCCTATTTGCGTTCAGGGGTACCACTCGATCGAGTATCCCAAGCACTCGGTCGAGTGGCCTTTAGGCGAACGCCTATTTTGCTTTGGAATTTCATGCTTTTGCTTCCTTTTGCAGATTTGGCTGTATGAGAGACTATCCGTGATAGATCCTCCTCTTGATGCGGGCAACTACCGTCATAACCAGGTGATGACGAGGAGGCGGGCCATTGACTTTTCTCGTCAGATTACGCAGAAGTACTGGGACGAGGTTTTGTCTTTTCATGGTGGCCCGCTAATTCGATGGGTAGTTCCATGGTGGCCCATCTATCTTTGGAGTGGCTTGGACCCGAGGGACAGAGCCCGCTATCAGGTGATCCTTTCCTTCAAGCAGACGGTTCATCTCTATCCCGATCGCATACTAAGGCAGTATGGATGGACTCAGCGAATCCCGGAAGTTGAAGCAGTTGTGAGTGACCCTACTCAACTGACTGATGTAATGTGTGATACCTGGATGCAAAGGTGGTACACACGGCATACTTGGCCCGTTGTCAAATCTCGCCATTCAATCTGGGTTTCAGATTCTTATACGAAGTGGACCAAAGCCGGGGATGCCAAAGCTCGAGCCGCCTTGAAAGTCGATGAAGCCTTCGACCTGCTGAGAAGGGAGCAAGCTAAAGACAACAGGGGGTTCTTTGATGAGGGAGACACTCCAGCTACCCTAGTCCGCCTAATGTCAGGGCAAAAGAAGAAGACTAAGACTCAAGCTGAAGGGTCTAGTGCTAAAGGTGCTTGGGGGGAAGTGAGCCCCCAGACTGACTTGGGAAGGAGACTGGGCCCAAGACTACCCGTGCAGGACCGACTTGGCCCACGGGACAGACTGCCTGAGCATGTGCGGGCCCGACTTGGGCCGAAGACCGTGATTGAAGACCCGTTGCCAAAGAAACGGGCCCGGGCTAAGGAGGTTCCACTCGTGATTCGGGAACGCTCGCCACCACCCCGAAGACCTCAGGCTCCCCGCGACCCGAAGGATAAGGGGAAGGGGAAGATGCCCGGATACTAGTCTCCTTATTTTATTATTTGAATATTATTATTATTTTTGTGGTGTGATTTTTTTGTGTGAATGCCGTTTTGGCGTTTTTTTTTTTTTTTTTTGTAATCCCGAGTTTATCAAGATATTAATAAAGGACATATTATTGAACACCGATCCCGTCTTTCGTTTGTTGCAGCGGTTGTACCCTTTTGAAGGGTTGCCTACGTATCCGCAAATGGCGGAATCAAACCTAACGTAGTTCAAAAATTTGATTTGATTGATTTTTGCAATTTTCGAAATACATCAAGATTGTTAATTCGAGATGCGCGACAGTAGAATAATTAATTCTAGCTTATTGACTTGTCTAAAATATTGAAAATTTATAAAAAAAAGGACAAATTTTTATAAATTTTTGCAAATGACATTGAGATGGGGGTTTATGGGTAATAGCGCTTCAGCTGGTCCAAGTTGGTTGGGTTGACAAATTCGTTCCCGTCCAAGTCTGTCAGCATTACCGCTCCTCCTGATAGGACCTTCTTGACCAAGTATGGCCCAGCCCAGTTGGGTTTGAATTTACCCCTCGGGTCAACCGGTAGTAAGGCACGAACCGATTTTAGGACCAAATCTCCTTCCTTGATGTTCCTGGGCCTAACCCGCTTGTTGAAAGCCTGTTGGATCCTTTTTTGATATATTTGAATGTTGTTGAGAGCCCGGGATCGCCTTTCGTCTAAAAGGACTAGCGAATCGTACCGGGCTTGGACCCAATCTGCCTCAGGTACTTGGCTTTCAAGTAGGATCCTAAGGGATGGCACCTCTAGCTCGACTGGTTGGACCGCTTCCATTCCGTATGTCAAGTAATACGGGGTTGCCCCGGTCGCGGTGCGGATTGAGGTTCGATATCCCCATAGGGCGAAAGGCATTTTGTCGGGCCAGTCCCGGTAATTTTCAGCCATCTTTTTAAGTATGGTGACAATTGTTTTATTGGCCGCTTCTACCGCTCCGTTTGTTTGAGGTCGGTAAGGCGAAGATGTATGCCTTTGAATTTTGTATTTTGCCAGCAACGCGGCAGTTTCAGCTTGGAAGTGGGTCCCGTGATCGCTGATGAACTCGTGAGGGATCCCATATCGGCATATTATTTTATTTTGGATGAATTTGGCCACGTGCTTGGCGTTCAAGACACGGTATGACTCGGCTTCGACCCATTTGGTGAAGTAGTCGATGGCCACCAAGATGAAGCAATGACCTCCCGTCCCGGAAGGATGCACCTTTCCAATTATGTCAATACCCCATGTTGAAAATGGCCATGGTGATGTCATGGTATATAATAGGGAAGATGGCATATGCTGTACATTGGCGAAGATCTGACAGTTATGGCAGTGTTTGACATACAACTGACTGTCTGTTTCCATGGTGTTCCAATAGTACCCGAGCCTCATGATTTTTCGGGCTAGCATATGGGCGTTCATATGCGGGCCGTTTTCACCATCATGGACCTCGGCCATGACCTTTTCGGCCTGTATTTTGTCGATGCATAGGAGTAGAGCCCCATGTGCCGTCTTTTTGTACAATTGCCCGTCATCAGTTCGAACAAATTGGGTTGCTAATCTTCGTAGGGCCTTTTTGGCCCGATTTTCAGCTCCCGCGGGATATTCTCCCGTTGCCAAGTAGGTTAGGACAGCTTGATACCAAGGCTCCGGGTCCGTTATCTCGATATCCTGAATGGCGTGGATGTAGGCTGGCTCGGACCGTCTTTCGACACAGATTGGCATGCTGGTCAGGTGATCCGGGATGTTTAGTAGAGATGCTAGCTTGGAAAGTGCATCCGCGAACTGATTCTCTTCCCGGGGCAGATAAATGTATTCTACCTTTTGAAATTGTTTTTCTAGAACCCTTACCCGTGCTTGGTAAGCCACGAGATTGGCGTTCCGAGTTTTCCATTTTTGGAGTGCTTGATTGATGACCAATGATGAATCACCGTGGACTCGGAGGTTTGTTACCCCTAAATCAGCGGCGGCTTGCAACCCGTGAATGCATGCTTCGTATTCGGCTGCGTTATTGGTCACGTCGAAGTCTAACTTGATGGATAAGGGAGTGTGTTCCCCTCGGGGTGAAATTAACAGGATTCCGACCCCGAACCCTCGGAAGTTGGATGCCCCATCGAAATATAGATCCCACACTTCCGTATCGGTATGGAATATGTCTTCATCGGGAAAGGCCCATGTATCGGTGTGGCCTTCTTCGGATATTGGGCTGTCAGCGAGGAACTCGACAACTACCCGGCCTTTGATGGCTTTTAATGGTACAAATTTGAGGTCGAACTCGGATAACATTAAAGTCCATCTTGATATCCTGCCGTTGAGGATGGGCTTCTCGAACAAGTATTTGATAGGATCCATTTTGGATAACACATGTACCTCGTGACTGAGCATGTAATGTCGGAGCTTTTTAGTGGCCCAAACCAATGCTAGGCACGTCTTTTCGAGCATTGTATATTTACACTCATATTCGAGGAACTTTTTACTGATGTAGTAAATGGCCCGTTCTTCTGAATCAACTGTCTGGGCCAGCATAGCCCCCATGGCTGTCTCAGTCGTTGTTAGGTATAACGACAAAGGCAGACCGTGTTGAGGTGGCATTAGTACTGGCGGAGCAGACAGAATCTCCTTGATTTTGTCGAAAGCCGCTTGACATTTGTCGTCCCATAGCACCCGTTCTCCGATTTTTAGCTTTTTGAAGATGGGTTCGCATACCATGGTTAGTTTTGAAATGAACCGGCTGATGTATTGGACTTTCCCGAGAAACCCCCGTATTTCTTTTTCGGTTTTGGGTGGTTGCATCTCGGTGATGGCTTTGATTTTAGCTGGGTCGACCTCGATGCCGCGTTGGCTAACGATATGGCCCAGTAATTTGCCCGACGTCACCCCAAAACTGCATTTTTGTGGGTTTAGTCTCATGTTGTATTTACGTAGCCGGGTGAAGAACTTTCTTAGGGCTGAAATGTGCCCGCTTCGGTCCTTGGATTTGACGATCATGTCGTCCACGTAGACCTCCACTTCTTTATGCATCATGTCGTGGAGCAAAGTAGTGGCAGTCCGTTGATAAGTGGCCCCGGCGTTGATAAGCCCAAATGGCATGACGGTGTAACAGTAAGTACCCCAAGGTGTAATGAAGGTGGTCTTACCCATGTCCTCTTCTGCCATTTTAATCTGATTGTACCCGGTATACCCGTCCCTGAACGATAGAAGGGCATGATCGGCCGTGTTATCCACCAGTATGTCGATGTGTGGTAACGGAAAATCGTCTTTCGGGCTTGCCTTGTTAAGATCCCGGAAGTCCACGCAAACCCGCACCTTGCCGTCCTTCTTGGGTACCGGCACGATGTTTGCAACCCATTCTGGATATTCAGACACTTGTATGAAGCCTGCTTTAAATTGTTTATCGACCTCTTCCTTGACTTTAAGAGACCACTCGGGCTTCATTCTTCTGAGCTTTTGCTTTACCGGCTTGCACCCATCTTTGATGGGTATTCGGTGTTCGGCTATCTCCCGGTCTATACCCGGCATGTCCTTGTAGGACCATGCAAAGACATCTTTGAATTCCTGGAGGAGGTCTGCGAATTGTTTTCTCTCCTCTGGGTCTAATTGATAGGCCCAATTTAAGCATCTGAGGCTCTAAAGCGGTTCCCACATTGATGGACTCGGTTTCTTCGGTTACCGGATCTCGGGATTCCCTTTGCTCGAGCTGCTCGACCAGATGTTGAGGTAGGGGTACCTGTTCGTCGGGTTTCTCAATGTCATTGCATGTAAAATTTTTGAAATTGAGAAAATTTTGGAAATAAGACAAGTCGTAAGCAGAACGGTGTTCGTTATTATTATTGATGGTAAATTTTGAAAAGAGCTCGAATAGAGCTGCCATCTGATCATTGGTCAGAGGCGGGATAGGGAGAGGTCTTGGGACAGGCCCCGAGACCTCAGTGGATAAGGGAAGAGGGGTTACAGACTCGACTTTAGCACCAGACCCTCTAGACTCGGACTCAGACTCCGACTCTGACTCAGACTCAGACTCGGTATCCGGCATGTCTCCCTCGCCGGTGGTCAGCTTGTAGACCCGTCCTTGACTGTCGGTCCATTTTATGGTCTTCCTCCAAGCCCTCGTTTCGGTGTTGGCGCCGACCTCGGTGATTAGCTTGGTTGGGTCGAACCGATCGCTGCGAAGGATCAAGTTGACCAGGTCGTCTTTTGGAGCGGGAATGGCCTTGTCTTCCCCGAATAAGAGCCCCAGCACGGGCTCGGAGCTGCTTTCGCCTTCCTTTGATTCAGCCTGGACGATGGTGAATATATCATCAGGGATGAAATTGCATTCCCGAGCCTTTTTGGTCTCGGGATATGTGATGGTGGGTTGGTAGAGGCCCACTTGGACGGCTCCGAAGACTGGAGTGACGAAGTAATCCGTTAGCTTCAGGCTATAAGGGCTTATGTAAGTACCCTTGATAATGTCGATAGCCTTGTGAATACCGGCCCGAACCACGTTTTCCGGGGTTATAGCATACCCCAATCCAAAATGTGACTCGCCATCATTTAGAACCTCGATAATCTTCCCAGCTGGAAGATTTGGCCTTGAGGTTATTCCGGGTAGGTAACCCAGATTTTGTAGCATCGTGTCGATGCTAGTTGTGAAGTAGGGCCTAAAGAGATATTCTTCTTCGATCATGCCCACGAAATCGAATCCTCGTGGGTCGGCCCGGCCCGTAGCGTTGCAGCTTTCTACGGTAATTGGGGTCGCCTCCAGCGTGATGATACCGTCCTTGAGGGGCATCTTGACTTTTCGATGGAGGGTAGATGACACGGCCTTGACTGCGTGGATCCAAGGCCTTCCTAGTAAGAGATTGAATGATGAGGTGACGTCTATCACCTGAAATTCCAATTCCTTTTCGATTGGGCCCGTTATGATCTTTAATTTCACAGCCCCGGCGACAGGTTTTGGGCTTCCGTCGAAAGCCTGGATAGTCTGTGCCGTTGGAAGGTAATCGGCATCGGTGATGCCGAGTGCTTTTGCAGTCCTTAGAGGAAGGACATTCACGGCTGATCCATCGTCGATAAGGGTCATCGGGAGATATTTACCTTTGCAGATGACCGTGATGTATAGGGCCAGATTGTGACCGGGCCCAAATGGTGGCAGATCGGCTTCAGAGAAGGTTATGAGTGGGCCTTCTTCTTTGGATTTGCCTTTAAGGTCGGGCATGATGGTGGCTACCATTTCAGCAGGGGTAGCCTCTGAATCAACCTTGATTTCATCGAGAGCCTTAGTTAGTGCTTCCCGATGAGCTTGCGAGCTAACCAATAGTTGCCATATGGTCAGATCGGCTCGGACCCTCTTCATTTGTTGGACCAGAGCCGTGTCTGGGCTCGGCTCTTCGAGGGTGGGCTCCGTCCTGGCGGGTTCAGTGACAGATATAGGAATGGAACGCCCAGCTGTGGCGAGATGATTGGTGGCTAAGGCCTTGGACTTAGCTTGTCGGACCTCTTCGAGGGTGATGGGGACAGCTTCCCCTTTGGTTAAGTATACATCATCCTCGTCGTCGAACCATATCCCGTTGACTTGTGGGATATAGGGAGAGATGAGGTGAGAACAATCAATTACCTCACCGGTGAAGATAGCATGAGCGCTGAATGGGTTTTCTTTGTTGCTCGGCTTGTCTCCGGGCAACGGGATTTTCCCGCTCTCGATAAGGTCCTGGATCAGGTGTTTTAACCTCCAACACTTTTCAGTATCGTGCCCGTTACCCCGGTGATACTGACAATAGGCCTGGGCATTGTAAGTTTTGGGCCTCTTTTCCACTGGAGGTTCTGCAGTTGGGCCTATCGGTTGGATTAGGCCCTTTGAGGATAGCCTCTGTAAGGCATAAGTATAGGTAGTCCCTATATCTGTGAATACCCGATTTGGTGTATTCTTTTTAGATGAGGTGTCGAGCAGGTTTACCTCGTCGAAGATGCTGCGAGTTGCAGCTGCAGGTGTGGGCTTGTTTGTGGATGAACTGGCCCCTTGATAGCCTTTGGTAGAGGCCTTAGTCAGGCTCTCTAACCTCAAATCATCTTCGATCCTTGTGCCCATTTCAGTGAGGACAACAAAGTTCGGGATAATAGCATACCGGAGATGGACCCGGTAGGATGGGAGTAGATTCTTGACGAAGGCTTCCACTAGGGCCTTCTCGCCGGGCTTGTCGACCAGCTTTACACTCTCGGCCCTCCACCTTTGTAGATATTTTGTGAACCCTTCTTTGGGTTCTTGGGCCATTACCTCCAGAGTACGCATTGTAGTCTGGATTTCAGTGTTATCGGCGTAGTTCCGAGCGAATTCGGTCGCCACATCATCCCAAGTCTTGTACTTCTTGGGGTCGAGCCTGTAGAACCAGGCCCTGGGGTGCTTTTCCAAGGAGGAAGGGAATAGGTGCTTGAACATGGTGGACTTTACCCCTTTAACCGCCATGAAGTCTTTGAAGGCCCGGATGTGATGGACCGGGTCTTCGGTACCCTCAAACATAGGAATTCCCGTCAAGTTGAGGTTGGCCGGTAGCTCATCATTCAAAGGTGAATAAATGCGAGCATTTTCGGAGTGGATCGAGTTGCTTGTTGACAAGTGGACTTGCTCCTCGAGCCTGCGAACGACACTGACCAATTCGGCTATGGGCCCAGCGGAATCAGCTCCTTCAACCGGGACCGTCTTCTCCACAGTGCTCAGGCGGGTGTCCAAAGTTGCTTGGTTAGCGAGGATGGAGGTCAGTTGAGTCTCGATCTTGGCTAAGGCATTTTTCAATTCGTCCATCTTGCGTTGATGTCGGGTTGTGGCTGGCCTGTCTGTAAGAACACCACGTAATCAAAAACTAGCCCAGAAATCCCGGAATAGAAAGTTCATCCCAAACGAGACTAAAAAGGGAAACGACTCGAGAAAGACACCTAGACAGATGACTCGTGAAGTGTGGGCCTCCCTTAGGATTCGGCAAATGGGCCTAGTCCTGTTCGAAAGGAGGTTCACACGGGACATCCCCAGACTTTTGACTCGATCGTGTTGACGGGCCCTCCTTTGTAGGGGTTTGTCCTACGTAGGTGGGCCTTGCCTTAGTCTAATAAGGCGGACCGGGAAAGGGAAGAAACTCGTGATGTAAGATCGACGGAGTTTCGACGCTACGGACCTTGACAACTTAAGACACGACCCGACACTGCTAAATACGGGAAGTCCTAGAAGAGGAAGGTTTTGAAAATTGATTGATTTTGAAAAAGGACCGAGAAAACTCGGGGGAGAGGTCCAAATTTCGAAAAAAGACGAAATGTTTAATTGGGCCATGATTTTTGAAAGCTTGAGTTTTGATTTGGGCAGCATACCGGCTAGAAAATAGGCTATTTTGAGTAAAATCATAAGTCCTGAATTCGGTATGTCCCGGGTTTTGAAAATTGAATATCTTGAAAAGGAGGATGTAATTTTTGAAAAGTTGATATTTTCGAAAATGACTCGGAAACCAAGTAGCACGTAGTCACACAAGCATTATAACGACGCCATGTATGCTCTACACTAAGTCTCGGTCGGTCTGAAAGGGTCTATACCAGTGTACATAGTCTAGACGTTGATCGGGACGGACTCTCTAAGTCGAATTGAGCTTAGAACATGCCGCGAAACCCACTCGAATCGACTATGGACACCTTTTGACATATCCATGTTGGAATACATCAATGGTATAGTGGGACGTCGGTCACCAGTACCGGCCCGGGAAAATATGGGTTATGCATGAACCGTAAAACTAACACGCGCATTGTATTTGTCAAACGATTTCTATTCTAGTCTCACCCTGAGGATGCCGATGGTAAGTCACGCATCAGTTAATCCCCAGCGGAGTCGCCAAATTGTGGACATGACATAGGTCCACCCCGACGCGGCCACGCGCGGGTTTGGGTAGGCGAATGAATCTCCATATGAGAATGGATCGAATTGAAATTTAGGTCTATGTGGAGTCGCCACCGAATTTTGTGGTTATTCGGAACCATTCAAGCCCACTCTATGTCGTAGTGGTCCGTATACAAAATACGGCCCATTTCCGATGTCAGAGTTTATTGGGCTTGTCCCTTTGCATTTGATACCAATACCGACATTATCGGATATTGTGTATTGAATGACTCTCGTGCGCCAACGGTTTCGGGCATCCGGAAACCGAGGTTCTGAGTAAGGGGTGAGGGTACGTGTTGGGAAGCCCACAAAGGACACCCAACCCCGCCCGCACATTAGCGGCCTCTACTAAGAACTCGAATGACTTACAATACGCGCGCTAGTTAAACGGGAAAATGCTTATGCAAACATTGTTTTCCTAGGCATGTGAATGGAATTGAAAAAGGTTTCTAAGTCAATTTAATGCAATTAATTCTACGTCAAAGTAGAATTTAACATGTGGGTTCATTTAGTACAATAAACGAACAAGAATTAAATTGACAAAAGAAATAACAAACGCGTTAGTAACGGTGCAATGATATAACGAATAATAACGGTTTGTGCAAATAAAGATTTGAATTGAAGAGATGCAAACATGAGGATGCATGATTTGAAAAGATAGTATACACGTGATTAATTATGCACGTGTTGACCTAAGTCGTAAAATACTATCGAGTTTGAAAAAGATAAATGTACGACTCGTGTTTGAGTCATTACGGGGCCACTCGATCGAGTAGTCGACAGACTCGATCGAGTAGGCTCTGAAAAGATGTTTCTGTTTCACGGTACAGACCGTACTCGGCCGAGTTATTGACCAACTCGGTCGAGTACATGGCCACTCGACCGAGTCACTGTGAGACTCGACCGAGTGAGTACTTGAAAAGTATTCTGTCCAGATCTGGTGGCCCTACTCGACCGAGTTATTGACCAACTCGACCGAGTAGGCCTCCACTCGATCGAGCCACTGGAAGACTCGACCGAGTAGAGGTCCTGCAGACCATTCTGTCTTGATTTTGTGATGTCACTCGATCGAGTGACGTAGGCACTCGACCGAGTGGCACCTGTACGTAACCAGAAAACGCTTGCAATTGATTTGAATCGTTTAAATTAACCGAGACAATATAGATATTCCTCCGTGTTTGTAGTGTTATAATTGGACAACATCCACGTTAACATCAACGGAAAATTGAACCGGCTAAATTATTTGATTTGATTTATTAGACTCGACGTCCAATTACGGAATTGGCATCGGGTCTAACATATCGGTACTTTGCTTAAAATACAGAAAAGGAATTGATTCCCTCGACTTCTCCGACATCGAAATAAATCCCTAAGGATTGTGATGTCGGATCCGTGTCAACGGGTTTCGACCCTTACTAAAATACAATGTTTGCCTTTTGAGAAATTGATGAGATATGCGAATAATAACAATAATGCGAAAAAATATTGTTGAAATTGACCTATCTCAATAATCAAGTAACCGGGATATCGGAACAAGCGACCGTCAACGCTGTGTGCAGTACACTTGTATATTCGTGTTTCCTCATTCCGATATCGCTTATACTCGACACAAATTGATAGGTATTTTAATGTTTTGATACTAGTATTATTGATATTAACGATGCGATAATAACGAAATAAAGCGGAATAAAAAAAACGACTCGTATAAAGATGACACGACGCGAGAAGGAGAAAGAAAAGAGAAGAAACGGGGTTCTGACACCCTCAACCTACATGTTCTTGTCTCGGTGCGGACTCGTAACCGTGGCTATAACACACGAGTCTTCGAGGTTTATGGAGGTCGAGTTATGGTGGCTCGGGTTTGATGAATCCTAAAGCTAGTTTAGGGTTTTCTTAGGGTGTGCTAGGGTTTGTAAAGGACGTAGTTTGTGTGTGCGAGGTTGCTCTAGGGTTTAGATAATTGTGAAAAGTCCTTGAAGAGGGGTGCATGGGGGTTCCTTTTATAGGAAAAGCTAGGGCTTCGGATTAGGGTTACTCGACCGAGTAGGTGGCTGACTCGGTCGAGTAGGCTTGTGCGTCAGCCGTCGGGCCTGAAAAAGGGCCCACTCGATCGAGTGGGTGAGGCACTCGATCGAGTGGCCCAGCTGGGTCGCGCGGGTCAGTCTTTTGGACCTTGACCATGGACATTTGATGAGTTTGAGTTTGAATTGGGCTTTTGATGTTTGAAGGGTTGTTTGGTATGTCTCGGAAACGACTTTGACCGGGATTGACCCAATCGTGACAAGTCGGTTTTAATTCCGGTGTCGGTTTTGGCCCAAATTAGTCTTGTTTGACTCGAAATGGTCCGCTGGGCCTGGATTTGAGGTTGGTTTTGTGATATTTGTACTCCGTAAGTGCGTTAGCCAACGATTAATGGATTTGAGCCCGTATCCGAGCGCATAGAAGCATGTTAGCGTCCGATCATCAACGGGTGTTTTTTGGGAAACTGCCATAGACACCTGGCAGTCAAAATGCGGGTGTCTACACATTCAATTTCATTTAATCTGGTAGGTTTTCTTCATCTGAATTTTTGGTTAGGGTTCGACAGAGATTGATCTTATATGAATTTCTGCAGAATCTGTATTTTGGGGTTTATATTATCTGCGTCTAGCCTTGTTCCGATCTTGATGTTCTTCGTTTCGTTTCCCCGAGATCGATTTGATGTAAGTTTTTCTGTATCTGAGCTTTTTTCATTTGATTTTTTTGATTTGATAAGTTTAACCCTAATCGACTTCATCACACACGATTTGTCGTCGTCGGCGTACTCCTTCAAAGTCGGCACGAAGAAGAATCCATTGATTTTGAGTAATTTGTTATTTCTTCGATTGAGTTTCTGGGGGTTTTGTGAGATTTGAACGTACTTACTTCTCCATGAATCTAGTTTTGTAGTTCACTATACGAACTTGATGGTATTTTATCTTTTGAGCTATTTTTTCTAATGCCTTCAAAAATGTGACACATCCTTACTATTTTGATTTAGGTATGTGAGATTCGTGAGCACACCCGAGGTTTTGGAGCGGTTAGTTTGGGAACCTTGTCATTGAATTTGAAGTTAGTCAGGAAGAATTTCGATTGTAGGCTTGTAGTTTTCGATTTTTGAGGTTTGTTTCATGGGTTGTTTTCTGGTAAAAGGAATTGCAATTTGAAGTTAGTTTGGGAAATTGCCAGTGAATCTGAAGTTAATCAGGAAGAACATCGATTGTTTCAACTTTTTAAGGTTTGTTTCCGTGGATTTTTTTTTGTTTTCTCCTAATATGAGTCGGAATTTGAAGTTAGTTTGAAAAATTGCTGGTGAATTTGAAATTAATTAGATTGAATTTTGATTGTAGTTTTCGATTTTTGAGGGTTTGGAGTCGAATTGGTTTGGGTAATTTATGGTGAGTTTGAAGTTAATTAGGAAGAAATTCGATTGTTTCGTTTTTGAGGTTTTTGTTTGTTTCTGTGGATTATTTGCTTATTTTCTGCTAAAAGGAACCAAAATTTGAAGTAAGTTTGGAAACTTGTGAAGTTAATTAGGTTGAATTTCGATTGTAGCTTTCGATTTTTGAGGGTTTGGAATCGGAATTTCAAGTTAGTTTGGGAAATTTCTGGTGAGTTTGAAGTTAATTAGGAAGAATTGCGATTGTCTCGATTTTTGAGGATTTGTTTGGTTCCGTGGATTTTTTGTTTGTTTTCTGTTATATGGTATCGGAATTTGAAGTTAGTTTGGAGAATGACTGGTGAATTTGGAGTTAATTAGATTGAATTTCAATTGTAGCTTTCGAATTTTGATGGTTTGTTTGTTTTCTGCCAAAAGGAATAGGAATTTGGAGTTAGTTTGGGGAATTTCGGGTGAATCTGAAGTTATTAGGAAGAAATTTGATTGTAGCTTTGATTTTTAAGGGTTGGTTTCTTTTTTTCTATAAGGAATCAAAATCTGATGTTAGTTTGGGGAATTTCTGGTGAATTTGAAAATAGTAAAATCATCCCCAGAACCCAGAAATTCATTTGCAACTGGGAATCAGATTCAACACCAAAGGAGAAGGTTGATTGTGTGGTAATTGGAGCTGGAATTTTGGGAATCGCAATTGCAAGAGAGTTATGTTTGAAGGGTAGACAGGTTTTGGTACTTGATTCTGCTCCTACTTTTGGCACTGTCACCAGTTCTCGCAACAGTGAGGTCATTCATGCCAGCATTTATCATCCTCCTAATTCTTTCAAGGTCTTCCTCTTTCTCTGCTGACTTATCTTCATTTCTCTCTTTTCGTAATCGTGGTTCGTAAATTAGAGTAATGTAACCATTTCTATCATCAATAATAATAATAATGTCATTAAGGGCATGTTCTTTCCGACTGAACGAAACTCAACTGAATTTAAACAAAAGGGGTATTGAATTGAACTGAATAAATTGAATTGACTACTAAGACAAACTAAGATTAATGAGGCCAGAGTTACCTTAACTATATTGAACAAGGATGAACGTTATTGGTCGGAGCCGAAAATATAAGCCGGAAAGAGCATGGCCTAAGGTATCTTACCGTTTATATGGGTTTGTGGTGGATTCTTGTTTGAGCCGTAGGCGATAAGATTGAGGCATTGTCTATTGTCATTACTGACATTCTATTAGTTGCTGTATTTTCAAAGTTTGATTATGTTAGTTAACTTGATAACGGGTTGAGGTGAGTTCTCAAATAGAATGTTTGATTGATTGGTCTTTGTGCATCCGTCTGAAGAGATTTTAGCTTAAAATGTATTGTGAAGAAAATTGATGTACATGTATTGTTCTGAGAGAGGTGTCCCTCACAAGCAGGTTGGTAAACTTGTTGCTACTAGCGAGTCTGAAATTTCGATATTGAATGAAATATTAGCACGTGGAGTTGAAAATGGGGTTGAGAGTCTGAGGATGATGGAAGCCTCTGAAGCAATGGGTATGGAACCCGAACTGTATTGTGTTAAAGCTTTATTTTCACCTGTCCCGGGCATTGTGGATAGCCATACTCTGATGCACTCATTACTTGTATGATCTTGATATCATACTCCATACTCCGTATATGGTCTTGATATCTGTAGACTTGAACCTTTCCACTTCGTCTGCACTACATTATTTGAAAGTAATAAATTGAAGTGACAGGCTATCACCACCACTTTGAATTCAGGGATAAGCCGAAAACAATGGAGCTACATTTTCTTACAATACGACATCCTTGGAGGCCAAGTGCATGGAAACCAAATCACACTCGGTGTGACCGAAAGCCAAAATCTAGAAAGAAGATAATGCGGTGTGCGCTTTTGCTTTCTGTCTTCCCCTCCTACAGTCCCGCAACAGTAACGCTTTGGCTTCCTCTTCACGCTTCCCTCTGCTTCCCTCTCCCTGCTTTCCCTTCCCATCTTCTGCTTTTGTCCACTTCGCTGCACTACTTCTCTCTCTACTTTTTCGTTCTAGCTCATTCTCTACTTGCTGTCTAATTTCCATTTGCATTTGCAGATTGACAAATTTTGTGGTCTTGGTTAGTGGCTCGCGTTGATCGTTCATCGATCACTGTTTATCGCAGATCATCGATCGATTTTCTTCAGGTAATCAGTCCGAAATCTATTTTGGGTTTCAAAATTTGTGTCTTTGGTGTTTGATTGATTATTATTTGTAGTTTTGTGATATGGGTACTCTTTGTTTTCATCTGGGTGCTGCTGATTTGTGTTATTTTTTTTGTTTGAATGATATGATGATATTTTAGTTGAAGGAGATTCTAATGGGAATGAAGATGACGAAGATGAGGAGCAAAACGCGTTGTTTTGGAGTAGTGGTGAGACGAAGTTGGGGAGAGTTCGGAAGATTTGTAGTGAAGCTAAGGAGTTTGATGGTGGAATTATTGATGTTGATGAACTCGCCTTTGTTTAATATTTCCGTATCGATAAATTTCAGGTTTTGTAATCGATTAATTTGATTACTTTTTTAGTATTATTGAAATTTGATGATGTTTTTAGATTGATGAAATCGCCTCCGTTTATGATTTCTATGTTGATAATTAGGTTTTATTCGATTAATTTGACGATTTTGTGAACAAATTTGGTGAAATTCATACTCGTATGTTGAAATTTCATACTTGAAATTTCAACTAGCTCTTTCGTAAAAATCAGTTTGTTGAGAGTGTGTAATTAGCTAGAGGCAAGAAATATGTAATACAATTATAAAATTTGTATTTTTTTACAGTTATCCATTATTCTGAGTGTTGGGTATCGAGTTCATTTATATATTGGCTCTTATAGTTGTTGCTGTAATGAAGATTGTTATGGTGGTGAAACTATGGAGATAATGTGTATGGACTATGAAAGTAAAGTAAAAAGGGGAAGATGCAATGGTTTGCCCTTTACTTTTTCAAAAATTCTCACCTTCATTTTTTGGGTTTCCCTCGAGCAGTCTTACCGTTTTTCTTCATAGATTTCTCAATCCGTCGTACTTCCGTCCCTCACAAATTCTTGTTTTCTCACCACTATAAAATGAAAACAAATATGAGCACAAAATTTCTCGAGAAATAAAGATAACTCGCAATAGTTAAGTACTCCCTCCGATTCATTTGATTCTTTACGTTTGCTATATCACACTTGCCGATGCACGTTTTGTTTTGTTTATATCGTTATTTACACATTATTAAAAATCGTAAAAGTTTGATATTCTTAATGTACTCGTTAAGACGATTAAAACAAGATCCCACATGACTATGTTTTAAGTTATACACTTGAAGTTATAATAGAGATTCTCTCCATCCATGAATAGTGCAAAAAAGTAAACGTAAAGAAACAAATGAATCGGAGAGAGTAAAATCTACTAACTACTAAGTAAATACTACCTTCGTTACTACCTGTCTTTTATATTCATTGTAGTGAGTAGTACTTGAATAAATAGTAAGATGATCTAATTAACTGTAATAAAAGCTTCATTTTAGTCTTGTATCTCAACAACGAACATATCTGTTAAGCAACCCACATCAGTTAAGTTGTGCAGGTGCAACGTATTTGGGGTTGGTCACCCGCGGATTGTTAATTAGATAGCCGAGTAACATTGAGAGGAAGGAGGCGCGTGCGTGAGGGAAGATGATTTAAGAGAAGGTAGGTCGTGGTCACGAGTATCAAAGGAAAAATAAGTAGGCATATAATGGAGAATTAGAGACTTACAATGTATAGTAGAAGATAATTTAGGGAAGTGTGTAGAGGTATTGATAGGGATGATCACATAAGCTTGAGTATAGGTATGAGCAGGAATCAAGGGAGTGGGGGTGCGAGCAACACATGAGAAGATTATGCTTGGGATAGGCCAACAAATTTGAAGATAAGTGCGGAAGATGAAAACTAATTTAGTAGATAGATGAAGAATTAAGAACATGAATAAGAGCAGCATTAGAGGAAGGGGGAGAAGAAGGGAGAGTACGATATCAGAGAAAGGGGTCAAGATGGTAGGGGTAGAAGGAGATGAGAGGAGACACTCTCATTAAATTAGATGCAAAAAAGTCATATTTAAGTATAAATCTTAAGTGATGAGGAAGAGGAGAATGAGAGAAAGGGGAAGGAGAAGAAAAAGTGGTGGAGGTGGTGCAGGAGAAAAATGATTTTAGTAGACGGGGAAAGAGAAACATGAAAAGAAAGAACGTCAGAGGGAGACAAAGAGGATTAAAAATTGGGGGAGTAGAAGGAGTTATGGAGACGGCACCCTGACTGCACTTGATGGAAAAAGCAATCATATTTAAGGACGAAAATGGAGGAAAGAAGGGAAGAACAAAGGATAAAGAGGAATATAGAGAGATATAGAGAGAAGAAGATGAGTGGATGAATGAGCTGAAGGAACAACAAATTCACTAAACTAAATAACAAAAGTAACTCATATGTAATTATTGATTATAGATAATGACGATGAGGATGCCGATTATATGAAAAGGATGCCGATATAATGTGGTAGGAGTTACTATAGAAGAAGTTGACAGGCTGACACCCTTGCTGAACTAGATGACAAAAATGAATCATATTTAAGAATGAATTTTATATGATGATGAGGAAAAGGAGGTTAAGGGGGGGGGGAGGAGAAGGAGAATAGAAATTGGAGGAGGAAAATTGATCTGAACAAACGTGGAAGATTGATCTCGGTAAGGGTATCAAAGGAAAAAGAAGCAGGCCTATTTTGCAGGTTAATCATAGAGTATAGTAGAGAAGATATTTTGGGGAAGTGTGTAAAGGTATTGATAGGATGGTCACAAAAGCTTGTGTATAGGTATGAGTAGGGGGTGTGAGCATCACAGGAAAGGGATTTTCCTTGGGATAGGCCGGCAAATGTGAAGAGAGGTAGAGGAAGATGGAAACTGATTAATAGATATATGGAGAAGTAAGTACATGAAGAAGATCAATGACATTAGAGGAAAGGGAGGAAAGAAGGGAGAGTACGATATCAGAGGAAGAGGTGAAGATGGTAGAGGTAGAAGGAGAGGAGAGGAGACACTCTCATTAAATTGATGCAAAGAAGTCATATTTAAGTATGGCTCTCAAGTGATGAAGAAGAGTAGAATGAGAGAAAAGAGAAGGATAAGGGAATGTGGTGAAAGTGGTGCAGAAGAAAAACTGATTTTAGTAGACGGGAAAAGAGAAACAGGAAAATAAAGAACGTCAAAGGGAGAGTAAGTGGATTAAAAATGGGAGGAATAAAAGAAGTTAAGGGGACAACACCCTCTTTGAATTAAATGACAAAATCAAGTCATATTTAAGGACGAAACAGGTGAAAGAAGGGGAAGGAGAAAGGATAAAGAGTAATATTGAGGGATATAGGGAAAGAAGAGGAGGAGAGGGTGAATGAGTTGAAGGGAGAACACATTCACCAAACTAAACAGAAAAAGCAAGTCTATATAATGATTGATTCTAGATAGTGACGACGAGGATGCCGAAAAGAAGAAAGAGGGGAAGAGAAACGACATGGGAAAGTGAAACATGTGAACGTGGAAGAATACTCTTAGTAGCTTGACAAGTAGGATCTGAAGAGAAAGAGCATTAAGGTAGATGAGGTGGAGGAGAAAGGGGAGTGCAAGAGAAAGGGTAGAAGAAGTTGAAGGGGGTGACACCCTCACTGAACTAGATGACAAAAACGAATCATATTTAAGAATAAATTTTATGTGATGGAGAGAAGGAGGCAAAGGGGAGGGAAAGATGGAGAAGAGAATGAAAGTGGTGGATAAAAATTGATCTTAGTAGACATGGAAGATTGATCTCAGTAAGGGTATCAAAGGAAAATAAGCAGACCTATTATGCAGGTTAATTATAGAGTATATTAAAAGATATTTTAGGAAAGTGTGTAGAGGTATTGATAGGTATGTCCACAAACGGTTGGATATAGGTATGAGTAGGAATCAAGGGGGTGGGGGTGCGAGCAACACAGGGAAAAGATTATGTTTCTGATAGGCCGACAAATGTGAAGAGAGGTAGGGGGAAGATGAAAACTGATTTAGTAGATAGATGGAGAAGTAAGAGCATGAATAAGAGCAACATTAGAGAAAGGGGGAGAAGAAAGGAGAGCACGACATCGGAGGAGGGGTGAAAGAAGTGTAAGGAGATGAGAGGAGACACTCTCATTAAATTAGATGTAAAGAAGTCATATTTAAGGATTGTATTTAGGATAGGTCAACAAATGTGAAGAGAGAGAAGGAAAAGCAGAAGAGAAAGTGGAGGATGAAAATTGATCTTATTTGGGAATCAAACAATCGTATGCCTCCAACCGGCTAAGGCCGGTGATCTCTTTCTTCATTCCTAACAAGCTCTTGGCTCCGGACCTGCACAAGGAGCACACAAGGGCTTCGGAGGGTGTCCTAGGTTACCTCTCCGACACTCAAGTTAGTCACGAAGGCTAAGAAATCGATCTAGGATTATGGAGGGTGTTACTTAGCTTTTTAGAGAGATGATGTGTTGTCTAGATTTATTGTCCCTTTCTAGTGGTGGCTCTTTTGGTATTTATAGAGCTTGAGTCGTACGGATTAGCCGTCCTCTACCGCGACAGGCCGGCATATCCCTCCGCCAGGAGGAGCCGGCGTGCGCTGATCGTTAGGTGAAGGATGACTATGAATTGCTGGCTGCCGGCTTCCTGTGGTGCCGACCCCCATCAATTGCCCCCATGTTGGCTGTCTGCCAAGAGTTATCGTAGGCCGACTCCAGTGATCAGTACTTTGGGAGAGGCGTCACAGGGTTGCCGATGTCTCGCGGGGAGTTCGTTCGCCTTCCCTATCTGTACCTAGGGTGTACTTAGAGGTAATGATGACCTTTGCCCTTCCCTAGGTTGCTGGGTAGTTGTGCGCATTAAATGGGGTGCATGCATGGATGGGTGCTCCTATATATAATGCCCCTATTTTTGCCATTTTGGGTATCATTTTTTCACTTCCATCTTTGTAAACCTAAGTCAGCCATGTCATCTTCTGGTAGCAATTCTTCCCCGTCTTCGGTGCCTCCTTGTGTTCCTGCCAGGCGTCGGAAGCGTTCTCCTTCTCCGGTGACTTCCAAGCCTCCACTAGGGCGCTGGATCTCCCGTGGGCCCCCATCGCGTCCATCCGGGCATGATGCCGCACCTTCTCCTCCCCCTATTCCTGCTGGAGGGGAGCTGTCAGGTCTTCTCATGGGCCTTCGCCACGTCCATCTGGACGTGCTGCCGCGGTTCCTCCTCTCCCTGTTCCTGCTGGGGGGGCTGTCGGATCTTCTCATGGGCCTCCGCCACGTCCATCTGGACGTGCAGCCGCGGTTCCCCCTCCCCCTGTTCTTGCTGGGGGGACTATTGAGCTCTCCCATGGCGGTGTCCGTCCTCACCGCCGTCGGAGGACTAGGGTGCACTTTGGGGTATTCGAGCCGGACGTTGACTCGGACTGTCCGCCCTCGGGTGATTCCTCCGGCTCTTATTCCTCGGATAACAGCTCGTCCGTGCCGTCGTGGATGGTCGGACCCTTGTGCCCTTCTGATTCTGAGGGCGAAATGGAGGAGGGCTTTGATACCCTTCGTAGGATTCGAGCCCCTCCTTCTTCTCCTGCCTCCTCGTCTACTGCTGTCAGCTCGGCTTCCTCCCTTCCTCAGGAGGATACTGGGGAGAAAGAGATGGAATAGGACTTCCTGGTTGGTTGGACCTCGTTTTGCTGGTTGAGGTCAACAGAGGGGGAAGGCGGTCTACTTTTCGGTGGTTCAGCCCTTTATTTTGTTGCTCTTTTGTTTATTTTTGGTAGCTTTTTAGCCGGATTATGTAATTCGGGGGTTTCCGGCCTCCTTTGGTTTTGTTTGTCAATTACCGACTTTGTGTATTGGGATGCCGGTTCCCTTCGGCTGTGGTTGTTTTGGACTTCTGGGTGTAAGCTGGCTATTTATTGAATGTGGACCCTTGTGTTTTGTGCTAAAATTACACTTTTCAATTTGTCTGCCCCCATTCCCTGTGTTGTCTTTTCGTATTCTGCGTTCTTCTAGTTGCATTGAATGTCATCTGTCTCTTGTCAGGTTTTCTATGGGTGGCCCTAGGAAGCCCCCTTTGTATAAATAGGGGCTCTTTTCCTCACTTGCTTTCATTTGCACTTCTTATTCTCTCACTAAGAGCAACGCACACTCTCTCTTTTGCCCTTTTCATCTTCGTAGGTTAGTCTCCTATCCCTTCTTATCTTTTGTTTATTTCTTTGCTTCCGCGTCATGTCCACCTGTTCCCGCCGTGTTCGTTTTGAGGAGGAGGGTGACGAGGTGATGTCGGCGTACGACGGGGTCCAGCCCAGTAGATCTGGGGAAGACGTCGGCGACGCCTCCTCTGACGCGTCTATAGAGGTGGTGGAGCCCGTATCCGCGGTCCCTCTTCGAACCTTACGTATTTCTGCTTGCGGACCTCTTCGAGGGGGGGTAACTTCCATTCCTGCAGTAGGTGGGGAAGAGGCGCCGTCTTCTGGCATCTCTGGGAGAGATGTGGCGGGGGGTAGTTCAATGGTTTTACGAGTCGGAAAGGCGCCCCTCATCGGGGGGATTCTTCTGAGGTGGATGGGCCATCTCTCAGCCGCCCGGCTTCCACTTCTAGGCCGGCGGAGGGGCGGTTAAAGAGTATTGAGGGTGACGGTCGTTTCCTTCGTCACGTCCATACTATGGTGGATGAGGATTGGCGCCAAAAGGTACTCAACGCCGATGGTCTTGACGCCGCCAGGGAACTTTATCCTCTCGGGGAGGGTTACGACTATGTGATGTCGGAACCGGGTCAGTCAATTTGCTACCCTCCTGAGGGCTGTGTGGGGGTGTCGGTGGAGTTTCTGAAGTTCGGTTTGCATTTTCCCCTTGACCCCTTCGTGGAAGAGGTGTTCCGTCGCATGAACCTGGCGTTGGGTCGGCTGACTCCTCAGGCTTTTCGTGCCATCATCTCATATTGTTAGGTGTGCCGGTTTAGGAAGTGGAGACCTTCGGTGGAGGTGTTCAGGTTTATGACGCACCTCAAGGTAGTGCCGTCATCTACTTATTGGGATCTGGGTTGGCGAGGCAAGTACGTTACCTCTTACCCCATACTTTCAAACTGCCATAAATGGAGGGGTGCCTTTCTGTACGTGCGCTCGGCTCGGCAATGGGCTGTCCCCCGGGTGTTTCAGTCTGATGTGCGTGTTAACATGGAGAGTGACGAGGAGGTGGGGCGCTGTCTAGATATGAGGGAGTCCAGCCTAGGACCGCCAGATAGGGAGATTGTCCGCGCCTTTCCTGCCGTTATGAAGTGGATTGGTAAGGAGAGGGTGACCATGCCTTCAGTTTGGCTACCCCCTTTCGACCTAATTTCGAGAAACGATTACTTGGAACGGGTGGGCATGAGCATCCCTGTCGCCGGCCCAGGTATATGGCGACCTACCTACTCACTTGTGTCGTCCACTTTTTTTGATAGCAAGCAGACCCTCAATCCTTTGCCCATTTTTCTGCCTAATTTTGCAGGCAGCAAGCCGGCACTCTCTTGGACGTCTGAGGAGCTCGACTTGCTGGGATTGGACTCTTCCCTTCGCCCGCTCATCTCTGCGCCGCCGCTCCCTCCGGTGGACCGCTCGACTATCATGACTCACCGAAGGTCGAGATTTGCCAGGGCGAGGAAGGATGCTGCGACTTCAGAATTCGGGGATCTTTCTCCTCCGAAGAGCAAGTCGTGGGGTCGCCTTCTGCCATCCATGAGCAGGCCATGAACATAGCCGGTGTACAGGCTGATGTTGGGGCTTCTGAGGTTGTTACCTCCCCAAGGACGACAGGTTCCCCGGTTGTTACTGTGGCCGCCTTCCCTAGCTTGTCGGAGGCTATTGAGTCGCCCTCTGATCTGGGGGGGAAACGGTTGTCCGCATGGAGGCTTCTCAAGACCGGGATACTATGCGCGATGTCGCCGCCGCGTGGACACGCCCCTCCCAACTTTGTCTGAGCTTTCCCTCTTCAAGATGCTAGAGGGGGATATTTCGTCCGTCTACCGGATTCAGACCCCTGCTCAGTTGGAGACCGTCTACCGCGGCATGGGAGAGGACTTTTCTAGGTCTATCCAGGCCATTATCAAGACTAAGAAGGCGGCAGAGGAGGGTGCGAGGTTGATGTCTCGGTTGCAGGAGACGGAGCTAAAAATGGAGACAGAGAAACAGCTAAGGCTGGAGGCTGAGGAGAAAGAGATGGCTGGTCGTGCGGAGTTGGAGGCTCTCCAGGGGGTCCACTCCTCTTGTGAGCCGTCCAGGAAGGCTTTGGAGGGGCAATTGGAGGATGCCCGCGCCGAGATGGCGTCTGCCCGTGTCGAGGTGGAGACCCTTCAGTCGAAGCTGGTGACGGTCGAACATGAGGTGGCGAGGAAGTCTGCAGAAATTGCTGAGTTGGAGAAGGATGGTGGTGAGGCTTATACGGAGGGGATGAATGCAGTTATCGCCTTGACGTCCAGAGCTCTTCGTGAGTACAATCCCAACTTTGATTTTGGTCGGTATAATCCGATATACAAGCGCCTTCAAGCCGAAGAGGATGAGCACGAGGATGAGTCGCCTGAGGCGGCACCTCCGACCTCCCCGAAATAGGAAATTGGGCCGTCGTCCTCCTATGCCTCATGTACCCTCAGGGAGGGAGAGGAGGGGGCGGCAGAAGAGACGGCTGATACCGCTCACTCTTCTGCCCCTCTTGAGGATTTTTGTGGATCTCCTCGCACATACCCTTTGAGGTTCAGGCATAGGCTTGCCCTTCATGCTTCATCGCTTTTTCCCTTTTTGTCGTGTTTGTAGGTGGCGCTTGATCCTTTGGGGACGGCTGCCGAACTTGTAATAGTCGTAGCCTTATTTTGAGTCTTTATTATAACCAACATCTGGCGCTTCTGACGCCCTTTATTTTGCATTTTGATTATGCTTCAAGTCCTCTATGCTTTAAGTCCTCCTATGTTGCTGTCTACTTTGGTTTTAGATTTCTTGCGACTTTTTCGTAGTCTCCTTGTTATTTTCACGCTCGCCCTACTTTCATGCCCCCATACTGTTCTTGACTTATGCCTCCACACTATGGATGAGGGAGATTTGGCCAGGGAGCCGGCTGTGGTTATGACCTACAGGCGGTCCTTACTTATGCACCCATACTGTGGATGGGGGAGATTTGGCAAGGGAGCCGGCTGTGGTTATGACCTACAGGCGGTCCAGACTTATGCCCCCATACTGTGGATGGGGGAGATTTGGCCAGGGAGCCGGCTGTGGTTATGACCTACAGGCGGTCCTGACTTATGCCCCCATACTGTGGATGGGGAAATTTTTGATGGGGTGTCCATTCCTTGCGGTAGGTGAATAGGGGCTCCCCCCTTATTGCCTCCTGCTTGCTTCTTGAGAAGGTAGAGAACGGGAAGCAAGTAGATTTATCAAACAAAATGCCTCTCTTATTAAATTTGGTACAAGTTCTGGAGGCAGGGTCGTCGACAGGCCCGATAGTACCCTACCGGGAACCGAAACAACAGTTGGCCTACTTGCAGCTTAGACGTAGTATCTTCTGATAGTGTCTGCGTTCCAGTGTGACGGCAGGTCTCGCGCTTCTCCGTCTTTCAGCCTGTAGGTACTCGGTCCTATTACCTTGGTGACTTTATATGGTCCTTCCCAGTTGGCGCTAAGCTTTCCGTGTTTGTTTGCTTTGCCGACCGATGCAGATTTCCTGAGGACCAAATCCCCTACCTGGAATTTTTGGTGGTTGACCCTTTGGTTGTATGCCTTTCTCATACGCTGTTGGTATGCCACCAGGTTTATATGTGCTTCCTCCCTGGTTTCCTCCACCATGTCTAGGGCTTCTTCCATGGCGGCTTCGTTCATGTCCCCCTTGTAATACTTGTTGCGGACAGAAGGAATGTGCACCTCTATGGGGAGAAGGGCTTCTGCCTCGTATACGAGGCCAAACGGTGAGTGCCTGGTCGCGGCTTTTTGCGTTGTTCTTAGGGACCACAGCACACTCGATAATTTGTCCGCCCACCTTCCTTTGAGGTCCTCCAGCATCTTCCTTAGTCCATTGAGGATTTGTTTGTTGGCCGCCTCGGCCTGGCCGTTGGTTTGGGGGTGGCAGACGGCTGAATATGTTACGGCAATTCCCAATCCTTCTAGCCATTCTCTTATGGGGGGTTGTCGAACTGCCGGCCATGATCGAAGATCAGTACCTTGGGTACTCCGAACCGGGTTATGACATTGCGCCAGATTACCTTACGCACGGCCGACTCAGTGATGTTTGGGACGCCTTCCGCTTCTATCCACTTTGAGAAGTAGTCTACTGCTACTATCGCGAACTTCCTGCCCCCGGTCGCTGTCGGGAAGGGTCCTAGGATGTCCATTCCCCATTGAGCAAAGGGGATGGGGCTCAGGATGGGTTGAAGCTCTCTTGCCGGCGCGTGGATTATTGGTGAGTGAATCTGGCAGTTGCAGCACTTTTTGGTCAGCTCCCGGGCGTCGTGCAGGGCGGTCGGCCAGTAGTAGCCGGCCTGGACCGCCTTATGTGCTAGGTTTCTGCCGCCTATATGGTGTCCGCACATTCCTGAGTGGATGTCATCCAACACCTCCGCAGCCTCTCTTGGCTTTAGGCATCTTAGGATTGGCGCCGCGGTCCCTCTCTTGTAAAGCTGGTCCTCTATTATCATGTACCTTGATGCAGTAGTCGGCATTCGTTTTGCTTTGGCTTGGTCCTCCGGTAACCGTTTGTTGAGGATATACTCGATAATCGACGCCCGCCAGTCGCTGTTGTTCTCGTGCTCCACACTGTGGATGTCGCCCTGACTGTCCTCGTTTGTCGCGATGCTTTTCTTGTGCCTGACGTCTACCCAGACGGACCGTCGGATATCCTATAAACTTGAGCTTGCCAGTTTTGACAGGGCGTCTGCTCGGTTATTCTGCGACCTGGGCACCTGTTTGATCTCATATGACTGGAGTTGGGACAGCTCTTCTTTTACTTTCTTTAGGTAGAGCGCCATTGAGGGCTCTCTGGCCTCATACTCTCCATTAATTTGGTTCGTCACTAGCTGCGAGTCCGTCGATAGTACGATTCGTTCGGCCCCGGCGGCCCTGGCGAGGTGAACGCCTGCTAAGACGGCCTCGTATTCGGCTTCGTTATTGGACGTCTGAAAGGTGAATCTTAGGGCGTGCTCGAATTCCTCGCCGTCGGGGATTGTTAGAACGACTCCGGCCCCCGAACCGCTAATGGTGGCTGAGCCATCGGTAAAGACCTCCCATACCCCCGATGGTGGGTCGTCCTCCTCCGAGTGGGAGCACTTAGCTATGAAGTCCGCCAACGCCTGAGCTTTTATTGTTGTTCTTCATTGGTACGTTATCCCTAGGCCACTTAGTTCGACGGCCCATTTCAACATTCGTCCTGACTTTTTGAATTTCTCCAGCGCTTTTTCCAGAGGCATGTTTGTGAGGACGGTTACCGGGTGCGCGTCAAAGTACGGGCGCAGCTTTTGGGCGGCCACGACTACGGCGTACATCGCCTTTTCTACCATCGGGTAGTTCTTTTCTGCCGGTCCCAACGTGTGGCTGACGAAGTATATCGGCTGTTGGGCTTTCTCCTCCTCTCTAAGGATGACGGCGCTTATTGTGACGTTAGTGACTGCTATGTACACATAAAGCCTTTCGCCTTCTGCCGGTCGCGCCAGCATTAGCAGAGATTTCAAATGCTCTTTCAGGTCGGAAAACTCCGTTTTCTGCTCTTCCTCCAACTTGAAGTGCTTGTTCCCTTAAAGGACTCCGAAGAAAGGGGTTGATTTATCCGCTGCTCTTGAGATGAATCGTGCCAGGGCCGCCATCCTCCCCGTGAGTCTTTGTATATCCCTGATGGTTCTTGGCTCCGGTAGGTCCTGAATGGCCCTAACTTTTTTGGGGTTGGCGTCTATTCCCCTGGCGCTTACTAAGAAACCTAAGAATTTCCCGGACCTTACCCCGAACGTGCATTTCTGGGGGTTGAGTTTCATCTTGTAATTTCTTAATGATTGGAACGTTTCCTTCAAGTCGTCGAGATACTGGTCGTCCTCTTTGCTTTTTACGATTGCATCGTCTACGTACATCTCCATGTTCCTGCCTCTTTGTCCCTTGAAGAATTTATCCACCAATCGTTGGTAGGTGGCGCCTGCGTTCTTTAGTCTGAACGGCATCATCTTGTACATGAATGTTCCGGCGCTGGTAATGAACGCGCATTTGACCTTGTCCGGCCCCCACAAGAAGACTTGATGATACCCGGAGAAGGCGTCGAGGAAGCTTAACATGGTGTGTCCGCTGGTGGCGTTCACCAATTGGTCGATTCTGGGGAGGGGTTAGTAGTCCTTTGGACATGCTTTGTTGAGGTTGGTGAAGTCGACACACATGCGCCAGGCGCCCGAGGATTTCTTCACCATAACCACGTTCGCCAGCCATTCGGGGTAGTTGCAAGTCTCTATGAAGTCGGCTTTTAGCAATTTGTCAACCTCGCATCGGATAGCGTCATCATTCTCTGCCGACATGGTTCTTTTCTTCTGCCTTATTGGACGGAAAGTAGGGTCGACGTTCAGCTTGTGTACTGTCACCTCTGGGTCTACTCCCGTCATCTCATCTGCCGAGTATGCGAACACGTCAGTGTTGTCTTTTAGGAGGCTGACGAGGCGTCCTTGGTAGTCTGGTTCGAGATCGGTCCCTATGAGAACGGATCGGCCAGGTTCCAGTTCCACTGTCATGCTCTCCCCGCCACGCTTAAGGCGCTCAGAGTTGGGGTCCGCACTTTCCCCTATCCTGAGTGTTTTGGGGGTCGGTTGGCATTCCTCGGGGTCGGGGGCAGCTTTCCGCTTGCCCTTCATTTCCTCCTGGGATCGCCTGAGGGCTACCGAGTTGGAGTTCCTGGCGGAGTCCTGGTCGCCTTGTAGCTTTCCTTCGGTGTTTCTGTCGGTGACGTAGGCCAGTGTTAGAGCTCGTATGGATACTAGGGCAGTAGGGCGTGTACCCCGTCTATGGTTATCCGGCCGATTAGGGCGTTGTAGGCCGACTTGGCGTTTACTACCACAAATTTTGCTGCCACTGTTTTCGCGTCCTTCCCTTCTCCGAATGTGGCCGGTAAATCGATCGTGCCCATGGGTACAACTCCGGTTCCGGAAAAACCGTATAACGCACCGACCGTCGGCTTCAGGTGTCGTCTGTCGAACCCCATTTGCTCGAAAGCTTCTCTGTATAGCAAGTTCGTGTAGGCGCCCATGTCTATCATGCATCTTTTGACTGTGTGGTCGCCTATTTTGATGGCCAACACCAGGGGGTCACTGTGGAGGTATGTCACCCGTTGGTAATCATCCGCCGTGACGCTGAGGGTTGGGATTGTGTCCTTCTTGGATTCGTTGGCGTAGCATATATGCTGGGTCAGCTCTCTTAGGTGGCGCTTAATCTGCCTCTTGCTGGTCCCGGCTCCATGCTCCCTTTCGTTCATCATGTTAATGACGTTATATTCCTTCCTTTTCTCGGCTCTGTCCCTGGTGTTACCGGTTGCCGTGCTGTGGTTGTTGTTGTCATTGTTTTTTTTTGTTGGTGGCGCGCTGGGTTCTGGCTTCATATGCTGCCAACGAGCCGCGCCATATGAGGCCTTCAATTTCGTATTTCAAGTTTCTGCATTCCTCTGTCGTATACCCCGTCCGGTCGTGGAACGTGCAGTATTTATTTGGGCCGGTATGGGGCCCGGGTCTAATGAGTTGGGGAGTCCCCCATTTTCCGTTGTTCTTTTCTATGTCAAAGATCTCGGCCCTGGGGCGTGTCAGCGCGGTGTAGTGGTCGAACTTTTCCCTACGACTTCCCTCCGGCCTTCTCTCTCCGCGGCCTCTATTCCTTATTCTGGGAGGCTCCCTCTGTCCTGTCGGGCTCGAGACCCTTTCCAAAGGTGGGCGTCGGGATCTTGGCGGTGAGGGGTCCTCGCTCCGTGTTTTGTAGTCCTCTTCGTTCATGTATCCTTCCGCTATTCGCCGGGCCTTGACTAGGGAGGTCGGCCTCTCTCTGAGCAAGTGGCTCTTGAGAGGGCCCTCTGTCATTGTATGGGTTAGGGCGCAGGCGGCCGTTGACGCGTTGATTGTCCTAATTTGTTGGCATTCTAGGTCGAACCTTCTGACGTACTCCCTAATGGTCTTCTTTGGCCTTTGTCGCATGGTCATCAGATCCACTGTAACAATCTGCCGGCGTCGACTCCCGACATATTGGTCTATGAATGTCGTGCTGAGGTCTTTGAAACTTCGGATGGACTCCCGGAGTAGGCCTCGGAACCATGACTGGGCGTACCCGGTGAGTGTGGTGGGGAATACTCGGCACCACACTGCGTCGTCGAGCTCGTACATGGCCATGTAGCTCTCGTACGTCGCTAAGTGATCTTCTGGGTCTGTCATTCTGTTGAACTGGATGTTCGGCACCTTTACCCGGGGCATGGGGTGCTCCGTAATTTTTGGGTGAAAAGGCGACACTGTGGGCCGTCCCTTCTTGAGCGTCTTCTTGGCGGGCGTGGTCCATTCAGACTCGCCTTCGTCCTCCTCTTGGGCGGTGGGTGCGTTCCTCCTGGACCGGCATGTCACGAACGTTTCTTGATCGAGGGACCTTTCCCGATGGGTGTGCTCGCCCTCCCGGCCGGTATCATTTGTCAGTCGGGTGAATACCGAGCCTCGCTTTTCAGGGCTGGTAGGCCTTCTTCCGTGTTCCTTGGTGCCCAGTCGGTCCTTTAAGGTTTTCGCGGGCCTTGACTCTCTTTCCCTCTGGCCCAGACGGTGATGAACCGTTCTCTGGGGACTGTGACTTCTTCTGGCCTTCCGGGTACCGAGGCCCAGCCGGTGGCGTATTGTTGAAGTGTGGCTTCTGCTCCTTTCGCGCTGTCTTGCACTTGGCGGGGACTCGTTGTCTCCCCTTATGTTGATGACCGGTGCTAGGACTCTCAAACCTATCTCTGGGCGATATGGCGAAGGCCCTCTAGACTGGTACTTCTGTCTCCTTTGGTGCAACTCGATCCTCTCCTTGTCCAGGCGTCTGCTTTTCTCTTGGTACCGGCGTTTCCTTTCCTCCAGCGTTAGCGCCTCAGGCCGCTCGGAAAAGAGTTCCCTGGGAGAGACGTTAGCACTTTGGAAAGTTCCGGCAGTTGGTTCAGGAGGCTCTCCCGCTCGGGCCGCTGTTAAAGCTGACGGGGTGGTCGTCCTTAAGAGGGCGGCGAGGAAAAGTTGAGCGGCGGAAATCTGTTCGGGGGTGAAGGTGTCTGCTAGGACGCTGGCCGGGGGTATCCTTGTTGGGGTGGATATCGAGGCCATGAGACCCTTACCCCTATCCTGCTCCGGGCTTGGTCTTCCGGGGGAGAGGTCTCCACGACCTCAAGTTCGGCACTCTTCTCTGTTGCCGTGATGGCATCCGTGGCGTCGCGAGTTGCCATATCCCTGAATTGTTTTGACAGGATTTTTTTTTTGCTAGAGCGGGGAGCTTTTTGTTTAATCTCCCCACAGACGGTGCCAAACTGTTTGGGTATCAAACAATCATATGCCTCCAACCGGCTATGGTCGGCGATCTCTTTCTTCGTTCCTAACAAGCTCTTGGCTCCGGACCTGTACAAGGAGCACACAAGGGCCTCAGAGGGTGTCCAAGGTTGCCTCTCCGACGCTCAAGTTAGTCACGAAGGCTAAGAAATTGATCTAGGATTATGGAGGGTGTTACTTAGCTTTTTAGAGAGATGATGTGTTGTCTAGATTTATTGTCCCTTTCTAGTGGTGGCTCTTTTGGTATTTATAGAGCTTGAGTCGTACGGATCAGCCGTCCTCTACCGCGACAGGCCGGCATATCCCTCCGCCAGGAGGAGCCAGCGTGCGCTGATCGCTAGGTGGAGGATGACTATGAATTGTCGGCTGCCGGCTTCCTGTGGTGCCGACCCCCATCAGATCTTATTAGATATGGAAGAAGAAACATGAAGATAATGAGAAGAAGATAACAGGAAGTGAATGAGGAGACCCTGTAAAAAGAATTAAAGGGACAAGACGCTCTATGAACTAGACGACAAAAAAAAAATCATATTTAAGGATGAATCTATGATGAAGAGCGGAGGGGGAGGAAAGGAATAAGAAAAGAAGGGAAAGAGAAGGGGATGTGGAGGAGGAGGAGTGGATTGCGATCTATTGGAAATGACACTAAAGTTCGATAATATAGCTCAAACCAATGGGAGAATCATAGTGTTTCGCATTGTTAATTTAGAATTGAGAATTGTATCGTTCTCCTTAATAACCCAGGAAAAAATGTAAACCCTTCTACCATTTGCAAGTCTGCCACTACAACACTGTCAAAGAAATGTTGGTGCAGTTATACCCAGAATTCTGCGAGGATTAGCAAGCTACATTGCCACCCCAAGAATTGAATGCAATTTGAAGATCTCTAGCCTGTTTGTTGTCTAAATTCTGTTTGTTTTATTAATGTTGTCTAAATAAAATAAGATAAGAAGCATTAGGGGGATGAGATGAGGGAATGACAAGGAGAACAATGGAAAGGGGTAAACAAAAACTCAAATAAACATTTACGGTTGGTCACAAAATTGAACCGTTTAAAAGGTTCACCAATTAGTGAGTACGGGATGAGGGGGTAAAGAATAAAAGGGGTAGGAGTTTAAGAATAAGTTCACCAGGAGGGGGTAAAGAATTGAACTGTTTGCGTTTGACCATGAAATTGAACCATTTTAAAAGAATTGAACCGTTTGCGTCATGGCCTGTTGTTGCTGTTTCTGTGCTACTGCATTAAGATTTAACTAATAATACAACAAAGAATTTGGATTGGTTGATCGTTTTTTTTTTTCAAAATGGGCTTCGAATTGGAACCCCGTTAAACGATAGATGAAGGCTTATGAACCATGCACCGTTTCATGAAAAAATTATGTACCTATTTTCGGCGAATCAACTGTCGGTGCTTCTTCTACTGAATACGCTAGCATATTAATTTGGGCCCGCTAACAAGCATGGCTACAAACATAGCCAGAAAGCTTTAAATACACGACCGACAAACAACATAAAATGGTAACCGAGGACAATGTTGCTAAACGTTGCACATAAAAAAACTCCAATATCGCGAGTTTACTACCTCGGTTTCGCCAATCCCATGAAGTAACGACATCTGGTAGACTAATGTGTCAGTAGTTTGAAAGAAATGGCCTCAATTTTTCCTGCTGAGTTCAGATGCGCCTCGGTGGAATGCTGACTATGATAAAATGCTACGACCAGTGCACTGTAATGGAATGACGTCCAATTATAGAGGCTCTAGAGAAGTTTCACGGAGATGTCGGTGCTATCTCATTGATAACATGCACGCTAGGACACTACTACATAGATTCCAGGTATTGTCAACCAATAGCTCGAATTTGGACATTATCGAATGCACTACTGAAGAAAATGACGACGAAGTTCTAGATGAAGAAGTGACGACAGCATATATAACAGCCAGAATGTAGCTTAACGGAGCTGAAATAGGAATGCTCGAGTAATGTTTTCTAATACAAATATCATTACACGATCATGTTTTGTGACTGCATGTATGGTAGCTTAGTATTTAATGGCCATAGTTTACAACTTGCCTTCCCTCTCATCCTTTTGTTCTGCAGCGAAGGAAGTTCTTTCCTCTAACAAGGCAACTACGCTCCTTTGTGCTTAAATCAGCCTTACTTGTTATTCTCTCTTCAGGATCCCAAGTTCGAACAACCCATAATCTATTCTCACCGTAATTGATGTTTAGGAATTATTTGTCTTGTTGCCAGCTTGTTTTTACAAATTCCTATGCTTAGACTGAGAAACAAAACTCGATATAAGAATCGAGCAGATTTCTTATAATTCGTAGAAAAGGAACCAAAGAACCGTCCAATATAGTACAAGAGGCCCAACCCAACAGACTACGATAATAACACACTGGAAGATACATAGACCTAATCGCCAAAGCGCACTGTATCTAAACGATTAACATGAGGGCAAAAAAATACTCCAACTCGCGATTTCGATAACTCGATACCGCCTCAGACACCGCGCGCATCGTGCGCGGCCACGCAACTAGTATTAGGATAGCTAAGGAAGTTAATTGACTTGATTTCACAATTGAGCAAAGTATGGAAGTTCAATCATCACTTTTGCGCTATTGCATGCTTGTACAGTTGTACTCCTGATATGATATTGTCACTCGATCGCTCATGGTCCAAGTTTGCTACTCAACATATCAATCCAAGTTCATAATATCGGCGTGGAAATCATTACCATGATTAGGATATATCGATTGATTTCTTTTCCATTTAATCAACTATTACTTACTTAGCTTTTACACATAGTATGAATATCACGCGTATTTGGGAAGATATGGCGTGATCTTGGAGGCTTCATCTCTTCTTCATTTAGCTAGCAATTACTCGTATAATAATAAAATAATCACATAAATTTGGCTACGATATGTAGCGTGATTCCTTTCTTGTTTAACATTTGATTTAGTTATAATATTTGCTGATTTGGGACCTTGTAGACTGTAGTTTATAGATAATACGGTTTTTTTTTTTAACGTGTGTCCTTTAATAAGCTAATCAGATACTAAGTTTTCATTTGTTTTTATTTAAGTTTTGTGCTATATATAATGCACGGTTGTAAAATCTTTAAGAATTCAAATACAATCAATAAGAAATCTCAACTTTTGCGTTGCAATTGTATTTATTGGTTTCAACAAATTTCGATCCAAACTTTATTAGTATTATTTAACACGTTTCAGACATTAACCCAAGCAACAATTAATATACGTCTTAATTATTGTAATTGTCCTCTCCTTTTGGAGAGATTCGTCCTCATCAATTGATGGGTTTCACTCTCTCTTTTAGGAGAGATGTTAATTCTTTGATATCGGAGAGGACGCGGAAGATCAGTACCTCAGTGGTTCGTTATATGGTATCTCAATTCATGTCAAACTATCGGCTACAATCTATCAAGTTAAATAAAATCGATTCTCTTCAAAACCTGGGAAGATCCGAAGACCCTCTTGTAAAAAGTTGTATCATTAAACAGCGATATGTTGAAAGAGAATGTGCAGAAGCGGAGATCAAAATCTTAGTGAGTGATCTTTGTTTTGATGAGAATTTTACTCAAATCTTATAGTATTGTATTCGTTCAGATTCGATATAAGTTGTGAATGTTATATGACATTTTTTTAATGAAATGATCTTTTCTGTTAAAAAAAAAGTCTTAATTATTGTTGTCACCGTTATTCAGTCTAACGTCTAAAATGAGTAAATATCTCCTAATTATCACCAAAGAAAACATCAAAATAATACTTGCGCTCCATTACATATATGTACAAAATTCATAATTTTGGTATTCCCTCCGTTCGTATCCAAATGATAGTATTTCATTTTGGGTCGTTCAAATCCAATTGATCTCTTCCCTTTTTAGTCCATTTTTCGGGCCAAACTTTCCTTAACATATTTACCTCACATGTCATTGTAATACTACACTTTGGGTAATTAAATACTCCGTATCAACTTGTCCTAAATTATTATACCTTTAATACCGAGTACTCTCTCATTCTTTGGAAACCTATCATTTTTCCCTTTTCGATTCATTCATTCAATTTCTACCATTTTTAAAAGTGACAAAAATAAATCAAAAAAAAAAATTACCCTCGTCATGTTACCAACCACCAACACATAGGTGAGAGAAGCGAACATTTTGGTAAAGATCTACTTTTATTATATCCTACTATTCTTAATAATGGGTCCATTTGTAAATAATAGGTTCTCATAAAATGGAAGGGAGTAATATTTTAAGTTTTCTTAATCGGAATTGCTATTTCATACACGGATTTTACTCCGTTGTACACATTTTGCCATTTATTTTTCCGTGCTTGTCTTTTCTATTAAAAATCTTCTCCTTCAAAACATCTCCATTAAACCAACCCAAATTAATTGAAAACTACCATTAAACCTACCATTAATCTTCATTAAACCTACCCATTCACGATTATTGAAAACTATTCGACATGAAACAAGTAATTTGGATTTCGTTATTCATCTCATTAATTTTTTAATTATATCGTTAATTAGGGTTTAGAAATTACATTTCGAATAACGTTAGTTCCTTGGATGTGCAGTTGACGGTTCCTTGGGAGTGTGGCTGACGGTGGTGGTTGTGGGTCGCGGTGATTGGTGGTCGTCGACTCGTTGACCATGGTGGTTATTGGTGGTCGTCCACCTAAACATCTAAATCAACCCAATATAAATTGGGGTTTTTTTTAATTTCTTCCCTAATCAAAACCGCAACAACCAAAAGCTAGCTAGTTACGTATTGCAAAATCAAACTCAAATTGTTTGTACTCCGTGATAAATAAAAATTTATCTTCATAGTTTATGGGGTTTGTGTGGATCTGATTTTTTTTTTTACTTTAGGTATTCTCTCTCAATTGGGATGGAGAAAGGGGAAATGAGAAGGGTAAAAACGGAAATTGCGTGTACAACGGAGTAAAATCCGTGTATGAAATAGCACGTCCCTTCTTAATACTGGTGAAAAAGTGAAACGTAACCTTTGGATACGAACGGAAAGGAGAGACTACATCGTACCATTATTATTATTGGTAGTGATACCAATTATGGTAGGTTTAATATTATGTTATTGTGATTGAGGCGACAGAGAGCAAGTGACAGGATTCCTAGTCAGGATTCCAGAATCCTTGCAGTTGCAGTGTAAATCACATCACATCACATCACATCATCATTATCGTTGTCATCGCCGTCATCCTTCCCAATAACTTCACCAGTAAGTCAGTCACCCCCACCACTCCACTATAAAATAAGTATACATACTCACAAATCACATCATACCCTATCTGCACGTCAAATTAGCTAATTCCTTGTTCAAATTTGGTAATTGATTGATCATGGGGGGTTGGTCGATCGCCTTACACGGTGGCGCCGGCGACATTCCGCTCAACTTGCCGCCTCATCTCAAGGAACGCCGTCAGGCTTCTCTCGCCGGACTTCAACACTGCCTCGACGTTGGCATCGCCGCTCTCAATGCCGGCCGCTCCGCCCTCGACGTCGTCGAACTTGTTGTACGCACTGCACCCTCTTCCATCTTAATCTGCTGCTGTTTATTGTTTATCGTTGATCCATTAGTTGAATACCTAGTATTAATTTTCTACCGCTTCAAATGTTTGAAATTTTACCTTATACTCCTGAACAAGAGACGGTCTCACAAGAGAATAATTGCTCGAATAATTGCCATTAACTAACATTTCCGTCAAATTGCTCCATCATTTACTTATATTATGCCAATAATATCTCTGATAATTAAACTTATTATCTACGCATACAATTAACACCTGATTTCTCTCCCACGCCATCTTCGATGAGATCAAGTTAGGTGGAAAAGATGACATTAGTGATGAAGCAAGCAAGCTGAGGGTATAAGATAAGAGTTGTTTCGTTACCTAAATTTGGAAAACTAACCATTTATATTAAGTGTTACGACTGCGGCTTAGTAGTAGAAATTTGTTCGTCTTTGGAAAAATCCAGTTGTACTTGGAGAAGCTTTGTTTGTTCATCGGTTTGTTGTTATGATAGTAATAAAGCATTAGACAGAAAAAAAAAAGAGCAGGAAATTAATTAAGCTGAGAGAATCAATCTGTGATTTGAACAGGTGCGCGAACTGGAAAACCATCCTCGATTCAATGCTGGCCGTGGCTCTGTCCTAACCAATGCAGGCACGGTTGAAATGGAAGCGTCTATCATGGACGGTTTGACTAAGAATTGTGGGGCTGTTTCTGGTCTGAAAACAGTGGCAAATCCCGTTTCTCTTGCAAGGTTGGTTATGGAGAAGTCACCTCATGTATATCTTGGCTTTGATGGAGCTGAGGCGTTTGCTAGGGAACAAGTCAGTACATACATACATTCATACTGCGCTCGATTACCATTTTTTTCTAGGATGATTGTTTTTTTTATACCTAGACAAATTGGGAGAAAAACTTCCAAGATTAGATCTCCTGCGCTGCTATTTCTCAACTCTGATGATGTGGGTATCTTCTGCAGGGTGTTGAGACATTAGAACCGAGTCAATTTATCACCCCGGAGAACATTGAAAGGTTGAGAGTAGCAAAAGAAGCAAACAAAGTGCAGGTATGAACTTATACTGTACCACTCTGCTATCATTAAGTACTTTGGAACTTAACCGTATTCAATATGAGATGACACACCTTAACTGTATTCAATAGTTCAATGACCCGACCAATTATCCATGTGCCATCTATAGCTTGAGTCATTGAATCATTTTATCATGATATAGCTTGACTACGCTACTCCGGAGATAAAACAAGTGCTACAAGAAACACACACGGCCGACGAGGATGTGGACAGCAAATTAGGAACAGTAGGGTGTGTGGCGCTAGACAGTGAAGGGAACTTGGCTGCTGCCACCTCAACAGGAGGCCTAGTGAACAAAAGGGTTGGAAGGATCGGGGACACTCCGATTTTGGGGTCTGGCAACTATGCCAATTCCTACTGCGCCGTCTCTGCCACAGGGTTAGGGGAATACATCATTCGCGGGACCATTGCACGGGAGGTTGCTGCCTTGATGGAGTACAAAGATATGTCCTTGAAAGAAGCTGCTGCTTATGTGATTGACAATTGTGCCCCACCCGGCTCCGTGGGGATCATTGCTGTGTCTCCCAAAGGGGATATTGCTATGCCTTTTAATACTACTGGCATGTATCGAGCTTGCGCTACTCAAGATGGCTATTCTGAAATCTCCATACATTGACTTACTTCCAAGTCTTAGTGAAATAGTCATTCTTATATGAGATCGTCTTACACTATAAGACCAACTTACGTGCATTTGCATCCCTTTCTTGGTAATAGGGGTGAGTGGTTGATCTTCAAAAGATAGTCTATTTGTGTTTCATCATTTTGATGGTGGAGATTGCTCTTCAGAATGAATATTGTTCCAACAATTGTTTTCTTTGGCTTAGTAATAAGATTCAGACTTATTTCAAGTACAGTCGGTGTTTTTTTTCCAAGTTTATATTTACAAATTACACCGTATATTTTTTCATCCTAAACCATTACTCAATGATTGAAAAAAAAAAAAAAAAAAAAAAAAACTCCGTCGCCCACCTTCCTCCCGAGTCCCGACCTCTACCACCCCTCCACCCACCACCCTCCATTATTATTATTATTATATTATTATTTATTATTACTCCCTCTTATTCTGAGTATATTCCTCCCACTTTCCTTTTTGAGTTTAGTTTGGTTTTCTTCCCACTTTCCTTTTTTGGAAATAATTTTAATTATTCTTTATTCTTCCTTAAATTCTTTATTTTTTTCCTCCACACTTAAACCCAACACTTTTTCACTGTATACAGTACCTTTTACACTTCATAACTCACTTTCTATTCATCTCTCTTACTTTATCTCCACCCTTATTACTCCCTCCTATTCTGAGTATTCCTTCCCACTTTTCTTTTTTGGAAATAATTTTAATCATTCTTTATTCTTTTCCTCCACACCTAAACCCAACACCTTTTCACTTTATACCCCACCCTTTACCCTTCATACCCCACTTTCTATTCATCTCTCTTACTTTATCTCCACCCTTATTATTATTTTACTCCCCTCCTTGGTTTCCCCTCAAAAAAAATTGGAGAGGAATACTCTGAATAGGAGGGAGTAATATTATTACTTCATCCCATTCTTTGGGTTAAATTGATATTGTACATCATCTCATTCTTTGGAAAAGCATCCTATTTTATTCAAACGTGACACGTGAGGTATATATTTTATTCAAATGGTGTTTTAAATAAACGATCTTATCACAAATGGAAAAGCATCCTATTTTATTCAAACGTGACACGTGAGGTATATATTTTATTCAAATGGTGTTTTAAATAAACATCTTATCACAGTTTAAGAATAAACGGTCTTTGCATAAGTTATTGAGAGATCACAAGTATCATTTTATGTGTTATTCGTATCTATTTTATGATTAGACAACTTTGTTTGTTCCGCTTTTTATAACAAACGTACTCATCTATATCTGTATACTCTTTTATATTAAATAACATACTTATTTTTATTAGATTTGGTTACACTTTTATCTTCATTTGTAATTGATCTCTCAATAAACATAGTAAAAACCGTCTCTCAGAAGATCTACTCAAATAACATTCACTTTATTAAGAAATTGAAAGAGTGAAGTGTAGGATAAGACTTACAAACATAATATCATTAAGGACTACTATGAAAATTACACTAAGAATGGAGGGATTAGTCCTCCATAAGAGTCATCCCCCTTTCCACTAACCAAATAACACAACTCATGTATTTTCCCGCCTAAAGTCATCCACCAACAAAAATTAAAACCACCTAAAACCATCCACCAACAAACATTAAAAAATTGATCAAATGAGCTATGTGCAAATCGAACCCTTGACCTCGTGTGTGTTACCCTTCTCCTCTCCAACTACACTCTAATATCTTACTAATTAAAATATCACTACATCACACATAAAGCTATATACCACAGAAAGTATGTAATTAAGGAAATTTGATTGATTACATTGATTACGAAAATCACATGTTTTACATAGAAGATATCACCTACAATATTTAATATGGAATGTATGATCATTTTTTTTTTAAAAGTATAAACATATTGTATTCCGTTTTAACCAAATAGTTGCATTATTTTTGTTAATAGGAGATTGCACTATCCCGTACAATAGTTGCATTATTTTTGTTAATAGGAGATTGCACTATCCCGTACAATATTTTACATAGAATATAAAATAGTTATGATTATTATTCTATATCTTTCTGATCATATTCGAAAATTATATTCTTAACATCGATATAAAATTTAGTAACTATATAAAAATGGAATATATATTCCGATTGCTCTTACAAAGCCTAATACATAGTAAAAACTCAGCGAAAATTCTCTATATACTACTCTAAAACAATAACAGTTACTAACATTTTTCTCAAAAATACATTAATTTAAATTGAGAAGTAAAACAACATTTCACTAATAAATTCCGAAATTATTCATTTAAATTAATGTTAAAGAAATTAACAAAAAAACTTCTTTTTATGAAAATACTTAGATAAATTTTAAGATATGATGTCATTAACCTTGAGAAAAAAAAATCAGTTATCTAAAAAATTTATTTTTGAAATAAGCTATTTACTTTAACTTTTACAAAGATATACTCCCCCCGTCCCAATGAATTCTTTGTCTATTCCATATTGAAGCATCTCAATGAATTCTTTACCTTTCTATTTTAGGAATGTTTTATATATATATATATATATATATATATATATATATATATATATATATATATATATGTAATTTGACCTCCTCATGAAGTTGGCTTCACATGTCACTTCATCATTGGACTTTTTCCCTTTTGTGCCAAAAGCAAAGGCAAACAATTAATCGGGACGGAGTGAGTATATACTCACTCGATACCACTAAGATCTTCTCATTTATTCAAATGTGAGGATTATAATTATCATATAGAAAGATTATTTTTGTACGGGAGAGTACAAAATACGGAATATACTATTAAAATCCATATAAAAAAAGTTTCACAAATTACATAATATAAGTCTTACACTGAGAACGTATCACGGTGTGCTAACCATTAAAAAAAGTTCATTATTATACAATTTTTTATAAATATTTATGTATTTTACGGTATGTTAAAGAGAGAAGTGGGTATCTCGAAATGTGAGATGACATAAACCGAGTATATAAAAAATATAGACAATATTTTCATTAATTATACGTTATTTAATACTCCGTACATTTCAAGTCATTACTCAAATATTTTGATTAGTTTTGCGATTTAAAAAATATTTTCCTATTTCTAAAGTACACCGTCGATAAATAGTAAAAATAAAATAATAAATTTTTTATTTTAAATCTTAAATGAAATATTTTATACGATAAATATTTTATAAATACCGTGCATTGCACGGGTCTATACTAGTAGATCTAACACTTGATTAAGAAAACAAAACCCTAAACTCTCTCTAATTTCTCTATCCCCAGCCTCCCTAAGTTTTGAAAAACCTAGAGTATTTAGAGTTTGACACCTAAAACAAAGAAATTACGAAATGAGCTTAATCCAAATTATAAATTAAAATAGCGAAAATCCTACCGTACAGGGGGACCGCAGGCTGCGATGAGGCAGAGGGCGGAGGCTGCAATGAGGCAGAGGGCTCAAGCAAGCTGCGGTTGTGGAGAGCAGCCTGCGGCCCAAGTTTGGTCTACCTCCTCCACTTCCTTTGTTTCAAGGCTTTTCGATCCCGAGCTTCTTATTTAATACTCGCTCCGAGTTCCTATTATTGTTCCAAAGGGTTGTCCCAAAGGGTTTTCGGGTGAAAAATAAGAAAGGGAAAATGAGTGGCTTAAAAAAGGAGAAAGAGAGAGAAATGAGAGAGTAAATGTGAACCATACAATGATGGCCTAAAAAGGAAAGTTGGACAAATATCAAGCTCAGCTCAAAAGGGAAAGTAAAACAAAAATAGGAACTCGGAGGGAGTAGAATATAGTTGTCTTCGGCTTTTATCACGTGCTTTGACTCTCGTTTCTTCGATCATGGTTTCTTTTAGTAATTCAATCTCGGGGACGTCTCTTGAGCTCCAAATATATGCGACTTGATTTCTTCGTTTCCTCAATGACTTGTCCCAAAATATGAATAGTCATCATAAAATGACATAAGAACCTTAAGATACCACAATTTACCAAAAATCGAGTCAAACACACAAAATATAGTAGAACGAGTCTTATTATCGTGGTATAAATCGCTCTCATCATTTTGCAGTAAATTATCACTTAAATAAGTAAATTAATATTACATCATCGATAATTGAATTAGAATCCATAGTTGAATTATAATCTATAATCGAATTCGGAAATGTTTGGTTGAATTAGGTTAAAATTGAATTAGAGAAGAATGGCAAAAGAGGATAAAAGATATTAAAGGGTAAAGTTGTGAAAAATTCGTTAAGATTGAGTAAAATATCGTTAAGAAAAAATAATTTCGTAGATATATCATGGAATCATAATAATGTACTTTTTTAAATATAATATATTACGCTTTATCTTACTTCCTTTGTTCAAATCCAAAGTACATATTTATCTTTTGCACACAATTTACAACTAAAAAGAATTTTCAATATTCTCGACAATCTATAAAAGAAAACATAGTCACGTGCGTGGATTCTTGTTTGATTCGTCTTTCTGAGTACATTAAGAATAACATATTCTTATAATTTTTGTTCATGTAAAATGAAAGATGTTGAAGTGTAAAACGTGTCTCGACAAATGTGAAAAAAAAACAAATACACAATTTGGATTTGAATAGAGGGAGTACCATTTTATCCTTATATTCCAGTTGTTCTTAGAATTTTTGTTTAATATATTCAACATGTGTGCATAATTAATTAAACAGAAGGAAGAATAATAAATAAATTAATTAATAATAAAGGAAGAAGATAAGATAAGGGTGAAGGCATAAAAGCATAATATTCAAGACAATAATGCTTTCCAATATTCGAAGGGAATTGCTAAAAAAATATGGTTATTTTATGGGAATAATATCAACTATGCGTGTGCTTTTTAAATTACTACAAACTATACCTAATCTCATTTTAATACAAATTACATCTTCATTAACATCGCTTTGTTATGAGTGCCTGTTGAATCTCCATTTTTCAACTCTTTCTCTAACTCTTCTTCTTCTGATTCACATTTCATGTTCATTTTCGGCCATCGATAAAAAAATAATTAATTTTCCGAAAATTCATCTTCCATTTCTATTTCAATTAGCCTTATAGAAGGTATGAAAAAAAAATATTTTTATTATAATTTTGACTTTCACGATAATTGCAACATACCAAATAAAATCCTAGAAAGTTACAACAAGTCACTGTGACCGGTAATAGCAAGTCATAATTTCATACATAGCAAAGCGAGATTAATGAATGCGTAGTTCATATTAAAATGAGATCACGTATAGTTTGGATTATTTTAGGAAGCACACATAGTTGAGATGAAATAACCCAAAAAATAAGGTGTGGAGTAGTATATAAAGGCGAGACTATATTTTGTGAAGAGCATCAAACATCAAACAAGGCAACCCATTTGAAGTGAATACTCGAGGTAATATAATGTTTTATATATTATAAGACTAGATTAAAGCCCGTGCGTTGCACGGGTTAGTTGGCTTCGGGTTAATTGGCTTAATTACATTGATGATGTATATTCGTTAAATACTCGTAAGAAACTTGATCAGTCTATATCATTATAATAAATAAGATAATCACATGATATTAGTAATCAAACTTAATTTCAACTAAGTTTATAGTCTTAAGAGCTTATTCTAAAACTCAAAAGAATACATGCGAATATTTTTTTTTGATTGATAATATAAGATTCTATCGCCTCATCATAATTTTTCAATATAGGATAATTTACTCAAGGTTTATAGTTTTAAGATATGCTTTAAAGACCCAGAAAAACGCACGATTACTCTTATTTATAATATAGAATCATCTCCTTATTTTAATTTTTTCGATGTGGGATAATTTTAGGGTTCTAGTCCTTTTAAAAACTTTTTAAGACTCAAAATTTGTTGGTTGATATTTAAAACCATAAGATTACTCACTTATGACATAGAATTTCATTACCTCATCATACTTAAATTTATGTTAGATGATAGACGATTACTCTTTATTTATATAATCGAATTTGATCATCTTGTTGGAGTATATACTTTTGATGAATGATTACGCTTATTTATATAATAAAAAAATCCACCTTATTATAATTTTTCGATGTGGGATAATTTTAATTAAGTTTATTTAAGTTTAGATATAGTCTAATTAAGAACTTTTATTTATAGACGGATGCATGATTACTCTTATTTATAATACATAGAATTTCATCACACCATCTTAATTTCAATGCGGGATAATTATACATTAACTATATACTTTAATTATACCTTTTTTTTTAAGTTCAAAAGATTGATTACGTAGAATTATATCACCTGATAATTTTAATTTAACTTTATTTGTAGTCTTATTAATAGCTTTTTTTAAGACTAAAAGTTTTTTTGTTGACATCTAAGGATGAATGATTATTCTTGTTTATAATATAGAATTTCATCACCATAGAATTTCATCGTCTTATTATGGTCTTAAGAGTTTTTTGAAGACTCAAAAGATTTTGATTGATATCATATCTAAGAACAAATAATTAGTCTTATTTATAATATAGAACCATAACCATATTATAATTTGTCGATGTGGGATAATTTAAGTAAAATTTGTAGTCTTATTTATAATATAAAATCATCACCGTACCTTATTTTAATTGTTTCAATGTGGGATAATTTTAATTTTGTAGTCTTATTAAGACTTTTTTTAACTCAAAATATTGTTGGTTGATGTCTAAGGAAAAAATTATAATTAGTCTTTTGTGTATAGTCTTAAGAATCTTTTTAAGACTCAAAAGATTTTTGTTTGATAAAACTTTATAATTTTTCGGATGTGGGATAGCTTTATCTAAGTTTCACTTAATTATAATGTTTCGAATGCGACCGAAGGGAGTATAATATTTTGATGTGAGATATAATTTACTTAAGTTTATAGCCTTAAGAGTGTTTTAAGACTCAAAAGAGAGGGGTATAATTTTTCGATGTGAGATAACTTACTCAAGTTTATAGTCTTAATAGTTCCTTTAAGACTCAAAATATTTGGATTGATATCTAAGAATCTAAGAACAAATAATTAGTCTTATTTATAATATAAAAATCCATCACCTTATTATAATTTGTCGATGTGGGATAAAGTTAACTAAAATTTGTAGTCTTATTTATAATATAGAATCATTACCGTAACTTATTTTAATTGTTTCGATGTGGGATAATTTTAAGTTTGTAGTCTTATTAAGATCCTTTATAAACTCAAGACTACAAATTCATGACTTCATCATAATTTAAAAAACAATGACATAGAATTTCGTCATAGTTTTTTTTAAAAACAATTTTTTTTTGTTTATTGATATTTAAAAACGATAATGATTACTCTTCTTTAGTATAAATTCATAAGTTCATCATAATTTTTCGATGTGGGAGAATTACATAACTTCGTTGATGTCTAAAGATTTTTTTTAGTTTTATTTATAATATAAAATTTCATCACCTTATTATAATTTCTTTATTCAAGTGTATAGTCTTGACAACTTTTTTAAGACTCAAAAGATTTATGTTTGATGAAACTTTATAATTTTTCAAATGTGAGATAATTTTAGTTAAGTTTATAGTTTTAATATATATTTTAAGATTCAAAATATTTTTGGTTAATATCTAAGAGCACATGGTTACTACGGAGTATTATTTATAATATAAAGTTTCATCACCTTATTATAATTTTTCGATGTGAGATTATTTTTTACTTAAGTTTGTAGTCTTATTAAGAGATTTTTTAAGACTTAAAAGTTTTTTTATTGATATTTAATAACGAATGATTAGTCTTATTTATAATATAGAATTCATCAACTTATCATATTTTTTGATGTGAAATAATTTATTTAAGTTTATAGTATCCCATCATAATTTTTCGATGTGGGATAATTTAAAAGTTTTTCTTGGTCGATATTTAAAACGAATGAGTATTCTTATTTATAATATAAAATTTCATCATAGGTAGGATAATTAGGCCCTGTTCTCTAGGACTTAAATTGACTGAACTGAACTGAATGTGTCTGAACTGAATTGAACGTGTCTGAACTGAACTGAAAGTGTCTGAATATAAGTCCAGGAGAACAGGGCCTTACTTAAGTTTATAGTCTTAGAAACTCTTTTTGAGATTCAAAAGACTTTTGGTAGATATCGAAGAACGAATTACGTATTACTCTTTATTTATAATATAGAATTTCATTATCATATTGTAATTTGTCGATGTGAGATAATTTTAAAACTGTTATATGTTATAAATTCATCACATAATGTGAAACAAATGATATGAAATTTATACTCTAATGAAAGGATTTTTTCACACGAATCTAATTATTTCATTTTTATAATTTATTTTACGATAATGTTTAAAAAAAATGAACTCTAAAGGTTTTCACGTCAGAATTGTAAAATATCACATTAATATAATAGATTAAATATATATTTGTAGACACCCGCATTTTGACTGCCAGGTGTCTATGGCAGTTTCCCAAAAAACACCCGATGATGATCGGACGCTAACATGCTTCTATGCGCTCGGATACGGGCTCAAATCCATTAATCGTTGGCTAACGCACTTACGGAGTACAAATATCACAAAACCAACCTCAAATCCAGGCCCAGCGGACCATTTCGAGTCAAACAAGACTAATTTGGGCCAAAACCGACACCGGAATTAAAACCGACTTGTCACGATTGGGTCAATCCCGGTCAAAGTCGTTTCCGAGACATACCAAACAACCCTTCAAACATCAAAAGCCCAATTCAAACTCAAACTCATCAAATGTCCATGGTCAAGGTCCAAAAGACTGACCCGCGCGACCCAGCTGGGCCACTCGATCGAGTGCCTCACCCACTCGATCGAGTGGGCCCTTTTTCAGGCCCGACGGCTGACGCACAAGCCTACTCGACCGAGTCAGCCACCTACTCGGTCGAGTAACCCTAATCCGAAGCCCTAGCTTTTCCTATAAAAGGAACCCCCATGCACCCCTCTTCAAGGACTTTTCACAATTATCTAAACCCTAGAGCAACCTCGCACACACAAACTACGTCCTTTACAAACCCTAGCACACCCTAAGAAAACCCTAAACTAGCTTTAGGATTCATCAAACCCGAGCCACCATAACTCGACCTCCATAAACCTCGAAGACTCGTGTGTTATAGCCACGGTTACGAGTCCGCACCGAGACAAGAACATGTAGGTTGAGGGTGTCAGAACCCCGTTTCTTCTCTTTTCTTTCTCCTTCTCGCGTCGTGTCATCTTTATACGGGTCGTTTTTTTTATTCCGCTTTATTTCGTTATTATCGCATCGTTAATATCAATAATACTAGTATCAAAACATTAAAATACCTATCAATTTGTGTCGAGTATAAGCGATATCGGAATGAGGAAACACGAATATACAAGTGTACTGCACACAGCGTTGACGGTCGCTTGTTCCGATATCCCGGTCACTTGATTATTGAGATAGGTCAATTTCAACAATATTTTTTCGCATTATTGTTATTATTCGCATATCTCATCAATTTCTCAAAAGGCAAACATTGTATTTTAGTAAGGGTCGAAACCCGTTGACACGGATCCGACATCACAATCCTTAGGGATTTATTTCGATGTCGGAGAAGTCGAGGGAATCAATTCCTTTTCTGTATTTTAAGCAAAGTACCGATATGTTAGACCCGATGCCAATTCCGTAATTGGACGTCGAGTCTAATAAATCAAATCAAATAATTTAGCCGGTTCAATTTTCCGTTGATGTTAACGTGGATGTTGTCCAATTATAACACTACAAACACGGAGGAATATCTATATTGTCTCGGTTAATTTAAACGATTCAAATCAATTGCAAGCGTTTTCTGGTTACGTACAGGTGCCACTCGGTCGAGTGCCTACGTCACTCGATCGAGTGACATCACAAAATCAAGACAGAATGGTCTGCAGGACCTCTACTCGGTCGAGTCTTCCAGTGGCTCGATCGAGTGGAGGCCTACTCGGTCGAGTTGGTCAATAACTCGGTCGAGTAGGGCCACCAGATCTGGACAGAATACTTTTCAAGTACTCACTCGGTCGAGTCTCACAGTGACTCGGTCGAGTGGCCATGTACTCGACCGAGTTGGTCAATAACTCGGCCGAGTACGGTCTGTACCGTGAAACAGAAACATCTTTTCAGAGCCTACTCGATCGAGTCTGTCGACTACTCGATCGAGTGGCCCCGTAATGACTCAAACACGAGTCGTACATTTATCTTTTTCAAACTCGATAGTATTTTACGACTTAGGTCAACACGTGCATAATTAATCACGTGTATACTATCTTTTCAAATCATGCATCCTCATGTTTGCATCTCTTCAATTCAAATCTTTATTTGCACAAACCGTTATTATTCGTTATATCATTGCACTGTTACTAACGCGTTTGTTATTTCTTTTGTCAATTTAAATCTTGTTCGTTTATTGTACTAAATGAACCCACATGTTAAATTCTACTTTGACGTAGAATTAATTGCATTAAATTGACTTAGAAACCTTTTTCAATTCCATTCACATGCCTAGGAAAACAATGTTTGCATAAGCATTTTCCCGTTTAACTAGCGCGCGTATTGTAAGTCATTCGAGTTCTTAGTAGAGGCCGCTAATGTGCGGGCGGGGTTGGGTGTCCTTTGTGGGCTTCCCAACACGTACCCTCACCCCTTACTCAGAACCTCGGTTTCCGGATGCCCGAAACCGTTGGCGCACGAGAGTCATTCAATACACAATATCCGATAATGTCGGTATTGGTATCAAATGCAAAGGGACAAGCCCAATAAACTCTGACATCGGAAATGGGCCGTATTTTGTATACGGACCACTACGACATAGAGTGGGCTTGAATGGTTCCGAATAACCACAAAATTCGGTGGCGACTCCACATAGACCTAAATTTCAATTCGATCCATTCTCATATGGAGATTCATTCGCCTACCCAAACCCGCGCGTGGCCGCGTCGGGGTGGACCTATGTCATGTCCACAATTTGGCGACTCCGCTGGGGAATAACTGATGCGTGACTTACCATCGGCATCCTCAGGGTGAGACTCGAATAGAAATCGTTTGACAAATACAATGCGCGTGTTAGTTTTACGGTTCATGCATAACCCATATTTTCCCGGGCCGGTACTGGTGACCGACGTCCCACTATACCATTGATGTATTCCAACATGGATATGTCAAAAGGTGTCCATAGTCGATTCGAGTGGGTTTCGCGGCATGTTCTAAGCTCAATTCGACTTAGAGAGTCCGTCCCGATCAACGTCTAGACTATGTACACTGGTATAGACCCTTTCAGACCGACCGAGACTTAGTGTAGAGCATACATGGCGTCGTTATAATGCTTGTGTGACTACGTGCTACTTGGTTTCCGAGTCATTTTCGAAAATATCAACTTTTCAAAAATTACATCCTCCTTTTCAAGATATTCAATTTTCAAAACCCGGGACATACCGAATTCAGGACTTATGATTTTACTCAAAATAGCCTATTTTCTAGCCGGTATGCTGCCCAAATCAAAACTCAAGCTTTCAAAAATCATGGCCCAATTAAACATTTCGTCTTTTTTCGAAATTTGGACCTCTCCCCCGAGTTTTCTCGGTCCTTTTTCAAAATCAATCAATTTTCAAAACCTTCCTCTTCTAGGACTTCCCGTATTTAGCAGTGTCGGGTCGTGTCTTAAGTTGTCAAGGTCCGTAGCGTCGAAACTCCGTCGATCTTACATCACGAGTTTCTTCCCTTTCCCGGTCCGCCTTATTAGACTAAGGCAAGGCCCACCTACGTAGGACAAACCCCTACAAAGGAGGGCCCGTCAACACGATCGAGTCAAAAGTCTGGGGATGTCCCGTGTGAACCTCCTTTCGAACAGGACTAGGCCCATTTGCCGAATCCTAAGGGAGGCCCACACTTCACGAGTCATCTGTCTAGGTGTCTTTCTCGAGTCGTTTCCCTTTTTAGTCTCGTTTGGGATGAACTTTCTATTCCGGGATTTCTGGGCTAGTTTTTGATTACGTGGTGTTCTTACAGACAGGCCAGCCACAACCCGACATCAACGCAAGATGGACGAATTGAAAAATGCCTTAGCCAAGATCGAGACTCAACTGACCTCCATCCTCGCTAACCAAGCAACTTTGGACACCCGCCTGAGCACTGTGGAGAAGACGGTCCCGGTTGAAGGAGCTGATTCCGCTGGGCCCATAGCCGAATTGGTCAGTGTCGTTCGCAGGCTCGAGGAGCAAGTCCACTTGTCAACAAGCAACTCGATCCACTCCGAAAATGCTCGCATTTATTCACCTTTGAATGATGAGCTACCGGCCAACCTCAACTTGACGGGAATTCCTATGTTTGAGGGTACCGAAGACCCGGTCCATCACATCCGGGCCTTCAAAGACTTCATGGCGGTTAAAGGGGTAAAGTCCACCATGTTCAAGCACCTATTCCCTTCCTCCTTGGAAAAGCACCCCAGGGCCTGGTTCTACAGGCTCGACCCCAAGAAGTACAAGACTTGGGATGATGTGGCGACCGAATTCGCTCGGAACTACGCCGATAACACTGAAATCCAGACTACAATGCGTACTCTGGAGGTAATGGCCCAAGAACCCAAAGAAGGGTTCACAAAATATCTACAAAGGTGGAGGGCCGAGAGTGTAAAGCTGGTCGACAAGCCCGGCGAGAAGGCCCTAGTGGAAGCCTTCGTCAAGAATCTACTCCCATCCTACCGGGTCCATCTCCGGTATGCTATTATCCCGAACTTTGCTGTCCTCACTGAAATGGGCACAAGGATCGAAGATGATTTGAGGTTAGAGAGCCTAACTAAGGCCTCTACCAAAGGCTATCAAGGGGCCAGTTCATCCACAAACAAGCCCACACCTGCAGCTGCAACTCGCAGCATCTTCGACGAGGTAAACCTGCTCGACACCTCATCTAAAAAGAATACACCAAATCGGGTATTCACAGATATAGGGACTACCTATACTTATGCCTTACAGAGGCTATCCTGAAAGGGCCTAATCCAACCGATAGGCCCAACTGCAGAACCTCCAGTGGAAAAGAGGCCCAAAACTTACAATGCCCAGGCCTATTGTCAGTATCACCGGGGTAACGGGCACGATACTGAAAAGTGTTGGAGGTTAAAACACCTGATCCAGGACCTTATCGAGAGCGGGAAAATCCCGTTGCCCGGAGACAAGCCGAGCAACAAAGAAAACCCATTCAGCGCTCATGCTATCTTCACCGGTGAGGTAATTGATTGTTCTCACCTCATCTCTCCCTATATCCCACAAGTCAACGGGATATGGTTCGACGACGAGGATGATGTATACTTAACCAAAGGGGAAGCTGTCCCCATCACCCTCGAAGAGGTCCGACAAGCTAAGTCCAAGGCCTTAGCCACCAATCATCTCGCCACAGCTGGGCGTTCCATTCCTATATCCGTCACTGAACCCGCCAGGACGGAGCCCACCCTCGAAGAGCCGAGCCCAGACACGGCTCTGGTCCAACAAATGAAGAGGGTCCGAGCCGATCTGACCATATGGCAACTATTGGTTAGCTCGCAAGCTCATCGGGAAGCACTAACTAAGGCTCTCGATGAAATCAAGGTTGATTCAGAGGCTACCCCTGCTGAAATGGTAGCCACCATCATGCCCGACCTTAAAGGCAAATCCAAAGAAGAAGGCCCACTCATAACCTTCTCTGAAGCCGATCTGCCACCATTTGGGCCCGGTCACAATCTGGCCCTATACATCACGGTCATCTGCAAAGGTAAATATCTCCCGATGACCCTTATCGACGATGGATCAGCCGTGAATGTCCTTCCTCTAAGGACCGCAAAAGCACTCGGCATCACCGATGCCGATTACCTTCCAACGGCACAGACTATCCAGGCTTTCGACGGAAGCCCAAAACCTGTCGCCGGGGCTGTGAAATTAAAGATCATAACGGGCCCAATCGAAAAGGAATTGGAATTTCAGGTGATAGACGTCACCTCATCATTCAATCTCTTACTAGGAAGGCCTTGGATCCACGCAGTCAAGGCCGTGTCATCTACCCTCCATCGAAAAGTCAAGATGCCCCTCAAGGACGGTATCATCACGCTGGAGGCGACCCCAATTACCGTAGCAAGCTGCAACGCTACGGGCCGGGCCGACCCACGAGGATTCGATTTCGTAGGCATGATCGAAGAAGAATATCTCTTTAGGCCCTACTTCACAACTAGCATCGACACGATGCTACAAAATCTGGGTTACCTACCCGGAATAACCTCAAGGCCAAATCTTCCAGCTGGGAAGATTATCGAGGTTCTAAATGATGGCGAGTCACATTTTGGATTGGGGTATGCTATAACCCCGGAAAACGTGGTTCGGGCCGGTATTCACAAGGCTATCGACATTATCAAGGGTACTTACATAAGCCCTTATAGCCTGAAGCTAACGGATTACTTCGTCACTCCAGTCTTCGGAGCCGTCCAAGTGGGCCTCTACCAACCCACCATCACATATCCCGAGACCAAAAAGGCTCGGGAATGCAATTTCATCCCTGATGATATATTCACCATCGTCCAGGCCGAATCAAAGGAAGGCAAAAGCAGCTCCGAGCCCGTGCTGGGGCTCTTATTCGGGGAAGACAAGGCCATTCCCGCTCCGAAAGACGACCTGGTCAACTTGATCCTTCGCAGCGATCGGTTCGACCCAACCAAGCTAATCACCGAGGTCGGCGCCAACACCGAAACGAGGGCTTGGAGGAAGACCATAAAATGGACCGACAGTCAAGGACGGGTCTACAAGCTGACCACCGGCGAGGGAGACATGCCGGATACCGAGTCTGAGTCTGAGTCAGAGTCGGAGTCTGAGTCCGAGTCTAGAGGGTCCGGTGCTAAAGTCGAGTCTGTAACCCCTCTTCCCTTATCCACTGAGGTCTCGGGGCCTGTCCCAAGACCTCTCCCTATCCCGCCTCTGACCAATGATCAGATGGCAGCTCTATTCGAGCTCTTTTCAAAATTTACCATCAATAATAATAACGAACACTGTTCTACTTACGACTTGTCTTATTTCCAAAACTTTCTCAATTTTAAAAATTTTACATGCAATGACATTGAGAAACCCGACGAACAGGTACCCCTACCTCAACATCTGGTCGAGCAGCTCGAGCAAAGGGAATCCCGAGATCCGGTAATCGAGGAAACCGAGTCCATCAATGTGGGAACCGCTTTAGAGCCTCAGATGCTTAAATTGGGCCTATCTTTAGACCCAGAGGAGAGAAAACAATTCGCAGACCTCCTCCAGGAATTCAAAGATGTCTTTGCATGGTCCTACAAGGACATGCCGGGTATAGACCGGGAGATAGCCGAACACCGAATACCCATCAAAGATGGGTGCAAGCCGGTAAAGCAAAAGCTCAGAAGAATGAAGCCCGAGTGGTCTCTTAAAGTCAAGGAAGAGGTCGATAAACAATTTAAAGCAGGCTTCATACAAGTGTCTGAATATCCAGACTGGGTTGCAAACATCGTGCCGGTACCCAAGAAGGACGGCAAGGTGCGGGTTTGCGTGGACTTCTGGGATCTTAACAAGGCAAGCCCAAAAGACGATTTTCCGTTACCACACATCGACATACTGGTGGATAACACGGCCGATCATGCCCTTCTATCGTTCATGGACGGGTATGCCGGGTACAATCAGATTAAAATGGCAGAAGAGGACATGGGTAAGACCACCTTCATTACACCTTGGGGTACTTACTGTTACACCGTCATGCCATTTGGGCTTATCAACGCCGGGGCCACTTATCAACGGACTGCCACTACTTTGCTCCACGACATGATGCATAAAGAAGTGGAGGTCTACGTGGACGACATGATCGTCAAATCCAAGGACCGAAGCGGGCACATTTCAGCCCTAAGAAAGTTCTTCACCCGGCTACGTAAATACAACATGAGACTAAACCCACAAAAATGCAGTTTTGGGGTAACGTCGGGCAAATTACTGGGCCATATCGTTAGCCAACGCGGCATCGAGGTCGACCCAGCTAAAATCAAAGCCATCACCGAGATGCAACCACCCAAAACCGAAAAAGAAATACGGGGGTTTCTCGGGAAAGTCCAATACATCAGCCGGTTCATTTCAAAACTAACCATGGTATGCGAACCCATCTTCAAAAAGCTAAAAATCGGAGAACGGGTGCTATGGGACGACAAATGTCAAGCGGCTTTCGACAAAATCAAGGAGATTCTGTCTGCTCCGCCAGTACTAATGCCACCTCAACACGGTCTGCCTTTGTCGTTATACCTAACAACGACTGAGACAGCCATGGGGGCTATGCTGGCCCAGACAGTTGATTCAGAAGAACGGGCCATTTACTACATCAGTAAAAAGTTCCTCGAATATGAGTGTAAATATACAATGCTCGAAAAGACGTGCCTAGCATTGGTTTGGGCCACTAAAATGCTCCGACATTACATGCTCAGTCACGAGGTACATGTGTTATCCAAAATGGATCCTATCAAATACTTGTTCGAGAAGCCCATCCTCAACGGCAGGATATCAAGATGGACTTTAATGTTATCCGAGTTCGACCTCAAATTTGTACCATTAAAAGCCATCAAAGGCCGGGTAGTTGCCGAGTTCCTCGCTGACAGCCCAATATCCGAAGAAGGCCACACCGATACATGGGCCTTTCCCGATGAAGACATATTCCATACCGATACGGAAGTGTGGGATCTATATTTCGATGGGGCATCCAACTTCCGAGGGTTCGGGGTTGGAATCCTGTTAATTTCACCCCGAGGGGAACACACTCCCTTATCCATCAAGTTAGACTTCGACGTGACCAATAACGCAGCTGAATACGAAGCATGCATTCACGGGTTGCAAGCCGCCGCTGATTTAGGGGTAACAAACCTCCGAGTCCACGGTGATTCATCATTGGTCATCAATCAAGCACTCCAAAAATGGAAAACTCGGAATGCCAATCTCGTGGCTTACCAAGCACGGGTAAGGGTTCTAGAAAAACAATTTCAAAAGGTAGAATACATTTATCTGCCCCGGGAAGAGAATCAGTTCGCAGATGCACTTTCCAAGCTAGCATCTCTACTAAACATCCCGGATCACCTGACCAGCATGCCAATCTGTGTCGAAAGACGGTCCGAGCCAGCCTACATCCACGCCATTCAGGATATCGAGATAACGGACCCGGAGCCTTGGTATCAAGCTGTCCTAACCTACTTGGCAACGGGAGAATATCCCGCGGGAGCTGAAAATCGGGCCAAAAAGGCCCTACGAAGATTAGCAACCCAATTTGTTCGAACTGATGACGGGCAATTGTACAAAAAGACGGCACAGGGGGCTCTACTCCTATGCATCGACAAAATACAGGCCGAAAAGGTCATGGCCGAGGTCCATGATGGTGAAAACGGCCCGCATATGAACGCCCATATGCTACCCCGAAAAATCATGAGGCTCGGGTACTATTGGAACACCATGGAAACAGACTGTCAGTTGTATGTCAAACACTGCCATAACTGTCAAATCTTCGCCAATGTACAGCATATGCCATCTTCCCTATTATATACCATGACATCACCATGGCCATTTTCGACATGGGGTATTGACATAATTGGAAAGGTGCATCCTTCCGGGACGGGAGGTCATTGCTTCATCTTGGTGGCCATCGACTACTTCACCAAATGGGTCGAAGCCGAGTCATACCGTGTCTTGAACGCCAAGCACGTGGCCAAATTCATCCAAAATAATATGCCGATATGGGATCCCTCACGAGTTCATCAGCGATCACGGGACCCACTTCCAAGCTGAAACGGCCGCGTTGCTGGCAAAATACAAAATTCAAAGGCATACATCTTCGCCTTACCGACCTCAAACAAACGGAGCGGTAGAAGCGGCCAATAAAACAATTGTCACCATACTTAAAAAGATGGCTGAAAATTACCGGGACTGGCCCGACAAAATGCCTTTCGCCCTATGGGGATATCGAACCTCAATCCGCACCGCGACCGGGGCAACCCCGTATTACTTGACATACGGAATGGAAGCGGTCCAACCAGTCGAGCTAGAGGTGCCATCCCTTAGGATCCTACTTGAAAGCCAAGTACCTGAGGCAGATTGGGTCCAAGCCCGGTACGATTCGCTAGTCCTTTTTGACGAAAGGCGATCCCGGGCTCTCAACAACATTCAAATATATCAAAAAAGGATCCAACGGGCTTTCAACAAGCGGGTTAGGCCCAGGAACATCAAGGAAGGAGATTTGGTCCTAAAATCGGTTCGTGCCTTACTACCGGTTGACCCGAGGGGTAAATTCAAACCCAACTGGGCTGGGCCATACTTGGTCAAGAAGGTCCTATCAGGAGGAGCGGTAATGCTGACAGACTTGGACGGGAACGAATTTGTCAACCCAACCAACTTGGACCAGCTGAAGCGCTATTACCCATAAACCCCCATGTCAATGTCATTTGCAAAAATTTATAAAAATTTGTCCTTTTTTTATAAATTTTCAAAATTTTAGACAAGTCAATAAGCTAGAATTAATTATTCTACTGTCGCGCATCTCGAATTAACAATCTTGATGTATTTCGAAAATTGCAAAAATCAATCAAATCAAATTTTTGAACTACGTTTGGTTTGATTCCGCTATTTGCGGATACGTAGGCAACCCTTCAAAAGGGTACAACCACTGCAATAAACGAAAAGACGGGAACGGTCGTTCAATAGTATGTCTTTTATTAATATCTCGATAAACTCGGGATTACAAAAAAAAAAAAAAAAAAAAAAAAACGGCATTCACACAAAAATCACACCACAAAAATAATAATAATATTCAAATAATAAAATAAGGAGACTAGTATCCGGGCATCTTCCCCTTCCCCTTGTCCTTCGGGTCGCGGGGAGCCTGAGGTCTTCGGGGTGGTGGCGAGCGTTCCCGAATCACGAGTGGAACCTCCTTAGCCCGGGCCCGTTTCTTTGGCAACGGGTCTTCAATCACAGTCTTCGGCCCAAGTCGGGCCCGCACATGCTCAGGCAGTCTGTCCCGTGGGCCAAGTCGGTCCTGCACGGGTAGTCTTGGGCCCAGTCTCCTTCCCAAGTCAGTCTGGGGGCTCACTTCCCCCCAAGCACCTTTAGCACTAGACCCTTCAGCTTGAGTCTTAGTCTTCTTCTTTTGCCCTGACATTAGGCGGACTAGGGTAGCTGGAGTGTCTCCCTCATCAAAGAACCCCCTGTTGTCTTTAGCTTGCTCCCTTCTCAGCAGGTCGAAGGCTTCATCGACTTTCAAGGCGGCTCGGGCTTTGGCATCCCCGGCTTTGGTCCACTTCGTATAAGAATCTGAAACCCAGATTGAATGGCGAGATTTGACAACGGGCCAAGTATGCCGTGTGTACCACCTTTGCATCCAGGTATCACACATTACATCAGTCAGTTGAGTAGGGTCACTCACAACTGCTTCAACTTCCGGGATTCGCTGAGTCCATCCATACTGCCTTAGTATGCGATCGGGATAGAGATGAACCGTCTGCTTGAAGGAAAGGATCACCTGATAGCGGGCTCTGTCCCTCGGGTCCAAGCCACTCCAAAGATAGATGGGCCACCATGGAACTACCCATCGAATTAGCGGGCCACCATGAAAAGACAAAACCTCGTCCCAGTACTTCTGCGTAATCTGACGAGAAAAGTCAATGGCCCGCCTCCTCGTCATCACCTGGTTATGACGATAGTTGCCCGCATCAAGAGGAGGATCTATCACGGATAGTCTCTCATACAGCCAAATCTGCAAAAGGACGCAAAAGCATGAAATTCCAAAGCAAAATAGGCGTTCGCCTAAAGGCCACTCGACCGAGTGCTTGTGATACTCGATCGAGTGGTACCCCTGAACGCAAACAGGAGACTCTTTACGAGGGCACTCGATCAAGTGCCAGGGTGACTCGATCGAGTGGCACCTCCGAAGACAGATCAGAAGCGTCTCATTGAGGGTACTCGACCGAGTGCTTGGGTGACTCGATCGAGTGCCCCCCCGCAGTAAGAAAGATTTTCGAAAAAGAAAGAAGAAAGAAAAATCAAAAATTAAAAAAAGCCGAGTGACATACTTGCAACAAACGGGTGCTACCGGTAAGGCGAATGGATGAGTCCCTTTTGCGATCGTCCAATCCTTGGATAAGCTCGCCTGTGATCAACCAAGCCGGGCTGTGCTCAGTCTCCATCAGATCCACTACGGTCAGGAGACGGGTGTTTCCCATACAGGATAACAAATCCATATGACCCTCGAAAGCATATACATGAAGCATGCAAAAAGAGAAGGCCCTGCGGCTGTAAGCCGGTCTAACCCGAACATCGAGTGAATTCATAAATTTCTCAGCCAAGTCGATCAGAGAAATTTTATCACCATCCATCATACGGGACACCTCGTTGTGAGAGAGCCCTAGAAATTCTCTCAGCTTCCTCCTCGGGTCATAAATCGAGTACGGAACGGCGGGGCGGAGTATCGGGTTCCATCCTCCTATAGCTGCAATCTCCTCAGGTAAAGGGCAAACTTCGCCCCGGGGAAAAGAAAAGACATGATATATGTCATCCCAATAAGCCAAGCAGGCATCCAGAAAGTAGCGGTCAACCACCATCTGACGGAACGGGTACAATTGGGTTATCCCCGTCTGATTCAAAGCCACCCTATCTGCATCCCTAAAGCGACGGGACCACTCCTGCAACATCACACTCAACCTATCGATCCCCATGGCTAAAACTTCTCAAAAGAATTAGAGAGACTTTCTCTTAAGAAGGGTTTGTTTTGTGACTTGTGAAGAAAATCAAAAGCAAGAAGGGTCTATATATAGCATTGGCCTTGCAAACTATTTAGGAAAATTTCCTAACCTCAATAGGAATCGAACCACAATCCTAGTCTCAATACTAGCATGGAAATCTCCATCCTGAACTTTCCTAATCTTTGTTAGGAGTCAAAATAATCAAAGTTTCCAAAATTCAAAAGTCTCAAATTTTCAAGATTTCAAAAATTCAAATTTTCAAACAAACATTTCTCCCCAGCGCGAGTCATTTTACTGCCTACGTGTTGCATGCATTTTATGTGACTCATACAGGTACAACTCAAATAGGGAAGTGCAACCCACGATAATTCCCCAGCGGAAGCCAACGACGGCATTTCAAGGGATGAGTCTACATACAGGCGCACCCAGGACTTACGAGACAAGTCCAATCCCCCACGGAGTTATCGGCTCAGGTATGACTTCTAGCTTGCGGCTGGCGAGCCCTTCACGCAAGTCTAATGGACTATAAACGACCCGGCCGGAAGTCCGCCAGGTTTCAATCCTCGATTGGCCTGGTGGATACTCTGACTTTCGCCCTGTCCAAGCCTCAGTCAGAGTGGGGGCTCTGTAGACACCCGCATTTTGACTGCCAGGTGTCTATGGCAGTTTCCCAAAAAACACCCGATTATGATCGGACGCTAACATGCTTCTATGCGCTCGGATACGGGCTCAAATCCATTAATCGTTGGCTAACGCACTTACGGAGTACAAATATCACAAAACCAACCTCAAATCCAGGCCCAGCGGACCATTTCGAGTCAAACAAGACTAATTTGGGCCAAAACCGACACCGGAATTAAAACCGACTTGTCACGATTGGGTCAATCCCGGTCAAAGTCGTTTCCGAGACATACCAAACAACCCTTCAAACATCAAAAGCCCAATTCAAACTCAAACTCATCAAATGTCCATGGTCAAGGTCCAAAAGACTGACCCGCGCGACCCAGCTGGGCCACTCGATCGAGTGCCTCACCCACTCGATCGAGTGGGCCCTTTTTCAGGCCCGACGGCTGACGCACAAGCCTACTCGACCGAGTCAGCCACCTACTCGGTCGAGTAACCCTAATCCGAAGCCCTAGCTTTTCCTATAAAAGGAACCCCCATGCACCCCTCTTCAAGGACTTTTCACAATTATCTAAACCCTAGAGCAACCTCGCACACACAAACTACGTCCTTTACAAACCCTAGCACACCCTAAGAAAACCCTAAACTAGCTTTAGGATTCATCAAACCCGAGCCACCATAACTCGACCTCCATAAACCTCGAAGACTCGTGTGTTATAGCCACGGTTACGAGTCCGCACCGAGACAAGAACATGTAGGTTGAGGGTGTCAGAACCCCGTTTCTTCTCTTTTCTTTCTCCTTCTCGCGTCGTGTCATCTTTATACGGGTCGTTTTTTTATTCCGCTCTATTTCGTTATTATCGCATCGTTAATATCAATAATACTAGTATCAAAACATTAAAATACCTATCAATTTGTGTCGAGTATAAGCGATATCGGAATGAGGAAACACGAATATACAAGTGTACTGCACACAGCGTTGACAGTCGCTTGTTCCGATATCCCGGTTACTTGATTATTGAGATAGGTCAATTTCAACAATATTTTTTCGTATTATTGTTATTATTCGCATATCTCATCAATTTCTCAAAAGGCAAACATTGTATTTTAGTAAGGGTCGAAACCCGTTGACACGGATCCGACATCACAATCCTTAGGGATTTATTTCGATGTCGGAGAAGTCGAGGGAATCAATTCCTTTTCTGTATTTTAAGCAAAGTACCGATATGTTAGACCCGATGCCAATTCCGTAATTGGACGTCGAGTCTAATAAATCAAATCAAATAATTTAGCCGGTTCAATTTTCCGTTGATGTTAACGTGGATGTTGTCCAATTATAACACTACAAACACGGAGGAATATCTATATTGTCTCGGTTAATTTAAACGATTCAAATCAATTGCAAGCGTTTTCTGGTTACGTACAGGTGCCACTCGGTCGAGTGCCTACGTCACTCGATCGAGTGACATCACAAAATCAAGACAGAATGGTCTGCAGGACCTCTACTCGGTCGAGTCTTCCAGTGGCTCGATCGAGTGGAGGCCTACTCGGTCGAGTTGGTCAATAACTCGGTCGAGTAGGGCCACCAGATCTGGACAGAATACTTTTCAAGTACTCACTCGGTCGAGTCTCACAGTGACTCGGTCGAGTGGCCATGTACTCGACCGAGTTGGTCAATAACTCGGCCGAGTACGGTCTGTACCGTGAAACAGAAACATCTTTTCAGAGCCTACTCGATCGAGTCTGTCGACTACTCGATCGAGTGGCCCCGTAATGACTCAAACACGAGTCGTACATTTATCTTTTTCAAACTCGATAGTATTTTACGACTTAGGTCAACACGTGCATAATTAATCACGTGTATACTATCTTTTCAAATCATGCATCCTCATGTTTGCATCTCTTCAATTCAAATCTTTATTTGCACAAACCGTTATTATTCGTTATATCATTGCACCGTTACTAACGCGTTTGTTATTTCTTTTGTCAATTTAATTCTTGTTCGTTTATTGTACTAAATGAACCCACATGTTAAATTCTACTTTGACGTAGAATTAATTGCATTAAATTGACTTAGAAACCTTTTTCAATTCCATTCACATGCCTAGGAAAACAATGTTTGCATAAGCATTTTCCCGTTTAACTAGCGCGCGTATTGTAAGTCATTCGAGTTCTTAGTAGAGGCCGCTAATGTGCGGGCGGGGTTGGGTGTCCTTTGTGGGCTTCCCAACACGTACCCTCACCCCTTACTCAGAACCTCGGTTTCCGGATGCCCGAAACCGTTGGCGCACGAGAGTCATTCAATACACAATATCCGATAATGTCGGTATTGGTATCAAATGCAAAGGGACAAGCCCAATAAACTCTGACATCGGAAATGGGCCGTATTTTGTATACGGACCACTACGACATAGAGTGGGCTTGAATGGTTCCGAATAACCACAAAATTCGGTGGCGACTCCACATAGACCTAAATTTCAATTCGATCCATTCTCATATGGAGATTCATTCGCCTACCCAAACCCGCGCGTGGCCGCGTCGGGGTGGACCTATGTCATGTCCACAATTTGGCGACTCCGCTGGGGAATAACTGATGCGTGACTTACCATCGGCATCCTCAGGGTGAGACTCGAATAGAAATCGTTTGACAAATACAATGCGCGTGTTAGTTTTACGGTTCATGCATAACCCATATTTTCCCGGGCCGGTACTGGTGACCGACGTCCCACTATACCATTGATGTATTCCAACATGGATATGTCAAAAGGTGTCCATAGTCGATTCGAGTGGGTTTCGCGGCATGTTCTAAGCTCAATTCGACTTAGAGAGTCCGTCCCGATCAACGTCTAGACTATGTACACTGGTATAGACCCTTTCAGACCGACCGAGACTTAGTGTAGAGCATACATGGCGTCGTTATAATGCTTGTGTGACTACGTGCTACTTGGTTTCCGAGTCATTTTCAAAAATATCAACTTTTCAAAAATTACATCCTCCTTTTCAAGATATTCAATTTTCAAAACCCGGGACATACCGAATTCAGGACTTATGATTTTACTCAAAATAGCCTATTTTCTAGCCGGTATGCTGCCCAAATCAAAACTCAAGCTTTCAAAAATCATGGCCCAATTAAACATTTCGTCTTTTTTCGAAATTTGGACCTCTCCCCCGAGTTTTCTCGGTCCTTTTTCAAAATCAATCAATTTTCAAAACCTTCCTCTTCTAGGACTTCCCGTATTTAGCAGTGTCGGGTCGTGTCTTAAGTTGTCAAGGTCCGTAGCGTCGAAACTCCGTCGATCTTACATCACGAGTTTCTTCCCTTTCCCGGTCCGCCTTATTAGACTAAGGCAAGGCCCACCTACGTAGGACAAACCCCTACAAAGGAGGGCCCGTCAACACGATCGAGTCAAAAGTCTGGGGATGTCCCGTGTGAACCTCCTTTCGAACAGGACTAGGCCCATTTGCCGAATCCTAAGGGAGGCCCACACTTCACGAGTCATCTGTCTAGGTGTCTTTCTCGAGTCGTTTCCCTTTTTAGTCTCGTTTGGGATGAACTTTCTATTCCGGGATTTCTGGGCTAGTTTTTGATTACGTGGTGTTCTTACAGACAGGCCAGCCACAACCCGACATCAACGCAAGATGGACGAATTGAAAAATGCCTTAGCCAAGATCGAGACTTAACTGACCTCCATCCTCGCTAACCAAGCAACTTTGGACACCCGCCTGAGCACTGTGGAGAAGACGGTCCCGGTTGAAGGAGCTGATTCCGCTGGGCCCATAGCCGAATTGGTCAGTGTCGTTCGCAGGCTCGAGGAGCAAGTCCACTTGTCAACAAGCAACTCGATCCACTCCAAAAATGCTCGCATTTATTCACCTTTGAATGATGAGCTACCGGCCAACCTCAACTTGACGGGAATTCCTATGTTTGAGGGTACCGAAGACCCGGTCCATCACATCCGGGCCTTCAAAGACTTCATGGCGGTTAAAGGGGTAAAGTCCACCATGTTCAAGCACCTATTCCCTTCCTCCTTGGAAAAGCACCCCAGGGCCTGGTTCTACAGGCTCGACCCCAAGAAGTACAAGACTTGGGATGATGTGGCGACCGAATTCGCTCGGAACTACGCCGATAACACTGAAATCCAGACTACAATGCGTACTCTGGAGGTAATGGCCCAAGAACCCAAAGAAGGGTTCACAAAATATCTACAAAGGTGGAGGGCCGAGAGTGTAAAGCTGGTCGACAAGCCCGGCGAGAAGGCCCTAGTGGAAGCCTTCGTCAAGAATCTACTCCCATCCTACCGGGTCCATCTCCGGTATGCTATTATCCCGAACTTTGCTGTCCTCACTGAAATGGGCACAAGGATCGAAGATGATTTGAGGTTAGAGAGCCTAACTAAGGCCTCTACCAAAGGCTATCAAGGGGCCAGTTCATCCACAAACAAGCCCACACCTGCAGCTGCAACTCGCAGCATCTTCGACGAGGTAAACCTGCTCGACACCTCATCTAAAAAGAATACACCAAATCGGGTATTCACAGATATAGGGACTACCTATACTTATGCCTTACAGAGGCTATCCTCAAAGGGCCTAATCCAACCGATAGGCCCAACTGCAGAACCTCCAGTGGAAAAGAGGCCCAAAACTTACAATGCCCAGGCCTATTGTCAGTATCACCGGGGTAACGGGCACGATACTGAAAAGTGTTGGAGGTTAAAACACCTGATCCAAGACCTTATCGAGAGCGGGAAAATCCCGTTGCCCGGAGACAAGCCGAGCAACAAAGAAAACCCATTCAGCGCTCATGCTATCTTCACCGGTGAGGTAATTGATTGTTCTCACCTCATCTCTCCCTATATCCCACAAGTCAACGGGATATGGTTCGACGACGAGGATGATGTATACTTAACCAAAGGGGAAGCTGTCCCCATCACCCTCGAAGAGGTCCGACAAGCTAAGTCCAAGGCCTTAGCCACCAATCATCTCGCCACAGCTGGGCGTTCCATTCCTATATCCGTCACTGAACCCGCCAGGACGGAGCCCACCCTCGAAGAGCCGAGCCCAGACACGGCTCTGGTCCAACAAATGAAGAGGGTCCGAGCCGATCTGACCATATGGCAACTATTGGTTAGCTCGCAAGCTCATCGGGAAGCACTAACTAAGGCTCTCGATGAAATCAAGGTTGATTCAGAGGCTACCCCTGCTGAAATGGTAGCCACCATCATGCCCGACCTTAAAGGCAAATCCAAAGAAGAAGGCCCACTCATAACCTTCTCTGAAGCCGATCTGCCACCATTTGGGCCCGGTCACAATCTGGCCCTATACATCACGGTCATCTGCAAAGGTAAATATCTCCCGATGACCCTTATCGACGATGGATCAGCCGTGAATGTCCTTCCTCTAAGGACCGCAAAAGCACTCGGCATCACCGATGCCGATTACCTTCCAACGGCACAGACTATCCAGGCTTTCGACGGAAGCCCAAAACCTGTCGCCGGGGCTGTGAAATTAAAGATCATAACGGGCCCAATCGAAAAGGAATTGGAATTTCAGGTGATAGACGTCACCTCATCATTCAATCTCTTACTAGGAAGGCCTTGGATCCACGCAGTCAAGGCCGTGTCATCTACCCTCCATCGAAAAGTCAAGATGCCCCTCAAGGACGGTATCATCACGCTGGAGGCGACCCCAATTACCGTAGCAAGCTGCAACGCTACGGGCCGGGCCGACCCACGAGGATTCGATTTCGTAGGCATGATCGAAGAAGAATATCTCTTTAGGCCCTACTTCACAACTAGCATCGACACGATGCTACAAAATCTGGGTTACCTACCCGGAATAACCTCAAGGCCAAATCTTCCAGCTGGGAAGATTATCGAGGTTCTAAATGATGGCGAGTCACATTTTGGATTGGGGTATGCTATAACCCCGGAAAACGTGGTTCGGGCCGGTATTCACAAGGCTATCGACATTATCAAGGGTACTTACATAAGCCCTTATAGCCTGAAGCTAACGGATTACTTCGTCACTCCAGTCTTCGGAGCCGTCCAAGTGGGCCTCTACCAACCCACCATCACATATCCCGAGACCAAAAAGGCTCGGGAATGCAATTTCATCCCTGATGATATATTCACCATCGTCCAGGCCGAATCAAAGGAAGGCAAAAGCAGCTCCGAGCCCGTGCTGGGGCTCTTATTCGGGGAAGACAAGGCCATTCCCGCTCCGAAAGACGACCTGGTCAACTTGATCCTTCGCAGCGATCGGTTCGACCCAACCAAGCTAATCACCGAGGTCGGCGCCAACACCGAAACGAGGGCTTGGAGGAAGACCATAAAATGGACCGACAGTCAAGGACGGGTCTACAAGCTGACCACCGGCGAGGGAGACATGCCGGATACCGAGTCTGAGTCTGAGTTAGAGTCGGAGTCTGAGTCCGAGTCTAGAGGGTCTGGTGCTAAAGTCGAGTCTGTAACCCCTCTTCCCTTATCCACTGAGGTCTCGGGGCCTGTCCCAAGACCTCTCCCTATCCCGCCTCTGACCAATGATCAGATGGCAGCTCTATTCGAGCTCTTTTCAAAATTTACCATCAATAATAATAACGAACACTGTTCTGCTTACGACTTGTCTTATTTCCAAAATTTTCTCAATTTCAAAAATTTTACATGCAATGACATTGAGAAACCCGACGAACAGGTACCCCTACCTCAACATCTGGTCGAGCAGCTCGAGCAAAGGGAATCCCGAGATCCGGTAATCGAGGAAACCGAGTCCATCAATGTGGGAACCGCTTTAGAGCCTCAGATGCTTAAATTGGGCCTATCTTTAGACCCAGAGGAGAGAAAACAATTCGCAGACCTCCTCCAGGAATTCAAAGATGTCTTTGCATGGTCCTACAAGGACATGCCGGGTATAGACCGGGAGATAGCCGAACACCGAATACCCATCAAAGATGGGTGCAAGCCGGTAAAGCAAAAGCTCAGAAGAATGAAGCCCGAGTGGTCTCTTAAAGTCAAGGAAGAGGTCGATAAACAATTTAAAGCAGGCTTCATACAAGTGTCTGAATATCCAGACTGGGTTGCAAACATCGTGCCGGTACCCAAGAAGGACGGCAAGGTGCGGGTTTGCGTGGACTTCTGGGATCTTAACAAGGCAAGCCCAAAAGACGATTTTCCGTTACCACACATCGACATACTGGTGGATAACACGGCCGATCATGCCCTTCTATCGTTCATGGACGGGTATGCCGGGTACAATCAGATTAAAATGGCAGAAGAGGACATGGGTAAGACCACCTTCATTACACCTTGGGGTACTTACTGTTACACCGTCATGCCATTTGGGCTTATCAACGCCGGGGCCACTTATCAACGGACTGCCACTACTTTGCTCCACGACATGATGCATAAAGAAGTGGAGGTCTACGTGGACGACATGATCGTCAAATCCAAGGACCGAAGCGGGCACATTTCAGCCCTAAGAAAGTTCTTCACCCGGCTACGTAAATACAACATGAGACTAAACCCACAAAAATGCAGTTTTGGGGTGACGTCGGGCAAATTACTGGGCCATATCGTTAGCCAACGCGGCATCGAGGTCGACCCAGCTAAAATCAAAGCCATCACCGAGATGCAACCACCCAAAACCGAAAAAGAAATACGGGGGTTTCTCGGGAAAGTCCAATACATCAGCCGGTTCATTTCAAAACTAACCATGGTATGCGAACCCATCTTCAAAAAGCTAAAAATCGGAGAACGGGTGCTATGGGACGACAAATGTCAAGCGGCTTTCGACAAAATCAAGGAGATTCTGTCTGCTCCGCCAGTACTAATGCCACCTCAACAAGGTCTGCCTTTGTCGTTATACCTAACAACGACTGAGACAGCCATGGGGGCTATGCTGGCCCAGACAGTTGATTCAGAAGAACGGGCCATTTACTACATCAGTAAAAAGTTCCTCGAATATGAGTGTAAATATACAATGCTCGAAAAGACGTGCCTAGCATTGGTTTGGGCCACTAAAATGCTCCGACATTACATGCTCAGTCACGAGGTACATGTGTTATCCAAAATGGATCCTATCAAATACTTGTTCGAGAAGCCCATCCTCAACGGCAGGATATCAAGATGGACTTTAATGTTATCCGAGTTCGACCTCAAATTTGTACCATTAAAAGCCATCAAAGGCCGGGTAGTTGCCGAGTTCCTCGCTGACAGCCCAATATCCGAAGAAGGCCACACCGATACATGGGCCTTTCCCGATGAAGACATATTCCATACCGATACGGAAGTGTGGGATCTATATTTCGATGGGGCATCCAACTTCCGAGGGTTCGGGGTTGGAATCCTGTTAATTTCACCCCGAGGGGAACACACTCCCTTATCCATCAAGTTAGACTTCGACGTGACCAATAACGCAGCTGAATACGAAGCATGCATTCACGGGTTGCAAGCCGCCGCTGATTTAGGGGTAACAAACCTCCGAGTCCACGGTGATTCATCATTGGTCATCAATCAAGCACTCCAAAAATGGAAAACTCGGAATGCCAATCTCGTGGCTTACCAAGCACGGGTAAGGGTTCTAGAAAAACAATTTCAAAAGGTAGAATACATTTATCTGCCCCGGGAAGAGAATCAGTTCGCAGATGCACTTTCCAAGCTAGCATCTCTACTAAACATCCCGGATCACCTGACCAGCATGCCAATCTGTGTCGAAAGACGGTCCGAGCCAGCCTACATCCACGCCATTCAGGATATCGAGATAACGGACCCGGAGCCTTGGTATCAAGCTGTCCTAACCTACTTGGCAACGGGAGAATATCCCGCGGGAGCTGAAAATCGGGCCAAAAAGGCCCTACGAAGATTAGCAACCCAATTTGTTCGAACTGATGACGGGCAATTGTACAAAAAGACGGCACAGGGGGCTCTACTCCTATGCATCGACAAAATACAGGCCGAAAAGGTCATGGCCGAGGTCCATGATGGTGAAAACGGCCCGCATATGAACGCCCATATGCTACCCCGAAAAATCATGAGGCTCGGGTACTATTGGAACACCATGGAAACAGACTGTCAGTTGTATGTCAAACACTGCCATAACTGTCAGATCTTCGCCAATGTACAGCATATGCCATCTTCCCTATTATATACCATGACATCACCATGGCCATTTTCGACATGGGGTATTGACATAATTGGAAAGGTGCATCCTTCCGGGACGGGAGGTCATTGCTTCATCTTGGTGGCCATCGACTACTTCACCAAATGGGTCGAAGCCGAGTCATACCGTGTCTTGAACGCCAAGCACGTGGCCAAATTCATCCAAAATAATATGCCGATATGGGATCCCTCACGAGTTCATCAGCGATCACGGGACCCACTTCCAAGCTGAAACTGCCGCGTTGCTGGCAAAATACAAAATTCAAAGGCATACATCTTCGCCTTACCGACCTCAAACAAACGGAGCGGTAGAAGCGGCCAATAAAACAATTGTCACCATACTTAAAAAGATGGCTGAAAATTACCGGGACTGGCCCGACAAAATGCCTTTCGCCCAATGGGGATATCAAACCTCAATCCGCACCGCGACCGGGGCAACCCCGTATTACTTGACATACGGAATGGAAGCGGTCCAACCAGTCGAGCTAGAGGTGTCATCCCTTAGGATCCTACTTGAAAGCCAAGTACCTGAGGCAGATTGGGTCCAAGCCCGGTACGATTCGCTAGTCCTTTTTGACGAAAGGCGATCCCGGGCTCTCAACAACATTCAAATATATCAAAAAAGGATCCAACGGGCTTTCAACAAGCGGGTTAGGCCCAGGAACATCAAGGAAGGAGATTTGGTCCTAAAATCGGTTCGTGCCTTACTACCGGTTGACCCGAGGGGTAAATTCAAACCCAACTGGGCTGGGCCATACTTGGTCAAGAAGGTCCTATCAGGAGGAGCGGTAATGCTGACAGACTTGGACGGGAACGAATTTGTCAACCCAACCAACTTGGACCAGCTGAAGCGCTATTACCCATAAACCCCCATCTCAATGTCATTTGCAAAAATTTATAAAAATTTGTCCTTTTTTTTATAAATTTTCAAAATTTTAGACAAGTCAATAAGCTAGAATTAATTATTCTACTGTCGCGCATCTCGAATTAACAATCTTGATGTATTTCGAAAATTGCAAAAATCAATCAAATCAAATTTTTGAACTACGTTTGGTTTGATTCCGCTATTTGCGGATACGTAGGCAACCCTTCAAAAGGGTACAACCACTGCAATAAACGAAAAGACGGGAACGGTCGTTCAATAGTATGTCTTTTATTAATATCTCGATAAACTCGGGATTACAAAAAAAAAAAAAAAAAAAAAAAAAAAAAAAAAACGACATTCACACAAAAATCACACCACAAAAATAATAATAATATTCAAATAATAAAATAAGGAGACTAAAATCCGGGCATCTTCCCCTTCCCCTTGTCCTTCGGGTCGCGGGGAGCCTGAGGTCTTCGGGGTGGTGGCGAGCGTTCCCGAATCACGAGTGGAACCTCCTTAGCCCGGGCCCGTTTCTTTGGCAACGGGTCTTCAATCACAGTCTTCGGCCCAAGTCGGGCCCGCACATGCTCAGGCAGTCTGTCCCGTGGGCCAAGTCGGTCCTGCACGGGTAGTCTTGGGCCCAGTCTCCTTCCCAAGTCAGTCTGGGGGCTCACTTCCCCCAAGCACCTTTAGCACTAGACCCTTCAGCTTGAGTCTTAGTCTTCTTCTTTTGCCCTGACATTAGGCGGACTAGGGTAGCTGGAGTGTCTCCCACATCAAAGAACCCCCTGTTGTCTTTAGCTTGCTCCCTTCTCAGCAGGTCGAAGGCTTCATCGACTTTCAAGGCGGCTCGGGCTTTGGCATCCCCGGCTTTGGTCCACTTCGTATAAGAATCTGAAACCCAGATTGAATGGCGAGATTTGACAACGGGCCAAGTATGCCGTGTGTACCACCTTTGCATCCAGGTATCACACATTACATCAGTCAGTTGAGTAGGGTCACTCACAACTGCTTCAACTTCCGGGATTCGCTGAGTCCATCCATACTGCCTTAGTATGCGATCGGGATAGAGATGAACCGTCTGCTTGAAGGAAAGGATCACCTGATAGCGGGCTCTGTCCCTCGGGTCCAAGCCACTCCAAAGATAGATGGGCCACCATGGAACTACCCATCGAATTAGCGGGCCACCATGAAAAGACAAAACCTCGTCCCAGTACTTCTGCGTAATCTGACAAGAAAAGTCAATGGCCCGCCTCCTCGTCATCACCTGGTTATGACGATAGTTGCCCGCATCAAGAGGAGGATCTATCACGGATAGTCTCTCATACAGCCAAATCTGCAAAAGGACGCAAAAGCATGAAATTCCAAAGCAAAATAGGCGTTCGCCTAAAGGCCACTCGACCGAGTGCTTGTGATACTCGATCGAGTGGTACCCCTGAACGCAAACAGGAGACTCTTTACGAGGGCACTCGATCAAGTGCCAGGGTGACTCGATCGAGTGGCACCTCCGAAGACAGATCAGAAGCGTCTCATTGAGGGTACTCGACCGAGTGCTTGGGTGACTCGATCGAGTGCCCCCCCTGCAGTAAGAAAGATTTTCGAAAAAGAAAGAAGAAAGAAAAATCAAAAATTAAAAAAAGCCGAGTGACATACTTGCAACAAACGGGTGCTACCGGTAAGGCGAATGGATGAGTCCCTTTTGCGATCGTCCAATCCTTGGATAAGCTCGCCTGTGATCAACCAAGCCGGGCTGTGCTCAGTCTCCATCAGATCCACTACGGTCAGGAGACGGGTGTTTCCCATACAGGATAACAAATCCATATGACCCTCGAAAGCGTATACATGAAGCATGCAAAAAGAGAAGGCCCTGCGGCTGTAAGCCGGTCTAACCCGAACATCGAGTGAATTCATAAATTTCTCAGCCAAGTCGATCAGAGAAATTTTATCACCATCCATCATACGGGACACCTCGTTGTGAGAGAGCCCTAGAAATTCTCTCAGCTTCCTCCTCGGGTCATAAATCGAGTACGGAACGGCGGGGCGGAGTATCGGGTTCCATCCTCCTATAGCTGCAATCTCCTCAGGTAAAGGGCAAACTTCGCCCCGGGGAAAAGAAAAGACATGATATATGTCATCCCAATAAGCCAAGCAGGCATCCAGAAAGTAGCGGTCAACCACCATCTGACGGAACGGGTACAATTGGGTTATCCCCGTCTGATTCAAAGCCACCCTATCTGCATCCCTAAAGCGACGGGACCACTCCTGCAACATCACACTCAACCTATTGATCCCCATGGCTAAAACTTCTCAAAAGAATTAGAGAGACTTTCTCTTAAGAAGGGTTTGTTTTGTGACTTGTGAAGAAAATCAAAAGCAAGAAGGGTCTATATATAGCATTGGCCTTGCAAACTATTTAGGAAAATTTCCTAACCTCAATAGGAATCGAACCACAATCCTAGTCTCAATACTAGCATGGAAATCTCCATCCCGAACTTTCCTAATCTTTGTTAGGAGTCAAAATAATCAAAGTTTCCAAAATTCAAAAGTCTCAAATTTTCAAGATTTCAAAAATTCAAATTTTCAAACAAACATTTCTCCCCAGCGCGAGTCATTTTACTGCCTACGTGTTGCATGCATTTTATGTGACTCATACAGGTACAACTCAAATAGGGAAGTGCAACCCACGATAATTCCCCAGCGGAAGCCAACGACGACATTTCAAGGGATGAGTCTACATACAGGCGCACCCAGGACTTACGAGACAAGTCCAATCCCCCACGGAGTTATCGGCTCAGGTATGACTTCTAGCTTGCGGCTGGCGAGCCCTTCACGCAAGTCTAATGGACTATAAACGACCCGGCCGGAAGTCCGCCAGGTTTCAATCCTCGATTGGCCTGGTGGATACTCTGACTTTCGCCCTGTCCAAGCCTCAGTCAGAGTGGGGGCTCTGTAGACACCCGCATTTTGACTGCCAGGTGTCTATGGCAGTTTCCCAAAAAACACCCGATTATGATCGGACGCTAACATGCTTCTATGCGCTCGGATACGGGCTCAAATCCATTAATCGTTGGCTAACGCACTTACGGAGTACAAATATCACAAAACCAACCTCAAATCCAGGCCCAGCGGACCATTTCGAGTCAAACAAGACTAATTTGGGCCAAAACCGACACCGGAATTAAAACCGACTTGTCACGATTGGGTCAATCCCGGTCAAAGTCGTTTCCGAGACATACCAAACAACCCTTCAAACATCAAAAGCCCAATTCAAACTCAAACTCATCAAATGTCCATGGTCAAGGTCCAAAAGACTGACCCGCGCGACCCAGCTGGGCCACTCGATCGAGTGCCTCACCCACTCGATCGAGTGGGCCCTTTTTCAGGCCCGACGGCTGACGCACAAGCCTACTCGACCGAGTCAGCCACCTACTCGGTCGAGTAACCCTAATCCGAAGCCCTAGCTTTTCCTATAAAAGGAACCCCCATGCACCCCTCTTCAAGGACTTTTCACAATTATCTAAACCCTAGAGCAACCTCGCACACACAAACTACGTCCTTTACAAACCCTAGCACACCCTAAGAAAACCCTAAACTAGCTTTAGGATTCATCAAACCCGAGCCACCATAACTCGACCTCCATAAACCTCGAAGACTCGTGTGTTATAGCCACGGTTACGAGTCCGCACCGAGACAAGAACATGTAGGTTGAGGGTGTCAGAACCCCGTTTCTTCTCTTTTCTTTCTCCTTCTCGCGTCGTGTCATCTTTATACGGGTCGTTTTTTTATTCCGCTCTATTTCGTTATTATCGCATCGTTAATATCAATAATACTAGTATCAAAACATTAAAATACCTATCAATTTGTGTCGAGTATAAGCGATATCGGAATGAGGAAACACGAATATACAAGTGTACTGCACACAGCGTTGACGGTCGCTTGTTCCGATATCCCGGTTACTTGATTATTGAGATAGGTCAATTTCAACAATATTTTTTCGTATTATTGTTATTATTCGCATATCTCATCAATTTCTCAAAAGGCAAACATTGTATTTTAGTAAGGGTCGAAACCCGTTGACACGGATCCGACATCACAATCCTTAGGGATTTATTTCGATGTCGGAGAAGTCGAGGGAATCAATTCCTTTTCTGTATTTTAAGCAAAGTACCGATATGTTAGACCCGATGCCAATTCCGTAATTGGACGTCGAGTCTAATAAATCAAATCAAATAATTTAGCCGGTTCAATTTTCCGTTGATGTTAACGTGGATGTTGTCCAATTATAACACTACAAACACGGAGGAATATCTATATTGTCTCGGTTAATTTAAACGATTCAAATCAATTGCAAGCGTTTTCTGGTTACGTACAGGTGCCACTCGGTCGAGTGCCTACGTCACTCGATCGAGTGACATCACAAAATCAAGACAGAATGGTCTGCAGGACCTCTACTCGGTCGAGTCTTCCAGTGGCTCGATCGAGTGGAGGCCTACTCGGTCGAGTTGGTCAATAACTCGGTCGAGTAGGGCCACCAGATCTGGACAGAATACTTTTCAAGTACTCACTCGGTCGAGTCTCACAGTGACTCGGTCGAGTGGCCATGTACTCGACCGAGTTGGTCAATAACTCGGCCGAGTACGGTCTGTACCGTGAAACAGAAACATCTTTTCAGAGCCTACTCGATCGAGTCTGTCGACTACTCGATCGAGTGGCCCCGTAATGACTCAAACACGAGTCGTACATTTATCTTTTTCAAACTCGATAGTATTTTACGACTTAGGTCAACACGTGCATAATTAATCACGTGTATACTATCTTTTCAAATCATGCATCCTCATGTTTGCATCTCTTCAATTCAAATCTTTATTTGCACAAACCGTTATTATTCGTTATATCATTGCACCGTTACTAACGCGTTTGTTATTTCTTTTGTCAATTTAATTCTTGTTCGTTTATTGTACTAAATGAACCCACATGTTAAATTCTACTTTGACGTAGAATTAATTGCATTAAATTGACTTAGAAACCTTTTTCAATTCCATTCACATGCCTAGGAAAACAATGTTTGCATAAGCATTTTCCCGTTTAACTAGCGCGCGTATTGTAAGTCATTCGAGTTCTTAGTAGAGGCCGCTAATGTGCGGGCGGGGTTGGGTGTCCTTTGTGGGCTTCCCAACACGTACCCTCACCCCTTACTCAGAACCTCGGTTTCCGGATGCCCGAAACCGTTGGCGCACGAGAGTCATTCAATACACAATATTCGATAATGTCGGTATTGGTATCAAATGCAAAGGGACAAGCCCAATAAACTCTGACATCGGAAATGGGCCGTATTTTGTATACGGACCACTACGACATAGAGTGGGCTTGAATGGTTCCGAATAACCACAAAATTCGGTGGCGACTCCACATAGACCTAAATTTCAATTCGATCCATTCTCATATGGAGATTCATTCGCCTACCCAAACCCGCGCGTGGCCGCGTCGGGGTGGACCTATGTCATGTCCACAATATTGTAATAATCAAAAGATTCTCTAATTGATTTTTTTATTTATTTATGATACTTTCCTAATTTGAGGTTTGATTGAACGGACCAATGAGATCGCTCGAAAAAAGCCTAATATATATATATATATTGATTATTGTTAATTTGCTAGTTATTGTTGTATTTGCAAGTTTGTAACAAAAATTAGTTTATGTAAAGCATTCATGAACAAAATATTTTTTGTATTTGCAGCTTTAGAAGTGGCAGACAAGACATGGCTTCAGTAAAAGTTGAGAAGGCGGCCACCATCGCGTGCGAGGGGAAGCCTGATTTATTGAAGGAACAAAATGGCGCAAGAGTCACAATTACTAATGCAACCTTGTCCGCGATGACACTCAACCGTTCCTTTTCCTGGGCTGGAGTTCCTAGCGGAAGTATTCCTGCTAGCATTGGAGCCAACAGTTTCATATCGTTTGATCATTTAAGGCAAGGTGGGTTTGGGTCCAAGGCAATGGTTGTATATGATGCTCCTAATGCATCCGGCCAGATGTGTTCATGGGTATTGGCTTGGGATGCTCCCGCCAACACCGATGTGTCTCCCAACAAGGTCTCGGGTCCAAGGCAATGGTTGTATATGATGCTCCTAATGCATCCGGCCAGATGTGTTCATGGGTATTGGCTTGGGATGCTCCCGCCAACACCGATGTGTCTCCCAACAAGGTCTCAAATTACTCATATTTAACATCACTATGTGGATTTACTACCAACTTCGATATTTCATTTTGTTTTACTTTTTATGTTCAATATTTTACAGGTATACGTTCTAACTGGGCTCAAATTTGATATTGATGCACTTCCTGACAACCAAATTCCGGCCCGGCTTGACAACAGTAGTGATCGAAGTATCTCCCCTAACACATCTTCAAAGACAAACTCTGATGCCACTATCAATTCCTTGGTCCAAAACTTGGCAACAGTTCAAGCAACTTTTGCTCTTCTGCCATGAGCCTACTCATCTATCGAAATATATAGATTATGGTCGGTCGTCCTATGAATAATACTTTCATGCTAGCCTTTGTTTACTGAAATAACGCCTAGTTGGATACTTATATTAAATAATAATGATGTCGATCAACTTCTTGTATGATAATAATTCCGGTTATTAATGATAACATACGTATTACCTATTGATGTGTGACATTGTATATATTATCGTTATCCCTTTAAAATTAATTGCGTTTAGAGTTTTGATGTGCAATAATCTGTATTTTTGTTTCTTGAATTGATTTCCCCAAATTAATTTCAGTTTTTTTGTAAACCTTCAAAAAATTAAAATAAATTAGAAGTTTCAATTTTTTTTTTTTTTTTGTAATATGTCTTTTTTAAGATTAATTGTGTTTGAAGTCTTGATCCCAAATTCTGTAATTATTTTAACTTTTGCTTGTCTATAATGCTAATTTCACCTAGATGACACTGACATAGACACGGAGACGATCTGACACGTGATATGGCGTTCTCAATTTTGTAGGACACGGATACGACAAAAAAAATCAATATACATATTTAAACAAGAAAATTTTAAAGATTTTTAAACCTAAAATATAGGTTTGGTTATTTATACTATCGTAATTATGATAAAATAACAAAAAAATTAGGGTCGTGGTTTTTCCTATTGAGACTTTACTCAATTCTAACAATATTTTACCACTTTATCCCTGTTATTTCATCCCATCACAAAGTTTTTTTTTTTTGTCTTTCTCTCTCTAAATACATCTCAAAATTAACCACCCATAAACGCATGAAACACCACAAACATCCAGACCGTCAAGGGTTTTTTCTTTAATTCGATTGCCTTGTATCAATGTCTTCATAATTCAATAAATTGATCCTTGAATATACTCCAATATAGTCAAGGTATGTTGATATTAGTTGAATAATTTAATTTCTAGGGTTTACAATTCGAGTATTTTATTCCTCAAATTTGGGGGAAAATCGAAAGAACCTAATCAACAGAAATGTTGACGGAATGCCAGAAATTGTTAAAGGAGCCGTAGGAACTTCATATGAAGATCGATTGAGAATTGAAATGATGCTAATATTGATTCTTCTTCCTTCACAATTCGGTTCAAATCGTTAGGTAAAGAGAAAAAGTGTTAGCTAGATACAAGTTAGGGTAAATTATGGGAAGGGTAAAGTTGGGAAAGTTAGGGTAAATTCGTTAGAATTGAGTAAAATATCGTTAAGAAAGAGTAATTCCGAAAAATTATATTCTTGTAAACTCAAAGTTAAAAACTACTTATCTTACAAATTCAAATAATTGTACTACTATAATATAATCATGGGTTATTTAACAAGAATAATACCAACTTTGGGTGGTATTCCATCAATAAAACCAACTTTAATTAATACGGGAATAAAACCATGTATGAGACATATTATACAAGAATAAAATTGTCTCTTAAATGACCGGATGAAGTCGGTTTTTGTGGGTCCCATACTATTAATTAACACCCATCTTCATCTTCTTCATTGTCACACCAAACTCGATTTTTCTCTAAATCAATTCTCTCTCCTAAACCATATTTTCTCCAAACCCATGGGTAACCCATCAAATTCATGTTCTTCGAATTCATGGGGATCGAACTCGAAAGATGTTTTCTGCAACCACAAGTTACGGGCAGTGATTAGGACTATCAAGAAGGGAGAAAATATTGAGAAGAAATTTTATGAAGGTCCGTTATGGCTGATATGTTCAATAATTACAATTATTATTATCAATTAGTTTAGTAATATCAATTTAACTATTATCCTTTACCATTGTAGCATAATGGGTGTAGCTATTTCTTGTTGGTGGAATCAAATGTTCACCTCAAGTAGGTGGTTGCGAAATTGGTAATTTGAAAAAGTCAGAGTTGGAGGAAAAGTCATGAAACTGAAGATGAAGAAACCAGATTTGAAGATGAAGAAACAAGAATTGAAGATGGAGGTTATGGATCTCAGGGCACCAATTAAAAAAGAACACTAATTGGACACTTAAACCCCAAATTAAACCAATAAGAAAACCCCTAAGTTAAACCAGAAATCGAAAACCCTAATTTAAACCCAGAAAAATGGATTTAAGGGAAATGAAAACAATACTCACCGTTGACATTGCCGAACCACAAGATTGAGGAATGAACTTGACAATACCCTTGAAAATTGATTTTCGACATAATTAATGATAATTAATTATAAAGACGGACGTACAAAAGTTTGAGAAAGATAAACAAACAAAAGTTTCGTAAAAAATACTTTCGACGAAGTGAATGATGAAGTGATGAATTGACGAAGAAGACATTTTGAATTGATGAAGCAAGAATATGAAGTTTGAAGTTTGGGAATTAATGTCAGAGTGTCAGTGAAACTTGTATTAGTGGTAATATTGACGGGTGTAGGCGGTAGCAGGTAAGCCTATTTCATTCTCATATAATATGTCTCATACTTGGTTTTATTCCTGTATTAATTGAAGTTGGTTTGATTTATGTAATATCACTCAAAGTTGGTATTATTCCTGTTAAATAACCCTATAATCATTATGAGTTAAATGGTTAGTCTTAAGATAAGTGTTTATAGCATCAAGTAGCCACTATAAACCTACCATATTGTCATTTATTAAAGTCCGGAAACCATAAACAACGTTAGGTGTGTCCGACGAGTCTTCAAATACTATGAACCATGCCCGACACGTCTCCGAATATCATGAACCATGTTTGACACATGTCGAATTAAATTTAAAAAACCGAACACAGTTTTACATCTGTCTGAGACGTATTGACGTGTGTCGGTGTCCGACACGTACACGTTAATTAGGAGAAGTGTTCGTGCTACCTAGATTTTCAAAATTGAATGACAGATTCATTCAAATCGAGTAGGAATGGGTTTTTCTAAAAAAAGAAAAAAAAACAACTTTGATAACCCATTATGATTAACCCAAACCCGAAAAACCAATCGAAAATACCCAAATTGATAAGCGATCGAATACCGATATGATTAACCTGAAATAATACTCAAAACCTGATTCACTTCGAATCGAACCAAAATTGTACTGAACTTAATATAACCGAATGATACCCAAACCCGAATATAACTGAACCAATAATAATTGAACCGATTGACCTGATTAATAAATACTTCGTACTTATTTTTTCATAAAAACACCCAAATTTAGGAATTTCTTTGTAGATTCTTTACTTAGTAATAGTTTTATGAATTATTACCTACGATTTTATGAGTATAACAAACTTTAAGACAACTTATTTATTTTTTGACTCAAGAAATTTATGACTCGAGACTCACCTGACTTGCTATTGACCCGACCAGAATCGTACTCGAATTGAAATAACATAAACCGATAAAAATGGCTAACTCAAATAAACCCGATCGAAATTGAACTGAAACTGAAATTTAAGCTAACCCGATTATGATCGAACCGATTTAACCTAATCCGAAATCAAATCGAATGACTCGTTTGCCAGGTTTGCCAGGTCTTGGAGCAAGGGTATTAATGGAACAAAAACAAAAATTACAACTTAAACATCAAAGAAAATAAGTTTTGAAAGAAAATTAGTTGAGGTATAAAGTTTGAAAGTGAGTGTTCTTTGAGGTATAAAATATCAACTAACCTCTTTTTAAGGATTATTAACGAGAATAATACCAACTATAGGACATCTTCTCAAAATAATATCAATTTCATTTAATATGAGAATACTACGTATCAATGGACTAGTTAACCCAGAACAATATTGATGACTTTTTAACCGGCCACATTAGGTAATCTAACTCAATTTTAACCGATTCGATAAATTAACAGTCTGAAAGTGATTGGTTGAAAATTAAAAATAGAGGAGGAAGAATATAATCGAGGATGAAGATTAAATGCTTCGTACACTAACAGTCTGACAATAATGAAGAGATTGATGAAATGTGAGATTAAATAAAAACAAAAATGAAAGCCGGACGAGTTCACCAGATAAAAAGTCATCAATACTGTTCTAGGTTAACTAGTCCAATGATACGTATTATTCTCAGTTTAAATGGAATTGATATTATTTTGAGAAGATACCAATATGTCGGAGTAGTTGGTATTATTCTGGGACATACTATTTCATGCACGGAATTGTACACGCTTTTTCCAGCTTTACCCTTCTCATTTCCAACCTTTCCACATCCCATTTGAGAGAAAATAAGTAAAAATTCCAAAAAAAAATCAAACTATCTCTATAAAGTAAAATTGAAATACTTCGTATACATAAAATGACTATTAAAATAAAATACAAATACAAAATAAACTAAAAAATACAAAATTAAATATATAAAATATAATAATGTGAGAGAAATAACTAAAGAATTAAAAAAAAAAAAATTAAGAACTCCCAACCCCCAATTCTCAAAATCTTAATCCTAACTTGCCGGACAACCACCTCAACTAAAGTCGTCTCTCCCAACACCAGTCAGCCACGCACAACCAACTACCCCGTCAACCAACCACCACGACCCACATTCAATCCCGTCAGCCACGCAACCACGGAACCATCAAACGCACACCCAACAGACGACCAACGTTAATCGAAATATTGTAATTAATAAACCCTAATTAAAAAGATAATTAACGAAATAATTAAACTATCAATGAGAAACTAATTGAAATCTAATTACTTGTTCGATTTCGAATAGTTTTCGATAATTATGAAGTGGTTGATTAATTTGTCTAAGTTTAATGAAGGTTTTTCCAAAAGAAAGGATTTTAAAAGAGAAGGGTTAACAGAGGAAAAAAATGACAAAATGTATACAAAGTAGTAAAACTCGTGTATGAAATAGCAATTCTGATTATTCTCGTTAAATAACTTTTTTTAAGATAAAAAACAAACTACATAAAGTTACTGGGTAGCCAAGATACTATCTGGGCACCGACTTACTTATTTTTTATAAAACAAAACTTGTATTAAGATCGAAACAAATTACAAGAAGTTAGTGATTAGCCGGGATATTATCCAAGCCCCCACTCGCTTAGCAATCACAAAACCAATCCTAGTAAAGATATGAACAGTTGCGTCCGCCCCAACATCCTGCAACACAACGAATTAACGAATCCGTTGGAGCAAGGCAACAACATCCGTATCTAGCTTACCCAGAGACGAGAAAGAGACAGGTAGGAAATTAACCCTAACCAATCGATATACACCAGTCATTCTGGACTAGGTCAAGGGAAAAGATCCAAACAGGTCAATACACACATTCAGCCCTCTATCACACGAGTAAACAAGCAAATCTACAGGCCGCAAAGGCGGCATGTCATGCTCATCAAGTAAACTGATGTCCACCACCTTACCACATAAATCCCAGAGCGGGAATAGATATCCAATAATGTGTCACGAACAAGGTTATGTCGATGCTTAAGATCAACAACACCAGCACACGACACAACATGGTCACCGTGGATATTATCGTCAAAAACCCTAGAGCAAGCAGAACAAGGCCTAGGCACCAAGAACAAGGGAATACATAACCGTAGCTAAGCACACATCGGTAAGTCTTTCCGTTCATAGTCTGCCTAATCCGAAAATAAGGACCGCCAGCAATCAGTCGGAAGTGCGTGCACCTGCTAACACCGTAACATGTTGTTATTGTTGTTATTATTATTGTTCCAGTATGGAAACAATCGACCCGAATAGGGATTCGGATCCTGGGTTTATGTTGCTTGGACGATGTTTGTTTGGTCTTCCGACCTCTCTCTTTCTTCCCACTCTAATGGTCGGACCTTCCCGACGGAGATGGCCTGCCACCTGCATAGAGGGAGCGCACAGGGCCTCGGAGGTGTCCAAGTGAACCCTCTCCGATGCCTAAGTCAGTCCAGGAAATGCCTTAACGAACCTTACTCGTGAGGAGTAAGGTGGCGTTTTTTTAGAGTGAGATTCTAGAGAGAGAAAATCCTACCTCTCTCTTGGGGGAAATATATGAGTATTTATAGGTTCCCCCAAGAGAGAGAGAAGAGAGGGAAAGAATGGGGGAGCGACACGTGGGTTCGCCTCGTCCACCCATTCTCTCTTACCTTAGGCATGGACAGGGAGAGCTTAGCTTCCTCCCCCTGTGTCTGCCAGGGGAGGGTACCCTGGCGCCTGACAGACAGGGAGGATCTCGTTCCCCCCTCGACCACATTGTCTGCATCCTGACCCTGATGGGCAGGGGGATCAATTCTCTACTTGGAGCTCGTAGCGGCTCTCCAAGGTCGTCCCTTGGGGCCTCCTGACGGGGTTCTGCTGGCTGTCCTGCCAAGCAGACCCTTCCTCGTGCTTTTGGGCCAGACTTTCCCAGGACTCGCATAGCGGGCGAGCCGTGGTCAGCAACCGACCCCCATCAATTTGTTCTTGTCGGCAGAGGGGAAGTAGGGTTCTCCCTCGGCGGACGACTTTTCCCTAGCATGGTGGGAGGTTGACTTTCTGAATCTCTTTCTTCATTTAATGTCGCGCGTATTCCTGAGAGGAATGTCTTAAATCGCTCGGATATGCAAAGAGTTGGGATGCCTTTCCCTCATGATTACCTCCAACAAAGCGCTCCCTTCGAGCCGCGTGCTCAGCCAATGGCTGGCTCTCTTTTGTGGAGGTGGTTGGGGCATCATTTAATGCCCTGCTCTCACCCTATGTATATAAAACCTGAGCTTACTCTTCTTTTCTGCAAATTTCTTCAACCTCTCCTTTCATCACTTCTCTAAAAATGTCTTGGATGAGAAACATGATTCTTCGTCGCGGTGTTTATGTCAGCGCCCTCCGTTACAGGGGGCGCAGAAGGCTGAGGTACCTCAGGCAGGTACACTCGGCCATTCGTCGCAGTAGGCGAACACGCTCTCGCCCTCTGCGAGCTGCTAGGGCGAAGTCTTCCTCGAGGGCCGTTGAGCGCCCTAAAAAATCTCAAACTTCTGCGAAGCCGAGGCCCAAGTATTGCACCCAGGTGGGAGGCTGCTCCGACAAGGGGTGCCACAGGTGTTTCCCCTGGCTGCAGCCAGAGAATTTCGACACGGACTGCCCTGACTCGCGTCCCTCTTCCCCCGAATCGGGCCCTTCTTCCCCTGCGGTGAGGAAGCCAGGGGATTACTATGGCTCCTCTGAAGGCACCAGGGTGGCCAGGTATGGTGAAGACTGAGACCTGAGCAGCTGTGACTCAGCCACTCAGGGGATAGCGAAGGTCAGGGCTACTGGTCTGTCGAGATGTCCTGGGGAGTGAAGAAGATGGTCTTGACGACCCTTTCAAGGACTCAGGTAGCTGCGATTGGGGGTCTGACGACGGGGGCTGTGACAGCCCTAGGGACTGCCCCTTCCCAGGCTCTGACGATGATTAGGCCTACCCTGCATCCGCAGGCAGGTTGAGCCAGACTTTTTGGCTCCTTTTGTAATCTTACTTCTTTTGATTCCACCTGTTTTGTAACCCTGGCCTTTTGAGCCTTTTAATTAATGAAAATCTGGTGGGCTTTTGTTTGATGTGTTGGTTGTTTATTTTAAATTGCGCCTTGGATGACGTATTGCAATGATTTCCCTCTGCTCTTTGTTATGCTCTCGAGGCTCCTTGGGAAGTGGTGGGTGGTTGGATTTAAAAAAGTGTGACACGTGGGGGCTTTGTAGGGGAGATGTCTGAATGGATGGCTTTCCCAGGGGGCTTTTCGTCTTCCCTTTCCTATAAAAGCTCCTCTACCTCCCTCATTCTCTCTTTTACGCTTTTTTGAATCTCATAAAACCCATCTTCTCCACTCCCTTTTTCTGTCGAGCATTTTAACCTGAGGAGCTTTTCCGGCGTCTTCCTCCGGCGACCTTCAATTAGGTTAGAACCCTGCTCTTCTGACTTCCTTGTCTTTCCATTACTCGCTTTTTCTTGCTCCTCTTGAACACCATGACTCATCATCGCGCTCGGATCTTATCCTTTGATGAATCGCCTACCGAAAGGTCAGAGGAGGGTGAGGGTAGGGTTGATACTGACCTTCTTTTCTCCTCTGGCAGGCCGGGAGTTATGGTGGCTGAGGGGGCGCCTTCGGAGGATAGTGGGGGTGCTAACTCCCCTGACCCTGCCCCCTTCGACGTTGTTGATTCTGACGACGAGGCGTTGGATATCGAACCGTTCACAATTCTCGGCCCTCTCGTGCCTAGAATACCAGGGAAAACCTATTACCTAGATAAGGATAAGTATAATATTCCCCTACAGACCTACCCTGCTCCTAAGAACCGGGAGATCATACTGGAAAAGAATGTCGTCAAGGCCATAGCCAGGTTCTACAATTTTGGGGAAAGCTACACAGTTATCATCCCTGGGGAAAAGGACACTGTGTGCAACCCTCCTGACGGTTGCATTGCTGTTTATCACAAATGCATGGAATTTGGCATGCGCTTCCTTCTTCACCCTATTTTGAAGGAGGCCTTCAGGCGAATGAATGTGGCCATTGCCCAGCTGACCGCCGTGGCTGTCAGGTCGCTGGTAGCCTACACCTGGACCTGCTTGTTTCTGAATGAGGAGACTTCCATAGACGCCTTTAGATACATGGTTGGCCTGCAGATGGTTGCTTCTGCAGAGGGGGGCAGTTCTCCAGGATACTTTTCCCTCCTCAGGCAGAAGAATTGTTCCTTGGTCTGGCCAACCATGAATAGCCTGAAGGACTGGAAGGACAATTTCTTGTATGTTCATAGTGCGGAAGGGTGGAGGATCCCCCGGCATTTCAGAAACCACGTCCACACCTGGCTGGAGACTCGCCAGGAGTACCACCCTGAGGTTGGGGGGAGGGCTCTTGAAGTCAAGCTGAACGAGAAAGAGGATGCCTTGGTCAAGCGGTTTGTTTCTGCCAAGGATAGGAAGGGCGTGTACGACCCTGTTATCTGGCTTCCCCCTGCGGACCTTATATCGACTGATGGTTACCTGACCCCAGTGGGGTTAAACTCTGGCCTTGGAGAAGGTAGCTTAGGGGCTTGTTAATAGTTGTCTTTTCCTGACCCTTGTTTTATCACATGCTTACCTGGTGAAGTTTCTTGATTTTTGCAGAGCTCATTACTTACACCTGGTCCAAGAGGCAGCTGAGGGATATTGGCCTGAACAAGGACTTCGTGCCCTTTAATAGGCGCCCTCCCCTCTCTTCCGGTTTCAAGAAACAGACCCTCATGAAATATGTGAAGAGCATTTTGGCCAGCAGGGCGAGGATCCTCCCCCCTCCTCCCAGGCCATCGTCTACACGTCCTCCGGCTTTGACTCTTGTCCTTAGGACAGCAGAGGTGGAGGCTACACCCACTCCGGCTAGCAAGCGTGGAGGTACCTCCTCTGGAGCTCGTCCCTCTATGGGGATGAAACCTTCTGCCTATGAGGAGACTGGGGAGAGTAATCCCCTGGTGGGCAGGAAAAGGAAGAACAGGGAGCCGGTATATGCCGACCAGGTGGTGGACCTGGAAGCAGATGCCAGCACACCTCAGGCGAAGCGCCCTGCTTCTGAACTTCCGGAGACTTTGTTTACGGAGGGAGAAAATGCTGAGTTTAACTTTGTTGTTGGCAAGAGCGTCGATGTCTCCACCTTGTTTTCAGACACCAACTCTTCGTCGGCGGACCAGATTGTCAGGTCTCTTACTCATTTTAGCAACCAGGCGGCCTAGTTTATCCAGCGCTGCTCCAGAATTTTCCAGGTTTCTGCGGAGCTGGCGGCCCTCGACCGCCTGAGTGATGAGGAATTGAACATCACCCCTGGGTCTTTCCTTCCTGAGCATATAACGATGATTGAGAGAGATGTTGCTCTCATTGCCAACTTGAAGCTTCAGTTGTCCAAGTGTGAAAACGAGCTGGAGGAAGCCCGGGGTCAGGTCGCCTGTTGGAAGGACCAGAGTGAGAAGGCCGTAAGGGAGGCAGCAAGCTTGGAGGTTGAACTGGAGCAGGCTAGGAAAAAGGCTGCCGAGCTGGGGCAAGCCAAGAAGAAGGCTGCCAAGCTGGAGGACCGCCTTGAGGAGTATGCTACTCGCCTGACCAAGGCTAACTCGGATCTTCAGGAGGCTCGGGATGAGCTGCAGGTTCAGAGCGAGAAGTGGCTTAAGGAGAAGGAAGATATCATCCAAGATGCTAACTTGGAGGTGGATATGGCCTTCAACTCAGGAGCTTCTTCGTCCTCAGAGTTTGTTATGGAGGTTATCAGGGAGATGCTTCCAGATTTCAACGAGGATGCCTTCCAGGCCCTTTACGCAGCTAAGAACGTAGCAAGGGTTAATAAGTCGCCTAAGGAGGCCCCTGGTCCTGACCAGGATGTTCCTCCTGCATAACATACAGGGCAATCGTCCTCTGAGGGTTCTTGTCCTTTCCCTCCTGCGCCTCTTCTTCCCCGTTGACTTTTCTATCTTTTGCGCGCCAGATCCTGATGTGGCTGGCTCCCTGCTTGTGTAACCCGATTTTCTTATAACCGGATTTTTATCGTTCGTCTTGTAAAACTCTTGTGATTTTCTTTTATCTTTATGAATGCTTTTTGCTTGTTTTATCTTTGTTATTCCTATCAGACTTCAAGATTTGGCCTGACCCTGGCTTCTTGTCGAAGTTCAGAGGGTCTGCCCCCTGCCTGCTCAGAGGCAGGTGGAGGACTACACTTTTTATACAAGTTTGAGGGTGCCTCAGTCCTTGTTCATTCGGCGCATAGGGCCCGGCCTGACCCTGGCTTCTTGCCGAAGTCCAGAGGGCCTGCCCTCTGCCTGCCCAGAGGCAGGTGGGGGGACTTTACATTTTTTATACAAGGTTGAGAGTGCCTCGGCCCTTGTTGGTTTGGCACATGAGGCCTGGCCTGACCCTGGCTTCTTGCCGAAGTCCAGAGGGCCTGCCCCCTGCCTGCCCAGAGGCAGGTGGGGGATTTTGCGTTTTTATACAAGGTTGAGGGTGCCTCAGTCCTTGTTCATTCGGCGCGTGGGGCCTGGCCTGACCCTGGCTTCTGGTCGAAGTCCACGGGGCCTGCCCCCTGCCTGCCCAGAGGTAGGCAGAGGAACTTTAGAGTTTTTATACAAGACTGATTGTATCTCAGTCCTTGTTCGTTTGGCGCATGAGGTCTGGCCTGACCCTGGCTTCTTGCCGAAGTCCAGAGGGCCTGCCCCCTGTTTGCCCAGAGGCAGGTGGGAGACTTAGAGCTTTTGTTGGGAGGTCAATTTTCCTTGGGTTTTGCAACAGGGGGGCCCTCCCCCTATTGCCCCCTGCTCGTTTGTGTGTGAAGTGCTGATCTGAACAGACAACGAGTATTAATTCGAGAATCCTTTTCATTTCTTGAGAAACTTAACATTCGTGGTCGGAGTCGTCGACATTTTACTTTGACCGTTCTCCGCCAATTTGGAAAAAGAAATTTAGAGTTTCTAGGCTAAACATAGTACTTTTTCAGGGTGTCCACGTTCTAATGCGCTGCTAGCTCTTGGCCTTCGGGGTTGGCTATTTTGTAAGTTCTTGGCCCCATAATCAGGGTGACTTCATACGGGCCTTCCCAATTAGCGCTTAGCTTGCCATGTTCTCTCGACCTCCCTACTGCATGTTTCTTCTTAGGACCAGGTCTCCTACCTGGAAGTTCCTTGCATTCACTTTTTTGTTGTAGATTTTTCTCATTCGTTGCTGATAGGCGGCGATATTGATGCAGGCCTCTTGCCTAACTTCACTAACTAGGTCAAGAGCTTTGGTCATTGCAGCCTCATTGCTCGCCCTGTCATATTGCTGGGATCGGAGGGTCGGAATACGTGCTTCTATGGACAGCAGTGCTTTAGCCCCGTAGACTAGACCAAAAGGAGTTTGCCCTGTAAATTCCTTTCTGGTGGTCCTGATTGACCATAACACGCTTGGAAGCTCATCTGCCTATCTTCTTTTTAGCTCGTCCGCTATTCTTTTCAGCCCATTCAGTATCTGCTTGTTCACTGCTTCGGCTTGTCCGTTGGTCTGCGGGTGGCAGACGGCGGAGTAGGCGACGGCTATGCCATGGACTTCCAGCCAGGCTCTCAGGGGGGTCATTATCGAACTGTCTGCCATGATCAAAGACCAGTACTTTTGGCATGTCGTATCTTGTTATTATATTTCTCCAGATTACCTTCCTGGCTACCGGCTCTGTTATATTTGGGACAGCTTCGGCTTCAATCCATTTGGTGAAGTAGTCAATCCGTACTATCAAGAATTTCCTGTCCCCAGTCGCAGCAGTGAACGGGCCCAGGATGTCCATCCCCCATTGAGCGAAAGGGATTGGAGATAGGATGGGTTTGAGGTCTTGAGCTGGGGCATTCATCACAGGGGCGAAGAGCTGACACTTCCTGCATTTTTGGGTTAGGTCCCTGGCGTCTGCGAGCAAGGTTGGCCAGTAGTATCCTGCCCTCAGGGCTTTGTGTGCTAGGGTACGTCCTCCCACATGGTGACCACAGATCCCAGAGTGTATGTCGTCTAAAACCTCCGCAGCTTGCCCTGCCCCCAGGCATTTAAGTTGGGGGCGGAAAAGGACTTACGGGATAGCATGCAACTTTGGCAGACATTCTTCTCCTCCAATCATTATGAACCATGCAACTTTGGCAGGCATTCTTCTCCTCTGAGTTGGGTCTTGTGGGAGGAGTCCATGCTTCTTGAACTGGATGATAGGAGTCATCCAGTTTTCAGACTCAGTTTCATTGACGACGTTAACCAGCTAGCAGGGTGCTGTAGATTTTTCTTGTATTACATCTACCCATACCGATCTTCTAATATCCTGCAGGCTGGAGCTGGCCAGCTTAGACAGGGCATCTGCCCTGTTGTTTTGTGACCGAGGGATTTGCTTGACTTCATAAGATTTCAGTCCGGACAATTCTTGCTTTACCTTCTCCAGGTACGAGGTCATAGCTTGGTCCCTGGCTTCATATTTTCCGTTAATCTGATTTGCGATGAGTTGGGAATCTGTGGCCATGATGAGTCTCTCTGCCCCTGCAGCCTTGGCTAGGTCGATGCCTGTCAGTACAGCTTCGTACTCGGCCTCGTTGTTGGATGCTGGGAAGGTGAACCTGAGTGCATGCTCAAAGTCTACCCCCTCAGGGCTGGTAAGCACGATTCCTGCCCCTGCGCCGTTGGCCGTGGATGACCCGTCGGTGTACACCGTCCATTCGCCGGCAGGGGGATCGTCTTCTTCTGAGTGGGAACATTCTGCCAGGAAGTCTGCCAGAGCCTGTGCCTTGATGGCGGTCCTGGACTGGTAAGATATACCCAATCCACTTAGTTCTATGGCCCACTTCAGCAGTCTTCCAGACTTCTCAAATTTTTCCAGTACTTTTTTCAGAGGTTGGTCTGTTAATACGACGACGGGGTGAGCGTCGAAGTATGGCCTGAGTTTTTTGGTTGCTATGACCACCGCATAGGCTGCCTTTTCGACTATCGGGTAGTTCTTTTCTGCTGCCTCCAGGGCATGACTTACGAAGTAAATCTGTAATCCCCTACAAATTCTAACGCAATACAGTGGTGGAAACACTGTAGATTTGGGATTAAAACACACTGATGTTCTAAATTTTACAAAAAGAACGGTCAGTCAATACAAATGCCACTTTTCACAAAAGGGCTAAAATAAAAATTCTCCAAATTGGTTTAACAATCCAAAAAAAATATAAATGAAGTAGAGTAGGATCCATGCTACTCGCTAGCTTACACCCAAACCCAGCAGCAAAATACCTGTCATGTTATAAACATAAAAGCCACAATTCAGTGGGGAGTAACGACGACGTTCTCCCAGCCATATTACATGACATTAAGGCATAATTACTATTATATCAAAATAGTTGAAAACGGAAAACATTTTAAAACGATATAGTAAAATAATTCAAAATGATTTCCAACCCGTAAGTCAATATCAACCAATAATAATAACGGCGTTATGGATGTTGATAAGTGTGGTTTGTAGTGCCTATTTCGTAGTGTTTTGGTCCCATTTCCTTGTAGAATCGCTCCTTGGGAGCGGTTTAGGGGCTTCTTATGCTTCCTTTAGTTCGTTTCAGGTTCCCGAGACCGATTTGGAAGAGTTGGAGCGATTCCGACTCGATACATACACATTTTGGAGCCAACGAGATAAAGGAACGATGACTCGATGCTTTGGAATCGACCCCGAGACCTTGGGACCCAATCCCGAGCCTCCGAGACCCAATCCCGAGTCCCGAGAATCGATGAGAAGTCCATGTGAAGCAAGGAGAGACCAAAATAATCATATTGGAGGCCTACAAGACCCATCCCCGACGGGTACGCACCTCATCCCGTTGGGGATGAAGTGCACGATTGGAGATGCTACTGAAGGTCCGTCCCGGTCGGGACCAACCCGTCCCGGTCGGGATGGTGGGTCCGTCCCGGTCGGGATGGCCCGTCCCGGTCGGGACCAAGTGCTGTAGCCCGCATTTCACTTTCTTTCTTCTCCCTTCCATTTGTAACCCTATATATACCCCTCCTCTTGTAATCTTAGCGGATGTTCTTCAAACCCTAGACTACTTTAGGTTAGATTAGTGTAGATTAGGGTAGATTAGTCGGTAATTAGTAGTTAATCTTAGTTTAATCTTGTATTAAGAGATCTCTTGAAGAATCCATTCAATCTTGACAACATTGGTGGATGAATTTGGGTTTTCTTTTTATACAAGTGTTCATCTTTTCATCCTTCACTAGTATGGTATAATCCTTTCTTCCTTTTACTCTTTGTCTTGTTTAATTCATCCAAGTTTGCATCTTTGATTATTGTATTGTTCTTTGTTCATCATTTTCACTAGTTTGTTTATGTATGTTTTGATGTTTGTGTTGTTTCCTCTTGTTTATGTTAGTTGTAGTTTGATAATGTTAGAGTAGTGTTCTTGCTAGGGTTAGTAGGGTGATTAGGGTGTTAATTGGGCGATTAAGGGTTTGTTGGAGATGTTGGTGGAAGATTTGAGGTTTCCTCTTGAGTGATGCACATTACATGTTTGTTGGAATGCTTGAATGACTAAGTAGGTTGGAATGCTTGTTTTTCTTGCCTTCCTTTGTCGTGTGTGTCGCCGGATGGGTTCCATGAGGAACCTCTAGGTCGTGTGTCCTAGATTACCCTACTACCGCTTTCACTCTAACTCCTCCTTGGCCATTCCGTTACCCCTTTGACCCCGACCTAATCCTAGCCCGTTTTCCTTAGTTGTTTTCTTTAGTCTTAGTCTAGCTCTCTCCCCCTCTATCATTCTCTAGCTTAGCTCGTTGACTTAGTCTAGTATTTGGGCCGAACTTGGTCTAGACGCCTCTTACCGTCCCCGTGGATTCGACCCGACTTGCCCTATCTACCGTAGGAATAGCCGGTTAATTATTTGATCGGTGGGATTCACGACACATCCTACCATCAGATATGAATCAGTGCAACAGAATAGACTTTCACTAGAAGAATACAAAAAACTAGTTTCGAAAACTTAGTTCAAACAAATCAAACTTCGATCTCTAATCTAGGCAACTCAACCATAATAGGACGGCGACTTATCAATGCGAGGTCCTAGCTTAAGTAAATATGCACACCCCTCCTGGAACACCAATTGTGCCCAGTTCAACCCGACGGCGTCTTACATGCGAGGTATGAGCTTAAGGTCAAAATGAACATACACTCCTGGACAAGAACATGCCCAGTTCAACAACCAATGCATCCCGCTCGGATACACTAGCCTTATAGCGGATGGCAAAACGTATACTCTAGACTGTATTACTCTACCCGTACACTTCTCTTATTCCATAACTCCAAAACAAAGCCATTATCGAAATTTAATAGAAATATAGTTCGTTTTTCAAAAGAGGAAACTTTATAGAGGTAAAACTTTTCTTAAAATAACTTTCCAAAAGTAGGTATTATAATAAATAGAAATCGATTAAAATAGGAGTTATATAAAATAGTTAATATTAGGCCTCGAGACGTAAACATTATATTTATTATATAAATGTATAATTCATGGTTAAAAGTCAACTAAAGTCAAAATCATAATTTTTTTTAAAAGATTGAAGTTTAAGTAATTAAAAGTATTTAACTAACAAATTGACAGATTTTTCAGAATTGCACTGTCTAACTATAAAATTTGTAATTAAATCATTAAAAATCAAAACAACGTAAGATCAGTGAGGTTGAAAACTTTAGAAACTTAGTTACAACTTTTATTTCTGGGGAAAATAAAAATTCTAAATAAAACATGGGTTTTTATTCGTATATTTAAAAGCTGTCAGAATTAGACTCCCGTTTGTATTTATTTAATAAAATACGTTTAAAAATTTATTTTAAATAAAATCCAATTGGAAACATTAACTAGACTCTTCATAGTTTATGTACGTAAATTACCAAGATTAAATAAAAAGGTTAAAATATGTTTCAATTTAGATCTTATCACAACTGACTGAATCGCGGATTAATTTGACACTTGTTCTTAAACAATTTATTTTGACCAAACCACTTGTAATTAGTTTACAAAATTAAATAGGAATACATTAGACTTAAAATAAATAGTAGTCTCTTTTCAAAAGTTTCAGAAATAAAGTCTTTAAATTAAATTATTAATTCGTACAAAAACACTATCAGATTCTGAAACATGCTGTAACTTTGTTAAAAATAATAAAACTTTCAATTTGATAACTCATACTTTTAAAATCACGAAAATTATAAAATAAAATTATTAGGGGTATGTTTTAGTCTCGGCCTTATAATACTTTTTAATAATTAAAAGAAAGACTTATTCTCAAATCTCGTTAAAACGATTTAAAATAACGAAACATGTGAAAACTTACGATTTTAAAGTTTTTGTTTTTAAAAACGTGACATACATTGTCTAACAAAAATCTAATTTCTATACATGCAACTACAACAATAACATCACATAATACCGAGTAACGTGTCAATGTTACCTTAACCGAGATCCGAATCAACTAAATAATCGTCTTCGTCGGATCTAGCACGATAGCCTACGAAATAATTAAACATATGGTATTAAAACCACATTATAAGGGAATAGAAAGGAGAAAACGAGATGAAGAATGAATAAGAGTAATTAAATTAACCTCGAGATCGGAAAGAATTAGAGACGAATTAGGCTCGAATTGATGAACAAAAAGAAGGAAGTTTAACATGAAATAAGAGAAAAGGAACTTGGGTTGTGAATAAAATAGACTGGAATGGATGAGAATATAAAGAGAAATTAGAAAGCTAAAAGATAAAAATAATCAAGTCATAAGGATTCTTAACTCAACTAGGAGACGAGATGGTTGAGACGGAAACAACAAGCAACATATCGATGTGATAAATTTTTTATTAAAATAAATACGAGGATAAGAATTAAAATAGATAGGATAAAAATAATATGTACTGTTGATAAAAGGTGTCCGAAAATATTTTTGAGCTAGAAATTAATTATAGATGTAATCGAGCATTTTTAGAAAAATAAATAGTTCAAACTCGATTTTAAAACTATTGTTCACAAAAATATGATTTCTCAAAAATAATTAAAAATACTTGCGATGAAAAGAATAAAAGGGTTTTCGAATAAAATAGAATAATTAAAATCCTTTTATGAAAATAAATAATTTTCAGCTCGATAATGAAAGAGACCTCAAAATGAGAAAAAAGCAATTGACGAAATATTACAGAGTTACGATATAATCGTAACGGAACAGATAGCAAAGTTAGGAAATTTGCGGGTGTTACAAAACCGGCTGCTGGGAACCTGCTTCTTCCCTTAGGATTACCGCGCTTACAGTTGAGTTTGTCACGGCAATGTAGAGGAAGAGTTTTTCTCCTGCTACCGGCCTTCCCAGGGTCGGCAACCTTTTCAGATGTTCTTTTAATTGCTCGAAAGCTTCCTTTTGCTCAGCTTCCCACTTGAACTGCTTGTTTCCTTTCAATACTTTGAAGAAAGGTGTCGACTTATCGGCTAACCTGGCGATGAATCGTACCAGGGCAGCCATCCTGCCAGTTAGGCGCTGGATATCTCCGATCGTTCTTGGTTCTGGAAGGTCTAGAACAGCCTGAACTTTCTCTAGGTTTGCGTCAATCCCTCTGGCGCTGACCAGGAATCCCAGGAACTTACCAGAGCGAACTCCAAAGTGCATTTCTTGGGATTCAGTTTCATCCGATATGTGCGCACGGAGGAGAAGGTCTCCTGCAAATCTTTCAGATGCTCTGCGTCTCCTTTGCTTTTTACTATTGCATCATCCACGTACGCCTCCAGATTCCTACCCTTCTGGTCTTTAAACACTTTATCTACCAGACGTTGGTAGGTGGCGCCTGCATTCTTGAGACCAAACAGCATCATTTGTTACATGTACGTGCCTGAGCTGGTGATGAACGCACATTTTACCCTGTCAGGCTGCCAGAGATACACCTGGTGATAGCCCAAAAAGACATCCAGGAAACTGAGCATGGAATAACCGCTGGTGGCATCTACCAGCTGATCTATCCATGGCAGGGGGTAACAGTCTTTAGGGCACGCTTTGTTGAGGTTGGTGAAGTCTACACACATCCTCCAGGCACCCGAGGATTTTTTTACCATCACCAAATTAGCCAGCCATTCAAGATAATCGCAACTTTCTATGAAGTCTGCCTTCAGGAGCTTTTCAATTTCCTCCTTGATGGCTTGATCCTTTTCTGCGGACATGTTCTTCTTCTTTTGTTTTACAGGGCGTGCCTCTGGACTCACGTTCAGCTTGTGAACGATGTGAGCCGGATCGACCCCCAGCATTTCGTCTGCCGAGTAGGCGAAAACATCCCTGTTGTCTTGCAGAACCTTGATCAACTTCTTCTGGTAGGATTTCTCCAGGTCAGCTCCTATCAAGACCTGCCTTCCTAGTTCTAGTTCCACCAGCATGCTCTCTTCCCCAGGTTCAGGGTGGTCTGTTGTCTGCGAACCAGCCGGAATTTCTCCTGCCCTACTGGGGGAACTGTCCGCCTTTCGTTTACCTTTCCTCTCTGTTTCGTGGGCGCGCAGGGCCACAGAGAAGCACTGCCTGGCAGACTCTTGGTCTCCGTGTACTTTCCCTTCCATACCAAAATTTGTGACGTAGGCCACAGTCAGTGCCCTGATGGATATGGCTGCCTCAATTTCGTCCAGGGTGGCTCTACCTATTAGAGCGTTATATGCAGATTTCGCGTCCACAACTACGACCGAGGCTCGGATGTTTCTGGCCGATGCCCCCTCCCCGAATGTCACCGGCAGTTCGATGACTCCCATTGGGAGGATTCTCGCACCGCTGAATCCGTACAACGATCCAGGGGCAGGCTTGAGGTGCCTTTTCTCCAGATTCATTTTTTCGAAGGCGTCTTTGTATAATAGATTGGTGTAAGCGCCTGTGTCTACCATACACCTCCTCACTATGTGATTGCTGATAGTGAGAGACAGGACCAGAGGATCACTATGGGGGTAGATTACCCGCCCTGCATCCTGGGGAGTGATGCTCAGAGTCAGGTCCGTTGGACTGCCTGCTCTTTCAGCATAGCAGATTTGATTTTGGAGTTCTCGGATCTACCTCTTCTGGCCCCTCCGGCTTGTCTGGCCCTCAGCGTCTCCTGATATCACATGAATTATCATGCGGTCCAGCGCTGGGACCTCGGGTTTGTCTGTTACAGCTTTCTGATTTTTGTTTCTTGCGGCATAGCTACCCAACCAGCCATTCCTGATGAGTTTCTCTATCTCATCCTTCAGGTGGCGGCACTCTTCAGTCGTATGCCCTACACAGTCATGAAATATGCAGAATTTTTTCGGGTCGCCCTTTGGGCTGCGGGGCTTACTCGGGCGGTTCCATTTGGCCGTCTCCTTCTCCAGCTCAAATATCTCAGCTCTTGATTTGTTTAGGGCTGTGTAGCTGTCAAATCTTGGCTGGTAGGTTGCGCGCTCCTTTCTCGGGGTATCACCCCTCTCAGCTTTCTGTCTTCCGGTTGCTTCGCCCCTGCCGCGTCTGCCCTGCGGTCCCCCCTGCGGCCTGGAAGGCCCTGTGGGGGTGTCCGACAGGCTATGGAACTCATCCTGCAGCATGAAGCCCTCGGCTTTCTTTCGAGCTTTCGCCAGGGTTTCTGGCTGGCCCCTGATCATTTCATTTTTCATCTCCCCTGGGAGCAATGAGCTAGTTAGCGCATAAGCTGTTGTTGGATCATCAATTCCCCTGACCTGCTGGAAGGCTAGGTCGAACCTCTTCAGATATTCCCTTATGGTCTCTTCCTTCCTCTGCTTCAGGGTCATCAGGTCGAAGCGAGTCAGCCTTCGCCTTTTATTTCCTGCGTATTGGTCAAGGAAGGCTTCGGCTAGTTCTATAAAATAGCCGATTGATCCCTGTGGTATGTCCCTAAACCACCCCTAAGCCAGGCCTACCAGAGTGGTAGGGAAAAAATTTCACCAAATCGCGTCATCGGCGTCATACATCCCCATGTGGCTTTCGTAGGCTGCCAAGTGATCTTCGGGATCAGTCGTCCCATCGAATTTTACAGTGGGCATTTTAATCTTTGGGATGGGACACCCCTGGACTTCTGGGTGAAATGGAGTTTTGGTAGGCTTGCCCATTATTTTTGACCGGCTCCCAACAGAGTGGTAACCGTAGTCATCCCATTTTTCAGGGGTCGATTTTCCAACATTGGGGGAGCGGTGCCTGGGCGTGTGCCTACTCACAGCTTCATCCTCCTTTGCGGGTGAGCGGTTTCGGTGGCGTTTTCTCTGAGGAGGCTCGAGGTTATCTCCATGACGATGCCTGGACTCCATCGGTTGTCCTAGGTTAAGCCTTGACTGCATGCGGCAGGTGTTAGCCTAGAAAAGACTTCATCCTGCCTTGCCTCCAGGCGCTTCGAGACAGGCTCTCTTGGTCTCATTCGATCCTGTAGCCTCTGGGATAGTCCTCTTTTCTCGGCAGCTGCCGTGGACTCGGTGGTGTGTATGGACACCTATTGCTACTGATAGGGCGGCTCCTGGGCATTGGCCGTGATACGCCTCTTAGCCTGCACATACCCACGAGCAGTTTTCCTAGCCTTCCTTTGGACGTTTCTGGCAGCGGTTCGCTTCGTGCCCCCAGATCCTTCAGTGCTCTCAAAATACAGGTGTCTAGGGGTCGTCGCAACCCTGCCAACCAAGTCCTCAGGTGCGAATTCTTGATTCAATATGGCTGAGAAGAAGTTCACGGCCTGCGCAGCTTGAGCTGGGGTGAGGTTAAGGTTGGGCCTCCTGTGATCGACCTGCCCAGCTGCGGTTGTGGCTTCCTTGTTAGGCACTTCGTAGAGGATGGCCCGCCCTACTCCTCAGATCGTAGCGGCGACCGTCACCTCCTTGGTTGGCACGGGCATGCCATATAGGGGGATCGCCGGCTGTCCCGTTGGATCCACCCCAGAGTTGGTTTCAACAACCTCAGGCATCTTCTAACGGCCTTTTGTTCTTTCTTTGAGGAATCTCAGCTAGTTATCCCCACAGACGGCGCCAAATTTTTCCGGTATGGAAACAATCGACCCGAATAGGGATTCGGATTCTGGGTTTATGTTGCTTGGACGATGTTTGTTTGGCCTTCCGACCTCTCTCTTTCTTCCCACTCTAATGGTCGGACCTTCCCGACGGAGATGGCTTGCCACCTGCACACAGGGAGCGCACAGGGCCTCGGAGGTGTCCGAGGGAATCCTCTCCGATGCCTAAGTCAGTCCAGGAAATGCCTTAACGAACCTTACTCGTGAGGAGTAAGGTGGCGTTTTTTTAGAGTGAGATTCTAGAGAGAGAAAATCCTACCTCTCTCTTGGGGGAAATATATGAGTATTTATAGGTTCCCCCAAGAGAGAGAGAAGAGAGGGAAAGAATGGGGGAGCGACACGTGGGTTCGCCTCGTCCACCCATTCTCTCTTACCTTAGGCATGGACAGGGAGAGCTTAGCTTCCTCCCCCTGTGTCTGCCAGGGGAGGGTACCCTGGCGCCTGACAGACAGGGAGGATCTCGTTCCCCCCTCGACCACATTGTCTGCAGCCTGACCCTGATGGGCAGGGGGATCAATTCTCTACTTGGAGCTCGTAGCGGCTCTCCAAGGTCGTCCCTTGGGGCCTCCTGACGGGGTTCTGCTGGCTGTCCTGCCAAGCAGACCCTTCCTCGTGCTTTTGGGCCGGATTGCCCCAGGACTCGCATGGCGGGCGGCCCGTGGTTAGCAACCGACCCCCATCAATTATTATTATTATGGAACTTTTATTAAGATAGGATCAATGGTTATAAGAAATTTGTGAGAAGTCGAGATACAACTTTTATTATTATTATTATTATTATTATTATTATTATTATATTATTATTAGAGAGGAATTTATTGATGGAACAAAAAGCAGTTTGCACAAAATTGGTAGACAGCCGAGATACAATCTGGACCCCACCTCAGATATTATTATTATTATTATTATTATTATTTCATCGGCCCTCCCTCCACCACCCGACACTCCGTCCACCACCCACCTCCGACCACTACAACCCTGCCCCGCCTATCTCTGACCAACCCATGCGCGCCAACCCCTTCATCTTGCAACCACATTAACCACCATAATCAACAATGACTAACCCTAATTTAAGAACTTCGACAAATTTGATTAAAACAAAAAAATAAACAAAAAGATCACCAAATTATAATCCATAGTGAAGTCCTGGGAGAGTTTTGATTGATTTGTAGGGTTGGATGAGGTTTAAGTAGAAAATAGATAATTAGAATCACTTTAAAATTGATAAGGGCAATACGGAAATATTAGGGAAGCGAGGGTATGATCGAGGGACTTTTAAGGGCTACATTGGCACAAACGGGTCTCAACCCTGGGAATAGATTCATTCCACCCTAAAAGCGGTCGATAACAACATCATACAAACATTATCCCAGTGTTTCAAGGGTTTCTCGAGCTAGCGGGTAGGTTGGGTTGGGTAGGATGGTGAAAAATAACAGCACCCCATTTCTATATATCATCTCTCGAATGGGAGGCAGTGTAAATTGTAATCACTTATCTAGATTGAATTACAAATTGAGATCCAAAATTTCTAAGAGATTATTACAGAAATTGGTACAAAAATAAATAAGATTCTATAAATAACTGAAGTATATGAAAAGGCCAAAAAAGGTATAGCACCAACCACATTGAGAGAACATCTTTCTCTTGTTGGAACATACTCTGTAAATGGAGAGCCTGATGAAGGCAAAACACCCCCCTTTCCGACTCTACAATTGACTCGACAACTTCAGTTCAGTGTTCATCGACTGCATAAGTTGCCAGTACAACACGAAAAAAATCAACGTTACCCTATTCAGCTTTTCAGGCATTCCTGAAGGTGTGCATTGCTCTGATCGACAAATCGATCCCACAAAGCTTTATAGCGACCAATCGCCAACTTTAACCATGGTTTCATGTTCCCGTTGTAGTGAATAACAGCAGCACTGTCTATCAACCGGTTATCAATACTCGGATCATAGCCCAAGCCCAGAATGTGCCATCTTCTATCAAGTGGCTCCGTCAATCCATAAAAACTAAGAAGTCCGGGAGGAAGAGTACCGAGCTTCCACAGTGTCCGGTCGGCATTTTGCTCCATCCAATGATGATAACGTCCAGTCACGTTCTCTTTCCTCCATGAAACCAAGTCAAATACATTCATGCCAAATGCCCATCCACAAGCCTGAGGATCAAACTTCGAACTTATAGTTGGGTTTGAAAAATTGAGATACTTGTAAAACCGATGAAATGCTTCGAGGCAAGTTTCAACTGCACCATTCACATTTCCATGCAAGTCGAGTGAGAAAAGCGGGGTCAAATCCTTTTGAACAACCACGTCATCATCTAGAAAAACAACCTTCTCTAGCTCGGGGTAAATGTTCGGTACATAGAACCGGAGGTGGTTCAATAACGACAAATACTTCGGGTTCCGAAATTTGAGTTCAGTACCAAAATCCTGAGACCCACCAAAGTAATAGCCCTGTATGTCCGGGTCAAGAAGCTGTCTCATGAGAGGGGAGTAAGTAGCATTTAGCCAAGTAAACTTTTCGATGCTCTGGACCTCAATAGTTGCACCTTTGAAGTCGTTGGTAAGGAACCAAGTTACCATGGCACCATATGTAACATTATTGGTAACAACATGGAAGACAAGCTGCTTTGGATGGTCGGCATTCGAAACAGTAGAGTTCACGACCACCGAAACACCAATAAGGTTATCTGAAAATATGCAGAAATGATACAAGTTGTTGTCCACAAGTCGAGGAGAATTTTTATCCTCTTCAGCCAGCTTTTGTAACTTTGGTTGTCTAAACCAATCAGAAGTCAGTTTAATGTTCAGACAGTGGAGGCTTTTCGGCAAAGCTTCAGAAACCAACTGCCCAAAAACAGTGCTCTGCACGATGGCAGCATGTGCACGTTCCTCAAGAGCTTGAATGTGAGACTTCATTGTCATGATTGTTGTAGCAATGTCATAATGTGCATCTTGTGCCTTGAAGATGAGCAATGAGATGGTTTTTAATGTTGGCTCGGCTTCTTCCCATGAAATAGGCTCTCCTCTCATAGCAGCTTTTGAAAGTAGAAGCTGGCAATTTCTGATTCTTGAGCTGAGTTCCCATGCAAGCTGAAGATTGTTGTGTTCTTTTGCAATGACAACATATGCCTTGGCGAGGGTAATTTGGTCAGCTAATTGCCTCGCAACTGAGGTCGGACTTAGCAGCTCTTCTGTAATATTTAATTGCAAGTGAGCAGGATTTACAACTTCAGCTTTTTCCTGCCACAAACAATCATACGATAAGGCTCCATCAGAGAAGTTACAACCATGACGCTTTTGAGGATCACTAACCCATAAATCTCGACCGGTGACCCAATCAACCCATATATCAGATTATGGTGCAGACAATATCTATTATACCGAACTTGAAAGGGGGAAGATTCTATGCGCTTACAATATTTCAATATAAACAGTAAAGTCAACTGTCAACAATCACGAAATTTATTAGCATCAGGACAAAGAAATAAGTCTGAAGCTAGTCACATAATTCCAGAGTCCAAACATCCATTCTATTTAAAATTGCAAAACCATGGTCAAGAACTCAAGACACACGAACACTGCCGAAGAAAGATATTGCACATAAATCCATCTGTTTCTCTCCTATCCTTTTCATGAAAAAAAAAAAAAAAAAAGAGTGCTTAGTAGACATTCTACGGTGTATGACTTCCATCTTTTCAGAAAATACGTCTCAAATACTATATAGTACTACACAAAAGAGATGTGGAGGAAAACTCTAGAATTTTGTTAGGCGTGATCCTTTTCTTATCAATATCAATATCATTAGCATCACCATCACCACTGTTATAATTACTCGATGCGTAGAAGAGTTTTTTGTTCACAAGGGGTAACGAGGTTTGATGTTCCTTGCAATAACAAAGCTCTCAACCTTCAAAAATAATCAACAACGAAAAAGAGGTTGTTGATCTACTATATGATAAAAGGGAGCAAATTGGGTCTAACATACAATTTTGATTTAATTAAAGAGGAAGAATTTTATATATAGATATAGATTTAGGATCCAGTAAAACAATCACTCGGTAAGAATGGTGAGAACACCTACTCAACAGCCACACAAAAACAAAGGTCAGATTATCCAAGCATTAATACATCAATGCGCAGTTCCGCAAAGTAATACGGAACATCTCCACCCTCATCAGCACTAGTTTCGTTTGTAGATAAGATTACTCATACAAGGCTGAGAGATTAACCATCTGGCTCTCAATTGGATAAATGGTCCAAACATTCATATTCCTTTTCTTCGTACATGGCAAGTCGCTCTTCGACATCCCCTACTTAGAGGGGAATTTGCCCATACCAACAATATTCGTTTTCTCTGTTCTTGATTATATCAAGACAATTGGATAAATGGTCCAAACATTCATATTCCACAAATGATTGACAAAATTTGTTCAAATTAAACTCCTCCAATTCCATCTAAACCTTCCCAATACGGAGTACATCATATTTCTACCTAGATTAATCATGTGTAAAACTATCTCATAAAAATTTCAAAGAGCCAGCCCAGCCACCTGCTGCCTGCTGGTGCACCATAGGCATGATATGGGCAGCTGGGTTTGCACTTTGCAGGCCAGGCCTGGATCTGGAACGAGACCTATCTCTATCTGGCCAGGTATATATAGTCTTCCTTAGTTCCCTGGTCTCAATATTTCACCCTGGACCTAGATAGCTATAAAAAAATTGTACCCTTGTATAAACAAGATACACAAATGCAGAACATAACCCATCAGATACACAAGATAACCCATCAAGATACACAAAATACCTCGTCAGATACACAACATAACTCACTAGATACACAACTAAACCCACTAGATACACAACTAAACCCACTAGATACACAACGTAACTCACCAAGATAATCCACTAGGTACACAAGATACCCCGTCAGATACACAACAATACCCACTAGATTAGCAAATCCTATTAAGTACAAATATTCAAGGAACATTCTGCCTCCAACACCCTAAGGCCTAAACCACTTGGAGTAAGATGGGGTCAGCAGTTGAAATTCTACGAGCCTTGAGAAGAAGAACGTCCACGAATAAGTTAACCACTAAAGTGAATACTGAATTGCGGATCCAAAATCAAAGAGCTTAATAATCAAAGAAGATTGATCGTTTCAGAATGTCTAAGTTTTGATATCGCATCCATATGATGGAGAGTCTGCAAATTGTACCTTTACGAATTTCGAGGTGTGTATGTTTTGAATCAGAGTACAAATATGAACATACAAGGATCGGAGTTGAACTTGAATCAAGCACGAATAGTATCAACGAAATAAGTATATGAAGTTACTCAGATAACTTTGCTGGTCATTATTCTGAAGTCGTATATGCATATTCTACCATCTAATCTAGTGGAGTAGTAGTGTAATTCACAGACAACCCAAGCACCAAAACAAAAACAGACAGTAAGAAAACAAAACACTAATAACTTTATACTCCCTCAACTCATCAGTGACATCCTACCCACCTAGATGTGACCTCACAGCATACAGCACATACCACAAACATCAAACACACACACACACACACCAAAACCTTTACTCAATGTGTGTGTGTATATATAACTAGGACTACAATCATGTTTAACTAAACATTAAAAAAAACAAATACTGTATGATTAAGCACAGGAAAAAAAAGGAGTATTTTAATCAAAGGTAGGGCGGAAATTACCAGTGTCGGCTGAGAAGGTTGATCCCGATCATGATTGTGTTGAACAACAAACAACAAAAACCCAACAAAGAAACATAATCCAACAAGTGCCCAGATCCAATTCGGAATCCTTTTTCGAACCGGGCGCCGGTAATCGGCAGCCCGTCGACGCATCTTTTATACCCTTCGATAATCAATCAACCAAACTTACCACATCCGAACAACACAACTTTGCTTAAGGACTTGGGTGTTGGTGATCGAAAAAAATGAATGAAACCCAATTGAATTGATATTATGGGTATTATAAATAAAATGAATAAATTGGGGAATCACCAAGTAGAGTATGGAGTAATTATTTCACCAAAAGACGTGAGTATGATCGATCAAATGAGGATTTGTTTCCTTATGATAACAGCGAGTAAAGAAGAAGATGTTTGGTTTTAATGTTTTTTTTTATATTTTATATAATATGGAGTGGGAACAGCGTGAAGAAGTTGCTGATTCCAGTCAAGTAAATCAGGGAAGTAATATCACCACGGACTACTTCCTAAAATAAATAAGATTTGATTTTTTATGCGTTTAATACTATGCTCTATGGGATATATCATGTTTCATACCTCCTCCGTTAACTATTTTTTAACCTATTTTATTAAAATATTTCGAGATAGTACTACTCACTAATTTTGTGTTTAAGATGAATGTATTATGGACAATAATTTTTAGGTTTTAGTTTCTCTTTTACTATCTACTCCGTATTACTCTCTCCAGTTTTTTGAATTTGCAACATTTGATTAAAATATTACGGTTTTTCTAAAATATAATGTGTCTCAGACTCTCAGGGCACATGTTAAGAGATCAATTAAGACATGATTTATAAGGTTAATCATCTAGATAAGGTAATTATGGGTTTAGATATCAATTTATCATGATATATTTTTTGCCTTAATTGATCTCTTAACATGTGCCCCTCTGGCACATTTTAGAAAACTGAAAATATTATTCAAAAATATTAAAAAGTGTTGCAATTCCAAAGAACTAGAAGATGTATAATATAATGTGATTAAGTGTGCGATTCGTTAGACAAAAATAAACATCCGTCTTGTTACTCTTTCAATTGAGATATACCCCTCTCTGAATATTTTAATAAAAGTGAGAGTTTTCAGACGCAAAAACAATACAATACTCCCCTCATCCTAGCCAATTGTTGTTCTTTGTTTTGGCACAAAGACCAAGGACAGAGAAGGGGACAATTATAAGATGACAAGTTGATCAAATTAAGTTTGAAATATGAAATTCACTTGAGTCCCAGAGTTGTTGAACCCAGTCACATACTCACATTCAAACAAAGCATGCATCACCGACTTGGGAATCTCATTCTAAGGCCCACAAGTTGGGTCACGAACACAGTGGCGGGCTGCAAGATTAGCCTTCACATACATCTATCGTATTCGAGCACTCCCTCCACAAGAAGTGGAAATTTTTTGGAAGCGTTTTCAAACCCCAAATCACCTTCCACACCCGTTCCCCTTCCACGTTTTCCTCGAATTGGATCGACGGTGCTGAGTTTTCATCCCGAGCCAATATCCTGCCCTGACCGTATACTCCCATTGTTACTTGGCCACCAATATTATTGATCACCACATAATCTCATACTCAACGAAATACTCAAGATGGCCCTCGCATCGTCCTCTGTGAAAATGTCACGCACAAGCCACTAGGTCACTCCTTCAATCCCATGTTTTCGTATCAATGAATTCCACGACCCGTAAAGATTCCTTTGTTTCGAGATTTGGTGCTTGGAACTGAGTCCTCCCATTAAAACCAGCCACACACGATCCCACATCATATGTATGCTCTGACCATTCCCGACCCTCCACCGTAATCCTTCAAAAAGTAACAACTTTGAGTTCCACAAACACCACCAAACGAAACTAGGGACGTGCTTCAAGGACCGTATCATGTTTGAAGTATTGGGCACTAAATACCCTTCTCACCAACAAGTTCGAATTTATCAAGAAATGCCAAACTTGCTTGGCCAACAGAGTTTGGTTAAAAACTCGAAGATCCCGGAGATCCATCTCTCTCATACGTTTCGGCTGACACATATTCTCCCATGACCACCAATGCAGTTTACATTGCGCCTCCGTTTGAGCCCCACCAAACAAACTAATCATATACTCCCTCCGAGCCTAAATGATCTTCCTTCTTTCCCTTTTGAGCCGAGTCATCTTTTCTTCCCTATTTCCCTTTTAAGTCATCAATATATGGCTCATATTCACCCTTACATTTCTCTCTCTTCCCCCTTCTTTTTGAGCCACACATTACTATCTCTTTATTTTTGACCCCAAAACCCTTGTGGAACACCATTCAAACTCGGAGGGAGTAGAACTGAATGGCTTGAGCTATCGCTTTAATAACAATCTCCTTAGGTTCCCCGACTTAGATGATAGTTTATCCTTCCAACCATGTAGCTTCCCCGACTTAGATAATAACTTATCTTCCAAATGCAGTCCTGCAGCCCCCCCCCCCCCCGAAAATCGCTTTCTTAGACTTCCCGATAATCATAGGCTGACCTAAATACTTCTCGTGTTTTTCGACCTCTCTGACGTCAAGCGTAACCTTAATCATGTCTCGATTCCACGATGTAACTTTCTTGCCAAAAACAATCTCCGATTTGGAGAGTAGTTAATATTTTATCCCGATGCACTCTCAAAGTGGCTAATAATATTAGCTAACGTTGAGCATTTCTATTCATTTACCCAAGCAAAAAGTATACAGTCAGCAGCGAAAAAGAGATGAAATATCCTAGGCGCTCCCCTGCAAACTCTCGAGCCATGAACCCTTAATTCCCCCGCCGCCCTTCTAATCATATGTGAGAAAGCATCCACGCACGCATAATACGAATAAATACGGAGAGATAGTTACCCCTTGCCTAAGGCCTCGACTCGGTCCGACAACCTTCGAATCCTTCTCATTCACCCGAAACTTATGAGTCACTAAGGACACAAAGCTCATAATACTTTGCCTCCATCGTTTGGAGAAACTCGACCTCGTCGTTACTTTCTCGAGAAAGGACCACTCGACTATGTCATAAGCTTTGCTCATGTTGTGTTATAGAACCACCGACCCCGACCTTCCTTTCCCTCCTCTCTTCATGGCATGAAAAGTCTCAAAGGCTATCAATGCATTATCCGTGATTAATCGTCACGGTGTGAACGCACTTTGATTCTCCGTAATAAGGGCATTTAGGAGTGGCATTAGGCAATTGAATTGGCAACCATCTTTGATATCGGCTTTAGACCTTCCTAATTTATCGTATTACGAAACTCGAGAATAGGGAAAAAAAGACCATTTTATACCCGATTGACCCGCCCATCAGTCGGTAAATTAGGGTACGTGTTTAATTATATAATTACGTTAAAATTCTTAATTAAGTTGGTAATTAGCTAATAAAAATAATTAATCGTTAAAATTCTTACATTGAAACTCTTAACTTTATACTCCCTCCCATCCAAACAATCCTTGATATAGGGATTTTCATCAATTTTAAGAAAAATGCTAAAAGTAAGGGTATTATTGGTAAATCAAATGGTATCATGGGTCCACCAAAATTAAAGTAAGAAAAAAGTGGTGGCATTTTGTGTAAATAGAGGAAAGATATGGGGATTAAAAGGTAAAATCTTTTGCCAAAAAGAGAATGTAAAGAATTGATTGGATTGTCCATTCATAATAAGCGTAAAGGATTGTTTGGATGGGAGGGAGTATGGGGATTAAAAGGTATGGATTGGATGGGAGGGAGTATGGGGATTAAAAGGTATGAATTTTGTGTAAATAGAGAAAAGATATGGGGATTAAAAGGTAAAATCTTTTGCCAAAAAGAGAATGTAAAGAATTGATTGGATTGTCCATTCATAATAAGCGTAAAGGATTGTTTGGATGGGAGGGAGTATGAATTTGGTTTAATTTTATTACTGTAATTGAAAATGACAGTTTTATTATCAATTTTTAACAACATGATAATCTTTCAAATGTAAAAGTAATATGAGTACGGAGTATTATTTGCAAAAATAATTGAAATGGAAAAACCGTGATTTAATGTTGACGATATGGAGTAATTGTGTAACGGGATAATACTGATTTAACGGGGCACCGTAAGAGAGATTGTGTATTCAGCTGCCGACAGATTGATTTTGAAGTTGCTATCTACTGCAAAACTTTAGATACAGTAATATTCCTCATGCTCACTTTTGGTAATTCGACTACTAAAACAAAAAGGGCAAATAGGGTTGTTCCAACTTCCAATCCAAAAGCAGGCGTCCTAGCTTTTTGAAGCAATCAAATTCCCTAGCTACTGGATGATCAGCTCTTTCTTTCTGTCAGATTAAAATCCACTTGTTTTCTTCAAAACTTAGGTTGATGATGATGATGATGATTGGTTACTAGACTGTGTTTTGGCATTGCATTGATGATTAATGGATTGTTTGTTTGTTTCTGGAATTGGGGTCTCATTAATTACTCCATATGTTCCTTGTAGGGAAAGATTTGAAGCTCGCTCTTTTAATTAACGTGTCCTTAGTGAACACAGTTAAAAAAATCGTTATTATTATTGTTATTACTACCGAAACAAATTATACAAAGTTAGCGGGAAGTTGAGATTATTATTATTATTAGGAAAATGTTATATACAATCCATAGGGTTGTATTTAAGAGACCAAATAAGGAAATAATTCATTAATATACTCCCTCCGAGTTCCTATTATTGTCCCATTTGGTTTTGGGATGAAAATTAAGGAAGGGAAAATGAGTGGTTTAAAAAGAAGGATGAAGAGAGAGAAATGAGAAAATAAATGTGAACCACACATTGATGACCTAAAAAGAAAAGTGGGACAAATATCAACCGCAACTCAAAAAGGAAAGTGAGACAATAATAGGAACTCGGAAGAAGTATGTATTTATTGTCTTGATGTATTTGTAATTTGTGTTCAAATCCATATGTTTATACTAAAATTAGAATACTTTAAATGTTTAAATACAACCTATAAGTGTATATAACATTACCCTTCTTATTATTATTATTATTATTATTATTATTATTGTGAAATGTGATTGGGCCAAGGTGGGGTTATGAAAAAGAAACACATTACTATACTCGTATTGGGGGAATGTATGAGTGTATGATGGAAGTTTGATTGAGAGGAATTGAATGCATATGTAAAATGGAACTCCATCGAGAATTTGTGTCATTTCACATCTACACCTTGTATGTATGTGTTTGATTGATTGGTTTTAATTCACACACATACACTACAACCAGGTGTATAATCCTATTTTTCCACTACTTTTTCTCCGTATTTCGAATAATGCACCATCTTCGGTCTGCTGAGTCTCCATTTCGGTCGTCAATTCATACCGAGTTACTGATGATTTGTTCTTGCTTTTGGTGCATGTATAGCTTCTGGAAAACCCCGGGTTTGCATCTGATCTCTTTATACAAGTGAATCGAGTGACTGAGCAGATCGATCAAATTTTCAAATTTATTTCATTTACACAGACGGACACACACATAGCCTTTCTTGCTGCACATATTCCTGTACGTGTTCCTAGTGAAATTATATACTGAAAATGTTGTGCTGACACACATAATACTGTATTGTGTTTCCATTACTTATTCATCTCTTTACCTCTTCTAAATTGTCTCTTCTGATACGGTTTCAGCACTGCATCTGCATGTCACGACTCACAAGTTATGAGGAGGGGCTGAGAGCTCATGTTATGTTAGGTTTACATGCATTTTTAATTATTTTTCTTATAGGCTCTACTGATACTGAGTAGCTGGAAAGTATGATTAGTTGAGAAAGTAGTGTAGCTTCTTAACTCGTAAGTGCGTGCAGAAATCATTTATAATGACATCTTAACTGCTGCAGCAGCAGCAATCATTTAGCAGCATTATTGTGCTTCTTTTTGTATTAATTTATGGATCGAGTAGGGAGGTCAAAGGAGGCGATTTATATAGCTAAATGAAACCAGATGAACATTGACATTTCTGTTTCCGGTTTTATCGAACCCTGATAATGATTACTAGATGCATCTTGGTTGACATATGTAGCTGGCGTGTTGCTGAACTACGTTACTGTCTTACTGAAGTTTGAATATATTGAAGATGACGAGCGGCTGACATTCATAAGATGACTGAAATGGCAAGATCAGTTGTAATCAGGTGGATATGAGATAGATGGGGTAAGCTTCTAGACACAATTTCTGAATGTACAACAAATAAATACATTTTCTACAGGTCGTCGTATCACAATCCTATGTTTTGAGTGAGCCTACTACATACAGATACAGATGGAGTTTCTTTTCGATCTTCAATCTATGCTAAGAGCCAGAAATTCTTGTGCCGCTTAGTGGTAATTAAATAGCCACCGAGTTTCTTGCTCTTCCTTCTCACAGCGATTGTCATGCAATCAGCATTTTGGATGCAGTAATCCACCACGCCATGGCTGCCTCTCTTCCTCCCTGCCCACCTCATCAAAAACCTCCACGCTATTGACCGTCTTCTATGGCCAAGTACTAGTAACGTCGCCTTCTGTTCCTTTGCTTGCTCTACAATCATTGGACCTTTATCCTTTCCTGACAGCGCCACCACGTCCACGTTGACCTGTTTACCATAATACACCCACCTACCTCTGTCATTACAAAGTACTCGAGTGAAATATCTCAGATAATGATTGATGAAAAAAGATAAAAAGAGTAGGTTGCTGCTGCATGACAGTACATACCCCAGGCCTTTTGCTTTGACACTCATTTTTCAAGGAGTAGAGGAGTCCATAAGCTTTGGGGTTGATGTCACCCTCAAATTGAAGACCTGCATTTATGTACTGTTCCTGATTAAACCCCATCCTCTTCAGAAAAATCAATGTCTCCCTACTTACTGAATTAACACATGGGACCAAACAATAAGACTGTATAAATGTTTGTATGAGACTGACACTGACTGACCGACCGACCGACCGGCCTCTATATTATTAGGCTTTCAACTAACGGAAACTTCACGTGGTACCCCCAATCGTCAACCCATTTTCTCAGTACCCAACATTTACAATAAGTTTGTGTACATTTCTCATAATCTCATGTATGGAACCTGTATTAGTTTTACTACCTGGGATAAGGATACCACGTGAAGTTTCCATTCAACTAGAATTATTGCCTTCTTTGCACAGGTGGGAACAATACTCATAAATCAAGCATTATAAGTTGGTGAATACAGGGAAATAATAATAATAATAATAATAATAATAATAACAATAATAATAAATGTGATGCAAATTAAAAAGAGGTGATAAAGTTTGATGAGTAGTAAGTACATGTACCTCTACTTGATGGGTTAGCTATGTGAAGAAGAAGAATGGTATCCTCTTTAAGAACAGTATGTGAGAGTGCCCACTGAAGAGCACCCTTAGCCTCCTGAGTCGCGTCAACCACAACCATGATCCTATTGCCATTCGTAACCTCGCTTTTTTCTCTGTTTTCGTCCCCACTCCTAAAGCTCGGGCTGCTACAGTCATCATAGTACTCATTCTTGTGGCTGAATTTGATGGAATTGTACACCGGGTTCGACTGCATAGATGGCGAACGTACTCTAATCCGACTCCTGCTTATTCTGAAGCAAAACCCGGGAATTTTCCACCCTACCACTTTCGCCATCAAATCGATCACTTGTATGTTTGGTTTGAGAATGTATGTAGTGTTAACTCAAGAAATGTACATGTACATGTACTCAAGAAGAGAAGACGACTGTGCTGTATGTATGGATTCTAGTAGTATACTTAATTATATATGTAGGAGTAGTTGTTACTTAAATGTGAGAGAAGAGACAGTTTGGAATGCAATTAATGTATTGGCATTAGCAAAAGGACAGTCGGGCAGGAGTAGTTGGGCCAGAGTTTTTTTTAAAGAGAGACGACGTGCCCACCATTTGTTCAATTTTATTGACTTTCTATAGTGCTTTCATTTATCACAAATTACTCATTGTTTAAGAGGATGTATCCGTGTTAAGTAAGTGATGGATCAAATAATTAGTATAAGACGAATTTCATCTACTTTGGTTGTACCAAAATAATTGACATTTTCATACTAATTGAGATATATTTGTCTCGTTTTAATGTTAGAACGAATATCTCCGTCGCAAGTAAGATCAAGGGTTTATTTATATGTATATACTGAGTATAATCAATCAATAAGAGGTCATTTTTCTGGTTGGTGATGTTTTGTTTGTTTGGTTCTACTGTTTTTCTTATTGTGGGACATCTATTCTTAAACGTGCTCACCATTAACGTAGTACGAGTATTATTTAGAATAGCCTCGCAGCATTGCATCTGGTTCGGGACGTTTGGATATGTAAAAATAAGTACTACCGAGTATTAGATTTTCTCAAATCAAGTACCAAGACTTGTTTATTTACCAGAATTTTACGTAAAATGAAGATGGTAGAGATATTAATTAGTCCGTAATTTCTACTCACTAACCTCTATTGTTATTGATATGGAACCAACTCAATAAAAATTTTAACGCGATGATTGAAGGTTTAAAAATGTGTATATACTCTCACACGCCCTCTCACATGCCCTCTCACACAAATGCTCATTTGGCTTGAAGTGTGAATGTAACTCAGGTCTCATCATACCTGACGCTATGATACCATGATATGGAACAAACTGAAGCAAAACCTTAAGGCGATGGTTGGAGACCCAGAAATGTTTATATACTCTTACAGTTAGTTATCCAGGTACGAGTAGTCGAGTATCATATATAGTGAGTCAATTTTACTTTAAAATTATTTATTGGGTGTAAGTTGTAAGGGAAACTACTACTCCAAAGCTAAGGCATATAAGTCTTGTGTATAGAGTAGATTATAGCACTAAATACGTTCTACGTTTTCTGGCATTCGTAACAAGATTATTTGCATCTATCTATCGGTAAAATAAAAGGAAATATATATATATATATATATTTGGATGCATAAAAACCAAAACGTGTCTAAAAGTCATAACAATTCCCTTGATTTGGATGCAAGTATATATTTCTTGAATGTGAAGAACAATAGATTGGCGACAAGTTTTATCATCTAGTCTTTTACCCCCACAAAAAGTCACCTAATCAGTAATCACTTGAAAAAAACGAAGATAAGATGCACTTATGCCAAAGCTAAGAAGCATATAAATTTATCCTTCATTATAACTTGGGTGTTCATCTTCAGTAGTATATATATTTTGATAAGTCAACCTCACTACCTCAATGATAGTTGAAGAAGACGTTTGCCGTCAATGTCAATGATAGTCGGCCTAAAACCATGGCAGTTAGCTATAGAATGAATCATGATCATCATGCATAATAATTGAGCATTCTTGCTTGTGTTTTAATTTGATTATTTGTGTTGGGTTTTCTAACATCAAAACGATGCCCTCCTAACTTTTACGAGTAACATTTAGTCTTTCTTGTAACAGAATTTATAACGGATCAAGTAAAATAATCATTTAGTTAGGTATGGACAAAATATTGACATTCTTCATTTAGTTTGCTTTTATCTTTTCTATCTAAATGAATATTATTTGATCTGTCATAAATAGTACTCGTATGACATATAATTCCGTCGTAAACAAAACTTTTATAGTAGTTTTTATTGCAGTGAATGAATAGTCAACCACTGAAAGCCGACCTACTCAATTGGACTTAATCTACCAATACCTTATATTCATACTCATACATACACACTAATGCACATACATGCTCCCAACCAAGTCTAAGCTACCTCTCACTTTCACTTCACTCGACTCTTCTATATTTCTGATCTTCCAAACGCATTCATTGGAACATGGACTTCCTTCAATTCCATGTTTATTCACTTGCCACCAAAGATGATCAAGTCGTCATCATTTTTCAATCGTCTCCTCAATCTCTTATTACACGGTTTCACATTTGCGTAACATAAGCCTAATCCTTTTGATGAAAATACTTGGCGCATTCATCTACTAATCCGTTAAAACTGTAGCGTCATAATTGCCAGCTATACATATATATAACCACTGGTTGCTGTTCGATTAGTCGACTGTGGACTCCTACCGTAAGTCTAAGCTTTCATTAGAGCTGAGGTAGTTGAAATTAGGTTTACAGGCCGGCGAGTGATAAATTGGATTCTTGTGTATGTAGGTAGAGTTAGCAAACTTTTTTAATAATGCTTGACAAGGTGTAGTTTGGACGAGATTTATGTCATACTCCCCCATCTTTCTCAATGTTTACCTATGTTTGAAATCTCCTTATATGAAAAGACGATAGGTAACTACGAGTAGTAAGTAAGACGGAGAGTGTGGACATGACATAGGTCCACCCCGACGCGGCCACGCGCGGGTTTGGGTAGGCGAATGAATCTCCATATGAAACGGATCGAATTGAAATTTAGGTCTATGTGGAGTCGCCACCGAATTTTGTGGTTATTCGGAACCATTCGAGCCCACTCTATGTCGTAGTGGTCCGTATACAAAATACGGTCCATTTCCCATGTCAGATTTTATTGGGCTCGTCCCTTTGCATTTGATACCAATACCGACATTATCGGATATTGTGTATTGAATGACTCTCGTGCGCCAACGGTTTCGGGCATCCGGAAACCGAGGTTCTGAGTAAGGGGTGAGGGTACGTGTTGGGAAGCCCACAAAGGACACCCAACCCCGCCCGCACATTAGCGGCCTCTACTAAGAATTCGAGTGACTTACAATACGCGCGCTAGTTAAACGGGAAAATGATATGCAAAGATTATTTTCCCTAAACATGTGAATGGAATTGAAATGAGTTTCTAAGTCGATTTAATGCAATTAATTCTACGTCAAAGTGGAATTTTAGCATGTGGGTTCATTTTAGTAAAATAAAATAAACGACAAAAAACGACAAAGGAAACAATCAAACCGTTAGTAACGATGTAACGAGTAATAAATTGAATAAAGATATAGATGTGATGAATGCATGATTTTGTCACGTGATGGATTAACACGTGTTGACCGAGGTCAAGGAAAAAAAAAATATCGAGATCTAAAAAAATTGTTTTGTCTAAAAAAAATGATGTTCGAAGAATAATAATATAAAGAGCGAAATTGTTTTCTTCGGGAAATTGATGATTTTATTAAATCGCATACAAATATTGCGTAATTTGCACTCGACTTAATATTTTCGATATTCGTCGTATTCAATATTCGATTATGAAATCGATATTAAATACTTGGAATAATTTATACTCGATTTTAATTTTGATGCTCGTCATATCCCATATCCGATTATGGAATCGATATGGAATACTAGAGTGAAAAAATAAAGAAAATAATATAAGTCGTTTTAAATTAACTAGCACGATATAAATTTTCTCCGCGTTTATTAATGTCGTAATTAATTCAATTGAATTAGAGGACATCTATATTGGCATCAACGAAAATCGTGTTAATTAATTTATTTGACTAAATTATTAAATTCGACATCCAATTATGGAATTGGTATCGAATCTAATAGATCGATACTTTAATTAAAAAAACTCGACTTGATTCCCTCCGCATCCCGACATCATAACTAATTCTTGCGAATTGTTTGATGTCGGATCCGCATCAACGGGTTTCGACCCTTATAATGCTTGTTTTTGGAAAATAATGTAAATATACGACTAATGATAATGATGCAAACGAAATAAAAAAATTATTTAAGTTAACTTATCTCAATAATCAAGTAATCGGGGTATTGGAACAAGCGACCGTCAACGCTGTGTGCAGTACACTTGTATATTCGTGTTTCCTTATTCCGATACCCCTCTTACTCGACACAAATCGATAAGTATTTTAATGTTTTGTATTAGTATTACCGATATTATGATGCAATAAAAAATAAAAATAAAAAAAGTAAGAAAAAGCGAAGAAGATGACGAGAGGAAGAGAAGGAGAGAACGGGGTTTTGACACCCTCAACCTACATGTTCTTGTCTCGGATCGAACTCGTAACCGTGGCTTTAACACAAGAGTCTTCGAGGTTTTATGGAGGTTAAGTTATGGTGGCTCGGAATTGATTCCTAAAACTAGGTTTAGGGTTTTTTGCTAGTGTAGAATTGCTAGGGTTGGATTAGGGTTTGTAATAGATGTTGTATGTGTGTGTAGAGTTGCTCTAGGGTTTTTTTCCAATGTCTCAAAGTGTGTTGCATGGGGGTGTTTATATAGGCATGGTCATGCACTTTGGTGTCTAGGGTTTTGCCTTGACGGACTTGACCTGATGGCCCGTCTGAAGATGGACTGTTGGTTTTGCTTCTTGAGTTGGACTTTTGATGTTGTGAATGGTTGTTTTGTATGTCTCGGAAACGACCTTGACCAGGGTTGACCCAATCGCAGAAAAGTCGGTTTTAATTCCGGTGTCGGTTTTGGCCCAAATTAGTCCTGTTTGGCTCGGAACGGTCCGCTGGGCCTGGATTCGAGGTTGATTTTGTGAGATTTGTACTCTGTAAGTGTGTTAGCCAGCGATTAATGGATTTGAGCCCGTATCCAAGCGCATAGAAGCACGTTAGCGTCCGATCATCATCGGGTGTTTTTTGGAAACTGCCATAGACACCTGGCAGTCGAAATGCGGGTGTCTACAGAGAGAGTACATTGTTAAAAGTTAATCTAGAAAAATCTAAAGATAAGTCTTCAACAAAAGTTAGAGTAAAAAATGCTCTTAGATTAGCTAGAACTCTAAAGAAAAATCCAGGAAATGAGATGAAGAAGAATTATCTAGATGGTGTAAGAAGAAATCTAGAACATGCTCATGTAACTATAAATAGGCATGAAGGATGCAAATGCAATGTGTAGTCCCAAGCTCCAACAATGGAGTTATGGTAGACATACCCTCTCCCCCAAATATTGTAAAATCACACATATAACAAATCATAACAAAAGATCATCAACATTCACGAACATCGGGCTCAAACACTATACTTCCTAACAATAGACTAGGATTGTGGTTTGATTCTTATTGAAATTAGGAAATTTTTCCTAAATAGTTTGCAAGGCTAATGCTATATATAGCCCCTCCTTGCCCTTGATTTTCTTCATAATTCCCAACACAAATCAAAGAAAGTCTCTCTATTTCCCTTTAGGCAAAAGAAAGTCTCTTTATTTTCTTGAGAAGTTTAGCCATGGGAATTGATAGGTTGATCGTGATGCTGCAGGAGTGGTCCCGTCGCTTTAGAGACGCAGATAGGGTGGCTTTGAATCAGACGGGGATAACCCAATTGTACCCATTCCGTCAGATGGTGGTTGACCGCTACTTTCTGGATGCTTGCTTGGCTTATTGGGATGACATATATCATGTCTTTTCTTTTCCCCGGGGCGAAGTTTGCCCTTTACCTGAGGAGATTGCAGCTATAGGAGGATGGAACCCGATACTCCGTCCCACCGTTCCGTACTCGATTTATGACCCGAGGAGGAAGCTGAGAGAATTTCTAGGGCTCTCTCACAACGAGGTGTCCCGTATGATGGATGGTGATAAAATTTCTCTGATCGACCTGGCTGAGAAATTCATGAATTCTTTCGATGTTCGGGTTAGACCGGCTTACAGCCGTAGGGCTTTCTCTTTTTGCATGCTCCATGTATATGCTTTTGAGGGTCATATGGACTTGTTATCCTGTATGGGAAGTACCCGTCTTCTGACCGTAGTGGATCTGATGGAGACTGAGCACAGTCCGGCTTGGTTGATCACGGGCGAGATTATTCAAGGATTGGACGATCGCAAAAGAGACTCGTCAATTCGTCTTACCGGGAGCACCCGATTGCTGCAAGTATGTTACTTTGCAAAATTTTTTTGATTTTCGATTTTTTGATTTTTTTTACTCATGTTTTTGTTTCCTTTTTGCAGATTTGGCTTTATGAGAGGCTATCAGTGATAGATCCTCCCCTTGATGCGGGCAACTATCGTCATAACCAGGTGATGACGAGGAGGCGGGCCATTGATTTCTCTCGTCAGATTACGCAAAAGTATTGGGACGAGGTTTTGTCTTTTCATGGTGGCCCGTTAATTCGATGGGTGGTTCCATGGTGGCCCATCTACCTTTGGAGTGGCCTGGACCCGAGGGACAGAGCCCGCTATCAGGTGATCCTTTCTTTCAAGCAGACGGTTCATCTCTATCCAGATCGCATACTAAGGCAGTATGGATGGACCCAGCGAATCCCTGAAGTTGAAGCGGTTGTGAGTGACCCAACCCAGTTGACTGATGTAATGTGTGATACCTGGATGCAAAGGTGGTACACACGGCATACTTGGCCTATTGTCAAATCTCGCCACTCAATCTGGGTTTCAGATTCTTATAAGAAGTGGACCAAAGCAGGAGATGCTAAAGCTCGAGCCTCTTTGAAAGTCGATGAAGCCTTCGACCTGCTGAGAAGGGAGCAAGCCAAAGACAACAGGGGATTCTTTGATGAAGGAGACACTCCAGCTACCCTAGTTCGTCTAATGTCTGGTCATAAGAAGAAGACTAAGACTCAAGCTGAAGGGTCTAGTGCTAAAGGTGCTTAGGGGAAAGTGAGCCCCCAGACGGACTTAGAAAGGAGACTGGGCCCAAGACTACCCGTGCAGGACCGACTTGGCCCACGGGATAGACTGCCTGAGCATGTGCGGGCCCGACTTGGGCCGAAGACCGTGATTGAAGACCCGTCGTCAAAGAAACGGGTTCGGGCTAAGGAGGTTCCACTTGTGATTCGTGAACGCTCGCCACCACCCCGAAGACCTCAGGCTCCACGCGACCCGAAGGACAAGGGGAAGGGGAAGATGCCCGGATACTAGTCTCCTTATTTTATTATTTGAATATTATTATTATTTTTGTGGTGTGATTATTTGTGTGAATGCCGTTTTTTTTTTTTTTTTTTTTTTTTTGTAATCCCGAGTTTGTCGAGATATTAATAAAAGACATATTATTGAACACCGTTCCCGTCTTTCGTTCATTGCAGTGGTTGTACCCTTTTGAAGGGTTGCCTACGTATCCTCAAATAGCGGAATCAAACCAAACGTAGTTCGAAATTTGATTTGATTGACTTTTTTTTTGCAATTTTCGAAATACATCAGGATTATTAATTCAAGATGTGCGACAGTAGAATGATTAGTTCTAGCTTATTGACTTGTCTAAAATTTTGAAAATTTATAAAAAGGACAAATTTTTATAAAATTTTGCAAATGACATTGAGATGGGGGTTTATGGGTAATAGCGCTTCAGCTGGTCCAAGTTGGTTGGGTTGACAAACTCGTTCCCGTCCAAGTCTGTCAGCATTACCGCTCCTCCTGATAGGACCTTCTTGACCAAGTATGGCCCAGCCCAGTTGGGTTTGAATTTACCCCTTGGGTCAACCGGTAGTAAGGCACGAACCGATTTTAGGACCAAATCCCCTTCCTTGATGTTCCTGGACCTAACCCGCTTGTTGAAAGCCCGTTGGATCCTTTTTTGATATATTTGAATGTTGTTGAGAGCCCGGGATCGCCGTTCGTCTAAAAGGACTAGCGAATCGTATCGGGCTTGGACCCAATCTGCCTCAGGTACTTGGCTTTCAAGTAGGATCCTAAGGGATGACACCTCTAGCTCGACTGGTTGGACCGCTTCCATTCCGTATGTCAAGTAATACGGGGTTGCCCCGGTCGCGGTGCGGATTGAGGTTCGATATCCCCATAGGGCGAAAGGTATTTTGTCGGGCCAGTCCCGGTAATTTTCAGCCATCTTTTTAAGTATGGTGACAATTGTTTTATTGGCCGCTTCTACCGCTCCGTTTGTTTGAGGTCGGTAAGGCGAAGATGTATGCCTTTGAATTTTGTATTTTGCCAGCAATGCGGCAGTTTCAGCTTGGAAGTGGGTCCCGTGATCGCTGATGAACTCGTGAGGGATCCCATACCGACATATTATTTTATTTTGGATAAATTTGGCCACGTGCTTGGCGTTCAAGACACGATATGACTCGGTTTCGACCCATTTGGTGAAGTAGTCGATGGCCACCAAGATGAAGCAATGACCTCCCGTTCCGGAAGGATGCACCTTTCCAATTATGTCAATACCCCATGTCGAAAATGGCCATGGTGACGTCATGGTATATAATAGGGAAGATGGCATATGCTGTACATTGGCGAAGATCTGACAGTTATGGCAGTGTTTGACATACAACTGACAGTCCGTTTCCATGGTGTTCCAATAGTACCCGAGCCTCATGATTTTTCGGGCTAGCATATGGGCGTTCATATGCGGGCCGTTTTCACCATCATGGACCTCGGCCATGACCTTTTCGGCCTGTATTTTGTCGATGCATAGGAGTAGAGCCCCCTGTGCCGTCTTTTTGTACAATTGCCCGTCATCAGTTCGAACAAATTGGGTTGCTAATCTTCGTAGGGCCTTTTTGGCCCGATTTTCAGCTTCCGGGGGGTACTCTCCCGTTGTCAGGTAGGTTAGGACAGCTTGATACCAAGGCTCCGGGTCAGTTATCTCGATATCCTGAATGGCGTGGATGTAGGCCGGCTCGGATCGTCTTTCGACACAGATTGGCATACTGGTCAGGTGATCCGGGATGTTCAGTAAAGATGCTAATTTGGAAAGTGCATCTGCGAACTGTTTCTCTTCCCGGGGCAGATAAATGTATTCTACCTTTTGGAATTGTTTCTCTAGAACCCTTACCCGTGCTTGGTAAGCCACGAGATTGGCGTTCCGAGTTTTCCATTTTTGGAGTGCTTGATTGATGACTAATGATGAATCACCGTGGACCCGGAGGTTTGTTACCCCTAAATCAGCGGCGGCTTGCAACCCGTGAATGCATGCTTCGTATTCGGCTGCGTTGTTGTGGGTTTAGTCTCATGTTGTATTTACGTAGCCGGGTGAAGAACTTTCTTAGGGCTGAAATGTGCCCGCTTCGGTCCTTAGATTTGACGATCATGTCGTCCACGTAGACCTCCACTTCTTTATGCATCATGTCGTGGAGCAAAGTAGTGGCAGTCCGTTGATAAGTGGCCCCGGCGTTGATAAGCCCAAATGGCATGACGGTGTAACAGTAAGTACCCCAAGGTGTAATGAAGGTGGTCTTACCCATGTCCTCTTCTGCCATTTTAATCTGATTGTACCCGGCATACCCGTCCATGAACGATAGAAGGGCATGATCGACCGTATTATCCACCAGTATGTCGATGTGTGGTAACGAAAAATCGTCTTTTGGGCTTGCCTTGTTAAGATCCCGGAAGTCCACGCAAACCCGCACCTTGTCGTCCTTCTTGGGTACCGGCACGATGTTTGCAACCCAGTCTGGATATTCAGACACTTGTATAAAGCCTGCTTTGAATTGTTTATCGACCTCTTCCTTGACTTTAAGAGACCATTCGGGCTTCATTCTTCTGAGTTTTTGCTTTCCCGGCTTGCACCCATCTTTGATAGGTATTCGGTGTTCGGCTATCTCCCGGTCTATACCCGGCATGTCCTTGTAGGACCATGCAAAGACATCTTTGAATTCCTGGAGGAGGTCTGCGAATTGTCTTCTCTCCTCTGGATCTAAAGATAGGCCCAATTTAAGCATCTGAGGCTCTAAAGTGGTTCCCACATTGATGGACTCGGTTTCTTCAATTACCGGATCTCGGGATTCCCTTTGCTCGAGCTGCTCGACCAGATGTTGAGGTAGGGGTACCTGTTCGTCGGGTTTCTCAATGTCATTGCACATAAAATTTTTGAAATTGAGAAAATTTTGGAAATAAGACAAGTCGTAAGCAGAACGGTGTTCGTTATTATTATTGATGGTAAATTTTGAAAATAGCTCGAATAGAGCTGCCATCTGATCATTGGTCAGAGGCGGGATAGGGAGAGGTCTTGGGACAGGCCCCGAGACCTCAGTGGATAAGGGAAGAGGGGTTACAGACTCGACTTTAGCACCAGACCCTCTAGACTCGGACTCAGACTCCGACTCAGACTCAGACTCAGACTCGGTATCCGGCATGTCTCCCTCGCCGGTGGTCAGCTTGTAGACCCGTCCTTGACTATCGGTCCACTTTATGGTCTTCCTCCAAGCCCTCGTCTCGGTGTTGGCACCGACTTCGGTGATTAGCTTGGTTGGGTCGAACCGATCGCTGCGAAGGATCAGGTTGACCAAATCGTCCTTCGGAGCGGGGACGGTCTTGTCTTCCCCGAATAGAAGCCCCAGCACGGGCTCGGAGTCGTTTTTGCCTTCCTTTGTTTCGGTCTGGACGATGGTAAATATATCATCAGGGATGAAATTGCATTCCCGAGCCTTTTTGGTCTCAGGATATGTGATGGTGGGTTGGTAAAGGCCCACTTGGATAGCTCCGAAGACTGGGGTGACGAAGTAATCCGTTAACTTCAGGCTATAAGGGCTTATATAAGTACCCTTGATAATATCGACGGCCCTGTGAATACCGGCCCGAACCACGTTTTCCGGGGTTATAGCATACCCCAATCCGAAATGTGACTCGCCATCATTTAGAACCTCGATAATCTTCCCAGCTGGAAGATTTGGCCTTGAGGTTATTCCGGGTAGGTAACCCAGATTTTGTAGCATCGTGTCGATGCTAGTTGTGAAGTAGGGCCTAAAGAGATATTCTTCTTCGATCATGCCCACGAAATCGAATCCTCGTGGGTCGGCCCGGCCCGTAGCGTTGCAGCTTGCTACGGTAATTGGGGTCGCCTCCAGCGTGATGATACCGTCTTTAAGGGGCATCTTGACTTTTCGATGGAGGGTAGATGACACGGCCTTGACTGCGTGGATCCAAGGCCTTCCTAGTAAGAGATTGAATGATGAGGTGACATCTATCACCTGAAATTCCAATTCCTTTTCGATTGGGCCCGTTATGATCTTTAATTTCACAGCCCCGGCGACAGGTTTTGGGCTTCCGTCGAAAGCCTGGATAGTCTGTGCCGTTGGAAGGTAATCGGCATCGGTGATGCCGAGTGCTTTTGCGGTCCTTAGAGGAAGGACATTCACGGCTGATCCATCGTCGATAAGGGTCATCGGGAGATATTTACCTTTGCAGATGACCGTGATGTATAGGGCCAGATTGTGATTGGGCCCAAATGGTGACAGATCAGCTTCAGAGAAGGTTATGAGTGGGTCTTCTTCTTTGGATTTGCCCTTGAGGTAGGGCATGATGGCGGCTACCATTTCGGCAGGGGTAGCTTCTGAATCAACCTTGATTTCATCGAGAGCCTTAGTCAGTGCTTCCCGGTGAGCTTGCGAGCTAACCAATAGGTTCCATATGGTTAGATCGGCTCGGACCCTCTTCATTTGTTGGACCAGAGCCGTGTCTGGGCTTGGTTCTTCGAGGGTAGGCTCCGTCCTGGCGGGTTCAGTGACGGATATAGGAACGGAACGCCCAGCTGCGGCGAGATGATTGGTGGCTAAGGCCTTGGACTTATCCTGTCGTACCTCTTCAAGGGTGATGGGGACAACTTCCCCTTTGGTTAAATACACATCATCCTCGTCGTCGAACCATATCCCGTTGATTTGTGGGATAAAGGGAGAGATGAGGTGGGAACAGTCAATTACCTCACCGGTGAAGATAGCATGAGCGCTGAACGGGTTTTCTTTGTTGCTCGGCTTGTCTCCGGGCAACGGGATTTTCCCGCTCTCGATAAGGTCTTGGATTAGATGTTTTAACCTCCAACATTTTTCAGTATCATGTCCGTTGCCCCGGTGATACTGACAATAGGCCTGGGCATTGTATGTTTTGGGCCTCTTTTCCAATGGAGGTTCTGCAGTTGGGCCTATCGGTTGGATTAGGCCCTTTGAGGATAGCCTCTGTAAGGCATAAGTATAGGTAGTCCCTATATCTGTGAATACCCGATTTGGTGTATTCTTTTTAGATGAGGTGTCGAGCAGGTTTACCTCGTCGAAGATGCTGCGAGTTGCAACTGCAGGTGTGGGCTTGATCGTAGATGAACTTGCCCCTTGATAGCCTTTGGTAGAGGCCTTAGTCAGGCTCTCTAGTCTCAAGTCATCCTCGATTCTCGTGCCCATTTCAGTAAGGACAGCGAAGTTTGGGATGATAGCATACCGGAGATGGACCCGGTAGGATGGAAGTAGATTTTTGACGAAGGCTTCCACTAGGGCCTTCTCGCCGGGCTTGTCGACCAGCTTCACACTCTCGGCCCTCCATCTTTGCAAGTATTTTGTGAACCCTTCTTTGGGCTCTTGGGCCATTACCTCCAGAGTACGCATCGTAGTCTGGATTTCAGTGTTATCGGCGTAGTTCCGAGCGAATTCGGTCGCCACATCATCCCAAGTCTTGTATTTCTTGGGGTCGAGCCTGTAGAACCAGGCCCTGGGGTGCTTCTCCAAGGAGGAAGGGAATAGGTGCTTGAACATGGTGGACTTTACCCCTTTGACCGCCATGAAGTCTTTGAAGGCCCGGATGTGATGGACCGGGTCTTCGGTACCCTCAAACATAGGAATTCCCGTCAAGTTGAGGTTGGCCGGTAGCTCGTCATTCAAAGGTGAATAAATGCGAGCATTTTCGGAGTGGATCGAGTTGCTTGTTGACAAGTGGACTTGCTCCTCGAGCCTGCGAACGACACTGACCAATTCGGCTATGGGCCCAGCGGAATCAGCTCCTTCGACTGGGACCGTCTTCTCCACAGTGCTCAGGCGGGTGTCCAAAGTTGCTTGGTTAGCGAGGATGGAGGTCAGTTGAGTCTCGATCTTGGTTAGGGCATTTTTCAAATCTTCCATCTTGCGTTGATGTCGGGTTGTGGCTGGCCTGTCTGTAAGAACACCACGTAATCAGAAACTAGCCCAGAAATCCCGGAATAGAAAGTACATCCCAAACGAGACTAAAAAGGGAAACGACTCGAGAAAGACACCTAGACGGGTGACTCGTGAAGTGTGGGCTTTCCTTAGGATTCGGCAAGTGGGCCTAGTCCTGTTCGAAGGAAGGTTCACGCGGGACATCCCCAGACTTTTGACTCGATTGTGTTGACGGGCCCTCCTTTGTAAGAGTATGTCCTACTTAGGTGGGCCTTGCCTTAGTCTAATAAGGCGGATTGGGATAGGGAAGAAGCTCGCGATGTAAGATCGACAGAGCTTCGACGCTAGAGAAACTTGACAACTTAAGACATGACCCGACACTGCTAAATATGGGAAGTCCTAAGAGGAGGGAAGTTATGAAAATTGATTGATTTTTGAAAAAGGACCGAGTGGACTCGGTGAATGGCCCAAATTTCCGAAATAGAGGACGAAAAGTCATTGGGCCATGAGTTTTGAAAGTTCGAGTTTCGATTTGGGCAGCATACCGGCTAGAAAATAGGCTATTTTGAGTAAAATCATAAGTCCTAAATTCGGTATGTCCCGGGTTTTGAAAATTGAATATCTTGAAAAGGAGGATGTAATTTTTGAAAAGTTGATATTTTTGAAAATGACTCGGAAACCAAGTAGCACGTAGTCACACAAGCATTATAACGACGCCATGTATGCTCTACACTAAGTCTCGGTCGGTCTGAAAGGGTCTATACCAGTGTACATAGTCTAGACGTTGATCGGGACGGACTCTCTAAGTCGAGTTGAGCTTAGAACATGCCGCGAAACCCACTCGAATCGACTATGGACACCTTTTGACATATCCATGTTGGAATACATCAATGGTATAGTGGGACGTCGGTCACCAGTACCGGCCCGGGAAAATATGGGTTATGCATGAACCGTAAAACTAACACGTGCATTGTATTTGTCAAACGATTTCTATTCGAGTCTCACCCTGAGGATGCCGATGGTAAGTCACACATCAGTTAATCCCCAGCGGAGTCGCCAAATTGTGGACATGACATAGGTCCACCCCGACGCGGCCACGCGCGGGTTTGGGTAGGCGAATGAATCTCCATATGAAACGGATCGAATTCAAATTTAGGTCTATGTGGAGTCGCCACCGAATTTTGTGGTTATTCGGAACCATTCGAGTCCACTCTATGTCGTAGTGGTCCGTATACAAAATACGGCCCATTTCCGATGTCAGAGTTTATTGGGCTCGTCCCTTTGCATTTGATACCAATACCGACATTATCGGATATTGTGTATTGAATGACTCTCGTGCGCCAACGGTTTCGGGCATCCGGGAACCGAGGTTCTGAGTAAGGGGTGAAGGTACGTGTTGGGAAGCCCACAAAGGACACCCAACCCCGCCCGCACATTAGCGGCCTCTACTAAGAATTCGAGTGACTTACAATACGCGCGCTAGTTAAACGGGAAAATGATATGCAAAGATTATTTTCCCTAAACATGTGAATGGAATTGAAAAGAGTTTCTAAGTCGATTTAATGCAATTAATTCTACGTCAAAGTGGAATTTTAGCATGTGGGTTCATTTTAGTAAAATAAAATAAACGACAAAAAACGACAAAGGAAACAATCAAACTGTTAGTAACGATGTAACGAGTAATAAAATGAATAAAGATATAGATGTGATGAATGCATGATTTTGTCACGTGATGGATTAACACGTGTTGACCGAGGTCAAGGAAAAAAAAATATCGAGATCTAAAAAAATTGTTTTGTCTAAAAAAAATGATGTTCGAAGAATAATAATAAAAAGAGCGAAATTGTTTTCTTCGGGAAATTGATGATTTTATTAAATCGCATACAAATATTGCGTAATTTGCACTCGACTTAATATTTTCGATATTCGTCGTATTCAATATTCGATTATGAAATCGATATTAAATACTTGGAATAATTTATACTCGATTTTAATTTTGATGCTCGTCATATCCCATATCCGATTATGGAATCGATATGGAATACTAGAGTGAAAAAATAAAGAAAATAATATAAGTCGTTTTAAATTAACTAGCACGATATAAATTTTCTCCGCGTTTATTAATGTCGTAATTAATTCAATTGAATTAGAGGACATCTATATTGGCATCAACGAAAATCGTGTTAATTAATTTATTTGACTAAATTATTAAATTCGACATCCAATTATGGAATTGGTATCGAATCTACTAGATCGATACTTTAATTAAAAAAACTCGACTTGATTCCCTCCGCATCCCGACATCATAATTAATTCTTGCGAATTGTTTGATGTCGGATCCGCATCAACGGGTTTCGACCCTTATAATGCTTGTTTTTGGAAAATAATGTAAATATACGACTAATGATAATGATGCAAACGAAATAAAAAAAATTATTTAAGTTAACTTATCTCAATAATCAAGTAATCGGGGTATTGGAACAAGCGACCGTCAACGCTGTGTGCAGTACACTTGTATATTCGTGTTTCCTTATTCCGATACCCCTCTTACTCGACACAAATCGATAAGTATTTTAATGTTTTGTATTAGTATTACCGATATTATGATGCAATAAAAAATAAAAATAAAAAAAGTAAGAAAAAGCGAAGAAGATGACGAGAGGAAGAGAAGGAGAGAACGGGGTTTTGACACCCTCAACCTACATGTTCTTGTCTCGGATCGAACTCGTAACCGTGGCTTTAACACAAGAGTCTTCGAGGTTTTATGGAGGTTAAGTTATGGTGGCTCGGAATTGATTCCTAAAACTAGGTTTAGGGTTTTTGCTAGTGTAGAATTGCTAGGGTTGGATTAGGGTTTGTAATAGATGTTGTATGTGTGTGTAGAGTTGCTTTAGGGTTTTTTTTCCAATGTCTCAAAGTGTGTTGCATGGGGGTGTTTATATAGGCATGGTCATGCACTTTGGTGTCTAGGGTTTTGCCTTGACGGACTTGACCTGATGGCCCGTCTGAAGATGGACTGTTGGTTTTGCTTCTTGAGTTGGACTTTTGATGTTGTGAATGGTTGTTTTGTATGTCTCGGAAACGACCTTGACCAGGGTTGACCCAATCGCAGAAAAGTCGGTTTTAATTCCGGTGTCGGTTTTGGCCCAAATTAGTCCTGTTTGGCTCGGAACGGTCCGCTGGGCCTGGATTCGAGGTTGATTTTGTGAGATTTGTACTCTGTAAGTGTGTTAGCCAGCGATTAATGGATTTGAGCCCGTATCCAAGCGCATAGAAGCACGTTAGCGTCCGATCATCATCGGGTGTTTTTTGGAAACTGCCATAGACACCTGGCATTCGAAATGCGGGTGTCTACAGAGAGAGTACATTGTTAAAAGTTAATCTAGAAAAATCTAAAGATAAGTCTTCAACAAAAGTTAGAGTCAAAAATGCTCTTAGATTAGCTAGAACTCTAAAGAAAAATCCAGGAAATGAGATGAAGAAGAATTATCTAGATGGTGTAAGAAGAAATCTAGAACATGCTCATGTAACTATAAATAGGCATGAAGGATGCAAATGCAATGTGTAGTCCCAAGCTCCAACAATGGAGTTATGGTAGACATACCCTCTCCCCCAAATATTGTAAAATCACACATATAACAAATCATAACAAAAGATCATCAACATTCACGAACATCGGGCTCAAACACTATACTTCCGCTGCCCAAAAATTCCAACATGGTATCAGAGCCGATGGTTCAAATCGTGATATGAAGCACATCAAAGCACTAAAACGATATCTCCTCCACTCCACAAAAAAAAACCGGTAAGCAAAAACAATTTGTTTCAAATATTACTTCAAGTCCAAAAAAAAAGAGATTGTTACCTTTCTATGAACCAAAACATTTCACCCAAAACAAAAGGGTAGCACAATAAAAATGCTAACCCAAAATCCGGGCAGTAAAAAACAAGCTGACCCGATGAGAGTAACCAAAAAAGGTTAACTCGAAATCCGGATAGCGAAAAAAGCTAATCCGATGAGGGTAGTAAAAAACTAACCCGAATTCAACAAGGGTGACAAAAAAAATGTCAACCCCAAAATTAACAAGGGTGAAAAAAATGTTAACCAAATTTCATCAAGGAGCATCTTAAAAAAAAAGACTCCAATCACAAGGCGGGCATCGAACCCGACCAAGCAAAGGGCATCGACCCTACAAGAAAAATGGGACAAGATCCAACATTCAAACAGGTTCAAGACACAAGTACAAGCAATTCATGGGAAAGGTACACTAACAAACCATCAAGTTATTCAACAGTCAAGAACAAAGGCACTACAACAAGATTCAACAAATGAAGATATCATTCAAGACTATCCGAAGAGGAGGCGCATAAAAGAAGGTGCAAGAATATCGATACGACAAAAACAAGACAAGAAAATTCAAGATTCAAGGAGAGCAGTTTCAAGTAATACAAAGTTCAAAGAAACAAGATTTTTCAAGATTAAGGGGGAGTGTTAAAAGTTAATCTAGAAAAATCTAAAGATAAGTCTTCAACAAAAGTTAGAGTCAAAAATGCTCTTAGATTAGCTAGAACTCTAAAGAAAAATCCAGGAAATGAGATGAAGAAGAATTATCTAGATGGTGTAAGAAGAAATCTAGAACATGCTCATGTAACTATAAATAGGCATGAAGGATGCAAATGCAATGTGTAGTCCCAAGCTCCAACAATGGAGTTATGGTAGACATACCCTCTCCCCCAAATATTGTAAAATCACACATATAACAAATCATAACAAAAGATCATCAACATTCACGAACATCGGGCTCAAACACTATACTTCCGCTGCCCAAAAATTCCAACATACATAACGTGACCAAAGTGAATTCAAGTCTTCAAAGTGAAATTCTGGCATTTTACAAAAGCATTCAATACATGATCAACGTTGAGTATTTCACTATGCAAAGCAATTGAAAGCATGACATTGACAAATAGTCAAATACTTCAGGTCTGGATGAAATCGTTCTCAGGTGCATGTTTACGGGTTACTTTTGGATCGGATCATTTTACATTGGTTATTACTCGAGTCATTAAGTTAAAATATTTTATTTCAAATTAGTCGTTTCAATTCATCGGATATTTTCGCTTTTCAGGTCCGTCATTAACAGGTTTAGATCAGTACTGGCCGGCTGTTCCTTTTGGTTTTGGATCGGTTTAGCTTTGTCGATTCTATGTCTCAGCCAATAGGCTGACAAAATACACTAAAAAAGCATCTAGCATAAATGAATCTAAAACCTTGATTTCCTATTAACTTATGAAGGATAGAGAGTTCTTAGGTCTGACCATAAACCCACGTTTGAAACAATAATAAAAGCCACTGCCTACTAAATAATTTAAAATTGTAAACCCTATACTTTGCCCTGCAAAAAGAAAAAAACTGCAAAAATAAATAAGCCTCAGCCATTTATCAACAATGCTTGGAAGAAGAGTTGAGAGATGACGGTACAAGGGCTCGAATGTCATTGGATGGATACTCCTTTACTTGGCTTTGCCATCAGCGGCAGCATGAGGGGCCGAGTTAAGCTCGTCCCATGCCTCGATCCAGGTGACCATAGCATCGGCAAGCTTGACAAAGTACTCATCAACCTTTCCAAGCTTCTCTTTGACTTGCTTTGACAGCTCGAGGTAGCATTTTTGGACACTGGTGCATTCCTTTGGGAGGGACGCATTTTGGAAGAACGGGATGCACTCTTCTTGCCAATATATACCTTTGTACTCTTTCTTAAGGTTTACAAAGGGATTGCTTGCTTTGCTGTGGTATATGTATGGCAGTCCCGTCTTCACCCCCAAACCAAGGTGGTCGCATATAACCTTAACATTAACCATCCAAATAATGTCACAACGGGTCCATATTTTAGTAACATGTTGTCTATGATAAGCTCATTTATTTAAATCAAGTGATTTCATAATTGTATGAGTAAGTATTTGATTGGCTAGACTTTCAACTTATTCGGATCCGAGAGACCTACTTACGAATTTTGCACATGGCCCCTTAGATGAGATTTTGTAGACAACCCTTGATGCATGGTAGTTTGATTTCTATATTTATGTCCAAGAAGGATGCAATTGCAAGTACAAGAACTAAACGATAAAAGAAAGTGTACTTTAAACATAATACCTTAATACACCAGCCGGCCCACATGTCATCGTAGCGGCCAATAGGCTGGCCGTCACCCATCAGACCAAAGTACATGGCTGGTCCTATGAGCTCACGATCAAAAGCCAAGTTCATACCGCACATGGGAAAGAGGGTTCCCTTGGGTATGGTCAAGACAGCGTCAACATATCTGGCAACCACCCAAAAAAGAATTAGACAGATAAACATTATCATTCATTCATTCATTCATGCTCTTAATCAAAATCGACTATCTTCATTTCTCATGTGATGAATTTATTATCCACCATGCGAGACCATCTCATATAAAAATTCATAAAACTTCGTATACCTAGTGTTCCTTTCGAGGGGCTTGACAAGTTGCGTGGGTGCATCGTAATCAGGGATGTTGAGCCAGAGACCATGAGAAACAGCCGTCGGGGCACCTTCACGGAGACTGAAAGGATATCCACGGACGAAATCAGCACCCTCCCTATATGGATCGTAGAGGGTGTTGAAAAAGAATGGGGTTGATGGGCACAACAGGTTCTTGATGTGCTGCTCAAGAGCATTGATGTCTTTTCCAGATGGATCTTTCGCAACCTAAATGTGCGAGCAAGAAGACGACAGACATTAGAATCATTCACATTGAGCACTGAAATTTCCTAGAATTGTTGATGTTGCAAACTAAACTAGACAACCGCTTGACACTGATATATTAAAGACAAGGAAGGCGTGAAGAATTAAGTTTTGAATAACATCTGCCTCTTCCCACATTTCATAGCAATTGGTGAGTTTGCTAAATTTACATTCTTTTGAGGCAGCATACCCAATCATGCAAAGTGATAAATTATAGGAATCCAAGAGTCTATCAAACAAATGCAGTCGAAAAAACAATGGCACAAAGACTTGAATACTGGAAAATGAATGCAGTTTTTGCCCTTTCAGGACATTCTGGAGCTAAAAGGTCGTAGTGATGCAGACTGAATCTGATCATATCGTATTGAGAAAGACAATCATCAAATCAAAAAGGGCTTTGGCAAGTCTGTCCATACCAAACGAAATGATAAAAAGAACATAATTACTAGAGTAGCACTAAAAATGGCACAAGGGCTATACTTGAGATTTGCATTGAAAAATATACATCTCTCAATTACTTACTATAGTTTCGGACTCGAATAACATAACGAGTGGAGTATTTGTAGTCGAGTGAGGAAAGCAGAAGATCAAAAAGCATGAAATGATTAAAAGCTTTTGGTCAAATCTCAGGAAAGTGGATGATCAAACATGTAAACAGATGAAAGTACAACAAAACTCAATCATTCACAATTATGTCCGAAAATCTCCAACAAAAATCCAAGATCTCAACTTCACCATACACAAAATATAAATACCGTAGAGCTCACTCATCCAGATCCAAAACCCAATTCAATAAAAAAAAACACATCAGAAACACAAATTCAAATTCAAATTGTCGAACTCGAAATCGAAGAATCCACACAACAAGTTTGAAACGTTCACTATACCCAGTAATCAAAATCGAAAGTTAAGTTAATCCAGTAATAAAAAATAGAAAAGGAAGAGATGAAAGGTCTTACAAAGCAGTCATCATCGATGGTGTAAATATACTTCTTCTTAGAAACCATGTACCCAAAACACCTACAAGCAGAGTCCTTAAAGGAAATGCAAGCCGCCTTAGGACCAAGAATACGATTAATATCGTTACGATTGTACAATTCATAATCAAAACCTTGAGGAACATGAATGGTTTTGGTAGGATCGCCATCTTGGACGATGATCAAATGATAAGGCTGGAAAAAAGGGCGCCACATCTCCAGGAAATCGAGGTTTCTGATGGTTGGTATCACGATGTCAAGCTCGTCTTTCAGAAGGGGAAGGGGTGTTGTTCCCGCCATTGCTGTTGAGTGTTGATGGAGCTAGATCTGAATTGAAGTGAGAAAGAATGGTGGTGGAGCTGGTGCGATTTGGGTGATTATTTATGCCACAAAATTAGGGGGGTTACTATATTGGTGGAATTATAGTTAGACTTTGGTCTGCCTTTGCCACATGTCAAGGAGGAGGCTCTTTTGAATTTTCCACATTATGCCCTCATATTTAGGTAGATCCTCAGATATTCGATGTCACAACTCCTTCACTTAATGACACCTTTAATACTCCTTCCGTTCCAATGAATTGTTTGCCTTTGCTTTTGGCACCAAGGGAAAGAGAACCAATGGAGAAGTGACATGTGGAGCCAAGGGGCAAATTACATATAAAAAACTTTCCTAAAATAGAAAGGCAAACAGTTCATTGAGACGCCCCAATATGGAATAAGCAAACAATTCATTGGAACGGAGGGAGTAATACTATTCCATCTTATTTTAAAGGGTTATTTAACGATAACACAAATTCTCAGGAGACTGATTATAGTAGGTTTTCTCAAAATAATATCAACTAGATGGAAAGTCCGTGCGATACACGGACCGCTTTTTAGTGACGTTGATAAGGACACCAAGTTGAATGGTTACATAAATTTGTGAAAATGTACAACAGCAGAGAGTAAGTCGCAATTAAGAGTATGCCTAATAGTAAAGAGATATTATCCATATACGCAAATGTGTTTCAAGTTATCAGATATAATATATATACAGTAAACATCAAATTAAATTATAGGCATTATATATGATGCATTGTAGTTAGAATAAAAGACTAATTAAAGTACCTTACACATAAATATACGTAGATAAAAATATTCACAGGGTAAAATGGAAACATAAACAACGATGAAACATGTGATAAAAAACAAATTTATAATAATGAATGTTGTCGCTTAAGGTAACAATGCATACTCTTGCTTATTTATCCTTTATTTATTAAAACAAAGACCAAGGCAGTTGAGGTGACACAGCTCATTGGTCTCCATTCTGAAATACTCCACCCACGTTAATCCAGAGTTATTTTAGGCAATTACGAAAATCTTCCTAATCAAGCTATCTTCAAGCTATAAAAACTAGATTAAAGCTCGTGCGCTGCACGAGTTAGTTGGCTTAATTACATTGATGATGTACATTCGTTAAATAAGAAAATTAATCAATCTATGTCATTAAAATAAATAAGATGATCACATGATATTAGTAATCAAACTTAATTTTAGCTGAGTTTATAGTCTTAAGCTAGGTTGCACAGACACTCCTCCAAACCAACGTGTCGTGTCGGACACACGACAATACGTGTCGGACACCTGTAAAATCATGGTCAGTTTTTTTAATTTATTTGGACACGTATCGGACACGGTTTGTCATATTTGGAGACGTGTCCGGCCCGGTTCGTAATATTTAGAGACTCGTCGGACATACCTAACGTTGTTTATTGGGTTCCAGATTTAATAAATGATAATATTATAGGTTTATGGTGGTTACTTGATACTATAAATACTTAGTATAAGACTAAATCACTACTAGAAAAGCGCGGTTTAGCAACCGGACAATACCGACCGAAATAAATTCAGTCGGTAACCCCGTATACCGACTGATTACGGTCGGTGGAAAATTAACGGTCGGTAATTTACCGACCGATATGCCTATAGTCGGTAAACTATACAATCCGTCGGTATTTTAAGTAATTACCGACCGATAAACTAATATTACCGACCGAAATGTGTCGGTAGGTAAATTTTTTTAAGAAAGCGCACCTCCCATCAGACTTTCTATTGACAATTAACAAAAAAAACCAAAACCCTCACCATTTTTTCCCCGCGCGACCCAACACCGCTTCCCCACCCTTGCTGGCCACCGACCGGCATACCACCGCCGAATCCGACAGTGGAGGACCACCCGCCTCCCCCGCCGTCTTCCCCCGCAGATGCTGCCACCTCCATTCCCCTCTTTTGATTTCTTTTCTAAAAATCCCCAAATTGATTAAGGTTTGATTTATAATTGATTTTGTTGTTTTATTTTGTTTAGATTTCCTTTATTATTGTTGTATACATATCAATTGCTGTTGTATTTGATGAATTCATGTTAGGTTAGGTTAATTTACTTAAATTGCTAGTTTTAAATGAGATTTGTTGATTATTTGTTTAAGTTAGGGTTAAATTAGATTTAGTGTTGTTATTGTTATTTATTCATCTACTAATTCAGGTTGTAGTTGATAAATTGACCTAATTAGTTGTTATGTTAACTTAGCTTAAATTAGGGTAGTTGGTGGTTTAGGATGAAAGGATGAAAAATTGTGATTTTATTGTTTAGATTAGAGTTAATGTAGTACAAAATTGATATTTTTATACTAATTAGTGTAGTTTGAATAAATTGTTGAAGTTGTATGTTAGCTTAGGTAGCTAGTATAGTTTAGTCAAGTTAAGGTATAGCTTAGTATAGTTTAGTATAGTTTGAGTAAACTAATTAGTACTCCGTATATGATTAGAATAAAATCCTCCCTCTATCCGTAGTGAGAAAGAGAGAACATATAATTTGGATGTGGAACTTCATCTAACCTTGTCTTAGTGTTGTTTTTATAGTGGAAATAAAGGGGTTTAGTTATTTAGTATTCGTATAACTTCATACACATTTGTATTTATTTGTACAAGTTAAATGTTTTGTAGTTTTAAAAGGGTGAGTAATTGAGTAGATTTTAGAAGGGTGGGTAGTTTTAATACGGAATAGTTTGTAATAAAATGTCTGAATTTGAAGTAGTTGTGGATTATATGAGGTGCAGAAGATATATTCCGCATATTTGAGGAATAATTTACTCCAATTAAGTCTTGTGAAGACCCTCTTTACCAGCCACCTTGATAATCTCGGTGAGGCCAATTATTGTAACCTATTTGATAACTTCCACTTCTATTATTAATGACACAGTCTTCTTTGAGTTTATCAATACACATGAGTTTTTCTCTGTTTAAGAGCGAGTTGATGCTTATGATGCTATTCTTGGTAAAGTGAATGGATGCTTTCAATGTTTCCTTGCTTATGTTAGGTCGTAAAGGTAATGAGTGTAGTATGCTTCTGCAATGCATTGTGCTTATGTCAGGTAATTTATCTTGAGGATCATTCCTTCCTTCAGTCCGGAGTTCGTGAATTTTTTCTACTTGAGGTTAATTTCAACGTTGGTTTATTTTCTTATGATTACAGATACTTACATTTTCTAAAAAAACAACTGGTAAGCATTTTCTCGCCCTTCGTTGTTCTTTGTTTTCCTTGCTCAACACATTGTTGCCTGTACAATGGAGTTAATTCCGATGTTCTATCCTTTTACACAGCTTTCTCTTGTCATCCATAATTTTCAGGAAATTCCCTTTGTTGAGTACATGGTGAAAGGAAGCTGAAGGGGAACAAGGAGTCAAGGATACTTGGATGTCCCCGACAACCATGACTACAAGGCAATGTAGCCATGTAGGTGTTTAGATAGTTTATGCTGTTGTGACCATATAAAGACATATAAGTGGCTGCATGCCATTGTTAGTGTTTAAGAAGTTTAAGTTTTTGTGTCTTGATGAGTTGATGACATTGTTAGTTTGTATGGCACGGTAGATTTTCTAGTTTGATAAAACTTTGTATGGATATTGTATTTTATTTGAATGACGTTCAATATATAAGACAATTTCAAGTGCGACTTCTATTAGGTATTGTCGTTGAAGTGGCGGGTAAAATTATAATTGGGATTGGGATGTGGAAACAGCTAAAACAACAAATTTAGTACACAATAGGCCAAATATTATCGACCGAAATAGGCAATTACCGACCACACAATAACATTTACCGACCGATTTTCTAATTTTACCGACCGATTTCCTATTTCACCGACCGAAAATCAAATTTACCAACCGACTCGTCGGTAGGTAATTTCCGACGGCCAAAATTTTTACCGACTACACATTCGGTCGCTAATTTTAGCGACCACATATATCGGTCGGTAAATTTATTTAGCGATCCAAATCACCGACTGTAGACACCCACATTTTACTGCCAGGTGTCTATAGTAGTTTCCGACAAACACCCGATGATGATCGGACGCTAACATGCTTTAACGTACTCGGAAATGGGCTCGAAATGATGGACATTTGGCCTAGGCATTTTAAGGAGTACAAATTTCACAAAACCAACCTCAAATTCAGGCCCAGTGGGTCGTTTCGAGTCAAATAACACTAATTTGGGTCGAATCCGACACCAGGGGTAAAACCGTCTTTTAGCGACCGAGTCAAAACCCGGTCAAAGATATTTCCCGAAACTCGTAGGCTGACCGTGACACCTCACACGGTATATTCGCGGTCCAACTCTACAAAAATCAGCCATGCAAAATAATAAACAATTCCGTTTAAGGTAGAATTCGGTCCCGAGTAGGAATCCTATCCGAGAACCGACTCAGACACTCAACCGAGTGCAACCACTCGGCCAAGTAGTACAAGTCAGCCGGTTTACCTCTTTTCTTCTCTTACAAGAAAACGGAATTCTCGTTCTCCTCAACTTCTTACCCAAGCGGTAATTTTAGCTCAAACAGGAATCCTATTCAAAAACCGATTCGAGCACCCGACCGAGTGTAAAACACTCGGCCGAGACAGCCCAAAACAATAGCAAATCAGCCGGTTTCCTCTTTCTTCCTATAAATAGCCCCTTGCACCCAACACATATTCATTGATCATTAACACCCATTATCGACCGAAAAATATACAATTTCACACACACACGACTTTTCAGCAATAGCTTTCTAGCATCCCGACACACATAATTCCTTAGCATCGAGAAACCGATATTACTTCACAAACCCGAAGGAAAACCGGCCCGATACCCGAAACCTTCACCCATCCAAACCGTGCCACCCTAGCCGAACCAAAACTCGACGCTCCCGTGCCTAGCCACATTCCGACGAGCTCCGATCCGAGTCATTAAGAGCATGTAGGTTGAGGGTGTAACCAAACCCGATTTCTTCTTTTCTCTTCTCTTCTCTTCTTCGTCCGTCGTGTCTTATTACGGGTCAAGAGTCGTTTTTTTTCTCCTTTCTTAATATCGTTATTAACGAAAAACTATTTTCATAACGTATATTCTGAAAAATATGATATCGATTTTTCCATAATCGAATATTATATCGAAAAGAATTATATTAAGATTTCAACGATACTAAAAATCGTTACATCTTTTTTCGTTCGAAAATTCTTTTCTTTTCTCGTTCAAAACAAACTATTTTTCAAAACTTTTTTTACTCATTCTAAATATCCGATATCGATTTCATAATCGAGTATCGGATACGACGAATACCGAAAATATGGATCGAATACAAGTTAATTCATAATATGTACGCGATTTATCAAAATAACAATTTTCGAACAAAAAGTAAAAACCGGACAGACCCGTACGCGAGCCGCGCCATGCCCGAGCGACTCGTGCACGAGTCTGAAACCCGGACTGTTTTTTTACGTTTTCGTTCGTTTTATTATTTATTCTTCGATCGATTTCTAAAATTAACATCTTTTCTAAAAACTATTCTAAGTATTCGATATTGATTTCGTAGTCAACTATCGAATATAACGAATATCGAAAATATTAAGTCGAGTACGAATCATGCAATATTCATACGCGATTTAATGCAAACTTTGAGTTTTCGAAGACCGGACCCGAAACAGGCCACCACGCGACCCGCCGGCGTCCCGGGCGAGTCGCGCGGCCGGCTGTTTTGCCACGGCTTTTCCGTCCTTTTTATTATTTTTTGAACTTCGTTTTTTTATACAAAACAACGTTCTTTTCAACGATATTTTCAGATTTCGATTAATATTCATTTTTTTTCGATTTCGCATATTTATTTTTGCTATATTATTATTTACAAATCGATACTAACTCCTTTGTTTGTTTTGTAGCAAATTCATCATTTTATTTCATTTGTTTTATTATACTAAAACGAATCTCACATGTTAAATTCAACTTTGACATCAATTAATTTTGCATGCATTAAACCACTTAGCAACCCGTTCAATTCCTCACATGCTTAGGAAAACAATGTTTGCATATCATTCATCGTTCAACTAACGCGCGCATTAAAACGTCATTCCATATCCTAGTAGAGGCCGCTAATGTGCGGGCGGGGTTGGGTGTTCTTAGTGAACTTCCCAACACGTACCCTCACCCCTTACTCATAACCGTGGTTTCCGGATATCCGAAACCATTGGCAACGAGAGTCATTCAATATACGATTAACCGCTCTAGTCGGCATCTATATCGAACTGCAAAGGGACGAGCCCAATAAACTCTGACATCGAAAATGGGCCGTATTTTGTACACGGCCCACTACGACATAGAGTGGGCTCGAACGGTTCCGAATAACCATAAAATTCGGTGGCGACTCCGACTTCGATTTAAATTTCCATTTGACCATCTCATGGAGATTCATTCGCCTCCCCAAACCCGCGCGTGGCCGCGTCGGGGTGGACCTATGTCATGTCCACAATTTGGCGACTCTGCTGGGTATTTTCTGATGAGTTAATAACCTTCGGTGTCCTCAGGGTGAGACTCGAATAGAAATCGTTTGACTAGTACAATGCGCGTTTTAGTTTTACGGTTCATGCATAACCCCACTTTCCCGGGCCGGTACTCGTGACCGACGTCCCACTATACCGTTGATATAGTCCAAACTGGTTATGTCAAAGGTGTCCACTAGCCGATTCATATGGGTTTTACGGCATGTCCTAATCTCAACTCGAGTTAGGGAGTCCGCCCCGATTCTTGATAGGCTATGTACACTGGTATAGACCCTTATAGACTGACCGAGACTTAGATTAAGAGCATACATGGCGTCATTATACTGTTTCCATGACTACGTGCTGCTTGATCCACATCTTTTTCAAAACCGTCATCTTTTCAAAATTTGCATCCTTTTTCAAACTATCCAATTTTCAAAACCCGGGTCATATACCGAACTTAGGACTTATGATTTTTACTCAAAACAGCCTTTTTCTAGCCGGTATTATGCCCAATTCAAAACTCGAAAATATTTTCAAAATTTTCAAAACCCGACATCCGGCCCACTCCTTTTTTCTTTTTTCGAAAAAGGGTCGGATTTCTCCACCCGATTCATTTCGGGCTTTTCAAAAATTCATATTTTAAAACTTCCTCTTCTTAGACTCCCCGTATTTAGCAGTGTCGGGTCGTGTCATAAGTCGTTGAAGTCTCTAGCGTCGAAACTCCGTCGATCTTACATCACGGGTTTCCCCCCATCCTAGTCCGCCTTATTCTACTAAGGCAAGGCCCACCTACGTAGGACATACTCCTACAAGGGTCGGCCCATTTACACAATCGAGTCTAAAAGTCTGGGAATGTCTCACGTGAACCTTCTTTCGGACAGGGCCCAACCCACAGCGTTGGATCCTGAGGAAGGCCCACCTCTTCACAAGTCACCCGTCTAGGTGTCTTTTCCGAGTCATTTACCGTCTTTTTAGTCTTCTTCTTTTTTTTCCCTTGCTCGGGATGTACTTTCCTTAGGATTCGGGTTAAGTTGCTAATTACGTGGTGCTCTTACAGACAGGCATCCCTTCACTCGAACCATGACGCAAAAAGCCATAGATGAGTTGAACACCACGTTGGCCCAAATCCATACCCAATTGAGGCAAATGCGGGAGGACCAGATCGCCATTGTCACTCGGGTTAGTGCCGTAGAACAGGGAACCCCTAACGCCTCGATCGAAGACGACGGACCCCTAGCCGCGCTAGCCGGCGCAGTCCAAAAGCTGCAGGAACAGGTCCACTCGACCACCCGAAACACCATTCTTACGGAGAATGCCCGTACCTATTCGACTTTAACCGATGAACTGCCCGCTAACCTTAACTTAACGGGCTTGCCAATGTTCGATGGGACTGAAGACCCGGTACTTCATATTCGGGCTTTTAAGGACTTTATGGCTGTCAAGGGGGTCAAATCGACCATGTTCAAGCATCTCTTTGCTTCCTCTCTGGAGAAACACCCAAAAGCTTGGTACTACAGGCTTGACCCTAAGAAATTCAAAACTTGGGACGATGTTGCAATGGAATTCGCGCGGAACTACGCGGATAATGCTGAAATCCAGACTACCATGCGTACTTTGGAAGTTATGGCCCAAGAGCCTAAGGAGGGTTTCACCAAATACCTCCAAAGGTGGCGGACCGAAAGTGTTAAGCTGGTCGACAAGCCCAGCGAAAAAGTTCTAGTGGAGGCCTTTGTCAAAAACCTCCTCCCTGCTTACCGAGTCCATCTCAGGTACGCCATCATACCCGACTTCGCCACTTTAACCGAAATGGGTACCAGAATCGAAGACGATCTAAGGTTAGAGAGCCTTACTAAGGCCTCTACCAAAGAGTATCAAGGATCCAGTTCCTCCTCCAGTAAGCCCGCCACCACAACGGCGGCCCGAAGCATCTTCGACGAGGTAAACTCACTTGACACCTCAACCAAGAAGAATACTCCAAATCGGGTATTCACTGACATAGGGACAACTTATGCTAATGCCTTACAAAGGCTGTCCTCGAAAGGCCTAATCCAACCGATAGGCCCAACTCCGGAAGTTCCCGTGGAGAAGCGGTCTAAAAGCTACAACATTCAAGCCTATTGCCACTACCACCAAGGCAATGGGCATGACACGGAGAAATGCTGGAAATTGAAGCATCTTATCCAGGATCTGATCGAAAATGGGAAGATACCGCTACCTAGTGACAAGCCAAGCAACAAAAACAATCCTCTTGCTACTCATGCCATTTTTACTGGAGAAGTAGTTGACTGCACTCATCTCATTTCCCCTTTCATTTCCCAAATCAACGGGATATGGAACGACGACGAGGACGATGTTTACCTGGCTAAAGGGGAGGCTGTCCCCGTCACTATCGAGGAAATCCGAAGGGCTAAAGCCAAAGCTCTGGCCGGTACACACACCATCACAGCCACCCCGGAAACCGTCATTGAACCTTCCAGGACGGAACTCACTCCTGAAGAACCAAACGCCGACACGGCCCTAGTCAGACAATTGAAGAGGGTCCGAACCGATATTACTATATGGCAGCTTTTGGTTAGTTCACAGGAGCATCGAGCGGCACTTACTAAGGCCCTTGATGAAATCAAGATCGACTCATCGGTTACCCCCACTGAAATGGTAGCCACGATCATGCCATATCTCAAGGACAAGCCCAAAGGAGAAGACCCACTCATCACCTTCTCCGAGTCCGACCTTCCACCATTCGGAACCACTCATAACTTGGCCCTGTACATTACGGTGATTTGTCGAAATAAATATCTCCCGATGACCCTAATTGATGACGGGTCCGCAGTTAACGTCCTTTCTTTAAGGACAGCCAAGGCCCTCGGCATTACCGAAGCTGACTACCTTCCGACTGCAAAGACTATCCAGGCTTTTGATGGGAGCCCTAAATCAGTTGCTGGGGCCGTTAAACTAACCATCATAACGGGCCCGATCGAGAAGGAGTTAGAATTCCAAGTGATCGATGTTACTTCATCTTTCAATCTGCTACTTGGAAGACCATGGATTCACGCGGTCAAAGCTGTGTCCTCCACTCTTCATAGGAAGGTCAAACTACCTCTACAGGACGGGATTATCACCCTCGAAGCTACCCCCATAGCCGTGTCCAGCTGCAACACGGCGGGCTCAGCCGACCCACGAGGATTCAACTTTGTGGGAATGATCGAAGAAGAATACCTTTTTCAGCCATACTTTACCGTTAGCATCTATACAATGCTACAAAACCTAGGCTGCCTACCGGGAGTCACATCAAGGCCATATCTTCCACCGGGAAAGATCATCGAAACCCTTAACAACGGGCAATCTCACCTCGGTCTAGGCTATACTATGGCATCCGGCTACGCGAACCGAACCAAGGCGGTCACGTTCGTCACCCCGGTATTCGAAACTGTTCAAACGGACCTCTATCGGCCCACCATCTCATATCCCGGGACCAAACTGGCTCGGGAATGCAATTTCATCCCGGACGATATCTTCGCCCTTATCCAGGCTGACTCAAAGGGGGACACAAGCAACACGGAGCCCATTCTAGGACTACTCTTTGGGGAAGACAAGGTCATCCCGACCCCTAAGCAAGAGCTAGTCAGCCTGATCCTCCGCAGCAACAGGTTCGATGCAACTAAGCTGATCTCTGAAGTTGGTGCCGACACTGGGAAGAGAGCTTGGAGGAAGACAACTAAGTGGACCGACAACCAGGGCCGAGTCTACAAGCTAACTACTGGCGAAGGAGATATGCACGCTATCGAATCTGAATCTGAGTCCGAGTCTGAGTCAGAGTCAGAGTCGGAGTCTGAGTCAAAGTCTAGAGGGTCCAGTACTAGGATCGAGTCTGTAACCCCTCCCCCTTCTTTAGCCTCACCATCGAGAGCCCCGGAGTCTGTCCCGAGGGCTCTCCCTATCCCACCTCTGACCAACGATCAGATGGCAGCTCTCTTTGAGCTCTTTTCAAAATTTACTATCAATAATAACGATAACCGTTCTGCTTACGACTTGGCTTATTTTCAAAATGTTTTCAAAACTCTTACTTGCAATGACATTGAGAAACCCGATGAACAGGTGCCATTGCCTCCGCATCTAATCGAGCAACTTGAACAAAGGGAGTCCCGAAATCCTGTAATCGAAGAAACCAATTCCATCAACGTAGGAACCCCTTTAGAGCCTCAGATACTTAAGTTGGGCCTATCTTTAGATCCCGAAGAGAGACAACAATTCACGAATCTCCTCCAAGAATTCAAAGACGTCTTTGCATGGTCCTACAAGGACATGCCGGGAATAGACCGGGAGATAGCTGAACACCGAATACCCATCAAAGACGGGTATAAGCCGGTAAAACAGAAACTCCGAAGAATGAGGCCCGAATGGTCTCTCAAAGTCAAAGAAGAAATTGATAAACAATTCAAAGCAGGCTTTATTCAAGTGTCTGAATATCCAGACTGGGTTGCGAACATAGTACCAGTACCCAAAAAGGATGGCAAAGTCCGAGTATGTGTAGATTTTCGAGAGCTTAATAAGGCCAGCCCAAAAGACGATTTTCCGTTGCCATATATCGACATACTGGTGGATAACACGGCCGATCATGCCCTTCTATCATTCATGGACGGGTATGCCGGATACAATTAGATCAAAATGGCGGAAGAAGACATGAGTAAGACTACCTTCATCACACCTTGGGGGACTTACTGCTATACTGTGATGCCATTTGGGCTTATTAACGCTGGCGCCACTTATCAACGGACTGCTACTACTTTATTGCATGACATGATGCATAAGGAAGTAGAGGTCTATGTCGACGATATGATTGTCAAGTCCAAAGACCGAGACGGGCACATTGCAGCCCTAAGGAAATTCTTCACCCGACTACGCAAGTACAACATGAGGTTAAACCCTCAAAAATGCAGTTTCGGGGTAACATCGGGCAAGCTACTGGGCCACATTGTCAGCCAACGGGGCATCGAAGTTGACCCAGCAAAAATCAAGGCCATAACCGAGATGCAACCACCTAAAACCGAAAAGAAGATAAGGGGGTTTCTCGGGAAAGTCCAATATATAAGCCGGTTCATTTCAAAGCTAACTATGGTATGTGAACCCATTTTCAAGAAACTGAAGATAGGAGAACGAACACTATGGGACGACAAATGTCAAATGGCTTTCGATAAGATCAAGGAAATTCTATCCTCTCCACCGGTGTTAATGCCACCTCAGCATGGTTTGCCTCTATCACTATACTTGACAACAACCGAGACTGCCATGGGCGCTATGCTAGCCCAGACGGCCGATTCTGAAGAACGAGCCATTTACTACATCAGTAAGAAGTTCTTAGAATACGAATGCAAGTACACCATGCTTGAGAAGACGTGTCTAGCATTAGTATGGGCCACTAAAAAGCTCCGACACTACATGCTTAGTCACGAGATACATGTGCTATCCAAAATGGATCCAATCAAATATCTTTTCGAGAAACCCATCCTTAACGGTCGTATATCCAGATGGACTTTAATGCTAGCTGAGTTTGACCTCAAGTTTGTACCTTTAAAGGCCATCAAGGGCCGGGTAGTAGCAGAATTCCTCGCTGATAGTCCGGTATCCGAGGAAGATCACACCGATACTTGGGCCTTCCCAGATGAAGACATATTCCATACCGACACCGACACATGGGATCTGTATTTTGACGGAGCGTCCAACTTTCGAGGATTTGGTGTCGGGATTTTGCTAATCTCACCACAAGGTGAACATACCCCGTTATCCATCAAGCTAGATTTTGACGTGACTAATAACGCAGCCGAGTACGAAGCATGCATTCACGGGTTGCAAGCCGCCGCCGATTTAGGAGTAACGAACCTCCGGGTCCACGGTGACTCATCATTAGTCATAAACCAAACCCTACAAAAATGGAAAACCCGGAACGCAAATCTCGTGGCTTACCAAGCACGAGTAAGGGTTCTTGAAAAACAATTCCAAAAAGTGGAGTACATTTATCTGCCTCGGGAAGAAAACCAGTTTGCAGATGCTCTCTCAAAATTAGCATCTTTACTGAATATCCCAGCACATCTAACCAGCATGCCCATCTGTGTCGAGAGACGGTCTGAGCCAGCATACATCCACACTATCCAAGATATTGAGATAACTGATCCGGAACCTTGGTATCAGGCTATTCTAACCTACTTGACGTCAGGGGAATATCCTCCGGGAGCTGAAAACCGGGCCAAGAAAGCTCTACGAAGATGGGCAACCCAGTTCATCCGCACAGACGATGGACAGCTATATAAGAAGACATCACAGGGGGCTTTACTTCTATGCATTGACAAAGCTTGAGCCGAAAGAGTTATGGCCGAGGTGCACGATGGCGAAAACGGACCACACATGAATGCCCATATGTTGGCCCGGAAAATCGCAAGACTCGGTTACTATTGGAATAGCATGGAAACTGACTGTCAGACGTATGTTAAACACTGTCATAACTGTCAGATTTTCGCCAATGTTCAGCACATGCCTTCATCCCTATTATATACGATGACATCACCATGGCCATTCTCAACATGGGGAATTGATATAATCGGGAAAGTGAACCCTTCCGGGACAGGAGGTCACTGCTTCATTCTAGTGGCTATCGACTATTTCACTAAATGGGTCGAGGCCGAATCATACCGGATCTTGAATGCCAAACATGTGGCTAAGTTCATCCAAAACAAAATTATATGTCGATATGAGATTCCACACGAGTTCATCAGCGATCACGGGACCCATTTCCGAGCTGAAACTGCCACGTTGTTGGAAAAGTACAAGATTCAAAGGCATACATCGTCACCTTACCGTCCTCAAACAAATGGAGCGGTAGAGGCAGCCAATAAAACAATTGTCACCATTCTTAAAAAGATGGCTGAGAATTACCGAGACTGGCCCGACAAGATACCCTTTGCCTTATGGGGATATCGAACATCGATCCGAACTGCAACTGGAGCAACTCCGTACTATCTGACATATGGAATGGAAGCAGTCCAACCAATCGAGCTAGAAGTACCATCCCTCAGGATTCTGCTCGAAAGTCAAGTGCCTGAAGCAGATTGGGTCCAAGCCCGATATGACTCACTAATCCTCTTAGACGAACGACGATCCCGGGCTCTGAATAATATTCAGATATATCAGAAAAGGATCCAACGGGCTTTTAACAAAAGGGTTAGGCCCAGGAATATCAAAGAGGGCGATCTAGTCCTAAAATCTGTTCGAGCTTTGCTACCAGTCGACCCAAGGGGAAAGTTCAAACCTAATTGGGCTGGGCCATATTTAGTGAAGAAGATTCTTTCAGGAGGAGCAGTAATGCTAACGGACTTGGACGGGAACGAGTTCGTCAATCCAACAAACTTGGACCAGCTGAAGCGTTACTACCCATAAACCCTACCTCAATGTCATTTGCAAAGTTTATAAAAAATGTCTTTTTTATGAATTTTCAAAATTTTAAGCAAGTCAATAAGTTAGGATGATTTATCCTACCGTTGCACATCTTGAATTAATAATCTTGATGTATTTCAAAAATTGCAAAAATACTTAAGAACTACGGAGGGTTTGATTCCATTAATTTTGGATACGTAGGCAACCCCTCAAAAGGGTACAACCATTGCAATAACGAAAAGACGGGAACGGTATTCACTAATATGTCTTTTTATTATTTCAAAAAATACATCACAAAAAAAAAGCAACAAAATCACACCACAAAAAATAGTAATACTTAAATAATAAATTTAGGAGACTATTCGGACATTTTGCCCTTCCCTTTGCCTTTAGGGTCGCGCGGAGCCCGAGGCCGACGGGGCGGGGGCGAACGTTCCCTAATCACAAAGGGAATTTCCTTAGTTCGAACCCGCTTCTTCGATTTTGGGTTTTCCACCCTTTGCACCGGTCCAAGCCGAGCCCTAACCGGCTCGGGAAGCCTTTCTCGAGGACCAAGTCGGTCCTTAGCAGCCAGTCTTGGCCCTAGTCTCCTTTCTAAGTCCGTCTGGGGGCTCACTCTCCCCCGTGCACCCTTATTACTGGACCCTTCAGTCTGAGTCCTAGATTTTCTTTTCTGACCTGTCGAAGTAGCTCCCTCAGTAAAGAAGCTCCTGTTGTCCTTAGCATGCTCTCGACGTAACAGGTCATAGGCCTCGTCAATTTTCAGGGCAGCCCTAGTTTTGGCTGAGTCAGCTCGGGTCCATCTTACATAAGAATCAGTTACCCAGATCGAATGAGAATTTTTAAGAACAGGCCAAGTAGCTCGTGTATACCACCTTTGCATCCAGGTGTCACACATCACATCCGTCAGCTGAGTAGATTCACTCACAACGGCCTCGATTTCTGGGATTCTTTGCGCCCGACCATATTGCCTAAGTATGCGATCGGGAAAGAGGTGAATTGTTTGCCTAAAAGATAGGATTACCTGATATCTAGCCTTATCTCGAGATTCTAGACCAGTCCAAAGGTAAATTGGCCACCATGGCACGGCCCAACGGATCAACAGGCCTCCATGGAAGGATAGCACCTCATCCCAATATTGTTGGGTATTGAAGCGAGAAAAGGCAATAGCTCGTCTCCTTGACATTACTTGCCTGGGTTGATATCGGCTCACATTTAAGGGAGGATCCAAGATCGATAACCTCTCGAATAGCCACAGCTGAAAAATCCGAAAAAAAATCAAAATCATCAAAATCACGTGAAAAAAAAAAACGTGAAAAGACGTGAAAACCGCAGAAGCCGGAAAATCGGGGAAAAACCGCGCAAAACCGGAAAAATGGGAGAAACCGGAAATTCAATTTTATTTTTTTTTTTCAAAAAAACGGCATACCTGTAGAAGCCGGGTACTTCCAGTCAACCTGGCTGACGGATCCCTCTTACGATTATCCAAACCCTGGATAATCTCCCCTGTAATCAGCCAAGCCGGGCTGTGCTGTAGAAGCCGGGCTGTAATCATCAGGTCAGCCACGGTGAAAAGTCTGACATGGCCCATACAAGATAACAAGTCCATATGTTCTTCGAAGGCATAAACATGGAGCATACAAAAAGTGAAGGCCCTACGGCTATGAACTGGCCTGACCCGGACATCATCTGGATTCATGAATTTTTCAGCCAGGTCGATCAGGGAAATGGTATCTCCTTCTAGCATACGGGATACCTCCATATGGGAAAGCCCTAAAAATTCCCTTAACTTCCTCCTTGGGTCAGAAACTGAAAAAGGGATAGCAGGGCGAAGTATAGGATTCCATCCTCCTGCAGCAGCAATTTCCTCAGGAATAGGGCAAATCTCTCCTCGAGGAAAACCAAATACATGATAGGTATCATCCCAATAGGACAAGCAAGCATCCAAGAAGTGGCAGTCTACTTGCATCTGACGGATCACGGACAATTGGGTCGCCATTCTGATTTAGGATAGCCCTATCGGCATCTCTAAAATACTTGGACCACTCGTGCAACATTCCGACTAATCGGTCGATTCCCATATTTGATTTGCTAAAAGAAAGAATAAATTTTTCAGGGCTTATTCTTTTCTTTAGGTAATTGAGGAATTGTGGAATTATGAAATTTATGAAGCAAAAAGGGGTATTTATAGCATGAAAATAAATCCTCCTCCTCACCTTAGGATTCCCAATCCTAGAGCATTTAGCATACAAGCCATTGTTCTAAGGCTTAGCTAAGTCATCCCGAGCATTCCTATTCCTTTTCAAAGTCAAAACAAAAATTCTTTAATTTTTTCAAAGACTTTTGCAAACTCAAAATTCAAACCTTTTCTCAAGATTTTTATTCCCCAGCACGAGTCATTTTTCCTACAAATATTACATGCAAAATTTTGCAGCTTTGCATAAATATGTACAGGACGACTCAAACAGGACCATGCAATTTGCATAACTCCCCAGCGGCATTTAACAAGGTGAGCCCACATACAGGCCCATTTTAAGTCTCATGCGACGAAATCCCCCACGGAGTTATCACCAGTTCATGTACATTTCTAGTCCATGGCCGGCGGGCCCTCCACGCAGGTCTAATGGACCTTAAACGACCCGACCGGAAGTTGCCAGGTTTTAATCCTTGATTGACCTGGTGGCTACTCTGACTTTCGCCCTGTCCAAGCCTCAGTCAGAGTGGGGGCTCTGTAGACACCCACATTTAACTGCCAGGTGTCTATAGTAGTTTCCGACAAATACCCGATGATGATCGGACGCTAACGTGCTTTAACGTACTCGGAAATGGGCTCGAAATGATGGACATTTGGCCTAGGCATTTTAAGGAGTACAAATTTCACAAAACCAACCTCAAATTCAGGCCCAGTGGGTCGTTTCGAGTCAAATAACACTAATTTGGGTCGAATCCGACACCAGGGGTAAAACCGTCTTTTAGCGACCGAGTCAAAACCCGGTCAAAGATATTTCCCGAAACTCGTAGGCTGACCGTGACACCTCACACGGTATATTCTCGGTCCAACTCTACAAAAATCAGCCATGCAAAATAATAAACAATTCCGTTTAAGGTAGAATTCAGTCCCGAGTAGGAATCCTATCCGAGAACCGACTCAGACACTCAACCGAGTGCAACCACTCGGCCAAGTAGTACAAGTCAGCCGGTTTACCTCTTTTCTTCTCTTACAAGAAAACGGAATTCTCGTTCTCCTCAGCTTCTTACCCAAGCGGTAATTCTAGCTCAAACAGGAATCCTATTCAAAAACCGATTCGAGCACCCGACCGAGTGTAAAACACTCGGCCGAGACAGCCCAAAACAATAGCAAATCAGCCGGTTTCCTCTTTCTTCCTTCACAAGAAAGCGGAATTCTTATTTCCCTCAAATTCCCCCGTTTCCTATCCTAAGCGGTAGTCAAACTCTCCTAAGTCAAGGTCGGGAATTTCCTATAAATAGCCCCTTGCACCCAACACATATTCATTGATCATTAACACCCATTATCGACCGAAAAATATACAATTTCACACACACACGACTTTTCAGCAATAGCTTTCTAGCATCCCGACACACATAATTCCTTAGCATCGAGAAACCGATATTACTTCACAAACCCGAAGGAAAACCGGCCCGATACCCGAAACCTTCACCCATCCAAACCGTGCCACCCTAGCCGAACCAAAACTCGACGCTCCCGTGCCTAGCCACATTCCGACGAGCTCCGATCCGAGTCATTAAGAGCATGTAGGTTGAGGGTGTAACCAAACCCGATTTCTTCCTTTCTCTTCTCTTCTCTTCTTCGTCCGTCGTGTCTTATTACGGGTCAAGAGTCGTTTTTTTTCTCCTTTCTTAATATCGTTATTAAGGAAAAACTATTTTCATAACGTATATTCTGAAAAATATGATATCGATTTTTCCATAATCGAATATTATATCGAAAAGAATTATATTAAGATTTCAACGATACTAAAAATCGTTACATCTTTTTTCGTTCGAAAATTCTTTTCTTTTCTCGTTCAAAACAAACTATTTTTCAAAACTTTTTTTACTCATTCTAAATATCCGATATCGATTTCATAATCGAGTATCGGATACGACGAATACCGAAAATATGGATCGAATACAAGTTAATTCATAATTTGTACGCGATTTATCAAAATAACAATTTTCGAACAAAAAGTAAAAACTGGACAGACCCGTACGCGAGCCGCGCCACGCCCGAGCGACTCGCGCACGAGTCTGAAACCCGGACTATTTTTTTACGTTTTCGTTCGTTTTATTATTTATTCTTCGATCGATTTCTAAAATTAACATCTTTTCTAAAAACTATTCTAAGTATTCGATATTGATTTCGTAGTCAACTATCGAATATAACGAATATCGAAAATATTAAGTCGAGTACGAATCATGCAATATTCATACGCGATTTAATGCAAACTTCGAGTTTTCGAAGACCGGACCCGAAACAGGCCACCACGCGACCCGCCGGCGTCCCGGGCGAGTCGCGCGGCCGGCTGTTTTGCCACGGCTTTTCCGTCCTTTTTATTATTTTTCGAACTTCGTTTTTTTTATACAAAACAACGTTCTTTTCAACGATATTTTCAGATTTCGATTAATATTCATTTTTTTTCGATCGCATATTTATTTTTGCTATATTATTATTTACAAATCGATACTAACTCGTTTGTTTGTTTTGTAGCAAATTCATCATTTTATTTCATTTGTTTTATTATACTAAAACGAATCTCACATGTTAAATTCAACTTTGACATCAATTAATTTTGCATGCATTAAACCACTTAGCAACCCGTTCAATTCCTCACATGCTTAGGAAAACAATGTTTGCATATCATTCATCGTTCAACTAACGCGCGCATTAAAACGTCATTCGATATCCTAGTAGAGGTCGCTAATGTGCGGGCGGGGTTGGGTGTTCTTAGTGAACTTCCCAACACGTACCCTCACCCCTTACTCAGAACCGTGGTTTCCGGATGTCCGAAACCATTGGCAACGAGAGTCATTCAATATACGATTAACCGCTCTAGTCGGCATCTATATCGAACTGCAAAGGGACGAGCCCAATAAACTCTGACATCGAAAATGGGCCGTATTTTGTACACGGCCCACTACGACATAGAGTGGGCTCGAACGGTTCCGAATAACCATAAAATTCGGTGGCGACTCCGACTTCGATTTAAATTTCCATTTGACCATCTCATGGAGATTCATTCGCCTCCCCAAACCCGCGCGTGGCCGCGTCAGGGTGGATCTATGTCATGTCCACACCGACCAAAAATATGCAGTCGCCATATTAATGAAAACGGTCGGTAAGTGGAATTACCAACCGTTTTCTTGACTCACCGACCGATTTTTTCAGTCGCTATTGAGCCTTATTCTTGTAGTGAATAACTAACTAATAATTACTGTATACTCTGTATCATAGTCAATCATTTGAATTTTTTAAGATTTGATTTTTAACATCAAATTTATAAGACTTTAATTTTTGTTTTATTATTTTACGCTATTTGTGACAGTGTAAGTAACCAAACGTGTATCTTAGGTATAAAAATCTTCAAAGTTTTTTGTTTAAATATGTATATTGATTTTTTTTCCTGCCGTGTACGTGTCCTACAAAATTTCGAATGTCGTGTCACGTGTCCGTGTCCGTATTGGTGCAACCTAGGTCTTAAGAACTCATTTTAGAACTCAAAAGAACACATTATTGCTCTTATTTATAATATAAAATTTCATCACCTTATTAAGAGCGAAAGAATAATCTTCTTTATAATATAAGATTCTATCGCCTCATCTTAATTTTTGGATATAGGATAATTTACTCAAGGTTTATAGTTTTAAGATCCGCTTTTAAGACCCAGAAAAATGTCTGATTACTCTTATTTATTACTCACCTTATTTTATTTTATTTTCGATGTGGGATAATTTTAGGTTTGTAGTATTTTTGTGGGATAATTTTAGGTTTGTAGTATTTTTGAAAGTTTTTTAAGACTCTAAAGATTGTTGATTGATATTTAAAATCGAAAGATTACTCATTTATGATATAAAATTCTATCACCTCATCATAATTTTTCGATGTGGTATCATAATTTTTCGATGTAGTAATTTACTTGATTAAGTTTATAGTTTTAAGAGCTATTTTTAAGATTTAAAAAGTTTGTTTTTATATTTAAAGTTAAAGGATAGACGATTACTCTTTATTTATATAATCGAATTTTATCCTCTTATTGGAGTATATATTTTTGATGAATGATTACTCTTATTTATATAATAAAAAAAATTCACCTTATTATAATTTTTCGATGTGGGATAATTTTACTTAAGATTACTCTTATTTATAATATAGAATTTCATCACCCATCTTAATTTTTCGATGCGGGATAATTATACTTTAACTATAAAGTCGTAGTCTTACTCTTAGAAACTTTTTTTTAAGTCTTAAAAAAGATTGTTGGTTAATATCTAAGAACGAAAGATTACATGGAATTCTATCATCTCATTATAATTTTTCGATATGTGATAATTTTAATTTAACTTTATTTGTAGTCTTTTAAGAACTTTTTTTAAGACTAAAAGTTTTTTTGTTGACATCTAAGGATGAATGATTAGTCTTATTTATAATATAGAATTTTATCACCTCATCATAATTTGGAGAAATGGTTACTTTTATTTATAATAGAATTCCATCGTCTTATTATGTTTTTAAGACTCAAAAGAGAGTGAGTATAATTTTTCGATGTGCGATAATTTTCTTAAGTATATAGTGTTAAGAGTTTCTTAATACTCAAAGATTTTGATTGATATAATATCTAAGAACAAATAATAATTAGTCTTATTTATAATATAGAAATCCATCACCTTATTATAATTTGGGATAATTTAACTAAAATTTGTAGTCTTATTTATAATATAGAATCATCACCGTACCTTATTTTAATTGTTTCGATGTGGGATAGTTTTAACTTTGTAGTCTTATTAAGACCTTTTTTAAACTCAAAATATTGTTGATTGATATTTAAAAACAATGATTACTCTTATTTAGTAGAAATTCATAACCTCATCATAATTTTTCGATCATCATAATTTTTCGATGTGGGAGAATTACTTAAGTTGATTGATGTCTAAGGAAGAATTATTATTAGTCTTATTTACAATATAAAATTTCATCACCTTGTTATTATAAATTTTTTATTTAAGTGTATAGTCTTAACAACTATTTTAGGACTCAAAAGATTTTTGTTTGATGAAACTTTATAATTTTTTGGATGTGGGATAGTTTTACTTAAGTTTATAGTCTTAGTACGAAGTATATTTTAAGACTCAAAAGATTTTTGATTAATATCTAAGAGCACATGGTTAATATGAATTATTACTTATAATATAAAGTTTCATCATCTTATTATAAATTTTTGATGTGAGATTATTTTTACTTAAATTTGTAGTCTTATTAAAAGACTTTTTAAGAGTTAAAAGTTTTTTTGATTGATATTTAAGAACGAAAGATTAGTCTTATTTATAATATAGAATTCATCAACTTATCATAATTTTTTGATGTGAGATAATTTATTTAAGTAGTCTTCCATCAGCTCTTTTTAAGACTAAAAAAATACATCATTACTCTTGTTTATAATATAGAATATCACTTCACCAATGTGATGTTTTTAAATTTGTAGTCTTATGCATTAAAATAAATTTGTAGTCTTATACATTAAATTTTTTTTGAGACTCATTTTTTGGTCGATAGTTAAAACCGAATGATTACTCTTATTTATAATATAAAATTTCATCATCTCGATGTAAGATAATTACTTCAATTTATAGTCTTAGAAACTCTTTTTGAGATTCAAAAGACTTTTGGTAGATATCGAAGAACGAATTATTACTCTTTATTTATAATATAGAATTTCATCATCATATTATAATTTGTCGATGTGGGATAATTTTAAAACTAATATATGTTATAAATTCATCACATAATGTGAAACAAATGATATGAAATTTATACTCTAATGAAAGCATTTTTTACCACGAATCTAATTATTTCATTTTTATAATTTATTTTACGATAATGTTTTAAAAAAATGAACTCTTAAGGTTTTCACGTCAGAATTGTAAAATATCACATTAATATAATAGATTAAATATATATTATAATAATTAAAAGATTCTCTAATTGATTTTTATTATTATTTATGATACTTTCCTAATTTGAGGTTTGATGAAACGGACCAATGAGATCGCTCGAAAAGAGCCTAATATATATATATATATATATATATATATATATATATATATATATATATATATATATATATTGATTTTTCTTTTATTCTTTAATAAATAAAAAAACACTCAATCCACTTATTTTCATCAGTACTAAATGTATATTCATTTATAAATATTATAAGATACATCTACCAGAATTATGGAAATATATATCCATTTATCATTATGATATTCATAATATTCTTCAAAAAATTATGTTACTTGAAACAGTCTAGATTCTTTTATACTGAAATTTTAAACAAAAAGTAAACTAATATTTACCGGATATTATATTTTCATTTTACAGAATATGACCTCATGTTAGAAAATAAATCTATACCCCCAATAACTTAACTTAGTATGGAATTAAATATTTTAAATAAAAAATCACTCAATCCACTTTTTTTCATCAGTACTGAATGTATATTCATTTATAAATATTATAAGATACATCTACCAGAATTATGTGGATATATATCTATTTACCATTATAGTATCCTTTATTTATTAAAACAGAGACCAAGGGAGGTGAGGTGGCACAGCTCATTAAGGGCCCGTTTTGTTCGCAAAAAGGTATGAGAATGAATTCAAGAATCAAACCAAGGTGTTATGGGGTTAGAACTTGATTCTTGATACTTGGTGTTTGATTCATTTTTAGATGATTTGGAATCAAATTTGAAATTCTATTTTTTTTTAAAAATTATACTCCTTCCGATTTTAAATTATCTTCCCATTTGACTTTTTGGTGAAAAATAAGGGTTTAGGAATGTGTGGGTCAAAAGAGAAGAAGGATGGGAGAGAAATGTAAGGGTAATTCTAGACCACAGGTTGATGAGGCAAAATAGAAATAGGGAAGAAAGAGTATTTCAGCCCAATAAGAAAATATGGAAGATAAATAAAAATCGGAGGGAGTATATAATAATCTTAGAAGTATTTTAAAAATTAGAGTAAATTAAAAAGGGTTATTTCATAGGAATAAAACCAACTATGTGTGTTCTTCTTAAAATAATCCAAACTATACGTAATCTCATTTTAATATGAACTACGCATTCATTAATCTCGCTTTGTTATGTATGAAATTATGACTTGCTATTACAGGTCATAGTGACTTGTTGTAACTTTCTAAGATTTTATTAGGTCCGTTGCAGTAATCGTGAAAATCAAAATAACAATAATTTTTTTTCATAGCTTCTATAAGACTAAATGAAAAAGAAATGGAAGATGAATTTTCGGTAATTTTTTTTTAATGACCGAAAATGAACACGAAAAGCAAATCAGAAGAAGATATAGAGAAAGAGTTGAATAAGGGAGTTTCAACAGGTAGCCTGATGCGAGTTCATTTTGCAGCATTGTTTTGATCAGTCCATATCTCGAGTTATACTTGGAATTTTATAGTCATTCAAAATGGAGGAGATAGATTTCGAGCTTATCTTTCCAATGACTATTCATGAAGGCTCATTGAACAAGTATTGACAAAGTTATGGTCCGAACAAGTCAGTTGTGCATGGGAAAGCACCGGGGTTAAAGAGGACGTTTGAAGCTGGTTGTGTTCACTTGGTGTGCAAGTCCAAATGAAGCTTTGTTATTAGCTCCATGTTCACACCAGCCACACCTTAATGCTCTCTTAGCTTTGTTATTAGCTCCTTGTTCACATGGTTGTAACTTTGTTTTTGTCACCCTAATCAGCCAAGTTTAAGGTCTGATTGTAGGCTATATATAGCCATTTAGTTGAATGAATAAGATGATCCAATTTGCAAATTAAAACTTGAGTAAAGCTAAGCTTTCTGTTTCGTCCTTGTAGTTTACAAGACAAAGTCTAGAGTAAGTCGCGTTACAAGCTCTAAACTCGCTATTTCAATCGAGTGTTTGATCTAGCAACCGCTTTGTTGAAGTATAGGTCTACTTCACCTAGCATACTATCCTTGGTTACGGTTTATCCTTCCTTAAAACTATCCTTACTTTCTGTTTTGGTTACTCATTCACGTTCCATTTCAGAATACTAATCCTACTTCATATTCTTGTTTCAAAGTTCATATCAACTCACATCATTAGTGGTATCAGAGCTACAACTCTTGATTTTTTCTTAAAATCAAGACGGTCCAACAAGCGTCGAAGCCAAGTTATTAGTTGAATTTCTGATTGCGATTGGAATTCAAAGGTTAAACTCGTGCGGGTAGTTCGAGGGTTAATCGGTTTTGATTGTTTCGTGGTTCTTGTTGAAGTTCGATTTATTTTCAAAAAAAAAAAAAAAAAACTGTTCACGAATTATTACTGTTCACGTAGTACTATTCAAAAAAAAAAAAGATGGCTGGAATTTTCTCGTTTGAAAACACTTACGAGGAAAGTTTGGTGTTTGATCCAACGTTACCACCTGTTTTTGACGAGTATCATCTTCAACCAAACGGGTTGTGCAAGAAGAAACAAATTCTGATCTTAATCAAAACAAGCATGGAGAGTAAGGGGGTTGAGCTTGTGGAATACTTTGAGAAGCAACAAAAGATACCTGATCCATCCTTGTTCACAACAAGCAAAGTAGAGTTCACAAGCATTCAAAACAACACCTACTTGAAAAGGAGTCGAGCTTGGGGTCGAGCCGTGATACCAACGTTACCCACACTTATGTCTATTTGGAGTAAGGATGTGTTGATCCTAACAAATTTTGTATTTGATCCAGGTGGGATACTTGTTACAAGAATTGAGGACAATTCTTTTTCAAAGAAGGTGAGTATGATGCGAGTTCATTTTGCAGCATTGTTTTGATCAGTCCATATCTCGAGTTATACTTGGAATTTTGTAGTCATTCAAAATGGAGGAGATAGATTTCGAGCTTATCTTTCCAATGACTATTCATGAAGGCTCATTGAACAAGTATTGACAAAGTTATGGTCCGAACAAGTCAGTTGTGCATGGGAAAGCACCGGGGTTAAAGAGGACGTTTGAAGCTGGTTGTGTTCACTTGGTGTGCACGTCCAAATGAAGCTTTGTTATTAGCTCCATGTTCACACCAGCCACACCTTAATGCTCTCTTAGCTTTGTTATTAGCTCCTTGTTCACATGGTTGTAACTTTGTTTTTGTCACCCTAATCAGCCAAGTTTAAGGTCTGATTGTAGGCTATATATAGCCATTTAGTTGAATGAATAAGATGATCCAATTTGCAAATTAAAACTTGAGTAAAGCTAAGCTTTCTGTTTCGTCCTTGTAGTTTACAAGACAAAGTCTAGAGTAAGTCGCGTTACAAGCTCTAAACTCGATATTTCAATCGAGTGTTTGATCTAGCAACCGCTTTGTTGAAGTATAGGTCTACTTCACCTAGCATACTATCCTTGGTTACGGTTTATCCTTCCTTAAAACTATCCTTACTTTCTGTTTTGGTTACTCATTCACGTTCCATTTCAGAATACTAATCCTACTTCATATTCTTGTTTCAAAGTTCATATCAACTCACATCATAGCCGGTCACTCATAGCAAAGCGATGTTAATGAAGACCTAGTTCGTATTAAAATGAAATTACGTATAATTTGTATTAATTTAAGAAGCACACGCATAATTGATATTATTCCCATGAAATAACCCAATTAAAAATTACTCCCTTTTAAAATACCAATTTTAAAATTTACTCCACTTTGAAATTTTAACTCCCAAAATCTATCAAAAGTTCAAAAATTGCTCCCAAATTTATTTTTAGGACGAAAATGCCCTTAGCTAGAAGGCGAGGTGAAGTGTTATGGCATAAAAAAGTTGGGGGCATTTTCGTTCAAAAATTATATTTTGGAGTAAGTTTTGAACTTTTGATAGATTTTGGAAGTTATTTTTAACAAAAATTTCAAAAGGAAGTAAATTTTAAAATTGGTATTTTAAAATGGAGTAATTTTTAATTTACTCTAAATATTATACAAAGTTAATAAACTTCTTTTAGATGATTGAGTCCTAACATTGACTATATAAAATCTAAAACATTTAGCACGAAAGAAAAATAAAATAAATTTCATTACAAAATTTTCTTGATATAAAACAGTGAGTTACATGAATGAATTTTTTTTCAAAATTAATGTTCTCGATAAAATATTTCAGTCATTATATTTCAACAAAAAAAATTGACTAAATTTTTTCGGAAAATTAAAGTTAATCGAGAGTTATTTTAGGCAATTGAGCAAATCTTCCTGATCAAGCTATATGTTGCATTCAAACGTATTGGGCCACACAGTTTGGGCTGGATTAACCTGTCTTCGCAATCCCGTCTTCGCACTGAATTAACCTGAACATTATAACTACTAAATTAATCCGTGATTCAAAATATGAAACCCTAATACATCTATGACAGTATCCCTTTAATTTAATATTTGCAAACAGAAAACGTAAAACCTAAAAAACCCTAATACAAAATTAAACCCTAATACGTTTATCACCTTTGTCGATTACTGTATAACTCAAAATTTATTCTCAAAAATGTCTGCTACCATTTTTTAGTCCAACAGTTGTATGATTTTGTTTCTTTTTATCGATACGGATTATTGAACAATATAAAATCCCTTCGATAATTTGAGAGGGAATAAGTTATATCGAGTAAGTTTTGCTTTATTAAAACGATTAGTAATTGTTAAGCTTAATATAATGTAGTGCCTCACTAATGTTTAATAATACCACTCGAGTGTGTGTCAAATTTTCGAAGCAAAATGTTTAATAATACCACTCGAGTGTACAGTGATCTCTATCAATTTAACTTATTACAATTTCACAACAACTAAAGTAAAAATGTTGTCTACTACACAAAAAAATCATCATCACACACGTTAAGCTTTTGTAGTTTAATAGTCCACTAATAAAATATTAAAGTTGAAAATTATCACCCGTAGCAGATCACTCGTTGAGATGATATTAATTTGTATTTATCGTGAAAATGAAAAAAACACCACGGCATGAAATTAAAATAAATTCGCCAAAAACAATAGAGGGACTTACGTAAATAAAAAAAATGCCCCAACCCGTGAATTTTCACGGGCCATTACACTAGTAATAGTACAATTATGAATGCATTAAATTGGAAATGACAGTAAAACTCAAAATTACGACTTCATATTTATAATTGTAGATACTCTGATCACCACGTTAGAGTCTAAGACCATGCGATGTGGTTGATAATCTAAGGACGAACGATTACTCTTATTTATAATTTATGATATGATATTCCATCACCTTCTTATAATTTTTCGATGTGGGTTAATTTTTTGGTTGATATCGAATGATGAACGATTACACTTATTTATCATAATAAAATAAAGGAAAAGAAAATATATCTATTTGTATTAGGATAATAATACAAGTAATAATTTTATTTTTATTATTAATTATTTTAAAATTGTAATTTTAAATTTTTAGAATTTCTTAAGAATTAAAATATTTTTTTGTTTATAGTCTTAATTTTTTTTAAAAATTCATTTTATGACTCAAGATTTTTGGTTAATGTATAATAATGTGGACATGACATAGGTCCACCCCGACGCGGCCACACGCGGGTTTGGGGAGGCGAATGAATCTCATGTGAGATGGATTTCGAGTTGAAATTTAAATCGAAGTAGGAGTCACCATCAAATTTTGTGGGAGTTCGGGCCCGTTCGAACCCACTCTATGTCGCAGTGGGCCGTGCACAAAGTACGGCCCATTCCGATTTCAGAGTTTATTGGGTTCGTCCCTTAGCATTGCGATACCGATACCGACATTATCGGTAATCGGGTATTGAATGACTCTCGTATGCCAATGGATTCAGACATCCGAAAACCATGGTTTTGAGTAAGGGGTGAGGGTACGTGTTGGGAAGTTCGCAAAGAACACCCAACCCCGCCCGCACTTAGCGGCCTTTACTAAGATATCGTTCGTTTTTGGTGTACGCGCGTTAGTTTGACGGTTGAATGATATGCAAACAAGGTTTTTTAGACTAAACATGTGAATTATGTTTGTTCTACGTCGTTTAATGCATATTGAACTAAGTCGAAGTTGTTTTAGCATGTGAGATTTGTTTTAGTATAATAAAACAAAAGAGATGCAAAATAGAAACAAACGAGTTAGTAACGGTTTATAGAAAAGATTAGAATGCCATAAATAATATGAAGCAAGGTTTTGAAAAGATTAGGACACGTGATAGACTTGACACGTGTTGACTGAAGTCGTTAAAATTTTTTTATCGAAGCTTGAAATATGTTGAAGGTTCACGGATTTGTCGTGACAAAGGCCACTCGATCGAGTCACGGATGGACTCGACCGAGTGGACTTCGGGAAAAGCCTTCTGTTCGGATTCTGAGATGTCACTCGATCGAGTCATGACGGGACTCGATCGAGTGGTCCTCAAAAAAAGCTTTCTGGTCCTGTTTTGGGGTGCCACTCGACCGAGTGGTTATGGCACTCGATCGAGTGCCCCCTGTTCGAGGGGTGACTCGATTTGCAATTTTTGAAGTTGCTTTTAATTTTTAAAAATCGATAATTTCGTTAAGCCGTGTAAAAATATGACATAATTTATACCCGACTTAAGATTTTCAGAACTCGTCAATATTTGATATTCGACTACGAAATCGGTATCCAATATTTAGAGCGATTGCTAAAAAAAAGGATGTGTTTGGAAATTGTTTTGAATCGAAATAAATCCCTCCGCGTTGTAATGTCGTATTAGTCTTTTTAGGACTATGTGACTATTACTGCAGCATCAACGAGAAAAGTTTTGGAAAACGGTTTTATTTGATTGATTCCTTTAGATCCGATATTCAACTATAGAGTTGATATCGAATCTCTAGGGACGACACTTTTATTGCTAATTATCGATAGTAATAATAATGATATTAAAAACGAGAAAAAGAAGAAAGAAAAAAAAACGTGAAAGAGAAGAAGAAAAGAGAGAGAACAGGATTTTGTAACACCCTCAACCTACATGCTTGATTATTTCGAAAACGGACTCGTAGTAGCGGCCTAGGCACGGGAGCGTTAAGATGTATATAGGAGAGTTATGGTGTGTATGGTTAGGGAGGGGATTTGGCGAGTTTTGCTCTCGGGTTTGTATATGGTTTGCCTAAAGTTGCCTAGAATTTCGGGTTGTGAACGGTCGGGAATCCTATAGGATTTCTAGAGGAAAGATGGGAATATAATATGCCTAGTATTGCTGGAATTCCGAGTTGTAATTTGTGTATGTCGGGATTGGAACTGTTGTGTTGTGAGTTGTTGATATGACTTGAATGTGAATGTATGAATTGTCTGTTGTAATTGTGTTGCGAAGGTGGGGGTATTTATAGGATGGGATACCCGACTTAGGATAGGAGATAGATGTCTTGCCAAGGAAGAAAGCAACCGTTTGGGGTGAAGTATGATTCCGTTTGTGGATAGAAGAAGCTTGCTTAAGGGGGAAGAAACTCTCGGTTTTGAGCTGGAACGTAGGTCACTCGATTGAGTAGTGCACAACACTCGATCGAGTGCCCAGTCTGATGCTAGATTTGGCGTTTTTTAGGAGCTCATTCGACCGAGTGGCCGGTCCACTCGATCGAGTGGGTCTGGGCCGAGTAGGAGTCTCATTTAGAGATTGATTTTTATCTTTAAGGAAAAGTTTTGGTTGCTTAATTCTTCTTCGTGGCTGATTTTTGTGAGGAATTGGACTTCCAATTGGATTCTCGAATGCTGCGTCAGATATTTATGGCTCGGAAATGCCTTTGACCGGGATTTGACCCGGTAGCTAAAAGACGGTTTTGCCCCTGGTGACGGTTTTGACCAAAATTAGTTTCATTTGACTAGAAACGTCCCACTGGGCCTGAATTTGAGGTCTGTTTGGTGAGATTTTTACTCCACTAAAAGCTCGTGCCAACTATTATTGATTCCGAGTCCAAAATCGAGTGTATTAAGTCATTTACGTCCGATCATCATCAGGTATTTTTTGGAAACTGCTATAGACACCTGACGGTCAAAATGTGGGTGTCTACAGAGCCCCCACTCTGACTGAGGCTTGGACAAAGCGAAAGTTAGAGTAGCTACCAGGCCAATCAAAGATTAAGACCCGGTAGACTTCCGATCGGGTCGTTTATAGTACATTAGACTCGCGTAAAGGGGCTCGCCAGCCATAAGACAGAAATCATACCTGAGTTGTTGCTAATAGCTCTGTGGGCACTTGCCTAAGAAGCCTTGGGTGTGCCCGTTTGCAGACACATCCCATCTTGGAGCTGCGCAGGAGCTTGCATAGGAGGCTATGGGTGTGTCCGTTTGCAGACACATCTCGATTCAGAATTACGCAGGAGCTTGCATAGGAAGCTATGGGTGTGTTGATTCGCAGACACATCCCGATTCTTTAGTAGAAATGTTGCCTGGGGGACTCTTACGAGGAGACTTCTTTCTCGAGTCTGGGTGTACCTGTATGATGCCGACACATAACAATTTGTATGTAACATTTAGGCGAAACACCGACTCACCTTGGGGAAGTAGAAGCTTGATGTTCCTTTGGGAAGTACAAGCTGGTACCTGAAACATTAGATATATAGGCAGAAATAGCAAATATAGCAGGTAGCAAGATAGCATACAGGAAATGCATTTAGCATCTATAGACTGACTTGCGCTGGGGAAAATGATTTTTGCTTTATTTTGAAATCGAAGTCCTGAAGCAACTCACGTGCTAGGAGATAGGTTTTCAAAATGGAAAGAGGTAGAAAAGAAATTTGCAGTTTAAATAGACTGAAATTTGACCTTGTCGAAAAGGATTTTCTCAAACGGCTAAGTTTTGCAAATTTTAAAATGAGGATTCGAAGAGAGAGGCCTACCGACAGACTTGACTCTGGACGCGATAGGACGAGTTGACAGACACGACTTGGACTCTCTAAGGGTTGGACTGTGACCTGGTAAGAGGGTGGGCCACCTAAGATGACAAGACTCTTAAGTTGCACTATCCCGTAGCCTAGGCGAGTGGCAACACGGTCGAACGTCGAAATGGGATAGATATGCTATACGGGGTTGCAGTAGTCTGTAATGAGACTGTTCTTGTACGATAGAACTTAGTAGTAGACTTGTGTTCTTTTGGATCTTCTTTGGTTTCGGGGTATATTCCCAAGGGAGGTGCTTATTAGAATCCCTGAAAAATTCTGGTCTTCGACTGAGCCGAGTACTAGGTCACTCTATAGAAAGGAGGCTAGTGTTTTGACAGTATTTGGATTATGTGAGCGGATGGAGAACTTCTGCCTAGGAGAAGCCCCCAGGACGACAAAGCTGGCTGTTGAGAACATGACAGTGTCGTGTCAGGAATGATGGTGCTTTTTGAATGTGTGTCAATATGGGTGGTTGTGCCTCTGTTGAAAGGCTGCCTACGTATTCACGTGTGGTGAAATCAAACCATGCCGTAGTTCAGTGTACTGGAAGATATATGATGATGCCTAGTTTATTAGGGCTTTGTGTGTAACTAGCCATAGTGATGGTATAGGCTAGGTGCATTCCCAATGATGCCTTGATCAAAGGGCTAGAATAGTTAGGATGTTAATCCTGTGACTGTGAACGTTCTCCGGGGTAGCCCCAGAGGTGGTGTGAACTATTTGGGCATGTTCTATGCTGACAGCAAGTTGAGTTCCCGTGTTTGGGGTTGGTAACTGGTTTGGATAATTTTGGAAATGTGGAGCTAGGTCGTAAATGGCTTTGATGATTCGAAATCTGGAGCTCGATTTCGTGGAGCTAAGGCTTTGAGGGTAGGTACCGTAATGTGGTAGGAAAGGGGAAGTCGAGTAAAAATGACTCGAACTTCAATCGGGGTAGGTTTGATAATGCGCGGGATCTGATTTCCATGTCCGACCCTAATGGTTAGGGTATCCAATGGAGCTTGAATCCTTAAAATTCTGGGCTGTCTCTATGTAGACACCCACATTTTGACTGCCAGGTGTCTATAGCAGTTTCCAAAAAACACCCGATGATGATCGGACGCAAACGTGTTTCTCCGCGCTCGGATATGGGCTCAAAACCATTAATTGCTGTCTTATGCATTTACGGAGTACAAATCTCACAAAACCGACCTTAAAATCAGGCCCTATGGGTCGTTTCCAATCAAATAAGACTAATTTGGGTCAAAACCGACACCGGAAGTAAAACCGACTTTTAGCGATTGGGTCAAACCCCAGTCAAAGCCATTCCGAGACATAAAAAGCAGCCACTCAAATGTCATAAATCCAGTTCAAATACAAAACCCACAAAATACCCAACTCGAGGCCCAAAATACCGGACCTCTCACTCCAGCTGACCCACTCGATCGAGTGCTCAGCCCACTCGATCGAGTGGGCCCTTAAGCAAGCCCGACTGCAGGCGCACTGGGACACTCGACCGAGTTAGCCACCTACTCAGTCGAGTAACCCTAGACGGGGTACGTAGCTTGGCCTATATATACACCCTCATACACACACATCAAGGGACTTTTTACACATCTTTTTTGCAACCCAAATCAAACCCTAATCTACAATAATCCTATACATTCAAACCCTAACCCTAGCATCTAGGAATCCGAACCCCAATCACCATAACTTAACTTACATCTCGATACTCACGTGCAAGTCGCAATTAACGAGTCCCGTCCGAGACAAGAACATGTAGGTTGAGGGTGCAAAAACCCCTTTTCTTTTCCTTTCTCTTCTTCCTCGCTCGTCGTCCGAGTCGTCTTCATCGTCCCGTTTTTTTTATTTTTTTTATCGTCATTATCGCATTCTAATATCGTTAATAATTATTAGTATAAAACATTAAAATACTTGTGAATTTGTGTCGAGTGCGAATGATGTCGGGATAAGAAAACCCGAATATACAAGGGTATTGCACCCAGCGTTGCCGGTCGCTTATCCCGACACCCCTAGCGCTTGATTATTGAAGCAAGTCAACTTAAACAATAGTTTTTTTACTTTTGTTTGTGTCATCATTCACCGCATATTTCATCAATTTCAAAACTATTTTCGAATCAAACATTTTTTTATTTAGGGTCGAAACCCGTTGACGCGGATCCGACATCACATAATCCCTAAGGATTTTTTACGATGTCGGGGATGCCGAGGGAATCAAGTCGGGTCCGTTTTAATCGAATTCAATCGCAAAGTGTCAATCAATTAGATTCGATACCAATTCAATAATTAGATATCGAATCTAAATGATTTAGTCAAACAAATTAACTAATGTGATTTTCGTTGATGCTAAAATAGTTGTCATTTAATTCGTTAGAATTAATTACAACACTATAAACGCGGAGAAAATTCATATCGTTTTAGTTAATCCAAACGACTTATATTATTTTCTTCAAGTTATCGCTCTAACATTCCATATCGATTCAATAATCGAATATGGGATGTGACGAGTATCAAAATTAGAATCGAGTATAAATCCCATAATATTTATGCCCGATTCAACAAACTCATCGAATTATCAAAATCAAAAGGCAATTTTGAAATCGTCAACAAATTGCAAAGCGAACCCTAGTTCGTACAGGGGGCACTCGATCGAGTGCCTAGTCTACTCGGTCGAGTGGCACCCCAAAAATGAAACAGAATGCTATTTTGACAACCACTCGGTCGAGTCCTGCCATGACTCGATCGAGTGGCCGTGCACTCGGTCGAGTTCCCTCATAACTCAGTCGAATGACGTCTCGAAATCCGGACAGAAGCCTTTCCAGAGGTCCACTCGGTCGAGTCCCTCAATGACTCGGTCGAGTGACACCTTTATCACATCAAGCCGTGAGTCCTACAAGGCCTTTCGAGTCTCATTAACGTTTTTTATGACTTAAGTCGACACGTGTCAATCAATCACGCAAAACATCACTTTTTCAAAACTTTGCATCGTCTTATTTACATCATTTCATATTACATCATTCACAAACCGTTATTATCGTTATACCGTTACTAACAAGTTTGTTATTTTCTTGTTGATTTTCATTGTTTATTTTATTGTACTAAAATGAATCTTTGCATGCTAAATTTAACTTTGACGTAAGAATTAGTTGCATTAAATCGACATAGAAACCCTTTCAATTCTCGCATGTCTAGGGAACATATTGTTTGCATAACATTTTCATCGTTCAACTAACACGCGTATTAGAAAGTCACTCGATATCTTAGTAGAGGCCGACAATGTGCGGGCGGGGTTGGGTGTCCTTTGTGGGCTTCCCAACACGTACCCTCACTCCTTACTCAGAACCTCGATTTCCGGATGCCCGAAACCGTTGGCGCACGAAAGTCATTCAATACACGATAACCGGTAGTGACGGTATCGGTATCGCAATGCAAAGGAACGAGCCCAATAAACTCTGACATCGGAAATAGGCCGTATTTTGTACACGGTCCACTAAGACTGTAATATTCCGTCCTATTTATACATGTTACGTTACTTATGTTAGTTCAGGGATTAGTTGATTGGTCATGTTGGTATTGTTAGTCCTTCCGTAGCAGGAGATGAACTTCGGGACGAAGTTTCTTATAAGGAGGGTAGATTGTAATACATGTCGTGTATTATGGGTATTTTCTATTTAATTTAGATCTCATTAATGAGTAGTAGTATATGTATTCTGTTAACTCATTTATTTTAACCCAGCTCGTTAAACCATACTAGCACCCGTATAATATACACCCGTTTTGTATACACCATTTTGCAATATATCGTATAACATGTAATCAAACACTTCATTTGGGCCATGTACGTATTATTAAATATTCAATCCATGACATTCAACCCATAATTTAATATTAAACCCCATTTTAATGAGTTTAGGGTGTAGGCAACGTAGGTTGCTTTGCCTTCAAACCTAGCCCCTCCTTCGTCCCTCTTTGTTTCGTGAACCGTCAACTGCCACCACCCATTCACAAAACCTTCAGCACCTCCGTCAAGAACCACCAGTACGCACATCTCTTCCTTGCCCTTACAACCACCGCCTTATGTCTCTCCTGTTGTGGGCCACCCTCATTTCAAACCCGAACTATCATCCATCTCGGTTACCTTTGTTTCGTCCTGGCCGCACGTGGTGGGCCCTTGACGGGATTATTGGTGGTTGTCATTGTTGTGGAGTTTGTCAGCGTCGTAGTAGTGGTTGGTCCTAGAATGGACGTGAGTATAGAGGTTGTTCGTTATGAGTCTGGTAGATCGTTATACACGTGAATCTTATCGGGCTATTGTTATCTCGTTGTAATTGTGGGCTGATTATCTATGTTTCGTTATCGTACGTGTAGTGTCCTTGTCTTGTCTGTTGCGTCGCTCCGCCGTTGTTTGTTATCGAGTACTAGGATGACGGTTCGTTATGAGTCATGAACGAGGGTGGTTGGCTGTTCATCATGTTATCACTTTATGTTGTGGTCGTGGGTATGTCTGGGTAACTGTTATGCTTACGGTTGACGACGTGAGTCTTGCATCTTGGGTTCCAGACGTTGTGAGACCATCGTGATACATATTTGCTTCTCTTGTTCAATCGATTGCTTCTTGTCGCTTTGACGAGGTAAGGTCTAACCTTACTGTTATACATATATATATATATATTGGTTTGAATAATATGTTGAGCATGAGTATATGAATGAAATTGTGATAGCATGTATGCATTAGGATGAGTCATTGTGATGAGTTGGAATTATTGAGATTCCGATGCTGAGTATTTATCGGGATAAGATTCCGATACAGAGTTTGATATGAGAGGCTACGGCCGCGTTGGTGTCTGCGGGACCACGCTTGGAATGTGAAGGTTACCTAGAAAAGTAACCTAGGTTCAGTTGATCTTGAACCTGCCCGTTTATTCGCCTCCTTTGGGTCGGCCTTAGGAGGGATGTGCACATTAATGAATACGGGGCCCCTGTTACTATAGTAGATACGGTTGTAGAAACCGAGATTGGAATTGAGATGACGATCATTGAGATCGTGATTATTGTATGATGGTATTATCGTGATTGTGTATTGATAATAGAATTGTCTCTCGCATGCTCAACTATTACTTTGATGAATGATATGATTATTCCTTACTCAGCATGGCTGACCTTGTTCTTTCTGTCACCTTGTCACCCAATTTCCTGGGGGCCTGTTATGATCCAATTGATATTTTTGATCAATTGGGGAGCAGTCTATAATGCAGGTTATATATGTCGTGATGTGTTTGGATGCTGGGATGCGTGTACGTGATTGGGGTGAACGCGATTACTGGCCTAGACGTAGTACGGGTGAATGCACAGGCGTTCCCGTTATATGGATCGTGTAGCTTCCGCTGTGTAACTAGAGTTGTAATAGTTAATGAGTTGTAATTGTTTAAATCATGTGGCCGGTTTGGCATTCCATATTGTATTGTAATGAGCTACTACCTCGGGAAACCGAGATGGTAACATCCTTATTTACTTGGAAATGTCTGGTAAGGCTCCTGGGTAAATCGGGGTGTTACAACGACATAGAGTGGTTTCGAACGGGCCCGAACTCCCACAAAGCTCGGTGGCGACTCCACTTCGATTTAAATTTCAATTCGATCCATTCTCATATGGAGATTCATTCGCCTCCCCAAACCCGCGTGGCCGCGTCGGGGTGGGCCTATGTCATGTCCACAATTTGGCGACTCCGCTGGGGATTAACTGATGCGTGACTTACCATCGGCATCCTCAGGGTGAGACTCGAATAGAAATCGTTTGACTAGTACAATACGCGTCTTAGTTTTACGGTTCATGCATAACCCCATATTTTCCCGGGCCGGTACTCGCGACCGACGTCCCACTATACCGTGATGTACTCCAATATGGATATGTCAAAGGTGTTCATAGTCGATTCGAGTGTGTTTCGCGGCATGTTCTAAGCTCAACTCGACTTAGAAAGTCCGTCCCGATCAACGTCTAGACTATGCGCACTGGTATAGACCCTTTATAGACCGACCGAGACTTAGTGTAAAGCATACATAGTGTCGTTATAATGCTTGCGTGACTATATGCTACTTGGTTTCCGTGTCATTTTTTTTCAAAGCCGTCTTTTTCAAAAAATGCATCTTTTTTCAAAATATCCAATTTCAAAACCTGGGACGTATACCGAATTTAGGACTTATGATTTTACTCAAAATAGCCTATTTCTGGCCGGTATTCTACCCATTTCAAAATCCGGGACGTATGCCGAATTTAGGACTCATGATTTTACTCAAAGTAGCCTATTTCTAGCCGGTATTCTACCCATTTCAAAACCCGGGACGTATGCCGAATTTAGGACTTATGATTTTACTCAAAACAGCCCATTTCCAGCCGATATTCCGCCCATTTCAAAACTCGAAAATATTTTCGAACTTTCAAAATTGTGGCCCGATATGTTTTCCGATTTTTCTCGAAAAATCGGGCCCCTCTCCACCGAATTTCTTTCGGATTTAAAAAAAATATGAATCCTTTTCAAAACCTTCCTCTTCTTAGGACTTCCCGTATTTAGCATGTGTCGGGTCGTGTCATAAGTCGTCGAAGGTCTTTAGCATCGAAACTCCGTCGATCCTACATCACGAGTTACCTCCCTATCCCAGTCCGCCATATTCGACTAAGGCAAGGCAAACCAACATAGGGCATACCCCCCCTACTAAGGAAAGCCCGCTTACACACTCGAGTCTAAATTAGAAAGTCCCACGCGACCCTTCCCTCTAGCGGGACGGTCCTCACGACCTTTCCTAAGGGAATTTCGCCCGTCTTTCAATCCGTTAGTCGAGTCGTCCCAATTCGAAAGTCCTTTAACTTAAGGGTCCACCCTAATCACAGGGCCGTTTTTATTCGGGTCGAGTTGAGGGTCTCTAGCGTCGAAACTCCGCCGATCTTACATCGCAAGTTTCTTCCTTTACCCGTCTGCCTTTCCTCGAGGCCGAGTCAACCTTTTACAAGGCATAACCTTATAACAAAAGGTTCGTGATCCTTACGGGTCGCTCGTCCAACACTCGAGTCACCTAGGGTTAGGTCACCACGGTTGGCCCGAGCACGTGGCACGGTCAAACACGGTCGCCCCATTTTCGGATTCACCCTTCTGCAGCTTAAGTCTGATTCGCGGTCGTTGTTATGTCTAGGTCAGCGTCCAGGTTTCCCGATCCGAGAGTCTTAGTCATTTCCGTCACCCCGGGCCATGTCTAGTTTGACTCATCCTCTTGCATGTACGCAAAACCGAGCTTAGGCGAGTTCTAACACCTGTCATTTCTTCCGATCAGGGACCCTATGAACGAGACCCCACCAAACCACAACAAATCCCGCGCCGTCGAGAAAGGGGATATCCAGGGGAGTATGCTTATGCTGTCTTGCTTCATTAACAATATCTTCTCAAAAATCAATACCGCCCTAGATAACCTAAATACCAGGGTGACCACCATCGAAGAGAGAGGTAACCCTCAAGTCACCTCTCCGAAAGTCAAGAACCAGTCAAAGGTAAGGACATTTACCCACTTGGATATGTCCTACACCGTCGCTTTCCAGAGGTTGGTTTCGAAGGGCCTAATACTACCTATAGGCCCAACAGTCGACCCACCTTTAGAAAAACGCTCCAAATCATGGAACGCTGAGCATTACTGCAAATTCCATAGAGGGAGGGGACACGATACAGAGCAGTGCTGGAAACTGATACACCTCATCAAGGATTCCCTCGATGCCGGGAGGGCTCCCATTTTGGAAACTTTATCACTTGCAAAGCCCCTCATGGAATATACAGGGCCCGATGACCAGGGCATCCAATCTACCTCCCATGCATCCAAGAGTCCGGATTTGATTTAAGTCCAAGTCTGAGTCTGAGTCTAGGATATACTATTTATTTCAATTTCAAAGTCGGAGTCAGAGTCAATTGTATTCTGTCCTCTTTCCGAAATTCAATAAAATCAGCTTTCAATATTCTTTCTCATAAATACTTTCCTTATGTGTTTCCGAAAACATGATGAACAACATCATACACTGTGAGCACATGCACGTGACTATTACAGGCACATCTATAATGACTGCAGGAAATTGAGACCCGTGTTTTCCTTTACCTGTTCTATGTCTAGTATAGAAAGCCACAAAACTACCCTTAGCAGGAGCGGTATCGAATCCTATGACAAATCTAGGTAGTCTCTTGGTTTGGGTTCAAGACGGGAGGCAAGTCCATTTCCCACAATAAAACACCTCTCCAATAAGACTGACCATTCCCTACCTTGGGTGTAAGTCTGACAAAAAAAAAAAACTGGACGAAAAAAAGGTCCAAGAAAAAAAAGAAAAACTGGACAAAAAAAATCAAAAGTCCAGGAAAAAGCAAAAGGCCACAAAAAAAGCAGGCCATTATCAAAAAAAAGAAAGAAAGAGGCACCCATCACCGAGGTTAAAGCGGTCAATCCAAATGAAGAATCCCATGACCGGGGCTAAGAAGTCAACCAACTAAAAAATATTCAAAAAACCCATGACCGTAGTTAACTTTCAACTCAAGTGAAACGGTCAATTCAAAATTATCAAAACCCATACCGTCCAATAGGGGAATGACAATTAAGCTGGTCAGCTAACACCACACTCAGCCTTCCCACATTACAACCCTCAAGACCTTCCCGAGACCTAGGCTAGAGACAGCCCGAAATTTTGAGGATTCAAGCTCCATAGGATACCCCTAACTATTAGGGCCAGACATGGAAACCAGATCCCGCATTATCAAAACCTGTCCAGATCGAAGTTCGAGCCATTTTTACTCGACTTCCCCCTTGCACAACAACTACAACACAACACGACATAACAAAATTCACCCGAGAGCAAATCTCATCAAATCCCCGAGCGCAAAACTCATCAAATCCCCGAGAGCAAAACTCATCAAATCCCCGAGAGCAAAACTCATCAAATCCCCGAGAGCAGAACTCGTCAATCCCATCCCAATTCTTCTCATCCAAACCAGTTACCAACCCCGAACACGGGAGCTCAACCTGCGGTCGGCATAGAACATGCCCAAATAGTTCAAACCACCTCTGGGGGCTACCCTGGAGAACGCTCACGGTCACAGGATCAACATCCTAACTATTATAGCCCTTTGATCAAGACATCATTGGGAATGCACCTAGCCTACACCGTCAATACGGCTAGTTACACACAAAGTCCTATTAGACTAGGCACCATAATATATCTTCCAATCCACTGAACTACGACATGGTTTGATTTCACTACACGCGAATACGTAGGCAGCCTTTCAACAGAGGCACAACCACTCACATTGACACACATTCAAAAAGCACCATCATTCCGGTCACGACACTGTCATGTTCTCAATAGCTAGCTTTGTCGTCCTGGGGGCTTCTATTAGACAGAAGTTCTCCTTCCACTCACAAAATGCAAAATACTTTCAAAAACTAGCCTCTTTTCTGTAGTGTGTCCTAGTACTCGGCTCAGTCAAAGACAAGAATCTGTCAGGACTCGAAGCAATATTCACTTTGGGAATGTACCCTAAAATCAAAGATCCAGAAGAGCACAAGACTACAACAGTCTCATTACAGACTACTGCAAGTCGCCAATAGCATATCTATCCCATTTCGATGCTCGACTGTGTTGCCACTCGCCTAGGCTACGGAATAGCGCAACTTAAGAGTCTTGTCATCTTAGGTGGCCCACCTCCCTACAGAGTCACAGTCCAACCCCTTTGAGAGTCCAAGTCGTGTCTGTCAACTCGTCCTGTCACGTCCAGAGTCGAGTCTGTCGGTAGGCCTCTCTCTTTAAATTCCCGCTTTAAAATTTGCAAAACTTAGCCATTTGAGAAAATCCTTTTCGACAAGGTCAAATTTCGGTCTATTTAAAATGCAAATTTCTTTTCTACCCTTTTCAATTTTGAAAACCTATCTCCTAGCACGTGAGTTGCTTTCAGGACTTCGATTTCAAAAAATTCAAAAATCATTTTCCCCAGCAGTCATATTTTCTACCTACGTGTTGCATGCAAAATTTATGTGACTTATACAGGTACGACTCAAGGCTTCAAAAGCAAGCCCGTACAGCTCACGTATCTCCCCAGCGGAAAGCCCGTGGCGGCATTTTCCCCGGAACGGCACGGGATGGGCCCACATATAGGCGTACCCAGTACTTATGGACAAGTCCGATTCCCCACAGAGTTATCAGCATCAGCTCAGGTATGACTTCTACCCTATGTCTGGCGAGCCCTTCACGCGAGTCTAATGGACTATAAACGACCCGATCAGAAGTCTGTCAGGTTTCAATCCTCGATTGGCCTGGTAGCTACTCTGACTTTCGCCTTGTCCAAGCCTCAGTCAGAGTGGGGGCTCTGTAGACACCCACATTTTGACTGCCAGGTGTCTATAGCAGTTTCCAAAAAACACCCGATGATGATCGGACGCAAACGTATTTCTACGCGCTCGGATATGGGCTCAAAACCATTAATTGCTGGCTTAGGCATTTACGGAGTACAAATCTCACAAAACCGACCTCAAAATCAGGCCCAGTGGGTCGTTTCCAATCAAATAAGACTAATTTGGGTCAAAACGGACAGCGGAAGTAAAACCGACTTTTAGCGATTGGGTCAAACCCCGGTCAAAGCCGTTCCGAGACATAAAAAGCAGCCACTCAAATGTCATAAATCCAGTTCAAATACAAAACCCACAAAATACCCAACTCGAGGCCCAAAATACCGGACCTCTCGCTCCAGCTGACCCACTCGATCGAGTGCTCAGCCCACACGATCGAGTGGGCCCTTACGCAAGCCCGACTGCAGGCGCACTGGGCCACTCGACCGAGTTAGCCTCCTACTCGGTCGAGTAACCCTAGACGGGGTACGTAGCTTGGCCTATATATACACCCTCATACACACACATCAAGGGACTTTTTACACATCTTTTTTGCAACCCAAATCAAACCCTAATCTACAATAATCCTATACATTCAAACCCTCACCCTAGCATCTAGGAATCCGAACCCCACTCACCATAACTTAACTTACATCTCGATACTCACGTGCAAGCCGCAATTAACGAGCCCCGTCCGAGACAAGAACATGTAGGTTGAGGGTGCAAAAACCCCTTTTCTTTTCCTTTCTTTTCTTCCTCGGGCGTCGTCCGAGTTGTCTTCATCGTCCCGTTTTTTTATTTTTTTTTGTCATTATCGCATTCTAATATCGTTAATAATTATTAGTATAAAACATTAAAATACTTGTGAATTTGTGTCGAGTGCGAATGATGTCGGGATAAGAAAACCCGAATATACAAGAGTATTGAACCCAGCGTTGCCGGTCGCTTATCCCGACACCCCTAGCGCTTGATTATTGAAGCAAGTCAACTTAAACAATAGTTTTTTTACTTTTGTTTGTGTCATCATTCACCGCATATTTCATCAATTTCAAAACTATTTTCGAATCAAACATTTTTTTTATTTAGGGTCGAAACCCGTTGACGCGAATCCGACATCACATAATCCCTAGGGATTTTTTACGATGTCGGGGAAGCCGAGGGAATCAAGTCGGGTTCGTTTTAATCGAATTCAATCGCAAAGTGTCAATCAATTAGATTCGATACCAATTCAATAATTAGATATCGAATCTAAACGATTTAGTCAAACAAATTAACTAATGCGATTTTCGTTGATGCTAAAATAGTTGTCATTTAATTCTTTAGAATTAATTACGACACTATAAACGCGGAGAAAATTCATATCGTTTTAGTTAGTCCAAACGACTTATATTATTTTCTTCAAGTTATCGCTATAACATTCCATATCGATTCAATAATCGAATATGGGATGTGACGAGTATCAAAATTAGAATCGAGTATAAACCCCATAATATTTATGCCCGATTCAACAAACTCATCGAATTATCAAAATCAAAAGGCAATTTCGAAATCGACAACAAATTGCAAAGCGAACCCTAGTTCGTACAGGGGGCACTCGATCGAGTGCCTAGTCTACTCAGTCGAGTGGCACCCCAAAAACGAAACAGAATGCTATTTTGACAACCACTCGGTCGAGTCCTGCCATGACTCGATCGAGTGGCCGTGCACTCGGTCGAGTTCCCTCATAACTCGGTCGAATGACGTCTCGAAATCCGGACAGAAGCCTTTCCAGAGGTCCACTCGGTCGAGTCCCTCAATGACTCGGTCGAGTAGCCCCTTTATCACGTCAAGCCGTGAGTCCTACAAGGCCATTCGAGTCTCATTAACGTTTTTTATGACTTAAGTCGACACATGTCAATCAATCACGCGAAACATCACTTTTTCAAAACTTTGCATTGTCTTATTTACATCATTCCATACTACATCATTCACAAACCGTTATTATCGTTATACCGTTACTAACAAGTTTGTTGTTTTCTTGTTGATTTTCATTGTTTATTTTATTGTACTAAAATGAACCTTCGCATGCTAAATTTAACTTTGACGTTAGAATTAGTTGCATTAAATCGACATAGCTAGAAACCCTTTCAATTCTCGCATGTCTAGGGAACATATTGTTTGCATAACATTTTCATCGTTCAACTAACACGCGTATTAGAAAGTCACTCGATATCTTAATAGAGGCCGCCAATGTGCGTACGGGGTTCGGTGTCCTTTGTGGGCTTCCTAACACGTACCCTCACCCCTTACTCAGAACCTCGGTTTCCGGATGCCCGAAACCGTTGGCGCACGAGAGTCATTCAATACACGATAACCGGTAGTGACGGTATCGGTATCGCAATGCAAAGGGACGAGCCCAATAAACTCTGACATCGGAAATGGGCCGTATTTTATACACGGCCCACTAAGACATAGAGTGGGTTCGAACGGGCCCGAACTCCCACAAAGTTCGGTGGCGACTCCATTTCGATTTAAATTTCAATTCGATCCATTCTCATATGGAGATTCATTCGCCTCCCCAAACCCGCGCGTGGTTGCGTCGGGTTGGACCTATGTCATGTCCACACTCTAGCCTAGGTCCCGAGAAGGTCTTGAGGGTTGTAATGTGGGAAGGCTAAATGTGGTGTTTGACCAACTTGATTGTTTTTCCCCTTTTTGGATGGTATGAGTATTGATAATTGACCGTTTTCACTATGGTCATGGGTTTTTGAATTTTTTTTGGCTGACCTCTTAGCCCCGGTCTTGGGATTCTTCACTTGGATTGACCGTTTAACCTTGGTCATGGATGCCTTTTTTTTATGATGGCCTGCTTTTTTGTTTTGGCCTTTTGCTTTTTTTCTCTTGGACTTTTGATTTTCTTTTGTCCAGCTTTTTTTTCTCTTTGTTCTGTTGGTCAGACTAACACCTAAGGTAGGGATTGGTCGATCGTATTGGATGGGTGTTTATTGTGGGAAATGGGCTTGCCTCCCGTCTTGAACCCAAACTAGGAGACTACCTAAATTTAGGATTCGATACTGCTCCTGCTAAGGGTAGTTATGTGGCTTTCTATACCAGACATGGAACAGGTAAAGGAAAACACGGGTCTTGATTTCCTGCAATCATTATAGATGTACCTATAATAGTCACGTGCGTGTGCTCACAGTGTATGATGTTGTTCATCATGTTCTCGGAAACACATAAGGAAAGCATATAGTGGAGATAGAATATTGAAAGCTGATTTTATTGATTTTTTTGAAAAGAGGACAGGATACAAATGACTCTGATTTTGACTCTGAAATTGAAAGAAATAGTACATCCTAGACTTGGACTCAAACTAGGACTCAAATCAAATCCGGACTCTAGGATATATCGGAGGTAGATTGGATGCTTTGGTCGTTGGGCCCTGTATAGTCCATGAGGGGCCTTGCAAGTGACAATGTTTCCATAACGGGTGTCATCCCGGCATCGAGGGAATCTTGGATGAGGTGTTTCAGTTTCCAGCACTGCTCTGTATCGTGTCCCCTCCCTCTGTGGAATTTGTAGTAATGCTCGGCGTTCCATGCTTTGGAGCGTTTTTCCAAAGGTACGTCGGCTGTTAGGCCTATGGGTAATATTAGGCCCTTTCAAACCAACCTTTGGAAAGCGACGGTGTAGGACATATCCAAGTGGGTAAATGTTCTTACTTTTGACTGGTTCTTGATTTTCGTAGAGGTGACTTGTGGATTACCTCTCTCGGTCTTGCCATCTTGGGGGTATAGGATGGTTTTATAAGAGTCCTCACCCTTTAAATGGCCCGGTTGGATGATTGGCTGCCTTACCCGTTCTAGTTGTGTTAGACGGGATTGGCTTCTTACAAGATCCTCTTCGATGACAGCTACTCTGGAACCAAGGTTATCTAGGGCGATATTGATTTTCGAGAAGATATTGTTAATAGAGCAAGATAGTATAAGCATGCTTCCCTGGATATCCCCTTTCTCGAAGGCGCTGGCTTTCTCGTGGTTAGGTAGTGTCTCTTTCATTGGGTCCCTGGTAGGAAGAAGCGACGGGTGTTAGAACTCGCCTAAGCTCGGTTTTGCGCAAATGCAAGAGAGAGAGAGAGTCAAACTAGACATGGCCCGGGGGGACGGAAATGGCTAAGATTCTTGGACCGGGATACCCGAATGTTGACCTAGAAAAACTAATGACCGCGAATTAGAGTCGAGCTGCAGAAGGGTGAGTCTGAAAACGAGGCGACCGTGTTTGACTGCGCCACATGCTCAGACCAACCGTTGTGACCTAAACCCTAGGCGACTCGAGTGCTCGTAGCATGGGTTCGACTCGAAGAAGGCATCATAAGGACGTCGATGCAGAATGAATGTAGGGTACCCCTGCTCGGGCGGAGGATAGCCCCCGAGTGAGACGAAGAACTCAGATAAGACTCAGATTGTGTGACATCTAAGTGACTCAAAAGCGGGGTACGTGAGACAACACGTGCAAGACATGACCCTTAGAGCAACCGTGATTGATCGCTCTGCTGAAGGGTAGTCCCCGAGTGAGGAAAAGCCTGAAAAGGGAATGACTTGGAAAGGACACCTAGACGGGTGACTCGTGAAAGGTGGGCCTCCCTTAGGATTCGGCAGGTGGGCCGAGGCCTGTTCGTAGGAAGGTCCACGTGAGATATTCCCCAGACTTTTGGATTCGAGTGTGTAAACGGGCCTTCCTTTGTAGGAGTATGTCCTACGCAGGTGGGCCGTGCCTTGACAAATAAAGCGGACTGGGATAGGGAGGAAACCCGTGCTATAGGATCGGCGGAGTTTCGACGCTAAAGACTTTGACAACTTATGACAAGACCCGACACTGATAAATACGGGAAGTCGTAGGAAGAGGAAATTTTTGAAAAGGGAGTTTGTTTTTTTTGAAAGATCCGAGAAAGTCGGATGGATGGCCCGAATTTTTTTGAAAAAAAAAATGTTATCGGGCCGAGATTTTTGAAGTTTGAAAATGTTCGGGTAGCATACCGGCTAAAAATAAGCTATTTTGAGTAAAATCACAAGTCCTAAATTCGGTAGCGTCCCGGGTTTTGAAAAATGGATAATTTTGAAAAGATGCAAGTTTTTTGAAATAACGATTTTTGAAAAAGATGACATGTAAATCAAGTAGCACGTAGTCATGGAAGCAGAATAATGACACCATGTATGTTCTTAGTCTAAGTTTCGGTCAGTCGAAATAGGGTCTATACCAACAACGACGGCTTTTTCGCAAATCAGGACGGACTTCCTAAGCCGAATTGGACTTAGAACATGCCGTAAAACCCATGCGAGTTCCGCCATCGGAGTCTTTAGTGCACCCATTTAGGAATGCACCGCGGTATAGTGGGACGTCAGTCACAAGTAACCGGTTCGGGCAAAATTTGGGTTATGCATGAACCATTGAACTAAAACGCGTACATTACTAATCGAACGATTTCTTTTCGAGTCTCACCCTAGGAACCCCGATGACTAGTGGTACATCAGGAATCCCCAGCGGAGTCGCCAAATTGTGGACATGACATAGGTCCACCCCGACGCGGCCACGCGCGGGTTTGGGGAGGCGAATGAATCTCATGTGAGATGGATCTCGAGTTGAAATTTAAATCGAAGTAGGAGTCGCCACCGAACTTTGTGGGAGTTCGGGCCCGTTCGAACCCACTCTATGTCGTAGTGGGCCGTGCACAAAGTACGGCCCATTCCGATTTCAGAGTTTATTGGGTTCGTCCCTTAGCATTGCGATGCCGATACCGACATTATCGGTAATCGGGTATTGAATGACTCTCGTATGCCAATGGATTCGGATATCCGGAAACCATGGTTCTGAGTAAGAGGTGAGGGTACGTGTTGGGAAGTTCACAAAGAACACCCAACCCCGCCCGCACTTAGCGGCCTTTACTAAGATATCGTTCGTTTTTGGTGTTCGGGCGTTAGTTTGACGGTTGAATGATATGCAAACAAGGCTTTTTAGACTAAACATGTGAATTATGTTTGTTCTACGTCGTTTAATGCATATTGAACTAAGTCAATGTTGTTTTAGCATGTGAGATTCGTTTTAGTATAATAAAACAAAAGAGATGCAAAAATAGAAACAAACGAGTTAGTAACGGTTTATAGAAAAGATTAGAATGACATAAATAATATGAAGCAAGGTTTTGAAAAGATTAGGACACGTGATAGACTTGACACGTGTTGACCGAAGTCGTTAAAAAAGTTTTATCGAAGCTTGAAATATGTTGAAGGTTCACGGATTTGTTGTGACAAAGGCCACTCGATCGAGTCATGGATGGACTCGACCGAGTGGACTTCGGGAAAAGCCTTCTGTTCGGATTTTGAGATGTCACTCGATCGAGTCATGACGGGACTCGATCGAGTGGTCCTCATAAAAAGCTTTCTGGTCGTGTTTTGGGTTGTCACTCGACCGAGTGGCTATGGCACTCGATCGAGTGCCCCCTGTTCGAAGGGTGACTCGATTTGCAATTTTTGAAGTTGCTTTTAATTTTTGAAAATCGATAATTTCGTTAAGCCGTGTAAAAATATGACATAATTTATACCCGACTTAAGATTTTCAGAACTCCTCAATATTTGATATTCGACTACGAAATCGGTATCCAATATTTAGAGCGATTGCTAAAAAAAAGGATGTTTTTTGGAAATTTTTTTGAATCGAAATAAATCCCTCCGCGTTGTAATGTCGTATCAGTCTTTTTAGGACTATGTGACTATTACTTCGGCATCAACGAGAAAAGTTTTTGAAAACGGTTTTGTTTGATTGATTCCTTTAGATCCGATATTCAACTATAGAGTTGATATCGAATCTCTAGAGGCGACACTTTTATTGCTAATTATCGATAGTAATAATAATGATATTAGAAACGAGAAAAAGAAGAAAGAAAAAAATTAAAAAATTAAAAAAAATTAAAAAAACGTGAAGGAGAAGAAGAAAAGAGAGAGAACGGGATTTTGTAACACCCTCAACCTACATGCTTGATTATTTCGAAAACGGACTCGTAGTAGCGGCCTAGGCGCGGGAGCTTTAAGATGTATATAGGAGAGTTATGGTGTGTATGGTTAGGGAGGGGATTTGGCGAGTTTTGCTCTCGGGTTTGTATATGGTTTGCCTAAAATTGCCTAGAATTTCGGGTTGTGAATGGTTGGGAATCCTATAGGATTTCTAGAGGAAAGATGGGAATATAATATGTCTTGTATTGCTGGAATTCCGGGTTGTAATTTGTGTATGTCGGGATTGGAACTATTGTGTTGTGAGTTGTTGATATGACTTGAATGTGAATGTATGAATTGTATGTTGTAATTGTGTTGCGAAGGTGGGGTATTTATAGGATGGGATACCCGACTTAGGATAGGAGATAGATGTCTTGCCAAGGAAGAAAGCAACCGTTTGGGGTGTAAGTACGATTCCGTTTGTGGATAGAAGAAGCTTGCTTAAGGGGGAAGAAACTCCCGGTTTTGAGCTGGAACGTAGGTCACTCGATTGAGTAGTGCACAACACTCGATCGAGTGCCCGGTCTGATGCTAGATTTGGCGTTTTTTAGGAGCTCACTCGACCGAGTGGCCGGTCCACTCGATCGAGTGGGTTTGGGCCGAGTAGGAGTCTCATTTAGAGATTTATTTTTATCTTTAAGGAAGAGTTTTGGTTGCTTAATTCTTCTTCGTGGCTGATTTTTGTGAGGAATTGGACTTCCAATTGGATTCTCGAATGCTGCATCAGATATTTATGGCTCGGAAATGCCTTTGATCGGGATTTGACCCGGTCGCTAAAAGACGGTTTTGACCCAAATTAGTTTCATTTGACTGGAAACGTCCCACTGGGCCTGAATTTGAGGTCTGTTTGGTGAGATTTTTACTCCGCTAAAAGCTCGTGCCAACTACTATTGATTCCGAGTCCAAAATCGAGTGTATTAAGTCATGTTTACGTCCGATCATCATCGGGTGTTTTTTGGAAACTGCTAAAGACACCTGGCGGTCAAAATGTGGGTGTCTACAAATAACGAATTATTATTACTCTTATTTAGAATACTATGACCTCATTATAATTTTCCGATGTGAAATAATTTACTTAACTTTATAGTCTTAAGGAGATTTTTTAAGATTCAAAAGAATTTTGGTTAATATCAAAGAAAGAATTCGGGTCAATAAAGGAGGGATATCAACTCGTTTTCTATAATAATAGTCGGGTCAATTCGGTTTAGAGGTCAAAATCAGGTCTTTAATTCGGGTGTCGGGTTGGGTTCGGTTTGGTTTATTTGGGTTGGGTCAGTTTTGTCAAATCTACTCCTCCTTACTTCTCTCCTTTATCCTCTCTCTCCCTTGCCCTTCATCTTTCTTCAGTTTTTTTCTATACGTTTCGTTTAGATTAACGTGATGATTCTGGTGTAAGATTGTATTGTTAGCTAGGTTTGGTGAGGTTGAAGACTTGAAGCAAGAGAGACGGAGGTCATTGATGACGTTTAATGCCCCGTACACTAAGCAAGTGAAAAGAAGTGAAGCAATATGAAATAAATTAAAGGCGAAAAAGAAAGGTGAACGGGTTCTATCGCTAACTGGTCATCTATACTACTATGGTTAACTACTTCAAAAATACGTATTATTCTCTGATTTATTAAAATTGGAGTTATTTTTCGGAAGACGCTCTATAGTTGGTATTATTGTCGTTAAATAAAATTAAAGGTAAAAAATGAAGGTGGAAGGGTTCTACAGGTAACCGGTCAGTTATACTACTCTGATTTAACTACTGGGAAGACGCCCTATAGTTGATATTATTGTTGTTAAATAATGATTTGTCTTATTTTAATATAATACTCCAAATATATAAAACTTTCTTGGGATAAGAGTAATATGTTAAGGGGTAATACATTACTTAGTGAAGAAGTTATGTCCACTGTCCTACGGATTAACCCGCTTAAGTCTATGTATCCTATATGCCTTGCTAGAGGTCGATGTCGGATTGAGATGTAAATGAGTTACGTGTCTGGTACTCTTAAGTGGACCCATTGGGTCACACACAATGTGTACGGGATATTATTAATATATATCGATATATTAAATATATCGGGTCAGTAGTAATACGGACCCAACTGCGTTGTCGGGTTATGGTAATTAGAGTTATACTAACAATCTAATTATGGTAATTAGAGTTATGCTAATAACCTAATTCTACCTTCTCATCTACTATATAAGGAGGCTCATATGATGAACCAAAATATGGAATTAAGAGTATAGACTCATAATATATATTCGTCTTATAAAGAGTTGTAAGAGAGATAGAGAGAAGTGGTGAGACGGTCTCACGTACTTTTATACTAGCGTATACGTCGCAGTTTCGTATCTGTGTGGATACCAAAGGAGGCATCACGTTTGGGGTGCTTTATTATGTCCGTGGGAATTATTTATTCTGTCCGTGGAGATTATATATATATATATATATATATATATAGAGAGAGAGAGAGAGAGAGAGTGAGGATCCGGTGAGTCTCCCTCTTTAGATGAGTCCGTCCTTTCAATTTGGACCACACAATCAAACAAGATTGAATGTGTAACACCCGCTATTTTTCCTAAACATTTTATTCTTTCTGTTAGGACTTCGTCTTAACTCTGTCACTTTTGGCCTCATATTTTATCATTTTACTAAGCTTTATTTTAATTTTTGAGTTTAATAATTTCTATTTTTAATTTTAAAGATTTAAAATTCTTTTAAATCCATTTATTTGGTTTCTTCGTAAACTAAGTAATTTTTCCGCGAGGAATTCTATTTCTCTCCGAATTGACATTTTTAAGCTTGGATTTAAGTTATTCCTTTTTCCTAAAAATGTTTGAATACGTTTATGGAATATTTTCTACTAAGATATATTTTAGTTACTAAAAAAACAAGCCATTTATGATTTTATTACGAAGCTTCGCGAATAATTATTTTCTTACGCGAGGTTTACTCGAATTACTTTGAAATGCCTTTAACTATTTTACGATTATACTTTTTATCAACTTATAAATTATTTGAGACTGTTTTCTCACATTTTGGACCGACTAAGCTCTTAGTCACAAGTTTTACTACATTTTATTTAAACGTTTCATTTCATCACATTAAAACGTAATCATAAGATAAATCATTTTCATTCATTGTAGCATTTATGTCAAAACTTTTCTTACTCCCTCTCTTATCCATTTTGGCCGGCCAACTATAGGTCTAGATACATTTTGGATTCCTCATTTTGAAGCCTTAATTCATTCTTACTCCTTTAAGTGTAGTAACCTCCATCTCCTCCTTTACTCTACATTCATTTTTGCATTAACCAAAAATATTCATCACTTTTTCTTCTCTCTTTTGGCCGGGTACTTCATACCCTCCTTGGGCTGATTTTTGCTCCATTTCAAGTCTCAATCACATCATTTTTATCGTCATAATAATCCTCTTTCCGATTCCTTCGTTAAGGTATTAATCGACGTCATTTTCGATCAATTTTTACCTTGTTTTTTTATTAGTTTTCTCATGGTATTTTTCTGCCATGATTTACGTGTTTGGTAGGATTTTTGGACGATCCCGAAGCCGACGAATATATCGTTGATTCAGACTTGGAGTTGAGGTAACGTCGATGTTACTCGGTATTTCAAGATTTTAATTGAGTATTTGCATGTATATATTTTTATATTTTATTTTGGCAATATATGTATGTCACGAATTCTGGAAAAATTTTTAAATTTGAAATTTTGCATGTTTCGATATTTTTATCGCTTTTACGAGATTAACGATTAAATTGTTATATTAATTTGTAAAATCGTAATAATCGGCCTAAACATGTAATATATATTTATATTCTGGAAAAATGTTGTTTTTGATAATTTTTAGTAATTTAGTATTTTTCTGATATTTTTGATATCGATTATTGAATTATTATCGTTTTCGGACAAAAACGATTGAAAACCGATTTTTAGTTCTAGTACTTAAACATTTTATTTTAATCTGATTTTTGACGTAGTGAAACTTTCTGGTGAAATAGAATTTTCTGATTTTTTTCATAATTTTTCGGAATTGTTAAGTGGATGAATTAATTAATCACTTTAAATCATCGTTTATCGTTAAAACCGTGTTTGTTGTTTAAATTCTCGATTTCTGGTCTTTGGTTTAAATCTGGAAAAATTTATGATTCTGATGATTTCATATTAAAATGTATTATTATGATTTTTAGTGCCTTAATAAAATGTTTGGAACGATAGGTTTGTTAATAAAATCGTTAATTGCGAAAACGGGTTTAAATGACGGTTTTGTTGAAATTTGTTGAAACTGGATTTTGGAAAAATTTGGAAAAAAAATTATATTCTGTAAAATCAGGATTTTAAAAGTGTAATAATAATTTTTGGATATTAATACTTAAATCGTTTTGTAATTACTATTTTTATTAATCGTTATTGTCGAGATTGGACGATTAACGAGAAAACGCTTTAAAAACCGAGTTTTTAGAATTCTGGAAATTTTCTTTCCTGGACAGAATGTCCATAAATATAATTGAACTATTTTACGTAATTTTTGTACTATTTATTACAGTCTTTAATTAATAAATATTGATTTTCGGACAAATTGTGATTTATCGTTAAATGCTTCGTATTAACTAAAAGGATTATTTTTCTTCCAGCAATTTTGAAAGTATTAAATCTGAAACTTTAAGGTTTAAATCATCCCTTAACATACTCTAAATATATTTGTTGGTTTAATTAAATAAAGACGTTCAAGTATTTAATTTAGTATTTGCCGTAAAATCCTATTTATAATTTTATCGTCGAAACTAATAATAATTAGGGAATTTTAGCTTTATAACTTTTGAAAACACCCTAATTAGTAATATTAAAATATTTAAGATGTTTCTAATCATCTTATAACACTTATACGATATTTTAATAATTTCATAAAATCAAATGTTCTTACTTTAATAATTAATATTGTTAAGGCCGAAAGTATTAGTTTTATAAATCTATATCGTTTACTAAAATGTGGTATTAGTATGAACTAATATTTTCACTACTTTGATATGATGCTATTTTTAGTAAAGTTTCTAAAAATAGAAGTTTCCTAAAATAGAAGTTTCCTAAAATAGAAAGTTTCCTCTTTTAGAATATAAATGTTTACTTCTTTTATCCTCATATTGTTTATGATGAATACATCTTTTAAATATCGATAATGGTTTGTTTTGGAGTTATGGAATAAGGACAAGTGTGGGTTTAGAGTAATATAGTCTGGGATGTACGTTTTGCCATCAACTGTAAGGCTGGTGTGTCTTTATGGGGCGCATTGGTTGTTGAACTGAGCATGGTTTGTGTTCAGGAGAGTGTATATTTACCTTAAACTTAGATATCGCATCGTATAAGTCGCGTCGGGTTGAACTGGATATGGTTTGTATCCAGGAGGGGTGTGCACTACTTAAGCCAGGACCTCGCTGCACGCAGTCCTGTTATGGTTGAGTTGCCTAGTTAGAGACCAAAGTCTAATTTGTTTTGACTAAGTTCTCGAAACTAGTTTTTAGTATTATCCTAGTGAAAGTCTAGATTCTACATTACTCCTATCCATAACGCCATTTTGATTATTTTATTTATTATCGATATAAATTGGCGCAGGTTGGCAAATATCTTTATGTGTCTTCGGAAACCCCTTTTGAATAATTTGTTCGACGATAAACCTTATTTTAATATGATGTTTTACTGTTTTCCATTTTTACTATTTTTCCTATATTAGTAATTACTGTTTTAAAATCCTGTTATACGGCTGGGAGAACGTTGACGTTGCTCCCCACTGATTGTGGCTGTTATGTTTTAACATGGCAGGTATACGTGTTTATTTTCCGGTGGGTGTGGGCTAGCGAGCAGTCTTGGATCCTGCTGATCTTTTAATAATCATGTTTTAAGGATTGTTTAACCTCTTTACGGATTGTTTTAAATTTTAGCCATTTTTATGTATGGCGCATGTTTGACTTTACCAATTTAATTTAATAAGACATAGTTTTGTGTGTTTTAATCCCGACTCTACAGTGTTTCCGCCACTGTATCGCGCTAGAAATTTTTAGGGGATTACAGAATGGCTGAGATTGGACCACGTCATTAAGGAAGAGTAACAAGGCTGCATTTGCATACACAAACATCATAACTCTTTAATTCCATATTACTGTGATATTATTACTGTGACAGTGTCACAGTAAGATATTTGTGTTACTGTAATAGTGCTCTGTTACTGTAACAGTGCTACTGTTAATCTCATGTTGATGTTACTTTGTAGTGTCAATTGATAAATGAATTTGACATTATTACTGTGACATTATACTGTGATTCCTTATTACTGTGACAGTGTCACAGTAAGATATTTATAACTCTTTAATTTCATATTACTGTGACATTATTACTGTGACATTATTATTGTAATTCCTTATAACTGTGACACTGTCACAGTAGATTTTTGTGTTACTGTAATAGTGTTCTAGTCTTCTGTTACTGTAACAGTATTACTCTGACATTATTATTGTAATTCCTTATTACTGTGACAGTGTCACAGTAAAATATTTGTGTTATTGTAATAGATTTTTTTTTTTTTAAAAAAAAAAAATAGTGTTCTGTTACTGTAACAATAAGATTATATACGATGAAGATGACGCTGAGATTGAATCTCAGCCATTCATGTGATTTGATCATGTGGCTGTGATTTGCGGGACGGACTCATTTAAAGAAGACCAACTCACCGGATGCAATATATATATATATATATATATATATATATATATATATATATATTATATATATATTTCTGGGTTTATTATACTTCTTATTAATACGCTGTTCCACTGCAAATAAGGTATAATTGTTATCCCTCTACTTTTGTCTTTTCGGTTAATACTCGTAACAGGTCCTTGGGTTTAAGCGTTGTAACCCTACAGTGGTATCAGAGCATCTGTTACGTAGTATTAATCTAATAGACGTGAATCTATGTCTCATAATAGGTTATGAGGGATTCACCCGCGTATTAATTGGATTATATTTTAGAGAATTGTTCTCGCTTTTTCATCCATTCCGTGAGAATTCGTTGATGTTGCCACTTTGATTTCACCTAGTGCTGCGTTATTTTTGTTTTGATGGCTCATCATGCATTCATGCTTGTCATGTATTATAACTTTGTTATTATCTTGGTTGTCTGCACATGGTGTACAATGTTTTTGATACTCATTAGATGTTGCGACCTATGACTATTTTACCGAAGTTTCAGATTTATCTTTTAATTAATTTAAATAGTTAAATTATGTAATTAGATATTAAAATTAATTTAAGATATAATATTGATTATATTTTATTTAATTATCCTAAACTGATCCATTATAATCTCAAATTTCTTTGTTGACGATGAGACTTATTAGATTAATTAAGATTCGATTGAAATTGGGAACGTAAAATTATTAGAATTTATCGTTGACGATGAGACTTGATAAGATTAGGACAAGACCCGTTTTAGTTATAGTGGAGACGGAACGAATAGAGACCAATTTGGTTGGCACGAGTATGACTCGGTCGGCACGAGTGTGACTCGGCCGGCACGGGTATGCCCGGTTGGAACAGGATGACCCGAGCGGCAAAGGTTTGACCAAGACGACACAATATTTACTCGAACGACATGGTGTCGGGTCGAGCGACGTTTTTAAGAAAAGTCGTTTTCTCGCGTTTGTGCGTTGATTATGAATTAAACGCGGATTATACTTTTATTTTTCCGAATCAATGAAAAATTAGTTTTCTAAATCGGCTAAATAATGTTATGCATTTTAATTATCATATTATCATAAATAGATCGGAAAAAGAGTTTCTCGAGTCTTATTTGATTTTGATGAATTGTTCATCTATATGTGTAGACACCCACATTTTGATCGCCAGGTGTCTATAGTAGTTTCCGACAAACACCCGATGATGATCGGACGCTAACGTGCTTTAACATACTAGGAAATGGGCTCGGAATCAATGGCATTTGGCCTAGGCATTTTACGGAGTACAAATTTCACAAAACCAACCTCAAATTCAGGCCTAGTGGGTCGTTTCGAGTCAAATAACACTAATTTGGGTCGAATCCGACACCAGGGGTAAAACCGTCTTTTAGCGACCGAGTCAAAACCCGGTCAAAGATATTTCCCGAGACTTGTGGACCGACCGTGATGTCTCACGCGTCCTATTCGGACTCCAACTCCACAAAAATCAGCTACACAAAATAATAAACAAATTCGTTTAAGGGTAGAATTCGATCTCGAGTGGAATCCTATCCGAAAACCGATTCAAACACCCAACCGAGTGTAAACCACTTGGCCGAGTAGCATGAACCAGCCGAGACTTCTTTTCTTCCCTCACAAAAAAACGGAATTCTCGTTCTCCTCAGCTTCTTACCCAAGCGGTAATTCTAATTCAAACACATCTCTCCTAAGTCAAGGTCGGGAACCCCTATAAATAGGATCTCCCATCCAACACTTTAGGAACATCAATTATCGACACCGATTATTAGCAATACACACATTCATTATCGACGTCAGAAATATACATCCATCATCTTTACACTTAGCATCGAGAAACCGATATTACAAACCCGAAGGAAACCGGTCCAATTCCCGACACCCTTCACCCGTCTCGTCCAAACCGTGCCACCCTAACTCGACCGACGTTGCCTCGACGCTCCCGTGCCTAGCCACATTCTGACGAGTCCTGATCCGAGTCAACAAAAGCATGTAGGTTGAGGGTGTACTAAACCCGATTTCTCCTTTCTTCTCCTTCCTTTTCTTCGTCCGTTTCATATGGGTCAAGAGTCGTTTATTTTTATTTTTCTAATATCGTTATTAACGAAAAAATATTTTCATAACGAATATTCTTAAACATACGATATCGATTTTTTTCTATAATCGAATATTGTATTGAAAAGAATTATATTAAGATCTCGACGATATCAAAAAAATCGTTACATTCTTTTTCGTTCAAAATTCTTTTTCGTTCAAAATTCTTTTCTTTTACTTTTCGTTCAAAGCAAACAATTTTACAAAAAATCTTTTTTAAACTCATTCCGAATATTCGATATCGATTTCATAATCGAATATCGGATACGACGAACATCGAAAACATGAATCGAATACAAATTAATTCATAGTTTATACGCGATTCATCAAAATAACAATTTTCGAACAACGAGCAAAAACGGGACAGACCCGCACGCGAGTCGCGCCCCTCACAGGCGACTCGCGTACGAGTCTGAAACCCGAGCTCCTTTTTTTTTCAACTTTTTTCGTTTTATTATTTATTCTTCGAAACGATTTCCAAAATTTACATCCTTTCTCAAACTATTCCAAGTATTCGATATTGATTTTGTAGTCAACTATCGAATATAACGAATATCGAAAATATTAACTCGAGTACGAATTATGCAATATTCATACGCGATTTAATAAAAATCAAATTTTCAGAAAACCGTGTCCGAAACCAGACCGACACGCGACCCGCCGGCATCCCAAGCGAGTCGCGCGGTCGGCTGTCCCGACACATTTTTTTTTCGTTCTTTTTTATTTTTTTTCGAACTTCGTTTTTTATACAAAACAACGTCTTTTTTAACGATATTTTTTCAGATTTCAATTTTTCTTGGTCTCGTTTACTTATTTCTTGCTATTATTATTATTATTTACAAATCGATACTAACTCGTTTGTTCATCTTTTGTAGCAAATTCATCCTTTTTATTTCACTTGTTTTATTATACTAAAACGAATCTCACATGTTAAATTCAACTTTGACGTTAATTAATTTTTCATGCATTAAACCGACTTAGGAACCCATTCAATTCCTCACATGCTTAGGAAAACAATGTTTGCATATCATTCATCGTTCAACTAACGCGCGCATTAAAACGTCATTCGATATCCTAGTAGAGGCCGCTAATGTGCGGGCGGGGTTGGGTGTTCTTAGTGAACTTCCCAACACGTACCCTCACCCCTTACTCAGAACCGTGGTTTCCGGATGTCCGAAACCATTGGCAACGAGAGTCATTCAATATACGATTAACCGCTCAAGTCGGCATCTATATCGATATGCAAAGGGACGAGCCCAATAAACTCTGACATCGGAAATGGGCCGTATTTTGTACACGGCCCACTACGACATAGAGTGGGCTCGAACGGTTCCGAATAACCATAAAATTTGGTGGCGACTCCGACTTCGATTTAAATTTCCATTTGACCATCTCATGGAGATTCATTCGCCTCCCCAAACCCGCGCGTGGCCGCGTCGGGGTGGACCTATGTCATGTCCACAATTTGGCGACTCCGCTGGGGATTTACTGATGAGTTAATAACCTTCGGTATCCTCAGGGTGAGACTCGAATAGAAATCGTTTGACTAGTACAATACACGTTTTAGTTTTACGGTTCATGCATGACCCTATTTTCCCGGGCCGGTATTCATGACCGACGTCCCACTATACCGTTGATATAGTCCAAATTGGTTATGTCAAAGGTGTCCATTAGCCGATTCGTATGGGTTTTACGGCATGTCCTAATCTCAACTCGAGTTAGGGAGTCCGCCCCGATTCTCGATAGGCTAAGTACACTGGTATAGACCCTTATAGACTGACCGAAACTTAGATTAAGAGCATACATGGCGTCATCATACTGTTTCCATGACTACGTACTACTTGATCCACATCTTTTTCAAAACCGTCATTTTTCAAAATTTGCATCCTTTTCAAAATATCCAATTTCAAAACCCGGGTCAAATACCGAATTTAGGACTTATGATTTTACTCAAAATAGCCTTTTTCTAGCCGGTATTATGCCCAATTCAAAACTCGAAAATATTTTCGAAACGTTCAAAACCTGTCATTCGGCCCACTTCTTTTTTCGAAAAAGGGCCGGATTTCTCTCCCCGATTTTGCTCGGGCCTTCAAAATCATATTTCAAAACTGCCTCCTCATAGGACTTCCCGTATTTAACAGTGTCGGGTCGTGTCATAAGTCGTTGAAGCCTCTAGCGTCGAAACTTCGTCGATCTTATATCACGAGTTTCCCCCCCATCCTAGTCCGCCTTATTTTACTAAGGCAAGGCCCACCTACGTAGGACATACTCCTACAAAGGTTGGCCCATTTACACAATCGAGTCTAAAAGTCTGGGAATGTATTACGTGAACCTTTCTTCGGACAGGGCCCAACCCACAGCGTTGGATCCTGAGGAAGGCCCACCTTTTCACAAGTCACCCGTCTAGGTGTCTTTTCCTAGTCATTTACCATTTTTTTAGTCTTCTTCCTTTTTCCCTTGCTCGGGATGTACTTTCCTTAGGATTCGGGTTAAGTTGCTAATTACGTGGTGCTCTTACAGACAGGCCACCCTTCACTCGAACCATGACGCAAAAAGCCATAGATGAGTTGACCACCTCGTTGGCCCAAATCCAAGACCAATTAAGGAAAATGCGGGAGGACCAGATTGCCATCGTCACTCGGGTTAGTGCCGTGGAACAGGGAACCCCCAATGCTTCGATCGAAGATGACGGACCTCTGGCCGCACTGGCCGGCGCGGTCCAAAAGTTGCAAGAACAGGTCCATTCGACCACCAGAAACACTATTCTCACGAAAAATGCCCGTACATATTCACCCTTAACAGATGAACTGCCCGCTAACCTCAACCTAACGGCCTTGCCAATGTTCGATGGGACTGAAGACCCAGTACTTCATATTCGGGCTTTCAAGGACTTTATGGCTGTCAAGGGGGTCAAATCAACCATGTTCAAACACCTCTTTGCTTCCTCTCTGGAGAAACACCCAAAAGCTTGGTATTACAGGCTGGACCCCAAGAAATTCAAAACTTGGGACGATGTTGCAATGGAATTCGCACGGAATTACGCGGATAATGCTGAAATCCAGACTACCATGCGTACTCTGGAAGTTATGGCCCAAGAGCCTAAGGAGGGTTTCACCAAATACCTTCAAAGGTGGAGGACCGAAAGTGTTAAGCTGGTGGACAAGCCCACCGAAAAAGTGCTAGTGGAGGCCTTTGTCAAAAACCTCCTCCCCGCTTACCGAGTCCACCTCAGGTACGCTATCATACCCGACTTCGCCACTTTGACCGAAATGGGTACTAGAATCGAAGACGATCTAAGGCTAGAGAACCTTACTAAGGCCTCTACCTATACCAAAGGGTATCAAGGAGCTAGTTCATCCTCCAGTAAGCCCGCAACCACAACGGCGGCCCGAAGCATCTTCGACGAGGTTAACTCACTTGACACCTCAACCAAAAAGAATACTCCAAATCGGGTATTCACCGACATAGGGACAACCTATGCTAATGCCTTACAAAGGCTGTCTTCGAAAGGCCTAATCCAACCGATAGGCCCGATTCCGGAAGTTCCCGTGGAAAAGCGATCTAAAAGCTACAATATTCAGGCCTATTGCCATTATCTCCAAGGCAACGGGCATGACACGGAGAAATGCTGGAAATTGAAGCATCTTATCCAAGATCTGATCGAAAGTGAGAAGATACCACTACCCAGTGACAAGCCCAGTAACAAAAATAATCCTCTTGCTACTCATGCCATTTTTACTGGAGAGGTAGTTGACTGCTTTCGTCTCATTTCCCCTTTCATTTCCCAAATCAACGGGATATGGAACGACGATGAAGATGATTTTTACTTGGCTAAGGGGGAAGCTGTCCCCGTCACCATCGAAGAGATCCGGAAGGCCAAAGCCAGAGCTCTGGCCGGTTCACACACCATCACGACCAGTCTCGCCATTCCGGAAACCGTCACTGAACCTTCCAGGACGGAAATCACTCCTGAAGAACCAAACGCTGACACGGCCCTAGTCAGACAATTAAAGAGGGTCCGAACCGATATTACTATATGGCAACTCTTGGTTAGTTCTCAGGAGCATCGAGCAGCACTTGCTAAGGCCCTTGATGAAATCAAGGTTGACTCATCGGTTACCCCCACCGAGATGGTAGCCACAATCTTGCCCTACGTCAAGGACAAGTCCAAAGGAGAAGGCCCACTTATCACTTTCTCCGAGTCCGACCTTCCACCATTCGGGACCACCCATAACTTGTCCCTATACATCACAGTGATCTGCCGAAACAAATATCTCCCGATGACCCTGATGGATGACGGGTCCGCAGTTAACGTCCTTCCTTTAAGGACAGCCAAGGCCCTCGGCATTACCGAGGCTGACTACCTTCCAACTGCAAAGACTATCCAGGCTTTTGATGGGAGCCCAAAATCAGTTGCTGGGGCCGTTAAACTAACCATCATAACGGGCCCGATCGAGAAGGAGTTAGAATTCCAAGTGATCGATGTTACTTCATCCTTCAACCTGCTACTTGGGAGACCATGGATTCACGCGGTCAAGGCTGTGTCTTCCACTCTGCACAGGAAGGTCAAACTACCTTTACAAGACGGGATCATCACTCTCGAAGCTACTCCCATAACCGTGTCAAGCTGCAACACGGCAGGCTCAGCTGACCCACGAGGATTCAACTTCGTGGGAATGATCGAAGAAGAGTACCTTTTCCAGCCGTACTTCACCGTTAGCATCGATACGATGCTACAGAACCTGGGTTGCCTACCGGGAGTCACATCAAGGCCATATCTTCCACCTGGGAAGATCATCGAAACCCTGAACAACGGGCAATCTCACCTCGGTCTATGCTACACCTTGGAGTCCGGATGCACGAACCAGTCCAAGAAAGTCACGTTCGTCACCCTGGTGTTCGCAGCTATTCAAACGGGCCTCTATCAGCCCACCATTTCATATCCCGGGACCAAACTGGCTCGGGAATGCAATTTTATCCCAGATGACATATTCGCCCTTATCCAGGCCGAATCAAAGGAGGGCACAAACAGTACTGAGCCCATTCTAGGACTACTCTTCGGGGAAGACAAGGTCGTCCCGACCCCTAAACAGGAATTAGTCAACTTGATTCTCCGCAGCAACAGGTTCGATCCAACTAAGCTGATCTCTGAAGTTGGTGCCAACACCGGGAAGAGAGCTTGGAGGAAGACGACTAAGTGGACCGACAACCAGGGTCGAGTCTACAAGCTAACTACTGGCGAAGGAGATATGCATGCTATCGAATCTGAATCTGAGTCCGAGTCCGAGTCAGAGTCAGAGTCGGAGTCTGAGTCAAAGTCTAGAGGGTCCAGTACTAGGATCGAGTCTGTAACCCCTCTCCCTTCTTTAGCCACACCATCGGGAGCCCCGGAGTCTGTCCCGAGGGCTCTCCCTATCCCGCCTCTGACCAACGATCAGATGGCAGCTCTCTTCGAGCTCTTTTCAAAATTTACTATCAATAATAACGATAACCGTTCTGCTTACGACTTGGCTTATTTTCAAAATGTTTTCAAAAATCTTACTTGCAATGACATTGAGAAACCCGACGAACAGGTACCATTGCCTCCGCATCTAATCGAGCAACTTGAGCAAAAGGAATCCCGAGATCCGGTAATCGAAGAAACCGATTCCATCAACGTAGGAACCCCTTTAGAACCTCAGATGCTTAAGTTGGGTTTATCTTTAGATCCCGAGGAGAGACAACAATTCACAGATCTCCTCCAGGAATTCAAAGACGTCTTTGCATGGTCCTACAAGGACATGCCGGGAATAGACCAGGAAATAGCTGAACATCGAATACCCATCAAAGACGGGTACAAGCCGGTAAAGCAGAAACTCCGAAGAATGAGGCCCGAATGGTCTCTCAAAGTCAAGGAAGAAGTTGATAAACAATTCAAAGCGGGCTTTATCCAAGTGTCTGAATATCCAGACTGGGTTGCAAACATAGTACCAATACCCAAAAAGGATGGCAAAGTCCGAGTATGTGTAGATTTTCGGGACCTTAATAAGGCCAGCCCAAAAGACGATTTTCCGTTGCCACACATCGACATACTGGTGGATAACACGGCCGATCATGCTCTCCTATCATTCATGGACGGGTATGCCGGATATAATCAGATCAAAATGGCGGAAGAAGACATGGGTAAGACCACCTTCATCACACCTTGGGGGACTTACTGTTATACCGTGATGCCATTTGGGCTTATTAACGCTGGTGCCACTTATCAACGGACCGCCACCACTTTATTGCATGACATGATGCATAAGGAAGTGGAGGTCTACGTCGATGATATGATTGTCAAGTCAAATGACCGGAACGGGCACATTGCAGCCCTAAGGAAGTTCTTCACCCGACTACGCAAGTACAACATGAGGTTAAACCCTCAAAAATGCAGTTTCGGGGTAACATCGGGCAAGCTACTGGGCCACATTGTCAGCCAACGCGGCATCGAAGTTGACCCAGCAAAGATTAAGGCCATAACCGAGATGCAACCGCCTAAAACTGAAAAAGAAATAAGGGGGTTTCTCGGGAAAGTCCAATATATAAGCCGATTCATTTCAAAGCTAACTATGGTATGTGAACCCATTTTCAAGAAACTGAAGATAGGAGAACGAACACTATGGGACGACAAATGTCAAATGGCTTTCGATAAGATCAAGGAAATTCTATCCTCTCCACCGGTGCTGATGCCACCTCAGCATGGTTTGCCTTTGTCATTATACTTGACAACGACCGAGACTGCCATGGGCGCTATGCTAGCCCAGACGGTCGATTCTGAAGAACGGGCCATTTACTACATCAGTAAAAAGTTCTTAGAATACGAATGCAAGTACACCATGCTCGAGAAGACATGTCTAGCTTTAGTATGGGCCACTAAAAAGCTCCGACACTACATGCTTAGTCACGAGGTACATGTGCTATCCAAGATGGATCCAATCAAGTATCTGTTCGAGAAGCCCATCCTCAACGGTCGTATATCCAGATGGACTTTAATGCTAGCTGAGTTCGACCTCAAGTTCGTACCTCTAAAAGCCATCAAGGGCCGGGTAGTAGCGGAATTCCTAGCCGATAGTCCGATATCAGAGGAAGAACACACCGATACTTGGGCCTTTCCAGATGAAGACATATTCCATACCGATACCGATACATGGGATCTGTATTTCGACGGAGCATCCAACTTCCGAGGATTTGGTGTCGGGATCCTGCTAATCTCACCACAAGGGGAGCACACCCCGTTATCCATTAAGCTAGATTTTGACGTGACTAACAACGCAGCCGAGTACGAAGCATGCATTCACGGGTTGCAAGCCGCCGCCGATTTAGGGGTAACAAACCTCCGGGTCCACGGTGACTCATCTTTAGTCATAAATCAAACCCTACAAAAATGGAAGACTCAGAACGCAAACCTCGTGGCTTACCAAGCACGAGTAAGGGTTCTCGAAAAACAATTTCAAAAAGTGGAGTACATTTATTTGCCTCGGGAAGAAAACCAGTTTGCAGATGCTCTCTCAAAATTAGCATCTTTACTGAATATCCCAGCACATCTAACCAGCATGCCCATTTGTGTCGAAAGACGGTCGGAGCCGGCATACATCCACGCTATCCAGGATATTGAAATAACTGATCCAGAACCTTGGTATCAGGCTATTCTAACCTACCTAACGTCAGGGGAATATCCTCCGGGAGCTGAAAACCGGGCCAAGAAAGCTCTACGAAGATGGGCAACCCAGTTCATCCGCACAGACGATGGACAGTTATATAAGAAGACAGCACAGGGGGCTTTACTCCTATGCATTGACAAAACTCTAGCCGAAAGAGTCATGGCCGAGGTACATGATGGTGAAAACGGTCCACATATGAACGCCCATATGTTAGCCCGGAAAATCGCAAGACTCGGTTATTACTGGAATAGCATGGAAACTGACTGTCAGTTATATGTCAAACACTGTCATAACTGTCAGATTTTTGCCAATGTTCAGCATATGCCTTCATCTCTATTATATACAATGACATCACCATGGCTGTTCTCAACATGGGGAATTGATATAATCGGGAAAGTAAACCCTTCTGGGACAGGAGGTCACTGCTTCATCCTAGTGGCTATCGACTATTTCACTAAATGGGTCGAAGCCGAGTCATACCGGATCTTGAATGCCAAACATGTGGCTAAGTTCATCCAAAACAAAATTATATGTCGATACGGGATTCCACACGAATTCATCAGCGATCACGGGACCCATTTCCAAGCTGAAACTGCCACTTTGCTGGAAAAGTACAAGATCCAAAGGCATACATCATCACCTTACCGTCCCCAAACAAATGAAGCGGTGGAGGCAGCTAATAAGACAATTGTCACCATTCTTAAAAAGATGGCTGAGAATTACCGGGACAGGTCCGACAAGATACCCTTTGCCTTGTGGGGATATCGGACATCAATTCGAACTGCAACCGGAGCAACTCCGTACTATCTGACATATGGAATGGAAGCAGTCCAACCAATCGATCTAGAAGTACCATCCCTTAGGATTCTGCTCGAAAGCCAGGTACCTGAGGCGGATTGGGTCCAAGCCCGATATGACTCGCTAGTCCTCTTAGACGAACGACGGTCCCGGGCTCTGAATAATATTCAGATATATCAGAAAAGGATCCAACGGGCTTTTAACAAAAGGGTTAGGCCCAGGAATATCAAAGAGGGCGATCTAGTCCTAAAATCTGTTCGAGCTTTACTACCAGTTGACCGTCGGGGAAAATTCAAACCCAATTGGGCTGGGCCGTATCTAGTAAAGAAAATTCTTTCAGGAGGAGCAGTAATGCTAACGGACTTGGACGGGAACGAGTTCGTCAACCCAACCAACTTGGACCAGCTGAAGCGTTACTACCCGTAAACCCTATCTCAATGTCATTTGCAAAGTTTATAAAAAATGTCTTTTTTATGAATTTTCAAAAATTTTAAGCAAGTCAATAAGTTAGGATTATTTATCCTACCGTTGCACATCTCGAATTAATAATCTTGATGTATTTCGAAAAATTGCAAAAATACTTAAGAACTACGGAAGGTTTGATTCCATTAATTTTGGATACGTAGACAACCCCTCAAAAGGGTACAACCACTGCTATAACGAAAAGACGGGAACGGTATTCACTAATATGTCTTTTTATTATTTCAAAATACATCACAAAAAGAAAACAATAAAATCACACCACAAAAAATAGTAGTAATACTTAAATAATAAATTTAGGAGACTACTCGTACATTTTCCCCTTACCCTTATCTTTCGGGTCACGTGGAGCCCGAGGCCGACGGGGTGGGGGGGAACGTTCCCTGATCACAAGGAGAATTTCCTTAATTCGAACCCGCTTCTTCGATTTTGGGTCGTCCACCATTTGCACCGGCCCAAGCCGAGCCCTAACGAGTTCGGGAAGCCTGTCTCGAGGACCAAGCCGGTCCTTGACCGCCAGCCTTGGTCCTAGTCTTCTTTCTAAATCTGTCTGGGGGCTCACTTTCCCCCGTGCACCTTTAGTACTGGACCCTTCAGTCTGAGTCCTAGATCTTCTTTTTTGACCTGTTGAAATAGCCTCTTCGGCAAAGAAGCTTCTATTATCTTTAGCATGCTCTCGGCGTAACAGGTCATAGGCCTCGTCAGTTTTCAAGGCAGCTCGAGTTTTAGCTGAATCAGCTCGGGTCCATCTTACATAAGAGTCGGTTACCCAGATCGAATGAGAATTTTTGAGAACAGGCCAAGTATCTCGTGTATACCACCTTTGCATCCAGGTGTCACACATCACATCCGTCGGCTGAGTAGATTCACTCACAACGGCCTCGATTTCTGGGATTCTTTGCACCCGACCATATTGCCTAAGCATGCGATCGGGAAAGAGGTGAATTGTCTGTCTAAAAGATAGGATTACCTGATATCTAGCCCTATCTCGAGACTCTAGACCGGTCCAGACGTAGATCGGCCACCATAGTACGGCCCAACGGATCAACAAGCCTCCATGGAAAGATAGCACCTCATCCCAGTATTTTTGGGTATTGAAGCGAGAAAAGGGAATAGCTCGTCTCCTCGACATAACTTGCCTAGGTTGATACCGGCTTACGTCTAAGGGAGGATCCAAGATCGATAACCTCTCAAACAGCCACAGCTGAAAAACCCCCAAAATTCAAAATCGTCAAAATCACGAAAAAAAAAACGTGAAAAGACGTGAAAACCGAGAAAACCGCAGGAACCGGGAAAATCGGAAAAAACCGCGAAAACCGCAAAAAAAACAGAAAATCGGGAAAAGCCAAAAAATCATCAAAAACGGCATACCTGTAAAAGACGGGCATCCCTTTTACGATTATCCAAACCCTGGATAATCTCTCCTGTAATCAGCCAGGCCGGACTATGCTCCGTTTCCATCAAGTCAGCCACAGTAAAAAGCCTAACATGGCCCATGCAAGATAATAAGTCCATATGTCCCTCAAAGGCATAAACATGGAGCATGCAAAAAGTGAAGGCCCTACGGCTATGAACCGGCCTGACCCGGACATCATCTGGGTTCATGAATTTTTCAGCTAGATCGATCAGGGAAACGGTATCTCCTTCTAGCATGCGGGATACCTCCATATGGGAAAGCCCTAAAAATTCCCTTAACTTCCTCCTTGGGTCAGAAACTGAAAAATGGATAGCCGGACGAAGTATAGGATTCCATCCTCCTGCAGCAGCAATTTCCTCAGGAATAGGGCAAATCTCTCCTCGAGGAAAGCTAAATACATGATAGGTGTCGTCCCAATAGGACAGGCAAGCATCCAAGAAGTGGCAATCTACTTGCATCTGACGGATCACAGACAATTGGGTAACGCCATTCTGGTTTAGGATAGCCCTATCGGCATCTCTAAAATATTTGGACTACTCGTGCAACATTCCAACTAGTCGATCAATCCTCATAATTGATTTGCTAAAAAGGAAGAAATAAATTTTTCAATGTTTACTCTTTTCTTTAAGGAATTGAGGGAGTTGTGGAATTATGAAATTTATGAAGCCAGGAGGGGTATTTATAGCATAAAATAGTTTCTCCTTCTCACCTTAGGATTCCCAATCCTAGAGCATTTAACATACAAGCCATTGTCCTAAGGCTTAGCTAAGTCATCCCGAGCACTCCTATTCCTTTTCATAGTCAAACAAAAATTCTTTAAATTTTTCAAAGACTTTTGCAAACTCAAAAATTCAAACCTTTCTCTCAAAGTTTTTATTCCCCAGCACGAGTCATTTTTTTTCCTACAAATATTACATGCAAAACTTTGCTACCTTGCATAAATATGTACAGGACGACTCAAGCAGGACCATGCGATTTGCATAACTCCCCAGCGGCATTTAACAGGATGAGCCCACATACAGGCCCATTCTAAGTCTTATGCGACGAGTTCAATTCCCCACGGAGTTATCATCAGTTCAGGTACATTTCTAGCCCATGGCCGGCGGGCCCTTCACGCAAGTCTAATGGACCTTAAACGACCCGACCGGAAGCTACCAGGTTTTAATCCTTGATTGACCTGGTGGCTACTCTGACTTTCGCCATGTCCAAGCCTCAGTCAGAGTGGGGGCTCTGTAGACACCCACATTTTGACCGCCAGGTGTCTATAGTAGTTTCCGACAAACACCCGATGATGATCGGACGCTAACGTGCTTTAACATACTAGGAAATGGGCTCGGAATCAATGGCATTTGGCCTAGGCATTTTACGGAGTACAAATTTCACAAAACCAACCTCAAATTCAGGCCCAGTGGGTCGTTTCGAGTCAAATAACACTAATTTGGGTCGAATCCGATACCATGGGTAAAACCGTCTTTTAGCGACCGAGTCAAAACCCGGTCAAAGATATTTCCCGAGACTTGTGGACCGACCGTGATGTCTCACGCGTCCTATTCGGACTCCAACTCCATAAAAATCAGCTACACAAAATAATAAACAAATTCGTTTAAGGGTAGAATTCGATCTCGAGTAGGAATCCTATCCGAAAACCGATTCAAACACTCAACCGAGTGTAAACCACTCGGCCGAGTAGCATGAACCAGCCGAGACTTCTTTTCTTCCCTCACAAGAAAACGGAATTCTCGTTCTCCTCAGCTTCTTACCCAATTGGTAATTCTAGTTCAAACACATCTCTCCTAAGTCAAGGTCGGGAACCCCTATAAATAGGACCTCCCATCCAACACTTTAGGAACATCAATTATCGACACCGATTATTAGCAATACACACATTCATTATCGACGTCAGAAATATACATCCATCATCTTTACACTTAGCATCGAGAAACCGATATTACAAACCCGAAGGAAACCGGTCCAATTCCCGACACCCTTCACCCGTCTCGTCCAAACCGTGCCACCCTAACCCGACCGACGTTGCCTCGAAGCTCACGTGCCTAGCCACATTCCGACGAGCCCCGATCTGAGTCAACAAAAGCATGTAGGTTGAGGGTGTACTAAACCCGATTTCTCCTTTCTTCTCCTTCCTTTTCTTCGTCCGTTTCATATGGGTCAAGAGTCGTTTATTTTTATTTTTCTAATATCGTTATTAACGAAAAACTATTTTCATAACGAATATTCTTAAACATACGATATCGATTTTTTTCTATAATCGAATATTGTATTGAAAAGAATTATATTAAGATCTCGACGATATCAAAAAATCGTTACATTCTTTTTCGTTCAAAATTCTTTTCTTTTACTTTTCGTTCAAAGCAAACAATTTTACAAAAAATCTTTTTTAAACTCATTCCGAATATTCGATATCGATTTCATAATCGAATATCGGATACGACGAACATTGAAAACATGAATCGAATACAAATTAATTCATAGTTTATACGCGATTCATCAAAATAACAATTTTCGAACAACGAGCAAAAACGGGACAGACCCGCACGCGAGTCGCGTCCCTCACAGGCGACTCGCGTACGAGTCTGAAACCCGAGCTCCTTTTTTTTTCAACTTTTTTCGTTTTATTATTTAATCTTCGAAACGATTTCCAAAATTTACATCCTTTCTCAAACTATTCCAAGTATTCGATATTGATTTTGTAGTCAACTATCGAATATAACGAATATCGAAAATATTAACTCGAGTACGAATTATGCAATATTCATACGCGATTTAATAAAAATCGAATTTTCAGAAAACCGTGTCCGAAACCAGACCGACACGCGACCCGCCGGCATCCCGGGCGAGTCGCGCGGTCGGCTGTCTCGACACATTTTTTTTTCGTTCTTTTTTATTTTTTTTCGAAATTCGTTTTTTATACAAAATAACGTCTTTTTTAACAATATTTTTTCAGATTTCGATTTTTCTCGGTCTCGTTTACTTATTTCTTGCTATTATTATTTACAAATCGATACTAACTCGTTTGTTCCTCTTTTGTAGCAAATTCATCCTTTTTATTTCACTTGTTTTATTATACTAAAACGAATCTCACATGTTAAATTCAACTTTGACGTTAATTATCATACATACGGAGTAACAAATTATCATGTTATCATAGATAGATCGGAAAAAGAGTTTGTCGAGTCTTATTTGATTTTGATGAATTGTTCATCTATATGACAATTATAAGTTGCAGGTCGATTGTGAATCGAGTTTTGTATATCCGATCAATTTTTTCCGGGTGGGAAATTGTTCCCCGTAGTTGGAAAAAATGAAAGATATTGGTGAAATTGTTCAACCAAATAACAATTACGAATTGTGATATGATTTCGAATCAAAATATGGGATCTTTTAACTTGTTTTATGCACAATTCACTAATATAACAATTGAATAATTATGTCATATGATGCATCAATTTTATTGTTTAGACTTGTGACTTGTGTGCCTAGAACTGATAGGTCGCCTTGTAAGTTGACCTAGCAACATGTTTAGGACCCATAATGTATTAAATCCCTCGCACAAATATTAAGTATTGTCTTTCCATAATTGACCACTACAACAATTTCATACCATTGGTTGAAGTGACTGCCTAAGCGGTGCTTTGTCGATGTGTGTGGACTGAGTAGGTGGGTAACGGTTACCCACAAGTTCAGTCTGGTTTGCTTAACATTGTTATCAAGTCGGACTTGGGCTTTGAGGCAAATAGTTGGTGTCATATGATGACTAATTCCGACGAACCAAGAATTACATATTGATGTAATTGACAATGTTGTTGTCTACCTTTACTTTTGGAGCTTGAGCAGTGAGCCCAAGTTCACTTGAGCGACAAAATGTTTAGGATCTTGGAATATTATGCGAACTTGAGGGTAGTTTGCATGATCTTATCTTAAAATTGTTTAAGATTGTTAATATTAATTATCGTTTTACTTTGCATATAGTTGTAGTTGTAAGTCAGTCACCTTTATCACATTTATTAAAGATGAGTTTGAATTGTTCAACCTTGTCGATTGGTATCTTGAGAATTATTCTCAAAATTAGAGATACAGATTTTGTCCTTGTGAAGAATAATTCCGACAAATTATTACTAATGTTAATGTACAGTATAGACAGTATAATTAAAGTCATGGAGATGTCTATAAGTACCAAAATCAATCGTTTCAATAAAAGGGAACAGTTCCCATTAAGTGAGAAAATGTTAAAGATGGTCCAATTAATCCATGTCATATGATGAATGATTATCTTGATAGTCAGGAAATTTTGGATGCTTCTTTATAAAGAATTAGGAATTGAAATCGTTTCAATTAGTCCTAACCTTAGGTCATTTTATTATGAATAAAACAAGTGACTTAATAAGGTTTCTCACCTTTTAGCATGAGATGTTAAAAGACGGTTGAACATTGTTTCAAGAAGGCAAATAATACTAATGTTCTATGAGTTCACTAAGAAAATTGCCTGAGATAATGATTAATGAATCTAAGACATTGGTTAAAGTAAGGGAAGGATAATTGTTGTCATACCCAAACTTGTTCCCAAGTTTAGATTAAGTACAAAATTATTTATCATTAATGTAATGACAAACATATGACATTGGTAGATAACTTTCTAGAAGTGTCTAAAAAAAATTGCAAATCAATTGAAATATGATTTCAGGTGTGTATTTTACTAGAGTAATTGTTACTTTCATTCTATTGATTTGGTATAAAGATACCAAATGCAATTATTACATTGTAGATGTAATGGTTCAAACAGAGTGGAATAATGAATTAAGTGAGCGTTTTATGATTGAAATGGACAAACGTTGTTGTTTCAGTTCATAAAACGAAATCACCTGATTTTAGTTTAAAGCTTAATACTGGGATTGAATAATTGTTATTCTTGTACTAGTTATAAGCAAGGATATTGAATATGTTTCTTGTATGGGCATGAAAAGTTTTTATAAAAGTAAAAGAATTGTTGCTCTATACCTTGCAAGAATATGAGGTACAATAAAGCTAACTGATTGTTGAGCTCTACATTCCTAGTAGTGAATGCTTTTATTTGTAACATAACGACCAAAAGGTTCAACTCCCTCGACATGAGTTTTACCCATCATGACATTGTCTTTAATCCATGAGAGAAGAATCATAAGAATAAGTTTCATATGATGAAATTATAAACCTTATTGATAAGGATCAACTGAGGTAAATGGATCTTGTTTAGATGGATAAATGACATTAGTAGTGACTCCTACTAATTGTAGTGGGAGGTTACTTAGACTTGTTAGATCACACATATATAAATACGTGTGAGTTTAACTAGTGATGTTGCAAATGGGTAACACGTATGGTTTTTTTCATTTGATGAAATTTGAAACTGAACGCTTTGAATTGTTCAAGGAAATTCAGATGAAAGTACAAGATCAACTTGATAAGTTGGTGCGAGTCGTTCGATATGATTGAAACAGGGAGGAATTGAACTAGAAGATTGTGATCATCTTAGAAGTAGTGAAAAATGTTTCAAACTACATCGAACCATATTTGATATGATTTGGTCTATGATGAGTTATGCAAATTTCACTTACGCTTTAGAAACTTATGCACTATAAAAGTCTTTGTACAAATGTTGATGAGATTGTCCATGTAAGTCGGAGAATAGACACCATATGAGATATGGATTGAAAATGTTCTTAAAAGTCTTTTCTTAATTATAAGTCAAGTTTAAAGAAAATTGTTTTCTAGAATTTAGACTCAATTATGGCATGTGTTTTATTAAGGGTATTATGTTAATTCTACAAACCATCCAAATAACAAAACTGTTTTGTTGCATGGAGTGGTATATTTCTTTTAAAAATATGTGATTTCTAATAGAAACAGTGGAAGTAGAATCGACCTTTAATTGTTCAAGATTAACAGGAATTCTCTACAACTGTTGAAGACGATATTGATGCATCCATGAAAAGTCATGATCATCTTACCTGCAAAATTACCCTACATTGGTTTGACCTATCATGAAACAATAATGGGCAAAGGCTCCAAAAGTCACATGAAATCTAATAGATTCCATATACCATAACTACCAAGTATAGACTTTGGTTAAATGAGTCTTACAGTGAAGAATAGTCTTCAATATAAAGACGATGTGGATTGATATAAGAGTATCTATGAAGCATAGTTGGTAGTTAATGATTGATCTCATAGTAATGACTATGGAAAAATTCTTCTTACAACATTATGCTTAAGTCTATCAAGATTGATTTAGCATTTTGAATATCATCACTCATTATGATGAGTTTTGGACATATATATGTGAAATTCATTTCTTGAAAGGGATGCAATATGATGTGTGTGAGACACATCGTATGAATTTCATATTATTCAAATTGCTAGGCAAATGTGAGTATTCCAATTTGATTGGAGCATGGAGCAAGTATCTTCGTTCTCAATGTGGTAATTCAAATATGTTTGTTTTCCATTTAGACGAAGAAAGACAGTGTGTACAAAGGGCTAGTGGGAGTGCATTTATTTTTAAGATTTGGCATGTAAGTAACATACTTCTCTAACTAAGCGACATTTAATTGCTTTAGTCTATGAGACTTTGCAAGAAATGTGTTTATTATGTACTCGTGTGACGAGTAGATACTAATCTGGTGAGTGTCACTAGACTGTAATCTAAGGATTATTGTTATGAGATTAAGAAGCAAAAGGGAATTATTTAAGAGATGAGCATGTTGTGATAAGCGAATTATTGTAAACAAGTTACGACAATTCATATTTCTAAGTAGACAAAGATGATATGAGATTGTAATCTCAGTATATTTTGTTTTGGATAAGAAGTTGTGTGTTGAAACGGTTCCAAAGAACAACTTTATGACTAATATTATAACTAAAGTTAGTGTTCTATTGCTTTTGAAGCAAATAGATGTTTGATTACGAATCAAGCACACACTCAACTTTAAAGTTTATGAAGCAATTTGTTGCTTGAAACTAACAGTTTGCCTTAATCGAGAGAAGGTAGATTGATCATATGCTTGTAAATAACCGATACAAATGTTGTATGTCCCGAGACTTCCTCTACATAAAGATCATATTATTATGATTTGTATAAGACGCATGAGCGAGTGGTCTTAGTACTTTTAGAGGTGTTTGGTTTAGTGGGAGTTATTTTGATAATTGATATATGTATTACATATTGTCATTTGGTTAATGTAACCGAGTTTTGTCCCTAAATAATTTACATTGGTGAAATAGATCACTAAGTACGTGACTTAGTCTTGGAACTCTATTTAGATGATGTAATTATTTTGTCTCTAGTCAAGGTATTATGTTGAGACATTTGAATACCCTTAAATGACTAGTGTGTGAGTTGGTTGATGACTAAGTTCCTTGAGTTATAGGTATTGAGATACTAAACAAGGCACACGGGTGTATGTTAGGAACATGCATTAGACAGACCCGCCAAAAAGGATTTTACTAAGATTTCGCTTATTGTCAGTAAAGTTCTTTGCAAGTTATGAACTTGTATGGTCTTTAGACCTGAGTCTTTGACTATTCTGTACATGTGATAATGTGTATGCTTTGATACTATTCCTCGTCAGCTGTGAAAGGGGGCTATGGATGGTTATTGGGCGTGCATGGATCATGTGATAGGATGTGGTTAGACAAAAGGGGATTTGCTCTTCCTTTATTGAAGGGAATTTATTGTTTCTTGGCCACTCGAAGAGTGTGACTTGTGCAAATGTGTGGCCGCGCTCAGATAGGATGATTGTCATCTATCTGCTCTTTCAACAAGTCAACTCAAAGATTCGAGTAAAAGATTGAGATATGTGAGGATGACACTTCTTCTTACCTCATTCTCAATTGGAGAAAATAGTATCAAAGAGACTTAAACGATGTTCGTGAGAGGACATGTACAAGTGGGAGACTGAAGAAGTTATGTCCACTGTCCTACGTATTAACCCGCTTAAGTCTATGTATCCGATATGCCTTGCTAGAGGTCGATGTCGGGTTGACATGTAAATGAGTTACGTGTCTGATAGTCTTAAGTGGGCCCATTGGGTCACACAGAATGTGTACGGGATGTTATTAATATATATCGATATATTAAATATATCGGGTTAGTAGTAATACGGACCCAGCTGCGTTGCCAGGTTATGGTAATTAGAGTTATACTAATAATCTAATTATGATAATTAGAGTTATGGAAATAACCTAATTCTACCTTCTCATCTCCTATATAAGAAGGTTCATATGATGAACCAATATATGGAAAAAGAGTATTGACTCATAATATATTAGTCTTATAAAGAGTTATAAGAGAGATATAGAGAGAAGTTGTGAGACGGTCTCACGTACCTTTATACTAGCATATACGTCGCAGTTTCGTACCCGTGTGGATACCAAAGGTGGCATCACGTTTGGGGTGCTTTATTCTGTCCGTGGAGATTATTTATTCTGTCCGTGGAGATCATTTATTCTGCCCGTGGAGATTATTTATTCTTGTCCGTGAAGATTAATTTATTATGTCCGTTGAGATTATATATATTTCTGGGTTTATTATACTTCTTATTAATACGCTGTTCCGCTGCAAAGAAGGTTTAATTGTTATCCATCTACTTTTGTCTTTTCGGTTAATACTCGTAACATGTCCTTGGGTTTAAGGGTTGTAACCCTACAAAACCTATATCATTCTCGATAATTTTCGTACCTTACAAGTTTCGAGGAAGAAACTTTTTGTTAGGGGGTAAGACTGTAACACCCCGTATTTTAACAAATCTTTTATAAGTTCCTCCTCTTTTACGTTATATTTTGTTTCGTTTTGGAAACTATCAGACCCCCTTCCGTGGGATGGTCAAAATTTTCATATATATTTATTTCTCTTAAATTTTTAAACACTTCTTTTTAAAATAAAATAAATTGAATTTTAACATGTTACATTTTATTATTTACATATGGATCGTATATTCAACTCAGCTTAAGACAACTTAAGTCGACCTTAACTCTTTCATTAATTCTTACTCGCACACCTTATTATACGCTTTGAAGACGAGAGTGAATATCACAACCTTACAGAAAAAGTCAGAAACCAATTCGGTCAACTACTAGATGAAAGTTATATATTAATATTACGTTATTAGTATTTTCGTCTTAAAACTATTTAAATTTCTCCGGCCCTGAAATCAAAACTTGTTTGACCACGTCTCATCTTTCAATAATATATATATTTTGACACTACTCATAAGTAGTATCGTTAATACGCGATTAATATGAACTAGTGACCCGACCTACTCAGCTAAATTATTCTAGTAACATATACTCAGCCACATCAATTGTGTCATGAATTTTATTTCGATACAGAATTTTGTATTTAGTAAGACTATTTTAAAATCGGGTCGATGCTATGACGGAATTAGAACGGTAAGTTAGAACCCTTGCATTCCTTCATCTCACCATCATTCTCTCACCTACTCTTACTCACTTTTCCCCTTCATTTTCCTTTCCTTGCTTTTTCTCTCTCTTCTTCCTCTTAGACCCCCTGTAAACCCCAACAACAACAAAAAAATAAAATTTGATTGAACGTTCAACCTAAACCACCTTCATTCCGATCCTAATTTATCAGTTAATGCTATCACTAAGGTAATCTTCATTTCTTGAAATTCTTTTTACAAAATTCAGATTTCTTATTATAAATTGCCATAATAATAATAATAATAATAATAATAATAATAATAATAATAATAATAATAATAATAATAATAATAATAATAAATTAATAATAATAATAATAATAGGTATTTAACTTTTATCTTCAATTATTCTACCTAAAATCCACATGCATGTATTCATTTGAGAAAATCAGACTAGTTTTAATTTAATCATGATTTTATTTATTTATTTATTTATCCATTACTTTATTTTAGTGGAAGTAATCGTGATGTGGGTGCCGAGTAGGAGAAGAAACCAAATAATCAGGAGGGCAAATTCGATTCCTCGGAAGGCGTTAATCAAGCTTAACTTACATATTTTCTTTTGGATTAAAACCTTAATACATTAGGGTGGATAAATTGTCTAAACCTTTTTTTTTTTAAAAAAATCATTTCTACAACTCAATTTTATTTATTTATTTATTTTAATTTAATTGCATGTTATATATGTTGTTGAATGTGAATGACTCCGTATGTGTGATTATTTTTCTTAGCTTGCATGTGATTATTAATCTTCTATTATTCTTTTCACTTAAGGGTTATATTATGATGAGTCAAAATTTTATTTTGGAGTATATTATAGGTAGAAGAAACGTAAGGAGTAGGGTAGGACAATTTTCCTAAATTATTTGAAGAAAATTTTGTTGTGAAGATCCTGCAATCGCATACCTCCTTTATGCTAATTTTAGTGTCTGAATTAAATACTTCGTACATGTAGTTTAAATAGTTGTACGTGTCAGAGATAAAATAAGTGTACGTATTTTTAGGCATTAAGTCGCTTTTACACTATTAGTCATTATATCTATAGTGAAGGATTACGGGAGTACCCGAACAGTCTAATGTGAAATATCGACTTTGTAAAGACTATGTCAAAACGGTCAATAATTTTTGAACTTCGTCATTTTTCAAAAGTCATGATATATTTACCAAATTTTTATCGTTTAAACATACAGATAAAAGTTTTCTTATTTATTATCTGAGATTCTATTTAAGTGGTTAATCTTGGGTTCTTTTTCCCTCACTTAGCATGTACGGAGTATTTTTTTTTTTTAAAAAAAAGGCTTTTAAAAACAATCTTTCATAAATAGATACTCCTTATATTTCAGTTACAATATTTTGGAGTCAAATGTTGTACTTAATTACACATTTTGGTATTATAAGTTATAGTTAAATGAATTAAGGGCGATTTCTAATCAATTGACTACTCAGGGGACTGAAAACCATTCCTTAGTTAATTGAAAGAAAAACTTGGCTAAACTCCGCTAAATGGTCATAATAATCATTTAACTTATTAACAAAGTTCGTTAGCCAAATCCCGGCCTACAAATAGGGACAACCCCGTAAGGAGACCTTTTATTTGATTATGTGTTATGTGGTTATTTATATATATAAATATATATGTATCTGATTTCAAGAAAAGAAAATTCTTATGGAATTCGAGTTGGATAACACATAATGTTTTCTAAATAAAATAAATTTCAAATGGTTTTATATTTTATTGGTCATTTTTAGGACTTAATTCGAAATCTCTTTGAGCGGGAAAGCAAGTTGTCTCTATTGTGTACGAGATGACTTGGATGAATAGCGCTTAGCTTAACCGTATGAAACTGTCCGTAGCGTACGAATGGTCTTTGGCTGCTCTTGTCATTAACTCGAGAGTAGGCGGGAGTGTGGTCATACTTTAGGTGGGGACCTGATCAGTCTCGTACGTGTTAGGTGGATCGCACCCGGGTTTTCGTGAGTCGACAATTGGAGTGTGGCTGCAGGGATAACCAGGCGGGTGGTGAGTAGTCCATGGTGCGGGTAACAACCCCACGTATCCGGCATTCGACCCTGGAGATGAGAGGATGAATTTTGTTTTAAACGTGTTTATGTCACCACGGTAAACAGGGGTAATAATGTAAGCCCCCTGGTATCAGTGTGATTGGCGATATATTATTATTGTACAAGTATCCAATACGAAACTTATTCGGAACTTGTACAATAATTGGCCGGTATATCGTGATAAAACTTTTCTAAAAATAATACGGCACTTAAAACATTTCTTGCAATTTCTAAAGTTATGTGTTATTGGTTGTGCATTTATGTACTGTTATTTGATCAAAGTTTGATTTAATATTTTTTTCATATTAAATTTTGATAATTTACTCACATGACGATTTGTTTTTCTATGAAATTCTTTTAAAATATTATAATCGGCAGATTAAGGGAGACTGACCACTCCTTAGACGGGCAAGGTTGGAGATAGCTCAAGATGGGACACAAATGTATTTCTACTAGTGTACTAACTCATGAAATTTCACGGGGTTGAGACGTTTTCATTATCATTAGAAAATATCGAAGATAATTAATAAGCAGTGTAACATAATGACTTTATTGCATGGTACATTTGTTAAATTAACGAATTTAGAGGAATAGTGTAATACCCGTGAAAATTCACGACGTTGAAGCGTTTTTTTTTTGCATAAAAAGGCAAATTACAATCCATATGAAAATGAACGAAAAGAAGATATTGGTTAAAAATTACGTAAAAGAAATGAATTTTGATGCAGATGATTATTACAGCCTCTTCAATATCTAAGTCAAATAACCCACATAAGTAGGTGAATTTCACCCAATTCTGAAGACTGTATGATAAATAATGTAGAAGATATCGTAAGTATAAAGACATAAGACGTCGAAATGAGTACTTGTAAAATAGTCGTTTCACACAATTCATACAAAAAAAGAGAAAATGAAAATAAATTATACTCTAGAAATAAGGAAATTTAAATTCATAGTTACCTATGTCATTAACAATTGAGTTTTGTCATTTATTCATTCAACTTCACTACAATTCTCATATCACATTAATTAGTTTTATTAAATAAATTTGTCATATCCAAACTCCCTAAGAACGAAATTTTAATATTTAAATTACGAAAATAATTAAAAATATTTATTTTGTATACTTTTGTATGTACCAATATATTTTAGAAAATGGTTACCAGTAATTTTTATACATTATTGAGATAAAAATTGATAAAAAAAAATGAATAATATTTTCCCTGCGGTAAAAATTATTATTTATATATTTTAAAAAATGAATACTCAATATTTATTTATTAGGAAATAATTAAAAAGATGAATGACTCAAGCAAGTGAGGACCGTCAATATGTATTATGGTTATACGGAGTACAATTTTGACAACAAAAAATTGGAGTGGTGTAGTGGCAAAGGAGTTGAGTTTTAATGTGAAGGTCATGTGCCACGTCACTGATCATGATGTTATTCTATAATAGTGCAGTAGTTGTATGAGAATTTAAGTTGTTTAATCCCGGATTAATCGAGATGTAATTTTGACCAGGTTAATTGAGTGTGAAAGTGGGACTGCGAAGATCGGGTTGCTTGACTCGGATTGTGAAGCATGGATGATTAGCTTCCAGTGCAAGAATTACCATACAAATGTTGAGTCAATGAGAATTGAGTATTTCAAAATACTTAACAAAGAGCAGCGCCACGTCATTGTGCATGGTGCTTGCTTTAATATATAAAGGATTCTTCATAAAATTGTTATAATTAAATGTAATATTTAAATACTTTCATAATTATTATGAAGTAATCTAGTTAGTTGAGAATAGTAATGACTCGGATATGTATTATGTCTTCCGCTATTTCCTATTATAGACTTATTTATAAAGTCTGGAAAATCCGGGTTGTTACACACAGGTTCAGTCTGGTTTTCTTAACATCACTATCAAGTCGGACTTGGGCTTTGAGACAAATAGTTGGTGTCATATGATGACTAATTCCGACGAACCGAGAATTACATAGAGATGTAATTGACAAATTTGTTGTCTACCTTTACTTTTGTAGCTTGAGCAGCTCAAGTTCACTTGAACGACAAAAGATTTAGGATTTTGGAATATTATGCGAACTTGAGGGTAGTTTTCATGATTTTATCTTAAAATTGTTTAAGATTATTAATATTAATTATCGTTTTACTTTGTATATACAATTGTAGTTGTAATTTAGTTCCTTTATCACATTTATTAAAGATGAGTTTGAATTGTTCAACCTTGTCGATTGGTACCTTGAGAATTGTTTTCAAAATTAGAGATATGGATTTTGTCCTTGTGAAGGATAATTTCGATAAATTATAACCAATGCTAATATATAGTATGGACTGTATAATTAGAGTCATGGAGATGACTACTATAAGTACCAAAATCAATTGTTTGATAAAAGGGAACAGTTCCCATTAAGTGAGAAAAATGTTAAAGATGATCCGAGTAATCCATATATCATATGATGGGTGATTATATTGATAATCAGGAAATTTTGGATGCTTCTTTCTAAAGAATTAGGAATTGAAATCGTTTCAATTAGTCCTAAGTTTAGGTCTCTTTATTATGAATAAACGTGTGACTTAATAAGGTTTCGAACCTTTTAAGATGTTAAAATAAAGACAATTGAACATTGTATCAAGAAGACAAATAATATTAATGTTCTATGAGTTCATTAAGAAAATTGCTTAAGATAATGATTAATGAATCTAAGACGTTGGTTGAAGTAAGGGAATGACAATCGTTATCATACCCAAACTTGTTGCCAAATTTAGATTAGGTACAATTTTATTAGTCATTAATGTAATGACAAATATATGACATTGGTTGATAGCTTTCTAGAAGTGTCTAGAAAATCTACAAATCAATTGAAGTATGACTTCAGGTGTATATGGTATTCGAGTAATTGTTACTTGCATTCTACTGTTTTGGTATAAGATACCAAATGCAACTATTACATTGTGGATGTGATGGCTTGAAGAGGGTGGAATAATGGAATATAAGTGAAGTGTTTTATGATTGAGATGGACAAACGTTGTTGCTTCATATATAAAAGGAAAATCACTTAATTTTACCATAAAGCTAAATACTGGAATTGAATAATTGTTATTCTTGTACTAGTCATAAGCAAAGACATGCATTGATTCTGTTTCATGTATGGGCGTGAAAAGTTTTGATGAAAGTAGAACAATTGTTGCTCTATACCTTGCAAGAATATGAGGTAATACAATAAGGCTAACATGATTGTTGAGCTCTACATTCCTAGTAGTAAATGCTTTTATTTATAACATAACGACCAAAAGGTTCAAGTCCCACGACTCAAGTTTTACCAATTATGGCATTGTCCTTAATCCATGAGACAAGAAACATAAGAATAAGTTTCATAATGATGAAATTATAAACCTTATTAATAAGGATCAACCGAGGTAAATGGATTTTGTTTAGATGGACAAACGACATTACAAATTGACTCCTATAAATTGTAGTGGGAGGGTACTTAGACTTGTTAGACCACACATATACAAATACGTGTAAGTTTAACTAGTGATGTTGCAAAAATGGGTAACATGTATGGTTTTGTTCATTTGGTGAAATTTGAAACTGAATGCTTTGAATTGTTTAAGGAAATTCAGATGAAAGTACAAGATCAACTTGATAAGTTGGTACGAGTCATTCGATAAGATTGAAACAGCGAGGAGTTGAACTAAAAGATTGTGATCATCTTAGAAGTAGTGAAAAGTGCTTCAAACTACATCGAACCATATTTGATATGATTTGGTCTACGATGAGTCATATGCAGACTTTATTGACGTTTTAGAAACTTATGCACTATAAAAGTCTTGGTACAATGTTGATGAGATTGTCCATGAAAGTCGGAGAATAGACACTATATGAGATATGGATTGAAAATGTTCTAAAATAGTCTTTTCTTAATTATCAAGTCTTAAAGTTTAGAGAAAATCGTTTTCTAAAACTTAGACTCAATTATGACATTTATTTTATTAGTGGTATTATGTTCTACAAACCATCTAAAGAACAAAACTGTTTTGTTGCATGGAGTGGTATGTTTCTTTTAAAAATATGTGATTTCTAATAGAAACAGTGGGAGTAGAGTCGATCTTGAATTGTTCAAGATTAACAGGATTTCTCTACAACTCTTGAAGAGGATATTGATGCATCCATGAAAAGTCATGATCATCTTAGCTGTAAAATATTACCATACATAGGTTTGACCTATGATGAAACAATAATGGGCAAAGACTCCAAAAGTCACATAAAATCTAATAGATTCTATATACCATAACTACCAAGTATAGACTTTGGTTAAATGGGTCTTATAGTAAAGAATAGTCTTCACTATAAAGACGATGTAGATTGATATAAGAGTATCTATGAAGCATAGTTGGTAGTTAAGGATTGATCCCATAGTAATGACTATGGAAAAATCTTTTTACAACATTATGCTTAAGTCTATTAAGATTGATTTAGTATTTTGAATGTCATCGCTCATTATAATGAGTTTTGGACATATATATATATATATATATATATATATATATATATATATATATATATGAAATATATGAAATATATTTCTTGAAAGAGATGCAACATGATGTGTGCGACACTACTTCGTATGAATTTCATATTATTAAAATTCCTAGGCAAATGTGAATTTTCCGATTTGATTGGAGCATGGAGCAAGTATCTTCGTTCTCAATGTGGTAATTCAAAGATGTTTATTTTTCTTTGAGACGAAGAGAGACAAAGTGTGTACAAGAGGCTAATGAGAGTGCATTTATCGCTTTGATTTGGTATGTAAGTGACATACTTCTCTAACTAAATGATATTTGATTGCTTTGCAAGAAATGTGTTTATTATGTGCTCGTGTGACGAGTAGATACTAATCTAATGAGTGTCACTAGAATGCCATCTAAGAATTGTTTCTTTGCGCTTAAGAAGCAAAAGGGGAGTTATTTAAGAGATGTGCATGACGTTATAAGCGAATTATTGTAAACAACTTATAACGATTCATATTTCCAAATAGACAAAGATGACGTGAGATTGTAATCTCAGTAAACTTTGTTTTGGATAAGAAGTTGTGTGTTGGAACGGTTCCAAAGGACAACTTTATGACTAATATTATAACTAAAGTTAGTGTTCTATTGCTTTTGAAGCAAATAGACGTTTGATTACGAATCAAGCACACACTCAACTTTAAAGTTTATGAAGCAATTGTTGCTTATGAAACTATCAGTTTGCCTTACTTGAGAGAAGATAGATCGATCATAATATCATATGCTTGTAAATAACCGATACAAATGTTCCGAAACCTCATCTACATAAAGATCATATTGATTATGATCGGTATATGACGCATGGGCGAGTGGTCTTAGTACTTTTAGAGGTGTTTGGTTTAGTGGGAGTTATTTCGATAATTGATTTATGTATGACATATCGTCATTTGGTTAATGTAACCGATTTTTGTCCCTAAATAATTTACATTGATGAAATAGATCACTAAGTACGTGACTTAGTCCTGGAACTCTATTTGGATGATGTAATTATTTAGTCTCTAGTCAGGGTATTGTGTTGGGACGTTTGAATACCTTTAAATGACTAGTGTGTGAGTTGGTTGATGACTAAGTTCCTTGAGTCATAGGTATTGAGATACTAAACCATGCACGGGTGTATGTTGAAAACATGCATTAGACTGACCGGCCGAAAAGGATTTTACTAAGATTTCGCTTAGTGTTAGTAAAGTTCTTTACAAGTTATGAACTTGTATGGTCCTTAGACCTGAGTCTTTGACTATTTTGTACATGTGATATGTATGCTTTGATACTATTCCTCGTCAGCTGTGAAAGGGGGCTATGGATGGTTATTGGGCATGTATGGATCATGTGATAGAATGTGGTTAGATAAGAGGGGATTTTCTCTTCCTTTATTGAAAGGAATTTATTGTTTCTTGGCCACTCGAAGAGTGTGACTTGTGCAAATGCGTGGTCGCGCTCAGATAGGATGATTCTCATCAATCTGCTCTTTTAACAAGTCAACTCGAAGATTCGAGTAAAAGATTGAGACATGCGAGGATGACACTTCGTTTTACCTCATTCTCAATTGGAGACAATAGTAGCAAAGAGACTTAACGCCGTTCTTGAGAGGACAAGTACAAGTGGGAGACTGAAGGAGTTACGTCCACTGTCCTACGGATTAAATCACTTAAGTCTATGTATCCAATATGCCTTGCTAGAGGTCAATGTCGGATTGACATGTAAATGAGTTACGTGTCTGGTAGTCTTAAGTGGGCCCATTGGGTCACACACAATGTGTACAGGATATTATTAATATATATCGATATATTAAATATATCGGGTCAGTAGTAATACGGACCCAGCTGCGTTGTCGGGTTATGGTAATTAGAGTTATACTAATAATCTAATTATGGTAATTTGAGTTATGGTAATAACCTAATTCTACCTTCTCATCTCCTATATAAGAAGTCTCATATGATGAACCAAGATATGGAATTAAGAGTATCGACTCATAATATATAGGGTTATTTAACAACAATAATACCAACTATATGACGTCTTCCCAAAATAATATCAATTTTAATAAATCTGAGAATATTACGTATTATTAGAGTAGTTAAACAAGAGTAGTATAGGTGACCGGTTACCTGTAGAACCCTTTCACCTTCCTTTTTCACCTTTAATTTTATTTAACGACAATAATACCAACTATAGAGCATCTTCCGAAAATAATTCCAATTTTAATAAATTAGAGAATAATACGTATTTTTGGAGTAGTTAAGCCAGAGTAGTATAGATGACTAGTTACCGGTAGAACCCATTCATCTTCCTTTTTCGCCTTTAATTCGTTTCACACTGATTCACTCATTTTCACTTACTCAGTGTACGAGGCATTAAACGTCATTCATGTCCTTCGTCTTCCTCTTCCTTCAAGTCTTCAACCTCACCAAATCTAGCTAATAAAACAATCCTACACCAAAATCAACACGTTAATCTAAACGAAACGTATAGAAAAAAACTGAAAAAGGATGAATGGTAGTGGAGAGAGAGGATGAAGGAGAGAACTAAGGAGGAGTAGACCTGACAAAACTGACCCGACCCGACATCCGAATTGAAGACTTTTATTACAAAAAAACGAGTCGATATCCGAATTGACCCATAATCTGAATTGACCCATAATCCGAATTGACCAGAGCTAACTCGAAACTGACCCGACTATTATTATAAAAAAAACGAGTCGATATCCCTAAAAAAGATGAAAATAACAAACCCGAGAATGACTCGAACCCGAAAGTATCCGACCCGACCCAAAGTCAACCCGATTATTATAACCCGACAGTGGCCCGACCCGAAGCTGACCCGACATAGTTCACCTGTTATCCAGGTCTAAGTAGGAGGATGGAGGATAAGTAACAGGTTAAACATTAATTAGGTGACCTGATGTAGCAGGTTATAAAGTCACTTATACTACTCTTGTTTAACTACTCCAATAATACGTATTATTCTCAGATTTATTGAAATTCGTATTATTTTTGGAAGACGACCTATAGTTGGTATTATTGTCGTTAAATAACCCTAATATATATATATATATATATATATTCGTCTTATAAAGAGTTATAAGAGAGATATAGAGAGAAGTTGTGAGACGGTCTCACGTACCTTTATACTAGCATATACGTCGCAATTTCGTACTCGTGTGGATACCAAAGGAGGCATCACGTTTGGGGTGCTTTATTATGTCCGTGAGAATTATTTATTCTATCCGTGAAGATTATTTATTCTGTCCGTGGAGATTATATATATATATATATATATATATATATATATATATATATATATATATATATATATATATATATATATATATATATATATATATATATATATATATATATATATTTCTGGGTTTATTATACTTCTTATTTATACGTTGTTCCACTGCAAATAAGGTATAATTGTTATCCCTCTACTTTTGTCTTTTCGGTTAATACTCGTAACAGGTCCTTGGGTGTAAGGGTTGTAACCCTACACTTAGAAGAGAGGGGATGAATGTATTATCCTTATATGGAGGTAATTGTTCCTCCCCGATCTCCTCTTTGTACCACAAAACACCACCACTAACCACCACTCACCTTCATTTCCTTTTCATTTTGAGCATCATTACCCCTTAACATATCACCCCATCCCAAGCAGTCCCATATAGTAGAAAAATTATGGATTGCGACGATCACAAGAGCAAAATTCATGGCTTTACGGAGGGATTTGTTGATAGCGATCGAAAGAAAGATTACACACCTTATCATACAGACAAACTTGGGTAATGGTTTCTAAGTTTCTAACTTAATGAAGACGATCCAAAAGTACCCATCAGCTCATTCGCACCTGAAGCACCTCTATAAGGCTTTTATAAATGATACAGATTGGCAAGTTCAGATACATCATGTCTATCGAGAAGCAAACTCTTATGCCGATTGGATGGCAAACCTCGGTGTTCATCAATCCCAGAAGTTATGTCGTGTTGACCATACTAAACTATCAACTAAGTTATTTTTATTAATCCAACAAGACATGGGTGGGGTTGCATGGCCTTGCCTAGTTATGCTTTTTTCGTTCTAACTTATTTTGAAGATTATATTTTATGTTTTTTTGGTTTTTTGGGTCCCGAAATAAAATAGTTTCATAATCCCGTTGAACAATCAAACTCATCATCAAATACAACGCCCCAGATTAATATGAGGGTCATCTGGATTAGATGAAGTCCTTTAAAAGCCATAAGATTATTGCCTTTTGATACGTGTCGAAATCCGTCGAAACAAGTACTATATTCCATTTTATATCGTGACTGAAGGTTATAATAATCATTATTTGGCATTGTATTTCTATCGACAAGATTTTTCATCAAAAAAATATACGATCTTCAGAACATCTTTCACTGCATGTTATCAAAAATAGGTAAAAACGACCGATTTTGAAGGTTATTATCCACGTTTTTCGGCCTTTTGTGTCCCGGAATAAAACGGTTTCACAATCGCGCCAAACAAACTTCCGCACCAAATACAATGTGTCAATGAAATATGAAGGTCATTTGGATTTAAATGGCGCCTTTTAAAAGCCATAACATAATTACCTTTTGAGAATTGTCAAAAATTGTTGAAACAAGTTGTATATTCAATTTTACATCCTATCTGAAGTTTATAATAATCATTATTTGCTATTCTATTCCTTTCAACAAGTTTTCATAAAAAAAAATCGTGCTTTAGAACATATTTCACCGCTCTAAAAAATGGCTAAGAAGACCGATTTTGAAAGTTTTTTTTTTTTTTTTTGGTAAAAGGTAAGTATATATTAAAGAATAATGTAACTGTACAAATAAATGGCTACATCAAATTATGCAGCCATCTCGCATCTCTAGCTCGTAAAGGATATTTAATTTTAGCCAAAATTCTATTTCTAACATCCATCTTAATCATCTTAACAACAATACTAGGCCTCTGGACCGCACCATCAACTCGACATAAGTTACGATGCCTCCAAATGTGATAAATCATGGCGTTGATCAGAACCCGAATAACATTGCATTGCAACTTAGTACCGCGAACCTTACACGCCCAGCTCAGTGCCCCAGAATACGGAATCACTTTCTTCGTTCATTCACGCATGCTTTCCACAATCTTGGCACTCCATTCACAATCAAAGAACAGGTGCTCCAAACTTTCTTCATGTGAGTCACAAATAATGCATCGATCAGACTCGACAATCCCAAATCTAACCAGGTTAATCCTAGTGTTTAAAGCCCTCCTAAAGACTAGCCACGAAATGAAACTATGCTTAGGAGAGCTCCAACCACTCCAGACAAGACGAGCCCAAGGCATTTTCGGCTTGTGAGTCCGAATACCATCGTAGCCCTCCGAGATCATGTAACAGGGCCGCGTCCCATGCCACTGACCATTCACATACATATGTTTAATTTTTTCCTTAGCCTGACAGATCTTTCTCCAGGCCCAAGTGACATCGGTGTTAGGCTGATACTCACGCCAGTCCCTCCCTTTCAAGTAGACTGAATTCACCCACCTCACCCACAGCCTATCCGGTTGATCGAATACCCAAGAAGCTAACTTAACCACAGCAGCCTGATTCCACACAGTCAGATCCCGGAGGCCCAAACCTCCTTCCAATTTAGGACAACAGATCTTCTCCCAACTTACCAGCGCCCTATTATTACCCTCCACTCCGCCATTCCAAAGGAAATTGCGACATACGGAAATGATTCTGGACATAACATAGGACGGGATAATAAAGACCATCGCCCAATAATTGTGGAGTTGAGACAGCACAGACTGAACCAAAGTCAGTCTACCTACATAGGAAAGCTTACGTGCCCCAATACTCGAAATACGCGCAATGATGCGTGCTACACGACATTCACACTCAATTTTCCCAATTCGGGTACATTGGATAGGCAAGCCTAAATAACGAAAAGGGAACGTACCTTCAACACATCCTGAGAAGAGGAGAATAGCCTCTTTCGTTCCCGAGTCTACTCCAGCGAAGTAAGCTTGGGATTTACCTGCGCTAATAATCAAGCCTGAGGCCTTACTAAAAGTAGCGAAAGCCCTCCACAAAAATTCCATCGAGTTAGAATCTCCTTTGCAAAAAAGCAAGAGATCATCAGCAAACATAAGATGAGTCAGCTTCAACTGAGCACACTTCGGGTGATATCTGAGTTTCTTGTCAACCTTCCCATGCATAAGGATCCGAGAGAAATACTCCATACAAATAGTGAACAGTAAAGGAGACATGGGGTCACCCTGCCGAAGGCCTCTCTTCCCCGGAAAAAAACCGAACGAGTCACCATTAACACTGAGCGAATATGACACAGTGGTCACACATTCCATGATCAGGCGACAGAAATGATCCGGGAAGTCCAAAGCCCGCAGCATTTGGTCAACAAAATCCCATTCCACACTATCATAAGCCTTGTGTAAATCGACCTTGAATAAACAACGCGGAGAGACACGCCCTCTACCATACATTTTAACAAGATCCTGGCAGATCAAAATATTCTCCACAATACTCCGTCCCTCAATAAAACCACCCTGCATAGGCGAAATTATCTGGGGAAGGACCTTGGCCAAACGGGAACAAATTATCTTCGCAATACATTTATACACAACATTGCAACACGCAATAGGCCTAAATTCTTTCACAGACTGAGGCCTGCTCACTTTAGGTATTAAGGTAATGATAGCACAGTTCAGCTGTTTCAGCAGCTTACCTGACACAAAGATTTTGAAAGTTATTATCAACGTTTTTTCGGGTATTTGGGTCCCAGATTAAAATGGTTTGGCATTCTAATAATCACTATAATAAACATTATTTGACGTTCTATTTCTATTGACATGATTTTGTCAAAAAAATACGCGCTTTAGAACAACTTTCACCGTTTACGAAAATAGATAGAACCGATTGATTTTGAAGGATTTTCTATAGTTAATCGCTTTCCATATTTACGAATATATTTTCAATAAGTATCTAATTAATCTATTTCCTAGTGATATTTAGGAATTATATTATGCTATATCATTATTTCTCTACTTATTATGACTAGTCTATGTTAGTGTTATAAATATAGGTCTTGTATTTACTTTTAAAAGAGATTAATTTGGGAAATAAAAATAAAACCTTGGCTAGTTTCAGCTATCCTTCAAATTGTCGAGTTACAATTTACGTTTTAGTTTATTTACGTGTTTCTGTTACTAATTCTTGTTTATTCAATCGAGTGTTCGAATAGCAGGCCCATTGATTAGAATATAGATCTATTCTAGCTAGGGAAATATTTCATTGTTTCGTGAGTTTTTTGGTTCGTTTATAAAACCAAACAAAACAAATATTGATACAAAAACTGCTTTCGCAATTTTCGTATCAGTAATTATTCAAAAGAAGATATCTATTGGTGACCATATATTTTGTTTTATTTGAAAGAGGGTAAAAAAAGAAGAAGATAAATATAGCATTGTTGATCAAATTTGGGTGAAACCTTTATTACAAGTTTGAAGTTTCTGTGACATGTTGAGACCAAATTAAATTGGTTCTTTAATTTTATTCTACATTATTGTGAATACAATCACATGGGGTGTGGGTTAACTTTATTGTTATTATTTTATAAGTACTTTTTTTGTTTATTTAATCACGAGGCACGGTAGGGCTGGCAGGATACTAAATCCCAAAAAAATGAAAAATCTTGAAAATTTGGTCTGGCACGATGGCCCGACATGACAGGCCCGGGCTAGGAACCGTGTCTCGGCGCATACATTTCTTAAGAAATAACATAACATTTATTTTTCAAGGTTTTTTATTTTATGGTCGTTTATTTCAAATTGAAGTGATAAAGATTATGACACAACTATTTTACATTTTTTTTATTATATAATGCTCATTTTTGTTGTTTATAAAGTTGGCGTGATGGAAGTCATGGAACTCAAATGCGATCCGGCGGAATTGATTACTTAAACATATTACCCCATAACTAGTCGCCATGCCCGTGCACCGCACGGGATTACTAATTTACTTGTCTAACTTCCATGTGTTTGTCACGGCGCGTGCTTGTAGAGAGTGTCGTAATCGTGAATAGGGCAGATGTTGCGAAGATCGAATCATCAAAGCTACTAAAAGACGCATGACATGTAAATATAAAGAACGAAAGAAGTTGACGTGATCCAGTCTAGGGAAGAAACAGACATTAAAAAATTAGTATACTATAAAATAATTGCAATATGTAATTTGCATAAATTATGCCCTTGTTCTTCTGTGTTTTTCTCTGTCGGGGTCCATTTTGTCTTTTCAACTTTTGACCTCTTTTTCTCTATTGTTTCTTTCGCTACGGATGCTTCTTTCGCCGTCACTTCGAAGCTGTAAGTCATTTTTGGTGTGGAAATTCTGTTACTGAAATAATATAAGTGAAAAATTGCTTGTAGTTGGTGTACGTAATAATAATTAACTTACTCCTTGTCTATCTTTCTCTTCTCATTTTTAGCTGAGGTGTTCACCGGAGGGTCGGACTTTGTTGTAGGCTGACTTTCTAAGTTGTCTTGTTGTGGTTGCTCCTGCGAAAACATTGGAGTTGGTTGGGTATATGGTCTCGTGTGTAAAAAGATGCTGGTGTTTTTGGGTAAAATTGTTGTTGTTACCTCTCTTTTTTTGTTCCCCCTTTCCACTGTGGTTGGAGTTGGAGGGTCCTTTGGCGTCGGCAATACCTTTTGACACTTTAGTTCCCTTTCGGAGTTGTATTTGGTAATCCTAATCTTGACTTTCATGGTGTATTATCTCCCGACACATTGTTGGAGTATGTAAGACATACTTTCTCATTTTCCCCGTCCTATTTTTCGCTTCTCTTGTTTGGACAAAACGGTTAAAATTTGTTCGAGTAGTTGGTGTGTTATTTGTTGTGCGTACCTTTTCATATTGGGTTACTAATGCTTCGATTGGTCTCCCGACTATCTTCTCAACTTCTCTCCCAAAATTCAACAAAGATGCGTATGCTATTTCGTCCGCTATTGTAGTGATTAATCTGTGCCTGTGTTGTAGGTATTAACATATTTGTGATATTGTCTAGGAGCAGTAGATAGGTTTAACATACCGTACGGTGAGTTATATTTTTTGTGTTTTTTCTTACCTTTGTTTGGGGTAGAGTATTGGTTCGTTACATTGGCGACACTTTCCGTCCTCGTCGATTCCAGCGGGGCATGATGTGCAAGACTGATATCGCCAGTCAACATCTGTTCTTACTTTTGTTATCGTTCTGTGGCATTTGTATACCTCATTCTGTTCCAATTGTTTCATTTAATCGGAAATGTTCAGTGGTATATCATATCATTAGTATGCGATGTCTGTCGACATTACCTGATCGTCGACATCTGCTTGTAGAAGCTCTGCAATGGTTGAAGTGACCATATCTTCTGCGACCTCAGCATCGAGGACTCTTATTTGAACGGGTTCCTGGTCCCAGTAGGGCGGTATGGCAACGCAAATAAGAATATGTGACTAATCTAGTACATGTGAGATCGGGGACATGGTTCATGTGCGTATTTTTTATTGTGGGGGCAAACGGTTACCTTTGCAGTAATATTCTAGTCTCTGGCAAGTCCAAGTCGAAGAAGATCTTGGTCCCATATGTGGATTGTAATTGGTAATCTCCTACATCGGTGTAGTAGTCTTTGTTAATAAGTATGATATGTGCAGCATTATTATAGGTCAAGATTAGACTAACCGTAATTAAATCAAAGCAATTTAACTAATATGATTTGTAACAATAAAAAACTTAAAACAAATTAGTTTAAAATGGTTCCTATGTGAGTGCAAATCAAGATTCAACGGGTACCTAATATTTATGTTAATAACATATTAACGCGTGTCCATTAGACATGTTAGAAAAACCGTTAACGTAATACCTACATAATATTAAGTGACATTATAATATTTGGCTTTATTATACACTTTAACTAAGTTAATAACATAATATTAAGCCTACGTTCCCTTTTTATTGTCCTTTCGAGTTTGTATAGTCGTACTAAACCACGGGTTTATAAACAATCGAGACGAATGGAGAAGTACTGTTTAGTGCTAAGCCGAAATGCGTAGAAATCAGAAGTAGCAGTAGTAGTAGATGAGTAGGAGTGAGGTTGAAAGAGGAGAAAAGAGAAGTACAGGTAGTACGCTGCTGCGTCAAAATATGTGCATCCACATACACATGTTACATGTTCCATGTACATTTTCCTTGGCATTGAAGTGGCGTAGGTTTATGTTGCCTTATTTTATCATATCACACAATACGGAGTAGTGAACAACGTTTTTGAAGATCATGGTTTTGATAATCATATGTGACAGACTCGAGCATGTAAATTTACATATATTCAAAAAGATGAATGATAAAAGTTGATAAACAAAAGTTTATTACCTTCATAATTTATGACTCTTGCAGATGTGATGAGTACGATCATGTCATGTCCATTTTGCCGGCTAACTTCTTCTGTAATGTAGTTAGACGCATCACCCCATAAAGTCACGTTCACTATTTTTTCCCTGCATGTAGTCATTATATTGCGGTAAGTTAATTACTTTACACGTAGCTATATGCGTGGTGAAGGTGGTGAAGGTACCTTTCATCTTGTATTTGTATATGACGTAAATGTGTCCGACCATTTTTTGTTAGCACCTCCCTTTTCTCCTCGATCGTTTTCAGGAAGCCAACAACGTCTGCACCATGTTGTTAAAAAGAGTGAATAGGCAAATAAAGTGTTTAGATAGTAAAATTGTTGCATTTTATAGTGCATGTGTCGGTGTACTTGCCTATCAAATTATCATTTTTGTTGTTGCGTTCTTCCAATTTGTCGAGTGGGTGGAATTCGAATTTGTGGAGTGGAATACTTTGAGTTTGGTCCTTATCCTCCTGTATCGATGTAAATGGGGTGTACTTGATGATGTGTGGGTTTTCTTTTACTGGTTTGTACGATCTATAATTTTGCGCCACCTCAAAATGTTGGAGGGTGTAAATTTTCTCCTAGTGCAGCACGCCTTCATATGAGGTCACCCACCGTTTGGGTATTGTTGCATGTATATGGTTTCCCTGGCCAGAATGAGATGAAACAAAATGTTCAGCAATTTTTTAGCACCGACAAAAATAGACAGGGAATCAAAATGGTTGTCCAATTGAAGGGTTGGTGCCTCACCTCTTTGACTAATAGCACCATGTCTAGCGACAATGGGGAGCTGTTTTTGTTCGGTGTTACGCGTCATATCCTTGTGGCTCGTGATGTTATCTGATATTTGGACTTTGAGGGGACCAAGCCTGCAATGGTAGTTCTTATTGGCGCCATTTGTTTCCTTTGTTGTCTGTGGTTTGGTTATTTTTTTGCAATATTGTGTCGCGTATTTTAGCTTGGTTGTTAAAAGACTGTATCGGTAGAGTAGTGTGCATGAGGTATTTATATGCGGCTAGTATAGTAACGTGAGAATAAATGTTTAGAGGAATCATTTTATTCATTACGTAATTGAATATGTCATTATCATTGTTATTTAACTAAATATTTTGAGGAATCTTGTCACTTAGGATTCTACATCATCAATGAGGAATAAGTTAAATATTTATAGGGTGGTCGGAATTTATTGCTTAGCCTAGGATTCTAAGTAGTAATCGAGTAAGAAGTTGAAGGGTTGATAACTCATGCATTTAATAGGTAACCTAGGATTCTAAGTAGTAATTGAGGAAGAAGTTGAAGGGTTGATAACTCATGCATTTAATAGGTAACCTAGGATCCTAAGTAGTAATTGAGGAAGAAGTTGAAGGGTTGATAACTCATGCATTTAATAGGTAACCTAGGATTCTAAGTAATCAATGAGAAAGTAGTGTAAGGGTCTCCTCACTTTGGATTCTTCACTTTGGATTCTAAGTAGTAAATGAGGAAGAAGTTGAAGGGTTGTCCATTGATCATGCATTAAACTCTACCCCTTCCAATTTCTAGCCAATAAAATCGTGCCAAGTAGGTGCCTTAAGAAGTGAGGATTGGTAGTATGGAGCATGGGGGTTGCTTTACTTCCCTTTTAATAGAATATATATAGATTCCCTCGTACTTACATGAAAGTTTATAAGATGATGGAGACCTAACCCTAATGTAAAATATGTCACGTACTCGCGACATTATAAAAAGGTACATGTTGAATCTTGTACCCGTATAATAAAGCCAGCACAATTGGGGGATCCACAATAATGTAATCCGTAAATTAAAATGTTTTTTCAATTATAGAGTACTACTTATACGAACATAGGTGCATGTACTAAGCGGTAATGTGTTGATGTGTATGTTAACCTAACCGTTGGGCTACACTGTCCAGGTTGTATTTCAAAACATTTTTTACTTAGATAGATAAAATAATTTACGAGCAAATATTTTCAATTAATAAAGTATTCCTCGTAACATATTACTCTATTGAGATAAATAAAGTTAGTTGAGTTAGTTAAAGAAGTGGTTATAAGTTGTTATAAGCTCCTATGTACTGATATATATACAGAGCCTTGTATACCTAACAAATTACAATTGAATACATAACAAATTCTATTCTATTCTACTGATTCACATGGTATCAGAGCCTTAGGGTTATTTTTCCGCAAAATCAAATTCTTCATCTTCATCAAATTTTCGCAAAGCTAATTTTCAACCTCAACAATGGCGAGTTCATACGAGTATTATAACGATCCGCTGTATCTTTCGTCCTCGGATCAGCCATCTTCCCAGTTGGTCCTATGTTGCTTCGACGGTCAAGACTTCTTGGGTTGGAAACAAGAAGTGTTAATGGCGTTGGAATCGAAAAACAAAGAGGGGTTTATCAATGGGAAATGCGTGAAACCTGATGCACCAGATAAGAAAATGCATCAATGGATTCGGTGTGATCTGATGGTTATGAGGTGGATCCTTAATTCGCTAGATAAGTCGATTAGAGACAATGTAAAGTATGTAAAATCCGCGAAAGAACTCTGGGATGAGCTGCTGGAAAGATATGGATTGGCAAACGCCATTGAAGTATATCAACTTCAGAAAGACTTGGATGCTGTGAGTCAACAGAATTCGTCATTGGTGGAATACTATGGAAAAATAAAGAATCTGTGGGAGACTTTGGATGGTCTCAATCCTGTCCCTCAGTGTTCTTGCAAAGCTGTAGATTCATGTTCTTGTTCGTTGGTTAAAAGAATGTTGGAGAGAGAAGCAAACAGGAAGCTAATTCAGTTTTTGATGGGTTTGAACAAGGGATATGACAATATCAGAACTCAAATACTGTCTATGGAACCCTTGCCGTCAATTAATAAGGCTTTAAGCTTGTTGCAGAAGATAGAGAGGCAAAAACAGATTTCAGATCAGCCCAATCCGCTAGTGGATTCTACTGCTTATGCATTTGTCAAAGGTCAAAACTTCAAAGGACAGAAACCTAAGAATGAACACGCAAAAGGAAACACTAGTACTGGTAAGTACTGCAGCCACTGTGATATTGACAATCACAACTTAGAAGATTGTTTCAGGGTTAAGGAATGTAGTCATTGTAGAAAATTCGGACATACAGTGAAGAATTGTTATCAGCTAGTTGGTTTTCCTGACAAGAATCAAAGGAACAAAGGAAAGAACTTCAAGGGAAAGGGAAACTACAAGAAAGGGGCTCATAATGTAGATGTTCTTAATGATGATTCCCCGACCTTAGAAGATAATCCACTGGGATTTGACCCTGCAATATTCGATGGCTTAGTAACATCTGTGGTTGATCAGGTTTTACAAAGGATGACTGATCAGAAATCTGCAAATAACGTGTCGAATCTGGATGGAAATACAGGGTTAGCAGGTATGGTTCCTAATCATTCTTCTAACATTGCTGGCAAACAGTTGATTATGCACGATTGGATAATAGACACAGGAGCCTCAGATCATATGACTTATGATTTTAATTTACTGCACAATGTTAGGAGTCTTGCTAATCCTTTGCATATTGGTTTGCCTGATGGTCGTGTTAACAAAGTACATAAGCTTGGTGATATTTGCTTGACTGACAGGATCAGTTTACGTGATGTTTTGTATATGCCTGAGTTTAAACAAAATTTGCTGTCAGTTTCAAAACTGATTGATCATAATAAGTTGTCTGTTGTGTTTTATGCTTCTCATTGTGCGTTTCAGGACCATTTCAATAAATCTTGGGTAGCTGCAGGGAAGAGAGTAGGAGACTTATACAGATTTCAAGATAGTAGACATTGCTTGATAGATTCATCTATTCACAATGTTGTAACAAGTAGTAATTCTGATGTAAAGACTAGTTCATCTAAAAAATTGTACCATTTACGGCTAGGTCATATGTCTTTAGACAAGCTTAAATGGATTACTGATGTTCCTTATACAGTAAAGAATTCAATAAAAGATTTTTTTTGTGAAACATGCGTTTTGGCAAAGCATCATAAAGCTCCTTTTCCTTTAAGTAATTCTCGAGCAGCACACTGTTTTGAACTCATCCACATGGATGTTTGGGGGCAATATAAGACTCCTGCAATGTCTGGCGCTCGATTTTTCTTGAATATTTTTGATGATTACTCTCGGAATACTTGGACAATATTGTTTAATACTAAAGATCAGGTACCTGGACTGATAAAAGATTTCTTAATATATGCCCAAACACAGTTTAAAGCTCGGTTTAAGATAATTAGAACTGATAACGGGACTGAGTTTCTGAATCAGACTTGTTATGCATTATTTAAAAGCTTAGGTATGGTGCATCAGACTAGTGTTGTAGGTCGTCCACAAAAAAATGGCAGGGTTGAGAGGAAGCATCGACATTTACTTGATACTGCTAGATCATTAAGATTGCAATCTGGTTTGCCTATTAAATTTTGGGGTGATTTTATTCTTACTGCTACACATTTAATCAACTTAATGCCTACTTCAGTCCTGGACTGGAAGTCTCCTTTTAGCTTGTTGTTTGATAAGGAACCAATCTATGATGATCTTAGAGTGTTTGGTTGTTGTTGTTACTCGACTATGCCACCTACTTATGCTGATAAATTTGGAACACAAGCGAGGAAATGTGTGTTTATAGGATATCCACATGCTCAAAAAGGTTACAAATTATATGATTTGGAGTCTTATAAGACGTTTGTCAGTAGAGATGTAAGATTTCAAGAAAATGTGTTTCCTTTCCGGGTTAAGAACAATTTACCCACACCTACTCTTGTTAATCCTGCCTCATCCACTTTGATTATTACTCCTGTGGTTGATATTAATGAAAATTTTTCTGATCAAGAAATGTTTAGTGAGTCTGACCAAGATGATAGCAATGCTATACATAGTTCTACTATTACTGCAGGTCAACCTGCTGATCAACATACAACAATGACCAGCAGGGCAGATGAGCATTCATCTAGATCATTCCTGTACAGCAGATCAAGAAATCTACAAGAGATACAAAGGTGTCTGTAAAGCTTCAGCCCTATCATTGTCCGATCAATTTGCCTACTCAACAGAGAGGTCCTGCTGCTTCAGCAGCTTTTCATGCCTCAGTTTTGAAGGATTTAATAGACTTTCATCCAGAATATGTGGCAAGTATGGCGAATGTAGTGGCTGAGCATGAACCTTACACTTTCAAACAAGCAAATAAAGATCCACGGTGGATTGCAGCAATGGATAAAGAGGTTCCAGCTTTAGAAGATAATCACACATGGGAACTTGTGTCTCTTCCTCAAGGACATAAACCCATTGGGTGTAAATGGATTTATAAGATCAAATACAAGTCAGATGGATCCGTTGAACGGTTCAAGGCTCGATTGGTTTCTAAGGGATACAACCAAGTAAAAGATAAGGATTACAAGGATACATTCTCACCTGTTGCAAAATTCACAACTGTGAGAACTGTTCTTGCTTTAGTTGCTGCCAAGCATTGGGAATTACATCAATTAGACATCAACAATGCATTCCTTCATGGATTCTTAGATGAGATTGTTTATATGACTCCGCCTGAAGGTTATACAGTTAAGCCAGGTCAGGTATGCAGGTTAAAGAGGTCGTTATACGGCTTGAAACAAGCCTCTAGACAGTGGAATAAAGAACTGACCAAGTTTCTTGCAAGTATTGACTTTCAACAGTCTAAACAAGATTATTCTCTCTACACCAGATTCAATGAAGATACTCAAGTCTTCACCATTGTCCTAGTATATGTCGATGATGTGCTCTTAACAGGAAATAGTTTGGGTGACATCAATGCAGTAAAACAAGGGCTAGATAAAGCATTCTCCATCAAAGATTTGGGGCAAATGAGATACTTCCTTGGGCTGGAAGTTTCAAGGAATGCAACTAGAATAGTTATTAATCAAAGAAAATACATATTAGATATCCTCAAGGATATGAATATGGAAAACTGTAAGGATGCAGACTTTCCTATGCAAAAAGGATTGAAATTAACCACAGATGATGGAGTAATACTAGAAGAACCAGAACAATATTGAAGATTGGTTGGCAGACTGTTATACCTCAATTCAACAAGACCTGATATCTCCTATTCTGTCCAGCACCTAAGTCAGTTCCTTAGTCAACCTAGGTTGCCACACTTTCAAGCTGCTATTCATGGTTTTAAGATACCTAAAATCAACTGTCAACACTGTTCTTTTTTATAGTGCAAGTTCAGACCTGTCCCTGACAGCATACAGTGATGCAAATTGGGCCAAATGTGCATTCACATGTCGATCGTTAAGTGGATTATGCTTATTCTTAGGAAACTCCTTGATTTCATGGAAGACAAAGAAACAAAAAACGGTCAGTAAAAGCACAGCCGAATCTGAGTACAGGAGCATGTCATATACAAGCTCGGAAATGGTTTGGGTGGACAATATTTTCAAGACCTGAGAGTAGTTGTTCCTAAACCAATACCACTGTACTGTGATAATAAAGCTGCAGAGCACATTGCAAACAACCCAGTGTTCCACGAAAGAACGAAACACCTAAATATAGATTGTCACTATGTTAGGGATAAGCAACTAGAGGGATTTCTGATGACCAAGCACATTAATACGAATCTGCAGTTGGCTGACATCATGACAAAGGCTTTAGGGTCTGAGCATCACCATTTCCTGTCTACCAAGCTCGGATTGGTGCTTACCCCATCTCCAGCTTGGGGGGGGGGGGTTATTGAGATATATAGAGTTAGTTGAGTTAGTTAAAGAAGTGGTTATAAGTTGTTATAAGCTCCTATGTACTGATATATATACAGAGCCTTGTATACCTAACAAATTACAATTGAATACATAACAAATTCTATTCTATTCTACTGATTCACATACTCCTTACTCCGTACTTTATTACTCGTACAAATGATGAAAAGAAGAGAAGAAGGGGTGTAAATTCAAGTGGCAAGAGCTTCCTTACTCCGACCGAAAAGTTGAAGGTTTGATTTTCATCTACGACGTAGTGCGCTCTTCTCTAGTATTATCTCTAAGTTGAAATGGCTTGGTTGTTCCCCCATTTTATCTTAACTTACAATTGGCCCAACATTCACATTCAAATTCACGTAGCTTTAGTTTTTAAGCTAATGACAGAAGGGACAAAAGGTAAAATGACATATCTATAGGAAACAACGAATCCCTAGCCTTTTTAATACTGTATCAGACGAAAAGAATACTCCGTGTATATTTAAATAACAACATCCCAGTTTTATAATAGCAAATCAAAATATATAAGTGTATGAGATTGAATTTTTTTTTTTTTGAAGAGAGATGATGTATCAAAGAAGTGTTAGGGTTCGAGAATTGAAAAAAATGTTTCTTAGAGTACTTTTCGAGGGTATGAGATGGAATATTAAGTCAAAAAAGTACCGCATTAATTAAACACCACAAAAGAAACTCTTATGGAACGGTCTCACCGTACTAATTTTATTGTGAGAGCAATCACGTAATCACTTCCTTAATCCTTTGTGAGAAATCTCATGATAAGTAAATATCGTTCTAAGATGAGTAACTATACGAAGTATTAATTTAAGAAAGAACTTCAACAATTTCTACATTTTTTTCTTCTTATTTAACACGATGTGTATTATTTGACTACTTTGGATTCTCTTATTCCGTGGGTCATACATTTAATTGGGTTTCCTTAAAAAGGATGGGCAATTGTAATTCATATCCTAGTTTTCCTAAGTACAAAAGTCGAAAGTTTTATTTGTCGATTTACCCTTCTCCCTCTTCTCTCTAAACCCTTCTCCCTCTATCAAAGAAAACTCTAGCCTTCAAAAAAAATTGGGGCTACCACCATTAATTGGTGGTAAGCCCCCCATTAATTAATTATATAGCTTTAATAATATTAATATTATTATCATATCTACAATAATTGTCCTCTCCTTTTGGAGAGATTCGTCCCCATTAATTGATGAGTTTTGCTCTCTCTTTTAGGAGAGATGTTATTTCTTTGATAGCCGATAGGACGCGGAAGATCAGTACCTCAAGGGTTCATTATATGACATGTCAATTCATGTCAGACTGTCGGCTGCAATCTATCAAGTTAGATAAAATCAATTCTCCTCAAAACCTTAGAAGATCCGAAGACCCTCTTGTGAAAAGCTGTATCATTAAACAGCGATATGTTGAAAGAGGATGTGCAGAAGCGGAGATCAAAATCTTAGTGAGAGATCTTTGTTTTAATGAGAATTTATTTTACTCAAATCTTATGGTATTGTATTCGTTCAGTTTCGATATAAGTTTTAGATGTTGTATGATTTTTTTATTAATGAAATGATCTTTTCGCTCAAAAAAAAGTATAAAAGTCGATGGAGTCAATTTTAAATGAGAGCTCGTTATCATACCATAGATCGAACATCTACAATGAGAGCAATAAGAGATACTCCTACATTATTCCAAGTCGAACCTACCCATATGCTTTTTGCATAATTTTTAGGAAACGATTTGTTTATTATTAAATTAAACGTATAAATAAGTATTTGTTAGAATATCATTTATATAAATATGAAAGGTTTACAGTATTTGTATAATATTAATTAAAATGGAAATAGGTAGATTAGACTTGAACGTCCGAAAAAAGAAATATGGGTAAGTTGGACTTGAACGGATGAAGGAAGTAGGAAGAAAATGATCGAAGTCTCCAATAGTGCAACCACGATCGCATATTCACATGTCCGTCTCCAAAATCAAATATTAAGCCAAAATTTTAACGATCTAGAAATTAAAATGGTTATATCGTCAAAACAATAAATAGGTATTATTATCGGTTATGTATAGTTCATTTTCTATTGTAATCATTACCGGAAAACTTATGAATGCGATACAAACTCTTTATTATAATCCCAGGATTCAACTTCGGAAGTCGACATAAAGCACAGTCGAACATATGAATAACAGTAAGAGGAAGGGCATATAGGATGGATTGACGAGAACAAATAAATGATGGTAGATTTCTAGTCCCTTTGCGGCTTGGAGTCTTGGACTATGGCTATATTTGGTAAACAATATATTGGGGAAAAAATAGTAGATTCCGGATTTCCGGTCTAAATAGTAGATTGACCATAAAACTACTAATTTCCTGTGTTTGGTAAACGACATATTGCGATAACATATTGGTCGGAATCTACTATTTTTGAATATGCTGCTAATAGGAGCATATTGTAACAACATATTGAATTTATATCTGAAACAACTCGATTCTCCAATAATCTATTAATCTGCTAATTAACAAACAGTCTTTCTTAATTCTACTAATTTAATTTAATAGTCAAACCTGCTAATACAATTAGCTAACCGTATTCTACTATTGTTCACCGCTATTAATATTATGAATTAGCTACTACTATTTGCCAAACAAAGTCTATTTTGAGCATAAACATCATATCCAGTCAAACCATCGTACTGAAGCGTCATCTAACAAGATAATATCATTGAATTTCTAACACATATAAAAGTGGGTTGGTAGTTGGTGGTCTTGGGATAATTACTTCCACAGTGCAAAACCTAATTTTGTAAAAAAAAATGAAACAAATATAATTATGTAAAAATTGAATTCAAAGAACATAATTCGGGTAGATGTTGCCATCAAGGCATCAATGGCTAAAAAAGACAAATCATAAATTGATTCGACTTGGCTAAAAAATTGCGGCAATCATTCAATGGTCAATAAATATGATATCACGTACAAATGAAACTGACATTGCACATAGTAAATTGTTGGGAGCTGGGTATATATGCTCGACTTCTAATTAAAATGAATCGGACATTGGTCGGGGTAGCCACATTTTTCAAGTTTCATTGCTTCGGTTCGTCTTCATCAATACTCCGTATGATTTAATATAATGTGAGTCTTTTGAATGGAACTATGGAAGTATGGAACCATGACAAAAAATCAATTAATAATATATGGCAAATCATCCCAGGTTCTTCATCTACTTTTTCTGTGTGGAGCCAAATACTTCCTCCGATCGCTTATTTTCTTCTCTCTTTTCTTATTGGACTGACTTTGACTTTCCCTCTTTCCATTCAAGAAAAATTTTCCACTACTCATTAATTAAAATAATATTCATCTCTCCTACTTTTTCACCCCACTTTTTTTTCATTTAATTAATATAATATTATCTGTCATACTTTTCTACCCATTTTTTCTCATTTAATTAATATAATATTTCCTCTCCCTTACTTTTTCATTCCATCTTCCATATTCTAATAATATAATACTCTCTCCCTATTTTCCTCCCAAAAAAGAAAGAAGAAGAAAATATGCAATTGAAAGGAGTATCAATTATGGATCTACTTCTTATATGGCAAAACATTATGTTTTTTGATTTTTTTGTTCTTCTTTTCTGAATGATTACGAGGCCATTATTCAAGGAGTCATAAATCAATAGTACTCCATAAGACATGCATGGGGTCGCGTCGCTTTCATATATAATTGATGCTTCATAATTGATCTTGTGATCATTAGGGTTAAATATGAATAAATTACTGTACTAAATATTTACTCTCGTATCAAATCGACAATAAAATTAAAGTAGTGGTATTTTAGTTGAAGAGATTTGTGTATATGCATGGTATGAAGCTAACTTAAAGCAAGACCGGTCAATATAATTGAGAGGCTCTGTTCTAAACATTGTAATAGAGACCATATAAATATTCGAATATATAATTCAAGTAAACATATTTATATCCAATATTTTGAGAAAAGTGGTTATCTTGAATACAAAATACATTAAGTTCTATACAAAAATATATTGAGTTAACTTTATGATTAATACAAAAATATATTATATTCAATAGAAAAATATATTCAACATGTTAGTTCTTGATAATTATATTTACAAGTATACTTGTATTTCATTAGTTAGATAAAACATTTTATCATTTGATATATATTGAGTATGATTTTTGTCACAATTTTTTTTATAAATTTGATATTTTATAATGAAAATGAAACACAGCTGAATAATAATAATTAATGAGTAAATGTATTTACTAGGATTATTGTAATTGAAATTATTTTTTGAATAGACAAACATTTGGCTAAGTTTTAGGTATGTAGTATGTGACATCGGAAAAAATTAGTTTTTTTTTTCCAATTAATAAATTATTTGTAAGACAATGTTTTAATTTTGGGCCCTTATATTGTTGGGCCCCGGTTTTGAGAACCTAATTGAACATCTCACGGGCCGTCTCTGACTGAAATTATCAAATGCGCAAAATCAATAAAAGACCGTGTAATTGATGAATTGTTAAAAAGAGTATCTCATGCTTCAAATTGGTAAACAAAATGACACTTTAGTAACAAATCGGTAAAAACACAATAATTGGTGACCCAACATCCGAACTAGCGACTTGAGTTTGATATGTAACACGAATTTCGTGGCGCTACGAGGATCACCTCAACTTGTTAGGGTTTCACCCAAATTTGATCAACAATGCCATATGTATCTTTTTTTTTTCTAACCTCTTTCAAATGAAAAAAAAAAAAAACTTATGGTCACCAATACATATCTTCCTTTGAATAATTACGTAAACATACGTACTTCCTCCGGTTTTAAGTGTTATACCCATTTTGTAAGACATATGGTTTTTTGGTAGTGTTATTAAATTGATAAAATAGTGAATGTAATATAGCAAAAAGGATAGAGCAGTTACGAGATAAATGAGTTGATAATTATTATAGTTATAAGTAAAATGTAAGAGTATCATGGTAAAAAAGTTAGACCAAACAAAAAAAAAGTTTTGGAATGTGAAAAAAGATTGAAAGACATAAAAATGAAACATGGGAAGAACATTGATGGAAAGAGGAGGTATAATGGTCCATCAAATCATTGTTGTTGAATACCAATTATACCATGAATAAATTCACTATCTTACTCTAACACTATTATAAATTTATAATTCCTTCATCTTATTTAATTGTCGCCTTTTGTGATTTGATATATAATCCAAAATAATCATTGGGTTTTTTACGGGGTAAGAAAAATAGTGTATTTTCAATATCATATCCCTTTCGTCTCAATAGAATGTTTAGGTTTAATTTATACACGAAAGACTACAATAGTGAGAGAACAATTATTTTTAATTTATTAAAAATATAAGGTAGAAGGTAAACTTACGTAAAATAAAAATATATAAACCATAAACTGATACACAAAATAAAAGCGTAACTTAATTGCATGGACAATGAAAATGGGGGGGGGGGGCAAATGGACAATGTAAATGAAAGTAAGTCTCTTGTAAGACAGTTTTATGCGAATTTTATGTGAAAGGTCTCACGGTAAAAAATGACTGTGAGACCATATTCGAGAAATTTTTGGGATTAAAATGAGTAGTTGAGGGAGTAATTTATGGGATGGAATGAAGTGAGTAGTTGAGGGAGTTGAGTTTTTGTGGGGAGTAATAATGTTATTCCCTCAGCCACCCATTTTCATTTTCATCGGAGATCAATAATAATGTTATTGAGAGATCACTTCTCTAAAGTTTTTGTGCTACATTAAAACAGTGGCCCAAAGATTGAAGAAATGGGAGTTAGGTATGGAGGTAGGTCTTACATAACCCTCTATAAATATGGAGAGATTGTTTTCATTTTTGTATCAAAACATAAACACTACTTAACATATGAGAGGAGTTGAAAGAAAAAAAATGATAAAAATATATTTTATTAGTCTTTTATTTGTATTTCTCACCTCGCACTATGTTGGAAGTTCAAGTTTCATGAAATTTTTTCCAAATCATCAAGCTATTATCACAAAACATAATAATCCAAAAGAAGCAAGTGACTCAAACATATTCGAGAAAAATAATGTCAAAAAACATGAGATCAAAAGAAGTAACTCAAACATATTCGATAAAAATAGTGTCAAGAAACATGTACCCTCAGAGATAGAAGCGATGAAAATATATAGCTTAGAGAGGGCGTCCAAGCTCTATGGCCGGTATGAGAAAAATACAACAACGGATCAAGAAATGATTTTGTTTTGATATGAAACAAGTAGGAAGGAGATACCAATGTTATATTTCAGGAGAGACCACAATATTAATAGTTGGAAAAGAGAAACCAAGACGACACAATACTGCAAGAGAAAAGTGACCCTATTTTTTCATCGTTTTGCAAACCAAGATGACACACCAGCTCCTATTTTTTCATCGCTTCTATCTCTGAGGGTACATGTTTTTTGACACTATTTTTATCGAATATGTTCGAGTTACTTCCTTTGATCTCATGTTTTTTGACACTATTTTTCTCGAATATGTTCGAGTCACTTGCTTCTTTTGGATTATTATGTTTTGTGATAATAGCTTGATGATTTGGAGAAATTTCCATGAAACTTGAACTTCCAACATTGTGTGAGGTGAGAAATACTAATAAAAGACTAATAAAATATATTTTTATCATTTTTTTCTTTCAACTTCTCATATGTTAAGTAGTGTTTATGTTTTGATACAAAAATGAAAACAATCTCTCCATATTTATAGAAGGTTACGTAAGACCTACCTACATACCTAATTCTCACTCCTTCAATCTTTGGGTCAGAGTTTGAATGTAGCACAAAAACTTTAGAGAAACGATCTCTCAATAACATTATTATTGATCTTCGATGGAAATGGAAATGGGTGGTTGAGGGAGTAATTGTCTCACCATTTTTTCAATCTCATACATTTATATATTTTGATTTGCTATTATAAAACTGCGATATATGTTGTTATTTAAATATATACGGAGTATTCTTTTCGTCTGATATAGTATTTAAATATATTGCACCCGTTTATTTTTTGGTTGGTGAAACTTCACGAACTTTGACCATTATCGTAAAAGTCACAAACTTTTTCGAGACGAAACTAATACTTTTAATTTAGAGCATCCACAATGACAAACGTTCTTAAGGTGCCAAATCTTCGCCACCTCAATTAATAAAATCCCAAATTCTACGAGCAACTTGTAACAATGGCAAAAGTAGTTATGGTTGTAAGAATATTTTATACTCCCTCCGTTTTTTAATATAAGTCATTCTCACTTTTCGAAACAACCCCTTCTCTTCAATATCTCTCACAACATAAGAAAAAATACCATGGAATGTATACTCATTTGAAAGCTCTTTTCGTAAGGGATTTTACGGTGCAATTTTTAAAAATTTTGGAATAATATATTTACATAAAAATTAAAGTCAAAGTCTCACATCAAAAAAGTCAAACGTCATATAAAAAAATACGGAGGGAGTAATATAATAATATTACGGGATATGCAATATATCTTCCCTATTATTATGCTAATATTTCTTCCTCATAATTATGGTCTTATTGGAAATTGGATCTTATAGAGATATGCTATCACAATAATATCGGACTAAATAAGGAGTTTTTCCATATTTTCCTCAACCTTGATGGAAGGTCGAGATTATCGTAATCTAAAACCCTAATAGGACCGGTCCTCTCTCTGCCTATATAATGGAGTCTTCCCCATCAAAAACTCCATGAGGAATGAAAACGTAATGCATGAATAACGATAACAACACTTATTACGTTATAGGACAAGACGGAGAAACCATGCCTATTAATTATGAAACCGTACTTATTATTATTTGAAGATTATGAAGACGTATTATTATTATTATTATTATTATTATTATCCGAGGTCATCTTATTATTTATGAAGTCGTCTTATAGAGATCTAATATCGTTCGTATTAGATTTCGACTTATTCCGTAATGAGGTATGTCTTAATCTCGTCTTAATTAATCTTTTGTGACCTTCATGTCGTTCAAAGATTTATGGGAATTATGTTTTATTTATGTCATGTTAATAATATGCTAACATGTGGTATCAGAGCTTAGGTTATTGAACTCATGATTGTCCATTAATAAATGTTAAGATTATACATCATATTACTCCGTATTATAAACGAGTTTGTCTATCAATTATATATGATTCTTATTATTATGTACTCGTATTACACTTTGGAGTATGCTAATATGGTGTGTGATTATGTATGATAGAAGTCTACAACGACGTGTCCACAATTGCCAATCTTCAAATTATGGTCTAAAGCTACTCGGTCATCTATCTCACAAGCAGCATACATACATATAATGATTGAATTAAGTGCATGTTTTGTAGATAATGTTTCACAATGTTGTACTGAATTAATATGTCCTATGTAATGTTGCATATATTGCCATAATCCATGATTTTCAATTATTCAATCATATAATTTGAATTGGTAATGAGTTGTATCTCGTTGTTTCCTGAATCTTTTTTACCATGACAAAGTTCTTATTATTTATATGGAATTAATGAAAGTTTAACCTAAAATTGATATCATTATTGTCTTGATTATTATTTTAAACTGATTTTGTCATGATTATATGAATTTACTCTATACATATTGATTGATATATAGATTAAAGTTTTATTATGAAGTGAATTAAAATTCTATTATTTGAGAAGTAATTCCATGACAATTTGATTATGATTATAACATACTCCGTATGATTATGTTTTACTGAAACATGGTTTCACCGCATTGATTATGATCATTCGATATAATTCAATCGTTTGATAAAGAATAATGATTTATGATAAGTTATAATTTCTATTCCGGTTTTAGATAATGTATATATGAAATTCTTATGGTTAAATTTCACCGCAGTGAATTTACAACTCAAGTTCAATTTTGTCATAATATTATAATTATATCGTTCACACATATAAAAATATATATTTACCCACGGGTAGATTATATTGACATGTGTAACATTCTATAGTCATTATATCGTTCACATATAAAAATATATATATTTACCCGCAGGTAGATTATATTACCATGTGTAACATTCTATTTATTTAAATATTTTAGTGACTACCCACAGGAGTACTATTATTAAAGATGTGTCGTTTCACATATTAAAGTCTCATATTATTTATGTTGTCTCATTTTATCACAACTAAAATTTACCTAATAAAGTGCAATCTTATGATAACTCTGTTGTTGAGCTTAATTAATGGAACAAACTACTCTGAATGAAAAGAGTAATTTAAGTTCATCTTGAAGTTGATCAAACCGGAAACTCGCCTTCGCAAAGACAAGCCGACTGACTTAACTTCTGAAAGTAATGCTCAAATTAAATATCTATCCATGAATCTTGGTAGAGATCTGACAGATTATGCATTTTATTCTTATGTTGGATAATTGTAACCAACACTAAGACTTAAGAATTCATTGTATGGACTGAAACAAATATTGAGACAATGATCCTAAAGTTCGATAAAATCATTACTAATTATTAAAGAACTTATCGTGATCCTTGTATAAATCTCAAGATCAGTGGGAGTAAGTTCATATATTTGATTCTATATGATGATATTTTATTAACCAGAAACGATCTTGGTTTATTACATAGAACCAAGACTTATGTATTGAAATGGCTAAATAAAGAATATCCTTATGCATCTCTGGTTGGGAACTTAATGTATACTCAGGTAAACCTGACATTATTACTTATGCTCACATATAGAAAATTAGATCACCCACAGGTGACTGGTTATTCTGATTCAGATTTTGGGGATGTTATGACACAAGGCATTGTACTCACAGTTGCTTTATATCTTCACCATGAAAGCTGAATATGTGACTTATTATGAGACTTTAATAGGAGCATGATTGCGTAATTACCGTGATAATAATAAAATTGCAATCTTTTCTAGCTCCATGAATGATATGATATCTAAGGGATCAAAACACATTAACCTTAAATATCTTTTACTGAAGCAAGGTGTTAGATCACGGAATCAATGAGATCTCTTAATAATTCTACACTTGCTATATAATATTATTTCTGTTTTCCAATGTGTACACATTTATTATTGGATAAACGATAACAGATAGTCTTTTCAGACATTATGTGGACCATTACGTAGAACTCCACTTATGTCCTAACTGTTTCAATTCGTTGATGTAGTGGTACATGGAAGTAATCATGTTGCAGATTGACATGTGCACGCCATGACTCTCTTTAATGATTGAATTAGTCAAGATACTTATGAACACCGATTTAAAATATATGTTTTAGCATATGATGCGCAACTTATATATTCTCTAAAGAACATTGCAGATGTTCCAATCGACCAAGTGGGAGACTGTAAGAATATTTTATAATATAATAATATTACGGGATATGCAATATATCTTCCCTATTATTATGCTAATATTTCTTCCTCATAATTATGGTCTTATTGGAAATTGGATCTTATAGAGATATGCTATCACAATAATATCGGACTAAATAAGGAGTTTTTCCATATTTTCCTCAACCTTGATGGAAGGTCGAGATTATCGTAATCTAAAACCCTAATAGGACCGGTCCTCTCTCTGCCTATATAATGGAGTCTTCCCCATCAGAAACTCCATGAGGAATGAAAACGTAATGCATGAATAACGATAACAACACTTATCACGTTATAGGACAAGACGGAGAAATCATGCCTATTAATTATGAAACCGTACTTATTATTATTTGAAGATTATGAAGACGTATTATTATTATTATTATTATCCGAGGTTGTCTTATTATTTATGAAGTCGTCTTATAGAGATCTAATATCGTTCGTATTAGATTTCGACTTATTCCGTAATGAGGTATGTCTTAATCTCGACTTAATTAATCTTTTGTGACCTTCATGTTGTTCAAAGATTTATGGGAATTATGTTTTATTTATGTCATGTTAATAATATGCTAACAATGGTTCAATCTAGAATGAAGGCAAGCTGGTTTATCCGGAATATCTAGGACATTGGCTTTGTTCAACCTAACGGGAGATTAGCTTAGAAATAAAACCGTGTCGCCAAGACAATTTACTAAATTTCAACGCGGCTACTAAAAGTAAAACCCCCGACCCCCGAAACATGTTTAATTTGTTTGTTTTCCCTTCCAATATCCCCATAACAAAATTAGATCAGCAAGCTAAGCATTTTGTTTTCAAATCATGTTGAGAAACAATTCTACTCCTTTTGGGACAATGGGTTATTCCTTTTCATTATTCTTGCTTTGTCAATATACATGTAATCATTTACGAATTACGACTGTTTTGTCAGTGAGCAAATAAGTGAACGTTTTCTAGTTGATTCAAACAAAACGTTCTATTGATAGACAAATTATTCTTGTTTGTGACGGGTCAAATAGAAGAGATAAGACAAAAAAACATGATGCTTGGGAGATAGCACATAGGTTGTCTTTTCCTAGCTACTAGTATGAAACCCATGATGAAATCACGGGGTTGTATAATCAACTACTTTTCGTAGTCGACATAAGGTAATTAAACTATTTGGGACACATACGGAAAATGAATATTGGACCATATGCGTAGACTTAATAATAACGGAAGTTCCTGTAAACTTAATAAGAAGGTTGGATAAATTTAATTTACTACTAGTCGCGTAGCCGCGCGCGATGCGCACGGTTTCCGAGGCATTACCGCGTTAGCGAAATCGCGAGATTGGAGTACTTATTTCCCGCATGTGAAATGTTTAGGTGCAGCGTGTTCGGTCGATTAGGTTTATGTTTCTTGACGTGTGTTTGTATCGTAAGCGGGATGGGTCGGGTTATTTGGGGTTCGGGTAATTTCCGAGTTTGTTGTTCTTAACGGTTAAAAAAATCGACTTCACAGAGCGTCTTATCCTTTTAACTCCTTTTAAATTGCCTCCTTATCCACTACCCTTTTCCTTTTCCCCCTTAATGTCCATTATCTTCATGTCTCTCCTTCCACGTCTACTAAGATCAATTTTCCTCCTCCACTTTCTCTCATGCTTCTCCTTCCCCCTCCCAATTGTCTTCTTATTCTCCTCGTCATCATATAAAATTCATTCTTAAATATGATTTGTAATCCCCTAGATTTTCTAATCCAATACAGTGGCGGAAACACTGTAGAAGTGGGATTATAACACACTGTAACTATGTCTTGATAAAATTTAAATGGTAAAGTCAAACATAGGCCTAAAATAAAATGGCCAAAATTAAACAATCCACAAAGGGGTTTAACAATCCACAAAACAAAATTATTAAAATTAATCGAGCAGGGATCTTGTCTGCCCGCTAGCCCACACCCGGAAACATGCATACCTTCATGTTAAAAACATAACAGTCACAATCAGTGAGGAGCAACGTCAACGTTCTCCCAGCCGTATAACAGGATTTTAAAACTGTAATTACTACTATAGAAAAATAGTAAAAATGGAAAACAGTAAAACAGCATATTAAAATAAGCTTTCAGCGCCAAAACCAAAATATTAAAATGGGTTTCTGAAGAAACATAAAAATATTTGCCAACCTGCAAACCAATTTATATCGATAACAATAAAAATATTCAAAATGGCGTTATGGATAAGATTAGTGTAGAATCTAGACTTTCACTAGGATAATACTAGAAACTAGTTTCGAGAACTGTAGACTTAACTCATAACAGAATCCAGTCTCTAACTAGGCAACTCAACTATAACAGGACTGCGTGCAGCGAGGTCCTGGTTTAAGTAGTGCACACCCATCCTAGACAACAAATATGTCTAGTTCAGCTGAAAGCGACTAACACGATGCGATATCTAGCTTAAGGTCAAAACATACACTCTCCTGGGCAAAACTACGCCCAGTTCTACGACCAACTGTGTCCCAAATAGACACATCGGCTTTATAGCTGATGGCAAAAACGTACATCCCAGACTATATTACTCTAAACCCACACTTGTCCTTATTCCATAACTCCAAAACAAGCCATTATCGATATTCAAAAGATATAATCATTATAAACAATATGAGGATAAAAGAAGTAAACATTTATATTCTAAAAGAGGGAACTTTCTATTTTAGGAAACTTCTATTTTTAGAAACTTTATTAAAATAGCATTATATCAAAATAATGAAAATATTAGTTCATACTAATACCACATTTTTAGTAAACGATATAAATTTATAAAACTAATACTTTCGGCCTTAACGATATTAATTATCAAAGTGAACATTTGATTTTATGAAATTACTAAAATATCGTATAAGCATTATAAAATGATTAAAAATGTCTTAAAATTTTTAATATTACTAATTAGGGTGTTTTCAAAAGTTATAAAGTTAAAATTCTCTAATTATTATTAGTTTCGACAATAAAATTATAAATAGGATTTTACGGCAAATATCAAATTAAATATTGGAACGTCTTTATTTAATTAAACCAACAAATATATTTAGAGTATGTTAAGGGATGATTTAACTCTTAAAGTTTAAGATTTAAATACTTTCAAAATTGCTGGAAAATAATTCTTTTAGATAAGACGAAGCATTTTAACGATAAAGCACAATTTGTCCGAAAATCAATACTTATTAATTAAAGACTTTAATAAATAGTAAAAAAAATTACATAAAATAGTTCAAAAATATTTATGGACATTCTGTCCAGAAAAGAAAATTTTCCAGAATCCTAAAACTCGGTTTTTAAAGCGTTTTCTCGTTAATCGTCCAATCTCGACAATAACGATTAATAAAAATAGTAATTACAAAATGATTTAAGTATTAATGTCTAAAAATTATTATTAAACCTAAAAATCATCATTTTCCAGAATATACTAATTTTCCAGATTTTCCAAAGTTCCAGATTTACCAACTTCCGTCAAAACCGTCTTTAAAACCCGTTTTCACAATTAACGATTCCATTAATAAAACTTATCGTTCCTAACATTTTATTAAGGCACTAAAAATCATAAAATTAAATTTTATTATGAAATCATCAGAATCACATTTTTTTCCAGATTTAATCATAGGACCAGAAATCGAGAATTTAAACGACAAACGCGGTTTTAACGATAAACGATGATTTAAAGTGATTAATTAATTCATCCACTTAAAAATTCCGAAAAATTATGAAACAATTCAGGAAATTCTATTTCATCAGAAAGTTTCACCACGTCAAAAATCAGATTAAAATAAAATGTTTAAGTACTAGAACTAAAAATCGGCTTTTAATCGTTTTTGTCCGATAACGGTAATAATTCAATAATTGATATTTAAAATATCAGAAAAATACTAAATTATTAAAAAACATCAAAAACATCATTTTTATAGAATATAGACGTATATTACATGTTTAGGTCGAATATTATGATTTTACAAATTAATATGACGATTTAATCATTAATCTCATAAAAGCGATAAAAATACCGAAACATGCAAATTTTCAAATTTTAATTTTTTTCCAGATTTGGTGACATACATATTTTGACAAAATAAAACATAAAAATATATACATGCAAATACTCAATTAAAATCATGAAATACCGAGTAACATCGACGTTACCTCTACTCCAAGTCTGAATCGATTATATACTCGTCGGACTCGGGATCATCCACAAAACCTACATCACACGAAAATCATGGTAGAAAAATACCATGAGAAAAACTAAGAAAATCAATGGTAAATAACGATCGAAAACCCATCGATTATTACCTTAATGATAGAATCGGAAAGAGGATTAATTTTACGATAAAAATGAGACGATCAAGACTCGATTAGGGACAAAATTGGGCTGGAAAATATGGCTGAAACTCACGGCCAATATGAAGGAATTGAAGAGTATTTTCTTTGTTTATTGTGGTTGAATGAGAATGAATGAAAAGAAATGAATTATGTGAATTGTGTGAATGAATATGATCTTAAAAATTGATGAAAACAATGTTAGATACACTTAAAAAACCAGCCAAAATAGATTAACAAGGGAGAGTGAAGAGTTTTGCAATTAGTCACCAAATTCATTATGGTAATAAAAATATCTAAGGCTTTAATCACTTTATAAAACCAAATGAAAAAAAAATGTGAAGATGTGTGACCATGGGTGTCATGGTCTAAAAAGGGGCCAAAAAGTGCTTCTTTTAAATGTAGGTTGATAAAAAAATAAGAATCGTATAATTTTTTTTTTTGGTAAAAGGTAAGTAGATTAAAAAGGAAACAACAAAACCAACAAAACAATGACTACATCAAATTATGTAGCCATTTAGCATCCTTAGCCGTTACAGGGTATTTAATCTTACACAAAATCCTATTCTTAGCATCCGACGCAATCAATTTGACAATCTCCTGTGGATGTCTCACCACTCCATCAATTCTGCAGGAATTCCTTTGTCTCCAAATATGGTAAATGGTCGCATTGATCATCGCTCGAAGTACATTACATTGCAACTTCGAACCCCTCAATTTCGTTGCCCAAACCATCCCCGTGATACACGGGATTGGTTTCCTCACCCAATTACTCAACAGACCCATCACCCGAGAACTCCAACTGCAACCAAAGAAAAGATGTTCTAAACTCTCTTCTTCCAGTTCACAGATAAAGCAACGATCCGAATCAGCAACCCCGATCCTAAAAAGCTTTTTCCTCGTATTAAGGGCCCCTCGAAACACTAGCCATGAGATAAAGCTATGTCTCGGCACACTCCACGCGCTCCACACCAGTCTCGCCCTCGGAACCAGCGAGTCGCAAGGTCTCAAATCCTGATAAGCCTTCGCAATCGAGAAGCCTGCATCCGCACCATGCCAAATACCATTGTCAAACATATTCTTTATTTTCTCCTTAGCCTGACAAATTTTCCTCCACGCCCACGAAACATCTGACTGAGGCTGATAATCATACCACTCCCCCCCTTTCAGATAAATGCTATTGACCCATGGAACCCACAACTGGTCCGGCTGATCAAACACCCACGAGGCAAGTTTCGCCACAGCAGCTTCATTCCAGATATACAGATCCCTAATTCCCAAACCTCCTTCATCTTTAGGCCGACAAATTTTTTCCCAACTAACCAAAGCTCGATTATTTCCTTCTACACCTCCTTCCCATAAGAAATTACGACATAGTGAAATAATTCGAGCCATGACAAACTTAGGAATGATAAAAATCATAGCCCAATAATTATGCAGTTGCGACAGAACAGAATGGACCAGAGTCAGTCTCCCAGCATAAGACAGCTTACGGGCTCCAATACCAGAGATTCTCGAGATAATACGGGCTATCAATTTTTCACAATCAAGCTTACCTAAACGAGTACTTTGGATAGGTAACCCAAGATACCGAAAAGGAAACGTACCTTCGACGCACCCCGAGAGCTGAAGGATCCCAGTCTTCCTGTCCTCATCCACTCCAGCAAAATAAGCATGAGACTTACCCACACTTACACAAAGACCCGAGGCCCTGCTAAAGGTTGCAAAAGCACTCCACAAGAATTCCATCGATTCCCGGTCTCCTTTACAAAAAAGGAGGAGATCATCCGCAAAGAGCAAGTGAGTCAGCTTTAAAGGACCACATTTCGGATGGAATTTAAAATTCCTATCTACTCTTCCAAAGTCCATAATTCGAGAGAAGTATTCCATGCATATCGTGAATAACAAAGGTGACATGGGATCCCCTTGTCTCAAACCCTTTTTCCCTCGAAAAAACCCAAAATTATCTCCATTAGCACAAAGAGAAAAGGAGACGGTCTCGACGCATTCCATAACCAACCGACGAAAATGGTCAGGAAAGTCCAAAGCTCTCAACATCTGGTCCACAAATCTCCACTCAACACTGTCATACGCCTTATGGATATCCACTTTAAACAGACATCTTGGCGAAATTCTCCCCCTCTTATACAAACGCACCAAGTCTAGACAGATCAGCACATTCTCCACAATACTACGGCCTTCAATAAAACCTCCTTGATTAGGAGATATTATCTGAGGCAAAACCTTAGCCATCCTCGCACAAATAATTTTAGCAATACACTTGTACAAGACATTACAGCAAGCAATCGGCCTGAATTCTTTCACATTTTGAGGCCTATTCACCTTAGGGATCAGAACGATATTCGCACAATTCAGTTGTTTTAAGAGCTTACCTGAGATAAAGAAATCCTGGATAGCCAACACAACTTCCTCACCAATAATGTCCCACGAATCAATAAAGAATTGGCTCGAGAAGCCATCTGGACCCGGCGATTTATCCCGAGGAATGCTAAAAAGAGCCCCCTTGATCTCTTCCGGTGTCACACTTGCCTCCAGAATCAGTTTATGCTCCTGTGAACAAATGGGACCCCGTCTGATCAAGTCAACATCAATATCCTCAACAACCCGAGAAACCCCGAGTAGCCCTCGATAAAACCGCGTGAAAGCGTCCTCGATCGAGGCCTTATTATCACACTCTAGGCCGTCCGCATCTGAAATCTTAGCTATAGCGTTGTGAGCACGTCGTCCACGGAGGAGGCCATGGAAGTAAGTCGAGTTGATATCCCCATCACGGACCCATTTAAGCTTAGATTTTTGACTCCAAAATTCAGCCCTAGCAGCCTGTAACAACCTAACCTTCTTGTTCAAATCGCTCTCCTCTTGCATTAATGCCACAGACACGTCAGACCTGAGGCGCTGCTGCAATTGGTCGAGCTTGAGCTCAGCCTGATTACACCGATTTTCTATATCCGAGAAACAGTCAGCATTCAGCATCTTCAACGGTCTTTTAAGACAGCCTAATTTCTTCATTATCCGAAACATAGGCGTCCCAAAGATCGTCTCCTTCCACACATCTTTGACACAAGAACGAAAATTCGGCGCTTTGCTCCACATATTCATGTACTTGAAGCTGCGATTCTTCCTTACCGGAGGATTCTCCAGTTGAACAATACAAGGACAATGGTCAAAGGTTCCTTCAGGTAAGAAGTTCGCAAAACCATTCGGAAACAGACCCATCATCTCATCATTAATTAAGCACCTATCAATACGACTATATACTCTAGTTTCAGCCACCCTCTGTTTATTATTCCAAGTGAACCAAGACCCACTAGCCTTGCAATCACTTACCTCACAGTTCGCCAAACAGTCACGAAATTGATTCATAGCTTCCTCCGAAGAAGTCCCCCCGAGACGTTCACGAGCTTCCACAACACAGTTGAAGTCCCCCATAATCATCCAAGGCCCTTTATGAGCATAATCTTCTAGTCTTCTCCAAAGCTCCGTCCTCCCCGAAGCCGAGTTAAAGGCATACACAAAAGTGAGCCAATAATCCTTCCCCGATAAAGTAGTAACTTTGATATGAATACTTTGATTACTATACTCCATAATCGTCAAATTAACCCTTTCATGTTTCCACAAAAGCCAAATTCGACCTCCCTCATGACAATGATTATTTGTCGTAATACTCCATTCAGAGAAACCATTCTGCTGAACTTTAGCGTATGATTTATTTTTAATTTTTGTCTCAAGAAGACCAAAAATATCGACATGCTGTTTCCTAACAAACTCACAAATAGCACGCTGCTTGTTAATGTTACACATGCCGCGTACATTCCAGCATCCTATATTATGAACTTCCATGGATAACCAATTCCAACCCAGCCCCTTCCTTTTCCTCCAATCTCGATATATTTGGTGTACCACGTAACATTTCCACATAAGGGACGTCCGGGTTAACCAAAATACTCGTCATTTTTGTAGGATGCAAACGAGCAGCCGCTGCTTTAGTCCGACCATGGACAACAGCCCGCTGCTGCCCCCCGGCCAATCCAGCTCGTGTAAAAGCCGAACCAGCAGTCCCGACAGCACCAGAAACAGCAGCCGCAGACGCACCAGTAGCACCAGCAGACTCACCAGATCTGACAGAAGCCCGCAAATCAGCGAACTGCAACGTCGAAACAGCAGCAGCAGTCGCAGCAGTCCGGGCAGAAGCATCCTGCAGACCAGCACCAACCTGTCTGGTCACAGGAACTCTAACAACCTTATTTTTCTTAGCATCCACTCTTGCTTTTTTCAATTCCTCCTTCCTGCAATCTATAGAATCATGGCCATAACCCCTACATTTGGTACACCAAATGGGTTTCCACTCATACTTAATCACAACCTCAATTATATTATCAAGCTCATCCAAGAATTTGATTGAGCTCTTGAGTTTATGCCCCACTTTGACCAACACCATGACCCGAGCGTAACCCAATCTAGTGCGCTCTTCCGTAGCTAAGTCAGACTTAACATACGGACCCACCGAGGAAGCAATCCGGGTAAGGCATTGGCCCCAAAATTTTAAGGGTAAATCGTGCAATTGTATCCAAATAGGAACTTCTTGCACATCATCCTTATCCATTTTAGCACCAGGGGTCCATTCTTTCACAAAAAGCGGCTTGTTATCAAACATAAAAATTCCATGATTTAGAACAGTGACCTTGGCAGCCTTTTCCTTGAACCGAACTATAAAAATTCCATTAGGAAGAAAAGCAATTTTGTCAATCCCATGTTCCTTCCAAATTCTTCTCACATACCCTTCAATCACTTCCCATGGAGGGTTAGCTCCCATGATAAAGCAATATACGACATTACTCCAATATTCAATTTCCTCTTCAACATCATCAAGGGTAAACTTCATCATTTCCTCTTCCTCCTCAAAGTCTATGACTTTTTTCCCATCCTTTTGTTTCCACCCAATACAATCAATATGGGTAGGGTTAGCTTCCGGCACAACCTCAGTATCAAGCTCCAACGCTTCATTCACCTCAAAATCGGTATCATAGCTCAATCCAGGAATCTCTATGATTTTCTCATTGATGGTATGATCCTCAATTACAACACTAGAATTAGGTATCAATTGAGTTTTCCGAATTAATACCTCTTTCGCGATGTTACGGATCGTAGACTTGGGGCCCTTCCCGGAAGGGCGGTTCTTCTTTCTCATCGGACGGACTCGCCGGAGGACAGACTGTCGGAATCAGCCTGCCTACACCGGAGCACAGGAAGGGAAGAAGAAGCTGCAAAATTGCCCTTCTCACTCTAGGTTTTTTTTTTCCTTATTGCATGTGATTTTAAGAATTGTATAATTACTAAAAGCATTTCAAAGCAATTCGAGTAAACCTCGCGATAGAAAATAATTATTTACGAAACTTTGTAATAAAATGATTAAAGGCTAAATTTTTCGTAAATAAAAATATTTCTTAGTTGGAAATATTATATAAATGTGTTTAGACATTTTGAGGAAAAGAAATAACATAAATCCAAGCTTAAAATGTTAGTTCGTAGAAAAAATAGGACTCCTCGCGAATAAATAAATAGTTTGCGGTGAAAATTTTATAAATAGATCAGGAAAATAAAATATTTAAAATCTTTTAATAAAAATAAATAATATTTGACTTGAAAATGTTATGAAGCTTGAAAATGAAGGAAACTGAAGACAGAAAAAATAACAGAGTCATGACGGAGTCATAACAGAATAGATAACAACGCATAGAAAATTAGCGGGTGTTACAATCCTCCCCACTAAAAGAAAGTTTCGTCCTCGAAACTAAGAATAAGCAGAAAGGAATCAAGATTACCCCACTCGAAAAGATGGGGGTACGAATTTGTATAAGAATTTTATTTCGAAAGAAATTTTACAACTTTCAAAGTGATACGAAATCGAATGCAAATATTTATTCCAAGAGGAATTGGGCTAAGCTACCCGAAGTTTAAATGTTACGCGGACTTCACGTCTACCACAACGAATGACGCCCTGACATTCCCGGCAGAGGTTCCCTCCCCAAATGTTACTGGCAGATCTATGATCCCCATGGGAAGCACGCCTGCTCCGCTGAATCCATACAGCGATCCAGGGGCAGGCCTGAGGTGCCGCTTTCTAGGTTCATTTTTGCAAAAGCGTCCTTATACAAGAGGTTTGTATAGGCGCCTGTGTCCACCATGCATCTTCTCACGATATGATTGCTGATTTCAGGGGATAATACCAAAGGGTCACTATGGGGGTATATTACTCGCCCTGCATCATCAGGGGTGATGCTCAGGGTGATTCCCTTGGGACTTCCTGCTCTTTCAGCGTAGCAGATTTGATTTCGTAATTCACGAATTTGTCTTTTCTGGCTTCTCCGGCTTGTCTGACCCTCTGCGTCCCCTGACACTACATGGATTATCATACGGTTCTGTACCGAGCCCTCAGGCTTCTCCACCGTGTCCTTCTGGGTCTTGCTCCTCGCTGCATAGTTACTCAGCCAGCCATTCCTGACGAGTTTTTCAATCTTATCTTTCAGGTGGCGGCATTCCTCGGTGGTATGTCCTACACAGTCGTGGAACGTACAGAATTTCTTCGGGTCCCCCTTCGGGCTGCGTGGCTTATTTGGGCGGTTCCATTTAGCTATTTCTTTTTCCAACTCAAAGATTTCTGCCCTGGATTTATTGAGAGCTGTATAGCCGTCAAATCTGGGCTGGTAAGCCACGCGCTCCCTTCTGGGGGTGTCTCCTTCCTCAGCTCTCTGCTTTCCTGTTTCGGCTCTGCCGCGTCCACCCTGCGGTCCCCTCTGCGGTCTGGTAAGTCCTGCGGGGGTATCCGGCAGGCTGTGGAACTTTTCCTGCAGCATAAAGCCTTCAGCGATTTTACGAGCTTTGGACAGGGTCTCTCGCTGTGCCCTGATCATTTGGTTTTTCATCTCCCCTGGAAGCAGGGAGATGGTCAGTGCATACGCTGCAGTCGAATCATCGATCTCCTTGACTTGCTGGTAGGACAGGTCGAATCTCTTCAGATATTCCCTGACAGTTTCACCTTTCTTCTGCCTGAGAGTCATCAGGTCAAATCGGGTTAGCCGACGTCTCTTGTTCCCTGCATACTGGTCCAAGAAAGCTTCGGCTAGTTCTACGAAGTAGCTGATAGATCCTTGCGGCAGGTCCCTGCACCTCCCTTGTGCCAGCCCTACGATGGTAGTGGGGAAAACCTTACACCAGACTGCGTCATCCACATCATACATTCCCATGTGGCTTTCGTATGCCGCCAGATGATCCTCTGGGTCAGTAGTTCCATGGAACTTGATGGATGGCATCTTGATCTTTGGAATAGGATATTCCTGCACATCAGGGTGAAGGGGCGTTTTGGTGGGCCTGCCCACCCTTCTTGACCTGGTCTCCCCAGAGTGGTAACCGTAGTCATCCCATCTTTCAGGGGTCGGTTTTCCAGCGTTGGGGGAGCGGTGTCTGGGCGACCGCCTGCTCATAGCCTCATCATCCCTGTCTGGGGAGTGGTGCCTGGACCGTTTTTTCCGGAGCGGCTCCAGGTTATCACCCTGACGATGCTTTGACTCCAGTGGTTGCTCGTGGTTAAGCCTTGATTGCAGGCTGCGGGATAATCCCGGGGCTCGCTGTGACTCAGCTGGGGTCAGCCTGGAGAAGACATTGCCCTGCTTCTCTCCCAGGCGGATGGTCACTGGCTTCTTGTGCTTCAACCTATCCCGGAGTTCCTGGGATAGACCCCTCTTTTCCATAGCCGAGGTAGACTCAGTGGTATGTATGGAAAAGGGTTGTTGGTGGGCAGACTGTTTCTGGGTTTCGATGAGGCGCTTCGGGGCCTGCACGTACCCTTGGGCCGTTTTCCTCGCCTTTCTCTGGGTGTTCCTGACGGCGGTTCGCTTCGTGCCCCCAGCTTCATCTACCCCTTCAAAGTGGAGCTGCCTGGGGGTAGTTGCGATCCTGCCCATCAGGTCCTCTGGGGTAAACTCCTGGTTGAGCATGGCTGAGAAAAAGACGGTAGTCTGCGCAATCTGGGCAGGAGTAAGATTCAGGGTCGGCCTCTGATAGCTGACTTGCCCAGTTGCGACTGCATTTCCTCCGTTGGGTGCCTCTTGGAGGCTTGCTCGCCCAACACTTGGGATCGTTGCAGCAGGCGTTGTCCCAGGTGCTGGCATGCCATATAGGGGGATCACCGGTGGTACCGTCGGACCCGCCCCAGAACTGGCTTCTATGATCTCAGGCATTTTGTTTGATTGATTGTGGTTGATTTTGGTGGGAAACTCGTGAGCACAACCGAATTTTCCCCACAGACGACGCCAAATTGTTCCGGTATGGAAACAAGTAAACCCGACTTTGGATTCGGGTCTTAACAGATGTGATATTGCTCGGATGGTCTGCGTTTGACTTCCTTCGATCTCTCTTTTCTCACACTCCGGTGGTCGGACTTTCCCGGCGAAGATGGCCTGCTCCCTTCACAGTGAATGCACAGGGCCCCGGAGGTGTCCGGGGGGAACCCTCTCCGATGCCTAAGTCAGTCCGTGAAATGCCTTAACGAACCTAGTTCGTGAGGAGCTAGGTGGCGGTTTTAGAGTGAGAGTCTAGAGAGAGAAAACCCAACCTCTCTCATGTGGGAAATGGGAGAGTATTTATACCTTCCCACAAGAGAGAGGAAAAGAGGAGAGAAGAGAGGGAGAATGGGTGGATGAGAGAGTGACAAGTGGCTTCACCTTATCCACCCATTCTCCTTTACCTTAGGCAGAATGACGGAAGGGCCCCTGATTTCCCCTGCCCCTGCTGGGGGTAAGAACACCCTGGGGGCCAGCAGGCAGGGGGGCTCGACTGCCCTGCTCGGCTGGCGGCGTGGCCCTACCGGGCAGGTGAGTGCCTTGGATTGATTCAGTGATCTTCGTAGGGCGGTCCCGCAGGGCAGGCCCTCCTCTGCTCCTGGGGCGGATCACCCTGGGGCCTAATGGGCGGGCGACCCGTAGCAGGCTGTTAACTCCCATCAATTAGTATTCCATAATCACATGTTTCATATCGGTGTCATTTCCTTAACTCCTTTTACTCCTCCTGTTTTGAATCCCATTCTTCTTCCTTTGACGTTCTTTCTTTTCATGTTTCTCTTTTTTTCCCTGCACCATCTCCACCACATTCTCTTCCCCTTCCGTTTTCTCCTACACACATTATCTTCTCCTTCCCCTTTGTTATAATAATAGTAATAATAATGATAATGGTGTGGTGTTACTTGAGATACTGTGAGGGGTACGAACGTACGATTATGATGTGTTATTGACTTCACAATAGTGCGATTACGATTAAGTCGATGTTAATACGTTTTCGCAACCCTTTTTTCAAAAGTGAAAGGTCGATTTCATTAGACATTAGTAATATTTATATGAAAATTACAGTTGATATTAGAATTAATCCGTACAATTTTCAGAAATCAAAATCGATTGTCACTATTAGTAAAATGAAACATTTTTTGGTGTGTTCTAGGTAAACCCTCGAGTGTACGCATAGCCTGCAAACCACGCACACTGTATAGCAGCTGCAAGTTCCTTCGTCATAAAAAAAATGAAGCCCTTTGTAACAACTTCCAAAATATTGTTGATCATTGGAATAAGAGTGGGAAAATCCTAATGAGATGAAGAGTATTGGATTTTAAATCTATACTTCAATAATATCACATTCCACTCAATTTCATTACTTTATTTTGAATAAAACGATCCGTAAAAGTAATCTACACAGAAATAAGTGGAAGCATTAAATCAAATCGAAAACAGTAAAGAATATTAGACGAAAGAATCTCTTACGTTATAGAAATCGTAAAACTTTAGAAGAGACGGTTTCAAATCAGCGTCAATAGGAGAACTCTCTCATAATGATGAATGCTAGACCGTCTCTTATCAGACCTACGAGAGTATAAGCTAAGGAGTTACTATTGACGCTCGATTATGGGTTAAAAAAATCCCAACATCATTTCATCAATTAATTCTCACCTTTCACAATTTAATGGTATCCGTAGGTGTAGTGTTGACATCGAAGAACCGTCACCATGACGTGGCGAAGGATCATATTTACTCTATGAAGAGCAATTAATCTTGTTGTGTCCGAATATCCGCTTAAATTTTAAACGGGTCAAATAAACACCATCTTTTTCAGATAACTCTACGATTTCAGTCGAAATGCAAAAATGACGATACAAAAAAATCAGTTCAAATTCAGACGGAGGAACAAGAATGAATTACTACAGCACATTAATCAAATCACTTTTCCAAAAACAAGAAGAACCCAGATCTGAACAAATTTGTAAACGAAAAAACCTAAATAGAGTTCCCAAAATGATCCACCCCACCAATTTAAAAAACCCATTTTTTAGATTCCCCAAAACCGAAAAACAGGACTATTAGCAACCCAACAACAGAATCTAAGATCTGACTCTATCAAATCAAAAGCAGGAAATAACAACAGAAACCCAGAAAATATCGAAACTTTAGCAACCCAAAAACAGAAATTAACAAACAAAATCACCTGAGTATCAGCAGCAACAACATCATCATCAACCGGATTCTGAGTCACCTGAAAAAAGCCACACAAATCCGTAATTGGCTGAAACCTGAACAATCCCAAAACAGAACCTAACAGACGAAATCACCTGCTCATCGTAAGCGTCATCATCATCATCATCAACAGAGGTCTGATCCACCGCCGCCGCCAACCCCTAAAGCGTCAATGGAAAACAAAAGTATCAGAAGCAAGAACGACCAAAAAGCAGCAACCCACGGACGAAAATAAAGAACACAAACACAAGAAAACGCAAGCCAGCAAAACCGTAAATGGAAAACAAAACCCCAAAAACTGTAAACGAAGCTGTACAAAAGCAAAGACAAGAAAGGCATGCAAAATGGCACACAAAAAATTAACACCAAGCGACGACGAGGAATAGAGAGGGAAGTAAATAGGAGGAATATAGAGAGAGACTGAAAATATGGAGGAAGAGAGTGGTGGAAGGAGAGGACGGAGAAAGCAAGAGCGCACTATTTGTATGTGTTTTTTTATTTGCAGAATACGTGAGGACGAGACAATGAGACATTAAGATTAATACATCATAATCTGCGTTTATATCCCTTTTCCCTTAGCTTTAACATTTGCTTATATCCCTTTTCCTTTAGCTTTAACATATTTTTGGCAAGAAAGAACAGCTTTAAACCAAATATAAGCCAAGGATCCAACCTAAACATCGGCAAGAGAAAAATGTTTTCGTTGCACATTTATTTCACAACAAAAGCAGCCCAAAGAATCTATCAATCTATTAGCCCTGAAATATATAGATATGGGGTCCAAAGACTGTGTATATTTGTGGAAACAGATTCTGCAAAAACTAATAGCAAATCAGTTTCTGGCTAAAAACTGAAGATCAAAAGTAAGCAATTAATAAATCAGACAGAGAAAACATATCAAATAAAACGAAATCAGATGCACCAGTGTAGTACGTTACCGAGTTGGTGAAATCGCGTGATTGGAGTATTTTTTTACCCTCACGTGAAACGTTTAGGTACAGCGCGCTCTGGCGATTAGGTTAATGTATCTTGCCGTGTGTTTGTCAAGGAATTTGTAAAAAGAAGTTAGCAGTGAGGCACATAATTCGTAGGCAATAATTACAGTGGTAAGAGAGTACGGGTTGGTCCAACCTAGGATCTCAAAGCGAGAATAATAATTAAACCTGATTACCCCCCTTCCTGTACTCACTAACCGGTGAACCTTCTAAACGTCCAATTTGTGACCAACAGTAAATATTTATTTGAGTGTTTGATTACTTCTCCCATTCTTCTCCCTTCTCCTTCCCTCCCCTCTTCTCCTAATGCTCCTCATCTTATTCGTACTCCTTTTACACTCCCCCTTCTTCTTCTTCTTCTTCTTCTTCTTCTTCTTCTTCTTCTTCTTCTTCTTCTTCTTCTTCTTCTTCTAATGTCCCTCCGCTTCGTGCTTTTCGAAGGGAACTAACTTTTCCACATTTCGTTGGCCTTCTCATCTGTTGTTGACTTTTTATTGGGAATTCATTTTTGCTATAAAAGGGTTGAATGTCTACCCATCTGTTGTAGACGGGTCAAATCAAAAGTTTGATGTCTACCCATCTGTTGTCGACATTAAAATTAAGGAGATAACGGATTTTACCTATTACAACCCAAACTCCGTCCTCGAGGAATTCTAGCGAACGCGATATTTTGGATACGATCAAGGGGTACAAATCGTGATGCATTATGGTATACATAGATTAATCAATAACGATGAGACATCCTCGAGGAATTAAACAAAACTCTTGTAAATTAATTACTCAATAATACTTCGTATAGCATTACAAACAGCATTGCCTTCCTAACTTAAATAGTATTACATGGTTTGTTTAAAGCTTACATGTACATAAAAAAAACTCCTAACACTTTGGTAGTAGCTTGAACAGAAATCATGTCCTCCTTTCTTTCCAATTACATGAAAGCACAAGACGGCCCTTTTGCTTTGATTAAAGCGTATTCTTTAGAGAAACAGTTTTCACAGCTAACCGATTAACAGAACCTGAGTTGAGTAAGAACAAAAACTACATCGTGATGGCTTTTATCATTTTTTTGTATAGACATGTAATAAATTATACTGTTACAAGTATAGCAATCTCAGAGTTCATGCGAAGCTGTCAAACTGCAACTTTGTATATCGACCTATGTTACTTGGATTCAGCGCCACACTACTACAAAAAAAAGGCATAAGAGACCGGTTAAAAGTTGTTTAAGAAATGCGGCTAACAACCAGTCTCCATCTCATAGGTGTCTTAACCTACAAAACCGGTTGAGGTTGGTGGTCTCTTTGATAAAATTATAAGACCTGTTCTTACCCAAAATCGGTCTCCGCTCTTGACTTAAAAGACTACATGTTCATTCTAACCGGTCTCTTTATAAAGAAACCGGTCTCTTAGAGTTACGCTAAGAGACCATTTTTACAAAGAAACTGGTCTCTTAGACTATTTGAAAAAAAATTAAAATACAAATAACAAAAAAAAGATTTCAAATTTTTATTAGTTACAAAAGTACATTTATTAAAAAAATTATATAGATTGCCTATATAGACTGGTTTCAAAATCTGGAGGTTCAATCCATAGTCAATATTCATTAACTTCACTTCCTAAAACCACATACAGGTAAAGATATATAGATTGCCTATATGTATGTATATTCACAATACATACGAAATTTGCATTGAGTCGTGCCTTGAAAACGACATACCTCAGCTTGCTCTTCTTCCCACTTTCTTCGTCTTTCTTCCTTCTTTATGTTTCTTATATCATCACCTATCTCTCTTTTCGCTGTCCCCGGGTTTCTCCTGGTACTGGAAGCGACAGTTGAGGACACTGTTATGTAATTAATCTTGTCGGACCCATAGTATATTGACATATGCCTGCCTTTTCCAAAATCAGCTTTATTGCGAAAGCACTGGTTTGCAAATGCTTGCAAAGTGAAACCGCCCATAATAGAACTCCAGGCTCCCTATACTGTATCGTGTATCATAAGTGCAGGAATTTTGGGAAATGGCTTAAATAAGAAATGCAGCAGTCAAGTGTTGTTTTGATGCTTTAAGGTATTGATGGGAGTAGACAGCCTGCTATGGGTCGCCCGCCCATTAGGCCCCAGGGTGATCCTCCCCAGAAGCAGAGGAGGGCTTGCCCTGCGGGACCGCCCTACGAAGATCACTGAATCAATCCAAGGCACTCACCTGCCCGGCAGGGCCACGCCGCCAGCCGAGTAGGGCAGTCGAGCCCCCCTGCCTGCTGGCCCCAAGGGTGTTCTTACCCCCAGCAGGGGCAAGGGAAATCAGGGGCCCTTCCGTCATTCTGCCTAAGGTAAAGGAGAATGGGCGGATAAGGTGAAGCCACTTGTCACTCTCTCATCCACCCATTCTCCCTCTCTTCTCTCCTCTTTTCCTCTCTCTTGTGGGAAGGTATAAATACTCTCCCATTTCCCACATGAGAGAGGTTGGGTTTTCTCTCTCTAGACTCTCACTCTAAAACCGCCACCTAGCTCCTCACGAACTATGTTCGTTAAGGCATTTCACGGACTGACTTAGGCATCGGAGAGGGTTCCCCCCGGACACCTCCGGGGCCCTGTGCTTTCACAGTGAAGGGAGCAGGCCATCTTCGCCGGGAAAGTCCGACCACCGGAGTGCGAGAAAAGAGAGATCGAAGGAAGTCAAACGCAGACCATCCGAGCAATATCACATCTGTTAAGACCCGAATCCAAAGTCGGGTTTACTTGTTTCCATACCGGAACAATTTGGCGCCGTCTGTGGGGAAAATTCGGTTGTGCTCACGAGTTTCCCACCAAAATCAACCACAATCAATCAAACAAAATGCCTGAGATCATAGAAGCCAGTTCTGGGGCGGGTCCGACGGTACCACCGGTGATCCCCCTATATGGCGTGCCAGCACCTGGGACAACGCCTGCTGCAACGATCCCAGGAGTTGGGCGAGCAAGCCTCCAAGAGGCACCTAACGGAGGAAATGCAGTCGCAACTAGGCAAGTCAGCTATCAGAGGCCGACCCTGAATCTTACTCTTGCCCAGATTGCGCAGACTGCCGTTTTTTCTCAGCCATGCTCAACCAGGAGTTTACCCTAGAGGACCTGATAGGCAGGATCGCAACTACCCCTAGGCAGCTCCACTTTGAAGGGGTAGATGAAGCTGGGGGCACGAAGCGAACCGCCGTCAGGAACACCCAGAGAAAGGCGAGGAAAACGGCCCAAGGGTACGTGCAGGCCCCGAAGCGCCTCATCGAAACCCAGAAACAGCCTGCCCACCAACAACACTTTTCCATACATACCACTGAGTCTACCTCGGCTATGGAAAAGAGGGGTCTATCCCAGGAACTCTGGGATAGGTTGAAGCACAAGAAGCCGGTGACCACCCGCCTGGGAGAGAAGCAGGGCAATGTCTTCTCCAGGCTGACCCCAGCTGAGTCACAGCGAGCCCCGGGATTATCCTGCAGCCTGCAATCAAGGCTTAACCACGGGCAACCACTGGAGTCAAAGCATCGTCAGGGTGATAACCTGGAGCCGCCCCGGAAAAAACGGTCCAGGCACCACTCCCCAGAGAGGGATGATGAGGCTATGAGCAGGCGGTCGCCCAGACACCGCTCTCCCAACGCTGGAAAACTGACCCCTAAAAGATGGGATAACTACGGTTACCACTCTGGGGGGAGCAGGTCAAGAAGGGTGGGCCGGCCCACCAAAACGCTCCTTCACCCTGATGTGCAGGAATATCCTATTCCAAAGATCAAGATGCCATCCATCAAGTTCCATGGAATTATCTACTGACCCAGAGGATCATCTGGCGGCATACGAAAGCCACATTGGAATGTATGATGTGGATGACGCCGTTTGGTGTAAGGTTTTTCCCACTACCCTCGTAGGGCTGGCACAAGGGTGGTTCAGGGACATGCCGCAGGGATCTATCATCTACTTCGTAGAACTAGCCGAAGCTTTCTTGGACCAGTATACAGGGAACTAGAGACGCCGGCTAACCCGATTTGACCTGATGACTCTCAGGCAGAAGAAAGGTGAAACTGTCAGGGAATATCTGAAGAGATTCGACCTGTCCTACCAGCAGGTCAAGGAGATCGATGATTCGACTGCAGCGTATGCACTGACCATCTCCCTGCTTCCAGGGGAGATGAAAAACCAAATGATCAGGGCACAGCGAGAGACCCTGGCCAAAGCTCGTAAAATCGCTGAAGGCTTTATGCTGCAGGAAAAGTTCCACAGCCTGCCGGATACCCCCGCAGGACCTACCAGACCGCAGAGGGGACCGCAGGGTGGACGCGGCAGAGCCGAAGCAGGAAAGCAGAGAGCTGAGGAAGGAGACACCCCCAGAAGGGAGCGCGTGGCTTACCAGCCCAGATTTGACGGCTATACAGCTCTCAATAAATCCAGGGCACAAATCTTTGAGTTGGAAAAAGAAATAGCTAAATGGAACCGCCCAAATAAGCCACGTAGCCCGAAGGGGGACCCGAAGAAATTTTGTACGTTCCACGACTGTGTAGGACATACCACCGAGGAATGCCGCCACCTGAAAGATGAGATTGAAAAACTCATCAGGAATGGCTGGCTGAGTAACTATGCAGCGAGGAGCAAGACCCAGAAGGACACGATGGAGAAGCCTGAGGGCTCGGTACAGAACCGTATGATAATCCACGTAGTGTCAGGGGACGCAGAGGGTCAGACAAGCCGGAGATGCCATAAAAGACAAATTCGTGAATTACGAAATCAAATCTGCTACGCTGAAAGAGCAGGAAGTCCCAAGGGAATCACCCTGAGCATCACCCCTGATGATGCAGGGCGAGTAATATACCCCCATAGTGACCCTTTGGTACTATCCCTTGAAATCAGCAATCATATCGTGAGAAGATGCATGGTGGACACAGGCGCCTATACAAACCTCTTGTATAAGGACGCTTTTGAAAAAATGAACCTAGAAAAGCGGCACCTCAGGCCTGCCCCTGGATCGCTGTATGGATTCAGCGGAGCAGGCGTGCTTCCCATGGGGATCATAGATCTGCCAGTAACATTTGGGGAGGGAACCTCTGCCAGGAATGTCAGAGCGTCATTCGTTGTGGTAGACGCGAAGTCCTCGTACAACGCCCTGATAGGTAGGGCCACCCTAGACGAAATCGAAGTCGCCATATCAATCAGGTCTCTCACTATAGCCTATGTAACAGACTTCGGCATGGAGGAAAAAGTGCACGGAGACCAAGAGTCGGCCAGACAATGCTATTCTGTGGCCCAGCAGACCCACGAAACTGAAAGGAAAGGGAAAAGAAAGGCTTACAGTTCCCCCAGCAGGGAGGGTGAGATTCCAGCTGACCAGCAGGCAGCTGACCACCTTGAACCTGGGGGGGAGAGCATGCTGGTGGACCTAGAACCAGGGAGACAAGTCCTCATAGGAGCTGACCTGGAAGAGTCCTACCAAGCAGAGCTGATCAAAGTCCTAAGGAGTAACAGGGATGTGTTCGCCTACTCAGCAGATGAAATGCCGGGGGTCGACCCGGCTTATATTGTTCACAGGCTGAATGTAAACCCGGAGGCCCGCCCTGTAAAGCAGAAAAAGAGAAATATGTCGGCAGAAAAAGACCTGGCCATCAAGGATGAAATAGAAAAACTTTTGAAGGCGGATTTCATAGAAATCTAGGACTACCCTGAATGGCTAGCAAATGTAGTAATGGTGAAGAAGTCCTCGGGTGCATGGAGGATGTGCGTGGACTTCACAAACCTCAACAAAGCTTGCCCGAAGGACTGCTACCCCCTTCCAAGGATAGACCAGCTGGTAGACGTCAATAGTGGGTACTCCATGCTAAGTTTTCTGGACGCTTTTTCAGGGTACCATCATGTGTATCTTTGGCAGTCTGACAGGGTGAAGTGCGCCTTCATCACCAGCTATGGTACTTACATGTATAAAATGATGCCATTTGGGCTCAAAAATGCAGGCGCCACTTACCAGAGGCTAGTTGACAAAGTCTTCGAAAATCAGAAGGGTAGAAACCTAGAGGCCTACGTCGACGACGCCATAGTAAAAAGTAAGGGGGACAAGGAGCACCTGATGGATTTACAGGAGACTTTCTTCTCCCTGCGAACCTACAAAGTGAAACTCAATCCTAAGAAGTGTACATTCAGAGTTCGCTCTGGAAAATTCCTGGGCTTTTTGGTCAGCGCCAGGGGGATAGACGCCAACCCTGAAAAGGTTCAGGCCGTCTTGGATCTTCTAGAACCCCAAAACAATAAGAGACATCCAACGCCTGACTGGCAGGATGGCTGCCCTGGCACGCTTCATCGCCAGGGCAGCAGACAAATCAACTCCATTCTTCAAAGTTTTAAAAGGAAACAAACAGTTCAAATGGGAGGATGAGCAGAGAGAGGCTTTCAAACAGCTCAAGGAACATTTGAAGACACTCCCCACCCTGGCAAGACCAGTGGCAGGGGAGAAGCTTTTTCTCTACATTGCTGTACAAATTCAACGATAAGCGCAGTTATCCTAAGAGGAGAGGCAGGCTCCCAGCAACCTATATACTTCTTAAGTCACGCCCTGGGGGTAGCGGAAAAGAACTACCCAGTGGTAGAAAAGGCAGCCTACGCAGTCGTCATTGCAGCACGCAAGCTCAGGCCGTACTTTGACGCACACCCTGTCGTGGTACTGACCGACCAGCCGCTGGAGAAGGTGCTAGAAAAATTCGAGAAGTCTGGGAGACTGCTAAAATGGGCCATTGAGTTGAGCGGCCTAGGAATATCTTACCAACCCAGGGCAGCCATCAAGGCGTAGGCCTTGGCAGATTTTCTGGCCGAATGCTCTCATTTGGAGGAAGACGATCCCCCCGCAGGTGAATGGATATAGTATACAGATGGATCCTCCACAGCCAACGGTGCAGGGGCCGGGGTCGTACTGACCAGCCCTGAAGGAGTGGACTTCGAGCACATTCTCAGGTTCACCTTCCCTGCATCCAACAATGAAGCCGAGTATGAAGCCGTCCTCACAGGCATAAATTTGGCCAAAGCCGCAGGGGCAGAGCGGGTTGTTTTAGCAACAGACTCCCAGCTCATTGCCAACCAGATTAACGGAGAATATGAAGCAAGAGACCAGGCGATGGCCGCATATCTGGATAAGGTGAAGCAAGAGTTGTCAGGGCTCAAGTCTTATGAAGTCAGGCAGGTCCCCCGGTCCCAGAATAACCGGGCGGATGCCCTGTCAAAACTGGTCAGCTCCAGCTTGCAGGACATACGAAGGTCGGTCTAGGTGGACGTGGTCCACGAAAAAGTCTACCACCTCCTGCCAGCCAGTCAACGTCATCCACGAAGCGGGTCCTGAGGATTGGATGACCCCAATCATCCAATTCAAAAAGCATGGAATTCTGCCATTTGACCCTGCTCAAAGAAGAAAGACGCTGGCGAGAGCCGCATGGTTCATACTAATAGGAGAAGACCTGTACAAGAAATCGTTCTCCTCACCCCTGCTCAAGTGTCCGGGGGCAAGGCAGGCTGAAGAGGTCCTAGATGACATCCATTCGGGAATCTGCGGTCATCACATAGGAGGGAAGTCCCTGGCCCACAAAGCCCTGAGAGCAGGGTATTACTGGCCAACCCTGCTAGCAGATGCAAAAGATCTAACTCGAAGGTGCAGAAAATGCCAGCTATTTGCTCCATGAATTCACGCCCCGGCCCAGGAACTCAGGCCAATTTTGTCTCCCATTCCTTTCGCTCAGTGGGGAATGGACATATTGGGCCCTTTCACTGTTGCGACTGGGGGCAGGAAATTTCTATTGTGGGAATCGACTATTTTACCAAGTGGATCGAAGCATAAGCAGTGCCAAACATCACAGAGCCTGCGGTCAGGAAGGTAATCTGGAGAAATATCATAACCAGGTTTGGCCTGCCGAAAATGCAAGTATTCGATCACGGAAGGCAGTTCGACAATGATCCTTTGAGAGTTTGGCTGGAAGGCCATGGTATAGTAGTCACCTACTCTGTTGTCTGCCACCCCCAAACCAACGGGCAGGCTGAAGCTGCCAATAAACAGATCCTGAATGGACTCAAGAAAATGGTAGATGACCTCAAAGGCAGATGGGCAGATGAGCTGCCAAGCATACTATGGTCAATTAGGACTACCCGAAAAGAGTCCACGGGTCAGACCCCCTTTGGCCTGGTATACGGGGCAGAGGCCCTGCTGCCCATAGAGGCACGGATCCCCACCCTGCAATCTTAGAAGTATAACAGGGTGGACAATGAAGCAGCAATGACTGAGGCCCTGGACCTAGTCAACGAAGTGAGGCAGGAGGCTAGCATAAACATAGCCGCCTACCAACAACGAATGAGGAAGGTGTACAACAGAAAGGTAAATGAAAGAAGTTTTCAAGTTGGGGACTTAGTCTTAAAGAAAAGCGCAGACAGTGGGAAAATCGCGGGAACATGGAAAACTGAGCGCCAACTGGGAGGGCCCATACGAGGTAACCCAGATTAAGGGGCCAGGCACCTACAAAATCGCCAATCTTGAAGGGCAAGAACTGGCCACCCACTGGAATGCAGACACCTTAAAAAAGTACTACGTCTAAACCATTAGGAAGCTAAGTAATTTTCCTTTCAAGAAAAACTGGCGGAGGACGGTCAAAACAAAATGTCGACGGCTCCGACCATGAATTACTGTAAAAGTTGTTGAAGAAATGAAAAGTCCGAAAGTTTATACTCGTTGTCTGTTTAAAGCTTGCATTTTCACACACAAACGAGCAGGGGGCAATAGGGGGAGGCCCCCCTGTTGCTAAAACCAAAGGAAATAGACCCCCCAACAAAATTTTTAAGTCCCCCTACCTACTCCTGGGCAGGCAGGGGGCAGGCCCCCTGGACTTCGAACAGAAGCCAGGGTCAGGCCAGGCCTCGCACGCCAAACGAACAAGGACTAGGGGCAACCCCCAACCTTGTATAAAAAACGCAAAGCCCCCTACCTACCCCTGGGCAGGCAGGGGGCAGGCCCCCTGGACTTTGAACAGAAGCCAGGGTCAGGCCAGGCCTCGCACACCAAACGAACAAGGACTGGGGGCAACTCCCCAACCTTGTATAAAAAACACAATGCCCCCTACCTACCTTTGGGCAGACAGGGGGAAGGCCCCCTGGGCTTCGAACAGAAGCCAGAGTCAGGCCCAACTATAAACAGAGAAAGCAGGCAAAGTAGAAACAAAAGATGCATCCATAAACAAATAAAGAGTTCGAACAAAGAGGATGATAAGAATCCATAAACAAAGAAAAAGTTAGGATATTACATCAGAAAAGGCAGCCGGCCACATCAGGGCTCGGCGCGCAAAAGAAGTTAAGATGTCAGCGAGGGAGCAAAGGCGCAGTAAGATAGGGGCAAGAGCCCTCAGAGGACGACTGCCCTGCACGTTAAGCATTAGGAGCATCTTGACTAGGGCCAGTAGCCTCGTCAGGCGGCCTGTTTGCCCGAGCTTCGTTCTTGATAGCATAGAGACTTCAGAAAGCATCTTCGTTAAAATCAGGGAACATTTCCTTAATAACCTCCATAACAAGCTCCAAGGAAGAAGAGGCCCCATCCTGAAAACTCGTTTCCACTGCGACATCAGCTTCCTGCGGAACGACATCCTTCTCTTTCTGCCATTCCTCACCCTTCACCTTCAGATCATCCTGGGCCTTCTTGAGACCTGAATCAGCCTGGGATAGGCGCTCTTCCAGGTCAACTACCCTTCTTTTGGTATGCTCCAGCTCAGCCAAGGATTTTTTTAACCTGCTCCACTGCCAGCCTGCTCTCCTTCAGCTCCACCTCCAGTTTGGACGCCTCCCTTACAGCTTTTTCGCCCTGAATCTTCCACTGAGTCGCCTGACCTTTGGCCTCCTCCAGCTCGCCCTCCTGTTTCGCCAGCTAATCCTTCAAATTGGTGATAAGGGTGACATCCCTCTCAACCATAGCCAGACGATCAGGAGGGGGGACCCCAGGGGTAACAACTAACTCCTCATCACTCAGACGGCTAAGGGCCGCCAGCTCAGCAGAAGCCTGAAGCACCCTGGAAGTGCGCTGAATGTATTTGATCACCTGATTAGAAGTAGAGCTCACAGATTTGGTGAGGCGATCCGCCAAAACAGCACCTGAGTCTGAGAGCAGAGCAGAGATGTCCAGACTATTGCCTGCAGTGTAGTGGAACTCCGTATTTTCCTCTGAAAAGAGGGTGCCTGGGACGTCGCGAGCAGGGCGCTTGGGCTCAGGGGTGTCGGTGTCGGCCTCCGGATCAACCACATGTGTAGCGCCTGAGGGCTCTCTATTCCTCTTCCTCCTGCTCTCCAGGGGAACACTCTCCCCAGTTTCTTCAGAATTAACAGGACGTGATCCCAGAGGAGTATGAGTCCCTGTAGGGGAATCACCCTGCTTGCTGGCTGGAGAGGAAGTGGCCTCCGAGGTAACCTCCGCCTCCGCGCTCCGGGCATCAGAAAGAGGAGCCGTCGGCTTTGCAGGCGGTAGCCTCAGAGGGAGAGGAAGTCTTGTTCGACTGGCAAAGATGCTCTTCACGTACTTCATCAAATTCTTCTCGCCCTTCTTGTAACTGGAAGGAAGGGAGGGACGCTTTGAAACGATGGTAAAATCTTCGTCTAAATCGAGTCTCCTTACCTCCTTCCTCGACCAAAGACGGGTGGCAAAATCTGCAGGGCATAAGAAAAACAATTAGAAAAATGCAAGATAGAGTTGAAGGGGACAATGCCAATAAAATCCCTGAACTACCTCCTTCAAGACTGGGAATCAGGTCCACTCGGCCCAGATATTCGTTGGTGGCAATAAGCTCCGCATGAGGAAGCCAGAAGCCAGGGCCACATACGCCTGACTTATCTACAATAGCAACGAATTTCTTGACCAGCTCCTCGTCCCGTCTATTCAGTTTCACCGCCAGGGCTTTCCCCCCAACGCCTGGATGGTACTCCTCGCGAGTTTCCAGGCGAGTGTGGACATGATTCCTAAAGTGTCTGGGAATCCGCCACCCTGAAGCGTTGTGCACATACAGGAAGTTGTTTTTCCAGTCCTTCAGACTGTTCAGAGCTGGCCAAACCGGGGTATATCCTTTCTGCCTTTGGAGAGACCAGTATCCAGGGGAACCCTCTCCCCCAGAAGAAGACACCATCTGCAAGCCAACCATGTATCGCAGAGCGTTGATTGAGGGGGCCCTCACCATGAAATAGGCAGGTCCACGTGTAGGCTATTAATGACCGAACCGCCGCAGCGGTCAACTGGGCTATGGCCACATTCATCCTCATAAAGGTCTCTTCGAAGAAGGGGTGCAAGGGCAAACGCAGGCCAAATTCTAGGCACTTGTGGTAGACGGCTATGCAGCCGTCAGGGGGCAACATACAGTATCCTTCTCCCCTGGAACGACAATGGTGTACCCCTCCCCAAAGTTATAAAATTTCTCAATCGCCCCAGCAGCGTTTTTTACCAAAATTAAGTCCCGGTTTTTGGCCTCTGGTTAGGTTTTCAGGGGGACCTGATACTTAGCCTTGTCTAAGTAATATATTCTCCCCTCCTCCCTGGGGACAAGGGGGCCGACAATTCTGGAGGGGTCAATTTCCATTGCCTCGTTGTCGGAGTCGACGACGTCAAAAGGGGCAGGCTCCGGCGAATTAGCATCTTCACCCCTCTTCGTATAATCTTCAGACGTCCTAACACCAGTTCCCCCAGAAGAGGAGGCAAGGTCAGCCCCACCCTCCTCCCTACCCTCCGCCTTCTCAGGCGACGGGTCGATGAATGTAAGGATGCGAGCACGATGACTAGACATAATGATTTAAGAAGGAAAAGAGAGGAAATGAAAAAGACAAGGATTTAGGGCAAGATTCTAACCTAAAACGATGACCGCTGGTTGAAAATCCGAGAAAGAGAGATCCTCAGTCTAAGAAAGTTCTCGGCAGCGAAAGAGTATGAAGAAGGGTTTAGGTTTTTCGAAAAGCATAAAAGAGGGAAATGGGGGGAATAGGAAGGCTTATATAGGCCAGGGCAAGTGAAGAGTCGCCCCTCCAAAAAAAGCTTCCCCAGAAATCGCCCCACGTGTCACACTTTCAAAAACCAACCGCCCACCTCATCCCAAGAAAAACCTCGAAAAGGTAAGGGATGTCAGAGGGTTAATCATTCCATGACGTCATCTCTTCATTTAAAAAAAAAATGCAGTGCGCATAAAATACCTGCCTGATTTTTCATTGATTAGAAAAAGCCCAAAAATGGGCAAGTTACATCCATCACAGAAAAATAAAAGTACAAAAGGAGCCTGATATTCTGGCTCAGTCAACTAGCCTGCGAGTCCGGAGCAGGCCTAATCATCATCAAGACCTGGGGAATAATCCCCAGGGCTGTTATCATCCAGGTCGGACCCCCAGTCCCAGTCATCAGAATCCTTGAAGGGATTGGTAGGGAAATCATCTTCGCCCTTGCCGGAGGAGTAGCCCTGGCCCTCGCTATCCTCGGAATCATGGCTGCTTGTGTCCCAGTCATGGCCAAAAGGGACGGCCCTGGCATCACCAGGAAAATCGCGGCCCACCCTCCCCACCAGAGGGGAGGAGGGGCCTGATTCTGGAGAAGAGGTCAACTCAGGGCAGTAGAGGACAAACTGCTCTGGATGCAGCCAGGGGAAGCACCTATGGCACCCCCTGTCATAGCAACCCCCTGCCTGGTTGCAGTGTCCAGGGCGAGGACCAGCAGAAGGAGATCTTCTAGGGCGCCTACCAGCCCTGGAAAGGGCCTTCTTCCTAGCCACCCGTTGAGAACGAGAGCGTTTTCTCTTACTACAACGAAGAATCTGGTGGGCCCGCCTAGAATATTTCAGCCGACGAAGCCCTCTGAAACAACGAACTTCTACGTAAACTCCACAGTGAAAGACTGTTTTCTTAGTCCAATACATTGGCTCTTTTTTGGAAGAGAATAGTGGAGAAGTTGAAAATGAGGCGTAAAAATGATGAAGAAGGCCGGAACTTATATAAGAGCAAGAAGCAAGCCATTAATGGCGCTCCAACCACCTCTGTAAGAGGGAGAGCCAATCATCAAGTTTTCACATTGCCCAAAAAACCGCTTCACAAGGAGAAACAATCATGACTAAAAGAACATTCCAACCCCTTTTGGCATGCCCAATGCGGTTGAGTTTCCTGCCTCGGGAACGCGCGACGCGTTAAATGCGAAAGTGGAGTTCGGAGGTCAACCTCCTACCATCCCAACCAAGAGGTCGCCCGACGAAGGGAAGCCCTGCTTCCCTCCAGCCGGCGAGGGCCAATTGATGGGAGTTGACAGCCTGCTACGGGTCGCCCGCCCATTAGGCCCCAGGGTGATCCGCCCCAGGAGCAGAGGAGGGCCTGCCCTGCGGGACTGCCCTACGAAGATCACTGAATCAATCCAAGGCACTCACCCGCCCGGCAGGGCCACGCCGCCAGCCGAGCAGGGCAGTCTATCCCCCCTGCCTGCTGGCCCCCAGGGTGTTCTTACCCCCAGCAAGGGCCCTTCCGTCATTCTGCTTAAGGTAAAGGAGAATGGGTGGATAAGATGAAGCCACTTGTCACTCTCTCATCCACCCATTCTCCCTCTCTTCTCTCCTCTTTTCCTCTCTCTTGTGGGAAGGTATAAATACTCTCCCATTTCTGAGATGAGAGAGGTTGGGTTTTCTCTCTCTAGACTCTCACTCTAAAACCGCCACCTAGCTCCTCACGAACTAGGTTCGTTAAGGCATTTCACGGACTGACTTAGGCATCGGAGTGAGTTCCTCCGGACACCTCCGGGGCCCTGTGCGTTCACTGTGCAGGGAGCAGGCCATCTTCGCCGGGAAAATCCGACCACCGGAGTGCGAGAAAAAAGAGATCGAAGGAAGTCAAACGCAGACCATCCGAGCAATATCACATCTGTTAAGACCCGAATCCAAAGTCGGGTTTACTTGTTTCCATACCGGAACAGGTATATAGTAGGCTCATGATTTTTGTGTATCCTTTTCCACAACTTCACCAAATGAGCTACTGGCATGTGTTCTAAATTGATTAGTTTTTCGTCTTTGCTTTTTGAAGCTAACACACACTGAAAATAAGTTCTCGAAAACCAGAGCTCGTTGAGTGGTAAGGTCAATGGGCCACTGCATTGTAACATTAAGATAAAAACTCAGCCTAACATATAGGGAAAATTTCAGAGGGGATCATTTCATTATTGGACATTATGAAACTGTGTTACACAACTTTTAAGCTGCTTTAGATTTCTTATATTGTTCTTCCAGGAAATTCACCTTTGGTACGTTACAGTGGGAAAAAAGAACTCGAAAGGGGGGAGTTACCTGAGGGAATATCAAATCATGTGAACTTAGCGCAGCAGCGAACGAAATATTGATATCTTCTTCGCCGATTGTGGTAGGATATATAAAAGGACATTCTCCCTTGTCTTTGAGCCTCATAGCACACGATATCCATAATAACTTGTAAGGTTAGCATCTTCTCATACATTTTTACAGCAGGTTCCTCACTAACCTGATAAATAGCGGTGGCACAAAAATGAGCACCCCCAGCTCCCAACTCAATGATCTTATAGCATTAATGGGATCACTTAAATAACCTGGTGGAAAGTCTCGTACAAAAGGTGACCATTATCGTCAAGTACCCTATAATTTTGAACCAGGCTATACCATTTGTTTCAGAAATAAACCTCATTTAAGAGGTAATTCCAACTTTACCACCAGGAAACTCCAAGGCCTGCTTTCACGAAAGAGATGTTAAACACCAATCAAAAGTCACATTGAAAGTTTGAATTATATTCTGTACTTGTACATGGTACTATTTCGTTATTTTGGTCATCATCACAAATCCACATGTCTTCTATTATTATTGTTACACCAATTCTCAAACTTGAACCAACAATGAGATCAAAATACAGAAAGATGCAACAAAATGATCAAATTCGTAATTGTAATCGCAGAGGAAACAAAAAAATTGATAAATAAATAAGGAAGAGGCAAGAAATAAGACCTAATTTTCGATTTCATCTCGTTACTTGAACAATAATTACCCAAAGCAAGCCTTGCCAACACTATCCATCTCGCAAATTCCATACATAAAAATTCAGTCAGAACACATACCAATAAATACTTAAACAGCTTGCGAAATCTTGGAACCTGAGAAACCTTCCAAAAGAATTCCAACCCAAAATTTGACATAATCCGAATTTCACAACTTCAGGAAGCTTGGATCTTTTCCAATACTCTTCAGGAGGGGAGCCACAAAGCTTGAAAATTTTATGTAATTGTTCCACCTACGAAGCATAACAATATGTGATGCAAAAATATACTTGAAGGCAGAGATAAAATAGAGAACAGACCACAGCCCCCCGCCCATCCAGTATACTCACAATTGCATCACAAGACATAAGACAGAAACCTGCTTCAAGCCTATTATACCGTAGAGATGCCACATTATGCAGCGGGTATGACTTACGAGTCACGCCTGGATTCTGGACAATATATGTTTCCATTCATCATCTTTCACATCATTAAGCCTGGAAGCGCAGTGTGCGAATTTCCTTATTCCAAATTAAATTCGAGGAGTCTTCCTTTTATTCCCACTCGCCCCTAAAAAAGTTGTCTATCGAACAACCAAAGGACATTGTTCGAAAACGCAATCTAACCTCAAGTCGAAAATGATAAGAGGCGTACACCAAGAGAAAAATAAAACAAAATCCATACCTAATCGAAAGAATAAAAAAGGACCACATTTTTGATCTGTGGGCGAATCATCGAAACAAACAAACATGACTCAAAGATCATACTTTTTTGGTAAACAATAGAAACTTAGATCTAGAAGCTCAACTCAAGCTCTCGCATCGTTTATCTTAGTTTGTTGGCTAAAAATGAACACAAACCCATCAGGCAAAATCCATTCAAAATCATGAAAAAACCCAAAAAAAAAAATATTAAAACCCAAATCCTTCCAAAAAAAAATTAACCCTAAGGTAAATAGTTCAAAAATTTAATGGAAATTACTTTTTTTGCAACCTAATTGACATAGTGAGATTATCAGACAACAACCCAACTCGCCTCGATTTCGGGCATATGATCAGACCTTGCCCTCAACAATAACAATTAAAGTCAGTCAAGCAAAATTAAAATCGACCCAAGCTCGGTGACTATCAATGTTGACGGAAGAGGATTTGTCGTGGATCCCAACCGTCAAATAAAACCGGCAAAACCTAACTAGGGTAGCTAGGGTAAGTCGGGTCGAATCCACAGGGACGGGAGGTCGGACTAAGGTATGCTACGGTCTAGGACTATGTTCGAGACGAGCTAATCTAAGGAGGGGGAGACTAGGACTAAGCTAGGTCTAAAGCAAGAAAACAATCAAAGGAAACGGGCTAGGATTAGGTCGGGGTCAAAGGGGTAACGGAATGGTCAAGGAGGAGTTAGAGTGAAGGAGGTAGTAGGGTAATCTAGGTAATCTAACTTAGACTCACCTAGAGGTTCTACATGGAACCCATTTCGGCGACACACATGACAAAGGAAGGCAAGAAAAACAAGCATTCTAACCTACTTAGTCATTCAAGCATTCCAACAAACATGTGATATGCATCAACCAAGAGGAAACCCAAATCTTCCACCCACATCTCCAACAAACCTTTAATCATCCAATTAACACCCTAATCACCTTACTAACCCTAGCAAGATACTACTCTAACATATCCATACTAAAACTAACACTAAGAAGAGAAATCCATTCAAACAACCAAACTAGCATAATGAAACTAACAAGAACTATGAACTATGAGCAATCCATTCAACAAAGATTCAAACTTTAATGAGAAAAACAAGGATTAAGAGAAAGGAAAAGAAGATTATACCATACTAGAAGATGAAAAGAAGAAGGAAACTTGCATAAATGGAAGAACCCAAAACAAACATCCAAGGTTGTCAAGCTTGGTGGAGATCTTGAAGAATTCCCAAATTACAAGCATTAATCTATGATTAACGATAAACTAAAGACTAATCTACACTAATCTAATCTAATCTATGCTAAAACTAGGCTAGGGTTTGTGGGTAATGTCTAACATAAGCTAAGATGGTGTCTTAATACAAGAGGGGGGGTATATATAGGGTTACAAATGGAAGGAAGAAGAAAGAAATAAAGCGCGGCTGCCACTGGGTCATTCCCGATCGGGTCCCGATCGGGAAACTTCCACTTTCCCGATCGGGAATATGCCAACCCGATCGGGAATGCTCCACAGTGTGTGCGTCTTTTGTGCTCCTCATCCCGATCGGGTTTGAGGCCTTCCCGATCGGGATGGGTCTTGTAGGCCTCCAATATGAACTTCTTGGTCCCTCCTTGCTTGACATGGGCTTCCCATCGATTCTCGGGACTCGGGATCGGGTCTCGGAGGCTCGGGATTGGGTCCCAAGGTCTCGGGGTCGATTCCAAGGCATCGAATCATCGTTCCTTTACTCCGTTGGCTCCAAAAATGTGTATGTATAGAGTCGGAATCGCTCCAACTCTTCCAAATCGGTCTCGGGAACCTGAAACGAACTAAAGGAAGCATAAGAAGACCCTAAACCGCTCCCAAGGAGCGATTCTACAAGGAAAATGGGACCAAAACACTACAAAATAGGCACTACAAACCACACTTATCAACTCCCCCACACTTAACCCTTACTCGCCCTCGAGTAAGCACATACTAACTACTATACTAGCCGAATGGGTATTAGCGCACCCTACGCCCTTTCAACTCACGCGAGTGCACTTAGAGGAAAAGTGCACTCCGCAAGGCAAGTCGGGTCTTGCGACAAAACTGCGGATGCAACCGGACACAAAACACATAAACAAACAAGCATACAAACAAACAAACAAAAATCGGTTGCACCCAAAAGAAAACAAATACCGCTTCCCTCAAACAAGCGGTGAAAGAAGCACCGGTTTAGGACTCAAGTCAAGTGACAACGTTCCCAAGCTAGCAATACAAACCAAAATGGACAAAACCCTAATAGTATGACGACAAAGCAATAGAAAACGTTGGTAACTTACCTCGGTTCCTCCTAACCTTCTAAGAACGTACCACGGGACGATCGGCGGGATGGAAAAAGGATGAACCACGGTGTTAGTCGGCACTGTAGGTAAGTGAGACCCCGCCCCCTTTAGCAATTAGCCAAGAGGGTCGTCCCATGTCCGAAACCGCCTAACTAGTCCAAGTAAAAAGTGGAAATATGCAAAATGAGGGAAGACCGACCACTACCGCTATCATCCTTCCTAGGGACTCGGTCCTTTGGTAGGCTCTTCACGGTAATAGTCAGAAAAAGGCTTATTTTTGTGGGGTTATAATCTTTTTGTGAGACGATTTTCTTTTGGCATTTTCTCTTTTCTTTTGCATTTTTGCTTTTTTTGTTGCCATGCCATTTCTTTTTCTTCTTTTCTATTTTCTTTTGGCTTTTGTGCCTTTTCTTTTTCTTCTTTCTTTTCTTTCTTTCATTTTCTTTCATTTTCTTTTCTTTGCCCTTTTTTTGGCAAGATTTGGCTTTCTGGCATTTCTTGACAATTAAGAAAGAGAGAAATCAACACTTTGCAATTTATTGTGTGGATATGTGTAGGAGGTAGAGAAATGGGAGAGTCGGGGAGCGTCCTTCCCTTCAAACCCACAAAAAGTGGAGAACTTGGACTAATTAAACAATCCCAAACACGGTCACCTAGGGGACGGGACTCGATAACCAAGGCCTTTTCACACCGTGGGTGGTCATAATGGTCAAAAGTGCAAATCCCGTAGTAAATCCCTAGTAAGCTAGGTGGACTCAAGGTAAAGGAGGGTCATTCTACTAGATTAGAGTCCAAGACTCGATTTACACTACTAGGAAGGGAAAGTAAGCACTCACACACTAGCCTCTAAACCGGGTTTTCGAAAACCATTTACACACAAGACACACAACAAAACACAAAACAAAGACTCAACGAAAACGAAAGAAAAAAAGAAACAAAAGCAACAAAACAAGAACAACACAAAACGAACACAAATATAACACAAACACCACCCCTAGCTTCCAAATGAGCAACCAACCAACAACAAACATTACAAAGCTCCTCCCGAGCACACCACATCACATTCTCCTCCAAATTCCGCAAGAGACAAAGAAGGAAAAAGGGATAGAAGATGTTACCGGACATCTTGAAAACTTTCCAAAGCCATCGGTGGTTTAAGCAACCTATAAGGAGAAGGGGGCAAACACACACAACAAAACAAATATACGAGACAAAGACACAAAAGGAAAACACACAAAAGGAAAACACACAAAAGGAAAATCTTTTTGATTTTTGTGAATTTTTTTTCAAATTTTTAGGATTTTTAAAGATTTTTCTGGAAAAACTACGAAAATAAAACTAACTACGATAGAATATCGCTCCCCCACACTTAAGCCGAGCCATGTCCTCATGCTCGACCGTAGTGCATGGGAGCACAAAAGAAAAGAAACTACGAAAATAAAGCTAAAAAATCAAAAAGTGAAGAAAATGGTAGAAAGTGTCCGGCCGGGGTGTAGTCAAGTCACCATGGGCCGAGACAAGAAAAGATATGGAAGGGGGAAGAAAAATAAAAAGAAGGAAATAAAAGGAAATGGGAGGGGAGGGCTAGGTGTAATCAAGTCACCTAGCCCGGATTCCGCCTAAATCCGACTAAATCCAACAAAAGGGGTGAAAAACTTGTAAAATTTGGATTTTGAAAAGGACTCTCGATGTAATTACATCATCGAGAGTAGGGAGCAACCAAAACCAAGGCCTCGAAGGCCACCAAGACACCATGACTCAAGGGAAGGGGGGCAAACAAGAGAAAACAAGCAATAATAGACGGAAAAGAAAGAATAGTTGCCGTACCCATCGGTTAGCAACTCACTCGCTCCATCGTCTCATCGGTCAATATAAGCACTTTGCTTGTCGTCCTCATTGTCATCCCGCTTCGAACGTGAAAGTATCGCATGGTAGAGGTAGTAATGGTGTGAGGGGAGTGGGATTCGATGTGAAACTCGGTGTAAAGAGAAGAGAAATGAGATGAGGGTATGTAAATGAAGTGTAATGGTCATATGACATGAGCAAGGATGGGTAGGGAGGTTGGGTGGGGGTATACAATGGTTGGGTGGGCCCAAATGTCGAAGAAGAGGCCAAAAGAGGAGAAAGGGGACCATCCTGGTCGGGATGGATGGTCCCGGTCGGGAAGACACACTCGTCCCGGTCGGGATGAGGTGGTCCCGGTCGGGAAGCCACTCCAGCAAGCTCCAATTTTGCACCTCCATCCCGATCGGAACGGCTGCTTCCCGGTCGGGATGGCACATCCTTCCCGGTCGGGAAGCTCCCTTCCCGCCCGGGATGGGTCTTCTTGACCTCCAAAACCCCAAAAGCTTCACCGAAACTTCAAAAACCGACTTCCATACTCACGACCCAAGCTCTATCATTAACCATTCCTCTCTAGGAATCATCTTCACTTCACACCTATGACAATAAGCTCAAACACACATCAAATTCCCTCCCTCACATCGCTCATCAAAATACCAAATTCCAAGAATTCCACAAAACTAACAATCCTACAAACCAAAATATCCAAACAACCATAAACACAAATACAAGCACAAAAAGAAAAGGGAAAAGATATTAACACTAAAATACTCTCTCCAACTACCCCTCCATAGTCATCAAGAGCTCGAAGGAGTAAGTTAAATGCCCTAGCAACATCTTCATTGAAGCTCACATGGCCAAGCCTAGCCACTTTCAAAAGTTTCCAAGTCGGAGGTGAGAAGCGATCATCTTCATTAAGCTCGGGGTTCTCGTGATCTTCCGGGTCTTCGGAACCAACATAGCTACGACTCTTATGACCATCCGGTAGGTATAGTGGTCTAGAGTCAAGCTCGGCATCATGATGTGGGAGATCACACCCTAGGGGTGTCGCTTCTTCTTCGGGGTCGAGAGTGGGACTCTTTTCCACTGCCCGACAAGGATCCTCTTCACCAACCGTTTCACAAGACAAGGAACTAGGCATCGAGTGCGGTAGAGGAGGAGAAGGCATCAAGTTTTCTTCATTGGAGGGTTTAGGATCCTCCAATTTCCTGTTCAAGGAAAGTTCCAAGGCATCTACTTCTTTTTCCCAAGTATTGCGCTCCTTTTCACTCACCTTGTCTATATGGCCTAGAGGAGGTATGTCTTCACTTGGCTTTGGATTGTCTAGTGGTTCATCACGAAGAAAATCGAACAAATCCAATTTTAACGCCAATACATTGGCTCCCCAAGAGTTATCTCGAGAATCATGTTCACTCCCCTCCTCATTGTTGGCCCTTGAAGCTTCAACTTCCTCTATTCTCTCCCTATCTTCACCGCCCAAGCAACACTCAACAATGGTCTCTTGATCGACCCTCTCTTCTTCATTTGTAGCTTCAAGGTTGGGTTGACTTTCTTGTGGAGGCACCCGACCTTCATGCCCAAATGAACCTTCCTCAACATGTAGTGGAGTTCAAGTGGCCAACATCGTGATATGAGCCATGAGTGCATCGATTCGAGCATCTTGCACCGCTATTTGGGCCTTGAACTCCTTCCTAACCCCTTGTATTTGAGTCAACATCAATTCTTGACCCTTTTGCAATAACATCAATGTCTCATTTTGACCCATTTGCGTTTGGACCAACATTTGACAAGTCTCAAAGTTAGGGATATTTGGTTGTGGGTTATGTGAGGATGTTTGGTAGTTGTTAGGATGTTGGAACGATCCTTGACAACTTTCTTGGTAACCGTATGGAGGGCGTTCATAAGAATGTTGATGAGGTTGAAATGGTTGGTGAAATTTCGGGACTTGGCCTTTTGTCCCAAAGTTGTCCCGTGATGATTGATGGTAGCTTGGACGAGCCATGTCCATAACGTCGCTTTGGTACCTAGGATAAGCTAGAAGCACTTGAGCAAACGTTAGTATCCTAGTGCTTTTGAGGCACTAGGAAGGGAGAGTAACACACAAGAAGAAAAACGGAGATACACAAGGAGAAGAGAACACAAAAATCAAGAACAAAGTCCAAAACTAAGCAAACAAAAGTCTAAACTACGCCGTCCCTGGCAACGGCGCCAATTTGACGGAAGTGGATTTGTCGTGGATCCCAACCGTCAAATAAAACCGGCAAAACCTAACTAGGGTAGCTAGGGTAAGTCGGGTCGAATCCACAGGGACGGGAGGTCGGACTAAGGTATGCTACGGTCTAGGACTATGTTCGAGACGAGCTAATCTAAGGAGGGGGAGACTAGGACTAAGCTAGGTCTAAAGCAAGAAAACAATCAAAGGAAACGGGCTAGGATTAGGTCGGGGTCAAAGGGGTAACGGAATGGTCAAGGAGGAGTTAGAGTGAAGGAGGTAGTAGGGTAATCTAGGTAATCTAACTTAGACTCACCTAGAGGTTCCACATGGAACCCATTTCGGCGACACACATGACAAAGGAAGGCAAGAAAAACAAGCATTCTAACCTACTTAGTCATTCAAGCATTCCAACAAACATGTGATATGCATCAACCAAGAGGAAACCCAAATCTTCCACCCACATCTCCAACAAACCTTTAATCATCCAATTAACACCCTAATCACCTTACTAACCCTAGCAAGATACTACTCTAACATATCCATACTAAAACTAACACTAAGAAGAGAAATCCATTCAAACAACCAAACTAGCATAATGAAACTAACAAGAACTATGAACTATGAGCAATCCATTCAACAAAGATTCAAACTTTAATGAGAAAAACAAGGATTAAGAGAAAGGAAAAGAAGATTATACCATACTAGAAGATGAAAAGAAGAAGGAAACTTGCATAAATGGAAGAACCCAAAACAAACATCCAAGGTTGTCAAGCTTGGTGGAGATCTTGAAGAATTCCCAAATTACAAGCATTAATCTATGATTAACGATAAACTAAAGACTAATCTACACTAATCTAATCTAATCTATGCTAAAACTAGGCTAGGGTTTGTGGGTAATGTTTAACATAAGCTAAGATGGTGTCTTAATACAAGAGGAGGGGTATATATAGGGTTACAAATGGAAGGAAGAAGAAAGAAATAAAGCGCGGCTGCCACTGGGTCATTCCCGATCGGAAATGGGAAATCCCGATCGGGAAACTTCCACTTTCCCGATCGGGAATATGCCAACCCGATCGGGAATGCTCCACAGTGTGTGCGTCTTTTGTGCTCCTCATCCCGATCGGGTTTGAGGCCTTCCCGATCGGGATGGGTCTTGTAGGCCTCCAATATGAACTTTTTGGTCCCTCCTTGCTTCTCATGGGCTTCCCATCGATTCTCGGGACTCGGGATCGGGTCTCGGAGGCTCGGGATTGGGTCCCAAGGTCTCGGGGTCGATTCCAAGGCATCGAATCATCGTTCCTTTACTCCGTTGGCTCCAAAATGTGTATGTATAGAGTCGGAATCGCTCCAACTCTTCCAAATCGGTCTCGGGAACCTGAAACGAACTAAAGGAAGCATAAGAAGCCCCTAAACCGCTCCCAAGGAGCGATTCTACAAGGAAAATGGGACCAAAACACTACAAAATAGGCACTACAAACCACACTTATCAAATGATTATAATCATGGCTTGTTTTTCTATGTTTGGGTTTAGTTGTACCTTCTATGTAGATGATGGTTAGCCTTGTCGATACTAACCAGATCCTCGACTGGGTTTCTCATCTCTTCACATCCTCCTACCATGGCGCTCTGCTGAATTTCCCACCTATTTGTCATCATCTCACAAAATCCCACAATCAAAACAAAAAAAATGATCAATCAATAAATTCGGAACATAAAAAGGCACCTTCTCCAAAACAAAAACACATGAAATTAAAGTCATAAACAACAACTAAGGTAAAAAAAAGATTGAATTTACCCATATCCAAGATCAATTTACCTGAAACAGATTCAACAACCTGCAAAAACCCAAATAAAATTTCTGTAAAATCAACAAAACCCATGTCTTCGAATCACCAATGAAACCAATAAATTCGAACACGAAAAAATACATGAAGACAACCCTGATCAATACATAAATCAATAGAAAACATCAGAGCAGTGAGTAATCAAAGGATGTAGGTCGTCACACCTCGAAGAAACTTAGATCGGACTGCGAAGAAGCTCAAACATGATGATGATGATGATGACGATCACTGATGTGGGATCAAGTCGAAAATCTGCGATGATAATTAATAAAATGAGCACAACTTCAAAAACAAAATAAATCGGATCGATTAGACTCTGATTACCTGATCACCCATAGTCAGTCCACGGAAAAGCTGAAACAACGATCGACGAACGATCACCGCGAATCACTAAACAAGGGTCGATCAAGCAGCCCAGACATAATAATAATCTCAATCAAATCAAATCAACAAAACAAAGAACAAGCTTCCTTTATGTTCTCCTCCTTTAACCCTACATTGATCAGAAGAGCCCAAATTCATCATCAATCAATTAAGTATCCTCAAATCCCAGATAACAATTCGAAAATGAGAAAATCTAAAAGTTAGATAGAAGTTTAGGGTTAGGAACAAATTATTCAATTGAAACCCAAATGCGAGGCAAAATACCATCTAGTCTGGAACAAAAATGAAGAACAGATCAAACGAAATAAAAAAAAACTAAATCACCTGGAAAACCCAAACTTGGAGATCTGGTATTGGCATCCGCAAGAAGAAAGATGTGAACCGCTTCCCTCTTTGTTGCCTCGTCTTGTGGTGGTGTGATTAAATGGGTTGTTTCGGCACAACTACATATTGGAGGACAGAGCGACAATGAAAATGTGTGATACAGAAAATGGAGGAAGAGAGTGGTAGGAAGGAGAAGGGCAAAGAAAGGACAAATTCCAAGAGTACAACAAAAACACAAAAAGTTCTAACAAATGCAGAAAACACAAGATCATGAAAAGCCAAAGAAACAAAGAGGGTGGTGGAGAGGGACAGAAAAATGGAGGAAGACAGAAAAAAATGTATTCCTAAACCCAAAAACAATCATCATAATCCAATAAAAGATCGAAACTTTATGATGCAGAACAAGAGCATCAAAACCCCATCAATCAAGGATCGAAACTTCCTTCAAAAATTGTCAAAAACACAAGATTATCAAAAGAAAAAAACAAACAAACAAGAAAACATGTATTCCTAAACCCAAAAACCAACATCAAAATCCAATGAAAGATCGAAACTTTATGATGCAGAACAAGATCATCACAACCCCATCAATCAATGAAAAATCGCCGAAAACACAAGATCATCAAAACCCCATCATCAAATCCAAACAAAAGTCTAACCAGAAAATAGAAATAAATGGAATTTTGACAACCCTTCCCCAATTGTGAAATTACCTTTGATCAGCTGCTCCTCGTGTATTCTGAATCCCGACCAATCTACTATGACGCACAAGCCACAGAGAACAAACAGAAAGGGCAACTGCGCTACATGTATAACAGACCTAATGCCGAGTCATTTTTCTAGGCGTGCGATGCTTCCCAACCTGAAAAATAAAAACAAAATGTGACCACCATGATGTAGGCTATATCACAAAAACAGCTTGGTTCCGAAAATATTTAGTTGGCTAACACAAATAATAGCAATGAATCATCATAATTTAATAAAGGTGAACATATAAAATATTGTGATATATTTTTATTGTATTTTATTCCTGTAAATGGAGCATCAAATGACTTTGTTTATTCCAAAATCTAGTTAACCCAATTCTGAATATCCTGAATAAAAATTGAACTTCATTGCAAATTCCACTGAAGATAAAGCAACTGACCAAAGGCAGCAGAATGGACAAAATAGGAAAAATCAGCAATATCAATGAGGTTGGAAATAATGGCAAGAGGAATTGCTAATCAATGTGGTGAGGGAAGTCTTACCATATCAAATAAATAGGAGTCTAATTTCTGAAGGTTCTAATCAATTGAAGAAATAGCATCTCGAATTTCACGTCAGTCCGTTCAGGAACTTCCCTTTCCCCTTCAGTAATTTTGTTGAACACCAATGGAATCAACTTACTATCCCCATTTGAAGAATCCACCTGAATATAGCCAACATATGGGATATAAGCAAGGTTCACAGACGGAATGGGAATAATACTTGGGCTATAAAAGCATCTTGGATTGTTACCTGAGATATAGAAGCATTCAGTTTTTTAGAAATTGAAGTCTCGAGATCGGAAAATAACCCATGGATAGTGACAAATCCTCCCATTGTTTATCAATCATCATATCCTCCCATTGTTTATCAATCATCATATACACCTGGGTCAAAAGCCATGATAAAATATTAGACTAAAACATCAACAATGAAGAAGCAAATGGCATCAGCTGACAGAAGTCGTCAGTATATAAGATTTTTTGCAAATGATACCAAATAAAATAATTTCGACCAGTTAACAGCCATGCATGCACTGAGCAAAAGTTCATTATTAATCCCTTTGGGATAATCCCGCCAGGTTTATGAGAAAGACAAGTACATTCGACGTACCATTTTTTTCATGAATTAACCGAGAAAAAAATGATTCCATATCAAATTAACCGAGACACAGTACAATATAGCAAGTGAATAAAGTTACTGAATGTAATGAAAAAAAGAAAGAAAAAAAATAGGTAAGATCGGTGAATAAACCTGCGCCAAAAACTTGGCAAGTATATGTTTCAAGCTATCCAATATATTAACCCTCTCAGCAATGAAATCGGATGCAGTGTGGCACCAAATCTGAAAAGAAGAATCTTCGGGAATGAAGTTCCGCACAAGCTCACGACTTTCACTAACTAAAGCCTGTGGCCCTCTCTGGAAAAGCATAAAGTATGCTTTCTGAGCATTTGATCCCTACATCGAGAAAACGGGTTGTAGTAATTCATATTTCTAGTTCATGATAGAATATGGCACAAAGCCACAAACATACGATCAAGTATCGACCTCCTCTTTGATCTGCCAATAATGCAAATTTTTCTGACCATAATGCATGTTGGAGAATAATTGCTCCAAAATATCCTTCAAGACTTCAAAAATTCTAGACGCTTCAGTCATAATCCTGCAGTTAGCACAAAAAAGACCCTCAAAATAGAGTATAAATAAAGATGAAGACATCGATGCGAAGCATCAGCTTCACAAAAGTTATTGTAAAATCCTCCAACTCGAGAATCAGTTGATCGAATAACATCCTCCAAGACATTGGAGAACAATATGATTTTTCTCAAAAATACCTAGTCTATAGACAGCAATATCAGCTTAAAATCAAAGCTCTCCACTCAAAGCTAACAATCATCTAACAGAAACCGCAAATTTATCACTGTGCCGAAAAGCTCTCACGCATTACAGCGACATTGTACAACAAAGAACTCGTTCTAACAAAAACGAAGATATTAGGCAGCATATCAGCTCAAAATCACAGTTTTTTAGTAATCAGCAGCGAAACTGCAATCAACGACGAATGTAGAGAAATTATAAAATCAAATCTCAAGGCTAGCAATTATCGAACTAAACACGAACAAAAAATAGCAATATCAAAATCGAATGAGCGACTAAAAACGATAAACAATCAGTTAACAACAACAAAATCAGAGAAACTACACTGAGAAGTGAGAAAAATGTATTAGCTAGCAATCGTCAAATGACGAACAATTAGCTCAGAACCGGAAATCAACAACAAAATAAATAACACAATTTCGAGAAATTACAGCGAAGAGTGGAACAATATCAACTTTAATTAATCACCAATGAAACCACAATTGATGACGAATATAGAGAAATTAAAGCGAGAACATCACGAAGCTAGCAATCATCGAACTAAACACAAACAAAAAGCATCAATATCAACTCAAAATCAAAATGAGCAACCCAAAACGATGAAAAATCAACTAACAACAACAACAACAACAAGATCAGAGAAACTACATTGAGAACAATGAATTAGCTAGCAATCATCAAACGACTAACAATCAGCTCAGAAATCGGAAATCAACAACAAAATACGAATAAATAACACAAATCAGAGAAATTACAGCGATGAGTGTATTTACCTCCAAATCTCATCGTTCCAGTTTTTCTCAAAATCATGCATCCTACAAATTCCCCAGATTTGGAAATTATTATCATAATTCATGTTCATAAACCCTAAAATAACTATTTAATTGATCATAACAATAACCTGATCATCTGTTGAGCTACAGAAAGCGACAAATGGAGATTTCCAATGGCAAGCGCATCCTGCACAATTAAAATCAATAACATCGAATCATCGTCATAATCAATACATAGATGAAAAGTAACCCACACAAGAAATCATCGAATCATCGTCATTATCCAAAAAGCAACCTAAAAGAAACAAAAAAAAAATCATAATTATTCATCAACAACTCATACAAATCACTTAGAAAAGCAACCTAAAACAAACAAAAAAAATCATAAGTATTCATCAACAACTCAACCAAATCACTTAGAAAAGCAACATAAAACAAACAAAAAAAAGTCATAAGCTTACCGGAATCGATGAAGGTCACCTGAAACGAAGGGCAAAGAAGCAACATCAAGACAACAAAAAAAACGCAGAGCAGATAACTAAACCCCACAGAACTCAAATCCACCAGAAAAACACACCAAATCAACAAAAGCAGAAAACAAAGCAAACTAAATCTTACCCGAATCGCCGAAGCTACTTGAATCGATCCGGTAGCCTGGAATGAAAGGCAGAAAAAAAAAAGCAAAACTCGAGAAACCCCCAAAAATAAGCACAGGCCAGATAACTAAACCGGAAAAAATGCAAATCAAAGGAAAATGACAACGAAGGAAAAGGAAAACGACAAAAACCCACATCATAAAATCACACAAAATCATCTACAAAAGCGGAAAACAGCATTCATAACGAAAATCAATCATGGTTACCTGCTTGAATCAATCATGGTTACCTGATTTCCTTGTGGTAACCATGATCTGCCAACGAAAGTCCAGTATCCTTTTCCGTCTACCCTTGAATTAATCATGGTTACCTGAAACGAAAGAGAAAAACAGCAACATCAAAACAGGAGAAAGGGAAAAAACGAAGATGAAGAATAGAGAGTAGAGAGAGAAGCAGATGAGAGGACCAGAATGAAGGAGAGGCCGAAAATATGGAGAAAGAGAGAAGGGGAAAGTGTGTGATGGAAGGCAGGAGAAGCGTGGGAAGGAGAAGCGTGTGAAGGCGGGAGAAGCGTGAGAAGGTTACTATTGCAGAACTGTAGCTAAGCTACAGTGCTCCAATCTCTCCCTTTTTAAAGGGTAGAGGATGTAGTATTCCGTATCACGCACTACTAATTTAGTAGAGCACGATTTCTCGTTAGAAATACTCTTCATGATTCATTAGTTAGGGAATATGTAGATCAAGCAAACAAACAATGAATAGACGTTTCATATACTTTTCCACTTTAGGAGGTTTGGTACACTCCTCTCTCATTAACGTTATTGACAGACATTTCACATGTTGACCGGAGTGAGTTATTTAATTAATTTTTTCATGTTATTATGTTACTTGGACTACTTAAATTCTAAATATTATTATTATATTTATTATTCTAATTGCAGATGTAAAATATGACTCGACCGCACCACCATTTTCTTTCATAGGTCAACACTCGTTAGTTATGCATGACATGCAACCCGATTGAGTTGAAAAGAATAATAAACATAAAAAAACGATTGAGTTGACAATTATTTTATATATTAAATAACGATTTAAATATATTAAAAAATGATTAAATATACTAAAAAAAGGAAGAAAAAAATAACGATTAAATATAAAATAACGACTAAATATAAAATAAAGATTAAATATAAAATATAGATAATAAATAACAATTAAATATAAAAATTAAATAGTGATTAAAAAACAATAAAATAATGATTTATTAAATAACAGTTTAAATATACTAAAAATATATAAATGTCGATAAAAAAAATTAAATAATTCACAATTGGTTTTTACCTTATTCCACAATCACCCGCTTTCTAACCTAATTTAGGAAACTAATTTCTTACTCCGTATCTTTAAAACGCATTCTCATGCCTCCTGTGTTTCTTCTTCACTCTTCATCATCACTCATCTTCATTGATACTTTCATCACTCCTTTCGACCATTGATTCCTGAACATAGTTAAAAAAAAGATCTGAAATTGAGAATTTTGGAATTGAAAATTAGAAAAAGTAGATGATGGTGAAAGTATTAATATCAAATATTCAACATAAAATTGACAAAAAAAACTCAAATCAAATTTTAATCAAAGAATAGTAATAAAAATGTAGAAAAACTCATAAATTTACCCGAAAGTTAATAAAGTTATTTTTTGTCCACCTTGCTGGATGACAACGAATGTATTCAAAATCCAAATCTGACACCACCGGCAGCACTACACTAAAATGTTCCATCAAAAATTCATTGTTACTCTACCTACTCCAAATCCCCCGCACAATTCACAAAAGATTTAGACAATATTACTACTTAAAATGTTTCATCAAAAATAAAATAACTACTCTGAAGAAAATAAAAAAAATGTGGGAGACTAAATACGGGAGAGAAATTTTTTGGGGAAGATAAAGTTAGCCTAGGATCTACTACATTATTATGTAGGTGATTTATATATCTCGGTGAAAGGTTAATTTATAATTAAAAAGAAGACTATATGTGTTTATGGATAGTTTAAGCATTTGTTATGAAGGATATACTCGGTAAATATCAGAAAAAGATTTTGTATATCAATCCAAAAAAAGTTATCGTAAATAAGAAAAACTCATGATGACTAAAAACTTACCGTATGCACAAAATACAGGAATTTTTTTGCGTCAATTTAAAAAAATTTACCTTAAATATTAATAATAATGTCAAAAACCTATCCATACGTAGGATAATCGTGGGATTTTGAAAAATCCATCCAATAATGTCAAAAAGATATTAATTCAAAAACACACCCTAAATACATATATAACACTACAAGAAAATCAGTTCCGGGCGTCTGCCTGGTTGACGTCCTTGGCATATGGACGCCTGAATGGCGTCTGAAAATACTTCCGGGCGTCCACCGTCGGACGCCAAATTTGGCGTCCGACTGAGCTGGGGAGGAAAAAATTGGGCCTAACGGGCGTCCACTGTCAGACGCCATTTAGGGTATTTGGCGTCCACTTGTGGCGTCCGATAGTGGACGCCCGTCAGTCTCCATTTCTCGTCAAATATGATAAGTGTGGTTTGTACTGCTTATTTGTTGTGTTTGGTCCCGGTTTCTCTTGTGAAATCGCTCCTTGGAGCGGTTTCTGAGGCTACTTACGCTTCTTCTAGCTTTTGTTAGGTTCCTAGGACCATTATTGGAGATATGGAGCGATTCCGACTCGTTTCCGACACATTTGGAGCCTTCGAAGAGAAGCGACGATCACTCGGTAGCCTATACTCGATCTCGAGACCTTGGACCCATTCCCGAGCCCTTGGACCCGATCCCGAGCACCGAGAATCGATGAGAAGCCTAACAAGAGCAAGGAGGGACCTTTGGGACCATATTAGAGGCCTACAAGACCCATCCCGGTCGGGACAACCCTCATCCCGTCCAGAATGAAGTGCAAACAAAGAAGCTCTTCTGCTGAGTCAAACGGGACGGGATGAAGCCATCCCGGACGGGACCATGGAGCCATCCCGGATGGGATCACCATCCCGGACGGGACCATGAAGACATCCTGGACGAGACCATCCATCCCGAACGGGATGAGCCTGTTGTAGCCGCGTGACTTCTTTTCTTCTCCTTCACTCTTGTAACCCTATATATACCCCCCCCTCTTGTAATCTTAGGGTTATGTTCTTGATTACCCACAAAACCCTAGCATACGTTAGCATAGATTAGATTAGATTAGTGTAGATTAGTCTTAGTTTATCCTTAATCTTAGATTATCCTTGTATTAATTGAATTCTTGAAGATCTCTACCAAGATTGACAACCTTGGTAGATGTATTTGGGTTTTCTCTTCTATGCAAGTTTTCATTCCTCCTTTCATCTTCTAGTATGGTATAATCTCTTTTTCCTTCTCTTTATCTTTGTTTTATCATTCAAGTTTCAATCTTTAGCTCTTGTTTATTGTTTTGTTCATCATCCTTGTTAGTTTTACATATGTATGCTCTTGTTCTTGTTTTGGTTTCTCTTGTTAGTGTTAGTTTTAGTTTAGTTATGTTTGAGTAGACTCTTGCTAGGGTTAGTAGGGAGATTGGGTGTGATTAGGGATAATTAGGGTGAGATGGGTGGTGTTAGATGTTGTTTTTGTTGTTTCCCATTAACCTTGCACTCCACATGTTCGATGAAATGCTGTTGAGACTTGAGACGATCAATCCTTGTTTTTCTTACCTCTTCTCTTGTATATGTTTGTTTGGTTGGTTGGTTTGGTTCCCTCATTAGTAGCGAGAGCGTGGTGAGGATGACCCCTAGGCCGTTTAAGTAGCGAGAGCCCGGACGTGACCTAGGCTACGAAAGCACGCTAGTAACCCCGTTTTTCCCCTTTTGATCTCCTTGACATCCATGAACCCGACCTAGCCCTAGTTTTCCTTCTTGTTAATCTTTGCTTCCATTAGTCATTAGTTGCTTGTTTTGCCTTCTTAGTTCATGTTATAGACCTTAGCCTAGACATTAGCTCTTGTTTTGCCATCACCCTAGTTTAGCTTGTCTCGGACCTAGTCTAGGACCGTAGCACACCTTAGTCCGACACCCCGTCCCTGTGGATTCGACTCGAGCGACTTGCCCTAGCTACCCAGTTAGGAATAGTTGGTTATTATTTGGTGGCGGGATCCACGGCAAATCCCTCCCATCAAATTGGCGCCGTTGCCGGGAAGACCGACTCGGAAGGGACTTCTTTTATGACGAGTAAAGATCAGGCAATCTGGGTGAGTACTTACTATTTCAAATAAATCAACTGTGTCTATATATATATATACTTTAGGTGGTAGATAAGTATCTTTATTGATTTCATCTACTAATAACTTGAATTGAAATCACTGTTATGTACGCAGGATGCCTACCAAGAGGAGCTAGCAAATCACGAGACTGCTCCTGATGCTGCCGAAGTAGACCCGAATGAGACCTATTTCAAGGTCGTGAAGGGGTACAAGAAAGGTAGTGTGTATGGTGTTGGGAATGCACACGGGATCTACTTCACACCTTCCCCAGCGCGTCTCGGCACCTCCACACAGATGGAGTATACACCAGCCGGATCTCAGCAGCCCGACCCAGAAAAGGAGGCCATGAAGGAACAACTGACCCAGCAGCAGCAGCAACTGAAGGAGCAGGCGGAGCACATAAAGAAGATGCAGGAACAGATGGCCATGTTTCAGGCCATGTTCAACAAATGCAACCAAGGTCGTCCCCCTTCCCCCCAAACGACAGAGACCCCTTTAGCGGGGGTGGCGGTAACTCTGGTGCTTCAGCTAGCTTCACAGTTAGCTGATTGTTTCTTGTTGTAACTGGATTTATGGATTATGTATCTTTGTCCTAGTTTAGATTTATGTACCTTTAAACCGTATGTTAAAACTTTTTTATATGAATGCTTTTTGGGCATAAATGTGGCGGGAGATCAAGTGTTTTGGTTGATTGAGAGTGAATGAGATTGATGTCTTGTGGATGGTCAACAGTTGTGGTTGGATGAGAGTTGTGGACGTGGTTTATTTTGCAGGTTTTGGCTAGACATCGAACGCTTGTCTACGGCCATGCATCAGCATATATGGCGTCCAATACGGACGCCAAGCCAGACGCCGAAGGAAGCTAAACGCGATGAAGATTGGCAGACATGGCGTCCAACTGTGGACGCCAGGTATCCCTGGATGGCGTCCACAGTCGGACGCCACCATGATGAACATGACGTCTGATTGCGGACGCCATCCAGGGACACCTGGCGTCCACAGTCGGACACCACGCATGGCGTGCGCTGTCAGACGCCAATAAAATTGGCGTCCATTAGTGGACGCCCAGTCAAAAAACAGGCGACTGGTCGTGGCATCCACCTTCTGGCGTCTGTTTGCGGACGCCCGGACCCATACAGCGTCCATTAACGGAAGCCAATGGATGGACGCCAGGCCCATCTATTCTTGTAGTGTAACATACTCCGTATATACCATATGAAAAGATTTTAAAAGAACTTCAATTTGCTGCATATTTTAAAAAGTAAATTCCGAAAATAACATCATCAATTTTAAAAGCTTTTCCTAAATTGAAAAGACATGATTTCTTTTATTAGATATATCATCATTGAGTAATATTTTAAAAAGTCTATGATTGATACTACGTATATTTTGACATTGTGCAAATATATGTCGACTATATTTTTGCCGTATATATTCCATACTAGTTTTGATGCCCGTGCGATGCACGGGTGTAAACAATAACGTTACTAAATCAACCTTAATACTTCATTTTATAATTATTGTCTACGATGGAATAATTACGATTATTTCAAATAATTATCATTTTAGAGGATTAGCACTCCACGTTTGCATGTATTTTATACGAAAAGTAGCAGACGCGGGTTATGATGCTACACTTAGATGGTTAGACCTGTCAAATTCGGCTCGACCATAAACCCGACCCTAATTTAATACATACTATTTTTTTTACTTTAAAGCCGTGACAAATTAGGCGTTCGAAATTATTTCTGAGCATGACCCGTATACCCCGACCAGTGACAGGTCTAGTGTGTACGTTAGCTACATGATTAAAACAAACGATACTCATCATTATACCTGGTCACTTTCAGCAATTTTAATGTCTGTGACAACTTATATGGAACATTGAGCCTATCTGTGTCTTTTGTTTTCTAAGCATTTGATTTTCGCATTGAATATATTGTATGTATATCATCATCTTGTTCTAAATTTGACCTGACCCACCTGACACGTTTTTAGAGGCATGAGATCGTTTTTTTACTCGCAGCCCGTTTAACCCGAATCCTAAATGACCCGATTTTGGATCATGATCTAGCCCGACCTGTTCAACTCGTTGGAAAGAAGAGACCACAAAATTGTTAGTCTAAAAGCCAATTTCTAGCCATCTATTTCTATGTCTGAATTTTGCTAAAACTCAAATTTTAACATACAGAGCAGTACTCCCCTATCTTTGTAGTCACTCTTTTCGTATTGGATTATTATCTCTCTAAAAGTCACCTTTTGCTTTATTCTTATTTTGTCTTATTTTTTGTGGTTAACATTGATTCTGATCTCACTTATTTTTCATTTTTAATTTTCCACCACACATTTATATCCACCTTAAATCACACTAAGAAGGTGGGGTGACCCATTTAGTGAGACCGAAAGAGTATTAGTTATGCGACGAGGTGATTAATGATTATTTCAAACCATTGTCATTTTGAAGATTTGACACCGTTTATCAATGTTTATCTTAAGAGAACGACCACGAGACAAATCAAGAAGTGAGACAAGTTTAAAAAAAAATTGATTATTTTTTTAAATATAAAAATTATAATTTAAAGAAAATAATACTAATAGTATTAAAATAAATAAAAATTTAATTTCAAAAATATTTTTTTTACTCAAAAAAGCGGTAAAAAGTTAGACGTACGAAACTATTTGTGTCCCGTATTTTGACCATAACCCGATACGAGACCAGTATTTGACCCAACTCACTCGACAGTTCTAGTGTCTACATTAGTTACCTGAGTGAAACAAATGACATTCATCAAAATACCATCTTGCGCCTGTGACTATGTGAGCAATATTAATATGTCCGTGGTACCATGACACTCATCTGCGAACATTGAGTTTATCTATGTCTTTTACTCGCTAACCATTTGACTCTACTATATCTACGGAGTAATATATTTGCATATATTCAACCATCTCACTTTAAATTCGACCTGACCTGCAAACCCGTCCCACCCAACCTGTTGTTTTTTGGGTCAGGAACCCAATTTTTTGACCCAAATCCTAAATTAACAGACATGACATGACTCGACCGTTCAACCCGTCGAAAAGAAGAGACTACAAAGCTTTAGTGTAAAGCACAATTCCAGCCAATCTATTTCTATGTCTAGATTTTGTTAAAAACTTTAATTTTAACCTATTAGCAATTCGATATATACCCACTCCATTTTTTTTGATTTAGCCACATTTCCTTTTAGAAATTTTTTCTGAGTTAGCCCCATTTTTCATATGAAAATTTATTAATTAGTATTTTTTTTCTCAATCACATGCACCATATCGCCAATTTCCTCTTATTTTTAAAATTTTTTTCTTAAACTTTGTACCAAACCCAAATGAGGTTAATAAAAAAAATGGAGGGAAAATTAATTATTACTCCGTATATATTATGGTTTTATTTGAGTATAATTTTGTGTCTAATCTTAACTTAAATCATCTAGTATTTGTAGTAACTTACTCTCCTGTACAGTTGCACATAGGAGGCAAAAATTGTGTTCTCGTGTTAAATAGTAACATTACTATAAGACAAAACCTGACCGAACATGTCCAACTCGTTTTTTCGTAGGTCAATAGTCAAGCCCTCTAAATCTTGATCTATGACTCGATATTTTAATTAAAACTATAAACTAATATTCAATTTAATTTTTTATCTTTTAATTATAAAATAATTTTAAAAATTTATTGAAATATAAAGTCCGTGCAATGAATATTAGTTTAAATAATTGAAATATAAACATCAAATTAAGGAGTATAAAAATAATATGAAGTACTATTAAAATAAATAAATAAAGGTAAAAGGTCAACATTCGAAACTATCCATATTTTGACCATAACCCGTTTCGGACCCATATAACACGACCCATAATTAAATCGACCTGTATTTAGTATTTTCACCCGACAAGTTTAAAGCTATTTAAAAAAATTATGTACATTTTAAAAAATTCGTCTTATAAGGTTTGAAGTATGAATTCTACTTTCAATCAAAATTTATTATTTTATAATTACTGATAATCCCCTATTCACTAAAACAAAAACCAAAGGGCAATATAGTCTTTTCAACTTTCCCGCCTAAAATCTATAATAAATTGGGAAATCGGGCTTTTTATTAAATCAGTCCAATTCCAGCATATACGGCCCAAACAATTTTGATGATGGACTAAATAACATACTACAATTTTGATGATGGAGTATCTTTTAATAGCATGTAGTCCAATTATATACTATGTATTCTTTTACAAGACAATCCTCAATTCAGTAGGAAATAATTTACTTGCTCATAGTATAATTTAATGGCTAGAAATTAGGATAGAATATCCGACTTCAAATTAGAATAGAATAATAAATTATAGGTTTAAATCTTCGAGATAAAGATTTAAACACTTTACACTTATATGTTGTTCAAACATAACTCAATCAAAAAGGGCTATAATACTCCTTATAGTCCTCACGGATCTTAAAAAATGTTGAAATTCTAAGAGCATGTACAATAGAGAGGATTTACCCTCCTCTTAACACTCTCTTTCCTCTAAGAGGAGGTCCTCTCTATTGTAGGATGTTCATGGTTCATCCTCTTAGTAAGAGGAATATGGGTACTTCCTCTAATTTTAGAGGAGAATTGATCTTGGCCCTTGTGCAAAAATATACTTAAAATATTTGTATTTTTTATATTTTTTAATAATTGGAAATGATTTTATTTTTGATGTTTTCATTTTCGTTTTTTTTTATCTTTTACTATATAATTTTGTTTCATTGTTGTACTTATTTTGGCATGTATTATTATGCACAACATGATTGTGGAAGATGAACAAGATGAATATCTAAATTATACAGACCCACGAGAATATGTTCAAGAACTACTTGAAAATGACGTTGACGCATCTATCTCTTTTTCGGAATCAGTTGTTGTTACTCCTGAAATGTACACAACTTTATGGTTAGGAGGGAAGAATTACATGACAAACAAATACACATGTCTTTAAAGAACAATTTAGTCGAGCATATGTGGACTATGTTCCAAGGCACGAACATAAATTAAAAATAAGTATCACAATTTAATGTTATGTTTCATATATTTTCATTTAAATGTGTTTTATTATGATTTTTATGTTACAAGATTTAATTTAATTAGTAATTTTTAAAAAATTAGTTTTAGTAAATTATTAATGAAAAACAAGTATAAAGTAAGTCAACATTAGTTATACAATAATTAAAATAATAAGAAAAGTAATGTAAGAGGATCCTCTCTATTGTGGGAGAAAAATTGAAGAAGAGAAGAGGAAGATAATGTAGATAATGAAAAATGTAATAGAGGTAAGAGGGTATGAGGTGTCAAAAAAATAAAGAGTGAAAGAAGAAATAAGAGGATGAAAGTATCCTCTCTATTGTACCTGGTCTAAAGAATTGGAGTATAAATTATTTATATAATATTATTTTTGAAATTTACAATATAATATAATAGTTAATAATTTTTTGATAATTATTTTAATAACTTTCGTAGTGACACACTGACACGTCATCGAACCAGCGGGTCAGTCCGGGTTTTTGATCATAAATTAACGGATAATTTTGAGTTTGAGCCAAATGGATCGCGGGTAAACATTTTAGGGTCTTGACTCTTGACCCTACAAAAACGGGACGGGTCTACGAGTTGAGTCAAATTTAAAAATCGTCTATCTAATCATAATATGCTAAAACTTAGAAATAAAGTAATTCTCGAAAAATACTCTACTAAATGCTAAATTTACAAAGTTTTGTGTAATCTTTGAGTATATGATAAGAATAGTAATGTAAAATTTGATCTAAATTAAAAAAAAAATCAACCTAAAATTGGTAGTAATAAGTAAAATATTCAAAATTATTTCTTACTTATATTCCGACTCTGTTATGGGTCATAAATTAGACGTGATCTAATCCGTTTGTCAGGTATAACTTTTATAAAATATCATTTCATGAATGACATATACTTCATATAAAGAAGATAAAGGTGTGAATAGTATAATCGTATTATTACTCCGTATATGAATGAACATATTGCCAATTTCATAGACTTTATTCATCAAACTAGAATGTTACATTTTCTTCATTAAGAAGTGGTGCGAAAAAAATTACTTTTATTATGTTTAAAAACAAAAAAATTGTCTAAACTTTACCCAGGCCAGCAGAAAACAAAGAGATATATCGTTGACAAAAGCGTACTCATTAATCATTGCCTTAGACAGAGTGAATATCGTTTTCTGAAGTTACTCAAGTCTTTGTTTAAACAAAAATTAATTAAAAACACTGTGCGTAGGCATGGGTTTTGAACTAGTAATAAATAATAAACAATATACTCAATATAATGATAATCATCTATAATGACAATTTACAGATTTGATTATTTGCCAAAATAACTTACCAATTTAAACGTATATAATTAGGATAATATTTATTAGAATTACTTACGTATTAGTATTAGAATTTATATTAGAATAATATTAGAATTTATTAGAATATATGTGGAATATATTTTTGTCGTATATATTCAACATTATGTCTTCCATATTGCGTATTATTAGCGGTTACCTGTGGTGCGTATTATTAGCTACCAAAGATATTCTATACAATAATATTAACAGATTTGATTACTTGCCAAAACTACTTACCAATTTAATATTTACCATATAGAATTAAATTAAATTATAATCAATAAATATATGTGGGATATATTTTTTCCGTATATATTCCATATTCCTTCTTCCATATTGCGTATTATTAGCGGTTATTTCATGTGTATTATTAGCTACCAAAAATACCGTATACAATAATATTTACAGATTCTATTACTTGCCAAAAATACTTACCAATTTAATCGTATATTAATAGAATAATAATATTTATTATAATTACTTACATATTACTATATTAGTATTAGAATTTATATTATTATAATATTAGTATTAGAATTTATTAGGATAATTTTTGAATAATACCAATTATTAGTATACAGAGGTAAATAATATTAGTATACTACATATATGATTCATAATTATCTAAAATTTCAACTATCAATAATATAAATACAGGAGTAAAGAATATAAATTAGGGACGTGCTAAATCATACACGAAAATTACTAAGTTGTACACGCATATTCCGTATTTACCCCTCTCATTTCTTCTCCATTCAATCTCAATGAAAGAAAAAAAAACAAATTCTCTGTAAAATCTGAAATCAATACACATGAGCACCCCCCACCATCCCACCTATCCCCACCACCACTGCAATCAACCGCCTACCCACAGCAGTCCACCACCACCATCCCTAACCCCTCGCCGGCGCACCACCCAACACTCCGACCCCACCACGTTCTCCCCCTCATAACCCTCACCCCAGCAACCACCCCGACCCGCGACCTCCCTATACCTCATCATCTCAACACCTCCTTTGAGGTCGTCGGTCATCGTGTTTCCCCTGAGACTCGTCATTTCATCACCCTCATCGCTTGACACTCGTCAGCGTATTCTTCACCATCACCCATCAACAATCCACACAAACCCTAATTGAAAAAAATAAAATCAATCCACACAATAAACCCTAATTGAAAAAAATAAAATCAAATAAGAATAATAATAAGAATAAATGTCTACTAAATTCAATTGTAAAACCAATAAATTAACGAACCGAAAACGATCCCTTCTTTCATGTGCGAATTGGAATCCATAATCGTAAAATTCCACTAAATTGATTATGTTTTAAGGGAGATGAAGAGGGGTGGCATGTGTTTTACTATTATGAATGGGAAGGGCATTAGCGGAAAAATTAATGACAAAATGTGTACAACGTAGTAATTTCCGTGTATAATTTAGCAATTCCGTTAAATTATCAGCTAATGATTTTATTTTTATAAGATATACTCGTATTTGATTCAATATTTATATTAGTGAACAAAAACTCAAAAATTACAATAATTTATGATAGGAGGCTATTATACGTAAAGTTAATTCAATAATTTACAATAATTAAGTTGATACACTAAGTAATTAAATTAAGTTAACATACGCAAATGACTATTATTACAATAACTAATATTTTTTATTTTTTAAAGCATAATATATACGTAAATTCCCACAAATTGGTGGAAATGTAATATTGTGTAATGATGTATGAATATAAATTGAATAATATCCTGTAATGACGATTTCACCTTTATTTTATACGTAGTATTGAAGAAGGATTAAGTGAATGGACGATTTTGTCCAATTATTGAGGAAGCTCCTTGATTCGTTTTGTGTGCCCTCATGATGCCACGTCACTGTTGGCGGTCTCTTCTTTTATATAATTATTATATTATTATATATTATATATTATATTATTAAGATATTAAGATATGGTTATATATTTAACCCGTCATATGTTTGTGACAAATATATATGGTTATTATATTTCACCCGTTATAAGTTTGTGTTAGAGATGGATATATCCGTCACAAGGAAGACTTACTGCTAGTGGTATGGGTACAGAGCTCTCCCATACGGTGCGACCGGGTAATTTCATATAATGTGCTAACTGATGAGGTAACAAATTATGTTTACGACTCACAAAAGACCATTCGACATTGCTATTTGCGAATAGACTTCTTCGCGTGCAACCTAAGTCAACATACGGACCTTACTGCTTTCCAACATACGAGTACATTACATGTTTAATAAATGATTTCCAACTTCCGCATTCAATTAACGGATCATCTAGGCACACTTTATTTTGGGATTGAAAAATTAAGTTAGGTTGATTCATCATAGGACTCTTAACAAATACTCCCTCCACTAGTATAGACCCCGTGCATATGCGTTACATATGCTTATTTATTTTATAGATATTCTAAAATTTACATAATAATTTTTACATTACACAACTTTGAAATTTAGATTTAAGAGAATAATAAGAAATCGTTAAACAATCAAGATAAATTAGTAAGCCAATACAAGTATTATATATATTTTTTATTATTACATGGAGTATATGTTATTATTATACTTTCAAAGTCTCAATTTTTTACTTAAAACATACATATGAATTAATATTAACAATTGATTACTCATATGAGTAATATAATCTTAAATTGTTTAATAGCACATTTTTTTAAAAATAATTAGACTAATTCTATGTTTTTTTTTTAAAAAAAAAATTGAAGAGATAGATTAACCTCGAAAAGCAAAAATATTATTTAGAAATGAAGTGATTATATTTGCTTTTACTTTGATATTTTCTTATTATAAGTTTGTTCAAGTTATTTTGACTTTTTTTGTCTTCTATGAAATTTAATTGAATTGTTCTATTTATTACATGAAATATCATTATTTTAATTACTATATTAGGCATGATGCATTTTGGAGGGAACATTTTAGTAAGTTGTTATTCTCTTAGTTAATAGGGGATTACATAATATAAGTAGTTTTAGAGAATTGAAAATTTTATTTTTTATAAGTTGTTTTACATTTTCAATGCAGTAAAACCCCTTTAATTGGTCAAAAAGGGTTTATTCAATTTCCAAAGCGGCTTAATATCCACTTGAAGCACTTTCTTAATAAGTGTGTAAATATCTTAAACTACCTATATTTTGTAATGGAGTGAGTATATACAGAGCAGTACATAGTTGTCGACGATACATCGAATCCAACTATGACTATTCGAGTTACGACCTTACGAATTCTAATAATACTGTTCAATGAATGATATTCAATGAATCGTAATAATACGATTCACTTCATATTCCTAATAATATAATTCTATGCTCAATAGTCCTACATGTATCAAATACGACAATCTCCATTGTCCATACTAATTAATGTGATGTTGTTAGTAAAATTGTCTAAAGATAAAAGGCCCGTAAGAGTGTTGCGTAGTGGTTAAAACTTGTGGTCATCAGCCCAAGGGTCTTAGGTTCAAGCCCCTGCAAGCGCGAACTTGTGGGAGTTGTATGTCTTGAGACTATGCCTTCTAAACTTCGAACCTGTCATCCACGGGAGGTTTACCCTGGTGTGCGTGATTTTCAGGTGTGGACATGACATAGGTCCACTCCGACGCGGCCACGCGCGGATTTGGGGAGGCGAATGAATCTCATGTGAGATGGATCTCAAATTGAAATTTAAATCGAATTGAAGTTGGAGTCGTCACCGAACTTTGTGGGAGTTCGGGCCCATTCGAACTCACTCTATATTTTGGGTGGACCGTGCACAAAGTACGGCCCACTTCGATATTAGAGCTTGTGGGGTTCGTCTCTTTGCATTATGATACCGATGCCGAGTTTTCGAGTACCGTATATCGACTGACTCTCGTGCGCCAATGGTTTCGGACATCCGGAAACCATGGTTCTGTGTAAGGGGTGAGGGTACGTGTTGGGAAGTTCACAAAGAACACACAACCCCGCCCGCACTTAGCGACCTCTACTAAGATATCGTTCAATTTTTTAATACGCGCGTTAGTAGTTCGGTTGAAATGTTATGCAAACAATATTTTGACTAACATGTGAGGATTTGAATAAGTTGCTACGTCAGTTTAATGCATCTAAATTAACGTCAAAGTTTTATTTAGCATGCGAGGTTTGTTTTAGTACAATAAAACAAACAACGAAAATAAGAAACAACAAACGAGTTAGTAACGATAATAACGGTTTGCAAATAGATTAGAATGACATGATGCACGGTTTTGGAAATTGTATGACACGTGATGGACTTGACACGTGTTGACCAAAGTCACAAAAATACTTGATAGTGCTTGAAATATGTTGAAGGGCTCACGTTTGATGCGTGAAGGAGGCCACTCGATCGAGTCATGGAGGGACTCGACCGAGTGGTCCTCGGAAAACCCTTCTGCCCAATTTTTGGGGTGCCACTCGAGGCACTCGATCGAGTGCCCCCTATACGAACAATAGTTCGTTTCGATTTTTAATATCGATTTCGAAATTGTTTTTTTTTTATTTTGGAAAATTGATAATTTTGTTAAGTCGTGTAAAAATATGTTACGATTTATACTCGACTTAATTTTCAATACTCGTCATATTCGATATTTGATTACGGAATCAATATCTAATATTTAGAGTGAACTTTAGAAAAAGATGTTATAAGTCGCTTGAAATTGAACTAAGACGAAATAAATTTCTTCGCGTTGTAATGTCGTAATTAGTCCTTTCGGACTATGTGACGATTATTTTGGCATCAACGAGTTCATGCTAGTTTAATTTATTGACTAATTCTTTTAGACATAATATTCGACTATAGAGTCGATATCGCATCTTAAGAATGATCGTTTTATGTTAATTAGATAGTAGTAGCGATAATATCGATATTAGAAACTAGGAAAAAGAAAAGAATAAAAAAAAGGACGCGACGACGATGAGAAAAAGACGAACGGACGAGAGAAAGAGAAGAGAAGAAAAGAGAGAAGTCGGGATTGAATTTGCACCCTCAACCTACATGCTTTATATTCTCGGAACGAGGCTCATCTAGTTGTGGCTTAGGTACGGGAGCGTCGAGATGTATATAGGAGAGTTATGGTGTGTTTATAATTGGAAGGGATTTGGCGAGTTTTGCTCTCAGGTCTTTGACGAGTTTTGATCTCGGGTTTGCTAAAGGTTGCTGAAATTTTGGGGATGAATTGTTGTGAATTGTGTGTTGTCTGTGTATGTTGTTCCTGTTGTCGTTGTTGTGAATTGTTTTGTGCAAGGGGGTGTATTTATAGGAGAGGTACCCCGGTTTTGGATAGGAAAGGCTTTGCTTGGATGGGAAGAAACACCGGCTTGGGTGAAGTAGGATTCCGATTGTGGATAGAAAAAGGAATCCAGTTTCAGCTGGAAAATAGGCCACTCGATCGAGTGGTGCATGACACTCGATCGAGTGCCCGGTCTGACGCCGGTTTTGGTGGGTTTTACGAGCCTACTCGACCGAGTGGGCCGGTCCACTCGATTGAGTGGCTCTAGTCGGGTGGAAGGCTCTTTTTAGAGATCGAGTTTTATCTCTAGCGGAGAGGTTTAGTCACTTTGATGCTCTTTTATAGCTGATTTTTATGGGGTATTTGAATCCGAGTCAGATTTTTGAAGTGGTGTGGCAGATATTTACGCCTTGGAAACATCTTTGACCGGGGTTTGACCCGGTCGCTAAAAGACGGTTTTGCCCTTGGTGTCGGTTTTGACCCAAATTAGTCTTATTAGATTGGAAATGACCCACTGGGCTTGGATTTGAGGTTAGTTTTGTGAGATTTGTACTCCGTAAAAAGCCCAAGCAAAATACTAACGATTTTGAGTTCATATCCGAGTATGTTAAAGCATGTTCGCGTCCGATCATCATCGGGTGTTTGTCGGAAACTGCTATAGACACCTATCAGCTAAATGTGGGTGTCTACAGCAGGCTATGCGTGCACCCGAGGGTTTACCCAGAGCGCACCAAAAAGGTAGCGACTGCGGGTTCCCTCGTTCATTAAAAAAAAGATAATACAAAGTAAAGAAGACTTAAGGATTTTGACGATCTGCTCCAGCCAGAGAAGTCAGACATCCAAGGGATGGACAACAAGCTTATTAGACGAGAGAATGTACGATCGAACCCAACTGTGCAATGAATGGGAAACTAGGAGAAATATGCTTGTTCCGGTATGGAAACAATCGACCCGAAAATGGATTCAGATCCTAGGTTTATATTACTCGGATGATATTTGTCTTGCTTTCCTGACCTCTCTTTTCTCCCACTCTAATGATCGGACCTTCCCGGCGGAGACGGCCTGCCACCTGTACACAGGGAGCGCACAGGGCCTCGGAGGTGTCCGAAGGAACCCTCTCTGATGCCTAAGTTAGTCCGTGAAATGCCTTGACGAACCTTACTCGTGAGGAGTAAGGTGGCGTTTTTAGAGTGATATTCTAGAGAGAGAAAATCCAACCTCCCTCTTGTGGGAAATACATGAGTATTTATAGGTTCCCCCAAGAGAGAGGAAGAGAGATATAGAGAGAGAAGAATAGCAGAGAATGAGGGAGCGATACGTGGGTTCACCCCGTCCACCCATTCTCTCTTACCTTAGGCATGGGCAGGGAGGGCTCTGCTTCTTCTCCTCGCGTCTGCCAGAGAGGGGTCCCCTGGCGCCTGACAGACAGGGAGGATCTCGTTCTCTTTCGGCCACATTGTCTGCGGCCTGACTCTGATGGGCAGGGGGATCAGTTCTCTACATGGAGCTCGGAGCGGCTCTCCAAGGTCGCCCCTTGGGGCCTCCTGACGAGGTTCCGCTGGCTGGCCTGCCAAGCAGGCCCTTCCTCGTGCTTTTGGGCCGGGTTGCTCGGGGACTCGCATGGCGGGCGACCCGTGGCAGGCAACCGACCCCCATCAATTGGCCCTCGTCGACAGGGGGGAAGCAGGGTTCCCCCTCGGCGGACAACTTTTGCTTAGCACGGGGGGAGGTTGACTTTCTGAATTTCTTTCCGCATTTAATGCCGCGCGTTATTCCTGAGGGGGAATGACTTAAATGGCTCGGGTATGCAAAGAGTTGGGATGCCTTTTCCTCACGATTACTTCTCGTAAAGTGATCCTTCGAGCCGCGTGCTCAGCCAATGGTTGGCTCTCTTTTGTGGATGTGGTTGGGGCATCATTTAATGCCCTGCCCCCATCTTTTGCATATAAAACCCGAGCTTACTCTTCTTTTCTGCAAAATTCTTCAACGTCTCTTTTCACCACTTCTCTAAAAATGTCTTGGCTGTGAAACATGATTCTTCGTCGTGGTGTTTATGTCAACGCCCTCCGCTACAGGGGGCGCAGAAGGCTGAGGTACCCGAGGCAGGTGTATTTGGCCATTTGTCGCAGCAGGCGAACCTACCTTCGTTCCCTTCGAATTCCTGGGATAGGCTCCCAGTCCAAGACTGCTAAACGCCTTATAAAGGCTCTACCTTCTGTAAAGCCGAGGCCCTGATACTGTTCTCAGGCAGGGGGCTGTTCCTACAAGGGGTGTCACCGATGCTTCCCTTGGCTTCAGCCAGAGAACTATGACCCTGATTGCCCTGACTTAGGCCCCTCTTCCCCTGTATCAAAGAAACAAAGGGGCGATTCTGGCCATCCTGAGAGTGCCAGGGTGGCGAAGTTTGGCGAGGATTGGGACCTGAGCAGCTGTGACTCAAGAGACAGTCACGGCCAGGGCTACTCGTCTGGCCAGGATCCCCAGGGGAGCGAGGATGAAGGCCCTGACGACCCGATGAAGGACTTGGACAACTGGGACTGGGGGTCTGACGATGGGGGCAGCAGCAGCCCCAGGGACTACTCACTCCCAGCCTCTGACGAAGACTAGGTCTACCCTGCACTCTCAGGCAGGTTGAGCCAGACTTTCAGGATCCTTTTGTAATCTTGTTACTTTCCACCTTGTTTTGTAATTTTGGCCCTTTGGGCCTTTAATCAATGAAAAATCTGGTGGGCTTTTGTTTAATGTACTGTTTGTTGTGTGTGTTTTTTTTAATTGCGCCTTGGATGACGTGACGCAATGATTTCCTGTTGTCCTTGTTATGTTTAAGAGGTTTCTTGGGAAGTGGTGGGTGGTTAGATTTAAAAAGTGTGACACGTGGGGGTTTTGTAGGGAGGGTGTCTTGAATGGATGGCTTTCCCAGGGGGACTTTTCGTCTTCCCCTTCCTATAAAAACGCCTTTACCTTCCTCATTCCCCCTTTTACACTTTTGAATTCATAAAAACTCATCCTCTTCATATATTCCCTTTTCCGTTGAGCATTTAAACTGAGGAGCTCTTCCGGCGTCTTTATCCGGCGACCCTTAATTAGGTTAGAACCCTGCTCTCTGACTTCCTTGTCTTTCCATTACTCGTTTGATTTCTTACTCCTCTGAATACCATGACTCACCGCCGCGCTTGGATTCTATCCTTCGACGAATCGCCTACCGGAAGGCCAGAGGAGGGTGTAGGTAGGGTTGATACTGACCTTCCCTCCTCCTCCGACAGGCCAGAGGTTACGGTGGCCAGAGGGCCACCCTCAGAAGACAATAGAGGTGCTAACTCCCCCGACCCTGCCTTGTTTGATGTTGTTGACTCCGACGACGGGGCGTTGGAGATTGATCATTCCACAATCGCTGGCCCCTCGTGCCTAGGCAACTAGGGAAAACTTATTACCTAGACAAGGATAAGTATAGGATTCACCTGCAGACTTACCCTGCCCTTAAGAACCGGGATATTATACTGGAGAAGAATGCCGCCGGGGCCGTAGCCAACTTCTACAACTTTGGGGAGGGCTACACAGTTGTCATTCCTGAGGAAAAGGACACTGTGTGCAACCCCCCTGATGGTTGCATAGCTGTTTATCACAAATGCCTGGAATTTGGCCTACTCTTCCCTCTTCACCCCTTTTTGGAGGAGGCCTTCAGGCGTATGAACGTGTGATGCGCGTCAGATTGTCGCCTATCTAACACGATCAAACAATATTTATAAACTCCAACTAACTACTACGTAGTAGCGGTAAGTCGGGATCGATCCTCAGGGACGGTCTAGGTAAAGTTGGTCGAGTCAAAGTCTAAGCACGTTTGGACGTTCGGGGTCTATTTTTGGGGTTTTATGGGTTAAGTCTACACTAGTCTATACTAAGAAACTATGAACTACGAGAAGCTAGTCTAATAAGGAGAAGGTGTTAGGGGAAGTCGGGAATCGGAAATTGGGTTCTATGAGTCTCGGAATCGGGTTTTAGTCACAACGTCAATAAAGGGAAAATTCCACCTTTCGGTTTCTTCACCCAACCCACTTATACCCGCTTTCGCGGCGAAAGGGTAAGTCTCAAGTTAAGCTAATTTCTACCCCGAGTTTCCCCATATTGGTAGAAATGAGTCAAGGTCGATTTTGCCGTACGCTCTAAGTCAACAAAGACACAAAATTCTCAAACTTGATAAATCAACAAGCAAACAACCCACCAACATCCCTCAATTCAAATTACCCAAATTCTTCCTCCCTTAACCCCCTAACAAGAAATCTACTCACTATTCATAAAGGAAACTACTAAAACAATAACTAAGGAGAAATCAACTAAAACAAGTATAACAATTAAATCTAAGGAAAACAACAACTAAATTAAATCCAGACAAGAGATTAAATCTAGAACGAAAATAAATCTAACTAGAGATTAGGGAGAGGAAGAGAAATATACCGACTATGGAGGAAAACGATAATAATAAAGAGGATTGCAATAAAATAAGGAGAAGCTTGAAAAGACGACAATGGATCTGTCACTAACCCTTTGAAAATCTCCAAAAGAACTTCAATAAAAACTTGATTACACTAAAGATGGAGTCTTTACACTAATTGATTAGATCTAATAATAGGTGGGGATTTTTGGATTGTCACCCTCCAAAAATCTCCCCACTAATTAATCTACTAATAAGTTAATAATAATCTACTAATATAATCTACTACTAATTTACTAATAGCTTAGGTAGTGTTGTGTGAAGTGGTGGAATTGTGCCTCCTTCCTCAAGAATGAGGAGTTACATATATATATAGAGGAGAGAAAAGAGGGGTCAAAACCCTAGTCTTCTAAGCCCAATAAGGGAAACCCAAATGCCCATCAACTAAACTTCACCCTATCATTCCCATCCGGCGAAATTTCGCCCTGCGGCTTGACGAATTAATCCCATCGGGTGAAATTTCACCCGGTGAAATTTTCTTCTCATTTTGCGGTTTTTGGCGCTTTTCTCCATAGGGCGAAATTTCGCCCACCGGGTGAAATTTCGCGCTGTCATTTCATCTGGTAAAATTTCGCCCGGTGAACTTTTTTTGTCCGAAATGTCATTCTGGGAGGAACACCGTCGGGCGAAATTTCGCCCGGTCAAATCTCATCGGGAGAAATTTCACCCTGTGACTTCAGAGGGCTATAACTCTCTCGTTTGAACTCCGATTGGGGCGTGTGATATGTCGTTGGAAAGCTAAGAAGATAATTTTTCACCTCCAACTGAAATCGCTTCGATCCGAGGTCTAGAACTCTAGATATATTCATTTGAAGTTCGACCTCTCCGGTGAAGATGCCCAATGGACTATTGTTTTTCCTTTTCGCTCAAGGTTTCACCTCTTGGGTTTCGACTTGGGGTTTGACTCGATCTCTTGACTTGCTCCTCAAGCTTCAATTCGCCTCTTTATTCACGAACACGTACCTAAAAGACAAAAACACACAAAAGCAGTACGAAATTCTACGAAAAAGACGATAAATACGAAAAACCAAATTCAAAATAGAAATTACGAAATATAGTCAAAAATGAGTTATATTGACGTTAAAGAACACAAAATCGAGTCAAATACGAGTGAAAATAGGGGGTAAAACGGTCCAAATTTGTGTGTTATCAATTCCCCCACACTTAAACTTTACTCGTCCTCGAGTAACTCATTAGACTAATCTACGACCCATAAATAAATAACACGCAAAAACAAAAACACAAGAACGAAAAACACTTAACACAACAAATTACAAGTCAAATCAAAAGTCACGATTCTAAAATCCAACTAAAATATAGAATATGAATGCTAAAATTACTAAATTGGTTGTAAAAATAATTATTACATATTTCTTGGCCTCGGTCCAAGCTATGTCGGGATGTGTGGCGGAGATGGAATGAGTACTCCCATGAAGTTATCGACAAAAGTGTACAAGTCTCGGCCACTTGCAAAAACAAGGGCTAGGGTCGTTCTAATGGCCCAAGTGACATAAGAACCGATCCAAAAATGGAAGATAAGAATATCAAAAATACTCGGGGGAGGAATCGTCTTTCTTTTCTTCTTTTCTCATTTTTCTTTTCATTTCATTCATTCTTTTTTCTTTCTTTTTCTTTCTTTCTTTCTTTTCTTCTTCTCCCCCTTATTCTTTTGTTTTTGAGTTTTTGAGAATTTTTCTTTGTTTGCACATTTTTTATGTTTGAGCTCATTTGAATGGGAAGGGAATGCAAAACTCAATATCAATCATAACCAAACTCTTTTTTGTGGAGTATTTTTGTGGAATGATGGATCGTAAAGGGGTAAAGTCACTTGGGTTATAGTCACCTAGACAAGCATACAATGTCGAAATCACAACACGGGAGGTGGAAGGTGGACATAAGCGAGGTACACACCTGAGCGACTTACAGTAGGAGGACAATCAATATATTATACTTAAAATCAACCAACAAGTAATAGAAAAATTCATACTCTTTAAAGAAGTTGAGAGTTCAAAAAATGATTTTATCAAGGAAAACAAGTGAAACACGAAAACAAAAATCTTTTTGGAATTTTTGCAATTTTTAAATTTTTAGGATTTTTCAAGTTTTATCAAATGAAAATACAAAACATGACAAGACACAAAAACAACAACAAAACACAATGCTACAATCCATAACAACCACAAATAAAAACATAAATACTCCACCAAAGTATCTTCCAACAACAACATCAACCACAATCCTAAAGTAACGATGAATCGTCAATCCAAACACACTCCCCCTACACTTAAACCGAACATTGTCCTCAATGTTCAAAATTAGGGGGAGGAAGGTAGGGTGGGTAAGAAATTACCGTTTAAAGCATAAGCTATCCCCCACACTTGAACGATTCCGTGCTTCTCATCCTTTTTCAGCCAATGCCATTGTTTGTTGGAGGTACCTACAAAGAAAAACACACAAACACGCACACACAAAAAAAAAGAACACAACAAAAGCTATTAGAATAAAAGCTACCACTAAACTAAACCAAGCTGATGCGGGGCAATTAACGGGCCCGCTCCGTCCCTTCAACTCACATCGAAATACCTATGAGGTAAGGTACTTCCATGCAAGGCAAGTTGGGTCTTGCTCAAAATTGCGGACGCAACTAAACTCACACAAAACACAAACGAACAAACACAGAAATGAACGAACAAACAAACAAATAAACAAACAAACAAGAATAGTTGCATCCAAACATGAAAACACCGAATCCCTCATCGAGACGGCGGGAAAGACACCAATCGTTTACTCGAGACAAGTACAAACATTCCAAAGTTAGTTACTCAAGAGGAAGTGGACTAAAGTCTAATAGGATGACATTAAATCACTAAAAACATTGATAATTTATCTAGGTCCTCTTAATCAACTAAAAAGTGTACAACAGGGGCGTTAAACGGGATGGAAATGAGTGAACCATGGAGTTAGTCGACACTGGAGGTAAGTGTAATCCCGACCTTTTCGCAAAAGCAAAGAGGATCGTCCCAAACCTAAAGATATCTTCAAGTAAGGTCACCTATAGGCACGTGATCCGGTAACCAAGGCCTTATCACTCCATGGGGGGTCAAGGTGGTCAAATGCAAACCCCGATGTAAACATCCTAGTAGAAAAAGTGGACTCAAGCTAAAAGATCAATGCAATTTTTGTTTTATTGTCATACTAGTAGAATAGAGTTCAAAATCAAAATGGATTACTAACAAGGGAAGGTGAACACTCGTAAGCAAGTCTCACAATCGGATTTTCGAAAACATTTACCTAAACACACTAAACAAAACACAAAAGAACACAACAAAAATAAAAACAAAAACAACTCCAAGTAAAGCCAAGCACTCCAATCTTCTTCAAATAGTCAACACAATCACAACCACCAATTCCAAAATGTTCACCAAGTGAACCTCCAAAGCATACAAGCCCATACTCCCATGTGATTAAGGGAAGGGGAGAAAAATAAGGGTAAAAAGGTATTACCAAACGGTCTTCACTTTTTAATACCTCACGTCCTTATGCTATGAAGTGGGTGGTATTTCTGTAAGAAAGGAGAGAGCAAGGCAATACAAGAAAGACAATAACTACAATCCCACAACAACTACTAAAAACAACACAATTACATTACAATTACAAATACTCCACCAATCCTCCAACAAGATACAAGCAAACATCACAATCCACAATCCCAAATGGAACAATCAAGCAAAATCTCTTCCAAACTTGATCACTTCCAAATTCTTCATCATCTATCCATGTTGCCTTCTTGTTGGAGATTTCTACAAACAAAAACAAAACACAAAAAGCATAAATATGCACTAAAAATCTTTGGTTGCCTTCCAAGAAGCGCGGTTTTGGCTAGGACCGCCAAACCTTAGAGTTTATTTGTCTTCAAAGTGTAATCTCCACCATACCCATCAAGGGCTCGAAGGAGTAAGTCAAAGGCTCTAGAAGAGTCTTCAGAAGGGCTCATGTAGCCGAGCCAAGCTATCATGAGAAGCTTCCAAGTCGGAAGCGATAAGTAGTCTTCACATCCACGATGCCTGGGTTTGTTCCCGGGTCTTTCCACTTCACAAGTCCAAGCGACCATTTCTTTCCAAAACACCTTCTAGCTTTCCAAAACTTCACAATCACACCACTCAACATGAAAGACGGCTTAGGCTTTAATTTCCCATTGAACATCCCCATATCTTCTCTATCGGGAATGGAGGAGTCACTAACAATGACATACCAATACATCAATGATTTTACCCCTTTAATCTCAAAGCTATCACCAAAAGAGCCTTCAATTTTCTCATTCAAAGAATTTTCAATTGTGTCATCTTCCTCAACAAATTCTTCATGAGTAGGGGATTCAAAGCATAAAGAGTCAATGGTAGTGAGTGGTTCATCCCAAATACAAGGTCTAGAGAAATCGATCTCAACAATGGTGTCCTCTAAAGGGTGTTCCTCAAAAATTCCCGACACATTGTACATCCCCATATCTTCTTCAAGTTGCGGGCCCATATCCCTAAATCTCAAAACGTCACTTGTCCCCATATCATTGTGAAGGAGAGATTCGAAACTTTTACCGGCAGTTTCTATTTCTCCTAAACCAAAGTTTAGCTCACTAGCAAAGGACTCGTGATGTTCTTCGACATTCTCGCACAAGGGCAACTTGATTTCATCACCATTCCAAGACTTAACAAGGCCTATTACCTAATTCAACTCATCTCAAAGACTCGTATCCTCGACTTTCTCGATTGCATTAACCTTGTGGCAATTTTGGGATTCGAGTTCCTTGTTGGGAGTAAAAGTGGTGATCTCCATCTTTGATGACAAGATGTTGCCGTTCTCATTGATATCTTCAAGGATCACTACTTCACCTTGAATGGGTTTCTTGGATTGCCTTTTGGGGCAAGGAAACTCGATGTCCATAGACTTTTCCCCATTTTTTATCCCATCAATGAGGGTTGATTTTTCTTGAACGGCCTTGGTGAATGGCATGGAGACTTCTACCTTCTCGATCATGTCCACAAATCGGCTACACTTGATGTTACCTTTTTGAACTTTAGCTTGTTGCAGAAGTGGTAAAGTTGGCGCATAGATCGATGGAGGTAGAACATTGGATTCCTTCTCCTCAATTGCTTGCTCGGTCACTTGCCTTCTAGCTTCCTTCAATTTTCGTTGTTTTTCTTCGGCCTTTGCAACTAACTCAAATTCTTCTCGAATTCCCCGGTTTTGTTTGGGAGAATCAGGAGTAGTGGCATGTAGTGCTTTTTGTTGTTGCAAATTTGGGGTTGCCTTGGTACTCAAGTGATTGTGAGGGTTTTCAAACTCCTTTCCTTCTCTCTTGACAGCAACATGGGTTTGGCATGGTGGATCCCTTGGGTGTTGAGGTTGATCGGGAAAGTTATGAGGTGGGTGCACGGGAGCGACTAAGGCTTTAGATGCTCGTTGAGATTTCAAGAGTTCCAGCCTTGCCTTGTCTTTCGCATTTTCATTCATCAAATACTCTACTGTTGTTCGCAATTCATTTAACGAATTGTCCCATTGACCGTTTCCTTGACTTTGTTGAAAATGACCTTGGTTGCCAAAGAATTGAGAGAGTTCATTGTAGCTTTGAGAGTGCAATCCTTTATGACCTTTATTACCTTGGTAATTCGGGTTTCCTTGATACACTTCATTGACTAAAGTCTTTCTCATATCAATGGTCGAACCATACCCTTGACCACTACCTTGATCATGTTGATAATTACCTTGAATTCCATAAAAAGGAGAGGGTTGATTATGTCTTTGAAAATTGAATCCTTGGTACCCTTGATTTGGCCCTTGGTTACCTTGATAATTACATTGATAGTCTTGATTGAACCCTTGATTATGATGATTACTTCCTTGATTACGGTAATTGTTCCCTTGATTTGCACTTTGATTATGGAAGTCCCTTTGAACATGATGGTTTCTACCTTGATTGTTGAAATTTTCCCTTTGATAAGGAGGCATATGTGGAGGCACTTTGACAGACCCTTGGTTGGAAAATGTTTATTGATTGGAATTGAAGGGTCTTTGCTTTGGAGTACGCTTTGCATTCATAGCCTCGAGTTTCTTGGTTAACTCTTTCTTTTCCAATTGGAGTTTCATTTCATTGGTCATAGGAGAATTTTCATCTCCCATCTTCTTAATAAGCTCGGCTCCAACTAGCTTTTCTTTGGAAGGGCAAACATGTTCAAAAGTATCTTCTTGAGGGAACTCATGAAAAGTATCTAGTTTTGCTTCATTGATCAAGGAATTTTTAAGCTCAAACTCATTCGGAATGGTTCCATAGGAAACGGGGGAAGAAAAATCCTCGTGAGTGAGTTGTGAATGTGAATCAAGAGTTATCATGTTTGCTTTTTGAAGGCTTTTTGATGATGTAGGTGATTTGTGAGGTGAATGGGTTGGAGAATTTTCTTGTGGAGATGGCGTTTCTTGTGGATTTGGAGTGATGAGAAGAGTTGTAGAAGGTGAATTTTGTGGAATGAAAGGTGTAAGTGGTGTGGATGTTGGACATAAGGATGGATTTGGAGGGGATGGAAAGATAATATGTATGGATGGTGGTGTGAGGTATGGATGTCGAATCACTCTAGTTGAGATATTTTCCCAGAATTTCTTAGCTTTAAATGTCATCTTTGGCTCGAAATCGAACCGAAGAGGCGATAACCTGTTCCTGGCAAATATAATCAAATAGAAGGTGAGTCTCCTAGCACCAAGAGGCACTAGGGTAGAGGGAGAACAATAACCAAACACAAAAAGACTAAAACTCAACTAACTAATCGCCGTCCCCGGCAACGGCGCCATTTTGATGCGCGTCAGATTGTCGCCTATCTAACACGATCAAACAATATTTATAAACTCCAACTAACTACTACGTAGTAGCGGTAAGTCGGGATCGATCCTCAGGGACGGTCTAGGTAAAGTTGGTCGAGTCAAAGTCTAAGCACGTTTGGACGTTCGGGGTCTATTTTTGGGGTTTTATGGGTTAAGTCTACACTAGTCTATACTAAGAAACTATGAACTACGAGAAGCTAGTCTAATAAGGAGAAGATGTTAGGGGAAGTCGGGAATCGGAAATTGGGTTCTATGAGTCTCGGAATCAGGTTTTAGTCACAACGTCAATAAAGGGAAAATGTCACCTTTCGGTTTCTTCACCCAACCCACCTATACCCGCTTTCGCGGCGAAAGGGTAAGTCTCAAGTTAAGTTAATTTCTACCCTAAGTTTCCCCATGTTGGTAGAAGTGAGTCAAGGTCGATTTAGCCGTACGCTCTAAGTCAACAAAAACACAAAAATCTCAAGCTTGATAAATCAACAAGCAAACAACCCACCAACATCCCTCAATTCAAATTACCCAAATTCTTCCTCCCTTAACCCCCAACAAGAAATCTACTCACTATTCATAATGAAAACTACTAAAACAATAACTAAGGAGAAATCAACTAAAACAAGTATAACAATTAAATCTAAGGAAAACAACAACTAAATTAAATCTAGACAAGAGATTAAATCTAGAACGAAAATAAATCTAACTAGAGATTAGGGAGAGAAAGAGAAATATACCGACTATGGAGGAAAACGATAATAATAAAGAGGATTGCAATAAAATAAGGAGAAGCTTGATAAAGACGACAATGGTTTTGTCACTAACCCTTTGAAAATCTCCAAAAGAACTTCAATAAAAACTTGATTACACTAAAGATGGAGTCTTTACACTAATTGATTAGATCTAATAATAGGTGGGGATTTTTGGATTGTCACCCTCCAAAAATCTCCCTACTAATTAATCTACTAATAAGCTAATAATAATCTACTAATATAATCTACTACTAATTTACTAATAGCTTAGGTAGTGTTGTGTGAAGTGGTGGAATTGTGTCTCCTTCCTCAAGAATGAGGAGTTACATGTATATATAGAGGAGAGAAAAGAGGGGTCAAAACCCTAGTCTTCTAAGCCCAATAAGGGAAGCCCAAATGCCCATCAACTAAACTTCACCCTATCATTCCCATCCGGTGAAATTTTGCCCTGCGGCTTGACGAATTAATCCCATCGGGTGAAATTTCACCCGGTGAAATTTTCTTCTCATTTTGCGGTTTTTGGCGCTTTTCTCCATCGGGCGAAATTTCACCCGGTGGGCAAAATTTCGACCAGTCATTTTCGTCCTGTCATTTCATCGGGTGAAATTTCGCCCGGTGAACTTTTTTTGTCCGAAATGTTATTCTGGGAGGAACACCGTCGGGCGAAATTTCGCCCGGTCAAATCTCATCGGGTGAAATTTCGCCCTGTGACTTCAGAGGGTTATAACTCTCTCGTTTGAACTTCGATTGGGGCGTGTGATATGTCGTTGGAAAGCTAAGAAGATAAGTTTTCACCTCCAACTGAAATCGCTTCGATCCGAGGTCTAGAACTCTAGATATATTCATTTGAAGTTAGACCTCTCCGGTGAAGATGCCCAATGGACTATTGTTTTTCCTTTTCGCTCAAGGTTTCACCTCTTGGGTTTCGACTTGGGGTTTGACTCGATCTCTTGACTTGCTCCTCAAGCTTCAATTCGCCTCTTTATTCACGAACACGTACCTAAAAGACAAAAACACACAAAAGCAGTACGAAATTCTACGAAAAAGACGATAAATACGAAAAACCAAATTCAAAATAGAAAATACGAAATATAGTCGAAAATGAGTTATATTGACGTTAAAGAACACAAAATTGAGTCAAATACGAGTGAAAATAGGGGGTAAAATGGTCCAAATTTGCGTGTTATCAACGTGGCCATTGCCCAGCTGACCACCGTGGCTGTCAGGTTGCTGGTAGCCTATACTTGGACTTGCCTGTTTCTGGACGAGGAGCCTTCCATAAATGCTTTTAGGTACATGGTTGACCTGCAGATGGTTGCTTCTGCGGAGGGGGGCAACTCTCCAGGGTACTTCTCCCTTCTCAGGCAGAAGAACTGTTCCTTGGTCTGGCCGATCATGAACAGCCTGAAGGATTGGAAGGACAACTTCCTGTATGTGCACAGCGCGGAAGGGTGGAGGATCCCTTGGCACTTCAGGAACCACGTCCATACCCGGCTGGAGACCCGTCAAGAGTATCACCTTGGGGTTGGCGGGAGGGCTCTTGAAGTTAAACTGAATGACAAAGAGGAATCTTTGGTCAAACAGTTTGTTTCCGCCAAGGATGGGAAGGGCGTGTATGACCGTGTTGTCTGGCTTCCCCATGCGGACCTTATATCAACTGATGACTACCTGACCCCAGTGGGGTTAAACCCTGACCTTGGAGAAGGTAGCTCAAGGGTTTGCTAATAGTTGGCTTTTTTCTGGCCCTGCTTTATCGCATGCTTACTTGGTGAAAAAATTTTGATTTTTGCAAAACTTGTCACCTACACCTAAGAGGCAGCTGAGGGATATTGGCCTGAGCAAGGACTTCGTGCCCTTTACTAATCATCCTTCTCTCCCTTCTGGTTTCAAGAAGCAGACCCTTATGAAATATGTGAAGAGCATTTCGGTCAGCAGAGCGAGGCTCCTTCCCCCTCCTCCTAGGCCGGCGTCTATACGTCCTGCAGCTTTGGCTCCTGTCCCCAGGACAACAGAGGTGGAGGCTGCTTCAGAGGCTACTCCCTCTCCGGCTAGCAAGCGCGGAGGTGCCTCCCCTGGAGCTCGTCCCTCTGCGGGGGCGAAACCCTCTGCCTCTGAGGAGACTGGGGAGAGTAATCCCCTGGTAGGCAGGAAGAGAAAAAGCAGAGAACCGGTAGATGCTGACCAAGTGGTGGACCTGGAAGCAGATGCCAACACACCTCAGGTGAAGCGCTCTGTCCCTGACCTTGCAGAGACTTTGTTTACGGAGGGGGGGAATGTTGAGTTCAACTTCGTTGTTGGTGAGAGCGTTAATGTCTCCGCCTTATTTTCAGACACTAACTCTTTATCAGCGGACCAGATTGCCAGGTCTCTGACCCATTCTAGCAATCGGGCGACCCATTTTATCCAACGCTGCTCCAGGATTTTCCAGGTTTCTGCTGAGCTGGCGGCCCTTGACCGCCTGAGTGATGAGGAGCTGAACATCACCCCTGGGTCCTCCCTTCCTGAGTGCATAACGATGGTTGAGAGAGATGTTGCTCTTATTGCCAACTTGAAGCTTCAGCTGTCCAAGCGTGAAAGCGAACTGAAGGAAGCCAGGGGCCAGGTGTTGTGTGCTAAATTTAGACCATTTTCCCCCTCATTTAGACTCGTTTTTCCCTCGTTTTGCGAGTTTAGAGTGCGATTATCGCCATATTTTGAGTACTTCTCGCATTAGCGTCCCTCTTGTGCGTTTTACGTGTTTTTGGTAGTTTTTATCAATTTTGATAGGATTTGGCACCGAAATCACGATCGAGCTTCCACGAGCATAAGAGAAGGGAATGTCGTCTAAAGAGCAAAGCACACAACTTAAAGTTTAAAGTCATCCAATCAATCGACGAAGAATGAGACAAGGAAAGAGGCCAGAGAAAAGGACCGGGTGAAATTTCACCCGATGAAGTACCACCGGGCGAAATTTCACCCGACGGTAATTTGCCTCCCCGAAGATTTTTCGAGCTTCTCCACCGGGCGAAAATGACCGGGTGAAATTTCACCCGATGGAGAAAAGCGCCAAAAACCGCAAAATGAGAAGAAAATCTCACCGGGTGATATTTCACCCGGTGGGATTAATTCGTCAGGCCACAGGGCAAAGTTTCACCCCATGAAGATGCAAAGGGTGATTGTCTCACTAATGGAGCAAAAAGTTGGATTTGGGCTTTAGGTTAAGAGACCCATTAAGGCATTACTATATATATGTAACCCTAGTTTGTTGCCCAAGGCATTCCATCATTAGTGTAGAGGCATCCACAACTATCCTCATAATCCACCATTAGTGTAGTTACTTCATCCATTAGCAGAATAATCTAGTAGTATTCTTAGTAATTCTCTATAATTCTAGTAGTAATTTAGTACTAGATCTACTTAGTTTCCATCAACAATTCTCTAGATTTCAAGTTTGTAGAAGATTATATCAAGTTTTATTTGAAGATTTGTGGGGTTTATTGAAGAATTAGTGACAAGTTCTTCATTCTCTTCATCAAAGATTCAAACTTTATTTATGCAATCTTCTTATTTCTTGTAGATCTTCATAGTTGGTATATTTCTCTTCCACTCTCTAATCTCTAGTTTAGATTTAATATAGTTACTCTCATTATTGTCTTGTTTAGATCATCTTAGTGTTTTTAGTTTCTCTAGATTTTACTTATGTTGTTCTAGATTATTCTCTAGTTTATTTTGTTAGATAGTATCTCTTCCATAGTTTAGTGGGTTATTGTTAGATCGTAGTTTTCTCATTATTTTGTAGTTATTTTCCTTAGATTTGGTTAGTATGCATGTTGTAGTTATTTTCTCCTTAGTTATTGTTTTGTTGTCTTCCATTATGATTAGTGAGTAGATTTCTTGTTAGGGGGTTTAGGGATGAGGACTTGGATTATTTGAATTAAGGGATGTTGGTGGGTTTCTTGCTTGTTGGTTTATCTTGTTTGTGGTTGTTGTGTCATTGTTGTTTTAGTCTGGCCAACTAGACCAACCTTGACTCATTTCTATCAATATGGGCAAACTCGGGGTAGAAATTACCATAACTAGAGACTTACCCTTATTCACCACGAAAACGGGTTTTTAGGTGGGTTGGGTGAAGAAACCGAAAGGTGGCATTCTCCCTTTATCAAAGTTGCGACAAAAACCCGATTCCAATCTTCTTAGACTCCATGTTCCGAATCCCGACTTCCCCCTAACACCTTTTCCTAGATTGGTTATCTCTAGCTATTTTTATCGTTATTTTCTAGTATAGACTCGACCTTTAGAAACCCTCACTCTAGACATCAAACGCATTACTTTTAACTCGTTATTACTACGTTCTGTTCCCTGTGGACCAACCTCGACTTACCACGATTACTCTAGTAGTTTTTGTGTTATTCTGAGTCTATAAATGTTGTTTGACCCCCCGTCCTTCGCTAAACGACCGATCCGATTGGGATGCCTGTCAAAATGGCGCCGTTGCCGAGGAACGGATAGTGGTTATTGTGTTTTTAGTAGTGTGTTTGATTCTTTTCTCTTCTCCCTTTTCCCTAGTACCATTAGGTGCTAGGAGTCTCACCGTTTAATTGAGTTTTATGCCCAGGAACACGTCATCGCCCTTGTGCAGTGGTTCGATCCGGAGTCGGAAAGGACGTTTAGAGCATTGCGTTTTCGGGGAAATAACTCAAACACCATCATTCCACATCCTTCATTATCACCTCTTAACCTTAATCTCATCCTACCACATACACCTTCTACACCTTCTACATCACATAATCCCACTCCAAATAATCCTTCCATACCTTCCAGGCCACTTCACAAAATTCACCACCATCACCAAAAACTCCACCACCAAATCAAAATCAATCCCCTCCAAATTATCCAAATTCAAATCCACCATCACCACCGATCCAACAAATGGCAACCTTAGGATCCCATTCCCAACTCACACACGAAGAAACACCTTCTCCCGTCGATTTCGGAGACATTCCTGAGAATTATGAATTGAAAGCCTCTTTGACAAATGCGGTTCAACAAGATACTTTTCACGGTTTCTCCTAAGAAGATGCTCAAGAGCACATTGCTTCATTTAAAGAAAAATTAGTAGGAGCCCGTCTCAATGGATTAACTTCATGCCAATTGCATCGTTTATTATTTCCAAAGACCTTGAGAGATGGAGCTCGTAGATGGCTACAAGGCCATCCCGCTAATACATTCACAACATGGGCTCAATTATCCAATGCCTTCTTGGAGAAATATTTTCCGCCGTCAAAGACTAACCAATATCGCATGGAGATACAAACCTTCAAGCAAGATGAATTTGAAAGCTTAAGTGAGGCTTGGGAAAGATTTAGAGATTAGTTGCGCAAATGTCCACACCATGGATTACCCGATTGGCTAACTACCCAAACGTTTTATAACACCCTTTCATCGAGAACCAAGGAAAACCTCAATTCGGCCGCCGGATGAGACTTCTCTTCTCTCACCGATGAGGCATCTAAAAAACTTATTGAGAAGATGGCAACGAGTGATTCTAGAATGGGTCAATCGAGGGATTCTAGATAGAAAGTTGAAGTGAACTCAACTAAGAGTTCTAATGAATTGAAACTTCAAGCGGAAGTTGAAGAATTGAAAAAGAGAATGGATGCCATGAGTTCAAAGCCTACTCCTAGAGGTATATATCAAATTCAAGGGAGTGTTCCACCGAGGCAACCATCTCCTCGAAAACAATTAACATGGAAAGTTCAATGTGATCATTGTGGCAATTATGGCCATGATTCTAACTCCTGCATTCCTAATGAAGAAGTTTATATTGAAGAGCCAAATGAAGTCCAAGCTATACAAGTGTATGGGCAAAGACCTCAATTTGATCCCTTTTCCAATACTTACAATGCCGGCACAAGATTTCATCCTAATTTCTCTTATGGAAATCAAAATGTTCAAAATCTGATACCACGTGTCCAAGGGAGTCAACCGAGGCCATTTAATCAAAGTCAACAAAGGCCCTTTAACCAAGGTCCTCCAAAGATGCCCCCATATATGCTTCCTCATCAAAGGAGCAACTTCAATCAACAAGGTAGCAACTTCCATGTTCCCAACAATTACAACAATTACCAAAATCAACATGGTAATCATTTCAATCAAGGATACAATCAAGGGTTCCAAGGCAATTTTCAAGGAAATCAAGGTTACAATCAACAACCATTTAATCAACCCTCTCAATCTTATGGCCAATTAAGCAATTTTCAACTTGGTCAAGGAGGAGTTCCATGGGATAACATCAATGATTTGCAAAGAGTCGTTGGGCAACTATAGAGTGAACACCAAGATACAAAAGCATGGATAAAGGTTTGGGAATCACAAGAAGCAACAAAAGCCTTAGCCGCCCCAATTCATCCACTCCATGGTTTGCCCGGGCAACCCCAAAACCCAAGAGACCCTTATATAAGAATTTGAACTTGAACACCAAAAGCACCCCATCCAAAGTCAATCAACCAAGTGCACCACAAGCATCATCTCCCACTTCCCCCAAACAAAACCGGGGAATACAAGCGGAGTTTTATATCCTTCAAAATGCGGAGAATGAACAAAGAGAACAAAGAAAGAAGAAAGAGCAAATGGAAGCGGAAGAAGCAAAAAGAAAAGAGGCAGAGCGATTAGCCGAAGAAGAAGAAGGATCCAATGTTCCACCGCCTCCCGCTTTTGTCCCACAACTGCCTTTTCCCGAACGAGCTAAGCCACATAAAGAGAATGCTCAATTTAGCCGTTTCGTGGATATGTTGAAGAAGGTGGGGGTAGCTTTACCCTTTACCGAGGTAATTTCTCAAATGCCCCTCTATTCTAAGTTTTTGAAAGATGTCTTGACTAAAAAGAGAACAATAGAGGACAAAGAATGTGTCACTCTCACGACACAATGTAGTGTCATTCTCATGAATCAAATGCCAAAGAAACTAGAGGATCCCGGTAGTTTTTTATCCTTTAGCTTGTCGGGTTGGAAATGTTGTTGTTAATCAAGCTTTATGTGACCTAGAGGCTAGTGTTAGTTTGTTACCCTATTCCATTGCCAAGAGACTTAGTGTGGGGGAGATGAGACCCACTAACATGTCGATTCAACTTGTGGATAGGTCCGTCAAGTACCCACTTGGGATACTTGAGGATGTACCCGTTCAAGTTTGTAAGTTTTTCATCCCCTCCGATTTTGTTGTCATGGATATGCCCGAAGACACTATTACCCCCATTATTTTAGGTCGACCTTTTATGGCTACCGGAGGTACTATAGTTGATGTTAAGAATGGTAAGTTATCTTTTAACATAGGGAACGAGTCAGTAGAGTTTTCCCTTTCTCAAGCTCTTAAACAACCAATGATTGAACAAATGCATTCCATTGAAGTTATTGATAGTTTGGTTTAGTATAGCTTGATAGATGATGATAAGCAAGAATATGAACCATTTGACTCTCCACCCTTTGAAGATGAATGCTCGCATGAAGGAAAGGTAGAACTACTACCGGTGGGTAAGAGTATGGTATCTTCTCCTCCTAATCTTGAATTTAAATCACTCCCCTCTTCCCTCAAATATGCTTTTCTTGAAGGAACTAATTATCCCGTTATCGTCAATGCTACCCTTGATGGACCTCAATTGGAAAAACTTTTGATTGTTTTGAGAAAGCACAAAAAGGCCATCGGGTATAGCATTGCCGACCTCCAAGGCATAAGCCCAAACGTTTGTATGCATAGTATCATCCTTGATGATGACCACCGTCCTTCGCTTGAGGGTCAACGTAGGTTGAACCCCACCATGAAAGAGGTTGTCATGAAGGAAGTCCTCAAGTTGTATGAGGCTAACATTATATACCCAATAACCGGAAGTAAATGGGTTAGCCCCGTACAAGTTGTGCCGAAAAAATGAGGAATGACGGTTGTCAAAGGAGAAAAGGGTGAGTCTATTTCTACTAAGACCATTACCGGTTGGCGCATGTGTACAGACTATCGAAAATTGAACACGGCCACCATAAAAGACCATTTCCCCCTTCCCTTTATTAATCAAATGCTTGAAAGATTGGCGCATCATTCTTATTTTTGTTTCCTTGACGGTCATTCCGGATTTCTTCAAATTTCCATTCATCCCGATGACCAAGAGAAGACCACTTTCACATGTCCATATGGCACCTATGCTTATAGAAGGATGCCATTTGGATTGTGTAATGCGCCGGGAACGTTTCAAAGATGTATGATGGCTATTTTTTCCAATTTTATTGAAAAATTCATGGAAGTTTTTATGGATGACTTTAGTGTCCATGGTACATCTTTTGATTCTTGCCTTGAAAATCTTGATCAAGTGTTAGCTCTATGTGAAGAGTATAGACTTGTTTTAAATTAGGAAAAAATTCATTTCATGGTTGAACAAGGTGTTGTCCTAGGTCATATAGTTTCTAATAGAGGAGTCGAAGTTTATAAGGCTAAAGTCTCCGTGATCGAGAACTTGCCACCACCCACAAATGTTAAAGGGGTGAGGAGTTTTCTAGGTCACGCCGGTTTTTATAGACGATTTATTAATGACTTTTCCAAGATTGCCAAGCCTTTAACTTCTTTGCTTATGAAAGATGCACCTTTTGTTTTTGATGACTCGTGTCTTGAGGCCTTTTGCAGGATAAAGACCGCTCTCACTACCACTCCAATTGTCAAAGCTCCCGATTGGAATCTTCTATTTGAGATCATGTGCGATGCTTCCAATTTTGCCGTTGATGTCATTCTAGGTCAACGGATAGATAAAAAGCTACATATGATATACTATGCAATTAAGACCCTAGATGAAGCCCAATCGAGGTATACAACAACCGAAAAAGAGATGCTTGCCGTTGTCTATGCCATGGAGAAATTCCAAAATTATATTACCGGTTCCAAAGTCATTATTCATACCGATCATGCGGCGATTCGATACATCATGTCCAAAAAGGAGACCAAGTCCCGACTCTTTCGGTGGGTCCTCCTACAAGAATTTGATATCGAGATTAGAGACAAAGCCGGATCGGAGAACTTGGTAGCGGATCATATTAGTAGACTAACGGTTAGTAAATGAAGCAATGAAGAAGATGGTATACCCATCAATGAAGCTATGAGAGATGAGGCCTTGATGGCCGTTGAAACTATTACACCTTGGTATGCCGATATTGTCAATTTCTTAGTATCTCGATTTATTCCGGACAATTATTCCAAGCAAGAGAGGAAGAAACTACATTTTGAAGCCCAACGCTATTATTGGGACGGGCCTTATTTATTCCGCCGTTGTGTAGATGGAATTTACCGACGATGTGTTACGGCCGATGAAGGATATAATATTGTGAAGCACCTTCACTCGACATCTTATGGTGGACACTTGGCCAACCAAAGGATAATTGCCAAGGTTCTCCAAAGCGGGTTTTGGTGGCCTTCCATGTTCAAGGACATTTGAGCTTTCATTCCCACATGCGATGCTTGTCAAAGAAGTGGGAATATTACAAGAAGAAATGAGATGCCCCTTCAACCCATCTTAGAAATTGAATTGTTCAATGTTTGGGGCATTGATTTCATGGGTCCGTTCACATCCTCTTTTGGTAACAAATACATCCTAGTAGCGGTTGATTATGCCTCAAAATGGATCGAGGCCGTAGCTTCCCCCGCCAATGACTCCAATGTTGTAATCAAGCTTTTCAAGAATGTAATTTTCCTGAGATTCGGTATGCCTAGAGCCATAATTAGTGATGGAGGCTCTCATTTTAGGAAAGATACCTTTGAACACCTTCTTAGGAAATATGGTATCACTCACAAGATGTCCCTAACCTACCACCCTCAATCAAATGGGCAAGTCAAGATCTCCAACCGTCAAATCAAGGGAATTTTAGAGAAAGTTGTAAGTACACACCGAAAGGATTGGTCATTGAAGTTAAATGACGCCCTTTGGGCATTGAGAACGGCTTACAAAGCGCCAATTGGAACCACTCCTTATCGTCTTGTGTATGGTAAAGCTTGTCATTTAACGGTCGAATTAGAACACAAAGCCAAATGGGCAATCAAAGAGCTAAACTTCGATGAGAGTGTTGTAGGAGATAATCGCCTTCTCCAACTACAAGAATTGGAAGAATTAAGACTTGAAGCCTACGAAAATTCGAAGATTTACAAGGAACGAACTCGCCAATGGCACGATTCTCGAATACTTCATAAGGACTTCTCCGTTGGTGATAAGGTATTACTCTTCAACTCTCGCTTTAAGCTCTTCCCCAGTAAGTTGAAATCAAAATGGTCGGGTCCATTCGAAGTGACCAAGGTACAACCATATGGATCAATAGAGATATCTAGCCCAAAAACCGGAAAATTTATGGTTAACTGGCAATGTTTGAAGATTTATCATCCCAGTCACGTTCGTGAGACCTCTGCTACCGTGAAGTTCGGTGAGCTCCCACTGGGGAGTGTTGTTTAACCCCCTCCCAAATTGAAGTAGGTTTGGTGGTATCCTCAACAACCACCTTGTATATATGTATCATATTTCTTTGAGTTTGTTAGTTTTGTTAGCTTGAGAAGAATGGTTGAACTTGGATTTCGCCATGGATCATTTATTTGGATGAAGATCAAGCCTTTGGAGGAGTTATGGAGCTTAATTGAAGACCACAAGCATGTTTGTGGGAGATATTGATTATGTAATGTGAGTTGAGTTGAATCTTTAGGTGATTATTGAAGAGCCATAAAATGGCAAGGTAGAAAAACGAAGAAAACAAGACCGCCGGGCGAAATTTTGCCCAGTGAGACTTGACCGGGTGAAATTTCGCCCTACGGAAAAGTTGCCAAATTTTCGGGGATTGAGGAAGACACCACCGGGCGAAATTTCGCCCGGTGAGATTTTCACCGGGTGAAATTTCACCCGGTGGAAAAAAAAGTTGGCAAATTCGATTTTCACGACGAAATACCGTCGGGTGAAATTTCACCCGATGGTACTTGACCGGGTGAAATTTCACCCGGCGGCATGAGTTCGAACGAATCACCTATACCCTATTTCCTCACTAAAATTTCAATTCCCTCCTTCACATTTACCACACATAACTTTCCCTCCAAAAATTTTACACCAAAATTTTACCACCCACTTTAAAACTTTCACTTTCCCTCCTCAACCACCTTTATTTTTATCACCTTTACCTCACAATTCATTTCACCTTTTCACCCATCATAAAAACATCAAACCACCTTCCATACACCCCAACCACATTCAAACCTCCATTCATAATTCCATTTCAACTTGGTGATTATAATTTTGGGTTCTTGAAGAAGGAGAAGAAGTTTTTGGGATTTTTCTTGCAAATTATTACTATGGAGACAAGAGCTCAATGAGCCGCTCGAAAACAAGGTATGACTTCGACTTCTAAACCTTCCAAACGTTCTACTTCTAGTAAATCTTCTAAGCCCAAACTTTTACCTTGTTCTAATAAACCCTTAGCTCAAACCTTCTCTGAAATGACCTTTCAGAGCACAAGGTAGCCTTGTCCGTTCACAATGGAAATTTTAGGAATAGAGGACGATATTAGAGAGTTATCGTCAAGGACCGGAACTAGCGGACTTCTTAGTTTCGCGGCTTCTACATATAAAGACTTGACATGTGAGTTCCCAGAAACCTTTACTATCGATAAGCCGACCACACCAAGAGAGTTTAGATTTCGTTTATTCGGTAGAACCCACTGTTTAACTATTTCCGAGTTTGGCTTAGCTTTAGGCTTACCCTCATCGGGTACCGAACTTAGTGAACCTTTGAGTGATTTACAAGCTAGTGCGTCTAGAAGAGACCTTTGGAGGTGCATAGCACGTGGGCAACGAGATTTCGAACCTGATTCAAACTTTACCTCTGAAATCCGTAACCCCGCTATTCGTTACTTCTCCGAGATACTCTCCCATTGCTTGTTACCATCTACCGATAATATTATTAATCTTGATGTGTGCGTCTTGCAATTGATTTCTGACTCCTTACTTGGTAACCCTAACCCCTTAGACCTACCACTTGTTGTAGCGTTGCATTTTTACCGTATAACTGTTGCCCAACGCTCCTTTGTAGACTGTGGACGTCTTGTGACCTTAATCGCGAAAAACTTGGGTTATGCGACCAACCACCTTATCCCACTAGACAATCGAGTCTGGCTTGACGAGGCCTATCTTGCGACTTGGATCTTTAATGTACCCGATCATCGTCTCGTCTCCATTAGCCATGACCGTGCTTTAATAGTCCCCAACACACACCGAACCAATATTTATAATTGCCACAATTGGGACCTACCCTTAGGCCCCGGTGAATTCCGAGTAAAGAAATCGGGGGGAATGGAAGTTTGGGAGTATGCGCACTACACGTTACCCGAGGGTCGTACGATCTACGACCTTTGTGAGTTAGAACCCACCGAGGGCATACAACCCTATCTCGGGTCTCCGACGGTTTCTTTCGCGTTGAACGATTACCCAAATTAAACAATCCCCCAGAGTCGGTCGGTAGTGAGTGTGTTGTGTATGTGTGTGGATTAGGTCGGTGAGTCTTTAATCATCTATAATTGCATGTCTTTGAATTGAATTCGTTTCTTGTTCCTTGTTTCATCATTTTATAATCATTGTGATTGTTTTGCCTCGAACTAAATTGCAAGCTGTCCCACTGTCCAATTGGTTTTTTTTATGGCCGAAGCGGCCTTGGTTTTTCTTCAGGTCTTTAGGCGACGTGATTACGCCATTGACCCTTTTGAAAAATCCAAATTTTACTCATTTTCTCAAATTTTTCTTAATCCGGGCTAGGTGATGTGACTACACCTACGCCCAATTTTTCACCCTTTCATTTTAATTTCTTTTCTTTCCGTTTATTTCTTTTTCAATTTCTTTGCCACTTGGCCAGGGTCTAGGTGATGTGATTGCACCTAGGCCCGCCACTATTTTATCGCTTTCTTTATTTTCCTTTTCTTTTCTTTTCTCAAAAATTTCGAAAAATCCAAAAACATTTGAAAAATCATAAAAATCCAAAAAGATTTTTCTTTTCCGTCTTTTTCGATCTTCCCCTACTTGTCCATTGAGGACAGTGTATAGTTTTAGTGTGGGGAAGGAGTCTACTACCTTTTATTTTTCAAAAATCTTTTCAAAAAGCATAGAAATTTGAAAATTTCGAAAAATCAAAAACATTTTCCTTTTCTTTTTCCTTTTTCTTTTATCATTTTAGTTATGTTTTCGTGTCCCATGTACAGTCTTGTTCTCTACTCTTACAGGTAACCACCACCTTGATAGCGCGAATTGAAGAGATTATGAAATCACTCGGCTTAGTAACTTCCTTCTTTCTTATTTACTATTGGACGTTATTGTAGAAGGAGATAGATTGTTGCTATTGAAGGCTCTTGAAGTTGAGCATTTGGGTGTTGTGGTTGATTTTTGTGCTTTAATGTCGACGGAGTATGGAGTACATGACCTTACTTGTGTTTTCTTTTATTGCTTTTTCCTTTTCGTGTGTTCCTTTTGCTTTTGTATAGAGTGTCTAGGACTAAACTTTTCGAAAACCCGATTACAAACCTTTTACAAGAGTTTACATTCCATTGTAGATAACCCATTGTAGATTTTGGACCTTAATCTAGTAGAATGACTCTTAATCAATGAATTTGTTGATCCTTTAGCTTGAGTCCACCCTTTCTACTAGAGGTTTACTTCGGGGTTTGCATTTGACCACCTTGACCACCCATGGAGGAGTTAGGCCTTGGTTTCTGCATCCCGTTTTCTAGGTGACCTTGCTCGAATGACCATTGCACCTTTAGTCCAAATTCTTTCCGCCTTTTTGTGGGTTATCTGGGAATGGCGCGCATTCTCGATTACCTATTTTCCCTCCACCTATACATCATCATAATAAGTTTACACAAAAATAACCTCCGAGCTTGGTTTCGAACCACATCAAAAAGACAAAAAAGGGCAAACCAAAGCAAGAGAAAAGGGCACAAAAATATGAAAAACAAGGAGAGAAAAGAAGCTTCAAATGAAAATCGTATCATCGAAAAAAAACATCTCCTTCTAAAAAAAACCCTTTGATCGATTCATCGCCGTGAAGTGCCAACTAGAGGACCGAGTCCCGAGGTAGGAAGATAGCGGTGATTAGTCGATCCACCCCAATAATTGTAAACACTCCACCTTTTTGTTTGGGCTAATTTAGGAAATTCGAGTTTGGAACGACCCTCTTGGCTTAGCCAAAGAGAGCGGGACTGCACCTACCTACAGTGTCGAACGAATCCATGGTTCACTTTTTCCACTCCGTTATACGCCCCGTCGTACCCCTTTAGAAGATTAGGAGGACCTAGGCTAAGTTATCAACATTTATATTGCTTAACTGTCATAGTATTAGGCTTTGGTACTTGTTTACGTGGGTGATTTATCTTGGAAATTTATTGTTGTTCTAGGTAAGTAATCGGTGTCTTCCCCGCCGTCTCGATGAGGAATTCGGTGTTTTATTTTTTCTTTGGATGCGTCTATTCTTTCGTGTTATGTGTTTTTGTGTGCTTAGTCGCATCCACCATTTTGAGCAAGCCCCAACTTGCCTTGCATGGGAGTACTCTACCTCATGGGTATTCCGATGTGAGTTGAAGGGACGGAGCGGGCCCGTTAATTGCCCCGTATCGGCTTAGCATAGTCTAGCTAGTAGTAGTAGTAGTTTGTAATTTCTTTTTGGGTCTTTGCTCGAGGACGAGCAACGGTTTAGTGTGGGGGAATTGTTGTGTGCTAAATTTAGACCGTTTTTCCCCTCATTTAGACTCGTTTTTCCCTCGTTCTGCAAGTTTAGAGTGCGATTACCGCCATATTTTGAGTACTTCTCGCATTAGCGTCCCTCTTGTGCGTTTTACGTGTTTTTGGTAGTTTTTATCAATTTTGATAGGATTTGGCACCGAAATCACGATCGAGCTTCCACGAGCACAAGAGAAGGGAATACCGTCCAAAGAGCAAAGCACACAACTTAAAGTTTAAAGTCATCCAATCAATCGACGAAGAATGAGACAAGGAAAGAGGCCAGAGAAAATGAGCGGGTGAAATTTCACCCGATGAAGAACCACCGGGCGAAATTTCACCCGACGTTAATTTGCCTCCCCGAAGATTTTCCGAGCTTCTCCACCGGGCGAAAATGACCGGGCGAAATTTCGCCCACCGGGTGAAATTTCACCCGATGGAGAAAAGCGCCAAAAACCGCAAAATGAGAAGAAAATTTCACCGTGTGAAATTTCACCTGGTGGGATTAATTCGTCAGGCCACAGGGCAAAGTTTCACCCATGAAGATGCAAAGGGTGATTGTCTCACTAATGGAGCAAAAAGTTGGATTTGGGCTTTAGGTTAAGAGACCCATTAAGGCATTAATATATATATAGAGTGAGGATCCGGTGAGTCCCTTCATTTAAATGAGTCCGTCCCGCAATTATACACCATCAGATCTTCTTGCATTAGACGCACCAGATGATGCCACGTCGCCCCCTACCCAGCCACCCCACCCTTACCACCCACCCACCCCACCCCACCCCTACCACTACCACTCAGCCACCCCACCCTCTACCCCTACCCAGCCACCTCACCCCCACCACCCACCCCACCCCCTACCCTACCACCCACCCCTCTACCCAGCCACCCTACCCCACCCCCTACCGCCACCTTATCGCCGCCTTTCACCTCCACCGCCGCAACTTCCTCCTCGTTTGCCGCCGTCTGAATCACTTCCTCAGTTGCCGCCGTTATCGCAATCAATCAATCGAATCACGAATTTAGGGATTTTGATTTTTGAAGTATGACGTAGTAGCAGTAGTAGAAAGAACAGAGTGAGTGTTGTTTATATAAGAGACGAGAAATGTGGAGAATTTAGGGATTAAGGAATAATCACACATTCACACTGATCGAGGGAGTGTTGGTTTATATATAGAGTGGTGTGGGCCGTCGGATTAGGGGATTAGATCAACGATTATCACAGATTCTTGTTTACGATGCTGGATATACTTCGTTGTAAAGGTTAGATGACCGGCAAATCATTACGCTCTTTAATTTGATCTTCATCTTGTGATTTTAATTTGTGTTACTGTAATAGTGCTCTGTTACTGTAACAGTGCTCTGTTACTGTAACAGTGCTACTGTTAATCTCGTGACGTTGTGACATTATTACTGTGACATTATTACTGTAATTCTTTATTACTGTGACAGTGTCACAGCAAGATATTTATAACTCTTTAATTTCATATTACTGTGACATTATTACTGTGACATTATTATTGTAATTCCTTATAACTGTGACACTGTCACAGTAAGATTTTTGTGTTACTGTAATAGTGTTCTGTTACTGTAACAGTGCTACTGTTAATCTCGTGACGTTGTGATTGAATCTCAGTCATTCATCTGATTTGATCATGTGGTTGTGATTTGCGGGACGGACTCATTTAAAAAAGACCAACTCACCGGATGCAATTTCTATATATATATATATATATATATATATATATATATATGTTACCCTAGTTTGTTGCCCAAGGCATTCCATCATTAGTGTAGAGGCATCCACAACTATCCTCATAATCCACCATTAGTGTAGTTACTTCATCCATTAGTAGAATAATCTAGTAGTATTCTTAGTAATTTTCTATAATTCTAGTAGTAATTTAGTACTAGATCTACTTAGTTTGCATCAACAATTCTCTAGATTTCAAGTTTGTTGGAGATTATATCAAGTTTTATTTGAAGATTTGTGGGGTTTATTGAAGAATTAGTGACAAGTTCTTCATTCTCTTCATCAAAGATTCAAACTTTATTTATTCAATCTTCTTATTTCTTGTAGATCTTCATAGTCGGTATATTTCTCTTCCACTCTCTAATCTCTAGTTTAGATTTAATATAATTCTCTCATTATTGTCTTATTTAGATCATCTTAGTGTTGTTAGTTTCTCTAGATTTTACTTATGTTGTTCTAGATTATTCTCTAGTTTATTTTGTTAGATAGTATCTCTTCCATAGTTTAGTGGGTTATTGTTAGATCATAGCTTTCTCATTATTTTGTAGTTATTTTCCTTAGATCTAGTTAGTATGCATGTTGTAGTTATTTTCTCCTTAGTTATTGTTTTGTTGTCTTCCATTATGATTAGTGAGTAGATTTCTTGTTGGGAGGTTTAGGGATGAGGACTTGGATTATTTGAATTAAGGGATGTTGGTGGGTTGCTTGCTTGTTGGTTTATCTTGTTTGTGGTTGTTGTGTCATTTTTGTTTTAGTCCGGCCAACTAGACCGACCTTGACTCATTTCTATCAATATGGACAAACTCGGGGTAGAAATTACCATAACTAGAGACTTACCCTTCTTCGCCGCGAAAACGGGTTTTTAGGTGGGTTGGGTGAAGAAACCGAAAGGTGGCATTCTCCCTTTATCAATGTTGCGACAAAAACCCGATTCCGATCTTCTTAGACTCCATGTTCCGAATCCCGACTTCCCCCTAACTCGGGGTAGAAATTACCATAACTAGAGACTTACCCTTCTTCGCCGCGAAAACGGGTTTTTAGGTGGGTTGGGTGAAGAAACCAAAAGGTGGCATTCTCCCATTATCAATGTTGCGACAAAAACCCGATTCCGATCTTCTTAGACTCCATGTTCCGAATCCCGACTTCCCCCTAACACCTTTTCCTAAATTGGTTATCTCTAGCTATGTTTATCGTTATTTCTCTAGTATAGACTCGACCTTTAGAAACCCCCTCCCCCTCTAGACATCAAACGCATTACTTTTAACTCGTTACTACTACGTTCCGTTCCCTGTGGACCGACCTCGACTTACCACGATTACTCTAGTAGTTTTTGTGTTATTCTGAGTCTATAAATATTGTTTGACCCCCCGTCCTTCGCTAAACGACCGATCCGATTGGGGTGCCCGTCACCAGGTCGCCCGTTGGAAAGACCAGGGTGAGAAGGATGTAAGGGGGGCAGCGGGCTTGGAGGCAGAACTGGGGCAGGCCAGAAAAGAGGCTGTCGAGCTGCTGGAGCGGTTTAAGAAGAAGGTTGTCGAGCTGGAGGTCCGCCTTGGGGAGTATGCTACTCGCCTGACCAAGGCTAATGCAGATCTTCAGGAGGCAGGGGGTGAGCTGCAGGTCCAGGGCGAAAAGTGGCTCAAGGAAAAGGAATAGATCACCCAAGAGGTTAACTTGGCGGTGGATAAGGCCTTTAACTCTGGAGCTTCTTCATCTTCAGAGTTTATTATGGAGGTCATCAGGGAGATGCTTCCGGATTTTGATGAGGACGTCTTCCAGACCCTTTACGCAGCCAAGAACGAAGCCAAGGCCAACAAGTCGCCTGAGGAAGCCCCCGGTCCTGACCAGGATTCCCCTGCTGCGTAACATGCAGGGCAGTCATCCTCTGAGGGTTCTTGTCCTTACCCTCCTGCGCCTCTTCTTCCTCGTTGACTTTTCTATCTTTTGCGTGCCGGACCCTGATCTGGTCGGCTGCCTACTTGTGTAACCCGATTTCTCTTGTAACCGAATTTTTATCATTTGTCTTGTAAACTCTTGTGATTCTCTATTATCTTTATGAATGCTTTTTTGCCTGTTGTATTATTGTTACTCCCATCGGACTTCAAGATTTGTCCTGACCCCGGCTTCTTGCCGAAGTCCAGAGAGCCTGCCCCCCTGCCTGCCTAGAGGCAGGTGAGGGACTTAGAGTTTTTTATACAAGGCTGATTGTGTCTCAGTCCTTGTTCGTTTGGCGCATGGGGCCCGGCCTGACCTTGGCTTCTTGCCGAAGTCCAGAGGGCCTGCCCCCTGCCTGCCCAGAGGTAGGTGGGGGACTTAGATTTTTTTATACAAGGTTGATTGTGTCTCAATCCTTGTTCGTTTGGCGTATGGGGCCCGGCCTGACCCTGACTTCTTGCCGAAGTCAAGAGGGCCTGCCCCCTGCCTACCCAGAGGTAGGTGGGGGACTTAGAATTTTTTATACAAGGTTGATTGTGTCTCAGTCCTTGTTTGCTTGGCACATGGGGCCCGACCTGACCCTGGCTTCTTGCCGAAGTCCAGAGGGCCTGCTCCCTGCCCGCCCAGAGGTAGGTGAGGGACTTAAAGTTTTATTGGGGGTCTATTTTTCTTGGGTTTTGCAACTGGGGCCCTCCCCCTATTGCCCCCTGCTCGTTTGTGTGTGAAGTGCTAATCTGAACAGACAACGAGTATTAATTCGAGAGTCCTTTTCATTTCTTAAAAAACTTAACATTCGTGGTCGGAGCCGTCGACATTTCATTTTGACCGTCCTCCGCCAATTTTGGAAAAAGAAATTTTTTTGAGTTTCTAGGCTAAACATAGTACTTTTTCATGGTGTCCACGTTCCAATGGGCAGCTAGGTCTCGGACTTCAGGGTTGGCGATCTTGTAAGTTCCTGGCCCCATAATCTGGGTGACTTCATACGGGCCTTCCCAATTGGCGCTTAGCTTGTCATGTTCTCTCGACCTCCTTACCGCCTGTGTCTTTCTTAGGACCAGATCTCCTACCTGGAAATTCCTTACATTCACTTTTTTGTTGTAAATCTTTCTCATTCGTTGCTGATAGGCGGCGATGTTGATGCAGGCCTCTTGTCTCACCTCACTGACTAGATCAAGAGCTTCGGTCATTGCAGCCTCGTTGCTCGCCCTGTCGTATTGCTGGGATCGGAGGGTGGGAATACGTGCTTCTATGGGCACCAGTGCTTCATCCCCGTAGACCAGACCAAAAGGAGTTTTCCCTGTGGATTCCTTTCTGGTGGTCCTGATTGACCATAACACGCTTGGAAGCTCATCTGCCCATCTCCCTTTTAGCTCGTCCACCATTCTTTTCAGCCCATTCAGTATTTGCTTGTTTGTTGCTTCAGCTTGTCCGTTGGTCTGCGGGTGACAGACGGCGGAGTAGGCGACGGCTATGCCATGGCCTTCCAGCCAAGCTCTCAGGGGGTCATTATCGAACTGTCTGCCATGATCAAAGACCAGTACTTTTGGCAGGCCGTATCTTGTTATTATATTTCTCCAGATTACCTTCCTGACTGTCGTCTCCGTTATATTTGGGACAGCTTCAGCCTCAATCCATTTGGTGAAGTAGTCAATCCCTACTATCAAGAATTTTCTGCCCCCAGTCGCTATAGTGAATGGGCCTAGAATGTCCATACCCCATTGAGCGAAAGCGATGGGGGATAGGATGGATCTGAGGTCTTGAGCTGGGGCATGTATCACAGGGGCGAAGAGTTGACACTTCCTGCATTTTTGGGTTAGGTTCCTGGCATCTGCGAGCATAGTTGGTCAGTAGTGCCCTGCCCTCAGGGCTTTATGTGCCAGGGTACGTCCTCCCACATGATGACCACAGATTCCAAAGTGTATGTCATCCAATACTTCTGCAGCTTGCCCTGCCCCCAGACACTTAAGTAGGGGGCGGAAAACGATTTGCGGTATAATTCTTCTCTAATCATTATGAACCATGCAGCATTGGCAGGTAGTCTTTTCCTCTGAGTTGGGTCTTGTGGAAGGAGTCCATATCTTTTGAACAGGATGATGGGGGTCATCTAGCTTTCAGGCTCTGCTTCGCCAACGATACTGACCAGCTGGCAGGGTGCTGTAGACTTTTCTTGTATTACATCTACCCATACTGATCTTCTTATATCTTATAGGCTGGAGCTGGCCAGTTTAGACAGGGCATCCGCCCGGTTGTGCTGTGACCGGGTGACTTGCTTTACTTTGTAAGACTTTAACCTAGATAGTTCTTGCTTTACCTTCTCCAGGTATGAGGTCATGGCTTGGTCCCTGGCTTCGTATTCTCCATTAATCTGATTTGCGATGAGTTGGGAATCTGTGGCCAGGATGAGCCTCTATGCCTCTGCAGCCTTGGCTAGCTTAATGTCTGCTAGTACATCTTCGTACTCAGCCTCGTTGTTTGATGCTGGTAAGGTGAATCTGAGCACATGCTCAAAGTCTGCCCCTTCAGGGCTGGTAAGCACGATTCTTGCCCCCTGCGCCGTTAGCCGTGGATGATCCATCGGTGTACAATGTCCACTCGCCGGCGGAGGGATCGTCTTCTTCTGAGTAGGAACATCCCGCCAGGAAGTCCGTTAGGGCCTGTGCCTTGATGGCAGTTCTGGACTGGTAGGATATACCCAATCCACTTAGTTCTATAGCCCATTTCAACAATCTCCCAGACTTCTCAAATTTTTCCAATACTTTTTCCAGGGGTTGGTCTGTAAATACGACGACGGTGTGAGCGTCGAAGTATGGCATGAGTTTTCTAGCTGCTATGACCACCGCATAGGCTGCCTTTTCGACTATCGAGTAGTTCTTTTCTGCTGCCCCCAGGGCATGACTTACAAAGTAAATCGGCTGTTGGGAACCTGCTTCTTCCCTTAGGATTACCGCGCTTACAGCTGAGTTTGTCACGACAATGTAGAGGAAGAGCTTTTCTCCTACTACCGGCCTTGCCAGGGTCGGCAATTTTTTCAGATGTTCCTTTAGTTGCTCGAAAGCTTCCTTTTGTTCATCTTCCCACTTGAATTGCTTATTTCCTTTCAATACCTTAAAGAAAGGTGTCGACTTGTCGGCTGACCTGGCGATGAATCGTGCCAGGGCAGCCATCATGTCAGTCAGGCGCTGGATATCCCTGATCGTTCTTGGTTCCGGAAGGTCCAGAACAGCCTGAACTTTCTTCGGGTTTGAGTCAATCCCCCTGGCGCTGACCAGTAATCCTAGGAACTTACCAGAGCGGACCCCGAAGGTGCATTTTTTGGGGTTTAGTTTCATCCGGTAGGCACGCAGGGAGGAGAAAGTCTCCTGCAAGTCTTTTAGATGCTCTGCGTCCCATTTGCTCTTTACTATTGCATCATCTACATATGCCTCCAGGTTCCTACCCTTTTGGTCTTCAAACACTTTATCTACCAGACGTTGGTAGGTGGCGCCTGCATTCTTGAGACCAAACGACATCATTTTGTACATGTACGTGCCTGAGCTGGTGATGAATGCACATTTTACCCTGTCAGGCTGCCAGAGATACACCTGGTGGTAGCCCGAAAAAGCATCCAAGAAACTGAGCATGGAATATCCGCTTGTGGCGTCTACCAGCTGATCTATTCGTGGCAGGGGATAACAGTCCTTGGGGCATGCCTTGTTGAGGTTGGTGAAGTCTACGCACATCCTCCAGGCACCCGAGGATTTCTTCACCATTACCACATTAGCCATTCGGGGTAATCGCAACTCTCTATGAAATCGGCCTTTAGGAGCTTCTCAATCTCCTCTTTAATGGCTTGATCTTTGCAACAGATTCAGTCATAACATAGTCTGTGGAATGTGAGAAATTAACTTTAGTATCTAACTTACATGGAGTATCATGCTCGTTTTCCTTTAAACTTACCATATCTATAAGTTGTTGCATCATCGCCTTAAGCTCCGATATCTCAGCTTTCCTCTTTATCTCAGTCTCCAAACTGTTTTGGATTAAATATTGGAGTAGCACCCATCTTTTCACATAAGACATGTATTTAAACATGCCTTCACAGTTTCCTTCAATATAAGCGTGTGTCGCATCATCGACACCATTGTAAATCATATGACTCACCTCCCACACACTCACATAATAGCCATTTTGAGTAATAAAAGAGTCAAGTCTATCAAAATAAGTATGCAGTGGTTCATGTTCAAATTGAGGGAAGTGGAAGATAGTCATAATAATGGTAGAGAAAAAAAAGAGAAAAATAAAAAATAAAAAATAACTAAGAAAGAAAAAAAATATATATATTAATAATAATAATAATAATAATAAATAACTAAGAAAAACAAATTATAAGAATCGTCTCAAGAAACTAGAATCCATGAAATAAAAGACAAACTAAAATTAACAAGTAGAAAAACACCGTCTCCCCGGCAACGGCGCCAAAATTTGATAAGCTAGTCGTATACCTATCAAAGATAACCAACTTAGGTCTAACTAAAAATATAGCTAGGGAAGTCAGGATCGTATCCACAAGGAGACAAATAAATTCTACTTGCAACTTAAGTCTATCTAAGTAACCAAATCAGGGGTTTGTAACTAAACCAAAGTAGTGAAAGAAAGAGAATTAAAGGAGAAGAAATAACTAAAATAAATAAGATGAATAAATATAGAGAGAAAACTAGGATCGTCGGTTCACCATGAATTTCCTACGGTCACGGTCTAGGTCACAAGTCTGTCGCAGATATTGGTCTAAGGGGTAATGAAAAGGTCCTTCCGGTCCGCTATTCATCCTAGAATGCTTCTAACAGCTTCCGATCTTATTAGGGCAAACTAATGTGTTGTAGCAGGTCTAACTCTTGCCAGACTTCCGATCTTAGGTTCGAGTTCACCAAATCAATTAATCAATTACGTCGACTTAATCAATTAATCTCAATTAAATGCTACAATTAACAACTCAGACGCAATATCGTAAACAGATCTATAAACTAATTAGCAATCATATTCAATTCATGGATCCCCTAAATCCTAGCAAGGGAAATTAGCTACTCATGAAGAAATTTACGACAACAATAATAAAGATGATAAATAAATTAAGCATAGTGAATAGATCTAAAGAGAAATGAAGAATAAAAGAATTAATAAGATTAAGAGAGAAAGAATAAAGAACAAAGAGAATAAGAAAGAACAAAGAAAGAATTAGATTACCGAGTTTAAAGGAAGAGTAGAAAAGAATTCATAAATCTAGATCTAAAAGTTGAGGGTAGAGAGAAATCTAAAGAAGAGTCTAAAGAGAAGTAAAAGTATATTAGAAGAGGTTTTAGAATTCTAGTTTAATAGTTTCTTAAATACTAAGTTAAAACAAAAGCCCAAAAGTCTTATTAACCCTAAACATCAAATTAGGAAAGTCTCGGTCTTCGTCCAGTCTCGAAAATAGTCGGTCGAGAATTTTGAATAGTCGTTCGACTATTTTGATAGTCGTTCGACTATTATTGACCTGTTTCCGTTCTCAGCACTGCGCGCTCAACTTCCAAAGCTTGCCATTTCTTCGTTACTTCTTCAAATCGGGCGTGTAATATACCGTTGGAAAGCTAAGAGAAAGAGCTTTCCAACGCAACTAGAATCAGCTCAATTGAAGTTGTAAAACTCAAGATATTCATGTTTTAAGTAGACCCATTTGGAAACGATCATTCTCTTTTCTTATTTCGCAAAATATTTCATCTTTAAGCACGATTTTTGCCTTGTTTATGCACCAACGGGTCCATTCTCTACAAAAGATGCAACAAGACCACAAAGTATCAAATTCGGGGGAAAATAGTAGATAATGTTACTCGATATGCATGGAAATGCGTGCGTAAAAGACGTAATAATCATATATAAATAGCACGCATCAATCTTTTTCTGCAGACATGTTTCTTTTCTTTTGCTTCACAGGGCGGGCCTCTGGGCTTACGTTCAGCTTGTGAACTATGTGAGCCGGATCAACCCCCGGCATTTCGTCTGCCGAGTAGGCGAAAACATCCATGTTGTCTTACAAAACCTTAATCAACTTCTCTTGGTAGGATTTTTCCAGGTCAGCTCCTTTCAAGACCTGCCTCCCTGGCTATAGTTCCACCAGCATGCTTTCTCCCCCAGGTTCAGGATGGTATGCTGTCTGCTGACCAGCCGAAATTTCTTCTGCCCTGCCTGCTGGGGGAAGTGTCTGCCTTTCGTTTGCCTTTTCTCTCTGTTTCATGGGTACGCAGGGCTACAGAGTAGCATTGCCTGGCCGACTCCTGGTCCCCGTGTATCTTCCCTTCCATACCAAAATATGAGACGTAGGCTATAGTTAGTGCTCTGATGGATATGGTTGCCTCAATTTCATCCAGGGTCGCCCTGCCTATCAGAGCGTTATATGCGGACTTTGCATTCACAACAACGAACGAGGCCCGAATATTTCTGGCTGATGCCCCCTCTTCAAACGTCACTGGCAGCTCGATGACCCCCATAGGGATTATTCCTGCCCCCCTGAATCCGTATAATGATCCAGGGGCGGGCTTGAGGTGTCTTTTCTCCAGGCTCATTTTATCAAATGCTTCTTTGTACAGCAAGTTGGTGTAGGCGCCTGTGTCTACCATGCACCTTCTTACTATGTGGTTGCTGATGACAAGAGACAGAACCAGAGGATCACTGTGAGGGTAGATTACTCGCTCTGCATCCTGGGGAGTAATGCTCAGAGTCAGGCCTGTTGGGCATCATGCTCTTTCAGCATAGCAGATTTGATTCCGGAGTTCCCGGATTTGCCTCTTCTGGCCTCTCCGGCTTATCTGGCCCTCAACGTCTCCTGACACCACATGGATTATCATGTGGTCCTGTGCTGGGACTTCGGGCTTGTCTGTTGCAGCCTTCTGATTTTTGTTCCTCGCGGTGTAGTTACTTAGTCAGCCATTCCTGATGAGTTTTTCTATCTCATCCTTCAGGTGGCGGCACTCTTCGGTCGTATACCCTACGCAGTCATGGAATGTGCAGAATTTTTTCAGGTCGCCCTTTGGGATGTGTGGCTTACTCGGGCGGTTTCATTTGGCTAACTCCTTCTCCAGCTCAAATATCTCAGCTCTTGATTTATTTAGGGATGTGTAGCTGTCAAACCTTTGTTGGTAGGCCACACGATCCCTTTTTGGGGTGTCACCCCCATCGGTCTTCTGTCTTCTTACTGCTTTGCCTCTGCTGCGTCCACCCAGCGGTCCCCCCTGTGGCCTGGAGGGCCCTGTGGGGGTATCCGGCAGGCTGTGGAACTCTTCCTGCAACATAAAGCCTTCGGCTATTTTCCGAGCTTTCGCCAAGGTTTCTGGCTGGGCTCTAATCATCTGGTTTTTCATTTCCCCTGGGAGCAATGAATTGGTTAATGCATAGGTTGCTGTTGGATCATCAATTAACCTGACCTGCTGGAAGGCTAGGTCAAATCTCTTCAGATATTCCCTGATGGTCTCTCCCTTCTTCTGCTTCAGGGTCATCAGGTCAAAGCGTTTCCTACATATTGGTCCAGGAAGGCTTCGGCCAGTTCTATAAAACAACAGATTGACCCCTGCGGCAGGTCTCTGAACCATCCCTGAGCCAGGCCTACTAGGGTGGTAGGGAAGATTTTGCACCAGACCGCGTTATCGGCGTCGTACATCCCCATGTGGCTTTCATAGGCTGCCAGGTGATCCTTAGGATCGTTAGTCCTATCGAACTTTATAGTGGGCATTTTAGTCTTTGGGATGGGACATTCCTGGACTTCGGGGTGAAGAGGAGTTCTGGTAGGCCTTGCCACCATTTTTGACCGGCTCCCAGCAAAGTGGTAACCGTAGTCATCCCATTTGCCAGGGATCGGTTTTCCAATACGAAGGGAGCGGTGCCTAGGCGCATGCCTGCTCACAGCCCCGTCTTCCCTTGCGGGGGAGCGGTGTCGATGGCGTTTCCTCTGAGGATGCTCAAGGTTATCGCCCTGATGATGTCTTGGCGGCTCCATCGATCGTCCTTGATTGAGCCTTGACTTCATCTTCTAGACAGCCTGTTGTGGCTCTGCAGCAGGCGTTAGTCTAGAAAAGACTCCATCCTGCCTTGCCCCCATGCGCGTTGAGATAGGTTCCCTTGGTCTCATTCGGTCTTGCAATTCCTGGGACAAACCCCTTTTTTCAGCAGCTGCCGTGGACTCGGTGATGTGTATAGACACTTCTTGCTGCTGGTGGGGCGGCTCCTGGGCATCGGCTGCGATACGCCTTTTGGCCTGCAGATACCCACGTGCAGTTTTCTTGGCCTTTCTTTGGACGTTTCTGGCAGCGGTTCGCTTCGTGCCCCCAAACCCTTCAGCATTCTCAAAGTGCAGGTATCTAGGGGTTGTCGCAATCCTGCCAACCAGATCCTCAGGTGCGAATTCCTGATTCAGCATGGCTGAGAAGAAGGTCGCGGCCTGTGCAGCTTGAGCAGGGGTGAGATTAAGGTTGGGCCTCTGGTGATCGACCTGCCCAGCTGCGGCTGTAGTTTCCCTGTTAGGTACTTCGTAGAGGCTAGCCCGCCCTACTCCTCGGATTGTAGCGGCGGGTGTTACCTCCTTGGTTGGCAAGGGCATGCCATATAGGGGGATCACCGGCTGTCCCGTTAGATGCGCCCCAGAATTGGTTTCAACAACCTCGGGCATTCTTCTAATGGCTTTTGTTCTTTCTTGAGGAATCTCAGCTGTTAATCCCCACAGACGGCACCAAATTGTTTCGGTATGAAAACAATCGACCCGAAAATGGATTCGGATCCTAGGTTTATGTTACTCGAATGATATTTGTCTTGCTTTCCCGAACTCTCTTTTCTCTCACTCTAATGATCGGACCTTCCCGGCGGAGACAGCCTGCCACCTGCACACAGGGAGCGCACAGGGCCTCGGAGGTGTCCGAGGAAACCCTCTCTGATGCCTAAGTCAGTCGTGAAATGCCTTGACGAACCTTACTCGTGAGGAATAAGGTGGCGTTTTTAGAGTGAGATTCTAGAGAGAGAAATTCAACCTCCTTCTTGTGGGAAATACATGAGTATTTATAGGTTCCCCCGAGAGAGGGGGAGAGAGAGAGAGAGAGAGAGAGAGAGAGAGAGAGAGAGAGAAGAATAGGAGAGAATGGGGGAGTGACACGTGGGTTCACCTCGTCCACCCATTCTCTCTTACCTTAGGAATGGGCAGGAAAGGCTCAGCTTCTTCTCCCCGCGTCTGCCAGGAAGGGGTCCCCTGGCGCCTGACAGACAGGGAGGATCTCGTTCTCTTTCGATCACATTGTCTGCGGCCAGACCCTGATGGGCAGAGGGATCAGTTCTCTACTTGGAGCTCGGAGCGGCTCTCCAAGGTCGCCCCTTGGGGCCTCCTAACGGGGTTCCGCTGGCTGGCCTGCCAAGCAGGCCCTTCCTCGTGCTTTTAGGCCGGGTTGCTCCGGGACTCGCATGGCGGGCGACCCATGGCAGGCAACCGACACCCCAGCAATGCTAAACAGGGAGCAACTAGGTACACAAAATGACTCAATTGCTTCTTTTTTTAAAAAAATTTGACTCCTTTACTTTATTAATGTACTACTCTTATGCAAGTAGTATAAACGTTAACTGCGCACCTATGGACATTTATTAATGCAGAGGTCTACAGTACAACACAGTTATTGAAGCTGTGGAGAAAGAGCATGAAAAAGTAATCTTCCTTTACGGACACGGAGGAACAGAAAAGACGTTCCTGTACGGGACGATATTGGCAAAGATACGCGCAGAGAATAAGATTGTGCGTGATGTCGCATCTTCAGGTATACGTCTACTTATATGTAGTTTTTCACGGATAGTCATTAAGGTGTTTGTGCGTGATTATTGCTACCCTACTTTGAACAATTTTCGGTCGTTAGTTACCCTACATCTTCCCTGTAGGTATAGCCGCATTATTGCTTCCCGGAGGTCGGACGACTCACAGTAGATTTGATATACCCATTGAGCTGTTTGAGGAATCAACGTGCAATGTTAAGCAGAATAGTCAGCTCGCGAAGCTTCTAAGGCAAACATCTTTGATTATATGGGATGATGCACCGATGGACCACAGACATGCATTTGAAGCGGTTGATCGTACAATGAGGGACATTATCGGTTATATGAAACCCGAAGCAAGCACAAAGTTATTTGGGGGAATAGTTGTCTTACTAGGCGAAGACTTTAGGCAAGTGCTACCCATTGTGCAAAAAGGCAGACGGCAAGATGTGGTGCAAGCTTCAATAAGTAAATCATACATATGGAACAAATGTGAAGTATTTTTACTAAAGACGAGCATGAGAGTCAGTGATACGGGGTCAGAAAGTGAGAACAAAAGATTCAATGATTGGTTGTTGTCTATGGGAGACGGACGGCTGGAGGTAAAGAAAGAAAGGGATGAGGATGAAGCAACTTGGGTAGAAATACCCCGTCAATATTTACGTGGACGTGGGTCTATAGATATTGGGAAGATGGTGGATGATGTATACCCTGATTTCCTAAATAATAATCGAGACGACGGTTACCTACGCGAGATGGCGATTCTTACTCTAAATGAGACAACGGATTTCGTGAACAATTACATGACTAACCTAATACCGGGGGACTATACAGTCTATAAGAGTTGTGATGAAGTTTGTGCGTCATCATTGGATAACGAGGATCAGTTCACAGATTACCCGACTGAGTATTTGAATAGCTTACACCTGCAGGTGCTGCCTAGCCACGAACTCAAACTTAAGCCAAGAATACCGGTGATGCTACTATATATGGAATATCAACCCGTCTCAAGATCTTTGTAATGGGACTCGATTAATTATCATAGAAACAGGTAAATTTATAGTTGAGGCAAGAATAATAACGGGTTCTAATGTCGGATCCCAGGTCATGATACCAAGGATAGTCATGACTACCACGAATGTAAAAATCTCATTCACACTTAAAAGAAGACAATACCCTCTCAAGCCGTGCTATACTATGACAATAAACAAGAGTTAAGGACAATCTTTATCCCATGTCGGAGTGTACCTGCCGAAGCCCGTTTTTAGTCTGGGCAGCTGTATGTTGCTGCTTCACGCATAACTTCGCCTCAAGGATTACATTTTTTCATTGACGATTTAGAACAGGCTCATAAAGGCCATACAAAGAATATAGTTTTCAAAGAAGTGTTCTCTAACTAGCCGATTGTAAAATAGGCTCCTGTTGTATGAAGATATCATACTCAATTGTGTTTGATAATTTCTTAGTAAGTGATGTTTGACATAATATTTTTTGAGATTTTCTTCGTAACAAGACAATAATGTTTGTTAGCATATTCTACGGTATTATACTATGATTTCTTAGCGCACTATGTCTATGAATTCAGAATATATAATATCTTACCGTGTTCTGTTCGAATATATGAAACCGTGTCCGCTTACGAGTGACTTCATTGAATAAGTCAAATAGATAAAGTGCAATGCACGGGCTTCATAACTAGTACTAGATTAAAGCCCGTGCGTTGCACGGGTTAGTTGGCTTCGGGTTAATTGGCTTAATTACATTGATGATATATATTCGTTAAATATTCCGTAAGAAACTTGATCAATCTATATCATTATAATAAATAAGATAATCACATGATATTAGTAATCAAACTTAATTTCAACTAAGTTAGTCTTAAGAACTTATTTTAAAACTCAAAAGAATACATGCGAATAATTTTTTTGATTAATAATATAAGATTCTATCGCCTCATCATAATAGGATAATTTACTCAAGGTTTATAGTTTTAAGATATGTTTTAAAGACCCAGAAAAACGCACGATTACTCTTATTTAGAATATAGAATCATCACCTTATTTTAATTTTTTCGATGTGGGATAATTTTAGGTTTATAGCCTTTTAAAAGCTTTTTAAGACTGAAAATTTGTTGGTTGATATTTAAAACCATAAGATTACTCACTTATGATATAGAATTTCATCACCTCATCATACTTAAGTTTATGTTAGATGATAGACGATTACTCTTTATTTATATAATCGAATTTGATCATCTTGTTGGAGTATATACTTTTGATGAATGATTACTCTTATTTATATAATAAAAAAATTCACCTTATTATAATTTTTCGATGTGGGATAATTTTAATTAAGTTCATTTAAGTTTAGATATAGTCTAATTAAGAACTTTTATTTATAGACGGATGCATGATTACTCTTATTTATAATACATAGAATTCCATCACACCATCTTAATTTCTATGCGGGATAATTATACATTAACTATATACCTTTTTTTAAGTTCAAAAGATTGTTGGTTAATATCTAAGAACGAAAGATTACGTAGAATTATATCACCTGATAATTTTAATTTAACTTTATTTGTAGTCTTATTAATAGCTTTTTTTAAGACTAAAAGTTTTTTTGTTGACATCTAAATTTAACTTTATTTGTAGTCTTATTAATAGTTTTTTTTAAGACTAAAAGTTTTTTTTGTTGACATCTAAGGATGAATTATTAGTCTTGTTTATAATATAGAATTTCATCCCCATAGAATTTCATCGTCTTATTATGGTCTTAATAGTTTTTTGAAGACTCAAAAGATTCTGATTGATATCATATCTTAGAACAAATAATTAGTCTTATTTATAATTTAGAACTATAACCATATTATAATTTGTCGATGTAGGATAATTTAAGTAAAATTTGTAGTCTTATTTATAATATAAAATCATCACCGTACCTTATTTTAATTGTTTCAATGTGGGATAATTTTAATTTTGTAGTCTTATTAAGACTTTTTTAAACTCAAAATATTGTTGGTTGATGTCTAAGGAAAAAATTATAATTAGTCTTTTGTGTATAGTTTTAAGAAACTTTTTAAGACTCAAAAGATTTTTGTTTGATAAAACTTTATAGTTTTTTGGATGTGGGATAGTTTTACTCAAGTTTCACCTTATTATAAGTTTGTAGTCTTATTAAGAAAGTTTTTAAGACTTAGAATTTTTTATTGATATTTAAGAACGAATGATTAGTCTTATTTATACTATAAAGTTTCATCACCTTATCATAACTTTTCGATGTGGGATGATTTATTTAAGTTTATAGTCTTCCATCAGCTCGTCAATTTTTCTTCGATGTGAGATAATTTACTTAAGCTTATAGTCTTAAAAGCTGATTTTAAGTTTGTAGTCTTGTAGATTAAAAGCTTTTTTAAGATTCAAAAGTTTTTTTGTCGGTATTTAACCCATAGTGTTGTATTTAAGCATTTAAAATATTCCACTTTTAGTATAAACATATGGATTATCTTATTATATATTTTGGATGAATGATTACTCTTATTTATATAATAATAAAAATTCACCTTATTATAATTTTTTGATGTGGGATAATTTTACTTAAATTTATTCAAGTTTAGATATATAGTCTAATTAAGAACTTTTATTCAAAGACGAATGATTACATTTATTACTCTTATTTATAATATATAGAATTCCATCAATCCATCTTCATTTTTCGATGCGAGATAATTATACTTTAACTATATAGTCTTAGTCCTAGAATTTTTTATTTTTTTTCTCTCAAAAGATTTTTGGTTAATATCTAATAACGAAAGATTACATAGAATTCTATCACCTCGTTAAGAACTTTTTTTAGGACGAATGATTAATCTTATTTATAATATAGAATTGAATCATAGAGAAATGACTACTTTTATTTATATCACAAAATTTCATCATAGAATTTCAGCGTCTTATTATACTCTCTTCGTGAAATGATGCGACCGAAGGGAGTATAAATGTGGGATATAATTTAATTAAGTTTATAGCCTTAAGAGTGTTTTAAGACTCAAAAGTGAGGAGTATAATTTTTCGATGTGGGATAATTTACTCAAGTTTATAGTCTTAATAGTTCCTTTAAGACTCAAAAGATTTTGATTGATATCTAAGAATCTAAGAACAAATAATTAGTCTTATTTATAATACAAAAATCCACCACCTTATTATAATTTGTCGATGTGGGATAAATTTAACTAAAATTTGTAGTCTTATTTATAATATAGAATCATTACCGTAACTTATTTTAATTATTTCGATGTGGATAATTTTAAGTTTGCAGTCTTATTAAGATCCTTTATAAACTCAAGACTACAAATTCATGACTTCATCATAATTTAAAAAACAATGACATAGAATTTCATCATAGTTTTTTTTTTTTAAAACAAAAGTTTTTTTGTTGGTTGATATTTAAAAACGATGATTACTCTTCTTTAGTACAAATTCATAAGCTCATCATAATTTTTCGATGTAGGAGAATTACTTAACTTCGTTGATGTCTAAAGAATTTTTTTAGTTTTATTTATAATATAGAATTTCATCACCTTATTATAATTTCTTTATTTAAGTGTATAGTCTTGACAACCTTTTTAAGACACAAAATATTTATGTTTGATGAAACTTTATAATTTTTCAAATGTGAGATAGTTTTAGTTAAGTTTATAGTCTTAATATATATTTTAAGACTCAAAATATTTTTGGTTAATATCTAAGAGCACATGGTTACTACGGAATATTATTTATAATATAAAGTTTCATCACCTTGATTGATATTTAATAACGAATGATTAGTCTTATTTATAATATAGAATTCATCAACTTATCATATTTTTCGAACAACTTATCATATTTTTCGATGTGAAATAATTTATTTAAGTTTTTAGTATCCCATCATAATTTTTCAATGTGGGATAATTTAAAAGTTTTTCTTGGTCGATATTTAAAAGAATGATTATTCTTATTTATAATATAAAATTTGTCGATATTTGAAACAAATGATTATTCTTATTTATAATATAAAATTTCATCATCTCGATGTAGGATAATTACTTAAGTTTATAGTCTTAAGTTTATAAAAATATCACATTAATATAATGGATTAAATATATATTGTAATAATCAAAAGATTCTCTAATTGATTTTTTTTTTATTTATGATACTTTCCTAATTTGAGATTTGATTGAACGGACCAATGAGATCGCTCGAAAAAAGCCTAATATATATATATATATATATAGAGCAAGGATCAAGTGAGTCCTCTTTTCATCTTTGAGTCCGTAAGTCCTAATTACAACCATTGATTTAGAGGGAGATGGATGGTGGTGATTGATTTGAGTAATAAAAGAAGTAACTGACATATATGGTAAAAATATATGAAATCTCTCTCTTCCCTTAATTCTCTCTACAGAATCTTCCTCTCTCTTCCCATACACATTATCTCATAATTAAAACCTTTCACCCTTCATCTTCATAATTATTTCATCTTCATAATTTTCAATCGTCATCTTCGTAAGCTTCAAAATTTCTTCTTCACAAGCTTCAAAATTCAAAAATTGTTGCAGTCATAATCAGTTCAATCCCTTCAACTATACCCAAGGAACGCTTCAATCATCTTTCTATGATTAGGGTTTACGAAATTTTCAGAGTTTTAACCTTTTTGTGTACTAATTAGTGATTGCATATTGTCATCTGGGTATTCGACTTACATTGAATTTGATTATTACTAATGGAATAACGCTGTTAAATTCTGTTACACTGACTAAGTGTTCCTGCTACTCTAAGGAACGACTGGTGTTACTATGAGAGTGAATGATGTTAACCTACAATACAAATCTGGTCTCATAATCAGTGTGTTACAGCGACACATTGTAGCTGTTACTTTAACGATTAAATGATGTTACTCTAAGTGATGAATGATGGTATTTTCATAATGGTGGTTAAACAACGCTGTTTTCATCAGTTACTTTGACGCATTATATATGTTACTTCAAGGAACGAATGTTGTTACTTTGGTAATGAATAGTTCTAACCTAAGAAAGAAGGTTGTTAACCCGCATTACTGTGTTACTCTAACGCAGTGTAGCTGTTACTTTAACGAACAAATCATGTTACTATAAGGAATGATTGTGCTTAATCTAAGAATGAATGGTAAACAACGTTAATATCCTCAGTTACTTTTATGCATTATATATATCTGTTACTTTAAGGAACGAATGGTGTTACTCCAATACATCTGAGATGTTACTCTAATCAACAACACATGTATTAAATAAATATAGAGTTAACTGCAACGTTGCACATCATTATGTGTAAAAAAATATGTAAAAAATCAGTTATTCATGTAAACCCACAAAAAAAACAACTTCGAATCCGCAAGCCAGCGCGTAGATTTTATAAAATTCCATCGCCTCATCGATTGTTCTGAATACTTGCCCCATATACGGAGTGAATGCCTCACCCACATCTCTGCACCATTCTTGTGCATTCACTTCTTTGTCAATGCTATCTGCAAAAAAAAAAAAACAACGTTACGCCCATGGAACATATGTGTTACTTTAACTCATAAGTTGTGTTACTCTAACTCGTAAAGCAAGTTATTTCAACATCAGCGACAAAAACTTTTTTCAATGTTCAGTGTGTGTCACTCTAATTAAAATAAGGTGTTACTGTAACTTAGAACGTATGTTACTTCAACGCCGTGTCTGCTTAATCTATGATGACGGTATTCTAACCAAAACATTAATAACTAAATCCGATGACATGTTACTCCAATGCTTCAAACGTGTTACTGTAATACATTAGGTATGTTATTCTAATGATGATGACTCGTTATTCTAAATTCTTTGTTACTCCAATGCCTTACAGTAACAGATGACAAGAACTAAAGTAACAGATAAAGTGCATTAAAGTAACACGAGATTAAATTAACAGAAGATGCCTATACACAGGTGTTAGACATTAAAATAACAGATGATCTGTATTAAAGTAACATATTTTGTTCATTACAATAACTCCATATATATAATTGTGCGAAAAAATCATATAATGATCAGATCTTTAATAATATGATGTTTCCATACTATAAACGTAAAATCTAATAATATGGAGCATCTTAATGACTTTCATGGCAATGAAAGCATAACAATTGATGAAAATTATAAAAAACCTAAACAATAATCCGTGAAGATTATGAAAAACCTAAATAATAAACATAATAACCTGGAATCTATACTAACACGAGAGCAATGAACTATTGATATAAAAATATGATGAATGAAATGAATACAATTGACGCAAAACATGAATACAATTGACGCAATATCGGAATTCACCTTTTTTGTGCTTCACGAATTGCTTATCAACCGTTGATGAAGATGTCGCGATCATTGAATCTATAGTAACGGGTTGTCGATCACAAATTGAATGAATGAATGAGCGTGATATTGGAAGCATTTTTTTTAGGTTTGATGAACGTGAATGAATGAATGAATGAATGAATAATGAATGAACGTGATATTATTGTTTCCTAAAATTATGGGAGTTATTTTAGGATGCAGTATCTTATTTTATTTTTATTTTTTTAATGCAAAAATTAGATTGAATCTTGTCCATCCATCCTCATCTCATTCAATGGATGAGATGAGGACTTAGGGACTCATATATAGAGAAGGACTCATAAGAGCCTTACTCTATATATATATATATATATATATATATATATATATATATATATTGATTAGGTAAAGGATTGAATAAATTATACGAAGCTACTCCGTATTTGAGTTAGATATGGTTGATTCGTGATTTCATTTCAAGTATCGGGTTTTGGTACGAGTCGGTTTATTCGTCGGGTCGGTTTCTCTCCCTTTTCATTAATCTCATCAACCCTAAAATTACTCCTTAATAATTCGATTTCTCCACCACCCCTCCATCTGAACATTCTTGCCGTCGCCGATTCATCCACTGAGTTCAGTTTAATCGATCGATTACATTTCTTTACCGGTTTCACCATTCATTCATTTGCCTGTTGATTCAAGGTACAAACTTTTGTTGCATTCTTCAGCATATATGAATTATAGTTCTTTCATCAATCGCATCTTCTTTGGTTAAAATTTCATCAATTGACAAACTGATTACTGATTAGCAGTGATAAGGAGCTGTCTACGAATGATCACTAATTTTGGTCTCGGGATAGTTTATTGAGCCGATTTTATTACTCTCTTATGTGTTAGACATGAATGTCTTCATTGTCGATTTAGCTGAGGTTTTAGCAAACAGCATGTTTGATTATTGCTGGTTTCTTAAGTTTGAATGATGAAAGATGTGAAAAGTTTTTGAGGATGTGAATGGGTTATCTTTGATTGCTTGATTTCTGAATGACGCAAAATTGTAAGTAGAAAGTTCGATTGAGGCGCCCACGTTATTGCTCTCTAGGATCTACTATCAAAAGGATGATAAATAGGATTGAGGTATATCTCACTAGTTAATACTTGCTCATTTCACAATGACGTTCGTATACTTTTGGGTACAATATTTTACATTGACGTTCGTTATACTTTTGGCTGATGTGGGGGTAAGAGATGAGGTCAGATTAGCCGAATCTGGTATCATTGGTTTCTTTGTCTCGTTCTTTAACTAGTGTCTCCTCTATTGTGTGCGTTGTGCGGGCTTATATTGGAGTATTTTGAGCTTTGTGATAACCTGCTGATTGTAAATTAGGAATGCCAAGTTTGAGAATTGAAGTGATTAAATTTGATATAAGCGCTGTGATGAATTACTGAATTTTTTGGTGTTGAGCCCAAGGATACATTGTCCGAAGTTCGATGCGGTTCGAGTTCGAAGTTTGGGTTCGAAATTCGCTACCCCAGGTGAACTCGGTTCGGTCCTATATTTAAACGAATTAATTTAGACAATACTATAATTTAAACGAATTATAAAAGCTACGTAATATTAATAAACAATTTTATTTAAAAAATATCAAAAATACTTTCACAATTTAGTTGTGACAAATAATTGTGACAATATTGCCCATATTGTCACCCCTATTTGTCACAATTAATTTTAAAAATAAAATTGTGACAATTATTTTGAAATATATCCGTGATTTTCACGTTTAAAATTAAAAATTTAGAACACACAAAATGAAACTTATAACCAGAAAACACAAAACATACATGTCGACCCGAAGAAATACACTAAACACGGAGAACCCTAAATTTGACGACGTGAAGAAGACGACTCACGAAGAAGAAGACGCGCCGGTAACACACATGTCATTAGTCTGTCGTTCCACCTCCTCTCACAGACGCAACCAGGCAATCGCTTACAAGTGATTTTTTTTTCAATTTGTTGAATTTCATTATTTATTTTTGATTCAAATACAATTATCAATCCTATGTAGGCTTCATTTGAAGCTTTTTGTTACTAATTCTGATCTATTTCGAGTGTAGCATTTTTTTTTACTAATTTATACTCCGTAGTTTTTTTGGTTAGAGTTTTTCTGCAGAGTACGAGTTTTTGCTTTTTGTTGATGTCTCTAGCTACTGCGTTGTTTCCAAATTTTTAGGTAAGTTTCATCCTCATTCTGACTCCGTCACTGATGTTTCGTAGTTCAGATCGGTTGAGTTAAGATTGTTTGAATTTTGTGCAGTTAAGTCTCTAATTACGTTGTATTATTGGAATTTGTGCTATGATTAAAGGAATTGCTTGCTATTCAAAGTGCGTGTATCGTATTTTCATGTGTAAATTAATGAAGAGTCTGTCTGTTCAAGGGAGTATCAATTTTTGTGTCGAAATCGAGTTTTAGGTGTTTTGATTAAGTTTGAAAGTGTCATCATTTTGTTGAATTGTTAAGGTGTGTAGTTTGTTGATTGTAATTTAGATGTCTAAATGTATATAAAAAAAATGGGAATTTCATTTCAGTTTTTCGGTAATATCGTGGTTTTGATTGTTATTCTAATTGTATCCCTACATTGAGAAATGGCTAGTTGACACCAAAAGTTTTCACCCCTGATTTTACTGTCATTGCAGAGGTTAGTGTTGCCTTTGTCCACTTATCTTCCTTTTAACGACCAATTATGCTAGCGAGTTACAAGTACACATGTAATACTGAGCCAACGTAGATCAGAACTGCCCTATTGATTGCATTTGCACCAAATACAAATTTCATATGCATAGTTACGATAAAGTCATTGACTAGTGTTATTGATAGCTTAGGTTAAACTTTCATGTGACTCTCTTTACATCAGGAAAAAAACATATGCACAGAGTCCAAGTCTTGCTCAACTTTTCCATTTATCATAAGACACATAGGCCATAGGTTATTCTACTGATGGATCTGCCAGAACAGTACTCCATATGAGATATCCGCTTCAGTTTCATATCCACATATGGTATTTTATTTGGAATGTAGTTTCACTTTATACTCATACGTTATACGGAGTAACACACTTGGCATTGTTTTAAAATAAACATTCTTCATTAGGTTTATACAATCTACACACTTGACACATCTCTCATCCTACTCAGAAGACTTTATGTTTTAAAATATTTTTAACTCATTCAATTATGTTCTACCAAATTCATTGTTTGAAGTTTTCTCTAGTCATGTGTTGTTAAAAGCCCTCTTTTTCCGTTTTCTTTTTTATTCATGTATCACTCTCAATCTTATTGTTTTTATCTTTAGATCTTATTTTAGTTTCTAGGAGTATTTTTTAGCCCACAATGTTTACCTAATCATCATTGTTCTGATATTTTCTTGCCTTTTCTACTTTTAATATATCTCTTGAATTCAATTTGATAGTGTAGGTGGCAATGTGATTTTTTTATTTTTTTTGCTAAATAGTACCGTACACCCCTCTCATTTTGTACTATAATTCTTATCACTCTCTTATTTTTCATATTTTTGGTCTCACAGTACATCTTCTCCTCGACTATTAGTTGATTGGGTAGTTCTACCTAGTGCCTTACTTGCTTTTTGATAATGGTAAGCCTCAAAGAAAGTTGGGTGGATGGATGGATCCTAACATCTTTCTAATTAAGATAAATGTCAATATCGTGTGAATTATATAATATAGAGGAAAAAAGAGGTTTGAGACGAAAGTCAACTTATAAGTAGAAAGCTAGGTGTATTCGAAGTTCGATGTGGTTCGAATTCAAAGTTCTAGTTCAAAATTCACTCCAAAATTCGATACCCCAAGTGAACTCGGTTGAGTCCTATACTTTAACGAATTAATTTAGACAATAATATAACTTAATACGAATTAATAAAAGTTACGAAATATTAATTGTGTCTATTTAATACTCGTGCTAGTGAACTAATACAAAAAGTTAATTAATACGGAGTATTATAATTAATAATCTCTGGTAAAACCGTCTCACACTAATATGAGACGTAATTTCTAATACACTAAAAAGTGGAGTGAAATAAATTACTCCCTCCGTTCAAATCCAAAGGGTACGCTTCCCTTTTGGACACTATTCATAACTCAAGAGAATCGTTAATATTAACGACAATCTATAAGAGAAAATATAGTCAGGTTGGATCTTGTTTGATTCGTCTTTATGAGCAGATCAAGAATATCGAATTTTTATAAAAAAAAATTAATGTAAAACGAAAGATATTGACGGTGTAAAACGTGTATCGGTAAGTGTGAAAAAGCAAACGTACCCTTTGGATTCGAACTAAGTAATACAGAGTACTGTACTTGGAGGTGACATTTCGGGCGTGCCGGGCCGAACTTCGTGCCTGGCCCGGGCAGGGTCCCGTGCCTGATCTTACCTGTTTCCGTTCGTGCCCCTGCTTCGGTTTTCATGTCGATTCTCGGGTTGTGCCTTGATTTATTTTTAAAAAAAATTGCAAAAAATACGACATGCGTTTTGTATGCGATATGTATATTTTGTGTTGGAGTCCAATATTAATTATGACCCTAACTCTATGACTCTATGGGCCGAGCTGGGGACAGCCTGCAGTGCTACATCTTTCATCTTCCTCCTCCTAATCAACCCAAAAAAAATTGGAAAAATTGAAATCGACCTATTCCTCCTCCTAATATATCATCTTTATTTCCTCCTCGCTTATCATCCTCCTCCTCATCTCTCATCTTCGTCGAAAAAATTGAAAGTCAAAAGTCGAAACTCTGAAGATTTTTCTCCTACTTCTGGTTCATTTCACGGGCTCATCAGGTAATAGTATTTGTTCCGGATTGATTTTTGTTGTTTTCATGCTTGATTGATTGAGCAATTTCTATTTCAAAATTCAGTTCGTTGGTGATGGTGAATTAGTTCGCGAACGAAACTAATTCGTAAATCGGGCGAACTAGTTCGGAAATCGTGCCGGCGAACTGCGAATCTGGTAACACTGGTTGAGCCACTAAGAGCCATCTTTTACTGATGGACCTTTCTCTTTGAAGCACCAAGCTAGTCAGCCTTCAAAGTGGTGGCGTAGTGATGCAGCAGCAGACAAGAGGTGCTCACCAACATAATGTGGACGCCATTATGGAAGAGGTGACTGATAGGCTACCAATCAGTTCTATGGTAGGGACTTTATTGGATCATGATTCAAGTGCGGTTGTACTAGAAAAAGATGAAATGGCTGGTGCTGGTGCTGGTGCAAACGCAACCATTGTCTTGAATCACAAGGCAAATGAACACCCTAAAAAATTAAAGCAGAATAGGACAAGGAAAGGTAAAAAATTTCGATCTCAGACTAGAGGTGTGCTGCCAAATGACCATCCAGTGGAATCAGACTTAACAAGTGCCATTGTTGTATTTGAAAAGGATGAAACTGGAGCTAATGTTAATGTTGGTCTAAGTCACGAGCTGGCTGAAAAGCCGAAAGAAACAAAGAATATGCTGGTTACCAATGCAGCGAAGGATGAAATGGTTGGATCGACCATCAACTTGGATCATAAGGTAAATGAAAAACATGAAGAAACAACAATGCACATAGCAAAAACCAATTCTAACAAGAGGAAAAGAAAACGCCGATCTAGGAATCCTGAATCTACTCTGGAATCCCTGACACAAGAAACAAAGAACCTGGTGAATACCAATGCAATTGTACTAGAAAAGAACGAAATGGGTGGATTGGCCATTGACTTGAATCATAAGGTTAATGAAGAGGCTGAAGAAACAATGCACATAGTGAAAATCAATTCTAAGAAGAGGAAAAGAAAAGCCCTATCTAGGAATGCTAAATGTGCTATCCAATCCATGACAGAAAAGATGACTGAGAGTTCCTCTAAAGAAATTGTAATAAAATTGATGGGAGTGACTTCTTTGCAGCATGACAGTGACAGTATTCCCCAAACAGATGTTCTTAAAGCAGTACAGACGAACGACTGCCCAGTTCAGTTAAATATTACTACAATTTTCTGTGAGAAGTGCCATCTTTCTCCAGTTGATACCACCATGAGTGTTTTTGGAAAGGAAGAACCTGCTGGAATGAATCTTGACCCAAGTCATGAAGTGAATGAAAAACCAGAAGAAATAGAGCATGTGTTGTCCAAGAAGAGAGGAAAAAAACGCAGGCGTCTATCCTCCAAACATAGAGTGAAATGCAGAGCAGAAAAAGAACCAGCTGGAGTATACGTTGACTTAAGTCACGAAGCTAATGAAAAACCAGAAGAAACAAAGTATGCATCATCCTCCGAATGTAGACCAAAATCTATATCAGAGGAGATTCATGATAATTCTTCTCAAAGGTTACCAAGCAGTTCTATAGAGAGGGCTTCTTTGGATAACGAGAGTGTTAAGCCAATCTCGGATGTTTCTGAGATTATAAGCTTGAGTGATATCAAGAATGATGTCAGTGTTGTTGTGGCAAATGCCCCTCAGGCGGAATCAGATTTGACAAATGCCTGTGGGAAGCGTCCTACTTCTCCCCTGGGTACCACCATGGCTGTATTGAAAAATATCGAGAATGATGTTGTCAGTGCTGTTGTTGCAAATGCCCTTCACACGGAATCAGATTTGACAAATGCCTGTGAGAAGCACCCTATTTCTCCTGTGGATACCACCATGGCTGTATCGAAAAATATGGAGAATGATGTTGTCAGTGCTGTTGTGGTAAATGCCCCTCAGGGGGAATCAGATCTGACAAATGCCTACCCTATTTCTCCAGTGGATACCACCATGGCTGTATTGGAGAACGATGAAACGACTGGGGTAGTATTAGACAAAGATGAAGTAGATGGAGCGAACTCTAGCTTCTTTAAATGTGGTGTGAAATCAACAACAGAGGACGTGATTAATACTTCATTGCTAGTATCACAACCTTCAAATACTTCTATTCTCAAATTTAGAAGAAAGTTGTTGGTCCTGGATGTGAATGGGTTGCTTGTTGACATTGTTGTGCAGTGTCCCAAGAGATTAATACCAATGATGAAGTTAGCAGGGAAAAAAGGTGAATAAAGTACCTTCATATCCTGTGAAGTTTTCATTTATACCCCGTATTCGATATTTCGTGATTATGACCTTTTTTTTGCCCCCCTTTTTTCTCCAGTCTTCAAAAGGCCTTTCTGTGACGATTTTCTGCGGTTCTGCTTTGAAAAATTTGATGTAGGCATTTGGACATCAAGAACCAAGTATGTTTATATTTTTCTCGGAACATTTTTGTTCATTACTTTGCTCGAGGCTGACTAGGTTAAATAAATTTCTAACCTAGAGTCCTTACCTGACTTGCTTGTGAAAGTCTCGTATTTGACATGCTAAGTAATGAAAATATTGTTTATTTTCGGTAGTATCGGTCCCATGCAATTGCATGGTTTTTCGTTGAGTGTATACAAATAATTAAGAAAATACTCCGTAGTAATTAATTAATCCACAATTTTGTGTATAACGTTATATGGCATTAGTATTATACTCCCTCCTAATCTTTTTTATCTTCCCTCTTTCCTTTTTGGCACTAGTTGGATTATCTTTCCTCTTTCCATTTTTGGATTGTACTTTAATGAATTTTTTGTTCATTCTTTATTCTTTCCTTTACTCACAAACCCCACCATATTTCTACTTTATACCCCACATTTTCTTACTTTAATCAATTCTTTATTTCCTTCTTAATATTTGTGCCAAAAAAAGAGGAAATATACAAACAACTAGGAGGGAGTACCTCGTATTAGATGAAGAGGGTAGTCCCATGCAATTGCATGGTTTTTCGTTGAGTGTATACAAATAATTAAGATAATACTCCGTAGTAATTAATTACTCCACAATTTTGTGTATAATGTTAATATTGTATTAGTATTATACTTCGTATTAGATGAAGAGAGTAGTAAAGTGAAAATTTGGTCTTTTTACTTAATATAATTGATCGGCATTTTTAATTAAACTGAAAAATTATTCCATAAAATATAAAAGGATTCCTTGCGATATCTTTTTTTATTATGTTTTTTCTATTTTTATGACTTCTTATAAATGTCGATTATGATTTGAATTTTATAATTGTAAAGATGTTGATCGATTTCCTTAGTTACCTGTTTCTATAATTGAGAAATTGAGGGGGTGTTTGGTTCGACCTTTTGGAATGGATTGGGATGGATTACATCCATTCTAGTGTTTGGTTTCTCACTTTTGGAAGGGAGTTAGAAACCCAAGGGATTCTAATTCCACTCTAATCCCTTGGAATCTCAATCCTTAGTTCTAACCCATGATTCCAACTCCATCCTCGTCATGAACATTTACAATCCATTCCATGATCAAACCAAACAGATATTAATAAGCATTGGGTTCCAACTCCGTACCTCCCTGGTTTTAGAATCCAATCCATTCCATTCCTATTGTTTGAACCAAACGACCCCGGAGTGTTTTGGAGAGAAAATTTTGGGTAAGAGTTATTCTCTTAGTAGTAAGGGGGTTTGTCTTCCGAAGTTTCGATGTTGGGCGATGGTAAAGAAGTTTCGACATATTTGAGTAGGAGTAGCTTATACTCCCTCCCATTCACTGGATTCCTACCATTTGATTAAAATACTACTCACGTATATTATTCAACTTATGGTAGGAATCCACTGAATGGGAGGGAGTATGATTTATGTTATAATTGTGTTGCCTTGTCACCAACCTTAAAAGGAATGTATTTGCTTTTGTTGGTTATATCTATATGTTGTTCGGAGTAGTTTTTCTTTTTCATAAGAAAGATAAAATTCATTAAAATTCAAAACACCAAGGTGTTTCACTAATCTTTAATCCTTTGGTGAAGTGACAATGATGGCATCATAATCGTTATTATTGAGGAGATGAACAATGCTTACATCTTGGTGGATTTTATTATTATCTGATGACTATGTTGTCTATGTTCTTTCTAAGTAATTTGAAGCCTATAATGCATATTTGTTTCCGTGTTCTTTTCAGGAAGAATGTCACCCGGGTGCTTGACTTACTGATGACGGATACCAAGGACAAATTACTTTTCTGTTGGGTGAGGCATTTTAATTGTCATTTGAATATCTTGCATGCATCTGTGTTAGCTCAGATATATTTTCCATGCAGTGAATTTTCATCCGAAAGTACTCAATAATTTCTTTGAACTCAGAAACAAGTTATCAACTTTTAGATGTTAAATGAAGATTTTTTATCGGTCTCTGTGCTTAGAATCTTAAGTCTGATAATCTTTCTAGGCTTGGGAAATTGGAGGAGCTGTTTGGACTTGTAGGACAAAATAAATTATGATGTTTATTGTTCTCTGTGAAGATTGAGTAATTGTTTGCAAGTTTAGTCTGGATGGCTTGTAATGTTGACCTAGTGTACATCATAACGCCAAACATGCAAATAGTGGGGCATATGTGAAGTTCAGGAGTTAGTTGAAATTTCCAGCAGAGTTTACAGGTAGCGTTTGATGCATCCAAATGCTGTCACGGTAACAGTTGCAAAATATTGGGATGTTGCTGATGTAATGCTTCAGGCTGTTTACCAAATTTACCAAATATGTTATCTCTTCTTTTCTTCTTGAAATCTGATTTGCTTAATAAGATTTGTCACACTTGCGAGTTGCGACACCTTTCCTCTTTGCAAATACCTGCATTATTCGCCAATCTGCCCATTTACCAAGTTTTTATTTTCCTCAGAAGGTAACAGAGTACTTTTTTACTCGTAGTTCTTAGGAAGTGCTCCATTCTATTTTGGTCTGTTTATGGAATTGCCCACTTCTACTTTGAGCATGTTTTGTGTGGCTAAAATTCAATGTTGTGATGGTGAGACCCACCAGCCACTCACAAGTCACACCCATTAACAATTCTTAATATTTGTGCAAAACTAGATGAATTTCAAAGAATTGGAGGAAGTATTATTTAAGTGACAGAAATATTAGTAAACTACCTATGATATTCTGAGGTAGCGGTTCTAATGGCAATAGATGTCACCGTTTTTCTTCGGCTACATATAATGGCAAATGTTCTCCTGCAGCTAGAATTGTTACATAACGCAGCGGGGGCAATTTTATTACCATGGTACTCGTGTGTTTAGTCTGGGGTGGCATTGCTAATTTTGGATTCATGTTACTCAGATTTTGCAGTTTCTTTCTCTTTGTGAGATACAATTGCCATTTTTGTAACTTTCTGTGCGTTTCAACTAATCTTTATCTTAATTTCTTTTAAAGATAGACTTACTAACTTACTAAGAGACAACTTCATGCAGGATCAATCCCAGTGTACTGTGACTGGTTTCGAAACTCGTGGGAGGAAGAAAAAACCGTTGGTTTTGAAGGAACTGAAGCACCTATGGGAAAACGAGGGAAATGATCGTCCATGGCCGAGGGGTTTTTACAATGAATCGAACACGATATTGTTAGATGATTCGCCTTACAAGGCCCTGCGCAATCCTGTAAGTAGTACTTCTGATAAGTGTAGACAGTAATCAGAGTTGACTGCATACTGTTTCCTTAGAATCAGTGTCTTGTACGGAGTATTTCATAAATAATACTCCGTACTAGTATGCGAGTAGTAATATATAAGTACTAATTTGCTTACCCTTTTTTCTGTCCCTCATCCAGCCCTACACTGGTGTATTTCCACATCCTTACTCAATTGAACAAAAACAAGATGAATCCTTAGGTGAGCTGCTCTCCACTATACTGAATATTTTTATCTGTAAGTTTCTTCGACTGTCAGCTTGATATAGAGCATACCTCCTGTTCGTTGTAAGACTTCTGCTAGATGTGTTATCGATATGGATATATCTCTTGGCACAGGGGGGCACTTGGATGTGGAAGGACGGAATACATATTTTGTTTTCTCTTTCTCTCTGCTTTTAACATATACTTGTAGTATTTTACAACAATGGGGGGTTTTTGACAGGACCAAATGGTGATCTTCGCTTATATCTCGAAAGACTGGCAGAAGCTGAGAATGTTCAGAACTTCATCCAGGCAAATCCTTTTGGCCAAGAGGCTATCTCAGAAGGCGTCCGGGGATGGGGATACTACTCCCAAATTGTTGGACAAAATGCCCCCCAACAAGATGGAAATAGCCTTGATAAAAACAAAAGAAAACGAGATGGAATTAGCCTTGATAAAAACAAAAGAAAACAAGCTGAAAGAATCATTCAGAAAAAGCCAAGAAAACAGGGTATTCGGAATACCAGTAGCCGGGCCGTGATTCCTTGTGGGACACACACATCCTTTTAAACGCTGTCTAAGACCTGATCTTGTGAACGGTGGTCACAGCCTAACCGTACTATTTCGATCTATGAGTGTCGTCGAGATGGTTGAACATTTTCCTCACAAAAGAAGGCAAATAGGACAAAGACAGTAGTAGTGGTAGTGGTAGTGGTAGTGGTAGTAGCAGTAGCAGTATGCAAATGACCCTGCTCATAACTGATACTTAGCGCCGTGGCTGATAGATGCCCTTTTTTGGCCATGTAAAAGCCTCACCACTGATAGAGTCCACAGCTATGATTTGGTATTACAGGTCGAGGTTTTTCTTCTTACTTAGCTGAGTCGATTTTTGAACATTGTAGAAGATGGGACCTTCCAGATTTTCAACTATTTAGCTGCTGCTAATTCGTGAGGATTTTTGGGTAGAAATTGTTAAATTGATTAACTAATTATTAATTTTATCGTCACCAAACCAATCAGCTTTTGCCACATTAGTAAGATGCATGTTCTTGATAAACATTGGATTTTTCTTCAAATGTGTACATTATATTGCGGAAAAGAATCGAATCCTTAACCTCATAGATGGAGAGAGCTCTTTTTAGTTGAGCTAACTCTTGTCATGTTTAGGGTTTAGGAACATCCATATGTATATAGACTATGGATCATCTAGATCTCTCGCGAAATAAAATATGGAAGATATCGAAGGAATCATGATATGATTTTTTAGTTTGGGTAAATGTGAGTTGTTGCATTTATCAAAGAGTTACAAATCATATTCCGTCATATAATAAGATGACTTAGGTACATCATTACTAGGTATGGCAACGGGTCCAGGATCATGGCCAGACCCGTCAGGTCTTACCCTAATGGATCGGGTATGGGTCCTATTTTTTTGGACCCTATGGATACGTGTTGGGTATGGGTCCCCTAAAAAATTTACGGGTCCAGGTCCTACAAGTTGGACTCGAACCCGACCCGACCCTTAGACCCGTTAAAAATTAAAAAAAAACTACTGAATGATGATGAGCACAACAATGGAAAATCATATAGCCGGCAAAAAATGACACGACACGAATCCGACACGAAATAAACGGGTTTGGGTTGAGGGTTGATGACCCATTTATGTATGTGGGTCGACACGAACACGACACGAGATTTAATTGAGTCGGATTTGGGTTGAGGTCCCAAAACACGAAACTGACACGAATAACCTGTTTATTAAATTAGTGTAGATATTTTTAATCATTTTTAACATAAATATGTTAATACTTTCCAAATAAGGACCTGACACGAAAACACGACACGAATCCTACACGAAATAAATGGGTTTGGGTTGACGGTTGATGACCCATTTATGTAAGTGGGTCGACACGAACCTGACACGAAACTTGAATGGGTCGGGTTTGGGTTGAGGGGTTCGTGACCCGTTTAACAATGACACGACCCGATCTATTTGCCAGGCCTAGAAAATCAGGAAGTTTAGTACTTTTGTGTGTATGTTTTTAGGGTCAAATGTCATGGGATTTTGGTTTTAATGCTAGTGTTAGTTATAAAAATCTCATTATTTCATACTTCCTCCTAGTTTATATTTTTCTTCTTTTTTTTGGCACAAATATTAAGAAGGAAATAAAGAATTGATTAAAGTAAAAAATTGTGGGGTATAAATTAGAAATATTGTGGGATTTGTGAGGAAAGGAGAGAATAAAGAATTGAAGAAATAATAAAAAAAAAATTGATTAAAGTACTAGCAAAAATGGAAAGAGGAAAGATAATCCAACTAGTGCCAAAAAGAAGAGAGGAAAGATAAAAAAAAGCTAGGAGGGAGTATGTTTTAGGTACTAAATGTCTAAATATAATTGATTTGGGCGAAAATTACACATTACAACCTTATAAAATTTCGTTTTTTGCAATTACAACCTTATAATTTTTTTTTTTCAATTACTACCTAATAAAGCACTTTTCCTTAGCGATTGCTACCTTTAATGAATTCCGGTGGGTTAGTCAACTATTTTCCGATAGCAAAGTTGTTAAGTGACGAAAATACCCTTAAAGTTAAAATCTTCTTTTTACTCCTTTAACCCCTTTTACTCACCTCTTACACTACTCACTCATCCGTACCTTTCCTCTTCAATCATCATACACCAAACCCTAATTAATTTTCGAAATGAATCCAAAATCTACACCAAATTCTGGCGCAATTGAAGGGAACGACATATCTGCAAGTAAGTAGCCCCAAATCCTGTGTTAATTTAGGGTTTTTTCGTTAGTTTAGGGGTTTTTCGTGAATTTAGGGTTTTGAATCGATTCTTCACACGAAACCCAGATTTGCATTTAATTTTAGTCTTTCTAATATGAATTAAGTGTAGTTATAGTGTTATTGTAGTTCGTTAGCATGTTGAGAGCCAAATGTGGTTGTCGATTAGATAATTTCAATTTTTAGGGTTTCTCCAATTTGTTGTTGATTTTGTTTAGCTTAATGTCTGCTGATGTTGCTTTTGCTATTCATTTTTTTTGTAGATATGGATACTCAACCATTCATGGTTAACTTGCGGATGATGTTTGGTGGCAGTTTTGTCTACAAGAAAGGTAGGACAACGTATGAAGGGGGGGCTTTACATCTCAATTGTGGTAAGGAGTATGAAATCTGGTATAGGAGGCATGGTAGGAGTTTGACTATTGGCAAAACTTTACTAGTTTCTGAGGTAGATATTATATCTTTATTGAGGACAAGATGTAGAATGGAGACAGTAACTGTGTATCTTGTTGAACCAAGTACACCTTCATTAATTAGTTGCTCATCTCTACCTAGAACCAAAAGACCAAATGTGGACATGAACACACATCACATCAGCCCATCTACATCTCCTAGCCCATTTGAGAAGAAACCCAATTTGAGAGCTCATCCTAACCTTAATGCAGAATTGTACAAAAGATAGGATGGAGATTCCTTCTTATCCTAAAGGTGATAGTAGGACAAAAAGTAAGGAAAAGATTCCCCAAAGTTTGACTACTGGGGGCCCTTTGAGGAGAAGCCCTAGGTATAATAACACCCTACCCACCTGTGAACCTACCTCTTCTTCAATTCCATCTCCCTCAACCACTAATCTACCACCAAAACTAACACCCCAGAACCCTTTACCTCCATCTAATTCATTGACAAGACCTGAGAAACTGTTAACCAGAAGGTCAAAAAGGTTGCTTGAGTTTGCTGACTCAGATGGGGAAGGGATAGTTACTGGTGAGGGTGTCTTAGAAGAGGGATCTGGGGGGCTTGAAAGGGAACCTGAAGTTGCTGAGGTTCTGATTTCTTTGGTGGATATTGGTAGAGGTAAAGAGAGTGGGAAATTAGGTGGTTCAAATGATGTGGAAGATAGTGGTTTAGGTGGTTCAAAGAAGGTGACAACATTTGAAGCTTTCAGTGAGTCTGTGGTGGGAGAAAAGGAAACTGGTGAGGAGGAAGAGAGGGTTCCTAGGAGAAAAAAAACAACAACTGTTAAGGAGAGGAGGACAGTAGGCTACAAAGGGAGGAACAACCCAGTTGAAGAAGTAAGTAAGAGAGCAGCTGGTGAGGTCTCAAAAAAGAAAGAAAAAGAGAAGGGAGCAGCTAGTGAGGTTTTAAAAAAGAAACAAAAAGAGAAGGAAGCAACTGGTGAGGTCTCAAAAAACAAAGAAAAATAGAAGGTTGTGGCAGATCTGGTAAGTGAAGATGATGAGGATGACGAAGATGATTTCACTGACTCTGAAGCAGAAGACAGTGATGCTTCGAGTGACCCAGACTGGGTTGAGGAAGACATTGTGACTGGTGGACAAAGCGAGGAGCTGTTTGAGGAGTCTTTTGGTGAGGGTAGGGCTGAAGATGATGAACTTTTAGAAAGGGTAGAGAGTTTTTTAGGAGTGGAGAAGGGCCAAGGGTCAAAAACAAAACTTTGGGGGGTGGATGACTTAGATGTTGGGAGTATTGAAGAAAGGGAAGATGATTCTGATGAGCTAAGAAGTCTTCAAGGTTCAGATGATGATGAGGTTGACACTGGGCCAACTTTCAACACACAGAAGGACTTTGGTGGTAAGATTGTTCTCAAATTAGCTTTAAAATTTGAGAGTAATAAGATTCTTAGAAATGCACTTATTTATCATTGTGTGGAGAATGGTTACGACTTCTACTACCAACACAATGGTAGTCAAAGAGTGACAGCATTCTGTAGGTATAAGTGCAACTGTGTGTGGAATAAGAAAAGGTCAAATTTTGGGCCATGCATTTGTGGTGTTAAAAACCCATGTCCCTTCAGATTGTATGCTGCCAAGCTTAAGGGGAAAGAGACATTCCAAATCAAGTCATTAAACACTTGTAAGATGACTAGTTACAATAGGAAAGTGAGGTCTGAGTATTTGGCAGAGAAGTACATAGAATTTTGGAGGTCTAACATGGACTGGAAGCTGAAGTCATTCAAGGAACATGTGATGAGGGATTTAGGGGTTCATGTTACCTACATGACTTGTTGGCTTGCAAGATGTAGAGCCAAACTTATCATTTATGGTAATGGTAAAGACCAATATGCAAGGGTATGGGATTATGCTGCAGCATTGAGGAAGTATAATGAAGGATCTACTGTCATGGTGATGTGTGACAATATAGAGAGGCCACCAGTAATTTTTAAGAGGCTGTACACGTGCCTCGAGCCTTGTAAGGAGGGGTTTCTAAGAGGATGTAGGCCTTTTATAGGTGTGGATGGGTGTCATCTGAAAGGCCCTTACTCTGGAATGTGTCTTGCAGCTGTTGCAATGGATGGAAACAACACCATATTCCCTGTGGCATGGGCAATAGTGGAAGTGGAAAATACAGAAATCTGGACTTGGTTTTTAGAACTACTATGCAATGACTTAGACAAGGTTGAGGGTAAAGGTCTGACCTTCATGTCAGACAGGCAGAAGGGACTGGTTGAGGCCCTTAAAACTGTGGCCCCAGAAGCGGAGGTGAGGTACTGTGTCAGGCACATATGGGCCAACTTCAAGAAGAGCTTTAGTGGGCAACTGTATAAAGACAGTTTCTGGAGAGCTGCTACATCCACAACTAAGGTAAATTCAGTCCATTTCACTTAACTTTTTTTTGTTTTTGTAATATACTGCTTCTGTAATATACTGTCAACTAACATTTTTTTGTTTTTGTTGTTGTTTGCACTTGTCATTTCAGACTCAGTTTACCAATGAAATGAATGGGATGAAGTGCATCTCAACCGAGGCTTGGTCGTACCTAAATGCAATCCCTACTAAACATTGGTGTAGGCATGCATTCAAAACTTCTAGTAAGTGTAATCTACTCCTAAACAACTTGTGTGAGACTTTTAACTCTGTGTTGAAGGATGTAAGAGACAAACCTATTCTGACCATGTTGGAGTGGATAAGAAGGTACGTTATGAACAGAAATTGTGAAAAAAGAGAGGCTGCAGAGAAGTGGGATGAGGATTATATGCCATATGTTAAAAGATACCTCATTTGGGCAGAGAAAGATGCTAGGTTTTGTAATGTTGTGAGAAGTAGAGTTGATAGGTTTGAGGTTGAGCAAAGAGGGCAGACTTGGGTGGTTAAACTGGATGAAAGAACTTGTAGTTGTTATCATTGGGAATTAAGTGGCATACCATGTCCTCATGCGGTGGCTTGTATCCTTTTCCAAAGGCAAAACCCATTTGATTTTGTTGACCTTGCCTACACTAAGGACAGGTACATGCTAGCCTACAATCCTGCCATCTCCCCCATGCCAGGTTCTAATGAATGGGAGGATTCGGGCTTACCTCAACCACTCCCTCCTCCAATGAGAAAGATGATTGGCAGGCCTTCCAAGAAGAAGAGAAGAAGGGAGGCTGATGAAGGTCGTGGCAGTAGAGTGAAGAGGCAGAAAAAACAGAACAAGTGCAGCAGATGTGGACAGTTAGGTCATTACAAGAGAACTTGTAAGAACCCTCAAGCTCCTCCAAACACGGAAAGGCGTCCAGGTGGAAGACCTCCTCTCCAAACAGCCTGGGCAATTCAGAGGAGAGAACAAAGGCAAAACAGAGCTGAAAATGTTGACGCTACGACAAATCAGCCTACTACTGCAGCATCACCAACATCTACTCAGCAGGCTCCAACTGCAAGTGCGACACAAACGCAAGCCACTTCCTTCACAGAGTTACTGTCACAAGCAAGCACATATGAACTATGGGATTTTAATTGTGTCTGTAATGTCTTTAATGTCTTTAATACACTACTAGCAATCTGTAATGGATCTATTTAATTTAAGCATCAGTTTGAGAAGTTGTTTTATGTCTGTAATGTACTGAAATGCTACTGCAAGTACTGACTGTTTTGTATTTTGACGAATTGAGCTTGCTTTAAAGCTACTAAGTGAAATTGGCTCTAAATGTGCAAATTTGATGCTTGCAAGTTGCTGAAATTTTCGTCTATAATGACGATGATAAATGTTCAATAAGCTTGACAAGGAGTGTGAAGAAGAAGCAAACGTTACTCAATAATGTCGACAAACAGAAAGTGATTACTTAAAGAAAGAAATTGTCATTACATTCCAACTAAGATGTCATATGAAGAGTTACAAAACTACCTACTGAAGAACTTTGTATACAAACAACATGAAGACGAATACCATTACATATACGGCTAATGTGGTGCCTCTTAAAATGGGACTATTACACATATCCGTATTCTCTAACTTGCTCAACACCCCGACCTTAGCTTTCTCAATCGCAACAAGCAATTCTTTCCTTTCGTCTTCAAGCCTTTCAATTTTGTGCTCTAAATTTTCTACTTTACAATACAATAACTCCCTTTCCTTGAGAAGATCATTCATAACCTGTGCTTGCCAAGTGGTTTGATTCTCATCGAGCCATTTGAAATAGTTGCATCCATCACGATTGTTGTTTCGATTGGAAAATTTACAGCTCTCAAACCTCCTCCCTGGATTTTTTTCCGTCCATGAAGTGCGAACAACTGGAGAAAATCCACAACAACAAACCCTCAATTCGGAATTATATGATGAGCTACGTTCAGATTTAGAATATGACGACCGTCGATAGCTGCGACTTGAGCCCGGATCCATTTTCCTAGCAAGAAGAAAACCCAAAATGTATACAAAATCAAATGTGCCAATCATCAACCAAACACCAATTTCCAGCGTACTACCTACATATTCAGTCAATTCTAAGCAACAATGGTTCATGAACAACGAGCTACCTTAATTCACTCAAATGCGTCCGTCAATGTATTCATTCACACATGAATTAGGGAAAACAAAGGCAACACTTGGACGAATAATAAGGGGAATTAGGGATAAACCCTACATTTCCCCAAGCCCTAATTTCTAGGTTACCAGAAGTTTTGCAAATTACAGAATCGTGAATTAGGGTTACATACCTTGTTCGTACACAACAACAAACAGCAGGCACTAATGGCGGCGAAAATTAAGAAGAGGTAGAAACGATAGAGAGAGGATGAAGAAATTGAAAACCCCAAAAATTGAATTGAAAAGTGAAGCAATTGAGAGGATGGATTTTTAAGAGGAGTTGTAAGAGAGATAAAGGTTAGGGAAAGAGTATATAGAGTCAAGGGCAAAATGGTCACATAATTAGGCATAATCTAATTTAGGTCGGAAAATAGTTGACTAACCCACCGGAATTCATTAAAGGTGCCAATCGCTAAGGAAAAGTGCTTTATTAGGTAGTAATTGAAAAAAAAAATTATAAGGTTGTAATTGCAAAAAACGAAATTTTATAAGGTTGTAATGTGTAATTTTCGCTTGATTTGGTTAATCTTCTATACATAATAAATTGTCGGGATTGGACCAATGAAGGACCCAAACCCTACCCGTACCCATCGGGTCCGGGTAAGGGTCTAAATAATTTGGACCCTTAAAGATCCGGGTCCAACTTTTGAGACACGGGTCCGGGTCCGGCCGGGTCCTGCCGGACCCGACCCATACCCATAACGCGGAGTAGTATAGATAGGATAAGCCCAAAACAATGAAAGCTTAATTTAAAATGGACCATTTATGATATTGAAAACATGAGATTATTGATTGATGTTTGGACTATTGCTGTTTTGGGATCCCAATACAGATTTGGTCTGTGTGTTCTATGGTCCATGAATTAGACCCCGATCCAATCCTCTTTCTTTTTTTTTCAAAAAGCCATCTTGACATACTATACATAACAAATCTGTCACAACTTTTCGTCAAATTGCCTCCGTAGCATAGTGGTATTGCGTTCGTTTCGTAAGCGAAAGGTCGCGAGTTCGATCCTCGCCGGGGGCTTTTTTTTTTTGAAACTGTCAAAAATTAGTTTTCCATAATTCAATATTGTCGACACTCATGCTCAATTTCTTCCCAAATATTACTGTACTACTCAAACAAACTTTCTTAATAGTTTTACTGAGAGATTCTCACGATGATTATTAATTCTATTTTATCTTTGGTTAATGTAAAATGGTTTGCCACTTTAACAAAGGTTTCCATTTAACTTCTGCATTCCACATTTCCACTATTCCAGTAAATAAAAGTAAGAAAGTTAACATTAATCAAAGTAATACTCCTACATAGATAGTCATAGTTATAAAAAAGGGGCATGAAAAAACAAACATCCATCTTCATCCGCAAACTGAGATTTCTATACATGGTACTACATATTACTCGAACTCTAGTATTTCTAGCCAGGATTCTCGGATTGGTCACCATGCCCTTTTCCTGTCATTGAACCCTCAATGTCGCCAAATTTTGCCTCAACATACATACGGCCGGCGCTATGGTAATCTTCGCATCCTTTAGAAAGCAGTCACGGTGTAATGGTTCAAAATGTAACATCCGATTTATAATCACGCGACAAGAACTTCATTGTTGTGCCCTGTCAACAACAAAAAATGAATTCCCATGAGCCAACGCACATCTGTCAGAATTGGCCAAAATCCAAAGTGAACCCATATGCAAGTTGACTCCTTGGACATGTATGTATTCAAAGTGATCAGAAAATGGCCCAAAATTACTCGAGCCTGTAATGATCCAACCGAATAAGAATAATCCATTTACCGCATCTAAGTCACAGCAAAAGTGAGGAGAGGGAAATGAAATTAAGAGCTTGTAATGATAAATTTTACATGAATCATAGATTTCCTGTGCCACTTGCAGCATTGCATCTGATTCCTCCTGCAGCTTTGAGAGTCTCTCTGCTTCCCTGACGGCCATTGCTGCAAAATATGTCTTTTCTTCAGCTTCAGCCACTTTATAAGCTGCAGTTTTAGCTGCTTCTTCTAATGATTCACTAATCCTCAGGTGGGCAGGAACCATTAGCGGTCTGGAACGATTTTCTTTTCGGTTACTTGCGTTAGTCTCAACCAATGACCTATTTTTTACCCTGTAGTAGCAGTTCTCTACCTGCAAATTTTATAATGTAGATGTCACATACTAGAAGTACAAGCCTTGTTTAGATAACAAAGTGGGGGGGGGGGAAAGGGACGAGAGGGGGAAAGAGGGAAAGGAAATGAAGGAAGGGGGACGGGAGGGAAAATGGAGAATGGTAGTTTTCCCTCCAAATCTTTCCTATGTGAGGGAAAATAATTTGCCTTCGTGGGAGGGAAATGGAGGGATCCAATCATTTCCCTCCCATTCAAACCCCCTCCAACCTCACTTTGCTATCAAGACGAGGGGAATCCCTTCCCTCCCTTTCCTTCCAAATTCATCGATCCAAACAAAGCCTAACAGTAAGCTGTCTCATAAAAGTCGCACAGTAGTTGAGAGAATATAGCAAGGTTTCTATAAGATGTCGACATACCATACATGATATAAACCATATGCAAGATGCAAATAAGAGACTTTACCTTCTCAAGTCTGTCTAGGGAAACAAGTTTTCTAAGTCTTGCCCCCAATTGTTTCCGAAAATATTGTGGCGATTCAATTGTAACCTTTTTCTGCATAGACCAATGACCAAAACAGAGAGTGAGAAATTAAACCACAGGTACACATCATAGAACTTCTGCAATATAATCTAGAATACTGCAGGTCCATAACTAGAAACTAATAGAAGCATAAGATCATCTACACATGGACAACATATTGTAAAGGATAGATAGCATAACAAACATATCTAATAGCAAAGGGTAACTTCAAATGTAAACAGAAGATTCAAATGCTTTGACATAACATCTCTAATGAAAAAATTGATGGCAAAGATGGCTTGCTAGTTCTAACAACTCATTTTATGGGAGCATGATCATGAAAGGGGAAACACCACGACCAAGAGAAATAAATAGAAGCTACTACTCAATCTTAATATAAATGCATCACCTGTCGCCATAATCAAATCTCCTTTGTGTTTAGAACAAACAGAATTCTAGGTAACCAGTGAGTCAAACGCAACATTCTAGCTATATTGTACTGGCATTTTGATTTCAGATGGATAATCTGTTTTGGGTAGGAACAGAAGAAAGATGGTCGTCTTCCAGGTAACACAGAGGCTGATGTTTCCTTATTTATCTCAAGCTTAAACAATAGAACTCTAGAATTATTGGGTAAGACGGTCACATTGAGGATGAGGAAACGGATTTACAGTTAGAGTGAGCTTAAAAACCTTTATGAGATCAACCCATTCAATCGTAATGAAACAACAATAGCAAATAATTTATTTATTTATTTATTTATTTTTGTTTATTTAACCACAGGAGCATAAGAAGAATATCTCTGATAGCAAAAAAGGGTAGCTTCAATTGTAAACTTAGGAGTTAAATGACTTGAAAAAAAAGTAACGATATAGCATCACTAGTAAGAAATATGCACAATACCAGGTGTATAGAATACAACTGATAAAATCAAGATTAGCACTAAGGACTCGAAAAAATTGTGAAACACATTAAAATACAGAAGCAATAGTAATGTGCAACTTTCAAGGAACATAGGCTACACATCAAAACCGAGACTCGAGGATCAATAGTGAGGTGCAAAGATGTAGTGGAAGGAGCAAGACACCCAATCATAACCACATCTAAGAATACACTCCATGACAAGCTCAAATATTAGTAATATGTAGCAAGAATTGGCTTTCTGAAGAATTGTAAGAAAACTGGGCAATTTCGAAGGCACAAATTGTTATACAGGACGGAATCACCATGAGACTAACTACGTTGCTCCAACTCTTCTTATTTGATCACGTACCTTTGTCCGACACTCGGAAAAGGTATGACACTTCGACACCTCAGCTTAAGCCAAAATATACACACTTTCCATAAAATGATAAAAATAGCCGAGTTTGAACTCCAACACATGTCTGTGTCGGATACCTTTAAACAAGTCCAGCCGTCCAGGTAACATAGGAGACTAGCCCAAATACATCAAACCCAAACAATTAATGTAGTAATAATCGAGTTTATTAAATTTTATTTTGATAACCTGCTAATATATGTAGGTTAGTTGTCATCATAAATTCATAAGGGTAAAGATTATTGGTAGTCTTCTCAAGACTTAAGTGAGTCTTGTCTCAAGTCAAACTACTAATAATCTACCAAAGTCTCAAGGGTCTTTAATATTCAAGACTCAACTTAAACATTGGAAAAGTCTTGTCACACATTTCTGGACATACCACCCAATAAATAACTCTCATTAATACACTTTTTTCTTTTCCGTTTGCTTGTAAAGCCCCTCTAATGCATAAAGTGGAAAAAATATAGTTTGAGCGAGAGTCCGACTTCCAATGTATAAAGTTTGAGGTGAGTCTGAGCAATAAACAAATTATAGAAGTTAATGGAAAGCTTAGGTGACAAAATTTTAAGACTCGGCAGTTTGATAATATTACCCTAAAAGTATCAAGTTGTGAAAATAAAATATAAGATTGTATAAATGAGAGTATCATTTATTCTCAGCGACAACTTGTTGGGCTTGTCTTACCATAAGACGGTCTTATGGGGAGTTGCTAATTCGAGAAGCATTGGTATATTATGGATTGCCAAATTTGTTGTGTCCCAAATGAATGATTCAGATGGATGATCAATTAGGTTACCAATTCACCCTTATGTGTGAGGAGACGACTAAGAGTCAGGAGACATGTCCCAACACTGCCATATCGCACTTTTGTGGCCCTGTGAAACCACAGATATGCAGAAAAAGGAAGTAGCACCTTACTTTTGTGACACTGTCATGTCCACATATTACTTACTAGCAATGTCATATCACACATCTCTCATTTCTAAATCACCCATATGTCACCACTAACAAGAATAACATGAATTGTAAGATTTAATCACAAAACCACAACCCAATTGGCAACAAAGAACAATCTACGCTGATACTGGTCATTTTTCCACTGATTGACTCCATAAATAGAATTGAAAATGCAATGCACAAAAAACATAAAATGAGACAGCATTTAATTGATCATTGAAATTAATATTGGCCTCATCCAGAAATGCTATTACAATAAGCAAGTTTTTTTCCCTCTTTTTCTCGCCAAGTGTCTAAGCATTATCTATTCTAGACTGTTATATGGAACTGAAAGAAAGAGAATCAAAAGAACTCATAAAAGAATACCAACATGACATTTAGGGGGTGTTTGATTGGACCATTTGGAATGGATTCTAGTGTTTAGTTGCCCCTTTTGGAATGGAGTGAGAAACCCCTGGGGTTCTAAATCCACCCCAACCCCTTGGAATCCCATATCATAGTCACCCCAAAATTATAAATTCATTCCCCTCACATATATTTACAATCCATTCCATGATCAAACCAAGCAAGTACTCCGTATTAACTAGTATAAGATTCTACCTTCATACCTTCGTGGCATGAGAATCGCTTCCATTACATTCCTACTATTTGAACTAAATGCCCCCTTAACATGTTGCATGCCTCATAAAAGGCACATACCAAAAAATAAGTCATTAGGTGAGCGGCACAAGAAAATATTATCATAGCCTAACTCTTTATTATCACCAATTCCCCATTTACATCAAAATATCAAATAAGCATTAAGTCACACCTGTGGTCCCACATTTTGTAAACAAGGGTGGCAATGGGAAAAAAAATAACAATAAATAGAAGCAAAAAAGACTAGTCATACCTCAATACAGCCGAGAATTGAGACAATATCCAAACCATTTAGATCTTTGGCAGCCGAAAGTGCTTCAAAGATCATAGCATCATTCAACCTATCACAGAATAGACAATCAGGCTCCTGAAAATTCATCTAAATTAATCAATAACTAGAAATGTTTACATGGCCTTCGATGGTTAATATTTTAAAATGAAAAAGTTGCTTGTAGCATAGACACTGAATGGCACTTGTGTAATGGGGGTAGCAATCACTAAATTTCATAGGTATAATGCTGTATCCCCATAAACTTAGAGCCACAAAAGCGAATAAGATTACCCCTCTTCACAAAATTAAATAGTAAATAATTGATAGATTAAAGATAGATACCTTGAGGCATTTTTAGGATCAGGAATGTCCTTGACAGGTTCTTCCTTAACCACCGGGCTGGTTGCTGGTTTGTGGGGAATGGGAAGTGCGGGAGGGGGCTGTATGTTAACGGGAGGAGCAAGAGTAGGAGTAGCAGTAGCAGTAGCAGCAGAAGTATCTTGCGGGGGCTTTGGCTTTGGAGTTCTTGACCTGGTAGTAAGGCCTTGAGCTGCAGCACTCAAGTTCCGCCATTTGTCCTGTAAGCCGCCATTAATAAGTGAATATAACAGAACACATGCGACAATACACGTAAAATAAATAAATAAATACTCACTAATAAGAGCCGCATTTTGGATAATAATTTAACAAGAAAGAGGTAATGAAGCAATGTTAGAATTCTGGCCAGTTCATATGCCACAAACACAATGTTAGGGCAACTGTTTGTAAAACATGATTCGCCCATGGCCTGGTTATAAGCAGAAGATTCAACCCTAAAATTATCAAACATAAAACCCCCTCATAGTAGCTAGCATCTTGAATTCTCTTAATTGACCTAAAATAAGAGGGAATGAATTCACAACTCTAAACAATTCTTTTCAAATTTCGTTATCGTTTTGCCTAAACCCTAATTTTTTTTTTGGTTTCAACGAAGAAACACACCTAATCTCATCACAATACAGGGGAGGGGGATTCGAACCCGTGACCTATTGTCCAGGTACCTAAAAGGTGAGGGGTTTTTGTGAAATCGAAAGAAGAAGAAACCTTGAGATCGATGTTGGAACGAGAGTGAAGAACAGGGGAAAAGGCGGGATCATTGTGGATGCATTTCCATTTACCAGCACCGTATTTGGCGACGCCATCTCGTAGGGCTTGCTCTTCTTCTGTTGTCCACTTCTGCTTCGGATTTCCCATCTTCTTCTTCTTCTTCCGGTCTCTTTGTGTGTCACCAAATAACAATAACAATGGAGGAGTACAACACTATATCTGCTAGTCAGGGTCAGGGATGGCAACGGGTCGGGTTCACCCGGACCCGGACCCGGACCCGAAGTTTCAACCCTGAAACCAGACCCGACCCGGACCCGAATGGGCTCAAAATTGTCAGACCCATACCCGAACCGCCCGGGTCTGGACCGGGTTTGGGTCTACCCGCGAGTCCGCCTTATTTATTACGTTGTTGTATTATTCATTGTTTTGATGGAAATTTCGTAGAAAAGCACGAACTTAATTTCCGAAAAAAACTACAATCAAAAGTTGTGACCTTGTAATTCTGCAAGAACATTACGCACTAAATGAGTTGTTCTTTTTTTTAATCAGAATGTTTTTACAGTCAATCAAAATAATATTTTTAACTAGAACATATTAATTAGAATGTTTTTTTGTTGGATAAATGAAGTTGGAAGATGAAGTTGTTCTTTTTTTTTTATGAACGAATCTTGAAGATGAAGAAATTTATTTTTTTTGGACGAATGAAGCTTGAAGATGTATGGTTTAAATACTTTTGCATGTGATTAATACTTTCATTTTTTTAGAATGTCGTTACTGAGGAAAGTCACAGTCGTTCATTCATCCATGTTCAACCTTCATTTTTTGGATAATGAAGATGAATAATTTTATAAATAAGAAAAAAAGAAGGTATGAAAAATAAAACAAGCATGAAGATGATTATACGCATGATACCTTAATCCCAAGATATTCTACAGCTGCGTGATTCTACAACATAGCGAGTGTGACTATACAACATAATAAGTGTGACTATACAACTGAATGTGTGACTACAATGAGTGTACAACTGCGTGATTCTACAACATAATGAGTGTGACTATACAACTGAAAGTGTGTGACCTCGTAATTCTGCAATAACATTACGCACTAAATCAGTTCTTTTTTTAATTATAATGTTTTTACAGTCAATCAAAATAATATTTTCAACTAGAACATATTAATTAGAATGTTTTTTGTTGGATGAATGAAGTTGGAAGATGAAGTTGTTCTTTTTTTTGAATGAACGAAGCTTGAAGATGAAGAAATTCTTCTTTTTTTGTTGGATTAATGAAGCTTGAAGATGAAGTTGTTCTTTTTTTGTGGGATAAATGAAACTTGAAGATGGATATGTTGAAGATGAAGATGAAGATGAAGATGAATGAAGGTTGAAGAATTGAAAAGGTATGTCAAAGAAGAGTATTGATTGAATTTTAGAGGGAGTGGTTTGATAAAATTGTATAGAAAATAAATGGATAGTATGAATTAGAGGGAGTGGTTTGAATTGTGGTGAGAGAATTTGGTGTGATTGATAGCAAGAGGGAGGGGGCAAATCACTGCTGCTACTGCTGCTGTCAGGCAACCCTTTTTTTTTAATCTAATCTAAGTCATTCATTTCACCCAAGACCAATGGTCAACAATATAACTCACCAACTTCCAAATTCACCACCAACTTTCTTGATCCCATTTCTATATGTATACACACACGTATATTTCATTACATTACTAATTTCTCTCAATTGGTTTCAAGTTTCAATTTTATTTCTCAAATTAAAAGTTAGAACAGAATGTTAAAATAAGTACGAGTACTACGTAAAACATAAAAAAAATACATTAACAATTGAAATATATCGTGATGCACGAGACTATACTAGTATATTATTATTATTATACATATAGAGCAGAAACTTTTTGAGTGATATGATTGGTCCGTTGCATCAAAACTTAATTTAAAAATTATCATCATTAATAAAAAAAATCAAGCAGAGTATAATGTAATTTAATCTACGGAGTATTTTAATATGATAGTTTTAAAATTTTCATCTTCAAACCTGTAAATTTCGTTTAACAAAAAATCTATCGTAAAAAAATTTATAAAAATGAATTAATTGATTCGTGGTAGGAAATACTTTCATTACTAAATAAATTTCATATTATTTTCTCGAAAAATCAAAAGTGATGAATTTATTACATATAAAAGTGGTAAAGTCATCGTCCCACATCGACAAATTATAATAACGTCATGAAATTCAATATTATAAATAATAGTAGTAGTCATTATGTGGACATGACATAGGTCCACCCCGACGCGGCCACGCGCGGGTTTGGGTAGGCGAATGAATCTCCATATGAAACGGATCGAATTGAAATTTAGGTCGAAGTGGAGTCGCCACCGAATTTTGTGGTTATTCGGAACCATTCGAGCCCACTCTATGTCGTAGTGGTCCGTATACAAAATACGGCCCATTTCCGATGTCAGAGTTTATTGGGCTCGTCCCTTTGCATTTGATACCAATACCGACATTATCGGATATTGTGTATTGAATGACTCTCGTGCGCCAACGGTTTCGGGCATCCGGAAACCGAGGTTCTGAGTAAGGGGTGAGGGTACGTGTTGGGAAGCCCACAAAGGACACCCAACCCCGCCCGCACATTAGCGGACTCTACTAAGAATTCGAATGACTTTCCAATACGCGCGTTAATTGAACGGGAAAAAGATATGCAAAGATTATTTTCCCTAAACATGTGAATGGAATTGAAAAGGGTTTCTATGTCGATTTAATGCAATTAATTCTACGTCAAAGTGGAATTTTAGCATGTGGATTCATTTTAGTAAAATAAAATAAACGACAAAAATCGACAAAGGAAACAATCAAACCGTTAGTAACGATGTAACGAGTAATAGATTGAGTAAAGATATAGATGTGATGAATGCATGATTTTGGAAAGAATAGTAGGTCACGTGATGGATTAACACGTGTTGACCGAGGTCAAGGAAAAAAATATATCGAGATCTAAAAAAAATGTTTTGTCTAAAAAAATGATGTTCGAAGAATAATAATAAAAAAGAGCGAAATTGTTTTCTTCGGAAAATTGATGATTTTATTAAATCGCGTACAAATATTGCGTAATTTGCACTCGACTTAATATTTTCGATATTCGTCGTATTCAATATTCGATTATGAAATCGATATTAAATACTTGGAATAATTTATACTCGATTTTGATTTTGATGCTCGTTATATCCCATATCCGATTATGGAATCGATATGGAATACTAGAGTGAAAAAATAAAGAAAATAATATAAGTCGTTTTAAATTAACTAGCACGATATAAATTTTCTCCGGGTTTATTAATGTCGTAATTAATCCAATTGAATTAGAGGACATCTATATTAGCATCAACGAAAATCGTGTTAATTAATTTATTTGACTAAATCATTAGATTCGACATCCAATTATGGAATTGGTATCGAATCTAATAGATCGATACTTTAATTAAAAAAAACTCGACTTGATTCCCTCCGCATCCCGACATCATAATTAATTCTTGCGAATTGTTTGATGTCGGATCCACATCAACGGGTTTCAACCCTTATTAAATATAATGCTTGTTTTTGAAAAATAATGTAAATATACGACTAAAGATAATGATGCAAACGAAATAAATAAAAAAAAAATTTGTTTAAGTTAACTTATCTCAATAATCAAATAATCGGGGTATTGGAACAAGCGACCGTCAACGCTGTGTGCAGTACACTTGTATATTCGTGTTTCCTTATTCCGATACCCTCTTATTCGACACAAATCGATAAGTATTTTAATGTTTTGTATTAGTATTATCGATATTATGATGCAATAAAGGAAAAAAAAAAAGTAAGAAAAAACGAAGAAGATGACGAGAGGAAGAGAAGAAGGAGAGAACGGGGTTTTGACACCCTCAACCTACATGTTCTTGTCTCGGATCGAACTCGTAACCGTGGCTTTAACACAAGAGTCTTCGAGGTTTTATGGAGGTTAAGTTGTGGTGGCTCGGGATTGATTCCTAAAACTAGGTTTAGGGTTTTTTTGCTAGTGTAGAATTGCTAGGGTTTGATTAGGGTTTGTAATAGATGTTGTATGTGTGTGTAGGGTTGCTCTAGGGTTTTTTTTCAATGTGTGAAAGTGTGTTGCATGGGGGTGTTTATATAGGCATGGCCATGCACTTTGGTGTCTAGGGTTTTGCCTTGACGGACTTGACCTGATGGCCCGTCTGAAGATGGACTGTTGGTTTTGCTTCTTGAGTTGGACTTTTGATGTTGTGAATGGTTGTTTTGTATGTCTCGGAAACGACCTTGACCAGGGTTGACCCAATCGCAAAAAAAGTCGGTTTTAATTCCGGTGTCGGTTTTGGCCCAAATTAGTCTTGTTTGGCTCGGAACGGTCCGCTGGGCCTGGATTCGAGGTTGATTTTGTGAGATTTGTACTCTGTAAGTGTGTTAGCCAGCGATTAATGGATTTGAGCCCGTATCCGAGCGCATAGAAGCACGTTAGCGTCCGATCATCATCGGGTGTTTTTTGGAAACTGCCATAGACACCTGACAGTCAAAATGCGGGTGTCTACACATTCGTTCTTAAATATCAAACAACAATCTTTTGGTTCTTAAAAAAAGATCTCAAGATTGAAAATTTAAGTAATTATTATTCTACATCGAAAGGTGATAAAATTTTCTATTATAAATAAAAGTAGTCATTCATCAAATTATGGTGTGATGGAATTATTTTTTTTCGCCAACGTTTGAAAAAACCACCTAATCACATTTGCATAGCTGCAACAGTCAAGTTATGAGAGCACAGGTGTTCAAGCTTCGTGGTACATGCATATTTAAAAGAAAAGCAATTAAAGTACGCTGCTTCCTCATGTATAATTGGAATCAGGTCCCAGATGCAATGATGGTGTTCTTCGACATTCGCCACTTGGTAAACAAGCTGCAAGCAGTCGGGATTAAAGAGTTAGACGTAAAAGCCCTTTCGATATGGCCCATTGAATAGCTCTGATAGCAGCTGTAGTTTCTGCTTGCAAAGTCGATTCCGCCCAAAAGCGATCCTGACCACCTCTAATCAAGCCCCTTGCATTTTCAGAAATAATCCATCCAACCAAAGCTTCTCCAGTATCTTTCCATCCCGCGTCCACATTAATAAACTGTAGTAGTGCACCAATTATTATGTTGTAGTTGTGTAATAAGCCAGTAGTCCTTTGATCCTCTTATCAAGTCTCTAGTAATGTCTTTTTCTGATCATCCTTGGCCAATAATCATCTCCTTCTTCTGTTCTCTCCTCTTCTTCGACTCCTCCCATAGCAGATTTAGGTTAATTAAAGACTCATTTTATCTCGATAATAAACCAATCACTTCGTTAGAGGATCCATTAAAAATAATGTTGTTTCCAAAAAGCCAAATGTTATAAAGAATATTGATAAAATGAAACAGTCCCCTCCAGTTATCATTACTCCGAAAAAGTCGAGTTGTAATCTCCAATAGGCAGTTCTGAAAGTCCAATGGATCCCCTTCTTGAACGTTACTAGAGAACATAGTAGAAGACCGGAGCCTCCTACTAATAGGACAACTCCTAAACAAATGATCCTGAGTTTCCAACAGGAAGGATCGTTCGCATTCAATCTGTCACCTTCCCCTTTGAAACACAATACACAATGATAAGGTCTCGTCAAGTGTCTCTTTTCCATCCCCTCTCCAATTGGGAGAGCATTAGAAATGATTTTCCAGTAGAAAATCCTCCATTTTGAAGACCCAAGTAGTTTCCAAAGAACTTTCCTACAGAAAGATGAAAGTTTCGATTCCACCCTTTTAACTTTCCTAGTCATTTCGCCCTCATCTAAAGTCTTTTGAAACAGCTCAAAATAACCGCTCTTCACACTATACTCTTTAGATCTCGTCTTAGTCCAATAACAACTGTTGCCTAATGAAAACGAAATAGCTTGAATTTTTGTACTCCATTCCTTAGAGAATACAAGTTGAATCTTCTCTGAGTTCCATTTCTTATCTGTTGTTATCAGGTCCTTCACCTTCCACTCAATGGCATTAATAGACGTGTCCTCCAAGTTAACATCACTTCTGACCATCAGGGTACCTCCATTAACCCATTTATCTTGAAAAATATTAATAACCGGGTCCGAAGTGTCATCATTGCAGCTCACTTTCCATCCCAAACCATTCTCCAGCATCTCCCCTCCCTTTAAGAATGCCCATCCAAGCCCTAGATTTGTTACCTTTTTTCCTACTATTCCTAAATTCTTCATAATTTCTGAATGGTCCATATTTGCCTGTATAAACCTTGCTGATGAGGAGATCCTTATTCCTAATAATTCTCCATGCATTTTTAGCGAGTAATGCTTGATTGGTCAACTCAGTATTCCTAACTCCAAGTCCTCCCAAAAACTTTGGTAAACTAAGAAATTTAATAGACCTCCAGTGAACAGTCCTACCCAATTTGTTACCAGCCCACCAAAAATGTGCTAACAGAGCATTTACTTTGTTAGCCACACTTACCGGAATCTTGAATACCGATAGAAAGAAACTAGAGAGATTGGCAAGAAACGAGTGAATCAAAGCAAGACGTCCAGCTGGAGACAGAAAATTTTCATTCCATGAACTAATGCGCGACAACATCTGATCATAAATCCTACCAGCAAGATTTTTAGCCCCCGTGTCACTAATATCAGGTATACCCAAGTACTTACCCAACTTCGCACACGGTTTGAGTTGAAACAGTTTAAGACTATCTCGAATAATACCCAGATTACAGTTGGGATTGAAGACCAAAGCATGACTTTTCCTTATTGATAATTTGTCCCGACAATCTACAATATTTGTCTAGCAGCGTATAAAAATTAATCGAATTATCAGATTTCCCTTTCAGGAAGAAAAGAGAGTCATCGGCAAACAGAAGATGCAATATAGGTGGAGCGTTCTGAGCCACTTTGATTCCAATAATCTCCTGAGAATCTGCTCTCTCAACCAGATGCCTAGAAAATACCGATGGAATTTAATATTATAAACAAGATTTCATATTATTTTCTCGAAAAAAAAGGGATGAATTTTTTACGCACTCCATAAAAGTAATATTAAATAAAGTAGATATAATTTTATAATTATCATAACGTTGTCTCACATCAAAAAATTGAAAATTAAAAAATTATAATGAGATGATGAAATTTTATATTATAAATAATAATTCGTCATTGGATATCAGATAAAAAAATTTGAGTCTTAAAAATGCTCATAGAACTGTAAGCTGATGGAAAAGTCGAAAAGAGGAATCATTCGTGTTTAGATATTAACCAAAAATCTTTGTATTCTAAAAAGAGTTTTTAAAACCATACACCTCAGTAGAATTATCGCATATCGAAGAATTATTATGAGGTGATGAAATTCTATATCACAAATAAGAGAATCATTATTTTTTAGACAGTAACAAAAAAAAGAGTCTTATAAAAGTTTTTGAAGATATAAATTTAAGAAAAATTATCCCTCAACGAGATATTATAATAAAGTGATAGAAATTCTCTTATATAAGTAAAAGTAATCATTCTTCTTTAGATATCAACGAGAAATCTTTTGAGTCCTAAAAAACATTATTAAGACTATTAATTCAAGTAGAATTATCCCACATCGAAAAATTATAGTTTAGAATCAACTTATAGATAATTAATACGAGTAATATTCATCCATCTCTCTGTGGTTCGACCCTCACTTGCCGCTAGCTATTTGTTAGTTGTTCGTTAGGATTATTTTGACTTAGGTTATACGACTTTAGCCTTGTCAGTCTTAATATTAACGAATCTCGTTCAATAATTAACTCTTTGACAAGAAATCTTGGTCAATTAACAAAACTAATATTAGAACATTGAAATAGATAACTAGTTGCGTATCTAGCAATCAATAACAATATTCATAAAATCAAACTATATATGCAATTAATCAAACTATATGGAGTAGTAGTTATTATTTGGATGTCTTGTACTAATTTGAAGTTGTTTACAATATTTCAGATATTGTGAGTGTAATTATATCTATCTACACTCTTACAGATTTACGTCCCATGAATATTGCATTAATAATCACTATTTTGTTGTTGATAAAACCGATCCTCATAAAACCAAAAACAAAAATGTAGTCGTTTGTATAAATAGAATATTTGTAACAATGTTCCTTACTTTTTTCAAGATGTTTTTTTATAAAGTTAACAAATTAAACAACCGACAAATTTTACAAGTGAAAAAAAATTCTATGTTAAGATTCATATAACTACATTTTTATTCTTTTATAGTAGTACATGACAATATTATAAAATATTATACTCCCTCCAACCCCCCATGATTTACCCATTTTTATTCAAAATGTGAATGATTTAATTAATAAGTAGGTGAATCATAGTGGTTGGAGGGAGTAAGACATTTTTAAAAATAATAATAAAGCCGATTTTAAAAAGGAAAAAAAAAGCTGTAAGAAATTCAAGAGTAAATGAACATAAAATAGGTGGAACGAGAATCGAACCCTTGACCTCCCCTAAACTTGGGCCATGGTCCACTGCCCCTCTAGACTATGCCCAGGGGTGGCATTGCATATTATTAGTTGCTCTCTAATGAGTATATTCATCACAAGTAACGAGGCGGGTCAAATATAACTACATACTAGTGTACTAACCCGTGAAAATTCACGGGGTTGACGCGGTTTCTTTGGCAGTAGAACATATCGAAAAAAATTAATAAGTAGTTGAACTGAATGTGACTTAAACCTCATCTAGGTGCATTCAGATATCTTGATGAGATATGGAGAATCTTGTAATCTTCACAAATATAGTAGTGAATAAAAGGGAGAAGCGGCTGACATATTTAAGAGATTATGAATCTTGAATAAATGGCAAAGATGAACCAAAATGATTGTTTGCCAAAGTAGTGGAAATGTCGAGATCTTTCCTAATATATGAAGAATAAAATCAAGTGGATATTGCCTTAATCATGAAGATGTCGTGATCTCAAGAAATGGAAGGAAATCAAGCATCTCACAATTTTGGCAAGGATTTACTTAGTTGATATAGTAAATTATTTTCTAGTATTTGTTTCCCATTTATCATAGTATTATTTAGGAAATAATATCACTCGAGATATCGAGTAGATTTTCACATGTAGGCTATTTATATGCCACAGGACAATAATGTAAGAGAAGAATATGAATGATGAATTAAAAAAAACTTGTTGCATTTTGATCTTTTGATCATGGTGTTTACTAAATTCGAGAAGGTACTTCGAATTGGCGATAAAAGATTGGGCTCCAATCTCTTTCGTGATTAGTTCCGGGTTCAAGGTCGAACTACGGGCTAAATATCCCTTTATATTATCGTTTATTTTCGTTCGTCAATAAACTTCAAGGTTACATTAACCTTGGTCCAAAAAAAATACAAAAACAAGTTTGCATTGGAGCTTCCGCATTTTTATTTCGCATCAGAATGGTATCAGAGATACAACTCTTGGTTTTTCTCAAAATCAAGACGGTCCTAAACGTGTGTCGAATCCAAGTTTTTGGTTGATTTTCCGGTTGCGATTGGAATTCAAAGATTAAACTTGAGCGAGGTAGTTCAAGGGTTAATCGGTTTTGACTAGCTTTTTGTTCGTTGTTGAATCTGTGATTTCTTAATTGTGTAGTTTTTTATACCAAAAAAAAGAGAAAAAAGAAATATGTGTACTGTTCACGTGGTACTATTCACGCGGTACTGTTCACAGAGGAAAAAAAAAGTGAATCCGGTCATAATGTTATGCCTCGATTACCTTTTGGAATTGAAGACAATTCTTTTTGAAGAAAGAGGGGATGAACTGAATGTGACTTGAACCTCATCTAGGTGCATTTAGATATCTTGATGAGATGTGGAGAATCTTGTAATCTTCACAAATATAGTAGTGAATAAAAGGGAGATGTGGCTGACATATTTAAGAGATTATGAATCTTGAATAAATGGCAAAGATGAACCAAAATGATTGTTTGCCAAAATAGTGGAAATGTCGAGATCTTTCCTAATACATGAAGAATAAAATCAAGTGGATATTGCCTTAATCATGAAGATGTCGTGATCTCAAGAAATTGAAGGAAATCAAGCATCTCACAATTTTGGCAAGGATTTACTTAGTTGATATAGTAAATTATTTTCTAGTATTTGTTTCCCATTTATCATAGTATTATTTAGGAAATAATATCACTCGAGATATCGAGTTGATTTTCACATGTAGGCTATTTATATGTCACACGACAATAATGTAAGAGAAGAATATGAATGATGAATTAAAAAAAAACTTGTTGCATTTTGATCTTTTGATCATCGTGTTTACTAAATTTGAGAAGGTACTTCGAATTGGCGATAAAAGATTGGGCTCCAATCTCTTTCGTGATTAGTTCCGGGTTCAAGGTCGAACTACGGGCTAAATATCCCTTTATATTATCGTTTATTTTCGTTCGTCAATAAACCTCAAGGTTACATTAACCTTGGTCCAAAAAAAATACAAAAACAAGTTTGCATTGGAGCTTCCGCATTTTTATTTCGCATCAGAATGGTATCAAAGCTACAACTCTTGGTTTTTCTCAAAATCAAGACGGTCCTAAACGTGTGTTGAATCCAAGTTTTTGGTTGATTTTCCGGTTGCGATTGGAATTCAAAGATTAAACTTGAGCGAGGTAGTTCAAGGGTTAATCGGTTTTGACTAGCTTTTTGTTCGTTATTGAATTTGTGATTTCTTAATTGTGTATTCCCTCCCCTTCACTAAGATGTTCCACATTTCCTCTTTAGGAAAATTCACTAAGATGTTTCACTTTCCTTTTTAGTATACATCTTGTGGTTCTTATTGTTTGTGACCCCACTTTCTTTTCTTCCCATTCATTTTCCTCCACATAATTTCTCCTCATTGGTTTCTTCCCAAAATCAAAGTGGAAGATCATATAGAAGGGGAGGGAGTAGTTTTTTTATACCAAAAAAAAGAGAAAAAAGAAATATGTGTACTGTTCACGTGGTACTATTCACGCGGTACTGTTCACAGGGAAAAAAAAAGTGAATCCGGTCATAATGTTATGCCTCGATTACCTTTTGGAATTGAGGACAATTCTTTTTGAAGAAAGTGGGGATGAACTGAATGTGACTTAAATCTCATCTAGGTGCATTCAGATATCTTGATGAGATGTGGAGAATCTTGTAATCTTCACAAATATAGTAGTGAATAAAAGGGAGATGTGGCTGACATATTTAAGAGATTATGAATCTTGAATAAATGGCAAAGATGAACCAAAATGATTGTTTGCCAAAATAGTGGAAATGTCGAGATCTTTCCTAATACATGAAGAATAAAATCAAGTGGATATTGCCTTAATCATGAAGATGTCGTGATCTCAAGAAATTGAAGGAAATCAAGCATCTCACAATTTTGGCAAGGATTTACTTAGTTGATATAGTAAATTATTTTCTAGTATTTGTTTCCCATTTATCATAGTATTATTTAGGAAATAATATCACTCGAGATATCGAGTTGATTTTCACATGTAGGCTATTTATATGTCACACGACAATAATGTAAGAGAAGAATATGAATGATGAATTAAAAAAAAACTTGTTGCATTTTGATCTTTTGATCATCGTGTTTACTAAATTTGAGAAGGTACTTCGAATTGGCGATAAAAGATTGGGCTCCAATCTCTTTCGTGATTAGTTCCGGGTTCAAGGTCGAACTACGGGCTAAATATCCCTTTATATTATCGTTTATTTTCGTTCGTCAATAAACTTCAAGGTTACATTAACCTTGGTCCAAAAAAAATACAAAAACAAGTTTGCATTGGAGCTTCCGCATTTTTATTTCGCATCAGAATGGTATCAAAGCTACAACTCTTGGTTTTTCTCAAAATCAAGACGGTCCTAAACGTGTGTTGAATCCAAGTTTTTGGTTGATTTTCCGGTTGCGATTGGAATTCAAAGATTAAACTTGAGCGAGGTAGTTCAAGGGTTAATCGGTTTTGACTAGCTTTTTGTTCGTTATTGAATTTGTGATTTCTTAATTGTGTACTCCCTCCCCTTCACTAAGATGTTCCACATTTCCTCTTTAGGAAAATTCACTAAGATGTTTCACTTTCCTTTTTAGTATACATCTTGTGGTTCTTATTGTTTGTGACCCCACTTTCTTTTCTTCCCATTCATTTTCCTCCACATAATTTCTCCTCATTGGTTTCTTCCCAAAATCAAAGTGGAAGATCATATAGAAGGGGAGGGAGTAGTTTTTTTATACCAAAAAAAAGAGAAAAAAGAAATATGTGTACTGTTCATGTGGTACTATTCACGCGGTACTGTTCACAGGGAAAAAAAAAAGTGAATCCGGTCATAATGTTATGCCTCGATTACCTTTTGGAATTGAGGACAATTCTTTTTGAAGAAAGTGGGGATGAACTGAATGTGACTTAAATCTCATCTAGGTGCATTCAGATATCTTGATGAGATGTGGAGAATCTTGTAATCTTCACAAATATAGTAGTGAATAAAAGGGAGACGCGGCTGACATATTTAAGAGATTATGAATCTTGAATAAATGGCAAAGATGAACCAAAATGATTGTTTGCCAAAGTAGTGGAAATGTCGAGATCTTTCCTAATACATGAAAAATAAAATCAAGTGGATATTGCCTTAATCATGAAGATGTCGTGATCTCAAGAGATGGAAAGAAATCAAGCATCTCACAATTTTGGCAAGGATTTACTTAGTTGATGTAGTAAATTATTTTCTAGTATTTGTTTCCCATTTATCATAGTATTATTTAGGAAATAATATCACTCGAGATATCGAGTTGATTTTCACATGTAGGCTATTTATATGTCACACGACAATAATGTAAGAGAAGAATATGAATGATGAATTAAAAAAAAAACTTGTTGCATTTTGATCTTTTGATCATCGTGTTTACTAAATTCGAGAAGGTACTTCGAACTGGCGATAAAAGATTGGGCTCCAATCTCTTTCGTGATTAGTTTCGGGTTCAAGGTCGAACTACGGGCTAAATATCCCTTTATATTATCGTTTATTTTCGTTCGTCAATAAACTTCAAGGTTACATTAACCTTGGTCCAAAAAAAATACAAAAACAAGTTTGCATTTGAGCTTCCGCATTTTTATTTCGCATCAGTAGTACTCCCTCCGTTCCAATGAATTGTTTGCTTTTCGTTTTGGCACCAAGGGTAAGGGATCCAATGAGGAAGTGACAAGTGGAGCAAAACTCATGAAAATGGTCAAATTGCATATGAAAAACATTTCTAAAATAGAAAGGCAAACAATTCATTGAGACGTCCCAATATGGAATAGGCAAACAATTCATTGGGACGGAGGGAGTATAACATAAAGATGTTATTGTGTGATACATTTGTGAAATTATTGAATTTAGAGAAGTAATATTTTTATGATGAGATCAGTATCTACGTTTAAGAACTCATGTGGGTACGTGGATACAAATTTGACTTGAAAAAACGAAAAAAGTATACTTAATGTAGAATCAATAGTTTAGAGACGACTTGTTTTATGAAAAGTTTTACTGTGAATTACTTGAAAATGATTTTAAATACAGAACGACATATTTGGAGACCATTAACACGAAGAGTAAGAAAGTTGATCATGCTCCATTGTATAATTAAGGCGTCTTCCGTATCTTGTGCGAATCAAGTATTTGGAGACCCAATTACGCCACTTACCCTGAACCCCCTCTTAGCTGTCCTGATTGCATGATAAGGGCGGAATCCTTGTACAACTCCTCACTCAATGTGCTTAATTCTTCAATCAAAATAAATTTAAACAATAAAAATAAAATTTTCTTTAGTGAGAATAAAATGTGCATTTGAGGTGAAATTCTCATAACTCAAGATTTAAAACACATTTGATCAATCTCAGAATTCGAGACTTAATTTCAATACAACTTCTCAGTTTTTCTTCCACCTAAGTGACCCATCTAATTGACATAGATATTTAACTAACACAATATGATCAAAAGATACTCTGGTCAATTAATAAATAATAATATTATTATCAATTAATCAATAATGAGTAACTAAAATATTCAATTAAAATACAAAATCTACCGACGATTTAAGCTAAAAAAATATTTATTTAAGAGTATAACATTATTTTATACTCTTGAACTATTCATATTTAAAAAATATTAAATTCATTTTTTAAATTATTTTATTATTAAATGGTAAAAAATACGGAGTACGTATTAAATTGAACATTTGTTTTTTAATTTAAAATATTAACTACTTAATATAAATCCAAAGATAACTATACTATATAAATATAAATATAAATATTTGATCAATTTTAATTTTCGTTGATCAACGGGTGTAGACACCCACATTTTGACCGCCAGGTGTCTATAGCAGTTCCCGCCAAACACCCGATGATGATCGGACGTAAACGTACTTTGATAGACTCGGATATGGGCTTGTAATTATGGACATTTGGTTTAGACTTATTACGGAGTACAAATCTTACAAAACCAACCTCAAATCCAGGCCCAGTGGGTCGTTTCGAGTCAAATAACACTAATTTGGGTCGATTCCGACACCAGGGGTAAAACCGTCTTTTAGCGACCGAGTCAAAACCCGGTCAAAGATATTTCCCGAGGCATAAGGTCTGCCGTGTCACCCCCCACCAATCCGGATTGAATTCAGATACTACAAAAATCAGCCATACAAAATAATAAACAATTCCGTTTAAGGTAGAATTCGATCTCAAGTAGGAATTCTATCCGGAGACCGATTCAGACATTGACCGAGTGTAAAACACCCGGCCAATACACCCTCAAACCAGCCGGTTTTCCTCTTTCTTCTTGGCCAAGAAAGCGGAATTCTTATTTCCCTCAAATTCCTACGTTTCCTATCCTAAGCGGTATTCAAACTCTCCTAAACTAAGTTCGGAAACTCCCTATAAATAGGACCTCCCGTCCAACACAATTCACATCAATCATACATCTGAAACACAACAATTACAACAATTTTCCAGCCAACATTCACGTTTTTTACACCCATCACACGGTTTACATACAACCCGATAGTTAGCAAATCCCGACCCCTTTCCGAAGTCTCGAAATACCGACGAAACCGGCCAAACCCGACGTCCCAAATCACCCAAACCAATACACCTTAACTCATCCTCATCATCTCGACGCTCCCAAGTCTAAGCCACTTCCCGACGAGCCTTATACCGAGAACACAAAGCATGTAGGTTGAGGGTGTAAATCAAACTCATCTCTCCTTCTTCTCTTCTCTTCTTCTCGTTTTTTTTTCTGGGTCTTTTCGTCGGTCTTTTTTTATTTTTTAATATCGATACTACTAAAAACTATTTTCCTATATCGAATATTCTTAAAATATGATATCGATTCTATATAATCGAATATCGTATCAAAAAGAATTATATTAAGTTTTCGACGAAATCGTTACATCTTTTTACAACTTTTCGTCCAAAATTCTTTTTTTTATTTTTCGTTCAAAACAAACTTTTCAAAAGCTTTTCTAAAGTCATTCCGAATATTCGATATCGATTTCATAATCGAATATCGAATACGACGAATATCGAAAATATAAACCGGGTATAAATTAATCCATATTTGTACGCGATTTATAACGATTTTCGACAAAAAAATAAAAAACGGACAGACTCGCGTGCGAGTCGCGCCCGGTCCAGGCGACTCGCGCCCGAGTCTGACCCGAGTCTATTTTTTTTAAGTTTTCGTTCGTTTATTTTTATTATTTTACGAAACGATTTCTAAATTTACATCTTTTCTAAAACTATTCTAAATATTTGATAATCAACTATCGAATATATCGAATATCGAGAATATTAAGTCGGGTACGAATTATGCGATATTCGTACGCGATTTAATCAAAATTTTCCAAAAACCGTTGTCGGATTCAGGCCACCACGCGACCCGCATTGGTCTCGGGCGAGTCGCGCGGCTCTCGGCCGAGACCCATCTTTTTTTTTTTTTTTTGTTATCTCTTCTTCTTTCTCGAACATCGTTTCTTACAAAACAACGTTTTAAACTATATTTTTCAGATTTCGATTAATTCTTATTTTTTTTTTCGATTTCAATTTTATTATTTCAATCGTTACTAACCCGTTTTTTTGTGTTTGTAGCAAATTATTCTCATATTTTCTTTTTATCGTTTTATTAGACTAAAACGAACTCGCATGCTAAATAACTTCGACGTTAGTAGTTTAAACATGCATTAAACGAGTTAGCAACCCATTTTATTTTTCCTCACATGTCTTAGGAAAATAATCTCTGCATATCATTTCATCGTCGAACTAACGCGTGTACACAAAACCGAACGATATCTTAGTAAAGGCCGCTAAGTGCGGGCGGGGTTGGGTGTTCTCACTGAACTTCCCAACACGTACCCTCACCCCTTACTCAGAACCGTGGTTTCCGGATGTCCAAAACCATTGGCAACGAGAGTCATTCAATATACGATTAACCGCCCAGTCGGCATCGGTATCGATATGCTAAGGGACGAACCCGATAAACTCTCACATCGGAAATGGGCCAGGCTTTAAGTATGGCCCACTACGACATAGAGTGGGTTCGAATGGTTCCGAATAACCATAAAATTCGGTGGCGACTCCTACTTCGATTTAAAATTCTATTCGATCCATCTCATATGGAAATTCTATCGCCTCCCCAAAACCCGCGCTTCGCCGCATCGGGGTGGACCTATGTCATGTCCACAATTTGGCGACTCTGCTGGGGAATAACTGATGTGTCACTTACCATCGGCATCCTCAGGGTGAGACTCGAAAAGAAATCGTTCGATTAGTAATGTACACGTTTTAGTTCAATGGTTCATGCATAACCCCGTTCTATCCCGGGTCGGTTACTTGTGACCGACGTCCCACTATACCACGGTGCATTCCCACTTGGATGCACTAAAGACTTCAATGGCGGAACTCGTTTAGACTTTGCGGCATGTCCTAAGACCAACTCGGCTTAGGGAGTCCGTCCTCAGGACGAGAAAGCCATCGTTGTTGGTATAGACCCTATTAGACCGACCGAGACTTAGACTAAGAGCATACATGGCGTCGTTATACTGATTCTATGACTACATGCTACTTGATCTCCTTTGGTCTTTTCAAAAACCGTCATTTTTCAAAAATTTACATCTTTTTCAAACCCATCTACTTTTTCAAAACCCGGAAAGCTGCCGAATTTAAGACTTATGATTTTGACTCAAAATAGCCTATTTTTAGCCGGTATGCTGTCCAAACCTTTTCAAAAAAAAAAGCCCGAAATCTCGGCCCGATAACCCTTTTTTCTCGGTTTTCAAAAAAAAAATCGGGTCTTCCAAACCGACCTTTGCTCGGTTTTCAAATTCAAATTCCCTTTTCAAAATCCTCTTCTTCTTAGGACTTCCCGTATTTAGCAGTGTCGAGTCTTGTCATAGGTTGTTAGAATCTATAGCGTCGAAACTCCGTCGATCTTATATCACGGGTTTCCACCCCATCCCAGTCCGCCTTATTTGTCAAGGCACGGCCCACCTTCGTAGGACCAACTCCTACAAAGGAAAGCCCGTTTACACATTCGAGTCCAAAGTCTGGGGAATTCTCACATGGATTTTCCTTCGAACGGGACTAGGCCCACTTTGCCAAATCCTAAGGAAAGCCCACTGTCCACGAGTCACCCGTCTAGGTGTCTTTTCCGAGTCAACCTTTTACAAGGCATAGCCTTATAACAAAAGGTTCGTGATCCTTACATCTAAGGGTCACTCGTCCGACACTCGAGTCTTAACAAAGTCTTCAGTCCCACTCGGGGGCTACCCTTTCAGTAGAGCGACCAATCACGATTGCTCTAAGGGTCTGGTCTTACACGTGTTGGCTCACATACCCCACTTTCGAGTCACTTAGATGTCGCACCATTTGAGTCCTATCAAAGTCTTTAGTCTCACTCGGGGGCTGTCCTCCACCCGAGCAGTCAACCACGGTCACCTTAAGGGGTACCCTACGTTTATCCTGCACCGGCGTCCTTATGATGCCTTCTTCGAGTCGAACCTATACTCAAGTCACTTAGGTTTAGGTCACCACGATTGGTCCGAACACGCGACGCGGTCAAACACGGTTGCCCCATTTTCGGATTCACCCGTATGCAGCTCGAGTCCAATTCGCAGTCGTTACCTCGTCTAGATCAACGTTCGAGTATCCCGGTCCAAGAGTCTTTGTCGACCCGTCACCCCGGGCCGTGTCTAGTTTAACTCCCTCACTTGCACTTGCGCAAAGCCGAGTTTAGGCAAGTCGTGACACCCGTCATTCTCTCCAATCAAAGATCTTACCAAAAAAAACAACCAACCGAGCATCCGAGTCCGGATTTGATTCGAGTCTAAGCCTGAGTTCGAGTCTAGGATATCCTACATCCTCATTTCCAAGTCAGAGTCAGAGTCAGTTGTATTCTGTCCTCTTTTTTCAAAATTCAATAAAATCAGCTTTTCTATTTCTCATACATACTTTCCTTATGTGTTTCCGAGAACATGATGAACACCATCATACACTGTGAGCACACGCACGTGACTATTATAGGCACATCTATAATGACTGCAGGAAACCAAGCCCGTGTTTTCCTTTTACCTATTCCATGTCTGGTATAGAAAGCCACATAACTACCCGTAGCAGGAGCATATCGAATCCTATGACAAATCTGGGTAGTTTTCTAGTTTGGGTTCAGGACGGGAGGCAAGCCCACTTCCCACAATAAACACCCATCCAATAAGACTAGCCAGTCCCTACCTTAGGTGTTAGTCTGACCGACAAAAAAAAACTGGACAAAAAAATCAAAAGTCCAAGAGAAAAAAAAACAAAAGGCCAAAACAAAAAAGCTGGCCATGATCAAAAAAGAATTATCAACATCTCTCGACCAGACACGGTCAAATCAAATGAAGAATCCCATGACCGGGGCTAAGAGGTCAACCCAAAGAATTCAAAAACCCATGACCGTGAAACGATCAATTCAAAAATTATCAATACCCATACCATCCAATAGGGGAGAACAGTCAAGCTGGTCAGCTAACACCACATCTAGCCTTCCCACATTACAACCCTCAAGACCTTCTCGAGATCTATTCTAGAGACAACCCAGAATTTTGAGGATTCAAGCTCCATAGGATACACCCTAACCTTTAGGGCCAGACATGGAAATCAGATCCCGCATTATCAAACCTGCCCAATCGAAGCTCGAGCCATTCTACTCGACTTCCCCTTTACATAACAGAATTCACAATCACCATATGCAAATCCGAGAGCAAAACTCATCAAATCCCCGAGAGCAAAACTCATCAAATCCCCGAGAGCAAAACTCGTTAAAATCCCCGAGAGCAAAACTCATCAAATCCCCGAGAGCAAAACTCATCAAATCCCCGAGAGCAAAACTCATCAAATCCCCGAGAGCAAAACTCGTTAAAATCCCCGAGAGCAAAACTCATCAAATCCCCGAGAGCAGAACTCATTAAAATCCCCGAGAGCAGAACTCGTTAAAATCCCATCCCAATTCTTCTCATTCAAACCAGTTACCAGTTCCAAACACGGGAACTCAACTTGCAGTCGGCATAGAACATGCCCAAATAGTTCACACCACCTCTGGGGGCTATCCCGGAGAACGCTCACAGTCACAGGATCAACATCCTAACCATTCTAGCCCTTTGATCAAGACATCACTGGGAATGCACCTAGCCTACACCATCGCTGTGGCTAGTTACACACAGAGCCCTAGTAAACTAGGCACCATTATATATCTTTCAATCCACTGAACTACGGCTTGGTTTGATTTCACTAACACGTGAATACGTAGGCAGCCTTTCAACAGAGGCACAACCACCCACATTGACACACATTCAAAAATCACCATCATTCCGGTCACGACACTGTCATGTTCTCAACAGCTAGCTTTGTCGTCCTGGGGGCTTCTCTTAGGCAGAAGTTCTCCATCCACTCACAAAATCCAGATAAATTCAAAGAATAAAAATCTAGCCTCCTTTCTATAGTGTGTCCTAGTACTCGGCTCAGTTGAAGACGAGAATCTGTCAGGACTCGAGGCAATACCCACTTTGGAAATGTACCCAAAAATCAAAGATCCGAAAAGAACACCAGTCTACAGCATTGCTACTACTGGGTCCTGTCATTACAGAGTACATATCTTTCCCATTCCGAGGATTCGACCATGTTGTCACTCGCCTAGGCTACGGAATAGCGCAACTTAAGAGTCTTGTCGTCTTAGGTGGCCTACCCCCTACTGAGTCACGGTCTAACCCTTAGAGAGACAAAGTCGTGTCTGTCAACTCGTCCTCTCGCATCCAGAGTCGAGTCTGTCGGTATATCTCTCTCTTCAAATTCTCATTTTAAAAATTTGCAAAACTTAGCCATTTGAGAAAATCCCTTTCCTAGTCATCACAGGAATAGGCTTTATATCACACTCCCTACTTCATCTAGGCATACAGGCCTAACCAGGGAAGTTCCATGAATCCGTGTCAGAATCCGATTAGGAATCAAAGTCATCCCAAGCATCCTTATTTCCAAACCATTCCAATTTATTTTTTTCATCATTTTCCCTTTTCAAAAATTTTCGAAAAAATCATCATTTCTTCCCCAGCATGAGTCAGTGTTTCACCTAAATGTTACATACAAATTATGTCAGCATACAGGTACACCCAAGACTCCCGGAAAATTCTAAGTTCCCCAGTGGAAAAGCTCAAACAACTTCTTTCGGGATATATCTGCAAACAGATATGCCCATAGCTTCCAAGGCAAGCTCCCGCGCAATTCTAAGACAGGATATATCTGCAAACAGGTATACCCCTAGCTTCCTAGGCAAGCTCCCGCGACATTATCAGCATCAACCCAGGTATGATTTCTATTCTATGGCTGGCGAGCCCTTCACGCAGGTCTAATGGACCCTAAACGACCCGATCGGAAGTCTGCCAGGTTTTAATCCTTGATTGACCTGGTAGCTACTCTGACTTTTTGCCTTGTCCAAGCCTCAGTCAGAGTGGGGGCTCTGTAGACACCCACATTTTGACCGCCAGGTGTCTATAGCAGTTCCCGCCAAACACCCGATGATGATCGGACGTAAACGTACTTTGATAGACTCGGATATGGGCTTGTAATTATGGACATTTGGTTTAGACTTATTACGGAGTACAAATCTTACAAAACCAACCTCAAATCCAGGCCCAGTGGGTCGTTTCGAGTCAAATAACACTAATTTGGGTCGATTCCGACACCAGGGGTAAAACCGTCTTTTAGCGACCGAGTCAAAACCCGGTCAAAGATATTTCCCGAGGCATAAGGTCTGCCGTGTCACCCCCACCAATCCGGATTGAATTCAGATACTACAAAAATCAGCCATACAAAATAATAAACAATTCCGTTTAAGGTAGAATTCGATCTCAAGTAGGAATTCTATCCGGAGACCGATTCAGACATTGACCGAGTGTAAAACACCCGGCCAATACACCCTCAAACCAGCCGGTTTTCCTCTTTCTTCTTGGCCAAGAAAGCGGAATTCTTATTTCCCTCAAATTCCTACGTTTCCTATCCTAAGCGGTATTCAAACTCTCCTAAACTAAGGTCGGAAACTCCCTATAAATAGGACCTCCCGTCCAACACAATTCACATCAATCATACATCTGAAACACAACAATTACAACAATTTTCCAGCCAACATTCACGTTTTTTACACCCATCACACGGTTTACATACAACCCGATAGTTAGCAAATCCCGACCCCTTTCCGAAGTCTCGAAATACCGACGAAACCGGCCAAACCCGACGTCCCAAATCACCCAAACCAATACACCTTAACTCATCCTCATCATCTCGACGCTCCCAAGTCTAAGCCACTTCCCGACGAGCCTTATACCGAGAACACAAAGCATGTAGGTTGAGGGTGTAAATCAAACTCATCTCTCCTTCTTCTCTTCTCTTCTTCTCGTTTTTTTTTCTGGGTCTTTTCGTCGGTCTTTTTTTATATTCTAATATCGATACTACTAAAAACTATTTTCCTATATCGAATATTCTTAAAATATGATATCGATTCTATATAATCGAATATCGTATCAAAAAGAATTATATTAAGTTTTCGACGAAATCGTTACATCTTTTTACAACTTTTCGTCCAAAATTCTTTTTTTATTTTTCGTTCAAAACAAACTTTTCAAAAGCTTTTCTAAAGTCATTCCGAATATTCGATATCGATTTCATAATCGAATATCGAATACGACGAATATCGAAAATATAAACCGGGTATAAATTAATCCATATTTGTACGCGATTTATAACGATTTTCGACAAAAAAATAAAAAACGGACAGACTCGCGTGCGAGTCGCGCCCGAGTCTGACCCGAGTCTATTTTTTTTAAGTTTTCGTTCGTTTATTTTTATTATTTTACGAAACGATTTCTAAATTTACATCTTTTCTAAAACTATTCTAAATATTTGATAATCAACTATCGAATATATCGAATATCGAGAATATTAAGTCGGGTACAAATTATGCGATATTCGTACACGATTTAATCAAAATTTTCCGAAAACCGTTGTCGGATTCAGGCCACCACGCGACCCGCATTGGTCTTGGGCGAGTCGCGCGGCTCTCGGCCGAGACCCATCTTTTTTATTTTTTTTTGTTATCTCTTCTTCTTTCTCGAACATCGTTTCTTACAAAACAACGTTTTAAACTATATTTTTCAGATTTCGATTAATTCTTTTTTTTTTTTTCGATTTCAATTTTATTATTTCAGTCGTTACTAACCCGTTTTTTTGTGTTTGTAGCAAATTATTCTCATATTTTCTTTTTATCGTTTTATTAGACTAAAACGAACTCGCATGCTAAATAACTTCGACGTTAGTAGTTTAAACATGCATTAAACGAGTTAGCAACCCATTTTATTTTTCCTCACATGTCTTAGGAAAATAATCTCTGCATATCATTTCATCGTCGAACTAACGCGTGTACACAAAACCGAACGATATCTTAGTAAAGGCCGCTAAGTGCGGGCGGGGTTGGGTGTTCTCACTGAACTTCCCAACACGTACCCTCACCCCTTACTCAGAACCGTGGTTTCCGGATGTCCGAAACCATTGGCAACGAGAGTCATTCAATATACGATTAACCGCCCAGTCGGCATCGGTATCGATATGCTAAGGGACGAACCCGATAAACTCTCACATCGGAAATGGGCCAGGCTTTAAGTATGGCCCACTACGACATAGAGTGGGTTCGAATGGTTCCGAATAACCATAAAATTCGGTGGCGACTCCTACTTCGATTTAAAATTCTATTCGATCCATCTCATATGGAAATTCTATCGCCTCCCCAAAACCCGCGCTTCGCCGCGTCGGGGTGGACCTATGTCATGTCCACAACGGGTCGAATTGCGATCCTAAAATATTATCATTACTTCATTTAGTGTTTTTATAATTTAGTCTTTTTATTTCTATACCCACTTTTTTGTACCCTCGGTTAATTTTTTTTAAATAGTGTGTAAAAGGTAAATGTATCATGTCCCGATACATATTGTCAGACGATATCCCATAACTTTTTTTGTTGAGTATATTTTATAGAAGCAGTATTCAACTATTCCTGTACAAAATTAATTAGAAATAGAGTAGTATAATACCCGTGAATAATCACAGGGTTATGTACAACTTTTTGTTGGACGATTTCGTTTAAGACATTTTAGATTTAGTAACTGTCATAATCAAGAATGTCGGCCAAAGATTTACTTGTAATACACGTAAATGAATGAACGATGTAGGACTTATTCAACAAATAACCTGTGAATTTAGATTTCCAATTAATTAGATATAAGGAAGCAGTATAGATCTCAAGTGTGAATTATAAGGAAGCGTGAATTAATAACTTTGCAATTCTCTCGAGCCTAAAACAGTATATGTATTGTTTTTATACAATTTTAACAATGAATATTGGGGTGGTGTAGTGTCTAAGATATTGGAATTTGATTTGATGGTTTTGGGTTCGAAACCCATTGATGAAATTTTTTCAAGTGATTTTTTAGTTGTGTTTGCTTTGTAAAATTACCCTATAGGATGGAAGTAAACCATTGATTTTTAGTTGTGTCTGCTTTGTAAAATTACCAAGTAAATTGAATGAGAGAGCTTGATTTCCAAATAGTGGATTAAGAGGGTGTCACTTCATTGTTAGTGGTGTCTTCTATAATATATAAGAGATATACATTCGCTATTGATAAGAATAAGTGGATTGGGTGATTTTTTATTTAAAAGATTCAGTTCCGTATCAACTTAAGTTATTAGGGTATAGATTTATTTTGTAACATCAGGCCTATTCTGTAAAATAAAAATATAATGTCCGGTAAATATTAGTTTACTTTTTTTGTTATAATTTCAGTATAAAAGAATCCAGACTGTTTCAAGTAACCTTATCAGAAGGTATGTGTCAAATTAATTAGTGTTTTAAAGAATATATAAAAATTGACGGACAAAATAGCATCTGAAATGAATAGAATTTTTTTTAAAAAAAGTCATGATCATGAAAAATGTTTGCAAATATTAGAGAAAGATACTGTAATAGATGCATTAGGGATTCATATTTTGAATAAGGATTAATTTAGCTGGTATAATGTCAAGGTTAATTCAGTGCCGAGAGCCCGAGACGGGATTGTGAGGAGGGATTGTCCAGCTCAAACTGTGTAGCCCAAGACGTTGAATGCAACATATTACAGCTTGATTAGGAAGATAGCTTGATTAGGAAGATTTTGCGTAATTACCTAAAATAACTCTGGATTAATGTGGGTGAAGTATTTCAGAATAGAGACCAATGAGTTGCGTCACCTCAGCTGTCTTGGTCTCTGTTTTAATCCATCAATATATATTAATAAAGCAGGAACTTTTCAAGCGATGTGATTGGTCCAAATTTTTTAATATATTTTTTAAGTTAAATAAAGAATATGAAAATTTGTATATGAAAAAAAAAATCCTACTCCACCTAGGACTCGATTTTTTTTAAATTTAAATAAATAATATAGAAACTTGTATAGAAAAAAAACAATTATGCTTCATTTAAGACTAAAAAATTATCACTATTTAAACCGACGATTATCACCTCATAAGTCACAAAAATTGGACAACGAAAGTGTGAAATGCTTTGCCATTTCTGTTTTAAGACTAAACCAAAAATATTTTAAATTTTAAAAAAAGTTCTTAAAAATATATAAACTTAAGTGAAATTGTCCCACATTGAAGAATTATAATTCTATAAGTAAGAGTAATTATTCGTCATTACACAAAAATTATTTTGAAGTCTTAAAAAGAACGCTCTTATGAATATAAACTTAAGTTAAATTGTCTCACATTGAAAAATTATAATATAATGTGATAAAATTCTGAATATTATATAAATAAGAGTAATCATTCTTTCTAACTTTCTTAGATATTAAACAAAATTCTTTTAAATCTTAAAAAATCTCTTAAAACTATAAATTTAAGTAAAAATTATTTTACATTTAAAAATTATAATGAGGTCATAGAATTCTAAATAAGAGTAATAATAATTAGTTATTATACATTAACCAAAAATCTTGAGTCATAAAATGAATTTAAGAAGAAAGTTTAAGACTATAAACCAACATTTTTTAATTCTTAAGAATTTTTAAAAATATAAATTTAAAATTTTAAAATAATTAATAATAAAAATAAAAGTACTACTTATATCATTATCGTGAAAAGTTTGTCAGAATAATGCTCAAATCAGGTATAAGGTAGTGGAACTTGCTTGCTATAGTGGGGGTGTCGGGATCAATTCCAACTACTGAAGTTTTTTTAAATCCTATTAGGAAAGATCATAGAAACTAGGCACACAAAAGTGGGACGGGGGATCCGCACTGTAGGAACTTGCTTGCTATTGTGGGGTTTAGTGCAAATACAAATACAAATACAACATATATGAATCTACCACTGAGCTACTACAATTCACTTGTCTTCTAATTACATTAAAATAAGTTTATACCTGATTTAACAAAAAAAATCATAAACCCGCCATTGCCAGTAGTGGGTTAAAGGTTTTTTTTCTGCTTATATGTATTTAATAGATTTGTCATTGGGGATGACGGCTTTACTCCGCACAAAAACGAAGTTCGATCCAAACCTATCAGAGCACCATTTTGTTAATTAGTCTTTATTCCGACCCAAAACGATAATAAGTTTATTTTTGAGCATTAATTTGACAAATTTCTCTATTATTCTAATACAAATAGATATATTTTCTTTTCCTTTACTTTATTATGATTAATAAGAGTAATAATTCGTCCTTAGATATCAACCCAAAAAATTAACCCACATCGAAAAATTATAAGAAGGTGATGGAATATTATATTATAAATAAGGATAATCGTTCGTTTTTAGATATCAACAAAAATTTTAAGAAAATAAGATTATCAACCACATCACATGGTCTTAAGACTCTAACGTGGTGATCAGAGTATCTACAATTATAAATATGAAGTCGTAATTTTGAACTTTACTATCATTTCAAATGCATTCATAATTGTACTATTTTGAGTATTACAAATAAGTAAGAGTATGCATCGTTACTTTAAACGACAACATTCATTATTATAACTTGTGCGCTAATGATGACAAATTTGTTTTTTATCACATGTTTCATCATTGTTGACCGTAATATGTTGCCATTTTACACAGTGAATATTTATATCTACGTATATTTATGTGCAAGGTACTTTAATTAGTCTTTTATTCACTACTACAAATAAGATTAAAGAGGATGGTTGGATAAGGAACCGTCCTTTAGGTCGACGTCCTATTAAATCAAATAGCGCGGTTCCAAGAAGGTCAAACCGTCCTATTTAATTGCAGAACCGTCCTATTTAATTGCAGAACCGTCCTATTAAATTGTTTACAAATAGGACGATCGTCCTATTTGTAAACAATTTAATAGGACGGTTCTGCAATTAAATAGGACGGTTTGACCTTCTTGGAACCGCGTTATTTGATTTAATAGGACGTCGACCTAAAGGACGGTTCCTTATCCAACCATCCTCTTTAATCTTATTTGTAGTAGTGATTCTAACTACAATACACAATATATAATGCCTATAATTTAATTTGACGTTTACCGTATATATATATATATAGAGGAAGGATCAAGTGAGTCCTTTTATTTTTTTTGAGTCCATGAGTCCTATCTAGAACCATTGATCTAGAGTGGGATGGATGGTGGTGATTGATTCCAGTAATTAAGGCAATAAATAACATATTTTGGTAAAAATAAAATCAAATCCTCTCTCCTCCCTTAATTATCTTCAACCAATACACGTTACTTCCTCACATTCAATTTTTTCCTCACATTCAATTTTTTCATTCATCATCCCAAACACAATCGCTCGACTTCTGTTTCTTTTCAAAACACACCCGCGCATCCTCCCGTCTTCAACTCAAGCAAGGCTACATTGAAGCAACTCTCTAACTTCAGCAAAGATAATCTTCAGGTGGCATGATACAAGGTAACTCGCTAATTAATACTCGATTGTTGTACTAAAGAACTAGGTTTAGTTTATATTCGTATCTGATTTCATTAATTTTCTCGCTAATTATTGATTGATTTACTTTGCTGCGTTTGTGCCCTATAATTAATTGGTTTCACTAAAGATTGTTGCGGTATCTGGGTATGAATCTGTAGAGTTTAATTAAATTCACCTACTTCATATTATGCTTCTACTATGCTTCTACTCTTCATACTTAGTCTAACATATATTGAATGTTACTCTAATGCTCTTATGAGTTACTGTAATAAACTTGAGGTGTTACTGTAAGGGGTTGTTCAGTTAGTGTTACACATGTATGATGTTATTTTAAAGACGACCATGTGTTACTGTAATGTACAAGACATGTTACTTTTACTTCCATCTTTGCGTTACTTTGAATGCTAGTAATCTGGTACATTTAATTGTGTAGACGTGTTACTCTAATTTGCACTCTATGTTACTCTAACATTTTCTTTGTGTTACTTTAACGCGTATCAGCTTTACATATGGTATTTCTTTCACTCGTATCAGTTGTACTTTAATTTTATATACCAGATTAAACTGTAACAATAGTTGTACATAATTATTGTACTTTTCAAATGGCAAAAGGAGGAGACAAATCAAGGTGCGATCGCGGTTGTTGGATAACGTAGATAAGTATGTGGACACTAGGCAAAAGATCATCGATGGTCCCAAGAGCAAGCCAACAAAGGGTCGAAAAAAATAACGTGTCTAACGAATTATGTCATCTTTTTCTAATTACGAATAATGCTTTGTATCGTTTTCAAAACTTGTTATGTACATTAGTATTTTGATTATCACCAATGGAACAACGCTGTTAAACTCTGTTACCCTGACTAATTGTTCCTGTCACTCTAATTAACGATCGGTGTTACTATGGGAATGAATGAAGTTTACCCAATATACAAATGTGGTCTCATAATCATTGTGTTACATTGACGCATTATAACTGTTACTTTAATGAACAAATGATGTTACTCTAAGTCATTAATGATGTTATTCTTTGTCTCATAGTTAAACAATGTTATTATCAATGACGCATTATATATGGTTCTTTAAAAAGTGAATGTTGTTACTTTGGTAATGAATGGTTATAATCCAAGTTATCCTCAGTTACTTTGGTAATGAATTGTTTAAACAACGTTGCTGTCCTCAGTTACCTTCATGCATTATGTCTGTTACTGTAACTAACGAATGGTGTTACTCCAATAGACATGAGATGTTACTCTAACCAAATACACATGTATTAAATAAATATATATAGTTAATTGAAACGTAGCACAGCGCTATGTGTAAAAAAATGTGTACAAAATCCAGTTCCTGTGTTTTGCCAAACCCCCCCTCCCCCCAGAAACGGACTGTCTCTGCAACCTGAACTCCCGAATTAATCCGCACAAGCTTCTGTATCAATGAAGCTTTAGTGCCGTGTCTGCTTCAACAAAAAACAAAACAATAATATCAGTGAAGCTTACGTTACTGTAACTCAGGAGGTATGTTACTTCAATGACGTTTCTGCGTTAATATAAAACAAAACAATAGTATCAGTGTATATTATGGAAAACCTAAATAAGAAACATAAAACCCTGGAATCTATAAAGATCGATAGAGCAACTAACCATTGATAGGAAACTATGATGAATGAAATAACAATGAAAGCAATATCAACATTAAAATTGACGGTTATATCAATTCATAAGTTGTGTTACTCTAACTATTACACTATGTTACTTTAACATCATCATCATCAAACCCTTTTTTCTAAACGTTCAGTGTGTTACTGTAATTGCAATGAAGTGTTACTTTAACTCAGAAGGCATGTTACTTCAACGACGAATCTGCGTTAACTGAAATCAAAAAAATAGAATCAATGGATATCAGGGAAAATCTTAATAAAAAGCATAAAGACCTGTAATCTATAGAGATCGAGATATCAAAATACCATTGATACGAAACTGTGATATCAAAACGCAATGACATCAAAACAACGCAAATTGATACGAACTGTGATACGGAATGACAATGAAAGCACTATAAACATGAAGATCGACGTAAAAAAAACGCAATTCGACGCGATAAAACATTGATATGAAAACACAAATTGAAAGCCATATGACTATTGAAATCCATGAAGAAAAAACGAATAAAAACGTGAATGAAACACTGAAACTCACCATTGTTATACTCGATTAGTTGCATATCAACCGTTGAAGACGATGATGCGGTCATTGAATCTATTGTAGCAGAATTTCGAGTTCAAAATCGATGAATGAGCGTGAATGAATCAGAGTTTTTTTTTTAGGTGTGAATGAACGTGAAATGAAAATTGTGATAATGAACGTGAATGATAGTAAGTTATTGTTTCCTAAATTCTTGTGAGTTATTTTAGGAACGTAAATCTTCCTTCTTTTTTTTTTTTTTTAATGCAACGCATCTTGTCCATCCATCCTCATCTCATCCAATGGATGAGATGAGGACTCATGGACTCATATATAGAGAAGGACTCATAAGAGCCTTACTCTATATATATATATATATATGATCCCTTGAAATACATTTACGTATATGGATAATATTGCTTTAATTATAATTTAATTTGACGTTTACCGTATATATTATGTATATCTGATCCTTTAAAATACATTTACGTATATGGCTAATATTGCTCTACTATTAGGCATACTCTTTAAGTTCGACTGACTCTCTACTGTTGTATTCATAAATTTATGCAATCATCCAACTTGGTGTCCTTATCAACGTCACTAAAAAGCGGTCCGTGAATCGCACGAGCTTTTCATCTAGTAAATAAATAAAGGAGGTGAAAAAAAGACAACTTATGTACCATCCATCAAGCATCATGTTTGATCTCTTTTATTTGATCCGTTGTAGATTTATGACGGATATCACTGTAGTAAATAAGAATTTACTTAAGGACAAATCCCCTCTCTATCATCATCTTCTTCTTTACTTTTCCCATTCTTCTACTCCAACAAATCTTCCATCCTTGTACTTTTTTAATTCTTGGCTCAAATTTCTGGCAAATATTTCTTCCTTCTATCCTTTCTTCCCTTTTTTATTTTTCTTCTTGGAGAAATGGATATGGCGTTGACCATGGAGCTTTACCTTTCTTCTTCCATCTCCATCTCCATCTCCCACGCCCTAACCATCTTCTCCCGAATACCTCAACCCTCTCCTATATCTTCCATACCTGCTACTCTCCCTACCTGTAAGTTTTGGAACTTCTAATCTCCTCGCTTTCTTTTTCTCTTTTTTTCTTCTTCATCTGAAAATCTGTCTCTCGGTGGAATGTTCGCCCGATTTGATATCATCCTGAACAGTGTAGGCCTTTAAATTGTAGATTTGTGTTGATGATTGAGTATAGGTTTTGGTATATCTGTGAGTTCTAGGCTACTGCTTAGGGTTAGGAATTGATTTGGGGGAAATGTCGAAAAACGAATTAGGGTTTCTGAAACCTAGTGTGCCAAGTTGGAAAGAACAATTAGCTAGGAAGACACTTAGGAATGTTAGATTGCAAGGGCATTCATATGTCGATTTACGAGAAGATGGAAAGCGTTTTATATTCTTCTGTACCTTGTGTTTAGCGCCCTGTTATAGCGATGACGTGTTGTTCGATCATTTGAGAGGTAATCTTCATAAGGAGAGGTATGCAGCTGCAAAGGCGACATTGATGGGGCTGAACCCTTGGCCTTTTGATGATGGTGTTCTTTTCTTCCCGATTTCGGATGATGAAAGGAAAGATAGAGGATCCCAGGCTGCTAAAAACCATGGCTTGGTGGATGAGCGTGAGTGTCTTGACAGTCTTGCTATTGTAGTCAAGAGTGGTTTTTCAAATCCCGAGCATGGGAATGGCAACTTTGGGAGTGACTATGATGCTAGTAATGATGGTGTCGTGGGTTTTGATTTGGTGATTCCTGGTGTTGTTGGCAAGGATAATGTTTCAGACTTGAGGGTGAGGCTAGTAGGGTATGGGCAGATTACTAGTAAGGTATTGAGGAGAGATGAGGTTAACATTGGTATGCAACGAATCTGGTGTGAATGGTTGGGGAAAAGAAATGGCGATGATGATGAAATTCATTCTAGGATTTCCTCTTACGACTTTGCCATTGTGACTTTCAGTTACTTCTATGATTTGGGCAAACAGGGTTTGTTTGATGGGTTCAGGACATTGCTACTTACTGGTGGGGAGGACGGTGAGAACTGCAGTAGTTCAAGAAAGAGGAAAGAATCATTTTCTGATTCGGAAATTAATAGTGAGGCACATAATTCCCATCCCGATTCATCCGGAGAGGATTCTCAAGCCTCGCCAAGTACTATGAATTCGGCTTTACTCGTAAATCGCTATGATGATCATCTTGTGAATTCAAGAATTATACCTAGTAAATCACTTAGACGAGAATTGAGGAAGCAGCAACGCGTGGCATCTGGGAAAATGTGTGATATCTGTCAACAGAAGATGATAGCCGGGAAAGATGTGGCTACTCTGGTCAACCTTAAGACTGGAAGACTTGCCTGCTCTAGTAGGAACATACATGGGGTAAGATTACTTTATCAATCCATCTTTACCTATAGTTGTTTATAACGTTATAAACAACATGAAAGTAATTAGCTTCTACCCGAAGTTTTGAGTTATTGAATAGATGGTTTAGCTTAATTTCATGTTTCTCTTATTGGCTTATATATGATCTTTGTGTTGGCTTGCTTGACCAGTCTTCAATCTTGAATGATCTAAATATTTGATATGTTGCCCTCACACTATCTTATCCGACGCCTATCCAGACTCTCCTTTTCCAAAAGTTTATTGGACCGTAATATTTGGTAGAATACAATATGGCTCTCCAACAAGAAAGTCTATAAACAACCAATAAAATTACAGTTTATATTTGGTTGGGTTTTTACAGTGGATTATCTCTTTTTTCTTTAATTATATCTATTGATATTGAATGTTATCTTCCCTTGTGCATTAAATTACTTTTCCCCTCTTTTCTTATGTTTACATTTTTTTTCTTCTATTTAATATCTTCTTAATTTATTCAAAGGCTTTCCATAATTATTTTCTGCCTTCTCATTTATTTTTCCACTCATCTTGCACCATTCTACCATCACACTGTTTTTTTTACTCCCGTTGTTCAGACTGGACGCTTTGTTTTGGCTGCATATGATCTTTGTTGACCTGTCTTCTGTTTGATTCTTTGAGCTAGTTTTCGCAATTTCTGTGCTCCAAGCAGTTAGCATGCATGTTACACTTATTATTTGAAACTTTGGGAGTGTTTTTTTCTTTCATCTTTCACGAAATGAGAGAAATACAGAGCAAGAAATAATCATTGTAACTTGACTGGGATGTTACAATCACAACCTGTATAGGCATTCCATGTGTTCCATACTTCGTGCCTCATCCACTGGATACTACTATGTGAGTTTGAGATGTTCATGGAGCCACCTGCGCGTCCCAAAGTGAGAAGAAGATCTAAAAGGAAAGTGAAATCCAATTTCAGTCAACTAGAGGAGAGCGAAGCAAATGCGAATAACATCAAATCCAATCTGTTGAGAAAAGCCAGTGAGACAGGGACCTCTTGTGAGAGAATATGCTCAGTGTTCTGCCCGGATTGCCAAGGGACTGGCATCGAAGTTGAAGGAGATGAACTGGAAAAGCCGACCATTTCTCTTTCAGAGGTTGGTTTTACAAGTATGGATGATGGTATCCAGTTTTCTACTTTGACGTGAATATGCAGTTTATTAATATCCGAGTTTCTTCATTGTATCAGATGTTCAAGTATAAGATCAAAATGAGTGATGCACATAGAGCTTGGATGAAGTGTCCAGAGGAGTTGGTGAACTGTTCAACTGGCTTTACCTTTCCTGTCCAGGCAGACAATGTTGAGGTACTGTGTACTGAGACCAGTCAGTAGCCCTTTACAGTATAATGTTGATTGCACTTTGAAGTAGCTAGATGAGACAATGTTGGTTGTGATTGTGTGAATTTATTTGGTGCCAGGAAAAGGTGGTCAATATGAAGTTACTACATTTCTACCGTGCAGATGAAGATTGTTGGCCTTCAGGTTCCTAGAATTGGACTTGTTCATGATGTCGACAAAACTTGGTGTTGGTGGGTGAGATCAGTAGCGCTCCTGTTTGATGTTTCATGTAAAGAATTAGTGAGATGATGTTCATATAAATAGTAGTGCAGTTTAAGCTTTTGTAAATTGATGATCAATTATAGGTTAACATGTTATACAACACATCTGTTGGTTGTTAATCCGTGATTGTTCGTGGATATTGTCCGTATACCATATGTGCGAGTATGGATTAGTTGGTCATTTGTTTGATAATGCTGACTTAAAATGTTTTGGACGTCTTGTAATTCACATTACACAGACACCCTGAATCGGGTGTTAATTCGCAAAACAAATCCCGATGTTTTGTAATCTTGAGTCTTGACGACAGAATTTTATATTACATTAAATAAGCAAGTCTACTTTAAATCAGGTGTTAATTTGGAAAACAAACATTGTATAGAATTTGACATTGCATCAAAATAATGTGAGTAACAAGTTTATTATGTAATCAAGTACTGTATAGTGTATACAGTATCTAAATTAAATGCAACGTAACTTCTCAAAACACTTGTCCTAATGAGTAAGGATTATGATATAATACTCTTCACATGTATTCATGAAACAGGATAATCATTTACAAACAGAAAGAGTATTATTTTGCAAATAATCCTACTACAAAATATGAGCTGAAAAATTTATTAACACGTGAATTCACTTAAGTTAGAATGTTGTAGTTAGTGATGGTGTTTATGAATTGGCATATAGTGATATACTTGTACATGTGAATTCGAAGCTAGTTGAGTGCATTTACATATGTTTCACGAGTAAGCTACCGACAATGTTTGTGGCGGCGCCATACATTAAATCATAATAATATCTGATTGTTTTAAAATTTAAGACGGAAGGATATTCCGTCTTAAACAAGACTAACTGACGTTAAAATGATATGATTATAGATTATCTTTAAATCTGCTTCTAGAGTCTAGACTATAAAACATTCATATATAGTTTAATTGAACTTGACAAAACTGAATAACAAATCCGTTGTAGTCTAGTTGGTTAGGATACTCGGCTCTCACCCGAGAGACCCGGGTTCAAGTCCCGGCAACGGAAATTTTAATTTTTTCTATTATGAAAAATTAATCTCACCCCAACCATATTAAACCCTAAAAAATTAAAAATTTCGCTCCCAGATTCAAGCCCTAAAAATTGTTAATCCTCCAAACTCATGTCAATCTTTGATCGAATTCTCTCCTAATCTTCTGTTGATTGATTCGATTTTCGCTGTAGAAAAGGTTTGTTGATTCGAATTTGCGCTTCAATTGCATTAAACCTTCAAAATTTTGTATTTTTATTCCCTGAATTGGTTTCCCCCAAATTAAGAAGGGTTTAGGTAATTTACGTTTCCCCAAATTAATTTGCGTGTAGGGTTTAGGATTTTTTGTTCCCTGAATTGATTTTCCTCAAGTTACAGAGTAATTTGGGCTTCGAAAATGTTGCATTTTTCTGTATCACTCCCCTGACCGTCTTCTCCAATATTTATTCATTCATTCGATACATACAGGCGTAATTTCTGATGGAAGCAGGAGGTGGTAAGGGAACTGTGACGTCGTTGTCATCGCTGTTTCCGGCCAAGGAAGCGCAGAAAGCCGCCGAGCGTGTGAAGGACAACATCAATGAGAAGTATAAGGAGCTTGACAACCTTCAGAGCTTCGTCAATGACAATACCAATTTAATCAACCTACTCAACCGCCTTCCCGATCAACTCCACCACCCCATCATGGTTCGTATCCCCCCTTTCTTCTTTACTGACAAGCGGAAATGATGCTAATGGAATGGCAACAGGGAAAGTTGTTTTAATAGTTTGAGGTTTTGTTTTTCAGGTTCCGTTTGGGAAAGCTGCATTCTTTCCAGGTCGTTTAGTTCACACCAATGAGTTTATGGTAATTTTCATCTTCTTATCTCTTCTTCCTTTCCTTTCCAATCCAACCCATATATTTACTTTAAATACTAGCATGGATAAGTGGATCAACTGCAAGTCTGTAACTTATTGTTTAGAATCATGAGAGTAGGTCCTTTTGAAGGATAGCTGATTGTGTAAGTACGGTGCTTATGGAATCGTTTAGCGTATGCGATGTCCTAGCTGATTCAGTAGCGTATGCGATGTCCTATGCTAAAATCTTGCCTTTTTGACAAGCAAACCAAAGTGAGCAGGTTCATGTGAACAAGGGTTTGGGGTCGTTGGGTGATGTGATGGGGTTCTAGAAACTTGTGGTAAACGAATGCTAGATTGGATGTAAACAGCCATTTGAAGGAAGGGTTGTGATGTATGCATGTGCTAAGCTGGTATCGTAAAAATCAACTCTGAAAAAACTATAGCGTGGATCAAGTTTGTTACCACACTGCTACAACAATGCATTTTTTTTGTCTTGGCAAGTATTATTATTTCCGTGATGCAGTGCTGTAATTTGTAGCTGGTCTTTGTTTTATACTCCCTCCGTTCCAACCATTTGTATACGTTTGCTTTATGCACGTACGTCGATACTCCTTTTCTTTTGTCTATATCTTTAGTTACGTGTTACTAAAAATTATAAAATTTTGATATTCATAATGTATTTTATTAGACGATTTAAACAAGATCTCACATGACTATCTTTTATATTATATGTTAGAAGTTACATTGAAGATTTCCATCACGTATAAATAGTGTTAAAAACCAAATGTATACAAATGGTTGGAACGGAGGGAGTACATCAACGATGACCATAATATTATTATAATATTACAGACTTCATAACTACAGGGGTCCTAAACTTCTGATACAAGTCTGCTTTAATTTAATGCCTCTTAGGTTCTCTTAGGTGAGGGTTATTTTGCTGAAAGATCAGCCAAACAAACTGCCGACATTCTCAAAAGAAGAGGAAACATGTTGGATTCTGAATTTGATTCCCTTAAATCTGTCATTGAAGATCTCAAAACTGAGGCTTCATTTTTTGAGAGGACAGCTGAGGAAGCTTCAGTAAGTCCTCTTCAATTACTTGTTAGTTCTTACTCTTGATTTTCATGTCAAATATGCACATGCTCAGTTAGTTTCCCCTTGCTAAATACAGGAGGGTCTTGTGGAAATCAGAGAAGAGTATATTGATGATGAACACGACGATGGTGAGGAAGGTTCTGAAGAAAATACGTCAAATTCAGGCAAGATACATTTTTCACATACATTGCTTAGTTGTTCGGACTTTGGAGATGATGGTTATTCCGTCTCTATCACATTTGACTCTCGTATTTGTATAAGAATCAACTCATTTTACAGTAGGTTAATTGAGTAAAAGTTACTCTCTGCTATTTGGGACCTAGATTTTCATCTTATTTTTGTACTCTCTACTACTTGTACTAGTCTACTTAATAAATTGTTTAGGGATATGGTATCTTGTTTGTGGTATCTGCTTGACAAACGTTGTTTCAGTGCATCAAATGAAATCTGGACTTGTTTTTCTTTACTTACTACCCCAGCTAAAGAAATTTATTTATCATACTTATTCCTGGACTTTCTTCTCCTTGATTGTTGTTTCCTTTGCATTCACGATGGGGTATGAAAGATAAAGACTTAAACGACATGGCTGTCACCCTTAGTTGCTCGTATTATATTGTGAAGTAGCAATCAAACATGTTTTCGGATGCAATTTCTATTATGAGTTATTCGGAAAACAACCTTGGTCATATTTGCTTTTTGCCCCATCATTGACACTTTGACAGGAGTGATGTTGGTGTTTTTTGTTTCCTTCACAATGCATATCATTTTTTGCATGTGAATATGAACTGGGATAGGTTGGTTTAACTCTTGGATGTATGGGTCTAGGTTTCATTAATAGAGTAGCATCACGGGGCATGAATCTTAAATATTGAATTGTGCATGCTCTCTTAATAGTGTCTTGCTATGCTGGTAGAACTTGGCTGTAACAATTACAAGTCAGCGATAGAGCTCATATCTAAACTATGCTAACATATGCAGCTCCATTCCAAGAAAATTCAAATGCACCTAGTGTGTCTGCAGCTAATAGTACAACTGGAGTAATTGATGACCAAGAGTATGCTCGTATGATGGCTAGATTTGATGAGCTTGAGGAAGAAGAACTTAAATTAGAAGATATTAAAGATGAAGATGAAGATGAAGCCAATGAGGATCTTAAGGGGATGGTGAGTCGTCAGAAAGCAACACCTACTTTTGAAACTATAATGAACTACGAGTTTTGTTTAGTTCTTTAACGTACTGAGGCACTTGTTAATCCCTAAATGAAATGAAATACAATGCTCAATATAAAATGGCAGTAAGAGAATTAAGAAAAAGGTAAATTTCAAATGTATATAGAACTGTCTTTTGCTGCTCAAACTTGAAAGACTAAGCTATACAATTTTTACCCTTTTTAGAGAAAATAAATTATATTATAAATTAAAACATTAGAGGACTAAAGCCTCTTAATTTTACTGGTTACAATGAACTGCAACCCCTTTGAATTATGTAACTCTTTATAGGCATCATTTATTGTCAGCCCTCTAAAACTTCGAAATTTTCACAATTAGGACCAAGTGCATTCAGATGCTAGGTCTCATGGTGAAGTATTCTCTGATGTTTCCCAACCAGAAGTTGCCGCCACATCAAATGTAAGTAACATGTATCCTGTTGTTGGGGTGGGGTTGTGCTTTTTATTGGCTTTTGTTGGTTGTAAATGCCTAATTAGGGGTCTTAATGTACTTCTAATTCATGCTGTGGGTAACATAACTTCTTTTACTTTGTTTTTTCAACTGTGCAGAAGAAAAAAGTGAGTTGGCAGCCAATGCATAAAGGTATGTTTGTTTTTGTCCAGAGTGATTCCTTTTGTGCTTCGAAGTCATGGTAGTTTTTAGGGGCACTTATTTTGTGCAATTCTGACCTCTCTCGTCTTATATTTATATTGATATTGAAAGGCAGAACCTATGTGAAACATTCTGTTGGCATCAATTGCGTTATGATGGCTGGGTTTTGGAATCTTATGTAGAGGGTGGTCATTTAGTCAAATCACAAGAACTGTTGCGGTTGGTGCTTATCTCTACATACTAATGTTTTATTTTGCATTTTGATATTATTAGCAGATGAATCCTCGTATGAGAAAGCTTTACCACAATCCCTTGTGAGTAAGTCAGTAGCCGAAGACCATCTCCCATCTGTGTTGAAGAGCAGTGTTCAGCCATCATCAAAGTCAAAATCCAAGGTACCAATAATTTTGATCTTCATGATTGATCGAATCTTCTACATATGCCTGTGTTAAGTCTAGATATGTGTTTGTCTGTACTGTAAAGGTTCATTCTTCAACAGACGAAGTTAATATAATGCTGCCACAAAATAAGCTCTTTACCACTCCACCATGGAAGGCCATTATCTCTCTTAATTACCCAGTGGAGTGGTCTGTGATGTTTCAAAAGAAGCAGGAGATTTGAAACTAGTTTTTATATTTGGAGCAAAGAAGAACCGACATTTTTTTTCCTGAATTTTCTTTGTACCCCGGACTGCAAAAATCTGTCTTGCAAGAAGGTTACTACTTACTATAGCTAATTAGAAGGTTACAATAAGACTCCTTGACGCCAAGATAGGAATATTGGAATTTCTGTTTCCTCCCCCCACTAAGATTTTCCCACTTATTGTTTTATTCCGTCAGAATTGAATAAAGGTGGGAAAATCATTGGGGGGGGGGGGGGGGGGGGGGAGGGGGATCTGTGACAAAGAAGCCTCTGATTGCGTTATTGCACGACCTCTTTTTCACTATAAAGCTATAAAAATGTACGGCTTGCTCAGGGAAACATATCATGGTACAAAGAAGCCCAACTCTTTCACATCCCTTTGTAACTTTTAAACTCAATTCTTTTTGTTTAGTCATGTAGCTTCAACACTTCTCGTTACTTCATGAGCCCTTATTGTAACACTGTCAGTCCACTCTTCTGATAATTTAGTTCCACTGCTTCATTAGCACAGTTGTCCTTAGGACTTAGGAGAGGTTGGATGTTGATAATGACGCTCTGGCAGGTCCTACCTCTCGACATACCATTACATCCATTAGCCTTGGCGTCCTTGGGAGAGGTAAAATGGGGATTTTGCTGTGGTTGCCTGAACATTTAAACGAGTCATGCACAGTATCTTGTGTCATGGTCATTAACTCATTAATGCTTCTCTTCATGCTGTACTGCGGTCGCTAATGCCTAATCCTGCACTTCCTATTTCCTACTTGACAACAACATTACCTTATGAATCAATGGTTTCATAGAATAAAAGGGCTTTGTCAGTGTATGCAGTATTTCCTCTTTTTTTTGAACCGAAAGAAAACGAATATGGATGATCGATAATAGAACTTGCTTAGACCCATTGCTATGTCAAATGCAAGAAGTTTAGAAAAATTTAGTGAGTCATTTTGTTTACTCCGCCATATTTTATCTCAAGTTATGAGAAGTTCACATTTTTTCACTTCTTACCAATGAAAGATGTTTCACTTTAAGGCTGTCATATACTAATATTTACGAAAGAAATATCTGGTTTAAGAGAATGAGAAGCGTGAGAAGAAAATGGACATCAGGAGGATGAACATGGGCTAGCGATAAGAACAGATAAAAAGGAGGGCTTGTTTTTTCACTCTTGCTTTTCTTGAATCCCAGTTCTGATTTGAATATATGAATTATATCTGTAGGGAGTGATCACATGAAACAAGGTTGCCTGAATTTGAAATTCTGGTTGAATAGGGATCGTAGAAAGTAGGTGTATTGTGGGTGAACTATGGTCCTCATCTCTGTTGAAGTTTGTTTATAATGAAACTCTGTCTTCTGCTTGATGGATTGATATCAACTCGTTCTTCATTGCCAGGTTGGTGCATCAATGTCTAATCGAGAAGTCGAATTTCAGATGTCCAGGCAAGCTACTGATAGTTTGAAGGTAACTTTATTGGAATTATACATTCCAACTTTGGTCGACGAAGCTCTTTGCGTATTTGCTTTATAATTTTCTTAATAACTTGCAGGCCTTCACCGGCTCCATAATAGAGAGGACAGTCGATGTGCCAACTAACCCCAACAAAGATACTACTGCTCAGGTATACATCCTTCATAACCTGACTAATTGCTGTAGGTTGTTATGTATGGTTCTTGTGGTTAAGGTTATAATGATCATCGACCAGTCCGTCTCTCTTAAGACGGATATATCCGTCCCATGTGGTTAGATGGACGGGCTCTTTGCTTTTCCCAATGCTTTGTCTTTATCTATCCTACTTGATTAAAGCCCGTGCGCTGCACGGGTTAGTTGGCTTAATTACATTGATGATATGATGTACATTCGTTAAATAAGAAACTTAATCAATCTATATCGTTATAATAAATAAGATGATTACATGATATTAATAATCAAACTTATTTTAGCTAAGTTTATAGTCTTAAACGCTCATTTTAAAACTCAAAAGAACGTATTTTGATGTAGGATTGCCTCATCATAAATTTGATGTAGGATAATTTACTCAAGGTTTATATCTACTTTTAAGACCTATAAAACCGCACGACTACTCTTATTAACTCCGTACAATATATAGAATCATCACCTTATTTTAATTTTTCGATGTGGTATAATTTTAGGTTTGTACTTACTCTTTTTAAAAGCTCTTGTAATCATCATACTTTTTCGATGTAGTATAATTTACTTAATTAAGTTTATAGTTTTAAGAGCTATTTTTAAAAATTAAAAGAGTTTGTTTTTATATCTAAGTTAAATGACAGACGATTACTCTTTATTTATATAATCGAATTTGATAATCTTATTATATATAGTAGTTTGGATGAATGATTACTCTTATTCATATAATAAAAAAAAATTATTTAAGTTTAGATATAGTCTAATTAAGAACTTTTATTTATAGACAAATGATTACTCTTATTTATAATATATAGAATTTCATCCCTCATCTTAATTTTTTGATGCGGGATGATTATACTTTAACTATATAGTCTTAGTCTTAAGGAAAAAAATTTAAGTCTCAAAAGATTATTGGTTAATATCTAAGAACGAAAGATTATTACGTAGGATTCTATCACCTCATTATAATTTTTCGATATATGATAATTTTAATTTAACTTTATTTGTAGTCTTATTAAGAAATTTTTTAAGAATAAAAAGTTATTTTGTTGATATCTAAGAACGAATAATTAGTCTTATTTATTTATAATATAAATTTCATCAACTCATTATAATTTAGAGAAATGATTACTTTTACTTAAATAATAGAGAAATGATTACTTTTACTTAAAAAATAGTGTGACCGGATGGAGTATAATTTTTCGATGTGGAATAATTTACTTAAGTTTATCGTCTCTTAACAGTTTTTTAAGACTCAAAAGATTTTGATTGATATTTAAGAACAAATAATTTGTCTTATTTATAATATTAAATCTATCGTATTATTATAATTTGTCGACGTGGGATAATTTAACTAAAATGTGTATTCTTATTTATAATATAGAATATCACCGTATCTTATTTTAATTGTTTTGATGTGGATAATTTTAAGTTCATAGTCTTATTAAGACTTTTTTGAAACTCAAAATATTGTTGGTTTTGTAAAACTCAAAAGAGAGAGTATAATATTTTGATGTGGGATAATTTACTAAAGCTTATAAACTTAAAGAGCTTATTAAGACTCAAAAGATAGATTTTGATTGATATCTAAGAACAAATAATTAGCTTAATCTTATTTATAATATAGAAATTCGTCGTCTTATTATAATTTGCCAATGTGGGATAATTTAACTAAAATTTGTTTTCTTATTTATAATATAGAATCATCACCGTACTTTATATTAATTGTTTTGTGGGATAATTTTAATAAGTTTGTAGTCTTATTAAGACCTTTTTTTTAACTCAAAATATTATTGGTTAATATTTAAAAATAATGATTACTCTTATTTAGTAGAAATTCATAATCTCATCATAATTTTTTGATGTGACCGAATTACTTAAGTTGATTGATGTTTAACGAATAATTATTATGTCTTATTTATAATATAGAATTTCATCATCTTATTATAATTTTTTAATTAAGTGTATAGTCTTAAGAACTTTTTTAAGACTCAAAAATTTTTTGTTTGATGAAACTTTATAATTTTTCGAATGTGATAGTTTTACTTAAGTTTATAGTCTTTATATATTTTTAAGACTCAAAAGATTCTTGGTTAATATCTAAGAGCACATGATTACTCTTATTTATAATATAAAGTTTCATCACCTTATTATAATTTTATTTAAGTTTTAAGTTTAAGTTTATAGTCTTCCATCACCTCGTCACAATATTTTCGATGTGAGATAATTAGTTTTTTTAAGACTTTAAAGTTTTTTGGTCAATATTTAAAACTGAGTGATTACTATTATTTATAATATAGAATTAGATCACCCCATCATAATTTTTCGATGTGGGATAATTTAAATGTTTTTCCTGATCAATATTTATTTAAAACTGAATGATTACTCTTCTTTATAATATAAAATTTCATCACCTCATCGTTAGAGGTAGGACTTAAGGTTTTATAGTCTTAGGAATTCTTTTTGAGATTCAAAAGACTTTTGGTACATATCGAAGAACGAATTATTACTCTTTATTTATAATATAGAATTTCATCATCATATTATAATTTGTCGATGTGGGATACTTTTAAAACTGTTATAGGTAATAAATTCATTACATAATGTGAAACAAATAATATGAAATTATACTCTAATGAAAGAACTTTTTACCATGAATCTAATTATTTCATTTTTATAATTTATTTTACGATAATGTTTTTAAAAAATGAACTCTAAAGGTTTTTTAACTAAGAATTGTAAAACACCCCAATAATATGATAAATTAAATATATATTATAATAATTAAAAGATTCTCTAATTGATTTTTTTATTATTTATGATCCTTTCCTAATTTGAGTTTGATGAAACGGACCAATGAGATCGCTCGAAAAAAGCCTAATATATATATATATATATATATATATATATATATATATATATATATTGATTTGACTGACCCTTTTGAGTTTAAGCTGGATATTGCCTGTTTTAAACAAGAATTTGTGTATGATGACGATAACTCGATAAGAGACTCATAAGGGTGTTGTCATTATGCAGCCTTCAAGACCGGTTTCAAGGTTTAAGATGCAGAGGAAAGGTGGACAGATTTGAAACATGATATCATTTGTAGGCTGTAAATTAACTCTATATGATTAGCATTTTAACTTGCAAGGCAGAAATGTTAAGCATTGGCATTTGTGAACAAATCCCATACTTGTGACTTGTGACAAAAATTTTGTACTCGGTAATTAATTCGAACTTTGAGCACGAACTTGCACAAGTCTATTTCTACAATCTTGAGGAAATAAACGGGTTTTTTTCCGCTTTTTTGGACTAAACCGATACACAACGAAAAAAAACGGGTGAAAAACCAGAATTCTAATAATTTATACTCCGTACCTTTTTTTTACCAATTCGTAACTTCCATGCCACTTTTTTTTGACCAATTTGTCACAAGTGGCTTTTTTTACCCATTTATCACATTGGTGCTACTTTATTTACCAATTTGGTAATTTGGCGGGAATGCTTCTTGTGACCCTCATTAATCTAATCTAATACTAAACAACTGATAAGTTATGTACTGTAGTGTCATATTTGAGAGTAGTTTTGATGCTGGTAATGAAGGGTTGTATTTTTCCGACAATGCTGTATATATTGTGATATTGCAAAGTAAGGCCCGCAGAAACTACAGTATGATCCATGAACAAATGCTTACATTGCATAGTTGATGAAAAATAGGACAAATGATTTAACAACAAACTACTCCGTACCTTTTTTACAAACTCTACCTGTGAGTGAATTAAGCATGTCCTAATTACAACACAACCATACTTGAATAGAAATGGAGGGGGAGAAAAAACTACACACTAATTTGATATATATAACTGGTTTGTCTCCTTAAGTACGACGTGAGCAACAAGACAAGTATGAAAGCCAGGAGGTTGTTGGAGCGGGCGAAGCAGCTGATGTTGGTGTTTTTGGTGCCTCCTTTTCAGGATTTGGCGTGCTCTTTTGCTCTTTTCGACTTTGACTCTGACCTGAATTTATTGATTTGTCCCTCTCAATTTGTGCTAGCCTGCAATTGCCATTCAACTTCAACCAATCAATCTGTCTAGTACTCTTTACACTTCTCATACACACAATATCCATTTCCAAATTGTGTAATCCCTTTGCAGAGATAGATAGAGCCAGTATGCTTATTTTCATTATAGGCAACCTGAAACTACCTGTAATCGTCGTGAGCACTTTGGTTGTTTAGGGAACTGGAGTATTGTTCTAATTCAGACTAGCTATCCTACCGTCGCTAGCAAAATAATACTGATGTAATAGAATTCAATCAGAAAGGTAGACGTGTTCTTCCTCCGAGTCTAGGGTAAATGTATATTGAGCGTGGATGTGTTATGTTCAAGTGTACATCATTATATAGTACCGAGTAGTAGTAATGATGATGTATTGGAATTAATCTACAATGGCGTATACTGTAATGAAAAGACGAAAGAAGAGTGAGTTGGGAACTTACACTGGAAATGCAAAAGACTGACCACTTGCATCAGAATGTTTAGGAGATATACCGGCTGGAAGTACTTCATCGGACACAGTTCTGCTTCTCGTTTTTGCAGGGACTTCAGGCTTTGAATCCTCTTTTTTAGTGCTGTCAGTTGAATCAGGAATAATCGTGGGAGGACTTCCTACCTCAGCATCAGAGGGTCTGTTGACAACAGGTGGAGATGCTGAAGATGACTTGAAATGGTTGGCGATAATCTGTTCTCCTGATTTAGTAGGTGCAACCGTGGGGGGCATGGGCGCCATTTGCTCCCTCGCCTTCTGTTCCCCTGATTTGAGCACAATCCTAGGCGAAGGTGGAGGGAGTTCACCTGATTTACGTACTTCCCCTGCTCCTGTTCCTGTTCCTGCTCCCATCACAGCTCCGTACATTCCAAGTTCACCTGATTTGAGCAACCAGTTAAACTGGTCCCTCGTGAAGCTCATATTCCCAGTATGAATACTAAACAATGATTCGTTAGACGCTGTGCTCCAATCCTGGTTTGGAATGCCTGATTTGTTGCTAGCAAAAACACGAGATGGGATCCTATATTCCGATTCATCAGGAGACTGCTCCATCATCATCATCTGATTAGTTGGCGGTGTTTCTAATGGTGATGCGTTCCCATCCGATGCATTTTTTCTCGACTGTTCATTTTCAAGAGCAAAGCTACCTATGAGAGATCAAAACCCATCATTATACATACATACACATGCATTTTCGCTGATTATGAATTAACTTAGGGCCTGTCATACCGTGTTCATTAATGTCCAATTGATAAGGGTCTTCAAATGAAAAATCGGACGTTGCTGATTTCACAGATGATGGAGACGAAACAGAAGAAGATCTTAGCCTGTCTTCTGGAACTGAATGCTCGCCTTCTTTAGTGTCGTTAGCATTGTTTTCGGCCACATTTTTAGGTTCCATCACTTCACAAGCTATACCTTGAAGCTTTTCCAATGTTCATTAGTGTATGTATGTTGAGACACTAGATCCTCCTACAAACACACTGTAAACAAACAAAATTTAACCCACAGATAGATTATGTTGGTTTCATTTCCATCAAAATATATACTCTATGTACAATACGATATATATGCACTGATTCTTTGCATTTACTTTTTTGGACATTATTCATAAGTGAAGAGAATCATTGATATATTACGTGACATATATGAGGCATGGACATTTGTTGTTCCAATCTGCTATATTCCGTCACGTCCACATCAAATATTGGGGGGATTTTTAGCTCCATTGGAAGCAAAAAAGCTCATCACAATTGCAAATAGTATTAAATCAAATTCAAATTAAATACTTGTAGTATACTCCGTAAACCATAACACAAAACCAAAACAATATAAAATCAACATAATTCTTTCAAATGGGGGCAATTTAATTTTGAAAATAAAAGCATGCCTTTAAAGATGGTATCCCAATTTTGCATTTGCCAAAAACCTGCTTTTTACAATCACGAGGTTTATTCGAATATGAAATGCAATCTTGGAAAATGGAAATACAACATCCCGCTTTTTTTTACTGCCCAGAGTTTTGATGCATTTAGAAATAGGGAAATATATTTATATGAGGTGCTATTCTAGAACAATTAGCCGATTTGGATTTAGCATAAGCATAAATTGCAAATGTACATAAACATACATAATAACCCGAATGAAAGAATAATTAATTACCCGAATTAATTAAGATAATGGCGTGATTAAACAGAGAAGTAAACCCAGAAAAATGAATTGAATAGAATAGGATGACGAGACTGTTGATCCCAGCACTGGAAAAAGATGAAAGGAAGAGGGAAGGGAATCAACAGCCCCTAATGATATTGTTGCAACAAAATATGGGATATAATGGATTATCTACCCTTTTTTTTCTGGGTATCAACAAAAATGAAGTTTTTGATAGAGATTAAAAAAAACTCCAAGGGGGATTACAATGAATAACTAAAAATAGAAGAAGATGGCGGAATCATAAGCATTATTATTAATTATGTATATGTGACAGAGATGATGAACAGAGAGAGAGATGTGGTCAATTTAACACTAACAAATACTCCATCAAATATTTGGGTGGGCGATATAAAAGAAGATACCAGATTTTTGAAAATTTTGGTTTCACTTCTTCCCGCATTTTTTAACTAACTCTTGCCGTCTCTCTTAAATACATATCATATCATATGCATTAATAAAACAAATATCTGTTATGTCTCGCCAACACTTTATTTTTTTCCTTTGATATAGTACTTGATCCGTTAGAAGTTTGTGATAGATACTTCTAACACAAACAAGAATCTGTGATGTTACAACTTACCATGCCTAGTATGGAGCAAATGATTTTTTTTTGGAAATTTTGGTCCAACCGAACCGGTATGGTCTTGAATAGGAATCTTTTCTGTTCGAATATTTTTAACTAGCCTTTTTACCTGTGTACTACACGAGTGGTTTAAAAATTGTATCAAAAAAAAATTACTCCGTATTTAATTTGTTTATATATACTTTATTCGTCTCAATCGTTTATTTTATTTTTTAGTCTTTGTGATGATAGATTAACTAAAGTTAAATCTATCATCCCCTTTTGTAGACACCCACATTTGACCGCCAGGTGTCTATAGCAGTTTCCGACAAACACCCGATGATGATCGGACGCAAACATTCTTTAACATACTCGAAAACGGGCTCAAAATCATTGGCATTTGACTTGAGCTTTTTACGAAGTACAAAACTCACAAAACTGACCTCAAATTCAGGCCCAGTGGGTCATTTCGAGTCAAATAAGGCTAATTTGGGTCAAATCCGACACCAGGAGCAAAACCGTCTTTTTACGATCGAGTCGAAACCCGGTCGGAGATATTTTTGAGACACACGGACCAGCCGTGATACCTCACGAGTCCGGCCTGGACTCGAATACTACAAAAATCAGCTACACAAATATTAAACAAATCCGTTTAAGGATGGAATTCGATCTCAAGTAGGATTTCTATCCGAATACCAAATCAAACACTCGACCGAGCATCAAATACTCGGCCGAGCAGCCTGTTTTCAGCCGAGTTCCTTGCTTCTTTACCAAGTAAACGGAATTCTCATTCTTCTCAGCTTCTTACGTTTCCTATCCTAAGCGGTGGTTCTAACCCAAACACTTCTCCTAGCCAAGGTCGGGAATTTTCCTATAAATAGGCCCCTTGCACAACACAATTAACACACATCAATCATATATCATACAACAACTTCACATCAACTTTCTTATTCATACACATCGACATTCATACACACCTACAATATCAACTTTTCACACATAGACATAAATCTCTTATACTTAGCATCGAGAAACCGATAGTACATCCGAGACCCGAAGGAACCGGCCCTTAGACCCGATACCCTTTACACGTCCAAACCACCATAACTCATCGACATTAACTCGACGCTCCCGTGCCTTAGCCACATTCCGACGAGCCTCGATCCGAGTAAACAAAGCATGTAGGTTGAGGGTGTAAAATCAAACCCGACTTCTCCTTTCTCTCTTCTTCTCCTTCTCGTCTTTTTCTCATCTTTTCTTCTTTTTTTCGTCGTCGGTCATTTTTGTTTTACGGGTCGTTCGTCGCATTTTTTTTTCTAATATCGATTGTAACAACCCGGTTCTTCTAATGACATTAATTAACAAGGCGGAAAATAATTAAGTCGTAAAAAGGGGTAAAAATAAAAAAAAACAGTTGACTCAAGTGAGTCTTTTACCGATAAATGAACCGTTTGTTAAAATACAACAACTGAAACCCGAATTAGAAATTTCTAAATACAATAGTCTGACAAAATTTGTATTACAAGATTTATAGATTGACACTCTCATCTGCTAAGCTGTATCTCTTGCACTCAAGCATGCACCCATGTCCAGTCTCGAGAGTTCGTCAACCTGAATGCATATTTAAATATACATGTCCCACTTAGTGGGAGTAACCTAACCGTCCTTCTAACACGGCCCCGAATAATCAATGTAGTATAACGTTTAGGTTATCTAATTAACAGATAAGCAGGCATGTCACATTACAAATCGACATGTATACAATGTGAGATACACATGAAGTGATTTCAGTTAACATGCGAATCAATTTAAATATATAAGACATGTAGGTTATATAGAATAAAGTAATACATACATCATATGAGTATCATGTGAATAATACAGTAAAGCATAGATCATGGCTTCGTAGAAGTGTCATGTGAAAATAGAGTAAGACATACATAATACAAATCGTATGAAACATAATATCAATCATAATCAATATTCAAGCAAGACATAATATCAATCACATCACTTCCCATTATCAAGCATTTAAATCACATCATTAGTCATAAGAGTATAGAACAGTAACAAAGCATACTAGCACATGTGATTTAGAAAACTGTAGTCATTTACTTTTAAAAACAATGGTTTCCGTTCACATAATGCACGGGATGTGACTACTAATGTCTCATGCACACTTAAGGCTTGCATCTCACCATAAATGCGGATGGGAACATCAATCCCACCAATCATATCGATACTAGGAGGTTTACATCTCACCTCTAGTGCTCAATAGGATCGAACACCTAAATTGACTCGGTTTAGTCGACTGACATACGGAGAAGAAGAACTGCAAGTGCATGGACTCAGAGGCCCCGCTAAACCGAACATGTCCCATAGAGAGTGAGAGCTGATCACTGCCCTTGTCTATGTATGCGCACACACCCAATCCATACTCTTGGTCTCGGGAAAGAGAACCTTTACACAACCGAGCACCTCAATGGCAACTGGACGACTACTACTCTATCGACAAACTCATAAAGAGCTGGCTGCCCATTTACTTCTTAGCATTTTCTCGCACCGGCAGGATGCATCATGGCCTCCCATGAGCAGTGACTTCGAGTGTCGCAGTCTACTTTCGAAGCTGTCTTCTATCTCATCGCCTTTTAAACTTTACCAAGATAGCGCCCAACACGAAACGTAGGCCGAATTTGGGTGTCTTATAAAGACAGAGTTTCTGGAATATCGAGCTCAGCGGTCATCGTGGGGCACATGTCTGATAACCAGAGGGATGAAACAATACCGGGTTCCATAAGGATGACCGGTCTGTGGCGTGTATTGACTCGGAATAAGTCATTACAACATGGAATGGTGAAGACGACTCAGAGGGTACTGCCAGGACACATGTTCATTTTCACCTTGATTGGTGTCGATAACATCGTTCGTGAAAACGTGTCTGATCACCAGCTTAGGTAACACACCGACTAGAAGTACGGTTGTTCCTATGGAATTTAAGTATGTCGATTTTAAGATTAACAAACATTATCAATCGTCGTAAAATTTATCTTAACTGATAGTTTTAGTATACTGATGTAAGAGATTTGGAACATTTTATTTGAGATATATTATTTGAAGTGTTCATTAGTTGAGATTTGATTAAAGATTCAATTATTTCTAAGTACATTATTTAAGATGGGTTCCTTTATCTTGACTTGGTCTATGTTGACTTAAAAAGCCAAAGTTTGACCAAGATGGACTAGTCAACCCTTAGTTTTGACTTAATCACTAATTAGTCCTTAAGTGCTCATTATAAAGTTTACGTGTTGTTTTGCATATTTAAGCATTGTTTAACTTAGTATTTTTGGGTTATTCGTCTTTTAGTACTCTATACTTTTTGGGCACAAATATTTAGTACATTTATTGTTCAAGTGTACGTATTTAGTATTTTTATACGGTTTCGTATTTGTACAAGTATACTTATCTCTTAAAGCCTATTTATACTTATTAAAATATTTCAAACACCAAATAAATCAATAATAATTATAAAAATCATTTTTAACCTTATTAGGTATCATATTTCTCAAAACATAGAGTTTTACAAAAGTAACTTTAAGTAATAACGAAATCGATAATATTATTAAGGATACTAAATGAGTCATTTTTCAAATTTTATTTTTAAGTTTCGATTTTCATACTCAACAGACTTTTATAAGTTAGGTTTCCAGATATAAAGTCATTTTTCAAAAATAATAAGGTTTATTATTTTTAACAATTTAAAATAGAAAACAGTACGATTTTCAATACTTTCTTTTGAATCGTTTAAAATACTTAAACATCATTAAAGTGAACCAAAATTTTATTTTGGATACTTATACTTGTACATAGCTTATACCCAGAAATTTAGATTAAAATACTTTATAAAAGTTCTTAAATAAAATATTCTTTCCAGATCTGACCCATTTTAGTACAAATTTTATAAATGAAAATATATATGATGGATTTATATGAAATTTTACATACACATTGTAGGCATCATCAGGAACATAACATAATATTTCCAAGTCCAAAAGAAACGTTTAACATCACGAAACATACTATTTTCTCAGATAGTACATAAAATCATACAGTACTAGTTTACGAAATAAATCATTACTAAATATATATTTTTAAAAAAACTTACTTTTCATATTTTTAACATATTCTAGACATTCGGATCTACAACTTTCATGAAGGAACCTAAGGCTAATTCGAAACATATTTTACACATACAAATCGTGAACATACATCATACATCACAGAATCCATTTTACAGCATGTATTGTTAAGTGATAAATCAACAAATAGTTAGCTTTAAACTTGGTGATCCAATGATTTAGTCCTAAACATGATGTTATATGTTAGTTAGAGTCTAAACACTATACTACGAGATTTGAGGGCGAAGAAAAGTTAGGTTACCTATTAGCAATTCTCTGGATCAACTATGAAATCAAATATACTAAGATCGAAGCCCCCTTCCTCTTGCTCCTCTTCACGAATAAGTTAGAAGGACACACAAACAAAGTAATTTAGTAAATATAATAGGAATAAGACTTAAAAATAAAGAGTATAAGGTAAGGAAAAGAAAGAGTATGTGCTCTTGAGATATGGTGGTGTAAACACCTTAGAACTTAAAAGAACTTGTATGATTTTCTTTGGTTTTTAGATGGATCTTTGAAGGAGTGTTTAAGTGAGTGAATGGATGAGTAAATGAAGAGAAAATGGCTGGTTATAAGCACACAAGTCGTGCATTAGATGGAAGAGCAAAGGGTTGACAAGAACTTGACAGTTACCAAAAGTAGCTAAGCATACTTTAAGAGGTACATACCCTATTTGGTGTTTTTGATTAGAAAACCATATTTTGAGGCTTGGACTTCAAAGTGACGGTATGGCATGCCTTAGGGTGATGTTTTTGAGTTTATTTGGTCACACCATGGTTAGGAAAGAAGTGCGGAAATCGAATGTCGAGAAACGATTCGTCGGGTGACGATTTTCGTAGTAAAGAAGCTGTCCAGTACAATATTTTTATGATGAACTTATAAATTGTAATTTTTAATTTCACCATTGTGTATATCTTGAAAATATAATAAAGTTAGGCTTTTGAAACGCCTCAATCGAAGTCCTTATGAGAAAATAGGAACCGTTTTACGAAATCGCGCAGAATTTCGATAACGATAGAAATTTCAGTTTTGCAAACACTGAAGTGAAATAGAAAGTTTCCAAAGGCACAAGAATTGAATATTACTATATAAAATAGTTTGTCGAGACTCGATTTATTAATATTAATCGTTATTATAAATAACTAAAATGGTCAAAAGCACGGGGTGTTACATCGATACTACAAAATTATTTTCATATATAAACGTTCTTAAAATACGATATCGATTCTCTAATCGAATATCGTATCTAACAAGAAATAAATTAAATCTCGCTGATGCTAAAAAAATCGTTACATCTTCTTTTTACAAAATACGACGATTTTAACGCGGAGAGAATTAACATTCTTTTCTTTTCGTTACAATTCTTTTTCAAAACAATTTTATAAAACTTTTTCTAAAAGTCATTCCGAATGTTCGATATCGATTTCATAATCGAATATCGAATACGACGAATATCGAAAGTATAAATTGAGTATAAATTAATTCATATTTGTACGCGATTTATCGAAATTAACGATTTTCAAAAATAAACGAGCCGAGACAACAGCCCACGCGAGTCGCGCCCCTCCCAGGCGACTCGCGCGGGAGCCTGGAAACCGCGGCCTCTTTCTTCGTTTTCTCTACTTTTTTTCCTTAAGCATCGTTTTTCTAATTCTACAAAACGATTTTTCAAAACCTTTTCTTTTTATCTTTTCCAAAATTATTCCGAATATTTGATATCGATTTCATAATCAAATATCGAATATAACGAATATCGAAAATATTGAATCGAGTACAAATTATGCGATATTTGTCCGCGATTTCATAAAATCATCGATTTTCAAAAAATCGACTTCGAAACAGGCCGGGGCGCGAGTCGCGCGCACCCCAGGCGAGTCGCGCGGCCGGCTGAAACGCGAAGCGGTTTTTTCTGTTTTTTATTATTTTTTTCGAACATCGTTTTTTAGACAAAACAACGTCTTTTTAGTAATATTTCAGGTCTTGACTTTATTTTTTTGACCTCAGTCAACATGTGTTAATCCATCACGTGAATTAAACTTTTCAAAATCATGCATATTATCATATTTATTTTTATTATTCAATCGTTACTAACACGTTTGTTCATCTTTTTAGCTACTTTTTTTTTATCTTTTGTTTTATTAGACTAAAACGAACCTCACATGTTAAAATACAACTTTGACGTTAAATTTTAGTTGCATTAAATCGACTTAGCAACCCATTCAATTCTCGCATGCTTAGGGAAAACAATGTTTGCATATCATTTCATCGTTCAACTAACACGCGTATTAAAACATCAAACGATATCTTAGTAGAGGCCGCTAATGTGCGGGCGGGGTTGGGTGTCCTTCGTGGGCTTCCCAACACGTACCCTCACCCCTTACTCAGAACCTCGGTTTCCGGATATCGAAAACCATTGGCAACGAGAGTCATTCAATACACGATATCCGATAACATCGGTATCGGTATCAAATGCAAAGGGACGAACCCGATAAACTCTGACATCGGAAATGGACTGTATTTTGTACACGGCCCACTACGACATAGAGTGGGTTCGAACGGACCCGAACTCCCACAAAGTTCGGTGGCGACTCCAACTTCGATTTAAATTTCAATTCGATCCATTCTCATATGGAGATTCATTCGCCTCCCCAAACCCGCGCGTGGCCGCGTCGGGGTGGACCTATGTCATGTCCACACCTTTCCACTAACAAAATAACTCATCTATAATTTTTTCCCGCCTACTTTGTGTAACACCCGCTATTTTTCCTAAGCATTTTTATTCTTTCCGTTAGGACTCCGTCTTAACTCTGTCACTTTTGGCCTCATATTTTATCATTTTACTAAGCTCTATTTTAATTTTTGAGTTTAATAATTTTTATTTTTAATTTCAAAGATTTAAATTCTTTTTAAATCCATTTATTTGGTTTCTTCGTAAACTAATTAATTTTCCGCAAGGAATTCTATTTCTCTTCGAATTGACATTTTTAAGCTTGGATTTAAGTTATCACTTTTCCTAAAAATGTTTGAATACGTTTCTATAATATTTTCAACTAGTAAATATTTTTATTTACAAAAAAATTAGTTGTTAATGATTTTTATTGCGAAGCTTCGCGAATAATTATTTTCTTACGCGAGGTTTACTCGAATTACTTTGAAATGCCTTTAACTATTTTACGATTATACTTTTTATCAACTTATAAATTATTTGAGACCATTTCCTCACATTTTGGACCGACTAAGCTCTTGGTCACAAGTTTTATTACGTTTTATTTAAACGTTTCATTTTATCACGTTAAAACGTAAACATAAGATAATTTCTTTTCATTCAATTGTTGCATTATTATCAAAACTTTTCATGCACCTTCCTCATCCATTTTGGCCGGCCACTTGGTCATTTTTGCACATTGTTTTCATCAACTCATTCACTCACATTTATACACCAAAGACCTTTCATCCTCCTTATTCATTCTTGTCATAAAAAAAATATTCAACCTTTCTTCCTCTCATTTTGGCCGTGTACTCCCTCCTCCATCTTAGGCATATTTTTGCTCCATTTCGAGATCCAATCGCATCATTTTTATCGTCATAATAATCCTCTTTCCGTTCTCTTCGTTAAGGTATTAATCGACGTCATTTTCGATCAATTTTTACCTTGATTTTTATTAGTTTTCTCATGGTATTTTTCTGCCATGATTTCCGTGTTTGGTAGGATTTTTGGACGATCCCGAAGCCGACGAATATAGAATCGACTCGAATTTGGGTTAGAGGTAACGTCGATGTTACTCGGTATTTCATGATTTTAATTGTGTATTTGCATGTATAATTTTTTTATATTTCATTTTTGACAATATATGTACGTCTTATAATCTGGAAAATTTTTAAAAGTTGAAAATTTGCATGTTTCGGTATTTTTATCGCTTTTACGAGATTAACGATTAAATTGTTATATTAGTTTGTAAAATCATAATATTCGGCCTAAACATGTAATATATGTTTATATTCTGGAAAAATGTTGTTTTTGATGATTTTTAATAATTTAGTATTTTTCTGATATTTTAGTTATCGATTATTGAATTATTACCGTTTACGGACAAAAACGATTAAAAGCCGATTTTTAGTTCTAGTACTTAAACATTTTATTTTAATCTGATTTTTGACGTGGTGAAACTTTCTGGTGAAATAGAATTTTCTGAAATTGTTCATAATTTTTCGGAATTTTTAAGTGGATGAATTAATTAATCACTTTAAATCATCGTTTATCGTTAAAACCGTGTTTGTCGTTTAAATTCTCGATTTCTGGTCTTTGGTTTAAATCTGGAAAAAATTATGATTATGATGATTTCATATTAAAATGTAATTTTATGATTTTTAGTGCCTTAATAAAATGTTAGGAACGATAAGTTTTATTAATGGAATCGTTAATTGTGAAAACGGGTTTTAAAGACGGTTTTGACGGGATTTATTAAATCTGGAATTTATGGAAATCTGGAAAAATGGTAGGTTCTGGAAAATCATGTTTTTTAAGTGTAATAATAATTTTTGGATATTAATACTTAAATCGTTTTGTAATTACTATTTTTATTAATCGTTATTGTCGTGATTGGACGATTAACGAGAAAACACTTTAAAAACCGAGTTTTAGAATTCTGGAAATTTTCTTTTCTGGACAGAATGTCCATAAATATATTTTAACTATTTTACGTAATTTTTGTACTATTTATTAAAGTCTTTAATTAATAAGTATTGATTTTCGGACAAATTGTGATTTATCGTTAAAATGCTTCGTCTTACCTAAAAGAATTATTTTTCCAGCAATTTTGAAAGTATTTAAATCTGAAACTTTAAGAGTTAAATCATCCCTTAACATACTCTAAATATATTTTTTGGTTTAGTTAAATAAAGACGTTCAAATATTTAATTTGATGTTTGCCGTAAAATCCTATTTATAATTTTATTGTCGAAACTAATAATAATTAGGGAATTTTAGGTTTTTAACTTTTGAAAACACCCTAATTAGTAATATTAAAATGTTTAAGACATTTTTAATCATTTTATAACACTTGTACGATATTTTAATAATTTCATAAAATTAAATGTTCACTTTGGTAATTAATATCGTTAAGGCCGAAGATATTAGTTTTATAAATCTATATCGTTTACTAAAAATGTGGTATTAGTATGAACTAATATTTTCACTATTTTGATATAATGCTATTTTTAGTAAAGTTTCTAAAAATAGAAGTTTCCTAAAATAGAAAGTTTCCTCTTTTAGAATATAAATGTTTACTTCTTTTATCCTCATATTATTTATATTGATTATATCTTTTTGAATATCGATAATGACTTTGTTTTGGAGTTATGGAATAAGGACAAGTGTGAGGTTAGAGTAATATATTCTAGGGTTTACGGTTTTGCCATCAACTATAAGGCTAGTGTATCAGGAATCGGTACATTGGTTGTTGAACCGGGTGACAGGTATCCCGGGAGTTGTGTACATTTTGAACTTAAGCTTAGGCCTCGCAGTAAGTCGCCGTCATAAGTTGAACTGGGTGACAGGTAATCCCAGGAGGGGTGTGCATTATCTTAAACTAGGGCCACACATTTATAAGTCGCCGCTCTATTATGGTTGAGTAGCCTAGTTAGAGACCGAAGTTTGATTTGTTTGAACTAAGTTCTCGAAGCTAGTTTTTAGTATTCTTCTAGTGAAAGTCTAGCGTTCATCACTACTCCTATCCATAACGCCATTTTGAATATTTTTATTATTATCGATATAATTTGGTTGCAGGTTGGCAAATGTTTTATGTTTTCTTCGAAAAACTCATTTTTATTATATTGTTTTGATACGTGAAATTTTTCACTGAAAGTTTATTTTTATTATAATGTGTTTTACTGTTTTCCATTTCTACTATTTTTCTATAATAGTAATTACAGTTTTAAAATCCTGTTATATGGCTGGGAGAACGTTGACGTTGCTCCCCACTGATTGTGGCTGTTATGTTTTAACATGGCAGGTATACGTGTTTATTTTCCGGTGGGTGTGGGCTAACGAGCAGTCTTGGATCCTGCTTGATCTTTTTAATAATTGTCTTAAGAATTGTTTAACCTCTTTATGGATTGTTTTAAATTTTAGCCATTTTTATGTATGGCGCATTTTGACTTTACCAATTTAATTTAATAAGACATAGTTCTGTGTGTTTTAATCCCGACTCTACAGTGTTTCCGCCACTGTATCGCGTTAGAATTTCTAGGGGATTACACTTTGCATGACTATTGTATGTGCTTTTCTTGGTTGGATCATTTAGTGGTTAAGCCCGCGCTTAATAGTAAATCAAATAATTGAGCCCGCGCCTAATAGTAAATCAAATAATTGCTTTGTATAAATCAAATAATCGCTTTGCAGAATTGTATCTACTAATTGATTCTCCATTATTCTTTCCGTAATAATTGCTAATTGTATCCACTAATTGCTAATAGTAAATCACTCTCCAGATACATTTTCACAGGTCCAGATACAATTCAATACATTATTCTCTAGGTTATTGATTCTTCATATCACGGTCACTTAATTATTAGTCACTTAATTTTCACACGGTCCACTAATTGCTAATTGCTAATAGTAAATACATGTCCACTAATCCTAATTGCTAATGGTTGAAAGCATACTTATACATGGCTGTACTTAATTTTCACAAGGCTGTACTTAATTGGATCACAAATTAACTAATATTTTATGTAATTAGGAAAGACTAATTGACACTATTAGGAAATTATCATGTAATATTTCATGGATCATAAATATTAAAGTTTGGCTAAATTAACTAATATTGAGTTTTATATTATAATAATCATGACTATAATAAATTACGCGGATTGTAACTAGGGTCTACATTAGGCTATATACGAGATTGTATTACATATTGTAATTAGAGTTTATATTAGGGCTATATACGAGATTATAATATTTCGTATATAAGTAAATAATATATTCATTTGGTGCAATATACAATTGTAGTTAATAATGTGAAAAATACAATAATTATGATCGATGATTTATTCTTTCACTATTAGGAAAGTATTATACTACAATCTTTATTACAAGGCTGTACTTAATTTTCACACAGTCCACTAATTGCTAATAGTAAATTACTGTCCATATACATTTTCACACGGTCCAGATACACTTCTATACATTATTCTCTCGGTTATTGATTCTCCATTATTATTTTTTTTTATTTTGAAGTGAAGATCAATATCATTATTAATAAGTCATCCGTCATCTACAAAATGATGTCAAAATGAACTGAATACAGATTTGTAAAAAATAAATAAAGAACACCTTTGAAACAAAGATCGCTATTAGAGTAACGCGCTTCTGCACAACCTTCGATGTTTATTGACACAACCTTTCGCGAAGGAATCTAAAGATCTGATGAAATAATCTGCAAAAGGATGAACTTTCTCTATTTTGAGAAATAGTAGACCGAGATCTGACCTCAATTGTATCACCGTACGTAGAAATCTCATTGCTCTCATGATCTTGCACATAGTTCTTGATAAATCTAAGTCTCATACTAATGTAAAGGACTGAAACCTCAAAATAAAGGAAAAAACCTCAAAATAAAGGACAAAAAAATAACTCTCATAAAAAGAGAGACTTTTATTGAAGAATTCGATTATCAAGAATTGGAAATTAAACAATTTTTGGGACTTACCATCGATTAATTATCGATGGATTAAAAGCTAGGTTTTTTTCAGAGGAGGAGTATTGATTCTCCATATCAATCTAAATAGTTATGTCAAATCATTTTATTAAGGGCATGATCACCATAATCTGTGTAATTATTATGCAAGTCATTTATTATGACCTGTAATTATGCATACCAATTATCATTTATTACCAAGTAATATCATAATCTTTGCCATTTGTAATTATGCATGGTACTCTAATGATTAGTAGTGTGATCACTTATAATTCTCCTATAAATAAATTAAAATAATCAAATGTGATTCCAAATATGATCTTCCAATCTTCTATATTAATAGTTACCAGGTCTAATATATCATTTACATTTAGTTTACACTATACCAAAAAAGATAGCCGTCTTCAATCCCAACGTTTCAATATGGTTAGTTATATAAATGACATCAAGGAAACATGGAGAATCAAAGTAACAGTCATTAGAATGTATTCTGTACCGGAATGGAATAATCCAAATGAATTAAGTCACGTAAGGTTGAAATGATCTTACTCGATGAAAATGTATTAAATACAACACGTACACTCAACACGTATATTTTCGACTCTTTATTACACATTAACTTCTCCTATGGTTTAACTTTTCACGGAATTTCAAAATGCAAGCATCTTTCAAGGACTGACTAATAAACCAGAGGAAATTCTCAAAACATTTCCCGCCAAAATTTTAAGCTCTCAATTTGGACAAAATCAATATACTCCGTAACAAGTAAGGAAAGAACCACACTCAATTATCAATCATATCATATAAAAAATACCTACGGGTTAAATATTTAAAAATTAATAATCATGAGTGTATCGATGAAAATAAATTGTTTATATTTTAAGAACAAAACTAACACACCCAAAATGTGTTATAGGTCTGAAGTGATAGTAAAAGAAGCAACCGTAACAATAGAAACCATGGAAGAAAAGAGGCCAAAATTTGAAAATCCCAATTAATGCCGCGAGCAAAAAACTAAGAAAGATCAAAATCATACTTCAATATGATTACGTTCTCCAGGAAAAGTAAAAACAATGAATTATTAGTTATTATGCATTAAATCTTACTCCCTCCGTCCCACTAAGATTGTCACGTTCTATTAAAATACTCCTCACATATAATGGTAAAATGGGACAATCTTAGCTTTTAGGGACAGAAGGAGTATAACGTTAGATCTCATTTTTGCCAATAATCACTTACTTACGTTCTTAAAAACAAACTTTCAGTCTAATTCACCTTACTACACTTATGGTGACATGTTTGATGCATGTTTCGACACTTTTAGTGCACCTTTTTTTTCTCTATCATTCATTTAACATACATGCCATAAACGGAGTATGTTTTTCTGGAACTTGGATCGTTCAATCTTTCTAAGCTCCATCTTTTTCACAATTTATGAATGCCTGTGGAAGTAAATAAACTTACAAATACATGAAATCAAAAGAAAAAATGTATAAATAATAAAATAAATATTGGACAATGAGGTAAAAAGACGAAACTACGATTTATAAAGGCCATAAGACAATACAATCCCGTGCGGTGCACGGGTATGGCAACTAATTTTGCCTTATACGTACTCCGTACCAAAACTCATAGGAGCAATAGTTTTTTGTCAAACGAAATGTGATGATTTTTACATAAAATGCAAATTCTCACAACTTATTTTATCAAAAATGTAAATCTAGTTCTATTAAGATAATATTATTATAATAAAATATTTCTACTTAAATTAGGTTAATAATTTATTTTTATTAATAATTATTTAAGAAGTTCAAATTTTTAATTTTATATTTTTAGAGTTTCTAATATTTTTTAGAGGGTGAATAAATAAATATTAGTAATATTAAAGTTATCAAACTGAACTAAAAACGTGTTCCACGTGGTGTATATTCAATTTTTGTTGTCGGTGATAGTTGACGGTTTATATAAGGGTAATTATTTGAGTCTTAGGTTGGTTAGGATTATTTTTTTGAATACTAAAATTCATAAGAATATTATTTATTATCAAATACTAAAACAAATTAAATGGGAGTATTATTTATCCTATTCACTTTTAATATGGATAATATTTAAACTTTTAGTGTTTCAAAAAAGTTGGACACATCGCTCGATAAAAGCCTCTTTTAATTATATATATTGATATTTATTGATTGGATGTTGGAAAATGAGTTGTTATTGATCTTTAATGGAAATGATAGTTATTATCATTTCCATTAAAGATCAAATGTTATTCCTTTTCCCTGAAATTAGTGGCATAAACCTAGAAACATTTCTAGCGTTAGATTTTTCTAGTGTGTTTGTGGATTGTGAGTTATACCTTGTTATCTATCTTAGTAAGCTTTTGAGGATCGATTTGAATGATAAATTGTCAATTAATGGAATTAGGATCGTGCCTTAAGTGTTGATCTTGGGTTATAGGTTACCAGATTATATGGACTACTTAGAGTCGAATATGCTTTTGGATGATAGGAATAGAGTATATTTTGTCTGATGGATATCTAATACCCAACTTAGAATTGATTTAAGAGTAAATAATAATATTACTTGGGATTCCTACCTACTGTTGACTTAATGGACTAATCGTGAAATTTTGGGATCATGAATCACTATTTAAGATGTTAGCCTGAGTGTTGTGGTACCATTCCAGGTCCTCGTTAATGTTTAGTAAATTTTGGGTTGACATAGATTAAACCTTGTTTCTTATGGATTAGATCGTGGATCGTTAATGTAAGGTTGCAATCTACGAACTTTGGAGTTGAATGACCTAAATTTTGGGATAGATCATTGTTAACCTTGAAGAAGAGATACATATTGCACAATTAAAGGTTGAATTTATCGCGTTGTTTTGAGGAATACTTAATGACAATCATCTTGATGGATTTACAATTCAGAACCCTTAGACCAACGAGATTGTGGCTTCGTTGAGTTAATAAATATTTTAGTGATTTCACTGTTACGATATGAATTTGATGGAATTCTCATAAACCTTAGTCGAATGACGTGTTTGAAAATGTGAGTATCTGTCGTTACATGTCAGGCTAAGTGTGTTTAAGGTTTGACGTACTTTGCTAACCTCTGTCAATTGATGATGTTAAGAATATGTTGATGATCATTTTTGAAATTTTCGAGCCCGAACATTGTTAATTAGTGGATTTTATTTAGTGTTCCTTACTCGAGAAATTTGAAGCATACCTCGAGTTCAAACCTTATGAGCTTTGAATTTATGAGCCTTATACGAGTTTGGGTATGTTTTGATGACCGTTAGAATCTTAATTAATGGATTAGTCTAAATCATTTGTGATTCTTACCATACTAATTGAAGGATTATATAAGTATGTAAGATTTAATTTTGGAGGTTGTGGCAGTTGATAATTTTGATTTTCAAGCGATCGGAATTTTATGAAGAATTTCATATTTCCAAATACTTCAATTTCTATAAGATTATTATGTAAAACGTTTTAACATTGTCGAAATTATTTTGTATGTTCAAGTTTGATAACATTTTTGAAAACTTTCATAATTACTTTGATAACATTTTCGAAATTTTAACGTTTTGAAAATTAGTTTTCGTTTTATTGTTGGTGAAGTTTTGAATCTGTTATTGAAAATGTTTTGACGACTGATTCGATCTTACTAACTACAAAGCTTGATTTCTCCGAACTAAATTTTGTTTCATCAGAAAAAGAAAGATTATCGAATTTCTTAATCAAATTGTTTTACTTTTGTTTTGAAAATGTTTTGGTTACCCTATTTCCTTCAAGCTCGTTACAAATGCTATTTAGCGTCTTTATTTTATCAAATAACTTTACTCTACGATTTCACTAATTAAAATATTTTAAATTCCGGGTAGCTTAGCCCAATTTCTCTTGGAATAAATATTTGCATTTAATTTCGTATCACTTTAAAAGTTGTAAAATTTTCTTTTATAGCAAAATTTTTATGCGAGATTTGTATCCTCATCTTTTCGAGTAAGATGATCTTGATTTCTTTCAGCTTATTCTAGTTTTGAGGACGAAACTTTCTTTTAGTGGGGAGGATTGTAACACCCGCTATTTTTCCTAGCATTTTTATCCTTTCCGTTATGACTCTGTCACATTTCGGTCTTATGTTTCTTCATTTTTCCAAGCTTTATTTTCATTTTGAGTTTAATGATATTTATTTATATTTTTAAAAGATTTTAATTATTTTACATCTATTTATTTGATTTTCTTCGTAAACTAATTAATTTTCCGCGAAAATTTCTATTTCTCTTTGAATAGACGTTTTTAAGCTCGGATTTAAGTTATTCCTTTTCCTAAAAATGTTTAAATACATTTATATAATATTTTCAAGTAGTAAATATATTTATTTATGAAAATTAAGCCATTTATGATTTTATACGAAGTTTTGTAAATAATTATTTTCCAACGCGAGGTTTACTCGAATTGCTTTGAAATGCCTTTAACTATTTTACGATTATACTTTTTATCAACTTATAAATCATTTGAGACATTTTCCTCATATTTTGGACCGACAAAGTTTCTTGTCACAATTTAACTGCGTTTTACTAATACGTTTCATTTTATCACATTAAACCGTAAACATAAGATTCTTTTCTTTTCATTGAATTGAGGCTTTAATACTCAAATTTTTCCTACTCCTCCTCTTATCCTCTTGGCCGGCCAACCTAGTCTAGATACACTTTGGATGCTTCACCCATCTTTACTATCATTTATGCTTAAAACCATTTCTCTCTCCCTTACATTCATTTTTGCATAATAAAATTTATTCAACATCTTTCTTCCTTCTCATATGGCCGAGTATTCTTCCTTCTCCCCTTGGCTGATTCTTGCTTAATTCGAGTCCTAATCGTCTCATCTTTATCATCAAATTAATCCTTATTCCGATCCTTTCGTTAAGGTAATAATCGATGTTGTTTTCGATCATTATTTACCTTGATTTTATTAGTTTTTATCATGGTATTTTTCTGCCATGGTTTCGTGTATGGTAAGATTTGTGGACGATCCTGAGGCCGATGAGTATATTATCGGTTCCGATTTGGATTACAGGTAACGTCGATGTTACTCGGTATTTCGTGATTTTATTCGTGTAATTGCATGTATATTTTTATATTTCATTTTTTGACAATATATGTATGTCATATAATCTGGAAAATTTTTGAAAGTTGAAAATTTGCATGTTTCGGTATTTTTATCGCTTTTACGAGATTAACGATTAAATTGTTGTATTGATTTGTAAAATCGTAATATTCGGCCTAAACTTGTAATATATGATTATATTCTGTAAAAATGAGGTTTTTGATGATTTTTAATAATTTAGTACTTTTCTGATATTTTAGTTATCAATTATTGAATTATTACCGTTTACGAACAAAAACAATTAAAAGCCGATTTTTAGTTCTAGTACTTAAACATTTTATTTTATTCTGATTTTTGACGTGGCGAAACTTTCTGATGAAATAGAACTTTTTAAATTTTTCCATAATTTGTCGGAATTGTTAAGTGGATAAATTAATTAATCACTTTAAATCATCGTTTATCGTTAAAACCGTGTTTGTCGTTTAAATTCTCGATTTCTGGTCCTATGATTAAATCTGGAAAAAAACATGATTCTGATGATTTCACAATAAATTGTAATTTTATGATTTTTAGTACTTTAATAAAATGTTAGGAGCGATAAGTTTTATTAAGGGAATCGTTAATTGTGAAAACGGGTTTAAAAGACGATTTTAACGGGATTTGTTAAATCTGGAATTTTTGGAAATCTAGAAAAATAGTATTTTCTGGAAAATCATGATTTTTAAGTTTAATAATAATTTTTAGATATTAATACGTAAATCGTTTTGTAATTACTATTTTTATTAATCGTTATTGTCGAGATTAGACGATTAAGGAGAAAACCCTTTAAAAATCGAGTCTAAGTATTCTGAAAAATTTTCTTTTCTGGACAGAATGTCCATAAATATGTTTGAGCTATTTTACGTAATTTTTGTACTATTTATTAAGATCTTTAATTAATAGTATTGATTTTTGGACAAATTACGATTTATCGTTAAAATGCTCCGTCTTATCTAAAAGAATTATTTTTCCAGCAATTTTGAAAATAGTTAAATCTGAAACTTTAAGAGTTAAATCATCCTCTAACATACTGTAAATATATTCATTGGTTTAATTAAATAAAAGACGTTAAAAGATTTAATTTAACATTTGCCGTAAAATCCTATTTATAATCGTATTGTCGAAACTAATAATAATTAGGGAATTTCAGCTTTGTAACTTTTGAAAACACCCTAATTAGTAGTATTAAAAAGCTTAAGACAATTTTTAATCATTTCATAACACTTGTACGATATTTTAATAATGTCATAAACCCGATTGTTCTCGTTTTAGAAATTAATATCGTTAGGGTCGAAAGTATTAGTTTTGTAAATCTATATCGTATACTAAAATGTTGTATTAGTATAAACTAATATTTTTGCTATTTTGATATGATGCTATTTTTAGTAAAATTTCCTAAATTAGAAGTTTCCTAAAATAGAAAGTTTCCTCTTTTGAGAAGTGATCCTTTTTCCTTTTGTTCTCTTATTGTTTATAATGATTATATCTTTTGAATATCAATATTGGCCATGTTTTGGAGTTATGGAAAAAGGACAAGTGTGGGTTTAGAGTAATATAGTCTGGGATGTACGTTTTGTCATCAACTGTAAGGCTGGCGTGTCTTTATGGGGCACATTGGTTGTTGAACTGAGCATGGTTGTGTTCAGGAGAGTGTATGCTTACCTTAAACTTAGATATCGCATCGTATAAGTCGCGTCGGATTGAACTGGTGTTGTGTGCTAAATTTACACCGTTTTTCCTCTCATTTAGACCCGTTTTTCCCTCGTTTTGCGAGTTTAGAGTGCGATTATCGCCATATTTTGTGTACTTCTCGCATTAGCGTCCCTCTTGTGCGTTTTACGTGTTTTTGGTAGTTTCTATCGATTTTGATAGGATTTTGCACCGAAATCACGATCGAGCTTCCACGAGTACAAGAGAAGGGAATACCGTCCTAAGAGCAAAGCACACAACTTAAAGTTTAAAGCCATCCAATCAATTAACGAAGAATGAGACAAGAAAAGAGGCCAGTGAAATGACCGGGCGAAATTTCACCCGGTGAGACACCACCGGGCGAAATTTCACCCGACGGTAAAAATGCCTCCCTGAAGATTTTCCGAGACTCTCCACCGGGCGAAACTGACCGGACGATATTTCGCCCACCGGGTGAAATTTCGCCTGATGGGAAGAAGTGCCAAAAACGCGAAAAAAGGAAGAAAATCTGACCGGGTGAAATTTCACCCGGTGGGAATTACTGTCAAGATCGCAAGGCAAAGTTTTACCCTATGAAGATGTTGAGGGAGATTGTCTCACTAATGAAGCAAGATTTGGATTTGGACTTTAGGTTAAATACCCATTAAGAGGATTACTATATATATGCAATCCTAGTTTGTTGCCAAAGCATCCATTAGCATCCTCCATTAGTTTAGAAGGCTTTCATTAGTGTAGTATCACCACCCATTAGTAGAACAATCTAGTAGTATTCTAGTAGTAATTCTCTAAAAATCTAGTAGTTTACATAGTATTTAGTTGTAGATCTACTAAGTTTACATCATCAATTCTCTAGATTACAAGTTTGTAAGGAGATTATTCAAGTTTTATTGAAGATTTATGGGTTTATTGAGGAATTAGTGACAAGTTCTTCATTATCTCCATCAAAGATTCAACCTTTATCCATGCAATCTTCTTATTTCTTGTAGATCTTCACAATTGGTACATTTCTTTCCACTCTCTTATCTCTAGTTTAAATTTAATTTAGTTTTCTCATCATTATCTAGCTTAGATTCTCTTAGTGTAGTTAGTTTCTTTAGATCTTGTTCATGTTGTTCTAGATTATTCTCTAGATTAATTTGGTAGTTTCATAGTTTAGTGGGTAATTTTTAGATTGTAGTTTTCTCATCATATTGTTGTTACTTTCCTTAGATCTAGTTAATATGCATGTTGTAGTTAGTTTTTCCATAGTTAATGTTTTGTTGTCTTTCATCATGATTAGTGAGTAGATTTCTTGTTGGGGGTTTAGGGATGAAGACTTGGATTATTTGAATTTAGGGGTATTGGTGGGTTGCTTGTATGTTGGTTTACCTTGTTTGTGGTTGTTGTATCATTGTTGTTTTAGTCCGGCCAACTAGACCGACCTTGACTCATTTCTATCAATATGGGTAAACTCGGGGTAAAAATTACCATAACAAGAGACTTACTCTTCTTCGCCGCGAAAGCGGGTTTTTAGGTGGGTTTGGTGAAGAAACCGAAAGGTGGCATTCTCCCTTTATCAACTTTGCAACAAAAACTCGATCCCGACCTTCTTACATTCCATGTTCCGAATCCCGACTTCTCCCCAACGCCTTTCCCTAGATTAATTACCCATAGCCATTCTCGCAGTGATTCCTCTGGCATAGACTCGACCATAGACTCGACCCTTAGAAACCCTCCTCTAGATATCAAACACATCGCTTTAAACTCGTCAATACATCCGTTCCCTGTGGACCGACCTCGACTTACCACGAATACTTGTTTGTTTTTGTGTGTCATCTCGAGTCTTATAAATATCGTTTGATCCCCCGTCCTTCGTTAACGACCGAACCGATTGGGAGGCGATCAAAGTGGCGCCGTTGCCGGGGAACGACGAGTAATTGTATTGTTTTTAGTTGTTGTGTTTGATTCTTTTCCCTTCTCTCTTTTCCCTAGTGCCGCAAGGTGCTAGGAGTCTTATCGTTTAAATTGAGTTTTATGCCCAGGAACACGTCATCGCCCTTGTGGTTCGATCGGGGAAATAACTCAACTACTATTATCCCACATCCTTCATTATCACCTCCTAACCTTAATCCTATCCTACCATATACACCTTCTACATCACATAACCCCACTCCAAATAACCCTTCCATACCTTCCACTTCACAAAATTCATCACCATCACCACCATCACCGAAAACTCCACCACAAAATCAAAATCCATCCCCTCCAAATCATCCAAATTCAAATCCATCATCACCACCAATACATCAAATGGCAACCCTAGGCTCTCATTCCCAACTCACACATGAAGAAACACCTTCTCCCGTCGATTTCAGAGAGATTCCCGAGGATTATGAATTAAAAGCCTCTTTGACAAATGCGATACAACAAGACACTTTTCACGGTTTTTCTCAAGAAGATGCTCAAGAGCACATCGCTTCATTTAAAGAAAAATTAGTAGGAGCCCGTCTCAATGGATCAACTTCATGTCAATTGCATCGTTTATTATTTCCAAAGACCTTGAGAGATGGAGCTCATAGATGGCTTCAAGGCCATCCCGCTAATACTTTTACAACATGGGCTCAATTATCTAATGCCTTCTTGGAGAAATATTTTCCGCCGTCAAAGACTAACCAATATCGCATGGAGATACAAACATTCAAACAAGATGAATTTGAAAGCTTAAGTGAGGCTTGGAAAAGATTTAGAGATTTGTTGCGCAAATGTCCACATCATGGAATACCCGATTGGCTAACTACCCAAACATTTTACAACACCCTTTCATTGAGAACCAAAGAGAACCTCAATTCGGCCGCCGGAGGAGACTTTTCTTCTCTCACCGATGAGGCATCTAAAAGTTTTATTGAAAATATGGCAAGGAGTGACTCTAGAATGGGTCAATCGAGGGATTCTAGAAAGAAAGTTGAAGTGAACTCATCTACGAGTTCTAATGAATTGAAGCTTCAAGCGGAACTTGAAGAATTAAAAAAGAGAATGGATGCCATGAGTTTAAGGCCTACTCCTAGAGGTATGTACCAAGTTCAAGGGAGTATTCCACCAAGGCAACCATCTCCTCCAAAGCAATTAACATGGGAAGTTCAATGTTATCATTGTGGCAATTATGACCATGATTCTAGCTCTTGCATTCCTGATGAAGAAGTTTATGTTGAAGAGCCAAATGAAGTCAAAGCTATACAAGTTTATGGGCAAAGACCCAAATTTGATCCCTTTTCCAATACTTACAATGCCGGCACAAGATTTCATCCTAATTTTTCTTATGGCAATCAAAATGTCCAAAATCCGATGCCACGTGCCCAAGGGAGTCAATTGAGGCCATTCAATCAAAGTCAACAAAGACCCTTTAACCAAGGTCCTCCAAGGATGCCCCTATATATGCCTCCTCATCAAAGGAGTAACTTCAATCAACAAAGTAACAACTTCCATGTTCCTAACAATTACAACAATTACCAAAATCAACATGGTAATCATTCTAATCATGGATACAATCAAGGGTTCCAAGGTAATTTTCAAGGAAACCAAGGTTACAACCAACCACCATTTAATTAACCCTCTCAATCTTATGGCCAACCAAACAATTCTCAAATTGGTCAAGGAGGAGTCCCATGGGAAAACTATAATGAATTGCAAAGGACCGTTGGGCAACTATGGAATGAACATCAAGACACCAAGGTAAGGCTAAAGGTTTGGGAATCTCAAGAAGCAACAAAAGCCTTAGCCGCCCCAATTCATCCACCCCATGGTTTGCCCGAACAACCCCAAAACCCAAGAGACCCTTCACACCAAGCAAATTCCGTCATTTTGAGAGGTGGCAAAGAACTTGAGGACCCATACAAGAATTTGAACTTGAACACCAAAAGCATTCCATCCAAAGTGAATCAACCAAGTGCATCACAAGAATCATCTCCCACTTCCCCCAAACAAAATCGGGGAATACAAGCGGAGTTCGATATCCTTCAAAATGCGGAAAATGAACAAAGAAAGAAGAAAGAGCAAATGGAAGTGGAAGAAGCAAAAAGAAAAGAGGCGGAATGATTAGCTGAAGAAGAAGAAGAAGAATCCAATGTTCCACCGCCTCCCACTTTCGTTCCTCCATTGCCTTTTCCCAAACGAGCTAATCCACGCAAGGAGAATGCTCAATTTAGCCGTTTCGTGGATATGTTGAAAAAGGTAGAGGTAACTTTACCCTTCGTCGAGGTAATTTCTCAAATGCCCCTCTATTATAAGTTTTTGAAAGATGTCTTGACTAAAAAGAGAACAATAGAGGATAAAGAATGTATTTCTCTCACGGAACAATGTAGTGCCATTCTTATGAACCAAATACCAAAGAAACTAGAGGATCCCGGTAGTTTTTATATCCCTTGTCGAGTTGGAAATGTTGTTGTTAATCAAGCTTTATGTGACCTAAGGGCTAGTGTTAGTTTGTTACCTTATTCTATTGCTAAGAGACTTAGTGTGGGGGAGATGAGACCCACTAGCTTGTCAATTCAACTTGCGGATAGGTCCGTCAAGTACCCACTCGGGACACTTGAGGATGTACCCGTTCAAGTTGGTAGATTCTTCATCCACTCCGACTTTGTTGTCATGGATATGCTCGAAGACACTATTACCCCATTATTTTAGGTCGACCTTTTATGGCTACCGGAGGTGCTATAGTTGATGTTAAGAATGGTAAGCTATCTTTTAACATAGGGAACGAATCGGTAGAGTTTTCCCTTTCTCAAGCTCTTAAACAACCAATGATTGAACAAATGAATTCCATTGAAGTTATTGACAGTTTGGTTGAGTATAGCTTGATAGATGATGATAAGCAAGAAGATGAACCATTTGACTCTCCACTCCTTGAAGAAGAATGTTTGCATGATGAAAAGGTAGAACCACTACCGGTGGGTAAGAGTATGGTATCTTCTCATCCTAATCTTGAACTTAAACCACTCCCCTCTTCCCTCAAATATGCTTTTCTTGAAGGAACTAATTATCCCGTTATCATCAATGCTACCCTTGATGGACCTTAATTGGAAAAACTTTTGATTGTTTTGAGAAAACACAAAAAGGCCATCGGGTATAGCATTGCCGACCTCCAAGGCATAAGTCCAAATGTTTGTATGCATAGGATCATCCTTGATGATGACCATCGTCCTTCGGTTGAGGGTCAACGTAGGTTGAACCACACAATGAAAGAGGTTGTCATGAAGGAAGTCCTTAAGTTGTATGAGGCTAACATTATATACCCAATAACCGGAAGTAAATCGGTTAGCCCAGTACAAGTTGTGCCGAAAAAAGGAGGAATGACGGTAGTTAAAGGAGAAAAGGGTGAGTCAATTTCACCTAGGACCACTACCGGTTGGCGTATGTGTATAGACTATCGGAAATTGAACACGACCACCATAAAAGACCATTTCCCCTTCCCTTTATTGATCAAATGCTTGAAAGATTGGCGCATCACTCTTATTTTTGTTTCCTTGATGGTCATTCCGGATTTCTTCAAATTCCCATTCATCCCGATGACCAAGAGAAAACCACTTTTACATGTCCCTATGGCACCTATGCTTATAGAAGGATGCCATTTGGACTATGCAATGCGCCGGGAACGTTTCAAAGATGTATGATGGCTATTTTTTCCGATTTCATTGAAAAATCTATGGAAGTTTTTATGGATGACTTTAGTGTCCATGGTACATCTTTTGATTCTTGTCTTGAAAATCTTGATCAAGTGTTAGCTCGATGTGAAGAGTATAGACTTGTTTTAAATTGGGAAAAGTGTCATTTCATGGTTGAACAAGGTGTTGTCCTTGGTCATATTGTTTCTAATAGAGGAGTCGAAGTCGATAAGGCGAAAGTCTCCGTGATCAAGAACTTGCCACCACCTACAAATGTTAAAGGGGTGAGGAGTTTTCTACGTCACGCCGGTTTTTATAGACGATTTATTAAAGACTTTTCCAAAATTGCTAAGCCTTTGACCTCTTTACTTATGAAAGATACACCTTTTGTTTTCGATGACTCGTGTCTTGAGGCCTTTTGCAGGATAAAGACCGCTCTCACTACCATTCCAATTATCAAAGCTCCCGATTGGAATCTTCCATTTGAGATCATGTGCGATGCTTCCGATTTTGCCGTAGGTGCCGTTCTAGGACAACGGGTTGACAAGAAGCTACATGTGATATACTACGCAAGCAAGACATTAGATGAAGTACAGTCGAGGTATACAACAACCGAGAAAGCGATGCTTGCCGTTGTCTATGCCATGGAGAAATTCCGAAATTATGTTACCGGTTCCAAAGTCATTATTCACACCGATCATATGACGATTCGATACATCATGTCCAAAAAGGAGACCAAGTCCCGACTCTTTCGGTGGGTCCTTCTTTTACAAGAATTCGATATTGAGATTAAAGACAAAGCCGGATCGGAGAACTTGGTAGCGGATCATCTTAGTAGACTAACGGTTAGTAAAAAGAACAATGAAGAAGATGGTATCCCCATCAATGAAGCTATGAGAGATGAGGCCTTGATGGCCATTGATACTATTACACCTTGGTATGCCGATAACGTCAATTTCCTAGTATCTCATTTTATCCCGGACGATTATTCCAAGCAAGAGAGGAAGAAACTACGTTATGAAGCCCGACGCTATTATTGGGACGAGCCATATTTATTCCGCCGTTGTGTAGATGGAATTTACCGACGATGTGTCACAGCCGATGAAGGTTATAATATTGTGAAGCACCTTCACTCGACATCTTATGGTGGACACTTGGCCAACCAAAAGACAATTGCCAAGGTCCTCCAAAGCGAGTTTTGGTGGCCTTCCATGTTTAAGGACATTCGAGCTTTCATTCTCACGTGCGATGCTTGTCAAATAAGTGGGAATATTACAAGAATAAATGAGATGCCCCTTCAACCCATCTTAGAGATTGAATTGTTCGATGTTTGGGACATTGATTTCATGGGTCCGTTCACATCTTCTTTTGGTAACAAATATATCTTAGTAGCGGTTGATTATGTCTCAAAATGGATCGAGGCCGTAGCTTCCCCCACCAATGACTCCAAGGTTGTAATTAAGCTTTTCAAGAATGTAATTTTCCCGAGATTCGGTATGCCTAGAGCCATAATTAGTGATGGAGGCTCTCATTTTAGGAAGGATACCTTTGAGCACCTTCTTAGGAAATATGGTATCACTCACAAGATGTCCCTAGCCTACCACCCTCAATCAAATGGGCAAGCCGAGATCTCCAACCGTCAAATCAAGGGAATTTTAGAGAAAGTTGTAAATACACACCGAAAGGATTGGTCATTGAAGTTAAATGACGCCCTTTGGGCATTAAGAACGGCCTACAAAGCGCCAATTGGAACCACTCCTTATTGTCTTATGTATGGCAAAGCTTGTCATTTACCGGTGGAATTAGAACACAAAGCCGAATGGGCAATCAAAGAGCTAAACTTCGATGAGAGTGTTGTAGGAGATAACCGCCTTCTCCAACTACAAGAATTGGAAGAATTAAGACTTGAAGCCTACGAAAATTCGAAGATTTACAAAGAACGAACTCGCCAATGGCACGATTCTCAAATACTTCGTAAGGACTTCTCCGTTGATGATAAGGTATTACTCTTCAACTCTCGCTTTAAGCCCTTCCCCGGTAAGTTGAAATCAAAATGGTCGAGTCCTTTCGAAGTGACCAAGGTGCAACCATATGGATCAATAGAGATATCTAGCCCGTAAACCGGCAAATTTATGTTTAATGGACAACGTTTGAAGATTTATCACCCCGATCACGTTCGTGAGACCTTCGCTACCATGAAGTTTGGTGAGCTCCCATTTGGGAGCGATGTCTAACCCCCTCTCGAAATTGAAGTAGGTTTGGTGGTATCCTCAATAACCACCTTGTACATATGTATTATATTTCTTTGTGTTGATAGTTTGTTAGCTTGAGAAGAATGGTTGAACTCGGATTTCGCCATGGAGCACTTATTTTGGATGAAGACCACGCTTTTTGGAGAAATTATGGAGCTAAATTGAAGACCACAAGCATGTTTGTGGTAGATATTGATTATGTAATGTGAGTCGAGTCAATATTTGAATCCTTAGGTGACTATTGGAAGAGCCATGAAATGGCAAGGCGAAAAAACGAAGAAACGAGACCGCCGGGCGAAATTTCGCCCGGTGAGACCTGACCGGGCGAAACTTCGCCCTACGGAAAGTTGCCAAAATTGTCAAAATCGAAGAAGATACCACCTGGCGAAATTTCGCCCAGTGAGATTTTGATTGGGTGAAATTTCACCCGATGGGAAAAATGGCAGAAAACGATTTTCACGACGAAAAGTCCGTCGGGTGAAATTTCACTCGGTGGTGCTTGACCGGGTGAAATTTCACCCGGCGGCATTGGCTTGAATGGATCACCTTTAACACACCTCCTCACTACAATTTCAATTCCCTCCTTCATATTTACCACCCATAACTTTCCCTCCAAAAAGTTTTACACCAAATTTTTACCACCAACTTTGAAACTTTCACTTTCCTTCCCAACCACCCTTATTTATATCACCCTTTTACCTCACAATTCACTCCATATTTTCACCCATCATAAACTCATCAAACCACCTTCCATACCCATTCACATTCAAACCTCCACTCCATTTCCACTTGGTGATTATATTCTTGGGTTTTTGAAGATGAGAAGCTAAAGTTTCGGGATTTTTCTTGCAACTATTATGGAGACGAGCTCAATGAGCCGCGCGAAAACAAGGTATGGCTACGACTTCTAAACCTCCTATATGTTCATCTTCTAGTAAGTCTTTGAAGCCTAAACTCTCACCTTGTCCTAATACACCCTTGGCTCAAACCTTTTCTGAAAAAGCCTTTCAAAGTACAAGGTGGCCTTGTCCATTCACAACGAAAATTTTAGGAATTAAGAACGATATTAGAGAGTTATCGTCTAGGATTGGTACTAGTAAGCTATTTAGTTTTGTGCCTTGCACAAATAAAGACTTGACTTGTGAATTTTTAGGTACCTTTACCATCGATAACCCGACCACACCAAGAGAGTTTAAATTTAGACTCTTCGGTAGAAATCACTGTTTAAATATTTCCGACTTTGGCTTAGCTCGTGGTTTACCCTCATCGGGTACCGGACTAAGTAAACCCCTAAGTGATTCGCAAAGTAGTGCAACTAGAAGAGACTTGTGGAGGCGCATAGCGCCGGGTCAACGTGATTTCGAACCAAATTCTAGCTTTATCGCCGAAATCCGTAACCCTGCCATCCGTTATTTTGCTGAAATTCTTTCCCACTGTCTTTTGCCATCTACCGATAATATTATTAACCTCAGTGTGTGTGTCTTGCAATTAATTTGTGACTCTTTGCTCGGTAACCCTACCCCCCTTGACCTACCTATTGTCGTGGCGTTACACTTTCATCAAATCATAGTTGCCCAACGCCCCTTTGTCGACTGTGGTGGTCTTGTGACTGTAATAGCATAGACTCGACCCTTAGAAACCCCCCTCTAGATATCAAACACATCGCTTTAAACTCGTCAATACATCCGTTCCCTGTGGACCGACCTCGACTTACCACGAATACTTGTTTGTTTTTGTGTGTCATCTCGAGTCTTATAAATATTGTTTGATCCCCCGTCCTTCGTTAACGACCGAACCGATTGGGAGGTGATCAACTGGATATAGTTTGTATCCAGGAGGGGTGTGCACTACTTAAACCAGGACCTCGCTGCACGCAGTCCTGTTATAGTTGAGTTGCCTAATTAGAGACTGGATTCTGTTATGAGTTAAGTCTACAGTTCTCGAAGCTGGTTTCTAGTATAATCCTAGTGAAAGTCTAGATTCTACATTAACCCTATCCATAGCACCATTTTGATTATTTTATTTATTATCGATATAAATTGGTTGCAGGTTGGCAAATATTTTTATGTTTCTTCGGAAACCCATTTTATTACTTTGGTTTACGATGAAAGCTTATTTTTAATATGTTGTTTTTACTGTTTTCCATTTTTACTATTTTTCTATAGTAGTAATTACAGTTTTAAAATCCTGTCATACGGCTGGGAGAACGTTGACGTTGCTCCCCACTGATTGTGGCTGTTATGTTTTAACATGGCAGGTATACTTGTTTCCGGGTGTGGGCTAGCGGACATTTTGGATCCTGCTCATTTTCTTTTAATAATTATGTCTTGTGGAATGTTAAAACCCCCTTTTGTGGATTGTTTAAATTTTGGCCATTTTATTTTGTGCCTATTGTTTGACTTTACCGTTTTAAATTTTACTAAGACATAGTTACTGCGTGTTTTAATCCCGACTCTACAATGTTTCCGCCACTGTATCGCGTTAGAATTTCTAGGGGATTACTGTTGGTATCAGAGCATCACTGCTCCCAACATTTATATATAGGGGATCTTTAATGGTTGGAAGAGAATGCTTTTGTCGAAAGCAGGTCGAGAAATTACGATAAAGGCCGTGGCCCAATCTATCTCTACCTATGTCATGAGTGTTTTTAAATTGCCTTTGAGTTTTTGTGAGGAGCTCCGGTCCATGATTTCTCAGTTTTGGTGGGGATCGGAGGATGGGAAGCAGAAGATGTCTTGGCTGGCTTGGGAGAAGCTCTGTGCTCCTAAGGCGCTTGGTGGTCTGGGATTCCGTGATTTTTGTAAGTTTAATATGGCGCTACTTGGTAAGCAGGCGTGGAGGCTAACCATTGACACGGAGAGTCTTCTTGCCCGGTTGCTACGGACTAAGTACTTTAAGAATGGGTCCTCTTTGCAAGCAGAGTTGGGTCATAACCCGAGCTACACTTGGAAAGGGATTTGGGAGCTAGGCTCAAAATGTGGTTCTGCGGGGAGGGAAAGAGAAGGATTGGGAATGGGCTCGAGACGAGGGTCTGGCATGATCCATGGCTACCGGGTGATGGTGGGTGGGTGGGCGGGGGGGGGGGGGGGGGGGGGTTTAGGATGGGTTGGGGGTGGATGTGAAGAAGGAAAATGGGCATGAGCGGGTGAGGGAGTGTAGAGGGAGATGGAGGATGAGGAGCGAGGGAAGGTTATGGTGGGATATTGGGCAATGTGGGAGGCTCGCATTAAGGGGGTGTTTGAGGGACGGAGAGTGTGTGTTGAGGGTGTACTGACTTGAGTTCTTGACATTATGGCGGAGTGTGAGGGAGTGGAGGAAGGGAAGGGAGGGTGGGGTGTTCAGACAGGGCCGAGGGGTGGAGGAGGGTTGCAGAAGTGGCAGGCCCCGCCGTTTGGTTCGATTAAAATTAATTGTGATGCGGGTTTACGGGGTGGAGGGGTTAGTATGGGTATTGTGGGGCGTGGGGATGATGGTTGTATGGTATGGGGAGTGAGTGCCAGGAAGCCCGGGGTAACGGAGGTTCATGCAGCAGAAGCAGAGGCAATTCTTGATAGCATAAAGGAAGCTTGGAGACGTGGTTACCGCCAAGTCATTGTTGAAAGCGACTGTAAGACGGTTATAGATTATTTGCGTCTATCGAGGAAGGGAAGCAACGATCTTTTTCTCATTTTAGATGATATTCTTACTTTTGCTAGTAATTTTGATTGTATTACTTGTCTTTTGTACAGCGCATATGTAATCGTGCCGCACATGAGTCCGCGCGCGCTATGTGTTTTACCGTCGGAAGACGTGTTTGGGAGCAATCAGGTCCGGAAAATGTGGAAGCGGTTATTTTGGCTTTGAGATTAATGCAATTAGCTAACCCATTGGTTGGGTTTTTTCAAAAAAAAAGAAAAAAAAAGAAATGATAAGTACCAAACAAGTCGAGTTTTAGACAGGTAATAAGGGAGGTAATATATACTGTAAACGTCAAATTAAATTATAGACGTGCATTGTAGTTAGAAATACTAATTAAAGTACCTCGCACACAAGTATAACTTCAACTACATATTCGTACCAATATTCATTTATATTTATATAGAGCATTTACTTATTACTCTATTAGTTTTGTATTCAACAATATTATCCATGGATTATTATATTATTATAAATATAATAACCAATAAATAAAATGACAAATAATATTTACGTATCAATGTAAAGTATGAGACTCAGTTTGACATAGATATTCAAAAACATATTGTACGTAGGGTGTATAGCGATATGAGTAATTAAATTTCATGATGATATAAATAGACATATTTATTTCTTACATAATAAATGTATACATTATTGATCTAATATGGGTAATCATCAATCTTCATATGTTTTGAACTTTAGGATGATCTATTTTGAAATATGTAATACATGTAAATTGAACTTATAGAAAAATAGAGTAAACAAATATACATACAAATTCGTGAGTTTTACATAGCTCACAATTGTTATCAACTATATATAATGATGAATACTCATTTGCATGAAGGTGTAAACATTTTTTATAAGACTAAACAAGATGTTGCTCCAACTTCTCTTTTTAGACAATTTGTTTTATTGGAATTGACATTTTTTACCACTGTCTTTGTTTTTTTTGTCAAAATGAATTTATTTGCTCTTTCTACCAGTTATCCCTAACTAGCTATTTTAAAAATGACCATCTCAATCATTTCATATATGTTTAAAAAAACTCCCAATAAATGTACCAATATTTCATGCACCAGTCCTCTACTCTACACATGTCATATTTGAATATTATTGTATACCTTAATCAATTACTCGGTTTCATTTATTTAGTAAACTTTTATATTTTTAATAAGGGGTTTTAATTAGTCATAATAAAAAAAATTGTTAAAGAGAATATATCATACTCTTCAAACAACTCCCGCGAATATCGCGGTCAACAAAACTAGTTTGAAGAGTTAAACCCTCATTTGTGAGGCGGTTAGAAGGTTTAGAGTAGTAGTAGTAGTAGTCAAACAGATAGTGCATCCCTCTTCTCTTTATTTTCAATTCTCATCCTTTTTATTTTGTTTTACTCAATTAGTCTTTTAATTAGTTATATCATCTAATCTTTTCTTCATCATCATTGTGGATCTTTATATGTTTAGTAATTTCATCTAACTTAATAATTTGGTATAATCCTTTTATATTCCCTCTCCTTATTTATGTTTTTTTCTTCACTTTCTACATTTATGTTAGATTTAATTTGCTAGTTAACTACTTTAGAATTCTTATGTTTATTGTTTTATCTTGATTATTATCATGTCTAGGATAGTTACACTTTCGCTTCTCGTCTTTAGCAATTGCTGACGACGATGAGTAGTCCCCAATAGTTATTGGTATTTGGATTAGTATAATTATTATTAGTGAGTAGTCTTTTACTAGGGGACGATTAATCCTCGACATGCCTCGATTATGTTATTGAACCCATTTTAACGAGTTATCGGATGTTGAGTTGGGGATTGTTAAGAGGTTAGGATTTAATTAGTCTTTTGGGTTGGTTATGGTTCCTTGACCCTTGTCAGTCAGTGGGAGCCGATTAGGTTTAGGAAAATCGATTGCCCATTTGACTACCTCATCGATTTGGGTTGAGCACGGGAGTGAGAACCCAATGTTAGTGCCCTTGACTTTCAGTCGGAACTCTTCTGTCGGGAGTGGGAGAGTGACGGACGGGAATTTAGCGTAGACTTAATGACTTAGGCTCTTAGCGGGATACCACAAGAGTGGATTTCAGTGTGGACCTAAGATACCAATTACGAGCTCGGGAGGGAGGTACTTTGGATTGCTATTTATCCGTTCACGAGCCCGGGATGGATGTGATTGGATCCTTAGAGGCGTTTTCCTCCTAATTTGCCATTCGATGACTTGTTAACGGGGTTTTAGTGACATGATTGAGGTGTGTTGGTGGAGGAAATCGAGCCCTAGGCTTTTTTCCATTTGATTAATTTATTGTTTATCTATTTATTACTCCCTCTGTCTCTGTGGAAGAGTCACTCTTTCCTTTTTGGGCCATCTCTCTAAAAGAGTCATCTTTTACTTTATTCCTCTTTTGTCTAATTTGTGTGGTTTTCATTAGTTGTGACCCCACATATTTTCTCATCTTTCATTTTCCACCACACATCTCTATCTACCTTAATTCTCACTAAAAGAGAGGGGTGACTTACTCTTTTAGTGAGAAGGAAGGAGTAGTTTGTTTATGCGTTTAAGTAAGTTTGATTAGTTTAATTTCTCACTTGATATCCGATCTGCGTAGCTAATTTGTAATCTGAGACCGAACAAATACTCATTCTCGATCTTTATGAGGATTCGATCCTCCAAGTGCCGCAACAATACTCGTGCGCTTGCAAGGTAATTACAACTCACATCAACACACTGGGGACATCCGTCGTGAAATGCCCCGCATAACCCACAGGGGCGTCGGCTATCATTAAGAAAATTAATGTAGAAGTTGTGCTCTCAACACTAAAAACATCACGCTTAAAAAATACAAAGGATTGCCATCATTTCAAAGATCTACTACTATAACAAAAAAAAACATATAAAAATTACAACAGACTAACGCTTATAGCAAAGATAATCACACAAGCTCTCACATCTCCTATTTGCTTTACTATGTATAAGGCAAGTAAAGTTTATTTGGGACTCTAAAGCTAACTGGGTTCATTACGCTAGTACACCACCATGCATGCATACACTTAAGATTCTCTAAATGCATGTCATGGATTCTAAAGTAGCTTGGATATCGGCAGAAATGACTTTAGCGTCTCTGGACACCCCTTGTATTCCCATTCTTGCTAACCCCGCACAATACAACCTTCGTTGCCCTTTCCAATGATTAAGAAATTGATTTTTTGGAAATCCATCGTCTTTTAGCAAGTTCTCGTGATCCTACATAACAACAGCAAGTTTCTTTAAAAATAGTCTCATGAAAAACTAAAATAGATGATTGATCCTCATAATACAATATAGGCATGTAATTAAATATTAAAATCATGATATACCTTAAGCCACTCGCACACAGTGCTTTTAAATCCAGTGGCAAACATAATTGCATCAAAATGTGATTCAACTTGGTCTTCAAATATGACGCTATTCTTGTTTATCCTTGATATCCCCGGTCGAACCTAACACACATTAGTTTTTAAATTATAAAATGTCAAAACATACTTAAATCATCACAATTAAAGATATTAATTAAGAAATGTATGACAATAATTTATCACTAAAATTTGGCATAAAAGTAATTATACAGTTAATTTTGATAGTAATGAGATAAATTTATGTGGTTTACCTTAATTTCTCTTGCTCGTATTTTTGCTACAGTACCGACGTCAATAACTGGACTCCTTCCAGTGGCTGCTTTGAGAAAGAATGGGCCTTTACTAGGCCGATGTATACCATATGTTGACAAATCGCCAAACTCTATTTTGGAAGCCGTCAAAATCAATGTGTCCACAGATGATAAACTTAAGTATTTTAGTAAGTTCATTCCCGCCCATATCATATCTTTTGTGACCACATGGAACTGCATAGACATTGAATTGTCAAACTTACTAATTTATTTTTGCACATATTTTATATTTTTTTTACAAAAAATAACATTTATTATATAATACTCTAATGTCAGTCACTTTTTTAAGGAAAGACGGGCGATAATTATTAAATGTGACCATAAAATACTAAATTATAGTAATAGATTATTATTACACACATATATTTAAATTAAATTTATATTTTATAAATATATGGTAGCCTGATAAATATCGATGCTAATGTGAACGGTTGTACACTTACCGCATTCCTGATGACAATGGATGTATTTGCTCTGTGGTTAGCAAGATCAAGGCTAATCTCCATTCCTGAATTCCCACAACCAACAACAAGGACCTTTTTGTCACAATATTTCAAGCCAGATTTATATTGACTAGAATGTATAATCTCTCCCTTGAATTCTTTAAGCCCGGTAATATTGGGAATTATCCATCTTCCATTCTCACCTGTCGCAATCACTAAGAAAGTAGAAAGAAAACCTTAGACAAATTGGATGAAGTGTCCATGGCTCTAACTTTCCATTTTCCTTGTACCTCATCAAATGAAGCGTTATCAACTGAGTGATGGTAGCGAGGCTTTATTCTAAAGTGGGCCACATAGCCATCTACGTAAGAAATGAATTTGTTTTTCGACAAATATTTCTTGGGATGTCCATCATGTGCCTTGAAGGGCAACGCACAAAACTCTTTTGCTAGGTGGAGGTGACATCGATCATATGCCCTTTTCTTCCAAAGAGAGTTATGACAATCTTCCCTCTCCAAGAAGATAAAAGGGATTGTCATATTTGTTAAGCATGCAGCTAATGCTAAGCCAGCGGGTTCTGCTCCGACTATCAAAGTCAATGTCTCTTCCATCGTTCTTTAATTGGAAATTAATTTGACTCCTATGAGAAAATAATAAGAAAGCTAACCATTTAGAGATTGATTTAGAAAAGTTTTAATATTCATAGCTTTTATTAGGTTACAGACATTGTCTATGAGTTTTACAATATTTAATATTTAAACAAAAAAGAATCGATAATAAAATCATATAAAGTTATCTTTTTGTGACAATTTTTCATAAACATGTGTAATATAGAATCCACAAACAAAAAATTAGTAACCAGGTTAGAGTAAATATTGAATTCTGAATAACAAAAAATTTGATCATGAAATAACATTTTTAAATAAACTCTTGTATAAGTGTAGACACCCGCATTTTGACTGCCAGGTGTCTATGGTAGACACCCGCATTTTGACTGCCAGGTGTCTATGGTAGTTTTCAAAAAACACCCGATGATGATCGGACGCTAACGTGTTTCTACGCGCTCGGATATGGGCTCAAATCCATTAGTTGTTGGCTAAAGCACTTATGGAGTACACATCTCACAAAACAGACCTCAAAACCAGGCCCAACGGACCGTTCCGAGTCAAACAAGACTAATTTGGGCCAAAACCGACACCGGAATTAAAACCGACTTTTTTACGATTGGGTCAACCCTGGTCAAAGTCATTTCCGAGACATACAAAGCAGCCCCTCACAACATCAAAAGTCCAAAGTCAAACACAAACTCATCAAAAACCCAAGTCGTGGTCCAAAGCAGCGGACCCGCGCGATCCAGCTGGGCCACTCGATCGAGTGCCCCTCCACTCGATCGAGTGGGCCTGTTTCAAGCCCGACGGCTGACGCACTGGGCCACTCGACCGAGTCAGCTGGTTACTCGGTCGAGTAACCCTAACCGAGGTTTTAGGCTTAGGATATATAAATACCCTCATGCACATTTTTTTTCACAACTTTTTCAAACCCTACAACTTTGATCATCCTTCAAAAAGCCCTAATTCTACCCTAATCAAACCCTAATGCTACACTAAGAAAACCCTAGCCCTAGCTTAGGAACCGAAACCCTAAACCTAGCTTTAGGAATCAAACACCTTAACCACAACAACTCGACATCCATAAGCCTCGAAACTCCCGTGTTAAAGCCGCGACTACGAGTCCATACCGAGAACAAGAACATGTAGGTTGAGGGTGCAAAACCCTTTCTTCCTTTTCTTCTTTTCCTCTCGTCATCTTCCTCCTTTTCCTCGTTTTTTTTGTTTTTTTAGTTCTTATTGCATCGTAATATTAATAATACCGTTAGTATTAAGACATTAAAATACTCGTCGATTTGTGTCGAGTGCGAAGGATGTCAGGATAAGGAAACCCGAATATACAAGTGTACTGCACACAGCATTGCCGGTCGCTTATCCTAACACCCTAGCATTTGATTATTGAAACGGGTCAATTTCAACCATAATTCGTTTATTTTCGTTTTCTAAAAACCTTTTTCAAAACACATATTTTTTTAAGGGTCGAAACCCGTTGACGCGGATCTGGCATCACATAATCCCTACGGATTCATTACGATGTCGGAAAAGCCGAGGGAATCAAGTCTTTCAATTCTAGCATAGTGTCAATCTCGTAGATTCGATACTAATTCCATAATTAGACGTCGAATCTAACGATCTAGTCACGCGAATTAGCTAACGCGATTTCCATTGATGCTAAGATAATTGTCATCCGATTCATTAGAACTACGACATTATCAAACGCGGAGGAAATCTACCCATATTGCGATAGTTGATTCAAGCGACTCAAAGCAATATTTTTTTTATTTTCACTCTAAGTATTCCCTATCGATTCGGTAATCGAATATGGAATACAATGAGTATGTAATTTCAGAGCTGAGTATAAATTCCTCAATATTTATGCCCAATTCATCAAATCATCAAAAATCGAAAGCAATTTCGAAATCGAAAATTAAAATTGCAAACGAACCAGATTCGTACCGGTGCCACTCGACCGAGTGTCTACGCCATTCGATCGAGTGACATCACAAAAATCGAGCAGAATGCTCTTTCGACCTCCACTCGGTCGAGTCTCACAGTGACTCGGTCGAGTGGCAACGTACTCGACCGAGTTGGTCAATAACTCGGTCGAGTAGGGTCCATAACACGAAACAAAATGTCTCTATGACCTCCACTCGGTCGAGTCTCACAGTGACTCGATCGAGTGGCGATGTACTCGGTCGAGTTGGTCGACTCGATCGAGTGGCGATGTACTCGGTCGAGTTGGTCAATAACTCGGTCGAGTAGGGTCATAAAACCCGGACAGAACCTTTTTCAGAGGTCCACTCGGTCGAGTGGCCCTTTATCACGTTAAACCGTGAGTCCTACAAATCACATTCGAGTCTCGTCAATTGTTTTTCGTGACTTAAGTCACCACGTGCCTAATCTATCACGTGAAACATCTTTTTCGAAACCATGCATTAACTCATTTGCATCATTCTATACAATTCAATACTTCGTAAACCGTTATATCGTTACTAACGCGTTTATTGTTTCTCTTGTCAATTTTTTGGTTGTTTATTTTATCGTACTAAAATGAACCCACATGATAAAATTCAACTTTGACGTTAGATTTTAGTTGCATTAAATTGACATAGAAACCCTTTCAATTACATTCACATGCTTAGGGAAAACAATCCTTGCATAAGCATTCTCACCGAATTACTAACGCGCGTATTTGAAAGTCAATCGATATCCTAGTAGAGGCCGCTAGTGCGAGCGGGGTTGGGTGTCCTCCGTGGGCTTCCCAACACGTACCCTCACCCCTTACTCAGAACCTCGGTTTCCGGATGCCCGAAACTGTTGGCGCACGAGAGTCATTCAATACCCGATATCCGATAATGTCGGTGTCGGTATCAAATGCTAAGGGACGAACCCAATAAGCTCTGACATCGGAAATGGGCCGTATTTTGTACACGGCCCACTACGACATAGAGTGGGTTCGAATGGGCCCGAACTCCCACAAAGTTCGGTGGCGACTCCACTTCGATTTAAATTTCCATTTGATCCGTTTTCATATGGAGATTCATTCGCCTCCCCAAACCCGCGCGTGGCCGCGTCGGGGTGGACCTATGTCATGTCCACAATTTGGCGACTCCGCTGGGGATTAACTGATGTGTGACTTACCATCGGCATCCTCAGGGTGAGACTCGAATAGAAATCGTTTGACTAGTACAATACGCGTTTTAGTTTTACGGTTCATGCATAACCCATATTTTCCCGGGCCGGTACTGGTGACCGACGTCCCATTATACCATTGATGTACTCCAATATGGATATGTCAAAAGGTGTCCATAGTCGATTCGAGTGGGTTTCGCGGCATGTTCTAAGCTCAATTCGACTTAGAGAGTCCGTCCCGATCAACGTCTAGACTATGTACACTGGTATAGACCCTCTTAGACCGACCGAGACTTAGTGTAGAGCATACATGGCGTCGTTATAATGCTTGTGTGACTACGTGCTATTTGGTTTCCGTGTCGTTTTCAAAAACCGTCAACTTTTCAAAAATACATCTTTTTCAAGGTATTCAATTTTCAAAACCCGGGGCATACCGAATTTAGGACTTATGATTTTACTCAAAATAGCCTATTTTCTAGACGGTATGCTGCCCAATTCAAAACTCGAAAATGTTTTCGAACTTTCCAAAAACCGAGGCCCGATACACTTTCCGATTTTCTCGAAAAATCGGGCCTTTCCCCGAGTTCCCTCGGACTTTCCAAAAACAATCCATTTTCAAAACCTTCCTCTTCTTAGGACTTCCCGTATTTAGCAGTGTCGGGTCATGTCGTAAGTTGTCAAGGTCTTTAGCATCGAAACTCTGTTGATCTTACAACACGGGTTTCTTCCCTATCCCAGTCCGCCTTATTAAACTAAGGCAAGGCCCACCTACGTAGGACAAACCCCTACAAAGGAGGGTCCGTTTACACGATCGAGTCAAAAGTCTGAGGATGTCTCACGTGAACCTTCCTTCGAACAGGACTAGGCCCACTCGCCGAATCCTAAGGAAGGCCCACCCTTCACAAGTCACCCGTCCAGGTGTCTTTTCTCGAGTCATTTCCCTTTTTAGTCTTGTTCGGGATGTACTTGCTATTCCGGGATTCGGGCTAGTTTCTGATTACGCGGTGTTCTTACAGACAGGCCACCCGAAACCCGACATCAACGCAAAATGGACGAAGGAGGCCCTAGAGAAGATCGAGACTCAACTGACCTCCATCCAGGCTAGCCAAGCAACGTTAGACACCCGTTTGAGCGCCATAGAAAAGACGGCCCCTGTTGACGGGTCCGGGACCACTGGGCCCATAGCTGAGGTCATTAGCGTTGTTCGCAGACTCGAAGAACAAGTTCACCTGTCAACGAGCAACTCGATCCACTCCGAAATTGCTCGTTCCTATTCGCCTTTGAATGACGAGCTACCTGCTAACCTCAACCTTACGGATGGGAATTCCTATGTTTGAGGGTACCGAAGACCCGGTCCATCATATCCGGGCCTTCAAAGACTTTATGGCGGTCAAGGGGGTGAAGTCCACCATGTTTACACATTTGTTCCCTTCCTCTCTGGAGAAGCATCCCAAGGCCTGGTACTACAGGCTCAATTCCAAGAAATATAAAACTTGGGACGATGTGGCGACCGAATTTGCTCGGAATTACGCCGATAATACCGAGATCCAGACTACAATGCGTACTCTGGAAGTAATGGCCCAGGAGCCCAAAGAGGGGTTCACCAAATATCTACAAAGATGGCGGGCCGAGAGCGTAAAACTGGTCGACATGCCCAGTGAGAAGGTCCTAGTGGAAGCTTTTGTCAAGAACCTTCTCCCGTCCTACCGGGTCCACCTCCGGTATGCTGTTATCCTTAATTTTGCTACCCTAACCGAAATGGGTACAAGGATCGAGGACGACTTAAGGTTAGAGAGCCTGACTAAGGCCTCTACTAAGGGCTATCAAGGGGCAAGTTCATCTACGAGCAAGCCCACACCCGCAGCTGCAACTCGCAGCATCTTCGATGAGGTAAACTTGCTTGACACCTCATCCAAGAAGAATACACCAAATCGGGTATTCACAGATATAGGGACTACCTATACTTATGCCTTACGAAGGCTATCTTCAAAGGGTCTGATCCAACCGATAGGCCCGATGCCCGAGCTTCAAGTGGAAAAGAGGCCCAAAAGTTATAACGCCCAAGCCTACTGCCAATATCATCGTGGTAATGGGCATGATAGTGAAAAGTGCTGGAAACTGAAGCAACTAATCCAAGATCTGATTGAGAGCGGGAAAATCCCGTTGCCCAGAGACAAGCCGAGCAACAAAGAAAACTCGTTCAGTGCCCACGCAATATTCACCGGTGAGGTAATCGACTGTTCTCACCTCATCTCCCCCTATATCCCACAAATCAACGGGATATGGTTCGATGACGAGGATGATGTGTACTTAACCAAAGGGGAAGCTGTCCGCATCACCCTAGAAGAGGTCCGAAAGGCTAAAGCCTTAGCCACCAATCACCTCGCCGCAGCTGGGCGTTCTATTCCTGCATCCGTCACTGAACCTGCAAGGACGGAACCTATCCTTGAGGAACCAAGCCCTGACGCGGCTCTAGTTCAACAAATGAAGAGGGTTCGAGCTGATCTAACCATATGGCAATTACTGGTTTGCTCACAAGCTCATCGGGAAGCACTGACTAAGGCTCTCGATGAAATCAAGGTCGACTCACAGGTTACCCCTTCTGAAATATTAGCCACTATTATGCCTTATCTCAAAGGCAAGTCCAAGGAAGAAGGCCCACTCATCACCTTCTCCGAGTCTGATCTGCCAGCATTTGGGCCCAATCATAATCTGGCCCTATACATTACGGTCATTTGCCGAGGGAAGTACCTTCCAATGACCCTTATTGACGATGGGTCCGCTGTGAATGTCCTACCTCTAAGGACCGCTAAAGCTCTCGGCATCACCGATGCTGACTACCTCCCTACAGCACAGACTATCCAGGCTTTCGACGGAAGCCCAAAACCGGTGGCTGGAGCCGTTAAGTTAACATTAATAACGGGCCCAATCGAGAAAGAGTTGGATTTCCAGGTGATTGATGTTACCTCGTCCTTTAACCTACTATTAGGAAGGCCTTGGATCCACGCAGTCAAGGCCGTATCCTCCACTCTCCACCGAAAAGTCAATATGCCACTTCGGGATGGCATCATCACACTAGAGGCTACTTCTATTACCGTAGCAAGCTGCAACGCTACAGGCCAGGCCGACCCACGAGGATTTGATTTCGTGGGCATGATCGAAGAAGAGTATCTCTTTAGGCCCTACTTCACAACTAGCATCGACACGATGCTACAGAATCTAGGCTATCTACCGGGAGCAACCTCAAGGCCACATCTTCCAGCTGGGAAGATTATTGAGGTCCTAAACGATGGCAAATCACATTTCGGGTTGGGGTATGCTATAACCCCGGAAAACGTGGTTCGGGCCGGTATTCACAAGGCCATCGACATTCTCAAGGGTACTTACATAGGCCCTTATAGCCGGAAGTTAACCGATTACTTCGTCACCCCAGTTTTCGGAGCTACTCAAGTGGGCCTCTACCAACCCACAATCACATACCCCGAGACCAAAAAGGCTCGGGAATGCAATTTCATCCCCGATGATATATTTGCCCTCGTCCAAACCGAGTCCAAGGAAGGGGAAAACAACGCCGAGCCCGTGCTGGGGCTCTTATTTGGAGAAGACAAGGCTGTTCCCGCTCCAAAAGATGATCTGGTCAATCTGATCCTCCGCAGCAATCGGTTTGGCCCAACAAAACTGATCACCAAAGTTGGTGCAGACGCGGGAAAAAGGGCCTGGAGGAAGACCATCAAGTGGACCGACAGTCAAGGACGGACCTACAAGCTGACCACCGGCGAGGGAGATATGCCGGATACCGAGTCAGAGTCTGAGTCTGAGTCGGAGTCGGAGTCCGAGTCTAGAGGGTCTGGTGCTAGGGTCGAGTCTGTAACCCCTCTTCCCTTATCCACTGAGGTCTCGGGGCCTGTCCCAAGACCTCTCCCTATCCCGCCACTGACCACCGATCAGATGGCCGCTCTTTTCGAGCTTTTCACAAAATTTACCATTAATAATAATAACGAAAACCGTTCTGCTTACGACTTGTCTTATTTCCAAAATTTTCTCAATTTCAAAAATTTTATATGCAATGACATTGAGAAACCCGACGAACAGGTACCTCTACCTCCACATCTGATCGAGCAGCTCGAACAAAGAGAGTCCCGAGATCCGGTAATCGAAGAAACCGAGTCCATCAATGTGGAAACCACTTTAGAGCCCCAGATGCTTAAGTTGGGCCTATCCTTAGATCCAGAGGAGAGAAGACAATTCACAGACCTCCTCCAGGAATTCAAAGAAGTTTTCGCATGGTCCTACAAGGACATGCCGGGTATAGACCGGGAAATAGCGGAGCACCGAATACCCATCAAATATGGGTGCAAACCGGTAAAGTAGAAACTCCGAAGGATGAAGCCCGAATGGTCTCTCAAAGTCAAAGAAGAGGTAGACAAACAATTCAAAGCGGGCTTTATACAAGTGTCTGAATATCCAGACTGGGTCGCCAACATCGTGCCGGTACCCAAGAAGGACGACAAGGTGCGGGTGTGTGTGGACTTCCGGGACCTTAACAAGGCTAGCCCAAAAGATGATTTCCCGTTACCCCACATCGACATACTAGTGGATAACACGGCCGATCATGCCCTTCTATCATTCATGGACGGGTATGCCGGATACAATCAAATCAAGATGGCAGAAGAAGACATGAGTAAGACCACCTTCATTACACCCTGGGGTACTTACTGTTACACTGTTATGCCATTTGGGCTCATCAATGCCGGGGCCACTTATCAACGGGCCGCCACTACTTTACTACATGCCATGATGCATAAAGAAGTGGAGGTCTACGTCGACGACATGATCGTCAAATCTAAAGACCGGAGTGGGCACATTGCGGCCCTAAGAAAATTCTTTACCCGACTGCGCAGATACAACATGAGGCTAAACTCTCAAAAATGCAGCTTCGGGGTAACATCGGGCAAATTATTGGGCCATATCGTTAGCCAACGCGGCATCGAGGTCGACCCAACTAAAATCAAAGCCATCACCGAGATACAGCCACCCAAGACCGAAAAAGAAATACGGGGGTTTCTCGGGAAAGTCCAATACATCAGCCGGTTCATTTCAAAATTAACCATGGTATGTGAGCCCATTTTCAAGAAACTGAAGATAGGGGAGCGGGTACTGTGGGACGACAAATGCCAAGCGGCTTTCGATAAAATTAAGGAGATACTGTCTGCTCCGCCGGTATTAATGCCACCTCAAGCCGGTTTGCCTTTGTCATTATACCTAACAACGACCGAGACAGCCATGGGGGCTATGCTGGCCCAGACAGTCGATTCAGAAGAACGGGCTATTTACTACATCAGTAAAAAGTTCCTCGAATACGAATGCAAATACACAATGCTCGAAAAGACGTGCCTAGCGTTGGTTTGGGCCACTAAAAAGCTCCGACATTACATGCTGAGTCACGAGGTACATGTATTATCCAAAATGGATCCTATCAAGTACCTGTTCGATAAGCCCATCCTTAACGGCCGGATGTCCAGGTGGACTTTGATGCTCGCAGAGTTTGACCTCAAGTTTGTACCATTAAAAGCCATTAAGGGCCGGGTAGTGGCAAAATTCCTTGCCGATAGTCCGATATCTGAAGAGGGTCACACCGACACTTGGGCCTTTCCTGATGAAGACATATTCCATACCGATACCGAGACATGGGATTTGTATTTTGATGGAGCGTCCAACTTTCGAGGATTCGGGGTCGGAATCCTGCTAATCTCACCACGAGGGGAAAACACTCCCTTATCCATCAAATTGGACTTTGACGTGACCAATAACGCAGCCGAATACGAAGCATGCATTCATGGGTTGCAAGCCGCCGTTGATTTAGGGGTAACAAACCTCCGGGTCCACGGTGATTTGTCATTGGTCATCAATCAGGCTCTCAAAAAATGGAGAACTCGGAACGCCAATCTCGTGGCTTACCAAGCACGGGTAAGGATTCTAGAGAAACAATTCCAAAAGGTAGAATACATTTATCTGCCCCGGGAAGAAAATCAATTCGCAGATGCACTTTCCAAATTAGCATCTCTACTGAACATCCCGAATCACCTGACCAGCATGCCGATCTGTGTCGAAAGACGGTCCGAGCCGGCGTATGTACACTCCATTCAGGACATCGAGCTAGCTGACCCAGGACCATGGTATCAGTCAGTCCTAACTTATTTGGCAACGGGAGAGTATCCCCCGGGAACTGAAAACCGGGCCAAGAAAGCCCTGCGGAGATTGGCAACCCAATTTGTTCGCACGGACGACGGGCAATTATACAAAAAGACGGCACAGGGGGCTCTACTCCTATGCATCGACAAAATACAGGCTGAAAAGGTAATGGCCGAAGTACACGACGGTGAAAACGGTCCGCATATGAACACCCATATGCTAGCCCGAAAAATCATGAGGCTCGGGTATTATTGGAACACCATGGAAACAGACTGTCAGGTGTATGTCAAACACTGCCATAACTGTCAGATCTTTGCCAATGTACAACATATGCCATCTTCCCTCTTATATACCATGACATCACCATGGCCATTTTCGACATGGGGTATAGACATAATTGGAAAGGTGCACCCTTCCGGGACGGGAGGTCATTGCTTCATTTTGGTGGCCATCGACTACTTCACCAAATAGGTCAAAGCCGAGTCATACCGTGTCTTGAACGCCAAGCACGTAGCCAAGTTTATCCAGAACAAGATTATATGCCGGTATGGGATCCCTCACGAGCTCATCAGTGATCACGGGACCCACTTTCAAGCTAAAACTGCCGCATTGCTGGCAAAATATAAAATTTAAAGGCATACATCGTCGCCTTACCGACCTCAAACAAACGGAGCTGTAGAAGCGGCCAATAAAACAATTGTCACCATACTTAAAAAGATGGCTGAGAATTATCGAGACTGGACTGACAAAATACCCTTTGCCCTATGGGGATATCGAACCTTGATCCGCACCGCAACCGGAGCAACTCCATATTATTTGACATATGGAATGGAAGCATTCCAGCCGGTCGAGCTAGAAGTACCATCCCTCAGGATTTTACTTGAAAGCAAAGTACCTGAAGCAGACTGGGTCCAAGCCCGATACGATTCGCTAGTCCTTTTAGACGAACGGCGATCACGGGCCCTCAACAATATTCAGATATATCAAAAGAGGATCCAACGGGCTTTCAACAAAAGGGCTAGGCCCAGAAACATCAAAGAAGGGGATCTGGTCCTAAAATCGGTTCGTGCCTTACTACCGGTTGACCCAAGGGGTAAGATCAAACCCAACTGGGCTGGGCCATACTTAGTCAAGAAGGTCCTATCAGGAGGAGCAGTGATGCTGACAGATTTGGACGGGAACGAATTCGTCAACCCAACCAACTTGGACCAGCTGAAGCGCTACTACCCCAAAACCCCATCTCAATGTCATTTGCAAAAATTTATAAAAATTTTTCTTTTTATAAATTTAAAAAAATTATAGACAAGTCAATAAGCTAGAATTAATTATTCTACTGTCGCACATCTCGAATTAATAATCTTGATGTATTTCGAAAATTGCAAAAATCAATCAATCAAGTTTTGAACTACGTTTGGTTTGATTCCGCTAATCGTGGATACGTAGGCAACCCCTCAAAAGGGTACAACCATTGCAATAAACGAAAGACGGGAACGGTATTCTTTAATACGTCTTTATTAAACCGATGAACTCGGGAATTACAAAAAAAAAAAAACGCCGAAAACGGCACAAAAAAAAAAATCACACCCAAATAATAATAATAATAATAATATTCAAATAATAACAAAGGAGACTAATATCCGGGCATTTTCCCCTTCCCCTTGTCCTTCGGGTCGCGTGGAGCCTGAGGTCTTCGAGGTGGTGGCGAGCGTTCCCGAATCACAAGCGGAACCTCCTTAGGACGAGCTCGTTTCTTTGACTACGGGTCTTCTACCACAGTCTTCGGTGCAATGCGAGCCCGGACGTGCTCGGGTAATCTATCCCGTGGGCCAAGTCGGTCCTGCACGGGTAGTTTTGGGCCTAGTTTCCTTTCCAAGTCAGTCTGGGGGCTCACCTTCCCCCAAGCACCTTTAGCACTAGACCCTCCAGCTTGAGTCTTAGTCTTCTTCTTTTGTCCTGACATAAGACGGACTAGGGTAACCAGAGTGTCTCCTTCGTCAAAAAAGCCCCTGTTGTCCTCAGCTTGCTCCCTTCGCAGCAGGTCGAAAGCTTCGTCAACCTTCAGAGCAGCTCGGGCTTTAGCATCGCCTGCTTTAGTCCACTTCGTTTAAGAGTCTGAAACCCAGATCGAATGGCGAGATTTGACGACGGGCCAAGTATGCTGTGTGTACCATCTTTGCATCCAGGTATCACACATTACATCAGTCAGTTGGGTAGGGTCACTCACAACTGCTTCAACTTCAGGGATTCGCTGGGTCCATCCATACTGCCTTAGTATGCGATCCGGATAAAGATGAACCGTTTGCCTGAAAGATAATATCACCTGATAACGGGCTCTGTCCCTCGGGTCCAAGCCGGTCTAGAGATAGATGGGCCACCACGGAACTACCCATCGAATTAACGGACCACCATGGAAAGACAAAACCTCGTCCCAATACTTTTGCGTAATTTGACGAGAAAAGTCAATGGTTCGCCTCCTCGTCATCACCTGGTTATGACGATGGTTGCTCGCATCAAGGGGAGGATCTATCACCGATAGCCTCTCATATAGCCAAATCTGAAAAAAGAAACAAAACATGCGTTTTTAAGGCAAAATAGGCGTCCGCCTAAAGCCACTCGGTCGAGTACCTGGGACACTCGATCGAGTGGTACCCCTGAACACAAACAGGGGGCTTTTACGAGGGCACTCGATCGAGTGCAAGGGTGACTCGATCGAGTGGTACCTCTGGGGGGCAGATAAGGAGATTTCTACGAAGGCACTCGGTCGAGTGCCAGGGTGACTCGATCGAGTGCCCACTGCAGCAGCCAATCCTCGAAAAAATCAAAAAATCGAAAAATCGAGAAATTGGGAAAAATAAGATGCAAAGTAACATACTTGCAGCAATCGGGTGCTCCCGGTAAGACGAATTGATGAGTCCCTTTTGCGGTTGTCCAATCCTTGTATAATCTCGCCCGTGATCAGCCAAGCCGGACTGTGTTCAATCTCCATCAAGTCCACCACGGTTAAGAAACGAGCATCACCCATACAAGACAATAAGTCCATGTGACCCTCGAAGGCATAAACATGGAGCAAGCAAAAAGAAAAGGCCCTTCGGCTATGGATTGGTCTCACCCGGACGTCATGCAGGTTCATGAATTTCTCAGCCAGGTCGATCAGAGAAATATTACCATCCTCCATCATACGGGATACCTCGTTGTGAGAGAGCCCTAGAAACTCTCGAAGCTTCCTCCTCGGGTCATAGATCGAGTACGGGACAGCGGGACGGAGTATCGGGTTCCATCCTCCTATAGCTGCAATCTCCTTAGGTAAAGGGCAGACTTCGCCCCGAGGAAAGGCAAAGACATGATATATGTCGTCCCAGTAAGCCAAACATGCATACAAGAAATAACGATCAACCACCATCTGACGGAACGGGTAGAGCTGAGTTATACCCGTCTGGTTAAGCGCCACCCTATCTGCGTCCCTGAAGCGTCAGGACCATTCTTGCAGCATCACAGTTAATCTGTCAATTCCCATGACTAGTTTCTTGAGAAGGATGAAAAGGTTTTCTTTTTAAGAAGGGAGTGAATTGTGATGGAATTGTGAGAAAATCAAGAGCATTAAGGGGGTATTTATAATATTAACTCTATAGCCTTTTTTCCATATCTTTGCATGGACAAGGGTTTCCTAATCCCGATCGGAATCAAGCGACAAGCCTAGTCCCGATACTAGCACAAAATATTCATCCCAAACTTTCCTAATTTCTTTAGGAGTCGAAATTTCAAACAAAATTCAAAATTTCAAATTGTTCAAAATTTTCAAAATTTCAAAAAATTATTTTCCCCAGCGCGAGTCATTTTACTACCTACGTGTTGCATGCATTTTATGTGACTTATACAGGTACGACTCAAACAGGGACGTGCAACCCACTATATCTCCCCAGCGGAAGCCAACGGCGGCATTTCACGGGATGGGCCTACATAGAGGCGCACCCGGGACTTACGCGACAAGTCCAATTCCCCACGGAGTTATCGTCATCAGCTCAGGTATGACTTCTAGCTTATGGCTGGCGAGCCCTTCACGCGAGTCTAATGGACTATAAACGACTTGACCGGAAGTCCGCCAGGTTTCAATCCTCGATTGGCCTGGTGGCTACTCTGACTTTCGCCTTGTCCAAGCCTCAGTCAGAGTGGGGGCTCTGTAGACACCCGCATTTTGACTGCCAGGTGTCTATGTTAGTTTCCAAAAAACACCCGATGATGATCGGACGCTAACGTGTTTCTACACGCTCGGATATGGGCTCAAATCCATTAGTTGTTGGCTAAAGCACTTATGGAGTACACATCTCACAAAACAGACCTCAAAACCAGGCCCAACGGACCGTTCCGAGTCAAACAAGACTAATTTGGGCCAAAACCGACACCGGAATTAAAACCGACTTTTTTTACGATTGGGTCAATCCTGGTCAAAGTCATTTCCGAGACATACAAAGCAGCCCCTCACAACATCAAAAGTCCAAAGTCAAACACAAACTCATCAAAAACCCAAGTTGTGGTCCAAAGCAGCGGACCCGTGCGACCCAGCTGGGGCACTCGATCGAGTGCCCCCTCCACTCGATCGAGTGGGCCTGTTTCAAGCCCGACGGCTGACGCACTGGACCACTCGACCGAGTCAGCTGGTTACTCGATCGAGTAACCCTAACCGAGGTCTTAGGCTTAGCCTATATAAACACCCTCATGCACATCTTTTTTCACAACTTTTTCAAACCCTACAACTTTGATCATCCTTAAAAAAAAACCCTAATTCTACCCTAATCAAACCCTAATGCTACACTAAGCAAACCCTAGCCCTAACTTAGGAACAGAAACCCTAAACCTAGCTTTAGGAATCAAACACCTTAACCACCACAACTCGACCTCTATAAGCCTCGAAACTCCCATGTTAAAGCCGCGACTACGAGTCCATACCGAGCACAAGAACATGTAGGTTGAGGTTGCAAAACCCTTTCTTCCTTCTCTTCTCTTCCTCTCGTCATCTTCCTCCTTTTTCTCGTTTTTTTTTGTTTTTTTAGTTCTTATTGCATCGTAATATTAATAATACCGTTAGTATTAAGACATTAAAATACTCGTCGATTTGTATCTAGTGCGAAGGATGTTAGGATAAGGAAACCCGAATATACAAGTGTACTGCACACAGCATTGCCGGTCGCTTATCCTGACACACTAGCATTTGATTATTGAAACGGGTCAATTTCAACCATAATTCGTTTATTTTCGTTTTCGTCGCATATTGCATCGATTTTCTAAAAACCTTTTTCAAAACACATATTTTTTTAAGGGTCGAAACCCGTTGACGCAGATCTAGCATCACATAATCCCTACGGATTCATTACGATGTCGGAAAAGCCGAGGGAATCAAGTCTTTCAATTCTAGCATATTGTCAATCTCGTAGATTCGATACTAATTCCATAATTAGACGTCGAATCTAACGATCTAGTCACACGAATTAGCTAACGCGATTTTTATTGATGCTAAGATAATTGTCATCCGATTCATTAGAATTACGACATTATCAAACGCGGAGGAAATCTACCCATATCGCGATAGTTGATTCAAGCGACTCAAAGCATTTTTTTTATTTTCACTCTAATTATTCCATATCGATTCGGTAATCGAATATGGAATACAATGTGTATGTAATTTCAGAGCTGAGTATAAATTCCTCAATATTTATGCCCAATTCATCAAATCATCAAAAATCGAAAGCAATTTCGAAATCGATAACTAAAATTGCAAACGAACCTGATTCGTACCGGTGCCACTCGACCGAGTGCCTACGCCACTCGATCGAGTGACATCACAAAAATCGAGCAGAATGCTCTTTCGACCTCCACTCGGTCGAGTCTCAAAGTGACTCGGTCGAGTGGCAACGTACTCGACCGAGTTGGTCAATAACTCGGTCGAGTAGAGTCCATAACACGAAACAAAATGTCTCTATGACCTCCACTCGGTCGAGTCTCACAGTGACTCGGTCGAGTGGCGATGTACTCGGTCGAGTTAGTCGATAACTCGGTCGAGTAGGGTCATAAAACCCGGACAGAACCTTTTTCAGAGGTCCACTCGGTCGAGTGGCCCTTTATCACGTTAAACCGTGAGTCCTACAAATCACATTCGAGTCTCATCAATCGTTTTTCGTGACTTAAGTCACCACGTGCCTAATCTATCACGTGAAACATCTTTTTCGAAACCATGCATTAACTCATTTGCCTCATTCTATACAATTCAATACTTCGTAAACCGTTATATCGTTACTAACGCGTTTATTGTTTCTCTTGTCAATTTTTTGGTTGTTTATTTTATCGTACTAAAATGAACCCACATGATAAAATTCAACTTCGACGTTAGATTTTAGTTGCATTAAATTGACATAGAAACCCTTTCAATTACATTCACATGCTTAGGGAAAACAATCCTTGCATAAGCATTCTCACCGAATTACTAACGCGCGTATTTGAAAGTCAATCGATATCCTAGTAGAGGCCGCTAGTGCGGGCGGGGTTGGGTGTCCTACGTGGGCTTCCCAACACGTACCCTCACCCCTTACTCAGAACCTCGATTTCCGGATGTCCGAAACCGTTGGCGCACGAGAGTCATTCAATACACGATATCCGATAATGTCGGTGTCGGTATCAAATGCTAAGGGACGAACCAAATAAGCTCTGACATCGGAAATGGGCCGGATTTTGTACACGGCCCACTACGACATAGAGTGGGTTCGAACGGGCCCGAACTCCCACAAAGTTTGGTGGCGACTCCACTTTGATTTAAATTTCCATTCGATCCGTTTTCATATGGTGATTCATTCGCCTCTCCAAACCCGCGCGTGGCCGCGTCGGGGTGGACCTATGTCATGTCCACAATAAGACGTGCTTACACAAACATTTGAGTAAAAATTAACATATGATTATGATGCGTTTAATTTACCTGGTGGAGTGTGAATTGATACTAGATGGGAGTTATATGCTTGTTAAAGACTTGTGTGCATACGTGAAGAGTTCTGTGTTTTTTTTTACAATAGTAGCAATAGTGTAGATGGATATTATAATGTTGGTGAGTAACTTTTTTTAGATATGTAGTCCTAACGGATTATTTGATTGATAAATTTCCAAATTAGTCGGGATTGGATATGGTTAACATCAAGTGAGTAACATGAAGATATACAATGAATCAATACGTAGATGGTAGGGCAATTCAACTAAAAAAGTTTTTCTACTTTTTCTGTATATTTCCTACCTTTAATTTCACACCTCCGAGAAAATTGGATTGAAATTGGATTACAATGCCTATATATTTTTGTATGAAAGTTTAGTCATCATGGATTATCTTTAGTCTTTAACAATTAAAGTACGTAATTTTTTATATTAGGTACTTGACATCAAATTTAATTCCTAATAAAGCTCCAAGAATGTTGGATCACATGTACGTCGCATTTGCACAATTAACTGATTTTCTACCGACGATGCTTTTTCACGTATCGGAACCCTCAAATGTTTTCTGACGTTGCTCAAATTTTGTGTGGCCATTTTATTTCACCATGTTATAAATCCGTACGATTTTTATCCATTTTTTTAAAACTCTTAAATCTCGGAAATTCGGCCAAAAAAATTACACGTCGCTTTTGCTCTATTAGCGGATTTTCTACAAACGTCAGTTTTTTTCTTATTGAAACACTCAAATATTGTATGTTGTTGCCCAAATTTTGTGAGCCGGTTTTACATGACCCCTATTGTTGTGTGCTAAATTTAGACCGTTTTCCTCCCATTTAGACTCGTTTTTCCCTCGTTTTGCGAGATTAGAGTGCGATTATCGGCTTATTTTGAGTATTTCTCGCATTAGCGTCCCTCTTGTGTGTTTTACGTGTTTTTGGTAGACAAGAAAAGAGGTCAGAAAACTTAAAGTTCAAAGTCATCCAATCATACGACGAAGAATGAGACAAGAAAAGAGGCCAAAACCATCGGGTGAAGTTTCACCCGATGAGAAATGACTGGGCGAAGTTTCGCCCGACGGTAATATTGCCTCCTCGAAGATTTTCAGAAAGCTTCTCCACTGGGCGAAATGACTGGGCGAAACTTTCACCTACCGGGTGAAGTTTCGCCCGACGATAAAGACGTCCAAAAATGCAAAACTGGAAGAAGTTAACCGGGTGAAACCACCGGGTGAAGTTTCAACCGGCGGTATTGGTCTGTGTATGGCAGGGTGAAGTTCCACCTCATGAAGATTTAAAGGGTGATTGTATCACTAATAGAGCAAAAAGTTGTATTTGGGCTTTGGGTTAAGGATCCATTAAGGCTTTACTATATATATATATATATATATATATATATATATATATATATATATATATATATATATATATATATATATATATATATATATATATAACATTTACCAACATTTACCCTAGTTAGTTGCACATTACCATTCATTAACATAACATTTACCAACATTTAGTAGATCATTCTAGTAGTAATTCTCTAGATTCTCCTCTAGCCTAGTTAGTAAGCTAGAGTTCTTTATAGTTTTCATCAATTTCCTTTCTCTAGATCTTATTTTCAAGCTTTGTAGAAGATTATTTCAAGTTTTTGTTTGAAGATTTTTGAAGATTACCAAGGGATGAGTGACAAATCTCTTGCCCTCTTCATCAAGCTTAATTCTTTTATTTATGCAATCTTCTTCTTTATTGTTGATCTTCATAGTTGGTATATTTCTCTTCCACTCCCTAATCTCTAGTCTAGATTTATTATTATTCTTTCAATATTGTTCATTTTATTGTTCTTTCATTATTGTTTTTGTTGAATCTTCCTTTTATCATTCTTAGATCGTTTTATGTTTCATTTTGTTGATTGTTATTTTGATCAGCGTTTTGTTGTTAGTTTCTCTAAATTTCATTTATGTTCTTCTAGATTATTTCTTAGTGTATTTTGTTGATTGCAATTTCCTTCATCGTATTCTAGTTTATTTTGAAGATCGCATTTTCCTTATTGTTTTGTTGTTATTTTCCTTAGATTTAATCATCACGTTTGTTTTTGTTGTTTTCCTTATTGTTATTGTTTTGCTAGTTTCCATTATTATGTGTGAGTAGATTTCTTGTTGGGGGTTTAGGGAGGAGGATCTTGGATTATTTGAATCGAGGAGTTTTTGGTTGGTTGTTTGCTTGTTAGTTTATCTTGCTTGAGGTTGTTGTGTCATTGTTGTTTTAGTCCGGCCAACTAGACCGACCTTGACTCATTTCTATCAATATGGGGAAACTCGGGGTATAAATTAACTTAACTTGAGACTTACCCTTCTTCGCCGCGAAAGAGGGTTTTTAGGTGGGTTGGGTGAAGAAACCGAAAGGTGGCATTCTCCCTTTACCAATGTTGTGACCGATCTGATCCAATTTTCTTAGACCACAATTTCCGATTCCCGACTTCCCCCTAACACCTTTCCCTTATTTGATCATCCCTTGTCATTTCTCTTGTCATTTAGTTTTCGTCTTCTACCGCATCTCTAGCATAGACTCGACCCTTAAAACCCCATTTAGATCCCAAACACATTGCTTTTTACTCAATATCGTTCTTTTCCCTGTGGACCGACCTCGACTTACCACGAATACACTAGTTGTTTTTGTATTTTGCGAGTCTACAAATATTGTTTGATCCCCCATCCTTCGCTAAACGATCGATCCGATTTGGGGAGCGATCAAAATGACGTCGTTGCCGGGGAACAACGAGTAATTGTGTTTTTAGTTATTGTGTTTGGTTATTTGCTTTAATTTTGTTTATTTTCTCTCTTTTCCCTTGTACTGAAAGATGGTAGGAGACTTATCGTTTAAATTGAGTTTATGCCCAGGAATACATCATCGCCCTTGTGGTTCGATCCGAAGCCGGAGAGGACATTTAGAGCTTTGCGATTTCGGGGTAATAACTCAACCACTATTATTCCACATCCTTCATTATCACCTCCTAACCTTAATCCCATTCTACCACCTACACCTTCTACACCAAATAATCCCATCCCAAATAATCCTTCCACATCATCTACTTCGCAAAATTCACCACGAACCCCACCATCACCAAGATCTCCACCACCAATCAAAATTCAACCCCTCCAAATCATCCAAATCATCCAAATCCAAATCTATCACCCCCACCAATCCAACCAATGGCGACCTTAGCTTCCCATTCCCAACTTACACATGAAGAAACACCTTCACCAGTTGATTACGGAGTGATACCCGAAAATTATGAATTGAAAGCTTCTTTGACAAATGCGATTCAACAAGATACTTTTCATGGTTTTTCCTAAGAAGATGCCCAAGAGCATATCACTTCATTTAAAGAAAAACTAGTAGGGGCCCGTCTTAATGGGTTAACTTCATGCCAATTGCACCGATTATTGTTTCCAAAGACATTGAGAGATGGAGCTCGTAGATGGCTTCAAGGTCATCCCGCTAATACATTCACAACAGGGGCTCAACTATCTAATGCCTTCTTGGAGAAATATTTTCCACCGTCAAAGACTAACCAATATCGCATGAAAATATAAACATTCAAGCAAGATGAATTTGAAAGCCTAATTGAGGCTTGGGAAAGATTTAGAGATTTATTACGCAAGTGCCCTCACCATGGAATACCCGATTGGCTAACAACCCAAATATTTTATAACACCCTTTCATCGAGAACTAAGGAAAACCTCAACTCGGCCGCCGGAGGAGATTTCTCTTCCCTTACCGATGAGGCATCTAAAAGTTTTATTGAAAAGATGGCAAGGGGTGATTCTAGAGTGGGTTAATCGAGGGATTCTAGAAAGAAAGTTGAAGTGAACTCATCTAACAGTTCTAATGAATTGAAACTTGAAGCACAAGTCGAAGAATTAACAAAGAGAATGGATGCCATGAGTTCTAAGCCAACTCCCAGAGGTATGTACCAAATTCAAGGGAATGTTCCAACAAGGCAACCATCACCTCCTAAGCAACAAATAACATGGGAAGTTCAATGTGATCATTGTGGCAATTATGACCATGATTCTAGCTCTTGCATTCCTAATGAAGTAACTTATTTTGAAGAGCAAAATGAAGTGCAAGCTATACAAGTGTATGGGCAAAGACCTCAATTTGATCAAAATTTTTCCTAATGTTCAAATACTTACAAGGGAGTCAACCGAGGCCATTTAATCAAAGTCAACAAAGGCCTTTTAATCAAGGTTCTCCAAACCCCCATATTTGCCTCCTCACCAAAGGAGCAACTTCAATCAACAAGGTAGCAACTTCCATGTTCCCAACAATTACAACAATTACCAAAATTAACATGGTAATAATTTGAATCATGGATACAATCAAGGGTTCCAAAGTAATTTTCAAAGCAATCAAGGTTATAATCACCAATCATTTAATCAACCCTCTCAATCCAATGACCAATCCAACAATTTTCAATATGGTCAAGGAGGAGTTCCATGGGATAATACTAGTGATTTGCAAAGAGCCATTGGGCACTTATGGAGTGAGAATCTAGATACAAAAGCTAGGCAAAGGTTTGAGAATCACAAGAAGCAACAAAAGCCTTAGCCGCCTCAATTCATCCCCCCCCCCCCCGTTGTTTGCCCGGGCAACCCCAAAACCCAAGAGACCCTCCACACCAAGCAAATGCCTTTATATTGAGAGGTGGGAAAGAACTTGAGGACCCGTACAAGAATTTCAATTTGAACTTGAACTCCAAAAGCACCCCAATCAATGTCAATCAACCAAGTGCACCACAAGCTACATCTCCCACTTCCCCCATACAAAATCGGGGAATACAAGCGGAGTTTGATATTCTCTAAAATGCGGAGATTGAACAAAGAGAACTTAAAAGGAAGAAGAAAGAGAAAATGGAAGCGGAAGAAGCAAAAAGAAAAGAGGCGGAACGATTAGCCGAAGAAGAAGAAGAATCCAATGTTCCAACGCCTCCCGCTTTTGTCCCACCGTTGCCTTTTCCCGAACGAGCTAAGCCACATAAGGAGAATGCCCAATTTAGCCGTTTCGTGGATATAACTATAAGTACACACACACACACACATATATAGAGGTAGGTTCAAATATGGTCAACAATTTTTTTAAGTCTATATTAAAGTTACAGATGACATACGATAAAGTTGCATTTGTTCAAAATTGATATGTAACTATAACATTCAACACTTTTATCACTTCAAGTGACAAAGTGCAACTTTATCACTCATCTCGTGTAACTTTAAGCACTTTTTGTGTAACTTTAACACTGGAACTTATGAACTTAAAAAAGTTGTTGACCTTATTTGAACCTATATATATATATATATATATATATATAGAGAGAGAGAGAGAGAGAGAGAGAGAGAGATAGGTTCTTATGAGTCCCTCATAAGTATTGAGTCCCTAAGTCCTCATCCCATCCGTTGGATGAGATGAGGATGGATGGACAAGATGCATCCTAATATTTTGTATTTAAAAAAAAAAGAAAAAAAAAGGAAGATTTAGTATCCTAAAATAACTCCCATGATTTTAGGAAACAATAACTCCCATAATCACAATCATTCCTCATTCATTCATTCATTCATTCACGTTCATTCACAGGTTCATCAAAACCTTAAAAAAAAATGCTCCCATCGATCATCACGTTCATTCATTCAATCAAATCTGTGCTCGAAATTCCGTTACTATGATTCAATGATCGTGACATCTTCATTAACGGTTGATAAGCAATTCATCGAGTATAACAATGGTGAGTTTCGATATTGCTTTCATGTTTTGCGTCAATTTTTATTCATTATCTTGATTGCGTCAATTTGTGTTCATGTTTTGCGTCAATTTTCATGTTGATATTGTTTTCATGGTCGTGTTATTCATCATAGATTCATATGCAAATCGTAGAACACACAAACGGTGAGTATATATGTTTTGTAATTTATACTGGAATCGCCATGGAAGTCATTAAGATGCTACTCAATTATTAGTTTTTACGTTTACAATATATTAAGTTATTGTAGTTCATATACTGCGTTACTTTAGTGTAGAGAATCTGTTACTTTAATGTCTACCATCTGTTACTTTATATGTCGTGTTACTTTAATACACTCCAGTTGTTACTTTAGTGTAGAGCATCTGTTACTTTAATGTCTAACATCTGTTACTTTATATGTCGTGTTACTTTAATACACTCCAGTTGTTACTTTAGTGTTTTTCATCTGTTATTGTAGTGCATTGTAGTGTCCTAAGAATTTAGGAAACTGCCATATTAAAAAAAAAAAAAAAAAAGAAGATATTGTTTCCTATAATAATGGGACGTGATTGCCACCAAAATAGGAAACAATATCAAAGAGTAATGCCATATAAAAAAAGAAAAAAAATACTACTTCCTATAATTATGGAACGTGATGACTTCAAAATAGGAAACAATATCAAAGAGTAAGATACTGATCATACTATCATTTTTTATCATTATATGAATTTTTTACACTAACTTATATCTGGTGTTATTTTAATGAACATTATCTGTTACTTTAATTCATACTATCTGTTACTTTAATATCTGACCTCTGTTACTTTATACCTGGTGTATAAGCATACTCTGTTAATTTAATTCATTGTTACTTCAATGCACTTCATATGTTACTTTAGCTCTTGTTATCTGTTACTTTAATCCATATGAATGATGTAGGGATGTGGGTGAGAGTTTCCTCCATTGAGATTAAATCAAAGCTTCTGAAATGATGATGAAGAAGATGAAAAAGAAGAAGACGGAGAAAACGAGAAGGATGAAGAAGAAGCAGAATTATAAGTAGGACATTATGAGTAACAAGTGTGAAACATTGGAATTGTAATGGAGTTGATTTAGTTGGAATATTGTACCACTTTTTGTTTTGGAGTATCTTAATAAAAACAAACATTGTTCTTTTTGTTAATTGGAACTCCTGTTTTTGCAAGAGACTACTATGCAACGTAACTGATTTTATGAGTTAAAGTAACACAATTCATGAATTAAAGTAACACATTGTATGAGTTAGAGTAACAGTTTTTGCAAGAGACTATGCAATGTAACAGATTTTATGAGCTAAAGTAACACAGTTCATGAATTAGAGTAACACAACGTATGAGTTACAGTAACATAGTTTATGGATTATGGTAGTAACAAGGTAACATACGTACAATGGCAGTAAGAAACGGATGATTTTTTGCTGAAGATGAAAAAAAACTTAATTTTAAATAAACTTAATTTTATATAAACTTGTTGTGTGAGAGAAAGAGGCAATTAAAAATTTGATAGGAAAGAGAGAATTTGTACCGAGATAATTAAGGAAGAGAGAGAAAGAAAATATATTTTGATAGATATTATAGTTATTTCCTTAATTATGAGATCAAATCTTGTCCATTAATCTAACATTGAATCAAGGGCTAAGATGGGGACTCACGGACTCAATATATATAAGTGGACTCACCTGATCCCATCTCTCTCTCTCTCTCTCTCTCTCTCTCTCTCTCTCTCTATATATATATATATATATATATATATATATATATATATATATATATATATATATATATATATATATATATCAAACTAAATAAAGTGAATGTATACCCTAAAATTATTGAACCATCTATCTTTGACCGACTTCGGGGTCTCGCGGTAGTTCATATGAGGTGCGTGGTAGAAACCCTTTATTAACTTTGTTATTCTTCTTACCACGTCGGATTCGTCAAACCTAAGTAACACAAATAGAACAAATTATATTTTTGTATAAAAATATATTATATACCACATCTACTTCGATAAGGATAGAATAAGTAATACCATCTCCCGTTGGGTGCTATGTTAATTACGGGCACTCGAGGTGGTAGATTAGCTTGTTGTTGTTGTTGTTGTTGTTGTTCCTACTCTTGCTGTTGCTCCTGCTCCGATTCGTCCACCTCCATCGGTTGTCCACGTCCAAGTCCGCGTCCACGGCCACGACCACGTCCGACCAACTTTCAGATATGATCTGTTAAATGGCAAAACAAACAAACATATGCAAATAACACTTACCAAATGCAATCCAAGAAAACATTTAACAAATAAAATCACCCTGCCTAAAATCAAACAAACGTATACAAATAACAAGAATTATCACTAAAGTGTGGATTGACAACTACTTCATTGACTACAAAATTTAGTTCGGTGAAATACTGTGATGCTCATGTTCTGAAATAAAATACAAGTCAGCAATCGTCGTCATCGTCGTCGTCGTCATCATCATCATCATCATCATCATCTTCATCTTCATCATCATCTTCTTCTTCTTCTTCTTCTTCCTCTTCCTCTTCCTCTTCCTCTTCCTCTTCTTCTTCAAATTCATCCAACTCTTCATCCTCAGATTCATCTTCAAATTCGTCGTCCTCCTCCTCCTCCATGTGCTCATCTTCCACAACCATGTCATCACCCATCTCATTCATCTCTTCGATGTCCTCCCCTTCACTAAAATTTTCTACGACATCATCGTCGACCAGCGTAGATATACTGGAGTACATGTCACATCTTCTTGAAATACCGTGACATCCACTGGTGCATTAAATTGTGACTTTGCCCGACCGTTGAAAACTGCCCACCAATGATCTCTATCCAATTCTTCTTTTATATTCTCATCTTCATTTTTATGGTAAGTCCTTGTTCTATTCTTCTACTTTACCATCTTCCCTTTTGAGATTCTTTGGTTAGACCGAATTCTGTCTTAGTGAACCTCTTTGGAAGTTAAATATGTTAGAGGTTTACTTAACTTCTTATTACTAAAGGTTTGAGAATTGTGAGTTGTGCCCGGTTATCTAATCTAGTGAGCTTTTGAGGAATTCTGTCTTAGTGAACCTTTTTGGAAGTTAAATATGTTGGAGGTTTAGTTAACTCCTTATTACTAATGTTTTGAGAATTGAGAGTTGTGCCCGGTTATCTAATCTAGTGAGCTTTTGAGGAATTGTATTGAATGATATTAGTTGATTAATGGAATTAGGATTGTACCATAGAGATTGCTCAAGCTTGGGTCAAGAATTACTTGATCGTACAGAGGACTAAGAGTTGAGTAAACTTTTGGGTAGTGAGAATTATATCATATTTTGATGGATACCTAATACCAACATAGAACCTGGCCAAGTGTAAATAATATAATAGTACTTGGGATTCCTAACTAATGTTAACTTAATGGACTAATCGCCAAATTTTGGGATCATGAATCGCTGTTTAAGATGTTAGCCTGAGTGTTGTGGTACCATTTCAGGTCCTTGTTATTGTTTAACAAATTAGGGTTGACATATATTAAACCTTGTTTCTTATGGATTATTTCGTGCATCGTTGATGTAAGGTTGTAACCTACGAACTTTGGAGTTGAATGACCTAAATTTTGGATAGATCATTATTAACCTTGAAGAAGAGAAACATATTGCACAACTAAAGGTTGGATTTATTATGTTGTTTTGAGGAATACTTAATACCAATCATTTTGATGGATTTATAGTTCAGAACCCTTAGACCAACGAGATTGTGGCTTCGTTGAGTTAATAAATATTTTGGTGGTTTCACTGTTACGATATGAAATTTGATGGAATTCTCAGAAACCTTAGTCGAATGACGTGTTTGGAAAATGTTAGTATCTGTCGTTACATGTCAGGCTAAGTGTGTTTAAGGTTTGACGTACTTTGCTAACCTCTGTCAATTGATGATGTTGAGAATATGTTGATGATCATTTTTGAAGTTTTCCTGTCCGAACATTGTTAATTGGTGGATTTTATTTAGTGTTCCGTACTCGAGAAATTTGAAGTATACCTCGAGTTCAGACCTTATGAGCTTTGAATTTATGAGCCTTAGTGATTACGAGTTTGGTTATGTTTTGATGACCGTTGGAATCTTAATTAATGGATTAGTCTAAATCATTTGTGAATTCTTACCATACTAATTGAAGAATTATATAAGTATGTAAGACTTAATTTTAGAGGCTGTGGCAATTGATAATTTTGGAGGTTGTAGATTGAGTAGGACCACCCTGTACCGATATTGGACTTAGCGTTAGTTGATGGGCCAATTAGGAACTCGTGTTTGTGAGAGTCGTGCTAGGAATCTCGAGATGGTTAGTTTCTTTCTCTAATTCTTGAGAGCTCTCTTTAACTATCAATCTCGTCCTCCACTTAGCTTTTTCCTAACTCCCTTCTTCGACCTATCCCTTCGACCTTTATCGATTTTGAAAACTCTTATTTTAATTTATTGTTTATCCTTGTTCTATTTATCTGTTAACCATTTTTCGAATTTCATATTTTATAAAAAGTTTGACTAGTTTAAAAAAAATATATATAAGGATTATTATGTAAAGCGTTTTATCATTGTCGAAATTATTTTGTATGTTCAAGTTTGATAACATTTTTGAAAACTTTCATAATTACTTTGATAACATTTCGAAATTTTAACATTTTGAAAATTGGATTTCGTTTTATTGTTGGTGGACTTTTGAATCTGTTATTGAAAATGTTTGACGACTGGTTCGATTTTTACTAACTACAAAATTTGATTTCTCCAAACTAAATTTTGATTCATCAGAAAAAGAAATATTGTCGAATTTCTTAATCAAATTGTTATACTTTTGTTTTGAAAATGTTTTGGTTACCCTATTTCCTTCAAGCTCGTTACAATTGCTATTTATCGTCGTTATTTTATCAAATAACTTTACTTTACGATTTCACTAATTAAAAGATCTTAAATTCCGGGTAGCTTAGCCCAATTTCTCTTGGAATAAATATTTGCATTTAATTTCGTATCACTTTAAAAGTTGTAAAATTTTCTTTTTTTATAGCAAAATATTTATGCGAGATTTGTATCCTCATATTTTCGAGTAAGATGATCTTGATTCCTTTCAGCTTATTCTTAGTTTCGAGGACAAAACTTTCTTTTAGTGGGGAGGACCGACACATCTTTTTGTCACGCTCTTACTACGTTTTTATAATACATTTTATTTCATTTCGTTAAATGTTGTTGCATAGGATTTTTTTTCTGCATTTAACCATGGCTTAATAAGCAAACCCTTCATACTCCTTATCCTCTTTGGCCGGCTATATTGATGTGATACCACATTGGATTCATCAACTTATTTATTTTCATTTAACCTTAAGAACCATCCATTACTTCTCTCATTGATCATTTTCATCTAAAAGAAAAAAGTCCTCTCCTTCTCCATTTTGGCTGTGTGATTTTTTCTTCCTTCTTGGCTGATTCTTGCTCTATTTTGAGTCACAATTGTCTCATTTTTATCGTCAAATTAATCCTCTTTCCGAGTCTATCATTAAGGTAATAATCGATGTTGTTTTCGATCGTTATTCACCTTGATTTTCTTAGTTTTTCTCATGGTATTTTTCTACCATGATTTTCGTGCACTATGGGATCTGTGGACGAGCCCGAGGCCGACGAGTATATTATCGATTCTGATTTGGATTAGAGGTAACGTCGACGTTACTCGGTATTTCGTGATTTTATTCATGTAATTGCATGTATATTTTTATATTTAATTTTTTGACAATATATGTATAAGTTTGGAGGTATAATTTCGTGATTTTCGTGATTTTTTTATATTTTTATCATTTGTGATTCTTACCATACTAATTGAAGGATTATATAAGTATGTAAGACTTAATTTTGGAGGTTATGACAGTTGATAATTTTGGAGGTTGTAGATTGAGTGGGACCACCTAGTACCGATATTGGACATAATATTGTTTTGATGGAATTAGGAACCCTTTTTGTGCGAGTCGTACTAGGAATCTCGAGATTGTTAATTTCTTCTATAATCCTTGAGAGCTCTGTCTGACTCTCAACTTCGTCCTCCTTTCTGCTTCTCTTGAATTCTGTTACCGCCGCAACTGCTGCCAATCTCTTAAATTCTCTTGAAAACTCTTATTTTAATTTATTGTTTATCCTTGTTCTATTTACCCGTTAACCATTTTTCGAACTTCCCATTTTATAAAAAGTTAAACTTGTTTAAAAAAAATGGATTATCGTAAAATTTTAACATTTTGAGTTATAATTTCTAATTGTGAAACTCCCCGTTATGTAAAAAGTTTGACTGACTTAAACTTTTGGATATCGTGAAATTTAACATTTTTGAATTAAAATTTAAGAACTTTATACTTCACTTTTGTTTTATCTTTGGTTGATATTTATATTTAGATCTGTTTCAAAATGCTTTAATAATCTATCTTAAATTATTTCGGAATTGTTTCAATTTTTGATTTTCAAGCGATCGGAATTTTATGAAGAATTTCATATTTCCAAATACTTCAATTTCTATAAGATTATTATGTAAAACGTTTTAACATTGTCGAAATTAGTTTGTCTGTTCAAGTTTGATAACATTTTTGAAAACTTTCATAATTACTTTGATAACATTTTCGAAATGTTAACGTTTTGAAAATTATTTTTCGTTTTATTGTTGGTGGAGTTTTGAATCTGTTATTAAAAATGTTTGACGACTGATTCGATCTTACTAACTACAAAGCTTGATTTCTCCGAACTAAATTTTGTTTCATCAGAAAAAGAAATATTATCGAATTTCTTAATCAAATTGTTTTACTTTTGTTTTGAAAATGTTTTGGTTACCCTATTTCCTTCAAGCTCGATACAAATGCTATTTAGCGTCGTTATTTTATCAAATAACTTTACTTTACGATTTCACTAATTAAAATATTTTAAATTCCGGGTAGCTTAGCCCAATTTCTCTTGGAATAAATATTTGCATTTAATTTCGTATCACTTTAAAAGTTGTAAAATTTTCTTTTATAGCAAAATGTTTATGCGAGATTTGTATCCTCATCTTTTCGAGTAAGATGATCTTGATTTCTTTCAACTTATTCTTAGTTTCGAGGACGAAACTTTCTTTTTGTGGGGAAGATTGTAACACCCGCTATTTTTCCTAGCATTTTTATCCTTTCCGTTATGACTCTGTCATAACTCTGTCACATTTCGGCCTTTTGTTTCTTAATTTTTCCAAACTTTATTTTCATTTTGAGTTTAATGATATTTATTTTTATTTTTAAAAGATTTTAATTTTTTTACATCTATTTATTTAATTTTCTTCGTAAACTAATTCATTTTCCGCGAAGTATTCTATTTCTCTTTGAATAGACGTTTTTTAGCTCGGTTTAAGTTATTCATTTTCCTAAAAATGTTTAAATACATACATATATATATATATATATATATATATATATATATATATATATATATATATATATATATATATATATATATATATATATATATATATAATATCTTCAAGTAGTAAATATTTTTATTTACGAAAATTAAGGCATTTATGATTTTAATAAGAAGTTTCGTAAATAATTATTTTCTAACGCGAGGTTTACTCGAATTGCTTTGAAATACCTTTAACTATTTTACGATTATACTTTTTATCAACTTAGAAATCATTTGAGACATTTTCTTCATATTTTGGACCGACAAAGCTTCTTGTCACAATTTAACTGCGTTTTACTAATACGTTTAATTTTATCACATTCAACCGTAAACATAAGATTCTTTTCTTTTTATTGAATTGAGGCTTTAATACTCAAACTCTTCCTACTCCTCTTATCCTCTTGGCCGGCCAATCTAGTCTAGATACACTTTGGATGCTTCACCCATTTTTACTATCATTTATGCTTAAAATCATTTCTCTCTCCCTTACATTCATTTTTGCATAATAAAATTTATTCAACATCTTCCTTCCTTCCCATTTGGCCGAGTATTCTTCCTTCTCCCCTTGGCTGATTCTTGCTTAATTCGAGTCCTAATCGTCTCATCTTTATCATCAATTTAATCCTTATTCTGATCCTTTCGTTAAGGTGATAATCGATGTTGTTTTCGATCATTATTTACCTTGATTTTAATAGTTTTTCTCATGATATTTTTCTGCCATGGTTTTGTGTATGGTAGGATTTGTGGACGATCCTGAGGCCGATGAGTATATTATCGGTTCCAATTTGGATTACAGGTAACGTCGATGTTACTCGGTATTTCGTGATTTTATTCGTGTAATTGCATGTAAATTTTTTTATTTCATTTTTTGACAATATATGTATGTCATATAATCTGGAAAATCTTTAAAAGTTGAAAATTTACACATATCTGTATTTTTATCGCTTTTACGAGATTAACGATTAAATTGTTGTATTGATTTGTAAAATCGTAATATTCGGCCTAAACTTGTAATATATGATTATATTCTATAAAAATGAGGTTTCTTGTGTTTTTTAATAATTCTGTATTTTCTGATATTTTAGTTATCGATTATTGAATTATTACCGTTTACGAACAAAAACGATTAAAAGCCGATTTTTATTTATAGCACTTAAACATTTTATTTTAATCTGAAATTTGACGTGAATATTTATGATGAAAAATAATTTTCTGAATTTTTTCATAATTTTTCGGAATTGTTAAGTGGGTGAATTAATCACTTTAAAACATCGTTTATCGTTAAAACCGTGTTTGTCGTTTAAATTCTCGATTTCTGATCTTTTGTTTAATTCGGGAAAAAAATATGTTTCTGATGGTTTCATAATAAAATGTAATTTTACGATTTTTAGTGCTTTAATAAAATGTTAGGAACGATAAGTTTTATTAATGGGATCGTTAATTGTGAAAACGGGTTTTAAAAGACGGTTTTAACGAAATTTGCTAAATCTGGAATTTTGGAAATCTGAAAAAAAAATAGTAGTTTCTGGAAAATCATTATTTTTAAGTTTAATAATAGTTTTTGGATATTATACTTAAATCGTTTTGTAACTACTATTTTTATTAATCGTTATTGTCGAGATTATACGATTAACAAGAAAACCCTTTAAAAATCGAGTTTAAGGAGTCTGGAAAATTTTCTTTTCTGGACAGAATGTCCAAAAATATATTTTAGCTATTTCACATCATTTTTGTACTCCCTCCGTATCTATATGTTCGTCCACTTTGTTTAATATATGGGTGAAGTATTATATTGAAAGTGGACGAACATATAGATACGGAGGTAGTACTATTTATTAAAGTCTTTAATTAATAGTAATGATTTTTGGACAAAATTACGATTTATCGTTAAAATGCATCGTCTTACCTAAATGAATTATTTTTCCAGCAATTCTGAAAATATTTAAATCTGAAACTTTGAGAGTTAAATCACCCCTTATCATATTCTAAATTTGTTTAATGGTTTAATTAAATAAAAGACGTTAAAAGATTTATTTTACATTTGCCGTAAAATCCTATTTATGTTCGTATTGTCGAAACTAATAATAATTAGGGAATTTTAGTTATAAATTTTGAAAACACCCTAATTAGTAGTATTAAAATGTTTAAGACATTTTTAATCATTTTATAACACTTGTACGATATTTCAATAATTTCATAAACTCAAATGTTCTCACTTTACCAATTAATATTGGTAAGGTCGAAAGTATAAGTTTTATAAATCTATATCGTTTACTAAAAATGTTGTGTTAGTATGAACTAATATTTTCGATATTTTGATATGGAGCTATTTTTAAGAAGGTTTCTAAAAGTAGAAGTTTCCCAAGATAGAAAGTTTTCTCTTTTAGAATATAACGATTACTCCTTTTATCTCCATATTGTTTATAATGATTATATCTTTTTAAATATCGATAATGGCTTGGTTTTGAAGTTATGGAATAAGGACAAGTGTGAGGTTAGAGTAATATAGTCTAGGATGTACATTTTTGCCATCAACTGTAAGGATGGTGTGTCTTTATGGGGCACATTGGTTATTGAACTGAGCATGGTTCGTGTTCAGGAGAGTGTGCATTATTGTGCCCTTCAACTTAGATATCGCATCGTGTAAGTCGTGTCGGGTTGAACTGGATATGGTTTGTATCCAGGAGGGGTGTATACTACTTAAACCAGGACCTCGCTGCACGCAGTCCTATTATAGTTGAGTTGCCTAGTTAGAGACTGGATTTTGTTATGAGTTAAGTCTACAGTTCTCGAAGCTAGTTTCCAGTATTATCCTAGTGAAAGTCTGGCCGTCTACGCTAATCCTATCCATAACGCAATTTTGAATATTTTTATTATTATCGATATAATTTGATTTGCAGGTTGACAAATGTTTTATGTTTTCTCCGGAAAACTCATTTTTATTATATTGTTTCGATACGTGAAGTTTTTCATTGAAAGCTTATTTTTATGAATAATGTTTTACTGTTTTCCGTTTTTACTATTTTCATATAATAGTAATTACAGTTTTAAAATCATGTTATACGGCTGGGAGAACGTTGACGTTGCTCCCCACTGATTGTGGCTGTTATGTTTTTAACATGGCAGGTATATGTGTTTCTCTTCCGGTGGGCTAGCGAGCAGTTATGGATCCTGCTTATTTATTTTAATACTTATGTCTTATGGATTGTTCAAACCCCTTTTGCGGATTGTTTTAAATTTTGGCCATTTTTAGTTAAGGCCTATTGTTTGACTTTACCATTTTAATTTTACTAAGACATAGTTACAGTGTGTTTTAATCCCGACTCTACAGTTTCTACCACTGTATCGCGTTAGATTTTCCAACAACTCGATACAGTGTTAGATTTGAAGTATACCTCGAGAAATTTGAAGTATACCTCGAGTTCAAACCTTATGAGCTTTGAATTTTTGAGCCTTAATGATTACGAGTTTGGGTATGTTTTGATGACCGTTGGAATCTTAATTAATGGATTAGTCTCAATCATTTGTGATTCTTACCATACTAATTGAAGGATTATATAAGTATGTAAGACTTAATTTTGGAGGTTGTGACAGTTGATAATTTTGGAGGTTGTAGATTGAGTGGGACCACCTAGTACCGATATTGGACATAATATTGTTTTGATGGAATTAGGAACCCTTTTTGTGCGAGTCGTACTAGGAATCTTGAGATGGTTAATTTCTTCTATAATCCTTGAGAGCTCTGTCTGACTCTCAACTTCGTCCTCCTTTCTGCTTCTCTTGAATTCTGTTACCGCCGCAACTGCTGCCAATCTCTAAAATTCTCTTGAAAACTCTTATTTTAATTTATTGTTTATCCTTATTCTATTTACCAGTTAACCATTTTTCGAACTTCCCATTTTATAAAAAGTTAAACTTGTTTAAAAAAAATGGATTATCGTAAAATTTTAACATTTTGAGTTATAATTTCTAATTGTGAAACTCCCCGTTATGTAAAAAGTTTGACTGACTTAAACTTTTGGATATCGTGAAATTTAACATTTTTGAATTAAAATTTAAGAACTTTATACTTCACTTTTGTTTTATCTTTGGTTGATATTTATATTTAGATCTGTTTCAAAATGCTTTAATAATTTATCTTAAATTATTTCGGAATTGTTTCAATTTTTGATTTTCAAGCGATCGGAATTTTATGAAGAATTTCATATTTCCAAATACTTCAATTTCTATAAGATTATTATGTAAAACGTTTTAACATTTTCGAAATTAGTTTGTATGTTCAAGTTTGATAACTGTTCCGGTCACGGAAACAATTCACTCGGTCTTGGATCCGGGCTGTATGATCGGACTAAAGGTAAACAATTGATCGTTTGATTTCCTTCAGCCTCCCCTTCCTCTCACTCCCTTGGTCGGACCTTCCCGGCGGAGTTGGCCTGCTCCCTGCACAATGAACGCACAGGGCCTCGGAGGTCGTCCGAGGAAACCCTCTCCGATGCCTAAGTCAGTCCGTGAAATGCCTTGACGGACCTAGCTCGTGAGGAACTAGGTGGCGTTTTTAGGAGTAAGAGTTTAGAGAGAAAAAATCCAACCCCCCTCATGTGGGAAATGGGAAAGTATTTATACCTTCCCACAAGAGAGGAAAAGAGAAAAAAGAAGAGGGAAATGAGTGGATGCTTGTGCGCCACGTGGACTTACTTAGTCCACTCATTTCCCCTTACCTTAGGCAAAATGACGGATGGGTCCTCGGTCCTCCTCTAGTCCTGCTTAGACGGGGGCGTCCTGGAAGCAGGCAGTAGACTTGGTTCGCCCTGCTTGGCAGGCGGCCAAGCTGGGTCAGGCGGGCAAGGGCTTAAGGCCACTCACTTGGGGGTTTCAATGATGTTGATGGAAAGTCTGCTGGGCAGGCCTTTCCTCTTTCTGGGATTGGTCGTCCCAGGGCCTGGCTGGCAGGCGGCCAATGGTAGGCAACCGACCCCCATCAATTGGCCCTCACCTGCTGAGTGGGAGTGGGGCTCCTGCTCGGCAGGCGACGTCTTGTTTTGGGACGGTGGGAGGTTGACTCCTTGGACACTCTTGCATTAAATGTGCCGCGTATTCCCGAGGGAACATGCTTTAAATTCTCTGGGTATGCAGAGAGTTCAAGCGTCTTCTGTTATGATTACTCTCCTTTGCATAACGGATTTTCGAGCAGTGTGCCAGTTTGATGATTGGCTCTCTTTCTTGCAGAAGTGGTTGGGGCGCCATTAATGCCCTGCTTCTGGTTTTTGTATAAATTGTATCCTCCACTATTTTCACAATCCATTTCCAACCTTCCTTTCTTTGTCTTCAATCATGGCTTGGATAAAAAAAAGCGTAACTTGTCGTGGAGTTAGACGTGTTACTTTCATCTTCAGAGGGTTTTGGAGGCTTCGATATGCTCGTGCTGCTTATCTAGCTGTCCGCCGTAGCCGCCGTTTACGGCTTCGTTCCCGCCGGTCGGGTCAAAAAGCTTATGCTAGGAGGGGCAAACGCCTCAAGAGGTCCTCACCTCCTGCTGCGCCTAGGTTTAGGCGCTGCCCCCAGGGAGGGGGCTGTTTTGACAGGGGATGCCACGAGTGCTTTCCGTGGCTGCACCCCGAGCAATTTTACCCCAACCTTTCTGACACTGATTCCTCCTTGGCGTCAGGTCCCTCTTCGCCTGTGAAGAAGACAGGCTGTCGCACCTGCGACGAATCCCAGGCCGTTCCCTTTGGCAGGGACTGGGAGGACAGCAGCCAAGATTCCGACGATAGTGGAGGTCTTGGTTGTTTAAGCGACAGGGATGGGGATGGGATCCCCGATGACCCTTTCCAAGACTCCCCAGACTGGGACTGGGGTTCAGATTTTGAAGGCCCAGGCAGCCCTGGGGACCCTTCCCCTGACTTAGATGATGATTAGGCCTGCTTGGCAGGGCGTTTGCTTGTTGGGCCGGAATTCCTGGGCCCTTGTATATTTCCTTTCTTTGTTGGGCACTGAATGTAACTTTCCCTTTCAAGGTTTAATGAAATGAAATTCAGGCGATGTGTTTGTGTATTGTATTTTTAATATGTGTTTATTACTTTTTTGTTTGAAGTGGAGAGGGGGCGTCATAGGATGATTAATCCCCTGACACCTTTTGGTCCCTTCGAGGTTATTCTTGGGAAGCCGCACAGGGTTGGCTTCTTAGGAAGTGACGCGTGGGCAGTGGTCTTTGGGTGGCCTCCTGAGATTTTGGCGACTCTTCACATGCCCTTCTTCCCATAAAAGCAGCCAGTTGCACGCTCTTCCTCTTTTCCCTTCTTCGATCTTTCTTTTCTTGAAATCTTCCTGTCCTTCATTTCTGCAAAACCCTTGGGTGTTTGAAGAATCGTTCCCCACTTTGTAACCCCCTTTCTCTGGGAGACTCCTTCTTTGGGCTTTTACCGCACTGACAGGCGATCTTAGGTCAGACCTTTGCCTTCCATTTCTTGCTTTTTCCTTTTTGATTTCCTGTTTTCCACTTCCGCTAGGGTAAAATGTCTAGACCACGTGAGCGGATTCTACCCTTTACTGACCCCTCAAAGAGGGGGGAAGGGACGAATTTTGCTTCCTCCTCTAGGGAGGTGGATTTTGAGGAAGAGCACTCGGCGGACAGCGGGGGTGGTAACTCTCCTGACCCCCCCTCGTTTGATGCCATCGACTCGGACGACGAGGCGTTAGAAGTTGACCCTTCTAGAACCTCTGGTCCTCTTGTTCGGCGGGAAAAGGGTAGGGTGTACTATTTAGATAAAGTAAAATACCGCATTCCTTTGAGTACCTTCCCTGACCCGAAAAATTGGGGACTGATCCTTGCAAAGAACGCCGCTGGTGTGATTGAGCGGCTTTACAACTTCGGGGAGGAATACACAGTCGTTATCCCCGGCGAAAGGGATACCGTATGCAACCCTCCCGACGGGTGCATAACGGTCTTCCATAAATGTTTGGAGTTTGGCCTTCGCTTTCCCCTCCATCATTCTTTGGAAGAGATCTTCAGGCGCATGAACGTCGCCATCGCCCAGCTGACAGCCACGGCTGTCAGGGCGTTGATTTCATATGTCTGGACTTGTCTGTTCCACCACACTGAGCCTTCCATTGACGCCCTGCGGTTTATGGTGGGTTTGCAAATGGTGTCTTCTGGGAGTGCGGGCTCCCCTGGTTATTGGTCCTTTTTGAGGCAGAAGGGACACTGTTTGGTGTGGCCTGGCATGGACAGTTTGAGAGATTGGAAGAACAACTTCCTCTATGTACACAGCACCCATGGGTGGAAGATTCCCCGTCATTTCAGGAATCATGTCCACACCAGGCTTGAGACCCCTGAGGAGTATCACCCTGGCGTGGGTGGAAAAGCCTTGGAGGTGAAGCTGGGCGAGAAAGACAAGGAGTTGACGGCCTTTTTTGCTGGCCACACTGATAAGTATGGGGTGTACGGCCCTACATTCTGGCTCCCCCATGCGGAGGTTATTGCGTCTGATAAATACTTGACCCGGTTGGGCATGAACCCGGGTCTAGATAAAGGTAGTTCAGGAGTGTTGATGGTTTCCTCTTACTCCTTTCCTTTTAAAGTGCCCTGACAACTTGTATGTTTGCCTTGCAGATCTTGCTACCCTTATTTGGAAGAAAGGGGAGGTGAGACGCCTGGGCTTGGACGAGAATCTTGTCGTTGTCCAACGTCGCCCTTCTCTTCCCCCTGATTTTAAGAGAGGTGAGAAAAATCTGATGAAGCATTTGAAGGGTCTTTCGTTCAGTAGGCCAAGGCTCCCCCCCCTCCTAGAGCAACGCCTGCAAAGACGGCGGTTTCTGAGGCCACCCCCTCTCCAGTTGCGAAGGCAATCGCTTTCGAGGCTACCCCTTCGCCTGTTGGCAGGCAAGAGGGCCTTTCAGCAGGGGTCCAGATTCCCCCGGGGCTGCGGGCTGCGGGCTCTGAAGAGACTGGGGAGAGCACTCCCCGGGCGCTGCTTAGAAAGAGGAGCAGAGAAGCTCCAAATGCTGACCAGGTGGTGGACCTGGAGACTTCCACGCCTGAGCCTAAGCGCTTTGCTCCGGGGATTCCTACCACCCTCTTTTCCGAGGATAACGCTGAATTCCGCTAGAACCGCCGGGGACAGCCACTCCTCAAAACTGTCAAATCTGCCACAAACCAAGTGACCCAGTACATTCAGCGCACTGCCCGGATCATGCAAGCTTCTGCAGAGCTGGCGGTCCTTAACCGCCTGAGTGATGAGGAACTGTCCAACTCTGACCGCCTTTCTGCAGTTGAGAGGGACGTTGCTCTCATTGCCAGCCTGAAGGATCAGTTGGCAAAAAAGGAGACCGAGCTGGAGGAGGCCAAAGGTCAGGCGATCCACTGGAAGTCTGAGAATGAGAAAGCTATCAGGGAGGTGTCCCGCCTGGGGGAGGAGTCCAAGAGAGCTCAGCAGGCCTTTGCGGAGTTGGAGCAGGCCAGGAAAGCTTTGGCTGAGCTGGATCACGCCAAGAAGAGCGTCATCGACCTTGGGGAGCGCCTTTCCAAGGCGAACTCTGATCTGCAGGCGGCTCTTGGCGATCTGGCGGTGAAGACCAAGGATTGGGAGAAGGAGAGGGACGAAATACTCCAGAAGGTGGACACGGCTGTGCCGGCAGGCTTCGTTAATGGTGCTAACTCTTGTCATGGGGTTGTTATGGAAACTGTCAGGGAGATGTTCCCTGGTTTTGATGAAGACGCTTTCCGATCCCTCTATACTGCTAAGGACAAAGCTTTAATGCGTAGACTGTCTGAAGGAGCTGCTACTTCCGGCCCAGATGATCCCCCTGTTTAACATGGAGGGCAGTCTTCCTCAGAGGGCTCTTGCTCGTCTCCTGCTGCGCCTGTGCCAACGTTTTAATCTTCCTTACTTCTTTGCGCGCCGAGCCCTTTGATGGCCGGCTGCCGTGTTTGATTGTAATCATTTGTCTTAAAAACTTACTTATCCTGTGTTCCTTTGACACTATTTCTTTTTATGTAGATTTTCTGTTTGCTTTTGTCTGTTTCGGTTTTTCACGGATTTGATGCGCAGCTTGTCCCTGCCCTCCTGTAAGCAGGGGGGTGCCTTATCGTTTTTTATACAAGGTTGGGGGCCTGCCCCCAGTCCTTGTTGATCCGGCCTGTCCCTGGCTTTTGTTCAAAGTCCAGGGGACCTGCCCCCTGCCTGCCCAGAGGTAAGCAGGGTGGCTTTTGCGTTTTTTATACAAGGTTGGGGGGCCTGCCCCCAGTCCTTGTTGATCCGGCCTGTCCCTGGCTTTTGTTCAAAGTCCAGGGGGCCTGCCCCCTGCCTGCCCAGAGGTAAGCAGGGTGGCTTCTGCGTTTTTTATACAAGGTTGGGAGGCTTGCCCCCAGTCCTTGTTGATCCGGCCAGTCCCTGGCTTTTGTTCAAAGTCCAGGGGGCCTGCCCCCTGCCTGCCCAGAGGTAAGCAGGGTGGCGTCTTGCGTTTTTTATACAAGGTTGGGAGGCTTGCCCCCAGTCCTTGTTGATCCGGCCTGTCCCTGGCTTTTGTTCAAAGTCCAGGGGGCCTGCCCCCTGCCTGCCTAGAGGTAAGCAGGGTGGTGTTTTGCGTTTTTTATACAAGGTTGGGGGGCCTGCCCCCAGTCCTTGTTGATCCGACCAGTCCCTGGCTTTTGTTCAAAGTCCAGGGGGCCTGCCCCCTGTCTGCCCAGAGGTAAGCAGGGTGGCGTTTTGCGTTTTTTATACAAGGTTGGGGGGCCTGCCCCCAGTCCTTGTTGATCCGACCTGTCCCTTGCTTTTGTTCAAAGTGCAGGGGGCCTGCCCCCTGCCTGCCCAGAGGTAAGCAGGGTGGCGCTTCGGATTTTTTGCTGGGGGGGTCATTTTTCCCGATTTTGGCAACAGGGGGGCCTCCCCCTATTGCCCCCTGCTCGTTTATGTGTGAAGAACGCGAGTGTGAACAGGCAACGAGTATAAATCTGAATATTCTTCATTTCTTTGTAAAACTGTAACATTTTCGGGTGGTCGGAGCCGTTGACATTCTTTTGACCGTCCTCCGCCATTTGTTTTTAGCAAAAATAAAAATCTATCTTCGAATTTTGTTTAGACGTAATATTTCTTCAAAGTGTCTGCATTCCAGTGAGCATGCAGCTCTTGCCCTTCAAGGTTGGCGATTTTGTACGTGCCTGGTCCCAGGATTTGAGTCACTTGGTATGGACCCTCCCAGTTGGCACTCAGCTTTCCATGTTCTCTTGACTTTCCAACCGCCTGCGTCTTCCTCAGGACTAGCTCTCCTATCTGAAAGTTTCTCTGTCGGACTTTGGTGTTAAAGGCTTTCCTCATTCGTTGCTGGTAGGCAACGATGTTGGTGCTAGCTTCTTCCCTTAACTCATTTACCAGGTCCAAGGCTTCGACCATTGCAGCTTCGTTTTCAGCCCGGTCGTACTGCAGGGAGCGTAGAGAAGGGATTCTAGCCTCGATTGGTAATAACGCCTCTGCTCCGTATACCAGACCAAACGGGGTCTGGCCTGTTGACTCTTTCCTGGTGGTTCGAATTGACCAGAGTATACTGGGAAGCTCGTCAGCCCACCTACCTTTGCAGTCATTCACCATTTTTTTCAGGCCATTTAAGATTTGTTTGTTGGCCGCTTCTGCCTGTCCGTTGGTTTGTGGGTGACAGACGGCTGAATAGGCGACTGCAATGTTGTGGCTTTCCAGCCAGATTCTCAGAGGATCATTATCAAATTGTCTGCCATGGTCAAATACCAACATCTTTGGCAGACCGAACCTGGTGATAATATTTCGCCAGACCACTTTCCTGACCGCCGGCTCAGTAATGTTGGGTACTGCTTCGGCTTCCACCCATTTGGTGAAGTAGTCTATGGCGACAATCAAGAATTTCCTGCCCCCTGTGGCCACTGTGAAGGGTCCTAGAATGTCCATCCCCCATTGAGCGAAGGGGATGGGGGACAAGATTGGCCTGAGTTCTTGGGCCGGAGCGTGGATCGATGGGGCGAAAAGTTGGCATTTCCTGCACTTCTGAGTCAGGCTCTTGGCGTCTGCCAGCATGGTAGGCCAGTAGTAGCCTGCTCTTAGGGCCTTGTGGGCCAGTGATCTCCCACCAATGTGATGTCCACAAATCCCTGAGTGGATGTCCTCCAATACCTCAGCGGCCTGATCCGCCCGCAGGCATTTGAGCAGGGGGTAGGTGAAAGACTTCTTGTAAAGCTCTTCATCAATGAGTATGAACCAGGCTGCTTTAGCCTGTATCTTCCTTTTTTGTAATGAGTCTGATGGTAAGATACCATGCTTCTTGTACTGGATGAAGGGAGTCATCCAGCTTTCTGGTTCTTTCTCCACTGTATTAACCACCTGATAGGGGTTAGTGGACTTCTCGTGTAAAACGTCGACCCATACTGATCTCCGGATGTCCTGTAGACTGGAGCTTGCCAGTTTTGACAGGGCGTCTGCTCTGTTGTTCTGGGATCGGGGGATCTGTTTGACCTCATATGATTTTAGGCCGGATAACTCTCCCTTCACAATCTACAGGTATGTGGCCATTGCTTGGTCTCTTGCTTCGTATTCTCCATTGATTTGGTTGGCGATGAGCTGGGAGTCTGTCGCCAGGACAATTCGTTCTGCTCCTGCGGCTTTAGCTAGCCTGACGCCTGCGAGTACCGCCTCGTACTCTGCTTCGTTGTTTGATGCTGGGAAAACAAATCTGAGGGCGTGCTCAAAGTCAGCCCCTCTTGGGCTGGTTAGTACGACGCCTGCGCCTGCGCCATTGGCTGGTGAGGATCCGTCAGTATGCACGATCCATTCCTCGGCAGGGGTCTCTTCCTCCCCTGAATGGGAGCACTCAGCCAGAAAATCTGCTAAGGCTTGGGCCTTGATGGCTGTTCTCGGCTGGTAAGATATACCTAGCCCACTCAGCTCAATCGCCCACTTCAATAGTCTCCCTGATTTTTCAAATTTTTCCAGCACCTTTTCCAGCGGTTGGTCGGTGAGGACCACGACTGGATGCGCGTCAAAGTAAGGTCTGAGTTTCCTGGCAGCAATTATGACTGCGTAGGCGGCTTTTTCGACCATTGGATAATTCTTCTCGGCTGCCCCCAGCGCATGACTTACAAAGTATATAGGCTGCTGGGCGCCTGCCTCTTCCCGTAAGATGACTGCGCTGACAGTTATATTGGTCACTGCAATGTAGAGGAAAAGCTTTTCTCCTGCTACTGGTCTTGCCAGAGTGGGGAGCTTCTTAAGATGGTCCTTTAACTGCTCAAAGGCCTCTTTCTGCTCGTTTTCCCATTTGAACTGTTTGTTTCCTTTCAGTATTTTGAAGAAAGGAGTGGCCTTGTCTGCTGACCGGGCGACGAACCGTGCTAAGGCGGCCATGCGGCCCGTCAGGCGCTGGATGTCTCTAATGGTCTTGGGCTCAGGAAGGTCTAGAACTGCCTGAATATTTTCAGGGTTGGCGTCTATCCCCCGAGAGCTGGCCAAGAACCCCAGGAATTTGCCGGAGCGGACTCCGAATGTACACTTCTTTGGATTGAGTTTCATTTTGTAGGTGCGCAGGGAGCTGAAGGTCTCCTGCAGGTCTATCAGGTGCTCTCTGTCTTCTCTGCTTTTTACGATGGCGTCGTCAACGTAAGCCTCGATGTTTCTGCCTTTTTGTTTCTCAAACACTTTATCAACCAACCGCTGGTATGTAGCCCCTGCGTTTTTAAGCCCGAATGGCATCATCTTGTACATGTAGGTGCCTGAACTGGTGATGAACGCGCACTTCACCCTGTCCGGCTGCCACAAGTATACTTGATGATACCCTGAAAAGGCATCTAGGAAGCTCAGCATGGAATAACCACTGGTGGAGTCTACCAGTTGGTCGATTCTGGGGAGCGGGTAGCAGTCTTTCGGGCAGGCTTTGTTGAGGTTTGTAAAGTCCACGCACATTCTCCATGCGCCTGACGATTTTTTAACCATGACTACGTTTGCCAGCCATTCTGGATAGTCACAGACCTCAATAAAATCTGCTTTCAAGAGTTTGTCAATTTCTTCCTTGATTGCAGCGTCCTTTTCCGCGGACATGTTTCGCTTTTTCTGCTTTACAGGGCGAGCGTCCATGCTTACGTTCAGCTTGTGAACGATGCATGATGGATCAACGCCGGGCATCTCGTCTGCCGAGTAGGCAAATACGTCTTTGTTTTCTTTCAGCAACTTGACCAGTTCAGCCTGGTAGGACTCCTCCAGGTCAGCTCCTATTAGGACCTGCCTCCCTGGTTCCAAGTCTACTAGCATGCTTTCGCCCCCTGGCTCCAGGTGGTCGGACGCCGGGTGCTCGGCTGGTATTTCACCTTCCCTGCTGGGGGAACTGTCAGCCTTTCTTTTTCCTTTTCTTTCTTTTTCGTGTTCTTGCAGGGCCACAGAGTAGCATTGTCTGGCTGACTCTTGGTCCCCGCGCACTTTTCCTTCTAGTCCGAAATCGGTGACATACGCTATGGTGAGGGCCCTGATGGAGATGGCTGCCTCGATTTCGTCCAGGGTGGCTCTGCCAATCAGGGCGTTGTAAGCAAATCTTGCATCCACAACAACAAAGGTTGCCCTGACGTTTCTGGCAGTAGAGCCTTCCCCAAAGGTTACAGGTAGGTCTATGACTCCCATAGGCAGCACGCCTGCCCCACTGAATCCGTACAGCGATTCGGGAGCAGGTCGTAGGTGCCTTTTCTTCAGGCCCATCTTCTCGAAGGCATCTTTGTACAGTAGATTTGTGTATGCGCCAGTGTCTACCATACACCTCCGCACAATGTGGTTGCTGATCTCGAGGGACAGCACCAAAGGATCACTGTGCGGGTATACTACGCGTCCTGCATCATCAGGGGTGATGCTTAAGGTTACTCCCCTGGGACTCCCTGCTTTCTGAGCATAGCAGATCTGGTTTTTTAGTTCACGCATTTGTCTTTTTTGGCCTCTTCGACTGAGCTAGCCCTCAGTGCCCCCTGAAATTACGTGGATCACCATGCGGTTCTGCACTGACCCTTCGGGTTTTTCAGATACTTCCTTCTGAGACTTATTCTTAGCTGCGTAGTTGGCTAACCATCCGTTCCTGATTAACTTCTCGATTTCGTCCTTCAGGTGACGGCATTCCTCGGTGGTATGGCCTATGCAGTCGTGGAAAGTGCAGAATTTCTTGGGGTCTCCTTTCGGGCTGCGAGGCTTGTTAGGGCGGTTCCATTTAGCAGTTTCTTTTTCCAGTTCGAAGATCTCCGCCCTGGATTTGTTCAGGGCAGTGTAACTGTCGAACCTGGGCTGGTAGACTGTGCGCTCTTTCTTGGGAGTGTCTCCCTCTTCCCTTTGCTTGCCTGGCTCACTTCTGCCCCGTCCACCCTGCGGTCCCCCTTGAGGCCTTGTTTGGCCTGCAGGGGTATCCGTCAGGCCGTGGAACTCCTCCTGCAGAATGAACCCTTCCGCAATTTTCCTAGCCATGGCCAAGGTTTCCGGCTGGGCCCTGATCATCTGGTTTTTCATTTCCCCTGGAAGCAGGGAGATTGTCAGGGCATAGGCGGCAGTGGAATCATCGATCTCCCTGACCTTCTGGTAGGATAGATCAAACCTTCTCAGATATTCCCTCACACTTTCGCCCTTTTTCTGCTTCAGGGTCATAAGATCGAAACGAGTGAGGCGCCTTCTCTTATTCCCAGCATATTGTTCGAGGAAGATCTCGGCCAACTCTATGAAGAATCTGACTGACCCCTGGCGGAGGTCCCTGAACCATCCTTGTGCGAGCCCTACCAGGGTGGTTGGGAAAACTTTGCACCAGATGGCATCATCTACGTCATACATGCCCATGTGGCTCTCGAATGCTGCCAGGTGGTCTTCAGGGTCTGTTGTCCCATCAAATTTGATGGTCGGCATTTTAATTTTTGGAATGGGGTACTCTTGCACCTCAGGATGAAGTGGGGTTTTTGTGGGCCTGCCCACCAATCGTGACCTGCTTTCCCCAGACCGGTTACCATGAGTATCCCATTGTTTATGGGCTGGTTTCCTCGTGCTGGGGGAGCGGTGCCTTGGGGGCGGCCTGCTCGCCGCTTCATCTTCTGTCTCAGGGGAGACTTGTCTGAGTCTCTTCCTTTGAGAGTGACAGAAGCTCTCACCCTGGTGGTACTTTGACTCGAGCGGTTGCCCTCGATTGAGCCTTGATTGCAGGCTTTGGGATAAACCGGGGGCTGACTGCTCTCTGGCTGCCGGTGTTAGCCTGGAGAAAACCCCGCCTGGTTTCTCTCCCAAGCGTTTTGACATGGGCTCCCTGGGCCTCATTCGCTCCTGTAATCCTCGGGATAAGCCTCCCTGCCCTCCAGACGCTGATTCTGTTGTGTGAATGGAGAACGCCTGCTGGACAGGTGGCTCTGGATTGCCAGCAGTAATGCGCCTTTGCACATGCGCATACGCTTGAGCCGTCCTCCTCGCTTTCCTTTGCGCATTCCTGGTGGCGGTCCGCCTCGTGCCCCCAGCTTCATCCCTGTTGATTGGGGATGGTTGCCTGGGAGCCGATGCGACCCTGCCTACCAAGTCCTCAGGAGTGAACTCCTGGTTCAGCATCGCAGAGAAGAACGCGGCTGTCTGCGCCATCTGAGCTGGGGTCAGATTAAGAGCGTGTCCTGGGTGTGTCCCCAACTCAGGTGTCACAGCAGTGTTAGATCCGCCGAGGAGACTGGTTCCCCCTACCCCTAAGATCGTGGTAGGAGGAACCCTCTCCGACGGCGGCATACCATACAGGGGGGCCACCGGTGGGACCGTCGGACCCGTTCCTGCACTGGCATCAATGATTTCTGGCATGATTGTTTCAGTTTTGTGATTATGAGTGGTTGATTTTAGTGGGTAACTCGTGAGCACAACCGTAAGTTCCCCACAGACGGAGCCAAATTGTTCCGGTCACGGAAACAATTCACCCGGTCTTGGATCCGGGCTGTATGATCGGACTAAAGGTAAACAATTGATCGTTTGATTTCCTTCAGCCTCCCCTTCCTCTCACTCCCTTGGTCGGACCTTCCCGGCGGAGTTGGCCTGCTCCCTGCACAATGAACGCACAGGGCCTCGGAGGTCGTCCGAGGAAACCCTCTCCGATGCCTAAGTCAGTCCGTGAAGTGCCTTGACGGACCTAGCTCGTGAGGAACTAGGTGACGTTTTTAGGAGTAAGAGTTTAGAGAGAGAAAATCCAACCCCCCTCATGTGGGAAATAGGAAAGTATTTATACCTTCCCACAAGAGAGAGGAAAAGAGAAAAAAGAAGAGGGAAATGAGTGGATGCTTGTGCGCCACGTGGACTTACTTAGTCCACTCATTTTCCCTTACCTTAGGCAAAATGACGGATGGGTCCTCGGTCCTCCTCTAGTCCTGCTTAGACGGGGGCGTCCTGGAAGCAGGCAGTAGACTTGGTTCGCCCTGCTTGGCAGGCGGCCAAGCTGGGTCAGGCGGGCAAGGGCTTAAGGCCACTCACTTGGGGGTTTCAATGATGTTGATGGAAAGTCTGCTGGGCAGGCCTTTCCTCTTTCTGGGATTGGTCGCCCCGGGGCCTGGCTGGCAGGCGGCCAATGGTAGGCAACCGACCCCCATCAATAACATTTTTGAAAACTTTCATAATTACTTTGATAACATTTTCGAAATGTTAACGTTTTGAAAATTATTTTTCGTTTTATTGTTGGTGGAGTTTTGAATCTGTTATTAAAAATGTTTGACGACTGATTCGATCTTACTAACTACAAAGCTTGATTTCTCCGACCTAAATTTTGTTTCATCAGGAAAAGAAATATTATCGAATTTCTTAATCAAATTGTTTTACTTTTATTTTGAAAATGTTTTGGTTACCCTATTTCCTTCAAGCTCGATACAAATGCTATTTAGCGTCGTTATTTTATCAAATAACTTTAATTTACGATTTCACTAATTAAAATATTTTAAATTCCGGGTAGCTTAGCCCAATTTCTCTTGGAATAAATATTTGCATTTAATTTCGTATCACTTTAAAAGTTGTAAAATTTTCTTTTATAGCAAAATTTTTATGCGAGATTTGTATCCTCATCTTTTCGAGTAAGATGATCTTGATTTCTTTCAACTTATTCTTAGTTTCGAGGACGAAACTTTCTTTTAGTGGGGAGGATTGTAACAACCGATATTTTTCCTAGCATTTTTATCCTTTCCGTTATGACTCTGTCACATTTCGGCTTTATTTTTCTTAATTTTTCCAAGCTTTATTTTCATTTTGAGTTTAATGATATTTATTTATATTTTTTATAAAAAAAATTAATTTTTTTTACATCTATTTATTTGATTTTCTTCGTAAACTAATTCATTTTCCGCGAAAAATTCTATTTCTCTTTGAATAGACGTTTTTTTAGCTCGGTTTAAGTTATTCATTTTCCTAAAAATGTTTAAATACATATATATATATATATAATACTTTCAAGTAGTAAATATTTTTATTTACGAAAATTAAGGCATTTATGATTTTAATAAGAAGTTTCGTAAATAATTATTTTCTAACGCGAGGTTTACTCGAATTGCTTTGAAATACCTTTAACTATTTTACGATTATACTTTTTATCAACTTAGAAATCATTTGAGACATTTTCTTCGTCTTTTGGACCGACAAAGCTCCTTGTCACAATTTAACTACGTTTTACTAATACGTTTAATTTTATCACATTCAACCGTAAACATAAGATTCTTTTCTTTTTATTGAATTGAGGCTTTAATACTCAAACTCTTCCTACTCCTCTTATCCTCTTGGCCGGCCAACCTAGTCTAGATACACTTTGGATGCTTCACCCATCTTTACTATCATTTATGCTTAAAATCATTTCTCTCTCCCTTACATTCGTTTTTGCATAATAAAATTTATTCAACATCTTCCTTCCTTCCCATTTGGCCGAGTATTCTTCCTTCTCCCCTTGGCTGATTCTTGCTTAATTCGAGTCCTAATCGTCTCATCTTTATCATCAATTTAATCCTTATTCTGATCCTTTCGTTAAGGTGATAATCGATGTTGTTTTCGATCATTATTTACCTTGATTTTAATAGTTTTTCTCATGGTATTTTTCTGCCATGGTTTTGTGTATGGTAGGATTTGTGGACGATCCTGAGGCCGATGAGTATATTATCGGTTCCGATTTGGATTACAGGTAACGTCGATGTTACTCGGTATTTCGTGATTTTATTCGTGTAATTGCATGTATATTTTTATATTTCATTTTTTGACAATATATGTATGTCATATAATCTGGAAAATTTTTAAAAGTTGAAAATTTGCATGTTTCGGTATTTTTATCGCTTTTATGAGATTAACGATTAAATTGTTGTTGATTTTTAAAATCGTAATATTCGGCCTAAACTTGTAATATATGATTATATTCTGTAAAAAAGAAGTTTTTGATGATTTTTAATAATTTAGTACTGTTCTGATATTTTAGTTATCGATTATTGAATTATTACCGTTTACGAACAGAAAAGATTAAAAGCCGATTTTTAGTTCTAGTACTTAATCATTTTATTTTAATCTGATTTTTGACTTGGTGAAACTTTCTTATGAAATAGAATTTTATGAATTTTTCCATAATTTTTCGGAATTGTACGGTGGATGAAATAATTAATCACTTTAAATCATCGTTTGTCGTTTAAATTCTCGATTTCTGGTCCTATGATTAAATCTTGAAAAACAAATATGATTCTGATGATTTCGTAATAAATTGTAATTTTATGATTTTTAGGACTTTAATAAAATTTTAGGAACGATAAGTTTTACTAAGGGAATCGTTAATTGTGAAAATGGGTTTAAAAGACGGTTTTAACGGGATTTATTAAATCTGGAATTTTTGGAAATCTGGAAAAATAGTATTTTCTGGAAAATCATGATTTTTAAGTTTAATAATAATTTTTGGATATTAATACGTAAATCGTTTTGTAATTACTATTTTTATTAATCGTTATTGTCGAGATTAGACGATTAATGAGAAAACTCTTTAGTCTAAGTATTTTGGAAAATTTTTCTTTTCTGGACAGAATGTCCATAAATATGTTTTAGCTATTTTACATAATTTTTGTAATATTTATTAAGATCTTTAATTAATAGTATTGATTTTTGGACAAATTACGATTTATCATTAAAATGCTTCGTCTTATCTAAAAGAATTATTTTTACAGCAATTTCGAAAATATTTAAATCTGAAAATTTAAGAGTTAAATCATCCCTTAACATAGTCTAAATATATTCATTGGTTTAATTAAATAAAAGACGTTAAAAGATTTAATTTAACATTTGCCGTAAAATCCTATTTATAATCGTAATGTCGAAATTAATAATAATTAGGGAATTTCAGCTTTGTAACTTTTGAAAACACCCTGATTAGTAGTATTAAAATGCTTAAGACAATTTTTAATTATTTCATAACACTTGTACGATATTTTAATAATGTCATAAACCCGATTGTTCTCGTTTTAGAAATTAATATCTTTAAGGCCGAAAGTATTAGTTTTGTAAATCTATATCGTTTACTAAAATTTTGTATTAGTATAAACTAATATTTTTGCTATTTTGATATGATGCTATTTTTAGTAAAGTTTCCTAAATTAGAAGTTTCCTAAAATAGAAAATTACCTCTTTTGGGAAGTCATCATTTTTCCTTTTGTTCTCTTATTGTTTATAATGATAATATCTTTTAAATATCGATAATGGCTCTGTTTTGGAGTTATGGAATAAGGACAAGTATGAGTTTAGAATAATATAGTCTGGGATGTACGTTTTGTCATCAACTGTAAGGCTGATGTGTCTTTATGGGGCACATTGGTTCTTGAACTGAGCATGGTTTGTGTTCAGAAGAGTGTATGTTTACCTTAAACTAAGATATCGCATCGTATAAGTCGCGTCGGGTTGAACTGGATATGATTTGTATCCTGAAGGGGTGTGCACTACTTAAACTAGGACCTCGCTGAACGCAGTCCTGTTATAGTTGAGTTGCCTAGTTAGAGACTGGATTCTATTATGAGTTAAGTCTATAGTTCTCGAAGCTAGTTTCTAGTATTATCCTAGTGAAAATCTAGATTCTACATTAACCTTATCCATAACACAATTTTGGTTATTTTATTTATTATCGATATAAATTGGTTGCAGGTTGGCAAATATTTTTATGTTTCTTCGGAAACCCATTTTATTACTTTGGTTTATGCTGAAAGCTTAATTTTAATATGTTGTTTTTACTGTTTTCCATTTACTATTTTTCTATAGTAGTAATTACAGTTTTAAAATCCTGTCATACGCCTGGGAGAACATTGACGTTGCTCCCCACTGATTGTGGCTTTTATGTTTTAACATGGCAGGTATACTTGTTTCCGGGTGTGGGCTAGCGGGCATTGTGGATCCTGCTCATTTTCTTTTAATAATTATGTCTTGTGGAATGTTAAAACCCCCTTTTGTGGATTGTTTAAATTTTGGCCATTTTTATTTTAGGCCTATTGTTTGACTTTACCCTTTTAAATTTTACTAAGACATAGTTACAACGTGTTTTAATCCCGACTCTACAGTGTTTCCGCCACTGTATCACGTTAGAATTTCTAGGGAATTACAGTTGGTATCAGAGCATCACTGCTCCCAACATTTATATATAGGGGATCTTTAATGGTTGGAAGAGTATTCTTTCGTCGAAAGCAGGTCGAGAAATTATGATAAAGCACGTGGCCCAATCTATCTCTATCTATGTCATGAGTGTTTTTAAATTGCCTTTGAGTTTTTGTGAGGAGCTCCGGTCCATGATTTCTCATTTTTGGTGGGGGTCGGAGGATGGGAAGCGAAAGATGTCTTGGCTTGCTTGGGAGAAGCTCTGTGCCCTTAAGGCGCTTGGTGGTCTGGGATTCCGTAATTTTCGTAAGTTTAATATGGCGCTACTTGGTAAGCAGGCGTGGAGGCTAACAATTGACACGGGGAGTCTTCTTGCCCGGTTGCTACGGGCTAAGTACTTTAAGAATGGGTCCTTTTTGCAAGCGGAGTGGGGTCATAACCCGAGCTACACTTGGAAAGGGATTTGGGAGGCTCAAAATGTGGTTCTGCGGGAAGGGAGGAGAAGGATTGGGAATGGGCTCGAGACGAGGGTCTAGCATGATCCATGGCTACCGGGTGATGGTTCGCGACAGGTGTTATCTCCATGTATTGCGGGTCGGGAGGGATGGCTTGTGGCAGATCTACGGCTGGGGGATGGGTCGTGGGACGCGACGAAGATCCGGTAGAATTTTTTTGCCTTTTGAGCAAGAGGTTATCTTGAACATTCGGTTGAGTTCACGGCAGGTGGAGGATTCGTGGTGCTGGGATAGGGAGAAGGATGATTCTTATACGGTTAAGTCTGCATACAGACTTCTTATGGCAAGTATGGAGGTTGTTCAGGGACCATCTGACTTGGCTAGTGTGCGATGGTTGTGGACACGAATCTGGCAGGCTTGGGTGCTCCCCCGTACTAAGATTTTCTTTTGGTAGCTTTGCTTTGATGCGCTATTGCCTCTCGTATCCCTTCTTTTGACGGTACGTGTCCGATATGTTGCTGCGAGGTGGAGACTCGTCTACATCTCGTAAAGGGTTGTGGGTGGGGGTTTGGAGTTTGGGATGGGTTGGGGGTGGATGTCAAGAAGGAGAACGGGCATGAGCAGGTGAGGGAGTGGGTGGAGGATGTGTGGAGGGAGATGGAGGATGAGGAGCGAGGGAAGGTCATGGTGGGATGTTGGGCAATGAGGGAGGCTCGCAATAAGGGGGTGTTTGAGGGACGGAGAGTGTGTGTTGAAGGTGTGCTGACTCGAGTTCTTGACATCATGGCGGAGTGTGAGGGAGTGGAGGAAGGGAAGAGAGGGTGGGGTGTTCAGACAGGGCCGAGGGGTGGACGACAGGTGCAGAAGTGGCGGCAGGCCCCGCCGTTTGGGTCGATTAAAATTAATTGTGATGCGGGTTTACGGGGTGGAGGGGTTAGTTTGGGTATTGTGGGGCGTGGGGATGATGGTCGTATGGTATGGGAAATGAGTGCCAGGAAGCCCGGGGTAACAGAGGTTCATGCAGCAGAAGCAGAGGCGATTCTTGATGGCATAAAGGAAGCTTGAAGACGTGATTACCGCCAAGTTATTGTTGAAAGCGACTGTAAGACGGTTATAGATTATTTGCGTCTAGCGAGGAAGGGAAGAAGCGATCTTTTTCTCATTTTGGATGATATTCTTACTTTTGCTAGTAATTTTGATTGTATTACTTGGTCTTTTGTACTGCGCATATGTAATCATGCCGCACATGAGTCCGCACGCGCTATGTCTTTTACCGTCGGAAGACGTGTTTGGGAGCAATCAAGTCCGGAAAACGTGGAAGTAGTTATTTTGGCTGAGATTAATGCAATTAGCTAACCTATTGGTTGGGTTTTTTCAAAAAAAGAAAAAGAAAAAAAGAAATGATAAGTACCAAACAAGTCGAGTTTTAGACAGGTAATAAGGGAGGTAATATATACTGTAAACGTCAAATTAAATTATAGACGTGCATTGTAGTTAAAAATACAAATTAAAGTACCTCGCACACAAGTATAACTTCAACTACATATTCGTACCAATATTCATTTATATTTATATAGAGCATTTACTTATTATTAGTTTTGTATTCAACAATATTATCCATGGATTATTATATTATTGTAAATGTAATAACCAATAAATAAAATGACAAACAATATTTACGTATCAATCTAAAGTATGAGACTCAGTTTGACATAGATATTCAAAAACAGATTGTACGTAGGGTGTATTATGAGTAATTAAATTTCATGATGATATAAATAGACATGTTTATTTCTTACATAATAAATGTATACATAATTGATCTAATATGGGTAATCATCAATCTTCATAGGTTTTGAACTTTAGGATGATCTGTTTTGAAATACGTAATACATGTAAATTGAACTTACAGAAAAATAGAGTAAACAAATATACATACAAATTCGTGAGTTTTACATAGCTCACAATTGTTATCAACTATATATAATGATGAATACTCATTTGCATGAAGGTGTAAACAATTTTTATAAGACTAAACAAGATGTTGCTCCAACTTCTCTTTTTAGACAATTTGTTTTATTGGAATTGACATTTTTTACTACTGTCTTTGTTTTTTTTTTTTGTCAAATTGAATTTATTTGCTCTTTCTACCAGTTATCCCTAACTAGCTATTTTTAAAATGACCATCTCAATCATTTCATATATTTTTAAAATGACCATCTAAATGTACCAATATTTCATGCACCAGTCCTCTACTCTACACATGTCATATTTGAATATTATTGTATACCTTAATCAATTACTCGGTTTTATTTATTTATTAAACGTTTATATTTTTAATAAAGAGTTTTAATTAGTCATAATAAAAAAAATTGTTGAAGAGAAAATATATCATACTCTTCAAACAACTCCCGCGAATATCGCGGACAACAAAAGTAGTTTAAAGATTTAAACCCTCATTTGTGAGGCGGTTAGAGAAGGTTTAGAGTAGTAGTAGTAGTCAAACAGATAATGCATCCCTCTTCTCTTTATTTTCAATTCTCATCCGTTTAATTTAGTTTTACTCAATTAGTCTTTTAATTAGTTATATCATCTAATCTTTTCTTCTTCATCATTGTGGATCTTTATATGTTTAGTAATTTCATCTAATTTAATAATTTGGTATAATCCTTTTATTTTCCCTCTTCTTATTTATGCTTTTTTCTTCACTTTCTACATTTATGTTAGATTTAATTTGCTAGTTAATTACTTTAGAATTCTTATGTTTACTGTTTTATCTCGATTATTATCATGTCTAGGATATTTACACTTTCGCTTCTCGTCTTTAGCAATTGCTGACGACGATGAGTAGTCCCCAATAGTTATTGGTATTTGGATTAGTATAATTATTATTAGTGAGTAGTCTTTTACTAGGGGACGGTTAATCCTCGACATGCCTTGATTATGTTATTGAACCCATTTTAACGAGTTATCGGATGTTGAGTTTAGGATTGTTAAGAGTTTAGGATTTAATTAGTCTTTTGGGTTGGTTATTGTTCCTTGACCCTTGTCAGTCAGTGGGAGCCGATTAGGTTTAGGAAAATCGATTGCCCATTTGACTACCTCATCGATTTGGGTTGAGCACGGGAGTGAGAACCCAATGTTAGTGCCCTTGACTTTCAATCAGAACTCTTCTGTCAGGAGTGGGTGAGTGACGGAAGGGAATTTAGCGTAGACTTAATGACTTAGGCTCTTAGCGGGATACCACAAGAGTAGATTTCAGTATGGACCTAGGATACCAATTACGAGCTCGGGAGGGAGGTACTTTGGATTGCTATTTATCCATTCACGAGCCCGGGAGGGATGTGATTGGACCTTTAGAGGCGTTTTCTTCCTAATTCGCCATTCGATGACTTGTTAACGGGGTTTTAGTGACATGATTGAGGTGTGTTGGTGGAGGAAATCGAGCCCTAGGCTTTTTTCCATTTGATTAATTTATTGTTTATCTATTTATTACTCCCTCTGTCTCTATAGAAGAGTCACTCTTTCCTTTTTGGGCCATCTCTCTAAAAGAGTCACCTTTTACTTTATTCCTCTTTTGTCTGATTTGTGTGGTTCTCATTAGTTGTGACCCCACATATTTTCTCATCTTTCATTTTTCACCACACATCTCTATCCACCTTAATTCTCACTAAAAGAGAGGGGTGACTTACTCTTTTAGTGAGAAGGAAGGAGTAGTTTGTTTATGCGTTTAAGTAAGTTTGATTAGTTTAATTTCTCACTTGATATCCGATCTGCGTAGCTAATTTTTAATCTGAGACCGAACAAATACTCATTCTCGATCTTTGAGGATTCGATCCTCCAAGTGCCGCAATGATACTCGTGCGCTTGCGAGGTAATTACAACTCACATCAACACACTGGGCACATCCGTCGTGAAATACCCCGCATAACCCACAGGGGCGTCGGCTATCATTAAGAAAATTAATGTAGAAGTTGTGCTCTCAACACTAAAAACATCACGCTTAAAAAAAATAAATGATTGCCATCATTTCAAAGATCTACTATAACAAAAAAAAACATATAAAAATTACAACAGACTAACGCTTATAGCAAAGATAATCAAACAAGCTCTCACATCTCCTATTTGCTTTACTATGTATAAGCCAAGTAAAGTTTATTTAGGACTCTAAAGCTAACTGGGTTCATTACGCTAGTACACCACCATGCATGCATACACTTAAGATTCTCTAAATGCATGTCATGGATTCTAAAGTAGCTTGGATATCGGCAGAAATGACTTGAGCGTCTCTGGACACCCCTTGTATTCCCATTCTTGCTAACCCCGCACAATACAACCTTCGTTTCTCTTTCCAATGATTAGGAAATTGATTTTTTGGAAATCCATCGTCTTTTAGCAGGTTCTCGTGATCCTACATAACAACAACAAGTTTCTTTAAAAATAGTTTCATGAAAAACTAAATAGATGATTGATCCTCATAATACAATATAGGCATGTAATTAAATATTAAAATCATGATATACCTTAAGCCACTCGCACACAGTGCTTTTAAATCCAGTGGCAAACATAATTGCATCAAAATGTGATTCAACTTGGTCTTCAAATATGACACTATTCTTGTTTATCCTTGATATCCCCGGTCGAACCTAACACACATTAGTTTTTAAATTATAAAATGTCAAAACATACTTAAATCATCACAATTAAAGATATTAATTAAGAAATGTATGACAATAATTTATCGCTAAAATTTGGCATAAAAGTAATTATACAGTTAATTTTGATAGTAATGAGATAAAATTATGTGGTTTACCTTAATTTCTCTTGCTCGTATTTTTTTTACAGTACCGACGTCAATAACTGGACTCCTTCCGGTGGCTGCTTTGAGAAAGAATGGGCCTTTACTAGGCCGATGTATACCATATGTTGACAAATCGCCAAACTCTATTTTGGAAGCCGTCAAAATCAATGTGTCCACAGATGATATACTTAAGTATTTTAGTAAGTTCATTCCCGCCCATATCATATCTTTTGTGACCACATGGAACTGCATAGACATTGAATTGTCAAACTTACTAATTTATTTTTGCACATATTTTATATTTTTTTACAAAAAATAACATTTATTATATAATAATCTAATGTCTGCCACTTTTTTATAAGAAAAGACTTTGGGCGATAATTATTAAATGTGACCATAAAATACTAAATTATAGTAATAGATTATTGTTACACACATATATTTAAATTAAATTTATATTTTATAAATATATGGTAGCCTGATAAATATCGATGCTAATGTGAACGGTTGTACACTTACCGCATTCCTGACGACAATGGATGTATTTGCTCCGTGGTTAGCAAGATCAAGGCTAATCTCCATTCCTGAATTCCCACAACCAACAACAAGGACCTTTTTGTCACAATATTTCAAGCCAGATTTATATTGACTAGAATGTATAATCTCTCCCTTGAATTCTTTAAGCCCGGTAATATTGGGAATTATCCCTCTTCCATTCTCACCTGTCGCAACCACTAAGAAAGTAGAAAGAAAAACCTTAGACAAATTGGATGAAGTGTCCATGGCTCTAACTTTCCATTTTCCTTGTACCTCATCAAATGAAGCGTTATCAACTGAGTGATGGTAGCGAGGCTTTATTCTAAAGTGGGTCACATAGTCATCTACGTAAGAAATGAATTCGTTTTTCGACAAATATTTCTTGGCATGTTCATCATGTGCCTTGAAGGGCAACGCACAAAACTCTTTTGCTAGGTGGAGGTGACATCGATCATATGCCCTTTTCTTCCAAAGAGAGTTATGACAATCTTCCCTCTCCAAGAGGATAAAAGGGATTGTCATATTTGTTAAGCATGCAGCTAATGCTAAGCCAGCGGGTCCTGCTCCGACTATCAGAGTCAATGTCTCTTCCATCGTTCTTTAATTGAAAATTAATTTGACTCCTATGAGAAAATAATAAGAAAGCTAACCATTTAGAGATTGATTTAGAAAAGTTTTAATATTCATAGCTTTTATTAGGTTACAGACATTGTCTATGAGTTTTACAATATTTAATATTTAAACAAAAAAGAATCGATAATAAAATCATATAAAGTTATCTTTTTGTGACAATTTTTCATAAACATGTGTAATATAGAATCCACAAACAAAAAAATTAGTAACCAGGTTAGAGTAAATATTGAATTCTGAATAACAAAAAAAATTGATCATGAAATAATATTTTTAAATAAACTCTAGTATAAGACGTGCTTACACAAACATTCGAGTAAAAATTAACATATGATTATGATGCGTTTAATTTACCTGGTGGAGTATGAATTGATACTAGATGGGAGTTCTTGTTTAAGACTTGTGTGCATACGTGAAGAGTTTTGTGTTTTTTTACAATAGTAGCAATAGTGTAGATGGATATTTATAATGTTGGTGAGTAACTTTTTTTAGATATGTAGTTCTAACGGATTATTTGATTGATAAATTTCCAAATTAGTCGGGATTGGATATGGTTAACATCAAGTGAGTAACATGAAGATATACAATGAATCAATACGTAGATGGTAGGGCAATTCAACTAAAAAAGTTTTTCTACTTTTTTTGTATATTTCCTACCTTAATTTCACACCTCCGAGAAAATTGGATTGAAATTGGATTACAATGCCTATATATTTTTGTATGAAAATTTAGTCATCTTGGATTATCTTTAGTCTTTAACAATTAAAGTACGTAATTTTTTATATTAGGTACTTGACATCAAATTTATTTCCTAGTAAAGCTCCAAGAATGTTGGATCACATGTACGTCGCATTTGCACAATTAACTGATTTTCTACAGACGATGTTTTTCACGTATCGGAACCCTCAAATGTTTTCTGACGTTGCTCAAATTTTGTGTGGCCATTTTATTTCACCATGTTATAAATCCGTACGATTTTCGGCCATACTCCTAAATCTCGGAAATTCGGCCAAAAAAACTACACGTCGCTTTTGCACTATTAACGAATTTTCTACAAACGTCATTTTTTTACTTATTGAGACACTCAAATATTGCATGTTGTTGCCCAAATTTTGTGAGCCCGTTTTACATGACCCCTATTGTTGTGTGCTTAATTTAGACCATTTTTCCTCCCATTTAGACTCGTTTTTCCCTCGTTTTGCGAGATTAGAGTGCGATTATCGCCTTATTTTGAGTATTTCTCGCATTAGCGTCCCTCTTGTGCATTTTACGTGTTTTTGGTAGACAAGAAAAGAGGTCAGAAAACTTAAAGTTCAAAGTCATCCAATCATACGACGAAGAATGAGACAAGAAAAGAGGCCAGAAAACCATCGGGTGACGTTTCACCCGATGAGAAATGACTGGGCGAAGTTTCGCCCGACGGTAATATTGCCTCCTCGAAGATTTTCAGAAAGCTTCTCCACTGGGCGAAATGACCGGGCGAAACTTTCACTCACCGGGTGAAGTTTCGCCCGACGGTAAAGACGTCCAAAATGCAAAACTGGAAGAAGTTCACCGGGTGAAACCACCGGGTGAAGTTTCAACCGGCGGTATTGGTAAGTGTATGGCAGGGTGAAGTTCCACCTCATGAAGATTTAAAGGGTGATTGTCTCACTAATGGAGCAAAAAGTTGGATTTGGACTTTGGATTAAGGATTCATTAAGGCTATATGTATATATGTCTACCCTAGTTAGTTGCACATTACCATTCATTAGCATAACATTTACCAACATTTAGTAGATCATTCTAGTAGTAATTGTCTAGATTCTCCTCTAGCTTAGTTAGTAAGCTAGAGTTCTTTATAGTTTTCATCAATTTCCTTTCTCTAAATCTTATTTTCAAGCTTTGTAGAAGATTATTTCAAGTTTTTGTTTGAAGATTTTTTAAGATTACCAAGGGATTAGTGACAAATCTCTTGCCCTCTTCATCAAGCTTCATTCTTTTATTTATGCAATCTTCTTCTTTATTGTTGATCTTCATAGTTGGTATATTTCTCTTTCACTCCCTAATCTCTAGTCTAGATTTATTATTATTCTTTCAATATTGTTCATTTTATTGTTCTTTCATTATTGTTTTTGTTGAATCTTCCTTTTATCATTCTTAGATCGTTTTATGTTTCATTTTGTTGATTGTTATTTTGATCAGCGTTTTGTTGTTAATTTCTCTAGATTTCATTTATGTTGTTCTAGATTATTTCCTAGTCTATTTTGTTGATTGAAATTTCCTTCATCGTTTTCTAGTTTATTTCGTAGATCGCATTTTCCTTATTGTTTTGTTGTTATTTTCCTTAGATTTAATCATCACGTTTGTTTTTGTTGTTTTCCTTATTGTTATTGTTTTGCTAGTTTTCATTATTATGTGTGATTAGATTTCTTGTTGGGGGTTTAGGGAGAAGGATCTTGGATTATTTGAATCGAGGAGTTTTTGGTTGGTTGTTTGCTTGTTGGTTTATCTTGCTTGAGGTTGTTGTGTCATTGTTGTTTTAGTCCGGCCAACTAGCCCGACCTTGACTCATTTCTATCAATATGGGGAAACTCGGGGTAGAAATTACCTTAACTTGAGACTTACCCTTCTTCGCCGCGAAAGAGGGTTTTTAGGTGGGTTGGGTGAAGAAACCGAAAGGTGGCATTCTCCCTTTACCAATGTTGTGACCGATCCGATCCAATTTTCTTAGACCCCAATTTCCGATTCCCGACTTCCTCCTAACACTTTTCCCTTATTTGATCATCTCTTGTCATTTCTCTTGTCATTTAATTTTCGTCTTCTACCGCATCTCTGGCATAGACTCGACCCTTAAAACCCCCATTAGATCCCAAACACATTGCTTTTTACTCAATATCGTTCTGTTCCCTGTGGACCGACCTCGACTTACCACGAATACACTAGTTGTTTTTGTGTTTTGCGAGTCTATAAATATTGTTTGATCCCCCATCCTTCACTAAACGATCGATCAGATTTGGAGCGCGATCAAAATGGCGTCGTTGCCGGGGAACGACGAGTAATTGTGTTTGGTTATTTGCTTTAATTTTTTTTATTTTCTCTCTTTTCCCTAGTACTGAAAGGTGCTAGGAGATTTATCGTTTAAATTGAGTATATGCCCAGGAATACATCATCGCCCTTGTGGTTCGATCCGGAGCCGGAAAGGACAATTAGAGCTTTGCGATTTCGGGGTAATAACTCAACCACTATTATTCCACATCCTTCATTATCACCTTCTAACCTTAATCCCATTCTACCACCTACACCTTCTACACCAAATAATCCCATCCCAAATAATCTTTCCATATCATCTACTTCACAAAATTCACCACGAACCCCACCATCACCAAGAACTCCACCACCAATCAAAATTCAACCCCTCCAAATCATCCAAATCCAAATCTATCACCACCACCAATTCAACCAATGACGACCTTAGCTTCCCATTCCCAACTTACACACGAAGAAACACCTTCACCAGTTGATTTCGGAGTGATACCCGAAAATTATGAATTGAAAGCTTCTTTGACAAATGCGATTCAACAAGATACTTTTCATGGTTTTTCCTAAGAAGATGCCCAAGAGCATATCGCTTCATTTAAAGAAAACTAGTAGGGGCCCGTCTTAATGGGTTAACTTCATGCCAATTGCATCGATTATTGTTTCCAAAGACATTGAGAGATGGAGTTCGTAGATGGCTTCAAGGCCATCCCGCTAATACATTCACAACATGGGCTCAACCATTTAATGCCTTCTTGGAGAAATATTTTCCACCGTCAAAGACTAACCAATATCGCATGGAAATACAAACATTCAAGCAAGATGAATTTGATAGCCTAATTTAGGCTTGGGAAAGATTTAGAGATTTATTACGCAAGTTCCCTCACCATGGAATACCCGATTGGCTAACAACTCAAACATTTTATAACACCCTTTCATCGAGAAACAAGGAAAACCTCAACTCGGCCGCCGGAGGAGATTTCTCTTCCCTTACCGATGAGGCATCTAAAAGTTTTATTGAAAAGATGGCAAGGAGTTATTCTAGAGTGGGTCAATCGAGGAATTCTAGAAAGAAAGTAACACAATCAATGTCAATCAACCAAGTGCACCACAAGCAACATCTCCCACTTCCCCCATACAAAACTGGGGAATACAAGCGGAGTTTGATGTTCACTAAAATGCGGAGATTGAACAAAGAGAGCTTAAAAGGAAGAAGAAAGAGCAAATGGAAGCGGAAGAAGCAAAAAGAAAAGATGCGGAACGATTAGGCAAAGAAGAAGAAGAATCCAATGTTCCACCGCCTCCCGCTTTTGTCCCACCATTGCCTTTTCCCGAACGAGCTAAGCCACATAAGGAGAATGCCCAATTTAGCTGTTTCGTGGATATAACTATATATATATATATATAGAGAGAGAGAGAGAGAGTGGTAGGTTTAAATAAGGTCAACAATTTTTTTAAGTCTATATTAAAGTTACAGATGACATACGATAAAGTTGCATTTGTTCAAAATTGATATGTAACTATAACATTCAACACTTTTATCACTTCAAGTGACAAAGTGCAACTTTATCACTCATCTCGTGTAACTTTAAGCACTTTTTGTGTAACTTTAACACTGGAACTTATGAAATTAAAAAAGTTGTTGACCTTATTTGAACCTATATATATATATATATATATCAAACTAAATAAAGTGAATGTATACCCTAAAATTATTGAACCATCTATCTTTGACCGACTTCGGGGTCTCCCGATAGTTCATATGAGGTGCGTGGTAGAAACCCTTTATTGACTTTGTTATTCTTCTTACCACGTCGGATTCGCCAAATCTAAGTAACAATAATAGAACAAATTATATTTTTGTATAAAAATATATTATATACCACATCTACTTCGATAAGGATAGGATAAGCAATACCATCTCCCATTGGGTGCTATGTTAATTACGGGCACTCACGGTGGTAGATTAGCTTCTTGTTGTTGTTGTTGTTGTTGTTCCTCCTCTTGTTGTTGCTCCTGCTCCGATTCGTCCACCTCCATCGGTTGTCCACGTCCAAGTCCGCGTCCACGACCACAACCACGTCCGACCATCTTTCAGATATGATCTGTTAAATGGCAAAACAAACAAACATATGCAAATAACACTTACCAAATGCAATCCAAGAAAACATTTAACAAATAAAATCACCCTGCCAAAAATCAAATAAACGTATACAAATAACAAGAATTATCACAAAAGTGTGGATCGACAACTACTTCATTGACTACAAAAATTTAGTTCGGTGAAATACTGTGATGCTCATGTTCTGAAATAAAATACAAGTCAGCAATCGTCGTCATCGTCGTAGTCATCATCATCATCATATCATCATCATCATCATCATCATCTTCTTCTTCTTCTTCTTCTTCTTCTTCTTCTTCTTCTTCCTCTTCCTCTTCTTCTTCAAATTCATGCAACTCTTCATCCTCAGAATCATCTTCAAATTCGTCCTCCTCCTCCTACTCCATGTGCTCATCTTCCACAACCATGGCATCACCCATCTCATTCATCTCTTCGATGTCCTCCCCTATACTAAAATTTTCTACGACATCATCGTCGACCAGCGTAGATATACTGGAGTACATGTCACATCTTCTTGAAATACCGTGACATCCACTGGTGCATTAAATTGTGACTTTGCCCGACCCTTGAAAATTGCCCACCAATGATCTCTATCCAATTTTTCTTTTATATTATCATCTTCATTTTTATGGTAAGTCCTTGTTCTATTCTTCTACTTTACCATCTTCCCTTTTGAGATTCTTTGGTTAGACCGAATTCTGTCTTAGTGAACCTCTTTGGAAGTTAAATATGTTGGAGGTTTAGCTAACTCCTTATTACAAATGGTTTGAGAATTGTGAGTTGTGCCCGGTTATCTAATCTAGTGAGCTTTTGAGGAATTCTGTCTTAGTGAACCTTTTTGGAAGTTAAATATGTTGGAGGTTTAGTTAACTCCTTATTACTAATGGTTTGAGAATTGAGAGTTGTGCCCGGTTATCTAATCTAGTGAGCTTTTGAGGAATTGTATTGAATGATATTAGTTGATTAATGGAATTAGGATTGTACCATAGAGATTGCTCAAGCTTGGGTCAAGAATTACTTGATCGTACAGAGGACTAAGAGTTGAGTAAATTTTTGGGTAGTGAGAATTATATCATATTTTGATGGATACCTAATACCAACATAGAACCTGGCCAAGTGTAAATAATATAATATTACTTGGGATTCCTAACTAATGTTAACTTAATGGACTAATCGCGGAATTTTGGGATCATGAATCGCTGTTTAAAATGTTAGCCTGAGTGTTGTGGTACCATTTCAGGTCCTCGTTATTGTTTAACAAATCTGGGTTGACATATATTAAACCTTGTTTCTTATGGATTATTTCGGGCATCGTTGATGTAAGGTTGTAACATACGAACTTTGGAGTTGAATGACCTAAATTTTGGATAGATCATTATTAACCTTGAAGAAGAGAAACATATTGCACAACTAAAGGTTGGATTTATTATGTGTTTTGAGGAATACTTAATACCAATCATTTTGATGGATTTATAGTTCAGAACCCTTAGACCAACGAGATTGTGGCTTCGTTGAGTTGATAAATATTTTGGTGGTTTCACTGTTACGATATGAAATTTGATGGAATTCTCAGAAACCTTAGTCGAATTACGTGTTTGGAAAATGTTAGTATCTGTCGTTACATGTCAGGCTAAGTGTGTTTAAGGTTTAACGTACTTTGCTAACCTCTGTCAATTGATGATGTTGAGAATATGTTGATGATCATTTTTGAAGTTTTTCTGTCCGAATATTGTTAATTGGTGGATTTTATTTAGTGTTCCGTACTCGAGAAATTTGAAGTATACCTCGAGTTCAGACCTTATGAGCTTCGAATTTATGAGCCTTAGTGATTACGAGTTTGGTTATGTTTTGATGACCGTTGGAATCTTAATTAATGGATTAGTCTAAATCATTTGTGGATTCTTACCATACTAATTGAAGAATTATATAAGTATGTAAGACTTAATTTTGGAGGTTGTGGCAGTTGATAATTTTGGAGGTTGTAGATTGAGTAGGACCACCCTGTACCGATATTGGACTTAGCTTTAGTTGATGGACCAATTAGGAGCTCGTGTTTGTGAGAGTCGTGCTAGGAATCTCGAGATGGTTAATTTCTTTCTCTATTTCTTGAGAGCTCTCTTTAACTCTCAATCTCGTCCTCCACTTAGCTTTTTCCTAACTCCCTTCTTCGACCTATCCTTTCGACCTTTATCGATTTTGAAAACTCTTATTTTAATTTATTCTTTATCCTTGCTCTATTTATCCGTTAACCATTTTTCGAATTTCATATTTTATAAAAAGTTTGACTAGTTTTAAAAAAAATATATAAGGATTATTATGTAAAGCGTTTTATCATTGTCGAAATTATTTTGTATGTTAAAGTTTGATAACATTTTTGAAAACTTTCATAATTACTTTGATAACATTTTCGAAATTTTAACGTTTTGAAAATTGGATTTCGTTTTAATGTTGGTGGACCTTTGAATCTGTTATTGAAAATGTTTGACGAATGGTTCGATTTTTACTAACTACAAAATTTGATTTCTCCAAACTAAATTTTGATTCATCAGAAAAAGAAATATTGTCGAATTTCTTAATCAAATTGTTATACTTTCGTTTTGAAAATGTTTTGGTTACCCTATTTTCTTCAAGCTCGTTACAATTGCTATTTAGCGTCGTTATTTTATCAAATAACTTTACTTTAGGATTTCACTAATTAAAAGATCTTAAATTCCGGGTAGCTTAGCCCAATTTCTCTTGGAATAAATATTTGCATTTAATTTCGTATCACTTTAAAAGTTGTAAAATTTTCTTTTTATAGCAAAATTTTTATGCTAGATTTGTATCCTCATCTTTTCGAGTAAGATGATCTTGATTCCTTTCAGCTTATTCTTAGTTTCGAGGACAAAACTTTCTTTTAGTGGGGAGGACCGACACATCTTTTTGTCACGCTCTTACTACGTTTTTATAATACGTTTTATTTCATTACGTTAAATGTTGTTGCATAGGATTCGTTTTCTACATTTAACCATGGCTTAATAAGCAAACCCTTCATACTTCTTCTTACCCTCTTTGGCCGGCTATATTGATGTGATACCACATTAGATTCATCAACTTACCTTAAGAACCATCCATTACTTCTCTCATTGATCATTTTCATCTTAAAGAAAAAAGTCCTCTCCTTCTCCATTTTGGCCGTGTGATTTTTTCTTCCTTCTTGGCTGATTCTTGCTCTATTTTGAGTCACAATTGTCTCATTTTTATCGTCAAATTAATCCTCTTTTCGAGCCTATCGTTAAGGTAATAATTGATGTTGTTTTCGATCGTTATTCACCTTGATTTTCTTAGTTTTTCTCATGGTATTTTTCTACCATGATTTTCGTGCACTATGGGATCTGTGGACGAGCCCGAGGCCGACGAGTATATTATCGATTCTGATTTGGATTAGAGGTAACGTCGACGTTACTCGGTATTTCGTGATTTTATTCGTGTAATTGCATGAATATTTTTATATTTAATTTTTTGACAATATATGTATGTCATATAATCTGGAAAAATTTTAAAAGTTGAAAATTTGCACGTTTCTTTATTTTTATCGCTTTTACGAGATTAACGATTAAATTGTTGTATTGATTTGTAAAATCGTAATATTCAACCTAAACTTGTAATATATGATTATATTCTATAAAAATGAGGTTTCTTGTGCTTTTTAATAATTCTGTATTTTCTGATATTATAGTTATCGATTATTGAATTATTACCGTTTACGAACAAAAACTATTAAAAGCCGATTTTTATTTCTAGCAATTAAACATTTTATTTTAATCTGAAATTTGACGTGGATATTTATGATGAAAAATAATTTTCTGAATTTTTCCATAATTTTTCGGAATTGTTAAGTGGGTGAATTAATTAATCACTTTAAAACATCGTTTATTGTTAAAACCGTGTTTGTCGTTTAAATTCTCGATTTCTGGTCTTTTGTTTAATTCTGGAAAAAAAATATGTTTCTGATGGTTTCATAATAAAATGTAATTTTACGATTTTTAGTGCTTTAATAAAATGTTAGGAACGATAAGTTTTATTAATGGGATCGTTAATTGTGAAAACGGGTTTTAAAAGACGGTTTTAACAAAATTTGCTAAATCTGGAATTTTGGAAATCTGAAAAAAATAGTAGTTTCTGGAAAATCATTATTTTTAAGTTTAATAACAGTTTTTGGATATTATACTTAAATCGTTTTGTAACCACTATTTTTATTAATCGTTATTGTCGAGATTAGACGATTAACAAGAAATTTTTTGTATAATGTCATTATGAATAATCGTTATGAATATGTTTTACTGTATAAGACGAAATTAATCGTTATGAATAATGTTTTACTGTTTTCCGTTTTTACTATTTTCATATAATAGTAATTACAGTTTTAAAATCATGTTATACGGCTGGGAGAACGTTGACGTTGCTCCCCACTGATTGTGGCTGTTATGTTTTTAACATGGCAGGTATATGTGTTTCTCTTCGGGTGGGCTAGCGAGCAGTTATGGATCCTGCTTATTTAATTTAATATTTATGTCTTATGGATTGTTCAAACCCCTTTTGCGGATTGTTTTAAATTTTGGCCATTTTTAGTTAAGGCCTATTGTTTGACTTTACCATTTTAATTTTACTAAGACATAGTTACAGTGTGTTTTAATCCCGACTCTACAGTTTCTACCACTGTATCGCGTTAGATTTTTCAACAACTCGATACAGTGTTAGATTTGAAGTATACCTCGAGAAATTTGAAGTATACCTCGAGTTCAAACCTTATGAGCTTTGAATTTATGAGCCTTAGTGATTACGAGTTTGGGTATGTTTTGATTACCGTTGGAATCTTAATTAATGGATTAGTCTAAATCATTTGTGATTCTTACCATACTAATTGAAGGATTATATATGTAAGACTTAATTTTGGAGGTTGTGGCAGTTGATAATTTTGGAGGTTGTAGATTGAGTGGGACCACCTAGTACCGATATTGGACATAGTATTGTTTTGATGGAATTAGGAACCCTTTTTGTGCGAGTCGTACTAGGAATCTTGAGATGGTTAATTTCTTCTATAATCCTTGAGAGCTCTATCTGACTCTCAACTTCGTCCTCCTTTCTGCTTCTCTTGAATTCTGTTACCGCAACTGCTGCCAATCCCTTGAATTCTCTTGAAAACTCTTATTTTAATTTATTGTTTATCCTTGTTCTATTTACCCGTTAACCATTTTTCGAACTTCCCATTTTATAAAAAGTTAAACTTGTTTAAAAAAATGGATTATCGTAAAATTTTAACATTTTGAGTTATAATTTCTAATTGTGAAACTCCCCGTTATGTAAAACGTTTGACTGACTTAAACTTTTGGATATCGTGAAATTTAACATTTTTGAATTAAAATTTAAGAACTTTATACTTCACTTGTGTTTTATCTTTGGTTGATATTTATATTTAGATCTGTTTCAAAATGGTTTAATAATTTTTCTTAAATTATTTCGGAATTGTTTCAATTTTTGATTTTCAAGCGATCGGAATTTTATGAAGAATTTCATATTTCCAAATACTTCAATTTTCATAAGATTATTATGTAAAACGTTTTAACATTGTCGAAATTAGTTTGTATGTTCAAGTTTGATAACATTTTTGAAAACTTTCATAATTACTTTGATAACATTTTCGAAATGTTAACGTTTTGAAAATTATTTTTCGTTTTATTGTTGGTGGAGTTTTGAATCTGTTATTTAAAATGTTCGACGACTGATTCGATCTTACTAACTAAAAAGCTTGATTTCTCCGAACTAAGTTTTGCTTTATCAGAAAAAGAAATATTATCGAATTTCTTAATCAAACTGTTTTACTTTTGTTTTGAAAATGTTTTGGTTACCCTATTTCCTTCAAGCTCATTACAAATGCTATTTAGCGTCGTTATTTTATCAAATAACTTTACTTTACGATTTCACTAATTAAAAGAGTTTAAATTCCGGGTAGCTTAGCCCAATTTCTCTTGGAATAAATATTTGCATTTAATTTCGTATCACTTTAAAAGTTTTAAAATTTTCTTTTATAGCAAAATTTCTATGCGAGATTTGTATCCTCATCTTTTCGAGTAAGATGATCTTGATTCCTTTGAGCTTATTCTTTGTTTCGAGGACGAAACTTTCTTTTAGTGGGGAGGATTGTAACACCCGATATTTTTCCTAGCATTTTTATCCTTTCCGTTATGACTCTGTCACATTTCGGCTTTATTTTTCTTAATTTTTCCAAGCTTTATTTTCATTTTGAGTTTAATGATATTTATTTAAATTTTAAAAAAAAAAAATAATTTTTTTTACATCTATTTATTTGATTTTCTTCGTAAACTAATTCATTTTCCGCGAAGAATTCTATTTCTCTTTGAATAGACGTTTTTAAGCTCGGATTTAAGTTATTCCTTTTCCTAAAAATGTTTAAATACATTTATATAATATTTTCAAGTAGTAATTATTTTTATTTACGAAAATTAAGCCATTTATCATTTTAATACGAAGTTTCGTAAATAATTATTTTCCAACGCGAGGTTTACTCGAATTGCTTTGAAATGCCTTTAACTATTTTACGATTATACTTTTTATCAACTTATTTGAGACCTTTTCCTCATATTTTGGACCGACAAAGCTTCTTGTCACAATTTAACTGCGTTTTACTAATACGTTTCACTTTATCACATTAAACCGTAAACATAAGATTCTTTTCTTTTCATTGAATTGAGGCTTTAATACTCAAACTCTTCCTACTCCTCCTCTTATCCTCTTGTCCGGCCAACCTAGTCTAGATACACTTTGGATGTTTCACCCATCTTTACTATCATTTATGCTTAAAACCATTTCTCTCTCCCTTACATTCATTTTTGCATAATAAAATTTATTCAACATCTTCCTTCCTTCCCATTTGGCCGAGTATTCTTCCTTCTCACCTTGGCTGATTCTTGCTTAATTCGAGTCTTAATCGTCTCATTTTATCATCAATTTAATCCTTATTCCGATCCTTTCGTTAAGGTGATAATCGATGTTCTTTTCTATCATTATTTACCTTGATTTTATTAGTTTTTCTCATGGTATTTTTCTACCATGATTTTCGTGCACTATGGGATCTGTGGACGATCTCGAGACCGATGAGTATATTATCGGTTCCGATTTGGATTACAGGTAACGTCGATGTTACTCGTTATTTCGTGATTTTATTCGTGTAATTGCATGTATATTTTTATATTTCATTTTTTGACAATATATGTATGTCATATAGTCTGGGAAATTTTTAAAAGTTGAAAATTTGCATGTTTTGATATTTTTATCGCTTTTACGAGATTAACGATTAAATTGTTGTATTGATTTGTAAAATCGTAATATTCGGCCTAAACTTGTAATATATGATTATATTCTGTAAAAATGAGGTTTTTGATGATTTTTAATAATTGATTACTTTTCTGATATTTTAGTTATCGATTATTGAATTATTACCGTTTACGAACAAAAAAGATTAAAAGCCGATTTTTAGTTCTAGTACTTAAACATTTTATTTTAATCTGATTTTTGACGTGGTGAAACTTTCTTATGAAATAGAATTTTATGAATTTTTCCATAATTTTTCAGAATTGTACAATGGATGAATTAATTAATCACTCTAAATCATCGTTTGTCGTTAAAACCGCGTTTGCCGTTTAAATTCTCGATTTCTGGTCCTATGATTAAATTTGGAAAAAAAAATATGATTCTGATGATTTCATAATAAATTGTAATTTTATGATTTTTAGTACTTAAATAAAATGTTAGGAACGATAAGTTTTATTAAGGGAATCGTTAATTGTGAAAACGGGTTTAAAAGACGGTTTTAACGGGATTTATTAAATATTGAATTTTTGGAAATCTGGAAAAATAGTATTTTCTGGAAAATCATGATTTTTAAGTTTAATAATAATTTTTGGATATTAATACGTAAATCATTTTGTAATTACTATTTTTATTAATCGTTATTGTCGAGATTAGACGATTAATGAGAAAACCCTTTAAAAACCGAGTCTAAGTATTCTGGAAAATTTTCTTTTCTGGACAGAATGTCCATAAATATGTTTTATCTATTTTACGTATTTTTTGTACTATTTATTAAGATCTTTAATTAATAGTATTGATTTTTGGACAAATTACGATTTATCGTTAAAATGCTCCGTCTTATCTAAAAGAATTATTTTTCCAGCAATTTTGAAAATAGTTAAATCTGAAACTTTAAGAGTTAAATCATCCTTTAACATACTCTAAATATATTCATTGGTTTAATTAAATAAAAGACGTTGAAAGATTTAATTTAACATTTGTCGTAAAATCCTATTTATAATCGTATTGTCGAAACTAATATTTTCGCTATTTAGATATGATGCTATTTTTAGTAAAGTTTCCTAAATTAGAAGTTTCCTAAAATAGAAAGTTTCCTCTTTTGGGAAGTGATCCTTTTTCCTTTTGTTCTCTTATTGTTTATAATGATTATATCTTTTGAATATCGATAATGGCTCTGTTTTGGAATTATGGAATAAGGACAAGTGTGGGTTTAGAGTAATATAGTCTGGGATGTACGTTTTGCCATCAACTGTAAGGCTGGTGTGTCTTTATAGGGCACATTGGTTGTTGAACTGAGCATGCTTTGTCTTTAGGAGAGTGTATGTTTACCTTAAACTTAGATATCGCATCGTATAAGTCGCGTCGGGTGGAACTGGATATGGTTTGTATCCAGAAGGGGTGTGCACTACTTAAACCAGGACCTCGCTGCACGCAGTCCTGTTATAGTTGAGTTGCCTAGTTAGAGACTGGATTCTGTTATGAGTTAAGTCTACAGTTCTCGAAGCTAGTTTCTAGTATTATCCTAGTGAAAGTCTAGATTCTACATTAACCCTATCCATAACGCCATTTTGATTATTTTATTTATTATCGATATAAATTGGTTGCAGGTTGGCAAATATTTTTATGTTTCTTCAGAAACCCATTTTATTACTTTGGTTTACGCTGAAAGCTTATTTTTAATATGTTGTTTTTACTGTTTTCCATTTTTACTATTTTTCTATAGTAGTAATTACAGTTTTAAAATCCTGTCATACGGTTGGGAGAACGTTGACGTTGCTCCCCACTGATTGTGGCTTTTATGTTTTAACATGGCAGGTATACTTGTTTCCGGGTGTAGGCTAGCGGGCATTGTGGATTCTGCTCATTTTCTTTTAATAATTATGTCTTGTGGAATGTTAAAACCCCCTTTTGTGGATTGTTTAAATTTTGGCCATTTTATTTTAGGCCTATTGTTTGACTTTACCGTTTTAAATTTTACTAAGACATAGTTACAGCGTGTTTTAATCCCGACTCTACAGTGTTTCCGCCACTGTATCGCGTTAGAATTTCTAGGGGATTACAGTTGGTATCAGAGCATCACTGCTCCCAACATTTATATATAGGGGATCCTTAATGGTTGGAAGAGAATGCTTTTGTCGAAAGCAGGTCGAGAAATTATGATAAAGGTTGTGGCCCAATCTATCTCTACCTATGTCATGAGTGTTTTTAAATTGCCTTTGAGTTTTTGTGAGGAGCTCCGGTCCATGATTTCTCAGTTTTGGTGGGGGTCGGAGGATGGGAAGCGAAAGATGTCTTGGCTGGCTTGGGAGAAGCTCTGTGCCCCTAAGCGCTTGGTGGTTTGGGATTCCGTGATTTTCGTAAGTTTAATATGACGCTACTTGGTAAGCAGGCGTGGAGGCTAACCATTGACACGGGGAGTCTTCTTGCCTGGTTGCTACGGGCTAAGTACTTTAAGAATGGGTCCTTTTTGCAAGCGGAGTTGGGTCATAACCCGAGCTACACTTGGAAAGGGATTTGGGAGGCTCGAAGTGTGGTTCTGCGGGGAGGGAGGAGAAGGATTGGGAATGGGCTCGAGACGAGGGTCTGGCATTATCCATGGCTACCGGGTGATGGTTCGCGACGGGTGTTATCTCCATGTATTGCGGGTCGGGAGGGATGGCTTGTGGCAGATCCACGGCGGGGGGATGGGTCGTGGGACGTGACGAAGATCCGCGAGAATTTTTTTGCCTTTTGAGCAAGAGGTTATCTTGAACATTCGGTTGAGTTCACGGCAGGTGGAGGATTCGTGGTGCTGGGATAGGGAGAAGGATGGTTCTTATACGGTTAAGTCTGCATACAGACTTCTTATGGCAAGTATGGAGGCTGATCAGGGACCATCTAACTTGGTCAGTGTGTGATGGTTATGGACACGAATCTGGCAGGCTAGGGTGCTCCCTCGTATTAAGATTTTCTTTTGGCAGCTTTGCTCTGATGCGCTCCCTACGAAAGGTAATATTGCCTCTCGTATCCCTTCTTTTGACGGTACGTGTCCGATATGTTGCTGGGAGGTGGATACTTGTCTCCATCTCGTAAAGGGTTGTGGGTGGGGGTTTAGGATGGGTTGGGGGTGGATGTCAAGAAGAAAAACGGGCATGAGCGGGTGAGGGAGTGTGGAGGGAGATGAAGGATGAGGAGCGAGGGAAGGTTATGGTGGGATGTTGGGCAATGTGGGAGGCTCGCAATAAGGGGGTGTTTGAGGGACGGAGAGTGTGTGTTGAGGGTGTGCTGACTCGAGTTCTTGACATCATGGCGGAGTGTGAGGAAGTGGAGGAAGGGAAGAGAGGGTGGGGTGTTCAGATAGGGCCGAGGGGTGGAGGAGGGGTGCAGAAGTGGCAGGCCCGGCCGTTTGGGTCGATTAAAATTAATTGTGATGCGGGTTTACGGGGTGGACGGGTTAGTATTGGTATTGTGGGGCGTGGGGATGATGGTCGTATGGTATGGGGAGTGAGTGCCAGGAAGCCCGGGGTAACGGAGGTTCATGCAGCAGAAGCATAGGCGATTCTTGATGGCATAAAGGAAGCTTGGAGATGTGGTTACCGCCAAGTCATTGTTTAAAGCGACTGTATGACAGTTATAGATTATTTGCGTCTAGCGAGGAAGGGAAGAAGCGATCTTTTTCTCATTTTAGATGATATTCTTACTTTTGCTAGTAATTTTGATTGTATTACTTGGTCTTTTGTACCGCGCATATGTAATCGTGCCGCACATGAGTCCACGCGCGCTATGTCTTTTACCGTCGGAAGACGTGTTTGGGAGCAATCAGGTCCGGAACACGTGGAAGCGGTTATTTTGGCTGAGATTAATGCAATTAGCTATCCCATTGGTTGGGTTTTTTCTAAAAAAAGAAAAAAAGAAATGATAAGTACCAAACAAGTCGAGTTTTAGACAGGTAATAAGGGAGGTAATATATACTGTAAACGTCAAATTAAATTACAGATGTGCATTGTAGTTAGAAATACAAATTAAAGTACCTCGCACACAAGTATAACTTCAACTACATATTCATACCAATATTCATTTATATTTATATAGAGCATTTACTTATTACTCTATTAGTTTTGTATTCAACAATATTATCCATGGATTATTATATTATTATAAATGTAATAACCAATAAATAAAATGACAAATAATATTTACGTATCAATGTAAAGTATGAGACTCAGTTTGACATAGATATTCAAAAACAGATTGTACGTAGGGTGTATAGCGATATGAGTAATTAAATTTCACGATGATATAAATAGACATGTTTATTTCTTACATAATAAATGTATACATAATTGATCTAATATGGGTAATCATCAATCTTCATAGGTTTTGAACTTTAGGATGATCTGTTTTGAAATACGTAATACATCTAAATTGAACTTACAGAAAAATAGAGTAAACAAATATACATACAAATTCGTGAGTTTTACATAGCTCACAATTGTTATCAACTATATATAATGATGAATACTCATTTGCATGAAGGTGTAAACAATTTTTATAAGACTAAACAAGATGTTGCTCCAACTTCTCTTTTTAGACAATTTGTTTTATTGGAATTGACATTTTTTACCACTGTCTTTGTTTTTTTTTTGTTAAAATGAATTTATTTGCTCTTTCTACCAGTTATCCCTAACTAGCTATTTTAAAAATGACCATCTCAATTATTTCATATATGTTTAAAATAAGTCCCAATAAATGTACAAATATTTCATGCACCAGTCCTCTACTATACACATGTCATATTTGAATATTATTGTATACCTTAATCAATTACTTGGTTTTATTTATTTATTTATTAAACTTTTATATTTTTAATGAGTTTTAATTAGTCATAATAAAAAAAAATTGTTAAAGAGAAAATATATCATACTCTTCAAACAACTCCCGCGAATATCGCGGACAACAAAACTAGTTTAAAGAGTTAAACCCTCATTTGTGAGGCAGTTAGAGAAGGTTTAGAGTAGTAGTAGTAGTAGTAGTCGAATAAATAATGCATCCCTCTTCTCTTAATTTTCAATTCTCATCCTTTTAATTTAGTTTTACTCAATTAGTCTTTTAATTAGTTATATCATCTAATCTTTTCTTCTTCATCATTGTGGATCTTTATATGTTAATTTAATAATTTGGTATAATCCTTTTATTTTCCCTCTTCTTATTTATGCTTTTTTCTTCACTTTCTAGATTTACGTTAGATTTAACTTGCTAGTTAATTACTTTAGAATTCTTATGTTTATTGTTTTATCTTGATTATTATCATGTCTAGGATAGTTACACTTTCGCTTCTCGTCTTTAGCAATTGCTGAGGACGATGAGTAGTCCCCAATAGTTATTGGTATTTGGATTAGTATAATTATTATTAGTGAGTAGTCTTTTACTAGGGGACGGTTAATCCTCGACATGCCTTGATTATGTTATTGAACCCATTTTAACGAGTTATTGGATGTTGAGTTGGGGATTGTTAAGGGGTTAGGATTTAATTAGTCTTTTGGGTTGGTTATTGTTCCTTGACCCTTGTCAGTCAGTGGGAGCCGATTAGGTTTAGGAAAATCGATTGCCCATTTGACTACCTCATCGATTTGGGGTGAGCACGGGAGTGAGAACCCAATGTTAGTGCCCTTGACTTTCAGTCAGAACTCTTCTGTCGGGAGTGGGAGAGTGACGGACGGGAATTTAGCGTAGACTTAATGACTTAGGCTCTTAGCGGGATACCACAAGAGTGGATTTCAGTATGGACCTAAGATACCAATTACGAGCTCGGGAGGGAGGTACTTTGGATTGCTATTTATCCATTCACGAGCCCGGGAGGGATGTGATTGGACCTTTAGAGGCGTTTTCCTCCTAATTCGCCATTCAATGACTTGTTAACGGGGTTTTAGTGACATGATTGAGGTCTGTTGATGGAGGAAATCGAGCAATAGGCTTTTTTCCATTTCATTAATTTATTGTTTATCTATTTATTACTCCCTCTGCCTCTGTAGAAGAGTCACTCTTTCCTTTTTGGGTCATCTCTCTAAAAGAGTCACCTTTTACTTTATTTCTCTTTTGTCTGATTTGTGTGGTTCTCATTAGTTGTGACCCCACATATTTTCTCATCTTTCATTTTCCACCACACATCTCTATCCACCTTAATTCTCACTAAAAGAGAGGGGTGACTTACTCTTTTAGTGAGAAGGAAGGAGTAGTTTGTTTATGCGTTTAAGTTTGTTTATGCGTTTAAGTAAGTTTGAATAGTTTAATTTCTCACTTGATATCCGATCTGCATAGCTAATTTGTAATCTGAGACCGAACAAATACTCATTCTCGATCTTTAAGGATTCGATCCTCCAAGTGCCGCAACGATACTCGTGCGCTTGCGAGGTAATTACAACTCACATCAACACACTGGGGACATCCGTCGTGAAATGCCCCACATAACCCACATGGGCGTCGGCTATCATTAAGAAAATTAATGTAGAAGTTGTGCTCTCAACACTAAAAACATCACGCTTAAAAAAAACAAAGGATTGCCATTATTTCAAAGATCTACAACCATAACAAATAAAAACATATAAAAATTACAACAGACTAACGCTTATAGCAAAGATAATCAAACAAGCTCTCACATCTCCTATTTGCTTTACTATGTATAAGCCAAGTAAAGTTTATTTGGGACTCTAAAGCTAACTGGGTTCATTACGCTAGTACACCACCATGCATGCATACACTTAAGATTCTCTAAATGCGTGTCATGGATTCTAAAGTAACTTGGATATCGGCATAAATGACTTGAGCGTCTCTGGACACCCCTTGTATTCCCATTCTTGCTAACCCCGCACAATACAACCTTCGTTGTCCTTTTCAATGATTAGGAAATTGAGTTTTTGTTAATCCATCGTCTTTTAGCAGGTTCTCGTGATCCTACATAACAACAGCAAGTTTCTTTAAAAATAGTCTCATGAAAAACTAAAATAGATGATTGATCCTCATAATACAATATAGGCATGTAATTAAATATTAAAATCATGATATACCTTAAGCCACTCGCACACAATGCTTTTAAATCCAGTGGCAAACATAATTGCATCAAAATGTATTCAACTTGGTCTTCAAATATGACGCTATTCTTGTTTATCTTTGATATCCCGGTCGAACCTAACACACATTAGTTTTCAAATTATAAAATGTCAAAACATACTTAAATAATCACAATTAAAAATATTAATTAAGAAATGTATGACAATAATTTATCGATAAAATTTGGCATAAAAGTAATTATACAGTTAATTTTGATAGTAATGAGATAAATTTATGTGGTTTACCTTAATTTCTCTTGCTCGTATTTTTGCTACAGTACCACCGTCAATAACTGGACTCCTTCCGGTGGCTGCTTTGAGAAAGAATGGGCCTTTACTAGGCCGATGTATACCATATGTTGACAAATCGCCAAACTCTATGTTGGAAGCCGTCAAAATCAATGTGTCCACAGATGATATACTTAAGTATTTTAGTAAGTTCATTCCCGCCCATATCATATCTTTTGTGACCACATGGAACTGCATAGACATTGAATTGTCAAATTTACTAATTTATTTTTGCTCATATTTTATATTTTTTTACAAAAAATAACATTTATTATATAATACTCTAATGTCTGTCACTTTTTTTAAGGAAAGACTTTGGGCGATAATTATTATATGTGACCATAAAATACTAAATTATAGTAATAGATTATTATTACTGTAACACCCCTGATTTTATAAATTTAAATTATTTTAAGATTATTTTTATATTTTTATATTTATGATTTAACTCGTAATTCTCAAAATTATTATAAAACAAATTTATCGTTTAAATCGTTTCAAACTCCTAAAAATTCTATTTGTCTCGGAAACATATTTTAATTCTATTTGGATTTATTTTATACATTTAATTTAATTCTTATCAAAAATCCATTTCGACGATTTAAATTCTAAATTCTTTTATTTTTAAGCTCGAACTTCTATTTTCGGCTCGAAGTTCATTTATTTTAAATTTCGTCAAAATATTTATTTCTTTTCCTCGAGAAATCAATTTAATTCATTTTATCGAAAATTTATTATATATCAGGAATTACTATTTCTTTGTCTAATTATTTATTTCTATAAACTTCGTTTCCGTCTCTAGTGCTTTATGTACTTATTTTATTTGTCGGCCCGATTATTTTTTTTATTAACTCATTTTGATTTTATTTGTGAGTCAATAACTATCGTTACGAAATTCGTCTTTTACCCAAATCATTCAATTAGTCCGATTGTATTACTCTCTTTTATGTAACTCACCCTCCATTATCTCTTTGTTTTCCCACTATCTTTCACGTGTGCAGCCTCCCTTCCTCTTTCCTACCGCTTTATTCTCCTTCCCTCAATCTTTTCATTTTCCTCTCATTCTCCTTCTCATTCTTCTTCTCTTCTTTTTCGTCTGCTGTGTGTACACCTGCTGCTGCTGCATTTGTGCCTGTCATCTGCCTTCTTCATCTTTCTTTCACACCACCATTTTCTTCTTTGTTTCGCTGCTTCTTCTACGCCGATGCTGCTGCCATTGTCGTGTTGCTGCGTTTTGTTTCCCCTGTTCACGCCTCCTCTATTTCGTGGTCCCTTCTGCCTTTTCGTCGACTGTTTCCGTCTATGGTAATTCCTTTTCCCCTTCTTTTCTCGTCTTCCTCCTCTGTTTTCTTCTGCTGCTGCACCTGGCTATTGATGTCTTTCCGTTGTTCCGTTGTTGTGTTGTACGTTGATCTGCTACTGTCTCGTGTTGTTGTTGCTGCGTACTGCTGCTTCTTTTCTTCTTCCTTCTTCCAATCGACAATTATTCCTGCTGCTACCTTTCTTATTCTTCTTCTAGTCGTTCTTGTTCTGTTCATCGTACTATGCCGTTTGCTGTTGCTACTGTATGTTGTTGTCATGGTCTTTTTCTTCTTCTTTTTCTCCCTCGTTTTTTGTCCATTTCGTTATCGTGTTCCTTCGCTGCTGTCCACGAGTTTCTGTCGTGGTACTGACTCGTTTTAGCTGCTTGTGTGTTCTTCTCCTCGTCCTCTTCTCCTTATGTTTTCTTTCTGTTCGCTGCTTCCGATTATGTCGGTTTTGCTGATGTTTTTTTTGTATCACGATTGTTGTACGTTGTTTTCTCTTCCTCTTCTTCATTCGTTGAATCTGTTTCTGTTGTCTCCTGCTGCTTTTACGTTCATGTTGATGCCTTTTGCCTTCTTTCTTGTCCTTCTTCTTCCTCGATTTCGACCCTGTTTCAGTCTTGTTTGGTCGCCTTCCTGCTACTCTTCTTCTCTTCTTCACATCATTTTGTTCCGTCATCGTTGTTGTTTTCTCGTGGCTGCTGTTCGTTGGTTGTCCGTATCCTTCTCTTTCTTGTCGTTTCGGTTTTACCCGATTTCTATCACTTATTCCCAGCCCTGCTTCGTCCTTCTTCTTCATTTCTGTCATGTTTGGTTGTCCTGTTGTTTTGTGCGAGGTTGATGTTGTCGCCTATGTCGTGTTGAAGTTTGTTTCTCTTCTTTCTTCGTTTTCCCTGTTGTCTCCCCGTTCCGAGTTGAATATCGATTGATTCCATTCCAATCGTGTTGGTTTAGTTTTCCTCATTATTTGAGTTTATCGTGTTACCCAAATCCAACCCTTATCTCATTCTTTTGTTTTGTCAACTCCATTTTCTTTTGGTGAAGCCTACTTAGAAGACTGAACGGTTCTACAACTTGGAGCTTAAAGATGACATTTCTACTAAATTGAAGCTTGGGTTGGCCAAGAAGGACGAGTACGAGTTCGTTTCGGATATCGTCTCAAGGTAACTTTAGGACGTTACTCGATTTTATATCGTATGTTTGAGTAGTAGTATGTAGTAAATATTTTAACTTCGGTTTTCTAATTTTAGCTATTTATTATCTGCTAATTATATTAATTTTAAATCGTATGCCTTATATAATTTTTACAAATTTTCAATATCGTTTTACAAATCGTTACTAATTTAATTATTTACGATCGTTATAATATTTTGTTGGTTATCGTGACACTAGTAACTAAATAATGTCGATTTCATATTTTCGTCGTATGTCGTTAATTTATAATTTTCACTCAAAATCGTATTTTTATATTATCTAATTGAGATTTGTAAACTCATTTAATAAATTAATTTCATTTTACGACTTATATTAATAAATGAGAAAATAGTCGGTTTTGTTTTAAATACATTTTTAGTCGAGACTATTTTCCCTAATAATTTCTCATTTATCTACGATTGATTATTTATTGATAAAATCTATTCGCTAAAAATAATTTGGAAGCTTTATAAAATCTCGTTTAATTTATAAAACTTGTCGACTCAATTAAATTTGATAGCGTTTTTCTTAAAACATCTATTTTCTAAGATTTATTGTTTTAACTCAATTTCCTAAATTATTTATAAAATACTATATAATGACTTATTATATTTTATTTATATTTTGAGTAACGAATTTAGAAATATAATAAAGTTACGATAACGACGATAATAATAAAATGTTAATTTTGTCAGAAATGCTATTTTTAATACATTTCACATATTTTAATAACTTACGTATCTTCTATAATAATATTTCTATTTTAAGTAAGTTTCTAAAATTAGTAAGTTTCTATTTGTAGAAAGTTTCCATTTTTATATAAAATGTTTATTCCTTTTATCCTCATATTATCTATATTGATTATATTTATCTTTTGAATATCGATAATGGCTGTTTTGGAGTTATGGAATGAGGACAAGTGTATGGGTAGAGTAATACAGTCTAGGATATACGTTTTGCCATCAACTATAAAGCTGGTGTGTCTATGTTGAGACGCATTGGTCGTTGAACTGAGCATGGTTTGTGTTCAAGAGTGTGTATATTTTGACCTTAAACTTAGATATCGCATCGTGTAAGTCGCGTCGGGTTGAACTGGATATGGTTTGTATCCAGGAGAGGTGTGCATTACTTAAGCCAGGACCTCGCTGCACGCAGTCCTGTTATAGTTTAGTTGCCTAGTTAGAGAACGAAGTCTAATTTGTTTTGACTAAGTTCTCGAAACTAGTTTGAGTATTATCCTAGTGAAAGTCTATTCCGTTGCACTGATTGATTTCCATAATGCCATTTTTGAATATTTTTATTATCGATTGATATTGACTTGCAGGTTTGCAAATGCTTTAAGTTTCGCTGAAAACTTATTTTTATTATATCGTTTTAATGTTTTCTCATTTTAATTTTTTTGATATAGTAATACTATTATTTTTTCCATATGATATAATATGGCTGGGAGAACGTCCGAGTTACTCCCCACTGACGTGGCTGTTATGTTTATAACATGACAGGTATTTGCTGCTGGGTTTTGGGTGTGAGCTAGTGAGTAGCGTGGATCCTACTCTTTCTTTATTCATGTAATTTATGGATTTGTATAACCCGTTTGGTGAATTTTCTTTTTAGCCCTTTTGTAAAAAGAGGTCTTTGTATTGACTTACCATTTCTTTTAATAAGATATAGTTTGTCAGTGTGTTTCAATCCCAACTCTACAGTGTTTCCGCCACTGTATTGCGTTAGAATTTCTAGGGGATTACAATTACACACATATATTTAAATTAAATTTATATTTTATAACTATATGGTAGCCTGATAAATATCGATGCTAATGTGAACGGTTGTACACTTACCGCATTCCTGACGACAATGGATGTATTTGCTCCTTGGTTAGCAAGATCAAGGCTAATCTCCATTCCTGAATTCCCACAACCAACAAGGACCTTTTTGTCACAACATTTCAAGCCAGATTTATATTGACTAGAATGTATAATCTCTCCCTTGAATTCTTTAAGCCCGGTAATATTGGGAATTATCCCTCTTCCATTCTCACCTGTCACAACCACTAAGAAAGTAGAAAGAAAAACCTTAGACAAATTGGATGAAGTGTCCATGGCTCTAACTTTCCATTTTCCTTGTACCTCATCAAATGAAGCGTTATCAACTGAATGATGGTAGCGAGGCTTTATTCTAAAGTGGGTCACATAGTCATCTACGTAAGAAATGATTCGTTTTTCGACAAATATTTCTTGGCATGTTCATCATGTGCCTTGAAGGGCAACGCACAAAACTCTTTTGCTAGGTGGAGGTGACATCGATCATATGTCCTTTTCTTCCAAAGAGAGTTATGACAATCTTCCCTCTCGAAGAAGATAAAAGGGATTGTCATATTTATTAAGCATGCAGCTAATGCTAAGCCAGCGGGTCCTGCTCCGACTATCAAAGTCAATGTCTCTTCCATCGTTCTTTAATTGAAAATTAATTTGACTCCTATGAGAAAATAATAAGAAAGCTAACCATTTAGAGATTGATTTAGAAAAGTTTTAATATTCATAGCTTTTATTAGGTTACAGACATTGTCTATGAGTTTTACAATATTTAATATTTAAAGAAAAAAGAATCGATAATAAACTCATATAAAAGTTGTTTTTTGTGACAATTTTTCATAGACATGTGTAATATAGAATCCACAAACAAAAAAATTAGTAACCAGGTTAGAGTAAATATTGAATTCTGAATAACAAAAAAAATTGATCATGAAATAACATTTTTAAATAAACTCTTGTATAAGACGTGCTTACACAAACATTCGAGTAAAAATTAACATATGATTATGATGCGTTTAATTTACCTGGTGGAGTGTGAATTGATACTAGATGGGAGTTATATGCTTGTTTAAGACTTGTGTGCATACGTGAAGAGTTTTGTGTTTTTTTACAATAGTAGCAATAGTGTAGATGGATATTTATATTGTTGGTGAGTAACTTTTTTTTAGATATGTAGTTCTAACGGATTATTTGATTGATAAATTTCCAAATTAGTCGGGATTGGATATGGTAAACATCAAGTGGGTAACATGAAGATATACCATGAATCAATACGTAGATGGTAGAGCAATTCAACTAAGAAAGTTTTTCTACTTTTTCTGTATATTTCCTACCTTTAAATTCACACCTCCGAGAAAATTGGATTGAAATTGGATTACAATGCCTATATATTTTTGTATGAAAGTTTAGTCGTCTTGGATTATCTTTAGTCTTTAACAATTAAAGTACGTAGTTTTTTATATTAGGTACTTGACATCAAATTTATTTCCTAATAAAGCTCCAAGAATGTTGGATCACATGTACGTCGCATTTGCACAATTAACTGATTTTCTACCGACGATGCTTTTTCACGTATCGGAACCCTCAAATGTTTTCTGACGTTGCTCAAATTTTGTGTGGCCATTTTATTTCACCATATTATAAATCCGTACGATTTTCGGCCATTTTTTTAAAATTCCTAAATCTCGGAAATTCGTGTATTATACACTTCAATTTGAGTTGTTCGTAAGGTTCTATCAGACATGATTTATTTCTGCCTGTATTTTTATCCTTGTGCCACAGTGCCAAGAGCCGCGTCATAAGGTACCATGTCCGGTTTCAAGTCCAGAAAAAACTATACGTCGTCTTTTCCAGATTAACCAATTTTCGTCCAACGCTGGTTTTCGCAAATCGGCACCCTTAAATGTTCTTAGTTCCTGCTCGAATTTTTTGTAGCCTTTTTACATGACCCTATAAGCACTGCATGGGATTTTCGGCCATTTTTACGAGATCACAAATCTCTGAAAACGTGTATTATACACTTCAGTTTGAGTTATTCGAAATGTCCTACCGGACCGGGTTTCATTCTATCTTGATTTTTCTGGCACATGTCTGGGTCGCTTAAGAAGGTACCATGTCCAAATTCAGGCCCAAACAAAATGATACGTCGCATTTTCATGATTAACCGATTTTAGTCCAATGTTGTTTTTGCCAATGTCGACACCCTCAAATGTTATCTGGTGTAGCTCTAATTTTGTTTAACGTTTTATATGATCATATTTGCACACCGCGCGATTTTCAACCATTTTTGTTCTGAAATCTTAAATCTAGGAAAACTGTGCATTCTATATCATTCAATTTGAGCCGTTCGGAAGGTCCTGCCGACCAGGTTTGATCTTGTCATGACTTTTATGACAAATACCGAGGGTCGTTTCAAAAGGACCCTATGTGATTCAGGGCTGTGGACATGACATAGGTCCACCCCGACGCGGCCGCGCGCGGGTTTGGGTAGGCGAATGAATCTCCATATGAGAATGGATCGAATTGAAATTTAGGTCTATGTGGAGTCGCCACCGAATTTTGTAGTTATTCGGAACCATTCGAGCCCACTCTATGTCGTAGTGGTCCGTATACAAAATACGGCCCATTTTCGATGTCAGAGTTTATTGGGCTCGTCCCTTTGCATTTGATACCAATACCGACATTATCGGATATTGTGTATTGAATGACTCTCGTGCGCCAACGGTTTCGGACATCCGGAAACCGAGGTTCTGAGTAAGGGGTGAGGGTACGTGTTGGGAAGCCCACGAAGGACACCCAACCCCGCCCGCACTAGCGGCCTCTACTAAGAATTCGAATGACTTTCCAATACGCGCGTTAGTTAAACGGGAAAATGATATGCAAAGATTATTTTCCCTAAACATGTGAATGGAATTGAAAAGGGTTTCTAAGTCAATTTAATGCAATTAATTCTAACGTCGAAGTTGAATTTTAGCATGTGGGTTCATTTTGGTAAAATAAAATAAACGACAAAAATTGACAAAGGAAACGAACAAACTGTTAGTAACGATATAACGAATAATAACGGTTTGTGCAAATATTGAATGGAATTGAATGATGTAAACGAGATGATGCATGTTTTGAGAAGATAGTAATACACGTGATTAATTAGGCACGTGTTGACCTAAGTCGTAAAATACTATCGAATTTAGGAAGAAGAAGAATGTTCGACTCACGGTTTTGGTCGTGATGAGGCCACTCGATCGAGTGAACCTCTAAAAAAAGGTTTCTGTTGTGCGTTTCAGACCATACTCGGCCGAGTTATTGGCCAACTTGGTCGAGTACATGGCCACTCGACCGAGTCACTGTGAGACTCGACCGAGTGGGGGTCGTAGTAAGCATTCTGATCCGATTTTGGGGTGCCACTCGACCGAGTGGGCTAGGCACTCGGTCGAGTGCCCCCTGTACGAATTATAATTCGTTCGCAATTTTGTATTGATTTAGAAATTGCTTTTGATTTTTGATAACTCGACGGTTTTACCAAATTGAGCATAAATATTGTATGACTTATGCTCGATTCGGGTTTTTTATAAATCATCAATTTGATTGAACCGAATATAAATATTATTGAATTTATACCCGATTCTAAATTTAAATGCTCGTTATATCCCGTATTCGATTATTGAATCGATATGGAATACTAGGGCGAAAAAATAAAGAAAATTGATTTGAGTCGTTTTAAGTCAATCAAAACGATATGAATTTTTCTGTGCGTTTGTAGCGTCATAATTACAACGTGACATCTACGTTAGCATCAACGAGAAATCGAATTAATTGAATTAAATTGACTAGATTGTTAGATTCAACATCCAACTATGAAATTGGTATCGGATCTAACGAATCGACACTTTGCTTAAATTAGAGGACTTGATTCCCTCGGCTTCTCCGACATCGAAATAAATCCCTAAGGATTGTGACGTCGGATCCACGTCAACGGGTTTCGACCCTTATTAAAAATACGTGTCTTGAAAAAGGTTTTAAAATTGATGAATGCAAGATTAATGATGATGCCGACAAAAAATAATAACGAATTATTGTTTAAGTTAACTTATCTCAATAATCAAATAGTCGGGGTACCGGAATAAGCGACCGTCAACGGTGTGTGCAGTACACTTGTATATTCGTGTTTTCTTACTCCGATATCCCTCTTATTCGACACAAATCGATAAGTATTTTAATGCTTTTATATTGATAGTATTATCGATATTATGGCACAATGAATAAAAAAAAAAAAAAACGAAAATAAGGACGCGAGAAAGAGAGGAGGACGACGAGAAGAGAAGGAGAAGAGAAAGGGTTTTGACACCCTCAACCTACCTGTTCTTGTCTCGGATCGGACTCGTAATTGTGGCTTTAACACAAGAGCTTCGAGGTGTTATGAAAGTTGAGTTATGGTGGCTTGGGTTTTGATTCCTAGTACTAGGGCTAGGGTTTTATTGTAGAATTGCTTAGTGTAGAGTTAGGGTTGAGTTTTATGGTTGCAAGGGAGCTAAAGTTAGGGTTCGAAAAAGTGTGTTGAAGGGTGTGCAAGGGGTTGCTTATATAGGCAAAGCTAGGGCACCCGGTTAGGGTTACTCGACCGAGTAGGTGGTTAACTCGGTCGAGTGGCCCGTTACGCCTGCAGCCGGGCTCGAAACAGGCCCACTCGATCGAGTCGGTTGGGCACTCGATCGAGTGACCCAAATGGGTTGCGCGGGTCCATTGACTTGGACCTTGACTTTGGATGCTTGATGGGTTGTTTTGTGTATCTCGGAAACGACTTTGACCGGGGTTGACCCGATCGCAAAAAAAAGTCGGTTTTAATTTCGGTGTCGGTTTTGGCCCAAATTAGTCCTGTTTGACTCGGAATGATCCACTGGGCCTGGATTCAAGGTTGATTTTGTGAGATTTGTACTCTGTAAGTGTGTTAGCCAGCAATTAATGGATTTGAACCCGTATCCGAGCGCATAGAAGCACGTTAGCGTCCGATCATCATCGGGTGTTTTTTGGGAAACTACCATAGACACCTGGCAGTCAAAATGCGGGTGTCGACAAGGGCCAAAAAAATTACACGTCGCTTTTGCACTATTAACCGATTTTCTACAAACGTCAGTATTTTACTTATTGAGACACTCAAATATTGTATGTTGTTGCCCAAATTTTGTGAGCCCGTTTTACATGACCCTATTATTGTGGGCTAAATTTAAACCGTTTTCCCTCCCATTTAGACTTGTTTTTCCCTCGTTTTGCGAGATTAGAGTGCAATTATCGCCTTAATTTGAGTATTTCTCGCACTAGCGGCCCTCTTATGCGTTTTACGTGTTTTTGGTAGACAAGAAAAGAGGCCAGAAAACATAAAGTTCAAAGTCATCCAATCATACGACGAAGAATGAGACAAGAAAAGAGGCCAGAAAACCATCGGGTGAAGTTTCACTCGATGAGAAATGACTGGGCAAAGTTTCGCCCGACGGTAATACTGCCTCTTCGAAGATTTTCAAAAAGCTTCTCCACCGAGCGAAATGACTGGGTGAAACTTTCACCCACCGGGTGAAGTTTTGCCCGACGGTAAAGACGTCCAAAAATGCAAAACTGGAAGAAGTTCACCGGGTGAAACCACCGGGTGAAGTTTCAACCGGCGGTATTGGTCCGTGTATGGCAGGGTGAAGTTCCACCTCATGAAGATTTAAAGGGTGATTGTCTCACTAATGGAGCAAAAAGTTGGATTTGGACTTTGGCCGGGTTAAGGATCCATTAAGGCTTTGCTATATATATGTCTACCCTAGTTAGTTGCGCATTATCATTCATTAGCATAACATTTACCAACATTTAGTTGATCATTCTAGTAGTAATTCTCTAGATTCTCCTCTAGCTTAGTTAGTAAGCTAGAGTTCTTTATACTACCTCCGTCCCAAAAAGATTGTCCCATTTCCTCATTATATGTGAGGGGTATTTTAATGAAACGTGACAATCTTAGTGGGACGGAGGGAGTAGTTTTCATCAATTTTCTTTCTCTAGATCTTATTTTCAAGCTTTGTAGAAGAATATTTCAAGTTTTTGTTTGAAGATAAGATTACCAAGGGATTAGTGACAAATCTCTTGCCCTCTCCATCAAGCTTCATTATTTTATTTATGCAATCTTCTTCTTTATTGTTGATCTTCATTGTTGGTATATTTCTCTTCCACTTCCTAATCTCTAGTCTAGATTTATTATTATTCTTTCAATATTGTTCATTTTATTGTTCTTTCATTATTGTTTTTGTTGAATCTTCCTTTTATCATTCTTAGATCGTTTTATGTTTCATTTTGTTGATTGTTATTTTGATCAGCGTTTTGTTGTTAATTTCTCTAGATTTCATTTATGTTGTTCTAGATTATTTTCTAGTCTATTTTGTTGATTGCAATTTCCTTCATCGTTTTCTAGTTTATTTCGTAGATTGCAATTTCCTTATTGTTTTGTAGTTATTTTCCTTAGATTTAATCATCACGTTTGTTTTTGTTGTTTTCCTTATTGTTATTGTTTTGCTAGTTTCCATTATTATGTGTGAGTAGATTTCTTGTTGGGGGTTTAGGGAGGAGAATCTTGGATTATTTGAATCGAGGAGTTTTTGGTTGGTTGTTTGCTTGTTGGTTTATCTTGCTTGAGGTTGTTGTGTCATTGTTGTTTTAGTCCGGCCAACTAGCCCGACCTTGACTCATTTCTATCAATATGGGGAAACTCGGGGTAGAAATTACCTTAACTTGAGACTTACCCTTCTTCGCCGCGAAAGAGGGTTTTTAGGTGGGTTGGGTGAAGAAACCGAAAGGTGGCATTCTCCCTTTACCAATGTTGTGACCGATCCGATCCAATTTTCTTAGACCCCAATTTCCGATTCCCGACTTCTCCCTAACACCTTTCCCTTATTTGATCATCTCTTGTCATTTCTCTTGTTATTTAATTTTCGTTTTCTACCGCATCTCTAGCATAGACTCGACCCTTAAAACCCCCATTAGATCCTAAACACATTGCGTTTTACTCAATATCGTTCTGTTCCCTGTGGACCGACCTCGACTTACCACGAATACACTAGTTGTTTTTGTGTTTTCCGAGTCTACAAATATTGTTTGATCATCCATCCTTCGCTAAACGATCGATTCGATTTGGGGCGCGATCAAAATGGCGTCGTTGCCGGGAAATGACGAGTAATTGTGTTTTTGGTTATTGTGTTTGGTTATTTGCTTTAATTTTGTTTATTTTCTCTCTTTTCCCTAATACTGAAAGGTGCTAGGAGACTTATCGTTTAAATTTAGTTTATGCCCAGGAATACATCATTGCCCTTGTGGTTCGATCCGGAGCCGGAGAAGACATTTAGAGCTTTGTGATTTCGGGGTAATAACTCAACCACTATTATTCCACATCCTTCATTAGCACCTTCTAACCTTAATCCCATTCTACCACCTACACCTTCTACACCGAATAATCTCATCCCAAATAATCCTTTCACATCGTCTACTTCAAAAAATTCACCATGAACCCTACCATCACCAAGAACTCCACCACCAATCAAAATTCAACCCCTCCAAATCATCCAAATCCAAATCTATCACCACCACCAATCCAACCAATGGCGACCTTAGCTTCCCACTCCCAACTTACACATGAAGAAACCTTCACCAGTTGATTTCGGAGTGATACCCGAAAATTATGAATTGAAAGATTCATTGACAAATTCGATTCAACAAGATACTTTTCATGGTTTTTCCTAAGAAGATGCCCAAGAGCATATCGGTTCATTTAAAGAAAAATGATAAATCGATATTTTTACCTATTTTTATCCCTCTAATATTATTATTTTTATGTCGTCTTTCATATTATTTGAGTTTAAAACCTATTTTTATGACTTAACGAGTTAATATATTCGTTAATATTATTTATATGCTAAAATAAGTTTTATTGTCTATTTTTAATGTATTTATAATAATCAATTTAATTTGAAGATCAAATAATACATATATTCTCGTATACATTGTGTAGGTCTATCTTAAGACGACGATATCTAACTCATAAGATATCGGAATTAAGTGATTTGAGATGCGTTGGACAGCTAAGTTCGAGACCTACAAGTTTATAGAAGAGAGAAATATCAAATTCCGTCATATACTAGGTCGAAATCGAGTTATAAGACAGCAGACCAGCAGATTTCGACATCAAACAAATGGGTTGGAGCCCATTATTACAAAGGAAACAAAAAAAAGGAAATAAAATATTAAACAAGAGAATAGGAAAGAGAGAAAGAAGAAATATAAAAAAAATATAAAAAGAAGTGAAGAAGGACGCATAAGGGGGGAGGAAAAAAGAGGAGTTGAGGAGAGAGAACAGAGGAAGACAGAAGCCGCACAAAGAGACGCATAACAACAAGACGGACTTGACTCCGTCTAATCAAATTTCTTCCCGATTTTTATGAGATTTTCTAATCTTTATCTTATTTTTACTGTTATTATGTTTAGTTTAGAGTAATTTTCAATTGGAGTATGTAATTGACTATTGATGTTACGGTTTATGAGATTATGATATTGTTTTGATTGATTAATTAATTTGTTGGATATTTATATAAGATTCGTTATTTGACTATCTGATTTGTGTTTATTAATTTCGTTTGGCCAACTTAATTGTATTTATGAATCGGTCGTTGAATTAATAGTAATTTTGGTTAGGTTGCAGCGTTCTGGTCTAATCTTAATTGCTAGAATCTAGTGTAGTAGTTGAGTCAGATATAATTGCAGCGTTCTGGTTATATTTTATTCAACTTATTAGTGATCTTAAAGCGAATTAATTTATTAATTTGATTCATGCGTTCATGGTTAATTTGATAAATTGGTTAGGATTAAACTTGCGTGCATTCACGGGGTTTAACGAGTCAGAAAGATAAAATTGGTAATTTACTTGCGTTCAAGGATTACCCGATTAACTAATCTATCCAATATAATTGATTAAGTGAATCGATGATTTTACCCGACATCTATAGAAAATTACATATCTCCTATTTATTCATTATATGAACTTCCTAATTGTTTATTGCGATTATTAGTATTTTTAGTTTTATTAATTTAATTTTAGTTAGTTAGTCGAGTATAAAAACAACCCAAACAACCCCCCCCCCCCCCATTATTATATTTATACTTATATAACTATATAAATATTACTAAATTAATCTGAGATAGTATCATTAGTCCCTGTGGGTTCAACCCTTACTTGTCCTACTACTAGTTAGTTAGAGTCTTGTAAGTGAATTATAAATTTAATTTTGACTGCGGTTACGACACGCATCAAAAAACTAGTAGGTGCCCGTCTTAATGGGTTAACTTCATGCCAATTGCACCGATTATTGTTTCCAAAGACATTGAGAGATAGAGCTCGTAGTTGGCTTCAAGGCCATCCCGCTAACACATTCACAACATGGGATCAACTATCGAATGCCTTCTTGGAGAAATATTTTACACCGTCAAAGACTAACCAATATCGCATGGAAATACAAACATTCAAGCAAGATGAATTTGAAAGCCTAATTGAGGCTTGGGAAAGATTTAGAGATTTATTACGCAAGTGCCGTCACCATGGAATACCCAATTGGCTAACAACCCAAACATTTTATAACACCCTTTCATCGAGAACCAAGGAAAACCTCAACTCGACCGCCGGAGGAGATTTCTCTTCCCTTACCGATGAGGCATCTAAAAGTCTTATTGAAAAGATGGCAAGGAGTGATTCTAGAGTGGGTCAATCGAGGGATTCTAGAAAGAAAGTTGAAGTGAACTCATCTAAGAGTTCTAATGGATTGAAACTTGAAGCACAAGTCGAAGAATTAACAAAGACAATGGATGCCATGAGTTCTAAGCCAACTCCTAGAGGTATGTACCAAATTCAAGGGAGTGTTCCAACAAGGCAACCATCACCTCCTAAGCAACAAATAACATGGGAAGTTCAATGTGATCATTGTGGCAATTATGGCCATGATTCTAGCTCTTGCATTCCTAATGAAGAAACTTATTTTGAAGAGCCAAATGAAGTGCAAGCTATACAAGTGTATGGGCAAAGACCTCAATTTGATCCCTTTTCCAATACTTACAATGTCGGCACAAGGTTTCATCCAAATTTTTCCTATGACATCCAAAATGTTCAAAATCCGATTCTTTAAAACCGTGACATCCACTGGTGCATTAAATTATGACTTTGCCCGACCCTTGAAAACTGTCCACCAATGATCTCTATCCAATTCTTCTCTTATATTTTCATCTTCATTTTTATGGTAAGTCCTTGTTCTATTCTTCTACTTTACCGACTTCCCTTTTGAGATACTTTGGTTAGACCAAATTCTGTCTTAGTGAACCTTTTTGGAAGTTAAATATGTTGGAGATTTAGTTAACTTCGTATTACTAATGGTTTGAGAATTGTGAGTTGTGCCCGGTTATCTAATCTAGTCAGCTTTTGAGGAATTGATTTGAATGGTATTAGTTAATTAATGGAATAAGGATTGTACCATAGAGATTGCTCAAGCTTGGGTCAAGAATTACTTGATCGTAGAGAGGACTAAGAGTTGAGTAAATTTTTGGGTAGTGAGAATTATATCATATTTTGATGGATAACTAATACCAACATAGAACCTGGTCAAGTGTAAATAATTCAATATTACTAGGGATTCCTAACTAATGTTAACTTAATGGACTAATCGTGGAATTTTGGGATCATGAATCGCTGTTTAAGATGTTAGCCTGAGTGTTGTGGTACCATTTCAGGTCTTCGTTATTGTTTAACAAATTTGGGTTGACATAGATCAAACCTTGTTTCTTATGGATTATTTCGTGCATCGTTGATGTAAGGTTGTAACCTACCAACTTTGGAGTTGAATGACCTAAATTTTGGATAGATCATTATTAACCTTGAAGAAGAGAAACATATTGCACAACTAAAGGTTGGATTTATTATGTTGTTTTGAGGAATACTTAATACCAATCATCTTGATGGATTTATAGTTCAGAACCCTTAGACCAACGAGATTGTGGCTTCGTTGAGTTAATAAATATTTTGGTGGTTTCACTGTTACGATATGAAATTTGATGGAATTCTCAGAAACCTTAGTCGAATGACGTGTTTGGAAAATGTTAGTATCTGTCGTTACATCTCAGGCTAAGTGTGTTTAAGGTTTGACATACTTTGCTAACCTCTATCAATTGATGATGTTGAGAATATGTTGATGATCATTTTTGAAGTTTTCGTGTCCGAATATTGTTAATTGGTGGATTTTATTTAGTGTTCCGTACTCGAGAAATTTGAAGTATACCTCGAGTTCAGACCTTATGAGCTTTGAATTTATGAGCCTTAGTGATTACGAGTTTGGTTATGTTTTGATGACCGTTGGAATCTTAATTAATGGATTAGTCCAAATCATTTGTGGATTCTTACCATACTAATTGAAGAAAAATATAAGTATGTAAGACTTAATTTTGGAGGTTGTGGCTGTAATACTCGTAATTTATATAGAAGTCAAAACCGAGTCAAGTTGAGTCAAATCCTAGTCAAGGCATTTCAAACCAAGGTTGTGTTTCATGTAATTGTCAAACCAAACCCGCTCCAAAGCCCAACTCATACAAGTTTATGACCCACGGTATAATGATAATATAATAATCATAATAACAATACAAGTGGCCTGAGTGTTTAGCATAGTTCTATTATAATAATAATAATAATAATAATGTTCCGGTATTGGAATCAATTAACCCGATTTGGAATTCGGGCTTGAGGTGTTCGATGTTGCTTCGAATAATGACCGGTCGATCTTGCCAACCTCTCCTTCCTCCTACTCCTCTAGTCGGACCTTCCCGGCGGAATGGGCTGGCTCCCTGCACACAGAACGCACAGGGCCTCGAAGGTTGTCCGAGGAAACCTTCTCTGATGCCTAAGTCAGGCCGTGAATGCCTTAAGGAACCTAGCTCGTGAGGAACCAGGTGGCGTTTTTTAGAGTAGAAGTCTAGAGAGAGAAAATCCAACCCCTCTCTTGTGGGAAATGGGAGAGTATTTATACCTTCCCACAAGAGAGGGAAGTAGGAGGATGGGTGGATGAGGAGGTGACAAGTGGCTTCACCTCATCCACCCATTCTCATTTACCTTAGGCGAAATGACGAAGAGGTCCCTTGGTGATCCCTGCCCTGCCTGCGGAGATTTCCCCAGAGGGCAGACGGGGCAGGGGTCGTGAAGGCTGGGTTTGAGCAGACCGCGTCGCCCTGCTGGTCAGGCGGTCATCTGAAGTTCCCAGTGGGTTCTCTTTTTAGTGACTTTGCTCTAATTGTCTGCCAAGTCGGTTCCCGGGGCTCCTAGAGTGGAACCTTCTTGGGGCCTGCTTAGCAGGCGGTCCGAAGCAGGCTGCCGACCCTCATCAATTGGCCCTCGCAAGCTGGGGGGGAGCTAGGCTTCCTTCCGGCTGGCGACTTTTGCTTAGATGGAGGGAGGTTGACTTGTTTTCGTCTTTACTGCTGCATTTAATGCATTTGTACTTTCCCGAGGAAAGAAGTGTTAATTGCGTCAGGTATGCAAAGAGTTGAGAGGTCTTTTGCAATGATTACCCCTAATGCTTGGTGGATTTTCGGGCAATGTGAGGGCTTCACGATTGGTGGCATTCCCTGCCAGGATGGTTGGGATGCCATTTAATGCTCCATTTTTCTTGTATAAATTCCAGCTCTTTTTGCCATTTTGTTGATTCATCCTCAACTCTTCCACTTTTCTTTGTTGAATCATGGTTTGGATCAAGAAATCTGTTACTCGCCACGGAGTTCGTACTGTTACCTTCCTCTTTAAAGGATTTTGGAGGCTAAGGTATGCTCGGGCGGCTTTCCGGGCCCTTCGCCGCAGCCGCCGTCCACGGCGACATCCCCGTCGGAATGTTCAGAAGGCTCCTATCAGGGCAGGCCAGCGCCCTAGAAGATCCTCGCTGATGTGAGTTGATATGAACTTTGAAACAAGAATGTGATGAATGATTAGTATGCTGAAATGAACGTGAAACAAAGTAACCAAAACAGAATGTAAAGATAGTTTTGAGTGAATAAACCGTAACCAAGGATAGTATGCTAGGTGAAGTAGACCTATACTTCAACAAAGCGGTTGCTAGATCAAACACTCGATTGAAATAGCGAGTTTAGAGCTTGTAACGCGACTTACTCTAGACTTTGTCTTGTAAACAACAAGGACGTAAAAGAAAGCTTAGCTTTACTCAGGTTTTTGATATGCAAATTGGATCCCTTATTCATTCAACTAGATGGCTATATATAGCCTACAACAAGTCCCTTAAACCGGCTGGTTAAGGTGACAAAAACAAGGTTACACTATGTGAACAAGGAGCTAATAACAAAGCTAGGAGCTAATAACAAAGTAATGTAAATATGGAGCTAATAACAATGCTTGATGAAGAGCATTCAGCCGCGGCACACCATGTGAACATGGAGTTGAAAACAAAGCTTGAGCAAGGAGTAATGAGGCGCGGCATCTATGTGAACATGGAGCCAAAAACAAAGCTCACAAGGGAGCCTTTAGTCGTGTTCACCATGTGAACATAATTAGCCTTAAACACCTTCATAACTTCAGTACACTTCTCATGCTTGAATGAGTGTGAACCCATGTTAATGTCTTCATTTTACCTTGAATATTCGCTCCTTTATTCAGCTCAAACTCGAGCTAGCTCCATAATTAAAGACGCCCCCTTATTAGTGCTAATGTAGCTGGACTAGGTTTGTGTAGGAGCTAGTATTCTTTCATTAAGCTCTTTAGTACTTCCTTACTTGGATTAGTAGCTTCTTGATTCGGATCATCTCCTCCCCCTTGAAAAGGAATTGTCCTCAATTCTGAAATGTCAATTTTATCAAGGTAAAGAGAAAGATCTTCCATTAGGAACGTGACTTGAATTCCATAGTCATCCGGTAACTTCATCTTGCAAGCGTTGCTGTTACCCTTGTATGGAACTTCTGGTTGTGACTTCAATTTGTTCTTTCCTTTGTTTGGAACCCTCTCCTTCCTCAAGTTAACCAAAGCCAAGTTACCCCCTAGGAAGAGTCTCGTACTTCTGTTTTTGCTGTGCTCTCCTTTGTAGGCTTTTCTTGTTATGTACTCCGAAATAGAATGCCCTGGGGTGCAAAGGAGGTTTCCTTTTAAAGGAAGTTCTACCTGCAAAACAAGCTCATCAAAAGTACCAAGAGAATTAGTCTTGTGCTTGGTAAGTACTTCAGCATCCATGGAGTAGTAGTCCTTCCAGTTCTCAATCCCAAGTGTGCTTGCAACTAGGGTGGTTGAATTCGAATTGTGACAAGACAAAGTGTCAACCATGCCTTTACCATCTTCATACCTTAAGATCTCCTGATCTCCACTAGGTATTAAACTAGATGGTACTCCAATTGGAAGGGCAACGCCTAGTTTCCTCGGCCAATCTTCAAGTTGTTTCCCTTCACTACCACTCTTAATTTTAATTGGTTCCTCTTTGGTAGGCCTGGTGTCATCAAACTCCTTCCCTTCTATCGCCTGTACTTCCACATATTTGCTAGCAAACATTGAGAGATTGGACTTCCCAACTCGATTTGCTAACATGTTACATACGTTTTGAGGTGTCATGGGTTTGAGTACAATTTTCTTTCCCTTATCACTCAATTCATACTCATTCCTTCTCCCATGGTGAACTACGTCCCTATCAAACTGCCAAGGACGGCCTAATAGTATGTGACAAGCATCCATAGGAATGACATCACACAAAACCTCATCAGCGTAGGAACCCATGGTTAAGCCAACCCTTACTTGTTTAGTGACCCTTACTTTGTTCCCGTCGTTTAACCAATGTAAAGCATAAGGGTTAGGGTGATTAGAAGTAGCTAGGCCTAGTTTGTCTACCATTTCAGTTGAGGCAACGTTGGTACAACTACCTCCATCAATGATTAAACTACACCATTTGTCTTTAACTTGACACTTAGTATGGAATAGTTGGTCTCTTTGTTCAGTGTCATGTTGAATGGGGTTAGCATGTAAGGTACGTAGTACTAAGAGTGTATCATAAGCTGGGGGTTCATAAGCCTCAAAATCCTCCTCTTCCCCTTCTTCTTCCTCATTAACATTGAAAACAGCCCCTATACGTTGTTCCTCTTCCCATAACTCATCCCTAACAGTGATCACTTCCCTTAAGGTCACAACCCTTTTGTTAGGACAAGCGTTTTTGTAGTGACCAAACCCTTGACATTTGAAACAACGTACCTTAGATAGACTAGTTTCAATGGTTGTTTTGGGGGTAGACTGAGGTGGGGGTGCGGGGTTATTCTTAATCACAAGGGGTTGACTAGTATTAGTAGGATTGATTCTATTACTATCATCCGTTCGTGACCAAGTATGACTCTTACTAGACTCACCCTCATGTCTTCCCTTCCCTTGTGCCTCAATTTTTAGACACAACCCACACAAGGTATCAAAATCAGAATAAGGACACAAATCAACCGTATTGGCTATACTACGATTTAACCCACGTAAGAACCTAGCCATTTTTATCTCTTCATTTTCTTCTACTTCTCCCATTAGAACCAAGTTCTCAAATTCTTCTATGTATTCACTAACAATCATTTTTCCTTGTACAAGGTTAGCAATCTTTTTGTATAAGGATAACTTGTGCGTAGTTGGGACATACCTCTTACGTAGTTTACGTTTTAAGGACTCCCAAGAAGTAATCTTACCCTTTCCACTTCTGGTGCGTTGTACCTTCAGCCCTTCATACCAAAGGGAAGCCCCTTTGCTTAACTTTAGGATGGCGTATTTGCACCTCTCTTCGTCCTCCAAATCCTTGAAGTCAAAGAGCTTCTCCATGTTTCTTTCCCACTCCAAGTAAACTTCAGGGTCATTTACCTTGATCTTGTCCACCGGTTCCCTTCTTGGTTGGAAGCGAGAATTTTTGGGCTGGAAGTTCTCCAATGCCTTCTTTAGTTGTTCCAGGAAGGTAGGATCTTCAAAGTTCAACACTCCTGCCATTCTTACGTTTACTTGATGACCAAAGCTCTGATACCACTAATGATGTGAGTTGATATGAACTTTGAAACAAGAATGTGATGAATGATTAGTATGCTGAAATGAACGTGAAACAAAGTAACCAAAACAGAATGTAAAGATAGTTTTGAGTGAATAAACCGTAACCAAGGATAGTATGCTAGGTGAAGTAGACCTATACTTCAACAAAGCGGTTGCTAGATCAAACACTCGATTGAAATAGCGAGTTTAGAGCTTGTAACGCGACTTACTCTAGACTTTGTCTTGTAAACAACAAGGACGTAAAAGAAAGCTTAGCTTTACTCAGGTTTTTGATATGCAAATTGGATCCCTTATTCATTCAACTAGATGGCTATATATAGCCTACAACAAGTCCCTTAAACCGGCTGGTTAAGGTGACAAAAACAAGGTTACACTATGTGAACAAGGAGCTAATAACAAAGCTAGGAGCTAATAACAAAGTAATGTAAATATGGAGCTAATAACAATGCTTGATGAAGAGCATTCAGCCGCGGCACACCATGTGAACATGGAGTTGAAAACAAAGCTTGAGCAAGGAGTAATGAGGCGCGGCATCTATGTGAACATGGAGCCAAAAACAAAGCTCACAAGGGAGCCTTTAGTCGTGTTCACCATGTGAACATAATTAGCCTTAAACACCTTCATAACTTCAGTACACTTCTCATGCTTGAATGAGTGTGAACCCATGTTAATGTCTTCATTTTACCTTGAATATTCGCTCCTTTATTCAGCTCAAACTCGAGCTAGCTCCATAATTAAAGACGCCCCCTTATTAGTGCTAATGTAGCTGGACTAGGTTTGTGTAGGAGCTAGTATTCTTTCATTAAGCTCTTTAGTACTTCCTTACTTGGATTAGTAGCTTCTTGATTCGGATCACTCGCCCCCTGCTGCTCCCAGGTTCAAGCACTGCCTTCAAGGAGGAGGGTGTTTTGATCGGGGTTGCCATGAGTGTTTCCCATGGTTGCACCCTGAGCAGTTTGACCCCGACTGTTCCGATGCAAATTCTTCTCTGGGGTCAGGCCCTTCTTCTCCAATGAAGAAGACGGGCTGCGGTACTTGTGATGACTTCCAGGCAGTTTCCTATGGCAGGGACTGGGACGTCAGCAGCCGGGACTCTGGAGACAGTGAGGGTCTGGGCTGCTCGAGTGACAGAGACGAGGACGGAGTCCCTGACGATCCCTTCAGGGATTCCCCTGACTGGGATTGGGGATCTGACACTGGAGGCCAAGGCAGCCCTGGGGACTATTCTCCAGATTTAGGTGATGACAAGGCCTGCTTGCAGGGTGCAGGGGTGTTGAGCCGAAAATCTAGGCTCCTTTTGTATTTTCTTTCTTTGCCAAGCATGACATGTAACTTGTCCGTTTTCCTTTAAAGTTAATGAAAAATCCGAGCGGCTTCGTTACTTGTTTTTTTTTTTTTTGAATGCGGGGATGACGTTGTTAGCTGACTATCCCTCTGACACCTTTTGCTTTTTTCGAGGCTCTTCTTGGGAAGGGGTGAGTGGCTCGTGTTCAAAGCGTGACACGTGGGGTATTTTGTTAGGGACGTTTTGTCAGAGAGGCGGCCTTTTTGGCTTCCTGGGCTTTATATAAGCCCTTCCCCTCCTCCATTTCTTTCTTTTACATTTTTCGAAATTTGTAGTCCCTTCTCATACTTCCAAACCGTCTTTGTTGCTGAGAACTTCATGAGATCAAGGAGCGCCTACTATCACATTTTCCGGCGACGACCACCGTTCTAGGTTAGAATCTCTCTTTAAATCTTCGCCTTTTTTCCCTTTCCTCAACACTTTTCTTCGTAAACCAGTATGTCTCGCGTTCGCGCTTTCTCTTTTGGTCTACTGCCTGATAGAACTGAGGGTAGAGACGGGAGTAGGCGTGATCTGGCCTTCTCTTCTGGGGTTGGGCCCAGGGAGGAGGATCGCCTTGAAAGGGGAGAAGGTGCTGAATCCCCCGAACCCGCTCCCTTCGACGTTGTTGATTCTGACAACGAGGCACTGGAGGTGCACCCCTCTAGGAGTGCCGGCCCCCTCATTCCCAGGGAGAGAGGGAGAACTAATTACTTGGATAAGAAAAAATACTTGATTCCTCTAAAAACCTACTCCGAAGCCAAGAATAGGGATTTGATTTTAGAAAGTAATGCTGCTGAGGAGATTGAGAAGTTTTATAATTTCGGGGAGGGGTATACAGTCATAGTTCCAGGGAAAAAGGACACTGTATGCTGCCCCCCTGAAGGTTGTGTGGTTGTTTATCACAAAAGCTTGGAATTCGGCCTGCGATTCCCTTTTCACCCTTTCCTGGAGGAGACCTTCAGGAGAATGAATGTGGCTATAGCCCAACTGACTGCCACAGCCATTAGGTCCCTGATAGCCTATACCTGGACCTGTCTTTTTCACGGTGAGGGGCCTTATATTGACGCCCTTCGTTTTATGGTTGGGCTACAAATGGTGTCTTCTTCAGGGGGAGATGGTTCCCCTGGGTACTGGTCCCTCCAGAGACAGAAGAAATATGCTCTAGTCTGGCCGGCTTTAAGTAGCCTGAAAGACTGGAAGAACAATTTCTTGTATGTACATAGTGCTTCCGGGTGGCGGATTCCTAGACACTTTAGGAATCATGTTCATACCCGCATGGAAACTCGCGAAGAGTACCATCCAGGCGTCGGGGGGAAGGCCCTGGAGGTAAAGTTGAGTGTGAAAGAAGAGATACTGGTCAAGAAGTTTGAGATTGTTGCGGATAAGTCTGGTGTTTTTTGCCCTGCTTTCTGGCTCCCCCACGCGGAGCTCATAGCCACAGACGAATACTTGCTCCCATTGGGCCTGATCCCTAGCCTTGAAGGTAGTTCTAGGGGGCTTTTGCTGGCGCGATTTTTCAGAGACTTTTTATTTCTTTGCTTTCTAGCTGACTGCCCTTCTTTTTCTGCAGATTCCGCTTCTCGTCGTTGGACAAGGAAGCAGGTTAAGAGGTTAAGTTTGAGCGAGGAGTTTGTCATTGTTTCAAAGCGTCCTTCCCTTCCTTCAAATTTCAAGAAAGGGGAGAAATGTTTAATGAGGCTCGTCAAGGATCTCGCTGCTGGCCGGAAGCTGCCTCTTCCTCCACGCCTGCCGTCGGCAAAGCCGGTGACTCCTTCCCCCAGTATCCAGGATGGGGAGGCTGAATTTACCTCAGTGGCCACTCCTTCCCCTGGATGTAGGCAAGGTGACTCTCCAGCCGGGACTCGTGTTCCCCAAGGATCGCGTCCCGCGAACTCTGAGGGGACTGGGGAGAGCGTTCCCCTGGAGCTGAGAAGGAAAAGGGACAGGGAGCCCTCAGGGACTACTCCTGTGGTGGATTTGGAGGCTGACGCTTGTACTCCTGAGGCAAAACGCCATGCTCGTGATATTCCGAGCACCCTTTTTCAGGAGGAGAATACGGAGTTTCACTATACTGCTGGCGACAGCGCAGACGTGTCGGGCCTGCTCTCCGATTCTGGCGCCGTTTTGGCCGACCGTCTCACCAAGTCTGTAACTTCGACTTCTCACCAAGTGATTCAGTATATCCAGCGTACCTCCAAGGTGTTGCTGGCATCTGCTGAGCTGGCGGCTCTTAGCCGCTTGAGCGACGAAGAGCTGACTGTCACGCCCGGGGCTCCTCCTCCTGACCGTCTGGCTATGGTGGAGAGGGACATAACTTTGATAAATAATTTGAAAGATAAGCTGGCGAAGCAGGAGGGCGAGCTAGAGGAGGCGAAGAGCCAGGCAGGCCAATGGAAGCTTCAAGGAGAGAGAGTTGTGAGTGAAGCAGCCAAGTTTGAAGCTGAGCTGAAGGAGAGTCGCTTGGCGATGGAGCAGGCTACCCTTTCTCTGGCTGAGATGGAACACCTAAAAAGAAAGACAGTTGATCTGGAGGAACGCCTGTCCAAAGCTGACTCAACCTTTGAGCAGGCCAAGAGCAAATGGAAGAAAGAAAAGGATGCCCTTATGGAGGAGACCGATGCTGCGGTGGACGCAAGTTTTGTGAGTGGGGCCAACTCTTCCCTGGAGCTGGTGATGGAGGTGTTTGGGGAGATGTTCCTTGTGTTTGATGAAGAGGCCTTCCGAAGTCTCTACTCTACTAAAAACAAGGCTCGGGCGGCCAAACCCCTTGAGGCGGCTGCCGGTCCAAGCCAGGATGCTTCATAATGTTTATCTTTTCTTGAAATAGCCCTATTCTCTGCGCTGAGCCTTGCTATGGCCAGCTGTTTGTAATATTTAGTTTTTCGGATCTTTGCCTTTGTCACTTTGTGAAAACTTTTTACTCTTCATGGGTTTGTTATGGGATGCTTTTCCTTGTTTCGGTCCGCTTTTTTCTCTCTTCCTCAAGGTATGGCCTGGTCCAAGGTTGGGAGAATTGCCCCCAGTCCTTGTTAGCTGTGCGTAGCCTGGCCTGTCCCTGGCCTCTGCTCGGAGTCCAGGGGGCCTGCCCTCTGCCTGCCCAAAGGTGGGCAGGGAGGACTTTTGCGTTTTTTATAAAAAGGTTGGGGGAGTTGCCCTCAGTCCTTGTCAGTTGTGCGCAGCCTGGCCTGTCCCTGGCCCCTGCTCGGAGTCCAGGGGGCCTCCCCCCTGCCTGCCCAGAGGTAGGCAGGGAGGGCTTTTGCGTTTTTTATACAAGGTTGGGGGAATTGCCCCTAGTCCTTGTTAGCTGTGCGTAGCCTGGCCTGTCCCTGGTCCCTGCTTAGAGTCCAGGGGGCCTGCCCCCTGCCTTCCCAGAGGTAGGCAGGGAGGGCTTTTGCGTTTTTTATACAAGGTTGGGGGAATTGCCCCCAGTCCTTGTTAGCTGTGCGTAGCCTGGCCTGTCCCTGGTCCCTGCTGGGAGTCCAGGGGGCCTGCCCCCTGCCTGCCCAGAGGTAGGCAGGGAGGGCTTTTGCGTTTTTTATACAAGGTTGGGGGAGCTGCCCCCAGTCCTTGTCAGTTCGGCGTGTGAGGCCTGCTCCCTTCCTGCCTAGAGGTAGGTAGAGGGTTTAGAATTTTTGTTGGGGGGTCCATTTTCCTCGGTTCTGGCAACAGGGGGGCCTCCCCCTATTACCCCCTGCTCGTTTGTGTGTGAGAGCGCAAGCTTAAACAGACAACGAGTATGAATCTTTGAGTGTGATATATAAAAACTTTGTTAAAACATAAGAGTGGTCGGAGCCGTCGACATTCTATTCTGATCGTTCTCCGCCAGTGCTTTTTCCTAAAGACGAGATTTTCCTAAGACTCGGTTAAACATAGTATCTTTTCAGGGTGTCGGCGTTCCAATGTGCACTCAGCTCTTGACCTTCTGGGTTGGCGATTTTGTATGTGCTTGTTCCCAAAATCTGGGTCACCTGGTATGGGCCTTCCCAGTTGGCACTTAGTTTGCCATGCTCCCTAGATTTTCCTACAGCCTGTGTCTTCCTTAGTACTAGGTCGCCTATCTGGAATCTTCTCTCATGTACCCTTTTGTTGTATGCCTTTCTCATCCTTTGCTGATAGGCGGCTATGTTGATGCTGACTTCTTCCCTGGTTTCATGGACCAGGTCCAGGGCTTCGGCCATTGCTGCGTCATTGTCAGTTCTATTGTATTGCTGAGACCGTAGGGTAGGAATTCGCACTTCGATGGGTATTAAAGCTTCTGCTCCGTACACCAGGCCGAACGGCGTCTGACCTGTGATTCCTTTCTGGTGGTCCTTATTGACCAGAGTATACTTGGTAGCTCGTCTGCCCATCTTCCTCTGAGATCATCCACCATCTTTCTGAGCCCATTTAGGATTTGTTTGTTAGCAGCCTCGGTCTGCCCATTGGTCTGCGGGTGGCAGACGGCAGAATAGGCGACGGTTATTCCATGCCCTTCCAGCCAGGCTCTTAGGGGGTCATTATCAAACTGCCTCCCATGATCAAACACTAGCATTTTTGGTAGGCCGAATCTGGTTATGATGTTTCTCCAGATGACCTTCCTGACTGCCGGCTCGGTGATGTTTGGGACTGCCTCGGCTTCAACCCACTTTGTGAAGTAGTCAATCCCCACGATCAGAAACTTTCGTCCCCCTGTGGTTGTAGCAAAGGGACCCAGTATGTCCATCCCCCATTGGGCGAAAGGAATGGGAGATAAAATTGGCCTGAGTTCTTGGGCTGGGGCATGAATTGATGGAGCGAAGAGTTGGCATTTTCTGCATTTCCGAGTTAGGCTCCTTGCATCTGCTAACATGGTAGGCCAGTAGTAGCCTGACCTTAGAGCTTTGTGGGCCAACGATCTTCCTCCAATGTGATGCCCGCAGATCCCTGAGTGGATGTCATCCAAAACTTCAGCGGCCTGCTCTGCCCTCAGGCATCTGAGCAGGGGGAAAGTGAAAGACTTCTTGTATAGGTTTTCATCAATTATTACGAACCATGTTGCTTTGGTCTGTACCTTCTTTTTTTGCACTGGATCAGATGGTAGGGTGCCGTGTTTTTTGAACTGAATGAGGGGGGTCATCCAGTTTTCCTGCTCCTCTTCGACGATGTTGACTGTTTGACAGGTAGCAGTGGATTTCTCCTGCATAACATCTACCCAAACTGACCTCCTTATGTCCTGCAGGCTGGAGCTGGCCAGCTTTAACAGGGCGTCGGCCCAATTATTCTGTGATCGGGGTATTTGCCTGATTTCGTAGAATTTTAGGTTTGACAATCCCTGCTTCACCTTTTCTAGGTAGGCGGCCATGGCCTGATCCCGAGCCTCATACTCTCCGTTGATTTGATTGGCAATGAGCTGGGAATCAGTTACTAGTATAATCCGCTCTGCACCTGCAGCCTTAGCTAGATTTATCCCTACAAGTACGGCCTCGTATTCCGCCTCGTTGTTTGATGCAAGGAAGGTGAATCTGAGCGCATGCTCAAAATCCTCTCCTTCAGGGCTGGTCAGTACGACACCTGCTCCTGCACCATTGGCCGTTGAGGACCCATCGGTGTATACTATCCATTCCTCGGCGGGGGGTTCCTCTTCCCTTGAATGAGAACATTCAGCCAGGAAGTCCGCCAGGGTCTGTGCCTTGATGGTTGTCCTATGCTGGTACGATATTCCCAGTCCGCTTAACTCAATTGCCCATTTTAGCAGCCTCCCTGATTTTTCAAATTTTTCCAATATCTTTTCTAGTGGCTGGTCGGTGAGGACCACCACAGGGTGTGCGTCGAAGTAGGGCCTGAGTTTTCTGGCTGCTATGACGACTGCATAGGCGGCTTTTTCTACCAAAGGATAGTTTCTTTCAGCTGCCCCCAGGGCATGACTTACAAAGTAGATGGGCTGTTGTGAGCCTGCTTCTTCTTTCAGGATGACTGCACTCACCGTTGAGTTGGTGACAGCAATGTATAGGTACAGTTTTTCTCCGGCCACTGGTCTCGCCAAGGTAGGGAGCTTTTTCTGATGCTCCTTCAATTGTTCGAAGGCTTTCTTTTGCTCATCCTCCCATTTGAATTGCTTATTGCCTTTTAACACTTTGAAGAAAGGGGTCGACTTGTCTGCTGATCTGGCGATAAAGCGAGCCAGGGCAGCCATCCTGCCTGTGAGTCGTTGAATGTCTCTTATGGTCTTAGGCTCTGGGAGGTCTAGGACCGCCTGGATCTTTTCGGGATTGGCGTCTATCCCCCTGGAGCTGACTAAGAATCCTAAGAATTTGCCAGATCGGACTCCGAACGTGCACTTTTTCGGATTCAACTTCATTTTTTATGAGCGCAGGGAGGAGAATGTTTCCTGCAGGTCCGCCAGGTGCTCCCTGTCTCTTTTGCTTTTTACGATAGCGTCGTCGACATAGGCTTCCAAGTTTCTCCCCTTTTGATTTTCAAAGACCCTGTCCACCAATCGCTGATAGGTAGCGCCTGCATTCTTCAGTCCAAATGGCATCATTTTATACATGTACGTTCCATGGCTGGTTATGAAGGCACACTTCACCCTGTCAGGCTGCCAGAGGTACACTTGATGGTACCCTGAGAATGCATCCAGAAAACTTAACGTGGTATATCCACTAGTGGCATCCACCAGTTGGTCTATCCTGGGCAGGGGGTAGCAGCCCTTCGGGCAGGCTTTGTTAAGATTTGTGAAGTCTACGCACATTCTCCATGCGCCCGATGACTTCTTCACCATCACAACGTTCGCCAACCACTCAGGGTAATCACAGACGTCAATGAAATCTGCTTTCAAGAGTTTTTCTATCTCCTCTTTTATCGCCGCGTCTTTTTCTACGGACATATTTCTTTTCTTCTGCTTTACAGGGCGGGCCTCCGGGTTAACGTTCAGCTTGTGAACAATAAAAGTCGGGTCGACCTCTGGCATCTCATCTGCAGAGTAAGCAAATACGTCTCTGTTTTCTCTCAAGACTGCAATTAACTCCTTCTGGTAGGACTCCTCCAGGTCGGCCCCTATGAGAACCTGCCTCCCTGGTTCTAAGTCCACCAGCATGCTTTCCCCTTCGGGCTCCAGGTGGGCTGCTTTTTGCTGAACAGCCGGGATTTCACCCTCCCTGCTGGGGGAACCTTCGGCTTTTTGTTTTCCCTTTATTTCTGTTTCATGGGCTTGCAGGGCCACGGACTAGCAATGTCTGGCTGACTCCTGATCCCCGTGAACCTTTCCTTCCATGCCAAAGTCTGTCACATAGGCTATGGTGAGGGCCATGATTGATACGGCGGCTTCGATTTCGTCCAGGGTGGCTCGCCCTATCAGGGCGTTGTATGGAGACTTGGCATCCACCACAACAAATGACGCCCTGACATTTCTGGCAGAGGCCCCTTCCCCGAACGTTACCGGTAAGTCGATAATCCCCATAGGAAGTATACCTGCCCCACTGAACCCATACAAAGATCCGGGGGCTGGCTTAAGATGTCTTTTCTCTAAGTTCATTCTTTCAAAGGCGTCCTTGTACAAGAGGTTTGTGTAGGCGCCAGTGTCCACCATGCATCTCTTAACAATGTGATTGCTAATCTCGAGAGTTAAGACCAAAGGGTCGCTGTGCGGGTATATGACTCTCCCTGCGTCCTCAGGGGTGATGCTCAGGGTCGTGCCCTTTGGGCTTCCTGCTCTCTCGGCGTAGCAAATCTGGTTTCGCAATTCGCAGATCTGCTTTTCCTGGCTTCGTTTGTTTATTCGTCCTTCTACATCCCCTGACACTACATGAATTATCATGCGATTTTGGGCTGAACCCTCAGGCTTGTCCGCTGCCTCCTCTTGGGATTTGTTCCTCGCTGCATAGTTACTCAGCCAGCCGTTTCTTATGAGTTTTTCTATCTCATCTTTTAAGTGTCGGCATTCTTCAGTGGTGTGGCCTATGCAATCATGGAACGTGCAGAATTTTTTAGGATCCCCCTTTGGCCTGCGCGGCTTATTCGGGCGATTCCATTTTGCTGTTTCCTTCTCCAGCTCAAATATTTCTGCCCTCGGCCTGTTGAGGGTCGTGTAGCTGTCAAACCTTGGCTGGTAGTTGTGCGTTCTTTCTTGGGGGGTATCCCCCTCCTCCTTCTGCTTGCCTAGCTCGTTCCTGCCCCGTCCACCCTGCGGTCCCCCGTGCGGCCTTGCTTGGCTTGCAGGGGTGTCCGGCAGGCTGTGAAACTCTTCCTGCAGAATGAACCCTTCAGCAATTTTTCTGGCTTTTGCCAAGGTTTCAGGCTGGGCCCTGATCATCTGGTTCTTCATCTCCCCTGGGAGTAGAGAGATTGTCAGGGCTTAGGCAGTAGTTGAATCATCAATCTCGCTGACTTGTTGGTAGGACAAGTCGAATCTCTTTAGGTACTCCCTGACGCTCTCGCCCTTGTTCTGCTTTAGGGTCATAAGATCAAAACGAGTGAGTCATCTCCTCTTGTTCCCTGCGTATTGTTCAAGGAATGCCTGTTGCTGAGCAGGCGGTTCCTGGCTGCCTGCTGTAATACGCCTCTGCGCCTGTGCGTACACTTGAGCTGTTCTCCTCGCCTTTCTCTGGGCGTTTCTGACGGCGGTTCGCTTCGTACCTCCGGCCCCCTCTCTGCTTACTGAGCGGGACTGTCTGGGGGTCGTTGCGACCCTGCCCACCAGGGCTTCAGGAGTGAACTCCTGGTTGAGCATTGCGGAGAAGAAGGCAGCTGTCTGGACCATCTGAGCTGGGGTTAGGTTCAGGGTGTGACCTGGATGTGCCCCCAGCCCTGGTGCCACAGCTGTATTTGGCATGCCTAGGAAACTGGCTCCCCCCACTCCCAGGATCGTGGCGGCAGGAGCTCTCTCAGGCTGCGGCATGCCGTATAGGAGAGTCACCGGTGGGACCGTCGGACCTACCCTACACTAGTATCCACAATCTCAGGCATGATTGCTTCAATGGGTTAGTTTTTTGTATTTGGGAATGGTTGATTTTTTGTGGGTAATTCGTGGATACAACCAGATCTTCCCCACAGACGGCGCCAAATTGTTCCAGTATTGGAATCAATTAACCCGATTTGGAATTCGGGCTTGAGGTGTTCGATGTTGCTTCGAATAATGACCGGTCGATCTTGCCAACCTCTCCTTCCTCCTACTCCTCTAGTCGGACCTTCCCGCCGGAATGGGCTGGCTCCCTGCACACAAAACGCACAGGGCCTCGGAGGTTGTCCGAGGAAACCCTCTCCGATGCCTAAGTCAGTCCGTGAATGCCTTAAGGAACCTAGCTCGTGAGGAACCAGGTGGCGTTTCTTAGAGTAGAAGTCTAGAGAGAGAAAATCCAACCCCTCTCTTGTGGGAAATGGGAGAGTATTTATACCTTCCCACAAGATAGGGAAGTAGGAGGATGGGTGGATGAGGAGGTGACAAGTGGCTTCACCTCATCCACCCATTCTCATTTACCTTAGGCAAAATGACGAGGAGGTCCCTTGGTGATCCCTGCCCCGCCTGCGGAGATTTCCCCAGAGGGCAGACGGGGCAGGGGTCGTGAAGGCTGGGTTTGAGCAGATCGCGTCGCCCTGCTGGTCAGGCGGTCATCTGAAGTTCCCAGTGGGTTCTCTTTTTAGTGACTTTGCTCTAATTGTCTGCCAAGTCGGTTCCCGGGGCTCCTTGGGTGGAGCCTTTTGGGGGCCTGCTTAGCAGGCGGTCCGAAGCAGGCTGCCGACCCTCATCAAATAATAATAATAAAAGACTAAAAGAGCATGATTTGCTAGGTTATGTTTAACCTGTTAATAACCGCACTCTCTTCATTGGGTTGTCGTCAAATTTCATCAACACGTACCTCTCTTCGTCCTCTTCAGTTCATCTTTAACTCAGATCCACTATTAATATTATCGGGCCACCAGCCTATCTATGTCGCCATCAATTGTCGGAGTCACTCTTGCCTTGTCGTGCGTTCTACAACATATCTGGCGTTCCCTGCTACCGGCCGCGGTTATCCATAGGTTTGCCTACATCATCTGTTTCGATTTTAGCGTCGTTATCAAATTTAATGTCGGATTAGTGTCGTCGATCGAGAATTGTGTGTCGGAGTATGGTGTTGCTGACGTTCGTTGTATGGCTGTTAGTGTCATTGTATGGATTTCCGTTATCGTACTCTTACCATGTCGAGTTGTTCTGTCCTTGTGTGGTTTCATTATCGTGAGGTGTTGTGTCGGGTTGTCGGTCCAGTGGCGTTGTCGTGTGTGTCGTTGTTGTGTGGGTTACTGCTATTGTGATGCGGTTGTCGCATCGTTGTTACGTTGCTCTCATGGTGGGCTGATGTTGTCGTGGTGTTTTGGGATCGGGAACGACACGTGCATGGCCAAGCCTCGACCTTGGGCCGCCACGACGCACGTCATTATTAGGTCTGGTCGGTCTAAGTTTATAATCTAATTAGGTCAAATCGGTCTAAGTTAATAATTTAGTCAGCTCGGATCGGTCTCATTTTATAACTTAGATGAATCGGTGTCGATTCCATTTTATAATTTAGTTGGAGCGGTCTGGTGTTAGTTTATAATTAAATATGTTAGGATCGTTATTAATTTAAGTATAATATTTTATTAGGACCGGTTTTCGTAGAATCTCCATGGTGAATTGTACTATTGGTACGGTGGTGACCTATTAAGTAGGTAAGGTTATCCTTACTCATTTTACGTTGTATGTATGCTTGTTGTGTGATATGTAATGGTATAATGGTGATATTGAGATTTCGGCTGTGTGCCTATTGATATTCCGGCTGTGTGCCTATTGAGAGAAGTTAGCTAGGACTAGCTAGGCCCGGTTGATCTCGGGACCTTCCCTAATGTTTCCTCCTAGGAGAGCCTAGGAGGGGTGTGCACACTCGGACTGACGGGCGTGACTGCGGTCGCGATAGTGATAATAAGGATGATGATGATGATGATGATACCGATACTGATGTTTGTAATGTTTGTTGTACTAATGTTATTTAATATTATCGTAAACTGATCTGATGTGTATGTTTGACATGTCTGTGACGATCCAATTGATATTTTCGGTCAATTGGGGAGCAGTCCATAATGCAGGTTATGTATATCGTTATGTGTTTGGATGCGGGGATGTATGTACGGGATTGGGGTGATGCAACTTGAGTCCTGACGTAGCACGAGCGAATGCGTAGGCATTCCCATTTTTATAGAATGTGTAGCTTCCGCTGTGCAACCAGAGTTGTAATAGTTAATGAGTTGTAATGTTTAAATCTTGTGAACGATTTTGCATTCCGTATTGTATTGTAATGAGCTACTACCTCGAGAAACCGAGACGGTAACATCCTTATTTACTTGGAAATGTCTTGGTAAGGCTCCTGGGTAAATGAGGGTGTTACAAAGTGGTATCGGAGCGAACGATCTTGGAGCCTAAAATAAATGAACCTAGGAAATAAAATGAACCCCGGTAATAGACCATCAGGAGCCCTTCTAAAATTCGGTTGAGGAGACGTCCTTATACCAACCCTGGCCCTCCTGGTCTTAACCCGGTAACTGCGTGTGAGAATGAGATGGGTACATATTAGAATGAGATACGTTGTGATGCCATGGATGTTTTGTAATGACTGCCTATGATAATTGATTGTGCTATTTGATGTGTCTCATTTAGTGAACAACGTCATAAGTTGAGGTGTGAAAAGTACGTACTTATGAAGTTATCATGGTATAGTTGTTTGTTCGGTTACCTAGGACACTTAGAGTTGAAGTACGCGAGGTTATGGTAGGAGTCGATAGTCCGTGAACAAAGGAAGAGTCATAACTAGGGCTGATAGTAACATTAAGACCACTATCCAGGTGTCTGTAAGTAACAGTGTCTTGTCCGATAAATAGTTTTAATTTGTAGATTTGGTGGTAATCTGTGTCTTTCTTGTTGAAGTAATATAATGGAGTCGTCTCACATTCCTAGAAAGAGAGTTGTTATTTGGTAATGGTACATGTATAGTAATATGTTTAGAGGGTCGATAACTCACTTGTTTAAGTGTGTCGTAATGTGTATGTTATTCAAGTACCCAGATACACTTGCGATTATATATATATATATATATATATATATATATATATATATATATATATGTATATATATATATATATATATATATATATATATATATTCTGTTATAATGTATTAACTGCCTTCGTATTACTTGATGAGGATTGATGGTTAGACGTGTGATGGGTCGTAACGTGTCCATGAATTGTTGCATGTGAAGCAAGTACGAGTTAATGAGACTAAGAGTCGAACAATGTAAGAATACTTGTGGTCCGTTTTAAGTTAATGTGAGTTACTTGCTTGACATAGATTTGCGTAGTCCTTATTGGTCTTCATCCTTTTCTCGTAATGGCATAGATGAACTTGTCTATTACTCGATTCTTGAAAACGTATGTGGTATCTGGAATTTTGTCAATCTGTTTGTATTATGGGGAGCAACAATGTATATATAAACACGTTGTTTTTTTTTTATTTCACCATGATTAATACAATATGGTTGACAAGATAAAGTGTAAAATCGAAACCTATTTATTACTTGAATTTGAGTGCAATGTGTTATTAAAATGATATCTGCGGTGTCATCATTGTATTCATTAATGTGCATTTCTGTCAAGGTCACTTGTATAATCGTATTTCGTTCCGAGTCTATATTCTTATCCGCCAATATGATAGGTTACGAGTCGTACCTTGTTGTTGATTTCTATTCTCGAAGGTTTAAATGAGTATTTATAAAAATCAGTATTGAGTTAATGACATACACATTTACAACACTTCATCTCCCCTCGATAATGTGTTTTACTGATTTCTGTTTTGATGGCCTGAACAAACATGATTTCTAACCGTGTCGAGATAATGTCAGACCAACTTAAAACACCATCGTTAACATGAACAATGTTTTACTGAATTGTTCCACCTATTTATTATAGTGCCTATTTCACAAAGTTTGAAAAGAGACTCACGTTTATTTTAAGTCTATTTATTCAGTGTAAATTTTTGGATCTAAATCCAAGTACTTCAACCTATTTGCTAGTGGTCAAGTTTTCAATAATACACCTTACTTAGAGATTAAATTATCATTGAAATTTTTACCGAGATTAACTTGAAGAGTTTGGATAATGTTGGAACTTGTTTTTGTTCGAAAATATGATTTGAAACTCGTTTTACCAATCGAAACTTTTTCAAGGTCGAAATCTGTCAGTTCATGAAAATGATTTTGAAAATCACCGATATGTTGGGATTTGAAAATAGTTTTAATTAGAATGTTGTAAAGGTTTGTCTTCCAAATCTAACCCCACTGGTTATACGTTGTTTTAAGTACGATAATTTAATTATGATTTTTCTATCATGACTGTAATGTTCTGAAAACGTGTCTAAATTCACTGAATGATCATTGTTTTGCCTTTTTCAAGTGAATGCAATGATGTGAGAGTGTCTACCTTATCTTATGTGTAACAGAGTTAGAATTATACGCTAATGATGAATTCATAGTAAATTTGGATTACAAGAGGTGATACTGGTTTATGTTGCATAATTAACTTAACGTGGATCTTATGGATCAGATGTGTTGATGTTTGATAAATTTGTGATGGTCATAAGTTGCTTATGTGATAAAGAACATCAGTAACCGTATCCAATAAGTAGGAGTCGTTCTAACGAGAAGTCAAGAAAGGTCGAGTCAGCAAACAACGAACTCAGTACTCAACTTATGTACAATTAAACATGACATCAATTTCATATTTCGGTCGTAATAATGTAACGATTTTGGACATGCTTGGTGAACAAGTCAAATGCTGGTTTAATCCTGTACATTATCCGTAATGAGTTTACGTATTGGTCGATGAGTAATGTATGCCTAGAGGAATGAATGTTTATGATGTCTACGAGTTGATTGTTGGTCTCAGATCAAGCTGTTTGTTAGTGTTTAAACTTAAAACTTATACAAACCTAAGACATGAGGAACTACATGACCAGTTGTTGGAGTCCTGATAAATATATGTCATCGTCACCTGTCTCAAGGTCTAAGATTATTAACGTGGTCATCTAACAGTGTCCAGATGTGTTACTATTTTGTTGTGAGGGTTATATTACTTGCCTAAATGTTTCCTTGCACGTATGTATACATGTAAGTCTGAACCTGCTAACGATACAACTATGTTAACAAGTATCATGATTTAAATTGGGATCAGTACATGTCTTAAAGGTAAACCGAGTCATGACATATAATGACGAGATCAAAGGTTGTAAGAATGTGGTGTCGTTTAAATTACTTGTAAGAATGTTGCAATAAGAGTGGTTAACGAGTCTAACGGCATGAACAAGAGTAATAATATAAACACGGTGAAAAGAGAGTCACGATATTAACTATTAAGATCCATTACAGAAGGATAATAGGTATAGTGATGGTACGACGGCATGGAATAATGAATATTTTGGGCTAAATGTATATTCGTATTCGTTGTGTCATCAGTTATGTTTCGATGTTAGCAGGTCGGGTTATAGTACAAGGTAATAACATCATGGTCACAAGTCCATGCAGTAAAGTGGACACTGGGTGTCAAGTCCCGAGTGTTGGGTAAACCAACTTTGTATGAAATGATCGTTTTACTTGGGTGATAGTAGTGGTGTCCGTGCATATAAATATACCTTAGAAAGGAGGTTTGCTTAAGTTTGTAAAATTACAAGTGCACTAGCTGTTGTAGGTGAACATGTGAATTGAGTCATGATGAGTATTATGAGTATAAACGCAAATGTACTAATAAGCGGTCTGTTTTTATTTTTTTTCGAAATTATGTGAAACCTGAAATATGAGAATGGGTATGCAATTAGTCTGTCAGTACTTATGTTGAACCATTGGAACAATCTTGGCAGTGATGTCGGCAGTTAGTAAAAAGAAAAGTATATATTGAAATGTGGATGAATGTGGGGATAGAAACTCCTTGCGACCAGTTGATAGGTGAGTAAGTTAAGAAATATAGATGAAACATGGATGAGCTGCAGCATTAGGCATGATGCCAAAAGAGTTAGAGGTTGTGAGTTGACCAAGTGATGTTATGTATACGAGAAATGTGTTGAAAAACGTTATGCTGGATCACATGAGCTGATTGCAGATATTACTGATTTACTCACCCCTGGTCAGGGCTTACAAGTATATTCGTTTGGAAGTTTACAGTGGTGTCCTTTAATAATAGAATAACGCGTTATATATATATATATATATATATATATATATATATATATATATATATATATATATATATATATATATATATATATATAGAAAAGGGATCAAGGGAGTTTGGTGAAAAGTGAGAAGTTGGAAAGTTGTGTTGTTGGCCCTTGATCTTGGGTTGAATGGATGGCTTAGATGGATGATGTGTAAAAAAAACAAAATAGGAAAGAAGACAGCAAACTGACAAGCAGCAGTGGAGAGAGGGAAGCAACCCTCCCCTCAATCACACTTCGCAGCAGTGGAGAGAGGGGAGCATCCTCTCCTCAATCAAACTCTCCCTTCTTAATTACTTCCCTCCTCTCCTTTTCAATTCATTTCCTTAATTCAATTCATCTCTCCCTAACAAAACTCCATCAAATAAGCTCCATTAATAACTCCGACCATACTCCGTCAACAACTCCGATCATACTCCGTTTTTAGCACAACATGACGGATAATTATACCAAGGTATGTTTATGCATAAACTTTGATCATCTTCATTTTTTTTTAGCTTCTTCTTCATCCTCATCTTCATCTTCGATCATCTTCATCTTCTTCAAACTTCTTTTTATTTTTCATATCTTCTTTTTTTTGGTATTTATAAAATTATTCATCTTCATTATCTAAAAAAAAGAACAATGCAACTTCATCTTTAAGATGAAGTTTGAAGATGAAGTTGTTCTTTTTTTGTGGGATGAATGGAGCTTGAAGATGAAGATGAAGATGAACAAGCCATTTAGTGCGTAATGTTTTTGCAGAATTGCAAAGTCACACTCATTATGTTGTACAGTCATACTCATTATGTTGTAGAATCACGCAGTTGTACACTATTTGTAGTCACATATTCAGTTGTATAGTCATACTCATTATGCGGTATAGTCACACTCGCTATGTTGTAGAATCACGCAGCTGTAGAATACCTTGGGATTAAGGTATCATTCGTTGAATCATCTTCATGCTTGTTTTATTTTTCATACTTTTTTTGTATTTATAAAATTATTCATCTTCATTATCCAAAAAAAATGAAGGTTGAATATGGATGAATGGATGTTGAATATTTAATGAATGTTTAGATATTTTCATTTTTTTAAAGTCATAGTCGTTCATTCATCCATATATATATTCAACTTTCATTTTTTTTGTGGATAGTGAAGATGAATAATTTTATAAATACAAAAAAAAGGTATGAAAAATAAAACAAGCATGAAAATGAAGATGGTTAAACGCATGATACCCTAATCCCAAGGTATTCTACAGCTGCGTGATTCTACAACATAATGAGTGTGACTATGCAACATACTGAGTGTAACTGTATAACTTAAAGTGTGTGACTATACAACTTAAAGTTTGTGACTTTTTTCAGGTATTTTTTTATCTACGTTCAAGTTTCCACGTTCGTCAAATCCCTACTTCCGAACCTCGATGATTTTCAGGTATTTGTTTTTATCTTTTTAGAGCATCTTTAAAATAATTAATCATCTTCATCCTCATGCTTGTTTTATTTTTCATTCCTTCTTTTTTTTGGTATTTATAATATTATTTATCTTCATTATTCACAAAAAAAATGAAGGTTGAATATGGATGAAAGAAAGTTGAATATTTAATGAATGTTTAAATAATTTGCTCTGATTCGTATGTATAATCATCTTTCTAATTATGAATGTGACTTTGATAATGATGATTGAAGAATAATTGACTGTATGGCTTTTATTTTCCATTTTACGGTTTCAGTTTTGTAGTCATACACTTTAGGTTGTACAGTCACACTCATTATATTGTATAGTCACACTCATTATATTGTAGAATCACACAAATTCTTACAGTGATTAGTGTATGTAATCATCTTTGCTAATGATGATTGAAGTATAAATAAGTACGAGTATAATTTAGTTGTATAGTCACAGAGATTATGTTGTATAGTCACACTGTTGAAGTTGTATAGTCATACTTGTTATGTTGTAGGATCACAGTCATTATTTTGTAGGATCACACCGTTTATGTTGTATAGTCACACAGTTAAAGTTGTATAGTCACACTCATTATGCTGTACAATCATGCAGTTGTAGAGTCATTGTATTCACATATTCAGTTGTGTTGTGTGATTTAGATTGATGGTGTGTTTTGTTGCAGCGAAATAGTTGGTGGAAAGAGGAATGTTGGTAAAAGGGGCGGTGGGAAGAAGAAGGTCGTGGAAGATACAACGACCGACCACGTAATTGGACAATGTATTGTTGCGCACGTACCGGAGACCATCGTTAAGCTCTTGTGTGTTTATGTGAGATAAAATATTTGCTTTAGGATGAACGTACTATGTGTAAATGATGTTTGGTGGGTTAGAATGTTTTTATGTTTGACGTACTATATGTAAAGGATGGACTTTGTCCAATGTAAATATATTTTCATCGCTATTTTCTGGTTTCATAATTAATCACGCGAGGTCTATAGCAAAATCACTTATCCTTCCACCTGTGTGACTATACAACATAATCTTTGTGACTATACAACTAAATTATACTCGTACTTATTTATACTTCAATCATCATTAGCAAAGATGATTACATACACTAATCACTGCAAGAATTTGTGTGATTCTACAATACAATGACTCTACAACTGCATGATTGTACAGCATAATGAGTGTGACTATACAACTTTAACTGTGTGATTATACAACATAAACTGTGTGATCCTACAACATAATGACTGTGATCCTACAACATAACGAGTATGAATATACAACTTCAACTGTGTGACTATACAACTGTGTGATAAAAAGAAACCCTATATTACACACTATCAATCTTGCAACGCACGCATTCATCTCTAACCTTAATGAAATGTGACCTTTCTCAACAGCGACTTGAGAAATATAACAATCATAAGTATAACAACCATACAAAATACCAACAATAATAAATATAAAGAAACCATGCTCCAATGGTGCAAAATAACTAAACCCTCTACATCTCCATGCTCCAATGGTGCTGTTCCTTGAAGATTCGTATGTGCTCGAAAATTTCTGTTCAACATGCAGGAGGTAAGATGAGTACATACATATATATTTGGTATCTTGCATTTGGATTCCATTTTTTTGTTTGGTTTGTTAATTTGAAAAGTTATACAGTTGTAATGTCACAACCACACTCTATATGATGGACAGTCACACACTTATAACGTGGTAGTCACACTTAATATGATAGACAGTCACACGTTGTATTATGTTATAACGTGGTTGTGACAGTCACACTTAATATGATAGACAGTCACACTTAATACTCCCTCCGTTCCAACTAATTTTATACGTTTGCTTTATGCACGTATGTCGATACTCGTTTTCTTTTGTCTATATCTTTAGTTACGTGTTATTAAAAATTATAAAAAATTGATATTCGTAATGTATTTTATTAGACGATTTAAACAAGATCTCACACGACTATCTTTTATCTTATATATTAGAAGTTGTATTAAATATTCTCATCACTTATAAATAGTGTTAAAAAGCAAATGTATACAATTCGTTGGAACGGAGGGAGTATGTTATAACGTGGTAGTCTGCAGCTTCAACTGTGTGACTATACAAATTATAACATTCATTAAATATTCAATCTTCATTCATTCATATTCAACCTTCATTTTAATCCATATTTAATCTTCATTTTTTTTGGATAATGAAGATGAATAATTTTATAAATACAAAAAAAAAAGGTATGAAAAGTAAAACAAGCATGAAGATGAAATGATTGTGAAGGTATTCTACAGCTGAGTGATTCTACAACATAAAGAGTGTGACTATACATCATAATGAGTGTGACTATACAACTGAATATGTGACTACAATGAGTGTACAGCTGCGTGATTCTACAACATAATGAGTGTGACTATACAACTGAAAGTGTGTGGTCTTGCAATTTTGTAAGAACATTACGCACTAAATAACTTGTTCATCTTCATCTTCAACATTCATTCATCCCACAAAAAAAAGAACAACTTCATCTTCAAATTTCATCTTAAAGATGAAGTTGTTCTTTTTTTTGTGGATAATAAGATGAATAATTTTATAAATACAAAAAAAAGATATGAAAAATAAAAAGAAGCATGAAGATGAAGATGAAGATGAAGATGATGAAGAAAAAGAAGCATGAAGATGAAGATGAAGATGAATATGAATATGAAGATGATGAAGAAAAAGAAGCATGAAGATGAAGATGAAGATACCTTCGTATGATGATCGAAGTTACTGACGGAGTATGTTGGGTTAAAAACGCAGTATGGTCGGAGTAGTTGACGGAGTATGGTCGGAGTTATTAATGGTATGGTCGGAGTTATTAATGGTGATTATTTGTTGGGGTTTTGTTAGAGAGAGATGAACTGAGTTGAGAAATGAATTGAAAAAGAGGGGATTGGGAAGTCTATGAGGGAAGTAATGTAGGGATTGATTTGGGTGAGGGGATGTTTCCCTCTCTCCACTGCTGCTATGTCAGTTTATTGTCTCTTATTTTTTTTAATAATTGAACCCCATCCATCCACCATCCATATTGTGATGAATGGATGGAGGGGATCAACACTAAGCAACTCTCCAAGAGTTGATTGATAAGCTAGTCGTATACCTATCAAAAATAACCAACTTAGTTCTAACTAAAAATATAGCTAGGGAAGTCAGGTCGAATCCACAAGGAGACAAATAAATTCTACTTGCAATTGAAGTCTATCTAAGTAACCAAATCGGGGGTTTGTAATTGGGTTAACTAAACTAAAGTAGTGAAGGAAAGAGAATTAAAGGAGAAGAAATTACTAAATTAAATAAGATGAATAAATATAGAGAGAAAACTAAGATCGTCGGTTCACCATGAATTTCCTACGGTCACGGTCTAGGTCACAGGTCTGTCGCAGATATTGGTCTAAGGGGTAGTGAAAAGGTCCTTCCGGTCCGCTATTCACCCTAGAATGCTTCTAACGGCTTCCGATCTTATTAGGGCAAACTAATGTGTTGTAGCAGGTCTAACTCTTACCAGGCTTCCGATCTTAGGTTCGAGTTCACCAATTCAATTAATCAATTACGTCGACTTAATCAATTAATCTCAATTAAATGCTACAATTAACAACTCAGACGCAATATCGTAGACAGATCTATAAACTAATTAGCAACCATATTCAATTCATGGATCCCCTAAATCCTAGCAAGGGAAATTAGCTACTCATGGAGAAATTTACGACAACAATAATAAAGATGATAAATAAATTAAGCATAGTGAATAGATCTAAAGAGAAATTAAGAATAAAAGAATTAATAAGATTAAGAGAGAAAGAATTAAGAACAAAGAGAATAAGAAGGAACAAAGAAAGAATTAGATTACCGAGTTTAATGGAATAGTAGAAAAGAATTCATAAATCTAGATCTAAAAGTTTAGGGTAGAGAGAAATTTAAAGAGAATAGTCTAAAGAAAAGTCTAAAGAGAATTAGAAGCATACAAGAAGAGGTTGTAGAATTCTAGTTTAATAGTTTCTTAAATACTAAGCTAAAACAAAAGCTCAAGAGTCTTATTAACCCTAAACATCAAATTAGGAAAGTCTCGGTCTTCGTCCAGTCTCGAGAATAGTCGGTCGAGGATTTTGAATAGTCGGTCGACTATCTGGATAGTCGGTCGACTATTAGGATAGTCGTTTGACTATCTGTGCCCTGTTTCCGTTCTCAGCACTGCGCGCTCAACTTCAAACGCTTGTCATTTCTTCGTTACTTCTTCAAATCAGGCGTGTAATATACCGTTGGAAAGCTAAGAGAAAGCGCTTTCCAACGCAACTAGAATCAGATCAATTGGAGTTGTAAAACTCAAGATATTCACGTTTTAAGTAGACCTGTTCGGAAACAATCATTCTCTTTTCTTATTTTGCAAAAGATTTCATCTTTAAGCACGATTTTTGCCTTGTTTATGCGTCCACGGGTTCATTCCCTACATAAGATGCAACAAGACCACAAAGTATCAAATTCGGGAGAAAATAGTAGACAATGCTACTCGATATGCATGGAAATGCGTGCGTAAAAGACGTAATAATCATATATAAATGGCACGCATCATTGATAACTCCCCTGATCCCCCCTATATATATAGAGAGAGAAGGGATCATATAAGTCTTACATACTCACATAAGTCCATAAGTCTTGTTCTCAACCTTTGGATCAAATGGAGATGTATGGCTAGGATTTGTTGATGTATATTTATTTTTCAAAAAAAAAATACATTACGTTTCCCAAGTCATTCCCAATTAACTCTTCCTCTTTTTTCACACCTCCTTTTTTCCACCATATTCATTTCCGTTGCTCTCTCACCATATTCACACCCTCTTCACTCTCAATTACTCTCCCAATTTCTGATTTTCTCTTCCATTACTCCCTTTGTTCTCTCTCAATTAAACCAAAAAAAATCCAGTTTCTGCCGTTTGTCACCAGATCCGTCTGCACGCGTTCATCTTTTCACAGGTTAATTGTGATTTTTTTTCCTTCAAATTTGTATATTAATGATAAACACGGATGATTTTGGGTCGATTATTAGATTTGTATAACAAATTAGAGGATTATAATAATTAGTGTTAAAACGAATGATTTTAGGTCGATTATATTACGAATTAGAGATTATTAGGTTTATAAGTATAATAATTTGGAGAATTGATTATTTCATCAAAACTATTTAATATTGTATTGCTTGTCTTGTTCAAAATCTGATTGTATACGTTTTTTTTCCATCAAATTAGGGTTCTTGAATATTTCAACAATTTTTAGCTATTGGATCTTCGTGTTTAGTTAAAATATTAGCCAGATTCTTCAATTTTAGGTTTTACCCAATTTGAATTTTGTCATCAGGATCTATATAAATTGTTTAGGATTGAATTTTTATTGTTTTGGGTGTCTTCAGATGAATTTAATTTCTGGGTTTGTTTGTTTGTTTATTTGAATTAGGGATATGATTTGGGATGAATTTAATTTCTGGGTTCATTGTTTTAATGATCTGGGTTTGTTTGTTTGTTTGAATTTTTGTTCGTTTCTGGGTTTATTCTTCATTATGTTTTTGATTTTTATTGTCCGTTTACTCATTTTTCTTTTTTTTTGTCATTGAAATTGTTTTCGTCTTCATTTTTTAATTAAATGTTTTTCAATTAATATAGTATATATAGTTCAATTAATATAGTATATGTTTTTCCAATTAATAATTGCAGATTTTTTATGACGATTAAGAATTAAAAATGGAGATGAAGACGAAGAGGAAGAATTAAAAATGGAGATGAAGGCCGAACGAGGCTGTAAATGAGTTGTTTTTTATATATATTTGTAACTTCAGTTCACATATTTTGTAACTTTAGTTCACATATTTTATAACTTCAGATCGTATATTGTAACTTCAGTCCATATATTTGTAACTTCAGTTCACATATTTTGTAACTTCAGTTCTAACTTCAGTTCACGTATTTTGTAACTTCAATTCTAATCAGTTCATATATTGTTGTAACTTCAGTTCACATATTTTGTAACTTCAGTTCACATATTTTGTAACTTCAGATCGTATGTTGTAACTCAAATCCATTTTTGTAACTTCAATTCTAATCATTTCATATATTTTTGTAACTTCAGTTTATATATCACGTAACTTCAGTTTATATATTTTGTAACTTTAGATCATATATATTGTAACTCCAATCATGCTCATATATCATGCAAAAAAAACTCCTACTAGTCAAGATAAAACGAAAATAAAACAAGAAGAGAGGAAATTAGAGTAATTAAAGAAATCTGATTTTTTTTAAAATTAAATTTGTATGGAAATTGATTAATGTGGTGGAAGGAGAGAGAAATGATTTAAGAGGGTAGTAATTGCTACATATGGAGTGTGAATTAGGGTGAAAATTTGTGTATTTAGATTAAATCTCAACCATACATCCTCACCTCATCCTACTTATGTACTTATAGGGAGGGGTGTCCTTATGTGAACCTCTATCTCTCTCTCTCTCTCTCTCTCTCTCTCTCTCTCTCTCTATATATATATATATATATATATATATATATATATATATATATATATATATATATAGAGAGAGAGAGAGAGAGAGAGAGGCGGGTTTCCGTGAGGCAGGCTAACTCCTTACACCCATTGAGGCACAATCTAGACCATTCGATTAAGATGGAACATACATCCAAATAAGTGTTATATACACTAAGAAACTCATTATATACGTTATTAAACTCACTATATATATACACACACAGAGACACACACACTTAAGAACTCAATATATACAGTAAAATAATTGTTATATACACAAATAATTTTTATGTACACCAATTAATCAACAATGGAACATACATCAAAATAACTGTTATATACACTAAAAAACTCATTATATACCCTATTAAACTCACTGCATATATATACACTTAAGAACTCAATACATACAGTAAAATAATTGTTATATACACCCAAATAATTAATATGTAGATCAATTAATTAACAATGGAACATACATCAAAATAACTGTTATATACAATAAAAAACTCATTATATACACTATTAAACTCACTACATATATACACTTAAGAACTCAATATATACAATAAAATAGTTATTGTTATATACACTCAAATGGTTACTATGTACACCAATTAATCAACGTAAATACATTGAAATAATTGTCATATGTACTTAATTATTTGATATAGTAGAATTTTATATACCCTAAAACAGTTATTATGTACACTGAAATTGTTTTTATGTACACCAATTTTATTTTAATATTAAAAAAAATGATTTTTTTTCTGGATTTGTTTTTTTGGATTTTTTTCTTTTGGAAAAAAAATGTCCGGCAAAAAATATTTTTTTTGGGAAAAAATGTGTTTATTTTTTCGGAAAAAAAAGTGTGTTTTCCTTTGGAAAAAATGTTTTTTTTTTAGAAAAAGAAAATGTTTTTTTTTTCGGAAAAAAAAATAATAATGTTTTTGAAAACAAAATTTCAAAAAAAAAATTCGGAATTTTTTTTTTTTTGGAAAAAAAATTCCAATTTTTTTTTCCCTGAAACATATTGATTTTTTTTTTCCCCGGGAAAAAAATTTGGGGAAAATATTTTTATGTATGAGTTTTTTTGTTTTAATCTTAGCCTTCAATTTGATTTTAATCTAATTGTTGAGATTGTGCCTCAATGGGTGCGGCGAGTTGAGCTATCTCAAAGGATCCTAGATCTATTTATATATATATATATATATATATATATATATATATATATATATATATATATATATATATATATATATATATATATATATATAGAGAGAGAGAGAGAGAGAGAGAGAGAAGGGATCATATAAGTCTCTTACTCATATGTAAATACATAAGTTCTATTCTTATCCTTTGGATTAAAGAAATCGGATGGCTGAGATTAACTTAGAAAAAAAAAATCAAACTATCTAATTAATGATGTTACTAGATTAAAGCCCGTGCGTTGCACGGGGTAAATTATTTGTCTGTTCTTGATTGATGTTCTAAAGCAATGTAGTAATACCTATTCAATTGCAATTCCACTTGCATATACTAAAAACTATATAATTGTAGAAATAATAATATAACTAATCTCTCGACATCGAAATGATAAACTAAAGCACAAATGGTAAATTCCTGAAGACTTCCTTGTAGACGATGTTTCTTGTGTGACCCTTGTGTACTTGTTCACGATCGTCGATAAGGAACCTCAACCCATCTGGAGACGTCATCCTGGATGTCGCTACATACAGTTGACCGTGACTGAAAACTGGCTTGGGGAGAAATACGCCCACATGTGTGAGTGACTGTCCTTGACTATTGTTGATGGTCATTGCGTAACACCCTTTCAATGGATATTGCCTCCTCTTAAGGACGAACGAAATCTTAGTATCATTGGACGTCATGACTATTCTTGGTATCAACACATGTTTTCCTATTTTCGACCCCGTTATTATACTTGCCTCAACTATAAACCTCCCTAAACGGGTAATAATCAGTCGAGTACCATTGCAAAGACCAAGTGAAGGGTTAATGTTCCTCAGGAGCATCACCGGCATTCCTTCTTTCAATTTCAATTCGTGATTTGGGAGTCCTTGCAAGGTAAGGCTGTTTAAGTATTCCGTAGGATATGCCGTGAACTGCTCCTCGCACTCCGTGGAAGCGGAACATATTTCATCTGAGCTCTTGTACGTTGTATACTCCCCAGGGATAAGCGCCGTCATATAATCGTTGACGAAATTAGTAGTCTCATTTAAAGGAGTTAGAATAGCTCTCTCCTTTAGGTATGTGTTGTCCATACGTCTCATATGAAAATCGGGGTAGATCTCGTTCATTATTGTCTTGACGTCAAACGACCCCCCCTTTATAATATACTTGTCCGGTATTTTCACCCAGGTCGGTTCAATCTCATCATCTTCTGCCTTTGCTTCCAATCTTCCGTCTCCCATTGCCAGCAACCAATCGTTGAATGTCTTGTATCTTGAATGATTTCCCGATTCCCCATTATCTTCACGGACCCTCATACTGGTTTTAAGAACAAAAACTTTGCAAGAATTCCATATATAAGATTTGTTTATTGCCGCTTGGACAACATCCTGTCTATTACCCTTGTGTACTATTGGCAGAACTTGTCGAAAATCACCTCCAAGCAGAACTACCTTCCCCCCAAATAACTGTGATGCAGCGCCTCGGTCTTCACTCCCGATTATATCTTTTAGCGTACGATCAAGTGCTTCAAATGCAAACTTGTGGTCCATTGGTGCCTCGTCCCATATTATCAAGGAGGTTTGGCGAATAAGTTCTGCAAGTTGTGACTTTTGTGACACATTGCAAGTTGAATTTTCATACAGATCGATCGGTATCTCAAAACGGCTGTGTGTCGTTCTCCCTCCGGAAAGTAAAAGTGCTGCAATGCCTATGGTACACAACATGGTACATATACTTCTTATTAGCAGAACGAAATAGATGATGCAGTGCATATAGTGATAATGATCTAAAATAAAGTGGAATAGAACGTACCTGATGATGCTATGTTTAAAACAATCTTACCCTCAGACCGTAGCTTTGCAGAAATTGTGCTATATAAAAATGTTTTTCCTGTCCCACCATGGCCGTAGACGAAGAACACATTATCGGATGCGTTCTCCTTATCTTGAACGGCTTTCAACACTGCTTCATATGTGTTTAGTTGATCAGTGTTCAACTTTTGCAACTGTGTTTGCCATTCCTGAAGCAGCTGTTTAGGGTTATAGAGTCTCTCATCCCTAATTAACTTGTTATCCATTCCTTCTATTTCCGTGAAATCCGGTTTTGGCATGCCATGTATGTCTTCTAGTCTCTTACCGTATTTCATCAGAATTTTATCCACTTCAATTAATGTGTACGACCTTATAGCCTCCTCAGATAGATGCAATCCTGGATGTCCAAAAAGCTTTTGTTTCCTCCTCTCAATATCTTCAGACATCATACTGTAGTTAGTGTCCCAGAAACTCTTGACATCTGTGACTTCACAATAAAGAAGCATTGTCACGAAAAGCTCTCTTAATTGGGACGGCATTGCCCAACGGTTGGCCTCGCTCATTGCATCATTCCACTCCCTATCATTGCTTAGGAGACCACACGCGTAACACGCATCCTTGTAAGTAGGATACAATTGTCCATCTATCCTTCTCATATCTTCAAAACTTGTTGCCCCCTTGACTATTGTGGACATGACATAGGTCCACCCCGACGCGGCCACGCGCGGGTTTGGGTAGGCGAATGAATCTCCATATGAAACGGATCGAATTGAAATTTAGGTCTATGTGGAGTCGCCACCGAATTTTGTGGTTATTCGGAACCATTCGAGCCCACTCTATGTCGTAGTGGTCCGTATACAAAATACGGCCCATTTCCGATGTCAGAGTTTATTGGGCTCGTCCCTTTGCATTTGATACCAATACCGACATTATCGGATATTGTGTATTGAATGACTCTCGTGCGCCAACGGTTTCGGGCATCCGAAAACCGAGGTTCTGAGTAAGGGGTGAGGGTACGTGTTGAGAAGCCCACAAAGGACACCCAACCCCGCCCGCACATTAGCGGCCTCTACTAAGAATTCGAGTGACTTACAATACGCGCGCTAGTTAAACGGGAAAATGATATGCAAAGATTATTTTCCCTAAACATGTGAATGGAATTGAAAAGGGTTTCTAAGTCGATTTAATGCAATTAATTCTACGTCAAAGTGGAATTTTAGCATGTGGGTTCATTTTAGTAAAATAAAATAAACGACAAAAATCGACAAAGGAAACAATCAAACCGTTAGTAACGATGTAACGAGTAATAGATTGAATAAAGATATAGATGTGATGAATGCATGATTTTGGAAAGAATAGTAGGTCACGTGATGGATTAACACGTGTTGACCAAGGTCAAGGGAAAAAAAAAATATATCGAGATCTAAAAAAAATGTTTTGTCTAAAAAAAATGATGTTCGAAGAATAATAATAAAAAAGAGCGAAACTGTTTTCTTCGGAAAATTGATGATTTTATTAAATCGCGTACAAATATTGCGTAATTTGCACTCGACCTAATATTTTCGATATTCGTCGTATTCAATATTCGATTATGAAATCGATATTAAATACTTGGAATAATTTATACTCGATTTTAATTTTGATGTTCGTCATATCCCATATCCGATTATGGAATCGATATGGAATACTAGAGTGAAAAAATAAAGAAAATAATATAAGTCGTTTTAAATTAACTAGCACGATATAAATTTTCTCCGCGTTTATTAATGTCGTAATTAATTCAATTGAATTAGAGGACATCTATATTAGCATCAACGAAAATCGTGTTAATTAATTTATTTGACTAAATCATTAGATTCGACATCCAATTATGGAATTGGTATCGAATCTAATAGATCGATACTTTAATTAAAAAAAAACTCGACTTGATTCTCTCCGCATCCCGACATCATAATTAATTCTTGCGAATTGTTTGATGTCGGATCCGCATGAACGGGTTTCGACCCTTATTAAATATAATGCTTGTTTTTGAAAAATAATGTAAATATACGACTAATGATAATGATGCAAACAAAATAAAAAAAGTATTGTTTAAGTTAACTAATCTCAATAATCAAATAATCGGGGTATTGGAACAAGCGACCGTCAACGCTGTGTGCAGTACACTTGTATATTCGTGTTTCCTTATTCCGATACCCCTCTTATTCGACACAAATCGATAAGTATTTTAATGTTTTGTATTAGTATTATCGATATTATGATGCAATAAAGAAAAAAAAATAAAGAAAAAAAAAGGTAAGAAAAAGCGAAGAAGATGACGAGAGGAAGAGAAGAAGGAGAGAACGGGGTTTTGACACCCTCAACCTACATGTTCTTGTCTCGGATCGATCTCGTAACCGTGGCTTTAACACAAGAGTCTTCGAGGTTTTATGGAGGTTAAGTTATGGTGGCTCGGAATTGATTCCTAAAACTAGGTTTAGGGTTTTTTGCTAGTGTAGAATTGCTAGGGTTGGATTAGGGTTTGTAATAGATGTTGTATGTGTGTGTAGGGTTGCTCTAGGGTTTTTTTCAATGTGTCTGAAAGTGTGTTGCATGGGGGTGTTTATATAGGCATGGTCATGCACTTTGGTGTCTAGGGTTTTGCCTTGACGGACTTGACCTGATGGCCCGTCTGAAGATGGACTGTTGGTTTTGCTTCTTGAGTTGGACTTTTGATGTTGTGAACGGACTTGACCTGATGAGTTGTGACCAGGGTTGACCCAATCGCAAAAAGTCGGTTTTAATTCCGGTGTCGGTTTTGGCCCAAATTAGTCTTGTTTGGCTCGGAACGGTCCGCTGGGCCTGGATTCGAGGTTGATTTTGTGAGATTTGTACTCTGTAAGTGTGTTAGCCAGCGATTAATGGATTTGAGCCCGTATCCGAGCGCATAGAAGCACGTTAGCGTCCGATCATCATCGGGTGTTTTTTGGAAACTGCCATAGACACCTGGCAGTCAAAATGCGGGTGTCTACAACTATGTTAAGAAGTAGACGTAGATAGTACCTCTCCCCTGCAGTAGGGTGGACATATGTTATCCTCCGTATACATTGCCCTTGCTTCCTTCTTTCCCATCCTTTTTTCCAAACATACTTCGTAGGGAATTGAGCGTAGGACAATGTTCTCGCCTCTGAATACTGCGAGTTCGTCGTCATCCATGCTGTAAGCATGGTGTCTGTTTCATTTGCCTCATCTATTATTTCGCCAACGGTATCGAAATCATTCAGTACGATTGCTTGTTGACCTTCTAAGTGCACAGGAAGACGCATAACAGAAGGGTTGTGGTCCTGTATCTCAAACTCAAATATTCTCCATGCCGCTTCACTTGCAGATATATAACGACAATCTAGATAAGATTGCACCTCGTCCTCGGAATTTCCCTTCACCAACATAGTTGCCTTATCCGCTCCCTTCGTGATATATTTAAATAAATACTTAATCGCACGGGCAGTATTGCACCACTCAACATTTATATGAGAGTCGAACATAATAAGTAGGCCGGGATTGTAGGGCACGACAGATCTATTGTCCAATTTAACACGACCTTTCTCAATGAACCTACATGATTCAATATTGGATACATCAGGTGATATGCGCTGCGACTCAGCCAAAAAAGTATATTGTTATCTCTAGACATGGAGCCTAATGCACCTTTAAATTCTATATACTTAATTTCCTTTTCTTAAATCTCCATCAAACCTTTTAAAAGATAGTAAATTTAAAAGAGTAATAATTTGTGTACTCATCTTTACACATATTTGTAATATATTTCATATGACTCAGATCCCTATTAAATCTCTTAAAAACGTGCAATGCAAGGGCTTAAATGGTTGAGAGTACTACCTTTCATCTTGCTGTCTCCTGTAAACTGGATAACCATTGTCGTCAATGGTTGTCTCTTGGTTGAACGACTTGGGGTACTTTTTGGTGCAATTATTGTTCACCATGCAGGGGCATTTTGGATTGTCAACGCCGCACGGGCCATGAATCATATACTTAGAGACTAAATCATAGAGCCCTCTGTCTAAATCCTTATCTGGAATTTCTGCGCTTATGATACTATCTACATACTGAGCAGAAGCAACTACTTCATCTTTCTGGAGCCACAAAAGTATATGTGCATGTGGCAAGCCACGCTTTTGGAATTCAATAGTAGTCACATCTGCAACATTATAATTATAAAAAGAATGAGTATACCTACCTTATAAGAGAATGATAAATAACTGGAACGAATATGCATTGACTATAATAATAAATACGTTATACTATTTGAAAAAGGGAAATAGTACCAGCGACAACAGTACCAAAGTACTCTTCCTTTTTTAGGCAGTCCATCAGTTGCCTTAGCTTTAGCCTGAAAACCCTCGCGATTATGTCAGGTCGGTCCTCTGGTCTTTGCCCATCAATATAACTTAACATCGCTTCTACTTCCGGCCACTTTGGATTCGCTGTGAACGTGATGAATAAATGTGGATTACCATACCATCTGCATATTGCCATTGCGTCGTGATAATTTTGTTGCATATACCTTTTACATCCTGTGAAAGAAGCTGGCAGAAATATCCTCTTTCCCACTTTAGCACCTATATAGTCTCCCTCGTTAAACGCGTCACAAATATTGTTGAGCATTTCACACCGAAAGATGGATTGATTGCTCTTAATGTACCATAATCTCTGCGATTCTATAGAGAAATAACAATCAACTATGAATTGCTGGAACAACCTGTCGGCGGATATTAGACCCCGACCGTCCGATAATCGTTGTTGTAATCTGTATGCATAGAATTCTCTCATCGTAATATGTCCCCTCTTTATCTTTTTCTTTTTACCCAGGGGGTTTACATTTCTGTACGATATTCCTAGCCGAAAGCTGTCTTCCCCATATGGAAAAAGGAGAGGATATTGTAAAGCCATGAACGATGGATGTAACTCACTTATTTTTTTTAAATATCCATCTTTGTAGGCCACAATTATATCTCTACCGCGGACATCGTCTTCCGTTGCCCCAAATATCAGACCAGCGATTTCAGAAGACGTTGGGTTGTTATATCTCTTATCTTGACAATCTCTGGTACCATACAGCCTTATTGATAGGTGTAAGTCCTTGTCTTCCCTCAATCTTTCTCGTGCCATTCGAAACGTCTGAACCAGAGGATTCACATCGTCTAACATATCCTTCAGCCCCGAGAGGATACGATCATCTAGTACGACGCTTCCATCTTTGCCGGCCAGTGCGTTCGCCCTCAGTTTTAACTCGGCCTCAGTGTCATATACATATAACTGTAGATATGATGGTTGTTCTGAACCGCTGGGAAGAAGCGAACCTATACGATGACATACTTGCCCACTTATACGAAATACATACGGTCCGGGAGTCGTGTTCACAGATTTATCAATTGTTGCCCCCATTGACGTCAGCGCGTAACCTGAGTTATATGTCCTAATGTTGTTTCGAAATGCAACACTATCCTTATCCTTGCTGTAGTCTAACAGTTTCTTCAAGTATTCAGGAGGGTCTTTTAATATCGGGAGCTGTACCGTCCCCTCCTTACAACACATGCTAAATTTGAGATTACTCTTTGTACTTGATCTCTTAACCCTTTCATCATACCACATAATCGCATTACAACTGCCACACGTATATTCTGGCAACCCAAGACTAAGATACGCCATCTGTCTTTGAATCACACCTACGTCGTTCACAAAAAATAATACGGAGTAGTTAGAAACACGAACTAATTTATTCAATTTGTGTAAAATGATCCCGTTTAACTCTTAAAAAAGCTCTTAGGATTATAAACGTGGGTAAATTTTCCACAACTAAAAATTATCATAAAGTTATGAATCCATTACATAAAGTTATTAAACTTAATATTACGTAGTATAAAATATTTTATACTATAATATTTTATACTATAAAATCATATTATATACTTTCCTAATAAACTTAAATAAATATTATTAAACTTATTCATACTTTCCTAATAAACTTAAATAAAATAATAATGTTACTACGTATGATATTTATAATATTTCCTAACAAATATTAAATAATATACTATGATATATATTTATAATGTTACTACGTATTTCCTAATATTTATACTATAATATGTTCCTATATTATAATACTAAATAATATACTATTAAATATTTAATAGTATGATATTTATTATATTACTAAAATATTAGTTCTATATACTTTCCTAATAATATTATTATACTTTTTTATGATTATGTTTTCCATATTAATAAATTTAAATAAAAAATAACCAATGAGCATATACTTTCCTATATTTTACTATTATTATATTATATTATAGAAAGTGCAAAATTCATTGTCAAACATAAAGTAAAAAGAAATACTTAATTAAGCATATTTACTTCTTAAAAAAAATTAAAAAAATTAAGCATATTTTAAAAGTTAAAATTATATCTAACATAGATTATTATTTAGTATATTATTGTCGACCTATAATCCTATAATTATAAACCTAACATACTTAAGTCTCATTCAATTCGATCAATGTAATTACGTAGTTTACCATATTATTATTATTACTATATTACTATATACTGTATACTATATATTATTATATTATATAAATGTCTATTGTTAAATACCGGTTTGTGTGTCGATGGTTTGATGGTCTCCGGTTCTTCGTTTCTGCCTCCTCTCGATCCGTTGAGTTGCTTTTCGTTTTCGAGTATTGGTACAGGGCGTATCGGTTGCCATTCCACAACTTCAATATTAACTTAATAATAGCAGGTAGAACAATTGAGATATGTTGGTCTCTAAATAACCCAATGCTTTCTTATTTGTAATTAGGATTGAAAACAAATATATTTTTTCTAAGTTGCTAATTGTGCATAACACCGATGACCTTAAAATTGTATTTATAGGCTATCATACTTACCTAATTAAAACGGAGGAAGACAATATTAATGTATTATCATTGTATTCTTTTTGTCTTTATGGAAGAATTTACCTTTTTGTTGGTTTCCTTTTTTGTTATGGAAAATTGTTTCTCATATTACAATCTTATAATCACTTCTAGGTCATTCTTTGTCCAAATATAAGTCCCATGTGGTATGTCGTTTCTTAAATATATAATCTAAGCCCTAAATTATGGGAAAATAACTTAAAGACGATTTCTCCATATAATATTAATATATATATATATATATTACAATAATTTTAAAAAAAATTAATTGTTTTTTATTTATTTATGATACTTTCCTAATTGTTTTGATGAAATTGACCAATTAAGGCAACTCTTCCATGTACTATTAATTCAATTATTATTATCATTATTGTTGTTGTTGTTGTAGAATTTTTATTGCAGAATTCTATATTTTCTATGTATTATTACGTAGTAATCAACTATTATCAATTACGGAGTATTACTTTCCCATTGACCGGGCTCTTGATTATACATTGCTATACATAGTATATATGTTGAAGAATTATGGGCTGGTGAATCACGTAGTATATCGATACCATTAATATTATGAATAAACCATACAGTAATGGTTAATTATACCTCATGGAAATAATTACCCATCAATAATTAGCCACTTTACGGAAACAACATTACTTGGCTTGGCTTTTCATGCTGATTTAAGTATGCTATCGGTGAATTAACTACCGATGAATGGAAGCCTACTAATTGCTCATATTGGGGATATACGTGAATTTCACAAGGAAACTAACCATTCGAATATATTTTTATCGGCTAAGATTAACTAATCAAGCCATTGTATTAGTAATGGAAGTCATATATATTTTTAAACCGTACGATAAAGTAACGCAATGAGAAAGATTAGTAGAAGAGTTTATGTATACATAGTATATGTTGAAAAACTATATTATATTGTATTGTATTATAATAGTAAATGTCATATAAGAGTTATCTTTGAACCAACTTGCGTTTTCTATATATAAAGTGTATCTCGGTATGTTGGAGGTGACGCTACTTGTACGACTTTATTCTTCCTTAAACTTAACTAATTTGAACTAATTCGTACACATTGAATTGAGAAAAAATATTGAACTAAATAGAAACGACTTCAATTGAATTGATCTAAACATGTATTCTGTATAGCAAAAATTGTTGATATATTAGATACGGAGTAGCTCTCAATGCGAGATACATATATCAGTAAGTAGGTCGTAGGTTCTTCAAAAATAAGCTAAGTAGGGAAGGTTATGCAGGATAACGACGGCTATATATACTATTAATAATAATAACAATATTAATCTAAATATAGCATAATGCTTGATATAAGGACAAAAAGTAGTTAAGGTAACGGCAACTATAGTATTATTGGATTGATTGTTGAAGAATCTTCGGCATGTGTTATCCGGTGTGTCTTTGCTGCTTCACTTGTGGGCTGCATTAAAATAAAATTATTGTCATTGTATAAAGGAGATGAACGTTATATTTGTATGCAATAAGAGTGAAGATACGTACCCTCAACTTTTTACGTTTTTTGCTCGTAGAAGAACCAGTCTCATACTGCTTTGGGTCATTGACCTGACAATCAGAATTAAGTCTCCTGTTGTGTGATGATAAATTATCATCAGGGGTTGAAACTTCAGAAGCCTACAAAAGAAAACCAATCACTTGTTTATTTAATACTCGTATATTAAAGTTGACTTAATTTATACTCGTACATGTTAAGTTATATGAACATTACCTTGCTTAGGCTTTCATCAACAATTTTCAATAAACTAAATATTTCTCTATTATTTTGATCATGATTATATCTAGTGATTTTCAGCTTAAATAAAAACTCTTTTTCCTCGAATGTACTGTGTATCAGCTCTGGTATCGGGCTAGAATCTTCGGCATCTTCATCAAGCTACATAAAATATAAAGAGATTATCAATTGTACGTTTTGCCTTCGGTCATAAATATTTAAAAAGCTTAATTAATGTGTCATACTTACGTCATTCATGTGTGTATCATACAAACTTATTGCATCTTGTCCTATTAACTTCTTAGCTTCTTTATCAAGTACGGTGAAAATTGTAGAGCCAGTGTCGTCTTCAACGCACATCTCAATACGATATCTGTAATATTAAAAATAGATAATCAATTTGAATTATTACAATTCAATGTAAGTATGAACGTTATTATTATAATAATACACGAACCTAATAGTTTGCCTCTCAACTGTCTTCACACATTTGAAGCACCAGAAATCTGTAGCCCTTTGATGTGGTTTAGAATTGCAATCAATGCATGAAGAGTAGTACCACGGTTGCTTAGTATTGATTTTGGTAACTTTAGCAACGCAATCAACTATGGAGTCCTATAATTTAAAACACGTAAAATAATATGTAAGCAATTAAGAGGTAGTAATAAAAATAAGAAAGAATATGAATTCAAACAAAGATTTATTCTAACTTATAATTTTAATTATACTGTACTAACTTGTAATTAAGATATAGTAATAAGAATATGAATTGAAGCAAAAGCTTAATACTAACTTGTTGATATTCCGTTTTCCAATGATCCTTGATAGCGTGAATATTCTTTCGATCCCAAGTAATATTCCCGGTTGCGGTAATATTCTCATATCCATCCCAATAAACCAAGGTAAAGGAAAAAAACAATACAATTGAGGTGATTATATTAAGTATTACTTTAGGATAAACATAGTTGTTTAAAATTTATAATGCATACCTTAAAAAGGTCTTGAATTCATTAACCTCATTGATATCGAGGTTAATATATAGCCTACTCGAACTTGATGTTGATAAACTAAGGTAGCCTAGGTGATAAAACATTAGTGGTTAGTTGTACCATCAGTCCATCACTGAGCCTAATATAATAATAATAAGCAATATTGTTGAATTTTGAGTTACCGTTATAATCTCTTGCCAAAAGAGATGTTATTGTCACTATCTTAACATTATCTTCAAGATCAAGCTGTCGTTTTTGTGAAATATAGTCGGTGGAACATTGACCCCATAATTTAACTTTTACACGTTGTCCTCTGTAGCAAAAATTTGTAATGTTATTAGATAATACTCCGTATTAAATACTTTTTCATAATTATATAAGGAGAGATTTTCTATTTTCTCTTGAAAAAAGATACTGTTGGTCTTCTATTTCAAGTTTTGTGTTGGCATCTTCTCCTGAATCATCGACAACCTTTCCAAATATATCTGTAAATATTTATGTATATTTAAATCGTAATTTAGACTGTTAACCAAAACATATATAATAATGATGTGAAATAGAAATAGAAATACTTATAACAAAGTAAGTAACATACCACTTAAAACCGAGAAGTTGTCACGACGGTCGTCAAGATGATGAAATTGCACAAAGTCAAATTTATGCTTAGGAATAATGACCTCCGTGTCTTCACTAACAGACTTAACAAAAGTATCAAATTGAAAGTTTAGCATTATTTTGCTGTCGCTTACGACACGATACTGTTCCTTGTTAGGAAGAACCTCAAAATTTTTAATGATATATATTTTTCCTTCCACAAGCTTTTGACGCAATCGTGAATTTTGACCACTGCGTAGTGTTGCATGGACATATTCACCCTGCAATGCAAAAAGATTGAAAATTTTTATGTAGGATGCGAACGAATTAAATTCAATTAATCATAATTTTCAGAATGCATATATTATTTAGATAACAATAACATGGATTATTTACCTCTTCGTCAATAAGAACCATATCGGTACAAATCACGAACCCTTTTTTCTTAATGCTTTCCACGTCCCACAATCTGGAAACACGAACTCTGATTTTCCAATCGCTCCTTTTCGAGTTTAATTCATTAATAAATGAATACGGCCTAAAATATAATGACATCATATCGTTATTACAGTTTTAAAATACTACGTAACACATTCGAATAATAATAATTATTATTATTATTATAATTATAATAATAATTATAATAATACGTAACACATTCGAATAATAATAATAGTAATAATAATAATAGTAGTAGTAGTAATAATAATAATAATAATAATAATAATAATATAATAATAATAATAATAATAATAACGTAGTAGTGGAAAATAGACAAATCTTGTAGATACGTTGTACCTAGGTGCTGGGTTTGACATTGATATTGTGGTTATTGAGAATTACGTACTTGGATGAATGATTTTTTGTGACAAATTCAACCAGTATTTATATATTATTATTTTCCATATGTTTGAGAAAATAATTAAGGCAACCCTTCCATATACTATTATTGATTATATATTATTATGTAGTATAGTATATTTCTATAGATTTATATATTTATATCAGTCAATCAATCATTATAAACTACGTATTTCCTAATAGTATTTTTCATTATTAATAAAATAATAATGTTACTACGTATGATATTTATAATATTTCCTAAATAATATTAAATAATATACTATGATATATATTTATAATGTTACTACGCATTTCCTAATATTTATACTATAATATTTTCCTATATTATAATACTAAATAATATACTATTAAATATTTAATAGTATGATATTTATTATATTACTAAAATATTAGTTCTATATACTTTCCTAATAATATTATTATACTTTTTTATGATTATGTTTTCCATATTAATAAATTTAAATAAAAAATAACCAATGAGCATATACTTTCCTATATTTTACTATTATTATATTATATTATATTATTATTATTATATCATATTAATAAGCGGACCAATCAGATCGCTCGATGGAACGGACCAATGAGATCGCTCGAAAAAAGCCTAAAATATATATATATATATATTGATTACTGTTGTGATTACCTATGCATTATTCTAGTTTTACTCCCTTTCATTAAACTTCTCCTCTCTCATTAAACTCCCTCTCTCTCCAATTCTCTCGTTTAATTTTTTTTTACTTCTCAAATTCTTTCCTTATTATCTCTTTGATAAAACTCACTTCTATTCACCTTCATCCATATGCAAATCTTTATATCTTAAACTCGTAAACTCATCAATCTTAATCCTTTTTATGCATCTTAATACGATTATGAAACTACACAACTCATTCTTCTATTCGGTATATATAAGGTATTGTTTTTTTAATCTTATTTTAGTTTATTGTTCTTATTTATTTTAACCTTAATTTCTTTTCTTTATGTTTACCCAAAATTTTATTTATTTAGATTTGAATGAGAGTTTTTGTATAATCAAAAAAAAAATTACTAATTGATTTTGTAGAATCAAACTAATTGATTTTTTTGTTTAATTTCGGATAGAGTTTTACAAATTGAGGGTTTTTCTTGTTTAATGAGTTTGTGATTAGTTTACTGATTGCGACACAAATTTTACTGATTAAACTCAAATTTTACTGATTGTGATTGATGGTTTTTACTGATTTAATTTCCAGGTTTGTTTGTTTGTTTGAATTAGGGATATGATTTTGGATGAATTTAATTTCTGGGTTCATTGTTTTAATGATCTGGGTTTGTTTGTTTGTTTGAATTTTGGTTTGTTTCTGGGGTTATTCTTCATTATGTTTTTTATTTTTATTGTCCGTTTACTCATTTTTCTTTTTTTTTATCATTGAAATTGTTTCCGTATCCATTTGTTTGTTTGTTTGAAATAGGGATGAATTTAATGACGATTTACACATATATCAGGCATCTGAGTTGAAGGAGTTCGTGTTACTAAACATGACGTCCATGTCGTGTTCTATTACCTCGTGGTCCGAATTAATGAGTTGGAGTTGATACCGACTGGACGAGCTCTCTAAATGAGTTGCTTTTTATATATATTTGTAACTTCAATTCACATATTTTGTAACTTCAGTTAACATATTTTATAACTTCAGATCGTATATTGTAACTTCAGCCCATATATTTGTAACTTCGGTTCACATATTTTGTAACTTCAGTTCACATATTTTGTAACTTCGGTTCACATATTTTGTAATTTCAGATAGTATATTGTAACTCCAGTCCATATATTTGTAACTTCAGTTCACGTATTTTGTAACTTCAGTTCACATAGTTTGTAACTTCAGATCGTATATTGTAACTTCAATTCTAATCAGTTCATATATTTTTGTAAATTCACTTCACATATTTTGTAACTTCAGTCCATATTTTTGTAATTTCAATTCACATATTTTGTAACTTCAGATCATATGTTTTGTAACTTCAGATCATATATTGTAACTTAAGTACATTTTTTGTAACTTCAATTCTAATCATTTCATATATTTTTGTAACTTCAGTTTACATATCATGTAACTTCGGTTCATATATTTTGTAACTTCAGATCATATATTGTAACTCCAACCACGTTTTGTAACTTTACATTAAAAAAAATCTAATGAACCGACTTTATTTACACATGATTTTGAAGCACATGAAAAATACAATAAATTAATTTAATAATTTATTGTATAATTTCAATTACATTTTGTGTAACTTTAGTAACTTATTAACAATCTACCGAGTAACTTCAGTTCATATGTTTTCTAACTTCAGTTCATATGTTTGGTAACTTCAGATCAATAAAATTATACTGTAGCAATAACGAAAAATACAATAAATTACATATTAAAAATAACAAATAAGAAAGAGATAAATTAAATTATTTACTACGTTTATTCGAAGTTATACTGTATGCACTTGAAATAATGCAAAAAAAATACTCCTACAAAGAAACAAAATGGACGGTGATGAAGATGATAAAACAAAAACAAAAGAAGAAGGGAGAAAATTAGATAAACTAAAGAATTCTGATTTTTTTTTTAAATTATGATTGTATGGAAGAAAAGAGAAGATGATTATTGGTAAAAGAATTAATAAATGTGTAGGAGTTATTGGTAGAAGAGTTAATTAGGGGTTAATTAGTGTGGTGGAAGGAGAGAAAAAGAATTAGGGATGGTAGTTATTGCTACATGGGGAGTGTGAATTAGGGTGGAGATTTGTGTTTTTAGATCAAATCTCAACCATACATCAACTCTCATCCAATGGCTTAAAAGAGAACTTATGCATTTATAGGGAGGGGTGTCCTTATGTGAACCCCTATATATATATATATATATATATATATATATATATATATATATATATATATATATATAGGGGGGATCAAGGGAGTTACTAACTCTCCAAGAGTCTCTTAGTGTTGATCCCCCCATCCATTTAGCTTAAAATGGACGGTGGATGAATGGGTTTAGATTGTATTAAAAAAAAAAAAAAGAGTGTTGCGGGACTGATGTGCTGTGGACAGCCATCACCCATCATCCATCAACCCCATCACTAGTCAATAGCCTCCTCACCCTATCCCCCAATTAATTTCCCTCCTCTCTATACTCCCGCCCAAAGCGTTTTACCTTCCCCATTCACCTATTTTCAATTCATTTCCTACCTAATCACTCACCGCCCTCTTCCTCTCTCAAAAAAAAATCAATCTCCATCTCCATCTCCATTTCCGCAGCTTCTCCATCTCCATCTCCATTTCCGCAGCTTCTCCATCTCCAATAAGGTATGTTGAATGTTCTATTTTCGACCTCCGATTTTCTTTTTATTCCATTTTCATGAACCCTAAAAAAACCAACTCCCGCATGCATGAACCATACAAAATGATAAAAGAGCATTTTTCCAACCCGATAACCCTGATTTTGAGTTACAGTTGTTGTAGTTGTACAGTGGTTGTAGTTATAGAGTCGAAGATGAAGATTTTTTCCTTTGACAACTAATATTCACACAGTTTTTATTCTTGATTAATCGTTATTCCTCTAGTTATAACCCTAATTTTGAGTTGTAGTTATAGAGCTAAAGATGAAGTCTTTATTTCTTTGTTGAAGTTCATGTTGAAGTTCCCATAGTCGTAATTGTAAGTATGCATGTGCCATCGATTACACAGTTCTTTGTTGAAGTTTTGCATGCTTCCTTGTTGGGGTTTACGTTAAAGCAGTGTTATAGTCACAGACATGGTGTTTGGGAAGAAATAAAACTAACATTTGAAGAGTCATACAGAGTTGGTTGTACAGTCATACAGAGTTGCTTGTACAGCCATACAGAGTTTGTTGTGAAGTCACAGAATGATGTACAGTCACACGTTTGAAGCCACACAGTCGCAGTCTTATGATGCAAAGTCACACGCTTTATATTGTATAGTCACAGAGTTGGTTGTACAGTCATTGCAACAGTTGTACAGAGTTGGTTGTACAGTCATACAGAGTTGGTTGTGCAGAATGATGTACAATCACACCTTTGGATCTACACAGTCGCACTTGTTATGATACAAAGTCATACGCTTTATATTGGATAGTCATGCAGTGTTGGTTGTATAGTCACCCGTTTGAGGCTGTATAGTCACACTCCTTATGTTGCAGAGTCGCTCTCTTTTTACTGTAGAATCACACCGTTGAAGCCGTATACTCGGTTGTAAAATCACACTCTTTACGCATATGATTTTACAACTGAGTATACGGCTTCAACGGTGTGATTCTACAGTAAAAAGAGAGCGACTCTGCAACATAAGGAGTGTGACTATACAGCCTCAAACGGGTGACTATACAACCAACACTACATGACTATCCAATATAAAGCGTATGACTTTGCATCATAACAAGTGCGACTGTGTAGATCCAAAGGTGTGATTGTACATCATTCTGCACAACCAACTCTGAATGATTGTACATCATTCTGTACAACCAACTCTGTACAACCGTATCACACTCTTTACGCATGTTGTTATTGCAGCAGAATGTCGGGTGCGAAGAAGAAAATTCAAACGAAGACCAGTAAGAATAAGGCCGTGGCAGAGACATCAGTCCGCGAAAATGTAATTGATGATACATTGGTTGTGGACCAAAATTTGGGTAAGAAGAAACATAAGAAGAAGAAGACTGTTGTAAAGTCTGTTGAAGATACATCAGGGGACCACATCGTTGCCGAGACGAATGTGGTGGAGACAGAAATCGTTGACGAAGGCAGGCACAAGAAAAAAAAGAGGGTGACTTTTGATTCACCGGTCGCCGACCAAAATTTGGGTAAGAAGAAACATAAGAAGAAGCATAAGAAGAAGACTGTTGTAGAGTCTGTTGAAGATACATCAGGGGACCACATCGTTGCCGAGACAAATGTGGTGGGGACAGAAATCGTTGACGAAGGCAGGCACAAGGAAAAAAAGAGGGTGACTTTTGATTCACCGATCGCCGATCTGGATGTGGGTGAGACAAAAAGTGTTGAGGAAAGCAGGCCAAAAAAAAGAGGAGAGTCAAATCTGATACAGTGGCCGACCCTACATACGTGAGTGTGTCTCGGAGGAAGAGGGGGGGACCGCCGAGAGGGTCAGCCAGATATTCACTGTAGGCCAAAGCGGTTGCACCAACTAATTGCGCAATTATCGGATGATCAGAAAGAGAGGGTGCGTGGTGTTGGCTTTGGCGGGCTCTTGGACCTGAGGATCGAATCGGTCCCCACTGACCATGCACTTATGTTCCTACGTGCATTTTCTGACGGGTCCCATATTTTTCGCGCCTCACGCCGGGAGGCATTCATGATGTCAAAGTACGACGTCCACGATTGCCTCCAGCTACCTTTAGGCCCTCATCCGGTGAAATTAATCCCAACACAAAATAAGAAAGGGGCAGACTCACCTGACGTGATCAGGTTAAAGAGTACCTGGCGGAAGGGGTTCGATGTGGTTGACAGCAGTGGGCCAATAACATTAGGGAGGGTGCACAAAAATTTAATGGCAACCAAAGCCGCTGACGACGACTTTGTTCGCAGGTTCGTGTTGTTCGCGTTGTCATCATTCCTCGCGCCTACTACGAACAACTCACTGGACCTGAGTCTGCTGGCCGCAGTGGAGGACGTGGAATTGATTGGTGAACAGGACTGGTGTAGCTTTGTCCTACAGGATCTGGTGCGGGCAGGTAAGGGGACGCGTGACCCCAACAAAGTCGTCAACTACCTCCGGAGGTGCATCCCTATTCTGATGATTGCGTACTTCCAGCGCTACGATTTCCGTAGCGAGACTTGCAGATGCGACATACCATTTATCGCACATTGGGATGCACGGAAAATAAGCGATCGTCTTGCTGGGGAACTGGAGACGGGATCCCTGGGAAATCAGCTACGTTCGAAGGTGTCGTACCCACGTACATGTGGGAAAACAGGCAGCGAGTGCACCCCCGCTATAACGATGCCCTCTGACAAACAGCACTCTAGTCCAAAAAGAATAACGACAGGGATGGAGAGAGGCGACCAAAAAGACGTAAGTGATCTCCCAGCCACTCTATAGATCATCAATTTATTGTTCGTGAAACGATTTAATCTGAAAGTCTTGCCTATGTTTTAAAAAAACTGATAGTCATGGTCGTTATGATCACACTCATCCTGATGTATAGTCCCATACTATTAGCTGTATAGTCACACACTATTACTTGTATAGACACACGCATTATGTTATCCAGTCAGTACTATAACCTGCACAGTCACACGCTATAAACTGTATAGTCACACACTTTATTCCTTACAGTCACACACTTAGATGCTTAGTCATAGTTACACTGCCAGCCTCAACACCACTGAGCTTCGCACAAATGATTTGACTTCAACTGAATTATAGGACGACCGGCGTTTTTTCATGGAATTCCGAAGGTGTGCGCTAGCCTTTTGCGGTTTCTGTGAGCAGGCTGCCTCAAAAGTAAGAGAAATATCGACGAGGAACAATGCAGTTCCAAGTCAGGACCCGTCCTCCCAACAATTCTGGGAAGATCCATCTGTCCTCCGGTATATCGATGAAGTCGTTGTGTTGGCCGGCCAGTTGAAGCAGACTACCCAGAACGCCCCCGTCGTTGAGGGCGAGCAGCAGCGCGATGCTGAAGCCTGCGGTCTGGTACGTCAAATTATGCAAGACTTGCGTGATTCTGGTTACGCGGATGAAGATATTGACAAATCAGGTTTCTACGTGGGAGATGATGATGGAACAGAGGGTTACGATGATTAGGGGACTTTTGATGGTGGCATCGTGACACCAGGTTTCTGTGAGGGGGAAGTTGAAGAGAATGATGCCGCTGTAGAAACAAACCAAGACTCCGCTGTGCAGGGTTCGGTGGACATGAGTCCGACCGTAGTGGTAGCTCTACGGCAAGCAGGGTGGGGGCAGACGCACGGTCGGCTTTAGATGTAACACCAGCTCCGCCCGATGCGACAGTCAGTTCTAGCCTTGAGAAGGAACTGCACAAAGCAGGCTGGCTGTAGCGGACGCTGTTGCCACCACGCCCGCGACGGAAGAAATCGTCACGACCGATACTCAACAGACAGACGGTGGTTCAGTGACCAGGACACACCCGGAGGCTAAACATCATCGGTACATCTTCCACTCTGACGTGACATTTGAGTGCATGGACACGATTCCGGACAATTTGGGCTGCACGTTGGACTGTGGAAGAGTAATGAGGGGGCAGCTTGTAATCTCTGGATTCATGTGCTCCAACATCGTCATCTTCTGGGATATCCTCAGCGTACGGAAAGACGTAATCGACTACGTCTTCGACCGGGGAACGCCACGTCCGTCAGGGTACGTACTTATTGTCCTGGTCATGTTGTTTTTAAAAAAGCACGTGCTAATCGGGACTTCGTTTGTTCTGCAGCGAGATGCTGGTCGAGTACACAGCTTACGACTGTATCGCGAGGGGCGACATGCAGACGCTCGAGCCTGGCCTGGAGGTGATGAATAACATCGTTGACTGCTGGTGTAGGCTGCTGAACCACCTGGTGCACGACAAAAAAGCATCAAGAGTAACCAGTAAATGTTACTTCTCTCTTGGACATACGGTACGTTCAACCCCCAAATAAGGTGTATAATCGCACACAATTGGCTGTATAGTCACACACTGTTACCTGTATAGTCACACCCATTGTGTTGTCCAGTCACCGCTATAAACTGCACAGTCACACGCTACAAGCTGTATAGTCACACATTTTACGCTGTACAGTCGCACTCATGTAAAACACAAACTGACTACATGTATTACCATCAATGCATGTGAGCAGGCCCCAGTGTTGTCATTGTGGAAGGAATGAGGCAGGGGCAATAAATATGACAAGGAAATATTTTACGTGTGGGACGAGTGGATAAAAAATAGTTTCTCCGACTTTGCTTTGGACTCGGACATGGTATTATCCTGGACATACTATCTATTCGTAGTTGTTATCAACCCATAATCCTGACGCATTGTTTGCAGATGTTTGTCCCAATCTTGACGGGTGACGAGGGTCACTACAGTTGCGCCTGCATCAACTTCAATTCTGGGCAAATAGAGTACCTCGACAATCAGTTGTACGATAAAGATTTTACAAAGTTGTCCTACTATGGCATTGCTCGGACAGCGGTCAGGCCCTTTTAATTTAATATTGAATCAATTATGTGACCGGAATGTGTCCAACAACTGATCCTGTTTGAACTTGTTTTGCAGGTTAATAAGATGGGGAGTTCATTGTACAACGAGGGATGGAGAAAGGTGAGAAGGTCCGTGCGTTCAAATTGGTAAACGTTCCCTTATCATGGCAGGGAGTGGGGTACTCCGCCAATGACTGTGGAGTGTACTTGATGGTGCACATGATGCTGTACAACGGGTCCCCGTTCAACTGCTCCTTGGGGACAATGGCGGCCATGAATATGTGCAGGGCGGAGATCACGGCGACCCTTATACTGAGCGACGCGAACAAGATGAGGAACGATGTTTTGCAGAAAGTGATTGAATTCGGAAAATACAAGGAATCGTTGGAATCTGCCCGTACGTTTGAAACCACTCCTGTGAAGGCAACCGCCAAGAAGCGTCTGAGCAAATCACCGAAAACACCTGGACCCGCCCCCAGATCAGTCCCAGAAGAAAGACAGTCGGCGATTAAGTCTCGGATACGGGGCTGTGGAGATGGGTTGGGTTGCTCCTTGAACCAGGGTGAACCTGCCCCGGACGCCATTGTCATGTCACTCGTATTTCGCCTGTGAGTGGGGCTGACGAGTGGGATGCTCAGCCTGCGAAAACACACCGCCGACTACTGCTTCCTCGACGATAATGGGTACGACGAAAAGTAAGTGACCGTCTTTTGTTCCTGATGCGTGTTTTATATTACACCTACTAACCGGTGTCAACAAATCCGCAGTGAACGCTTTGGGTCCTACGGCCCTCGGGCGCAGCTGAAGAGGCGTGACATTCAATCGCTCTTCTCCGCCGGTGGCATGAGCGCCGCTGTGCTGGAGTGTTGGTCGCACCTAATGAACTGGTGCGAATCAGACGACAACCGGCGTGGGTTATCCTCCCCCACGGACCCAACGATGGCGTGGTTCGGAATTCAACACATGGTATGCCCCCATAACCTACTACCTATCACACTAAATAGTACAAATGATCCCCATTCACATTAAATAGTTAGAAATAATCACAAAGTTCACTTAGTACAGTCACACATGTTGACATGTACAATCACATGCTATCAGTTGCACAGTCACACATATTGAGGTGTACAATCACGTGAAATACGTTGCACAGTCACACATGTTGATGTGTACAATCACTCTTGTTGAGGTGCACAATCACACTCTGCACGCTGCAAAGTCACGCAGCTTAGTCTGTACAATCACGTGCTATAAGTTGCATAGTCAGGCATTAAATAGTACAAATGACCCCCATTGACATTAATAGTCAGACATCACTTTGCAGAGTCACTCTTGTTGAAGTGCACAATCACGTGATATAAGTTGTACAGCCACGCACATTATATAGTCAGACATCCTAGAATTTGAATTCACACTGTCATGTATAATCACACTCTGCACGCTGCAAAGTCACGCGGCTTAGTCTGTACAATCACACACTTTAGTCTGTACAATCACACACTTTGCGGTGTGCGGCCACGCACATGATATATTCCATTCTCGCATCCTGTCACTGATGACAACTAATATTCGCCATCCGTTAGGACTCACTGACCCGTATACTGGAACGACCCGACTCAAGTACCCCTGCGGAAGAAGACACTGACGGTCTGTACGAAGCGTGGGACAGATTCATACAAGACTGCGCCGGGACATTCGACTTGAACGTCGAACTGTTGTTTTTCCCGGTGCATACTATGGGGCACTACGCGTGCGTGTGCGTCAACTTTAGAGAAAGAACAGTTGATATCCTTGATCACCAGACACATGCCCCAGGGTCGCATATGTTCCGGGTGTCTAGCGAGATAGTAAGTTGCACACATATGCTTTATTTCACCACGTCAAAAATATTCTACTGCTTGGGTGCTGATGTTTACTATTACCTAATACTGCAACAGATGCAAGCATTGAGGGTCTACATGGACGAGAAAGGGCTGATTAAGGGCAGTCACCTGGCGGATTTTGAGCATCGCCAAGTAAATTTGGAATGGCAGAGCGCCCGGAAGAACGATCCGGAGTCCGGCATTTTCTGCTTGATGCACATGTGCCTGTACGACGGTGTGCCGTTCACCCACACTGATATTGGGTCAAAGCTCGGGAGGCGTTACTTGTCATTCGAGGTGGCAGCAAGTCTCGTACTTGCTGACATGAATTAAGCTCGCGACGACGTGTTGCCGAAAATTTGCGCTTTCATAAGAAACGCTACGTGCATATGGATCAAACTCGATGACAAACGTAAACTGGGGAGACTCGTGGAACGAAAGACCTCAGCGAACCGTAAGGCATGAATGTGTAGTGAAGTAAAAACATTTTTTTGTGAATATAGAAAAAATCTCATGTTCGAGTATCTTCTGAGTATCAGATGAATGACAACTCAGTATCAGGGTCGCATGTGCGACGTGATACAGTCACGCAACTTCTGACTCACAGTCGTAGTCAAACTTCTGCAGAGTCATGACAGACGACCACAAAATCACCAATTAATTATACTAACTACCCCTGCATATATGTCCATCCATTTACTTTCAGATTATTTCACCTTTAAAAAAACCGATGGTTCCCTTATTTACAGAAGACACGAAAAAAAACAATACACGCACCGTAAAATCGGATTATTTCCCAATAAGAAAACGATGATTTGAAAACGATGTCGAGAAAATATAAACTGTACATTGAGTGATGTTTGTGAGTGCGACTGCGAATTGATGTTTGTGAGTCTCAATGCACATTGAGAACACAAACCATCACCTCACTCTGCTAACCCTATTTACTTTAGAAGGATAGGGCCCCCACCTAACTCAATTAATATTTACTGCCCCCTTTACTGCCTCCCCCCTTCAAATACCAACGCCATTTTTACACCAATTACTTCCAACTTCACCTCTTTAAACCTAACAAAAAATGGCAAGCAAAATAGAAGAAATCAGAAAAATGATCGAGGAGTACGATAGTTTGTTGAATACCACTAGATCAAATGAATTAAGAGCCATGCAGCTAGTCGCTCCTGCCATAGACGCGAGGACCTATATGGCATCCATTGGCAGTACAGAAAAGGAGACCGAACTGGACGACTACATCGAATTCTTGATGAAAAAGTGTATTGGATGTTTCCACACTAAGAAAGCGTTGCAGTGTGATTTGGCCAACTTGAGGAAGATGCTTCAAAAAAACGGGGGTTAATTATGCATGTAGCGAAAATGAAGGGTGTAATGGACGTATCATGTTTCAAGTACTGGATGTTTTAATGTGTTTTGAGATATAAAATATATAAGTAATGGATGTTTTTACGTTTCAAGAATATTTTTATGTTGTTTCAGAATGTGACTTTTCTATTTTTTTCACTATTTCTCTATCGTTGTTTCGCTCTATCTCTATTTTTAGGTTTCTACGCTTCATTTTGGAGAATCACTGTCAGTGTGTTGTAGAATCACAGACATTATCTTGTACAATCACACTCCCACAATGCTACTGTAGAGTCACACCTTCCCTACTGTAGAGTCACGTTCATTGTATTGTACAATCACACGCACTTGTTTTATGTCAACCAAATATTAAGTTAGTACTGTTTGTAGCGTTTAAAGATAATACATTCCAGAACAAAAAACAATTTTGTTTTACGACTACGCCATATTAGAAATAATTAAGATCGACAAAAGACGTAACGACTACGCCATGTTTTACGACTACGCCATATTAGAAATAATTAAGATCGACAAAACCGATGTGACTGTGAAAGAATGTTTGTGAGTCTCAATTTATCGTTGGGAAACACAACACCCACCTCAATCTATTAACCCTAACAAATATATGAGAATAAGCCCCCCACCTAACCCATTAAATTTTCACCCCCCCTTTACTGCCTAACCCATTCATTTTCAACCCCCTATTTACTGCCTCCCCCTCTTTAAATACCAACACCATTTTTATCACCTTAACCACTTCAACTTCACCACTTTTACCAGCCACTACATACAACTCCACCACTTTAACCTTATAAAAAATGGCCAGCAAAATAGAAGAGATCAGAAGTTTGATCGAGGAGTACAATGGTTTATTGGATTCCACTGTGTCCAATGAATTAAGAGCCATGCAGCTAGTCGCAACTGCAATTGACGTGAGGCGCTTCGTGGCGTCCACTAGTGATACACATAAAGAGGCCAAACTGGACAACTACATCCAGTTCTTGATGAAAAAGTCTATGGAGTGTTTCCGCACAAGGAACAGGTTCCAGCGTGACTTGGCCAACTTGAATAAGATGCTTAAAAGGTACGGAGGTTAAGTATGTATGGGTTAAGATGTACCGTTTAGTAATGGTCATTTTTATGTGTTTTAAGTTTTAATGAATGTTAAAGTGTAGCGTTTAATGTTCAAGTGTAGCGTTTAATGGATGTTTTCCGCACTATGTCGTAGAATGTTTTCCGCGTTTTAGGGTATGCAAGTATTACATGTTGTGTAAGAGATGGACTTTTTCTAAAGTACAAATATTTCCATCGCTATTGCGCTATTTCTCTATTTCCATCGCTATTTTTCTAATGTACAGACACATGGTGTATAGTCACACTCAACAAGTTTTATAGTCACACTAAACATGGTGTATAATCACAGTCATCATGTCATAGAACTAGTTTAGGTTTCTACACTTCATTTTGGAGAATCACAGTCAGTGTATTGAAGAATCACAGTCATTATCTTGTACAATCACACTCCTACAATTAGTGAAACCACAGTCCACCTCTTGTTCTACAATCACACACTGAATGCTGTAAAGTTGCACTCATTGTGTTGCACAATCACACTCACTTGTTTTGTGTCACCCAAATATTAAGGGCATAATGTTCCTATACAGCTGTATTTGTAGCCAAAGATGCTGCATTCCAGAATAAAAAAGACTGCTATTTCAATGTATTCTTACAATCAAAGGAACAAAAACAATTTTACGGACCCCCACGCTTTACGACTACGCCATATTGGAAATAATTAAGGTCCGCAATAGCATATACAATATCACGGACCTTGACCATTTCAAACGTCGACAAGTCTTTATGTTTGAGGTCCGCAATATTAGAAATGATTGAGGTCCGCAATATACGAAAACAATGTCACGGACCTTGACCATTTCAAACGTTGACAGCCTTTGTGTTTCCAAAAAGAATGTTCCTAAGTAACAGATAATAATCATGAACAATCCTCCTCGGCAATCCCTGTCGGGTCCTCCTCCTCCTCAACATCAACAGGTGGGTACTCAGCAAATGGGTTGGGGCAGTTCCTCTTGTCATGGTGCCCCATCCTCTTGCAGTTCTTACACAGCCGTTTAGGCTTGGCGGCAATTGCAGCAGCCTTCGCCTTAGAAGAAAGCATCCGCTTCCCACTGCCCTTGTTCTTGGCTTTCTTCGGGGGCAATATGTTTATTTCAATTGAGCTCGTACAGCCGAGGATCTCCTCTAATTCTTGCGTCTTGCTACATGGCCCAGCAGAGACAATATCGGACCTGAAGTCGCGAATGACGTCAGCTAGATTACTAACGTCTTCCTTACCCATTTTGCTGACATGACTGACGGTCTCATAGAACTCCGAGAACAGCCTCGTGACTGTAACAGCCTTCTCATCGCGTAGGCGACTCTCTGACAGGGGACACGCATTAACATTACGTAGAGCATCCTTTGTCCATCTCCATGCCACGTACCGTTCCGGGATCGTCTCCCGTCCTTTCGAAGAGTATATCCAAATGGCGTGCCTGCAAAGAATTCCATACCGACAGAACTTCCTGCAAGTACACCTGACCTCACAGGTACCTGCGAGTGCATTAAAAAACACATAAAGAGTGCGACTGTTGACCGTACAGACGGTGGCTACGCAACGTACGGGATGAGACTCCGTAAGGTATGATCCCAACCTTGACAGGATACAGTCACACCCATAATGCTGCATAGTCACAGTCCTTACGACGCAGAATCAAACGAATTGCGTTGTACAATCACACGCACCGCGATCCAGAGTCGCACCCTTTATTGTGTACAGTCACATTCAATGAATTATGGAAAAAAAACTCGTTACGTTTAGAATCAAAACGTTTAGATCATATAATATGGCTACACGAAATGGACAGTGACTTTCTATGCCAGTACATGGGTTGTATTCAACAATGTAGTTGCGGTCCCGGATGGAGTCCAGTACTGTTGTCGCTTCGATCCCGTCCTTCTCCTGATACCCACGAACGCTGCACGTGTACAGCGAAAACTTAACCTCTTCCTGAAAGTGTGCAAAGGCGACGTGCGTGTACACCCTTGCCGCGTGGCTCTCCATCGGATTCATCGATACAATTTTGGGGAATGACTGCCGATTATCGTTGTCTAGCCTCTTTTGCATGTGCCTTTGTTGGTCCATCGCACTTTCGAAACGCATCCAGAACTGGACCAACGTACCATTGTTGTCTTCAAACTTTTTGAAGAAACTGTTCTCACTCTCTGATCTCTGCGTTGTCCTCATAATTCCGGACATCCTCACCTCCCTGCAATGCGCGGCAACCCATTTGCTCCTCTCTTTGAACATATTTTCGAACCATTCGATCCCAACAGCATCATGGTCGATCATAATCCGCCCCCACCTGTCGTCGAACTCCGACGCCTCGATGTCATCATCCCATATAATTGCATTGAGAGCTTTTACAAAGTCCGAGGCCTCCTCTCTTGATCTGCCATACTTTGTTGGAACCTTGTTCATGATGTGCCACGTGCAGCACCGTTGCTGCGCTGCTTTGAATATTTCGGGGACGGCTTTTAAAATTCCGGGATCCTGATCTGTAATGATATAACACGGTTCCTTCCCGCCCATGGCTTCCAGAAACCGGGAGAGGACCCATATAAATGACTCGTAGTCCTCCTTAAATAACAACGCCCCACAGAACGTGACAGACCGTTTGTGGTTGTCCATGCCAGTGAACGGTGTGAACACCATGGAATACACATTGGTTCCGTACGTTGGGTCGAACGAAATTGCATCCCCGAATGCCGCGTAATTCCTTCGAGCTGCACCATCCGCCCAAATGACCCTGCGTAAGCTTCCGTCTGTATCCACATCGTAGTCAAAGTAGAAATCCTTCTGATTGTCCCTCAAACTCTTGAACCGGTCTATGAACAACTGACCATCCTGCTCGTGGACGAAGCACTTGACGTCCCTCCCCCAGTTCTTGAAATCAACCAACGATGCTCCGATGTTCTGATATCCGCCCGACAACTCCTTGCACATCCTGTATGTTCGAGTCGCCCCGATCTTCAGCTACACACACAAAAATGCAACTGCATTGGTCTCGCACAGTTGGCAGTCAACCATACACTAACAACATTGTTGACAGAAATTACGCACCCTCGAGTTGCAGACGATCATCTCCTTGTGATATCTTGATAGATTTCGAGATGACTTTTGAAACTCTCTGTCCTTGACCGTCACAAGATCGTGGTTGTGTTCCTTGATGAACTCTTCAATATAAAACCCTTCGATCATTGCACAGAGCCTAATTCTTGCTCCACATTGCGTCCTCGTCGCCTTCGTAATCCTTTTGGGTTCGTACGATCCCACGTACTCTTGCCCCTCCTTCTCTCCCGTGCTCGACAGCTTCACCATGCTCTGGCTGGCTGTTTTGCCCTCCTTGTTACAAGCCAACAATTTCTTCTAGATCGAACCATCAAATGATCTAGTTGTCGTGTACCTCTTCGCCTCGAAACCAACATAAAATGCGTAAGCTTGATAAAACTTGAATGCTCCATCGATGTCCACGAACTTCTGCCCTACGTAAGGGACAATCACTGTGTCTTCAGCTGGCATATAGGTTGGAACAAAAAAATAAATTATCAAAGGTTGGACACTATCAAACTTGCAACGCACGCATTCATCTCTGACCTTATTGAAGTGTGACTTTTCTCGACAACGACTGTGACTTTGCGCGTATAACAGCATGATTGTTAGAGCTTAACACTCGCACCGCATAACAAAGGCAAGTACAACTACAACCCAAGATGCAATACCAACAATAATAAATATATACGGAGTATATATTTTCTCAACAACAAAAAAACACCCGCAATAATAAATATAACAATGATAAGGAAACAAACATATATATTTTGAATAGTAACAGCAACTTCAACGTAATACAACTACGCCTACAGCTAAAACTACAACTACATGCAACCAACAAAATAATAATATGCAATACTACAACTGCAATTGAGTATGATTATGAACAACTAAACATATTGAGTATGACTGTCACGTTATAACGGTGTGACTCTGCAAAAATATCAAACCAAACAAAACAATGTTCGACTGCACATTTTCCTAGCTCTTCTCATTTAACAAACCAAATATATATGTATATATCCATCTTACCTCCTGCATGTTGCCCAGAAATATCCCCCCTCTATATAAAACTACAACTACATGCAACCAACAAAATAATAATTTGCCTTGATTAATATCCACAACACATAAGAACTACAAGTACAACTACAAACCAGTATGCAATACTCAACAACAACAACAACAACAAAAAAATACAATAATAGATATAACAATGATAAAGAAACCAACATAAATATTTGGAATAATAAAGAACCTTCAACGTAATACAGCAGAACAACTACAACAACAGTGAACGTGTGACTGCCTATCATATTGAGTATGACTGTCACGTTATAACGGTGTGACTCTGCAAAAATATAAAACCAAACAAACCAAATATATATGTATATATCCATCTTACCTCCTGCATGTTGCCCAGAAATTTTCAACTGCACAATTTTGATCATCGCGTGGTTCTTCGAGGAACAACACCATTAGAGCATAAAGACATACAGCAATTTACGAATTAGGGTTTAGTTATTCTGAATAATGGTATAGATAGAGGGAAGCTTTTTTTATTAAGGATAAATTTCGAATTTTAGTGAGAACTTGGTGAGAAATTTGGGATGATTTTCAAATTTTGGTGAGGGAGTGAATTTTGTTGATGGAAAGGGTGATAGATTTGGTGAAAGGAATGGTGATGGCATGCTGTACTTTTGCCCTGCTGCTGCCTGCTGCTTGTCATTCACGGACATATTCTCCCTTTTTTCTTTTCTTTTTTTTTATTAATCTTAGCCATCCATACAAACCAAATCAAGGGCCAAAAACACAACTTCCCAACTTACCACTTTTAACCAAACTCCCTTGATCCCTTTTCTATATATATATATATATATATATATATATATATATATATATATATATATATATATATATATATATATATATATATATATATATATATATATATATATATATGTATATATATATATATATATATGTATGTATATATCTCACAAATAATGTATATAATTGAGTTTGTCAAAAAACAATCAAAACCCATGGTATGTATTTTGCCAAACAATTCCCATAAGTTTGCAAAAATTCACAAATTCATTGTCATCTAATTGAATATCGAATTGACGACATCTAATTTAACGGTATTGTTTCATCTAATTTAAAATTAAAACTCACAACAAATTAAGCTAACCTAACAAATTACCAACTTCAACAATTACAAAGCTAAACCATTTGTCAATAATTAATCAACAATTGACAATAACTCTAACCTAAAACCAATTTCATCTAACTTAAACAATTTTTCATCTAATTTAACCCTAAATTAAACTAAAATTCAATTTCACCCTAAATCTAATTTAATAATCTAACAAACAAGTTTCATCTAAATTACACTAACCTAAGTTGAATTCATCAAGCATACAACAATAATAAAGTAAATGTAAACAAAATCAAACAACAAATTCAATTAAAATTCATACCCTAGGTTGAAATTGGGGATTTTGAGGAAAAGGGGAAGATCCGGCAAAGGGGCGAAACGGCGGCGGCGCAGAGAGAGCTCCGGCGAAGGTTCGGCGTCCGGCAAAGGTACGGCGTCCGGCGAAGGGGAGTGGGGTTCAGGGCTGGTGTTCGCGAAGGGGCTGGGTTTGGGGAGGGTGTTCGGGTTTTTTGTGTGTTTTCTAATCACAAGTAAATGATGAATGAAGCTGGTGGGGGTTATATTCAAAACCGTCAACGACCGACAATATTCGGTCGGTAATAGATTTTTGCGGTCGGTAAAATAGGTGCCCACCGACCGATTTTTAAATTTCCCGACTGATTGCCGTCGGTCGGTAATTTACCGACTGAAAACTTAATTGTCGACTGTTTGCGGTCGGTATATCTAATTAGCAACTGTTATTTTGGCGGTCGGTAAATATCGGTTGCTAAACCACGCTTTTCTTGCAGTGACACTAGCAGGCCAAATGCGGGTGTCTACAAGTCGCGTTCGAATGTGGGTTTATTTCTACCAAAACCAGTGTTCACGCACGGACAACTGTACTTGGCTATTTCTAGGGTTTCCAGCAAGAAGGGGCTTAAAGTTCTTATCCTAGACAAAGATTCATTTGATACTGACTCAACGACAAACGTTGTTTACAGACAGATCTTCACTAATGTTTGTGGATAGCTGCACACTTACTGCAATCTTATCTACATGACAACTTTTGTTTATTCAAATTACTTGACCTCTAGTGCTAAGGTTCATGGTTAACTTTGTCGTTCCCGAGATTATCCCACCAAATTGAGCCATTAAATCGTCATATGTTTAGTGGTGGGGATGTACGGTAAGTACCAATTTATATTACCATACTGCTAGGGGAACGTATACTACACAGCCACGTCCATCAACATTCATATTTCGTACTGAGAACTAAATGATATGAAACATAAACAGGCCGATTATAATGACATAATGCAATTTATTTTAGCGGAATAAACGATGGTCATCCGTATTGATTAGAAATACCAAATGATCGGGAAAATTGTTTAATTCCTACATACCGAATAGCAGTTACGGAAAGTAGATTAAAACATTGTTTCAAAGCTAAAGATAAGATTGAAATAACAATGATCCTTTCACATGTAGAAGCATGGGCAGTGACGCTTCAACAGATTCATCACACATACGTAGGCGGATGTGCTATCTTTATCCGCGTCATTGTACCCCTGGTAATTCAAATTATCTGGCACCGTTATGAAGATCTTGGACTTCATCATGAGATCGCTATCTGTAGACGTTCCGAACCACAAATGAGGACCAAAGGTGCTGTCAAAACTTCCCTCATAATCAGACTTTCCCTTTCCAACTCTCTCGAAGGATTTCTGCAACTTGAACGCACTCCTGTATTTGTCATCACACCTCTCGAACTCGATCGTTGTAGCCCTCATGAAGTTTCCATTATGCGGATGCCAGACCGTATAAATCTTTCTGACCGGGTAACCAAGGCCGACGAGTTCGTCCCTTACGCAGTTGAAACTTTTACCGATAACCCTGTTCACGCCCACCCTTTTGTACGGGAGGTTATGCATTATGCAGGTTGCCGGATAAGCGTAAATTTCAGCCATTTCTTATATTTGAAAGTAGGAGTGTCTATTATATTTGTAAATTTCTAAGGTAATTCAATGTAGTGGTGAACAAACAATCAAAACCCTCTACTTATAGATGGAAATTGAGGATCTTTTGCATGCTAAAGATCTTGCTTGGTGAAGTGTATATCTTACTGACCACTAGCAGTTGGTAATTGCAGATGCAATAGCTGGAAGAAGTAACTGCTGGCAGTAAGTGGTATTGAAGCCAGTGTTTTTCCCAATAAATTGTCAACTTGAGGAAGAAACCATGATTGTATTTGGTTAATATCAAGTTGTTAGATTTTATTGCACAAACTTTATCTACTCGAATAGCATTGTGTTGATCAGTACAAATTACTCAGTAATATTATCCCGAGAACATTTCACGTAACAGTACTCCGTTATTTATATAATTCATAATCTTGACGAAGACCTATTTACAATACCTTAACGACATAAGTCCGTCTACTGTTATTTGAGTATTTTTTGTTAGTATCATAGTCTACAATATAATCGTACAGTCTTTCAATTACTATCCGTTTACCAATGCCACCCTTCCAACTTCTATGCCAAGTCTACATGTGCATTTAATAATGTCCGTTAACTTTTAACACTACTCTTTACTCAATTGCACTTCTTTTCAACTTCACATTGTCATTAAATATAAAGTTAATAAGTTGCACTTCATCGTCATTCAGTAAGCAAACGTTTTTATGTCGATTTTGTTGGAAGCTTTTGTTTATTTATCGACATTTCTGTTCCGTAATGTAGTATATTGAAAAGATGGAACCTCACATGTTATTTTTACCAATTGTTATACATCTTCATCCAAATAGCAGCCTGTATTCAATATTCGACTTTAACCGTAATAAATTACTTAAAGAGCTTTAGTATCTCGATGTCGCAATAAATTGCTTCTTCCTACTAGAAGGTCCAAACGATATTCATTGCACTACATCGGGACACAGTATATTAAGAAATCCGACGACCTTCCAAGTGTCTAATTGTTTTTGATTAGGAATCAAAATTGAAACAGACAAACGCCAATATAATTGAACATGCACACTTCGTTTGAATGATGATCGTTTCTTGGATATCAAAATGTTGTTTCGTCGCTCAGTTATCCTACTAGCAGATTCGTTATCAAAATAACATTATCATACAGCCGTCAAGCGAAATAGAATGTATTTATACTTGTAGACAAACTACCAAACATTAAATTCATTGCATGCAAGGTACATAATTCTAATGACCATCCAATTATATACACAAGATGGTAAATGAAAATACTTACTGTCGTGACTATACATCTAATCTTCATAAAAATCCGGATATATTTCAATCAAAGCTTCCTTAATAATTTCGTAGTGGCAAATTTCTCTCTCTCCCCCAAATATGTCCCAACAAACCTAACTCATTTCGGGACGATGTAGTAGTCGGTTTCTCTCGAAAGATAGTCACTACTGCAAATACCTTCTTATCCTGATGCTTTTTAAGGTTATTTTCGACACTTTAAAGCGTCGGTATTTTCTTTCTCGACGCTTTTGTAAGCGTCAGGTTTCTGGGCGTCAGGATTTTTCGTCACTTTTAAGCGTCGATTTCTGCGACACTTTTTCTTGTCAAGAATTTTTTACGACGCTTCAATGTGTCAAGGATCTTTTTAAATGCCGACGCTTTTAAGCATCCAAATTTTTCTTCCTGACACATTTTACCAACAACCTAAAAATTTTGCCGCCATTTTTTCATATGTATCAGTATAACATTTTATAACATATATATTAAATGATAAAGATTACAAGACGACATCATATAAAGGCATAGAAAGAAATTGACGAGTATATCTCCAATATAAAATTACGTAGCATAAAGTTGCATCGTCAAATCAAATACATTTCCAATTCATAAAAGTGTCGTCATAATTTCATCCCACTAGAGAAATTAGAAAACATTATCATTTCTATTGTCTACAAAATAAAAATCTTAACCACATGGTGCGACTAAATAGGTCCCAAAGTGAAGTCAAGAGTTGCATATTTCTTATTTAATTTAGATGCTCCGTCCAAAGAATTCATGATCAGAGTTGCTTCAACAAACTACGATTTATGTGAGAGCCTTCCTTCAATCATACACAGAAGAAAACGCCTGAGGCACCCTCACTTCCCGAAAAACCAACATTCTGCAAACAAAAGTTCAAAAATATGAATTCCTCAAATTTATAAATTTTTGCCAAACCAAATTACTGGGAGCATATGAATAAACAACAAGTCTTGCATGAGATGGTATCCATGGGATACCAATATACCCAAATACCAATTAATTCCTCATTCGACATTAATTCCTTATTCAAATAAGTGGCTGATGAATTGCTTACATGTCACAGTAAAAGATTTTTTTATCTGACGAGCTGCAAGGCTGCTATAATGATTCTTGCCCAGATATTGTCAAGGTTAGCTATCAATTCTCTGCAAAAAAAAATACACTTCCTCTAACTTTCTAAGATCTTCCCACTTGATTATTTAATACTCTCTCAAATGAATATCCTATGGGAAGATCATAGAAAGTTGGAGAAAGTATCAATTCCTGCCCATTTACTCTCGAGGTTAGGTCGTACTGTGTTCTTGAAACCAATGTCCCTAGCCATGAATCCGTTTCCAGATACAGCAATACACAGCATGACATTGCGTTATTCAAATTCAACAACATATAAAATTTAGATATAGAAGATAAGATACGTACCAATTGTGGCGAGCTTAAAGGTGTAGACACCAACGAAAAAAATTCATGTTTCTAGTAACGATTGTCTTGATAGGACGATCACTAACGGAGATGACATTCATCATCTTCATACCAACGACCACGTGTTCATTGTAAATTCCGACATTAATGTGGATGATGAAGGGATCCATATTCTTTGGTGAAACGGCCTTCAAAGCATCACCAATGGTTATTAACCCATTCTGGGCGACAGATGCTTTAGGCCTGATCTGGAAGACTACGACATCCATAATATGACATCTCGGGTTATTAACCCAAGCTAGGATCTGACCAGCAATCCATACCCCCTTACCTGGCTCAGTTAGGAGATATCGCCCATGTCAAGCCATGAAAAGTGAAGGTAAGAAAAAATTGACTTAACCTCGGTTATAATAGTAAGCGCATTGCTGGTTAGTTGCGTATACGCGTAACCTGCAACATATAAGTGTCCATTGGTCAAAAGACCCTATTTACAATAAGTACACAAACAAATGAAAATAGAAACGTTAAACATAAAAGAATATAAAGAACACTAGAAAGATACCACTGATGTCACTAAAATCACAAGAAAGATGAAAGTTGGAAATTTTCCACTTTTCTATGATAAAACATTTTACAACTATAATGATAGGGCAAACATATTAATTAAACAAACACCCATCAAGCAAACTCATTAAATTATGCAGTCTTGGAGCCTCTATTTATGTTGTCATTAAAAGCTAACTTCTCCTAAGCATCTATATTCTCTCAAACGCCTTGCGAATAAATGCAACAGATCTCAAAGTAATATATATATATATATATATATATATATATATATATATATATATATATATATATATATATACATATAAAATCAGTTACAATAAACAATGAAGGTCATCCGAAATCAAGAGTTTTGATGTTATGCCATTAAAATTTAAGCATGACCATTCAATTCTATAGAATCGGAAATTAATTAAAACAAAAAGCATAACGCATTCACATCATATCATATTCTTAAAGCTGAGTGATGTTATTATACATTAAAGAGTATACATTTAAAAACCCCATGAACTACCTTGTACAGATATTAGAGAGCTTAGGAGATTTAGAGCTGGAAGAGAATGTGTAAACAAAGATAGACGGAGTATCTAAATATGACGTACGAATACTAGCAGAGAATAAGCAAGTGTACAAAGTGATTACCATTACAACAAGAAGTATATAAAGCTTCTCTGCATATATTTCTTGGTTTTTGGGACTTTAGAATTTTTTTAGTTTCATAGTTCGGAACTGCCCATTTGCAAGCCCAATACCTCACATTTTCCTTGTCAGTTTGTGTTGTTGACTTGACCGAATCACATGTAATGAATTATATGAACAGATTATTCCAGCTAGCTTTCGAGAATTTGCTCAATGAAGAAAAGCTTGAATTCCATACTCTACGACAGTCACTTTCATGAAAAGAGAGAGCATCCCTTCCAATTAAGCGACTCGGGCACATTCCTGAGTACGAAGTACAATTTTTTAATAATTTCAAACAACGGGCTTAAGCAAAGAAGAGAAGCAAAATGAAAGCATATCTTGTATAGATTAGATAAACTTTGCAAACTAACCAGATATGATAATCCGTAGTTAGGCATGGTAACACACATAAATAGTAGCATATTTTGACTTGGGTTCTACCATTTTCCTTCAATACAAGTAATGATAAAAAGGCAAAAATTTAGTTCATTAGTAACATATTATAATTCATCATATGAATGATGAGTCTGGTCCAAAGTACATAACATGGAAAGTAAGTAGTGAATCATATTTGTACATTGAGTATAGGCCTAGGTTATAAAACTGTAAGCACTTGGAGCGGTAAAAAGGAAAATGTAGAATCCACAAAATATCTTGTATATCAACCTCTTGTACCTCAAAAATCTAGAAGAACCTATGAAAAGTTTTCCATTCTTTTCCTGAGATATGAGTTGCATTATTTCCTCCTCTACGGTGGAATCAATTTCAATATAAGTGTATTTTCTCAGCATGTACCTGCGACAATTGTTTCATCACTACTCTCAATATCAACATAATAAAATACAAAAAATTGATAAATCCTGGAGTCATGTCTCGCTAATATAATAAATGGGGATCGAAATTATATTCCAACTTGAGAAGACATCTTAAGGTAAGCATATAGAACTGAGAGCATCTCCTATTCTTTTTCCCCAAATGTCTTCAATTCCTTATTACCCACATTTGCTACATTATCTGATACATATCTATTACAATCAATCATAACTATTAACTAATTTCTCAACTAATTTCTCAATTGTTCTGTCATAAAATTGATTTGATATAGTCAATATGATCCAGCACTCAAATACATGCTTGTGGACCACATAAAAAATAGAGAACAACACTTAGACAGAAGACAGATATAATACTAAACAATAACGACAATAAAATGAAATGAAAAAATGAAATTAATTAAACCCTAACAAAGAGGATTATGATTCGAAGGATGCGACGACATACCCAGAAAGAGTGAACAAAATCAAACCCTAATGGAGAAGTCGTATTGGGAAGGATGATGAGAACAACTCTATGGATCTCACGATTGATGAAGGTGACAATGAGTGAACAAGAAGATAGAGAGACTGCGAGAGTAAGAGATCTACAGGGGATCTCGCGTGATATGTGTGAATGGCAAGAAGAAGCGGTGATAGTTTTTTCTTAGAAGAAGCGGTGATAGTGGTATAACCTGAGTTTTTATTTTTTTATTTTTTTACGTGATTGGATATAAACCGCCTATCTTCCCCCTTGACGCTTGGTCAAACCGTAGAGGATGAAGCGTCAAGATATGACCCCATTTCTTGTAGTGAGTGTTCATCCTCCCAAGACGCAACCCAACAATGTGGACCAGCTTCGTAATCCCACTGCGTGGCCATTGCCTCTTTAGTCATCTCGAAATCTTCAAATGCTCTTTGAAGCTTGAACGTGCTAAAATAGTTTACCCGCGAAGCACCGAAATCCAACACAACCGCTCTCCTAAAATCATCTATTGGCGTTATACACATGTCTATTCTCACGACATCATATCCCAAACAATTTAACCTCAATTTCAAAGTGTGCAAATTTTGGCAAATACTGTATTGTCCTTGCATGTCGAATGACATGTTTTTGAGAATACATTCTAGCGGATACATTAACTGAGTATACATTATTTTTGGTTTAGGAAAAACGACCACAATTTTAAGGAAGTTTTTGGGTGAAGTATGTCTTTAAATCCTTTGGAACTTCCTCTAAATATTATTTTTGTGGTAAATGTAGTGGAAGAGTAGAGGTTATATAGTTGGATTCTTGGTAAATGATAATTTAAAATAAACCTCTTGATGTTCTACAACTCTTTGTTGACAGTTTTGCATGCTAATAGTGGAGGCAAAATTATTTTTTTAATTAATGCTATATACTAATCAAAGCAATTTACAAACTAAACCACACACAAAAGAACACATGTTGCTATTTGTATTGTCCATTTTCAATGCCAATTTCAAATTATTTTTCCAATGATGCGTTAATAATTATTTGCGTAGATCATCAGTTAAGCAAACTTCTGTCAGTCTTTTACAATTCATTCTTGGATGTCAAGATTTCCGTTTACTGAACCTTACTCACACGTAGTGTTAATAAAAAACCAAATCCAAATGTTTGGGTTGTGCAAAAAAGTTTGGGCTATAGTTGGTAAGCCCAAGTAGTTAGTTGTTGGGACAAAAAATTTGTTTGGATGATTATGTTAGATTAGCCCACATAAAATAGTTGTACTCAATCAACTTAGCCCACGATTAAAATTGTTATGGATTAGCCCGCATATTTTGTTCACCCTCTTTTGGGTTAGACAATCAATTCGTATTCTGCATTTTTAAAATTGTGTCTACTTCGGTTAAAACCCATGTAAACCGAACAAATTGTATCTATGATCCAAAATAAAAAAATTGGACAAGGATGCAGTAGTATTAAACCAACTTACTACCTCCGAGCAGATGTGATGTTCTCTATTACGCTTGGGGCGGAATTTGACCTTCTTCCCTTTGTCCTTTTTAGGCTACCAGTATGTAGTCGCATTTGTCCTCACATTTATATATCATTATCTTTCTTTTGTGAGTCACTAATGTTCCTCCCAACCAGAGAAACAAAGGAGAAAAACATAGCATCCCGGAGGGAGTATATGACATTGCCAAACTTACGAAAGTTTATTATCTGTATAATCTCTCCCTAGTATAACTATATTCCTCGATGGACAATTGACTACTTATATAAACATTTCAACGTACTCTATGTTGTTCATACTTTCGTCTCCCTGTTAACACATAAACTAATCTTCGGACTCTGAATGAATAATCTAAAATAAATTTTACTTGTTCAGTCCTCTATATACTAAGAAAATAACACTTACTATGATTTTTCCCTCCAAAATGAATTCATTTTTTTTTTTTGGGGAAAAAAATGAATTCATTTTTTTTTTTTGGGGAAAAAAATAAATTCATTTTTAAATAAGGAAGTAGATGAATAGTTTTTATGTATAAATTCAAAAACTATGCATAAAATGACAATAAAAACTCTTTTTATTAAAATAATTAGAGAAATTTTATAATACGATGTCATTAACTTTGTGATAAAAAAATACATTCTTCTTAATTGTAATTTTATTTTCGAGATGATTTTTTTACTTCAGTGTTTATAAAAGTATACAGTACAAATTATGGAGTATACCATTAAAATCCATAAGTTTTTTTAACAAATTATAGAGTAATACAGTCTCACACATGAGACGTTTATGTATTTTGTAAAAAAAATCCTCCTTAGTATTAAAAAGTAATACGAGTTTTTTTAAATACAAAGAGACTTTTCAAGACGTGAGATTGTTTCACACAATAAGATCATGATTAGATTTGTAATTTCAAAAATATTTTCCTCTATGTGCAAAAATAAAATAAAAAGATGAATTCTTAATTTGAAGTCTAAAAAGAAATATGCTATAATATAAAGGAAAACGATCAATATATATATATATATATATATATATATATATATTAGGCTTTTTTCGAGCGATCTCATTGGTCCGTTCCATCGAGCGATCTGATTGGTCCGCTTATTAATATGATATAATAATAATAATAATATAATATAATAATAGTAAAATATAGGAAAGTATATGCTCATTGGTTATTTTTTATTTAAATTTATTAATATGGAAAACATAATCATAAAAAAGTAATATAATAATAGTAAAATATAGGAAAGTATATGTTCATTGGTTATTTTTTATTTAAATTTATTAATATGGAAAACATAATCATAAAAAAGTATAATAATATTATTAGGAAAGTATATAGAACTAATATTTTAGTAATATAATAAATATCATATTATTAAATATTTAATAGTATATTATTTAGTATTATAATATAGGAAAATATTATAGTATAAATATTAGGAAATACGTAGTAACATTATAAATATATATCATAGTATATTATTTAATATTATTTAGGAAATATTATAAATATCATACGTAGTAACATTATTATTTTATTAATAATGAAATATACTATTAGGAAATACGTAGTTTATAATGATTGATTGATTGATATAAATATATAAATCTATAGAAATATACTATACTACATAATAATATATAATCATAATCAATAATAGTATATGGAAGGGTTGCCTTAATTATTTTCTCAAACATATGGAAAATAATAATATATAAATACTGGTTGAATTTGTCACAAAAAATCATTCATCCAAGTACGTAATTCTCAATAACCACAATATCAATGTCAAACCCAGCACCTAGGTACGACGTATCTACAAGATTTGTCTATTTTCCACTACTACGTTGTTGTTGTTGTTATTATTATTATTATTATTATTATTATTATTATTATTATTATTATTATTATTATTATTATTATATTATTATTATTATTATAATTATATTATTATTATTATTATTACTACTATTATTATTATTCGAATGTGTTACGTAGTATTATAATAATAATAATAATAATTATTATTATTATTATTATTCGAATGTGTTACGTAGTATTTTAAAACTGTAATAACGATATAATGTCATTATATTTTAGGCCGTATTCATTTATTAATGAATTAAACTCGAAAAGGAGCGATTGGAAAATCAGAGTCCGTGTTTCCAGATTGTGGGACGTGGAAAGCATTAAGAAAAAAGGGTTCGTGATTTGTACCGATATGGTTCTTATTGACGAAGAGGTAAATAATCCATGTTATTGTTATCTAAATAATATATGCATTCTGAAAATTATGATTAATTGAATTTAATTCGTTCGCATCCTACATAATAATTTTCAATCTTTTTACATTGCAGGGTGAATATGTCCATGCAACACTACGCAGTGGTCAAAATTCACGATTGCGTCAAAAGCTTGTGGAAGGAAAAATATATATCATTAAAAATTTTGAAGTTCTTCCTAACAAGGAACAGTATCGTGTCGTAAGCGACAGCAAAATAATGCTAAACTTTCAATTTGATACTTTTGTTAAGTCTGTTAGTGAAGACACGGAGGTCATTATTCCTAAGCATAAATTTGACTTTGTGCAATTTCATCATCTTGACGACCGTCGTGACAACTTCTCGGTTTTAAGTGGTATGTTACTTACTTTGTTATAAGTATTTCTATTTCTATTTCACATCATTATTATATATGTTTTGGTTAACAGTCTAAATTACGATTTAAATATACATAAATATTTACAGATATATTTGGAAAGGTTGTCGATGATTCAGGAGAAGATGCCAACAAAAAAATTGAAATAGAAGACCAACGGTATCTTTTTTCAAGAGAAAATAGAAAATCTCTCCTTATATAATTATGAAAAATTATTTAATACGGAGTATTATCTAATAACATTACAAATTTTTGCTACAGAGGACAACGTGTAAAAGTTAAATTATGGGGTCAATGTTCCACCGACTATATTTCACAAAAACGACTTCTTGATCTTGAAGATAATGTTAAGATAGTGACAATAACATCTCTTTTGGCAAGAGATTATAACGGTAACTCAAAATTCAACAATATTGCTTATTATTATTATATTAGGCTCAGTGATGGACTGATGGTACAACTAACCACTAATGTTTTATCACCTAGGCTACCTTAGTTTATCAACATCAAGTTCAAGTAGGCTATATATTAACCTCGATATCAATGAGGTTAATGAATTCAAGACCTTTTTAAGGTATGCATTATAAATTTTAAACAACTATGTTTATCCTAAAGTAATACTTAATATAATCACCTCAATTGTATTGTTTTTTTCCTTTACCTTGGTTTATAGGGATGGATATGAGAATATTACCGCAACCGGGAATATTACTTGGGATCGAAAGAATATTCAGGCTATCAAGGATCATTGCAAAACGGAATATCAACAAGTTAGTATTAAGCTTTTGCTTCAATTCATATTCTTATTACTATATCTTAATTACAAGTTAGTACAGTATAATTAAAATTATAAGTTAGAAAAAATCTTTGTTTGAATTCATATTCTTTCTTATTTTTATTACTACCTCTTAATTGCTTACATATTATTTTACATGTTTTAAATTATAGGACTCCATAGTTGATTGCGTTGCTAAAGTTACCAAAATCAATACTAAGCAACCGTGGTACTACTCTTCATGCAATGATTGCAATTCTAAACCACATCAAAGGGCTACTGATTTCTGGTGCTTCAAATGTGTGAAGACAGTTGAGAGGCAAACTATTAGGTTCGTGTATTATTATAATAATAACGTTAATACTTACATTGAATTGTAATAATTCAAATTGATTATCTATTTTTAATATTACAGATATCGTATTGAGATGTGCATTGATTATCTATTTTTAATATTACAGATATCGTATTGAGATGTGCGTTGAAGACGACACTGGCTCTACAGTTTTCACCGTACTTGATAAAGAAGCTAAGAAGTTAATAGGACAAGATGCAATAAGTTTGTATGATACACACATGAATAACGTAAGTATGACACATTAATTAAGCTTTTTAAATATTTATGACCGAAGGCAAAACGTACAATTGATAATATCTTTATATTTTATGTAGCTTGATGAAGATGCCGAAGATTCTAGCCCGATACCAGAGCTGATACACAGTACATTCGAGGAAAAAGAGTTTTTATTTAAGCTGAAAATCACTAGATATAATCATGATCAAAATAATAGAGAAACATTTAGTTTATTGAAAATTGTTGATGAAAGCCTAAGCAAGTTAATGTTCATATAACTTAACATGTACGAGTATAAATTATCAACTTTAATATACGAGTATTAAATAAACAAGCGATTGGTTTTCTTTTGTAGGCTTCTGAAGTTTCAACCCCTGATGATAATTTACCATCACAGAACAGGAGACTTAATTCTGATTGTCAGGTCAATGACCCAAAGCAGTATGAGACTGGTTCTTCTACGAGCAAAAAACGTAAAAAGTTGAGGGTACGTATCTTCACTCTTATTGCATACAAATATAACGTTCATCTCCTTTATACAATGACAATAATTTTATTTTAATGCAGCCCACAAGTGAAGCAGCAAAGACACACCGGACAGCACATGTCGAAGATCCTTCAACAATCAACCCAATAATACTATAGTTGTCGTTACCTTAACTACTTTTTGTTCTTATATCAAGCATTATGCTATATTTAGATTAATATTGTTATTATTATTAATAGTATATATAGCCGTCGTTATCCTGCATAACCTTCCCTACTTAGCTTATTTTTGAAGAACCTACGACCTACTTACTGATATATGTATCTCGCATTGAGAGCTACTCCGTATCTAATATATCAACAATTTTCGCTATACAGAATACATGTTTAGATCAATTCAATTGAAGTCGTTTCTATTCAGTTCAATATTTTTTCTCAATTCAATGTGTACGAATTAGTTCAAATTAGTTAAGTTTAAGGAAGAATAAAGTCGTACAGGTAGCGTCACCTCCAACATACAGAGATACACTTTATATATTTTATAAAGTCGTACAGGTAGCGTCATACATTTTATAAAAAATTATAAATAAGGTGATAAAATTTTATATTATAAATAAGAGTAATCATGTATTCTTTTGAATTTTAAAATAAGTTCTTAATACTATAAACTTAGCTGAAATTAAACCTGATTAATTATAGATTGATTAAGTTTCTTATCTGACGAATATACCTCATCAGTGTAATTAAGCCCATTAACCCGTGCAACGCACGGGCTTTAATCTAGTATATACAATCCTAAGGATTGTATATGAGAGATCAAATAAGAAAATAATCATTTAATACAAAGTATTAATTACATTGATATGTGTGTAATTTGAATTTAAATCTTTATGTTTTTACTGAGTAGGAAAGATTTTAATTGTTTAAACTAGGTACGTCACCCGTGAAATTCACGGGATTATCCGCTTAAAAATTGTGTGCGTTGGTTTTTGTAAATCATCCACCAAGTCGTTTGGCGAATGTATATACAGAGTAGTTGTCTGAAATTACATGTGGATCGATTTCGTGTTTAATGGAATTAAACATAGTTGAAATGTAGCTTCGATTGCAATAATGATGGTGCATAAAGTTGTAATTAGAGCCGACAATAGTTACCTAGGAGAAATGAATCATCTTTGTTGTAAAGTATTTGTCATTCCTAAGCAATGAATATTAAGTTTGTATTGATTGTTATAACAAATAATAAAATAAGGGCAAACGAAAAAGTTTCAATCAATTAATAATAAAATTAATAAGGAATCTAATAAAAGCATAAATTAATACCACATACTAATAACATAACAAATTTGTCTTTACGGTGTATTAGATATAAGTTGTAGAAAAATATGTGATTAAAAAAATTTAAGTGATAATAAATGTAATAAAATGAATCATATTTGTCGAGAAGTCAAAAAATAAAGTTAAAAATTGGATTTACTTAAACGCATTGAAATTTGAAATCTTTCATTCTGTACGAATGAATATTAATTTTCTATTTGATTATTATAACCATTAATTAATTAAATAAGGGTAACCGAAAAGGTTTGGATTGAATGCTCATATAATTAACTCTAAATTTAATAAATAGAATACTTAACATCACATATAATAATACAACAAATTATTAAATAAAAGTAACTCGGGTTTATTATTCGCGACACATATACGTATATAATATGGTATATAGAGCCAAAAAAAATGCAACCTTGAACCGTGGTAGACGTACATACATGCAAATTTCACGGGACAATTTAAAGTCGAGATGGTGTTGCTAATCTCAGAAGTTATGATGGTTGCCAACAATGATGTGCTTAAAATTATAATTAGAGGAGACAATAGTTACCTAGGAGTAATGAATCATCTTTGTTGTAAAGCATTTGTCATTTCTTATCAATGAATATTAAGTTTGTATTGATTGTTATAACAAATAATAAAATAAGAGCAAACGAAAAGGTTTCGATCAATTAATAATAAAATTAATAAGGAATCTAATAAAAGCATAAATTAATATTACATACTAATAGCATAACAAATTAGTCCTTACGGAGTATTAGATATAAGTTGTAGAAAAATCTGTGATAAAGAGATTTTTAAGCGATAATAAAGGTATTACGGAGTAATAAAGTGAATCATACATATTTATTGAGAAGTCGAAAAACAAAGGTAAGAAATGGATTAACTTAAACGCAATGAAATTTGAAATCTTCCATTATTTACGGATGAATATTAATTTTCTATTTGATTATTATAATAATTAATTAATTAATTAATTAATTAAATAAGGGTAACCGAAAAGGTTTTGGATCAAGTGCTCATATAATTAACTCCAAATTTAATAAATAGAATACTTAACATCACATATAATAATTAAAAGTTTGGTACTATATTATTAAAAATATTTAGTACTATATTATTGCAAATTATTCAGTACTATATTATTGCAAATTATTTAAAATTCAGTACTATATATAACCAATTACCAAGGCCAACCGAGAAGTTTAATAATAAAGTGAAAACTTTATAACATATCTATAATTATGAAAAAAATACATATATATAAGCAACAAAACAAAATGCAATAATAATAAATTAGAGTCGAATGCAAGAAATTGTAAAAACACAAACAGTTGTAGCTTCTTCTTAATCATATTTTGTAAATTTCTTCAAGTTTGAACATAAATAAAAGTACACTCTTATGAACACAAAATCAATGATATTTAAAGTTAACTTGAAATATATTTATATAAATAATCAATTAAAATAAAATTATTATATCTGAAAAATAAGAAATTTCAGACTTGATTATTGGCTTCGCATAAGTTCACTTAACAAAAACAAATACAAAAAGATTAAATTAACACTAAAATTAGAATCAACGAAGAACAATTATACAACTGAAGAGAGTATTTTAAAAATAGAACGGAAACATATCTATAATTATGAAATAACAATACATATATAAGCAACAAAACGAAATGCAATAAGACTAAATTAGAGCCAAATGCAAGAAATTGAAAAACAAAAACAGTTGTAACTTCTTCTTAATCATATTTTGTAAATTTCTTCAAGTTTGAATATAAATAAAAGCACCCTCTTATGAACACAAAATTCATAATATTTAAAGATAACTTGAAATATATCTATATAAATAATCAATTTAAATAAAATTATTATACCTGAAAAGTGAGAAATTCCAGACTTGATTATTGGCTTCGCATAAGTTAACTAAAATTAGATGCAAATAGATAAAATTAGCACTAAAATTAGAATCAACGGAGAACAATTATACAACTGAAGAGAGTATTTTAAAAATAAAACGAAAAATTTTTTAATAAGAAAGAATTTGCCAATGTATAAAGCCAAAACTTGATGACACATATATATATGGAGGGAAAATTTAATAAGACTAAATTGACAAAGGGAAGAAATTAATAATAATAATAATAATAATAATAATAGTAATAATGATAATAATAATAATAATAATAATAATAATAATAATAATAATAATAATAATAATAATAATAATAATAATAATAATAAAGGATTGTTTGAGCATTTAATATCTGCCACGCGACAAAAAATTACACACTCAAATAACCTTTTTAACTTTATATGTAGATAGATAGATAGATAATAATAAAATTAATAAGGAATCTAATAAAAGCATAAATTAATACAACATACTAATAACATAACAAATTAGTCCGGACGGAGAATTAGATATAAAAAAGGCGTAGAAAAATATGTGATTTAAAAATTTAAGCGATAATAAATGTATTACGGATATTAATCGAAAATAGTAAATTTTGTAATACTGTCTTTTATAGCAATAAGAATTTTCATTTGTGAATGTAAAAATCAATGCAAATTGTTTCCATTAATAAATTTACTATGACCTACATTTTCAGAAATCACAATATTTTCTAAAACTTTTATTTAATAACTTGTTGTATTATTATATGTGATATTAAGTTTTTTTTATTATATTAAATGTAATTAATTACATTAGTAATTGACCAAAACCTTTTCATTTACCCTTATTTAATTATTATTTGTTATAATTCATTGATTATTTATCTAAGTATATTTCAAGTTAAATTTATCTATCATGGTTTTGTGTTCATTAGAGTGTACCTTTTTTTTAATCGAAAATAGTAAATTGTGTAATACTACCTTTTACAGCAATAAGAATTTTCATTTGTGAATGTAAAAATCAATGCAAATTGTTTTCATTAATAAATTTATTTGTTTTCATTAACAAATTTATTATGACTTGCATTTTCAGAAATCACACTCTTTTCTAAAACTTTTATTTAATAATTTGCTGTATTATTATATGTGATATTAAGTTTTTTTCCATTAAATGTAATTAATTACATTAGTAATTGACTTAAACCTTTTCATTTACCCTTATTTAATTATTATTTGTTATAATAATGAGTAGAAAATTAATATTCATTGATAAGGAATGTAAATTTCATTTGACCTAACTTACTCCATAATTTTTTATTTTTTTTTGCTTTTCAACAAAGATGAGTCATTTTCTTAGTGCATTTATTATCACGTACATAATTTTAATCACAATCTAATACTACCTTTTATAGCAATAAGAATTTTCATTTGTGAATGTAAAAATCACTGCAAATTGTTTTCATTAATAAATTTATTACGAACTACATTTTCGAAAATCACAATCTTTTCTAAAACATTTTTTAATAAGCTGTTGTATTATTATATGTGATATTAAGTTTTTTTTATTAAATGTAATTAATTACATTAGTAATTGACCAAAACCTTTCCATTTACCCTTATTTAATTATTATTTGTTATAATAATGAGTAGAAAATTAATATTCATTGATAAAGAATGGCAATTTCATTTGATTTAACGTACTCCATTATTTTATTTTATTTTTATATTTTTCAACAAAGATGATTCTTTTGTTAGTACATTTATTATCACGTACATTATTTTAATAACAATCTAATACTACCTTTTATAGCAATAAGAATTTTCATTTGTGAATATAAAAGTCAATGCAAATTTTTTTCATTAATAAATTTATTACGACCTACATTTTCAAAAATCACAATCTTTTCTAAAACTTTTATTTAATAATTTGTTATATTATTATATGTAATATTAAGTTTTTTTTTATTAAATGTAATTAATTACATTAGTAATTGACGAAAACCTTTTCATTTACCCTTTATTAATTATTATTTGTTATAATAATGAGTAGAAAATTAATATTCATTGATAAAGAATGGAAATTTCGTTTGATTTAACTTACTCCATTATTTATTTTATTTTTATACTTTCCAACAAAGATGATTCATTTTGTTTGTATATTTATTATCACGTACATTATTTTAATCACAATATTTCCAAAAATTTTATCTAATATTTTGTCTATGTATATATAAGTTTAATAATAAAGCGAAAACTTTATAACAACTCTAAAATTATGAAAAAAGAATACATATATGTAAGTAACAAACAAAATGCTATAAGAGTAAATTAGAGCCGAATGCAAGAAATTGTAAAAGGACAAACAACTTCTTAATCATATTTTGTAAATTTCTTCAAGCTTGAATATAAATAAAAGCACACTCTTATGAACCCAATATCCGTGATATTTAAAGTGAACTTGAATTATATTTATATAAATAATCAATTAGAATAAAATTATTATACCTGAGAAATGAAAAATTGCAGACTTGATTATTGGCTTCGCATGATTTTACTAAACAAAAACAAATGCAAAAAGATTAATTAAATCAGCACTAAAATTAGAATCAAGGAAGAACAATTGTACAACTGAAGAGAATATTTTAAAAACAAAACGGAAACGCATCTATCTATAATCATGAAAAAACAATACATATATAAGCAACAAAACAAAATGCAATAGAATAAATCAGAGCCGAATGCAAGAAACTGAAAATCAAAAACAGTTGTAACTTCTTCTTAATTATATTTTGTAAATTTCTTCAAGTTTGAATATATATAAAAGTACACTCTCATGAACACCAAATCCATTATATTTAAAGTTAACTTGAAATATATCTATATAAATAATCAATTAAAATAAAATTATTATACCTGAAAAGCGAGAAATTCCAGACTTGATTAGTGGCTTCACATAAGTTCAGTAAACAACAACAAATGCACGAAAAAGAAATTAGGACTAAAATTAGAATCAACAAAGAGCAAGTATACAACTGAGGAGAATATTTTTAAAATAGAACGGGAAATTTTTTAATAAGACAAAATTTGCCATTGTGTAAAGGCGAAACTTGGTGACACATATATATGAGGGGAAAAATCAGTAATACTAAATTGAAAAATCGGAGCCGAATGCAAGAAACTGAAAAACAAAAACAGTTGTAACCTCTTTTTAATCATATTATGTAAATTTCTTCAAGTTTGAATATAAACAAAAGTACACTCTTATGAACACCAAATCCATTATATTTAAAGTTAACTTCAAATATATCTATATAAATAATCAACTAAAATAAAACTATTATACCTGAAAAGCGATGAATTCTAGACTTGATTAGTGGATTCACATAAGTTCACTAAACAACAACAAATGCACGAAAAAAAATTAGCACTAAAATTAGAACGAACAAAGAGCGAGTATACAACTGAGGAGAATATTTTGAAAATAGAACGGAAAATCTTTTAAGAAGACAAAATTTGCAACTGTGTAAAGACAAAACTTGGTGACACATACATATATGAGAGAAAAATTCAGTAAGACTAAATTGACAAAAGGAAAGAAATTTTAAAATAAAAAATAAATAAAAAATAATAATAATAAAAGGTTGCTCAAGCATTTAATGTCCGCCATGTGGCAAAAAATTAAATGCATAAACAACCCTTTTAACTTTATTTATAGATAGATACGGGGTTATATTCAATATTACCCTAAAATAAAGTTGTTATAAATATTATGCATACTTGCACGAGATTTATACTATTATTAATATAAGTGGACAACCTGTGAAATTTTTTCACGGATATCGCACTAGTTGTGATATAATCACCGAATGTTTTGCGAGATTTGTATAAATCCCGATATCAACAAATACGGCCAGACCTGTCAAAAACTGACCCGACCCGAAACCGCCCGAAAAAAACCCGAAAAAACCCGCCCGAAAATGACCGAAACCCGAAAGTGACCCGACCCGATAATAACCCGAATATATTGGGTCAAAACCCGCCCGAACCCGTTACCCGCCCGAAAATAGATAAATTTAAATAATATTGCTATTATACAATAAAGTTTCTCAAAAACAGTAAGAATTTTTTTTTTCCTCAAAATTTTAAGAAATAATATTTATATATACATCTTTAAAATCATATTTTTATCAGATGATAATTATAATGAAAAAAAAAAATAAATCGAGTCAAAGTTCGTCATATATATTCGTACTTCCTATAGAAATAAAATATCAATGTAAATTAAAAGATATATTAAATAAAACATGTTTATTCCCACTAATATCATATATTAAATGAGATGATTAATAAAACTAAGAATAAAATTGTATTTATGATTAAAAAAAAGTAAAGAAAATTAATGTTTTTGAAGTGCGTTAATAACCCGTATTTGACCCGAACCCGACCCGAAACCCGTATAAACCCGACCCGTATAAAACCCGTATTTTTCAAACCCGAAATACACCCGACCCGTATTTTACCCGAACCCGAAATGACCGAACCCGAAACCCGACCGCCCGACCCGTTTGACAGGTCTAAATACGGGTATTTACACTAGTATACCGCACAAGTGAATCCAACGGCTAATTTCAAATCTGGAAGGTGACAAAGGGCCAAGATGTGAACCCTCACGTTGCCTTAAGATACCACACGTCTTCTTCCTTCCCCTCTTTAAAACCCACATTTCCCCTTCACCATCCTAAAACCCTCTCTCAATTTTAGGGTTTATCGATTCAACAAACAACAATCGCCGTGTTTTCATTCAAACAAAGGTTGTGTCCTGTCCCCTTCTTGTTTTTCCAATTCATCGACTGTTTAACCATCTTATTTCATCAGTTATTTTATTGTCGTTGTTCTTCATTCCTGATGAATAATGTGCTTTGGATCATACACTTCGTTTTTAGCATAAACTTTGTGCTTGATTTTCTTATGGTCTACAAAGTCACACTTTCAGCATAGTTTTTAGCATTTATATGTTACATTTTCCGCTGATTTTCTGGTCAAAGCTTGAAGGTATGATCTCAACGAGTCAAATAGGAAGATCATAGTCAAAACGAGAGTAGATAGTTGTGATGATTCACTTTGTGTTTGAGCTGTCGATTTCGTCTTAATTTTGGTTTTCTGCTGTTGATGTTTCGTAGTTGCCTTGTTTGTGTTTGTTTTGGGTTAGACTTTCCATGGGTATCGCATAAGATGACCATATACTTAGTTTTAATCTTAAAGTGTGTCAAATACGAGTAGAATAATGGGATCAAAGTAGAATGCCCAAGGACAAGCTAAAATGCTAGTCCCATCTATCTAAATGGGTACTATTTGACCTGTTTTAAATGTTGTCGTGATTTTGTTTTTGTTTTGTGATAAAGTTTCATTCTTTGTGAGAAGGGTAAGAGCTTCCTTACTCTGACCGAGAGTTTGGGTTTCGATTCTCACCCAGTGCACTCTTCTATAGACCAAAAAAGAGTTTCTTTCTTTGTGAAGCAAACCCCTCTTCGCCTCCTCTGGCTTTAGAGTGAGAAGAAGAATGTCAAGTTGGGGTAATGTAGTGAACATGTAGAGATGTTTTGATTCGATTAAGGAAACTATTGTTGTTAGTTGCTGGATCAAAGTACTTAGTGTCCCATTTTCAAAGTTATTTAAACGTAAGTTTTCCTTTCTTGAATGGCTAGCTTGCATGACAATGTTTGCCTCAAAGAGGGAGGGGTGTTAGGCCACGTACTCACATTTCAATAATGACAATCCTGTTTTTGGCCATGTTACTCGAACTCATTTAATGGTATCTGCCACGGGTGTGTCCAAGTATCAAATTTATCTCTTTTTGATGAAAACTATGCATATTTTGGTTTAATAAGAAGTGTTCAAGTGTCATAGTCATACCGAGAGTGTTGTGTGTTAGACAAGCCGACACAAGGGAATCAGAAGAGTTAGAGTAATGAAGTCTTTCAGAAAAGTCAATTAGAATTTTTGTATTGCTGGTGCCACTTCTGTTTTCTCAGTTTCCAATTTATTTGAAACCTTCTTAAAACTATTGTTATTTCATTTATATTACTCTTTCATAGTTGGCCTTCTTATCTTGCGACAGAAGGGATACTCACAAACCTACATTCTGATTTCTTTCTTTGTACATTTTTTGTGGGCTGTAGGTATGGCTTTTCTTAGTAGAGTTGGGAGTATACTGAAACAGAGTGTGAGCAAGCAGATTGGCTCACAAATTGGTTCACAGTTTTCAGCATCGAACCCCTCTATCTATCAAGCTCTAAGATGCATGTCGTCTTCTAAAGTTTTTGTTGGAGGTACTTTTGTGCAATGTTTACACTTGCTCAATAGTTTTCACTTGCTTTTTACTTGCGGCCTTTACTACTTGTACCTTTCATGAAATACAGGTCTCCCATGGGCGGTGGATGACTCAAATTTACGGGAAACCTTTTCTCAGTATGGTGAAGTTCTCGACGGTGTGTGTTGCAGCTGATAGTGTTGTGTTATTTTTTCACTGGCACTTTGCAGTGATAGATAGATATAGCAACCCATCATATATATCTTTGGTCGGTTTAGCTTTTGTTGACGCGGTGTTATATCATGAGTCGGTTTAACATCCATATAAAACAAACTCGATAAGAATTGTACACCATCATTCACTTGCTTTCAAGATCAGTTTGTTACTGCAATCCCTTCAAGATAAACTGAAATGAGTTTTTGTAGTTTGATTGCTAACTGAATTTTGTGTACATATTTAAAAATGTTGTTTACTTATTTACTTATTTATGAGTAAGAATTGGTGGCTGCAATTACTTTTTAGTCCATTTGGCAAACTTTTGCATCCAGAGAATCAGAAACTTTATACATCTCCTCTTCATCCCTCTTCTTGCAAGAGTTATCCTGTTTGATGTTCTTATGATTACCATTGTAGCTAGAGTCATCGTTGACAGGGAGCAGAATACGTCCAAAGGCTTTGGCTTTGTCACATTTTCATCTACTGAAGCAGCTTCCAGTGCTATCCAGGCCATGGACGGACAGGTATTGATCTCATTCGTCTTTGTGAGGTTGATTATCCAATGCCTGTGTGTGTATATATTCCCATCTCCTTGTAATAATACATGCATTTCTTTTCTTTTCTTTGCGTTGTGGCACAAAGCACATTATGCTTCTAATAAGAAGGGGCGTCTAGCGTTCTAGCATATGGTTCACTCAGCAAATATTGATTATTGCTGGCAGTCTTTGTGAGGGTGGCAGAAAGGTAGTTTTATGGTCCATTATGGGGGTAATGTGTACATCAAACCCTCTTACCTTACCATAGACGGTTGTATGTTTGTTAGTTTGCTGTCCATCATTATAGTTGCAGGTTTTGAAATTCATTAGTTCATCTTTTTTCATCCTCTGCAATATGTTAATTTCATACTCGTCAATCGTGCAGGACTTCCAAGGTCGTAGGGTGAAGGTGGATTATGCAACAGACAGACCTCGTTCATTTAGCGGCGGCGGTGGATATGGAGGTGGTGGTGGATATGGTGGCGGCGGATATGGCGGTGGCAGTGGCGGATATGGTGGTGGCGGTTATAGTGGAGGTGGTGGATATAGTGGCGGAGGACAAAACTACGGTGGTAGTGGTGGTGGAGGCTATGGTGGAGGTGGTGGTTATGGCGGAGGACAAAATTATGGTGGGACCGGTGGTGGTGGCTATGGTGGAGGTTCTGCCAGCGGTGGTGCAAGCCATGGAGTTGCTGCTGGAGTTGGCGATTCCTTCTATGGAGGTGGTAATGTCGCAGCTAGCAGCGGGTTTCCCAGTGGTGGATTTGACAGTGGTTCAGGTTCTGCCAGCGGTGGTGCAAGCCATGAAGTTGCTGCTGGAGTTGGCGATTCCTTCTATGGAGATGGTAATGTCACAGCTAACAGCGGGTTTCCTGGTAGTGGTTTTGACAATGGTTCAGGCTTGGGAAGTGATCAATTCGGGATCGGGTCTAACAGCCCACTGAGTAATGATGCTGGAGACTTGGAGGCCACGGGGCTACCTGAAAGTGAAGACTTTGCTAAAAGGGCTTGATTTCTGTGAAATCTATCGACCACGATGTGGTTGAAGGCGTGCGTAGTCAATAATCTGAAGTGAAGTATTAGGTGCTTCAAGTAATGATGCCAGACATTCATTCGTCCAATGACCAAGACATGTTTGAATTTTAGCTTATGATGATTATAGGTCTCTCTAATTGCCCATGGTTTATTCTGGAATTTGATGTTTAAATTGTGTCTGCTACCTTTAAGTATTTGCCAAATTCGAGCTTATTTCTGGGTTGAGAGTTCATCGTGTTTCAACTTTCTAGTCCATTGTTGTTTTGGTTGTAAATGATTTGATTCAGGTCGTTATTGAGGTTGGGTTTGTTGTTATCTGTCATTGATAAATTCAAATTTGTGACAGTATTTTATGGTCAGGATAATCAACTGTGTTGAGCATTGATGAGATTTATTTGCACCTTCTTTGTAATTAAATTAGAAAACTGGACGTACAATAACGAATAGAGATAGTAAAAAACAGAGCGAGAGTGATTAATAATTCAGTGGTGCCATTTTTGCTTCAATATTGAAGATACCCTTGATATCATTTTTGCTTCAATAGACGAAGATAATCATTGGTTTATATTAGTCGTGGTAGATATGGAGGGCGGCAGTGGCAGCAGTGATAAGGAGGCTCAAGAGATGCATATCGAAATTCTGTAGTCTGTACTTTATAGTGTTGCCACCTTGTTTTACAATGACACAATTCTCAATTCAGTAATTACTGTGTGAGATGGTCTGCAGTCAGTGACACCATTGCCTTTTGAGCCCTCAATATAGCAGGTGAACCTTGCCTAGCTTTCTCAACAATCTGCATTATCAGCATCATATCATCATCATCGTCATCATCATCACTACCATCGTAACAATCATCTACACTATCTTCACTTGAAGGTATCCCTGTTATACTTATGGGCACTGCTTCCTCTCCTCTTCTTCCGGCAACCCACGTTTGCCTATCCTCCCTACTTTGCTCACTGCTCGGACTATCAACACGGATTTCTAGAGGCTCATCTCTTGCTCCTTTTATCTTGTTGAGTTCCTCAAAAGCCTCATTGTAAGCATCAAGAGCGTCCCCTGACAAATTCATGACCAGAGGCTGTGAACTGAGATTCCGAGTCTCTGTGGATCTCGCATGATTACTTCTCTCAGTTAACAGCTGTTTTATCTGGTTATGGCTTTTATCCACCTCTGCCTCAAGCTCCATAATCTTCTCTTCTAATCTCGATCGAATCACATCATGCAAGCGTAGAGTGAGCTCGTGAGGTGAGATACCATCTTTGGCCGACTGCGGGGTCAGTGTCTGACTGCTGTGTGAGCCTCTGTCAAGAGTAGCTTCTGAGCTGGATCCTCCACGTAAGATGTCGGCCTGTAGTTCTCCGTGCACTAATTCCGCAATTAAGTCCTGCTCAAATCTCTGGTTTAGAAAGATGATTCAAGTAACTGGGATTCATAATCTAATTCCACATAGTTTTTATGCAAAGCGATAATCAAAAGGTTGACACTTACGGAGTATAATTTATAGGTCTACGGGTTACAGGTAACACACAGACCTAGCAATATGAGCCGACCTAGATTTACCCAACCCATTTTGGAAAAAGATGAACTGGAACTCGATCTGAAAGGCTGAAACCCAAACCGACTCTTACCTCTTAAAGGATTAGATAACAAACACACAAAATATACCATGAATCAAAAGGCCTCAGACATTCTTAAATGCAAAATAACTGCTCGTAGTTGACTCAGTTAGTCAGTTGACCTATTTGCCATGACTAACTAATACAGCAACTCCCCAATAGCAATATTGCCCTAGTCTGTTATGCAAAGCTCTTTTATTCCTACTAGCAGAAGAGATGATCGGTAAGACGGTCATAAGGTTGAAATCTTCAAGGCTTTAGGTAACATATTTCAAACCAATATCTTAAAACACTGCAAAATTTTGCTGTTAGGCAACTTCAAATGGAAAAACTATTACAGTTTATTGTAAGACAAGTTTGCAATCACGGGCTCATCATTCAATCAAATGTCACAAATAAAGCACTCTGCATATAAAAAATGAAGAAACAAAAAAAAATCAACAGTTTTACCTCTGATGACATGCTAGATCCTTTCATGCACAACTCCAGTCTTTCCAGTTCAGCTTCAAGCTCTGCTTCGATATTACTGATTGAGGCATCTTTATTCAGGCACATTGGTTCTATATCAGCGTGTCTTATTATACTAGTCATATCTGCTTCGCTGGAAAGGAATTTCTCGTTGCTACTCGAAATTCCAAGCACATCCTGTAAATCGTCACTGTTGACAAGCTCTTTCACAGTTAAAGAATCTTTCATCTCCAGCTCTTCTTGAAGATCTTCCACTAAATTTTCACTTTGCCTCAAGCTAAACTTCAACTTCTCGAATTCCACCTTATTAGCTATTATAGTAGAAAGTATGCCAATTGAGATCCCAAGGCAGAAAAGAGCTTGCCCACTTGACCCACCTAACAGAAGTAAAAGTTGCAACTTAAGAACTATCGAAAACTTAATGACAGTATTTTAGTTTTAAAAACTGAGCATTGCACGCCTGCACCAAGGCAACGATACCCAACTTTCATGCATATGACACGCGGAAAAAACAAGAAATGCAACCATTCTCATCTTTGGATTATATTGCGATTTACATGTAAATAAGTATAATCAAGGATAGTGGGGCAAAAAGAAGGGCGTAATAAATAAAATGGAAACTACGTTGTAGAGCGCCTCACATGGGGTGCACGACATCTCGTGGGTTTTTGTCTAGCACCACATTGATCTTTACTTATAGCAATATCTTTTTTCACTTCAAGAACACCACTATATAATCTCCTAGTTATAAGACTGCAGCGCATTTGACCAAATTATTGGATAAATGACAAAGTAACAAGAAGAGTACCTGCCTGTGTATCAGATTGCATAATGTTGCTGCTAAACAGCGAGTTTTCCATCCGGTTCTCGTGGTTGAATTTCTGTTCCGAGCAATGCGCAGAGTTGATTTCAGGTAAACAAGGAACCCCAACCATATTATTATTATTATTATTATTATTATTATCTGTTTTTGAGTGAGTCTTTTTGTGTAGATGGCCACCCATGAACTCACAACTTGGTCTACTGATTATTCGTTTTCCATCACTGACAAGAAAAGGCCTCAATGTTGGAGCACAGGGAGATGAAAGTGGGGTTAAAAGATATTCCTCTAATTCAGCTTGTTCCATATGCATTTGCGCCATTAGGCAACTATCTAAGGAGTTGCGAGGGTTAATATACTGCAAATGAAGCCATCTCCTTGGCTGAGACTTGTTACGTGGAGCCCCCAACTTCCAAGTACTATCCTCAGGTATATCATAACCATCGACCTCAGTTACCTGTACACGTAAAGGGTCGTCTCTTGTTGATGTTTCATCAGAATGATCTTCCTTGCCAATTCCTGACATTTTTCTTGACAACTTCTTGATGGGACAAGTCTTGTCGCGTATTCTCTCAATCAATGACGGGTTTTGAGAGTCATCAGGGAAAGAAGTGTCAGAAGATAGCCCGGATGTGTGGTGTTTAGTATCCCTGGAAATGTGGTGCCAGTACTTGGCTATATATCCAGTAGCAGCAGCAGCTGCCACCACCCATATATCCATTCCCTAAACACAACACGGGGTTTTCTATCCGAATTCAACGACACTAATCACTCATTTGTAGTACCCCAACAAGTTGCATGAATAATCCCATTATCTGAATCAATCAAAAACCCTAACTGTCTATGAGTACAACAGTCGGAAAAAGAAAAGAAAGAAAGCCAGAAGAAGTTGAATTGAGAAAAGAAATCAGGGATACCGAATTGAAAGGAAATTGGTGAAAGAGTGAGTAGCCAGAAACCTAACAAAGTGGTTTCTTCAATCTTCAATCTTCAATCTTCAATCTTCAACTTCAATGCACAGGGGGTGTAGAATGGAATGGGTAAAGGAGCTTTGTTGATTGCTGTAATAATTATATTAGGGAGGGAGTGATTAGTTGGCCAGATTAGATATGCTGACTGTTTGCAGCTCTTTACTCGTGTGTTAGTTGGTTATCTTGCTAATGCTATGCTTTGATTGTGGAACACTTGAACCACATCTTGCTTTTGTGTCTACCTATCCACGTCGCCCAAATAATCAAACGCCTAACAAAAAGTGACACCATTTACTTAAAAAAGTATCATCGGTGTCAAATTGATATTTTGTTGAACCTAGGGGTTTAGATCTCATTTGTTTTGTTTATATCAAGTTTTATATGCTTCGAAGTAACGTGATTGTTATGAACAGTTATGATGTGTACTACAGGAAAAAAGGAGCAAAATTTCAAGAAGGCACCCGGATAAAAGATCGAGGGGAAAGGACGGAGGTATAGGATTCTAAATGTAAAGAGAATAAAGACACTGTATGACAAGGATAAAGTAACCTTGAATAAGGTTACATTAACCTCCCCGTAAATAATCTCACACGAGTCGCCAAGATTTAAATTCAAAATATTTTTATCTCGTGTATTTTGTCAAAGAAATTTCAGTTCTTGAAGAAGATAATTTAAAGAAGGAAATTATCCATCAAGAAAATAAAAGTTTTCAAAATAAATGATTCTCAAAATATCTTGATCTCTCAAAGATATTAGAAAATCATTAACATGAGAAACTTAAATATATTATTTTGATTGATTGATATCTCACCTAACATATCTTCTTTAAGTAAGTAAGCACCTCAATGAAGGTGATCTTATTTCCTTTGATAAGAAGAATAATTCACCTATAAATACTTTGCTCTTCCTCACTTTGAAAAATACGACTTGCTCACACATTTCTTACATTGCAAAAATCAAATCACATTTTCTTTCAAAAAGCTTTTGCAATAAATTTCGTTTTAAGTCTTGGCTAAATAAAATCGTGTTGAATTGTTTACGCTTAGAAGTCATATAGTTTCATTATTCTCTCTAGACAATTGAAGTGTATTCATAGCTAGAGAAATCTTGTAAACTAGAGTTGTAAAGTTATACGAGTCGAGTGGTGGTTTACTCAATCGAACGACATAAATCGTTCACACCTTGAACGCTTCACATCGTCCAAAAACTCGAGGGCTTCACATCCCTCACACTGGAGGCTTAACATCCTTCATTGTCGTGGGCTTAACATCTCACACACCGAGTGCTTAACATCACTCACACCATCATGATTAGAGTTAATCGTGATAGTCTTATTTGTAAGGTAATCCGGAGTAGGTACACTTATAAATAAAGACACCGGTGGACGTAGGATTTTCAATTGGGTCGAACCACGTTAAAACTGCTCGTGTTATTTACTTTACGTTTTTATCGTGTTTTGCTATTTCTTATACTTATACTCTTTAGTAGTAAGTGTAGTAGCAAACATTTTGATACTTCTTTTTATTTAAGCCATACAACTAACGCAATATTACACTATATCTTTCCTAATAAGATTTGAGTGTAATTTATCGTTTAAAATTTTAAAAGTACCTAAATACTCTATTCACCCCCCTCTAGAGTATTTCCTTGGATCGCTAGTCTCTACATATTTCCTCCGATTTTTAATGTTCTTCCCATTTTTATGGGTACTTAATTTTTTGGTAGGTATATCTATATAAAACAATAAAAAGTCATCCTTTCTTAGTTAATTAGGATAGCAAGCTCTCATAGACTGACACGTGGCATCTCCTAAATGAAAGTCCTCTTAATCTACCTATCTGCTCACTTTCTTAATCTTATACTCCCTTCTTCCTTCACCTCGAAATAGAATCGCCATCCATTATAGCTCATTTATTCCTCCATTAAAGTTTTCCTCCATTAAATTCCTTGCGGTTACGATGGCATCTGAAGCTCAGAAAAAAAATAAAAAACCATCCTTTTTTAGTTAATTAGGATAGCAAGTCCTCAAAGACCGACACATGGCAAGCTAAATCAAAGCCATCTTATCCCCTAAATCAAAGTCATCCTAATCTATCTATTCTATTCACCTGCGTAATAATCAATTCCCTTCTTCCTTCACCTAGAAATAGAATCACCCTCCATTAAAGCTGATTTAATCCTCCATTAAAGGTCTGGCAGTTACGATGACATCCGAAACTCAAAAACCGTTTGAGTGTATTTATACTTTCCAAGTTCATACAATTGAGAAGATGAAACCTTCATTTGCCTTCCTCTTTTCGTCCCTCTACAGTTTTACCGTCAATTTCCTCCGAAAGTCGCTTCCAATTGCATTCTTCTTGATCGGTAAGATTTATGCTATTTGGTTATTGTTTTTATCGGTCAAATTTAGGTTATTCTTGTATGATATAGATGTTAATGTTGAAGTAGAGAAAGGCCAATGGAGCTTTACAGTTAGTATAAGCTAAATTTATAACGGCGGAGTGTATAAGTATGTGTGCGTTCATAATCACTCGCTCTTATACCCTTTAATTTTTGAGGAGTGTATAACTCTGTAATTGTACATATATCTTCTTAAAGGAGTATAAGCTAATCCATATTTAGCTCGTGGATGAGGAGGTTTATTAATTTTAAGTTTGTGAGTAAAGATGACAGTAGTTAGTTACGTGCTTCAGTGGAGGTTGGAGGATGACGAAGTTTAATTTGCCCAATTCCTCCAGAAATTGGAAGGGTCTACTCATTAGATTACTAAAATTGAAGGTGATTCTATTACCCTCACGAAAATTTGTCGGTTCATGATTCGTTCCTGTAGAGTTGTTTGTGTACGGTATATTCTTGGTAATTCGAATTATTTATACAACAATCATGGAGGTATATATATCCTGACCTAGCATAACATTTTCGATGAATTATTTATACAAAATCATGGAAGTGTATATGTTGATCTAGCATAGTATTTGCATTTTTCCGTCTCAATCATTTGTTGTCACTTGATCGAACTACTCCTCACGAATAATATAGAAAGACATCAAACGACCGAGACAGAGTTAGTTGTTTTTGACGGAGCCAATTAATACTGTAATTGAGGTGATTGCCGTAAGATTTACCCTTCCCATGCTCCGCTGCTTACAATCCTCTGTGTTTTAAACATTTGTAATGTTATTCACAAATATTTAGCCTATTCTAAACCAATTGTTTTACCAAAATATATGGGGTCCAGTACGTGTTGATTTAACATAAGTGGACGAATTATTTAAACTATTGAGTGGAGCCGATTAATACTGTAACAGAGGTGATTTATAGTCTGTATTTTGCTGTTCCTACATATTACGGAGTATTTACTCACCCAATACCAGGTCATGCCTTTGCGGTTTGGGATCCTACACTAGCTGTAACACCCCGTTACTTTCCAGGTCAATTATAAAGCTTGACTTTTCTATTTTTTTTTGTTAAAATCGGATTTTTAAGTTGGAAAAATATTTTTAATGTCGTTATAAATATGAAAGTATTTTGGGTCGTCTTATAATACATCGGTTTTGATTTTCTTAAAGTGGAACGTTATTTTATAAACCGACTTTGTATCGGGTTGGAGTTTGGGTCAAACACAAATAAGGAAAAAAAAACTAAACTAATTCTTTTAAAACCCCACCCCGTCCTAATCTTTCCAACATCACAAATTCACAATTCTCATATTTGTTCACCCCCTCTTTCCTCTGCCGCTTCCGACTTCTTCTTCTTCTTCTTCTTAAAAACGAGTCTCCATTCTTCCTTACACCAAAACGCTTTAACATATCTTCATCAAATATTGTAAGTGTTCTATTCAATCAATATTTTTTTAATTGTCTTATTATTTTAAAATCTGATTCTTAAAACGTTGTCTCGAGATAAATTAGTAATTGTGTGGTTATTATCATTGGACAATTATGTGAGGTACGATTTTATGATTGAGTCAAATTAGTCGAGGTGTGAGTTACGTCTGTGTGTAAGTCGGCGTACGGAGGGAGTGGAGAATTTGGTGTGATAATGTGTGGGCTACTATAATTAATCATGATTGATTGTGGTTGGCGAAGAAGAGTGGTGAGTTGTGTTTAGTATAAATTAGTTACAGTAAGAAAGATGGTTGGGGAAATTTTTGTGATTTTGTTTGACGAATACCGAAGAGAAGTGTTTTACGCTTTAAATTAAGGTCTTAACTCTAACACTTGATTTGGGATTTCCATAAATATCGTGAGGGTAGGCTTATATTGTATAAGCGACTAGTATTTCGATGTAATAACAAATAGACTTATACTTTTGGGTGGAATTACTGTCGGAGAGAGAGAGAGTTGGGATGGATTTGTACAATAATTAGTTGGTATTAGGGTTGTGTTGTTTAGTGTTAATTAGTTAGTTTTTAATTGGGTTATAATATTTGTAGCCTGTGGAGTTGAGGAGAAGAGATTTTTGGAGTAAACTTATCTAATCAGCCTTCTTGAGAGGTAAGGGCGTTTTGACCTTTTCACTTTTAAGTAAAGAGCATGTTTGGTTTAAATTATATTTTTGAAATAGTTTTATAATTATTTTGTCAATTGTGAATTTTTACGATACTCTTGTAATTTTTGGATATTGGAACTTCGTGACTCAAGTCACATGTTGGTATTATTTTGGTACAATTTTTGGTGGTTATAACAGACTCTGGGAGCTCTGTTGGTCTATGAGGTTAAGGTGCGTCTGAGACGTCCCTGGGATTTCGTCCCGAAACTGAATTCCTGGCCCGAGTTGTGTTAAGTGGGGTTTTTCCGGCCCCCACTTGCTAGGTAGTTAGACTTCCTCCTTTGGCAGTCTCATCCTACTGACTGCCCAAATGTGAGTAGTGCGCACTATAGTAAGTCTAGCTAAGCATAGGTGGTATCTCTAGATCGTGCAAAAGGGTAGGACCTTGGCACACAGGTGGTGACAATATATTTTGGTTGGATTTGGTTTTGACTACTGTTTTACAGTACTTTTGGTTTGGTATTGAGACAATAATATTTAACTCTGATTTCAGTTTACTACAAATTATAATTACGGTTTTACGTTTTCAATATAATATATTTTACTCAGCTTTGTTGACGTTCTTTTGTTTTGGGTCGTTCCCCCGCTGGAACCTGTATCTATTTGTGTTTTGGGTACAGTTGATAGGTACAATTAATATGCTGCATAGGTGCATTTGGTTCGGGATGCTGAGCGAGGAAGGATTTTATTATTTAACGTTTACCTCCAAACTATTTATATTTATGTTGAATTTTGGGTTGAAGTTGTTTTAAACCGTTTTGAATTTTGTGGGACTTAAGTCTTCCGCTGCAACGTTTTCATTTAATTATTTATCGGATTTATATTTCTTTTTAGTTCTTGTACTATTCTTTTGCCTTGCATTTGGCCTTGTGAGCTAAATGCGGAGTAACAGCTTTAAATTTTCCTATTTTATTCTTCTATTTTGGTCGCGAAACTTTAGGGCTGTTACAGTTGGTATCAGAGCAATAGGTCTTTCCGAAAAGTTTTGCAAAATTTGAAATGGTTTTAAAAAAAAAATTACTACCTTTATAAAAAGAAAATTTCCTTTCTTTCTAAACTGAGAGTGTTGGGTGGATTGGGTGCATTGCATACGCATGAATTATGTTATATATATATATATATATATATATATATATATATATATATATATATATATATATATATATATATATATATATATTTATATTTGTCATGTTTATTACTGTTACTATCCTCACCTAATTGAATTGTGATAGAGAAGAATGCTACTTACATTAATATTTGTGATTGGTGACTGAACTTTCTTATACTTGGACTTAATAGAATATTGTTTATATCTATAGTAATAATGCCTCCACGAAGAGAAAATGAAAACAATGATATGGTCGCTATGATGGCACAATTGATAGCTCAAAATGCAGCTCTTGTCCAAGCTGTGGAGCAAATGACCGCTGTTACCCGGAATATGAATGATAGGGTCGAGAATGAGAATGATCCTACACCCACTGTTACTGGAATGTCTGAAGCGGTACAAAAGAAGAAACCGCCTACTTTTACTGGGAAAGGGGATCCAAATGAATTAGATAATTGGGTTAGGGAGATGGAGAAAATTTTTCTAGCTGTAGGTTGTCCACATGAATTTCAGGCTAGGATCGCTGTCTTCTATCTGAAAGAAGAGGCGGACATTTGGTGGCAGACCGTTAAAGAAGACTTTATGAAACCAATTAGGATAAGAAACCCAAATGGCACACACACATTATATGATAAAGACTGGGATACTCTTAAGGAGATATTAGAAGACGAATTTTTCCCAGAACATGTGAAACATCAAAAATTAGCTGAATTTGGTGACCTAAAGCAAACCGATGAGATGAGTGTGAAAGACTTTTATAATAAATTTGTTGAACTTAGTCGTTTTGCTAAGGAGCTAGTGCCAACTGAGGGGATTAAAGCATCTAGGCTTGAGGATAAGTTACATTGGAAGATTAAGGGTAGATTTGATGGAGAGACTTTCACTTCATTAAGAGATGTATATGCTAGGGCTGTTAATATTGAGAGGAGTAACCAGAAGATGGAGGTTGAGATGGGAAGTATTGGGACTAAGAAGAGAGAGTTTCAGGGGAGTCAATCTGACAACCCAGCAAAGAGAGGGAATTTCAATACTAATAATAACACTCAACAAAAGTCCCGATCTTTTGGAGGGAATGGTAAGGAAGAAGGTAATAGCTGGAGAGGTAAAAACCAGGGAACAACTAATGACTTTACCCCACATTACTATTGTAAGATATGCAAGGGAGATCACCCAGGGGTTGACTGTCAGGGAAATAAGGTGACGTGCTACTGGTGCGGGAAGTTAGGACATCGAGAATTCGAGTGTAGGAACAAGAAGGCAGGGAAACCTCGTGCTACGCAATCTGCTAGTGCTAGTGTGAATCAGAATAACCGATTTGAGGATCAGGGGAACACACAGAATTTTGGTAGGTCCACAACTAACAATAATTTTAGGAATCCAGCTCCGACTCAGACCAACATTACTGCAGCTAGTAAACCCGCGGGCCAAGTAAATGCTGCACAGAATAGCAAAAAACCTACTGGGAAGCTCTATGTCATGAACAGGGAGGAAGCCGAAAACACAGATATCGTTTCGGGTAATTTTCTAGTGAATTCTATTTTAGCTCATGTTTTATTTGATTCTGGTGCATTATTTCGACTAAGGTTGTGGATAAAATGAATGTTGAATCTAGTGAAATTGTGGATTATGATTTTGCCATGCCATCTGGGGACTTAGTAAACTGTAAGAGGGTTTATAGGGATGTGTCAGTTTTATTGGTGATCATGATTTTAAGGCAAACCTGATAGAATTTTTATTACCATACTTTGATGTTATTTTGGGATGAATTAGACCTAGTGTCCCGCCTTGGGGTGACCCTGATTTATTTGTGGAAAAAGAAGGATGAAACTTTAAGATTATGTATTGATTATCGAGAATTGAATCAAGTTACGATATAGAATAAGATTCCCTTACCTAGGATTGATGACTTATTTGACCAGTTGAAGATAGCCTTTATTTTCCCTAAAATTGATTTGCAATTTGAGTACCATCAATTAATGATAGCACTTAAGGATTTATCTAAGAGTACATTTTCTACTAGATATATATTGTCATTGTGAGTTTACTGTGATGTTTTTTTTTTGGGTTGATTAGTGCACCCGATGTGTTAGATGAACCGAACTTTGAAGATTTACCTAGATAAATTTGTTGTGATATTCATTGATGACATAGTATTTATTCAAGAATGAAGAAGAGCATGATGAACATTTACGAATTTTCTTAGACATCTTGAGAGAAAGTTAGTATTTGTTAAAGTTTCGAGGTACGATTTTTGGCTGGTATGAGTAATTTGGGGAATATTATATCTAAGGATGGAATATTAGTAGATCCCCTTAAGGTTGTTAAGGAGTGACCTAACCCGGAATCTGTGACTGAAATTCGTAGCTTTTGGGCTTAGCTGCTTACTATAGAAGAGTTGTGATGGATTTTTCCAAAATAGGTAGATTAATGACTGCACTGATGTAGAAAGCCACAAAATTTCATTGGGATAAGGGGTGTGAGGAATCGTTCGAATTTTAAAGGAAAAATTGACCACTGTTTTAGGATTGGCCTTACCGTATGGAAATGAAGTTTATGAAGTTTATACCTATGCATTTTAAGAATGGATTAGTTAGTTAGTGTTTTTCAGCAGAATAAGAAAGTGATTGCTTATGCATTTAAGTAATTGAACCTTTATGAAAAAAATTACCCTACTTATGATTTAGACTAAGCAGCCGTAGTAGTTGCTTTAGAAATTTGGAGACATTATCTGTTTGGTGTACCCTTTAAAGTTTTTATAACCACAAAAGTTTAAGATATATATTTACCCATTAGGAGCTAAACGTGAGATAGAGGAGGTGGTTGGATTTGATTAAGGACTATAAGATCGAGATTCAGTATCTTGTAGGAAATGCCAATGTGGTAGCCGATGACTTGAGTAATTTTTTTTCCCATACAATAGTGTTAGTGATGCATCGTGATAAGTGATGGAAGAGTTTCTGATATTTGGGATCAAAATGGCAAAATTAGGAATCCAGTATAGTGTGTTTTCTGTTGAAAGCGAATAGATGAGTGTATTAAAGAGTTGAAAGGTGGTGATAAATTTTTGTAGGTTAAGTTGATGAATGAGTTTGCTTTGTTCAAGCGTGATGATAGAGTGTATTGATTAAGTTCCGACCTTGAGTTTGTGTACCTAACCACAAGGAATTAAAGAAGATGTATTATGTTCATTTAGGAATTGATAAAATGTATACGGATTTGAAATTAGGATTTTGGTAGATTAGTATGAAGAAACAAATGACAGATTTTGTGGCTCAGTACTTGATATATTAGAAAGTTATGAGTGAACATATGAGACATTAGGGAGAGTTAGATCCTTTAGGAGTTTTCGAGTGGAAGTGGAGTTTAATCTTTATGGATTTTATAGTTGGGTTGTCAAGGTCAGAGGAAGGTAATAATATGATTTGGATTATAATTAATAGATTAACTAAGAGTTTACATTTTATTTCCATGAAGGATATGTGAGTGAAGAAGCAATTTGCTGATGCTTATATACTTTATGTGGTAGGACTTCATGGGGTTTCAAAGGATACTATATTAGGTAGCGAACATATGTGTTCCAATATTTTGGGAGAAACTTGAGCCAAACACGTGAGACAAATATCCTCATCTTTTTGCCCAGGGTAAATTTTTCGTGCTTCGAGGACGAAGCTTTATTTAAGGTGGGTAGAAATATGCATGACTATTTGTTTTTGTGGTAAACTAAGCATGTTCTTGTGTGATTTCATGCTAATATCTATTTATTGGTCACAAATATGAATATTTTGGCTGTTATCGATGCTTAATAAGCACAATGTTATTGGTTATTGGTTATCACTTGAAATTGACTTGTTTGCACATATTATTGGTTGTTTGTGCTCAACGCACATATTTTGGATATTGGTGGTTTGTTGGTGCTCAATGCTCATATTTTGGATATTGGTGGTTTGTTGGTGCTCAACGCACATATTATGGTTTGTTTGTGTTTAACACACCTATGATTGTTTGGTTGTGCTCAACACACATGATTGATTGATTTTGTGCATTTCGCATTTGTGGAAAAAAAAATTGAACTTGTGAAATTTCAAAATTTTGAAATAATTTAAACGTTTTTGTCCGACATGCTCTTAACTTGGCAAGTGATACTTTTATCGTATGAAAATTTTGGTGGTTTCGAACTTTGGTATTATCTTATGGAATTAGGTGATCTTATCTTGTGGATTTAGGTGGTGGGCAGGTTGTATACTTTGAAATTTGAGGAATTAGGTAGTTATGGATTTTGAGGATTTAGAAATGTGAGATATCTTTAAAGTTGTGTTTAATTTGACGGATTTTGGATGTATGGAGTAAATGCTTTATTTCGGAGATATATGAAGAATTTTGGTGGATTTTGGATATATGGAGTGAGCGGGTCATTTTGGACATTCGTGATTAATGTGAGACTTTATTTTAGAGGATGAGTTTAAACTTCGAGGACGAAGTTTTGTTTTAAGGAGGAAAGTCTGTAACACCCCGTTACTTTCCGGGTCAATTATAAAGCTTGACTTTTCTATTTTTTTTGTTAAAATCGGATTTTTAAGTTGGAAAAATATTTTTAATGTCGTTATAAATATGAAAGTATTTTGGATCGTCTTATAATACATCGGTTTTGATTTTCTTAAAGTGGAACGTTATTTTATAAACCGACTTTGTATCGGGTTGGAGTTTGGGTCAAACACAAATAAGGAAAAAAAAACTAAACTAATTCTTTTAAAACCCCACCCCGTCCTAATCTTTCCAACATCACAAATTCACAATTCTCATATTTGTTCACCCCCTCTTTCCTCTGCCGCTTCCGACTTCTTATTCTTCTTCTTCTTAAAAACGAGTCTCCATTCTTCCTTACACCAAAACGCTTTAACATCTCTTCATCAAATATTGTAAGTGTTCTATTCAATCAATATTTTTTTAATTGTTTTATTATTTTAAAATCTGATTCTTAAAACGTTGTCTCGAGATAAATTAGTATTTGTGTGGTTATTATCATTGGACAATTATGTGAGGTACGATTTTATGATTGAGTCAAATTAGTCGAGGTGTGAGTTACGTCTGTGTGTAAGTCGGCGTACGGAGGGAGTGGAGAATTTGGTGTGATAATGTGTGGGCTACTATAATTAATCATGATTGATTGTGGTTGGCGAAGAAGAGTGGTGAGTTGTGTTTAGTATAAATTAGTTACAGTAAGAAAGATGGTTGGGGAAATTTTTGTGATTTTGTTTGACAAATACCGAAGAGAAGTGTTTTACGCTTTAAATTAAGGTCTTAACTCTAACACTTGATTTGGGATTTCCATAAATATCGTGAGGGTAGGCTTATATTGTATAAGCGACTAGTATTTCGATGTAATAACAAATAGACTTATACTTTTGGGTGGAATTACTGTCGGAGAGAGAGAGTTGGGATGGATTTGTACAATAATTAGTTGGTATTAGGGTTGTGTTGTTTAGTGTTAATTAGTTACTCCCTCCGTTTCATTGAAAGATTCCACCTAAAAAGGGGCACATTTTTTAAGGATAATAATAAAATATTCAAAAGTAGAGAAGGTGTAAAGTAGGTGGGCCACCTAGGTAAGAGGGAAAGAGTTATACCAAAAAAGAAAGTGGAAGCTATCAAAGAAATTTACAAAAAAGGAAAAGTGGAAGCTTTCAATGAAACGGAGGGAGTAGTTTTTAATTGGGTTATAATATTTGTAGCCTGTGGAGTTGATGATAAGTGTAGGTTGTAGTGCCTATTTTGCCGTATTTTGGTCCCTTTTTCCTTGTGGAATCGTTCATTGGGAGCGGTTCATGGGCTACTTATGTTTCCTCTAGCTCGTTTCAGGTTCCCGAGACCATTCGTGAAGAGTTGGAGTGATTCCGACTCAATACATACACTTTTCGGAGCCAACGAAGCGGAGGAACGATCACTCGATGCCTTGGATTCGACCCCGAGACCTCGGGACCCAATCCCGAGGCTCCGAGACCCGATCCCGAGTCCCGAGAATCGATGAGAAGTCCATGTGAAGCAAGAGGAAACCTTAAAGATCATATTGGAGGCCTACAAGACTCATCTCCGACGGGTATGGCCTGATCCCGTCCGGGATGAAGTGCACAAAAGACACCTCTCCTGTTTTGGGTCCGTCCCGGTCGGGACCAGACCTTCCCGGTCGGGACCACTCCCTTCCCGGTCGGGACCGGTCCTTCCCGGTCGGGACCGGTGTGCTGTAGCCGGAACTCTTCTTTTCTTCCTCCTTCATTCTTGTAACCCTATAAATACTTCCCTCTTGTATTGTTTACGCACCTTACCTTACTCTACCTTACCCTAGATTGTTTTTAGGCCTCTCTTAAGATTTGTAAACCCTAATTAATCTCTCTTAATCTTTAGTTAATCCTTAGTTAATCCTAGTTTAATCTAGTTGTAATTAGTTCTTGTATTGAGAAGATTCTTGAAGACTCATACAAGATTGACAACCTTGGAGATTATTTGGGTTTCTTATTAATGCAAGTTTGAATCTTTTTCTTCCTCTTGTTGATGGTATCTTGTTTATTTATTCAAGTTTGAATATTCACCTAGTGTTCCTTGTTATTGTTCATATTGTTCTTGATAATGGATGTTAGGGTTATGATGTTGTTTCCTCTTATTGTTTTTTGTTTTTCCTTGATTATGAGTGAGTAGTTTTCTTGTGGGTTAGTAGGGGGATTAAGGGTAGAATATGGGTGATTAGAGTTTGATTAGGGGTAAATGGTGAATCTTTGTTGTTAGTCACATAATGGACACTCTATGTGTTTGTTGATTTGCTTGTGTGAGTAGTAGTGGCCAATGCTTCCCATACTTGTGTTCATCTTTTCATTGTGTGTCTATTTTGTGATTATGTTGAGAATAGTCGTTATACATATAATGTGGACTAGGGTTTAGATGCCATCAAACGCGAACCCACCTTGACATCGGTCTAAGTAGCGAGAGCCCGGACCGACTCTAGCAACTAGGAGACACCTACACCCTTGATTACCCAAGTCATCCTACTACACTTACACTACTACAAAACATACAAAACATTACGGTTGAAAACCGTCCTAAAAGAAGATAGTAACCGTCATATAGGTCACCGTGATCGTTGATAATCAATCACGGTTTAAAGCAAGTCAAACCGTCATTGTTGTTATTCTTCCAGAGCACGGTTAGGCTTCATGACCGTCATTGTTGTTATCCTTGCACAACACGGTTGGTATACATGACCGTCATTATTGTTATTCTTTGCAGAGGACGCTTTTTTCTACCAAATCGTCATCTTTGTTAATCTTCTGAGATCACACTTCAAATACATGACCGTCATTGTTGTTATTCTTGGCAAAGCACACTTTATTCTACCAACCGTGATCTTTGTTGACCTTCTAAAGCAGCACCCTTTTTTTAAAACTGTCATCTTTGTAAAACAAAATATGTACCGTGTGTATGACAAAACAGCTAAACCCCAACCTTGTTACATATTTTGTTTCCAATACATCCTACAATCTAAAAGAACCCAACATTGCATTTCGACAAATAACACTACTAAAGAAACTGCGATTTCAATATATTACAAACAGTTGGACCGATTCCATCAACTACAATATATTACAAAGAGTAAGAATTCGACAAAAGAAACGTCATACACATGAAGGTTGCAAGAACATCAATATTTACAAACAAAATACATATTATTGCATAAACAAACCAAAATACATCATAATAGCAACTTGTAATTGCATGGTTTTCGCAAATTAGTGAATGCTAACCAAGTCAATCCACTCTAAGTGCCTGATGACTTCATGTAGACATTGCGGATACGCTGTAGAATGACGTAAAACCAAGAATGAAAGCTTGTCTTTACTAGCCATATACGGAGTAGTTTTTATAAGTTCCACTTGAAAGTACTAAATAAACATCACAAAACTACAAGTCAACATGATTTAAAGTTTAAACACACAATTATTAATCCACCATATAAGTAAAATTTAATCTCTAAAACATAAACACTGAACAGAATTGGCACTATAAGGATAAAGTTGGATAGAAATTCATCTAGACTAACCCGTATTACTGCTTGAATTGGAGTACATACTTAGCCCAAATGTCACGCACCTCTTCAATTTGTTGAGCCGAATACGTCTTTGGGGATCCAATCATAAACAGATATATAACAAGGAAATTAAGCAGCGAGAATAATATATGTATGATATATAGAGTAAAAGTTAGAAAAGAAAGTACATATGAATTTTGAGATAAAAGCATACATCCGAAATAATAGCTATGTGTATTCCTCGGATGATATTCAACATGTATCAGAGAATAGTTTCAGGGGAAAAAAATATCATGGTGATTAGACAACAGTACAAAGCCAAAAAGAACAAAGGCAAACAATAACCGCCTTTTTTACTTAAAAACAAATAGATTAAGAGCAAAGATCATTAACGCTGTGTGTTATGGTTCCTTATTCTTTTTTTTTTATGATAGAAATATAGCATAGCTTATAGACTTTATTTTACTTGCGTAATTACTCATAAACAGACTAGCAGTCATATTTATAAACCTTATTCTACTACCTTCGTTCACTCATTCACTTCAATTCCATATGTGAACAGAGTCCAACAGACACTACCATATGCTTCAACAGCTTAACAAGTGAACGAATGAAAGTGAATATTGCTCATCTAGGTAGGTCTTGTAAAGTTACATAAATCCAACGAAGCTCGGTTCAAATTCTACATATCCCCGAAACCATCAAATCATACCTACATTTCTAGTCACAGTTAACACTTTTATCTCGCCTTGGTCATGGCCGAGTTGGTCTTTGCACAGCTTTAATTCAGTCGAATATATATTTCAGCCGAACATTAATATCGAGAATAAATGTATACCTGAAATTTCACCAAAAGCCAGCAAGTTTATTTTGTGTATGCACATTCTCCACTGTTAGGATCAGAAGCAGATTTTCTTCAAAATAAGGAGGACGAGTAAAATGTCCCTGAGTTACTGGATCAAATGAAGAGAGTAATCAATCAATAAGGGTTACAAAATATTAGCATAATAAGTACAGTTCTCGACACAGTAGAGGCATTGTTAAGCATGTGATTTAGGACGCATATTCCAGCCCCATCTTTAGTCAGCTGGACATCACACTACAAATCCAAGTCCGGTACACTAGTCATCTTTGAAAAGTTGTATGCGAGAGAGCTAGAGTCCGGAAACAAGCCTGAGAATCCACCATGTGCTATAACTATCGGTGGTGAGCTTGTACAAACCAATTTTGCATTCATTAGAGCTAAAATCTAGTTGAACATATGCTTACGAATTACGAAATTGGAAATTATCATGAAGAGTCTGTCATTTGGAGGTAGGTGTCTGAGTAGAAGTAAATGCAGAAAGCTGAAATGAAAGAATGAGAAGAATAATTGGAGACATGAATAAGAATGCGGAAGTAAATGAAAAATGACATACTACACTGTAAAAAGAGTCATATTAGTGCTAGAAAGGGTGATTTAACAATCTAAAGACAATTTTCAAAGCTGTGAAACAATAACTAGACAGTTAGTGGTAATATTAGTGCCCTAAGAATCATTAATATAGTAGCTATAGAGTGATAAGATGTTATTTCTCGGTTTATAAAGCACTCACGTGTCATATTTTACACATCTTAGCAAACACCTAATATCCTTAGGATGAGGTAGTTCTTCCCCTGGCAACAAAGAGTGAATAAGAGGATTGTCACCAATTAATTAATCTATCAAGAAAACAAAGTTGGGACCTTTTAAGTTATATGAGAAAGATGTTAACCTGCAATTCAATTATCTGGTAATGTAAAAACCCAAAATACATTTGGTTCTTACAATGCCAAAAGATGAATAAAATGAAAAACCATAAAAGAATAAGTAACAGTTTCACATAAAAAAAATATACTGTAACAAATTCAACTCATAAGAAGGATAGGATATGAATAAAACAACATGGTATAATACCAAAAAGCAAAATAACTTATGTCGGAGTGAATAAAATCAGCCTCTTAACAGTCTGTACAACAATATGAGAGAAGAAATAGAAAGAGAGAACTATAACGAATTTCATACCCGGAAATCGTCAAATGTCTTGGAATATTGTTATCGAACATTGGCATAGCATCTTAAGGTCCATCTACTACGCCAAACCAAAACGATTGAAAGCGGATGAGGTATGATAACAATGTCACAGGATAATAAATTAATCTCACACGAGTTAAAAAATTACTTAATTCACCAAATTTGGGACTAACCTAATCAATCAAATAACAAAACAACAATCCAAAAAACTCTTAAAATTTTCGAAGTAGATTACGAAATATAGAAGGAAGAACTTCTAGCTTCGAATTGAATGATATTTCAAACGAGCGAGTCGATCCAGGGGAAGGATGGTGGGTAAAGGGACTTGATCAGGAGACACTCCGGTAGAAGGGATAGGATAGATGGAAAAAGATGGGTGTTTTATTTTCTAACGGAGAAGATGAAAAGGGATTTCAGAGAATAGAGTTAGGGTTTGTTTGGGGAAGTTAATTTCGCGCAACCGCAAGCAACAAGGGGTTTCTAAATTTTTAATTTTTCATATACGCGCTAAGCTTTGCAAAAGATTTAATAGAGCGGTTTTTCTATCACCATAAATATATTAAAATATAATAAATATATAAGTTTTCCTGATTCCACTAATGCAGGACAATAGTCCGCACACAATTAGGATACCCTCACTTAATTGTGTTTCTACGGTATCTTACTCTATCCTTTTTAATGGGGAACCAATCAAATTTTTTTCCCCCACATGCGGTCTAAGGCAAGGAGATCCTTTATCCCCATATCATCTTGTCTTATGTTCGGAGATACTGTCGAGAAATCTCAGAGGAATGACAGGGGGTGAAGGAGTCCAATGGTTTAGGATTGCAAGGAAGGCCCCATCGATATCCCATTTATTCTTCGCAGATGACTCAATCTTCTTCTTAAAAGGGGTCTGGCATAATATGGTGAATTTTTACAGGATTATCAAGAAGTACTGCTCTCTGTCGGGGCAAATCATTAATAAAGCGAAATCCTCGATTCTATTCAGTGAGAATTGTAATTTAGCCTTTATTCAAAGAAGTCTGCTGCTACTTGATATTAAGATGTGCGAAGACCTGGGAGCTTATTTAGGAATTCCGGACATAGGGAGTAGCAAAAAATCGATCTCTCATTCCAGGATTCTGGATAAAGTCAGGAAACGAATTTTTTCTTGGAATGGAATTTTCTTATCCTCTGCGGGAAGACTGACCCTTATTCATTCTGTTCTAGCCAACCTTTCAAGTTTCTTTCTATCGGTATTCAAAATACCGGTAAGTGTAGCTAGTAAGATTAATTCTCTACTAGCTCATTTCTGGTGGGTGGGCACTAGAACGAGTGGTACAGTTTACTGGAGAGCATCGAGATTCCTATCCTTACCCAAGATGAATGGTGGGCTTGGTATTAGAGATATCTCTATAGTCAATCAAGCTTCAATGGCTAAGCTAGCCTGAAGACTATTATCCCAGGAAAAGTCGTTATTTCGGGAAGTTTTTGAAGGCAAATTCGGACCTATTAAGAATTGGATTCAAAAAGGGGATAACTATAAAGGAAAAGTTGGATCTACAAACTGGAAAGACATTTTATGGGGTAGTGAGATTATCGACAGAGGACTTTCATGGACTCTGGGAGGTAGTTCATCTAATAACAAGACGAACTACAAAATCAGTATTTTTCAAGACAAATGGGTACAAGGTGATATACCCGTACCTAAAACGGGCATAGATTGTATTCACAATGAAAATGGCCTACCTTGGTCCTTGGAAGACTTAATTGATAAAGATTTTTCCTGGAATCCAATCTCGCTGAACAAGATCTTCAGCTCTCACTGGTGTAATAGGATCAAAGCTATATATATCCCCAAAACGAACTTATCCATTACACCGGTATGAAAGAGGACTAAAGACGGCCACTATAATGTTAAAAGTGGGTATACTGAAGGTATCAACACCAATTACAAATTCAAAACTCACAGATGCAGGGCTAGTAAAAGTATGGAAAGATTCCCAATTTTTTTTAGGAAAAAGGAGATTTGGAATCTTCCTGGACCCCAAATATGGAAAACCTTCATGTGGAAAATCATAGTGTCAGCTTTACCAATTGGAAAGGAAAGGAAAAAAAGAAATCTTCATGGACCTTTCAATTGTGTCCTCTGTACCGAGTCTTTGACTCAGTATTCTGAAGACCATGAAGAGGATGTTATTGAATCTTTGGAACATCTCTTTAGAGATTGTCCCACCACGGCAAGAATCTGGGCTAGCAGCACTATTGGCATTAGAGTTGAGGCTGCTTCACACATCCCCTTTCAAGAATGGGTTATGGGTTGGATTATGTACCTGAAAAGGGCAGATAATTCCAACATTGGTCTACTTCACTTCCTCAACATACTTTATTCTGTATGGAATTTCCGGAATGGGGTTACATTTAAAAAATGGAGTACTTCTACCTACGGATTCTGGAAGAGATATGAGATCTCAAGTAGGGAACTACAGATTTTTCTAAAAGAGAAAGATCAAGAGACAGCAAAGACCTCTATCGAGGGTCTGAATGTTGGGGAAACTGAAATTCCAACCCAAACAATATCCTCTTTTACTAAAGGTGTTAGTTTGGATGGACGATTGGAGCGTCTTCGTCAATCCAAGGCTTTTTGGGTTATCAGACAGACTGGACCTACCAATGTCCGCTATTTATCTAAGATGCAGGTTGATGCAGGATGGATACCGACCTTAAGAGCTTCGGGAGGTTGGACTTGGACCCAAGAGGAAGAAGAAGAAGAATGGGAGGAAGCAAATCAATCCTTTATGGCGGAGTCACCAATTCTGGCGGAAGGAATTGCTATTCTTCTGGCCATTCAAGGGATTAAACGCAGAGATATTAGGCACATTTGCATAATGTCTGACTGCCTCTGTCTCATCTCTCAGATTGTAGGAATCACGAGGCCAACGACAGAGCTATCAGCTATCGTCGACGACATCCTGCAGGAATGTGCCGATTTCCACTGTTGCGCATTTAAATTTATCCCTAGGAGTAGGAATATTAAGGCTCATAGATTAGCATCTATGGCTCTTAAAGTATTGTAATTTGGAGATGACTCGCTGGCAAAAAAAAAAAATTAGGATATCCTCAACTGAGTATTTTCATTATAGTGAAATGAAATTCAACTGAAATTCAACTAAATAATGAAAACTGAAACAAATGAACTACTAACCCATGGAATGAATGAATCTATAATGAAATGAAATTCAACTAAATAATGAATGAATGAAACAATTGAACTACTGATAATGAATGAATGAAACAATTGAACTACAACTAAATAAATGAATGAACTGATAATGAAATTCAACTTAAATGAACTGAAATCAAAACTGAAATGAAATTAAACTAAAATCAAAACAGAAATGAAACTTACAAATGAACTGACCAAACATTAGACTAACAAGCAAACTGTTTCTTCAAAATTTTATCAAAACCCTAAATTGAATTGCTAACAAATTAACATCAGAAATTAAATAAATAAAACCCTAAATTGAGGACATACATACAACAGAGTGAGGCGCAGCAAAGAGGGAGGATTGGACGTATGGTCGTCGGCGTCGAGTGACGAGATTTAAGAACCCTAAATTGATGATGATTATTTACGACCTGCAGCAGAAAACGAAGGGGATTAACTAATTAAACCAAAGATTCAACAAAAAAAATGCAATTAAACATTGTATCTATGGAGTGGGCACACGATAACAAGAAAGATGAAGATGTTATCGGCAAACGGAGGACGGCGTAATAGAGGACGGAGAACGGCGATCGAAAGGTGTGCGGCGTCGTGGGTAGTGCGTACGGAGGTAGGTGACGGAGAATTGTGAAGTGGAATGACGGAGTACTTAGGTTTTGATAATAAGAAATAAGAGTGAACTGAAATTCTAGTTTTACGTATGTTAGGAAGTTAGAGTACGTTGAAATAAAATATTATTATTTTCATTTATGTCACTTTAAAGAATCAAACGACCTCTTTGTCTATCATAGAGGTCGCTTCTCCTTCCAAACCGGTTTCTTAAGTAATAGAGGTCGTTTTGTTTGACCAACCGTCCTCTTTGTTGTACATAAGATCTCACTTTTCCATCAAAACCGTCATAATTGATAAAAAAAAATTCCCGCCAAATACCAAATGTACCTAGAGGACGGTTCCGCGTGTAACCGTCATCTTATAAGCGTCATGGTAGGCTAGAATTGTAGTAGTGTTATGAACCCGACCTAACCCACTTCTTTCCATATTTGATTTCATCTTGTTAGTTAGTCATCATTTCTTTAGTTTGCTAGTTAGTTTGATCTTTAGTTATTCCGTTTGAGCATTGTACTAGTCTAGTTCATTGTTAGCCTAGTTTTACCTCTTCCACCACCATAGTTTACCAATTATCGCTTCCTTTGTGTTTGTTTGGTAGCATAGTCTCGTTTTTGGTGGACATAGTCTAAACCTTGCAACACCATCTCCGTGGATACGATCCCGACTTATCCTAACTACCGTTAGGTCTAGCCGGTTATATTATTTGGCGGTGGGGACGTGACAAATTCCCACCATCAATTTGGCGCCGTTGCCGGGGACGGTGCATTGTTTAGACTTAGTTTGCTTACTTAGTTACCCTTCTTTGTGCTCTTCTATCATCTCTTGTGCATATTCTTTAGATTTTTCTTGTTTCATTAGTTTTATTCTCCCTCTTTTCTCTTTGTCTTTCGATTGTGCTTGTTTATTGTCGTTACCTAGTGCCCATAAAGCACTAGGTGTTCTCACGTTTGTTCTAGTGCGTAGTGTATGCCTAGGCGGGGAGGCGAATTCTTTCTCTTTAATCCAGAGCCGGAAAGACTTTTTCGAGCCTTTCGCCAACGGACTATTAACCGGGTTAGAATCTCTCAACCAAGTGCAAGCAATACTCATCAAGAGCAAGCTCAAGGAAACGATTTTGAGGAAGCATATCGAGAGACGGCCGAAGGGAATTTCACCAATCCCTTTGGATATTCTAGTCCTAGTTCCCCCTCTACATCTACTTCAACTCCGTCTTCACCATCATCTCCCTTACATCCAATAATGCCGAAGTTTTCGTCTCACTCCACATTTACGGAAGATGTCTTGCCGGGACCTAATGCTCTACCGGCCGCTTATGCCGGAAATTTTATGGCCAAGACTCACTTCATCCAACTTGTGGAAAGGAATCAATTTAGTGGTTTGCCCACCGAAGACCCGCACCAACACATGGAGACTTTCTCCGATTATTGCGACGCTATCTCTCAACCCGGGGTTACACAAGATCAAATCCGATGGGTATTATTTCCATTCTCATTAATTGGAAAAGCGAAGCAATGGATCAAGAGTCTCGATAGGGCAACCATGGGCATCGACACTTGGAAGAAGCTTGCATTGGCGTTCTACCAAACATTCTACCCTCCGGAAAAGACTAATTTGCTTAGGGCCTCCATCACCGTTTTCCAACAACGGGATGAAGAGAGCCTTTATGAAGCTTGGGAGAGGTTTAAATCTTTGGTGAGATCGTTCCCCCATCATGGACTTTCACAATGGTTCTTAGTCCAACAATTTTGGAACGGTCTTTATGAGGACTCAAGAACTATACTCAATATGGGTTCCAATGGTAGGTTCACCGAGGTCGATGATGACCAAACATGGGCAAGAATCGAGGAGATGGCGGTTCATAATTCTCAATACTCAAGGCCTAGGAAGGCAAATCGAGGAGGTAGGCACGAGGTTGATGCTATTACTCAATTAAGCATTGACCTTGGAGCTCAATTGAAAACACACATGGAGACTATTGACAAGAAGCTCCAAGGCCACCTCACTCAAGTTCAAAGCATTAGTTCCTCCAACCAACACTCAATTCAAGAAGTGAATGCTTTGGGATTTGCACCTCCTTTGCCTTATTATGGGATGTGTGACACTTGTGGAGTCGTTGGTCATGATCCTATGCATTGTCGAGGGAGTATTGAGCAAGTGAATGCCTTTCAAGCGTTCAAGCAAGGTGCTTTCTATTCCAATCAATACCAAGCTTCCAATCAAGTCCCTCAACAACAAGCTATGCAACCTCGTCCCTATGTTCCACCTCCCTTAAGGGACAACAATCAAGGCTATCAAGGTTATGTGGGTAATCCAAGACCCTTCAACAACTTCAAGCAAAATAACCAAGGTACCTTCCACAACAACAATCAAGGGTTCCAACAAGGGAACTTCAATCAAGGTGGTTTCCATGGAAACCAAAACTTCCAAGGACAACAAAATTTCAACCATGGCAATAATCAAGGCAATTCTCATGGGTTCCAAGGGAACCGGCAACAACAAGCAACTCAAAGTCAACAACAACAAAGCAAGCCTAGGAGTCGATCTCCTACTCATGACTATGGCATTCCATTAGCCATCACCGATACTCCTCATAACCAACAATCTCCTCCTCGGAATTTTGACATGCAAAAGCAAATGATGGACATGCAAAAGAGTACTCAAGAAATGCAAAGGAGTCAATTGGAGACACAAAGATCACAACAAGAGATCGTAGCCCAAATCTTAAATGAAAACAAGGAGACAAGAACTCATATGAAGATGCTTGAGACTCAAATATCTCAACTCGCTTCGGGAAGCTCCTCGAGACAAAGGGGGCAATTACCTCCTCAAGGCGAAATGGCAAGATTCGAGCATGTGAATGCCATTACCACAAGGAGTGGTTCATCTTATAACCCTCCCCCGCCCCCTAATGAGCAAGAACCAACAAGAGAAGTTGTGCCTCCAATTCAAGAAGACCAAAGCTTGGGAAATCCTATAGAGGAGCAAGTCTTATGGGAGATTGAGAAACCCCAAGAAGACAAGCTTCCCCCACTTCAAGGAAAAGACAAGGGTAAAAGGAAAGTGTCATTTGAAGAGTCCGCCCCTATTGAGCAAAACAAGATCCAAATCAAGTTGCCTTTCCCAACAAGGCAAATGAAGACCAAGGTGGATAGCCAATATGACAAGTTCCTTAATATTGTGAAGAAGTTGGATGTGAGTGTCCCATTTACCGAGTTACTTACCCAAATCCCGGCATATGGAAAATTCATGCGAGAAATCCTAGCTAGGAAGAGATCTATCGACAAGGAAGAGACTATTGCGTTCACAAGGGTGGTGAGCGAGCTTATTCAAGGTTCTATGCTTCCAAAGTTGAAGGATCCGGGTAGATTCTCGATCCCTTGCACCATAGGCCACTACAAGATCGAAAGAGCATTATGTGATTTGGGTGCGAGTGTGAGCATCATTCCTTATTCTATTTGTTGCCGACTTGGGATGAAGGAGCTTAAAAGTACTTCCATTACACTCCAAATGGCCGATAGTTCATTCAACCGACCATTGGGGATGCTAGAGGATGTGCCGGTGAGAATCAGAAAGTTCTTCATTCCGGTCGATTTCATCGTGCTCAATATGCCGGAAGATGCTATCACTCCCATTATCCTTGGGCGCCCATTTCTACACACCGCGGGTGCTATGATCGATGTGAAGAATGGTAGGATCACCTTCGAGCTAGGCGAAGAGAAGTTAGTGTTTGACCTCCAAGGCAACACTTCGCCTACTAATGATGAGTCTTGCAAAATGATCCACGCCACGAAAGACATTGATCTAGAGGGAGAGTCGGGACAAAGCTTGAAGAACAATTCTTGTGAACTTGAGGATGATGACTCCGAGATTGGAGAGGATGAGTGCCTATATCATGGGTTTGATGACAAGTTGAAGGGCAAGAATGAAGATGAGCCTCCCTTGGGGCCACATGAGGATCGGTGGACGTTTGGGTATATCCCGAAGGATCAAAAGTATAAGTTCAAGCCATTGAACCTACAAGATCGGGACGCCCCGGGAACGTCAAGGCAAGGTCATGAAGAGCCTTGGTATTTGGATGCTTATATTACTAGCTTGATTGAAGACTTTGCTAGGGCCTTCGACTTATTTCTTCGTGCCCTTGATGGAGATGGAACTAATCATTGTTGTTGATGAAAAAGATTGAAGAATGCACCACCTTGGTTTGACGGAGTTCCACAAGAACCGTCTCTTTGTATATATCTCTATCTCTTGTAATTTCTTTTAGTTTTGTGAAATTCTTGATTATTTGGATTGTTGATGAGCGATGTGAGGGAGGGAATTTGATGTATGTATGAGCTTTGTTTGATAGGTGAAGTTAAGGTGATTCCTAGGGAGGAGTGGTCATTTTTTGAGCTTGGATCGTGTGAAGGGGAGTCGGTTTTTGAAGCTTGGAACGAGCTTTTGGGAGCTATAGAGGGTTGGGAGATTCTTCCCGGCCGAGAAGAGGTCATCCCGACCGGGAAGGATGAGCCATCCCGACCGGGAAGGATGTCATCCCGTCCGGGATGGGTGTGAAAAAAGATGGGTCTACTTACAAGTCATCCCGACCAGGACGAAGCCTTCCCGACCGGGACGAGAAGGTCATCCCGACCGGGACCACCCATCCCGACCGGGATGGACCCCCTGTCCTTCTTTGGCCTTTTCTTCGTCGTTTGAACCCACCCAACCACTTTATACCCCCTCCCAACCTCCCTACATGTCCTTACTCTCATAATATGACCCCTACACCTCATATACACATTCACCTCCCCTTCTCTTCACTTTAAACCGACTTTCACATCAAAACCCACCTCACTTTACCTTTGTTCTCCAACCATGGAACCGTATCGCGATTGGGAAGGAATAACGACGACGACGACTAGCTACGTGCCGATATTGACTTATGAGACAATGAAGCGAGTGAGTTGCTAACCACATGGTACGACAACTATCCTTTCTTTTCCATCTTTTATAGCTTGTCTTCTTTTGTTAGTTCACCTTCCCCTTATACACTTTCGTGTCATGGTGCCCTCGGGGCCTTGGTAGTTGTTGCTCCCGACTCTCGATGACGTGACTACATCGAGAGTCATTTCAAAATCCAAATTTTACAAGACTTTCACCTTTTGGTAGGATTTTGTCGGAATTGGGCGGAATCCGGGCTAGGTGACTTGATTACACCTAGTCCTCCCCTCCCATTTCCTTTTATTTCTTTCTTTTTATTTCTTCCCCCATCCATATCTTTTCTTGTCTCGGCCCACGGTGACTTGATTACACCCCGGCCGGACACATTCTACCATTTTCTCCACTTTATTTTTGATTTTTAGCTTTATTTTCGTAGTTTCTTTTCTTTTCTTTTGTGCTCCCATGCACTACGGTCGAGCATGAGGACATTGCTCGGATTAAGTGTGGGGGAGCGATATTCTATCGTAGTTAGTTTTATTTTCGTAGTTTTTCGAAAAAAATCTTTAAAAACCCTAAAAATTTGAAATTTTTTCACAAAAATCAAAAAGATTTTCTTTTGTGTGTTTTCCTTTTGTGTCGTTGCGTCGTATATTTGTTTTGTTGTGTGTGTTTTGCCTCCCTTTTCCTTATAGGTTGCTTAATCACCGTTAGTTTTGGAAAGCTTTCAAGACATCCGGTAACATCTTCTATCCCCTTTCCCTCTTTATTTCATGAGAAATTTAGAGAAGGTTTGTAATGTGGTGTGCTTGGGTGGAGCTTTGTAATGCTTTTGGTTGGTTTGGTGACTTGTTTGGAAGCTCGGGGTGGTGTTTGTGTTGTTTGTTTTGTTTTGTTTTTGGTTTTGTACCCTTTTGTCTCTTTTTCTTTCGTTTTCGTTTTGTCTTTGTTTTGTGTTGTGTAGTTGTGTCTTGTGTGTAAATAGGTTTTCGAAAACCCGGTTTAGAGGCTAGTGTGCGAGTGTTTGCTTTCCCTTCCTAGTGGTATAAATCGAGTCTTGGACTTTAGTCTAGTAGAATGACCCTAAATCAATGAGTTCGTTGGTTTCTTACCTTGAGTCCACCTAGCTTACTAAGGATTTACTACGGGATTTGCATTTTGACCATTTTGACCACCCACGGTGTGTAAAGGCCTTGGTTGCCGAGTCCCGTCCCCTAGGTGACCATGTTTGAAATTTGCTCGACTAGTCCAAGATTTTTCCCTTTTTTTGTGGGTTTGAAGGGAAGGACGCTTCCCGACTCTCCCATTTACCTACCTCCTACACATATCCACACAATAAATTGCAATTTGTTGAGTTTTCTATTTCTTGTTACACAAAGAAATGCCAAAAAGCCAAATCAAGCCAAAAAAAAGGGGCAAAGAAAAGAAAAAGAAAGAAAACGAAAGAAAGAAAAGAATGAAGAAAAAGAAAAGGCACAAAAGCCAAAAAGAAAATAGAAAAGAAGAAAAAGAAATGACATGGCAAAACAAAGCAAAAATGCAAAAGAAGAAGAAAATGCCAAAAGAAAATCGTCTCACAAAAATAGAAACCTCACACCTCACCAAATAAGCCTTTTACCGACTTTTGCCGTGAAGAGCCTACCAAAGGACCGAGTCCCTAGGAAGGATGATAGCGGTAATGGTCGGTCTTCCCTCATTTTGCATATTTCCACCTTTTTACTTGGACTAGTTAGGCGGTTTCGGACATGGGACGACCCTCTTGGCTCATTGCTAAAGGGGGCGGGGTCTCACTTACCTACAGTGTCGACTAACACCGTGGTTCATTCTTTTTCCATCCCGCCGATCGTCCCGTGGTACGTTCTTAGAAGGTTAGGAGGAACCGAGGTAAGTTACCAACGTTTTTATTGCTTTGTCGTCATACTATTGGGGTTTTGTCCATTTTTGGTTTGTATTGCTAGCTCGGGAACATTGTCACTTGCCTCGAGTCCTAAACCGGTGCTTCTTTCACCGCTTGTTTGAGGAAAGCGGTATTTGTTTTCTTTTGGGTGCAACCGCTTTTTGTTTGTTTGTGTGTTAGTTGTTTATGTGTTTTGTGTCCGGTTGCATCCACAGTTTTGTCGCAAGACCCCACTTGCCTTGCGGAGTGCACTTTTCCTCTAAGTGTACTCGCGTGAGTTGAAAGGGCGTAGGGTGCGCTAATACCCGCTCGGCTAGTCTAGTAGTTAGTTTGTGCTTACTCGAGGGCGAGTAACGGTTAAGTGTGGGGGAGTTGATAAGTGTAGGTTGTAGTGCCTATTTTGCCGTATTTTGGTCCCTTTTTCCTTGTGGAATCGTTCATTGGGAGCGGTTCATGGGCTACTTATGTTTCCTCTAGCTCGTTTCAGGTTCCCGAGACCATTCGTGAAGAGTTGGAGCGATTCCGACTCAATACATACACTTTTCGGAGCCAACGAAGCGGAGGAACGATCACTCGATGCCTTGGATTCGACCCCGAGACCTCGGGACCCAATCCCGAGCCTCCGAGACCCGATCCCGAGTCCCGAGAATCGATGAGAAGTCCATGTGAAGCAAGAGGGAACCTTAAAGATCATATTGGAGGCCTACAAGAGTCATCCCCGACGGGTATGGCCTCATCCCGTCCCGGATGAAGTGCACAAAAGACACCTCTCCTGTTTTGGGTCCGTCCCGGTCGGGACCAGACCTTCCCGGTCGGGACCACTCCCTTCTCGGTCGGGACCGGTCCTTCCCGGTCGGAACCGGTGTGCTGTAGCCGGAACTCTTCTTTTCTTCATCCTTCATTCTTGTAACCCTATAAATACTTCCCTCTTGTATTGTTTATGCACCTTACCTTACTCTACCTTACCCTAGATTGTTTTTAGGCCTCTCTTAAGATTTGTAAACCCTAATTAATCTCTCTTAATCTTTAGTTAATCCTTAGTTAATCCTAGTTTAATCTAGTTGTAATTAGTTCTTGTATTGAGAAGATTCTTGAAGACTCATCCAAGATTGACAACCTTGGAGATTATTTGGGTTTCTTATTAATGCAAGTTTGAATCTTTTTCTTCCTCTTGTTGATGGTATAATCTTCTCTACTCTTGTTCTTGTTTATTTATTCAAGTTTGAATCTTCACCTAGTGTTCCTTGTTATTGTTCATATTGTTCTTGATAATGGATGTTAGGGTTATGATGTTGTTTCCTCTTATTGTTGTTTGTTTCTCCTTGATTATGAGTGAGTAGTTTTCTTGTGGGTTAGTAGGGGGATTAAGGGTAGAATATGGGTGATTAGGGTTTAATTAGGGGTAAAGGGTGAATCTTTGTTGTTAGTCACATAATGGACACTCTATGTGTTTGTTGATTTGCTTGTGTGAGTAGTAGTGACCAATGCTTCCCATACTTGTGTTCATCTTCTCATTGTGTGTCTATTTTGTGATTATGTTGAGAATAGTCGTTATACATATAATGTGGACTAGGGTTTAGACGCCATCAAACGTGAACCCACCTTGACATCGGTCTAAGTAGCGAGAGCCCGGACCGACTCTAGCAACTAGGAGACACCTACACCCTTGATTACCCAAGTCATCCTACTACACTTATGAACCCGACCTAACCCACTTCTTTCCGTATTTGATTTCATCTTGTTAGTTAGTCATCATTTATTTAGTTTGCTAGTTAGTTTGATCTTTAGTTATTCCGTTTGAGCATTGTACTAGTCTAGTTCATTGTTAGCCTAGTTTTACCTCTTCCACCACCATAGTTTACCAATTATCGCTTTCTTTGTGTTTGTTTGGTAGCATAGTCTCGTTTTAGGTGGACATAGTCTAAACCTTGCAACACCGTCTTCGTGGATACGATCCCGACTTACCCTAACTACCGTTAGGTCTATCCGGTTATATTATTTGGCGGTGGGGACGTGACAAATTCCCACCAGTTGAGGAGAAGAGATTTTTGGAGTAAACTTATCTAATCAGCCTTCTTGAGAGGTAAGGACGTTTTGACCTTTTCACTTTTAAGTAAAGAGCATGTTTGGTTTAAATTATATTTTTGAAACAGTTTTATAATTATTTTGTCAATTGTGAATTTTTACGATACTCTTGTAATTTTTGGATATTGGAACTTCGTGACTCAAGTCACATGTTGGTATTATTTTGGTACAATTTTTGGTGGTTATAACAGACTCTGGGAGCTTTGTTGGTCTATGAGGTTAAGGTGCGTCTGAGACATCCCTGGGATTTCGTCCCGAAACTGAATTCCTGGCCCGAGTTGTGTTAAGTGGGGTTTTTCCGGCCCCCACTTGCTAGGTAGTTAAACTTCCTCCTTTGGCAGTCTCATCCTACTGACTGCCCAAATGTGAGTAGTGCGCACTATAGTAAGTCTAGCTAAGCATAGGTGGTATCTCTAGATCGTGCAAAAGGGTAGGACATGGCACACAGGTGGTGACAATATATTTTGGTTGGATTTGGTTTTGACTACTGTTTTACAGTACTTTTGGTTTGGTATTGAGACAATAATATTTAACTCTGATTTCAGTTTACTACAAATTATAATTATGATTTTACGTTTTCAATATAATATATTTTACTCAGCTTTGCTGACGTCCTTTTGTTTTGGGTCGTTCCCCCGCTGGAACCTGTATCTATTTGTGTTTTGGGTACAGTTGATAGGTACAATTAATATGCTGCATGAGTGCATTTGGTTCGGGATGCTGAGCGAGGAAGGATTTTATTATTTAACGTTTACCTCCAAACTATTTATATTTATGTTGAATTTTGGGTTGAAGTTGTTTTAAACCGTTTTGAATTTTGTGGGACTTAAGTCTTCCGCTGCAACGTTTTCATTTAATTATTTATCGGATTTATATTTCTTTTTAATTCTTGTACTATTCTTTTGCCTTGCATTTGGCCTTGTGAGCTAAATGCGGAGTAACGGCTTTAAATTTTCCTATTTTATTCTTCTATTTTGGTCGCGAAAATTTAGGGCTGTTACACTAGCCCGTGAAATGGACAATATATAGGCGGCCGAAGAAGCAATGAACGCCGCTGGACACGATGGAAATCAGACGCGTATGAATAGATTTACAAGAAAGTGCATTCTTGCAAGCATGAGAGGCGACGCAGCCTCCAGACAAAGGGTTGCCCAACCTAGGTTTATCCCGCCACAAACACAGCTAATGCAGCCACAACCACAGTTGGGGTTGAATTTTCACAATTACGTAGCCGACAAGCATTGGTTGGAAAGTTATTTACGTATTATTGTTAGTTAAATGTGTCGTGCTACAATAAAGGATTATTATTTAAGTACTCTTTTCCAACTATCACAAACTATATTTCAATTGGTTCAACAAGATTTTGAGGTGTGCCTTACCCAGATTTGCACATTCCTTATTTAGTAGCATCGACCTGTTCTCTACCTTACGCTTATAGTTGAGGTCTACACAACTTTGTGTAACAAAACCAATCATTAAGAATTTTCACACTTTCAACAATTAATCTCTATGTTCACAACAAACGCTCACAAAGAAGGTATAGCGATAAAGGAAGGTCGCACAAATATACCATTGCTAGACCCGTGAATTTCACGGGCACGAAAACTAGTTAAATTGATAAAATAAGGATACTAGTGAGAGTAATCTATAAATCTTGTAAATACATGAAGTTTAGAAACCTCCAAACAATTACCTCCTTATGAACAGTAACTCTCATGTGCTTCTCACGTGCGACTCTTCCTCCACTGCTTCTTCCTCCCCTGTTGCTTCTTCGGCTCTTCCTCCCCTGCTCCTTCCTTCTCTGTCCCTCCTTCCTGCGTGCCTCGCTCCTGCGGCTCTTCTTCCTCCTTTCTATCCTACGCTCCTCTTCTGCGGTCATTTTGATTACCGGTGAGCCCGCTTCCTTTGTAATCAGTTTAGGGTTTTTTTTGTGTTGGTTTGGTTCTTCCTGAATTTTGCCCCTTTTCGATTTCTGACGGGCCTGGGAGATTTGTGCAGGTTTTTTTCTCCACTTTGGGGGAACTTTTTGTGGGTTTGGTTGTTCCTGATTTTTCCCCTTTTCGATTTCTGCTGGGTTTTGGGGGGTTCCTGCGGGTTTATTTGTTTGCAATCTTCGATGGTTTTCGATTTACGCTGAGTTGGTTTTCGGCTTCTGTTGAGTTTGGGGATTTCTGGAGAGTTTGGGGATGTTTTACCCCACATTTCTGTTTCCTTTTCAGATTTTCAGATTATGTTCCCCTTCTTTTCTAAACAGAATGTGGCTTTCGTTAGGTTGTGGTAGCCAGTTGTTTGGTGTCGTAGTGTCGCGTTTATGAACGGTCTTTTTGGGTGGAGTTGTTTGGTGTCATGGTGTCACGTTTATGAACGAACTTTTTCGGTGGAACTTTTTGTGGGTTTGGTTGTTCCTGATTTTTCCCCTTTTCGATTCCTGCTGGGTTTTGGGGGTTTCTGCGGGTTTATTTGTTTGCAATCTTCGATGGTTTTTTATTTACGTTGAGTTGGTTTTTGATTTCTGTTGAGTTTGAGGATTTCTGGAAAGTTTGGGGATGTTTTACCCCACATTCCTGTTTCGTAGTGCTTTTCAGATTTTCAGATTATGTTCCCTTTTTTTTTTAAACAAAATGTGGCTTTCGTTAGGTTGTTGTAGCCAGTTGTTTGGTGTCGTAGTGTCACGTTTATGAACGGTCTTTTCGGGTGGGGTTGTTTGGTGTCGTGGTGTTGCGTTTATGAATAGACTTTTTTGGTGGAGTTGTTTGGAGTTGTAGTGTCGCGTTTAGGTGGGTTCGGATCGTGAGGTTGTGGCAGTCAGTTGTCTGGTGTCGTAGTGTCGCGTTTACGAACAGTCTTATTCGGTGGAGTTGTTCGGTGTCGTGGTGTCTGTGGACATGACATAGGTCAACCCCGACGTGGCCACGCGCGGGTTTGGGGAGGCGAATGAATCTCCAAATGAGATGGGTTGAATTGAAATTTAAATCGAAGTGGAGTCGCCACCGAACTTTGTGGGAGTTCGGGCCCATTCGAACCCACTCTATATCTTAGTGGGCCATGCACAAAGTATGGCCCATTCGGATGTCAGAGTATATTGGGTTCGTCCCTTAGCATTTGATACCGATACCAATATTATCGGATACCGTGTATTGAATGACTCTCGTGTGCCAATGGATTCGGACATCCGAAAACCATTTGTCGAGAGCTGAAATATAGTTCGCGTGATGGATTAAGCACGCGTTGACCGAGGTCATGAAAATATTTGTCGAGACCTGAAATATGTCGAAAAGCCCGCTGTTTTGTTAAGGAAAAGATGTTTGAAAAAAATTAAGACGATATAGCCTTTTTTTATGTTATGGTTTTTAGGGTGTCACGCGACCCGCGCGAGGAGGGCGCGACTCGCGCAGCCACGCGACTCGCACGAGGCACGTGCGACTCGCGTGGCAGACTGTTCTCGAGATCATTTTTTCGAAAATCAACAATTTTGTTAAATCGAGTATAAATATAGTATAATTTATGCTCGACTTAAATTTTCAATATTCGTTATATTCGATATTCGATTATGGAATCGATATCAAATATTCAGAATGATTTTTAGAAAAGATGTTTTGTAAATTATTTTGAAAATCGAACTAAAAAACAATGTTAATTCTCTCCGCGTTGAAATCGTCGTATTTTGCTTTTAAGACCATGTGGCGATTTTTTAGCATCAACGAGATTGATTTAGTTCTTTTTGGATACGATATTCGACTATGGAGTCGATATAGTATTTTAAAAACATTTGTTTTGCATAGAAAATTATATTGTAGTATCGATATTAGAAAAGGAGAAGAATGTGACGATGACCCATAAAAAAACGGACCGACGACGTAAAAGAAGAAAAAAAAAACGAGAGGAAGAGAGAGAAAGGAGAAGACGGGATTTTGATTTACACCGTCAACCTACATGCTTTGTATACTCGGAATGGGGCTCGTCGGAATGTGGCTTAGACACGGGAGCGTCGAGGTAATGTTGGTGAGTTATGGTGGTTTTAAGTTGTATGGGGCGTCGGGTAGAGGTGGCCAGATCTCGGGATAAGGCGGCGTGATCTCTGGTTGTATTATCGGTTTATTCGATGCTATGGACGCGCGTGTGTTATTAATGAATGTGTATGAGTTGTAGATGTGTATGAATCGTGAATGTATGAATGTATCTTTGGTGTGTACAAGGGGGTCTATTTATAGTAGAGGTCCCCGATTGAAGCTAGGAAAGGTGGCTTAACTTGGGCGATAAGAAATACCGCTTTGGATAGGAAAAGTAAGCAATTTGAGAGAAATGAGGATTCCGTTTCTTGGTGGGAAAGGCATTGAGCCGGTTGAAAAGGAGTACTCGGCCGAGTATCCTTCGTGCTCGGTCGAGTGTTCGGGTAGGATTCCTTCTGGAGATCGAATTCTGTCTTAACGGAATTGTTTAATATTTTTGTAGCTGATTTTTTTGTAGTGTTCGACCTCAAACCGGATTTAGGAGGTAACACGGCAGATTCTTATGCCTCGGAAAATATCTTTGACTGGGTTTTGACTCGGTCGCTAAAAGACGGTTTTGTCCTCGGTGTCGGATTCGACCCAAACTAGTCATATCTGACTCGAAATGACCCACTGGGCCTGAATTTGAGGTTGGTTTTGTGAGATTTGTACTCCGTAAAAAGCCCAAGCCAAATGCCAATGATTTCGAGCCCATATTCGAGTACGTTAAAGCATGTTTGCGTCCGATCATCATCGGGTGTTCTTTGGAAACTGCTATAGACACCTAATGACCAAATGTGGGTGTCTACAGAGCTCCCACTCTGACTGAGGCTTGGACAGGGCGAAAGTCAGAGTAGCTACCAGGTCAATCAAAGATTAAGACCTGGCAAACTTCCGATCGGGTCGTTTATAATCCATTAGACTTGCGTAAAAAGAGCTCGCCAGCCATAAGATAGAAATCAATCAAAGATGATGATAACTTCGTGGGAATTTGGACTTGTCGCGTAAGTCCCGGGTGTACCTATATATGGGCCCATCTCGTGAAAAATGCCGCCTTGGGCTTTCCGCTGGGGAGTTAGTTGCACAGTCCTGCTTGAATCGTCCCTGCACGTGATTATGCAAAGCTTTGTATGCAACATTTTGTTGTGTGTCAAATTTGGACCGTTTTTCCTCCCATTTAAGCCCGTTTTTCCTCTGTTTTGCGAGAATAGAGTGCGATTATCGCCGTATTTTGAGTAATTCTTGCATTAGAGTCTCTCTTTTACATTTTACGTGTTTTTGGTAGTTTTCTGTCTATTTTGATAGGATTTTCGACCAAAAACGTGTCTGAGCCCCTATGAGCATGAGAGAGAGGGAAACCGTCCGAAAAGCAAAGCACGCAACTCAAAATCCAAAGTCCAAACCCAAGAGGTGAACCCTTGTGCGAAAAGGAAAAACTATAAGTCCATTGGGCATCTTCACCGGAGAGGTCGAACTTCAAATGATAATATCTAGAGTTCTAGACCTCGGATTGAAGAGATTCTAGTTGTAGGTGAAAGCTTATCTTCTTAGCTTTCCAATGACATATCACACGCCCCAAACGGAGTTGAAACGAGAGAGTTAGGACCTTCTGAAGTCACAGGGCGAAATTTCACCCGATGAGAATTTGACCGGGCGAAATTTCGCCCGATGGTGTTCCTATTGCCATTTTGGACAAAAAGTTCATAGGGTGAAATTTCACCCTATGAGTTGACCGGGCGAAACAACCGGGCGAAATTTCGCCCGATGGAGAAAAGCGCCAAAAATCGCAAAATGAGAAGAAAATCTCACCAGGTGAAATTTCACCCTGTGGTGTCAGCTCGTCAACCGTAGGGTGAAGTTTTGCCCCATGAAGATGCAAAGGGTGAAGGTCTAGCTTAAAAGAAGAGGAATTGGATTTGGGCTTGAAGATTGTGTGACCCATGAAGAACCCCTATAAATACTACACCTAGGGTTTCATTCTAACTTGTGCCTTAAGTGTGCCTCCCTCTTTAGGGTAGGTTAGTTAGTAGATCTCCTTAGTAGTAGTAGTAGTAGTAGTTCACATAGTAGAAAAACTCCGTAGATTTAGTGGTTCTTAGTTTAGATTAAATCCACTTTATAATTTGCAATCAAGTTATCATCTATTTTGAAGATTTGGGCTTTATGTTCAAGATTGAAGAGTATTGCAAGGATTGATGACAAGTTCTTGTATTATCCCTTTCAAGATTCAATTTATATGCAATCTTCGTCTTCCTCTTTAGTGTTCTCCATAATTGGTAGTTTTTTTCCTCTCTCTTTCTCCATAATTAGTTTATGTTTTTCTCTTTCCTTTGTTAGTTTTTCTATAGTTTGTGTGGTAGTTTATTTCTCCTCCTTAGTGTTTTGATGCTCTCCATTATGAATAGTGTGTATATTTCTTGTTGGGGAATTTAGGGATGAGGATTTGGATTATTTGAATTGAGGGATGTTGGTGGGTTGTTTACTTGTTGATTATCAATTTGAGGTTTTTGTGTCTTTGTTGACTTAGATCGGCCGGCAAGATCGACCTTGACTCACTCTTACCAATATGGGGAAACTCGGGGTAGGAGTTACCTTGACTTGAGACTTACCCTTTCGCCGCGAAAGCGGGTATAGGTGGGTTGGGTGAAGAAACCGAAAGGTGGCACTCTCCCTTATCAACGTTGTGACTAAAACTCGATTTCGAGATTCTTAGACCCCATTTCCGAATCCGGACTCTCCCCAACGCCTTTCCTGTCATAGTTTCTAGCTTAGTCGTCTAACTCGCTAGCTCTAGTTCCCTCTTCTCATCCCAAAACCCCCATCTCAACCCCAATCGCAACTAAACCTAGACTTGACCGATATCGCTTAACCGCCTCCCTATGGTTCGACCTCGACTTGCCGCTACTACATAGTAGTGAGTTGGGACTAAAAATATTGTTTGCATGCGTGTCAGCAACAGCGCGCATCAAAATGGCGCCGTTGCCGGGGAGGCGACGGTTAATTAATTGATTAAGTCTTTGTTTGATTGTGTTTGGTTAATTGTTTTTCCTTCCTCCTACCCTAGTGCCATTAGGTGCTAGGAGGCTCATCGTTTGTTAAGTTTTTGCTAGGTATACTTTTGATTAAGGTTGCTTGACCCCCATTCGGAGAACAAGTCGCTTGGAAATATTGTGGACGGAAGCAACAACTTGATATTGTAATCTTCCACCCATTTCCGCATTCCTCATCACTCCATCTTTGAACAACATCCAAGGATTCAAGTATGGCTACACTGGATCCTATTCTCAACCATCCAGTGAAGAAATTTTGGTTGCAAATCAATTCAACCAAAGTTGTTCTTATTCTCAAGGACCACCTCGAACTAACTATGGTCCTCCCTTTGGAATCTATCCTCTACATAATCAAGGTCATCCAAGGCATTCTCGAGAACTCTTTCAATCGCTTATAATATTCAACAAACGATCAAGTATCTATTGGTAGAAAATGCATCAAATCGAGCTAGACTTGAAGCTTTAGAGGCACGTGCCGCCTGGCAAGCTCGATTTTCTTATGAACCGACCAATTCTTCCAATTAAGCATCTGCGAATGCTATTAAGGTATTGAGCATAAAGGAACCGGTGAAACCCTTTGGTCCACAAACGTTTACATCTCATCCCTCAATCAATGAATTTGGTGAGAATGTGGTCAAGGGTGTAACCGAAAGACGGATAAGAGATCCATTCAAATACCTTGTAGGAGACCTTACCTACATTGAAAAGATTCCAATAGAAGACATGAACTTAGTCTCCAGAATGAAAGTACCACCCTTGAATGATAAGCCTCAAAACCCCTCATATGGTCAAGCTATGGAGCAAATAACCTTCACCGAATTGCTAGAGAATTTAGAAACTAGTCTCTCTATGCCAACTCCGACCGAGTATTTGAGGGACATGATCTTGAATTCTACCATGAAGAAGGAAATTCCAACACTACCTAGGGTCACCCCGAAAATTACCATTCCTACTAAACTTGGTGACCCCGGTAGCTTCTCCATACCTTGTTCGATCGACGATGGCATCTTCCTTATACTTGGTCAAGCTCCCGAAGAAGAAGTTATTAATGAGTGGGGGATGCTACCGGAGGTAGCTCGCCTTATGGGTTTGCCAAGGCCGAGGAAAGAGTGTATGATTGGTGGCGTTATCTTCAAGAGTAAGAAACATGGTGCTCCGGGTTGCTTCTCAAGCAACCCCGACTAAGCTCAAACGATTTGATTTGGTTTGGTGGTGTCCATAATAACCACCTTGTAAATATTTGTATACTCTTATCTCCTTTTATTTTCCTCGAACAATAGCTTTTGGTTTTTCCTTTGGAGCCTATTTCTTATGGCACTTGCAGGAATTATGAAGATTTCTTTTGGAGTTTTTGGGATGTTCCACAATGATTATGAGAGTTTATTTTTATGTATTTTAATACATGGATTGAGAAGTTTGGTATTATCGAAGAGTTGAGGTTGGTTTGGACCAAGTCGAGGAGAATTTTCGCAACAAAGGCTAATATTGAGTGGACGATCTCACCGGATGAAATTTCACCCGGTGGAATTGTGGCCCGAGATCCGTCGGGTGAAACTTCACCCGATGGCAATTTTGCTGGAATTACTGGAATTGACGGAAAACCCGTCGGGTGAAATTTCACCCGGTGGAATCTCACCGGGCAAAATTTCGCCCGACGGTAAACTTATTTGCGACTTGGGAATTGACGGAATTCCGTCGGGTGAAATTTCACCCGGTGGAATCTCACCGGTGGTGAAATTGTGCGCGATTAAACGAGAAACGGTCCGAAGACCGTCGGGTGAAATTTCACCCGATGGTGACCACCGGTGAAACTTCACCCCGCGTCATCCTTATACCCCAAACACCCTTCTTCTTCTTCATATCACCATTACTACCGGGTGAAACTTCACCCCGCGTCACCCTTATACCCCAAACACCTTTCTTCTTCTTCATATCACCATTTTCCCTCTATCTCACTCCTCAAATAAACCCCAAAAATCCCCAAATCCTATCCCCCTAAATCCATTCTTCTCCACTAAAAATTAATCCAACTCCATAATCTTCATCCTTATCGAATTTCTATCATATTTTAGGAATTCTTTTTGAGAAATCTTCATAATTTTTGACAACCTCATACCCTAAACCTCCATCACCATAATCACCCACCTCAATCATCAAATATGAAGAGAATCAAGCAAACTGCAAGGAAGAGGTTATCAGCTATGCTCAACCGCCATTCGGGTTCGACGTCTTCTTCTCGTTCTGATGAGCCGACCGAGGCCCGGGACGAATCTGTCCCGAGGCCCGTTCAAGCACAAGGCTCCGTCTTGCGCGAACAACCTGTTGCGCTAAAGGTACGTTACCCTCCTATTCGTCGTAATGTCTTTTATTCTGGCTCTGGTGTTGTTTCGCTAAGAAAACTCAGCTTGAAAATTTTAAGAAATGGAATTTTAAAATTGAGCCAACTCGTTGGGCAGCTAGAGATGTTCTTTAAGCGAATGGGTATTGAACCGCAGGTCCGAGTAATGTGCCAAAATCTCGGACTGATTAGATTTTATATGTCAAAAGAGGAAACTTTTCAAAAACTCACTTGATAATTTTTCGCAAATTTTGAGTTTGGTGGTGGTGACGACCCCACCGTTACTTTTCAGTTCCGAGAAATTCAGTATGTTTTCTCCTTGAGAGATTTTGGTGCATTGCTGGGTTTACCCACTTCAGTTTTAGGAGGGCCTCGGGCGGGGCAAACTAGGGATGAAAAATTTGTCCGTGATCGGTTTTGGTTTAAAATTGCCCGCTAAAGGACCTTCATAGGGGGTAAGATGCGTTCATTCTCCATCCGGAACCCCATCCTCAAATACTTGGCCAATTGTTAGAGGATGTGGTTCTGAATAGAGACCCCTCTATTGACATGTCTGAGGCCCTAGCTACGCATTTTGCCCAGGTTACAAAGGGCAACCGCAAGAACATTTCATGTGGTGGGGTAGTCACGATGATAGCTAGAGCCTTGAACGTGGACTTTAGTGACTTAGCACCAGTAATCGGAGTCGGGATTTACTTAGATGAAACCTATTGCTCTTTTCTTGTTTGGCCCCAAAAAGGGGATTATAAGAGTTTGTTTCTGTATATGATTACTGAGTTTCGAGCTATTGAAATGCCTAACCCTGATTGGGTGAGGCTTGATGTTGAGGAGAACTTCGGCATGCCGAAAAGGTCAGTGGAGTACATTCGGGATAGCACCCGTGGTAAGTTCTGTCAAGTTAATTACCCCGATGGACCTCTTGACTTTGGTGATGATGATGTCGAGGTAGTAGATGTGTCAGAGGAGGAACCGAAAAACGAAACCTTCCGGTATAAGGGTCAGAGAACATTACCGTCTTTAACCCATGGACCCTCTTCCTCCCGTCTGACCGAACCGCAGACCTCACAGTTCTTCACCCCCGACTTTTCTGACTTCACCCCGCACCGACACTCCACTTTCACCCAGTCTACCCCAGGTTTTCAGGAGGACATTAATATGAGTCCTCCGAGACACTCTTCGTTCTTCGGATCGGAGGAGTTTTATAACCAATGGGAGAAGTCTATGATCGTACACGTCAGACTTGGGAGAACTCGACCACTTCCCTCAACTCGACCAAAGGAGTTTTTAGTTTTCTCATAATTCTCATAATTCCCTTCCTTCTTAAAGAGAAACAAACCCCGAGAATCTTATTATTATTTTTTTTAAAGAAATTCAACTATGGGAATCGACCGCTTAATTGGAATGCTGCAGGATTGGTCCCGATACATTAGAGACGCAGTTAAAGTTATTCTGAATCAGAATGGTATTACTCAATTGTTCACAATCCGTCAAATGCAAGTGGATCGTCACTTTCTGGATGCTTGCTTGTCCTATTGGGACGATACTTATCACGTCTTTGGCTTTCCTCGAGGCGAAATTTGTCCTATTTCTGAGGAAATTGCTGCCGTAGGAGGATGGAATTCCATACTTCTCCCTGCTATCCTGTTTTCAGTTCACGATCATAGGAGAAAACTACGAGAATTTTTAGGGCTTTCTCACATGGAGGTATCCCGTATGCTGGAAGGAGGTACTGTCTCTTTGATTGATCTAGCTGAAAAGTTTATGAATCCACACGATGTCCGGGTCAGGCCGGTCCATGGCCGTAGGGCCTTTGCTTTTTGTATGCTCCATGTTTATGCCTTCGAAGGTCATATGGATCTGTTATCATGCATGGGCCATGTCCGACTTTTCACTGTGGTTGACCTAATGGAAACGGAGCACAGTCTGGCTTGGCTGATTACGGGAGAAATTATCCAAGGCTTGGATAATCGTAAGAGGGATTTGTCGATCCGGTTGACTGGGAGTACCCGTCTTCTACAGGTATATTGCCTTGGATCTTTTATGATTTTCTGATTTCTCAATTTTTCCAATTTTTCGCGGTTTCCGGCTCCGGTGGGCACTCAATCGTAATTTTTGTTTCTTTTTCAGGTCTGGCTATTTGAGAGACTATCAATCGTGGATCCTCCCCTTGACGTGAGCCGATATCGCCCCAATCAAGTGATGACGAGGAGACGGACATTGACTTTTCTCGCCATAATACTCAGAAATATTGGGACAAAGTGTTGTCTTTCCATGGAGGCCCATTGATCCGATGGACCGTGCCGTGGTAGCCCATTTATGTTCAGACCGGTTCGGAATCGAGAGATAGGGCACGATATCAGGTGATCCTATCTTTTAGGCAGACAATTCACCTTTACCCCGATCGCATACTTAGGCAGTACGGTCGGACCCAAAGAATCCCGGAGATTGAAGCGATCGTGAGTGAATCTACTCAGTTAACAGACGTGATGTGCGATACCTGGATGCAGCGGTGGTATACCCGGCAAACTTGGCTCGTCCCCAAATCTCTTCATTTGATTTGGGTTTCAGAATCCTACGTGAAGTGGACCAAAGCTGATACTGCTAAAGCCCGAGCTGCTTTGAAGGTTGATGAGGCTTTTGACCTGCTGCGAAGGGAGCAAGTTAAAGATAATAGGGGTTTCTTTGATGAGGGCGAGACCCCAGCTACATTGGTCCGACTGATGTCAGGTCATAAAGGAAAGACTAGGACTCAAGCTGAAGGGTCCAGTACTAAAAGTGCACGGGGGAAGGTGAGCCCCCAGACAGACTTGGAAAGGAGACTTGGCCCAAAACCAAAGGTCCAGAACCGACTTGGTCCTCGAGAGAGGCTACCCGAGCATGTACGGGCTCGACTTGGACCGATCATGATGGCAGAAGACCCGCAGTCGAAGAAACGGGTTCGCGCAAAGGAAGTCCCCTTAGTGATTCGGGAACGCTCGCCCCCGCCCCGTCGACCTCGGGCTCTCCGTGACCCAAAGGATAAGGGGAAGGGTAAAATGCTCTAAGTTCTAGTCTCCTTAGTTTTATTATCTAAGTACTACTACTATTTTTGTGGTGTGATTTTTTGTGTTGTTTTTTTTTTTATTGTGTGATGTAATTTTGAAACTTCCGAGTTTATCGGTTTTTAATAAAAGACATATTAATGAATATCGTTCCCGTCTTTTCGTTATTGCAGTGGTTGTACCCTTTTGAGGGGTTGCCTACGTATCCACGATTAGTGGAATCAAACCAAACGGAGTTCAAATATAGATTTTTTGCAATTTTCGAAATACACCAAGACTATTAGTTCGAGATGTGCGACAATAGGATAAATAATCCTAGCTCATTGACTTGCTTATAATTTTTTGAAAATTTATAAAAAGACAAATTTTTATAAATTTGTGCAAATGACATTGAGGGTTTATGGGTAGTAGCGCTTCAACTGGTCCAAGTTGGTTGGGTTGACGAATTCATTCCCATCCAAGTCTGTCAGCATCACCGCTCCTCTCGATAGGACCTTCTTTACCAAGTACGGCCCAGCCCAATTGGGTTTGAATTTTCCTCTTGGGTCAACCGGAAGTAATGCACGGACCGATTTTAGAACTAGGTCCCCTTCTTTGATATTTCTGGGCCTAACTCTTTTGTTGAAGGCCCCTCGTATCCTTTTTTGATATATTTGGATATTGTTGAGGGTCGGGGACCGCCGTTCGTCCAAAAGAACTAGCGAATCGTATCGGGCTTGTACCCAATCTGCTTCCGGCACTTGGCTTTCAAGTAGGATCATGAGGGATGGTACTTCTAGCTCGACGGGTTGGACCGCTTCCATTCCATATGTCAAATAGTAAGGAGTTGCTCCGGTACCCCCATAGGGCAAAGGATATTTTGTCGGGCCAGTCCCAGTAATTCTCAGCCATCTTTTTAAGTATGGTGACAATCGTTTTATTGGCTGCCTCTACCGCTCCATTTGTTTGGGGACGGTAAGGCGAAGATGTATGCCTTTGAATTTTATATTTTTCCAGTAAAGTGGCGGTTTCAGCTTGGAAATGGGTCCCGTGGTCACTAATAAATTCGTGCGGGATCCCGTATCGGCATATAATCTTATTTTGGATGAACTTGGCTACACGCTTGGCATTCAAAATTTGGTACGACTCGGCTTCGACCCATTTGGTGAAATAGTCAATAGCCACTAAAATGAAACAGTGACCCCCCATCCCGGAAGGGTTCACCTTCCTAATTATATCAATTCCCCATGTCGAGAATGGCCATGGTGATGTCAGAGTATATAATAGGGATGACGGCATATGCTGTACGTTGGCGAAAATCTGACAGTTATGACAGTGTTTGACATATAACTGGCAGTCGGTTTCCATGCTAATCCAATAGTACCCGAGTCTCATGATTTTTCGGGCTAGCATCTGGGCGTTCATATGCGAACCATTTTCACCATCGTGTACCTCGACCATGACCTCTTCGGCTTGCGTTTTTTCGATGCATAGGAGTAGAGCCCCATGTGCCATCTTTTTGTATAACTGTTCATCGTCTGTACGAACGAATTGGGTTGCCAATCTTCGCAAGGCTTTCTTGGCCCGGTTTTCAGTTCTCGGGGGATATTCTCCCGACGTTAAGTAGTTTAGAATGGCCTGGTACCAAGGTTCTGGATCAGTTATTTCGATGTCTTGGATAGCGTGGATATATGCCGGCTCGGACTGTCTTTCGACGCAAATCGGCATGCTGGTCAGGTGTTCCGGGATATTTAGTAAAGATGCTAATTTGGAAAGTGCATCTGCAAACTGGTTTTCTTCCCGAGGTAGATAGATGTATTCTACTTTTTGGAACTGCTTTTCGAGAGCCCTTACTCGTGCTTGGTAAGCCACGAGATTGGCGTTCCGAGTTTTCCATTTCTGGAGAGCTTGATTGATGATTGGAGATGAGTCACCGTGGACCCGGAGGTTTGTTACTCCTAGATCAGCGGCGGCTTGCAACCCGTGAATACATGCTTCATACTCGGCTGCGTTGTTAGTTACATCAAAGTCCAATTTAATGGATAACGGTGTATGCTCTCCTTTTGGTGATATCAACAGAATGCCGACCCCGAATCCTCGGAAGTTGGACACCCCATCAAAATACAAATCCCATGTTTCGGTGTCGGTATGGAATATGTCTTCATCTGGAAAAGCCCAAGTATCAGTGTGTTTTTCTTCAGATATGGGACTATCGGCGAGGAATTCGGCTACAACCCGACCTTTGATGGCTTTTAATGGTACGAGCTTGAGATCGAATTTTGATAACATTAATGTGCATCTGGACATCCTACCGTTGAGGATGGGCTTTTCGAACAGGTACTTGATAGGATCCATTTTAGACAGGACATGTACCTCGTGACTGAGCATATAGTGTCGGAGCTTTTTACTGGCTCAAGCCAAAGCTAGGCACGTCTTCTCAAGCATTGTGTATTTGCATTCGTATTCTAGGAACTTTTTACTGATGTAGTAAACAACCCGTTCTTCTGAATCGACCGTCTGGGCCAGCATAGCCCCCATGGCTGTCTCGGTCGTCGTTAGGTATAACGACAGAGATAAACCGGGTTGAGGCGACATTAATATCGGCGGTGCAGACAGAATCACCTTGATTTTATCGAAAGCCGCTTGACATTTATCGTCCCATAGTGTTCGTTCTCCTATCTTCAGTTGCTTAAAAATGGGCTCACATACCATGGTTAACTTTGAAATGAACCGGCTAATGTATTGGACTTTCCCGAGAAACCCCCTTATTTCTTTTTCGGTTTTGGGTGGCTGCATCTCGGTAATGGCCTTGATTTTAGCTGGGTCGACCTCGATGCCGCGTTGGCTAACGATATGGCCTAGTACTTTGCCCGATGTTACCCCAAAACTGCATTTTTAAGGGTTTAGCCTCATGTTGTATTTTCGTAGTTGGGTAAAGAATTTTCTTAGGGCCGCAATGTGCCCGTTTTGGTCTTTGGACTTGATGATCATGTCGTCCACATAAACCTCCAATTCCTTATGCATCATGTCATGTAATAGAGTCGTGGCGGTTCTTTGATAAGTGGCCCCGGCGTTGATGAGCCCAAATGGCATAACGGTGTAACAGTAAGTACCCCAAGGTGTAATGAAGGTGGTCTTACTCATGTCTTGTTCTGCCATTTTGATTTGATTGTATCCGGCATACCCGTCCATAGGAGGGCATGATCGGCTGTGTTGTCCACCAGTATGTCGATGTGTGGCAACGAGAAATCGTCTTTTGGGTTGGCCTTATTAAGGTCCCGGAAGTCTACACATACCTGCACCTCGCCATCCTTCTTGGGTACTGGCACGATGTTTGCAACCCAGTCTGGATATTCAGACACTTGTATAAAGCCCGCTTTGAATTGCTTGTCGACTTCTTCTTTGACTTTGAGAGACCATTCGGGCCTCATTCTGCGGAGCTTCTGTTTTACCGGCTTACACCCGTCTTTGATGGGTATACGAGTTCAGCTATCTCCCGATCTATCCCTGGCATGTCTTTATAGGACCATGCAAAGACATCCTTGAATTCTCGGAGGAGATTCGTGAATTGTTTTCTCTCCTCGGGATCTAATGATAAACCCAACTTAAGCATCTAGGGCTCTAAAGTGGTTCCCACGTTAATGGACTCGATTTCCTCAATTACCGGATCTCGGGACTCCCTTTGTTCGAGCTGCTCGATCAGATGTGGAGGTAGAGGTACCTGTTCGTCGGGTTTCTCAATGTCATTGCATATAAAATTTTTGAAATTGAAAGAATTTTGGAAATAAGACAAGTCGTAAGCGGAACGGATTTCGTTATTATTGATAGTAAATTTGAAAAAGAGCTCGAAGAGAGCGGCCTTCTGATCGTTGGTCAGTGGCGGGATGGGGAGAGCTCTCCGGACAAACCCCGAGGCTCCAGTGGGTGCTACTAAAGGAAGAGGGGTTACAGACTCGATCCTAGTACTGGATCCTCTAGACTTGGACTCAGACTCCGACTCTGACTCTGACTCAGACTCGGACTCGAACTCTGTATCTGGCATATCCCCTTCATCGGTGGTCAGGTTGTAGACTCGGCCCTGACTGTCGGTCCATTTGATACTTCCTCCATGCCCTTTTCCCGGTGTCAGCACTGACTTCAGAGATCAGCTTGGTTGGATCGAACCTGTTGCTGCGGAGGATTAAGTTGACCAATTCTTCTTTAGGGACGGGGACGGCCTTGTCTTCCCCGAATAAGAGCCCCAGCATGGGTTCAGTACCGTCAGTGCCCAATTTGGATTCAGCTTGAACGAGGGCAAATATGTCGTCGGGGATATAGTTGCATTCCCGATATGTGATAGTGGGTTGGTAGAGGCCCACTTGAACAGCCCCGAACACTGGAGTGACAAAGTGATCAGTCAGTCTTGGGCTGTAAGGGCCCAAGTAGGTACCCTTGAGGATGTTGGTGGCCTTCTGGACACCGGCCCGAACCACGTTTTCCGGGGTTATAGCATACCCCAAACCGAATTTTGGCTCCTCATTGCTTATGACCTCGATGATCTTGCCAGCCGGAAGGTCGGGCCTCGAAGTAGCCCCTAGTAGGTAGCCCAAATTCTGTAGCATCGTATCGATGCTAGTAGTGAAGTAGGGCCTGAGAGAGATTCTTCCTCAATCATTCCCACGAAATCGAAACCTTGTTGGTCAGTCTGGCCTGCGGTGTTGCAGCTTGCCACGGTTATGGGGGTGGCTTCGAGAGTGATGACCCCGTCTTGTAGGGGCAACTTGACCTTTCTGTGGAGGGTGGAGGATACGACTTTGACCGCGTGGATCTAGGGCCTTCCAAGCAGCAGGTTGAAGGATGAGGTGACATCAATCACCTGGAATTCTAGCTCTTTCTCGATCGGACCGGTTATGATTGTTAGTTTAACAGCCCCAACAACTGATTTTGGGCTTCCGCCAAAAGCCTGAATAGTTTGTGCGGTCGGAAGGAAGTCAACCTCGGTAATGCCGAGGGCCTTAGCAATCCTTAAGGGAAGGACGTTTACAGTGGACCCGTCATCAATCAGGGTCATGGGGAGATATTTGCCCTGGCAGATCACCGTGATGTATAAGGCCAAGTTATGGGTGGCCCCGAACGACGGGAGGTCGGATTCGGAGAAGGTAATGAGTGGGCCTTCTTCCTTGGATTTGCCCTTAAGATGGGGCAAAATAGTGGCTACCATTTCAGTGGGGGTAACCAACGAGTCGACCTTGATTTGATCGAGAGCCTTAGTAAGTGTTGCCCGATGTTCTTGAGAACTCACCAAAAGCTGCCATATGGTAAGATCAGTTCGAACCCTTTTCAATTGCTTGACTAGGGCCGTGTCAGCGTTTGGCTCCTCGAGGGTAGGTTCCGTCCTGGAAAGTTCAGTGACGGTCTCCAGGGTAGAAGGGTCGGCCGTGACGATATGAGTGCTGGCCAAGGCTTTGGTTTTAGCCTTCCGGATTTCTTCGATGGTGATGGGGACAGCTTCCCCCTTAGCTAGGTAAACGTCGTCTTCATCATCGTTCCATATCCCGTTAATTTGTGGGATGAAAGGAGAAATGAGATGAGAACAGTTGATTACTTCTCCAGTGAAAATGGCGTGAGCACTGAAGGGGTTCTCCTTGTTGCTTGGTTTGTCGCTGGGCAGCGGTATCTTCCCACTTTCGATTAGATCCTGGATAAGATGCTTCAGTTTCCAGCATTTTTCAGTATCGTGCCCATTACCTCGGTGATACTGGCAATAGGCCTGGATGTTATAGCTCTTGGATCGTTTCTCGACCGGGACTTCCGGAGTTGGGCCTATCGGCTGGATCTGAGCCTTGGAGGAAAGCCTTTGTAAGGCATAAGTATAAGTGGTCTCTATATCACTGAATACCCGAGTTGGAGTATTCTTTTTGGATGAGGTGGCTAGTGAATTGACCTCGTCAAAGATGCTGCGGATTGCAGCTGCGGTTGCGGGCTTGCTGGTGGACAAGCTAGCCCCTTGGTACCCTTTGGTAGAGGCCTTAGTAAGGCTCTCTTGTCTTAAGTCATCTTCAATTATTGTACCCATCTCGGTTAGAGTGGCGAAATTGGGTATGACGGCGTACCGGAGATGGACCCGGTAAGAGGGGTGGAGATTCTTCACGAAGGCCTCAACTAACACCTTTTCGCTGGGCTTGTCAACCAGCTTCACGCTTTCGGCCCTCCACCTTTGAAGGTATTTGGTGAAACCTTCCTTGGGCTCTTGGGCCATGACCTCCAGAGTACGCATGGTAGTCTGGATCTCGGTGTTGTCCGCGTAATTTCGGGCGAACTCCGTTGCTACATCGTCCCAAGTCTTGTATTTCTTGGAATCGAGCCTGTAGTACCAGGATTTCGGATGCTTCTCGAGGGAAGAAGCAAACAGGTGCTTAAACATGGTGGATTTCACTCCTTTGACCGCCATGAATTCTTCGAAGGCTCGGATATGGAGTACCGGGTCTTCAGTCCCATCGAACATTGGTAGGCCCGTGAGGTTGAGATTGGCGGGCAACTCGTCGATCAGGGGTGAATAAGCTCGAGCATTCTCTGTATGGATGGTGTTGTTGGTCGGCAGATGGACCTGTTCTTGTAGATTGCGGACCGCGCTGGCCAGTTCAGCTAACAGCCCGGTAGTCTCGATGTTACCACTAGGGGTCCCTTGCTCCACGACACCTACACGGGTAAGGATGACAATCTGGTCTTCCCTTATTGCCGTCAATTGGGTTTCCAACTTAGCCAATGCGGCTGTCAATTCGTCTATGGCTTGTTGCGTCATGGCTCGGGTGAAGGGCGGTCTGTCTGTAAGAGTACCGCGTAATCAATAACTAACCCAAATCCTGGAATAAAAGTACATCCCGAGCAAGGAAAAAGAAGACTAAGAAGGAAATGACACGGAAAAGACACCTAGACGGGTGACTCGTACAAGATGGGCCTCCCTTAGGATTCGACGTGTGGGCCGAGTCCTGTTCGAAGGAAGGTCCACATGAGATATTCCCCAGACTTTCTAGACTCGAGTGTGTAAACGGGCCATCCTTTGTAGGAGTATGTCCTACGTAGGTGGGCCTTGCCTTAGTCTAATAAGACGGACTGGGATAGGGAGGAAACCCATGATGTAAGATTGACGGAGTTTCGACGCTAAAGACCTTGGACTACTTATGACACGACCCGACATTGCTATATATGGGAAGTCCTAAGAAGAGGAAGTTTTTGAAATGGATTTTTTGAAAGCCCGAAAAATTCGGGAAGGGGGAGCCCGACTTTTAAAAAAAAACGGAAAGGCGAGCCGGTAGACGGTTTTGAAAGCTTGAAAATATTTTCGAGTTTTGAAATGGGCAGAATACCGGCTAGAAATAGGCTGTTTTTGAGTAAAATTGTATATCCTAAATTCGGTATATGTCTCGGTTTTTGAAATTGGATATTTTGAAAAGGATGCAATTTTTGAAAATGATGTTTTTTTTTTGAAAAACAAGCTTAGAAACCAAGTAGCACACAGTCACGCAAGCCTTATAACGACACCACGTATGCTCTATACTAAGTCTCGGTCGGTCTATAAAGGGTCTATACTAGCGTACATAGCCTATCCGAGAATCGGGGCGGACTTCCTAAGTCGAGTTGAGCTTAGAACATGCCGTAAAACCCATACGAATCTACTATGAACACTTTCTGACATATCCAATTTGGATTACATCAATTGTATAGTGGGACATCGGTCACCAGTACCGGCCCGGCAAAAATATGGGGTTATGCATGAACCGTAAAACTAAAACGCGTATTGTACTAGTCAAACGATTTCTATTCGAGTCTCACCCTGAGGATGTCGATGGTAAGTCACGCATCAGTTAATTCCCAGCGGAGTCGCCAAATTGTGGACATGACATAGGTCCACCCCGACGCGGCCACGCGCGGGTTTGGGGAGGCGAATGAATCTCCAAATGAGATGGGTCGAATTGAAATTTAAATTGAAATGGAGTCGCCACCAAACTTTGTGGGAGTTCGGGCCCATTCGAACCCACTCTATATCTTAGTGGGCCATGCACAAAGTATGGCCCATTCGGATGTCAGAGTTTATTGGGTTCGTCCCTTAGCATTTGATACCGATACCGATATTATCGGATATCGTGTATTGAATGACTCTCGTGTGCCAGTGGATTCGGACATCCGGAAACCATGGTTCTGAGTAAGGGGTGAGGGTACGTGTTGGGAAGTTCACAAAGAACACCCAACCCCGCCCGCACATTGGCGGCCTCTACTAAGATATCGTTTGATGTTGAAATACGCGCGTTAGTAATACGATGAATGATATGCAAACAGTATTTTCGCCTAAACATGCGAATTATGTTTGATCTACGTCGTTTAATGCATCTTTGAATCTATGTCGAAGTTGTATTTTAGCATGCGAGGTTCGTTTTAGTACAATAAAACAAAACAACGAAAATAAGATACAAAGACAAAGAACAAACGAGTTAGTAATGATTTGTAAATTGGATAAACGATGTAAATATGATATGATGCATGGTTTTGAAAAGATAGTTCGCGTGATGGATTAAGCACGCGTTGACCGAGGTCGTGAAAATATTTGTCGAGACCTGAAATATGTCGAAAAGCCCGCTGTTTTGTTAAGGAAAGATGTTTGAAAAAAATTAAGACGATATAGCCTTTTTTTATGTTATGGTTTTCAGGGTGTCACGCGACCCGCGCGAGGAGGGCGTGACTCGCGCAGCCACGCGACTCGCACGAGGCACGTGCAAATCGCGTGGCGGACTGTTCTCGAGATCGTTTTTTTAAAAATCAACAATTTTGTTAAATCGCGTATAAATATAGTATAATTTATGCTCAACTTAAATTTTCAATATTCGTTATATTCAATATTCGATTATGGAATCGATATCAAATATTCGGAATGATTTTTAGAAAAGATGTTTTGTAAATTATTTTGAAAATCGAACTAAAAAACAATGTTAATTCTTTCCGCGTTGAAATCGTCGTATTTTGCTTTTAAGACCATGTGACGATTTTTTAGCATCAACGAGATTGATTTAGTTCTTTTTGGATACGATATTCGACTATGGAGTCGATATAGTATTTTAAGAACGTTTGTTTTGTATAGAAAATTATATTGTAGTATCGATATTAGAAAAGGAGAAGAATGTGACGATGACCCATAAAAAAACGGACCGACGACGTAAAAGAAGAAAAAAACGAGAGGAAGAGAGAGAAAGGAGAAGACGGGATTTTGATTTACACCGTCAACCTACATGCTTTGTATACTCGGAACGGGGCTCGTCGGAATGTAGCTTAGACACGGGAGCGTCGAGGTAATGTTGGTGAGTTATGGTGGTTTTAAGTTGTATGGGGCGTCGGGTAGAGGTGGCCGGATCTCGGGATAAGGCGGCGTGATCTCAGGTTGTATTATCGGTTTATTCGATGTTATGGACGCGCGTGTGTTATTAATGAATGTGTATGAGTTGTAGATGTGTATGAATCGTGAATGTATGAATGTATCTTTGGTGTGTGCAAGGGGGTCTATTTATAGTAGAGGTCCCCGATTGAAGCTAGGAAAGGTGGCTTAACTTGGGCGATAAGAAATATCGCTTTGGATAGGAAAAGTAAGCAATTTGAGAGGAATGAGGATTCCGTTTCTTGGTGGGAAAGGCATTGAGCCGGCTGAAAAGGAGTACTCGGCCGAGTATCCTTCGTGCTCGGTCGAGTGTTCGGGTAGGATTCCTTCTGGAGATCGAATTCTATCCTTAACGGAATTGTTTAATATTTTTGTAGCTGATTTTTTTGTAGTGTTCGACCTCAAACCGGATTTATGGGGTGACACAACAGATTCTTATGCCTCGGAAAATATCTTTGACCGGGTTTTGACTCGGTCGCTAAAAGACGGTTTTGCCTTCGGTGTCGGGTTCGACCCAAACTAGTCTTATCTGACTCGAAATGACCCACTAGGCCTGAATTTGAGGTTGGTTTTGTGAGATTTGTACTCCGTAAAAAGCCCAAGCCAAATGTCAATGATTTCGAGCCCATATTCGAGTACGTTAAAGCATGTTTGCGTCCGATCACCATCCGGTGTTCTTTGGAAACTGCTATAGACACCTAGTGACCAAATGTGGGTGTCTACAGTGTCGCGTTTACAAACTGTCTTTTTCGGTGGAGTTGTTTGGTATCGTGGTGTCGCGTTTGTGAACGGACTTCTTCGGTGCTTGTGAATGGCTAGCTGTTTGGTGAGTTCGATTTTTGTGTTTTCGATGAGCTCAATTTGTGGTGATTTAAATTTTTGGTGATTCTAGGGGGAGTTTGCAGGTTTCAAATCGGAATTTGCAGTGAACTTGGCTCAAATCCTGCTGGTTTCTTCACGACCTTGTCTTCACTTCAATATGAATAATCCCTTTGGTGATTGGGAAGTCACTGAATCTTTGAAAGATGTTTCTGCTTTTAGGAATTGTTCTGCCAATTCTGCTTATATTATTGGGAAGATCCCTGGTTTTTTTGGGACGACTTCTTTTTCGGGTTTGCTTAACTTGCATTTGTCATTCAATAGTCCGTAGGGTGAGTTGCCAGGAATTTTTTGTGGGTCTGGAATTCAGTCGTTGTGGGTTGATCGAACCGAAAGTGATGCACTTGTGTAGACACCCACATTTTGACCGCCAGGTGTCTGTAATAGTTCCCGCCAAACACCCGATGATGATCGGACGCAAACATGTTTTAATGGACTCGGATATGGGCTCGAAATCATGGACATTTGGTTTAGGCTTATTACGGAGTACAAATCTTACAAAACCAACCTCAAATCCAGGCCCAGTGGGTCGTTTCGAGTCAAATAAGACTAATTTGGGTCGAATCCGGCACCAGGGGCAAAACCGTCTTTTAGCGACCGAGTCAAAACCCGGTCAAAGATATTTCCCGAGACACACGGACCAGCCGTGACACCTCACACGTCCGGTTTGGACTCAAATACTACAAAAAATCAGCCTCGCAAAATATTAAACAAATCCGTTTAAGGATAGAATTTGATTACAAGTAGGAATCCTGTCCGAATACCAAATCAAGTATTCGACCGAGCATCAAATAACTCGGCCAAGCAGCCCCATTTCGGCCAAGGTACATGGCTTCCTCACCAAGCAACGGAATTTTTGTTCCACTCGAATTACTTATTCCTATCCTTAGACGGAATCCTACCTCAACCCGACTGGTGACTCTTTCTTCCTTTGCAAGTTAGTCATCCTATAAATAGGACCCTCCCGTCACACATTCAAGACATCAATCATCATCTATCAATTACACACACCAACAATTCATAACATATCACCAATTCATCATCATACACCTTCGTTACATAACCAATCCCATAACATCTATACGTCCAAAAAATAGCGTCGAAGTACCGCTACTACAACCCGACAACTCCGACACCCCAAAAACCGGCCACAACCCGACTCCGACACCCGCACTAAAATCGACACCCAAACTCATCCACATCGTCTCAACGCTCCCGTGCTTAAGCCACTTTCCGACGAGCCTTATTCCGAGAAAACAAAGCATGTAGGTTGAGGGTGTAAAATCAAGCCCGATTCTTCCTCTTCTTTCTCTTTCACGTTTTTTTTCGTTTTTTTTTGTCGTTGGTCGGTCCGTTTTTAATATGGGTCGTTGTCGCATCCTTTTTTATTTTTATTTCTAATATCGATACTACAAAAACTATTTTCGTATATAAACGTTCTTAAAATACGATATCGATTCTCTAATCAAATATCGTATCTAACAAAGAACTAAATTAAATCTCGTTGATGCTAAAAAAATCGTTACATCTTCTTTTAAACAAAATTCGACGATTTTTACGCGGAGAGAATTAACATTTTTTTCTTTTCGTTCAAACTCTTTTTCACAACAAACTTCACAAAACTTTTTCTAAAATCATTCTAACTATTTGATATCGAGTTCATAATCGAATATCGAATACGACGAATATCGAAAATATAAATCGAGTATAAGTTAATCCATATTTGTACGCGATTTATAAAAATTAACTATTTTCGAAAAATAAGAAAAGCGGGACAGACTCCCGCGCGAATTTCATATCTTATTAGACTAAAACGAATTTCATATCTTAAATAACTTTGACGTTATTAGTTTAAGATGCATTAAACGACTTAGCAACCCATTTATTTTTCTTCTCTCACATGCTTAGGGAAAATAATGTTTACATATCATTCCACTATCGAACTAACGCGTGTACACCAAAAACGAACGATATCTTAGTAAAGGCCGCTAAGTGCGGGCGGGGTTGGGTGTTCTTAGTGAACTTCCCAACACGTACCCTCACCCATTACTCAGAACCATGGTTTCCGGATGTCCGAATCCATTGGCAACGAGAGTCATTCAATACACGATATCCGATAATGTCGGTATCGGTATCAAATGCTAAGAGACGAACCCAATAAACTCTGACATCGGAAATGGGCCGTATTTTGTACACGGCCCACTACGACATAGAGTGGGTTGGAATGGGCCCGAACTCCCACAAAGTTCGGTGGCGACTCCTACTTCGATTTAAATTTCAATTCGACCCATCTCATATGGAGATTCATTCGCCTCCCCAAACCCGCGCGTGGCCGCGTCGGGGTGGACCTATGTCATGTCCACAATTTGGCGACTCCGCTGGGGATTAACTGATGAGTCACTTACCATCGTCATCCTCAGGGTGAGACTCGAAAAGAAATCGTTCAATTAGTAATGTACACGTTTTAGTTCAATGGTTCATGCATAACCCAATTCTTTCCCGGGCTGGTTACTTGTGACCGACGTCCCACTATACCGCGGTGCATTCCTAATTGGGTGCACTAAAGACTTCGATGGCGGAACTCGCATGGGTTTTACGGCAGGTTCTAAGACCAACTCGGCTTAGGAAGACCGTCCTGATTTGCGAGAAAGCTATCGTCGTTGGTATAAACCCTATTCGACCGACCGAGACTTAGACTAAGAGCATACATGGTGTCATTATACTGTTTCCGTGACTACATGCTACTTGATCTTCTTTGGTCTTTTTCAAAAACCGTCAGTTCAAAAATTGCATCTTTTCAAAATTATCCATTTTTCAAAGCCCGGAAAGCTACCAAATTTAGGACTTATGATTTTGACTCAAAATAGCCTATTTTTAGCCGGTATGCTGCCCAAACTTCATCAAAATTTCCGAAAATTCGGCCCGATAAGATTTTTCGGTTTTCAAAACAAATTGGGCCATTCTATCCGACTTTGTTCGGTTTTCAAATCCAAATTTCCCTTTTCAAAACCTTCCTCTTCTTAGGACTTCCCGTATTTAGTAGTGTCGGGTCTTGTCATAAGTTGTTAGAATCTCTAGCGTCGAAACTCCGTCGATCTTACATCACGAGTTTCTACCCCATCCCAGTCCGCCTTATTTGTCAAGGCGCGGCCCACCTGCGTAGGACAAACTCCTACAAAGGGAAGCCCGTTTACACACTCGAGTCCAAAGTCTGAGGAATTCTCACATGGATCTTCCTTCAAACGGGACTAGGCCCACTTTGCCAAATCCTAGGGAGAGTCCACCATCCACGAGTCACCCGTCTAGGAGTCGGTTTTCACGAGTCACCCGTCTAGGTGTCCTTTCCGACTCATTTCCTTTTCGGGCTTTTCCTCACTCAGGGGCTACCCTTCAGCGGAGCGATCAATAACGGGTGCTCTAAGGGTCATGTATTACACGTGTTGTCACACTACGCCACTTTTAAATCACTTAGATGTCGCACCATTTGAGTCCTACCAGAGTCTTTAGTCTCACTTGGGGGTTGTCCTTCACCCGAGCAGTCGACCACGGTAACCTTAAGGGGTACTTTACACCGGCGTCCTTATGATGCCTTCTTCGAGTCGAACCTATGCTACAAATACTCAAGTCACTTAGGGTTAGGTTACCACGGTTGGTCCAAGCACGTGACGCGATCAAATACGGTCGCCCCATTTTCGGACTCACCCTTCTGCAGCTCGAGTCTAATTCGCGGTCATTACTTTGCCTAGGTCAACGTTCGAGTATCCTGGTCGAAGAATTATAGTCATTCCCACCCCCGGACCGTACCTAGTTTGACTCTCTCTCTCTCTCTCTCTCTCTTGCATTTGCGCCAAACCGAGTTTAGGCGAATTCTAACACCTGTCGTTTCTTCCGACCAGAGACCCTATGAGTGAGGCGCTACCAAACCACAACAAATCCCGTGTCGTCGAGAAAGGGGATATCCAGGGGAGTATGCTTATGCTGTCTTGCTCCATTAACATCATCTTCTCGAAAATCAATACTGCCCTAGATAACCTAAGTTCCAGGGTAACCATCATCGAAGAGGATCTTGTAAGAACCCGATCCCGTCTAGCACAACTAGAGCGGGTAAGGCAGCCTATCACCCAACTGAGCCATTTGAAGGGTGAACACTCTTACGAAACTGTCCGGTACCCTCAAGATGGCAAGACCGGGGGAGGTAACCCTCAAGTCACCTCTCCAGAAATCAAGAACCAGTCAAAGGAAAGGACATTTACCCACTTGGATATGTCCTACACCGTCGCTTTCCAGAGGTTGGTTCCGAAGGGCCTAATACTACCTATAGGCCCAACAGCCGACCCACCTTCGGAAAGACGCTTCAAAGCATGGAACGCCGAGCATTACTGCAAATTCCACAGAGGGAAGGGACATGATACAGAACAGTGCTGGAAGTTGAAACACCTCATTCAAGACTTCCTCGATGCCGGGAAGACTCCCATTTTAGAAACATTGTCACTTGCAAAACCCCTCATGGACTATACAGGGCCCGATGACCAAAGCATCCAATCTACCTCTCATGCATCCAAGAGTCCGGATTTGATTTAAGTCCAAGTCTGAGTCCGAGTCTAGGGAGTACTATTTATTTCAACTTCAAAGTCAGAGTCAGAGTCAATTGTATTTTGTCCTCTTTTTTTTTTTTTTTTTTTAAATTCAATAAAATCAGTTTTCAATATTCTTTCTCATATATGCTTTCCTTATGTGTTTCCGAGAACATGATGAACACCGTCATACACTGTGAGCACACGCACGTGACTATTATAGGCACATCTATAATGATTGCAAGAAACTGAGCCCGTGTTTTCCTTTTACCTATTCCATGTCTGGTATAGAAAGCCACATAACTACCCTTAGCAGGAACGGTATCGAATCCTATGACAAATCTAGGTGATCTCCTAGTTTGGGTTAAAGACGGGAGGCAAGCCCATTTCCCAAAATAAACACCCATCCAATAAGATCAACCAATCCCTACCTTAGGTGTTAGTCTGACCAACAAAAAAAAGAAAAAGCTGGACAAAAAAAAAGTCCCAGAAAAAGCAAAAGCCGAAATAAAAAGCAGGCAAAAGAAGCACCCATGACCGGGATTAAAAGACCACAAAAAAGAAAAAGTCCCAGAAAAAGCAAAAGCCGAAATAAAAAGAAGCACCCATGACCGGGATTAAAAGGCCAAAAAAAAGAAAAAAGTCCAAGAAAAAGCAAAAGGCCCAAAACAAAAGAGCTGGTCATGATCCAAAAAGAACCCCCAAAAACCCATGACCATGATCTACGGTCAATTCAAGTGAAAGCCCCATGACCAGGGTACGGCCAAAATTCATACCATCAAATAAGGGAAAGACAATCAAACTGGTCAGCTAACACCACATTTAGCCTTCCCACATTACAACCCTCAAGACCTTCACGAGACCCAGGCTAGAGACGGTCCGGAATTTTGAGAATTCAAGCTCCATAGGATACCCCCCTAACCATTAGGGCCAAACATGGAAATCAGATCTCGCATTATCAAAACCTATCCCAATCAAAGTTCGAGCCATTCTACTCGGCTTCCCCTTTACATAATAGAATTCACAATCACCATACGCAAATCCGAGAGCAAAACTCGTTAAAATCCCCGAGAGCAAAACTCATCAAAATCCCCGAGAGCAAAAACTCGTTAAAATCCCCGAGAGCAGAACTCGTTAAAATCCCCGAGAGCAAAACTCGTTAAAATCCCCGAGAGCAAAACTCATCAAATCCCCGAGAACAGAACTCGTTAAAATCCCCGAGAGCAAAACTCGTTAAAATCCCCGAGAGCAAAACTCGTCAAAATCCCCGAGAGCAAAACTCATCAAAATCCCCGAGAACAGAACTCGTTAAAATCCCCGAGAGCAGAACTCGTTAAAATCCCATCCCAATTCTTCTCATTCAAACCAGTTACCAACCCCGAACACGGGAACTCAACTTGCGGTCGGCATAGAACATGCCCAAATAGTTCACACCACCTCTGGGGGCTATCCCGGAGAATGCTCACAGTCACAGGATCAACATCCTAACTAGTCTAGCCCTTTGATCAAGACATCACTGGGAATGCACCTAGCCTACAGCATCGTTGTGGCTAGTTACACACAAAGCCCTAGTAAACTAGGCACCATTATATATCTTTCAATCCACTGAACTACGGCTTGGTTTGATTTCACTACACGTGAATACGTAGGCAGCCTTTCAACAAGGGCACAACCACCCACATTGACACACATTCGAAAAGCGCCATCATTCCGGTCACGACACCATCATGTTCTCAACAGCTAGCTTTGTCGTCCTGGGGGCTTCTCTTAGGCAGGAAACCTCCATCCACTCACAAAATCCAGATAAATTCAAAAAACTTAGCCTCCTTTCTGTAGCGTGTCCTAGTACTCGGCTCAGCCGAAGACAAGAATCTGTCAGGACTCGGAGTAATACCCACTTTGGAGATGTACCCCAAAACCAAAAATTCAAAAGGAGCACTAGACTACAGCATTGTTACTGCTAAAACAGTCTCATTACAGACTACTGCAATTCCCCTATAGCAGATCGTTCCCATTTCGATGTTCGACTGTGTTGCCACTCGCCTAGGCTACGGAATAGCGCAACTTAAGAGTCTTGTCATCTTAGGTGGCCTACCCCCTACCGAGTCACGGTCTAACCCTTAGAGAGTCAAAGTCGTGTCTGTCAACTCGTCCTCTCGCGTCCAGAGTCGAATCTGTCGGTATATCTCTCTCTTCAAATTCTCATTTTAAAATTTGCAAAACTTAGCCATTTGAGAAAATCCCTTTCCTAGTCACCACGGGAATAAGAATTTTTATCATACTTCATCTAGGCATACAGGCCTAACCAGAGGATTTTAGGAGTCCGTGTCAGGATCTGATCAGGAATCAAGTCATCCCAAACATTCTTATTTCCAAAAATTTTCAAAAAACTTTTCTTCAGCATTTTCTTTCCAAAAATCAATCAAAAATCATTTCTTCCCCAGCGTGAGTCGGTATTTCGCCTAGATACTACATGCATATTATTATGTATCAACAGACAGGTACACCCAAGACTCCCGAAGAAATCTCAAAATTCCCCAGTGGAGAAACTCAAGCGACTTCTTTCGGGATGTATCTGTAAACAGATACACCCATAGCTTCCAAGGCAAGCTCCCGCGTAATTCCAAGACGGGATGTATCTGTAAACAGATACACCCATAGCTTCCAAGGCAAGCTCCCGCGTAATTCCAAGATGGGATGTGTCTGTAAACAGACACACCCATAGCTTCCAAGGCAGGCTCCCGCGCAACTCCAAGATGGGATGTGTCTGTAAACAGACACACCCAAGACTTTTCAGGCAAAGTTCCCGCGACATTATTGGCATCTATCCAGGTATGATTTCTATCTTATGGCTGGCGAGCCCTTCACGCAGGTCTAATGGGCTATAAACGACCCGATCGGAAGTCTGCCAGGTTTTAATCATTGATTGACCTGGTAGTTACTCTGACTTTTGCCTCGTCCAAGCTTCAGTCAGAGTGGGGGCTCTGTATACACCCACATTTTGACCGCCAGGTGTCTATAATAGTTCCCGCCAAACACCCGATGATGATCGGACGCAAACATGCTTTAATGGACTCGGATATGGGCTCGAAATCATGGACATTTGGTTTAGGCTTATTACAGAGTACAAATCTTACAAAACCAACCTCAAATCCAGGCCCAGTGGGTCGTTTCGAGTCAAATAAGACTAATTTGGGTCGAATCCGGCACCAGGGGCAAAACCATCTTTTAGCGACCGAGTCAAAACCCGGTCAAAGATATTTCCCGAGACACACGGACCAGCCGTGACACCTCACACGTCCGGTTTGGACTCAAATACTACAAAAAATCAGCCTCGAAAAATATTAAACAAATCCGTTTAAGGATAGAATTCGATCTCAAGTAGGAATCCTGTCCGAATACCAAATCAAGTATTCGACCGAGCATCAAATAACTCAGCCAAGCAGCCCCATTTCAGCCAAGGTACATTGCTTCCTCACCAAGCAACGGAATTTTTGTTTCACTCGAATTACTTATTCCTATCCTTAGACGGAATCCTACCTCAACCCGACTGGTGACTCTTTCTTCCTTTGCAAGTTAGTCATCCTATAAATAGGACCCTCCCGTCACACATTCAAGACATCAATCATCATCTATCAATTACACACACCAACAATTCATAACATATCAACAATTCATCATCATACACCTTCGTTACATAACCAATCCCATAACATCCATACGTCCAAAAAATAGCGTCGAAGTACCGCTACTACAACCCGGCAACTCCGACACCCCAAAAACCGGCAACAACCCGACTCCGACACCCGCACTAAAACCGACACCCAAACTCATCCACATCATCTCGACACTCCCGTGCTTAAGCCACTTTCCGACGAGCCTTATTCCGAGAAAACAAAGCATGTAGGTTGAGGGTGTAAAATCAAGCCCGATTCTTCCTCCTCTTTCTCTTTCACGTTTTTTTCATTTTTTTTGTCGTTGGTCGGTCCGTTTTTAATATGGGTCGTTGTCGCATCCTTTTTTATTTTTATTTCTAATATCGATACTACAAAAACTATTTTCGTATATAAACGTTCTTAAAATACGATATCGATTCTCTAATCGAATATCGTATCTAATAAAGAACTAAATTAAATCTCGTTGATGCTAAAAAAATCGTTACATCTTCTTTTAAACAAAATTCGACGATTTTTACGCGGAGAGAATTAACATTTTTTTCTTTTCGTTCAAACTCTTTTTCAAAACAAACTTCACAAAACTTTTTCTAAAATCATTCTAACTATTTGATATCAATTTCATAATCGAATATCGAATATGACGAATATCGAAAATATAAATCGAGTACAAGTTAATCCATATTTGTACGTGATTTATAAAAATTAACGATTTTCGAAAAATAAGAAAAGCGGGACAGACTCCCGCGCGAGTCGCGCGCCTCCCAAGCGACTCGCACGAGAGCCTGGAAGGCCGACCCTTTTTTCTTCGCTTTCTCGTCTTTTATTCTTTTCGTTCCTTACATAAAATAGCGACTTTCGCGACATATTTTCAGATTTCGATAAATACTTTTTCGAACTCGGTCAACACGTGTTAATCCATCACGTGTCATAAACCTTTTTCAAAATCATGACATATTATCGTATTTGCATCTTTATTCGATTTATTCAATCGTTACTAACTCGTTTTCTCGTGTTTGTAGCAGTTTATTTTATTTCTTTTGTTTTATTAGACTAAAACGAATTTCATATGCTAAAATAACTTTGACGTTATTAGTTTAAGATGCATTAAACGACTTAGCAACCCATTTATTTTTCTTCTCTCACATGCTTAGGGAAAATAATGTTTACATATCATTCCACTATCGAACTAACGCGTGTACACCAAAAACGAACGATATCTTAGTAAAGGCCTCTAAGTGCGGGCGGGGTTGGGTGTTCTTAGTGAACTTCCCAACACGTACCCTCACCAATTACTCAGAACCATGGTTTCCGGATGTCCGAATCCATTGGCAACGAGAGTCATTCAATACACGATATCCGATAATGTCGGTATCGGTATCAAATGCTAAGGGACGAACCCAATAAACTCTGACATCATAAATGGGTCGTATTTTGTACACAGCCCACTACGACATAGAGTGGGTTCGAATGGGCCCGAACTCCCACAAAGTTCGGTGGCGACTCCTACTTCGATTTAAATTTCAATTCGACCCATCTCATATGGAGATTCATTCGCCTCCCCAAACTCGCGCGTGGCCGCGTCGGGGTGGACCTATGTCATGTCCACAACTTGGTGGAAAGATACCCATGAATCATTGGACACTGCTACTACTAACCAGTGTTCGACATTATACACGATTTTCCACGTGACTGTGATGGACCATCATGCCTTATTAGATATGCGCTCTGTCTGCCATCCGCATGAATTTGGATTATATGTCCAGTTCCACGTTATGAAATCGTGTGAACACAATGATCAGCTTGTATTGGCATGGACAATTTGTTCTGTAATTATTGAACCAGATTATGTGCCTCCCATACTGCCATCAATGGTGGATCTTTCCGTGGTCACACATGCACATTGCATGTACTAGATCAATCATTATTCTGCTTCTTATTATCTTCACCAACAATGGCACTTTCTTGCTGGTTTAGTGTGTTTGGTTCTCTCACCAGGCACATGGAAAGGTACCCGTGGCTCAATTCCTATTTGGTGGGGTTCACCTAATTTGGGTTGAGTGTATAATGTGAGTGGATGTCAAATATAGCCAATCAGCAGAAGAAAAAGAAGAATGAAGAGGGAAAATAGGAGCCTGAGATTGTGGAATTGTCAATGAATGCTTTCATCCGTGCCATTTCGAGTTAAGACGATTATGGTTTGAGGTTTCGGAGCCAACCTAATTGTGTGGATTTTTCAGATTCAATCTGCATTTGGAAGAGCAGCCAGTGCATTTTGCAAACTAATTTCACCTTCAACTCCTTCGTCCCTGATTTTCATCATCAATCTTCTCTTCATTGTTTTTTTCAACACGTCCCTAATTTTTTATTTGCCTTCCACGCTTTAGTTGGGTCAGAAATCGGGTTAACAAGGGACAGTTTTGTTTTTATGTTATGCTTTTAAACCTCGAGATTCAGGTTAGAGGGTGCTGCTCTTTTCCTGGATTCTGTTTGATTGATTTTCATGGGTTTTTCTATGTCTTTAGATCAAATGATTACACTTGGTATCTGTTTTTGTTGATTACACTTAATACCTGATTACAGGCAAAACTTGCTTGAGTTGATATTTTGGAACCTGTCCTCCAGCTATAGTTTGATTACCCTTCTTCTGCTTGTAAGCTTCTATTGGATCTGATCTATCGCTTAGGACTCTTAGCTAGGTTTCCAATCTTAGGCTTGTGAACTTCGTGAATCCGCTCACTGTATGTTCTAATTCGATTCTCTTCGATTAATTTTGTTTCTGTGCGTTGGAGAGAACAGTAGAGCGGTGTTTGGTACGTGATGTATGCATAAACGGATATTAGGTTGTTTGACTGATGTAGCAGGAGTTCTGTCTCAGCTATAAATTGTTCGCTTCGATTGTGGCTTGACAGTCTCCATTTGTTTGTTGTCGTGCCGTCGCGTTTATGAATTGTTCTATCGTTTGACTTTGTTTGCTCGTCGCTTTTTTTTTTGGGTTTGGGTTTCCAGTTCTTCTGTTCTATCGGATATTGGGTTGTTTGCTTCGATTGTAGCTCGATTGTTTCCGTTAGTTTGGTGTCCTTGCGTAGTGTTTATTAATGGGTTTTATCAATTGTGCTTGGTTGAAGTGGGATACTGTTGTGTACCGAGCTTGTTTGGGTGCCTATCTTTGATTTCATGTGTGCTTGGTTTGTTTGAGTGATGGAATAGGAGTTCTTTCGAACTGACACTTGAGGATCAGATAAGCTAATGAACTACCTTGTGCGTTTCTATGGCGCAGACCAACAGACAATATCTGCATAATACCAGAGGTTTTGTGGCTGAATATGTGAAGGACGCGATAAGAAACCTAGGCTATCCAATTGTGAGTTTGAAATCAGTAATCAGACAGCCAGGCGTCGCCTTCAGGAAAGCTATTGTGTTGGAGTTCGAAGAAGGCATGGACAACTACTGGCCTGCCCTTAGGGTTGCGAGCCTTGCTGAAGAAGCGGGCTTTGGAAAGGGACGTATCTCCGAGTGCACTGAATCATTTGGGGGCATTCGTTTATGGGTTGCAGCACGAGAAGACAGCGCATATTTGCCATAGGATGTGCAGTATCGATTTATTCCGGCTGCACTGAAGACGAATGCAGGTGCTGTCGCATCCGAAGACGACGGTATGGAATTTGATAGTTTGATGAGTGAACTTTTGAACTTGTACCCAGAACTGTTTATGTGGGATGCTCGAGAGTGATTGCTGTTTTTGGGTACAACTGCTTCTCTTTCCTTTCAGAGTTTGTAGTGAAAGTAACAGGCGCAGTAATACATGTGCTGCTGGTTTAATGTGTTGGGTAACTAAGGAGAAGCGAGTAATAATTAGACTTGGTCCCTTGAAGAATTTGAAAGGAAGAATGAATCACGCTCTTGAGTACAGTCTCTTCCTTTTGACTCTGGTTGAAGGTCTCAGTTGTTAGTTGTTCGCTTCGATTGTAGCTTAATTGTCTCCATTCGTTTAGCGTTTTTGTGTCGCGTTTGTTAATGGACTTTATCGATTGTGATTGGTTGAAGTGAACTAATGTTGTGTACTGAGTTTTTTGGATACCTATCTTTAAGTTCATGTGTGCTTGGTTTGTTTGAGTGATGGCGAGTCTCCGTCCACACATGTATCGTGATTAGTCGATTGAGAGTTCAAATCTCATCTGCTATTATTTACCCTTTTCTTTTTCCCGCCTCGAGAATGTAATTTGCTGACGTGGAAGAGCAATCCGACTCTCGATCGTAAGAAATGGACATCGGAACACCTTGCATGTAAACCTGTCAAACGGGTCGGGCGGTCGGGTTTCGGGTTCGGGTAAAATACGGGTCGAGTGTATTTCGGGTTTGAAAAATACGGGTTTTATACGGTTCGTGTTTATACGGGTTTCGGGTTGGGTTTCGGGTCAAATACGGGTTATTAACACACTTTAAAAACATTAATTTTCTTTACTTTTTTTTATCATAAATACAGCTTTATTCTTAATTTTCTTAATCATCTCATTTAATATAAGATATTGGTATGTTTTATTTAACATATTTTTTAATTTACATTGATATTTTATTTCTATAGGAGGTACGAATATATATGACGAACTTTGCCTCAATTTATTGATTTTTTTTCTCATTATAATAATCAAGTGATAAAAATATGATTTTAAAGATATATATATATATATATATATATAGAGAGAGAGAGAGAGAGAGAGATGGGTTCTAATGAGTCCCTCATCTATATTGAGTCCCTAAGTCCTCATCTCATCCGTTGGATGAGATGAAAATGGATGGACAAGATGCATCCTAATATTTTGTATTTTTTTTAAAAAAGGAAAGATTTAGTATCCTAAAATAACTCCCACGATTCTAGGAAACAATAACTCCCATAATCACTTTCATTCCTCATTCATTCATTCACGTTACAGGTTCATCAAAACTTTAAAAAAAAATGATCCCATCGATCATCACGTTCATTCAATTAAATTTGTCCTCGAAATTCTGTTACTATGAATTCAATGATCGCGACATCTTCATTAACGGTTGACAAGCAATTCATCGAATATAACAATGGTGAGTTTCGATATTTATTTCATGTTGATTAATCGCGTCAATTTTTATTCATCGCTTCATGTTGATTAATCGCTTTCATGGTTCATCGCGTCACTTTTTATTCATCATCTTGATTAATTTGCGTCAATTTGCGTTCATGTTTTGCGTCAATTTTCATGTTGATATTGCTTTCATGGTCGTGTCGTTCATGTTTTGCTTCAATTTTCATGTTGATATTGCTTTTATGGTCGTGTCATTCATCATAGATTCATATGCAAATCGTAGAACACACAAACGGTGAGTATATGCTTTGTAATTTATATTGGAATCGCCATGGAAGTCATTAAGATGCTACTCAATTATTAAGTTTTACGTTTACAATATGGGAAACTGCATACTGTTAAATGTCTGATTCATCATATGAAATTTGCGCACGCACAATATATTGAATTATTGTAGTTCATATACTGCGTTACTTTAGTGTAGAGCATCCGTTACTTTAATGTCTACCATCTGTTACTTTATATGTCGTGTTACTTTAATACACTCTAGTCGTTATTTTAATGCTTTTCATATGTTATTGTAGTGCATTGGAGTGTCCTAAGAATTTAGGAAAATGCCATATTAAAAAAAATATATTGTTTCCTGTAATAATGGGACGTGATTGGCACCAAAATAGGAAACAATATCAAAGCGTAACAGCATATTAAAAAAAAGAAAAAAAAGATATTGCTTCCTATAATTATGGGACGTGATGACTTCAAAATAGGAAACAATATCAAAGAGTAAGATACTGCGTCATACTCTCATTTTTCATCATTATATGAATTTTTTGCACTAACCTATATCTCGTGTTATTTTTATGAACATTATGTGTTACTTTAATTCACACTATGTGTTACTTTAATGTCTGACCTCTGTTACTTTATACCTGGTGTATAAGCATCCTCTGTTAATTTAATTCAATGTTACTTTGTGGACATGACATAGGTCCACCCCGACGCGGCCACGCGCGGGTTTGGGTAGGCGAATGAATCTCCATATGAGAATGGATCGAATTGAAATTTAGGTCTATGTGGAGTCGCCACCGAATTTTGTGGTTATTCGGAACCATTCGAGCCCACTCTATGTCGTAGTGGTCCGTATACGAAATACGGCCCATTTCCGATGTCAGAGTTTATTGGGCTCGTCCCTTTGCATTTGATACCAATACCGACGTTATCGGATATTGTGTATTGAATGACTCTCGTGCGCCAACGGCTTCGGGCATCCGGAAACCGAGGTTCTGAGTAAGGGGTGAGGGTACATGTTGGGAAGCCCACAAAGGACACCCAACCCCGCCCGCACATTAGCGGCCTCTACTAAGAATTCGAATGACTTACAATACGCGCGCTAGTAAAACGGGAAAATGATATGCAAATATTTATTTTCCCTAAACATGTGAATGGAATTGAAAAGGGTTTCTAAGTTGATTTAATGCAATTAATTCTACGTCAAAGTGGAATTTAGCATGCGGGTTCATTTAGTATAATAAACGAACGAGAATTAAATCGACAAAAGAAACAACAAACGCGTTAGTGACGATATAATAATACAACGGATAATAACGGTTTGCAAATATTGAATTAAATTGAAAAGATGCAAATATGAGGATGCATGATTTGAAAAGATAGTATACACGTGATTAATTATGCACATGTTGACCTAAGTCATAAAATACTATCGAGTTTGAAAAATAGAATAATGTACGACTCGTGTTTGAGTCGTTATGAGGCCACTCGATCGAGTGGTCGATGGACTCGATCGAGTGGACCCTAAAAAAACGATTCTGTTTTGCGTCAAAGACCGTACTCGGCCGGGTTATTGACTAACTCGGTCGAGTACATGGCCACTCGACCGAGTCACTGTGAGACTCGATCAAGTGGGTGTTCTGATGAGCATTCTGACCCGATTTTGAGGTGCTACTCGACCGAGTGGGCTAGGCACTCGGTCGAGTGCCCTCTGTACGAATTAAAATTCGATTGTAACAAAAACGTGTTTTATGTCGAAAATCGTTTTAAGTAGGTCGTTGCTATAGAATTAAATTTCCTCCGCGTTTAATAATGTCATAATTCTAACGAATTGTTTTGACAATTCTTTTAGCCTCAACGGAAATTGCGTCTTGAATTGATTTTATGTGATTTAGGAGTATTGACTATTTGATTAAATAAATAAATAAAAAATGATTCCCTCGACTTCCCCGACATCGAATAAATCCCTAGGGATTGTGATGTCGGATCCGTGTCAACGGGTTTCGACCCTTGTTAAAGATTGATTTGAGGATTGATGGATGTAAGATGGATGATGATAACGAGAAATAATAATAATAGTAATAATAATAATAACAACAACAATAATAATAATAATAATAATAATAATAATAATAAACGAAAAAAACGGAAAAGAGAGGAAGATGAACGACGTGAGAAAAAAAGAAGAAGAAGAAGAAGGAGGTTTGTCACCCTCAACCTACATGTTCTTGTCTCGGAATAAGGCTCGTAAACGTGGCTATAACACGGGAGTCTTCGAGGTGTATGGAGGCTAAGTTGTGGTGGCTCGGGTTGAATTCCTAAAACTAGGTTTAGGGTTTGCTAATGTCGATTTTCCTAGGGTTTGTCTAGGGTTTGTAAAGGGTGTAGTGTAGAATTGCTCTACGATGTGTTAGGGTTGTAAAAGATTGTAAAGATGTGTGGAAAAAGTTGTTGTAGATGTGTGCATGGGGGTTCCTTATATAGGAAAAGCTAGGGCACCCGAATTAGGGTTACTCGACCGAGTAAGGGCTAACTCGGTCGAGTGGCCCGTGAAGCCTGCAGCCGGGCTCAAAACAAGGGCCCACTCGATCGAGTAGGTGAGGCACTCGATCGAGTGGCCCAGCTGGGTCGCGCGGATTGTTTTTGGACCTTGACTTTAATGGGTTTTGTGTTTGACTTGGACTCTTGATGATTGACGGGTTGTTTTGTGTGTCTCGGGATCGACTTTGACCGGGGTTGACCCAATCGTGAAAAGTCGGTTTTAATTTCGGTGTCGGTTTCGGCCCAAATTAGCCTTATTTGATTGGAAACGGCCCGCTGGGCCTGGATTTGAGGTTGGTTTTGTGATATTTGTTCTTCGTGAGTGTGTTAGCCAGCGATTAATGGATTTGAGCCCGTATCCGAGCGCATAGAAGCATGTTAGCGTCCGATCATCATCAGGTGTTTTTTGGGAAACTGCCATAGACACCTGGCAGTCAAAATGCGGGTGTCTACATACTTTAATGCACTTCATCTGTTACTTTAATTCTTGTTATCTGTTACTTTAATCCATATTTTAAGTTTTGATTGTTTTTTCTCCACGTTTATTGTCACTGTTATTATTTTTTCAGTAGACGCAAAAGCACATGAATGATGTAGGGATGTGGGTGAGAATTTCCTCCATACATAGGGCAGATCTTCAAAGATGTAGATGAGAAAAAGAAGAAGAAGAAGGAAACGTCATGTAAATCATCGTCTGACGATGAAGAAGAATCAGGAGAAGAAGAAGATGATGATAAAGAAGAAGCACAATTTTGAGTAGGACAATATATTGTTAGAGTAACATACATTATTCGTTAGAGTAACATCCTTGATTGGAGTAAAATGAGTTAGAATAACACACATTATGCGTTAGAGTAACATACTTAATGAGTTACAGTAACACAGTTTTAATGAGTTACAGTAACATAGTTTATGATTATAATTTTATTTCAAATATCCAGTTTTTATAGTTATAGGTGTGAAACATTGGAATTATAATGAAGTTTTATAATTTTTGTTTTAGAGTATCCTTAATAGAAACATACATTATTCTTTTGGTTGATTGAAAGTCTTGTTTTTGCAAAAGATTATTATGCAACATAATAGATTTTATGAGTTAAAGTAACGCAGTTCATGAATTAGAGTAACACATTGTATGAGTTAGAGTAATAGTTTTTGCAAGAGAATATTATACAACATAACAAATTTTATGAGTTAAAGTAACACAGTTCATGAATTAAAGTAACACGTTATATGAGTGAAAGTAACATAGTTTATGGATTATGGCAATAACATAGTAACATACGTACAATGGCAGTAAGAAAATGATGATTTTTCGGTGAAGATGAAAAAAACTTAATTTTGAAGAAACTTGTTATGTGAGAGAAAGAGGCAGTTAAAAAGATTGATAAGAGAGAGAAAAGATTTACATTGAGATAATTAAGGAGGAGAGAAAGAAATGATATATTTCCCCAGATTTGTTAGTTATTTCCTTAATTATGAAAACAAATCTTAAACATTAATCTAACATTAAATCAAGGGCTAAGATGGGGACTCACGAACTCAAAATATATATATATATATATATATATATATATATATATATATATATATATATATATATAGAGAGAGAGAGAGAGAGAGAGAGAGAGAGAGAGAGAGAGAGAGAGAGAAGAGATCAAATAAGTTCACCATATGTCATTAAGTATATATTAAAGTTACAGATGACATACGTTAAAGTTGCATTTGTTCAAGATTGATATGTAACTGTAACATTCAGCACTTAAAGTGATAAAGTGCAACTTTAACACTTATCTCGTGTAACTTTAAGCACTTTTTGTGTAACTTTAACACTGGAACTTATGAACTTATAAGAGTTGTTGGTCTTATGTGAACCTATCTCTCTCTCTCTATATATATATATATAGAAAAGGGATCAAGGGAGTTTGGTGAAAAGTGAGAAGTTGGGAAGTTGTGTTTTTGGCCCTTGATCTTGGGTTGAATGGATGGCTTAGATGGATGATGTGTAAAAAAAAAAAAAAGAAAAGAAAGAAAGGAGACAACAAACTGACAAGCAGCAGTGGAGAGAGGGAAGCAACCCTCAACCTCAATCACACTTCGCAGCAGTGGAGAGAGGGGAGCATCCTCTCCTCAATCAAACTCTCCCTTCTTCATTACTTCCCTCCTCTCCTTTTCAATTCATTTCCCTAATTCAATTCATCTCTCCCTAACAAAACTCAATCAAATAAGCTCCATTAATAACTCCGACCATACTCCGTCAACAACTCCGATCATACTCCGTTTTTAACACAACATGACGGATAATTATACCTAGGTATGTTTATGCATAAACTTTGATCATCTTCATTTTTTTTAGCTTCTTCTTCATCTTCATCTTCGATCATCTTCATCTTCTTCAAACTTCTTTTTATTTTTCATATCTTTTTTTTTGGTATTTATAAAATTATTCATCTTCATTGTCTAAAAAAAAAGAACAACTTCATCTTTAAGATGAAGTTTGGAGATGAAGTTGTTCTTCTTTTTGTGGGATGAATGGAGTTTGAAGATGAAGTTGTTCTTCTTCATCCTCATCTTCATCTTCGATCATCTTCATCTTCTTCAAACTTCTTTTTATTTTTCATATCTTTTTTTTTGGTATTTATAAAATTATTCATCTTCATTGTCTAAAAAAAAAAGAACAACTCCATCTTTAAGATGAAGTTGTTCTTTTTTTGTGGGATGAATGGGGCTTGAAGATGAAGATGAAGATGAACAAGTCATTTAGTGCGTAATGTTTTTACAGAATTGCAAAGTCACACTCATTATGTTGTACAGTCACACTCATTATGTTGTAGAATCACGCAGATGTACACTCATTGTAGTCACATATTCAGTTGTATAGTCATACTCATTATGCTGTATAGTCACACTCGTTATGTTGTAGAATCACGCAGCTGTAGAATACCTTGGTATTAAGGTATCATTCGTTGAATCATCTTCATCTTCATGCTTGTTTTATTTTTCATACTCTTTTTTTTGTATTTATAAAATTATTTATCTTCATTATCCAAAAAAAATGAAGGTTGAATATGGATGAATGGATGTTGAATATTTAATGAATGTTTAGATATTTTCATTTTTTTAAAGTCATAGTCGTTCATTCATCCATATATATTCAACTTTCATTTTTTTTGGATAGTGAAGATGAATAATTTTATAAATACAAAAAAATAAGATATGAAAAATAAAACAAGCATGAAAATGAAGATGGTTAAATGCATGATACCTTAATCCCAAGGTATTCTACAGCTGCGTGATTCTACAACATAATGAGTGTGACTATGCAACATACTGAGTGTGACTGTACAACTTAAAGTGTGTGACTATACAACTTAAATTGTGTGACTTTTTTCAGGTATTTTTTTTTATCTACATTCAAGTTTCCACGTTCGTCAAATCCCTACTTCCGAACCTCGATGATTTTCAGGTATTTGTTTTTATCTTTTTAGAGCATCTTTAAAATAATTAATCATCTTCATCCTCATGCTTGTTTTATTTTTCATTCCTTCTTTTTTTTGGTATTTATAATATTATTTATCTTCATTATTCACAAAAAAAAAATGAAGGTTGAATATGGATAAAAGAAAGTTGAATATTTAATGAATGTTTAAATAATTTGCTCTGATTCGTATAGTCACACAGTTAAAGTTGTATAGTCACACTCATTATGCTGTACAATCATGCAGTTGTGGAGTCATTGTAGTCATATATTCAGTTGTGTTGTGTGATTTAGATTGATTGTGTGTTTTGTTGCAGCGAAATAGTTGGTGGAAAGAGGAATGTTGGTAAAAGGGGCGGTGGGAAGAAGAAGGTCGTGGAAGATACAACGACCGACCACGTAATTGGACAATGTATTATTGCGCACGTACCGGAGACCATCGTTAAGCTCTTGTGTGTTTATGTGAGATAAAATATTTGCTTTAGGATGAACGTACTATGTGTAAATGATGTTTGGTGGGTTAGTATGTTTTTATGTTTGACGTACTATATGTAAAGGATGGACTTTGTCCAATGTAAATATATTTTCATCGCTATTTTCTGGTTTCATAATTAATCACGCGAGGTTTATAGCAAAATCACTTATCCTTCCACCTGTGTGACTATACAAAATCTCTGTGACTATACAACTAAATTATACTCGTACTTATTTATACTTCAATCATCATTAGCAAAGATGATTACATACACTAATCACTGCAAGAATTTGTGTGATTCTACAATACAATGACTCTACAACTGCATGATTGTACAACATAATGAGTGTGACTATACAACTTTAACTGTGTGACTATACAACTTAAACTGTGTGATCCTACAACATAACGAGTATGACTATACAACTTCAACTGTGTGACTATACAACATAATCTCTGTGACTATACAACTGTGTGATAAAAAGAAACCCTATATTACACACTATCAATCTTGCAACGCACACATTCATCTCAACAGTCGCTGTTGAGAAATATAACAATCATAAGCATAACAACCATACAAAATACCAACAATAATAAATATAAAGAAACCATGCTCCAATGGTGCAAAATAACTAAACCCTCTACATCTCCATGCTCCAATGGTGTTGTTCCTTGAAGATTCGTATGTGCTCGAAAATGTCCGGTCGAAAATTTCTGTTCAACATGCAGAAGGTAAGATGAGTACATACATATATATTTGGTATCTTGCATTTGGAATTCCATTTTTTTGTTTGGTTTGTTAATTTGAAAAGTTATACAGTTGTAATGTCACAACCACACTCTATATGATGGACAGTCACACAGTTATAACGTGGTAGTCACACTTAATATGATAGACAGTCACACGTTGTATTATGTTATAACGTGGATGTGACAGTCACACTTAATATGATAGACAGTCACACTAAATATGATAGATAGTCACACTTAATATGTTATAACGTGGTAGTCTACAGCTTCAACTGTGTGACTATACAAATTATAACATTCATTAAATATTCAATCTTCATTCATTCATATTCAACCTTCATTTTAATCCATATTTAATCTTCATTTTTTTTGGATAATGAAGATGAATAATTTTATAAATACAAAAAAAAAAGTATGAAAAGTAAAACAAGCATGAAGATGAAATGATTGTGAAGGTATTCTACAGCTGAGTGATTCTACAACATAAAGAGTGTGACTATACATTATAATGAGTGTGACTATACAACTTAATATGTGACTACAATGAGTGTACAACTGCGTGATTCTACAACATAATGAGTGTGACTGTACAACTGAAAGTGTGTGATCTTGCAATTCTGTAAGAACATTACGCACTAAATAACTTGTTCATCTTCATCTTCAACATTCATTCATCCCACAAAAAAAGAACAACTTCATCTTCAAATTTCATCTTAAAGATGAAGTTGTTCTTTTTTTTTGTGGATAATAAAGATAAATAATTTTATAAATGCAAAAAAAAAGATATGAAAAATAAAGATGATGAATATGAAGATGAATATGAAGATGATGAAGAAAAAGAAGCATGAAGATGAAGATGAATATGAAGATGATGAAGAAAAAGAAGCATGAAGATGAAGATGAAGATGAATATGAATATGAAGATGATGAAGAAAAAGAAGCATGAAGATGAAGATGAAGATGAAGATGAAGATACCTTCGTATGATGATCGAAGTTACTGACGGAGTATGTTGGGTTCAAAACGCAGTATGGTCGGAGTAGTTGACGGAGTATGGTCGGAGTAGTTGACGGAGTATGGTCGGAGTTATTAATGGTGTGGTCGGAGTTATTAATGGTGATTATTTGTTGGGGTTTTGTTAGAGAGAGATGAATTGAGTTGATAAATGAATTGAAAATGAGGGGATTGGGAAGTGTATGAGGGAAGTAATGTAGGGATTGATTTGGGTGAGAGGATGTTTCCCTCTCTCCACTGCTGCTATGTCAGTTCATTGTTTCCTTTTTTTTTAATAATTGAACCCCATCCATCCACCATCCATATTAGGATGAATGGATGGAGGGGATCAACACTAAGCAACTCTCCAAGAGTTGCTAACTCCCTTGATCCCCCCCTCTCTCTCTCTCTCTCTCTCTTTCTCTCTCTCTCTCTCTCTATATATATATATATATATATATATTATTTCTTAAAATTTTGAAAATGAAAAAAATATTTCTTATTGTTTTTGAGAAACTTTAGTTTATAAAAGCAATATTTTTAAATTTATCTATTTTCGGGCGGGTAACGGGTTCGGGCGGGTTTTGACCCAATATATTCGGGTTATCACCGGGTCGGGTCACTTTCGGGTTTCGATCATTTTCGGGCGGGTTTTTTTGGGTTTTTTTTTTCGGGCGGTTTCAGGTCGGGTCAGTTTTTGACAGGTCTACTTGCATGCAATTCCTCGCGCCTGGCAGAATGCAGAATGCTTCATTTTTTGTACATTGTTTAGAATTTCCCTCACGAGTAATAATGGAGTATATAAATAGAAGAAGGTTGTTTGGTGTTGTAGTGTCGCGTTTATGAGCAAACTTTTTAAGTGGCTGTGACTGGCTAGCTGTTTGTGGCTAACTGTTTGGTGATTTAGTTGCTATGTTTTCGATGAGCTCAAATTTTGGTGAAACAGTCTTTGCACATGTCGACGTGTATCCAAGTTTGAAAGACTGTTTGAGAGATCAGAGTACATAAGGACAGACAACCTGGATACAAAAAACAATTAGAGGAGGCGTTTGACCTAGCACACTTTGACTCTCGAAAACATGTTACAAATACACGAAATGAACACTAGAGTCCTGAGACCGGGACTGCTTAGAAACGTTACATATCTTACGTTTATATGCTTATCAACTACTTCGTATTAAAACCGTGAAGTATATTACTTTTGAAGTGGAACACCACAAACTTATTAATACGCATGTCGCAGAACACTTGCCACAGAGCTCCCAACCACCGTCATGTCTATCCTTCTCCACAGACCGAATGAAACCTGACGCAATTTAATCTGTATTATTCTTTACTGTGGCTTACAACGGTCTCAAAATTTATCCGCTTCACGATCAGCGGCCAACAAGGAATGTAAGCTACTCAGATCTTGCTCTCTTTTGGTTAGATCCTGCCCGTGTATATTACTATGCCGAGCTGCTTGCTGTTACGATTTAGGTTAACTATTGTGTAGAATGTTAGGTTCGGAATGTGGTTCTTGGAACCTTTGATGAACTTGATCTTCTCACTACTGTTGCACGTGTTTCGTTGCCGTCTTCCCGTCGTAGGGTTTCATTCAGTTCGCCATCACTGTATATGTTATCTCATGTAGATCTGTGTTTTTTGTGGCTGCTTTGTAGTGCAGATAAAATGTATCAACCAATTTTGAAGTTGTAGATAGATTTAGAAGTTTGTGGGGTCTGGAAAACCCTAACAGATCAATGGGTTTTCCTCCCATTCGGTAAACAAATCTGAATTTGCGGTTAATTTAGGGGTTCTAGCCAACAGTTTCCAATTTTGAAGTTGTAGATAGATTTAGAAGTTTGTGGGGTCTGGAAAACCTTAACAGATTAATGGGTTTTTCTCGCATTTGGTAAACAAAATTTGAATTTGCGGTTAATTTGGGGGTCTTTTTTTGTCATCATCATGTTCTTTAGTTGGGTCCTATTCTATTCTTCTCCTTCTTTTCTTCTCAGCCAAATGTACATAGTTTCGTTCGGGGGGCTGGAAAACCCTAACAGATCAATTGTGGGTAAACTGATAAGAGTCAAAGGAACTGATGGCTTCCCAAACTGTGGATTATTAGTAGGTGAAGTGTAATGGGTTCTCTTTCTAACCCGGTTCGGATGTTGTGCACACGTAATTGTCTTGTAGCTATTTCCATAGTTTCGGGGACATCTGGCTAGGCGCGGCGTTAGATAACTGCTCTTGTAGTGTCTTAGTGCTTGTTTAGACTTGCCGAGCTGGGGTTAGCTTGTTCTGACTTTATCTTAAAACCTTGTGTAACCAAGTCGTCTGGTTGATGGAGTGATAGTTTATTTGAGCTTCTTGATTAGTTGGTAGATTCCTGAGGTTCTTTTTGTTGTAGACTGCTGCGAGACGGCCATGGGATGGAATGTGTGCATGATACTGGAGCTTGTGTCGCTGAATATGCGTACCCTGCTAGATGTATAGTTGATGATATGCCGTATCACATACAAGTCACACGCTCGGCGGCAAAGCGCCACGTGATGCTCAAGGACAGGGTGAGAACTCTAGGCTATGCAGTTGTGAGCTTGGGACCCGTACCTAGACGACAACGCGTCGCTTTCAACAAAGCTGTAGTGTTAGAGTTTGAAGAAGGTCTGGACAAGTTTGTCATGCTCTTCGGCTTGAGAACCTTTTAAGAGAATATGGTTATGGGAAGGAACACATCCTTGAACAGACCGATACATTTGCTGGCATTCGTTTGTGGACTGCAACACGGGAGGACAATGAATACTTGTCGGGCCAAACGCAGTACCAGTTCGTTCCGGCTACCTTTAAAGTGGATGCGATTGCTGCGGCGTACCACAATAGTGAAGATGAGTTTGAGAAGGTGTTAGATGCGCTGCTAATGCTATATTTCTAACTATTTGTGTGATGTGTTGACGCATGACTTCAACAACCTAACCTAAGTCGTACTACATTCATCATAGGACAGACCTGCGTTCAGTTTAACCTATTTCCGGGCAGTGCATTGATAATTGACCTTGGTTTAATGATCGTTTGAGATGTTATTATTTAGTAAGTTACGGCCTTAGTTTGGTACGTGTGTGATGGAAAATAGTATGTTTTCTTATCACTGATTTGCAGCGTGACATATCAGTACCTAGCTTACCACTCACAATTCATGGAGACTATTTCATAGATCAATATGTTTAAGTCAATTGATGTCGTGTCTAATTATTTCTAGCAAGCCAGACTGAAATGTGGTGCTTTGCTTGCTTTCACTCTTTATCTACTATGTTTTAGCATTTACCTAGAGATGCCACTGGGACAGGCTATAAGACTTATTTTGGGCAACTACTCTGAAGGATTCTTGGAACTCATCGTCCTGGTGCATGAGGGAAGAAAACAAAAACAGGAGTGCAGGCAGTCGTCACTATCTTCAGTGATTCGTGACATTACGTAATCATAGTTGCGCTATAACTACAGAACTCGGTGAACCATTCCTGTCACAGTACACTACAAGAAAATCAGCCCCCGGCGTCCACCTGGTGGGCGTCCTGGGCATATGGATGCCTACATGGCGTCTGAAAATACAAACAGGTGTCCACCGTCAGACGCCAAACTTGGCGTCCGACAGAATCTGGGGAGGAAGAAATTCAGGCTGACGGGCGTCCACTAGCGGACGCCATATTCGACTTATTGGCGTCCACTGTCGGATGCCATTTAGTTGAATATGGCGTCCACAGTCGGACGCCCATTTGGTTGAATGTGGCGTCCACTATCGGACGCCTGTTGGCCAGACCCGCTTCAAATACACGCCGAGCCCCTTCGCCCCATTCATTCCAAAAATTTTTTTCTACTCTCTAACTTATCTCTACTCTACTCGCTGACCCAATTCGATCATCCTCTCTTCCGTTTTCCATACTTCTTCCTAATTTTCGGTATGTTTTCTTACTTTACTTAGTTCTTATTCATTATAAATAGTTCTTATTTTTGATTTTTATCGTTTTTTATTGGTAGTTTGATAGTTAATATTGTTTAAGTCTGAATTTTGATTAGGTAGATTAGTTTAGCCCAAATTCGATTAGTTTGATTAGTGTTTGTGATGATGTGGGAGACTTCTTTGTCGCTTTTTGGGAGCTAGAATGACCTCTAGGGCCTTCCGTGAGGTTTTGTGTGACTTAGGAGAGGCCAAAAGGTGTCGTAATAGTGCTGAATTTTCCCGAAACCACTTACATCGTGATCGGGGTCGAAAATAGGTGTTAGCAGTGCTTTCGGAGTTTTGATATCTCTATCCAAAAATTTGACCTTATTCGACCTGTTTAAGTTGTTTCTGTTTGACCTAAGCCATGGAGTTTTGTGTTTTGTTCGGTTAAATTGGGATTAAATTGATGAATTAGTGTTTTCGTAAATTGGAATTAAATTGTGATTAAATTCGATGACTAATTTTCGTAAGGTCAATTCTACATTAATAAGACATTTGGGTTTACTTTGATGTATTTGTGATTAAATTAAGGAAATTCAGTTATGGAAATTAAGTTAGAGAAATTAAGTTTAAGTTAAATGGTGATTAAATTTTTGTTTAGTAAGTCCTAAATTAAGTTAAGGAAATTAAACTTTAATTTGTTATATATATTTTTTGAACATAGAAAATGAAGAGAATTGAACGGAAATGGATGTACGAGGGAAGACTTGATAAGAAGAGACGTCCCACCATCGAATTTTTGAGAAGTGTTGAATCATTTGTGGAGGTTGCTAAAAAGTCACTAGACTATGCATCGAGGGGGGAGGTTAGGTGTCCGTGTACTAAATGCAAGAACCTAAAATTTTTTGAGGTCGTTGTGGTTAAGAAACATGTCATCTATAATGGTTTTTCACCCGATTATTATCATTGGATTTGTCCTTGTGAGCCATCTCAGTCTGAGGAACCCGAAAACCGACAAAATGAGGAGGGGTTGAGAGGTGTGATAGTTGACGTTGTGGAGTGCAACTTGTTCAATAACGATAACACATATAGGAATGACGACTCACCAAACCCACGAGACTCACCCAACCCACAAGACTCACCCAACCCACAAGAGCCTAACCCACGAGCAAAGGCGCTTTTCGACATGTTGAACGCTTCGGAGAAACCGTTATACGGAGGGTGCGATGCGACTTTGTTAGAAGTCGCATCTATGGTAGTTAGCCTTAAATGTGAGTTCAACATACCCTTTGCTTGTGTCAATGGTATTGCTGCCTTGCTTGAGAGAGTTATCCCACAAGACAATATCATGACCCGAACTTTTTACACAACCAAAAAAGTTGTGAAGGACCTTCAACTCCCGCATGAAAAGATTGATGCTTGTCCAGATGGATGCGTGTTATTTTGGAAGGACGATGCGAATGTAGGAGATGTGGTAAGAGTAGGTATAAGACGGCTGAGGGGGATATTGTTTTGAGGGGTAGAAAAGGGAAAAGCAGTGTTAGGGGTAAGAAATCGATCCCAATCAGTCAGCTTACGTACTTCCCTATTGCACCTAGACTTCAAAAATTGTATGCCACAAAAACCAGAGCGGAGCAAATGAGGTGGCACAAGGAGGACATTAGGGTACCAGGGAAGATGTGTCATCCGAGTGACGGTGAGGAGTGGAAGCATTTCGATAGACTACATCCCCACTTTGCGTTAGAACCCCGAAATGTAAGGCTTGGGTTGTGTACTGATGGATTTGCACCTTTCGGCCAATTTGGTAAGTCGTACTCTTGATGGCCTGTGATGATCACACCTTATAACCTACCTCCTTGGTTGTGTTTGAAGCAACCTTTCATCTTCCTATCTCTTATTGTGCCTGGACCTAAAAATCCGAAAAATCATTTGGATGTTTACTTGCAACCTGTTATTGAGGAATTGAAACAACTGTGGGAGGTAGGGGTGAAAACTTATGATGCCTCTTTGAGACAAAACTTTCAGTTGAAAGCAGCTCTGCTATGGACTATAAACGACTTTCCCACGTACGGTATGCTCTCGGGGTGGTCTACTGCGGGTCAGAAAGCATGTCCGTGTTGTATGGATGAGAGCAAAGCTTTTTATCTTCCAAATTCTAGTAAAATAAGTTGGTTTGACTGTCATAGGCAGTTTCTACCAGAAGGTCACCCATATAGAAAGAATAAGAAGGCATTCAAGAAGGGTGAGGTGGTGCTTGACGACGCACCTGATCGACTCCCAAGAGATGAAATATGAGAGTTGATTTCCGATTACCCGTCCACTGTTGACGGTACCGAGCAGAAGTTCAAGGACCTCAAAAAGTTGAAAAATGGTTGGTTTAAACGTAGCATATTCTTTTACCTACCATATTGGAGGACTTTGTTACTTCGTCACAATTTAGATGTGATGCACATAGAGAAAAACTTCTTTGAGCAGTTAATTCACACTGTGATGGATATGGAGGGGAAGAGTTGTGACACTACAGGATCCCGGGGAGATGTAAAGAATTTTTGTGACCGTCCTCAACTGCACATAAAACGGGATGGATCGAAACCGAGAGCCTTGTTTACCCTTGACAAAGCTCAGAGAAAGGCGTTGTTGGTGTGGGTAGAGAAGTTGAAGTTCCCTGATGGGTACGCCTCCGACTTCAAACGCTATGTTGATCTTAAGAACCTAAAGCTGCAAGGGTTAAAGAGTCATGACTGCCAAGTCTTCATGGAGAGGTTACTTCCGGTATCACTAAAGCAACTTTTGCCACCGACGGTGTGGAATTCTATAACTGAGATATCTTAGTTTTTCTGAGATTTGTGTTCTTCTACAATATCAATTGAGGACATGACTCGACTGGAAGATCAAATTCCACAGATACTATGCAAACTTGAGATGATCTTCCCACCGTCGTTCTTTAATTTCATGGAGCATCTACCTGTCCACTTGCCCTACGAGGCTAAGGTTGGAGGACCTGTCCAGTATAGATGGATGTACCCATTTGGTACATAAATTTTAGTAACTTCATTTATAAATTTAATTTAAACATAGCGAATTTTTATTAATTGAAATACATAACTTGTGTATTTAGGTTCCTCAATCATTTGAAGAAGAAAATTGGTAGCAAGGCTAGGGTAGAGGGTTCTATTTGTAATGCATATTTGACAGAAGAGATTGCAAACTTATGCTCCCTCTACTTTGAGAAAAATGTTCAAACAAAAACCAAGAACCTGAACCTAGAACATTCGGTGTCCGTTGATCCTACTATACCCGAGTTTTTTCAAAAGAAGGACGATGAAGGAACTTCATCCGTTGAGGGTTCTAGGATGCTAGATGAGAAAGAATACAACCGAGCGCACCTTTACCTACTCTCTAAATGTGAGATCTTAGAGCCTTATGAGAAGCAGTTTGTAACTGAATATGTCGCTGCAAACCCTGACGCGAACCCTGATGACGTTTGGAGTAAGCATGACGAACATTTTCCTAAGTGGCTCAAGGATCACGTAGCTGCCTTCGACATACATGATGATTTGGTTAGAAGTTTGGCATACGGTCCAGTGCGAGCGGTTAAAACCTGGAACCAATACTCGGTGAATGGGTTCAATTTTCACACATTCAACTACGGGAAGAACAAGGCTAAATGCAATTTTGGTGTGAGTGTGTCATCTCTTGATGGTGATGAGTACTATAGTATTTTAGAGGATATTTTGGAGTTGTGTTATGTTGGTAAAGAATGGGGGTATAAAGCTGTGATATTCAAATGTGAGTGGAAAGACAACTCCGTGAACAGGCCCCGAGTACATGAACGTTACAAGATTGTGGAAGTTAATCACACTAGGAAATATCCTACGTACGATCCATTCATACTCACGCATCAGGCAAAACAAGTCTACTTTGCTCCTTATCCTTACACGAAAAATGACAGAAATCAAAGTCAATGGTGGGAAGTCTTTACGACTAAATCACGGGGGCAAATAGACAGTTCTTTGTTCCAGGAAGATGCGGCTTCAAGTGGTACATGCTTATCTCTCAAGTGAAGAGACCATATTCTCCAGTGAAGATCAAAATGAAGGGGCAGAAGAAGATTTAGAGGATGATGACGATATCGATGGACTACAAGATAACATGGTTACCGATGTTCAGAAGATCCTTGAGGAGGATGACGGACACGATGAAGAGAATTTGGAGGACAATCAAGTGGAGGGCGAGGAGACGGAGGAGGAAGAACTGACTGAGGAGGATGAGGCTGACTACAATAACGACAGCGAAGATGACTACTAGAGTTGTTGTAGTAGGTTATATTGATCATTGTGTTAATTATTTGGTACATTATTTTAATCAAGTTATATTGTAATTGCTAATTGTTGTTGACATTGTTTAATTTGTTGTAAGGTTAAGATAGCAGGCGGTAGATCGACCAGGAGACGTGGTGGGGGAAGTAGGTCTGTTCAGACATCCACCACGCAGCAGGAGGAGGAGGAACGGGTCCCCGAAATGGGACCGGAGCAGAATGAGCAGCAGCAGGGGCAACAACAGGAGTTGGAGAAGGACGAGAACGGCCGGGTGATTATTGACCCTGGTCGCTTATGGTAATATAATCTAACATGTCGATTCTTTTGTAACATATGAATTCTTCGACTATATCTTGTAAGATTTCATACATATATGTGCTTCTCGACTCGGTGCAGGTTTTTGCATGAGGAGGTCAGCGGAGGCTGTACTACCAGCTACATGGTCGACAAAGGGCAGGGGTATGCTTGCTGGTCTCAGGTGCCGTTGGACGTACGACAGTGGTGGTTCAACAACTTCCGGGTACGTGGATTGTTTTTTTCACCGAGTTTTTATTTTACAATGTAGACTTTGTAAATATTTTCGCTACTAATTAATAATCCGCCTTGATTGTGTAGTTAAAGTTCACTTGGGATGAGGAGTTAGAAGGAAGGGTATGTTACCGATATAACGAGACCTGCACACGACGTTTCGCTTGCGTCATGAACAAACACCACAAGCGGGGGACTGCGCTCAAAGACCTTAAAGGTGTAGTTTTTAATAGTACTCAGTTTTAACAAACAATCTAACTTCAATCTATTATTGTATTAACTAATATATTAGTACCTTCACATTTCAGGGGAAGCGTTGGAGAGGTGGGTTGCGTACCACGACAGCGCGGATTTCAAGGTCAGGTCGGAGAGGGGTCAGAGAAACAAAATGAAGAACTGCGAAAAGAAGGGGAAGACGGACCCGACACATCATCGGGGTTCTCAGTCTTCGGACCGTCGTGCCCAGAAGGTATGATTTTTATTAATATCATAGTATTCGCCAAATTCTCATAAACTATGTTCGTATAATATTCACCTAACATTCATACTCGTTTAATAGCTACAAGCTGAACTCGGAAGGATGCCAACCGTGCCTGAGCTGTTCCTGGACGTGCACGCAAAGAGCGATGATGAAGGGACAACTAGTTTTGTCACGAGGAAAGATCAGGCAATCTGGGTGAGTACTAACTATTTCAAATAAATCAACTTTGTCTATACTTTAGGTGGTAGATAACTATCTTTAATGATTTCATCTAATAATAACTTGAATTGAAATCGTTGTTGTGTACACAGGATGCCTACAAAAATGAGCAAGCAAACCTCGAGACTTCTCCTGATGCTACCCAAGTCGATTCGAACAAAACTTTCTTCAAGGTCGTCTCGGGGTACAAGAAAGGTAGTGTGTACGGTGTAGGAAATGCACACAGGGTGTACTCCACACCTCCCCCACCGCGTCTCGGCACCTCTACACAGATGGAGTACACGCCCGGCAAGATCTCAGCTGCCCGACCCGGAGAAGGAGCAAATGAAGGAACAGCTGGCACAGCAGCAGGAGCAAATGAAGGAACAGCAGGACCAAATCAAGAAAATGCAGGAACAGATGACCATGCTTCAGGCCATGTTTCAGAGATGCAACCAAGGTCGCCCCCCACCCCCTCCAGACGACAGAGACCCCTTTAACGGGGATTATGGTAACTCTGGTTCTTCAGCTAGCTTCGCAGTTAGCTGATTGTTTTTGGTTGTCGTTGTAACTGGATTTATGGATTATGTATCTTCGAACTAGTTTAGATTTATGTACCTTCAAACCATTTGTTAAAACTTTTTTATATGAATGTTTTTTCAGCATATATGTGTCCAGAGATGAAGTGTTTTCGTTGATTGAGAGTGAATGAAGTTGAGGTATTGTGGATGGTCGACAGTTGTGGTTGGTTGAGAGTTGTGGATGTGGTTTATTTTGCAGGTTTAGGCTAGACATCGAACGCATGTTTACGGCCATGCAACAGGATACATGGCACCCAATAACGGACGCCATGCCATACGCTAGAGGAAGCTAAAATAGAAGAAAAGTGGCAGATATTCAGGGGATATGGCGTCTGAGAGTGGACGCCAGTTACCCCTGGATGGCGTCCACAGTCAGACGCCAACCCAAAGCAGATGGCGTCTGACTGTGGATGTCATCCCGGGGTACCTGGCGTCCACTGTTAGACACCACCCTGTGGACGCCCGTTTTAAAAATAAGCGACCGGTCTTGGCATCCACTTTCTGGCGTCTATTTGCGGACATCCGTCCCCACATAGCGTCCACTGACGGAAGCCACTGGGTGGACGCCCGGGGCTGCTTTTTTTGTAGTGAGTATAAAAATTATTCAAGTTCGCTTATACACCTTCCATGTAGAACAATCTTGTGACTAATATAAACATACAATGTTCAGTTCAGATTATGGAGAGGAGGAAGAGGGAGACTATGAAGGGGATGAGGGAGAAGAGGAGGTCGACCTTGAGCATATGACTGCTGTATACATCTTCCCTCCACAGTGCATTATGGAGAACATGCCTCACCACTATTCAGAAGGTAGACCAGTGGCCCGAAGTTTTGTACCTCTGCAACGTACGCTACGGAACCTGGGTTATCCGGTTGCGGATGTGCGGGCTGTGTATAGTGACCCTGGAGAGGTGTTCACGAGGGTTGTGGTTGTTGAGTTTGAAAGATCGCCTGCTAACTATAAGGAGGCATTTAAGCTGTCAGAGATTTTCGATATTAAGTAGAGGGGCTACTTACATCTGGGAGCCTTTGCTGGCTCGGAACAAGGTCCATACCTCTATATTGCTGACCCAACAACGAGTTCTCGCTTTGTGGGGCAGGACCCTGAGGATCGCATGGTTCCCAGATCACAGTGGATGAGCGGAGTTGCTGAAGCATGATTGTCACAGGTATACCACTACGATGAAGTGGTTCGCATTTTAGCATGCATATATCCACATTTCTATGTGATTTAGATGACCATGAGCGTTTGAGCATTGTACAAGCAAAGATGATGGCGAAGGAACTAGATATGAATATGTACTGCGTGTTATACATGCACGCTTAGATAACTAGAGAAGGAAGCAGAGAACGTGTAGCTGAACGTGTAGTTTGCGGTACGTAGTAGTTGCTGATATGATTTATGTATGGTTCATGCGTTTGTAAGATAATTACCCATATTCTTTATGTACTGTAATCTGATGGTTGTTGACCTTTACCTACGATGCCATAAGTTTTGAACCTGTAAGCATCGATGTTCCTCTTGTATTCTTCAGGCGCTAGCTTAGTGGCTTTCTTTAAAAGACTCATTTTCTTTATCGTACATGCACAAATAATTTTCCTTTATCGCCTCAACTGTAATTAGTAAAGATACAAATCGAGAATTATTGGATTGTTTTTGGATCTATTATTGTCGTGTTTGCATTTGTGTTCGTGCTCGAGTTTTTCATGTCCAACAATATTTGCTCTTCTTATTCATGTGATACTTGTAATAAGAGTGTAGGATTTTCTAGCCAAAGAAATATCAAAAAAGTAAAAAAAACAAAAACTGATGTCTCACGGATACTAATTACTCCACTCTCCTCCCACTTACCGAGCTCACACTCGATTTCACCCACCAATACCATTAATGACCCCTCAACTTCTTACCTTCCCTTACCATTAACACAATAATAGACCCCAGTGAAAAAATATTGCCTCTGGTTTCTTGTGTTGTGCCTGTTGCTTCCTCCACTCTCTTCTACTGCCTGTGTTGAGCTCCCACCAGTAGCATTATAATTGTAAGCTTTCTACTCTTCATCAGCATTTATTGATTTACTTCACGGTATTCACGAAATGTTCCTAGAAGATGCTACGTTTCACCGTTGTCGTGGCCTCATGTACATGACGCTTAGCATCTATGTGATGAGTTGCTTCTGTTTTTTTGTCCTTTCTATTTTGTCACGTCTTTCATTTTTTTGGGTTATCTCTTTAAGCTTGTCAATTTATGCCTGTTTACTGATCTGAAGTCCGCATCAGAGCTGTGCTTGTGTACCTGCTTTGATCATGTTACTAAATCTATTCTTTTATAGCCATGCAAAGAGTTGAGGCTTACTTGGATAATTGAATATACCTCCTGCTATATACTGAGGAATATATACCGTATCGGGACTATATTTCATAATGATATTTCAGAGGAAGGCAACTGAAAAATATACTGAAAAATACTAACCAAACCAGCGTACTAACAAATATTTTGATACAAATCAAATGAAAAATAGCCAAGTTGATAAGCGTAGAGTCGTTTTTATTTTTCGATTACAAGGTTCTGATTTTACACTACTCGGGTGATTGCCTATCAACTCGTGGGTACCAAAAGGAAGAGGGAAAGTTAAAGTTATGGAATGATTTAAATAGTTGAAGAGGTACGAGAGTTTGGGTAAATGTAGATTTAGAACACAAATCGAATGTTGACTAAAATATGCACTGCCGTGTCAGAATGTGGTTAGTGCAAAATGCGTAGATTAGAAATCCCACGCAACCTTAGGACTATAATCATGTATAGGGGTATTTTGGTTGACGGATACATTCACTATGATTAGATGTATATTCCTTATATGTTTGTTATAATTTTATGTATAAGACATTTCACTTCTATAAAATAGAACGACAATTCTTCATTATTTCAGCCAAAACCCAAATGATAAACATTCCACTAATGCGATATCAGTAAAAGGTAGATAAAGCATTGTGATGTTGAAAATCACTATAGTACTAGTGTGGACATGACATAGGTCCACCCCGACGCGGCCACGCGCGGGTTTGGGGAGGCGAATGAATCTCCATGAGATGGTCAAATGGAAATTTAAATCGAAGTCGGAGTCGCCACCGAATTTTATGGTTATTCGGAACCGTTCGAGCCCACTCTATGTCGTAGTGGGCCGTGTACAAAATACGGCCCATTTCCGATGTCAGAGTTTATTGGGCTCGTCCCTTTGCATATCGATATAGATGCCGACTTGAGCGGTTAATCGTATATTGAATGACTCTCGTTGCCAATGGTTTCGGACATCCGGAAACCACGGTTCTGAGTAAGGGGTGAGGGTACGTGTTGGGAAGTTCACTAAGAACACCCAACCCCGCCCGCACATTAGCGGCCTCTACTAGGATATCGAATGACGTTTTAATGCGCGCGTTAGTTGAACGATGAATGATATGCAAACATTGTTTTCCTAAACATGTGAGAAATTGAATGGGTTGCTAAGTGGTTTAATGCATGCAAAATTAATTAATGTCAAAGTCAAATTTAACATGTGAGATTCGTTTTAGTATAATAAAACAAATGAAATAAAAAGATGAAATTGCTACAAGATGAACAAACGAGTTAGTATCGATTTGTAAATAATAATTGCAAAATAAAATAGCGAAATCGAGAAAATAAATATTAATCGAAATCTGAAAAAATATCGTTGAAAAGAACGTTGTTTTGTATAAAAAACGAAGTTCGAAAAATAAATAAAAAAGACGGAAAAGGCCGCGGCATAACAGCCGGCCGCGCGACTCGCCCGGGATGCCGGCGGGTCGCGTGGTAGCCTGTCTCGGTGCCGGTTTTCGAAGACTCGATGTTTGTATTAAATCGCGTATGAATATTACATGATTCGTACTTGACTTAATATTTTCGATATTCTTTATATTCGATGGTTGACTACGAAATCAATATCGAATACTTGGAATAGTTTTAGAAAAGATGTTAATTTTAGAAATCGATCGAAGAATAAATAATAAAACGAACGAAAACGTAAAAAAAAGAAATCCCGGATTCCAGGCCGGCGCGCGAGTCGCCTGGGCATGGCGCGACTCGCGTGCGGGTCTGTCCGTTTTTTATTTTTGTTCGAAAATTGTTATTTTGATGAATCGCGTACAAATTATGAATTAACTTGTATTCGATCCATGTTTTCGATATTCGTCGTATCCGATATTCGATTATGAAATCGATATCGAATATTCGGAATGAATAAAAAAAAAGGTTTTGTAAAATAGTTTGTTTTGATCGAAAAGTAAAAGAAAAGAATTTTAAATGAAAAAAAGATGTAACGATTTTTAGTATCGTCGAAATCTTAATATAATTCTTTTCGATACGATATTCGATTATAGAAAAATCGATATCGTATGTTTAAGAATATTGTTATGAAAATAATTTTTCGTTAATAACGATATTAGGAAAAAATAGAAAAAAACGACTCTAGACCCATAAAAAAAACGGACGAAGAGAAGAGAGAAGAAGGAAGGAGAAATCGGGTTTTGTACACCCTCAACCTACATGCTCTTGTTGACTCGGATCGGGACTCGTCGGAATGTGGCTAGGCACGGGAGTGTCGAGGCAACGTCGGTTGGGTTAGGGTGGTACGGTTAGGTGGGACGTGTGAAGGGTGTCGGATATCGGGACCGGTTTCCTTCGGGTTTGTAATATCGGTTTCTCGATGCTAAAGAATTATGTTTTTTTTCAGGAATTATGTATGTTGGGGATAGTATGAATTAATTGTAATTGGTGTTGATAATTGGTGGATGCAAGGGGCTATTTATAGGGAGTTCCCGACCTTGGCTTAGGAGAGTTTGACTACCACTTAGGATAGGAAACGAGGGAACTTGAGGGAAATAAGGATTCCGCTTTCTTGTGGAGGAAGAAAGGCAAACCGGTGGATTTGCTCTTATTTTGGGCTGTTTCGGCCGAGTGTTTTACACTCGGTCGGATGCTCGAATCGGTTTTTGAATAGGACTCCTGTTTGAGCTAGAATTACCGCTTGAGCAAGAAGCTGAGGAGAACGAGAATTCCGTTTTCTTGTAAGAGAAGAAAAGAGGAAAAACCGGCTGGTTGTGGGTACTTGGCCGAGTGGTTGCACTCGGTTAGGTGTCTGAGTCGGTTCTCGGATAGGATTCCTACTCGGGATCGAATTCTACCTTAAACGGAATTGTTTATTATTTTTGTGAATGGCTGATTTTTGTAGAGTTGGAGTATGAATCGGACACGTGAGATGTCACGGTCAGTCCGGAGGTCTCGGAAAATATCTTTGACCGGGTTTTGACTCGGTCGCTAAAAGACGGTTTTACCCCTGGTGACGGATTCGACCCAAATTAGTGTTATTTGACTCGAAACGACCCACTGGGCCTGAATTTGAGGTTGGTTTGGTGAGATTTGTACTTCGTAAAATGCCTAGGCCAAATGTCCATCATTACGAGCCCATTTCCGAGTACGTCAAGGCACGTTAGCGTCCGATCATCATCGGGTGTTTGTCGGAAACTACTATAGACACCTGGCGGTCAAAATGTGGGTGTCTACAGAGCCCCCACTCTGACTGAGGCTTGGACAGGGCGAAAGTCAGAGTAGCCACCAGGTCAATCAAGGATTAAAACCTGGCAGCTTCCGGTCGGGTCGTTTAAGGTCCATTAGACCTGCGTGAAGGGCCCGCCGGCCATGGATTAGAAATGTACCTGAACTGATGATGATAACTCCGTGGGGAATTGAACTCGTCGCATGAGACTTAAAATGGGCCTGTATGTGGACTCATCCTGTTAAATGCCGCTGGGGAGTTATGTGAATTGCGCTGTCGTGATTTGTACCTGTATAAGTTACATAAAATTTTGCATGCAACACGTAGGCGAAACAAATATGACTCGCGCTGGGGAACAAAAATGATTTTTGCTGCATTTTGAAATCGAAGTCCTGAAAGCAACTCACGTGCTAGGAGATAGGTTTCCAAAATTGAAAGGGTTGAAAAGAAATTTGCAGTTTAAATAGATTGAAATTTGACCTTGTCGAAAAGGATTTTTTTTCAAATGGCTAAGTTTTTGCAAATGAGAATTTGAAAAGAGAGGCCTACCGACAGACTCGACTCTGGACGCGACAGGACGAGTTGACAGACACGACTTGGACTCTCTAAGGGTTGGACCGTGACTTGGTAAGGAGGTGGGCCACCTAAGATGACAAGACTCTTAAGTTGCGCTATTCCGTAGCCTAGGCGAGTGGCAACACGGTCGAACATCGAAATGGGAAAGATATGCTATACGGGGTTGCAGTAGTCCGTAATAGGACTGTTTTTGCTGGACTTAGCAGTGGAATGCTGTAGACTAGTGCTCTTCTGGATTTTTGATTTTAGGGTACATTTCCAAAGTGAGTATTGCCTCGAGTCCTGACAGATTCTTGTCCTCGAGTGAGCCGAGTACTAGGACACACTACAGAAAGGAGGCTAGTTTTTGAAAGTATTTGGATTATGTAAGTGGATGGACAACTTCTGCCTAGGAGAAGCCCCCAGAATGACAAAGCTAACTGTCGAGAATATGACGGTGTCGTGACCGGAATAATGGTGCTTTTTGAATGTGTGTCAATGTGGGTGGTTGTGCCTCTGTTGAAAGGCTGCCTACGTATTCACATGTGGTGAAATCAAACCAAGCCGTAGTTCAGTGGATTATGGTGCCTAGTTTATTAGGGCTCATAGCGATGGTGTAGGCTAGGTGCATTCCCAGTGATGTCTTGATCAAAGGGCTAGAATGGTTAGGATGTTGATCCTGTGACTGTGAGCATTCTCCGGGATAGCCCCCAGAGGTGGTGTGCACTATTTGGGCATGTTCTATGCCGACCGCAGGTTGAGTTCCCGTGTTTAGGGTTGGTAACTGGTTTGAATGAGAAGAATTGGGATGGGATGTTAACGAGTTCTGTTCTCGGGGATTTTAACGAGTTCTGTTCTCGGGGATTTTAACGAGTTTTGCTCTCGGGGATTTTAACGAGTTTTGCTCTCGGGGATTTTAACGAGTTTTGCTCTCGGGGGATTTGACGAGTTTTGCTCTCGGGGGATTTGACGAGTTTTGCTCTCGGGGGGGATTTGACGAGTTTTGCTCTCGGGGGATTTGACGAGTTTTGCTCTCGAGGGATTTGACGAGTTTTGTTCTCGGGGGGATTTGACGAGTTTTGCTCTCGGGTTTGCGTATGGTGATTGTGAATTCTGTTATGTAAAGGGGAAGTCGAGAAAAATGGCTCGAACTTTGATCGGGATAAGTTTTGATAATGTGAGATCTGATTTCCATGTCTGACCCTAATGGTTAGGGGTATCCTATGGAGCTTGAATCCTCAAAATTCCGGGCTGTCTCTGGCCTGGGTCTCGGGAAGGTCTTGAGGGTTGTAATGTGGGAAGGCTAAATGTGGTGTTAGCTGACCAGCTTGATTGTCTCTCCCTTATTGGATGGTATGAGTATTGATAACTTTGAATTGATCGTTTTCACTACGGTCATGGTTTGTTTGAATATTTTTTGGTTGACCTCTTAGCCCCGGTCTCGGGATTCTTCATTTGGATTGACCGCTTAACCTCGGTCATGGGTGCCTCTTTTTTTTTTATAATGGCCTGCTTTTTTGTTTTGGCCTTTTGCTTTTTCTTGTATTGGACTTTTGTTTTTTTTTTGTCCAATTTTTTTTGTTGGTCAGATTAACACCTCAGGTAGGGATTGGTTGATCTTATTGGATGGGTGTTTTATTGTGGGAAATGGGCTTGCCTCCCGTCTTTAACCCAAACTAGGAGATTACCTAGATTTGTCATAGGATTCGATACCGCTCCTGCTAAGGGTAGTTGTGTGGCTTTCTATACCAGACATAGAACAGGTAAAGGAAAACATGGGTCTCATTTCCTGCAGTCATTATAGATGTGCCTATAATAGTCACGTGCGTGTGCTCACAGTGTATGATGGTGTTCATCATGTTCTCGGAAACACATAAGGAAAGTATATATGAGAAATAGAAAAGCTGATTTTATTGAATTTTGAAAAAGAGGACAGAATACAATTGACTCTGACTCTGACTTTGAAATAGAAATAAATAGTATATCCTAGACTCGAACTCAGACTGGACTTAAATCAAATCCGGACTCTTGGATGCATAAGAGGTAGATTGGATGCTTTGGTCATCGGGCCCTGTATAGTCCATGAGGGGCTTTGCAAGTGACAAAGTTTCCAAAACGGGAGTTTTCCCGGCATCGAGGAAGTCTTGAATGAGGTGTTTCAGTTTCCAGCACCGTTCTGTATCGTGTCCCCTCCCTCTGTGGAATTTGCAGTAATGCTCGTCGTTCCATGCTTTGGAGCGTTTTTCCAAAGGTGGGTCGGCTGTTGGGCCTATAGGTAGTATTAGGCCCTTCGGAACCAATTTCTGGAAAGCAACGGTGTAGGACATATCCAAGTGGGTAAATGTCCTTCCCTTTGACTGGTTCTTGATTTTTGGAGAGGTGACTTGAGGGTTACCTCTCTCGGCCTCGCCATCTTGAGGGTATCGGACAGTTTCGTAAGAGTGTTCACCTTTCAAATGGCTCGGTTGGGTGATAGGCTGTCTTACCCGTTCTAGTTGTGTTAGACGGGATCGAGTTCTTACAAGGTCTTCTTCGATGGTGGTCACCCTGGCATTTAGGTTATCTAGGGCAATATTGATTTTCGAGAAGATATTGTTAATGGAGCAAGATAGCATAAGCATACTCCCCTGGATATCCCCTTTCTCGACGGCACGAGATTTGTTATGGTTTGGTAGTGTCTCGTTCATAGGGTCCCTGATCGGAAGAAACGACAGGTGTTAGAACTCGCCTAAACTCGGTTTTGCGCAAATGCAAGAGAGAGAGTCAAACTAGGTACGGCCCGGGGGCGGGAATGACTAAGATTCTATGACCGGGCTACTTAAGCGTTAATCCAGACAAAGTAACGACTGTGATCTAGACTCGACCAAGAGACTCGAGTTGTACAAGGATAAGTCCGAAAATGGGGCGACCGTATTTGACCATGCCGTGTGTTTGGACCAACCGTGGTGACCTAACCCTAGGTGACCCGAGTATTCGTAGCGTGGGTACGACTCGAAGAAGGCATCATAAGGACGCCGGTGTAGGATGAACGTAGGGTACTCTCCAGGGTAATCGTGGCTGACTGCTCGGGTGGAGGACAACCCCCTGAGTAAGGCTAGAGACTCAGATGGTGTGACATCTAAGTGACTCGAAAGTGGGATACGTGAGACAACACGTGCAAGACATGACCCTTAGAGCAACCGTGATTGATCGCTCTGCTGAAAGGTAGCCCCCGACTGGGACTGAAGACTTTGTTAAGACTCGAGTGTCGGATGAGTGACCCTTAGACGTAAGGACCGTGAACCTCTTGTTATAGGGCTATGCCTTGTAAAAGGTTGACTCGGAAAAGACACCTAGACGGGTGACTTGTGAAAAGGTGGGCCTTCCTCAGGATCCAACTATGTGGGTTGGGCCCTGTTCGAAGGAAGGTTCACGTGAGACATTCCCAGACTTTAGACTTGATTGTGTAACTGGGCCAACCTTTGTAGGAGTATGTCCTACGTAGGTGGGCTTTGCCTTAGTCAAATAAGGCGGACTGGGATAGGGGGGAAACTCGTGATGTAAGATCGACAGAGTTTCGACGCTAAAGACTTTGACGACTTATGACACGACCCGACACTGCTAAATACGGGAAGTCCTAAGAAGAGGAAGTTTTGAAATGTGAATTTTTGAAAAGCCCAAAATGAATCGGGTGAAGAAATTCGGCCCTTTTTCGAAAAAAAAGAAAAAAAGTGGGCCGAATGACGGGTTTAAAGTTTCGAAAATATTTTCGAGTTTTGAATTGGGCATAATACCGGCTAGAAAAAGGCTATTTTGAGTAAAATCATTGATCCTAAATTCGGTATATGACCCGGGTTTTGAAAATTGGATATTTTGAAAAGGATGCAAAATTTTTGAAAATGACGGTTTTGAAAAAGATGTGGATCAAGTAGCACGTAGTCATGGAAACAGTATAACGACGCCATGTATGCTCTTAAGCTAAGTCTCGGTCAGTCTATAAGGGTCTATACCAGTGTACACAGCCTATCAAGAATCGGGGCGGACTCCCTAACTCGAGTTGAGATTAGGACATGCCGTAAAACCCATATGAATCGGCTAGTGGACACCTTTGACATAACCAGTTTGGACTATATCAACGGTATAGTGGGACGTCGGTCGCGAGTACCGGCCCGGGAAAGTGGGGTTTATGCATGAACCGTAAAACTAAAACGCGCATTGTACTAGTCAAACGATTTCTATTCGAGTCTCACCCTGAGGACACTGAAGGTTATTAACTCATCAGAAAATCCCCAGCGGAGTCGCCAAATTGTGGACATGACATAGGTCCACCCCGACGCGGCCACGCGCGGGTTTGGGGAGGCGAATGAATCTCCATGAGATGGTCAAATGGAAATTTAAATCGAAGTCGGAGTCGCCACCGAATTTTATGGTTATTCGGAACCGTTCGAGCCCACTCTATGTCGTAGTGGGCCGTGTACAAAATACGGCCCATTTCCGATGTCAGAGTTTATTGGGCTCGTCCCTTTGCATATCGATATAGATGCCGACTTGAGCGGTTAATCGTATATTGAATGACTCTCGTTGCCAATGGTTTCGGACATCCGGAAACCACGGTTCTGAGTAAGGGGTGAGGGTACGTGTTGGGAAGTTCACTAAGAACACCCAACCCCGCCCGCACATTAGCGGCCTCTACTAGGATATCGAATGACGTTTTAATGCGCGCGTTAGTTGAACGATGAATGATATGCAAACATTGTTTTCCTAAACATGTGAGAAATTGAATGGGTTGCTAAGTGGTTTAATGCATGCAAAATTAATTAATGTCAAAGTCAAATTTAACATGTGAGATTCGTTTTAGTATAATAAAACAAATGAAATAAAAAGATGAAATTGCTACAAGATGAACAAACGAGTTAGTATCGATTTGTAAATAATAATAGCAAAATAAAATAGCGAAATCGAGAAAATAAATATTAATCGAAATCTGAAAAAATATCGTTGAAAAGAACGTTGTTTTGTATAAAAAACGAAGTTCGAAAAATAAATAAAAAAGACGGAAAAGGCCGCGGCATAACAGCCGGCCGCGCGACTCGCCCGGGATGCCGGCGGGTCGCGTGGTAGCCTGTCTCGGTGCCGGTTTTCGAAGACTCGATGTTTGTATTAAATCGCGTATGAATATTACATGATTCGTACTCGACTTAATATTTTCGATATTCTTTATATTCGATGGTTGACTACGAAATCAATATCGAATACTTGGAATAGTTTTAGAAAAGATGTTAATTTTAGAAATCGATCGAAGAATAAATAATAAAACGAACGAAAACGTAAAAAAAAAGAAATCCCGGATTCCAGGCCGGCGCGCGAGTCGCCTGGGCATGGCGCGACTCGCGTGCGGGTCTGTCCGTTTTTTATTTTTGTTCGAAAATTGTTATTTTGATGAATCGCGTACAAATTATGAATTAACTTGTATTCGATCCATGTTTTCGATATTCGTCGTATCCGATATTCGATTATGAAATCGATATCGAATATTCGGAATGAATAAAAAAAAAGGTTTTGTAAAATAGTTTGTTTTGAACGAAAAGTAAAAGAAAAGAATTTTAAATGAAAAAAAGATGTAACGATTTTTAGTATCGTCGAAATCTTAATATAATTCTTTTCGATACGATATTCGATTATAGAAAAATCGATATCGTATGTTTAAGAATATTGTTATGAAAATAATTTTTCGTTAATAACGATATTAGGAAAAAATAGAAAAAAACGACTCTAGACCCATAAAAAAAACGGACGAAGAGAAGAGAGAAGAAGGAAGGAAAAATCGGGTTTTGTACACCCTCAACCTACATGCTCTTGTTGACTCGGATCGGGACTCGTCGGAATGTGGCTAGGCACGGGAGTGTCGAGGCAACGTCGGTTGGGTTAGGGTGGTACGGTTAGGTGGGACGTGTGAAGGGTGTCGGATATCGGGACCGGTTTCCTTCGGGTTTGTAATATCGGTTTCTCGATGCTAAAGAATTATGTTTTTTTTCAGGAATTATGTATGTTGGGGATAGTATGAATTAATTGTAATTGGTGTTGATAATTGGTGGATGCAAGGGGCTATTTATAGGGAGTTCCCGACCTTGGCTTAGGAGAGTTTGACTACCACTTAGGATAGGAAACGAGGGAACTTGAGGGAAATAAGGATTCCGCTTTCTTGTGGAGGAAGAAAGGCAAACCGGTGGATTTGCTCTTATTTTGGGCTGTTTCGGCCGAGTGTTTTACACTCGGTCGGATGCTCGAATCGGTTTTTGAATAGGACTCCTGTTTGAGCTAGAATTACCGCTTGAGCAAGAAGCTGAGGAGAACGAGAATTCCGTTTTCTTGTAAGAGAAGAAAAGAGGAAAAACCGGCTGGTTGTGGGTACTTGGCCGAGTGGTTGCACTCGGTTAGGTGTCTGAGTCGGTTCTCGGATAGGATTCCTACTCGGGATCGAATTCTACCTTAAACGGAATTGTTTATTATTTTTGTGAATGGCTGATTTTTGTAGAGTTGGAGTATGAATCGGACACGTGAGATGTCACGGTCAGTCCGGAGGTCTCGGAAAATATCTTTGACCGGGTTTTGACTCGGTCGCTAAAAGACGGTTTTACCCCTGGTGACGGATTCGACCCAAATTAGTGTTATTTGACTCGAAACGACCCACTGGGCCTGAATTTGAGGTTGGTTTGGTGAGATTTGTACTCCGTAAAATGCCTAGGCCAAATGTCCATCATTACGAGCCCATTTCCGAGTACGTCAAGGCACGTTAGCGTCCGATCATCATCGGGTGTTTGTCGGAAACTACTATAGACACCTGGCGGTCAAAATGTGGGTGTCTACAACTAGATTATTACTCATTATATGTGGTAGGCAGTCATCCTACAAAATGAGAGTCTATACGCAGTTAGTATTAAATGATGTACGATAGTATACTTTTGTGTATTTGCATATCGTTTAGGTTTCCTGGGTTAGAGTTTTGGGTGACTAATTACGTATAATCTCCCATGATCCAAGGCATCTTCTTGCTGACCTAAAAAAATAGCTAATTACGAAGTTGTGGAATAGTGATTAGAACACTCCGTCAAGCCTCTCACTGTTACCTGCTTCCTTTTGCTTCTGTCTCTTGTCATTAGCCATGACTAATTACACGGCTAAAACTATTTTTCACTCGTGTTCTTCGTTTCAAGCTCGATACTATGTTTTAGTCTAATGTCGACCAGTGTATAATTTATTTGTCGACATTACTGCGCTGCCATTCGATTCTTGCTACTTCTGCAGCTTGTTCAATGATTTTTGGCTGACATTATTGACCTGAATGCCGTATCCGAACATTACTCTGATATGGACTATGCGGTGCAGGAATTCCAGATATTACTATGGTTGCGTATCATTGCAGAGGTTGGGTGACAAACAATGTGAATGAAGACAGGGCTGAAGTTATATCCAACGATAGGCAGAACAAAATAGAGCGCTTGCCTTTCATTTACGATCGCCCGCATGATGTCAGGATCAACGGCAGGCGATTCTCAGTGGCGAGTAAAGTTTCTCTAACGAGGATTATATGGAACAAATTTTCATGAGACTTGATGCAGCTAACAGAGCAGCGGTGTCAGTTGTGTGTAAGGGGTGGGTGCATATGTTTTTACTCCGTCTCGATGCACCTCGCTGGACTATAGACTACAATAAAAGTCTACAAAAAAGGCATCGCAGTGGTCTGACAACTGTTTATAGGGGTAGCATGGTCGTCTCGCAGAGATGTAGATGCCATTTGTTGAGAATGTGATCGCTAGAACGATGCTGCACAATTTCCAATCGGATGCAAGAACCCCTTCACCGAACTTGGAAGTTAGTGACTGCACCGCTGCAGGGAGTGGGGCCAGCTACTTTGAGCAGTTCAGTAGGGAAGAGGTTGACAGGGCGCGTGTCATCGCTCTCGGTTTGCTAAGCACGCTAGATGTGGTCGTTCTTGACTGATCTGCTGCTCAATTACTGATCCATGTCTGCTGTATGTACGTACATCCGCCTCATTTTCGGTGATAGCTACTTATGGCAACTGTGGCACTATGACTGCAAAAATATGTAGACATATGTTGCCTAATTTTGTACTATATCTTTCTTGCAGACAGCGTTGTTTTATCAGTAGTGCTGATATTTAAGGCTTGTCGTTCTTTCTTTAGCTAAGCCTCGTCTCTAACGATGATACGGACACTGAAATAGACTGATCGATAATACCTGTCCAGCCGTTGTATTCTTGCCTGATAACGACTGCTGCTTATTCTTCCTGTAACTGTTACATACAAACAGTATACAGCAGGACCAAGCGCATACTATTTGTCCAAAACATGCCTCAGTTATCCGTGCTAAGGATACTCAGTCGAAATAACATCAGAGTACCTGTAATAATCCATGAATAACAACAGTAACCATGATTCCAACAACAATGAATACCCGCTTTGGCAACTTATTATTCTTTAGTGCCGTCACCGGAAGCAATTCCGTCGTTAACTAATCAGCCACTCACAGGTAATTATGGATGAGCCACAAATCACACTGTCCTCCTCCTTAGAAATTCATTCAGTTCATCATCAGTACCAAGTGATTTTGTAAATTCGATTAGATCCAACTGTGAAGTACCAGGTTATGGTAATTGAGTTAAGGGAATCGCTAATTTCGAAGAATTAAGTTAGGGAGATGTCAGATATTTGGAATTCATTAAATACCACTTTTAGTCTCATCTGCCAATTCCACAACCGGACTATTAATTGCTCCCTCTTAAATACGGTCCAGCCTCCTCACTAGAATAAAAGCAGGGTAGCAGGACACCATATCCGCATTGCTCTTCTATTGCTCTGCTCAGACTTCTTCCTTGCATGGTCTTTGCGTCCCCTTCATGCGTTCCTTCTCTTGCGGCTCTTCTTCCTCCCTTCTCTCCTGCGTTCCTCTTCTGCGTTCCTTTTGATTCCTGGTGAGTCTGCTTCCTTTGTAATCAATTTAGGTTTTCTTTTTTGTGGGTTCGGTTGTTCCTGATTTCTGCCTCTTTTCGATTTCTGCTGGGTCTGGGTGGTTTGTGCGGGTTTGTTTCTTCAGTTTGGGGGGATTTTCTTTTAGGTTTCAGGGCGTTCAGTTCAGTGTTCATTGCAACGCTGTTGGCGCGCCTACTAAGCAATGTATGTTTCTTACAATTCTACACATCTTGTTTATAGCAACATTGTTTATCTTCTGCTAGCCTGGCGTACGGTTAATGTAGAACGGTGGAATGAATCGGCCACCGACTGGCAGTATGGGGAATAGGTACGGTGGTGCAGGGTCGAGGGAAGAGTATCTCTACCCAGCTTGATGCATTATGGCGAATATGCCATATCATATAGAGTTCATCCCCCTGCCACGCATCGTTTGCAAGGAGTTCGACCCCCTGCAGGACAAGTTAGAAGAGCTGGGTTATCCGGTTACGAGCCTGGAACCTGTATACAGAGGACCGGAGCCATCTTTTAAGCATACAGTTGTCATCGAATTTGCACCTGGTCGTGACGCCTACGTATCTATGTTCAAGTTGCAGCAGATGTTTGAGGCCATAGGTAAGGGGAAGGACACCTTGTACAAGCTCGAGGATCAAAGAGATGGTCCGAACATGTGGGTTGCTACACGTGAAGATCTCAAATACTTGGTCCAGATGCCACGTTTTGCCTTAGTGGCATCGTCTATACGACACAATGCAATTGTTGAAGTCAATGCCTCTCAAGTGTCCCACTACAATGACCTGAGGGGAACTTTGATGCAATTGGACCCAGAATTCTACGCAGACTAAGGGCTGCATGTAACGTTCTAGCACTCACTAATGTTGCTATATGAACTCAAGTGTAAGATTTGGTAGCATCGTAGGTGGTATGACTATAACTAGAATGAACCTATTCCATAGGGCGTTGCTGAATGAAAACATCGAATGCTTCGGGTGAATTCCATAGTCAAATGTTATTGGTGAAACACTGAGTAAAAGCAACAGTTAACGTTTAGATATGGCGGTGCTTATACCGTTGCGTTAGGGTTCACGACACTGGCAGACTATAGTGACCTCGACAGCGTAGGCTAGATTTACACTGCTTCTGTACATGCCACACAGTTTCCCGTTAGATTGGAGATGTAATAGTGGCATACTATGCATTTAGTCCACGTATAACACGCACTGACTACTTTTGGCGCTTTCACGATGTGCTGCAGCACTGATCGTTCGTAGACGCGACGCTGAAACTACAGCACATAGACATGTACTATACGTAACATTTGCTGACAATTGGGTCATGGAGTAGCGACGTGGCCTCTTATGGTACATCTATTAATTTCTAGGTTAGTGTTTTTTAACTCCATATATTTCTTAGCTTTTGAAGTAATGATAGCTTAGTATCACGGTTTCCCTTGCATGGATGTCGGTTCGTCTACCTTTGCATGGATGCCTATTACGTTTTCCCTTGACTTTTAATTGTTCGTGCAACAAGAACATGCATGGTGGAATATGAAACCTCATTCGTGTACGTCCCACTACAAGACCAAATAGTAAATGCAGATCACTTGTATACTCCCGACACATATGAGTTCGTAAAGATCAGATCTACGCAAGGTAGAATCAATGTTTAGTTTTCACGTGTTTATAGTTGTGTATATATATATATACAAACACACACAGTAGAGATCAAATAAGGTCACCATGTGTCAGTAAGTCTATATTAAAGTTACAGATGACATACGATAAAGTTGCATTTGTTTAAAATTGATATGTAACTATAACATTCAGCTCTTTTATCACTTCAAGTGATAAAGTGCAAATTTATCACTCATCTCGTGTAACTTTAAGCACTTTTTGTGTAACTTTAACACTGGAACTTATGACCTTAAAATAGTTGTTGACCTTATTTGTACCTACCTCTATACACACATATACATATACATATACATATACATATACATATACATATACATATACATACACATACACACACACACACATATATATATATATATATATATATATATATATATATATATATATATATATATATATAGTACTTCTAATACCACATATTACTATAGTCTTATGTGTACCTAGACTAAGCCAAGGGTAGATTACAAGAGATGAATCCAATGTCCTCTATAGGTGATTATAGGGTAAGCTTCCTTAAAACCTATTATGAACATCTATAAATATTGCAATTTTCTAGGTAATAATGCCTTTTATCTAAAAATTCAAAATCTTAGATAAAGTTCCATCAAAATGTGACATCTTTTAGACATGCTTTACTCTATCATAAATGTACAAATACCTATGATATAGCTATCTACCTCTATTGTGTACTCTGCCGTTCCATTCTCGACCATTTATACGTGACTGTCCTATGCACGTACGCTGACACTTGTTTACTGTTGTTTGTATCAATAGTAACGTGCTACTAAAAAATATAGTGAAACATGGACTTGCCATCTTCCGTTACATTTATTAATTTATAGGTCCGTGTTTTACAACTCCAAAATTTTCGTAGCTTCAGAATTAGTGATAATTTATTAGCACGTTTTCCCTTGCGTGGACGTCAGTTCGTTTACCTTTGCATCGATGTCTACTACGCTTTTTCTTGACTTAAAGTTATTTGTGCAAAAAGAACACGCACGACGGAATATGAAACTTCGTTCATGTGCGTGCCACTACAGTACCAAATCGCATGTACAAATTACTTGCACACTCCCGACTCACATGAGTTCATAAAAATCGGAGCTACACATAGTAGGCCCGATGTTTAGTTTTTTATGTTTTTATAGTTGTATATTGTACTTCTAATACCACATATTATTATAGGTCTATACTAATCCACTATTAGATTGTTTGTAGGTGATTCTAGGGTAAGCTCTCTTAACACCTATTATGGACATCTATACATATTGTTGTTTTCTAAGTAGTAATACCTTCTATCTAGGAATTCAATATCTTATGTGAGGTTCCATCAAAAAGTGACATTTTGGAGCCATGCTTTACTCTATCATAAATGTGCAAGTACCTATTATGTAACTATTTACCTCTATTATGCATTCGTTCCATCCTCACCCATTTACACGTGATCGTTTTGTGTACGTACGCTGACACTTGTTTACTGTTGTTTATGTCATTAGTGACGTGCTACTACAAAATGTAACAATTTGACTTATAACCAAGTAGTGACGATTCTAAGCAAGTATACACTAGACACCTATAGAATCGTGTCTAAATTTACCAGATTATCTAAAGACGTACTTATACATGCCACTAATACCGTTGCTGCTTTCATTTTTGTAGAAAATTCTTGAACTATTATACACAGTTTCAGTACCCATTGCTAGATAGCCGATGAGACATAGTAAAGTATAAACAAGTTCAATTCATTGTATCGAAGTTTTAGTTACATACCCGTTTAAATAGCCGATGTACTAGGTTGTGAATTGACAGGCTATCACGTTTGCTTTACAGTCATAGCAGATAGAGTACTGCAAGCTATGTTCTAGATGGGATGGGTGTAATTGCCTGCCGTTGATGCGTACTGCATCAATACTTTATTAATCTAAGACGATTTGATTTACCGTCCATCATCATACAACCTAAACCAATACCCCACACTATCATTTGTCCTATCAAGGTATTTAGAACTGTTGCTCATAGAGTTGTAAGCAGGTGCTAATCTAACATCGAACAAATTTACTTGAACAACTCTAGGGTGAATATTCCAGGTACTTAGTAATATAGCGTTCAATGGCTTTACAACAGATTCACCATTCAAGTCCAACTCCTCAGGTATGATCAAGCATTTTTTTCCCTTGAAGCACTTCTCTGGACTAATTTGTTGTATGCTTTTAGAGCTAGCGAGTTCTGTCAAATTTATGTGTTTTGTTGCCTAGATAATCCGTGTATTTTTTAGCACAAAAGTGTTGGATTTGATGCTTCAAAAGAAGCAAATATTGGGAATTAGTCTTGGAACGTATTTCCAAACTAATTATGCGTTTTTCACTATTGACTCATGCGGTCTTCCATAATTGATTGTGAAGTCTCCCACATACATCATTTTCTATGGTGAAATCGTTATTTACTATGTTAATTCACCACTATATAAATCAATGCCTCAAAACTCAAAAGGAGAGAACAACAACAATAAAATTAAAATCATCTTTATCTTCTTCTACATTCTCTCTAAATTTGGCAAACGTTCTTGGCGGTATTCATCTGTTTCTCCACCTACACTGGAGTAACAGCGGTTGTGTAATCCTGGGAGTTGAGTGCTATTGAGGCCGTGTGTAGCAGACGGGGCATAAATCAACTTTAGAACAGTGACGGTTTTGTCGCCCCACAACCATCTTTTATCTAGATAAGCTATCTCATTACCATTTATCTTTATATTAACTAGATTGTATTATTTATTTATCATCTTGATTTGTCTTTATAACTCGATATACAATAATCTTATTATACTCGCATTAATGTGATCGTACTCCTTTTCCATACTAGTCTTATGCTCCATATCGTAATACTAACACTCTAAAGTTGATTTATTTATTTATTTTTACTCTATACTCATACAACTAATAAGTTTAAGGCTGAATAACTATCTTTTATCTAGATGGTGCATTAGTGCGTATATCAAGTAAAGGCATGCAATTGTTATATTTGTTGCAGGAATTTGGTATGATGACACCTGACTTATATTATTTACATAGTTACATGCAAAACATTATTGCTGACATGTGCGGATACAAAATTTGGTAGATTGAATATCATCTCAGCTTATACTCCGTATATACTATTAATATTCGTCATTTTGATATTTGTTATATATGGTATTGAGAAATACATCGAAGGAGTAGTAATATAAGGAAGCCACGATTGATGAATAGTGTGATTAATCAATCATATCATAGAGTTCAAAGCCATTAAAGGTACGTCCAAGTACTATATTTCCCGTTGCTTAATAAGCTTTTGGTGTTAAATTTGTGAAGTATATGTTTAATTATGCCATCAAAATGTCGTTGAAATCTTGTATACGGTGAGTAATCATCTCTTATAAATTATATATCGTTTTTGTATTTTTTATTTATTTAAGAATCATCCATTAGTATTATTTATTTTAAGGAAATAGTTTGTATATGATGTTTTGTGCGTCCTTTGTATTAATTCTAGTTTATTTTTTATTTATTCATTCATTCATTCATTTTTTTTTACCTTCCTTTATCTCGGGAAAACACATTTAGAAACTCCAATTGCACATTGGGATATAAAATCATAATCATTGAATAAACATTAATTTTAACTTTGAGTAGAGTTTTATTCTCAATGACACCTGTACGAGTAATTACTATCGCAGTAGTACATAGGAGGTATGTACGTAAGTCATGCGGTTTGGATAAATGAGTAGGTACATATGAGTGGTATTATACATTCAGATGATTTGAATGGTGGATCATGCATTTTCATCCAGGGAGCATGATTATATATTATTCATGATATATTGGTTTATGCAATACACGATTTGATAATGAATTTAGGAGTATTTTGCACTATAATATTTATAACTTTGAGTTATAATTTATTTATTTTTGGTTATGATAATTTTGTGTTAACGAGTAACCAATAGTTGTGGGGGTTGAATATGACGTTTCTTATTTATTATAAAGATGTATGTACGTATGTAATAACCTCCTGAAGTGATGAGTCTATAATTTATTCTTTTAGTCGTTATGTTGTCACGTTTGTATGATGTGCCAACATGTGGGGGAAGTGATAAAGTCGTTGAATACGTACATAGATTTACGTACTTACAATTATGTGATGGTTTATAAAACACAATTTGCATTTGATTGCGTGAGTTCATATTTGAGAAAGTCAACTATGTATATGAATTATTTGATGATTGCCTTTCTTTTTGGACATGAGTCTAATAAGACTTATGAAGACGATATTCGTCATAAAAGCTAGTCTTAAGCATGAAATTTTGATTTTGGATTAAACGTAATTCATGCATAGTTTTTATACTCATTTAATTTTTTAAATGATTGGTATTATAATTGGCTACATTATTTGAGTTTGATCAAATGTGCTTTACAAAGGGTTTCACAAGTAGTGTTACATAAAACCACGGGTTATAATTCATAAATATATATCATATGCATGATGATAATATTTGTTGCTTATTATCTATGCTTATGGATATAATAATGATTGATGGTCAATTATAAAGATGTAACATACAGCTAATTGTGACGAATTTCTCTCCATCGTTGATTTGAGAGACATGATAATGTGATCATGATGATGTAGTTTTTCAATTTACTTAAGCAAGTTAATTGAATATGTTTTTGCCTGTGGATAATTATCTTGAATCAAGAGCTAGATTCAGATGTGTTTATGTTTTTTTATGAAGGAGATTCCATGATTGTTCAAAATTTGCATGGAATTGGGTATTAAGTGAAAAAAAAAAAATTGTAGTTACAATAGTACAAAGTTTGGGTTTCTATTGATTGCTACATCATATGAGTATATTAAAGCACCGTGAAATCTAAGCTTGAAATTGCTTAAATTGTCAGGTGAATGAGCTGAGTGGCGAAGAGGCCAATCAGTACATTATCCAATGTGGGGGAGATACAAACTCCATCATAATTATCAAAAGCTACATTGAGGTAGTGAATTGTCAAATGTTGAGGCATTGTGAAATGGTGATCATCGATATGTGTGATACCACAAGAGTATATGATTTCTCGAGAATATGTTAAATCGAGAGGATATTGAGATCCTCTCGTCAACGGCCATTGTTTGAGTTGTGTTGGAGACAGCACAGGAAATGGGATTAAAGCTTATTAAGGAGTAAACTGTGATTGATACCCAACTTAGTACAGCTAAGGTCAAATGCGGTCAAACGAAGTCACAGTGAACTCGAGTTATAATGTCACAACCATTTCCTTTGTAACATGTTTATGTGACATATGTTTATTTTCATTCTAAGATATACTGTCTAGTATTTTCAAGGCTGAGCTACGGTTCTTAATAAATTCATAGTCCTAGCGGATGGTTTGTGACAGTCAAACCTGATGAATTTACCTATGTGAATGTGGGGGATTATTGCTCTAAACCCTAAGAGATCCTTAGGCTTTAGGATCTCTAGAGGCATTCATGAATTACCAGGATTCATTCGGAGAGCACTTGGGAAGTCCAAGTAAAATACTTACGATATACAGTTGGCGTTCATGATGAGTTCATGGATGGTGCGAATACTAGCCCTGATTTGAGTACGGGAAGTGCACAACTAACCTTTTACCAATATCGTTAGGAGGTTAAAGGCTTCGATCCACCTCTAAATGATTGTTCTAGGTTTTTGTATGCACTGGGTGTCAGTTAAAGTCCACAAGACACTGAACATCTAAACACCAAATCTCCGTTTGCCAATGTTTTTTCCTTTTTTTCTTCTTTTGAATCATGTGGGGGATTGTTGGATTTGATGCTTCAAAAGAAGCAAATATTGGGAATTAGTCTTGGAACGTATTTCCAAACTAATTATGCGTTTTTCACTATTGACTCATGCGGTCTTCCATAATTGATTGTGAAGTCTCCCACATACATCATTTTCTATGGTGAAATCGTTATTTACTATGTTAATTCACCACTATATAAATCAATGCCTCAAAACTCAAAAGGAGAGAACAACAACAATAAAATTAAAATCATCTTTATCTTCTTCTACATTCTCTCTAAATTTGGCAAACGTTCTTGGCGGTATTCATCTGTTTCTCCACCTACACTGGAGTAACAGCGGTTGTGTAATCCTGGGAGTTGAGTGCTATTGAGGCCGTGTGTAGCAGACGGGGCATAAATCAACTTTAGAACAGTGACGGTTTTGTCGCCCCACAACCATCTTTTATCTAGATAAGCTATCTCATTACCATTTATCTTTATATTAACTAGATTGTATTATTTATTTATCATCTTGATTTGTCTTTATAACTCGATATACAATAATCTTATTATACTCGCATTAATGTGATCGTACTCCTTTTCCATACTAGTCTTATGCTCCATATCGTAATACTAACAGAAAGTAGTAGTCATTGTGTTGTATGCTAGGAGCAGCTCGAAAGTCGTACATAAATACTTGTTCGATAGTCATTATTATATATTATATTATATTATACAAATAGAAGTGGGAGATTGGGTAGCATTTGGTTCCACATAATATAAGCATGTTTTTCTTTTCCATCGTTTTGTCTTTTGAACATTACAATGGTCAGCAGCGACTAATTTTATCGCCTCTAACCTTAGGAGATCATTTAACGAATGATTTTATCACATGTCGCGATCTACTGAGCTTAGCTTTTACTGGCAGCTGTAGTTGTAATCCCCTAGAAATTCTAACGCAATACAGTGGCGGAAACACTGTAGAAGTGGGATTATAACACACTGTAGCTATGTCTTAATTAAATAAAAATGGTAAGTCAATACATAAGCCATAAAATAAAAATGGCTACAAAATAAAAATAAAATGGAATCCATAAATAGGGTTTTAACAATCCATAATACAGCGATCTTATTAAAACAAGCAGGATCCATAACTGCTCACTAGCCCACCCGAAGGAAAAGACATATACCTGCCATGTTAAAAACATAACAGCCACAATCAGTGGGGAGCAACGTCAACGTTCTCCCAGCCGTATAACATGACTTTAAAACAGTAATTACTAATATAGGAAAAATAGTAAAGACGGAAAACAGTAAAACATTATAATGAAAATAAGTTTTCAGTGAAAAACTTCACGTATCGAAACAATATAATAAAAATGAGTTTTCCGGAGAAAACATAAAACACTTGCCAACCTGCAAATCAAAATTATATCGATAATAATAAAAATATTCAAAATGGCGTTATGGATAGGATTAATGTAGAATCTAGACTTTCACTAGGACAATACTAAACTAGCTTCGAGAACTTAGTCAAAACAAATCAGACTTCGGTCTCTAACTAGGCAACTCAACTATAACAGGACTGCGTGCAGCGAGGTCCTGGCTTAAGTAATGTACACCCCTCCTGGACACCAACCGTAATCCAGTTCAACCCGACGGCGACTTACACGATGCGATATCTAAGTTTAAGGTCAAAATATACACACTCCTAAACACAAACCATGCTCAGTTCAACGACCAATGTGTCTTAACATAGACACACCAGCTTTATAGTTGATGGCAAAACATACATCCCTGAGTATATTACTCTAAACCCACACTTATCCTTATTCCATAACTCCAAAAAAATCCATTATCGATATTTAAAAGATGTATTCAACATAAACAATAAGAGAACAAAATGAAAAGGAATGACTTCCCAAAAGAGGAAACTTTCTATTTTATGAAACTTTCTATTTTTAAAAACTTACTAAAAATAGCATCGTATCAAAATAGCAAAATACTAGTTTATACAAATAACACATTTTTAGTAAACGATATAGATTTATAAAACTAGTACTTTCGGCCTTAACGATATTAATTCTCAAAACGAGAACATTTGAGTTAATATTGAAACATCATACAAGTGTTTATAAAATGATTTAGAAATGTTTTAAACATTTTAAATACTACTAATTAGGGTGATTCCAAAATTTACAAAACTAAAATTCCCTAATTATTATTAGTTTCGACAATACGATTATAAATAAGATTTTACGGCAAATGTCAAATTAAATCTTTTAACGTCTTTTATTTAATTAAACTATTGAATATATTTAGAATATGTTAAGGGATGATTTAACTCTTAAAGTTTCAGATTTAAATACTTTCAAAATTGCTGGAAAAATAATTCTTTTAGGTAAAACGAAGCATTTTAACGATAAATCACAATTTGTCCGAAAATCAATACTTATTAATTAAAGACTTTAATAAATAGTACAAAAATTACGTAAAATGGTCAAAATATATTTATGGACATTCTGTTCAGAAAATAAAATTTTCCAGAATCCTAAAACTCGGTTTTTAAAGCGTTTTCTCGTTAATCGTCAAATCTCGACAATAACGATTAACAAAAATAGTAATTACAAAACGATTTAAGTATTAATATCCAAAAATTATTATTAAACCCAAAAATCATGATTTTCCTGAATCTACCATTTTTCCAGATTTCCAAAAATTCCAGATTTAATAAATCCCGTCAAAACCGTCTTTAAAACCCGTTTTCACAATTAACGATTCCACTAATAAAACTTATCGTTCCGAACATTTATTAAGGCACTAAAAATCATAAAAACACATTTTAATATGAAATCATCAGAATCACATTTTTTTCCAGATTTAATCATAGGACTAGAAATTGAGAATTTAAACGACAAACACGGTTTTAACGATAAACGATGATTTAAAGTGATTAATTAATTCATGCACTTAACAATTCCGAAATTTTTTGAAGAAATTCAGAAAATTTTATTTCATCAAAAAGTTTCACCAAGTCTGTAACACCCCGGCTCAATCCTAGGACCGGAAATGTTAACTGCGGTAGCCCGCCAGGCTTTGTACTGGTCCCACAGACCAACACGAGTCCTTTCCAGCACATTTTGTTCTCACTCATGCGCATCCCGGAAACCTTCCCAGGAGGTCACCCATCCTATTTTTCCTCACTCATGCGCATCCTGAGATTGCTCCCAGTCAAGCACGCTTAACTGCAGAGTTCTTATCATGAGCAAACCAGAAAAGAAAGTGCACTTTGTTGATATGAGTAGTACTTCAAATCCCTTTAAGCAAAGCTCATAAATAGGACATCTTCAATCAATGTGGGGTGTTTCAAAGTCAAAAATCAGATTAAAATAAAATGTTTAGGTATTAGAACTAAAAATCGGCTTTTAATCGTTTTTGTCCGTAAACGGTAATAAGTCAATAATCGATAACCAAAATATCAGAAAAATACTAAATTATTAGAAATCATCAAAAACAACATTTTTCCAGAATATAAACATATATTACATGTTTAGACCGAATATTACGATTTTACAAATTAATATGACGATTTAATCGTTAATCTCGTAAAAGCGATAAAAATACCGAAACATGCAAATTTTCAACTTTTAAAAATTTTCCAGATTTTATGACATACATATATTGCCAAAATAAAACATAAAAATATATACATGCAAATACTCAATTAAAATCAAGTAATACCGAGTAACATCGACGTTACCTCTAGTCCAAATCGGAATCGATAAAATATTCGTCGGCTTCGAGATCGTCCAAGAAGTCTACAATACACGAGAATCATGGCAGAAAATACCATGAGAAAAACTCATAAAGTCAAGGTAAATAATGATCGAAAACAACATCGATTATTACCTTAACGAAAGGATCGGAATAACGATTAATTTGACGATAAAAACGAGACGATTATGGCTTGAATTGAAGCAAGAATAAGCCTAGGGGCTGCTAATGACACGGCCAAAAGAAGGAGAAGAAAGGGATTTTTTTGTTTAAGTGTAGAAATGAATATAAGGAAAAATGGATGGTTTCATATGTTTGAATAATATTAATGTTTGATGAAAACAAGGTGAAACTAGACTAAAATATGCAGCCAAAATGAAAATAATGGAGCATGAAGAGTTGTGCATGATTCATCCCAATAAATGGTAGTGAAGAATTATCTAATTTCTTAAATCGTTTTTATAAAATGAAAGGTTATAAAAAAAATGTAATGGGTGAGTCACAAGGGGGGGTGAGTCGGTCCAAAACATGGGGAAAATATCTCAAATGATTTGTAAGTTGATAAAAAGAAGGATCGTAAAATAGTTAAAGGCATTTCGTAGTAATTCAAGTAAACCTCGCGTTGGAAAATAGTTATTTACGAAACTTCGTAATAAAATCATTAATGGCCAAATTTTTGTAAATGAAAATATTTCTTAGTTGAAAATATTATATAAATATTTTTAGACATTTGTAGGAAATGAAATATCTTAAATCCGAGCTTAAAAACGTTAATTCGTAGAGAAGTAGAATTCCTTGCGGAAATATAATTAATTTACGATAAAAATCAAATAAATAGATTTAAAAGAATTAAAAATATTTTTAAAATATAAATAAATATCATTAAACTCAAAATTGAAAATAAAGCTTGGAAAAATGAAGAAACATAAGGCCAAAATTTGACAGAGTTATGACGAAGTCATAACGGAAAGAATAAAACGCAAGGAAAAATAGCGGGTGTTACAGTAGTTTTCAGACTTGTGTTAGTATTGTGCTAACTGGACTATAGGTGAGTGTTGTGTAAGTGATACGCTATACAAGGCTTGCATGCGTTCGATCAAGTAGCTTACCCGTACTTATTTATCCTGCACAATTACTGCACTTATCATTGTGCTTCTTGGTTTATGCTCATGGTCTACCATAGGACTCTATTCTGCTTCGGTCGTCTGGCGATGATTCACTAGCATTTAATCAACTGTATCGTGATGTTAAGTTATTACCATCATACTGTGTGACTTCTGATACTCGCTGTTAATCAATAACCAAATACCAGGTTGGGAAAAAAACAAAATATCCAAGTACTAAGATGATGTGTGTTTGACATTCAGGTACTGAATACAGCTTCTACTACAATCACCATTCCGTTTTGTTCGCTTCTAGAATACGTAGTTGAGATTTTACAGTGGCCAGCTCCTGATTATTATCGTATACTGGACATATCCAGGAATAGTGCGTATGTGTTGGTGAAGCCAAATTCTGGTGCGCTTGTCCTATCATATGTTGGAGGGCATGCTGCTTCTGTTGCTGAGTCGTGCGACATTGCTGCACGGAAGGCTGTCCACAGCATTGCCAAGATGTTTAATGTTATCGTCGAAGACTTAACCTTCGAGCGATAGAGGCAAGTGGAGCGCTGTAGTCGATTATACCGGCTCAAGCGCATGGGGTTGGAAGACATTTTCAAAGGGAGGGACAGGCATGCACTGGAGGAAGATGTACCTGGTAGCGCTACGTACGACAAGCATGTCTTCCTTGATTATATGCCCCTTCTGAGGGAGATTTTCCGAACTGTTGCGATCCAGGCTACACCGCTTGAGACTGTGCAGCACTGTGTCGATAGCTATACATCGTGGATCACAATCCAGGTTCCTAACAGTAGTCAACGAAAAGAGGTGTTCATTGGTCCAACCTGTAATACTGCTGCATATGCAAAATGTGAGCTAGCCAAGAAGGTTGTCACGTACCTGATACCTCCTTACAATCTTGAGATCATCGATGTCAATTACACTTCACGCAATGCACAGTTTGCTGCTCTTTTATCTGTGATCTTGAACGAGAAAGTTATATGACAATAAAGGAACGAATGACTGGTATCCTAGATGTGCTTGGTCATTCGGGCTTGCTGATAGAGTCATGCAACGGTATGTCTGAGGATGCAGCATTAGATGCACCAACAATCACTCCAGAGCCTAGAATTGTTCAGGAAAGGTCAAGTGAAGATTCCACTGTCCTAGGAACGTTGTTGTTTGTTAAGGAGGGCGACACCATGTCTTCTACCGCGTCCCGCACACTCGGGGGTCTGGGAGCAATCGTGCGCAGGACATATAAGGGAACTTTTAGTTGGTCGTCCCATGTGCGTTCGCGATAAATTTGGTTGCTGCAACTGCTCTTCTCCCATGTATGTTTGGAGACATTGTTGTTGAATGTAGGATATGGTCTCTACCCACCAACATTTTCGTATTTGCAGTTACCGGTATTTTGTTATGCGACAAATTCTTTTAAATTCACTACGAACCAGCAGCTGAGGCCTTTGTCTGATTATCCTACCATGCAAGTAATTCCTTTCGTTGCATTAGATATTCAGTTGTGTAAGACGTATGGACATGCCTATTCTGCATTCTCATGCCATTTCGTGTGTGCGTAATCTTGTACTCGCTTATGAATTCGGAACAAATGACTACAGTTGTTGTGTTGATTACTTTTGTGCAGCAACACTACACTACTGAAAGCGTGTGCGCACAGGCATCCTGTAAACGCGACATCTCCTACCGAACTGTAATGTTTTTATGGTGTACTTGCTATGCGGCTGATTATTGAACATTTAGATAGCGACGTGTGCTTTGCCAGAGTATAGATTCGGATGGGCTATTGTGCTTGGGACACCTAATCTGCAATTACTCTGCCATTTCTTTTCTGAATTTGTGAAACGTTTTACAACTTCTCAGAATTCTCACTGGTTTGTTTAAAAAACGGATCGTTATTGATGCATAATTTGATCCGAATAGGTAGATATTCTTTTTAAAACATGCACACAAAAAAGGAGTGCGTGCCTTCACGTTCGCTAAGTAGCGTAGCTATACAGAATAAGAACTCGAGGTAGCGGTGTTCGGGCCAGATACGGAAACATTATAGTATACAGGTCTTATCACCAAAGATATACAGATAGTGTTAGAGAGAAAAAAACAAAAAAATATAAAATAAAACAATGTATATACATGGTCTAATCTGTTGTACATCATGTCAATCACTACTTCCTACTCAAATTGTTTTCTTTATGTTTGGGTTCAAATCTATGATTTGAGCTGCTATTTTTTTATATTGAATTGACCCTGTCATTTCTGATGGATGTTTACCTTCTATCTGCAATATTTCACTTAGTAGTGGGTCTTCTCAAGAATGACATGACTTGGGAATACACAGCTTCGTATTTGATTGCCTATAGTTGAAACCTTAACATTCAGGTCTAGATTAGTTATCCTAATATATAAACATGTGATTGCTCTGACCAAGTTTACCAAATACATTCTGAAAGTATAGCTTCTACACGTTTGATATAGCATTGGATCCTTTAGCTTTGTGTAAAAAATATGGCGTGTGTACATGTAAACAAGTATACTACCACCTTAGAAAAATGAAAGCTGTAAAATGTAATAGAACTTTGAGGTTGTGAACTGTAGCACTTTCAGTCATCAATTTTATGTGAGTTAGCCGTCAGTGACCGTCCAAACTTGATTAGTACTATATTCGTGAACAAGTCACAATTTACTTACAAGTTTGCAATGCTAGGATATGCGCGTGCCTTCATACTCTCTCTACCTTTTTCGTCTCTTTACGCTATAATTTGAAACCAAGTAAGGTAAATACGCAAATTGATCGTTCGCGATACTCTAGGATCGTTGAGACTCGGAACAAGTATTCATTTAAATGGTCGATCTAAGTGACCCTTGTAGTATTCCACCTTGGACTCAAAGTAGACAGTTAGTCTAAGATCCCACTTGATCCACAAATATGGCGCCAAGGTAACTGTCCACTTGACCTACTACACCTCCGAGTTTCTGCCTGAACATTTTTCTAGGTGATAGCATAATATAGCATCCTTCTTTATATATAACAGTATCTGTAACAATTACTCTGCTCATACAATATCTTCTTTCCTGCCTAACGGTTAGGAGCATGCTCATACATCCAGCAACAACTTCTTCCTGAACGATCAACAAACTAAAAGGTGTCTTCTATTCACTTTTACATGTTCTCTGTCGTGCAGATTCTTGGCCTTCTTCCAACTTTATCTAACTGTTATGTACTTATATTAGTGACTTAAATAATACCACGTCAATTCTTTTATTGTGTATGCACATAGTTGCATTCCATGTCTGTGCTTGAAATGTTAGGAGATTAGTGTACTTCATGAGATTGTTTCTTGCAGAATATTTCATGGGTGTTCGAGGTTACATAGACTACCTTTGAGTCTATGGTGCAAGTTATTGGCTACGAAACTTATTACATGCGTTTGACCTATGTGGAAAGACTGCCCTATGATTTGGTGGTTCTATATGGCAGGTTATTAGCATTATTTTAGCGGTGCAGCTGTCTCTGGAATGCTAGGTTTCAGATTCGAACCGTTCATTTTTTCTTTGTTCTATACGGCCTTGCTGAATGCAGTGTCTGGAAGGAGGGTTTAGGCTATTTTGTGTCAAGTAAACCATATGGAACTTAATATCTACAACATAGATTACATATTACTTCTTAACTACCTATAGTAATGATATTGGTGTTGCAGTTATTGCAGCACCAGTGCATCCTAGCGTAGTCACTTGTGTGATTAATCGTCATGGTGAAGTTGCTACTTTATTTACTGCGTCTGATTATGTATAGGACCTACTCCACAGATTGATGGCTACTCCGGTCATACAGATTATTGCAATCCCTTTTCAACCGTTGCTAGCTGAGATCACCAAATGTTCAGATTATTCAGATCCAGAATATACGATAGGAATGCTGGAGAAAACATCGCTTCTGTAACCCTTAAGAGTGACTGTTATCCTGCAACATATACTTACATAGGAAGTTCTGCCTTGACCTTTGAAGAGTCATGCAATACAGCAGCAAGAGCTGGTGTTCGTGATTTCATTGACATATTTGATATCTACATCAACGATTTCACGTCTGCCAAAAAGGACATGTACACAAGGTGCGTTGATCTTTGGCGATTGAAGTGCCTTGAACTAGATTGCTTGGCAAAAGGCCTACCCAAATCTCTTTAGAAGAAGAGTTTGAGTTTCATGAGATGAATCATCTCCAGAGCGTCTCAATAGATATTGTGTTTATCCTTGCGACCATCATTGAGAGACTTCCTGTTGAATGCACTTCTGTTCGCACTATCGAGCACACACGTTCCACGTTCACGTCGTGGATAGCCATAGATCACAAGGATAACCAGCATGAACATATCTGTATCTTCAGTGATTTGTGTACAACTTCTGTTGCATCAGAAAAAGATCTTGCCTCTAAGACAATCAACTATTTAGTACCCCTTTATAATGTTGAGATAATAGATGCAAACTACTCTCCTGAAGATGTCAGGTTTGCTGCCTTTGTATGTGAATGTACTAAGAATAGGCTCTTAGCTTTGGAAAAGTAGTTCCTAGAAGCTCAACAAGGCCTTACAAGCACTTCTCATATTGTAGAAGACGATTGTACTACTCCCAAAGGCACGATGCATGCCATTCCTAAGCCCAAATACCCACCTTTAGCTCTTCAGAAGCGGAAAACCTGTCTGGCCACCCCATCGAGCTTAGATGCTCAAACCATATCATCTTCTGCGGTATCTCCAGATGCTATTGACAGTTTCTTTAAGAGCGTTGGGTCTCTGTGAAGGCAACGTGTCTATGCCAAGTGATATTTTGTTATGCTCATAGTTGCAGTTTAGCTAAAGTGGGTTGGTTTCTGAATGTATAAGTGGGATGTTTTATGAGCAAATATTTGTATTAGGATTCGTATTTCAGTTTGTTGTTACCTCTACTGTAATGAACTGCCTGTGTAGGCTGCAGACTTATGCGACCTTTTCTTCTTCTTTATTCTGTCTATGATGTGGCATCATGCAGCAGGCTCCGTGCTTTGATGCATATACACTTACCATGTTTTTAGCATACAGGTCATCAATGCATGTTTTTCTAAAGATATTCGCCCATACCTAGACTGTTAATATATTAGCATCAGCTAAAATTATACGATGCATGTAAGCCGAACAGTTGTATGCTGGACAACGAATTATTGTCTAAGTTGTTTATACGCCTTCCTATTCGTAAATCAGGTGGTTCATGTTATAGACCCATTACGCTAGGTACTCTTTGTAGAGTTATGTAGTTTACACATGATACGACAAGTATCTGTAAGGTACACATATATAGTAACTGTACAGTATAAAGAGTACTCTACGTATACTGAATTCAATATTTGACAATTGTGATGTTGTACGTGATGGTTCAGGTAGACTGAACTTAACTACAAGTATATGTTGTGACAGCTGATGCATGTCATGTGTAGGTGGTAGTTGTTGGGTTGTGTCAGATATTACACCATTGGGCTAATCACTTGTTGTAAGCTTAGTTACACAGTTGTTACATACTTGTGCAGTCTGCAGACTGTTACTAAGAAGCAAATTGAGGTTGCAGGCGAAGTATTAATTGTGAGATGAACAACTGCATTCTCTGTTAGAAAAATGGGTACGTGTTTGTTCTGATCTTTTACTATTGTGTAGATATATGCGCTTATTATCTTCATTATATGTAGTGTTCATGTTACAGCTGATGAGTTTCCGTACTATGCAACTACACCTGGAACCATCAAGCGTAGGCGGAAGTGCAGGATACAGACACAGGATTCGAAGAGTGCGTCAGGGTAACGTCCTAGACTGTAGTACTCCGTGCGTATCTGAATTTCATTTACCAATATCACCGACGACCATCTTAAAACGTATTACAGGACTCAAACAAATGACGTATTTCCAAGTGTTCCAAAGAGAAGGCCCGGCTGACCCCCTGCTGTCAAAAGTGGAGTAATAGTGGGAAAAGAAACCTTGGAAGACCTCCCAGAAACATCTGTGTGCGTTTCTAAGGCCCTCACCTCTATGCCTGCATATGTGCGCTGCTTGCTCCTGTAGCATGTTGTGGTACTGAAAGTCCGTATGCTAACTTAGTTTTTCTACATACATGTAGCAGGTCTGCCACTTGCTATGAAAGAACAGCCACTACCTGGAAAACCTTTACACTTAAAGCCGGTAGAGGCGTGCGCAAGGTGTCATGCCAAAAGATTTGAGCATGAATCTTCAATGTTCTGTTGCGGTAACGGATCAACAGTTCTGTCATCATCCACATATCCACCAGCGTTAATCAGATTGTACACATCTGCAGACGAGGATGCAGTACATTTCAGGCGGTATGCTCGCTTGTACAATAACTTATTCGCGTTCAGCTCAATTGGAGGCCACATTGAATCACAGACAATAAAAGGTATCTATGTTTTTAAGCTACAGGGTCAGATCTATCACAATATCTCAGACTTGATCCCAAAGAATGGCGATCCAAAGTACATGCAATTGTACTTTTACGATGGTCAACATGAAGCTGCTAACCGTTCTGAGTGCTTTACAGAACTGAGAGAGGATGTTATCAACATACTGATGGGTATTACACAAACAAACCCATATGCACGGTTTTTCCGTTCTTTGCAAGAAATAGACGTGACTGAAAATACATGCATACGTATATGCAAGAATCCTGTCAGGGACCAACATGTCAGCAATGCTCCTACTTTTGATGAAGTTGTTGTCATTTGGTCCGAAGATTTTAGCTTGAGTGATAATAGTGGACCACACATCTTAGTGACTGGACGCATGAATGTCTCGCATCAGATTAAACATTATTATGGTTGTTATGACCCATTACAGTACCCTCTTCTTTTTGCAAGCAGTGAGTGTAGTTAGCATCGGGGAGTTAAGAAACATGTTACGCAGCCTACTGTAGGAGCAAGATCTCGGAACAGTTCAGATGCACCACTGCAACCTGCTGCAACTTATCCATCGACCTTTGAAAGCGCTGAAGATCTACTGGATGCTGAAGCTCAGAGTATGCCCTAACTTTGTCTCTTATTCATGTCGTATCAATTTTGCTATCTGGAAACAGGATTACTGATATAAATATTAGATTACGAAACAAAACTGTGAATATATACACATTCACTAACCTGCTTTAGGCTTGCTTATATAGTTAGGCAACTATAGCACGCAGTGTACTAAATTGTCAGGATCATTGGTTGATACGGTAAGGTCGATTCATGTACAGACCAACTGTTAATTATAGCCTTGTGTGTCAAGTATCGTTAGTTCCTTCAGGATAGTATATAGACGTCTTCCAAATGTAGTCAGCACCATTAAGTTATAGCAACTGTGTTATGTACGGATCGTGTATTGTTTATTGATGACATGTCCTATAAACTCAGGGTGTTCTAGACAATCGTCAGTGCTCGAGCGTAACCTACCTTGCCGAGGGTATTATGGTTACAGGCTGCAACACAGGCCAAATAACATGCTTCTCAGAGCTGGAAGGTGCCTGCACCAGTATGTGGTTGACATGTACGTCAAATTAGAGAACTCCCGCCTGGACTTCGTTTGATACAATCAGGATGTAATACGCTCTGAACTATACCAAGAAATCCTTGACACGATTGATGTTGGTGAGCAATGTGTTGCTAATGTTGGAAAACATGTGATCCTTCCAGCAACATACATTGGAGGGCCTAGAGATATGCAGCGGCGCTATCTAAATGCGATGACTCTTGTACAGCGCGACGGAAAGCCGGACTTCTTCATAACAATAACCTGCAACACAAACTGACCTGAAATTAAAAGTGAATTGGCTCAACGGGAGGAAGCCCAAAATCGGCCAGATTTAGTAGCCAGAGTTTTCCGAGCTAAACTAATAGCACTGAAGAAGAAAATTATTGAAGATAAAATATTTGGCGAAGTCGCTGCATATGTTTATGTTGTTGAATTCCAAAATCGGGGCCTTCCACATGCACATCTCCTGTTGATTATGAAGAAAAACAGTAAGATAAACTGTCCAGAGGATTTTGAGAAGTTTGTCAGTGCTGAGATTCCTCCAGTAGCGAACGAAAGTCTTCGTAAAGCTGTGCTAAAGCATATGATGCATGGGCCATGCGGTAAGTTAAACCCTGATTGTCCATGCATGAAGCACAAAAATCTGCAGGGCATTTACCCAGTCTACAAACGCCAAAGTACTGGTGAGACAGTCAGAGTAAGAGGTCAGTATCTGGACAATCGTTGGGTTATTCCGTATAACCCGTACCTTCTTGACCTGTTTGACTGTCATATTAATGTGGAGGTATGCTCTAGCATATACACTACTAGAAAATATGCCAAAGAAATCATGTAAAAAGACCCTAAGACACCATTTTGTATATGATTTCCAAGTCAAAGGTGTCTTAGGGTAAGAAACCATGTGAGTAAAATGGTTTCTTTGCTTATGCTTTAGAAATCAATTTTAAGGGATTAATGGTTTCTTTGGTCCATGAAAAAAACACCATCTGACAGAGATAAATGGTGTCTTATCTAAACTTAATAAACCATTCAATGTACTTAAATGGTTTCTTTGATTTCCCTTAATAAATCATTTACCACACTTAAATGATTTCTTTAACTACTAACTTAATAAACCATTTAATACTCTTGAATGGTCTCTCTCTCTCTCTCTCTATATATATATATATATATATAATTAAAATGCACTTGGATACTCATTTTTCTTAGTATCCGACGTAGACACGTATTTCCGCAAAATATCAAAAATATAAGTTTTTTTATTTTCTAGAATATGTTCAAAAATTTCAATAAAATATACGGAGTATATGGTTAATATTCCCTACAAAAATGAGCACTACTCTATTATTATTTCTAATTAATCCAAGTAGTTACTACATCAAACAACTTCTTCTTGGTTCTTGAGACCAAATTTAATCCATCTTCGGCGCCCGCATCCATGCTATTTCAAGAAGCTGATCATTTTCAGCGTCATCGACTTTTATATTAATGATCTGAGCACGTTTAAATCTAAACATGACAGAACCTGAGTCTGCCATCTTGTCACTACAGTTCTTCGCCACCTCTCGGATAGCTGCCACAGATCTGGTTAACTTGTCTGTTGAAACCTCAACTACAAATTTTACCCCAGCATGTCCATAAACCTGATAAATTCATAAAGCAATAAGTTATGCCTAATCATTAAATCCTAAAATTGATGGAAAGAAAAAAAAAACTATCACAAAACCATATAGTTGAAGTAGACAAAGAGGCCACAAACCTCATAATATTTCTCGATATAAGCCTCCTGCCCCTTCTCTGATGCTCTCTTAATATTTCATTCAATGATATCCTTAGGGACGTCAAGCTCCCTGGCCTCCTGTAGTGTGGCATGAAGAAGAGAATTGGACGCGGGATTAGTACCTCATTTCTTGATTCTGAAGTGTTCTAATTGAACCAAACATATAACAAAAGAAGTTGTTAGAGAATAAGAACAATTATGTACCTCGAGGACAGCAAGTCGAGTAAATGGTTGCACGAGAAAATGTTAGAAAGAATTCATGACCAAAGTGGAGCAATTTTCTATACTACTTTAAAATTGACAGTTGAAGGGAACAAATGACAGTTGAAGGGAAAATTGTTCGGGCTTTACATCACTTGCGTAATCCATCCCAATGACTGCATATCTATTGAATGCATTCAATCGTGGACTTTGATAGATGTGGAATTGAAATGAAGGCAATAAAAATGGGGAGGGATTAACCGATAATCCATTAAAAACACTCTTAAGTGATGACTTCATCATGATTCTTAAACCATCACCATAGTCATCATTTAATCAGCAAAATAAACCCATATCATCGTAATCGAACAATAAGAATACGGTAATTCGTCACACGGTGATCAAAATACCGCTCATAAAAACTAAGAACAAACAATTGAACAAGAAAACACAATAATAATGGTATAACGAGTGAAAACAGCGAGCTGAACTAAGTCATTCTGGATTATTTTTATCCCTTTAAATCATAGAGTAAGCATGTTATAAATCATAGAGTAAGCATTTTTTTTAGTGACTAGGATTATCGTATTCCTTAAGCTATAAGTGTGCACTCCTGAAACTTCTTAGCAATTTCTGCATTTTTATCTTAAAGAGTGGTTATGACTTCATTTGTGTTTTCTTACTTGGACCTTTCTCACAATATTTAGTTTTATATTTCCTGGGTTTCCATCGAATTTTCAATTGCAGATAAAAGAATTAATAATGCCAACATATTGGTAGTCCTCCTATAGCAAACTTGTTGAAAAAGCATTCCTATTACAACACTTTAGTTACGTTCTATAGACTATAAGTTATGTGACATACAGAATATAAACAGGGGACTTAATATGCATTATAGTCTCTTATATGGAATTGTGCACGACCTGTTGACGTAACTGTATCTTGTAGCATCCGCCTCACTAGTTTTCTAGGTGAAGTCTCAAGAACTAGGGCTCAACTCAGACTGTTGGGAGTCCAATGAAAGATTTTGGATCAGTATCCATTTCAATGTTTCGGATCCGAGATTTAGGAGTAAATATCCAAAAAAATCCCCACTCCCGCGTTGGTCCTTAGACTTGTCTGTTCCATAAATGAAGCCTAGAAATTAATCATGAAAATTGACATTTGGCTCCACGTCTCCAATAGATTTGGAAATGTCTGAGCATCATTACATGACATACATCAAAGTTACACGATAATCCTTTTCATATGTAATACTCTGAACACCGAATCTCAAACACAACATATCTGTAGACATGTTTTATACTCTCCAATAGATTTACCAAGTTTCATGATTCATTCAGCACAAAGATCAATCACAAAACCATCAAAAGTGCAACAAGCCAATATATAATGCAAAATCAAAACAGGTTAGAATAAACTACAAGAACTTATAGAACACTTATTTCACTTGTAATTCACTGAGCTCCCTCTGATTCAAATCTATCTAAATAATAGTCTGTCTCAATCACACAATTTGGATAATACAAACATCAACGGAACTTGGATATCTACTACAATTAATCGATCGATTAATTAGAAGATCAATTACCGGAGAGGATTAAAACTAATTACACAACAATTTATCATACAAAAAATCAACCCCAATTACTGCAATTCATCGAATCAAACCCTAATCACAACACCAACATCAAATCACTACGCATTACAAAACCATTAGGCATACCTATTATCCGTCTTACGATTAAAATCATCACACAACAATTCATCCAACGAAACAAAAATTGCGTCGAGAATTAATCAAAACAAAAACAATTGAAAAAAGCAATGAATAACCTTCGAAGGATCGACTTTCTAGAAGTTTTTGACGACAGAGAGGACACGATCGGTAACCCGACTAAATAAGTTTTAAGGCGAAATTACACCAAACGAAACATCAAACACGGATTGAAAAAGAACATACAAGTAGTCGGCGAGAGGAATCACGGCGACAGGTGATTGCCGGTGAGAGGCTGAGAGTCGGAGTGAGAGGCGTCAAGCCGTCAATGTGGGATTTGGGGATAATCGCGTATGGCCAAGTAGAGAAATAAAAAGAAATACGAGGACTATTTAGTTTGTTGGATTTCAAGTTATTAGAAATCATTAGTGTTAATTGGTGTCTTTGATACAACACTGCATTTAGTAAGAAATCATTTATTCAGGAAATGATGTTTTTGCTATTAGACTAATAATGTAAGAAATCATTTATTGGAAAATGATGACTTTAGTATTAGAGTACACAGGTTAGAAATCACTTGTTTGAAAAATGGTGTCTTAGATAATAAACCATTTATTTGGGAGAATCGATTTCTTTAATCAAAGACATCATTGATCATACTTAAATGGTTACTTATTAATGATTCCTTTTGAGTTTATTCTAGTAGTGATAGGCGGTAAAATATCTTTACAAGTATGTCTACAAGAGTCGTGACAAAATATCTTTTTCCATTGGAACGGAAGGTGAAGGACAGGTGATCGATGAAATCAATGAGTATCAGTCTGGTCATTGGGTGTCCCCCATAGAGGCAATTTGGCGCATATTCAGCTTTGATTTGTCTGAGATGCATCCACCGGTAATGTCATTACCAATCCATCTCCAAGATATGCAGTCAATCCAGATGAGACCACATGAAACATTATCTCATGTGGTCTCCGACGAAAAGAGGCTAAGAACGCCATTAACTGACTTCTTCAGAATCAATAGGGAAAACGCCGGTAAGGTTGGCGAAGCATACATCTACACCAACTTCCCTGAGCACTATCGGTAGGATGCATCCCAACGAAGATGGTTCAAGCGAAAAACCAGTGTCGTTGTGCTAGGCAGACCTGTCTTTGTATCACCATCAGAGACAGAACGCTTTTACTTAAGATTACTATTAACCCATGTACATGCGCCTACGTCTTTTGAAGATCTCTTGATTGTAAAGAGCCAACAGTGTGCGATGTACCAAGAAGCTGCTATTGAGCTTGGACTGATACCAGACACTAACATTGTTGAACTATGCCTCGACGAAGCATTGGATTTTCAGATGCCCTCTGCTTTACGGCGCCTATTCGCAACAGTTCTCATGTACTGTGACCCCAGAGATCCACAGAAATTGTGAGGCAAATACTACAGTTCGTTGTCTGAAGATTTCCTGGCAGAAAACCCAGGTGATGCATGTGTAGTTCAAAACCTCACGGTTCGCAGCCTGGAACAGCATCTGAAGGCAGCGGGTAAGTCTCTTAAATTGTACGGCCTTGACCAATTGGTTGAGCCACAGGGTCTCGTGCTGCAGCGAACAAGAGATATGTCTGACGCACTTGTTGCGCTTGTACCGGAGGAGTGTATAAAATGTCATAATTCATTGAACCCTGAACAACAGCACGCTTTCGATACTATAATTAAACATGTGAGACAGAAACTACCTGGAGCCTTTTTTGTGGATGGACCTGGTGGCACTGATAAGACATATCTATACAATGCTTTGTACGCTGAAGTTCGGTTACTTGGATATATTGTCTTACCTACAGCCACGTCAGGAATTGCGGCCTCTAACATTCCGTCTGGAAGGACCGCCCATTCAAGGTTTAAACTTCCTTTAAATTTGGAAAAGTCACTCGCATGCAATGTTCCAAAACAAGGGGGTCTGGGTGCTCTAATCCAAGCGGCCAGTTTAATTATATGGGATGAAGCTTCAATGGCTAGGAAGGAAACAGTAGAAGTACTTGACAAGTTATTGCGTGATTTGTGTAACCCAGATGTAATTTTCGATGGAAAGTTAATAGTGTTTGGAGGCGACTTCCGACAAGTACTGCCCATAGTACCGCATAGAACCATGCGGGAGGCTGTCAACTCCAGCGTGGTGTCTTCGTCAATATGGTCCCAGCTTACCAAGTTCTGACTAACAATAAACGTCCGCACTCGGACTGACCCACTATTCTGTGCCTACCTCTTATCTTTAGGAAACGGTGAACTTCATACTGAAGACTGTGATTTGGTTAAATTACCGGATGGAGTTATGCAGCATACAGGTGGTGAAGAGGCAGATCTAATTACTACAATAGCGAATACAGTCTATCCAGAAACTGATATCCAAGCTTTGGGAATCGCTGCGTTTATCCATAGGTCAATACTGACACCCATGAACGAGGACATCGATGCTATTAACACACTACTCATAGACAGATTTCCTGGAACAACTGTTGTGTACAGAGGATATGACACACTGCTTACTGATAACTGCAGCATTTACCCTGCTGAATTTATAAATAAACTTTGTCCTGGAGGAATGAGCTCGTACGAACTTATTCTTAAAGAAGACTGCCCAGTAATTCTGCTCCGAAATATTCTTCCATCGTCGGGCTTGTGCAATGGAACTAGACTCATATGTAAAAAATTCTCACCAAACGTGATCGAGTGTTTCATAACCACCGGTCATCATAGTGGTGAACACGTTTTCATTCCACGGATCAGGATGGAACCGTCGGAGTCTTCTAATTATCCATTCAAATTTTATCGCAATCAATTTCCCTTAAGATTAAGCTTCGCATTGACTATTAATAAATCACAGGGCCAGGCCCTATATCAGGTTGCAGTCTATCTTCCAAGACCTTGCTTTTCTCATGGACAGCTGTATGTTGCTCTCTCGCGGGCTAGAGAATCAAGCAAAGTGACTATTGTTTCTGCGGCAGCAGTTCAAGCTCTATCAGATTACCGTGTAAAAAACATCATCTCTTATGAAGTACTACGGCTTGCAGGCATCATATAAGCTGTGAAGGACATGGCATCCTTTTGAGACACTGTGAAGAACCGGTCTGAACTGTGGAAGGAAATTCAATCAGTATTTGGAATCATATTTTGTTTAGACTATATCCATGACAACTATTTTATTTTCGCTTTGTGCCTTTCTGATGATGAACATGATCATTGGTGTATCTCTTGTGTTCCGCGGATGTGCTTTACAATTTGCTTCACAATCAGTCCATCGACTGTTATCTATGTCACCGTTTTTTTTCATTGCTACAATCTAAGCTTTGGTATATGTTCTTTAATCTTGGAATAGAATGTTCTTGGTGAGACATTGAGTAGAAGCAATAGCTAACGTGAATTCCACGGGGTAGATGTATAGTGCTTCTTTACATGCTCCACAATTTCCCGGTAGATTAGGCATGTAGTAGCGATATACTGTGCATTTAGTCAATGTACGACACACACTCACTACTTTTAGCGACTTCTCAATATGGTAAAGCACAGCTCGTTCGTAGACGCGACGGTCGAAGTACCACACAGGTCGTTTGTTAGCACGTTGTCAGAAGCCCAAACAGCGATCGAGCATGACCTTACAGCCCCAAACTCATGCAACACCACCGTAACAAACCAGGCATTCATTGAACCGCCGAAATGGCTAGACTTGTCATGAGCCTCCAAATTACAATTTTTATCCACTTTTAACACAAACTAGTAGTTAGTGAAAGTAGGGGTCGAACCCACAAGGAAGGTAATTATGTCGTTTAAGTGTGTGTAAATCTATATAAATTAGTAACCAATATGGGGGGATTTATGTGTGTTGTTTCTAAGTCTAAAAAAATAATGAAATAAATTAACAAAATAAAATAAACTAATATGACTAAACGATGTAACAAATACTAGAAAAATACTCGGACCAAGCAATATCCACCATCAAGTTTAACGAATTGATCATTGACTCTTCTACTTTTCAATTTATATTAGAATACTTTGCTATGAAGTTTTAATCGACTTCCAATTCCACTTATTAATAGTTATAAGATATGAGAAGCATGCTCAAATAACCCTTACGATATTGTCAACTTAAATCAAGCGTCTAAATCGTATCAATATGTAGATTAGAACGATGGAATTTAGCAAAGATGAAAGAATGATTACTCAAGCGGTATCACTTTGTTTCATACAAGTTTAATCCTTATAACTCAACAACGATAAAAAGCATACAAATTGGTGAATTATATTTGCTACTCGGATATAGTTAAACAAACAAAAGATTCATTTAACTATCTAGCAATGATTTATCAATAACAACAACTAGGTGATCAAACTAGAAGATGAATTAACAAACCAAGAATTATTATAAATTAAACTTGATATTCTAATAATAATGCAAAATAGAAACGAGTCTTACAATTCCTTAAACTTGAAAGGCTTCAATAACTTGTTCCAAGATGAAAACTTAGCCCTCCATACAAATGAACTACTCACAAAATAAACTAGAAAATGTATGTGTTTTTGAGAATTACAAATGATACTTGATGTGTTGGATGATGAAAATGATGGTGAACTTCTCCTCTTTATATAGTCATCCATGGAGCATCTTCATCAATGGCTCATAAAGCCTCATAAAATGCCTCATAACAATGACCATCATAAAGGAGAAGAGTAATGTTCATGAGTAAAGAAGAGAAAAAAAAAGAATCCAATGCAAAATAGAATCCTAGAAGGAATCCTATGCATAAAAGTGAGCCTCCACCTGTGGCAAAAATGCCTCCACCTGTGGCAAACTGTCAAAGCCTCCACCCGTGGCAAAAAGTAGCAAAAAGTCCCGCTGCCTGTGGCAACTTAATCCTTCACTTTCTTCTTGTCTCTGGGCTTCCACTTGTACCTTGGGCTCCATGTGTCTTCACTTCGAATATCTTGTCATCTATTAGCCCAAAACACACACCATTTGATATCCCACTCTCTTTTCACTACTTAATCCACTTAATTACACATTTTCATACCTTAGTCCATCATTTTGAACATATACACAATAATCCTTCAAACCACACCCAAAACTACAAAATAGTTAACTAAATGACCCTTATTAATCCTTACTAAACTAGACTAATCAAAACATCCCCACGCTTAGACCTTTACTCGTCCTCGAGTAAATTATATTAAAATAACGATCCTCCACAAGGTCTATACAGCGAAGCATGGGTAGCTTGATAAAACCACTAGATGCTCTCGACTCTCACACCCCCGCCTTATATCATCCCTCTAAAAATATATGGTCAAAGAAATAGAATAACCTATTCACTAAGACCATATTACAATCAATGCTCATTCACCACCAATCACAATATCAATTACATACAAAATTTTGATAAATAAAACATGGTGTAGTTGATATCCACTTATCACTCCAACTCTAAGATGATCCTAAACCCGAACCACCCTTCAAACCTCCTTATGACTCCCAATTCATGAAGAAATAGCAAAAATAGTAATCAAAGTAATGATTTTATTTTTCCTAATCCCTCATTTTGCCTAAACCGCCCGCCCTTGCGGGTTTTCGATTTAGCTTTTATTCCTCACTTCTACTCTCATGGCTCGCTTCTCGTTTCTTCTTTTTACCCGGAGCGCCCTTTCGGGTTTTCACTCCGTCCTCGGCCATATACCCATTTTTGCCTAGGCGCTCGCCCTTGCGAGTTTTCACCTAGCCGGGTTCTTTCTTTTTTTTATTTTTTCTTTCTTTTTTTTTTCTTTTTTTTTCTTTTTCTTTTTTCTTTTTTTTTTTTTTTTTTTTTTGCAAATTCAATAGCGTATATATACAAATGTATTCCCCTCCCCACGCTTAATCTTCACATTGTCCTCAAGGTGAGAAACAATAAAGAAAAAAACAAATAAAAGAAGAAATAAGAACATACCAAAGCAATCAAGTATCGGGGGGAATCTTGCTTGATGGAAATTGTTGAGAATCCGGGAACCGTGCCAAGAGAGCACGAGACAATGTTCTCATCAAATCTCTAGTTTCCAAAGTAGCGGCATGAGTCTCCTCCACTCGAGCATGAAGTGCATCTAACCGAGCGTCGGTCGCGGCACACCAAACATCTAGCTCTGATTTTGTCATCTCTCCTTTCATAACATGGACATCTACATTCACAACATGATTTTGCTCCTCACTCACTTTTTCTCCAACACCCTCCCTCCCTTCACCATCCTCACTCCCATCATCATCATCAATGTCATCAATGTCACGATCCCGAGGGACAAAGAAATCCTCCGATACCTCACCATAAACCAAAGGATCATCCTCGGGTCTAGGCAGTTGTAAATAAGAATCATGATTTTTTCCCCAATGATAAAAATTGGAATTCGTTCCCTTCGATCGAGGCCGTAACATTTTTGAGTGAATCAAACAAGGAATATGCAAAAGATAGTTATCAAGATTTTCACCCTCCGCCACATCCAAATCCAAATGATTCATAATGAGAGACACCATCCCGCCTCCACCTATAACTCCCCCATCTTTCGCACCCAAAGCTATGTAAAACTTGACAAAAAGATCAACCCAATCGGGAACACCTTCTCCATCCGCCATCATAGCATTTAAGTAACCAAAATGGGATCGAGGAAGCTTATTAGGCTCCCCCTTACATAGGAACGAGTTGGCTATAACGCGATGGACAAGTCTAAGACATGGATTAGGAAGGTTTGAACTTATTTCACCGGTTTTACCACCCAATTCTAACCCAGTTACTTCCCTCCACCATGTTTTGTCATCTTCCAACACCTTATATACTTGCCCCATTATTTCCCGAATACCAAAGGCTTCTCTCAATTCCTCATAAGTTAACTCACGAGCCTTCCCATTTAATCGAAAGCTAATTGTCGGGACACATTTGTTGCTATTTTTAGACATCGATATGGTGGACATGAATTCAAGTGTGTACCTACGAAAAGTATGAGCCCCTTTTTCCATGAATCCTTCCAAACCCACACGTGTCATCAATTTTGTCACGACATCAAGCATACCTAATTTCTCAAGAGTAGAACGACAAATAAATCGAGTACCTCTCATCTCCTTCTTGTACAACCTATCCCAAATTTCGGTTTGAGCTTTAGTTAAACAAGTTGGTTTCGAAACGGGAATGTGCTTAGGATGAACGGGTTTGGATGGAACTTTCTTGGTGACGGTTTTGGATTTTTTTGGTGGTGGTATGGATGCGGGGTTGGTGTTTTGTCTCTTAGCTTTCGCCATGTCTCAACTCTTGAACAAGTATCACCAAAAAGTCCCTCAAACTCACAAAAACAACTACACTTTGATCCTCAATTTCATAATTCAACCACCAAATTTCTCACAACAACATTAGCAACATCAATTCCACAAAAGAAATCAAATAACACAAGGAGGAAGAAAGAAAAAACCCAAAAAATTGAAGCAAGAACAAAATTCAAGCTACTATCTTAAAGGCAAGAGGTAAATTCAAAGAATTTTTAAAATGAAAACAACAATTATACCTCTTAAGGATGAATAGAAGATGAATGAATTCCCTCCTAGTGTTAATGAGAATCAAATTTTACCAAATTTGAAAAAAATGAAATTCGTTTTTCTTTACCCTAGGGCTAGAAAAACTTGAATTTTTGATTTTTTTGGGCAAAAATAAGTGTTTAAATGATGTTTTATGTAATGGGTAATGATAATGGAGTAAAATTGAATGATTTTGAACCAATTTTGAAGCAATTTGAATGAGTTTTGATGGAGTTTGTGGTAGAATTTATGTGCTGAATTTTTTTTCTTTTGAATGAAGAAGAGGAGTGTGGAAGGAGAATAAGAAAAATAAAACTTACCTGATTACTGATGTAGATCCGCCACCAGCGGCAAGTGAGCCGCCACCAGCGGCCAGGTGAGCCGCGCCCAGCGGCCAAGTGAGCCTCAACCAGCGGCCGACAGTGCAAGTTCCTCTACCCTCTGGCCTACATCCGCGACCAGCTGCTGTAAGGCCGCAACCAGCGGAAAGTCGCCACGCCTGCTGCAACCAGCGGCCTGTGGACGATAACTCTTTATTTTTATTTTTATTTTAACTCGAGTTATAAAATCGAATTACGTCGATTTCATATCTGAGAATCGTACCTACAAAATAGGAAAAGGAAATTAATTAGAAAAATTAAAATAACTGAAAATAAATAAAATGATGAAAAAATAAAATAAAATAAAGGAAAAGACGGGTTGCCTCCCGACAAGCGCCTTAGTTAACGTCGTGGCTCGACGTAAAGAGAACGGACTCAGTCTTCATAAATTGGGTTGGAGATGTCGATCTCCTCGACTATTTCCTTCTGAAATCCGTCATAATACGGCTTAAGACGATGTCCGTTCACTTTAAAAATCTTATTCGTAGAAAAACTACGAATCTCCACCGCTCCATGTGGATATACTTGAGTGACTTCAAACGGACCAATCCACCGGGATCGCAATTTTCCCGGGAATAACCGAAGACGGAACATAAAAAGCAACACTTTTTGTCCCACAGTGAAGGTTTTCCAAGCCATCATTTTATCGTGCCACGCTTTGGTTCGATCTTTAAATATCGCGGCATTCTCATAGGACTCGTTCCTAATCTCCTCAAGCTCTTGTAGTTGCAATTTCCGATACACGCCCGATTCATCCATCCTCATATTCAAATTTTTCACCGCCCAATAGGCCTTGTGCTCAAGTTCAACCGGGAGGTGACAAGACTTACCGAAGACTAAACGATACGGTGACATACCAATCGGAGTCTTATAAGCCGTTCTATAGGCTCATAAAGCGTCATCAAGCCTCATGCTCCAATCTTTCCGATTCGGGTTTACCGTCTTCTCTAATATAGATTTTACCTCTCGATTAGACACCTCGGCTTGCCCATTGGTTTGAGGATGATAAGCGGTGGACACTTTGTGAGTAACAAAGTATTTCTTCAACAATGCGCCAACCGTCCTATTGCAAAAATGGGTGCCTCTATCACTTATCAAAGCCCGGGGAATTCCGAACCTAGAAAAGATGTTAGATTTAACGAAATCTGCAACAACTTTAGAATCGTTAGTCCTAGTGGGTTTAGCTTCCACCCACTTCGAGACATAATCAACCGCAAGGAGAATATACAAATATTCATGAGACACGGGAAATGGACCCATAAAATCAATACCCCATACATCAAAAATTTCACAATAAATCATAGGGGTTTGAGGCATCTCATTTCGACGTGAAATGTTACCGCTCCTTTGGCAATTGTCACAAGTCTTAACAAAGCCATGAGCATCGCGAAACAAGCTAGGCCAATAAAAACCACAATCTAGTACCTTCCGCGCGGTACGTCTAGCTCCAAAATGGCCTCCACAAGCATATGAATGACAAAAGGCAAGGATAGAGCTTACCTCACTCTCCGGTACACACCTCCGTACTATTTGGTCCGCACAATGTTTCCATAGGTAAGGATCATCCTAAACATAGTATTTAGCATCACTACGAATCTTCTCCTTTGGGGATTTTGAAAAACCTGTAGGAAATTCATTGGAAACAAGAAAGTTAACAATGTTTGCATACCAAGGAAGAACGGAAGTAAGAGCAAAGAGTGTCTCATCGGGAAATGAACCCCGAATAGGCTCCACTAGCCTATCTTGATTCACCAATCGACTTAAGTGGTCTGCGACCACATTCTCGGCTCCTTTCTTATCTTTGACCTCTAAGTCAAATTCACTCAACAATAGAACCCATCGAATGAGCCTTGGTTTGGCCTCCTTCTTTTTCATCAAGTACCTAAGAGCGGCGTGATCGGTGTAAACCACCACTTTGGTACCAAGCAAGTAACAACGGAACTTCTCTAAAGCAAATACTACCGCTAACATCTCTTTCTCGGTAGTAGAGTAGTTCTTTTGGACCTCGTTAAGGGTCAAAGATGCATAGTAAATCACATGAGGTATCCTTCCAACTCTTTGTCCCAAAATGGCACCGATGGCATAGTCACTTGCATCACACATGAGTTCAAATGGGAGTGACCAATCCGGAGCTTTGATTATCGGTGCCGAGGTTAACTTCTCCTTCAACTTGTCAAACGCCTCCTTGCATGCCAAATCGAACTCAAAATCTACTTCCTTTTGCAACAACTTGCATAATGGTGAAGCCATTTTAGAGAAATCCTTGATAAATCTCCTATAGAAACCTGCATGACCAAGGAAAGAACGAACTTCACGCACATTAGTTGGATAAGGAAGAGATTGAATTGTGTCAATTTTGGCTTTATCGACCTCAATACCCTTAGATGAAACCACATGACCTAGGACAATACCTTGTTCTACCATAAAATGACATTTTTCCGAATTAAGAACAAGGTTAGAGTCAATACATCTCTTAAGCACAAGAGATAGATGATATAAGCAACTATCAAACGAGTCACCATGCACGGTAAAGTCATCCATGAAAACTTCAATGAAATTCTCTACATATTCTGAAAATATACTAACCATGCATCGTTGAAAAGTCGCGGGGGCATTACATAGCCCAAATGGCATGCGTTGATATGCAAAAGTACCAAATGGACAAGTAAATGTGGTTTTCTCTTGATCCTCGGGCGCAATTGCTACTTGGAAATAGCCCGAGTACCCATCTAAAAAACAATAAAAAGCCTTACCGGCAAGCCTCTCGAGCATTTGATCGATGAAAGGTATAGGGAAATGGTCCTTCCTAGTTACCGCATTGAGTCGACGGTAATCAATGCAAACGCGCCACCCATTTTGAACACGGGTGGGAACCAACTCTCCATGTTGATTCTCTACTTCCGTCACTCCACTCTTCTTTGGCACAACTTGTGTGGGACTCACCCACTTGCTATCCGAGATTGGGTAAATTATACCCACTTGCAAGAGCTTCAAGATCTCCTTCTTCACCACCTCCATCATAGGTGGGTTCAATCTCCTTTGGGGTTGCCTCACCGGTTTGGCATCATCTTCTAGGAAAATGTGATGCATACAAGTGGTTGGACTAATGCCTTTGATGTCGGCTATAGTCCATCCAATTGCTAATTTATTCTCCTTAAGAACCTCGTCTTGTCTCTTGCTCCTCTGTGAGCTTGTGAGAAATGATGACGGGTAAGGTCTCACCATCTCCTAGAAATACATACTTCAAATGATCCAGCAATGGTTTTAATTCTACCACGGGTGCCTGCACAACTGAAGGTAACAATTTCTCACGAGGCAAAGTTAGTGTTAGTGGTTTAGAAAAAGACGACATAATAGGTGAAGTCTCCATCTTGGACAAAGAAGCCACAACCTCCTGCAAGTCACTAGAAAGAGTTAGATCCAAATCATTACAGTATAAGCTATTATCAATAGCCACAATCAAGTCATATTCTCCTTCTAGGTTGAACACATCTTGCACTATGGGCTCCAAAACATCAATCATATAACAAGAATGGTCGTCACGTGGATATTTCATTGAATCATATATGTTAAAATTAACCACTTGACCATTAGCCTCCATAGTGAGTGAACCATTAGACACATCGATTTTAGTGTTTGCGGTTTTCAAAAATGGCCTACCTAAAAGTATAGGGGTCGCATGTGAATCATGTTCCATTTCAAGCACATAAAAATCGGCGGGGAAAATGAGTTTGTCCACCATTACTAGGACATCCTCAACAACCCCTTTGGGGTAAGCATTAGAACGATCGGCTAATTGTATTACCACCCCCGTTTTAATTAAAGGACCCAATTTCAAAGATTTATATAATGAATATGGAAGTACATTTATCGATGCACCTAAGTCAAGCATAGTATTAGGAAATGTGGTGTCTCCTACGGTGCAAGGAACGGTAAACATACCCGGGTCACTACATTTAGGTGGTAATTTATGTTGAAACAAAGGCGACACATGTTCATTGACTTTAACTTTTTGGACTCCCTTAAGCTTTTGATTCCTCTTGATAGTACACAATTCCTTAAGAAATTTAGCATATCTAGGAACACTTTTCAATAAATCAAGTAAAGGGATGTTTACCTCACATTTCCGGAAAGTTTCATAGACATCTTTATCTTGTATGGGCCGAGTCTTCCTTTTGAGTGCCTCCGGAAATGGTGGTGGGTCCACATAAGCGAGTGTCACTATTGATGAAGATGCTTCTTGCTCCACCAGGGTTGGAACGGTGTTCTCAACCTCAAGTTCTTCCTCCTCTTGCTCCACAATTTCCCGAATCCTATCCTGTGGACCGGGTAATTCTTTCCCACTTCCCGAAGTAATAGCACTAGCATTAGCATTAGGTGGGGGAATAGGTTGGGATGGAAGTTTCCCGGAATCCCGAGCCTCAAGTCTCCCTATAGCACTAGACATTTAACCCATTTGATGTTTTAGGTTTTGAATGCTAGTTTCAGTATCATGTTGGAATTGGGCTTGGTTTGCTTGCATTGTAGCAACATTAAAAGTTAAAGCCCGGATCATGTCCTCCGTGGACATAGTAGGTGTGGTAGTTTGGGCTTGTGGGGTGAAGGTGTTTGGGACTTGGTTTCTAGGAATGAAACGGGGTCGGACTTGACCAAATTGTTGGCCAAAGGATTGGCCTTGAGGTTGATTAAAAATTTCACCTTGAGGTTGTAAGCCTCCTTGTGGGTTTCCATATTGGAACCCGGGATGGTCTCTTCTCATATAAAAATTATCATACCTCTTTTGGCCAAAAGCACCAACCGCATTTACCTCCTCGGTGGCCTCCTCTTCCATAAGTGGGCACTTGTCGGCGAAATGCCCATGTGATGAACAAATAGAGCAAGCTTGAACTTGTTGTTGATTCCCCTTCATCATGTCCCTCATCATGGAAGCCAAATCTTCAACCTTTCTTTCAAGTGAAGTGTGAGAACTTGAAGTAGCCATGTTCACCCTTTTTGTGGTAGTTCTCACACTAAATTGGCGTGAGCTTTCGGCAAGCTCACTCAATAATGCAAAAGCATCATCCGGATTTTTATTAACAATGCCTCCTCCACTAGCGGCATGGACCATTCGGCCATCATCCGGAGATAATCCTCCAACAAAATAGAGGATGAGATCGGTAGCACTATACCCATGATATGGGCAACTTGATAATAATTTTTGGAAATGCTCCCAATATTGATAAAGTGTTTCCCCATCGTCTTGCTCCACATTGGATATCTCCTTCTTGATACTTGACGATTTGGCGGCGGGGAAGTACTTCTCGAGGAACGCCTTCTTCATTAATTCTCAAGTTGTGATACTACCCGGTGGAAGGTAGTACAACCAATCTCGAGCGGCATCTTTGAGGGAAAATGGAAATGCCCTCAATTTGATTTGCTCTTCGGTAACACCATTGGGTTTCATGCTAGTGCATACAACATGAAACTCGGATAAGTGCTTGTGTGGGTCCTCACCACTTAACCCATGGAATGAGGGTAATAAGTGGATCAAACCCGACTTCAATTCAAAGGTTGCATTTTTCGACAAGGCCGGAAAAGTAATGCAAAGTGGTTGTTGAGAAAGATCGGGAGCTTTGATCTCCTTCAAGGTTTTTGTTTCTTTGACCATTTTGATCTCCTTTGTCTCCTCAACTATGTTATCAAAATCGAGCTTCCTCTTGATTTCCTTCCGAATGCGACGAAGAGTCCGCTCCAATTCTGGATCAAAATCTACTAATTTATCGTTAGTAGAACGGGTGTTCGGCATAAACTAAACACCAACAAAATAACAATATATAGAAAAACACACAAATAAATAACAAAAATTGCCGTCCCCGGCAACGGCGCCAAAATTTGGCTAGACTTGTCGTGAGCCTCCAAATTACAATTTTTATCCACTTCTAACACAAACTAGTAGTTAGTGAAAGTAGGGGTCGAACCCACAAGGAAGGTAATTATGTCGTTTAAGTGTGTGTAAATCTATATAAATTAGTAACCAATATGGGGGGATTTATGTGTGTTGTTTCTAAGTCTAAAAAAATAATAAAATAAATTAACAAAATAAAATAAACTAATATGACTAAACGATGTAACAAATATTAGAAAAATACTCGGACCAAGCAATATCCACCATCAAGTTTAACGAATTGATCATTGACTCTTCTACTTTTCAATTTATATTAGAATACTTTGCTATGAAGTTTTAATCGACTTCCAATTCCACTTATTAATAGTTATAAGATATGAGAAGCATGCTCAAATAACCCTTACGATATTGTCAACTTAAATCAAGCGTCTAAATCGTATCAATATGTAGATTAAAACGATGGAATTTAGCAAAGATGAAAGAATGATTACTCAAGCGGTATCACTTTGTTTCATACAAGTTTAATCCTTATAACTCAACAACGATGAAAAGCATACAAATTGGTGAATTATATTTGCTACTCGGATATAGTTAAACAAACAAAAGATTCATTTAACTATCTAGCAATGATTTATCAATAACAACAACTAGGTGATCAAACTAGAAGATGAATTAACAAACCAAGAATTATTATAAATTAAACTTGATATTCTAATAATAATGCAAAATAGAAACGAGTCTTACAATTCCTTAAACTTGAAAGGCTTCAATAACTTGTTCCAAGATGAAAACTTAGCCCTCCATACAAATGAACTACTCACAAAATAAACTAGAAAATGTATGTGTTTTTGAGAATTACAAATGATACTTGATGTGTTGGATGATGAAAATGATGGTGAACTTCTCCTCTTTATATAGTCATCCATGGAGCATCTTCATCAATGGCTCATAAAGCCTCATAAAATGCCTCATAACAATGACCATCATAAAGGAGAAGAGTAATGTTCATGAGTAAAGAAGAGAAAAAAAAAGAATCCAATGCAAAATAGAATCCTAGAAGGAATCCTATGCATAAAAGTGAGCCTCCACCTGTGGCAAAAATGCCTCCACCTGTGGCAAACTATCAAAGCCTCCACCCGTGGCAAAAAGTAGCAAAAAGTGCCGCTGCCTGTGGCAACTTAATCCTTCACTTTCTTCTTGTCTCTGGGCTTCCACTTGTACCTTGGGCTCCATGTGTCTTCACTTCGAATATCTTGTCATCTATTAGCCCAAAACACACACCATTTGATATCCTACTCTCTTTTCACTACTTAATCCACTTAATTACACATTTTCATACCTTAGTCCATCATTTTGAACATATACACAATAATCCTTCAAAACACACCCAAAACTACAAAATAGTCAACTAAATGACCCTTATTAATCCTTACTAAACTAGACTAATCAATGTACGACACACACTCACTACTTTTAGCGACTTCTCAATATGGTAAAGCACAGCTCGTTCCTAGACGCGACGGTCGAAGTACCACACAGCTCGTTTGTTAGCACGTTGTCAGAAGCCCAAACAGCGATCGAGCACGACCTTACATCCCCAAACTCATGCAACACCACCGTAACAAACCAGGCATTCATTGAACCGCCGAAACACCAGAAATCAAGCAAATTGTGAAATTAGAGCTAAAAAGGAAAAAAAATACATCGAGACAAAGTAGAGCTACGTGCACCAACGTACAGATTGGACTTAGTTTCGCCAGTTCACCCACTCACATTTCCAGTATTTAGGGAATAAAGGACGGAAAAATGACAAATGGACACTAGGTCAGAAATTACAAAGTCGAACTAAAAGAAAACAAAATGACAAGCGAGGGTACAGTAAAATAATCACACAGAAAACGCACGTCATACATTATTAGTCCATTTGTGATAATTGCAGACTTCTGCGCTACGTATGCATGGTTTCTGCAAGTCTCGTACCCCTAAACCTAATCTTTCCTTGATATTGCCCACACTGTCAATACTATCAACAGATATCGTTGATTTTTCCTTGGCAGGTACCTTTGGTCTTCAGTCTTCCACGACGCTGCCGACGAACTGAACGGACCCAAGCTATCTACCACCCCCCCATGAGTAATAGTTGTACAAGGTATGAAGATTGGTTGGTTAGGTTTGCAGATTCATAGATTTTGTAGTGTTTCGTTTCCTGCTGTAATCTCACAAGGATTTATAGTGGTGATTATGTTCCTCTGCTTGGATTATAATATCTCACGCATTTAGTCTGTGTTTATCCTGCTGGGTCCATGCTAATCGGAACAACGGTGTCCAGTTTAGTATATCAATACACCCAACATCGACCCTAATCCACCTAGAGAGTCTCAGCTCACACTGATTTTGACTATACATGTACATAAAAGGGTGGGAAACACCTGCAAATTGTTCGTTTTTGGCAAACTGGATGAGGCTTTCTAGGGCTTTGCATTTTTTAGATCATCCATTTGTTTACAATGGGGAATTGTTGCTCGCCGTTGCTCTAATTGTACTGCGTTTATATTTGTCTTGCTTTTGTTCGGTACATCCACCTATAACAAGTTTGGACCACCATAGCATTACTGTTTCGTTCTGGATCTTCTAATGTGAGTGTTTATTATGTTTTATCTCATCGTAAACAAATCTGAATCTGTTAGGTGTTTTTTTATAGGGAAAAGTCTCATGGTACCCTCGAACTATGTCACATTACACAAGGTACCCCTGTTTTAAAGTTTGTTCCCATGGTAACCTTGAGTTTTATAGTTTAGTTCTCGATTTGCCCTTACCCAATTTTCTGTCGTGACGCCGTTAAATTATGATCAAAAGTTGGATGACTAGTTATTAATTAATTTTGGGGGGAAAATTAATTACATCACTCAACTACTTTTCTTCAAAAGGAGAGGGGTTCCCATGGTACCCCTAAGTTTTCATAGTTGTTCCCGTGGTACCCTGAAAGAAAAACAACGATTCATTGAAGCAAAGCAACGACTAGTTTAGTGAACTAGCCGTTACACAAGTACTTATAAATTCACTCCCCTTGCTATTTTGGCAGAAGAAGAACTAACAATCTACACTTACTCACTTAAACTTTTCACCTTCTTCTTCACTTATACAAAAAAAATTGAAAAACTTCATCAGCATAACCTTGATGCTCGATCATCCGGAAACATCAATTTTTTCCATTTCTTTTGTACTAGTGAAGGAGGTGAAAAGGTTGAGTGAGTAAGTGTGAATTGTTTGTTCTTCTTCTGCCAAAATACAAAGGGAAGTGAATTTATAAGCACTTGTGTAACGGTTAGTTCAGTAAACTAGTCATTGCTTTGCTTCAATGAGTCGTTGTTTTCCTTTCAGGAGTACCATGGGAACAAATATGCAAAATAAGGGGTACCATAAGAACAACTATGAAAACGTAGGGTTACCATGGGAACCCCTCTCCTTTTGAATCAAAGCAGTTGTTGAGTGATGTAATTAATTTTCCCTCCAAAATTAATTAACAACTAATCATTCAACTTTTGGTCAATTTAACGGCATCATGACAGAAAATTGGGCAAGGGCAAATCAGGAACCAAATTATAAAACTCAAGGTTACCATGGGAACAAACTTAAAAGTAGGGGTACCATGTGTAATTTGACATAGTTCGAGGGTACCATGGGAAATTTCCATTTTTTTATCGTCATGTTCTTTAGTTGGGTGCTATTATATTACTCCCCTCCTTTTCTTCTCCGCCAAATGTACAAAGCTTCGTTCTGGGGGGGCTGGAGAACCCTAACAGATCAATTGTGGGTAAACTGATAGGAGTCAAAGGATCAGATGGGCTCCCAAACTGTGGACTATTAGTAGGTGAAGTGTAACGTGTTCTCTTTCTAACCCGGTTTGGGTACTGTACACACATAATTGTCTTATAGCTATTTCCAGATTTTCGGGGACATCTGGCTAGGCGTACAAATGTGGACAGTATGAGATTTCTGAATACATCATCGCTATGCATATTTCTTTTGTTACTGCTGCACCGTGCTACAAGTGTTCCTCAGTGTCGATACCCATGCTATTGCATTGACTCCGTCTGTCACTGTTGTTTCTTAGCCACGCTTTAGGCTTACCACGATCCTGTTCTATGCTCCATTTCTATGTTTAGGACAATTAGTACCTGTTGTCGAATGATGCTGCTTGTGGCTGCTCTCCAGTTTCTATCGCTGTTTGTTTCATTGCAGTCCTAATGCCCGTTGTTCATGTCCCCTATGTGTTTTCACCTCAGGAACATGAAAACGGTATTGCTTGCATGCGAAGGATGGGCGTTTGACGATGAAATAGAAGACAGAGTAGCAACGATAGCTATAACCAGGCGACGTAAGATGTTATCCCTATCCTACATTTACATGCAGTCCCATGAAGTGGTGATGTACGGTAGATCCTCCACGTCGGTGGTCAGCGTTTTGTGCAACGATGATTACATGGAAAATATATTTGCTAGGCTCTCCTCTGACACTGATAAGGCTAACGTGTCGGTTGTTTGCAAGAAGTGGGCCCAGTTCTTTTTGATACGTTCATACGCATCTGGGTGGGATGCTGAATACAATAGAAGGTTGCAACCAGTGCACCACAGCGGAGTGGTGTCAATTTACAAGGGCTCTAAGAAAGTATCCTGTAGGTGTAGATGCTATCTTACAGATAATGTGCGGGCCAAAACACTGCTTCATAAGATCCAGCTAGCAGTGAACAACAGTTCACATTTGGACATCATTAAGTGCACTAAGGATGAACATGAGGACGAAGGTACGAACGAAGAAATGATGACGGCGTGTACAATAGTCAGGAGGTTATTCGACGGAAGCGCAATCGGAGTGCTCGGGTAGTACCTCTGGTGCAAGGATCGGTGTATCACTTATGTCCTGTGAATGTGTTTATGCTAACTTAGTTTTAGAGACAGCGACTGCATTCCATGGCTTGGCTTTATCCTTATATATCTAACGACGTTTTGTATGCCTACTGCTCACGTTCTTCATCGGTCACCAGCAAAGGTGCGAGTTCTGGCAGCCATTAACCAATACCATTGCCAGCTTAAACTGCTTTCATTCAATCTTAAGGGTATCCTCATTGGTAAGACTTGTGTGAGTTTTGGGAGATTGTTGTCTCGGAACTCGTGTAAGTCTTACCGATAATGTTGCAAAATCTTGAAGGAAGTCTTCAGATTATTAGTGGTCCTGCGAAGATTATTGGTAGCTTGAGGTGAGTCTTGCCTCGAGACTCATTTGGGGTCTACCAATATTGCACCAGAGTCTTGTATTTTATAGACTTAGATTAAAACTTTTGTGAGGTCGTGACTTGTGATAAATACTTCTTGACATACGACCCGATAAACATGTCTCTTATTTATACACTCTACAACAATTTAGTCAAGGATATCAAACTTGACGGAAGCGATAATCGGGGTCATTTTTTTGAGAGTCATACGCGACTTTGAAACCGATCGAGACATCACTAGCTCCAACACGACTTTGTGGAACGTATCTGCACTTGTTTTGGGAGAGACGCGAGTCAAATAATATTTTTGTCTTACACTTAGTAATCTAATGCGCAGGATTTAAACTTTTAACTATAGACTACTTAATAATTTGTCATGTATGTTAGTATCTTGTGCCACATGTCGATCTAAATCAAATCAATGGCTCAAACGCACAGGGTTAGAGAACATTATCAGAGGGAGGAGTGGACATGCACTAGAAGAGACTACCAAACATTGTGATTACTGATCTTCCATTTCTCATAATTGTGTGTGAATTACTCGTCCGAGTGCGAAATGTCGTAGCTTGGCTAATTCCCCTCGAAAAAGTGTTAACGTACTTATTTCCTACAAATTCAGAATAAAATTGTAAGCAAATTTAGTCCAAGTAACGATTTTTAGCATTAAACTTTTAGATTATAATCACGTCACCCGTGACAGGTTTTACCTTCTGCGCAGTATTAAATATTCGTTCAACTACCTAAGTAACCTGACATTAATAGCATGATTTTGAGTATTATCTCACTGGCCTTCTGCACAACACTCTGCCTCTTCGTATTCACCCCTTCAGCATTCTACAACAAGCCACCGCTGCACATGCACACCAGCAACACTTTGTATACGCCATCTTAGGTATGATAGTAAAGTACATTGTTTCATATGTCAATGCCAAAATTGTGGTAAATGATGTTACTGTGTTCGTCGTCTTAGTATAGTAATCTGGGTCTGCTTTTATCAATTACTAACTGTTTTAGAGTATTACAATATCTTTACAATTTGTTTGGATTATCAATCTCTGCCACCAAGGTGTCAGCTTTTGGTTCTCTATTTAGAGATTTAATCACTTTATTATGTTAGAATGGTGTGTGTAATATTATGCTCACTCTATGTAGTGAAAATCTCATCTGAAAATCTTGAGTATTTGTGGTCTTTATATTTAGTATTTCTGTTTAGTAATGTTTTCTTTTTTTGTTGCTCTGCATCTCTGAAGTTTTACTGACAAAACTATTAGACCAGCGTATTTTAGACTGAGATTGTGTCTGGGCTGATCTCATCTTACTATATAAATACACGCTTTTTCCATTTCCAGTCATTGTTCTACTGATCAGGACATAACTACTTGTTTGTATGCTTCATTAATAGCTGATAATCTCATGGTGTCCAGTTCTAACTAAAGTGATGGTAGTACGTATCTTACCCTCAGTGCATGAACTGCGGAACACCGAATTTGACACATTGTCTTCGTGTTGAAGTTGTCACTGCATTGAATCTGTTGTGAATGGTCTTGTGTAGATCCGTTGAATGTCTATTGTCCTTCTCTGCAAATTAAATCTTGCGTTCACTGTTTTACATTTGTTACTATGAACCACCAAAATTTTACACCTCTCTTTTCAGGTGTTAACCAAGTTAGTCCATATTTTCTCTTAACGTATATTTTTCAGTTTGCAGCTAATCTTGTTCTACTTCGACCATTCAATGATGCAGGCTTTTAACTCTGATAATGGTTAAACTATAAACTATTGTGCAAAGGGTGGGTTGTGAACAATGAGCAGACCGATAGACTCGAAGAAATATTAAAAAGGAAGTAGAGGAAGCTGCGACACTTAAAGTTTATATTCGAACAGGATCACAGCATCCAAATACATGGCAGGCTGTTTCCGTCGATATCAAGTGTCCTATCTAATGAAGATATTATGGAGAAAATCTTTGATGGCCTTCCCTGCACTTGTGACAAGTCCAATGTAGCTGTTGCATGCAAGACATGAGCACGAATGTTCCTGCTGCATCCAGCTGCACCAAAGTGGAATGCACACTATAATAGACAGCTCTAGAGGGAACTTAAGGATGGCATGATGACTGTTTCCAGAAGTAGTCTTACAATCTCACAGAGATGCAGATGTTACTTGACTCAAGATGAGACTGCTAGAACAATGCTACACATCTGCCAGCATGCACTGGAGCAGTGTACACATTTAAAAGTCGTAGAATGTCCCCCAGAAGAAAGTGGCAGTAGCAACTTCAATGAACTTCCACGCAAGAGTGTTAAGAGGGCGAAGAAGATTGCTTCGATGTTGCTGAGTTGGGGAGAAGTCTTTATATATTAGGCTGCTTATATGGCTCAATCAATGTGAACAGAGGGTTCATTTGTTCTGCGCTTCTCTGTCAATTTGAAACGTTATCTCGTTGTTTTTTGTTCGGGCAACATTTTTCTGTGAATGGTGTGTACTGTAGAATGTTTGCGATGCTTTTGCAGTTAGCCTAATGTGAAAGTTCATTCGTTAGTTTTCCTCGTACTCTTGTGATTTAGTACATTGACCATGTAACGCATGGTTTTATAACCTGATAACTTTTACTCTTTACGTTCTGGTTACAATAATTTGTCTGCAGCATGAAATGATCTGCCCACAACTGTCGTACACAATATCGCGTCTGTTGCAGGAAAGGAACGAGAAGAAACTGATTGTTGCGTGAAATATAATGATTTGATAAGCGACAAAGTGCAAAGAATGAAAGTAATTTTATTGCTCGGGTAATATGAATCGATGCAAACAATCGAAGGCACCCATCAATGCTGATACAAGATCCATCAATGCAAACTACTGAGTGTGTTTTGAACTGGGCAATTATTTATGTTGTGCTAGGTTTCGAGTTTGTGTCTGAGGTATAATATCAGTGTAAGGTACGGTGTCGTAGGTAAGATAACTACGTTCAGCGTAGTTTTCTAAGTACCAGTGTAAATTTTGGGGTGATTGCACGTTGCTGTCTTACCGCACTTTATGTACAGATCTCCGGTATCTCTACATTAAACTAATTCTAATTACTCGTAGGTCTGACTTCACCATGGAGGATAACTTCTTAAATGATGTTATCACGCTTATTTATTAAGTACACAAAAGCAAGGAACCTGTAAAACATATAACACTTGCTGATCTATTCGATACCAATAATAGTATAAACATATCACACCTAAGATAGACAGGACAGACTCGCGCAAAGAATTGTTTAGGATAGCAGAACGTTTTTTTATTCAGAAGAAAACAACTACTTATACAGCTCGGGATAGAGGCTCATTGATTCTTCTATTACAGCACAGCATTAGTCGTCTTCGGATGTAGAGGCATATGGTGAAATTTCTTCCATATAATCGCAACACCGTTCGATCATATTGAGCTTCTCTTGTGGAAGTAACAGGCCCCCTCCATCACCACAGAAGTCAACCACAAATCGCCACTGGAAAACGACTTGAAGTCTCTTGAACAGCTCAATCACATCAGTCTTGAAACGTTCGAGTTAATCGTACTTAGTACGCACTGTGTCTACACAACATACTAGATAGTTGAGCCAAGGTTACAATAATAACACTAAACCATAGAAAAGAGAAAATCAAGATAGCAGATACCTCTTGAGACATTTTCAGCAGGAATTCGTTCTAAAACAGGAATAGTAGAATTGCTAAGAATTCTACTTACAGTGGACATTGATGGTTCCCTTCGTATAAGACCCAATATGGTTTCAGAAACTGCGATATTGATCAGACGATCAAACAACACCCGAGTTTCGTGGATACTCTGGTCAATTTTTAATTGGTAATTGTCAACAGCCTCAACGTTGGACATGGCTCTAGACATTTTTTGTAAAAAGGTGGGATAGATGAAACTTTGGAATGGGAAATATCTAGCTCCACACAATCTATTTAGAGCAAGGTGATTGTGCTTCCCTCCTTTTGCTTATTCGTGTTGCAGTTTGTCCTTTTATAGTTCTCATGATCTGTCATAGTCGTTCAGTGCCTTTCTCGATACATTCTAGATTCGGAAGATCTGTAGACAATCTCCGTCGTCTCACTATTGTGAATGAATGCACAATGTTGTATACATTGAGTCTCTGTGGTGGGGTGTGTACATAATTATGAATGGGTACACAGTGCTATATACATTATATGTCAATATAGATAGGACCACTTATTGAAGAGTATTAATTGAACCGTTAGGACCACACATTATCTCCCACAAGTTTTTTCCTTTCCAAAGGACTTCCCCCAAATTAAGAAATAAAAATAAATGTAACCCCCTAATCATCTAGATTGATTAAGTACGATATGGATAGCTTAATACATCAAAACTATTGCATGCGAAAGGAAATGGATCAAATAGGAGTGTTAATGAGGCGAGTTAACTCGCAAGCAGGTCGAGCTCGACTCGAACAAAGATATGCCAAAGCTCGGCTCGTACAAACTTTACTTGACACCGGACTCAGCTCAACAATGTCGCGAATTGGAATGAACAAGGTGTGACTCAGCTCGAAAAGCTCGCAGACAGCTTGATTTGGTGTGCTTAACTAATACTCCCTCCGATTTTTATTTACCTTCCCATTTGACCTTTGGGTGAAAAATAAGGGTGTAGTAATGTATGGTTCAAAAAAGAAGAAGGATGAAAGAGAAATGTCAGAGTAATTCTAGACCACATGTTGATGGCCCAAAATAGAAATAGAGAATAAAGGGTGTTTCAGCCCAATAAGAAAATAGGGAAGATAAATAAAAATCAGAGGGAGTATTTTTTTTTGTTAACAAGGTATTGGTAATAGTTGTGTAGTTCTTTTTTGACGAGCGCAAACTGAACAACGTCCTACTCTACTCATTTACACTCCTGGATCAAGTAGATACCGAATAGGCCTTTGGAAGAAAAGTTATCTCCTCTACTTAATTTATCTCAACGTACACTAGCGAAGTAGAATACCCTCGAGACATGTTCCAGTAGCCCTTCAGTAGTTAGAGGCATAGCTTCACCTCCTACTACACCCTACCTCCATCCTAGCTACATAGTGGCTTTTGCCTACTGCCACACTCCACCTCCTTAGTATTCACATCACCTGCAGCTATCATTACTTGTCTCTGCTTCTCCATTTCTAAATGCCCTTGAGTACTTCAATTTTCTCCTAAAGTCACGAGCACTTCACTCAACAGGTAATATGATACTATAACTTAACAACTTGTCTTCTAGCTGCAAATCTCATGCATGGTATGCATCTGTTAGTTGCTTTCCGAATTAATTTAATTCGTTCTGTAGGGTTGGTGGCTCACAAGTTGATGTCAATCAAGTTAGTGTGAGACACTAATTGTTACAAATTTCACAGGTATGTCAAACTAAAATTAATACATTCCTACAGACTTTGTGGGGTTTATTTTAATCACCTTTGTGAGGATATTATAGATGAACGTATACGATTTCTGCTACACTTAAACTTAAAGTTTGGTGCTTTGTGTTTGACTTGCAACTCTGGGTTTCGGTTTCATGTTCAGCTAAGGTTCAGTTTTTGGTTGATTCCTTGCGTGAACTATTATGCTTCCTTTATATCTAGGATAGATTGAATGTGTTTGTTCCCTTCATGTTGTGTGATAGCTCTATGGCTGTCAAATACATGTTGGATTCTGCCTACCTAATTATTTCCTTTAGTGGCGTGTCTATCGATGGACTCTCTCAGTGGGATCGGATGCGCATTGCATCAAGAAAATGTGTTAGAATGTTGTCTGCTTTCTTGGTGTTGCGCATTAGATCATCGTCTGTAATGCTTTTGAATTGAATCTGTCGGATCAAATACGCGATGTGTTTTGAAGCTGTGTTAGACTGCTGGCTGTTTTGAAAATGTGGCTTCTGCTGGATTAAGGTGTAGCTTACACTATAGGTTCAGAATGTTCAAGTATTTAACTTCAAGTTTTCGTCTTTCATGTCTCAAGCTAAACGCTTCAGTGCTCCTTCTATATATGTTATGTATTTATCGAATATATGTAGTCACCTAATTACTTGGTAGATCTGTGTAAACCATTCGCTCAAAGTCATGTAAGCAATGATGAGCTATCTTCTGTCACAATCTAATTTGAATAGTGTTAGTGGTTTTTCAGAATGAAGCCTAAAGCAACTTACTTGGCTGACTTGAACGCAGACAGCCGTGACTACAAGGTCAAGGTGAAAGTAATAGAAAAAAGACGGCCAAAAACATCTCCCAACAAATATATGATTTACCAGAGTTTGCTACTTGAAGACGAAAAGGCAAGATTACAATTTAGAATGTATATTGGGCTAATGCATTTATCGTTTCAGTTTTGCATCTAAGTGATCGCCTCCCAATCGGATCGGTCGTTAACGAAGGACGGGGGATCAAACGATATTTGTAAGACTCGAGATAACACAAAAAAACAAGTATTCGTGGTAAGTAGAGGTCGGTCCACAGGGAATGGAGTGCAATTGAGTAAGAGAAGCGTGTTTAAGGTCTAAAAAGTGGGGTTTTAAGGGTCGAGTCTATATGTAGACACCCACATTTTGACCGCCAGGTGTCTATAGTAGTTCCCGCCAAACACCCGATGATGATTGGACGTAAACGTGCTTTGACAGACTTGGATATGGGCTCGTAATTATGGACATTTGGTTTAGACTTTTAAGGAGTACAAATCTTACAAAACCAACCTCAAATCCAGGCCCAGTGGGTCGTTTCGAGTCAAATAACACTAATTTGGGTCGAAACCGTCACCAGGGGTAAAACCGTCTTTTAGCGACCGAGTCAAAACCCGGTCAAAGATATTTCCCGAGACTTGTGGACCGACCGTGATGGCTCACGTGTCCAATTCGGACCCCAACTCCACAAAAATCAGCCATACAGAATAATAAACAATTCCGTTTAAGATAGAATTCGATCTCGAGTAGGAATCCTATCCGAGAACCGATTCAAACACTCGACCGAGTGCAATTACTCGGCCAAGTAGCATGAATCAGCCGGTTTCCTCTTTTCTTCCCTCATAAGAAAGCGGAATTCTCGTTCTTCTTAGCTTCTTACTCAAGCGGTAATTCTAGCTCAAACGGGAATCCTATTCAAAAACCAATTCGAGCACCCGACCGAGTGTAAAACACTCGGCCAATACACCCTCAAAACAGCCGTGTTTCCCTTTCTTCTTGGTCAAGAAAGCGGAATTCTTATGCTCCTTAAACTCCTACGTTTCCTATCCTAAGCGGTATTCAAACTCTCCTAAACCAAGGTCGGAAACTCCCTATAAATAGGACCTCCCGTCCAACACAAAACACAACGTTTTTCCAGCCAATATACACGGTTTTTACACACCCATCACACCGAAAATACAGCCTTATAACACGGTTTACATACATCCTCGATAGTTAGAAAATCCCGACACCTTTCCGAAGTCTCGAAATACCGACGAAGCCGGCCAAACCCGACGTCCCAAACCACCCAAACCGATACACCTTAACTCATCCTCATCATCTCGACGCTCCCAAGTCTAAACCACTTCCCGACGAGCCTTATCCCGAGAAAACAAAGCATGTAGGTTGAGGGTGTAAATCAAACCCGTCTCTCCTTCTTCTCTTCTCTTCTCCTCGTTTTTCTTATTATGGGTCTCTCGTCGGTCTTTTTTTTATTTTCTAATATCGATACTACTAAAAACTATTTTCATATATCGAATATTCTTAAAATATGATATCGATTCTATATAATCGAATATCGTATTCACAAGAATTACATTAAGTTTTTCGACGACATCGTTATATTTTGTTCAAAATCCTTTTTCAAACTTTTCGTTCAAAGTCTTTTTTTAAACTTTTCGTTCAAAAAACAAACTTTTCAAAACCTTTTCTGAGGTCATTCCGACTATTCGATATTGATTTCATAATCGAATATCGAATACGACGAATATCGAAAATATAAACCGAGTATAGATTAATCCATATTTGTACGCGATTTATAAAAAAATTAACGATTTTCGACAAAAATAAAAGAGGACAGACCCGCACGCGATTCGCGCCCGGTCCAGGCGACTCGCGCACGAGTCTGTGACCCGGTCCCTTTTTTAGTTTTTCGTTCGTTTATTTTTATTATTCTACGAAACGATTTCTAAATTTATATCTTTTCCAAAACTATTCCAAATATTTGATAATCGACTATCGAATATAACGAATATCGAGAATATTAAGTCGAGTACGAATTATGCGATATTTGTACGCGATTTAATCAAAAAAATTCCGAAAACCGTCGTCGAAATCAGGCCGCCACGCGACCCGCCAGAGTCTCGGGCGAGTCGCGCGGTGACTGCCCACACGCGTCTTTCTCGTTTTTTTATTATTATTTTTTCGAACTTCATTTTTATAACAAAACAACGTTTTAAACAATATTTTTTCAGATTTCGATTAATTTCGATTTTTCTCGATTTCGCATATTTGTTTATTATTTCAATCGTTACTAACCCGTTTTCTCGTGTTTGTAGCAATCTATTTTTCTCATATTTTTTATTGTTTTATTAGACTAAAACGAACTCACATGCTAAAATAACTTTGACGTTAGTAGTTTAACATGCATTAAACGACATAGCAACCCATTTATTTTTCCTCACATGTCTTAGGAAAATAATCTCTGCATATCATTCAATCGTCGAACTAACGCGTGTACACAAAACCGAACGATATCTTAGTAAAGGCCGCTAAGTGCGGGCGGGGTTGGGTGTTCTCACTGAACTTCCCAACATGTACCCTCACCCCTTACTCAGAACCGTGGTTTCCGGATGTCCGAATCCATTGGCAACGAGAGTCATTCAATATACGATTAACCGCTCAAGTCGGCATCGGTATCGTAATGCTAAGGGACGAACCCGATAAACTCTGACATCGGAAATGGGCCAGGCTTTAAGTGTGGCCCACTACGACATAGAGTGGGTTCGAATGGTTCCGAATAACCATAAAATTCGGTGGCGACTCCTACTTCGATTTAAAAATCTATTCGATCCATCTCATATGGAAATTCTATCGCCTCCCCAAAACCCGCGCTTCGCCGCGTCGGGGTGGACCTATGTCATGTCCACAATTTGGCGACTCCGCTGGGGATTAACTGATGTGTCACTTACCATCGGCATCCTCAGGGTGAGACTCGAAAAGAAATCGTTCGATTAGTAATGTACACGTTTTAGTTCAATGGTTCATGCATAACCCCGTTCTATCCCGGGCCGATTACTTGTGACCGACGTCCCACTATACCACGGTGCATTCCCACTTGGATGCACTAAAGACTTCGATGGCGGAACTCGCATGGGTTTTACGGCAGGTTCTAAGACCAACTCGGCTTAGGAAGTTCGTCCTGATTTGCGAGAATGCGATCGTTGTTGGTATAGACCCTATTTGACCGACCGAGAGTTAGACTAAGAGCATACATGGCGTCGTTATACTGTTTCTATGACTACATGCTACTTGATCTTCTTTGGTCTTTTCAAAAACCGTCATTTTTCAAAAACTTACATCTTTTCAAACCCATCTTTTTCAAAACCCGGAAAGCTGCCGAATTTAGGACTTATGATTTTGACTCAAAATAGCCTATTTTTTAGCCGGTATGCTGTCCAAACCTTTTCAAAAAAAAAAACCCGAAATCTCGGCCCGATAACCCTTTTCCCGGTTTTCAAAAAAAAATCGGGTCTTCCAATCCGACTTTTGCTCGGTTTTCAAATCCAAATTCTCTTTTCAAAACCCTCTTCTTCTTAGGACTTCCCGTATTTAGCAGTGTCGGGTCTTGTCATAGGTTGTAAGAGTCTATAGCGTCGAAACTCCGTCGATCTTATATCACGAGTTTCCACCCCATCCCAGTCCGCCTTACTTGTCAAGGCACGGCCCACCTTCGTAGGACCAACTCCTACAAAGGAAAGCCCGTTTACACACTCGAGTCTAAAGTCTGGGGAATTCTCACGTAGACCTTCCTTCGAACAGGACTAGGCCCACTTTCGCCGAATCCTAAGGAAGGCCCACCATTCACGCGTCATCCGTCTAGAAGTCGGTTTTCGGTCTGTTTCTAGTCTAGTCTTTTCCTTGCTCGGGATGTACTTTTGATTCTAAGATCTGGGTCAGTTACTGATTACGCGGTGCCCTTACAGACAGGTCACCCCACACTCGAGCCATGACGCAAAAATCCATAGATGAATTGACCACCTCGTTGGCCCAAATCCAAGACCAATTGAGGAAAATGCGGGAAGACCAGATCGCCATCGTTACTCAGGTTAGTGCCGTGGAACAGGGAACCCCCAATGCTTCGATCGAAGATGACGGACCTCTAGCCGCATTGGCCAGTGCAGTCCTCAAACTGCAAGAACAGGTCCATATGACAACCCAAAGCTCCATCCATACGGAGAATGCTAGGATCTACACCCCACTGACCGATGAACTACCCACCAATCTCAATCTGACGGGTCTGCCAATGTTCGAGGGTACTGAAGACCCGGTCCACCATATCCGGGCTTTCAAGGAGTTCATGGCCCTTAAAGGGGTTAAGTCCAACATGTTCAAGCACCTATTCGCTTCTTCCCTCGAGAAGCACCCAAGAGCCTGGTACTACCGGCTCGATTCCAAGAAATACAAAAATAGGGATGACGTGGCGACGGAATTCGCTCGGAACTACGCCGACAATACGGAAATCCAGACCACTATGCGCACCCGGGAGGTAATGGCCCAGGAGCCTAAGGAAGGATTTACAAAATACCTTCAACGCTGGAGGGCTGAAAGCGTCAAGCTGGTCGATAAGCCCAGTGAAAAAGTGCTGGTTGAAGCCTTCGTCAAGAACCTACTTCCAGCTTACCGGGTCCATCTCCGGTACGCCATCATACCTAGCTTCGCGGTCCTAACTGAAATGGTAACGAGAATCGAGGATGATTTAAGGTTGGAAAGCCTCACAAAGGCCTCCGCCAAGGGATACCAAGGGGCTAGCTCATCAACCAGCAAGCCCACAACTACCGCCGCCACTCGTAGCATTTTCGACGAGGTAAATGCGCTCGATACCTCATCCCAGAAAGCTACCACTCCCCGGGTATTCACCGACATAGGCACTACCTATGAAAACGCCCTTCAAAGGCTATCATCAAAAGGCCTGATCACCCCGATAGGCCCAACACCTGATATCCCGGTCGAACGTCGCTCTAAGGCCTACAACCTCCAGGCCTACTGTCACTATCATCGTGGTAAGGGGCACGATACCGAGAAATGTTGGAAACTGAAGCACCTTATCCAAGATCTCATTGAAAGCGGGAAAATCCCTTTGCCCGGGGGTAAGCCCAACAACAAGGACAACCCGTTAGCCACTCACGCCATCTTTTCCGGGGAAATAATGGATTGCTCACACCTCACTTCCCCATTTATCCCGCAAATAAACGGGATCTGGTGCGATGACGAAGACGATGTCTACCTCACCAAAGGGGAAGTTGTCCCCATCACGCCCGAGGAGATTCAGAAGGTTAAGTCCAAGGCCCTAGCCACTAGTCAAGCCCTCATCATTGCTGAACCACTTAAGGTGGAGCCCGCCCCAGAAGAGCCAACTGCTGAAAAGGCTCTTATAAAACAGCTAAGCAAGACTCGAGTTGACCTCTCTATATGACAACTCCTAGTTAGCTCTCAGGAACATCGAGAGGCACTCACTAAGGCCCTCGATCAAGTCAAAATCGATTCCATGGCTACTCCGGCTGAAATGGTAGCCACAGTCCTACCCCACCTAAAAGGAAGATCCATAGAGGAAGGCCCACTGATTACCTTCTCCAATGCTGATCTACCACCATTCGGGCCGGCCCACAACATGGCCCTCTACATCACGGTTATCTGCCGTGGAAAGTACCTACCCATGACCCTAATTGACGACGGGTCAGCGGTCAATGTCCTTCCCTTAAGGACCGCCAAAGCCCTCGGCGTTACCGAGGCCGACTATATTCCAACAGCTCAAACCATTCAGGCTTTTGACGGAAGTCCAAAGTCAGTAGCCGGAGCCACAAAACTCACTATCATAACCGGCCCGATAGAGAAAGAGCTGGAATTTCAAGTGATCGACGTGACTTCTTCCTTTAACCTTCTGTTGGGAAGACCTTGGATCCATGCAACCAGGGCCATATCCTCTACCTTGCATCGGAAAATCAAACTACCTTTGCATGACTCCGTCATCACTCTAGAAGCCACACCTATGACCGTGGCTAACTGCAACACCTCGGGCCGCACCGATCTCTGGGAGTTCGACTTCGTAGGGGCCATCGAAGAATACCAGCTCTTCCGTCCTTACTTCACAGTCCACCTTGACCGGATGTTGCAGAATTTGGGCTTTCTACCTGGGGTTACATCAAGGCCCGATCTCCCTGCAGGAAAAATTCTCAAAGTTCTGGACAATGGAAGGACCCAAACCGGCTTGGGCTACACCCTGACCCCGGAAAACATGGGTCAAACTGAAACCAGTAAGGTTATCTTTGTCACTCCAGTGTTCGAGACTGTTCAAACTGGCCTATATCGGCCTACCACCACACGCCCTGGGACCCACTTGGCCCAGGACTGCAACTACATACCAGACGACATCTTCGGTCTCATCCAATCCGAAGATGCTAAGAATGCACTAGGGCTACTTTTTGGAGAGGAACTCGCTGTCCCAACACCGAAGGAAGAGCTAGTCAGCCTCATTCTCCGCAGTCGCACCTTTGATCCATCTAAACTAATCTCAGAAGTCGAGTCTGGCACCAGAGCTTGGAGGAAAACTGTCAAATGGACTGACAGTCAAGGAAGAACTTACAAGCTGATCATAGGGGAAGGAGAGATGCCAGAATCTGAGTCTGAGTCTGAGTCAGAGTCTGAGTCAGAGTCTAAGATTGAGTCTAGTGAGCCTGGTGCTAGGGTCAGTCCTATAACTCCCCCTCTCCCTTTAGCCATTCCTGGTGCCTCGGGGTCTGTCCCGGGCACCCTACCTATCCCGCCACTGACTAGTGATCAGATGGCAGCTCTTTTCGAGCTCTTTTCCCAATTTATGATCAATAATAACAACCGTTCTGCTTACGACTTGTCTCATTTTCAAAACTTTCTCAATTTCAAAAATTTTATGTGCAATGACATTGAGAAGCCCGACGAACAGGTATCCTTACCTCCACATCTGATCGAGCAACTAGAGCAAAGGGAATCCCGCAATCCGGTAATCGAAGAAACCGAATCCATCAACGTGGGAACAACCTTAGAACCTCAGATGCTTAAGATAGGGCTATCCTTAGATCCCGAGGAGAAACAACAATTCATAGTTCTCCTTCAAGAATTCAAAGACGTCTTCGCATGGTCCTACAAGGACATGCCGGGGATTGATCGCGAAATAGCCGAGCACCATATACCAATCAAGGAAGGGTTCGAGCCGGTTAAACAAAAACTCCGACGCATGAGGCCCGAATGGTCCCTCAAGGTCAAGGAGAAAGTCGATAAACAATTCAAGGCTGGGTTCATACGAGTCTCCGAGTATCCAGATTGGGTTGCAAACATAGTACCAGTCCCTAAAAAGGATGGTAAGATTCGTGTCTGTGTAGACTTTCGGGATCTTAACAAAGCAAGCCCGAAAGACGATTTCCCGTTGCCACACATCGATATACTGGTGGACAACACAGCAGATCATGCCCTTCTATCATTTATGGACGGGTATGCGGGGTATAATCAGATAAAAATGGCAGAAGAAGATATGGATAAGACCACCTTCATTACACCTTGGGGTACTTATTGCTATACTGTTATGCCATTTGGTCTCATCAATGCCGGGGCCACCTACCAACGAACCGCCACGACTTTATTACATGACATGATGCATAAAGAAGTGGAAGTTTACGTGGACGACATGATCGTCAAATCCAAAGACAGGGACGGTCACATCACCGCCCTGAGAAAGTTCTTCACCCGATTACGCAAATACAACATGAGGCTAAACCCTCAGAAATGCAGTTTCGGGGTAACATCTGGCAAATTACTGGGTCATATCGTCAGCCAACGAGGTATAGAGGTCGATCCAGCCAAAATCAAGGCCATCACCGAGATGCAGCCCCCTAAAACCGAAAAAGAGATAAGAGGGTTTCTCGGAAAAGTCCAATACATCAGTAGGTTCATCTCAAAGCTAACCATGGTGTGTGAACCGATCTTCAAAAAGCTGAAAATAGGAGAACGGTTACTATGGGATGATAAATGTCAAGCAGCCTTTGATAGAATCAAGGAAATTTTGGCCTCACCACTGGTCCTAATGCCACCTCAGCACGGTTTGCCTTTGTCGCTATACCTAACCACGACAGAGACAGCCATGGGGGCTATGCTAGCTCAAACGGTCAATTCTGAAGAACGAGCCATATACTACATCAGCAAGAAGTTTTTAGAGTACGAGTGTAAGTACACCATGCTCGAAAAGACATGTTTAGCTTTGGTCTGGGCCACTAAGAAGCTCCGACATTACATGCTCAGTTACGAGGTACAAGTATTATCCAGAATGGATCCCATCAAATACCTTTTCGAAAAGCCCATCCTCAATGGCAGGATATCAAGATGGACCCTTATGTTGGCAGAATTCGACCTAAAATTCGTACCATTGAAAACCATCAAAGGACGAGTAGTAGCCGAATTTCTCGCTGACAGTCCCATAACCGAAGAAGGACACACCGACACTTGGTCCTTCCCGGATGAAGACATTTTCCACACTGATACCGAAGCATGGGACTTGTACTTTGACGGGGCATCCAATTTCCGAGGATTTGGAGTCGGGATCCTCCTAATCTCACCAAAAGGGGAACATACCCCCGTATCAATCAAACTAGACTTTGACGTCACTAACAACGCCGCTGAGTATGAAGCATGTATCCACGGGCTACAAGCCGCCGCCGACTTAGGGGTCACAAACCTCCGAGTACACGGCGATTCGTCTCTGGTCATTAATCAAGCGCTTCAAAAATGGAAAACTTGAAATGCAAATCTCGTGGCCTACCAGGCACGAGTAAGGGATCTCGAGAAACAATTCCAGAAGGTAGAATATATATACCTACCTCGGGAAGAGAATCAATTCGCAGATGCACTCTCAAAACTGGCATCTTTGCTAAATATTCCCGACCATATGACCAGTATGCCAATATGTGTCGAAAGACGATCCGAGCCAGCATATATCCACGACATCGAAGAAGTCGAGATACCCGATCCCGAGCCGTGGTATCAAGCTGTGTTGACATACCTAGCAGTCGTGGAATATCCACCCGGAGCTGACAACCGAGCCAAAAAGGCCCTGCGAAGACTGGCAACCTAGTTTATCCGCACCGACGATGGGCAACTCTACAAAAAGACAGCACAGGGGGCTCTCCTTCGATGTGTCGACAAAACCAACGCCGAAAAAGTTATGGCTGAAGTACATGATGGCGAATGCGGTCCACACATGAATGCCCAGATGCTAGTCCGAAAAATCATGAGGCTCGGTTACTACTGGAATAGCATGGAAACCGATTGCCAGCTATATGTTAGACATTGCCATAATTGTCAATTTTTTGCCAATGTACAACATATGCCACCATCCTTGCTATACACCATGACATCACCATGGCCATTTTCAACATGGGGAATCGACATAATTGGGAAGATAAACCCCTCGGGAACCGGAGGACACTGCTTCATTTTGGTAGCAATCGACTATTTCACCAAATGGGTCGAAGCTGAATCCTATCGTATTCTCAACGCTAGCCATGTTGCCAAGTTCATTCAAAATAAGATAATATGCCGGTATGGGATCCCTCATGAGTTCATTAGTGACCACGGGACCCATTTTCAAGCCGAAACAGCAGCCTTACTAACCAAGTACAAGATTCAAAGGCATACGTCTTCACCCTACCGACCCCAAACCAATGGAGCGGTAGAAGCGGCTAATAAAACAATTGTCACCATACTCAAAAAGATGGCTGATAATTATCGAGACTGGCCCGACAAAATACCATTTGCCCTTTGGGGATATCGGACCTCGATTCGTACTGCGACCGGGGCAACACCGTATTACCTTACATACGGCATGGAAGCAGTCCAACCCGTTGAGTTAGAAGTACCATCACTCAGAATCCTACTTGAGAGTCAAGTACCTGAAGCTGATTGGGTTCAAGCACGATATGACTCGCTAGTCCTTTTAGATGAACGACGATCTCGTGCCCTCAATTATATTCAAATCTATCAGAAGAGAATCCAGCGGGTTTTCAACAAAAGGGTGAGGCCCAGAAACATCAAAGAAGGAGATTTGGTCCTCAAATCAGTTCGAGCTTTATTACTAGTAGACCCAAGGGGAAAATTCAAACCTAACTGGGCTGGGCCATATCTGGTAAAGAAGATTCCATCAGGTGGAGCGGTAATGCTAACGGATCTGGACGGGAACGAGTTTGTCAACCCAACTAACCTGACCAGCTGAAACGCTACTACCCTTAACCCACCTCTCTCAATGTCATTTGCAAAAGTTTATCAAAAACATCTTTTTTTCAAACTTTTAAAAAGACAAGTCAAAAGCTAGAATTACTTATTCTACTGTTACAAACATCTTGAACCAATAGTCTTGATGTGTTTCGAAATTGCAAATTAATTCAGTCTGAACTACGTTTGGTTTGATTCCATTTATTATGGATACGTAGGCAGCCCCTCAAAAGGGCACAACCACTGCAATCGAAAAAAGGAAAACGGGAACGGTTCTTTAATAAACCTTTCTTTATTTATTCCAAAAATAGTAAAATTACAAAAACAAATCAGCACACAATAAATAAATACTAATACTTAAATAATAAAAAACTAGGGCATTTTTCCCTTTCCTTTGCCCTTAGCCTCCTTTTCGGTCCATCGGCGTCGAGGTGGAGGTGAATGCTCCCTAATCACCAAGGGAACCTCCCTAACCCGGGCTCGTTTCTTCAAACTCGGCTCCCCGGGCACCTCATTATCACGCGGGCCTAGCCTGTCTCGGACCGCTAGCCTCGGTCCGAGTCTTCCCTCCAAATCGCTAGCACCAGTCTCATTAGCCCGAGTCTTAGTTTTTGACTTAGAACCAGACCCTGGTTCAACAAAGGTAATGGGAGTCTCCTCGAAGAACCGCCTGTTATTTTTGGCCGATTCTCGGCGGGCCAAGTCAAGAGCTTCTTCAGTTTTCAAAGTTTTACGGATCTCCTGTGATTCCTCATAAGTCCATTTGCGATATGATTCAGAAACCCAAGTGGTTTGACAAGGGCGAGGTATAGTCCACATGATACGAGTAAACCAGCGCTGTAACCACGTGTCACACATAGCTTCCGTCAATTGGATCGAAACGCTAATAATTGCCTCAGTCTCAGGGATCTCCTGAAACGAACCGAACTGTCTTAGGATACGGTCCGGATAGATATGGACAGTCCAGTCCAAAGACAAAATCACCAGATAACGGGCCTTGTCTCTCCTAGCTAACCCTGTCAGCCTCGAAAGGAACCACCAGATGACGTTCCATCTGATCAAAGGCCCACCATGGAACGTTAGCTCTTCATCCCAATACTTTTGAGTTATGAGATGACTTGATCTTATTCGGCGAGACCTTGAACCAATCTGACTACTGCGATATTTGGGTATGTTCACCGGGGGCTCTATGATCGACAGACGCTCGGATAACCAAATCTGCAAAAAAATAAAAAAAGTTTTCGAAAAGTCAAAAACTTTCGAAATTCGAAAAAATCGAAAAAATCAATATTTTCGTAAAAATTGGAAAAATTCGAAAATTTCGGCAAAATCAAATATTTTGAAAAAATCCGGAAAATTGAAAATTCCGGAAAATTCCGGGAAAATTCGAGATTACCGCAAAAATCGGGATATCGGGCAATTGTTCGAGAAAAACGATTAAATACCTGCAAAAGACGGATGCTCCCTGTCAATTGCTGACTTGGTTCGAGTCTCCTAGCGTCAAGACCCATAATAATCTCCCCAGTTATCAGCCAAGCCGAGCTGTGACCTGTCTCCATTTGGTCAACTATGTTGATTAGCCTGATCTCACCTAAGCATGAGTCAGCATCCATTCGACCTTCGAAGGCATATCTATGCAGCATACAAAAGGCAAAGGCCCTACGCCTATGGGTAGAAGTAATTCTTTCACCAACCGGGTCCATAAATTTGTCAGCCAAGTCAAATAGGGAAACTGAATTTCCCTTCACCATACGGGCTGTCTCAGCATGCGACAAGCCTAGAAAATCCCTCAACCTCCTCCTTGGGTCAGGATAAAATGGGGGAATAGCAGGACGAGCATTAGGGCACCACCCGCCAATAGCCGCTATCTCTTCAGGAAGAGGACATATTTCTCCTCGAGGAAATGCAAAAACATGAAAGGTAGTATCCCAAAAGGATAAGCAAGCATCAAGGAAGTGCGAATCTACTTTAAGTCGCTGAAGTGGGAATAAAGCCACAATTCCCATTTGAGTTAACTGGACTCTGTCTTCATCTCGAAAATCCTGGGCCCACGCATGAAGCATCGCGGTCAAATGATCAATACCCATTGCAAGAATAGTTTCTTTTATTTTATCTTAAAAAGTCTAAGGATTTTGAGATAGAAGAAAAAGATTTGGGTGGGAATATGAAAAATAAGAAGCCAAAGCCCTCTATTTATAACAGGGAATATCCCTTTTCCTAGTCATCACAGGAATAGGACTTTGGCCCCACTTCCCCTATTTCATCTAAGCATACAGGCCTAACCAGGAAATTCCAGGAATCCGTGTCAGAATCCGATTAGGAATCAAAGTCATCCCAAGCATCCTTATTTTCAAACTTTCCAAAAAAAATTCAACCTTTTTCTTTTCAAAAATTTTTCGAAAAAATCATCATTTCTTCCCCAGCGTCAGTGTTTCGCCTAAATGTTACATACAAATTATGTCAGCATACAAGTACACCCAAGACTCCCAGAAATTCTAAGTTCCCCAGTGGAAAAGCTCAGGCAACTTCTTAGCTTCCAAGGCAAGCTCCCGCGCAATTCTAAGACAGGATATATCTGCAAACAGGTATACCCATAGCTTCCTAGGCAAGCTCCCGCGACATTATCAACATCAACTCAGGTATGATTTCTATTCTATGGCTAGCGAGCCCTTCACGCAGGTTTAATGGACCCTAAACGACCCGATCGGAAGTCTGCCAGGTTTTAATCCTTGATTGACCTGGTAGCTACTCTGACTTTTGCCTTGTCCAAGCCTCAGTCAGAGTGGGGGCTCTGTAGACACCCACATTTTGACCGCCAGGTGTCTATAGTAGTTCCCGCCAAACACCCGATGATGATTGGACGTAAACGTGCTTTGACAGACTTGGATATGGGCTCGTAATTATGGACATTTGGTTTTGACTTTTTAAGGAGTACAAATCTTACAAAACCAACCTCAAATCCAGGCCCAGTGGGTCGTTTCGAGTCAAATAACACTAATTTGGGTCGAAACCGTCACCAGGGGTAAAACCGTCTTTTAGCGACCGAGTCAAAACCCGGTCAAAGATATTTCCCGAGACTTGTGGACCGACCGTGATGGCTCACGTGTCCAATTCGGACCCCAACTCCACAAAAATCAGCCATACAGAATAATAAACAATTCCGTTTAAGATAGAATTCGATCTCGAGTAGGAATCCTATCCGAGAACCGATTCAAACACTCGACCGAGTGCAATTACTCGGCCAAGTAACATCAATCAGCCGGTTTCCTCTTTTCTTCCCTCATAAGAAAGCGGAATTCTCGTTCTTCTCAGCTTCTTACTCAAGCGGTAATTCTAGCTCAAACGGGAATCCTATTCAAAAACCAATTCGAGCACCCGACCGAGTGTAAAACACTCGGCCAATACACCCTCAAAACAGCCGTGTTTCCCTTTCTTCTTGGTCAAGAAAGCGGAATTCTTATGCTCCTTAAACTCCTACGTTTCCTATCCTAAGCGGTATTCAAACTCTCCTAAACCAAGGTCGGAAACTCCCTATAAATAGGACCTCCCGTCCAACACAAAACACAACGTTTTTCCAGCCAATATACACGGTTTTTACACACCCATCACACCGAAAATACAGCCTTATAACACGGTTTACATACATCCTCGATAGTTAGAAAATCCCGACACCTTTCCGAAGTCTCGAAATACCGACGAAGCCGGCCAAACCCGACGTCCCAAACCACCCAAACCGATACACCTTAACTCATCCTCATCATCTCGACGCTCCCAAGTCTAAACCACTTCCCGACGAGCCTTATCCCGAGAAAACAAAGCATGTAGGTTGAGGGTGTAAATCAAACCCGTCTCTCCTTCTTCTCTTCTCTTCTCCTCGTTTTTCTTATTATGGGTCTCTCGTCGTTCTTTTTTTTATTTTCTAATATCGATACTACTAAAAACTATTTTCATATATCGAATATTCTTAAAATATGATATCGATTCTATATAATCGAATATCGTATTCACAAGAATTACATTAAGTTTTTCGACGACATCGTTATATTTTGTTCAAAATCCTTTTTCAAACTTTTCGTTCAAAGTCTTTTTTTAAACTTTTCGTTCAAAAAACAAACTTTTCAAAACCTTTTCTAAGGTCATTCCGACTATTCGATATCGATTTCATAATCGAATATCGAATACGACGAATATCGAAAATATAAACCGAGTATAGATTAATCCATATTTGTACGCGATTTATAAAAAAATTAACGATTTTCGACAAAAAAAAAAAAAAGAGGACAGACCCGCACGCGAGTCGCGCCCGGTCCAGGCGACTCGCGCACGTGTCTGTGACCCGGTCCCTTTTTTAGTTTTTTGTTCGTTTATTTTTATTATTCTACGAAACGATTTCTAAATTTATATCTTTTCCAAAACTATTCCAAATATTTGATAATCGACTATCGAATATAACGAATATCGAGAATATTAAGTCGAGTACGAATTATGTGATATTCGTACGCGATTTAATCAAAAAAATTCCGAAAACCGTCGTCGAAATCAGGCCGCCACGCGACCCGCCTGAGTCTCGGGCGAGTCGCGCGGCTGACTGCCCACACGCGTCTTTCTCGTTTTTTTATTATTATTTTTTCGAACTTCGTTTTTATAACAAAACAACGTTTTAAACAATATTTTTTCAGATTTCGATTAATTTCGATTTTTCTCGATTTCGCATATTTGTTTATTATTTCAATCGTTACTAACCCGTTTTCTCGTGTTTGTAGCAATCTATTTTTCTCATATTTTTTATTGTTTTATTAGACTAAAACGAACTCACATGCTAAAATAACTTTGACGTTAGTAGTTTAACATGCATTAAACGACTTAGCAACCCATTTATTTTTCCTCACATGTCTTAGGAAAATAATCTCTGCATATCATTCAATCGTCGAACTAACGCGTGTACACAAAACCGAACGATATCTTAGTAAAGGCCGCTAAGTGCGGGCGGGGTTGGGTGTTCTCACTGAACTTCCCAACACGTACCCTCACCCCTTACTCAGAACCGTGGTTTCCGGATGTCCGAATCCATTGGCAACGAGAGTCATTCAATATACGATTAACCGCTCAAGTCGGCATCGGTATCGTAATGCTAAGGGACGAACCCGATAAACTCTGACATCGGAAATGGGCCAGGCTTTAAGTATGGCCCACTACGACATAGAGTGGGTTCGAATGGTTCCGAATAACCATAAAATTCGGTGGCGACTCCTACTTCGATTTAAAATTCTATTCGATCCATCTCATATGGAAATTCTATCGCCTCCCCAAAACCCGCGCTTCGCCGCGTCGGGGTGGACCTATGTCATGTCCACACTATACTAAAACGCAATAAATAACAAGAGATGATCAATTAAGGAAAAAGTGTTAGGGGGAAGTCGGGATTCGGAAATTGGGGTCTAAGAATCTCGAAATTGGGTTTTAGTCACAACGTTGATAAAGGGAAAATGCCACCTTTCGGTTTCCTCACCCAACCCACCTAAAAACCCGCTTTCGCGGCAAAGAAAGGTAAGTCTCAAGTCAAGGTAACTCCTACCCCGAGTTTCCCCATATTGATAGGAGTGAGTCAAGGTCGATCTAGCTGCAGTCTAAGTCAACAAAGACACAAAAACCTCAAACTTGATAAATCAACAAGCAAGCAACCCACCAACATCCCTCAATTCAAATAATCCAAGTCCTCATCCTTAAACCCCCCCAACAAGAAATCTACTCACTACTCATAATGGAAAGCATCAAAACAATAACAATGGAGAAAACAACTAAAACATGCATGTTAACTAAAACTAAATAAAATAACAACAAAACAACAAGGAAATTACGATCTAACAAAATAAACTAGCGAATAATCTAGAACAACATAAATAAAATATAGAGATTAGAGAGTGGAAGAGAAATATACCAACTATGAAGATCTACAATAAATAAGAAGATTGCATAAATAAATTAAAGGTTGAATCTTGATGAGGAGAATAAAGAGATTTGTCACTAATCCCTTGATAAACCCCAAAAATCTTCAAATAAAACTTGAATTCTTCAAACTTGAATGTAGATCTAGAGAATTGATGAAGAAAACTATGGAGATTTACCACTAGATTACTATCTAAATTACTAGATTTGTAGAGAATTAATAGAAATATTACTAGAATGATCTACTAATGGAGGCCTACTAAAACTACCCTAACCTAAGGAGGCACACTTAAGGCACAAAAACGAAATGAAAACCTAAAGTTACTATATATAATAATATAAGTCCTTAATGGGTCACACAATCTTAAAGCTCATAATCCAATCCTTGCCCATTAGTGAGACTTCTACTCTTTGGGTGAGACTTTGTCCTTTGAGTCTTCATAGGGTGAAGTTTTGCCCTGCGGATTCTCTCAAATATGGCCGAAATACCGTCGGGCGAAGTTTTGCCCGGTCAAAATCTCGTAAGGTGAAATTTCGCCCGGTCAAAATCTTGTATGGTGAAATTTCGCCTGGTGAAATTTTTTGTCCGAAATGGCAATCTGGGGAGGAACACCGTCTGGAGAAATTTCACCCGGTCAAATTCTCATCGGGTGAAATTTCGCCCTGTGACTTCAGAGGGCCATAACTCTCTCGTTTGAACTCCGATTGGGGCGTGTGATATATTGTTGGAAAGATAAGAATATAAGCTTTCACCTCCAACTAGAATCGCTCCGATCCGAGGTCTAGAACTCTAGATATATTCATTTGAAGTTCGACCTCTCCGGTGAAGATGCCCAATGGATTATAGTTTTTCTTTTTCGCTCAAGGTTTCACCTCTTGGGTTTGGACTTTGGATTTTAAGTTGTGTGCTTTGCTTTTCGGACGGTATCCCTCTCTTTCATGCTCATAGAAGCTCGGACACGTTTATGGTCGAAAATTCTATCAAAATAGACAAAAAACTACCAAAAACACGTAAAATGCAAAAGAGAGACACTAATGCGAGAATTACTCAAAATACGGCGATAAGCGCGCTCAAGTCTCGCAAAACGAGGGAAAAACAGGTCTAAATGGTAGGAAAAATGGTCTAAATTTGACACACAACACTAAGATACACTCTAAGCTATTGAAGTTGCTGAATGAGTCATACCTATGATTGTTGATTGAAGTTGCTGAATGAGTCATACCTATGATTGTTGGAAAGAAATTAATTTTGCCAATCTGAAAAAGAAACAAGTCATTTGTTATGTCATGAAATAGGAAGTGTGTTTATGCAATTCTCAACGTGATTCTTGTTATTCGTCACTGAGAAACAGCTCTTTATTCACTCGAGGGTTAAGACCGATATACTGATATACTGATGAGGCTCTAGTGTTTGTTGTGCCCACTAACCACCAAAACATGAATTGTATGAAGTACTTCATCAGTTCTGTACCCAAATGTTTCGCTTAGATTACGGCACCTGGTTGCTCAACGGACCAGTATGGTCACTGAACCTTCGCTTTGTACTAAATAGTTGCCGAGAATATATATAAACTACAGCTATTGCACGCTGCTCTCTCAGCGACTACCAGTGTTTGTGCCACCCATTAGCTGTCTTAGAAAGAGGACTACAGTTTTCATGAGCCATGGAATTATGGAGTCGGCATTTGATCTTGATGAATAACCCAGACCTGCTGCCACATACTTTGCTCCTAATTGTACAGTCTCTGATGTTTAGTTCTGCAATCGCTTGCTTATTATTTTTGTTTAAAGTATAGTCTGCAGAATTCTTTACCATCTTTTGGTGCACTCTACTTTTAGTAAAACAATTACTGTGTGGGATTACGATTCCTGTATACAACTTGCAGGGCGCGAAGATGTGCGGTGCTCTGTTTGCCGATCAAGTTGTAATGTATGAAGATGCAATTCATCGTAACAAGACATATGAAATAACGAATGCTGCTATCAGTCCTCTCAAACTCGAATGAAAGACAAGTCCGACTGATCTCGACTACCAAATGACATTCAGCCGTCGAACAATCATATTTCCATTGGATGATGACGCTGGTCTTGGTGCTGCTGCTACCCAAGAGTACCGACCAATCTCGTAGCTTCCTAGGCAGCAAGAGTATTCTGAACTATTTGGTAAGTAACTTTGTGCCTCTAGATCGCTACCTCGGGGTTCTAAGATGATGCGACTTGGTTAACCTGAGTGCCACTTTAATTGCACGGTAGCTCTCATCTGCGACCAACACATGGTGATTATGTAGCTGGAAGTATTCCACTTTAATAGTTATGATGTCGGCGTCGGACATATTCCACATGAAACACTCTGTAAGTCGATAACTGTCAGTGCATAACCACTAACACAACTATTAGACACCTAATCTATATCTTCACACGTCCTTCAAAACTCTACAGGACAACAATCAAGCTTTTGCTATCATCCATGAAATGCTGCAGCGTAGGAAGCTCAGGGTCCATGTTGGTCCAACAATGTCACTATCAATAAGTAACATTCTGTAGTGGGTGGTAAAACAGGTTGTCGTGGATGACGCTGGTATCAACAATCCAGTAAATAGTGTCAGCACTCCAACATCATATTTACAGACTCAAATACCTGAAACAGTTCCAGCAGAAGTGAAGCAAGTCAGCATAGATGAAGCTGACATCAGCAACCCAGCAGCCACTGTCGACACTCCATCGCCTGAAACTCCTCAAATAACTTATAATTTTATCCAGCATCTTAGACTAAAGCCTATCTAACGGCAAAACTCTGTCATCTTCTCTGTGATTCATAACTACCAAAACAAGTATATGGGGCAAACATGCCCGTATTTTAGACACGTTCCATGACGGTTTATGGGACTTTGCCTATCTAACGGACTCTGTCATCTTTGAGGAGTTTACGGGGCAAACATGTCCGTATTTTGTGTAGCCAGATATTTGGGATTCATTTGGATAAGCGTATTTTCTGTTTAGGTTCGGTTACTGTATTCATGCATTATAGACACGTTCCATGACAGTTCAGTGCACCATTAATGACCATTGCCTCAATTTGGTCATATGTGATGTATTTTCTTAGAGAGCCCAAGGAGGAGACTGTGACCCTTGGTCCTATTGTGCGAGAAGGAGAGTATGTAAGTATTTATGTATGACTTTCAGGTTTATGTTCAAATTGCAAAGCAACGCCTGCTGCTGCTGCGCTTGACATCTGCTCAAACGTATTGCTTTCATCTTGGACGCGGAGAAACAACTAGTTTAGTAAAAAAAGATCAAAAAATAATTATGGTATAAATGCGTTGGTATTTTTATTGTAATTATAGGTAAAAGATATGAGTATAATAGTAAAAAAAACATGACGCGGGTAGGAAAGATTTGGAATGAGAAGAAGATAGAAAGACAAATCAAAACAGAAAAATAGTGATTGAACCCTCAATTGTGAAATCAAATCCTTTAACTTTTGATTAAGGTAATTAGACTCCTTAACTTTGCCAATACGTGAAATTAAAACTTTTTTTTTATTTATTTTCCGATCAATTGCTCAATTTCTCGTCAATTTCTCAAACTAGAATATGAATACGTACATTACGGTAGAATAGGAATACATACATTACAATAGAATATGAATACGTACATTACGGGATAAAATATTTATCAAACTACTTGGTATATACGAATACGTACATTACGAATATGAGTAGTATTTTTTTGGTACTACTTCGTACTTGGGAATATGTATTTCTATACGTATACATATTATATTGGTGTATTTTGGGGTAAAATATTTATTGATAGTAACGAGATATTGACATGAAATTGACGAGAAATTGAGCAATTGATCGGAAAAAAAAAAAAAAAAAAAAAAAAAGGTTTAATTTCACAATATTGACAAAGTTAAAGGATCTAATTGCTACAATCAAGAGTTAAGGGGCTTGATTTCACAATTGAACAAAATAAAGGGGTTCAATCACTACTTTCCCGCAAATCAAAATGGAATATGAGAAGAAAATAGAAGTAATGAGGTCAAAAAAAAAGTGACACTCCATAAAGAGTAAGTCTCCCTTGGATATCACAAGTATATATCCGTCGTAAGTATAAAAAAGATCGAATATCATCAAATACCATATTTGACCCGTCACAAGTTACAAACAACAATTTGTGTGGTAAAAATTGGGTTGCAGCCTTGCGGGTCGAAAAAATATACTCCTAGAAATTTGATAAGTATTTACTTTTTTTTCCTCATAAAAGGTGGATCAACGTGAAGAATCAAATGGAAGTGAGATGTAATACGGACTACGGAGTATTGCCTACGTTTCATTGATATCTTTCACGTTTACTTTTTTTAAACCACGTTTACTTTTTTTTTACCATTTCTTTGATTTATCTCACTTTCTTATTTTATTTTCTCTCCACTTTAATTCTTTTGTAATTATATTTTCATACTTGCATGCTCAATCAATCCTAAAATTTCATAATTATTCCTATATTACACTTTTCTATTCCAAAGAAAGTTAAGTTCATATTTTAAACCACCTTTTAATCCAAATTCTTTCTTAAACCTCGTCAATTCTAAAAATTGATCAATCGTTCACTATGGATTATAGTTCGGTAATCATATTTTAATTGAAAATTAGGGTTTAATTGATAATTAGGTTAATCTTTCTTGTAGAGAGTTAGGGTTTAGGTGGTCGGAGGGTGGTGTTGCCGGAGTTTAGAGGCGGAAGTCAAGGTTTAGGGTTAATTTCTATTGAATTGTCAGGCGGAAGTGATTATGTTAGTTTTTTTTTTTTAAAAAAAAATTCTAATTTTAATTGTATTATTATTTTCTAATTAGATTTTTATTATGAAGTATAATTATCGAATTAATTCTACAATTTTAATCTCGTATATATATTACACGGAGGAATAAATATTTTTTCCCAAATTAAAAAAAAAAAAACTAATGCGGAGTACTAATCATTTTTCCCAAAAAAAAACTTGAAAAAATAATAAGATTAGTGATCTTTTAAAAACAAAGGGGAAACAATTTTAAAAAGCGTAAGAAAAAGCAAAATAATATGTGTCTTCTAATAATATGTCGTCGGCATAATGGACTGATAGAGGGAGATGAAGTTTGAGAATTTTTCTCAAAATCTCCCTAGAGAAGTAAAAGGAGAAGATGGAATGAGAAGGATAAAATTATACGAGTAATTTTTAGGTAGAAATGAGTAACAAGTCGTTAAGAAAAGTACCACCCAATTCTTTTTGTTAAGAGATGTGTCATTTTGGTGGAAGAAATGAATGAATATTGGTTTTGGAAGTAGTCCAGCTATCTCCCATATCCAAACCCGATACCGATACCGATACCGATACCGATACCGATACCGATACCGATACCGATACCCAGGTTTAGTCCCCTCCTCCTTGACGATTCCAGCAAACCTTGCTGCATCCCTTCGCCTTGCCCTCGCCGGAGTACACTGTTCACCTCGCTCTCCCACTACGACGCTATTTTTCCCGACCAATTCTCCTTGTCGGAGAAGTACAATCAGGTTGTTCTATTTCTCGTTTTTAAGGTTATTGCCTGATTTAGGGTTTTGTTTCTTCTTCTTCTTCTGCCTTTAATTGACCCCTTTTCGCTTCATTTTACCCGTTTTTGTTACTAATTTAGGGTTTTGTTACAAGCTGAATAACAGATTGAAAAAAAATCGAAACTGAGGGTTTTGTTTTGTTTTGTTAACATACTGAATTCAGAACATGAGATTACAGATATTGAGGTAACTATAACCAACTGTAGATATGCTATTTAGACCAGACTGCTAACACAATACTATAACACATAAGTCTGCTGATTTCTTGGCTTTATTCTTGCTGTTTTGTAGTACTATAAGTTAAGAATATCACAGCTTGCTGATTAACCTCTGACTTCATATCTGCTTAGTCCCGAGTTCAATGTGGTATCCGAATGTAAACATTCATATTCCACCTCATTCTTTTCTTATATCCACTTTGCAGAGATCACTGCTTTCACTCACCGTGTTGGATGTTTCTGTTGATACTTGATAGTGTCGTAAGTACATTTATCTCTCTCTTATATTTTTTGGCTGCAGTAACTTTTACATGTGATTATCTGTTGTTTGGTACATTTGTTTTTCATTTCACATCCTAAAGTAGAAGTTGGCTGCTAGTGGGCGTCTAGCCTTGTTTTTGCGTACCATAACATGGAAAAGCGTGTTGGTATATACTCCATAATTCATTAATTCTGTGTCTCAACCAAGGATACATTGTCCGAAGTTCGATGCGGTTCGAGTTCGAAGTTTGGGTTCGAAATTCGCTACCCCAGGTGAACTCGGTTCGGTCCTATATTTAAACGAATTAATTTAGACAATACTATAATTTAAACGAATTATAAAAGCTACGTAATATTAATAAACAATTTTATTTAAAAAATATCAAAAATACTTTCACAATTTAGTTGTGACAAATAATTGTGACAAATAATTGTGACAATATTGCCCATATTGTCACCCCTATTTGTCACAATTAATTTTAAAAATAAAATTGTGACAATTATTTTGAAATATATCCGTGATTTTCACGTTTAAAATTAAAAATTTAGAACACACAAAATGAAACTTATAACCAGAAAACACAAAACATACATGTCGACCCGAAGAAATACACTAAACACGGAGAACCCTAAATTTGACGACGTGAAGAAGACGACTCACGAAGAAGATGACGCGCCGGTAACACACATGTCATTAGTCTGTCGTTCCACCTCCTCTCACAGACGCAACCAGGCAATCGCTTACAAGTGATTTTTTTTTCAATTTGTTGAATTTCATTATTTATTTTTGATTCAAATACAATTACCAGTCCTATGTAGGGGCTTCAATTGAAGCTTTTTGTTACTAATTCTGATCTATTTCGAGTGTAGCATTTTTTTTTACTAATTTATACTCCGTAGTTTTTTTGGTTAGAGTTTTTTTGCAGAGTACGAGTTTTTGCTTTTTGTTGATGTCTCTAGCTACTGCGTTGTTTCCAAATTTTTAGGTAAGTTTCATCCTCATTCTGACTCCGTCACTGATGTTTCGTAGTTCAGATCGGTTGAGTTGAGATTGTTTGAATTTTGTGCAGTTAAGTCTCTAATTACGTTGTATTATTGGAATTTGTGCTATGATTAAGGGAATTGCTTGCTATTCAAAGTGCGTGTATCGTATTTTCATGTGTAAATTAATGAAGAGTCTGTCTGTTCAAGGGAGTATCAATTTTTGTGTCGAAATCGAGTTTTAGGTGTTTTGATTAAGTTTGAAAGTGTCATCATTTTGTTGAATTGTTAAGGTGTGTAGTTTGTTGATTGTAATTTAGATGTCTAAATGTATATAAAAAAATGGGAATTTCATTTCAGTTTTTCGGTAATATCGTGGTTTTGATTGTTATTCTAATTGTATCCCTACATTGAGAAATGGCTAGTTGACACCAAAAGTTTTCACCCCTGATTTTACTGTCATTGCAGAGGTTAGTGTTGCCTTTGTCCACTTATCTTCCTTTTAACGACCAATTATGCTAGCGAGTTACAAGTACACATGTAATACTGAACCAACGTAGATCAGAACTGCCCTATTGATTGCATTTGCACCAAATACAAATTTCATATGCATAGTTACGATAAAGTCATTGACTAGTGTTATTGATAGCTTAGGTTAAACTTTCATGTGACTATCTTTACATCAGGAAAAAAACATATGCACAGAGTCCAAGTCTTGCTCAACTTTTCCATTTATCATAAGACACATAGGCCATAGGTTATTCTACTGATGGATCTGCCAGAACAGTACTCCATATGAGATATCCGCTTCAGTTTCATATCCACATATGGTATTTTATTTGGAATGTAGTTTCACTTTATACTCATACGTTATACGGAGTAACACACTTGGCATTGTTTTAAAATAAACATTCTTCATTAGGTTTATACAATCTACACACTTGACACATCTCTCATCCTACTCAGAAGACTTTATGTTTTAAAATATTTTTAACTCATTCAATTATGTTCTACCAAATTCATTGTTTGAAGTTTTCTCTAGTCATGTGTTGTTAAAAGCCCTCTTTTTCCGTTTTCTTTTTTATTCATGTATCACTCTCAATCTTATTGATTTTATCTTTAGATCTTCTTATTTTAGTTTCTAGGAGTATTTTTTAGCCCACAATGTTTACCTAATCATCATTGTTCTGGTATTTTCTTGCCTTTTCTACTTTTAATATATCTCTTGAATTCAATTTGATAGTGTAGGTGGCAATGTGATTTTTTTATTTTTTTTTGCTAAATAGTACCGTACACCCCTCTCATTTTGTACTATAATTCTTATCACTCTCTTATTTTTCATATTTTTGGTCTCACAGTACATCTTCTCTTCGACTATTAGTTGATTGGGTAGTTCTACCTAGTGCCTTACTTGCTTTTTGATAATGGTAAGCCTCAAAGAAAGTTGGGTGGATGGATGGATCCTAACATCTTTCTAATTAAGATAAATGTCAATATCGTGTGAATTATATAATATAGAGGAAAAAAGAGGTTTGAGACGAAAGTCAACTTATAAGTAGAAAGCTAGGTGTATTCGAAGTTCGATGGGGTTCGAATTCAAAGTTCTAGTTCGAAATTCACTCCGAAATTCGATACCCCAAGTGAACTCGGTTGAGTCCTATACTTTAACGAATTAATTTAGACAATAATATAACTTAATACGAATTAATAAAAGTTACGAAATATTAATTGTGTCTATTTAATACTCGTACTAGTGAACTAATACAAAAAGTTAATTAATACGGAGTATTATAATTAATAATCTCTGGTAAAACCGTCTCACACTAATATGAGACGTAATTTCTAATACACTAAAAAGTGGAGTGAAATAAATTACTCTCTCCGTTCAAATCCAAAGGGTACGCTTCCCTTTTGGACACTATTCATAACTCAAGAGAATCGTTAATATTAACGACAATCTATAAAAGAAAATATAGTCAGGTTGGATCTTGTTTGATTCAGCAGATCAAGAATATCGAATTTTTATAAAAAAAAATTAATGTAAAACGAAAGATATTGACGGTGTAAAACGTGTATCGGTAAGTGTGAAAAAGCAAACGTACCCTTTGGATTCGAACTAAGTAATACAGAGTACTGTACTTGGAGGTGACATTTTGGGCGTGCCGAGCCGAATTTCGTGCCTAGTCCGGGCAGGGTCCCGTGCCTGATCCTACCCGTTTCCGTTCGTGCCCCTGCTTCGGTTTTCATGTCGATTCTCGGGTTGTGCTTTGATTTATTTTTTTAAAAAAATTCCGAAAAAAATGACATGCGTTTTATATGCGATCTGTATATTTTGTGTTGGAGTACAATATTAATTATGACCCTAACTCTATGACTCTATGGGCCGAGCTGGGGACAGCCTGCAGTGCTACATCTTTCATCTTCCTCCTCCTAATCAACCCAAAAAAAATTGGAAAAATTGAAATCGACCTATTCCTCCTCCTAATATATCATCTTTATTTCCTCCTCGCTTATCATCCTCCTCCTCATCTCTCATCTTCGTCGAAAAAATTGAAAGTCGAAAGTCAAAAGTCGAAACTCTGAAGATTTTTCTCCTACTTCTGGTTCATTTCACGGGCTCATCAGGTAATAGTATTTGTTCCGGATTGATTTTTGTTGTTTTCATGCTTGATTGATTGAGCAATTTCTATTTCAAAATTCAGTTCGTTGGTGATGGTGAATTAGTTCGCGAACGAAACTAATTCGTAAATCGGGCGAACTAGTTCGGAAATCGTGCCGGCGAACTGCGAATCTGGTAACACTGGTCTCAACAACATTTTAATGTTTCATGTTTCTTTTAAATCAAAGCTAAACAAGGATCAGTGATGATGAGTAAACAAAAAAAAGCCATACTAGCATACAGATGTCTCATAAATAGTGAAGCATGATTCAGAGACTGCGTTATAAAACAATATTGGGTGTCCATATCATGTCATGTGGAAACGTCAATCTAGTGAAACAAGGTAATGGGTTACATGGGAAACATCAATCTCCTCTTGGAGTAGGGCTAATTTGCTACTTGGGAAACAAGGTAATGCAACTTACTTCTATATATGACAACCGGCTGCCCTATTTACATCTTAACTTAGTTAGACACAAATGTATGCATGCGTGATTCGTTCATATATCCACATACAGGGATCTGGATTAGGCGATCATTCCACTAATTCATTCACTCATGTATTTTCGTTTTGTTTGAGTCACGTGACACTACATGACTACACTTCTTACCATTTACACACTTAGAAATACCTTGCACTCCCATTTTCCATTTACTTGTCATGTTGCATTAGTTTGCACATGGGTTACCAATTTCACTATGTATTTGATTGATTGGACTTATTACCACCTCACTTTCAACTAATTTAATCCATGGAAATAGATGTCCATTTCATGATTTATTGAACTTTCTTTTTACTTAATTTTTCGCCAGTCAACTTTGGTTGTGGTCAATTTCTCTAGGTAGTTTGATGATCCAAGTAATCCCAACACCGACGACGGCGACGAAGAAACGGGCGGAAACATGGGTCCAAGACGAGACCCGAACCCTAATCAGCCTGCGCAGAGACATGGACCCTCTCTTCAACACCTCCAAATCCAACAAGCATCTGTGGGAGCAGATTTCCTCCAAGATGCGCGACCGCGGCTTCGACCGATCCCCCACCATGTGCACCGATAAGTGGCGCAATTTGCTCAAGGAGTTCAAGAAGCTCAAGCACCTTAACGATCCCCATAATTCGAATATTAATAATACTAATACCAATACTACTACTACTAATACTACTACTAATAATAATGGGCAAATTGCGAAGATGTCGTACTATAAGGAGATTGATGAGATTCTTAGGGAGCGCAGTCAGTGCTCCTCTTCTACCGCCGCAGCCGCTGCCAGGCACCATCACCATGATGATTCCTCCAAACTCGATTCTTTCTTGCATTTTTCTGATAAAGGTTTGTTTCCTCTCTTATTTTCTTTCTAACAATTAGAGACTCCGATGATGTACACTCACTGTACTAATTGGCATACTACTAGGTGGACCTCAAAATTCAACAAAATCCTTGTACAACGGGTGTTTTGGTTGCATCATTTATGTCTCTCATATCTGATGTGTGATTAATACTTTAATAGGGCTCCGTTTCTGCACACTCCTATTATTAATTCCATGACAGAACTCGGTTTTTTAGGGGCAGCTCATGATAATGAACACTAACCGCAACTACTCCTCCATGTCTTTGATATTTATCTGTAATCTTGGATGATATACCGAAACTGTCAACACAATGATAGAGTACTATATCTTCTTGATCTAATCAATTTAGTGTTTATAAGGAGATGTTTTGTTTTATATTAGACGTGAACTGTTGAAAGTGTTCCTTTTCATATTGGAATGGTATATGAGAATAAAACTTGATGCATGTCTGTTTATCATCTCTTTCCGACTTGTTGCATCAGAAAGATAATTGATTTGCTCCTATGGAAGTGGAATATTGCCTTTCTTAATTATGTTCGTCAACAGTGTGTTTCAGTCCTGTTTTCTTCTCTGTTACGTGGGGATGCTAATTGTTTATGAAAGCCACACCGCTCTCACCTACCTCCCACCCACACACCTACTCACTAAAAATAAATCCATCTTAATCCTAATGACATTAATGTGACCATCATCTTAACAATCCCTACCTAATTATTCATGTACAGGTATTGATGATGCTAGTATTCCGTTTGGACCAATAGAAGGTATAGACTTCTTTTTCTTTTCCTCTCTTGGGCAAACTTCATATTTTTTCCAGCACTTCATGTTGATGCTAGTTAGAATTAAGTTATGATGCCATCTTGACTGTTTTTTTTCCCTTTCACGTCACCAAACCTTGGTCTGTCCAGTTGGTCTTTGTTTTTGTTATTTGTTGTTAGTCTCCAGTGTGATAGTGTGACTAGATCTGAAAATGGTGTATCTCAACTTGTTTTATAAAGCTAATGGAAGACCAACTCTGAATTTGGAAAGGCGTTTGGACCATGAAGGACACCCTCTTGCCATTACTGTTGCTGAAGCTGTAGCAGGTGGCGGTGTCCCTCCGTCATTTTGGCGCGAGACTCCAGGAAATGGTGAGTTTAACGCTATGGTAATTGCCTTCTCTTGATTTTTTCTATCAATGTCTTCGTGTCTAATTTAGATCAAGTGTTAGGATGACGATTTGTTAAAATATTGCCACAAAGTTTGTGCATATGGTAGAGAGTGAGAGAGAGAGAGAGACCATCATATTTGACTTGAAGCTTTCAGCAGGTGGCAGCATCTGTAATCCTCTTTTCTTATCTGTTAGCCTTTCCACAGGTGATGATACTCACTCTTATGGAGGAAGGGTGATTACTGTCAAATGGGGAGATTACACTAGAAGGATTGGTGTAGATGGTACTGCTGATGCCATTAAAGATGTGATCAGGTCTGCATTTGGGTTAAGAACAAAGCGGGCATTTTGGTTGGAAGATGAGGATCAGGTTGTTCGCTCGCTTGATAGGGACATGCCCTTAGGCACTTACACTCTACACCTTGATGAAGGTATTTCGTGACCTTTGATTTGGACTGAATGTTATACCGCTAAAGGTTACGTAGTTGGGTGAAAACCCTTGATCTGTCTCACTAAAGTCACTATGTGTGTGACAGTCTTCCAAATTTGATTCTTAGTCCATATTGATTGTATGTCTTGCAAGAGACCAACTGGATGAGGATGGATCGCAGATGGTTACTATTTTCTGTTGGCTATGTTTTTGGTGGATAGACACGAGTGGGAGGAGTTTTGATCGACACTCTAATAGTCAGTCACGAGTGGGAAGAGTTTTGAATGTCCCTCTAATAATTGTAGTTTCTTTCTTTAAGCCTTTTACCATTCAAATTTGACCCCCCTTTGTGGTTTCAGGTATGATGATAAAATTGTGTCATTATGAGGAATCGGACCACATTCCGTTTCCTGGGGAGACTATATCTCACACGGAAGAGAAGACATTTTACACGGAGGAGGATTTCCGTGACTTCATGAACCGCCGTGGATGGTCCTGCCTTAGAGAATTGAATGGATACCGGAATTTTGATAATTTGGATGATCTTCGCCCAGATGCATTATATCGTGGTGTCAACTGAAGTTATTGCCCCCAATTCTGTTTAACCAGAAAGTGTAGTAGGAGATGGAAACATATTTGTACATAAATTCCTCCGGATTGGGGTGGATCTTATAGAGTAAAACATGGCCAGTAGTACCTTCCTCAACCTTACAAAAAAATACTCCGTACTACTAATAATAGTATTATCGACATTCCATTCAATTCTATACATTTAATTAAAATAAAATCACATGCATGTATTCTAAAAATGTATACAAATGATTGGAATGGAGTGATTGGAAGATAGAGTACCTCTCAATGATCGCGCATCCCGTGTTGGTTGTTTCAAAAGGAATCGGTTGTAAAATTTACGAAAGTACGAAGTGATGTCGTTAGTGGCAAAAAAGAAAAAAAGCGTTGTCCGATAAGTTTCCCGCCAAACCACTAATTCCCTCGCTCCCTCCATACTGAAAACAAAAAAACCCCAATTCTGAAAACCCTAAAATTGCAGAAACCAGAGTAATGGAGACCCAAATCAAAGATGAATTTAATTCTCATGACTGACTGGCTGACTCAGCAACCATTTTCAGGCACCGCCGCGCTTCCTTTGTCATTGTCATACGGACCCATTCCGATTCCCTTCATTATTTTGACAACAGTAAGTTTTCGTATTTGTTATTCCAACAATAAATTGATTGATGCTAATCTAATCTTACGGATTTACTCTATCATTTGTGGTTTACTGTACTGATTTATGTTTGTTACATCAACGCTCATTTTCAAAATCAGTAGATGATTCTTGATTGAATCATTTAGGGTTTGTTTCCCCTAAATTCAAATGAACTCCTCCCTTTTCTCTTCACAATTGCAATTGCTGCTTCTTACCTACTTAATCTGCTCCTTTGTATCTTGGTCTTCAATGAGTGTTGAATTAGTAGTTTCCATTCTGCTGCAATTTTCTTTGTTTATTGTTGCCATCAAATGCTTTTCACTGCCCTCCATCCATCGCATCGCATCGGATCATCAACTGTGTGAATTGAATATCACTCACTCTTGGTGAGCTTGACCCGACTCCACCCCACCGAAGTCCAATTCCAATTCCAAGGGCACCCAAACAACATTTTGGAATTGGTAATGGAATTGAATGCCAATATTCAATATCTAGAATTAGATTCTTGAAATTGATAATATTCCCAAGTTTCCAAGCACTCTCTTACTGATTTTAGTGTTGGATACAAGTAGTTGTAGATCTACTCTCATTTTCTATAACAGATTGTGACCATTTTTTTCACCAACCCTTCCTTTCTTTCTTCTCCTGCTCCTGCTTTTTTCTACTCTCATTTCAGGTATTTTATTTTCTTGTCTTTCTAGTTCTATGAAATGTTCTGGTTTCATTTGAATATTACCCTTTTCTTTGTTTTACTCTTTGTTCTGGGTATTAGTTTTTTCAGTCTGTTGAGTTTGTTGTTCTTTGAGGCATTTCGTCGAACACCTTTTGCTGATGGTAATTGATGTGTAGGACACGGTAATTTGGTTTACTGAATTGAATTTGGGGTGTGAAAGATATGGAAATTCGGTATATTTGTTCAATGTTTGTAGAGAGTGTGTTATCAAAGCTTTGAACTTGAATTATGAAGTGACAAATTATAGTGAATTTATTTTGCTACAATTTATTTCGTTGAAATTAAATCATCTTGGGATATGAGTATCCACAAATTCTCATATGAGACGATCACACGATAATGTTATCGTGAGACCTCTCTATGTCCCTCTCCTACCTCTTCACTTGATAGCGATTTCATCGTGTGTTTCACCATTCTTTCCTGAAATTTGATAGTTTAAATTCTGTACTTTTCTACCACTAACAGTTCACCTGACCCAAACCCGACCCATTGCCATCCGTAGTTGTATTGAATGATCCCGGCCGATTGATTTCCGTCCGAGTGTTTTTCCATTTTCCAAAGACTTCCATTAATTTTTTTTTTTTTTAAAATTGGGGCTTTGTTTTCCAAGTAATGCTAAGCTTTCTTACCCTTCGTTTTAATTGTATAACCTCTAAATGTTTTACGACTACTTACTTTCTTAGTTTAGATTTCTAAATTAAGGGTTTATCTTGTCATAATTCATAGTTAAGTGATTGCGAGGTAACACTTATGCCTACCACAACAACAACAACAACAACAAAGCCTTAGTCCCAAAAAGATTTGGAGTCGGCTAACATGAATCATTCTCTGAAATCGTCAATGCTTCTCCAATCACAACAGTCATAAAAAATGCATTATACATAAAGTTGCTGAAAAAATCCTTGTCACCAAAGTTGCTGAAAACATGAATCAAACACTCTCAAAGATTTTTTATTAACTTATTGGGTCACTCACACTTTTCCCTTAATCACATCATTTCTAAGACGATCATTTCTTGGACACACATCAATCTTAGTACACACATTTCTGTCACATTCATCTTTTGCACATATATCTAACTGTTGTTGAAATTATTTCGACGGTGTTGCATTATGAACTAAACTGTCATTTGCTAATTTTTTTTTGTTTGCTATTTTGATGAATTACAGTTTTGGTGGGGTTTGCTGTTCCAATGTTGTACTCCCGCTTTATCATCCTTTCGTTATCTTATATATTTAAACATTTATTGGAAGGATTAAAAAGGTAAACCAATGATTTGAGATGGTGGGCGCAACTATGTTAAATTGAATGATTTCATTACTACACTTCTTATTTGTAGTGATTGATTCCAATGTTGGTTGTTCGATATGGTGGATAAGTTGAGCTGAACTGAATTAGTCTAGAATTATTTGTCTTTCTGCTGTTGGGTTCCGTATAGCGTTGGTAGCTGGAGGGTGACGGTTTGATTGGTGGATTGTATTTTATTTTGGAGATTTATTGAGGTGCTTATCCAAATTTGAGACAAATGGGATCATTTTGGGTAAAGTGATATCGAGATTTTCTTAGCTTACTGTTACTTTGTCTTCTTGTTGGATGAAGTTAAGGCAAGCAAACGACCATGCGACTCACTGTGGATAAATGTACCATTTTTTTTGTCCTGGGGAAGAGTGCTTATGTGTGCTAGAATTTCAATGGAGTTGTATCGAGTGTTGACCAAGAGGGTGAGCCATTGTGCATCTTATTATATTGTTTTTGATTAATATTCAATAATTGCTCTTTTGTTTAGAGCATACGGAGTACATTTTAAGAAAATAATAATTTGGGTAAAATAGATTAAAACTCTTGATTAACTACTTCTCTGATGATGTTTTTCATCCATTAATGGCTCATTTTCTTCAATTTTTGATAGCTTACTTATTGTACCACTTGGACTTCAACACAGTTTCATGACATTTCAGGCTGTTCAGTCGATGATATATTATCAAATTCTCAATGAATCAAATCTTACCAATAAGTTCTGTGGTTCGATGCGCAAGCTACCCAATTCACAAGGAATGGACTAGGAGCGCCTATGAGTCTCACATTGGCTTGCCATCCAATCAGGCCTTCTACAACATAACTTTGAAGGCAAGGTGCACGGCGTTGAAAAGGTGAATAAATTCGTCTATTAAGTATTTTTATGGACTTTACTTCACATGGGGTTCCTAAGGAGACCAAGGCATACCCATCCTGTGACACATGATATCACCATAGAGACTTATGAACTAGCCTTGTCTCAATCATGGCGCTTCAATCTGTGACAGGTGTGACTATATTGATCTCCACAATGTACTTGTACCTTACGGCAAGGCATGGGCTTTGCAGAAAGCTATCGTCAAAGAGAAGAAAGCATTGATTGCGGAAAATATAGAGTGTCCTGATACTGTGATCGTACTGCAACACCCACCTGTATATACTCTTGGCACTGGTAGTTCAGAGATGTTCATGAAATTTGATGTGAATAACCCTCCTTATGATGTCTTTAGAACTGAACGTGGCGGTGAGGTTACCTACCATGGACCAGGGCAGGTATCAAATGTTTTTTTTCTGGACTCTTTTCTTTGCTTTATATTGCTACATGGAATGTTATGAAGCTCGTGCCTTGCTCTATTAATTGGTCGTTGCTTCTTTCCTTCGTATTAAATATCTTAATTACGTTTCCTCGGAATTGCATGCTTGGACTAGCATCTTCTCCATCACTATATCAGCCACTATGAATGATGATCTTGTGATGAGGCGTTTTACAAGGAAAATGTAATTTGAGAGTATCTTTTCCCCGTTGAGTATCCCTTTTGTTTTGCCAGCTCCGTTGAGTATCCAAAATGTGTTGGAATATATTCTGTTGCTTAATGCTTTATTGCAAATATTTGGATGTGTAGCTTTCTGTACCTGTTGAATAATTATTGAATTATAATTCATTATCCTGTCTGTTTTCTGTGCTAACTTGATTCATCTTTGGCTGTAGCTAGTTATGTACCCTATTATCAATCTGCGAAATCACAAAATGGATCTTCATTGGTACCTCAGGACTCTTGAGGAAGTGGTGATTCGTGTTCTTTCCTCGACGTTTTCTATCAAAGCTTCACGGCTTGAGGGCTTAACTGGTGTTTGGGTTGGTATGTTGGTTTCCCTAAGTGTGCGTATATTTCTTGATACATTGCTGCACGGCAAATATATTGAGGGTCTAATTAGTACACATGAAGATACACTCTGAATCCATAGTGTCACTGTTCCACAGTCAATATGGCACTTCTAAATTTTACGAACACGTTCTTTGGTGACGATAACTGTAGTATCAGAAATGCTTGCATTCTTTAGTGCATATAATTTATAAAAATCACATTTAAGAGAATGGCCGACGGGGTAATCTTGTGGCAGTGACTATCATGTTTTTCTCTTTACCTCATGATTTAGTTGTGCCTTAGTTGCAATTTGATATAGTACTTCCTTCTGTAACTCCGACTCTTCAGTTTACCTTCTGCACCTGTATTAGACACTTGAAATATTTTGTTTTAAAGCCAAAGACGTGGTGAGTCCGATAATTGGTTACTTGTGTAAAAATGGGGAAAATTCGTATGCTATTTAAAATGGATTCCCGGATTTCTTCTGACCATAGGTACACAAATGTGGTTTATTTTTCTGCTATACAATTGAGTAAGCTCTCTACTAGTCACTAATCTCTCTAGTATGTCTCAGGGAATCAGAAGTTGGCCGCGATTGGGATACGGGTGTCCCAATGGATAGCATACCATGGATTAGCACTGAATGTGTCTACAGATTTAGCACCCTTCCAGCAGATTGTACCTTGCGGAATACAAGACCGTCAAGTTGGAAGCATCGAACAACTGCTTAGAGAAGCTCAGACGTCCTATAGTCAGTCAGTAACAGATAATCTTATTACAACCGCTCGTAACTCCCTAATAAAGGAATTTTGCGAAGTGTTCCAACTTAAACTCGAGCAGATTCCCCTCCCCGAAGCATCTCTATGGAGAGAAGAGGCACCTTTGAGCTCATGGAAAGAGAAACAGTGTTAGCTCTCCTGTGTCAGAACTAGTGTAGTGATCGAATACTTAAGCCAAGGATGCAATGTGGCAGAAGTCATGTTGCACAGTACAGTACATTCAGTATCAATGCAGTCAGTGTTGGGCTTCTTTATTTACGTCTCATTCACAATGAATACACAATCGTAACCAGCTCCAAACAGTCGGTCTCAACAATCACCCTGGTACAGCCTCTCCATCACAATTCGATTCAAGTCAATGAGAGTCGTTTCTAATTGGGTTGGCCACCTTAGGTTCTCCATCACAATTCACAATCGGATATGGTACGTACGACTGTAAGAGTATTAAGGCACAGTTATTATTTTCTAGAAAATGTTTCTTCGTCGTACTAAATTTAAATTGAGTGTTTGATTGTTGGAAGACCGTTGTGTTTGACGCACAACATGTGAATATGTGATGCTCCGTACTTCCTTGGCACAAATTATAAACTAAGACGTGAGACGATATAATTCTGTAAAAAGGAATAATTCATTTATTGTGGATAAAGAATATATGATTTTTTTTTAAGAAAGAAAACTTTTAATAGCGTAAGACCATCTCACTTAATAGCTACTACTTCAGGATGTATAACATATATTCAGTAAGAGCAAATTGGGACTCGGTGTGAGTATATTCAAATCGGGTAACCATGATAACTTCATATGGAGTACTTAACATGCATATATAACTCTCGTATTACTGGTCGTTAGTGTTGACTACATTGCTCCCTCTAACATTAATATGTCCTTCGGACACACATTAAGAAGCTATGTATAGAAAGAAGATTCACAAGATTATTCTGAGAACAATCAAGCATGGAGACATTCAGATCAGTTACGCCAGAACTTTTGCACTTAAAAAGTACGATGACTATTTATATCCCGTACAAATGATCCAATGTACTGTATGATGGAAGCTTAGCGCTGGTATGGTATGGTATGGTATGGTATGAAGTTACGCCAACGTATCAATTTTCTATCGAACCAAACTATCCCATATCTACATGATTGTGCGCGATTACATACCTGGCCTCTGCAGGTGCAGGTGCAGGTGCTACCTTCTCTTTTGAGTTTTGACTTCACCTGACTCTCCTCCTAATCCTGCTGTGTTATTCTTAAGACGTCTTACAGGATTAGTCTCGTCACGGCACTCTTTCTTGACAATTGTGGTGTCCTTAGCTGATTTGGGCACTGCCTCCAGAATGGCCTTCTTAGTGGGCTTTGGGACTACTGTCTGCATAGTGGCGGCAGGTTTTCTTACCGGCTGTACATGTGTGGTGGGTTCTCGAATGGTGCTCTTTGTATGTTTTGGTACCGCCTGTACTCTGCGATGGGAACCGACGTCCTTGGCAGTCTTGGGCACCCCCTGTATTGAAGGGCCAGCATTATTGATGTCCTTGGTACCCTCTTCATGATCTCCTGCCAAGTTGATGTCACTGTGTTCACCCGACTCTCCTCCGAATCCTGCTGTGTTATTCCTAAGGGATCGGAATATGCCCCACAAATAAAACTGTTCAAAGAGTACTGCAATATAGAATCAGACAAGCGCATAGCAAGCGGGTAGAGATTAGAGAAGATTATAGGTTAATGAGTTAAGTGTTATGGAAGTTCCTATAGATCGAAAGATGGACTTACTTTGAGAATCTTTTGGAAGGTGTTTTGAAGAAAAAAGCAAGAGTTCCTGTTTGTCAATTTGAGTTCGTAAGAGCATGTCACGCTCATAGATGTAGTCCGGAAGAGTAGCGCTGTAATTAGATTGAATCGGTTATTCAGAATCTGTATCTGTATCTGACTGACAGGCATAAAGAAGGATAAAACAGAACTCAAGTTTTAAATGGTACAGTACGTTTCAGAGAAGAGAAAATAGAGATCAATGTCTAGTACACTGCAGACACCATCCTTGAACAAATTTCCCCAGATATTCGAACGAGGTAGTAGGTCAAACACAAGTTCATCAGGCAATTCTTTGGACCAATTTCCACACTTGTAAGACGGATAAGCATCAATCGATATCCCATTGTCATAGTGCCTGATGTTAAATTTTCCCCTGTTGAAGAAGAAGTAGATAAAACTTGAACTGTGGCACTGCACGCAAGTTTTTTTAGAACTGAAAAAAGAAGAAAGGTTAGTGTAGCGTGTACGTACGTACCTCCAGGGTTGAACCGCCGGTGCAATAGGGTTTGGAACATAGCACGAGTATCTATCAAGTTTCAGCCCACAGTCCAAAGACGACTCTTTGCCTTCAAAACCAACATTCTCTCTTTGAGAACGAAGAAACAAACATATACCATCGGTGTACTGTGCATAAAAAAACTGCAGTATATATTCTTTGTTGTTGTAAAATTGATAATCATGTAATGTAGTATTAAGAATTTCTCTATGTTACCTGAACTTGTAGCAAGTGAATGATGGACAGATTGCTGCTTAACAACTCTTTCTGTACGAGGCAAGGGCGTTGCAGCGAACTTGACCCCGTGGAGTTGTCGAGCAGGTCCTTTATCTGGGTAATGTTAAGAAAACCAACCAGCTGAGTATTCAATTTTGTTCCTACCAGGAAATATACTGGCATAAAAAGGGAGGTCCTCAGATTACTATGCATCTACATACGTGTATATTTCTTCCAGATAATCGCGAGTTACTTACAAACAAAAGAGCTATGCGCTAAAACAAAGAAAGTCAGTTGTGACGCTGATGCATACAGCGAGCATGCCGAGCATACCTCTTTCCTCTCCAGTGGCATTTGATGTTTGAGCCTTTATATCAGACAGGTGGATAGCTAAGGCTGATTCTAACTTATCATTCTGCGTCTTATCCACAAATTCTCCAGTATCTGCCACAAGATGCTATAACCATCATATATTGCCGGTAACAGAGAAAATACATAACTTTATTAAAAACAATAAAGCCGAAGATAAATACATGCATGCAGTCGAAGTAGAAATAGTATAAATACCATGTGTAAGTGAACCTCATGTAGAAACGCAGCAACATAAATCTGTGCTAACAAATCCCTAGGGTATGTACATGTAATCTGACTCTTTTGATAATCCACAATTATTCAGAAAAGTTCCAACAGGAAAGATCATACTTGTACTATAATTTCAGGATAATTTAAACAGTCTATTAACGAAAGTATGTAGACTCAAGATCGAGTTGAGAGAGCACGCAAAACCTTAGAATAATCAATCGTCTACTTTGAGTATGTATGCATACATACAAGCACACAATGAATGGTATCGTAAGTTAGTTCTCCATTTCTACAAACTCTTTAAGAAACAGGCACCAGATGTTATGTTCACTCACGGCTACAATCATACCTAGCCGTTTTTTACTTGTTTGACGCTTCGATCCAGTAGGCCTATCAACAGTGTTCGGCTTCACACTAAATTTTGTACAACGTCCAGTGGTTTCCGACTCAAGCGGAGATCTTCTGTTCATGTTAGTACTTGTGTTCACTGCAGTGCTTTTAACGGGTTCTGACACGGGTGCAGGTGTTGTGTTCAGTGTAGATGAACGAGATATGGTTGGCGGAGGATTCTTTTCCGTAGGTGAACGAGAGTCCAACGCCACAACCTCTGTTGGGGTTATCAACTTCGTCTTGCTGTGTCTAGGTCGTTTGTTCATATCAAACCTTGTTGTTGTTGTTGTTGTTGTGTTATCACGCTGTTTGCTTGGACCTGCAACAAGTTCAAGAATGTAACACAAACTAGTGATGTAGCTCAAATGCTTATTTAAGAGATTGCTGAATCACTACTATAATGGCATTCAGTTAAACATTTCATTTGTGAGTATTGTCACAAATGCTCATGTAATACCGTATGCAAGATGGTTTTACGTGAAAATAATGTAAAGCATATACTGTATAAGTTATGAACCCAAATACCGTACCCCTGGTTCGGTTTGAATAAAATCAGGAAGGCATTTAGTTGCACATACAAAACGGGCCTGGTATGTACAAAGATGAGCACTGCGTACGTAGAGTTGATCGTTGCTGATCGATGTTCACATATATAAAATTATTTAAGATCGAGCAAGAAGCTTGACATGCAACTAAAATGATCGAGTATGAGACGACATTATTCATTATCTTGAATCCGACTGCATGCATATATATTTTGTACGACAGGCCGGGAGCTGAGGTATGTAGCAACATCGGAAACAAGCTAGGGTACGCGTGCATACGATACATTTGCCTTGTTTACTCCATCTGCAATACTCACTACTTTAATGTTGGTTGCGTTTTTCACTTTCATCAAACTACAACTCAAACGTACATTACAGCATAACTAACACCAGTACGTCGTACTGTATTTTAATTCTTTCATTTCATATCTCATTAACCCGACCCATAATATAATTAAATCTCTAGAATTCCACACAAATTAAAAACCCTTTTTTACCCTTATACAGCACGCTAATTAATTACTCCTATATTCGTTCTATTCAATGCATCATCGAATTGTTACTACTACCATTATATTATTATTTACCCACCAAAAAGCACCAACAATTAATGTACAAAAATACTCGTAGCATGAAATGAAATTCAAAGATATACTCCAGCAAGTAACAAAACTCAAATTCCGCCAATATGTTGATAAAGAAAACTTAACCCATGACAGTACACAACACAAGATCATGAATAACACAACATATTAAGTATACTACTCCTACTTAAAGAAGGAACGAACGAACGTACCCTTTCAAGAATGAAGTTAGGAAACCAAATGCAAAAATTAAAGAAACAACGAAGCAAGAAAATCCAAACAGTGTACCAAGAAAACTACGTACTTACTCACCCCACCCCAGCCTAGGCCAAAAAGAGTAATCTGAATTACAGTAGTAATAATTAATTACCGTGTTAAGTAGTACAGTAGTACTTTTTGTTGGTGAAGAAGAAGAAGAAGTGTATGTAGTGTACGTAGTGGGGTTGTAGAATAATTGATCGAGGTGGCAACAATGGATTCTAGAATATAGGTACGAGAAACAAATGATACTACTCCACATAAAAATCTCGAGTAGTATTTCCTAAACTTGCTATATATAGCCACCGTCGTCCCTTTTCGTTTCCTTTCTTTTTTTTCTCTTTATCTCGCCAACCACTAATCTGACCTAGCCTCGTCCGTTAGAATTCGAAAATTTAGTCACCCGAACCAGAAGACTACTATGGAGTACTAGTAATATTTTAGATTGATCCAAATGAAAACGGATTAGTATTTAGTTTCACGTTACACGTACTTAATGAAAAAAACAATTTATTTGGAAAAAAAATATCGAAAATTAAGTAGACACGATAATGACCAAATCTAGATGCAAGCTGACCCATCAGGGCAACTGACACAAAATGACCCGACCCAATAACGACTTGACCCGTTACGACCTGAACCCAATATGACCCGACCCGAGTGACCATATTGCCACCTCTAGGGGTAAAGGACATGACCCTCGTATTACATCGGGCATTGTATTTGGTGTTGAGTTTGTTCAGCGGGATAATGAAGCCATTTTATTCCGGAACCCAAAAAGCCAAAAAAATAAACATGCATAATAACCTTCAAAATCGGTCTTTTTTTTGCTACTTTCGAAACCGATGAAAGCTGTCCTAAAGCGCGTATATTTTTTTGACGAAATCTTATCGTTAAAATAGAATGTCAAATAACAATTATTATGCCCTCAGATACGATATAAAATCGAATATAGAACTTGTTTCGACGAATTCCGATACGTCTCAAAATGCAATCTTATGGCTTTTAAAAGACTCCATTTAAATCCAAACGAATTTCATATTACACCGTGGCATTGTATTTGGTAATGAGTTTGTTCAGCGGGATTATAAAACCATTTTATTCCGGAGCCGAAAAAACGTGCATAAATAACCTTCAAAATTGGTCGTTTTTAACTATTTTTTATAGCGGTGAAAGTAGTTGTTCTAAAGCGTGTATATTTTTTTGAAGAAATCTTGTCGATATAAATAGAATGTCAAATAATAATTATTATAACCCTCAGACACGATATAAAATGGAATATAGAACTTCTTTCGATGGATTCTCACACGTCTCCAAAAAAATCTTATGTATTATAAAAGACTCCATTTAAATCAAATGACCCTCATATCACATCTTGATTTTGTATTTTGTGAGGAGTTTGTCTACTGGGATTGTTAACCCATTTTATTCCAGGACCAAAAAAGCCGAGAAAACGTGGATAATAATCTTCAAAATCGATCGTTTTAAGCTATTTTTGATTGCGGTGAAAGTTGTTATAAAGCGCGTATATTTTTTTGACGAAATCTTATCGATAGAAATAAAATGCCAATTATAACACTCGGACACTATATAAAATGGAATATATAACTTGTTTCGATGGATTCTGACACGTCTTAAAAGGCAATCTTATGGCTTTAAAAAGACTTCATCTGAATCCAAATGACTCTCATATTACATCAGGACATTGTATTTGGCGTAGAGGTTTGTTCAACGCGATTGTGAGACAATTTTATTCCGGGACCCAAAAGGCTGAAAAAACGTGGATAAATAACCTTCAAAATTGGTCGATTTTAGCTATTTTTGATAGCGGTGAAAGTTGTTCTAAAGTGCGTATATTCTCTTGACGAAATCTTTTCGATATAAATTGAATGCCAAGTAATGATTATTCTAACCCTCAGACACAATATAAAATGGAATATAGATCTTGTTTCGACGGATTCCGATACCTCTCAAAAGGAAATTATCTTATGATTTTAAAAGGCTCCATTTAAATACAAATGATCCTCATATTACATTGAGGCATTGTATTTGGTGTGAAAGTTTGTTCAGCGAGATGGTGAAACCATTTTATTTTGGGACCCCAAATGCCGAAAAAGCGTGGATAATAACTTTCAAAATCGGTAATTTTTAGCTATTTTGATAGCGGTGAAAGTTGTTCCAAAGCGCTTATATTTATTTGACGAAATCTTGTCGATAGAAATACAATGCCAAATAGTGATTATTATAACCGTCATACACGATATAAAATGGAATATAGAACTTATCTTAATTGAAGAATTTCGACACGTCTCAAAACGCAATCTTATGACTTATAAAAGATTTAATCTAAATCCAAATAACCCTCATATTACATTGGGGCATTGTATTATTTGTGTGGAAGTTTGTTTAGCGCCATGGTGAAACCATTTTATTTTGGGACCCAAATGCCTAAAAAACGTGGATAAATAACCTTCAAAATCGATTGTTTTAAGCTAGTTAATAGCGGTGAAAGTTGTTCCAAAGTGCGTAATTTTTTTGACGAAATCTTGTCGATAGAAATAGAATGCCAAATAATGATTATTATAACCCTCAGACACGATATAAAATGGAATATAGAACTTTTTGTGGACGTTGCCACCCTCTTACCGCATGCACCTGCGTAGACCGTCGCGGCGGCCACCCTCACGGCCCCGCCGGACACCGTTTGCCCCCGGGACCGGTCCGATCTCGCGTTTGGAGCGAAGTGTCGGACCTCGATTTGGTTGACGATTTGAATTGTACTAGATAGGCGCATATATGTTTCTGTTGAATCGATTGAGATGTGATTGTAAATGGTTAAAAGCCGATTTGTTTGGTCTAACGATCGTTTTAGTGAACCGAATTTGTTGCCGATTTGTGGAGTCGCCACCGAGTAATTTTGGGAAACTTGAAAACCGTTCAAGTCAACTTTAATTCTTAGTCGGCTCAAAGCTAAGTGACATGGGAACCCAAAGATAGAGATCGACTTGTACCGTTAAGCATTCTATGTCTAGAATGACTCTCATTGCCAACGGTTTAGGACAACCAAAAATCGTAGATTCTGAGTAAGGGGTGAGGGTACGTATTGGGAAGCCAACGTCCGATAGACATCAACACCCAATCCCGCCCGCATGTAGCAGCCTCTACTAATCAATTGATGGGCTGATAACTTCGTTCCGATTGTGGCGTAAATGCGATAACATCAGTTGTTTTAACCCCATGCCTTTGCTACGTCGATTGCTTTAGGGGAAAGTAAGTTTGTTGTCGAAGTAAGTGTTTTTACATTCTTTGCATGTGGTTTCACGTGACAGGCAGACCATGAAATGATGCACGTAGGAGAGTAGAGAGTACTAAGTATTATACGTATTAACAAATCAGTTTTAACGTGATAATACAGATATTAGTCGTTCTCGTGGTATATCTTACCTGGTATTCTACTTAAACTGCGTCTGTGCGGTATTAATAAGGATGCGTCAAGCCACATGTGAGGTGTGAGCATCGAGATTAATATGGGACTAGACCACACTGCTTGTTTTGTTTAAGATTGGTTTATTTACGTTTTGAATTTCGTGTTAGGTCATTTAGCATGCGATTATGGTCATGTAAATCATACGAAAGCCATAAAATGTGAAATGTAAGTAAATCACATTGTATGAGGAGTTGCACCCTCAGAATGTACACTAAACAAAGTACGATGTGTAGACAATCAAGAATGGATATTATATTGACTACTCGGATTCGATTTAGGTGTTGCTGCAAATCATGTCGGGACTGTTGCCGCAAATAACCAACTCATTGACATATACTAGAACATGAATTTCGGTTGTCGACGTAGACATGGAGAAGAGAGAGTGATCATACGGACATTGTTTGAAACTATTGAAGTAAGGCTGAAGCAAGTTTGGCGTACCAACAACGAGGTGCCTGTCGTAGACCGTATAGAGATTTGCGTAGGCGACATACCTTACCGTCGTTAGAATTATGGAAGCCGGGAGAAGGTTTCATATATACCTCCTCATGTAGATCGCCATGAAGAAAAGCGTTGTGAACGTCCATTTGATGTAATTTAAGGTCCAATTCTTGGCGACAACAATGTAATTCAGTACCATTATCGGTTCGTAAAATCTTTATTTTCTTAGGAAATTGTCGTTCAATCATAGCGAAAAAATTCAATAAATTTTGTTGAACAGAACTTTTATAACGTAATAAGTAGACCCATGTAACCCGGAAGAAGTCGTCAATGATAGTTAAAAAATAGTGGGACCCACATGACCCGTTTGGAGTGTAGGCCCCCCACAAGTCACAATGTATCAAGACGAAAATAAAGTTGGCTTTATTCGAACTCAAAGAAAAAATTTTACGTGTTTGTTTTGCGCGAAGACAAATGTCACAGTGCTTGCTAAAAAAATTAGAACTAGTGTGAGAATGTTTAGAAATAAAAGGTAAATATGCATAAATGTTCGAGGAGGGATGCCCCAACCTATGGTGCCATAATTCAACGAAGTTGATCGAGCCAACCAAGCATGCTATCGCCGTCTCGTTTCGAACGCCCGTCAAATAATATAGTCCCTCACGTTGCTCCCCGCACCAATCATCGCCTTTGAGGAACGGTCCTGAATGAGACAAAGTTAAGGAGAAAATTGAATGATTAAAGTATTATCCAACAATAAACTAGAAACAGAAATTAAATGACAGTGAAGGTTAGTGGCATAAAAAACGTCTTTTAAAACTAGTCGAGACAATAAGATTATGTCACCATATTGTGTAGCGATAGTGAGGTCACCGTTTGGTAAACCAACGGACAATGGTGTGATATTACGAAGGTTAGGAAAATGTGAAAGACAACCTGACATATGATGGGAGGCCCCCGTGTTGATAATCCAACGAGATAAAGGAAAAATAGGAATATTACCATGAAATTTGTCGGACGTAGCGGTCTTGTGAGATTGCTAAAGACGGGTCAACTCAGCAAGCTCGGTAGGATTAAGAGCATTCAATTCAGGTCCACATGGTCGAGCACGGGTAAGGACGAGGAAGATGATGCAATCTGATTGGTATTAGGGGTCTGACCAACAACCATATTGACACGAGGCAAGCCTGTTGTGTTGTTCAGAATAATCACGAGAGTTGGTTGCTTGTTACGGTCATAATGAGCACGTCCACGCTCGTCGGGAACAAAAATGGCTTTACTAAGGTCCAAGTCATTAGGATTGATATAGATTCGATCGCGGGGTCAGTCACCCCACCGTTCAGGAAAGTCTCCCGTGACCCGAAAACAAGACAAACAAATGACCTGACCTTTGACAAGTAATACAAAAGGGTTTGGATTTGTCATTGGGTAAACCCGAATTAGAGCCCCGCATAAACTGAGTATCACGCCCCCCTCCCCTTGATGTTCGGGAATTATTTCTATGGGAACCACGAGTAGCAAAAGCGAGTACGTCGGGTTTGGTTTCGGTTTGAGAATGAGAAAAATTACGAACACCCTCCTCCTGTAACAAACGGTCATATACAAGATTTAAATTGGGAAGAGGATTGGTACCAAGAATTTGAGATCGAGCATTGTCAAAGCGTGCATCGAGCCCCATAAGAAAGTCCCTGACTTTTTTCTTGTCCCTGCGTGTGTCCATAATCGTCACCCAATTACACACACATGTGTTACAGGACCACGAGGGAAGGGGGTCGTATTCGAGTATCTCGTCCCACAGAGTGGTAATTCTGCCATAATAGGCCATCAAGGACTCAGTGGGTCCCTGTCGACAAGCATGGAGATCTCCCTGCAAACGATAAATTCGTGCATCGTTACTTTGACAAAAACGGTTCTTAATATCGCCCCACACCTGTTTTGCCTCGAGACGGTATGAGATTGTTTTTGCGAAGGTCTGAAGCCATGCTATTGTAGATCCAGGCGGTGACCAAGGCATTGGTCAACCTCCATGATTCGAAAGTAGGACCCGAATCCGATGGTTTGGAGACGGTTCTGTCGATATAGCCGAGTTTGCCTTTTGCAAAAAGGGCAAGCGTAAAAGAACGAGACCATTCGTCATAATTGTGACCGTTGAAAGCAATTTGTGTGATATTGCTTCTCGGATTTTCCACGTGAACCAAAGCATATGAGTTTTTCGATTCGAGTTTTTCGTCGGAATTCGTCATTTTTTTCGAGAAAGAAAAGAAACAGAGAACGAGAATCGATCATGTGTTTAGGCCTCAAGAACGAGAGGCTCTGATACCATAATACGAAACGAGATTTAGCAAATTATAATCAATTGTATTGAATATTCGTGTCCCTAGTTACATGATATTATAGCCTATATATACTTGTATTAGTCCGAGCTATTTACGGAATGAAATAATGTAACAACTATAAAATATACAAATATGATAAATGAGAGATTTGAGAGCCATGATTGATAGAGAGCAACGACTAGTTGCTAGTAGGGAAGATATGACATAGCTAATAGAGGGTCCGCTACAAAATCAATGATGTTATATAAGATTAATGGAAAAGAAATGAGACTTACCGTTACTTAGGAGCAAAACCAAATCACCATCGAGAATAGAAGTCATTCGATGTGCAATTGTTATAGTTGTAGAATCGGAGAAATTTTCTTGAATTCTCTTTTGAATGAGATTATCAGTGACTTCATCAACTGAAGCTGTAGCTTCATCCAACAACAAAACTCTACATCTTTTGAGTAGTACCCGTCCAAGACACAAGAGTTGCCATTCCCCCATGCTCCAGTTCGCTCCATACTCGATAACTATAATGTTGTAATTGTTGAAAATGTTAGATCGAGAATAAGCGTGGTTGGTTGGTTGGGCCATTTAACGCCCGGGGAATAACATGTCCGACCCGCCTGCCCAGAACACTGACAAAGTCACAGGGTCCAAAAATTACAAACCCGACTTGGTTCATCACACCTATGAAGTGTCATGTCCAGCCATAATCCACGCACGGAGTTCAACTCATTGGTGGGTGACCGAGCCTTGTCTCTAATAATTGAAACATAACACTTAATCTTGCTCGTTTTTTGTGCGTCACCAGTGAACCATATAATTAATAATTTCAGCTGGTTTTAGCTAGGTATGAAATTAAAGGTAAGATCGAAAATACAAACCGTCGGATTCCAATTTCTTCTCCAGCATCCTGATTCCCTCCCCGAGTGCGCACTTATCCAAAGTCTACAAGAAAATAAATAAATAAAAACAGGAGTATGAGTTAGTACATGATCAGTACATACCAAAATTGCATCATTGTATTATTTACAGAATATAGAAGTATAGACCTCCCACAGTTCTGCATCTGTGTATTGCTCTAATGGGTCCAAGTTGCTATAGTTCCTTGAAACATGACGGGTTCTTGAGGGATGATACCGACTTTTGACCTTAAGTCTTGGGCCTAATCGTCGATAGTAATATGCCATGTCGTAGGCTTGACAATCCGAAGAAGAGCTTGTACAATAGTTGATTTCCCGCTTCATGTTCTTCCGACAATACCGATTCTTTTCCTTGCTGGGAAAGTACATGTCAGACCATGGATCACTACCGGTAAATGTGAAGCATATCGTCTCTCTCTCTCTCTCTCTATATATATATATATAATCAAGAACATAACAACACCAACACATCGAGTTATTAAAATGATTCAAAATATTATAATGAGTAGCGTTACTCATTGATAGCATTAACTAAATTAAATTAACTTGAGAAGAATAACTTGCCCTTCAAATCAATGATACGCATTTCACCATTTGATGGCCAGGAAGAATCAGGCCGATTTGAATCAATAACAAGATGAGTCTCACTCGGAATAACGGTGTATTGAAGAATTCTCTTAACTAAAATCATGTTCGTACCACAATTACATAAATTCCATACCAATGCCGTCAGTGCATTGCTTAGTGTCAGTCTATATGACACGGCCAAACCCGTGATTGCTGTTTAGAAATGACAAAACCACAAAACCGCAGACGAATTCAACATACAAAAGTAAAACGAGTGACAAACACTGAACAACAGACAAATGAAGGAGAAAACTTAGTTAGCCTTTTATACATGTATTAAGATCTACTTCCTAAACTTATGCCTACAAACTAGGTAACTAATAATACGGTTTACATAAATGAGCAGAATATTATTCACCTAAAATTATCAATATCGAAATTGATTATTCAGAATATCTGCTCAATACTCCCCCTCAAGTTGGAGTACTCGGTAAACTGAGACCCAACTTGGACCATTAGTAGCAAAAAGAATCATCTCCAAGTGCCTTTGTGAAGATATCCGCGATTTGCTCCTTGCTTTTAATATGCGACGTAGAAATGGTTTTGTTCACGAGGTGATGACGAATGAAATGACAATCGATCTCAATGTGTTTTGTTCGATCGTGGAAAACTGGGGTTTTGGCAATATGCAAGGTTGCCTTGTTGTCACAAAAGAGCTTGATGGGGGTCGTATGATCAACACCAAGAGACGCAAGAAAAGACTTAACCCATATTACTTCACTAGTCACCCCTGCCAAAGCTCTATATTCACCTTTGGCCGTTGATTTGGCAACGGTTGTTTTCTTTCGAGCCTTCCATGAAATGGACAATTGTCCCAAAGATACAAAATAACCGGTTATTGACCTTCTCGACAGAGGACATGCTGGATAATCCGAGTCTGAATATCCACGCAACTTTAAATCACAATTTTTATCGATCACAATTCCTTTTCCAGGGCTTTCTTTAATATAGCGAATGACTCGAAAAAAAGCATCTAAATGCTCCTTCCTCGGGGCATGAACAAATTGTGATAATATATGTACCGAATACACTAAATCTGGCCTAGTGATGGTTAAATAAATTAGACGACCTACTAAACGTCGATATTTCATAGGGTCTTTCAAAAGGTAGCCTTCGGCCAAGGCTAGAGAAGGATTCGGTTGGATAGGTGTTTCAATAAGCTTCACTCCTTCCAATCCCGCTTCATTTATAATCTCCAAGGCGTACTTCCTTTGACTAAGAAATAACCCTTTCGTTCCGGCAGCTATTTCATTGCCCAACAAATATTTGAGCTTCCTAAATCCTTAATACCAAAGCTTTTATCTAAGAAGGCCTTGAGACGAATACTAGCTTCCTCATTATTACTCACTATTATCATATCGTCAACATAGACCAAAATTCCAAGAAAAACACCATTCTTGTTATAGGTAAATAATGAGTAATCAACCATAGATTGGACAAAACCATACCTCGTCAAGGAATCGGATAATTTAGAAAACCAATTTCGGGAAGCTTGCTTTAACCTATATAGCGACTTTATCAATTTGCATACCTTAGTCGACCCTTCTTTGTTGAAACCGAGTGGAATTTTCATGTAAACTTCCTCATCCAATTCTCCATGTAGGAAGGCATTGTTAACGTCTAATTGAGCGATTATCCATCCCTTTGAAATTGCCACAACGAGTAAACAACGAATACTCGTCATTTTAGCAAACGGAGCGAAGGTCTCATGATAGTCTATACCTTCAACCTGCGTGTAGCCTTGTGCAACTAATCTCGCTTTGTACCGCTCAATTGTTCCATCCGCCTTATACTTAACCTTGTAAACCCACCGACAACCAATGGGTCTTTTGCCTTTCGGGAGGTCTACTATCCGCCACGTTCTATTCGATTCAAGAGCTTCAAATTCTTTCTTCATAGCCGTTCTCCATTCATGTGACAATGCAACCTCTTAATAATTGCGAGGTTCTTTTATTGCATCTATTTTCGCCAAATAGCACCTATGATTTTTAGAAAAACAATTTGTGGTAACATAATTTGACATTGGATAGCGAGTATCTTGCTTCGAGGATGTTGATTAAATTGAGTGAGCGATGGTAGCTGATCGGTCTATTACTCAAGTGGATTTGCAAACATAATTCTTTTTCCAATACGGATCAAATTTTTCACGAGCCCCAAGACCCATTACAACTTCTGTCGTCGCAATTTCTGTGTCCCTTGTTATTCGTTCCCTTGTCTGGTCCTTTGTTACAGACTCCGTTTCTATCACTTCCTCGGTTTCTATCATAGGTTCATCAGGGGTTTCATGGACAACCTCTCGGTCGTCGTTTGAGTTATTGTTATTTGGCTCATCATCCACAAAAGGTGATGTCTCAGGGGTATTTACTTGTTGTATCTCATTGGTCTCGGATAACCCACCAATAATAAATGGAAAAACATTTTCGTAGAATATCACATCTCTCGATTCAAATAGTTGCTTTGTTTTCAAATCGTAGACTTTCCATCTTACTATGTGGGTACCCCAAAAATATCCATCTTTTTCCTCGCTCTTTAAACTTATCCTTGGGCCTTTTCTTATTGTGGGCATAACATACACTTCCAAAAACTCGTAAATTATCAAGACAAGGTCGTGTTCCATATAACACCTCATAGGGTGTTAAGCCATTGAGTAATCGAGTAGGTGTTCTATTAGTTAAGTACGCAGCGGTTAGAACACACTCCCCCCAAACTTCAATTGGTAAATTGCTTTGAAAATGAAGTGCCCTTGCCTTTTCGAGTATATGTTTATGCTTTCTTTCAACCCTACCATTTTGTTGTGGGGTGTCAATATTACTAGTTTGGAAAACCATCTCATGTTCTTTGTAGTACTCTTTCAGGGAACCAGAAAGAAATTCGGTTCCATTGTCACTCTGTACTATCTTAACCTCTTTTCCAAATTGTGTTTTCGTGTTACAAAAATTAACCATCAATTGACCCACTTCTCCCCTATCTCGCATCAAATAAACCAGGGCCGTCTCAGAAAATTATGAGGCCCGGTGCAGATTTTAAAATGGGTTCAAATTTATCAATAATAATTTTAAATTAGAATGACCAACTTATAGTGTTAAATTATGAGGGTTTTTTCACAAATAATTTTCTCTTTTAATTAGTATTTTTCTACCAAATGTTTTATTTTCTAATTAGGATTCTTATAGTTAGCCAACAAATCATAAAAAAACTACCGCATCCGAATAATTAAAAATTATTGAAATTTGTAGAAATATTCCAATTGTAAATTCCTTTTACACAATACAACTATAAACGACTTCAAAAATGGAGAAATTGAAGATAAGTAGACTAATTCATAACCATAAAAAAACAAAAACAAAAAAAAATACGGTGCAGTGGTTACTTGAGTTAAAACAACAATTTACCAATAAATTTTCTTGCACGGGTGGTTACTTGATCATTCGTCGTCATCACTAAATATCATCTTCATCATTATCATATAGGTAAATCACTTTATAATCGTGTTACTCCGTATTTCTTATCGTTTTAATTCAAGTTTTTTTTCTTTATATGGTTGTTAGTATAATTTTTACTAGTGTTAACCCGTGTACATTTGCACAGAATGTTTTTAAGTAGAGTTTATACCGACAAAATAATATTTAACTAACATCGATATAGAATATATTTAATATAACATATATGATACAATACCTTATATAACTATCTTTCATTGGAACAAATTGAAATATTACAAAACAACTAATATACTCCGTAATAAACATAAGTAAAAAATATATTATATAATAAAAATAAAAATAAAGATAATTACGACTTCAACTCCAATTTATTTGACTTAAAGATGCTCAAAGACTTCTTTGTAGACTACATTTTTTGTACTATTAGATAACAGTTTATCCTTGTCATGCATGAGTATCTTCAGCCCCTTTTTGCTAGTGACCCTCGATAAAGCCACATAAAGCTGTCCGTGCGTAAATACAGGACGTGGAAGATATAAGCCCACGTGAGCTAAGGACTGCCCTTGGCTCTTATTGATAGTCATTGCAAAGCATACTGTTATCGGGAACTGTCTTCTATCGAAACGAACAGGAAATTTGGTGGTGTCTGATGGGGTAAGTGTTAAACGGGCAATATGAACCTTATCACCCTTGTTACTACCTGACAACACTGTGGCCCTAATCACGCGAGTACCTAAATCAGTTACCAATAATCTTGTTCCATTACACAATCCACGCGATTGATCAATGTTTCTCAGTAACATAACCATAGTACCAACCTTCAACTTAAGTTCATGATTTGGAAGGCCAGAACACTTAATACCATTCAGAAATTCTGTGGAGTATAAATTACGTGCCGCAAAATTGCCCTCATCTTTGATGACCTCATCAGAACTAATGTAAATTTTTTCCGGCCCAGGAATAAGAGACAAAACATATTCATTAACCAATTCAACAATCTCGTGGGTTGGTGCAAGGACGGCCCTCTCTTGAAGATACTCCGGGTTCCGTAGTCCAGTATGAAGCGATGGGTATGTACTCTCAACAATGGAAACAATAGGATTTATCCCGCAATCAATAATATATCAGACGGCAACTGAACGTCAACTTCCCCATCATTTGGGCCTCCAACTAAACCATCTCCAATTTTCAGAATCCATTCAGAGAATTCACGAACCTCGGCAATTGCAGAAGGTGAGCTCCCAACTTGTAGACGCATGTTTTTTGTCAATGTTAGCACGTGATAATGGCGTTAGTGTGTAATGTTCAATTAAATTTAGTATTCTAACAGTATTAGATATATATCACAGTCTTGGTAAAAAAAAGTAACAGACATGCAATGTACCTTGCATGAAGACCAAATATCTGATGAACACAAAGACGCATGCACAATGTCCGATCTACTACCTTTTGGGACAACGGGAAGAATTTGCCGAAAATCACCACCAAAAACAATTACCTTACCACCGAATGGCGTATATGCATGGTTCCCGTTCGAACCACGCATGATGTCTCTTAAACTCCTATCAAGGGTTTCAAAGGCATGCTTGTGGGTCATTGGTGCTTCATCCCATATGATAAGTTTAGTGCGAATCAAAAGCTCTGTCAAATCAGTGCTTGGTTTATGATCGCCTCCCAATCGGTTCGGTCGTTAACGAAGGACGGGGGATCAAACAATATTTATAAAACTCGAGATGACACACAAAAACAAACAAGTATTCGTGGTAAGTCGAGGTCGGTCCACAAGGAACGGATGTATTGAGTAGTTTAAAGCGATGTGTTTGATGTCTAGAGGGTGTTTTCCAAGGGTCGAGTCTATGGTCGAGTCTAAGCTAGAGGAATCACTACGAGAATGGCTAGTGGTAATTAATCTAGGGAAATGCGTTGGGGAGAAGTCGGGATTCGGAACATGGAATGTAAGAAGGTCGGGATCGAGTTTTTGTCGCAAAGTTGATGAAGGGAGAATGCCACCTTTCGGTTTCTTCACCCAACCCACCTAAAAACCCGCTTTCGCGGCGAAGAAGGGTAAGTCTCTTGTTATGGTAATTTCTACCCCAAGTTTCCCCATATTAATAGAAACGAGTCAAGGTTGGTCTAGTTGGCCAGACTAAAACAACAATGACACAACAACCAGAAACAAGGTAAACCAACATGCAAGGAACCCACCAATACCCCTAAATTCAAATAATCCAAGTCTTCATCCCTAAACCCCCCAACAAGAAATCTACTCACTAATCATAATGGAGAACAATAAAACATTAACTATGGAGAAACTATCTAAAGCATGCATATTAACTACATCTAAGGAAACTAACAACAATATGATGAGAAAACTACGATCTAACAATTACCCACTAAACTATGAAATTACCAAATTAATCTAGAGAATAATCTAGAACAACATGAACAAGATCTAGAGAAACTAACTACACTAAGATGATCTAAGCTAGATAATAATGAGAAAACTAAATTAAATCTAAACTAGAGATAAGAGAGTGGAAAGAAATGTACCAACTATGAAGATCTACAAGAAAAAAGAAGATTGCATGATTAAAGGTTGAAGCTTTGACGGAGAAAGTGAAGAACTTGTCACTAATCCTTCAATAAACCCACAAATCTTCAAATAAAATTTGAACAATCTTCTTACAAACTTGAAATCTAGAGAGTTGATGATGGAAACTAAGTAGATCTACTACTAATTACTATGTAAACTACTAGATTTTTAGAGAACTGCTACTAGAATACTACTAATGGATGGTGATACTACACTAATGGAAGCCTTACTACACTAATGAAGGATGCTAAGTGGGATGCTTGGGCAACAAACTAGGGTTGTAAATATATAGTAATCTTATTAATGGGTATTTAACCTAAAGCCCAAATCCACCTCTTGCTTCATTAGTGAGACAATCTCCCTTCGCATCTTCATAGGGTGAAACTTCGCCCTGCGGTCATGACGATTAATCCCACCGGGTGAAATTTCACCTGGTCAGATTTTCTTCCTTTTTTTTGCGTTTTTGGCATTTCTTCCCATCGGGCGAAATTTCACCCGGTGGGCGAAATTTCGCTGGTCAGTTTCGCCCGGTGGGGAGTCTTGGGAAAATCTTCGGGGAGACGTTTTTACCGTCGGGTGAAATTTCGCCCGGTGGTGTCTCACCGGGTGAAATTTCGCCCGGTCATTTTGGTGGCCTCTTTTCTTGTCTCATTCTTCGTTAATTGATTGGATGGGTTTAAACTTTAAGTTGTGTGCTTTGCTCTTTGGACGGTATTTCCTTCTCTTGTGCTCGTGGAAGCTCGATCGTGATTTCGGTGCAAAATCCTATCAAAATCGATAGAAACCTACCAAAAACACGTAAAACGCACAAGAGGGACGCTAATGCGAGAAGTACACAAAATACGGCGATAATCGCACTCTAAACTCGCAAAACGAGGGAAAAACGGGTCTAAATGAGGGGGAAAATGGTCTAAATTTAGCACACAACAATTCCCCCACACTAAACCGTTGCTCGTCCTCGAGCAAAGACCCAAAAAGAAATTACATACTACTACTACTAGCTAGACTATGCTAAGCCGATATGGGGCAATTAACGGGCCCGCTCCGTCCCTTCAGCTCACATCGAAATACCCATGAGGTAAGGTACTTCCATGCAAGGCAAGTTGGGGCTTGCTCAAAATGGTGGATGCAACTAAACACAAAAAAACACATAACACGAAAGAATGGACGCATCCAAAGCAAAATTAAAACACCGAATCCCTCATCGAGACGGCGGGGAAGACACCGATTACTTAACTAAAACAACAATAAACTTCCAAGATAAATGACCCATGTAAATAAGGACCAAAGCCTAATACTATGACAACTAACCAATATAAGTGTTGATAACTTAGCCTAGGTCCTCCTAGTCTTCTAAAGGGGTACGACGGGGCGTATAACGGAGTGGAAAAAGTGAACCATGGATTCGTTCGACACTGTAGGTAAGTGCAGTCCCGCTCTCTTTGGCTAAGCCAAGAGGTTCGTTCCAAACTAGAATTTCCTAAATTAGCCCAAATAAAAGGATGGAGTGTTTACAATTATTGGGGTGGATCGACTAATCACCGCTATCTTTCTACCTCGGGACTCGGTCCTTTAGTTGGCAGTTCACGGCGACGAATCGATCAAAGGGTTTTTTTTGAAGGAGACGTTTTTGATGATATGATTTCATTTGAAGCTCCTTTTCTCTCCTTGTTTTTCAAATTTTTGTGCCCTTTTTCTCTTGCTTTGGTTTGCCCTTTTTTTGGCCTTTTGATTTTGATGTGGTCCATAACCAAGCTTGGAGGTTATTTTTGTGTAAACTTATTATGGTGATGTATAGGTGAAGGAAATTAGGTAAACGAGAACACGCGTCATTCCCGGATAACCCACAAAAAGGTGGAAAGAATTTGGACAATAGGTGCAATGGTCGTTCGAGCAAGGTCACCTAGAAAATGGGATGCGGAAACCAAGGCCTAACTCCTCCATGGGTGGTCAAGGTGGTCAAATGCAAACCCCGAAGTAAACCTCTAGTAGAAAAGGTGGACTCAAGCTAAAGGATCAACAAATTCACTGATTAAGAGTCATTCTACTAGATTAAGGTCCAAAATCTACAATGGGTTATCTACAATGGAATATAAACTCTTGTGAAGGTTCGTAATCGGGTTTTCGAAAACATTTAGTCCTAAACACTCTATACAAAAGCAAAAGGAACACATGAAAAGGAAAAGGTAATAAAAGAAAACACAAGTAAAGTCATGTACTCCATACTCCATTAACATTCAAGCACACAATCAACCACAACACCCAAAATGCTCAACTTCGAGAGCCTCCAATAGCAACAACCTAACTCCTCTACAAAATTAAAGAAAGAAGGAAGGAAGTTACCAAGCGGATGCTTTCATAATCTCATCAATTCGCGCAATCAAGGTGGTGGTTACCTGCAAGAGTGGAGAACAAGACCGTACACGAGACACGAAAACATAACGAGAAACAAGAAAATAAAAGAAAAGGAAAGGAAAAAATGTTTTTGATTTTTCGAGTTTTTCAAAATTTTATGGATTTTGAAAAGATTTTTGAGAAAATAAAAGATAGTAGACTCCTCCCCTACACTAAAACTGTACATTGTTCTCAATGGACAAGTAGGGGAAGAACGAAAAAGACGGAAAAGAAAAATCTTTTTGAATTTTTAGGATTTTTCAAATGTTTTTGGGTTTTTCAAGTAGGATAATATTGTTTCCAAATTGTTGTGTGCCAAATTTGGACAGTTTTTCCTCCCATTTAGACCCGTTTTTCCTCCGTTTTGCGAGAATAGAGTGCAATTATCGCCGTATTTTACATAATTCTCGCATTAGTGTCTCTCCTTTGCATTTTACGTGTTTTTGGTAGTTTTCTGTCTATTTTGATAGGACTTTCAACCGAAAACGTGTTTGAGCTTCTACGAGCATGAGAGAGATACGGTCCAAGAGCAAAGCACACAACCGAAAGTTCGAGTAATCCAATTGATCGACGAAGAAAGAGACCGGAAAAGAGGAGAGACTCCACTGGGTGAAACTTCACCCGGTGAGTCATCACCGGGCGAAGTTTCGCCCGACGACATTTTCCACTCCCGAAGATTTTCGTGGGCAGCTACGACCGGGCGAAATTTTGCCCACCGGGTGAAATTTTGCCCGATGGAGAAAGACGCCAAAAATGACGATTCGTGAAGAAAATCTCACCGGGTGAAATTTCACCCGGTGGTGCCTATGTCGTCAACCGCAGGGTAAAGTTTTGCCCCATGAAGATGCAAAGGGTGAAGGTCTAGGCTTAATGAAGAAGGATTGGATTATGGGCCTTAAACTTGTGTGACTCATTAAGAATTCTATAAATACTCTTCCTAGGGTTTTGTGCCTTCTAGAGCCTTGAGTGTACCTTGAGTGAGCTTTGGGATTAGCCCTTAGGAGTAGGAGTAGTGTAGAGAACTCTTTAGTAGTAGTAGTAGTAGTTTGTAGTAAGTTCTCTTAGAAAAATCTCTAAACAATTAGTAGATCTACTTAGTATTAGTATAATTACTCTATAATTAGTAGACAAGCATCCATCTTTGTTGAAGATTCAAGGGTTTTGCAAGGGTTTATGTGACAAGACTCTTGTTTTATTTCTTGAAGATTCATATTGCTTATATTGAAGATTGAAGATTTATGCATGGATTAATGACAAATTCTTGTATATTTATCCCAAGATTCAATCTTTATTATTTATCTTCATCTTCCATCTTAGATTTCTCCATAGTTCGTAAATTCTCTTCTCTCCCATTATTCCATTAGTTAGTTTATTTCTCTTAGTTTATGTGTTAGTCTATTCTCTCTTAGTATAATTTGTTTGTGTAGTTGCTATGCATGTTCTAGTTAGATTCTCCTTAGTTAGTGTATTGTTGATTATCACCATGACTAGTGAGTAGATTTTCTTGTTGGGGAATTGGGGAGGAGGATTTGGATTATTTGATTCAAGGGATGTTGGTGGGTTGTTTACTTGTTAATTATCAATTTTAAGGTTTTTGTGTCTTTGTTGACTTAGAATCGCGACTAGGCCGACCTTGACTCATTTCTATCAATATGGGGAAACTCGGGGTAGAAATTACCTTAATTTGAGACTTACCCTTTCGTCGCGAAAGCGGGTTTAGGTAGGTTGGGTGAAGAAACCGAAAGGTGGCACTCTCCCTTTTCGACGTTGTAACTAAAACTCGATCCCGAGACTTTAAAGACCCCATTTCCGAATCCCGACTCTCCCCAACACCTTTCCTATTATTGTTCCTAGCCTTAGTAGTGTAGTACGCTAGCCTTAGTTCGACTCCTCTCATCCCAAAACCCCCATCTCAATCCCAATCACGATTGAACTCTAGACTTGACCAATATCGCTTAATCCTCTCCCTGTGGATCGATCCCGACCTACCACTACTACACTAGTTAGGTTAGTCGGAGTTATAAATATTGTTTGCATGCGTGTCGACGACAGCGTGCATCAAAATGGCGCCATTGCCGGGGAGACGGTGATTAGTTAATTGATTAAGTCTTAGTTCTATTGTGATTGGATAATTGTTTTTCTTTCCTCCTACCCTAGTGCCATTAGGTGCTAGGAGGACTCATTGTTTGTTGAGTTTTTGCTAGGTGTACTCTTGATTAGGTTGCTTGATCCCCATTTGGAGAGCAAGTTGCTTGGAAATATTGTGACCAAAGCAATTACTTGATATTGTGATCTTCCATCAATTTCACCATTTCTCAACACTCCATCCTCAAACAACTTCCAAGGATTCAAGTATGGCTACACTTGGGTCCCATTCTCAACCATCTATTGAAGAAATTTCTTCACCCGTCTTCATTGGAGCCATCCCGGAGAGTTTTGAGCTTAAACCTTCCATCATCCATTTAATTCAACAACAAACTTTTCGAGGTTTGCCGGATGAAGATGTGATAGAGCATGTTTGTCTTTTCAAGGAAAGTCTTATTGGTGTCAAGCTTGAAGGTGTCACCGAGTGCCAACTACGTCGGATCCTTTTTCCTCGCACCTTGCATGATGGAGCAAGGAGATGGATTAAGAGTTTCCCCAACAATACTTTTCGCACTTGGGAACATTTGAGCAACGATTTCCTCGAAAAATACTACCCACCATCCAAGACCAACAAATTCCGAAGAGAAACTCAAACATTCCAACAACAAGAAAATGAGAGCATAATTAAAGCATGGGACCAATTTCAAACGTTGCAACGGAAATGTCCGCACCACGGCATCCCTAGTTGGCTTTTACTTCATATATTCTTCCACTCGTTATTGGACAATGCCAAAGATAATGTTAATGTGGCGGCAAAAGGCGATTTCTTTTTGTTAAATGAAATTGAATTTACAAAACTCATTGAAAGGATAGCCAAGAATGATGAATATTCCGAAAATGATCAACATGAAGAGCTAAGTGGTGAGTCGACATCGTCAACCGAAGGGAGAACCGATCTTGAAGCTAGAGTTGAGGAGTTGGTTAGGCAATTTGAAGTGTATGTTGCTAGAGCCAATTCTCCATCCAAGACTAGAACATCTCCGTAAAGATCATCTCCACCAAGAAGAGTGATTTCACCTAGACGATCATCCATTTCACCCCCTAAATCGTATCGTATTGAAATTCCATGTGATCATTGCGGGAGATATGACCACGATTCCGAATTGTGTATGAGAAAGGAGAGTGCTTTCCAAGCCAACACCCAAAGAACCCACGAAAAATCTCAAACGAACAACCCTAATTCGGGGACCAGATTTTATTCCATGCCTACTCAAGGATCATATCCTTTTCCAAGAGCCCCCAATCAAAGGGTTTATCCTAATTCACATGGTTTCTATTATCAACCGAGACCTCCTCACACAAATCAATTCAATCAAGGCTATTACTATCCTCAAGGACCGCCTAGACCAAACTATGTTCCTCCTTTTGGAACCCATCCTCCATTCAATCAAGATCCTCCAAGGAACTTTCAAGGTAACTTTCAACCCTTTTATGACATTCAACAAACCATCAATTTTCTGTTGAAAGAAAATGCGTCAAATCGAGCTAGACTTGAAGCTTTAGAGGCACGTTCGGCCTCGCAAGCTCAATCTTCTCAAGAGCCGACCAATTCTTCCAATAATGCATCTGTGAATGCCATTAAGGTAATGAGCAAAAAGGAACCGGTGAAACCCTTTTACCCACAAAATACATCTCATCCCTCAATCAATGAAAACGGTGAGAAAGTGCTCAAGGACGTAAACGAAAGACCAAGAAGAGATCCATCGAAGTATCTTGTAGGAGACCTTGCATTTGTTATTGAACAAATTCCAATAGAGGACACAAATCTAGTGTCTAGGATCGAAGTACCACCCTTGAATGACAAGCCACAAATCCCATTCAACAACCAAGCTTTGGGCATGATAACATTCACCGATCTTATCGAGAATATTGATACAAGCACATCCATGCCTACCCCGTCCGATTACATCCGAGACATCATTTTGAAACCCGCCGAGAAGGAAAAAGCTCCCGTTTCTCCAAAGACCAACCCTAAAGTCACAATTCCCATCAAACTAGGAGATCCGGGTAGCTTTGCCATTCCATGCTCCATCGACCATGTCTTAATAGACCGGGCTTTGTGCGACCTTGGTGCCGACATTAGTTTGATGCCCTTAGCCATTGCTCGCACTATTTATATTAAAGACTTGGATTACTTTCCCGTTAATGTGCAAATGGCCGATGGAACCACTAAGGAGCCCTACGGATTGGCTCGTAACCTCATGGTTAATGTAGGGAATTTATATATCCCCACCGACTTCGTCATTTTAGACATGCCAATTGAGGAGCGAAATCCTATCCTTTTGGGACGACCTTTCCTAGCTACCGGTGGGGTGATTATCGATGTGAAGCGAGGACGTTTATCTTTCAATGTCGCTAATGAAATGGTCCAATTTGTGCTTCCCGCGTTCCTTCCCGAAGATCCTCCTAATACGGAGTTTTGGAACCAAATGGTGGAGTTCCCATCAAATGAAGAGCCTTCTACCGAAGATATTGACTACGATGATGAAGAAGACGACGGTGCCCTATTCATACTTGGTTCTACCTCCGACGAAGATATTCCCGAAGAATTTGCAAAGCTTTCCGAGGTAGCGCAACTTATGAATATGCCGGAGTTTAGAGAAAAGCTCAAGATCGGTAATGTGGAATTTGAAGCGAATGATCAAGACCCTCCGAGTTGCTTTTCAAGCAACTACTATTAAACTCAAACTATTCAATTCGGTTTGGTGGTGTCCATAATAACCACCTTGTAAATATTTGTATATTCCCATCTCTTTTTATTTTCTTTGGACAATAGCTTTTGGATTTTTCTTTTGGAGCGTGTTTGGTACCTGCAGGAACCGTGAAGATTTCTTTTGGAATTTTTGGGATGCGCTATGAATTTTGAGAGTTTTCTCTGTGTAGCTAATGCATGGAGTGAGAGGATTAATCTTATTGAAGAGCTAAGGATGTTTTTGGGCCAAGTCGAAGAGAATCTTCGTAGCAAAGTCCTATTTTATATTGGATTATCTTTCCGGGTAAAATTTCACCCGGTGGTGACTTTGCTCGAACTAAAGGAATTGACGGAAAATTCGTCGGGCAAAATTTCACCCGGTGGAATCTCACCGGGCGAAATTTCGCCCTGCGGTAAAAATATTTTGCGACTTGGAAATTGACGGAAATCCGACCGGGCGAAATTTCGCTCGGTGGAATCTGACCGGGCAAAATTTCGCCCGGTGGTGAAATTGCGCAGAAATGCCGAATCTTGACCCGAACACCGTCGGGTGAAATTTCACCCGATGGGTGACCACCGGGCGAAAAATCACCCCGCGGCCCATATACCCAGCAAACTTCTCCTTCCCATCTTCATTATTCATTTTCCTCTCTCTCTCCTCAACCAAACCCCAAAAACCCCAAACAAGCTCCAAATCTACCACCTTAAACCACCTCTAATCCCTCCATTCCTTCACCAAAATCCAATTAAATTATATATTTCTCATCCTTATCACATTCCTAACATCCTCTTGGAGTTTGTTTCGAGAAATTGTTCCGATTCCGACAAACCCCAAACCGAGACCGTCAACACCTTATTTATCAAATTCAAGCATCAAGGATGAGAAGGGTAAAGCAAATGGCAAGGAAACGAATTTCTTCAATGCTTAATAGGAATTCGGGGTCAACATCGTCCTCTAGGTCGGAGGAGACGGCCGAGGCTCGGGGCGAATCTGTCCCGATGCCGGTTCAGACACAAAGACCAATCCCGCGCGAACAACCTGTTCCGCTTGAGCTACGTTACCCGAAAATTCCCCGTAGTTTCCGTTATGCTGATTCTGGTTTATATTTCGCTAAAAAAGCTCAAGTTGATAAATGTAAAAAATTTTGGGTCTGTCGTCTCGAGCCGACTCGTTGGGCAGCTCGAGATGTACTTGAGCGTATGGGTATAGACACGCAGGTACGAGCAATGTGCCAAAGCCTTGGTCTTATCAAATTTTATACTTCTGAGGAGGAAACTTTTCAGAAGTTGACGTGCGAGTTTTTCGCAACTTTTGAGCTAAGTGGTGACGATAATGGCACTGTCTCGTTTCAGCTGCGAGAAACTATGTACGTCCTCAACTTGAGGAACTTTGGTGCATTGCTTGGTTTACCTTCTTCGGTCCTTGGAAGACCTAGAGCGGGACAGACTCGGGACGATAAATTCGGCCGAGATCGATTATGGTTTAAAATAGCCCGCCAGAGGACTTTCAAGGGAGGGAAGATGCGTTCTTTCTCTATTCGGAACCCCATCCTTCGATATTTGGCACGTATCATAGCCAACTCATTCCTGACAAGCTATGACACGCACCATAACTGTAGTGCCACAGCTGTACAGTTATTGGAGGATGCGGTTTTGAACAGAGGCCCGTCTATTGATATGTCTGAGGCCTTAGCTACTCATTTTGCCCAGGTTGCGAGGGGCAGCCGCAAGAATATTTCTTGTGGCGGTATTGTAACGATGATAGCTAAAGCCTTGGACATTGATTTTAGCGATTTAGCACCAGTTGGCGGGGCGAGAATTTTTATAGATGAAGTTTATTGTCCTTTCCTTGTGTGGCCCCAGAAAGGGGATTATGACAGTTTGTTCTTGTATAAGATTACTGAAATGAGAGCTATTGCAATGCCTAACCACGAATGGGTTAGGCTAGATATTGAAGAGAACTTCGGCATGCCGAAGAGGTCCGGGGAGTGCATTCGGGATAACACCCGAGGTAAGTTTTATATGGTTCAATACCCCGAGGGACCTTTAGATTATGGCGACGATGATATTGAGGTTGTAGACGTGTCGGAGGAGGAACCGGAGGTTGAAACCTTCCGGGATGAGGGTCATAGGACTTTACCCTCATCATCACACGGACCCTCTTCCTCTCGTCAGACTGAACACCAGACCTCACAGTTTTTCACACCCGACTTTACACCGCACAGACACTCCACGTTCACCCAGTCTACCCCAGGTTTTCAGGAGGACGTCAACATGAGTCCTCCACGACACTCCTCGTTCTTCGGATCAGAGGACTTTTATAACCAGTGGGGGGAATTTTATGACCGTACTCGTCAGACTTGGAAGAACTCGACCACCTCTCTGAACCTGGCCCAGGACGCCTATAATGTAGCCCGAGATGCGCGCGATACTGCGCATGGTTCTTACACGTACTCTAGGGAAGGCTTTGAGTTTGCTCGGAGTAGTTTTGAGATGGCTAGGGACGCTGCTAGGGATGCCCAAGCAGCGAGGATGGCAGCGGAGGAGAACCAAAGGATGTTGCAGCAGCAACAGAGCCTTTTTAATCAACTTTTTGGTGTGCCTCCGCCAGGGTCTTACTACCCACCACCTCGTCCCCCAGGTCCGATGTGAGTGGTCGAGTGTCGTCAGTGTGAGTGTGGGGGTGTTGGATGTCAGTCGTCAGTTGTCGTTAATCTGTTATCTGATCTTAGTAATCTTTGTCAGTCTTGCAGCGCCAATGTTTGGCATTTGATAATTATGGTTGTTGATTGATTTGTAGTTGGTTATTTTGTTGGTTTGGTAAATTGTCAGCCCCTCACGTGGCCCTACTTGGGTCATCACAAATGTGAGGTTCTATTTGCAGGTGCCTTAGGGAAGAAGGACCTGATTGTTGCTCCCGGTCTTAGGTGATTTGATCGCACCAAGACCAATTTGAAAAATACAAAACTTTCTTTTTCTTTTGATTTTCCCGATTCGTACGGAATCCGGACAAGGTGACGTGATTACACCTGCGCCCTTTCCCATCTTATCGATTTTTCCCTTTTTCTTTTCATTTTCCTTTTATTTTCTCTTCTTTTTCTTTCTTTTTCATTTTCACTTCTTTTCTTTTTATTTCTCTTCATTTTAAAAATCCAAAAAAAATTTTAAAAAATCTTCAAAAATACAAAAACATTTGAAAAATCAAAAATCCCAAAAACATTTGAAAAATCATAAAAATTCAAAAAGATTTTCTGTTCTTTTCTTTTTCGATTCTTCCTTTACCTGTGCGTTGGGGACAATGCACGGTTTTAGTGTGGGGGAGGGATCTACTATCCTTTTTCTTTTTCATTTTTCCTTTAAAAACCAAAAATTCAATTTTTTTTTCCTTTTTTCTCTTTCATTTTAGTTTTCTTTTCTCTTTTATTTTTGTTTTTGTGCCACTTGTATTGCCTTGCATTCTCCTTCTTGTAGGTACACCGCCAACCATTTAGCATGGATACGTAAGGTAGTGAAAATGAAATGAAGACCGTGCGGTAATATTTTCTACCTTCGTTTTTACCCTTTCTCTTATGCATGGGAGTTTGGGCATATATGCTATTTGGAGGTTCACTTGGTGAACATTTTGGAATTGGTGGTTGTGGATTGTGTCGACTTGATGGAGTTCGGAGTGCTTGACTATATTTGTGATTTTGTTTTATTTTCTTGTGTTTTTGTCATTTTTGTGTGTTCTTTTTCATTGTGTGTATAGCGTGTCTAGGTAAAGCTTTCGAAAACCCGATTTTGAGTTTAGGCTGAGTGTTTATTACTCCCTTGTTAGTGACTCTTTTTTTATTTTTGGACATGTTTCTTGTAGAATGACCTTGAACCAATTTTTGCATTGGATTTTTACCATAAGTCCATCTTTTCTACTAAGAGTCTACACCAGGATTTACATTTGACCACCTTGACCACCCATGGAGTGATAAGGCCTTGGTTACCGTTCCCCGTTCTCTTAGGTGACCTTACTTGAGAAGCCATTTCTTTAGTCCAAATTTCCATCCTTTTGTGGGTTCGGAGGGGGTGCACACCCGACTAGCCTATTTTTCTACAATTCACCCATTTCCACAAATAAGTTTGCAAGAATATGCTTTACCTTGATCTCAAATGAATTATCTAGCCAAAAAAGAGCTATTCAAAAAGAAAAAAGGAAAAATGAAGAAGAAGGGCGTTATGTTATGAAAAAAAAAGTCCTCGATCGAAATAATGGGGAAAGAAAACCGAAAAGAAAATCAAAATCTCAAAAATCGTTCCCAAATCCAAATAATGCATTGGTTGACTTATTCCCGTGAAATGCCTACTAGAGGACCGAGTCTCGAGGAAGGAAAATAGCGGTAATTTGGCAATCTTTACCATTTCGCAGACACTTGTCCATCTATTTGGTCTAATTGGCTTTCTCGAGTTTGGGACGATCCTCTAAGCTTAGCTTAGGAGACGTCATAACACTTACCTACAGTGCTTACTAACTCCATGGTTCTCACTTATCCACTCCATTTATCGTCCCGTTGTAGGCATCTCTAGTGGAATTAGACGGACCTTGGTAAATTTTCAATGTTTTTATTGTTTGATTGTCATCCTATTAGGATCTTGTCCATGTAATTTGATTTACTAACTTGGTAGTGTTCTCGATTGTCTTAAGCTCAAATCGGTGCTTTCTCCGCCGTTTCGATGAGGGATTCGGTGATTTATTTTCTTTTTGGTTGCGACTATCTTTTCGTGTGTCTTTCTTGTTTTGTGTGTTTGTGTGTGTGTTAGTCGCAACCCCAATTTTGAGCAAGCCCCAACTTGCCTTGCATGGAGGTACTCTACCTCATGGGTATCTCGATGTAAGTTGAAGGGACGGAGCGGGCCCGTTAATTGCCTCGTATCGGCTTAGCATAATCTAGCTTAGTAGTAGTAGCTAATTTCTTTTTGGGTCTTTGCTCGAGGACGAGCAACGGTTTAGTGTGAGAGGAGTTTACTTTGATCGCCTCCCAATCAGTTCGGTCGTTAACGAAGGACGGGGGATCAAACGATATTTATAAGACTCGAGATGACACACAAAAACAAACAAGTATTCGTGGTAAGTCGAGGTCGGTCCACAGGGAACGGATGTATTGACTAGTTTAAAGCGATGTGTTTGATGTCTAGAGGGGGGTTTTCTAAGGGTCGAATCTAAGCTAGAGGAATCACTACAAGAATGGCTAGGGGTAATTAATCTAGGGAAAGGCGTTGGGGAGAAGTCGGGATTCGGAACATGGAATGTTAGAAGGTCGGGATCGAGTTTTTGTCGCAAAGTTGATAAAGGGAGAATGCCACCTTTCGGTTTCTTCACCCAACCAACCTAAAAATCCGCTTTCGCGGCGAAGAAGGGTAAGTCTCTTGTTATGGTAATTTCTACCCCGAGTTTCCCCATATTGATAGGAACGAGTCAAGGTCGGTCTAGTTGGCCGGACTAAAACAACAACGACACAACAACCACAAACAAGGTAAACCAACATGCAAGCAACCCACCAATACCCCTAAATTCAAATAATCCAAGTCTTCATCCCTAAACCCCCCAACAAGAAATCTACTCACTAATCATAACGAAAGAAAACAAAACATTAACTATGGAGAAACTATCTAAAGCATGCATATTAACTACATCTAAGGAAACTAACAACAATATGATGAGAAAACTACGATCTAACAATTACCCACTAAACTATGAAATTACCAAATTAATCTAGAGAATAATCTAGAACAACATGAACAAGATCTAGAGAAACTAACTACACTAAGATGATCTAAGCTAGATAATAATGAGAAAACTAAATTAAATCTAAACTAGAGATAAGAGAGTGGAAAGAAATGTACCAACTATGAAGATCTACAAGAAAAAAGAAGATTGCATGATTAAAGGTTGAAGCTTTGACGGAGAAAGTGAAGAACTTGTCACTAATCCTTCAATAAACCCACAAATCTTCAAATAAAATTTGAACAATCTTCTTACAAACTTGAAATCTAGAGAGTTGATGATGGAAACTAAGTAGATCTACTACTAATTACTATGTAAACTACTAGATTTTTAGAGAACTGCTACTAGAATACTACTAATGGATGGTGATACTACACTAATGGAAGCCTTACTACACTAATGAAGGATGCTAAGTGGGATGCTTGGGCAACAAACTAGGGTTGTAAATATATAGTAATCTTATTAATGGGTATTTAACCTAAAGCCCAAATCCACCTCTTGCTTCATTAGTGAGACAATCTCCCTTCGCATCTTCATAGGGTGAAACTTCGCCCTGCGGTCATGACGATTAATCCCACCGGGTGAAATTTCACCCCGTCAGATTTTCTTCCTTTTTTCACGTTTCTGGCATTTCTTCCCATCGGGCGAAATTTCACCCGGTGGGCGAAATTTTGCCCGGTCAGTTTCGCCCGGTGGGGAGTCTTCGGAAAATCTTCGGGGAGGCGTTTTTACCGTCGGGTGAAATTTCGCCCGGTGGTGTCTCACCGGGTGAATCTTCGCCCGGTCATTTTGCTGGCCTCTTTTCTTGTCTCATTCTTCGTTAATTGATTGGATGGCTTTAAACTTTAAGTTGTGTGCTTTGCTCTTTGGACGGTATTCCCTTCTCTTGTGCTCGTGGAAGCTTGATCGTAATTTCGGTGCAAAATCCTATCAAAATCGATAGAAAACTACCAAAAACACGTAAAACGCACAAAAGGGACGCTAATACGAGAAGTATACAAAATATGGCAATAATCGCACTCTAAACTCGCAAAATGAGGGAAAAACGGGTCTAAATGAGGGGAAAAACGGTCTAAATTTAGCACACAACAGTTTAATCCCAGGGCATGCAGAGTTCTCTGAAACATTAAGGGGAATACCAAATCTCGAGTGTGTTGTTCGACCACCAGGAAGTAATGTGGACGCAATGCCGCTAGACGCTACAGGAAGTACAATGTCTCCAACGCTCCGTATGGCATCACATAAGGTCCTCCAAATAAATGTCTTACCTGTGCCTCCAAATCCATTTAAAAAGAAAACACCTCCCCGACATTCATTAACAACCTTCATTATCTTGTTGTATACTGATTGTTGTTCTTGAGTCATCGTGGCTAACAATCGGAGATGTTCTTCTCGTAAAGAAGCGTTATGATAGGATAGCTCATCTAACAATAAGGTATTAGAATGATAAGATGTGGAAGAACTCGGTAGCGGCATACCTTCAAACTTGCTTAAGCTGCTACCATTACACTGAAGAGATGCTTCAATCTCTAATAGTGTGTAGTTTTTAAGTTCATCGTCAGTGAGTTGCAAGTCTGTAAGATAAAACTAAAATTATTATTCGGAGAGGCCATTTTAAATTAATATGAGCTATATTACAAAATGTGGTTCAAGTGCAAGCATTGAAACAAAATATGTAGAGTGTGCACTTACCTTGTTTTCTTAGTAATCTCCGTTGTCTATACAGGATGTCATCTCCAAGCAACATCCGTGTTTCGTTCCACACCCTAGTTGGCATCAAAATGGTGTTTGATAACAACAATGTTACGAATAGATTTCGTACGTAAAACCCAGATCCCCATTCACTTGCTTCTCGTATAGCGTCTATGTACTCATTGTCATCTCCAAGCAAACCAAGAGCATAACACGCTTCTCTAAAAGTGGCATACACAACCCCGTTAACCGTCCTTTTATCCTCGTAATCTTTGGGTCCTTTAACAAAGTTGAGCAATGTCCTCATGTAATATAGTTCACCACAACTTGGTGAGACATGATGCATTCTGCCAATAGCAAACCCACGTTCTCTTGGAGACCAAGCTCGTTTAGGTTGTTTCCAAACAAACTTGGTTGGAAACTGAGTGTACAAAAGACTTTTAGCTTCTTCGTTTGAGCTATTACAATCCATCCAAGCTAAATATTTTGACATACCAACTGTAGGATTGTCAATTACTGCGTCGATGGGGTCTTCATCATTAAAAATGACATTCTGTTCATCAGGAAGGTGAAAACGCAACCTTTCAACGGGAGGCGTCCTAAAATGAATGGAAACCCAAAAATTCTCCACACCGCCTCACAAGCTGATATATAACGACAATCATATAATTTTTGTATTTCGTCTATCTGATTGGGATTTTGATCATTTTGACGCTTATATGAAGATTGCATTGTCGCCCGATCATTACCTTTATTTATATACTTGAATAAATACTTGATTGATCGAGCTTGGTTTCACCACTCAACATTAATATGAGCATGATATTTGTGTAGGAGTTGAGGATTATATGGGACAACGAAACGATTATCAAGGATGACCCCATTCTTATTCACCGTAGATCCAACATCACGCCTTCGATATACAGGATACCTTTCATCATCAACTCTCGTAACTTCATTAAATCTCTTTGGAAAGTGTTTAGAACATACACTGTCAATCATACACGGTGACTTTGGGTTGGCAACACCACAGGGGCCGTGAATCATCAACTCTTTCACAGCTGCATATAGTGATGGATTATCAATTGGATTAGAGATCTCAACTCTTTGTCGACATCAGAAGCTTCTGAGAACTTATCATCTCGATGTAGAAATATCAAAATATGAGCATTCGGTAATCCACGCTTTTGAAATTCGATCGTATAGACAGCTACAATGGTAACAAAGACATGTCACATACTTCTCCTTCTGTCACATACAAATAAATAATGTGGTTCATAACATACAAAACATTATATACGTAATTTATTTTGTACCTGCATTCACCCGTCCAAAAATATGTCGATCCTTCAAGTCTCTCATTAGATCATCGAGTTTCATCTTAAAAACGCGACAGAGAATATCCGGCTGATCTTCAGGACGCAATCCCCTCTTTTTTACAAAGCGTGTAATTTCTGGCCATTTTGGGTTACACGTAAATGTAATGAACAAATCTGGATATCCAACATATTTGCAAATCGTCATCGTATCTAAAAAGTTCACCAACTTGTGTGGACGTCCGTCCGCACAGCCCGGCGCCCCACGCGTGCCCGTGCGGGACCGACCCAGTTTTCAACATGTGGCGGCGGCCACCCACGCGGCCCCTTCCCTGCCGGGGGCCGGTCCGATCTCGCATACGGGGCGAAGTGTCGGACCTCGATTTGGATGACGATCTGGACTTGTACTAGACGGGTGCGGGCACCCGTGTTTTCGTTTGGGAATCGATCGAGACGTGGTTGTAAATGTTCAAAGGCCGATTCATTTGGTAAGGCGACCTTTTTAGTGAACTTAATTCTTTGCCGATTTGTGGAGTCGCCACCGAGTCAATTATGAGGACTCGGAAATCGTTCAAGTCAACTTTGATCCCTTACCGGCTCAAAGTTGAGTGACACGGGACCTAAAGATAAAGACTTGTACCCTTAAGCACTCCATGTCTGGAATGACTCTCATTGCTAATGGTTTCGGACATCCGGAAACCGTCGATTCTGAGTAAGGGGTGAGGGTACGTATTGGGAAGCCAACATCGGATAGATATCAACACCCAATCCCGCCCGCACTATAGCGGCCTCTACTAATCAATCGGTGGGCTGATTTCCTAGTTCTTTTGTTGTGGTGGAAGTACTATAACATTCGTTGTTTTAAACCCTATGTCTTTGCTGTGTCGGTTTTTTTAAGGACGGATAAGTTTTATCGTCAAAATAGTAGTGTTTACATTCTTTGCATGCGATTTCACGTGACAAGCAGGCCATGAAAAGATGCACGTAGGAGAGTAGAGAGTACTAATATTATAGGTATTAGCAAGTCAGTTTTAACGCGATAATACGGATATTAGTCATTCTCGTGGTATACCTTACCTGGTATTCTGCTTAAGATGCGTCGATTCGGTATTAATAGAGATGCGTCAAACCTAATAAGGTGAGCACCCGGACTAATACAGAACCCGACCATCACTTTGTTCAGTTTTAGTTATTTTATGTTTTGAATTCCGTGTTAGGTGATTTAGCATGCGATTATAAGGTCATAAAAGCAATAAATAATACGAAAAACTGTAAATGTGAATGTAAGTAAATCACATTGTAAGGAGTTGCACCCTCGGAGTATACACTAAACGGGACTCGATGCATAGGTAGTTTTGAGAACGGATCTTGGAATTACTCGGGTCTATTTAGTGTGTTTTAATATTTGTTGTTGAGGTTGGGACGTTACGTATTTAGTGGACGTTCGTGGGCCTAGTGCCCACGTCTAGTGTTGTCGTAGTGCATAATAATAGGAAGTGCAAATATGGAAAGTTTTGTTTAGATGACAACCTAGTGACGACTTGATCAACAGGCGGATCCTCCTAGCTTGACCAGTGACTCCGGCAGAACCCCGTTACCATTTGACCTTCCAGTGGCTACTCCGGCATAACTTAGTTGCTAAGGACTAGTTCTGCGGCTAATCCGACAGAACCTGGGTACTAGTTTTGTGCTAGTCGATCACAGGCACCTCAGTATCGAGTGAAGTGCTCGAAGGTGAGGAGTAGCGTCGATGTCGCTTTTTTATTCGGAACTACGATCGAGTGGATCGTTTGACTCGGGTGTCGAAGTGCGAGCCCTTAGCGAGAGTTTTTGAGGGAGAAGAGAGAGTTGAATTGTGTCGAATGAATGAGGCGGAGGGGGGTATTTATAGGTGTTTTCGGCCTTCGTCGCCCACATGGACGCGTGACTTGGGGTGCACCAGGACTCAGGCGCCTGGGTCCGAGCGTGGCGAGACCCAATTGCGTCATGTGGGGAGGTTGGAGTTTTGAAGATACGATTTTGATACTTTTCAAAACCGAGAGGAGGGTGCGTGATACATTTCTTGGGAATGAAGGCTTCCCCACGGCTTGACCTAGCGCCGTGGATTTCGTGGGCCTCGGGTGTTCATCCCGAGGCTCGTTTGACTCGGGGTTGACTCGGTTCGAGTTTCGGGGCCGACTCGGGGTCCCGGTGTCGGAATTGACTCTAGTTAACGACACGACTAAGGCTGCCATCATGTTAGCTTTAATTTTCCGAGTAATTATTTGGTCCGTTCTATAAGAAAACTATCTAAAACACCGCGAACTCGTGTCGCGTTGCAGTCCTATCGTCATCGGGTGTTTGCTGGGCACCTCTGCAGCCACCAGGTCCAAATCTGGGTGTCTACAGAAGCCCCCGCTTTGACTGAGGCTTGGACAAGGCGAAAGTCAAAGTATAGCCGCCCAGGTCAATCGAAGATTACGACCTGGTGGCTGTCTGGTCGGGTCGTTTTAAGTTCAGTGGACTACGTGTTGAGCCTCGCCAGCCATAGCTTAGAAATCATACCTGACGTCTTTGCTTGCGGTTGCTTGCTTGGGCCCGGGCCGTTGCTTGATATCTTGTTCTTGATTCTTTGTGCGCGCGCGCTTTGTCTTCTTCGGTTTACTTAGAGGTTTTGTATAATAATTTTTTTTTAAAAATGTTTCTGTGCGCATTTAGTTGGCCATTATTTGCACAAGTATATTTTGGGCTGCTTGTGAACCCTTGATGAAACAAAACGTTCGAGGGCGTTAGTCTCCACTCGAGCGGTCGTCTTTGGGATGCTTATGACCCCTAGGACAAAACAAAGTGATATAAAACTATTCGAGGGCGTTAGTCTCCTCTCGAATAAAAATTGTTTTGCCTTCGGGATAAATCTGACCCTTGGGCAAAAACTCCTCGAGGGCGTTAGTCTCCTCTCGAGTAGCTGTCTTTCGGGATGCTTCTGACCCCTAAGACAAAAGATGCTGTGCCTCCGGGATAACTCTGACCCTCAGGCAAATTGCTGTGCCTCCGGGGTCACTCAGACCCCTCGGGCAAATTGTTGTGCCTCCGGGGTAACTCAGACCCCTCAGGCAAATTGCTGTGCCTTCGGGGTAACTCAGACCCCTCGGGCAAATTGCTGTGCCTCCGGGGTAACTCAGACCCCTCGGGCAAATTGCTGTGCCTCCGGGATAACTCTGACCCTCGGGCAAAAATGCTGTTGATGTGCCTCCGGGATAACTCTGACCCTCGAGCAAAAATGCTGTGCCTCCGGGATAACTCTGACCCTCGGGCAAAAATGCTGTTTGTTTATTCGTTTTTTAGTTGAAATGCTGGCTTCGTGAGTTTGTCTTAATTTGTTCTGTAGGCTTGTCTTATTTTGTTCGGGTTTGTTCTTGATTTTATTTTGATCTTGGGTTTGAGTTGGCTTAGAGTTTGCTTATGTTAATCTTGGTTGTTTTTTGTTACGCGTCCGGATGCAGCGTTAAGCGTGTGTTTTATTAGTCGAGAGTGTATTATTGATGTTAATTAGTAGTTGTCTCGTTATTGATGCTTTGCTTGTCTTAGTAGGCGCATTGCATGCTTTGTGTGTATTGTTTTTGAGTTGCGTTTGTTTTGCTTCGTCTTAAGTTGTTGTGTAGTTGAGTTTGTTCAGGTCCTGTTTAGTTTAGTTTGTATTCGTTCGAGTGCAGTGTCTAAGCTTAAGTGCGGTTTTCATGTTTGTTTCATTATCGAGAATGTATTACCGGCGTCGACTAGTAATTATTCTGTTTATTGTTACTTTGTTTGTTTTAAAGGTTTTGTGCATTGACCCTTGAGTTTGCTTGCTTTTTTTTGCTTATTGAATTATTTCGGGAATAATAATTCCCATGGGACGTGAATTGAGCGTGCTTAGGGACTTGATTGTTTTGAGTGCTTTGGGATTGTAGATTTGTTTTGGTCGTTTTATCACGCGGTCAAGCGCGAGTGTTCTTATTAATTGTTGTTTTCATGTTCGTTTATCGTTTAGGGTCGACTTCGATTAGAGGAGGTTTTAGGGCTTGCTTTGCGGGTTTGAATTTGTTCCTAATTCTCTTGATTGGCGTGTATGGCAGCGTGTGCTCGTTCGGTTAGGTTTCCGACGTGAATTGAGGTTAGCTTGGGCTGGGGACACGATGAGTCACCACTCACTGGAAAAATGTGCTGGTGTACTAGCTATGCCTTGCAGACGTAAGTTTTTTACTATAGTTTGTTTAGTAGCCCCCGGGGTTTAGAATTATCAAAGTGTCGGTTTTGGTTTTTACCGCTTGTTTTGTCCTATGGTTTAGTATTCGCTTTCCTTTGGTTCGCTTTTCTTCTAGCCGATCGACTTGGCTAACGCTGTTCAGCCCCCAGTCTTCCCCTTGGCACAACTCGGGGTTGACGTGGTAGGGGTAGCCTCTATTGAGCCCCTCCCCCTTTGTTCTGCTGAGGGGGTGGATGCCAAGATTGAGTGGCGAGACCGGGTGTACGGGGTGAGTTTTTTGGTGAATTTCCCTGACACTTGAGTATATTTGCAGGACGTTCCGTATATGGTGGGTCAATTGGAGACTCGGGTGACCGAGCTCGAGGCGAGAGAGGTTGAGGCTACGGGCGCTATGGAGGAGGCTGGAGGGATTCCCGAGACGGCTACCCTAGATATGTTGTCGGGGATGGATGGTAGTGAGTCTCCTCTTATAGACCTGGAGGACCTAGGTTTAGATGGCAACCTTGGTGAGGTCGTGATAGCCGTTGGTGCGGCTTCCAGGGGTCCTATCGAGCCTTGATTTTGTGTATAAATTTGTATATGTTTATATATACTTTTTAAATTTTAGTATTCGAATTAGTTGGATTAGTCTTGCGCTTGGCGGAGTTGTTTATCTAGATTGGCAAGTAATCACTTTTGTTCATTCGTTTGCGATTCGACCTAGTTTAAGGCGTATTAATGTTGTATGAGAATATGAAAACCGTTTGTTTCGTATGTTTTTGAAATGCGTTGGGTTTGAGTCGGGAATCGGATCAGGTAATACGTCTGTTAAAACATTTTTGACTCGAGATGTAAAATGTCAATGCGGTTTGGTTACATGCATCCAGAGGTGAGCGCGATTGCTTGGCATTTAGGATGGAACCGAAGTTTAAAATTCGAGCAACTTTTGAAAAAAAAAAGTTAGACCACTTTTATATACTTATAAAATTGCCTTGTTACAGACGTGACTTGACGATGAGCGCTAATAGGCTACGACACGCCTAGGTGGGGTAGCTTATTCCCCAAAAAAAGAATAAAAAACGTCTAAGTCTCGTGCGTCTGACGAGTAAACTCGCATTCCTGTAGCTCATGCGCGGGTATTTTGGTTTTCCGGACGGGTTCCAGCGACTTCGGGGGGTCGTTCCTGATGTCCGGGGTTGAGGATGATAGTTATGGAAATTTTTGTTGTTTCCTAATTCTTGTGGGTTTAGGGCTATATATACGGGTTATGGGTGCATGTTCTAGCCATTGCAGGATATCAGTGAGGTATAGAACCATATTCTGGATCATGTCGGGTTTCGGGAATGCTCTGACCGATTGGGCGGGTTTGTTTAAGAAATGTGACCCCGTGTTAGTTCAAATGACGACTTATCAGTGGTTGTTGCGCTTAGTCGAGTCAAGGTGCAGGATGACTTCTTGCGGGCATGTTCTAGGTTTTGGGACCCTAAATATCATGTTTTTGCTTTCCCCGGGGGTAAAGTTTGCCCTTTGCCCGAAGAGATAGATGCTATAGGCGGGTGAAGTTCGGTTCGACCTTGTGTGCCTTATGGGGATGATGCTTACGTGGAGCAATTTTATCATTTTTTGGACCTTTCTTCGCTAGAGGAGGCTAAAGGCTATTTTGGTGTGGACGGTCTTAACCTAGAGTTGCTTTCTAGGACATTCTCACAAGTTGGCTCTCGACATGTTTCGGTCCTAGGGTGCAGAGGTGCTTTTAGGTTTGCTATCGCTTGCTATTATTCTTTTTATTTCTTTTTTTTTAGAGTGCGGGGTAACATGAAGGCTGGGGTAATCCTCGGGTTTTGGACGCGGTGATGGCGATGGAGCGTGGACAATCACTCTCTATGCTTTATTTTGAGTGAGCTTTGTTATGGGTCTTGATGCTAGCGTTCCGGTATAGGGGATACTTCCTCGGGGTTCTAGGGTAATCCTACAGGTGCGTGTTTTTTCCGTGCTGTATTTTTGTAGCTTGGTTTTATTCGTTTTGTGGTTGCTTTGACTTTGGAGGTGCGATGCTTCATCGTGTTTCGTGCAGGTTTGGTTACAAGAGTGACTTGGTTTAATCGACCCTTCGCGATGTTTCAAAGATTACAATTACCGGAGTTCCACGGGTCGGAAGATGGTGCTGTTGTGGAATAAGAGTCCCGAAGAGGAAGATTGATTTTCTTACTTGGTTAGGGGAGAGGTTGTCATTAGGTGGTCCACCCCGTGGTGGAATATTAGTGGGTGTGTAGAGTTTCCATTTTTCGTCTTCGACCTGGGCTTTTTATTGCTATCCATGAGGGATCAAGTTTACATTTACCCGGGCATGTTGCCAAATCAGATGAGTGTCCGACCTCTTATTCCAGATGATGCTAATTAGGTCATTTCTAGTTTTGATCCGTGGACCTAGGACTTGCTTAGGGGGTTCAGGGTATCTAGGGAGCGGAATTTTTTTGCACCCAGTTGCTCGACCGACTGTCAATACTTCCGTCAGGAAGAGAATCTATGGATACCCGTCAGGACAGACCGTCCCAGAAGTTAGGAAGACAGCGCTGCTGAGAGGCGAAGAGGAGACTCGAGAGACTAAATGCTTAACCAAAGACAGTGGAACCGATCCTAGCCTAGTCAATTCATCCAAACGGGCCAGAACTGACAAGACCCATATTAAAGCTGCGGAAGAACAAAGGAAGTGGGATTTGCTGGACTCACGTTTGGATAGGGTGTTAGAGGCTTGCTTTCGGAAAACCGCGGAGGAAGAACGCAAGCAATTGTACCCGGGCGATAAGGGTGAGGAAAAGTTGGACCGGTAGAGCCCAGCCATTTATATTATGTATTACTAGTTGATAATATGTGGCGTATTAGTACTAGTTTTTTTTTTGAGTTTAGACACATTGTTGATTTTCCGGAGCGTCCGAACTTCAGATTTTTTTTTTTGATGCAGATGCCTCGACAAAGGCTCGATTTAACTGAATTTTGTTGTTAATGAGAAGCACATTTTTATTGTTTTTTATTTTTTTTTTGTGGTGGCTCGCAACTCGATTCTTCATTTTACCCGGAGCGCCCTTTCGTGTTTTCAATCCGTTCTCGGCTCACCCTTTCTCGTTTTTTTTTTTTTTTGACAGCTCGCAACTCGATTCTACATTTTGCCCGAGGCGCCCTTTCGGGTTTTCACCCCGTCCTTGGCTCGTCATTCATTTTTTTTTACGACGGCTCGCAACTGGTTTCTTCATTTTGCCCGTGGCGCCCTTTCGAGTTTTCACCCCGTCCTCGGCTCGTCGTTTGTGCTTCGTCATTTTAACTCACTCATTGACCGGGTTGTGGAAGGAATTTCGGTTTATTCATGAATCGATTAATCGACTGCTTTGTTTTGTTGTTTGGTTGTACCCGAGAGAGGGTTGCCTACGTATATACTTTTGAGCGGAATCAAACCACGTTCGTAGTTCTTTTGAAAAGTGTGAGTGATTTTGCTTTAGACTCGTTTATGCCATTTATCGATGCAAACTGTGTTTTTGTTTTGTTGTTCTTGTTTTTTTTGTTTCCCCCTAAGTCGGAGGTCGAGACGTGATTTCCAGGGTGTTTACGGGTAGTATCGCTTGGGCTGACCCGTGTTGGTCGGGGTTGAAAATTCTTGTCCGTCTAGGTCAGTAAGGATTACGGGCCCCCCCTGAGAGTATCTTCTTAACGAGGTAGGGGCCTGCCCGGTTTGGTTTGAATTTTCCCTCCAGGGTCGATGGGAACGGGTGCTCTAATGGGTCGGATCACTAACTTTCCCTCGTGTATGTTTCGGGATTCCACTAGTTTGTTAAAGTCTCGTTGAATGCGTTGTGGGTAGGCTTATAAGTTGGATAGGGCATGTATCCTACGTTAATCTAGGAGTACTAGCTTGTCGTACTGTTTTTGGTCCCACTCTTATTCAGGGATGCCAGTTTCGGCTAATATTCTTGGTGATGGTATTTCTAGGTCTACTGGTTGAGTGGTTTCGGAACCGTAGGTTAGGTAATATGGCGTGGTTCCGGTGGGCGTCCTATAGGATGTTCGGTATTCCCATAAGACGAAGGGGATTTTGTTCGGCCAATCTCGGTAGTTGTCTATCATTTTCTTAAGGATGGTGGTGATGGTTTTGCTGGCGAATATTCGGCAATTATGGCAGTGCCGAACGTGATGTCAACAGTCTGTCTCTAAGGTAATCTAGTAATAACCCAGTCTCATTATTTTCGGGCTAGTAAGTGTGCACTCATGCGGGGTCCGCACTCTCCATCGTGTACCTCTTCCATGACTCTCTCTGACTGGTCTTTGTTTATGCATCTAAGGAGGACTCCTTGTGGGGTTCGTTTGTACAGCAGGCCTTGATTCGGGACGTAATGGGCGGCTTATGTTCGTAGGGCCCCTTTGTTTTTTGGCATTAGTGTCAGGTGGATATGACCCGCGGGTTCTAAGGTCTAGGGTTGCTTTGTACCATGGTTCTTTGGTGGCGTTGTCGGTTTCGAGGTTGCGGGTACGGGCTGATTGATCGCTTCTTTGTACACATATGGGCATGGAGAAGAGGTGATCGGGCATGTTTATTAGTGAGGCTAATTTGGATAACGCGTCAGCGAGTTGATTCTTTTCGCGGGGTATGTGTATGAGGTTGATTTCGGTGAATTCCTTAGGCATTGCTTCTACTTTAGCGTGGCATGATGGGGTTTGGCTTTTGCTATGAACCATCAATTAATCGTGGCGTGGTTGACGTACTAAAGATAAGCCCTCGTGGACTCTAAGTTTTGACTTCTAGGGATATGGCTGTTTTTCAAACTTATTAGACAGGCTTCGTGTTGTCGGTAAGTTTGGTCGGGTGGCGTTTTGTTTGCTTCCGCATTTATTGTTGTTTGGTCAGTGGCGGTTTGAGTCTAAGGTTGTTATTCCCGATTTCCTTCTTAGGGTGAAGCCGAGCGGGCTGCTTGTGGTAGCCCTTGCATTTTAGTCAGTTGTTATCGATAATTGGCATAAAGTCGAGTTTTTAAGCATTTCAAAGTAGATTGCTGAAAGAAAGATTGAGCAGTTGTCGAGGCATGTTTGCAAAATAAAAAAAGAAATTGTTTTATTGATAATAATAGTAGACGGGCTAGGTGCCCGTGATTTGTTTTGGGGGAGATGGAGGACATGTCCCCTCGCACCTCCCTGGACTCGATGACGAACAGGAAGACGAAATATTTGTTATTTTACTAGCCTAGGCCCTAAGATGAACTAGACTCTGACTCGGGTGCGGACTTGCTGGCCTCAGTAGGCGTCTTATTACCCTCGTACTCGGGATACGCCCCGAACTTTTCTTCCTGGATGAGGTGGTGAACTTGTTGCCTAAATTCACGACATTCGCTTATGTCATGTCCTCGGCCTTGGTGGTACCGCCACCACTTGTCACCATTCCAGTGCGACGGCCTCTTACCGGCGAATGGATCAGGTGTTGGACTCAATGAATAGAGAAATCCGTCCGATATTAGCATGGTTAGGGCCTGATCGTGGGACAACCCGAGGTGCTCTAGTAGCTTGAGACCCCTTTCCTCGGTGCTATTCGTTAAGAAACGAGTGGGCCTTTTTGTTAGTAGTGCGGTTTTGACTACCCCCGTTTTTATTAACCCCTCAACTTTATCTTTAAGCAACGTGCAGGATTCCGTATCGTGGTCGTTACCCCTGTGGTAGTGGCAGAATTTCGCATTAGACTAGTGGCGGGATCTATGCTTAAGTGGAGGATCGGTCATGGGTCCTATGGGTCGTAAAAGGCGAAGGGAGGTTAATCTTCGGAGTGCAGCCACGTAACTGACCCCGATTTGGGTGAACTTTTTCCTGGGCTCGATAGTCTCGGGTGAGCCAATGCCCTCCCCCTTGAGCAATCCATTACATGTGGAAGCGGGAGGTTTGGGAAGTTCTTCGAGTCTTTCCTCGATATTGGTGATCCTAGTCTCAATTCTCAGAAGTACATGGTGTATTTGCGAAACTAGGCGGGTTAGGCTCTCGATAGTTGTTACGAGGTCAAGGGGATCCGGTGTCTGGTTCGTCCTCAATGTTTAAGACCTCTTCTCCTAGGGGGACAAGGTGAGAGCAGTCGATAGTATCATCGAAAATGGCGTGGACACTAAAGGGGTTCGTGGTATTACTGGGTTTCTCAGGTGAGGGAAGAGGGATTGTCCCGTTTTCTATCATGTCTTGTATGGTATGTCTGAGTCGAAAACATGAATCTGTGTCGTGGCCATTGCCACGATGGTATTGGCAGTATTTGTTCGCATCCCACGATTTTGCCCTCTTGTTCGCCGGTGGGTCCGCAGTAGGACCTATCAGTTCGAGCTTTTCTTGCTCGGTTAATCTTTTTAAGTCTTCAGTGTATGTGATGCCTAGTTTGGAGAATGTTCTAGGGGTGAAATTTGTTCTTCCCCGGGTAGTTGGTTCAACGAGGTGTACTTCCTCGGTTTTGTTACTTCCATAAGATCGGGTTCCGGAGAAAGTGGTTGGCCCCTGGTAACCCTTCCACTTTATCTTGGAGAATACCCCCTTTTTCATATCATCTTCTAGGCGTATTCCTAAAGTGGATAGCTCCTTAAAGGTGTGGATGTTTTGGTACCTAAGATGTGAGGCGTAGGCTGGCCTAAGGTTATTGACGAACTTTTCTACCAAAGTGGCTTCGTCCGGGCGGTTTATTAGCTGGGTACTGACCCTCCTCCATCTGGTCAGGAACTCTGAGAAGCCTTCCTTCTCATTCTGGGAAAGGACCTCGAGGTTTCTAATGGTGACTTGTGTTTCGGCGTTATCCGCGTATTGTTTTGCGAACTCTACGGAGATGTCATCCCAGGTGGACATGTAATCCCCTAGAAAATCTAACGCAATACAGTGGTGGAAACACTGTAGAGTTGGGATTAAAACACACTGACAAACTATATCTTATTAAAAGAAATGGTAAGTAAATACAAAGGCCACTTTTTACAAAAGGGCTAAACAGAAAATTCTCCAAACGGGTTATACAAATCCATAAATTACATGAATAGAGAAAGAGTAGGATCCACGCTACTCGCTAGCTCACACCCAAAACCCGGCAGCAAATACCTGTCATGTTATAAACACAACAGCCACATCAGTGGGGAGTAACTCGGACGTTCTCCCAGCCATATTATATCATATGGAAAAATAATAGTATTATTATATCAAAATATTTAAAAAGAGAAAACATTAAAACGATAAAATAAAAATAAGTTTTCGGAGAAAACTTAAAATACTTGCCAACCTGCAAATCAAAACAAATCGAGAATAATAGTCATATTCAAAAATGGCGTTATGGAAATTCGTTCAGTGTGCACAAGGCTAGACTTTCACTAGGATAATACTAGAAACTAGCTTCGAGAACTGTAGACTTAACTCATAACAGAATCCAGTCTCTAACTAGGCAACTCAACTATAACAGGACTGCGTGCAGCGAGGTCCTGGTTTAAATAGTGCATACCCCTCCTAGACAACAAATATGTCTAGTTCAGCTGACAGCGACTAACACGATGCGATATCTAGCTTAAGGTCAAAACATACACTCTCCTAGGCGAAACTACACCCAGTTCAACGACCAAATGTGCCCCAAATAGACACACCGGCTTTATAGCTGATGGCAAAAACGTACATCCCAGACTATATTACTCTAACCCCACACCTGTCTTTATTCCATAACTCCAAAACAGCCATTATCGATATATATATACAAAAGATATAATCATTATAAATAATATGAAGAAAAAAAGGAATAAACATTTTATATAAAAAGGGAAACTTTCTATAAATAGAAACTTACTTAAAATAGAAAGTCTTATAGAAAATATGTAAGCTATTAAAATTAGTGAAATGTATAAAAATAGAATTTCTAACAAAATCAACATTTTATTATTATCGTTGTTATCGTAACTTTAATATATTTCTAAATTCGTTACTCAAAATATAAATATAATATGTCAATACATAGTATTTTATAAATAATTAGGAAATCGAGTTAAAACTATAAATTTTCAGAGACGAGATATTTTAAGAAAAACGATATAAAAACTAGTTGAGTCAACAAGTTTTATAAATGAAATGAGATTTACAAAGATTTCAAATTATTTTTAATAAATAGCTTTTATTAGTAAATAATGCGGATTTTAATAAAAATAGTCAATCGGAAATTATTAGTGAAAATAGTCCCGAGTAAAAATATATTTAAAACAAAATCGACTATTTTCTCATTTATTAGTATAAATCGTAAAATGAAAATTAATTTGTTAAACAAGTATACAAACCTTGATTATAATTAGATCTGGCAAAGTAAACCCGAACCCGAAAAACCGATCGAAAATACCTGAATTGAAACCGATCGAACACCTGATAGGATTAACCTGGAATAATACCCAAAACCCGATTCAATCCGAATCAAACCGAAATTGTACCGAATTCAATATAACCGAATGATACCCGAACTCGAATATAACCAAACCAATAATAAGCGAATCGATTGACCTGATTAATAAATACTTATTTTTTTCATAAAAACACCCAAGTTTATGGTTTTCTTCATTGCTTCTTTATTTATTAATGATTTTACAAATTATTACCCACAAATTCAATGTATAACAAACTTAAAATCAAATTATTTATTTTTTTACTCAAGAAACTGATGATCCGAGACTCACCTGACATGCTATTGACCCAACCCGAACCGTACCCGACCCGAAATAAGATAAACCGATAAATGTGGCTAACCGAAATCGAATTGAAATTGAAATTTATGCTAACCTGATAATGATTGAACCGATTCAACCCGATCCGAAATCGAATCGAATGACCCGTTTGCCAGGTCTAATTATAATATAAAAATACGATTTTAAGTTAAAATTTTAATTTAATGGAACCCGAAGAAAATATGAAATCATTTTTTTTAGTTACTAGGGTGACGATAACCAACAAAATATTATAACGATCATATATAATTAAATAAGTAACGATTTATAAAACGATATCGAAAACTTGTAAAATATTTATAAGGTACGCAATTTAAAAGAATATTTTTAGCAGATAATAAATAGCTAAAATTAGAAAAGCGAAGTTAAAATATTTACTACATACTACTACTCAATCATACGATATAAAATCGAGTAACGTCCTAAAGTTACCTTAAGTCGATATCCGAGATACCACGTACTTGCCTTTCTTGATTAGACCAAGCTCAAACCTTAGAACTTGAAAGTCGATCCAATAAAACTCTGTGGCCTTCACGAAACCAAAAAAGAACGAGATTGGGACAATGAGAATACGGGCAAAGAGTCGGAACTACAGAAGTTTAAAAGGGGTCGGAGGAAACATGGAAAACAAGAAAAAGCATAACCGAGAGGACGAAGGAACCAAATCGACCAGATAGGAGAAGCAAAAGAATGATAGGAAGAAGAAGATTAAGGAGACGAAACACGAGGAAAAGAAAGGGACACAAACAGAACCGCGGCTGGGGTCGAGTAGCAGCAAAAATAACGCAAGAAAACAAAAACAGCGACCGAACATCAGCAGCAGTAGTACAAAGTAACGAAACAGCAGCATCGAGGTAAAATGAGAAAGCACAAGCATCGAGAAAAGCAAATGACGGAGAAGAACAGGATCAGCTGAAAACTATACATAACCGCAGCAGAAAAATGAAAAAGAAAAAGAACAGCAAACGAAGACAGACCAATGAAGAAAGGAACGAAGAAAAGGGAATCGCAAAACCCCGTTTATGAGCAGAACAAAAGCAACAATAACGATATAATAGCAGCGGCATCAACTTCATCAATGCAACAAAGCAGAACGAGGAGGAAGAAGAAAACAACGAAGAAGAATGAGGAGACGGACAAGCAGCAAAAGAGCGTGCAACAACAGCAGCACACGTGAGACAATCAATAAGAACAAAACCAACAGCAGCAACGTAAAACCGGACCGAAATCGAGGAAGAAAAAGGAAAAGAATGAAGACAAAAGGCAGCTGCATTAACGGACAGCAATAGCAGCAACGAAATGCAGTAAAACGCAACAGTAGTAGCGATAAGCAACAGCAGCAGAATCAACGTAGTAGCAGCAAGACGACCGAGTACCAGTTGCATCGACAAACAGAATAGCATAAGAGAGGGACAAAAACGAATTACCTTTCAACGAGTTCGGGTCAAAGAACGCACGCGCACGAACTAACAGGAGCAACAGCATACAACAGCAACACATAACCGAGGATGGAAACAGGGGATCGATAGCGAGTGCGACGACGAACAATTGTCGATTGGTGAAGATGGATGAACGGATATGATGAAGAAAGCAGAAGAAAGAAAAGGATACGAGAGATGAAGGGAGACCAAAGATAAGCGTGAGTGTGACAGAAGGCCAAGAGGGAAGAAGCGGAGGAAACAATGAAAAGGAACAGGGGAAAAGAACTAAAGCGGTGGAAGAAAACAAATAAAAAATGAAAAGGGGGGATGATTACGTTAAACAAGTGGGAAGGGAAAATGAATCACCTCAAACAAAAATAAAGTGGGTAAAGAAAAATACGGATTAATTAAATGAATCGGATAGGAGACGAATTTCGTAACGATAAGTTGATTGGCCCAAAAAAAATCGATTTAAAATGAATTAATAAATTTACTAAATAATTGGACCGTCTAATAAAATGAGTAATTAAATTACCCGAGACAAAAACAAAGTTTATAGAAATACATAATTAGACGGTGAAATAGTATTTCCCGATAAATAATAAATATTCGATAAAGTGAATAAAATGGATTTCTCGAAGAAAAGTAATAAATGTTTTGACGAAATTTCAAATAAATGAACTTCGAGCCGAGAATAGAAATTCGAACTTAAATATAAATAAATTAAAAGAATTTAAAATTTAAATCGTCGAAATAGACTTTCGATAAGAATTAAATTAAATATATAAAATGGATTGAAACATAAATAAAAATATGTTTTTAATAAGAAGAGTTTCCGAGTCAAAAATAAATTTTAGGAGTTTGAAACGATTAAACGATAAATTCATTTCATAATAATTTTAAGAATTACGAGATAAATCAGAAATAAATAAAAATGCAAATATAAGTTTAATTTAATTTATTTTATAAAATCAGGGGTGTTACAGACACCTTCTTGAGGTCAAGGGAATAAAACCACGATCGTGGTGTTTCTCCTAGGGATGAGGGGAATATCCTAGTGAAGAGGCTAGGCTTGACCCCTTTAATGGCCATGTAATCCTCAAAGGCCTGGATGTGGTTGAGGGGGTCCTCAGTTCCTTTGAACTTGGGTATGTCGGCTAGGGAGAAGTTCTCGGATAATTGGTCGTTCACCATTTCGAACTTTCTATTATTTTCGAGGTGGACGTTGTTCCCCTGGTTTAGGCGCATTTGGTTTTCGAGGAAGTTTACGCGGTTCATAGCGGATTGGAGGGTGTCATCCTGAGGCGGGGTAACGGGATCGCTTGGGATGAAGCCAACGGGTGCCCCACCTAGCGGGGTGGAATTTAAAAGGGCTTCATTGAGGATTCGGGTGTGGTGTTCATCTGAGGCTTTGTCTTCTAGGTGACCTAAGCGGGAATCTATGCTGTTTACGGATGCGTTTACCGTAATGACCGTGGCCTGTAAGTCTCGGATTAGGTCAGCTAGGGCTCCTATGGTGTTGTCTGCGGATTGCCCGGCGTTATCCCCACTGTAGTTGCTTGCGTCTAAGCTTGAATCCCCCGTCATGACTGTGAAAAGGCAATGCTAATGAGAACAGAGTTCCTAGACGCTTTACGAACTCGGGAAATGCTCGTGGCTGAAACGAGACCCTTGACTTGCACACATGTGTGGTCATTGGCTTAGGGATTGAAGTGTTTTAGGCTCCTGGTGTATTTGGCGAAACGCCTAGTGAATTCTAGATCTCTTAGACGAGATGACTTGACGCAAACCTCGAAGATGGGGTTTAAAGAGGACTTCTCGGGATGAGACGACCCAAAAATGTAAGATCTCGAGTGGAGATGACCCTAATAGCTATCATAGACAGTTAAACACACTGTTGTACGACGTATGAGGTTGATCACGATCCCGGCTCCGGATCAAAAAAAAGATTTGGATGTATGCCTCCTTCGAAAACGACCAGTTTTGCAAAATCTTGAAAAGGATGGTTTGTGAGAATAGTGTAACGATGGTGCGACGACATCGTTCGTGGAGTGTAACTGCGTTGTTATGTGGGTGTATCGGAAATGATGACGAAATGTAAATATATATTTTTTTTTAAAGGAGCACATTTCTTTTAGGGGAAACGTTTTTTTTGAAAATAGTTACGTGATGCTTCTATCGAAACTACTATTAATTAGTTAGTTCGATACTCGCGGGGTGCGTGATGCTCGTGACAGAGCACATTGCTTCTTTGATCACAGCAACAATAACATCACCAAGTCTGATGACAGACTCCCTAAAGGCGTGACTAAATCCTTAGTGGGGAACTTAGGTGGTGAATAGCGTTCCTTATAAACTTTTGCTTTTTGAAAAAAAGGCTTTTAAAATTAGTGACCCATGTTTGCCGGCTGTACTAACTAGCATTAGACGGTGGGGGTGCGCATTGTAAAAAAGTGTTTTGAGGGTGTAACCGTTTTGGGTTCCTTGACTTCATTAATTGAAGCTTTGGTCGTGCCAGCGGTATGTGTGTAAAAGGTTTTTTTTTGAAATAAAGTGTGTAAAAGGTTTAGGAACTAAGAAGTGAGCTTCATTAGACGGTGGTAGCCTTAACCCCATTAATTGGGAGTTTCGGTTGTGTCAACGGTAATCATTGTAGTTAATAGGTTTTAGTTTGGCCATGGTGATGGCACTAAAAACTTTTATTTTTTGAAATTAGTGAATGTGAATTTTGCCATGGTAACGGCGTAAAAAAACGTTTTCCTTTTTAGAAACCATGATTTGGTCGGAGTATTGGTGTTTAAACGGTCGTTTTGAAAAGATGAGGCATTTTTGAAAAACGGAATTGGGTGCGGTTGAATATGTTGGCGTGGTTGAATCCAGATTTTAGTGTTTTATTAGGGTTGTATTGTTCAAACACGCTACACATAACTAGGAATGCGTACACTCATGCAGGATGCAAACTCGGGTAGGTTAGGGTAGGCTACGGCCCACGAATAGTCTTTACTTAAGCATTGACAATGATCTGGGGAGATGAGTGTCATACCGTCCGTTTGGACTATCCGCTTATTAATCCCGCGGGTTACGCGTTAGGTGGCCGGAGCATCAATCGAGGGTCTCTCCGCGTGTCCCTAGAGATCTTACCGCGAAGAGGTCGATTGGTACTGATATCGGTTAGGGTGGGCTTTTTAGGGCCGAAACTTGTAGTGACCACAACTAGGAACTAAGAAGTGAGCTTCACCGACCTTGTTCAAGTTACACCACCGCTGGAAACTTGTTTCCAAATCCCCAGCGGAGTCGGCAAAATGTGGACGTCCGTCCGCACCGCCCGGCGCCCCGCGCGGGACCGACCCGGTTTTCAACATGTGGCGGCGACCACCCACGCGGCCCCCTCCCTACCGGGGGCCGGTCCGATCTCACATACGGGGCGAAGTATCGGACCTCGATTTGGATGACGATCCGGACTTGTACTAGACGGGTGTGGGCACCCGTGTTTCCGTTTGGGAATCGATTGAGACGTGGTTGTAAATGTTTAAAGGCCGATTCATTTGGTAAGGCGACCTATTTAGTGAACTGAATTCGTTGCCGATTTGTGGAGTCGCCACCGAGTCACTTATGGGGACTCGGAAACCGTTCAAGTCAACTTTGATCCCTTATCGTCTCAAAGTTAAGTGGCACGGGACCTAAAGATAAAGACTTGTACCCTTAAGCACTCCATGCCTGGAATGACTCCCATTGCCAATGGTTTCGGACATCCGGAAACCGTCGATTCTGAGTAAGGGGTGAAGGTACGTATTAGGAAGCCAACATCGGATAGATATCAACACCCAATCCCGCCCGCACTATAGCGGCCTCTACTAATCAATCAGTGGGTTGATTTCCTAGTTCTTTAGTTGTTGTGGAAGTACTGTAACATCCGTTGTTTTAAACCCTATGTCTTTGCTATGTCGGTTGTTTTAAGGACGGATAAATTTTATCGTCAAAACAGTAGTGTTTACATTCTTTGCATGCGATTTCACGTGACAAGCAGGCCATGAAAAGATACACGTAGGAGAGTAGAGAGTACTAATATTATAGGTATTAGCAAGTCAGTTTTAACGCGATAATACGGATATTAGTCATTCTCGTGGTATACCTTACCTGGTATTCTGCTTAAGATGCGTCGATTCGGTATTAATAGAGATATGTCGAACCTAATAAGGTGAGCACCCAGACTAATACGAAACCCGACCATCACTTTGTTCAGTTTTAGTTATTTTATGTTTTGAATTCCGTGTTAGGTGATTTAGCATGCGATTATAAGGTCATAAAAGCAATAAATCATACAAAAAACTGTAAATGCGAATGTAAGTAAATCACATTGTGAGGAGTTGCACCCTCGGAGTATACACTAAACGGGACTCGATGCATAGATAGTTTTGAGAACGGATCTCGGAATTACTCGGGTCTATTTAGTCTGTTTTAATATTTGTTGTTGAGGTTGGAACGTTACGTATTTTAGTGGACGTTCTTGGGCCAAGTGCTCACGTCTAGTGTTGTCGTAGTGCATAATAATAGAAAGTGCAAATATGGAAAGTTTTGTTTAGATGACAACCTAGTGACGACTTGATCAACAGGCTGATCCTCCTAGCTTGACCAGTGACTCCGGCAGAACCCCGTTACCGTTTGACCTTCCCGCGGCTTCTCCGGCAGAACTTCGTTGCTAAGGACTAGTTCTGCGGCTAATCCGACAGAACCTGGGTACTAGTTTTGTGCTAGTCGATCACAGGCACCTCGGTATCGAGTGGAGTGCTCGAAGGTGAGGAGTAGCGTCGATGTCACTTTTTTATTCGGAACTACGATCAAGTGGATCGTTTGCCTCGAGTGTCGGAGTGCGAGCCCTTAGCGAGAGTTTTTGAGGGAGAAGAGAGAGTTGAATTGTGTCGAATGAATGAGGCGGAGGGGGGTATTTATAGGTGTTTTCGGCCCTCGTCGCCCACATGGACGCGTGACTTGGGGCGCACCAGGACTCAGGCGCCTGGGTCCGAGCGTGGGGAGACCCAGGCGCGTCAGGTGGGGCGGTTGGGGTTTTGAAGATACGATTTTGATACTTTCCAAAACCGAGAGGAGGGTGCGTGATACATTTCTTGGGGATGAAGGCTTCCCCACGGCTTGACCTAGCGCCGTGGGTTTCGTGGGCCTCGGGTGTTCATCCCGAGGCTCGCTTGACTCGGGGTTGACTCGGTTCGAGTTTCGGGGCCGACTCGGGGTCCCGGTGTCAGAATTGACTCTAATAAGTGTCTATACGACCTTAACGACACAACTAAGGCTGCCATCATGTTAGTTTTAATTTTTCCGAGTAATTATTTGGTCCGTTCTATAAGAAAACTATCTAAAACACCGCGAACTCGTGTCACGTTGCAGTCCTATCGTCATCGGGTATTTGCTGGGCACCTCTGCAGCCACCAGGTCGAAATCTGGGTGTCTACAACTTGTACCCATCACCCGCGGTGTACGATGACGACACAATAATACGACTCCCAGCAGATGAGGCCTCTGTTTCTCCTTGTCCAACTTGATCGGCAAGGACTTTGTACTTTTCAGCCCGAAGTAACGGTTGATTATGACGATTGAATGTCAATCGTTGAGATTCTACCATCGTATAGCCATCCACGCAAAGCTGTTGAAATAGTCGCTGACCTTCCATTAACACCGATGACTCTAGTGTCGCTGCTCGATCCTGAATGCGAAACGCAAGCCACTCTCTCATTGTAACTATCTTTCTTGGATTTTTCTTCTTGCTAGTGTTAAGAGTAGCTTCGGCATGCAATATACCAGGTCTCAATCCATCTTCACCATAAAGAAAGAAAAGAGGATATTGTAGTGCTAGATATGAAGGATGTAACTCAGATATGCGCTGAAGTGCACCCGATTGTTTATGAATAATAATATCCCTTGGCTCGGCAGCGTTTTCAATGTCTCCCTCAATTAAGATGGCTACCTCAGAAGCCGTTGGGAGTTTATACATTCTTCCATCCATATCTCGTTTTGCCACTAATCTAATAGATACATCCCCGTCGATATCATTTGATAGACGATCTCTGGCCATCCTAAAAATTTTTGCTAATGGAATATTGTGATCAATCATTCTCCTGAGTGATTCAATAAGGACATCATTAAACCGGGCGGGCCTATTTCAGCTGCAAAAAAAAATGTTAACATGACACAGATGAAATAGTTAAAAGATAGAGTAGGAATAATATTGACGTTAACGAAATTAGAAAAGATAGTGATGCACACCTGAGTGCATTTTTACGATGTTCAATCTCTTGTTGTGTGTCATATATATATAATTGACAAAACTTTGGCATGGTACCAGTGGGTGGCAACAAACTCCCTATACGATGTACGTTTTGGCCACCCATTCTAAATGTGTACGGAGTACGACCTTGATTTATAGATTTGTCAATTTTTCCTCCCGTGGATGTAAATGAATACATGCCATTATAAACCCGAATGTTTTCAGTGTAGTGGTTGCTTGCTAGATGTCGACCACTTAGAAGGTCACTGATCAGTTGAGGCGGTTTTTTCAGGAAAGGAAGTACAATTTTCCCGTCAGAACAACACATGGAGAATGATGGATTTGATGTATTCCTATCCTTTCGAATTCTTTCTTGATACCACATTTGCGCTCCACATTTACCACACGTACAATCGGGGTCACCTATATCCCAATATAAGTCGAGTTCAGGAGCAAAAATAGATTACGTAAGTTTTTTTCACTTCCAACCACCGACAACAATAACATTGTGAACAACTGTTACGTTATAAGAACAATGCTTGTAAAGTGCATTTAAGAAATAATTTTATAAAACCTGGATGTGTAGGCGCACAATGTGACGACCCTTCAATAGATGAACTTAAATTTGTAATTAAATCCTCAATCAATGTTGTCTCGTAAGTAGATGGTGGCAGTGTTGCATAACTGGTACTACCTGGAGATCCGCATATGTACATGATGTATCATTAAACATCAAAAGTAGAGAAAAATACCCTTAAAAGGAACGATGAACATGATAATGGACCTTCTTCCATGGTAGTTCGGGTGTACGATGTTTTATATGATGCTCTTAAATTTGTTATAAGGTCATTAACCATGTTCGGTGTAGGATCATTTGGTGACCAATTTGAACTACTTGTCTCCGTATTATTCCCTAAAAGTTTAGAAAATTCAAAACTCACGATATATGACTACGTATAGTGTAATTTTTTTGGTTGGCGTCATGGAAGTAATAAGTTCGTGAAGTATCGTGACTAATAGAACTAAAAGATGCAAACGGACTTCCACTTCCAGTACGTGTTATTGCTGACAACTTTGACGCAGTTGAACGTGGAATTGGTGTATTCACATTAGAATTACTGTTACGATCATACCGTGGTCTTGTATTTCTATAAGCCGTAACTGTCATAATACACATCGAGATATAGTATTTCGATAGTCCGATAAAATTTATAGTGAAATAGCATGACAATGTCATTAAAATATTTCAAATGTGTCAATAATTAAACGTGTTAATGGCTAAATGGTTCAATCTTTTCAAACATTAAACCGGTCAAACATTTCGAACGTTTTAAATGTGTCAAAAGTTAAACGTGTCAAACGTTTTAAACGTTTTAAATGTGTCAATAGTTAAACGGGTCAAGCATTTCAAACATTAAACGGGGAAAACATTCCCAACGATATAAATTTCTCAAACATTAAACAGGTGAAACGTGTCAAACGTTTTAGACAATTTAAATGTGTCAATAGTTAAACAGGTCAATCATTCCAAACATTAAACGAGTCAAACATTTCAAACATTTTATATGTGTCAAGGAGTAAACGGGTCAGACCTGTCACACGATTCAAATATGCCAATAGTTAAATAGGTCAATCATGTCCAACGTTTTAGACTTTTCAAATGTGTCCGTGGGTAAACGGGGCAATCATTTCAAACATTAAACAGTTCCAACGTGGCAATCTCTTTAAACGTTTTAGACATTTAAAATGTGTCAACAGTTAAAAAGGTCAATAATTTCAAACATTAAACAGGTCAAACTTTTCAAAATGTGCCAACAGTTGAACGGCTCACACTTGTCAAACATTAAATGAGTCAAATATTTTAAACATTTCGAATATTTCAAACATGAGATTGAGTAAACAATTTTGTACCAAAATATCCTTTATTTATTAAAATGAACAATAATAATTGATTAAGTAATACCATTTGTGACATCCGAAAGCGGCACACGGTTCTCATTAGACTGTTGACACCTTGTCCTTAAAATTTCAGCTGTGTCCCCACTATTTTCTACAAATATACAAAAATAGTAGTTATATATGTATAAGGGGTAAGGAGTAACTATATATAACTATGGAGTAACTATACAAATATGCATAAGTACGGAGTATAAGGAGTAAATATAAGGGAGTATAAGGGGTCAATATTTGTATACGGAGTACAAATACATATCAAAAAATATACATACGGAGAATAAGAAGTACTACTATATATGAATAAATAGTTATATGTGTAACTATACAGAAATTCATACGGAGTAACTATATATAAGTACTAAGTATAAGAGATCATGTCACGTAGTAAATATAATGGTTACGCAGTAAATATTTTTATCTACGACTATTTAAGACTCTTCTCATCACGATAAATATCATCCGTATCTGGTATATACAATAGATTACATGTCCAATTTTAACTATTCTTGACAACAAATTAAAGTCGTGTCAAATTCGTCTCATATCCCGACCCAACCATATCACGATAAATATAGATTACATCAAACATTGACCATATCCCGACCCAACCCGAACAATATGAACCAAGTAAGACACGGGCAACATTGGATATATTGTTTTATTTGGTCCATATTAATCTATAGCCCAGACAACATTGGATATACCCTAACATAAGCCACTACACAAACCTAATTCATTTCACCACAACCCTAATTTCCTTACCATAGTCCGCCGTCTTCTACACACTTCTACAGACTTCTTTACCCCAACCCATTCACTACATTTTCCTGATTCACTCCGATATTCACTCCCAACCCAACTCTAATATTCACTCTTACTAAATACTCCGATAATCACTCATACTCAAATTCCGGTATTTGACTCCATACTTAATTCACACACCGTTTTTGGGCTAAATTTTTAAAAGCCGATCTGTGTATGTTAGGTATTTATCAACAATTCTTTAATTTCATTTTTGTGTACTCATATTCCGATGTTCGTTTTTTTTGTTAAATTTTTAATTTTTATATGTTTGTGTATGCAGATCTGTATGATGCCGGTTTTGCATTTCAGTTTTCTCCGATTCAGAGGTTCGAAATACATTTACTTTCATTGCATGAGTTCTTTTCTTTCTAGATTTACTGATTTTGCTTTTTTTTTTTTTGTTAAATTCATATCTTTCGTGCATCTATTCCTAATATTCCCTAATTTGGTTTTTTTGGTTAAATTCCTGATTTCTGTATGCAGATAAATGCGACGCCGGTTTTGTATTTCAGTTACTTTTACGATTCAAAGGTCGTCTTACATTTACTAATTTTGAAGATTTGTTCTTGATTGCATGTTGTCTTTTTGCACTTTTTATACTGATTTTGGGTTTTATTTTGTAAAATTTCTAATTTTTTGGTATTTCTGTATGCAGATCGATGTTTTTTATTTCAGTTAGTTTTTCGATTCAAAGGTTTGTCCTACATCTTATTCTTCATTGCATGCACTCTTTACCCTCTTGATATATTGTTTTCGATTTTTTTATGTCTCATTTCTTATTTTTACTTGTATACTGATTTCAATTGCATGCAGTCTTTTATCTCTTCATATACTGTTTTCGTTTTTTATGTCTCATTTCTGATTTTGACTTGTATATTTATTTCGTTTTTTTGGTGAAATTCCTATTTTTGTTTGTTTCTGTATGCAGATCTATGTTTTGAATTTACTTGTATGATGATCTTGATTTTTTTACTCGTATACTTATTTTGATTTGTTTTTTCTCTTCATATACTTATTTCTGATTATGTTTTTCTTCCGTTTTTGTTCCGTTTTCTCTTCATAAACTGTGTTCCGTTTTTGTTGGCTAAATTTCTGACTCTGACTTGTACTGATGTCCATGTTTTTTTTGAAATTCCTATATTTTTTTGTATGTTTCTGTATGCAAATCTATGTTTCGTATTTACTTGTACAATGATTTCGATTTCTTTTACTCGTATGCTGATTTTGGTTATTTTTTCCCTCTTCATAGACTCATTTCGGTTTTTTTTTTAATTTCTGATTCTGACTTTTACTGATGTCTATTATTTTTTTTAAATTCCTGTTTTTTTTGTATGTTTCTGTATGCAAACCTATGTTTTGTATCTACTTGTACAATGATTTTCATTTTTAAACTCGTATTCTAATTTTGATTATTTTTTTCTCTCTTCATAGACTTATTTCCTTTTTTAAATTTTTTTTTTCTGATTCTGGCTTCTACTGATGTCTATTTATTTTTTGAAATTCCTATTTTTTTTGTATGTTTCTGTATGCAAATCTATGTTCTGTATTTACTTGTACAATGATTTTGGTTTTTAACTCGTATTCTGATTTTGATTATTTTTTCTCTCTTCATAGACTTATTTTGTTTTTTTTATTCTGACTTCTATTGATGTCTATTTTTTTTTGAAATTCCGTTTTTTTTGTATGTTTCTGTATGCAAATCTATGTCTTGATTTTCTGTATACTGATTTTGGTATTTCTACTCTTATACATATTTTGCTTGAGAGGAGAAAAAGTTGTGAAGCCTTGTGAAGTTACCGTCATGTGTTTAGTTATGTCCAGATCTACAAAGATAAGTAACTACTTATTTTATTGTCTTTTGAATACTTCTGTATTTAGCTTTTTAGATCTAAGACTAATACATTTCATTTTTTGACCTCTCAGATCTTCAAACATGTTTGTACTTCAAAATTGCAAACAATACAGGTAAGGACATTCTGTCTTTGAAATTTGGAAAATATATAACCATAACATCAACCTCGCAAATTATGTTAATAAATTAAACTTGCTGGTTGTTTTCCTTCTCTTGATTTCATTTGCCTTTGTTGATGAACTTTTCCTATTTTCCTTTCTCATGTTTGTTGTATATTTTTTTTTACTGTTTCATTGACTTGCTATGTAACTAGTGTATACCCCGTGCATGTATGCACGGTATTTATAGAATTTTAATATTTTAAGTTAATTATTTATACAAAGTAGATTTTAATTTAGCAACCTGATAATTTTTCACGATTCTATCATTGTATTTGGATAATAATAAAATAACTTGAAATTGCAACCTCGACTAATATCATGAAATATGTAGTACAAAAAAATTATTATCTTAATTGTTGTTAGAAATTTAAGCGACTATATTTCTACAATTTATTTGTATCGATACACCCGTTGTTAGTTTTTAAATATTTAACCCGTAAGAATTTTTATATGATAATTGAGTGTGATTCTTCCTCATTTGTTCTATTGATTTTGTCCAAATTGAGAGTTTAAAATTTAGGCGAGAAAAGTTTTGAATTTTTTTTCTCTTAGTTAGTAGAGATTGATAGCTTAAAATTTTGGTGCGAAAAGTTTTGAGAATTTTTATTTTCTTACTTAATAGACGATTACAATATTTAATTGCAATCAAATATCAGTCATGATTATTACAAAAATAAAACGTATTTTCGTTGGTATATATATAGTTTCTATAGTATACACGGGTGCAAATAACAGAGATTGTAAAATATACTGTTAACAAAATTTCAGTATTACATGACCAAAGCAGTTAAGGCCCAAATATGAGTCCAATATGAATAGGCGGAAAAATTATAGGGGTGGTTAATCTCTTAGTAGCAAGGGGATTTTATGGTATATAAAATATAAAATTAGATGGTACTGTCAATTAATCAATCAATTAATTAGTATGATGATATATAAAAAATATTTATACTATTTTATGGTATAACAAAAATGATAGCATCTACTCAATTAATTATATTATTATACTATTTTATGGTATATAAAATATAAAATTAGATGCTACTGTCAATTAATCAATCAATTAATTAGTATGATATATATAAAAAGATTTATACTATTTTGTGGTATAACAAAAATGATAGCATCTACTCTATTAATTATATTATTATACTATTTTATGATAGTATCTTTTAAACATATAGCTATTGATCGCAGTTAACATGCATGGGTAATTTAGATATAAGCCCAACCAATATATATTAAATAATCCAAAAGTAAGCCCATATGGTAGGCCCGTATGTGATTAGGCGGGAAAATTTGGAGATTTGTTATTTGGTTAGTGGAAATGGGGATTTTCCTTAATTAAATTATTGGAGTCTATAGCTTTAGGATTAATTTAGTGATAATTGAAACAATGAGATATTATGGTGTAGTGGTAGATAATAAGTACTACATATCTGAGGTCGGGGGCTCGATTCGCATATAACTCATTTCACTTGCTCTAATTCTTTTTTTTTGTAGTGGATAACTTTAGGCGGGAAAAATTGGAGGATTGTTATTTGGTTAGTGGAAAGGGGGATTGTGTTTGTAGTTTTGATTTTGTTATGTAGATATTGGGTTTTTATAAGTGTTAAATTAGTGGGTAGTTTTTATTTCAACTTAGTGGGAGGTTATAAGACAGTGGTTTTTTCCAATAATAATTAATTAAAATAAATAAATAATAAATGGATTCTGAAATAATGGATTGACTAAAATAATAAGGGGATTAACTAAAACAATAAATGGATTGACTGAAATAAATGTATTTACTAAAATATTAAATAACGTCTAAAGTTGAGATATTAGAATTCTTTGACTTTAATTTGGGTTAAAGTGGATTCATTTAATCGTCATATTTCGAGTATTCACAATTCCATTTTGCTTTTATTATGATTCTTTTATATGGTCCTCTTTTTACATTTCTTTGCTTGATTCTCGATATAAATTTGTTAATTTCACTAAATCTTAAGAAATTTGTTAAAATCAATACATGTATAAATAATGTTTGAATAATTTTTTAGTACAATGTTTAAATAATGCAATGATTGATTTTCACCACCTCTTGTAGAATTCTGAGTAAATAAAGTTGCAGCAGTTTCTTTTTTAAAATGAACATAAAATCCAAATACAAAAGAAGTAAGCTTTTAACGTAACATAATTGAAACATGAAATAAGAGGAAAGTCATTCTTTTAAACTAAGCATTAATTTAAAGACTTGTATTTCGTTTGCTTCATTGGATTTTTGTGTGTCTTCGCATTCTGCATCGCCATTCTCATTGTCCAACTCAACTGTTAGCCTTTTTTTGCTGATATTTCTTGTTTGATCAATTTCAATGTCAGAACTTGAATGCATCCAACTTGCACCTATAATATCCCTAATTGGTGTCTCTTGGTTTGCATTTCTGTATTAACATAAGGTGTTAGTTAGGTATTATAAGAGTAATCTTTTGCTGCTATTTTAATAGAACTCACCTTGAAATCCATGCATTTACTTCTGGTATGTCTGGCATGATGTAAATCTTTGTTGCGTCTGTAGTTGTTATCCTCATTTGGCCTGATAAGTTACAGCTAAATAATTATAGCTCTTCAAAATTAATTTTAAAAATGTATTAAATGAATCATTGGTACCTAAATATGGGGCCCTTCGCACCCATTGGAATACGATTATTGGTTTCACTGTTAAAAATTTATCATCGGTTGCAATTTGTTGGATTTCTTGTTCGAGTGCTCCCCATATCCATATTGGGATGTTTGTTCCATTGACATAATTAAAACTTGTTTTTTAGAAATTTCAAAATTAATTTTATGAAATGAAACTTAAACTGATTAAGTAAGAAATTACTTTAGATCTTGTAGCTCTACTTTAGTACAATCAAAAGCTCTACTTTCAAGTAAAACATTGTACTTCTCCACTTGACCGATCACATCTGAATTTACATTTTAGTTAGTAAAATGGAATAAAAAATTTAATAACATAGTTTTTTTTCCTAAAGTTATTGTATTTACCTATCAAGGATCTTCCATTTAGATTGTTATCAATAACATCTTGAAACTCTACAAATTTGAAACTGTATTTTGATATTGTCACTTTATCTATTTCCTCAATGACGGTGCCCGAGATAAAATTTATACGCTATTTATGGTTGGTAGCAGTCTCCCATGCGTCATTTGACTTTATATGAAAGTTGCTTATTCTATAGGTATGTTGTTCCTGTATATTGCCTTCAAATTGAGATTTCAGGTTCTGAACTATTCTTCATTGCATCATCTCACCCTGAAATTTATTAACATTAAATATTGGTATCACTATAACATAGATAATTGTCTAACTACATAATTAATGGAACTTACTTTTTCATCCACCATTAAAATTTCAATTGAGCTGTTTTCTTCATCTCCTAAATTGAAATGCTCTTCTTCTGCCTTCCAAATACGTACGAAGCTAGCTTCAAAGTAAGGGTTATTAAGAGAGGGTTCTAACTTATCAAAAGTTGTAAATTTTGGAATTTTTGTTTTTCTTTCCATTTTTCTTGTATTGTATTCTGTTGTGTTCTGTGTTGTTTATGATGTTTATTTTAGTTGGAAGGTTCCATATTTATAGATGTGGTAGCCTTGCAGTTTAAGTTTACTGCTAGTGGGGTGGTTTACTATGTGTGGGAAGTTATATTGATAGTGGGATAATGTGTCAATTAATTAGTTAGTGAGGTCATTTTGTTACCTGAATTTAATAATAAAATTAATTAGTGTGATGTGTTACTCTAGGATATTATTTAATTTGACTATCTCGTATTATTTATTATAGTTGTTGGTTTATATTCTTCGTATTATATTTACACTCTCTATTTACCAAGTGTACATTTGTTTTCTAACAGTAATAGTAATTATGTGTTATTTGTTTCTTTATTTATCATTTTTTCCAACTTAAATAAATTATTAGTTAATGTCAACATGTTTGTCACTTATGGTGTTGTTTCGTCAGTAATTATGTTATGTTTCATTAATAACCATGTTTTAATCATAAATTAATCTTGAATCAATCAATGGTGATTATGTTTTAAATCTAAATAAAAATTATTATTCACAAATCAGAAATAAATAAATGTATTATTGCTGTTAATCAAAAATAAATCAGAATTATTATCAATCTTAATACTTTGGTTGTTGGTTATATACATCTTTTATTTACTCGTGTTATGTTCTATGAATACATATTATTTCTATCGCTAAATGTAATCATGTGTTTATTCACTTAATTGTACTTTAGTACGCTTTTTGCCATATGAAAACTATGTTTTTGTTCTCAATACAATACACAACTCTCATCATATAAATGTCACTTGTTACCATTATTTAATTACACATTGGGTACAATATGTTTAAAGAACCTAATTTAAATACTTTTACTACTTGAAATGTATTTTGCTCCTTTTGGTTCCTTGGGTTGTTCTCCAACTTGTGTAGTTTGCTCCATATGTTCTTGGGTACCTTGACGTTCTTCTACCTGCACTAATTAATACTAAATAGGACAAATCCATTGTTGCCAAGCATTGTTAAATAACGAAATAGTCTAACAGTTTCATAAAATAAAACGAAAACTAATAAAATCTAAACATGAAATAAAGAAAATGTCTAAAAGTATGCAAGGGAAATCGAAAGAAATACAATCCAAAGAGTCCAACATAACAACGTGAAACATAAAAATAAAGTTCAACAGAATGTTTATTTAGTTTGCATCATCTTCATTGTCGTCACTTATGTCGATCGGTTCAATCTTATTCCTCTTTTGCCCCAAATTTTTGACTTCTGAGTCGTCGTCCTTTGAATTAATGTGCTTCCAATTGGTTTTGACAATATCTCTGATTGCTGGTCCTCGATTTGCATTGCTGAAATTATGGTTATATTTGTCAATAAATAAACTTTTTTGTTGCATCAATGGTTTCTGAAATTTTGTTATTAAAATGTCACTCACCTAGCTATGATGGCGTTCACATGTAAATTTTTGTTGCATCAGTAGTTGTTATCCTCATTTCACCTGACATGTTTTCGACATTATGTATAAAGAGTATGAAATCTAATTTTATTAAAATTGAAGAACCATACCTTGATATGGTGCCCTCTGCACACATTGAAATACTATTATAGGATTTTCTGATTCAAACTTTGGGTCTGATGCAATTGTTTTGATTTTTTCTGTGAGTTGCCCCCATATCCATATTGGCAGCTTTGTTCCCTGAATGTCTAGTATCTCCAAAATTGAACATGTCAAGGGGCCACTTTGAAGTATAACATTATATTCTTCCACTTGACCAGCTACATCTGGTGATTGTTTATAATTAAGCATTATTTCATATCTGTATACGTAATTAAATTACACATATTTTTAAAAAGGTTTTAAAGTTTACCAATATAGGAGTGTGGACCCAAGTTGTTGTCTATTATGGCTTGAAAGCTTACAAAGTTAAAACCCAAGGATGGTATATTATCATCCTCTATTTCTTCAATAATTGTGGTGGACCGAATTCTATATCGCCACTTGTGAGGTGTGGCTGCTTCTTTACCATTTGGTACGCTTGACCTTCACGGATCGTCCTTGATATTCGTTGTGTCAAGTGGTGTGCATTATTAAAAACACTTGCTTGAAACACAATCCTCTACACATTATGAAAATAAAGTGGAAATAATATACATATATATATGGTAAAGTAAATGGTATAACTTATAATTGACAAAGTTTAATCTTACACTTTTATCCACAAATAGGATTTCAAATGATGCAAAACCTTTCTTTTCTGGATTAGTTGATTTCAATCCACTCCAAAATCGGACCACCCTACCTTCAATAAAAGTTGAAAATTTTGGAGCTTTTGTTTTGTCTTCCATTTTTTCTTGTGTTGGTTTGTGAGTTGGTTGTGCTTCTTAATTTGAGTTTGAGGGTGCTGTATTTATAGATTGTTCTGATCCTAATTATTTGGTAGTTTTGCAGTTGTAGTTAGTGTCTGGTTGTGGGAGGTTTATTATGTTATGGGGAGGTTTAATGATAATGGGTTAGTGTGTGAGGTAGTTGGGTGTAAATCCTGTATTTATTTAGTGAACTGTAAATCCTTTATTTATTCATGAATGTTGACCAGAATTTATTTTGTACTTAAATACTGCCATCCCGATGTTACTGGATTAACGGTATTTAGTTTATGTTATTAAATGATTAAGTGACTGTGAATACTGACCAGAATCATAAACTAAATAAACAAAGTGCTGACCAGAATTTATGTTTATGTCTCCCTAATCAAATTCTTGGTGGTTTGTTAGGTTACGTTTACGAAAACCTCGATGACGATTGGTATCTTTCCAGATCTGAGAGGACTTATGTATATGACATTATATATTCAGGCTCGTTGGGTATTATAAATTGATTTACTGTATTTTGACCAAAAATGATTTTGTACTTACGTTTTGTCACCCCGATGTTATTGGTTTGGCGGCATTTAGTGTAACCGTCAAATGATAGATAAGTTACCTTTATGCCACCCTAATAAGTTCGGAATGGCGGCAACCCGTAAGGAAAAAATTGTTAATTTATAATGTCTAGTAGCTTACGTTTTACCACTTTAAGACAGTCAAAATGGTGGTAGCCGTAACTGTTGCCGAGTTATAATTTAACGATTTTGAATTTCTCGGTGATGATCGGTCTCTCCAGATCTGAGAGAATTTATTCACATCACGTTTACCTTTTTTCTTTAATACTTATATTTTTTTGTCCTTGTCATATTTATATGTCTGCCACTCACAGTGATTATGTGTTATATCTTAATCTTTCATTATTTTAAACTGAAATGTCATTTTTGTTGTCAACATGTCACTCAAAAATGTGTTATTACGTGTATATCTTGGTTATTATCGTGCTTTAATTGTGTTGTTATGTCTCCGTTGTTAGTACTTATTCTAATAATTTGTATATCACCACACCTTTGTCAAATGATAATTTTGTATTTTGGGTCAATATAGTACACAACTGTATAAATGGTGTATAAATTGTCAACATTAATTGTGAACACAGCTGTATAAATGTGTATAATGGGTCAACATTAATTTAAAAAGTGTATAGATGTCTTAATTGTTGTGAATAAAGGATTATAATCACTTGAAGATCCATACATTGTATATGCTAAGTGTACAACTATACATTACAATTTCACTAAGATTCATACATTCCTTGTAGCTAATTGTTTGTATTTTAGTGTATTCTTTTGTTTCTTTGGTTGGTTTGCATTTTTCCCTTCATTGTTGTTCATATCCCATTTGCTTCATATGGTTGCATTCTTCTTGGGTCACTTGGTGAGCTCCTTCCTGCACTGATTTGCTCAATCTATTGTTAAGTAATTTAAATAAAACACAAACTTTTCTACTGCGTAGTTCCAAATGTAAAATGTGTCCTACAAAAGAAAATTGGCTGTCCACAGAAATTAAAGGCTACCAAAAGTCCCAAATTACATCCAATCTGAAAATAAAGTTAACATAATGCAAGGTCTTAAATGATTTAGACAACAGAATTGCTGTCTTTCTCCATCTTCACTGGTTTGAGAATTTTTGACGATGATGCCTTGTCTTCAACTTTCCCCCCTGACGTTGGTTCATCATCATCGCTGATAACTTGACATTTGTGCTTCCTTTGTGGTGTTTTTTCCTGTAAAGGTTCAGTTTTAGGAAACCATTTGCATTATTTTGGAATTTTAAAAATATAAATTACTCTTATACCGTTGCTGAGTCCATTGAAGTTGATGTGTGATTGGTAGATATAGTGCTGCTCAAAGTCCTTCCTTCCTGTATTTTTTTAAAGAACTTAATCAATGCTTCTAAACTTCATCTCAAAAAAAGAGTAAAATTTTAATGTTTACATTGTATATATGTACCTCCATTCCTGCGTACTTGTCTTTCCATCTTGCAATAGTTTTCTTGTTATCCGAAAAATCGTAGACAGTGTAGCATGTGGAGTTCATATCAATATTGTACATTCTATGCACTTCTATCTTTAGCAAGTATTCATTTCCTAGGAAGCATTGAAAATCGCTTGGAATCCCATGCTCGTTGCCAATCTGTTTTCGTTAATGAATCAGAATAGTGTTTTTGATAATCATTTTAATTACTAAAGTAGATATGTTTGTTGGTACCTGCTTTAAGCTCTCAATACATTCCTTTGCACTTCACTTGATTTTTCTTTGAATCAAGTTTTCAAACATTTTAACAGTTGCTTGTCCTCCATTTCCGTCTTCAATTATGAACTTTGCATGAAATCTGAAATAATAAACACACATGTAAGCTATATATATATATATATATATTCGTGTGTGTTTATTGACAAAAATATTGAATATGGTAATTTTTAAACCTTGGCACACAATCAATATCACCAACACCATATGCTGTGCAGTATTCTTTTGAGCAATACCATAGTCCATCTTTAATCCCAGCCCTTGACTTGCATACTTTACATGAGTTGTAATACCATTTGTATGAATCGTCAATTTCTGTTATGGTTGCGCGTATGACATATGTTCCAGCCTGTTATTTCAGAAACGAAGCGGATGTCATTTTTTCATGTAATGCATTTCATTGGTAGCATGAATATTAAAGAAATATACATGAACATTATGTACGAACCTTTACAAAAGATAACACATCGGTTAATGACTTTAAATTTCCATAAATTAGATCGCTTTATCTAAATGCAACCACTCCTCTGTTAGCTGTGGGCCTTTTCGGAATTCTGTAATATTATTCATATTTTATAAGTTTTGGGATTCTAAATATTATTCATATCTTTGATGGTGTGGAATAATACGTATCATGTTTTTAAAAGTGGAATTGATGTTAACCTGATTCTATATTCCTTGACTTGTGGGATATAAGGGTCGATGAGAATCTTTGTTGCATCGGTAGTAGTGAGCCTTATTTCGTCTCTATGAATTGTTCTTTGCACACATTGTAAAATCACCACCGGTTTCTCTACTTTATATCTTGGGTCAGTTGCGATATGAATGGCATGTTGTACATGCCTTCCCCAAAGCCAAAGCTGTAAGTGCTCCTCACTGTTTGTGTTGCTGTTCCATTAGTATTGAAGTTGGAAAATGGCTGGTGTGTGTATTTAATTAGGGGTTGGTACTTACTTGGGATCCTCGAGAAATAGTCTTGTTCTTTTGTTATCATTAACTTCATATATGAGGTCATTACTCTCAACTTCAGCTATGACATCTACAATTTAACAAAATAACTTTATTGTCCATAAAACTTGTAAATTTAATGCAATTGTTCGTGGTATACCTATTAAGAATCTGCCATCAAGTTGATTGGTGACGATGTCATCGAAACTCACTAAATTGAGTCCTTCTTGTGGCAAGCTATCATCGTTAATCTCCTCAACAATTGATGTTGACCCTAATCTCAAACGGAATTCGTGTGGTGTTGCTATATCGTATCCTTTGTTGAGTGTGATTTGAAATCTGCCTATGTTGTAGCATTTGCCTTCATCAATTTTTCCGTCAAAGACTCTAACTAATGCTTTTGCTGCTGTGATTTAAACAACGTCTCCCTGCAGAAGTTTTTAAGGTAATCTATTTCATTAATCTATGTTGTGGTATATATAACAAAATGAATAAAGTGTAAAGTAAAATCAATTATATAAATCCTTACAATACCTCTTCGTCAACTAATAATATCTCGAGAGAGATATAGCCGTTAACTCCCTTGTTGCTTGAGTTCTCTCTCTTCCATTTTCGAACGACCCTTTCTTTCAAGTGGACACCAAAGATTCCTCTTTTCAATTTACTAATTAGTATTTTTTTTGTTTCCGGAAACATTTTGTTACTAATTTGTTGTTTCTTGGTGCTTTGAATAAGATTTATTGCTGTAAAATCTTCTATTTATAAGCTAAGAGAGTCAATTTTTCGGGTGGGGGACATGGGTAGTTATTATGTTAGTTTTTTGAGAAGTTGTTGATATTTGTGGAGTTTATGGGTCATGTGTAGCTTTAATGGGTAGTTTTTAGAAGTTTCAGGATGTTTTTTTTGTTATGTTTTCGTTAATATTTTTAATCCCCGCTGTTGATAAATGTTGTTTTTTTCTTGCAGATTTGGATTTAGATTGACGATGATGAATATGAATTTAAACAGATGGACACAGAATTAGTTTTTACTTATGTTTTGCCACCCCGATATTATTTACCTTTGTAATTTTTGTTACGTCCTCTTTTAATAATTATATTTTTAATTTTATTTACCTTTGTAATTTTTGTTGTCTTTCAAAGTACGCTACATTGAGTTTTTAAACTCTCGTCCTATTTATATAGTTTAATTAATTAGTTTATTGATATTAAATATTATTGTACGAATTTGGTGTATGTAATTGTTATTATTAAAAGGATTTTAGATAAATTGTTGAGGAATATATTGAATTGAATAGATAAACAGAAAAATGTATTGAAAATCAGTTTTCTGATGGTGAAATCATCACGACATCACTCAATGCCAAGTTTACTTTAAAAGCTGATGTCATCCTACAAATGGATGGTTGTTCTTTTAATAAATAAAGGATGGGTAAATGAATGATTATGAAGATTTTTTAAAAGAATAAAAAAGAAACTTAAATTAATGATGATAATTTTTTTTAATCTACACAAGTTTCCATACAAGGATTAATTACTAAATTGACTAGTCAATAAAATAAAACAAGGGAAAAAGAACTAGAAAGGAATCGAACCTCCTACCCTTAACACCAAAGCCAACACCTCAACCACCAAGCTACTCTCAATATATGAACAACCTAAACTCCAAATATATTATGAGGCCCACAAAATTTGGAGGCCCAGTGCAAATGCGCCTAGAGCGCCACCCCTAAGACGGGCCTGAAATAAACCCAAACACTCCTACTTTGGTCATCAACAATAGTAAGGAAATAGTGTGCTCCCGACAAACTTTTGGTGTGGTACGGTCCCCAAATATCACAATGTATGAGAGCAAATAATTTCGTACTTCTTTTATTATTAGGTTTAAAAATTGATTGAGTTTGTTTGGCCCGAAAACATGGGTCACAAAGGTCATCCGAGTTCCATGACAAATTAAAGCCAACCAAATTAGAGAAAAAAATAAAATACTAGAAGACGGATGTCCGAGTCTTTTATGCCATAGACGTGCATCATCATTCGTCTTGGTTCTTGCCACTGTATGCTCATTTCCGACTTTGAAATAATAGACCTCATCGCTACTGTAACACCCCCATTTACCCAGAAACCTTATCAAGACATTTCCACGTAAATAAAGGTGCTACCATCTCGATATAACCCAAGGTAGTAGTCCATTACAATACAATTCAGAAACCAACCATTTAAACTAAATAATGAATTATTACAATTTCGTGTCTACAGAGCGCGGTGACACAATTATAGCAGCGGAAGCACAACTTAATATGATTACAAACTATATATAAACGTGTTCAGTGATAGCGCATACCCATCCTGTACAGTCAACCAGAATGCAATCATCACACATCATCAACCTGCACACTAGCACTGCTCCTTAAAAGACCGGAAATGTCAAATGGATCGTCGTAGGTCCCCAATAAAATAGGGTGACAATTTAGGCAGGGAAAATTGTTAGAACATGCTAACATTATAACACAAGTACGTAATATAACACATCCAATCTCAACCGTCTCAGTACCATCATCGGTACCAATCAACAATATCATCTCCACATTCTCAGTACCATCACGGTACCAATCAATAATCTCATCTCAACATTCTCAGTACCATCCCGGTACCAATCAATAATATCATCTCAACTCTTCTGGCATGCCTTTTCATTCCGAGTGTGCACCCCCCCCTCCGCAGGTTCAACAACCCGCGAGGAGAAATCAAGGAGGGGACCATGATCAGTGGCCTCGGCTAGGTCTAAAGCTAGCCTCACCAACTTCAATAAATAAATATTCATCAATCATACCACCATCATTTTTCAACATCATTCTCATTAGCACGATATCACATCGTACTCGTAACTCATACATGCATCATAATATTAAATTATTCTAAGTAAGGAAAACCTTACCTAATCAGCAAATCACCACCTCGTCGATAGTACAGCTCACCACGGAAATTCTACGAAATCCGATCCTAGTAAAATATGATCATATACTTAAATTAATATTGCTCTTAACATAATTAAATAATAAAATGGAACCAGACCCTACTTAGTCATGCCATATTACTATATATTTAAATTAATATCGATTCTAACGTAATTACATTATAAAGTAAAATCAATTCCAACCTAACTAACTTATAAAATGGAATCAACCCGACCTGACTAACTTATATAATGAGACCGACACCTCTCTGGTAAGACTATACAACCCTAACGACATCAACCGACACAACTTGATCACTTAGCCAACTATAATACTACATCACCATAACTCACGCAATAACAGTACAACACACAACCAATAACAGCATAACCCATGCTCAACAATGACACAGTCCACATAACAACATAGCCCGACAACAGTACTCCAACTCCCTCGTTAATCCCTCCAACCACTGTACATAATAGTAGCCAGATAACGATACGATAACTTCGACATGTATGTAACGCCCGACCACAAGAGCAGTCACGACAATAACATGAATCACGACCCAACACTACCTGACTAGATCAGTATACTACGATACAACCTACTACCGACACAGTTTGATGTTGAATAACACGCAACAGCAACGGTAGAACCTACGACCGCTAAAACAACCTACTATATATATGCTACGCTAAAATAACCTACGATACAACCTACTACGCTAAAACAACACGCAGCAACAACAACAGTAACACCATGACCACAACACAACACGACACTAACAGCAACCATGACGCCAACAACAACGACATGGACACATACCTGGCTAAACAAGCGTGCGGCATTGTGAATCCGATACGGTTGTAACCGAGTGTCCTCATCATCGTGATAGCTATTTTGACCATGACGGCCTCTGGTGTCGTCTTACTTGCTTCTCTCCTTGTTTCGTGTTATCTGTGTGTGCAGTCTAGGGTTTAATGGATGTGAGGGAGATGGTGATTGAAAGGGAAGAGTTGGGTGCCTGATTCGAAGAGAAATGAACGAAGGCGGTGGAAGGGGGTGTGATACGTAAACCTACCCACTAGTTTGATTATTATTATTATTATTATTACGGTTTTTCTAACGTGTGCCCAATGGGCACACGTTAATAAGCCGATTAAGGTAAAAATCACATTGATATTATCACGAGAAAATGAAATATTAAATCATATTTACCATACTTACACAATATCAATGTGATTTGTTACCTTAATCAGCTTATTAACGTGTGCCCAGCGGGCACATGTTAGAAAAACCGTTATTATTATTGATGAGGGTCGAAGAGCCTGCGTTGGGCCGCCCGCCTAGCAGGCCCCATGAAGACCCCGTCCAAGGAACCAAGGAGCCTGCCCAGCAGGCCGTTGGGATAAGATACCAGGATTCCCCCAGTGAAACAAAGGTACAAGGAAGCCGCCTGCCCGGTAGGGTAAGGCGACTGGCTGTGAAGATCGTGCAGGCACTCCCTGCTCGCCTGCCTCCGGGCGACCTTCTCCCTGAGCAGGGCCGGGGTCCCCAGAATCCCCCTCTGTCATCTTGCCTACAAGTAAGAGAGAACGAGTGGATGAGGAAAAACCACGTGTCAATTTCCCATCAACTCATTCTTTCTCTCCCCACTTCTCTTTTCCTCTCTCTTGTGGGAAAGTATAAATACTCTTCCATTTCCCACATGAAAGAGGTTGGATTTTCTCTCTCTAGACTCTCACTCCTAAAAATGCCACCTAGTTCCTCACGAGCTAGGTTCATCAAGGCATTTCACGGACTAACTTAGGCATCGGAGAGGGTTCCCTCGGACAACCTCCGAGGCCCTGTGCGTTCATTGTGCAGGGAGCAGACCAACTCCGCCGGGAAGGTCCGATCAAGGGAGAGGGATAAAGAAGAGGTTCAAGGAAATCAGAGGATCCGTTACTCACCAACAATCCGATTACACAACCCGGATCCAGAGCCGGGTTAATCGTTTCCGTGACCGGAACAATTTGGCGCCGTCTGTGGGGAGAACGGTTGTGCTCACGAATTACCCACAAAAAAAATCAACCATTCCTAATCACAAAAACTAAAACAATCAAAGTAGTCATGCCAGAAATCGTTGACGCCAGTGCAGGGGCGGGTCCGACGGTCCCACCGGTGACCCCCCTGTATGGCATGCCACAGCCAGAGAGGATTCCTCCCGCCACGATCCTGGGGGTGGGAGGAACCAATCTCCTAGGCGTGCCGAACGCTGCTGTAGCACCTGAGTTGGGGGCGCACCCAGGGTACACTCTGAATCTGACCCCAGCTCAGATGTCGCAGACAGACGCCTTCTTCTCTGCTATGCTAAACCAGGAGTTCACTCCTGAGGACCTGGTAGGCAGGGTCGCAACGGCCCCCAGGCAGCCATCCTCAATAAGCAGGGATGGAGCTGGGGGCACGAAGCGGAATGCGCCAGAAACGCTCAGAGGAAAGCGAGAAGGACGGCACAAGTATACGCGCAGGTGCAAAGGCGTATCACAATAGGCAGCCCAGAGCCACCTGTCCAACAGCAGGCATTCTCCATTCACACAACAGAATCCGCATCTGGAGAACAGAAGGGTTTGTCCCGAGAACTGCAGGAGAGGATGAGGCACAGGGAGCCCATATCTAAGCGCCTGGGAGGAAAGCAGGGCGGGGTCTTCTCCAGGTTAGCACCGGCGGTCAAGGAGCAGCCAGCTCCGGGTTTGTCCCAAAGCCTGCAATCTAGGCTCAACCGGGGGCAACCGCTTGAGTCCAGATACCACCAGGATGACAACCTCTGCCACTCTCAGAGAAAGAGACCCAGGCAAATCTCCCCTGAAACAGAGGATGAAGCAGCAAGCAGGCCGCCTCCAAGGCACCGCTCCCTCAGTACGAGGAAACCGATCCATAGCCAATGGGATATTCACGGTAACCAGTCTGGGGAAAGCAGGTCACGAATGGTAGGCAGGCCCACAAAAACCCCACTTCATCCTGAGGTACAAGAGTACCCCATCCCGAAAATTAAAATGCCGACCATTAAGTTTGACGGGACAACAGACCCAGAGGACCACTTGGCGGCATTCGAGAGCCACATGGGCATGTACGACGTGGATGACGCTATCTGGTGCAAAGTCTTCCCAACCACCCTGGTAGGGCTCGCACAAGGGTGGTTCAGGGATCTCCGCCAAGGATCAATCAAGTTCTTCATAGAATTGGCCGAGATCTTCCTCGAACAATATGCTGGGAACAAAAGGAGACGCCTCACTCGCTTCGATCTTATGACCCTAAAACAGAAAAAGGGTGAAAGTGTTAGGGAGTACCTAAGGAGGTTTGACCTATCCTACCAGCAAGTCAGGGAGATCGATGACTCCACCGCTGCCTACGCCCTGACTATCTCCCTGCTCCCAGGAGAAATGAAAAATCAGATGATTAGGGCCCAGCCAGAAACCTTGGCCATGGCCAGGAAAATCGCTGAAGGGTTCATTCTGCAGGAAGAATTTCACAGCCTGCCGGATACCCCTGCAGGCCAAGCAAGGCCGCAAGGGGGACCGCAGGGTGGACGTGGCAGAAATGAGCCAGGCAAGCAGAGAGAAGAGGGAGACACTCCCAAGAAAGAACGCACAACATACCAGCCAAGATTTGACAGCTACACGACCCTCAACAGGTCGAGATCAGAAATCTTCGTGTTGGAAAAAGAAACGGCAAAGTGGTCTCGACCAAACAAGCCTCGCAGCCCAAAAGGGGATCCCAAAAAATTCTGCACGTTCCACGATTGCATAGGCCATACCACGGAGGAATGCTGCCACTTGAAAGACGAAATAGAGAAACTAATAAGAAACGGTTGGCTGAGTAACTATGCAGCAAGGGACAAACCCCAGAAAGAGGCGGCAGACAAACCTGAGGGCTCAGCCCAAAACCGCATGGTCATCCATGTAGTATCAGGGGATGCAGAGGGGCGGACCAGCAGGCGTAGCCAGAAAAGGCAGATCCGCGAGCTGCGGAACCAAATTTGCTACGCCGAGAAGGCAGGCAGCCCAAGGGGCACTACCCTAAGCATCACCCCTGAAGATGCAGGGAGAGTCGTGTACCCGCATAGTGACCCTCTGGTCTTGACCCTGGAAATTAGCAATCACATTGTCAAGAGGTGTATGGTGGATACTGGCGCCTACACAAATCTCTTATACAAAGATGCTTTTGAGAAGATGAACCTTGAAAAAAGGCACCTGAAGCCAACCCCCGGATCTTTGTATGGATTCAATGGAGCAGGCATGCTACCCATGGGAGTTATCGATCTGCCTGTTACGTTTGGGGAGGGGACCTCAGCAAGAAATATCAGGGCGTCATTTGTTGTGGTGGATGCCAAATCCGCGTACAACGCCCTGATAGGCCGAGCCACCCTAGATGAAATAGAAGCTGCTGTATCAATTAGGGCCCTCACCATAGCCTATGTAACAGACTTTGGCATGGAGGGGAAGGTCCACGGGGATCAGGAGTCGGCCAGACACTGTTATTCCGTGGCCCTGCAAGCCCATGAGACAGAAAGAAAAGGGAAGCGAAAAGCCCAATGCTCTCCCAGCAGGGAAGGTGAGATCCCGACTGCTCAGCAAGAATCAGTCCACCTAGAGCCTGAGGGGGAAAGCATGCTAGTGGACTTAGAGCCAGGGAGGCAGGTCCTTATAGGGGCCGACCTGGAGGAGTCCTATCAAAAGGAACTAATTGCAGTCCTAAGAGAGAATAGGGACGTATTCGCCTACTCTGCAGACGAGATGCCAGGGGTCGACCCGGCCTTTATTGTTCACAAGCTGAACATTAATCCGAAGGCTCGCCCTGTGAAGCAGAAGAAAAGGAACATGTCCGTAGAAAAAGATACGGCAATAAAAGAAGAAATAGACAAACTCCTGAAGGCAGACTTCATCGAAGTCTGTGACTACCCTGAATGGTTGGCAAACGTTGTCATGGTAAAAAAAGTCGTCAGGCGCATGGAGAATGTGCGTAGATTTTACAAATCTCAACAAGGCCTGCCCTAAGGACTGCTACCCTCTGCCCAGGATAGATCAACTAGTGGACGCCACTAGTGGATACACCACGCTAAGCTTTCTGGATGCGTTCTCAGGGTACCATCAAGTGTACCTCTGGCAGCCAGACAGAGTGAGGTGCGCCTTCATAACCAGTCATGGCACCTACATGTACAAGATGATGCCATTTGGGCTGAAGAATGCCGGCGCCACCTATCAACGGTTGGTAGACAGAGTCTTTGAAAGTCAAAAAGGAAGAAACTTAGAAGCCTATGTTGACGATGCGATCGTCAAAAGTAAGGGGGACAAGGAGCATCTGGCAGACCTTCAAGAGACTTTCTCCTCCCTGCGGTCATATAAGATGAAGCTGAATCCGAAAAAATGCACATTCGGGGTCCGATCCGGAAAATTCCTAGGTTTTTTGGTCAGCTCCAGGGGGATAGACGCCAACCCCGAGAAAATTCAGGCGGTCCTAGACCTCCCGAAGCCTAAAACCATCAGGGACATTAAGAGGCTCACAGGCAGAATGGCCGCCCTGGCTCGGTTTATCGCCAGGTCAGCAGACAAGTCCACCCCTTTCTTCAAAATATTAAAAGGCAACAAGCAATTCAAGTGGGAGGATGAACAAAGGAAAGCCTTCGAGCAATTGAAGGAGCACCTGAAGAAACTCCCTACCCTGGCAAGACCGGTAGCCGGGGAGAAGTTGTACCTATACATTGCTGTCACAAACACAACGGTAAGTGCCGTCATCCTAAGGGAAGAAGCAAACTCACAGCAACCCATCTACTTTGTGAGTCACGCCCTGGGAACAGCAGAAAGAAACTACCCCTTGATAGAAAAAGCCGCCTATGCAGTCATCGTTGCAGCTAGAAAACTCAGACCCTACTTTGACGCACATCCTGTTGTGGTCCTCACCGACCAACCACTGGAAACAGTGTTGGAAAAGTTTGAGAAATCAGGGAGACTGCTGAAATGGGCGATCGAGTTAAGTGGGCTGGGGATATCATACCAGCCAAGGACAGCCATCAAAGCCCAAGCCTTGGCCGATTTTCTGGCTGAATGCTCCCATTCAGGGGAAGAGGAGCCCCCTGCCGAGGAATGGATCATGCACACGGATGGATCCTCAACAGCCAATGGTGCAGGCGCAGGCGTTGTGTTAACCAGCCCTTAGGGAGTGGATTTTGAGCATGCACTCAGATTCACCTTCCCGGCATCAAACAACGAGGCGGAATACGAGGCTGTGCTCACAGGGATAAAACTGGCTAAAGCCGCAGGAGCAGAGCGAGTTACACTAGCTACCGATTCTCAGCTCATTGCCAATCAAATTAACGGAGAATATGAGGCCAGAGATCAGACCATGGCCACATACCTTGAAAAAGTAAAGCAAGAGTTATCGGGCCTGAAGTCCTATGAAATCCAGCAAATACCTCGATCGCAGAACAACCGAGCAGACGCTCTGTCAAAGCTGGCCAGCTCCAGCCTACAAGACATACGGAGGTCGGTGTGGGTTGATGTTTTGCATGAAAAATCTACCAGCGCCTGTCAGACGATTAGCACCGTGGAGGAAGGGCCGAAAAGTTGGATGACCCCCTTCATCCAGTTCGAAAAACATGGTATCCTACCATCAGACACGGTGCAAAAGAGGAAGGTACAGGCCAAAGCAGACTGGTTCATAATCATTGGTGAAGAACTCTATAAGAAATCTTTTACTTACCCCCTGCTAAAATGCCTGGGGGCAGACCAGGCTGCCGAAGTCCTAGAGGACATCCACTCAGGAATCTGTGGACATCACATCGGAGGAAGATCGTTGGCCCACAAGGCCCTGAGGGCAGGCTACTACTGGCCTACCATGCTAAGAGATGCCAGAAGCCTGACACAGAAGTGCAGAAAATGCCAACTCTTCGCTCCGTCCATCCATGTCCCGGCCCAGGAACTCAGGCCAATCCTATCCCCCATCCCTTTCGCTCAGTGGGGGATGGACATACTAGGACCGTTCACGGTGGCCACTTGGGGAAGGAAGTTCTTGATTGTGGCTATAGACTACTTCACCAAATGGATAGAAGCTGAAGCAGTGCCCAACATTACCGAGCCGGCAGTCAGAAAAGTGATACGGCGGAATATTATCACTAGATTCGGCCTGCCAAAAACGTTGGCGTTTGATCATGGCAGGCAATTTGACAATGATCCCCTGAGAATCTGGCTAGAAAGCCATAGCATCGCACTTGCCTTCTCGGCCGTCTGCCACCCCCTAACCAACGGACAGGCAGAGGCAGCCAACAAGCAGATCTTAAATGGCCTTAAGAAAATGGTAGATGACCTCAAGGGCAGATGGGCTGACGAGCTTCTCAGCATACTCTGGTCAATCCGGACCACCCAAAAAGAATCTACAGGCCAGACCCCGTTCGGTCTAGTATATGGAGCAGAGGCTCTACTACCAATTGAGGCCAGGATTCCATCTCTGCGTTCCCTGCAATACGACCGGGCTGAGAATGAAGCTGCGATGGTCGAGGCCTTAGATCTGGTCAACGAGCTAAGGGAGGAGGCCAGTACCAACATCGTTGCCTACCAGCAATGAATGAGGAAAGCCTACAACAGAAGAGTACACCAGAGAAATTTCCAGATGGGTGATCTGGTTCTCAGAAAAACGCAAGCTGTTGGAAAATCAAGGGAGCATGGAAAGCTAAGTGCCAACTGGGAAGGTCCATACCAAGTAACTCAAATCCTGGGACCAGGCACATACAAAATCGCCAACCTTGAAGGACAAGAGTTGAATGCTCACTGGAACGCGAACACCCTGAAGAAATATTATGTCTAAACCAAGTCTAAGGATAGTTTTTATTTTGCTGAAAACAAAGGCGGAGGACGGTCAAAAAATGTCGACGGCTCCGACCACCCTTATGTCAAAAAAGTTTTATAAATAAATGAGAGCTTCAGATTCATACTCGTTCCCTGTTCAAACTTGCATTTTCACATACAAACGAGCAGGGGGCAATAGGGGGAGCCCCCCTGTTGCCAAAACTAAAGAAAATGAACACCCCAACAAAAATTCTGAGCCTCCTTGCTTACCTCTGGGCAGGCAGGGGGCAGGCCCCCTGGACTATGAACAAAAGCCAGGGACAGGCCAACAAGGACTGGGGGCAGGCCCTCCAACCTTGTATAAAAAACGCAAAAAGCCTCCCTGCTTACCTCTGGGCAGGCAGGAAGCAGGCCCCCTGGACTTTGAACAAAAGCCAGGGACAGGCCAAAACAACAAGGACTGGGGGCATGCCCTCCAACCTTGTATAAAAAACGCAAAAAGTCTCCCTGCTTACCTCTGGGCAGGCAGGGAGCAGGCCCCCTGGACTTTGAACAAAAGCTAGGGACAGGCCGAATCAACAAGGACTGGGGGCAGGCTCTCCAACCTTGTATAAAAAACGCAAAAAGCCTCCTTGCTCGCCTCTGGGCAGGCAGGGGGCAGGCCCCCTGGACTTTTGAACAAAAGCCAGGGACAGGCCGGATCAACAAGGATTAGGGGCAGGCTCTCCAACCTTGTATAAAAAACGCAAAAAGCCTCCTTGCTCGCCTCTGGGCAAGCAGGGGGCAGGCCCCCTGGACTTTTGAACAAAAGCCAGGGACAGGCCGGATCAACAAGGACTGGGGGCAGGCCCTCCAACCTTGTATAAAAAATGCAAAAAGCCTCCCTGCTTACCTCTGGGCTGGCAGGGGGCAGGCCCCCTGGACTTTGAACAAAAGCCAGGGACAGGCCGGACCAACACGGACTGGGGGCAGGCCCCCCAAACCTTGTATGAAAATGTTAAGAACCTCCCTGCTTACCTCTGGGCAAGCAGGGGGCAGGCTGCACGTCAAATTTATACAAGAAACCAAGCGAAAACAGACAAAAACAAACAAAAGGATCCCCATAAAAAGGAATAAAGTGGCAAAGGTACACAGGATAAGAGTTTGCTAAAAAGGTGATTACAGTAAATACGGCAGCCGGCCACAAACGGGCTCGGCGCGCAAAGAAATAAAGAAGTCAAAGCATCAGCATAGACGCAGCGGGGGACGAACAAGAGCCCTCTGAGGAAGACTGTCCTCCATATTAAGCAGCGGGAGCATCTGGGCCAGAAGTAGCAGCCCCTTCAGCCATCCTGCGCATCTGGGCCTCATCCTTGGCGGCGTAGAGGGCCCAAAAAGCTTCTTCATCAAAGCCAGGGAACATCTCCCTGGCAGCTTCCATGACTACCCCTAAGCAAGAGTTAGCGCCATTCACAAAACCCGCTGACACGGCCGTTTCCACCTCTTGGATTATTTCATCCCTCTCTTTCTGCCACTCCTCAGTCTTCGCCGCTAGATCACCAAGAGCCGCCTGAAGATCTGAATTCGCCTTGGAAAGGCGCTCCCCTAGATCGACGACACTTTTCTTGGCATGATCCAGCTCAGCTAAAGCCTTTTTGGCCTGCTCCAGCTCTGCGAAGGCCTGCTTAGCTTTCTTCGACTCCTCCTCCAGGCGGGACACTTCCCTGACAGCCCTCTCATTTTGAGACTTCCAGTGAATCGCCTGATTCCTGGCCTCTTCCAGCTCGTTCTCCTTTTTTGCCAATTGATCCTTCAAACTGGCAATAAGAGCAACGTCCCTTTCGATTGCAGAAAGGCAGTTAGAGTTAGCCAGTTCCTCGTCACTCAAACGATTGAGGGACGCCAACTCCGCAGAAGCCTGAATAATCTTGGCAGTACGCTGAACGTAATGAGTCACCTGATGAGTGGCAGAGTGGACGCTCTTGAGGAGGTGATCCGCCAAAACCGCCCCGGAGTCGGAAAGTAAGGCGGAAACATCCTGGCTATCGCCGGCGGTATAATGGAATTCGGTGTACTCCTCAGAAAAGAGGGTACCAGGAACCCCCTGAGCAAGGCGCTTTGGTTCAGGCGTAGCGGCTTCCAAATCCACCACGTGGTCAGCATTCGGAGCCTCCCTGCTCCTCTTTCTGATCAGCCCTCTGGGAGTGATTTCCCCAGTCTCTTCGGAGCCCGCGGCCCGCGGTCCCGAGGGAATCTGAACCCCTGCGGAAAGGCCCCCCTGCCTACCAACAGGTGAGGGAGAAGCCTCACAGGCAATCACCTTCTTCGAAACAGGGGAAGGCGTGGCTTCAGAAACCGCCGTTTTCGCAGGCGTCGATCTGGGAGGAGCAGGGAGCCTTGGTCTACTAAACGACAAACCCTTCAGGTGCTTCATCAAGTTCTTCTCACCTTTCTTGAAATCAGGGGGAAGAGAAGGGCGGCTTTGGACGACGGTAAGAGTCTCGGTCAAACCCAGACGCCTCACCTCCCCTTTTCTCCAAAGGAAGGTGGCAAGATCTGCAAGGCAAACAGACGAACAGTCAGGACACTTAAAAAGAAAAAGGGTAAGGAAGAATCATCAGCACTCCTGAACTACCTTCATCTAGGCCCGGATTCATGCCCACCCGGGTCAGGTATCTATCAGTAGCAATGAGCTCCGCATGGGGGAGCCATAATGAAGGGCCATATACCCCATATTTATCAGTATGAGCGGCAAAATAGTCTGTCAGTTCCTTGTCCTTCTCGCTCAGCTTCACCTCCAAGGCTTTTCCACCCACGCCAGGGTGATACTCCTTGGGGGTCTCTAGTCTGGTGTGGACATGATTCCTGAAATGACGAGGAATCTTCCACCCATGGGCACTGTGCACATAAAGAAAGTTGTTCTTCCAGTCTCTCAGGCTGTCCATGGCTGGCCACACCAAAGCATGTCCCTTCTGCCTCAAGAGGGACCAATATCCAGGAGAGCCCACACTCCCAGAAGAGACCATTTGTAGGCCGACCATAAACCTCAGGGCATCAATAGAAGGCTCGGCGCGATGGAACAAGCAGGTCCAAACATACGAAATCAATGACCTGAGAGCCGTGGCTGTCAGCTGGGCGATGGCCACATTCATACGCCTGAAAATCTCTTCCAGGGAAGGATGAAGGGGAAAGCGAACGCCGAACTCCAGACACTTGTGATAAACCGCTATGCACCCGTCGGGAGGACTGCATACGATATCTTTCTCGCCGGGGACAATAATTGTGTACCCATCCCCAAAATTGTAAAACCGCTCAATCGCACCGGCGGCATTTTTCGCAAGAATCAAGTCCCGGTTTTTCGGGTCAGGGTAAGTTCTCAAGGGAACGTGATACTTGACTTTGTCTAAATAATAAACCTTACCCCTTTCCCGAGGAATAAGGGGGCCAGAAGTCCTGGAGGGGTCAATTTCCAGTGCCTCGTCATCCGAATCAATAACGTCGTACGGAGGAGGGTTAGGAGAATTACCACCTCCACTATCCGCCGAATTTTCTTCCTCAACTACCCCAGAGCCAACCTCCCTAGAGGAGGAGGCAAAATTCTCCCTACCTTTTTCCCCTTCCTCCCTCCTCGATGGGTCAGTAAAAGGTAGGATCCGCTCACGAGTTAGTTCTAGACATTGTAACTCTAATGGGAACGGAAAACAAGAAATCGAAAAGAAAGAGCAAGAAATGGAAGTTAAAAGTCTGACCAAAGGTCGTCTGCCGGTGCGATGAAAGCCCGAAGGAGAAATCTCCCAGAAAAGCGGGGATGCAGAGGAAGGCACAAGTCGTCACACCAAAGGGTTTGCAGAGAAAGAGAAAGGAGGATTTGAAGAGAAAAGAAGGTTTGAAAAAAGGAAAAAGAGGAGGAATGGGTGACTGATTGCTTTTATAGGAGAGAGGGCATACGAAGAGTCGCCAGCCCTCGAAAATCCGCCCAAAGGTTACTGTCCACGCGTCACCCCCTTGGAAGTCAGCCCTGTGTAGCTTCCCAAGGGTAACCTCGAAAGGACCAAAGGGTGTCAGAGGATTGATCACCCTGTGACATCCTCTCTTCATTCAAACAATAAGTAATAAACAAATAGTAAAAATACAACACACAAACAAATTGCCTGAATTTTCTTTCATTAAGCCTTAAAAAACCCGGAAAAACGGGCAATTACATCCAGGACAAACAAGGTACAAAAGAGCCCCTATTTTTCCGACTCATCACGCCTGCGCCCTAAGGGCAGGCCTAATCATCATTAAAGCCCGGGGAGTATTCCCCAGGGCTGTGCCCCCCTGCATCGGATCCCCAGTCCCAGTCGTCGGAATCCTTGAAGGGGTCTGCAGAGTCATCATCACCATCTCGACCGGAGGAATAACCCTGGCCATCACTGTCGCCGGAATCCCGGCTGGTAACATCCCAGTCCCTCCCATAAGGGACTGTCTCAATGTCGTCACAAGAGCCGCAGCCCACTTTCTTCCTCAAAGGGGAAGAAGGGCCCGACTCAGGAGAAGAGCCCAACTCTGAGTGATCAGGGTCAAACTGCTCAGGGTGTAGCCATGGGTAACATTCAGGGCACCCCCTATCAAAACAAGCTCCTCCCTGGAGGGAGCGCTTATGCTTTGGGATGGTAGGAGAAGCCCTCAGAGGGCGCTTGCCCGCCCCGACATGAGACCTCCTCTTAAGCCTCCTATGGAGTTGAGTGCGGGGTCGCCGGCTGCGGCGCAAAATGAGAAATGATGCCCTGGAATACCTTAGTCTCTGACGGCCCCTGAAACGGCGGGTCACCACACGAGTCCCTTGGCGAAGGAATGATTTGGTAATCCACGACATTTTCTTAGAAAAAGAAGGAAAAGAAAGTTGGAGATGGGTCATGAAAATGGCGAAGGAAAATGCAATTTATAAAAGGAGAGAGGCCAAGGCATTGAATAACATCCCAACCACCCTGACAGGGGAAACGACCAATCAGCACACCAGCACGCTGCCCAAAAATCCATTTGGTGCACGAGGCAATCATGACCCAAGGAACAATTAAACTCTTGGCATGCCCAATGAAAGAAGCGACTCCCCCTCGGGACTACGTGAACGCATTAAATGCACTGGTAAGAGACACAAGTCAACTCCCCTCCACCAAGAGTCCACCTGCCGAAGGGGAACCCTGCTTCCCCCCAGCAGGTGAGGGCCAATTGATGAGGGTCGAAGAGCCTGCGTTGGGCCGCCCGCCTAGCAGGCCCAATGAAGACCCCGTCCAAGGAACCAATGAGCCTGCCCAGCAGGCCGTTGGGATAAGATACCAGGATTCCCCCAGTGAAACAAAGCTACAAGGAATCCGCCTGCCCGGTAGGGTAAGGCGACTGGCTGTGAAGAGCGTGCAGGCACTCCCTGCTCGCCTGCCTCCGGGCGACCTTCTCCCTGAGCAGGGCCGGGGTCCCCAGAAGTCCCCTCTGTCATCTTGCCTACAGGTAAGAGAGAACGAGTGGATGAGGAAAAACCACATGTCAATTTCCCATCCACTCATTCTTTCTCTCTCCACTTCTCTTTTCCTCTCTCTTGCGGGAAAGTATAAATACTCTTCCATTTCCCACATGAAAGAGGTTGGATTTTCACTCTCTAGACTCTCACTCCTAAAAACGCCACCTAGTTCCTTACGAGCTAGGTTCATCAAGGCATTTCACGGACTAACTTAGGCATCGGAGAGGGTTCCCTCGGACAACCTCCGAGGCCCTGTGCGTTCATTGGGCAGGGAGCAGGCCAACTCCGCCGGGAAGGTCCGATCAAGGAAGAGGGATAAAGGAGAGGTTCAAGGAAATCAGACGATCCGTTACTCACCAACAATCCGATTACACAACCCGGATCCAGAGCCGGGTTAATCGTTTCCGTGACCGGAACAATTATTATTATTATTATTATTATTATTATTATTATTATTATTATTATATTGTAACTATTATTATGTTATTATTATATTCTATTGTGGGGGTGTTTAATAACTTGGACTTGGAAACGGGTTAACATTGTATCATTATTAGAATGGATTAAATGAAATGGTTTACCCATACATATAATACTACTCCTATAAAGACCCGGGTTAAATATAAAATACTAGCATTTTAATACGGTATTAGAAATGGGTCAACTATATATATGCTACTACCCAATAACAAGAGCCGAATCAATTAGCTATGAAATATGAGTAATACACGACGGGTATTACAGCTATGTCCACCCTGTCCAATCTTCATCCTCGTAGATTGGTCCTGGATAACACAATGATTAGTATAAAATATCACAACACAACTGTTTTCTTTAATCAATTGTTGTATGGATATTAAATCACAAGTTAAAGATGGAACAAAGAGAACATCTTTGAGCACAAATTCTCATTTAACGATACACTTCCGTGCTCTTGTGCCACAATATGCGACCCATCAGGTAGACCAACGGTGGACTGTTTTCCCTTCCTTATATTGTCCAACAAATCTCATCTACCCGTCATATGATGCGATGCTCCCTATCGAGTAACCGATTACCGAGTAAATTATTTTTCATACCTGATGTGGGCTGCTTATTGCTTAATAAAACTTGTAGCTGCACAATTTCATCAGGCATAAAATCCAATTTCCGTGTCTCTCCTTCGCTTACTCCGATAGCATCGGCACGCTGGTGGTAACCACTACGGCCTCTACCTCCTCTTCTACGGCGACCGCGTCCTCTACCTCGGCTTTGGAGTCCCAATTTATTCCAATAATTTTCCTCGATGTGCCATAACTTTCCACAGTGAGTGCATTATATGACACCCGTATCTTCTTTGGCCTTGATCGTATCATTTTTACCAGTTACGACCTGTGTCGCTGAAGAGTTTATGGATCCTAAGTACCTAAGAGGGGGAGGGGGTGAATTAGGTACCTTTTAAAATTTTAACTCAAAATTTATTAATTAAAGAGAGTTAGACAAAGTGGACAACTAAATAAATAAAGATGTGAAGGCTAGTAAATGCAAAAGTCCGTCTAACCGTGACAGATTTGCCTTGGCAAGGGATTAAGCCACAGAGCAAATGTCACAGTATGGTAGACTGTGGTCTAACTGCCTCTATTTCTCTTAAGCAGGGGTAATGTTACAGAGAAACATTACAGTATATCAACTGTTGCAATTACTTTGAATAACACAACTAAAGCTAATATTGATCCACAAAAAATTAAGAGTGAAGCTAAACGACATGTGTTCTACTGTGTATGAGGCGGAAGTAAAGAGAAAAACTTGAACACATTGCGTTTTTGAATTGGTTCGGCCAACACTCTAAAGGCCTACGTCCAATGCTTTTCTTATTAATAAAGTTAAGTAATCTACTCCGAAAACTTAAACCCTTACAATAAGAACCAATAACCTACTCCGGCTACGACTCTCGAGTTCGAAATACTGCTCCGTCTTCTAACTCTCCAATGACCTACTCCAGTCACGGCTCTAAATAACTTACAAAGAGGTTACAATATTACAATCTACCCATGTTAGACAAGAGCACTCATGATACAATGTAGCAGTTGGTTTGACTGTGACTTTTTGAAAACTTTGAAAATATTTTGCAAATAGTTTTCTTAGTTTTGAAACTTTAAGTGACAATTTGCAAAGAGAGATATTTAGCTGAAAAGTCTTGAAGAATAAGTGTAGCAAGCATCTCCTTTTATAGAGGAGCAAAAGAACAAGATTGTAGCTTCTTTAGAAGTCAACACTTTTAAGGATAAGGAAAAGGGTTGGTCTTATCAAGGAGACATGAAGAAGGCAATCTTGAAGAAGTGAAACAAGGAAAGCAAGTTAAGAGTTTTCCAAATAAAAGAGAAGGATGAGGCTCAAGGTTGAAGCCAAGAAAAATAGGACAAACACCACTTTTGAGGCAACCACTTTAGGGGAGAGAGAGAGAGAGAGAGAACTCTCTTTTGGTATTTGGTAAAAAGCTTCACAATCATTTCGGGGATTATTTGGGAAAACGTTTTTGATCAAACAAAAACACTTGCTTGCTCACCACTACACACTTAAAAGTCAGTTTTGAAAAGATATAAATGATAAAAGTTTTGAGGTTTAAAATCTTTTTCTTTCGAAGAGGGTCGAACAGAAGTAACAGTCAACCAAACTGTTGCGAACAGTTGGGTTGGCTAGTTACTAGAACTAACTCCAATGTATCAAAAGACTCTTATCTTTACATCGTGACACTCATTGACGTTCTTGATTCTTTGGGCTTCTCGTCTTGATCTTCAAACGATCAATCTCAACATTCATCAACTAATTTTCAGTTAAGCATAACTTGAAAAGTTGAACTAAGAAAACACAAATTAAATAGGCTAGTCATCATCAACAAACCCAACAGTGGCCATTGCTGCCTCCGCTACTTCTTCTTCTTGCCTTTGGTAATCACCCGATGTCTCTCTTCACGCACAATAAGGGCATATGCTCTATTTAAGAAAGAGATTTTATCCTCCATTAATAAGTTGATTGGATTGGATATGACCATAAAGAAAATCATCGAATCCCATCAAGAATTGATGCACCTTTTCTTCTTCTTGCTCCTTTGAGCATCGCCTTTGCTGTGCCACACGTACACTAAGGCACTTTGCTATAAATGGCCAATTCATCCCAAATAGCCTTTAATTGAGTATAATTCTCAGTCACAGATTGATTTTTTCTTTGCTTGCACTCGTTAAGGTCATTCTCGAGTTGATGAACCCTAGGTGCATTTCCTCTTGAATAACGATCACGTAATTCTGTCCAAATCTCCATCACTGTTCCAGAAAACACAATACTTGGATGGAGTTTTGGATCAATTACGTTTCTTAACCACGCTTTTACCATGGCGTTACACTGCCTCCAAGCCACGACTTCAAGCGTTTCTTCCTTCCCTTCCTCAACCACGGGTTTCTTGACGACACCCTCGACAAAGCCTAGTTTTTTTTTTGGCGTCGAGACCGTTCCGTACTGCATCTGCCCATAAATCAAAATTCTCTCCATTGAAAATGGTTTGAGTTAATGACAAATTGGGGCTATCACTGGGATGCAAGTATAATGGTAAGGTAGGTGGTATTTGCTCAATTTTGTTTGATTTATTTAGACTTGTGCCTTCTCCCTGTCTCATCGTGATTTTTGTGTTTGATGTTTTTTTTAAGAAAAGAAATATCAGAATCAATTCTGCTCTAATACCATGACGAACACTGAACAACAGACAAATGAAGGAGAAAGCTTAGAATTAATTGATTGAATTACACGATACATTAGTTAGACTTTTATACATGTATTAAGATCTACTTCCTAAACTTATGCCTACAAACAAGGTAACTAATAATACAGTTTACATAAATAAACAAGATATTATTCACCTAATATTATCAATATCGAAATTGATTCTTCTTAATATCTGCTCAATAACGGGTAAATAGTAGAACGCACTACGTCGCAAGTGAGAATCGAACCCCCAAACTCTCCCAAAATTTTATAATCTAAGGGGCACAAAAATTATTGTGGAAGTAATAAGGATTAATACATGATACATGCCGGGATTAATTTTTTCTCCCAAGGTGACCAAGAAAATCAAAAGGGAAACGAATGCGGTACATGCGAGCGCATCTTGGCGAAACAAAAGCCACTTCATTGCAGCATCTAGGTGAAAATCCATGCGAGAGTAGGCGTCCAATATTTTCATGTAGCTTACTCTGAAACTCTCCTGCTTGTTGATCGCCTCCCAATCGGATCGGTCGTTAACGAAGGACGGGGGATCAAACGATATTTGTAAGACTCGAGATGACACAAAAACTAACAAGTATTCCTGGTAAGTCGAGGTCGGTCCACAGGGAACGGAGTGTGTGAGCAAGTTTAAAGTGACGTGTTTGATGTCTAGAAGGGGGTTTCTAAAGGTCGAGTCTACGCTAGAAAAATAACTACGAGAATAGCTAGGGGTGATTAATCTAGCGAAAGACGTTAGGGAGAAGTCGGGATTCGGAACATGGAGTCTAAGAAGGTCGGGATCGAGTTTTTGTTGCAACATTGATAAAGGGAGAATGCCACCTTTCGGTTTCTTCACCCAACCCACCTAAAAACCCGCTTTCGCGGCGAAGAAGGGTAAGTCTCTTGTTGTGGTAATTTCTACCCCGAGTTTCCCCATATTGATTGAAACGAGTCAAGGTCGGTCTAGTTGGCCGGACTAAAACAACAATGACACAACAACCACAAGCAAGATAAACCAACAAGCAAGCAACCCACCAATACCCCTTAATTCAAATAATCCAAGTCCTCATCCCTAAACTCCCCAACAAGAAACCTACTCACTAATCATAATGAAAGACAATAAAACATTAACTAAGGAGAAACTATCTAAAGCATGCATATTAACTAGATCTAAGGAAACTAACTACAAGATAATGAGAAAACTACGATCTAACAATTACCCACTAAGCTATGAAACTACCAAATTAATCTAAGAATAATCTAGAACAACATGAACAAAATCTAGAGAAACTAACAACACTAAGATGATCTAAACAACACAATAATGAGAAAACTAAATTAAATCTAAACTAAAGATTAGAGAGTGGAAAGAAATGTACCAACTATGGAGATCTAGAAGAAATAAGAAGATTGCATGAATAAGATTGAATCTTTGATGGAAAAGATGAAGAACTTATCACTAATCCTTCAATAAACCCAACAAATCTTCACTAAAACTTGAATAATCTTCTACAAACTTGTAATCTAGAGAATTAATGATGGAAACTAAGTAGATCTACTACTAATTACTATGTAAACTACTAGATTTTTAGAGAATTACTAGGAATATTACTAGATTGTTCTACTAAATGGATGTGTAACTACACTAATGGTGGGTGATGGATGCTAATACTACTCTAATGGAGCTAGGATGATGGATGCTAATACTACTCTAATGGAGGATGATGGATGCTAATACTACTCTAATGGAGGATGCCTTGGGCAACAAACTAGGGTAACATATATATAGTAATCCTTAATGGGTCTCCTTAACCTAAAACCCAAATCCAACTCTTGCTTCACTAGTGAGACAATCATCCTCTGCATCTTCATAAGGTGAAACTTCGCCCTGCAGTCTTGCGTAATAATCCCACCGTGTGAAATTTTCGCCCGGTGAGATTTTCTTCATTTTTAGCGTTTTTCGGCGCATCTTTCCATCGGGCGAATTTCACCCGGTGGGCGAAATTTCACCCTGTCAGTTTTGCCCGGTGGGAAGTCTCGGAAAATCTTCAGGGAGGCGTTTTACCGTCAGGTGAAATTTCGCCCGGTGGTGTCTCACCGGGTGAAATTTTGCCCGGTCATATCTCAGGCCTCTTTCCTTGTCTCATTCTTCGTCGATTGATTGGATGGCTTTAAACTTTAAGTTGTGTGCTTTGCTCTTTGAACGATATTCCCTTCTCTTGTGCTCGTGGAAGCTCGATCGTGATTTCGGTGCCAAATCTTATCAAAATTGATAGAAAAACTACCAAAAACACGTAAAACGCACAAGAGGGACGCTAATGCGAGAAGTACACAAAATATGGCAATAATCGCACTCTAAACTCGCAAAACGAGGGAAAACGGGTCTAAATGAGGGGGAAAATGGTCTAAATTTGGCACACAACAATTCCCCCACACTAAACCGTTGCTCGTCCTCGAGCAAAGATCCAAAAAGAAATTACAACTACTACTACTAGCTAGACTATACTAAGCCGATACGGGGCAATTAACGGGCCCGCTCCGTCCCTTCAACTCACATCGAAATACCCATGAGGTAGAGTACTCCCATGCAAGGCAAGTTGGGGCTTGCTCAAAATGGTGGATGCGACTAAACACACAAAAACATATAACACGAAAGAATAAACGCATCCAAAGCAAAAATAAAACACCGAATCCCTCATTGAGACGGTGGGGAAGACACCGATTACTTACCTAAAACAACAACAAACTTCCAAGATAAATGACCCACGTAAACAGGGACCAAAGCCTAATACTATGACAATTAAGCAATATAGACGTTGATAACTTAGCCTAGGTCCTCCTAGTCTTCTAAAGGGGTACGACGGGGCGTATAACGGAGTGGAAAAAGTGAACCATGGATTCGTTCGACACTGTAGGTAGGTGCAGTTCCGCTCTCTTTGGCTAAGCCAAGAGGGTCGTTCCAAAATCGAATTTCCTAAATTAGCCCAAACAAAAAGGTGGAGTGTTTACAATTATTAGGGTGGATCGACTAATCACCGCTATCTTCCTACCTCGGGACTCAGTTCTTTAGTTGGCACTTCACGGTGATGAATCGATCAAAGGTTTTTTTTTTGAAGGAGATGTTTTTGATGATATGATTTCATTTGAAGCTCCTTTTCTCTCCTTGTTTTTCATATTTTTGTGCCCTTTTCTCTTGCTTTGGTTTGCCCTTTTTTGGCCTTTTGATTCTGATGTGGTTCATAACCAAGTTTGGAGGTTATTTTTGTGTAAACTTATTGTGGTGATGTATAGGTGGAGGAAAATAGGTAAACGAGAACACGCGCCATTCCCGGATAACCCACAAAAAGGCGGAAAGAATTTGGACTAAAGGTGCAATGGTCATTCGAGCAAGGTCACCTAGAAAACGGGATGCGGGAACCAAGGCCTAACTCCTCCATGGGTGGTCAAGGTGGTCAAATGCAAACCCCGAAGTAAACCTCTAGTAGAAAAGGTGGACTCAAGCTAAAGGATCAACAAATTCATTGATTAAGAGTCATTCTACTAGATTAAGGTCCAAAATCTACAATGGATTATCTATAATGGAAGTAAACTCTTGTAAAAGGTTTGTAATCGGGTTTTCGAAAACATTTAGTCCTAGACACGCTATACAAAAGCAAAAAGGAAACACATGAAAAAGGAAAATCAAATAAAAGAAAACACAAGTAAGGTCATGTACTCCATTCTCCATCAACATTAAAGCACACAATCAACCACAACACCCAAAATGCTCAACTTCGGGAGCCTCCAATAGCAACAACCTAACTCCTCTACAAAGATAAAGAAGAAAGAGGGAAGGAAGTTACCAAGCGGAGTGCTTTCATAATCTCTTCAAAACATGCTATCAAGATGGTGGTTGCCTGTAAGAGTAGAGAACAAGACCGTACACGGAACACGAAAACATAACGAGAAACAGGAAAAGAAAAGGGAAAGAAAGGAGAAAAAATGTTTTTGATTTTTCGAGTTTTCAAATTTTTATGGATTTTGAAAAGATTTTTGGCAAAATAAAAGATAGTAGACTCCTCCCCTACACTAAAACTATACATTGTCCTCAATGGACAAGTAGGGGAAGAACGAGAAAGACGGAAAAGAAAAATCTTTTTGGATTTTTAGGATTTTTCAAGTGTTTTTGGATTTTTCAAAATTTTTGAGAAAAGAAAAAGAAAATAATGAAAACGATAAAATAGTGGCGGGCGTAGGTGCAATCACATAACCTAGACCCTAGCCAAGTGGCTAAGAAGTTGAAAAAGAAGTAAAAGAGAAGAAAAGAAATTAAAACGAAGGGGTGAAAAATTGGGCGTAGGTGTAGTCACGTCACCTAGCCCGGATTAAGAAAAATTGATTAAAATTTGGATTTTTCAAAAAGGTCAATGGCGTAATCACATCGCCTAAAGACCGAGAGCAAAACCAAGGCCTCTACGGCCATAAAAATTGATGGGACAGTGGGACAGCTTGCAATTTTGTTAGAGGTAGGACAATCACAATGATTATAAACTGATGAAGCAAGGAACAAGGAACAAATTCATTTCAAAGATTGATTAAAGACTCACCGACCTAATCCACACACACACAACACACACAACACCGTCCAACTCTGGGGAATAGTTTAATTTGGGTAATCATTTGACGCAAAAGAAACCGTCGAAGACCCGCGTAAGGGTTGTACGCCCTCGGTGGGTTCTAACTCAGAAAGGTCAAATAATGTACGACCCTCGGGTAACCTATAGTTCGCATACTCCCAAATTTCCACTCCCCCCGATTGGTTTAGTCGAAATTCACCGGGACCTAAGGGTAGGTCCCAATTGTGACAATTATAATTATTGGTTCGGTGTATGTTGGGGACTATTAAAGCACGGTCATGGCAAATGGAGACGAGGCGATGATCGGGTACATTAAATATCCAACCGGGAAGATAGGCCTCGTCAAGCCAGACTCGATTATCTAGTGGGATAAGGTGGTCGGTCGCATAACCCAAGTTTTTAGCGATTAAGGTCACAAGACCTCCACAGTCTACGAAGAGGCATTGAGCAATAATAATTTGATGAAAATGCAACGCTACAACAAGTGGTAGGTCAAGGGGGTTAGGGTTACCAAGCAAAGAGTCAGAAATCAATTGTAAGACGCACACATTAAGATTAAAAATATTATCGGTAGATGGTATCAAGCAATGGGAGAGTATCTCGGCAAAGTAACGAATAGCGGGGTTACGGATTTCAGCGATAAAGTTTGAATTAGGTTCAAAATCTCGTTGACCACGTGCTATGCACCGCCAAAGGTCTCTTCTAGAAGCACTAGCTTGTACATCACTCAAAGGTTTACTAATTCCGGTACCCGATGAGGGTAGACCTAAGGCTAGGCCGAATTCAGAAACAGTTAAACAATGAGTTCTATCGAACAATCTAAATTTAAACTCGCTTGGTGTGGTCGGGTTATCGATAGTAAAGGTACCTAAGAACTCACATGTCAAGCCTTTATTTGTGAAAGGCACAAAATTAAGGAGTTCGCTTGTTCCGGTCCTAGAAGATAACTCTCTAATATCGTCCTCTATTCCTAGAATTTCCATTGTGAATGGACAAGGCCACCTTGTGCTCCGAAAGGTCTTTTCGGAGAAGGTTTGAGCTAAGGGTGTATTAGGACAAGGTAAAAGTTTGGGCTTACAAGAAGTAGAACGTTTAGAAGTATTAGAGGTCGAAGCCATACCTTGTTTACGCGCGGCTCGTTGGGCTCTTGTCTCCATAACAATAATTGCAAGAAAAATCCCGAAACTTTAGCTTTTCCCTCTTCAAAAACCAAAGGAAATAATCACCAAGTTGAAATGGAATTGTGAATGGAGGTTTGAATGTGAATGGGTATGGAAGGTGGTTTGATGTGTTTATGATGGGTGAAAATGTGGAGTGAATTGTGGGGTAAAAAGGGGTGATCTAAATAAGGGTGGTTGGGAGGGAAAGTGAAAGTTTTAAAGTGGGTGGTAAAAATTTGGTGTAAAAAATTTTGGAGGGAAAGTTATGTTGGTAAATATGAAGGAGGGAATTGAATTGTAGTGAGGAGGTGTGTTATGGGTGATTGAGCAAGCCCATGCCGTCGGGTGAAATTTCACCCGGTCAAGCACCACCGGGTGAAATTTCACCCGACGGACTTTTCGTCGTGAAAATCATCGGGTGAAATTTCACCCGGTCAAAATCTCACCAGGCAAAATTTTGCCCGGTGGTATCTTCTTCAATTTTGGCAATTCTGGCAACTTTCCGTAGGGCGAAATTTCGCCCGGTCAGGTCTCACCGGGCAAAATTTTGCCCGACGGTCTTGTTTTATTCGTTTTTCGGCCTTGCCATTTCATGGCTCTTCAACAATCACCTAAAGATTCAAATATTGACTCGACTCACATTACATAATCAATATCTCCCACAAACATGTTTGTGGTCTTCAATTTAGCTCCATAACTCCTCCAAAAGATTGATCTTCGTCCAAATAAATGCTCCATGGCGAAATCCAAGTTCAACCATTCTTCTCAAGCTAAAAAACTAACAAACTTAAAGAAATATGATACATATATACAAGGTGGTTGTTGAGGATACCACCAAACCTACATCATTTCGAGAGGGGGTTAAACATCGCTCCCCAATGGGAGCTCACCAAACTTCATGGTAGCGAAGGTCTCACGAACGTGACCGGGATGATAAATCTTCAAACGTTGTCCATTAACCATAAACTTCCCGGTTTCCGGGTGATAAGGCTAAAGTCGTATCACCTTAATCAAAATAATCCTAACGAACAACTAACAGGTAGCTAGCAGTAAGTAAGGGTCGAATCCATAGAGAAACGGATGAATATTGCAAATTATCTATAATTGATTCTAAACTATTTTAATTCCGATTTGTTTGTGTTTGTTTTTCTAAACTATTGCAGTAATGTAAATTAAGGGTTCTAACAATATTAAAAGAGATCTAGGGTCTTACGGTTCACTATGCAATTAAATTGGGTAAAGTTAATTAATCATTCAATCAATCAATCACAGTTATTTAGTGCAAAGACACGGCCTTTCGGATCTTATGTCAACCTTAGGATAGATTCTGACGGGCTCTCGCAACTTACCAGATTATCCTACCCACTTACTTGTAAGTCTACCCTTACCAGGCTTTCGATCTTAGGTTCGGGTTCCTAAACATTCAACTAGTTCAACGTCTCAAACTAATTAAACAATAATACAAGACAAGTAGTAAGACAATAACCTATGAATGATCAATCAAATAATTAATTAAACTAACATCCCAATTCAATTAACATAGATCCCCTTCAACCCTAGATAAATAAATTAGCTACTCATAATAAACGATAAAGCAATAAAAGAATTAAGCATAATAAAGAACAATATGAAAATAAGAGAATAAGAAAAGATACCAATTACGTAGAACTGAAAGATTAACGATCTAAAAGTATGGCTACAAACTTAAAGAATTCTAATGCTAATAAAAAGTCTAAACTAAACTAATGAATATGAAAAGTGTAGACTAAACTACTAAATGAGAAAGTGTCCATAAATCTAACCTAAGGAGTGTATATATATACTAATAATGATAAGGAGTGTCATTCCTCATACTTTCCTAAAACTAATTAGGAAAGAATATCCCGTAAAATAGGAGTTATGGTAAGTGAAGGAGTCCAAGAATAGAAATCCCGAGAAAAAGCCTCAAACCGGTCGGTTCGGGCCTGTCCCGACCGGTTTGGGTCCGTCCCGAGCGGTTTGGGTTCGTCCCGACCGGTTCGGGTTTCTCTGCACTACGCGACAAATTTGAAATGATTGTTGTTTCTTTATTTTTTAACGGATTTAGACATGTAATATACCGTTGGAAAGCTAAGAGAAAGAGCTTTCCAAATCCATAAAATTAAGATCAATCGGAGTTGTATAACTCAATATATTCACGTTTGAAGTTAACCCTTGTTTTAGCGATCACTCTTTTTTTCCGATTTGCATTTGTTTGAGCCTCCCAACTTATTTCTTTGTCATTTCTTATTGTTTCTTCACTTCACGTCCTTCCTCAAGTATTCACTTAGTATCTTCTAACTTTTATCACTTCTTTCTTGTAGATTTCACGGCTCGACTCTCGTCATTGCCCAAAATATAGCTCAATCGCCTTCATTTGTCTCGTTTCCTACAAAACGTAAACAAAGTAACCGGCATAACAAAGAAGAATAAAAATCTAGAATAATGACTCCTAGGACACATAAAACGAACCAAAATTAAGGAAAATTTAGGGGTAAATATATATACAAAATGAGTTCATCACCGGGCTTGATATCTCTATTGATCCATATGGTTGCACCTTGGTCACTTCGAATGGACCCGACCATTTTGATTTCAACTTACCGGGGTAGAGCTTAAAGCGAGAGTTGAAGAGTAATACCTTATCACCAACGGAGAAGTCCTTATGATGTATTCGAGAATCGTGCCATTGGCGAGTTCGTTCCTTGTAAATCTTCGAGTTTTCTTAGGCTTCAAGTCTTAATTAGTTCTTCCAATTCTTGTAGTTGGAGAAGGCGGTTATCTCCTACAACACTCTCATCGAAGTTTAGCTCTTTGATTGCCCATTCGGCTTTGTGTTCTAATTCCACCGGTAAATGACAAGCTTTACCATACACAAGACGATAAGGAGTGGTTCCAATCCTCGCTTTGTAAGCCGTTCTCAATGCCCAAAGGGCGCCATTTAACTTTAATAACCAATCATTTCGGTGTGTATTTACAACTTTCTCTAAAATTCCCTTGATTTGACGGTTGGAGATCTCGGCTTGCCCATTTGATTGAGGGTGGTAGGCTAGGGACATCTTGTGAGTGATACCATATTTCCTAAGAAGGTGTTCAAAGGTATCTTTCCTAAAATGAGAGCCTTCATCACTAATTATGGTTCTAGGCATACCGAATCTTGGGAAAATCACATTCTTGAAAAGTTTGATTACAACCTTGGAGTCATTGGTAGGGGAAGCTACGGCCTCGATCCATTTTGAGACATAATCAACCGCAACTAGGATGTATTTGTTACCAAAGGAGGGTGTGAACGGACCCATGAAATCAATGCCCCAAACATCGAACAATTCAATCTCTAAGATGGGTTGAAGGGACATCTCATTTCTTCTTGTAATATTCCCACTTCTTTGACAAGCATCGCACGTGAGAATGAAAGCTCGAATGTCCTTAAACATGGAAGGCCACCAAAACCCGCTTTGGAGAACTTTGGCAATTGTCTTTTGGTTGGCCAAGTGTCCACCATAAGATGTCGAGTGAAGATGCTTCACAATATCATATCCTTCATCAGCTGTGACACATCATCGATAAATTCCATCTACACAACGGCGGAATAAATATGGCTCGTCCCAATAATAGCGTCGGGCTTCATAACGTAGTTTCTTCCTCTCTTCCTTGGAATAATCGTCCGGAATAAAATGAGATACTAAGAAATTGACGATATCGGCATACCAAGGTGTAATAGTTTCAACGGCCATCAAGGCCTCATCTCTCATAGCTTCATTGATGGGTATACCATCTTCTTCGTTGCTTTCTTTACTAACCGTTAGTCTACTAAGATGATCCGCTACCAAGTTCTCCGATCCGGCTTTGTCTTTAACCTCAATATCAAATTCTTGTAGAAGGAGAACCCACCAAAAGAGTCGGGACTTGGTCTCCTTCTTGGACATGATGTATCGAATCGCCGCATGATCGGTATGAATAATGACTTTGGAACCAGTAACATAACTTCGGAATTTCTCCATAGCGTAAACAACGTCAAGCATTTCTTTCTCGGTTGTTGTATACCTTGATTGGGCTTCATATAACGTTTTGCTTGCGTAATATATCACATGTAGCTTCTTATCAATCCGTTGACCTAGAACGGCAGCAACGGCAAAATCGGATGCATCGCACATGATCTCAAATGAAAGATCCAATCGGGAGCTTTGATAATTGGTGTGGTGGTGAGAGCGGTCTTTATCCTGCAAAAGGCCTCAAGACACTAGTCATCAAAAACAAATGGTGCATTTTTAATAAGCAAAGAAGTTAAAGGCTTGGCAATTTTGGAAAAGTCTTTAATAAATCGTCTATAGAAACCGGCGTGACCTAGAAAACTCCTCGCCCCTTTGACATTTGTAAATGGTGGCAAGTTCTCGATCACGGAGACTTTCGCCTTATCAACTTCGACTCCTCTATTAGAAACAATATGACCTAGGACAACACCTTGTTCAACCATAAAATGACACTTTTCCCAATTTAAAACAAGTCTATACTCTTCACATCGAGCTAACACTTGATCAAGATTTTCAAGGCAAGAATCAAAAGATGTACCATGGACACTAAAGTTGTCCATAAAAACTTCCATAGATTTTTCAATAAAATCGGAGAAAATAGTCATCATACATCTTTGAAACGTTCCCGACGCATTGCACAATCCGAATGGCATCCTTCTATAAGCATAGGTGCCATAGGGACATGTAAAAGTGGTTTTCTCTTGGTCATCGGGATGAATGGGAATTTGAAGAAATCCGGAATGACCATCAAGGAAACAAAAATAAGAATGATGCGCCAATCTTTCAAGCATTTGATCGATGAAGGGAAGGGGGGAATGGTCTTTTATGGTGGCCGTGTTCAATTTTCGATAGTCTATACACATGCGCCAACCGGTAATGGTCCTAGTAGAAATTGACTCACCCTTTTCTCCTTTAACTACCGTCATTCCTCCTTTTTTCAGCGCAACTTGTACGAGGCTAACCCATTTACTTCCGGTTATTGGGTATATAATGTTAGCCTCATACAACTTGAGGACTTCCTTCATGACAACCTCTTTCATGGTGGGGTTCAACCTACGTTGACCCTCAACCGAAGGACGGTGATCATCATCAAGGATGATCCTATGCATACAAACATTTGGGCTTATGCCTTGGAGGTCGGCAATGCTATACCTGATGACCTTTTTGTGCTTTCTCAAAATAGTCAATAGTTTTTCCAATTGAGGTCCATCAAGGGTAGCATTGACGATAACGGGATAATTAGTTCCTTCAAGAAAGGCATATTTGAGGGAAGAGGGGAGTGGTTTAAGTTCAAGATTAGGAGGAGAAGATACCATACTCTTACCCACCGGTAGTGGTTCTAACTTTTCATCATGGAAACATTCATCTTCAAGGGGTGGAGAGTCAATTGGCTCATCTTCTTGCTTATCATCATCTATCAAGCTATACTCAACCAAACTATCAATAACTTCAATGGAATTCATTTGTTCAATCGTTGATTGTTTAAGAGCTTGAGAAAGGGAAAACTCTACCGACTCGTTCCCTATGTTAAAAGACAACTTACCATTCTTGACATCAACTATAGTACCTCCGGTAGCCATAAAAGGTCGACTTAGAATAATGGGGGTAATAGTGTCTTCGGGCATATCCACGACAATAAAGTCGGAGGAGATGAAAAACTTACCAACTTGAACGGGTACATCCTCAAGTATCCCAAGTGGGTACTTGACAGACCTATCCACAAGTTGAATCGACATACTAGTGGGTCTCATCTCCAATACACTAAGTCTCTTAGCAATGGAATAAGGTAACAAACTAACACTAGCCCTTAGGTCACATAAAGCTTGGTTAACAGCAACATTTCCAACCCAACAAGGGATGGAAAAGCTACCAGGATCCTCAAGTTTTTTTGGTATTTGATTCATAAGAATGGCACTACATTGTTCCGTGAGAGAGATACATTCTTTATCCTCTATCGTTCTCTTTTTAGTCAAGACGTCTTTCAAAAACTTAGAATAGAGGGGCATTTGAGGAATTACCTCGGTAAAGGGTAAAGCTACCTCCACCTTCTTCAACATATCCACGAAACGGCTAAATTGGGCATTCTCTTTGTGTGGCTTAGCTCGTTCGGGAAAAGGCAATGGTGGGACAAAAGTGGGAGGCGGTGGAACATTGGATTCTTCTTCTTCTTCGGCTAATTGCTCCGCCTCTTTTCTTTTTGCTTCTTCCGCTTCCATTTGCTCTTTCTTCTTTCTTTGTTCTCTTTGTTCATTCTCTGCATTTTGAAGGATATCGAACTCCGCTTGTATTCCCCGGTTTTGTTTGGGGAAAGTGGGAGATGATTCTTGTGATGCACTTGGTTGATTGACTTTGGATGAGGTGTTTTTGGTGTTCAAGTTCAAATTCTTGTATGGATCCTCAAGTTCTTTGCCACCTCTCAAAATAACGGCATTTGCTTGATGCGAAGGGTCTCTTGGGTTTTGGGGTTGTCCGGACAAACCATGGGGTGGATGAATTGGGGCGGCTAAGGCTTTTGTTGCTTCTTGTGATTCCCAAACCTTTAACCTTGCCTTGGTGTCTTGATGTTAATAGTTGCCCAACGGTTCTTTGCAAATCATTATAGTTATCCCATGGGACTCCTCCTTGACCAAATTGAAAATTGCTTGATTGGCCATAAGATTGAGAGGGTTGATTAAATGGTTGTTGATTGTAACCTTAGTTTCCTTGAAAATTGCCTTGGAACCCTTGATTGTATCCATGATTAAAATGATTACTATGTTGATTTTGGTAATTGTTGTAATTGTTGGGAACATGGAAGTTGCTACTTTGTTGATTGACGTTACTCCTTTGATGAGGAGGCATATATGGGGGCATCTTTGGAGGACCTTGGTTAAAGGGCCTTTGTTGACTTTGATTGAATGGCCTCAAATGACTCCCTTGGGCACGTGGCATCGAATTTTGAACATTTTGATTGCCATAGGAAAAATTAGGATGAAATTTTGTGCCGGCATTGTAAGTATTGGAAAAGGGATCAAATTGAGGTCTTTGCCCATACACTTGTATAGCTTGGACTTCATTTGGCTCTTCAATATAAACTTCTTCATTGGGAATGCAAGAGCTAGAATCATGGCCATAATTGCCACAATGATCACATTGAACTTCTCATGTTAATTGTTTTGGAGGAGATGGTTGCCTTAGTGGAACACTCCCTTGAATTTGGTACATACCTCTAGGATTAGGCCTTGAACTCATGGCATCCATTCTCTTTTTTAATTCTTCAACTTCCGCTTGAAGCTTCAATTCATTAGAACTCGTAGATGAGTTCACTTCAACTTTCTTTCTAGAATCCCTTGATTGACCCATTCTAGAATCACTCCTTGCTATCTTCTCAATAAGACTCTTAGATGCCTAATCGGTGAGAGAAGAGAAGTCTCCTCCGGCGGCCGAATTGAGGTTTTCTTTGGTTCTCGATGAAAGGGTGTTATAAAACGTTTGGGTAGTTAGCCAATCGGGTATTCCATGGTGTGGACATTTGCGCAGTAGATCTCTAAATCTTTCCCAAGCCTCACTTTGGCTTTCGAATTCATCTTGCTTGAATGTTTGTATCTCCATGCGATATTGATTAGTCATTGACGGCGGAAAACATTTCTCTAAGAAGGCATTAGATAATTGAGCCCATGTTGTAAAAGTATTAGCGGAATGGCCTTGAAGCCATCTACGAGCTCCATCTCTCAAGGTCTTTGGAAATAATAAACGGTGCAATTGGCATGAAGTTAATCCATTGAGACGGGCTCCTACTAATTTTTCTTTAAATGAAGCAATCTGCTCTTGGGCATCTTCTTGAGAAAAACCCTGAAAAGTATCTTGTTGAACCGCATTTGTCAAAGAGGCTTTTAATTCATAGTTCTCGGGAATCTCTCTGAAATTGACGAGAGAAGGTGTTTCTTCACGTGTGAGTTGGGAATGAGATCCTAGGGTTGCCATTGGTTGGATTGGTGGTGATGGTGGATTTGGAGAATTTGGATGATTTGGAGGGGATGGATTTTGATTTCGTGGTGGAGTTTTTGGTGATGGTGGTGAATTTTGTGAAGTGGAAGGTATGGAAGGATTATTTGGAGTGGGATATGTGATGTAGAAGGTGTAGAGGGTGTATGTGGTAGGATGGGATTAAGGTTAGGAGGTGATAATGAAGGATGTGGAATGATGGTGGTTGAGTGGTTTCCCCGAAAACGCAATGCTCTAAAAGTCATTTCCGACTCTGGATCAAACCACATGGGCGATGACGTGTTCCTGGGCATAAAACTCAATTAAACGGTAAGAGTCCTAGCACCTTACGGCACTAGGGAAAAGAGAGAAGGGAAAAGAATCAAACACAACAACTAGCCGTTCCCCGGCAACGGCGCCATTTTGATCGCCTCCCAATCGGATCGGTCGTTAACGAAGGACGGGGAATCAAACGATATTTGTAAGACTCGAGATGACACAAAAACTAACAAGTATTCGTGGTAAGTCGAGGTCGGTCTACAGGGAACGGAGTGTGTGAACAAGTTTAAAGTGACGTGTTTGATGTCTAGAAGGGGGTTTCTAAAGGTCGAGTCTACGCCTAAATTAAATGGCGTGGAAAGATTGGAGAGTGAAAAGAAATGTACCAACTATGAAGATCTAGAAGAAATAAGAAGATTGCATGAATAAAGATTGAATCTTTGATGGAGAAGATGAAGAACTTGTCACTAATCCTTCAATAAACCCAACAAATCTTCAATAAAACTTGAATAATCTTCTACAAACTAGTAATCTAGAGAATTGACGATGGAAACTAAGTAGATCTACTACTAATTACTATGTAAACTACTAGATTTTTAGAGAATTACTAGGAATATTACTAGATTGTTCTACTAAATGGATGTGTAACTACACTAATGGTGGATGATGGATGCTAATACTACTCTAATGGAGGATGCCTTGGGCAACAAACTAGGGTAACATATATATATAGTAATCCTTAATGGGTCTCCTTAACCTAAAGCCCAAATCCAACTCTTGCTTCACTAGTGAGACAATCATCCTCTGCATCTTCATAGGGTGAAACTTCGCCCTGCGGTCTTGCGTAATAATCCCACCGGTTGAAATTTTCGCCCTGTGAGATTTTCTTCATTTTTAGCGTTTTTCGGCACATCTTTCCATCGGGCGAATTTCACCCGGTGGGCGAAATTTCGCCCGGTCAGTTTCGCCCGGTGGGAAGTCTCGGAAAATTTTCAGGGAGGCGTTTTACCGTCAGGTGAAATTTCGCCCGGTGGTGTCTCATCGGGTGAAATTTCACCCGGTCATATCTCAGGCCTCTTTCCTTGTCTCATTCTTCGTCGATTGATTGGATGGCTTTAAACTTTAAGTTGTGTGCTTTGCTCTTTGAACGGTATCCCCTTCTCTTGTGCTCGTGGAAGCTCGATTGTGATTTCGGTGCCAAATCCATTCAAAATTGATAGAAAACTACCAAAAATACGTAAAACGCACAAGAGGGACGCTAATGCGAGAAGTACACAAAATATGGCGATAATCGCACTCTAAACTCGCAAAACAAGGGAAAAACGGGTCTAAATGAGGGGAAAACGGTCTAAATTTAGCACACAACACTTGTCAAAGCTCCTGATAGTTGTACATCCAAAAATCGTTTCTACAAAATGTTGTGTTACCGGAGCCTCGCATATTCCATTCAATCTTGACATTTCTCTAGCCGATGGTATATAATATCGTTGCATGTACAAGTCTATGATCATATCAATCAAGTTTAATTCTTAAACGAATTGACCAAAGACCGAACTAATAAGAGTTTCAATTGTTGAAGTATCTTGTCATGCATGTCAAAGTGAAATACCGAAATAACAACAATTTCAATCACGAGATTGATTACCTGGTACCAGACGCTAACAAAAATCACGAGGATGAAAACTATCAAAACTGGCCAAGCTACTATTGCCATAACTACGACAACTCTGAGAAGTTCAAGTACGGAAGATGAAACATGTTCAATCAGAGTCGGAACTTCGATCTCTATAGTACTTTGATCCGTTGAACACTAAACATATAAAAAAAGAACCGGTATAAAAATTTACAGAATAAAAAAGTTAAAAGGCAATGATTATGAAGTCGAGAAAAAGAATGAAGGCGTACCCTGCTGAGAAATCTTCCACGGGGAGTAGCATCAAAAAATGACATAGGAGCTCGAAAGACACAGTGTAAAATTTTCCTGAACAAAATAGTAGCCGTTGCATACGCTGCAGCTGCGACAAGCGAGTCTATCTACAGACTACAGCTAGCATACAGAAAGATATACCAAGAGCAAGAGCAGCATAGACGGTTATAAGCGTGGATCGATTAACAGCGCGTGTGACACCCTTGGATGATGTACGGGCCGCCCATGCTAGCCAGTAGTAACTCGCAATCTCGAGGGTCACTGAAATGACCCGAAATAGGAAAGCCAGAACCACAAGCACGCCTTTGTATGCTACTGTCAAGTATTTTCAGTTGACCGTGAACTCGACACTACCCTTCTCCCTCTCTTCCTCGTTGATGACTTGTGTTATTATTGATGATGACGACTCGGGTGGTTCTATCTCTAGTTCAATATCAACTTTCGAGATCGCATCCGAAGATGAATTTGACTCTGCTTCTTTAGATTTATCAGGCATTGGGCTTGGTACTGATGCACACTGCACCTATAACTTGCTCAAGATCATTGTACTTTCCCATTTGTTCAATCATTCCATCTTTCATCACCTAATTCGTTAAAAGTCGATCATGTAAATTCTAATCTTTTAAAAGTGAATTAATTTTAACATACAGTAACTTTCAATTATTTGTTCATCATAGATTAATATACTCACCACAATTAGATCAGCTTCATTTAGGAACTCGACTTGATGATGAGTAACATAAACCACTGTCTTTTCCTTCAAAAGACCGAGCAAGACCTCCTGTTATACAAAAAACAAAATTTTTATCGCTTTTTAAGAAATTAATCTTTCAGTTTGTAAGCAAAAAATTCTATTCATTTAATTTGTATGTAACTATCGAGTTTAAAAAAAGACTTAGGCTTTACTCTTTCTTGCTTTTATGAGCTTTAAAAGAACAGAATCGAACTCAGATGAAAAGAAGAATCTTACCTTGTACAAATGAGAGCCAGTATGAGCATCGAGTGCACTGAAAGGATCATCAAATAGATAGGCGTTAGTGCAATGGTAGATAGCTCGAGTTATTTGTATTCTCTGCTTTTGACCGCCACTCAAGTTGATTCCCCGCTCACAGATAATAGTTTGATCCCCAAACGACATAATTTTCATGTCGTCACTCAAACAACTGGCTTCGATCACCTTGTCATATGCATCACGATCCATGTCCTTCCCAAACACTATATTCACTTGAATTGTTCCACTTTGTATCCAAGTACTTAAGTGTGTTATTTAGTGTTTATTTCTTGTGTTTGGTCCCGGTTTCTCTTGTGGAATCGCTCTTGGAGCGGTTTCGAGGTTACTTACGCTTCTTCTAGCTTGTTTTAGGTTTCTAAGGCCTATCTTGGAGAAATGGAACGATTCTGACTCGTTTCAGACCCATATGGAGCCAACGAAAAGAAGCGACGATGACTCGGTGGCTTAGACTCGATCCCGAGTCCCATGGAGCCCACTTGATGATATTCGGAGCACCGAGCATCGATAAGAAGCCTAGGAAGCAAACAAGAACCCATCACGACCGGGATCACATCCATCACGACCGGGATGAAGTGACGAGAAAAGACGGGTTCCTGTGGGGCCTTCCCGACCGGGATCATGACCTTCCCGACCGGGATGACACCCTTCCCGACCGGGATCATCCTCTTCCCTGCCGGGAAGGGCCCAATTCTACCCGTCTTCGCTTTTCCGCCTCCCTTATTCATGGAACTCTATATATACCCCCCTCTTGTATTGTTTTAAGCACGCTACCTTACATGCACGAAACCCTAGACATACTTTAGGTTAGATTAGCTTAGATTAGTGTAGATTAGTTTAATCCTTCCTTAATTACTCCTTAATCTTAGTTTAATCCTTGTATTATTGGAACTCTTGAAGATTTCTATCAAGATTGACAACCTTGGTGGATGTATTTGGGTTTTCTCTATATATGCAAGTTTTCATCTTTTCATTTTCTTTCTAGTTTGGTATAATCCTTCTCCTCTCTTTTCTCTTAATCTTTCATTGTTAGTTAAGTTTTAATCTTTATCTTTTGTTTATTGTTCATCCTTGCTTGTTATTCATTATGAATGTTTTTGTTCTTATGTTGATTTCTCTTGTTTATGTTAGTTTTAGTTTAGATATGTGTGAGTAGTCCTCTTGCTAGGGTTAGTAGGGGGATTGGGTGTCTTCAATGGGTGATTAAGGGTTTGTGTAGATTTTTGGTGGAAGTTTTGGTTGCTTCTTAGTTTTATGCATAGATCATGTTTGATGAAATGCTTGAATGACTTGTAGTTGCAAATACATTTTTTTTGCCTTCCTTCTTGTGAACTTGTATGTTGCTAGGATGGGTTCCTACGCGAGAGTGAGGAACCTCTAGGACGGTTTTGGAGCGAGAGCCCGGATTATGCCTAGATAGCTTGACTACCCCTTCATTCTAGATTTCTCTTGATCATCTCATCACCCTTGAACCCGACCTAATCCTAGTTCTTTTCTTATTGATTTCTTCATCTTCTTAGCTATTGTTCCTCCAGTTTGTTGTTTGAATTTAGCTCTAGTTCAATCGTTTAGTTTATGTCATACCTAGTTTCTTCATAGTCATAGTTTTCTCCTCTCTCATTGTCTTAGTTTGTTTTGTTCCTTAGCCTAGTTGTTTCCTTGTGACCTAGTCTAGTCCTTAGGTGAACCTTTGTCCAAACCCTTTTTCCGTCTCTGTGGATCGACCCGACTTCCCTAGCTACCTAGTTAGGATTAGTTGGTTTTACTTGGTGTCGGGATCCACGACAAATCCCTTCCATCACCAAGATGTCTGAGCCACGTACACCATCGTTCCACAAATGATGACGTGTCCCATGGTCTTAGACATTTCACCTAAGTTGCTCGAGTCAGGGGCGGATCCAGAATTGTTTGTATGGTATAGCAAATTTGTATTAGACATATAAGAAAACTTTTAATAATTATTTTCTCTTTTTTTCGAGCATTTGTAAAGTTTGTTACTCCGCATTTTGTAATTTAAAAAGTATAATACAAACATATATTAATCGCAGTACAAAAATACATTAAGTCTAATACAATAATATATTGAATTAACCATAGAAGTAATACAAATATATACTACTCAATATAAAAATATAGTCATCAGCATCTCCAGTTTTGATCATTATATTTACAATATTCTCTCAGTTATGCATACAGTCAGATGTATTTTACTTTTTTACTCTGAAATACGATACATTAAATCTACAGAAATCACGTAAATCAAAATATGAATAACAAAATTTAATGTACCAAAGCTCTACATTCTCAAAAACTTTGGTGTAGCAAGTGCTACACCATTCTTGTACGTAGATCAACCCATGGCTCGAGATTAGGCTTGACTTACCAGAACCCATTGTGCCGACTATAGCAACCTTTGTCCCGTGAGGAACAATAAGGTTAATGTTTTGCAAGGTTACGTGGCTTGGGTCCCAAGTAAATTCTCCATTGCTAATTTCAATTGCGTTTGAGGAGCTACTATAGGGAAGCTTTTGCACGAGACTAGTGTCGAGCTCATCGAGCAAGAGAAATGATGCAACCCGGCCTAAAGACACCTTCATTTGTACTAAGGAGGAAATTGAACTGGGAAGCTTATAAATTGGAACTTGGAAAACTTGAAAGGCGGCAAGTGCGGTTAAGATCTTACCAGCATCAAGAGGAAATTTAAGTAGTATGGAACACCCGAACATGGCTAACGCGACCAAAGTCGGAGCTACTGTAAACACAAAATTAGAGCACTCCCGAGCACGTACTTCTTTAACCACGAGGTCTCTGTCTTTCGCAACTCCAAAATCCTCACAAGAAAGCTCATCTCCCACCCCTGAAGCTTGAGAATCCTCATATTCTTCAATGTTTCCATTGTTACCTTCATCCTTTCATCCAGTGACGAAACCACTAGTAGGCCGAAGTGGGTCATGGCCCCACATCAATTTTTGAGAAGAAATAAGTAATACTCCCCCCCCCCCCCCCTTCCCACTAAGATCTTCCCACTTTCCTTAAAAGAAAACTCCACTAAGATTTTTCCACTTCAAAACTTTCCTTATTCATCAATTATACTCTCTTTCTATTGGTTATTTTTGTGATTTGACATCTTGAACCCCACCAAACAATTTACCATCTTTCATTATCCATTTCTTAATCAATGTGTCATATTAAAGTGGGAAGATCGTTGTGGAGGAGAGAGTAGATGTATAATATAAAAGTATGAAGTGTATTTGGTCATAGTGATTAGTCTCAATTGTACAACGTTTGTAGACCAGCAAATTCTTGGGAGAGACCTAGGTAACTTTTAATAAAAGGGATCCTAAAATAGTTTTAGCTAGATTAAAGCGGTTAGTTGGTTTATTTCCATTGGAAAAAAAAGTTGTAGTTTAAAAGTTATATTTAAACTATGTCATTATTCGTTTACATTGAAATAAAAGACATTATATAAAGATTATAAAAATAAGGAAAAGTATTTGGATTGATAGGTGAGATATCTAAGAACTAATAACGACTTCAATTTATAATCACAGTATCACTCCGTTATGATAATCTTTCAATTTGGTATAATTATACTACTTCCTCCTTTCTATCTTCTTCCTATATTCTATTTTCGTCCATCTTTCTATTTTCTTCTCATCGTAAATATTTTCTATTTATGGAAGGAAAAAGTATATTTAATTTATACACAATAAATTTCACACAATAACATTATTCTTTTAGCGTGGGACAAATACTTAATTATAATTTATAAATAAAAGCATAATTTTTCGATGTGGGATAATTTTACTTAATTTTATAGCTTAAGGATAAAAAAAATGTTTGAAATCTAAGATCGAATGATCATTTTTATTTATAATATAAAACTTTATCACCTTATTATAATTTTTCAATGTAGGATAATTTTACTATTTTTATATGCAATATATTCATTACTTTTTTTAGCAAATAATATGAAATTCATAACTTTATAATAATTTTTTGATGTGGAAAATTTTTACCCACGTTTATAGTGTTAAGAGTATTTTTAACACTCAAAAGGAATAATTTTACTTTTAAGTTTATTATAGTCTTAAAAGTTTTTCTAGAAGTCAAAAGATGTTTGGTTGATATCTATGAAATTCATGACTTTTTCGATGTGGACATGTGGGAAGCTTTATTCAAGTTTGGTGAGTAAATTCCTGAGTCGGTCATACGGTTTAGGTCAGAATGATAATCGGGTTAGTTTTAGTCATATACTTCGTACACAAATAATTATTACTGAATCAGTTAAAAATAAAAATATGTAAATTAATTTTAACTATGGAGATAAATTATGCTCGCAGATTTTAGATGATTGTCCCTTTCAATATATACTCCTCACATATATTACCTAAATGAGACAATCATTTAAATTTGGAGCGAGTATATGATATGTCAATCACTTTATCTATAATCCTATTTTGCAGTATACTCCCTCCGTATTGAATTATTTGTCGTTTTCATTTTACGAGTTAAGCCATTAAATTTAATTTTTACAAAAATATACTCCGTATTAGTTTTTTTTTTGCAACAAAGAGCGCACCTAGTCGCATTACAATGTAAGAGGAGGGACATTACAATTTCTATATTTTCTCTAATAATATTACCCTTCTTAATATGGTTGCGCAATGATTTGTATTCATTACAATATTACTCCATTAATTTAGGAAAATAACTAATGGAATATCTTACCATTAATAACACGGTTTTAAAATGTTCGCTTTTGGTTAATTTTTTCATTCTTAAATTTCAATTACGTAAATAATTTCAATGCATTAATAAAGAAGATAGTCTGTATATCTACCATTATACATTATTCTCACAACTATTTGTCACAATTAAATTTCAATAAATAATTGTGACAATTATTTTGAAATATATCCGTGATTTTTAAAAAATTTAGTAGACATACATTTAAATAATGATTTGGATTTTAGAAACGACAAGTACGAACCACTAACACTATGAAAAATCGGCCCGGGGTACAATTCAATCATTGCTTCGTCCATGCTTTCATCCTTGGCCATCATCAAATTTCTTTGAATTTTCATGTACCATGAGCCGAACATGAAGTTCGACAACATGATAAACACGGTCGCAGCTAACGCGGCGAACGTCGCATGACCTAAATTCTTATACAATAAACCCAACCCTAACGCAATCTGGAAGAATATCAACCAACAGTCATGAATACAAACAACAAACCGGTTTATTTGGTTAACATCTACCGCAACAAGGTTAAGAAACTCCTCGGTTCCGTCCTCGCCTTGTTTCGAGTGCAACGAAAGTTTCATAAATCATCATGGACATTGATGCACGAATCTTGATTCCTACTTGCTCAAGCTTGAATTGGGAAATCCTTCTCGTTATTCCATTAATAAAATTCGAGGCAAAGAAAGAGAAAGCCAAAGTATAGTCACGAGCGGTTCTGAATTCATTGTGCTCAAGGAGTTGGACGAAGGAGTCGATTATATAAGGACCGGCATATCGAGCAACATCACAGACGATATACAAAAAACCGGTCCATAGAAACCCCTTTCATGCAGAGGTGAAGAGTGCCTTGGCAAGGGTGAACTGTGATACCTTAGTCCTCGTTTTCGAGTCGAGTCGTCTTTGTAAGATTGGCAGTGACTCAAATACATTGTTAATGGAGTTCACTTGGGAGATATCATCAAGGTTTAATGTTTTACGATAACCTAAACTAATTAATGGAGTGAGCCATGAAAAGATAATTATGCTCACAATGTTTGGCTTGCTATAAGGCGGCATTGCTATTGCTATTGGTGGCCATGGTGGGAAAGACAAAAGAAGACCGGAAAAACAGAGTTATGTTCTTACTGATAAGCTATGTAATTCGATAAATATTAAACAATGCAAGCTCGGTATATATATATTGCCGAATTGAAACATGCTACTAAAAGACGGAAATTCAAAGAGACGATATATAAATACAAATATTTACTAAGACTTAGATATCAATATAGCATACGGTATTTTTTTTCCTTCTGGTTTGCAAAGAATATGGTGGTGGTGCGCCATTGTTGAGAATTTGAGATATTGTGAGGAGTTATTGTTGAGATAGTGTGAGTTATTAATGAGGAGCTATTTTTGAGACATTATCCTGCATAGCTTTTAGCCTTTTTCGGATGACGTCCCTTTTATTAATACCATGTGAGTATGCGACTTTTATTGAGGATCCTGAGATTTTCTGATACCATGTCATTTTCTTAGACAAGGAATACAAGGAGTACGATAGGTAAGATAATAAGTAATACATATATCTACGTACACCTATAGGAGTACAACTGTACAAGATATAGAAACAATATATTCACAATATTATTACGGTTAGCTAAAATCTTAAACATGTTTTCACATCATAGGGTCTGTACGTCCAAGTTTTTTTCCCATTTAAGTACTTTGGACATACGTTAATTAGGGAAAAAATCACATAAATATTGTCTAATTATGGTAAATACGGTGTATGAACTAATATAGTTATGATAATATCTTGTGAATCTTTTGGTAATTAAATTATTAACGTGGGCACACGTTTGAAAAATCGATATCTAAAATAACGATGAAAAATTAAAAAATATGAAGGAAAAATACAGAATTACTTTTTCCTGACGAGCTTTTACTCAATCCTAACGAATTTTTCATAATTTTTCCAACTTTACCCTTTATACCGTTTTATCCTTTCTTGTAATTCCTCTCTAATTTAATTTAACCTAATTCACCATACATTTCTGAATTCGATCATAGATTATAATTCGATTATTGATTCTAATTCAATTATCGATTTGATTATTTATTGCAAATGAACGATTCAATTATACAAGTAGATAAAAAGATTCAACTACACTGATAGAATTTTGAGTTTATGGACTACGAAATTATGAAACTAATAAAAAATGTTAATATGAGTAGTAAACATGAATTCAATTAGAAGATCTAGGACTATACTCACCATCAAAATCAACTGTAACAAATGGCAATTACGTGAAAGGGGTGGCGTATGGTGGTGATTTAGGTCTTTAGGGTTTTTGAGCGGTGGTTGCCGGTGTTGATTTGAGTAATTGAATTTGGAGATTTTTTTGAGAGAGCAAATCAATTGGTGAAATGATAAGGGCAAATTGGTATAATGTAGTTAGGATTGAGTAAAAACTCGTTAGGAAAAAGCACGACCCAAAAAAATGTTACATTTCCAAAAAAAAACCTTTGGTTTCTAGTTGTTCACTCCTAACTAGTGGTTAATGCTATTATCCTTTGGTTAAACTTTGTTTAATAAAAACTTTTTGGATTTGAAATGATGCATTTTCTATTATCAAAATTTCACATCTATAAAATAAACTTCTTTGTTTCATTTATTTCTCAAGACTTTCAAGCACATCAACTAAAAATCTGTATTGCATTTTGTAAAGTATTTTCAAAAAAGTCTTCAGTAATTTCAAAGTCACAGTCGAAAACTCTGTTACACAGAATCATATACACTCTTGTCTAACTTGGTTAGAATTGTAATCTTTGTAACTTCTCTAAGTTATTAAAAAGTCGTGACCGGAGTAGGTCATTGGTGATCGAGTTAGAGACGGAGTAGTCTCATAAACTCAAAGTTATTGGTGGAAGAAAAACGAGGTAGATTAGAGAAGTAGAAGACTAGGAGTAATGAATGCAACAGAAGAAAACTAACTGAATAGATGATAATTTGTTGGCTCAAAGCATTAGGCTAACAGAAGAAAATTTCTTAAGATACTAAGATTATAGAGCAATGAGTAAATAAGTACGATTAGAAGGGAAATATTAGGAAAATTTAGGGTAATGATGCGAGCCTAATAAAAACAATAATAAAAGGGGAACTCTGAAAATTGGGTTGCAAACGGTAAATAGATGTAGAGGAGATAGGATTGAGAGAGGAGAAAAGTTTCTAGGAGAGATACTGATTAAGTGTAAAAGGATTATGAGTCTAAGTTTGATTAGGGTAAAGAGAATAGATTGATTTGGGGATTTGATAAAATTAGGGTTTGATAGATGAAATCAATTTGGAATTTTAGGATTTGATAAAATTAGGGATCGATTTGGAGATTTGATAAAATTAGGGTTTGATAGATGAAATCAATGGGATTATAGGGTTGCTTGGTAAAGCTCTCTTAGAGAGAGAATTTTTTTTTTTACAAAAACTAATTAGAATTATAAGGTCATGTCCATCCATGGATAGTTTTTTTCTCCATAAAGGACTCCTTCTACCTCACTTTCCCTACCCCACTTTATCTTTCATAAAAAAAATCATCCATCCATGGATTCAATTTTCTCTCCGTAAATGACCCACCCCATTTATACTACCCACACATTAATTTTACTCATTCTTCTATTTAATTTACATAAACCATCTCATATTATTTTTTCTTAAAGTTAGTAATTATAAGTAGTTAATAATAAGCGATTTTAATTTACGAAATAAAAAACGAGTACATTAATACGCTATAAATAAGTAGTTAATAATAACTTACATTTTATAAATATTATGATTTTCATTACAAAATAAAAACCGAGTACATTAATTAAAAAACGATACAATAATAAATGCGTTACGAGAAACTTAAACCAAGGAGCTCACTTAAACAAAACACAAAAACTCATATGAGACGGTCTTATGATAACGTGTTACTGTGAGACCTCTCACATCAGGGTGTTTACTTATATTTTAATTTTAATTTTATTTTTTATTGGTGATTAGTGTCACAATAAGTTTGTGTGAGACCGTCTCATAGACTAATTGTAAACAAAATAAAAGTATTGTAAACAATAATAAAATGCATGTTGCTCACTTGCTCCCTGCCCCACCACCTCTCTCTCCCCTCACTTTTCCTCTCCCTACCCCTACCAACTCTCTTTCTTCCCCTCACAATTGACCTCTTCGCCCCAACGGATAGAAATTGTCTCTCAATCATCGATTCTCCCCTCTCTATGGATGGAGGATACTCTCTTTCTCCCACCTACCCATGGAGACCCACCCCAATTCTCCATGGGTGGACATGCCCTAAGTGAGAGTTGTTTCAGGTCGTCGGCATTTCAGTCAGGTCATCGGCGCTTTTTAATGTAAAAAGACGATCATGTCCTTCCCTTAATTACACTAGTTAACTAAGTTAATGAAATTTTAGAAAAGAAATTATGTTAATGAAACTCGGTCATAAAGCGGCTTCAATTTTTCAAACCGTTCCGCTATTACGTTATATTATTTGTTATTAAATTTTTACATCTCCACTCACACTCCACTCACCAAAGTAAATGTTATTTTCTCTCACTTAAAAAAAATCGTCTTTTCTTGAGATAAACCGGACTTTTTTAGAAACCCGACTTTCCCCAAAATGGATCGACAAGCGGTTAGTTTACTTTTGATTATATTATCTCGCTATATTTAATTATTCTCTCTTTTGATAAGAATTTGTGCTTTGATATGTGAATGTGTGTTAGTGTAGCTTAAGAAATCACATTTTCTTGTTTAGTTCGTCGTTTGTGTGCTCGATTTTGTTGTTGAAATTGATTTTGGGTTCGATTTTCGTTATTTGAAAGCGAGTGGACTGCTGAAAATGGTCTTGGGCGCCCAAAAATGGCGCGTAGGGGGTCCCCAGGGCGCCCAAAACTGGCACCGGTGGGGTCTCTTGCCCGCCGAAAACTGGCGCCTGGGGGGTCTCTTGGGCGCCAGAATTCGGCGCCTGGGGAGTCTCTTGGACGCCATTTTTGGACGCCTGGGGGTCTCTCAGGCGCCATTTTTGGGCGTGTAGGTCTGTTTTTCTTTTTTTTTTTGCTTTGACGTTATACGTTATTCCTAAGTTTTTAAGTTTAAATTAAGTGTGTTGTGTAACTAATCCAAAATATTTTGTCGTTGTAGCAGGAGGACTTAGGTGGCGACGGTATCGACTATCGTTGTTGCTTTATTTTTTGCCCACCGTTTGGTAGTTCTAACCTGGCGTTCAACTACGCTAACGAGATCGCTTTGGCTCTTGGATTCAATTTGGTGAAAGCGAGTAATAAAATGTAGAGAGATGTTAACCCGAACCGTCTTGGTTAAAATTACTTCAAATGCGACCAAAACGGAAATCCGAGACGAGGTGTCAAGAATTCTCAGAAGATCGGTTGAAAGTTTTGGGTGAAAGCGTGCGAGAGCTTAGACAGGGAAAGATGGATTCTAGCCATCGGTCCATGTGGCACGCATAACCACCCGTTACGGGTTTACGATGATGGACACAGAGGTCTAGCTGCCCTTGATGAGGGCAAGGAGTTTGTCGTGAACGGTCTTCAATCGCATTTTACACCGGCCCAAATCCACGAGGGCCTCCATCAGAGAAACCCACAGAAACCACGCCCCTCCATCGAGACGATATATAATATCGGGGCGAAGTTGAGGGTGTGGGCAAGGGAAGGTCGTAATGCCATCGAGCAGATGATGGTATTAGCGCATCGGGGTCGGTAAGTCCACATCTTTTTCGAGCACGAGATTACCAGTGTCATGAAACGTGTATTCATGGCTCACCCCGAGTCCGTGAAACTATTTCGTACGTGGTCTTACATACTGACTATCGATACAACCTACAAGACGAACATGTACGATATGAAGTTAGTCGAGATGGTCGGGGTGACACCAGTTGGGAAACCTTTTCTGATAGCCTACTCCCTACTTCGATTTGAGGACACGTTGTCCTATATTTGGGTGCTTGAAAAGTTGAAGTTGCTCCTTGGGGACCGGGTCCCGAATGTGATTGTCATGGATAAGGCTCAAGCGTTGACGGCGACATTGTCAAACGTCTTCCCGGCTCCGCAGACCCTCAATCTGCTTTGCACATGGCGCATATCCAACTGTATGTGTGGAATCACGTATGTTGAAATTTTACAAGGGTCAGAAAGACCGAGCGACGATTTGGATGCGTGTAGTGTGGTACCCTTTCCTGTATTATACAAGTCTCCCAGACCTCGCCAAAAAATGAACAGATATGAGGCTGAAGTGGAAGCGGTCGAGAATTGCGCATTACATCGGTACCGTTTGGCGTGATTACAGGCAATGGAATCACTCGTACACAGATCGAGTCCTCCACTTCGGCAACACCACCACATCCATCGTTGAATCTGCACATGCGGCCTTGAAGAAGGCTCTTGGCACGTTGACAGCTTCCTTAGATCGGTTGTTTGATAGGATAGACAAGCTAATTGGTCGTCAGCAGTCGAAACTACGGAAGAAGTTGGAGACCTCCCGCAAGAAACGATCAACTAATCTGCCACCAATTTTCGTGAACCTGAGACTCCGAGTAAGTCGTAAGGCGTTGAAGTTACTGAGGGAGAACTGCAGAGGATGCACGAGTTGTGTGATCGGCTTTATGCCGACTGTCGGTGTGTATTGAGGACATCCATGGGGTTGTCGTGCGCATGTGAACTTGCCCGACTGATTGCACAGGACTCCGTAGTGCAGTTGACCGACGTGCATGTGTTTTGGAGGATGCTCGAGTTCGCCGGGGAGGAGGCTATGCCCATCAGCGACAAATTCCAGCTCTACGGGTTGGTTGAGGAGATACGTAATAGTGACCCAAGTATGTGGCGGCATTACATTGATGTGCTTAATTCAGCATTACATCCCGAGGAATCAGGTCTAGTCGATCCTTCTCCGAACCCGAACCTCAGAAAATCATCGGGGACGAGGAGGATGCTTATCGGAGTGGAACATGCGAGGAGGATAGATGTACGGCACCACCGACACGGGAGCCACCCCGAGCAAGTCGGCCAAGACTACGCGCACATCAGCGCCGGGGAGCAGTAAGTCGACCCAGAGCACCGAACCGCCCACGCCTGCCGCCAGCCAGTCGACTACAAGCACATGGCAAGGGGTACCGAACGCACCCCTGGAGCTGAACTACATGGGTGGGCCTTTCCGATATAGGCTCGAAATGGTTGGTTTCACGCTTCCATACCTCGTCAACTGGATAAATGTTATTGGGGACGGTCACTGCGGATTCCGTGTCATGTTTCACGCGGTTTACGGAGACCAGTCCAGCTTTACTCGCTAGAGGATGGCGTTGTGGGAGCATATCCAGTGCCCCCTGTACGAGTCTGTGTACTTGTCCTACACTGATGAAGGTGTCCGGTAGGCGATGGATCGTATAGGTACGATGACCCCCGATCCAGTAGGCGACGAGCACTACCTCAACGACATTGATTTATACGGTTTTGCCACAATAAACAACTGGGTTATATGTCGAGTTTCCTCTAACCTCGAGTGCGTTACCTACTACCCATTGCGGGCCATCCCAGGTAACCATGTACCGTTTGGCGTAATGTGGATAATGCACGTTGATGACGGGGGAGATCACTGGATTAGGTTGATAATGGAGGACGATTGTCCGATGCCTCCTATGCATTTCCTTTGGAGCCAGGCTCAGGACGGTACTACGGTACATTATCCTTCCATTTTTCAGGGTCGGCGCGACAGGTGGGTCACGCAGTGGAATACGTACTTCCCGCGGGTTCAGATTGATCCCAATGGGCCATGTGGTGTAAACAACCCTTTTAACATCCCAGACAAACCCCCAGATTACTTGAACTTATTTGTCTGCATTGTCGTGTATTTCTGTAAAAATTGTAAATCAGTATTGTCGTGTATTTCTATATAAATTTTAGACCAGTATTGTCATGTATTTCAGTACAAATTTAAGATCAGTATTGTAATTTGTTGTCCATTTTAAGTAGGTACTTGAAAAATTATTTCCGATTTTAGTAAACATGTGCGTTGACGCTATTGTTGGAGCCAACACAAATCTCGTAACAAAAGTGCAAGCTTACTAATAAGAAACAAGCAAATGTCCAAATCATCCGAAACTGAAAAAGAAACGAGAGGACATGAAATCCACAATACTCCAAACATAAACAAATTACAAATAAAAGCTAATCACTCAACAGCGACCTCGTTTCCCGTGGGGTCGGGGTGGGTGCTCACCCGGGTGCGGGAGAACGGGACGGAACAACTCCAACAGCTGGTCAAGGTACGCATGTCGGGCTTCCGAGTCGTCCTGAAAGTGCTGAGCTACAGAAAAGCGCTCCATCAATGAAACTGCGACCTGAAAGAAAGAGGACGAGGTTAATATACGTAAATAAAAAGTCCACAATTAAATATTTGTACACACCAAAATTCAAACGTACTACCTTCTATGATCCCCCAGCGAGTCTCGCCTGCTCCTGCACCTCGGCCACGGATGGTGGTATGGTCCTCAGATGAGTGACTCTCGTGTACCAAGCGTAGTAATCCTGAGCCACTTCCCCCGGGTAGTCCATGGGCCGCGAGAGCCTCCTCGGGTCGGCGCGACTAATCCCGGAATTCCTCCAAGGGTGGTCCTCGTACCCCGCACCAAACTCAACAAGGTACACTCACCCTCATGCCTTGGTCGGTGCTCTCTAACAGGCGTAGGCATCAACTCGGGTACTGTCTGGACGTAGCCTAACTGTCTGATGACCCGGTCTGCCTGATAAGGTTCGACAATGTCCATAAAGCGCAGTATCCCAGTGAAGGTAGTAGTACAGTGCAACGTGTGAGCATTCCTCACGAAAGGCTCCCAAGTGACCCTATCTGCTGTCAGACCATCTAGTGAACGTTGGTACGCCAACAACTTGCTTTGATGCGCCGATGGTTTCCCGACGCCGACCCAAGCAGTCGCACGTGGAGAAGTCGACAGAATCGGGATCGGTACCCATGGCCTAAAGTCGGGGAAGTACTCGTAGGTCCAGACCTGTAGCAACGACAAACACCCGGCAATCCCTGCGCACCCCTCCCTCGTAGCCATCCCCAAATGCCTGTACAAGTACGCTAAAGTACCAGCACCCCAAGCGAAATGGAGAACCGAGTCCGAGATGTTCGTCAGTGGAAAGACTGACGGACGAATAGGGTCACTCGACTTATCCACGAAGAGAAACTCCCTCAGCAAAGTGATCAAGTAACCCTGCACAGTCTGCTCCCGGGTCCCAGTGCGCATCTGCTCCTGCACGACCCTCGCTAGTATCCCCCCGCCCCTGTAAATGGGTGCACCCCCTCCACCGGCGAGTGCCCTCAGTTGTTCATCATTCATCCCGAAGAAGTTCCCCACAGCCGCCATCCTATCAGCTAGACCCCCAGCGGTGTTACGAACCACGCACGGCGTACCCTCGACAGGGAGCCCTAAGATCCTAGCGATATCGTGCAGCATAATAGTCATCTTCCCGAAAGGCATGTGGAATGTGTTCGTATCCGGCTGCCACTTCTCGACGAAGGCCGTAATGAGCGGTATGTCCAAATGGGGTAGAATGCATGCCCGTAGATGCATCAGGCCAGACTGTCGGACAGCATCCACTACCTCATGTCGGACGTCAAATAAATCCAACTCCCTCCGAATCCTAGGACGGTTTTAGGTCTTCAACAGCGTCGGTGCGGTCTCTTCCGTCCCTGGCTCTGACCACAGCAAACGCGCAACATGAACCCCAAAGCTCGGGATCACCGACGGATCGATAGGACCTCCGGGGCTAGGTCCCTGCAAACGCCACGAAATGTCGCTCCGCGGACGCCGGGGGACACTCGAGCCCGATACGCCTACACTCCCCTAAAACGTACCACCACGCCCCTTCTTGTAGACAACGGCCTTACCCCTTCGTTGTGTCAGGGTGTCCGTCTCCTGCTCCACCTCCTCCACGTGATCTAAAAGTCCTCTGGGATAGTGTACTGCCTCTCTGACTCATCGAACTCCATGTCTAGGTCAGCAGATTGGAACAACCTAGACAACTCGGGGACACCACCGCTCTCAGTACCCTTGTAAGTACCGACACGTGTACCACATGATATTATCTTAACGATAAATTCTTGGTAACGAAGCATGATATTCACGACTACTTCCTCCTACCCTACGGTCTGCATCCAGTTGACCTGCTCCCTATGGGACGGTCGAAGGAAGCACTGGCGAAGGATGTCGTCAGTTTGAAACAAGCATTGAGGAACCGGTTCCAAATTTCTTCTAGGAGCGACACAATCTCTCTGACTCTGTTGCTAAAGGAACTTCAGAAGAACGTTGACGGTGGGGACGACTTTTGCAGGATGTTTGTTCTGTACAGCATGTCTATTTTTCTTAACCCAACGTCGAATTATGCTATTGATCTGAGTCTGCTGAGGTGCGTGGAGAACGTAGAGCAGATCAGAAACTATGATTGGTGCACCTTTGTAATGGATGTGCTTGCTGTAGCCTGTCAAGACTCCGTTCTTTGGAAACCGACATACCTGCTCGGTTGTCCGTCGTTCCTGATGATAACATACTTTCAGGGTTTCCCATACCGTGATCGTCGTTGCCCGTACGATCTACCGTTGATTAAGCATTGGGATCGCGAGCGGATGCTCGAAAGGTTATTGGGTGAATTTGTTGGGGGTGGGCTCGGTCGTCTCACCAAGTCAAAGATGAAATACCCCCGTTGTCTACTTGATGAGATGGTGGACGAGGAGGTGGTGGATGATGTGGTGCCGCTGAGGATAACAAATTTCTGGCAGACCGATGCCCCAACATCAGCCGCGCACAAAGCTGCGAAGTCCATAAACATTGAGCTAGCAGATGGCGTCGAGGATGACGCTGATCTAAAAGCTAAGGCGGTTGACGTAAGTAATAAAAATCTTCGTCAATAAATTGCCTGTTATGTCTCTGTGTACATTAAAGTTATATGTCTCTGTTATATGTCCCCTGATGCCTAATTATGTTGTTACTGTAGTTGCATAATTATGTTACTCTAACTTTCAACTCCTATTACTCTTATGCGCATCATGTGTTACTTTAAGGTATTAAGTGTTACTGTACAGAAAACAAATTTGTTGTTGCTGTAGTTGCCTAATTATGTTAATTTAACTTTCAACTCCTATTACTCTAATGCGCATCATGTGTTACTTTAAGGTATTCAATTACTTTTTAAGCGTGAAGATGTGTTATTCTGAGCTTGAATATGTGTTATTTTAATGCTAATCACATGTTACTCTAATGACACAGATGTGTTACTTTAATACGAATCATAAGTTACAGCCCCCAGCTTAACACTTTTTTTTTTACTCTTGATGCAGGAGGTACACGAGTTGTACCTCATGATGGCAAGGAATGCAGTTGCATTCCATGATGACCAAACTGAGAAGAATAACATTCGGCAAACCACTGCATGGTGACCCCGTTCCGTCACAGGCCTCGCAAGACTTCTGGAGTGGGGAAGAGCTCCACCGGACGGTTGATGAAGTGTGTGAGGCGTACGCACGTGAGAAGAAAGCGACGACCAAAGGCCCCGCATTCACAAGCCAGCCCACACAACCAGTAGGTGTGAGTATGCGTACAAATGTGACTGGGGATGAGGATGTTGTGACTGGGGATGAGAATCTAGGCGGTCCTGACTTCGAACTTTACACGACAGCGGAGATGGTTGAGGCTGTTAATAGTGGTTCGGAGGACAGGGATCACCGATCCGATGAAGCGAATGGTATTGAGAATTTGTGGGTGGAAGTTGATGGACGGAAGGTCTTCCATCCTTACTTTATCCACTCTGAAAAATATTTGGAATGCATGCAAGTTATCAACGAGAAACTTGGATGCTCATATGAATGTGGGACCCCTGAACCAGACCCGCTAATTGTATCGGAATTTCTGGTCAGAAAAAGTAGGTTGTTCAGGTCCGTTTTGAGTGTTCGGAAAGACGTAATGGATTACGTCTTTTATAACAATGAAAAGTACAGTGCAGAGTAAGTTTTCTACAGTGATCAACGTCCTTTACCTGATTCTTTTTCTTTACGTTATTTTTCATCGACTGTGACATAATTCATTCGTATTCTATCAGTGAGATGCTGGTAAGGGTCGATGATTTCTTCAACGTACCTTGTGACGAGTTGTCAACACTTCAGCCGGGGCAGCAGCTGTCAAACGCTGTCATCGATAGCTGGTGGATATTGCTTAACCAACTGGACTCTAATCAGACTGCACCGCGTCCAACATTACGCTGCTTCTTTGGCGTTAGCCATAGCGTAAGCTTGTCTCTATTATTTTGATCATAATATTACAATCAACAACTAGTGTTACTAACATATCTCGAATGAACATTCTTAATAAATGTCCTCTTTTCATATTTGGAATGAACATTCATAATGATTTTCCTGTGTTTGTACCACTCTTCATGCCCTTCCACATGTTCATTGTTGTCAATGTTATTTTAATACACAAACGAGTGTTAATGTAAGGGGTGTATACTGTTACGTTAGTAAGCATGTCATTAATCATGATATCCAAAACTAGTGTTACTCTTAGACGTTAATACTGTTACTCTAACACAACAACAAGTGTTACAGTAAGGCTTTCATACTGTTACTTTAATTAAACAACAGGTGTTAATCTGTTTATGGTCACGATCATGAATTGTTACTTCAACATATGTCATGCAGAAGACAGTAATGAAATTGTGGAAGGGCAGAAAGAGTGGTGCAAAAGTCGACATTGGCGATGACTTGTTCAACTTCTCGGACATTTGGACCGAAGTAAATAAAGACATTATCCAGCTAGACTCTAACCTGGTACGTCTATATGAAACACTCACACGTGTGACCTTTTACTACAGCTCTTTAACAATAATCGCTAACCACTTAATTACCAAATAACAGGTCTTCGTCCCGGTGCTTTCCGACTACAACAACCACTACAGCTGTGCGTGTATCAACTTCCTGTCAAAGCATATTGAGTACCTCGACAACAAGAGTTACGAAGAGCAGGATTTTGAAAGCCTACCATACGTTGGTATGGCAAAAATCGCAGTAAGTGTACTTATGTTGTATATAATCGGACATCATTTTATACACCCGGACACGTATTGTCAACTGTCAGTCTTATATGTCTTTTTTGTATAATCAAGGCTGTGGAAATGGGAAAATATATGGTCAAAAAATGTATCGCAAAGGGTTCGACTGTCGCGGAGTTCCCTGTTGTCAACGTCCCATTCGCATGGCAGGGTGGCGGTTTCTTGGCAAACGACTGCGGTGACTACCTCATGATACACATGATGCTGTACGCGGGGGAAGTGTTCGACTGTTGCCTAGGCACAATGGAGGCGAACAACCTCTACAGAGTGGAGATTGCAGCGACTCTGGTCCTGTGTGACATCAATAAGGACAGAGATGAGGTTATAGCGAGGGTGAGGGAATTCTTAAACGATAAAGCAAATATCGCCATCGAGAGAACAATATCTGGTGTTGCGGGGTCTACCGGAGACTGTCAAGAGGGCAGGCAAGGCAGAATACGAGGTACGACCGTCGAAGAAGAGCCGACTGTCGACACCTGACCCTTCAATCCCGGTCACAGAAACGGTGCTTGACTATGAGTTTTCAACGCCGACAAGATCCGTCCTGAGGAGCCGAAACCGTGGTGAGGGTGACGGACTAGGCTGCTCAATTGACTGCGGCAACGAAGATGCAAACTCTCCTATGTTGTCACCGTTTCTATTGAACAACAGGACGTTGTTAAGTAAGATCGTCGTCCGTCGCAAAAACGTCGTGGACTACTGCCTTGCGGAGCTTAACACTATAGAAAATTGGTATGCATTTACTGTGACATTAATGAGTGAATATTAAAACATATTTTTTGACGAGGTATTTTTTTCTTCAGCGAGGAGGTTGCTTTCTATTCAGTCATGGCTAGAATTGAGCGGAGAGACATAGGTTCAATGTTACCGGGTCAGAAAATGGCGTCGTGCATCATCGAATGCTGGTCGTTTCTGTTGAACAGTCTTGCCTCTTGCGTCACTGGTTCGGACGAGACACTTACGACGGCTTTCTTTGGTCTCCGACAGACGGTACGCATTACTGTTGCATTTGTGTACATATATATAATTATCACCATGGTTCCAGGAGAGCCAAGTTCATAATGCATCATATAATTTTTTGTTTGAGAGCCAAGTTCATAGTGCATCAACATATGTATGGTGTTATTTTAAAGGTGACAGTGTGTTACTGTAATGTAGAAGACGTGTTACTTTAATTCCCATCTTCATCTTAATTTGAATCTCAGTAATCTGGTAGATTCAATTGTTTATGCGTGTTACTCTAATTCGCACCTTTTGTTACTCTAACACTTTCTTTGTGTTACATCAACCCTTATTAGCTATATTTTAACTTTATGGTGTTGAACTAACAAACTTGTGTTACATAAATATTGTGTTACTTTAAAGCATTTTTGTGTTACTGTAATATAGAAGACGTGTTACTTTAATCTACATCTTTGTTCTATATGAATGTTGGAAGTCTGGTACGTAGTGAATGTGTTACTTAAACATGCTCTGATTGGAAGATTTCTTTACATTTGTTCCCAATCTGAGACACACTGAATATGTTTGTAGGACTGCCTTTATGGGATGATTGATCAATATGAAGACGGTCCATCCACGCAGGCAGTGGACATCTTGATGTCCCATCTCGATCTTTTTAAAAGGAAGTGTGGTCGTTCTCTTAACTTGGAAGCTGATCTCATCTTTGTTCCGATCAACCTCGATGAGTATTACTCATGCATGTGCATCAACCGTAAAGATAGAACAACAGATCTCCTTGACCACCAACTTTACACGAACGTGCAAGAAACAAACTTGTACAAGGCCGCAAATTTAATTGTTAGTGATCTCCTTTCGATCAGTACTTTATATATGCTAGTAGTTATTATTGCATACGGCTATCTGTTTCTCATCTAATAACGTCGCTGTGATATACACAGGTGTCAACAATTAGCGATTACCTCGACAAGCTCAAAGTCTCTGGTGCAGCTGATATCGTTATTTACGAGTTTAAAGAGGTCAAGTTTAAGTGACAGAAACCAGGCGTCAACAGGAACGAGTCGGGAATTTTCCTCATGATGCACATGTTAATGTACGAGGGTCGTACATTCCACCACATAGACCTCGAGAGGAAGGTCAACAGACGATATCTGGTGGTCCAACTTGTAGCCACACTTCTATTGGCAGACAAGAACACGGTGTGGTCGCGATTGTTGGAAAACGTAGACAAGTATGCGGACGCGAGACAAAAGATTATCGACGGTCCCAAGAGCAAGCCAACAAAGGGCCGAAAAAATAAAGTGTTTACTGAATCATGGCATATCTTTTCTAACTACGAATTAATGGGTTGTATTCTTTAGATACTTGTCCAATTTCATTGGTATTTTGACTATCATCAATGGAACGAAGCTGTTGAACTCTGATGCACTGGCTAGCTGTACCTGTTACTCTTAGTCACTGCTGGTGTTACTATGGGGATTACTGAAGTTAACCCTGTTTTCTTTGGTCTCATAATCAGTGTGTTACACCAAAGCAATGTAAATGTTACTTGAATGAACAAACAATGTTACTTTAAGTGATCAATGGTGTTATTACAATGATATTACAATCAATTCCTCTGACGCATTATATATTTTTTTTAAATAACAAATGTTGGTACTTTGGTAATGAATGGAACTAATCCAAGTTATCCTCAGTTACTTTGGTAATGATTTGTTCTAAACAACGCTGCTGTCCTCAGTTACTTCCATGCATTATGTCTGTTACTGTAACGAACGAATGGTGTTACTTCGACACACATGAGATGTTACTCTAACCAAAAACACATGTATTAAATAAACAATATAGAGTTAATTGCTAATTGCAACGTAACACAGCGCTATGTGTAAAAAAATGTGTACAAAAATCAGTTATTGGTGTAAACCAGAAAGAATGAAAAAAAATTTAGAATGACCAAAAACACAAGTATTCTCAAAACACTTGTTCCTCCTCCTCATCTTCCTCGGCGTCTTCCTCAGTTTCCTCATCTTTGTCGTCGTCATCCACTTCATCCTCCTCATCCTCACGAATGGGTGGTTTAGTAGGCTGTTTAGGGGGTCGTGCTGCGTACGGATTTGGACAGTTTCTTTTGTCATGGTGCGCCATCTGTTTGCAGTTATTGCACATACGTTTCGACTTTCTAGAAAGCGCGACTTTCTTTTCCTTGCTCGATAACATCCGCTTTTTGCTGCCCTTTGTCATAGAAATCTTTGGAGGGAGTATCGTGATATTGCCAGAGGTCGTACATCAAGCATATTTTCCAGTTCCTGTGTTTTGCCAACATTCCCCCTACCAGAAATCGGCTACCTCTGCAACCTGAACTCCTGAATTAATCCGCACAACCTCTCCACATCTGCCTTGTCTCCTGCCTTTAGGAGTCCCATTGTCTCATGGATTTCCGACCACAAATTCGACATCTCTATCTGTTTTCCGTCAAGGATGTCAATGTTTTCGCTGTCTAATCCTTCATCACCGATACGAGCAATGCGAACAGCCTCTTTTGTCCACCTTTTGGTGACCATGTTTTCTGGTATAGTGGTGAGCCCTTTTAATGAATATATCCAGATTACGTGTCTACACAATAGCCCTCGTAAATTAAACAACTGACATGTGAAACTTGATTCAGATGTACCTGGACAGATGACGACATATTTATGTGACATTGGTACGGCAAAATAATGCGTCAGAAACAATATAATATTCATTTATTCAATCAGCAGAGACAGCAATTACAATAGAGGTAATGGTGTGCAAAATGTAACATAGTTCAAAATGTGTTACTTTTAAGAATAAGTGATGTTACTTTAATGGATGATCGGTGTTACTCTTTGAGAATAAAGCATTCACAACGCAGATGTTCAAATGCTATCCTCAGTTACTCTATTATATATGTTACTGTAAGGAACGACCGGTGTTACTTTATTAAGTAACAAGGCTAACATAAGAAAGGATGGTGTTGACCTTAGAATTAATGATAAGCAAGGCTGCTATCATATGAACAAAATGTCAGTGCATGAGTGAGTTTAAGCAGTACCTGATATATACTGGACCGTAAACTCTTTATCTCGTGTAGCATCCCTCACCAATGTCTCCTCAATCCCGTCCTTCTCAAGGAAGCCCCTCACGCTGCAAGTACCCACAGAAAATTTCACCTCCTCCTGGAATTCTTCAAATGCGGCGTGGGTGTAAATTTTCGCAGCGTGATGTTAAATTGGCAGGTGGGTTTATGTTTTTGGAGAAGCTTGTACATTGTCGTTGTCGAGTTTTTTTTTGCGTATACCGTTGCTAGTCCATGGCGCTCTCAAATCTCATCCAGAATTCGACTAACGTCCCCGATTTTTGTTCGAATCTTTTGAAGAAACTGTTCTCACTCTTCGACCTTTGCGTTGTTCGCATTAAGCCGCCCATCTTTAAATCCCTACAATGTGCCATCACCCACTGCCTCCTGATGGAGCATGTAGTTGAAAACCACTCGACATCACCCCCATGGTACTCCTCCGTTATGTCATGCCATTCCGCGTCGTACTCATCTCCATCAATCTCCACATCCCATACTATAACATTCAATCTCTTCAAAAAAATCCAGGTAGTCGCTCCGCGTTGCACCGTATTTGGTAGGAACCTTGTTCAAGATATGCCACATACAGAAACAGTGTAGCGCCGTCTTAAACATCTTCCTCACGGCTGGTAAAATACCCGGATCCTGGTCGGTAATAATATGCCCCGGCTCTTTACCGCCCATTGCAGTCAGAAATCTCTCAAACACCCAGACGAACGATTCATAATCCTCGTGCGCTATCAGAGCCCCAGCAAAAGTTACCGATCGTTTGTGATGATCAACGCCGGTGAATGGCATGAATATCATTTTATATTTGTTCGTCCCGTATGTTGGGTCGAACGAAACTGCATCTCCAAATAATTAGTAATTTCGCCGCGCCTCACCGTTAGCCCAGAAAACCTTGCTCACACTCCCATCTTCATCTAGCTCGTAGACAAAATAGAAACCCTTCCTATTTTTAGCCATGTCTTTGAAGCGATCGATGAATAGCTGACCGTCCCTCTCATGTAGGAAGCACTTTATATCTCTTCCCCAGTTTTTGAAGTCGACCAAGCTTACACCCACATTTGCGAATCCCTCAACCTGTTCCTTGCACATGTTGTATGTCCGCGTTGCGCCAATCTTCAGCTGAAAACAAGAACCAAGAACTACCGAATTACATGCCTAATAAACTAAATTCATCGCCAATCTGTAGAACATTTATATACGTTATTGTAGATAATTCGTGTTACACTTATGTTGTAATAGTGTTACTGTAAGGATATGAAGATGTTACAGTAGCAATTTTATTGTAGGAATACACCCAGTTGTGTTACTGTTATCCTTAAGTAGTGTTACTCTAAAGAGTAACTGGTGTTACTCTAGCAAAAGTAACTAGATTATGCAGACATTGGTCTAATCCAGCTGTTACAATCCCTAAAAAAGGGTGTTACACCCACCTTACACACATGTTACTCTATTAAAAAAATTGTGTTACTCCATACCCGTGAATTATTCAAGATCATTTGCTTGTGGTACTTTGTCAGATTCCTCGACAGCTTTTGGAATTCTCTGTCTTTTGGTGAGATCAGTTCGTGGTTGTGGCTGATGTGGAACCTATCAATCCTGAGAATACCGCCTTTATTGAACAACCTAATCCTTGCATTGCACCCGCAACGACGGACTTTCGTCTTCTTTTTTAGCGCGGCCACAACAACTCCTTCCCAAGCTACATCGTTAACAACGTTCACAGCCGCAGGTTTATCGTTAACAGCTTTAACAGATTTTGTAAAGCCCTATTTGTTGCAGACTAGGAGTTTCGACTTTATCTCACTACCGTACCATCGCTTTTTGGTATACTTTCTCACATCAAACCTGCAAGCCAGCGCGTAGATTTTGTAAAATTTCACTGCCTCATCAATTGTTCCGAATACTTGCTTCATGTACGGAGTGAAAGCCTCGCCCACATCTCTGCACCATTCCTGTGCATTCGGTTCTTTTCCAATGCTTCCTGCAAGAAATTAAAAAACGTTACGCCCATGGACGTACGTGTTACTTCAACTCATAAATTGTGTTACTTTAACTCGTAAAGGAAGCTACTTCAACGTCAGCGTCAAAAACCCTTTTCAATGTTACGTGTTTGTGTTACTCTAACTAGATTTAGGTATTACTATAACTCATAACGTGTCTTACTTCAATGCCATGTCTGCTTCAACATAAAACGAAACAATAATATCAGTGAAACAATAATATCAATGAACAATTGTTATTAATCACAGATTAACCAAATGAATAATATTCCACCTTTTCCAGCGTTGTCCTGTGCATTCGCTTCTTTGCCAATACCACCTGCACAAAATTGAACAGCGTTACACCCATGCAAATAATGTGTTACTTCAATTCCTAAGTTGTGTTACTCTAACGAGTATAATACGTTACTTTAACATCATCATCAAAACCCTTTTTAGGACGTTCATTTGTGTTACTGTAATTACAATTAAGTGTTACTTTAACTCAGAAGATATATTACTTCAACGATGTTTCTCCGTTAATATAATGTGTTACCTCAATTCATAAGTTGTGTTACTGTAATTGCAAATAGTGTGTTGCTTCAATTCCTAAGTTGTGTTACTCTAACGAGTAAAATACGCTACTTTAACATCATCATCATCAAAACCCTTTTTAGGACGTTCATTTGAGTTATTGTAATTGCAATTAAGTGTTACTTTAACTCAGAAGGTATGTTACTTCAACTCGGAAGGTGTGTTACAAAACAATAGTATCAGTGAATATCATGGAAAACCTAAATAAGAAACATAAAACCCTGGAATCTATAAAGATCGAGAGAGCAACTAACCATTGATACGAAACTATGATGAATGAAATGACAATGAAAGCAACGTGAACATGAAAATTAACGTTAAAAAATAACGCAAATTGAATCAAATCGTATCCATGAATAAAACTTGAGACAAAACGTGAAAGAAATATTGAAACACACCATTGTTATGCTCGATCAATTGCTTATCAACAGTTGATGAAGATGACGCTGTTATTGAATCCATTGTAACGGGATTTCGAGCACGGAATTGATTGAATGAATGAATGAACGTGATGAAGAAAGGGTTTTTTTTTCAGGTTTGAATGAACGTGAATGATGAATTAACGTGATCATGGGAGTTATTGTTTTCTAAATTCATGAGAGGTATTTTAGGAACGTAAATCTTTTTTTTATATTTAATGCAAATACTAGGATGCATCTTGTCCATCCATCCTCATTCCATCCAATGGATGGGATGAGGACTTAGGGACTCATATAGAGTTAAGGACTCATAAAAGCCTTACTATATATATATATATATATAGAGAGAGAGAGAGAGAGAGAGAGGTGGGTTCAAGGGAGTTAGCAACTCTTGGAGAGTTTCTTAGTGTTGATCCCAACCATCCATTCATCTTAAGATGGATGGTGGATGAATGGGGTTCAACTATTAAAAAAAAAGGGGGAGGGGGCCGACATGCTGTGGCCATCAAATATCAAACATCACTCATCACTCCTATCAATACTTTCCTCCTCTCATTAACTCTTCCCAATCCCTTCCTGACATTACTGCCCTCGTACCCTTCTCAATCCCTTCCTTTTCAATTCATTTCCCAACTCAATTCATCTCTCTCTAATAAAACTCCAACAAATAATCTTCATTAATAACTCCGACCATACTTCGTCAACTTCTCCGACAATACTCCGTCAACTACTCCGACCATACTGCGTTTTTAACCCAACATACTTCGTCAGTAACTTCGATCATCATACGAAGGTATGTTCATGCTTCATCTTCATCTTCATGCTTCTTTTTCTTCATCATCTTCATCTTCATGCTTATTTTTATTTTTCATACCCTTTTTTTTGTTATTTATAAAATTATTCATCTTCATTATCCACAAAAAAAAGAACAACCTCATCTTTAAGATGAAGTTTGAAGATGGAGTTGTTCTTTTTTTGTGGGATGAATGAAGGTTGAAGATGAAGATGAAGATGAACAAGTCATTTAGTGCGTAATGTTCTTACAGAATTGCAAGACCACACACTTTCAGTTGTATAGTCACACTCATTATGTTGTAGAATCACGCAGCTGTACACTCATTGTAGTCACATATTCAGTTGTATAGTCACACTCATTATGCTGTATAGTCACACTCGTTATGTTGTAGAATCACTCAGCTGTAGAATACCTTGGGATTAAGGTATCATGTGTTTAATCATCTTCATCTTCATGCTTGTTTTATTTTTCATACCTTTTTTTGTATTTATAAAATTATTCATCTTCATTATCCAAAAAAATGAAGATTGAATATGGATGAATAAAGGTTGAATGTTTAATGAATGTTTAGATATTTTCGTTTTTTTAAAGTCACAGTCGTCCATTCATCCATATTCAACTTTCATTTTTTTTGTGGATAATGAATAATTTTATAAATACAAAAAAAAAGGTATGAAAAATAAAACAGACATGAAGATGAAGATGATTAAACGCATGATACCCTAATCCCAAGGTATTCTACAGCTGCGTGATTCTACAACATAATGAGTGTGACTATACAACTGAAAGCGTGTGACTTTTTTCAGGTATATTTTTTATCTACGTTCAAGATTCCACGTTCGTCAAATCCCTACTTCCGAACCTCGACGATTTTAAGGTATTTATTTTTATCCTTTTAGAGCATCTTTAAAATAAGTAATCATCTTCATCCTCATGCTTGTTTTATTTTTCATTCCTTCTTTATTTTTGGTATTTATAATATTATTTATCTTCATTATTCACAAAAAAAATGAAGGTTGAATATGGATGAATGAAGGTTGAATATTTAAATAATTTGCTCTGATTCGTATGTATAATCATCTTTCTAATTATGAATGTGACTTTGCTAATGATGATTGAAGAATAATTGACTGTATGGCTTTTATTTGCCATTTTATGGTTTCAGTTTTGTACTCACTAAGGCTGTTCAAAAATCGGTCCAGACCGACCAACCAGACCGAACCGAACCGGCCGGTCCAGACCGACCCGGACCTGCCCTTAACCGGTCCGGTCCCCGGTTCCTCTTCCACGCATGATCCGGTTTCCGGTCTAGTCCGGGCTAAAACCCGAAAATAACCGGTCCTGACTGCAAGACCAGAGTTGAGTAATTAGCGAATTTAGCGTGACTGTCATACTGATATTCCACTTCTCCAGATTTTGAAAAGTCCCAATAATTTCAAATACTAACTTTGTAAATCGTAATATTCCCAAATCTTAACTTACCATAACTCAATCAGTCAATCATCATAAATCCTAATTCTTATTTCCTAAATAATTTATATTTTCTAAATAATTCAAATTTCAAAAACTATACTAATTACTAATCACTAAATTACTAATATACTTATATATAAATATATAATATACTTATACTACTAGTCTACTATTTTACGTAAATCATAATACATTAACATCCCTACCCTTAAATACCTAAGTTCTTGAATCTTGAGGCCACTTTGACTTTTTGAGGGTAAACCGAGTTACCGAGTTCTCGCTACTCGCTATAAGCAAACTCAGCATTCATCAATCATCATCAATTGATTCAATTCATCCGCATTACCGCATGTCCGCATCAGGACTTCGAAATGGCAAAACAGGATCAGGTATTTTTGTATTTTGTTCGTAAATCGTAACTCTGAGTTTTGTATTTTGTATGCTGACTGCTGAGTTTGTTTCCCTTTTGTATTTTGTATTTTTGTATCTTGTATGCTGAATTGCTAACTGCTGAGTTTTGTTTGTATTTTTGTATCTTGCATGCTGTCGCGTGATTGCGTGAGGACTGAGGGCTGACTGCTGTCCTGCTGAAGTGCTGAGTATTATTTGGTCTGCTTTTTGTGTTGTGTCAGTTGTGGGTTGTGATTTGTGTCAGGGTCTCAGGGAGTTAGGGACGTAGTCACGTAGGGTTAGCCGGTTAGGTTAGGTTTAGGTATATGATATATCATATATAATATATTCATATTATTCATATATGCTTACAGCTTACTTGATTACTGCTTTATTGTCTTTGCCTATTTGCCTTTGAACTTATTAGTTTATTGCAATTAATTTCTAAGTCTCATACTCTCCTGTTCTCTACTTGACTACATCTCTATGTGACAATTTGCATGACAATTGACAAATATACAATGAATAGTGATGAGTTGATAGTTATTTACACTTTAGTTATTTACCTTTTTAATAGTTTTAATTTGTAATTGCTTGAATATTATTTTAATTATTCGTTTATTTATTATTTTAGAATAATGAGGAACTCGGTTTTGAAAAAAAGACGGCTTGAACCTGATTTGGAAGAGGTCGTAACGCAAGAGCCGCTCACATCGGACTTTGACGTCGGTGTTGACGAGAATATAAATGTTTCTCAGACAAAACCAGAAACAGCTTTATTGCCTGTCAGGCCTAAAGTCCCAGGACGCAAGTACATCGATGGTAAAACTAGGAGATCTGCTTATTGGTTGCATTTTCGTGAGTACGACGGCGAGGAAGGTAAGCGAAGAGCTGAATGTATCTACTGTGAAAATAAAATTTTTGCAGCTGATAGTAATATAAATGGTTCCAAAAATGTTAAAAATCATTGGCTTGCATGCCCCGCTAATCCTGATGCTCCTACAAACAAGTCTAAAGGGAAACAAACTCAGTTAATTTTTGATAGGAGTGAAAATGAAGGGGAAGGTCAATTGAAAGGGTGGGTTTTGAATCTTGAGGAGGTTAGAGATGCAGTTGTTCACATGATCATAGTGGACGAGTTACCATTTCGGTTTGTTAAGAAAACTGGTTTCAAACGTCTTATGTATGTGACTTGCCCTACATTTCGTATTCCATCTCATGTCACTATAACTCGCGATTGTTATCAACTCTTTTGTAATGAGAAAACTAAATTGATCGAGTGTCTTAGAGTTTCATGTCAAAGGGTATCTTTTACCACCGATACATGGACTAGCATTCAGAAAATCAACTACATGTGTGTAACTGCTCATTATATCGACAATGACTGGAAGTTGCATAAGAAGATCATTTGTTTTTGTCCTATCTATAGTCACAAGGGTAAGGATATAGCAAACCTTCTTGATGGTTGCTTCAAATCATGGGGTTTAGATGATAAAGTCTTTACTTTGACTGTTGATAATGCTAGTTCTAATGACACTGCTTGTTTGGAACTAAGAAAAATTCTTCAAAATAAGCCTAATACAGTTGGGAATGGGGATTATTTGCATATGAGGTGTGTTGCGCATATTATCCACCTTATTGTGTGGGATGGTTTGAAAAAGAACAAGGACTCAATCAGTAGGGTTAGGTATGCGGTTAAATTTGTTAAAAGTTCTCCTGCTAGAGTGAAATTCTTTAAGGATGTTGCAAAGAGGTATACACAATCTGAGAAGTCATTATCTCTTGACGTGCCTACTATATGGAACTCTACATTTGATATGTTGGAAACCGCTTTGAAATTTAAGGATGTATTTGGTGATGTAAATGTTCCAGTTAACCCTTCGGGAAATGAACTTGGTCCAGGTTCAGATGATGTTGATGAGTTTGGGAATCTTATTGAGGTAAAACATTCTGGTGCTCCTAGTGACCATGATTGGGGTGAAGTTGAATCATTGATGAAATTTTTGAAGGAGTTTAAAGTTTTGACTGAAAAAGTTTCTGCTTCATTGTATGTGACTAGTGATTCTAGTTTCTTTTTCATTGCTCGTGCACTTCATCAGTTAAATAAATTTAGTGCTAGCGATGATGACGACTTTAAAGTTATGTCATGTGCTATGAAAAAGAAATTTGACAAGTATTGGGGAGATGTTGAGAAGATGAATGTCTTGGTTTATATGGGAGCTATTCTTGATCCGCATGTTAAGTTAGTAGGTTTGAAGTTTGCTTTCACTAGTGTTTATGATGCGCCTAAAGATGAAGAAATGAGCAAACTAGTGTATACTAAAGTAATGGGGTTATTTGATGAGTATAGGAGATTATATGCTCCTTTGGCTCCTCAAAATGATGAGAGCACACATGTTGTGGGTAGTAGTGTTGGACATGATGATTCTTTAGATTTCAAAAAAATTATTGAACGCCAAGTTCGGAGGACAAGGTCGAATAGTGGGTATTCAAAATCCGGGCTTGATAGATATTTGGAGGAAATACTTGGGGACCACGAACAAGATTGTGATGTGTTGACATGGTGGAAACTGAACGCTCCTAGGTACCCTATTTTATCACGTCTAGCACGTGATGTTTTAGCAGTGCCTATTTCTACTGTAGCTTCAGAGTCCTCTTTTAGTGCCGGTCGTCGACATCTATCACCATTTAGAAGCTCATTGACCCCAAAGGTAATATATATATATATATAGACATTTTAGTTCTTATTTGTTTTTTTCTACTCTCTTTTAATTTTCTTTGAATGTCTATTAAAGACTTTAACCACAAAAATTTATTATTTTATGTCATCTAAGATTGTTGAAGCACTCTTATGTGCACAAGATTGGATTCGGCCAAGAAATGATAAAGGGCTTAACATGGAAGAGAAGTTAGAAGAACGTGAAAAACTTGAAAAAGGTATTTCCGAACTTATACGCTTATTTAGTTACTTCCTTCTATTAAATTTATACATTATTATTCTTATTGCCGACTTACTTAATATTTTCCTAACATAATTTGTCGATTTAATTTTATATAGATTTGACGAATACGACAATAGTTGATGAAGAAGATATCGTTGTCCAACTTTGCAGAGTTGAAGACCGATGACCTCAAAGATTCGAAGATTTTATTAGTCTCATCATTATTAAATTTTAAGCATACATTATTAGTTTCATATTTTATTTTTACCTTGGACTTTTCTATTTAGTTCTCAATTTTTTATGATTACGTATTCATTTATAAACATTGTACGTTGGGACGTTGCATCTTAACCAAATTCTTACAAGTTACAACTAGCCATACGTAATCACGCGCCATCCGGGTCGACCGGTCCGGTTCGGGTTAAGACCGGTCTGACAGGTCCGGTCCCGGTCCGGTCTAACACCTGGCCGGTCCGGACTTCGGTTCTGGCGTATGCAACTGGCCGGTCTTCGGTCCAACCGGATCCGGTTCGGTCCGGTCCGGTTCCGGACCGGTGAACACCCCTAGTAGTCACACACTTTAGGTTGTATAGTCAAACAGTTGCTGTTGTATAGTCACATTCATTATATTGTAGAATCACACAAATTCTTGCAGTGATTAGTGTATGTAATCATCTTTGCTAATGATGATTGAAGTATAAATAAGTACGAGTATAATTTAGTTGTATAGTCACAGAGATTATGTTGTATAGTCACACAGTTGAAGTTGTATAGTCATACTCGTTATGTTGTAGGATCACAGTCATTATGTTGTAGGATCACACCGTTTATGTTGTATAGTCACACAGTTAAAGTTGTATAGTCACACTCATTATGCTGTACAATCATGCAGTTGTACAGTCATTGTAGTCACATATTTAGTTGTGTTGTGTGATTTAGATTTATTGTGTGTTTTGTTGCAGCGAAATAGTTGGTGGAAAGAGAAATGTTGGTAAAAAGGGCGGTGGGAAGAAGAAGGTCGTGGAAGATACAGTGACCGACCACGTAATTGGACAATGTATTGTTGCGCACGTACCGGAGACCATCGTTAAACTCTTGAGTATTTATATGGGATAAAATGTTTGCTTTAGGATGAACGTACTATGTGTAAATGATGTTTGGTGGGTTAGAATGTTTTTATGTTTGACGTACTATAGGTAAAGAATGAACTTTTTCTAATGTAAATATATTTTCATCACTATTTTCTGGTTTCATAATTAATCACGCGAGGTCTATAGCAAAATCACTTATCCTTCCACCTTTAAAACCACGCAGCTGTGCACCCATTGGTTTGTAGCCAAAAGTGGTCATATTTGTATAGTCACATTTGCCTTGTTGTATAGTCACACTCGCTATGTTGTATAGTCACACTCCTAATATTGTATAACTGGGACATATTTTTATTTTTCATTTTGTATAGTCACACTTGCCATGAAGTAGAATCACACTCATTATGTTGTAAAATCACACTCATTATGTTGTAGAATCACACTCATTTTGTGCGTAATGGCAAACGTCAACATAATGAGTGTAACTATGTATGACTATATAACTGAAAGTGTGTGACCTTGCAATTTTGCAAGAACATTACGCACAAAATGAGTTGTTATTTTTTTAATTAAAATGTTTTTACAGTCAATCAAAATAATATTTCTAACTAGAACATATATTAATTAGAATGTTTTTTTGTTGGATAATGAAGTTGGAAGATTATTTTCTGGATGAACGAATCTTGAAGATAAAGAAATTCTTCTTTTTTTATTGGATGAATCGAAGTCGCTCATTTTACGTCTAGCAATCACCTGTTGTAATATTTGTGATAGGAGAGTATAACGTTTCAGTAATTTTCCGAATTTTTAAATGCGTCTTATTTACAAACATGAAATCAACTATAAAAGAAACCAAAATGAATGAAGGTTGAATATTTAATGAATGTTTATTTAATTCTGTATGTGATTAATACTTTCGTTTTTTTTAGAATGTCGTTACTGAGGAAAGTCACAGTCGTCCATTCATCCATATTCAACTTTCATTTTTTTTTGAGTAAATTAAAAATTACTCCCTTCAAAGTTGCGATTTTTAAAATTTACTCCCTTATGAATTTTTTTTAATATTTTAAACCCAAAAAGATGCAAAAGTTCAAAATTTACTTGCAATTCTATATTCCGGCGAGTATTTCCGGCGAGTTTGATTTTTTTTGCCTTTTCCCTATTTTTAAAACCGAAATTGCCCCTGTCTTCATCTTACTCTTCTTCCCCCTTCCCTTATGGTCTCATTTGTAAAAAAATCTTCCTTATGCTGTCATTTGTAAAAAAAAAAAAAAAAATCCCCACCATTGGAATCGTCCCTAAAATAGTCACTTCGAAGGTCTGCAAGTCGGAAAGTAAAAATGAATAAGAGATGGGGGTGGGGGAGGGGGCGTACGATAAAAGAAGGGCAAATCGGTCAATAAAAACATAAACTCGTCGAAATTTAGAATTGCAAGTAAATTTTGAACTTTTGCATCTTGTTGGGTGTAAAATAATAAAAAAAATTCATAAGGGAGTAAATTTTAAAAACCGCAACTTTGAAGGGAGTAATTTCTAATTTACTCTTTTTTTTTAATGATGAAGATGAATAATTTTATAAATACAAAAAGAAGAAGGTATGAAAAATAAAACAAACATGAACATGAAGATGATTAAACGAATGATACCTTAATCCCAAGGTATTATACAGCTGCGTGATTCTACAACATAGCGAGTGTGACTATACAACATAATGAGTGTGACTATACAACTGAATATGTGACTACAATGAGTGTATAGCTGCGTGATTCTACAACATAATGAGTGTGACTATAAAACATAATGAGTGTGACTATACAACTGAAAGTGTGTGACTTTGCAATTCTGCAAAAACATTACGCATGATGAAGATGATGATAGGAAGAAGATGAAGATGTTCATCAAACTTTCGTCATTTATCAAACTTGAAGAGGAAGATGTTCTTATTTTTTGTTGGATGAATGAAGCTTGAAGATGAAGAAATTTTTTTTGTTGAATGAATGAATTTTAAAGATGCGGATGTTTTTTTTGTTGAATGAATGAATGAATGTTGAAGATGATGATTCTTTTTTTTTTTTGATAAATGAAGATGAAGATGAGAGAGATGAGAGAGTATCAAGTGGTAAGGAGTTAGAGTAGTTGTAAGAAGTGAGAATTTGATTGAGGGGAGGGTTGCTTTTCTTCTTTTCTCTCTCCACTGTTGCTGTCAGTAAACTGACATCTCTTTTCTCTTTTTTTTAAACACATCATTCCGCCATTCATCCAACCCAAGATCAAGGGCCAACAACACAACTTCTCAACTTCCCAATCCTTACCCAACTTCCTTGATTCCATATATATATATATATACACACACACACACACTAGTAGGAAAGCCCGTGCGACGCACGGGCCGTTTTTTAGTGACAATGATAATTACACAAAGTTAGAGGATTGCATAAATTTGTGAGACTACGCAACAGTAGAAAATAAGTCGAAGGTAATAGTATGTTTAATAGTAAAGGAATATTATCCACATACGTGAATGTGTTTTTTGGGAGGTCATACATGCGTAAACGTCAAATTATATTATACGTGTGCATTGTATTTAAAACTCGTAATATCTCTCTTTAAGACAATACTCGGTAAATATTTGGGTTGATAGTTGATATCTAAGAGCCAATAATGACTTCAACTTATAATCATATGATCATTCCCTCATGATAATCTTTCAAGGTACAAATATACTACGAAGTACTTCCTCCTTCTTTCTATCATCTTCCATATTCTATTTTGTTTGTCTTTCTATCTTCTTTCATCGCAAATATTTTAAGCTCACTTTTTACTTATAACTACAATTGTAGAAGGGAGAAATATTTAATTTATACATATGACATTAGTCTTTCAATGACATTATTATTTCAATGTGAGATAATTTTACTTAAATTTAAAGTCTTAAAAGCTTTTTAATTTTTGTCTATACTTACGGACGAATTATATAATGCAAATTCATCGCCCTATTATATAATTTTTCGATGTGAGATAGAGTGTTTCTAAGACTCAAAAGATGTTTGGTTAATATCTATGGACGAATGATTACTCTTATTCATTATATAGAATTTAATCAGCTCATCATAATTTTTCGATGTGGGATAATTTTATTTAATTTTATAATCTTAAAAGATTAAGGATCAAAAGATTTTTTTGTTGATATCTAAGAACGAATGATTATTCTTAATTATAATATAGAAATTTATCACATTATTATAAATTTTCGACGTGAGATGATTTTACTATTTTTATATGTATATGTAATAGATTCATTACTTTTTCGAGCAAATAATATGAAATTCATAACTTTATATTATAATAATTTTTCGATGTGGGAAAATTTCACACGTTTATAGTCTTAAGAGCTTTTCTAAGACTCAAAAGGGAAATTTTTACTTAAGTTTATTATAATCTTTTTCTAAAATTCAAAAGATGTTTGATTTATATCTATGAAATTCATGACTTTGTAATAATTTTTCGATGTGAAATTTTTTACTTAAGTTTATAGTCGTAAGAATTTTTTTAAGACTCAAAAGTGTGGGATAATTTTACTTAATTAAGCTTATGGTCTTAAGAATTTTTTTAAGACCCAAAAGAGTTTATTTTTTCATCTAATTTATTAAAGACGAACGATTACTCTTATTTATATATTAGAATTCGATCACCTTATTACGGAGTTGTAGACACCCACATTTTGACCGCCAGGTGTCTATAGTAGTTTCCGACAAACACCCGATGATGATCGGACGCTAACGTGCTTTAACGTACTCGGAAATGGGCTCGTAATGATGGACATTTGGCCTAGGCATTTTAAGGAGTACAAATTTCACAAAACCAACCTCAAATTCAGGCCCAGTGGGTCGTTTCGAGTCAAATAACACTAATTTGGGTCGAATCCGACACCAGGGGTAAAACCGTCTTTTAGCGACCGAGTCAAAACCCGATCAAAGATATTTCTCGAAACTTGTAGGCTGACCGTGAGGTCTCACACGTCCTATTCGGACTCCAATTCTACAAAAATCAGTTACACAAAGCAATAAACAATTCCGTTTAAGGTAGAATTCGATCCCGAGTAGGAATACTATCCGAGAACCGATTCAAGCACCCAACCGAGTGTAAACCACTCGACCAAGTAGTACAAACCAGCCGGTTTTCCTCTTTTCTTCTCTCATAAGAAAACGGAATTCTCGTTCTCCTCAGCTTCTTACTCAAGCGGTAATTCTAGCTCAAACGGGAATCCTATTCAAAAAACCGATTCGAGCACCCGACCGAGTGTAAAACACTCGGCCAAAACAGCCCAAATCAGCCGGTTTCCTCTTTCTTCCTTCACAAGAAAGCGGAATTCTTATTTCCCTCAAATTCCTACGTTTCCTATCCTAAGCGGTAGTCAAACTCTCCCAAGCCAAGGTCGGGAATTCCCTATAAATAGCCCCTTGCATCCAACACAAAAAACACGATTTTATCAACAATTAATCACACACACGATTTATTTTCAGCAATAATACACACATTATCGACACACACACACATAATTCCTTAGCATCGAGAAACCGATATTACGTCCAAAACCCGAAGGAAAACCGGTCCCGACATCCGACACCCTTCACACGTCCCACCTAGCCGAGCCACCCTAGCCGAACCAAACATCACTCGACGCTCCCGTGCCTAGCCACATTCCGACGAGCCCCGATCCGAGTCAACAAAAGCATGTAGGTTGAGGGTGTACCAAACCCGATTTCTCCCTTTCTTCTCCTCTCCTCTCTTCGTCCGTTTTTTTTTATGGGTCAAGAGTCGTTTTTTTATTTTTCTAATATCGTTATTAACGAAAAACTATTTTCATAACGAATATTCTAAAAAATATGATATCGATTTTTCTATAATCGAATATTGTATCGAAAAGAATTATATTAAGATCTCGACGATGTCAAAAAATCGTTACATTCTTTTTCGTTCAAAATTCTTTTCTCTTACTTTTCGTTCAAAACAAATAATTTTACAAAACCTTTTTTTAAAACTCATTCTAAATATCCGATATCGATTTCATAATCAAATATCGGATACGACGAATATCGAAAACATAAATCGAGTACAAATTAATTCATATTTTGTACGCGATTTATCAACTTAGCAATTTCGAACAAAATACAAAAACCGGACGGCTCGCAATCCGGATCGTTTTTTTTAACTTTTTCGGTCGTTTTATTATTTATTCTACGAAACGATATCTAAAATTTGCATCTTTTCTAAAATTATTCCAAATATTTGATATTGATTTCGTAGTCAATTATCGAATATAGCGAATATCGAAAATATTAATTCGAGTACGAATCATGCAATATTCGTACGCGATTTAATAAATCAAATTTTCAGAAAACCGCGTCCAAAATCAGCCCGACGCGCGACCCGCCGGCATCCCGGGCGAGCCGCGCGGCCGGCTGTCCCGACGCACCCTTTTCGCCTTTTTTATTATTTTTCGAACATCATTTTTTATACAAAACAACGTCTTTTCAGCAATATTTTCAGATTTCGATTAATATTTATTTTCTCGATCTCGCATATTTATATTTGCTATATTATTTCTTTACAAATCGATACTAACTCGTTTGTTCATCTTTTGTAGCAAATTCATCCTTTTTATTTCATTTGTTTTATTATACTAAAACGAATCTCACATGTTAAATTTGACTTTGACATTAATTAATTTTTCATGCATTAAACCGACTTAGCAACCCGTTCAATTCCTCACATCCTTAGGAAAACAATGTTTGCATATCATTCATCGTTCAACTAACGCGCTCATTAAAACGTCATTCGATATCCTAGTAGAGGCCGCTAATGTGCGGGCGGGGTTGGGTGTTCTTAGTGAACTTCCCAACACGTACCCTCACCCCTTACTCAGAACCGTGGTTTCCGGATGTCCGAAACCATTGGCAACGAGAGTCATTCAATATACGATTAACCGCTCAAGTCGGCATCCATATCGATATGCAAAGGGACGAGCCCAATAAACTCTCACATCGGAAATGGGCCGTATTTTGTACACGGCCCACTACGACATAGAGTGGGCTCAAACGGTTCCGAATAACCATAAAATTCGGTGGCGACTCCGACTTCGATTTAAATTTCCATTCGATCCATCTCATGGAGATTCATTCGCCTCCCCAAAACCCGCGCGTGGCCGCGTCGGGGTGGACCTATGTCATGTCCACAATTTGGCGACTCCGCTGGGGATTAACTGATGTGTCACTTACCATCGGCATCCTCAGGGTGAGACTCGAAAAGAAATCGTTCGATTAGTAATGTACACGTTTTAGTTCAATGGTTCATGCATAACCCCGTTCTATCCCGGGTCGGTTACTTGTGACCGACGTCCCACTATACCACGGTGCATTCCCACTTGGATGCACTAAAGACTTCAATGGCGGAACTCGTTTAGGTTTTGCGGCATGTCCTAAGACCCACTCGGCTTAGGGAGTCCGTCCTCAGTACGAGAAAGCCATCGTTGTTGGTATAGACCCTATTAGACCGACTGAGACTTAGACTAAGAGCATACATGGCGTCGTTATACTGTTTCCATGACTACATGCTACTTGATCTTCTCTGGTCTTTTTCAAAAACCATCATTTTTCAAAAACTTACATCTTTTCAATCTCATCTACTTTTTTCAAAACCCGGAAAGCTGCCGAATTTAGGACTTATGATTTTGACTCAAAATAGCTTATTTTTAGCCGGTATGCTGTCCAAACCTTTTCAAAAAAAAAGCCCGAAATCTCGGCCCGATAACCTCTTTCTCGGTTTTCAAAAAAAATCGGGTCTTCCAATCCGACTTTTGCTCGGTTTTCAAACCCAAATTCTCTTTTCAAAACCCTCTTCTTCTTAGGACTTCCCGTATTTAGCAGTGTCGGGTCTTGTCATAGGTTGTAAGAGTCTATAGCGTCGAAACTCCGTCGATCTTATATCACGAGTTTCCACCCCATCCCAGTCCGCCTTACTTGTCAAGGCACGGCCCACCTTCGTAGGACCAACTCCTACAAAGGAAAGCCCGTTTACACACTCGAGTCTAAAGTCTGGGGAATTCTCACGTAGACCTTCCTTCGAACGGGACTAGGCCCACTTGCCGAATCCTAAGGAAAGTCCACCGTCCACGAGTCACCCGTCTAGGTGTCCTTCCCGAGTCAACCATTTACAAGGCATAGCCTTATAACAAAAGGTTTGTGATCCTTACATCTAAGGGTCACTCGTCCGACACTCAAGTCTTAACAAAGTCTTCAGTCCCACTCGGGGGCTACCCTTTAATAGAGTGACCAATCACGGTTGCTCTAAGGGTCTTGTCTTACACGTGTCTCACGTACCCCACTTTCGAGTCACTTAGATGTCACACCATCTGAGTCCTATCTGAGTCCTTAGTCTCACTTGGGGGATATTCTCCGATGGAGCGATTAATCACAGTCACTCCGAGAATCGTACTCTACACATTTGTCTTAGAAGAGTCTAACCCGAGTCAAACTGGAGTCGTCTCTCCTCCCACGCTATTTCCTATGCCTTGGTGTATTCGAGTTCCGAAGCAACCTTCCTGATTACGCGGTATTCTTACAGACAGGCCGCCCTACACTCGAGCCATGACACAAAAAGCCATAGATGAATTGACCACCTCGTTGGCCCAAATCCAAGACCAATTGAGGAAAATGCGGGAAGACCAGATCGCCATCCTCACCCGGGTAAGTGCCATAGAGCAGGGAACTCCTAGTGGCAATGTCGATACTACTGGGCCTTTAGCCGAATTGGCCAGCGCAGTCCACAAACTGCAGGAACAGGTTCATCTGACAACCCAAAGCTCCATCCATACGGAGAATGCTAGGACCTACACCCCACTGACCGATGAACTACCCGCCAATCTCAACCTGACGGGTCTACCAATGTTCGAGGGTACTGAAGACCCGGTCCACCATATCCGGGCTTTCAAGGAGTTCATGGCCCTTAAAGGGGTTAAGTCCAACATGTTCAAGCATCTCTTTGCTTCTTCCCTTGAGAAGCATCCAAAAGCCTGGTATTACAGGCTCGATTCCAAGAAGTACAAGACTTGGGACGACGTCGCAACAGAGTTTGCTCGGAATTATGCAGATAATACCGAGATCCAGACCACAATACGCACCCTGGAGGTCATGGCCCAAGAGCCCAAGGAAGGTTTCACCAAGTACCTTCAAAGGTGGAGGGCCGAAAGTGTGAAGTTGGTAGACAAGCCCAACGAGAAGACACTAGTGGAGGCGCTCATCAACAACCTCCTACCTCCCTACCGCGTCCATCTTAGGTATGCCGGCATTTCAAACTTTACGGTGCTTACCGAAATGGGCATTAGGATTGAAGACGATCTTCGACATAATGAAGATCTGGGTGAAGCCTCTACCGAAGGCAATACTGGACATCCACTTGAGCCCTTAGAAGCCGAAGACTACTGAAAACCTCATCCAAGAGTCTAGATTTGGTTCAAGTCCGAGTCTGAGTCCGAGGCTAGGATGTACTATTTCTTTCAATTTCAAAGTCAAAGTCAGAGTCAGAGTCAGCGGTATTCTGTCCTCTTTTCACATTTCAATAAAATCAGTTTTTCAATTTCTCATACATACTTTCCTTATGTGTTTCCGAGAACATGATGAACACCATCATACATTGTGAGCACACGCATGTGACTATTGATGGGGGTCGGTTACCTGTCATGGGCCGCCTGCCAAACAGGCCCCGAGGCGGCCAAGTCCCAAAAGGGGGAAAAGGTCTGTCAAGAAGCTTTTTCCCATCTATCACTGGGATCTCCAAAGGTGGCCCCAATTTCTCGGGCCATCCGCCAAACGAGGTAAACCAAGCCTGCCGCCTGCTTCCAGGGCGTTCCCGCCTGAATGAAGCCGAAGGAAAACCGAGGACCCATCCGTCTTTTTATCTAAGGTAAGGGGAAATGGGTGGACAAGGTAAGTCCACGTGTCGCGCCAACATCCACACACTTCCCTCCTCTTCTTTCTCTTTTCCTCTCTCTTGTGGGAAGGTATAAATACCTACCCATTTCCCACATGAGAGGGGTTGGATTTTCTCTCTCTGGACTCTTACTCTCAAAACGCCACCTAGTTCCTCACGAGCTAGGTTCGTAAAGGCACTTCACGGACTGACTTAGGCATCGGAGAGGGTTTCCTCGGACAACCTCCGAGGCCCTGTGCGTTTATTTGTGCAGGGAGCAGGCCATTTTCCGCCGGGAAAGTCCGACTCTAAGAGTGAGAGAAAAGGGAGATCAAGGGAATCAAGCAATTAATCATCCATCCTCAATTCAATTACACTACCCGGATTCTAGGCCGGGTAAATTGTTTCCGTAACCGGAACAATTTGGCGCCGTCTGTGGGGAACTTACGGTTGTGCTCACGAGTTACCCACTAAAATCAACCACTCATAACCACAAAATTAAACACAATCATGCCAGAAATCGTTGATGACAGTGCAGGAGCGGGTCCGACGGTCCCTCCGGTGACCCCCCTGTACGGAATGCCGCTGTTGGAGAGGGTCCCTCCTGCCACAATCCTTGAGGTTGAGGGAACCAATCCCTTCGGTGGACCTAACACTGCTGTGACACCCGAGCTGGGGGCACGCCCTGGACGTGCTCTTAATCTGACCCCAGCTCAGATGGCACAGGCAGCCGCGTTCTTCTCTGCGATGCTGGATCAGGAGTTCACACCTGAGGATCTGGTGGGCAGGGTCGCATCGGCTCCTAGGCAACCGTCCCCAGGCAGCAGGGACGAGGCCGGGGGCACGAGGCGGACCGCCGCCAGAAACGCTCAGAGAAAGGCGAGAAGAACAGCCCAAGTGTATACGCATGTGCAGAGGCGCATTACCACTGACAAACCAGGATCACCTGCCCAGCAGGCGGTCTCTATTCACACGACAGAATCGGCGTCTGGAGGGCAGGGAGGCTTATCTCAAGGATTACAGGAGCGCATGAGGCCCAGGGAGCCTGTGTCAAAACGCCTAGGAGAGAGGCCAGGCGGAGTTTTCTCCAGGCTAACACCTGCGGCCAAGGAACAGTCAGCCCCCGGCTTATCACAAAGCTTGCAATCCAGACTCAACCGAGGACAACCGCTCGAATCCAGGTACCATCAGGGTGAAAACCTCTGCCACTCCCAGAGGAAGAGGCCCACGCAGACCTCCTCGGGAACAGAGGACGAGGCAGCTAGCAGACCGCCACCGAGGCACCGCTCCCCCAGTACGAGGAAACCAACCCATAGACAATGGGAATCTCATGGTAACCAGTCTGGGGAAAGCAGGTCACGACTGGTAGGCAGGCCTACGAAAACCCCGTTGCACCCTGAGGTACAAGAGTACCCCATTCCAAAAATCAAAATGCCCACCATCAAATTTGACGGGACGACGGACCCTGAGGACCACCTGGCAGCCTTTGAGAGCCACATGGGCATGTATGATGTAGATGATGCCATCTGGTGCAAAGTTTTCCCTACCACCCTGGTGGGACTTGCGCAGGGGTGGTTCAGAGATCTCCGCCAGGGGTCAATCAGATTCTTCATAGAGTTGGCTGAAATTTTCCTTGAACAGTATGCCGGAAATAAGAGAAGACGACTTACTCGTTTCGATCTCATGACCCTGAAACAAAAGAAGGGTGAGAGTGTGAGAGAATACATGAGAAGATTCGATCTATCCTACCAGCAGGTTAGGGAGATCGACGATTCCACCGCCGCCTACGCCCTGACAATCTCCCTACTTCCAGGGGAAATGAAAAACCAGATGATCAGGGCCCAGCCCGAAACCTTGGCCATGGCCAGGAAGATCGCTGAGGGGTTCATTCTGCAGGAGGAGTTCCACGGCCTGACGGACACCCCTGCAGGCCGAACAAAGCCTCAAGGGGGACCGCAGGGTGGAAGGGGCAGAGGTGAACCAGGGAAGCAGAAAGAAGAAGGAGACACTCCCAAGAAAGAACGCCCAGTCTACCAACCCAGATTCGATAGTTACACCGCTCTGAACAAATCCAGGGCGGAAATCTTCGAACTAGAAAAAGAAACTGCCAAATGGAACCGTCCAAGCAAACCTCGCAGCCCAAAAGGCGACCCAAAGAAATTCTGCACTTTCCACGACTGCATTGGCCACACCACCGAAGAGTGCCGTCACCTGAAAGATGAAATTGAGAAATTAATCAGGAACGGATGGTTGGCCAACTACGCAGCTAAAAACAAGTCTCAGAAAGAAGTGTCTGAGAAACCCGAAGGGTCGGTGCAGAACCGGATGGTAATCCACGTGATTTCAGGGGGCACTGAGGGCCAGCTCAGTCGAAGAAGTCAAAAAAGGCAAATGCGCGAGCTGAGAAACCAGATCTGCTACGCTGAGAAAGAAGGGAGCCCAAAGGGAGTGACACTAAGTATCACCCCTGATGATGCAGGACGGGTGGTGTATCCGCACAGTGATCCTCTGGTGCTGTCCCTAGAAATCAGCAACCACATTGTGCGAAGATGTATGGTAGACACAGGCGCATATACAAATCTTTCATACAAGGATGCTTTCGAAAAAATGGGCCTGGAAAAAAGGCATCTACGGCCTGCTCCCGGATCCCTGTACGGATTCAGTGGGGCCGGCGTACTGCCCATGGGCGTCATCGACTTGCCTGTAACCTTCGGGGAAGGTTCCGCAGCCCGGAATGTCAGGGCAACCTTTGTTGTTGTGGACGCAAGGTCTGCCTATAATGCCCTGATTGGCAGGGCCACGCTGGATGAAATCGAGGCCGCAATCTCCATCAGAGCTCTCACCATTGCGTATGTCACGGACTTCGGGCTGGAAGGAAAGATACGTGGGGACCAGGAGTCAGCCAGACAATGCTACTCCGTGGCCCTACAAGAGCACGAAAGGGACAGAAAAGGAAAAAGAAAAGCTGACAGTTCCCCCTGCAGGGAAGGCGAAGTCCCAGTCGAGCACCCGACGCCCGACCGCCTGGAACCAGGAGGCGAAAGCATGCTGGTAGACTTAGAACCAGGAAAACAGGTCCTGGTGGGAACAGGTTTGGAGGAATCCTACCAGGCCGAACTGGTCAAACTTCTGAGAAAAAACAAAGACGTGTTTGCCTATTCTGCAGACGAGATGCCCGGCGTGGATCCCTCATGCATCGTTCACAAGCTGAACGTAAGCATGGATGCTCGCCCTGTAAAGCAAAAGAAACGAAACATGTCTGCAGAAAAAGACGCAGCAATCAAGGAAGAAATCGACAAACTCTTGAAAGCAGACTTCATTGAAGTCTGCGACTACCCAGAATGGCTGGCAAATGTTGTCATGGTCAAAAAGTCGTCTGGAGCATGGAGAATGTGCGTCGACTTTACGAACCTGAACAAAGCCTGCCCGAAAGACTGCTATCCGCTCCCTCGGATCGATCAATTGGTAGACGCCACCAGTGGCTACACCATGCTAAGCTTCTTAGACGCCTTTTCAGGCTACCACCAAGTGTACTTGTGGCAGCCAGACAGGGTGAAGTGTGCGTTCATCACTAGTTCGGGCACTTACATGTATAAGATGATGCCCTTCGGGCTCAAAAATGCGGGAGCTACGTACCAGCGTCTGGTTGACAAAGTGTTTGAAAAACAAAAAGGCAGAAACATTGAGGCTTACGTTGATGATGCCATCGTAAAAAGCAGGGAAGACAGGGAGCACCTGACAGACTTGCAGGAAACCTTCAATTCCCTGCGCGCTTACAAAATGAAACTAAATCCGAAAAAATGCACGTTTGGAGTACGCTCCGGAAAATTCCTAGGGTTCTTGGTCAGTTCTCGGGGTATAGATGCCAACCCTGAAAAAATTCAGGCAGTCCTAAACCTCCCTGAGCCCAAGACCATCAAGGACATCCAGCGCCTGACGGGACGAATGGCCGCCTTGGCACGATTCATAGCCCGATCAGCAGACAGAGCCACTCCTTTTTTCAAAATTCTGAAAGGAAACAAACAGTTCAAATGGGAAAGCGAGCAGAAAGAGGCCTTCGAGCAACTGAAAGACCACCTTAAAAGGCTCCCTACCCTAGCAAGACCAGTAGCAGGAGAGAAACTCTTCCTCTACATTGCAGTAACTAATATAACTGTCAGCGCGGTCATCCTACGGGAAGAGGCAGGCACCCAGCAACCTATATACTTTGTGAGTCATGCGCTGGGGGCAGCTGAGAAGAATTATCCGATGGTTGAAAAAGCCGCCTACGCGGTCATAATTGCAGCCAGGAAGCTCAGACCTTATTTTGACGCGCATCCAGTCATAGTCCTCACCGACCAACCCCTGGAAAAGGTGTTGGAAAAATTCGAAAAATCGGGAAGACTGTTGAAATGGGCCATTGAGCTAAGTGGGCTAGGTATCTCTTACCAGCCAAGAACAGCCATCAAAGCCCAAGCTCTGGCAGACTTTTTGGCTGAGTGCTCCCATTCAGGGGAAGAGGAAGCCCCCGCCCAAGAATGGGTCGTATACACTGATGGGTCCTCAACGGCCAACGGCGCAGGCGCAGGCGTCGTATTAACCAGCCCAGAAGGGACCGACTTTGAGCATGCTCTCAGATTCGTTTTCCCAGCATCAAACAATGAAGCAGAATATGAAGCAGTACTCGCAGGCGTCAGGCTGGCTAAAGCCGCAGGGGCGGAACGAATTGTTTTAGCAACAGACTCCCAGCTCATCGCCAACCAAATCAATGGGGAATACGAGGCAAGGGACCAAGCAATGGCCACATACCTAGAGATGGTAAAGGGAGAATTGTCCAGCCTGAAATCATACGAGGTCAAACAAATTCCCCGATCCCAGAACAACAGAGCAGATGCCCTGTCAAAACTGGCAAGCTCCAGTCTGCAGGACATCCGAAGATCAGTATGGGTCGACGTTTTACACGAGAAGTCAACTGATCCCTGTCAAACGATTAATGCCGTAGAAGAGGAGCTGGAAAGCTGGATGACCCCTTTCATCCAGTACAAGAGGCACGGCATCTTACCGTCAGACACGTTACAAAAAAGGAAGGTACAGGCTAAAGCGGCCTGGTTCATATTCATTAATGGAGAACTCTACAAAAAATCTTTTACTTATCCCCTGCTTAAATGCCTACGTGCGGATCAGGCTGCTGAGGTATTGGATGATATCCACTCAGGGATTTGTGGGCATCACATTGGCGGGAGGTCGCTGGCCCACAAGGCCCTCAGGGCAGGCTACTTCTGGCCTACCATGCTGGCAGATGCCAAGAGCCTGACCCAGAAATGCAGAAAATGTCAACTTTTTGCCCCATCGATCCATGCCCCAGCTCAGGAGCTCAGGCCAATCCTATCTCCCATCCCTTTTGCTCAATGGGGGATGGACATCCTAGGACCCTTCACGGTGGCCACGGGGGGCAGAAAATTCTTAATTGTCGCCATAGACTACTTCACCAAATGGGTGGAGGCTGAAGCTGTGCCTAACATCACTGAGCCGGCAGTCAGGAAGGTAATCTGGCGAAATGTCATCACCCGGTTCGGTGTACCAAAAATGCTGGTATTTGACCACGGAAGGCAGTTCGATAATGACCCACTAAGAAACTGGCTGGAAAGCCACAACATCTTGGTCGCCTACTCAGCCGTCTGCCATCCTCAAACCAATGGACAGGCGGAAGCAGCCAACAAACAAATTCTGAACGGCCTGAAGAAAATGGTGGATGACTGCAAAGGCAGGTGGGCTGATGAACTCCCCAGTATACTCTGGTCCATCCGAACTACCAGAAAGGAGTCAACAGGCCAGACCCCATTTGGCCTAGTATATGGAGCAGAGGCTTTATTGCCAATTGAGACAAGGATTCCCTCTCTACGTTCTCTGCAGTACAACCAGGCTGAGAATGAAGCCGCAATGGTTGAGGCCCTGGACCTGGTAAATGAGCTAAGAGAGGAAGCCAGTACCAATATCGCTGCCTACCAGCAGCGAATGAGGAAAGCTTTCAATAGCAAAGTCCGACAGAGGAGCTTCCAGGTGGGCGAATTAGTTCTGAGAAAAACACAGGCGATTGGAAAGTCAAGAGAGCATGGGAAGCTAAGTGCCAATTGGGAAGGCCCATACCAAATAACTCAGGTTCTGAGTCCAGGCACGTACAGGATAGCCAATCTGGAGGGACAAGAGTTAGGCGCTCATTGGAATGCAGATACACTAAAGAAATATTACGTCTAAGCAAAAGTGTAGGCAATTTCTACTTTTACTAGAGTAAAAAGGCGGAGGACGATCAGAAATGTCGACGGCTCCGACCACCCCTATGTCAAGAAGAAAATTTTAAGAGGAATGAGAAAATGCAGATTTATACTCGTTGCCTGTTCACACTCGCGTCTTTCACACACAAACGAGCAGGGGGCAATAGGGGGAGGCCCCCCTGTTGCCAAAATTGGGAAAAGTGAACCCCCCAACGCAAACCAGAGAAAGCTACCCTGCCTACCTCTGGGCAGGCAGGGGGCAGGCCCCCTGGACTTTGAACGAAAAGCCAGGAGCAGGCCATACCAACAAGGACTGGGGGCAGGCCCCCCAGCCTTGTATAAAAAACGCAAAAAGCTACCCTGCCCACCTCTGGGTAGGCAGGGGGCAGGCCCCCTGGACTTTGAACGAAAAGCCAGGAGCAGGCCAAACCAACAAGGACTGGGGGCAGGCCCCCCAGCCTTGTATAAAAAACGCAAAAAGCTACCCTGCCCACCTCTGGGTAGGCAGGGGGCAGGCCCCCTGGACTTTGAACGAAAAGCCAGGAGCAGGCCATACCAACAAGGACTGGGGGCAGGCCCCTCAGCCTTGTATAAAAAACGCAAAAAAGCTACCCTGCCTACCTCTGGGCAGGCAGGGGGCAGGCCCCCTGGATTTTGAACGAAAAGCCAGGAGCAGGCCATACCAACAAAGACTGGGGGCAGGCCCCCCAGCCTTGTAGAAAAAACGCTGAGGAATCTCCCTTCCTACCCCTAGGCAGGCAGGGGGCAGGCTCCCTGGATTTTAAACAAAAATCAGGGACGGGCCAAGCAAACAAAAACCCTCCTACCTACAGGCGGGTGGGTTGCAAATCAAACTCATGAAGAATCAAAATACACAAGCAAACAGAAAATTCACATATAAAAGAAAAAGTAGCGTCGAGGAAATACAAGACAAGTTTTCAAGTTTTCAAGACAAATAGTTACAACCAGGGGTACGGCAGCCGGCCACCAAAGGGCTCGGCGCGCAAAAAGGCAAGGAAGTTAAAGCGTTAGCACAGGCGCAGCAGGAGACGAGCAAGAGCCCTCTGAGGAAGACTGCCCTCCATGTTAAGCAGGGGGAGCGTCTGGACCGGAAGCGTCTCCCTCAGACAACCTACGCATTTGAGCTTCATCCTTGGCTGTGTAAAGGGCACGGAAAGCATCTTCGTCAAAACCCGGGAACATCTCCCTGACAGCTTCCATCACAACCTTCAGGCAGGAGTTAGCACCATTAATGAATCCCGCCGACACCGCCACTTCCACCTCCTGGAGAATCTCACCCCTCTCTTTCTCCCAGTCTTCGGTCTTCGTCGCCAGATCCTCGGTCTTCGCCGCCAGATCGCCAAGGGCCGTCTGCAGATCAGAGTTTGCCTTAGAAAGGCGCTCACCAAGGTCAACAACGCTCTTCTTAGCATGATCCAGTTCAGCCAGAGCTTTTCTGGCCCGCTCCAATTCAGCAAAGGCCTGCTGCGCTCTCTTGGACTCCTCCCCCAGGCGAGACACCTCCCGTGTAGCTTTCTCGCTCTCAGACTTCCAGTGGATAGCCCGACCCCTGGCCTCTTCTAGCTCAATCTCCTTTTTCGCCAGCTGATCCTTCAGGCTGGCAATGAGAGCAACGTCCCTCTCCACTGCAGAAAGGCGGTCTGGGTTGGCTAGTTCCTCGTCACTCAGGCGACCAAGGGCAGCCAGCTCCGCGGAAGCCTGCATAATTCGGGAGGTGCGCTTAATATACTGGGTCACTTGACTGGCAGCGGACTTGACGGTCTTGAGAAGATGGTCAGTTAAAACCGCCCCTGAGTCGGAGAGTAGGGCAGAGATATCCCGGCTGTCACCCGCATTGTAGTGGAACTCAACGTTCTCCTCAGATAAAAGGGTGGCGGGAATCTCCGGAGCAAAACGCTTGGGTTCAGGCGTGGCAGTCTCCAAATCCACCACCTGGTCAACGTTAGGGGCCTCCCGACTCCTCTTTCTGATCAATGCCCGGGGGGTACTCTCCCCAGTCTCCTCGGAACCTGCGGCCCGCGGCTGCGAGGGAATCTGAATCCCTGCTGAAAGGCCCTCTTGCCTGCCAACGGGCGAAGGAGTAGCCTCAAAAGCAATCGCCCTCGCAGCTGGCGAGGGGGTAGCCTCAGAAACCGCCGTCTTGGCGGGCGTAACTCGAGGAGGAGGGGGAAGCCTTGGCCTACTGAATGACAGGCCCTTCAAATGCTTCATCAGATTTTTCTCGCCTCTCCTAAAACCAGGGGGAAGAGAAGGGCGACTCTGGATGACAGTAAGGTTCTCGTCCAGGCCCAGGCGTCTCACCTCTCCTTTCCTCCAGATGAAAGTGGCAAGAGCTGCAAAGCAAACAAACAGGCCGTTAAAGCATTTAAAAAAAATACACAAGAGTTAGAAGGAATCACCAACACTCCTGAACTACCTTTATCCAGACCCGGATTCATGCCCAGCCGGGTCAAATAATTGTCAGTCGCTAAAAGCTCCGCATGAGGGAGCCATAAGGTGGGGCCATACACCCCGTACTTGTTGGTATGGCCTGCAAAGTAGGCCGTCAACTCTTTCTCCTTCTCACTTAGCTTAACCTCCAAAGCCTTTCCGCCCACGCCAGGGTGGTACTCCTCAGGGGTCTCCATCCTAGTGTGGACGTGATTCCTGAAGTGACGAGGAATCCTCCACCCATGGGTGCTGTGTACGTAAATGAAGTTGTTCTTCCAATCCCTCAAGCTGTCCATACCAGGCCACACCAAACAATGTCCCTTCTGCCTCAAAAGGGACCAGTAACCAGGGGAGCCCGTACTCCCAGATGAAACCATCTGCAAACCCACCATGAACCGCAGGGCGTCGATGGAAGGCTCCATGCGGTGGAAAAGGCAGGTCCAGACGTATGAAATCAACGCCCTGACAGCTGTGGCTGTCAGCTGGGCGACGGCGACGTTCATGTGCCTGAAGATCTCCTCTAAGACAGGATGGAGGGGAAAGCGAAGGCCAAACTCTAAACATTTATGAAAGACCGCTATACACCCATCCGGGGGGTTGCATACGGTATCCTTTTCGCCGGGGACAACAACTGTGTACCCCTCCCCAAAGTTATACAGCCGCTCAATCACGACGGCGGCGTTCTTAGCAAGGATTACATCCCGATTTTTCGGGTCAGGAAACGTGCTCAGAGGGATGCGGTACTTAGCCTTGTCCAGATAATAAACCCTCCCCTTCTCCCGACGAACGAGGGGGCCGGAAGTTCGGGAAGGGTCAACCTCCAACGCCTCGTCGTCCGAATCGATAGCGTCGAACGAGGGAGGTTCAGGAGAATTACCGCCCCCACTATTAGCCGAGTGTTCCTCCTCAAAATCAACCTCCCTAGAGGAGGAGGCAAAGTCCACCCCTTCCCCCCTCCTTGATGGGTCGGTAAAGGGCAAAATCCTTTCACGGGTTCCCGACATGATTACTCTAAAAAAGGAAAAAGATGCAGAAAAAAGAAAACCGAAGAAAGAAAAAGAGCGGAGGATGGAAATCTGACCTAAGGATCGCCCGACAGCACGCCACAAGCCCAAAGAGGGAGTTTCAGGGAAATGGGAGTGCAAGGAAGAAGTGATCCGTCAATACCCAAAGGTTTTTGGCGAAAAGAAGAGAGTGAAGAAATATCGAAAGAAAAGAGAGATTGGAAAAGAGGAAGGTGATGGACAATGAATCACTTTTATAGAGGAGGGCATGCCAAGAGTCACTCAGCCCTCTGGAATTCGCCCAAGGGCAGCTGTCCACGTGTCACCCCTGGGGAGGCCTGCCCTAGGCAGCTTCCCAAGAAAAACCTTGGGAGGACCAAAAGGTGTCAGCAGGCTGATCACTCTATGACGTCCCCCCTGAAGTGATTTCATTGAAAAAAAAAAAAAAAAAAAAAAAAAAAAAAATAGTCATTTCATTGAAAACCCCGCAAGGGAAAGATACATCGCAAGACGAGCATAAAAGAAAATTACATAAGGCTTGAAAAAATTCCAGCCTGACAGAAGTTAAAAGGCCCTGCCACGCAGGCCTAGTCGTCCCCCAAATCCGGGGAATAATCTCCAGGACTGCCCGGACTCCCGAGAGTCGAACCCCAGTCCCAACTTGGGGAACCCTGAAAGGGGTCACTTGAAGCACCATCATCATCTCTGTCGCTCAAGCAGCCGAGACCTTCACTGTCGCCAGAATCATGACTGCTGTCTTCCCAATCCCTTCCAAAAGGGACAGCACGGGACTCATCGCAAGTGCGACAGCCTGTCTTCTTCACAGGCGAAGAAGAGCCCGACTCCAAGGAAGAATCGGTGCCAGAGTTGGGGCCGAATTGTTCAGGGTGCAGCCATGGAAAACATTCATGGCACCCCCTATCATAACAGCCCCCCCCTTGGGAGCAACGCCTGAACCTAGGCGCAGCAGGAGGAGGGGACCTCCTAGGGCGTTTGCCCATCCTGATAGAGGCCTTCCGACCCCTCCAGCGAAGGCGAAGCTGAGAGCAGCGACTCCGACGAACAGCTAAATAAGCCGTCCGCGCATATCTGAGCCTCCAAAACCCCCTGAAGATGAAGGAAACATGTTTGACTCCACGGTGAACCACACTTTTCTTGATCCAAGCCATGTTTAAAATGAGGAAAACGGAAAGATTGAAGGTGGAATGAAGCACAAATGATCAAGAAAGCCAAAGGTTTTATACCAAGGAAAATCCCGCATTAATGGTGTCCCAACCATCTCTGCAAGGGAGAGGGCCAATCAGCGGAGCGGCACGCTGCCCAAAAATTCTTTATGCAAAGGGGGGTAATCATAACAAAAGACGTTTGAACTCCCTGAGTGCTCAGAGAAATTAAAGCATGTTCCCTCGGGAACATGCGACGCATTAAATGCAAAGTGTCCAAAGAAGCAACCTCCCGCTGCCCCGGAACAAGACATCGCCTGCCGAGCTGGAACCCCGTTCCTCCTCAGCCGGCGAGGGCCAATTGATGGGGGTCGGTTACCTGTCATGGGCCGCCTGCCAAACAGGCCCCGAGGCGGCCAAGTCCCAAAAGGGGGAAAAGGTCTGTCAAGAAGCTTTTTCCCATCTATCACTGGGATCTCCAAAGGTGGCCCCAATTTCTCGGGCCATCCGCCAAACGAGGTAAACCAAGCCTGCCGCCTGCTTCCAGGGCGTTCCCGCCTGAATGAAGCCGAAGGAAAACCGAGGACCCATCCGTCTTTTTATCTAAGGTAAGGGGAAATGGGTGGACAAGGTAAGTCCACGTGTCGCGCCAACATCCACACACTTCCCTCCTCTTCTTTCTCTTTTCCTCTCTCTTGTGGGAAGGTATAAATACCTACCCATTTCCCACATGAGAGGGGTTGGATTTTCTCTCTCTGGACTCTTACTCTTAAAACGCCACCTAGTTCCTCACGAGCTAGGTTCGTAAAGGCACTTCACGGACTGACTTAGGCATCGGAGAGGGTTTCCTCGGACAACCTCCGAGGCCCTGTGCGTTTATTTGTGCAGGGAGCAGGCCATTTTCCGCCGGGAAAGTCCGACTCTAAGAGTGAGAGAAAAGGGAGATCAAGGAAATCAAGCAATTAATCATCCATCCTCAATTCAATTACACTACCCGGATTCTAGGCCGGGTAAATTGTTTCCGTAACCGGAACAACTATTATAGGCACATCTATAATGACTGCAGGAAACCGAGCCCGTGTTTTCCTTTTACCTATTCCATGTCTGGTATAGAAAGCCACGTAACTACCCGTAGCAGGAGCATATCGAATCCAATGACAAATCTAGGTAGTCTCCTAGTTTGGGTTCAAGACGGGAGGCAAGCCCATTTCCCACAATTTCCCACAATAAAACACCCATCCAATGAGATCAACCAATCCCTACCTTAGGTGTTAGTCTGACCAACAAAAAAAAACTGGACAAAAAAGAAAAAAAAGTCCAATACAAGAAAAAGCAAAAGGCCAAAACAAAAAAGCAGGCCATTATCAAAAAAAGAAGAGGCACCCATGACCGAGGTTAAGCGGTCAATCCAAATGAAGAATCCCGAGACCGGGGCTAAGAGGTCAACCAAAAAATATTCAAACAAACCATGACCGTAGTGAAAACGATCAATTCAAAATTATCAATACTCATACCATCCAATAAGGGAGAGACAATCAAGCTGGTCAGCTAACACCACATTTAGCCTTCCCACATTACAACCCTCAAGACCTTCCCGAGACCCAGGCCAGAGACAGCCCGGAATTTTGAGGATTCAAGCTCCATAGGATACCCCTAACCATTAGGGCCAGACATGGAAACCAGATCCCGCATTATCGAAACTTATCCCGATCAAAGTTCGAGCCATTTTACTCGACTTCCCCTTTACATAACAAAATTCACAATCACCTTACAAAGACCCGAGAGCAAAACTCGTCAAATCCCCCGAGAGCAAAACTCGTCAAATCCCCCCGAGAGCAAAACTCGTCAAATCCCCCCGAGAGCAAAACTCGTCAAATCCCCTCGAGAGCAAAACTCGTCAAATCCCCCCGAGAGCAAAACTCGTCAAATCCCCCGAGAGCAAAACTCGTCAAATCCCCCCGAGAGCAAAACTCGTCAAATCCCCCCGAGAGCAAAACTCGTCAAATCCCCGAGAGCAGAACTCGTTAAAATCCCCGAGAGCAGAACTCGTTAAAATTCCCGAGAGCAGAACTCGTTAAAATCCCATACCAATTCTCTTCATTAAAACCAATTACCAACCCCAAACACGGGAATTCAACTTGCAGTCGGCATAGAACATGCCCAAATAGTTCACACCACCTCTGGGGGCTATCCCGGAGAATGCTCACAGTCACATGATCAATATCCTAACCATTCTAGCCCTTTGATCAAGACATCACTGGGAATGCACCTAGCCTACACCACCGCTATGGCTAGTTACACACAAAGCCCTAATAAACTAGGCACCATAATCCACTGAACTACGGCTTGGTTTGATTTCACCACACGTGAATACGTAGGCAGCCTTTCAACAGAGGCACAACCACCCACATTGACACACATTCAAAAAGCACCATCATTCCGGTCACGACACTGTCATGTTCTCGACAGTTAGCTTTGTCATTCTGGGGGCTTCTCCTAAGCTGAAGTTCTCCATCCACTCACATAATCCAAATAATTTCAAAATCTAGCCTCCTTTCTATAATGTGTCCTAGTACTCGGCTCAGTCGAAGACAAGAATCTGTCAGGACTCGAGGCAATACCCACTTTGGAAATGTACCCTAAAATTAAAAAGGATTCAAAAGAGCACTGGTCTACAGCATTGCCACTGCCAAGTCCTGCAAAAACAGTCTCATTACAGACTATTGCAAATCCCCCCATAGCACAGCCTTCCTATTCCGAGGATTCGACCGTGTTGTCACTCGCCTAAGCTACGGAATAGTGCAACTTAAGAGTCTTGTCATCTTAGGTGGCCCACCTCCTTACCAAGTCACGGTCCAACCCTTAGAGAGTCCAAAGTCGTGTCTGTCAACTCGTCATGTCGCGTCCAGAGTCGAGTCTGTCAGTAGACCTCTCTTCAAATTCTCATTTTAAAATTTGCAAAAACTTAGCCATTTGAAAAAAAAATCTTTTCGACAAGGTCAAAATTCAATCTATTTAAACTGCAAATTTCTTTTCCACCTCTTTCAATTTTGAAAACCTATTTCCTAGCACGTGAGTTGCTTTCAGGAATTCGATTTCAAAATGCAGCAACAATCATTTTTATTCCCCAGCGCGAGTCATATTTGTTTCGCTTACGTATTGCATGCAAAATTTATGTAACTTATACAGGTACAAATCACGACAGCGCAATTCACATAACTCCCCAGCGACATTTAACAGGATGAGCCCATATATAGGCGCACCTAAGTCTTATACGACAAGTCCAATTCCCCACGGAGTTATCATCAGCTCAGGTACATTTCTAATCCATGGCCGGCGGGCCCTTCACGCAGGTCTAATGGACCTTAAACGACCCGACCGGAAGCTGCCAGGTTTTAATCCTTGATTGACCTGGTGGCTACTCTAACTTTCGCCCTGTCCAAGCCTCAGTCAGAGTCGGGGCTCTGTAGACACCCACATTTTGACCGCCAGGTGTCTATAGTAGTTTCCGACAAACATCAGATGATGATCGGACGCTAACGTGCTTTAACGTACTCGGAAATGGGCTCGTAATGATGGACATTTGGCCTAGGCATTTTAAGGAGTACAAATTTCACAAAACCAACCTCAAATTCAGGCCCAGTGGGTCGTTTCGAGTCAAATAACACTAATTTGGGTCGAATCCGACACCAGGGGTAAAACCGTCTTTTAGCGACCGAGTCAAAACCCGGTCAAAGATATTTCTCGAAACTTGTAGGCTGACCGTGAGGTCTCACACGTCCTATTCGGACTCCAATTCTACAAAAATCAGCTACACAAAGCAATAAACAATTCCGTTTAAGGTAGAATTCGATCCCGAGTAGGAATACTATCCGAGAACCGATTCAAGCACCCAACCGAGTGTAAACCACTCGGCCAAGTAGTACAAACCAGCCGGTTTTCCTCTTTTCTTCTCTCATAAGAAAACGGAATTCTCGTTATCCTCAGCTTCTTACTCAAGCGGTAATTCTAGCTCAAACGGGAATCCTATTCAAAAAACCGATTCGAGCACCCGACCGAGTGTAAAACACTCGGCCAAAACAGCCCAAATCAGCCGGTTTCCTCTTTCTTCCTTCACAAGAAAGCGGAATTCTTATTTCCCTCAAATTCCTACGTTTCCTATCCTAAGCGGTAGTCAAACTCTCCCAAGCCAAGGTCGGGAATTCCCTATAAATAGCCCCTTGCATCCAACACAAAAAACACGATTTTATCAACAATTAATCACACACACGATTTATTTTCAGCAATAATACACACATTATCGACACACACACACATAATTCCTTAGCATCGAGAAACCGATATTACGTCCAAAACCCGAAGGAAAACCGGTCCCGACATCCGACACCCTTCACACGTCCCACCTAGCCGAGCCACCCTAGCCGAACCAAACATCACTCGACGCTCCCGTGCCTAGCCACATTCCGACGAGCCCCGATCCGAGTCAACAAAAGCATGTAGGTTGAGGGTGTACCAAACCCGATTTCTCCCTTTCTTCTCCTCTCCTCTCTTCGTCCGTTTTTTTTTATGGGTCAAGAGTCGTTTTTTTATTTTTCTAATATCGTTATTAACGAAAAACTATTTTCATAACGAATATTCTAAAAAATATGATATCGATTTTTCTATAATCGAATATTGTATCGAAAAGAATTATATTAAGATCTCGATGATGTCAAAAAATCGTTACATTCTTTTTCGTTCAAAATTCTTTTCTCTTACTTTTCGTTCAAAACAAATAATTTTACAAAACCTTTTTTTAAAACTCATTCTAAATATCCGATATCGATTTCATAATCGAATATCGGATACGACGAATATCGAAAACATAAATCGAGTACAAATTAATTCATATTTTGTACGCGATTTATCAACTTAGCAATTTCGAACAAAATACAAAAACCGGACGGCTCGCAATCCGGATCGTTTTTTTAAATTTTTTGGTCGTTTTATTATTTATTCTACGAAACGATTTCTAAAATTTGCATCTTTTCTAAAACTATTCCAAATATTTGATATTGATTTCGTAGTCAATTATCGAATATAGCGAATATCGAAAATATTAATTCGAGTACGAATCATGCAATATTCGTACGCGATTTAATAAATCAAATTTTCAGAAAACCGCGTCCAAAATCATCCCGACGCGCGACCCGCCGGCATCCCGGGCGAGCCGCGCGGCCGGCTGTCCCGACGCACCCTTTTCGCCTTTTTTATTATTTTTCGAACATCATTTTTTATACAAAACAACGTCTTTTCAGCAATATTTTCAGATTTCGATTAATATTTATTTTCTCGATCTCGCATATTTATATTTGCTATATTATTTTTTACAAATCGATACTAACTCGTTTGTTCATCTTTTGTAGCAAATTCATCCTTTTTATTTCATTTGTTTTATTATACTAAAACGAATCTCACATGTTAAATTTGACTTTGACATTAATTAATTTTTCATGCATTAAACCGACTTAGCAACCCGTTCAATTCCTCACATCCTTAGGAAAACAATGTTTGCATATCATTCATCGTTCAACTAACGCGCGCATTAAAACGTCATTCGATATCCTAGTAGAGGCCGCTAATGTGCGGGCGGGGTTGGGTGTTCTTAGTGAACTTCCCAACACGTACCCTCACCCCTTACTCAGAACCGTGGTTTCCGGATGTCCGAAACCATTGGCAACGAGAGTCATTCAATATACGATTAACCGCTCAAGTCGGCATCTATATCGATATGCAAAGGGACGAGCCCAATAAACTCTCACATCGGAAATGGGCCGTATTTTGTACACGGCCCACTACGACATAGAGTGGGCTCGAACGGTTCCGAATAACAATAAAATTCGGTGGCGACTCCGACTTCGATTTAAATTTCCATTTGACCATCTCATGGAGATTCATTCGCCTCCCCAAAACCCGCGCGTGGCCGCGTCGGGGTGGACCTATGTCATGTCCACAGGAGTATACTTTTGGACAAATGATTTCTCTTATTTATGATATCTCATCATAATTTTTCGATGTGTGATAATTCTCTTAAATTTATAGTTTTAAGAACTCTTTTTAGGACTCCAAAAATTTCTAATTGATATTTAAAGATGATGATTACTTTTATTTATATAACAGAATTTCATCACTTTTGTAATTTTTTTGATGTGGGATAATTTTTAATTCAATTTACAGCCTTAAGAGGAGTATTATAAGATTCAAAAAAAATTGATTAATATTTAAAACGAATAATTTCTCTTTTTGATGATGTAGAATTTTACCACCTCATCATGATTTTTTGATGCGGGATAATTTTAATTTAGTTTATATAGTCTTAAAAAGTTCTTTTAGAACTCAAAAGATTTCTCGTTGATATCTAAAAACAAATGATTGTTTTTATTCCGTATTTATATAGTAGAATTTCTATCACCTAATTATAATTTCTCGATGTCTCTTATTTGTGATATAGAATTTCAATCACCTCATCATAATTTTTTGATTTTTTTCCATTAGCTTAAGGTCCTAAGAGCATTTTTAAGACTCAAAATTTTTTTTTAGCTTATATCCAAGGACAAATGATTATTATTTATAATATAGAATTCTTCACATCATCATAATTTTTCGATGTGAGACAACGTTAGGATAATTATAATAATAAAAGAGTTTGTTTTTTTATATCTAACTAAAGAATGAGTGATTACTCTTATTTATATAATAAAATTCGATCACCTTATTATAATTTTTCGATGTGGGATAATCTCACCTAAGTTTATAGTTTCAAGTACTTTTGTAACTCAATTTTTTTTATTAAGAACGAATTATTTATCTTATTTATAATATCAAATTCCATCACCTCATAATTTTTCGATATAAAATAATTTTGACTTAAATTTAGATATAGCCTTATAAACTCTTGTAATAATTTTGAGTTTATAGTCTTAAGAAATTTTTAAGATATAATTAAATTTTGGAATATATCTAATAACAAATGATTAGTAATAATTTGAAGGAATGATTACTTTTATTTGTATAATAAAATTTTATCGTCTTATTGTAGAATTAATTACTTTAATTTATTATTTATAATATAATTTCATCACCTTGTTATATTTTTCGATGTGACATAATGTCACTTAAGTTTGTAGTCTTATTAAGATATTTTCTAAGACTCAAAAGTTTATTTATTGATTTTAAGAATGAATGATTAGTTTTACTTATAATATAGAATTTCATTATCATAATTTTTTTGATGTGGGATAATTTATTGTCTCAAGAACTCCTTTTAAGACCCAAGAGAACAAATGATTACTTTTATTTATAATATAGAATCATCATCTTATTTTAATTGTTTCGATGTGGGATAATTTTAAGTTTGTAGTCTTATTAAGAGTTTTTTTAAGACTCCAAAATTTTTTAGTTGATATTCAAAAACAATGATTACTTTTATTTATATTATAGAATTCCATAACCTCATCATAATTTTTCGATGTGGGATAATTATTTAAGATTATAATCTTAATAGTTCTTTATGACTCAAAAGATTTTTGGTGGATATCTAAAGACGGAGGATTACTATTATTTATAATAATAAAATTCTATCACCTCATTATAATTTTGATGTGATTAAGAGTTTTTTTAAGACTAAAAGTATTTTTTTTGTTGATATTTAAGAACAAATGATTATTCTTATTTATAATATAAAATCTCATTGTCATAATTGTTTTTGACGTGGGATAATATAAATTACTCTCTCAAAAGCTCTTTTTAAGACTCAAGCAAAAGAACACATGATTACTCTAGTATAGATTCATCATCGGATAATTTTAAATTTGTAGTTATACAGAGCTTTTTTAAGACTCAATTTTTTGGTCGATATTTAAAAACAATGATTCCAAAACCTCATCATTATTTTTCGATGTGAGATAATTTTTCACGGTTTATAATCTTAAGAGCTCTTGAAGACTCAATTTTTTTTTGGGTGGATATCTAAGCACAGATGATTACTCTTATTTATAATATAGAACTAGATGAATGCCCGTGCGTTGCACGGTGAATAAAATAATTAGTGATAAATGTGTAAATTTTAATGATTGTTACTAATTTGATTGTATATGAAAATAATATTGTGTTAATTAAATTAACTATTTGAAATTTCACTAATTATTTAATTAATTATTGTAATTTATTTAAGCATTTGTAAGTTTATTAAACTTTTTATTATTCTATAGTTGCGTTCCAAGATTACCATAACATTTTTATATTTCCTAGCACGATTCTAATTATTTCGTTTTTATAATTTCTTTTATGATATACTTTTTTGTTAAACGAAGTTTAAATATTTTTAGATGTAAATTATAAAACATCACATTAATATAATAGATTAAATATATATCTTTACATAATACTCCCTCCGTTCCAATGAATTGTTTGCCTATTCCATATTAGGGCGTCTCAATGAATTGTTTGCCTTTCTATTTTAGGAATGTTTTTTATGTGTAATTTGACTCTTGGCTCCACATGTCACATTCTAATTGGATCTCTTGCCCTTAGTGCCAAAAGCAAAGGCAAACAATTCATTGGAACGGAGGGAGTAATAGATCTAGAGAAAACAAATCGTTATCAATCAGAATAGACTACGTATTTCACGCTGTCTCAGTTCAATTTTTGTGGTGTTTTAGGTGATAATCGACTGTTTATATAGTGTTAATTTTTTGAGTTAGAGATGTAGTAGGACTTTTTGATGTGGAATTTTTCTACTTCAATTTATAGTCTTAAAAACTCATTTTAGGACTCAAAAGATTTTCAGTTGATATCTAAAGTCGAATGATTACTTTTATTTATATTAATAGAATTTCATTACTTTATTATAATTTCTCAATTTGATATAATTTTACTTCAATTTTTAGCCTTAAGAATTGTTATAAGACTCAAAAGATATATATTTATATACTTCCTCCCATCCATTCAATTCTTTACATGAAGGATTTCACAATTTTTAAGAAAAGTGGTAAAGGTAATAGTATTATTGGTAAATCAAATGATTTTATGGGTCCACCAAATTTAAAGTAAGAAAAAAGTAGTGACATTTTGTGTAGATAGAGTAAGGATATACTACCTCCGTCCCACTAAGATTGTCACATTTCATTAAAATACTCCTCACAAATAATAGGCAAATGGGACAATCATTTAGGGACGGAGGGAGTAAAGATTATAAGGTAAAGTGTTTTGCCAAAAGGGAAATGTAAAGAGTTGATTAGATTGTTCATTTATAGTAAGTGTATATATTTGAATGGATGAGAGAGAGTATATGACATTTTGTGTAGATAGAGTAAGGATATAAAGATTATAAGGTAAGTGTTTTGCGGGGAATGTAAAGAATTGATTAGATTGTCCATTTATATTAAGTGTAAAGAATTGAATGGATGAGAGGGAGTATATATGCTTTTGTTTATCTAAGATGTACTATTTTATGTCCATTCTATTGTTGATACAATAATAAAGATTATCATTTAGGGCTTTTACTTATATTTATCATAAATGTTTATGATAAAAATATTACAATATTTTTATTTAAGTTTATAGTCTTAAGAGCTTTTCAAAGACTCATAATATTTTATGATTATTCTTATTTATAATATAAAATTTCGGCACCATCATAATTTTTCCGATGTAGGTAATTAATAATTTTAGTTAGGACGAATGACTACGCTTATTTATAACAGAGAACTTCTTTCCTCCCATCATAAATTTTTGATTAAAAGTGTTAATTAATATCGCTTGATTTAATATATACTTTTCCTATTTCTCTTAAGATTGAAGAGCTACCTACTTTTTTCATGAAGTGTTTTAAAAAAGTTGGATTCTCTCACGTCGCTTGAAAAAAGCTTCAATTATATATTTATATATGATTTCATCACCTTATTATAATTCATCACTTTCTCGATCAAATAATATGAAACAAATAATATGAAATTTATACTCTAATGAAAGCATTTTTCACCACGAATCTAATTATTTCATTTTTATAATTATTTTTGCGATAATTTTTTGTTAAACGAAATTTAAAAGTTTTAAGATGCAAATTATAAAACATCACATTAATATAATAGATTTAATATATTATTATAATAATTAAAAGATTCTCTACTTGATTTTTTTTATTATTAATGATATTTTCCTAAAGTTTTGATGCAACGGACCAATCATATCGCTCGAAAAGTTCCTCCTTTATATATATATATATATATATATATATATATATATATATATATATATATATTAACATTTTCGTATCATAATAATTTAAACCATTCAAAATAACAACAACCGAGTCACTATAGAAACATTAACGAAAACAAACAAGACGGATAACGTAACATGTAACGTCAAAGAAATAAAAAAATTACGAAAAATAGGTCTCGGCGCCAAAAAATGGCGCCCAAGACACCCCTCAGGCATCCAAAATTGGCGCCCAGGAGACCCCTCAGGCGCCATTTTTGAGCGCTCAAGAGACCCCACCGGCGCCCAAAACCGACGCCCGCGACGATTTCAGCGCCCCTCTTCGTTAAAATCGCACCCAAAATCACGCAAATCGAAACCAATAACGAACACGACAAACCGTAAATACTAAAATCATCGACCTAATAATAATTATAATCAAACTAATCGACCTAAAAAAATCAATTACAAAGCAAAAGTACTACAAAATAGATAGATATACTTACTTGACTACGGATTTGGAGTGGGATTGGAAGCGGTTTTATATTTGAAAAGCGGTTTTTTTAGTAATTATTTTAAAGAGAGAGAAAGAAGTGAAAGTGAATTGTGAGGAGGGAGTTTATATAGAAATTTCCTAAAAAGATTCCCGGGTTACATTGAGACACGTGTCTCAAAAACCGTAAAAAAAGACAAAAACCGTAATCTTAAATTAGTCCGGAAATAATAATTACATTAATTAAGAAACTTAATGAATATCATTAATCATAATTACAGAAGGGTAAAAGAGTAAATTCACGCATAAAGCACCGACGACCTGACTGAAATGCCGACGACCTGAAGTAGTAGAGCCCTAATTACACATCAAGTATAACCTTTGTAGAATACAATGACAAGTGGAAGATGGGATGGTTAAGTAACACGGTTAAGTCCAAGCATTTTCAACCTCAATGCCAACAAATACGATAGTTTCCATTATATAACAAATATGTATGTTTAATATTTAATGTTTAATACTCCCTCCGTTTCATTGAAAGATTCCACCTAAAAAGGGACACATTTTTTAAGGATAATAATAAAATATTCAAAAGTAGAGAGGGTGTAAAGTAGGTGGGCCACCTAGGTAAGAGGGAAATAGTTATACCAAAAAATAAAGTGGAAGCTATCAAAGAAATTTACAAAAAAGGAAAAGTGGAAGCTTTCAATGAAACGGAGGAAGTATTAAATTAGTACGTGATTCCAAGTGATTTTAATATGATAATATTTATATATGATTCCAAGTGTTTTAAAAAAGTTGGAAACTGTCACGTCGCTCGAAAAAGCTTCAAATATATATATTTATTTATATATGATATATGATTTTTCAAATGAGTTTATAGGTTCACCAAACTCAAAGTAATGAAAAAGTAGTAACTTTTTGTGTAAATAGAGGAGGAATATGGAGATTGTTAAGGTCAAGTGTTTTGCCAAAAGAAAAATGGAAAGAATTGATTGGATTATTCATTTATATTAAGTGTAATGAATTGAATGGATGAGAGAGTATTTATGAGTTCATATCCTTACAAAATTTGATTATAATAATAAACCCAAAAATAACCAAAACCTTAATTATCAAACAATCTCAACAATCCGCACTTCACCAACAAAAAAAAAAAAAAACCAGTTTAAGGTTCAATTTCAACACCTCTTGACTTCATGATTCACTAGCTCTTAAAAATGAACAAGATGGTGGAAATACATTTTACATAATTTGCCTATGACTTTGAGTGCATTTTCTTTAGTTTTGTTCATAGTGGAGTAATAATCTTGCCGTAGGTGCAATGAAGCAATAATGTAACTGGTAGTTACTTTTCGGCTTCCAAAACAAGCTGCATGCGAAAATGGTAGCTGGCGATTTCCTTAGTTTGGGGATGAAAGTGAAGATAACACCAAAGCACTAGTGTGATGAAACATAGAGCTAAGACTGGACCAACCCAACCAAATTTCAGTTTCGGCGACCCAGAGTATCCCTATCGACAAATGAGACTGCCTTTTTCGAGTTGTCAAAAGTTTGATTTCTGTAAAACAAACAAGTATGATTGCTTGCAGGAATGGAGCACATCAACAAGCTTCACTATTTAAACTGCGTGGAAAATAAAATATATGTGTCTGAATTGGGTAACAAATACTCAGATTAGTGAACATAATGAAATGATGCCTATACACCATTCTTCAGTCGTGAGTCGTGACTTGTGTGTGTCTTATAATTAGGTAATCAAATCTTAATTATCAGCTTTGGGTCCTTGCAACTGCCGCCTCACCAATGCAGTGTAGATACCGTCTTTGTCCAAAAGCTCTTGGTGGCTGCCACTTTCCACCACCTGACCATCTGAAATAACTGCTACCACGTTTGCACTTTTTACAGTTGAAAGCCTGTGAGCAATCACCAGGACTGTTCTTCCCTCCATCAGGCGGTCCATCGCATCCTATACAGACAGACATTACATAAATCTTGCAGATGAAATACAGCAAGACTACTAGCTAGTATGTGAAGAAGATACATAAACTGATTAGTTTTTAACCTGTACTAGATATTCGCTTTCAGCATCGAGGGCACTAGTGGCTTCATCCAGCAATAGTACTTTAGGATTCATCATCAGAGCCCTGGCAATAGCTATACGTTGTTTCTGACCACCCGAAAGCCTAATCCCACGTTCCCCAACATGAGTCTGATATTTGTCCGGAAACTTGGATATAAATTCATGAGCATTAGCCATTTTCTGCGTAAGTTGACAATCGAACATGCAAGGTCAGAATACCATATGAAAGCGCATTTATTACACACTTCAAAATGGTGAGCATTGCTGGCAAAAATAAAATAAAAATATGGTGAGCATCGTACAGCTGCATTCTCTATGTCGGCAATGCTGGCTTTGCCATCCAGTCCATATGCAATGTTCTCTTCAATGGAGCAATTGAATAGAGTAGGCTCCTGGCTTACGATGCTAATCTGCAGTTCAAGTTAAAACAACAACAACACGAGCCTTACTCCTAAAATGATTTGGGGTTGGCTACCATGAATTATTCTTCGAAACGTCAAGTCGTCTCCAAAAAAACAGTCATATAAAAAGGCATAATAGTAGTAACAGTAAAAAGTAGAATAATAAAAATAATGATAAAAATACACATAGTTTCAAGGTAAGAATAAAGTAAAAAAGCGTTCAATGATTCTTTTTTAGAGTTGCAGGTTCCAAGTTGAAGGTGAAAAGTTTACTAAATACAAAAATAATTCTCCCGAGCTTTTCAGTAATAGTATCAAATAAGAACTACTCGATACAAAGTAGTGCTTTCTAAGTTTCACAAACAACAATGTTCTTTCCAGTTCGACGTTTAAACCATATACTCCGTATTACTTCTTTTACGGATAAAATTTTAAAGATAAATATTTTACTATTACCATTATACTCCCTCCGGTTTTAAATGATTGTCCCGTTTCAATATAATACTCCTCACATATATTGGGGCAATCATATAAAAGATTTGTTTGTCACAAACTAATTACACCTTAACTATCAAAGTTGTGAAAGCTTTGATCTGAAAGGGAAGAACATGTAAAGCACAGAAAGTAATAAAATGGCAGTACGATAGGATATGAAAAAATTATTTTACCTTGCTATGTAGGTGTTGGTGTGATATCTCTACAAGAGGGACTCCACTTAGTAAGATCTTACCCTTGGAAGGATCATAAAACCTCTCTATCAAGTTTGCAATTGTAGTCTACGTCAAGAGAAGAAGAAACTATAAGCTCAATGCTTCATTGGAAAACATTCTTCTTTGCAATATAGTCTCGAAACATTAAAAGACAGAGCAAGGTAATTGAGATATGGAGTAGTACTTTTCCACCACCACTTGGGCCAACAAGAGCGACTTTTGAACCAGGCTGCAATTTCAATGTTATTCCCTGGAATATGAAGGATATTATTAAGATCCACATTTAGTAAGGACACTCAGGAAAGACGTCGAGATTAGAGGAGCGTAACTATTACCTTGAGTACCATATCTTTTGGCCTTGAAGGATATGAAAACCAGACATCGTCCAGTGCCACTTCCGCATCTTGATCGCTAAACAAATTACAAAAAGGAAAAAGAAGAAAACTTAAAACAGATCAACTTGTTCATCACTTAACAGTTACAGCGTACAACATAGCACGTCAACTTCGCAGGTGCCACTTACAACAGCAGCATTAGCTGAAGACGCCTGTTCCTTACTAAAACCCATGTTAAAAACACAAACAAAGTTTTCAGCTGACCCATGACGAAAATTACGTTGATAACTGAACTGACCAACTGCTACTGCTACATAATAAAGAAACACATAGTTTAGCAAGCCTTGTTGTCTTCTCAAAAATAAGAATTCATTCGAAATACTTATTTCTCTTCGTAGCTCATATATTATAAAGAGTATCTGACTTTATTTTCCTCACATTACACTGGTTTTTTCGTCTGAATTATTTTGTTTTACGATTGCATTTTCCATCCACGTTAGGCCATCCCAAATCAACTTGGGACTAAGGCTTTGTTGTTCTTCATCCAAGGAAGGTAGCAACAACATATATGCCTAATTACTGCCCAATGTTTGCTTAATATATCACGGAGAAATGAGGATTGTTGAGACCACCTCTTCAATTAGGATGTCAATGTTTATCATAAATAGCCACTGCATCTAGGAGAAGCGCATGTGAGCTCGATATTACGTAAAAAAAAACACCAATGAGACTCGATACCAACACATTTCAATTCTATTTCAAGCATTTCCAAATGCTAAAATTAGTTTTAAAACAGAGAATGAGGATGATTTCAGTTGTCAGTGACGAAAAGATCAGTAGCCAAACTGGATTTTTCTTATGGTAACCGGACAAAAAAGATGAGTTCTGAGAATCAATAACGCACCCTACAGGACATTTAGATCCTGGTTTCGGCATAGATGATGTGCGGTCCAAGAGTTGGAAAACACGCCTACTAGCCCCTGCTGCTTTCATTGCAACTGTGTATAACCCGGTTAGTCCAGATATTGATTGCCCCACTGCAAAAGAAATGATAACACTTTTTGTCAAAAAGTGTTACATAGAAACCCAAATCTATCTAACTGTCAAGTAGACAGACTTTCGCATTATATTCTACAATTTTCAAGTAAACAGTGTATCTAATTTACATCACATACTTCATTTGTCCATGAATAAACTTCCTAGTTTGTTTTGTACAAAAAATTAATGTGGATTAAATTACAGGGACACAAACCATAATGACCACCAAACCGTGCCATAAAAAAAATTGCAGATTACTCGCAATGCAAACATGTATTAACCCTCATAAATTGCAGATCTCTGGACATCTCAAAATGGAAACAAGGATGGGACAGCAGGTTTATTATTTAAATATTACGGAGTATAAATCACAGAACAGTTTTGGCAGCAAATAGTTGAACAATTACCTGTCAAGCTATAGAGAATGAAGGATGTTAAAGCACCAGGAGACATGCCACCACTGCCATTGATTGTCAGAATAGCACCGTATATAACCACAACGATAACTGATAGAGTGGATGCTGCATTTAGTCCACCAAAGAATGCTCCTGCCACTTTCTGTAAGAGCCAAGTAGCCAACAACATTTGTTAGAAGATGCCAAAGAGTAAAATAAAATTCAAATAAGATATTTAGGAAAAGAATGTAAATCACAAGATAAACGTACTGCTTGTGTGAGTCCTAAGTTTAATGTCTCGTCCACTTTCTCAGAGTACCGTTGAATCTCAAAATCTTCCTGGGCAAAGGACCTTACTGTACGGATAGCACCAAAAGACTCCTGCACAGAAATGTACATTATGAAATTACTAAAGTTTTCATCCAAGATATGACAATGCTTCTACAACTAGTGAGGTGCCTAAAAATATGACACCAACTGAAAGAACTCTAATTCAATTAAATGCTACATGTACATCTTATTTTGACTATGGTGGCCTTACAAATACTTCATCCCATTTATCGTGTCCTCATTTGAAAATGGCGGATTGGCGGCCACACAGCCAACTTTAACCAATGTTTTCTAACAATATAAATTGCTCCAGGCAATTTAAAACGGTAAGATGATGATAGTCGTTTTTATAATCAAGCATTCAAGCTAGACAAACTTTACAGAATCTATTTCCGATCTATGTATATTTGGAGAAATTATTGGCCACAATCGAAAACATTTGACCGCCCATAAAAACGAGATGGAGACAATAGCTTATAGTGCAAAATGCTGGACAAACCTCTGCAATTGAAGAAGCTGCTGCAGCTGCAGCTTGAGTCTTGTGCGAAAGTTCACGGACAAAACGACCGAATTTCCGTACACCAACGGATATTGGAGGCACGACCACCAAAGCCAACACTGATCATAAATAGATGAGGAATTGATAAATGAAATCATAATATCATATAATAACATTGAATGCTCGACAACAGAGTACTTAAATCTTACACGTTAATTTCCACGACGTTGCAAACATGAAACCAAGACCAATAACTGCAGTTGCAAGGTTTCTCATCGCTTCAGAAAGATTAGTTGTCGCAGCATTCTTTATGATTTGTGTATCTTCAGATAACCTGCTCAAAAGTTCTCCTGTTCTTGTAACATCAAAGAAGGCTATTTCCTGGAAATCGGTTAATTAATGAGCGACAAAAATCATTTTCACAAAAGACGGAAGGATATAAAATGAAAAGAAACTTTGTATATATACAAATTGAGAGATTAATCTATTTCACCTGATTAACTATGTGGGAAAACAAATTCTTTCTCAATCTTGCAACAACCCTTTCACTCGCAGAGTTAAACAACCATGCTCGCAGTGCCGTACAAAATGAACTGCAGCAGAAAATAAATGAAAAAACGTGAAATCCCCACAGCAATAATAAAACCACGCTAAGCTTTGAACAAACGGTGTATCTAAAACTCGGTCCGAAATAAGACCTTCATCCCATTTCATGTACCCATTTAACTTAATGGTCAACTGTTCACTTTTACCACTAATTTCTCCAGATATACGCAAACATAAAATGTAAATTTTGCCGTGCTGACTCATCCAAAAAACCATCCTCATATTATCTTTTCTAACAGGCATTGTGAGAAAACACGGACAAAGTCAACATCATTTGATCACCAAACCAAACAGAGGCAAATAAATGCGCTGGAAGCAGCAAGATTAAAAGTGGCATGCGATGAACTTTAGACAATGAATGGCTGAACTGTAGACTTACCCTACAAGAACAATCAGAACAATTCCTACTATGGTGTTCACCACAGCTTTCACAGCATGGGCCTTCTGCTCTGGCGTGCTAATATCTCCCGACACAATGTCAATGATTTTACCCCCAAATTTAGGCTGAAACAAAAATAAAGGTAACACTTAATGTAAGAGAGAGCCATTATCTCTTCAAACATTGATCTCAATTGATGGGAATATAAATACAAAGACATACAACTAATATACTTGATACAGCTGCTATCAACAATGCAATTGTAGCAAGAACCAGTTTAGCTGCATCAGGTTTCGCCTGCAGAATGAGATATTGACAATGCCAACTTGTATGAAAAACGAGCGCAGTTAGGAAATGCAGTGCAGAAAAAATTTAAGAACAGCGCACTTACAAGAGCAATAACCCTTGAGAATCCTACATTTGCAGCCTAATCAATAAACAAAAAGTCAGAAGCTCCTTAAGCAACATGAAACAAATGTACTCCCTCCATTCACTTGAATCCAGTTCACTTGCTTTTAGACCAAAAGTTTTAGGAGATGAATACAAAATGTGAGAGGAGCTTGGAGATTACTCACATAAAAGTAAAGAGTGAATTTAAATGAAAATAGGGATCGGTACTGAAATAAGAGAAGATTTTGCTATCCTTACCGGCAGCTCCCCATTCTCCAAATCTGTTAAACTTTCAGCTTCATCCCTTTTTCTGCCACCCTAAGAGAAACAGATAGTTAGTAGAGAGTAGTCAAAACGTTTCCCATCTTAGCAGAATAGTGCATATGAGCCTAGAAGACCGTAAAGAAATTTCTTAATTGCAGTATGTTGCTTATTTCTTTAAGCTTATAAACCAATCGTAACTACCACTTACTACACCAAATGTCCTGTCATGGAGCACATAACCACATCCGAGAAAAGACTAGGTCCTAATATTGATTACCTTGTGTGCATTTGAGACTTCGAGAGAAGACTCATATCCTAACATTCACAAAGAGCAACAAACAAGCATGTATTTTTTATCATGACCAAAAATTTCAAACTTGCTACTTCAGAAGACATCAGAGGGACTTGAAGAACTACATAAAACGAGCAATGCTACAATCAACGTAAATTGCTAATTAATACATAAAAAACAAGTCCTTGATTAATGTTACCATGACGCCATAGAGGCCCATACACGGTCGAATGTAAGCATCATTTACCTAGCGACATATGTTTTCTTTTCCCAAATGATCCTTAACAGATAATCAGGGCAACCATCAATCATTTCACGATTTATTCCCTGTAGTGTCACATGGGGCCACTAGCAAAGGGTAGCACTCGCTGGCCCGAACTTACAAAAAAACATGATTATAATTATCGACTTTTACTGCCCAAACTTGGTAAAGACACGACCTTTTCATATATAGTGAGCAAATATAATGAACCCGCTACCCAAAATTATAATTCTAGATTCGCCCATGAGTGACCGACACCATATCAAGTGTAGTAATTGAGAGTATGTGGAGTACAATAAGACCCACAACAGAAAAAAAACCACTACATATGGACAAAAATATTATATTTCCAGATAGGATTGATTTGGTCCTGTCCCTTAAACCCACAACCCTCAGGCTCAGTCCTCTCCTCACAAGAACAAGAACAAGATTATTCATACACTCTACAGTCTACCCACACAATGACAACAACATCGCACCGATATAGTAACAATAATACTCCTTCACAGTTCATCCCACTAAGATTGTCGTGTTCATTAAAAAAAATACTCCTAACAGATCATGAGGAAATGTTTCAATCTTTTTGGGACGGAAATAATGGATGAAACAACAGAATAATGGGATAAACCCCCGAAAAAAAGAGAGAGAGAAGGGATTCTTACATTTCTATTTAAAAGAGGAGTTCTTGTTCCACCACCACCTCCATGTCCATGTCCATGTCCACCACCACCAAAATTCATTTTGATTACCTGGGTTTGGGTTGGGTTGGGTTGGGTTGGGTTGTAAAATGAAACGAAGAGTGACCCAAGAACCTAGGAGAATAAATACCAACACAAACCAAAAGAATCAGTTAAAAAGATTGTTTTTTTAATTGACTTATTGAATCTTTTGTGTTCATACAAACACTGGGTCCAATAAAAAATAAAAAAACAAGATTTCGCAGCTTTTCAAGAACCACACACTCACGAGTCACAGGCTAAGAAAAGTAGAGGATGGAATATATGGAGTCTGATGTATGTGTAGTGTAATGTACGTACTGAGTAGTGGACTTGTGGTGTAGTCTTTGACTCTTTGCATCTTACCATTCTTAGTGACGGATATATTCGTTTTTATAATCTATTAATCTTATAACCGATCAAGTAATATGAATATAATCATATCCAAGTGCATCGAGTATGTCAAAAAAAGAAACTTATTTGATCGATAATTACAAGTACAAGATAATCGTATATCCGTTTTAAGGTAGACAAGATAGTCAAATTGGTGGGGATTTTGTATGGAGAAATAGAGTTTGGTTTGCTTTTAAGGTGAATCAGGACAAAAGAGTACCGTAGTGCGCAAATCTATTGTGATACCGGACATTGGCATTCGTCATTCAACACGTAATATGAATAACACGAATGAATGATTCTATGAGTACGGACAATAATTAAGGTTGTTTGCCATTTTCTTTTCCACAATTAATTACTCCCTCCGTTTCAATGGTGCGTCTCAATGAATTGTTTGTCTTTCTATTTTAGGAATGTTTTTTATGTGTAATTTGCTCTTGGCTCCACATGTCACCTTCTAATTGGATCTCTTACCCTTGTTGCCAAAAACAAAGGCAAACAATTCATTGGAACGGAGGGAGTACTATATGAATTCTACTCGTATCAAATAATTTTAGGTTAAAACTTTAAAAAAATCATATCTACGAATTATTTTCATGTAAAAGGACTTTTCTCTTCTTTCCTCACAATAACATTAATAATGATAAAAATTAATCATAGTCTAATAATAATACGTAGTAATAGGTAATTCTACTACACTGTAATAGTTAGTACTCCGTATAAAACTGTTAATTTGTTGATTTATGATGATATTGAATGCGTGAATATATAACTGTAAGAAAGGAATGGTTTTGCATTGAATAGATCTGTATATTGATTGTGTGAATATATGACGGCTGAAACTAGCTAGCTAATAAGTTGTATACATGATGATGTACATAAAAGACCTAGAGACAAGTGGACCTAGAGATTTGTGTTAGATGTCATTCTGGTGCTAAAGGAGGTACGAATGAGCCTTCTCTCTTCTTATCTAGAATATCAAGTAGGGTGTCATTAGATGAGTTCAACACCCCCAGCAAGATAGAGCATGTAGTGTGGGGAACATGCCCATTGTTTAACAACTTCCAATGCTACTGGGAAGGAAGAATTTTGGTGAATACGTTGGCAAGTTGGGAGTTACTAGGAGTATATGTCAGATGAATGAGTCCTTCCATGACTTTATCTCTTGTGAAATGACAATCTAGCTTGATGTGCTTGGTGCGTTCATGGAACACGTGATTTCGTGCAATATATAGAGCACTGTTATTGTCACAATGTAGTGTGACAGGTTGCTGGAGGTTAGAAGCGCCAAGTTCTTCAAACAATCAAACAATCCATGTGATCTCTGTTGCGGCTTGGGACATAGCCCTGTACTCTGCCTCAGTAGAGGATCGAGAAACAGTGTGTTGCTTCTTACTTTTCCAACTGAGTGGAGAATTGCCCGACATGATGATCCCGCCAGTGATTGATCTCCTTGCTGTTGGGCAAGAAGTCCAATCTGAATCGCAAAAAGCTTGTAAAGACAAAGTTATGTATTGCCAGTCATCATTATGCCGTGGCCTAAAGTGTCTTTCAAGTAGCGTAGGATGTGATGTAGGGCTTGAATATGAGGGATTCGAGGAGCTTGCATATATTGACTAAGTGTTTGAACAACAAAAGAGAGGAGGTCCGGGCGAGTGTGAGTAAGAAATTTAAGCCTTCCAATTAGCATTCTGTAGTGTCTGGGATCATCATACAAATCACCATCAACATTGTTGAACTTGGAGTTAAGGGGAAGTGGTGTCACAGCGATGCCTTTGTCGGGTAATTGAGAGGTGAGAAGATCATTGGTGAATTTCTTTTGTGAGAGGACAACACCGGTAGGCGTATAGTTGACTTCAATGCGTAAGAAGTAATAGAGCTTGCCTAGGTCCTTCATACCAAAAGCAAGATGGAGATGACTCTTTAGTTTATTTGTTAATATGAGCCATGTCTGAACCAGTGATTATGATATCATTTACATAAACAACAAGAATGGTGGTATGGTGATTACTTTTCTTGACGAAGAGGGAATAATCATTCTTAGATTGTATGAAACAAAGACCAATGAGAAATGCACACAACTTTGAGAACCATTGCCTAGATGCTTGTTTAAGGTCATAAAGATATTTTTGGAGTCTGCAAACTTTGGATTCAGGATTTGGTATGCCCTCGGGCATTTGCATATAGACTTCCTCATCAATATCCCCATGTAGGAACACAAATCATTGTTATTTTTACAACTAGCATATCCCATTTCACATCTAGCTGTTTAAGGGCATAAAGCATTGTTCACATTTAGCTGCATCATATCCCATTTCTTATGTAAAGCAACACAAATCAATGCTCTTATAGTTATTTTTACAACTGGAGAGAACGTTTCCTGGTAGTCAATCCCTTGCCTTTGATTACAACCACGCATTACCAACCGAGCTTTGTGTCTTTCTAGACTACCATCAGCATTCAAGTTCACCTTATAGACCCACTTGGAAGATATAGCTTTCTTTCCAGCGGATAAATCAGTAACTTGCCATGTTTGGTTAGACTCCAAAGCTTCTATTTCTTTTGACATAGTCTCCTTGAAACACCCCACATTGATTGAAGATGTCCTATTTATGAGCTTTGCTTAAAGGATTGAAAGTACTACTCATATCAACAAAGTGCACTTTCTTTTATGGTCATCCATGCAAAAGAACTCCGCAGTTAAGCGTGCTTCGCTGAGAGCAATCTTAGGATGGGTGACCTCCTGGGAAGGTTTCCAGGATGTGCATGAGTGAGGTCAAAATGCACTTAGGGGGGGGTCTTCTGGGTCAGCGGTTATGCTGCTAGACGCAACGAGAACGTTGCGTTCTTCAAGTGGGAGTGATTGAAACACCCCACATTGATTGAAGATGTCCTATTTATGAGCTTTGCTTAAAGGGATTGAAAGTACTACTCATATCAACAAAGTGCACTTTCTTTTCTGGTCATCCATGCAAAAGAACTCCGCAGTTAAGCGTGCTTCACTGAGAGCAATCTTAGGATGGGTGACCTCCTGGGAAGGTTTCCAGGATGTGCATGAGTGAGGTCAAAATGCATTGGAAAGGACTCGTGTTGGTCTGTGGGACCAGTACAAAGCGTGGTGAGCTACCGCGACTAACATTTCCAGTCCTAGGATTGGGCTGGGGTGTTACACTCCTGTCAATTTGGGTCAGTACACGCCTCATCATATGAATTGGGTTCAGAATAAGAGAGTGTTTTGTTTATGTTGTTTTGGGAATTGGGAGGAAGAGAATCAAAAGTCACTAAATTACACCAATGAGAGCTAGCAAGACCAGGATGGGATAAAGAAGGGAGTAAGTTGGTTTCATAGTCTTGGAGATAGGCAGATGTTCTTCTGATTCTTCCGGATGGAACTTGAGATGGTACTTGAGGTGGAACTTGAGGAGTGAGTGAAGATGGAATAGCTGATGTAGGTGGAGAAGATTAATGGAGGTCATTTAAAGGAGTGTCTCTTTCAATGTCATCTATGGAATCTGTGGAATTGGGAGTATTATCATATTGAGAATCGACAACAGGAGGTTTGAAGAAGATAAGGTCGGTCATTTGATTGGTAGGACACAAAGTAGATTTTTGTTGGAAAAATTTGGAGATGTTATTCATGTTGGAAAAAGGGAAGGATGTTTTCATGGAAGATGACATCTCTGCTGTGGAAGACTTTGTTGTTTGTAAGGTCAAGAATAGCCTAAGAAGACGCATGGAGTGGCTTTAGGGTCGAACTTATGTCGGTTTCTCTTGAGAGTGGCAACAAAACAAAGATAACCAAATGTTCTTAAGTGATTGTATGAGGGTGGCTTGTTGTAGAGGACCTCTAGGGGTGCTTTATGGTCCAAGACACTAGAGAGAATCCTATTGATGAGGTAAGTGGTAGTGAGTATGCACTCACCCCAGTATTGAATGGGTAGATTGGCTTGAAATAAGAGGCTTCTAGTTGTGTCAAGGATATGTCTATGTTGCGTTCAACAACACCGTTTTGTTGAGGCGTGTTAACACAAGAAGTTTGGTGCATTATTCCCTTTGAGGCATAAAACTCTTTGGCCTATTTTCACTGAATTCGAGACCATTGTCACTTTTTATAGTTTTGATGTGAGTTTGAAATTGATTTTCTATATATATAATGAAACTTTTGAGAATGGAAAAGGCACTACTTTTGTTGTTAAGGAGGTGAGTCCAACTTGTTCTATAGTAGTCGTCAACAATGGTAAGAGAGTATTTATGATCACGGTGAGTGAAATGGTAAGGACCCCATAAATCAACATGAATCAACTCAAATATAGATGTGGAAACAGATGTGCTATTAGAAAAAGATAGCCTACTAAACTTAGCCTTAGGGCAAATGTGACAAGTAGATAACAGAGTTTTCTTACAATTGCTTATTACAAACATGAAAGAGGAATGTGAACAAGACTACAATGTCATCTATAAAGATCTACATTGGATGAAGAAGATGCGAAAATCTTAGGGACAAAAGTTGAATTGATCTTGTTGTGAACTGGATGAGGCTTGAGATCAGTAATGTAAAGGCCATTTCTCTCTTTACCAAGGGTCAAGAAGGTGTTCGTGGAAGGAACCTGAAAAAGGCATTGAGTAGTAGTGAATATAACATGTGTAGAAAACTGTTTAGTGAACTGACTAACAGACATGAGATTAAAATGGAAAGTAGGAACATGATATGAAGGACATTATGGAGAAGAATATTGGAGAAATGCCAGACTATGCCTATGTGCAGAATGTCGATCTTGTGTCCATTAGGGATACTTATTTGAGAAGGAGTTTGGAGTTTAGTTTACGATTCAAAAAGGTGGAGATGAGGAGTCATATGACTCGAGCCACCACGGTCCACAATCCAGCATTTACTTATATCAAGTGAAGTAGAAGTTTTAGAAGTACCTGCCATCATGGCGCAACTGTTGTCAGCCTCCTGGATGCTAAACTCCCTTAGATGATTCATGGCCTGATCATACTCTTCCCTTGAGGAGAAACTTGCCATCTTAGCAGCCTGCCCAGCATCATTCTTCTGCGAATCTGAGGCCTAAAAATTGTTGGCATTCCCAGCAAACCTTTTGTTGTTTCTCAACTCTAGGTGAAGGATATAATACATAGAGTTGTTGTGACCTTCCATTTGACAGTGGCTGCAGCAGTAGTTGTTTTTCTTGAAATTTTGAGTCGAGTTTTGTTGATTGTTGTTCCTGGAATTCTTCCTCTTCCTCCATTGAATTGATTGTTGTTGTACCTCGCTCCCTGAATTGTCATTACCAGTGTTGCCTCTGTAATTATTTGAAGCTTGCTGTTGTTGGTTGCGATTGTTGTAGTTCTGATGTTGAGGTGACCATCCCTTTCCTGCCATAGATGTAGCATCTAGATCAAGGTGGGTTTGAGTTGTTATCTCTCTTTGCTTTTCCTCTTGTATGAGTAGGGAATACACAACATTAATGGGTAAGCATGGGATTCATCATCAAAATGTTTCCTCTCACAATTTTGTACTACCTCCGGTCATTATTTTTTGCCTCATTTCATTTGTATTTGTGAGGATTATTTTAATGGAATGAGGTAAAAAATAGTGACCGGAGGGAGTAGCTTTCATTCAAACCCATGGGAAATCGCACCACCTTTTGATTTTCCTCATTCTTGGTCATATCTGCCTTGGCAGAACAAGTGCAGGCTGGTAGAGGACAAATGCTCCTCAATTCCTCCCAAGATCTCTTGAGTTTGGTGTAATAAGTGGAGATAGAATCTGTTCTTTAAGAGGTGTTGTTGAGTTCATCTTGGATTTGATATAATTGCGCCCCACTGTACTGTTCGAACCTTTCCTTCACCTCATCCCATATATCTTTAGCAGTTGCACAATTGATGACACTGCCACCAATTTCTTTGTTGAGGGAGCTTATTAACCACCCTATCACCATATCGTTGCACCTCTCCTACTGTCTCCATTTGCTTGTATCAGTTTTTGTGGGTTACTTGATGGAACCATCAATGAAGCCTATTTTGTTTTTGGCTGAAAGTGCTATGTGGACAGACCTTTTCCAAGTGCTCAAACCAGTTCCTTCGAAAATGTTGGACACGATAGACATGCCTGCATTGTCGCCTGGATGAACGTAAAAAGGGCTTTGTGGATCTATGGTCATTGTATTGGAATTGATGTTAACCATGATGACAGAAGAGAGGGAACAGAGAAAACAATAAAGGTAGAATCTTTGTATAAAGTAGGATGATTAATTTTGATTGAAGACTTTGATACCCTGCATTGATACCATGTTAGTTTGTTTATTTATGATGATATTGAATGCATGAATATATAACTGTAAGAAAGGAATGGTTTTGCACTGAATAGATATGTATATTGATTATGTGAATATATGACGGCTGAAACTAGCTAGCTAATAAGTTATATACATGATGATGTGCATAAAAGACCTAGAGACAAGTGGGCCTAGAGATTTGTGTTAGATGTCATTCTGGTGCTAAAGGATGTATAAATGAGTCTTCTCTCTTCTTATCTAGAATATCAAGTAAGGTGTCATGCATTAGATGAGTCCAACAAAAACTCTACTAATAAAATAATAATAATAATTCGTAATAAATAATAATAAGCTGACATCGAACCCAAACTGACTCAAATTCTGTCTTCATCCCGAGCTGTGCGTGACCCGCTCTGATGCTTCACAATCTTCGACTTGGGCCCAAACCAATATCAAGGAAATTAAACAACATTAGGAGGTTTAAAGCCCGCCTTTTCTTCATTGAAGCAAAACTTCCCTAATAAAATAAAACAGACGATTTCCACTCTAAATTTGCCACTTTAATTTTATCATCGGATCTAGCTTAAATCTCCATTATAAAAACATACAAAACACGGTAGATCACTATCTCTTAATTACCACTTATGAATTTCAATATTTAGTCGGGTTTTTTTGGCATATTAATATAAATACGACAGTTATTAATATAAATATATACGACATTTACAAGATCATTTTGATGTTGTCATTGACCCAAATCTATCTTTATATATAATTAAAAGGGTTATTTAAACATTAAATTTTTTTGTCATGTGACATATATTTAATGATTAAACAATCCTATTATATTTAAAGTTTTTTTTTACAATTTTTTTTTTACTTTTGATCAAATTTATTCTTATTATATCCGTCACAAACTTGAATCAAACATTATTCATATTCATAAATAAAGACAAAGCTTATTTTGTTTTTTTTATGCATTCTGATTTTGTGTTCTAACTTTGTGACGGATATACTCATCATCACAAGGGAGACCACCAGTTGATCTTAAACCCACTTATCCTAATAGCACTAAATTCATTAAAAAAAACAAATTAGATGAGAGCACAAAAGTTGGAGAGAACAAAATTACTACTCTCTAGTCTCTCCGAACTCTGATCATTATTTTTTGCTCCTGTTCCGGTGCGGAAACAATTAAACCCGACTTTGGATTCGGGTCTTAACAGATGTGATGTTGCTCGGATGGTTTACGTTTGACTTCCTTCGGTCTCTCCTTTCTCGCACTCCGGTGGTCGGACTTTCCCGGCGAAGATGGCCTGCTCCCTGCACAGTGAACGCACAGGGCCTCGGAGGTGTCCGAGGGAACCCTCTCCGATGCCTAAGTCAGTCCGTGAAATGCCTTGACGAACCTAGTTCGTGAGGAGCTAGGTGGCAATTTGAGAGTGAGAGTCTAGAGAGAGAAAATCCAACCCCCTCAATGTGGGAAATGGGAGAGTATTTATACCTTCCCACAAGAGAGAGAAAAGAGAAGAAGAGAGGGAAAAATGAGTGAATGAGAGGGTGACAAGTGGATTCACCTCATCCACTCACTTCCCCTTACCTTAGGCGAAATGACGGAGGGGCCCCTGGTTTCCCCTGCCCCTGCTGGGAGCGAGAACACCCTGGGGGCCAGCAGGCAGGGGGGCTTGATTGTCCTGATTTGCTGGCAACATGGCTCTTCCGGGCAGGTGAAAGCCTTGGGAGTTTTTAATGATCTTTGTTCGGTGGTTTGCAGGGCATGCCCTCTTCTGTTCCTGGGTCGGTCTGCCCTGGGGCGCGAGTGGCGGGCGACCCGTCTCAGGCTACCGACCCTCATCAATTGGCCCTCGCCGGCTAAGGGGAAGCAGGGCTCCCTTTAGCAGGCGATCTCTTGATTGGGATGGGAGGTTGACTCTTTTGAGCAGCTTAGCATTTAATGCGCAGCATGTTCCCGAGGGAGGAAACTCAACCGTACTGGGCATGCAAAGAGTTGGAATGCCTTGGCTCATGATTACTTCTCTTGTAAAGAGGATTTTTTGGACAGCGCACCAACTTGGTGATTGGCTCTCTCCCTTGCAGAGGTGGTTGAAGTGCCATCAATGGCTTGTTTTGTTTTTTATATAAATTCTGGTCTTTTCCATCATTTTCACACCTCATCTTCAACCTTTCCACCATTCTTTCCCAAAAAGAGCCAATGTCTTGGATTAAGAAAATGGTCTTCCGCTGCGGAGTCTACGTGGAGGTCCTCTGCTTCAGAGGGCGTCGTCGGCTGAAGTATTCAAATCGGGCTCACCAAATTCTTCGTTATAGTAGGAGAAAACGCTCTCGTTCCCAACGGGTGGCTAAGAGGAAGGCCATTTCCAGTGTTGGTAGGCGCCCGAGGAGGTCTCCTGCTGGTTCTCGCCCTGGACGTTGCGCCCAGGCAGGGGGCTGTTATGACGGGGGGTGCCACAGGTGCTTCCCCTGACTGCATCCAGAGCAATTTGACCCTAATTGCTCTGAATTGGTCTCTTCTCCAGAATCAGGCCCCTCCCCTCTGGTGGGGAGGGTGGGCCGCGATTTTCCTAATGATGCCAGGGCCGTCCCTTTTGGCCAAGATTGGGACACAAGCAGCCATGATTCTGAGGATAGCGAAGGCCAGGGCTATTCCTCCGGCAAGGGCGGAGATTATTTCCCTGTTGATCCTTTTAAGGATTCTGACGACTGGGATTGGGGGTCTACCCTGGATGATGACAGCCCTGGGGATTATTCCCCAGGTTTTGATGATGATTAGGCCTGCTCCGGATTTGCAGGCTAGTTAAATGAGCCAGAATATCAGGCTCCTTTTGTACTTTTATTCTTCTGCGTTGAACTTGTAACTTGCCCATTTCTGGGCTTTTGATTAATGGAAGATCAGGCAGGTTTTTTATGTGCATTTTTTTTCTTTTTTTTAGGAGGGGTTGACGTCATGGAATGATTAACCCTCTAACATCCTTTACCTTTTCGAGGCTTCTCTTGGGAAGTGATGGGCGGTCAGTTTCTGAAAACGTGACACGTGGGGGCATTTCCTGGGGAGGTTTTTAGGAAGGGCGACTCTTCAGTTACCCTGGCCTATATAAACACTCTTATTCCCCCCATTTCCCTCTTTTACACTTTTTTGAAAACACCCAAACCCTTCTTCATATTCTGTTGTTGCCGAAAGCGCTATTTAAACTGAGGAGTTCTCTCTCTTGGATTTTCAACCAGCAGTTGCTGTTCTAGGTTAGAATCTTGTCCCAAATCCTCGTCCTTTTCAATTCATCGCTTTTCCTTCTTAAATCATTATGCCTAGTCACCGTGCTCGCATCCTTTCATTTATCGACCCGCCGACTGAGAAGGCGGAGGGTAGGGGAGAGGGTACAACTGACTTTGCCTCCTCCTCTGGGAGAACTGGTGTTAGGATGGCTGAAGAAGATTATTCGGAGAGGAGTGAAGATGCCAACTCTTCTGACCCTGCTCCCTTCGACGTCGTCGATTCTGACGACGAGGCAATGGAAATTGATCCCTCTAGAATTGTCGACCCACTTGTCCTCAGGGAAGCAGGGAGAATCTATTATTTTGATAAGACTAAGTACCATGTCCCCTAGGAACCTACCCGGAGTCCAAGAACCGGGATTTGATCTTGGCGAAGAACGCTGCCGGGGCGATTGAGCTTTTTTACAACTTTGGGGAGGGCTATACAATTGTTGTCCCAGGGGAGAAGGACAGTGTATGTTGCCCCCCTGACGGCTGCATAGCCGTCTATCACAAATGTTTAGAATTTGGCCTGTGTTTCCCCTTGCACCCTTTCTTGGAGGAGACTTTTAGGTGGATGAATGTGGCCATAGCTCAGTTGACCGCAGTGGCGGTTAGATCATTAATAGCTTACACGTGGACCTGCCTGTTCCATGGCGAGGGGCCCTCAATCAACGCCCTGAGGTATATGGTCGGACTGCAGATGGTGTCTTCTTCTGGGGGAGAGGGTTCCCCTGGATATTGGTCTATCCAAAGGCAGAAGGGATACACCCCAGTCTGGCCAGCCCTGAACAGTCTGAAGGACTGGAAAAATAACTTCTTGTACGTGCACAGTGTTTCAGGGTGGCGGATTCCTAGACACTTTAGGAATCATGTCCATACCCGCCTGGAAACCCGTGAGGAGTATCACCCGGGCGTTTGGGGGGAGAGCCTTGGAGGTAAAACTGAACAAACTGGACGAGGATCTTGTTAAGAAATTTGTTGCTATTGTAGATAAGTCAGGCGTATGTGGCCCTGGCTTCTGGCTTCCTCATGCAGAGCTTTTAGCTACTGATGAATATTTGGGCCGAGTGGGTCTAATTCCAGGCCTTGAAGGAGGTATTTCAGGAACTTTATTGGCACTGTCTTTTTGGCTCTTTTTCTATATATTTTCTAACTGATTTTCTTTTGCCTTGCAGATATTGCCACTCGTCTCAGGTCAAGGAAGAAGGTAAGGAACCTTGGTTTAGACGAAGACTTCACCATCATCTCAAAGCGTCCCTCCCTTCCTTCCAGGTACAAGAAAGGTGAGAAGAATTTGATGAAGTACGTGAAGAGCATCTCTGCCAGCCGGACAAGACTTCCTCTCCCCCCGAGGCTACCGCCTGCAAAACCGACGGCTCCTCCTTCTGCTACCTGGGGTGTGGAGACGGAGGTTACCTCCGGGGCCACCCCTTCACCAGCCAGTAAGCAGGGTGATTCCTCTGCAGGGACTCATACTCCCCTGGGACCACGTCCTGTCAACTCTGAAGAGACCGGGGAGAGTGTTCCTCTGGAGAGCAGGAGGAAGAGGAACAAAGAGCCCTCAGGTGCTGCGCATGTGGTCGATTTAGAGGCAGAAGCCAACACTCCTGATCCCAAACGCCCTGCCTGCGATGTCCCAGGCACCCTCTTTTCAGAGGAAAATACCGAGTTCCACTATACTGTTGGCGATAGTTTGGACGTCTCTGCCCTGCTCTCAGACTCTGGTGTTGTTTTGGCGGATCGTCTCACCAAATCTGTAACCTCCACCACCAATTAGGTGATCCAATACATACAGCGCACTTCCAGGGTGCTTCAAGCTTCAGCTGAGTTGGCGGCCCTTAGTCGTCTGAGTGACGAAGAGCTAGCTGTTACCCCTGGACTCCCCCCTCCCGACCGCCTGGCTATGGTTGAAAGGGATGTTACCCATATCACCAATTTGAAGGACCAACTGGCGAAACAGGAGGGTGATAAGTAGTAATAGGTCAAAAATGAAAAGGCATCACATGTGATAAGTTCCCAAAATGAGACATATACCATGTAACCATGTACTACGAATCATAAACGTATCATAATTTATTAATTAAAGTCTTAATCTTACAAAATTTGGTACTAAATCACCTAATACTTGTAACATAATCACAAACTTATCTTAGATCTGTTTTTTTCTGTAACTAAATAAGTAATACTTTGATTTATTAGCATCTTTGCACATTTTGCATTATCACCCATCCATGTTACTTAAACCGTCTCAAATTCGAAAAATTATTTCAAATTTTGGATTTTTTTCTAATTATTTTTACACTTGTAGTATAAAATAAAATATCGTCATTTTATAATATTATTCTATTATTGTGCGTATGTTGTTACTCATATCAACAATATTCGGGTACGAAATCCTCAAAAATGACTACCAACATAATTACAATGCCACAAGTACAGAAGATGGGAAAGTACGGTAAATCCTCAACACGCTCAAACCTATAGGTAATAGCGCAAACACTCACATCTTCAAATACGTCATTCAACTATGGTTTCTGTCCATCACATGCCAAATCTCAATGTTGCAACCACAAAATATTTAATAACTCAACGAAGCCACAATCTCGTTGGTCTAAGGTTTCAGAACTCTAAATCTATTAAGATTATTGACATTAAGTATTCCTCAAAACAACGCGATAAATCCAAATTGTGATTGTGCACGATAGTTCTCTTCTTCAAGGACAATAATGATTCCTCCAAGTTAGATCACTCAACTCCAAAGTTCATAGGTTACAACCTTAAACAGCGATCAACGATCTAACCCTTAATAAACACGGGTAATCTATATATGTCAACCAAAATTTCAAACGACATTAATGAAAACCTTCAATGGTACCACAACACTCAGGCTAACACTTTGACCAATACTCTATGATCCCAAATATTCGCGATGCATCCATCCAATAAGCATTGGGTAAGAATCCCAAAGTAACTTTATCAGTTACACTTAGTTCGAATGTAGGTTAGGTACTCGGTATCCATCAAATATGATATACTCTTACTACTCCAAAATATATTCAACTCTAGGTACTCCAAAATAATCAAAGTAACCTATAACCCAAGGTTTAGTGTCTAACGTATCATCCTAATTCCATTAATCGACACTTTATCATTCAAATCGATCCTCAAAAGCTTACTAAGATAGATAACAGGGTATAACTCACCATCCTCAAACCATGTAACAAGGGTTTACTAAACTTCAAACATCTATAACTTTTCACGGGGTTCACTGGGACGGAAATTGGTCTAACCAAAGAATCTCAAGAGAAAGATGGTAGAATAGAAGAATAGAACAAGAATTCATCAAGCGAAAGAAGATGAGAATATAAAAGAGAATAATTGGAAGAAGTAGAGGAAGGAGAAAAGAATCGATGATCCAATATAACTAAGATTTAAAACGAGAGAAGAATCTTCAGACCTCTAAGGTTCCACAAAGGAAATTGTGGGATATCTTCATCACCTCGTAGAGATACGAGCATACTAGTATTGTGTTGCTTCGTCTGGATCCAAAGTGATTTCACATCTGAGCATGTTGCACCGTCACAGAGCTGGAATCTACTCTTGATCATCTGGCCTGTAGCTTAAGCGAACTGAACCGGAGCTGAAGAGTCACCATCGACATCTTTCTTGGAGCACCAAGTTATCCGCTCGAGTTAGCAGACATTGAGAGTTCTAAGCAGGTCTTGTTTCGATCTGGAGCAGCATCTTGATTATTCATCTTCTTCCAGACAAAAGAAACAAATATTCAATGCTAGACATCGAGTTACAAAAACATATAAGCCTAACAATTAAGTCCTTACTTTGTTTCTACCCTTCTCTCACTAATATTTCTTTAATGTTCAAATCATTTACTAATATTTTTCCTAAAATCAGGTGTAAGCGTCGGGAGCAACAATGCTCTGATACCAACTGTAATCCCCTAGAAATTCTAACGCAATACAGTGGCGGAAACACTGTAGAGTGGAATTAAAACACACTGACAAACTATATCTTATTAAAAGAAATGGTAAGTCAATACAAAGGCCTCTTTTTACAAAAGGGCTAAAGAGAAAATTCACCAAACGGGTTATACGAATCCATAAATTACATAAATGAAGAAAGAGTAGGATCCACGCTACTCGCTAGCTCACACCCAAAACCCAGCAGCAAATACATGTCATGTTATAAACATAACAGCCACGTCAGTGGGGAGTAACTCGGACGTTCTCCCAGCCATATTATATCATATGGAAAAATAATAGTATTACTATATCAAAATAATTAAAATGAGAAAACATTAAAACGATATAATAAAAATAAGTTTTTAGCGAAACTTAAAGCATTTGCAAACCTGCAAGTCAATATCAATCGATAATAATAATATTCAAAAATGGCATTATGGAAATCAATCAGTGCAACGGAATAGACTTTCACTAGGATAATACTCAAACTAGCTTCGAGAACTTAGTCAAAACAAATTAGACTTCGGTCTCTAACTAGGCAACTCAACTATAACAGGACTGCGTGCAGCGAGGTCCTGGCTTAAGTAATGTACACCCCTCCTGGACACCAACCGTAATCCAGTTCAACCCGACGGCGACTTACACGATGCGATATCTAAGTTTAAGGTCAAAATATACACACTCCTGAACACAAACCATGCTCAGTTCAACGACCAATGTGTCTCAACATAGACACACCAGCTTTATAGTTGATGGCAAAACGTATACCCTAGACTGTATTACTCTACCCATACACTTGTCCTCATTCCATAACTCCAAAACAGCCATTATCGATATTCAAAAGATATAATCAATATAAATAATATGAGGATAAAATGAATAAATATTTTATATTAAAAGGGAAACTTTCTATAAATAGAAACTTACTAAAAATAGTCTTACAAAAAATACGTAAGATATTAAAATTAGTGAAATGTATAAAATAGCATTTCTAACGAAATTAATATTTTATTATTATCGTCGTTATCGTAACTTTATTATATTTCTAAATTCGTTACTCAAAATATAAATAAAATCTAATAAGTCATTATATAGTATTTTATAAATAATTTAGGAAATCGAGTTAAAACAATAAACCTTAGAAAAGAGATATTTTAAGAAAAACGACACCAAAATTAATTGAGTCAACGAGTTTTATAAATGAAATGAATTTTATAAAGGTTTCAAATTACATTTAAGAAATAGGTTTGATTTATAAATAATACAAATTTTAATGAAAATAGTCAATCAAAAACAAATAGGAAATTATTAGTGAAAATAGTCTCGACTAAAACATATTTAAAACTAAATCGACTATTTTCTCATTTATTAGTATAAATCGTAAAACGGAAATTAATTTATTAAACAAGTATACAAATCTCGGTTATTGTATTAAAATACGATTTTAAGTTAAAAATTAGAAATTTACGAAGTATGACGAAAATATGAAATCAATATTATTTAGTTACTAGTTTCACGATAACCAACAAAATATTATAACGATCGTAAATAATTAAATCATTAACGATTTATAAAATGATATCGAAATTTATAAAAATATAGAAAGGCATACGATTTAAAATTAATATAATTAGCAATAATATATAGCTAAAATAGAAAACCAAAGTTAAAATATTTACTACATACTACTACTCAAACATACGATATAAAATCGAGTAACGTCCTAAAGTTACCTTAAGGCGATAAGGAATCAATCTCGTACTTATCCTTGACGGAGGCCTCACGAAACGATAGAAGATTGGAGGAGAGCGAAGGTTAATCGAGAGTATGGAACATGAAAATTGGAGGAACAAAGAATACGGACTCGGCGTCTTCAAAGAGCAACCCACAAACAGGAACTTCACCAATCAGCTACTACAAAACCCGACGACAGCAGTAGCAAGACAACAAGATCAGAAGCGGAGCAGAAAACAAAAGAAAAGGAAGAGGGCAAAGGTCGATCAACAACTAACAAATTTAAACAAATAGCAGCAGCTCACGGAACAATGAAATCGAGTATCGTCAACAAATGATGACAAAGGTACGACAAGGGTTGCAACAATATCAGTTACGAGTAGCAGCAGAACAACAACGTATAGCAGAAGCAGCAATAATAGAGAATAGAAGAGGCAACAAGGATACGAATCGTAGTTATACGACAAACAGCAAGCGGAGAAGATGATTTTCGCTAAATCCAAGATAGATGAAGAAACTGGCCCAAAATCGAGTAGCACACGATAACCAAACAGTAGCACGGAGTAAACAAGCAGATGAAGAGGAAAGGGAGAACGAAATAATGAGGAAGAAGAAGAAAAGATCTGACGCAATAGATAGCAGCAACACGAAACAACGACAACAATAGACAACAGAAAACTGCAGCCGAAAAGAATCGAACAACAACGACAACAAGAAGCACAAAAAGAAGGGGACGAATAAGAAGAAAAGGGAACGAAAAACAGCAGCATTAAACGTGACAGCAGGAGGTCATGTGGACAGATGAATAGCGGAAACAAAACGAGAAGGAGATGGGAAAACAAGGAGAGGATCATACGTACCATAGCAACCAACTGCAGTCTCCAGCGACAAAAACAATAGCAGAGGCAGCAGCAGCAGCGTACAGTAGCAGCAGCAGCACAAATGAAGAAGAGAAGAGGAAGATGAAAAACAATAAAACGGAGAAGAAGAAGAAAAGGAACAAAGAAGTGGAAACCAGAGGAAAAGGGGAAGTAAACGTAAATTAAAAGGATGAATGATGAGGAAGTTCAAAGAAAGGAAGTTAAACAGGATGGAGGAAAATGGAGCGGTTGGAATGAATAGGATGACAAGGGTATACGTGTATGTGGGAGATCAAAAGAAAAGGGGATGAATGTAAAAGTAAGCGGTTTGGATATAATTCACCAAAAAGTGTACGGATTACGAGACATACGTATATGAGGTATACGGTTAATTAAATGAAATAGGAAAGAGACGAATTCCGTAACTATAAGTTGACTGACCCACAAATCGAATTAAAACGAGTTAAAAAGATTAATAAATAATCGGGCCGTCAAATAAAATGAGTTACTCGAGACGAAAACGAAGCTTGTAAATATATAGACGATGAAATGATATTTCCCGATAAATAATAAATTTTCGATAAAGTGAATTAAATTGATTTCTCGAAAGAAAAGTAATAAATGTTTTGACGAAATTTCAAATAAATGAACTTCGAGCCGAGAATAGAAATTCGAACTTAAATATAAATAAATAAAAAGAATTTAGAGTTTAAATCGTCGAAACAGACTTTCGATAAGAATTAAATTAAATATATAACTGAAACGAAATAGAAATAGAAATATGTTTTAAATATAAGAAGAGTCTTCAAGACAAATAGAATTTCAAGAGTTTGAAACGATTAAACGATGAATTCGCTTTATAATAATTTTAAGAATTATGAGTTAAATCGTAAATAAAATAAAAATACGAATATAACTTTAATTTAATAATTTATAAAATCAGGGGTGTTACATCCTGGGTCGGGGCGTGAATTGATGGGGCGAAGAGTTGGCATTTCCTTCATCTTTGAGTTAAATCTTTTGCGTCTGCTAGCAGGGTTGGCCAGTAATACTCTGCTCTCAGGGCTTTGTGGGCCAGAGATTTCCCTCCTATATGATGACCGCAGATACCCGAATGGATGTCATCTAGGACCTCCTCAGCCTGCCTTGCCCCCAGACACTTGAGCAGGGGTGAGGAGAATGATTTCTTATACAGGTCTTCGCCTACCAGTATGAACCACGCGGCTCTCGCCAGCGTCTTTCTTCTTTGAGTAGGGTCAGATGGCAAAATTCCATGTTTTTTGAATTGGATGATTGGGGTCATCCAATCTTCAGGACCTGCTTCTCCAACGACGTTGACTGGCTGGCGGAGGGTGGTAGACTTTTCCTGGACCACGTCCACCCAAACCGACCTTCGTATGTCCTGCAGGCTGGAGCTGGCTAATTTTGACAAGGCATCCGCCCGGTTATTCTGAGACCGGGGGACCTGTCTGACTTCATAGGACTTGAGCCTGGATAATCCCTGCTTCACCTTATCCAGATATGCGGTCATCGCCTGATCTCTAGCTTCGTATTCTCCGTTAATCTGGTTAGCGATGAGCTGGGAGTCTGTTGCTAAGACGACCCGCTCTGCTCCTGCGGCTTTGGCTAGATTAATGTCTGCGAGAACGGCCTCATATTCGGCTTCATTGTTGGATGCAGGGAAGGTGAACCTGAGAGCATGTTCGAAGTCCACTCCTTCAGGGCTGGTCAATACGACCCCAGCCCCTGCACCGTTGATTGTGGAGGATCCATCTGTATATACCATCCATTCTCCGGCGGGGGGATCGTCTTCTTCCGAATGAGAGCACTCAGCCAGAAAATCTGCCAAGGCCTGCGCCTTGATGGCTGCCCTGGGTTGGCAAGATATTCCCAGCCCGCTCAATTCAACGGCCCATTTTAGCAGTCTCCCAGACTTCTCGAATTTTTCTAGTACCTTCTCCAGTGGCTGGTCGGTCAGTACCACAACAGGGTGCGCATCAAAATACGGCCTGAGTTTTCGGGCTGCGATGACGAATGCGTAGGCTGCCTTTTCTACCACTGGGTAATTCTTCTCCGCTGCCCCCAGGGCATGACTTACGAAGTATATAGGCTGCTGGGAGGCTGCCTCCTCTCTTAAGATGACTGCGCTTATCGTTGAATTCGTTACAGCGATGTAGAGGAAGAGCTTCTCCCCTGCCACTGGTCTTGCCAGGGTGGGGAGTTTCTTCAAATGTTCTTTGAGCTGCTTGAAAGACTCTCTCTGCTCATCCTCCCATCTGAACTGTTTGTTTCCTTTTAACACTTTAAAGAATGGGGTTGACTTGTCTGCTGACCTGGCGATGAAGCGTGCCAGGGCCGCCATCCTGTCGGTCAGGCATTGGATGTCCCTTATGGTTTTGGGCTCCGGAAGATCCAAGACGGCCTGAACCTTTTCAGGGTTGGCGTCTATTCCCCTTGCGCTGACCAAAAACCCTAGGAATTTTCCGGAGCAAACTCCGAATGTACACTTTTTGGGGTTGAGTTTCATTTTCTAGGTTCGCAGGGAGGAGAAAGTCTCCTGCAAATCCATCAGGTGCTCCTTGTCCCCCATACCTTTCACGATGGCGTCGTCGACGTAGGCCTCTAGGTTTCTACCCTTCTGATTTTCGAAGACTTTGTCAACTAGCCTTTGGTAAGTGGCGCCTGCGTTTTTTAGTCCAAATGGCATCATCTTATACATGTAGGTGCCATAGCTGGTGATGAAGGCGCACTTCACCCTGTCAGGCTGCCAAAGGAAAATCTGATGGTACCCTGAAAAAGCATCCAAAAAACTCAGCATGGAGTATCCACTAGTAGCGTCTACCAGATGGTCTATTCTTGGAAGGGGGTAACAGTCTTTCGGGCAAGCTTTGTTGAGGTTTGTGAAGTCCACGCATATTTTCCATGCGCCCGAGGACTTCTTTACCATTACTACATTTGCTAGCCATTCAGGGTAGTCGCAGATTTCTATGAAATCTGCATTCAAAAGCTTTTCTATCTCTTCTTTGATGGCCAGGTCCTTTTCTGCAGACATATTTCTCTTCTTCTGCTTTACAGGGCGGGCCTCCGGGCTTACGTTCAGCCTGTGAACGATATAAGCTGGGTCGACACCCGGCATTTCGTCCGCTGAGTAGGCGAACACATCCCTGTTACTCTTTAGGACCTTGATCAGCTCTGCTTGGTAGGACTCTTCCAGGTCAGCCCCTATGAGGACTTGTCTCCCTGACTCCAGGTCCACCAGCATGCTTTCCCCCCCAGGTTTGAGGTGTTCACCCGCCTGCTGGTCAGCAGGAATCTCTCCCTCCTTGCTGGGGGAACTGTCAGCTTTTCTTTTTCCTTTTCTTTCGGTTTCATGGGTCTGCATGGCCACAGAATAGCATTTTCTGGCTGATTCTTGGTCTCCGTGCACTTTCCCCTCCATGCTGAAGTCTGTTACATAGGCTATAGGGAGAGCCCTGATTCATATGGCGACTTCGATTTCGTCTAAGGTGGCCCTACCTATCAGGGCGTTGTATGCGGACTTCGCGTCTACCACAACGAATGACGCCCTGACATTTCTGGCAGAGGTTCCCTCCCCAAATGTCACTGGCAGGTCTATAATACCCATGGGAAGCACGCCTGCTCCGCTGAATCCATACAGCGATCCAGGGGCAGGCCTGAGGTGCCGCTTTTCTAGGTTCATTTTTTCAAAAGCGTCTTTATACAAGAGATTTGTATAGGCGCCTGTGTCCACCATGCATCTTCTCACGATATGATTGCTGATTTCGAGGGATAGTACCAAAGGGTCACTATGGGGGTATATTACTCGCCCTGCATTATCAGGGGTGATGCTCAGGGTGATTCCCTTGGGACTTCCTGCTCTTTCAGCGTAGCAGATTTGATTTCGTAATTCACGAATTTGTCTTTTCTGACTTCTCCGGCTTGTCTGACCTTCCGCGTCCCCCGACACTACGTGGATTATCATACGGTTCTGCACTGAGCCCTCAGGCTTCTCCACCGTGTCCTTCTGGGTCTTGTTCCTTGCTGCATAGTTACTCAGCCAGCCATTCCCGATGAGTTTTTCAATCTCATCCTTCAGGTGGCAGCATTCCTCGGCGGTATGTCCTACACAGTCGTGGAACGTGCAGAATTTCTTCGGGTCCCCCTTTGGGCTGCGTGGCTTATTTGGGCGGTTCCATTTAGCTGTTTCTTTTTCCAACTCAAAGATTTCTGCCCTGGATTTATTGAGAGCTGTATAGCTGTCAAATCTGGGCTGGTAAGCCACGTGCTCCCTCCTGGGGGTGTCTCCTTCCTCAGCTCTCTGCTTCCCTGCTTCAGCTCTGCCGCGTCCACCCTGCTGTCCCCCCTGCGGCCTGGTAGGTCCTGCGGGGGTGTCCGGCAGGCTGTGGAACTCCTCCTGCAGCATGAAGCCTTTAGCGATTTTACGAGCTTTGGCCAGGGTCTCTGGCTGTGCTCTGATCATTTGGTTCTTCATCTCCCCTAGAAGCAGGGAGATGGTCAGTGCATACGCTGCAGTTGAATCGTCGATCTCCTTGACCTGCTGGTAGGACAGGTCGAATCTCTTCAGATATTCCCTGACAGTTTCACCTTTCTTCTGCGTGAGAGTCATCAGGTCAAATCGGGTTAGCCGGCGTCTCTTGTTCCCTGCATACTGGTCCAAGAAAGCCTCGACTAGTTCTACGAAGTAGCTGATAGATCCCTACAGCAGGTCCCTGAACCACCCTTGTGCCAGCCCTACGAGGGTAGTGGGGAAAACTTTACACCAGACTGCGTCATCCACATCATACATTCCCATGTGGCTTTCGTATGCCACCAGATGATCCTCTGGGTCAGTAGTTCCATGGAACTTGATGGTTGGCATCTTGATCTTTGGGATAGGATATTCCTGCACATCAGGGGGAAGGGGCGTTTTGGTGGGCCAGTCTACCCTTCTTGACCTGCTTCCCCCAGAGTGGAAACCGTAATCATCCCATTTTTCAGGGGTCGGTTTTCCAGCGCTAGGGGAGCGGTGCGTGGGCGACCGCCTGCTCATAGCTTCATCATCCCTGCCTGGGGAGTGGTGCCTGGACCGTTTTTTCTGGGGCAGCTCCAGCTTATCACCCTGACGATGCTTTGACTCCAGTGGCTGCCCGTGGTTAAGCCTTGATTGCAAGCTGTGGGATAATCCCGGGGCTCGTTGTGACTCGGCTGGGGTCAGCCTGGAGAAGACATCGCCCTGCTTCTCTCTCAGGCGGGTGGTCACTGGCTCCTTGCGCTTCAACCTATCCCGGAGTTCCTGGGATAGACCCCTCTTTTCCATAGCTGAGGTAGACTCAGTGGTATGTATGGAAAAGGGTTGCTGCTGGGCAGGCTGTTTCTGGGTTTCGATGAGGCGCTTCTGGGCCTGCACATACCCTTGGGCCGTTTTCCTCGCCTTTCTCTGGGTGTTCCTGACGGCGGTTCGCTTCGTGCCCCCAGCTTCATCCACCCCTTCAAAGTGGAGCTGCCTGGGGGTAGTTGCGATCCTGCCCATCAGGTCCTCAGGGGTAAACTCCTGGTTGAGCATGACTGAGAAAAAGATGGCAGTCTGCGCAATCTGGGCAGGAGTAAGATTCAGGGTCGGCCTCTGACAGCTGACCTGCCCAGTTGCGACTGCATTTCCTCCGTTGGGCGCCTCTTGGAGGCTTGCTCGCCCAACTCCTGGAATCGTTGCAGCAGGCGTTATCCCAGGTGTTGGCATGCCATATGGGGGGATCACCGGTGGTACCGTCGGACCCGCCCCAGAACTGGCTTCTATGATCTCAGGCATTCTGTTTAGTTGATCGTGGTTGATTTTAGTGGGAAACTCGTGAGCACAACCGAGAGCTCCCCACAGACGGCGCCAAATTGTTCCGGTGCGGAAACAATTAAACCCGACTTTGGATTCGGGTCTTAACAGATGTGATGTTGCTCGGATGGTTTACGTTTGACTTCTTTCGGTCTCTCCTTTCTCGCACTCCGGTGGTCGGACTTTCCCGGCGAAGATGGCCTGCTCCCTGCACAGTGAACGCACAGGGCCTCAGAGGTGTCCGAGGGAACCCTCTTTGATGCCTAGTCAGTCCGTGAAATGCCTTGACGAACCTAGTTCGTTAGGAGCTAGGTGGCAGTTTGAGAGTGAGAGTCTAAAGAGAGAAAATCCAACCCCCTCAATGTGGAAAATGGGAGAGTATTTATAGCTTTCCACAAGAGAGGGAAAAGAGAAGAAGAGAGGGAAAAATGAGTGAATGAGAGGGTGACAAGTGGATTCACCTCATCCACTCACTTCCCCTTACCTTAGGCGAAATGGCGGAGGGGTCCCTGATTTCCCCTGTCCCTGCTGGGAGCGAGAACACCCTGGGGGCCAGCAGGCAGGGGAGGCTTGACTGTCCTGATTTGCTGGCAACATGGCTCTTCCGGGCAGGTGAAAGCCTTGGGAATTTTTAATGATCTTTGTTCGGTGGTCTGCAGGGCAGGCCTTCTTCTGTTCCTGGGTCGGTCCGCCCTGGGGCGCGAGTGGCGGGCGACCCGCCTCAGGCTACCGATCCCCATCAGCTCCATTTCATTAAAATACTCCTCACAAATATTCAACACGTGTTTATAGCTTAAATGTTACTCCGTACTCGTAAACATTTTTCATAAAACTACATCACAAATATGGAGCTAGGATTGATTATCACTTTTGTGCGCACATGCGCCTATCTTTTACCACTAATGAATTTCAATACGGTAATTAGTCGGATTTTTTTTCGCTACAATATGTTCAATTGAAAGGCCATTCTGATAAACAATTTTATCTCGAAGGAATTTATTACTCATCCAAATGGGTTTGAGTCATTATCGGTCATTAAATATTTCTAGAATATATATGGTCACTAAATATATGTTCTTTAATATTTATACGTGATTATATATATGTTCTGATTTATACTGCTCCCTCCGTATTAATTAGTTGTTGTAATAAAATTAAATCGAGGAATAGATACATCTCGACCATGCATCATTACAATTTAATCAAATTTAGAAGATAATAAGAAAAATGTAAATCCAAACAAATTAATCTTGTTATTATTTCGTGTTATATTTTTATTGTATTATTACATATCTTATATTCTTATCTGAATACGCAAAGCACAGGTACGTACTAATAACCATAACCAATACTTAATCTTAGAAGTTAGAAGTTAGTGTGCCCTACAAATGACTGACCAAATCTCCAATCAGAAGGCACAACATTATCAAATATCAATGTTCTTCCGGTACTAATAGTGACCCGGAAAGACAACTGTTGAGCCACCCAAGGCCCTCCTCCTCCATTCACCTGCCAATTCATACCCCAATTACGTGACATCGTCACCCATTCATCACGTCTCGACGACGAACTCATAACCTTCATATCCGTAACATCTCCAGCATCTCCAACATTATACACCAACACAAGCAGAAACCATGGGTTACCCGTGATCTGAAATGTGACGCCGCCCCGTCGTCTAGGACAATTGATCCGTCTATATTTCACGGGTACGATTCCCCCCTTGTATTCTGCAATGTTAAGGAACATGGGTTCGGATAAATCAAAGTGGTGCAGCGGCGGGTTGCACCATGCCTGTGGGTCGCTTGATGGCGGGCATAGGTTTGTCGCTGTGACTCGGATCACCCCGGCTCCCTTCTTGCACCATTGTGAGTGCGCACACATTAGCTCGTAGCATGCTCCACATTTTGCACCGTCTTCGAATAGGGTTGTGCTTAGGGCTGTTGTTGCTAACCCGTACCCGTCTTCGAATACGTCATACCCACATGCACCCTCTGTAACATAACATAACATTAATTAATTAAGATTATATACATGACAAAAAAATATACGGAGTACTCCGTACTCACTTTCAGTGTCGTGGCCTTGGACGTCGCCATAAAATGTTGCGTGAGCATCGAGCCAGGCTTGAGCACATACGATGGTGACAAAAAACGAAGAAGAAGAAGTTGCAAGCATGATTACGAAAACAATGATACGTGAAAAAATGGAGAACATCTTGAAAATGTATGTATAATAGATTTGATTTGATTTGTTTAATATATGTTTTTAATTTAATGAAGAGGCCGGGATGGAGGTGGTATATATTTATAGGGCCATAATTGATCTGATTTAGAAAGAAAGAATTTCATCAAACTAGCTAGCTTAAGCTTGTACTACGATCGAGTATGTATATTTTTGCATGGACACTATTAATAATGTCATATTGATATTAGTGGAATAAGTAGTGGATGCAATGTAAGGAGTATTTGTTCAGTGTACGCGCATGTTATGGAGTGAGTAGTTATTATAGCATTCATTAATGCTTAATTATTGTTTCTTAAGTTAATATATTGAGGTATGAACTAAGGTAATGACTAATAATCGAAAATATATACTTGTAATACTTTCTCGATCTTCATCTCTATTATTTGTTTACATTTTAATTTATTTAAAAGGTTTACATTAATCAAAGGTAAACAAGTTAAGTACTCGTAAGTAATTAGAATGAAAGCAAGAGCCAATAATATACAAGTGAATCTAAGGAAGAGTTGATATAATTGTGTATGTCCTTAATTATGACTTCTTGTTCAAATTATTAGTCCGTATGCATGTAGTATTGTAGTTCATTAGTTTGAGATTATGTCCTATATATACGTGGTACGGGTTGTTTGATTGATGTACGTAAAGAGTTACTCCAATATACGGAGTACGTACATGTATGTTTATACATGCAAATTAAATGCGCCTTGCGGTTTGTTTTCTTAATTGCAATGAAAACATGCATGTACGTTTGTAGAAATAATGTTTAGTGATCTTGCTTCCTTACTCTATTTGTGGATAGTGGAGCAAACGTAATGGTGCACGTAGTAGTACACTTGATTCGTGATAATTTCCTTGTTTAAAATGCATGGTTTGGAGTCCCCATCCAAGATCCAACTCGATCAATCTATTCTTCCTTACCTTAAAAGGGTTGTTTGGTTCATCATGAGAAAATGAAGTTACCGAGAACTTAAATTCGCATAAATTTGTATTTCAAGTGAATTATAAAATGTTGTTTGTTTACTATGAGGAAAAAAATTCACATGGGAAGTTTACACACGGAGGGGAATTGAAGTTCCTTGAAAAGTTGTAATTTCCATGAAATGGACAATCAAATAACATCAGAATTTATCAATTTATGGAAAGTTTTACTTCTCGTAATTTAAGAGGACAACCAAACGACCTTCTAATAATCAATAAATAATCTGAAACTGCTTATGGTTTGAGTGTGATAGAACTAATATGATGATATAGTGGGATGGTTTGATTATGATAAGTGTAAATAACCCACTCTCTTCAAACACTAAGTGTGCCAACTGCCAACTTACATCAACCAAATTCAAGTCATGACTTAGCTTGTAGTAGCAAATTAAAACTAACTCCAACTCTATAATATTCTCTCCATTTTCTATTTAGTTTCTTTGATAATGATTAATTAAATATAATAATAAAGTATTTTCGCCTCATCATCTTCGATTGATTCTATATATATTCAATCACTTGATCGTTTGAATTAATATTGAATCTGGACCGTTAGGGGAGAATGGAGAGGGAGAAAATAGCGAGGGTCTTATTGCTATTATAGCTGTAGACACGGAAAATTTAATCAAGTGTCGAAAATGCAAGAAATTAATTATTCTAAGTCAATAATAAATTTTGACTTAGTTTAGTTCAATTTGTCTCGTAAAAGTTAAAGTCGGCTCGATTCATTTCCGAGCTTGGTAAAATTGACTCAAAAGTCGAGAAGAATGTATACTTTGCCCAAAAATCAAGAGTATGTCAAGCATTGACCAAATTTGACCTAAAAGTCAAGAAACGGTCAATTGAGCCCGAAGAGAAGTCAAGCTTTCAAGCCCAACTCCGAGTCCAACAAGAGTGGATGAAGAAATTCTATAAATAGAGTACTTCTCCACCATTTTGAGAAAAAGAAGAAAAAAAAGATAAAAACAAAAAGTGAAGAGAAAAGAAGACTACAAAAGCTCTGAAATTCTCGAAGCATCCTTCCTTCCAAGTAGCAACAAACACTACAAAATCGTGCCGCCTGCTTAAGGAAAGCAAATCAACATCAAACATCGAAAGGAGACTCAAGTCATCACGACCTTCCCAAGAAGCTAAAGTCAAACAAAGAACGAAGACCATTGAAGTGTGCCTGAAGCAACGTAGTAGAATCAGAAGAAGAATAGAGAACCGAACACTTGAACTTTTCTGATATTATAATTTGCTGACTCCGGTTTTGTATTGCAGATATTTATAATATCGCTATACAAAATTTTTTGTTACAAATTTTTGGTGAACCCGACGTGAAACCCTCTACCTCTCATTTCTCCTACAAAAGCAAGCTACTTCAACAAGATGTCTTTACAAGAAAACACTCCGAGCACACCTAAACAATCCCATGCATCAATACTCAAAGAGCCTCTCAAATCAGGCATGCAATCTGCTGGTGTGTCCACTAGAGCAATGGCGAGGAAGACTGCTGTCAATGCTGCTACCGCTAGCCTGTGCGCTGCTAATGTTCCCAGAAGGCCACGTAGATACTCTATTCAGTCCATTGCTGCTGCTACTGGTTTGCTCAAAGCCTCTTCATCTTCAAGCAAGGAGCAAAAGATGTTAAGTCCCATAAGCGGATCTCCCAAAAGTGGATCCCTTTGCAAGGCTGCTTCATCTTCAAAGACAAGTCAGAAAGAGTTGAAGTCTTCCAGTGCATCCCCTCGCAAGGAGAAGAAAACTTCCCCAAAGAAAAAGGAGGTGGAAGTCCCTTTTATTGCATCAGTGATGACCATTGGTGGCTCTACCCTCGAAGAACAAGTGGCAAACATGAACAAAATACTTGAACAAATGATGAAGGAAAACGAAGAGAAGAATAAGAGGATTGAAGATCTTCAAAAATAAATGGAGGATCTTCGTAACAAGGGTGGATCTAGTTACCATGGAGATACCGCAAGTGAAGTTGGGAGTGACGGTGAGAAAGATGATGGCGAAAAGGGTGGTGAAAAACCTCTCACCCAAGAACAGATGCGTAACTTGATTAACAGCACCATCAAGAATCAGTTAGATGAAGGAGCTTCCTACAAACTGCGCTATGTGAAGCCGTATACAAAGAGGATTGATGACATGCGCATGCCTTCAGGCTACCAATCTCCCAAGTTCCAGCAGTTTGACGGGAAAGGCAACCCCAAGCAACATATTGCACACTTCATCGAGACTTGCAACAACGCAGGGACTGATGGTGACTTATTGGTGAAACAGTTCGTCCGCTCCCTCAAAGGCATCGCCTTTGATTGGTACACGGATTTAGGTTCTGAGTCCATCGACATTTGGGATCGCTTGGAGACCGAGTTCATGAATAGGTTCTACAGCACACGGCGCATTGTGAGCATGAGTGAGTTGACAAATACTTCCCAGTGGGAAGAGGAGCCCGTTGTAGAATACATTAACCGATGGCGCGCCCTAAGTCTGGAGTGCAAGGATCGCCTTAGCGAGGGTTCTACAGTTGAAATGTGCATCAATGGCATGAAGTGGGACTTCTCTACATCTTGAACGGTATCAAACTTCGAAGCTTTCAAGAACTAGCGACTTGTGCTCATGATATGGAGCTGACAATCAAGGCGCGTGGAAAGACTCGATCATCTTCTTCCAACGCAACATCAGAGAAGAAGGAATTCAAGAAAAATGATAAGGGTTCCAAAAGCTCTTCCAAGGAAACAGTGAATGTAACCACCTCCAGTGAGCCCGTCAAAATTTCGGGAAAGTCTAAGCAAAACAAACGCAAGGAAACATACACAAGTGACTTCAAGCGTGAAAGGCCAACGCTAAAAGAGTTGCAGTCCAAACAGTATCCGTTCCCTGATTCAGATCTGTCAGGCACGCTTGATGATTTACTTGAGAATAAAATCATCCAATTACCTGAGTCAAAGCGCCCAGAACAAGCAAACAAGACCAACGATCCAAATTATTGTCGTTACCATAGATTGGTGAGTCATCCTTTGGAGAAGTGCATCACTCTCAAGGAAAGAATCATGCAACTATCCAGAGAAAGGAAGATCATCTTGGACGTGGATGACGTTGTGACGACAAATCATACCACGACAATAGTTGGTGAATTTGATGCCACACCCATGGACGTTTCAGGTGAAGAGCATGAAGTATGTTTGATACAATTTGGAAGTCTTGAGCCTACAATGTTGCAAGTGCCAAAGTTGATATCATCAAAGCCAACTTCTTGGAATGAAAAGGCAATCGCAGATAGCACAAATGATGATGATGGTGAAGGGTGGACATTGGTCACTCGCAAGAAACCAAGGAAGCCAGTAAAACTTCAAAATCAAGAACCCGTTCAAAGAAGAAGGAAGCAAACAAAGAAGAAGGGGTCACGCCGCCCTAAAAGTAAGAAGAAAGCAAAGAAAGTGACCAAGTCAAAGGTCATGCCTATTGATTTGCTAGAGCAAGATCTTCATCTCCAATTATCCTAAAGGAATTCTTCCCCAAGGACTATCTCGATGAAGTCACTGTTTACACAGTAGCGGCTGAGGTAATCATGGAAGAGGAATAAGATGAAGAAGGAATTCATGCTTCAAAAGTAGCCACTGAAGAAGATGAGAGTCTACCTAAAGACACTAAAGTGTCAGCTACGCTCGATTTTCTACCAGCACGCATGGAGTGGAAGCAAATCTTTCTTCTACCTGAGGAGATGCGTCATCAAGTTTCCCAAGCACTTCAAAATCCTGAGTTGTATGAAGAAAAGATAAAAGATGTTGGCAAGTCTGTAGAACAAGAGACCAAATGTCTATCCTGCAACACCGCCTTGACATTCTCTGATGAGGATCTTCTTCTTGGGTCCAAACTTCACAATAGGCCATTGTATGTCTCAGGGTACATCAGGGGTAAGAAAGTAAGCCGCATTTTGATCGATGGTGCATCCGGTGTAAATCTTATGCCTAAGGCCACCATGGTGGAGCTTGGCATTACGGTAGACGAATTATCCAGTAGTCGAACGCTAATCCATGGCTTCAATCTAAATGGCGAGCGTGCAATTGGAATCATTCTAGTCAAACTAAGCATGGCAGATTTGTCCTCTGACACCCTCTTCCATGTCATTAATGCAAAGACCTCGTTCAAGCTTTTGTTGGGAAGACCGTGGAAGCACGAAAATGGTGTAGTTGCTTCAACACTTCACCAATGTTTAAAGTACTATCGTGATGGCGAGCAAAAGATTAATGGTGATGTCAAACCCTTCACTAAGGCAGATTCATTCTTCGCTGATGCAAAATTCTTCGAGGAAAATGCCACTTCAAGTGATTTCATGCCAACCACTATTTCTTCTACTAGAAAAGGGGGCAAAGTTAAGGGAACTGCAATTTCTCCAAACAAACCTGATGTTCCTACAGAAAAGGAGGACAAGGGTAATCAATCCAAGGGTAAAGACGAAACCACCCAGGATTCAGAAACCAAGGCTCGAGAAGAAGAGCTGTCAAAGAGTTCGCATCCCATCTTCCGATACATCCCAAAGTCGCGGCGCAAGCAAGGACAAAGCCCTTTTGCAGAGTATCAAAATACCAAAGCGGTCCATAAGGAAAAAACAAAGCATAGTCCATCAGTTAAGCAAGAATGGATGGTGAAGCTTGTTACTCCCCTAGCTCAGTCAAATGAAAAGCAAGTGGTGAAACCTCCACTAAAAGGGTTTTCTTCATCATCTACCATGCTATACGATGGAAAATAAGAAGGTGTATACAGTACCAATGCATACAGGTGCTCGAAAAATCTGGATATGACTTTGAGAATCCTGGTCAATTAGGAAAGCATATACAGGTAAAAACAGACAGTGAAGCTCGAAGCCGTAGTTTAACCAAGATTGATATAGGCTATGAAACACCAATGTTAGTCAAGATTTCAGCAAGGCACAAGGCCGACACATCCTCTTCTCAATACATCACGGTCGAAGAAAATACTTAAGGTGATAATGCCTTAACAGGATCCTCTATCTTTGATAGGATTCGACTATCTACCACAAGAGAAAGCACTTTAGTGTTCCACCGGTTAGGGAGATCATCGCCTTCAGAGCCACAAATACCTTTAAGGAATCGTTTCTCCGTATTCAAAAGGTTGGGCAACCAAGATGTTAAAGATCGTGCTCGTCATGCATCTACATCATCACATTCGAGGAAGAAGAAAAGATCGGTCTTCAATCGTCTGGGTGATTCAAAAGAAGCTCAGATTTGTAAACAATCCTATGCAGCTTCTACAAGCAAAGAGAAAACGAAGGTGAAAGTCAATGATGATCTCAAAAGTATCATCCCTTCCCACATGAAGCGCATGAGAAGGTTGACATTGTGCAAGAGCAACCTTTGAAAGTCAAGCAACGTATTGTCATCCTCACAAACCAACAAAAATCCAAAATCTCGCAAGCAAAATTGAAGCCACAAGTTGATAGAAATTTGGAAGCATTGGATGATGAAATAATGACAACATATCATATCACTGTGGAGGAGGTCCCTGATCCTAACGAAGAGGTAGAAGCAGATGATGCCCCCAAGTTGTTAGAGGATGGTGGTCAGTCAACAGTAGATGACCTGAAAGAACTTAATTTGGGAACACCTGAAGATCCTCGTCCTATATATGTTAGTGTTCTCCTTACCGACAAAGAGGTAGAAGAGTACCAAAAGCTTTTAAGTGAGTACAAAGATGTTTTTGCTTAGAGCTACAAGGAAATGTCAGGACTGAGTCCAAAAGTTGCAATGCACCGACTAGCAATCAAAAAAGGTGTAAGCCCCAAGAAACAACCTCAGCGTTGTTTCAGGCCAGAACTTATTCCTGAGATCGAGGATGAGGTCAACAAACTCATAGAAGCTGATTTTATTCGTGAAGTCAAATACCCCACATGGATAGCCAACATTGTGCCAATGAGAAAGAAGAATGGTCAACTACGTATATGCGTGGACTTTCGGGATGTGAATAATGCTTGTCCGAAAGATGACTTTTCCCTCCCTGTCACAGAACTTATGATCGATGCAACAACCGGGCACGAAGCTCTGTCATTCATGGATTACACAGCAGGGTACAATCAAATAATGATGGCAGCTGGAGATCAAGAGGCCACAGCTTTCTGCACTCCGAAAGGGATATTCTGTTACAAAGTCATACCATTTGGATTAAAGAATGCTGGAGCAACATATCAAAGGGCGATGCAGAAAATCTTCGACGACATGTTGCATAAGTCAATTGAATGTTGTGTTGATGATGTTGTGGTCAAGACCAAGAAAAAAGAGGATCATCTCAGTGACCTTCGAACTGTCTTTGAAAGACTAAGAAAATGTCAGTTGAAGATGAACCCACTCAAATGTGTATTCGGTGTCTCCTCTAGCAAGTTCTTAGGATTTGTGGTATGACATAGGGGAATTGAGATAGATCAATCAAAAATCAAATCTATCCGGGAAATGCCCGCGCCAAAAAAATTGAAGGAGTTACGCGGACTGCAAGGACGTTTAGCTTACATAAGAAGATTCATTTCAAACCTCGTTGGACGTTGTCAACCGTTCAGTCATCTTATGAAGAAGGATGTTGCATTTCAGTGGGATGAAAAATGCCACAATGCCTTTGAAACCATAAAGAAGTACTTGTCCTCTGCACCAGTAGTGCTGGGGGCACCAATTCAAGGAAAGCCACTTATCCTGTACATAGCTGCACAAGAACGTTCTCTGGGGGTATTATGTGCTCAGGTAAATGAAGATCGTAAAGAAAGGACGCTCTACTACTTGAGTTGAAATTTGGTGGGAGCAGAGTTGAACTATTCTCCAATCGATAAGATATGTCTAGCCCTTGTCCTTGCAATCCAGAAATTAAGGCACTATATGTAAGCTCACACAGTTCATGTGGTTTCAAAGGATGATCCTATAAAGTATATACTTTCAAGACCGGTCTTGACTGGATGCTTAGCTAAGTGGGCGGTGTTACTCAAGCAATATGACTTGGTCCATGTGCCTCAAAAGGCAGTCAAAGGACAAGCTTTAGCCGACTTTCTTGCTGACCATCCAATCCCAAGTGGGTGGGAATTACAAGATGACCTCCCTGGTGAAGAAATCTTCTATGTGGATGTGTTTCCTCCATGGCAAATGTATTTCGATGGAGCTGCAAGACGAGATGGTGCAGGTGCCGGTGTCGTGTTCTTGTCACCCGAAAATCTTTCGTTTGTCCTCACCTAGCTATGCTCAAACAACATGGCGGAATATCAAGCTCTTATCTTAGGAGTTGAAATGGAAATCGAGATGGGGATCAAAGACATAGACATTTGTGGTGACTCTCAATTGGTTGTGAATCAAATCCTTGATGATTATGAAGTAAAGAAGGACGATCTTGTCCCTTATCATCAATATGCAATACAATTACTCCATAAGTTAGATGGTATTCGCATCGGTGACGTACCGAGAAGTGCCAACAAGTTGGCTGACGCGCTCGCTAATCTTGCAGCCACTTTGGCACTGGGGGCAGATGAAGTCACATCCATTCCAATTTGCAATAGATGGGTAATACCGCTGCTAGAAATGGAAGAAATCAAAGGGACATCCAACATGATTTCCGCTTATCAAGTTGACAAGGAGGATTGGCGACAGCCCATCATCGACTACTTAGAACATCAAAAGTTACCCGATGATCCAAGGCATAAAGTTGAAATTCGCCGACGTGCTCCACGATTCATCTACTACAAAGGTACATTGTACAGACGTTCCTTTCTGGGGCAATGGGTAAGGTGCCTTGATGAAACTGAAGCAGCTCAAGCCATGTATGAAGCTCACTCTGGCATTTGTGGTGCTCATCAATCTGGGCCTAAATTGCATGATTGTGTCATGAGGATGGGGTATTACTGGTTAATAATAATGGTACAAGACTGCATTGACTTCCCAAAAAAATATGAAGCCTGTCAGTTCAACGCAAACTTCATACATCGACCACCTGAACCTCTACATCCCACTTGATGGGGGTCGGTTGCCTGCCTTTGGCCGCCTGCCAATCAGGCCCCAAGGCGACCAGTCCCAGAAGGAGGAAAGGTCTGTCCAGCAGCCTTTCTATCAAAGTCACTGGAATCTCCAAGTGTGGCCCCAATCCCTTGGGCCGCCCGCCAAACGGAGTAAACCAGGCCTGCCGCCTGCTTCCAGGGCGTTCCCGCCTGAACGGAGCCGAAGGAGAACCGAGGACCCATCCGTCATTTTGCCTAAGGTAAGGGGAAATGGGTGGACAAGGTAAGTCCACGTGTCGCGCCGACATCCACCCATTTCCCTCCTCTTCCTTCTCTTTTTTCCTCTCTCTTGTGGGAAGGTATAAATACTTACCCATCTCCCACATAAGAGGGGTTGGATTTTCTCTCTCTAGACTCTTACTCCTAAAAACGCCGCCTAGTTCCTCACGAGCTAGGTTTGTAAAGGCATTTCACGGACTGACTTAGGCATCGGAGAGGGTTTCCTCGGACAACCTCCGAGGCCCTGTGCGTTCATTGTGCAGGGAGCAGGCCATTTCCGCCGGGAAGGTCCGATCCAGGGAGTGAGAGAAATGGGAGACCAAGGGAAATCAAACGATCAATTGTTCACCATTAACCCGATTGTACAACCCGGATCCTAGACCGGGTGAATTGTTTCCGTGACCGGAACAATTTGGCGCCGTCTGTGGGGAACTTACGGTTGTGCTCACGAGTTACCCACTAAAATCAACCACTCATAATCACACAATTAAACACAATCATGCCAGAAATCGTTGATGCCAGTGCAGGAGCGGGTCCGACGGTCCCACCGGTGACCCCCCTGTATGGTATGCCGCAGTCGGAGAGGGTTCCTCCTGCCACGATCCTAGGGGTGGGGGGAACCAATCCCCTCGGTGGATCTAACACTGCTGTGACACCTGAGTTGGGGACACGCCCAGGACGTGCTCTCAATCTGACCCCAGCTCAGATGGCACAGGCGGCCGCGTTCTTCTCTGCGATGCTGAATCAGGAATTCACACCTGAGGACTTGGTAGGCAGGGTCGCATCGGCTCCCAGGCAACCGTCCCCAGTCAGCAGGGACGAGGCCGGGGGCACGAGGCGGACCGCCGCCAGAAATGCTCAGAGAAAAGCGAGAAGAACAGCTCAAGTGTATACGCATATGCAAAGGCGCATTACTACTGGCAATCCAGAGCCACCTGTCCAGCAGGCATTCTCCATTCACACAACAGAATCGGCGTCTGGAGGACAGGGAGGCTTATCTCAAGGATTACAGGAGCGCATGAGGCCCAGGGAGCCTGTGTCAAAACGCTTGGGAGAGAGACCAGGCGGAGTTTTCTCCAGGCTGACACCTGCGGCCAAGGAGCAGTCGGCCCCCGGCTTATCCCAAAGCCTGCAATCCAGACTCAACCGGGGACAACCGCTCGAGTCCAGGTACCATCAGGGTGAGAACCACTGCCACTCTCAGAGGAAGAGGCCCAGGCAGGCCTCCTCGGGAACAGAAGATGAGGCAGCTAGCAGACCGCCACCAAGGCACCGCTCCCCCAGTGCGAGGAAACCGACCCATAAACAATGGGAATCTCACGGTAACCAGTCTGGGGCAAGCAGGTCACGACTGGTAGGCAGGCCCACGAAAACCCCGTTGCACCCTGAGGTACAAGAGTACCCCATTCCAAAAATCAAAATGCCCACCATCAAATTTGACGGGACGACAGACCCTGAAGACCACCTGGCAGCCTTTGAGAGCCACATGGGCATGTATGACGTAGATGATGCCATCTGGTGCAAAGTTTTCCCTACCACCCTGGTGGGGCTCGCGCAGGGATGGTTCAGAGACCTCCGCCAGGGGTCAGTCAGGTTCTTCATAGAGTTGGCTGAAATTTTCCTCGAACAGTATGCCGGAAATAAGAGAAGACGCCTTACCCGTTTCGATCTCATGACCCTGAAACAGAAAAAGGGTGAGAGTGTGAGAGAATACATGAGAAGGTTTGATCTATCCTACCAGCAGGTTAGGGAGATCGATGATTCCACTGCCGCCTACGCCCTGACAATCTCCCTACTTCCAGGGGAAATGAAAAACCAGATGATCAGGGCCCAGCCAGAAACCTTGGCCATGGCCAGAAAGATTGCTGAAGGGTTCATTCTGCAGGAGGAGTTCCACGGCCTGACGGACACCCCTGCAGGCCAAACAAAGCCTCAAGGGGGACCGCAGGGTGGAAGGGGCAGAAGTGAGCCAGGCAAGCAAAGGGAAGAGGGAGACACTCCCAAGAAGGAGCGCCCAGTCTACCAACCCAAATTCGACAGTTACACTGCTCTGAACAAATCCAGGGCGGAAATCTTCGAACTGGAAAAAGAAACTGCTAAATGGAACCGCCCGAACAAACCTCGCAGCCCAAAAGGAGACCCCAAGAAATTCTGCACTTTCCACGACTGTATAGGCCATACCACCGAAGAATGCTGTCACCTGAAGGACGAAATTGAGAAATTAATCAGGAACGGATGGTTGGCCAACTACGCAGCTAAGAATAAGTCTCAGAAGGAAGTGTCTGAAAAACCCGAAGGGTCAGTGCAAAACCGCATGGTGATCCACGTAATTTCAGGGGGCACCGAAGGCCAACTCAGTCGAAGAGGCCAAAAAAGACAAATGCGCGAGCTAAGGAACCAGATCTGCTATGCTGAGAAAGCAGGGAGTCCAAGGGGAGTGACATTAAGCATCACCCCTGATGATGCAGGACGCGTGGTATACCCGCACAGTGATCCTTTGGTGCTGTCCCTAGAGATCAGCAACCATATTGTGCGAAGGTGTATGGTGGACACAGGCGCGTACACAAATCTATTGTACAAGGACGCCTTCGAAAAAATGGGCCTGGAAAAAAGGCACCTGCGACCTGCTCCCGGATCGCTGTATGGATTCAGTGGGGCAGGCGTGCTGCCCATGGGAGTCATCGACTTGCATGTAACCTTCGGGGAAGGCTCTACAGCCAGGAATGTCAGGGCAACCTTTGTTGTTGTGGACGCGAGATCTGCCTACAACGCCCTGATTGGCAGGGCCACTCTGGACGAAATCGAAGCGGCCATCTCCATCAGGGCTCTCACCATCGCGTATGTCACTGACTTCGGGCTGGAAGGAAAGGTACGTGGGGACCAGGAGTCAGCCAGACAATGCTACTCCGTGGCCCTGCAAGAGCACGAGAGAGACAGAAAAGGAAAAAGAATAGCTGACAGTTCCCCCTGCAGAGAAGGCGAAGTCCCAGTCGAGCACCCGGCGCCTGACCGCCTGGAACGAGGGGGCGAAAGTATGCTGGTGGACTTGGAGCCAGGAAGACAGGTCCTGGTAGGAGCAGGCCTAGAGGAATCCTACCAAGCCGAAATGGTCAAACTACTGAAGGAGAACAAAGACGTATTTGCCTATTCTGCGGACGAGATGCCCGGCGTTGATCCATCATGCATCGTTCACAAGCTGAATGTAAGCATGGATGCTCGCCCTGTAAAACAGAAGAAACGAAACATGTCTGCGGAAAAAGACGCAGCAATCAAGGAAGAAATTGACAAAATCTTGAAAGCAGACTTTATTGAAGTCTGCGACTACCCAGAATGGCTGGCAAATGTTGTCATGGTCAAAAAATCGTCAGGCGCATGGAGAATGTGCGTCGACTTTACAAACCTGAACAAGGCCTGCCCGAAAGACTGCTATCCGCTTCCCCGAACCGATCAACTGGTGGACGCCACCAGTGGCTACACCATGCTGAGCTTCCTAGACGCCTTTTCAGGGTATCATCAAGTATACTTGTGGCAGCCGGACAGGGTGAAGTGTGCGTTCATCACTAGTTCGGGTACCTACATGTACAAGATGATGCCATTCGGGCTCAAAAATGCAGGGGCTACGTACCAGCGGTTGGTTGATAAAGTATTTGAGAAACAAAAAGGCAGAAACATCGAGGCTTACGTTGATGACGCCATCGTGAAAAGCAGGGAAGACAGAGAACACCTGATAGACTTGCAGGAAACCTTCTGCTCCCTGCGCGCCTACAAAATGAAACTTCATCCGAAAAAGTGTACATTTGGAGTCCGTTCCGGCAAATTCCTAGGGTTCTTGGTCAGTTCTCGGGGGATAGACGCCAACCCTGAAAAAATTCAGGCAGTTCTAGACCTTCCTGAGCCCAAAACCATTAGAGACATCCAGCGCCTGACGGGTCGAATGGCCGCCTTAGCACGATTCGTCGCCCGATCAGCAGACAAGGCCACTCCTTTTTTCAAGATACTGAAAGGGAACAAACAGTTCAAGTGGGAGAACGAGCAGAAAGAGGCCTTTAAGCAATTGAAGGACCATCTTAAGAGGCTCCCTACCCTGGCAAGACCAGTAGCAGGAGAAAAACTTTTCCTCTACATTGCAGTGACCAATATAATTGTCAGCGCAGTCATCCTACGAGAAGAGGCAGGCGCCCAGCAACCTATATACTTTGTGAGTCATGCGCTGGGAGCAGCTGAGAAGAATTATCCGATGGTTGAAAAAGCCGCCTACGCGGTCATAGTTGCTGCCAGGAAGCTCAGACCTTACTTTGACGCGCATCCAGTCGTAGTCCTCACCGACCAACCCCTGGAAAAGGTGCTGGAAAAATTTGAAAAATCAGGGAGATTGTTGAAGTGGGCAATTGAGCTGAGTGGGCTAGGTATATCTTACCAGCCGAGAACAGCCATCAAAGCCCAAGCTTTGGCAGACTTTTTGGCTGAGTGCTCCCATTCAGGGGAGGAAGAAGCCCCTGCCCAGGAATGGATCGTGTATACTGACGGATCCTCGACAGCCAATGGCGCAGGCGCAGGCAGCGTGTTAACCAGCCCAGAAGGGACTGACTTTGAGCATGCTCTCAGATTTGTTTTCCCAGCATCAAACAATGAAGCAGAGTACGAAGCAGTGCTCGCAGGCGTCAGGCTAGCTAAAGCCGCAGGAGCAGAACGAATTGTCCTGGCGACAGACTCCCAGCTCATCGCCAACCAAATCAATGGAGAATACGAAGCAAGAGACCAAGCAATGGCCACATACCTGGAGATGGTGAAGGGAGAGTTGTCCGGCCTAAAATCATATGAGGTCAAACAAATCCCCCGATCCCAGAACAACAGAGCAGATGCCCTGTCAAAACTGGCAAGCTCCAGTCTGCAGGACATCCGGAGATCAGTATGGGTCGACGTTTTACACGAGAAGTCCACTAACCCCTGTCAAACGATTAATACCGTGGAAGAAGAGCTGGAAAGCTGGATGACTCCCTTCATCCAGTACAAGAGGCATGGTATCTTACCATCAGACTCGTTACAAAAGAGGAAGATACAGGCTAAAGCAGCCTGGTTCATACTCATTAATGAAGAACTTTACAAGAAATCTTTTACTTATCCCCTGCTTAAATGTTTACGGGCGGATCAGGCCGCTGAGGTATTGGATGATATCCACTCAGGGATTTGTGGACATCACATTGGTGGGAGATCGCTGGCCCACAAGGCCCTCAGGGCAGGCTACTACTGGCCTACCATGCTGGCAGATGCCAAGAGCCTGACCCAGAAATGCAGGAAATGCCAACTCTTTGCCCCATCGATCCATGCCCCGGCCCAGGAACTCAGGCCAATCCTATCTCCCATCCCCTTTGCTCAATGGGGGATGGACATTCTAGGACCCTTCACGATGGCCACAGGGGGCAGAAAATTCTTAATTGTCGCCATAGACTACTTCACCAAGTGGGTGGAGGCCGAAGCAGTGCCCAACATCACTGAGCCGGCGGTCAGAAAGGTGATCTGGCGAAATATCATCACCAGGTTCGGTCTACCAAAGATGTTGGTATTTGACCACGGCAGGCAGTTCGATAATGATCCGCTGAGAATCTGGCTGGAAAGCCACAACATCTCAGTCGCCTACTCAGCTGTCTGTCATCCTCAAACCAATGGACAAGCAGAAGCAGCCAACAAACAAATCCTGAACGGCCTGAAGAAAATGGTGGATGACTGCAAAGGTAGGTGGGCTGACGAACTCCCCAGTATACTCTGGTCAATCCGAACTACCAGAAAGGAGTCTACAGGCCAGACCCCATTTGGTCTGGTATATGGAGCAGAGGCACTATTGCCAATTGAGGCAAGGATTCCCTCTCTGCGCTCCCTGCAGTACGACCAGGCTGAAAACGAAGCTGCAATGGTTGAAGCCTTAGACCTGGTGAATGAACTAAGGGAGGAAGCCAGTACCAACATCGCTGCCTACCAGCAGCGAATGAGGAAAGCTTTCAACAGCAAGGTGCGACAGAGGAATTTCCAGATGGGCGAGCTGGTTCTGAGAAAGACGCAGGCGGTTGGGAAGTCAAGAGAACATGGAAAGCTGAGTGCCAATTGGGAGGGCCCATACCAAGTAACTCAGGTTCTGGGACCAGGCACGTACAAAATAGCCAACCTTGAGGGACAAGAGCTACATGCTCACTGGAATGCAGACACACTAAAGAAATATTACGTCTGAACAAGAATACAGGCAGTTTTTACTTTTACTAAAAAAGGCGGAGGACGGTCAAAAATGTCGACGGCTCCGACCACCCCAATGTCAAAAAGAAAATTTTAAGAGAAATGAGAAGATACAGATTTATACTCGTTGCCTGTTCACACTCGCGTCTTTCACACACAAACGAGCAGGGGGCAATAGGGGGAGGCCCCCTGTTGCCGAAATTGGGTAAAGTGAACCCCCCAACGCAAATCAAAGGCCACCCTGCTTACCTCTGGGCAAGTAGGGGACAGGCCGTATTAACAAGGACTGGGGGCAGGCCCCCCAACCTTGTATAAAAAACGCAAAAGCTACCCTGCTTACCTCTGGGCAAACAGGGGGCAGGCCCCCTGGACTTTGAACGAAAAGCCAGGGACAGGCCAGGCTAACAAGGACTGGGGGCAGGCCCCCCAACCTTGTATAAAAAACGCAAAAAGCTACCCTACTTACCTCTGGGCAGGCAGGGGGCAGGCCCCCTGGACTTTGAACGAAAAGCCAGGAACAGGTCAGGCTAACAAGGACTGGGGGCAGGCCCCCCAACCTTGTATAAAAAACGCAAAAGCTACCCTGCTTACCTCTGGGCAGGCAGGGGGCAGACCTCCTGGACTTTGAACGAAAAGCCAGGAACAGGCCAGGCTAACAAGGACTGGGGGCAGGCCCCCAACCTTGTATAAAAAACGTAAAAGCTACCCTGCTTACCTCTGGGCAGGCAGGGGGCAGGCCTCCTGGACTTTGGGCAAAAGCCAGGAGTAGGCCGTACCAACAAGGACTGGGGGCAGGCCCCCCAACCTTGTATAAAAACACAAAAAACCACCCTGCTTACCTCTGGGCAGGCAGGGGGCAGGCTCCCTGGACTTTAAACAAATGCCAGGGGCAGGCCAAACAAACAAAAACCCTCCTACCTACAGGCAGGCAGGCTGCGAATCAAATTCATGAAGAATCAAAATATACAAAAGCAAACAGAAAATTCACATATAAAAGAAAAAGTAGTGTCAAGGAAATACAGGACAAAAGTTTTCAAGTTTTCAAAACAAATAGTTACAACCAAGAGTACGGCAGCCGGCCACCAAAGGGCTCGGCGCGCAAAGAAGTAAGGAAATTAAAGCGTTGGCACAGGCGCAGCAGGGGACGAGCAAGAGCCCTCTGAGGAAGACTGCCCTCCATGTTAAGCAGGGGGAGCGTCTGGGCCGGAAGCATCTCCCTCAGACAGCCTACGCATTTGAGCTTCATCCTTAGCAGTGTAGAGGGCCCGGAAAGCATCTTCGTCAAAACCCGGGAACATCTCCCTGACAGCTTCCATGACAACCTTCAGGCAGAAGTTAGCACCATTAACGAAGACCGCCGACACAGCCATTTCCACCTCCTGGAGAATCTCACCCCTCTCTTTCTCCCAATCCTCGGTCTTCGCCGCCAGATCGCCGAGGGCCGTCTGCAGATCAGAGTTTGCCTTGGAAAGGCGCTCCCCGAGGTCAATAACGCTCTTCTTAGCATGGTCCAGTTCAGCCAAAGCCTTTCTGGCCTGCTTCAGTTCAGCAAAGGCCTGCTGTGCTCTCTTGGACTCCTCCCCCAGGCGAGACACTTCCCGTGTAGCTTTCTCGCTCTCAGACTTCCAGTGGATCGCCCGACCCCTGGCCTCTTCTAGCTCAGTCTCCTTTTTCGCCAGCTGATCCTTCAGGCTGGCAATGAGAGCAACATCCCTCTCAACTGCAGAAAGGCGGTCGGGGTTGGCTAGTTCCTCATCACTCAGGCGACCAAGGGCTGCCAGCTCCGCGGAAGCCTGCATAATTCGGGAGGTGCGCTTAATATACTGGGTCACTTGACTGGCAGCAGACTTGACGGTCTTGAGAAGATGGTCAGTTAAAACTGCCCCTGAGTCGGAGAGTAGGGCAGAAACATCCTGGCTGTCACCTGCATTATAATGGAACTCAACGTTCTCCTCAGAGAAAAGGGTGGCGGGAATCTCCGGAGCAAGACGCTTGGGTTCAGGCGTGGAAGTCTCCAAATCCACCACCTGGTCAGCGTTAGGGGCCTCCCGACTCCTCTTTCTGGTCAGTGCCCGGGGGGTGCTCTCCCCAGTCTCCTCAGAACCTACGGCCCGCGACCTCGGGGGAATCTGAATCCCTGCTGAAAGGCCCTCTTGCCTGCCAACAGGCGAAGGGGTAGCCTCGAAAGCAATCGCCCTCGCAGCTGGAGAGGGGGTAGCCTCAGAAACCGCCGTCTTGGCGGGCGTAACTCGAGGAGGAGGGGGAAGCCTTGGCCTACTGAATGATAGGCCCTTCAAATGCTTCATCAGATTCTTCTCGCCTCTCTTAAAACCAGGGGGAAGAGAAGGGCGACTTTGGATAACAGTGAGATTCTCGTCCAGGCCCAGGCGTCTCACCTCCCCTTTTCTCCAGATAAAAGTGGCAAGAGCTGCAAGACAAACAAACAGGCTGTCAAGGCATTTTCGAAATATACAAAAGAGTAAGAAGGAATCACCAACACTCCTGAACTACCTTTATCCAGACCCGGATTCATGCCCAGCCGGGTCAAATAATTGTCAGTCGCTAAAAGCTCCGCATGAGGGAGCCATAAGGTGGGGCCAACACCCCGTACTTGTTAGTATGGCCTGCAAAGTAGGCCGTCAACTCCTTCTCCTTCTCACTTAGCTTAACCTCCAAGGCCTTTCCACCCACGCCAGGGTGGTACTCCTCAGGGGTCTCCATCCTGGTGTGGACATGATTCCTGAAGTGAGGAGGAATCCTCCACCCATGGGTGCTGTGTATGTAAATGAAGTTGTTCTTCCAATCCCTCAAGCTGTCCATACCAGGCCACACCAAACAATGTCCCTTCTGCCTCAAGAGGGACCAATAACCAGGGGAGCCCGTGCTCCCAGAAGAAACCATCTGCAAGCCCACCATGAACCGCAGGGCGTCGATGGAAGGCTCCATGCGGTGGAAAAGGCAGGTCCAGACATATGAGATCAGCGCCCTGACAGCTGTGGCTGTCAGCTGGGCGACGGCGACGTTCATGCGCCTGAAGATCTCCTCTAAAACAGGATGGAGGGGAAAGCGAAGGCCAAACTCTAAACATTTATGATAAACTGCTATGCACCCATCCGGGGGGTTGCATACAGTATCCTTTTCGCCGGGGACAACAACTGTATACCCCTCCCCGAAGTTATAGAGCCGCTCAATCACGACGGCGGCGTTCTTAGCGAGGATCACCTCCCGATTTTTCGGGTCAGGGAAAGTACTCAGAGGGATGCGATATTTAGCCCTGTCTAAATAATAAACCCTACCCTTTTCCCGACGAACGAGCGGACCGGAAGTTCGGGAAGGGTTAACCTCCAACGCCTCGTCGTCCGAGTCGATAGCATCAAATGAAGGGGGTTTGGGAGAATTACCGCCCCCACTGTGCGCCGAGTGTTCTTCCTCAAAACCAACCTCCCTAGAGGAGGAGGCAAAGTCCATCCCTTCTCCCCTCTTTGATGGGTCGATAAAGGGCAAAATCCTTTCACGGGTTCCGGACATGATTACTCTAAAAAAGATGCGGAAAAAAGGAAATCGAAGAGAGAAAAAGAGTGGAGGATGAAAATCTGACCTAAGATCGCCTGACAGCGCGCCGCAAGCCCGAAGAAAGAAGTCTCAGGGAAATGGGGGTGCAAGGTAGGATACGATTCGTCAATACTCCAGGGTTTTTGACAAGAAAAAGAATGAGAGAATGTCGAAAGAAAAGAAAGATTGGAAAAAAATGAAAGAATGAATAACTGAGCGCTTTTATAGAGAGGAAGGCATGCCAAGAGTCGCCCAACCCTCAGAAATTCACCCAAGGGCTGCGGCCCACGTGTCGCCCCTAGGGGATTTGCTCTAGGCAGCTTCCCAAGAAAAACCTCGGGAGGACCAAAGGGTGTCAGAAGATTGGTCACCCTATGACGTCCCCCCTAAAAAAAAAAAAAAAAAATCGCAACACATAAACGCACCGCCTGATCCTCATTTCATTAAAACCTTACAAAAGAAAGTTACATCTTAGGACAGATACGGGAAGAAAAATACATTAAGGCCCAAAGTTCCGGCCTGGCAGAAATCAAACGCCCCGCAGGCCTAGTCATCGCCCAAATCTGGGGAACAATCTCCAGGGCTGCCTGGGCTCCCGAGAGCCGAGCCCCAGTCCCAGTCTGGGGAGCCCTGGAAGGGGTCATCAGAAGCTCTATCTTCATCCCTGTCGCTCAGGCAGCCCAGACCCTCGCTGTCACCAGAGTCATGGCTGCTATCTTCCCAGTCCCTCCCGAAGGGGGCGGCCCGGGACTCGTCGCAGGTGCGACAGCCTGTTTTCTTCACAGGCGAAGAGGGACCTGACGCCAAGGAGGAATCAGTGTCAGAGTTGGGGCCAAATTGCTCAGGGTGCAGCCATGGAAAGCACTCATGGCATCCCCTGTCATAACAGCCTCCCCCCTGGGAGCAACGCCTAAACCTAGGCGCTGCAGGAGGCGAGGACCTCCTAGGGCGTTTGCCCATCCTAACAGAAGCCTTCTGACTTCTCCGGCGAAAGTGAAGTTGTGAACGGCGACTCCGGCGAACAGCTAGGTAAGCGGCACGAGCATATCGGAGCCTCCAAAAACCTCTGAAGATGAAAGTAACATGCCTAACTCCACGACGAATTACACTTTTCTTGATCCAAGCCATGATTAAAGACAAAACGAAGATTGGAAATGGGTCATAAGGATAGTGAAGGGGGATGCAATTTATACGGAAAACGGAAGGAGGGCATTAATGGTGCCCCAACCACCTCTGCAAGGAAGAAAGCCAATCATCGAGCTGACACACTGCACAAAAATTCTCTACACAAAGGAGGGTAATCATGACGAAAGACGTTTGAACTCCCTGCGTGCCCAGAGAAATTAAAGCATGTTCCCTCGGGAACATGCGACGCATTAAATGCAAAGTGTCCAAAGAGGCAACCTCCCGCCGGCGAGGGCCAATTGATGGGGGTCGGTTGCCTGCCTTTGGCCGCCTGCCAATCAGGCCCCAAGGCGACCAGTCCCAGAAGGAGGAAAGGTCTGTCCAGCAGCCTTTCTATCAAAGTCACTGGAATCTCCAAGTGTGGCCCCAATCCCTTGGGCCGCCCGCCAAACGGAGTAAACCAGGCCTGCCGCCTGCTTCCAGGGCGTTCCCGCCTGAACGGAGCCGAAGGAGAACCGAGGACCCATCCGTCATTTTGCCTAAGGTAAGGGGAAATGGGTGGACAAGGTAAGTCCACGTGTCGCGCCGACATCCACCCATTTCCCTCCTCTTCCTTCTCTTTTTTCCTCTCTCTTGTGGGAAGGTATAAATACTTACCCATATCCCACATAAGAGGGGTTGGATTTTCTCTCTCTAGACTCTTACTCCTAAAAACGCCGCCTAGTTCCTCACGAGCTAGGTTTGTAAAGGCATTTCACGGACTGACTTAGGCATCGGAGAGGGTTTCCTCGGACAACCTCCGAGGCCCTGTGCGTTCATTGTGCAGGGAGCAGGCCATTTCCGCCGGGAAGGTCCGATCCAGGGAGTGAGAGAAAGGGGAGACCAAGGGAAATCAAACGATCAATTGTTCACCATTAACCCGATTGTACAACCCGGATCCTAGACCGGGTGAATTGTTTCCGTGACCGGAACACCACTGTATCGTCCTGGCCCTTCGAAGCTTGGGGATTAGATGTGGTAGGACCTATCATTCCAAAAGCCTCCAATGGACATGCGTTCATCTTGGCGGCAACAGACTATTTCTCCAAGTGGGCAGAAGTTGCCTCCGTGCGTAAAGTCAAGAAGGAGACTGTTGTTGATTTCATCCGTACCCAAATCATCTATCGGTATGGTGTGCCGCAACGCATAATAACTGATAATGGAACGCCTTTCCTCAATAAACTAATGACGAGGTTAGCTGAAAAGTTTAAGTTCAAACAATACAAGTCATCAATATACAATGCCCCTGCAAATGGTTTGGCTGAAGCCTTTAACAAGTCACAATGCAACTTGTTAAGAAAAGTGGTGGCTAAGTCGAAGCGTGATTGGCACGAAAGAATTGGTGAAGCGTTGTGGGCATATCGTACAACATACAAGACACCCACCCAATCAACCCCGTACGCGTTGGTATATGGAGTTGAGGCTGTGCTACCGCTGGAATTGCAGATTCCATCATTGCGTATTGCTATACAAAAAGAACTTTCAAGTGATGTTACCGATAAGCTGCGCTTGGCAGAATTGGAAACCCTTGATGAAAGAAGGTTGCTAGCACAACAAACACTTCAATGTTATCAAGCAAGAATGGCGCGCGCTTTCAATAAAAAGGTGAATCCTCGATCTTTTCAAGTAGGGGACTTGGTGCTCGCCGTAAGAAGGCCAATCATTACCTCTCACAAACCAGTAGGTAAATTCACTTCTAAGTGGGATGGGCCATATGTCGTGCAAGAGGTGTACTCCAATGGTGCTTATAAAGTTGTGGATGAAGACGGTGTGCGAGTAGGACCGATTAATGGAAAGTTCCTGAAGCGCTACTACTCTTGAATCTGTTTACAACAACAATGCTCCTGAGCAAGAGGATAAACTGCATCAATGCTCCTGAGCAAGAGGATAAACTGCAACAATGCTCCTGAGCAAGAGGATAAACTGCAACAATGCTCCTAAGCAAAAGGATAAACTGCAACAAGTCTCCTAAGCAAGAGTATAAACTGCATACCAAAAAAAAATCTACCAAATAAAAATTATCTCTCTTGAACTACGTTGGCTTGATCTTGTAGAGTATTTCGATGCTTTGCAAGTACGTAGGCAGCTCGGGTGAATTTGTAGCTTGAGTGCAGCCACACCTCCAAATAAAAAAAATCCTTTCTCTTGAACTACGTTGCCTTGATCTTGTAGAGTATTTCGATACTTTGCAAGTACGTAGGCAGTTCGGGTGAATATGTAGCTTGAGTGTAGCCACACCTCCAAATAAAAAAAAATCATTCTCATGAACTACGTTGGCTTGATCTTGTAAGTTGTCTCTCATGTCAGCTTTCATAAGCAAGTACGTAGGCAGCTCGAGCAAATACTTTGCTTGAGTGCAGCCACACCAACACCATTCTTCAAAAAAATACTCCTGGCCCGCAAGAGTTTAAACTGTGTACGGCTAAATAGACTTCAAATCGATTGTACTTCGTGGCTCTATGAGGATGTTGCCCAACGATATGTTTGCTTCAAGGTAATTGATGTCTTCATATCATCCAGCTCCCCAAACGCCGTGGTTGTCTTAGAGGAAATTTGTCCTTCTTTAAGTATTATCCACGACTTCTTCTCACATCCATGATCTTCAAGTAGGATTTGGCGTGCCCCATTCTTCGAGTAGCAGGATGTGTCCTTCCTTCAAAGAATAATCTCCAAGTTTCTTCAAGTAGGTCCTTGATCGTCATCGTCCTCCCTTCGATGGATAAGTTCTAGGATTCTTGTCTTATCTGTTATCTTCAAGTAGGATTCTTCACGCTCCATTCTTCGAGTTTCTCCTTCAAAATTGCAATAAGGATTCGTCGTGCTCCATGTCTTCAAGCACCCTTGTAGCTGTATCGAACGTCTTTGTAGCTTGACGAGGAACCTTCAAAATTGCATTGCAAGATGGAATTGTGGAGTAGTTTGGCGATTGAGTTGGCCAAGAATGGCTTTGTATCCAGTGATCGACGGATTGGTTCGTTTTGTAATCTTTTAAAAAGAACTAAAATGGCCCCCCGGAGTTCCAAGACTCGAAACATCAGTGGATGAGTTCAATTCGTGGTTCCTCACAAGAAAGTCATGATGATCCAAACGGCTTCCCTCATGACAACTTAAGTAAGGCGAAATGACCCAATATGGAGTAACTTGAAAGCAGTCCAACAGTCGACGGATGAGTTCCTTGCATAATAGCTTCAAGAAGAATTGAAATGACTCATTCGGAACTCCAAATTATCCAGCGGTCCACGAGTCATGTTCATAGCATGATAACTCAAATAAGAGATTGAAATGACTCGCTCAGAATGTCTACACTTGTTGTCAGCTCGGATTCCTGCTGATTAATAAAATATCAGAGCAATTGGCTTCATTTCTCTTACACGAAACTCTTCCAATCACCATCAAGGGCACAAAAACTTCTACCATCTTGTGCATCACCTCTAAAAATAACGAGGAATAATCGGGGTACCATGATTCAAATCAATCTACAAAAAAAAAATGGTTACCATGATTCAAGTCAAAAAAAAAAGAAAAAAAAAACATTAAAAGATTATATCATCATTTTTTATTTTATTTTTCCATCTTTCTCACCCCTCAAGTGACCTATACAAAAAAACAAAAAAAATATACAAAGACAAAGCATACGGATTATAAAAAAAAATTGAAGTGTCTTCCTGCCATCTCATCTCCCATGATAAAAAATATGTATAGAGTGAAGTCCATGACGTCAATGTCCGACTTCATCTTGATCAAAGCCTCACGAATCTACAAGCAATTTGAGCAGTCTGAATACTGTATAGCTTTTTCATCACGTAGGCTCGCTTTCAATTTGTCCATCGCCACTGGAATTGCAATATCGTTCAGTCATCTTTGGTTTCGAGACCCTCCGACACCTCCTGTAAACGACAAAGAAGAAATCTCAGTTAAGTCCATACAACAAAAAAACGAGGAAGCTTACATACCTTGATATTTTTTGCCACGGAAGTTCTAATAAGACACACAAATGTTAGAGCTCAAGGAACCTCAAGGTGGATTTTTGGTGATCGATTTGGGGGTATAAATAGTGGGCAACCAGATTGTAACTGAAAAGTGATACTATCAATTTAAACGAAATAATTGCAATGATAGAAATGGAGGAGAAAGCTGTTCTTTTATTCAAAGATAGGCTCTCAAACATAGAATGCAGTGATAGTAATGACCACCTGATTCTTATGTCAATACAGAAAGTTGAGGAGGATAGAAACTTAGTAATTCTTGCATAAAAATAAATGACAATCTAAGGCCAATTATTTATAGTAGAAAATAGAGAATCTAAGGTTGGTAGAGCAGCAGCTGACAATTGTACTGAAGAGCAGCAGCTGGCAATTGTACTGATTGTACTACATTCATTCCCCTTGAATCATGTACTGGCAACAGTCCTTTCCTTTTGCTGAGTGGTCATCCCTAGGATAATTAATTAGCTGATGATTGGTACTGCTTAGGTGTCCCTTCTCACGTGCCCTGGCAATTTTGCTCTCCTGTATTGCACTCCTGCAGAATGCTGTTGCTGTCATTGCATTTCTGCAGGGAGTTGCTGCTACTGCTATTCTTTCTGCAGCCCCATTAGTATCCATTGTATCATTACCCTCCTCTTTAGAGAATCCTTGACCCCAAGGATCAAATGTAGGAAATTTGTGTTGGAGGTCATACAGAAACTCCCAAGTAGCATCTTCGACAAGAGAATTCCTCCACTTGACTAACACCTTGGTAGCAGAAATCCTTCCTCTTTTGACCACCTTCCTGGCCATAATTAATTCAGGTTCTTCCTTCTCTTCCCCATGATCTGGTGGACCAGTTACTTCAAGTGGATTTCCATAACATTTTTTAAGCATTGATACATGGAAGGTGTGATGGATCTTTGCAGTAGGTGGCATACCTAGCTTGTATGCTACAGGTCCCACCCTTTTAATCACCTGATAAGGGCCATAATATCTTTTAGAAAGTTTTTGATTCGACCTTCCGGCTACAGAGGTTTGCCTGTAAGGTTGCTGTTTTAAGAACACATAATCACCTTCCTCAAAGACTCTTTCACTCCTCTTCTTGTCAGCTTGTTGTTTCATTCTATTCTGAGCTCTGGCTAGGTTAGATCTGATATTGGAGAGTGTTTCCTCCCTGTCCCATAATATCCTATCAACTGTGTCCACCTTACTATCTCCTGGAAGATAAGGGATATGTATAGGAGGGGGTTGTCCATAAAGTACTTCAAAGGGAGAGCATTTCAGTGAGTTGTGATAGGTGGTATTGTACCAAAATTCAGCCACTGGTAACCATTTACACCAATCATTAGGTGTCTCATGACAAAAGCACCTCAGATAAGTTTCCAAACACCTGTTAAGGACTTCAGTTTGACCATCTGATTGGGGATGATAGGCTGAACTAAGATTGAGGGTTACACCTTGTATAGTAAAGAGTTCTTGCCAGAATTTGCTTATAAATATGGGATCTCTATCTGAGACAATTTGTTGAGGCATTCCATGTAATTTGTAGATATTATCTAAATAAGCTTGTTCCACTTCCGTAGAAGTGTAGGGATGACTTAGTGGGATGAAATGTCCTGATTTACTCATCCTGTCAACCACTACAAGGATGGAGTTATTCCTCATAGAGTTAGGAAGACCATCAATAAAGTCCATGCTCACCTCTGTCCATACTGAGTCGGGAACTGGTAGAGGTTGTAACTTCCCGGGTAAGGTGGAGGTGTCATATTTACATTGTTGGCAGATAGTACACTGCCTAATGTACTCCTTGACACTATTTCTTATGTTACTCCAATAGAATTTAATCTTAAGCCTTTGGTGGGTGGCCTCTACTCCCGAGTGACCAGCCTGGGGGGTATCATGCATGATTGATATCAGTTGTTCCTGTAATCCTTGAGAATTCCCAACTACCAGCTTTCCCTTCCTCTTAAGTTGCCCTTCCTTCCATGAATAGTGTTTATGGGAGTTAGGGTTTTCCTGCAACTCCCTGATAATTGAGACCAGTTGCTCATCCTCCCTCCATCCATCCTGTATCTTGGCAAATAAATCAGTACTGATAGTGTTGATCAGCAGCTGATATAGTTCTGAGCTCTGTACTCTGGATAGGGCATCTGCAGCTATATTTTCCTTCCCCTTCTTATATTCAATCACATAATCATAGCCCAACAATTTGACCAACCATTTATGCTGCAACGGGTTGGTGATCCTTTGTTCCAACAGGTGTTTTAAGCTCTGATGATCAATCTTGATAACAAACTGTTTATCTCTCAAGTATTGGCCCCATTTGGTGACAGCATGAATGAGAGCTAGCAGTTCCTTCTCATAGACAGAAAGTGCTTGATTCTTGGGAGATAGGGCCTTGCTTATGTAGGCAATGGGGTGCTTCATTAGAACAGCAATGATTCCTTCTCCTGATGCATCTGTCTCCACCACAAAGGGCTTGTCATAATCCGGTAGTGCTAATACTGATGCTGAAGTCATTACTACCTTGAGTTTTTCAAAGGCAATTTGGGCCTCATCATTCCATAGGAAGGCATCCTTCTTAAGTAGGTTGGTTAAAGGTCTACTTATTGCTCCATACCCTTTAATGAACCTTCTATAGTAGCCTGTTAATCCTAAGAACCCTCTTAATTGTTTTAGGGTCTTAGGTGTTGGCCAGTTTGCCACTGCCGTGACTTTGGATGGTTCGGTGGCTACCCCTTCTGCTGAAATTATATGGCCTAGGTACTATAACTTCCTAGCCCCAAAGCAACATTTGCTCATTTTAGCAAATAGTTGACGCTCCCTCAAAGTCTGTAATACCAGCTCCACATGCCTTAGATGTTCCTCCCACTCGGAACTGTATATCAAAATATCATCAAAAAATACTAGTACAAACTTTCTTAAATAGGGTTGGAAGACCCTATTCATCAAGCTTTGGAAGGTGGAGGGGGCATTTGTTAACCCAAATGGCATCACCATATATTCAAAGTGACCATGATGAGTCTTGAATGCAGTTTTGTAGACATCCTCAGGTGCCATTCTAATCTGGTGAAACCCAGATCTGAGGTCCATCTTAGTGTAGAATTTGGAACCATGTAATTCATCCAAAAGTTCTTCTATCAGTGGAATGGGGAACTTGTCCTTCACAGTTTGTTTGTTTAGGGCTCTATAGTCTACACACATCCTCCAACTACCATCCTTGTTCTTCACAAGCACCACGGGGGAGGCATAAGGACTAGTACTCTGCCTAATAACCCCCTCTCCCAATAGCTCCTGTGTCATTGATTCAATGACGTCCTTCTGGACCATAGGATACCTGTATGGTCTGACGTTTGTGGGTTCTGAGCCAGGTTTCAGTGTGATTTTATGGTTGAACCCATTTCTCAAGGGTGGAAGACCCTCAGGTTCCCTGAAGATTGAGAAGTATTGCTCCAACAAACACTTGATTTCTTTTTGTTCTTGCTCTTCCTGTACTAGTTGGAGAGAAAAGAATTTTTCCCCTCCGTCATGCTGCTGTATCAAGGCCACTTGGCCACCTTCCTCGATTGTTTTTCCCACCCTTTCTAACAGCCTTACTCTAGATGGTTGTGCCCCCTTCAAGAGGTGCTTCTTCCCTTCGAAGTGGAATTGCATGGTCAACTCTTTAAAGTCCCAAGTAATTGGTCCTAAGGTTTCCAACCACTGAATACCAAGAACAGCATCACAACTTCCCAGAGGTATTACGAAGAAATCAGCTGTGAATTCAGTGCCTCTTATCTTCCACTTGAGTTGAGGAACCATCTGTGAGCACATCAACTTCCCTCCATTGGCAACAGAGATGTGAAAGCTACTCATAACTTCTATTTTCACCCCTAACTTCTGAGCTATGGTAGCATCTATGAAATTATTGTGGGTACTACCAGAGTCCACCAGAATACTCAAGGTGTTCTTGCCTATTACTCCTAGGATTCTCATAGTTTGACAGTGGGGTTTACCAGCCAGGGCATGGACTGATATTTGAGCCATCTGTCCAGCAGAATCCTCACCCTCTTCCTCCTCATTCTCTCCCTTTTCTCCTTCATCATCTTCTACCTCCTCCATAATAAATAGCTGTCTTTTGTTCTTAGACACATGTTGGGGCGTAAACTTCTCATCACAATAAAAACATAGTCCTTTAGCCTTCTTTTCTTCAATTTCAGCGTTGAAAGGCCTGAATTTGGGTGTTGATTTTGGAGATGGTGTAAAAGGGGGATAAGGTTTCTTTTGTGAGGACGTGGGGGTCTTATAACTCATATCCATTGGGGGTGTTTTTGGTGTAGGAAGTAAAGGAGGTTTTGAGGGGGTTTTGGTGTTATGTTTGGCCTGTAACCCCAGTGAGGTCTCCCGCAGCTTAGCTAGCCCATAAGCATCAGCAATTGTTTTTGGTTTTAACATCCTAACCATCACAGATACCTTCTCATCTAGACCCGTTAAGAAACAACTCAAAGCATACTCAGACTGGAGATTAAGCTTGCTAATTAACACGTCAAATTCATCATGATATTCCTGAACAGAACCAGTTTATTTAAGTTCCAATAATTCTGACATAGGATCTTCATGTATGTTACCAAATCTAGCCTTAATGGCTGACTCATATTCAGTCCATTTAAGGGTGGTGCTTTTATCCCTGTTTTTAACAAAAGCTTGATGCCAAGCTAAGGCCTTGGTTTTTAAATGCATAGCTGCATATGTGACCTTCATAGCCTCATCTACCTCAGTAACAGAAAAAAACTGCACACACTTAAATAACCAATCCTCAATATTGTCACCATTAAAAGTGGGAAACTTGATAACAGGAGCCCTTACCATATTGTTGTTCACACCTCCCAGCCTACCTTGGTTAAGAGAAAGAGCCGCAATGGTCTGTACCAAGGTCTCCACCTGAGCCTTTAATTCCCTGACTTCTTCACTTATATTAGTGTCTGGCATTTTTTTGAAAGATTTGAGTTTTGTTTTGGATATTCTGGAGTTTTTTTGTGTAGATAAGGAAAGTGGAATTATATATTTTTGAGTTTTTCTTTGGGTCTTTTCTTAAATTCTCTCGAATTGTGACGGAATAAGGAAATAATCAGTAGGTCAGGAGGATCTTAAGGCTATGATACCAACTGATATGTTATAAATTTAAACGAAATAATTGCAATGATAGAAATGGAGGAGAAAGCTGTTCTTTTATTCAAAGATAGGCTCTCAAACATAGAATGCAGTGATAGTAATGACCACCTGATTCTTATGTCAATACAGAAAGTTGAGGAGGATAGAAACTTAGTAATTCTTGCATAAAAATAAATGACAATCTAAGGCCAATTATTTATAGTAGAAAATAGAGAATCTAAGGTTGGTAGAGCAGCAGCTGACAATTGTACTGAAGAGCAGCAGCTGGCAATTGTACTGATTGTACTGCATTCATTCCCCTTGAATCATGTACTGGCAACGGTCCTTTCCTTTTGTTGAGTGGTCATCCCTAGGATAATTAATTATCTGATGATTGGTACTGCTTAGGTGTCCCTTCTCACGTGCCCTGGCAATTTTGCTCTCCTGTATTGCACTCCTGCAGAATGCTGTTGCTGTCATTGCATTTCTGCAGGGAGTTGCTGCTACTGTTATTCCTTCTGCAGCTCCATTAGTATCCATTGTATCAAAAAGCTGGCACTAATTTGCTTGATCCGTGTGTATTTAGTGAGAGATTCTCGGTGATGCTAGTGCAATCTTAACCTGACAGGAAATTCAGGCTTGGTACTGCAAATCAGCTTACTCAACGGATGCATTAGGAGTACAGTAAATTAGCCATTACTATTGGGATAATTAAGACCATTAAGAGACCACTATAACAGCAGTTTGGCCAAATCTAATTCAAGATGCTCAAATGAAGTAATTGGCTTGAGAAAGCTGCCACTTGATAGACAAGATTAATAAGAAGAAGTCAAAGATGAAGTTGGCGGGTATTGATTCCAATTAATTACCATGAATATTGAATACAGTCAATCTGCTTCAACGGATAGAAGATTGAAACCGTGGCTTAATGATCCATTAAACATAATTGACCGCAGCACAGCGTCAATTACAGTCTGCAAACACAAGCCGTTATAACCGTTGAGTTGTACTTGGAGCTGACAAGTTAAATGTGAAATATCAAGAAGATGGCACCGGTGAAGTGCATATGGCCTGTTTGTTAAATCGCTTGCAAGTGGTCAAAGAGAGAGAGGTCAAAGCGGTGGTATCATGCCAATTAATTTCAATCGAATTAATTCCAAGATTACAGTAAGAGTGAGCGATTGGGTATCCGTTTTGAAGTGTTTCCAATTTGAAATATGGAGTTTATTAAGATCCTTATTTGATGGAGCTTTCGTCTAATCTGAAAACGTTCCATTGACGGACAAGGACCAAGTTCAAGTTACGTCCTTACAAGGAGTAAATTATCAAGATAATGTACCCAAGTTATCCGTCAAATTTAAAAAGAATAATTGGGTGACGTCTCAAGTTTATGTGTGTACTCTTTAACGACAAGTTAAGTACCTATATATCGACTTCTAAGTCAAAGAAAAAACCAAGATCATTGTCCGACAAGTCACGTAATGACAGGGTGATATCTCAAATTTTTACGTGGTACTCCTACGACAAGTTAAGTACCAATGAACTTCCAAGTCAAAAGAAAAAATTCGAGACCATGTCCTCCGACGGTCAAATCGTCTACGCGACAAGGTCCCGAGGGGGCAATTTGTAGACACGGAAAATTTAATCAAGTGTCGAAAATGCAAGAAATTAATTATTCTAAGTCAATAATAAATTTTGACTTAGTTTAGTTAAATTTGTCCCGTAAAAGTTAAAGTCGGCTCGTTCATTTCTGAGCTTGGAAAAATTGACTCAAAAGTCAAGAAGAATGTATATTTGACCCAAAAATCAAGAGCATGTCAAGCATTGACCAAATTTGACCTAAAAGTCAAGAAACGATCAATTGAGCCCAAAGAGAAGTCAAGCTTTCAAAAAAGCCCACCTCCGAGTCAAACAAGAGTGGATGAAGAAATTCGATAAATAGAGCACTTCTCCACCATTTTGAGAAAAAGAAGAAAAAAAAAGATAAAAACAAAAAGTGAAGAGAAAAGAAGACTACAAATAAAAGCTCTGAAATTCTCGAAGCATTCTTCCTTCCAAGTAGCAACAAGCACTACAAAATTGTGCCGCCTGCTTAAGGAAAGCAAATCAACATCAAGCATCGAAAGGAGACTCAAGCCATCGCGACCCTCCCAAGAAGCTAAAGTTAAGCAAAGAACAAAGACCATTAAAGTGTGCCTATAGCAACGGAGTAGAATCAGAGAAGAATAGAGAACCGAACACTTGAACTTTTTTGATATTATAACTAGTATAGGCCCCGTGCATAAATGCACAGTATACATAAAATTTACCTTGTAGCATACTGCATATGCACGGTACATATGCAAATTTATTTTATAGATATTCTAAAATTTACATATTAAATTTTACATTACACAATTTTGTAATTTAGATTTAAGAGAATAATTAGAAATTGATAAGCAAAATTAGTAAGCCAATACATGAGAGTATATATTTTAATAAAGATGTTATATATACATTTTATTATATATGTTATTCTCATACTTTCAAAGTTTCGATTTTCTACTTAAAACATATACAGAGTACGAATTAATATTAAGAATTGATAACTCATATGAGTAATATAATCTTAAATTGTTTAATAACACTTTTTTTGTAAAAAAAAAATTACACTAATTCTATATTTTTAAAAAAATTGAAGAGACATTATAACCTCGAAAATCAAAAATATTATTTCGAAAAATGAAGTGATTATATTTGTTTTTACTTTGATGATTTTCTTATTATAAGTTTGTTCAAAGTATTTTGACTTTTTTTTTTGTCTTCTATGAAATTTAATTGATTTGTTCTATTTATTACATGAAGTATCATTATTTATTTCTATATTAGGCATGATGCATTTTGGAGGGAACTTTTTAGTAATTTGTTATTCTTTTAGTTAATAGGGGATTTTATACATATTATTGATTTCTTAGTTTTACCCTTCAATAATGTAGTTTACTACTTTTACCCTTTTTTTAAATAAAAAAAGAAAGAAAAATTGATTGAGAATGACTTTAGCTACACATCAAAAAATGGTAAGAAAAAAAACTAATAGCTTAGATCATTTTGTCGAGATCTTCGATGTGAAAAATCAGTATTTTTTAATTTGTACTTAGGAATTCTAGTCAGTCAAAGTTATTTCACAAAATTAACTTTAACTGTTCACAACTCGGATCGGTTACAGGTTCTGAAAGTGTTGATTATTTTTTTTCAAATTGATTGTATTCGCAAGAGGTTTGATTTGAAAAAAAATTACCGTTCGTTTTCTAAAATCAAAATCAAGAGTTATCATATATATATATATATATATATATATATATATATATATATATATATATATATATATATATATTTCATTTATTTAATGAATGAAAATGCAAATTTAAATTTTGATAATAGCATCTTCATCCATCTTCCATTCTCAATTCTTGAAGGAGAAAGAAGAAAAATGGTTCCTCCATCCATGGAGAATTCATTCATCATGGAGAATAAAAGATATTCATGAAGTGGAGAATGAAAATCGTGGGTCTCAACAATAAAAATAATGAAGGAAAATGGAGAAAAATGGTTCCCCATTCATTGAGAAATCATTCTACATGAAGAATAGAAGATATTCATTCTTTTCCAAGAATGAGGTGGAAAATGAAAATCGTGGGTCTCAATAATAAAGATATTGATATTAAAATAAATTAAAGAGATGTGTAAATGAATGAGTGGAATAGTGAAATGTGTTTGGACCGATTGAAGAATAGAAATTTTCTTACACCATCAATCTAGGAATGTCACATGTCCTACCCAACTTGAGATGTTTATTACTCCCTGTGGACATGACATAGGTCCACCCTGACGCGGCCACGCGCGGGTTTGGGTAGGCGAATGAATCTCGTGGTGAGATTGTTCTCGGGTTGAAATTTAAATCAAAATAGGAGTCGCCACCGAACTTTATGGGAGTTCGGACCTGTTCGAACCCACTCTATACTTGGGTGTTTCGTGCACAAAGCACGGCCTGCTTTGGTACTAGAGCTTATGAGGGTTCGTCCCTTTGCATATGGATATCGATATCGGGTTAACGAATATCGTCTATCGAATGACTCTCGTTTGCCAACAGTTTCAGGCATCCGGAAACCAACGGTTCTGAGTAAGGGGTGAGGGTACGTGTTGGGAAGCCCACAAAGGACACCCAACACTGCCCGCACTTAGCGGCCTCTACTAAGATATCGTTCGGTTTTTGTGTACGCGCGTTAGTAGGATGATTAAATGAAATGCAAACAGCGTTTTTAGCTACACATGTGAAATATGTGTTTAAGCTACGTCGTTTAATGCTTAGATTATTGTCGAAGTTGAATTTAGCATGCGATGTTCATTTAGAAAAACGGTAAATGACAAACATTGAAAGTAAATAAATTCGAAAATAAATTACAAGCTACGCGGGCGGAAATACAACCCGAAAATACAATACTTGTGCACAGCGAGAATGTAAATTAGTTAGCAACGGTAATGGTGATCTATAAATGGACTCATAAATAGAAAACGTAATTAAAAGCGTAAACCGACTAAATGGACGAACTACGATCGAGTTTAGTAGGAGTGGTACTTTTTGGGGTGACCCTAGGTAGTGTCGGAATTTCCTTCTTCATGGTAGAATTCAAGATCATGTCCCTCAAATACTCGGTCGGAGTTGGCATGGGGGGACTAGTTTCTAAATTCTCGAGCAATTCGGTGAAGGTTATTTGCTCCGTAGCTTGACCATTTGAAGGGTTTTGAGGTTTATCATTCAAGGGTGGTACTTCCATTTTGGAGACTAAGTTCATGTCTTCTATTGGAATCTTTTCAATGATGTAGGTAAGGTCTCCTACAAGGTATTTGAATGGATCTCTTATCCGTCTTTCGGTTACACCCTTGACCACATTCTCACCAAATTCATTGATTGAGGGATGAGATGTAAAAGTTTGTGGATCAAAGGGTTCCACCGGTCCCTTTATGCTCAATACCTTAATAACATTCACGAATGCTTGATTGGAAGAATTGGTCGGTTCATAAGAAAATCGAGCTTGCGAGGCGGCACGTGCCTCTAAAGCTTCAAGTCTAGCTCGATTTGATGCATTTTCTTCCAATAGATACTTGATCGTTTGTTGAATATTATAAAAAGGTTGAAAGAGTCCTTGAGAATGCCTTGGATGACCTTGATTGTGTAGAAGATAGATTCTAAAAGGAGGACCATAGCTAGTTCGAGGTGGTCCTTGAGAATAAGAACAACTTTGGTTGAATTGATTTGCAACCAAAATTTCTTCACTGGGTGGTTGAGAATGGGATCCAAGTGTAGCCATACTTGAATCCTTGGATGTTGTTCGAAGATGGGGTGATGAGGAATGCAGAAATGGGTGGAAGATTACAACATCAAGTTGTTGCTTCGGTCCACAATATTTCCAAGTGACTTGTTCTCCGAATGGGGATCAAGCAACCTAAATCAAAAGTATACCTAGCAAAAACTTAACAAACGATGAGCCTCCTAGCACCTAATGGCACTAGGGTAGGAGGAAGGAAAAACAATTAACCAAACACAATCAAAACAGAGACTTAATCAATTAACTAATCGCCGCCTCCCCGGCAACGGCGCCATTTTGATGCGCGCTGTCGCTGACACGCATGCAAACAATATTTTTAGTCCCAACTCACTACTATGTAGTAGCGGCAAGTCGAGCTCGAACCACAGGGAGGCGGTTAAGCGATATCGGTCAAGTCTAGGTTTACTTGCGATTGGGGTTGAGATGGGGGTTTTGGGATGAGAAAATGGGGGTTTTGGGACGAGAAGAGAGAACTAGAGCTAGTGAGTTAGACGACTAAGCTAGAAACTATGACGGAAAAGGCGTTGGGGAGAGTCGGGATTCGGAAATGGGGTCTAAGAATCTCGGGATCGAGTTTTAGTCACAACGTTGATAAGGGAGAGTGCCACCTTTCGGTTTCTTCTCCCAACCCACCTATACCCGCTTTCGCGGCGAAAGGGTAAGTCTCAAGTCAAGGTAACTCCTACCCCGAGTTTCCCCATATTGGTAAGAGTGAGTCAAGGTCAACCTAGCCGGCCGGTCCAAGTCAACAAAGACACAAAAACCTCAAATTGATAAATCAACAAGTAAACAACCCACCAATGTCCCTTAATTCAAATAATCCAAATCCTCATCCCTAAGTTCCCCAACAAGAAATCTACTCACTATTCATAATGGAGAGCATCAAAACACTAAGGAGGAGAAATAAACTACCACACAAACTATAGAAAAACTAACAAAGGAAAGAAAAAAACATAAACTAATTATGGAGAAAGAGAGAGTAAAGAAACTACCAATTATGGAGAACACTAAAGAGGAAGATGAAGATTACATAAAAATTGAATCTTGAAAGGGATAATACAAGAACTTGTCACCAATCCTTGCAATATTCTTCAATCTTCGACATAAAGCCCAAATCTTCAAAATAGATGATAACTTAATTGCAAATTATAGAGTGAATTTAATCTAAACTAAGAATCACTAAATCTATGGAGTTTTTCTACTATGTGAACTACTACTACTACTATTACTACTACTACTACTACTACTACTACTACTACTACTAAATATCCACTGCACTACTCCTACCCTAAGGAGGGAGGCACACTTAAGGCACAAGTTAGAATGAAACCCTAGGTGTAGTATTTATAGAGGTTCTTCATGGGTCACACAATCTTCAAGCCCAAATCCAATTCCTCTTCTTTTAAGCTAGACTTTCACCCTTTGCATCTTCATGTGGCAAAACTTCACCCTGCGGTTGACGAGCTTACACCACCGGGTGAAATTTCACCCGGTGAGATTTTCTTCTCATTTTGCGATTTTTGGCGCTTTTCTCCATCGGGCGAAATTTTACCCGGTCGTTTCGCTCGGTCAACTCATAGGGTGAAATTTCACCCTATGAACTTTTTGTCCAAAATGACAATTTGGGGAGGAACACCATCGGGCGAAATTTCGCCCGGTCAAATTCTCATCGGGTGAAATTTCGCCATGTGACTTCAAAGGGTCATAACTCTCTCGTTTGAACTCCGTTTGGGGCGTGTGATATGTCGTTGGAAAGCTAAGAAGATAGGCTTTCCCCTCCAACAAGAATGGCTTCGATCGGAGGTTTATAACTCTAGATATTATCATTTGAAGTTCGACCTTCCCGGTGAAGACGCTCAATGGACTTATAGTTTTTCCTTTTCGCACAAGGCTTCACCTCTTGCGTTTGGACTTTGGATTTTGAGTTGCGTGCTTTGATTTTCGGACGGTTTCCCTCTCTCTCATGCTCATAGGGGCTCAGACACGTTTTTAGTCGAAAATCCTATCAAAATAGACAGAAAACTACCAAAAACACGTAAAATGCAAAACAGAGACGCTAATGCGAGAAATACTCAAAATACGGCGATAATCGCACTCTAGTCTCGCAAAACAGAGGAAAAAAGGGTCTAAATGGGAGGAAAAACGGTCCAAATTTGGCACACAACACTCCCTGCCCATTTTTTAGGGTCTCACTCGATCGAGTGCCCGCTGTAACAGGCGCGAGATTAATATTCAAAATAACTCATTTCGTAAATTGATAATTATTTGAATCGAGACATGATCGAGTCAAATGTAAATATTAACTAATTTACACTAACTTGGCTCTCGATAGCTCATCATCCACGACACTCGGCTACAAAACCGGCATCGAACATTTTAGAGTGTTGTATATAAAATCGGAATTAATTGAACTAGAATGAATATCGGTTTCATGCTAATTCGATTATTGACGACTCCTTAGGCGTGACATTTGACTACGGAGTCAAAATCATACCCTTAGAATAGTACTTTAAAAATGGCGTCAAATATGCTCGATAATAAATTACAGTGATCGCATTATACCTTTAAGCGTCTAGGGCGGCACGCCTCGTAGGGCGCCACCTCCAGTACGACTTTTCGAAGCATTATAACGGACTTTGGACGGAATTCGTTATCGATCATACTTGACTCAAAAATTCGATCGTCGTCACAAACTTAGATCCTCAGCGTCTCGATGTCGTAATTTGACTTTTAAAGCCTACGACTATCAATTTAGCCTCATTAGATGTTGCTCGAATCGATTTGAAAATAGTTTATTTTTTTATTAATCATACGCGGTATTATATACGACGGAAAATAATGGAAACCAAAATTAGATGTTAGATTGTTAGCGGTGTTAGTATACAATAAATAAAAGTTAGATGCAAAAACGAAAAGTTAGTAGTTAGTAAACATAAATTAAATGTTAGATGCGAAAAATGTAAATGTTAGGTGTTAACGGTTAGTATACGGAATTTAAAAGAGATTAGAGAAAAAAATGGGGTTTGGTTACACCCTCAACCTACATGTTATTATCTCGGAAAACGGACTCGTAGAGTGTCGTCGTAGGCACGGGAGTGGTTCGAGTATGTAGGGTGAGTTAGGGTGTGTGATTGGTGAGGGGATGCTCTCGGTCTTTGACGAGTATTGATGTCGGGGGTGACTTATATGCTAGTGTGTATGAAAGACTCTAAGGAAGCCTAGAAATGTGAAGGAATGTGGAGGAAGAAGGGTTCCAAAAGCCTTGTCAAATGAAGAGAAGTGGGGAAGTATATATAGACTCGTCCCCGGTTTAGGGTTACTCGATCGAGTATCCTGTGCTGTACTTGATCGAGTAGCCTGTTGAGAGAGTGCCTGTATGATTTTTGGGGGTCTACTCGATCAAGTGGACCATGTCACTTGATCGAGTGGGCTTAGGCGGCAGGTAGAGCCAAAATAGAAAGGTTTAGATATTGTGTTGACTTTGATTTGAATTGATTCTGTTTGTTTTATTTTGCAGTTGGACGCGGCGTGAGGCCTGATTCGTCTCGGGTTTCGACTTTGATCGGGTTTTGGCTCGGTCGCAAAAGATGGTTTTATTTTCGGTGACGGTTTCAGCTCAAATTAGTCTTATTTTATTGGAAATGATCCACTTAGTCTGAATTGAGGTTGGTTTTGAGAGGTTTGTACTCCACTAGGTGCCCACGTCGGATACTACTGATTCCGAGTTCGTATTCGAGCGCATTAAAGCATGTTTACGTTCGATCATCATCGGGTGTTTTGTTGGAAACTGCTATAGACACCAGCAGGCAAAATGCGGGTGTCTACACTCCCCCTTATTACACCACCAATCTAGGAATTTTCTTTAACCTTGTTCTTGTGCGTGCTTCATCACGAGTGAGCCTTCTATCAAACCTTGATACTTGACTTCTTTTCTCTATCTGGTTCGATCCTGTAAGACTTAGCATATACGACTAAACATACAAACTCGTTACGTGCCACTTGTAATCATCAAAACATAAATACAAGATTTTCATACATAGAAGTTACTATAAAAAGCACATAACCAATCTCGAGTCTACATCAAATCATCTCGACCAAGTAAGTTGAAGTAACATCAATTTGTTTTTTGTTTCATTGTTTCTCACTTTATGTTAGGGTGCGCTGAGATAGTCTTGAGCTGGCCTTTAGAAGTTTGAAACGTAAATCTCTACCCGGAAGCATACCTTGTCTAATTCTATTATCATTGACTTCTTTTTTTCATAACGAAATACAATAATTAACTTATAATTGAGTCACCTACATTCACTACAACATAATTTTGTTTCGAGTTATATCTGTTTGATACCTTCAACTTTCTTCCAATAATCATCGTGGTGTATACATCATTGCTCTTAAATTAACACGCAATTAAAATTTGGGTCATTGTGTAAGACATAATCTATTAATTAATGCATAATCAAATGGATGCTTATGCCCGATCCTTTTGGACTGAAGCTGACTGAACTGAACTGAAAGTATTTGAACTAAAGTGAATGAGTGTGAAGTGAAGTGAACTGAACTGAATGAGTCTGAACTAATCATGAACTGCCCCAAATTCTTGCTAACCGATCGGATATCCACCAACCAGTCCTGGAAGTCATCCTTCGCCTTCTTCTTAGCATAAGCCCATACCTCTAGACCTGACAAAACGGGTCAACGGGTCGGGTTCGGGTCAACTTCGGATCGGGCTACTTTCGAGTTATTAAAATTGGGTTGATTTAGGTCGACCGAGTCATTTTCAGGTTTGCTATTTTCAAATTTTTTAGTGATATTGACCCATTTTCTATGATAATATCAAGGTCGAATTCGGGTCAAGCTAGGTCAATTCGGATTGTTAGAAATAATGCAGAGTGGAATTGTTGACCATTCTTGCATAGTAAGAGCATCTCCCATTAGTAGCATATTAAACTTAATTTATTAGTATGGTTATGAATGTCATTATGTTTAGAATAATGATAATTCATTATTTTCCATCATAAAGTGACTTTGAATACCTTTTGATGTATATGCTCATATGTCTTATCATTCTCATACTTATATAATAAGTGTCATATGAGACTAACCTCAAAAGTTATCCAAAGTCACTTTATGATGGAAAATGAATTATCATTATTCTAAATATAATGACATTTATAACCATACTAATAAATTAGGTTTAATATGCTACTAATGGGAGATGCTCTTACTATGCACGAATGATCAACAATTCCACTTTGCATTATTTCTAACAATCCCCCACTAATGCAAATGGCAAACCGAAAACAAAAATCCTGAGCATATGAAAAGGTTGACACTTAGACGTTAATATCTTTCGATTTGAATTAACGTATTAGTGAAATGAGTTTAGTCTCATATGACACTTATTATATAAGTATGAGAATGATAAGACATATGAGCATATACATCAAAAGGTACCCAAAGTCACTTTATGATGGAAAATGAATTATCATTATATTATCTTCTTTCTATAAAAGAAGACACCGCTTACAGTTACGTGGCGCAACGTAGGAGCACCATTCCGAAATAAGTCCTATTTTTTCATCTTTTGGAATAGTGTCACGTATTAGGGTAAGAAACTGAAATGGGATTGTTTAGGGGAGAAGTAATCTCAGCCTTATTAATGATGTGTGTATCGTGAATTGCATCTTTTATGGGTGAATGCAATATGCTTCCATGGAAACTGCACTCATATTCAATGTCTGTGCCTCTTAACCAATTCGTATCTTCCCCATGTCTACTTTGCATTTACAACATCTTCAATCTTCAATGTGTTTCCTATTTAATTGTTGCGTATTTCCATCAACTTCCACCTCATCTCAAGCTTTCCAAGTTCTGTTATTGTGTATCTCAAATATTTTCTCAACTATTCCCATTCAAAATTTAGGCCTCGGTTGCTCTATTTCTATATTCTCATACCTGTCACTTCAATGGCGGTCTCCAACACTGTTTCCATTGCGACCCTCTGCCAAGGTGTTAGACTTCGAGAATTGAATGTGCGGGTCATATACAAGTGGGAGAGACCGGAGTTCAAGGATAAGTCGAAGACTGAATATGTCGAAATGCTCCTCATTGATGCCAAGGTATGTTAGTTGTTGTCTATGAATCCAAGGTTTTTACATTACTGTATCTTACTCATCTTCCGTATTCTATGCTTCTTAGAACGATTGTGTCCAAGCTACTATTAAGAAGCCTCTTATTAAGAGGTTCAAGGACAAATTCGTTGTTGGAGAAGTGTACAACATCAAGAGTCTAACTGTTTCAAACAATTGAGGATATGACAAGGCTACTTCGCACGCCTGCAGACTCAATGTTGAGTTTTCATCGAGAATTACACACCTCCCTAATGACCAATCCATACCAAGTAATTGTTACCGTTTCGTTAGTTTCGATGATATTGTCAATGGCAAAGTACCAACAACGAACTATATTGGTGAGCATCAGGATTATTTCTTTCAATGTTGCTGCAAATTGTTCAATTATAATCGAATCCCACAAAACGTTTCGTTCATTATTCCTCATGTATCGAACCTGTTATTCACACTCCATGGCTCTTCTTCTCTGCAGATATTGTCGGCAAGCTATATGAGATAGGACCCCTGATTGAGACGAAGAACGGCTTCAAATGCAGGAGCATCAAATTGGAAGACATAAGGTATTCTCATTGATTCTTGCACTTCAATTCTGCTCTTGATGTTATCTTTTACTTTCTACATCCCTGCCAGTCTCACTCTCTAATATATCTATCATATTTTTTCATCGTCATTGTTCACATCAGAGGTGTGGTTCTTCAGTGCACCCTATGGGCACCACATGCCACTGAGCTTCCTGAACTCTTGAAGTCTCTGCCAAACCCAGAACATTCCAAAATAATTGTTTGTCGATGTGTAGAAGCGAAAACCTATGAATGTATTCCCTCCTGTCTGACATTTTGCGCTTCATTTTTTTGTCCTTTTTCCTTCTATACACTACATCCTGCTAACTATTTCACACCGCAAATCAACAGCTTCTTGGCGTGTTCAAACAACCTTTAACGCCACCAGATTTGAGATTAATCCAAACATACCCGAGGTTGATGCATTCCAAGAGAGGTAAGTAGTTGCTCTCCACAGATACACTACAAATACTTTATCTCAGCCAACGTCCTCCTCTCAATAGAATTCTTGTTGTCTTTCATCGCAGGCCCCAAGTAACTCTCTCCAGTATGTAGAGGAGGGTACGGAGCATGAAAGCTTCGAACTCAGTGTCGACGAAGTGCTCTCAATCAGTTAAATTATCAAGAATGAGAAGGTCCTACATTTTAATTTTTTAGATTGTACAATGTTTGGCCACGTTCGTCGTCTTCTTCCCAATTACACAGCGTTTAATCCCTCATTTGTATCAAATCAGAGTGGTTATTTCTACACCGTTGCAACGGTAGTTGACTTGGAGGCTACCGCTGGGTGGTACTATCACAGCTGCAAGTCCTGCCAGTCCAAGGCTACGAGAAATGAACATGGAAGGTGGATTTGCAGTCGTCCAGGCTGCGCTGGTAATACTTCCGGTTTTCCAGGTCAAGTTCCAAGGTAGGTATTATTCAATTGCAGACAGAATTAGTATGACACTCTTGCATTTGTCGCTCTACAGTGAGCCTCAAATTACACGAGCATTTCGGCTGATATGTCCTCCGACCTTTTTTGTAGGTACCAACTGAAGTTTGCTGTAAAGGATTTCTCAGATATTGAGTGTCACTTTGTTGCTTTCGACTCTCAAATTCAACAGTATGTTGGCGAGTCAGCACAAGCAATGCTTTCCAGAATGGAAAAGGTAGGTTGTTTACTATACCATGCCTCTGTTCTCAAACCTATTTTGCATATTCATTACAAGAGTGGTTGACCTACAACTATACTCTGCAGGTTGGGGACGGTGATTCATTTCCAGGAGAGCTTGCGACTTTTATCGACAATCGTTACCTTTTCAAGATCTTCATACACGACAAGTTCAATGTTGAGCATTCTTCAAAGTCCTACACCGTTCAATGGATGTCTGATGACGTTGACAAGATTCATCATTTTGTCATGAAATATGAAGAAGCTCTTAAGGTTTACCTGTTACAAAATATTCAGCATTATTATATCTTTGTCACTTGCTTCCACTCACAAAGAATTTCATTTCATGTTCCTTACACACAGCTTCAACTTGAGGAGTACAGTCTTACAACGACGAACCTTCGACGGATGTCGGTCAACAGAAATGTATATCTTAATGCCCTTCTATGTTACAAAATTTAGTTCCTTCCCCATACCCAATTGAGTATGACAATCTTCTCCTTTGCAGAATGGCGGATCGTCGGCGTTAAAATTACCGAGCAATTGACGTTCGTGGGTGAATGTTCTTCCGGAGGAGCCACTTCCAAGGAGCCAACACCCACCACCAATGTTTTAGAGGTTTACATTTACAACTACTGTCGTTGTAATTCCATTAGTGCCTGTTTTTCTCTTCATATTTTGACCTTACGATATTCCCTTTCACGTTTCAGCTTATCGATTGTGAAGCATTGTCTACTTCATCCCGTATAACTCCGCTTAAGAGGACCAATACTGAAATTCTGATGGAATCCACTACAGGAAATGACGCTGAACTTGACGTCGGTTCCGCCACCAAATATACCAGTGTGTTTGACAAGAAGAAAACTGATTAGGATGGGATTTATGCAATTACAACAACTGGGAATTGATTTCCATATTTATGCAATTAAAACAATTGGGAATTGATTTCCCCTACTGTATCTTCAAATTTTACTTCATATTTTGATGTACTTTCTGAAAAAACGAAGTCCCGTTTACGTTTCGCAAAATGCTTGCATCACTTTACATCTGCAATTTATTTCCCACAGAGGCTTCTCTTAATTTATTTTCCTCAAAATGCCCTTCGCCGCAGGCGTTTACTCAGAACCTTAACCACAAACACGAAAAAGGCTCCCAATTAGGAGAAGACTAACTATCTTAAATACCCATTTATGAAAGCACTTTACATTCACAAGTTATGACCCAATTGTATCATTAAATTCTACTTCGTCAATGCATATATTTTCATGTACACCTAACTCCCCCCTCAGTCTTCGCAAATAATCGCCATATTCCATCAGATTGCAGTAGACGGACAGCGATCTCCATCAGATTGTTATCAACAAATTCATTTGTTTCTTCTGCAGTCGTACAATGATTCCAAAGTCGGAATAGTTACTTATATTTGTAGCATCTCAATATATATTGTGATATACAAATAGTATCATGAAATTCTAATTCGTCAACAAATTTATTTCCTGTTCACCTGATTCCCCCTTCAGTTTTTGCATATAATCCCCATATTCAATCAAATTGAAATTCTACACTTTTCGATCGCCATCAGATTGATATCAGAAAATTCAGATTCTTCCTATGTAGTCGTACTATGATTTCTCGGATTCATTACTCATATTTGTAACATATCAATCTATGTTGTGATAAACCAAATCTGGAATTCTGTACATTACTTTGGCTTGGTTACCATTAAAGCATGTAAACTATAGTCTCCGCATTTACATCGATGTCTCAGGCGTTCTTGCGGTAGTGATCAGGATACAACACATTGTAATCTTCACTACAGTGTCCGTTGCTATCTCCGGTGGAATCTTAATCCCATTGGGAATACAACACATAGTTTTCTGCTGCAACTACTCAACTACAAACCTTTTCAACTCCTCTTCATTGACAGCAAAATTACATAAATATATACATGTGTCTTCCAAAAATCACTGTCTCCAGGCACACCAATTCCCTTACAGCGAAATTTCCACATTCAGGTATCATGGATAGTTGTAGGAATGAAAACCCAAAGAGTGTCACCAAAATTCAAAAGAGGAGGACGTACCACAGCGACCAGACAGCAAGTCCTGACTTTGATCCGTCCGTTACAGTAATAGCCAACTCAAAGAAGACGAAAATGTCCATGGTTAGGATTCCTCATTTTTGTACTTTGTACTTCATTTGTGTAGTCGTGTAGTTCTTAATTCCGTCTTGCACGTTGTACCTAAGTTCATTTCTCTTTTTTGTCACCACCACGAAGATTGACAAACCAAGTTTTTTTTTCCAGTTGCTTCTAGGTCCCCTTTCAATGATATTACTAATGTGTCTAGCAGTCCTGTACCTACAATTCGCTCATCCGTATCAAGTACACTGACATTTGCTTCTGCAAATATCATGAATTCCACTGTCTGCTGTAACTCAGGTCATACTCCTCCACTCTACTTGACCAATATAATTTTTTTGTTTCTTGATATTTGTGGAAAAAGTAGATATGGCCAACAGAAAAGACTTCGGTTGTTGTTATTAACCGTAGCCTTTTATGTCGATAGAATATGATTTATAAAGTGGCTACGCTTGTTTCAAAACAACTGAAGCCAAAAATAAATGGTTACGGTTCTTCTACAAAACTGAAGCAAAAAGTATGTCTTAAAGGCTGCGATTATATTCAAAAACCGAAGCAAAAAAAATGGCTACAGTTTTAGATAGAACCGAAGCCTAAGGTATGTATTAAAAGGCTACCACTACCAAAAATCCAAAATAACCGAACCTTTATATGAGTAATTGTATGTAGTTTGTAACTGGCAAATTTTATTCCGATAATTATTTTTTTAATTAACTTAGAGACCCACATTCGCACAACTAACTACGAGTAATTCCAAAATAGAATGATTCAACCCTACAACTAAATTCACATCCTCTTCGTTCCTCATGTAATCTCTGAATACCAAACCCTAAATCACATCCCTAAACATACCCATCATGTTTACCACCCGATTTACCCACAGGGACATGCTTGCTCCTTTAACGATTGATCTTGTTCCTCGTTTAATCCCTTCGTAAGTGTATTATTCCTCATCCTGTCCTCGCTGTCTGTCTTTTATTCTAAAATTTTGATCTTATTTTTCATGCTTTGGTGTAGCTTTTAATGTCTAAAGAGTTCTACTTGGGTTCTTTTGTTGGGGGTATTGGTCAGTTTTGCCAAAATTCGAGTCTGAACTAGCTGTCTTGATTGGAATTTATCGTCGGACGTGTTTAATAGTATTTGGTTTTCCATTTGTATTGAAAGTTTTGAGATGAAATGATTTCTTGTTATTAATTGAATTTATTGTTATTTAAAATTTGATGTTGTTAATGTAGATCGATATTTATGGGTTTTTCCCTCCGTTTGTTATGGATTTTTTGTTCCTTCTCCTGATCGATTCTCATTGTTATTTTAAAATTAAATGTTGACATGACTTACTGCGATCGATTGACAGTTATGAGAAGAAAATGATTCAAGCAAGAGTTGTGCTATCGTGGCATAAGATGTTGGTGCCACCGCCAAAGGCAACCCCTATGGTTCCAGGGGTGGTGCTTGTCCATGATCTGAATGTTCCGCATGAAGGGAATGAGGAGTATGAAACTCCTACTGCTTATATGGTTTTCCTTTCTGTGAGTTTTTCAAGATACTTTGTAGTGATTTGGTTTGTTATAGTTTTTTTTCTATATTCAATTGTTTTGATCTATGTTTCTAGACTTTGTTAGAAGTCTCACCGTAGTTTCGACTACTTCTTTGCCTGGAACATTGGCTCGTTCTATGTATAATATTCCTACTAGTATTTCAGATTATCCAACTCCCAACACATGAAATTAGTTTCTAGTGCTCTAAATTTTGATATCAAACCTGGAATAGGAAGGCGTGAATGCGTAATCTTTACATGGTATTTCTAACTTTGACTCATTTAGGATTGTATTTAGGTTATAGATGAATGGCCAGATAACCATCAACCATCATTCTTCTTTTAAAGGAGTTCATCCCGAAGGGCCTACGAGTTTCAATGGAGTCAGGGTACGTACATAGTGACAGTTAAGAGGTTGAAAGATGCAAGGTATCCCCAAATGGAGGATTTTAGGAGTCAAGTTAAGGTTCTAGGGATCTTGAATCATCTCAATATCGTCCCTTTAAGAGATTATTTCCAAGCCAAGGAACAATGCTTGTTGGTTTTCTATTATTTTCCTAATGGCAGCCTCTCTCTCATTCAAGATAAGTACTAGTAATTTTTTTTCATTTTCATGAGTATTTTTTTAAAATTATTCAGAATTCGTTTTATTTTTATTTTTATTTTGCTCAACGACCGATATAAAGTTTAATGACTAAACGGTCATATGATTTTACAGATCCTAAAATCAGTAATTTGGATTTATCGAATTTGTAATTAGGATTACGACACATTATCTGGCATGGGTATATCATTGTAGAATTAATAATGTTTTTTTTCCCAGTGATTATCCTTCATTTTTTTCATATCCATGCAGTGTATTGACTAGAGTTGTGTTTTCAGCTACATGTAATGTTGGATAGATCTCCCTTTGAAAGAAGTGGTTTACTACTTACTAGCCTTTTTTCCCTCAATATCTTAGTTATTATAACAATTTTTTGATGAGGAAGAAGTTTTTTCTCAAAATGTTTTTGATATGGGTCTTATCTGACACATGAGATCCAATTCTTCAAAGCGGCATCTTAGCCTGGTCTTGTTATTCTGCAGAGGTCTATTTGGAAGGGGTTGGCTGGAATGACGAACTCTTAGCCACCATAAGAGAAAGGGTATATATTTGCAGTTCCGTTCTTTTTTCTTATCCTTGTACTCTTAGACACAACTTGTAACACACTAATGTGTCTTGGTAAGTCTCGTCAACATACACGTCATTCTTATGCTTTTGAATTTTAAGGGAATAAAGCAAAAAAGAACACTACTTGGTAGAGTTAATAGATTTGAGGTTCTCGATGCAGTTTTCATTTTGATCATTCAGAAAGAATTCTTTTTATGGCTTGCTATCTAGGACTTGCCTATGTCGGAACCATTAACCCATATTTTACAGGAACCCATGTGTAATAAAGGTGATAGCGAAAGGGATTTTAAATTGATTTTGATTGTAAGACTTCAGTTAGTTATTTGGTAAAATTGGCACAGTTTGTAGTTATTTGTCAAAATGCATGATAAATTGATGTTTTTTTCTTTTGTCGTAGACAAGTGATCAAGATGAATGCCGATGGAATATGCTGCTAGCCGTCAATGGAAAGGCGGTTGATTATGTAACTTCAATTTTCTAGATTGTCATTAGTTATCCAAGACTAGTCAAATGTGATTATGATTGTGTAAATTTGAATACATTACAAAATATTTTGTTGGTTATTAATAATATTAGCATGTTACAAAAAATTTACCTGGTTTTTTTTAAATTTTTTAATTGGGAAATTGCTTCGGTTGTCCATTATTAACTGTAGCCTTAACCTTCTTTTGGCTTCGGTTGTTACTATTAACCGATGTTGTTCGTCACTTTTGGCTTCGGTTGACCTTAATAACCGAAGCCTTTACTATGTTTTTGGCTTCGGTTGCTACAAATAACTGTTACCATAAATGTTTTTTGCTTCGCCAATTAACCGAAACCACAACTGATAAACTTAATGCTACGCCTTGATTTACTACACCCATATAACCGAAACCATATGTCATTTTTAACCGAAGCCACAAGTAGTTTTTGTACTAGTGATATATCATTAACTTCTCCTGACGTTTGCTACAGATGTAATACCCTCACGTAATGGCATCGGAGCACTTTGTAGTAATGGCAATATAATATAGAAGGAAAAAGGTACCGAATAATTTTGTATTGCTGCCTCGCTTAGAGCACCTACTTATACTATAGAGTAAATGATGTGTCACCTAATCGTAAAGATTTGCTGGTCTCTTTTCTTCAAACTACAGGGAAGCAGATTTTGACACACCCTGGTAATGATGTTAACGCTGACAATTACGCGACTAAAAGCAGTGAGGTTGAGGAACATTCAAGGAGTCACGAAAACCCTCTACCTGGTGACAAATGTTTTTTTTAATCTATGGCAAACAATTTTCAATATTTCTAAATTTGTCCAAAAGGTACATTATTCACCACACAGCTGAATGTCTGTGTCCTACTTCGCCTACAGGTGTGACAGTTCACACCGACGATATTAACCGCGTTGCTCATGATCGGACACCAGTCCAACAACTCCGTGATGGTATGTACCCTGCCCTTCAGTAATCATTTTCCTCGGTCGTAAGCAATATTGCTAACAGGAGTACTCAGTTTGCTAGAATTTCATTGATTTTATATCTGCATATTACCAGCTATCGATCTTGACAGACATTTAGTTACATACCTGCTTGCTAAACAAGCTCGACTTGATCGCAAACATATTTTGTCGGATAGATGAAATGTTCATAATTCGTACCAAGAATCAATGTACACTGTCAACGACCCACAAAGATTGGCGTACAAAGCTTGCACGGCGTAAACACATGGTAAAAATATCGGCTAGAAGATCAAAGAAATTACTTCAATCGTCTCTTTGAAGCTCTCCCGACAAGCAGTTTGAGGATCTGACCACAGGTTCTAATTTCAGATATTTCTAATTGCATAATAAATAATTGTATCGCAGTCCATCTAAATGAATCATGTGCACCCCCTCTTTTGTTACGTGCAGCTACTATTGGTCGTGTTGTGGATGACATTCGTGAGGCTGCAGGGAACGACGCATCAACACCCAGAAGCCTGACTTCAAACAGACAGTTCAACTCATCTACACATAGTGATGTAATAATTCAAAGTTTAGCACGTGACATCTTTGGAGAAGTTAGTGGAGATCATTACTGGGGTGATGGTTCAACTCAGGCAACAGGTTAGCTTTGTGTTTAGATCAACGGGTAGAATCAGCGTATTATATAGTATAATGTACCTTAATGTCTTTCTACTCCTTCCAGGGTGGGAAGGCTATGACGATATCGGGGATCCGGAGTACCGGTGCCAAAGATGCGCTGCACTGCTATGGTACGGTGAGAGAGACTGAATGGATCGAAGACCGTTGGTGCCTACATTCAATATGTGCTGTAGAGATGGTATTGTCGAGTTGCCTTACTTAACTCAACCCTCACAACCTTTGGACGATCTCCTTCACGGTGTGCACCCGAAAATTTTTCATTTCGAGGATAATATCAGGTCTTATAACTCGATGCACGCTTTCACGTCAAGTGGTGGTAAAATTGATCACTCTGTTAATAAGGGTAGAGGGCCATACACTTACAGGATAGGTGGGCAGAATTCGCATAGAATTGGAAGTCTACTTCTAGTAGATGATCAGCCACTCAAATTCTGCCAACTTTATATATACGACACCGAGGATGAAATAAAAAACAGGAAGAGGGCTCTTATGTAAGTTTTTTTTGTTAACTCACTACGTTATTTATGCACAAACTTTTACCGGTGTATTACATTATCGTATCAACGTCTGAGTGTTTTAACATAGTTTCATATGTCCTTAGGGGTCAGTCGCAGACAGCCGACAAGTTTGACGATTATCTCATGGAGGAAATTAAGATGATGATCGACGACTACAACCCTTTGGCGAAGTCATTTCGTATTGCGAGAGACAGTATCTTGAACTCTGAAGACAGGTGTGAGGTCCGGTTGCGCCTTATTAGTGGGAGAGATACCGATGGCAGAGTTTACAATTTGCCTAATGTTTCAGAAGTTGCAGTGCTCATAGTTGGTGACGTTGAAGACATTGTCGACAATAGGGACATTGTTGTTGAAGAAAAAGGTGGACACCTTCAGCGTATTTCAGAATTGCATCCGTCTTACCTAGCACTTCAGTATCCCCTCTTTTTTGCACGAGGTGAGGATGGATTTCGCCTCGGTATTAGCCATTGTCAGGTGTATGTTGACAAAAGTTCGAATCCAGAAACTGCACGCAACAACCTCACACTAATGGAATGGTTCGCCTTTCGTTTGCAAGATCGGCCCCCAGAGGTTGAGCCTGACACGTTGCTCAGAGGGTCCGGACTTCTTCAACAGTTAATTGTCGATGGGTACACAATGATTGAAGCACAAAGACTGAAATATCTTCGATACAATCAGCCTAGCCTATGATCTGAGAACTACAAACAATTGTCTGCTACAGAGTCCAATGGCCAAACTGACCCGTCGCCAGTCGGGGTGAAATAGATTGTTCCTTCAAGCTTTGTTGGCGGGAAAGGACATATGAGGGAGAATTACCAGGATACGATGACGATTTGCAAGTGGTACGGCTACCCTGACTTATTCATCACTTTCACTTGCAATCCCAAGTGGCCCGAAATCGAGCATTTTGTATCTAAGCGTGGTATGAAAGCTGAAGACAGGCCAGATATAGTAACCCGGGTATTCAAGCAGAAACTCGATCTACTAATGAGAGATTTCAAGGAGAACCACATCTTCGGTAGAACAAGAGCAGGTACTTATTTGCTTTTCACCTTCTCCTGTTCATCGTTTTAAACCATACCACAGTTTGTCTAATATGTTTAGAATTATGTATTTACGCCTTTATTGCAGTCGTCTACACAATCGAGTTTCAGAAACGTGGTCTCCCTCACGCTCATATCTTGCTTTTCCTCCAACGTGAGGACAAATTCCCAGATGCAACTGATGTTGACGGTATAATCTCCGCAGAGATCCCTGATCCATTGGAGAACCCAACCTTACATCAGGTTGTTCGTGACTTAATGATTCACGGGCCATGTGGTCTAGCAAATCCGAAGTCTCCTTGCATGGTTGATGGTGTGTGTACTAAAAGGTTCCCCAAGGCCTTTTCAGAAAGGACAACAGTCGACGGTGACGGTTACCCTATGTATAGGAGGAGAGACAATGGTGTTACTGTTGAGAAATCTGGTGTTTCAGTGCATAATGGATATGTTGTCCCTTATAACGTTGGGTTGTTGGAGAGGTACCGTGCTCACATAAACGTTGAGTGGTGTAATCAAGCGCGGTTCATAAAATATCTATTCAAGTACATTAATAAGGGGTATGACCGTGTGACCGTTGGGGCTGCAACTAGGACGAATCCAGATGAAATCGACCAAATCCAGGAGTACTATGACTGCCGATATATATCACCATGTGAGGCGACATGGCGTATATTTGCATTCGATATTCATTACAGGACCCCACTGGTTCTTCGATTGGACTATCATCTTCCGAATGAGCAGAATGTAGTGTACAATGTGGACGATCCTATAGAAGATATTCTTGCACGGTCAAGTGGAGCTAGGACAAAATTCACCGTGTGGTTAGAATACAATGCTGACCACGAAGAATCCAGAAATCTGACTTACGCCGAGTTCCCGACAAAGTACGTCTGGCATCAGAAAGATAAATGTTGGGCACCTCACCTCGAAAACAAGGTTTCAGTTTAGGGAGAATGTACCACATGCCACCTACTGGAGGTGAGCGGTACTACATGAGAACTCTCCTTAATTTCGTGAAAGGACCTACCAGTTACGAGGATATCCGTACCGTCAACGGCACTGTTCACGACACATTCAAAGATGCGTGTTACGCGCTGGGTCTGCTTGGCGATGATAAAGAATATATCGATGCAATAGTGGAGGCAAGTGATTGGGGTTCAGGGTCGTATTTGAGGAATTTGTTCACAACTTTGCTTCTCTCAGGCAGTCTGGTACGAGCAGAGTATGTATGGGAGCAGACCTAGAAATATCTTTGTGACGATATTCTATTTCGACGTAGGAGAGAACTGCTGAACTTTGGTAAGTGCCAATGTATCCACATATTTGCTCTCATTTCTTCTTTATTTGTTATTATAATCTATTTGATATGTGTACACAGATCTCCAGATGACAGATCTCGAACTACAGAATTATGCGTTCGCAGAAATAGAGTCGTCACTGCAGACGAATGGCAGCTCGCTTTCCAAATTCCCTGAAATGCCTCTGCCTGACTACAACTTCAACTGCGTCGACTCCAACAGATTAATATCAGACGAACTGAACTACGATATGGAGAACTTGTGTTCTGACCATCAACTATACATGTCGTCCATTACAGATGAGCAGAGGTCGGTGTACAATGACATTATGTCGGCAGTTGAGAAGAATGAAGGAGGTGTCTTCTTCTTATATGGTTACGGAGGAACGGGTAAAACTTTCATCTGGAATACCCTGTGTGCAGCCTTGAGAAGCAAAGGGGAAATAGTCCTCCCAGTTGCGCGGCATCGCTTCAATTCTACTTCCGAGAGGTCGGACGGCACATTCAAGGTTCAGCATTCCGATTAATGTGGACGAGAGGTCTACATGTTCAAGAATTAGACCAGGTACTGATCTTGCTCAATTACTCATCAAAACCAAGCTCATTATTTGGGATGAAGCCCCAATGGTAAGTCGGTACTGTTTTGAGGCACTTGACCGTAGTCTAAGAGATATAATGAGAACGGTCCAAACCGATTTAGTCGATAAGCCTTTTGGTGGGAAGGTTGTCGTTTTAGGAGGAGACTTCAGGCAAATATTACCTGTCGTTCCAAAAGGTAGTAGGCAAGACATTGTTCACGCTACGATATGCTCATCACCTATATGGAGAGACTGCAAGATATAACTATCCGTCTACAGTGTACATAATCTAAACGCATGATTAAGTTCATATTTCATTTATTATTGTACTTCCGCGTTGTAGGTTTTGGAACTCACACAGAACATGAGGTTAAGAACTGGTGCACAGGGGGCAAATGCAGAAGAGATAGGGCAGTTCTCCGAATGGCTTCTTAGCATTGGTGATGGTAGAGCAGGTGGTCCAAACGATGGGACAGCTACTTTGCAATTACCGGACGAAGTTCTTATTGAGCCAGGTCCCGACCCAATATCATCTATTGTCACTAGCACTTACCCAGCTCTACTTGAAAACCTCGACATCCTCAATATCTGCAGGAGAGAGCTGTTCTTGCACCAACCCACGACGAGGTTGAAAAGGTTAATCAGTATGTGTTGTCACTTATGCCAGGAGATGAAGTTGTGTATTTGAGTGCAGACGAGATTAGTGTTGACGAGACAAGCCGTGTCATTAAAGATTTGTATTCTACGGAGTTCCTCAATTCAATACAATGGTCAGGTCTGCCGAATCATGAACTTACCCTTAAAGTTGGCACTATTGTCATGCTTCTTAGAAATATCGATCAGGCGAACGGTCTTTGCAATGGAACACGATTGGTCATATCGAGACTTGGGGAACCTGTCTTGGAGGCTACTATTATCTCAGGTTGCAGAAAAGGAGCTCAGGTTTATATACCACGTATTAGGCTTTCACCTTCGGACGAGACTAAGTTCCCCGTTCGTTTCGAAAGGAGACAATTTCCCAATTTCTGTGTGCTTCGCAATGACCATAAACAAGAGCCAAGGACAGTCACTGTCTAATGTAGGTCTTTTTCTCCCAAAACCTGTATTCACTCATGGTCAACTATATGTAGCCTTCTCGAGGGTTACAAGGAAGAGTGGTCTGAAAGTCCTCATACTCGACGACGACTGCTTCGACACTAATTCGACGACCAACGTTGTATTCAAAGAAGTATTCTCCATGTTGAATTAAATAGTCATCGGCATCTCACCATAATTTTTAACACCGGCACATTCTACTGTCACTGATACTTTGGCGCTTTGTTTTCTAAGTATAATCCGTGTTAACCATTTAGCAGAAGCGTCTACTTCAAAGTTTAATATTCCACGTAATTTTCCCCATACTCCAGAACAGTCGTATCTGAGGTACTTCAGCGTTCTAAATATATGTATTCACAATGTCAGGTATTACAGAAGTACAGCCCCCCAGTTAACACGTCCAATGCTAAACCTGAACTCTATTCCGGTAAACAAACGGAGTCGCAATGCAGGAATGTAATCTATGTATACAAATTGAAGTCGGGCTTTTTTTACTTACCATTCGTCCTCTACAGGTTGAAATCTAATCTTGCTAACAGGTTCGATGTACAAACACTGAGAGAATTGAAAATTTAGAACTCGGGACTTAGTCCGTGTAGGATCATCTAGGGTGAAGACATTACATTGCATTCTGATAATATTCCATTCGTATATTACAGAAAGAACAGGTCAAACCTGTGCAGTAACTGAAAGCACTATAACCAAAGTCACAGTTCTTATCCCCCACCCTTCGTGTGCAATCTAAACTGTAGTTTAAGTATGAATTTCGAATTACTAGCGATGAGAAAAGCTAGACGACAAACTCTTCTCTTAGACCGTGTAGGTCAATAACAGTAAATTGCATTCCGAAAACGTTCCATGGTTACCCTATAGCAAAGTTGTAGTACACTACACCAGGAAAATTTGTCCAAGTACATAAACTTAAAGTACTAATATTTAGTAGTAATTCGTTACAACCGACACCAACCGACTTGAAAAAGCTACTACCCACATAGACGAATATCATGAAAACTAAAAACATACATACATATACCAATCATGGATCACTGATTCCTACAACCAACCACATACACGACCAATGTAGATTTGACCACCACTAGACGTTCCTTCCATAAAACCTTGGGTACTGACCTGCAAGTAGGCTCATTACAGATGCATACGTTGATACTGGATCGTTGTCAGAGTCAGAGTAACCACCCACTATGAGGTCATCTGGTACTACCCTGTGAGCTGTTTTCACTTTCGTGTACTCATAGTCGGCTTCAGTTAAAACCCAAGCGTGTGGCCCCGCCGTCGAGTAAAGCTGATTTTCAAAGTTAGCCTTCCCTTTCCCAGCCCTCTCGAACGATCTCTGCAGCTTGAACGCCTGTCTGTACCTGTCCATACCGGACTCGAACTCAATCACAACTGATCTCATGAAACACTTTGACTGACCATTCCAAATTGTTCGGTGTCATCTCACTAGGTACCCAAGGCGCCTCAACTCATCACGGAGGGAACTAAAACTTCTCCCAGTCACTAAGTTACCCTATGTTTCATATGGCAGATTGTGTATTATAACCATGGGAGGGTAGGAGTATTTAGTAGGCATTTCTTATTAATAGAACTTTTGTTTTAAAATTGTTTTCCTTATGTGCTTATTGCAGATGACATCCAATTTATAAAGTGTAAAAATCTACCATGCATTTACAACCAATTTCTATGCATGACAGATGTAATTTAACCCATCCACAAACAGTATAAAGGAAAACCAATTGATTGCAGATTTGAAGAAAAGGGTATGCAATGGTCAAATCCAAATACATGAATCTCGCCAAGTGTTGGGGGAAGGTTATCATGGCAAGCAAGATATCAATATCAGTACTTATTACTGCGAGAAAACATGGAGCAAATAGAAATTTACCTTTTCAAGATGCACTCTTTCCCAGTTGTTCCTCCCTAATTACCCGATATTCCATTAATTCTCAGCCGGAAATTGTTTGAAATCATTATTGGTTGATTGACCGCTCAATTCAATTGCCAGCTTTCATGGGTGGCATCATTATCGGAGGTTGGTTTTCTTTCCTCATATGCTTAGATGTATTTCACAGTTTCTGAAATATTTTTTTACTGACGGAATTGATCTATGTGCAGGTTGTGAGTTTTCTGCAAAGGGGAAACAATATCATTTGCAGTATTTTTTGTGACTAAATAAGATATAGTCATACCTATATGTAATTTGGTTCGATATCGACAATTTTTATACGCTATCTTCGGTTAATATTACGAAATGATTAAGTACCATATGTTTGTATTTTAATTATGCTATATGTGTTCATTACATTTACGAGTCTCTACGCCACACAATTACGAGCCTTAACGTTACTTTGGTTGGTGCTATAATTGTGTAAATACATTTCGTCTAATGGTTATACACTACACATCAATTGTATATCGACTCAATCAAATTTTATATATACTGCACAACTGGTTATATAATACAGCCCTATATATCCTGCAGTCCAAAGACAAACCTAAATCTACGTCGGTACTCAAATCGACTCGGAACATATATAGTATTCATGATAATGTGTATTTCCTCAACAACAAATTTTTTCTTCCATTAAAAACAATATTATTCCTATTACATCTACTTCAGTAATTTAATTACACCAGAAAAATTTGTCCATGTACATGGACGTCGAAGTACATAGACTTCTATTATTCATTCGTTACAACAGACAACCACTGACATGAAATACCGTCTGACCTCATAGCCTAATAAAACGACGATTTAAAAACATATTTATATACTCCAATCATGGAGTACCACTTCCTGCACCAAACTTTGGACTATCACTTAACAAAACCTCTGATAATGGATAGCGAGCAGGTTCATGACAGACATATATGTCGAGACGGTATCTTTGTCAGAGTCATTGTAACCTCCCATTACGCCATCATCTGAAACCACCCTGTAATTTGTCTCCACCTTTGTGTACATTATGCCGTCTTCAGTTGCCACCCAGGAGTGCGGTCCTGATGTTTTTTCAACCTGATTTTATGAGAAGTAAAAAAACTTCATTAATGCCAAATCTTTCTGCTAATTTGTTTATTTTCTTTATGCCAATATAGTTCGCTTTCATTAGTAGTACATACAAATGTTAAAGAAAAATCGATTACTTGACTACACAACTAAATATCGAACACGAATTACGATTCACTAACATCTAATGCATTTTTTGCTGCTCATTTCAATCCCTTCCTGTTCCGTTACATCAAATGCCATAGCTTATCAGTGTGCTTATTTGTTTTTATGATTTATTATTGCCCTTATTACTGCCTTTCATTTGACTGACTTCCATTAGTCAGCCTATCACCAGATTTAGATTTAGTAAATGTCATACGTCTATATGTTCTGTAATATCACCCTAACATCATTTCAGTTTCTTTAAACTTTATATGAACATAGATTAACACTAATAATAATTTAATTCCCATTCATAATATAGCTGACCTAACACAATCAACAAAATATACCACCGGACATACCTGCCGACTTACATTTCATTCATTAACATATATTAAAACTGCTATTAACTTATAGTTAACTAATTGTGGACATGACGTAGGTCCACCCCGACGCGGCCACGCGCGGGTTTGGGTAGGCGAATGAATCTCGTATTGAGATTGTTCTCGGGTTCGAAATTTAAGTCAAAGTTGGAGTCGCCACCGAATTTATGGTAATTCGGAACCATTCGAGCTCACTCTATGTCGTCATGGGCTATACACAAAGTACGCCCACATCTATTTCAGAGTTTATGGGGCCCGTCCCTTTGCATTGCAATACCGATACCATCTACACCGGTATCGTGTGAAGAATGACTCTCGTGCGCCAACGGTTTCGGGCATCCGGAAACCGAGGTTCTGAGTAAGGGGTGAGGGTACGTGTTGGGAAGCCCACTAAGGACACCCAACCCCGCCCGCACAATGGCGGCCTCTACTAAGACATCGTTCGTGTTCGTGTACGCGCGCTAGTAAAACGACTAAATGATATGCAAACAGCGTTTTCGGCTAAGCATGCGAATTATTGGTTAACTACGTCATTTTAATGCATCTTGATTCACGTCAAAGTGATTTAGCATGTGATGTTCATTTAAGGCAATAAATGGCAAACATCGAAAATAGAAAACTCGTAAATAAATTACAAATTACACGGGCGGAATACAACCCGGAATTCACAATACAACGAGCAATAAAATAGAATAATCGAATAGGAAATGGTAAACGTTAACTAGAAACGGACCCGTATATAATAAATATAAACTAGACCGTAAGTTGTGCAAACGGACGAACTTCGATTAAATACACATTATATTGTGTATTAAACGGAGGACGGAGATATGGAACCTAGACGTGGTGCTAGCCCGATCCCGAATCTCGATGCCTTGTCCCGACTTATCACATCGAGGAATAGAGTCTAAATTAATCATGTGTCGGATACGACTAAAGAGTCGTCGACACAAGATTAATAGTGCGAGACCGTCGATTAAAGTCGTTTTAAGTGATATGATATGCATGAGTTTTGAAAAATAGGATCACGTGATTGACTTTACACGTGTCGACTAAAAGTCGTAAAAAAATGACGAGGCTCAAATGATGATCAAAGCGCTCGGTTTTCCAGGCTACAGGGTCCACTCGATCGAGTCATGGCACGGACTCGGTCGAGTGTGCCTTTAAGGTGGCTACTGCCCGGTTTTTGGGGTGCTACTCGATCGAGTGGCCCATGGCACTCGGTCGATTGCCCCCTGTACAAGGCATGGCTCATTTCGTTTTATTTGTTCAAAGTCGATGGTTGGCCGAGTTAAATAGAAATATTGCATGATTTAAATTTAACTCAGTTTTCGGTGCTATAATCGTGTACTATTACGATTATAATACCGTCATCGGAATTTTATAGGAAAAGTTGTTATTGGATTGAAAAGATTTGATTAGTGACGAAAAGGTGTCCCTCCGCGTCACAACATTGAAACTAATCCTAACGGATTATGTGATGTTGATATTCGCATCAACGGATTTCCCACTAATCTTAGAAATGGAGTCAAACGCATTCAACTATGATCGACCACGATCACGTTACGCCCTTGAGTACGTTGGGGCGGCGCTCCTCGAAAGGGTGTCACCTCCGTCGTTGCTCGTAAAGGGATTAAACGGACTTTAGATGGTCGTCATAGTCAAACGTGTTAGGACCCGAATTTTAATATTATTATGTACATATACACATACACGGTATTAATTGTTAATGACGAAATGTAAATAAATAAATAATATTAGTGGTTAAAATACATAAATAAAATGTTAGGTTGCGATAAATAAAATGTTAGTAGCAAAATTAAAATAATGTTAGTAACGGAATTAAAATGTTAGTGCTAGTAGTAGTAGTAGTAGTAGTAGTAGTAGTAGTAATAATAATAATAATAATAATAATAATAATAATAATAATAATAATAATAATAATAATAATAATAATAATAATAATAATAATAATAATAATAATAATAATTTTTAGAGAGGGTGAGGAGAGTGCGATCAGCCCCCCCCCCCCCCCCCCCCCGTCCTGTCCCACCTAGGGTTTTCCTGCTCCCCCGCCGGCTGCCGTTTCGCCGTCGCCGGTCGCCGCCTCCGGCCGGCCCTACGCCGTCCCTTCCTTCTCCAGGTTCAGTCGCCGCCTCCACCCTGTCCTCCTCTTCGTGCTCTCTCCTGCTCTGCTGCTGCGAGTTGTTTCTGCCGGCCGTTTCTGGCTCCGGCCCCTGCCCGCCGATGATTCCAGCTTGAATTTCGCCGGTGATTCTCCTTCTTTCAGGCGGGGTTTCTCTTGTGTTTTGTTCGGGATCTGGGGTTCCTTCTTCCGGTAGGTTTCCGGGTCTGTTGCTGCGGCCCTTTGCCCTTCGTCGCCGGTTCTGTTGCTGTCTTCACCTGCCGTTTCTTGCTTCTCCGTCCATCCTTTTCTCCGTCTCTGTCCATTCCCCCTGCCGGAGTTCTGCCGGTGTTCCGTCTGCTGCTGGTGGTCCGTCTTTTTTCCAGCCGTTTCCTTGTGCTCTGTTTTCCGTCTCTGTCTGGTGCACTCTGCTGCTGCTGTTTGTTTTCCGGCACTCGCCCTCCTGTTTCTCTGCTGCTGCTGCTCTCTGCTGTTCCGTCTGCTGCTCTCCTGGTTCCTGGTCGGGCTTCCCGACTGCCTGCTTGGCGGTCTTTGTTGGTTCTTGTGTTTGTTTGATCAGTTCCAGGTGTTTTTCGGGTCGGCCTCGGGGTTTGTTTTTCGTCGGTTTTGTCGGGTTTTGTTGCTGCTGGGTGGTCGCTGCTGTGGTTTATGTATGCTACGCCGGGTTGTGGGTAAGTCTCGCCCTTCTTGGCGGGTTTTTGGGTTTTGTCTTCTATGCTCTCCTCCTTCTTGATTGTGGTTTCGGCTTCCGGTTTTTCTTTTTCCTCCTTGTTTGCCCCTGTTCTACGTGTTTCCGCTTAGTGGTTGGTCCTTGCTTGATCTTGTCATGCCTCCCTTGGTTCGTTTCCATTGCCCTTTTGTGGGTCTTTCTGAGTGTAAGGATAATCGTGGACAAGGTCTTACCAAAGCATCCTTGCGCATTCACCTGCGTGACCATCATTTTTGTGCCGGTGCTCAGGTATTAACGCGCCAAACCCTCTCCAGTAGCTTGTCTGTCTATTCTGCGGCTGAGGCTACCTTTAAACGTATGAGCATTTGGTTGTGCGGTGTTTGCCTGGCGACTCACTCGCTCACTTCTTGTTGCCGGCATGATAGGGGGGGTCAGGTTGAGCCGCCTGATTGTGGAGATGGTTTTGTTCGGTTTATCCTTTATGACCTGCCTCGCCCCGTTCCGCCTCCCGTGCCGTCGGTGGTTTTTTCTGATCAGGACCCACTCCCTTGTCTTTCTTTAGCTTCTCTTGATCACTTGCTCTCTAAGGGGTTGCGCACGGTTAAATCGATTCCTCCTAGGTGTCGGCTTGGGTTCGCGCGGGCTTTGAAGGGTGCCCTGGATGATGTTGCGGGAGCCCCTTTTGATATTTCTTGTTGGGTTGCTTTGCTCGTGTTACCCCTTTGTGTTTTGAAGACCTTCGTCCCGAGAAGTAATCTGGAATGTCGATCTGCTATTCGACGACAACGTCAGGAGGAGGCTATTGTTGGTGCAATTCGTACTTGGGGGGTGCCGGGGGGTAAGGTGTTGCTCTTGCGTGAGACTTTGGCAGAGGTCCCCCCTTCTTTTTGTGTAGAGGAGGTGCTCGACCCAGGTGAGCTTAACATTCGTCAGTGTCGTAAGAAGATTTCTGATGGTCATTACACGGCGGCCGTTCGTGTTCTTTCTTCGTCCGGTGTCGCACCTTACACCGATGCCACCCTCCGGGCCCTTCAGGATAAACACCCGGCTGCTCCTTCTCCTGTCCTCCCGTCTGACCCTCTCGACCACTGCCTTGATGCTTCCGTGTCTGTTGTTTTGGACATGATCCGGAGTTTCCCGCGGGGTACGTCCTGTGGGAGGGATGGGCTTCGGGCCCAACATCTGCTGGATTGTTTGAGTGGCGCTGCTATCTCCATTTCTGATGATCTGACTACCTCTATCGCTCGGGTGGTCAACCTTTTTCTCGGGGGGAAGTGTCCACAAGGGTTAGGTGAATACATTGCCAGCGCTCCACTCACCCCGCTCGTTAAGCCGGGGGGTGGGGTTCGTCCTATTGCTGTGGGCACTATCTGGAGGCGCCTTGTTTCTAAGGTCGGAGCTTACTTGGTTGGCCCATCTTTGTGCGGCTATTTTGAGGGTCTTCAATTCGGGGTTGGTGTTTCTAGCGGGGGTGAAGCTATTCTTCATTCCTTGAACCGCCTTGTAGAGGACCGTGGCGCAGATGTGGGTCTTTCCATGCTACTTGTCGATTTCCAGAATGCCTTTAACTTGGTTGACCGGGCGAGTATGCTGCAGGAGGTTCGCCATCAGTGCCCTGCCCTCTCCCGCTGGGTTGAGTTTTGCTACTCCAGCCCCGCCAGGCTCTACTATGGGGAGCACAGTCTCCGCTCGTGTCAGGGGGTTCAACAAGGTGACCCTTTAGGTCCCCTTCTTTTCTCTCTGGTCCTGCATCCCTTGGTTCGTAGGATCAGGGACTCCTTTGATCTTTGCTTTCAGGCTTGGTACCTCGATGACGGTACTATTGTTGGGGATACGCTTGTTGTGGGGAAGGTTCTTCAGATGATCATGGAGGAGGGCCCCCGTTCTGGCCTTCACCTCAATGTTGCGAAGACGGAGGTTTTTTGGCCTGTCGAAGATCCGAGAAGCAGGTGTGCTGGTGTTTTTCCTACCTCTATTGCCAGGCCCTTGCACGGTGTTAAGGTCCTAGGGGGACCGGTCAGCGCGTGCCCAGCTTTCAGTGGCGCTCTTGTCTCAAAGAGGGTCGCCCGTACTATAGAGCTCATGGACTTGGTTGCTACGATTGAGGATCCCCAGTGTGAGTTACTTCTTCTCCGGGCGTGCACTGGTATTTCTAAGTTATACTTTGCTTTGCGCACTTGCTCTCCCCTTGCCTTTGGCTCGGCCCACCTTTCTTTCGACACTGCGCTCCGATCTAGTCTTGAGCGTATTGTCACGGCGTCTGGACCCGGTTTCGGAGAGTGGCAGTGGCGGCTGGCCACCCTCCCCTTTTCCCTAGGGGGGCTCGGTGTCTTTGCCGCCGCGGATGCCCTTCACTTTGCCTTCCTTGCTTCTCGCCTCCAATCTGCCGATTTACAAGCTACACTGCTTCGTCCCTCCGAGATTGCCTCTCCTGGATTTGCCTTTGAGTCCGCCTTGAGTGGGTTTGTTGAGGCTACCGGTTCTGACTTCTTGGGTAACCCCTCTGAGATCGCTGCCCCAAAACTTATGAAGAAATTGGCAGATATATATTTCACGAGGGTTGCTTCAGCGGCAGAATCTGTTTTCTCCTTGACTCCTCGACAGGTTGCCCTGTGGAAATCTCAGCAGGGGGACCATTCTTCTGACTGGTTGAGGGCTGTCCCTATTACTGGGCTTGGGCAAACCATGAACGGTCGGACATATCGCAGTGTGCTTAGTTACCGCCTGGGGGTCCCTTTGTTTCCGCTTTCCGGGACTTGCTCTTCCTGCTCCAGGGCCCTCAGAGAGGATATTTTTGGGGATCACGCGGTTTCCTGTGCTGGTACTGTGGGGATTAAACATCGCCATAACCTTGTCCGTGACACACTGTTGGATATTTGCTTCCGGACGGGGATCTCTGCTGGCAAGGAGGTGGAGATTGGCCTCAGCGATGATGACGACAAGCCCTTGCGACCTGCTGATCTCCTGCTCTACTCGTGGGACAGGGGGCGCGATGTTTGTGTTGACCTGACCGGGTCCTCTCCTTTGACCCAGTCCGGCTTGACTTCTTTTGAGCCCGGACGGGTCGTTGTTGATGCTGCTCGTCGTAAGTGTGCCAAGTATCAGGCACGTTGCACGGCGATTGGGTATGGCTTCCTTCCTTTCTCCTTCTCCTCTCTTGGCGAGCTCGACACGGAGGCTGTCTCTCTGCTCCAGCGGATTCGTAAATTCGCTATGTCACAGGATGCTGGAGCGCGTGCCGCAGTTCATATTTTCACTAGAATTAGTTTCGCGATTGCTAAGGGAGTGGGGGCGCAGATAGTATCTAGGCTCCCCTCTAACTTCTTGTAATTTGTTCTGGTGTTAATGCAAGATCCGTTTTATAATAATAATAATAATAATAAAAATAATAATAATAATAATAATAATAATAATAATAATAATAATAATAATAATAATAATAATAATAATAATAATAATAATAATAATAATAATAATAATAATAATAATAATAATAATAATAATAATAATAATAATAATAATAATAATAATAATAATAATAATAATAATAATAATAATAATAATAATAATAATAATAATAATAATAATAATAATAATAATAATAATAATAATAATAATAATAATAATAATAATAATAATAATAATTGATTGGGGTGGGCCGCCTGTCAATTAGCCGCCTGCTAGGCAAGCCCTGAGACGGTCCCTGTCAAAGAGTTGAAAGACCAGCCCCTAGCAAGAAATTAAAACAAGAAACATGAAACGCTAAGGGTGGCCGTCAGCTGCTGGGAGCATAGGCCAACCCAGCCTGTCGGGACTTGGCAGCCCCCTGCCAGAAGACTGTCTGCCCTGGGAAAATCCCTGGCCGACAGGGCCAGAACCCCCCAGGGGCCCTCTCGTCATTTTGCCTAAGGTAATTAGGAATGGATGGATGAGAAGCCGCCACTTGTCACTCCTCTATCCAACCATTCATCTCCCCCTTCTCTCTCTTGTGGGAAGGTATAAATACCTCCCCATTTCCCACATGAGAGGGGTTGGATTTTCTCTCTCTAGACTCTTACTCCTAAAAACGCCGCCTAGTTCCTCACGAGCTAGGTTCGTAAAGACATTTCACGGACTGACTTAGGCATCGGAGAGGGTTTCCTCGGACAACCTCCGAGGCCCTGTGCGTTCATTGTGCAGGGAGCAGGCCATTTCCGCCGGGAAGGTCCGATCCAGGGAGTGAGAGAAAGGGGAGACCAAGGGAAGTCAAACGATCAATTGTTCACCATTAACCCGATTGTACAACCCGGATCCTAGACCGGGTGAATTGTTTCCGTGACCGGAACAATTTGGCGCCGTCTGTGGGGAACTTATGGTTGTGCTCACGAGTTACCCACTAAAATCAACCACTCATAATCACAAAACTAAAACAATCATGCCAGAAATCGTTGATGCCAGTGCAGGAGCGGGTCCGACGGTCCCACCGGTGACCCCCCTGTATGGTATGCCGCAGTCGGAGAGGGTCCCTCCTGCCACGATCTTAGGGGTGGGGGGAACCAATCCCCTCGATGGATCTAACACTGCTGTGACACCTGAGTTGGGGACACACCCAGGACGTGCTCTCAATCTGACCCCAGCTCAGATGGCACAGGCGGCCGCGTTCTTCTCTGCGATGCTGAATCAGGAGTTCACACCTGAGGACTTGGTAGGCAGGGTCGCATCGGCTCCCAGGCAACCGTCCCCAGTCAGCAGGGACGAGGCCGGGGGCACGAGGCGGACCGCCGCCAGAAATGCTCAGAGAAAAGCGAGAAGAATAGCTCAAGTGTATACGCATGTGCAGAGGCGCATTACTACTGGCAATCCAGAGCCACCTGTCCAGCAGGCGTTCTCCATTCACACAACAGAATCGGCGTCTGGAGGACAGGGAGGCTTATCTCGAGGATTACACAGTCAAACTACTGAAGGAGAACAAAGACGTATTTGCCTATTCTGCAGACGAGATGCCCGGCGTTGATCCATCATGCATCGTTCACAAGCTGAATGTAAGCATGGATGCTCGCCCTGTAAAACAGAAGAAACGAAACATGTCTGCGGAAAAAGACGCAGCAATCAAGGAAGAAATTGACAAACTCTTGAAAGCAGACTTTATTGAAGTCTGCGACTACCCAGAATGGCTGGCAAATGTTGTCATGGTCAAAAAATCGTCAGGCGCATGGAGAATGTGCGTCGACTTTACAAACCTGAACAAGGCCTGCCCGAAAGACTGCTATCCGCTCCCCCGAATCGATCAACTAGTGGACGCCACCAGTGGCTATACCATGCTGAGCTTCCTAGACGCCTTTTCAGGGTATCATCAAGTATACTTGTGGCAGCCGGACAGGGTGAAGTGTGCGTTCATCACTAGTTCGGGTACCTACATGTACAAGATGATGCCCTTCGGGCTCAAAAATGCAAGGGCTACGTACCAGCGGTTGGTTGATAAAGTATTTGAGAAACAAAAAGGCAGAAACATCGAGGCTTACGTTGATGACGCCATCGTGAAAAGCAGGGAAGACAGAGAACACCTGATAGACTTGCAGGAAACCTTCTGCTCCCTGCGCGCCTACAAAATGAAACTTAATCCGAAAAAGTGTACATTTGGAGTCCGCTCCGGCAAATTCCTGGGGTTCTTGGTCAGTTCTCGGGGGATAGACGCCAACCCTGAAAAAATTCAGGCAGTTCTAGACCTTCCTGAGCCCAAAACCATTAGGGACATCCAGCGCCTGACGGGCCGAATGGCCGCCTTAGCACGATTCGTCGCCCGATCAGCAGACAAGGCCACTCCTTTCTTCAAGATACTGAAAGGGAACAAACAGTTCAAGTGGGAGAACGAGCAGAAAGAGGCCTTTGAGCAATTGAAGGACCATCTTAAGAGGCTCCCTACCCTGGCAAGACCAGTAGCAGGAGAAAAACTTTTCCTCTACATTGCAGTGACCAATATAACTGTCAGCGCAGTCATCCTACGAGAAGAGGCAGGCGCCCAGCAACCTATATACTTTGTAAGTCATGCGCTGGGGGCAGCTGAGAAGAATTATCCGATGGTTGAAAAAGCCGCCTACGCGGTCATAGTTGCTGCCAGGAAGCTCAGACCTTACTTTGACGCGCATCCAGTCGTAGTCCTCACCGACCAACCCCTGGAAAAGGTGTTGGAAAAATTTGAAAAATCAGGGAGATTGTTGAAGTGGGCAATTGAGCTGAGTGGGCTAGGTATATCTTACCAGCCGAGAACAGCCATCAAGGCCCAAGCTTTGGCAGACTTTTTTGCTGAGTGCTCCCATTCAGAGGAGGAAGAAGCCCCTGCCCAGGAATGGATCGTGTATACTGACGGATCCTCGACAGCCAATGGCGCAGGCGCAGGCGTCGTACTAACCAGCCCAGAAGGGACTGACTTTGAGCATGCTCTCAGATTTGTTTTCCCAGCATCAAACAATGAAGCAGAGTACGAAGCAGTACTCGCAGACGTCAGGCTAGCTAAAGCCGCAGGAGCAGAACGAATTGTCCTGGCGACAGACTCCCAGCTCATCGCCAACCAAATCAATGGAGAATACGAAGCAAGAGACCAAGCAATGGCCACATACCTGGAGATGGTGAAGGGAGAGTTGTCCGGTCTAAAATCATATGAGGTCAAACAAATCCCCCGATCCTAGAACAACAGAGCAGATGCCCTGTCAAAACTGGCAAGCTCCAGTCTGCAGGACATCCGGAGATCAGTATGGGTCGACGTTTTACACGAGAAGTCTACTAACCCCTGTCAAACGATTAATACCGTGGAAGAAGAACTGGAAAGCTGGATGACTCCCTTCATCCAGTACAAGAGGCATGGTATCTTACCATCAGACTCGTTACAAAAGAGGAAGATACAGGCTAAAGCAGCCTGGTTCATACTCATTAATGAAGAACTTTACAAAAAATCTTTTACTTATCCCCTGCTTAAATGTTTACGGGCGGATCAGGCCGCTGAGGTATTGGATGATATCCACTCAGGGATTTGTGGACATCACATTGGCGGGAGATCGCTGGCCCACAAGGCCCTCAGGGCAGGCTACTACTGGCCTACCATGCTGGCAGATGCCAAGAGCCTGACCCAGAAATGCAGAAAATGCCAACTCTTTGCCCCATCGATCCATGCCCCGGCCCAGGAGCTCAGGCCAATCCTATCTCCCATCCCCTTTGCTCAATGGGGGATGGACATTCTAGGACCCTTCACGATGGCCACAGGGGGCAGAAAATTCTTGATTGTCGCCATAGACTACTTCACCAAGTGGGTGGAGGCCGAAGCAGTGCCCAACATCACTGAGCCGGCGGTCAGGAAGGTGATCTGGCGAAATATCATCACCAGGTTCGGTCTACCAAAGATGTTGGTATTTGACCACGGCAGGCAGTTCGATAATGATCCGCTGAGAATCTGGCTGGAAAGCCACAACATCTCAGTCGCCTACTCAGCTGTCTGTCATCCTCAAACCAATGGACAGGCAGAAGCAGCCAACAAACAAATCCTGAACGGCCTGAAGAAAATGGTGGATGACTGCAAAGGTAGGTGGGCTGACGAACTCCCCAGTATACTCTGGTCAATCCGAACTACCAGAAAGGAGTCTACAGGCCAGACCCCATTTGGTCTGGTATATGGAGCAGAGGCATTATTGCCAATTGAGACAAGAATCCCCTCTCTGCGCTCCCTGCAGTACGACCAGGCTGAAAACGAAGCTGCAATGGTCGAAGCCTTGGACCTGGTGAACGAATTAAGGGAAGAAGCCAGTACCAACATCGCTGCCTACCAGCAGCGAATGAGGAAAGCTTTCAACAGCAAGGTACGACAGAGGAATTTCCAGACGGGCGAGCTGGTTCTGAGAAAGACGCAGGCGGTTGGGAAGTCAAGAGAACATGGAAAGCTGAGTGCCAATTGGGAGGGCCCATACCAAGTAACTCAGGTTCTGGGACCAGGCACGTACAAAATAGCCAACCTTGAGGGACAAGAGCTACATGCTCACTGGAATGCAGACACACTAAAGAAATATTACGTCTGAACAAGAATACAGGCAGTTTTTACTTTTACTAAAAAAGGCGGAGGACGGTCAAAAATGTCGACGGCTCCGACCACCCCAATGTCAAAAAGAAAATTTTAAGAGAAATGAGAAGATACAGATTTATACTCGTTGCCTGTTCACACTCGCGTCTTTCACACACAAACGAGCAGGGGGCAATAGGGGGAGGCCCCCCTGTTGCCGAAATTGGGTAAAGTGAACCCCCCAACGCAAATCAAAGGTCACCCTGCTTACCTCTGGGCAAGCAGGGGACAGGCCGTATTAACAAGGACTGGGGGCAGGCCCCCCAACCTTGTATTAAAAAAAAAAAAACGCAAAAGCTACCCCGCTTACCTCTGGGCAAGCAGGGGGCAGGCCCCCTGGACTTTGAACGAAAAGCCAGGGACAGGCCAGGCTAACAAGGACTGGGGGCATGCCCCCCAACCTTGTATAAAAAACGCAAAAGCTACCCTGCTTACCTCTGGGCAAGCAGGGGGCAGGCCCCCTGGACTTTGAACGAAAAGCCAGGGACAGGCCAGGCTAACAAGGACTGGGGGCAGGCCCCCCAACCTTGTATAAAAAACGCAAAAGCTACCCTGCTTACCTCTGGGCAGGCAGGGGGCAGACCCCCTGGACTTTGAACGAAAAAGCCAGGGACAGGCCAGGCTAACAAGGACTGGGGGCAGGCCCCCCAACCTTGTATAAAAAACGCAAAAGCTACCCCGCTTACCCCTGGGCAAGCAGGAGGCAGACCCCCTGGACTTTGAACGAAAAGCCAGGGACAGGCCAGGCTAACAAGGACTGGGGGCAGGCCCCCCAACCTTGTATAAAAATAAAAAAAGAAAAACTACAAGGAACCCCCAGGAGGGCAGACACAAAGTTCAGGGACAAACGGTAAACAGGCGTAACCAAACAAACAAAAGAAGGATCCCCGAATTTCAAAACAGTTTGCCATAAAGAGAAGAAAGAAATATCCCACAGAACAAGACCCACGAAGGGTGGAAAGGTCTTTACAAAGTCAGAGAAAAAACCGAGTAGCAAAATATTACAGAATAGCCATAAGCACTGGCTCAGTACGAGAAGATAAAAGCTTTCGTAAAAGAGAAGGGGCGTCACGCAGCATCCTGGTGAGCGTTGGCGTCTGCCTCAGGCTGCCTGGTCGCCCGGGCTTCATTCTTAGCGGAATAGAGGCTCCGGAAGGCGTCCTCATCAAAAGTAGGGAACATCTCCCCTATCACCTCCATCACCAATTCCAGAGAGGAGTTGGCGCCGCTCACGAAGCTGGCACCCACCGCTTCCTCAGTCTCCGCAGCCAGAGTCTCTTTCTCCTTCGTCCATTCCCCCTTAGCCTCCTCAAAGGACGACTTGGCCTTTGACAGCTGCTCCTCCAAGTCGGCCACTCTCCCCTTTAAGTGCCCCGCCTCGGCTAAGGATAGATTGGCTCGATCCAACGACTGTCGGCTCTCCCTCAAATCAGCCTCTAACTTGGCAACCTCCTTCACAGCCATCTCCCCCTGCAGCCTCCATTGATCAGCCTGCTTCTTGGCCCCCTCCAACTCTCCCTCCAGCCTTGTCATCTTATCTCTCAAAGAACTTATCAAGGAGACATCCCTTTCTATCATGGCCAGGCGGTCGGGAGGAGGGGCCCCAGGAGTAACTGTCAGCTCCTCATCACTCAGGCGGCTAAGAGCCGCCAGCTCCGCAGAGGCCAGCATAACCTTGGAGGTACGCTGGATATATTGAAGCACTTGATGAGAAGTGAAAGTCACCATCTTTGTAAGACGGTCGGCCAAGACAGCTCCGGAGTCAGAAAGCAGGCCTGATACATCCACACTATCACCAGCCGTGTAGTGGAACTCTACATTTTCCTCTGGGAAGGGAGTGCTAGAAGGCTCACGTGCAGGGCGTTTCGCCTCAGGGGTGGAGACATCCGCCTCCAGGTCCACCACGTCAGCACTAGGGGGCTCCCTCTCCCTTTTCCTCCTCGATTCCAAGGGAACACTTTCCCCAGTCCCCTCGGAGTCTCCAGGCTGTGTTCCCTGCGAGATCCGAGGGCCAGCCGGAGAGGCGCCCTGTTTTTGACTGGGGGAAGGAGTAGCTCCTGAAGTAACCTCCGCTTCCCCTTCATGAATGCTGGGGGTAGGAGTCGCCGGCTTCGACGAGGGCAGCCGGGGTGGGAGAGGTAACCTTCGGCCAGCAGCGAAATCTTTTACAAGCTTCATGAGGGCTTTGCTTCCCTTCCGAAAATTTGTAGGAAGGGGGGGACGCTTGGAAAGAACGTGCAACTCCTCGCTCAAGCCTAGCCTTCTGACCTGCTTCTTGGTCTAGCGCCAAGTGTAGGAATCTGCAGGAAAAGAAAGGCGGTCATCTAAAAGGCAGGGAGAAATAAAATCCCTGGAAAATCGTGACAACAAGAAAACCCTAGAACTACCTTCAAGGCCAGGAATCAGGCCCAGGGGAAGCAAGTACTCGTCTGTCGTGATGAGCTCCGCATGAGGGAGCCAGAAAACAGGGCCAAAGTTCCCATGTTTATCCGCCACAATCTCAAACTTTTTTATCAAAATCTTCTCCTTCTCGCTCAGCCTGACTTTCAGAGCCTTCCCCCCAACGCGAGGGTGATATTCCTCACGCGTCTCCATGCGGGTATGGACATGGTTCCTAAAATGTCTAGGAATTTTCCACCCTGACGCACTATGGACATATATAAAATTATTTTTCCAGTCTTTGAGGCTGCTCATAGCCGGCCAGACCAAGGCGTACTTTTTCTGTCTCAGCAGAGACCAGTAACCAGGGGAGCCGTCCCCCCCAGATGAAGACACCATTTGGAGACCAACCATAAAGCGAAGGGCGTCAATATAAGGCCCCTCGCCATGGAAAAGGCAGGTCCAGGTGTAGGCCACTAATGCTCTAATGGCCGTTGCAGTCAGCTGGGCGATAGCAACGTTCATCCTCCTAAAAGTTTCCTCCAGGAAGGGATGCAACGGGAATCGCAGGCCGAATTCTAGGGCCTTATGGTAGACGGCTACACACCCTTCTGGGGGACAGCACACTGTGTCTCTTTCCCCAGGGACTACCACTGTGTACCCCTCCCCAAAATTATAAAACTGTTCAATGGCCTTAGCCGCGTTACACTCCAAGATCAGATCCCTATTCTTAGCCTCAGGATAGGTCTGTAAGGGAACCACATATTTTTCTTTGTCCAAGAAGTAGGTCCTCCCTCTCTCCCTACGGATAAGGGGGCCGGCGACCCTGGCAGGGTCCACCTCCAGGGCCTCGTCATCAGAATCAATCACATCAAAGGGAGCTGGCTCGGGTGACTCAGCACCCTCTCCTCTGTGATGATCGTCTTCCTCCCTGGGGTCAACCCCGGAGGAAGAAGCAACGTCGTGACGGCTACCGTCGCCGCCGCTAGTTCTCCCGAGCAAAGAATCAAGGGAAAGGGGACGGACTCGCGACATATAGGCTATGGAAGGGAAGAAAAGAGGCGAGAGATTCGAAAGTTCTAACCTAAGGACGCCGGTGAAGTTGCTGGAGACAGCGACAAGAAGTGTTCCTTGCTCCTCAAAAAGAAAACGCTCGGCCAATGAAGAAGACTCGAGAAGTGTTATGGGATGTAAAGTATCAAGAAGAGTAAAAGAAGAGAATGGAGGGAGAGAAGGGTTTATATAAAGCCCAAAGAAGTTCGAAAGGCGAATCCCCTGACAAAACCCTCGAGGATCGTCCACGTGTCACATACTGAACACCAATTGCTCACCTTTTTCAAAAAGAGCCTCGATAAACAGAAACGTCAGAGAGAAAGGTCAATCAACGACCTCATTCAAAAAAAAAAATAATAATAATAATAATAATAACTCATATTAAAAATTCAAATACACAAAATATTCATTTCATTAAAACCTTACAAAGGAAAGCTACATCGTGGGACGGATATGAAAGAAAAATACATAAGGCACAAAAAATTCTGGCCCGACAGAAACCAAACACCCTGCCACGCAGGTCTAATCATCGCCCAAATCCGGGGAATAATCCCCGGGGCTGCCCGGACTCCCGAGAGCCGAGCCCCAGTCCCAGTCTGGGGAGCCCTGGAAAGGGTCATCTGAAGCTCCGTCCTCGTCCTTGTCGCTCAGGCAGCCAAGACCCTCACTATCACCAGAATCATGGCTGCTATCCTCCCAGTCCCTGCCAAAGGGAACTGCCTGGGATTCGTCGCAGGTGCGACAGCCTGTCTTCTTTACAGGCGAAGAGGGACCTGACGCCAAGGAGGAATCAGTGTCAGAAAGGTTAGGGTAAAATTGTTCAGGGTGCAGCCATGGAAAGCACTCATGGCACCCCCTGTCAAAACAGCCTCCTCCTCGGGAGCAGAGTCTAAACCTAGGCACAGCCGGAGGCGAGGACCTCCTAGGGCGTTTGCCCATCCTAACAGAGGCCTTCTGACTCCTCCGGCGGAAGTGAAGTCGTGAACAGCGACTCCGGCGAACAGCCAAATAAGCGGCCCGAGCATATCGGAGCCTCCAAAACCCTCTAAAGATGAAGGTAACATGTCTGACTCCACGGCGAGTTACGCTTTTCTTGATCCAAGCCATGTTTAAGACAAAGAAAATGGAGAGATTGAAGATGGGTTGAAACACAAATGATAAAGGAAACTGAGGATTTTATACAAAAGAAAGCGCGGCATTAATGAACGCTCCAACCACCCTGGGAGGAGAGCCACCAATCAGGAACTCTTCACGGTTCCCCAAAATCCGCCCAGAAGAGAAGTGCAATCATTACAAAAGCGCTCTCACCTCTTTGCATACCTGACATGAGCAGTGCAAAGTTCCTTGGGAAGGTGCGAAACATTAAATGCTGCAACAGACATGGAAGTCAACCCCCCTCCAAGCAAGAGTCGCCAGCAGAAGAGAAGTCTCACTTCCCTCCTACTGACGAAGGCCAATTGATTGGGGTGGGCCGCCTGTCAATTAGCCGCCTGCTAGGCAAGCCCTGAGACGGTCCCTGTCAAAGAGTTGAAAGACCAGCCCCTAGCAAGAAATTAAAACAAGAAGCATGAAACGCTAAGGGTGGCCGTCAGCTGCTGGGAGCATAGGCCAACCCAGCCTGTCGGGACTTGGCAGCCCCCTGCCAGAAGACTGTCTGCCCTGGGAAAATCCCTGGCCGACAGGGCCAGAACCCCCCAGGGGCCCTCTCGTCATTTTGCCTAAGGTAATTAGGAATGGATGGATGAGAAGCCGCCACTTGTCACTCCTCTATCCAACCATTCCTCTCCCCCTTCTCTCTCTTGTGGGAAGGTATAAATACCTCCCCATTTCCCACATGAGAGGGGTTGGATTTTCTCTCTCTAGACTCTTACTCCTAAAAACGCCGCCTAGTTCCTCACGAGCTAGGTTCGTAAAGGCATTTCACGGACTGACTTAGGCATCGGAGAGGGTTTCCTCGGACAACCTCCGAGGCCCTGTGCGTTCATTGTGCAGGGAGCAGGCCATTTCCGCCGGGAAGGTCCGATCCAGGGAGTGAGAGAAATGGGAGACCAAGGGAAGTCAAACGATCAATTGTTCACCATTAACCCGATTGTACAACCCGGATCCTAGACCGGGTGAATTGTTTCCGTGACCGGAACAATAATAATAATAATAATAATAATAATAATAATAATAATAATAATAATAATAATAATAATAATAATAATAATAATAATAATAATAATAATAATAATAATAATAATAATAATAATAATAATAATAATAATAATAATAATAATAATAATAATAATAATAATAATAATAATAATAATAATAATAATAATAATAATAATAATAATAATAATAATAATAATAATAATAATAATAATAATAATAATAATAATAATAATAATAATAATAATAATAATAATAATAATAATAATAATAATAATAATAATAATAATAATAATAATAATAATAATAATAATAATAATAATAATAATAATAATAATAATAATAATAATAATAATAATAATAATAATAATAATAATAATAATAATAATAATAATAATAATAATAATAATAATAATAATAATAATAATAATAATAATAATAATAATAATAATAATAATAATAATAATAATAATAATAATAATAATAATAATAATAATAATAATAATAATAATAATAATAATAATAATAATAATAATAATAATAATAATAATAATAATAATAATAATAATAATAATAATAATAATAATAATAATAATAATAATAATAATAATAATAATAATAATAATAATAATAATAATAATAATAATAATAATAATAATAATAATAATAATAATAATAATAATAATAATAATAATAATAATAATAATAATAATAATAATAATAATAATAATAATAATAATAATAATAATAATAATAATAATAATAATAATAATAATAATAATAATAATAATAATAATAATAATAATAATAATAATAATAATAATAATAATAATAATAATAATAATAATAATAATAATAATAATAATAATAATAATAATAATAATAATAATAATAATAATAATAATAATAATAATAATAATAATAATAATAATAATAATAATAATAATAATAATAATAATAATAATAATAATAATAATAATAATAATAATAATAATAATAATAATAATAATAATAATAATAATAATAATAATAATAATAATAATAATAATAATAATAATAATAATAATAATAATAATAATAATAATAATAATAATAATAATAATAATAATAATAATAATAATAATAATAATAATAATAATAATAATAATAATAATAATAATAATAATAATAATAATAATAATAATAATAATAATAATAATAATAATAATAATAATAATAATAATAATAATAATAATAATAATAATAATAATAATAATAATAATAATGCAATTTTTCCCATTCAGTAGTATCTGCTGTACTGCAATGGGCTGGCTGTCCCTCTATAAGTACTAAACTCAAAAGTTTACTGAAGTGGATGAGTCTTTCCCATCATCGAAAGCATTGGAGGCATGTGTGGATTAAAGCGTCTGTGGCAGCGGCTGTCTATCAATTGTGGAAGGAACGTAACAAGCGAATTTTCGCTAATGTAGAGTCTAATGAAGAAAGTTTAATTTGTCATATTAAGTTTGTGATTAAGACTAGGTTTGCTTCCTTGACTCACTCTCTTAAGCATAAGAGAGTGTTAGATGCCCTAGGGCTATTGGCTTGAGTTTAGTGGGATATACTTTTTGCATCAATTGTAATTTCATCTTCTAATGAAATGAAATGATATCTTTTTCTGCAAAAAAAAAAAAAAAAAAAAAAAAAAAAAATAATAATAATAATAATAATAATAATAATAATAATAATAATAATTGTCGAAACAGGCGAACTCTACACTCATTACTTTGATCCCTAAGAAGATGGATGCAAGCTCTGTCATGGAGTTTAGGCCGATCTCGTGTTGTACAGTTTTCTACAAAACTGTAAGTAAGATAATCTCAAATCGACTTAAACATATCTTGCCAACTCTTATAGGGGATGAACAAGCCGGCTTCATTAAAGGTCGAAGTCTTTTTGAAAATACGCTCTTATCTCAAACATTGGTTAAAGGATACACTAGGAAATTTATCACTCCTAGATGCATGATTAAGGTCGATATTCGGAAAGCATTCGACTCACTTCAATGGAGTTTTCTGCGGAATCTTCTTACTATGCTTGGCTTCCCTCCGTTATTTGTTAAATGGGTTATGGGTTGTATTTCCAATCCTTGGTATTCTTTCAAATTGAATGGAGGCGTTTATGGTTTTTTTGAAGGGAAAAGTGGAATAAGACAAGGGGATCCTTTGTCCCCTTATCTTTTTGTTCTTAGTATGGAAGTTCTTTCAAGAGCTCTAAGAGATATTGGGGGTTTGGAGCAAGTTTCGTACCATCCTAAATGTTGTAGGATCAATCTAACTCATCTAATTTTCGCGGATGATCTTATGATATTCTCAAGGGGGGATGTTCCTTCAGTTCAGGCTATCAAATCGGAGCTTGATTCTTTTGGGAACATTTCTGGATTAAAAGCAAATCTCGACAAAACTTGCATTTATTTTGGAGGAACAAAACCTGATGTTCAGTCCAGTATTCTTCAATGTACAGGATATACATCTGGTACATTCTCATTCCGTTATCTCGGTATCCCATTAAATGATGCAACTATTAAAGTCTCGATGTTCGATCCTCTTATTCTCAAGATCCAGAAGGCCATAAAACACTGGACATCAAATTTGCTATCCTATGCGGGTAAAGCTCAATTAATTAATTCGGTGGTGTTTGGATTACAAAATTTTTGGTGTTCAAGCATTCTTCTTCCAAGGACAGTTATTAAATCAATCAACAAATTATGTAAGGACTTCTTTTGGGGTATAGGACCTGGTGATAGGCGGCTTACATTCAAAAAATGGACGGATATATGTCAGCCATGGTCTGCAGGAGGATTTAACGTCAAACTGTTAGACGCCTGGAATAAGGCTCTACTAGCTAAATGGTTATGGCAGCTTTCAGAAAATAAAGGAAGTATCTGGATTCGATGGTGTAACTGTTATATTCTTCAAGACAGATCTATTTGGTCACTTAAATCGAAAGAATATTTCTCCTCGGGGCTGAAGAATGTACTGAAAGTTAGAGATGAATTCGTTAGTAGATGTGGATCCGTAATTGCTGCTACGGCTGCTGTTAACGATTGTGTTACTGGGGGCAAGTTTCAAGTATCAAAAGCTTATGCTTTTCTTCACAATCCAACACCTAGAGCTTGGAGTAAATGTTTGATGTCCCCTGTTTTGGTTCCAAGACATAGAATTATAATGTCATTAGCAGTTCAGGATCAACTGGCTACGATGAAGAAGCTGCAGCAGAAGGGTTTTTCCCTTGCAAACAGGTGTGTGTTATGCCAGCATGAGGAAGAATCGACTCGGCATCTTTTCTTTAATTGCTGCTATTCTAGAGCTATTTGGAATAAATTGAAGGATTGGATTGACATTGCTTTGCCCCATCTTGATCTTACTCATTCATTAAAGTGGATTTCCCAAGCATGTAAGAAGAAACACTGGAAATCAGATTGGGTTCGTGTGAGTATTGCAGCGGCTGTATACTTCATCTGGAAAGAGAGAAACTCGAGATTGTTTAGCTCAGCATACATGGATGAAGTTGCTTTATTTTCCCACTTAAAATTTGTAGTTTCAGCTAGATTCTCTTTGTACAAAGCAAGTCCCAAGTATAAAAGGATTATAGACACGATATCTAGTCGGTAGTAGCATATCCTAGTGTGTTAGCCCTTTTGCAAATCTGTAATTTCATAACCATATATGAAATGATAACTTTTTTGCAAAAAAAAAAAAAAAAAAAAAAAAAATAATAATAATAATAATAATAATAATATATAATCGAAAAAGAGAAAGGAGAAGGGAGATGTCGGGATTTGAATTACACCCTCAACCTACATGCTTAAATGGCCTCGGAAACGAACTCGTAATAGCGACGGGAGCGCGGGAGTGTCGAGATATGTAAGTAGAGTTATGGTGTATGTGTCTTTGACGAGTTTTGATCTCGGGAATTTGAATGTGTATATGTGTATGTAGATGGATGATTGAAAGGTGGTGAAGTTGTAGTGTAAAGTTGCAAAATGGGATGATTAGGGTTGAAAAAAAAACCTTGTTTTGAAGGTGGTAAAAGGTTGAAAAGAGTTGTGTAATGTGTTGGGTTGATGGGGTATTTATAGGGAAATACCCCGGTTTAGGGTCACTCGATCGAGTGGCGCGGGTGCACTCGATCGAGTGCCCGGTTTGGGTCTGGATCGGCTGGTTTATGGCCTTCCTCGACCGAGTGGATGTGAACCACTCGACCGAGTGGGTCAAAATGGAGGGAGTATATTTAGGGAATGATTTGTTGACTTTTTTGAATGAGATTTGTTTGTTGGACAAGCTTCTAGAAGCGAACTTGGCTGTTTTTTTTGTCGGATTCGTCTTTGACCGGGTTTTGACCCGGTCGCCAAAAGACGGTTTTATTTCCGGTGTCGGTTTTGACCCAAATTAGTCACATTTTATTGGAAACGACCCACTGGGCCTGGATTTGAGGTCGGTTTTGAGAGATTTGCACTCCGCTAAATGCCCACGTCGGATACTATTGATTCCGAGTCCGTATTCGAGCGTATTAAGTCACGTTAGCGTCCGATCATCATTGGGTGTTTTGTCGGGAACTGCTATAGACACTAGCAGGCAAAATGCGGGTGTCTGCACTAATACTAACGACATACATAGCCGATTTCCTAAAACATAAGCTTAACCCTAGACAAGCCAACTGCCTACAGTACAAGTTTGAAAATGCGTTGTTCTTACAACAAATTGTACCATGTAAACAGGTTATCATCAACACACATAATTCCCAAATTCTGCTAATATTTTGGTTATCCATTATCAAGTTCCTTTTTTCAGTCACCCCCACCTAACCGAACACATACAAGTTTCTTAAGTTTTTTTGTTCACCAGATGCACTCAACATCATTGAAGATGTCCTTGATTTTTTCTTCTATTTCGTCGTACACATCAGTACTATTCGCTGACACCCCCGATACCCCCTTATACTTCAACTCCAAATCAACATCAGCGAACTGGCATCCCTCTCCAAACAAATCAGCATCATTTCTTGATGCAATCCAAACATGTGCACCTTTTCCACGCTCACTCCTATTTCTGTAATTCACCAATCCCTTCCCACAGACCTCGAAATGTCGTTCAAGCTTGAAAGCAAACTCATAGTTCTTTTCACCCTTATCAAATTCTATCAACACTATCCTTCTAAACCTGTTACCCCGACCCCATAATCTCTTAGCCTTAGCCACGGGATACCCCATAGACCGTAGTTTGTCTCTAAGTGAGTTGAAACTCTTCCCCGAAACTGATCCCTTATCATCCAAGTGGTATGGCATGTTAGCCATTATGCATGTTGCAGGGTAGACATACTCCCTCCTATCCTCTTTCTTAGCCCTCTTATCTCTGTGCATTTTTTTTATGACTCTTTTTTTTTTTTTTTTTTTTATTCTTTTGGATAGTTTAACTGAGTACTTGAGAAGGTACCATAATCTACCCTCTATTTATAGTAGAAGCACACCAGTAAGAAATGAGAATAAAGTGATGGATATCCAACAAGTGTCTAATGTTTCGTATATTTCTATTGACACTATATATTTTCAATTTTTTGTTTTTGTTGTGTATTCCCAAAATTGTTCCAGTTCGATTCTTTGAATGACACTCCATGCCTTTTCAACACAAGCAATCGATTTTGTTGAACAGTAGAAGATATCCCCCTTAGTCAGTAAATCTTATTAAGATCTAGAATTACCTCATCACTTGCTATTTCATTTTCGATTCTCTCTTTCTTTGAGGCCAACTTCATCTCAAATCATTTCAACTGTAGTTGAAGTCTTCAGTATGTCATCACCCTTTCACGCCATTCTCACGTTTTCTCCATGTGTCTTCTGTCTTCAGCGAAGCACATGCAACACGAAAGTCGATATGGGTTCACACTTAATTTCGAATTTATTTGTTTTTTGTTTTTTTTTTAAATTGATAAACTTAATAAACAAAATTACAACAAAAAGGACATACAGATCTGAACTTCGGTTGTTCATTCATCCAACGCAATATCAGATCTTCAAACGACTTTGTGTAAAACTCCATTGTTTTGAAGTTTTCTTTGATTGCTACTTTATCTACCATGGCGGCGATTTGGGAAGGGAAAGAGATTAGGAATCTTGGGAGTTGGGGGTGTTATGTTTTCCAGACCTAACATTTGTTTGTGAACTGTAATTTGTGTTCGATATTTAGTTGTGTAGTCAAGTACTCGATTTTTCTTTAACATTTGTATGTACTACTTCGTATAGGTCGTTATATCCCATTTATAAATATGTTTGTCATCTACCGCCTTCGTTTCACCGAAAAAAGTTAAAATAAAACGACTCATGCTTTACCACGTTCGTTTATTTATGTACTTATTATGGTGTTGACCAGCTAACATATGAAAATATATATATTTACATATATATATATATATATAGTGAGGATCCGGTGAGTCTTCCTCATTAAATGAGTCCGTCCCGTAATTTAGAGCCATTAGATCTAATGAGATAAACGGCTCTCGTTAGAGAAGAGAATGGAAGACATAGATGATCTACCCAGGAACCCAGCCAACTACACGGCTCTCACACCGCTTCACTTCCTCGAACGAGCCGCCACCGTCCACCCCACCCGCGCCTCCCTCATCCACGGCCGCCTTACCTACACTTGGCTCCACACCTACCACGGCTGTCGCCGCCTTGCCTCCGCCCTCTCTCGCTGCAACATCCTCGCCGCTTCTACGGTTACGCCTCCCTCTCCTTCTCCCTCTCTTTTCCTTTTCTTTTCAACCGCCAATCCAAGGTGTTGATTGTTGATCGAATCTTAGCTTCCGACCTCCAAAAGTCTGATCATGTCTGCCTCTAATTATTTTGATCGTTTACTCAACTAGTTACTAGTTACTAGTAGCTCATCAATATCCTACTCATATCTTCAATATTACTCCCCTCCCTTTCGCCCTTTCCCTCACTATTTCTTTGCAATAATATGTCTATTTCTTTGCAGTAATATCAAATAATATCAAATGAATATTCAATAATATGTCTCATTCAGTTTCTGGTTTTTGGAAGTCTATACCTCTCATTCGTCAGGCATTCTGATAATCGGCGAGGTAGTGAAAGGGAAAGTATCTGCTGCCCATCACTATGCTGAATCCATGATGTTACAGTAATATGATTACTGTATTAATATTATATAATTATACTTGTGTTACTGTAATAGTGTGACAGTGTCACAGTAAGATATTTGTGTTACTGTAATAGTGTTCTGTTACTGTAACATTATTACTGTGACATTATTATTGTAATTCCTTATTACTGTGATAGTGTCACAGTAAGATAGTTGTGTTACTGTAATAGTGTTATGTTACTGTAATAGTAAGATTATATACGATGAAGATGACGCTGAATCTCAGTCATTCATGTGATTTGATCATGTGGCTGTGATTCGCGGGACGGACTCATTTAAGATAGAGAGACTCACGAGATGCTTCCTATATATATATATATATATATATTTACGGAGTATATATTTAAATCTCATCTTGAGGTTATCTACGACAATATTACATGTTTTAAAAAAAATTGATGTGGTAAAGCATCTTTCTATAATAAAAAGTTGAGACAACTTCACATGTTAGTAGGTAAAGTTTTATTCACATCATTTTTATTTACGTTGAATTCCTTTTCTTGCTTCTACACACGTCTTCCTCTTCTGTCACGTTATTTGTGGTGTATTTGCCTTACTTTCCTCTTATAAAAGGCAAACTCAAGTTACGTATATGTTTTTCAACAAACACTTCTTGATCTTCACTAATTTGACCAGCGAGTCGTAATCTCTATTCTGGAACATCTCCTTATCCCAACCCCGTGACGTGTCACGGGTATTACACTAGTTCTAAATATAATGACATTCATAACCATACTAATAAATTAGGTTTAATATGCTACTAATGGGAGATGCTCTTACTATGCAAGAATGGTCAACAATTCCACTTTACATTATTTCTAACATGTCTTACGGGTCAAATTCGGGTCGTCTGCTCGGGTGTCGGGTCAAGTTGACTTATTCGGATCGGATCAGTTTTGTCAGGTCTACGTACCTCTAGGTTTATTAATGACAAAAAACAACATTTGATCGGGACAGAGAAAGTATTGTACGGAGTACTGTATTATTATTGCGTCTATGAAAACCCTTGCTTTTATTAAAATATTCATAGAGGGGTATCTTTCAATTGAAAAGTAACAAGATGAATGTTTATTTTTGCCTAAAGAATCGCATAATTAACACGAAGTACTACTATTATACCCTTAACTAGTATAAATCCCGTGATAAATCACGGAGTTGTTTTAAGGAAATATCATTGCCCCTTAATTATAATAACGACGTATAAGAATTTTACTTGAAAACCAAAGAAACATGTAACACAGACTATATTAGTTAAAGGATTGCATAATATCGAGCTTACACTTGTGAAATCAATAACTATTACGGTATATGGCAGCAGTAGAACAACACCATGTAAGAAATCAAAAAAAATCTCAAAAAAATTCAAATAAAAGGTTTTATGTTTAAAATCAAAAATAACTGAAAATTAACTGAACTACTGTTAGTGTACCCCTTCCATCCATTCAATTTGTACATAGGCCCATCATTTCTCCTCACAAAAGCGGTCCACGTAAAGAATTGAATGGATGTGAGGAAATACATCTTAAATTCTTAATACTACTTTTTTTGTTGAAGATTATTTTTACCGAGTATTGATCAACTCCGACTTTGTATTTTGTGGAGAAAAATATATGTCAATATTGGAATTTAGTAATAAAAGTTACTCCGTATTAGATTGTTATAATATTAATTGAGATTATTAGTTAGATAGTTATTACACCAAAAAAATTGACCTACCTTACTAAACAATTCCTTATCCTTATTTCCAACTAATATATTTACTCCCTTGATTAATGACACTTTATTTTTAATTTCCTTACTTATACTCATGATTCCCTCTCTTAATTAATTCCATACTTAGGTTATCTGACTACTTTTTCTTCTTAATCCAAAACTAACGTTAACCAACTTTCATATCTCTTCCAAAAAATTCTTTCTAAATTTTCTTTAATCTCCTTATTCTTGTTTCAGATTATTTTCTATATTTTTTTCATTAAGTTTGATATTCAAGCTTGTATATCTCACCAATCAGATGCAAGCCTGAATGATTTACATATAATTGTAACTTGCAATGTTAAATTAGATGCCCATAAGGGTGTTGCCTAGTGGTTAAAACTTGTGGTCATCGGCCCAAGGGTCTCAGGTTCAAGCCCCTGCAAGCGCGAACTTGTGGGAGTTGTATGGCTTGAGACTATGCCTGTCGCCCACGGGCGGTTTACTTTGGTTTGCGTGGTTTGCAGGCTATGCGTACACCCGAGGGTTTACCCAGTGCGCACCAGAAAGGTAGCGGCTGCGGGTTCCCTCGTTCATCAAAAAAAAATGTTAAATTAGATCTGTGTTATAATTGTAACTTGTAATGGAAAACTCTTGTGTCATTACTTCATGAGTTCCACTTTCCATACTCCGTACTGGGTATAACATTGGACTTTAAGGTACTATTTGACATTTTAAGACATTAGAAAATACTCCCTCTGTTCACTATTTTTTGTCTCATTTCATTAAAATATTCTTCACAAATAATCTTGAAATGGGGCGAAAGATTATGAACGGGGGAGTATGACATTAGGAAATCACCCATTATGAAATGATTTTCGTTCAATAATTAATTAGGTAATTATTACTTCGTATTATTTAATGATATTAGAAAACAAATAAATTTTATTTAATTTAAACGATACATTTTGGTCTGTGACACCCCAAATTTTATTTAATAATGATACTTATTTTTTTGGTGAAACAAATGTATTACTTCAAAAGAACAACACGTCGTTAAACTCACAATGCTAATACTTCTGAATTTCAAATCTTCATAATTTTTCATATTTTCCCAAACCCAAAAATCAACTGACATAAAGTACTCTATCAGCATATTCATTCATTCAACGATGCCATGTTTCATCACAATTCCAAAGACATACTCTTTAATATTTATTTAGTAATCCATAATTACCAAACATTTGATTAAAATACTTTTTACCTATAATATAACAGGTAATCAAATGACCAAGACGAAAAGAGACTGAATTTTTTACAATTTTAAATACTCCGTAACAATTTAAGAATTCCGAAAATACGTATATTAATACACACTTATTTTAAACAGTACTCCGTAGATTAGAGTTGCACTAATAAGATTTATATTAACACATGTTAGACCGTCAAAGAGTTAAAGTACTTAATGAATTACGAAGGAAATATACGGGCTTCAGATGTCGAAACCGAGCTATTTGAATCATCGGGAATTGTCATTGCTCACACAACCCGAAAATAGAGACTGGCCCCACTTTCAGATATATGGATTTGACGTTTCGACTTCACTTCTGGCGTCACATTTCTGCTCAAATTTCCCAGCCCACAAACCTACTTCAATGCCCATTCTCGCACCAAAGCTGTAAAATCTCGAGTTTGAGTTCCATTTCCAGTGCAAACCTGACTGTAGTATCAATTAGGGAGTATCAAATCAGAGGTGTGAAATTATCGGTAGCAAAAATTATAAAAAACAATTAATTAATTGAAAAGAATAGGAAATAAGAAAGTTTAGCAATGGTAATGGGTGTTGGATTTGTAGATGAGCATCAGAAGAAAAAATAGATATATTAAGATGATAGAATTTGAAAGATTGAGATTAGATTAGTAAATGTGCAATTGCTTTGAATGGTTTATGATGAAGAGTGTGATGATGACATGCGTGGGAAAAGAAAAGAGGGGGGAAAATTGAAGAGTCACTTACTCTATTCCAAGACCTGGTTAATTAAGTTGCCACAATATAATTTTCAAGACTCGGTTAATTTCTTCACAACTAATTTCATTTAAAAAAATTAATGTTGAGACAATTTCATACAGAGTGAAAATTTCATGTCTTCTTAATTGATTTCCAAATTTTAAATTTTAAAAAGGTTTGAACTTATTCCAAGATTAAATAAAACAATGTTACAGAAACACTAAGAAATGAGTCAATTAAAGAAAATTAAATAATTTATAATTATTATAATTGGAAAATCGATATTAATTTATACTCCGTAATTATTATAAATTTATTTCGTGATTATAATTATTATAATTTATTTCGTGATTTTAATTTATAATTATTATAATTTATTACCATTTTCATGATTTTTTTTTGTGAAATAAAAATTTCAAAATTGATGTCCTATAGAAAAGAAATCGAAATCACTTCCTTTTTTCGTGATTCTTTTTTGGTTAAACTGATTCTCATCATTGAAAATTTTAACAATAAGACGATGTATTGATATAAAAATTCAATAATAGAGAAATGAACATACAAAATTTAAATGATTTACCTCCGAATCAATCAACAATTTGGATCAAGATCTCTATAATGACTTCATTCAGATGCTTCATAAAAATACTCATCAATTATTTACCTAAAAGATGGCAAAAAGCTCAAATATTTACCTAAAAGATTTGAAACTTTAATCAAATTAAACCTAGTATGAAAACTCAAAACTAAGTCTAATAAATTCTAATCGACTACTCCCTCCGTTCCAATGAACTGTTTGCCTATTCCATATTGGGGCGTCTCAATGAATTGTTTGCCTTTCTAGTCTTCTATGAACATTCTAAAATCGAAATTTGTGATAATACTTACGGAGTACGTGTATTCATTTGGAGAGGTAGGCCCTTTCTGTTACTTGAACTAATTCGTCGCAGAACACTGAAGTTTGATATCCCGCAAGTCCCGGAGAACGATTAACTTAGAGGTAGAACACGTTGAATTTTAATTATAATAATGAGTGAAAGAATATCCAACAAAAAAGTGTAGTTATGAATGCAATTATAAAACTACTAGTGTAGTAACCCGTGAAAATTCACGGGGTTGAGGCGCTTTCTTTGACATTAGAACATATCGAAAAAAATTAATAAGCAGCATAACAGAAAGACGTTGTTGTGTGCCCGATGTTACAAAATTATTGAATTTAGAGAAATAATATTTTTACGGTAGGATCAGTATCTACGTTTAAGAACTCATGTGAGTCCGTGGACACAAATTTGGTTTGAAAAAACGAAAAAGTATACTTTATGTAAAATCAATAGTTTTGAGACGACTTACCGTGAATTACTTGAAAATAATTTTTTTAAATACTGAACGACATATTTGGAGATCATTAACACGAAGAGTAAGAAAGTTGATCATGCTCCATTGTATAATTAAGGCGTCTTCCGTATCTTGTGCGAATCAAGTATGTGGAGACCCAATTACGCCGCTTACCCTGAACCCCCTCTTAGCCGCCCTGGTTGCATGATAAGGGCGGAATCCTTGTACAACTCCTCAATTAATGTGCCTAATTATTCAATCGAAAGAAATTTAGAACAATAAAAATAAAATTTTCTTTAGTGAAAATAAAATGTGCATTTGAGGTGAAATTCCTATAACTCAAGATTTAAAACACATTTGATCAATCTCAGAACTCGAGACTTAATTTCAATAAACTTCTCAGTTTTTCTTCCACCTGACTGACCCATCTAATTGTCATTGAGATTTAACTAACACAATATGATCAAAAGATACTCTGATCAAGTAATAATTAATAAATAATAATATTATTATCAATTAATCAATAATAAGTAACTGAAATATTCAATTAAAATACAAAATTTACCGACGATTTAAGCTAAAAAATATTTATTTAAGAGTATAGCATTATTTTTATACTCCTGAACTATAATATTCATATTTAAAAAATATTAAATTCAATTTTTTTTAAATTATTTTATTATTAAATGGTAAAAAATACGGAGTACTTATTAAATTAAACATTTGTTTATATTTTAATTTAAAATATTAACTACTTAATGCGAAGTATAAATCCAAAGATAACTATACTATATAAATATAAATATTTGATCAATTTTAATTTTCGTTGACCCAACGGGTCGAATTGCGATCCTAAAATACTATCATTACTTAATTTAGTGTTTTTATTTCTACACCCACTTTTTTGTACCCTCTGTTAATTTTTTTAAACAGAGTGTAAAAGGTAAATGTATCGGGTGTCCGATACATATTGTCAGGCGATCTCCCATAACCTTTTTTTGTTGAGTATATTTTATAGGAGCAGTATTCAACTATTCAGGTACAAAATGAATTAGAAATAGAGTAGTGTAATACCCGTGAATAATCACAGGGTTATGTACAACTTTTTGTTAGACGATTTCGTTTAAGACATTTTAGATTTAGTAAGTGTCATAATCAAGAGTGTGCCAAAGATTTACTTGTAATACACGTAAATGAATGAACGATGTATGACTTATTCAACAAATAACTTGTGAATTTAGATTTTCAATTAATTAGATATAGGGAAGCAGTATAGGTCTCAACTCTCAAGTGTGAATTATAGGGAAGCGTGAATTAATAACTTTGCAATTCTCTCAAGCCTAAAACAGTATATGTATTGTTTTTATACAATTTTAACAATGAATATTGGAGTGGTGTACTGTTTAAGGTGTTGGAATTTGGTTTGAAGGTTTTGATTTCGAAACCCATTGATGCAATTCTTTGAAGTGATTTTTTAGTTGTGTCAGTGGTGTCTTCTTTAAGATATACATTCGCTATTGATAAGAATAGGTGGATTGGGTGATTTTTTATTCAAAAAGATTCAATTCCATATCAACTTAAGTTATTAAGGTATAGATTTATTTTGTAACATCGGACCCTATTCTGTAAAATAAAAATATAATATCCGGTAAATATTAGTTTACTTTTTGGTTATAATTTCAGTATAAAAGAATCCAGACTGTTTCGAGTAACATTATCAAAAGGTATGTGTCAAATTAATTAGTGTTTTAAAGAATATATAAAAATTGACTGACAAAATAGCATCTGAAATCAACCGATTTTTTTTTAAAAAAAAAGTCAGATCAGGAAAAATGTTTGCAAATATTAAAGGATAATGTAATAGATGCATTAGGGATTCATATTTTGAATCAAGGATTAATTTAGCTGGTATAATGTCAAGGTTAATTCAGTGCGGGATTGTGAAGAGGGATTGTTCAACCCAAACTGTGCAACCCAAGACGTTGAATGCAACATATTATAGCTTGATTAGGAAGATAGCTTGATTCGGAAGATTTTGCGTAATTGCCTAAAATAACTCTGGATTAACGTGGGTTGAGTATTTCAGAATGAAGACCAATGAGCTGCGCCACCTCAGCTGCCTTGGTCTCTGTTTTAATAAATAAAGGATTATACAAATAATTGAAAATCTTGAATTATAATACAAAGGCAATTATAAAGAAGTCCTAAAATCAAAACTAAAATAGATATTATCTTGTTAGAATTTATAAAAAGAATTCCTAAAATCAAAATGAAATTAGGTCAATTTTTTTTTTGCCAACGATACAAACCATCCTACAACAATTTTAGAGCATTAACCATTAAGGTCTCCGCTCTATTGTTTAGGAGTCGAAATATACATAATAAAACATTAATGTAAAATATACTAATAGCGAACTAATAGAAAAAAGATCATAACACCCAAGATCGACATGTTGGCAATGAGCAGTAGAATGGACACGGGAATCAGCACACTTCACACCGTCTTGGTTGATCAGTCCAATAGACTACATACTCCTCTGACCGGATAAGTAACAATAACAAGCTGCACTTACGCCATTAGAACGTAGAAAGGAAACGGGGAAAAACAGGTCAAAGGACAAGTCCCAGATGGAGATAAAACTCCTGCTTCTTGAAGATTGCACAAACCGGACAAAAGACCATTGATCCAAAGGGAGAAGCCAACCAACGAGCGGAAATGAGAACCATCCCTCACCCAAATTCGTACCCTTAGACACCAAAGAGTAGAACTCCGAAGTGAAACCAACGTAAACCTGACCTAGAGTCTTCATTATTATTAAGAACGAAAGTAACATCATAAAACTAACAGAACTCATAGAAATAGATGGAAATCCACCACCACACCCAAACCACACCACCAAATCCAACCTAACTCCAAGTCAACCAAACACTGATCGATTTACAACAATGAAACGACCACATCAAGAAACAATCCCGCTGATCACATGTATTTGAGCCGGTCACCGCCCACGACAAGAAGAGAGAAAAGGTCGAGAGACAGAAAAGCTCGATCCAAAACAACCCGAAAAGAACGACCATCAGACTCAACCAACCAACAAAGCACCCAGCCGAAATCCGAAACCCTCTTCACCCTAAACCTAAAACGACCCATAAAAGGAAGAAATAGTCCCATAGAGTCTTACATAGGGCTACGGTGGGGGAGGGGGGCGAGGGAAGGGGGAACACCTAGCCAGCCATGCAAGACAATACAGGACCTAAGAAGAGAAGACCAACGGAAAAATTCAACAACTTACTCGAGATGGGGAAGGGGGCGAGGGGATGGGGGAACATCTCTAAAAATTGAAGAAAAATTCCACATGTAGGAGAAACAACCCTGAAAAAAAAAGAAATTGAATTGACCAGAAATTGATTTCATTTTGATTGAATAAACGTTTATCTTTTTTTTTTTGAATAAACGTTTATCTTCTTTCTTCTTCTTTTTTTCCTTTTTCTTTTTTCTTTGATTTAAAAAAGAAGATGGAAAAACAAACAGATGCATGAACAAACAATCAAACATCATACCATCACCTGACCACAAAACAAAGACCATCGTCGATCGAGCGAAAGCCGCCGCCGAAGACTAAAGAATGAAAAGACTAAGGACATCGACCGAGAGAAAGGGGCGGCGCATGACGGGACACAACTGACGACGATCGAGGGGATCGGGCAGACGAAACTCAGACCGAGCCACAGGGAACACAAAATCACGAGAGGCAGGAAACGGTCCCAACACACGGAAACAGTGGGAAAACGGTGCATGAACGGTCAGTCAAAGGTGTGAATCGATCGATGGCCGGAGATGGATCTAATAAAAGCCCCATCTCCGGCACAGATTGAAGGAAAAGGAAGGGGAGAGGGTGGCGGCGGCTGTGATGGTGGTCAGTTAGGGTTTTGTTTTTGGGGTTTTTTTGTAGAGAGAAGAAGGAGATTTTTTTCCTAGTGAGAGAAAGTTTGCTAGTTCTGCTCTAAATAGAGATAGTTGAGAGCAACATTAATAAAAATTAAAGTAGCAATCCATGTGGTTTTTAGTAGGGCTGAGCAAATTATCCGACTATCCGAATCCGATCCGCTATCTGATTCGTATTCGATCCGAAAAACCGGATATTCGATCCGAAAAATGATTTCGGATCGGATATCCGATCCAAAAATTTCGGATATCGGATCGGATTCGGATATCCAAAATAATTTTTTCGGATATCCGATCCGATCCGAACAATGAATTTTTTTTGTAATTTTTATATTGGGTTAGTGTATTCTAATGTAAGTAGGTTATAATTTAATTCATTTTACATTAAGCCTTGGTGACATTTTTGTATTGCCTTAAAATATAGAATAGTATACTCCGTATAATACTAGATTAATTAAGATTAGGATTTTTCGAGTTGAATTGAACTTCATTTAGAATTTTATTTGACCAAAAATCTCAACCAAATCGGATATCGGATATTTCGGATATCCGGTCCGAAATTTTCGGATATCAAAAATCGGATATCTGAAGTGATTCGGATCGGATATCGGATATTAAAATTTTCGGATTTTCGGATCGGATATCCGATCCGAAAATCTGATTCGGATCGGATATCCGATCCGTGCTCTGCCCTAGTTTTTAGCACTGGTTTCATAATTTTGATGTAAACATTTTAAAATCGAAATCAAATTAGGTCTACCGAACGAAATTGATGTAATTGTGAGATTTACCATAGATCCATTAGCCAGATAACTGTGAACGAAGATGAAGTTGGTGGATGATTGAACGGTATCAGAATCGATTTTATAGTATTGTTCCGCCAGATAACTGTGAATGACTGATGAGAATTGATGTTATTGATGATGAATTCGGCAAGAATCGAAGAGTTGCACAGCCAATACCTAGGATTAAAGTGCCGAGGGAGGTGGTGGAAAAAGTAATTAGGTTTAATTACTTCTGAAATTGGGAATTGGGGGAGTCTGGGTATTGGGGGTGTTTGTATTAATTGGGGATGTATTGGAAATAGAGGGGGTGTGTAGGGACTATTATGCAAATATAAGTAAAATATATCTCTATTTTGTTGAACTGTTGAGAGAACGCGGTTGGGGGGCATTGGGTGTGTGTGCTGCGCCACGTAGGACTGCCCGGTTTCTTCTTTTATATATAAAAGATAGATAGTACTGAGTAAAAAAGAAACTAAAATCTAAAAATTATTGTCCATAATACTCTCATTTTAAACGCAAAATTAGTGAGTATTACCTCCATATCAATCATTTACTGTTATTTTATATTATTTGTGAAAAAATATTTTTCGACATAACGAGTAGGAAACATGATGTACCCGATGAACCATAGTATTAAACGCATAAAAAAATCAAATCTTATTTATCTTAGGAAGTAGTCCATGGTGATATTACTATCTTGATTAAGAGGTGTCAATGATCAGAGCTCGAACTTTTTCCGAGCCGATCTCGAACCTCAATTTTATGAGCTCGACGAACTTCGAGCTGACCCAAAACTTGAGCTTGAAATTACGAACTGAGTCTGGACCTACCCGAGCTCAACCCTAATCCGAGATTTACATGACTAAAATCAAATCAGCAACTTCTTGACGCTGTTCCCACTCCATATATACTTCTTCTTCTTTACTCGCTGTTATCATAGGGTTAGATCCACCATCTCTCTTCATCCACACCAACCATGGCAAATTTCAGCCGTTTGCTGAGACTTGGCAGGGGCATGTCTCCCCGATCCGCCCCTTTATCGACCGCGGCAGCCGCCGTCGACGTCCCCACCCCACCCCCCACATCGGCCATGGTCTACGACCGCGCCGCGGAATTCGTGAAATCGAAGCTGAAGCGTCTCGAAAGCCCGGACCCGCGTTTCCTGAAACACAACTCCCCCCACCCAACCCTAGCCGACCACAGCCCGATCCTAACCGCCCCCGCGACCCGCGTGACGACCCTCCCGAACGGCCTCCGCGTGGCCACCGAGTCCAATCTCGCCGCAAAGACCGCAACCGTCGGGGTGTGGATCGATGCGGGGTCCCGGTTCGAGAGCGATGAGACCAACGGAACCGCCCACTTCCTGGAGCATATCCTGTTCAAGGGCACCGAGAAGCGGACCGTGAGGGGTCTCGAGGAGGAGATCGAGAACATGGGCGGCCATTTGAATGCCTATACCTCCAGGGAACAGACTACTTTCTTCGCCAAGGTTTTGGATAAGGATGTTGGTCGCTCTTTGGATATTTTGTCTGATATTTTGCAGAATTCCACTTTTGAGGAATCCAGGATTCTCAGAGAGCGTGATGTCATTTTGCGTGAAATGGAGGAGGTACATCCACATCCCCTGATTGACCTAGTTTAGACATTAGGGTTTATATCAATTTGCGAATTTTATTTAGAATTTGAATTAGAGTATTCTATGGTTTAATTAATTTGATTTGATTGACGTTGGTTATACGATCCTGTCTTTTTTTTATACTCTGTATTACTTACTGAGTACTAATTTTGCTAATATTTTCAAGTTTGATTAGGGATGTTAGATTTGTGGTTGATTAAGAATTTGTCGTAAAAAAACGAATTAAGGTTCATTTATGGTCTAATAGCTGCAATAAGTTATTGTACATTGGTTGTGTGAATTGCTATGGCTTTTTATTTGTTTTTAAGTTCTTGTATTGTGCTGATAAATGCTAATGTACAAGAAATGAGATATAATTTAGCTTGATTATGTTGTTTTAAACTTAATGTACTCGTATCTTGTTATCAGGTGCTCTGCTATAAACAAAACTTGACTGACCTTCCATTTTTTTCTATAATTTTGGTACATCTAGCAATATTTCCTTCCATGCCTTGTTGTTATTTATTTATTACTCGTATTTCCGTTTCTGTAAGCTTGTGTTTGATATGTACATCACATCAGATTTGCCATGTACTCTCGTCTTAAAGCAAGTAAAGACACCGCCACCACCGATCAGCTACCTCTGAATATTTCTGCAATATTTTTTCTTGTATGTCTACACTTTGTGAACACTTTGCATTTTGGGCATCTCTTTAGAGTTAAATGAGGCGCCTTTATGTACTGGCTACTTCTGGACCTGGGTGGTGGTGGACCTTCGTCCTGTCTACCTCGAATGTTCATTCCTTGTTCTTTTGAATATGCATATTGAACTGGTGAACTTTGATGCCTGATTTGTGTCAGGAGAACTGTTGTTTCTGTTGAATGTGTGTATTTACTCTTGTCCTTGGTGCTTTTGCTGCTCGTTCATCTTTCATTACCTTTTTCACTCTCTCAAGTCCTCAGTTGCCTATGGAATAGATTTGGAGTACATCTTTAGCTTGCATCGTCACTTGGAGCTTAATACCGCTCTTACTCGAGGCTTTTGTGCTTTACCTCTAGCTTATGTGCATTTTGCCAACAGAATCTTTTCTAATTTGGTTATGTTTTCAGGTTGAAGGGCAGACCGAGGAAGTGATTTTTGACCATTTGCATGCTACAGCCTTCCAGTATACACCGTTGGGGCGAACAATTCTTGGTCCCGCTGAGAATATTAAGACAATCACAAAAGCTCATCTTCAGAATTATATATCAACACACTATACTGCTCCAAGAATGGTATGCTATCATATAAAGGCTATTCTTTGAGCAACTAGTCTGATTAGACAAGTAAGTTGACATGCTGTTGAGAATTGATTTCAGGTAATTTCTGCTTCTGGGGCAGTCAAACATGAGGATGTTGTCGCTCAAGTGCAGAAATATTTCACGAAGCTATCTACTGATCCTACCACTGCTTCACAGTTGGTCGCAAAAGAACCAGCTTCATTCACTGGCTCTGAGGTGGGACATAGGTACACAATGTTTGTTGACTGATTGGATTAATTTTTTACAGCGTGTATATATGTTTGTCCTCGTGATATCAGGTGAGGATGATTGATGATGATGTGGAATTAGCGCAATTTGCTATTGCTTTTAGCGGAGCATCATACACAGATCCTGATTCCATTGCCTTGATGGTTATGCAATCAATGCTAGGTTCATGGAATAAGAATGCTGGTGGTGGAAAACATATGGGGTGAGTGTTGTGGCTCATTGGCAATTTTTTTTATGTGTTTTACAACATTCTTGAACCTTTTTTTTATTAATTCTTTTTTTTCCCGAGTTAATATAATAATTCATTTTCGGTTGTACATAATTTGGCTAGATCTGGACTTGTGCAAAGGGTTAGCATCAATGAAATTGCCGAAAGCGTAATGGCATTCAACACAAACTACAGAGATACTGGTTTATTTGGCATTTATGCTGTTGCGAAGGTCAGAGTAATAATCTTGGATTCCTCATCGTGAAGCATGTGATTGTCATGAGGATTTGAGTAATTATCCTCGAAAGTGAGAATTGACCCCTTAAACTTTGTTCAATAGTGAATTTAGGCCCCATATATTTTATTTGTAGCAAAGAGTCCCATAACTTTTAACCAAAAGTGAAATTCAACCCTATTTTTATTTTTCACATAATTTTCACCAACAATTCATTTTATTTTGATATTATAGAACATATTAAACACTGAAAAAATATTAATTTCAACTTTGTTAATTTGCATACATTTAATTATCTATAATTTTTTACATCCATTTATGATAAACTAAATAAAAATAAAATAATACGTAATATTCCTTTGTGTATAATGAATTGTCTAATAATTTTAATTTATAGTATAAGTTGTAGAACATATATTTCATATAATAATAATTATAATTAATTGGATTATAATTTGATAAATTTTTGTGAAATATCCATAAGAATTAAACATTTTGGGTTCATTTGACTTTCCATTAAAGTTATGGGCTTGATTGCTACAAGTAAAACTTAAAGGGCCTAATATCATGATAAAGCAAAGTTAAGGTAGTTAATTACCACTTTTGCGAATTATTATCTTCTTTAGTTTTTTAATGCGTCCCCTTGTTGGATGTTTGAACCAAGGTCTACTTTTCTACTCTACCAATTTCACTACTAGTAGGTGGTAAGACTGTGTACACTTGATTCCTCCGACTCTGGCATGTTTTCATACCCTTTTGTGCCTCAAACTATGTTACTCCCACACTTCAGTTGGGTGCCTTTTCGCGTGTCCTACAACTGTCATGTCCGAGACACGACACTTTGATACTTCAATTTTGCCCAAAATAGGCATGTCCGACACTCCGACACCATGTTGGACATGACACTCGTAGTAGAGTTGAGTAACACAGGTTTCAGGTACAAGGCTTAGACGGTGTGCACTCGACTCCTCCAACCTCGCAATTTGCGGGACCTCTGGAGACACTAGGGTAATTTAGTTTTATTATTGGTGTACCATTGTCTGTCTCATGACATTTTTCTGAGCGAGTCGGTCTTGTATAGTTTGTTTCAGCGTCAAATATTCGTATTTGTAGCTCATTTTAGTTGGAATTTTCAATTTAGTCCTCAAAGGTCTACTTTTCTACTCTACCAATTTCACTACTAGTAGGTGGTAAGACTGTGTACACTTGATTCCTCCGACTCTGGCATGTTTTCATACCCTTTTGTGCCTCAAACTATGTTACTCCCACACTTCAGTTGGGTGCCTTTTCGCGTGTCCTACAACTGTCATGTCCGAGACACGACACTTTGATACTTCAATTTTGCCCAAAATAGGCATGTCCGACACTCCGACACCATGTTGGACATGACACTCGTAGTAGAGTTGAGTAACACAGGTTTCAGGTACAAGGCTTAGACGGTGTGCACTCGACTCCTCCAACCTCGCAATTTGCGGGACCTCTGGAGACACTAGGGTAATTTAGTTTTATTATTGGTGTACCATTGTCTGTCTCATGACATTTTTCTGAGCGAGTCGGTCTTGTATAGTTTGTTTCAGCGTCAAATATTCGTATTTGTAGTTCATTTTAGTTGGAATTTTCAATTTAGTCCTCAAAGGTCTACTTTTCTACTCTACCAATTTCACTACTAGTAGGTGGTAAGACTGTGTACACTTGATTCCTCCGACTCTGGCATGTTTTCATACCCTTTTGTGCCTCAAACTATGTTACTCCCACACTTCAGTTGGGTGCCTTTTCGCGTGTCCTACAACTGTCATGTCCGAGACACGACACTTTGATACTTCAATTTTGCCCAAAATAGGCATGTCCGACACTCCGACACCATGTTGGACATGACACTCGTAGTAGAGTTGAGTAACACAGGTTTCAGGTACAAGGCTTAGACGGTGTGCACTCGACTCCTCCAACCTCGCAATTTGCGGGACCTCTGGAGACACTAGGGTAATTTAGTTTTATTATTGGTGTACCATTGTCTGTCTCATGACATTTTTCTGAGCGAGTCGGTCTTGTATAGTTTGTTTCAGCGTCAAATATTCGTATTTGTAGCTCATTTTAGTTGGAATTTTCAATTTAGTCCTCAAAGGTCTACTTTTCTACTCTACCAATTTCACTACTAGTAGGTGGTAAGACTGTGTACACTTGATTCCTCCGACTCTGGCATGTTTTCATACCCTTTTGTGCCTCAAACTATGTTACTCCCACACTTCAGTTGGGTGCCTTTTCGCGTGTCCTACAACTGTCATGTCCGAGACACGACACTTTGATACTTCAATTTTGCCCAAAATAGGCATGTCCGACACTCCGACACCATGTTGGACATGACACTCGTAGTAGAGTTGAGTAACACAGGTTTCAGGTACAAGGCTTAGACGGTGTGCACTCGACTCCTCCAACCTCGCAATTTGCGGGACCTCTGGAGACACTAGGGTAATTTAGTTTTATTATTGGTGTACCATTGTCTGTCTCATGACATTTTTCTGAGCGAGTCGGTCTTGTATAGTTTGTTTCAGCGTCAAATATTCGTATTTGTAGCTCATTTTAGTTGGAATTTTCAATTTAGTCCTCAAAGGCAATTTTTTTTTAATAAACTTTTAGCAGGTACATGTGACCATGTGAGAGTTGGCAGTATGATTGGATCGTTAATATTGTTTGAGCAAGTTACGTTGTGTATGAGTTCTGAAATGAAAAAAAAGTGGGGCTAATGTTTATATCTATATATTTATAGAATTATAGAATATGAAAAGAATTCTTCCTGTGGGACTCACCCGTTGTAGTTGCCTTTATCTTTCAGCCTGATTGCTTGGACGATTTGGCATGGGCAATCATGCATGAAATTAGCAAGATGTGTTATCGTGTTTCTGAAGATGATGTGACACGTGCTTGTAACCAGGTATACCCTCCCTTATGGCTGTCTATTTTAGTATTTGAAGTCATATGAAGAACTGAAATAACACTGTAACTTGGAACTGTGAAGCGTAGCTGGACCCATTTTTCAATGTGTCGTCCAAAAATTTATGTGATCCAAACAGGGATTGTGTATATAACCCTATTATCTTTGCATTCTTAGAAGCCTTTGAGATGCGGGAATAATGTCGTTGCTCTGCATTTATCTCTTTGTGATGCCGTCCTGTTGAAGAGTGTAGCCTCCTGAGTTTCTTACTTTCAAATAATTGTTTACTACAAGCTACCAACAGTGTTATGCTGTGCTGTTTGCAACACCATGAGTCCATGATCATACTCCCCCCCTTTTACTATTATAAGTTCTCATCCTCTTTTGCTATCTTTCAAGTTGAAAGGTACAGTGTAGTATGTTGCTGACTAATACTACAATCTAACAAGATTGTTCTGTAGTGTTATCTATATCATTCAAAATCATGCTTTGAACTCGATTATTTTAATTCAATGCCTGATATTTCTTTAAACACGACATTACCTGATTTCATTTATTGATGGCTGCCTTTTATAGTTTTATGTAACTGTGTAATATGGATTTAAAAGTCCCTAACATTTGAGGAATGTGGATGAATGATAGATAGTACTTATTGTATGTTTTTATATTAAATCAGATGGATAGTTTGCAATCTTTTGTCTGTCTACTTATTGAGATTTTACTTTTCAAATTTATAGTTGAAGTCATCTTTGCTTCTTCATATTGATGGAACAAGCCCCATCGCCGAAGATATTGGTCGGCAGGTATGTGTATCTTTAACAATCATTTGATCATTACAGCATGATTGTGTACTTTCTGTCGTCCTGCTGTTGTGATAGGCATAGTATAGATGTCAAGTGTGGATGGTGAATGCAAATGAAAATATGTCGATAGACACTGACGCCAGCTGTGAAGCTTTAAATTGTGTTCTTGAGTTGCAATTTTTATTTTTCTCTAATAGTTGATTTCTTCTCTTTTGATGTGGTGGTATACATCCATGATCGTAGTTATGAGCATGATAAATGATTTTTGAAGATGAGAGAGACAACGGTAGAGTTGTAGAGATAATGACTATTTGGCAACCTCGAGTCACTTTTCCGATGATACTTCCATCGTAAACTTAAAAGAGACGTGGATGTCTCTTCGGAAGAGTAAAATGACGGTTATTATTTGTCATGTTTTGGGCCCATCTAATTGTCCGAGTTATGTTTGATTGCTTTGATGACGTTTTTATGTGTCTCTAATATTTGCCTTTGGATTGGTAAAGTTTTATTAGGTAATTGTTGGATCTGTGAGAGGGATTTTGAAAATATGGGGCATTTGGATTTGGAGAAAAGAGTAATATTCTCCAATTTTTCTAGATATTATGAACTTGCTTTTAATTTGGTAAGATGCATCAAAGGATAAATTAGTACCTCTCGCGAAATTGGTGTAAGTGAACTTTTACTTGCTCAATGAATAAGTGGCACTAGACTCTAGATTCTTATAATGTTAGAAACATGCAGCTGGCGTAAGGCTCATGTGACAGAATCACCGAAGCATATTGTAGTATGTTTTATCCTGATATTAAGCTTTGCCTTGAAAATCTTCACTTCAAAAATAAATAGTCCAGTGCTGACAAGTCTGGTATGGTTAACCTGGTCAAAGTAACATAGGTAGTTTTTGGTCAGAGATCGTGCATAAGAAATGGCGAAAGATTTTCGTACTAATTATTGATTCTTCATTCATTTTCTGGAAAAGTACAAAAATGTTATAAATGTGATGAGGATATGAGAAATCCCAGAAGAAGTCCATGGATTCCAAGTGTATTTTTCTTTACTTGAATGTGAAAAGCTACATAAATAAGTAGGATACAAGACTCCTTGAGATCGCTCTGTCTGGTACTCTGGTTGAGCAGATGAATGTGAATTCTGTATATATACCTGAACTATGTATTGAAAACATGACAATAATTTGTTACCCTTTGAATGTTTTATTTAGCAGGATAACTATTCTGATACAGTGATACAGAGTATTAATTTTTTTATAGAGTATATCATTGTTGGTTTTCAAAGTTGACTAAGGTAGTGAAACAATGTATGGTTAAATTGCATTAATACTAACTAATGCAGAACCTGGGCCTACTCACAGTTTTATAATTGTTAGTAAAAAAGTTTAATTACTCGTATGACGTAATTGTAGTTTACTGAGATAAACTTATTATATTGGGTTCATCATATAGTATTTACGATAATGTTTTACTTGTACGTATCCCTTTTTTTACAATTATTTTAATATTGTCTTGATATAATTAATTGGATTACTGAATAGATCGTAAAGTAACCTTATTGTTTTCACATATACTTTAAACATTTAGATAACCTTAATTGAAAAATCTTGTGATATTATCCTTCAAGGTTTCATATAATTATTTCAATTTAAGGAATTTAGTCTACTAATTATTGGATGTGTGTTAGGTTTAGTTATGATAAAGATTGCCTATTAATTTAGGGTCGTGCTTTTTCCTAACGAGCTTTCAATCAATCCTAACGACATTTTACGGTTTTACCCTTATTATTTCCTACATCAAAATTTTATCACCTACTTCTCTCTAGAAATTCCCAAACCCTAACCACTCATAAACACACCATTAACCACCACAAGCATCGAAACTAGAGATCGATGGGGGAGGAATGGATGGGATCGGTGGGGTCTGGGTGGCTAGGGCGGTTGGGTCGGAGACGGACTGGGCGGTGGGTGAGGGTCGGGTGGGTGACGGTGTGTGGAGTGGTGAGACGATCTGGACGGTGGAGATCTGGGTGGGCGACGGTGGTCCGGGGTGGTGAGTGGGTGAGGTTGGTGGGGGTGATAGGGTGGGTGAACCGTGGACGTCGGGGATGGCTGACAGTGTGGCGCTGACTGGCTGTTAATTTTTTATTTTATTTTTATTTTTTTTTAAATTCCCTTTCTTTAAAAGATATTTTTCTATGTAAATACTATATAATTAATCAAATAATAAAAATAAAAAGTAATTAAGTACTCTAAAAGTAAGTAATTTATATTATGTGATCGATAATTGAATTAGAGTTTATAATCGAATTCGGAAAATCGGAATTGTGTAAATTGATTAAACGATGCGAAATTTGATTAAATCTCAATAAAAGCTAAAAATTTATGGAGGGGGTAAAACAGGAAAATTGAAGAAAAATTCGTTAGAATTGAGTAATCGCTCGTTAGGAAAAAGTAATTTCGTTAATTTATTAGCTAGATGTGGTTTCTTTTAAATTGTTTCTTATAATTTTTTCAATTTAGGTATTTTAATCTACTAATTGGAGGATTTGTGTGAGGTTTAGTTGTAGAGATTGCCCACTAATTTGTTATCTAGGTAGGGTTGTTTCGTTTTGGCAGGAGTTGATATGACTTATTTTCCCTTGAATTTTCTTTTAGTATGCAAGGGATTTTACTATGTTGCTTAATTTGCGTTAAAAGATATTGGAAGTATTTACTAGTATGGTTGGAAAAGTGAAGGTGATGCCTTGGTTGAGGATTTTATTGCTTTTGTTTTGTGTTTAAATGTCTGTTCTGGATTGTGCCATAATGTTATCCAAGACATTGATGTAACGTTTTGCCTCTTCAGCTGCTTACTTATGGGCGAAGGATACCATATGCCGAACTGTTTGCTAGAATCGATGCTGTAGATGCTAGCGCTGTGAAACGTGTTGCGAATCGCTTTATTTACGACAGGGTAAGTATTACTAGCTGCTTAGGTGGTTAGATGCACTAGACAAATAAAGAAGACTCGGTTCAGTTTAAAATCTGATGTTTTTTTCATTTGAGTTATGGTATAAAGATTCTCTAAAGATGACTGTATCTGCAGGATGTTGCCATTGCTGCCATGGGTCCAGTTAAGAGTTTACCTGACTACAACTGGTTCAGACGCAGAACCTACTGGAACCGCTACTAGGCTGTTGTACTGTTTGCATATGTTTTGCTACCAGCTACAGCTGGTAGCTGATGGTACTGGATGCCTAAAAAGGCACTGGCAATTTCTTTTAAGCCTTGCCGTTTTATACAATTTTTGTAACTTCCATTTTATTGGTCAATAAATTTATCCCATTTTAACATCCTTACTGTCAAGTAATTTACAGTAGTTTGCATCGGACTCCCTTCTTGTGCCCTTTTTCACGGTTGGGAAGGCTGTTCTATTATTTGGATGTATGGCATCTTATGTCGCTGTAATTGAGGTTTGGATACGAGTCTGAACTCTGGGATGGCAAGGCTAAAAAGCTGATCCCTGTTTTTCCTTTATAGTATGGTATAGTCTATAATTTTAGTTTGCAGAGCAACTTTAAAGGAATGGGATTACCTATGGTAATTTATTAAGTGCTTAAAAACAAGAACCATAGAGAGATGGTTCTTATCAAGTTATTGTATTGGTTTAAAACCCGTGATGCACGGGTCACGATAAAATTTTGGAATATGAATCCACGTGAGAGATCGGATTGCTTCTTTGTTTGCCACAAAGTTTCGGACCCATTTCCAAATTGTGAGGTAGTGATCACCTAGCATCCATGGTCCTTGGGCTGGGATGAATTCATAGTCTTCCTTATTTGTGAATTGGACTACATAGTGTTTTTTTTGGCAACAAATACAAATCCAACCTCATTGAGTGAGTGCAAAGCTTTAGAGGCCAAAGCATGAGCACTAGCATTGAGATCTAAACAATGAAACCTAGCAGAGACTTCAAAGAAAAGGGAAGTAACATCTCGAATACAGTGGTGCGTGTCTTGAGACTACACAGTATGTACACCTAATATCAGTTAGCTTGAGATCGCCTTTCACAACTACGAGTAGTTTTTTCTTTATTTGGCGTACAAGTGTATAATATCCTATGGAGTATGTTCTTATCACACATTTTGATGATTTGCGCATCCTTCCAATATTGTCAGATGATTTGCTTTTCTTCCTTAGAAAGGAGAACTAGTGTGTTACCGTAAAAAATTTTACGGGTTACCCATTTTTATTGATATTTAAAAATGAAAGGAAGCGAGATTCGTGAAGAGTGTGATCGTCAATATGTGGGTTAATTGTACGAAAGATCGAAAAACATATTCATCTTAGAGAATAGTTTTGTTGCTAGAATAAAACAATTTATAATTTATTTCATACTTTACTAATTATATAAAGTATAATTAAATCTACTCATAAACAAAATTAAAATAGTAAAATAGCAAAATATATATTGTTTGACCCGTCTTGAATATCGTTTGATTATAGTGAAATAGTTAAAACGAATATTTTGACTTCGCTTTATTATAATGAAATGTTACTCTGTATTACTTACTTCGTATTAATTAATTACTCTAAAATCTATCTACAATTATTTGAAAAAATATATCGTTATAAATGAACGCACTTCTAATCGTGTGAAAAGTACTATTTGTTGCGTGTTTTCAAAGACAACATAATTTAGACCTGATAAGCGGTTGTGAATTGGATTCAAGCCATTCCATAAAGGAATACCATTTACTTAATACTTCGTATGACAATTTGACTCTTATATTGTTGATATTTTCAATCTTATTCAAATTTGTTACACCGTATCTACAAAAACTTTGTTAAAGTATTTAAACAAATAATAGTGTAACACCCATGCAAAAATCCACGGGTTCTTTTTTTTTATTTTTACTAAAAATGAAAATATCACACGAAGGACATGTCTAGTAGCATCCTCGGCCTTCTAACTTTTGAGGAGTTAATGCTACCTACAAACGACATCAAGAAAAAATCAATTCATTGCAATACGTTTTCAATGAATTAGAGTCAAAGTTTGTTACTCCCTCCTTGAAATAGCCCATGAGTCCACTTTTCTACTTATAAAAGAAAAATATGCGGTAATAAATGTTTTGTCCTAATTAATGAGTACGTTTCCACGTTTCTCCTTATAATTTGTTTGTAATGTACGTTAATAAATTATTTTGACCTGAATTCCCTTTAAACCCTACTCGTATCGGAAATGTGATTAATATGCGTTAATAATTCGTAAATGCTATAATAACGCGTATTTGACCCGAACTCGTCTCACAATCTGTATAAACCCGACCCTTATATGTAGTTAATATTTTTAACATGCGTTAATAAACCGTTTTCTTACGAAATACCTTTAAATCCGGCCCATAACCCGTATTTGACACGAAAGCAAACCAAAACCATATAAATGCAATTTCATGTAACCTGTATTTGACCCGAAAACGATACTTATATGTCAAGAATGAAGAACTGGGTTATATAAATGCAGTTTTTTGTTTTCAAAGGTTCTGATCTGCTCCCTATAGTCAAGGTTTGGGTTGTTTTTCTAGATAATTTCATTTTCAAATGCCTCATTTATTAGTTACTGGTAAATACAACCCGTATAATTAATGTTTTTAATATGCATGAATAAACTGCTTTGACCCGAAATCCCTTTAAACCCGACTTGCATGAGTAATGTGATTAATATGCGTTAATAACGCGTATTTGACCCGAACCCCGTCTCAAAATTCGTATAAACCCGACCCTTACACTCCCTCCAAGTCTGAATGATTTTCCCATTTGTTTAATATATGTGAGATATATTTTAATCAAAGGGGAAGATCATTCAGACTCGGAGGGAGTAGTTAATATTTAAACCATTTTTAACATGCGTTAGTGTGGACATGACGTAGGTCCACCCCGACGCGGCGACGCGCGGGTTTGGGTAGGCGAATGAATCTCGTGGTGAGATTGTTCTCGGGTTCGAAATTTAAGTCAAAATGGAGTCGCCACCGAATTTTGTGGTTATTCGGAACCATACGAGCCCACTCTATGTCGTCATGGGCTATACACAAAGTAAGCCCACTTCGATTTCAGAGTTCATTGGGCTCGTCCCTTTGCATTGCGATACCGATACCATCTACACCGGTATCGTGTAAAGAATGACTCTCGTGCGCCAAGGGTTTCGGACATCCGGAAACCAAAGGTTCTGAGTAAGGGGTGAGGGTACGTGTTGGGAAGCCCACTAAGGACACCCAACCCCGCCCGCACATGGCGGCCTCTACTAAGACATCGTTCGTGTTCATGATACGCGCGCTAGTAAAATGATGAAATGATATGCAAACAACGTTTTGTCTAAACATGCGAATTATTAGTTTGCTACGTCATTTAATGCATCTTGTTGTTGGTCGAGATGATTTAGCATGCGAGGTTCATTTATAAAAGCGTAAAAGCAAAGTAAATAAACAAAGCTCGAAAGTAAATAAATAACGTACAAGTTACACGGGCGGAAATACAACCCGGAATTCACAATACAACATTACGTAAAGAAATGAAATAAAAAAATAAGAAACGGACCCATATGTAAACTAGACCGCGAAATTATGTAGATGGACTACTTCGCTTAGATACGTATTATGTCACATATTAAGCAAAGGACGGAAATATGAGATTGCGGCGTATTGCTAGCCTAGTCTCACATTCCGTAGTCTTGTCCCGACTTATCACGTAAAGTGGTCAAAGTCGTTCTACGTGTCGTGTCATGTGTAGCGTTTTGAAAGATGATGAAGGGTCGGTCAATGGTCTAAAGTCGATAAGGACGGGGCTCGGAATATGTGTCCAAGCCCTCGGGTTTCTGAGTTGCCAGACCCACTCGACCGAGTCATTGATTGACTCGACCGAGTGCGCCATTAACGTGGCTACTGCCCATATTTTGGGGGGTTACTCGATCGAGTGCCTTATGGCACTCGGTCGAGTGCATCATTAATGGGGATACTGCCCTGTTTTTGGGGTGCAACTCGATCGAGTGGCCTATGGCACTCGGTCGAGTGCCCCCTGTACGAGCATTGATTTGCTCGGTTTTATGACTTGAAATCGATGATCGGCCGAATCAAATACAAATATCGCACGATTTGTATTTGACTCAGCCTCCGGTACTATAATCGTGTATGAACGATTATAATACCGTCACCGGAGTTTTTATGAAAACGTTTGTGTTAGATTATGAAACTTTGAATTGGTAACCAGATGCATCCCTCTACGTCACGACATCGAAACTAACCCTTTCGGGTTATGTGATGTCGATATTCGTGTCAACGGGTCTCGAACCAATTATGGAAATGGAGTTGAATATGTTCAACTATGACGAATCACGATCGCGTCACGCCCTTGAGTACATTGGGGCGGGGCTCCTCGAAAGGGCTCCACCTCCGTCGTTGCTCGTAAAGGGATTAGACGGATCGAATGTGATTATCGTAGTTCAACATTTCAAAACCGACTTTTGATATTAATATTATATACGCGGTATTATTAGAGTTAGCAATGATATAAAAAAAGATGCAAAATAGAAATGCAAAAATATGAAAAAGTTAGTGTAAAAGTTAGTGTTACTACGATACAATAAAATGAAAATGTGCATGAGAACGATATTGAAAAGAGATTAAAAAGGAGTTTGGAACACCCTCAACGTACATGCTAGTATGGACCTCGGAAATGGACTCGTGAACAGCGACAAAGCTTGGGAGTATCGAGGATGCACGCGAGTTACGGTGTGTATGGATATGTGTATGTGTGTATGTCGGTTTATCGAGGGACTAAAACTCGGTTTTGATGGTGTTTTGGCCTAGGTTTTTCTAGGGTTTGTGATGTATGTAGTGTAGGATGAAAATGGCTGCAAAGTTGATGTAATTGTGCTGGAAAAAGAGTTGTCAAAAAGTCCTCCTAATGCATGGGGGGATGCCGGTATTTATAGACGTTTTGCCACGACCTAGGGGCACTCGATCGAGTGGCCCTAGTGCACTCGATCGAGTGCCTAAATGGGCGGGTCTGATCCGGTTGGGGACGCTCCACTCGACCGAGTGGGCAATCCACTCGATCGAGTGGATCAACGTGGTTGAGATAAATAAGGCAAGAAAATCTTGCTTGTTTTGACTTGATTTTTGAATTCGAATTTGTGCGCCCACTTGAACTCAGCTGGTTTTTGAGACGGATTCATCTTTGACCGGGTTTTGACCCGGTCGCCAAAAGACGGGATTTATTTTTGGTGTCGGTTTTGGCCCAAATTAGTCTTATTTGACTCGGAGTGGTCCGCTGGGCCTGAATTTGAGGTCTGTTTTGTGAGATTTTTACTCCGCTAAAAGTCCATGTCGGCTATTATGAATTTCGTGCCCGAGTCCGAGTATACTAGTCACGTTGACGTCCAATCATCATCGGGTGTTTTTTTCGGAGACTACCATAGACACGTGGCAGTCAAAATGCGGGTGTCTACAGAGCCCCCACTCTGACTGAGGCTTGGACAAGGCGAAAGTCAGAGTAGCTACCAAGCCCGTTAAGACCTGGTAGACTTCCGGTCGGGTCGTTTATAGTCCGGTAGACTCGCGTGAAGGGCTCGCCAGCCATAAGTAAAGGGTCATACCTGTCCTGATGATGATGGCTGTGCGGGGAGTCGGACTCGTAGCATAAGTCCTGGGCGCGCCTGTGTGGGCCCATCCCGTATTGTTTCGGAAAAATGCCGCCTCGGGCGTTCCGCTGGGGAAATATGTGAGCCGTACGGGCTTGCTTTTGAAGCCTTGAGTCGTACCTGGGCTGATGATGATGCTCCGTGGGGAGTAAAGCTTGCCTCTTTTGGGAAGTAGGTGTACCCGTATGCCGACACATCGTACTTCGGATGTAGCACACCGGGGGAAAGCTAACTCCGTTGGGGAAATCAAATAGTTTTGCGGGGACTTGCCTTTTGAAGTCTGGGGTGTACCTGTATGCTGACACATAACAATTTGTATGTAACATGTAGGTAAAATGCTGACTCTCGCTGGGGAGGAAAAGATTGAAAAATTTTTGGAAAGACAAAAATTTTGACGCGAAGAAATTTTTAGAAAATATTAGGAAAGCTCGGGACAGCTTGATTCCTATTCTGGGTTCAGGTTTGAAATCAGGCCTGCGCGCGCATAGGGCCCAGCTGGATGAGGAGGCAGCAGCAGTTAGGTTTCTGTTAGGTTTCTCCATTATAAATATGGGAGATTCCTACTTCAGTTTCTGCATCACAACTCAAATTCTCCTTCTCCTTTCTCAAAATTTTGTAGACTTTTAAGAAAGCTAAAAAAGATTCCTATCATGGGCATCGATCACTTGACTGCCATGCTTCTCGCCTGGTCCCAATACTTTCGGGACGAGGAGAAGGTTAGGCTAACTCAAATGGGGATAGTCAATCTGTTCCCCTTCCAACGTCTAATAGTGGATTCGCACTTTCTGGATGCCTGTCTGTCGTTTTGGGACACCACCCATCACGTGTTTGCATTCCCGAGGGGCGAGATGTGCCCCTTGCCTGAGGAGATTACTGCTATTGGTGGTTGGAGCTTTACTGCCCAGCCAGCTATCCCTCCATTCTACCCGGATCCAAGGAGGCGGTTGAGGGAATTTTTGGGTCTGTCTCATGCTGAGACAAACCGAATGGTGCAGGGGGATAACGTCTCCCTATTCGACCTAGCCGATAAGTTCATGAACCCTCGAGATGTAAGGGCTACCCCTGCCCATAGGCGTAGGGCATTTGCCTTTTGCATGCTGCATTGTTACGTATTCGAAGGGGTGATGGATCTTGACTCATGCATGGGTCAAATCAGGCTGATCGGAGTGGTTGACCAGATGGAGACTGGTCATAGCCCTGCTTGGCTAGCCACGGGGGAAATCATTATGGGGCTGGATGCTCGACGGCTTGACCCAACTCGGCGGCTAACAGGAAGCACCCGTATTCTTCAAGTATGTACCTTGATTTTTTTTTTTTTTTTTTTTTTTTTTTTTTTTTTTTTCTCGCGAACTTTCTGCTTAACGTAAGTCACTCGATCGAGTGGACCTGTCACTCGATCGAGTGACACTCATAACGGTGCTACTGCCTGTTTTTGACAGGCTTACTCGATCGAGTCAGATGTTGCACTCGATCGAGTGGCACTCGATCCCGACTACTGCTTGTTTTTGACAAGCTTACTCGATCGAGTCAGATTTTGTACTCGATCGAGTGGGCTGTAGCGGATTGCTCCGTTGCTTATGAAGTTTGTATATGCCTTTCAGATATGGTTGTCGGAACGACTGTCAATCATAGAGACTCCTCCGAGCATTCCCAGTTATCGGAGTAGTCAGATCAGCTCTAGGAGGCGGAAGATAAGCTCGAGTCACCAGATAAACCGAGCTTACTGGGATGAAGAACTGGTATTCCACGGGGGTCCTTTGATCAGGTGGACCGTTGCTTGGTGGTTTCTTTCGAAGCTAACTGGATTGGCCAAGAGGGACCAAGCCCGATATCTGACGATCTTGTCCCTAGACTGGACGGTTCAAATTTATCCGGACCGCCTCCTAAGGCAGTTCGGTTCATCTCAGCGCATCCCTGAGAAGGAAGCCATTATTAGCGTCCCGCTCCAATTGACGGACGCCATGTGCGACACTTGGTTGCAACGATGGTTCACTCTTCCCACATGGACGATACCTAGCCCTTGCCAATCCGCTTGGGTATCGCGGGCTTATCAGAAGTGGACCACTGAAGAGTCCGAGGAGGCTCGCAAGGCCTTAAGACTTGATGAAGCCATTGAATTAGTGCAGCGTGAGTCGGCGAAGGATAACAGAGAGCTCTTCGCCGGGGAATACACTCCTGGAGCTAAAGTCCGGGAAGAATCGGGTCATAAGTCACATACTAAGACTCGATCTAAAGAAGTCGGTTCTAGCAGTACTCGGGGGCAGACCGACTTGGAACGACGACTTGGGCCGAGGTTGGCAGTCCGGGACCGACTTGGTCCGCGTGACCGGCTCCCTGAGCCCGTTAGGGCCCGACTCGGGCCTATCGAGGTGATGGAGGATTCGGGCTCACATAATCGAGCCCGAGCTAGAGAAGTTCCCGTAGTGATTAGGGAGCGTTCTCCTCCGCGTCGCCGTCAGTGGACGGCTAGGGATGCTAAAGACAAGGGGAAGGGCAAGATGCCCTGAAGGCCGAGTCCTTTAGCTTTATTATTATTTAAGTATTATTATTATTTTTATTGTGCCCTTTTTTGTATTTTTTGAATTCCTGCACTTTGTAATTTCCCGAGTTTATCGGGATATATTTTTTTGAATTAATAAAAGGAATTTATTATTAAACCGCTCCTGTCTTTCTTGATTGCATTGGTTGTACCCTTTTGAGGGGTTGCCTACGTATCCGCGATTAGCAGAATCAAACCAAACGTAGTTCAGGCTTAGGAAATTTGCAATCTTCGAATTACACCAAGACTATTGGTTCAAGATGTTTATGACAGTAGAATAGGTAATTCTAGCTCATTGACTTGCTTTTGTAAAAAAAATGATTTTGGTAAAATTTGCTAATGACATTGAGAAATGGCTAAGGGTAGTAACGCTTCAGCTGGTCCAGGTTGGTTGGGTTGACAAACTCGTTCCCGTCCAGGTCCGTCAGCATCACTGCTCCCCCTGATAGGATTTTCTTCACCAGGTATGGCCCAGCCCAATTGGGTTTGAATTTTCCCCTTGGGTCAACCGGTAGTAGAGCCCGAATAGACTTAAGTACTAGATCGCCCTCCCTGATGTGTCTGGGTCTTACTCTCTTGTTGAAGGCCCGTTGGATCCTCTTCTGGTAGATTTGGATATTATTGAGGGCACGAGACCGTCGTTCATCTAGTAGAACCAGTGAGTCATATCGTGCTCGAACCCAGTCAGCTTCGGGTACTTGACTTTCTAGCAGAATTCTGAGGGACGGTACTTCCAACTCGACGGGCTGGACTGCTTCCATCCCATAGGTTAGATAATACGGTGTTGCCCCGGTCGCGGTGCGAATTGACGTCCGGTACCCCCATAGGGCAAAAGGTATTTTGTCGGGCCAATCCCGGTAATTATCAGCCATCTTTTTGAGTATGGTGACAATTGTTTTATTAGCCGCCTCCACTGCTCCATTCGTTTGGGGACGGTAAGGCGAGGACGTATGCCTTTGGATTTTATATTTGGTCAGCAAGGCCGCAGTCTCGGCTTGAAAATGAGTCCCGTGATCGCTGATAAATTCAGCGGGAATCCCATATCGACATATTATCTTGTTTTGGATAAACTTAGCGACATGCTTGGCAGTGAGAATGCGATATGATTCAGCTTCGACCCATTTGGTGAAGTAGTCGATAGCTACCAAAATGAAGCAATGCCCACCGGTACCCGAGGGATTTATTTTCCCGATTATGTCGATACCCCACGTTGAGAATGGCCAAGGTGACGTCATGGTATAGAGTAACGATGACGGCATATGTTGCACATTGCCAAAGATTTGACAGTTATGACAGTGTTTGACATACGACTGGCAATCGGCTTCCATGGTATTCCAGTAATAACCGAGCCTCATGATTTTCCGGACCAGCATGTGGGCATTCATATGTGGGCCGTTTTCACCGTCATGTACTTCGGCCATAACCTTTTCAGCCTTGTATTTGTCAACACAAAGGAGAAGAGCCCCCTGTGCCGTCTTTTTATACAGTTGTCCGTCGTCGGTGCGGATGAACTGGGTGGCTAGCCTCCGTAGGGCTTTCTTGGCTCGACCTTCCGTCCCGGGAGGATATTCTCCGTTTGTTAGGTACGTTAACACGGCTTGGTACCACGGGTCGGGATCGGTTAACTCAATGTCTTCAATGTCGCAGATGTATGCTGGCTTGGACCGTCTTTCGACGCAAATCGGCATACTAGTCACGTGGTCGGGAATATTCAGTAAAGATGCCAATTTTGAGAGTGCATCTGCGAACTGATTTTCTTCCCGGGGCAGATATATGTATTCTACCTTTTGGAATTGTTTCTCGAGATCCCGTACTCGTGCCTGATAGGCCACGAGATTAGCATTTCGAGTTTTCCATTTTTGAAGTGCTTGGTTAATGACCGAGGATGAATCACCATGTACCCGGAGATTTGTGATCCCCAGATTGGCGGCGGCTTGTAGCCCGTAAATGCATGCTTCGTACTCTGCTGCATTATTAGTAACATCAAAGTCCAGTTTGATGGAGACAGGAGTATGTTCCCTTTTTGGTGAAATTAGGAGGATCCCGACTCCGAACCCTCGAAAATTAGATGCACCATCGAAGTATAAATCCCAAGTTTCAGTATCAGTATGGAAAATATCTTCGTCTGGGAAGGACCAAGTGTCGGTGTGTCCTTCTTCGGTTATCGGGCTATCGGCGAGAAATTCAGCTACTACTCGACCCTTAATAGCCTTTAACGGCACAAATTTTAGGTCGAATTCTGCCAACATTAAGGTCCATCTAGAGATTCGGCCATTGAGGATTGGTTTTTCGAAGAGGTATTTGATCGGGTCCATCTTGGATAGCACATGGACCTCGTAACTGAGCATATAATGTCGGAGTTTCTTGGTGGCCCAGACTAGAGCCAGACACGTCTTTTCGAGCATGGTATATTTGCACTCATACTCTAAAAACTTTTTGCTGATGTAGTAAATGGCTCTTTCTTCGGAGTCAACTGTCTGAGCCAGCATAGCCCCCATGGCTGTCTCGGTCGTCGTTAGGTATAACGACAGAGGCAAACCGGGTTGAGGTGGCATTAAGACTGGCGGAGCAGACAGAATTTCTTTGATTTTGTCGAAAGCGGTTTGGCACTTGTCATCCCATAGTACCCGTTCTCCCACTTTCAGTTTCTTGAAAATTGGTTCGCACACCATGGTTAACTTGGAAATGAACCGACTGATGTACTGGACTTTCCCGAGGAATCCCCTTATTTCTTTTTCGGTTTTAGGAGGTTGCATCTCGGTAATGGCTTTGATTTTAGCTGGGTCGACTTCGATACCTCGTTGGCTGACGATATGACCCAGTAATTTGCCTGATGTTACCCCGAAACTGCACTTTTGAGGGTTTAACCTCATGTTGTATCTGCGCAATCGGGTGAAGAACTTTCTTAGGGCGGTGATGTGACCGTCCCGTTCTTTGGATTTGACGATCATGTCGTCTACATAAACTTCTACCTCTTTATGCATCATGTCGTGTAATAAAGTGGTAGCGGTCCTTTGGTATGTGGCCCCGGCATTAATGAGACCGAATGGCATGACGGTGTAGCAGTAAGTACCCCAAGGTGTGGTGAAGGTGGTCTTACTCATATCTTCTTCCGCCATCTTGATCTGATTATATCCGGCATACCCATCCATGAATGATAGAAGGGCATGATCGGCCGTGTTATCCACCAGTATATCGATGTGTGGTAACGGAAAATCATCCTTCGGGCTCGCCTTGTTAAGATCCCGAAAATCTACACATACCCGCACCTTACCGTCCTTTTTAGGAACCGGCACGATGTTTGCCACCCAGTCTGGATATTCGGACACTTGTATGAAGCCGGCTTTGAATTGTTTGTCGACTTCTTCTTTCACCTTGAGAGACCATTCGGGCCTCATCCGACGAAGCTTTTGTTTGACCGGTTTGCACCCGTCTTTGATTGGTATGTGGTGCTCAGCTATTTCCCGGTCTATCCCCGGCATGTCCTTGTAGGACCATGCGAAGACATCTTTGAATTCTTGGAGGAGGTTTATGAATTGTTGTTTCTCCTCGGGATCTAAGGATAACCCTATCTTAAGTATCTGAGGCTCTAAGGTTGTTCCCACGTTTATGGACTCGGTCTCTTCGATTACCGGATTCCCTTTGCTCTAGTTGCTCGATCAAATGCGGAGGTAAGGGTACCTGTTCGTCTGATTTCTCAATGTCATAGCATAAAACATTTTTGAAAGTAGAATTTGAAAGAGACAAGTCGTAAGCAGAACGGTTGTTATTATTGATTGAAAATTTGGAGAAAAGCTCAAAGAGAGCAGCCATCTGATCATTGGTCAGTGGCGGAATTGGTAAGGCACTCGGGACAGACCCCGAAGTGCCAGCAGCAGGAATAATAGAAGGGAGAGGGGTTACAGGAGTGACTCTAGTACCAACTTCCCTAGACTCAACCTCAGACTCTGACTCAGAGTCCGACTCAGACTCGGACTCAGACTCAGGCATGTCTCCCTCTCCGGTGACCAGCTTGTAGATCTTCCCCTGACTGTCAGTCCACTTGACAGTCTTCCTCCAGGCCCTTTTTCCCGTCTCGGAACCAACATCCGAGATCAGCTTGGTCGGGTCGAACCTGTTGCTGCGGAGAATCAGGTTGACCAGGTCTTCTTTTGGGGTCGGGGCTATAATGTCTTCCCCGAAGAGCAGCCCCAGTGCGGGCTCAGCGTTATTGGCTTCATCAGACTGGATGAGGGCGAACACATCATCCGGGATGTAGTTGCAATCCCGGGCCAAGTGGGTCCCGAGGTGCGTAGCATTGGGTTGGTATAGCCCAACCTGGACAGCCCCGAATACGGGTGTGACAAAGTAGTCAGACAACCGTGGGCTGTAAGGGCTCAAGTAGATACCCTTCATGATGTTGCAGGCTTTTTCGATTCCTGCTTGGACAACGTTGTCCGGGGTGATGGCATAGCCAAGGCCGAAGTGAGAGTCTTCGTCCTTGAGAACCTCGATGATCTTCCCAGCTGGAAGGTCGGGTCGAGAGGTAGCCCCCGGAAGGTACCCTAGGTTTTGGAGCATTGTGTCAATGCTCGTGGTGAAGTAAGGCCTAAAGAGGTACTCTTCCTCGATCATCCCCACAAAATCGAACCCCCAGAGGTCCGTGCGGCCCGTGGCATTACAGCTAGCCACGGTCATCGGGGTCGCCTCTAAGGTAATGACATCATTGAGTAGAGGCATCTTGATTTTTCGGTGGAGGGTGGAGGACACGGCTTTGACCGCGTGGATCCACGGCCTTCCTAGGAGCAAGTTGAATGACGAGGTGACATCAATCACCTGGAATTCAAGCTCTTTTTCTATTGGGCCCGTGATGATGGTCAGCTTTATGGCCCCAGCTACCGACTTTGGACTCCCATCAAAGGCTTGGATGGTTTGAGAAGTCGGGATATAGTCAGCCTCGGTAATGCCGAGGGCTTTGGCGGTCCTTAGAGGAAGGACATTCACAGCGGACCCGTCATCCACCAAGGTCATAGGAAGATATTTCCCTCGACAAATCACTGTGATGTAAAGGGCCAGGTTATGGGAGGCCCCGAACGGTGGCAAGTCGGCCTCAGAGAAAGTGATCATTGGGCCTCCTTCTTTGGCCTTACCCTTTAGGTGGGGTAGGACCGTGGCTACCATTTCAGCAGGGGTAGTCAAAGAGTCGATCTTGACTTGATCGAGAGCCTTTGTAAGTGCCTCTCGATGTTCTTGAGAGCTAACAAGGAGTTGCCATATAGTGAGGTCAACTCGGGTTCTCTTCAGTTGCTTCATAATGGCTGTTTCAGCGGTCGGCTCTTCAGGGGCGACTTCCATCCCGAGTGGATCGGTGATGGTTGCCGGGATAGGGGTGTCCCTAGTGCTTGTGGCTAAGTAGGGACGACCAAGGTTGTTGCTGGCTAGGACTCGAGTTTTGACCTCTCGAATCTGTTCAGGGGTGATGGGAATGGTTTCCCCCTTAGCGAGGTAGACATCATCCTCGTCATCGAACCAGATCCCGTTCACCTGCGGGACAAATGGGGAGATAAGGTGAGAGCAATCGATCACCTCCCCGGTAAAGATAGCGTGAGAGCTGAAAGGATTCTCCTTGTTACTGGGCTTATCTCCGGGCAGCGGGATTTTACCGCTTTCAATCAGGTCTTGAATCAAGTGCTTCAGCTTCCAGCACTTCTCGGTGTCATGCCCATTGCCTCGATGGTATTGACAATAGGCTTGAGCATTGTAGTTCTTGGAGCGTCGCTCAACCGGAACTTCGGGAGTTGGGCCTATCGGTTGGATTAGGCCTTTCGAGGACAGCCTTTGTAAGGCATAAGTATAGGTCGTACCTATATCAGTGAAAACCCGAGGTGGGGTGTTCTTCTTGGACGGGGCATCTAATAGATTAACCGCGTCAAAAATGCTGCGGGTTGCAGCTTGAGGCTTGGTTGTGGAGGAAGAAGCCCCTTGGTAACCCTTAGCAGCGGCCTTGGTGAGGCCTTCCAGTCTCAAGTCATCTTCGATCCTCATACCCATTTCAGTGAGGGTGGTGAAGTTGGGTATGACAGCATATCGGAGGTGAACCCGGTAGGATGGGAGGAGGTTCTTAACAAAGGCCTCCACTAAAGTCTTCTCACTGGGCTTGTCGACCAGTTTCACGCTCTCGGCCCTCCAGCGTTGAAGGTATTTAGTAAAACCTTCTTTCGGCTCTTGGGCCATAACCTCCAGAGATCGCATTGTGGTTTGGATCTCGGTGTTGTCAGCATAGTTTCGGGCGAACTCGGTGGCCACATCATCCCAGGTAGGGAACTTCTTCGGGTCTAGCCTGTAGTACCAGGCCCGTGGGTGTTTCTCGAGAGATGCAGCAAAGAGGTTCTTGAACATGGATGAGTCCACTCCCTTGATGGCCATGAATTCCTTGAAGGCCCGTACATGTAGTAACGGGTCTTCAGTTCCCTCGAACATGGGCAAACCCGTGAGGTTCAGGTTTGCGGGCAGCTTGTCACTCACCGTGGAGTACTCTCGGCTATTCTCCCGGTGGATATTGTTACTCCCAGTCAAATGGACTTGTTCTTCTAGCCGGCGCACTGCGCTGACCAGTTCAGTTATGGGCCCAGTAGTCCCGACATTAGGGGTCCCTTGCTCCACCGTAGCTAGGCGAGCAACAATGGCCACTTGGCCAGCCCTCATTTCAGTCAGTTGGGCCTCGATGTCGGTTTGCTTTGCGACCATGGCGTCCAAAGCGGTTTGCAGACTGTTCAAAGTAGCCATCCTTCGAGCGTGTCTGGTTGCCGGTGGCCTGTCTGTAAGAACACCGCGTAATCAGAAACCGAACCCAGTCTTGGAATCAAAGGAAACAGCACATCCCGAGCGACCCAAAAAGAAAGGACTAAGCGGAAAAGACTCGAGAAAGACATCTAGACGGATGACTCGTGGGTGGTATAACTTCCTTAGGATTTCGGCTTTGTGGGCCTAGTCCCGTTCGAAGGAAGGTCCACGTGAGATTACTCCCCAGACTTTTGACTCGAGTGTACGGACGGACCTTCCTTTGTAGGGGTATGCCCTACGCGGGTTGGTCGTGCCTTGACAGATAAGGCAGACTAGGGAAAGGGAGGAAACTCGTGATATAAGATCAACGGAGTTTCGACGCTATAGACCTTCGACATACTATGCAAAGACCCGACACACGACTAGACGGTAGGTCCTATAATAAGGAAGGTTTATATTTGGAGAGTGGAAAGTTGAAGTTTGAATGCAAAATGAACGAATTTCCGAAAGTTTTGAAAACTGAAAACGGAATTTCGAAAACCGAGATTAGAATTTTGAAAAGGAAAATTCCGAAAATCAAGGCGACGGGGGTGGAAATTCGAGAATTAAAACGGACAGCATGCCGACTATAGAAAAGGATATTTTGAGTCAAATCATTGATCCTAAATTTCGGCGGCATTCCGAGTTTTGAAAATTGGGCATTTTGATAAGGTGAGTCCTGAAATGGGCAGCATTTCGGGTTTTTCGAAAGGTGGGTATTTTTGGAAAGATGCAAATTTGAAATGACGGTTTTTGAAAAAATGACACGGAAACCAAGTAGCACGTAGTCAAACAAGCATTATAACGACGCTTATGTATGCTTTACGCTAGGTCTCGGTCGGTCAAAATAGGGTCTATACCAACAACGATGGCTTTCTCATGTGATGGACGGACTCCCTAAGCCGAGTTGGTCTTAGGACATGCCGCAAAACCGAGACGAGTTCCACCATCGATGTCTTTAGCGCACCCATGTAGGAATGCACCGTGGTATAGTGGGACGTCGGTCACAAGTAACCGGCCCGGGCAAATTTGGGTTATGCATGAATCATTAAACTAATGCGCGCACACTAATCTACGAACGATTTCTCTTCGAGTCTCACCCTAGGAACCCCGATGACATGTGGTACATCAGGTATCCCCAGCGGAGTCGCCAAATTGTGGACATGACGTAGGTCCACCCCGACGCGGCGACGCGCGGGTTTGGGTAGGCGAATGAATCTCGTGGTGAGATTGTTCTCGGGTTCGAAATTTAAGTCAAAATGGAGTCGCCACCGAATTTTGTGGTTATTCGGAACCATACGAGCCCACTCTATGTCGTCATGGGCTATACACAAAGTAAGCCCACTTCGATTTCAGAGTTCATTGGGCTCGTCCCTTTGCATTGCGATACCGATACCATCTACACCGGTATCGTGTAAAGAATGACTCTCGTGCGCCAAGGGTTTCGGACATCCGGAAACCAAAGGTTCTGAGTAAGGGGTGAGGGTACGTGTTGGGAAGCCCACTAAGGACACCCAACCCCGCCCGCACATGGCGGCCTCTACTAAGACATCGTTCGTGTTCATGATACGCGCGCTAGTAAAATGATGAAATGATATGCAAACAACGTTTTGTCTAAACATGCGAATTATTAGTTTGCTACGTCATTTAATGCATCTTGTTGTTGGTCGAGATGATTTAGCATGCGAGGTTCATTTATAAAAGCGTAAAAGCAAAGTAAATAAACAAAGCTCGAAAGTAAATAAATAACGTACAAGTTACACGGGCGGAAATACAACCCGGAATTCACAATACAACATTACGTAAAGAAATGAAATAAAAAAATAAGAAACGGACCCATATGTAAACTAGACCGCGAAATTATGTAGATGGACTACTTCGCTTAGATACGTATTATGTCACATATTAAGCAAAGGACGGAAATATGAGATTGCGGCGTATTGCTAGCCTAGTCTCACATTCCGTAGTCTTGTCCCGACTTATCACGTAAAGTGGTCAAAGTCGTTCTACGTGTCGTGTCATGTGTAGCGTTTTGAAAGATGATGAAGGGTCGGTCAATGGTCTAAAGTCGATAAGGACGGGGCTCGGAATATGTGTCCAAGCCCTCGGGTTTCTGAGTTGCCAGACCCACTCGACCGAGTCATTGATTGACTCGACCGAGTGCGCCATTAACGTGGCTACTGCCCATATTTTGGGGGGTTACTCGATCGAGTGCCTTATGGCACTCGGTCGAGTGCATCATTAATGGGGATACTGCCCTGTTTTTGGGGTGCAACTCGATCGAGTGGCCTATGGCACTCGGTCGAGTGCCCCCTGTACGAGCATTGATTTGCTCGGTTTTATGACTTGAAATCGATGATCGGCCGAATCAAATACAAATATCGCACGATTTGTATTTGACTCAGCCTCCGGTACTATAATCGTGTATGAACGATTATAATACCGTCACCGGAGTTTTTATGAAAACGTTTGTGTTAGATTATGAAACTTTGAATTGGTAACCAGATGCATCCCTCTACGTCACGGCATCGAAACTAACCCTTTCGGGTTATGTGATGTCGATATTCGTGTCAACGGGTCTCGAACCAATTATGGAAATGGAGTTGAATATGTTCAACTATGACGAATCACGATCGCGTCACGCCCTTGAGTACATTGGGGCGGGGCTCCTCGAAAGGGCTCCACCTCCGTCGTTGCTCGTAAAGGGATTAGACGGATCGAATGTGATTATCGTAGTTCAACATTTCAAAACCGACTTTTGATATTAATATTATATACGCGGTATTATTAGAGTTAGCAATGATATAAAAAAAGATGCAAAATAGAAATGCAAAAATATGAAAAAGTTAGTGTAAAAGTTAGTGTTACTACGATACAATAAAATGAAAATGTGCATGAAAACGATATTGAAAAGAGATTAAAAAGGAGTTTGGAACACCCTCAACGTACATGCTAGTATGGACCTCGGAAACGGACTCGTGAACAGCGACAAAGCTTGGGAGTATCGAGGATGCACGCGAGTTACGGTGTGTATGGATATGTGTATGTGTGTATGTCGGTTTATCGAGGGACTAAAACTCGGTTTTGATGGTGTTTTGGCCTAGGTTTTTCTAGGGTTTGTGATGTATGTAGTGTAGGATGAAAATGGCTGCAAAGTTGATGTAATTGTGCTGGAAAAAGAGTTGTCAAAAAGTCCTCCTAATGCATGGGGGGATGCCGGTATTTATAGACGTTTTGCCACGACCTAGGGGCACTCGATCGAGTGGCCCTAGTGCACTCGATCGAGTGCCTAAATGGGCGGGTCTGATCCGGTTGGGGACGCTCCACTCGACCGAGTGGGCAATCCACTCGATCGAGTGGATCAACGTGGTTGAGATAAATAAGGCAAGAAAATCTTGCTTGTTTTGACTTGATTTTTGAATTCGAATTTGTGCGCCCACTTGAACTCAGCTGGTTTTTGAGACGGATTCATCTTTGACCGGGTTTTGACCCGGTCGCCAAAAGACGGGATTTATTTTTGGTGTCGGTTTTGGCCCAAATTAGTCTTATTTGACTCGGAGTGGTCCGCTGGGCCTGAATTTGAGGTCTGTTTTGTGAGATTTTTACTCCGCTAAAAGTCCATGTCGGCTATTATGAATTTCGTGCCCGAGTCCGAGTATACTAGTCACGTTGACGTCCAATCATCATCGGGTGTTTTTTTCGGAGACTACCATAGACACGTGGCAGTCAAAATGCGGGTGTCTACAGTTAGTAAACCGTTTTATCACGAAATCCCTTTAAACCCGGCCCGTAACCCGTATTTGACCAGAAAGCAAACCAAAATCGTATAAATGCAATTTCATGTAACCCGTTTTTGACTCGAAGACGGTACTTATATGTTAAGGATGAAGAATCGGGTTATACAAATGTAATTTCATGTTTTCAAGGGTTCTACTCCCTATAATCAAGAATTTGGTTGTTTTTCTAGATAATTTCATTTATTAGTTACTCGTAAATCCAACCCGTATAATCCTTAGCATTTAATGTGCGTTAGTAAACCATTTTGACCCGACATCCCTTTAAACCCAACTCATATGAGTAATGTGATTAACATGCGTTAACAACCCGTAAATGCGATAATAACAAATATTTGACCCGAACCTCGTCTCAAAACCCGTATAAACCCGACCCTTATATAGTTAATATTTTTAACATGCATGCGGTAATAAACCATTTTCTCACGAAATACCTTTAAACCCTGTCCGTAACCCGTATTTGACCCGAAAGCAAACCAAAACCGTATAAATCAATTTCATGTAACCCGTATTTGACCCGAAGACGGTACTTATATATCAAGGATGAAGAATTGGGTTATATAAATACAATTTCATGTTTTCAAGGGTTCTACACTTCTACTCCCTATCATCATTTATTGAATTGTTTTTCTAGATAATTTCATTTAGTTTTTTCTAAGGCTTCATTTATTAGTTACTCGTAAATCGAATTTTACCTTAATTGAATATTGCTCAATAACAATCTTACCGCATTTTTTTTGTTTTTCTTGCCATTAATATTAGTGTCATCAAATCTTTTGACTGTTCATATTTTCGAATTGAACTTTATGGCCAATTATGTAATTTGTCTGATACACTAATACTATTATTAAGTTACAACTAATGGGGTTAGGTGAGAGTAATGCTTTGTGGGAGTGGCTGAGAGGGGGGTATTTGGTTAGAATACTTGATTAATATAATTGTGCCAAAATTTGGGACTAATTTCAAAATGGGAAAAAGGAGAATGCCTTAATTTTTGCTCATTGGAATTAGGAAACGAATATAATTAGGTGAAACAAATATAATTAGTTCCTTTAATATCCATTTTAAATATTCCAAAAAAATCATTACAATATCTGAAATTATTTTCAAAACAATTTTATGAATCTAAAAAATTAAAAAATATAATTAGAAATATTATATATTAATATACATGTTCAAAATTCAATCCAAAATATTATTTATATTAAACAAAAATATTTATATTATTTACGAATATATAAAATAAAAGATGTATATGTATATAAAATATAATATAATTCAAAATATATATAAATAAATAAATATAAATATAAATATATATAAATATTTATTTATTTATACTTTATCAAAAAAATATTTAAAGAGTGTATTAATATTGGAATGATTAGATATGGGAACGGTTTTGAAAAGCTTCAACCCTCTGCAACAAAGAAAGAGTAGTTAAGCAGATATGGAAACAAAACATCAATTAGTAGAAAATGACCACGTTGTTTTAGCTCCTATCAGATTTTAGTTATTATCTGCACTTACTTATATCAAATCTTCAACCTAAACATAAATTCACAAAAATCCAGATTAGTTTTTAAACAAAGAACAATAAAATTAAGGGTTATTTCATAACAATAATACCAACTATGGGGGTGCTTCTTATATTAATACCAACTATACGTAATCCCATTTTAATATGAACTATCCTCTCGTTAATCTCTCTTTATAACTAACGCCTTTTTTTACTTGTAAAAACCGGTAATTGTGACCTGCTAGGTTTTGGTGCGCCTCTTCTTCTTCTACTTTATATTTATCAAATTAAAAGTCATCCTCCATTACCAACCTTCAAAATCTTCATTGACACAATGAGATGTGGTTATTCATTTGGATCTCCTCTAATTTGTATCCTTCAAATGTCAGATTTGTTTTTTTGCAAATGTCAGCTAAAATACTCCAATCTATTTACCACAATTTCAAAATAAGATGCTCCAATCTATTTACCTATTTTCAAAAAATTCGAGAAAAGCAATGGCGAGAGGAGATGTCGAGTTTAGCAATGGCGAGAGAAGAGTACGTAGTAATGAGGGAGGAAGTGTACAGAGTATGGTGGGAGGGGAACTTTAATTCAAAAAGAAATTAAAAAGAAAAGGGAACCGGCTCATCAGGTAGCCCGCAACTTGTTCTAAAGAGAGATTAATGAGGGGATAGTTCATATTAAAACAGGATTACGTATAGTTGGTATTAATATAAGAAGCACCCACATAGTTGGTATTATTGTTATGAAATAACCCTAAAATTAAAATGGGGAAAGCTCAAAAGTTTACCAACAAATTTTGAACTTTAATCAAACTGAACATTAATATTTTAGTTCATATTTTGTGGACCTAGATTGATGGAGACGGACCTCATCAAAAATCCAAATATGTCATCATTGTTACTCTACTTCCAAATCCTAACCATGATCACAACTCAAACAAAATAAGAAGAAAATGTTATATAGAAATGGTGGAGAAGTTTTTGGACAACTTCAGTCCTGAAATACCCACCTCAAACACAATCGACTTCAATAATTTGGATCATGATCTCTATAATGTTTCCGTTCTGCTTCTTTTGTTCTCCTGAAAATGTGGATTATAATTGACTAATTAAAACCCAAAACGCAAATAAGATGAACAGTAAACCAGAGAAAACAGTGCAATATTTGACGTTTGGTTCAGCTTTTCTGAGAGAGACTGTGAAACGTAAAATTACACCTTAATATTTCTGAACAATGAACAGTAAACCAGAGGAAATAATTACTCAGTATTAGCAAGTTCAAACAGAAATCGAACAATTATTTTGATTGAACATCAAACAGAAATTACCTATGATATAATTCGTTGTAGGTTGATTGAATTATCCAGCAAAATTACGCAATGCCCCTAAAATGTTTTGACCACCATTGTTCCTAAAATATTTGCCAAAACAACGTCAAATAATCCTATACTTTATATAAAGATAGCACCAGCTGAGCTGATGTGGCACACCTCAGATCTCTCAGAACCTCTCTCGGAGCTCTCTTATTAAGTGGACAAAATTGTCCATTCACTTAAACCAAAACACATCCTTTGCATAATTTAGGGGCAAGATAGTCATTGTCTACACTTATATAAAATCAAATATATTGTTTAATATCCAATCACTCAAGTATATTGTTTGCATAATCCGTATCTCTATCCATATATTGTTCGAAATTCATGATATATAATTAACTATATGTTAATATGTTAATACAAATATAAATACTATTATGTATTATTATATAATTATATATGTCATATATGTGCACATATAATTTATTTACGTATATAATATATAGTACATATATAATACGTATATATATTTACGTACATATTTAGAAGGATAATATATAGTACATATATAATATATTTACGTATATAATGAAGCCGGAGATCACACGCGCGCGCGCGCACACACACATATATATCAAACTCCTAGAGGATATACTAAGATTTCGTTTCCATAATAACAAAATTTAATTTTCGAAACAGTATATACACATTTTATAGAAAGAATATTTATTTGCCTAACCAACCACTCCCAAAATATGTCTCATATATTTTCGTATATATTGTTTACATAATCCGTATCCTCTATCCATATATTGTTATAATATATCCATATAGTTCCAAAATATTCTCACAATATTCGAATTTTGGATTGTTAAGGACGTCAAATTCGTTTAGCCGAAACAATACACTACGATTTCTTTTAGTTATGAATCGTTTATCAGAAGTTATGTACATGTCAAACTCCTAAAAGATATACTACGATTTCGTTTCCATAATAACATAATTTAGTTATCGAAACAGTATATACACATATCAAATTTGTTTTGTTATGGACGTCAAATTCGTTTACAATAGACAATCTACTACGATTTCGTTTGGTTATTGATTGTTTAACAGAATTTTTGTACATGTCAAATTCTGTTTTCATCGAAGTAAATATAATCTATCTATCTATACTATATAATAAAACAACAACCAAAGCATGGTTTTTTGGCGCCAAATCGCACATTCCTAAATCATCCCACTTTCCATATTAATCTATATAATATAAATATTATAAAATTTATAATAACCATTAATCTAATATAATACTTCGTATTAATCAAAAGTTTCATATTATTAAGATATTTTAGGTGTGTACATTTGTTAAAACGTCAAAGACACAAGTTTATAATATTTTGATGGTAATATAATTTATCACGGGTTAAAACATTTGAAAACACCATAGATATAAATATGTTGACAAAACTTCTTATTATATTAACTGCGATTTAAATTATTTTTATACTAATAATCTAACATAGATTAAACATTGTCAAAAATATCTTTTTTTAATTTAGTAGCTAGGTTAATAGCCGTGCAAAATTGAACGGGTATAAATAAAATAACTATGTAGATTAAAATAATATTAGATGGGTATACCAATAAGAATTAATAAAAAAAAGATATAAGTTATGAAGATTTTAATGTATATATTTCATCTATTGATAGTCTTTTTTTAGGGACATCTATTGATAGTATACTTACTAATGAAGAAGTCTTATTTGGAATATTGAAATTGGAGCGTATTACACGACTGCTATGATATTAATCTGTACATACGTATTTATGATGGTACGCAGGTTGATCAACGATGGCGGACTAAACTTGCAAGACATAACAGGCGCATTCTTCTATATGAATTCAGGGCGAGTCAGATTGTTTTAACTCCTCAACCATCGACTGTTTCAACTCTGGCTTCTTCATCATCAAATGGTTTGTTTGTGTAGACACCCGCATTTTGACTGCCAGGTGTCTATGGTAGTTTCCCAAAAAAAACACCCGATGATGATCGGACGCTAACGTGTTTCTACGCGCTCGGATATGGGCTCAAATCCATTAGTTGTTGGCTAAAGCACTTACGGAGTACAAACCTCACAAAATTAACCTCGAATCCAGGCCCAGCGGACCGTTCCGAGTCAAACAAGACTAATTTGGGCCAAAACCGACACCGAAAATAAAACCGACTTTTTTTTTACGATTGGGTCAACCCTGGTCAAAGTCGTTTCCGAGACATACAAAAAAGCCATTCACAACATCAAAAAGTCCAAGTCAAACACAAACCTATCAAAAACCCAAGTCACGGTCCAAAGCAATGGACCCGCGCGACCCAGCTGGGCCACTCGATCGAGTGCCCCACCCACTCGATCGAGTGCCCCACCCACTCGATCGAGTGCCCCACCCACTCGATCGAGTGCCCCACCCACTCGATCGAGTGGGCCTGTTTCGAGCCCGACGGCTAATGCACTGGGCCACTCGACCGAGTCAGCTGGTTACTCGGTCGAGTAACCCTAACCGAGGTCTTAGGCTTGGCCTATATAAACACCCTCATGCACAACCTTTCAAGCATCTTTTTTTACTTTACAAAAAACCCTAATTCTACCCTAATCAACTACTCAACCCTAATACAACACTCAAGCCCTAACCCTAGTACCTAGGAGGCAAACCTAACCACCACAACTCAACCTCCATAAGCCTCGAAACTCCCGTGTTAAAGCCGCGACTACGAGTCTATACCGAGCACAAGAACATGTAGGTTGAGGGTGCAAAACCCTTTCTTCCCTTCTCCTCCTCTTCTCGTCGTCTTCCTTTTCTCCTCGCGTTCTTATTTTCGTTTTTTATTTTGTTCGTTGCGTCATAATATTGATAATACCATTAATATCAAAGCATTAAAATACTTATCAATTTGTGTCGAATAAGAGGGATATCGGAATAAGAAAACACGAATATACAAGTGTACTGCACACAGCGTTGACGGTCGCTTATTCCGGTACCCCGACTATTTGATTATTGAGATAAGTTAACTTAAACAATAATTCGTTATTATTTTTGTCGGCATCATCTTTAACCTTGTATTCATCTATTTCTAAAGTCAATTTTCAATAAGGGTCGAAACCCGTTGACGCGGATCCGACATCACAATCCCTAGAGATTTATTTCGATGTCGGAAAAGCCGAGGGAATCAAGTCTTTCAATTATAGCGTAGTGTCAATCCCGTAGATTCGATACTAATTCCGTAATTAGGCGTCGAATCTAACGATCTAGTCATGCGAGTTAGCTAACGCGATTTCTATTGATGCTAAGATAATTGTCAATACAATTCAATAGAATTACGACATTATTAAACGCGGAGGAAATCTACCCATATCGCGATAGTTGATTCAAGCGACTCAAAGCAATTTCTTTTTATTTATTTATTTTCACTCTAAGTATTCCATACCGATTCAGTAATCGAATATGGAATACAACGAGTACGCAATTTCAGAATTGAGTATAAATTCCACAATATTTATGCCCAATTCGTCAAACCATCAAAAATCAAGAGCAATTTCAAAATCGATAATTAAAATAGCAAACGACACGGTTCGTACAGGTGCCACTTGACCGAGTGCCTACAACACTCGATCGAGTGACATCACAAAAACCGAGACAGAATGTCTCTTACGACCTCTACTCGGTCGAGTCTTATAGTGACTCAGTCGAGTAGCAACGTACTCGGTCGAGTTAGTCAATAACTCGGTCGAGTAGGGTCCATAACACGAAACAGAATGTCTCTACGACCTCCACTCGGTCGAGTCTCACAGTGACTCGGTCGAGTGGCGATGTACTCGGTCGAGTTGGCCAATAACTCGGTCGAGTAGGGTCGTAAAACCTGGACAGAACCTTTTTCAGAGGTCCACTCGGTCGAGTGGCCCTTAATCACGTCAAACCGTGAGTCCTACAAAGGTATTCAAGTCTCGTCAATCGTTTTTCATGACTTAAGTCACCACGTGTTTAATTAATCACGTGAAACACCTTTTTCAAAACCATGCATTAACTCATTTGCATCATTCTACATCATTCAATACTTTCATAAACCGTTATATCGTTACTAACGCGTTTATTGTTCTCTTGTCAACTTTTGGTTGTTTATTTTATCGTACTAAAATGAACCCACATGCTAAAATTCCATTTTGATGTAGAATTAATTGCATTAAATTGACATATAAACCCTCTTTTCAATTCCTCACATGCCTAGGAAAACAATGTTTGCATAAGCATTTTTCCCGTTTTACTAACCCGCGTATTGGAAAGTCATTCGAATTCTTAGTAGAGGCCGCTAATGTGCGGGTGGGGTTGGGTGTCCTTTGTGGGCTTCCCAACACGTACCCTCACCCCTTACTCAGAACCTCGGTTTCCGGATGTCCGAAACCGTTGGCGCACGAGAGCCATTCCATACACGATATCCGATAATGTCGGTATCGGTATCGCAATGCAAAGGGACGAGCCCAATAAACTCTGACATCGAAAATGGGCCGTATTTCGTATACGGACCACTACGACATAGAGTGGGCTCGAACGGTTCCGAATAACCACAAAATTCGGTGGCGACTCCACATAGACCTAAATTTCCATTCGATCCGTTTCATATGGAGATTCATTCGCCTCCCCAAACCCGCGCGTGGCCGCGTCGGGGTGGACCTATGTCATGTCCACAATTTAGCGACTCCGCTGGGGATTAACTGATGCGTGACTTACCATCGGCATCCTCAGGGTGAAACTCGAATATAAATCGTTTGACTAGTACAATACGCATTTTAGTTTTACGGTTCATGCATAACCCATATTTTCCCGGGCCGGTACTGGTGACCGACGTCCCACTATACCATTGATGTACTCCAATATGGATATGTCAAAAGGTGTCCATAGTCGATTCGAGTGGGTTTCGCGGCAAGTTCTAAGCTCAATTCGACTTAGAGAGTCCGTCCCGATCAACGTCTAGACTATGTACATTGGTATAGACCCTCTTAGACCGACCGAGACTTAGTGTAAAGCATACATGGCGTCGTTATAATGCTTGTGTGACTACGTGCTATTTGGTTTCTGTGTCGTTTTCAAAAACCGTCAACTTTTCAAAAATACGTCTTTTTCAAGATATTCATTTTCAAAATCCGGGTCGCATGCCGAATTTAGGACTTATGATTTTACTCAAAATAGCCTATTTTCTAGACGGTATGCTGCCCAATTTAAAACTCGAAAACATTTTCAAACTTTCAAAAATCGAGGCCCGATACACTTTCCGATTTTCTCGAAAAATCGGGCCTTTCACCGAGTTTTCTCGGATCTTCCAAAAACCATCTTATTTCAAAACTTTCCTCTTCTTAGGACTCCCCGTATTTAGCAGTGTCGGGTCATGTCGTAAGTTGTCAAGGTCTTTAGCGTCGAAACTCTGTCGATCTTACATCGCGGGTTTCTTCCCTATCTCAGTCCGCCTTATTAGACTAAAGGCAAGGCCCACCTACGTAGGACAAACCCCTACAAAGGAGGGCCCGTTTACACAATCGAGTCAAAAGTCTGGGGATGTCTCACGTGAACCTTCCTTCGAACAGGACTAGGCCCACCCGCCGCATCCTAAGGAAGGCCTACACTTCACAAGTCGCCCGTCTAGTTGTCTTTTCGAGTAATTTCCTCTTTTAGTCTTGTTCGGGATGTACTTGCTATTCCGGGATTTGGGATAGCTTCTGATTACGCGGTGTTCTTACAGACAGGCCACCCGCGACCAGACATCAACGCAAAATGGAAGAGTTGAAGGATGCCCAAACCAAGATCGAGACTCAACTGACCTCCATCCAGGCTAGCCAAGCAACGTTAGACACCCGTTTGAGCGCCGTAGAAAAGACGGCCCCTGTTGACGGGTCCGGGACCATTGGTCCCATAGCTGAACTCATCAGCGTTGTTCGCAGGCTCGAGGAACAAGTTCATCTGTCAACAAGCAACTCGATCCACTCCGAAATTGCTCGTTCCTATTCGCCCTTGAATGACGAGCTACCTGCTAACCTCAACCTTACGGGAATTCCTATGTTTGAGGGTACCGAAGACCCGGTCCACCACATCCGGGCTTTCAAAGACTTTATGGCGGTCAAGGGGGTAAAGTCCACCATGTTTACCCACCTTTTCCCTTCCTCTCTGGAGAAGCATCCTAAGGCCTAGTACTACAGGCTCGATTCCAAGAAATATAAAACTTGGGATGATGTGTCAACCGAATTTGCTCGGAATTACGCTGATAATACCGAGATCCAGACTACAATGCGTACTATGGAAGTGATGGCCGAAGAGCCCAAAGAAGGGTTCACTAAATATCTACAAAGATGGCGGGCCGAAAGCGTAAAACTGGTCGACAAGCGCAGTGAGAAGGTCCAAGTAGAAGCTTTTGTCAAGAACCTTCTCCCATCCTACCGGGTCCATCTCCGGTATGTTGTTATCCCCAATTTTGCTACCCTAACTGAAATGGGTACAAGGATCGAGGACGACTTAAGGTTAGAGAGCCTGACTAAGGCCTCTACCAAGGGCTATCAAGGGGCAAGTTCATCCACGAGCAAGCCCACACCTGCAGCTGCAACTCGCAGCATCTTTGATGAGGTCAACCTGCTTGACACCTCATCCAAAAAGAATACACCAAATCGGGTATTCACCGATATAGGGACTACTTATACTTATGCCTTACAAAGGCTGTCTTCGAAGGGTCTGATCCAACCAATAGGCCCGATGCCCGAGCTTCCAGTAGAAAAGAGGCCCAAAAGCTATAACGCCCAGGCCTACTGCCAATACCACCGTGGTAATGGGCATGATACTAAAAAGTGTTGGAAACTGAAGCATCTGATCCAGGATCTGATCGAGAGCGGGAAAATCCCGTTGCCCGGAGACAAGCCGAGCAACAAAGAAAACCCGTTCAGCGCCCATGCTATATTCACGGGAGAGGTAATCGATTGTTTTCACCTCATCTCCCCCTATATCCCACAAATTAACGGGATATGGTTCGATGACGAGGATGATGTATACTTAACCAAAAGGGAAGCTGTCCCCATCACCCTTGAAGAGGTCCGAAAGGCAAAATCCAAAGCCTTAGCCACCAACCACCTCGCCGCAGCTGGGCGTTCTATTCCTGCATCCGTCACTGAACCTGCCAGGACGGAACCTACCCACGAAGAACCAAGCAACGACACCGATTTGGTCCAACAAATGAAGAGGGTTCGAGCTGACTTAACCATATGGCAATTACTGGTTAGCTCACAAGCACATCGAGAAGCACTGACTAAGGCTCTCGATGAAATCAAGGTTGACTCTCAGGCTACCCCCGCTGAAATGGTAGCCACTATTATGCCTTATCTCAAAGGCAAGTCCAAGGAAGAAGGCCCACTCATCACCTTCTCCGAGTCTGACCTACCAGCGTTCGGGCCCAATCATAATCTGACCCTATACATTACGGTCATTTGCCGAGGGAAGTACCTCCCAATGACCCTTATCGACGATCGGTCCGCTGTGAATGTCCTACCTCTAAGGACCGCTAAAGCTCTTGGCATCACCGATGCCGACTACCTCCCGACAGCACAGACTATCCAAGCTTTCGACGGAAGCCCAAAACCGGTGGCCGGGGCCGTTAAGTTAACAATAATAACGGGCCCAATCGAGAAATAGTTGGAGTTCCAGGTGATTGATGTCACCTCATCCTTTAACTTACTATTAGGAAGGCCCTGGATCCACGCAGTCAAGGCCGTATCCTCCACTCTTCACCGAAAAGTCAAGATGCCACTTCGGGACGGCATCATCACACTAGAGGCTACTCCAATTACCGTGGCAAGCTGCAACGCTGCGGACCAGGCTGACCCACGAGGATTTGATTTCGTGGGCATGATCGAGGAAGAGTATCTCTTTAGGCCCTACTCCAATTACCGTGGCAAGTTGCAATGCTACAGAACCTAGGCTATCTACCGAGAGTTACCTCAAGGCCGTATCTTCCAGCCGGAAAAATCATTGAGGTCCTAAATGATGGCGAATCACATTTCGGATTGGGGTATGCTATAACCCCGGAAAACGTGGTTCGGGCCGGTATTCACAAGGCCATCGGCATTCTCAAGGGTAGTTACATAGGCCCTTATAGCCCGAAGTTAACTGATTACTTCGTCACTCCAGTCTTCGGAGCCATTCAAGTGGGCCTCTACCAACCCACTATCACATATCCCGAGACCAAAATGGCTCGGGAATGCAATTTCATCCCTGATGATATATTCACCCTTGTTCAAGCTGAGTCCAAGGAAGGGGAAAACAACGCCGAACCCGTGCTGGGGCTCCTATTTGGAGAAGATAAAGCCGTCCCTGCTCCAAAAGATGACTTGGTCAACCTGATCCCCCGCAGCGATCGGTTCGACCCAACAAAGCTGATCGCCAAAGTTGGTGCAGATACAGGAAAAAGAGCCTGGAGGAAGACCATCAAGTGGACTGACAGTCAAGGACGGGTCTACAAGCTGACCACCGGCGAGGGAGACATGCCGGATACCGAGTCCGAGTCTGAGTCAGAGTCGGAGTCTGAGTCCGAGTCTAGAGGGTCTGGTGCTAGAGTCGAGTCTGTAACCCCTCTTCCCTTATCCACTGAGGTCTCGGGGCCTGTCCCAAGACCTCTCCCTATCCCGCCACTGACCAACGATCAGATGACCGCTCTCTTCGAGCTTTTCAATAAATTTACTATTAATAATAATAACGAAAACCGTTCTGCTTACGACTTGTCTTATTTCCAAAATTTTCTCAATTTCAAAGATTTTATATGCAATGACATTGAGAAACCCGACGAACAGGTACCTCTACCTCCACATCTGATCGAGCAGCTCGAACAAAGGGAGGCCCGAGATCTGGTAATCGAAGAAATCGAGTCCATCAACGTGGGAACCACTTTAGAGCCCCAGATGCTTAAGTTGGGCCTATCCTTAGATCCAGAGGAGAGAAGACAATTCACAGACCTCCTACAGGAAATCAAAGATGTTTTCGCATGGTCCTACAAGGACATGCCGGGTATAGATCGGGAAATAGCCGAACACCGAATACCCATCAAAGATGGGTGTAAACCGGTAAAGCAAAAACTCCGAAGGATGAAGCCCGAATGGTCTCTCAAGGTCAAAGAAGACGTCGACAAACAATTCAAAGCGGGCTTTATACAAGTGTCTGAATATCCAGACTGGGTTACAAACATCGTGCCGGTACCCAAGAAGGACGGCAAGGTGCGAGTATGCGTGGATTTCCGAGACCTCAACAAGGCAAGCCCAAAAGACGATTTCCCGTTACCACACATCGACATACTGGTGGATAACACGCCCGATCATGCCCTTTTATCATTCATGGACGGGTATGCCGGATACAATCAAATCAAGATGGCAAAAGAGGATATGAGTAAGACCACCTTCATTACACCTTGGGGTACTTACTGTTACACTGTTAAGCCATTTGGGCTCATCAATGCTGGGGCCACTTATCAGCGGACCGCCACTACTTTATTACATGACATGATGCATAAGGAAGTAGAGGTTTATGTGGACGACATGATTGTTAAGTCCAAAGACCGGAGTGGGCACATTGCGGCCCTAAGAAAATTCTTTACCCGACTGCGCAAATACAACATGAGGCTAAACCCTCAAAAATGCAGCTTCGGGGTAACATCAGGCAAATTACTGGGCCATATCGTTAGCCAACGCGGCATTTAGGTCGACCCAGCTAAAATCAAAGCCATCACCAAGATGCAACCACCCAAGATCGAAAAAGAAATACGGGGGTTTCTCGGAAAAGTCCAATACATCAGCCGGTTCATTTCAAAATTAACCATGGTATGTGAGCCCATTTTCAAGAAACTGAAGATAGGGGAACGGGTACTGTGGGACGACAAGTGTCAAGCGGCTTTTGACAAAATCAAGGAGATATTATCTGCTCCGCCGGTATTAATGCCACCTCAACCCGGTGTGACTTTGTCGTTATACCTAACAACGACCGAGACAGCCATGGGGGCTATGCTGGCCCAGACAGTCGATTCAGAAGAACGGGCTATTTACTACATTAGTAAAAAATTCCTCGAATATGAATGCAAATATACAATGCTTGAAAAGACGTGCCTAGCTCTGGTTTGGGCCACTAAAAAGCTCCGACATTACATGCTGAGTCACGAGGTACATGTATTATCCAAAATGGATCCTATCAAGTACTTGTTCGAGAAGCCCATCCTTAATGGCAGAATGTCCATATGGACTTTAATGTTATCTGAGTTCGACCTCAAGTTTGTACCATTAAAATCCATCAAGGGCCGAGTAGTGGCCGAGTTCCTCGCCGATAGCCCGATATCTGAAGAGGACCACACCGACACTTTGGCCTTTCCTGATGAAGACATATTCCATACTGACACCGAAACATGGGATTTGTATTTTGATGGAGCATCCAACTTTCAAGGATTCGGGGTCGGGATTCTGCTAATCTCACCACGAGGAACACACTCCTTTATCCATCAAATTGGACTTTGACGTGACCAATAACGCAGCCGAATACGAAGCATGCATTCACGGGTTGCAAGCCGCCGCTGATTTAGGGGTAACAAACCTCCGGGTCCACGGTGATTCATCATTGGTCATCAATCAGGCTCTCCAAAAATGGAAAACTCGGAACGCCAATCTCGTGGCTTACCAAGCACGGGTAAGGGTTCTAGAGAAACAATTCCAAAAGGTAGAATACATTTATCTGCCCCGGGAAGAAAATCAATTTGCAGATGCACTCTACAAATTAGCATCTCTACTGAACATCCAGGATCACCTGACCAGCATGCCAATCTGTGTCGAAAGACAGTCCGAGCCGGTGTATGTACACGCCATCCAAGACATCGAGCTAGCCGACCCAGAACCTTGGTATCAGTCAATCCTAACTTACTTGGCAACGAGAGAATATCCCCCGGGAATCGAAAACCGGGCCAAGAAGGCCCTGCGAAGATTGGCAACCCAATTTGTTCGCATGGACGACGGGCAATTGTACAAAAAGTCGGCGCACGGGGCTCTACTCCTATGCATCGACAAAATACAGGCCGAAAAGGTAATGGCCGAAGTACATGATGGTGAAAATGGTCCGCATATGAATGCACATATGCTAGCCCGCAAAATCATGAGGCTCGGGTATTATTGGTACACCATGGAAACAAACTGTCAGTTGTATGTCAAACACTGCCATAACTGTCAGATCTTTGCCAATGTACAGCATATGCCATCTTCCCTCTTATATACCATGACATCACCATGACCATTTTCGACATGGGGTATAGACATAATTGGAAAGGTGCATCCTTCCGGGACGGGAGGTCATTGCTTCATTTTGGTGGCCATCGACTACTTCACCAAATGGGTCGAAGCCGAGTCATACCGTGTCTTGAACGCCAAGCACGTGGCCAAATTCATCCAAAATAAGATCATATGCCGATATGGGATCCCTCACGAATTTATCAGTGATCACGGGACCCACTTCCAACCTGAAACCACTGCATTACTGGCAAAATATAAAATTCAGAGGCATACATCTTCACCTTACCGACCCCAAACAAATGGAGCGGTAGAAGCGACCAACAAAACAATTGTCACCATACTTAAAAAGATGGCTGAGAATTATCGGGATTGGCCCGACAAAATACCCTTCGCCCTATGGGGATACCGAACTTCAATTCGCACTGCAACTGGAGCAACTCCATATTACCTGACATATGGAATGGAAGCAGTCCAACCGGTCGAGCTAGAAGTGCCATCCCTTAGAATTTTACTTGAAAGCCAAGTACCTGAGGCAGATTGGGTCCAAGCCCGATACGATTTGCTAGTCTTACTGGACGAACGGCGATCCCCGGCCCTCAATAATATTCAAGTGTATCAAAAAAGAATCCAACGGGCTTTCAACAAAAGGGTTAGGCCCAGGAACATCAAAGAAAGAGATTTGGTCCTAAAATCGATCCGTGCCTTACTACCGGTTGACCCAAGGGGTAAATTCAAACCCAACTGGGCTGGGCCATATTTAGTCAAGAAGGTCCTATCAGGAGAAGCGGTGATGCTAACGGACCTGGACGGAAACGAGTTCGTCAGCCCGACCAACTTGGACCAGCTAAAGCGCTATTACCCACAAATCCAATCTCAATGTCATTTGCAAAAATTTATAAAAATTTGTTTTTTTTATAAATTTTCAAAAATTATAGACAAGTCAATAAGTTAGAATTAATTATTCTACTATCGCACATCTCGAATTAATAATCTTGATGTATTTCAAAAATTGCAAAAATCAATCAAATCAAATTTTGAACTACGTTTGGTTTGATTCCGCTAATCGTGGATACGTAGGCAACCCCTCAAAAGGGTACAACCATTGCAATAAACGAAAAGACGGGAACGCTATTCTTTAATACATCTTTATTAAACCGATAAGCTCGGGAATCAAAAAAAAAATGGCACACACACACAAAAAATCACACCCAAAAAATAATAATAATATCCAAATAATAATAACGGAGACTAATATTCGGGCATTTTCCCCTTCCCCTTGTCCTCAGGGTCGCGTGGAGCCTGAGGTCTTCGAGGTGGTGGTGAGCGTTCCCGAATCACAAGTGGGACCTCCTTATCACGAGCCCGTTTCTTCGACGACGGGTCCTCTACCGCAGTCTTTGGTCCAATGCGAGCCCGCACGTGCTCGGGTAATCTATCCCGTGGGCCAAGTCGGTCCTGCACGGGTAGTCTTGGGCCCAGTCTCCTTTCCAAGTCAGTCTGGGGGCTCACCTTTCCCCAAGCACCTTTAGTACTAGACCCTCCAGCTTGAGTCTTGGTCTTCTTCTTTTGTCCTGACATAAGACGAACTAGGGTGGCAGGAGTGTCTCCTTCGTCAAAAAAACCCCCTGTTGTCCTTAGCTTGCTCCCTTCGCAGCAGGTCGAAAGCTTCATCAACCTTCAGAACAGCTCGGGCTTTAGCATCCCCTGCTTTGGTCCACTTCGTGTAAGAGTCTGAAACCCAGATCGAGTGGCGAGATTTGACAATGGGCCAAGTATGCCGTGTGTACCATCTTTGCATCCAGGTATCACACATTACGTCAGTCAGTTGGGTAGGGTCACTCACAACTGCTTCGACTTCAGGAATTCGCTGGGTCCGTCCATACTGCCTTAGTATGCGATCCGGATAAAGATGAACGGTTTGCCTGAAAGATAATATCACTTGATAACGGGCTCTGTCCCTCGGGTCCATGCCGGTCCAAAGATAGATGGGCCACCACAGAACCACCCATCGAATTAGCGGATCGCCATGGAATGACAAAACCTCGTCCCAATACTTTTGCGTGATCTGACGAGAAAAGTCAATGGCCCGCCTCCTCGTCATCACCTGGTTATGACGATAGTTGCTCGCATCAAGAGGAGGATCTATCACCGATAGCCTCTCATATAGCCAAATCTGCAAAAAGATACAAAAACATGAGTTTTTAAGACAAAATAGGCGTCCGCCTAAGGCCACTCGGTCGAGTGCCTAGGACACTCGATCGAGTGGTACCCCTGAACAGAAACAGGGGGCTTTTTACGAGGGCACTCGATCGAGTGCCAGGGTGACTCGATCGAGTGGCACCTCCGAAGACAGATCAGGAAGGTTCTTATCGAGGATACTCGACCGAGTGCCAGGGTGACTCGATCAAGTACCCCCTGAAGTAAAAAAATTTTTGCAAAAAAAAATCAAAAATCGAAAAATCGAGAAATTGGGAAAAATAAAACGCCAAGTAACATACTTGCAGCAATCGGGTGCTCCCGGTAAGACGATTCGATGAATCCCTCTTGCGGTTGTCCAATCCTTGGATAATCTCGCCCGTGATCAGCCAAGCCGGGCTGTGTTCAGTCTCCATCAAGTCCACTACGGTCAAAAGACGGGTGCTTCCCATGCAGGATAGCAAATCCATGTGACCCTCGAAAGCGTATACGTGGAGCATGCAGAAAGAAAAAGCCCTACGGCTGTAAGCCGGCCTGACCCGGACATCGAGAGAATTCATAAATTTCTCAGCCAAGTCGATCAGAGAAATTTTATCACCTTCCATCATGCGGGATACCTCGTTGTGAGAAAGCCCTAGAAATTCTCGAAGCTTCCTCCTAGGGTCATAGATCGAGTACGGGACGACGGGACTGATGGTGGGATTTGCCGCGTCCCCCCACCGTCAAATAAAATCCAACTATACCTAACAGTAGCTAGGGTAAGTCGGGTCGTGTCTACGGGGACGGTTATAGGTGTCTAGACTATGGTCTACTCACAAACAAGGCTAAGTTACGCAAACAAACACACAGGAGACAATAATTGACAAACTATGATGGTTGAAGAGGGTGAAAGTGGGCTAACAATGAACTAGAAATAATATGAACTAATAGAAACCACTAAGATTAACTAAGCAAATAAACTAGAGAAAATGATCGACTAAAGAGGTAGAGAAATCAAATATGGAAAGAGTAGGGTTAGGTCGGGTTCATAAGCATAGTAGGATGGTTGGGTAATCAAGGGCGTAGGTGCCACTTAGTTGCTAAGGTCGGTTTGCGCTCTCGCGCCAAAGCCAAAGTCCGCACTCTCGTGTCTAAGAGTAGACCCGAATATTCATGCAAGATGCTACTCAAAACACAAACATTCAACCACAAATTGAATACACAATGAGAAGAAGAGAACAAGCATGAGAAGCATTGGCCACTACTACCCACACAAGCAATACAACACTCACATAGTGTGCCCAATAAGTGACTAGCAACAAAGGAATCACCTTTACCCTCAATCAAGCCCTAATCACCCATAATCCAAACTTAATCCCCCTACTAACCCCACAAGGAATCTACTCACTCATAATGGAGTCAAAACTAAGATTAACAAAAGAAATAATCATAATAATCAAAACATCCATTAAGAACAAACAATAACAATAAGCAATAAGTAAAGATTAAAACTTGATGATTAAACAAAGAATCAAAGTAAAAGGGAGAAGAGAATTATACCAACTACAAGAGGATGAAAAAGATGAGAACTTGAATTAATAAGAAACCCAAATAAAACTCCAAGGTTGTCAAGCTTGGAATAATCTTCAAGAATCTCCTTAATACAAGACTAATTAACTAGATTAAACTAAGATTAACTAAAGATTAACTAGAGATGAAGAGAGGCTAATTAGGGTTTTGAATGCTTAAGAGAGGTCTAAAATAATCTAGGGTCAAGTAAGATGCTTAAACAATACAAGGGAGGAGTATTTATAGGGTTACAAGAATGAAGGAGGGAGATAAAAGAAGTCACGCGCAGCAGCTGGGCCATCCCATCCGGGACGAGATGGTCCCATCCGGGACGGAGTGGTCCCGACCGGGACGGATTGGTCCTGCCCGGGACGGGTCCAAAACAGAACCTCCGCATTTTGTGCACCTCATCCCGGACGGGATGAGGTCCTTCTCGACGGGGATGGGTCTTGTAGGCCTCCAATATGATCTTTAAGGTCCCTCCTTGCTTCTCATGGGCTTCTCATCGACTCTCGGGTCTCGGGATCGAGTCCTAGGGGCTCGGGATTGGGTCCCAAGGTCTCGGGATCGAATCCAAGGCATCGAGTGATCGTTCCTTTGCTTCGTTGGCTCCAAGAAGTGTATGAAACGAGTCGGAATCGCTCCATATCTCCAATAATGGTCCTAGGAACCTAACAAAAGCTAGAAGAAGCGTAAGTAGCCTCTAAAACCGCTCCGAAGAGCGATTCCACAAGAGAAACCGGGACCAAACACAACAAATAAGCACTACAAACCACACTTATCAACTCCCCCACACTTAACCCTTACTCGCCCTCGAGTAAGCACGAACTAACTACTAAACTAATAAAAACTAAAATACTAGCCGAGCGGGTATTAGCGCACCCTACGCCCTTTCAACTCACGCGAGAACACTTAGAGGAAAAGTGCTCTCTGCAAGGCAAGTGAGGTCTTGCGACAAAACTATGGATACAACCGAACAAGAAAACACATAAACACACAAACACACAAACAAACACTAAACGGTTGCATCCAAGAAGAAACAAATACCGCTTCCCTCCACAAAGCAGTGAAAGAAGCACCGGTTAGGGACTCAAGGCAATTGACAACGTTCCCAAGCTAATGACACAAATCGAAATGGACAAAACCCTAATAGTATGACGACAAAGCAATAAAAACGTTGGTAACTTACCTAGGTTCCTCCTAACCTTCTAAGAACGTACTACGGGACGATAGGCGAGATGGAAAAAGGATGAACCACGAAGTTAGTCGAAACTGTAGGTAAGTGAGACCCCGCCCCCTTTAGCGTTAAGCCAAGAGGGTCGTCCCATGTCCAAAATCGCCCAACTAGTCCAAGTAAAAAGGTGGTCAAGGTTGCAAAATGAGGGAAGACCGACCATTACCGCTATCATCCTTCCTAGGGACTCGGTCCTTTGGTAGGCTCTTCACGGTAATGACCGGAAAAAGGCTTATTTTTGAGATGTGGGAATTATTTTTGTGGGACGGTTTTCTTTTGGCATTTTTCTTTCTTTTGCATTTTTGCTTTGTGTGTTGCTATGCCATTTCTTTTTTTTCTTTTTTTTTTTTCTCATCTTTTGTATTTTTTTTGGCTTTTTGTGCCTTTTCTTTTTCTTCAATCTTTTCTTTCTTTCATTTTCTTTCCTTTTCTTTTCTTTGCCCTTTTGGCTCGGTTTGAGTTGTAGGCATTTCTTTTTGCAACTAAGAAAGAGAGATTTCAACAAATTGCAAATTTATTTTGTGGAAAATGTGTAGATGGTAGAGAAATGGGTAAGTCGGGACGGGCCCTTCCCTTCAAACCCACAAAAAGGGAGAAACTTGGACTAATCAAACAATTTCAAACAAGGTCACCTAAGGGACGGGACTCGACAACCAAGGCCTTTTCACACCATGGATGGTCATAATGGTCAAAATACAAATCCCGTAGTAAATCCCTAGTAAGCTAGGTGGACTCAAGGTAAGAAACCAACGAAATCATTGATTTAGGGTCATTCTACTAGACTAAAGTCCAAGACTCGACTCATACTACTAGAAAGGGAAAGTAAACACTTGAACACTAGCCTCAAAACCGGGTTTTCGAAAACCGTTTACGCACTAGACACAAGTACACATCACAAAACAAAGACACGACAAAAACGAAAGAAAAAGAGGCAAAAGTCAACAAAACAAATCAAATCAAAACAAACAAACAAAGAGAACAAACACCACCCCGAATTTCCAAATAAGTTACCAATCACCCACTAATATGCACAAAGCTCCACCCGAGCACACATCATCACAAATCTTCTCCAAACTCCCCAAGAGACAAAGAGGGAAAAGGGATGAAAGATGTTACCGGATGTCTTGAAAGCTCTCCAAAGCTATCGGTGATTAAGCAACCTATAGGGAAAAAGGGAGGCAAAACACGCACAACACAACAAATATACGACATAACGACACAAAAGGAAAACACACAAAAGAAAATCTTTTTGATTTTTGTGGAAATTTTTCAAATTTTTAGGATTTTTAAAGATTTTTCGAAAAAACTACAAAAATAAAACTAACTATGATAGAATATCGCTCTCCCACACTTAAACCGAGCAATGTCCTCATGCTCGATCGTAGTGCATGGAGCCACTAAAAATAAAGAAACTACGAAAATAAAGCTAGAAATCAAAAATAAAGCGGAGAAAAGGGTAGAATGTGTCTGGCCGGGGTGTAGTCAAGTCACCATGGGCCGAGACAAGAAAAGATATGGATGAGGGAAGAAATAAAAAGAAAGAAATAAAAGGAAATGGTAGGGGAGGACTAGGTGTAATCAAGTCACCTAGCCCGGATTCCGCCCAAATCCGATTAAGTCCTACAAAAAGGGTGAAAATCTTGTAAATTTGGATTTTGAAATGACTCTCGATGTAGTCACTTCATCGAGAGTCGGGAGCAACAATTACCAAGGCCCCGAGGGCCACCATGACATAAGGGGAAGGGGAATTAACAAAAGAAGACAAGCAATAAAAGACGGAAAAGAAAGGATAGTTGCCGTACCATGCGGTTAGCAACTCACTCGCTCCATCGTCTCATAGGTCGATATCGGCACGTAGCTAGTCGTCGTTATTGCTATTCCCCTCCAATCACGATATGGTTCCATGGTTGGAGCACAAAGGTATAAGGAGGTGGGTTTTGATGTGAAAGTCGGTGTAGAGTGAAATGAAAATGAGGTGAATGTGTAAATATGAAGCATAGGGGTCATACGATAGGTGCAAGGGTAGTTAGGGAGGTTGGGAGGGGGTATAAAGTGGTAGGGTGGGCTCAAATGACAAAGAAAAGGCCAAAGGAGGAACAAGGCATCATCCCGGTCGGGATGACATACCCGTCCCGGTCGGGAAGCCCTCGTCCCGGTCGAGATGACACTCTAGAGAACCCCATTTTTGGCACACTCATCCCGGACGGGATGACATCCTTCCCGGTCGGGATGGTTCATCCTTCCCGGTCGGGATGCACTCTTCTCGGTCGGGAAGAGTCTCCTAGCCCTCTATAACTCCAAAAGCTCGTTCCAAGCTTCAAAAACCGACTCCCCTTCACACAGTCCAAGCTCTAACAATGACCACTCCTCTCTAGAATTCATCTTCACTTCACACCTACAAATAAGCTCAAAACATTGATCAAAATCCCTCCCTCACATCACTCATCAAAATGAATTCCAACTCACAAGAATTTCACAAAATATAAAAGAATAAGAAAGAAATATATACAATAAGACGGTTCTTTTGGAACTCCGTCAAACCAAGGATGGTGCACTCTTCAATTATTTTTCGACAACACTATAACCAATTCCATCGCCATCAAGGGCACGAAGAAACAAATCGAAGGCTCTCGCAAAGTCTTCAATCAAGCTAGTGCAATACCAACCTCCACTCCAAGGATCATCACATCCTAGCCTCGACGTTCCCGGGGCATCCCGATCTACTAAGTTCAATGGCTTGAACTTGTACTTTCGATCCTTTGGTATATACCTAAACGTCCATCTATCCTCATGTGGCCCCAAGGGAGGCTCATCTTCCTTCTTGTCTTGGCACTTGTCTTCACACTCATGATATGGGCACTCATCCGCCCCAATCTCGGAATCATCATCCTCAATTTCATAGAAGTCGTTCGTCAAGCTTTTACTCGTCCCATCCCCTAGACCGATGTCTTTCATGGCGGAGATCATTTTACAAGACTCATCATTAGTAGGCGAAGTGTTGCCTTGGAGGTCAAACACGAGCTTCTCGTCGCCTAGCTCAAATGTGATCCTACCGTTCTTTACATCGATCATAGCACCGGTGGTGTGTAGAAATGGGCGCCTAAGGATAATGGGAGTGATAGCATCTTCCGGCATGTCAAGCACAAGGAATTCGACCAGAATGAAGAACTTCCCGATTCTTATTGGCACATCTTCCAACATCCCCAAAGGTCGGTTGAGGGAACTATCGGCCATTTGGAGTGTAATGGAAGTACTCTTGAGCTCCTTCATCCCAAGTCGCTCACAAATAGAATAGGGAATGATGCTTACACTCGCACCCAAATCACATAGTGCTCTCTCAATCTTAAAGTTGCCTATGGTGCACGGGATCGAGAAACTACCCGGATCCTTCAACTTGGGAAGCGTGAAACCTTGAATAAGTTCGCTCACCACTCTTGTGAATGCTATGGTCTCTTCCTTGTCGACGAATCTCTTCCTAGCCAAGATTTCTTTCATGAATCTTCCATATGCCGGGATTTGGGTAAGTAGATCGGTAAATGGGACACTCACATCCAATTTCTTCACAATGTTGAGGAACTTGTCATATTGGATATCCGCCTTGGTCTTCATTTGCCTTGTTGGGAAAGGCAACTTGATATGAACCTTGTTTTGCTCCATAAGGGTGGACTTCTCAAATGACACTTTCCTTTTACCCTTGTATTTTCCTTGAAGTGGGGGAAGCTTGTCTTCTTGGGGTTTCTCAATCTCCCATAAGACTTGCTCCTCTATTGGATTTCCCAAGCTTGGATCTTCTTGAGTTGGAGACACAACTTCTTTCGTTGGTACATGCTCACTAGGGGGTGGGGGAGAGTTATAAGATGAACCACTCCTCGTGGTAATAGCATTCACATGCTCGAATTTCGCCATTTCACCTTGAGGAGGTAATTGCCCCTTTTGCCTTGAAGAGCTACCCGAAGAAAGTTGAGCTATTTGGGTCTCGAGCATCTTCATATGAGCATCTCTTGCCAAGTTATCCCTTTGAAGTTGAGTAATGATTTCTTGTTGGGTTCTTTGTGTCTCCAATTGACTCCTTTGCATGTCCAACATTGACTTTTGCATGTCGAAATCCCGAGGAGGAGATTGTTGGTTATGAGGAGTGTTTGTGATGGCTAGAGGAATGCCATAATCATGAGTAGGAGACCGACTCCTTGGCTTGCTTTCTTGTCGATTAGCTTGGGTTGCTTGTTGATGGTTCCCTTGGAACCCATGAGAGTTGCCTTGATTAAGGCCTTGATTGTTGCCATGGTTGTAGTTTTGATGTCCTTGGTTATGTTGGTTTCCTTGGAAACCACTTTGATTGAAATTCCCTTGTTGGAATCCTTGATTGTTGTTGAAGGTACCTTGGTTATTTTGCTTGAAGTTGTTGAATGGCCTTGTGTTGCCTTGATAACCTTGGTATCCTTGATTGTTGTCCCTTAAGGAAGGTGGAACATAGGGACGGTGTTGTAGAGCTTGTTGTTGAGAAGCTTGATGGGAAGCTTGGTACATATTAGGATAAGGGGCACCTTGCTTGAACGCTTGAAAGGCGTTCACTTGCTCAATACTTCCCCGACAATGTATAGGCTCATGTCCAACTATCCCACAAGTATCGCACATCCCATAATAAGGTGTATGAGGCACAACTCCCAAAGCATTAACTTCATAAATCGAGTGTTGGTTGGAGGAACTAGCGCTTTGAACTTGATTGAGGTGGCTTTGGAGCTTCTTGTCAATGGTCTCCATGTGAGTTTTTAATTGAGCTCCAAGGTCAATGCTTAGTTGTGTGATAGCATCGACCTCGTGCCTACCTCCTCGATTCGCCTTCCTAGGCCTTGAGTATTGAGAATTGTGGACCGCCATCTCTTCAATTCTTAACCAAGTTTGGTCATCATCCACCTCGGTAAACCTTCCATTCGATCCCATGTTGAGAATGGCCCTTGAGTCTTCATATAATCCGTTCCAAAATTGTTGAACAAGGAACCATTGTGATAGACCATGGTGAGGGCAAGAGCGGATCAAGGCTTTGAATCTTTCCCAAGCTTTGTAGAGGCTTTCTTCATCACGTTGTTAGAATCCCGTGATAGAGGCTCTCAATAGATTTGTCTTCTCCGGGGGATAGAATTGTTGGTAAAAAGCCAATGCTAGCTTCTTCCAAGTATCAATACCAAGAGTCGCCTTGTCCAACCCTTTGAACCATTGCTTTGCTTTACCGATCAAAGAGAAAGGAAATAGTACCCACCGGATTTGGTCTTGGGTTATTCCCGGTTGTGAAATAGCATCGCAATAATTCGAAAAGGTTTCCATGTGTTGATGAGGATCTTCGGTTGGTAACCCATTAAATTGGCTTCGCTCGACCAATTGGATAAATTGAGTCTTTGCCACAAAATTGCCGGTATATGCCTCTGGTAAAGCGGTTGGACCGGGCAAGACATCTTCCAACGTTGAGTGTGAAGAGAACTTAGGCATTATTGGATATGCGGGAGAGGACGGTGTAGATGGTGTTGATGTAGAAGTAGAGGGGGAACTAGGTTGAGAAGTACCAAAAGGATTTATAAAGATCCCTTCGATAATGCCTTGAGGTTGCTCGATAAAGTCGGATCCTTGGGCTTGTTCTTCGGTGGTATTGCTAGCACTTGGTTGAGAGATTCTAACCCGGCCAATCGTCCGTTGGCGAAAGGCTCTAAAGAGTCTTTTCGGCTCTGGATTGAAGAGAAAGAATTCGCCTCCCCTCCTAGGCATACACTACACACTAGAGCAAACGTGAGAACACCTAGTGCTTTATAGGCACTAGGCAAAGACAATAAACGAGCACTACTCAAGACAAAGAGAAAAAGAAGCTAAAGAAATTAAGAAAAAACCTACACAATATGCACAAGAGATAGAAGAAGAGCACAAGAAGGGTAACTAAGTCAAGCTAATAAGCAAACTAAGTCTAAACATGCACCGTCCCCGGCAACGGCGCCAAATTGATGGTGGGATTTGCCGCGTCCCCCCACCGTAAAATAAAATCCAACTATACCTAACGGTAGCTAGGGTAAGTCGGGTCGTGTCCACGGGGAGGGTTATAGGTATCTAGACTATGGTCTACTCACAAACAAGGCTAAGTTACGCAAACAAACACACAAGAGATAATAATTGACAAACTATGATGGTTGAAGAGGGTGAAAATGGGCTAACAATGAACTAGAAATAATATGAACTAATAGAAACCACTAAGATTAACTAAGCAAATAAACTAGAGAAAATGATCGACTAAAGAGGTATAGAAATCAAATATGGAAAAGAGTAGGGTTAGGTCGGGTTCATAAGCATAGTAGGATGGTTGGGTAATCAAGGGCGTAGGTGCCACTTAGTTGCTAAGGTCGGTTTGCGCTCTCGCGCCAAAGCCAAAGTCCGCACTCTCGTGTCTAAGAATAGACCCGAATATTCATGCAAGATGCTACTCAAAACACAAACATTCAACCACAAATTGAATACACAATGAGAAGAAGAGAACAAACATGAGAAGCATTGGCCACTACTACCCACACAAGCAATACAACAAACACATAGTGTGCCCAATAAGTGACTAGCAACAAAGGAATCACCTTTACCCTCAATCAAGCCCTAATCACCCATAATCCACACTTAATCCCCCTACTAACCCCACAAGGAATCTACTCACTCATAATGAAGTCAAAACTAAGATTAACAAAAGAAATAATCATAATAATCAAAACGTCCATTAAGAACAAACAATAACAATAAGCAATAAGTAAAGATTAAAACTTGATGATTAAACAAAGAATCAAAGTAAAAGGGAGAAGAGAATTATACCAACTACAAGAGGATGAAAAAGATGAGAACTTGAATTAATAAGAAACCCAAATAAAACTCCAAGGTTGTCAAGCTTGGAATAATCTTCAAGAATCTCCTTAATACAAGATTAATTAACTAGATTAAACTAAGATTAACTAGAGATGAAGAGAGGCTAATTAGGGTTTTGAATGCTTAAGAGAGGTCTAAAATAATCTAGGGTCAAGTAAGATGCTTAAACAATACAAGGGAGGAGTATTTATAGGGTTACAAGAATGAAGGAGGGAGATAAAAGAAGTCACGCGCAGCAGCTGGGCCATCCCGTCCGGGACGGGTCCAAAACAGAACCTCCGCATTTTGTGCACGGGATGAGGTCCTTCCCGACGGGGATGGGTCTTGTAGGCCTCCAATATGATCTTTAAGGTCCCTCCTTGCTTCTCATGGGCTTCTCATCGACTCTCGGGTCTCGGGATCGAGTCCTAGGGGCTCGGGATTGGGTCCCAAGGTCTCGGGATCGAATCCAAGGCATCGAGTGATCGTTCCTTTGCTTCGTTGGCTCCAAAAAGTGTATGAAACGAGTCGGAATCGCTCCATATCTCCAATAATGGTCCTAGGAACCTAACAAAAGCTAGAAGAAGCGTAAGTAGCCTCTAAAACCGCTCCGAAGAGCGATTCCACAAGAGAAACCGGGACCAAACACAACAAATAAGCACTACAAACCACACTTATCAGGGACGGAGTATTGGGTTCCATCCTCCTATAGCTGCAATCTCCTCAGGTAAAGGGCAAACTTTGCCCCGAGGAAAGGCAAAGACATGATATATGTCATCCCAGTAAGCCAAGCAGGCATCCAAGAAATAACGATCAACCACCATCTGGCGGAACGGGTACAGCTGAGTGATACCCGTCTGGTTAAGCGTTACCCTATCTGCGTCCCTGAAGTGCCGGGATCATTCTTGCAGCATCACGGTCAATCTATCAATTCCCATGGCTAGTTTCTTGAGAAGGATGAAAAGGCTTTCTTTTTAAGAAGAGAGTGAATTGTGATGGAATTGTGAGAAAATCAAGGGTATTGAGGGGGTATTTATAGTATTAACTCTATAGCCCTCTTTCCATATCTTTTCATGCACAAGGGTTTCCTAATCCCGATCGGAATCAACCCGCAAGCCTAGTCCCGATACTAGCACAAAATATTTCATCCCGAACTTTCCTAATTTCTTTAGGAGTCAAAATTTCAAACGAAATTCAAAATTTCAAAATTTTCAAAATTTTCAAAAATCATTTTTCCCCAGCGCGAGTCATTTTACTACCTACGTGTTGCTTGCATTTTATGTGACTTATACAGGTACGACTCAAACAGGGACATGCAACCCACGATATCTCCCCAACGGAAGCCAACGGTGGCATTTCACGGGATGGGCCTACATGCAGGTGCACCCAGGACTTATGCGACAAGTCCAATTCCCCACGAAATTATCGTCATCAGCTCAGGTATGACTTCTAGCTTGTGGCTGGCGAGCCCTTCACGCGAGTCTAATGGACTATAAACGACCCGACCGGAAGTCCACCAGGTTTCAATCCTCGATTGACCTGGTGGCTACTCTAACTTTCGCCTTGTCCAAGCCTCAGTCAGAGTGGGGGCTCTGTAGACACCCGCATTTTGACTGCCAGGTGTCTATGGTAGTTTCCCAAAAAAAACACCCGATGATGATCGGACGCTAATGTGTTTCTACGCGCTCGGATATGGGCTCAAATCCATTAGTTGTTGGCTAAAGCACTTACGGAGTACAAACCTCACAAAATTAACCTCGAATCCAGGCCCAGTGGACCGTTCCGAGTCAAACAAGACTAATTTGGGCCAAAACCGACACCGGAAATAAAACCGACTTTTTTTTACGATTGGGTCAACCCTGGTCAAAGTCGTTTCCGAGACATACAAAACAACCATTCACAACATCAAAAAGTCCAAGTCAAACACAAACCTATCAAAAACCCAAGTCACGGTCCAAAGCAATGGACCCGCGCGACCCAGCTGGGCCACTCGATCGAGTGCCCCACCCACTCGATCGAGTGGGCCTGTTTCGAGCCCGACGGCTGACGCACTGGGCCACTCGACCGAGTCAGCTGGTTACTCGGTCGAGTAACCCTAACCGAGGTCTTAGGCTTGGCCTATATAAACACCCTCATGCACAACCTTTCAAGCATCTTTTTTTACTTTACAAAAAACCCTAATTCTACCCTAATCAACTACTCAACCCTAATACAACACTCAAGCCCTAACCCTAGTACCTAGGAGGCAAACCTAACCACCACAACTCAACCTCCATAAGCCTCGAAACTCCCGTGTTAAAGCCGCGACTACGAGTCTATACCGAGCACAAGAACATGTAGGTTGAGGGTGCAAAACCCTTTCTTCCCTTCTCCTCCTCTTCTCGTCGTCTTCCTTTTCTCCTCGCGTTCTTATTTTCGTTTTTTATTTTGTTCGTTGCGTCATAATATTGATAATACCATTAATATCAAAGCATTAAAATACTTATCAATTTATGTCGAATAAGAGGGATATCGGAATAAGAAAACACGAATATACAAGTGTACTGCACACAGCGTTGACAGTCGCTTATTCCGGTACCCCGACTATTTGATTATTGAGATAAGTTAACTTAAACAATAATTCGTTATTATTTTTGTCGGCATCATCTTTAACCTTGTATTCATCTATTTCTAAAGTCAATTTTCAATAAGGGTCGAAACCCGTTGATGCGGATCCGACATCACAATCCCTAGGGATTTATTTCGATGTGGGAAAAGCCGAGGGAATCAAGTCTTTCAATTATAGCGTAGTGTCAATCTCGTAGATTCGATACTAATTCCGTAATTAGGCGTCGAATCTAACGATCTAGTCATGCAAGTTAGCTAACGCGATTTCTATTGATGCTAAGATAATTGTCAATACAATTCAATAGAATTACGACATTATTAAACGCGGAGGAAATTTACCCATATCGCGATAGTTGATTCAAGCGACTCAAAGCAATTTTTTTTTTTTTTTTCACTCTAAGTATTCCATACCGATTCAGTAATCGAATATGGAATACAACGAGTACGTAATTTCAGAATTGAGTATAAATTCCACAATATTTATGCCCAATTCGTCAAACCATCAAAAATCAAGAGCAATTTCAAAGTCGATAATTAAAATTGCAAACGACACGGTTCGTACAGGTGCCACTCGACCGAGTGCCTACAACACTCGATCGAGTGACATCACAAAAACCGAGATAGAATATCTCTTACGACCTCTACTCGGTCGAGTCTTATAGTGACTCGGTCGAGTAGCAACGTACTCGGTCGAGTTAGTCAATAACTCGGTCGAGTAGGGTCCATAACACGAAACAGAATGTCTCTACGACCTCCACTCGATCGAGTCTCACAGTGACTCGGTCGAGTGGCGATGTACTCGGTCGATTTGGCCAATAACTCGGTCGAGTAGGGTCGTAAAACCTGGACAAAACCTTTTTCAGAGGTCCACTCGGTCGAGTCACGCAATGACTCGGTCGAGTGGCCCTTAATCACGTCAAACCGTGAGTCCTACAAAGGTATTCAAGTCTCGTCAATCGTTTTTCGTGACTTAAGTCACCACGTGTTTAATTAATCACGTGAAACACCTTTTTCAAAACCATGCATTAACTCATTTGCATAATTCTACATCATTCAATACTTTCATAAACTGTTATATCGTTACTAACGCGTTTATTGTTCTCTTGTCAACTTTTGGTTGTTTATTTTATCGTACTAAAATGAACCCACATGCTAAAATTCCATTTTGACGTAGAATTAATTGCATTAAATTGACATAGAAACCCTCTTTTCAATTCCTCACATGCCTAGGAAAACAATGTTTGCATAAGCATTTTTCCCGTTTTACTAACGCGCGTATTGGAAAGTCATTCAAATTCTTAGTAGAGGCCGCTAATGTGCGGGCGGGGTTGGGTGTCCTTTGTGGACTTCCCAACACGTACCCTCACCCCTTACTCAGAACCTCGATTTCCGGATGTCCGAAACCGTTGGCGCACGAGAGTCATTCCATACACGATATCCGATAATGTCGGTATCGGTATCGCAATGCAAAGGGACGAGTCCAATAAACTCTGACATCGAAAATGAGCCGTATTTTGTATACGGACCACTACGACATAGAGTGGGCTCGAATGGTTCCGAATAACCACAAAATTCGGTGGCGACTCCACATAGACCTAAATTTCCATTCGATCCGTTTCATATGGAGATTCATTCGCCTCTCCAAACCTGCGCGTGGCCGCGTCGGGGTGGACCTATGTCATGTCCACAGTTTGACACCTATTACAAGCTATGTTTAAAACAGATATATTGCCTTCATTCACCAGGACGTTACCTTTGCAGGTACTACGTCCAACTTAATAGTTCAAACACCCTCTTCAACCTTCCAGAGTTGCGTCACTGCTGCATCAACATTGTCTCATCCGTCCATCCATTGGCAATACGATAGGGAAACAGTTATACACAGCCTTGCGAGAGACATCTTCGGCGCTGGGTCGTCAGCATCTTTGGTAGAGGAACACCAAAAATTAGGGGTTTGCAAAATCCGGGTCGGACCGGAAAAATGGACCGGACCGGACCGGACCCGGAATAAAAAATTCCGGTCCGGGTTCCGGTCCATCATTTTGGGCGATTTCGGGTTCCGGTCCGGTCCGGTCCTGACCCGGTTTTTTCCGGTCTGGACCGATTTGGACCGGAAAGACCGGAATTATGCTTATTTCTTAAAAATTCCGGTCTAATCGGTCCAAACCAGTCCAACCGGTACGAAATTTTGGACCGGAATTTCAAAAAAAATTGAAAATTCCGGGTCAACCGGTTCAACCGGTCCGATTCGGTCTTGGACTGGAATTTTTCCAGTCTGGTCCCGGTCCGAAATTTTGTAATTCCGGTCCGGGTCCGGTCCGAATTTTTTCTACATTCCGGTTCCGGGTCCACCCGGGTCCGGTCCGGGTCGGACCGGATGCACAGCCCAACCAACAATTGAATGAAGGTTTAGCTAAGTTAAAGCAATTTATAAAGTCTATTCATTGTTAATTTTTTTAGTTCACACATCTAAACTTACATAAGGTAATGACTATTTTACTAATGTTTAAATAGAGTGGGATGGTTACGTGGACATCGGTGACCCAGGATACTCTTGCCGTAAGTGCGCGGCACAGTTGTGGTATAATAAAAGAGATCGTATGGATCGAAAAACGTTGAACCCAACTTTCACAATGTGTTGCAAGGATGGTATTGTGGAGCCACCGTACCTCCAAAATCCTCCACAACTTCTGCTTGACTTACTCACAGGTCAACACCCGAAAAGTGGTCATTTTAAGGACAACATTCGCAACTACAACAATGGTTTTTCAATGACGTCCATAGGGGGAAAGATTGACCACGAAATTAACAAAGGAAGAGGTACATACACCTTCAGATTGAGTGGACAGAACAGTCACCGTATCGGCAGCCTGTTACCTTCTGAAAACGAAGACCCAAAGTTCTGCCAATTATATATATACGACACCGAAGAAGAGATATCAAATAGAAAAAATGCATTGAGGTAAGTCGCAATTTCAAGTACAGAATAGACTTATATAGCATCTCCTAATACTTTCTGCAAAACATGAAACTGTTGAAATTCTTACACACGCAGTTTGTATAAGAAGAACACTTGGGATTCGCAGCTGATGGCAGATCTAAAAAGGATGCTCGATGAATACAATCCTTTGGTAAAGTGTTTCAGGATGGCAAGGGATCGAATTAAAAATGCTGAAACTGAAGATGAGGTCAGGCTAAGACTTATCAGTGGCAGACACGTTGATGGCAGGATATATAACTTACCATCCGTTTTCGAAGTTGCAGCTCTGATTTTTGGTGACATTGAGGACACAATAGACAGTCGAGATATCATTGTCGAGGAGAGATTTGGCAAATTGCAACGAATTTCAGAACTTCACCCATCTTACCTTTCCCTTCAATACCCGTTTCTTTTCCCACGTGGCAAGGACGGTCCACGCCTAGGCATTGCTCACAGTGAACAATCTATAGCTTCATCTAAAAATCCAGAAACTGGAAGAAATAAGCTGACACTTAGAGAATGGTTCGCATTTCGTATCACGGATAGGCCTGCTGACGTCGAGCCACCAACGATATTGAACGCAGCCAATCTTTTCCAGCAGTTCTGCGTCGACGGTTACACAATGGTTGAAGCTCAAAGACTCTTATATTTTAGACTTAATTAGCCTAAATTGAGATCAGAAAATTACAAACGTCTAGCTGCGTCAGTTGAGAGCGGGGTAACATAACCTGGGTCGTCTGGTTCACGTTACATTGTTCCGTCAAGTTTTCTAGGGGGAAAAGGGTATATGAGGGAGACTTATCAGGATACCATGGCCATATGTAGGTGGTGTGGTTACCCGGATTTATTTATCACATTCACCTGCATTCCGAAATGGCCAGAAATCACCAGATTTGTGAAGTCAAAGGGCGTACGTAGTGAGCACAGACCTGATATCCTTACCAGAGTCTTTAAAATGAAACTCGAGCAATTGATCAAGGACTGCAAGGATGGACTAATATTCGGTAGAACAAGGGCAGGTAATGTTATAATCACATGTTTTGCGTTGACTATCATTTTTTCGTTGGATTATTAATCATAAATGGTGCTTTTTAACACCTACAATTTTTTCCCAAACTATCAATTTTTCTACAGTCTTTATTACACGTTACCTGAATGCTAGCCTGAGCTAACAATATCGTATCGAACTATAACCTTTTTGTCATGCTATTTATTAACATATTTCACACTCACGAGTAATTTCTGTTTCTCTATTTGTCACAGTTGTATACACCGTTGAATTTCAGAAGCGAGGTCTTCCTCATGCCCATATACTATTATTTCTACACTGGGAGGATAAGTTCCCCGTCGTTGAGGATGTAGACGGTATCATTAGTGCTGAACTACCGGATAAAGATGAAAATCCGGTCCTATTCAACGCAGTTTCTGAGTTGATGATACATGGACCATGTGGTCTTGCAAATCCTAAGGTAGTTTGTATGCAGGATGAAGTATGCACCAAAAGGTTTTCGAGGCCATTCAATGACTGCACCACTGTCGACGGGGATGGTTATCCAATTTATAAGAGGGCAGACAATGGAGTTACTGTGGATAAGGGTGGTGTCCCAGTTCACAACGGATTCGTTGTTCCCTACAACCCTGACTTACTGACGCGTTACCGTGCACACATAAACGTAGAATGGTGTAATCAAGGTAGGTATATCAAGTACCTGTTCAAATACATAAACAAGGGTTATGATAGAGTTACCGTGGGTGCATTAGTCAGAGGGAAAACAGGCGAGGTTGATCAGATAAAAGAGTACTATGACTGCCGGTACATATCTCCATGTGAAGCCGTTTGGAGGATATTTGGTTTCGATATACATTACAGAACTCCTCCAGTGTTACGCCTCGATTATCATCTTCCGAACGAGCAGAATGTTGTCTTTAACGATAACGACCCGTTAGAAGAAGTTATGGCTCGATCAGGTGGTGCACGTACAAAATTCACAGCCTGGCTTGACTACAACAAAGAACACCCTGATGGTCGTGACCTTACACACTCAGAGTTCCCGAACAGATATGTGTGGCACGCCAAGGAGAAGAAGTGGGCTTCGAGAAAACAAGGATTCACCTTAGGTAGAATGTTCCATATGTCGCCTACAGGTGGTGAGAGATATTATATGTGGACCCTCCTCAATTTTGTCAGAGGTGCTACTTCTTATCAAGACATCAGAACCGTTAATGGCGTCATTCACCCGACTTTCAAGGACGCTTGCTACACCCGTGGTCTGCTCGGCGATGACAAGGAATACATCGACGCTATAGAGGAAGCAAGCTACTGGGGATCGGGGTATTTTCTTCGTAATCTATTTGCCACTCTTCTATTCTCCAGATCCTTGATTAAACCGGAATATGTTTGGGAGAAGGCTTGGCATTTTTTAAGCGAAGATATACTATACTTGAGGCGGACTCAGCTGCGTAAATATGGTAATATTTTTATTCCGCCTAAATTGCATGAAATTTATGTTATTCTGATGTGCTCTCCAGTCATCTTATTTTTTGGTTTCATTCGTCCACTAGATTTACAGATGAGTAGCGAAGAGTTACAGAATTATGCACTAGCAGAAATAGAACAAGCATTGCAACGTAACGGATGTAGTTTACGAAAGTTTGAAAATATGCCTTTCCCAGATTTCGAGTTAGCGTCAGTCCATACAAACAGGCTTATTTCGGATGCACTCTCATACAATCGTGACGAGCAGGCTGCAATACATGACAATTGTATGAAATCTTTAACTGAAGAACAGAAAAAAGTCTACGACAAAATAATGGGCGCAGTTCTTCGTTCTGACGGGGGATTATTCTTTCTCTACGGTCATGGCGGGACGGGAAAAACATTCATATGGAGAACACTTTGTGCCGCTCTCAGAAGGAAGGGGGGGTATTGTTCTACCTGTAGCGTCCAGCGGGATTGCTGCAATTCTAATGCCGGGTGGTCGGACAACCACTCTCGATTCAGTATACCGATTAACATTGAAGAAAATTCAATATGTCCCGGAATTAAACCAGGGACGGACCTCGCTGCACTCATACTACGAGCTAAACTCATTATATGGGATGAAGCACCGATGGTTAATCGGCATTGTTTTGAAGCCTTGGATCGTAGCCTACGCGATATAGAAAGGTTCGCACCGGACGGTGACATGGACCAACCCTTTGGAGGTAAAGTGGTTGTTCTTGGTGGTGACTTTAGGCAAATTCTTCCCGTTGTAGCTAAGGGAAGCCGCCAAGACATAGTCCGTGCATCTATATTCTCATCTCCCCTCTGGAGATATTGCAAGGTATATATTCTCTTACGTACATCAAAGACGTATATTACTTGAATGTTAGTATAACTCGATCATACCTTAGAAGACATATTTTGAGCATGTACACTGTCAGTGAATGTATAACAGTAGGTCTTCTTTTTTGGCGCACAGATCCTCAAATTATCTCGGAACATGAGACTCGAGTCAGGACTAAGTGAGAAGGACAATGCAGAGTTGCGTGACTTCTCAGAATGGATTCTGAATGTCGGGGACGGAACTGCTGGTGGTCCTAATGACGGGATAGCAAAAGTAAAATTACCCGAGGACATTATAATCGAAGATGAGGGAGATCCAATATCATCCATTGTTCAGTCAATATACCCCAACCTTGACCGCAACCTCAAGGACACTGAATTCTTCCATGAAAGAGCCATTCTAGCACCAACCAATGACGTCGTGGAAGAAGTTAATAAGTACATCCTTTCTCTAATTCCTGGTGATGAGACAACGTACCTGAGTTCCGATGAAATTAGTAAAAGCGAGACAAGTATTATAATACGTGACCTGTATTCCACTGAATTTCTTAACACGATTCACTGCTCTGGACTACCTAACCATAGAATAACACTGAAAGTCAGATGCATAATTATGTTGCTGAGGAACATAGACCAGGCCAACGGACTATGCAACAAAACTAGATTGGTGGTGACGGATTTGGGAGATAGAGTAATTGCAGCAGATGTTATATCTGGAACTACTAAGGGACTCAAGGTCTTCATTCCAAGGATCACTGTCGACCCATCTGACGAGACAAAGTTCCCCGTTAAATTCTTGAGACGACAATTCCCGATTGCAGTCTGTTATGCAATGACTATTAATAAGAGTCAAGGTCAGTCACTTAAACACGTTGGACTGTATTTACCTAGACCGGTTTTCACACACGGACAGCTGTATGTTGCTATATCAAGGGTAACAACCAGACGTGGGTTGAAGATATTAGTTCCATCTGATACCACAGCTTTAGATGTCATCACTCCCACCACAACGAACGTTGTCTACAAGGAGGTATTTTCTCATATTAGGTAGTCATCGAGTCAACACAATTCCTAATGTCGTTTGTGTTTTAGTCGGACAATAATTCAGCACACAGCGTTTCTGTAGTCTACTGCTTCATTTTCTTATGTACACCTACATCCATTGTTCTTCGCTCTTTCAGAAACGGCACTCCTGTTCTGAAATTTTTCGCTTTTCAAACAAATATGATCTTTCAGAAACGTGATATCAATTACATCTGCAATTCATCTAAAAAGATTCCCAACAGCAACAGCAACTCATTGCTTAATACCATGTAATTAACAATTTTAGTTTATTTAGCATCGAGTGATGCAAGTAAAAGCGGGGTTATCGTATTATGTTATCGGTAGAGAATACGAGATAGTATCATAAATAACGGTCTATAACCACTCGATTATATTACATTCAAAACATGGATGATTATTTTACAAACACACTAGCAATACATAGGATAGAAACAGTCTACACGGTTATTACATAGGTTGGATATAAACTACTGCATATTCGACCACATTTTCTCGACGTCGAAATCATCACTGAACTTCTAATAATGTAGTCCCCCGTCTACGAGAAACCAGTTGGACTACCCCATACAAAGACTAAGTACATATATAATTAGTTAACAACCAACTAATGACAGTAGATGTACTAATAAGTACATATATAACTACCGTCATAAAAACCCGCTGGCCAGATAACAACAAACTACTGAAATTAGATGTACTTACTGCCAACAATAACCATCAACCTGCACACAGTAATATAAAATACGTAACACATTACGATAATAACATCACCACTTAAATGTCAAACACCATGTACCAATTCACTTTTTACTGTAGAACCCGGGGCAGTGGGACATCAGGAGACTCATGATGCACGCATACACCGACGTATTATCTTCATCCGTGTCGCTGTAGCCTAGCGTCTTCTCTATATCAGGCACAATTCTCAGGCCTGTCCCCTTCATCATTAAGTCCTCATCTTCCTCTTTTGCTACCCATAGGTGAGGACCAGCTATTGTGTACAGCTCCTTTTCGTAATCAGCTTTCCCCTTGCCCACTCTCTCGAACGTCTTCTGCAGCTTAAATGCTTGCCTATAACAATCGTCATCATTCTCAAACTCTAGGACTACAGCCCTTAGAAAGTTTGGGTTATTCCATACATGGAGAATATGCCTTATACAATACCCCAACCTTCGCAGCTCATCCCTCACACAGGTAAAGCTTCTTCCGATTACTCTATTAGGTTTTTCTATAGAATAAGGCAAATTATGCGTAACACAGGTAGGAGGATACACATACTTTTCTGCCATTGTTGTATTTATATGTTTATATTTAGTTTTATTTTGATTTGTGCCTTGAACATTCATACTCACCACCCCTTTTATAGATGGAAAGGAGGGCAGGTTATCATGCAATATTCACTGTTATTTTCGACAAATGTCAAGGAGGCTATACAATTGACGTATTTACTTGCTCAGCTGATGATGTTTTCATGACTAAACTCTTAATGCAAGTCTACAACTAAGTAAACAATGTAGCATGTGATGCTTACCTATACAAGCAACAATCTAATCTAGAATCTTTTTTGTTTTCCAATGCTATGACTTAATGAATTGCCAACTCTTATTTGTTGAATTCCCGTCACTGTTTGAGCATGTTATGGTGTTATTATTTGTAATGAAGAGTAGCTGAAGCAATGCAGGTAGTACACTTATTTGTTTCCTTCATCAACAGTGTGTTCGATATTCGAAGCATATCGTAATGCAGAAAGTACCTGATTTGAAGTATATTTCGATCGTTTCGTCTAATTTATCATCAGTGCATGTGTTAGACATCGATAATATTTCATGAGATAATGGGATTTATTTTCATTTACAACATTGACAAGAATTGTAGACTAACTTTATAGCTTTGGTACATTTCATGATTGCCATTTGTCGGTCATATTTACAACGTATTAGGGTGAACTATATTATTTTTTATATTTCATGTTTGATATTATTTATTCATAACTTTAGTCTACAACAATTGCATCAATAACCAATATCGATTTTTCTTACATTTCGGATATCTAAATCATTAGTTCACGTATTCCTTTTTATTTAGCTCACGTGCTCCATCATTCTCATCTTTAGTCCATAATGACTTTGTCATTTCGTATATTGTACGTTTTCCATTAGTCATTGACAAATTAATTGTTCAATCGTAACTATGTCAATAACTAAGATTGATTTCCTTCACATCCATACGTTCCTTAATACTATCATAGACAGACAATCTAAGAGCAATCGCTACTCAACCCCGTGATTTTATCACGGGTATTGTACTAGTCAAACAATAAAAAAAAGTACAACAAATCCACAATAAAAGAAAATGATGGACTGAATGCTATACGAACAGAAATGTAGAGATATAATCAAGAGTAAATTAAAAATTACTCCCTTTTGAATTTTTTGTAAAAAATAACTCCCAAAATCTATCAAAAGTTCAAAAATTACTCCAAAATATAGTTTTTTTGACGAAAATGCCCCTAACTTTTTTACGTTATATTATTTCACCTCACCCTCTAACCAAGAGCATTTTCGTCCTAAAAATAAATTTGGGAGCAATTTTTGAACTTTTGATAGATTTTGGGAGTTATTTTTAACAAAAATTTCAAAAGGGAGTAAATTTTAAAATTGGTATTTTAAAAGGGAGTAATTTTTAATTTACTCTACAATCAACCTCACTTCAAAAAGATTGAAACTTTATTTTGTAAGATGAATTTTAATATTTTCATTGTTTGGTGTGTGGATTACAAAGGGAAATGAAAAATTGTGAGGGAAAAAATTTATGGAAGGAAAAATTGTGGGTATGAGAAGAATATATGGGGATGACAAAATTGTTGGAAAAATAAAAATTTATGGGAACAAAAAATTTGTGAGGGGAAGAGAGCATAATTAAGGGGATTATTGATGAAGGGGGCGTAATTAATGGGTATTAATGATGAATCAACATTAATTAATTAACCGGGTAGTTGGATTAAGGGGGATTGGAATTGATTGCAATCCTCTATATATTAAATCAGAAACCAAATCACAGGTTTCAAGAGCAATACAATGCTCTATTTCAAAATAGGCCTCAATTTTCACTCAATTGGATTTCAATCAATTCCAATTCCAATTCCTTTAGCCAATTTCAATTCAATTGCAATCAAATCCCAAATCCCTTAATCCAACAACCCGCCTCATTAAATGATGCTGTAGACACCCGCATTTTGCCTGCTAGTGTCTATAGCAGTTCCCGACAAAACACCCGATGATGATCGGACGTAAACGTGACTTAATACGCTCGAATAAAGACTCGGAATCAATAGTATCCGACGTGGGCATTTAGCGGAGTGCAAATCTCTCAAAACCGACCTCAAATCCAGGCCCAGTGGGCCATTTCCAATAAAATGAGACTAATTTGGGTCAAAACCGTCACCGGAAATAAAACCGTCTTTTAGCGACCGAGTCAAAACCCGGTCAAAGTCGAATTCCGAGACGAACCAGCCTCACATTATGTCCAAGTACACAAAATGAATCAAGTCACAACAACCAAATCATTCAAAAAAAAGTCAACAAATCATTCCTAAAATATCTCGTCCAAATTGATCCACTCGGTCGAGTGGATTGACCCACTCGGTCGAGTGGAGCCTCAAAAAGCGGACCAGATTCATTTCTGAAGGCACTCGACCGAGTGCACTAGGGCACTCGATCGAGTGACCCTAAACCGGGGTATTTCCCTATAAATACCCCATCACCCCAACACATTACACAACTCTTGAAACCTTTTACCACCTTCAAAAAACAAGGTTTTTTCCAACCCTTTCAATCCTCATTCAACCTTACACATTTTAAACCTTCATCATCTTGAGTTCTAGGCACTCATACACATACACACACACATACATATTCAAAATCCCGAGATCAAAACTCGTCAAAGACACACACCATAACTCACCCTACATATCTCGACACTCCCGCGCTCATGCCGCCACTACGAGTCCGTTTCCGAGATCGTTTAAGCATGTAGGTTGAGGGTGTCATTAAATCCCATCATCTCTTTCCCCTTACTCTTTTCTTTTCGATTATATAAATATATGTATTATTATTATTATTATTACTATTACTATTATTATTATTATTACTATTATTATTATTATTATTATTATTATTATTATTATTATTATTAACTACTAACTACTAACACTAACATTTCATTTTCGTTACTAACATTTTAATTTTGCTACTAACATTTTATTTTATGTCAACTAACATCTAACATTTACTTATCGTATTCTAACTTCTAACATTTAATTATCGTCATTTACATTTTGTTATAATATTAATACCGCGTATAATTATTTAACAAAACTATTTTCAAACCGATCCGAGCAACGTCCGTTGAGGCTAAATTAATGATCGTAGGCCTTAAGGCCAAATTACGATATTAAAATGCCGAGGACTTAAGTTTGCAACGACGGTCGAATTTTTGGGTCGAATATGTTTAATTACGAATTCCGCCTAAAGTCTATTTAATCCCTTTACAAGTCGTATTGGAGGTGGCGCCCTTCGAGGTGCGCCGCCCTAAACACTTAAGGGCGTAATAGATCGTGGAGATTCGTCGTTAAATATGTCCGACCACATTTCTTTCAAAATATTATTCTAAAGAATCATCGACAAATCGGATTAGGACGAAACCCATTGACGCCGAATTAATTGTCACACGATCCGAAAGGATTGATTACGACATTATGACGCGGAGGGAATCGATATTTGTTCTAGCCCGATCAAACTCGATTTTGCAAATTCGCTCTAAATACTAGATGTCGGTTCTATAACCGAATGTCGAGTATGACGAGCCACCGAGATTTAAACTAATATAAATTGGACAATATTTATATTTAGCGTAATTGCATCTCGATTCAAAAACATAAAAGCTATAAAATGGGTCGTTTTAAAACACTAATTAAACACCCGTACAGAGGGCACTCGATCGAGTGCACAAGCCCACTCGATCGAGTAGCACACCAAAAACTGGACAGTAGCTACCTTAAAGGCGCACTCGACCGAGTCCATGCCATGACTCGATAGAGTGGGTCCTGTAGCCCAGTAATCCGAGAGCTTTAATGCAACATTCGAGCCTCGTCATTTTTTTACGACTTTTAGTCGACACGTGTAAAGTCAATCACGTGATCCTATTTTTCAAAACTCATGCATATCATATCACTTAAAACGACTTTGATCGACGGTCTTGCACTATTAATCTTGTGTCGACGACTCTTTAGTCGTATCCGACACATAATTAATTTAGATTCTATTCCTCGATGTGATAAGTCGGGACAAGGCATCGGGATTCGGGATCGGGCTAGCATCACGCTTAGGTTCCATATCTCCGTCCTTCGCTTAATACGCAATATAATGCGTAATTAATCGAAGTTCGTCCATTTGCACAACTTACGGTCTAGTTTATATTTATTATATACGGGTCCGTTTCTAGTTAACATTTGCTGCTTATAGTTCAATTATTCTATCTTATTGCTCGTTGTATTGTGAATTCCGGGTTGTATTCCGCCCGTGTAATTTGTAGTTTATTTACGAGTTTTCTATTATTTGATGTTTGCCATTTATTTATTTAAATGAACATCGCATGCTAAATCACTTTGACGTGAATCAAGATGCATTAAATGACGTAGTTCACATACTATTCATATGCTTAGCCTGAAAACGCTGTTTGCATATCATTTAGTCATTTTACTAGCGCGCGCACACGAACACGAACGATGTCTTAGTAGAGGCCGCCATGTGCGGGCGGGGTTGGGTGTCCTTAGTGGGCTTCCCAACACGTACCCTCACCCCTTACTCAGAACCTTGGTTTCCGGATGCCCGAAACCATTGGCGCACGAGAGTCATTCTATATACGAAAGCCGGTTTAAACGGTATCGATATTGCAATGCAAAGGGACGAGCCCCATGAACTCTGAAATCGAAGTGGGCCGTACTTTGTGCATAGCCCATGACGACATAGAGTGGGCTCGTATGGTTCCGAATAACCACAAAATTCGGTGGCGACTCCATTTTGACTTAAATTTCGAACCCGAGAACAATCTCACCACAAGATTCATTCGCCTACCCAAACCCGCGCGTGGCCGCGTCGGGGTGGACCTACGTCATGTCCACAATTTGGCGACTCCGCTGGGGATACCTGATGTACCACATGTCATCGGGGTTCCTAGGGTGAGACTCGAAGAGAAATCGTTCGTATATTAGTGTGCGCGCATTAGTTTAATGATTCATGCATAACCCAAATTTTGCCCGGGCCGGTTACTTGTGACCGACGTCCCACTATACCACGGTGCATTCCTACATGGGTGCGCTAAAGACTTCGATGGCGGAACTCGCCGGAGTTTTACGGCAGGTCCTAAGTCCAATTCGGCTAGGGAGTCCGTCCCGTTTCGCGAGAATGCTATCGTTGTTGGTATAGACCCTATTTTGACCGACCGAGACTTAGTGTAAAGCATACATAAGCGTCGTTGTAATGCTTGCTTGACTACGTGCTACTTGGTTTCCGTGTCATTTTTCAAAAACCGTCATTTCAAAAAATGCATCTTCCCAAAAATACCAAATTTTGAAAAACCCGAAATACTGTCCGTTTCGGGACCCGTCTTTTCAAAATATCCAATTTCAAAAACTCGGAATACTGCCGAAATTTAGACTTACGATTTGACTCAAAATAGCCTATTTTTAGCCGGCATGCTTCCCATTTCAAATTTCGAATTTTCGATTCCCTTTCGACTTTCGAATTTTCAAAATTCAACTTCAATTTTCAAATCTTCGAAATTCACCTCGATTTTCAAGTCTTTGAGATTCCATTCTTGATTTTCAAATCTCCGAGATGTCGTTTTCGATTTTCAAATCTTCGGAATCTTATTTTCGATTTTCAAAGTTTCGGAAATTTATTTTTCGATATTCAAATTTTCAAAATTCCAAATATTCAACTTATCAAAAAAAAACTCGGCCCTGTCGGCATGCTGCCAATTTCAAAAGACGGGATCGCCTCCTCCATTTTCAAAACGCGAATTTACTCGCAACCATTCTAACCTTTCAAAATGCCCGGTCCTATTGGCCCACTACCAATTTCAGGACCGTTCTCTCAATTTTCAAAATTCAGTCATTTTTCAAAAACCTTCCTTATTTTAGGACCTATCTTAATTCGTGTGTCGGGTCTTTTCGTAATACGTCGAAGGTGTTTAGCGTCGAAACTCCGTCGATCCTACATCACGGGTTTCTTCCCCATCCTAGTCCGCCTTTTCTTAAAGGCATAACCGACCAACACGAGTCATACACTCGTAAATGGAAGGTTCGTCTGAACACTCGAGTCTTAACTAGAAAGTCACACGCGATCTTTCCCTCCGACAGGACGGTCCCCACGACCTTTCCTAGGGGAATTTTGCCCGTCTTTCAATCCGTTAGTCGAGTCATCCCAATTCAAGTCCTTTAACTTAAGGGTCTACCCTAATCGCAAGGTCTATCCTTATTCAAGTCAAGTCAAGGGTCTCTAGCGTCGAAACTTTGCCGATCTTACATCGCGAGTTTCTTCCCTTACCCCGTCTGCCTTCCCTCGAGGCCGAGTCAACCTTTTACAAGGCATAGCCCTGTAGCTAAAGGTTTTTGGTCCTTACATCTAAAGGGTCACTCGTCCGACACTCGAGTCTTAGCAAAATCTTCAATCCCACTCGGGGGCTACCCTTCAGCAGAGCGATTAATCACGGTTGCTCTAAGGGTCATGTCTTACACGTGTTGTCTCACGTACCCCACTTTTTGAGTCACTTAGATGCCGCACCATCTGAGTCCTATCAGAGTCTTCAGTCTCACTTGGGGGCTGTCCTCCACCCGAGCATGCGACCACAGTCACCTTAAGAGGTACCTTATGTTCATCACATACCGGCGTCCTTACGATGTCTTCTTCGAGTCGTATCTATGCTATGAACACCCGAGTCTCCTAAAGGTTTAGGTCGCCACGGTTGGACCAAACACGTGACGCGGTCAAACACGGTCGCCCCATTTTCGGACTTACCCTCGTGCAGCTTGAATCTCATCGTCGAGTCCAAGCCAGGGTTGTTACCTCGTCTAGGTCAACGTTCGAGTATCCCGGTCCAAGAGTCTTTGTCGACCCGTCACCCCGGGCCATGTCTAGTTTGACTCCCTCTCTTGGATTCGCGCAAAGTCGAGTTTAGGCGAGTCGTGGCACCTGTCGTTTCCTCCAATCAAGGACCTTACCAAAAAGAAACGACCAACCAAGTATCCGAAAGTCCGGATTCGATTCGAGTCTAAGTCTGAGTCCGAGTCTAGGATATCCTACATCCTCATTTCAAAGTCAGAGTCAGAGTCAACTGTATTCTGTCCTCTTTTCAAAATTCAATAAAATCAGCTTTTCTATTTCTCATATAAGCTTCCCTTATGTGTTTCCGAGAACATGATGAACACCATCATACACTGTGAGCACATGCACGTGACTATTATAGGCACATCTATAATGACTGCAGGAACTGAGACCCATGTTTTCCCTTACCTGTTCCATGTCCGACATAGGCAGCCACATAACTACCCCTAGTAGGAGCAGTATCGAATCCTATGACGAATCTAGGTAGTCTCCTAGTTTGGGTTCAAGACGGAAGGCAAGCCCATTTCCCACAATAAACACCCCTCCAATAAGACTGATCAATCCCTACCTTAGGCGTTAGTCTGAGCAGAAGCAAAAAATAAGCATCATGACTCTATAGGCTTGATGCCAAAAATACCCAACTCGGGACAATGCTCTCACTAAGCCTGCTCGGAATTATGATGACAATACCGAGATCCAAATCACCATGCTTACCGTAGAGTACTCCACCGCGAGTTGCACTCACCAACTAGGCTTACACCTTACAAAGGTTTAACTCCACAAGCCTAATCCAACCGATGGGCCCACCCCCATATCCACCCACAACATCAAAGGGAGGGATAGCCGTGAAAAAAAAACTGGACAAAAAACAGAAGTCCAAAGAAAAAGCAAAAGGCCCAAAACAAAAGAGCTGGCCATGACCAAAAAAAGAACTCTCAACATCCCTCGACTAGATACGGTCAATCCCTTGACCGGGGCACAGTCAACTAAAATGAAGAATCCCACGACCGGGGCTAAGAGGTCAACCCAAAAAACACAAAACAATTCAAAAAACCCATGACCACGTTTAGCGGTCAACTCAAGTGAAAGCTCCTTGACCGGGGTACGGTCAATTCAAAATTATCAATACCCATACCATCAAATAGGGGAGAAACATTAAGTTGGTCATGCTAACACCACATCTAGCCTTCCCACATTACAACCCTCAAGACCTTTTCGAGACCTAGGCTAAGAGACAGCCCGAAATTTTGAGGATTCTAGCTCCATAGGATACACCCTAACCATTAGGGCCAGACATGGAAATCAGATCCCGCATTATCAAACCTACCCTGATCGAAGTCCGAGTCATTTTTACTCGACTTCCCCCTTTCCTACCACATTACAATACCTTACCCTCGAAGCTTTAGCTCCAAAAAATCGAGCTCCAGATTTCGAATCATCAAAGCCACTTGCGACCTAGCTCCACATTTCCAAAAACATCCAAACCAGTTACCAACCCCAAACACGGGAACTCAACCTGCGGTCGGCATAGAACATGCCCAAATAGTTCACACCACCTCTGGGGGCTACCCCGGAGAATGCTCACAGTCACGGGATCAACATTCTAACTGTTCTAGCCCTTTGATCAAGACATCATTGGGAATTCACCTAGCCTACACCATCGATATGGCTAGTTACACACAAAGCCCTAATAAACTAGGCACCATAGTATATCTTCCAATCCACTGAACTACGGCTTGGTTTGATTTCACTACACGTGAATACGTAGGCAGCCTTTCAACAAGGGCACAACCACCCATATTGACACAAATTCAGAAAGCACCATCATTCCTATCACGACACTGTCATGTTCTCAACAGTTAGCTTTGTCATCCTGGGGGCTTCTCTTAGACAGAAGTTCTCCATCCACCCACATAATCCAAATACTTTCAAAAATATAGCCACCTTTCTATAGTGTGTCCTAGTACTCGGCTCGGTCAAAGACGAGAATCCGTCAGGGACTCGAAGCGATACCCATTTTGGGACTGTACCCCAAACCAAAGATCCAAAAGAGCACCAGACTATAACATTGCTACTACTAAGTCCTGTCGTTACAGTCTCGTTAAAGACTACTGCAGCCACCCTATAGCACATCCTTCCCATTTCGATGTATGTTCGACCGTGTTGCCACTCGCCTAGGCTACGGAATAGCGGAACTTAAGAGTCTTGTCATCTTAGGTGGCCCACCCCCTACCGAGTCACAATCCAACCCCTTGAGTCCAAGTCGTGTCTGTCAACTCGTCGTCCTGTCACGTCCAGAGTTGAGTCGGTCAGTACCTCCCTCCTCAAATTTTCACTTCAAAGTTTGCAAAACTTAGCCATTTGATAAAATTCTTTTCGACAAGGTCAAATTTCGGTCTATTTAAACTGCAAATTTCTTTTCTACCCGTTTCAATTTTGAAAACCTATCTCCTAGCACGTGAGTTGCTTTCAGGATTTCGATTTCAAAACTAAGCAAAAATCATTCTCCCCAGCGCAAGCCAGTCTATAGATGCTAACTGCATTTCCTATATGCTATCTTGCTATCTGCTATGCCTGCTATTTCTGCCTATGTATCTAACATTTCAGGTACCAGCTAGTGCTTCCCAAACGGAACATCAAAAGCGGTGTTTCTCCTGGAATTCTACATCCAAGATGTGATGTGTCGGCATACGGGTACACCCAAGACTTCAGAAGCAAGTCCCCGCGCAGCTACTTTACTCCCCAGCATGAGTCGGTGTTTCACCTAGATATTACGTGCAAATACAGGTACACCTAGGACTTCAAAGGCAAGTCTGACTCCCCACAGAGCTATCATCATAGGACAGGTATGACCCTTTTCTTATGGCTGGCGAGCCCTTCACGCGAGTCTAATGGACTATAAACGACCCGACCGGAAGGCTGCCAGGTCGTAATCCTCGATTGGCCTGGTAGCTACTCTGACTTTCGCCTTGTCCAAGCCTCAGTCAGAGTGGGGGCTCTGTAGACACCCGCATTTTGCCTGCTAGTGTCTATAGCAGTTCCCGACAAAACAACCGATGATGATCGGACGTAAACGTGACTTAATACGCTCGAATAAGGACTCGGAATCAATAGTATCCGACGTGGGCATTTAGCGGAGTGCAAATCTCTCAAAACCGACCTCAAATCCAGGCCCAGTGGGCCGTTTCCAATAAAATGAGACTAATTTGGGTCAAAACCGTCACCGGAAATAAAACCGTCTTTTAGCGACCGAGTCAAAACCCGGTCAAAGTCGAATCCCGAGACGAACCAGCCTCACATTATGTCCAAGTACACAAAATGAATCAAGTCACAACAACCAAATCATTCAAAAAAAAGTCAACAAATCATTCCTAAAATATCTCGTCCAAATTGATCCACTCGGTCGAGTGGATTGACCCACTCGGTCGAGTGGAGCCTCAAAAAGCGGACCAGATTCATTTCTGAAGGCACTCGACCGAGTGCACTAGGGCACTCGATCGAGTGACCCTAAACCGGGGTATTTCCCTATAAATACCCCATCACCCCAACACATTACACAACTCTTGAAACCTTTTACCACCTTCAAAAAACAAGGTTTTTTCCAACCCTTTCAATCCTCATTCAACCTTACACATTTTAAACCTTCATCATCTTGAGTTCTAGGCACTCATACACATACACACACACATACATATTCAAAATCCCGAGATCAAAACTCGTCAAAGACACACACCATAACTCACCCTACATATCTCGACACTCCCGCGCTCACGCCGCCACTACGAGTCCGTTTCCGAGATCGTTTAAGCATGTAGGTTGAGGGTGTCATTAAATCCCATCATCTCTTTCTCCTTACTCTTTTCTTTTCGATTATATAAATATATGTATTATTATTATTATTATTATTATTATTACTATTACTATTACTATTACTATTACTATTACTATTACTATTACTATTACTATTACTATTACTATTATTATTATTATTATTATTATTATTATTATTATTATTATTATTATTATTATTATTATTATTATTATTATTATTATTATTATTAACTACTAACTACTAACACTAACATTTCATTTTCGTTACTACATTTTAATTTTGCTACTAACATTTTATTTTATGTCAACTAACATCTAACATTTACTTATCGTATTCTAACTTCTAACATTTAATTATCGTCATTTACATTTTGTTATAATATTAATACCGCGTATAATTATTTAACAAAACTATTTTCAAACCGATCCGAGCAACGTCCGTTGAGGCTAAATTAATGATCGTAGGCCTTAAGGCCAAATTACGATATTAAAATGCCGAGGACTTAAGTTTGCAACGACGGTCGAATTTTTCGGTCGAATATGTTTAATTACGAATTCCGCCTAAAGTCTATTTAATCCCTTTACAAGTCGTATTGGAGGTGGCGCCCTTCGAGGTGCGCCGCCCTAAACACTTAAGGGCGTAATAGATCGTGGAGATTCGTCGTTAAATATGTCCGACCACATTTCTTTCAAAATATTATTCTAAAGAATCATCGACAAATCGGATTAGGACGAAACCCATTGACGCCGAATTAATTGTCACACGATCCGAAAGGATTGATTACGACATTATGACGCGGAGGGAATCGATATTTGTTCTAGCCCGATCAAACTCGATTTTGCAAATTCGCTCTAAATACTAGATGTCGGTTCTATAACCGAATGTCGAGTATGACGAGCCACCGAGATTTAAACTAATATAAATTGGACAATATTTATATTTAGCGTAATTGCATCTCGATTCAAAAACATAAAAGCTATAAAATGGGTCGTTTTAAAACACTAATTAAACACCCGTACAGAGGGCACTCGATCGAGTGCACAAGCCCACTCGATCGAGTAGCACACCAAAAACTGGACAGTAGCTACCTTAAAGGCGCACTCGACCGAGTCCATGCCATGACTCGATAGAGTGGGTCCTGTAGCCCAGTAATCCGAGAGCTTTAATGCAACATTCGAGCCTCGTCATTTTTTTACGACTTTTAGTCGACACGTGTAAAGTCAATCACGTGATCCTATTTTTCAAAACTCATGCATATCATATCACTTAAAACGACTTTGATCGACGGTCTTGCACTATTAATCTTGTGTCGACGACTCTTTAGTCGTATCCGACACATAATTAATTTAGATTCTATTCCTCGATGTGATAAGTCGGGACAAGGCATCGGGATTCGGGATCGGGCTAGCATCACGCTTAGGTTCCATATCTCCGTCCTTCGCTTAATACGCAATATAATGCGTAATTAATCGAAGTTCGTCCATTTGCACAACTTACGGTCTAGTTTATATTTATTATATACGGGTCCGTTTCTAGTTAACATTTGCTGCTTATAGTTCAATTATTCTATCTTATTGCTCGTTGTATTGTGAATTCCGGGTTGTATTCCGCCCGTGTAATTTGTAATTTATTTACGAGTTTTCTATTATTTGATGTTTGCCATTTATTTATTTAAATGAACATCGCATGCTAAATCACTTTGACGTGAATCAAGATGCATTAAATGACGTAGTTCACATACTATTCATATGCTTAGCCTGAAAACGCTGTTTGCATATCATTTAGTCATTTTACTAGCGCGCGCACACGAACACGAACGATGTCTTAGTAGAGGCCGCCATGTGCGGGCGGGGTTGGGTGTCCTTAGTGGGCTTCCCAACACGTACCCTCACCCCTTACTCAGAACCTTGGTTTCCGGATGCCCGAAACCATTGGCGCACGAGAGTCATTCTATATACGAAAGCCGGTTTAAACGGTATCGATATTGCAATGCAAAGGGACGAGCCCCATGAACTCTGAAATCGAAGTGGGTCGTACTTTGTGCATAGCCCATGACGACATAGAGTGGGCTCGTATGGTTCCGAATAACCACAAAATTCGGTGGTGACTCCATTTTGACTTAAATTTCGAACCCGAGAACAATCTCACCACGAGATTCATTCGCCTACCCAAACCCGCGCGTGGCCGCGTCGGGGTGGACCTACGTCATGTCCACAGATGCGAGTCATCATTAATCCCCTTTCTCGGTAATTAAGCAAATTAATCAGTTGTTTTTCCTTCATCATCGATTTCCATTACTGATTGATGCCTCCTCGATTGCCGTCTACATAGGTATCCCAACATTCTTCTCAGGAAATGGTGATGTAATTTATGGGCGTCTCATCGTCTGCACTCACCTTCCTCAATCACTCCCAAGAATCGTCTATATATTATGTGATGTGGATCGGTAGCCTGCTACGGGTCGCCCGCCATCCGGGCCCCGGAGAAGTCCGACCCGAAAGCAGAAAGAGGCCTGCTCGGTAGGCCAGCCAGTAGAACCTTACTAGGAAACCTCCAAGGAACAAACTCGGTCGCTCCGAGCTCCTAACGAGTCTCTCCCCTGCCTGGCAGGGTCGAGTCGCCTGTTGTGACTAAGCAGGATGAGCCCCTCCTGCCTGCCAGTCCCCGGGAGACCTCCCCCTAGCAGGCACAGAGGGCAGACGCTGAAAGCCCCTCCATCCATGCCTAAGGTAAGGAAGAGCGAGTGGACGAGGAGAGCCCACGTGTCACCTCCTCGTCCTCTCATTCTTCCTCTCTTTCTCTCTCTTCCCTTCTCTCTTAGGGGAACCTATAAACACTTTGGTATTTCCCACAAGAAATGGGTTGGACTTTCTCTCTCTAGAATCTTACTCAAAAACCGCCACCTTACTCCTCACGAGTAAGGTTCATCAAGGCATTTCACGGACTGACTTAGGCATCAGAGAGGGTTCCCTCGGACACCTCCGAGGCCCTGTGCGTTCATTGTGCAGGGAGCAGGCCATCTCCGCCGGGAAGATCCGATCAAGGAGTAAGAGGAAAGAGAGACTCGGGAAGCAAAACAATCACCATCAAAGCAGTGTCAAGTTCAGTGAACCCGAATCCAAGTCGGATTAATTGTTTCCGTGACCGGAACAATTTGGCGCCGTCTGTGGGGAATAGACGGTTCTGCTCACAAATTTCTCATAAAAATCAACCGCAGTAAAATGCCTGAGATAATTGAAGTCAACTCTGGAGCGGATCCGACGGGACATCCGGTGATCCCCCTGTATGGTATGCCTCTGCCGGAGGTGACACCCGCCTCTACGCTTCGAGGCGTAGGGCGAGCCGGCCTCCATGAGGTGCCCAACAAGGAGACCGCAGTCACTACTGGGCAGGCCGACCATCAGAGGCCTAACCTTAACCTCACCCCCGCCCAGGTCGCGCAGACTGCGGCCTTCTTCTCAGCCATGTTAAATCAAGAGTTTACACCAGAGGATCTGGTGGGCCGGATTGCTACAACTCCCAAACACCTGCACTTCGAGGGTGCGCAAGGTGTTGGGGGCACGAAGCGAACCGCCACCAGGAATGTTCAGAGAAAAGCGCAGAAAACTGCCCGAGGGTATGTGCAAGCTAAGAAACGCATCACAGCCGGCGACCAGGCGCCGCCCGCTCAGCAGCAGGCGTTCTCTATACATACCACCGAGTCAACGGCAGGCGCCCAAAAAAGAGGGTTATCCCAGGAGCTCAGGGAGCGAATGAGACCCAGGGAGCCCGCCTCGAGGCGCCTGGGGGAGAATGGTGGAGTCTTTTCCAGGTTAACACATGTTGAGTCGCAGCAGGCCCCAAGTTTGTCTCAGAGCATGCAATCAAGGCTCAACAATGGACAACCGCTGGAGCCAAGGCACCGCCAGGGCGATAACCTCGAGCCTCCCCAGGGGAAACGACCCCGGCGCCGCTCCCCTAAAAGGGAGGATGAAGCCATGAGTAGGCAGGCGCCCAGGTACCGCTCCCCTAGTGTTGGAAAACCGAACCCTGGCAAACGGGATGACTACGGTTACCACTCTGCGGGGAGTCGGTTAAGAATGATGGGCATGCCCACCAAGACTCCACTCCACCCTAAGGTGCAGGGATACCCCATCCCAAAAATTAAAATGTCTTCTGTCATGTTTGACGGAACCACTGACCCAGTGGACCATCTGGCGGCTTATGAGAGCCATATGAGGATGTATAATGCCGATGATGCAGTTTGGTGCAAGATTTTCCCCACCACCCTCGTGGGTCTAGCTCAAGGATGGTTTAGAAACCTGCCTCAGGGGTCAATTAGCTACTTCATAGAGCTGGCCGAAGCCTTCTTGGACCAGTACGAAGGGAACAAGAGGCGCAGGCTAACCCGTTTTGACCTAATGACCCTTAAACAAAAGAAGGGCGAAACTATTAGAGAATACCTGAAGAGGTTTGATCTGGCCTTCCAGCAGGTCAGGGAGATCGATGATCCGACGACAGCGTATGCTCTGACCAGTTCCTTGCTCCCTGGAGAAATGAAAAATCAAATGATCAGAGCTCAGCCAGAAACCCTGGCGAAGGCTCGAAAGATAGCTGAGGGCTTCATGCTGCAGAAGGAGTTCCACAGCCTGTCGGATACTCCCGCAGGACCTTCTAGGCCGCAGGGGGGACCGCAGGGTGGACGCGGCAGAGGTGATGCCCCGGGGAAGCAAAGAGCAGGGGGAGGTGACACCCCGAGAAGGGAGCGTGCAACATACCAGCCGAGATTTGATAGCTACACAGCTCTCAACAAATCCAGGGCTAAGATATTTGAACTAGAAAAAGAAACGGCCAAGTGGAATCGCTCGAGCAAGCCACGCAGCCCGAAGGGTGATTCGAAAAAGTTCTACACATTTCATGATTTTGTAGGGCATACAACGGAGGAGTGCCACCATCTAAAATATGAGATTGAGAAGCTCATCAGAAATGGCTGGCTGAGCAACTACGCTACAAGGAACAAGGGCCAGAAAACGGTGACGGACAAGCCTGAGGATTCGACGCAGAATCGCATGATAATCCATGCAATATCAGGGAACGCTGGAGGTCAGACAAGCAGAAGAGGCCAAAAAAGACAAATCCGAGAGCTGAAAAACCAAATCTGCTATGCTGAAAGGGCAGGAAGCCCAACGGGCCTGACCCTGAGCATCACTCCCCAGGATGCAGGGCGGGTAATCTACCCCCACAGCGACCCCCTAGTATTGTCTCTTGTCATCAGTAATCATATTGTGAGAAGGTGTATGGTGGACATCGGCGCCTACACCAATCTGTTGTATAAGGAAGCATTCGATAAAATGAACCTGGAAAAGAGGCACCTCAAGCATGCCCCAGGATCATTGTATGGGTTCAGCGGGGCAGGGATCCTTCCCATGGGAATCATCAAACTACCGGTGACGTTCGGAGAAGGCGCCTCAGCCAGAAATGTCCGAGCATCATTCGTCGTTGATGCAAAATCTGCGTATAATGCTTTGATATGAAGAGCCACCTTGGACAAAATTGAGGCAGTTATATCCATCAGAGCACTGACTATAGCTTATGTAACTGATTTTGGAATGGAAGGGAAGGTGCATGGGGACCAGGAGTCGGCCATCAAGGAGGAAATCGAAAAGCTCCTGAAGGCTGATTTCATAGAAAGTTGCGACTACCCAGAATGGTTGGCCAACGTAGTAATGGTGAAAAAATCCTCGGGCGCCTGGAGGATGTGCGTGGACTTCACCAGTCTCAATAAGGCATTCCCCAAGGATTGTTACCCCTGCCAAGAATAGATCAATTGGTAGACGCTACCAGTGGTTACTCCATGTTAAGCTTCTTGGACGCCTTTTCAGGCTATCACCAAGTGTACCTTTGGCAGCCTGACAGGGTAAAATGCGCGTTCATCACCAGTTTTGGTACATTCATGTATAAGATGATGCCATTTGGGCTCAAAAATGCAGGCGCCACCTGCCAACGGCTGGTCGACAAGGTATTTGAAAACCAGAAAGGTAGAAACATCGAGGCTTACGTGGATGATGCCATTGTGAAAAGTAAAAGGGATGAGGAGCATCTAAAGGATCTGCAGGAGACCTTCTCCTCCCTGCGCGCCTACCGGATGAAGCTGAATCCTATAAAATGTACCTTCAGAGTACGCTCGGGAAAGTTTCTAGGCTTCTTGGTCAACGCCAGGGGAATTGATGCGAACCCAGAAAAAGTTCAGGCTGTCCTGGACCTGCCAGAGCCAAAGACAATTAGGGATATACAACGCCTAACCGACAGAATGGCTGCCCTGGCACGGTTCATTGCCAGGTCAGCTGACAAGTCAACACCTTTTTTTAAGGTATTAAAAGGAAACAAAACGTTCAAGTGGGAAACTGAACAAAAAGAGGCCTTCGAACAACTGAAAGAGCACCTGAAGAAGTTGCCCACCCTGGCAAGGCCGGTGGCAGGGGAGAAGCTCTTCCTTTACATTGTCGTAACAAACTCAACAGTGAGCGCGGTAATTTTAAGGGAGGAGGCAGGCTCCCAGCAGCCGATCTATTTTGTAAGCCATGCCCTGGGGGCAGCCGAGAAGAATTACCCAGTTGTTGAAAAAGCAGCTTACGCAGTCGTCATCGCAGCCAGAAAGCTCAGTCCTTACTTCGACGCCCATCCCGTTGTTGTACTGACTGACCAGCCCCTGGAAAAAGTTCTAGAAAAATTCGAAAAGTCTAGAAGACTGCTGAAATGGGCCATAGAGCTAAGCGGGTTAGGAATATCATACCAGCCCAGGACTGCCATCAAAGCGCAGGCCTTGGCAGATTTCCTGGCGGAATGTTCTCATTCAGAGGAGGACGATCCACCCGCAAGAGAATGGATAGTATACACTGACGGATCCTCTACAGCCAATGGTGCGGGGGCAGAGATCGTGCTGACCAGCCTTGAGGGAATAGACTTTGAGCATGCGCTCAAGTTCAACTTCCCTACATCAAATAACAAGGCCGAGTACGAGGTCGTATTGGCAGGTATCAATCTAGCTAAGGCCGCAGGAGCAGAAAGGCTCGTCCTAGCAAGAGACTCCCAGCTCGTAGTCAACCAAATCAATGGTGAATATGAGGCTAGAGATCAGACGATGGAATTATACCTAGAACGGGTAAAGCAAGAACTGTCAGGGTTAAAATCCTATGAAGTCAAGCAAATTCCCAGGTCACAGAACAATCGGGCGGACGCCCTATCTAAGCTGGCCAGCTCTAGCCTGCAGGATATAAGAAGATCAGTTTGGGTGGATGTAATACAGGAAAAATCTACCACACCCTGCTAACTGGTCAGTGTCATTGAGGGAGAAGAATCTGATGGCTGGATGACCCCAATCATCCAATACAAGAAATATGGAACCCTCCCACAAGATCCAATCCAGAGAAGAAAAATGCCGGCCAGGGCTGCATGGTTCATACTAATTGGCGAAGAGTTGTATCGTAAATCGTTCTCATCTCCTCTGCTCAAGTGCCTGGGGGCAGGGCAGGCCGCAGAAGTACTAGACGATATACACTCAGGTATCTGCGGCCATCACATAGGAGGAAGGTCATTGGCACATAAAGCCCTGAGGGCAGGCTACTACTAGCTGAGGACCTCCGTCCGCACCGCCCGGCGCTCCGCGCGTGCCCGCGCGGGACCGACCCGGTTTTCATCGTGTGGCGGCGGCCACCCACGCGGCCCCCTCCCTGCCGGGGGCCGGTCCGATCTCGCATACGGAGCGAAGTGTCGGACCTCGATTTGGATGACGATCCGGACTTGTACTGAACGGGTGCGGGCACCCGTGTTTCCGTTTGGGAATCGATCGAGTCGTGGTTGTAAATGTTTAAAGGCCAATTTGTTTGGTAAGGCGACCTTTTTAGTGAACTGAATTCGTTGCCGATTTGTGGAGTCGCCACCGAGTCACTTATGGGGACTCAGAAACCATTCAAGTCAACTTTGATCCCTTCCCGGCTCAAAGTTGAGTGGCACAAGACCTAAAGATAAAGACTTGTACCCTTAAGCACTCCGTGCCTGGAATGACTCTCATTGCCAATGGCTTCGGACATCCGGAAACCGTCGATTCTAAGTAAGGGGTGAGGGTACGTATTGGGAAGCCAACATCCGATAGACGTCGACACCCAATCCCCCCCGCACTATAGCGGCCTCTACTAATCAACCGGTGGGCTGATATCCTAGTTCTTTTGTTGTGGTGGAAGTACTGTAACATCCGTTGTTTTAACCCTATACTTAGCTACGTCGGTTATTTAAGGACAAGTAAGTTTTATCGTCGAAGTAGTGGTGTTTACATTCTTTGCATGTGATTTCACGTGACAAGTAGGCCATGAAAAGATGCATGTAGGAGAGTAGGTAGTACTATGTATTATACGTATTAGCAAAATCAGGTTTAACGCGATAATACGGATATTAGTCGTTCTTGTGATATAACTTACCTGATATTCTGCTTAAGATGCGTCGGTTCGGCATTAATAGAGATGCGTCGAACCTAATAAGATGAGCACCCGGAGTAATACGGAACTCGACCATCACTTTGTTTAGTTTTAAGTTATTTTACGTTTTGAATTCCGTGTTAGGTGATTTAGCATGCGATTATAAGGTCATAAAAGCAATAAATCATACGAAAAACTGTAAATGCGAATGTAAGTAAATCACATTGTGAGGAATTGCACCCTCGGAGTATACACTAAACAGGACTCGATGCATAGATAGTTTTGAGAACGGATCTCGGAATTACTCGGGTCTATTTAGTGTGTTTTAGTATGTGTGGTTGAAGTTGGGACGTTACGTATTTTAGTGGATGCTTGTGGGCCTAGCGCCCACATCTAGTGTTGTCGTAGTGCATAATAATGGAAAGTACAAATATGGAAAGTTTTGTTTAGATGGCAACCTAGTGACGACTCGATCAACAGGCGGATCCTCCTAGCTTGACCAGTGACTCCGGCAGAACTCCGTTACCTTTTAACCTTCCCGCGGCTACTTCGGCAGAGGTTTGTTGCTAAGGACTAGTTCTGCGGCTAATCCGGCAGAACTTCGTTACTAGTTTTGATCTAGTCGATCACAGGCACCTCGGTATCGAGTGGGGTGCTCGAAGGTGAAGAGTAGCATCGATGTCGCTTTTTTTATCGGAACTACGATCGAGTTGATCGTTTGCCTCGGGTGTCGGAGTGCGAGCCCTTAGCGAGAGTTTAGAGGGGGAAGAGAAGAATGAATTGTGTGTCGAATGAATGAGGCGGAGGGGGTATTTATAGGTGTTTTCGTCCCTCGTCGCCCTTATGGACGCCTGAGCTGGGGCGCACCAGGACTCAGGCGCCTGGGCTAAAACGAGGTGAGACCCAGGCGCATATGGTGGGGCGGTTGGGATTTTGAGGATACGGTTTTGATACTTTCCAAAACCGTGAGACGGACGTATAATACGTTTCTTGGGTGTTAAGGCTTCCCGCGGCTTGACCTAGCGCCGTGGGTTTAGTGGGCCTCGGGTGTTCATCCTGAGGTTCGCTTGACACGGTGTTGACTCGGTTCGAGTTTTGGGCCGACTCGGGGCCCCGGTGTCGGAATTAACTCTAATTAGTGTCTATGTGACCGTAACGACACGACTAAGGCTGCCATCATGTTAGTTTTTAATTTTTTCGAGTAATTTTTTGATCCGTTTTATAGGAAAACTACCTGCAACATCGCGAACCCGTGTCGCGTTGCAGTCCTATCGTCATCGGGTGTTTGTTGGGCACTTCTGCAGCCACCAGGTCCAAATCTGGGTGTCTACACTGGCCAACCCTGCTTGCCGATGCCACGGACCTAACCCAGAAATGCAAGAAGTGTCAGCTCTTTGCCCCATCAATACATGGCCCTGCCCGGGACCTCAGACCAATCTTGTCCCCCATCCCTTTCGCTCAGTGGGGGATGGACATTCTGGGTCCATTCACTGCAGCGACTAGGGCCATAAAATTTCTGATAGTGGGAATTGATTACTTTACCAAGTGGATCGAAGCTGAAGTCGTCCCAAATATTACAGAGCCTGCGGTCAGGAAAGTGATTTGGAGGAACATCATAACAAGATATGGCCTGCCAAAGGTGCTAGTTTTCGACCATGGAAGGCAATTTGACAACGATCCCCTGAGGACCTGGCTGGAAAGCCATGGCATAGCCGTCGCTTATTCCGCCGTATGCCACCCTCAGACCAATGGGCAAGCTGAAGCGGCGAACAAGCAAATACTGAACGGGCTGAAGAGGATGGTGGATGAACTCAAAGGAAGATGGGCAGACGAACTGCCAAGTGTGCTATGGTCAATCAGGACCACCAGAAAGGAGTCCACAGGGCAGACTCCTTTTGGCCTGGTCTACGGGGCCGAGGCCCTGCTACCCATAGAAGCACGGATTCCCACCCTCCGATCCCAGCAGTATGATAGGGCGAGCAATGAGGCTGCAATGAAAGAGGCTCTTGATCTGGTTGGAGAAGTAAGGCAAGAGGCCTGCGTCAATATCGTCGCCTATCAACAAAGAATGAGAAGAGCTTACAACAGAAGGGTGAATACAAGGAGCTTCCAAATGGGGGACTTAGTCCTGAGAAAAACACAAGTTGTAGGAAGGTCAAAGAAGCATGGCAAGCTAAGTGCCAACTGGGAAGGCCCATACAAAGTAACCCAAATTATGGGACCAGGAACCTACAGAATTGCCAACTCTGAAGGCCAGGAGCTGGTCGCCCACTGGAATGCAGATACTTTAAAGAAATACTACGCCTGAAGTTAAAGTCTTTTTAACTTTCTTTTTTTGAAATATCGGCGGAGGACGGTCAAAAATGCAAATGTCGACGGCTCCAACCATAAGTGTTTAAAGTTTTTCAAGAAATGAAAAGATTCTCGAATTTATACTCGTTGTCTGTTCAGATTAGCACTTCACACCCAAACGAGCAGGGGGCAATAGGGGGAGGGCCCCCCTGTTGCCAAACCCAAGAAAAATAGACCCCTCAACAAAAAATGCAAAGTCCCCCAAACTTGCCTCTGGGCAGGCAGGGGGCAGGCCCCCTGGACTTCGGCAAGAAGCCAGGGTCAGGCCAAGCCTCATGCGCCAAACCAACAAGGACTGGGGAACCCCCAACCTTGTATAAAAAACGCAAGTCCCCCCACCTGCCTCTGGGCAGGCAGGAGGCAGGCCCTCTGGACTTCGGCAAGAAGCCAGGGTCAGGCCAGGCCCTATACGCCAAAACCAACAGGGACTGGGGAACCCCCAACTTTGTTTTTATAACTCAATTTTCTATACTGATTTCACGTATACCCACATATCTTTGTCCCCCACCCTAATCAATTTCATTCATTCATTCAACCAAATTCTCATTCATTCATTCAACCAATTTCAGTATTCTCTCTCTCTTCATCTCTTCCAAATTCTCATTCTACCCAAACCATACTTCATTCTACTCCCACCAAATTCTCAATCGTCATTCATTATTTTTTTCAAAACTAATGATCGAAAAAAAAATCCAACTGCTCATCTTTTTGCTCCATCGCCATCGTCATCCAACTGCACCAAAGTTTCGCTCTTTTCTCAGGTAAATCTTTTGCTCTTTACCGTTAATTTGTTATGGTTTTTTCTTCTTATATTTCTTCTTCTTAATCTGGGGATTCGTTCTTTAATTTCACGTTTTTTGGGGGTTTCAGCGAAATTAGGTTTTTTTTTCAATTTGGGGGTTTCTACGTTTATTGTTCATAATCAATTTCTTGTGGTAATATCGTTCCAAATCAATTTTTATGGTGTTTAATCAAATTTCTATGGTGTTTACTGATTTTTTCTGGGTTTTTTTTTCATTGAGTTTATGTTTACTGATTTTTTCTAGGTTTTTGTTTCATTGCATCTTTATTTCCACCTTTTTCATTTGTTTTGACTATTATATGCAAATTGATATTTTTTCATTATGTTTTTGAATTTCAATTAATATAGTATATGCTTTTCAATTAATAATTGCAGATTTTTGATGAAGATGAAGAATTAAAAAAGGAGATGAAGATGAAGAGGAAAAATTAAAAATGAAGATGAAGGTCGGACGAGTTTTGTAAAGGAGTTGCTTTTTATAGATATTTGTAATTTCAGTTCACATATTTTGTAACTTCAGTTCACCTATTTTATAACTTCAGATCGTATATTGTAACTTCAGTCCATATATTTGTAACTTTAGTTCACATATTTTGTAACTTTAGTTCACATATTTTGTAACTTTAGTTCACATATTTTGTAACTTCAGATCGTATATTGTAACTTCAATTCTAATCAGTTCATATATTTTGTAACTTCAATTCACATATTTTGTAACTTCAGTTCACATATTTTGTAACTTCAGATCGTATGTTGTAACTCAAATCCATTTTTGTAACTTCAATTCTAATCATTTCATATATTTTTGTAACTTCGGTTTATATATCACGTAACTTTAGTTTATATATTTTGTAACTTCAGATCATATACTCCCTCCGTTCCAAGGAATAGTATACGTTTGCTTTATGCACGTACGTCGATGCTAGTGTTCTTTTGTCTATATCTTTAGTTACGTATTAGCAAAAATTATAAAAAATTGATATTTATAATGTATTCGACTAGACGATTTAAACAAGATCCCTCATGAGTATATTTTATCTTATATATTAAAAGTTATATTGAAAATTCATCTCACTCATAAATAGTGTCAAAAAATCAAACGTATACAATTCGTTGGAACGGAGGTAGTATATTATAACTCCAATCATGTTCGTATATCATGCAAAAAAACTCCTACTAATCAACAAAATGGACGGTGGTGAAGATAAAACGAAAATAAAAAAAGAAGAGATGAAATTAGAGTAATTAAAGAAATCTAATTTTTTTAAAAATTAAATTTGTATGGAAGTTGATTAATGTGGTGGAAGGAGAGAGAAATGATTTGAGAGGGTAGTAATTGCTACATGGGGAGTGTAAATTAGGGTGGAAATTTGTGTATTTTGATCAAATCTCAACCATAAATCCTCACCTCATCCTATGGTCCAAAATAAGACTTATGTACTTATAGAGAGGGGGTGTCCTTATGTGAACCTCTCTCTCTCTCTCTCTTTCTCTCTCTCTCTCTCTACATATATATATATATATATATATAGAGGCAGGATCTGGTACATTTGTCATATTTGCTACAATTTACCTCTTAATTGTGACCATTAGATCTCCATGATCAAGGGTTGAAATTAAAACTCTCTAAATCCCAAAGCATTTTTTTCTCAGATTTTTATAGTTATTTCAATGTACAAACAAGATTATTTTAATGAAGAAGAATAGTTATTTTATAGTTAACTCAATTATTTACTGTAGATACGTAATGATTTCAATGTAGAAAGATATTTATTGTATTGAATAACTTGTGTTATTCCATTGTAGAAACTCAGTTATTAGAACTCGTGGTGTTGTATTGAGATGAAATTCAAATATAATTAACTTTATAATAATGTTATTCGATTTTACGTAGTTATTCCAAAGAAGAAACTCAGTTATTGTAATGAATATCTCATGTTATTATATTGGGCCGACACTAAAATATAATCAGTTTTAAAATAATGTTATCTCATTTTACGTAGTTATTAGTCCAATGTATACTCAGTTATTGTAATGAATGACTCGTGTTATTGTATTGGGATGAAACATCTCGCATGTCATTGAGGGTGCACCCAGCGAAAGACACTTCACTGAAAAGCAAAAACAAAGAGAGTATCAGTTACAGTAGAAAAAAAATTAAAAAATTGAAGTACAATAATCACATATGTGCTATAGAATAATTATAAAAACACTATAAAATAACCCTGGTTATAAAACATAGTAACTAAAATAATGAAATAACTTCAAGAATAATATAGAATAACCGCAATAATAGTATAGAATAATTAGAATAACATAATAAAATAATTAGGTATTTCATAGTAATAATAATGTACAAAACCAGAAATTCATGCTATGAAATAATATGTAGTTATTTCAATGTTCATATTCAAGTATTTCATTGTTCATATTCAAGTATTGCAATAACAAGTTCAGTAAACCCTAAAAACTCAACGAATTAACATGAAGACCATCAAACCCTAATATTCAAACGCAATTTTGTGAAAAAATTGTGAATGAGTGTTTAATATAGAACGAATTGCCCAATCAGATTGACAATTAGATTGACGAATTTGACAAAATTTGAAATCAGAACGAAATCAGAAAATCACAAATCAGAACGAAATTAGAAAATTGACGATTAGAACGAATTGACGATTAGAAAATTGACGAAATAAGGAATCAGAACGAAACTCTGCACTACGAAATCAGAACGAAAATTAGAACGAAAATACCTAATTGATGGAGTAAAGGGTTTCTTTTGCCGGAAATCAACGCACAAATTGATGGAGTAAAGTGTCTGGAACGAATTTGACCGAATTGTCGAGGTTTCTTTTGATGGAGTAAAGGGTTTCTTTTGTTATGGTTAACGTGATGTTGTGAATTAGGTTGGGGATTAGGTTTTCTTCCTATTGGTGGAGTAAAGAGGTTGGGGAAGGATTAACGTGATGTTCTCATTTAATCTTGGCCTTTGATTTAACTGTATTTGATGGCCAAGATCAGTAGGTAAATTGTAGGAAAATTTAGGAAATGTAAAAGATCCTACTTCTATATATATATATATATATATATATATATATATATAACTCCTCATTTGAGGAGGGGGCATCATTCCATCACTCCACCACAACACTACCTAAGCTATTAGTAAATTAGTAGTAGATTATATTGGTAGATTATTATTAGCTTATTAGTAGATTAATTATTTGGGAGATTTTTGGAGGGTGACAATCCAAAAATCTCCACCTATTTAGATCTAATTAGTTTCCTTTTAATTAGTGTAAAGACTCCATCTTTAGTGTAATCAAGTTTTTATTGAAGTTCTTTTGGAGATTTTCAAGGGGTTAGTGACAAATTCATTGTCATCTTCATCAAGCTTCTCCTTATTTTTATTATTGTCGTTTTCCTTCATAGTCGGTATATTTCTCTCCCTCTCCATAATCTCTAGTTAGATTTAATTTCATTCTAGATTTAATCTCTCGTCTAGATTTAATTTAGTTGTTGTTTTTCTCTAGATTTAGTTATTATGCATGTTTTAGTTGATTTCTCCTTAGTTATTATTTCAGTAGTTTCCATTATAAATTTTGAGTAGATTTCTTTTTAGGGGTTAAGGAAGGAAGAACTTGGATTATTTGAATTGAGGGATGTTGGTGGGTTGTTTGCTTGTTGATTTGTCAATTTCGAGGTTTTTGTGTCTTTGTTGACTTAGAATCGCGACTAGGTCGACCTTGACTCATTTCTACCAATATGGGGAAACTCGGGGTAGAAGTTACCTTAACTTGAGACTTACCCTTTCGCCGCGAAAGCGGGTATAGGTGGGTTGGGTGAAGAAACCGAAAGGTGGCATTCTCCCTTATCGACGTTGTGACTAAAATCCGATTCCGAGGGTCATAGAACCCAATTTCCGATTCCCAACTTCCCCTAACACCTTCTCCTTATTAGACTAGCTTTTCATAGTTTATAGCCTTTTAGTGTAGACTAGTATAGACTTAACCCGAAAACCCCAAAAATAGACTCCGAACACTTTTTGACTTTGACTTGACCGACTTTACCTAGACCGTCGCTGAGGATCGATCCCGACTTACCGCTACTACGTAGTAGTTAGTTGGAGTTTATAAATATTGTTTGATCGTGTTAGATGGGCGACAATCTGACGTGCATCATGTTTCTATCTTTGTTGTCATGAAACGTGATTTTTTTAATTTCACTTTGCAGCAATCGGATTGGAGAAGTATCTCATTAAATATCTCACAGCACAACAGGCGAAAAGGGATATGAAGCATATTCTGGCTGATAAGAAGCAGGGCCATAGTTCTTATCAGGATGCCATTGCTCAAATGTGGTACGGGGAGCATGACAGGATGGATCGAACACCTCTAATTCCAACGTTCTCCATGTGTTGCAAGGACGGCGTTGTTGAATTACCATATCTTACGCAGCCCCCTAAGCTAATACAGGATCTATTCCATGGTGTTCACCCCAAGAGTCGACATTTTAAGGACAATATTCGGATGTACAACTCCGCGCATTCATTCACATCAAGCAGCGGCAAGATAGACCATTCTGTTAATCAAGGGAGGGGATCATACACCTATAGGATTGGCGGCCAAAATGCGCATTTAATCGGTAGCCTACTGCCGGACAGTGATCAAACACCAAAAATTTTTCAGCTTTACATCTATGATACTGGTGACGAAGTGAACAACAGAAAACGAGCTTTTAGGTAATAGTCCACAACATCCCTTTCTGATAAATTACGTTGTTCATTTTTTTTAAAAGTCGTTGCCAAAAAAATTAATTTGAAAATGTACCACCTTCTAGGGGCCAGTCTGGAAGAGTTGATAGGTTTGATGACGCACTTATGCTTGATTTGAGGGCCATGATTGATGAATACAATCCCCTCGCTAAGTCATTTCGAATGGCTAGGGATACCATATTGAACCGACAGGACAGCGTTGAGGTTAGGCTACGACTTATCGGTGGCCGTCATACAGATGGTCGCACATACAACCTTCCCTCAGTGTCAGAAGTAGCCGCTCTTACAGTCGGTGACATTGACGAGGCCATTGAGAGCAGAGACATTGTCATTGTCGAAAGGAGCGGTCGTCTGCAACGTATATCTGAACTTTACCCATCCTATCTAGCACTTCAGTACCCATTATTTTTCCCACATGGAGAGGACGGTTATCGGCTAGGAATCACGCATTGCCAGCTTTCCATCGATTCTAGTCGTAATCCAGAAACTGCCCATGTTAAGACAACATTGAGAGAGTGGTTTGCATTTCGTCTACAGGATCGTCCATCTCACGTTGAACCAGACACTTTGTTGCAGGAAGGTAGGTTATTCCAGCAACTGATTGTCGAGGGATACACCATGGTCGAATCTCAACGCATAACCTACCTTAAGTTCAATCAGCCTAAACTTAGATCTGCCAATTATAAGCAGTTGAGTAATGCAGTTGATAATGGGGAAACAGACACATCGTCCCAAGGTGTCAAGTACATTCTTCCTTCAAGTATTGTTGGAGGTAAAGGTTATATGAGGGAGACTTATCAAGATACGATGACAATATGTCGTTGGTGTGGTTATCCTGACTTGTTTATTACTTTTACGTGCAATCCTAAGTGGCCAGAAATAACCTGTTTCGTAAAGAACAGAGGTTGCAGCCTGAGGACAGACCCGATATAGTTTCCCGTGTCTTCAAGCAGAAGTTGGAACTTCTAATAAAAGACTTGAAGGATAATCACGTCTTTGGACGGACCAGGGCTGGTATACTCTTATGTCCTTTCACTGCCACTCCTTTAATTTGTTTTCTAATGTATTTTTTTTCGATATTAATATTCACTTCTGATTTTCAGTTGTGTACACAATTGAGTTCCAGAAGCGAGGTCTGCCCCACGCACACATCTTGCTATTTCTCGAAAGGGATGACAAGTTTCCGGAGGCAGCTGATGTCGACTCCATTATTTCTGCGGAGATACCTGATCCATTGGAGAACCCATCTCTACATGAGGCAGTTAAGGATTTAATGATTCATGGTCCCTGCGGCCTCGCCAACCCGAAGTCACCGTGCATGGCTGACGGTGTATGTACTAAAAGATTTCTGAAGGCGTTTTGTGAACGCACAACTGTTGATGGTGACGGTTACCCAATGTACCAGAGGAGGGACAACGGTATTAGAGTCAAGAAGGGTGGTGTAAGCGTTCACAATGGATTTGTTGTTCCTTATAATGCCGATTTGCTCACAAGATACCATGCCCACATTAATGTCGAGTGGTGTAACCAGGCACGATCCATTAAATATTTATTCAAGTATGTGAATAAGGGTTATGATAGGGTAACTGTTGGTGCATCCTTTAGGTCGAACCCCGACGAAATAGATCACATTCAGGAGTACTACGATTGTCGGTACATTTCACCTTGCGAGGCTGCCTGGCGTACATTATACTTTGATATTCATTATAGGACGCCTCCAGTCCTTCGTCTCGAGTACCATTTGCCAAACGAGCAGAATGTCGTATACAATGATGATGACCCTCTGGAAGAAATCGTTGCAAGATCCGACGGTGCTAGAACAAAATTCACCGCTTGGTTTGAGTACAATGCAAACCATTTGGAATCGAGAGGTTTGACATACTCCGAGTTTCCCACCAAGTATGTCTGGCAGAAGGAGGGCAAGTGTTGGACCCCACGTAAGAGGGAATTCAATTTAGGTAGAATGTTTCATATGTCGCCAAATGGCGGAGAACGGTACTATATGAGACTGTTACTCAATTTCGTTCGTGGTCCAACATGTTATTCGAACATTCGTACTGTCAAGGGTGTTATATATGAAACCTACAAGGATGTGTGCTATACATTAGGCTTACTCGGTGACGACAAGGAGTATGTGGACGCCATAGAGGAAGTCAGTTATTGGGGCAGTGGTGTGTATTTAAGGAATATGTTTGCCACCCTTCTCTTTTCCGGTAGTTTGATTAAACCAGAGGAAGTCTGGGAGAAGACCTGGCACCATCTCTGCGATGACATCCTAACCAGGCGACGGAAGGAACTCCTCAATTTTGGTTAGTTATTCTCGGCCCTGATAATCCTCCGTCTTGATGTTCTCCATTAATTATCTTTTATTTGCTTTTTGTAACTTTGATTGTAGAGACTGTTTTTAAGTATGTGTTTCGATATCATTGCCTGCATTGTGATTACAGATTTGCAAATGACTGATGACCAGTTAAAAAACTACGCTTTTTCCAAAATTGAGTCTATACTTCTCGGTAACGGCAGCTTCCTTTCAAAATTTCCGAATATGCCACAACCTGATAACGACCTATTTCGTGTAGATTCGAATAGGTTAATCTCTGATGAACTTTTGTACGACCGTGCTGCTATGCAATCCGAGCATGTATCCTATATGTTAACTATTACCGCTGAACAGAGATTAGTGTACGACTCAATTATCGGTGCAGTCGAGTCTGGGAGTGGTGGTCTTTTTTTCCTATACGGCCACGGTGGTACGGAGAAGACTTTTATCTGGAAAACTCTTTGCGCTGATTTGCGAATCAAGGGACAGATTGTACTCCCTGTTGCTTCAAGCGGTATTGCGACCACCCTTCTGCCTAGGGGCCGCACTGCCCATTCTAGGTTTAGTATACCCATTAATGTTGATGAAAAGTCAATGTGTCCTGGAATTAAGCCGGGGTCCGACCTAGCTGAACTTCTCATAAAAGCGAAGCTAATTATATGGGACGAAGCCCCAATGGTTAGTCGATATTGTTTTGAAGCCCTTGATAAAAGTCTTAAGGATATCATGAGATTTGTCAACCCGTCGCTTGCTGACAAGCCATTCGGAGGCAAGGTCGTTATTCTAGGTGGAGATTTCAGGCAAATCCTACCAGTTGTTCCTAAGGGTAGTCGACAGGATATTGTCTATGCGTCAATTTGTTTGTTTCCTATTTGGAGAGATGTGAAGGTAAAATATGTCAACTCCGTTCTCTGTTTGTTACACGAATAACTACCTCTTTAGTATACCCAACCAAAAATTACATTATATCATATTCACCGACTGTCATATCCCTTTGCAGGTCCTTCGGTTGAATACAAATATGCGGCTTCAGTCAGGTCGCTCTAGAGATGAGGTTGATGAGATTAGGGAGTTCTCTGAATGGATATTGAATGTAGATGATGGTCTCGAAGGGGGTCCTAACGACGGTGTAGCAACCATAAAAATACCAGACGAGTTTCTCATCCATCTTGGTGCATATCCCGTTGCAGCAGTTGTTGGTAGCACATATCCTGATTTGCTAAAAAAAATATGAGGACACTGATTACCTGCAGGAAAGAGTTGTGCTTGCTCCAACTCACGATGTCGTTAAGAAGGTTAACGCTTATGTACTGTCCATATTACCCGGAGACAAAGTTGTGTACCTAAGCTCAGACGAGATAAGCAGTGGTGAAACCTGTCGTACAATTTTAGAGTTGTACTCTACTGAATATCTAAACACGATAAGATCGTCGGGGCTGCCAAACCACCGGTTATGTTTAAAAGTTGGAGCAATAGTAATGCTCTTGAGAAATCTAGACCAAGCAAACGGTCTATGTAACGGGACAATGTTAGTTATATCGAAACTCGGTGATCGCGTACTCAAAGCCAAGGTTTTATCAGGGGTCAGAAAAGGAGAAATGGTATACATACCAAGAATTAAACTGTCACCTTCAGATGAGACTAAGTTCCCCATCCAATTCGAACGGAGGCAGTTTCCAATCTCCGTATGTTTCGCAATGACCATAAATAAAAGCCTGGGTCAGTCTCTGTCTAATGTCGGTCTGTTTTTACAGCAATTAGTTTTCACTCATGGGCAGCTTTATGTCGCTTTATCAAGGGTAACGACTAAGAGGGGCCTAAAAGTTCTTATCCTAGACGAAGATGTTTTTGACACAGACTCCACAACAAATGTCGTGTATAAAGAGATTTTCTCAAACACTAGATGACAACTATTTTGTAACCTACGCAAAGGATAGGAAAGCCGGTGCGCTGATTGATAAATGTAGAACCGTTTTATGTTTTTTTTTCCGACCTGCAATTTCTAGCCACATAATTTAATGTGTTTTGTACCCGCTCGCAAACATTCACCGTTCACAAGTACCAGAAATTTCAATTCATACCAATGGCAGGATTCAAATACAGTTGTAGCATGCCCATCAGATTGAAAATGTTCAGATATTAACATAATTGTAGGAAGTTCACGATTCAAGATAAAATATTCTGGATTACAAACAGTTTAAACAAAATAACAACAATCCGGAACGAGGTCTAATAATCCATTACAGGCAGTTGAATATATAACAACAAAATAACAGACCACCAAGAGTTCAACAGTTAATTGGGTAAGATAGTTCAGTAGGTTGTGCAGAAAATTTCATTTCATTGAGTTAGGAGGAGTTACCTTTCAGACGTAGAATCCGGGGCAATGTTGCTTCAGAAGATTGAACATGTACAAGTACGTTGATAGGCTGTCCGTATCCGCGTCTCCGTAACCCAGCCTTTTCCAATCAGCTAAAACAGAAATGCATTGCCTTCCCTCCTTCATCAGTCCTCTGTCTGCAGTAGTTACGACCCACAGGTGAGGACCCGACATTCCATCTGAAGTATTCCTGAAGTCCGATCTCCCCCTTCCGACTCTCTCAAACCACTTCTGCAGTCTGAAAGCACTCCTGTACCTATGCTCCCCACTAAAAAACTCAATTGCAATAGCCCTCTGGAAAATTTCAGGATTCCCTTTCCACACATGGAAGATTTTCCTAACAGGGTATCCCAGTTTTAATAGTTCATCCCTCACACAGCTGAAACTCTTGCCAATGACCTCCCCGTCGCCCACAATTTCGTAGGGTAGATTGTGCATGATGACGGTTGGTGGGTACACTAATTTCTCAGCCACTGACACCAGTTTTTACTTCTCTTCGCTTCTAATTTATTTTTGAGTTGAAGAGTGAATTCGATTTGGAGATGATCGAATATTTGAGAACAACTGACTTATAGATGTGTAGCTATTTTTTATCTTTGCATGCTAAAGATTTTGCCCCATACGGTTATTAAGTGGTGGAAGTTATGTGTGATGTCATAATTACTGCAAATGGTTAATGCAGTTGCAGTAATTGGGGAAAGTTACTGCTGATAACTCTTTGCTTGCCAAACGAGTTATGTTGTCATCATTGCACTTCGTTTCTAACAATTTGGTTACTTAGTACTGCATAAGCTTTGTCCACCCTAATATCTTCCTCTTCATCAGTGCAAACGTATACAGTAACGTTGTTTACGTACCGTATTAAGTTGTATATCTATTACGTTTTGTCGTACGGTAAGGAAAAGTTACGGTGCGTCTAATAAATGTTCCCGATATAAGCCGTTATATTACACTTTCAGTGCTACTGTCTTCTATTATGGTATGCCATTTAGTCGTATTCCAAATTATGAGCATCGTTACGTTGAAGCGAACGTTACGAATTATTTTGTGTGGAGCACTTACAAATTTATTATTGTCTTTGATTATTTAAACTGCTTTGTGATAAACTCATATTTGCCATCAGTTTGTGACATGATGAGTTCCACTGATACGCTATTCGTTAAATTAATTTATTAGACTATAATTTTATTCGTATACGTATACATATATATCCACATTTTCAATTGGTTAATCGACTTACGGACGACCGCGAGATTTCGTTAGCCTTACTTATTTAGTACAACATCATACTCTTTATTACTACCCCCAAAACACAATGTCTAAGTGCGAAATTTATAATTAAACCTGTAACGTTTGGTCGCATTCTATTCAGACAATCGACACCATGATAAAGATGCGATGACGATGAATTGTAGATTCGTGAGCAACCTGAAATACTATCCGACAAACACACTACTTAGCCTAAAATTCACAAGCAGCATTTTTACCAACATCTTAAACAAAATGCCCCATTACCGGGTACCAAATTTGTAACATGCAAGACAGTTAAGTTTCAAAAATATTTACCAACCAGCAGTGTACACAGCAATTGAATCGAAAATAAATTACAACCTGTCCCTATGTAGCTAATTGTCGTAGATGTGCGGGTAGATTTCGTTCAAAGCGTCAATACCATGTTCGTAGTGTGGATTTCCATAACTAATTACAATCAATCTATATATAGAGCCACTTAGTCAAGATTAACTTGCGTCCGTTCCTATGCACTTAATCGTCGTAGAAATCTGGGTAGATTTCGTTCAAAGCGTCGATAACATGTTCGTAGTGAGCATTGTCCTCAGCCTCCCCCAAGTACGTTCCAACATAACGACACCAGATGGGCACCATACGGTGGTCCATGTCCGTCGAGAGATACTTCTCATCCTCCCACGACACAACCCAGCAATGTGGGTCGGCTTGATGATCCCACTGGTCGACCATTGCTTGCTTGGTCATCTCGAAATCTTCGAATGCCCTTTGAAGCTTGAACGCCTTGAAGTAGTTTGGTAATCTAGGACCGAACTCAACTAGAACCTCCCTTTCGTAATCAAGGTTTGGCGATATACAAGGGTTTATTCTAACAACATCGTACCCCAAGTATATTAGTCTCATCTTCAAGATGTGCATGTTTTGGCAGATATACCAACCGTCTTGCACATCATACGGCATGTTCGCAAGGATGCACTTTGGCGGCCACATCAACTGTCTGTACATTTTTGTTTGGTTAGCAACAGCTCGATGCAGTGACGTTTTCCCTTACTTGATGTATAGAATTTAAATGTTGAGTGAAGTTTAGTGGTTTACCCTTGGTAAATGAAGAGATGGAGTTGAATGTGGTTAGATGACACTAATCTTAAAGGTAAAGGTAAATGTGTGTGGATATTACGTAGGTATATGCAGTCCAAGTTCCGTAATATTTTTTTAACTGCAGGTGTAATCATGGGCATCAACATGTAATGCAATTACGGAGTATAACGTAGTACAGGTAAACACCCACATCTATCGGGACAGGGTATTGCGATTGTCGACCATACTGTAGACACCCACATTTTGACCGCCAGGTGTTTATAGTAGTTCCCAAAAAACACCCGATGATGATCGGACGTAAACATAGCTAAATACGTTTGATTGTGGACTTGGAATCAATAGTAATTGGCGCGAGCTTTTAACGGAGTAAAAATCTCACAAAACAGACCTCAAATTCAGGCCCAGTAAGTCGTTTCTAGTCAAATGAGACTAATTTGGGTCAAAACCGAGACCAGGGGCAAAACCGTCTTTTAGCGACCGAGTCAAAACCCGGTCAAAGATATTTTTCGGGACGTTGGAACCAGCCGTGTCATCCCACGAGTCCGGTTTGAGCTCAAACACCACAAAAATCAGCTACAAAAAAGAATAAACAAATTTCGTTAAGGATAGAATTCGGTCCCCAGTAGGAATCCTACCCGAACCCGAATACTCAGCCGAGCACAAGAAGCGTACTCGGCCGAATACTCCTCTCATTCCATCCGGCTCAAAGCCTTCTTCACCAAGCAACGGAATTCTCGTTCCTCTCAAATTGCTTACCTTTCCTATCCTAATCGGTATTTCTTGTCACCCAAGCAAGGTTACCTCTCCTACCTTCAGTCGAGGACCTCTCCTATAAATAGGACCCTCCCATCCACACAATCATACAACAATTCATCATTCACCTAATACAACATCGATCCTCTACATCAATTATCACATCCAAAAATCCCGACATACAACCCGAATCTCTAGCAAACCTTAGGCAAACCTTACCAAAAATACAACGCCTTAACTCCACCTATATTCTCGTTACTCCAACGCAAGCGCCGTTACTACGAGTTCCTAATCGAGACCGGAATTAGCATGTAGGTTGAGGGTGTTCCAAATCCCGATCTCTCTCTCTTTCTCTCTCCCTACTCACGTTTTTTTTTCTTCCGTCGTCGTCGGTCTGTTTTTTTTTATGGGTCATCGTCACGTTCTTTTCTAATATCGATACTACAAACTATTTTCGTATAAAACAAACGTTCTTAAAATACGATATCGACTCTATAGTCAAATATCGTACCTAAAAGAACTAAATCCATCTCGTCGATGCTAAAAATCGTCACATGGTTTAAAAACAAAATATGACGATTTTAACGCGGAGAGAATTAACATTCTTTTCTTTTCATTCAATTTCCTTTCAAAACAATTTTATAAAACTTTTTTTTTCTCTAAAAATCATTCCGAATATTTGATATCGATTTCATAATCGAATATCGAATACGACAAATATCGAAAATATAAGTCGAGTATAAATTAATCCATATTTATACGCGATTTATTAAAACTAATGATTTTCGAAAAATCAAACCCGAGAGCAGCCCGTGACGCGAGCCGTACGCGTCCCGGGTGAGGCGCCTTCCCGCGCGAGTCGCGCCCTTCCCGAGCGAGTCGCGCGGATTTCTGAAAACCGCGACGTTTTTTTCTCGTTTTTCTTTCTTTCCAGCATCGTTTGTTAAGTAAAACAGCGTCTTTCTCGGCATATTGCAAGTTTTCGATAAATATTTTTGACCTCGGTCAACGGTGTTTAATCCATCACGTGTCACAAACTTTTTCAAACCGTGCATTATATTTACGTCTTTTATTCAAATTACAAACCGTTTACTAACCCGTTTGTTCTTTGTCTTTGTTCTTATTATTCATCGTTTTGTTTTATTATACTAAAACGAACCTCGCATGCTAAAACAACTTTGACGTTAAATTTAGATGCATTAAATCGACATAGCAACTTATTCAAATTTTTGCATGTTTAGTCAAAACACTCTTTGCATATCATTCAACCGTCGAACTAACGCGTGTACACCAAAAACGAACAATATCTTAGTAAAGGCCGCTAAGTGCGGGCGGGGTTGGGTGTTCTTTGTGAACTTCCCAACACGTACCCTCACTCCTTACTCATAACCATGGTTTCCGGATGTCCGGATCCATTGGCATACGAGAGTCATTCAATACCCGATTACCGATAATGTCAGTATCGGTATCGCAATGCTAATGGACGAACCCAATAAACTCTGAAATCGGAATGGGCCGTACTTTGTGCATGGCCCACTACGACATAGAGTGGGTTCGAACGGGCCCGAACTCCCACAAAGTTCGGTGGCGACTTCTACTTCGATTTAAATTTCAACTCGAGATCCATCTCACATGAGATTCATTCGCCTCCCCAAACCCGCGCGTGGCCGCGTCGGGGTGGACCTATGTCATGTCCACAATTTGGCGACTCCGCTGGGGATTTCTTATGTACCACTAGTCATCGGGGTTCCTAGGGTGAGACTCGAAAAGAAATCGTTCGATTAGTAATGTACGCGTTTTAGTTCGATGGTTCATGCATAACCCAAATATTTCCCGGGCCGGTTACTTGTGACCGACGTCCCACTATACCGCGGTGCATTCCTAAATGGGTACACTAAAGACTTCGATGGCGGAACTCGCATGGGTTTTACGGCATGTTCTAAGTCCAACTCGGCTTAGGAAATTCGTCCTGATTTGTGAGAAAGCCGTCGTTGTTGGTATAGACCCTATTTCGACCGACCGAGACTTAGACCAGGAGCATACATGGTGTCATTATACTGTTTCCGTGACTACGTGCTGCTTGATCTACATGCTATCTCTTTTTCAAAACCGTTATTTCAAAATTAGCATATTTTCAAAATTATCCATTTTTCAAAACCCGGGACGCTACCGAATTTAGGGTTTATGATTTTACTCAAAATAGCCTATTTTTAGCCGGTATGCTACCCGAACCTTTTTTTTTAAAAAAACTTCAAAAGTCCAGACCCGATGGGCCTTGGCCGGTTTTCAGAACAATCGGGCTGTCCTCTTTCGGATCTTTTCAAGCCCAAATATCTTTTTTCAAAAATCTTCCTCCTCTTAGGACTTCCCGTATTTAGTAGTGTCGGGTCTTGTCATAAGTTGTCAAAATCCTTAGCGTCGAAACTCTGTCAATCTTACATCACGGGTTTCCTCCCTATCCCAGTCCGCCTTACTTGTCAAGGCACGGCCCACCTACGTAGGACGCACTCCTACAAAGGCGGGCCCGTTTACACATTCAAGTCCAAAGTCTAGGGAGTATCTCACGTGGATCTTCCTTCGAGCGGGACTCGGCCCACATAGCCGAATCCTAAGGAGGCCCACCTTTCACGAGTCACCCGTCTAGGTGTTTAGTCTGAGGTCATTTTCTCGTCCAGGCTTTTCCTCACTCGGGGCTACCCTTCAGCAGAGCGATCAATCACGGTTGCTCTAAGGGTCATGTCTTACACGTGTTGTCTCACGTATCCCACTTTCGAGTCACTTAGGTGTCACACCATCTGAGTCCTATCAGATTCTTTAGCCTCACTTGGGAGCTATCCCCCAACCGAGCAGTCAACCACGGCCATCCTAAGGGCACCCCGCGTCCATCCTACACCGGCGTCCTTATGATGCCTTCTTCGAGTCATACCTATGCTACGAACACTCGGGTCACCTAGGGTTAGGTCGCCACGGTTGGTCCGAGCACGCGACGCGGTCAAACACGATCGCCCCATTTTCGGACTCACCCTTCTGCAGCTCAGGTCTAAATTCGCGGTCGTTACCTCGTCTAGGTCAATGTACGAGTATCCCGATCCAAGAGCCTTTGTCATCCCGTCACCCCGGGCCATGTCTAATTTGACTCCTTCCCTTGCACCTGCGCAAAACCGAGCTTAGGCGAGTTCTAACACCTGTCACTTCTTCCTACCAGGGACCCAATGAACGAGACATTACCTAACCATGACAGAGCCCGCGCCATCAAAGGGGATATCCAGGGAAGCATGCTTATGTTATCTTGCTCCATTAACAATATCTTCTCAAAAATCGATACCGCCCTAGATAACCTAGGTTCCAAGGTAGCCATCATCGAAGAGGATCTTGCAAAAATCCAATCCCGTCTAACACAACTAGAACGAGTAAGGCAGCCAATCATCCAACCGGGCCATTTAAAGGGGGAGGACTCTTATGAAACCATCCGATACCCCCAAGATGGCAAGACCGAGAGAAATAATCCACAAGTCACCTCTCCGAAAATCAAGAACCAGCCAAAAGTAAGGACATTTACCCACTTGGATATGCCCGACACCGTCGCTTTCCAAAGGTTGGTTTCGAAAGGGCTAATACTACCCATAGGCCCAACAGCCAACGTACCTTTGGAAAAACGCTCCAAAGCATGGAACGCCGAGCATTACTGCAATTTCCACAGAGGGAGAGGATACGATACAGAGCAGTGCTGGAAAATGAAACACCTCATTCAAGATTCCCTCGATGCCGGGAGGACACCCGTCATGGAAACATTGTCACTTGCAAGACCCCTCATGGACTATATAGGGCCCAACAACCAAAGCATCCAATCTACCTCCTTTACATCCAAGAGTCCGGATTTGATTTGAGTCCTAGTCTGAGTCCAAGTCTAGGATGTACTATTTCTTTCAATTTCAAAGTCAAAATCAGAGTCATTTGTATTCCGTCCTCTTTTCATAAAATTCAATAAAATCAGCTTTCAATATTCTATCTTCGCTATATGCTTTCCTTATGTGTTTCCGAGAACATGATGAACAACATCGTACACTGTAAGCGCATGCACGTGACTATTACAGGCACATCTATAATGACTGCAGGGAACTGAGGCCCGTGTTTTCTTTTACCTGTTCCATGTCTGGTATAGAAAGCCACATAATTACCCTTAGCAGGAGCAGTATCGAATCCTATGACAAATCTAGGTAGTCTCCTAGTTTGGGTTCAAGGCGGGAGGCAAGCCCATTTCCCACAATAAACACCCTTCTAATAAGACTGGCCAATCTCTACCTTAGGTGTTAGTCTAACCAACAGAACAAAGAGGAAAAGCTGGAAAAAAAAATCAAAAGTCCAAGAGAAAAAAAAAAGCAAAAGGCCAAAACAAAAACGCAGGTCATCATCAAAAAAAAGGCATCTATGACCAAGGTTAAACAGTCAATCCAAGTGAAGAATCTCAAGACCGGGGCTAAGAGGTCAACCAAAAAATATTCAAAAACCCATGACCGTAGTGAAAACGGTCAATTCAAAAATGCCCATATCATCAAATAGGGGAGAATCAAATAAGCTCGTCAGCCAACACCACATCTAGCCTTCCCACATTACAACCCTCAAGACCTTGTCGAGACCTAGGCTAGTGACAGCCCAGAATTTTGAGGATTCAAGCTCCATAGGATACCCTAACCATTAGAGCCGGACATGAAAATCAGATCCCGCGCATTATCAAACCTACCCCGATCGAAGTTCGAGTCATTTTTATTCGACTTCCCCTTTCCTACCACATTACGGCACCTACCCTCGAAGCCTAGCTCCACAAAATCGAGCTCCAGATTTCGAATCATCAAAGCCACTTACTTCCTAGCACCACATTTCCAAAAATATCCAAACCAGTTACCAGCCCCAAACACGGGAACTCAACTTGCAGTCGGCATAGAACATGCCCAAATAGTTCACACCACCTCTGGGGCCTACCCCGGAGAACGTTCGCAGTCACGGGATTAACATCCTAACTATTCTAGCCCTTTGATCAAGACATCATTGGGAATGCACCTAGCCTACACCATTGTTATGGCTAGTTACACACAAAGCCCTAATAAACTAGGCACCATAATATATCTTTCAATGCACTGAACTACGATTTGGTTTGATTTCACCGCACGTGAATACGTAGGCAACCTTTCAACAGAGGCACAACCACCCACATTGACACAAATTCAAAAAGCACCATTATTCCGGTCACGACACTGTCATGTTCTCAGCAGCAAGCTTTGTCATCCTGGGGGCTTCTTTTAGACAGAAGACCCCCATCCACTCACAAAATCCAAATACTTTCAAAAACTAGCCTCCTTTCTATAGTGTGTCCTAGTACTCTGCTTCGTCGAAGGCAAGAGTCTATCAGGATTTGAAACAACACCTACCTTGGGAATATACCCCAAAACCAAAAAAAATTCAAAAGAACACATCACTGCTATTGCTGAGTCCTACAGAAACAGTCCCATTACTGACCACTGCAACCCCGTATAGCACATCATTCCCATTTCAATGTTCGACCGTGTTGTCACTCGCCTAGGCTACGGGATAGCGCAACTTAAGAGTCTTGTCGTCTTAGGTGGCCCACCCCCTACCAGGTCACGGTCCAACCCTTAGAGAGTCCAAGTCGTGTATGTCAACTCGTCTGGTCACGTCCAAAGTCGAGTCTGTCGGTAGGCCTCTCTCTTCGAATCCTCATTTTAAAATTTGCAAAATTTAGCCATTTGAGAAAATCCTTTTCGACAAGGTCAAATTTCAGTCCATTTAAACTGCAAATTTCTTTCCTACATCTTTCCATTTTGAGAACCTATCTTCTAGCACGTGAGTTGCTTTCAGGACTTTGATTTCAAAATAAAGCAAAAATCATTTTCCCCAGCGCAAGTCAGTCTATAGATGCTAACTGCATTTCCTGTATGCTATCTTGTTATCTGCTATATTTGCTATTTCAGCCTATATATTAACATTTCAAGTACCAGCTTGTGCTTCCCAAAGGAACATCAAGTTTCTACTTCCCCAGCGTGAGTCGGTGTTTCGCCTAAATGTTACATACGAATTGCTATGTTTCGGCATCATACAGGTACACCCAGACTCGAGAAGGAAGTCTCCTCGCAAAAACTCCCCAGTGGAAAGCCCAGGTGACATTTCTACTAAGGAATCGGGATGTGTCTGCGAACAGACACACCCATAGCTTCCTATGCAAGCTCCCGCGTAATTCTGAATCAGGATAGGTCTGCAAACGGACACACCCATATCTTCAGATGCAAGCTCCCGCGTGATTCTGAATCGGGATGGGTCTGCAAACGGACACACCCATAGTTTCCTAGGCAAGCTCCCGCGCAGCTCCAAGATGGGTTGCGTCTGCAAACGGGTACACCCAAGGCTTCTTAGGCAAGTCCCCACAGAGCTATTAGCATCAACTCAGGTGTGATTTCTATCTTATGGCTGGCGAGCCCTTTTACGCAAGTCTAATGGACTATAAACGACCCGATCGGAAGTCTGCCAGGTTTTAATCTACGATTGGCCTGGTAGCTACTCTGACTTTCGCCTTGTCCAAGCCTCAGTCAGAGTGGGGGCTCTGTAGACACCCACATTTTGACCGCCAGGTGTCTATAGTAGTTCCCAAAAAACACCCGATGATGATCGGACGTAAACATAGCTAAATACGTTTGATTGTGGACTCGGAATCAATAGTAATTGGCGCGAGCTTTTAACGAAGTAAAAATCTCACAAAACAGACCTCAAATTCAGGCCCAGTAAGTCGTTTCTAGTCAAATGAGACTAATTTGGGTCAAAACCGAGATCAGGGGCAAAACTGTCTTTTAGCGACCGAGTCAAAACCCGGTCAAAGATATTTTTCGGGACGTTGGAACCAGCCGTGTCATCCCACGAGTCCGGTTTGAGCTCAAACACCACAAAAATCAGCTACAAAAAAGAATAAACAAATTCCGTTAAGGATAGAATTCGGTCCCCAGTAGAAATCCTACCCGAACCCGAATACTTAGCCGAGCACAAGAAGCGTACTCGGCCGAATACTCCTCTCATTCCAGCCGGCTCAATGCCTTCTTCACCAAGCAACGGAATTCTCGTTCCTCTCAAATTGCTTACCTTTCCTATCCTAATCGGTATTTCTTGTCACCCAAGCAAGGTTACCTCTCCTACCTTCAGTCGAGGACCTCTACTATAAATAAGACCCTCCCATCCACACAATCATACAACAATTCATCATTCACCTAATACAACATCGATCCTCTACATCAATTATCACATCCAAAAATCCCGACATACAACCCGAATCTCTAGCAAACCTTACCAAAAGTACAACCCCTTAACTCCACCTATATTCTCGTTACTCCAACGCAAGCGCCGTTACTACGAGTTCCTAATCGAGACCGGAATTAGCATGTAGGTTGAGGGTGTTCCAAATCCCGATCTCTCTCTTTCTCTCTCCCTTCTCACGTTTTTTTTCTTCCGTCGTCGTCGGTCTGTTTTTTTATGGGTCATCGTCACGTTCATTTCTAATATCGATACTACAAACTATTTTCGTATAAAATAAACGTTCTTAAAATACGATATCGACTCTATAGTCAAATATCATACCTAAAAAAACTAAATCAATCTCGTTGATGCTAAAAATCGTCACATGGTTTAAAAACAAAATATGACGATTTTAACGCGGAGAGAATTAACATTCTTTTCTTTTCATTCAATTTCCTTTCAAAACAATTTTATAAAACTTTTTTTTTCTCTAAAAATCATTCCAAATATTTGATATCGATTTCATAATCGAATATCGAATACGACGAATATCGAAAATATAAGTCGAGTATAAATTAATCCATATTTATACGCGATTTATTAAAACTAACTATTTTCGAAAAATCAAACCCGAGAGAAGCCCGTGACGTGAGCCGTACGCGTCCCGGGCGAGGCGCCTTCCCGCGCGAGTCGCGCCCTTCCCGAGCGAGTCCCGCGGATTTCTGAAAACCGCGACGTTTTTTTCTCGTTTTTCTTTCTTTCCAGCATCGTTTGTTAAGTAAAACAGCGTCTTTCTCGACATATTTCAAGTTTTCGATAAATATTTTTGACCTCGGTCAATGCGTGTTTAATCCATCACGTGTCACAAACTTTTTCAAATCATGCATTATATTTACGTCTTTTATTCAAATTACAAACCGTTTACTAACCCGTTTGTTCTTTGTCTTTGTTCTTATTATTCATCGTTTTGTTTTATTATACTAAAACGAACCTCGCATACTAAAACAACTTTGGCGTTAAATTTAGATTCATTAAATCGACATAGCAACTTATTCAAATTTTCGAATGTTGATGAACTCATTTCGTATATATATTTAACCCCAACTTTTCCTTTATTTTGGTTCGTTTTACGTGTCCTAGGAGACATTTTTATAGCTTTTCATCCTTCTTTGTTATGTCGGGTATTTTGTTTCCGTTTTGTACGAAACAAGACAAATGAAGGCGATTGAGCTATATTTGGGCAATGACGAGAGTCGAGCCATGAAATCCACAAGGAAGAAGTGATAAAAGTTAGAGGAAACTTAGAGGAAACTAAGTAAATACTTGAGGAAGGACGTGAAGTGAAGAAACAATAAGAAATGACAAAGAAATAAGTTGGAAAGCTCGAATCAATGCAAATCGGGAAGAAAGAGTGATCGCTAAAACAAGGGTCAACTTCAAACGTAAATATCTTGAGTTCTACAACTTCGATTGAGCTGAATTTTGTGGCGTTGGAAAGCTCTTTCTCTTAGATTTCTAACGGTATATTACACGTCCAAATCCGATAAGTAACGAAGAAACAGCAAGCATTTCAAATTCGTCGCGCAGTGCAGGAAAACCGAACCGGGCGGTTCGATGTTGAACCGATCGGTTCGTTTGTGAACCGGTCGGCTCGTTTATGTACCGAGCGGTTTGTTTATGTACCAAGCGGTTCACGACGCGTCAGAGTGACTTTCCTAATCTTCTGAAGAATCCGTATTCTGCCTTAATTAAAATCCTACGGGATTATTTTATTAAATTATGTCCTATTTCCTAATTAGATCCATTGTAATAAGTATAAATACCCTTCTTAGAGTTAGGTTTAAGGACACCTTTCACTTTTACACTTTCATATTCATTAGTTTAGTTTAGACTTTTTATTAGCATTAGAATTCTTCAAATTTGTAGTCATACTTTTAGACCGTTAATCTTTCAGTTCTACTTAATTGGTACCTTTTCTTATTCTCTTATTTTCATATTGTTCTTTATTATGCTTAATTTCTTTATTGCTTTATCGTTTATTATGAGTGGCTAATTTATTTATGTAGGGTTGAAGGGGATCTATGTTAATTGAATTGGGGATGTTAGTTTAATTACTTATTTGATTGATCATTCATATGTTATTGCCTTACTACTTGTCTTGTATCGTTGTTTGATTAGTTTGAGACGTTGAACTAGTTGAATGTTTAGGAACCCGAACCTAAGATCGAAAACCTGGTAAGGGTAGACTTACAAGTAAGTGGGTAGGATAATCTGGTAAGTTGCGAGAGCCCGTCAGAATCTATCTTAAGGTTGACATAAGATCCGAGAGGTCGTATCTTTGCCCTAAATAACTGTGATTGATTGATTGAATGATTAATTAACTTTACCCAATTTGATTACATAGTGAACCGTAAGACCCTAGATTCTTTTAATATTGTTAGAACCTCGTTATTTTACATAATCGTATTAGTTTAGACCAAATTCATAAAAACCGAAAATAGAATAGTTTTGAATCAACTATAGATAATTAGCGATAATCGTCTGTCTCTCTGTGGATTCGATCCTTACTTGCTGCTAGCTACCTGTTAGTCGTTTGTTAGGTTTATTTTGATATAGGTGATACGACTTTAGCCTTATCAATTTTGGCGCCGTTGCCGGGGAGACGGTTTTGTATTATTGCTTATTATTTGTTTTGGGTTCTAGATTATTTTGTATATATATTTTTTTAATTTCGTATATATTTTTATTTTTTTTCATTTTTTATTAAGGATTATTTTTTTTCTTTTTTTTGTCTAATCATTATGACTATCTTCTACTTTTCTCAATTTAATCATGAGTCACTACATACTTATTGGGATAGACTTGAGTCTTTTATTTACCAAAGTGACTATCATGTTAATGTGTGGGAGATGTGTGATATGTTGTGGGCTGGTGTGGACGATGAGACACGGGCTATTATTGAGGCAAACTGTGACGGGATGTTTAACTATATGTCTTATGAGGAGCGATGGGAACTCCTTAAATATTTAGCCCGAAACAGGGCTGAGTCAGAGAAGAGGTGGATTGCTTTCATGGCGGACTGTAAGGCGATATTGAAAAAATTAACGGCTACTCTACGTGAATCAAATTTGAGAGTTGGTCCTGCATCATCAACTGACTGTGTTATGAGTACGTCCGTTGCACATGTTAGAGAGGATATTGACTTATTTGATGACGATGATGATGAACCTCTGATTTTTTCTTTGAAAATTCATCCTCCGGACATTGAAGCTGATTCTATTATGACTGACAATTTAATGATTCAATCTTTGACGGAAAATCCTGAGGTTTTAAGCATTGTTAATAAGCCCATTTGTGATTCAATTGATGATTCTAGCCATCCGCCTACCGAGCTTTCGTCTGAAATCACTATGCCTAACTCATGTATTGATGCTTCTTGTGTGATTGATAATTTTGTTGATTATTCTACACGAGGCCTCCTCACCGAGGCCCCTTTAGAGGATTTGATGTGTTTGGGCAGTCGTGCAGATGAATCAAACCCTTGGAAAGCGGAGGTAGATGCGTTAGAAGCAGCGCTAAATCATCCAGGAACTCTCGAAACTGAAAATCTTGAGGTATATGGGATCGTGGATACACCCGTTGAGGTAGTAAATCATTCTCATCCACTTGAGCTTCCTCCTTGCCTCGATGATAGTACAGGTATTTCTCCCCTTTCGTATGAATTAATTGTGAAAAATAATATTGTTGATCTGAGAGGTATTAAGTTGTCTTACATCCCCGATAATTTACAATATTATTTTCCACCATTTATTGACGACTGGGATTATATGTCGAGGACTTTTGAAAGTTTTCAAAGAAAGGTTGACAAGCTGAGACGGTCATTGACATTGATTTTATATAATGTCGTTATTCTATCTTGGTGCTACTTATGCTCTTGTGTAGCACATGCGCAGGCATTTGATCTACTCCTGCGAGCCTTGACCTGCTATGATTTTGATACTGATGGCTATGAGTCTAATTCACCCCATGTTTGTTGCTGGTTTGGGGGGAAATTATTTGCAGCATATAAATATATTGTCGGTACCTTTCCCTTTTCTCTCTTATTTTTTTTTATTTTTTTTATTTTTTTTTTATTTTTTTTTCATTTTTTATTTTTTGTCTTCCTTTAGCCGTTATATTTTTGTCCTATTTTATTTCTCTTGGTTCACAATGAGGACATTGTGTAATTTAGTTTGGGGGGATATTTTGTATTTTGTGTATTTTTCTTTTGGGTGTGTTTTAATTTAAAAAATAAAAAAAATAAACGTTTTTTATTTATTTATATTTTTTCGATTTTTTGTGTATTTTAGTATAGAGTCGTGTCGGCGATGATGACATTGCGTTTGTCGCATGCTTTTCCCTAATTCTTTGCTCTTTCTTGTGAATGACACTTATTTCTCGTTATTTGAGTTTGGGATTTCTTTGATCTTGTTGCCAATTATGTTTTGAATGCCAAATGAGTAAATTGACATGTTGTCGAGTAAGCTACTTATATTGTGAGACTTAAAGCCTAAACTGATGACATCCATGATCAGTTTCATATAGGTTGAGAGTAGTACTCCTTATGAGACATGTAACTAACATCAAATTGCATAAGCATGACATTCGTCTCTTAAATACCTGTATGCATTCGGTTTGTGATTGTGACATATGTAGAAGAGGCACTCCCTTTCTTTTATCTAATTCCCATGAACTCCACATAGCCATAATTTGACCTGTTTTGACCCGTTTATTAACTACATGCCATATTTGCCTACCCTAGTCAAGCTAGTTTGGTTAATTAGACGAAATTGTTTTTTTTTCGGGTGAAATTTGGTACTATGTCAATATGTCATGTTGATTGGAGAAGGAAAACAAATGATGAATGATTGGAAAAAAAAATCAATGAAAGAAAAGAAAAAGAAAGGAGATAGTTGAAAAGAAAGAAAAAAAAAAAGTGAAACAAGAAAGGAATGTGTTTTTGCTATGAGAAAAGAATTGATCGCTCTGTTTTCGTAGTTGTTGGTGCGAAGTCGATTATGAAAAGTTAAAAATAAGGTGCTTGGTACTACTTGTAATTCCTTTGATTGAAGTTGGTTAAGAATGGAATGAGTTTAGTTTGGTTACGGTTGGACTAGCTTGGCTTTTACCTCCACATATCCAAATAATTTTGCCCCTTTTTACCCGATTAGCCTCACTTTATACCATATGTAAGTCCTCAACATGTGTCTTGGTCCGATTGAATGTGTATGTACGGTTGCTAGAGATTGATATCATGTTAGATTGCATACATGTTCTTATAAGTCGCAGTTAGGTGAGTGTTTTGTCTTTCCGATTCTACATAAACTCACAATATTGCCCTTATTGAGTGCTGAGTGTAAACCGTGAGGAATCTCGACATAGAAGGTTGTGCAAGATTAAAAGTTTGGCATTTGAATATTGATTGGAACTTGATTTTTGAAATTATTTTACTCTTCATCTTTTTGCTATAGAATTTGTTTCTTTAGCCTTGGTGTCATTCGCTTGTTGGAGTATTCGATGTTGGGATTCGTGTTGATGAAGTTAGCTCTGAGCCATTGTTTTAAGTCTTGTCCATATTCTTTGATGATTGCTTTGCTTAGGGACAAGCAAAGGTTTGGTTTGGGGGGATTTGATGAACTCATTTCGTATATATATTTAACCCCAACTTTTCCTTTATTTTGGTTCGTTTTACGTGTCCTAGGAGACGTTTTTATAGCTTTTCATCCTTCTTTGTTATGTCGGGTATTTTGTTTCCGTTTTGTAGGAAACAAGACAAATGAAGGCGATTGAGCTATATTTGGGCAATGACGAGAGTCGAGCCATGAAATCCACAAGGAAGAAGTGATAAAAGTTAGAGGAAACTTAGAGGAAACTAAGTAAATACTTGAGGAAGGACGTGAAGTGAAGAAACAATAAGAAATGACAAAGAAATAAGTTGGAAAGCTCGAATCAATGCAAATCGGGAAGAAAGAGTGATCGCTAAAACAAGGGTCAACTTCAAACGTGAATATCTTGAGTTCTACAACTTCGATTGAGCTGAATTTTGTGGCGTTGGAAAGCTCTTTCTCTTAGATTTCTAACTGTATATTACACGTCCAAATCCGATAAGTAACGAAGAAACAGCAAGCATTTCAAATTCGTCGCGCAGTGCAGGAAAACCGAACCGGGCGGTTCGATGTTGAACCGATCGGTTCGTTTGTGAACCGGTCGGCTCGTTTATGTACCGAGCGGTTTGTTTATGTACCAAGCGGTTCACGACGCGTCAGAGTGACTTTCCTAATCTTCTGAAGAATCCGTATTCTGCCTTAATTAAAATCCTACGGGATTATTTTATTAAATTATGTCCTATTTCCTAATTAGATCCATTGTAATAAGTATAAATACCCTTCTTAGAGTTAGGTTTAAGGACACCTTTCACTTTTACACTTTCATATTCATTAGTTTAGTTTAGACTTTTTATTAGCATTAGAATTCTTCAAATTTGTAGTCATACTTTTAGACCGTTAATCTTTCAGTTCTACTTAATTGGTACCTTTTCTTATTCTCTTATTTTCATATTGTTCTTTATTATGCTTAATTTCTTTATTGCTTTATCGTTTATTATGAGTGGCTAATTTATTTATGTAGGGTTGAAGGGGATCTATGTTAATTGAATTGGGGATGTTAGTTTAATTACTTATTTGATTGATCATTCATATGTTATTGCCTTACTACTTGTCCTGTATCGTTGTTTGATTAGTTTGAGACGTTGAACTAGTTGAATGTTTAGGAACCCGAACCTAAGATCGAAAACCTGGTAATTGATTGATCATTCATATGTTATTGCCTTACTACTTGTCTTGTATCGTTGTTTGATTAGTTTGAGACGTTGAACTAGTTGAATGTTTAGGAACCCGAACCTAAGATCGAAAACCTGGTAAGGCTAGACTTACAAGTAAATGGGTAGGATAATCTGGTAAGTTGCGAGAGCCCGTCAGAATCTATCTTAAGGTTGACATAAGATCCGAGAGGCCGTGTCTTTGCCCTAAATAACTGTGATTGATTGATTGAATGATTAATTAACTTTACCCAATTTGATTACATAGTGAACCGTAAGACCCTAGATTCTTTTAATATTGTTAGAACCTCGTTATTTTACATAATCGTATTAGTTTAGACCAAATTCATAAAAACCGGAATTAGAATAGTTTTGAATCAACTATAGATAATTAGCGATAATCGTCTGTCTCTCTGTGGATTCGATCCTTACTTGCTGCTAGCTACCTGTTAGTCGTTTGTTAGGTTTATTTTGATATAGGTGATACGACTTTAGCCTTATCACATGTTTAGTCAAAACACTCTGTGCATGCATATCATTCAACCGTTGAACTAACGCGTGTACACCAAAAACGAACGATATCTTAGTAAAGGCCGCTAAGTGCGGGCGGGGTTGGGTGTTCTTTATGAACTTCCCAACACGTACCCTCACCCTTTACTCAGAACCATGGTTTCCGGATGTCCGAATCCATTGGCATACGAGAGTCATTCAATACCCGATTCCCGATAATGTCGGTATCGGTATCGCAATGCTTAGGGACGAACCCAATAAACTCTGAAATCGGAATGGGCCGTACTTTGTGCATGGCCCACTACGACATAGAGTGGGTTCGAACGGGTCCGAACTCCCACAAAGTTCGGTGGCGACTCCTACTTCGATTTAAATTTCAACAGATCCATCTCACATGAGATTCATTCGCCTCCCCAAACCCGCGCGTGGCCGCGTCAGGGTGGACCTATGTCATGTCCACACATACTACTAACAATGTCCCTAAACGTCACAACGACACGTTTTTAATGGTTTAATTTCCCGTCACAAATTACGGTGCCTTCCACGAATGTCACTATTCATTACTCGATTAAATTATTACGAATGCTGGACTAACCTTTCAAATTCACCTATTCGAATAGATTTTTCTTCCAATTACTCCTTGGCCCAGACGACCTTCCAACTGCAACAGTCAACCGAGTTTACATTGGCATTTTTAATCGAGTGTCATTGACATAAGTAGATAGTTTCTCAAATTTGGATGAATCATTTTTTCCTACAGCCCAAAATAGAAGAGGATCAGCAAATGTGTACGCATTACTACCCAGCCCACCCAAGTATTAACGATGTCCTGTCATTAACGTTGCTTGCAAAAAGTTAAGCACCTCCAATTTTGTAACCGGTTAACATCGAGATAGATTAATAAAAACACGATAAAAGGTATTTCTATAAAAAGTCGTTCTATCTAATTATAAGTTACAACAAACAAACCTCCAGGAGGAACTTCGAATTATAAGAACTTCAAACGATATCAGTATTTACCTGTGCGACATAAACTTCGTACAGCCGATCAAATGTCGTGTTCTATGTCAAATATTGGGATGTCGTTTGATTCTATTATCTCCGGAGTAGTTATGATGTAGGAAGTTTTGACATCACCTCATTCGTTCATATACTGACCTGTTGTCTAATGAATTGTTTAAAACACTTTCAGCAGGGAGTAGAAACCGCAAGATCAAAGCATCTCGAAGAGTTTTCGTGATACTCACTAATGTTGTTCATTTTTTTGCTTACCTTTTCTTTTTTGAAGCACTTTTTTTTTCTGCTTACCTAATAACACTTAAAAGTAACTTATAGTCTCTTCGCAAATTATCTAATTTAAGTTGTCACTTCATTCAAATATCTATATGAATAAAAGCGAACAACCCGTGAAATTTTTCACGGGTAACACACTAGTTGGAATTGAATTTGGAATTGCTTGAAATGCAATTGATTGAAAATTGAGGCCAAATTCAAAATGGAGCATTCTATTGCTCTTGATTTCTGAGAACTGATTTCTGTTTTAATATATAGAGGATGGTAGGACAAGTAGGGTCATTTCTGTGGTCGTCTTCCAATTCATCATCATCCAATTCGTCCTCAAAAGAATCAGGTTTCGCTCTTCAACATTGCATTGGTGTGGATCGCATATGATGGTGCACCTCCCTCATTTAGCTAGTCCTTATACGATCATCGTTGAAGATAATTGTTTTCATTGACGTCCATTGCAGCCATTTTCATATCTTAATGCTCTGTTGATGAATCTGGTGGAATACTTCTTGGTGAACCGATGGAGTTGATCGTCAATTTTCGTGCTGCTAGGGTTTTCACTCTTCTCTCCTTACCTGTTTTAGATTTGAAAAACTAATCGGTATTTTTATTTTAGATCACATTCGACATTACTATTTTTGTTATATTTATTAATTATCGTACCTATCTTAGAAAAGATTACACAAAAACTTTCTCGTAAATCAGACCCATTGTTTTAGGTTCAAGAGTCAAGATCCTAAAATTTAGACCAGCGACTCGTTTGACTCTGGTCAATAATGTGCATCCTCATTCAGCATAGTTAAGGCAAAATCTAATCAATATATATATATATATATATATATATATATATATATATATATTAGGCTTTTTTCGAGCGATCTCATTGGTCCGTTTCATCAAACCTCAAATTAGGAAAGTATCATAAATAATAATAAAAATCAACTAGAGAATCTTTTAATTATTATAATATATATTTAATTTATCATATTAATGTGATGTTTTACCATTCTGAGCTTAAAAACCTTTAGAGTTCATTTTTTAAAAACATCATCGTAAAATAAATTATAAAAATGAAATAATTAGATTCGTGGTAAAAAATGCTTTCATTAGAGTATAAATTTCATATTATTTGTTTCACATTATACGATGAATTTATTGCATATAACAGTTGTAAAAGTATCCCACATCGACAAATTACAATATGATGATGAAATTCTATATTATAAATAAAGACTAATAATTCGTTCTTCGATATCTACCAAAAGTCTTTTGAATCTCAAAAAGAGTTTCTAAGACTATAAACTTAAGTAATTATCCTCGAGATGATGAAATTTTATATTATAAATAAGAATAATCATTTGTTTTAAATATCGACCAAGAAAAACTTTTAAATTATCCCACATCGAAAAATTATGATGGGATACTATAAACTTAAATAAATTATTTCACATCAAAAAATATGATAAGTTGATGAATTCAATATTATAAATAAGACTAATCATTCGTTATTAAATATCAATTATAAACTTAAAATATATATTAAGACTATAAACTTAACTAAAACTATCTCACATTTGAAAAATTATAAAGTTTTATCAAACATAAATCTTTTGAGTCTTAAAAAAGTTGTCAAGACTATACACTTAAATAAAGAAATTATAATAAGGTGATAAAATTCTATATTATAAATAAAACTAAAAAAAATTCTTTAGACATCAACGAAGTTAAGTAATTCCTTCACATCGAAAAATTATGATGAGCTTATGAATTTGTACTAAAGAAGAGTAATCACCGTTTTTAAATATCAACCAACAAAAAAACTTTTGTTTTTTTAAAAAAAAACTATAATGAAATTCTATGTCATTGTTTTTTAAATTATGATGAAGTCATGAATTTGTAGTCTTGAGTTTATAAAGAATCTTAATAAGACTACAAACTTAAAATTATCCCGCATCGAAACAATTAAAATAAGTTACGGTAATGATTCTTTATTATAAATAAAACTACAAATTTTAGTTAAATTTATCCCACATCGACAAATTATAATAAGGTGATGAATTTTTATATTATAAATAAGACTAATTATTTGTTCTTAAATTCTTAGATATCAATCAAAATCTTTTGAGTCTTAAAGGAACTATTAAGACTATAAACTTGAGTAAATTATCTACATCGAAAAATTATACCCTCTCTTTTGAGTCTTAAAACACTCTTAAGGCTATAAACTTATGTAAATTATATCCCACATCAAAAAATTATACTCCCTTCAGTCGCATCATTTCATTAAAATACCCCTCACAAATACGCATCATTTCATTAAAATACCCCTCACAAATATTAAGGTAATGGAGAAAAAATTAGTGAACGAAGAGATAATAAGACGATGAAATTCTATGATCAAATTCCATTTATCAATGTAATTTGTCGATGTGAGATAATTTAACTAAAATTTGTTTTCTTATTTATAATATAGAATCATAACCGTACCTTTGTTTCGATGCGGTATAATTTTAAGTTTGTAGTCTTATTAAGACCTTTTTAAAACTCAAAATATTATTGGTTGATATTTAAAAACAATGATTACTCTTATTTAGTAGAAATTCATAATCTCATCATAATTTTTCGATGTGAGCGAATTACTTAAGTTGGTTGATGTTTAAGGAAGAATTATTATGTCTTATTTATAATATATAATTTCTTAGTAAGACTTTTTAAATTCGATGATATTATTGGTTGATATTTAAAAACAATGATTACTCTTATTTAGTAGAAATTCATAATTTCATCATAATTTTTAAATTCGCTCACATCGAAAAAGATTGTCCCACCTCTCTATTGAGTTTTTAAAAAACCAACAATATTTTGAGTTTCAAAAAAGGTCTTAATAAGACTATGAACTTAAAATTATCCCACATCGAAACATATAAAATAAGATACGGTGATGATTCTATATTATAAATAAGGATACACATTTTAGTTAAATTATCCCACATTGACAAATTATAATAAGACGATAGATTTCTATATTATAAATAATGGAGTACTCCGTAGTAATCATGTGCTCTTAGATATTAACCAAAAATCTTTTGAGTCTTAAAATATATATTAAGACTATAAATTTAAGTAAAACTATCCACATTCGAAAAATTATAAAGTTTCATCAAACATTAATCTTTTGAGTCTTAAAAAAGTTGTTAAGACTATATACTTAAATAAAAAATTAAAAAATTCCATAGACATCAACCAACTTAAGTAATTATCCCATATCAAAAAATTATGATGAGGTTATGAATTTCTATTAAATAAAAGTAATCATTGTTTTTAAATATCAACCAACAATTTTTTTTTGTTTTTTTAAAAAACTATATATGATAGAATTCTATATCATTTTTTTAAAATTATGATGAGGTCATGAATTTGTAATCTTTTTTATTTGTTTTTAAAAAAAAAATTGAGTTTAAAAAAGGTCTTCATAAGATTACAAACTTAAAATTATCCCACATCAAAACAATTAAAATAAGTTACGGTGATATTCTATATTATAAATAAGACTACAAATTTTAGTTAAATTATCCCACATCGACAAATTATAATAAGGTGATGAAATTTTATATTATAAATAAGACTAATTATTTATTCTCAGATATCAATCAAAATCTTTTGAATCTTAAAAAAATCTTAAGAATATAAACTTAAGTAATTATCTCACATCGAAAAATTATACCCTTACTCTTTTGAGTCTTAAAAACACTCTTGAGTCTTCATACACTCTTAAGGCCATAAACTTTTATTTATATGATAGAATTCCATCGTATTATCATACTCTCTTCGTTCACTATTTTTTTCTCCATTACTTAATAGTGACCGAAGAAGGTATGATAATACGATGAAATTCTATTATATAAATAAAAGTAACCATTTCTCCAAATTATGATGAGGTGATGTAAATCTATATTATAAATAAGACTAATCATTCGTCCTTAGATATCAACAAAAAAACTTTTTAGTCTTAAGAAAAGTTCTTAATAAGACTGCAAATAAAGTTAAATTAGATTATCACATATCGAAAAATTATAATGAGGTGATAAAATTCTATGTAATCTTTCGTTCTTAGATATTAACCGACAATCTTTTGAGACTAAAAAGAAGTTCCTAAGCCTAAGACTATATAGTTAAAGTATATTTATCCTACATCAAAAAATTAAGATGGGCTGATGAAATTTTATATATTATAAATAAGTGTAATCATTCGTCTATAAATAAAAGTTCTTAATTAGACTATATCTAAACTTAAAAAAATTTAAGTAAATTTATCCCACATCAAAAAATTACAATAAGGTGAATTTTTATTTATTATATAAATAACAGTAATCATTCATCCAAAATATATAATAAGATGATCAAATTCGATTATATAAATAAAGAGTAATCGTTTGTTCTTTTAACTTAGATATAAAAACAAACTCTTTTAATTCTATATCATAAATGAGTCATTTTTCGGTTTAAAATATCAACCAACAATCATTTGAGTCTTAAAAGTCTTTTAAAAAGACTACAAACCTAAAATTATCCCACATCGAAAATATTAAAATAAGGCGACGCTTCTATATTATAAATAAGAGTAATCGTGCGTTTTTTGGGTCTTAAAAGCGGATCTTAAGACTATAAACCTTGAGTAAGTTATCCTACGTCGAAAAATTATGATGAGGCGATAAAATCTTATATTACAAATAAGACTAATCTTTCATTCTTAGATATCAATTAAAAAATTCATTCGTTCTTAGATATCAATAAAAAAACTTTTGAGTCTTAAAAAATCTCTTAATAAGACTACAAACGTAAAACTATTTTCAAAGGTGATGAAATTTTATATTATAAATAAGAGCAATTGTGTTCTTTTGAGTTTTAAAATAAGCTCTTATTAATAATATCATGTGATCATCTTATTTATTGTAATGACATAGTTTGATAAAAAAATTTATTTAACGAATGTACATCATCAATGTAATTAAGCTAACTAACCCGTGCAGCGCACGGGCTTTAATCTAGTCTTATTAATTTTAGGTTGTGTTAGTCAATTCCACGCACCTAGTTCAATTTGATTTTGGACAATAAGTCTCGCGTTCGAATCTCCTTTCTGATACTCCATAATATGATTAAGTGTTTTTTTTTGTTGAAACGAAAAAAAGTTGGGCCTCAATGCGTAACAACAGCTTAACGAAACCAAAATGAGAAACCCAAGAACCCTCCAAAGTCCAAAAGTATAAATGACAATAACCCTAAGCAAAACCTTCATCCCTTCCGACTCCCGCCGCACTGCGAAAAAAATTGAAGCCTTGATTCACCTCATAGTCGCCACTTTTTTGTAACAAGGTTGGTTCAACTTTAATTAGCTTTGTTGATTGTTTGATGTCAATTGCATCTTCTCTTCTTCCTTTAATTTCAATTACTTCTCTATCTTCATAATTATTAGTACTGTTAAAGGTATTCTTCATTTTATTTCTACAGTCAGTCATGGTGTCACTCGCGATTCTCGTGCCTTATTTTTGTTAGATAGAAATAAGTTGCCAACAATGGAGTCAGACGTTATTTTTATTTGCAATGTCATGTTTTTCCAATCAATACACATGTTTTCAGTCTGTAATTCAAGAATTGCAACTTAATGAATCGAATTTATTTATAAGAAACTGAGATCTCTCACATACATGTTTATGTTCCCTTCTAGTCGGAGTAAAATATTATTGTCAGGTTTCTTCTGAATCGAGTTTATTTTCTTATAATCAATGACCGATGCATCCAATTTTTTTTTCAGATTAATTTAACTTAATGCCTTACGATTTGGGTCAGTTTAAGATATTTTGTGAATTTACCTACGAATTGATGTATTACAAGTGACTTATGTTGAATCGAGTTACAAATTTTATGTATTTTCTAGTCGTTTTGGTTCGAGTTGAGTTTCGGTTTACGGGTCGAGTCAAGGCATTTTGGGTCCTGTCAAGTTCTCGGTTTACCTCTGGGTTGGGTCATCTTGGTTTTGATTCATAGTATTTCAGGTTGTCTCGGTCATTGGGTAGCCTTTAGGTAGAGTCCCAAGTTTGGATCCTACTTCCGGCTTTTGGACCTTTTAAATTGGTTTCTCGGGTCGGGTCGGGTCATCCCAAGTGTGGGTTCTGACAACCGGGTTTTGGGCCATTTGAATCAGTTTCTTGGGTCGGGACAGTTTTTCTCATCCATACCCTGCCTCACTTTCTTCATCTTCTCTCTCTCCAGGAAAAAAGATGGAAGGAGGTGCGATCAAAGTGTCGAAAGCTGTGAAAGATGTTTCACCTCACGATTTCGTCAAGGCTTATGCTTCTCATCTCAAGCGTTCCGGCAAGGTCCTTTCTCTTCTTCTACACTCTCTTCATTTTCATTGCTTTTTCTTTTTCATTTCCATTTAATCTTACTTGTTTCATTCTCATTGTGATCTGTTTTTGTGATTAACATTTAGGGTTGTCATCGAGCTTGGTACTTTGTAGCGAGCAGAATGATAAGCAAATCGGTGTTGTTTGATACATTTTAATTTTAAGGTGGGTATGGCCAGGGATAGACCAACCGGATCAAATGCTTTATATTTTCCTTTTTAATCCTTCACAAACTTGTGATTGGTCAAATAAAATTCTGTGGGGTTTGAATAACCATTTTGGTAATATCTGAGCTGTACCCTTCTTTAAAACAATCTTGCTAATGAAAAAATGAGTAGGGAGTTCTTTGTGTTAAATTGAAAATGGATGTATGTGCCTGTTTTAATCTGTGCATTCAATTTAGTGGGTAGTTAAACTTATTTTGGTTTGAGTCAGATTGTGTTATCGACTGAAAGAAAATTTATTTGAGACTCCCTTTTCCCATAATGTGTGACTATATAAATGATTGTGGTTGTGTGATTGTGTCGTATCTCACTTGTGCTGCGAGATGATATTTTTAAAGTGTTTTTTTATTTGGAAATGCAGATGGAGCTTCCTCACTGGACTGACATTGTGAAGACTGGAAAGCACAAGGAACTTGCTCCTTATGACCCTGACTGGTACTACATCAGGGCTGGTAAGTATCCTGTGCTCCGCAGTCGACTCGGTAATAGCTTTATATTTTGAGTACTTGCCAATGTTGATGTGGAATGCCAGATATGATGAATCAACTATTTCTATCACCCATTTTGATTTGGTGGTTTTTGGAAGTGCCTTCCAGTGTCACTCTTGTTTTGTTACTACAAGAATCAGATATTTTTCCGACTTTTCAGTGACGAGGAAAAACTCCTCTGATAATATTGCTGATGAATTTTTCATTCATGGTGGCAGCTTCTATGGCTAGGAAGGTGTACTTGAGGGGTGGAATCGGAGTTGGTGGATTCAGGAGGATTTATGGTGGAAGTCAAAGGAATGGAAGTCGCCCACGTCACTTCTGCAAGAGCAGTGGCTCTGTTGCTCGCCACATTCTTCAGCAGTTGGCAAGCATCAACATCATCGAAATTGATCCTAAGGGGTGAGTTAATTGATTTTTTTAAATCTATGTGATCAAAGGTTAGAGTTGGATGCTTTAATCCTCGTTATTAAAGGCTGTATATTATTATTATTATTGGGACTAAATCGTCTGCCCTTAGAGCGTGATTTCATTGTCATTAATCGCTTTCTAAGGATGAATTAATTCCCAAAATTAACGAGTCTTCAACTTTAATTGCAAGAGTTTTAGAGTATGTAAAGGTTTTCGCACACTTGAATTCATTTACTAGTACTATATACTACTCGTAGTATTTTCTTTGTCTAAATTTTCTGAAATTAGATCAAGTATTTTATTCGATCGGTATTTACTTTGCCTCTCCAATTTTTTGGTCCATTTAGTACTACCTGAAGTATATTTACTTAATCAAATTTGTCAAACTTTGCTGCTGGGCTAAATCCATTTGAAATTGAATAGATTGGCCTAAAGTAAACCCACCCATTACTTGGCTTAAATAAGTATATTGCCCAATACAACTACGAGTAGTATTTACTACCCTCATGTCATCCACTTTTTTCACTTGTAAATTAACTAGTATAACACTTATCTCCAAAGTCCCCTTTCATGTACTGTACTGTTAGCCTCTGTTCTTCATTTTGCTGTGGAATTATTATGAAAATCTCGGGGCTTATGTTTTCATAAGGTGCATCAGATTGTCAATCCCCTATCATTGAGCTCACCTTGCCTGGCTCTTTGTTTATGATTTTATTGACGTTGATGACGAATGCATTAAACGATAAAATGTGTTGTTGCAGTGGGAGGAAAATCACCTCAAGTGGGCAAAGAGATCTTGACCAAGTTGCTGGTAGAATTGGTGCTGTTGAGGTTTAATGCAATCTTTAGTCGGTCCCCTGTGCGTTTTTGTTTTTGTATGGAATGAATCATATACTCGAGTGTTTCTTTTTAATTAGTTTTGTGTTAAACTATTAGATTTCGACCTCGTTTTTGATGTAATGGGATTTGAGTTATTAGAAGTTTCTGCTGATGTGCTTGGATAGTTGTATGATTGTATCCATCCCCAACTTTTTTTTTTATGTTAACTGGCTTGATTGTATGATAATTTGAGCCCTAAAAGCACAGGGAGCCCTAAAACTGACTGAGAACTTTTCTCACCGTTGAACTTTGGATTCTCGAATGATGGAGGATTGGAGGGTGGATACCAATTTTGATTATCAAGTTAAAAATTTAACTCCAAAATATGATCATGAGAAGTTTGAATTCAACAAGAAAAAACGGAGTACAACTGTATAAGATTCTCGTTTTAACTTTGCGACAAATTTTTCAAATACTTTGATTACGTAGTACGGAGTAATTTTTTTGGATGTGTCAATAAAGATTCGTCAAATTACGAAACTACGGAGTATGTCGGAAAAATCTACTCCGTATATGTTTCAACTTAAGTAATTAATGTCATATAACGACTAAGTGATTAACGATTCTATATCTGTCTTAAGATACCTAGACTTACCAATAATATCAAAGGGGAAATTGAGGGAAATGGAGGTCACTATCCTGTGTTTGGATACCAAAATTGAGCTATAAGATGGATTTATTTTAGAGTAAGATAAAATCTTGCCAAAGTTGACAAGATTTGGAAGGAAAATAGTTTGTCTTTCAATTAATCATAGCATTACAAATTTATATTTACTAAACAAATGTTTTTACCCTCATTTTATCTCCTTATTTTTTCTCCTTTTTTTTTGACTTTTTTCTTCCGTTACGCCTTACAGAGTCGAGATAGGATAAAAAGCGTATAAAAAAATTACGATGCCTTATTTTTTCAGTTGTCGGTGAGGATAAAAAATTACGACGACTTGTTTTTTTTTCAATACGTGTAAATCGGGTTAGTATAAAAAAAAATTACTATATATTTTATTTCCGATACGGGTGAGTCAGGTGAGGATAAAAAAATTACGACGACTTTTTTTTTTCCCGTTACGGGTGAGTCGGGTTAGGATAAATTACGACAATTTTTTTCCGATACTTGTGAGTCAGGTTAGAATAAAAAAATTACAACGATTTTTTTTCTCGTTACGGGTGAGTCGGGCTAGGATAAATTACGACAATTTGTTTTTTATTTTTCGATACTTGTGAGTCAGGTTAGGATAAAAAAAATTACGACAACGTTTTTTTTTCCCGTTACGAGTGAGTCGAGTTAGGATAAATTACGACGAATTTTTTTTTTTTTCCGTTACGGGTGAGTTGAGTTAGGATAAATTACGACGATGACTTTTTCCCGTTACGGGTGAGTCGAGTTAGGATAAATTACGACGACTTTTTTTCCACTAATACGTGTTAGTTGGGTTAGGATAAGAAAACGTATAAAAAAATTACGACGCCTTTTTTCGTTACGGTTGAGTCAAGTTAGGATAAAAAAAAATTTATGACGCCTTATTTTTTTCCGTTATGGTCCTTACGGGTGAATCGGGTTAAGATAACGCCATGTTCTTGTAAACTTATATTCAGACACTTTCAGTTCACTCCAGTTAGACGGATTCAGTTTAGTTCAGTTCAGACACATTCAATTTAGTTTTTTTTATGTCATTTTTTTTTTCATCGCGGATGAGTCCGTTAGAATAATAAAGCGAATAAAAAAATTACGAGTGAGTCACTGAGTTGAGTTGATTAAAAAAAATAATAATAAATTTTTAAATTTTTTTTAATCAATTTTTAAGTCATTTTTTTTGTTATATTTAAACAAGTCTAAAATTAATAATTGTAATTACAAAAATTATGATTAATAATCGTAATACGTTCGTTCCTCCCAAATAAAAGACACTTTTATCAATCTCCCCCCCTTCCCTCATTCATGTTATCCAAACAACCATCATTTCCCTTCTCCTCCCCTCCCCTCTAGGGATGGCAATAGGTCGGATTCGGATCGGGTGAAGCCTCACCCGCATCCATTACCCGTCTATATTCGCCCACCCGATCCATCCATCATCCACTAGGGGTGTCATCCATATCCGATCCACCCGTCATCCACGGGTGAAACGGGTGGTTCGGGTGATTTAACGGGTGATTCACTTGTACTACGGAGTATTATTTTGTGAAATAAATACCAAATCGAAAACAATTTCTTGCGAGACCTAGCTTGCGACTTACACCTTTCGTCGCCATGGTAGTATTATTTGAGTTAGGTTTAGTCTAGGAAATAAAAATGAATAAGGTTTTAGGAAAACAGAGGACATTCTCTTATTCTCGGATAATTTTTATAATATATATTTTTTAAATGGATAGATGTCGGGTGGTTAACGGATTACGGGTGGTATGATGCTCCACCCGCATCCGACCCAATCCATCACCCGTCTCATCCATCACCCGCTATTCATCTATTTATTCGGGTTTTCACCCATTTATTTTTCAGGGATGGATCGGGTGCGGGGTGAATGTGGGTGAAATTGCCATCCCTACTCCCCTCCCTTTTCCTTCCCTCCTTCTCCCTCCCCTCCCTTTCCCTCCTATTTTAGCGGTACGACCTATGATTCCTTGAATATACTCTTGCTTCTAGACTTGGAGTCTAATAAAAATGGTATTTCCTGGTGTGTGCATTTTCAAACCGTCTCTCGTGTGGTTAGATAAGACAAAATCAGAATATATCGGGAATAAAAAATTCATTCTTTATCTATCAATGTGGATAATATTTGATTCGTTACAACTTACAATTTATGACAATTATACTAGTATTACCCCATGCAAAATTTGCACGGACATACTTATTCCAATTTTAATTATAATCTTCTATGTTATACGATTTACGTCCATACTTTTCTATTTTTGTAAATTATTTTCTTTGAAGTACAACTTTCTATTCTCTTTTGTTAACAAATTTGAAAGTCCAAATCTATTGTATTTATTACTCGTATTATTTTTTTAAAAGTTTTTTTTGGTTTTTTATCAATAGAATATTACGATCTAATTTGAAACGGAGATGGTAGATTTTTTTTTGAGATTTTAGGTTATATACGGTAATTTTTTATGTTTATGTTATCCAGTAATTGTTTATGTAAATATTAAACTTTTCGTCTTATCTTCCTGTTTTTTTAGATTTGAGAGATAAATAATCGAATACACTTCCTTTTTATTTCCGCTTTGTTAATCATTAAAAGTTTTACATTTTAGTTAATTTTGGAAAGATCACTGTAAGATTCGATTATCATCTGTTTCGTATGTTTTGTTGAAAATCTAGTCAATTCAGATTAAGATATTCATTTATTACTTACATTTTTTTTTTCAGTAATTATTGTGTACAACCGTTGTACCATGCGACAGTGGTAAAAGTTTGCAACTTATGATAAAAAGTGACCATTTTAGGTTAATTAGTTACCACTTTCAGATAAATAGTTACCACTTTTTCATATTAAAACGTGATCACTATTTAACTTAAAGTGATCACTAAATAACGTAAAGTGGTTGTAACACCCTGGTTTTTATAGATTTAAATTAAATTTAAATTTTGTTCGTATTTTTATTTTTACGATTTAACTTGTAATTTTTAAAATTATTATAAAACGCATTTATCGCTCAATCGTTTCAAACTCCTCTTCTATTTAAACGTATTTTTATTTCAGTTTCGATTCATTTTATACATTTAATTTAATTCTTATCGAAATTCTTTTTCGACGATTTAAATTCTAAATTCTTTTTATTTATTTTTTTTATATTTAGACTCGAATTTCTGTTTTCAGCTTGAAGCTCATTTATATTAAGTTTCGTCAAAACATTTATTACATTTCCTCGAGAAATCAATTTAATTCACTTTATCAAAAATTTATTATTTATCGGGAAATACTATTTGATCGTCTAAGTATTTATTCCTATCAGCTTCGTTTTCGTCTCGAATGCTTTATATACTCATTTATTTGACGGTCCGATTATTTATTAATTTTATTAACTCAATTTTAATTTGATTTGATGGGTCAATTAACTTATCGTTACGGAGTTCTTCAACTAACCGATTCTTTTAATTAATCCTTTGGTTCTTTTTCACTTGTCAACCTCTGACTCCTCCACTTGCCCTTGCATCCTTATCTGCTTTCAACCCCCTTTACGGTTTCATTCAACCGCTTCACCTCTTATCCCTTCGTTTTCCCTTCTTCTCTTCATTCACTCTCCTCTCTCCTTTTTCCATCCATCAGCGATCTGCTTCAACTCCCCTTCTTTCGCAACACCTCTTTCTTCGTTCCCTTTTCCCGTGCTATCCTTGCTGCGTTTGTTGTCAAGATTGGCACCTGTTTTCGTTTAAGCCGTGGTTGTTGCTGCTATTGGCGTGCCTTGTGTTATAGGTACGTCTTTGTTGTCTTCCTGCTTCCTTTTTCTTCTTCTTCTCTCTCTGATTTCCTCCCTTTGCAGGCCTCGCTGCCATTGTTAGTCGTCCTGTTTTCCTGCTGTGGTGATCTGTGTTCCATTTTGGTAGATACCCTTTGTTTCTCCTTCTTCATTCTTTATACCTTTAATGGATCAATCCCTGCTCTCTTTCCTCAAATTCGATATGTTTTAGTGTCAAGTTAATCGATTTCCTGCTTTTACTCCCTATCTGTCGTGCGTTGCTATTTTCTGTTTTTCGTGCGTCTTGCTGCAATCATCGTGGTTGTTCCGGTTGCTGTTCAGCCTTGTATTGATGTTGATGTCGCCTCTTTCTGTTCGTCATTGCTCCTGTTGTCATCTGGTTTTGATTGTGCACTCATACTGCGACTATTTCTTCTTCACGTTCTTCTCCTTCTTGTTACTGTTTGCGCCGTCTTGCTATATTTTGCTGCTGTTCGTTCTGCTACTAGTTTTGTCGGATTTCGTGGTCGTATTTGTTGCTGATGCTGCTGTAAAGTACCTTACATTTTGCTGTTGTTGCTGCGTCATTTCTATTTGTTGCTGCTGAGTTCCGTTTCGCTCGGTTCGACGTCGATTATGTCGGTCTTGTTACTGTTGTTTTATGCTCCGACTGCTACCTTCGTTTCAGCTTTCTTCTTCTTCTTCTCCTTCTTTTTCTTACTGTCGTGATTTGCCGATGCTTGGTCGTTCTACTGCTGCTGTCGCTGTTTCTGCTCCATTTCTGCTGCTACTTCTGTGCTGTAACGCTGCTGCTATAAATTGCTTCTTCTTTCCTTTCGTCTTCTTCCTCATCTTTCTGCTTTTCTCATTGTTGCCGCTGCTACGATCTCTTTGTCCTGCAGTGGCCATGGTCACCTGAACTTTTTCCGAGACTGTGTTCTCGTTCCCGTTCCCGTTGGTGCATCGGAGTTTAATGAAGAACGAGTTCCCGAGAGGATTTTTGGGCTATTGAAGTTTGTGGGTTTGGACTAATCAAGGTTGAGTACGTGATCGTTTCGGATGCCGGCCGAAGGTAACTTCTGGACGTTACTCGATTTTATATCGTATGATTGAGTAGTAGTATGTAGTAAGTATTTTAATTTCGGTTTCTAATTTTTAGCTATTTATTATTTGCAAAAAAAAATATTATTTAATAAATCGTGTGCTTATAAATATTTTTACAACTTTTGATATCGTTTTATAAATCGTTAGTAATTTAATTATTTACGATCGTTATAATATTTTGTTGGTTATCGTGACACTAGTAACTAAATAATATCGATTTCATATTTTCATCGTATTTCATTAATCTATAATTTTAACTCAAAATTGTATTTTTATATTTTAACCGAAATTTGTATACTTGTTCAATGAATTTATTTCGTTTTACGACTTATATTAATAAATGAGAAAGTAGTCGATTTTGATTTAAATACATTTTAGTCGAGACTATTTTCCCTAATAATTTCTCATTTGTCTACGATTGATTATTTTTAGTAAAATCAGTATTATTTATTGATAAAATCTATTTTCTAGAACCAATTTGAAAGCTTTATAAAATCTCGTTTAATTTATAAAACTCGTCGACTCAATTAGTTTTGATATTGTTTTTCTTAAAACATCTTTTTCAAGCATTTATAGTTTAACTCGATTTTCTAATTATTTATAAAAATACTAAATATTGACTTATTATACTTTATTTATATTTTGGGTAACAAATTTAGAAATATATTAAAGTTACGATAACGACGATAATAATAAAATGCTAATTTCGTTAGAAATGATATTTCTATACATTTCACTAATTTTAATAACTTACGTATTTTCTATAAGACTATTTCTATTTTAAGTAAGTTTCTAAAATTAGTAAGTTTCTATTTATAGAAAGTTTCCCTTTTAATATAAAATGGTTATTCCTTTTATCCATATCATTTATATTGATTATATTTACTTTCGAATATCGATAATGACTGTTTTGGAGTTATGGAATGAACACAAGTGTATGGGTAGAGTAATACAGTCTAGGGTATACGTTTTGCCATCAACTATAAAGCTGGTGTGTCTATGTTGAGACGCATTGGTCGTTGAACTGAGCATGGTTTGTGTTCAGGAGTGTGTATATTTTGACCTTAAACTTAGATATCGCATCGTGTAAGTCGCCGTCGGGTTGAACTGGATTACGGATGGTGTCCAGGAGGGGTGTACATTACTTAAGCCAGGACCTCGCTGCACGCAGTCCTGTTATAGTTGAGTTGCCTAGTTAGAGACCGAAGTCTAATTTGTTTTGACTAAGTTCTCGAAGCTAGTTTGAGTATTATCCTAGTGAAAGTCTATTCCGTTGCACTGATTGATTTCCATAACGCCATTTTTGAATATTATTATTATCGATTGATTTTTGATTTGCAGGTTCGCAAATGTTTTAACTTTTCTCCGAAAACTTATTTTATTATATCGTTTTAATGTTTTCCATTTTAACTATTTTGATATAGTAGTACTATTATTTTTCCATATGATATAATATGGCTGGGAGAACGTCCGAGTTACTCCCCACTGACGTGGCTGTTATGTTTATAACATGACAGGTATTTGTTGCTGGGTTTTGGGTGTGAGCTAGCGAGTAGCGTGGATCCTACTCTTCCTTCATTCATGTAATTTATGGATTAGTATAACCCGTTTGGAGAATTTTCTATTTTAGCCCTTTTATAAAAAGTGGCCTTTGTATTGACTTACCATTTCTTTTAATAGGATATAGTTTGTCAGTGTGTTTTAATCCCAACTCTACGGTGTTTTCCCCACTGTATTGCATTAGAATTTCTAGGGGATTACAGTTGGTATCAGAGCATTGTTGCTCCCGACGCTTACACCTGATTTTAGGGAAAACACTAGTAAATAATTTGAACATTAAAGAAATATTAGTGAGAGATGGGTAGAAACAAAATAAGGACTTAACTGTTAGGTCTATATGTTCTTGTAACTCAATGATTAGCATTGAACATTTGTTGCTTTTGTCTAGAAGAAGATGGATGAAAAAGATGCTGATATGATGCTGCTTAAGATCGGGACAAGACCTGCTCAGAACTCTCAACACATGTTGACTCGAGTGGACAACTTTGTGCTACAAGGAAGATACAATGGTGACCTTTCAGCCCAGATTTAGTTTGATCAAGCTACAGGTTAGATGATCAAGAGTAGATTCCTGTTCCATGATGTTGCAGTGGATCCAGATGGAGCGACCCAAGGCTTGTGTGCTCGTTCCTCTACAACCGGATGAAGTAATCCATTTAGTTCCCTCGTGAACTCTGGAGGCCCGAAGATTCTCCTCTGGTTCATTGATTCTTTTCTTCCTTCTTCTACTTCTTCCAATTCTTCTTTTCTATATTCTCACCTTCCTTCATTTGGTGAATCCTTGTTCTATTCTCCTACTTTACCATCTTTACTCTTGAGATTCTTGGTTTGATCGAATTTTGTTTCAGTGAATCCCGTGAAAAGTTATAGATGTTTGAGGCTTAGTAAACCCTTGTTACCTGGTTTGAGAATTGTGAGCCTACCCTATCTTCTAGGCAAATAAGAAATTCATGAGGATTGATTTGATTGTCAAAATTGTTGATGAATGGAATTAAGTTCATACTTTAAACACTGAACTTTGGGTTATAGGTTACTTTGATTATTTTGGAGTACTTAGAGTTGAATAATCTTTTGGGAGTAGTAAGAGTATATCATATTTGATGGATACCTAGTACCTAACCTAGAACCGAACTAAGTGTAACTGATAATATCACTTTGGGATTCTTACCTAATGCTTATTGGATGGATGCATCGTGAATATTTGGGATCTTATAGTACTGCTTACAGTGTTAACCTGAGTGTTGAGGTACCATCGAAGGTTTTCAATAATGTCGTTAGAGATTTTCGTGGACCTAGATATCCCGTATTTCTTAAGGATTAGATCGTTGATCGTTGTTTAAGGTTGTAACCTATGAACTTTGGAGTTGAGTGATGTAACTTGGATAAATTGTTGTTTACCTTGATGAAGAAAAATATGTTGCACAATTAAAGGTTGGATTGATCGCATCGTTGTTTTGAGGAATACTTAACGCGAATCATCTTGATGGATTTATAGTTCAGAAACCCTTAGATCAACGAGATTGTGGCTTCGACGAGTTAATAAATATTTTAGTGGTTTTGCTGATACAATATGAAATTTGAGGGAATTTTCAGACACCTTAGCCAATGACGTATTTGAAGATGTGAGTGTTTACGCTATTACCTATATGTTTGAGCGTGTTTGAGGATTTATTGTACTTTTCCCAACTTTTGTACTTGTGGCATTATAAATATGTTGGTGATCATATTTGAGAATTTTGTGCCCGAACATTGTTAAATTGATGGATCTTGTTTAGTGTTCCTTACTCGAGAAATTTGGGGTGTACCTCGAGTTCAGACTTTATGAGCTTTGGATTTAGGAACCTTATTGATTGCAAGTTTGGGTTGTCTGATGACCGTTGGAATTTGAATTGATGAGATTAGATTGTAAAACAATTATGGATTAGTACCGTGTCGATTGAACGATTGGTTAGTCACATCAGACATTTGGGGAGATTGTGACTGAGTAGTGCAACCTAGTACCTAATATTGGACTTAACGTTGTTTGATGGAAATTAGGAACCCGTGTTGTGAGAGTCGTACTGGGAATCTCGAGATGGTTAATTTATTCTCTAATCCTCGAGAGCTTTATTTGACTCTCAATTTCGTTCCTTCCCTTACCCTTTCTTAAATCCTGCTACTTTTCTTCGGCCAATCCCTTAACTTCTTTATCGGGTTTGAAAATTTCTGTTACGATTTGTCGTTGACTCTGACTCTATTTATCCGTTTACCATTTCCTCCGAATTTATGTTATGAAAAGTTTGACTAATTTACAAATTTTAATTTTCATGAAATTTTAACATTTCGAGTTATAAATTTCAGAACTTTGTATTTCGTTTTTGTTTCATTTTTAGTCTTGTTTCAAAAGATCTTAATAAATTATTTTAAAGTATTTCGAAATTGTTTCATATTTCAATTTTCAGGCGTGTTTTAATTTTACGAAAACTTTCGTAATTATTAATATTTTGATTTCTATAAGATTATTAGGTAAGATGGTTGAACGTTTTCGAAAAACTTGATATGTTTAAAATTTTATTTTATCGTCGATAAACTTCAAATCTATTACTAGAAATGTTTGATGATTGTACAAACTACAAAATTTGAATTGTCAAATTTTGGTATGGTTTTAAAATAAATTATTGACGAATTTCTTAATCAAAAAGTTTTACTGTTATTTTGAAAATATTTGGGTACTCTTCCCCCTCGAGTTCGTTTACAAATATAATTTATCGTCATTATTTTATCGAATAATTTATAACTTGCGATTTGTTTAATTTAAATGATTTTAAATTTTGAGTAGCTTAGCCCAACTCATCTTGAAACAACTTTTGTCTTCGATTTCGATTTCATATTCCGTTTGAAATTGTAATTTTATTATTTATTTATTTTCTTTTAAACCGAGATTGTGATGCGAGTTAAGCACTCTCATTTTGTTTAAATGATATAACCTTGTTTTCAATTTTATTATTATATTTTTGGTAGTTTCGAGGACGAAACTTCTTTTAGTGGGGAAGATTGTAACACCCTGATTTTTATAGATTTAAATTAAATTTAAATTTTGTTCGTATTTTTATTTTTACGATTTAACTTGTAATTTTTAAAATTATTATAAAACGCATTTATCGCTCAATCGTTTCAAACTCCTCTTCCATTTAAACGTATTTTTATTTCAGTTTCGATTCATTTTATACATTTAATTTAATTCTTATCGAAATTCTTTTTCGACGATTTAAATTCTAAATTCTTTTTATTTTTTTTTTTATATTTAGACTCGAATTTCTGTTTTCAGCTTGAAGCTCATTTATATTAAGTTTCGTTAAAACATTTATTACATTTCCTCGAGAAATCAATTTAATTCACTTTATCGAAAATTTATTATTTATCGGGAAATACTATTTGATCGTCTAAGTATTTATTCCTATAAGCTTCGTTTTCGTCTCGAATGCTTTATATACTCATTTATTTGACGGTCCGATTATTTATTAATTTTATTAACTCAATTTTAATTTGATTTGATGGGTCAATTAACTTATCGTTACGGAGTTCTTCAACTAACCGATTCTTTTAATTAATCCTTTGGTTCTTTTTCACTTGTCAACCTCTGACTCCTCCACTTGCCCTTGCATCCTTATCTGCTTTCAACCCCCTTTACGGTTTCATTCAACCGCTTCACCTCTTATCCCTTCGTTTTCCCTTCTTCTCTTCATTCACTCTCCTCTCTCCTTTTTCCATCCATCAGCGATCTGCTTCAACTCCCCTTCTTTCGCAACACCTCTTTCTTCGTTCCCTTTTCCCGTGCTATCCTTGCTGCGTTTGTTGTCAAGATTGGCACCTGTTTTCGTTTAAGCCGTGGTTGTTGCTGCTATTGGCGTGCCTTGTGTTATAGGTACGTCTTTGTTGTCTTCCTGCTTCCTTTTTCTTCTTCTTCTCTCTCTGATTTCCTCCCTTTGCAGGCCTCGCTGCCATTGTTAGTCGTCCTGTTTTCCTGCTGTGGTGATCTGTGTTCCATTTTGGTAGATACCCTTTGTTTCTCCTTCTTCATTCTTTATACCTTTAATGGATCAATCCCTGCTCTCTTTCCTCAAATTCGATATGTTTTAGTGTCAAGTTAATCGATTTCCTGCTTTTACTCCCTATCTGTCGTGCGTTGCTATTTTCTGTTTTTCGTGCGTCTTGCTGCAATCATCGTGGTTGTTCCGGTTGCTGTTCAGCCTTGTATTGATGTTGATGTCGCCTCTTTCTGTTCGTCATTGCTCCTGTTGTCATCTGGTTTTGATTGTGCACTCATACTGCGACTATTTCTTCTTCACGTTCTTCTCCTTCTTGTTACTGTTTGCGCCGTCTTGCTATATTTTGCTGCTGTTCGTTCTGCTACTAGTTTTGTCGGATTTCGTGGTCGTATTTGTTGCTGATGCTGCTGTAAAGTACCTTACATTTTGCTGTTGTTGCTGCGTCATTTCTATTTGTTGCTGCTGAGTTCCGTTTCGCTCGGTTCGACGTCGATTATGTCGGTCTTGTTACTGTTGTTTTATGCTCCGACTGCTACCTTCGTTTCAGCTTTCTTCTTCTTCTTCTCCTTCTTTTTCTTACTGTCGTGATTTGCCGATGCTTGGTCGTTCTACTGCTGCTGTCGCTGTTTCTGCTCCATTTCTGCTGCTACTTCTGTGCTGTAACGCTGCTGCTATAAATTGCTTCTTCTTTCCTTTCGTCTTCTTCCTCATCTTTCTGCTTTTCTCATTGTTGCCGCTGCTACGATCTCTTTGTCCTGCAGTGGCCATGGTCACCTGAACTTTTTCCGAGACTGTGTTCTCGTTCCCGTTCCCGTTGGTGCATCGGAGTTTAATGAAGAACGAGTTCCCGAGAGGATTTTTGGGCTATTGAAGTTTGTGGGTTTGGACTAATCAAGGTTGAGTACGTGATCGTTTCGGATGTCGGCCGAAGGTAACTTCTGGACGTTACTCGATTTTATATCGTATGATTGAGTAGTAGTATGTAGTAAGTATTTTAATTTCGGTTTCTAATTTTTAGCTATTTATTATTTGCAAAAAAAAATATTATTTAATAAATCGTGTGCTTATAAATATTTTTACAACTTTTGATATCGTTTTATAAATCGTTAGTAATTTAATTATTTACGATCGTTATAATATTTTGTTGGTTATCGTGACACTAGTAACTAAATAATATCGATTTCATATTTTCATCGTATTTCATTAATCTATAATTTTAACTCAAAATTGTATTTTTATATTTTAACCGAAATTTGTATACTTGTTCAATGAATTTATTTCGTTTTACGACTTATATTAATAAATGAGAAAGTAGTCGATTTTGATTTAAATACATTTTAGTCGAGACTATTTTCCCTAATAATTTCTCATTTGTCTACGATTGATTATTTTTAGTAAAATCAGTATTATTTATTGATAAAATCTATTTTCTAGAACCAATTTGAAAGCTTTATAAAATCTCGTTTAATTTATAAAACTCGTCGACTCAATTAGTTTTGATATTGTTTTTCTTAAAACATCTTTTTCAAGCATTTATAGTTTAACTCGATTTTCTAATTATTTATAAAAATACTAAATATTGACTTATTATACTTTATTTATATTTTGGGTAACAAATTTAGAAATATATTAAAGTTACGATAACGACGATAATAATAAAATGCTAATTTCGTTAGAAATGATATTTCTATACATTTCACTAATTTTAATAACTTACGTATTTTCTATAAGACTATTTCTATTTTAAGTAAGTTTCTAAAATTAGTAAGTTTCTATTTATAGAAAGTTTCCCTTTTAATATAAAATGGTTATTCCTTTTATCCATATCATTTATATTGATTATATTTACTTTCGAATATCGATAATGACTGTTTTGGAGTTATGGAATGAACACAAGTGTATGGGTAGAGTAATACAGTCTAGGGTATACGTTTTGCCATCAACTATAAAGCTGGTGTGTCTATGTTGAGACGCATTGGTCGTTGAACTGAGCATGGTTTGTGTTCAGGAGTGTGTATATTTTGACCTTAAACTTAGATATCGCATCGTGTAAGTCGCCGTCGGGTTGAACTGGATTACGGTTGGTGTCCAGGAGGGGTGTACATTACTTAAGCCAGGACCTCGCTGCACGCAGTCCTGTTATAGTTGAGTTGCCTAGTTAGAGACCGAAGTCTAATTTGTTTTGACTAAGTTCTCGAAGCTAGTTTGAGTATTATCCTAGTGAAAGTCTATTCCGTTGCACTGATTGATTTCCATAACGCCATTTTTGAATATTATTATTATCGATTGATTTTTGATTTGCAGGTTCGCAAATGTTTTAACTTTTCTCCGAAAACTTATTTTATTATATCGTTTTAATGTTTTCCATTTTAACTATTTTGATATAGTAGTACTATTATTTTTCCATATGATATATGTGGACATGACATAGGTCCACCCCGACGCGGCCACGCGCGGGTTTGGGGAGGCGAATGAATCTCCATGAGATGGTCAAATGGAAATTTAAATCGAAGTCGGAGTCGCCACCGAATTTTATGGTTATTCGGAACCGTTCGAGCCCACTCTATGTCGTAGTGGGCCGTGTACAAAATACGGCCCATTTCCGATGTCAGAGTTTATTGGGCTCGTCCCTTTTGCATATCGATATAGATGCCGACTGGGCGGTTAATCGTATATTGAATGACTCTCGTTGCCAATGGTTTCGGACATCCGGAAACCACGGTTCTGAGTAAGGGGTGAGGGTACGTGTTGGGAAGTTCACTAAGAACACCCAACCCCGCCCGCACATTAGCGGCCTCTACTAGGATATCGAATGACGTTTTAATGCGCGCGTTAGTTGAACGATGAATGATATGCAAACATTGTTTTCTAAGCATGTAAGGAATTGAATGGGTTGCTATGTCGTTTAATGCATGCAAAATTGATTAACGTCAAAGCTGTATTTAGCATGTGAAATTCGTTTTAGTATAATAAAACAAATGATATAAAAAAGATGAACTTGCTACAAAAGATGAACAAACGAGTTAGTATCGATTTGTAAATAATAATAGCAAGAAATAAATATGCGAAATCGAGAAAATAAATATTAATCGAAATCTGAAAAATATTGTTGAAAAGAACGTTGTTTTGTATAAAAAACGAAGTTCGAAAAATAATAAAAATACGGAAAAGGGCCGCGGCAAACAGCCAGCCGCGCGACTCGCCCGGGACGCCGGCGGGTCGCGTGGTGGCCTGTTTCGGGTCCGGTTTTCGAAAATTCGAAGTTCGTATTAAATCGCGTATGAATATTGTATGATTCATACTCGACTTAATATTTTCGATATTCTTTATATTCGATAGTTAACTACGAAATTAATATCGAATACTTGGAATAGTTTTAGAAAAGATGTTAATTTTAGAAATCGATCGAAGAATAAATAATAAAACGAACGAAACAGTAAAAAAAAGAAACCTCGGATTCCAGGCCAGCGCGCGAGTCGCTCGGGCTTGGCGCGACTCGCGTGCGGGTCTGTCCGGGTTTTTTTATTTTTGTTCGAAAATTGTTATTTTTGATGAATCGCGTGCAAATTATGAATTAACTTGTATTCGATCCATATTTTCGATATTCGTCGTATCCGATATTCGATTATGAAATCGATATCGAATATTCGGAATGAAAAAGGTTTTGTAAAATAGTTTGTTTTGAACGAAAAGCAAAAGAAAAGAATTTTTGAACGAAAACGATGTAACGATTTTTGATATCGTCGAAATCTTAATATAATTCTTTTCGATACGATATTCGATTATAGAAAAATCGATATCATATGTTTAAGAATATTCGTTATGAAAATAGTTTTTCGTTAATAACGATATTAGGAAATAAAAAAAAAACGACTCTTGACCCATAATAAAAAAGGACGAAGAGAAGAGAAGGAGAGGAAGGAAGAAATCGGGTTTTGTTGCACCCTCAACCTACATGCTCTTGTTGACTCGGATCAGAGCTCGTCGGAATGTGGCTAGGCACGGGAGCGTCGCTGTAACGTCGATTGGGTTTAGGATGGCTCGGTTTGACGGGTGAAGGCTTGGGTATGGGAACCGGTCTTCCTTCGGGTTTGTGACGTAATATCGGTCTAACGATGTTAAGGAATTATGTGTGTCGGGATGCTAGATAACTATTGCTAAAAAATCGTGTGTGTATGTGTATGATTTCGGTATGATGGATGTGTAGTCAACCTTATTTTTGTGTTGGACGGGAGGTCCTATTTATAGGGAATTCCCGACCTTAACTTAGGAGAGTTCGACTACCGCTTGGGATAGGAAATGTAGGAATTTGAGGGAAATAAGAATTCCGCTTTCTTGTGGAGGAAGAAAGACAAACCGGTGGATTTGCTCTCCTTTTGGACTGTTTCGGCTGAGTGTTTTACACTCGGTCGGATGCTCGAATCGGTTTTTGAATAGGACTCCTGTTTGAGCTAGAATTACCGCTTGAGTAAGAAGCTGAGGAGAACGAGAATTCCGTTTTCTTGTAAGAGAAGAAAAGAGGAAAAACCGGCTGGTTGTGGGTACTTGGCCGAGTGGTTGCACTCGGTTAGGTGTCTGAGTCGGTTTTCGGATAGGATTCCTACTCGGGATCGAATTCTACCTTAAACGGAATTGTTTATTATTTTTGTGAATGGCTGATTTTTGTAGAGTTGGAGTGTAAATGAACCGTGTGAGACACCACGGTGGACTCACGAGTTTCGAGAAATGTCTTTGACCGGGTTTTGACTCGGTCGCTAAAAGACGGTTTTACCCCTGGTGACGGTTTCGACCCAAATTAGTGTTATTTGACTCGAAACGACCCACTGGGCCTGAATTTGAGGTTGGTTTTGTGAGATTTGTACTCCTTAAAATGCCTAGGCCCAATATCCATCATTTCGAGCCCATTTCCGAGTACGTCAAGGCATGTTAGCGTCCGATCATCATCGGGTGTTTGTCGGAAACTACTATAGACACCTGGCGGTCAAAATGTGGGTGTCTACAGAGCCCCCACTCTGACTGAGGCTTGGACAGGGCGAAAGTCAGAGTAGCCACCAGGTCAATCAAGGATTAAAACCTGGCAGCTTCCGGTCGGGTCGTTTAAGGTCCATTAGACCTGCGTGGAGGGCCCGCCGACCATGGGCTAAAAATGTACCTGAATTGATGATAACTCCGTGGGGGAATTCGTCGCATGAGACTTAAAATGGGCCTGTATGTCGGCTCATCTTGTTAAATGCCGCTGAGGAGTTTGTGCAAATTGCATGGTCCTGCTTGAGTCGTCCTGTACATATTTATGCAAAGCTGCAAAATTTTGCATGTAATATTTGTAGGAAAAAATGACTCGTGCTGGGGAATAAAAATTTGAGAAAAGGTTTGAATTTTGAGTTTGCAAAAAGTCTTTGAAAAATTATAGAATTTTTGTTTTGACTTTTGAAAAGGAATAGGAATGCTCGGGATGACTTAGCTAAGCCTTGGGACAATGGCTTGTATGCTAAATGCTCTAGGATTGGGAATCCTAAGGTGAGGAGGAGAACTTATTTTCATGCTATAAATACCCCTTCTTGCTTCATAAATTTCATAATTCGATAATTCCTCAATTACTTTCAAAGAAAAGAATAAGCCCTGAAAAATTTATCCTTTCTTTTAGCAAATCAAATATGGGAATCGATCGATTAGTCGGAATGTTGCACGAGTGGTCCAAATATTTTAGGGATGCTGATAGGGCTATCCTAAATCAGAATGGTGTTACCCAATTGTCCGTGATCCGTCAGATGCAAGTAGACTGCCACTTCTTGGATGTCAGCCCAATTGAATGGCTGACTCTGCTAAGACCCGGGCTGCTCTGAAAATTGACGAGGCTTATGACCTGTTACGCCGGGAGCACGCTAAGGACAATAGGAGCTTCTTTACTGAGGGAGATACTTCGACAGGTCAGAAAAGAAGATCTAAGACTCAGACTGAAGGGTCCAGTAATAAGGGTGCACGGGGGAGAGTGAGCCCCCAGATGGACTTAGAAAGGAGACTAGGGCCAAGACTGGCTGCTAAGGATCGACTTGGTCCCCGAGAAAGACTTCCCGAGCCGGCTAGGGCTCGGCTGGAACCGGTGCAAAGGGTGGAAAACCCAAAATCGAAGAAGCGGGTTCGAGCAAAGGAAGTTCCCCTTGTGATTAGGGAACGTTCGCCCCCACCCCGTCGGCCTCGGGCTCCACGTGACTCGTATGTTGGGTCCAAAATGTTGGGTCAAAATATGTCATCTTGAGAAGGTAATGAGTGGGCCTTCTCCTTTGGGCTTGTCTTTGAGATATGGCATGATCGTGGCTACCATTTCAGTGGGGGTAACCGATGAGTCGACCTTGATTTCGTCGAGGGCCTTAGTAAGGCCAGCCCAAAAGATGATTTTCCGTTACCACACATCGACATATTGGTGGATAACACGGCCGATCATGCTCTCCTATCATTTATGGACGGGTATGCCGGATACAATCAGATCAAAATGGCGAAAGAAGACATGAGTAAGACCACCTTCATCACACCTTGGGGGACTTACTGTTATACCGTGATGCCATTTGGGCTTATTAACGCCGGTGCCACTTATCAACGGACCGCTACTACTTTATTGCATGACATGATGCATAAGGAAGTAGAGGTCTACGTCGACGATATGATTGTCAAGTCAAAAGACCGAAACGGGCACATTGCAGCCCTAAGAAAATTCTTCACCCGACTACGCAAGTACAACATGAGGTTAAACCCTCAAAAATGCAGTTTCGGGGTAACATCGGGCAAGCTACTAGGCCACATTGTCAGCCAACGGGGCATCGAAGTTGACCCAGCAAAGATCAAGGCCATAACCGAGATGCAACCGCCTAAAACCGAAAAGGAGATAAGGGGATTTCTTGGGAAAGTCCAATATATAAGCCGATTCATCTCAAAGCTAACCATGGTATGTGAACCCATTTTCAAGAAACTGAAGATAGGAGAACGAACACTATGGGACGACAAATGTCAAATGGCTTTCGACAAGATCAAGGAGATTCTATCCTCTCCACCGGTGCTAATGCCACCTCAGCATGGTTTACCTCTGTCACTGTACTTAACAACGACCGAGACTGCCATGGGCGCTATGCTAGCCCAGACGGTCGATTCCGAAGAACGAGCCATTTACTACATCAGTAAGAAGTTCTTGGAATACGAATGCAAATACACTATGCTCGAGAAGACGTGTCTAGCATTAGTATGGGCCACTAAAAAGCTCCGACACTACATGCTTAGTCACGAGGTACATGTGCTATCCAAAATGGATCCAATCAAGTATCTTTTCGAGAAGCCCATCCTTAACGGTCGTATATCCAGGTGGACTTTAATGCTAGCTGAGTTTGACCTCAAGTTCGTACCTTTAAAAGCCATCAAGGGCCGGGTAGTAGCAGAATTCCTTGCCGATAGTCCGGTATCCGAGGAAGAACATACCGATACTTGGGCCTTCCCAGACGAAGACATATTCCATACCGACACTGACACATGGGATTTATACTTTGATGGAGCGTCCAACTTTCGAGGATTTGGTGTCGGAATCTTGCTAATCTCACCACAAGGTGAACATACCCCATTATCCATCAAGCTAGATTTTGACGTGACTAATAACGCAGCCGAATACGAAGCATGCATTCACGGGTTGCAAGCCGCCGCCGATTTAGGAGTAACAAACCTCCGGGTCCACGGTGACTCATCGTTAGTCATAAACCAAACCCTACAAAAATGGAAGACTCGGAACGCAAATCTCGTGGCTTACCAAGCACGGGTAAGGGTTCTCGAAAAACAATTCCAAAAGGTGGAGTACGTTTATCTGCCTCGGGAAGAAAACCAGTTTGCAGATGCTCTGTCAAAATTAGCATCTTTACTGAATATCCCAGCACATCTAACCAGTATGCCTATTTGTGTCGAAAGACGATCTGAGCCAGCATACGTCAACGTTATTCAAGATATCGAAATAACCGATCCAGAACCTTGGTATCAGGCTATTCTAACCTACTTGACGTCAGGGGAATATCCTCCGGGAGCTGAAAACCGGGCCAAGAAAGCTCTGCGAAGATGGGCAACCCAGTTCATCCGCACAGACGATGGACAGCTATACAAAAAGACAGCACAGGGGGCTTTACTCCTATGCATTGACAAAACTCGGGCCGAAAGAGTTATGGCTGAGGTGCACGATGGCGAAAACGGTCCACACATGAATGCCCATATGTTGGCCCGGAAAATCGCGAGACTCGGTTACTATTGGAATAGCATGGAAACTGACTGTCAGCTGTATGTCAAACACTGTCATAACTGTCAGATTTTCGCTAATGTTCAGCATATGCCTTCATCTCTACTATATACAATGACATCACCATGGCCATTTTCGACATGGGGAATTGATATAATCGGGAAGGTGAATCCTTCCGGGACAGGAGGTCACTGCTTCATCCTTGTGGCTATTGACTATTTCACCAAATGGGTCGAAGCCGAATCATACCGGATCTTGAATGCCAAACATGTGGCTAAGTTCATCCAAAACAAAATTATATGTCGATATGGGATTCCACACGAGTTCATCAGCGATCACGGGACCCATTTCCAAGCTGAAACCGCCACTCTGCTGGAAAAGTACAAGATCCAAAGGCATACGTCATCACCCTACCGTCCTCAAACAAATGGAGCGGTGGAGGCAGCTAACAAGACAATTGTCACCATTCTTAAAAAGATGGCTGAGAATTACCGGGATTGGCCCGACAAGATACCCTTTGCTTTATGGGGATATCGGACATCGATCCGAACTGCAACTGGGGCAACTCCGTACTATCTGACATATGGAATGGAAGCAGTCCAGCCGGTCGAGCTAGAAGTACCATCACTTAGGATTTTGCTCGAAAGTCAAGTGCCTGAAGCGGATTGGGTCCAAGCCCGATACAACTCGCTAGTCCTCTTAGACGAACGACGATCCCGGGCTCTGAATAATATTCAGATATATCAGAAAAGGATCCAACGGGCTTTTAACAAAAGGGTTAGGCCCAGGAACATCAAAGAGGGCGATCTAGTCCTAAAATCTGTTCGAGCTTTATTGCCAGTTGACCCAAGGGGAAAATTCAAACCCAATTGGGCCGGGCCATATTTAGTGAAGAAGATTCTTTCAGGAGGTGCAGTAATGCTAACGGACTTGGATGGAAACGAGTTCGTCAATCCAACAAACTTGGACCAACTGAAGCGTTACTACCCATAAACCCTATCTCAATGTCATCTGCAAAATTTATGAATTTTCAAAATTTTAAGAAGGTCAATAAGTTAGGATCATTTATCCTACCGTTGCAGATCTCGAATTAATAATCTTGATGTATTTCGAAAATTGCAAAAAAAATGTTGCTGAACTACGGAAGGTTTGATTCCATTAATTTTGGATACGTAGGCAACCCCTCAAAAGGGTACAACCATTGCAATAACGAAAAGACGGGAACGGTATTCACTAATATGTCTTTTTTATTATTTCAAAAAATACAAAAAAGCAACAAAATCACACCACAAAAAATAGTAGTAATACTTAAATAATAAATTTAGGAGACTACTCGTATATTTTGCCCTTTCCCTTATCTTTCGGGTCACGTGGAGCCCGAGGCCGACGGGGTGGGGGCGAACGTTCCCTAATCACAAGGGGAACTTCCTTTGCTCGAACCCGCTTCTTCGATTTTGGGTTTTCCACCCTTTGCACCGGTTCCAGCCGAGCCCTAACCGGCTCGGGAAGTCTTTCTCGGGGACCAAGTCGATCCTTAGCAGCCAGTCTTGGCCCTAGTCTCCTTTCTAAGTCCATCTGGGGGCTCACTCTCCCCCGTGCACCCTTATTACTGGACCCTTCAGTCTGAGTCTTAGATCTTGTTTTCTGACCTGTCGAAGTATCTCCCTCAATAAAGAAGCTCCTATTGTCCTTAGCGTGCTCCCGGCGTAACAGGTCATAAGCCTCGTCAATTTTCAGAGCAGCCCGGGTCTTAGCAGAGTCGGCTCGGGTCCACCTCACATAAGAATCGGTTACCCAGATCGAATGAGAATTTTTAAGAACAGGCCAAGTAGCTCGTGTATACCACCTTTGTATCCAGGTGTCACACATCACGTCCGTCAGCTGAGTGGATTCACTCACAACGGCCTCGATTTCTGGGATTCTTTGCGCCCGACCATATTGCCTAAGTATGCGATCGGGAAAAAGGTGAATTGTCTGCCTAAAAGATAGGATTACCTGATATCTAGCCCTATCTCGAGATTCCAGGCCAGTCCAAAGGTAAATCGGCCACCATGGCACGGCCCAACGGATCAACAGGCCTCCATGGAAAGATAGCACCTCATCCCAGTATTTTTGGTTATTGAAGCGAGAAAAGGCAATGGCTCGTCTCCTCGACATAACTTGCTTGGGTTGATATCGGCTCACATTTAAGGGAGGGTCCAAGATCGATAACCTCTCGAATAGCCATAGCTGAAAAAAAAAAAATCCGAAAAAAATCAAAATTGCAAAAATCGTCAAAATCACGTAAAAAAAAAAAAAAAAAAAAAAAAACGTGAAAACCGAGAAAACCGCAGAAGCCAGAAAATCGGGAAAAAACCGCGCAAAGCCGGAAAAATGGGAGAAGCCGGAAATTCAAAAAATTAAAATAAATTCAAAAAATTCAAAAAATTCAAAAATCAGCATACCTGTAGAAGCCGGGTACTCCCAGTTAGCCGAATTGACGGATCTCTTTTACGATTATCCAAGCCTTGAATAATCTCCCCTGTAATCAGCCAAGCCGGGCTGTGCTCCGTCTCCATTAGGTCAGCCACGGTGAAAAGTTTAACGTGGCCCATGCAAGATAACAAATCCATATGCCCTTCGAAGGCATAAACATGGAGCATACAAAAAGTGAAGGCCCTACGGCTATGAACCGGCCTGACCCGGACATCATCTGGATTCATGAATTTTTCAGCCAGGTCGATCAGGGAAACGGTATCCCCTTCTAGCATACGGGATACCTCCATATGGGAAAGCCCTAAAAATTCCCTTAATTTCCTTCTTGGGTCAGAAACTGAAAAAGGAATGGCAGGGCGAAGTATAGGATTCCATCCTCCTGCAGCAGCAATCTCCTCAGGAATAGGGCAAATCTCTCCTCGAGGAAAACTAAAAACATGGTATGTGTCATCCCAATAGGATAGGCAAGCATCCAAGAAGTGGCAGTCTACTTGCATCTGACGGATCACGGACAATTGGGTAACACCATTCTGATTTAGGATAGCCCTATCAGCATCCCTAAAATATTTGGACCACTCGTGCAACATTCCGACTAATCGATCGATTCCCATATTTGATTTGCTAAAAGAAAGGATAAATTTTTCAGGGCTTATTCTTTTCTTTGAAAGTAATTGAGGAATTATCGAATTATGAAATTTATGAAGCAAGAAGGGGTATTTATAGCATGAAAATAAGTTCTCCTCCTCACCTTAGGATTCCCAATCCTAGAGCATTTAGCATACAAGCCATTGTCCCAAGGCTTAGCTAAGTCATCCCGAGCATTCCTATTCCTTTTCAAAAGTCAAAACAAAAATTCTATAATTTTTCAAAGACTTTTTGCAAACTCAAAATTCAAACCTTTTCTCAAATTTTTATTCCCCAGCACGAGTCATTTTTTCCTACAAATATTACATGCAAAATTTTGCAGCTTTGCATAAATATGTACAGGACGACTCAAGCAGGACCATGCAATTTGCACAAACTCCTCAGCGGCATTTAACAAGATGAGCCGACATACAGGCCCATTTTAAGTCTCATGCGACGAATTCCCCAGCGGAGTCGCCAAATTGTGGACATGACATAGGTCCACCCCGACGCGGCCACGCGCGGGTTTGGGGAGGCGAATGAATCTCCATGAGATGGTCAAATGGAAATTTAAATCGAAGTCGGAGTCGCCACCGAATTTTATGGTTATTCGGAACCGTTCGAGCCCACTCTATGTCGTAGTGGGCCGTGTACAAAATACGGCCCATTTCCGATGTCAGAGTTTATTGGGCTCGTCCCTTTTGCATATCGATATAGATGCCGACTAGAGCGGTTAATCGTATATTGAATGACTCTCGTTGCCAATGGTTTCGGACATCCGGAAACCACGGTTCTGAGTAAGGGGTGAGGGTACGTGTTGGGAAGTTCACTAAGAACACCCAACCCCGCCCGCACATTAGCGGCCTCTACTAGGATATCGAATGACGTTTTAATGCGCGCGTTAGTAATACGATGGATGATTATGCAAACATTGTTTTCCTAAGCATGTGAGGAATTGAACGGGTTGCTAAGTCGGTTTAATGCGTGAAAATTGATTAATGTCAAAGTCAAATTTAACACGTGAGATTCGTTTTAGTATAATAAAACAAATGAAATAAAAGAATGAAATTGCTACAAAACAAACAAACGAGTTAGTATCGATTTGTAAATAATAATAGCAAGAAATAAATATGCGAAATCGAGAAAATAAATATTAATCGAAATCTGAAAAATATTGTTTGAAAAGAACGTTGTTTTGTATAAAAAACGAAGTTCGAAAAATAATTAAAAATACGGAAAAGGGCCGTGGCAAACAGCCAGCCGCGCGACTCGCCCGGGACGCCGGCGGGTCGCGTGGTGGCCTGTTTCGGGTCCGGTTTTCGAAAAACTTGAAGTTCGTATTAAATCGCGTATGAATATTGCATGATTCGTACTCGACTTAATATTTTCGATATTCTTTATATTCGATAGTTAACTACGAAATTAATATCGAATACTTGGAATAGTTTTAGAAAAGATGTAACTTTTAGAAATCGATCGAAGAATAAATAATAAAACGAACGAAAAAGTAGAAAAAAGAAGTCCCGGATTCCAGGCATGCGCGCGAGTCGCCTGGGCATGGCGCGACTCGCGTGCGGGTCTGTCCGTCTTTATATTTTTTGTTCGAAAATTGTTATTTCGATGAATCGCGTACAAATTATGAATTAACTTGTATTCGATCCATGTTTTCGATATTCGTCGTACCCGATATTCGATTATGAAATCGATATCGAATATTCGGAATGAATAAAAAAAAGGTTTTGTAAAATAGTTTGCTTTGGACGAAAAGTAAAAGAAAAGAATTTTAAATAAAAAAAAGATGTAACGATTTTTAGTATCGTCGAGATCTTAATATAATTCTTTTCGATACGATATTCGATTATAGAAAAATCGATATCGTATGTTTAAGAATATTCGTTATGAAAATAGTTTTTCGTTAATAACGATATTAGGAAAAAAAGAAAAAAAAACGACTCTTGACCCATAATAAAAACGGACGAAGAGAAGGAAGGAGAAGAAAGGAGAAATCGGGTTTGGTACACCCTCAACCTACATGCTTTTGTTGACTCGGATCGGGACTCGTCGGAATGTGGCTAGTCACGGGAGTGTCGAGGCAACGTCGGTTGGGTTAGGGTGGTACGGTTAGGTGGGACGTGTGAAGGGTGTCGGATATCGGGACCGGTTTCCTTCGGGTTTGTAATATCGGTTTCTCGATGCTAAAGAATTATGTTTTTTTCAGGAATTATGTATGTTGGGGATAGTATGAATTAATTGTAATTGGTAAAAATCGTATTGATTCATTAATTGTTTTTTTTTTTTGTGTTGGATGCAAGGGGCTATTTATAGGAAATTTCCGACCTTGGTTTGGGAGAGTTTGACTACCGCTTAGGATAGGAAACGAGGGAACTTGAGGGAAATAAGGATTCCGCTTTCTTGTGGAGGAAGAAAGGCAAACCGGCTGGTTTGCTACTGTTTTGGGGCTGTTTCGGCCGAGTGTTTTACACTCGGTCGGATGCTTGAATCGGTTTTTGAATAGGACTCCTGTTTGAGCTAGAATTACCGCTTGAGTAAGAAGCTGAGGAGAACGAGAATTCCGTTTTCTTGTGTGGGAAGAAAAGAGGAATACCGGCTGGTATGTACTACTTGGCCGAGTGGTTTAGCTCGGTTGAGTGTTTGAGTCGGTTTTCGGATAGGATTCCTACTCGGGATCGAATTCTACCTTAAACGGAATTGTTTATTATTTTTGTGAATGGCTGATTTTTGTAGAGTTGGAGTGTAAATGAACCGTGTGAGACACCACGGTGGACTCACGAGTTTCGAGAAATGTCTTTGACCGGGTTTTGACTCGGTCGCTAAAAGACGGTTTTACCCCCGGTGTCGGATTCGACCCAAATTAGTGTTATTTGACTCGAAACGACCCACTGGGCCTGAATTTGAGGTTGGTTTTGTGAAATTTGTACTCCTTAAAATGCCTAAGCCAAATATCCATCATTTCGAGCCCATTTCCGAGTACGTTAGAGCACGTTAGCGTCCGATCATCATCGGGTGTTTGTCGGAAACTACTATAGACACCTGGCGGTCAAAATGTGGGTGTCTACAGAGCCCCCACTCTGACTGAGGCTTGGACAGGGCGAAAGTCAGAGTAGCCACCAGGTCAATCAAAGATTAAAACCTGGCAGCTTCCGGTCGGGTCGTTTAAGGTCCATTAGACCTGCGTGAAGGGCCCGCCGGCCATGAGTTAGAAATGTACCTGAACTGATGATGATAACTCCGTGGGGAATTGGACTTGTCGTATAAGACTTAGGTGTGCCTATACATGGGCTCATCCTGTTAAATGCCGCTGGGGAGTTATGTGAATTGCGCTGTCGTGATTTGTACCTGTATAAGTTACATAAAATTTTGCATGCAACACGTAGGCGAAACAAATATGACTCGCGCTAGGGAATAAAAATGATTTTTTGCTGTATTTTGAAATCGAAGTCCTGAAAGCAATTCACGTGCTAGGAGATAGGTTTCCAAAATTGAAAGAGGTGGAAAAGAAATTTCCAGTTTAAATAGATTGAAATTTGACCTTGTCGAAAAGATTTTTTTTTTCAAATGGCAAAGTTTTTGCAAATTTTAAAATGAGAATTTGAAAAGAGAGGCCTACCGGCAGACTCGACTCTGGAGGCGACAGGACGAGTTGACAGACACGACTTGGACTCTCTAAGGGTTGGACCGTGACTTGGTAAGGAGGTGGGCCACCTAAGATGACAAGACTCTTAAGTTGCGCTATTCCGTAGCCTAGGCGAGTGACAACACGGTCGAATCCTCGGAATAGGAAGGATGTGCTATGGGGGGTTGTAATAGTCTGTAATGAGACTGTTTTGGCATGACAGGACCTTTAGCAGTAGCAATGCCGTAGTCTAGTGCTCTTCTGGATTTTTGATTTTAGGGTACATTTCCAAAGTGGGTATTGCCTCGAGTCCTGACAGATTCTTGTCTTCGAGTGAGCCGAGTACTAGGACACACTACAGAAAGGAGGCTAGTTTTTGAAAGTATTTGGATTATGTGAATGGATGGAGAACTTCTGCCTAGGAGAAGCCCCCAGAATGACAAAGCTAACTGTCGAGAACATGACAGTGTCGTGACCGGAATGATGGTGCTTTTTGAATGTGTGTCAATGTGGGTGGTTGTGCCTCTGTTGAAAGGCTGCCTACGTATTCACATGTGGTGAAATCAAACCAAGCCGTAGTTCAGTGGATTATGGTGCCTAGTTTATTAGGGCTTTGTGTGTAACTAGCCATAGCGGTGGTGTAGGCTAGGTGCATTCCCAGTGATGTCTTGATCAAAGGGCTAGAATGGTTAGGATATTGATCCTGTGACTGTGAGCGTTCTCCGGGATAGCCCCCAGAGGTGGTGTGCACTATTTGGGCATGTTCTATGCCGACCGCAAGTTGAGTTCCCGTGTTTGGGGTTGGTAACTGGTTTGAATGAGAAGAATTGGGATGGGATTTTAACGAGTTCTGCTCTCGGGGATTTTAACGAGTTCTGTTCTCGGGGATTTTAACGAGTTCTGCTCTCGGGGATTTTAACGAGTTCTGTTCTCGGGGATTTTAACGAGTTCTGCTCTCGGGGGATTTGAACGAGTTTTGCTCTCGGGGGGATTTGACGAGTTTTGCTCTCGGGGGGATTTGACGAGTTTTGCTCTCGGGGGATTTGACGAATTTTGCTCTCGAGGGGATTTGACGAGTTTTGCTCTCGGGGGATTTGACGAGTTTTGCTCTCGGGGGGATTTGACGAGTTTTGCTCTCGGGTTTGCATATGGTGATTGTGAATTCTGTTATGTAAAGGGGAAGTCGAGTAAAATGGCTCGAACTTTGATCGGGATAAGTTTTGATAATGCGAGATCTGATTTCCATGTCTGACCCTAATGATTAGGGGTATCCTATGGAGCTTGAATCCTCAAAATTCCGGGCTGTCTCTGGCCTGGGTCTCGGGAAGGTCTTGAGGGTTGTAATGTGGAAAGGCTAAATGTGGTGTTAGCTGACCAGCTTGATTGTCTCTCCCTTATTGGATGGTATGAGTATTGATAACTTTGAATTGATCGTTTTCACTACGGTCATGGTTTGTTTGAATATTTTTTGGTTGACCTCTTAGCCCCGGTCTCGGGATTCTTCATTTGGATTGACCGCTTAACCTCGGTCATGGGTGCCTCTTTTTTTTTGATAATGGCCTGCTTTTTTGTTTTGGCCTTTTGCTTTTTCTTGTATTGGACTTTTTTTGTCCAGTTTTTTTTTTATCATGGCCAGCTCTTTTATTTTGGCCTTTTGCTTTTTTTTTGGCTGGTCAGACTAACACCTAAGGTAGGGATCGGTTAGTCTTATTGGATGGGTGTTTATTGTGGGAAATGGGCTTGCCTCTCGTCTTGAACCCAAACTAGGAGACTACCTAGATTTGTCATTGGATTCGATACCGCTCCTGCTAAGGGTAGTTATGTGGCTTTCTATACCAGACATGGAACAGGTAAAGGAAAACACGGGTCTCATTTCCTGCAGTCATTATAGATGTGCCTATAATAGTCACGTGCGTGTGCTCACAGTGTATGATGGTGTTCATCATGTTCTCGGAAACACATAAGGAAAGTATATATGAGAAATAGAAAAGCTGATTTTATTGAATTTTGAAAAAAAGAGGACAGAATACAATTGACTCTGACTCTGACTTTGAAATAGAAATAAATAGTATATCCTAGACTCGAACTCAGACTGGACTTAAATCAAATCCGGACTCTTGGATGCATAAGAGGTAGATTGGATGCTTTGGTCATCGGGCCCTGTATAGTCCATGAGGGGCTTTGCAAGTGACAATGTTTCCAAAACGGGAGTTTTCCCGGCATCGAGGAAGTCTTGAATGAGGTGTTTCAGTTTCCAGCACCGTTCTGTATCGTGTCCCCTCCCTCTGTGGAATTTGCAGTAATGCTCGTCGTTCCATGCTTTGGAGCGTTTTTCCAAAGGTGGGTCGTCTGTTGGGCCTATAGGTAGTATTAGGCCCTTCGGAACCAACCTCTGGAAAGCGACGGTGTAGGACATATCCAAGTGGATAAATGTCCTTTCCTTTGACTGGTTCTTGATTTTTGGAGAGGTGACTTGAGGGTTACCTCTCTCGGTCTTGCCATCTTGAGGGTATCGGACAGTTTCGTAAGAGTGTTCACCTTTCAAATGGCTCAGTTGGGTGATAGGCTGTCTTACCCGCTCTAGTTGTGTTAGACGGGCTCGGGTTCTTACAAGGTCTTCTTCGATGGTGGTCACCCTGGCATTTAGGTTATCTAGGGCGGTATTGATTTTTGAAAAGATATTGTTAATGGAGCAAGATAGCATAAGCATACTCCCCTGGATATCCTCTTTCTCGACGGCGCGGGATTTGTTATGGTTTGGTAGTGTCTCGTTCATAGGGTCCCTGATCGGAAGAAACGACAGGTGTTAGAACTCGCCTAAACTCGGTTTTGCGCAAATGCTAGAGAGAGAGTCAAACTAGGTACGGCCCGGGGTGGGAATGACTAAGATTCTATGACCGGGCTACTTAAATGTTAATCCAGACAAAGTAATGACTGTGACCTAGACTCGACCACGAGACTCGAGCTGTACAAGGATAAGTCCGAAAATGGGGCGACCGTATTTGACCGTGCCGCGTGGTTGGACTAACCGTGGTGACCTAACCCTAGGTGACCCGAGTATTCGTAGCGTGGGTACGACTCGAAGAAGGCATCATAAGGACGCCGGTGTAGGATGAATGTAGGGTACTCTCTAGGGTAACTGTGGTTGACTGCCCGGGTGGAGGACAACCCCCTGAGTAAGGCTAGAGACTCAGATGGTGTGACATCTAAGTGACTCGAAAGTGGGATACGTGAGACAACACGTGCAAGACATGACCCTTAGAGCAACCGTGATTGATCGCTCAGCTGAAGGGTAGCCCCCCCGAGTGGGGAAAAGCTTGAAAAGGAAATGACTCGGAAAGGACACCTAGACGGGTGACTCGTGAAAGGTGGGTCTCCTTTAGGATCCAGCTGTGTGGGCTGGGCCCTGTTTGAAAGGCGGTTTACGTGAGACATTCCCCAGACTTTAGACTCGATTGTGTAAATGGGCCAACCTTTGTAGGAGTATGTCCTACGTAGGTGGGCCTTGCCTTAGTTAGGTAAGGCGGACTAGGATGGGGGGGAAATCTGTGATGTAAGATCGACGGAGTTTCGACGCTAGAGACTTCAACGACTTATGACACGACCCGACACTGCTAAATACGGGAAGTCTTAAGAAGAGGAAGGTTTTGAAAAAGGGATTTTTTTTTTGGAAAATCCGAGAAGTCTCGGTGGATGGCCCAATTTTTTCGAAAAAACGGAAAAGTGCATCGGGCCATAATTTTGAAAGTTCGAAAGAAACAAAAAAACGAGTTTTGAAATGGGCAGAATACCGGCTGGAAAATAGGCTACTTTGAGTCAAATCGTAAATCCTAATTTCGGTAGCATTCCGGGGTTTTGAAAAGTTGAATATTTTGAACTTTGAAACTTGAGTATCGAGAAAAGGAATTTCCGACAATTTGAAAATTGAAGATGAGATCTCGAAGATTTGAAAATCGAAAACGGCATCTCGAAGATTTGAAAATTGAAAATGGCATCTTGAAGATTTTGAAAATCGGAACTGGTATCTCGAAAATTTTGAAAATCGAAACTGATATCTCGAAAAATTTAAAATCGAAATTGAATTTTGAAAATTCGAATTTTGAAATGGGCAGCATGCCAGCTAGGAAATAAGCTTGTTTTGAGCCAAATCTTAAGTCTAAATTTCGGCAGCTTTCCGATTTTTTTTTAAAATTTGAATATTTTCGAAAAAATGCATTTTTGGAATTTTGGAATTTTGAATATCGAAGATGAATTTCCGAAAATTTGAAAATCGAAAACAGGATCCCGACTTTTAAAAATGTCATCGGGCTTGAAATTTTTTTTGAAAAGTTAGAATTTTTGAATTTTTGAAAGCCCGAAGAGAAATTCGGGGGATGGCCCGGTTTTTTTTTTTAAAGAAAAAAAACAGAAATCGAACCGGGCGGCGGTTTTGCAAGTTTGAAAATAGTTTCGAGTTTTAAATTGGGCATAATACCGGCTAGAAAAAGGGCTATTTTGAGTAAAATCGTAAATCCTAAATTCGGTATTTGACCCGAGTTTCGAAATTGGATATTTTGAAAAGGATGCAAATTTTTGAAAATGACGGTTTTGAAAAAAAGATATGGATCAAGTAGCACGTAGTCATGGAAACAGTATAATGACGCCATGTATGCTCTTAATCTAAGTCTCGGTCAGTCTGTAAGGGTCTATACCAGTGTACACAGCCTATCAAGAATCGGGGCGGACTCCCTAACTCGAGTTGAGATTAGGACATGCCGTAAAACCCATATGAATCGGCTAATGGACACCTTTGACATAACCAGTTTGGACTATATCAACGGTATAGTGGGACGTCGGTCACGAGTACCGGCCCGGGAAAATGGGGTTATGCATGAACCGTAAAACTAAAACGCGCATTGTACTAGTCAAACGATTTCTATTCGAGTCTCACCCTGAGGACACTGAAGGTTATTAACTCATCAGAAAATCCCCAGCGGAGTCGCCAAATTGTGGACATGACATAGGTCCACCCCGACGCGGCCACGCGCGGGTTTGGGGAGGCGAATGAATCTCCATGAGATGGTCAAATGGAAATTTAAATCGAAGTCGGAGTCGCCACCGAATTTTATGGTTATTCGGAACCGTTCGAGCCCACTCTATGTCGTAGTGGGCCGTGTACAAAACACGGCCCATTTCCGATGTCAGAGTTTATTGGGCTCGTCCCTTTTGCATATCGATATAGATGCCGACTAGAGCGGTTAATCGTATATTGAATGACTCTCGTTGCCAATGGTTTCGGACATCCGGAAACCACGGTTCTGAGTAAGGGGTGAGGGTACGTGTTGGGAAGTTCACTAAGAACACCCAACCCCGCCCGCACATTAGCAGCCTCTACTAGGATATCGAATGACGTTTTAATGCGCGCGTTAGTAATACGATGGATGATTATGCAAACATTGTTTTCCTAAGCATGTGAGGAATTGAACGGGTTGCTAAGTCGGTTTAATGCATGAAAATTGATTAATGTCAAAGTTAAATTTAACATGTGAGATTCGTTTTAGTATAATAAAACAAATGAAATAAAAGAATGAAATTGCTACAAAACAAACAAACGAGTTAGTATCGATTTGTAAATAATAATAGCAAGAAATAAATATGCGAAATCGAGAAAATAAATATTAATCGAAATCTGAAAAATATTGTTTGAAAAGAACGTTGTTTTGTATAAAAAACGAAGTTCGAAAAATAATTAAAAATACGGAAAAGGGCCGCGGCAAACAGCCAGCCGCGCGACTCGCCCGGGACGCCGGCGGGTCGCGTGGTGGCCTGTTTCGGGTCCGGTTTTCGAAAAACTTGAAGTTCGTATTAAATCGCGTATGAATATTGCATGATTCGTACTCGACTTAATATTTTCGATATTCTTTATATTCGATAGTTAACTACGAAATTAATATCGAATACTTGGAATAGTTTTAGAAAAGATGTAATTTTTAGAAATCGATCGAAGAATAAATAATAAAACGAACGAAAAAGTAGAAAAAAGAAGTCCCGGATTCCAGGCATGCGCGCGAGTCGCCTGGGCATGGCGCGACTCGCGTGCGGGTCTGTCCGTCTTTATATTTTTTGTTCGAAAATTGTTATTTCGATGAATCGCGTACAAATTATGAATTAACTTGTATTCGATCCATGTTTTCGATATTCGTCGTACCCGATATTCGATTATGAAATCGATATCGAATATTCGGAATGAATAAAAAAAAGGTTTTGTAAAATAGTTTGCTTTGGACGAAAAGTAAAAGAAAAGAATTTTAAATAAAAAAAAGATGTAACGATTTTTAGTATCGTCGAGATCTTAATATAATTCTTTTCGATACGATATTCGATTATAGAAAAATCGATATCGTATGTTTAAGAATATTCGTTATGAAAATAGTTTTTCGTTAATAACGATATTAGGAAAAAAAGAAAAAAAAACGACTCTTGACCCATAATAAAAACGGACGAAGAGAAGGAAGGAGAAGAAAGGAGAAATCGGGTTTGGTACACCCTCAACCTACATGCTTTTGTTGACTCGGATCGGGACTCGTCGGAATGTGGCTAGGCACGGGAGTGTCGAGGCAACGTCGGTTGGGTTAGGGTGGTACGGTTAGGTGGGACGTGTGAAGGGTGTCGGATATCGGGACCGGTTTCCTTCGGGTTTGTAATATCGGTTTCTCGATGCTAAAGAATTATGTTTTTTTCAGGAATTATGTATGTTGGGGATAGTATGAATTAATTGTAATTGGTAAAAATCGTATTGATTCATTAATTGTTGTTTTTTTTTGTGTTGGATGCAAGGGGCTATTTATAGGAAATTCCCGACCTTGGTTTGGGAGAGTTTGACTACCGCTTAGGATAGGAAACGAGGGAACTTGAGGGAAATAAGGATTCCGCTTTCTTGTGGAGGAAGAAAGGCAAACCGGCTGGTTTGCTACTGTTTTGGGGCTGTTTCGGCCGAGTGTTTTACACTCGGTCGGATGCTTGAATCGGTTTTTGAATAGGACTCCTGTTTGAGCTAGAATTACCGCTTGAGTAAGAAGCTGAGGAGAACAAGAATTCCGTTTTCTTGTGTGGGAAGAAAAGAGGAATACCGGCTGGTATGTACTACTTGGCCGAGTGGTTTAGCTCGGTTGAGTGTTTGAGTCGGTTTTCGGATAGGATTCCTACTCGGGATCGAATTCTACCTTAAACGGAATTGTTTATTATTTCTTGTATGGCTGATTTTGTAGAGTTGGACCGTGAGTATACCGTGTGAGGTGTCACGGTTGACTCTCAAGTTTCGGGAAATATCTTTGACCGGGTTTTGACTCGGTCGCTAAAAGACGGTTTTACCCCCGGTGTCGGATTCGACCCAAATTAGTGTTATTTGACTCGAAACGACCCACTGGGCCTGAATTTGAGGTTGGTTTTGTGAAATTTGTACTCCTTAAAATGCCTAAGCCAAATATCCATCATTTCGAGCCCATTTCCGAGTACGTTAGAGCACGTTAGCGTCCGATCATCATCGGGTGTTTGTCGGAAACTACTATAGACACCTGGCGGTCAAAATGTGGGTGTCTACCTGTATAAGTTACCCCAGCGGAGTCGCCAAATTGTGGACATGACATAGGTCCACCCCGACGCGGCCACGCGCGGGTTTGGGGAGGCGAATGAATCTCCATGAGATGGTCAAATGGAAATTTAAATCGAAGTCGGAGTCGCCACCGAATTTTATGGTTATTCGGAACCGTTCGAGCCCACTCTATGTCGTAGTGGGCCGTGTACAAAATACGGCCCATTTCCGATGTCAGAGTTTATTGGGCTCGTCCCTTTTGCATATCGATATAGATGCCGACTGGGCGGTTAATCGTATATTGAATGACTCTCGTTGCCAATGGTTTCGGACATCCGGAAACCACGGTTCTGAGTAAGGGGTGAGGGTACGTGTTGGGAAGTTCACTAAGAACACCCAACCCCGCCCGCACATTAGCGGCCTCTACTAGGATATCGAATGACGTTTTAATGCGCGCGTTAGTTGAACGATGAATGATATGCAAACATTGTTTTCTAAGCATGTAAGGAATTGAATGGGTTGCTATGTCGTTTAATGCATGCAAAATTGATTAACGTCAAAGCTGTATTTAGCATGTGAAATTCGTTTTAGTATAATAAAACAAATGATATAAAAAAGATGAACTTGCTACAAAAGATGAACAAACGAGTTAGTATCGATTTGTAAATAATAATAGCAAGAAATAAATATGCGAAATCGAGAAAATAAATATTAATCGAAATCTGAAAAATATTGTTGAAAAGAACGTTGTTTTGTATAAAAAACGAAGTTCGAAAAATAATAAAAATACGGAAAAGGGCCGCGGCAAACAGCCAGCCGCGCGACTCGCCCGGGACGCCGGCGGGTCGCGTGGTGGCCTGTTTCGGGTCCGGTTTTCGAAAATTTGAAGTTCGTATTAAATCGCGTATGAATATTGTATGATTCATACTCGACTTAATATTTTCGATATTCTTTATATTCGATAGTTAACTACGAAATTAATATCGAATACTTGGAATAGTTTTAGAAAAGATGTTAATTTTAGAAATCGATCGAAGAATAAATAATAAAACGAACGAAAAAGTAAAAAAAAGAAACCTCGGATTCCAGGCCAGCGCGCGAGTCGCTCGGGCTTGGCGCGACTCGCGTGCGGGTCTGTCCGGGTTTTTTTATTTTTGTTCGAAAATTGTTATTTTTGATGAATCGCGTGCAAATTATGAATTAACTTGTATTCGATCCATATTTTCGATATTCGTCGTATCCGATATTCGATTATGAAATCGATATCGAATATTCGGAATGAAAAAGGTTTTGTAAAATAGTTTGTTTTGAACGAAAAGCAAAAGAAAAGAATTTTTGAACGAAAACGATGTAACGATTTTTGATATCGTCGAAATCTTAATATAATTCTTTTCGATACGATATTCGATTATAGAAAAATCGATATCATATGTTTAAGAATATTCGTTATGAAAATAGTTTTTCGTTAATAACGATATTAGGAAATAAAAAGAAACGACTCTTGACCCATAATAAAAAAGGACGAAGAGAAGAGAAGGAGAGGAAGGAAGAAATCGGGTTTTGTTGCACCCTCAACCTACATGCTCTTGTTGACTCGGATCGGAGCTCGTCAGAATGTGGCTAGGCACGGGAGCGTCGAGGTAACGTCGATTGGGTTTAGGATGGCTCGGTTTGACGGGTGAAGGCTTGGGTATGGGAACCGGTCTTCCTTCGGGTTTGTGACGTAATATCGGTCTAACGATGTTAAGGAATTATGTGTGTCGGGATGCTAGATAACTATTGCTAAAAAATCGTGTGTGTATGTGTATCGTTTCGGTATGATGGATGTGTAGTCAACCTTATTTTTGTGTTGGACGGGAGGTCCTATTTATAGGGAATTCCCGACCTTAACTTAGGAGAGTTCGACTACCGCTTGGGATAGGAAATGTAGGAATTTGAGGGAAATAAGAATTCCGCTTTCTTGTGGAGGAAGAAAGACAAACCGGTGGATTTGCTCTCCTTTTGGACTGTTTCGGCCGAGTGTTTTACACTCGGTCGGATGCTCGAATCGGTTTTTGAATAGGACTCCTGTTTGAGCTAGAATTACCGCTTGAGTAAGAAGCTGAGGAGAACGAGAATTCCGTTTTCTTGTAAGAGAAGAAAAGAGGAAAAACCGGCTGGTTGTGGGTACTTGGCCGAGTGGTTGCACTCGGTTAGGTGTCTGAGTCGGTTTTCGGATAGGATTCCTACTCGGGATCGAATTCTACCTTAAACGGAATTGTTTATTATTTTTGTGAATGGCTGATTTTTGTAGAGTTGGAGTGTAAATGAACCGTGTGAGACACCACGGTGGACTCACGAGTTTCGAGAAATGTCTTTGACCGGGTTTTGACTCGGTCGCTAAAAGACGGTTTTACCCCTGGTGACGGTTTCGACCCAAATTAGTGTTATTTGACTCGAAACGACCCACTGGGCCTGAATTTGAGGTTGGTTTTGTGAGATTTGTACTCCTTAAAATGCCTAGGCCCAATATCCATCATTTCGAGCCCATTTCCGAGTACGTCAAGGCACGTTAGCGTCCGATCATCATCGGGTGTTTGTCGGAAACTACTATAGACACCTGGCGGTCAAAATGTGGGTGTCTACAGAGCCCCCACTCTGACTGAGGCTTGGACAGGGCGAAAGTCAGAGTAGCCACCAGGTCAATCAAGGATTAAAACCTGGCAGCTTCCGGTCGGGTCGTTTAAGGTCCATTATACCTGCGTGGAGGGCCCGCCGACCATGGGCTAAAAATGTACCTGAATTGATGATAACTCCGTGGGGGAATTCGTCGCATGAGACTTAAAATGGGCCTGTATGTCGGCTCATCTTGTTAAATGCCGCTGAGGAGTTTGTGCAAATTGCATGGTCCTGCTTGAGTCGTCCTGTACATATTTATGCAAAGCTGCAAAATTTTGCATGTAATATTTGTAGGAAAAAATGACTCGTGCTGGGGAATAAAAATTTGAGAAAAGGTTTGAATTTTGAGTTTGCAAAAAGTCTTTGAAAAATTATAGAATTTTTGTTTTGACTTTTGAAAAGGAATAGGAATGCTCGGGATGACTTAGCTAAGCCTTGGGACAATGGCTTGTATGCTAAATGCTCTAGGATTGGGAATCCTAAGGTGAGGAGGAGAACTTATTTTCATGCTATAAATACCCCTTCTTGCTTCATAAATTTCATAATTCGATAATTCCTCAATTACTTTCAAAGAAAAGAATAAGCCCTGAAAAATTTATCCTTTCTTTTAGCAAATCAAATATGGGAATCGATCGATTAGTCGGAATGTTGCACGAGTGGTCCAAATATTTTAGGGATGCTGATAGGGCTATCCTAAATCAGAATGGTGTTACCCAATTGTCCGTGATCCGTCAGATGCAAGTAGACTGCCACTTCTTGGATGCTTGCCTATCCTATTGGGATGACACATACCATGTTTTTAGTTTTCCTCGAGGAGAGATTTGCCCTATTCCTGAGGAGATTGCTGCTGCAGGAGGATGGAATCCTATACTTCGCCCTGCCATTCCTTTTTCAGTTTCTGACCCAAGAAGGAAATTAAGGGAATTTTTAGGGCTTTCCCATATGGAGGTATCCCGTATGCTAGAAGGAGATACCGTTTCCCTGATCGACCTGGCTGAAAAATTCATGAATCCAGATGATGTCCGGGTCAGGCCGGTTCATAGCCGTAGGGCCTTCACTTTTTGTATGCTCCATGTTTATGCCTTCGAAGGGCATATGGATTTGTTATCTTGCATGGGCCACGTTAAACTTTTCACCGTGGCTGACCTAATGGAGACGGAGCACAGCCCGGCTTGGCTGATTACAGGGGAGATTATTCAAGGCTTGGATAATCGTAAAAGAGATCCGTCAATTCGGCTAACTGGGAGTACCCGGCTTCTACAGGTATGCTGATTTTTGAATTTTTTGAATTTTTTGAATTTATTTTAATTTTTTGAATTTCCGGCTTCTCCCATTTTTCCGGCTTTGCGCGGTTTTTTCCCAATTTTCCGGCTTCTGCGGTTTTCTCGGTTTTCACGCCTTTTCACGTTTTTTTTTTACGTGATTTTGACGATTTTTGCAATTTTGATTTTTTTCGGATTTTTTCAGCTATGGCTATTCGAGAGGTTATCGATCTTGGACCCTCCCTTAAATGTGAGCCGATATCAACCCAAGCAAGTTATGTCGAGGAGACGAGCCATTGCCTTTTCTCGCTTCAATACCCAAAAATACTGGGATGAGGTGCTATCTTTCCATGGAGGCCTGTTGATCCGTTGGGCCGTGCCATGGTGGCCGATTTACCTTTGGACTGGCCTGGAATCTCGAGATAGGGCTAGATATCAGGTAATCCTATCTTTTAGGCAGACAATTCACCTTTTTCCCGATCGCATACTTAGGCAATATGGTCGGGCGCAAAGAATCCCAGAAATCGAGGCCGTTGTGAGTGAATCCACTCAGCTGACGGACGTGATGTGTGACACCTGGATACAAAGGTGGTATACACGAGCTACTTGGCCTGTTCTTAAAAATTCTCATTCGATCTGGGTAACCGATTCTTATGTGAGGTGGACCCGAGCCGACTCTGCTAAGACCCGGGCTGCTCTGAAAATTGACGAGGCTTATGACCTGTTACGCCGGGAGCACGCTAAGGACAATAGGAGCTTCTTTATTGAGGGAGATACTTCGACAGGTCAGAAAACAAGATCTAAGACTCAGACTGAAGGGTCCAGTAATAAGGGTGCACGGGGGAGAGTGAGCCCCCAGATGGACTTAGAAAGGAGACTAGGGCCAAGACTGGCTGCTAAGGATCGACTTGGTCCCCGAGAAAGACTTCCCGAGCCGGTTAGGGCTCGGCTGGAACCGGTGCAAAGGGTGGAAAACCCAAAATCGAAGAAGCGGGTTCGAGCAAAGGAAGTTCCCCTTGTGATTAGGGAACGTTCGCCCCCACCCCGTCGGCCTCGGGCTCCACGTGACCCGAAAGATAAGGGAAAGGGCAAAATATACGAGTAGTCTCCTAAATTTATTATTTAAGTATTACTACTATTTTTTGTGGTGTGATTTTGTTGCTTTTTTGTATTTTTTGAAATAATAAAAAAGACATATTAGTGAATACCGTTCCCGTCTTTTCGTTATTGCAATGGTTGTACCCTTTTGAGGGGTTGCCTACGTATCCAAAATTAATGGAATCAAACCTTCCGTAGTTCAGCAGCATTTTTTTTGCAATTTTCGAAATACATCAAGATTATTAATTCGAGATGTGCAACGGTAGGATAAATGATCCTAACTTATTGACTTGCTTAAAATTTTGGAAAATTCATAAATTTTGCAGATGACATTGAGATAGGGTTTATGGGTAGTAACGCTTCAGTTGGTCCAAGTTTGTTGGATTGACGAACTCGTTTCCATCCAAGTCCGTTAGCATTACTGCACCTCCTGAAAGAATCTTCTTCACTAAATATGGCCCGGCCCAATTGGGTTTGAATTTTCCCCTTGGGTCAACTGGCAATAAAGCTCGAACAGATTTTAGGACTAGATCGCCCTCTTTGATGTTCCTGGGCCTAACCCTTTTGTTAAAAGCCCGTTGGATCCTTTTCTGATACATCTGAATATTATTCAGAGCCCGGGATCGTCGTTCGTCTAAGAGGACTAGCGAGTCGTATCGGGCTTGGACCCAATCCGCTTCAGGCACTTGACTTTCGAGCAAAATCCTAAGTGATGGTACTTCTAGCTCGACCGGCTGGACTGCTTCCATTCCATATGTCAGATAGTACGGAGTTGCCCCAGTTGCAGTTCGGATCGATGTCCGATATCCCCATAAAGCAAAGGGTATCTTGTCGGGCCAATCCCGGTAATTCTCAGCCATCTTTTTAAGAATGGTGACAATTGTCTTGTTAGCTGCCTCCACCGCTCCATTTGTTTGAGGACGGTAGGGTGATGACGTATGCCTTTGGATCTTGTACTTTTCCAGCAGAGTGGCGGTTTCAGCTTGGAAATGGGTCCCGTGATCGCTGATGAACTCGTGTGGAATCCCATATCGACATATAATTTTGTTTTGGATGAACTTAGCCACATGTTTGGCATTCAAGATCCGGTATGATTCGGCTTCGACCCATTTGGTGAAATAGTCAATAGCCACAAGGATGAAGCAGTGACCTCCTGTCCCGGAAGGATTCACCTTCCCGATTATATCAATTCCCCATGTCGAAAATGGCCATGGTGATGTCATTGTATATAGTAGAGATGAAGGCATATGCTGAACATTAGCGAAAATCTGACAGTTATGACAGTGTTTGACATACAGCTGACAGTCAGTTTCCATGCTATTCCAATAGTAACCGAGTCTCGCGATTTTCCGGGCCAACATATGGGCATTCATGTGTGGACCGTTTTCGCCATCGTGCACCTCAGCCATAACTCTTTCGGCCCGAGTTTTGTCAATGCATAGGAGTAAAGCCCCCTGTGCTGTCTTTTTGTATAGCTGTCCATCGTCTGTGCGGATGAACTGGGTTGCCCATCTTCGCAGAGCTTTCTTGGCCCGGTTTTCAGCTCCCGGAGGATATTCCCCTGACGTCAAGTAGGTTAGAATAGCCTGATACCAAGGTTCTGGATCGGTTATTTCGATATCTTGAATAACGTTGACGTATGCTGGCTCAGATCGTCTTTCGACACAAATAGGCATACTGGTTAGATGTGCTGGGATATTCAGTAAAGATGCTAATTTTGACAGAGCATCTGCAAACTGGTTTTCTTCCCGAGGCAGATAAACGTACTCCACCTTTTGGAATTGTTTTTCGAGAACCCTTACCCGTGCTTGGTAAGCCACGAGATTTGCGTTCCGAGTCTTCCATTTTTGTAGGGTTTGGTTTATGACTAACGATGAGTCACCGTGGACCCGGAGGTTTGTTACTCCTAAATCGGCGGCGGCTTGCAACCCGTGAATGCATGCTTCGTATTCGGCTGCGTTATTAGTCACGTCAAAATCTAGCTTGATGGATAATGGGGTATGTTCACCTTGTGGTGAGATTAACAAGATTCCGACACCAAATCCTCGAAAGTTGGACGCTCCATCAAAGTATAAATCCCATGTGTCAGTGTCGGTATGGAATATGTCTTCGTCTGGGAAGGCCCAAGTATCGGTATGTTCTTCCTCGGATACCGGACTATCGGCAAGGAATTCTGCTACTACCCGGCCCTTGATGGCTTTTAAAGGTACGAACTTGAGGTCAAACTCAGCTAGCATTAAAGTCCACCTAGATATACGACCGTTAAGGATGGGCTTCTCGAAAAGATACTTGATTGGATCCATTTTGGATAGCACATGTACCTCGTGACTAAGCATGTAGTGTCGGAGCTTTTTAGTGGCCCATACTAATGCTAGACACGTCTTCTCGAGCATAGTGTATTTGCATTCGTATTCCAAGAACTTCTTACTGATGTAGTAAATGGCTCGTTCTTCGGAATCGACCGTCTGGGCTAGCATAGCGCCCATGGCAGTCTCGGTCGTTGTTAAGTACAGCGACAGAGGTAAACCATGCTGAGGTGGCATTAGCACCGGTGGAGAGGATAGAATCTCCTTGATCTTGTCGAAAGCCATTTGACATTTGTCGTCCCATAGTGTTCGTTCTCCTATCTTCAGTTTCTTGAAAATGGGTTCACATACCATGGTTAGCTTTGAGATGAATCGGCTTATATATTGGACTTTCCCGAGAAATCCCCTTATCTCCTTTTCGGTTTTAGGCGGTTGCATCTCGGTTATGGCCTTGATCTTTGCTGGGTCAACTTCGATGCCCCGTTGGCTGACAATGTGGCCCAGTAGCTTGCCCGATGTTACCCCGAAACTGCATTTTTGAGGGTTTAACCTCATGTTGTACTTGCGTAGTCGGGTGAAGAATTTTCTTAGGGCTGCAATGTGCCCGTTTCGGTCTTTTGACTTGACAATCATATCGTCGACGTAGACCTCTACTTCCTTATGCATCATGTCATGCAATAAAGTAGTAGCGGTCCGTTGATAAGTGGCACCGGCGTTAATAACCCCAAATGGCATCACGGTATAACAGTAAGTCCCCCAAGGTGTGATGAAGGTGGTCTTACTCATGTCTTCTTTCGCCATTTTGATCTGATTGTATCCGGCATACCCGTCCATAAATGATAGGAGAGCATGATCGGCCGTGTTATCCACCAATATGTCGATGTGTGGTAACGGAAAATCATCTTTTGGGCTGGCCTTATTAAGGTCTCGGAAATCCACACATACTCGGACTTTGCCATCCTTTTTGGGTACTGGCACTATGTTTGCAACCCAGTCTGGATATTCAGATACTTGAATAAAGCCCGCTTTGAATTGTTTATCAACTTCTTCTTTGACTTTGAGAGACCATTCGGGCCTCATTCTTCGGAGTTTCTGTTTTACCGGCTTGTACCCGTCTTTGATGGGTATTCGGTGTTCAGCTATTTCCCGGTCTATTCCCGGCATGTCCTTGTAGGACCATGCGAAGACGTCTTTGAATTCTTGGAGGAGATCCGTGAATTGTTGTTTCTCCTCGGGATCTAAAGATAGGCCCAACCTAAGTATCTGAGGCTCTAAAGGGGTTCCTACGTTGATGGAATCGGTTTCTTCGATTACCGGATTTCGGGACTCCCTTTGTTCAAGTTGCTCGACTAGATGCGGAGGCAATGGTACCTGTTCGTCGGGTTTCTCAATGTCATTGCAAGTAAGCTTTTTGAAAATATTTTGAAAATAAGCCAAGTCGTAAGCAGAACGGTTATCGTTATTATTGATAGTAAATTTTGAAAAGAGCTCAAAGAGAGCTGCCATCTGATCGTTGGTCAGACGCGGGATAGGGAGAGCCCTCGGGACAGACTCCGGGGCTCCCGATAGTGCGGCTAAAGAAGGGAGAGGGGTTACAGACTCGACCCTAGTACTGGACCCTCTAAACTTTGACTCAGACTCCGACTCTGACTCTGACTCAGACTCGGACTCAGATTCAGACTCGATAGCATGCATATCTCCTTCGCCAGTAGTTAGCTTGTAGACTCGACCCTGACTGTCGGTCCATTTGGTTGTCTTCCTCCAAGCTCTCTTCCCAGTGTCGACACCAACTTCAGAGATCAGCTTAGTTGGATCGAACCTGCTGCTGCGAAGGATAAGGCTGACCAGCTCCTGTTTAGGGGTCGGGATGACCTTGTCTTCCCCAAAGAGTAGTCCTAATATGGGCTCAGTGTTGCTTGGGCCCTCCTTTGATTCGGCCTGGATAAGGGCGAATATGTCGTCCGGAATGAAATTGCATTCCCGAGCCAGTTTGGTCCCGGGATATGAGATGGTGGGCCGATAGAGGCCTGTTTGCACGGTTTCGAATACCGGGGTGACGAACGTGACCGTCTTGGTTTGGTTCGTGTAGCCGGATGCCATGGTGTAGCCTAGACCGAGGTGAGATTGCCCGTTGTTCAGGGTTTCGATGATCTTTCCCGGTGGTAGATATGGCCTTGAAGTGACTCCCGGTAGGCAACCCAGGTTCTGTAGCATCGTATAGATGCTAACGGTGAAGTATGGCTGAAAAAGGTGCTCTTCTTCGATCATTCCCACAAAGTTGAATCCTCGTGGGTCGGCTGAGCCCGTCGTGTTACAGCTTGACACGGTTATGGGAGTGGCTTCGAGGGTGACGATCCCGTCCTGTAGAGGTAGTTTGACCTTTCTATGAAGAGTAGAGGACACAGCCTTGACCGCGTGAATCCATGGTCTTCCAAGTAGCAGGTTGAAAGATGAAGTAACATCGATCACTTGGAATTCTAACTCCTTCTCGATCGGGCCTGTTATGATGGTTAGTTTAACGGCCCCAGCAACTGATTTTGGGCTCCCATCAAAAGCCTGGATAGTCTTTGCAGTCGGAAGGTAGTCAGCCTCGGTAATGCCGAGGGCCTTGGCTGTCCTTAAAGGAAGGACGTTAACTGCGGACCCGTCATCAATTAGGGTCATCGGGAGGTATTTGTTTCGACAAATCACCGTAATGTACAGGGCCAAGTTATGAGTGGTCCCAAATGGTGGAAGATCGGACTCGGAGAAGGTAATGAGTGGGCCTTCTCCTTTGGGCTTGTCTTTGAGATATGGCATGATCGTGGCTACCATTTCAGTGGGGGTAACCGATGAGTCGACCTTGATTTCGTCGAGGGCCTTAGTAAGTGCCGCTCGATGCTCCTGAGAACTAACCAAAAGCTGCCATATAGTAATGTCGGTTCGGACCCTTTTCAACTGTCTGACTAGGGCCGTATCATTGTTTGGCTCTTCAGGAGTGATTTCCATCCTGAAAGGTTCAGTGACGATTTCCGGGGTGGCTGTGATGGTGTGTGTACCGGCCAAAGCTTTGGCTTTAGCCCTCCGGACTTCTTCGATAGTGACGGGGACGGTCTCCCCTTTAGCCAGGTAAACGTCGTCTTCATCGTCGTTCCATATCCCGTTGATTTGATAAATGAAGGGGGAAATGAGATGAGAACAGTCAATTACCTCTCCGGTAAAAATGGCATGAGTAGCGAGAGGATTGTTTTTGTTACTTGGCTTGTCACTAGGCAGCGGTATCTTCCCATTTTCGATCAGGTCTTGGATAAGATGCTTTAATTTCCAACATTTCTCCGTGTCATGCCCATTGCCTTGGTGGTAGTGGCAATAGGCCTGAATGTTGTAGCTTTTGGACCGTTTTTCTACGGGAACTTCTGGAGTTGGGCCTATCGGTTGGATTAGGCCCTTCGAAGATAGCCTTTGTAAGGCATTAGCATAGGTTGTCCCAATGTCAGTGAATACCCGATTTGGAGTATTCTTCTTGGTTGAGGTGTCAAGTGAGTTTACCTCGTCGAAAATGCTTCGGGCCGCCGTTGTGTTGGCGGGCTTACTGGAGGATGAACTAGCTCCTTGATACCCCTTGGTAGAGGCCTTAGTAAGGCTCTCTTGCCTTAAATCGTCTTCGATTCTGGTACCCATTTCGGTCAAAGTCGCGAAGTCGGGTATAATAGCGTACCTGAGATGGACTCGGTAAGCAGGGAGGAGGTTTTTGACAAAGGCCTCCACTAGAACCTTTTCGCCGGGCTTGTCAACCAGCTTCACACTTTCGGTCCGCCACCTTTGGAGGTATTTGGTGAAACCCTCCTTTGGTTCTTGGGCCATAACTTCCAGGGTACGCATGGTAGTCTGGATTTCAGCATTATCCGCGTAGTTCCGTGCGAATTCCATGGCAACATCGTCCCAAGTTTTGAATTTCTTGGGGTCGAGCCTGTAGTACCAGGCTTTTGGGTGTTTCTCCAGAGAGGAAGCAAAGAGATGCTTGAACATGGTCGATTTGACCCCCTTGACAGCCATAAAGTCCTTAAAAGCCCGAATATGAAGTACCGGGTCTTCAGTCCCATCGAACATTGGTAAGCCCGTTAAGTTAAGGTTAGCGGGCAATTCATCAGTTAGGGTCGAATAGGTACGGGCATTTTCCGTGAGAATGGTGTTTCTGGTGGTCGAGTGAACCTGTTCCTGCAGCTTTTGGACTGCGCCGGCTAGCGCGGCTAAGGGCCCGTCGTCATCGATCGAGGCGTTAGGAGTTCCCTGCTCTACGGCACTAACCCGAGTGACGATAGCGATCTGGTCTTCCCTCATTTGCCTCAATTGGGTCTGGATTTGGGCCAACGTGGTGTTCAATTCGTCGATGGCTTTTTGCGTCATGGTTCGAGTGAAGGGTGGCCTGTCTGTAAGAGCACCACGTAATTAGCAACTTAACCCGAATCCTAAGGAAAGTACATCCCGAGCAAGGGAAAAAGAAGAAGAAGACTAAAAAGACGGTAAATGACTCGGAAAAGACACCTAGACGGGTGACTTGTGAAGAGGTGGGCCTTCCTCAGGATCCAACGCTGTGGGTTGGGCCCTGTCCGGAGGAAGGTTCACGTGAGACATTCCCAGACTTTTAGACTCGATTGTGTAAACGGGCCAACCTTTGTAGGAGTATGTCCTACGTAGGTGGGCCTTGCCTTAGTTAGGTAAGGCGGACTAGGATAGGGGGGAAACTCGTGATGTAAGATCGACGGAGTTTCGACGCTAGAGACTTCAACGACTTATGACACGACCCGACACTGCTAAATACGGGAAGTCTAAGAAGAGGGAGTTTTGAAATATGAATTTTTGAAAGGCCCGAAATGGATCGGGTGGAACCGGCCCTTTTCGAGAAAACGGAAAAGGTGGGCCGGGTGGTGGTTTGAAAATTTCGAAAATATTTTCGAGTTTTGAATTGGGCATAATACCGGCTAGAAAAAGGCTATTTTGAGTAAAATCATAAGTCCTAAGTTCGGTATATGACCCGGGTTTTGAAATTGGATATTTTGAAAAAAGGATGCAAATTTTGAAAAGATGACGGTTTTGAAAAAAGATGTGGATCAAGTAGCACGTAGTCATGGAAACAGTATAATGACGCCATGTATGCTCTTAATCTAAGTCTCGGTCAGTCTATAAGGGTCTATACCAGTGTACACAGCCTATCAAGAATCGGGGCGGACTCCCTAACTCGAGTTGAGATTAGGACATGCCGTAAAACCCATATGAATCGGCTAGTGGACACCTTTGACATAACCAGTTTGGACTATATCAACGGTATAGTGGGACGTCGGTCGCGAGTACCGGCCCGGGAAAATGGGGTTTATGCATGAACCGTAAAACTAAAACGCGCATTGTACTAGTCAAACGATTTCTATTCGAGTCTCACCCTGAGGACACTGAAGGTTATTAACTCATCAGAAAATCCCCAGCGGAGTCGCCAAATTGTGGACATGACATAGGTCCACCCCGACGCCGCCACGCGCGGGTTTGGGGAGGCGAATGAATCTCCATGAGATGGTCAAATGGAAATTTAAATCGAAGTCGGAGTCGCCACCGAATTTTATGGTTATTCGGAACCGTTCGAGCCCACTCTATGTCGTAGTGGGCCGTGTACAAAATACGGCCCATTTCCGATGTCAGAGTTTATTGGGCTCGTCCCTTTTGCATATCGATATAGATGCCGACTGGGCGGTTAATCGTATATTGAATGACTCTCGTTGCCAATGGTTTCGGACATCCGGAAACCACGGTTCTGAGTAAGGGGTGAGGGTACGTGTTGGGAAGTTCACTAAGAACACCCAACCCCGCCCGCACATTAGCGGCCTCTACTAGGATATCGAATGACGTTTTAATGCGCGCGTTAGTTGAACGATGAATGATATGCAAACATTGTTTTCTAAGCATGTAAGGAATTGAATGGGTTGCTATGTCGTTTAATGCATGCAAAATTGATTAACGTCAAAGCTGTATTTAGCATGTGAAATTCGTTTTAGTATAATAAAACAAATGATATAAAAAAGATGAACTTGCTACAAAAGATGAACAAACGAGTTAGTATCGATTTGTAAATAATAATAGCAAGAAATAAATATGCGAAATCGAGAAAATAAATATTAATCGAAATCTGAAAAATATTGTTGAAAAGAACGTTGTTTTGTATAAAAAACGAAGTTCGAAAAATAATAAAAATACGGAAAAGGGCCGCGGCAAACAGCCAGCCGCGCGACTCGCCCGGGACGCCGGCGGGTCGCGTGGTGGCCTGTTTCGGGTCCGGTTTTCGAAAATTTGAAGTTCGTATTAAATCGCGTATGAATATTGTATGATTCATACTCGACTTAATATTTTCGATATTCTTTATATTCGATAGTTAACTACGAAATTAATATCGAATACTTGGAATAGTTTTAGAAAAGATGTTAATTTTAGAAATCGATCGAAGAATAAATAATAAAACGAACGAAAAAGTAAAAAAAAGAAACCTCGGATTCCAGGCCAGCGCGCGAGTCGCTCGGGCTTGGCGCGACTCGCGTGCGGGTCTGTCCGGGTTTTTTTTATTTTTGTTCGAAAATTGTTATTTTTGATGAATCGCGTGCAAATTATGAATTAACTTGTATTCGATCCATATTTTCGATATTCGTCGTATCCGATATTCGATTATGAAATCGATATCGAATATTCGGAATGAAAAAGGTTTTGTAAAATAGTTTGTTTTGAACGAAAAGCAAAAGAAAAGAATTTTTGAACGAAAACGATGTAACGATTTTTGATATCGTCGAAATCTTAATATAATTCTTTTCGATACGATATTCGATTATAGAAAAATCGATATCATATGTTTAAGAATATTCGTTATGAAAATAGTTTTTCGTTAATAACGATATTAGGAAATAAAAAAAAAAACGACTCTTGACCCATAATAAAAAAAGGACGAAGAGAAGAGAAGGAGAGGAAGGAAGAAATCGGGTTTTGTTGCACCCTCAACCTACATGCTCTTGTTGACTCGGATCGGAGCTCGTCGGAATGTGGCTAGGCACGGGAGCGTCGAGGTAACGTCGATTGGGTTTAGGATGGCTCGGTTTGACGGGTGAAGGCTTGGGTATGGGAACCGGTCTTCCTTCGGGTTTGTGACGTAATATCGGTCTAACGATGTTAAGGAATTATGTGTGTCGGGATGCTAGATAACTATTGCTAAAAAATCGTGTGTGTATGTGTATGATTTCGGTATGATGGATGTGTAGTCAACCTTATTTTTGTGTTGGACGGGAGGTCCTATTTATAGGGAATTCCCGACCTTAACTTAGGAGAGTTCGACTACCGCTTGGGATAGGAAATGTAGGAATTTGAGGGAAATAAGAATTCCGCTTTCTTGTGGAGGAAGAAAGACAAACCGGTGGATTTGCTCTCCTTTTGGACTGTTTCGGCCGAGTGTTTTACACTCGGTCGGATGCTCGAATCGGTTTTTGAATAGGACTCCTGTTTGAGCTAGAATTACCGCTTGAGTAAGAAGCTGAGGAGAACGAGAATTCCGTTTTCTTGTAAGAGAAGAAAAGAGGAAAAACCGGCTGGTTGTGGGTACTTGGCCGAGTGGTTGCACTCGGTTAGGTGTCTGAGTCGGTTTTCGGATAGGATTCCTACTCGGGATCGAATTCTACCTTAAACGGAATTGTTTATTATTTTTGTGAATGGCTGATTTTTGTAGAGTTGGAGTGTAAATGAACCGTGTGAGACACCACGGTGGACTCACGAGTTTCGAGAAATGTCTTTGACCGGGTTTTGACTCGGTCGCTAAAAGACGGTTTTACCCCTGGTGACGGTTTCGACCCAAATTAGTGTTATTTGACTCGAAACGACCCACTGGGCCTGAATTTGAGGTTGGTTTTGTGAGATTTGTACTCCTTAAAATGCCTAGGCCCAATATCCATCATTTCGAGCCCATTTCCGAGTACGTCAAGGCATGTTAGCGTCCGATCATCATCGGGTGTTTGTCGGAAACTACTATAGACACCTGGCGGTCAAAATGTGGGTGTCTACAATATAATATGGCTGGGAGAACGTCCGAGTTACTCCCCACTGACGTGGCTGTTATGTTTATAACATGACAGGTATTTGTTGCTGGGTTTTGGGTGTGAGCTAGCGAGTAGCGTGGATCCTACTCTTCCTTCATTCATGTAATTTATGGATTAGTATAACCCGTTTGGAGAATTTTCTATTTTAGCCCTTTTATAAAAAGTGGCCTTTGTATTGACTTACCATTTCTTTTAATAGGATATAGTTTGTCAGTGTGTTTTAATCCCAACTCTACGGTGTTTTCCCCACTGTATTGCATTAGAATTTCTAGGGGATTACAGTGGTAACTTTTTGCCATAAATTAAGTCCGTCGTACGGTACAACGGTTGTATAGTATAATTTGTGTTTATTTTCCACTTATTTAGTTTATATTGGTCGCTTTATTTTAAGAAAAATTTATTTTTAAAATTTATTCAAATACAATAAAATTAAGTATAATCAAAACATTATTTAAGAATTAGATGTAATAAAAGCGTAATTAATATTTTATGTAGGAAGTGAAAATTAATAAGCCTTAATAAAAGTTTAACTAAAATAAATTGTAACTTACTACTGTAGGATTAAGTGAGTTAAGTCGTAATTATTAACTTCAACTTCAGCGTGATAGTTATTTTTAGGAAAAATTACAAATTATCACCATGGGTTTACGGTATTTTACAAATTACCACCATGTATTTTGTTTTTTACAAATTAACACCTCTGTTAGCATGTATATTTGCAAACTCCCACCGTATTTCATTTCCGATCCTCATTTAACTTAATTCCCGAGATAATTAGTGAATAAACGAAATAATGACAAGAATGCCCTCACATTTTTTTTCAATCAAAAACATTCCTCTGTAATCACCTACTCCATCATTCATCACCATCTGCAAATCACGATCTTCATCTTCAAAAAAAAAAACCAAATAATTCATTATATCAATCCGCCACCATCACCACTCAAACAAATAAATAGTCAACACTCGATTTGCTACCTCGGAACTTTGATACCGATGTGCTACCATCGGAGTCTGATTTAAAATGCCCCTCCTTGAACCTTAACTTCAGCAGATCTCCGACGAGCTGGGAAACACCTCGATGGTGCAGCACTGGTTACCCAATCAAGACGACAACACCTCTGCCTTCTCGCCTCATTTTCCTCTTATCTAGGGTGTGCGTCTAGTATCTAGGAAGGTGGGTTTGCGATTTAGCAATGTGGTTGTTTTAGCTGGTAAAATTTGGGATTTAGGGTTCTTACTAATTTCAATTGATAGTGTTAATTATGTCCTTTGATGCTTTTAGGGGTTGTGATTGAGCATTGGGCTGTTTTAGCCGGTGAATTTGAGGATTTAGGGTTATTAATTTGGTGTTATTAATCAGAAAATGTAGCAAATTTCTCATTTTTACTAACTTTTATCAATTGCTTTGAATTTGTTCTTTCAATTTTGATTTTAGGGTTTGTGAATTTAGAATGTGGCTGTATTTTTTAGGTTGTAAATCAGGTTTTTTAACTGATCGAATTAGTTTTTAATTCTAGAAATCGATCTTTGACTATTACCAATTTTTCGGAAAATAGGATTATACACCTGGTTGTACAATTTTTCGCAAAGTTTTTGAGCTTTTGTGTATATTTATTGAGATTATAAAAGTTTATGAACTGAGTTGTAAGTTTTTGAGCTTAAACATTTATGTGATTTAAATCGACAACTTTACACTAAACCTCAGAAAGTTTACAGCAAAACTCGAAATCTTTGTGATGAAGCTCAAAAACTTAAAACCAGTTGTACATGGAGCTATGTACAACTGGTTGTATAATCCTCTAATTGATTTTTCGGAATTTCGGTTTCAATTATCATATACGAGTAATTTGTTCATTCGATTGATTGTTCAAGAATTCGACATTCTTAATCAATTCAAAGACCTAATCAATGTCAAATATTTCCTAAAAGTTTTTTTTCGATTCGATTAAACGCTTAATCGATTCCGGGTTTTTTCTTGGGTCGAAAAGTCCGACAACAATCCGTACATCGATATCTCTACTATTTGTAGGATGGTAAGGGTATTTTTGTCATTATATTGTTTATTCACGAATTAACTCGGGAATTAAGTTAAATGACAATCGGAAATGAAATACGGTGGGAGTTTGCAAATATACATAGGTGGTAATTTGTAAAAAACAAAATACATGGTGATAATTTGTAAAATACCGTAAACTCATGGTGGTAATTTGTAATTTTTCCTTATTTTTATACAAACTTCATTTAGATAGTTAATGTTATGAGAAGTGAGTATTTTATTCTCCAAATATTTGTGTATTGCCACGTATGCATTTTTTTGGTGGGAGTGAATGTGATTGCTCTAAAAGACATTACTTTATATAAATAGGGATATGCAAATTCATAACAAACCCGAATTTGTGTAAGACGATGCCATGGGTTTCTTCATCTAAAAAAATTGACCTAGAAATTTGAGCTCGATTTGTATTTGTATTTTTTTTGATTCAACAAGGAGCATTTTGATCGCATTATAATAAATCGAACCTAAAATCTAATGTGCAGGTACCTCGACAGTATTTGTATATCTGTGTTGCGTATAAGAAATGTGCATTTGGAGGAGGTGTGCAGCGAAGAGAATAGAAAATATAGCAAGATACGCGGCATTTCCACGTTCATAATAATCATCAATCCTCCATTTTATATGACAATCATAAACCTCTGACTTTACCCAGATTTTCTTTTTTAAAACCATCATTTCCGTCACCTGATTTCCCTTGAACATTTCTTTGTTTCATCTGGGTAATTAATTAGATTAGATTAAATTAAATTTTGGGGTTTGTTGATGTAAGAATGGGATGTGCTTCGAGTAAAAGCGGTGATTCTAAAGAGAATAGGGTTGCTAGATGGAGTTCTACTGGCATTGTTGCTTTACGTGACTCCAAATTGAAGGTCTTTTCTTTTCTACAATTCTTTGTGTCTTGATTATTATACATTCATGCTCATTTTTTTTGGGGGGTTTGTTGAATTATTTTTCATCACATCATCGTATCAGAGTTTTGTTTTGTATTGGTTCAGTAGATCAATGTGAAATATGCAACCTAATGATTATTCCTATTTTTTTTTGATCTGGAATGATTGATAGATGACAAATTCTTTTTTGTGACGGAAATATTCGTCACAAATGCGTAGATATTTGGTGGCCGGGTAAAATTTTGATGTGGCAGCATAAAGTTATTGAATTTCCGCTTTAGATTGACTGCTGGTGATGATCATACGGTTTTTCATTTTGTAAGGGATGTTTTATGTTGAATTCTTCTTTAACTGCTGCAATTGCCAATCGCCAATCGCCAATCGCTATGCATGGTAGTGATGATATCCATAGATTGAAAAGCATGTACTTGAAATATACTCCCTTTTGTTTGATTGTGGAATCTCTTAGACTCAGATTAGATGGATTATTCAATAACCCTTTGTTTCTCTTCAAGGATTTGGAGGGAGAGTGTCACTGATTTGACTCTACAGTACTGCTTCGTATAATGTCGACTACCTCAATGCATGTCTATAGTAATGATTTTCTACTTAGGGCTCGCTTGGGATGGGGTAATGTATAGAGGGGTAATAGAGCTGAAATGAACTAGAAAATGGGGGTGGAATCGCGCATGAGTTATGGAAGTAGGCTGGAAGCAATAGCATCGTGAATTCACTTTAAGTTTCAAAGTGCTGAAATCACAAGGAATATTGGGCTATTTCGTAACCTTGCTGTTATGTTGATAGGAGTATATAATAGAAGGGGATTTTTCTAAATAATGTTTAAAACTGAAAAAAATTACGGAGTATCTTTTTGGATCAGAACCGAAACTATCTGTCAAAATGATGTTCATGTAGAGTTGGAAAAATTCGAACCTTAGAAGACTCAAACACCCAACATTACCCCAACCGCAGCTCGCCCAACACTTCTCATCCTCCTTCCCCCCACCAAACACCACCCCACCCAACCCCATCTACTTTCCGGAACCACCTGCGACCGAGCACCACCAACATTAATCCCCTGTTTGTTTGTTTGTTTTCTGAGAATGATGTATGCATGGAAAGATTGTGAAAGTAGCTATGCGATTACGCAAAAAAACATAGTTCCTCTCACTTGTCAAATGCTGTGTGGGTTCACTAAAATAATAGACATACTTTGTTAGAGTACCAGTTCTGTGCTGGGGTTTAGTTATTAGAGTAGATGTTTTCTGCTGCTTTATGTTATCTTTGCTTTCAACAGACATTTCCCGATGAAATTCTTGAACTTGGCAGAGCTGTACGGACGGTGGACTTGACACACAACAAAATAGGTATTTCTTGAACATGGCATTAGTGATGTTTTGGAAAATGGGTCTGAATGCAGCTACGACTTCTTCTTTTTGGTTCCCATGACTTTGTACTGCAGGTCATGTTACCCAAACCCCTTTCAGGACCAGAGCTTCCTGTCTTGTTAATAGTCATGGTCTCATAGAGATTACTAATCTTTCAGATTGTTCAAGTGGTTGTTGGAGAGATATCTCTATCACTGTATTACGAAGTAGTAATTTGTACATGTAATTTTAGAATTGTTTCTTTTCTAGAGTATATGTTCAATGCTTTGTATTGTGTAATTATCCATTGTGGCTTTATTATCTAAGCTATCTCATCTTTGAAAATTTTCTGTCTAGTCCGTTAAAATTGGCAATTGGCATTTGGATGTTTTAACTCATGAGTTTCTTTTTCTTGCCTTGTGCAGTTGATGTTCCAGTAGAAATTAATAAATTGATCAACATACAGCGTCTGGTAAGACCGTTTAGTACTTTTTAGTTTTAAACAATTAGACCTGACCAATATATATTACTCCAAAATCGATAGCCCTCCATTCAGGTCAATAGTTTACACTTCCCTTTTTTGGTTTAAGGCACTAAATTTTCCATCATGGGTAAGTTTACTATAATAGAACAAGTGGTCTAACAAAATAGGAAGGGCATATAATGAATTTTAGTCATTTTATTGATATCCGCGTAACTTTCTAGTGAGACGGGGGGAGAACTAATAAGGAATACTTGTGGGAAATGATTTTCTTCTTTGTCACAATATTTTCTTTGAGCAACATTGTTAGGCTGCATGAATGATTGATGGAATTATTCTGATTCTGCAACTGATATTTGCAATGCTGTTCCTGTTTATCACGTTGATCAGACTAGGCACATCATGTCAGCATCTTATGCTTTACTCTTTATGGTTATCTTCTATTATTGGAAATCATGCAACAATGTTGACTCGTGGAACACTGTCACTGTTGTTTTGCTATCTTATTTTTCTTTTGCGAGATTTTAGCCGCTGTTAATTTTGGGATGAGTAATGGTTTGTTTTGTCTTTTTTGGCAGATTTTAGCAGATAACCTAGTTGAGCGTCTTCCAATGAACTTAGGGAAACTTCAATCCCTGAAAATAATGACACTTGACGGCAATCGGCTTACTGGCTTGCCCGATGAATGTAATTTCACCTTTGCTCTGTTATAACCGTTGTGCCTCTGATCTCAGTACTTGTTTATTGATGAGGTCTGTTTATTATCAGTGGGCCAGCTGATACGACTTGAGCAGTTATCGGTATCTCGGAATTCGTTGACTTACTTACCTGAAACTTTGGGTAGTCTTAGAAATGTAAGTATCCAGATAATCTACCGATTTGTGGATTCTATTTTTTTTCCAATATGTTTTTAATTGTTTTTTCTCAGCCATTTTGTTTTTGAGCATCATGTTGTTGGTTTTGTGTGTGTGTGTGTGTGGATATTTCTAGAGTGCCCTAGGTGTCCTTCCTAATTTAATTCTCATTTTGTATGTTCTTTTTTGGTTTTCCTATTACTTTTTTTGAATAACTTAACCATCTTGATGTTTGATCTCTTGTTTTTTTTTTGTTTTTTGTTTTTTTGCAGTTAAAGCTCCTAAATGCTTCAAATAACCAATTAACATATCTTCCGGAATCCATTGGGAGTTGCTTCGCTCTTGAGGAACTTCAGGCAAATGGTATCATTAATGTCAACAATCCATTTTCTATGTTATAGTATATTTGATCAGTTAAGCCCTATAAACTGGCAGACTTCCAAATGTTAAGAAACCTAAGTTACATGACTTTTGGCTGACTAATTACTTGGCAAGCTAATTATATGTGCTTCATATAAACTTTCTCTGTTCAAGTAGTTAATTGGTTTTATTTGTGTAATTTGCTAGATCGTAGCTTGAGTCAATTCATTTTACTTTCAATTTACATGCAAAGCTATGCATGCATTATCTTCAGCCTTCTGCGCAAGTTTGATTAATATGGTTACTGTACATGAATAGTACTCGTAAGCTATATTTGGATTCTGGTGAAAGCAGTGAGCTGCCATTAGTATCGGAAATGAAAATGAGTCAGGAGGATTGAAGTTTCCTTCCTTAAAGAGTCAGTGAAAGGGAACTGGCTGATATGATCTTCCCTTGAATAACCAGTGACAGTGGCTGTTTTAATGATGATTAATGACACCTGACACTTTGCACATAAGTGATCCAATAGAGACTACAGTCACTACATTGTACCATAAACATTGACATTAATGAAATGCTATGGAGTTCCTCCGACTTGTGTTTCTTTTCAGTATGCAGTTTGTGAAATTTCCTAATGGATTGACTTACACGTCCATTTTCTATTTTCAGATAATTCCATTGACGATCTTCCTCAATCAGTTTGTAATCTTATTCATTTGAAGTCTCTCTCTTTGGATAACAACAAAGTTAAACAGGTAATAGGCGGTGGCTTTGCTTGCATACATGGACAATGCATGGTTACGGGATTCGCTACGAATACTCCCTCGCCGATTCACGATTCACTCTTATAGAATGTGTTGTGTGTATTTTTAGTAAGAGACATTATAGAATTCGCTCTTAACACTTCGCAATTTCCCGGGCACCCAAGAGAATCCGGTAACCATGACGTGGATTTACTTCTTTTTCACATTCTATTACCATTCAATCATTTCTTTGTTACTGAGTACATAGTTTAAGCTTGAATTGTAAGTGGGTGGAAATGTGGGATTTTAGTCAAATCATGTTTGCAAAAATATAGTCTTCATTAGATGTAAGAGTTTTATTATAAATATTATTTTTCAAGTTAACCTTAAAATTTTGAATACACTGTTATGTTGACAAGGTATTGTTTTAGTGTCTGACTTGTCTATATCCTGACCGAGTTTTGATTGGACGATTTATACTATATCTTTTCACGTGTAGATGCCTTCAACAATTCTCAAAGAATGTGTAGCTCTGCAGAGTATATCCCTGCACAACAACCCTCTATCTATGGACCAGTTTCAGCAGGTATGTATCTTCCCATTTTGCTGTATAGATGCCCATTTTGTAGCATACATGACCTCTTTCTAACTGAAGAGCTTAATTATTTAAGCTCTGTGGATAATTTAGTTCTTATTTTGCATATTAGATGGAAGGCTTTGAAGAATTCGAGGCACGGAGGAGGAGGAAGTTTGACAAACAAATTGACTCAAATGTGATGATGAATTCCAAGGGCCTAGACCCGGGTGTTGATTCATGATCCCGTGTCTGTTTTAACTTTTTATGCATTCTTGGTAATTTTTCTTGATTTCTGATCAGATATAAAGATTACTCCGTATTACTTAATTTTATGCGTTTGCCATCCTTAAAATAATGCGGATATAGCTTGTCACTTACACTAACATTGAATTTGAGTATAGGAGAAGACATACTTTGGTCTTTGGGTTCTCTAAATAGTAAAAAAACAGGTTACATACTAATGTCCATGCCGGTTTGAATTACAACATTGTGCTTCGTTTGACCATTTGCTAGTTAGAAAAAGTGGTATGTTATGAATTGTTTAATTTTTGACTGCTTGAGACGTTGCTTGTTTGTTTTTGTGTTTAGTTGCACAACCGCTTATCAAACTGATTATGTCATAGTAACCAATGCAATTTTCTTGTCAATTACGGGAAACCTCTTAATGGTGCTGACATAAGATTTTGTGTCAATCTTCTTTACCATGTGCAGGAGCCCATAAGGCACCCAATTAGCGCTGTTGTCGATGTCATTTGTTCTTTCATCTTAATAGTAGATGTACAGTACTTTGTAACTGTCTTGAAACAATTCTGAAAAACATTTCTGCTACTCCATTTCTAACATTTGCAGATTGAGACAAATGTAAGCGATAGTCTTCTTGTGCATGCAGGTGACATATACTGGTAACCTTCTTGGACAGTTTTGGCAACATTATTTCGGACTTCTTCTTCAGCTAGCTTGTCGGCTACAATGCCATTTTGAAAGCGGCCTCTGTAAATGGCCTTTCTTTCATGGATCTCGTGGAGTCGATTGCTGCAGTTTACATGTATATATCAGTTGTTTTGTAAAGGAGTACTTGACAAGGTCCTTTATACATTGACCCTGTGAATCTATTAAGTTCCAAACCTTTCTGCAAGCCTTAATGGTTATATATATTGCTTGATTTACCCTTTGCTCTCGCGTTGCTGTACAATCAAGTAGTATGTCGCACTCAAATTCAGTATCATCTCATCTCATCTCGTGGCGCAGATAACTAGATAAGCACGCAGCGCAGCGCAGTCATAAAATCACGAGTTAAACTTGGTTGTGTACTGTTACAGTAAAATGTTGGTTGATCCAACAAACAAATACTGTAACAAGTTTGTATAGCAAAGCAATAGCAGCAGATTAGCATGGCCTAACAATTTAAAGTGGCCACCAAACATTTCCCTGAACTCTTGCTGTAGGAAAGTGACTCAAAAGTTTCCAATACTATTATGACAGTAAGTATGTATGTTAACTTGTCAACCTCACTCTAAACAAGTAACAACTTCTGTATTAGTAGTAGTATGTAGTAGGTCATAAAAGAGTGGACTCCAATCTTATTCTAATTAATAATAAATATGCTAAAGAAATCTTTCCAATAAGTTTGGTGATATTACTACAAAAAAACACCTAATTTACTACTTACATGCTACTAAACCCATAATTGAGCAAAGAAGAAGCAAGATAGGTTGTCATGCATTATAATAGTATTATTAATAATTAATACTCTTTTTGTTCTCTTTCCATTGACGTTCTCATTTTCTCAGATTTTTCAAAATATATTGAAATGTATTCTCATATGAAAGCTACTGAATTTATAGGTTCCACCTTATAAAATAAAAACGTCAATTATTTAGGAACGGAGAGTATAGTATGGTAGGTCACTAACTAAACTAAACAACCAACCTATCTTCACATGCTATCTTTGTGTACACTTCTTAACTATTACAATTCCTTTACTTCTCCTCATTTCCTTCTACTTGTCTACTACTACTACTTGCAGTTACAATACCTTTCTTTTTTTCTTCTTTTATTTATGCTTTCAACATCTTATTCATTTTTCTTCCATAGCAAGTAAGTAATCATAACATGGCTGGGTGTAATAAACAACTTTATTGAACTTAGCTTGCACACAGATCAGACACTTATAGCAAGTTTCTACTCAAAGTATATGCATTCATTCATTCATCCAGCATTGTGACACCATCTCATACTGAAATAATTAATGTAGCGAAAATTGTATGTGTAAATGAATTCAAATAGTAATAATTTTTATATATAACCAGGCCACATAGCATAATATAATAAAAATTTCAATATATAATAATGAATCTATCATATCATTTGGAGATTAAACTCAGAAAAGTTGTATGTTTAATTTGTGAGGATTATTTTGAATCCACCAATATGGTACAAAAGAATTACTACTAGTTGAAGTAGCAAGAGTAGTAGTATCATCCTGTTGTTCAGGAGGAGGATGAATATTAAGATCAAGAAGGTGTCGTCGGGGTATCGAGCTTGATGATGATGATCTTTCATTGTCATTAGACGACGATGCTAAAAAATGGGATCTTTTGTGGCCTCCAAGTGCCTGTCCTGACGAAAATACCCGAAAACAAATTGGACATTCATGTTTGTTAGACAATTTAGGTGGTGATCCTAGGCCAATCTCAGTAGAAACTACTACTTCTTCTTCATTAGAATCTGGAGAGGAACAGTTATTGTTGTTGTTAATGATGCTGCTCATCATAATCTGTTTCTCATTATTATCGTCACGCTTCAGTAATAATGGATTACAGAACTCCTCTTGCTGCTGCTGCTGCTGCAGTTGTTTCTTGTGACTAGCTTTGTGACCTCCCAATGCCTGATAAGAGTGAAACACTTTGTTGCAAGTATTACACTCAAACCTGCTGATGATTCTCCTTTGATTTTCATCAACTTTACCTAATTCCTCCTCAGTAGAAAGATTGAAACTTTGACCATTATTCTCTGAAATTTCAACCCCTCCTTTCATTTGAGAGGCAGCAGAATCCAGTACTACTTTTTCCCCATTTACTGCAGTAAAAACATCAGCCTTTGATGTCCCCTGAACTACTTTTCCCCTCCTCTTCCTCCTCTTCTTCCTCTTATTCTTACTACTACTATCATCACCCCAGGGCCCCACATCTCTAGACAGCCTAATCAAGCACATTGCAATATCAACTTCTTGTTGGAGCTGTCGCTTTCGCTGTCGCTGCTGCTGCTGCTGCTGCTGCTGTTGTTGTTGATGATTTAGCTGCTGCTGACTGATGATGCTCAAGTTTTCGGCCTCGGTGGTTTCAGATGATAATGATGATGATGATGTTGCATTATTATGTGGATGATGCTGTTTCCTAATAAGCTGCTGATCATTTCCTCCTCTTCCTCCTGGTTTAGGCAAATGACATCTAATGTGACCTCCAAGTGATCTTCCACACCCAAATCTCTTCTTACAGAACTTGCATACATGCTTCAATACTACTAATTTCCCTTCTTCCATTTTGTATAATATATAATTAATCAACTTACTACACTCTAATCTAATACTCCATTATAGTAGTACTAGATAGTATGAAGATCATATTAATAGAACATGCATTATGCATATATATATATAGAGAGAGAGAGAGCTAGGCATTAGGCAAATGATGACATGTTGTTGGTGTTGTATGAATGAGCTAGGTGAAAGTAGGAAAGAAAAGTTGCTGTTTTTAAGTAAGGTTAAGATCTGAAATGATGCACAAAAAAAGGCTAAGGTTCTTTATTTAGTACACAAGTTTACACACTTTTCTCTCTCTCAGATCACTTCCTATGCCTTCTTGGTAGTTCAAACATTATCAACTTAACTATCAAAACCAACTTACTATTTTTTACTAGCTATTTTGTGTGATGTAAGTTGATGACCAAAAAACTCTACTCTTTCCTAATAATATTCATTTTTATTTATTTTAATGAAGGAGTATGTAACCAGTAGGAGTAAGTACAAGTAGTAAATTTGGTGAGGAAGGAGGAATCCATGCATAGAAGCAAAGGGCAACAAGAAGCAAAGGAAAATAGCATGTGTATGTGCCAACTACTCATTCAAGTGACCCTCTAGTCTTGCCTCTTGCTCTTTAGCATGTGTATGTGTCAAATGGGTAGTACTACGTACTTGATAGAGTTATAAGTTTGTATTTAGGTAGCTTAGGATTACATGTATTTGATAGGTTGTCTATTTCTCCTACTATGTAATGCATTGTCAACAATAATAATTATGCAATTCTCAACCATATTTAATCTTTCTCATAATTCTATTATGGTATCAAAACCTAGTACTCTTGATAAAGGTTAACGCCTTGAGAGTTGATCCTCTTCCATCACCATCACGAACCACCACACCCTCAGTACCTTACCTTCCGCCATCCACGAATTGCATAAACTATCCTATAATAATCAACCCTAATTTTTTTTTCCCAAACTGATCTACGATCCACCCCTTTATAATCTTGGTTGCCTATGCGATCACCCCTCTCAACTTTGCCATCTATTTGGTCGCCCCTACAAACTTTTCTCAAACTGATCTTCGATCCACCCCTTATTAATTTGGCTTCGGCCACCCCTTCAAAATTTTGTAGCACTCCTTTTCACTTTATTGACTTTTGACGCTCTTTTTCGCTTTATTGTCGTTTGACACCCGTTTGTAAGCTTGCGCCTCGGTCGCCCCTCCAAAAATTTGCCGTCTACACGCACACACCTTCGTTTGTTGTCACATGACACCATCCAAAATATTGGCCTCGGCCACCCCTAAAAAATGGTCTCTAACCAACCTCCTAAACTTAGTCACCTCTTATCAAGCATGGACACCCCTTCGTAATATAGGTCGACCACCCCTTTCAACTTTGCCATCTATTTGGCTACCCCTATAAATTTGGTTGCTTGGGCAACCACCCCTTCTAAAACTGTCACCTCATGTTTGATCGCCTTTATCGACCTAGTTGTCCGTACAACCATAGTCTTGTAAATTTGTCGCCTACGTGGCCACCCTATAACTGATTTTTGTCCTCATGGACATCCCCTTATAAACATTAATGCCCTCTTGGTAACCCCTTTTTAAGCTTTATCGCGCTCTATCTTGGCCACTCCTTATAAAAGTTATTATCCCTTAGCGGTATCAGAGAAATTCTGATCCAAACCTTTAAAGAAAAAAGAGCAACCTTTCTCTTCCTGCCGTGCACCCCCAACCACTCAACAATGTGTCACCATCAAATTCCTCACTCCGATGAACCAACTAAGTCTTTTGTTATACTAAACCAACTTAACAGTATTTCCATTTCTCAATTTTGTGTCGCTACTTCGCTAAAGCCTCTTTCTCGTGATCGACTTCAGATGCTACTCTCCAAAATTGGACTTGCTCCTAGGCCGTCCATTTTGTGGGGAATGATAGAGTTATTAGTTGTACATGATAATATTTTATCTCTATCTTATTGTAATCTCCTATCTTAAGTATGTATTTAGGTAGCTTAGGATTACTTGTATTTGATAGATAGTCTACTTATCTTACTATATATGTAACGCATTGTCAACAATAATAATTATGCAATTCTCAATCATATTTAATCCTTCTCATTATCATGGACAATTAATAACTCTATCAGTATTTGACCCGTTATAAAAATAAGAATTTGTCCTTGCTAGCCAATTAGTCTCCCTTGTGACGGAGATATATGTCACTTTGTTATTACAGGGGGACTAAACAAGTGTACTATCAAAGATAAATTTCTCATTCCAGTGGTAGATGAGCTTATCGATGAGCTTACAGGGGCCACAGATTTTTCCAAGCTCAGGGTTTATCATCCTGATGTGTTTAAGACAACTTTTAAGACTCATAGTGGGCATTATGAGTTTTTCGTGACGCCATTTGGTCTCACAAATGTGCCCGCTTCCTTTCAAAATTGGATGAATGAGGTCTTTAGGCCACTTTTGAGGAAGAGTGTTCTAGTATTCTTTGTCGATATTCTGGTGTACATTTCGTCTCTTGAGACCCATTTAGATCACTTGAAGGCTGTTTTTACTTTATTGAAGGAGCATCTTTTGTATGCTAAGGCAAGTAAGTGTGCGTTTGCTATTCCCAAATTGAAGTACTTGGGACACTTCATTTCTGGGGCCAGCATAAAAACATACCCCGAAAAAGTGAAGGTTGTTTATAATTGGCCTTGTCCCAAATATATCAAGGAATTGCAAAGTTTCTTAGGCTTGGCTGAATATTACAGGAAGTTTGTGATAAGGTATGCTGTGGTTAGTCATCCCCTAACCCATTTGTTGAAGAAATGGGAGTTTGGGTGGTCTGAGCATGTTTTCAGGCTCTGAAACACGCACTCTGCACCACTCCTGTATTAACTGTACCAGACTTTACTAAGCAGTTTGTGGTGGAGACTGATGCGTCTAATGATGGTATATGCGTTGTTCATATGCAAGAGGGCCATCCTCTAGCGTTTATTAGCAAGACTTTGGGGCCCAAATGGAAGAAATTATCTGTATATGGAAATGAGTTGTTTGCTATTGTGTTTGCTGTGCAAAAGTGGGAACAATATTTGAGTGACCAACCTTTTCTTGTTAAAACTGACCAAAAAAAGTCTTAAGTGGTTGCTGCAATTGAAGATTTCCATTTCCGCTTTGATTATGAGATTCGGTACAGGACGGGCAAAGACAACTCTGTTGATGATGCTCTTTCTAGAGTAGAGGGCAGTGTCGTGCCGTGCTTATCTCTATCCACATTGGAGTCTGATATGGAGGAATGGATTAAGGCTAGTTACTAGTAGGATTAGAGCTGGCAGTTAGTCGGGCCGGGCCGGGCTTCGTGCCGTGCCCGGCGGGCTTCGTGCCTGGGTGGGCCGGCCCGGTCGTGCCTAGACCCGGGCTCGTGCCGTGCCCGGCACGGAGCTCTAGCCGACCATGCCGCCGAGGCACGGCCCGAGGCCCGGGCCCGGTCGTGCCGTGCTCGGGCCGGGTCTCGTGCCCGGTCGTGCCCGGCCCGTCGTGCTAGTTTCGTGCTCGTGCCCGTGCTTCGGTTTTCGTGCCGGTTTTCGGGTCGTGCCTCGATCTATTTCATATTTAATACTAATTGTATTAAAATTACAATATTTATAACTAATACTATTAGTTTTATAACTAATATTTTTTTAGATTAGTAATTTTTATAGCTAATATTTTTTTATATATATATATAGGTTTTATTATAAGATTAGTAATAATTTGTAATAAGTTATATTATACGAGTATTTTATATATATTAGAATTTAGAAATGTAGAGTGTTGAGATTTAAGAAGATTAGTAAGAATGATTAGTAATTTAGTAGATTAGAAGAAGAGTAGAATGATTTGTGTGAATTGAAGATGGATGAATGTGTGTATTTATAAGAAAAAAATGGAAAAAAAGAAGAAGAGGAAGAGACGTTGGAGCAGCATGCAGCAGAGCAGCATGCACAACACAGCAGACAGCAGCGCAGGTATCGTGCCTGGCCGGGCCGGACCGTGCCTCGGGCCCGCCGTGCTCGGGCCGGTCGTGCCTGGTCGGGCCAGCCCGCGTGCCTGTCAGCGGGCCTGCAGTGGGCCGGACCGTGCCGGGCCCATCGTGCCCGTGCCTGGCACGGGCTTTTCGCCCACTTCGTCGCCGCGGCCCGACCCGAGGCCCGACGGGCCGTGCCCGTGCCAGGCCCGATTTCGCACTCGTGCCGGGCCGTTCGTGCCAAATTTCGTGCCGGACCGGGCCGGCGGCGGCGGCCCGGCCCGAACTGCCACCTCTAAGTAGGATAATAATTTGGTGAACATCTTGTCCCAACTCCAACAACAAGCAACAATGAGTCACTTTAGCGTGCGCCAAGGGTTACTCAGAAAGAAGGGCAAGATTGTAGTTGGTCCTGATGTTGCTCTTAGGCAACGTATATTGGAGTAGATGCATGGTTCTACTGAAGGTGGTCATTTGGGAAGGGATGCCACCACAAGGAGGGTGAAAACACTGTTTACATGGAAGGGTTTGACAAAACATGTGAGACACTACGTTCGTGTGTGCCCAGTTTGCCAGGCTAATAAACATGATAATGCCGCCTATCCGGGTAAATTGCAGCCATTGGAGATCCCTGAAGAAGTCTGGATGGACATCTCTATGGATTTCATCACTTGTTTGCCCAAATCTCAGGGGAGAGATGTCATCTTGGTTGTGGTTGACAAGCTGAGTAAGTATTGCTCATTTCATTTGCCTTTCTCACCCTTTTACAGCAGTAGTAGTGGCTCAAGCTTATTTAGATAACGTCTTTAAAGTCCACGGTTGGCCACGAAGTATTGTGAGTGACAGGGATTCAATTTTCTTGAGTCAATTATGGCAAGCTCTATTTTCTATCCATGGTTAGCTCGGTAAGCTCAGGTTGTCATCAACGTATCATCCTCAGTCGGACGGGCAAACTGAGGTCGTGAACAAGTGTATTGAGTCTTATCTAATGTGCGTGAGTAGCTTGAAACCGAAGGAGTGGTCTGTAACAACCCTAAATTTTCGCAACCAAAATAATAAACCGAAAATGAAAAACTCAAAGTTGTTACTCCACACTTAGCTTACCGAGCCAAGTGCAAGGAAAAGGATAAATAATAAATAAATAAAATAGAAATTTGATGGCTAATTAAATGAAAACGTTGCAGCGGAAGTCTTAACTCTTACAAAATCCAAAACGGTTTAAAACAATAGCAAACCAATAATAATAAATCCAATAATAATATAAATAGTTTGGAGCCAAAGTTAAATAATAAAAGTTCTTCCTCGCTCAGCATAACCTGATACCAGAATGCATCCATGCAACAAATCAAGTGTACCTATCAGCTGTACCCAAAAACATGAATAGGTACAGGTTCCAGCGGGGGAGCGACCCAAAACAAAAGGACGTTAGCAAAGCTGAGTAAAAGTATAATAGTATAATAAATCGTGAAATAATAATAATAATAATAATAATAATAATAATAATAATTTATAGTGAACTGAAACCAGAGTTAAAAATCATCATTTAAATACCATAAAAAGAGTAGTCAAAACCAAACCAACCAAAATATATATTTTTCGCAACCTGTGTGCCAAGGTCCTACCCTTGCACAGTCTAGAGGTAACCACCTGTGCTTAGTTAGACTCATAATAGTGCGCACCTCTCACATTTGGACAGTCAGTAGGACGAAACTGCCAAAGGAGAAAGTCTAACTCCCTAGCGAGTGAGAGCCGGACAATCCCCACTCAAAAATAGTTTCGGGATGAAGTCCCAGGAACGTCTTAGAAGCGCCTTCAAACCGTCTAGACCAACAGAGCTCCCAGAGTCTGTTATAAGTTACCAAAAGTTTTACCAAAATAATACCAATGTGTGACTCGTGTCACAAAGTTCAATATCCAAACCTTACGGAGTATATATATATATATATATATATATATATATATATATATATAAAAATTCACAATCGACAAAATAATTTACAATACTGTTATAAAAATATAGTTTGATCCGAACATGCTCTTTACTTAAAAGTGAAAGGGGTAAAACGTCCTTATCTCTCAAGACGGTCAAAACTCAGCTAGAATTACTCAAAGAATTCTTTCTCCTCGAACCCACAAGCTACAAATAATATAAATAGTTCAATATTCTAGTTGATAAAAACACGGGTCTAACCTATATAATACCTATCTAAGGTGCACAAGTCACTCAACCTCGAGACGAGTAAATCCTAACCAAATCTGAAATATCGCTCGATTTAATAATCTTGTACTCGCTTAGAGATTTCAGATAACTATTTTTTTTTATTAATCACATTAAGACCCACTAACGGTCAAATCAGAGTCAAGGCTCACATAAATTCTTTAACACTAACAACCAAGATACTCCCTGCCAATATGTCCCAACCCACGCACCACAATTCTCACCACCTGCAAATTTCAACAAGGAAAAATACTCCTGCCATTGTTCCCACAAACTAAGCTTGCTCAAAACTCATAAATCAATAAATTGAAACGACCCAAATCAATTACTAGAACCCAGAAATCCAAAATCCCAAGTTAATAGGTATGCCCCTCAATTCTCTCCTATAATTTGCACAGGCTGTCAAATTTTCGAGCCAGATAAAAAAGATGACGGTACAAATTAACGGTTAAGAAAATCCTAAACTTTGTAAATCAAAACCTTTGAGAAATCAAGATGTAAAATTTACTTACAATTTATATAGTATGTCAAAGGAGAGGACAACGACCGGATGTAGAAGAACGAAAATCAGAAAGACGGAGTATCGAGGCAGCAGGGCGGCAAAGGTGATGAAAGAAGGCAGAGTAAGGAAAATTGTGATATGTGAGGGGAGGTATAGGTGACGGTGGGGGTATAAATAGGTTAGGTCCTTTTCCTTTTTTTGGTTTTTTTTGTTTGAGTCTGACCCAAATTTCAACCCGAAAAAAAGTCGTATTAAACTCTAGTTTTAGAAACCAAAATCAATTTACTATAAAAAGGCCCAAAATACCTTAATTTTATAAAGACCTCAAAAATATTTTTCCAACTTAAAAACCCGATTTAAATAAATTAGACAAGTAACGCCTTATAAATGACTCAGAAAATAACGGGGTGTTACATGGTCATTATGGTTACTCTTGGTGGAATGGTGGTATAACACTACCTTTCACTCCTCCACTCTGTTGACACCTTATGAAGCGGTGTATAACCAGCCACCTCCCCTCCATGTTCCTTATTTACCTGGGCAGACATCGGTTGAGGATGTGGACAAGACTATGCAACATTGGGAAGCCATGATTTCTGTATTGCGACAACAACTACTTAAAGCTCAGCGCCGTATGAAGACACAAACTGATGCCCATAGGTTTGAGCGTTATTTTGCAATAGAGGATTGGGAGTGGTTGAAATTGCAGCCTTATAGGCAGGAGAGTGTGCAACTGAGGGGCAATAAAAAGCTGGCTCCTAAGTTTTATGGGCCGTTTCAGGTCATTGACAGGGTAGGGAAGGTGGCCTACAAACCGGACTTACCAGTGGGGGCAAAGACACACAATGTGTTCCATGTGTCGCAATTAAAGTCGTTCAGGGGTCCATTGCCCAGCGAAGTGCATATTCCACGTTGGATGCAAGGCAATGATGGTGACTCTATACTGAAGCTTGAAAGGGTCATTCGCAGGAGGTCTGTTAAACGTCAAAATGCTGCCACTATCCAGTTCTTAGTTTAACGGGATGACTTTTCTGAAAGTGAGGTTACTTGGGAGTTTGCTGACGAGGTTGAGAGGAAGTATCCCGAGTTCTACGCTGAGTTACTAGCGCCTTGAGGACAAGTCTTTTATAAGGGGAAGGGTATGATGCATTAGCAATAATAATCGCGTTGTACAACTCAACATAGTTAGTTACAAAACTGTTTCGAGTTTGTTACATAGATTTGTATGGTTATAAATAGATCACTTGAGGTGTAATATGAACCATTCAATAATAACAAGCATTCTACTCGATCATATCTTTTCTCTCTCAATTCTGTTACAATTAGTGTGAGACGCAAGTAACTCGAGCTTCTTCTTCTTCACCATTGTTGAGGAGCTCCTACAACTTCATCAAATTCATTACCTCTCTATGAGAGGACATTAAGAGGTATTTATAGGTTTCTTCATAAGAGAGAGAGAGAGGGGGGAGAGAGAGAGATCATGAGTTCCTCAACCATGGTTGACCGAGGCCGATCTCCTACCTTAGGCAGAGATAAAGAAAAGGGTTCATATCGTCGGGGCCGGATTAGCCGAGGGTCACCGGATAGAACTGGGGTCAGCTCCAGGACGGTCGGTAGGTCGAGCCAAGCCGAAGGCTCTTAAGTTCCCCCACCGACCGGTTCCTGAGGCTCGGCCTGAGTGGTTCATCCAAGGGGCTCGACATCCAACCAGAGGGTGTTGGGGTCCTTCTTGTTCCAGGAGTGGATTCGGGTTCAGGGTCGGAGGATAACCCGGCTGGGTTTCCGACCCCATCAGAAACTTATGTCATTTATTATATTAAATATGTGCATGTGTTTAAGGTGTATAATCGCCAATATAAAGCATGTGTATGTATTTCCAATATATATCAAGCAAATCAATCAAATAATAATAAACAAATCAATTAATAATCTCTTTTTCCTCATTCTAAACTAGTCTTGCATTTCTAATAGGGGTGTTTGGTTGGGTGTTTAGGAGTGGAGTGGAATGAATTTAACTCATTCCGATGTTTGGTTGGGCCTTTTAGGGATGGAGTTGGAACCCCAAGGGGTTGTAAATCCATCCCAACTCCTTGGAATCACAATCTCCCCTCCCACTCCATGATTCTAACTCTATACCCGTATTCACACTACAATTTTATTACAACCCTAGGATAGTAGAAAGAAAAAGGGAAGAAAGAAAAAAATTGCCAACTTCAAACTTTACGACTTCACGACAGGTACTTCACTTTTTTTTTTTCTTTTTTCTCTTTTTTTCTTTTTATGTTTTTGTTTATTGTAATATGATTGTTTGAAATTTTTTAAAAAATTCATTGTACTTTTGTTATTTGTAGGGTTATTTAGATTATGTTTTGTTTATTATTCTACGTATGAGTGTTTAAAATTTTTGTTTCTTCTAAATTTATATGTATTTTTTTGTTATTAGTACTCCCTCCCTTCATAACCAAACACACCACTTACTTTTTCACATATGTCGAGACGTGTTTTACGCCGTCAATATCTTTCATTTTACGTTACTAAAAATCCTAAAAATTTGATAGTCTTACTCTACTCACAAAGATGAATTAAACAAGATCCCACATGACTATATTTTGCTTTCTGGATTGTCTTGAATATTGAAGATTGTCTTGACTTGTGAATAGTGGCAAAATGAGTTTTGATTTGTTTGGTTTTGAAGGAAGGGAATACACAATAATAATAATTGTTTCATTGATATTAACCTCATCCACCCACAGTTGCCTCAGAATGACAATCTTTGATGTTTATGATAGATGCACTCATAATTTTAAGTATACATTTTTTTTCATGTTTTTTTTTACCTAGAATGTTTTATTTTTGAAGTTTGCTATGAAAATTTTTGATGGATTTTTTATGAACCATTAAAGATTGTTGTTTTTGTTATTATCTTGTAGTAATCAATAATGGTTTTTAGTTTTTAACAAAATCAAATGAATCTCCATGTATTTGAACTAAACAGCATGAATGACAATTACAATCCATTAAAGGATCGAACCAAACAACCATTAATAAGCATGAGGTTCTAATTTCATCCCTCCCCTCTATTAGAATCCATTCCATTCCATTTATTTGAACCAAACGGCCCTGCATATGCATGATCATGTGCTCATCGTCTCAATGCTCTCAAGCGCATATTAAACTACATAAAGGGCACGTCCACCTATGTCCTACAAATGTTCAAATCACTGGCTACTTCATTCATAGCATAGCATACTCCGATGTCAGGTGGACGAGTTGTCCGGAATTCCGTTGTTCCACCTCTAGATATTTCGTATTTACTCAACGTTAATCAAATGACCTGCATGCTTTTTTTTTTCCAACAGTTTTTTTTTCTTAAGAATTACTGTATCTTTTTTTGTTATATAATCAAGATTATTCTAGGGTTCCGATCGATTTTACATCAAAGCCAAAGTCATTCCCTGCAGCCGATGTGGGATGTTCTTTCATACTATACATTCTGCTGGCCATTTGCTCATTGCGTTTAGTTGAATCTCTTTTTGTTTAACTGAGATTGTTCAAATTGCTTCCTTTTAATTATGATACTGTATAGTAAGGTCTAAAATTAATGTATCATGTATGGCAGGAATTGAATTTTTGCTGCAAAATACATACATACAAACTAATGTATTACAAGTACAATATATTCATGATTTTGTAGCTGAAATTTGTAGAGCAATCTAACTACAGTTAGAGGAAACAAAATAAAGGAGTACGAAAATTAGGAACCGTCTTGAATAACCGTATGTGGTTCCCAATGACCGCTGACCGCACCTAGTCATTTGAGCTTCAGCTCCGGCTTCTCATAGTATGTAGCTTGGATCAACTACTGCCAAAGTGCCAAATCATTTCTTGGCATGCTCGATCAGCTTGTAGGACAAGTTCAAATCAGCCTTATTTTGCTTCTTCAAGGATGATTTTATGAACCTTCCTATTTGACCTTACCTTTTGCTGGCGCATCATGAGACAAGGTCACACACAAGGACATTTAGAGTGCCATGCAACTGTAGACACCCAAATTCTGACTTGGTGGCTGCAGAGGTACCTAGCAAACACCCGATGACGATCGGACTGCAACGCGACGCGAAATTACGATGTTTTAGATAGTTTTTCTATAGAACGGATCAAATAATTACTAGGAAAAATTAATTTAACATCAAGTCAGCCTTAGTCGTGTCATTACGGTCGCGTCGACATTAATTAGAGTCAATTCCGACACTGGGGCCTCGAAATATGCAAAGTCGAACCCGAGTCAATGCGTCAGGCCGAGCAAACCTCGAGACACGCGCCCGAGGCCCACTCGGCGCTCGACGCGCTAGGGTTAGCAGGAGTTCTTAATCCCCAAGCAAAGTCAAGATACGCTTCTTCTCCGTTTTGGAAAGTTTCGAAATCAGATCTTCAAAAATCCAGGCACCCCACACCAGGCGTCTCAGTCTTCGCGCGCATGACACCAGACGACTGAGTTCTGGTGCGCCGGAGCTCAAGTGTCCTAGAGGTCGATTTGAACTGCGCGAGCAACTATAAATACCCCCTCACTTCATTCATTTCAACACACAAATCAACGAATTCGTGAACCACTTCTCTCACAATTCGCTCCCCCCTCTTCTTCTCTAACTTAGGTCGCACTCCGACACTAAGTACGATCCACTCGATCGTTGTTTCAATAAGCGAATCCGAATCGGCGCTACTCCTCAATCTCGAGCACTTCACTCGAACCGAGGAGCACCCGCGCTCGACTAGCCAATCCCGGGTATAGCAGCAAAACTCCGCCGGATTCACCGCAGAATCAGCTGTAGTAGCGAAGCTAAGCCGAATTCACTGCAGAACAAGCTAGGAGGATCCGCCTCGAAGTCGAATCGTCACTAGGTTGTTGTCTAAACAAAACTTTACATTTCTGTACTTCTTTATTATGCACTTCTATAATGCCAAACATGGATGCTAGGTCCATGGCACGTCCTAAAACACGTAACGTTCTCAACTTCAACCTTAAAGCATTAAAACACCTTAATTAAACCCGAGTAGTTCCGAGATCCATTCTCAACCATCTACGCATCGTGTCTCGTTTATTGTACACTCCGAAGGTGCAACTACTCACCACGTGATTTACTTACATTTCGTATTTACCGCTTTTATGACCTTATAATTGCATGTTAAATCACCAAACATGAAATTCAAAACGTAAATAAGCTAAAACTGAACAAGGTGATGGTCGGGTTCCATATTAATCCCGGTGCTCACCATGCGTGGTTTGATTCATCCCTATTAATATCGAGCCGACGCATCTTAAGTAGAATACCAGGTAAGGTATACCACGAGAATGACTAATATCCGTATTACCGCGTTAAATCTGATTTGCTAATACTTATAATACTTAGTACTATCTACTCTCCTACGTGCATCTTTTCATGGTCTGCTTGTCACGTAAAATCGCATGCAAAGAACATAAACACAACTACTTCGACGACAATAAGTTTATCTGTCCCTAAACAATCGACATAACAAAGGCATAGGGTTAAAACAATGGATATTATTGTACTTCCGCCACAACTAAGGAACGAAGTTATCAGTCCACCGATTGATTAGTAGAGGCCTTTATGTGCAGGCGGGATTGAGTGTTGATGTCTATCGGATATTGGCTTCCCAATACGTACCCTCACTCCTTACTCAGAATCGTCGATTTCTGGATGTCCGAAACCATTGGCAATGAGAGTCATTCCAGGCATGGAGTGGTTAAGGGTACAGGTCTTTATCTTTAGGTCCCGTGCCACTCAACTTTGAGCCGACTAAGGATCAAAGTTGACTTGAACGATTTCCGAGTCCCCATAATTGACTCGGTGGCGACTCCACAAATCGACAACAAATTCGGTTCACTAAAAAGGTCGTCTTACCAAATATATCGGCCTTTAAACACTTAAAACCACGTCTCGATCGATTCTAATGAAAACACGGGTGTCCGCATCCTTTTAGTACTATCCGAATCGTCATCCAAATTGAGGTCCGACACATCGTCCCGAACTCGAGATCGGACCGGCCCCCGACCGGGAGGGGGCCGGGTGGGTGGCCGCCCCGCGACAAATCGAAAGGTCCCACGCGGGCGCACGGGGGGCGCCGGGCGGTGCGGACGGGCGTCCACAACAACATGCTTGTTCGGGAACAACATTCGTGGATTGAATACTTGAATCAAGAGATGACCACATCTCACATCCACGTATGCCAAGTGCAAGCTAGCGTTTCCTTTGGGATCTATACTAATCGTATGCCTCATGTTGAGTATATATTATAGTAGAATACATGTATAGAGTGTAGTTATACGATATACATAACTCACTACATTATATATACTAACATACTGTACATACATACATGAATGAATAACAGAATACAGAGTACAAATTTATTTAGCTCTTCTTCTCATCATATATTCTCTAACCTTACAAGCACATCCATGGCAGCTGAGGTAAAGTAATTCGATATGGTATCAGAGCTACTCCGTTCCTTTACATCTAATTTTCTTGATTGATTTTTCTCGCAAGGTATCGATCGATCTTTCGCTGTCAATTCACTGATTTCTTTTATGGAATTTTCGCGCCATTGAATGTGGTTTATGTTCTTGGTGTAATACTTCTGGTTTTCTGCCTAAATTCTTGATCACACATCTTTAATCAGTTCACTACATTCATCTGTACTGCAATTGATTTGATTCTGTTTCTGGAATTTTTTTTCTTCTGGATTTGCGATTTCTTCTGTGTTTTTTTCTGGAATTACAATTTCTTCTGGGATTGCGATTTATTCTCGACTTGCGTTCCTTTATTTCTTCATTGCAATCAATCTTGCTTGTTGATTTAATTGAATTCATTATGACTGAACTAATACCTCATACTCTGATGACAATTCTGCTGCTAGTGCATATACGTTTGATGTGTTAATATTTTATATGCTTTTATCCTCGTTTTCCCATGTATTTATCGTGTTAAATGCGCTCTTAGGAGCGGTTTAGCGTTTTGTTGGTTTCGTAGGAAAATAGGCGATATGGACGCCTTTTTCCTTTCATCATGGCTCACATGGGGATCGGTGATTATTTATCCACAAGTTAGGTGTTGCTACCAAGGTTGCGTGGATGTTATGGATTGATCCAGAGTCGAGTTGGAACCATATCATGAAGTTTAGAAGACTAGAGGAGTCCTTTTTGTTGGTCCTGAGGTCCGTCCCTAGGGATGGATGTCGTCCCTATTGCCTCACTCACGGCAAAAATGAAGAAATTTAGCAAAAGTGAATTTTTTAGCTGTCCCGAATAGGGACGACCTTCGTCCCATGTGACGACTTTAATCTCGAATCGGGACGACCTCTATCCCTATTCAGGACGACATAGCTGTAGTGTCTTTTCAGCTTCTTCTTTCTTTGGCTATATAGGAATGCTTTGTATCAGTTTTGAACGTACCTCTATTCATTCCTAAGAACCCTAAGCCTACTATTATAACAACAATACTTTTTCATTCTCTATTTTGGAAGATTTAGTCTTGTTCTTGCTACAATTTCCAATCGGTAATCATTTCAATTAGTTTCAAATTACTTATTCATCTTTTATGTTCTTAATTGTTTATTTTCATTTCTAGTATTGATTTTATTAGTTTCCCTTTTTCCATATCGTTCATTATGCATTTCATTATCAATAGTTTATTTCGTGTCAATTTAATTATGAATAGCTAATTCCGTTACTAGGGTCAAGGGGGATCGATGGGTAGAATTTAAGTTCTTGTTGAATATTTGATGAATTCATATATATGCTAGTGCCTTGTTTACATGCTCTAAAAGACGATTAATTTGTTAAAGGCCACAACTTGTTAATCGAATTAGGGAAATTTCAGTTCATGTGCGAGAGCCGAGTTGAGATTAGACCCGCATGTGATTTGGTAGGAAGCCTAATAAGTAGCGAGAGCCCGGTAGTGTCTTCCTAGGTTGATTTCGATCCGAGAGGACGTATTATAGCCAACTAGCATGTTTATGTGTTTATCGTTTATTCTTGCATGATCATTTGTCTACTCATTGTGAACCCATAGACCTAGATTTTCCTTTAATTGATTAATTCATATTTTGTTTACGTATTTCTAGTCTTAGTTTAAACCAATCAAGACAAACATTTATTTAGAACATCTTAGAATCGCCATAGCTATTAGACAAAGTCAACCGCTTCCCTGTGGATACGATACCTTACTTGCCACTATCTTCTAGTTAGTAGCATTAGGTTTATCTTGATTTGGTGAGACGACTTAACCGATATTAAATTTGGCGCCGTTGCCGGGGAGACGATTTTTCTTGTTTTTTTAAGCTTGTTTCTTTTTTTTTGCACTCTTTCGTCTCAAGGAATTAAAACTCCTTGAGATTGATCTCACTCTCTTATTGTAGTTTTTGCTTATGCCCAGGTCTTTTCTGTCATCAGCGCTTACTCCGTTCGATCCTGAACATGAGAAAACCTTTTGTAGGCGACGATAATTTTGGAGAGAGATTTCCGCTGCTCCCAATCTCGAGACTTTGGAAGCTATTCATATCGAATTTGTAACTGAGAATTAGTCCTTTGAAGAAGGAAATCAATCTCAGTCCGAGATCATTCTACCACCTCCGATCATAAAAATGCCAAAGCTTTCTAGTCACTCGGAGCCCGAGCAAACTGCTCTTCCTAAGTTGGTTAAACGACCAACTGCCACCCAGGGGACATTCGAGATTCACCCCGCCTTCATTACTTTGGTGGAGAAGAATCAATTTGGTGGTGACCTTAAGGAGGATCCTCACAAGCATATGGGGATTTTTACCGATTATTGCTCCACGATTCCACTTGATAAAGTCACCGAGGGGATCACTGATTGGAATTCTCTTACTCTTGCCTTCTACAAGCATTATTATCCGCCACAAAAGACGAATATGCTCCGAAGTCAAATCACCAATTTTCGTCAAACTCCGAATGAAAATATTTATGAATCGTGGGAGCGGTTCAAGAAACCTGTGAAAGAATGCCCGCACCGTGGTTTTGAGGTTTGGTTTCTTTGCAACCAATTTTATAATGGGCTATATGATGATTGCCCGAGTACTCTTGATTCGGCATGTAATGGGCGGTTCCAATGTAACATGGATGACGATAAGGCTTGGCAAACCATTGAAGAAATGGCATCTCACCACTCCTGATGGGGTAATCCACGAGGTAATACCCGATCTAATTCTGGTGATGGTGGGTCCTCTAATGCCGTGGTTATTCAATTAGCTGCTTTAGCTAAGAGGTTCGATACTTTTGAAGCGTCGAATTCTCAAGGGGGAGAGGGTATGCATCAAGTGCATGCCATGCAAGAGTATGCATGTGTTCGTTGTGGTGCCGCGGACCAGCAAGCTCAAGATTGCACGGGCTCCATAGAACAAGTGAATGCATTCCATTCCATGCGCCCGCACCTTCCTTATATGAATCAACCGGGCTATGATGCTTCTTTGTTATCTTATCGGAGCACTAATGTCTTGAACCCGCCTATTACACCAGCTTATGTACCCCCACACAAGCAACAATTCCATAATCAAGGGAATTTTCAGAATTAGCAGAATTTCAACAATCAAAGAAATTTCCAACATCAAGAAAATTATCAGCAGCGACCCCAATCGGGTCACCAACAAAATTTTGGTAACACTAATCAGAACTTCGGGAATTCTCATCAGAATTTTGGTACTAGTCAGCAGAATTTTGGCCAATCCTCCATGCAAACTCAAGGTACTTCTTCTTCTTCTTCGAGTTCTAATGAAATGGCTGAGCTTCGTAATATGTTGCAGATGATGACTAAGACCCAGGACTCTATGATGGCTCAAATGCAAAAGAATGATCAAGCCAAGGATAATGCCATTAAAAAATTGGAGAACCAAGTCGGACACCTTGCCGCATTACAAGCAACGCGTCAACAAGGTAAACTCCTTTCTAAAGGTGATCAACAACATGATACGGCTAGAGCTGATCAAATAGCCCAGGCCCGACGGCCCAACCCGACCCGGCCCGATTTTTTCAAGAGCTTGGGCCGTCATGTTGGCCCAAAAAAGCCCAAAGCCCGACCCGATCTTAGCCCGATATAAATTTTGGGTCGGGTATGGGCCGACCTTAAAGCCCGAATTTTGGCCCGGCCCGACCCAATTTTTTAAAAAAATATAACATAATTTATGTTTTTAAACTTTTAAACTTCTTTTATGTGGAAATTCATGTGTTTTTTATCCCAATTTTTTTTAAAAAAAAATCGTGCAATTTTTATATGGAAGTTTATGTTTCTTTATGTGTTCATAGTTATTATACACGGACACTAATACCGTATATATGTGTGTGTATTTGTACTGTGATATGTTAGTGTGACACATAATAATACAAAAAATTATCCAACACCAAAAATATGTGTGAAATGTCTAATCGAGGACTCGAGGTAAACTTTGTTCATATTTCTTAATACGGAGTATTAATATATCATTATGTACTCTAGTCGTCCGATTAATTTTGAGTAAGTTTTAGTAAAAAAGGTTTGTTTATCAGTCGGGTCGACTACGGGCAAAAAACTCGATTAAATGTTGATTAATTTGTGCTAATAATTTTTTTTAAGGTGACGTAATTTTTTTTAAAACTTAATCCCGAACAATCGTTGTGACCCGAACGGGCCCGAAAAGCCCGCAAGCCCGAATGGGTCGGGCTTGGGCCTTATAAATCGGCCCGTTTGGGGGGCCCGACCCAGCTCGACCTACTATGTGGGCTGTAATTTTATGGCAAAGCCCGGCCCAAACCTGACCTGACCCGGCCCATGATCACCTCTAGATACGGCTAATGCGATCACGTTTCGTAGTGGCACACACTATGAGGGTTCATCGATGCCTAAGGATAATGAACCGGCCGAGAAGGAGGAGGTTTTAGTGGAAGATGTCAATGAGAGTGTTATTGTGGAAACTCCGAGTGATGAACAAGTTCCACCACCCACTACTCCTGTTCCCACCCCGACTAGTCCAACAATCCAAGTACCATTCCCGAGTCGATTGAAGAATCAAAAGGAGACTACCCAATTTGGCAAGTTCATGGAGGTTGTGAAGAATTTGCAAGTTACGGTCCCATTTACCGAGCTCATTATGCAGGTCCCATCTTATACCAAGTTTATGAAGGACATATTGACTCGGAAGAGAAGCATTGGTGTGGTAGAAACCGTCGCTCTTACTGCAGAGTAGAGTGCATTTTTACAGAACAAAGCCCCACCGAAGCTAAAGTACCTCGATAGTTTCTCGATTTCTTGCACTATAGGCACCTTATCGATTGATAAGGCCTTATGTGATTTAGATGCTAGTGTAAGTGTTATGCCTTACTCCGTTTGTGAAAAACTTGATATGAGTCCTCTTAAGTGTACTAGTGTCACTTTGCAGATGGCGGATCGTTCCATAAAACGCCCTTTGGGAGTTTTAGAAGACGTACTCGTTAGAGTTGGAATTTTTTTTATCCCAGTTGATTTTATCGTCCTTGACATGGCCGAGGACACCCAAATTTCGATAATTTTGGGTAGGCCATTTTTGCACATCGCCGGCTCGGTGATTGATGTTAAGAACGGTAAATTAACTTTGGAAGTGGATGGAGACACCATTGTTTTCTCTTTGGATAGTACACTTAAGAACCCGATGATAACGGATTCTTGTTGCATGATAGATGTGGTTGATGTTTTAGTTCATGATTCTATGGTGGCGTCCCTTATACGGGACCCCCTAGAGGCTTTGATATGTTTGAAAGCGTGTGCAGGTGATGCTTCCGTTGACTCTGCTTTCATTGATGCTTTGGAAGGAAGGATGCTCACGGAGAAGCAATGTGTCGATGTAACCAACATCGTACACACCTCATTTGCCATTGACATAACCATTCTGGAGCGTAAGTGTGGACATGACATAGGTCCACCCCGACGCGGCCACGTGCGGGTTTGGGGAGGCGAATGAATCTCATGTGTGATTGGTCGAATTGAAATTTAAATCAAAGTGGAGTCGTCACCGAACTTTGTGGGAGTTCGGGCCCGTTCGAACCCACTCTATATCTTAGTGGGCCGTGTACTAAATACGGCCCATTCGGATCTCAGAGTTTATTGGGTTTGTCCCTTTGCATTTTGATACCGATACCGACATTATCGGATACCGTGTATTGAATGACTCTCGTGCGCCAATGGTTTCGGCCATCCGAAAACCGAGGTTCTGAGTAAGGGGTGAGGGTACGTGTTGGGAAGTTCACAAAGAACACCCAACCCCGCCCGCACTTAGCGGCCTCTACTAAGATATCGTTTGACTTTTGAATATGCGCGTTAGTAATACGATGAGATGTTATGCAAACAACGTTTTGACTAAACATGCGAAAATTAGGATAAGTTGCTATGTCGATTTAATGCATCTAAATTAACGTCAAAGTTGTATTTAGCATGCGAAATTCATTTTAGTACAATAAAACAAATAATGGAAATAAATTGCCAAAAATAGCAACAAACGCGTTAGTAACGAGGATAACGATAATAACGGTTTGTAAATAATATGGAATGATATAGATAGCGTAGAATGACAAGATGCGTAGTTTTGAAAAGTAGTAAATTACGTGATAGACTTGACGCGTGTTGGCCGAAGTCACGAAAGAATTTTATCGAGGCTCGAAAGACATCATGGGACTCACGAGTTTGACGTGACAAAGGGCCACTCGATCGAGTCATTGAGGGACTCGACCGAGTGGACCTCGAAAAAAGATTCTGTCCCAGAATTTGAGGTATCACTCGAACGAGTCATTGAAAGACTCGACCGAGTAAGTCGCCACTCGATCGAGTCATTGATGGACTCGACCGAGTGCTCCTCAAAAGAACTTTCTGCCTCGGTTTTTGGGGTGCTACTTGATCGAGTGGGCTAGGCACTCGATCGAGTTCCCCCCTGTACGAATTAGGGTTCGTTTTGCAATTTGTTATGGATTTCGAAATTGCTTTTTTTATTTTAGGAAATCGAAGACTTTGTTGAATCGCGCAAAAATATTATATGATTTATGCTCGACTCGAATTTTTGATACTCGTCATATCCGATATTTGATTATGGAATCAATATCGAATACTTAGAGTGAAATCTTAGAAAAGATGTCGTAAGTCGTTTAAATTAAACTAAAACGAAATAAATTATCTCCGCATTATAATGTCGTAATTGGTTCTTTCAAACCACGTGACAATTATTTTAGCATCAACGAATTCGTATTAGTTAAATTTATTGACTAATTCGTTTAGATACAATATCCGACTATAGAGTTGGTATCGCATCTAAAGAATGACGCTTTATATTTGCTTGAGTTAAAAATTGATTCTCTCCGCATCTCGACATCGTAAAAAATCCTCGCGGATTGTGATGTCAGATCCGCATCAACGGGTTTCGCCCTAACTTAAATAAACGTGCTTGATTTGAAGTAGTTTTAGAAATTGATGTATATACGATGTTAACGATGATGACGAATAATAAAACGTGACCAACACAAAAAAATAAAAAAAGCTATTGTTGATGTTGACTCGCTTCAACAATCAAATAGCCGGGATAAGCGACCGGCCACGTCGGGTGAAACACCCTTGTATTCGGATTTTCTTATTCCGTCATCCTTTGTATTCGACACGAATTAGCGAGTAATTTAATGTTTTGATACTAGTAATACTAACATCAAGGGATCGGAGTTGGTGGTGGATTGGGAAGTTGGTGAGTTTTATTGTTGGTCATTGATTTGGGTTGGATGGATGGTTTAGATTAATAAAAAAAAGGGAAAGCTGGTAAGCTGAATGACAGCATCAGGCAGCAGCAGGTAAAAGCAGCATGCTATCGCCATTTCTATCACCATTTCTATCACCAAAATTCACTCCCTCACTATCAATCTCTCACCATTTCCTCTCACTAAAAATCAAAATTCATCCCCTTATTTATACTATCATTCAAAATAACTAAACCCTAATTCGTAATTTGCTCTACATCTCCATGTTCCAATGGTGTTGTTCCTCGAAGATTCATGCGATGATTATATGCTTGAAAATTTGCAGTCGAAAATTTCCGTTCAACATGCAGGAGGTAAGATGAGTATATACATATATTTTTGGTATCCTGCATTTGGTATTCCATTTTATTGTTTGGTTTGTTAATTTGAAGAGTTACACAGTTATAATGTCATAGTCACACCCAATATGATGGACAGTCACACTTCGCTGAGAACAGGTTTTGATGGTACCCATTTTTTAGTTTGGTTTGTTAATGTGGAGAGTCACACAGTTATAATGTGATAGTCACACTTAATATGATGGACAGTCACACGTTGATGAGTACAGGTTTTGATACGTGCGTTATTATTTTAATACTTTTAATCCAAATATTTATCAAGCCAAATTATTATTATTTTAATACTTTTGATCCAAATACTGTTATAGTTTTATGTTGTAGGTGTAGTTGTATTACGTTGAAGTTGCTTTATTATTCCAAATATTTATGTTGGTTTCTTTATCATTGTTATATTTATTACTGTCATTTTTTTTGAGTATCGCATTTTGGTTTTTAAATCCAAATATCTATCAAGCCAAATTATTATTGTGTTGGTTCCCTGTAGTTGTAGTTGTGTTACGTTGAAGTTGCTTTATTATTCCAAATATTTATGTTGGTTTCTTTATCATTGTTATATTTATTACTATCGTTTTGTTGTTGTTGTTGTTGAGTATTGCTGTAGACACCCACATTTTGACCGCCAGGTGTCTATAGTAGTTCCCGCCAAACACCCGATGATGATTGGACGTAAACGTGCTTTGATAGACTCGGATATGGGCTTGTAATCATGGAAATTTGGTTTAGACTTTTTAAGGTGTACAAATTTCATAAAACCAACCTCAAATCCAGGCCCAGTAGCTCGTTTCGAGTCAAATAACACTAATTTGGGTCGAATCCGGCACCAGGGGTAAAACCGTCTTTTAGCGACCGAGTCAAAACCCGGTCAAAGATTTTCCCGAGACACGTGAGTCAGCCGTGACACCTCACACGGTTGATTCCTACCCAAATTCCTACAAAATTTCAGATTCGTTAAAGCATTAAACAATTCCGTTAAAGGTAGAATTCGACCTCAAGTAGGAATTCTATCCGGAAACCGAATCAGACATTGACCGAGTACCAAATACTCGGCCAACACACCCCCAACCAGCCGAGATACCCTTTCTTCTTTGCCAAGAAAGTGGAATTCTCATGCTCCTCAAACTCCTACGTTTCCTATCCTAAGCGGTATTCAAACTCTCCTAAGCCAAGGTCGGAAACTCCCTATAAATAGGACCTACCATACAACACTTTCAAGGACCGAAAATCACATCACAACATCATATCACACCGAGAAAAACAGTCCTATAACACGGTTTACATATATCCTCGATAGCTAGCAAATCCCGACACCTTTCCGAAGCCTCGAAGTACCGACGAAACCGCACCATCATCCGGCCAAAACCCGGCGTCCAACCACCCAAACCGACACCCTAAACTCATCCTCATCATCTCGACGCTCCTAAGTCTAAACCACTTTCCGACGAGCCTTATCCCGAGAAAGCAAAGCATGTAGGTTGAGGGTGTAAATCAAACCCGTTTCTCCTTCTTCTCTTCTCTTCTTCTCGTTTTTTATGGGTCTTTTCGTCGGTCTTTTTTCTATTTTTTTCTGATATCGATATTATTAAAAAAAAACTATTTTTATATATCGAACATTCTTAGAAATATGATATCGATTCTATATAATCGAATATTGTATCGAAAAGAATTATATTAAGCTTTCGACGATATCGTTACATTTTTTCGTTCAAAACCCTTTTTTATACTTTTCGTTCAAAACAAACTTTTTTCAAAACCTTTTCTAAAGTCCTTCCGACTATTCAATATCGATTTAATAATCGAATATCGAATACGACGAATATCGAGAGCATAAATCGAGTACAAATTAATTCATATTTGTACGCGGTTTATCAAATTTTTCGAACAATGAGCGAAACCGGGACAGGCCCGCACGCGAGTCGTGCCCCTCACAGGCGACTCGCGTACGAGTCTGAAACCCGCGCTCCTTTTTAGCTTCTTTTCGTTCGTTTTTATTATTTTATCTACGAAACAATTTCTAAAATTTATATCTTTTCTAAAACTATTCCAAATATTCGATATTAATTTCGTAGTCAACTATCGAATATAACGAATATCGAGAATATTAAGTCGAGTACGAATTATGCAATATTCGTACGCGATTTAATCGAAAATTTCCAAAAAACCGCTTCCGAAAACAGGCCGCCACGCGACCCGCCTACGTCCCGGGCGAGCCGCGCGGCCGGCTGTCTAAGCGCGCCCTTTTCGTTCTTTTTATTATTTTTCGAGGTTCGTTTTTTATATAAAACAGCGTTTTAACAATATTTTTCAGATTTCGATTAATTTTTATTTTCTCGATCTCGAATATTTATTTGCTATATTATTCAATCGTTACTAACTCGTTTTCTCGTGTTTGTAGCAATTTATTTTTTATCGTTTGTTTTATTAGACTAAAACGAACTTCACATGCTAAAATAACTTTGACGTTATTAGTTTAACATGCATTAAACGACTTAGCAACCCACTTATTTATTTTCCTCACATGTCTTAGGAAAATAATCTCTGCATATCATTCAATCTCGAACTAACGCGTGTACACAAAACCGAACGATATCTTAGTAAAGGCCGCTAAGTGCGGGCGGGGTTGGGTGTTCTCAATGAGCTTCCCAACACGTACCCTCACCCCTTACTCAGAACCATGGTTTCCGGATGTCTGAATCCATTGGCAACGAGAGTCATTCAATATACGATTAACCGCGCAAGTCGGCATCGGTATCGAACTGCAAAGGGACGAACCCGATAAACTCTGACATCGGAAATGGGCCAGGTTTTAAATATGGCCCACTACGACATAGAGTGGGTTCGAATGGTTCCGAATAACCACAAAATTCGGTGGCGACTCCTACTTCGATTTAAAATTCTATTCGATCCATCTCATATGGAAATTCATTCGCCTCCCCAAACCCGCGCGTCGCCGCGTCGGGGTGGACCTATGTCATGTCCACAATTTGGCGACTCCGCTGGGGAATAACTGATGTGTCACTTACCATCGGCATCCTCAGGGTGAGACTCGAAAAGAAATCGTTCGATTAGTAATGTACACGTTTTAGTCCAATGATTCATGCATAACCCCGTTCTATCCCGGGCCGGTTACTTGTGACCGACGTCCCACTATACCACGGTGCATTTCTACTTGGATGCACTAAAGACTTCGATGGCGGAACTCGCATGGGTTTTACGGCAGATTCTAAGACCAACTCGGCTTAGGAGGTCCGTCCTGATTTGCGAGAATTCGATCGTTGTTGGTATAGACCCTATTCGACCGACCGAGACTTAGACTAAGAGCATACATGGCGTCGTTATACTGTTTCTATGACTACATGCTACTAGATCTTCCTTGGTCCTTTCAAAAAACCGTCATTTTTCAAAAAAACTTACATCTTTTCAAATCCATTCCTTTTTCAAAACCCGGAAAGCTGCCGAATTTAGGACTTATGATTTTGACTCAAAATAGCCTATTTTTAGCCGGTATGCTGTCCAAACCTTTAAAAAAAAAAGCCCGAAATCTCGGCCCGATAACCCTTTTCTCGGTTTTCAAAAAAACCGGGCCTTCCAATCCGACTTCGCTCGGTTTTCAAATCCAAATTCCCTTTTCGAAACCCTTTTCTTCTTAGGACTTCCCGTATTTAGCAGTGTCGGGTCTTGTCATAAGTTAGAATCTATAGCGTCGAAACTCCGTTGATTTTACATCACGGGTTTCCACCCCAGTCCGCCTTACTTGTAAAGGCACAGCCCACCTTCGTAGGACAGACTCCTACAAAGGGAAGCCCGTTTATACACTCGAGTCCAAAGTCTAGGAAATTCTCACGTAGACCTTCCTTCGAACAGGACTAGGCCCACTTTGCCGAATCCTAAGGAAGGCCCACCATTCACGCGTCATCCGTCTAGAAGTCGGTTTTCAGTCTTTTTCTAGTCTAGTTTTTTCCTTGCTCGGGACGTACTTTTGATTCTAAGATCTGGGTCAGTTACTGATTACGCGGTGCCCTTACAGACAGGCCACCCCACACTCGAGCCATGACGCAACAAGCTATCGATGACATGAAGGCCTCACTGACCAAGCTTGAAAACATGATCACGTCAATGAGAGGGGAGCAGATCGCCATCCTCACCCGGGTAAGTGCCGTGGAGCAAGGAACTCCCAGCGACAGTGTCGACACAACTGGGCCTTTAGCTGAATTGGCCAGCGCAGTCCACAAACTGCAAGAACAGGTCCATCTGACAACCCAAAGCTCCATCCATACGGAGAATGCTCGGACCTACACCCCATTGACCGATGAACTACCCGCCAATCTCAATCTGACGGGCCTGCCAATGTTCGAGGGTACTGAAGACCCGGTCCACCATATCCGGGCTTTCAAGGAGTTCATGGCCCTTAAGGGGGTTAAGTCCAACATGTTCAAGCACCTGTTTGCTTCTTCTCTTGAGAAGCACCCAAGAGCCTGGTACTACGGCTCGATTCCAAGAAATACAAAACTTGGGATGACGTGGCAACGGAATTCGCTCGGAACTACGCCGACAACACGGAAATCCAGACCACTATGCGCACCCTGGAAGTAATGGCCCAGGAACCTAAGGAACCTAAGCCCAGGAACGAAATATCTTCAACGCTGGAGGGCTGAAAGCGTCAAACTGGTCGATAAGCTTAGTGAAAAAGTGCTGGTTGAAGCCTTCGTCAAGAACCTCCTTTCAGCTTACCGAGTCCATCTCCGGTACGCCATCATACCTAGCTTCGCGGTCCTGACTAAAATGGGAACAAGAATCGAAGATGATTTAAGGTTGGAAAGCCTCACTAAGGCCTCCACCAAGGGATACCAAGGGGCCAGCTCGTCAACAAGCAAGCCCACAACTACTGCTGCCACTCGTAGCATCTTTGACGAGGTAAACGCACTTGATACCTCGTCCCAGAGGACTACCACTCCCCGGGTATTCACCGACATAGGCACCACCTATGAGAATGCCCTGCAGAGGCTATCATCAAAAGGCCTGATCACCCCGATAGGCCCAACACCTGATCTCCCGGTCGAGCGACGCTCCAAGGCCTACAACCTCCAGGCCTACTGTCACTATCACCGCGGTAAGGGGCACGATACCGAGAAATGTTGGAAGCTAAAACACCTTATCCAAGATCTCATTGAGAGCGGGAAGATCCCTTTGCCCGGCGGTAAACCCAACAACAAGGATAACCCGTTGGCCACTCACGCCTTCTTATCTGGGGAAATAGTGGATTGCTCACACCTCATTTCTCCATTTATCCCGCAAATAAACGGGATTTGGTGCGATGATGAAGACGACGTCTACCTCACCAAAGGGGAAGTTGTCCCCATCACGCCCGAGGAGATTCAGAAGGTTAAGTCCAAGGCCTTAGCCACTAGTCATGCCCTCATCATTGCCGAGCCACTTAAGGTAGAGCCCGCCCCAGAAGAACCAACTCCTGAAAAGGCTCTTGTAAAGCAGCTAAGCAAGACTCGAGTTGACCCTTACAAGCTGATCACAGGGGAAGGAGACATGCCAGAATCTGAGTCTGAGTCTGAGTCGGAGTCCGAGTCAGAGTCTAAGATTGAGTCTAGTGAGTCTGGTGCTAGGGTCAATCCTGTAACTCCCCCTCTCCCTTTAGCCATTCCTGGTGCCTCGGGGTCTGTCCCAGGCACCCTACCTATCCCGCCACTGACCAGCGATCAGATGGCAGCTCTTTTCGAGCTCTTTTCCCAATTTATGATCAATAATAACAACCGTTCTGCTTACGACTTGTCTCATTTTCAAAACTTTCTCAATTTCAAAAATTTTATATGCAATGACATTGAGAAGCCCGACGAACAGGTATCCTTGCCTCCACATCTGATCGAGCAACTAGAACAAAGGGAATCCCGCAATCCGGTAATCGAAGAAACCGAATCCATCAACGTGGGAACAACCTTAGAACCTCAGATGCTTAAGGTAGGATTATCCCTAGATCCCGAGGAGAAACAACAATTTATAGTTCTCCTTCAAGAATTCAAAGACGTCTTCGCATGGTCCTACAAGGACATGCCGGGGATCGATCGCGAAATAGCCGAGCACCATATACCGATCAAGGAAGGATTCAAGCCGGTTAAACAAAAACTCCGACGCATGAGGCCCGAATGGTCCCTCAAAGTCAAGGAGGAAGTCGATAAACAATTCAAGGCTGGGTTCATACGAGTCTCCAAGTATCCAGATTGGGTTGCAAACATGGTACCAGTCCCTAAAAAGGATGGTAAGGTTCGTGTCTGTGTAGACTTTCGGGATCTTAACAAGGCGAGCCCGAAAGACGATTTCCCATTACCACACATCGATATATTGGTGGATAACACAGCAGATCATGCCCTTCTATCATTCATGGACGGGTATGCAGGGTATAACCAGATAAAAATGGCACAGGAAGATATGGATAGGACCACCTTCATTACACCTTGGGGTACTTATTGCTATACTGTTATGCCATTTGGTCTCATCAATGCCGGGGCCACCTACCAACGAACCGCCACAACTTTATTACATGACATGATGCATAAGAAAGTGGAAGTCTACGTGGACGACATGATCGTCAAATCCAAAGGCAGGGACGGTCACATCACCGCCCTGAGAAAATTCTTCACCCGATTACGCAAATACAACATGAGGCTAAACCCTCAGAAATGCAGTTTCGGGGTAACATCTGGTAAATTACTGGGTCATATCGTTAGCCAACGAGGTATCGAGGTCGATCCAGCCAAAATCAAGGCCATCACCGAGATGCAGCCCCCTAAAACCGAAAAGGAGATAAGAGGGTTTCTCGGAAAAGTCCAATACATCAGCAGGTTCATTTCAAAGCTAACCATGGTTTGTGAACCGATCTTCAAGAAGCTAAAAATAGGAGAACGGTTACTATGGGACGACAAATGTCAAGCAGCCTTTGATAGAATCAAGGAAATTTTGGCCTCACCACCGGTCCTAATGCCACCTCAGCACGGTTTACCTTTGTCACTTTACCTAACCACGACAGAGACAGCCATGGGGGCTATGCTAGCCCAGACGGTCAACTCCGAAGAACGAGCCATATACTACATCAGCAAGAAATTTTTAGAGTACGAGTGTAAGTACACCATGCTCGAAAAGACATGCTTGGCTTTGGTCTGGGCCACTAAAAAGCTCCGACATTATATGCTCAGTTTCGAGGTACAAGTACTATCTAGAATGGATCCAATCAAATACCTCTTCGAAAAGCCCATCCTCAATGGCAGGATATCAAGATGGACCCTAATGTTGGCAGAATTCGACCTAAAATTCATACCACTGAAAGCCATCAAAGGACGAGTAGTAGCCGAATTTCTCGCTGACAGTCCCATAACCGAAGAAGGACACACCGACACTTGGTCCTTCCCGGATGAAGACATTTTCCACACTGATACCGAAGCGTGGGACTTATACTTTGACGGGGCATCCAATTTCCGAGGATTTGGAGTCGGGATTCTCCTGATCTCACCGAGAGGAGAACATACTCCCGTATCCATCAAATTAGACTTCGACGTCACTAATAATGCCGCTGAATATGAAGCATGTATCCACGGGCTACAAGCCGCCGCCGACTTAGAGGTCACAAACCTCCGAGTACATGGTGATTCATCTCTGGTCATTAATCAAGCACTCCAAAAATGGAAAACTTGAAATGCTAATCTCGTGGCCTACCAGGCACGAGTAAGGGATCTCGAGAAACAGTTCCAGAAGGTAGAATATATATACCTACCTCGGGAAGAGAACCAGTTCGCAGATGCACTCTCAAAACTGGCATCTTTACTAAACATTCCCTATCATATGACCAGTATGCCAATCTGTGTCGAAAGACGATCCGAGCCAGCATATATTCACGACATCGAAGAAATCGAGATACCTGATCCCGAGCCATGGTATCAAGCTGTGTTGACATACCTAGCAACCGGGGAATATCCACCCGGAGCTGACAACCGAGCCAAAAAGGCCCTGCGAAGACTGGCAACCCAGTTCATCCACACCGACGATGGACAACTCTACAAAAAGACAGCGCAGGGGGCTCTCCTTCGATGTGTTGATAAGACCAACGCTGAAAAAGTTATGGCTGAGGTACATGATGGCGAATGCGGCCCACACATGAACGCCCAGATGTTAGTCCGGAAAATCATGAGGCTCGGATACTACTGGAATAGGATGGAAACCGACTGTCAGCTATATGTTAAACATTGCCACAATTATCAAATTTTTGCCAATGTACAACATATGCCACCATCCTTACTATACACCATGACATCACCATGGTCATTTCCAACATGGGGAATCGACATAATTGGGAAGATAAACCCCTCGGGAACCGGAGGACACTGCTTCATTTTGGTAGCAATCGACTATTTCACCAAATGGGTCGAAGCTGAATCCTATCGCATTCTCAACGCTAGCCATGTTGCCAAATTCATTCAAAATAAGATAATATGCCGGTATGGGATCCCTCATGAGTTCATTAGTGACCACGGGACCCATTTTCAAGCCGAAACAGCAGCCTTGCTGACCAAGAACAAAATTCAAAGGCATACATCTTCACCCTACCGACCCCAAACCAATGGAGCGGTAGAAGCGGCTAATAAAACGATTGTCACCATACTAAAAAAGATGGCTGATAATTACCGGGATTGGCCCGACAAAATACCATTTGCACTTTGGGGATATCGAACCTCGATTCGTACTGCGACCGGGGCAACACCGTATTACCTTACATACGGCATGAAAGCAGAAGTGCCATCACTCAGGATCCTACTTGAGAGTCAAGTACCTGAAGCTGATTGGGTTCGAGCACGATATGACTCGCTAGTCCTTTTAGACGAACGACGATCTCGTGCCCTCAATAATATTCAAATCTATCAGAAGAGAATCCAACGGGCTTTCAACAAAAGGGTAAGGCCCAGAAACATCAAAGAAGGAGATTTGGTTCTCAAGTTTGTTCGAGCTTTATTACCAGTAGACCCAAGGGGAAAATTCAAACCTAACTGGGCCGGGCCGTATCTGGTAAAGAAGATTCTATCAGGTGGAGCCGTAATGCTAACGGATCTGGACGGGAATGAGTTTGTCAACCCAACTAACCTGGACCAGCTGAAGCGCTATTACCTTAACCCACCTTTCTCAATGTCATTTGCAAAAGTTTATTAAAAACATTTTTTTTCAAACTTTTAAAGACAAGTCAAAAGCTAGAATTATTTATTCTACTGTTACAAACATCTTGAACCAATAGTCTCGATGTGTTTCGAAATTGCAAATTAATTCAGTCTGAACTACGTTTGGTTTGATTCCATCTATTATGGATACGTAGGCACCCCCTCAAAAGGGCACAACCACTGCAATCAAGAAAAAAAAACAGGAACGGTTCTTTAATAAACCTTTCTTATTTATTTCAAAAAAAAAAGAGTCTCTCCGACAAATTCGGAGGAATTACAAAAAAATCAATCAGAAATAAAAAAATCAGCACACAATAAATAATACTAATACTTAAATAATAAAAACTAGGGCATTTTTCCCTTTCCTTTGCCTTTAGCCTCCTTTTCGGTCCATCGGCGTCGAGGTGGAGGTGAACGCTCCCTAATCACTAGGGGAACCTCCTTAACCCGGGCTCGTTTCTTCAAACTTGATTCCCCGGTCATCTCGTTATCACGCGGACCCAGCCTGTCTTGGACTGCTAGCCTCGGTCCAAGTCTTCTCTCCAAATCATTAGCACCGGTCTCTTTAGCCTGAGTCTTAGTCTTTGACTTAGAACCCGTCCCCGGCTCAGCAAAGGTAGTTGGAGTCTCTTCGAAGAACCGCCTGTTGTCTTTGGCCGATTCTCGGCGGGCCAAGTCAAGTGCCTCTTCAATCTTCAAGGTCTTACGGGTCTCTGCTGATTCTTCAGAGGTCCATCTTCGATATGATTCAGAAACCCAAGTGGTCTGACAAGGACGAGGTATAGTCCATATGACACGGGTGAACCATCGCTGTAACCACGTGTCACACATAGCGTCCGTCAATTGGATCGAAACGCTAATAATTGCCTCAGTCTCAGGGATTTGCTGAAACGAACCGAACTGTCTTAGAATACGGTCCGGATATGTATGGACAGTCCAGTCCAAAGACAAGATCACCAGATAACGGGCCTTGTCCCTCCTAGCTAACCCCGTCAGCCTCGAAAGAAACCACCAGATGACATTCCACCTAATCAAAGGCCCACCATGGAACGTTAGTTCTTCATCCCAATATTTTTGAGTTATGTGATGACTTGATCTTATTCGGCGAGACCTTGAACCGATCTGACAGCTACGATATCTGGATATGTTCACCGGGGGCTCTATGATCGACAGACGCTCGGATAACCAGATCTGCAAAAATTTTCGAAAAGTCAAAAACTTTCGAAAATCAAAAATCAAAAAATCGAAAAATCAAAATTTTCTTAAAAATTGGAAATATTCGAAAAATTTCGAAAAAAAATTTTTTCGAAAAAAAAAAATCCGAAAAATCCGGAAAAATTGAAAAATCCGGAAAATTCCGAAAAATTCAAGACTACCGCAAAAATCGGGAAATCGGGCAATTATTCGAAAAAAACGATTAAATACCTGCAGAAGACGGATGCTCCCCGTCAATTGTCGATCCGGGTCGAGTCTTCTTGCGTCAAGACCCATAATAATCTCCCCAGTTATCAGCCAAGCCGGGCTGTGACCTGTCTCAATTTGGTCAACTATGCTGATTAGCCTGATCTCACCTAAGCATGAGTCAGCATCCATCCGACCTTCGAAGGCATATCTATGCAGCATACAAAAGGCAAAAGCCCTACGCCTATGGGTAGAAATAATTCTTTCACCAACTGGGTCCATGAATTTGTCAGCCAAGTCAAATAGGGAAACTGAATCTCCCTTCACCATACGGGCTGTCTCAGCATGCGACAGGCCTAGAAAATCCCTTAACCGCCTCCTTGGGCCAGGATAAAATGGGGGAATAGCAGGACGAGCATTAGGGCACCAACCGCCTATAGCTGCAATTTCTTCAGGAAGGGGACACATTTCTCTCGAGAAAATGCAAAAACATGGTAGGTAGTATCCCAAAAGGCTAAGCAAGCATCAAGGAAATGCGAATCTACCTTAAGTCGCTGAAGTGGGAATAAAGCCACAATTCCCATTTGAGTTAGATAGCTGAACTTTATCTTCATCTCGGAAATCCTGGGCCCACGCATGAAGCATCGCGGTCAAATGATCGATACCCATTACAAGAATAGTTTCTTTTATTTATCCTAAAAGTCTAAGGGATTTTAAGATAAAAAGATTCAGATGGGAATATGAAAAGTAAGAAGCCAAAGCCCTCTATTTATAATAGGGAATATCCCTTTTCCTAGTCATCACAGGAATAGGACTTTAATACCACTTCCCCTGCTTCATCTAGACATACAGGCCTAACCAGGGAATTCCAGGAATCCGTGTCAGAATCCGATTAGGAATCAAAGTCATCCCAAACATCATTATTTCCAAATTTCCAAAAAAATTTCGGCGTTCTTCTTTTTCAAAAATTTTCGAAAAATTCATCATTTCTTCCCCAGCATGAGTCAGTGTTTCGCCTAAATGTTACATGCAATTTGTTATGTATCAGCATACAGGTACACCCAAGACTCCCGGAAAATTCTAAGAAAAATTCCCCAGTGGAAAGTCCAGGCGACATTTTATATCTGTAAACAGATATACCCATAGCTTCCAAGGCAAGCTCCCGCGCAATTCTAAGACAGGATGTACCTGTAAACAGGTATACCCATAGCTTCCAAGGGAAGCTCCCGCGACATTATCAGCATCAACCCAGGTATAATTTCTACCTTATGGCTGGCGAGCCCTTCACGCAGGTCTAATGGACTCTAAACGACCCGATCGGAAGTCTGCCAGGTTTTAATCCTCGATTGACCTGTTAGCTACTCTGACTTTTGCCTTGTCCAAGCCTCAGTCAGAGTGGGGGCTCTGTAGACACCCACATTTTGACCGCCAGGTGTCTATAGTAGTTCCCGCCAAACACCCGATGATGATTGGACGTAAACGTGCTTTGATAGACTCGGATATGGGCTTGTAATCATGGACATTTGGTTTAGACTTTTTAAGGAGTTCAAATTTCATAAAACCAACCTCAAATCCAGGCCCAGTAGCTCGTTTCGAGTCAAATAACACTAATTTGGGTCGAATCCGGCACCAGGGGTAAAACCGTCTTTTAGCGACCGAGTCAAAACCCGGTCAAAGATTTTCCCGAGACACGTGAGTCAGCCGTGACACCTCACACGGTTGATTCCTACCCAAATTCCTACAAAATTTCAGATTCGTTAAAGCATTAAACAATTCCGTTAAAGGTAGAATTCGACCTCAAGTAGGAATTCTATCCGGAAACCGAATCAGACATTGACCGAGTACCAAATACTCGGCCAACACACCCCCAACCAGCCGAGATACCCTTTCTTCTTTGCCAAGAAAGCGGAATTCTCATGCTCCTCAAACTCCTACGTTTTCTATCCTAAGCGGTATTCAAACTCTCCTAAGCCAAGGTCGGAAACTCCCTATAAATAGGACCTACCATACAACACTTTCAAGGACTGAAAATCACATTACAACATCATATCACACCGAGAAAAACAGTCCTATAACACGGTTTACATATATCCTCGATAGCTAGCAAATCCCGACACCTTTCCGAAGCCTCGAAGTACCGACGAAACCGCACCATCATCCGGCCAAACCCGGCGTCCAACCACCCAAACCGACACCCTAAACTCATCCTCATCATCTCGACGCTCCTAAGTCTAAACCACTTTCCGACGAGCCTTATCCCGAGAAAGCAAAGCATGTAGGTTGATGGTGTAAATCAAACCCGTTTCTCCTTCTTCTCTTCTCTTCTTCTCGTTTTTTATGGGTCTTTTCGTCGGTCTTTTTTCTATTTTTTTCTAATATCGATATTATTAAAAAAAAACTATTTTTATATATCGAACATTCTTAGAAATATGATATCGATTCTATATAATCGAATATTGTATCGAAAAGAATTATATTAAGCTTTCGACGATATCGTTACATTTTTTCGTTCAAAACCCTTTTTTATACTTTTCGTTCGAAACAAACTTTTTTCAAAACCTTTTCTAAAGTCCTTCCGACTATTCAATATCGATTTAATAATCGAATATCGAATACGACGAATATCGAGAGCATAAATCGAGTACAAATTAATTCATATTTGTACGCGGTTTATCAAATTTTTCGAACAATGAGCGAAACCGGGACAGGCCCGCACGCGAGTCGCGCCCCTCACAGGCGACTCGTGTACGAGTCTGAAACCCGCGCTCCTTTTTAGCTTCTTTTCGTTCGTTTTTATTATTTTATCTACGAAACGATTTCTAAAATTTATATCTTTTCTAAAACTATTCCAAATATTCGATATTAATTTCGTAGTCAACTATCGAATATGACGAATATCGAGAATATTAAGTCGAGTACGAATTATGCAATATTCGTACGCGATTTAATCGAAAATTTCCAAAAAACCGCTTCCGAAAACAGGCCGCCACGCGACCCGCCTACGTCCCGGGCGAGCCACACGGCCGGCTGTCTAAGCGCGCCCTTTTCGTTCTTTTTATTATTTTTCGAGCTTCGTTTTTTTTATATAAAACAACGTTTTAACAATATTTTTTAGATTTTGATTAATTTTTATTTTCTCGATCTCGAATATTTATTTGCTATATTATTCAATCGTTACTAACTCGTTTTCTCGTGTTTGTAGCAATTTATTTTTTATCGTTTGTTTTATTAGACTAAAACGAACTTCACATGCTAAAATAACTTTGACGTTATTAGTTTAACATGCATTAAACGACTTAGCAACCCACTTATTTATTTTCCTCACATGTCTTAGGAAAATAATCTCTGCATATCATTCAATCGTCGAACTAACGCGTGTACACAAAACCGAACGATATCTTAGTAAAGGCCGCTAAGTGCGGGCGGGGTTGGGTGTTCTCAATGAGCTTCCCAACACGTACCCTCACCCCTTACTCAGAACCATGGTTTCCGGATGTCCGAATCCATTGGCAACGACAGTCTTTCAATATACGATTAACCGCGCAAGTCGGCAACGGTATCGAACTGCAAAGGGACGAACCCGATAAACTCTGACATCGGAAATGGGCCAGGTTTTAAATATGGCCCACTACGACATAGAGTGGGTTCGAATGGTTCCGAATAACCACAAAATTCGGTGGCGACTCCTACTTCGATTTAAAATTCTATTCGATCCATCTCATATGGAAATTCATTCGCCTCCCCAAACCCGCGCGTCGCCGCGTCGGGGTGGACCTATGTCATGTCCACAATTGCAGTTTGGTTTTTTGTTCTTGTAGTTCTTATATTTTTTGGGTGTTCAAAATTTGATGCGTGTCGTTTCCACAGTCAAAATTAAATTTATAAACACTACTAACTCTACGGTAGATAGGGTAAGTAGAGGTCGATCCCACAGAGACTGACGTTATTATCTAAGACGATTTATTAGTTAATAGCATAGATATATAGAAAAGGGGGGTTTTGTTGGTTTTGAAAATAATAACAATAAAGTAAAAAAACGTAATAATAAATTAAAAAATTAATCATAACAATATTCAAGACATGCAATTTTCGATATAGTCAGGTTAATCATCGATTTAATTAATTAGACTCAAATAGATCGGTAACTGGTTAATCCCATGAACGAACGCAAATTACCAGTTTTATCGTTTTGACTCGTTAAATCCCGTGAACGCACGCAAGTTTAATCCTAACCAAATTTATCAAATTAACCATGAACGCACGAATTAACCTAACAAATTCAGTCGCATTAAGAACATCAATCAATTGAATTATATATAACCAGAACGCTGCAATTAAATATAACTCAATTATCATACAAAATTCTAGCAATTAAATTAGACCAGAACGCTGCAACCTAATTTAAAACACTATTAATTTAACAATCGACTCATGTAAATAATCTAGGTGATCAGGCTAAATTAATAAACATGAAAACAATAGTCAAATTGTGAATTTCATACGAATATCAAAGTACTAATTAAACGTCAAAACAATAACATAAGCTCATAACTCATTGACAATAATCGATACATTACATGTTCGAATAACTGAAAGATTAAACTAAGTAACTAATTAAACGATAAATAAACTAAATAATATAGATAGATACAACCGTTAGATAAATTAGGAGTTGAATTGATCGCGTCCCGCATTAAAATCCGATTGAATTTGTACCAACCTTGGCCATGAAGGCCAAGGCCTTCGCCCTATTCCTACGTGTGTTTTTGTGGCTCCTTGTTGTCTCTCCCTTCTCCAAAGCCCTAATGCCTTCTTTTATAGTGTTGAATTTGGTCTTAGTGAATTTATTTCTTTCCTTAATTAATTGATCCTGCTCTTTCAATTCAACATCTTCTTCTTTCCTTTTTACACCCGATTTTCTTTTCTTATTTTTTCATAATGGGCTGATGGTTTCAAACTTGATTCCGACCCCATTAGATGATGGAATTAGACTTGTAAACATACATACGATTTTAGTAGTCTTTTCCATGTATCCATATTAAATAATTAAAATATATATTAAATATCCAATTTAGCACCAAAAATAACATAAGGCCGATAATATATCAAAGGTTACCAAACTTATAACGTTTTAGCTCAAATAATACAAAGATGACATAGAAAATATAATATTAAAGGGGGTAAAAATATGCATAAATATTGACTTATCAGTGTTAATCTTTAACAACCATGCTGTTATATGAGTAAAGTCACAGTCGTTGTTCTTCAAAGTCACAGTCGTTGTTGAGAAAAGTCACATTTCATTAAGGTCAGAGATGAATGTGTGTGTTGCAAGATTTTCAGTTTTTAGTGTGTAATATAGGGTTTCTTTTTATTGATCCAACCTCTGAATATTTATGTTGGTTTCTTTTTATTGATCCAACAGGACGTTTTAACCTGTACCTCTGCTGTAGTTGTAGTTGTGTTACATTGAAGTTGCTTTATTATTCCAATTATTTATGTTGGTTTCTTTATCATTGTTATATTTATTACTATCATTTTTTTTGTTGAGTATTGCAGTTTGTTTTTTTTATTCTTGTAGTTCTTATATTTTGTGGGTGTTAATCTTTAACAACCATGCTGTTATATGAGCAAAGTAACAGTCGTTGTTCTTCAAAGTCACAGTCGTTGTTGAGAAAAATCACATTTCATTAAGGTCAGAGATGAATGCGTGCGTTGCAAGATTTTCAATTTTTAGTGTGTAATATAGGGTTTCTTTTTATTGATCCAACCTCTGAATATTTATGTTGGTTTCTTTATCATTGCAAGATCTTCAGTGTTTAGCATGTAATATAGGGTTTCTTTGTATTGTCCCAACCTCTGATAGTTCTTTTTTGTTCCAACCTATATGTCAGTTGAAGACACAGTGAGTGTGCCTTATGTAGGGCAGAAGTTCGTGGACATCGACGGAGCATTCAGTTTTATCAATCTTACGCATGTTAGTTCCTTTGGTTTCGAGGCGAAGAGGTACACGACAACTAGATCTTTTGATGGTTCGATTAAGAACAAATTGTTGGCTTGTAATAAGGAGGGCAAAACAGCTAGCCAGAGCATGGTGAAGTTGTCGAGCATGGGAGAGAAGGAGGGGCAAGAGTCTGTGGAATCGTATGAACCCAAAAGGAATACGAAGGCGACGAGGACGCAATGTGGAGCAAGAATTAGGCTCTGTGCAATTATCGGGGGGTTTTACATTGAAGAGTTCATCGAGGAACACAACCATGAACTTGTGATGGTCAATGATAGAGAGTTTCAAAAGTCATCTTGAAGTCTATCAAGATATCACAAGGAGATGATCATTTGCAACTCGAGGGTGTGTAACTCTGTGAACAGTGTTGTCAGTGCATGGTTGACTGCTAACTGCGCGCGACTAATGCAGTTTTAATTTTGTGTGTGCAGCTGAAGATCGGGGCGACTCGGACATACAGGATGTGCAAGGAGATGTCGGACGGATTTCAAAACATCGGAGCATCGTTGGTTGATTTCAAGAACTGGGGGAGGGACGTCAAGTGCTTCGTTCACGAGCAGGATGGTCAATTGTTCATAGACCGGTTCAAGAGTTTGAGGGACAGTCAGGAGGATTTTTACTTTGACTAAGATGTTGATGCAGATGGAAGCTTACGCAGGGTCATTTAGGCGGATGGTGCAGCTCGAAGGAACTACGTGGCATTTGGGGATGCAGTTTCGTTCGACCCAACGTACGGAACCAACGTGTATTCTATGGTGTTCATACCGTTCACTGGTATGGACAACCACAAATGGTCTGTCACGCTTTGCAGGGCGTTACTATTAAAGGAGGACTATGAGTCATTTATCTGAGTCCTCTTTCGTTTTCTGGAAGCCATGGGCGGGAAGGAACCGTGTTATATCATTACAGACCAGGATCCCGAGATTTTAAAAGCCGTCCCAAAAATGTTCAAAGCAGCGCACCAACGGTGCTGCACGTGGCACATCATGAACAAGGTTCCAACGAAGTACGGCAGATCAAGAGAGGAGACCTCGGAACGTAAAAGCACTCAACGCAATTATTTGGGATGATGACATCGAGGCGTTGGAGTTCAATGACAGGTGGGGGCGGATTATGATCGACCATGATGCTGTGGGGATCGAATGGTTCGAAAATATGCTTGACATCAGGAGCAAATGGGTCGCCGCGCATTGCAGGGAGGTGAGGATGTTCGGAATTATGAGGACAACGCAGAGATCAGAGAGTGAGAACAGTTTCTTCAGAAAGTTTGAAGACAATAAAGGTACGTTGGTCCAGTTCTGGATGTGTTTCGAAAGTGCGATGGACCAACAGAGGCACATGCAGAAGAGGCTAAGCAATGATAACCGGCAGACATTCCCCAAAATTGGAACGACGAATATGATGGAGACCGACGCGGCAAGGGTGTACACGCATGTGGCATTTGCACACTTTTAGGAAGAGGTTAAGTTTTTGCTGTACACGTGCAGCGTTTGTGGGTATTAGAAGAAGGACGGGATCGAAGCAACAACAGTTATGGACTCCATTTGAGACCGCAACTACATTGTTGAATACAATCCAGGTATTAGCATAGAAAGTCACTGTCCACGTTGTCTAGCCACACTCACATAGCCTAACTATTAAACCTAAACGGTGTGATTCTAAACTGCGGTGAGTGTGACTATACAACGTGGTGAGTGTGAATGCACAATGTAATGAGTTTTATTCTACAATTCATTGAGTGTGACTATACAAAATAAAAGGTGTGACTCTGGAATGAGGTGCGTGTGATTGTACAACGTAATTCGTTTGACTCTGCAACGTAAGGACTGTGACTATGCAGCATAATGGGTGTGACTATGCCATGTAAAGGTTGTGATTATACCTTTGGAAAGTCACATTCTGTGCGTTGCGTAGCTACTGTCCGTATGGTTGAGAGTCACACTCTTTATGTGTTTTAATGCACTCGCAGGTACCTGTGAGGTCAGCTGTACTGAAGTTCCATCGGTATGGAATTCTTTGCAGGCACGCTATTTGGATATTTTCTTTCAAAGGACGGGAGACGATCCCGGAACGGTATGTGGCTTGTAGATGGACAAAGGATGCTCTACGTAATGTTAATGCATGTCCCCTGACAGAGAGTCGCCTAAGCGATGAGAAGGCTGTTACAGTTACGAGGCTATTTTTGGAGTTCTATGAGACCGTCAGTCATGTCAGCAAAATGGGTAAGCAAGACGTTAGTAATTTAGCTGACATCATTCGCGACTTCAGGTCCGATGTAGCGCCCTTTGTTGGCCCTTGTAGCAAGACGCAAGAAATAGAGAAGATCCTCGGCTGTACGAGCGCAATTGAAATAACGATATTGCCCCCGAAGAAAGCCAAGAACAAGGGCAGTGGGAAGCGGATGTTGTCTTCTAAGGCGAAGACTGCTGCTTGCCGTGAGGCCTAAACGGCTGTGCAACAACTGCAAGAGGATGGGGCACGATGACAAGAGAAACTGCCCCAACCCATTCGTTGAGGACCCACCTATTGCTAACTTGTCTGTCGATGTTGAGGAGGAGGAGGACCCGGTAGTGATTGCCGAGGAGGATTGTTCGTGAATATCCTTTGTTATGGAGAAACATTTTTTTGAAACATAAAGATTGTTGACGTTTGAAATAGTCAAGGTCCGTGATATTGCTTTCGTATATTGCGGACCTCAATCATTTCTAATATGGTGTAAGACGTAGATCATGGGGCAAATTTGTTTTTTGAAACATAAAGATTTTCGATGTTTGTAATGGTCAAGGTCCGTGATATTGTTTACGTCTATTGTGGACCTTAATCATTTCTAATATGGCGTAGTCGCAAATCATGGGGTCCGTAAAATTGTTTTTTGTTGATTGGCTGTAAAAATACATTGAAATAGCAATCGTTTGTAATCGTTTGAAATAGCATTTGTAATGCGTCCTTACAGCGTAATGCATTAGTGTGTATCTGAAATGCATCATCTTTGGCTAAAAATACAACTGTACAGGAACATTATGCCCTTAATCTTTGGTTGACACGAAACAAGTGAGTGTGACTTTACAGTAGGCACGGTGTGATTCTACAACAAGAGGTGGAGCGTGGATACACTAATTGTAGGAGTGTGATTGTACAAGATAATGACTGTGATCCTACAATACACTGACTGTGATTCTACAAAATGAAGTGTGCGACATTTGAAAGGCAGAAACCTAAACTGATTTTATGACATGATGACTGTGATTATACACCACGTTGAGTGTGACTATACACCATGTGTCTGTACATTAGAAAAATAGCGACGGAAATAGAGAAATAGCGAAATACCGATGGAAATATTTGTACATTGGAAAAAGTTCATCTTTTACACAACACTTAACATTTGAAACATAAAAAGATTCTACGACACAGTACTTGAAACATAAAAACATTCCACGAGATAATGCAGAAAACGTTTAAAACAGTCATTAAATCTTAAAACACATAAAAACATCCATTACATACCATTAAACGCTACATTTTAACCCATACATACTTAACCCTCGTATTTTTGAAGTATCTTCTTCAAGTTGGCCAAATCACGCTGGAACCCTTTTCTAGTGCGGAAACATTCAAGACACTTTTTCATCAAGAATTGGACGTAGTCGTCCAGTTCGGTCTCCTTTTCTGTATCGCCAATGGATGCCACAAAGTTCCTCGCGTCTATGGCAGTGGCGACTAGCTGCATGGCTGTTAATTCATTGGATCTAGTGGTATCCAATAAACCATCGTACTCCTCGATCAAACTTCTGATTTCTTCTATTTTGCTGACCATTTTTTTTAAGGTTAAAGAGGTGAAGTTGAAAGTAGTTGGGGTAAAAAAATGGCGTTGGTATTTAAAGAGGGGAGGGAGGAGATCTGTAAAAATTTAAAGGGGGAGACAGTAAAGAGGCAGTAAAAATTTAATTGAGTTAAGTGGGGGGTTCTATCGTCCTAAATTAATTAGGGTTAGGAGAATGAGGTGATTGTTAGTGTTCTCAATGTGCATTGAGACTCACAAACATCCCCTCCCAGCCACACACTTGATGTGTACTGTTTATTTTTTGTCGACATCGTTTTTACAGTGTCACTACTACAAAATTAGTCATAGACATCACCTAATAGACATAGGTTCAAAGTAAAACCTACCTCTATTTTTAATAGACATAGGTTATTTGAAAACTCCATGTTTATAAAAGAGAATATACATAGGTTAAAATTAAAACCTATGTCTATAAATTATAGACATGGATCAATGTAAACCTATGTCTATAAAATAAGAATACAAGTAGGACCTACAAATATATTAAATAAGATTTAATCCTCCTCATCACGCAAAAACCCAACTCCCTAACTCAAAACAAACCCTAATCGAACGCAACTCCCTCCATTTTTTACACTCTTCAGCCAACAACACACCTCCATCAAGCTCACCTTCAACCACACTCATCATCCTCCACATACCTCCGATCACTCGTGCTCCCCTGCTCCGACCTCCTCTGTCTCGTTTGCCCTGCTCTGGCCTGCTGCGACCATCCTCCTCCTCATTTACCAGCACCAAACACCAACTCAAAACGACTTATGGCATCACTGAAAGGATCGATACCCGAGACCTTCCTCTCCCTCTCACATTCGTTCGAGTCCCACAAGGGACCTTGGTTAGTCAAACCCGAAAGTAGCAATATCAAGCATGATTCTCGGCTTGAAGGTCTCATCAAGATGTCAGATCTGGTACGATTCCTTGCGTTTTCTTGATTTTGATTGATTTTTAGTGTCGATGATGCGTTTAGTTCGATGATTTTGCTTGAATTTTTCGTTCTCTGTTTTTTATGGTGATGCGATTGATTGCGTTTTTGCGACTAGTATGTTTTCCGGCGATTTGTTTTTGATGATTTGAACTTCTGAGCAGTAATTTTCTTGTTATTATTCGTAGTTTTGATATTTTTGCGCTCATTATTATGTGATTGATGGCGTTTTTGCAACGCGTATGTTTTCTGCGATATTTTTGATGTCCGTGTTGGGTTTTCTTCGTTGATTTTGGAATGTTTGCTGTTTTGAACTTACGAGCTGTAATTTTCTTGTTTCTATACGTAATTTTGATGTTTTTCCGTTCATTATTGTGTGATTGATGATTACTCCCAGGATGGTTCCGCAAACATCAGCTATGCAGTTAGTTTCTTGTCTACGGTTTTTTGATTTTGGTTTGACTATGCAGCTAAAAGGATAGCTCAATTGTATGATTCTGAGCTTGTAGAATTTTTCTTCTATCTTTTTTCCTGTGACATTTAATTTAACTCTCTTTGCGCCTTATCTAATGCTGATTCGTTTGTGTTAGTGTTTTGCCAAACTGGTTTACATTCCTTTGTTTGTTTATGCTGTGTTAGAGGAGCTAAGAAATGCTACAATCAGTCCCTTTGTGATGAGCTTCTTAGTCCAATCCTGCCCGCAAAACCCCCTTTCATCCACGTCAATTTGAAAGATGTGCTGTTGTTGGAAATTCTGGAGACCTATTACTAACAGAATTTGGTGAAGAAATTGACAGTCACGATGCAGTGATACGAGACAATGAGGCTCCTGTTAACGAGGTGATTTCCGTATGCCAGATAATTTACTTTTACCGAATCAAGTAAATGTAGCAACTGTTCCTACTATGTGTAATGCCTTTGTGAGCTCGGTGACTTTCGTTGTCTCTTTTCTCCTCAAAACCCTTTTATCATCAAAAAGTATCGGAGTTTTATTGTTATGAACAATCTCAATCCTTTGATGCTAAGGATTAATGATTTCTCAATCGGAGTTATAGCATATTTGATTTTGACAAATCAATGTATGGTAAATAGTCTCATATTTGATTTACTAGGGTCCATCAATAGGCTGTTAAGCTTGTTCTATAGATTTTGGCTTCTGCTAGCAGAGTTACTACTGAACCTAGCTTTGCATCATATGTGTGCTTATTCCTGCCTACCTTCAAATTCTGCGTTACTTTTCCACCCCTATTACTCTCATCTTATTTTTGTTTGTAATCATAGGGAGGTTATGAAGGTGCTACCTCATTCGTTTCAATTGTAGGCGGTTATTGAGCTTTGATTAAGTGGAAGATAAAATAGGAGGGAGTAGATATATCCCATCCGAATCAGAATCATTGGCAGTTGCTGTCTTATAATCACTCAAACATATTAGTACTAGTAGTATACGGAGTATAATTTAGAAACAAAAACAAAGAGGGCCATGAAATAAAACAAAGGTAAACCATGTTTACACTGATCAAAAAATAAAATGCAGCGCGTTTGACAAAATATACAGCAAGATCTAGGTTTGTATATGAGGTATAGAAGGCTATTGATGATAAAGTCAGAAATCATAATGATGATTTCACCCTGAGAACTTCCTTATTGTACACCAACTTCAAGTTTGGCTAGTCTAGTATAGAAAATCTGGGATGACCAAGTATGTTCTTTCTGTTCTATTTCTTTCTATCTACTGCTCCCGGACATGTTTTCATTTCATTATTGTATTTCTCGCAAACGAGTATAAATGCTACTCGTAACATCATAGTGGGTACTTAGTCAATTTAACCTCAATTACAACAAAATTTTTGATGATTTTGTATCATGTTTCATATCATAGATTAATGATAGATCACCAATGATTACATGTGTGCAATTAAGTCATTGGTGTTAGTTATCTAATTAACTACTCCATTCTAATTAGATTGAGTAATTAGATAGAAGATGTCTCAATCTAATAATTAATAGAAGATGTCTCAATCTAATAATTAATTAATACGGTTGTATGTATGTGTGGATGTGCAGTGGATATTTTGGGTCGGACCATTCAATGGAGCAATGGTAGTAGCGGCATACCATCAATACAGTGAATGAAGATGATGGACTTATCTTGGTGAATGAAGATGATAATGATGATGGACTTATTGGTTTTGAATTTGAATTTGTTCTCTCTTTTAATTTGCGTGTGTGCAGTACCATTTTGCTATATGTATGAGTAGTAGCCTACTGTTTATCAACTCTCCTTTCTTTTTTTGCTTCTCTTTTTAAGTCTTGGGAGTAAATTGTTGAGTTTTCTTACTCCTTTCAGAAGTGAAGTATCTCTATCAGCCAATCAAATTCTTATTCAAGGAAGGAATCCTTAAGGTATGGGCATTTCAAATTTAGTTATTTTTGTGTACACCATCCGGTTTAGTCCAAAACCCTAAATTCTGGCCAGGTAAGACAACAAAACCTGGAAAACTCTCCCTCATAAGTTTTAATATTGCTGCATTCCCATGATCTTGAACCTGAGACCTTTTGCTAAGCTAGATTACTAAATCAACTGTTTAACTAAGTGTAGATAGTTCATATATGGAGTTATATTTATGGAATTTGTTACAGGAGGCTGAACTTAAAATGTTTGCAGATAACCAATACTCATTTCTATGAGACTAACGAAGGGTTGACATTCATTTGGGTTCTATGTGGGGATGGATGTGATCTAGGGTCTGGATTGTCAGTTCCTCAAATCGGCCCACAAAATGACTATTCCTTGGAAATTGCATCTGGTCCTTGGAACTCATCTTATACATCAGCTATGTCTAGGGAAGTTTTCTTTCTTGACATTGACTGCCAAGCTCGAGAAGCCCACACGCTGGCTTGAAGCAGGTCACGTCATTTCACCAGCACAAGTACAAGTATCTACGAAGAAAGAACTTTTTCCTCATGTAACTTCAATTCTTCCTCATTTACAAAGGCCAATGTTGGTAGATAGACTGAGAGTAATTGATTCTGATTGTTTGCATCTGTAATGGTATTGTAGACTCTCAAACCAAAGGAAGACATATCTGATGATTCCATGTCACACCATTATAATGGAGATGGAGATACCTAGGGTTGCTTGTATATTTGATGCAGTTACTATTTCAGGATTGGGATTTGGTTTCCAAGCTAGAGGAGAGATCCAGCGTGGTTCTAGAAAATGAGGAACTGGATTACGAATTGGTTAGTACTTATTCAACCCTACTTATTCAACCCTACTTACGTAACTTTAACCCGTTTCACGACTTACAGAATACGAATCATTAAATGTTAACTTCAGCCTTGGAAACTCTTTAATGTTGTTAATCCTTGTTTGATTGACAGTAGATAGTTCAGAGAAAGGTTTAGAAGAACAACGCAGCGGTGTCTTGATTCTAGTCGCTTTGTTAGCATGTTTATTACGTTTACAGATTGGGTATCCAATTTAGATTTTTAGTTCCGTAGTGTGGAAGGAAGAGAGAGAAAATGTCTTGTGGCTGTAATTAATTGTTTTGTTATTTTAATAAAATAATAAAATTTAATTAAATGGTGCGCCAATTTTGTATTTTTTTTATGTAATTTAGCTGTTCAATAGACATAGGGCGTACAAAATAACCCATGTCTATATTTATAAATAAACATAGGGCAAATAAATAACCCATGTCTATGTTTTAGATACACATAGGTCGTACGACCTATGTCCAAGTATTTGACAATAGATGTCACTCAACTTAACATGGGTCGCAAAACCCATGTCTATTAGTGAAAATGACCCATGTCTATTTGATGTTTTGTAGTAGTGTGTGTGCGTGTATTGTTTTATTTCACGCATATGCTTGGAAAACCACGAACAACAATCTGATTTTTTTTGGGAAACCATCGTTTTTTTGGTGTCTTTTGTAAATACGGTGAAATAATCGTCGACATCGGTTTTTTTTAAGGTGAAACAATCGTTTAATTTTAAGGTGAAATAAACTGAAAGAAAATGGATGGTCATATATGTAGGGTTACTTAGTTTAATTAATTAGTGAATTCGTGGTTGTTTGTCATGACTTTGCATAAGTTTGACTGTGACTATGAGTCAAAAGTGGCGTGACTGTATCACATCAAACATGCGACCCTGATACTGAGTTGTCATTCATCTGATACTCAAAAGATACTCCAACATGAGATTTCTCTATATTCATAAAAAGTATTTGTACTTCACTACACATTCACACCTTACGGTGCGCTGAGGTCTTTCGTTCCACGATTCTTCCTATCTTACGTTTTTCGTCGAGTTTTTTCCATATGTTTGTCTCGTCCGCTATGAAAGCGTGAATTTTCTGCAACACGTCCCCACGAGCTTCATTGATGTTGATGCGCGCTGTCGCTGACACGCATGCAAACAATATTTTTAGTCCCAACTCACTACTATGTAGTAGCGGGAAGTCGAGGTCGAACCACAAGGAGGCGGTTAAGCGATATTGGTCAAGTCTGAGGTTTAGTTGCGATTGGGATTGAGATGGGGGTTTTGGGACGAGAGGAGTTAAACTAATGCTAGCGAGCTACACAACTAAAGCTAGAAACAATAATGGGAAAGACGTTAGGGAGAGTCGGAAATCAAGATAAAAGTATAACATCACAAGAATTATCACAAGGTGTATAAAGGAGGTTCCACTTTTCAGTTTCCCAACCAACCAAGTCTAAGCCCGCTTTCGCGACGAATAAACTAAGGTCTCTAGACGGAATTACCCAAACCTCGAGTTTCCCCGTATTGGTCCGAGTGAGTCAAGTCAACCTAGGTGATCAAGCTAAGTCAATAAAAAAACAACAATCCCATCAAGACAATATCACCCTCAACTACAATAATCTCACAAGATAAAACATTTTCCTAGAATTCCTCCTCCCCTAGCCCCCTAACTAAAGTCTGTGGACGTCCGTTCGCACCGCCCGACGCTGCGGGACCGACCCGGTTTTTGAACGTGTAGCGGCGGCCACCCACGCGGCCCCCTTCCTGTCGGGGGCCGATCCGATCTCGCGTACGGGGCGATGTCTTGGACCTCGATTCAGATGACAATCCTGACTTGTACTAGACGGGTGCGGGCACCTGTGTTTCCGTTTGGAATCGATCGATCGTGGTTGTAAATGTTTAAAGGCTGATTTGTTTGGTAAGGCGACCTTTTTAGTGAACTGAATTCGTTGCCGATTTGTGGAGTCGCCACCGAGTCACTTATGGGGACTCAGAAACCATTCAAGTCAACTTTGATCCCTTCCCGGCTCAAAGTTGAGTGGCACGGGACCTAAAGATAAAGACTTGTACCCTTAAGCACTCCATGCCTGGAATGACTCTCATTGCCAATGGTTTCGGACATCCGGAAACCGTCGATTCTGAGTAAGGGGTGAGGGTACGTATTGGGAAGCCAACATCCGATAGATGTCAACACCCGATCCCGCCCGCACTATAGCGGCCTCTACTAATCAATCGGTGGGCTGATAACCTAGTTCTTTTGTTGTGGTGGAAATACTGTAACGTCCGTTGTTTTAACCCTATGTCTTTTACTATGGAAATACAAGTAAGTGTTGTTGTCGAAATAGTTGTATTTACATTCTTTGCATGCGATTTCACGTGACAAACAGGCCATGAAAAGATGCACGTAGGAGAGTAGAGAGTACCAGTACTATACGTATTAGCAAATCAGTTTTAACGTGATAATACGGATATTAGTCATTCTTGTGGTATACCTTACATGGTATTCTGCTTAAGATGCGTCGATTCGGTATTAATAGAGATGCATCGAACCTAATAAGGTGGGCACCCGGACTAATGCGGAACCCGACCATCGCTTTGTTCAGTTTTAATTGTTTTACATTTTGAATTCCGTGTTAGGTGATTTAGCATGCGATTATAAGGTCATAAAAGCAATAAATCATACAAAAAACTGTAAATGCGAATGTAAGTAAATCACATTGTGAGGAGTTGCACCCTCGGAGTGTACACTAAACGAGACTCGATGCATAGATAGTTGAGAACAGATCTCGGAATTACTCGGGTCTATTTAGTGTGTTTTAGTGTTCGCGGTTGAGGTTGAGACGTTTACGTGTTTTAGTAGATGTTCGTGGACCTAGTGTCCACATCTAGTGTTATCGTAGTGCATAATGAAAGAAAGTACAAATATGGAAAGTTTTGTTTAGATGACAACCTAGTGACGGCTCAGTTTCAACAGGCGGATCCTCCTAGCTTGACCAGTGATTCCGGCAAAGCTCCGTTACCGTTTACCCCTCCTGCGGCTACTCCGATAGAGCTTCGTTACTATGGACTAGTTCAACGGCTAATCCGTCAGAGCTTCGCTACTAGACTTGAGCTAGTCGATCACAGGCACCTCGGTATCGAGTGGGGTGCTCGAAGGTGAGGAGTGGCGTCGATGTCGCTTTTATCGGAACTACGATCGAGTGGATCGTTCTCCTCGGGTGTCGGAGTGCGAGCCCTTAGCGAGAGAGTTAGAGGGAGAAGAGAAGATGAGAAATTGTGTGTCGAATGAATGAGGCGGGGAGGGGGGGGGGGTATTTATAGGTGTTTTCGGCCCTCGTCGCCCATATGGACGCCTGAGCTGGGGCGCACCAAGACTCAGGCGCCTGGGGTAAGGCGCGGGGATACTAAGACGCGTGAGGTGGGGCGGTCGGAATTTTGAAGATACGATTTTGATACTTTTCAAAACCGAGAGGGAGGAGGATAATACAATACTTGGGGATTAAGGTTCCTGTGGCTTGACCTAGCGCCGTGAACGTTAGTGGGCCTCGGGTGTGCATCCCGAGGTTCGCTTGGCGCGGTGCTGACTCGGTTTGAGTTTCGGGACCGACTCAGGGTCCCGGTGTCGGAATTGACTCTAATTAGTGTCTATGCGACCGTAACGACACGACTAAGGCTGCCATCATGTTAGTTTTAATTTTTTCGAGTAATTATTTGATCCGTTCTATAGAAAACTACCTAAATCATCGCGAACCCGCGTCGCGTTGCAGTCCTATCGTCATTGGGTGTTTGTCGGGCACCTCTGCAGCCACCAGGTCGAAATCTGGGTGTCTATAGAAGACCCCACTTTGAATGAGGCTTGGACAAGGCAAAGGTTAAAGTATAGCCGCCTAGGTCAATCGAAGATTACCACCTGGTGGCTGTCCGGTCGGGTCGTTTTAAGTCCAGTGGACTACGTGTTGAGGCTCGCCAGCCATAGCTTAGAAATCATACCTGACGTCTTCGCTTGCGGTTGCTTGCTTGTGCCCGGGCCGTTACTTGATATCTCATTCTTTGTTCTTTATGCGCGCGCTTGGCCTCTTCGATTGTTTAAAAGTTCTTTTAATTTTAAATGTTTTTGTGTGTATGTGATGCGTTAAGCGCACGTGCAAAGTACGTTCTTATGTGTTGTCTTTTATTTAAATGGATATTTTTGGGGTGCTTCTGAACCCTTGGGCGAAATGAAGTGAAATGACAAAAATGTTCGAGGGCGTTAGTCTCCACTCGAACACCTGTCTTTGGGATGCCTCTGACCCCTAGGACAAGACAAAATGAGGTAAACTACTCGAGGGCGTCAGTCTCCACTCGAGTAGCTGTCTTTCGGGATGCCTCTGACCCCTAGGACAAAACAAGATGAGATAAACTATTTGAGGGCGTCAGTCTCCACTCGAATAGTTGTCTTTCGGGATGCTTCTGACCCCTAGGACAAAATTGCTGTCGTAAACTACTCGAGGGCGTCAGTCTCCACTCGAGCAGTTGTCTTCGAAGATGCTCTGACCCCTAGGACAAAGTTGTTGTTGTTAACTACTTGAGGGCGTCAGTCTCCACTCGAGCAGCTGTCTTCAGGGATGCTCTGACCCCTAGGACAAAATTGTTGTTGGTAAACTACTCGAGGACGTCAGTCTCCACTTGAGCAGCTGTCTTCGGGGATGCTCTGACCCCTAGGACAAAGTTGCTGTTGTTAACTACTCGAGGGCGTCTGTCTCCACTCGAGAAGCTGTCTTCGGGGATGCTCTGACCCTTAGGACAAAATTGTTGTTGTTAACTACTCGAGGGCGTCAGTCTCCACTCGAGCAGCTGTCTTCGGGGATGCTCTGACCCCTAGGACAAAATTGCTGTTGTTAACTACTCGAGGGCGTCAGTCTCCACTCGAGCAGCTGTCTTCGGGGATGCTCTGACCCCTAGGACAAAATAAACTACACGAGGGCGTCGGTCTCCTCTCGAATGAAAAATGCTGTGGAGGTATCAGACTCCTTCGAGGGCGTTGGTATCCACTCGAAAATTGTTGTTGTTGTGCCTCCGGGATACTAACGTCCCTCGGGCAAAATTGCTGTTTGTTTATTTGTTAGTTAAAAGTTTTTGTCTAGTGAGTTTGTCTTATTTTCTTTGGGTTTGCTCTTGCTTTGTTTTAGTTTGTTATGCATTTTGAGATTTGTTTAGAGTTCGTTTAGGCTAGTTCGGTTCAGATTGCTTTGTTACGCGTTCGGGTGTACGTAGTGTTCAGGTTAAGCGTGGTTCTGATGCTTGTCTTATTATCGAGCGTATTTCGTCAATGTTGATTAGTAATTGCTTCGTTATTGTTACTTTACTTGTCTTAAAAGGCGCGTGCTTTACGTGTATCGAATTTAGAGTTTCGTTTGTTTTGCTTTAGTCTGCACTGGGCAGCTCGGACGCGCATTTGTCTGCGCTCCAATCTTCAGGCGCCTAGCCCCCAACGTGTCAAGACTCGGACGCGTCACCTGAAGCAGTCGGGTTTCTGGGGATCGGGTCTGTTTAAGTAATCGAAAATTGGGGCGATTTATTCATTTGTTTTAAGTCTCGAGCGCGTCACTCCCTTCGCCTACAAATCGATTTTTCGACTTTTCTTGCCAAAGTTCGCCTCGATTTCTGTCGTACGGGCCAATGTCGACTCCGGGTAATCGTTTTTTACTTGTTTATTTATCGTTTTTGTTTGATTTGATTGATTATTAGTTTGTTTTGTTGAAAACCCTAGAAAATTGTTTGGGGGTTTTTGATTCGTTAAGTTTCGAGGCTTGTGCTTAGTCCCATTGTTAAATTCGGGTCGATTAGAGCTTGTTAGGTTAGTTATAAGTTCGATAGGGGTTTTCGAGGTGCGAAAATGGCTTCCTAGGGTGATAGGTTCGAAACGCTAGGGTTAGGGACCGTTTTCCCGATTATTCCCGTGTTTATTTTGTGTAATCTCGTTCAAATAGTGTTTTTGAGGATGTGGGTAGCTCTCTTGTCGATTTTTATGGGCTAGGGTGGCTCTTAGGGCTTTCCGTGAGGTTTTGTGTGTCTTAAGACGGACCAAAAGGTTTCGTAACGACGCCGGATTTTCTCGAAACCACTTCCATCGTGACCGGGATCGAAAATGGGTTCTAACGGCCTTTTCGGAATTTTGATATCCTTATTCAAAATTTTGACCCTATTTTGACCTATTTGAGCTGTTTTAGCCTGACCTGAGGCGCGGATTTTCTCTTTTTTGTTTGATTTTGTAGTGAGAGATAACATCAAGCGTCCCGAGGAAGCTCCTAGTGATGAGATTGTCGGGACGAGTTCACAGACTCCCCGAGGGATTCGTAGGAGACGACAGAGCACCTCGTCTCAGTGTCGTGACCCAGAGGCCATTAATGAGGCCGATTTTGATGGAGTGAGGAAGCGTAGGCTTCCGGAGACGGTTGCTTGGAGGGCTCATGTTCCGGTTCCTGTACCGGAGGATGAGGAGATTATCTACGAGGATCCTAAGTGGGCTCGGGATTAGGATGGTCATCAGCTGCTATTTCACCTTGACCGTCACATTTCTCACCCCGTCGTGCGGGGTCTGGTGAGTGTTCTATTTGGGCTTGTTAGCTATGTCTTAGATTTTTGACTCTGGCTGGGCTAAACTAGTTTTGTTTATGCTCGTATCGTTTCGGTTTGCAGCCCCCAGGTCCGATGAGGACTTTCTCGGGCTTTACTACGTGTCTCGAGGTTTATTTTTAGAAGTTGACCTCTGTGGTAAAGGAGATTATCGCGAGGACTGCTCTAGGTCCCGTGGTTGAGCAGTGGGTTAAGTTAGTGGGTTGCAAGACTAAGTGCAACCTTATGGTGATTAGAGCGATGATAGATCGCTTCCACGCTACTACGTCGACCTTCCACATGGCTTTTGGGGAGGTCGGGATGACCCTAGAGGATTTTGGGATGATTACGGGTTTGCCCTGGGGGCCGGATGGGATTAGGTGGGCCGCCGAAGGTCCTAGGCTAGATAGTGATGGGGTGCGGGGCCTCATCGGGGAGTGTTTACCGCATGAGGCATATAGTGCGCCTCATGCTTTGGTGAGTTTGTACATCACCGATCACTTTGAGCGAGTGGCGGTGTTAGAGGGTCGATAACCCAACACGCCAGAGCAGGATGCTCGGTTGTGGTTGTGGTATTTCCTAGGGTCGACCCACTTCTCGGATAAAGGCGAGAGGTTTAGCACTAGGATTTTCCCTCTACTAGAGGACCTGGCTCAGCTGGGTCGTTATGATTGGGTAACCGCGGCTTTCGCGGAGATGACTCGCTGGCTGCAAGTCGTGGTGAGGCCGTTGGCGATAGATTCAGCCTCAGCTGTGCCCATCGTGGGTCCGGGCCTTATATTGGAGGTTAGCTACTCTTCTCACTCTTTTATCTCAAGTCTGCTTGGCTTTGGCTTAGTGTTTGCTAAATGTATTCTGGGTTTGTTGCAGGTTTGGATCTACTCCTATTTTCCATGTTTGGCACCCAAAACGGTGCCGGTTCACCCGAAGAGGTTCCCGGCGGGGATCGAGTGGAGGGTGGCTCAGCCTAAGAGCACTACCAGCCACTACCCGTCGGAAAATGCGCTGGTTAACAAGCTGAGTCTCGGGGATGTAAGTTTTCTTTATTCATGTCCTACTTAGCTTAGTAGCCCCCAAGGTTTAGTATTTATCGGAGTGTTAGCTCATTTGTGTAGTTGGTGGCCTGCCCTTGGGCTGGTTATGAGGGCGTGCCGGAGTATGTGGCCGCGTAGCTGACGCCTAGAAGTTACAGGAGGATGCTCTATTGTGTGCCAAATTTGGACCGTTTTTCCTCCCATTTAGACCCGTTTTTCCTCCGTTTTGCGAGAATAGAGTGCGATTATCGCCGTATTTTGCGTAATTCTCGCATTAGTGTCTCTCTTTTACATTTTACGTGTTTTTGGTAGTTTTCTGTCTATTTTGATAGGATTTTGACCGAAAACGTGTTTGAGCTTCTACGAGCATGAGAGAGATACGGTCCAAGAGCAAAGCACACAACTAAAAGTTCGAGTAATCCAATTGATCGACGAAGAAGGAGACCGAAAAAGAGGAGAGACTCCACCGGGTGAAACTTCACCTGGTGAGTCATCACCGAGCGAAGTTTCGCCCGACGACATTTTCCACTCCCCAAAGATTTTCATGGCAGCTTCCACCGGGCGAAACGACCGGGCGAAATTTCGCCCACTGGGTGAAATTTCGCCCGATGGAGAAAGACGCCAAAAATGACGATTCGTGAAGAAAATCTCACCGAGTGAAATTTCACCCGGTGGTGCCTATGTCGTCAACCGCAGGGTGAAGTTTTGCCCCATGAAGATGCAAAGGGTGAAGGTCTAGGCTTAATGAAGAAGGATTGGATTATGGGCCTTAAACTTGTGTGACCCATTAAGGAACTCTATATATACTTATCCTAGGATTTTGAGCCAAAGGAGGAGGAAGTAGAATCTTAAATTGTGCCTCCTTAGCTAAGGGTAGGAGATCTCCATAGTAGTAGTAGTAGTAGTTTGTAGTAAGTTTCCTAGAAAATTCTCTAAACAATTAGTAGATCTACTTAGTATTAGTGTAATTAGTAGACAAGTTTTCATCTTTGTGAAGATTATTGAAGATTCAAGGGTTTTGCAAGGGTTTATGTGACAAAACCCTTGTACTATTTCTTGAAGATTTATATTGCTCATATTGAAGATTGAAGATTTATGCATGAATTAGTGACAAATTCTTGTATATTTCTCCCAAGATTCAATCTTTATTATTAATCTTCACCTTTCACCTTAGATTTCTCCATAGTTGGTAAATTCTCTCCTCTCCCTTCTCTCCATTAGTTAGATTATGTTTTTCTCTCTTTTCTTAGTTTCCCTCTTAGTGTAATTGTTAGTGTAGTTTTCTTAGTTTCTCTTAGTATAATTGTTAGTGTAGTTTTCTTGGTTTCTCTCTTAATATAATTGTTAGTGTATTTTTTATAGTTTCTCTCTTAGTGTAATTGTTAGTGTAGGTTTTATGCATGCTTTAGTTAGATTATCCTTAGTTAGTGTATTGTTGATTATCACTATGATTAGTGAGTAGATTCCTTGTTGGGGAATTAGGGAGGAGGATTTGGATTACTTGATTCAAGGGATGTTGGTGGGTTGTTTACTTGTTGATTGTCAATTTTAAGGTTTTTGTGTCTTTGTTGACCTAGAATCGCGACTAGGCCGACCTTGACTCGCCTCTACCAATATGGGGAAACTCGGGGTAGAAATTACTTTAATTTGAGACTTACCCTTTCGTCGCGAAAGCGGGTTTAGGTAGGTCGGGTGAAGAAACCGAAGGGTGGCACTCTCCCTTTTCGACGTTGTAACTAAAACTCGATCCCGGGACTTTTAAGACCCCATTTCCGAATCCCGACTCTCCCCAACACCTCTCCTATTATTGTCCCTAGTCTCGGTAGTGTAGTTCGCTAGCATTAGTTAGACTCCTCTCATCCCAAAACCCCTATCTCAATCCCGATCACGATTGAGCTCTAGACTTGACCAATACGGCTTAACCCCTCTCCCTGTGGATCGATCCCGACCTACCACTACTACACTAGTTAGGTTAGTCGGAGTTATAAATATTGTTTGATTGTACGGGTCGCGACGCCCGCGCATCAAAATGGCGCCGTTGCCGGGGAGACGGTGACTAGTTAATTGATTAAGTCTTAGTTTTATTGTGATTGGATAATTGTTTTTCTTTCCTCTTACCCTAGTGCCATTAGGTGCTAGGAGGACTCATCGTTTGTTGAGTTTTTGCTAGGTACACTCTTGATTTAGGTTGCTTGATCCCCATTCGGAGAGCAAGTCGCTTGGAAACATTGTGACCGAAGCAACAACTCGATAGTGTAATCCTCCATCAATTTCACCATTTCTCAACACTCCATCCTCAAAACAACTTCCAAGGATTCAAGTATGGCTACACTTGGGTCCCATTCTCAACCATCTATTGAAGAGATTTCTTCACCCGTCTTCATTGGAGCCATCCCGAAGAGTTTCGAGCTTAAACCTTCCATCATCCATTTAATTCAACAACAAACTTTCCGAGGTTTGCCGGATGAAGATGTGATAGAGCATGTTTGTCCTTTCAAGGAAAGTCTTATTGGTGTCAAGCTTGAAGGTGTCACCGAGTGCCAACTACGTCGGATTCTCTTTCCTCGCACCTTGCGTGATGGAGCAAGGAGATGGATTAAGAGATTCCCCAACAATACTTTTCGCACTTGGGAACACTTGAGCAACGCATTCCTCGAAAAATACTACCCACCATCCAAGACCAACAAATTCCGAAGAGAAATTCAAACATTCCAACAACAAGAAAATGAGAGCATAAGTAAAGCCTGTGACCGATTTCAAACGTTGCAAAGGAAATGTCCGCACCACGGCATCCCTAGTTGGCTTTTACTTCATATATTCTTCCACTCGTTGTTGGATAATGCCAAAGATAATGTTAATGCGGCGGCAAAAGGCGATTTCTTTTTGTTAAATGAAATCGAATCTACAAAACTCATTGAAAGGATAGCCAAGAATGATGAATACTCCGAAAATGATCAACATGAAGAGCTAAGTGATGACTCGACATCGTCAACCGAGAGTAGAACCGAACTTGAAGCTAGAGTTGAGGAGTTGGTTAAGCAATTTGAATTCTATGTTGCTAGAACCAATTCTCCACCTAAGACTAGAACATCTCCACCAAGAAGAATAAGTTCACCGAGACGATCGTCCATTTCACCACCTAAATTGTATCATATTGAAATTTCATGTGATCATTGTGGGAGATATGACTACGATTCCGAATTGTGTATGAGAAAGGAAAGTGCTTTTCAAGCCAACACCCAAAGAACCCATGAAAAATCTCAAACGAACAATCCTAATTCGGGGACCGGATTTTATTCCATGCCTACTCAAGGATCATATCCTTTTCCAAGAGCCCCCAATCAAAGGGTTTATCCTAAATCTCATGGCTTCTACTATCAACCGAGACCTCCTCACACAAATCAATTCAATCAAGGCTATTACTATCCTCAAGGACCGCCTAGACCAAACTATGTTCCTCCCTTTGGAAACAATTCTCCATTCAATCAAGGTCCTCCAAGGAACTTTCAAGGTAACTTTCAATCCCTTTATGACATTTAACAAACCATCAATTTTCTATTGAAAGAAAATGCGTCAAACCGAGCTAGACTTGAAGCTTTAGAGGCACATTCGGCCTCGCAAGCCCAATCTTCTCAAGAGCCAACCGATTCTTTCAATCATGCATCCGTGAATGCCATTAAGGTAATGAGCAAAAAGGAACCGGTGAAACCCTTTGACCCACAAAATACATCTCATCCCTCAATCAATGAAAATGGTGAGAAAGTGGTTAAGGACATAACCGAAAGACCAAGAAGAGATCCATCAAAGTACCTTGTAGGAGACATTGCGTACGTTATTGAACAAATTTCAATAGAGTACACGAACTTAATCTCTAGAATTGAGGTACCACCCCTGAATGACATGCCACAAACCTCATTCAACAACCAAGCCTTGGGCATGATAACATTCACCGACCTTATCAAGAATATTGATACAAGCGCATCCATGCCTACCCCGTCCGATTACATCCGAGACATCATTTTGAAACCCGCCGAGAAGGAAAAAGTTCCCATATCTCCAAAGTCCAATCCTAGAGTCACAATTCCCATCAAACTAGGAGATCCGGGTAGCTTTGTCGTTCCATGCTCCATCGACCATGTCTTAATAGACCGAGCTTTGTGCGACCTTGGAGCCGACATTAGTTTGATGCCCTTAGCCATTGCTCGCACTATTTATATTAAAGACTTGGATTACTTTCCCGTGAACGTGCAAATGGCCGATGGAACCACTAAAGAGCCCTACGGATTGGCTCGTAATCTCATGGTTAATGTGGGGAATTTATATATCCCCACCGACTTCGTCATTTTAGACATGCCAATTGAGGAGAGAAATCCTATCCTCTTGGGACGGCCTTTTCTAGCTACCGGTGGGGTAATTATCGATGTAAAGCGAGGACGTTTATCTTTCAATGTCGCTAATGAAATGGTCCAATTTGTGCTTCCCGTGTTCCTTCCCGAAGATCCTCCTAATACGGAGTTTTGGAACCAAATGGTGGAGTTCCCATCAAATGAAGAACCTTCTACCGACCAATCTGTTTTTTGCGGTTTGTTGTTTCCTTCCCGAAGATTTGTTTTTGCGGTTTATCATTTCCTTGCCCCCTGACCGACCAATCTGTTGTTTTCTCAGCTGACCGATCCGGCTGATGAAATCAAGCCCCCGGATTTTCCCCTGACACTGCTTAGGGTGGATGCGGCTGAGATACCTTTCACCGAGCCCCTCCCTTCGTGTTCTGCTGAGGAGATGGATGCTGGGATAGAGTGGCGTGACCTGGTGTACCGGGTAAGTTTTGGCTTTCGTTTTGGGCTTGTGTTCTAAGAGTTAGGATTGGTTTGTCTAACTTCCGTGGTTTCACTTTTCAGGTTTCATCAACTTGCCATCAGCGGTTGTGGCAGGCCGCCAACCGCTTCCGGGCCTATGCCTCGAGGGTTTCCCGTGATACTTTGGGACCTCGATCGGTGAGTTTGTGCGATTAGGGTGCTTTTCTAGGCTGTTGGCGTACCCTCCTAATGATATGGTGGGGCAGCTGGAGACTCGGGTGACCGAGCTCAAGGCGGAAGCGGCTGAGGCGCGACAGCTTCTGCAATCTCGGGCTGACGAGATCGCCTTCCTAAAGGAGCAGCAGGCTCGGTCTCAAGGTGAGACCTTTGCGCAAGGTGAAGCCAGACATCGGGTTGAAAGGGAGGCTGAGGCTACGGGTGCTAGTGAGGAGATGGGAGGAGTCCCCGAGACAGTTACCTTAGACATGCTGTCGGGGATGGATGGTAGTGAGTCTCCTCTTATAGACTTGGAGGATCTAGGTTTAGATGGCAACCTTTGCGAGGTTGTGATAGCTATTGGTGCGGCTTCTAGGGGCCCTTCCTAGCCTCGATTTGTGTATGAATTTGTATATGTTGTATATTTGTTTTTAAATCTTAGTATTTCAATTAGCTAGATTAGTCTCGTGTTTTTGTTTGGCGAATTGTTTACCTAGATTGACAAGTAATTACTTTTGCGTTCATTCATTTGCGATCTGACCCAGTTTGGGGTGCGTTGACGTTGCACAGAGGTATGAAAACAATCCTTTTGGATGTTTTGAAATGCGTTAATTTGAGTCGGGAATCAAATCAGATAGTACGTCGATTAAAATATTTTGACTCGAGATGGACGAGATGTAAAATGCTAACATAAAATATTAGCGTGTTTTGACCGAGTATATTAGGAGATGAGTTTAGTTGCTTTGACATTCAGAACGAAATCTGAATTTTAAAATTTGGGCAACTTTTGAAAAAAATTAGACCACTTTTGCATACTCATAATATTGCCCTGTGAAAAAGTTAGACCACTTTTTGCATACTTATAATATTGCCTTGTTAGGCTACAGACGCGACTTGATGATGACTGCCAATAGGCTACAACACGCCTAGGTGGGGTAGCTTATCCTCCTAAAAAATAAAAAACGTCTAAGTCCCGAGCGTCCGACGGGTGAACTCACGTTCCTGTGGTCCCTGCATGGGTGCTTCATTTTTCAAGGCGGGTTTTAACGATTTCGGGAGGTCGTTCCTGATGTCCGGGGTGTCATGTGGTAACCATGGTTACGATATGGGATCGGTGTTTCTACCTTTGGGGTTGCTCTAGATGTTGCCCGCTTATATGTGGGCGCTTGGGCTGAGGCTCACGGGTCCAAGGACGCCTGGGCTCGGGCGTCTAGGCCGAGGCGGTTCGGGTCCGGGTTATGGAAATTTTTGTCGTTTCCTAATTCTTGTGGGATTAGGGCTATATATACGGGTTGTGGGTGCTCGTTTTAGACATACTAGGATACCCATAGAGTCTAGCACGTCTATATTTAGCGTCATGTCGGGTTTTGGGAATGTTCTTTCCGAGTGGGCTAGTTCTTTTAAGAAGTGTGACCCCGAGATTTGTTCAAATGATGGTTTGTCAGTGGTTGTCGCGCTAAGTCGAGTCAAGGTACATGATGACTTCTTATTGGCATGCTCTAGGTTTTGGGACTCGAAGGGCCATGTTTTTGCTTTTCTCGGGGGTAAAATTTGTCCTTTGCCCGAAGAGATAGATGCTATAGGTGGGTGGAGCTCGGTTCGTCCTTGTGTGCCCTATGGGGATGACGCTTATGTGGAGCGGTTTTACCATTTTTTGGATCTTTCGTCATTGGAGGAGGCTAAAGGTTATTTTGGTAAGGATGACAATGACTTAGAGTTGCTTTCTAAGGCGTTCTCACAGGTTGGTTCTCATCATGTTTCGGCCTTAGCGTGTAGGCGCGCTTTTAATGTTGCGATGGCTTGCTATCACCTTTTTGAGGATGCGAGGGCGCGTGAGGGCTGGGGTAACCCTCGAGTTTTGGATGTGGTGATGGGGATGGAACATGGACGATCACCTTCTTTGCTCATTTTGGGTGAGCTTATTCTAGGTCTTAATGCTCGTGCTCGACTCCACGATGCATCTTTCCGAGGTTTCAGGATCATTTTACAGTTTTTTATTTTATTTCTGTAGCTTGGTTTTCTTTGTTTTGTGGTTGCTTTGGCTTGGAGGTGTGATGTTTTGTCGTGTTTTGTACAGGTTTGGTTGCAAGAACAGCTTGGTTTAGTCGACCCTCCCCGATGCATCAAAGGTTATAGCTATAAGGGTTTCACGGGTCGGAAGACGGCGCAGGTGTGGGGCAAGGGTCATAAGGAGAAGGAGTGGCTCTCCTATTTGGCTAAGGATGAGGTGATCGCTAGATGGTCTATCCCGTGGTAGAATATTAGTGGGCGTACCGGATTTCCATTTTCGTCTTCAACATGGGCTTTGTTAATACTATCTATGAGGGATCAGGTTTATATTTACCCGGGCATGTTGTCAAATCAAATGGGTGTTCAACCTTCCATTCCCGAGGATGCTAAGGTTATTTCTAGTTCTGACCCATGGACCGAGGATTTGTTTAGGAAATTTAGGGCGCCTTGGGAGCAGAGGTTCTTGCGTCCCGTCGTTCGACCGACCGACAATGCTTCGTCCGGCGGAGGGTTTGTGAACACCCATCAGGACAGAGTAAACTTAAAACCTAGGAAGACAACACCACTAAGGGGCGAGGAGGTGACTCGAGAGACTAAGTGCCTGACCAAAGACAGTGTTACCGATCCTAGTTCTGTCAGTTCATCTAAGCGGGCCAAGACTAACGAGACCCATATTAAAATCGTGGAAGAGGAAGGAAAGTTTGACTGGCTGGGCTCGTCTTTGGCTAGGGCGTTAGAAGCTTGCCTTCAGAAGATCGAGGATGAGGAACGCAAGCAGGTACACCCGAATGGCAAAGGAAAAGTAAAGTTGGACCGGTAGAGCTCAGCTATTTTGTATTATGTATTATTAGTTGATATTATGTGGCGTATTAGTACTAGTTTTTATGGAGTTTTGACACGTTGTTGACTTCCGGGATGTCCGGGTTTCAGATGTTCGATGTAAATGCCTCGACAAAGGCTCGATTTAACCAAATTTTGTTATTAATGAGAAGGACGTATATTTTTTTTATTTTTTTTCGTGGTGGCTCGCAACTCGATTCTTCATTTTGCCCGGAGCGCCCTTTCGGGTTTTCACCCCGTTCTCGGCTCACCATATTTTATTTTATTTTATTTTTGCTCTTTTTTTTACGGCTCGCAACTCGATTCTTCATTTTGCCCGGGGCGCCCTTTCGGGTTTTCACCCCGTCCTCGGCTCGTCATTTTTTTTTACGACGGCTCGCAACTCGTTTCTTCATTTTACCCAGGGCGCCCTTTCGGGTTTTCACCCCGTCCTCGGCTCGTCGTTTGTGCTTCGTCATTTTAAATCACTCGTTGGTTAAGACGTGAAAGGAGTCCCGTTTTGTACACGAATCGATTAACCGATTTTTGTTTGTTTGTTTGTTTGTTTTGGTTTGGTTGTACACAGAGAAGGGTTCCCTACGTATCCATTTTGAGGCGGAACCAAACCATGTTCGTAGTTCATTCGAAAAGCGCGAGTGATTTTGCTTTAGACTCGTTTATGCGATTTATCGATGCGAATTTGGATTTTGTTTTTGTTTTTTTTGCTTCCCCCTAAGTCGGAGGTCGGGACGTGATTTTCAGAGTGTTTACGGGTAGTATCGTTGAAGCTGATCCATGTTGGTTGGGGTTGAGAACTCTTGACCGTCTATGTCGGTGAGGATCACGACGCCCCCCGAGAGTATTTTCCTAACGAGGTATGGGCCCGCCCAATTTGGTTTGAATTTCCCTCTAGGGTCAACGGGAAGGGGTGCTCTAATGAACTTAATTACTAAATCTCCCTCGTGTATGTTTCGGGATTTCACTAATTTGTTAAAGGCTAGCTGGATTCGTTGTTGTTAAGCTTGTACGTTGGATAGCGCATGCATCCTACGTTCGTCTAGGAGTACTAGCTCGTCATATCATTTTTGGTTCCATTCTTCCTCAGGGATACCACTCTCGGCTAATATTCTTAGTGATGATATTTCTAGCTCTATCGGTTGGACGGCCTCGGAGCCGTAGGTTAGGTAATATGGTGGGGCTCTGGTAGGTGTTCTATACGATGTTCGGTACCCCCATAAGGCGAAAGGGATTTTGTTTGGCCAATCCCTGTAGTTGTCTATCATTTTCTTAAGGATTGTGGTGATGGTTTTGTTGGCTGCTTCTACGGCCCAGTTTGTTTGCGGTCTATAGGGTGAGGATTTGTGTCTTTGGATTTTGTATTTGTCTAGGAGCTTTTGGGTGTCGGCCCTGAAGTGAGCCCCCTGGTCACTGATGATCTCATGAGGTATACCGTAGAGGCAGATGATGTTGTTTTGTAAGAATTTGACTACTTGTTTTGAGGTTAGTACGGTGTAAGAGGCAGCCTCTACCCATTTGTTGAAATAATCGACGGCCACTAATATAAAGCAGTGTCCGCCGGTCCCGGATGAGTGTACTTTTCCTATGATGTCTATCCCCCAAGTAGAGAAAGGCCAGGGTGTGGCTATAATGTGTAGAGGATAAGGAGGTAGGTCTTGGATGTAGGCAAATATTTGGCAGTTGTGGCAGTGGCGAACGTGACGTCGATAGTCTGTCTCTAAGGTAATCCAATAATAGCCCAGTCTCATTATTTTACGAGCTAGTAGGTGTCCACTCATGTGGGGTCCGCACTCCCCGTCATGTACCTCTTTCATGACTCTCTCGGATTGGTTTTTGTTTATGTATCTAAGGAGGACTCCTTGTGGGGTTTATTTGTATAGTAGCCCTTGATTTAGGACGTAATGGGTGGCTTGTATACGTAGGGCTCTTTTATTCTTGGTGTTAGTGTCAGGTGGATATGACCCGTGGGTTTTAAAGTCTAGGATTACTTTGTACCAAGGTTCTTCGGGGGTATCGTCGGTTTCGAGGTCATGGATGTAGGTTGGTTGTTTGCTTCTCTCTATGTAGATAGGCATTGAGAAAAGGTGATCGGGCATGTTTATTAGTAAGGCTAGTTTGGATAACGCGTCGAAGAATTGGTTTTCCTCTTGGGGTATGTGTATGAAGTTAATTTCGGTGAATTCCCGGGACATCGCTTCTACTTCGGTTTGGTATGGGGTTATATTTTCGCTATAAACTTTCCGGGTACCCGTAGCTTGGTTGACCGCTAAGGATGAATCTCCATGTACTCTAAGGTTTTTGACTTCTAGAGATATGGCTGTTTTTAGACCTATTAGGCAGGCTTTGTACTCGGCTGCGTTGTTGGTAAGTCAGGTTGAGTGGTTGTTTGTTCGTTGGCAAGTTTATTGTTGTTTGGTCAATGGTTGGTTGAATCTAAGGTTGTTATTCCCGATTTCTTTTTTAGGGTGAAGTTGAGTGGGCTGTCCGTGGTAGCCCTTGCGTTTTAGTCAGTTGTTATCGATAATTGGCATAAAGTCGAGTTTTTAATCGTTAAAGTAAACTGTTGAAAGAAGTTGAGCGATTGTCGAGGCATGTTTGTAAAAAAAGGAAGTTGTTTTATTGATAATAGTAAACGGGCTAGATGCCCGTGATTTTGGTTTTGGGGGAGGTGGAGGACATGCTCCCTCGCATCTTCCGGACTCGATAGAAAGAAAACGTTATTATTATTAGTATTAAGCCTAGGCCCTAAGATGAACTAGACTTCGACTCGGACCGGCCATGCGTGCCTTTAGAGGAACCTTCGTTGATGGGACTCTCGGTGTTCGCGCGGATCGCTCTCTTGGTACCTGGAGCCAGTCCTCCTCCGAAGACATCCTACGGGGACGTAGACCCCTTTGTCAATCAGGTCCTGTACTTCATGCTTGCATACTTGGGTCTCATGCCCTCGGCCTTGATGGTACAGGCAGTAAGCGTTCGGATTCCAACCCGCTCCCCTCTTTTCTATAGGTGGGTCTGGGGTGGGTCCCACTGGCCATCTCCTGCAGTTTTCGGAGGGCTTCAGCGTAAGATTCCCCCAATTAGGTGAATTGCCTAAAGGGACGGCGAAGGCCTTTAGGCTCGACAGGGTGTGCGAGCCTGGCGTATTCAACATACAGATCCCCACTAAGTACCAGCTCCCGACTTATCGGTCCTCCCTAGGGTTTCCTCTCGGGTCCTTCGAGGGTCTCAAGGCAACGCCTGACGTCGTCGATGGAGAAGGAAATTGACGATACTATCCAAAGTATCCCATGGACCACATTCACCAAGGCATTGAGCTGGTCGATCCTACTTTTGTTGCTATTAGGTGCCATTCCTAGATGAAAGAAAGGATCATGAGGTCGGGACCTACCGGGCGGTTTAGGGTCTCGAGGAATGCTCGCGATTGAGCGACGCGGAAATGAGACCCTTGACTCGTGTGTACGGTCATTGGCTTAGGGACTCAGGTGCTTTAGACTCTTGGTGTATTCGACGAAACGCCTAACGTATCTTAGGTCTCTACAACGAGACGATTTGACACAAACCTCGGTGGTGAGGCTTAAAGAGGACTTCTCAAAATGAGACGACCCAAAATGTAACACTTCGAGTCGAGGTGATCCCGGTAACTAACATAGACAGTTAAACACACGGTTGTACGACGTAAGAGGTTGATCGCGATCCCGGTTCGGGATCAAAGAATTTTCGTATATGTTTTCTTTTCGAAAACGACCGATCTTTCCAGAAAAGATTTTTTTTTGAAAAGGGTGATTTGTAGTGCAACGAGGGCGTGATGACATCGTTTGTGACGTGAAGGTGTGTTGCTATTCATGTGCGTCGGAAATCCGACGATAGCAAAAGTGCAAATGGTGCTTTTTTTTTTCCACAGGAAGCACAGATTTTAAGGGAACCGGTTTTGAAAATGATGATGTGGCGCTTTTATCGAAACTACTATTATTTAGCTAGTTCGATACTTATGGTGTATGTGGTGCTCATGATAGAGCGTGGTGTTTTTGGAAATGATGTTTTGTGAGTCTGACCGTTTCGGGTTCCTTGACTTCATTAATTGAAGATTCGGTTGTGTTAACGGTTTGTGTGTAAAAAAAATAAAATTAAAAGATAAGAAATGTAACCGTTTAGTGTACCTCGATCCCATTGATCGGGAGTCTCGGTGGTATTAACGGTGTTCGTTGTTGACGGGTTTTAATTTGGCCAAGGTGATGGCATCAAAAATATTATATTTGTTTTGAAGGTGGTGAGTGTAAAATTTGCCACGATGACGGCATCTAAAATGTTTTTTTTAGAAATCGCAACTTGACCGGAGTATCAACTTTTAAAAGGTCGTTTTGAAAAGAGGATGTGTATTTTTTTGAAAACGGAATTGGGTGCGGTTGAATATGTTAGCCTGGTTGAATCCAGATTTTTAGTGTTTTATTTGGGTGGTTGGCAAACACGCTACACATAACTAGGAATGCGTACACTCATGCAGGATGCAGACACGGGTTGGTTAGGGTACGTATTGGGAAGCCAACATCCGATAGATGTCAACACCCAATCCCGCCCGCACTATAGCGGCCTCTACTAATCAATCGGTGGGCTGATAACCTAGTTCTTTTGTTGTGATGGAAATACTGTAACATCCTTTATTTTAACCCATGTCTTTTACTATGTCGGTTGTTTAAAGACAAGTAAGTGCTATTGTCGAAATAGTTGTATTTACATTCTTTGCATGTGATTTCACATGACAATCAAGCAGGCCATGAAAAGATGCATGTAGGAGAGTAGAGAGTATTAGTACTATACGTATTAGCAAATCAGTTTTAACGTGATAATACGGATATTAGTCATTCTTGTGGTATACCTACTCCTACTCCTAAGAGGCTCACTAAAGGCACAAGAGTGACACAAAACCCTAGGTTAAGTATATATACTAGTCTAAATGGGTCACACAATCTTAAGCCCATAATCCAATTCCTCTTCTTTAAGCTAGACCTTCACCGTTTGCATCTTCATGGGGCAAAACTTCACGTTGCGGTTGACGGGCTGACACCACCAGGTGAAATTTCACCCGGTGAAATTTTCTTCTCATTTCGCGATTTTTGGCGCGCGAAATTACGCCCGGTGATGACTCATCGGGTGAAATTTCACCCGGTGAGTCTCCGCCTCTTTTCCGGTCTCTTTCTTTGTCGATCAATTGGATTACTTGAACTTTCAGTTGTGTGCTTTGCTCTTTGGACCATATCTCTCTCATGATCGTAGAAGCTCACACACGTTTTTGGTCAAAAATCCTATCCAAATAGACAGAAAACTACCAAAAACACGTAAAATGCAAAAGAAAGACACTAATGCGAGAATTACTCAAAATAAGGCGATAATTGCACTCTAATCTCGCAAAACGGAGGAAAAACAGGTCTAGATGGGAGGAAAAATGGTCCAAATTTGGCACACAACAATTCTCCCACACTAAACCGTTGCTCGTCCTGGAGCAAAGACCCAAAAAGAAATTAGCTACTACTACTAAGCTAGACTATGCTAAGCCGATACGGGGCAATTAACGGACCCGCTCCGTCCCTTCAACTCACATCGAGATACCCATGAGGTAGAGTACCTCCATGCAAGGCAAGTTGGGTCTTCCTCAAAATTGGGGTTGCGACTAACACACACAAACACATAAAAAAGAAAGACACACAAAAAGATAGTCGCAACCAAAGAGAAAATAAATCGCCGAGTCCCTCATCGAAACGGCGGACAAAGCACCGATTTGAACTTAAAACAAGCGAGAACACTACCAAGTTAGTAACACAAATTGACATGGACAAGATCCTAATAGTGTGACAATCAAACAATAAAAACATTGAAAATTTACCAAGGTCCTTCTAATTCCACTAGAGATGCCTACAACGGGACGATAAATGGAGTGGATAAGTGAGAACCATGGAGTTGTAAGCACTGTAGGTAAGTGTTATGCTGTCTCCTAAGCTAAGCCTAGAGGGTCGTTCCAAACTCGAGAAAGCCAATTAGACCAAAAAGATGGATAAGTGTTTGCAAAATGGTAAAGATTGCTAAATTACCGCTATTTTCCTTCCTCGGGACTCGGTCCTCTAGTAGGCATTTCACAACAATAAGTCAACCAAGGGATTATTTGGGTTTGAGAACGATTTTTGAGATTTTGATTTTCTTTTCGGTTTTTCTTTCCCCATTATTTCGGTCGAGGGCTTTTTTTTAATGCCCTTCTTTCATTTTTCTCTTTTTCTTGCTTTGAATAGCCCACATTTGGCTAGATGGTATATTTGAGGTTCAAGGTAAAGCATGTTCTTGCAAACTTATTTGTGGAAATGGGTGAATGGTAGAAAAATAGGCTAGTCGAATGTGCACCACCTCCGAACCCATAAAAGGATGAAAATTTGGACTAAAGAAATGGCTTCTCAAGTAAGGTCACCTAAGAGAACGGGGAATGGTAACCAAGGCCTTATCACTTCATGGGCGGTCAAGGTGGTCAAATGCAAATCCCGATGTAGACTCTTAGTAGAAAAAGATGGACTCATGATAGAAATTCAATGCAAAAATTGGTTAAAAGTCATTCTACTAGAAATATGTCCAAAAATCAAGAAGGGTCACTAACAAGGGAGTAATAAACACTCGGCCTAAGCTCAAAATCAGGTTTTCGAAAACATTACCTAGACAAGCTATACACAAAATAAAAAGAACACAAAAACGACAAAAACACAAGAAAACAAAACAAATATACAAGTATAGCCAAGCTCTCTGAACTCCATCAAGTCAACACAATCCACAACCACCAATTCCAAAATGTTCACCAAGTGAACCTCCAAATAGCATATATGCCCAAACTCCCATGCATAAGAGAAAGGGATAAAACAAAAGTAGAAGATATTACCGCGCGGTCTTCATTTCCTTTTTGCTACCTTACGTATCCATGCTAAATGGTTGGCGGTGTACCTACAAGAAGGAGAATGCAAAGCAATACAAGTGACACAAAAATGAAAATAAAAGAAAAGAAAACTAAAAAGAAAAGAAAAAGAAAAAGAAAAAGGGATTTTTTTTTTGGGTTTTTGGTTTTAAAAAGAACAAAAATGAAAAAGAAAATGAAGAAAAGGATAGTAGATCTCCCCCCCCCCCACACTAAAACTGTGCATTGTCCCCAATGCACAAATAGAGAAAGAATAAAAAAAAGAATAAAAAAAGGAGAAAAGAACGGAAAATCTTTTTGAATTTTTATGATTTTTCAAATGTTTTTGGATTTATTTGAAAATGAAGAGAATAAAAAGAAAAGAAGTGAAAATGAAAAAGGAAAGAAAAAGAAGTGAAAATAAATGGAAAAGAAAAAGGAAAAAGAAAAAAGAAGAAAAATTGATAAGGGGAGAAAGGGCGTAGGTGTAATCACGTCACCTCGCCCGGATTCCGCACAAATCGGGAAAATTAAGAGAAAAAGAGAAATTTTGGATTTTTCAAATGATCTTGGTGCGATCAATTCACCGAAGACCGGGAGCAACAATAAGGTCCTTCTCTAAGGTACCTGCAATAAACCTCAAGTGTGTAACGACCCAAGTAGGGTCACGGAGGGGCTGACAACTCACCAGACCAACAAAATAACCAACCACAAATCAACCAACAACCATAATTACCAAATGCCAAAAATTGGCGCAGCAAGGTCTGACAGAGATTACTGAGACAAGAGAATAGACAACTGATGACTGACAACTGATATCTAACACCCACACACTAACACTGACGACACTCGACTACTCACATAGGACCTGGGGGATGAAGTGGTGGGTAGTAAAACCCGGGCGGAGGCATACCGAAAAATCGATCAAGATAGTTCTGTTGCTGTTGCAATATTCTTTGGTTTTCCTCCGCCGCCAACCTCGCTGCTTGGGCGTCCCTAGCAGCGTCCCTAGCCATCTCAAAAATGCTCCGGGTTTACTCAAAACCTTCCCTAGAGTACGTATACAAGCTATGCGCAGTATCTCGCGCATGTCGGGCCATGTTGTAGGCTTCCTGGGCCAAGTTCAGTGAGGTGGTCGAGTTCTCCCAAGTCTGACGTGATCGGTCATAAACTTCCCCCAATTGGTTATAAAAGTCCTCTGATCCGAAGAACGAGGAGTGTCGTGGAGGACTCATGTTAACGTCCTCCTGAAAACCTGGGGTAGACTGGGTGAACGTGGGGTGTCTGTGTGGTTCAAAGTCTGAGAAGTTGGGGGTGAAAAATTGCGAGGTCTGAGGTTCGGTCTAGTGGGAGGAAGAGGGTGCGTGTGATGATGAAGGTAGTGTTCTATGACCCTCATCCCGAGAGGTTTCAACCTCCGGTTCCTCCTCCGACACGTCTACTACCTCTATGTCATCATCGCCATAATCTAAAGGTCCCTCAGGGTATTCAGTCTGTTGAAACTTACCACGGGTGTGACCCCGAATGTACTCCCCGGACCTCTTCGGCATGCCGAAGTTCTCTTCAATATCAAGCCTAACCTATTCGAGGTTAGGCATTGCAATGGCTCTCAGCTCAGTAATCTTATACAAGAACAAACTGTCATAATCCCCTTTCTGGGGCCAAACAAGGAAAGGACAATAAACCTCATCTATATAAATTCCCGCCCCGTCAACTGGTGCCAAATCGATGCCTAAGGCTGTAGCTAACATCGTTACAACACCGCCACAAGAAACTTTCCTGCGGCTGCCCCTCGCAACCTGGGCGAAGTGAGTAGCTAAGGCCTCGGACATATCGATCAACGGGTCTCTGTTCAAAACAGCATCCTCTAACAGCTCTACAGCTGTAGCACTATAGTTGTGGTGCGTATCATAGCTTGACAGGAATGAGTTGGCTATGATATGCGCCAAATACCGAAGGATGGGGTTTCGAATAGAGAAAGAACGCATCTTTCCTCCCTTGAAAGTCCTTTGGCGGGCAATTTTAGACCAAAATCGGTCACGGGAAAATTTGTCATCCCGAGTCTGCCCCGCCCTAGGCCTTCCAAGGACAGAAGAAGGTAAACCAAGCAATGCACCAAAGTCCCTCAAGTTGAGGACGTATAGAGTTTCTCGCAACTGAAAAGAGACAGTGGTATTATCATCACCACTCAGCTCAAAAGTTGCGAAAAACTCACACGTCAACTTTTGAAAAGTTTCCTCCTCAGAGGAATAAAATTTGATGAGACCAAGGCTTTGGCACATTGCTTGTACCTGCGTTTCAATACCCATGCGCACAAGTACATCTCGAGCCGCCCAACGAGTTGGCTCGAGACGACAGACCCAAAATTTCTTACACTTATCAAGATGGGCTTTTTTAGTGAAATAGATACCAGATTCTGAATGACGAAAATTACGACGAATTTTAGGGTAACGTACCTCTAGCGGAACAGGTTTTTCACGCGGGACGGAGCCTTGTGTTTGAACGGGCATCGGGACAGATTCGTCCCGAACCTCGGCCAGCTCCTCGGACCTTGAGGATGACGTTGAACCCGAATTACGGTTAAGCATTGAGGATATCCTTTTCCTTGCCATTTGTTTTACTCCCTCATCCTTGTTGCTCGAATTTGACGATTATGGTGATGACGGTCTCGGTTTGGGGCTTGTCGAAATTAGGACGATTTCTCAAAACAAACTCCAAGAAGATGATAGGAATGTGATGGGCATGAGGAATATGTAATTGGATTGAATTTTAGTGAAGAAATGGAAGGATTAGAGGTGGTTTAAGGTGGTGGATTTGGGGTTTGTTTGGGGTTTTTGGGGTTTGAATGAGGAGAGAGAGAGGAAAAGTTGATTATGAAGATGGGTAAGAGGGGTTTGGCTGGTATAGGTGCAGCGGGGTGATATTTCGCCCAGTGGTCACCATCGGGCGAAATTTCACCCGACGGTCTTCAGACCAATTCTCATCATTTGCGCGTGGTTTCACCACCGGGCGAAATTTCGCCCGGTGAGATTTCAACTGGGTGAAATTTCACCCGGTGGAATTTCCGTCAATTACCAAGTCGCAAAAAAATTTACCGTAGGGCAAAATTTCGCCCGGTGAGATTCCACCGGGTGAAATTTAACCCGGCAGATTTTCCGTCAATTCCTTTAATTCGAGCAAAGTTGCCATCGGGTGAAGTTTCACCCGGTAAAATAATCCACTTCAAAATAGGACTTTGCTACAAAAATTCTCTTCGACTTGGCCCAAACCAACCTTAGCTCTTCGACAAAACCAATCTTCTCGATCCATGTATTAGCTACACGAAGAAAAACTCTCACAATTGTTCATAGCGCGACCCAAAAAAACTCCAAAAGAAATCTTCACAATTCCTGCAGATACCACAACAAGCTCCAAAAGAAAAATCCAAAAGCTATTGTCCAAAGAAAATAAAAAGAGATAAGAATATACAAATATTTACAAGGTGGTTATTATGGACACCACCAAACCGAATTGAATTGTTTGAGTTTAGTCGGGGTATCTTGAAAAGCAACCCGGAGGGTCTTGGTCATTAACTTCAAATTCAATGTTACCGATCTTGAGCTTTTTTTCTAAACTCCGGCAAGCCCATAAGTCGTGCTACTTCGGGAAGCATTGCAAATTCTTCGGGAATATCTTCTTTGGAGGTAGAACCGAGTATAAATAGAGCACCGTCGTCTTCTTCGTTGTCATAGTCAAGATCTTCGGTAGAGGGTTCTTCATTGGATGGAAATTCCACCATTTGATTCCATAATTCCCTTGAAAATTTTCGGGAAGGAATGCGGGAAGCACAAATTGAACCGTATCATTAGCAACATTGAAAGATAGTCGCCCTCGCTTCACATCAATAATTACTCCACCGGTAGCTAGGAAAGGCCGTCTCAAGAGAATAGAATTCCGCTCCTCTATAGGCAAGTCAAGAATAACAAAATCGGTGGGGATATATAGATTCCCCACGTTAACCATGAGGTTGCGGGCTAGTCCATAGGGTTCCTTTGTAGTTCTATTGGCCATTTGCACATTAACTGGGAAGTAGTCCAAGTCCTTGATATAAATGGTACGAGCAATGGCTGGAGGCATTACACTAATGTCGGCGCCAAAGTCACACAAGGCTCGGTCTATCAAAACATGGTCTATGGAACAAGGTATGGCAAAGCTACCTTGTTAAGCGCCAAGGTCACACAAGGCCCGGCAACGGCGCCATTTTGATGCGCGTTGTCGCTGACACGCATCCAAACAATATTTTTAGTTCCAACTCACTACTATGTAGTAGCGGCAAGTCGAGGTCGAACCACAAGGAGGCGGTTAAGCGATATTGGTCAAGTCTGAGGTTTAGTTGCGATTAGGATTGAGATGGGGGTTTTGGGACGAGAGGAGTTGAACTAATGCTAGCGAGCTACACAACTAAAGCTAGAAACAATAATGGGAAAGGTGTTAGGGAGAGTCGGGGAGTCGGAAATCAGGATAAAAGTATAACATCGCAAGAATTATCACAAGGTGTATAAGGGAGGTTCCACCTTTCGGTTTCCCTACCGACCAAGTCTAAGCCCGCTTTCGCGACGAATAAACTAAGGTCTCTAGACGGAATTATCCAAACCCCGAGTTTCCCCATATTGGTCCGAGTGAGTCAAGTCATCCTAGGTGATCAAGCTAAGTCAATCAAAACACAACAATCCCATCAACACAATATCACCCTCAAATGCAATAATCTCACAAGATAAAACTTTTTCCTAGAATTCCTCCTCCCCTAGCCCCCTAACTAAAGTCTACTCACTACCCATAATAAAACTAACACTAAGGGGACTAGAAGAAAAACTACACATGCTTGGACTAGAGAAGAAATAATTAATCTAACACAATAAAGAAAACTACACTAACAAACAACAATAAAGAGGAAAATAAACAAACTAAGGAGAAACAAACAAAGGAGAGAGAAAAACTAACAAACAACATAAAAATAACAAGACGAACAATGGATTAAGAAGAAACTAAAATAAAACTAATTAATGGAGAAAGGGGGAGGAAAGAAACTACCAACAATGGAGGAAAACTCAAAAGGAGAAGATGAAGATTAACATAAATATGAAGCTTCAAGAAATAATACAAAGATCTTGTCACTAAACCCTTGCAAAACCCTTGAATCTTCAATAAAAACCCAAGTCTTCAACTAAAAATGGAAACTTGATTACAAATTATAGAGTTGAATTAATCTAATACTAATAAAATCTACTAATTCTATGGAGATTTTTATTAAGGAGCTTACTACAACTACTACTACTCCTAGAAATCCTCTGTACTACTCCTATTTCTAAGAGGCTCACTAAAGGCACAATAGTGACACAAAACCCTAGGTTAAGTATATATATACTAGTCTTAATGGGTCACACAATCTTAAGCCCATAATCCAATTCCTCTTCTTTAAGCTAGACCTTCACCGTTTGCATCTTCATGGGGCAAAACTTCACCCTGCGGTTGACGGACTAACACCACCGGGTGAAATTTCACCCGGTGAGATTTTCATCTCATTTCGCGATTTTTGGCGCTTTTCTCCATCGGGAGAGCTTTCACCCGGTGGGCAAAATTTCGCCCGGTCGTTTCGCCCAGTGGTGAGTGTCTACGAAAATTTTTGGGAGGTGGAAAATGTCGTTGGGCGAAATTACGCCCGGTGATGACTCATCGGGTGAAATTTCACCCAGTGAGTCTCCACCTCTTTTCCGGTCTCTTTCTTTGTCGATCAATTGGATTACTTGAACTTTCAGTTGTGTGCTTTGCTCTTTGGACCGTATCTCTCTCAAGCTCGTTGAAGCTCAGACACATTTTTGGTCAAAAATCCTATCAAAATAGACAGAAAACCATCAAAAACACGTAAAATGCAAAAGAGAGACACTAATACGAGAATTACTCAAAATAAGGCAATAATCGCACTGTAATCTCGCAAAACGGAGGGAAAACAGGTCTACATGGGAGGAAAAACGGTCCAAATTTGGCACACAACACATGTCAGCAAGGACGAGGGATGCTGCAACCTTGAACGACAAATAACGCCTCCCGACCTTAGTCCCAATATCAGGATGGGTGAACGGTGCACCGTCGTACAGGGACATGTGCATCAAGCAGAAAATGTCGGACTCCGTGTCGTTCTTCTGGACGTTCTGCCATTCCAATTTTATCTGGCGATGCGTAAACTTCGACAGGTGACTGCCTTTAATCAGCCCCTTGTCGTCCATGTAGTCGGTCAATGCTTGCGACTGTTGCAGCATTAGGTAAAAGAAAACGTCAGCACTTATGGAAGCAGTAGAATAGTCGACGCGGTGAAATAAGCATATGCGTGCAACTTACTATTTTGCTTGACACCTGGAACATATATGACCCTGGGGCATGTGCCTAGTGATTGAGGATATCAACTGTTCTTTCTCTAAATTTGATGCACACGCACGCGTAGTGCCCCATAGTATGCACCGAGAAAACAACAGTTCGGCGTTCAAGTCGAATGTTCCGGCGCAGTCTTGTATGAATCTGTCCCACGCTTCGTACACACCGTCAGCGTCTTCGTCCGCAGGGGTACTTGAGTCGGGTCGTTCCAGTATACGGGTCTGTGAGTCCTAACAGATGGTGAATATTAGTTGCCATTAGTTACAGGGTACGAGACTGGACTATATCATGTGTGTGGCTACACACCGCAAAGTGTGTGATTGTACAGACTAAGCTGCGTGACTTTGCAGCGTACAGACTGTGACTATACATGACAGTGTCTGATTGTAAATTCTAAGATGTCTGACTATGCAACTTATAGCATGTGATTGTAAACCTCAACATGAGTGACTCTGCAAAGTGAACTTTGTGATTTTTTTTACTATTACACAAACTTTACATCTTTTCAGTTAATGTCAATGGGGGTCATTTGTACTATTTAATGTAATAGGTAGGGGGTTGTGGGGGAGTGGGGGCATACCATGTGTCGAATTCCGAACCACGCCATCGTTGGTTCAGTGGGGGAGGATAACCCACGTCGGTTGTCGTCTGATTCCAACCAGTTCATGAGGTGCGACCAACACTCTAGCACCGCGGCGCTCATGCTACCTCCGGATAAGAGCGTTTGAATGTCACGCCTCTCCAGCTGCGCATAAGTGTTGTAGGACCTCAAGTGTTCACTGCGGATTTTCACTAGTTAGTATGTGTAATATGCAACACGTATCAGTAATCAAAGACGGTTACGTACCTTTCTTCGTACCCATTATCATCAAGGAAGCAGTAGTTGGCGACGTGCTTTCGCAGGCTGAGCATCCTACTCATCAGCGGTCGGTTCATGCGAAACAAGATCGACATGACAATGGCGTCCGGGTCAGGCTCCTCTTGGATCAAAGAGCAACCCAACCCATCTCCAGAGCCCCGTGATCGAGACTTGATTGTTGACTGTCTTTCTTCTGGGACTGATCGGGGGTGGGTTCAGGTGTTTTCGGTGACTTGCTCTGACGCTTCCGCTGCTGGATGCTTGCCTTCACAGGAGTGGTTTCAAACGCACGGGCAGAGAACAACGATTCCTTCTACTTTCCGAATGCTGCCACTTTCTTCAAAACAGTGTCCCTCACCTTGTTCACGTCGCTCAGAATAAGGGTCGCCGTGATTTTCGTTCTGCACATATTCATAGCCGCCATTGTCCCCAGGGAGCAGTTGAACGGGGACCCGGCGTACAGCATCATGTGCATCATTAGGTACACTCCACAGTCATTGGCGGAGTAGCCCACCCCCTGCCAAGATAAGGGAACGTTCACCAATTTAAATGCACGGACCTTCTCACCTTTCTCCATCCCTCGTTGTACCATGAACTCCCCCATTTTATCAACCTACAAAACAAGTTCAGACAGGATCAGTTGTTGAACACATTCGCAGTCACAAAATTTATTTAATATTAAATTAAAAGGGTTTGACCGCTATCCGAGCAATGCCATAGTAAGACAACTTTGTAAAATCTTTATCGTACAACCTGTTGTCGAGGTACTCTACTTGCTCAGAATTGAAGTTTATGCAGGCGCAACTGTAGTGACCCTCGTCACCCGTTTAAATCGGGACGAACACCTGCAAACAATGCATCAGGATTATGGGCTGATAACAACTACGAACGAACAGTATGCGCAGGATAATACCATGTCCGAGTCCAAAGCAAAGTCGGAGAAACTCTTTTCTATCCACTGGTCCCACACCTAAAATATTTCTTCGTCGTGATTTATGTCCTGGCCTCTTTTCTTCCACAATTCCAACACTGGGACCTGCTCACATGCGTTGATGGTAATACATGTAGTTAGTGTGTGTTTGACATGCGTGACTATATGATAAGTGTAGTTTGTAGTGCCTATTTCGTAGTGTTTCGGTCCCATTTTCCTTGTGGAATCGCTCCTTGGGAGCGATTTATGGGCTACTTATGCTTCCTCTAGCTCGTTTCAGGTTCCCGAGACCCTTCGTGAAGAGTTGGAGCGATTCTGACTCAATACATACACTTTTCGGAGCCAACGAAGTGGAGGAACGATCACTCGATGCCTTGGATACGACCCCGAGACCTTGGGACCCAATCCCGAGCCTCCGAGACCCGATCCCGAGTCCCGAGAATCGATGAGAAGTCCATGTGAAGCAAGGAGGGACCAAAAGGATCATATTGGAGGCCTACAAGACTCATCCCCAACGGGTATGACTTCATCCCGTCCGGGATGAAGTGCAAACAAAGAAGCTATTCTGCTGAGTCAACCGGGACGGGATGAGCCATCCCAAACGGGACCATGGAGCCATCCCGGACGGGATCGCCATCCCGGACGGGACCATGAAGCCATCCCGGACGGGACCATCCATCCCGACCGGGATGACCCAGTTACAGCTCCGCCTTGTTTCTTTCAATTCCTTTCCACTTGTAACCCTATATATATACCCCCCCCCCCCCCTCTTGTATTAAGGCACCATCTTAGCTTATGTTAGACACTTCCCACTAAACCCTAGACTATTTTAGGTTAGATTAGTTTAGATTAGAGTAGATTAGTCGGTAATTAGTAGTTAATCTTAGTTTAGTACTTGTATTAAGGGAATTCTTCAAGATCCATCCAAGATTGACAACCTTGGTGGTTTGTTTTGGGTTTTCTTCATTAATGCAAGTTTCAATCTTTCCTCTTCACTAGTTTGGTATAATCCTTTCTTCCTTTTACTCTTTATCTTGTTTGTTTAATTCAAGTTTCAATCTTTAGTTATTGTTTATTGTTTTGTTCATCATATTTGGTAGTTTCATTATGGATGTTTTGATTCTTGTGTGGGTTCATCTTGTTCTTGCTAGAATTAGTTTGATTATGTTAGAGTAGTGTTATTGCTAGGGTTAGTAGGGTGATTAGGGTGTTAATTGGGTGATTAAGGGTTTGTTGGAGATGTTGGTAGAAGATTTGGGTTTCCTCTTGGTTGATGCACATCACATGTTTGTTGGAATGCTTGAATGACTAAGTAGGTTAGAATGCTTGTTTTTCTTGTCTTCCTTTGTCATGTGTGTCGCCGGATGGGTTCCATGAGGAACCTCTAGGTGAGTCTAAGTTAGATTACCTAGATTACCCTACTACCTCCTTCACTCTAACTCCTCCTTGACCGTTCCGTTACCCCTTTGACCCGACCTAATCCTAGCCCGTTTTCCTTGTTTGTTTTCTCCGTCTCTTTAGTCTTGGTCTAGCTTTCTCTCCCTCTTATCATTCTCTAGCTTAGCTCGTTGACCTAGTCTCATTTTTGGGCGAACTTGGTCTAGACGCCTCTACCGTCCTCGTGGATTCGACCCGACTTACCCTATCTACCGTAGGAATAGCCGGTTAATTATTTGGTGGCGGGATCCACGACAAATCCCTCCCATCACTATACATGCTTTAACGCGTGACTGTACAGCTGTTAGTGTATGATTATACACCATAAAATTGTGTGACTGTAAAGCGTAAAGTGTGTGACTATACATGCTTTTGCCTGTGAATATACAGCTTGTAGTGTGCGATTATACACCATAGAAGTGCGTGACTGTACAACATAAAGTGTGTGACTATACAGCTTATAGCGTGTGACTATGTAGTTTATAGTGGTGATTGGACAACATAATGTGTGTGACTATACAGCTAATAGTGTGTGACTATAGAGCTAATATTGTGTGACTATACATGCTTTTGCCTGTGAATATACAGCTTGTAGTGTGCGATTATACACCATAGAAGTGCGTGACTGTACAGCATAAAGTGTATGACTATACAGCTTATAGCGTGTGACTATGCAGTTTATAGTGGTGACTGGACAACATAATGTGTGTGACTATACAGCTAATAGTGTGTGACTATACAGCTAATTTGGGGGGTGAACGTACCGTATGTCCAAGAGAGAAGTAACATCTACTGGTTACTCTTGGTGCATTTTTTCGTAGATCAGCTGGTTCAGTAGCCTACACCAGCAGTCAATGACGTTATTCATCACCTGCAGGCCAGGCTCGAGCGACTTCATGTTGCCCCTTGCTATACAGTCATAATCTGTGAACTCGACCAGCATTTCGTTGTAGACCAAACAAAGTCCCGATTAGCACATGCATTTTAAAAACGACATGAGCAGCACAATAAATACGTACCCTGACAGACGTGGCGTTGACCGGTCGAAGACGTAGTCGATTACATCTTTCCGCACGCTGAGGATATCCCAGAAGATGACTATATTGAAGCACATGAATCCAGAGATCACAAGCTGCCCCCTCATTATTTTCCCACAGTCCAATGTGCACCCCAAATTGTCTAGAATCGTATCCATGCACTCAAATGCTACGCCAGAGTGGAAGATGTACCGATGATGTAGTGCCTCAGCGTGCGTCTCAGTCCCTGCAGCCTCGCCTATCTGCTGATTATCATACGTGACGATTTCTGCCGTCGTAGGCGTGGTGGCAACAACGTCCGCTACATCCCAGCCTGCTTTGTCCAATTCCCTCTCAAGACTAGAAGTGACTGTCGCATCGGACGGAGCTGGTATTACAGTACGCACTCCCTGGTCGATGACCGTCCCACCGCTGTGGACGGTGGATGGCAAGACAGATTCCGTGGGCAGATCGGCCACGGCCGACCGTGCGTCAGTGATCTCCCACCCTGCTCGCCGTAGAGCCACCACTACGGTCGGACTCATACCAACCGAACCCTGCACATCGGAGTCTCGGTTGAGTTCTTCAGCGGCATCAGTCTCGAGAACTTCTCCCTCACAGAAACCTGGTGTCACGACGTCACCTTCAAAAGTGCCCTCATCATCGTAACCTTCTGTTCCCTCACCACCTCCAAAAGCTTTCTCAATATCTTCATCCACGTATCCAGCATCATGCAAGTCTTGCACACGCAAGTCATGCGCAATTTTCGTACCTGATCGTAGCCTTCAGCATCGCGTTGGTCCTCTCCCTCAACGACGGGGGCGTTCTGGGTAGTCTGCTTCAACTGGTCGGCCAACGAAACGACTTCATCGATATACTGGAGGACAGCTGGATCTTCCCAGAAGTGTTGAGAGTACGGGTCTTGACTTGGAACTGCCTGATTCCTCGTCGCTATTTCTTTTACCGTGGAGGCAGCCTCCTCACGTAAACCGCAAAAGGCTAGGGCACACCTTCGGAACTTCATGAAAAAATCTCGGTCGGCCTTTAATTCAGTTGAAGTCAAATCATTAGTGTAAAGCTCAGTGGTGTTGAGGCTGGCAGTGTGGCTAAACAGCATACCAAGTGTGACTAAGCAGCATACTGAGTATGACTAAGCATCTCAAAGTGTGTGACTATACGGAATAATCACTACTATAAAACATCAAATAGACAACTGATTTTTTTGCAATAGACAACTGATTTACAACAGTTGAGTAGTTTGGAGTTATATATTAGTCTAAGCATAGACATCTGTTTTACAACAGTTGTCTATTCATTAATAGACAACTTTCTTCTTAAATAACAGTTGTCTATTTTGCGTATAGACAACTGAGGTTTTAAAACATTAGTTGTCTATTGCTCGTATAGACATCAGAGGTTTTAAAATATTAGATGTCTATTGTACTACTAACGAACAAAAAAAATGAAATAAACTAATTTCACATACCGAGAACTTTAGTTTTATTAATAAGAAAAACATTTAATCCCCAATACATCATCTCTTTTCATTTTCACAATATATACATAGCTAACTACGAATCTATTGTACACGGTGTAGAATATACACAAGTGATCAACTTTTCTCACAATTTTTGAAGGAGAGACAATGCTAAATCGAGCCGTACCAATTGATACTTACAGCACAAAGATCCACCACTTTTTGTCTAAGGGATTGCCTCCTTTTTTTGCTGCTGAATGTTGTGTTGATCCCTATCACAACAAATGCCTTCTGTATACTCTGATTAGATGCTTTTCACCCAAAATCTCTGCCTTAACCTGTCTATTTTGCGCATCTACCAGTTATCTTCATTGCCGAGATTTTTCTATTTAATGATCTGCCAGTTTTTATGACAGTTTGATATAAAAGCATCAAAAGGAACTCAGAAGACGAGACATGAACGACAAAAGACGACTGTACTCACTGAATCGCTTGGTTCATCTTCACAACTTATCCCATGATATCTCCATATTTGCCTCTGACTTGCAACTAATCAAAAACATAAGCAGACATTACAAAAACTCTGAAGCAGTTAACAAAAGTTGTAACCAAACACCCAAAAACTTCAAAACAGAGTAAAAACCCACCCATTTATTATGATCAGAATCGAGTTTGAGATGGTTACTGATGAGTGAAACCTGATTGACTTCAGCACTCCAATGATTCCAACTTTGCCTGGTAAGAAGTGAACCAGCCAGAAAGTTGGCAATGCACAGCAAAATGAGGGCCTTCCCTGAAACAGCCTTTGCTCTCATTTTTTTCGACTCAGTTTCGTGTTCCCTTACACAAACAACCATCACATTTCAGAGTGATAAGCTTCTTCTCTTCGTGCAATTAGTTTTTCAGCTAATTAACTTAAAAGTAGTTCGTTAACCATACACTATTTTATGCTAATGCTAGTATAAATAAATCTGGTAGGATATTAATTAAGTCAAATATCACACCCTCAAAATCAGGCGAAGAGGGGTCAACCATCCTAGCTTCATCAACTGCAAAGTCATTGAAGATTATCAGCCCATCCATCACACAAACCAACTTAATACGGAGTATAATATCATCAATGCATGTGCTTAGTCACATTATAAAGTCGAAAGAGTGGTAACTTTATTTATCATCTACTGTAATAAATTGAGGATTGTTATAATAGTAGCAAGCAAAGGGCCAAAGTTTGTTAAGAAAAAGCCTGAATTGATCTGAGTATGAGAAGCCTGGACAATGTCTTTACATGTGTTGTTTTCTACTCCTACTATATGTACGGTATTAATTGTTGTTGTTGTTGTCGTCATCATCATCATCATCATGGAGTACCTTTTTAAAGTCCAAGAAAACCATTTGACTTTTTATGATAATATATAGTATATATATATATGGAGTGAAGAAAGCATAGGATTGAGTAGCTAGCTAACTTAAAAAAGAGGATGGAGAGAGTAAGGGAATACCTTTGCTTGAAGACGAACTTCTCATCATCATCATCTTCTCTCCTCTTTCCAACTACAAGAAGCATCTTCACTAAGCTTCCAAATTAAGTGGTGTTACTCGTCACACTTAATTTGGCATTTAAGTCTGTTTATCATAATAGTAGTATATCTATCGTTAAATATGATTAAAATCATACTCTGTAGTAGCAAATGAATTTAGTCATCCATCCCCTTTTGCCTTTATAATCCAAAACACACTCCCTCACTACTCACTCACTACTCACTCCCTCACTGGTCACTACCCTTCCCTTCCAATTTTCTTTTCACTTGACTTGACTAAAAAATGGCTTCCTCACCCTTTCCTTCAACATTTTTACTATGTTTGGTAACCATAATCGCAATGAGTAGTGTTAGTGCATTAGCAACTAAATCTCCATCCTCATCATCTTCAAATTCATCTTCTTATTCTTATTCTATGATCGGGAATGGTTACCGTTTGGTATCCATTGAAGAAAGCTCGGATGGAGGATTCTTAGCTTATCTTCAAGTGAAGAAGAAAACTAACATCTATGGTCTTGATATCCCTTCTCTACGCCTCTTCGTCAAGTAACCCACTCACTCCTTTATTCATTTCAACTTAATTACTACTCTGCTACTGCTACTGCTACTGCTACTACTTGAGTCGCGTCGTTTTACTCACTCACATGTATGTTTGGTTTGTTGTGGTTGTGCTTACTCAACTGCCACAATATTAATTATCCTTCCCTCCCTATTAATGACTCGCAATCAATAATTTTAGGACATTCTTCCCTTATTGCTAATACTACATAACCATCAATTTATTGCTCAGGTTGAGGCTCATGCTCAGGCTCAGGCTCAAATTTAATTACTGAGTAATTAATAATCACGTGATAATAAACCCTCCTCAGTCATGACTAATGGACATTTAAGACCGTAACACCCCGTGTAATCTCATAACTATACTAAACTTCTCTCAATTCTCACAAGTTCACATACATCCAAAGGAAAGGTCAAAGCTCAGAAGTGCAATGTTTTCAAATCTTCCCATTTTCGACAATTATAATCATCATAATCATGACCACCATCAGATTATAATAAAATTGATTTCGCTTTAGACATGTTCAACCTAACATCTAAAATCAAATAGCTAGACAAATCTCAATGTGTTCATAATCCATCTTCCTACATCATCTCAACCCTAACAATACAACTAAACCATAACACATACAATAATCCACCTACAACTCACGATTACTAACAAATAACATTCATAATCACCTAAAATACAAAAACCATACCTAATTTCTTGTAGCAATCAAAATCTCAAATTCAATACAAACAACACTTTAAATCGCAATCGCACAAGCTAACCGATATCATTCGATACACAACTAACAGCAATAAAGACTTCATTATCACAAATAATAACTAAGAAAAACAAACAAATTAAATTGAACATTTAAATGCGAAAAAAAGAGGAAGAAGGAGGAGGAGGAGGAGGAGAACCCGATGACTTCATTATCACGTTCGGCTCCACTAACTTCGGCATAGAATTCCTTGAGCAGAGCATCTTCATCATCGGTTGTTTCCCCCTTTTTTCGTCTCTGTAGCTTCAATCTTTGTTTGATCGATTTTGAGGAGTATAATTAGTTGAAGAAGAATGACGATTTGAAGTACGGAGTAGTTTGTTTCTCATTCTTTGGGCTTTTGGGTAACGTAATAGCCCATTTAGACAAACCACTTTTTTTATTTGGGTTTTTATAGATGGGTTATAATAAGTCAATAGACAACTGAAGTTTAAGACAACAGTTGTCTATATAATAGACAACTGTTGTCTTAAACCTCCATTGTCTATTAGCCTATAAAGACATCTGTTCGTTAAAGAAAACAGATGTATATATATTATACATCAATGGTTAAGAATATCAGATGTCTATTAGGAGTTGTCTATTTGATGTTTTGTAGTAGTGAATGATTGTGCCAAATGCGTGTGACTATACATCATAATGAGTGTGATCCTACAACATAATGACCGTGACTATTGAATTTCAACTGTATTATAAACACAATATTATGAATCGTATATGCTTTTATAAACATAGGTAGGGCAGTCAGATTAAATCGTTTCACGAACAATTAATTGATGATTTAAAGAGTGGCTGCGAGATCACTTACGTCAACGGCGCTGTCTTCCGGTTGATCGTCTCTCTCGACCCCTGTCGTTATTCTTTTGGGACTAGAGTGATGGTTGTTAGAGGGCATCGTTATAGCGGGGGTACCCTCGCTGCCTGTTACCCCACATGTACGTGGGTACGCCACCTTCGAACGCAGCTGATTTTCCAGTGACCCTGTCTCCAGTTCCCCAGAAAGACAATCGCCTATCCTCCGTGCATCCCAAAGTCCGATAAATGGTATGTCACATCTGCAAGTCTCGCTACGGAAATCATAGCACTGGAAGTACGCAATCATCAGAACAGGGATACACCCCCGGAGGTAGTTGAGGACTTTTATGGAGTCACGCGTCTCCTTACCCGCCCGCACCAGATCCTGCAGGTCAAAGACACACCAGTCCTGTTCCCGAATCAATTCCACGTCATCCACTGTGGCCAGCAGGCCCAGGTCGAGTGAGTTGTTCGTAGTAGGCGCGAGGAATGATGACAACGCGAACAACACGAACCTACGGACAAAGTCGTCGTCAGCGGTATCGGTTGTCATTAACGTTTCGTGCACCCTCCCTAATTTTATTGGCCCTCTGGTGTCCACCACATCGAAGTCCTTCCTCCAAGTACTCTTTAACCTGATCACGTCAGGTGAGTTCGCCCTTTTCTTGTTTTTTGTTGGGATTACTTTCACCGGATGAGGTCCAAAAGGTAGCTGGAGGCAATCGTGGACGTCGTACTTAGACATCATGAATGCCTCCCGGCGTGAGGCACGGAAAATATGGGACCCGCCAGAAAATGCACGGAGGAACATAAGTGTGTGGTCAATGGGGAACGATTCGAACCTCAACTTCAATAGCCCGCCGAAGCCAACACCACGCACCCTCTCAATCTGATCATCCGACAATTTCGCAATTAGCTGGTGCAACCGCCTGGGCCTACAGTGAACATCCGGCTGACCTCTAGGCTCTCTTTTTACTGCTAGTTGACCCTGTTGTTGGTCCCATTTCCTCTTACCCTGAGACACGCGTACAATAGTGGTGTCGGCCAATGTATCAAATGTGACCCTCTTCTTTTTCTTAGGCCTTCTTTCCTCAACATTTTCTGTCCCCCCCCCACACACACACCCATCTCAGCGGCCGGTGTATCAAATGTGACCCTCTTCTTTTTCTTTCGCCTGCTTTCCTCAACAATTTCTGTCCCACCCCCACATCCATCTCGGCAACGATGTCGTCCCCTGATGTATCTTCCACAATCTTCTTCTTCTTACCCAATTTTTTGTCCACAACCACTTTATCATTAATTACATGGTCGCGAACCGATGTCTCTGCCACGCCCTTCTTCTTACCAGCCTTTGTTCGATCTTTTTTCTTCGCAACAGCGTTCTTGCTGCAATAACAACATGCGTAATGAGTGTGACTGTGCAACTGAGTATACAACTTCAACAGCGTGATTCTACAATAAAATGTCTGTTATTCTACAATACAGCTTCAACTCTGTATGACTATACAACCTCAAACGTGTGACTCTGCAACATAACGAGTGCGACTATGTAGCTTCAAACGTGTGACTATACAACAAAATCACTATGACTATACACTGTCACCAGTGTGACTTTACAACAAAACTCACATCAGTTATGTCACATGCATCATTAGAAAGATGATTGGGGACGAGTGTGACTATACAGCTTCAAATGAGTGACTATATTACCAACTCCGTATGACTATTCAACTTTCAAACATTTTTCTTCCCAAACAGCCTAGGCAACTCTGTATGACTATACAACATCAAACGTGTGACTCTGCAACATAACGAGTGTGACTATACAACCTTCTGTGACTATACAATGTCTCCAGTGTCACTTTACAACAAAACCTGCATCAGTTATGTCACATGCATCATTAGAAAGATGATTATGGCGACTTTAACATGAGAAAATAAGATTACTTTAACATAAACTTCAACAATGAAGCATATAAATTGTATGACTATACAACTACAACAGTGTGGTTATAGAACATAGTATTTATGACTATACAACTACAGCAAAAAATTGTGCAGATGTACAGAACAACAAAAACTGCCTAATCGATGTCACATGCATAATTAGAAAGACGATTATGGGAACTTCAACATGAAAAAATAAGAAGGTTGTTCAGAACTTCAACATGGACTTCAACAAAGAAATAAAAACTTAATCTTTGACTCTATAACTACAACCGCTGTACAACTACAACAACTTCAACTCAAATTTAGAGTTATCGGGTTGGAAAAATGCATTTCTATCACTTTTTAGGGTTTATGCATGACCGGAGTTCAACAAAGGTATACGTTGGCCAAAATGGAAGTCGAAAATCGAACAAAAAGGTTGAAGAAAAGGGATATCGGAGGTCGATAATGGAACCTTCAACATACCTTCGTATGATCATCGGAAGTTTATGCATGATCGGAGATGTTGAATGACTGATCGAAGCTGCGGAGATGGAGAACGCTGGGTTTTTTTAGAGAGAAGAAGAGAGAAATGGAGATGCAGATGGCCGGTAAAATGGTTGTGGCTGTTGAAATGAATTCATAAGCGTGTGATGGGGAAGTGTAATGGGTGTTGGGCGGGAAGATATTGATGGGGAATTAATGAGAGAAGGTTGAGGGGGGAGCTATTGATTAGTGATAGGAGTGATTAGTAATGGTTGATGGTTGATGGCCGCAGCATGTCAGTCCTTTTTTTTTAATAGTTGAACCCCATCCACCATCCATCTTAAGATGAATGGAAGGTGGATATTAACACTAAGGGACTCTTAGAGAGTTACTAATTCTCTTGATCCCTCATATATATATAGAGAGAGAGTTGAGATCGGGTGAGAACCTATCTCTCAATGAGAACTGTGAGAACTATTTAGAACCATTAGATCTTATTCACATCTAATGCTTGACATTATTCTAAAAACATTCGCTCTTTCTTTAACAAAATAAAACAAATCCGTTTCTTTCTCTCTCTCTCTCTCTTCCTTCTCTTTCTTTAGGAGATTATAACTTCATTCCCCTCTAATTATACTTCTATTAATCATCTTATTTTTTTTTTGATGAAGTGTAAGTATGTATTAATAATGTGTAACCAATGTACAAGGAGACGTTAAATGACTACATCAAGTTATGTAGCCATCTAGCATCTTTGGAACGAATTGGGTATTTGATCTTACACAAAATTCGACTTTTAACATCCAATTTAATCAAGTTTGCCGTGACCCTAGGCTGTGAGACAACGCCATCAATTCGACAAGTATTCCGATGCCTCCAGATATGATATATTGCCGCATTAACCGTAGCCCGAAGTACATTACATTGAAGTTTTGTACCTCTCAAATTCGTGGACCATACAAGGCCCCCAATACTCGGTATCGTCCTCCTCAACCAATCACCCACAATCCTCATAACTCTCGTGCTCCAGTCGCATCCAAAGAACAAATGATCAAGGCTCTCCGGTTGGACCTCACACAGAAAACATCTGTCAGAATCAGCAACCCCAATCCTTTGCAGCTTCAGTCTCGTATTTAGAGCTCCCCGAAACACAAGCCATGAAATGAAGCTATGTTTCGGTAAACTCCAATTACTCCACACAAGCCTCCACCACGAAACCCCCGGCTTCTTAACTCGCAATTCTTCATACCCTCTCGTAATCGAATAAACGGTATCTGAGCCGTGCCACTTTCCATTCTCGAACATGTGTTTTATTTTCTCCTTAGCCTGACAAATCTTCCTCCATGCCCACGTGACATCGGCATGAGGTTGATAATCACGCCAAGCGGAGCCCTTCAGATATACACTGTTAACCCATCGGACCCACAGACGATCCGGTTGATCAAAAACCCACGAGGCCAGCTTAGCCACAGCTGCCTCGTTCCAAATAGCTAAGTCCCTTAATCCCAATCCTCCTTTCTTCTTAGGGCAACAGATTTTCTCCCAACTCACTAGTGCTCGGTTTGTGCCTTCCACCCCGCCATCCCAAGGAAAGTTCCGACAAAGTGACCCAATACGAGCCATGACATACTTCGGAATAATAAAGACCATAGCCCAATAATTATGTAGTTGAGACAACACCGACTGGACTAAGGTCAGTCTACCTGCATAAGACAGCTTTCGGGCACCAATGCCTGCAATTCTCGCAGTAATTCGGGCCAACAGTTTTTCACAGTCATTCTTGCCTAATTTGGTGCTCTGAATAGGTAAACCAAGATATCTAAAAGGCATAGAGCCTTCCACACATCCCGAGAATTGTAAAATTGCAGCCTTCCTGTCATCATCAACACCTGCAAAATAAGCATGAGATTTCCCAACACTAATACTCAACCCCGAGGCCTTACTAAAAGTAGCAAATGCCCGCCATAAAAGCTCCATCGATTCCGTATCCCCTTTACAAAAAAGTAGAAGATCGTCTGCAAATAGCAAATGGCTGATCTTCTATTCGCCACATTTCGGGTGGAATTTAAAGTTCCTCTCTCTCGACACATAATCCATGATACGAGTAAAGTATTCCATACAAATAGTGAATAGCAACGGAGACATAGGGTCGCCTTGCCTCAACCCTCTTTTCCCTCGAAAGAAGCCAAAATTTTCCCCATTAACACTTAAGGAATAGGAGACTGATTGCACACACTCCATTATTAGATTTCGGAAATGGTCCGGGAACTCCAATGCACGCAACATACGGTCTACAAACACCCATTCAACACTATCTTAAGCCTTATGAATGTCGACTTTAAATAGGCATCTGGGAGAAATTCGACCCCTGTTGTACATACGGACTAGATCCTGACAGATAAGCACATTCTCCACAATACTCCTGCCCTCAATAAAGCCCCCTTGCATCGGGCTAATCACATGAGGCAATACTTTCGCCAATCTCCCACAAATGATTTTAGCAATGCATTTGTAGAGTACATTACAACAAGAAATCGGCCGAAATTCTTTAACTGATTGTGGCCTATTCACCTTAGGGATCAAGGTAATGATAGCACAGTTAATTTGTTTGAGAAGTTTACCTGACACAAAGAAGTCTTGAATAGTTTTCGAGAAGTCATCCCCAATAATATCCCAAGAATCAATGAAGAATTGACTCGAGAAGCCATCCGGACCCGGAGCTTTGTCCCGAGGAATACTCCACAAAGCCTGCTTAATTTCATCAGTTGACACGGGTAGACTGAGCTGATGCTTGTGCTCAACAGAACACACCATACCCCGTCTAACAATATTAAAATTCACTTGTTCCACTTCATGAGAATCACCCAGCAAGCTTAAATAATACCTCACAAATGCATCTTCAATTTCCTGTTGGGTTGCACACTCAACGCCATCAGCATCTTTAATTTTTGTCACTGCATTCCTCGCTCTCCTGGCCCGCAAAAGTCCATGAAAAAGGGCAGAATTAACATCTCCATCACGCACCCATTTCTGCTTTGATTTCTGCAATCATCTTATTTGTTACACTACTTTTACAGTAGTAGTTGTAGCCACATTACAATTTAAAAAGGTACGTTAAAAGTGAAAAAAGGTACGCTAAAATTTAAAAAGGGTACGCTAAAATTGAAATTAAAAAAAGGGTACGCTAAAATTGAAAATGAAAAATGGTAAGCTAAAATTGAAAAAAGGGTATCCTAAAAGTGAAAAATGGTACGCTAAAATTTAAAAAGTATACGCTAAACTTTAAAAATGATACACTAAAATTGAAACTGAAAAAGGGAACGCTAAAAGTGAAAAAGGGTACGGTAAAATTGAAATTGAAAAAAGGGTACGTTAAAATAGAAAAAATGGTACACTAAAAGTGAAAAAGGGTACGCTAAAATTGAAAAGGGTACGCTAAAATTAAAATTGAAATTGAAAAAGAGTACGCTAAAATAGAAAAAAGGGTACGCTAATAGTGAGAAAGGGTACGCTAAAATTGAAATAGGGTACACCACAATTTAAAAAGAAAATTAAATCGAGTAGGGCTAGAAAAAGAAGGGTTTGTATTTCATATAAAATCCGTACAAAAGGAAATTAAAGGACAATATTTTAGATGAACTCTTAAATCAATCAGGAAATTTGAAAAAAAAACGATAACACACCATTGCTGAGATTATTGCAATTATTGCAATTATATTTACCGACGATAATATTGTTACTATTGTAATGAATTAATGAATTTAATTGGATAAGTTAATCATAAAATGATTAATTAAAAAAAATTAAAACTACTTAGGTTATTGGGATTCAATACCCAATTGTGATGAATTAATGGATTGAAGAAAAGCCGATTGAAAAATTGATGGATTGAAGAATCGGATTCAATGGTCGATTGAAAAATTTATCGATTAAAGGATTATGGGTCGAAGAATTTTGTAGAAAGAGAAGGAGTTACGGGTTGAAGAAGCAATTGTGATGAATTAATTTGATTGAAGAATTTTGAAGAATCCAACGAATGAGATTGAACACTATGATCCAATGGCTCATATTATAGTTCTCACAGTTCTCATTGAAGGGGTGGTTCTCACATGAACCTAAATCTATATATATATATATATATATATATAGAGAGAGAGAGGGGGTTCACATAAGGTTAACAACTCTTATAAGTTCATAAGTTCCAGTGTTAAAGTTACACAAAAAGTGTTTAAAGTTACACGAGATGAGTGATAAAGTTGCACTTTATCACTTGAAGTGATAACAGTGCTGAATGTTATAGTTACATATCAATTTTGAACAAATGCAACTTTATCGTATGTCATCTGTAACTTTAATATAGACTTAATTACATATGGTGAACTTATTTGATCTCTTTTATATATATTGTAGACACCTGCATTTTGACTGCCAGGTGTCTATGGCAGTTTCCAAAAAACACCCGATGATGATCGGACGCTAACGTGCTTCTATGCGCTCGGATACGGGCTCAAATCCATTAATCGCTGGCTAACACACTTACAGAGTACAAATCTCACAAAATCAACCTCGAATCCAGGTCCAGTGGGCCGTTTTCAATCAAATAAAGCTAATTTGGGCCAAAACCGACACCGAAAATAAAACCGACTTTTTTGCGATTGGGTCAACCCTGGTCAAGGTCGTTTCCGAGACATACAAAACAACCATTCACAACATCAAAAGTCCAACTCAAGAAGCAAAACCAACAGTCCATCTTCAGACGGACCATCAGGTCAAGTCCGTCAAGGCAAAACCCTAGACACCAAAGTGCATGACCATGCCTATATAAACACCCCCATGCAACACACTTTCACACATTGAAAAAAACCCTAGAGCAACCCTACACACACATGCAACATCTATTACAAACCCTAATCAAACTCTAGCAATTCTACACTAGCAAAAAAAACCCTAAACCTAGTTTTAGGAATCAATCCCGAGCCACCACAACTTAACCTCCATAAAACCTCGAAGACTCTTGTGTTAAAGCCACGGTTACGAGTTCGATCCGAGACAAGAACATGTAGGTTGAGGGTGTCAAAACCCCGTTCTCTCCTTCTCTTCCTCTCGTCATCTTCTTCGCTTTTTCTTACTTTTTTTATTTTTTTATTTTTTTTCCTTTATTGCATCATAATATCGATAATAACTAATACAAAACATTAAAATACTTATCGATTTGTGTCGAATAAGAGGGGTATCGGAATAAGGAAACACGAATATACAAGTGTACTGCACACAGCGTTGACGGTCGCTTGTTCCAATACCCCGATTATTTGATTATTGAGATAAGTTAACTTAAACAATATTTTTTATATTTTTTTTGCATCATTATCATTAGTCGTATATTTACATTAATTTTCAAAAACAAGCATTATATTTAATAAGGGTCGAAACCCGTTGATGCGGATCCGACACCAAACAATTCGCAAGAATTAATTATGATGTCGGGATGCGGAGGGAATCAAGTCGAGTTTTTTTTAATTAAAGTATCGATCTATTAGATTCGATACCAATTCCATAATTGGATGTCGAATCTAATGATTTAGTCAAATAAATTAATTAACACGATTTTCGTTGATGCTAATATAGATGTCCTCTAATTCAATTGGATTAATTACGACATTAATAAACGCGGAGAAAATTTATATCGTGCTAGTTAATTTAAAACGACTTATATTATTTTCTTTATTTTTTACTCTAGTATTCCATATCGATTCCATAATCGGATATGGGATATAACGAGCATCAAAATCAAAATCGAGTATAAATTATTCCAAGTATTTAATATCGATTTCATAATCGAATATTGAATACGACGAATATCGAAAATATTAAGTCGAGTGCAAATTACGCAATATTTGTACGCGATTTAATAAAATCATCAATTTTCCGAAGAAAACAATTTCGCTCTTTTTTATTATTATTCTTCGAACATCATTTTTTTAGACAAAACATTTTTTTTAGATCTCGATATATTTTTTTCCTTGACCTCGGTCAACACGTGTTAATCCATCACGTGACCTACTATTCTTTCCAAAATCATGCATTCATCACATCTATATCTTTATTCAATTTATTACTCGTTACATCGTTACTAACGGTTTGATTGTTTCCTTTGTCGATTTTTGTCGTTTATTTTATTTTACTAAAATGAATCCACATGCTAAAATTCCACTTTGACGTAGAATTAATTGCATTAAATCGACTTAGAAACCCTTTTCAATTCCATTCACATGTTTAGGGAAAATAATCTTTGCATATCATTTTCCCGTTCAACTAACGCGCGTATTGGAAAGTCATTCGAATTCTTAGTAGAGGCCGCTAATGTGCGGGCGGGGTTGGGTGTCCTTTGTGGGCTTCCCAACACGTACCCTCACCCCTTACTCAGAACCTCGGTTTCCGGATGCCCGAAACCGTTGGCGCACGAGAGTCATTCAATACACAATATCCGATAATGTCGGTATTGGTATCAAATGCAAAGGGACGAGCCCAATAAACTCTGACATCGGAAATGGGCCGTATTTTGTATACGGACCACTACGACATAGAGTGGGCTCGAATGGTTCCGAATAACCACAAAATTCGGTGGCGACTCCACATAGACCTAAATTTCAATTCGATCCGTTTCATATGGAGATTCATTCGCCTACCCAAACCCGCGCGTGGCCGCGTCGGGGTGGACCTATGTCATGTCCACAATTTGGCGACTCCGCTGGGGATTAACTGATGCGTGACTTACCATCGGCATCCTCAGGGTGAGACTCGAATAGAAATCGTTTGACAAATACAATGCGCGTGTTAGTTCTACGGTTCATGCATAACCCATATTTTCCCGGGCCGGTACTGGTGACCGACGTCCCACTATACCATTGATGTACTCCAACATGGATATGTCAAAAGGTGTCCATAGTCGATTCGAGTGGGTTTCGCGGCATGTTCTAAGCTCAACTCGACTTAGAGAGTCCGTCCCGATCAACGTCTAGACTATGTACACTGGTATAGACCCTTGCATACCGACCGAGACTTAGTGTAGAGCATACATGACGTCGTTATAATGCTTGTGTGACTACGTGCTACTTGGTTTCCGAGTCGTTTTCAAAAATATCAACTTTTCAAAAATTACATCCTCCTTTTCAAGATATTCAATTTTCAAAACCCGGGACACATACCGAATTTAGGACTTATGATTTTACTCAAAATAGCCTATTTTCTAGCCGGTATGCTGCCCAAATCAAAACTCGAACTTTCAAAACTCGTGGCCCAATGACTTTTCGTCCTCTTTTTTCGGAAATTTGGGCCATTCACCGAGTCCACTCGGTCCTTTTTCAAAAATCATCAATTTTCAAAACCTTCCACTTCTAGAACTTCCCGTATTTAGCAGTGTCGGGTCGAGTCTTAAGTTGTCAAGGTCTTTAGCGTCGAAACTCCGTCGATCTTACATCACGAGTTTCTTCCCTATCCTAGTCCGCCTTATTAGACTAAGGCAAGGCCCACCTACGTAGGACATACTCCTACAAAGGAAGGCCCGTCTACACACTCGAGTCTAAAAGTCTGTGGATGTCTCACGTGGACCTTCCTTCGAACAGGACTCGGCCCACATAGCCGAATCCTAAGGAAGGCCCACCTTTCACGAGTCACCCGTCTAGATGTCTTTTCCGAGTCAACCTTTTAGAAGACATAGCCCTATAACAAAAGGTTCACGGTCCTTACGTCTAAGGGTCACTCGTCCCACACTCGAGTCTTAACAAAATCTTCAATCCCACTTGGGGATTACCCTTAGCAGGGCGATCAATCACGGTTGCTCTAAGGGTCATGTCTTACACGTATCTCACATAACCCACTTTCGAGTCACTCAGATGCCACACCATCTGAGTCCCTAGCCTGGGCTATTCTCCGACGGAATGACTAATCACAGTCACTTCGAGAATCGTACCCTACACATTTGTCTTAGGGGAGTCTAACCCGAGTCCAACTGGGGTCGTCCCTCCTCTTACGCTATTTCCCATGCCTTGGTGAGTTTGAGTTCCGAAGCAACCTCTCTGATTACGTGGTGCTCTTACAAACAGGCCACCCGAAACCAGACGCCAACGCAAGATGGACGATTTGAAAGATGCCCTAACCAAAATCGAGACTCAACTGACCTCCATCCTTGCTAACCAAGCAACTTTGGACACTCGCCTGAGAACTGTAGAGAAGACGGTCCCAGTTGATGGATCTGAGTCCACTGGGCCCATAGCCAAATTGGTCAGTGTTGTTCGCAGGCTCGAGGAGCAAGTTCACTTATCAACAAGCAACTCAATCCACTCCGAAAATGCTCGCATTTATTCACCTTTGAGTAACGAGCTACCGGCCAACCTCAACTTGACGGGAATTCCTATGTTTGAGGGTACCGAAGACCCGGTCCATCATATCCGGGCCTTCAAAGACTTCATGGCAGTCAAAGGGGTAAAGTCCACCATGTTTAAGCACTTATTCCCTTCCTCCCTCCAGAAGCACCCCAAAGCCTGGTACTACAGGCTCGATTCCAAGAAATACCCGACTTGGGATGATGTGGCAACAGAGTACGCTCGGAACTACGCCGATAATATCGAGATCCAGACTACAATGCGTACTCTGGAAGTCATGGCCCAAGAGCCCAAAGAAGGGTTCACTAAATATCTTCAAAGATGGAGGGCCGAGAGTGTAAAGTTGGTAAACAAGCCCAACGAGAAGACGCTAGTGGAGGCCTTCGTCAACAACCTCCTGCCTTCTTACCGCGTCCATCTTAGGTATGCCGGCATTTCAAACTTTGCCGTACTTACCGAAATGGGCATTAGGATTGAAGACGATCTTCGACATAATGAAGATCTGGGTGAAGTTGATACTAAAGGCTATACTGGACATCAACTCGAGTCCTTAGAAGCCGACGACTAATGACAACATTATCCGAGAGTCCGGATCCGATTTGAGTTTGAGTCTGAGTCTGAGTCTAGGATGTACTATTCCCTTCAAAGTCGAAGTCAAAGTCAAAATCAGAGTCAGAGTCAGTTGTATTCTGTCCTCTTTTTCAAAATTCAATAAAATCAGCTTTCAATATTCTTTCTCATATATATTCCTTATGTGTTTCCGAGAACATGATGAACACCATCATACACTGTGAGCACACGCACGTGACTATTATGGGCACATCTATAATGACTGCAGGAAACCGAGCCCGTGTTTTCTTTTTTACCTATTCCGTGTCTGGTATAGAAAAACCACATAACTACCCGTAGCAGGAGCGGTACCGAATCCTATGACAAATCCAGGTAATCTCCTAGTTTGGGTTCAAAACGGGAGGCAAGCCCATTTCCCACCATAAAATACCCCTCCAATAAGACTGACCAATCCCTACCTTAGGTGTTAGTCTAACCGGCAAAAAAAACACTGGGCAAAAAAAATCAAAAGTAAAAAAAAACAAAAGAAGGCCATCAAAAAAAAAGAAAGGGCCAAAACAAAAAGAAGACCATCAAAAAAAAGAAAACTGGACACAAAAAAAAAATCGAAAGTCCATGAGGAAAAAAAGCAAAAGGCCAAAAAAAAAGCAGGTCATCATCAAAAAAAATTCAGAATACCCATGACCGTGGTCAACGGTCAATTCAAGGGAAAGCCCCACGACCAGGGTACGGTCAAAACTATCAAAACCCATGACCGCGGCTAAGAGGTCAATCAAAAATCAAATACCCATGACCGTGGTCAACGGTCAACTCAAGTGAAAATCCTTTGACCGCGGTACGGTCAAATTCAAAATTATCCATGTCATCCAATAGGGGAGTAACAATCAAGCTGGTCAGCTAACACCACACTCAACCTTCCCACATTACAACCCTCAAGACCTTCTCGAGACCCAGGCCAGAGACAGCCCGGAATTTTGAGGATTCAAGCTCCATAGGATACCCCTAACAATTAGGGCCAGACATGGAAACCAGATCCCGCATTATCAAACCAGCCCTCGAAGCCTTAGCTCCACAGAACCGAGCTCCAGATTTCGAGTCATCAAAACCAGATCCCACATTATCAAACCAGCCCTCGAAGCCTTAGCTCCACAGAACCGAGCTCCAGATTTCGAGTCATCAAAGCCATTTACTTCCTAGCACCACATTTCCAAAAACATCAAATTCCCCGAGAGCAGAACTCGTTAAAAATCCCGAGAACAAAACTCGTTAAAATTCCCCGAGAGCAGAACTCGTTAAAAATCCCAAGAACAAAACTCGTTAAAATTCCATCCAAACCAGTTACCAACTCCAAACACGGGAACTCAACTTGCAGTCGGCATAGAACATGCCCAAATAGTTCACACCACCTCTGGGGGCTACCCCGGAGAACGCTCACAGTCACAGGATTAACATCCTAACCATTCTAGCCCTTTGATCAAGACATCATTGGGAATACACCTAGCCTACACCATCGCTATGGCTAGTTACACACAAAGCCCTAATAAACTAGGCGCCATAATACATCTTCCAGTCCACTGAACTACGGCATGGTTTGATTTCACCACACGTGAATACGTAGGCAACCTTTCAACAGAGGCACAACCACTCACATTGACACACATTCAAAAAGCGCCATCACTCCGGTCACGACATTGTCATGTTCTCAGTAGCTAGCTTTGTCGTCCTGGGGGCTTCTATTAGACAGAAGTTCTCCTTCCACTCACATAATCCAAATACTTCCAAAATCTGGCCTCCTTTCTATAGTGTGTCCTAGTACTCGGCTCAGTCGAAGACAAGAATCTGTCAGGACTCGAGGCAATACCCACTTTGGAAATGTACCCAAAAATCAGAAATCCAGAGGGGCACCAGACTAAAACAGTCTCATTACAGGCTACTGCAATCCCCCCCATAGCATATCTATCCCGTTTCGATGTGCGACCGTGTTGCCACTCGCCTAGGCTATGGGATAGCGCAACTTAAGAGTCTTGTTAGGCGGCCCACACCCCTACCGAGTCACGGTCCAACCCCTCGAGAGTCCAGTCGTGTCAGTCAACTCGTCCGGTCACGTCCAGAGTCGAGTCTGTCGGTAGGCCTCTCTCTTCAAATTCCACTTTGAAATTTGCAAATCTAGCCATTCGAAAAAAGATCCTTTTCGACAAGGTCAAATTTCGGTCTATTTAAACTGCAAATTATTTTCCTAATCTTTGTTAGGAGTAAAAAATCTCAAAGTTTCCAAAATTCAAAAAATCTCAAATTTTCAAGATTTCAAAATTCAAGTTTTCAAAAAATCATTTTCCCCCAGCGCGAGTCATTTTGCTACCTACGTGTTGCATGCATTTTATGTGACTTATACAGGTACGACTCAAACAGGGACGTGCAACCCACTATACCTCCCCAGCGGAAGCCAACGGTGGTATCTAACGGGATGGGCCTACACACAGGCGCACCCAGGACTTACGCGACAAGTCCAAATTCCCCACGGAGGTACTGTCATCAAGCACAGGTATGATTTCTGTCTTGTGGCTGGCGAGCCCTTTACGCAAGTCTAATGGACTATAAACGACCCGATCGGAAGTCTACCAGGTCTTAATTGACTTGGTAGCTACTCTGACTTTCGCCTTGTCCAAGCCTCAGTCAGAGTGGGGGCTCTGTAGACACCTGCATTTTGACTGCCATGTGTCTATGGCAGTTTCCAAAAAACACCCGATGATGATCGGACGCTAACGTGCTTCTATGCGCTCGGATACGGGCTCAAATCCATTAATCGCTGGCTAACACACTTACAGAGTACAAATCTCACAAAATCAACCTCGAATCCAGGTCCAGTGGGCCGTTTTCAATCAAATAAAGCTAATTTGGGCCAAAACCGACACCGAAAATAAAACCGACTTTTTTGCGATTGGGTCAACCCTGGTCAAGGTCGTTTCCGAGACATACAAAACAACCATTCACAACATCAAAAGTCCAACTCAAGAAGCAAAACCAACAGTCCATCTTCAGACGGACCATCAGGTCAAGTCCGTCAAGGCAAAACCCTAGACACCAAAGTGCATGACCATGCCTATATAAACACCCCCATGCAACACACTTTCACACATTGAAAAAAACCCTAGAGCAACCCTACACACACATGCAACATCTATTACAAACCCTAATCAAACTCTAGCAATTCTACACTAGCAAAAAAAACCCTAAACCTAGTTTTAGGAATCAATCCCGAGCCACCACAACTTAACCTCCATAAAACCTCGAAGACTCTTGTGTTAAAGCCACGGTTACGAGTTCGATCCGAGACAAGAACATGTAGGTTGAGGGTGTCAAAACCCCGTTCTCTCCTTCTCTTCCTCTCGTCATCTTCTTCGCTTTTTCTTACTTTTTTTATTTTTTTTATTTTTTTTCCTTTATTGCATCATAATATCGATAATAACTAATACAAAACATTAAAATACTTATCGATTTGTGTCGAATAAGAGGGGTATCGGAATAAGGAAACACGAATATACAAGTGTACTGCACACAGCGTTGACGGTCGCTTGTTCCAATACCCCGATTATTTGATTATTGAGATAAGTTAACTTAAACAATATTTTTTTTATTTTGTTTGCATCATTATCATTAGTCGTATATTTACATTAATTTTCAAAAACAAGCATTATATTTAATAAGGGTCGAAACCCGTTGATGCGGATCCGACACCAAACAATTCGCAAGAATTAATTATGATGTCGGGATGCGGAGGGAATCAAGTCGAGTTTTTTTTAATTAAAGTATCGATCTATTAGATTCGATACCAATTCCATAATTGGATGTCGAATCTAATGATTTAGTCAAATAAATTAATTAACACGATTTTCGTTGATGCTAATATAGATGTCCTCTAATTCAATTGGATTAATTACGACATTAATAAACGCGGAGAAAATTTATATCGTGCTAGTTAATTTAAAACGACTTATATTATTTTCTTTATTTTTTTACTCTAGTATTCCATATCGATTCCATAATCGGATATGGGATATAACGAGCATCAAAATCAAAATCGAGTATAAATTATTCCAAGTATTTAATATCGATTTCATAATCGAATATTGAATACGACGAATATCGAAAATATTAAGTCGAGTGCAAATTACGCAATATTTGTACGCGATTTAATAAAATCATCAATTTTCCGAAGAAAACAATTTCGCTCTTTTTTATTATTATTCTTCGAACCTCATTTTTTTAGACAAAACATTTTTTTTAGATCTCGATATATTTTTTTCCTTGACCTCGGTCAACACGTGTTAATCCATCACGTGACCTACTATTCTTTCCAAAATCATGCATTCATCACATCTATATCTTTATTCAATTTATTACTCGTTACATCGTTACTAACGGTTTGATTGTTTCCTTTGTCGATTTTTGTCGTTTATTTTATTTTACTAAAATGAATCCACATGCTAAAATTCCACTTTGACGTAGAATTAATTGCATTAAATCGACTTAGAAACCCTTTTCAATTCCATTAACATGTTTAGGGAAAATAATCTTTGCATATCATTTTCCCGTTCAACTAACGCGCGTATTGGAAAGTCATTCGAATTCTTAGTAGAGGCCGCTAATGTGCGGGCGGGGTTGGGTGTCCTTTGTGGGCTTCCCAACACGTACCCTCACCCCTTACTCAGAACCTCGGTTTCCGGATGCCCGAAACCGTTGGCGCACGAGAGTCATTCAATACACAATATCCGATAATGTCGGTATTGGTATCAAATGCAAAGGGACGAGCCCAATAAACTCTGACATCGGAAATGGGCCGTATTTTGTATACGGACCACTACGACATAGAGTGGGCTCGAATGGTTCCGAATAACCACAAAATTCGGTGGCGACTCCACATAGACCTAAATTTCAATTCGATCCGTTTCATATGGAGATTCATTCGCCTACCCAAACCCGCGCGTGGCCGCGTCGGGGTGGACCTATGTCATGTCCACATATATATATATATATATATATATATAGAGAGAGAGAGAGAGAGAGAGGGAGAGAGAGACAAAGAGAGAGAGGTAGGTTCAAATAAGGTCAGCAATTTTTTTAAGTCTATATTAAAGTTACAGATGACATATGATAAAGTTGCATTTGTTTAAAACTGATATGTAACTATAACATTCTGCACTTTTATCACTTCAAGTGATAAAGTGCAACTTTATCACTCATCTCGTGTAACTTTAAGCACTTTTTGTATAACTTTAGCATCGGAACTTATGAACTTAAAAAAGTTGTTGACCTTATTTGAACCTACCTCTATAGAGTAGAGATCAAATAAGGTCACCATGTTTCAGTAAGTCTATATTAAAGTTACAGATGACATACGATAAAGTTGCATTTGTTTAAAATTGATATGTAACTATAACATTCAGCTCTTTTATCACTTCAAATGATAAAGTGCAACTTCATCACTCATCTCGTGTAACTTTAAGCACTTTTTGTGTAACTTTAACACTGGAACTTATGACCTTAAAATAAATGTAGACCTTATTTGAACCTACATCTACCTCTCTCTCTCTCTCTCTCTCTCTCTCTCTCTATATATATATATATATATATATATATAGAGGTAGGTTCAAATAAGGTCAACAACTTTTTTAAGTTCATAAGTTCCAGTGTTAAAGTTACACAAAAAGTGATTAAAGTTACACGAGATGAATGATAAAGTTGCACTTTATCACTTGAAGTGATAAAAGTGCTGAATGTTATAGTTACATATCAATTTGAACAAATGCAACTTTATCGTATGTCATCTGTAACTTTAATATAGACTTAAAAAAATTGTTCACCTTATTTGAACCTAACTATATATATATATATATATATATATATATATATATATTGTGTGTGTGTGTGTGTATATATGTATGTATGTATGTATGTATGTATGTATTGCATGATAAATAAATTAGAAGCATGATTTAATAATGAGCAACAAAAGCAATCATATATTCATCACAAAAATATATACATAATTTATACCATGAAGTTCATATATTATCATAATTTTTAAACTTCATATATATCCTCAATCTCATTATAAATTCATAAAAATATTAGAATTTCATAAATCAAGAAAATGAGTAAACCTAGTTACCTTGAGAGAAATTAGTATTATTACTAATAAGTAGAATATGAGTGATATTAACCCAAGTGATTTCCTGATCTAGCATGTTTTGTATGTGTTTATGACAGAGAATTATGCTAGATTCGATGATGAAAGGTGCGGATTTAGAATGGAAATCGTCTAATTGGTTTTATCCAAGAAATTGTGCTTTATTGAAGAAAAGACGGTTTTTAGAGCTCTAATTTCTCTATGTGTGATTTGAGCTCGAAACGGAGAGTGTGAAGAACAAGCCCAACTAAACCGAGTGAAAAATCAAAGCGCAGCTCGGGGATTGAAGACGGAACTGCTTTGAGTCCGTGTCAGCTTAATTATTATTTATTATTATATTATTATTAGAGTTAGGAAATTATTGGACTTTCCTATTTTCATTATTAGACTACATATTATTAGATTAAGACTATTAGTTTAGTTTTTATTTTTATCATACTAACTCATTGTTACGTTCATCAATAAGAAAAAGAGAAGAACCCTAATTTTCATGTGTAACTAATCTTTCTTCTCGGATCAAGAAATTGAAATTACTAGTTAATTGATTGTGAGACTTTTCTTAATCTTGATTTAATTACTTGAGTATTGTTTATTCTTCGTGCTAATTTTATGATTGTTGTTTGTTTAATCTTTTTGGCCAATTGATTATTTCAATCTTCAATCTATTGCAATTCTTTGTGTTTGAATCCGTAATTGTTCAATTCACTTGATAAAGTTGCAACCTTTAGACCTAATTATTTGTATGCGTTTCATCGTAATTGGGTAAAAGGAGGAATAAACATATAATTCGAACCAATAACCGCGTGTGTTAAAGGTCGTTATTTCTATTCAATTGTTCTTATCGTTCATGCTGTTATTGAATTAAATCTAGACGCGTGGATTAGGTTGTTCAATAATTAGGTTGCTTAGTATCGCGTTTCGACCTAAGTAATATTATCTACGGAACAATTGGAACTTTCAGTTTCACAATAGAATACTCAAGGATTAAATAAAGGTTAGTAGTCGATGATCAATCGTTTAACTAGTTAGTGGATTTTCTTTGAGTCGAGTCTCTTAATTATCTGAATTCTCATTATTAGTTATTTTACTTTCCTTATTTTAGTTATTAGACAATTCAATCACAAAACCCCCATTATTCTTGTTACTTTTATTTATTTTATCCACACATTAATTTACATCGTCTTCCCTGTGGATTCGACACCCGACTTACCTCTACTATATTGTTAAAGGTAATAGGACTTAATTATTTATCTTTGGGAGCATACGACCTAGGCTCACCATTTCCTCCCACCAACGTCTCTTGTTCACCTAGTTTTGAATAAATAACATTCATTAATAAGTAAATCAACAAATTGAAACAGTAAATAGATAAGAAATAAATAAATCCTATACTTACTAATAATTAGGAATAATGTGAGAAGAAAATGTGGAAAGTAAATTGCATGTGAGAAATGAGGATGATGTTCACGGTGGAAAGGTGGAGGAAGAATTAGAGTTCATCACAAATTTAAGGACAAAATTAAGGCTAGGTAGTTTTAGGTAGATGATTAGCCATAGCCATATATCCATGCATACCAATAGACCTATGCTCGTAAACTTTGGGCTCCAAGGAGGTTCAAGTTGGCAAGTTGCAAGCATGTGACAAAAATAGGTGAAGTGTGAGTGAAATAGATAAAGACGACGGAATTGCGGTCTGCGGGTTACGGTGACAGTTTGCCGTATTTTGAGCATAAATTTCTCTACAGAACTTTGATTAAGACGATTAATATGGCGTTGGAAAGCTAAGAGAAATATCTAAAACTTTTATGTTTTGATCAAGAGCCAAAGACATCTTTAACCTAACGTAAAATGAGCAAATATATTACCTCAGTTTATTGGTCCATCCGAACATAAGGTTTTAAGAGTATAAATAAAAGTGTGAAGGGTGAGAATCTGGAATATTAATTTCAAACATACAAGTGATGGATGGATTAATAGATAATGGGGATGGAGTTAAAAGAGTTTTTATATGTTTATAAAATTATAAAAACACGGGGTGTTACATGAACTTTGTGCACAACACTTCACCTAATAATACGCCTCTGATGCTCTTTCTTCTTCAGAGACTTCACCTAATAATAACCCTTTTGACAATAATACCGTTTCACCACATACAAATACTATTCCACATATTAACACATCACAAAATAATATACCTCGTGTTATTACTACAAGAAAATCTACTCTGTCTAAACAAATTTCTACCCGTTTTAATAATTTTGATGTTCCTGTTAAGTTGCCCATACAACAGTCAACATCTTCTCAGTCTCATTCATTTCATTCTCAAGTTCTTAGAGATTTACATGATTTTGATCCGGGATATAAGGCTTCACTTGCTCATGTTCTTGTTGAACCGGAGCCCGTATATTTTCATCAAGCCTCTTCGGATCCTCGCTCGGTGGCGGCTATGGAACGAGAGTTGGAAGCTCTTGAACATCAGCACACCTGGGATTTGACTTCTTTACCTCCCGGAAAGAAGGCTATTGGCTCCAAATGGGTATACAAAATTAATCATAAGGCGGATGGCAGTGTTGAGAGTTTTAAGGCGCGACTCATGGCAAATGGTTTTAATCAGGTAAAAGACAAAGATTATAAACACACCTTCTCCCCTGTTGCTAAATTCACCATTGTTCGTACCGTCCTTGCAATTGCAGCAGCAAGACATTAGCTTGTCCATCAACTGGACATCAATAATGCATTTCTCCATGGGTTCTTGGATGAAGAGGTGTATATGAAACCTCCTGAAGGCTATAGTAAGGCCAAACCTGACCTCGTATGCAGGTTAAAACACTCTTTATATGGCTTAAAACAAGCATCTCGTCAATGGAATATTGAGCTTACTAAGCATCTATTGAAGGAAGGTTTTCAACCGTCTAAGTCAGACTACTCCTTATTTTGTAGAGCTGATGCTACATCAGGCACATTCACTGTTGCAGTAATATACGTGGATGACGTTTGATTAACTGGCAGTGATGAAGCTTTTATCGCTCATGTCAAACACTCCCTTGATCTTGCATTCTCAATCAAAAATCTTGGTCAGATTCGCTACTTTTTGGGATTGGAGGCCGCTCGTAATGAATCTGGGATTCTTCTTAATCAGAGGAAATATATCACAGACATCTTGAAAGAAATAGGGATGGAAGACTGTACTACTACTTGGTTTCCTCTTCCTCAAGGCCTTAAACTTTCGACTGATGATGGGGCTTTGCTTGACAACCTTGAGCAATACCGAAGTCTGGTTGGACGCTTCTTGCACCTAAATCTTACTCGTCCAGATATTTCTTACGCCGTACAGTATTTGAGCCAATTTATGACTAGTCCCCGAGTACCGCATATGCAGGCCGCTTTACATGTTGTTCGATACTTGAAGACTACTGTGAATGTTGGTCTTTTCTATCCAGCATCTAAAGATCTCACTGTGATGGCTTATAGTGATGCCGATTGGGGCCAGTGCATTTTCTCGTGTCGCTCTCTCAGTGATTACTGTGTATTTTTAGGTCCGCCTTTGATATCTTGGAAAAAAACAGTTAGCAAGAGTTCGGCCGAATCAGAGTATCGTAGTATGTCTTATGGATTATTTAACAACAATAATACCAACTATAGAGCGTCTTCCAAAAATAATATGAATTTTAATAAATCTGAGAATAATACGTATTATTGGAGTATTTAAACCAGAGTAGTATAGGTGACCGGTTACCTGTAGAACCGTTCCACCTTCCCTTTTCACCTTTAACTTTATTTAACGGCAATAATACCAACTATAGAGTGTCTTCCGAAAATAGTTCCAATTTGAATAAATCATAGAATAATACGTATTTTTGGAGTAGTCAAATCATAGTAGTATAGATGACCAGTTAGCGGTAGAACCCGTTCACCTTCCTTTTTTGCCTTTAATTTATTTCATATTATTTCACTTCTTTTCACTTACACAGTGTACGGGGCATGCACTAAACGTCATTAATGTCCTCCATTTTTCTCTTCCTTCAAGTCTTCAACCTCACCAAATCTAGATAACAACACAATCTTACACCAAAATCAACACGTTAATCTAAACGAAACGTATAGAAAAAAAACTGGAGAAGGATGAAGGGTAATGGAGAGAAGTAAGGATGAGTAGACTTGGAAAAATTGACCCGACCCGAATAAGTCAAACCGAACCCGACCTGACACCCGAATTGAAGATATGATTTTGACCCATAATATGAATTGACCCGAGCTAACCCGAAATTGACCCGACTATTATTATTAAAATTGAGTCGATATCCCTAAAAAAGTTGAAAACAACAAACCCGAGAATGACTCGAACTCGAAATTATCCGACCCGACCCGAAGTCAACCCGATTATTATAACCCGAAAGTGTCCCGACCTGAAGCTGACCCGACGCGGTTCACCCGTTATCCAGGTCTAAGAAGGAGGATGAAGGATAAGTAGCAGGTTAATATTAATTAGGTGACCTGATGTAGCAGGTTATAAAGTCACTACTTATACTACTCTTGTTTAACTTCTCCAATAATACGTATTATTCTCAAATTTATTGAAATTGGTATTATTTTGGGAAGACGTCCTATAGTTGGTATTATTGTCGTTAAATAACCCATGTCTTATACTACCTCCGAGTTGGTCTGGCTGGTGTCATTACTCAAGGACATTCAGGTTGAGGTTCTTCTTCCTTTGCCTCTCTTTTGTGACAATAAAGTTGTCATCCACATCGCCAACAATTCCGTTTTTCATGAGCGAACAAAGCATATCAATATTGATTGTCATTATGTTCGTGACAAACTTGAAGAAGGATTTTTGACTCCCACTTATGTTAGGATTGGGCTTCAACTCGCAGATCTCATGACCAAGCCATTAGGGGGCGAGCAGCATCAATTTCTTTCACTCAAGCTTGGAATGTCTAATTTCTCTGAATACATTCAAGCTTGAAGGGGGGATGTTGAGTATATATATTATTGTAGAATACATGTATAGAGTGTAGTTATACGGTATACATAACTAATTAACTACATTATATATACTAACATACTGTACATACATACATGAATGAATAACATAATACAACTTTATTTAGCTCTTCTTTTCACCAGATATTCTCTAACCTTACAAGCACATCCGTGGCTGCTGAGATAGAGTAATTTGATACCTCTCACAATCATCGGAGGTAGTACCATGCAACAGATCAAGTTACAATGATTTAGGATGATTTCAACTTCTTATCTTTCGATAGATAGGATGCAACTTAGTTTAAGGTCTAGGCTCGTAGTCATAAACTTCATTCTTATGTATGCTTTGTTTGTGGTATAACAGGAAAAGTTAAGCGAATCTTTAATTTTTGTGAGTAGATGTGATAATCAATGTGAAGTGGTATATGTAGACCGTAAAGGGTTCATAATATTTGTACGCTTGGACTCCATCTCTACTCCCGAACAACTTAGAATAAATTTTGCCACGTCTTTTTAACAGCCATGTCCAGCCAGTAGACCAACATTCTTATGCTTCTTCGACGACTTTACAACATCATAAACAACACACAACTGAACCTTCCTTTCTTCCTGATTTTTAAGAAGCAGCATGCTTCTTCAAATCAACTTATCGTTCATATAAAAGATGCAACACACTGAAATTCTGATTATCAGTCAACAAACAATCATATTTCAGTACCTATAAAAGAAAAGAATACTTGTATTTTGAAATCAACTAAAGAAATCCCAGGTCATTATTTATGAAAGGATTATCAGTCATTTTGGAAATGGGTTTTAGGGGTTGACCATGGACTTTCACTCTGATCATCCACCTCCAGTGTCCAGTCCCATATTTGGCCTCTTTTGTGGGAAAAACTAAGAACTTGCAGCTCCTGTTTTAGCATCATTATATTGTCGCTTCTGTTGCGTTAGGCCTCTTTTTATCGCTGTCAGGGTGAACAAACCATAAACCCACCTTAAGCACCCTTTAGATATCCTTTTGACTATATTTTCTCTTTACCCTCCTATCCAAAAACTTACCTCGTATTCCATGTAAGTCATATTAGACCAGACCGACCCAAAGAGGAATGTGCCCAACAGCTTTCATTATCAGTCTACTCTTCTCCTACAAGTTAAGGTCCAAACTCACTAAGCTTAAGCAGATTGTACATCACCCCAATACCAAGAAAAAAGGAAAAAATAAACTTGTTAGAGAATATTTTGACCTTTTAGTAGCCCTTTTTTGCGAGGAAGCCAAGAATAAGGCCATAAGAATTTCTAGTTTATACTCCTATGATACTATCACTACTTAGTTTGCATGAACTTAAGTGTCTTTCCAAGAATAAACGTAGTTCTGACTTGGAAAAGTTAAGTTATCATGGATTTTCTCCAATTTTATTTCAAGCTCAAAAACATTATCAGTTCACTACTTCACTATACTTGGAAAATTGAAGATCCTTTAAACTGTTTTGATAAATCCAAACCCAACCCGCAAAACACAGAGACATAGGTTAGTAAACTACCTGGCAAACGGGTCATCCGAGTCGGGATCTGTTGAATCCTCTGCAGTGGTCTAATAGAACAAGTGCAGGGCCGTCTAACAGCATGTTCAATCCGTTCTATGAACAGGGGCCCAAAGCATAAAGGACTCATTATGTATAGGATTAACATGGGCACAAAGAGTGTACACTAAAAAAATGTGAAATATGTTGACTCCCTCCGAGTTACTATTATTGACACGTATTCCTTTTTTGATTGAGTTTTATATTTTACTCACTTTCTATTTTAAGCCATAAATGTGTTGTTCACATTTATCCACTCATTTCTCTCTCTTCCCCTTCTTTTTTGAGTCACTCATTTTTCCCTTCCTATTTTTCACCCAAATTTAAAGGTGTCAATGTCAGGAACTCGGAGAGAGTAATTTATAACCCATTAATTAACATATTCTATATTCATTTTTTAATGTTTACAACTTTACGAGCAAATACTCGAAATTATGGGGGCCCATTTTGATTTATAGAGCAGGACCTCTTAAATTAATTTGACGGGCTTGAACAAGTGTAAGAGATCGGCTCATAAACAAGTCAATTGTTGATAGGAGGAGTAACCCATTAGTTTACTCCTCACCCTGAATTAACTAACCTGGAAAGAGAGTCAAGAGAACTGACCAAGTTTGGGTCGGTTCATTTTCGAGTTTGTTATTTTCAAATTTTTAGGGGAGATCGACTAATTTTTGATAATAATAATCGGGTCAGTTTCAGGTTACGAGTCAAACTCAGGTGTCGGATTCGGGTTCAGGTTGACTTATTCGGGTCGGTCACTTTTGTCGGGTCTACTGATACCATAAGTGACAATGAAGGACGTGGGAAAACGAGATTTAACACTAATTCTCATGAGACTGACACAATTATTTACTCACTCCTTAATTCCTTCCTTTTATTTCCAGCTTAAATAAGTAGTCTCTCTCTCAACAAAAAATCCGATAACAATTCGATTTAAGTCAGTTTCCCAACACTGGTATTCTACTCTTTCGTCTTCCCAATTTTCCACTAATCACCTTCTAAAATACCCCTTTTCTCACTTCTTCTGCCTCTGTCCACTCCTTGTTTATCCAAAACGGTGGAAACTGCTACTTGTATTATTACCATAATAATCAAATTTCGAATGATTTTCAAGAAAATTTGGTTAAACTAGACGACGATATTGGCCGCAGATATGATCTTCATCTTACAGGATCATTTTATGGAACCCAGCTATCCGTAAGACGCGCTGATACGAGATAATATTCGAAAGCGAATTGAATTAAAGAAAAACTATATGAACGAAGTTCGAGTATGATTTGTTGGTAGCGAATAAAGTTGTTGAATTAGACCTATAATTCGACAACGACGAACGAACTCAAGACCTATTGAGTACGATCAAGTTAATATTCAAACGCATTCGAATAAAAACGAAACTTGTGTTTAACAAGCAATTTTTGTAAAAATATAATTTCTGAATGATTAAAAAGTACAATCTTCAAGACTATAAATAATAGCCTATTGAAACCACACTTAAGACAACCCAAAAGACTTGAAGACTTGGATAACTATGAATGGCAATAACCACCCGACACTTACACCCCTTCTATTGAAACAATTTAAAAGTAACTTGAAGACTTGGATAAGTATTCCTTTAGACGGATCCCATGTAGGATAATAAACAAACCCCACGAGCCCTTGAGCCCAAAACTCGATTATTGACCTCCAATGCCAAAAACATGTTGCGAGAGTCCACCTCCGTCTCAACACCTGCATCATTCCCTCCCTCCTCGAAAAGAATTGACCTCAATTCGGTGAGACCGTCATCATCAAAGTAAGGAGACAAATCACCCACGTTAAAAGTGGCATGAACACCGTAATCTTCGGGCAACTCGACTTTGTAAGCATTGTCGTTAACGCGAGAAATTACCTTAAATGGTCCTTCGGCTCTAGGCATGAGCTTATTTTTCCGTTTACTCGGGAATCGTTCTTTCCTCAAATGGACCCAAACCAAATCACCCTCTTCGAAAACATGCGACTTCCCGTGCTTGTTTGCCTTTCGTTGGTAAGCCGCATTAATTTCAACAATTCGGTCACGAACTTGTTGATGGAGTTTCAACATAGATTTCAGCTTGGAGTCTGCGTCTTTATGAACGAGTTCTCCACTGGGCAAGGGAATTAGGTCAAGAAGGACATAAGGATTCAATCCATAGACTACTTCGAAAGGGGACCTACCCGTAGCATAGGTAGAAGAGTGGTTGTAAGCAAATTCGGCATGAGCAAGCTTAATATCCCAATCCTTTTGAGTCTTACTTACTAACCCACGCAACAAAGTACCCAAAGTTCGCTTGGTTACTTTTGTTTGCCCGTCCGTTTGTGGATAGTGCGAGGTGCTAAATAAAAGCTTCGTACCCACCTTACGCCACAACGTATTCCAAAAATAATTCAAAATTTTTGAATCACGGTCGAATACTATGGTCTTGGGAATACCGTGTAGACGTACCACCTCCCTGTAGTATATATAAATCTGCCACATTACAAGCGTCGTCAGTCTTGTGACACGGAACAAAATGGGCCATTTTTGAGAACTGGCCCACAACCACCATAATAGCATCTTTGCCCCTTTGAGTACGAGGTAAAGCAATGATAAAATCCATAGCCATGTCCTCCCATGGTCTTATGGGAACCGGTAACGAAGTGTACGATTCGGGCTTGAACGTACTCTTGGCCACTTTACATGTCACATATTTAGTCACAATTCTCGTCACATCCCCGAACATTTTAGGCCAAAAGAAATGTTCTTTCAATACTTCCATTGTTTTTACTATACTGAAATGACCCGCCAAACCACCCCCATGAGCTTCACCAACCAATGGTTCTCGAATCGAATGCCTCGGAACACAAAGACGATTTCCCTTAAATAGAAACCCGTCATGGACAAGGAATTCCCCAGCCGTACCCTTGCTAAATATCTCCCCAAAATCCACATTATTCTCGTAATAGTTTTTTAACATTTCAAAACCAAGTAAACAAAAATTAAGCAAGGCAATTAAAGAATTCCGTCGGGATAATGCATCCGCAACGATATTAGATTTACCATTCTTGTATTTGGCAGAGAAATGAAAAGCTTGTAAAAACACAACCCATTTGGCATGGCGAGGACTCAAATTCTGCTGCCCGTTGATGTATTTTAAAGACTCATGATCGGAATGCAAAATGAAATGATTCGATCGCAAGTAATGACTCCAATACATGAGTGCTCTCACAATGGCGTAAAATTCCTTGTCATAGGTACAATAATTCAATCACGCACCACTCAATTTCTCCGAGAAATAGGACACAGGCCGACTCCCTTGCCTCAGGACAGCCCCAATCCCGACCCCACTAGCGTCACACTCAACCTCAAAAGGTTGTGAAAAGTCGGGTAAAGCTAACATGGGTGCCTTACATAACCTATCCTTCAATAATTCAAACGACGCCTGGGCTGCCTCACCCCACACAAACGCCCCTTTTTTTAAACATTCCGTCATTGGACTTGCAATAGTACTAAAATCTCGAATGAACCGACGATAAAAAGAAGCCAGGCCCAAAATCATCTTACCTCCGTGACTGAATTTGGTGATGGTCAGGTTCGTATTGCTTCAACTTTGGCCTGATCCACCTCCACTCCGTCGCCCGACACCACGTATCCCAAGAATAACACCATATCCTCCAAAAACGAACACTTCTTGCTTTTCTAATTTTTGCTTCCTAAGTGTCTCGAAAACAAGCCTCAAGTGTCCAAAGTGATCGTCTATACTTCGACTATAGACGAGAATATCGTCGAGATATACGACCACAAACTTACCCAAAAACGCCTTTAACATTTCATTCATTAAACGCTTAAATGTACTTGGAGCATTAGTGAAACCAAAGGGCATGACAGTCCATTCGTACAACCCCTACTTTGTTTTGAACGCGGTTTTCCATTTGTCACCCTCACGCATACGGATTTGATGATAACTACTACGCAAATCGATCTTAGAAAATATCTTAGCGCCATGAAGCTCGTCTAGTAAATCATTAAGTCGCGGAATCGGAAACCGATACTTAATTGTGATATTATTGACTGCCCTAGAATCGACACACATCCGCCACGATCCATCTTTCTTTGGTACAAGTAATACCGGTACGTTACAAGGACTCATACTCTCATGAACATAACCCCGCTCCATTAATTCAATAATCTGCCGTTGAAACTCCTTAGACTCTTCGGGATTAAACCTGTAGGCAGCTCTATTAGGCAACGGTGCTCCAGGAACAAGATCAATTTGATGCTCTATCCCCCTAATAGGAGGCAAACCCGGCGGTAATTCATCTGGAAAAACATCCCTGAATTCGTGTAGTAGTTTAGCAATGGGACTGCAGTCTGCGAACCTCCTATCTGAACCAGACTCCTCCTTAACCATGAGCAGAAAAACGTGCTCACCATGAACAATGGCCTGCTCGATCTCACGCTCCTTAGCCAACAAGACAACCTTCTTTTTTTTTATGCTCATAGACCGAATATCTTGAGAGGACATGAGTTTTAATATGATTTTTTATTCTTTTCCTTCAATACATATTCATTGCTCCTTCCCCGATGCACGACATCTCTATCGAACTGCCAAGGACGCCCCAAAAGTACATGACACGCGTCCATAGGAATTACGTCACACAACACTTGATCGACATACGAACCCATCGTTACTCCAACTCGAGCCTGCCTTGTGACTTTCACTTGATTTCCGTCATTTAACCAATGAAGTGCATAAGGATTAGGATGCGCGGTAGTGGCTAGACCCGATTTAGAAACCATCTCTTCTAAGGCCATATTAGTGCAACTCCCATCGTCGATAATTACGTTACACCATTTGTCATTGACTTGGCATTTAGTATGGAACAACTGCTCTCGTTGATCCGGATTAATTGATTCGGCTTGGACTCGTAATGAACGAAGCACCAGTAAAGTGTCAAAAACAGGGGGCTCATAATCTTCTTCCTCCTCTTCTTCCTTGTCCCTCTCATCAAAATTAAATATATCTCCCAATCTCTCTTCCTCCTAGGTCAATTCATCTCGAATGGCTACAGCCTCTCTTAATGTCACCACACGTTTATTTTAGCAGGAACTTTGGTAATGCCCGAATTTCTGGCATTTAAAACACCGTACCTTTGACAAGTTGGTTTCCTTGTTTGTGTTAGACGGTTTACTGGTAGCGAATTTATTGGGCTCAGGGGTTTGGGGTTGCCTATAATTAGAAACCGGGTTTTCAATGGTGTTTCGGTTTTGGCCCAATTCCTGGCCTTGGTATCCGTGCTAGACCCATCTTCATATCTTACCTTGCCTTGGGACTCGAGTTTTAGGCAGAGTCCACAAAGTCCGTCAAAATCCGAACAAGGGTATAACTCGACAATGCTTGCAATACTAAAATTTAATCCCCTTAAAAACCTAGCCATTTTTGGTTCCTCTATTTCCTCCAATTCACCCATCAAGGATAAGTTTTCAAATTCATCAATATATTCCCCCACACTCAATTTTCCTTGCTTAAACTCCGCAATTTCACCATAAGTAGTAATTCTATGGGTCGATGGTACATACCAATTACGAAGCTTACATTTCAGTGATTCCCAGGATGCGATCTTGTCCTTTCCAGCCCGCGCTCACTTGGCTTTCATTCCTTCGAACCATAGCGATGCTCCTTTGCTTAATCGTAAAATAGCATATTTGCACATTTTCTCGTCATTGAGATCCTCGAAATCAAACATTCGTTCGATCTTTCGTTCTCATTCTAAATAGTCTTCGGGATCGGTACCTTCTGTAAATTCGGGAAGTTATGAGATCTTGAATTCATCGGGTTTGGAACGGGAACCAGTTCGCACCCTTGTGCGCAACAAGTCTCGTAATTGACCAAGTGTCATATCGTCATTGATTTCGGCCGTATTATATTCCGGGACAAATAATAATAATAATAATAATAATAATAATAATAATAATAATAATAATAATAATAATAATAATAATAATAATAATAATAATAATAATAATAATAATAATAATAATAATAATAATAATAATAATAATAATAATAATAATAATAATAATAATAATAATAATAATAATAATAATAATAATAATTTATATATATGTATATGTATATGTATATGTATATGTATATGTATATGTATATGTATATGTATATGTATATATATGTGTGTGTGTGCGCGCACACACACACACACACACATATATATATATATATACGGAAAACAGGGACCATCTCAATTTTATGGAAATCAAGAGCCAAAGCTCTGATACCACAAATGATATGAGATAATATTCGAAAGCAAATTAAAGAAAAACTATATGAACGAAGTTCGAGTTTGATTTGTTGGTAGCGAATAAAGTTGTTGAATTAGACCTATAATTCGACAACGACGAACGAACTCAAGACCTATTGAGTACGATCAAGTTAATATTAAAACGCATTCGAATAAAAACGAAACTTGTGTTTAACAAGCAATTTTTGTAAAAATATAATTTCTGAATGATTAAAAAGTACAATCTTCAAGACTATAAATAATAGCCTATTGAAACCACACTTAAGACAACCCAAAAGACTTGAAGACTTGGATAACTATGAATGGCAATAACCACCCGACACTTACACCCCTTCTATTGAAACAATTTAAAAGTAACTTGAAGACTTGGATAAGTATTCCTTTAGACGGATCCCATGTAGGATAATAAACAAACCCCACGAAACTTGTGTTTAACAAGCAATTTTTGTAAAAATATAATTTCTGAATGATTAAAAATTACAATCTTCAAGACTATAAATAATAGCCTATTGAAACCACACTTAAGACAACCCAAAAGACTTGAAGACTTGATAACTATGAATGGCAATAACCACCCGGTACTTACACCCCTTCTATTGAAACAATTTAAAGGTGACTTGAAGACTTTGGAAGTATTCCTTTAGACAGATCTCATGTACTCCCTTCTTTTCACTAAGATCTTCTTCCTTTTCTATTTGTGTATTTTCCCTAAGATCTTCTTGTTTCCTTTTTGATACAAAATACATGGCTAATATTATCACATCTTTACCTCACTCAACCACAACCACACATTCCTCTTCCCTAAAACTTTGTGCCCAAATGCACCAAGAAGAACATAGTGAAAAGGAGGGAGTAGGATAATAAACAAACCCCACGAGCCCTTGAGCCCGAAACTCGATTATTGACCTCCAATGCCAAAAACATGTTGCGAGAGTCCACCTCCGTCTCAACACCCGCATCACGCGCAAATATGGGTCAAACTGTAGTGATGACACTTGTGTTATTGTAACCCATGGATTTGGGTATGCATGATAACTATAAAGTTGCTCAAATTCGGAAAGTGATTGTTGGAGATGTAAGAGATTGTAGTGCTCATGTATTCTCTATCAGGAAAAATAAGTGGAAAGAAATTAGATTTGATCACCGGTTGTCCCCATAATCTTGAACCGGCAGTGCTTGGTAACGAAAAATTATATGGGTTGCTTGCGGTACTCCTCCTAAGGAAATTGTTAGCTTTGATTTGGAGGTCGAAAGGTTTGACATACTTAAGGTCAACGTGGACGGCTTGCACTACGCTGGAATCATAGGAGGGGCCGAAAATAACCGAGATGAACTGGACAAGACATTGCACATGTTGGAGTCTTCTTCTTCTACAGTAGTGAAATCTTTTGGTCTACCGAGAGAGATCGGATTAAACGTCATCCGCCAAATGATCAGATATACGGGGACAAGCAAGTTTTTTGTATCGGAGAAGACAAATGTTCAGCCACCAGATTTCATGAATTCAAATCTAGGAATAGTGACACCTGCACAAAATCTGTGGAGTACTCAATCCTTAGAAGGTTTAATTTGTACATTCAAATTGCAAGATATTTTCCAAGCCTAGTTTCGCCTTTCCCCCATTGAATGAACAAGGGTCTGCCTTTGAAGGCATAGAAACAATATATATTACCTTGCTCGTTGAATTATGTTGTATGTTTCACAAGAAACTAAATCGCTTGTAACATTCTAAGTGACTGTTGTACTTCTTCAAAGTAGCAGTAACATTCTAAGTGACTGTTGACAAGAAAACTCGGAAGTTCCTTTGGGAAGGGTCGAGTGAGAAAAGGGGTATCCACTTAATTTCGTGGGAGAATGTCACAAAGAATAAGGCTAACGGTGGGCTCGGTTTGAAATCAACGAGACAGGTTAACGCGGCTTTCTTAGCCACACTAGGGTGGAGGGTACTAAATGAACCGAATTCGCTTTGGGCAAGGGTTCTTAGGCATAAGTATTGTCACGGACGGTGTGACATGTCAATGTTTGAAGCCCAAGGAAATAGTTCCGGGGCTTGGAAAGGAATTTGTGAGGGCTTTAATCTTGTTAGGAAAGGAATAAGTGCCTCGATAGGCAATGGGATTACCACACCTTTCTGAACACAGGCGTGGGCCACCTCTAAGCCCCTCAAGGACGTGTCGACAATTGTAGTGCCAGATCATCTACAAGAAGCTACAGTAAGCGAGATGTGGGAAGAAGGTGTGGGTTGGAAATGGGATATCCTAGGGGAATTTTTTACAGAAGATATCCTCAAGACAATAGCTACTTTTGAGGTTGTCATGGATGAAGATAAAACCGATACTTTGGAACCCGACTTCAACAGGAAAGTCCACGCTTAAGACGGCCATTGCTATTATCAGGGGTGAAGACACTCTTGATGAACAACCCAAATGGAAACTCCCATGGAAAACGAGTGTCCCCCAAAGGATGCGTGTTTTCCTTTGGCTTGCCTTACAAGACCGGTTAATGACAAATGAAAATAGGGCAAAGCGTGGTATGACGGACGATCCACTATGTAGTGCCTGCCATGGAAATACAGAAACATTGATCCATTTGTTACGAGATTGTTGTGAAGCAAGAAAAGTTTGGGCTACTATTCCCGGTCTTGATGTGGGATCGGGACAAGCAAACTCCACAGGTACGGACTGGGTTGTCGAGAACTTGAAGCAAGAATCAAGGGCGAATATCCGCGGATGGCCAGTCGTTTTTACGGTTGTAGCATGGTGGATATGTAAGTGGCGAAACCTAAGGGTCTTTGGCCGACTTGAGGAAATCCCGTAACATCCTGGTCGGTTTCTGTGGGTTTAGGTGAATAGGACTAGGAAAGCAATGAAGGGCATGGATCTGGTTAATGGAAGGACGAAACTCTGTAAACAAGAAGTTTTCATCCGATGGATCGGCCCTCCGGATTGGTGGTTGGTTCTTAATATCGATGGGGCGTCCAAAGGCAACCCGGGTCCATCGGGTGCGGGGGGAATTTTCCGAGATAGTACTGGTAATCCCCTGGTGGCCTGGCCTTTTCGGAATCGTTAGGCGAGGCAACAGTTACTAGGGCAGAAATTATGGCTCTCCGTAGAGGTCTCCTGGCCTCATAGCTATTGAGCATAATTTTCATCGCATCATTATTCCGTCCGATTCACAAGTGGTTACTAAACTCTTAGGTAACAAGGATACTCCTTCGTCTGCTCATTCCCACATGATCAATATTTGTAAGAGCCTAGTGACGGATTTCAATGACCGTGTTGTGATCAATCACATTTATCGTGAGGCGAATAGTTGTGCGGATTGGCTGGCTATACTTGGGGTCTCAAAATCAGTTTGATTGTCTATTATTAAAGGTCACGAGATCCCAGTTGAGCTTTTCAAGTTGGTAAAATAAGATGTCGGTGGAGTTTCTAGGCCTCGTCTAGTTTCGTTTCCGTTATAGTTTGCTTTAGTTTTTTAGTTTGTTTTGCGTTGGTTTTCTCTTTGTTGGCTTGTCTCTCTTGATTTTGTCGCTCCTTTTTACCAAAAAAAAAAGTAGCAGAGACTATTAACTATTAGTTCCTTCTTCTTGACTTCATCCCACTTCACCAGTTACGTGCACCAACTCTTTTTGTTAGGTCATTGAACCATTCCTTTATGTCCAGACCAACAAGATATGTTGATCATCAAAAGTTAGTTGCATAAATTGGAAATTGGAATAATGTTGTGCGTGCGCTAGTTCAAGCCTCTGTCCGTAAGTGTGTCATCATGCATGCAGTCGATGATGGAGGAGTCTATAGCATGCATGCAGTCGATGAAGATCGTTAAAAAGACGATGACAAAGACAGAGGTTGATGGTGTTCAGTTGGTTAACTCATTACTGGGTTGATTAATTGTGTCTACCTCTTGAAATAATTGTTCATTGTTAGTATTGTCTGATATGATTGACATTCAATTCATTCACGGTTTTTATGTTGTTGATTAATCGTTGAATATCATTAAGTCATTAGACTAAGAAAGCATATATAGACTTCGATTCTCATATTGGTTTGCCGTCGTCAAGTTCTCCGTTGATCCTCGCCAATACCGCTCCTACCCTTGTCGTTGTTTTGACAACCGCCAGCCGTACTAAACCTCCATCCGTCCCATCATCGTCTTCTCCGTGTCCGTCTCAAGTTCGCCCCAGCAACCACCCCTGCCCCACGGGCCGGGTGGTCTGACTCTGCCGGCTATGACCCGCATGGCCAACCAGCCGACACTGGATCGAAGAGCCTGGTCGGGTGATTTATGTTCTGATTTAGTCTTTTTTTTCCTTTCATTTTATACTGTTGATTTTTGCTCCAGTTTGTGGTGCCTTACGGGTTGCCACGCGCCCGTACACCATTTTTTTTATTTGTGTCACGACCTGTCGTTTTGGCCTCGTGCACCATTAGATTTGTTAGCGTTTTTATTTTATTTTCGGCATGCGCGAAAGTTTGAGACATACGTTCAAGGCACATAGTTGAGGTTCCGACGTCAAAAGGTTGACGTGGTTCATCTTCAGCAACATCTACAATTATCTTTTGGTCCAGTCAAAGCATCCGTAAACTACCTTTTTGACTGAGGGGGTGTATTAGACAATATTAATATATTGTAGTTAATAGTAGTAATTAATAGAGCCCTTTGACATTCCGTCATTAGTATATCATTTAGCATATGTTATTCCCGAGACACATTCGATGTATCTCGTTGTAAGCCTTCGGTATAAATACCAAGCTAGTTGAATAATATAGACAACGCATTACATTATCTTACAGACTTAGTTTGAAGTTATCAAGTACTCTCTCCGTATCTATATTAAAATAGTGCTCACATATATTAGACAAAGGAGGCAAGACGATGATAAAGATACGGAGGGAGTAGTGCAGTATGAATTTAAGGAGTCCACTCCTTTTTAACATGACAGCCACTATCTGCAATAATACTATTAATGAACTCACACTAGCTAACTTCTAACTTATTATCTTAAAATTAACCTTCATGCTAAGTGGTTGTTGTTTGGTTGTCAACAGTTCACATAATAGTAAAACAAATTCATATTCTTGTGTTATCAGCCGCAATGGCAGAAACTCACCTGGGTATGAAGTTAGCACAGGGAATAATGCAAACGGTTTTATCTCGAATCAGTCAAGAGATAAAACTAGCTTCGGGACTCAGCAAAGATTTGGAGAAGCTGAAACACGAGCTCACCAGATTGGAAGGGCTATTGCAGGGTGCTGATGATGAGTTAGGCGACAATGTTTTGATGAATACGTGGCTAAAGAAGGTGAAGAACGTAGCCTATGAGGTTGACGACTTGCTTGATAACTACACATATGAAGCCGTAGGACGGAGACTTGTTCCGAGATTCAGAACTGGAATGAGAAAAAAGATCAGATTCTTCATCTCATCGTATAATCCCGTTGTGTTCCGCATTAAGATGTCTCACAGATTGAGTGAATTGATGAATTTCGTTGATGAGATCTATACAGATGCTAAGGACCTTGGCATAAAGCTCATTCGCGTCGCTTCTGGCTATTCCTATGACAGTCGAGGCCCTGGCAAGAGCAACGAGTCAGAGAAGAGGCAGCTTCGAAACAGACGACAGTGGGTTGATGAACATGGACTTACTGGAAGAGATACAGACATATCTGAGATTACCGATTTGGTATGCGATCCAAACTACATGATTAGAGAGTTAACTGTCGTTGGAATCGTCGGCTTAGCAGGTTATCCATCTTCCCCATCTTTTTTTTTTTAAGGAATTAGTCAAAATTAATGTCGAACTTTCTGATACTATTAAACAGACTAACTTATCTAAATGAATTAGTCGAGTTAGTCGAAATTGAGGGCATAATGGCTTGATAATATAATCTTCTGCAACTGTTATCATAGAAAAGTGTCTGAATTCAGTATACAAAGCTGTTGGTGCCAATGTATGTGACATGTAACTGTATGTATGTATGTATGTATGTATGTTTTGTTAGGTCTAGGAAAGACGAGTCTGAGCAAACGAATCTCCAAGGCGAATGAAGTGATAGATGATCAACGTATTTTATATCGTATTTTATTGTCCCCCGACAACCGTTTTTGAGCTTTTCTTCTTCCATAATTATATGTTTAATATCGATTTCTATTAGAAAGTCGATACTGTCTGTTCTCGTGCTACTTTGCAGGTTAGATACAATTTTGAGCATATTTAGGAGTAATAACCCGGATAACCGAGACGAGGACGGAAGACGAGGAAGAAAACGAAAAGCCGAGAAGCAAATGAATAGCTCAATCACGAGCTCAGCAGCACCCACTCGATCGAGTGGTGCTAAGCCAAGCCACTCGATCGAGTGCCTTATATCCGTGCTCAACCGGACTGCATTGGAAATTTGGGCCGGTTCTTATTTTCGGCCCAAAGACGAACGTAACTTGGAGCAGATGCAGATCCACTCGATCGAGTGCACGCATGTACTCGATCGAGTGCGTCGCACTTAGGCCGCGGATTGGACTTTTATTTATTTAGAATTTTGGGCCTGTTTTGTAAGTCCAACTGATTTCTTTTAAATCAGTTGGAGGACGATTGTCAGAGATACTTTTTACTTTCATCAAACACACATTACGTTACATTTTTCTTAGGCTAGAAGTCACGTTCTTTTCCCGTTTTCCTTCAGAAGGTTCATCGAATTCTGTCCTTCCCTTTTTAGATCTCAATTGTTTGGTATTGATAATCTTTAATTCTAATTTCAGTTTCAATTTCAATTCTCTAGTTTAATTCTGGTCTTAATTCGTTCTTAGTTTTTATAGTTATCTGATTTCAGTCTTGTAGTTTAATTTAATTCGCATTCATCATGTTTAATTGCAATTCATATATTATTTGTTTAATTACAATCATCGTGAGTAGCTAATTTCTATCTAGGGTTTAAGGGGATCGATGGGTGTTAATTGGGTTATAGAAAATTGACCTGTCTCTGATCATATGAACTGTCACCTGAATGTTGTTTTAATTCTGATTGATTAATTACTGGCCAGGATTAATTAGTTAGTATCACAATTAGAACTTTTCGCCGACCGGGTTAAGGACTAATTAGGTCACGACATTTTGGGTAGACTAGCTTAATTCTAGCGACCGCAGGTTAAGTTTAGTTCTAAAGTTTGTAGTAGTACTGACCGGACCTACACCTTAGACAGTTCGATTATTGACTTGTTAGTTGACTCCCTGACCCGATTGATATTCATTGTGAACCTGAGACCCTAGACCTTTTTATTATTGATTTACCTTATAGCAGTTAGTTGTCAGTCCACTTAAACAAACAGAAAAACAGTGACCCGTAATCTTTAGTCTAGACCTTAGAACAAGTGTTTAAGTCCCGTCTCCTGGTGGTTCGACCCCTACTTCACTATCTACATTAGTTAGTGGACCTTAGGGTATATTTGATTAGGGATACGACTACCTCTGTCAAATTTTGGCGCCGTTGCCGGGGAGACGGTGTTATTTATTTACTTGTTTTGTGTTTTAGTCTTTTGATTACTTTGTCTTGAGGAACTTCAGTTCCTTGAAACAGTTTCTCACATTTTTCGTGTAGTTTCCTCGTATGCCCAGGTCCTCTCGAATTTCAGGCTACGTACCACCATTCGATCCTGAACCAGAGAGAACTTTCCGCATGTCTAGGAAATTCTACGAGGAGATTGCTGAGACAGAAAGATCAGAATCAGTGGAACATTCGGACGACGAGCACATATCCGAAGCATTGTCCTTTGAAGAGGATAATTCCACTACTGCCCCTGAGACACCGCTAGTCAAGATGCCTCCCAAACTTGCTAGCCATTCCGAGCCGGAGCAAAGTGCCCTACCGAAACCGTTGAAGAGGCCCACCGCCACTACGGGTACGTTCGAGATTCGCCCCGCCTTTATTACATTGGTGGAGCGAAATCAATTCGGTGGAGGGCCCGATGAAGACCCGGCGAAGCACATGAAGCTTTTCACCGGTTATTGCTCAACTATACCATTCCCCGCGAGAGTGACACAAGAAGAGGTGATGGAGATGCTATTCATGTTCTCCCTACGCGATAACGCAAGAGACTGGATCACGGATCTAGACCGCGTTTCTGAGGGAATCACAGATTGGAACTCCCTAGCCTTAGCTTTTTATAAGCACTACTACACGCCGCAGAAGACCAACATGTTGAGGAGTCAGATTACTAACTCCCGACAGACATCTCACGAGAATATCTACGAGGCATGGGTAAGGTTTAAAAAGCTAGTCAAGGAGTGCCCACATCACGGATTCGAGGTATGGTTTTTGTGCAATCAATTCTATAATGGTTTATATGACGATTGCCGAGCTACGCTCGATTCTGCAGCTAATGGCAGGTTTCAAAACAACGTTGATGATGATAAAGCGTGGAAATTGATTGAAGATATGGCTACTCATCACTCACGTTGGGGAAATCCACGAGGTAACACCCGGGGATATAGTGGTGACTCCGAGTCATCAAATGCCATAGTTAGCCACCTAGCCGCTTTAACTAAGCGGGTTGATTCCATGGAGCTTGCTAGAACCCAAAACTAACAACAACAAGGCGGTATGTACCAAGTTATTGCAATGTCCGAGGTTGTTTGTGAGAATTGTGGGAATATGGGTCATTATGCCCAAGAGTGTGTGAGTTTAGAAACGGCGAACGCATTCCAATCCATGAGACCACACCTCCCATACATGAACCAACCGGGCTATGACAAGTCGTTGTTGTCTTATAGGAGTCAAAACGTGCTTAACCCACCACCACCCGGCGGTAACAAAACCATCCCATATGTAGCACCCCATAACCGACCCTCCCAAAGCCATAGCAATAACCGACAACAATTCCAAGGAGGGCAACAAAATTGGGGTAACTAACATAACTGGGGGAACCAACAATGGGGCAATAACCAACCTTGGGGTAACCAACAAGGGTGGGGGAACCAACAACAATTTCAGCCGATCCCACAAAGCCAAAACCAACCCCAAGCTCAAGCTCCAACCAACACCGAGTATGCGGAGATCAAAGCTTTATTGATGCAAGGTATCCAAAGTCATAATAAGCTAGAAACCCAAGTCAACCAGATACTTGCCGATAACAAGATCCTAGATACCCAAGTAGCACAACTTACCACCCAAAAGCAAGTTAGGCCACCGGGTACTCTACCTCCTCAAGGCGAACAATCACACAAGCAAGCCAATTCGATCACATTGAGAAGCGGAACCCATTATGACGGTCCGAAGATGCTCGAGGAGTATGTTGTGGTTGATGAGATCGAGTTGGAGAAGCAAGAGCTAACCAAAGAAGCATCGAGCAGGCCACGGATGGAGGTCACTCGATCGAGTAACACCACCTCACTCGATCGAGTAGACCCCCAAAAACCTGGCAGAGAGCAGTCACGTAGTCAACTCGACCGAGTCACACCTGACTCGATCGAGTTGGAGGTCACTCGACCGAGTGGTGTCAGCCCACTCGATCGAGTAGACCCTCAAATATCGACCAGTATGTAGCCTCCCAGTGATACCACTCGATCGAGTGCTTTCAGGTGACTCGACTGAGTATACTGACACTCGACCGAGTCAGCCTGGACTCGATCGAGTGGAGACCGTAACGCCTAATTCTTCTATTTTTTTGTCCACAGTCTTCGACTAAGGATGGAAAATCTTCTCAAGCATCCTCGTCTCAAGTCAAGGAGCCTGCAATTCCGATCATGCTTCCATTTCCCCACCGACAACGTAAGACAAAGCTTGATCAACAGTTCGGTAAGTTTATGGAAGTCGTCAAGAATCTGCAGGTAAGTGTTTCTTTTACTGATTTGATCACTCAAGTTCCTGCTTACGCGAAATTTATGAAAGAAATACTAACTCGTAAGCGTTCTTTTAGTGAAACTGAGACAGTTGCCTTCACAGAGGAATGCAGCGCGCTACTACAGAGTCGTACTCCGCCCAAGCTCAAGGATCCAGGGAGTTTTTCTATCCCTTGTACTATAGGGACATTAGCGACTGATAAAGCCCTGTGTGATTTAGGAGCTAGCGTTAGTGTCATGCCGTATTCTATTTGTCAGAAACTGAATATGGGTGTTTTGAAATGTACTAATATGACTCTGCAGATGGCTGATCGATCGGTCAAATATCCTTTAGGTGTCTTAGAGGATGTTCCGGTCCAAGTAGTGAAATTCTTTATTCCCGTAGACTTTGTCGTCTTAGACATGGCTGAGGACGTCATAATACCTGTTATCCTTGGTCCCCCTTTCTTACACACTGCAGGGGCGATCATCGATGTCAAAAATGGGAAGCTCACACTCTCTGTAGGAGATGATACCGTGACTTTTAGTCTCGATCAAGCTCTTAAGAAGCCCATGATAGAGGAGTCCTGTTATAGTATAGATGTCATTGATTTGGAAATAGAAAGCTATATTGACGATTATCTTGCCAGGGACCCTTTGGAGAAATTGCTGACATCCGGCGATGCTGATGCCGAGAAGAGATCATGGAGCGCGGAAGTGGACGAGTTAGAACGTATGCTAAACGGGAAGGAGAGCACTATCGAGAAGGTATACAGTCTCGGCAACCCTACAAAGGAGGTCGAGGTAAGTAAACCTGAACTAAAACCCCTTCCCTCTCATCTGAAATATGCATTCCTAGATGATAAGGGTCTAAACCCCGTAATTGTCAACGCTGCACTCACGGATAGCCAACTTTCGGAGTTGTTAGTCATCTTACGACGACATAAGAAGGCTATTGGGTACAGTATTGATGACCTACGTGGTATTAGTCCTGAGTTTTGCATGCATCGCATTCACTTAGAGGGAGACCATAAACCATCCATTCAGGGACAACGTAGGTTGAACCCGAACATGCAGGATGTGGTTAGGAAGGAGGTTATGAAGCTCCTAGATGCTGGCATTGTCTATCCAATTTCCGACTCTAAATGGGTTAGTCCAGTCCAAGTGGTCCCTAAGTAGGGTGGGACCACGGTTATCACGAACGAGAGGAATGAACTTATTTCTACTCGATTAGTGACTGGATGGAGAATGTGTATTGACTACCGTAATCTGAATGTAGCTATTAGGAAAGACCATTTCCCACTCCCCTTCATTGACCAGATGCTAGAGCGTCTTGCTTGCCATAAGTACTTTTGTTACTTAGATGGCTACTCGGGATTTTTCCAAATCCCAATTCACCCGGACGACCAGGAGAAAACAACATTCACCTGTCCCTACGGCACCTTCGCATACCGAAGGATGCCATTTGGCCTTTGTAATGCCCCGGCCACTTTTCAACGTTGTATGATGTCCATATTTTCGGACCTTATCGAGTCTGTCATGGAAGTTTTCATGGATGACTTCAGTGTATACGGCACTGATTATAATGCATGTTTACTTAATCTTTCACGGGTCTTGCAACGTTGTGAGGAGACCAATTTGGTCTTAAACTGGGAGAAGTGTCACTTCATGGTGACCGAGGGAGTCATTTTGGGTCATTTAGTGTCCGAACGTGGCATCCAAGTGGATAAAGCGAAGGTCGAGGTGATTGAGCAATTACCATACCCCGTTAATGTTAAGGGTGTGCGGAGTTTTCTTGGTCACGTGGGTTTTTACCGCCATTTCATCCAAGATTTCTCCAAGATTGCCAAACCTCTGACTCAGTTGCTCCTCAAAGATGCCCCGTTCGTCAGGATTAAGCAGGCTCTTGTTTCCGCACCTATTATCCGAGGTCCCGATTGGGATTTGTCTTTCGAGGTTATGTGCGATGCTAGCGATTACGCTGTAGGAGCCGTGCTCGGGCAAAGGAAAGACAAGGCTTTACATGCGATCTACTATGCTAGTCGGACGTTAGATATGGCACAGATTAATTATGCTACCACGGAGAAGGAGTTGTTGGCCATCATCTATGCTCTAAACAAGTTTCGAGCCTATCTCATTGGCTCGAAGGTGATAGTATATACGGATTACGCAGCCTTGAAGTACCTTCTAGCGAAAAAGGAGGTCAAACCGAGACTTATTAGATGGATCCTATTACTGCAGGAGTTTGACTTGGAGATACGTGATAAGTCCGGGGCCGAGAATGTCGTAGCCGATCACCTATCCCGGCTAAGATATGATGGTGGGGATCTTGCCCCAATTGACGATTCATTCCCCGATGACCATTTGCTCGCTATTACCATGGACACTCCATGGTTCGCTGATTATGCCAACTTTCTAGTTGGAGGTACTATACCTCCCGACCTTCAGTATCAGCAGAAGAAGCGATTTCTACATGATGTGAAGAGGTATTTTTGGGACGACCCGTATCTCTTCCGAGAATGTGCAGATGGCCTATTTAGGAGGTGTATTCCCGAGAGTGAGGTACATGCTATCCTCACTAGATGTCACTCCTCCCCTTATGGTGGACATCACGGTCGTTCGAAGACCTTCGCGAAGGTAATGCAATCGGGCTTTTATTGGCCCACTATTCTCAAGGATGCCACCACCTTTATCCGTTCCTGCGACGCATGCCAACGAACGTGAAATATTTCTCGACGACACGAAATGCCTCAAACCGGGATTCTTGAGGTAGAATTATTTGACGTTTGGGGTATAGATTATCAAGGACCGTTCCCTTCTTCTTATGGGAATCGGTATATTTTGGTCGCCGTAGATTATGTTTCGAAGTGGGTGGAAGTCAACGCTTCACCTACTAACGATGCTAACGTGGTGATCCAGCTCTTTAAGAAGACAATATTCCCGCGTTTTGGGGTCCCACGGGTTGTTATTAGTGATGGTGGTTCACATTTTCATGAACGCCAACTCACTAAGCTATTGAAGAAATACGGTGTTCACCACCGTACCGGGCTAGCCTATCATCCACAAACTAGTGGAGAAGTCGAGATCTCAAACCGTGAGATCAAATCTATTCTCGAGAAGGTTGTCCATACCTCGAGAAAAGATTGGAGTTCGAAGCTCGATGTTTCTCTTTGGGCTTACCGGACCGCATTCAAGACTCCTATCGGGACATTCCCGTCTAGGCTTGTTTATGGCAAGGCTTGCCATCTACCCGTAGAGCTCGAGTTTAAGGCTATGTGGGCCTTAAAGGAGCTCAATCTCGATCCGAAGCTAGCCGGAGAGAAGCGCCTCATGCAATTGAACGAACTAGATGAATTCCGTCTTCATGCTTATGATAACGCGAGAATTTATAAGGAGCGGACCAAAAGATGGCATGATAAGCGCATTATCCCCCGAGAGTTCCATGTCGGCGATAAGGTACTTTTATTTAATTCCCGACTTAGACTCTTTCCCGGGAAACTTAAATCCCGATGGTATGGACCGTTCACGGTGACTGAAGTAAATAAATTTGGTTCGGTTACACTCACTACCGACAACGGCGAAATATTCAAGGTAAACGGTCAACGCCTCAAGCTCTATCACGAAGGTGCATATGTCGGTGTCGTAGAGGCCATGGACCTCAACGACACTCTCGATTCCACCTAATCTAATTGAGGTAAATCGGTCGAGCGGGACCGTAAAAACCAGCGCTAACCGGGAGGCAACCCGGCACCACTTGTATAAATTTTTAATTTCCCTTTCCGCATTTTTTTTTTATTTTTTAGTTAGCTTGGTAGCTCTAATTGGGAGTTAGTATTAATTATCGAGTGAGGACGAGGGAATTTTACGATTTAATTGATTTGATTTCAGGATTTTGAAGCAATTTAAAGAAAAAAGGGCGAGGAGTAGCAGGTACAGTGGTCACTCGACCGAGTGGCCTAAGCACTCGATCGAGTGCCCTGACGAAGGAGCGTCTGCCCACTTTTCATGGGATCACTCGATCGAGTTGCCTATGCACTCGGTCGAGTGCCCTGACGAAGGAGCGTCTGCCCACTTTTCATGGGATCACTCGATTGAGTGGCCCGTGCACTCGGTCGAGTGCCCTGACGGAGCAGCATCTGTCCAATTCTCAAGGGTTCACTCGATCGAGTACCCTAGTGCACTCGGTCGAGTGCCCCTGGACCGGGTTCAATAACGGTTTTCCGTCCTCCTTTCTTTGTTTCTTACTCCTTTTCTCAAATCAGTTTTTCTAATTAAAACCCCCTCTCCCCTGACTATCCTTAAGAACCCTAACCCCCAATTCACCCAAATCACTCTTATTTCATCAATTCCTCACCAAATCTCACGATTTTTGCTTCTAAATTGCAATTGGGAGTGTTTATTAGTGTTTCTTGATGTTGTTTTGTGGAATTTCTGTCCGCTCTCTCCTACTTTTCGTCCAAACTGTCACCCTTGAGGTATATTACGGGATTTTTGATTCCCTCACTTCTTTTCTTGGTTTTATGGTATAATTTCATCCTTAGTTATATATTAATCCCATTGCATGCTTGATTTTGTGTTAATTTCACCACTTTGTGCTCAAAAATCGATTTTTGTGTATGGTGTCTGATTTTGGCCAAAATTTTGTATTTTTTGTGGGTTTTTGTATGATTGTGTTTTGTTATTATGCTATAGTCATGGCAGGAAGAAGGAATTCACCCCGGAACAACAACAGGAACAGGAATGCAAGGCAGCCGGCTGTTCAGCCTGTGCCAGGCTATGAAGAAATTATTTGCAGGGACGAGGCTCAGAGAGCTCGTTTAATTGCCTTGCTTGATACCTAGGACGATGGAGGCTACCCGGTGCTGCTCGTCACAGTTCACAATCGAGCTCGGTTTGAACGAGCAATTATTGCACCTCTTGTCCATGACCGGATTCGGTGGCTTATGGACACTACGTGAGTTATCTTACCGAGTACTCACTTTAGAATTCTTAAGTTCATTTGAGTTTGATAGACAAGATAACATGATATCCTTTCGTTTGAACAGTGAGGAGCAATCCATCCTCCTTAGTACCTTGTCAGAGTGTCTCAGGCTTACCTCTAACCAGGATGAAGACATCCTAGACATACCCGAGAGTTCGAAAGCACCTCCCTACTTTCAATTATTTTCGGGTCGTCGTGCAAGTGTCACCGCTATGGCACTCAACGCCATCCCACACCCTACTATCCGCCTCTTCTTGCGGATTTTGAGTCATGTGGTTTTTCCACGCTCCGACATGAGTAAACTTCACTCATTGGAGATGTTGATTTTAGGACACTACCTAAACCCCTTTAGGCGATCCCTGAAGGCGTTTAGTGCACCGGGTATGATATGTGTCGGAATCGAGCGCCAGATCAATGGATTTGGACCGCTCAGTTGTGGAGCCATTGTCACCGCGCTAGCAAAGCGCTATATTATGGGTTTTGGGGATATCGTCACTTTTGGGAGTCTCACCGACCGCGTCCCTTTGCTAGACTGTAGCTACCTCTTCTCCACTTTAAAGTGGATTCGGGGCAATCCCCCGGACTTTCTATGGCGCGTCAGAGACAAGGTTTGGATGAAACTCCCGGTTGTCGAAGGGACAATCCTACCGCCACTCCTCGCCTCGCAACCCACTCCCGCAGGTGAGGACACACCCAACCCACCGAGCTACCTCATTCCCGAGAAGCTCTTCATTTTTGACGAGGGCGTTCAACCCCCTCGACGTAGGGTTCGTGTAGAGACCGAACCTGATGAGACCGAGCCCCCCAGGGCCACACACACACACACACCCCGAACTTCCCGTTCCAGACTCCAGGTGCCGAGTTTCCGCACCCGTATCCATTTATGTATGATCCAGTTTACGAGCACCAGCGACGGGTACATGAGGGGATTAACCAGAGCATTGTCAACCGAGAGATCCACGAGTTCATGCTTACTCAAGGAATCTCGGCGCCTCAGCACCCGTCCTACTGGAGAGGTCCGGGAGATACTAGTGGTATTTTTCACGATTATGAGGTTGATTCAGCTGCTTGGGGTCTGGACTACGGGCACACCTACGGCGGCCTAGGAGCACAGTGGTTGAGAAACTTGCGACAGTCAGGTCAGCAGTGTGGTACTAGCGGCTCAGGCCAGGGCGATACTGGAGCCGGTCCATCTGGGACCGGTGGAGATGATGAGATGGCTGATTAGCCGGTTTGGGGGAGCTACCATTGTATATACGGTACTTTCTTTCCTTTTTATTTCTGTTTTTATTGCTTTCCTAGATTTTTATTACTTCCCCTTAGGTCGAGTTGTCCTTAGGATCGGCTGTGGATTTGTTTGTCATATATGTTGTAGAGTCACATTGAGGACACTGTGACATTTAGGTTTGGGGGAGAATTTGTGTGTTTTTGTGTGCTTTTATTTTCTTTTGTGTGCTTTCAAAAATTCTAAAAATCCAAAAAAAATTGAAAAATAAAAAAAAATTCAAAAAGATTTTAATTTTGTGTGTCTTGTGTCTGTCTTGTGTCCGGTGTGAAACACGCAAAACGGCGATGATGACAATGCGTTTTACTTGATTTTTCGTAATTGACAGCTGACTCCGTACCTGAATGCATGTAATACTTGAGATGAGATGATTTTAATATGATTGCCTATTAAATTGTTAATTGCCAAATGAGTAAATTTGACCATTTTGTCGACAAACCACAAAAATTCTGAGGATTTAGAGCTTCCTAGGCCAGTAACATCTATAACTGGTCTCATTTATAATTAGGAATTGAGTGGTTTCTCCTTACGGAATGTGTAACATAAATTTGCATAAATATGACGTCCGTCTCTTGATATTGAATACGTGTTTGGTTTGAGGAGGAGGTACATGAAGAAAGGCATTTCTGTTTTTGATGAGCTCCACATAGCCAAACGACCCATTTTTACTACCCTGTAGATTTAGGTCAGTTTCCCTTTGTTCAGCCCATTTCAGCTGTTGTAAGCCTGTTTTCATGATTTTTATATCAATTAGCTACAACCCAGAATAGCCTACCTTACCAGGACAGTCGCAGTGAACATAATTGGAATCACCTTGATCATATTTTGGGATTTTTACATCTTTTGGATCGTAGTGTGTAATATTATTGTGCGACCTTGTATTTGTCTTCCCCTTGCCTGAATTGAAAAAAATATAGAAACATGAAAAAGAAAGAAAAAAATGGAATTAGAAAAAGAAGAAAAATTCCAAGAAAAAGAAAAGAAAAACATATATGCTTCTTATAATATTTCGGGGAACGGTCGAGATGTTGTAACTAGAATTGAATTATAATTAGGAGGATGGCAAAATTCCCTCTTATGCTATTTTGAGTTTTATTTCTAATTAGTGGCCAGAATTCATAGTTGAGGTTTTTGGATGTATAGTTTTTATTGTGTAGCTGCGACTATGGGTCTTAGCCCCACATTCCCATACGTGCTTTAAGCACAATCCATTTTATTCCATCACATATAAGCCACCCCTTGTAAGTCCTTGGCATGTACTATGGTCCTGATTGGTGGAACACGTATTTGATTGGGGAGATTGATTTCATATTTGATTGCATGCATATTTCATAAGTCGAGTGAGTGACTTTATTCTTTCCTATCTTCACATATATACTTACCCGTACTTATGAGTGTCGAGCGACAACCGTAAGGAAGTCCGACATTATTGGTCTTGCAAGATTGAAAGTTTGACAGGCAATTGTTTGATTATGGCATGATTATTGATCTCGTTGCATTCTTGAGCATTACATGTTTTCTCGTCGGTTTGAGTCGATTTTAGGAGAATGATTGTAATTCAGCTCTGAGTCGTGTTTCACATCACTTGTCCTCGTTTGTATATATTAGTTGTTTGCTTGAGGACAAGCAAAGGTTTGGTTTGGGGGAGTTTGATCAACGTATTTTATATCGTATTTTATTGTCCCCCGACAACCGTTTTTGAGCTTTTCTTCTTCCATAATTATATGTTTAATGTCGATTTCTATTAGAAAGTCGATATTGTCGGTTCTCGTGCTACTTCGCGGGTTAGATACAATTTTGAGCATATTTAGGAGTAATAACCCGGATAGCCGAGACGAGGACGGAAGACGAGGAAGAAAACGAAAAGCCAAGAAGCAAATGAATAGCTCAATCACGAGCTCAGCAGCACCCACTCGATCGAGTGGTGCTAAGCACTCGATCGAGTGCCTTATATCCGTGCTCAACCGGACTACATTGGAAATTTGGGCCGGTTCTTATTTTCAGCCCAAAGACGAACGTAACTTGGAGCAGATGCAGATCCACTCGATCGAGTGCACGCATGTACTCGATCGAGTGCGTTGCACTTAGGCCGCGGATTGGACTTTTATTTATTTATAATTTTGGGTCTGTTTTGTAAGTCCAACTGATTTCTTTTAAATCAGTTGGAGGAGGATTGTCAGAGATACTTTTTACTTTCATCAAACACACATTACGTTACATTTTTCTTAGGCTAGAAGTCACGTTCTTTTCCCGTTTTCCTTTGCAAGGTTCATCGAATTCCGTTCTTTCCTTTTTAGATCTCAATTGTTTGGTATTGATAATCTTTAATTCTAATTTCAATTTCTATTTCAATTCTCTAGTTTAATTCTAGTCTTAATTCGTTCTTAGTTTTCATAGTTATCTGATTTCAGTCTGGTAGTTTAATTTAATTCGCATTCATCATGTTTAATTGCAATTCATATTTTATTAATTTAATTACAATAATCACGAGTAGCTAATTTCTATCTAGGGTTTAAGGGGATCGATGGGTGTTAATTGGGTTATAGAAAATTGACCTGTCTCTGATCATATGAACTGTCACCTGAATGTTGTTTTAATTCTGATTGATTAATTACTGGCCAGGATTAATTAGTTAGTATCACAATTAGAACTTTTCGCCGACCGGGTTAAGGACTAATTAGGTCACGACATTTTGGGTAGACTAGCTTAATTCTAGCGACCGCAGGTTAAGTTTAGTTCTAAAGTTTGTAGTAGTACTGACCGGACCTACACCTTAGACAGTTCGATTATTGACTTGTTAGTTGACTCCCTGACCCGATTGATATTCATTGTGAACCTGAGACCCTAGACCTTTTTATTATTGATTTACCTTATAGCAGTTAGTTGTCAGTCCACTTAAACAAACAGAAAAACAGTGACCCGTAATCTTTAGTCTAGACCTTAGAACAAGTGTTTAAGTCCCGTCTCCTGGTGGTTCGACCCCTACTTCACTATCTACATTAGTTAGTGGACCTTAGGGTATCTTTGATTAGGGAAAAGACTACCCCTATCAATAGAGTACTTCAACTCTCAAATAATTTGGCTTCTGGTGTCGCACGACTTTGATCTTACGGACATTCTGAATAAGATGGGTGAAAGCCTTTTCGGTAGTTCATCAAACATGTCAGACAGTTTATCAGTAGTGGAGAAGATAAAGGGAAGGCTAAAGGATAAGATGTATTTGCTTGTACTCGATGACGTCTGGGATAGTACACTTGATTGGGAGCCTCTGAGGTGTGCTTTACAGGAAGTAGGTGGAGGCAATGGTACTTGCATTCTAACCACTTCTCGTACCCAAAATGCTGTGGCCAAGATGGAAACATCATATTATGGTGAAGATGGGAGTATGAGTATGGGCATTCAGAAGCCGTTTATTTATCAACTACAAGGTCTAGAAAAAGAGGAAAGTTGGTCGCTTTTCGAGAGAAGAGTGGGTCAAGAGCATTTGGCAACCAAAGAGAAGCAATTGATAGGGAGAAGGATGATGCTAAGATGCGGAGGCGTTCCTCTGGCTATAAGAGCATTAGGGGATATGTTGAGGAACCAAAGCCTTGAAAAATGGAAAGAAATCGAGACGAGTGACATATGGGAGAAGGAAGACAAGTATGGAATTCTGCCTTCCCAAGAATTAAGCTACCATTATCTGCCAGATATGTATTTGAAAAGATGCTTCTCATATTGTGCCGTTTTCAAGGAAGATGAGGAGATTAGTAAGGATAATTTGATCCAACTATGGATGGCACAGGGATTTTTGCTACCTTATGATGAGAAGGAGACGACAGGAGATCGATATTTCAATGTCTTACTGGATAGTTCTTTGCTCCAGGAGGAAGAGCTTGATTTCTTTGGGAATGTCAAGACATTTAAAATACATGATCTTGTGTTATCTCTTGCCCGTGTTGTTTCGGGAGAGGAGTGCTTGAATTTGGTGGAAAAGAGTAATGTTGATGAAACTTCAGAGGCTAGACACTTATCCACTTTACACGACATCAGTGAGCTCGATCTGAAACCCGAGTTTTGTAACAAGTTACGCACATGGTATTCCACGGTAACAGGATTCACGTCTGATATAAGATTTTATGAACCCTTTCTGCTGCATTGTCGACAGTTAAGGTCCTTATGTTTACAAAGGCTGGATCTGAAGGATTTACCAGAGTCAGTTAGCAGCTTGAAGCATCTGAGATACCTTGATATATCTGACAATAGGTTTCGGTCACTTCCAATTGCGATCACAAAACTATACCATTTACAAACATTGAGAGTTGAAAACAATCGTGGAAGAAACAGGTGTCCTATTCTTTGGGAAGGAGTGACCGACTTGGTGAATCTACGGCACATTATTTGCAGTGTTGACAGGGATGGACTGGGTATACATAAGGGGTTGGGGAAACTGACGGCTCTCAGGACTTTGCCTCCAATCTATATGCAAAATAATTGGGGTGGGACTGTGAGTGAGCTTGGTTCTTTAAACAACCTAAGTGGCCTTTTGAAAATTGTTCGAGTTGATCTTGTGAAGGTTGAAGAAGCTGAAAACATATATTTGGGAAGCAAGCCAAACGTCGAGAGTTTAGTCCTAATCTGGAAAGATTTGGGTGTTATAAAGGAGTTCATGTTTATCTTGGAAGAGTTCGGTGATATCGAGAAGTTTAGACAGAATGAAAATCAGAACGAGGTACTGGAAGCCATGAAACCCCATGAAAACCTGTCTGAGCTAGAGATTAACTCCTATGCTGGCACGAGATGTCCACGATGGTTGACAACATCCATTGCTGGCTTTTTACATAACAACATCGTGTAACTGAAGTTGTTTTACTGTCCATATGCTAAGGGAGATATGAACCTCGAGGATTTCACATCCCTTCGTTTCTTGGTGTTAATCTATTGTAATAAGCTAACCATCTCATTTCCAAGTCATGGGTTTGAATGCTGCAAACTTCTGGAGGAACTTGAGATAAGATACTGTTATGGTGTTGAATATCTTCCAGATATGTCTCCATTGACCAAACTCGATAAGCTGGTGCTCCTAAATTGTCCAAAGATAACCGACAAAGAAGTGGACTGGAGTAGTCTTCCAAATCTGAGGGTAGTGCACACGGGTGTGTCGATGCCTACGGAAATGGACGTGTATATGCCGCATGTCTACCTGCCGGTCTGTGACTCCCTTCTGAAGCTGTTCTTAAACGGGAGGGAAATGGTCGGCCTTCCTCTGCAAGTTCAGATCTTCACGTCACTGCGAGTACTATAAATATCGTTTTTCTACAGGTTGGAGAGGTTGCCGGAGTGGCTAGAGAATCTGACGTACGTTTGCTGCTTTCGCTGACACTCAGATCGTTGCTGCTGCTGAAGCGCCTGCCTTCTAAACGTGCCATGCAATGTCTGTCCAGATTAAAGTATATGGACATCATAAATTGTCCGTTGCTGCAGAAACAGTTGAGTAAAAAGGGAGCTGAGTGGCTTAAAATTGCTCATGTTCGCTACATTGGATGTGATTTCAACTAGCTAGGATATATATACATTGATCCATCCACCTTACTACTCTTCTTCTCTTAGGTTTCATTTACTTCTCTTCAATGCTTATTACCATTGTTATCGGCATCCGGATCCGATTTTATGGATAACGATTTTACGATTTAAAAAGGCCTTACCCATCACGGTTTAATGATCCAACCCATGATTTTTAGAATCTTATGATCCCAATTATTTTGAAATTTTCAATAGGCAAGATCATGGTACGATCCTACGATCTTCTATAACAATTTTTTTATTCATAATGATGCTTAAAGTCAAAATTTAAAGTCGTAGAGACATACGGAGTAGGAAAGAATTATGCGCCTAAATACAATATACGCACAACAAATTACTTATTCGAAGATAATTGTATTTGTGTGCTACTCCGTATCTACAACTATTAAGTTAAGGCCAAATATAATGTGATCTACTACGGTTTATGATTTACGGATCGGGCTTAGATACATCGTAAAGAATATGAGTCACCTGGAAAATTGACCAGACCCGAATAAGCGAACACAAACCAACACCCTGTAGACACCCGCATTTTGCCTGCTAGTGTCTATAGCAGTTCCCGACAAACACCCGATGATGATCGGACGCAAACGTGACTTGGTATACTCGGATTTGGACCCGAAATCAATAATATCTGACATGGACTTTTAGCGGAGTAATAATCTCACAAAACAGACCTCAAATCCAGGCCCAGTGGGTCGTTCTGAGCAAAATGAGACTAATTTGGGCCAAAACCGACACCAAAATAAATCCCGTCTTTTAGCGACCGGGTCAAAACCCAGTCAAAGACGAAACCTTCTCATAAATCAGCCAAGTTCAGCTAGCGCACAAATTAAACACCCGTACAGAGGGCACTCGATCGAGTGCACAAGCCCACTCGATCGAGTAGCTCCCAAAAAATTGGGCAGAAGGTCCGATAGAAGCCCACTCGGTCGAGTCCTTCCCATGACTCGGTCGAGTGGACTTCTTTATCCAATCATAAACCGAGAGCTTCTTTTATCATCCAAGCCTCGTCATTTTTTTACGACTTAGTCGTCGCGTGCAAAGTCAATCACGTGATCCTATTTTTCAAAACTCATGCATATCATATCACTTAAAACGACTTTGATCGACGGTCTCGCACTATTAATCTTGTGTCGACGACTCTTTAGTCGTATCCGACACATGATTAATTTAAAATCTATTCCTCGATGTGATAAGTCGGGACAAGGCATCGAGATCCGGGATCGGGCTAGCACCACGTCTAGGTTCCATATCTCCGTCCTCCGTTTAATACACAATATAATGTGTATTTAATCGAAGTTCGTCCGTTTGCACAACTTACGGTGTAGTTTATATTTATTATATACGGGTCCATTTCTAGTTAACGTTTACCATTTCCTATCCGATTATTCTATTTTATTGCTCGTTGTATTGTAAATTCCGGGTTGTATTCCGCCCGTGTAATTTGTAATTTATTTACGAGTTTTCTATTTTTAATGTTTGCCATTTATTGCCTTAAATGAACATCACATGCTAAATCACTTTGACGTGAATCAAGATGCATTAAAATGACATAGTTAACTAATAATTCGCATGTTTAGCTAAAAACGCTGTTTGCATATCATTTGGTCGTTTTACTAGCGCGCGTACACGAACACGAACGATGTCTTACTAGAGGCCGCCATTGTGCGGGCGGGGTTGGGTGTCCTTAGTGGGCTTCCCAACACGTACCCTCACCCCTTACTCAGAACCTCGGTTTCCGGATGCCCGAAACCGTTGGCGCACGAGAGTCATTCTTTACACGATACCGGTGTAGATGGTATCGGTATCGCAATACAAAGGGACGGGCCCCATAAACTCTGAAATCGAAGTGGGCCGTACTTTGTGTATAGCCCATGACAACATAGAGTGGGCTCGAATGGTTCCGAATTACCATAAATTCGGTGGCGACTCCAACTTTGACTTAAATTTCGAACCCGAGAACAATCTCACCACAAGATTCATTCGCCTACCCAAACCCGCGCGTGGCCGCGTCGGGGTGGACCTACGTCATGTCCACAATTTGGCGACTCCGCTGGGGTTACCTGATGTACCACATGTCATCGGGGTTCCTAGGGTGAGACTCGAAGAGAAATCGTTCGAATATTAGTGTGCGCGCATTAGTTTAATGATTCATGCATAACCCAAATTTTGCCCGGGCCGGTTACTTGTGACCGACGTCCCACTATACCATGGTGCATTCCTACATGGGTGCACTAAAGACTTCGATGGCGGAACTCGCCGGGGTTTTACGGCAGGTCCTAAGTCCAAATCGACTAGGGAGTCCGTCCCGTTTCGCGGGAATGCTATCGTTGTTGGTATAGACCCTACCTTTACCGACCGAGACTTAGTGTAAAGCATACATAAGCGTCGTTATAATGCTTGTTTGACTACGTGCTACTTGGTTTCCGTGTAATTTTTCAAAAAGCCGTCATTTCAAAAAAATGCATCTTTCCAAAAAACACCAAGTTTTGAAAAATCCCGAAATACTGTCCGTTTCGGGACCCGTCTTTTCAAAATATCCAACTTTCAAAATTCGGAATGCCGCCGAAACTTAGGATCAATGATTTGACTCAAAATATCCTTTTTCTCTAGTCGGCATGCTGCCCATTTTAATTCTTGGATTTCCAACACCTTTCCGATTTTCTGAATTTTCAAAATTCTAATCTTGGTTTTCGAGATCCCGTTTTCAATTTCCGAACTTTTGAAAACTCGCATTTTATATTCAAAAATTCAAACATCCGACTTTCCTAGTAAACCTTCCTTATTATAGGACCTACCGTCTAGCCGTGTGTCGGGTCTTTGCATAGTATGTCGAAGGTCTATAGTGTCGAAACTCCGCCGATCCTATATCGCGAGTTTCCCCCCTTTCCCGAGTCCGCCTTATCCGTCAAGGCACGACCAACCCGCGTGGGGCATACCCCTACAAAGGAAAGTCCGTCCATACACTCGAGTCAAAAGTCTGGGGAAAGTCTCACGTGGACCTTCCTTCGAACGGGATTAGGCCCACAAAGCCAAAATCCTAAGGAAGCTATACCACCCATCGAGTCATCCGTCTAGATGTCTTTCTCGAGTCCTTAGTTCTTCCTTTCTAGTGTCGCTCGGGATTTACTTGTCCTTTCTTTTTCCAAGATCTGGGTTCAGCTTCTGATTACGCGGTGTTCTTACAGACAGGCCGCCGGCAACTAGACACGCTCGAAGGATGGCTACTTTGAACAACCTGCAAACCTCTCTGGACGCCATGGTCGCGAAGCAGACCGACATCGAAGCCCAACTGACTGAAATGAGGGCTGGCCAAGTGGCCATTGTTGCTCGCTTAACTACAGTGGAGCAAAGGGCTCCTAATGCCGAGGCTACTGAGCCTCTAGCTGAACTAGTCAGCGCGGTGCGCCGACTAGAGGAACAAGTCCATTTGGCTGGGAGTAACAACATCCATCGGGAGAATAGTCGAGAGTACAACCCGCTGAGTGACAAGCTGCCCGCAAACCTGAACCTCACAGGTTTGCCCATGTTTGAGGAAACTGAAGACCCGTTACTACATGTGCGGGCCTTCAAGGAATTCATGGCCATCAAGGGAGTGAATTCGTCCATGTTCAAGAACCTCTTTGCTGCATCTCTTGAGAAGCACCCACGGGCCTGGTACTACAGGCTAGACCCGAAAAAATACCTTACATAGGATGATGTGGCCACCGAGTTCGCCCGGAACTATGCTGACAACACCGAGATCCAAACCACATTGCGATCTCTGGAGGTTATGGCCTAAGAGCCGAAGGAAGGTTTTACTAAATACCTTCAACGCTGGAGGGCCGAGAGCGCGAAACTGGTCGATAAGCCCAATGAGAAGACTTTGGTGGAGGCTTTTGTCAAGAACCTCCTACCCTCCTACCGGGTTCACCTCCGGTACGCTGTCATACCCAATTTCACCACCCTTACTGAAATGGGTATGAGGATTGAAGACGATCTGAGACTGGAAGGCCTCACTAAGGCCGCTAGCAAAGGATACCAAGGGGCTTCTTCCTCCACCACTAAGCCCCAAGCTGCAACTCGTAGCATTTTTGACGCGGTTAATCTACTAGATGCCCCGTCCAAGAAGAACACCCCACCTCGGGTTTTCACTGATATAGGTATCACCTATACCTATGCCTTACAAAGGCTGTCCTCCAAAGGCCTAATCCAACCGATAGGCCCAACTCCCGAAGTTCCGGTCGAGCGGCGCTCCAAGAACTACAATGCTCAGGCCTATTGCCAATACCACCGGGGCAATGGGCATGATACCGAAAAGTGCTGGAAGCTGAAGCACCTGATCCAGGACTTGATCGAAAGCGGTAAAATCCCGCTACCCGGAGATAAACCAAGCAACAAGGAGAACCCTTTCAGCTCCCATGCCATCTTTGCCGGGGAGGTGATCGATTGCTCTCACCTTATCTCTCCATTTATCCCGCAAGTGAACGGGATCTGGTTTGATGACGAGGATGATGTCTACCTCGCTAAAGGGGAAACTGTTCCCATCACCCCTGAACAGATTCGCGAGGCCAAAACTCGAGTCCTAGCCAACAACAACCTTGGTCGTCCCTATTTAGCAACAAGCACTAGGGACACCCCCATCCCGACAACCATCACCAATCCACTCGGGATGGAAGTCGCCCCTGAAGAGCCTACCGCTGAAACGGCTATTGTGAAGCAACTGAAGAAGACCCGAGTTGACCTCACTATATGGCAACTCCTGGTTAGCTCTCAAGAACATCGAGAAGCACTTACAAAGGCTCTCGATCAAGTCAAGATCGACTCTTTGGCTACCCCTGCTGAAATGGTAGCCACGGTCCTACCCCACCTAAAAGGTAAGGCCAAGGAAGGAGGCCTAATGATCACTTTCTCTGAAGCCGACCTGCCACCGTTCGGGGCCACTCATAATCTGGCCCTCTACATAGTAGTCTGCCGGGGAAAATACCTCCCGATGACCTTAGTCGATGACGGGTCAGCCGTGAACGTCCTTCCCTTAAGGACCGCCAAAGCCCTCGGCATTACCGAGGCTGACTATATCCCGACGGCTCAAACCATCCAAGCCTTTGATGGGAGTCCAAAGTCGGTAGCTGGGGCCGTGAAGCTGACCATTATAACGGGCCCGATAGAAAAGGAGCTCGAATTTCAGGTGATCGATGTCACCTCATCCTTCAACTTGCTCCTAGGAAGGCCGTGGATCCACGCGGTCAAGGCGGTATCCTCCACCCTCCACCGAAAGATCAAAATGCCTCTGCTCAACGATGTTATTACTTTAGAGGCGACCCCAATGATCGAGGCTAGCTGTAACGCCACGGGCCGCACGGACCTCTGGGGGTTCGACTTTGTGGGGATGATTGAGGAAGAGTACCTTTTTAGGCCTTACTTCACCACGAGCATTGACACAATGCTCCAGAACTTAGGGTACCTTCCGGGGGCTACCTCTCGACCCGACCTTCCAGCTGGGAAGATCATCGAGGTCCTTAAGGACGAAGACTCCCACTTCGGCCTTGGCTATGCCGCCACTCCGGGCAACGTTGTCCGAGCAGGAATAAAAAAGGCCTGCAACATCATTAAGGGTATCCACTTGAGCCCTTATAGCCACGGTTGGCCGACTACTTTGTCACACCCGTATTTGGGGCTATCCAGGTTGGACTATACCAACCCAATGCTACGCACCTCGGGACCCACTCGGCCCGGGACTGCAACTACATCCCGGATGATGTGTTCGCCCTCATCCAGTCTGATGAACCTAATGATGCTGAGTCCGCGCTGGGGCTGCTCTTCGGGGAAGACACCATAGTCCCAACCCCAAAAGAAGACCTGGTCAACCTGATTCTCCGCAGCAACAGGTTTGACCCGACCAAGCTGATCTCGGATGTTGGCTCCGAGACGGGAAACAGGGCCTGGAGGAAGACTGTCAAGTGGACTGACAGTCAAGGAAAGATCTACAAGCTGGTCACCGGAGAGGGAGACATGTCTGAGTCTGAGTCCGAGTCTGAGTCGGAGTCTGAGTCAGAGTCTGAGGTCGAGTCTAAGAAAGTCGGTGCTAGAGTCACTCCTGTAACCCCTCTCCCTTTTGTCATTCCTGCTGCTAGCACTTCGGGATCTGTCCCGAGTGCCTTACCAATTCCGCCACTGACCAATGATCAGATGGCTGCTCTCTTTGAGCTATTTTCCAAATTTTCAATCAATAATAACAACCGTTCTGCTTACGACTTGTCTCTTTTAAATTCTGTTTTCAAAAACGTTTTATGCTATGACATTGAGAAATCCGACGAACAGGTACCCTTACCTCCACATCTGATCGAGCAACTAGAGCAAAGGGAATCCCGGAATCCGGTAATCGAAGAGACCGAGTCCATAAACGTGGGAACAACCTTAGAGCCTCAGATACTTAAGATAGGGTTATCCTTAGATCCTGAGGAGAAACAACAATTCATAAACCTCCTCCAAGAATTCAAAGATGTCTTCGCGTGGTCCTACAAGGACATGCCGGGGATAGACCGGGAAATAGCCGAGCACCGCATACCTATCAAAGACGGGTGCAAACCGGTCAAGCAGAAGCTTCGTCGAATGAGGCCCGAATGGTCCCTCAAAGTAAAAGAAGAAGTCGACAAACAGTTCAAAGCCGGCTTCATACAAGTGTCCGAGTATCCGAACTGGGTTGCAAACATCGTGCCGGTTCCTAAAAAGGACGGTAAGGTGCGGGTATGCGTAGATTTTCGGGATCTTAACAAAGCAAGCCCGAAGGATGATTTTCCGTTACCACACATCGATATACTGGTGGACAACATGGCCGATCATGCCCTTCTATCATTTATGGACGGGTATGCCGGGTATAATCAGATCAAGATGGCGGAAGAAGACATGAGTAAGACTACCTTCACTACACCTTGGGGTACTTACTGCTACACCGTCATGCCGTTCGGTCTCATTAATGTCGGGGCCACATACCAAAGGACCGCTACCACTTTATTACACGACATGATGCATAAAGAGGTAGAAGTTTATGTGGACGACATGATCGTCAAATCCAAAGAGCGGGACAGTCACATCACCACCCTAAGGAAATTTTTCGCCCGATTGCGCAAATACAACATGAGGCTAAACCCTCAAAAGTGCAATTTCGGGGTAACGTCAGGCAAATTACTGGGTCATATCGTTAGCCAACGAGGTATCGAGGTCGACCCAGCTAAAATCAAAGCCATTACCGAGATGCAAGCTCCTAAAACCGAAAAAGAAATAAGGGGATTTCTCGGGAAAGTCCAGTATATTAGTCGATTCATTTCCAAACTAACCATGGTGTGTGAACCGATTTTCAAGAAACTGAAAATAGGGGAACGGATACTATGGGATGACAAGTGCCAAGCTGCTTTCGACAAAATCAAGGAAATTCTGTCTGCTCCGTCGGTTTTGATGCCACCTCAACCCGGTTTGCCTATGTCGTTATACCTAACAACGACCGAGACAGCCATGGGGGCTATGCTGGCTCAGACAGTCGACTCCGAAGAACGAGCCATTTATTACATCAACAAGAAGTTTTTAGAGTATGAGTGCAAATATACCATGCTCGAAAAGACGTGTTTGGCTTTAGTCTTGGCCACTAAGAAGCTCCGACACTATATGCTCAGCTACGAGGTCCATGTTCTATCCAAGATGGACCCGATCAAATACCTCTTCGAAAAGCTCATTCTCAATGGCCGGATTTCAAGATGGACTCTAATGTTGGCAGAGTTCGACCTAAAATTTGTGCCATTAAAGGCCATTAAGGGACGGGTGGTAGCCAAATTCCTCGCTGACAGCCCGGTAACCGAAGAAGGACACACCGACACCTGGTCCTTCCCAGACGAAGATATTTTCCATACTGATGCTGAAACATGGGATTTATACTTCGACGGAGCATCTAATTTTCGAGGGTTCGGAGTCGGGATCCTCCTAATCTCGCCGAGAGGGGAGCATACTCCCGTCTCCATCAAGCTGGACTTTGATGTTACTAATAATGCAGCAGAGTACGAAGCGTGCATTTACGGGCTACAAGCCGCCGCCAACCTAGGGATCACAAATCTCCGGGTACATGGCGACTCATCCTTGGTCATTAACCAAGCACTCCAAAAATGGAAGACTCAGAATGCTAATCTCGTGGCCTACCAGGCACGAGTAAGGGATCTTGAGAAACAATTCCAAAAGGTAGAGTATATATACCTGCCTCGGGAAGAAAATCAGTTTGCAGATGCACTCTCAAAATTGGCATCTTTACTGAATATTCCCGACCACGTGACCAGTATGCCAATTTGCGTCGAAAGACGGTCCGAGCCGGCATACGTTCATGACATTGAAGATATCGAGATCACTGATCCCGAACCTTGGTACCAGGTTGTATTAAAATACCTAAGGAACGGAGAATACCCTCCCGGGACTGAGGGTCGAGCCAAGAAAGCCTTACGGAGGCTAGCCAGCCAGTTCATCCGTACTGATGACGGGCAACTGTACAAAAAGACGGCACAGGGGGCTCTTCTCTTTTGTGTTGATAAATATAAGGCCGAGAAAGTAATGGCCGAAGTACATGATGGCGAAAACGGCCCACATATGAATGCTCACATGCTGGTCCAAAAAATCATGAGGCTCGGGTATTACTGGAACACCATGGAAGCCGACTGCCAGTTATATGTCAAACATTGTCATAACTGTCAAATCTTCGGCAATGTGCAACATATGCCGTCATCTCTGCTTTATACCATGACGTCGCCTTGGCCGTTCTCGACATGGGGTATCGACATAATAGGGAAGGTAAATCCCTCCGGTACTGGCGGACACTGTTTCATTTTAGTAGCTATCGACTACTTCACCAAGTGGGTCGAAGCTGAATCATATCGCATCCTCAATGCTAAACATGTCGCCAAATTTATCCAAAACAAGATAATATGTCGGTATGGAATCCCACATGAATTCATCAGTTATCACGGGACTCATTTCCAAGCTGAGACCGCAGCCCTGCTGACTAAATATAAAATTCAAAGGCACACGTCCTCGCCCTACCGTCCCCAAACGAATGGAGCGGTAGAGGCGGCCAATAAAACGATTGTCACCATACTAAAAAAGATGGCTGATAATTACCGGGATTGGCCCGACAAAATACCTTTTGCCCTATGGGGGTACCGGACGTCAATTCGCACCGCAACCGGAGCGACACCATATTACCTAACTTATGGGATGGAGGCAGTCCAACCAGTTGAATTGGAGGTACCGTCCCTCAGAATTCTGTTAGAAAGTCAAGTACCCGAAGCTGACTGGGTTCGAGCACGGTACGACTCGTTGGTTCTACTAGACGAACGACGATCCCGCGCTCTCAACAACATCCAAATCTACCAGAAACGAATCCAACGGGCCTTCAACAAGCGGGTAAGGCCCAGAAACATTAAAGAAGGGGATTTAGTCCTTAAGTCTGTCCGAGCCTTACTACCAGTTGACCCAAGGGGAAAATTCAAACCCAACTGGGCTGGGCCATATCTGGTGAAGAAGATCCTATCAGGGGGAGCAGTAATGCTGACGGACCTGGACGGGAATGAGTTCGTCAACCCAACCAACCTGGACCAGTTGAAGCGCTACTACCCTTAGCCATTTCTCAATGTCATTAGCAAAATTTATCAAAATCTTTTTTTTATAAAAAGCAAGTCAATGAGCTAGAATTATTTATTCTACTGTCACAAAACATCTTGAACCACTAGTCTTGGTGTAATTCGAGATTGCAAATTTACTGAGCCTGAACTACGTTTGGTTTGATTCTGCTAATCGCGGATACGTAGGCAGCCCCTCAAAAGGGCACAACCAGTGCAATCAAGAAAAGACAGGAACGGTTAAATAATAAACTTCCTTTATTAATTGTCACAAAAAAAGCCCCGATAAACTCGGGAAACTTACAAAAATGCAGGAATTCAAAAATTACAAAAAACAAAAACAAAAATGCACACGACACTCCAAAATAAATAATAATAATATTTAAATAATAAAAAAGCTAAGGACTCGGTATTTAAGGCATCTTGCCCTTCCCCTTGTCCTTGGCCTCCTTGGCCGTCCACTGACGGCGACGTGGAGGAGAGCGTTCCCGAATCACCACAGGAACCTCTTTAGCCCGGACTCGTTTTTTGGAACTTGAGTCCTCATCCACCTCGATAGGCCCGAGTCGGGCCCTCACAGGCTCAGGGAGCCGGTCACGCGGACCTAGTCGGTCCCGGGCCGCCAGCCTTGGCCCAAGTCGCCGTTCCAAATCAGTCTGGGGGCTTAGCCGCCCCCGCGTGCCGCTAGCACCGGCATCTTTAGCTCGAGTCTTAGTATGTGACTTAAGACCCGATTCTAATCGGACTAAGGTAGCAGGGGTCTCTCCCTCATCGAAGAACCCCCTATTATCCTTTGCCGTCTCCCGACGGACCAGTTCGAAGGCCTCATCGACCTTCAGAGCTTTACGAGCTTCCTCAGACTCCTCGGAAGTCCACTTCTCGTAAGCTCGAGAAACCCAAGCGGATTGGCAAGGGTTGGGAATAGTCCATGTAGGACGAGTGAACCATCTCTGCAACCAGGTGTCGCACATAGCGTCTGTCAGTTGGAGCGAGACGCTAATAATGGCTTCAGTCTCAGGGATGCGCTGAGACGAACCGAACTGCCTCAGGATGCGGTCCGGGTAAATGTGAACTGTCCAATCAAGGGACAGGATCACCAAATAGCGGGCTTGGTCCCTCTTGGCCAGTCCCGTCAGTTTAGAAAGGAACCACCAAGCGACCGTCCACCTGATTAAAGGGCCGCCGTGGAACACCAATTCCTCATCCCAGTAAGCTCGATTTATATGGTGACTCGAGCTTATCCGGCGCCCTCTTGAACTGATTTGGCTGCTGCGGTAGTTGGAAACGCTCGGAGGAGGCTCTATGATCGACAGGCGTTCCGACAACCAAATCTACAAAAAGTATATACAAAATTCGTAAGCAACGGAATGGTCCGCCACAGCCCACTCGATCGAGTATGCCATCTGACTCGATCGAGTAAGGCTCTCTAAAGGCAAGCAGAATCTCTTTAAGTGTGCCACTCGATCGAGTAAAACATCTCACTCGGTCGAGTAAACCCTCCACGGATGGGCAGAAGCCCTTAGCAGACATCACTCGATCGAGTGACAGGTCCACTCGATCGAGTGACTTACGGACCTCAAGAAATCGCGCGAAAAACAAAAATCGAAATTGCGAGACATATACCTGCAGAATAAGGGTACTCCCCGTCAGTTGCCGGGTTGGGTCGAGTCGCCTAGCATCCAGACCCATGATGATTTCTCCAGCAATTAGCCAGGCAGGGCTATGACCAGTCTCCATCTGGTCAACCACTCCGATCAGCCTAATTTGACCCACGCATGAGTCAACATCCATCATCCCCTCAAAAACGTAGCGGTGCAGCATGCAGAGTGCGAAGGCCCTACGCCTATGAGAAGGCGTAGCCCTTACATCTTGACTGTTCATAAACTTGTCAGCCAAGTCGAAGAGGGAAACAGTATCTCCCCGCACCATTCGATCTGTCTCAGCATGAGACAGACACAGGAAATCCCTCAGCCTTCTCCTCGGGTCCGGGTAGAACGGAGGGATGGCAGGACGAGCAACAGGGCTCCAACCCCCGATGGCTGCGATCTCCTCGGGAAGAGGGCATATCTCCCCTCGCGGGAACGCAAAGACATGATGGGTGGTATCCCAAAACGACAGACAAGCGTCCAAAAAATGCAAATCAGGTATTAGGCGCCGAAGAGGAAACAAGCTGACAATCCCCATTTGGGTCAGTTGAATTTTGTCCTCATCCCGGAAGTGCTGGGACCAGGCAAAAAGCATTGAAGTAAGATGCTCGATACCCATGGCAGGAATTTGAATCCTCTTGAGAGACTAAGAAATTTTTGAGGAAAAGAAGGGGTTTTTGATTTGAGATACGGTAAACTGAAGCAAGGAGACCTATATTTATAATAGGAAGCCCTAACTGTAACCCTAACTACCCTGCCTCCTCAGCAAAACTGGGCCCCAGCATGTGCAGGCTTGACTTCAGACTAAAACCCAGAATATGAATGAATCAAGTTGTCCCGAGCTTTCCTAAAAATTTCTAAAAATTCAAAAAAAAAAATCGAAAATTTCGACTTTTTCAAAATTCGGTACTTTTTCCCCAGCACGAGTGGTGTTCTGCCTATGTGTTACATGCAATTTATTATGTGTCAGCATACAGGTACACCCCGGACTTCAGAAGCAAGTCTCCGCGCAACTACTTCACTCCCCAACGTGAGCCAATATTTATCCCAGAATGCTACAATCAGAGCCGTGATGTATCAGCATACGGGTACTCCTACACCCTCAGAAGCAAGTTTCACTCCCCACGGAGCTATCATCAGCAAGACAGGTATGACCCTCTGCCTATGGCTGGCGAGCCCTTCACGCTAGTCTACTGGACTATAAACGACCCGACCGGAAGGCTGCCAGGTCGTAATCTGCGATTGGCCTGGTAGCTACTCTGACTTTTGCCTTGTCCAAGCCTCAGTCAGAGTGGGGGCTCCGTAGACACCCGCATTTTGCCTGCTAGTGTCTATAGCAGTTCCCGACAAACACCCGATGATGATCGGACGCAAACGTGACTTGGTATACTCGGATTTGGACCCGAAATCAATAATATCTGACATGGACTTTTAGCGGAGTAATAATCTCACAAAACAGACCTCAAATCCAGGCCCAGTGGGTCGTTCCGAGCAAAATGAGACTAATTTGGGCCAAAACCGACACCAAAAATAAATCCCGTCTTTTAGCGACCGGGTCAAAACCCGGTCAAAGACGAAACCGTCTCATAAATCAGCCAAGTTCAGCTGGCGCACAAATTAAACACCCGTACAGAGGGCACTCGATCGAGTGCACAAGCCCACTCGATCGAGTAGCTCCCAAAAAATTGGGCAGAAGGTCCGATAGAAGCCCACTCGGTCGAGTCCTTCCCATGACTCGGTCGAGTGGACTTCTTTATCCAAGCATAAACCGAGAGCTTCTTTTATCATCCAAGCCTCGTCATTTTTTTACGACTTAGTCGTCGCGTGCAAAGTCAATCACGTGATCCTATTTTTCAAAACTCATGCATATCATATCACTTAAAACGACTTTGATCGACGGTCTCGCACTATTAATCTTGTGTCGATGACTCTTTAGTCGTATCCGACACATGATTAATTTAAACTCTATTCCTCGATGTGATAAGTCGGGACAAGGCATCGAGATCCGGGATCGGGCTAGCACCACGTCTAGGTTCCATATCTCCGTCCTCCGTTTAATACACAATATAATGTGTATTTAATCGAAGTTCGTCCGTTTGCACAACTTACGGTGTAGTTTATATTTATTATATACGGGTCCGTTTCTAGTTAACGTTTACCATTTCCTATCCGATTATTCTATTTTATTGCTCGTTGTATTGTAAATTCCGGGTTGTATTCCGCCCGTGTAATTTGTAATTTATTTACGAGTTTTCTATTTTTGATGTTTGCCATTTATTGCCTTAAATGAACATCACATGCTAAATCACTTTGACGTGAATCAAGATGCATTAAAATGACATAGTTAACTAATAATTCGCATGTTTAGCTAAAAACGCTGTTTGCATATCATTTGGTCGTTTTACTAGCGCGCGTACACGAACACGAACGATGTCTTACTAGAGGCCGCCATTGTGCGGGCGGGGTTGGGTGTCCTTAGTGGGCTTCCCAACACGTACCCTCACCCCTTACTCAGAACCTCGGTTTCCGGATGCCCGAAACCGTTGGCGCACGAGAGTCATTCTTTACACGATACCGGTGTAGATGGTATCGGTATCGCAATGCAAAGGGACGGGCCCCATAAACTCTGAAATCGAAGTGGGCCGTACTTTGTGTATAGCCCATGACGACATAGAGTGGGCTCGAATGGTTCCGAATTACCATAAATTCGGTGGCGACTCCAACTTTGACTTAAATTTCGAACCCGAGAACAATCTCACCACGAGATTCATTCGCCTACCCAAACCCGCGCGTGGCCGCGTAGGGGTGGATCTACGTCATGTCTACACACCCAAACTAAAGATCCGAGGTTGATCCGTAGCCCGTATTAACCCGGGCTAACCCGAAACTGAGCCGACTATTATTATAGAAAACGAGTCGATACCCCTAAAAAAAGTTGATAATAGCAAACCCGAAAAAGACCCGAATCCGAAATGACCCGACCGACATGAAGTCAACCCGAATTCTATGACCAGAAAGTGTCGCGACCCAAACTTGCCGACCCAAACCCGATTGACCCGTTTGTCAGGTCTAGTACTCAAGAGTGAAGATATTATTTACAATTAGTTTTCTAATGTTATCACTACACTCCGAAATTGCCCGAAAAAACCCGTCTTAAATAATAATACTTCCTCTGTTCCAACCATTTGTATACATTTGCTTTTTTAAGACTATTAATAAGTGACGAGAATCTTCAATATAATAACTTCTACTCTCTCCGTATCTATATGAATTGTCTAATAAAATACGGAGTACATTATAATTTTTATAATTTTTAGTAGCACGTAACTAAAGATATAGACAAAAGAAAACAAGTCTCGACGTACGTGCATAAAGCAAACGTATACACATTGTTGGAACGGGGAGAGTATGATTTAGAAAACTAAGAATAAAATTGTATTTATGATAAAAAAAAATTAACGTTTTCAAAGTGCGTTAATAATCCGTATGTGACCCAATACCCGACTCGAAACCCATAAAATCTTGACCCATATAAAACTCGTATTTTCCAAACCCGAAATACAACAACCCATATTTTAGTCGAACCAACCCGACGGTCGGAGAGGTGTAGAGTCTGGTGTGACCTCGTTGCAAAAATGGAATTAATTTATGAAAAAAATGTTAAAATTCAATAAAACATGAGAATTTTCCTAATTTGCCAAGGTTTTTCATTCTGTTTTACAGATTGATTCACCTAAATCATAAATGGGAGGTTGGAATCCAGAATGAAAACAATGGGTTGAATTTGTGTATATTCAGTTCTGTTCACAATATGGTTGGTACTCCCTACGTTTTTCTAGCCATTCTTACTTACAGTACGTTTTTAAGTTTCTGCTATGGAACATGACTCATTACTGTATCTGTATGTATGTATGTATGTATCTCTTTTTTATGCTTATCTTAATCATTATTGAACACCCCATCATCCCTTCCATCTACTTTTTCATGATTTCTAGATTAGATAGATGCCAATTTGTAGGATTAAGCAGAAAAATCTCCGGATTTCATTCATAAAAAAAAAACTAGTTTGACTGTGAATATAGGGTTATCGGATTCCTTTGGATACCCTGCGAATCGCTCGCTTATCAATGAATATTATCATCTTCCGTAACTGCGAATTGTTAGTCACAAATGGCATAGCGAATTCGGTAACCATGTCTTTGAGGTACCAGGCATTGTGTTTTTTAAAGAAAGATCATTACTTGCTATTAATATGATTTCTTAGAATAATAATTAATAAATAATAATGGGCGTTGATTTCACTTGAATGTTTTATGTTACCTCTTCCATGTTCCAAAATAGGTAATTCTTCGGTGTACGAATTTGTTTCGCCAGGATTGTACCACTTCCCTTGCGTATGCTAATAAAAGTGTATGTAACTCTTACAAATGAATACCATTATCATGATACGGAGTGTGATGTCTGCCCTTAGGTACATGTTAATGAGTTATTTAGAGGGAAATTCACAAGAATAAGTCACGCAAATTGAATTTTCAACTCACATTTACCATATTTATTGAGTTTCCTTGTAAATCTTTATCTACATAACTTATTTATTTATATACGGTAATCATTGTAGTTGTTGTTGACTTAATGTTGTTCCTCCTCGGAGCTGTGATGTATGTACTCTTTTTCCTGTCTAGAGAGGCAGAGTCCGTTTCCGTGTGACCCATAAGGCCATGACAAGCAACACGACGATCGGATTTTGTTTCATGAAGGTAAGAAACAAATGTGCAGGATGTTATAATCATTTCAATTTCGTCCATCATACAATACACCAAAGCTCAAAAAAAATACTATATTTGGCATCATTGTAAATAGATGAAAAGTGGGTTTTTCCTGTGTCTATGTTACATGTTAATCTAATAATCTCTGATTTAGCTCATTAATGCTACGAGTCTTTCTTTTGCTTGCATCGGATGAAAATTTGTTGTTGGTGCATGTGGTCCATCCTTTTTTGTTTATAACTAATATGCTTAGAAGGAGATTCAGCATATATGGTGTCTGGAGGTTCAGAGAGTAATGTGAATGTCTATGGAAAGCTTAGAATAAATAATCGTTCTTGGTTTCTTATCTTGTAGTCTTCTGTTTTATCCATTGTGTTTTCTATGCTCAGACATAAGTTTACTAAAGAATGTCGAACATTTAATCTGATTTGTGCTGCTCTTATTCACTGCTAATTTGCTACATGTATATTGGTTTTGCCTGATGCTACATATAAACGCGACGAGTTATTCAGTGTCATTATTGTACTTAAATGGTAAGATTATGACGTGAGCAATTGTTTTGTGTATTTACTGTGTACAAGGAAAGCAAACAGAAGTATGCTACACAGATTTTCCAACCTGCATTAGTCTTCTCATTCTTCTTGTACATTCCAAATGTTTGTTTTAAGTAATGTTCAATATTGATTAAAAGATGACAAACAGTTGGACAGTTGAGCGCGGCAGCAAGGAATTGACACTCGTATAGAAAGGAGAGTGGATGGTGCGAGTTATCCAACCTTAGCTGCAGATTGTGACTGTATTTTTGCTACTGTAGATCTTTTTCATCCTCAATCATCAGGTATATTTCAGAAGAAATTTGTCGCTAAATTTTGGGATAATTTCAAATAAAAGACCAATTTATTTGATAGAAAAATATTATAGAAAAACCTTAAAGTAAAATCTTCTTTTTAATAACTACTCCATAATGTTAGTATGGAAACACCATCTAAGGTTAAAAAATTCTTTAAATAGGACTTGTTTTTGAAATTCAGTAGTATCAAGTAGTGACTAAGGATACAGAACAGCCATTGGTGAGGAAATTTCAGACATCTAACTCATCGTGAAGCTTCTTCTATTTTAATATGTTTAACTGCTTCAAGCATGGTATGAAATATATTTTTTTCAATACTTGTTTTGATGTCTATGATACTATTAACGAGGTTGATATTAAGTTTTGGTCCAATTCTTACAATTTCTTGGTGCCGTCATTAACTCTATTGCACAACGAAGTTTAAAAAGTATTTTGTTAAGTCTGGTCTTGTCTTTCAACTGATGAAACAAAGAGGAATATATATCTAATCACGGCAGATCTAATATATTGATAGTAATAGATTTTCCTTTCAAATTGATAACCTTTGGATGCTGGAGTTGTGTGTTGCAGTTAAAATTGTGTTCCTTGCTATTTTTATAGGAATGAATACATATACCAGTTTGTATGTATGGTTGTATACTGGTGTTCTTGTTGGATGGTAACACTGATACGGTCCACTATCTAATGAGGGATGTATAACCATCTTTTACCTTTGGAGTGTGTTTGGATAACAAAATAAGAGGGAAAGGGAGGGGAGAGGGAAGGAGGGAAGGGAAAGAGAAGGAAGGGGAGGGGAGAGGGAATGGAGATGACAGATTTTCCCTCCAAATCTTGCCTATGTTGGAGGGGAAATATTTTGCCTTTGGGAAGGGAGATGGAGGGATCCATATTCCTTCCCCTCCAAATCTCTGCACCCCATTTTTCTAACCAAACGAAGAAACTTGCTCACCTTCATTTCCGTCCCCTCACTTCCCTCCAAATCCCTCTATCCAAACATACCCTAAGGGGGCGTTTGGTTCATCAAAGGGAAAGGGAATGAAATCAACAAAGGAAAACAGAGGGAAAGGAATGGGATTACCCCAAATTTAGGTTGTTGTTTGGTTTTAATGAGAGAGAATGAATTTCACCCAACTTTCACTCAAACTCGACATTAGCGGTGTGCCATCATATTATTTATACTTATGTAAAATAAAAAATTATAAAATAAATAAATTAATATCTAAATTGTAAAAATAATAAAAAATAATTTTTGTAGTATCTTTTGATAATAAAATACCTATAATATAAGGAGTATTATTTTTACACTTTTTTAATTGTAAATATGGTAAATATACGGAGTAATAATTACTGCAATACGATAAATTTAAAAAAATACATTTTCTTTTTAATTGATAAATTAAGATATCAAAAATTATTTTGACCCAACTTCGACTCATATTTGACTTGACCCGAAAGTGTGGTGGTGTTCGTAATGGTGGTAGGTGGGTCTTGGTGGTGGTGGTGGTCGTAGTGGTGCGGTGGTGGGTGGACTTTGGTGGTGGTGGTGGTGTGGTGGTGGTGGCGGCGGTTGTTGGTGATGGTGACGTGATGACTAGGTTGGTGAGTGGGGGAAAGGGAATGCAATTACCTTGGGGGGTGGGGGTAAGAAGGTAGAGGAGTTTGGGGGAAAAAGAGGGGGAAAGGGAATGATTGATTTGGCTAAACAAACACAAACAAAGGGAATCGTGAACTTTGATTCCCTTTCCCTTTCCTGAATACCTCATACCAAACGGCCCCTAAGTGTATATTGGCGTGATTGTATTTTTTATTTTAATTATAAATTTATGGTTGGCATCGCAGTATGCCACAAACATGTGTTGTCGGTCTTGTCTTCTGTAATGGCCACAAATATTTTTTTTAGGCTGTAATTTTAAAAACCTATATCAAATACCTCCTCCTCCTCACTACTTCTTAAAATCTATTTATACCTCCTCCTCCTCCTCCTCCTCCTCCTCCCTCTTCGCTACTTCTTAAAATTTATTTGTACCAAGTTATTGGTAGATGTCACTTGTTCGCTATGTGATGCTATGCAAACTGTTAGCGAAAGCCTAAACCCGTCTTTAAGTAATCTTTTTCTGAGAAGTCAGAATTATTCGTATTATTTAAGTTATGAAATTCTGATAAACTTAAAAAGGAAAGATCAATATTGAGAAAAAAAAGTTTCTGCTTGTGATAACTCTAATCCTTGAGAATGATCTTGAAAGTCATACTTCCTCCATTTTTTTTATATCTTCCCAATTTACTTTTTGGTCCACTTTTTTTTATCTTCCCATTTCATTTCTTTCCATTTTGGTCCATAATTTTTACCATACTACCCTTACTATTTACAAGACTTTACACATTTATTTTTTCCTATTTATACACACTTACCCTTCTACCCTCAATATTTCTTAAATTTATCATTTTATATTCATTACAAAAAAAATTGTGCCAAAAGTGAATGAGGAGATAAAATAAAAATGGAGGAAGTATTAAAGAACATAATATTAGTTGCTTCTTTCTTGAATACATCCTTTATTACCAAATTGAGGCCTGGACACTGGATCTTGTTGTCGAGAATTATAAATATGCTTTATTAGCCTCGCTATTGAACCACTTCTTGTTCATATAAGAGAAAGCAAAAGGTGCATTGTTTCTTTCTTCTAGCTTAGCTTTTATCTTAAAGCAGGCTTTAAGAAAGGGCTTTAAAATAGAATATTACTCTGTAATTGAATTTCGTGGAACTTGATCTTAGATCTACGATAACTACTTTAATCCGACACACATGATTATTACTCCTTATTAGGCATGTTATGAACTAAATCTTGTAACTATTACATATGGTGTCAAAAATTAGTGTATGATTACCGAGTTATGAGAAAGGCTAGTCAGAATGATTACCGAGTTTCTCTCTTGCTGTTTTGTTTCATTTCTCTAGATGTTCATACGTTTGTTAGTTTTTTAATTATCTTACCTTTGACTTCAGGGACCTTCACTCACTTGAATATAAATGCTGAGTTATGACATACAAGTTGAACATTGTTACTGTCTTTTTTGTGCGGGTTATCATCTATTCATACATTTAATGCAAATTCTCCTTTTCTTTTCTGTAAAAATGCTGGTTAATAGGTGAAACCTTCTTCATGCCATTCTAGTAGTTGACTGAAGCCTTCCTTTGCCATTTTGATATACCATTATGATGGGACCGTCCTCGGACCTCGCCTTGCACGGGCGGCATTGTGCAGCGAGCACGCTGCATTTTTATTTTTTACTTTTAATGAAGCATGCTCTTCTTGTCATATACTTCGTTAACATATTTAATTTAGTTGCTGTTCTTGCTAGCTTGCAGTGTTGTTTTGTACATTGAAGGTTTTCTTTTGTCACATGTCAAGGACATAAGTTGAAGTTGTCATAAAATACATACCGGAGAAAAAAGGAAACAGTTGCAATAAGCCATACTAGGGTTTCTCCGGACTGTGGATTGGAATATGAATTTTTCAGATTGATTTCACTGCTGGACAATAACTACTATAATTGAATTATACATACATGCTCCCTTTTTTGAACTGCCATCTCTTTTGTTCATAGCACCCGGTTTATAAACACTATCTTGTTTAATTTGGGGTAATATGTCGGATATGCCTTTAGAGGTGGCCGTCATTTGATTTATATAAATTTCCGTCATCGTTGGCAATCTGAATACCTGTATCCATGATGCCACAGTTTTAAAAAAATTGAAATCGGTTGATTTGGAATTTTTGCAGCCATTATTTCAACAAACGGAACGGTATGGCATATGCGGGGCTTGAGCATTTGGTCGAGGATGATTTACAAAAAATAATGATTCGTGTGGGGCGCCAACCAGATGGAACATCTGATATTGCAAGGCTCTTTGCTGTGTAAGAATGATATGGTATTGCCTTTTGAATTAAAACATTATATAACCTCTTATGCATGCGCCATGTTGTAGTTCATGTTTGTTTGATATTTTTCATATTGTGTCTTATAAGTGTACAAGAGTTATTTAGGATCTCTAGACTTGTGTAGGATGCATGTAATGCCTCTTTGGGAGTTAGTGTTATCATTTCTTTTCAGCATGCACAATCGTGAAGTGAAGGCCTTTGAGCTGCATAGTGCATATTATAAAGATAAAAAAATACTCCTTCCGTCCCAATGAAGTGTTTACATATGCTTTATACACAAAGAGAATGAATGTGTAATGGAATTTTTCCCCCAGTGAATTGATTAATATTTCTAAGTGTATTTATTTTTTGGTTCAAATGAGGGCATTATGCCGTAGATAAGAATCGAACCCCCAACCCTCATGGTTGAAGTAAGAAAGCTCTTAGCACTTGAGGTAACTCTCGGCCTTATATTTCTAAAAATTAAATGAGAAGTCAAAATTAAAGATTTCTGCTCTACATATTACATGAGTTAGAAAGAAGTCTACGAGTCCATGAAATGATTTTTGTGCACGCCTGTTTATGTTTCTACTACAAACCTGATTTAGGTTATGTACGGGCTGCCATGGTAAGTGCATCGAAGTTGTGCAACGCAAAGATGGATGAGGCTTCAGATGAGTTCTTAGATCAATATTGTACTTTAAATTTAAGCGATATTGCTAAAGCAACACATTTTCTCTATCATTTATCAGCTCTTACCGAGCTTCTTAATCTGATAAGGAACTTTCTACCACAAGCAAAGGCCTTGAGACTTGGTTGAGATGTATCACCACCTAAATAATTTCATTGCCTTGTATATTTCCCCGAAAAGAAATGTCAATACCATAAATTTCTTGCTACATTAGAAAAGCTGTGTAAGAACGGCGCCATTTCGCTTGGGGTCAATGTGGACCCACTAACCCTCCTTGTTAGAAATTTAACGTGGTTTGTAATGCGGGGTATACAATGATGAAGTATTTGAGAGTTGATGATGAAGTGTCCTTTCCTCTACTACAATGCTTGATTGAGATGAATGATGATGTTGTATATGAGACCATGATGGATCGTTTGGATATTGCTGATCCCAATTTAAATAGAGGAGGTCAGGTAGCATTGACTCATGTTAACACCAAAGCAATGTTGCCATCATCGGTAGTATATCACTAGTTGCTATGCTTAGGAGGCAACTGAGGCCGGTTATGGACCATGGAGCGTTTTTTCAGAGTTTTCGGCGATTACTGTTAGCGCGTTTTGATGCCCTTTTCTGCAAATAACAAGGTTCTCCATAACCTGTTGATGTGTATTTTTCGTAACATTAGAGTAATCCCCTTCCCTTATCTCCCAATACCAGTTACAGTTTTGATTATTCTTGAATTAATTCTGTTTATTGTTGCCATATACGGAGTAGCAGTCTGTACAGCTTTTTTTTAGAGATACTCTACAGAAGTCTATGAATTTTTTTCTCGTTCTATTTTTTTCCCTGTGTTGCTACTTTGTTAGTCTTAGTCTCACTACAGTCCTAGGATGACACTTATCAGACTAGTAAAGTACCTCCCTCCAATTCTTTAGAACTACAACAGTTTCCTTATTTGTTCTAATCACGGAATTGCAGCATTTCTACTTTAGTCTTATTTGTGTAGGCAAAAGGACACTACTTTAAGTGAGATCCACCTCTCTCTCACAACCCTTATTGTGCGAAAAGTACGTCGCAATCCCAATGGATAGGAGTATGAGTTTTATGGAAACATGTCTACCACTACTACTCATTCTAGCATTACTCCTACACGACATGATTTTTATGGAAACATATTTTGACTTTTCTTTCGTTACAAATGTCAATTGTCTGCAGACTAAGATCATCTGCGCATGTATTGTTGGCATCAACTGTTATGAGTGCTCTGCTTAATTGAACTGCTCATCTGTTACATTTTCACTCAAAGGGGACATGGGGTGGGTGTTATTTGGAAGAATGAGAGGAAGAAACCGTTAAGAGTTTTTTGGTAGGAATTGACGAGGGGTATTTCAGTCTCTTTATTTTTCCTTTTTTAACTGGAGTCCACGTCCAGTTGTAAGCTGAGCTGGATCTTCGCAAAATTCTGGAGTTGCGAATAACTTTGACATAGTTAGTAATTTAAAAAAAATATATATCAAAAAAATTGATTATCCATTCATTCTTGGAAAGTTTGGTAGTTTCTATCTATGTACGCACATAAGGCCATAAAAAAAACCAGAAAATCATATGCTCTTTTGTGAGGAAGAGTGTATAGGGTTTTGCGATTTTTTATTTTATTTTATTTCGTCCATCGTAAATCATAGCCAAAAGTTACTATCTATGGCTCTATTAAATTGGACTGAAATTGAGCAAACCAACTCGATGTTCAATGTTATACTGATTATTTAATTCACAATGAAACAGTATTGCATGATTCCAAATAACTACTGTATGTTCTACTGTTTCCAAGTATAATATGGAAGTTTTCTGGCTAATTCAAGTGGTGGCTCCTTTTTGTTCATAGGTTGTTGATAGTCTCTGAACTAGTTCATGATCGTTACTACTTTCTACTTAACAAACTTCAAAGGAGCTTGAGCATATACGGTGTTTGGTGGTTCAAAAGAGTGGTGAAAGTCTATGGCGGGCAAAGTGAAATTTGACATGAAATATTTTGGTTCATCTCTTCTGATTTTTTTGCTTAAGAGATAAGGGTGCTGAAGAAGATCAAACGTTTGATCCGAGAATGTGCTGGTATGTGCTTTAATGCTTTACGCTTCATGGATTTATTTTGATTTCACTATAGTACTAGAATGATTTAGTTTAATGCCGCTAACAAATGTTCCTCATATTTACTGTAAGCTAGAAGAGGTAATAAGATATACTCCGTATGTGACATAGATAGTCCAACAGTCCAACTAGCATAGTATCGCCGTCCTTGACACTACATTTTTATTAATAATAGGGGATACTATCTAAAGGACACTAATAATAGGGTGACGTTCATGTACAAAAAGACGACAGGGGGCAGGGGAGTGACACTCTAATGCAAAATGGGGATTGATGATAAGTCCTTGCTACTTGCATACATTTCACTAATATACAAAAAAAACTAATGATCCTAGGAGGTATTTTTTTTAATCCAGGTTGTCCCTGTAATGTTGCTGCTGTAATCTTATTTCAGCTTTGGTCCATAGGAAATTAGGAATGCTTAAGAAAAAAATATTTTTTTGGGATGTTTAGAAATAAAATCGTGGCTGATTCTTTTACATATAATACTGATACCAGCCAGACTATACATCTTTTTCTCTTTCTGGCTAAATTGGTATTGGGTATTTACTACCTATAGTGTACACGTTTTGCCGATTACTGCCTAATATTATTGCTTTAAAAAAATTTATTACCTATTATATCACTTTAAATTGGTAATCCATATTGGGCATTAAGTTTCAAAAATTTGTACTAACCTTTCAAAATATGTGAGGGAGGTTTTGAAAGGGGTATAACATGAAGAAATGGGTAAATTCCAGTTTTTCCAAATGTTAAGACTTAAGAGTATAAAATCATTCCTGGGCCTCCAACTAAAGTAAAATGTTTATCATCTAAATTCTCACTTAAGATTCCGTCATCTATTCGGAATTTGAGTGCAGCGGATTTGAGTTTGGTTATGTAATCCCAGGTTCGGGAATTCAAAAAAAAATCTCACTTAAGAATGTGAGACCAACTGTGTTGCGTAGTATGCAACTTGATACGTCATCTAAGGAGTATATGGTAAGATATCGACATTAAATGTAAACGTTTCAGGAAAATTCCTTTTAAAGGGTTTTTAAATAGGATTTGTTTGTGTTTAATAACATCAATCAGTAATTAAGGTGTCATCTGTGAGGAAACTTTCAATCTTCATTATCATTGTGAGACGTCCTCTACTTTAATTTCTTTGAGCACTTCATGCAAAACTTATTTGCTTATTTTACTTTAGTTTCTTGAGTTCATGAATTTTAGAGGGCTTTTATAAGAGTGATTGTAACTTGTATCTTTTAATGCTATGGGAATTACTCCGTATATATATCTAGCGATAGATTTGAAACTATTCTCAAAATAAGTCGTGTGTCAACTGATAATCTTTTGTGTGTACTAATTTTTTTGAATGGCCAGTGTGGATTGCAGTGAGTCTAACTCACGATACACAAAGAATGTAGAAATATGTATCTGAATTTATAAAACATTTATTCTTGTATAAAACTGCTTACACAAGGATTTGTAAAGGGTTTTTAAATAGGATTTGTTTGTGAACTTTAATAACATCAATAAGTAATTAAGGTGTCATCTCTGAGGAAACTTTCAATCTTCATTATCAATGTGAGGCGTCCTCTACTTTAATTTCTTTGAGCACTTCATGCAAAACTTATTGGGTTTTTTGTCGAAAAACACATAACATTTAGGCTTTCTGTATAAAAGGCACCTTGAGTTTTTTTTTGCCCAAAAGTACCTAAAATTCTCAATTTTTTGTTTAAAGGCACCAAATGCCAATTTTCGTCAAAAAAGTACGAATAGACGTTAAACTTGACGGAATACTCTTCTATCTCCTCCCCTAATCAACTAATACACTAAATATACATATACTCTTCTATCTATCTCCACCCCTAATCAACTAATACCCTAATCAACTATTCTTCCTGATTTCCCCCCAAAAAAACTCCTTCCTCTTCACTTGCATGTTTCTTAAAAATTCTCAATCAAACTCCATTGCTCAATCGGTAAGTCTCTATTACGATTCTTTATCCTTAAATAAATAATCACCTAAATCATCAACAAAACAAATTTAATTTTTGAGTTCAATTTCATATTTCAGGTTAGCTACCCTAATTTTCGAGTATAATTTTGAAGTATTGGTTAATTATTGTTAATTTTTCGAGTATCAACAACAAACCCTAACTTTCGAGCATACCCTAATTGTTAATTATTAAAACGAACATCCGTACTGTCATAAATCAAGCATAACTTTCTTAAAACTAACATCCACGCAAACCCGTCTCTCCATTATAAAACTTGCATGTCATAAATCTCCTACCCGGATTTTGTTCTGTCCATGATGTTTTCATGGCCACTGGAATGACAACATTTAACTGTTTGGTGAGAGAAATAACTTGAGGTTGACGTGTTGATTGAGAAAATACAAGTGAAAAAATATTTTCGGGTGGGAAAATAGAGTTTGATTGAGAAAGAGGAAGGATTTTTTTTGGGGAAATCAGGAAGAATTAGGGTATTAGTTTATTAGGGGAAGAAGAATGAGGGTATGTATACGTATATCCGTCAAGTCTAACGTCCATCCGTACTCTTTTGACGGAAATTGACATTTGGTGCCTTTAAACAAAAAATAGGGAATTTTAGGTGCTTTTGGGCAAAAAAAAAAAATCTTAAGGTGCCTTTTCTACAGAAAGCCTAAATGTTAGGTGTCGTTCGACAAAAAACCCAAACTTATTTGCTTATTTTACTTTAGTTTCTTGAGTTCATGAATTTTAGAGGGCTTTTATAAGAGTGGTTGTAACTTGTATCTTTTAATGCTATGGGAATTACTCCGTATATATATGATAGATTTGAAACTATTCTCAAAATAAGTCGTGTGTCAACTGATAATCTTTTGTGTGTATTAATTTTTTTGAATGGCCAGTGTGGATTGCAGTGAGTCTAACTCACGATACACAAAGAAGTGTAGAAATATGTATCTGAATTTATAAAACACTTATTCTTGTATAAAACTGCTTACACAAGGATTTGTAAAGGTTTTTAAATAGGATTTGTTTGTGAACTTTAATAACATCAATAAGTAATTAAGGTGTCATCTGTGAGGAAACTTTCAATCTTCATTATCAATGTGAGGCGTCCTCTACTTTAATTTCTTTGACCACTTCATGCAAAACTTTTTTGCTTATTTTACTTTAGTTTCTTGAGTTCATGAATTTTAGAGGGCTTTTATAAGAGTGGTTGTAACTTGTATCTTTTAATGCTATGGGAATTACTCCGTATATATATATATCCAGCGATAAATTTGAAACTATTCTCAAAATAAGTCGTGTGTCAACTGATAATCTTTTGTGTGTATTAATTTTTTTGAATGGCCAGTGTGGATTGCAGTGAGTCTAACTCACGATACACAAAGAAGTGTAGAAATATGTATCTGAATTTATAAAACACTTATTCTTGTATAAAACTGCTTACACAAGGATTTGTAAAAGGTTTTTAAATAGGATTTGTTTGTCAACTTTAATAACATCAATAAGTAATTAAGGTGTCATCTGTGAGGAAACTTTCAATCTTCATTATCAATGTGAGGCGTCCTCTACTTTAATTTCTTTGACCACTTCATGCAAAACTTATTTGCTTATTTTACTTTAGTTTCTTGAGTTCATGAATTTTAGAGGGCTTTTATAAGAGTGGTTGTAACTTGTATCTTTTAATGCTATGGGAATTACTCCGTATATATATCTAGCGATAGATTTGAAACTATTCTCAAAATAAGTCATGTGTCAACTGATAATCTTTTGTGTGTACTAATTTTTTTGAATGGCCAGTGTGGATTGCAGTGAGTCTAACTCACGATACACAAAGAAGTGTAGAAATATGTATCTGAATTTGTAAAACACTTATTCTTGTATAAAATTGCCTCACACAAGGATTTGTAAAGGGTTTTTAAATAGGATTTGTTTGTGAACTTTAATAACATCAATCAGTAATTAAGGTGTCATCTGTGAGGAAACTTTCAGTCTTCATTATCAATGTGAGGCGTCCTCTACTTTAATTTCTTTTAGCAGTTCATGCAAAACTTATTTGCTTATTTTACTTTAGTTTCTTGAGTTCATGAATTTTAGAGGGCTTTTATAAGAGTGGTTGTAACTTGTATCTTTTATTGCTATGGGAATTACTCCGTATATATATATCTAGCGATACTATTCTCAAAATAAGTCGTGTGTCAACTGATAATCTTTTGTGTGTACTAATTTTTTTGAATGGCCAGTGTGGATTGCAGTGAGTCTAACTCACGATACACAAAGAAGTGTAGAAATATGTATCTGAATTTATAAAACACTTATTCTTGTATAAAACTGCTTACACAAGGATTTGTAAAAGGTTTTTAAATAGGATTTGTTTGTGAACTTTAATAACATCAATCAGTAATTAAGGTGTCATCTGTGAGGAAACTTTCAATCTTCATTATCAATGTGAGGCGTCCTCTACTTTAATTTCTTTGACCACTTCATGCAAAACTTATTTGCTTATTTTACTTTAGTTTCTTGAGTTCATGAATTTTAGAGGGCTTTTATAAGAGTGGTTGTAACTTGTATCTTTTAATGCTATGGGAATTACTCCGTATATCTAGCGATAGATTTGAAACTATTCTCAAAATAAGTCGTGTGTCAACTGATAATCTTTTGTGTGTATTAATTTTTTTGAATGGCCAGTGTGGATTGCAGTGAGTCTAACTCACGATACACAAAGAAGTGTAGAAATATGTATCTGAATTTATAAAACACTTATTCTTGTATAAAACTGCCTTACACAAGGATTTGTAAAGAGTTTTTAAATAGGATTTGTTTGTGAACTTTAATAACATCAATCAGTAATTAAGATGTCATCTGTGAGGAAACTTTCAATCTTCATTATCAATGTGAGGCGTCCTCTATTTTAATTTCTTTGACCACTTCATGCAAAACTTATTTGCTTATTTTACTTTAGTTTCTTGAGTTCATGAATTTTAGAGGGCTTTTATAAGAGTGGTTGTAACTTGTATCTTTTAATGCTATGGGAATTATTCCGTATATATATCTAGTGATAGATTTGAAACTATTCTCAAAATAAGTTGTGTGTCAACTGATGATCTTTTGTGTGTACTAATTTTTTTGAATGGCCAGTGTGGATTGCCGTGAGTCTAACTCATGATACACAAAGAAGTGTATAAATATGTATCTGTATTTATAAAACACTTATTCTTGTATAAAACTGCCTTACACAAGGATTTGTAAAGGGTTTTTAAATAGGATTTGTTTGTGGACTTTAATAACATCAATCGGTAATTAAGGTGTCATCTGTGAGGAAACTTTCAATCTTCATTATCAATCTGAGGCGTCATCTACTTTAATTTCTTTGAGCACTTCATGCAAAACTTATTTGCTTATGGTACTTTAGTTTCTTGAGTTCATGAATTTTAGAGGGCTTTTATAAGAGTGGTTGTAACTTGTATCTTTTAATGCTATGGGAATTACTCCTTATATATATCTAGCGATAAATTTGAAAGTATTCTAAAAATAAGTCATTTGTCAACTGTTAATCTTTTGTGTGTGCTAATGGTTTTGAATGGCCAGTGTGGATTGCAGTGAATCTAATTCGTGATACACAAATAAGTGTAGAAATATGTATCTGAATTTGTTAAACACTTATTAGTGTATAAAACTGCCTTACACAAGGATTTTTGTAAAATGGGGTTTTTGGTACCTCTCTTTTTTTAACCAAATTTTTTTGATTGTTACCATTTTACAAGAGACCAATTGATTTGAAACATGTTGTCATAATAAATTTGTAGTTCATGTTCGACTTAATCTTGAAACCTTCAGTAAAAGTCGAGTTTCTTCCCGTCTCTTCCAATTCTAAATGCATGTGGAACTGTATCGACGCTTCTGTGACATCTACTTACACCTCAATTGCTCAAATACATATGGAAATTGACTGAGTTAGACTCCTTTAATTTTGTCTATTGTCTTATGATGATGCATAATGATTCGATCTTAAGTCAATAAATTATTATGGATCCATGCCTCATAGTGATGACCTTTTACTCGTTTGCATTTAACCACCAAATTGGCTGATTCGAAATTTCAAGCTACCTTAGTAGCTAAGAACATCATATTTTAATTTATCTCAATTTGGCTCAGCAGGGCAGTTCATACCCGCCAAAGTGTTTGTGTAGGGTTACTTGTCTCCTACACGATGTTACTGTAACTATTATCTGAACCCTAATCTGTATTAGAGAAATGATGGTTCGTAGAAGTTATAATTACAGATAAGGAGATAAAGTCCTCGTTATAATTTTTGAATCCTTTATGATAGGTTTGAAAAGTCGTCTAAAATGGAAAGAATATTAATTGATTTTACATCATAAAATTGTATTTTAGATTGGGCCCCCGGATCGTCGAGTAGAGCCAAACAATCATAAACACACTTGCTAACATTCGCCGTATAAACATCCTGTATATATGGAGTATTAAACAAGTAACTATTTATAGATATCTCAATCATTCGTGTCATTCGCAGGATGCCGGTAACAAAAAAAACGGATAAATAAACTGAGATGCACTTTTACCTTCTCGTTGCTCTTCTCGTCACCTTTGTATAAAAAAAGGCTACAAGGGCTTCAACTTAGATTTAAATGAACCAAATATTAGTCAAACTGAAAGATGTTTGAACTTTAGCTCTAAATGAACGAAGAAATATTAGTCAACCTAAAGGTTGGCTCCTCATTGATATAGCCTTTTACATCTTGTTCGAGTGGCTGTTATTCCACATGATATGAATTGAGTAAATGTAACTAGAAGATATGACTCCAGAAACTAGTCTAAGGTGTTTGAGGTGAAAGGTTGTTAGTCTTATACTACCTGCTTTTGAACTTGTTATGCTCTTTCTGATCATTGTCGGGTCATTGTGTTTTTTTGGCTTTCTGTTTGTTTCTCGTATTTTTTGAGTAAGGAACATGTTTGGCCTGACACATAAGTGGGGGTTTTGTCTTCTACTGGCACCTTCTGTATACACGCTCATTTATAGATTAAAAGTTGATATTGAGTCCGTTTCAAGTTGTTTCATGAGTCATTTTTCTTCCTATCACAAATTTAAGACAATTCTTCTACCTGTAAATGATGCCCGTTAATAAGGCAAGTGTTACCTTTCTGTATGCTTATTAAATACTACTAGTATTTGCTAAGCTACATTGACGATTTGCTTTTATAAGATCACAATGAAATAAGGACGAAGTTGATAGAAAAATAAAAATGAAGACAACAATTACAACTAGGCTTTACTAGGGTTTCTCTAAAGACATGTATTTACCAGAGTGCGTTCCTCTGTCTAAAAATTATGAATTTCCTTGATATATAATCTTTCATAGATTTGTTATATCCTTAGTTCCATTTACGTGGAGTGCAAACAACTATCTTGCATGATGTGCAATCTTTTGCCTAATATGGACGTAGTGGTGCAAATGAATAGTTTCGTAGAAACATCCATGAATATCTGTGACTCTGAGTGCCCATATACAAAAGCAGCTGTTTTAATGAATAATTTGTCATTTTGACAGCAACTATCACTACAAGAGCCATGACACATGTCAAGGGAATTGAGCATTTACCCCAGGATGCTTTAAGAGATATTATGACCCGTTTAGGAGAACAACCTGGAGGAGCATTTAACATAGCTCGAGCATTTGCTGTGTAAGAACTTGTGAAACAAACATTCAATTTTATTTTGTTTTCTTTTCTTTTCTTTTGTTGTGATTCCTAATTTAACTGCACTTTTTATTTTTATTATGAAGTGGCACTCTTTCAATGTAGCTCTCGACGCAAATTTCATTTTGTGTCATCCCAAGGCAACCTCTTTGTGTTGTTAACGCAGGGATTAGGCTGTTTACATTAAACCTTTTCTCAGCCTGCAATTTGCGGGAGAGTTGACTTCTTGAGGCATTGGAGTAATATAGTTGTCATGTGGTTAATCTGTGATTTGCACCCGCAAAAGGATGTCTTCCCTTGAAAACGTAGGTTTTCTTCAATGTTTTCATTGTTGTATTTTTGTAGGTCTAAAACACTCCGGAATTTTGTCAACGACAGAGATGTCTTGTGTTTTATATTTTTCAGTGACTCGTTCCTATGCTTCGTTGAGCGATCTGAGCTATTGGAAATAGGTGGATTGCTTGTGAGGTGTTCAAGAGCAGGGAATCTAAGTGCTCAGTTCACACTATCAAGGGTAACCAACTTTAAAACCCTCTACAATTATCACGAATTCACTAACTAATTTCCAATTTGTTAGGAGATTTGGACACAATCTTTCTTTGTTATTGTAGTGGTTCAGGTGCTTACGTCCTTGCTTTGAGCGAGGCCATGATGTTGGGATAGCAGTAGTAATAGTAAGGATAAATTAAAATTTACAACCTTTTATATAGAACTTATTCAAACTTAGTACCTTTTAGCAGATGGTTTACCAAATTTGGCTTTTTTCGCTATTTAAACACTTTTTAATAACACCTGTGTCTAGAAAAATTCTTATTCTAAAGGGTTTGGATAGCAAAATGGTAAGAAAACCAATTTTTTGACACTGAAAATGTGTTTTGGACTTTTTGGTAGCAAATTTTATTCGGAAGATCTTGTGTCTTAAAAAGGTAGTAATTGTGAAAAGATAAAGGTAGTAAATTTGAAAAAGGTATATGAAAGAGTTAGCAAGTTACTCCCTCCCCTCCACTAAGATTTTCCACTTTCTTAATAAAGAAACGTCATTATGATTTTCCCATTTCATCTCTTTCCCAACTTTTTTAGTTTAGAATGACCAAATTGTCCTAATAATATGAGTGAGTGTCCTAAACAACATTGATGAACAACAACAAAGACATACATTTAATGTGTTGGATATGTTTCTCCATAGTAACCATATTGTCTCCAGCATTGATGAAGCATTTTAATGTCATGAGAATCTTGAGTCTTCTTATGGATTATGATGTAATGCAGTAAAATGATTCACTAGATTACATGCACTTCTTTTATCACAAGCAGAAGTCATTTTTGTTTACTTGACGCATGGGTCATCTGGAAACGATCTCTCATTTTTGTTAATCTTGGCAAGACTGTACATCTGACCCGTTTACATTGTCGTTTCTGGGAATCCTTGAGGTACTGGGGTGATATTGTGTACAATGGAATGCCTAGTAAGTTCTCCAAGGTAAATGAAAAGATGCATATATGTTATGATGAATGATCATCTAGGCATCTACCAAAGCATCAGATCATATTACTACTGGTGCTCAACTAGACATAATCGTTATTTAGGGGGTATGTTTTATGAGTACATTGCAATTAATTTCTAGTTGCTTAAACTATAGAGTAGTATTTTTTTTAATGGTGAGAGACTAATGATAAGAGTTATTTTGGAGTTACCTTTTATGATATATGTGTTAAACTAAACAGAGAAAGGGTTGAAATGTCGAATATATTTAATTTTGAGTTATTATGTTTGGTTATGATTTTTGTTAGGAATTATTAGAATACAATGGTTGTTTGCTGTGTTACCCCGACTCGCCGCCACGTTGTCGCAGTGTTGGATATGGCTATTATGTGCGAAAATTCCAACTTTTTGGTATAAAGTGGAGTGTTGAAGTGCTGTATCGTGTCGTGTCGGACATGCGGCACGGCACCTATGTGAAGTGTCAGTAACAGTGGCTGTTTGTACGATATGGATATTCCGTGACACTGATGGATAGCTATTTGTATTATGCGACATATTGATTGATTGGCCAGAGATAGTAATCAAAGTGCCCTTCCCTTTGAATAGGGTGATGGTCAGAATCATTGTACTAAGTTTATTTTGATTTTCTTGGTGAAGTATCCAATATCAAAGCCTTGTTCATTCTGTCCCTATTCCCAATCCTGATTCTAGATTTTGTGTAGGTTGTTCTGGAAAGTGCTTCCGACTTGTGTTGTGCAAAGATTGAAGTTTCAGGTTCAGATGCGTCTTTCAATGAACAGTCCACGCTCTCTTCTCAGTATTATGATTTAACCGAGCTAGATAAAGCAACACGGTTTCTTAATTATTTATCAGGCCAAAATAATGATCCTACCGAATTAGTTTATTTGGTAAGGATCTTCCTTGCCGTAGCAGACGTTGAAGACATAGTCATGATGCAAAGGCACCTAAAAAACTTTGCTGTCTTGTATATTGTCGCTAGCAAGAAACCTTCACTCAAGCATTTCCTAGACACATTAGACAATTTTTGTGAGAAGAGTGCTTTTCCAATTGCGATCGCCTCTGACCCACTTGCCTTCCTTATCGGGAAATTTAACAAGTTGTGTACATTGGGACACGACATGCTGGGGAATACGGGAATTGATGAAGCAGTTTACAATCCTTTGCTAGAATGCTTGGTTGACGTGAACGGCAATGACGATGCTGAAAGTGAGACGCTGCTTGAGCGTTTGGATATTGTAGAGCATATATTGAATCTGATAGGGCTGATGGCTTCGATTCATAATGACCAAGAAGCGTTGTTGGTTAAAGGACGTATTTTATCCATTGCTTCTATGCTAAGGGGTTACCTCCGTCTGCTTATGGATCACGAAGCTTTTGTTCTGAGTAGTCAGAAATCACTGTTAGAGAGCTTTAACGCCCTTTTCGACGTCTAACAAGATTTTCATGACCTGCTGGCCTGGGTATCATTATCATCATCAAGTCAAGGTAGGTCATTTATTCCATTCATGCTTGTTTTAGTTCTGATAAAACTTAAAATTAGTAAAGGTGGAACTGCTTGTGGCTTTTTAAGTACTCTGTATGTTCATTTGGGGTTTTAAGTACTGCATTTTTACAAGAGTAACGCTGAACGATATAATAGCTGGAGTATTATTGTAGTATGAAGTATTAACCATTTATAGTTATTGTCATAGCAAATTTTCGGATATTAAGTGAATTTGTTGTTACCGGTGACCGGAGAGGAATCAGGAGTCCGGAGTATCATACTACATGAGAACTGGTACTATCTTCCGGTATATTGTTTCAGTTTTAGTTTACCCCGTTAATTTCCATGCTTAAGTATTTTACGATTGATTCCGTCCGTCCCAGCCAGTAGAGTCTAAGGGGCTGTTTGGTTCGCCTTAGGGAGGAATATTGTTATTCAAACACTTTTCTTCTAATGATGAAAATATGCATACAATAATTTTTGTCACTAATAATAATAATTTTTACGTAAGATAACGAAATTCTTTATCTTTAATTAAAAACATTTTTTACGTAAGATAACGAAATTCTTAAAAAATCATTATTATTCAATCAATTAAAAGTGTCTAAAAAATATGTCTTTCTTACAATAATAATAATAATAGATTTTTTTAATTAAAAGTTTTTTTCCTATAAGATTACACGTTTTTTCCAGAGATTACTCATTCCAGAAATGAACCAAACGCAAGGTATTAGGAATGAAATTCTAAATCCATACCACCCTCATATGATTCCTTATTCACCAATATCTTTTTGCGAATCAAACGGCCCCTAAATTTGTTTATACTACTAATCGTCGATTTTTCCTCCAATTTCTTTCTGAATTTAAACCATTGATTCAATTTACATTCTGAGTATGTTTTTTCGGTACAATTATCATTTTTTGTCTATAATCTAATCAAATTCAGCGTCTTCACTTATGAATCTTAATTCGCCAGAGGAAGATTAGTTTTCTCTTCGCTTGTGAACCTTGTGTGTTTTGGGTAAGCCGCAAGCATGTTCGGTTCTCATTTTATTCTTCTACTACTCGAACTCTATTTCACTTTCATGTGACTTATGGACGTCTCCTCTCTTAGGTTTGGCTGGACATCAATATTACGGAGTATATTTTGTTTTTGGATGAAAATTTCCGGTTAGTCAAAAATTACAATTCTGCCAAATTTTCACGTCATTTCACACACCAAAACTTAATTTGACAAACAAATTAAATGCTTCCAATGTGACCATGACCACGAATTTGGTGACACCTTGTTTAATTCCTTTTGTCAGGCGACCACTAGTAATGGTATGTCTTTCCGTTTCTCATTCTTATGCCCTCGCACTTCCTCTCAAAATAGAAAATCGGATCCATCAACAACATAATTAGAAGTCTTCTTGTCCAATTCTCCGTCCCTAGCAATTATAAAAAATCTTGTTAGAGAATGTTTTAAACTTGTAGTAGCCCTACCTTTAATTTGCCTGGAAGCCAAGAATAAGCAGCTAAGGCTTTAAGAATTTCTAATTTACATTCCTATCATACTCACTCGCGTTGCATGAACTTAACCGTCTTTCCAAAAATATACTGTAATATATAGTTTTGAGTTGCGAAAGTATTACCGACATAACCTGGATGTAAAGAAAAGAATTCACAAGAAAACTGTCAGCCAGGAAGAGGAAGAAGAATTACCGCTAGCTGTACATGACTTATAATAACAGGATTACAGGAGCACACATACATACAGATCGATTAATGACTAGAAAAAGTAACAACGTTGATCAAAAATAGTAGCTGCAATGTATAACTAATAGAACGACAAACAGATGAAGTCACTCGAACGGATACAAAATCCACTCGTGGTGACTTTCAGCAACATGCATGATAATCTTACTTTGAAGAGGCGCAATGCGCTCTATTGGTGTTGGAATTCTACCCATTCTATTCTATTGGTGCTGTAAGTAGTTTTCTAGTACACAGAAGCAATTTAACATCACAAGTTCAATATATAACAACGAAAAGAACCAACTTTAGGTCAGATCAAAATATTGGTCATTTTACTTACCATGTCGTGGGATTTGGGATTTCATCGCACTAACAGCATAATGATGATCTACAAACTTTTAATCAATCCACCTGCTTACACTTCTCAGAAATTTCAATTCTAAGTTGAAGGAAATCAATTAGGCTACTGATCAAAATTCCGAATAACCAAGATGAGAACTATTTTGTCCAATGTTTTGAAATCTGACAGGTGGTTACTGTCGTATTTAAGAGGATTCAATATCCCTGATATTGAACTAAGTCAAGAAAACAAGGATACTAATGAACCATAGTACCAGAGAACAATATTTATGACCTTCCTAGCTAGAATCGGGGGCGATAAATAATCAAAGATATTCCAAGTAACAAGCAATGTCGATACCCGCTTGGTATTCCATTTCATCCCAACCTGCAATCATAATAAGACATTGAACTTGAAAGCATGAAATCAAAGATATTCATTTTTTGTGAAGTCTGCCACGAGATCTGCAAAGCAATCAACAAAATGTTGAATGCAATGAGATAGTACTGCACTGCGATCCTGCAGTCTGCTCAGAGTTAGGTGGTGTTTGCTTGAGCTTCGATCACGATAGCCTTCTCATTGATAAATGATGGGAGACTTCATTCCATTAGAAATTTGAACAAATGCAGCCCTTATTACATCCTTTACAGACTGTCCTATCTCTGCAGAAATCCAGTGAATTGTACAAATAAGCATTCAGAAACCCAAAATTGACACAAATAGGCTGGGAAGGGAGAGGAGTGGGACTCAAAGTGGGGCCTTGACGTTAAACTTTCCTCTAAGACACCTCAAGTCTATCACCTTACAAAATTACAAAACACCAGCATTCATTCTTTTACAGCTCAACCGCTTTTTTTACATATTCATATGTGTTCAAGGAGTACGAAATTGTGTACGCACACGCTGCACATTGCAACTCTGTGAGCAAAGAAACAGCCTTCAACACACAGCTCAACAACGTTTAAAACAAGGGATTAACTTAAATTAGATAAATACAGGAATGCGGTCTCATTTACATTGAAAATTTGACAATCATAGAGGAATCAGAGCATCTCTTCTTACATAAGTTCTACAGATACCACATTTTTTTCCACAAAAGTAATAAAACCACTCATTAAACAAAGAATAATCCAAAGCCATTTATGAATTCAACACCCAATAGCATCATCAGTTTATTATTTCACCCCCAACACCTCTAAAGATGTTCCAGCAACAAGAGTGCTGTAGAAATTCAGTACTCTGCAGTCATTTATGTTTCTGTGATGTCTAGATTTGTTGGTGGGTTAAGTGACTGTACTACTCCTCGACACTGCCACGAAATGTTCTAGTCTCAGTTTTAATGTTCCAAAGCTGCAACAATTCTACAATCAAATGAGAAAAACAGGAAAGGTAGACAAATAACAACAGTCAAAATTCTTGCAATGTAATGTAAAGAACAAAGAACAAATGGAGAATCGTTTTATTAAAGAATAGAGAGATTCAAGAATGCTTGAACCAGTTACAGCAATCCAAAGGCTATACAACTAAACAGGTTTCCTGAAACCCTGAGGCCTAATTGCTAGTACGTCAAAATACACAAAATATAAAACGAATCCTACCTAATCATCACAACATAGCAGCTATGTATGTTAGCTTTACAAATTGCAGTGGTGGATCAAAAGTCAAAATCCCTAATTTTCAGTTTCAGAAGAAAGGAGCCCTGCAAGGCACTCCTTTCCTGCCTCTCTTCCTCAAACTAATAAGACTTGTATCACTGTTATTACTACCTTCCTCAATCACAATCTTTTGCCTTTTCTGGTGTAGCTGCTGCTGTTTCTCATCAAAAGTCTTCCTCTTTTTGTGGTCACCATCATCATCAGCAGCAGCTACCATCGTAATCCCAACCCCGGCCTTGATCTTCAATTTAAGACACTTCTTCTTCTCCAATAACTCACCTCCACCACCTCTCTGTCCCTCACAAAGTAGAAGAATCCCATTTTCAGCTGCTAAGTCATCAAATGACCTTTTCTTTTTCTGCTCACCTTCATCACCAAATACCCTCGTAATTCCGACTCCCGGCTTTATCTTCAATTTAATGCCTGTCGTCGTCTCACACTTGTTCTCTTTCTCAGAAACTAGTACCCACTCTTGAAATGAAAAGTTCAGATTTTGGAGTGAACCCCCCATTACGCTTCAGATTTTTGTATGAATTTCAAGAATTTAAGTAAAAAAACAAACACAGAAAAGGGTATTACAGAGTTTGTTGTTGTTGAAGAAGAAGAAGAGGAAAGAGTATGGGGATTAGATTGATTAGTGAAACGACGAGGGAAGATGAGTTATAGAAGAAGAAGAAGAAGGAAGAAGATGAGGTGTAATTGTGAAAACCCTTCGGCCTTCTCCACTTTGCCGCCTTATATTTGCAACGGTCATATTTGGTTCTCTTGAAATTAGACATGAATTTTGTGGGTTTCTCTTGATTTTTTTTTTTTAAAAAAATAAGGCTAAAAAATAAATTAATTATCATTATTTCGGGTCAAAATGAAAACAAATTATCAAAATGAAGCTATAGGAGGTTCGGATTGAGGGTCGTATTTAGGCGGAACAAAGCCGCCATTAGGAATGACAGATTTGTGAAATAATAAATTCTCGAAAAAAAATTTCCCCTTAAACCGCCATTGGGAATGAAAGGTTATTGAGCACAAACCCGCCACTTCCAATGGCGGGTTTGAATTAATTTAAGGAAAAATTACAAAATACCACCATGTATTCACGATATTTTACAAATTACCACCATGTATTTTGATTTTTTTAACAAAATACCACCAACATTGTTCTGTATATTTCAAACTCCCACCATATTTCATTTCTAACACTCATTTAACTTAATTCCCGACTCATTAAGATAAAATAAATTCTATTCCGACTGAAATACCCAAATACGGAGTATATATCTATCAAAAGACAAATTTTATCACTTATTAAAAGAGAGAAAAATCATAATCATCACATTCATAGCCCCCAATAGTTATCATCCATCTTCCTCACCAATTAACTTGATTTTTAATTCAGCCCCACACTTCAAGCCAACATCCCGAACAACTGGACGCCTTTAAACGCTAACCACCGTCAGTCCGTCATCGCCGGCGAACTTGGATCAACAATCTTTTTATAAGCTTATATGGGTTGTTACAAAGTTACCTACCACGTCATGCTGATGTGTAATTATAACAAACCTTATCATAATCTGTATATAAATAGGAATGCTTGCATGCAACTGATTCTTGCAAATAATACAAATACACACTTTATATTTACATCATAAGTTTCTCTCTTCTCTCTCCTCAAGCTCGAGTTGTTCATCAATGGAGTACTTCAAGTTCATATGGTATTAGAGCGGGAATTGTCTCTGATCCGCGTTCATTTCTGAAGTTTCATTCTTTGCACAATTGTTGACAAAGTGCGGTTAATCTCTTCAACTTTTCTTCCGCAATCTTTCTCCATTAACTGATTTCGAGTTCTTTGATTTTTGATTCTTGTTCGATTGCAATTTTTTTTCTCGAGCTTCAATTCGCTGTTTGTGTGCTGATTTTGAAGTGTTTTCTGCTTCGTTTTATTCAAATTCATCAATTCAATCAAATCTGTTATTTTTTTCTCTTATACAATGACGAATGCTGATTCTGAGAACTCTGCTACTTCGAACAATTACTCATGTTTTGATGATCCTTTCTACCTATCCTCCTCTGTTCAACCGAATCTGCAGTTAGTATCAGTACAATTTAATGGTACTGGTTTTATCTCTTGGAAACGTGATGCTTACATTGCTCTAATTGCTAAGAATAAAGACGATTTTATTGACGGATCTCGTAAAATGCCGAGTAAAGAGGATAAAAAGGATCATCAATGGATAAGATGTGATTACATGGTTGTAAAGTGGATTTTAAACTCTTTAACTAGAGAAATTCGTGAAACTGTTGAATATGCAAGGAGTGCAAAGGATTTATGGACTGAATTGATAGAAAGATATGGCCTGGTTAATAGCATTGAAATATATCAGTTAAGAAAGGAATTGAGTGACATTAACCAGTCTAATCTGCCACTAGTTGAGTACTACGGTAGGCTTAAGCGAACTTGGGAAACATTAGACAATTTGGATCTAATTCCGCTTTGCACTTGTGGCGCAATGGATGCCTGTTCTTGCAAGCTTCTTAAGAGAATTTTAGAAAGTGAGTCTGGCACTAAATTAATTCAGTTCCTCATGGGTTTAAACACCAGTTTTGAGGGCATTAAGACCAGTGTGTTGACCATGGAACCCTTACCCCCCAATAAAGCATTTTCTCTTCTGCAAAGGTTGAGACTCAGAAACAAATCAGTGATGCAGTTGATATTTTGGCTGAAACCAGTGCATACGCTGCTAATTCTGCTGGGGGGGGATAAGGGCAAGAGGCTTAAGCCTGACTCTGATGGTGGGACAAGAGAGAAGTCTTGCACTCAGTGTCTTAGAAAAGATCATGAGATTAACAACTGTCATAGGCTTAAAACATGTTCTGGTTGTGGAAAGAAGAGACATGTTTATGACTATTGCTTCTTCAATCCTAACACTAAGAGTAAATTCAAGGGTACGGTAAAGGAAATTTTAATCCTAAGTCTACTGGTGTACAGTATCAAAGTGGTGCTAACGTCTACAGGAGAGCTGCAAACAATGTGGATTATGCAGGAACTGGTCAATGAAGAGGTTTCTACTCCTCATGATTATTGTATGCAGCACCAACCAGTGGAAGGTGGTCCATCTGGTGCTAGGTATAGTCCTGGAATGGATCATGGTGTTATCAATGAGATGGCTAACTCTATATACCAAAAGATCCTCAAGTCATTCACATAAAATCAAGGAGTTGCATTGAGTTCAGATCAGCAGGTACTGTTTCATGTCTTCATCTAAATGATTCTTAAATCCACTCTTCTATGTATGAATGGATTATGGATACCGGAGCTTCTGATCACATGACTCCTTATCTAATTTCCTTGAACACATTCAAGCTTGGAATGTCTAATTTCCTTGAACACATTCAAGCTTGAAGGGGGGATGTTGAGTATATATTATTGTTACATGTATAGAGTGTAGTTATACGGTATACATAACTAACTACATTATATATACTAACATACTGTACATACATGAATGAATAATAGAATACAACTTTATTTAGCTCTTCTTCTCACCAGATATTCTCTAACCTTACAAGCACATCCATGGCTGCTGAGGTAGAGTAATTCGATACCTCTCACAATCATCGGAGGTAGTACCATGCAACAGATCAAGTTACAATGATGTAGGATGATTTCAACTTCTTATCTTTTGATAAATAGGATGCAACTTACTTTAAGGTTTAGGCTCGTAGTCATAAACTTCATTCTTATGTATGCTTTGTTTGTGGTACATAAGGAAAAGTTAAGCGAATCTTTAATTTTTGTGAGTAGATGAGATAATCAAAGGAAAGTGGTATGCGTAGACCGTAGAGGGTTCATAATATTTGCGCGCTTGGACTCCATCTCTACTTCCGAACAACTTAGAATAAATTTTTCCATGTCTTTTTAACAGCCAAGTTCAGCCAGTAGACCAACTTTCTTATGCTTCTTCGACGACTTTACAACATCATAAACAACTCACAGCTGAACCTTCCCTCCTTCCTGATTTTTAAAAACCAACATGCTTCTTCAAATCAACTTATCGCTCATATAAAAGATGCAACACACTGAAATTCTGATTATCAATCAACAAACAATCATATTTCAGTACCTATAAAAGAAAAGAATACTTGTATTTTGAAATCAATTAAAGAAATCCCAGGTCATTATTTATGAAAGGATTATCAGTCATTTTGGAAATAGATTTTAGGGGTTGATCACCATGGACTTTCACTCTGATCATCCACCTCCAGTCCCATATTTGCCTCTTTTCCGGTAAAAACTAGGAACCTGCAGCTCCTGTTTTATTATCATTATATTGCCGCTTCTGTTGCGTTAGGCCTCTTTTTATCGCTGTCAAGGTGAACAAACCATAAACCTACCTTAAGCACCCTTTAGATATCCTTTCGACTATACTTTCTCTTTACCCTCCCATCTGAAAACTTACCTCGTATTCCATGTAAGTCAGATTAGACTAGACCGACCCAGAGAGGAATGTGCCCAACAACTTCCATCATCAGTCTACTCTTCACCTACAAGTTAAGGTCCTAACTCACTAAGCTTAAGCAGATTGTACATCACCCTGATACCAAGAAAAAAGGAAAAAATAAACTTGTTAGAGAATATTTTAATCTTTTAGTGGTCCTTTTTTGCGAGGAAGCCAAGAATAAGGCCGTAAGAATTTCTAATTTATACTCCTATGATCCTATCACTACTTAGTTTGCATGAACTTAAGTGTATTTCCAAGAATAAACGTAGTTCTGACTTAGAAAAGTTAAGTTATCATGTATTTTCTCCAATTTTATTTCAAGCTCAAAAACATTATCAGTTCACTACTTCACTATATTGGGAAAATTGAAGATCCTTTAAACTGTTTTGATAAATCCTAACTGTTGACATGACATAGGTCCACCCCGACGCGGCCACGCGCGGGTTTGGGTAGGCGAATGAATCTCCATATGAAATGGATCGAATTGAAATTTAGGTCGAAGTGGAGTCGCCACCGAATTTTGTGGTTATTTGGAACCATTCGAGCCCACTCTATGTCGTAGTGGTCCGTATACAAAATACGGCCCATTTCCGATGTCAGAGTTTATTGGGCTCGTCCCTTTGCATTTGATACCAATACCGACATTATCGGATATTGTGTATTGAATGACTCTCGTGCGCCAATGGTTTCGGGCATCCGGAAACCGAGGTTCTGAGTAAGGGGTGAGGGTACATGTTGGGAAGCCCACAAAGGACACCCAACCCCGCCCGCACATTAACGGCCTCTACTAAGAATTCGAATGACTTTCCAATACGCGCGTTAGTTGAACGGGAAAAAGATATGCAAAGATTATTTTCCCTAAACATGTGAATGAAATTGAAAAGAGGGTTTCTATGTCAATTTAATGCAATTAATTCTACGTCAAAGTGGAATTTTAGCATGTGGGTTCATTTTAGTAAAATAAAATAAACAAAAATAAATTGACAAGAAAATAACAAACTTGTTAGTAACGGTATAACGAAAATAACAGTTTGCGAATAATGTAGTATGATGCATGGTTTTGAAAAGAATAGTAGGTCACGTGATGGATTAACACGTGTTGACCGAGGTCAAGGAAAAAAATATATCGAGATCTAAAAAAAAATGTTTTGTCTAAAAAAAATGATGTTCGAAGAATAATAATAAAAAAGAGCGAAATTGTTTTCTTCGGAAAATTGATGATTTTATTAAATCGCGTACAAATATTGCGTAATTTGCACTCGACTTAATATTTTCGATATTCGTCGTATTCAATATTCGATTATGAAATCGGTATTAAATACTTGGAATAATTTATACTCGATTTTGATGCTCGTCATATCCCATATTCGATTATGGAATCGATATGGAATACTTAGAGTGAACAAAAAAATAAAGAGATTTGAATCGTTTAAAATAACCAAGACGATATAGATATTCCTCCGCGTTTGTTTTGTCATGATTCGAACGAATTAAATAACATCTACGTTAGCATCAACGAAAAATTGAATTAGCTAAATTGTTTGATTAGATGATTAGACTCGACATCCAATTACGGAATTGGCATCGGATCTAACGTATCGACACTTTGCTTGAATAAAAACTTGATTCCCTCGGCTTTTCCGACATCGAAATAAATCCCTAAGGATTAGGATGTCAGATCCGCATCAACGAGTTTCGACCCTTATTAAATATAATGCTTGTTTTTGAAAATTAATGTAAATATATGACTCGAACAATGATGAAAACGAAATAAAAAAAAATTGTTTAAGTTAACTTATCTCAATAATCAAATAATCGGGGTATTGGAACAAGCGACCGTCAATGCTATGTGCAGTACACTTGTATATTCGTGTTTCCTTATTCCGATACCCCTCTTATTCGACACAAATTGATAAGTATTTTAGTGTTTTGTATTAGTTATTATCGATATTATAATGCAAGGAACAAAATACAAAAAAAACGCGAAAAAGATGAAGATGACGAGAGGAAGGAGAGAAAGGGGTTTTGACACCCTCAACCTACATGTTCTTGTCTCGGAACGGACTCGTCACCGTGGCTTTACACAAGAGTCTTCGAGGTTTTATGGAGGTTAAGTTATGGTGGCTCGGGATTGAATCCTAAAATTAGGTTTAGGGTTTGCTAATGTAGAATTGCTTAGGGTTTGAGTCTTGATGTGTTGAGAGTTTGATATTGATTAGGGTTTGATTTGATATTGATTAGGGTTGTGTAGAGATGTGTATTAGGGTTCTTGAGGTTGTGAAAAAGTTGAATTATGGTTGAATTTGATGTGTAAAAGATGTGTAATTGTGTGTGCATGGGGTTGCTTATATAGGCATTGCCCATGTACTTTGGTGTCTAGGGTTTTTGCTCTGGCGGACTTGACCTGATGGCCCGTCTGTTGGTTTTGCTTCTTGAGTTGGACTTTTTGTATTTGAGTGGCTGCTTTGATGTGTCTCGGAAACGACTTTGACCAGGGTTGACCCAATCGCTAAAAGTCGGTTTTAATTCCGGTGTCGGTTTCGGCCCAAATTAGCCTTATTTGATTGGAAACGGCCCACTGGACCTGGATTTGAGGTTGATTTTGTGAGATTTGTACTCTGTAAGTGTGTTAGCCAGCGATTAATGGATTTGAGCCCGTATCCGAGCGCATAGAAGCATGTTAGCGTCCGATCATCATCGGGTGTTTTTTGGAAACTGCTATAGACACCTGACAGTCAAAATGCGGGTGTCTACACTAACCCAACCCACAAAACACAGAGACATAGGTAAGTAGACCTGGCAAACGGGTCAACCGAGTCGGGATCTGTTGAATCCTTCGCAGTGGGCTAATAGAACAAGTGCATGGCCGTCTAACAACATGTTCAATCCGTTCTATAAACAGGGGCCCAAAGAATAAAGGACTTATTATGTATAGAATTAACATGGGCACAAAGAGTGTACACTAAAAAAAAAGTGAAATATGTTAATACAATTTTTTTATTTACTCCCTCCGAGTTACTATTATTGACACGTATTCCTTTTTTGATTGAGTTTGATCTTTTACTCACTTTCCATTTTAAGTCATAAATGTGTGGTTCACATTTATCTACTCATTTCTCTCTCTTCCTCTTTTTTTTTGAGCCACTCATTTTCCTCTTCTTATTTTTCACCTAAAATTTAAAGGTGTCAATGTCAGGAACTTGGAGAGAGTGATTTATAACCCATTAATTAACATATTTTATAATCATTTTTTAATGTTTACAACTTTACGAGCAAGTAGTCGAAACTATGGGGGCCCATTTTGATTTATAGAACAGGACCTCTTAAATTAATTTGACGGGCCTGAACAAGTGTAAGAGATCGGTCCATAAACAAGCCAATTGTTGATAGGAGGAATAACCCATTAGTTTACTCTTTACTCCTCACCCTAAATCTACTAACATGGGAATAGAGTCAAGAGACCTTACCAAGTTTGGGTCGGATCATTTTCGAGTTTGTTATTTCAACCATTTTAGAAAGATCGACTTATTTTCTACAATAATAATCGGGTCAGTTTCAGGTTACGAGTCAAACTCAAGTGTCGGATTCGGGTTTAGGTTGACTTATTCGGGTCGATCAGTTTTATCGGGTCTACTGATGTCATAAGTGAGAATGAAGGACGTGGGAAAATGAGACTTAACTTTTTCTCATGAGATTGACACAATTATTTACTCACTCCTTAATTCCTTTCTTTTATTTCCAGCTTAAATAAGTAGTCTCTCTCAACAAAAATCCGATAACAATTCGATTTAAGTCAGTTTCCCAACACTAGTATTCAACTCTTTCGTCTTCCCAATTTGCCACTAATCACCTTCTAAAATCCCCCTTTTCTCACTCTTCTGCCCTTGTCCACTCCTTGTTTATCCAAAACGGTGGAAACTACTACTTGTATTATTACCATAAGAGTAAATTAGAAATTACTCCCTTTTGATTTTTTTTTTAATATTTTACACCCAAAAAGAAGTAAAACTTCAAAATTTACTCGCAATTCACAATTCGGACGACTTAATTTGGTGGTTTTGAATTATTTTGCTTGTTTCATTTTTTTTATACCCATAGTACCCTTTCTTCTTCCAACCCTTTATTTTCCCCTTCGCTTACCTTCACATTTAGTCTTCATACCTGTAAAACAATATTGGGTAAACCCTAATTATTAAACCTTACATGATTTTTGGAGTTATTAACCCCTAATCACACAGAGAAATATGTGCTTGTCATTTCCTAATTTCGTCACTCATAAATTATTAAACCCTAATCACAACACTAAACCATATTATTAGTACAAAATGCATAAAATTAAAAGTTACATGTTTGTTGGAGTGATGAATGGAAGCAAAATGGCGATTAGAGGATGAAACGGTAGTTGGATTGATGAATGGAAGCTCAAATTTTGGGTTTGGGGATTGTCGATTTTGTAATTTGGGGTTTTCTGGATTTGGGACTGAAAGGGTTGGGGAAGTAGAGATGAGGATGAGGTGGGGATGGCCACTGGATGGGTCATACTATTAATGAAGGGTATTTCGGTCAATAAAATTATAAACTCATCGGAATTGTGAATTGCAAGTAAATTTTGAGGTTTTACCTCTTTTGGGTGTAAAATATTTAAAAATTTTCAAAAGGGAGTAAATTTTAATAAAAACATCTTTGAAGGGAGTAATTTCTAATTTACTCTTATCGTAATAATTAAATTTCAAATGATTTTCAAGATAATTTGGTTAAACTAGACGACGACATTGGCCACAGATATGATCTTCATCTTACAGGATGTTGCAATGGGTTGATTTGTTTTAGCCATCATTTTGGTGAACCCAGCTATCCGTAAACTGTGCAAATATGGGTCAGACTGTAGTGATGACACTTGTGTTATTGTAACCCATGGATTTGGGTATGCATCCTCTGTTGATGACTATAAATTTGCTCAAATTCGAAAAGTGATTTGTTGGAGATGTAAGAGGTTGTAGTGCTCATGTATTCTCTCTCAGGAAAAATAAGTGGAAAGAAATTAGATATGATCACCGGTTGTCCCCATTCTCTTGGACCGACAGTGCTTACAGTACTCCTCCTAATGAAATTGTTAGCTTTGATTTGGAGGTCGAAAGGTTTGACATACTTAAGGTCAACGTGGAAGGCTTGCACTGCGTTGGAGTCATGAGAGGGGCCGAAAATAACGAAGATGAACTGGACAAGACATTGCACATGTTGGAGTCTTCTTCTTCTTCTACAGTAGTGAAATCTTTTGGTCTACCGAGAGAGATTAGATTAAACACCATCCGTCAAGTGATAGGATATACAAAGACATGCAATTTTTTTGTGTCGGAGAAGACAAATGTTCAGCCACCAGATTTCATGAATCCAAATCTAGGAATAGTTGATACCCGTACAAAACCTGTGCAGTACTCAATCCTTAGAAGGTTTAATTTGTACATTCTAATTGCAAGATATTTTCCAAGCCTAGTTTCGCCTTCCCCTCATTGAACAAGGGTCTGCCTTTGAAGGCATAGAAACAATATATATTACCTGGCTCGTTGAAATATGTTGTATGTTTCACGAGAAACTAAATCGCTTGTAACATTCTAAGTGACTGTTGTACTTCTTCAAAGTAGCAGAGACTATTAACTAGTATTAGTTCCTTCGGCTTGACTCCATCCCACTTCAATAGTTACTTGTACCAACTCTTTTTTTTAGGTCGTTGAACCATTCCTTTATGTCTGAAATGGTTCACATAATAGTAAAACAAATTCATATTCTTGTGTTATCAGCCTGAAATGGCAGAAACTCACCAGGGTATGAAGTTAGCACAGGGAATAATGCAAACGGTTTTATCTCGAATCAGCCAAGAGATAAAACTAGCTTCGGGATTCAGCAAAGATTTGGAGAAGCTGAAACACGAGCTCACCAGATTGGAAGGGCTATTGCAGGGTGCTGATGATGAGTTAGGGGACAATGTTTTGATGAATACATGGCTAAAGAAGGTGAAGAACGTAGCCTATGAGGCTGACGACTTGCTTGATAAGTACGCATATGAAGCTGTAAGACGAAGACTTGTTCCGAGGTTCATAACTGGAATGAGAAAAAAGATCAGATTTTTCATCTCATCGTCTAATCCCGCTGTGTTCCGCATTAAGATGTCTTACAGATTGAGTGAATTGATGAATTCCGTTGATGAGATCTATACAGATGCTAAGGACCTTGGCATAAAACTCATCCGCGTCGCTTCTGGCTATTCCTATGACAGCCGAGGCCCTGGCAAGAGCAACGAGTCAGAGGAGAGACAGCTTCGAAACAGACGACAGTGGGTTGATGAACTTGGGCTTACTGGAAGAGATACAGACATATCTGAGATTACCGGTTTGGTATGCGATCCAAACAACATGATTAGAGAGTTAACTGTCGTTGAAATTGTGGGCTTGGCAGGTTATCCATCTTCCCCATCTTTTATTTGAAGGAATTAGTCAAAATTAATGTCGAACTTTCTAATACTATTAAACAGACTAACTTATCTGAATGAATTAGTCGAGTTAGTTGAATTTGGAGGCATACCATCGTTTGTCTATGGTAGCCCTAACGCAATTGATAAATGGCTTGATAATATAATCTTCTAGAATGAATCTCAATGTTGCAACTGTTATCATAGAAAAGTGTCTGAATTCAGTATACAAAGTTCTTGGTGCCAATGTATGCGACATGTAACATACATGTATCGTGTATGTATGTTTTGTTAGGCCTAGGAAAGACGAGTCTGAGCAAATGAATCTCCAAGGCGGATGAAGTGACAGAGTACTTCAACTCTCAAATAATTTGGCTTGTGGTCTCGCACGACTTTGATCTTACGGACATTCTGAATAAGATGGGTGAAAGCCTTTTCGGTAGTGCATCAAACATGTCAGACAGTTTATCAGTAGTGGAGAAGATAAAGGGAAGGCTAAAGGGTAAGATGTATTTGCTTGTACTCGATGATGTTTGGGATAGTACACTTGATTGGGAGCCTCTGAGGTGTGCTTTGCAAGAAGTAGGTGGAGGCAGTGGTACTTGCATTCTAACCACTTCTCGAACCCGAAAAGTTGTGGCCAAGATGGAGACATCATATTATGGTGAAGATGGGAGTATGAGTATGGGCATTCAGAAGCCGTTTATTTATCAACTACAAGGTCTGGAAAAAGAGGAAAGTTGGTCGCTTTTCGAGAGAAGAGTGGGTCAAGAGCATTTGGCAACCAAATAGAAGCAATTGATAGGCCAGGAGAAGGATGATGCTAAGATGCGGAGGCGTTCTTCTGGCTATAAGAGCATTAAGGGATATGTTGAGGAACCAAAGCCTTGAAAAGTGGAAAGAAATTGAGACAAGTGACATATGGGAGAATGAAGATAAGTATGGAATTCTGCCTTCCCTAGAATTAAGCTACCATTATCTGCCAGATATGTATTGAAAAGATGCTTCTCTTATTGTGCCATTTTCAAGGAAGATGAAGAGATTAGTAAGGATAATTTGATCCAACTATGGATGGCACACAGATTTTTGCTACCTTATGATGAGATGGAGATGACAGGAGATCGATACTTCAATGTCTTACTGGATAGTTCTTTGCTCTAGGAGGAAGAGCTTGATTTCTTTGGGAATGTCAAGACATTTAAAATACATGATCTTGTGTTATCTCTTGCCCGTGTTGTTTCGGGAGGGGAGTTCTTGAATTTGGTGGAAAGAGTAATGTTGATGAAAATTCCGAGGCTATACACTTATCCACTTTACACGACATCAGTGAGCTCGATCTGATACCCGAATTTTGTAACAAGTTACACACTTGGTATTCCACGGTAACAGGATTCACGTCTGATATAAGATTTTATGAACCCTTTCTGCTGCATTGTCGACAGTTAAGGTCCTTATGTTTATAAAGGTTGGATCTGAAGGATTTACCAGAGTCAGTTAGCAGCTTGAAGCATCCGAGATACCTTGATATATCTAAGAATTAGTTTCGGTCACTTCCAACTGCGATCACAAAACTATACCATTTACAAACATTGAGAGTTGAAAACAATCGTGGAAGAGACGGGTGTCCTATTCCATGGGAAGGAGTGACCGACTTGGTGAATCTACGACACATTATTTGCAGTGTTGACAGGGATGGACTGGGTATACATAAGGGGTTGGGGAAAATGACGGCTCTCAGGACTTTGCCTCCAATCTATATGCAAAATAATTGGGGAAGGACTGTGAGTGAGCTTGGTTCTTTAAACAACCTAAGTGGCCTTTTGAAAATTGTTCGCGTTGATCTTATGAAGGTTGAAGAAGCTGAAAACGTACATTTGGAAAGCAAGCCAAACGTTGAGAGTTTGGTCCTAATCTGGAAAGATTTGGGTGTTATAAAGGAGTTCATGTTTATCTTGGAAGAGTTACGTGATATCGAGAAGTGTAGACAGAATGAAAATCAGAAAGAGATACTGGAAGCCATGAAACCCCATGAAAACCTGTCTGAGCTAGAGATTAACTCCTATGCTGGCACGAAATGTCCACGATGGTTGACAACATCCATTGTCGGCTTTTTACATAACAACATCGTGTCACTGAAGTTGTTTTACTGTCCATATGCTAAGGGAGATCTAAACCTCGAGGATTTCACATCCCTTCGTTTCTTGGCGTTAATCTACTGTAATAAGCTGACCATCTCATTTCCAAGTCATTGGTTTGAATGCTGCAAACTTCTTGAGGAACTTGAGATAAGATACTGTTATGCTGTTGAATATCTTCTAGATATGTCTTCATTGACCAAACTCGATAAGCTAGTGCTCCTAAATTGTCCAAAGATAACCGACAAAGAAGTGGACTGGAGCAGTCTCCCAAATCTGAGGGTAGTGCACACGGGTGTGTCGGTGCCTACAGAAATGGACGTGTATATGCCGCATGTCTACCTGCCGGTCTGTGACTCCCTTCTGAAGCTGTTCTTAAACGGGAGGGAAATGGTCGGCCTTCCTCTGCAAGTTCAGATCTTCACGTCACTGCGAGTACTAGAAATATCATTTTTCTACAGGTTGGAGAGGTTGTCGGAGTGGCTAGAGAATCTGACGTTGCTGCTGTCGCTGACACTCAGATCGTTCCTGCTACTGAAGCGAGTGCCTTTTAAACGTGCCATGCAATGTCTGTCCAAATTGAAGTATATGGACATCATAAACTGTCCGTTGCTGCAGAAACAGTTGAGTAAAAAGGGAGCTGAGTGGCTTAAAATTGCTCATATTCGCTACATTGGATGTGATTTCAACTAGATATATTTTTTTTGCTAGCAACTAGCTAGATAATACTCCGTATATACATTGATCCATCAACCTTATTACTCTTCTTCTCTTAGGTTTCATTTACTTCTGTTCAATGCTTATTACCATTGTATCAGAATCCCGATCCGATTTTATGACTAAAGATTTTACGATTTAAAAAGGCCTTATTGTCGTGTGTCAAATTTAGACCGTTTTCCCTCTCATTTAGACCCGTTTTTCCCTCGTTTTGCGAGACTCGAGCGCGATTATCGCCGTATTTTGAGTAATTCTCGCATTAGTGTCTCTCTTTTGCATTTTACGTGTTTTTGGTAGTTTTCTGTCTATTTTGATAGGATTTTCGACCAAAAACTTGTCTGAGCTCCTATGAGCTTGAGAGAGAGGGAAACCGTTCGAAAAGAAAAGCACACAACTCAAAATCCAAAGTCCCAACATAAGAGGTGAAACCTTGAGCGAAAAGGAAAAACTATAGTCCATTGGGTATCTTCACCGGAGAGGTCGAACTTCAAATAATTATATCTAGAGTTCTAGACCTCAGATCAAAGCGATTCTAATTGTATGTGAAAGCTTCTCTTCTTAGCTTTCTAACGACATATCACACACCCCAATCGGAGTTCAAACGAGAGAGTTATGCCCCTTTGAAGTCACAGGGCAAAGTTTCACTCCATGAGATTTGACCGGGCGAAACTTCGCCCGACGGTGTTCCTCCCTAGATTGCCGTTTCGGAGAAAAAAGTTCACCGGGCGAAATTTCACCCTACGAGATTTTGACCGGGCGAAATTTCACCCTATGAGATTTTAACCGGGCGAAACTTCGCCCGGTGGTATTTCGGCCATATTGGAGAGAATCCGCAGGGCAAAACTTCACCCTATGAAGACTCATTGGGCAAAGTTTCATCTCAAAGAACAAAGTCTCACTAATGGGCAAGGATTAGATTATGGGCTTTAAGATTGTGTGACCCATTAAGGGCTTATTATATATAGTAACCCTAGGTTTTTATTTCAATTTGTGCCTTAAGTGTGCCTTCTTAGGTTAGGGTAGTTTTAGTAGGCCTCCATTAGTAGATCCTTCTAGTAGTATTTCTATTAATTCTCTACAAATCTAGTAGTTTAGATAGTAATCTAGTAGTAAATCTCCATAGTTTTCTTCTTCAATTCTCTAGATCTACATTCAAGTTTGTAGAATTCAAGTTTTATTTGAAGATTTTTGGGGTTTATCAAGGGATTAGTGACAAATCTCTTTATTCTCCTCATCAAGATGCAACCTTTATTTATGCAATCTTCTTATTTATTGTAGATCTTCGTAGTTTGTATATTTCTATTCCACTCTCTAATCTCTAGATTTTATTTATGTTGTTCAGGATTATTCTCTAGTTTATATTGTTAGATCGTAATTTCTTTGTCGTTTTGTTGTTATTTTCTTTAGATTTAGTTAACATGCATGTTTTAGTTGTTTAATCCTTTGTTAATGTTTTGTTGTTTTCCATTATGAGTAGTGAGTAGATTTCTTGTTGTGGGTTTAGGGATGAGGACTTGGATTATTTGAATTGAGGGATGGTGGTGGGTTGTTTGCTTGTTGATTTATCAATTTTGAGATTTTTGTGTCTTTGTTGACTTAGAACCGCGGCTAGGTTGACCTTGACTCACTCTTATCAATATGGGGAAACTCGGGGTAGGAGTTACCTTGAATTGAGACTTACCCTTTTTCGCCGCGAAAGCGGGTTTTTAGGTGGGTTGGGTGAAGAAACCGAGAGGTGGCATTCTCCCTTTATCGACGTTGTGACTAAAACCCGATTCCGAGATTCTAGACCCCAATTTCCGAATCCCGACTTCCCCCTAATAACACTTTTTCCTTAATTGATCATCTCTAGTTATTTATTGCGTTTTAGTGTATACTCGACCCTTAAAACCCCCTTTTTAAGACCCCAAACACGCTTCTCTTACTCAATTGCACTCCGTTCCCTGTGGACCGACCTCGACTTACCACGAATACTTCTTTGTTTTTGTGTAATATCGAGTCTTACAAATATCGTTTGATCCCCCGTCCTTCGTTAAGGACCGATCCGATTGGGAGGCGATCAAAATGGCGCCGTTGCCGGGGAGTGGCGATAGTTAATTGAGTTTTAGTCATTGTGTTTGGGTTAAAAAAAAAAAAACAAAAAAACAAAAAAAAACCAAAAACAAAAAAAACAAAAAAAAACAAAAAATAAAAAATAAAAAATAAATAAGGTTAGTCTTTTTGTTTGCTTCTTGTTGATCATATTGCTTGCCTCTTGCATTCATCTCATTTGTTGGCCAATCTCTTTTATGTCTCTCATGATGACCTTAGCTGACCATAGTAGACTCTATGACCACATGGTTACCTCACCTATTACCATTGGAGATGAGGATAGAGCGAAATTTGAAGTGGATCAAGTATTTATCACGGTGCTTCAAAGAGATATCTTTTGGGGATTGCCTAATGAAAATGTGCTTGAGCACCTTGCAGAATTTCATACAAATTGTTTAGTTGCGAGGAAGAATAGTTTGCCAATCAACACCTTTAAACTCTTAGTTTTTCCTTTCACCCTTGGAGGTAAAGCCAAGAAATGGCTACGTTCTTATCCTCCTAACACATTTTGTACTTGGGATGATCTTGTTCAAGCCTTTCTAAACCACTTCTTCCCATATCACAAGACCAATAAACTTAGACGAGAAATCCTTACCTTTGAACAAGGTGAGTTTGAGTGTTTAAGTGATGCTTGGGAGAGATTTTGAGATTTGTTGACATATTGCCCACGCCATGGGATTCCGGTTTGGCTAACCACCATAATATTCTTTGACAACTTGCTTGAACACGTTAGAGACTTGATTCATATTTCGGCGGGTGGTAACTTTTATGAATTAGGTGATGATGAGGCGAGATTATTGCTTGAGAAAGTGGCTAGAACCGATGCCCGTGAGGGATATGGGAGAGTGACACCTTTAAGAGAACCGAGAGTTGAATCTTTCTCTCTTGTTTGCAATGTTCAATCCTCTCTTGTTAACTCTTCTCCAATTTCTGTGAATAATTTGCATGATTCTTCACCTTATGCCATTTGTGATGATGTGAAACATGAATTTAATGCTTCCTCTTCACCTCCACCCTTTTCTAATTTGGATATAATATATGAAGAGGAAGAAGAGGATGAAGAACATGATGTGCATATTTATCAATCCCAACATGCTCCCCCTCTCCCTTTGAATACATGTATTGTGCATGATTCTCCATTGCATTTGATTGATAATGATGCTCTTGATAATGATTTTATGGAGTCATGTAAGAATTGTGATGATGTCAATGTGTCTTGTAATGATGATGTGCTTGAGCTAATAAACTCCTCTTCTATGCAACATGATATGAGCTCCAAGCCTGTAAATGTGACACTTGATGATAATCTTGGGAGTAGGAGATGTGTTGGTGATGAGGTTATTGAGGAGATTCTTGTTGAGGAATTTGAGGGTGTTGATAAGCCTTATAATGAGGAAATTGTGAGTATGTCTTGTGATGTTCTTGACATGAAGAGGATGATGATTGTGTGTTAATGGAGGTTGAGATCCCCATTCTTTCCCTTGAGAATGATTGCATCCCCCACTTTGTTGATGATGAGAGTAAATTTGAGGACATACCTACAACTACTTGTGATAAGCCTATTGAGCTTTCCATGACCAACACCTTTGAAAATCCGACAATTGAGAGCTTATGTGAGGTTGTGATGCATAATCCTCTATTTGAGCGCATGATAAAGGGAGTTAGAAGTGAAGAGGGTGAGATGTTTGACGATGGAGCGAATTGTGGAGATGCTCCTAAGACCCACCTTATTGAGGAATATGAGACTTTGGGTGATAAAGGAAAGGATGAGGAGTACTCTAATGTGATCATTATTGAGGTATTATCTAAGGATGACTTCTTTTACCCTCACATTCTTGATAAAATGTCTCTCCTTACCTATTTACAAGCCTCATTTGAGCTAGATTTGAATGGTTCCTACACCATATATCCTCCATCCTCTTTGATATTCTTTCCTCACTCACATAAGGAGTTTAACAGTGACATGAAAGCGCCTTTTGAACATAGAGGCATGATGGATACTCTATTATTTGCTTTGACCTCTTATGTTTATGTGCTATCTTTGTGCATCAATGCTTTCTATTGTCATTTCTTTGAGTTCCCTGCAAGACTGTTTCATCTACTTCTAAGAGCATTGAATTGCTCTTTACTTGAAAACTTGAATGAGTTTTTTCTCGATAAGTTGAAATCAAAATGGCCGGGTCCATTTGAGGTGACCAAGGTACAACCATATGGATCAATTGAAATCTCAAGCCCAAACACCGGGAATTTTTTGGTTAACGGACAATGCTTAAAGATTTATCATGTCAGTCACGTTCGTGAGACCTTTGTTACCGAGAAACTTGGTGAGGTCCCGTTGGGGAGCATTGGTTAACCTCCTCTCAATTTGATGTAGGTTTGGTGGTATCCTCAACAACCACCTTGTATTTATGTATCATATCTTGTATTTATATATCTTTGTGTTTGTTAGCTTTGTTAGCTTGAGAACAATGGATGAACTTGGATTTCGCCATGGAGCATTTATTTGGATGAAGATCAAGCTTTTGGAGAAGTTATGGAGCTTAATTTGAAGACCACAAGCATGTTTGTGCGAGATATTGATTATGTAATGTGAGTCGTGTTGTTATTTGAAATTTTAGGTGATTATTGAAGAGCCACAAAATGGCATTGCGGAAAAACGAAGCATACAAGACCGCCGGGTGAAACTTCGCCCGGTGAGATTATTGAAGGTTTTCCGTCGGGTGAAATTTCCCCCGATGGAATTTTGCCACGCCGAAGGATTTGCTGAAGATTTGCCGTCAGGTGAAATTTTGCCCGATGAGAATTTCACCGGGTGAAACTTCACCCGGTGGAAAATTTTGCAAGATGAGATTTTCACAACGAAAATCCGTCGGGTGAAATTTCACCCGATGGCGCTTCACTGGGTGAAATTTCACCCGATGGCGCTTCACCGGATGAAACTCCACCCGGCGACTTTGGCCGGACCACCTATTCACCTTTTCTCACTACAATACCAATTCTCTCCTTCCCAAATATCCCACATAACTTTCCCTCCAAAACATAAACACCAAATATTTACAATCTACTTTAAAACTTTCATTTCCCTCCTCAACTACCTTTATTTATATCACCTTCACCTTACATTCATTTCATCCTATCACTCCTCATAAAATCAAACCACCATACACCAACCACATTCATACCTCCTCTCCACCTTGGGTGATTATTTTGGGTGCTTGAAGAGGTGAAACTAAAGTTTTTGGATTCTTGCAAATCTATTATTATGGAGACAAGAGCAAGGCGAGCCGCTCGAAAGCAAGGTATGACTTCGACTTTTAAACTTTCTAAATGTTCTGCATCTTCTGAGTCTTCTAAGCCTACAAATTTACCTTGTCTTAATACTTCTTTAGCTCAGACCTTCTCTGAAAAGATCTTTCAGAGCACTAGGCAGCCTTGTCCCCACACAATGACCAATCTAGGAATAGTAGACGATATTAAAGAGTTATCGTCAAGGACCGGAACTAGCGAGCTCCTTAGCCTCGCGGCCTTCACCTATAAAGACCTTACTTGCGAGTTCCTCTTGCAATTGATTTATGACTCTTTGTTGGGTAACCCTAACCCTTTAGACCTACCACTTGTCGTGGCGTTACACTTTCACCGTATCATTGTCACTCAATGCCACTCCTTAGATTGTGGAGGTCTTGTGATAGTAATTGCGAACAAATTGGGTTATTCGACCGACCACCTCACCCCACTAGACGATTCCACATGGCTTGACGAGGCCTATTTTTCGACCTGGATCTTTCATGTACCTCATCAGCGCCTCATCTACATTAGCCGTGGAAGAGCTTTAATAGTTCCGAACACACACCGAACCCTATCCTTGTTCACCACAATTGGGACCTACCCTTGGGTCCCGGTGAATTCCGACTGACCAAGACTGAGACGGGAGGACGGGGAGTTTGGGAGTATGCACACTACAAATTACCCGAAGGTCGTACGATCTATGACGACCGATGTGAGATTGAATCTGACTTTGCCCTCTCGCTTAGCGACGGTCCGGAGGAGTTTTATTCTGAGCCATTCTCCGAGGGTATACCCTTTTTCTATGGGTCTCCTAGCGCTTCTAGATTAGATTTAATATTGTTCTTTCGTTTGCACCGTTTTCATTGATTTTACTTGTGTTGTTTTTAGATCATCTTGTAGTTTCTTTTGTTGATCGTAATTTTCTTCGTTGTTTTAGCTTTATTTCTTCTCAATTTCATCATTATGCATGTTTATGTGATTTTCTCCATTGTTATTGTTTTTCTAGTTTCCTTCATGAATTGTGAGTAGTTTACTTATTAGGGGGTTAAGGGAGGAGGATTTTGGGTGATTTGAACTAAAGAATTGTGGTTTTTTTGCATGCTTGTTGATTTATCTTGCTTGAGGTTGTTGTGTCATTGTTGACTTAGTCCGGCCAACTAGATTGACCTTGACTCATTTCTATCAATATTGGGAAACTCGGGGTAGAAATTACCTTGACTTGAGACTTACCCTTCTTCGCCGCGAAAGCGGGATTTAGATAAGTTGGGTGAAGAAACCGAAAGGTGGCATTCTCCCTTAATCGATTTTGTGACCGACCCATAATTCCGAGATTCTTAGACCCCATTTTCCAATTCCCGACTCCCCTTAACACCTTTTCCCTATTTGATTATTCTTCGTTGTTTATTGCATTCTAGTTTAGACTCGACCATTAAACCCCCCCCCCCAATTAGACCCCTTACACATAGCTTTCACTCGATTTACACTGTTTTCCCTGTGGACCGACCTCGACTTACCACGACTACATTTAATTTTTTTTGTGTTAATTGCGAGTCTGATAAATATTATTTGATCCCCTGTCTATCGCTAACGACCGATCCTGATTTGGGCGAGATCAAAATGGCGCCGTTGCCGGGGAACGGCGGTAGTTAATTGAGTTTTAGTTTATTGTGTTTGGTTATTTGCTTTATTTTTCTTTTTTCCCTCTTCCTTAGTACCGATAGGTGCTAGGAGACTTATCGTTTGTTGAGTTTTATGCCCAGGAATACATCATCGCCCTTGTGGTTCGATCCAGAGCCGGAGAGGACACTTAGAGCTTTACGATTTCGGGGAAATAACTCAACTACTCCCTCCCATCCAAACAATCCTTTACAATTACTATAAATGGACAATCCAATCAATTCTTTACATTCCCCATTTGGCAAAAGATTTTACTTTTTAATCCTCATATCTTTCCTCTATTTACACAAAATGCCACTACTTTTTCCTTACTTTAATTTTGGTGGACCCATAACACCATTTGATTTACCAATAATACCCTTACTTTTACCACTTTTCTTAAAATTGATGAAAATCCCTATGTCAAGGATTGTTTGGATGGGAGGGAGTACTATCATTCCACATCCTTCACTATCACCACCCAATCAAAATCCCATCCTACCACATACACCTCTTACACCAAATAACCCTTTCACATCCTCTACTTCACAAAATTCACCACCAACCCCACCATCACCAAAAACTCCACAACAAAATCAAAATCAAACCCCTCCAAATCTACCACCACCACCACCTTAACCAATGACGACCTTAGGATCCCATTCCCAACTTACACATGAAGAGATCCCATCACCGGTCGATTTCGGGGAAATTCTCGAGAATTATGAATTAAAAGCTTCTTTAACAAATGCGGTTCAACGAGACACCTTTCATGGTTTTTCCCAAGAAGATACCCAAGAGCATATTGCATCATTCAAAGAGAAATTAGTCGGGGCCTGATTGAATGGGCTAACATCATGTCAACTTCACCGATTATTATTCCCTAAGACATTGAGAGATGGAGCCCGAAGATGGCTTCATGGCCATCCCGATAACACATTCACAACATGGGATCAATTATCTAATGCCTTCTTGGAGAAATACTATCCACCGTCAAAGACTAACCAATACCGCATGAAGATACAAACTTTTAAGCAAGATGAATTTGAAAGCCTAAGCGAAGCTTGGGAGAGATTTAGAGATTTACTTCGCAAATGCCCTCACCATGGAATACCCGATTGGCTAACAACCCAAACATTTTACAACACCCTTTCATCGAGAACCAAGGAAAACCTTAACTCGACCGCTGGAGGAGATTTCTCTTCCCTTAGCGATGAGGCATCTAAAAGTCTTATTGAAAAGATGGCAAGGAGTGATTCTAGAGTGGGTCAATCGAGAGATTCTAGGAAGAAAGTTGAAGTTGACTCTTCTAAGAGTTCTAATGAATTGAAACTTGAAGCTAGAATTAAAGAATTGACAAAGAAAATGGATGCCATGAATTCTAAACCAACTCCTAGAGGCATGTACCAAATTCAACGAAGTGTTCCAACAAGGCAGCCATCACCGTCTAAACAAGAAATTACATGGGAGATTCAATGTGAACATTGTGACAATTATGGCCATGATTCTAGCTCTTGTATTCCAAACGAAGAGAGTTATTTTGAAGAACCAAATGAAGTGCAAGCTATTCAAGTGTATGGACAAAGACCTCAATTTGATCCTTATTCCAATACTTACAATGCCGGCACAAGGTTTTATCCCAACTTTTCTTATAGGAACCAAAATGTTCAAAACCCGATGCCACGTGCCCAAGGGAGTCAACTGAGGTGTTTCAATCAAAGTCAATAAAGGCCCTTTAATCAAGGTCCTCCAAAGATGCCTCTATATTTGTCTCCTCACCAAAGGAGTAATTTCAATCAATAAGGAGGTAACTTCCATGTTCCCAACAATTATAACAATTACCATAATCAACACCATCAATAAGAGAACAACTTCAATCATGGATACAAACAAGGGTTCCAAGGTAATTTTCAAGGTAATTAAGGCAACAACCAACAATCATACAATCAACTCTCTCAACCTTATGGCCAATCAAGTAATTTTCAATATGGTCAAGGAGGAGGTCCATGGGATAATAAGGCGAGGCTAAAGGTTTGGGAATCACAAGAAGCAACAAAAGCCATCCACCCCATGGTTTGCTCGGTCAACACTAAAACCCGAGGGATCCTCCACTCCAAGCAAATGTCGTGATATTGAGAGGTGGCAAAGAACTTGAGAACCCATATAAGAACTTGAATTTGTACATCAAAAGCACCACAACCAAAGTCAACCAACAAGATTCACCGCAATTCACATCTCCCACTTCCCCCAAACAAAACCAGGGAATACAAGCGGATTTTGATATTCTTGAAAATGCAGAGATTGAACAAAGAGAATTAAGAGAACTTAGAAGGAAGAAAAATGATCAAATGGAAGCGGAAGAAGCAAAAAGGAAAGAGGCGGAGCGTTTAGCCGAGGAAGAAGAAGAATCCAATGTTCCACCGCCTCCCGATTTTGTGCCACCATTGCCTTTTCCAGAATGAGGTAAGCCACACAAAGAGAATGTTCAATTTAGCCATTTTGTGGATATGCTAAAGAAAGTGGAGGTAGCTTTACCCTTCACCGAGATAATTTCTCAAATTCCCCTGTATTCTAAGTTTTTGAAAGAAGTTTTGACTAAAAAGAGAACCATAGAAGTTAAAGAATGTGTCCCTCTTACGGTAAAATGTAGTGCCATTCTTATGAATCAAATGTCAAAGAAACTAGATGACCCCGATAGCTTCTCCATTCCTTGTCGGGTCGAAAATGTTGTTAACCGAGCTTTGTGTGACCTAGGGGATCACTACAAGAAATAAGGCTTTAGGCATCCATAGATGGCCTATGTCTATGGATGCCTTTTGAAGACGGGCGTCCCTCCTCAGACGCCTGGCTGTGGAAGCCTGGAGTACTCGCCATTTTTTAAAGCGGACGTCCAAAGTTGGAAGCCACACACGGACGTCCAAAATGGCGTCCAAGTGTAGACACCCATTCGAGAACGCGGGCGTCCAAGTTTGAACGCCATATTGAAGCTAATGACGTCTACAGGTGAACGCCATCTGAGTCAAAGGGCGTCCACCTATGGACGCCATATGGGCGAAAATGGCGTCCACTTGCAGACGCCGGCCAGCTGCATAAATGTTGTGCTGGAGCCTGCGTAGCGTTCAAAATGGCGTCTGGAAGGGAACGCCACCACTGGTCCTGGAAGGCCGTAAATATTCGTTTATGGCCTACCCAAAATCTGCCAAAAAAAACAAAACGCAACATTCACAACACAATATGCAACATCCAAACACAATACCACAACACATTCAATCGGACATAGCCGTCCACACCACCACGCCCACTTCACAACACGCCATTGAAGACGAAATGACGATAATATAAATAAATAATTGCAAATCTGTCGTCATAAAACGCAAGTACATAAAAACTAAAGAGTTAAAGTACATAGTAGAAGTTAGTTCGAACTAAATCCGAGTAATTGTAATTAGTTAAGCTTACAACCAACATCGATAGTACATCAGAAAACTGGGAAGGTAGCGGGGGCACCTGAATTACCACCACCCCCGTTGAAGGGGTCTCTATCATCTGGAGGACGAGGAGTAGGTCCTTGATTGCAGTTGGTGAACAAAGTGCTCTACCGTTGCATTTCTTAACGAATGCTCCTAATCTCGTCGTCCTGCCGCGCCATGTGCTCTTTCATTTCTCACTCTCTTCGCGCGCCTTCCTGTATGTCAGCCTCGTACCTGGACTGCAACTCGATAAGAGCGGCAGGGGTGTACTCCATGTGTGACGAGGACTCGCCAACACGCTCAAGGCGAGGCGTGAAAAACATAGGCACAACATTCCCTACGCCATACACACTTCCCTTCTTGAACCCGTCCACGACCTCAAAGAATGCAGCATTCGGGTCTTGGGTCGGTTTGGTACAGTTGGCGGTCTTCTTGACGTAGGCATCCTACATACACAACAAACCAGTGTTACCTACATACACAGCATCCTACATACCTCCTCTTTTAAATATTATATGAACAAAATGATAAATTTATTACTTAACCAAATAGAATAAGACAAAGTGCATTATTTGAATGAAGTAGGGAGTGCTCACCCAAATTGCCCGATCCTTCTTTGTGACGAAGTGTGCCCCCCATCATCGTCTTCCTTCGTATGCATGTCCAGGAAAAGCTTGGCTGCGGTGGACAGTTTCCCTGTTTCTTTCTGGATCCGATAAATGCAGTTGAATGTTAGGCAACTACTATGTATGAACATAATTTATGAGAACTTAAAAAATAACAGGAATCATACCCTCAAAGCCCTATAGTAAGATGATTGAGAACCATGGTGGTGGGTGGGGTTTCCCTTCCCCTCGAACTCTGCGTTCTTCATCTTGTTCTTGATCGCCCGTTCCGATCGTTTCTTGAAATCATGGTTCTCGTGATTGGCTACCCACCTTTCCAACGCTTCCCTTGAAATTTGAAGTGTCAAAGATATTAAATAAGAGCATAGTGAAGTTTGATTTTTTGTTAACAACCGAGTACAATATGTTGAAAACTACACCTTCCAGGTCCTTAAGCGTCGTTCCTCTGTCGCGACGTTTGTGCATGACGTCCACGAAAATTTTTCTTGCATGCTCTCACGCCTGCGGTTCCAGCTCCGGTTTCCAGGCGTACTTTAACTAAAAAAAAGGCAGTTTGTTAGTAACAAGAAGACGTACAAAGCCTGTAAATGTCTTAATGACAAAGTGAATAAGAAATTAAAACAAACGCACCTTGAAGTTGTTGTAATACTGTCGACGATGGTGCGGTGGCACTTGAGCCCAATAAGTGTACCCCGCACCCTTGTCATACGCCATGTAGCTCTGGGTGTACCCCGACACTATATCTTGATCCCAAAACCTGCACCGTCAAAGGCAAATATTCTTAGAAAATTATTCTAACAACTATATTAGAAATGTGAGTTAGATTATATTATCAGTAGTTGTCGATGTCGAGTATCACTCTACCGTCGTCGGCAATCTTGGGTTGATTCCCCTGTGGCTGCTGCTGCACAACCTCCTTCTCCTCCTCCTCCTCCTCCTCTACCCTCTCTAGTGTCTCGGGGACCACCTCCTCCTCCAAGTCGCGCTGCCGGGAGGTCTGCGCCCTACTGCTTTCACCCCGACTCTTTCCTCTACCTGGCATCTTCATCTTGCAAATGAATTGACAATAAATTATCACTCAGAGAAGAGAGTTGTAATAAGCGTAAAACAAATGAGTAATACTGTGACAAAATAAACCTAACAATTAATACCGATATACTACTCATCTTCGCTATCCTCATTGCCACCACCCCCACCCTCGTCCTCATCGTCCTCCTCCGTCTCATTGTCGTCGAAGGCATCGCTATCCTCAACAGCATTAGAGTCCTCATAAACCTGCTCCTGTCCGTTGTCTTCCTCGAGCATCTCCCGATCTTCCGTGAGGATGTTATCGTTCTGACCACCATCATCATCCTCTGAATCTTCCTCATCGCCATCGCCAGTTTGGTCTTCATTTGAGAGTACGGTTTCATCGCTTGGAGATAAACGCGTACCCCGTTTCACAGCTTCTTCCGGAAAAAGATTGCTGTCTACTTGCCCCCTTGATTTTGTCTTGAAAACTGCCCACCATTGACCTTGATTTCTATCATTTCTAGTGGTCGGATAAGGGGCAAAGTACACTTGGTTCGCTTGATGTCCTAGTATAAATGGATCATAGGAAGGGTACTTCCTAGTGTGGTTAGCTTCAACTAACTTGTAACGTTCATGCAGTTTTGTATCATTAACTGAGTTGTCTTTCCACTCGCACTTGAACATCACAGCTCTGTACCCACATTCGCTACCAACATAAAAAAGCTTGAATATGTCCTCCAAGATACCATAGTACTCCTCACCATCAAGAGAACATACAGACACATCGAAATTACATCTAGCCTTATTCCTCCCGTAGTCGAATGTGTGAAAATTGAACCCATTTACTGAATACCGGTTCTAGGTTCTAACCTCACGAAAAGGACCGTAGGGCAAACTTCTAACCAAGTCATCCTGTATATCTAAGGCTCCTACATGCTCCTTAAGTCACTTAGGAAACTTGTCGTCGTGGTTACCCCAAACATCATCAACATTCACAATTGGGTTTGCAACGACAAATTCGGCTACGAACTGCTTCTCATAAGTGCTCTAAAATCTCACAGTTGGACAGTGGGTACATGTGAGCTCGAATGTGTCACATGTCTTACCGTCCACATCCATCACAGTGTGAGTCAACTGCTCGAAAAAGTTTTTCTCTATGTGCATCACATCTAAATTATGACGCAGTAACAAATTGCTCCAATATGGAAGGTCGAAGAAAATACTTCTTTTAAACCACCCATTTTTTAACTTTTTCAGATTTTTGAAGTCCTGATCGGTTCCGTGAATAGTAAACAGGAACTCGGAAATCAACTCCCATATTTCATCCCCTTGGAGTCGAATAGGTGCGTCCTCAAGCACCACCTCACCTTTTTTGAATGCTCTCTTGTTCTTCCTATAAGGGTGACCCTCTGGTAGAAACTGTCTATGACAATCAAACCAACTAATTTTACTAGAATTCGGAAGATAAAAAGCTTTACTCTCATCCATACAACAAGGACATGCTTTTTGACCCGCAGTAGACCACCCCGAGAGCATACCATATGCGGGAAAGTCGTTTATAGTCCACAACAAAGCTGCTTTCATCTGAAAGTTTTGTCTCAAAGACACATCGTATGTTTCCACCCCTACTTCCCACAGCTCTTTCAATTCCTCAATCACGTGCTGTAAATAAACATCCAAATGATTTTTCGGGTGCTTTGGTCCGAGAACAATGAGAGATAGAAGGATGAAAGGTTGCTTTAAACTTAACCAAGGAGGAAAGTTATAAGGTGTGACCATCACAGGCCAACAGGAGTAAGACTTTCTAAATTGACCGAAAGGTGCAAATCCATCATTAGACAACCCAAGCCTTACATTTCGAGAATCTGCTGCAAATTGAAGGTAAATTCTATCAAAACGTTTCCACTCCTTACCGTCACTCGGATGAAACATCTTTCCCGTTACCCTAGTGTCTTCTTTGTGCCATCTCATTTGCTCAGCTATGGTTTTGGTTGCGTATAATTTTTGAAGTGTAGGTGCAATTGGAAAGTAAGTAATTAAGCTGACTAATTGGTATAGGTTTCTTACCCCTACCACCACTCTTCCCTTTTCTACCCCTCAATACAATATCCCCTCAAGTGTTTTATACCTACCCTTACCACACCTTCTACATTCATCAAGCGTGGCATCATCCTTCCAAAATAACATGCACCCATCGAGACAAGCATCAATTTTCTGATGCGGAAGTTGAAGACCTTTCACAACTTTTTTGGTAGTGTAGAAAGTTCGAGTCATAATGTTATCTTTTGGGATTACTCTCTCAAGTAAGGCGGCTACACAAGCAAAGGGTAGGTTAAACTCACATTTCAGACTCACTACCATAGATGTCACCTCTAACAAAGTCATATCGCACCCTCCATATAACGGTTTCTCCTACGCATCTACCATCTCGAAGAACGCTTTCGCTTGTGGGTTATGCTCTTGTGGGTTAGACTCTTGAGGGTCAGGGGAATTATCATTCATAAATGCGCTGTCGTCGTTGTTAAACACGTTACTCTCGACAAAGTCAACTATCATCCCTCTCAACCCCTCACATTTTGTTGGATTTGGGGTTCCTCAAATTGAGATTGCTCACCAAGACAGATCCAACGATAATAACTGGGCGAAAAACCTTTCACGAGGACATGTTCCTTAACCGCAATTATTCTAATTAATCTTAGGTTCTTGCATTTAAAACACGGACACCTGATTTCACCTCTCGACGCGTAGTCGGGTGACTTTTGTTTAGCGAATTTCAAAAATGAGTTAACCCCCTTAACAAATTCCACAGTAGGACGTCTTTTCTTATCCACTCGTCCCTCATACATCCATTTTCATTCAATTCTCTTCATTTTCTATGCAAAAAATAAATTACACAACAACCGATTAAACTAGAATTTATTTGACTTAATTTATTATTTAAGTAAAAAATATATTTTTCTTAAAAATAAACTACGCTGAGTACTATTAATTTAGAATTCTACTAAACCTATTAACATATTTATAACGACAATGTAGTCACAATTCTCACCCAATTCAACCAAAAAAATTAGTAACATTTTATAATTCTCACCCAACAAATTCACATACTAACCAAATTTCTCGCATAATCATCCCAAAATTTCAAAGGTCATCCAATATATATATTCACATACTAACCCAATTCCTTACATAATCAAATAATCATCCCAAAACTTCAAAGGTCGTCCATTATATATACTCACATACTAACCCAATTCCTCACGTAATCAAATAATCATCCCAAAACTTCAAAGGTCGTCCAATATATATACTCACATAATAACCCAATTCCTCACATAATCAAATAATTATCTCAAAACTTCAAAGATTATCATCTAATATATATACTCACATAATAACCCAATTCCTCACCTAATCAAATAATCATCCCAAAACTTCAAATGTCATCAAATATATATTTCCACATACTAACCCAATTCCGAAAGTCACTACAACAGTCTACCTAACTAAAATTGGGTGAAAGAACTTGAGCAAACAATAACTCAATTGAAACCATAAGACGACTAAATTTCAAATCCACAATAATAATTAAGTAAACTTAAATTAACTATTCAACCTTACTGAAATTAAACATTCAATTAAATAAGTAGTATAAGAAAAAACTGAAATCGTACCGTAGAAATAGGAAGGAACACAGAAAGGCGGGATGAGAATGCTGCGCACGGTTTTTAGAGAGAATAAGTAGAGGGAGAAAAATAACGTGAGGAATGAATGAATGGCGAAGGGGTGGAGTTTGTTTAAGGTAGAAGTCCAGGCTACGGGCGTTTACTTTTGGAAGCCCGAAATTTCAACTTGGCATCCGAAACCAGACGCCAATTCTTATCATATGGCGTTCGAAACTGGATGCCCGTCCTACTTCTGGCATCTGGAAATGGACGCCCAAGTGATTTTTCGGGCGTCTACTTTTGGACGCCCGTGTTCTTATTTCCGACTCGTTCACCTTTGAGTTGGACGCCCTACTAGGCGTCTAATTATAGACGCCCATTTTTTTTCAGACGTCATTTCGGCGTCTGTCTTGTCCGGATGCCCGAAGTCCCATTTCTTGTAGTGGCTAGTGTTAACTTGTTACCCTATTCAATTGCCAAAAGACTTAGTGTGGGGGAGATGAGACCCACTAGCATGTCGATTCAACTTGCGGATAGGTCCGTCAAGTACCCACTTGGGATACTTGTGTGGACGTCTGTCCGCACCGCCCGGCACCCCACGCGCCCGCGCGGGACCGACCCAGTTTCATCGCGGCGGCCACCCACGCGGCCCCCTCCCGGTCGGGGGCCGGTCCGATCTCGCGTTCGGGGCGATGTTTCGGACCTCGATTCAGATGACGATTCAGACTTGTACTAGACAGGTGCGGGCACCCGTGTTTCCGTTGGAATCAATCGAGTCTTGGTTGTAAATGTTTAAAGGCCGATATGTTTGGTAAGGCGACCTTTTTAGTGAACCGAATTTGTTACCGATTTGTAGAGTCGTCACCGAGTCAATTATAGGGACTCGGAAACCGTTCAAGTCAACTTTGATCCCTGGCCGACTCAAAGTTGAGTGTCACAGGACCTAAAGATAAAGACTTGTACCCTTAAGCACTTCATGCCTCATTACTACAAAACATCAAATAGACAACTATTTTTTTTTGCAATAGACAACTGACTTACAACACTTGAGTAGTTTGGAGTTGTATATTAGTCTAAGCATAGACATCTGTTTTACAACAGTTGTCTATTCATTAATAGACAACTCTTATTTTAGAAAACAGTTGTCTATTATGTGTACTGTGTAGACATCTGAGCATTGAAAAAATTAGATGTATATTGATTATATAGACAAGTGTTTTCTAAACAACAGTTGTCTATTACGCGTAGAGACGTAAGAGTTTTTAAAAAGATTCGATGTCTATTCCTGAGTAGACAACTGATTTCTACAAACCATATATTACACAAATTTGAACTATATATTAACGAAATATAGATATTGAATCATTCGAATTGAACAAGAAGTTCCATTTTTATAAAATCCAACGTCCAAAAGGTACAAACCATTATTCAACATCCAAAAAGTAATACATAAAACCCATAATCCAACCTAATAACACCTTGTCCATATAACTTTATCAGATCCATCATATACTACAAATTATTAAGAAAACTAGATTAAAGCTCGTGCACTGCACGAGTTAGTTGGCTTAATTACAATGATGATGTACATTGGTTAAATAAGAAACTTAATAAAACTACGTTATTACAAGAAATAAAATGATCACATGATATTAATAATCAAACTTAATTTCAGCTGAGTTTATAGTCTTAAGAGCTCATTTTAGAACTCAAAAGAATATATATATATACACATTATTGCTCTTATTTATAATATAAAGTTTCATCACCTTATTATAATTTTTCGATGTGAGATTACTTTTACTTAAGTTTATAGTCTTATTAAGAGACTTTTTAAGACTCAAAAGTTTTTTTGATTGATATCTAAGAACGAATGAATTTTTTGATTGATATCTAAGAACGAAAGATTAATCTTATTTATAATATAAGATTCTATTGACTCATCTTAATTTTTCGATATAGGATAATTTACTCAAGGTTTATAGTTTTAAGATCTGCTTTTAAGACCCATAAAACGCATGATTACTCTTATTTATAATATAGAATCATCACCTTATTTTAATTTTTTTTTATGTGGGATAATTTTAGGTTTGTAATCTTTTTAAAAGTTTTTTAAGACTCAAAAGATTGTTGGTTGATATTTAAAACCAAAAGATTACTCATTTATGATATAAAATTTGATCACTTCATCATAATTTTTCGATGTGGTAATTTACTTAATTAAGTTTATAGTTTTAAGAGCTATTTTTAAGATTAGAAGAATTTGTTTTTATATTTAAGTTAAAGGATAGACGATTACTCTTTATTTATATAATCGAATTTGATCATCTTATTGGAGTATATATTTTTGATGAATGATTACTCTTATTTACAGTATATAATTAAAAAATTCACATTATTATAATTTTCGAAGTAGGATAATTTTACTTAAGTTTATTTAAGTTTATATATAGTCTAATTAAGAACTTTTATTTATAGGCAAATGACCACTCTTATTTATAATATATAGAATTTCATCACCCCATCTTAATTTTTCGATGCGCGATAATTATACTTTAACTATATAGTCTTAGTCTTAGTCTTAGGTACTTTTTTTTAAGTCTCAAAAGATTGTTGGTTAATATCTAAGAACGAAAGATTATGTAGAAGTCTATCACCTCATTATAATTTTTCGATATGTGATAATTTTAATTTAACTTTATTTGTAGTTTTATTGAGAACTTTTTTTAAGACTTAAAGTTTTTTGTTGACATCTAAGGATGAATGATTAGTCTTATTTATAATATAGAATTTCATCACCTCATCATAATTTGGAGAAATTGTTACTTTTATTTATAATAGAATTCCATTGTCTTATTATGGTCTTAAGAGTTTTTTAAGGCTCAAAAGATAGGGAGTATAATTTTTCGATGTGCGATAATTTTCCTAATTATATAGTCTTAAGAGTTTTTCAAGACTCAAAATATTTTGATTGATATCATATCTAAGAACAAATAACTAGTCTTATTTATAATATAGAAATACATCACCTTATTATAATTTGTCGATGTAGGATAATTTAACTAAAATTTGTAGTCTTATTTATAATATAGAATCATTATCGTACCTTATTTTAATTGTTCCGATGTGGGATAATTTTAACTTTATAGTCTTATTAAGACCTTTTTTAAACTCAAAATATTGTTGGTTGATATTTAAAAACAATGATTACTCTTATTTAGTAGAAATTCATAACCTCATCATAAATTTTCGATGTGCGAGAACGCAACTGTAACAACCCGCATTTTCGATGACTTAAATTAATAGATAATGCGGAAAGTTATCTAAGTCATTTAATTAAAATTATATTTGAGTGTAAATAAATTCGGATCGATACGGATCCTTACAACAAACGACTATTAATTACATAGTCTTGATTCACTTAGTATAGAATATAAATTGTATTTTATACAAACATATTATTAAATCTCTCTCGCTCGATTCCCCCAACGTCTTAGACCTGCAAAAAAAAAAGTAGACGCTGAGCGGGACAGCAACAAGCCGTTCATCTAACATCACCTCATACACATAAGACAATCATGTGAATAACAAATAATATGCTTACAAAAATATTAAAGGATATCACGTAACAGATAGTTTCCTTTAATTCAATTAACCAACATGTGAGGTGATGAAAACGATAAAGTTTAAAAGATTGGACATTGGCAGCCATTTGATTTAAAAATCATTTTTCACGTAACCAAAGAATAAACACACGAGTCGTGGCTCCTAGTATCACCGTTACATCCTATTGTCTTGCATCTCACCAATAGAAGTAATCGTATTACCAACTCGTAGACCGAACCGATATTATGAGGTTTACATCTCACCCATAGGGGTGTTCAAAAATTGACCCGGACCGGCAAACCGGACCGGACCGGACCGTAAGGTCCGGGTCGGTCTAGACCGGGGCGCGTACCGGTCCGGTCTCCGGGTCCCAAAAAAGTTGGTAACCGGTCCTCGGTCCGGTCCGGTCCGGTCCACACTTCAAAAAAATCTCAAATTTAGTGTATTTTTACGGTCCGGTCCGGTCCGGTCCGGTCTTAAGAGGGTCCGGTCCGGTCCGGTCCGGGTTTCTTTATTAACCGATCCGGTCCGCGGGTTTGGGTTTTTTGGGTTTCCGGTCCGCGGGTCAAACCGGTCCGGTCCGGGTTTGGACCGGTGAACACCCCTACTCACCCATAAGGCTCAATTGGGCCCGAACTTCTATTATATTATACGTTTATTCAGACGGGGCTTTGGGCTGAAATGAAAGCTGATGATTACATTCTCTGCATCACCAAGAGGGAACGTGCAGTTTTCAGAATCTTGTTCTGCCCCCGCTACCTAGGTGGTAATACTGGTCAAGTACTTGTCTATACATGCGCACATACCCTACGCAGACTCTTGAACCGCAGCTCTCACAGCCGTAGAACGACTACCTTAAACACTAGGTCAACTCTCGGACCGCAGCCTCCGAGTATGCTTTTCATTACAAGTGCAGTCGAAACACCACGCATGGTAGAATCTAACACAAGCTATTCGTCCCAGACTCGCATCGTAAACCTTATATAAAAGTCGTCCGTGAACAAGTAGTATTTTATTTGGTGACCTTCAATAATTGGTCGGACTCATTTGAAACAGTCAAATCCTCAAATACTTACTTTCAGTGTGACAACATTATACTTTAATTCTCAAGTGGCACCCGAAACATTATATCCCAGATATCGTATAACTACTTTTTAAAATAGTAATTTCTTTTAAATGAAGTTTTTTTTATAAAAATGAAATTTAAGGTATAATAAAATATTATTTTAAAATCTATAATTTCTGAAAAATATAAAAGTTTCTAAAAAAAATATAAATTAAGTTGTACATAATCGATTTACAAAATTTGAAGTAAAATCATTGTTAAATATTTATGAATGTCGTGTAAAAATTTCGTAATAAAATAAATTCATTTATTTAAAAAAAATAAAAATTTATAAATTTTTACCTATATAAAAATAATTAGTAAAGTATTATAAAAATAAAATATTTGTAGGTTAATAATTTACTCTATTATTATAATAGATAAACAAATGTAAAAATACTAAAGAAAATTAAATATGACCAAAGTTACAATTATATAAAATACATACAAATATAAAGTACATAGAATAAATATAGAACATAGAATTAAATAAATAAAATATAATGAAAATGATATAAGTAAATTTTATTTTAATAAATTTCTTTTATTTATTTTCTCATTTTTCATATAAATGAAATGTAAAGGTGATTAATAAAAAAAATTAAACTACTGATAATTTAGTTAAGTTGAATTTACTCATAAATAAATATATAACACAAATAAAATATCACGTAACATTTTTATATATATATAAGTAATTTAGTCATACAAAAAAGCCTAAATATTTAAATAAGCAATCTATTAAGTTAGTAACACAATATACTTTTATATATATATATATATATATATATATATATATATATAAAATGTTGTTAGAAGAAAAGTTTGATTACCTTCATAGCTATTACGGAGTATTTATCAACGTTATTAAAAATGAAAAGTCGACAGGTCAATAATATCGTCTATGTTAGGAAAAGTCGTCTTCTTCCTTCTTTTAAAGAAATTTTCAGGTTGAAATGATTTGACCCAAATACGATTCCCAAAAAATAATTCCGCCAAATATTGGACAACTCCTCATTCCCGATGCTCCAATTATAGAAAAAGGATAAGGGAGTAAATATAGTATGTAGTACGGAATATGTATAAAAGGAATGTAGTAGAAATACGTATTAGTGTAAGTAGTACGTACTTATAATGTAGTAAGTATCTAGTACAGTAATTATTACTCCGTATTAACTAGTAAATGAAGGAGTAGTAATATATGCTACTCCTTAGTATTTACGTAGTATGTAGGGTATATATATATATAGTTGTAGAATTGTAGTGTAGGTGAGTTGTGCTTGTAGGTAGGGTTGATAGGTGTAGAGTATAGGTGAGTATGTGTTGAGCATGTGAGGGAGTATAGGATAAAGTGGATTGTTAACGAACCATCTCAACCAAAACCTTAAGGCAATGGTTGAAGACCGTTTATATTCTATTACGCCCCCTCACTCGAATGTCCTTTGGGCTTAAAGAGTGGTTAGTGCGCACCGGCTCCCCCGTACCGTGTTAACGAACCATCTCAACCAAAACCTTAAGGCGATGGTTGAAAGCTGTTTATATTCTATGATGGGTAGATAATCAGGTTAGCTTAGTGTACGGTAATAGTAGTACGTGGGAGGTAATTTAGGGATCGAGTTTAGGTCCGGTCTGTTTCTCGTACAAACGTCTTTCTTTCTTTCTTAAAAAGTTGAAATATAAGATTACAGAATTGAAATAATGGAAACCGTAAAATTTACTTTTAAAAAGGAATTTGTGAGACGGTAAGTAAAATAGACGGTAAATAGTATTATGGGACAAAAGTTATAAGTAATTATTATTTTAAGAATTCGATAAATTATTAAATTTTTGCGAGACAAGAAAATGTTAAAACGACAGGTCACTATTAAAAATATTTTCAAGTTTTAAACTTTATTTAACGAAAGATAAAATTTTTAATAACACGATAAATAAATTCTCATGTTTTTATGAAGAAATAATTTTTATTTAACGAAATAAAATATTTTATTCACGAAAATATTTTTCAAACGTAAAAACTTGGTTTAAATAAATGTTTAAAATATTAACACTATTTGAAAAATACGGGGTGTTACAATCTACCCTCCTTAAAACAATTTCGTCCTCGAAATTCAGGTATAACTTAATCAATTAACAAAGTTTAAGACACTACATGAATCAAATGAAATGTTAGAGTTTCTCTCGCATAAATGCCTCGGCTCATAAGTGACTTGCTCGTATATCTGACCTCTCTGTCAAGGCTTTACAAAGGCGGTACATCCCAAATTAGTATGGTAGGTATTATTGATCAATGGTAGATTCGAATTTCCCATATAGTGGCACTATTAAATCTCGGGTCATTCTCGAGATTTGGTTTATGGTTTGTCTTATCCTCAAAATATCGTGATGTTTATATTCCTTAAAATTGAAAGGTGTTGTTTTATGTGTAATACAAGTTTCTCCTAGGATAGAAGTACATTAAAGAAAGTTATCATAATTCCCATATAATCTGTAGAGCATCCATAAACTATGATACTATTGGGTTTAGTAGGACACTTCTCTCATAGGTTCAAATACATAGATTATACAAAAGTCCGAAGTTCTCAGGATAACATTGACATTTCTCGTCAACCATGTTGATTTCCTAAGGTTGATCCTCGAGTGTTTTTGTCGGTCATGACAGGGTTAATCCTCAATTTCTCCTTTTGGTTTTCTAAATTTCTCAAAATTTCAAAATTGCTTCTCCGTTGCTTTATTCTTCAAACAACGGGTTAATCTTAACTTCAGATCAAAAATTCTTTGGTTCACAAGTGTCCTTTACAATTATGACACTTAAGTTTTGCAATACTATCAACCATTATTCAATAAAATTGTCTCCCAAAAGTATATACGGTATTTCCTATGGATTCTCCAAAATATTGTTTACAAATCATTCAATCAATCAATTGGATTCTACAGATCTGACAAGGTGGGTTCAACATATAATTCCTCAAAATAACATTCGATGTATATAATGGTAAACCTCAAAATAATTTTGATCTATGATCGTTCTCTTAGCATTCTCAAATACTTAGCTCCCCAAAAAGATATTGATCTATATCACTCAACTTCAAGAATATACTCTCTCTCTTCTCATATATAGTGGTTAAGACCTAGGTTGTGCGAGAATTACTTAAGTTGGTTGATGTCTAAGGAAGAATTATTATTAGTCTTATTTACAATATAAAATTTCATCACCTTGTTATAATTTTTTACTTAAGTGTATAGTCTTAAGAACTTTTTTAGGACTCAAAAGATTTTTGTTTGATGAAACTTTATAATTTTTCGAATGTGAGATAGTTTTACTTAAGTTTATAGTCTTAATATATTTCTAATACTCAAAAGATTTTTGGTTAATATCTAAGAGCACATGATTATCTTATTTATAATATAAAGTTTCATCACCTTATTATAATTTTTCGATGTGAGATTATTTTTACTTAAGTTTGTAGTTTATTAGGAGACTTTTTAAGACTTAAAAAGTCTTAAAAGATTGATATCCATTACCTTAATATTTGTGAGGGATATTTTAATGAAACGAGACAACAAATAGTGACCGAATGGAATATAATTTTAGACTCAAAAGAGAGGGGGTATAATTTTTCGATGTGGGATAATTTACTTAAATTTATAATCTTAAGAATTTTTTAAGACTCAAAAGATTTTGATTGATATCTAAAAACAAATAATTAGTCTTATTTATAATATAGAAATCAATCACCTTATTATAATTTGTCGATGTGAGATAATTTAACTAAAATTTGTAGTCTTATTTATAATATAGAATCATCACCGTAACTTATTTTAATTATTTCGATGTTGTTTCGATGTGGGATAATTTTAAGTTTGTAGTCTTATTAAGACCTTTTTTAAACTATCTCATCATAATTTTTTGATGTGGGAGAATTACTTAAGTTGATTGATGTTTAAGGAATTTTTTTATTACTTTTATTTGTAATATAAAATTCGATCATCTTATTATAATTTTTTATTTAAGTGTCATAATTTTTTTATTTAAGTGTATAGTCTTAACAACTTGTTTAATACTCAAAATATTTATGTTTGATGAAACTTTATAATTTTCCGAATGTGGGATAATTTTATTTAAGTTTATAGTCTTAATACGGAATATATTTTGAGACTTAAAAGATTTTTGATTAATATCAAAGAGCACATGATTACTATGAAGTATTATTTATAATATAAAGTTTCATCACCTTATTATAAATTTTTGATGTGAGATTATTTTACTTAAATTTGTACTCTTATTAAGAGACTTTTTAAGACTTAAAAGTTTTTTTGATTGATATTTAAGAACAAAGGATTAGTCTTATTTATAATATAGAATTCATCAACTTATCATAATTTTTCGATGTGGGATAATTTATTTAAGTTTATAGTCTTCCATCAGCTCTTTTTAAGACTAAAAAAATACATCATTACTCTTGTTTATAATATAGAAATAGTTCTTTGACCCGTGAATATTCACGGGGCTTTGTAAGTGAAGGGTTTTTTTCCTTACTAAGATGGATTCCGGCTAAATTCCAATAATGTAAGAGAACATGACAATCTTGGAGATATATAAGTGCATTAGATATAATTTCTATATAACTTAAGTAAAAGGTAAGGTAAACTGACAATAATTTTGTAAACGAATATTGAAATTGTCAACCTTTGGAAGAACATTGTAGATCTAACAAAAGTATTTAAAAAGCAGAAAACGTTGTGTGGGAAAAACATAATCCAAATCAACACGTTATTAAGGAAGATGTAATCGTTGTTGTAGACGCGATCTTCGTTGCCATCGTAGCGGTTGCTATTTGTCTCTTATGCTCTCTTGTGCTTCTTATCTGACTTGCGCCCCGACAAACCGGTTACCATGTATGCAACATGTATTCTGCAAAGTTTGTACGACGTTATGTTCCATCAAATTTTGGATTATTTAGTGAATGTAATAAAATGTACGTACTTTTCTTCTTGTTTTCTCTTCTCTTTCTTGTCCGGTGTTTTAAGTGAAATTCTTCCTTCGCAAGTGCTATTCGGCTGCCCCTTTTCTATATGAGTATAATGTTAGTTTTTTTTTGTTTTGTGTGTGTGTTTTATTATAGAAGTGAAGTGTCATCCATTTACCTTCCTTTTCTCGTGGTTGGCCACGTTTAAATCCCCATTGTCATCAGTTTTAGTCATTGTCTTTTGTCCTTTGAGCTCTCGTTCATCCCCATACTTGTTCATCCCAACCTTTACTTTAAATGTGTATTCGTTGCCGATACATTGTTGCAGAATGTCAAACACCTTACCTCTTTCGTCTTCCTGCGTCAGTAGGTACCAACTTAGTAGGCAACATCGAAATTGTTTTCTGGGTGGCTATAAAGGTAATGATTTGTGTTAACCTTTTCATATATATCAATCAACTTATTAATTGGTTTGCCAATGACCTTTTCTGCCTCCTTATCGAAAAGTATTAATTTGGCGGTCTTGTCTCTCTCGGTTATGGTCGTCATTAGCCTATACCTGCATCAGTAGAAATAGTATTTAGTCTTGGTATGTGGTATATGTAAACGTTGTACGCGGGTTGTGTAACGTAACTATAATTAGCGTGACGGAGGAGAACAAAACCAGAGCTACTGATTTATAGTTCGTAAGCCGTCACTGAATCAATGCCAGTAATCTGGTATAATCGTAACACAGTAAAGTAATGTTACCTTTGTGTAAGGTATTCAATCAACTTGTTGCAGTAGAAGCATGTTTTGTCCTGTTGGAGACCAGTTTTGCGTGTTGTGCAAGACATGTACCTCCAATCGACATCAGTTCGTATTTCCGTTATCGTCCCTCGACAAAGGAACATGGTCTTCTGATGTTTGTGGTTTTGTCAAACATGTATCTTGAAAATGTTTAATTCATACACTTACTATAGTAGGGCGAATGGATTTTGTTGTTTACCTCATTTGGGAGGTCCATTTCTTGTAATTCCTTAATGGTTTTGAACGGTGGTTCTTCTATGGTTGCTTCGATGTGGTTGATAAACTTAGGTGCAACTTGTTCGTCTGCCCTGTTTTGTAAATGCAAATCTTAGTTGCAATTTCCTTGAGTTGTACCGAAAAGAGAATAAAACCTATGTGTGTGTGCAAAATGATATAGGATGTGTGAGGATGTATGTGTAACCTAAGTGGAGGTGGTGCCTAGGTTGTGGGTTGCCGGGCAGGGGCGTGTAAATTCTAATTTAACGAATGTATTACATCTTTACTGACCTTTCTGTCAGTTCTTTTGCTTCTGGTATATCTATGTTGGTGTATATTTTCGTTCCGTACGTTGATTGTAAATTATCATCCCCTGTATGTTTGCATTATGTCAGCAGTGGGTTGATAACAGAATGCAATTTATACAGGAATGCCCTCCATCGCAACCAAGATTAAGGAAGTTATCATTACTAACACCTAACCACTCAATAAATCAATGCTGTTATAGATGTATACTGCTGCCAAAAGCCAGGTATATGATTATATATTTGTTGTCGTAATGTCAATTCTTCGACCATATTATTGTACTGGTACTCACTCTGGTACTGGATTCCTCGAAAAATTGATTGTTTCTTCAGTCTGAGTACCTGCAAAAAATATCCTTAAAAATGATTACAATGGAGTCAAACTCTCAGACTAATGCCATGGCCTCCAACTCTGCTGGTTTGAGTAGAAACACACAAGGTAGGCACTCTCTTTTTCCTCACATGTTTCATATATTTAGGAGGCCCTATTTGTTTTGTTGAAAAACAAATATGCATCAACTGCCTAATTGCTGATTTGGGGTTGTCTTTCTTTTTTCCTTTTGATTCCAAGCCTGTGATTGCTAAAGACTCAATTTCTAATTGTAAACTCATGGATTGGGATCAAGTTCTCGAGAAGAATAAGCGATGGTTGTTTATGTTATTATATAATCTTTCCAACCGTTGCTGGTCGATTGATCCTCGTCGTTACTATTCTCTTGTTGGTCACTCGAATTTAGACGACCCTTTGAACATAATCCTGAAATTTGGTGTGTTTCAACTTAGTTCGATCTGACCCAACCTCGTCAGCCCAACCTGACTCGATCAAATCATTAAACGACCGGGTTCGAACTACAACCCCATCTCGAACCTAAACTCAAGTCCCGACTAATGATCAAATCTTTCGACAACATTGACTTAACTCAATCAGCATCGTAATTTGTTAGAGTGCGTATAATCTAGTGCTCTATACTTCTATGCTCCCAACATCGTAACCAACAACAACAGTAACAGTATAATCAACCTAAACGCAATAATCCCATGAAAAGAACACAATAACAGCAAAATCTGCAGGTCTATGCTTCTAACATAATAATCCTACAAAGAAAAACACAACAATCATAGCACAATTTATCGTAAAACACAGCAATCCGGTGAGAAAACCATCACAACAATATAAGCCACATCAGATGAAACAGTTATCAGTAATAGCTGAATTAAGTCAAAAAAGAAAACGCTGAATCAAAATCTGAACATTACAATCCCAAACATCACAAACATGAAAATGAAAAACAAAGTGAAGAAGAAGTACCGGTAAATTTCTCGCGGCGTCGGATAGGTTGTCGACAATCTAATAATCGTGAGCTTTGTAGGTAATAATGGAAAGAAATGAGGGTGGTGAAACGAAGTGGCGCCATTTTCATGTGAGACCTTAACTTCCAAGGAAGATGAAGAGGTGGTGCCGTTAAATGCATCAACTGATTTTATTTTTTTATTTTTATTTTTTAGTTTTGGTGTTAATTGGATGAAGAGGTGGTGTATGGAGCTGGTGTTGTAGTGGTATATGTCCAAAATCTGATCTACAAAGCATTCTAGGCAACCACGTGGCACTTCTCAACAACCCTTTTTATGTTATTATATAGATTTCACCACCTCACCTATGTGTGATGATTTTAAATTTGTAGTCTTATGCATTAAATTAAATTTATAGTCTTATACATTAAAAGTTTTTTTAAGACTCAAAATTTTTTTGGTCGATATTTAAAACCGAATGATTATTAATATTTATAATATAGAATTTCATCACTCCATCATAATTTTTTGATGTGGGATAATTTAAAAGTTTTCTTGGTCGATATTTATAACCGAATGATTACTCTATCATAATTTTTAATATAGGATAATTAATTGAGGTTTATAGTCTTAAAAACTCTTTTTTAGATTCAAAAGACTTTTGATTAAAAGATTCTCCAATTGACTTCTTTTATTATTTATGATACTTTTCTAATTTGAGGTTTGATGAAACGGGCGAATGAGATCGCTCGAAAAAAGCCTAAAATATACAGTAGATAATATTTTTTTTAAAAATGAACTTTAAAGGTTTTTACCTCAGAATTGTAAAACATCACATTAATATAATAAACTAAATATATATTATAATAATTAAAAGATTCTCCAATTGACTTCTTTTATTATTTATAGATTAAAGCCCATGCACTGCACGGATTAATTGGCGTAATCACATTGATGATGTATATTTGTTAAATATGAAACTTAATCAATCTATATCTTTATATTAATAAATAATATGATCACATGATATTAGTAATCAAACTTAATTTCAGTTAAGTTTATAGTCTTAAGAACTTATTTTAAAACTCAAAAGAATACATGATTACTCTTATTTATAATATAAAATTTCATCACCTTATTATAATTTTTCGATGTGAAAATACTTTTATGTTTGTAGTCTTATTAAGAGAATTTTTAAGGCTCAATAGTTTTTTTGATTGATATCTAAGAACGAAAGATTTTTTTTATTGATATCTAAGAACGAAAGATTAATCTTATTTATAATATATCTATCATCTTATCATAATTTTTCGATATAGGATAATTTACTTAAGATCTGATTTTAAAACCCAAAAAACGCACGATTTCTCTTATTTATAATATAGAATCATCACCTTATTTTAATTTTTTTGATGTGGGATAATTTTAGGTTTGTAGTCTTTTTAAAAAAATTTTAAGACTCAAAAGATTGTTGGTTGATATTTAAAACCGAAAGATTACTCATTTATGTTCTATATAATTTGAGGTTTGATGAAACGGACCAATGAGATTGCTCGAAAAAAGCATTATATATATATATATATAGAGAGAGAGAGAGAGAGAGAGATGGGTTCTTATGAGTCCCTCTCATATATTGAGTCCCTAAGTCCTCATCCCATCCATTGGATGGGAGATGGATGGATGGACAAGAATCATTCTAAAATTTGCATTAAAAAGAGAGAGAGAAAGAGATACTACTTCCTAAAATAACTCCCATAATTTTAGGAAACTGCAAATTAATTAATTAATTAATTCATTCACATTATTACGTTCATCATCATCAAACCTAAAAAAAACGTTTCCCATCAATCTGTGCTCGACATCCCGTTCTATGGATTCAATGGTCGCGACATCTTCATCAACTGTTGATAAGCAAAACATAGAGTACAACAATGGTGAGTTTTCGATATTGTTTACAGATTTTTTGTTAATTTCATTCATTTCATTTTATCACGTTCAATCATTCATCTTCTTCTTCGTGCGGTTGCAACTTACGTTCAATCAACCCACTCAATAACACGTTCAATCATTTATCTTTTTCCTCGCGACGCTGAAATTTCTCATTCATGGCGGATATGCAAATCGTCGAATACACAAACGGTGAGTATTTGGTTTCTAATTTTATACTGAAAATGCGTCATTAGGATGCTCCATATTATTAGATTTTAAAGTTTACAGTGTATGGAAACTGCATATTATTAAAGGTCTAATCATTATATGAATTTTACGCACAAACAAATATACTGTGTTACTTTAATATACATAATCTGTTATTTTAATGGCTAACCCCTGTTATTTTAATGGCTAACCCTGTTATTTTAATGCACATAATGTTAATTTAATCTAATGTTACTTTAACGCACTTCATCTGTTACTTTAGTTCTTTTCGTCTGTTACTCTAATGCATTAGAGTGACAAAAAAATTGGTACTTTATATGTCGTGTTACTTTAATACACTCCAGTCGTTACTTTAGTTCTTTTTCTCTGTTATTGTAGTGCATTGGAGTGTCCTAAGAATTTAGGAAACTGCCATACTAAAAAAATTGAAAAAAAAAAGATATTGTTTCCTATAATAATGGGACGTGATTGCCACAAAAATAGGAAATAATATCAAAGATTAACGCCATATAAAAAAAAAGATATTGCTTTCTATAATTATGGGACATGATGACTTCAAAATAGGAAACAATATCAAAGAGTAAGATACTGCATCATACTCTCATTTTTTATCATTATATGAATTTTTTGCACTAACCTATATCTGGTGTTATTTTAATGAACATTATCTATTACTTTTGTTCCGGTCACGGAAACAATTAACCCGGTTCCGGATCCGGGTCGTAAATTGAAACGTTGACAAGTAATAGATCACTTGATTTCCTTTGGTCTCTCCTTTATCCCGCTCCTATGATCGGACCTTCCCGGCGGAGTCGGCCTGCTCCCTGCACAATGAACGCACAGGGCCTCGGAGGTTGTCCGAGGGAACCCTCTCCGATGCCTAAGTTAGTCCGTGAAATGCCTTGATGAACCTAGCTCGTGAGGAACTAGGCGGCGTTTTTTAGGAGTGAGAGTCTAGAGAGAGAAAATCCAACCCCCTCTAAGTGGGAAATGGGTGAGTATTTATACCTTCCCACAAGAGAGAGAAGTGGAGAGGGAAAAGAGCGGGAGAATGAGTGGATGGCAGGGTGACACGTGGACCTGTTTCATCCACTCATTCTCTTTTACCTTTGGCAGAATGGCGGAGGGGCCTCTGGTAAACCCTACCCTGCTCGGGGGAGGGGTCGCCTGGGGGCAGGCGAGTAGGGCGTGCCTGTAGGCTTTTCCCAGCTGGTCGCCTTACCCTGCTGGGCAGGCGGTCTTCAATGAAGCTACGCTCCACTGGAGAAAGCCGGGCGTCTTAACTCGACGGCCTGTTGGACGGGCTTCTCGGTTCTCGGGGTTGGCCTTTTACCGAGCCTGCTGGACGGGCGACCCGGTGCAGGCTTCGGACCCCCATCAATTGGCCCTCACCGGCCAGGGGGAAGCAAAGCTTCTTTTTGGCAGGTGGACCTCTGACGGGGGGAGTTGACTTAAGGCTTTACTGCTGCATTTAATGCGATCGCGTATTCCCGAGGGGGGAGGCTCTCCTGTATTGGGGATACCAAGAGTTTAATTGTCTCTTTGAGGTCATGATTGCTACTTGCACCAAATGGATTTTTGGACAGCGTGATGGTGTGCTGATTGGCCGTGCCCCCTGTTAGGGTGGCTGAGGCGCCATTTAATGTCTTGGCTTCCTTTCTTGTATAAATTGCACTCTTCTTGCCATTTTCACAACTCATCCCCAACTTTCTTTTCCGCTTTCTAAGAAAATGTCGTGGATTACCAAGGTATTCCTCTGCCAAGGGACTCGTGTGGTGACCCGTCGCTTTAGGGGTCGCTGGAGGCTAAGGTATTCTAGGGCGTCATTCCTCACCCTGCGCCGTAGCCGGCGGCCCTGCGCTCGACTTCGCCGGAAGCTCAGGAGGAGGTCTCTTGTCAGGGCGGGCAAGCGCCCTCAGAGAGCTTCCCCATACGCCCCGAAGTACAGGCCTTGCCCCCAGAGAGGGGGTTGTTTCGACAGGGGGTGCCAAGAATGTTTTCCATGGCTACACCCTGAGCAGTTTGACCCTGGTCACTCGGAGTTGGCCTCTTCTCCTGAGTCGGGCCCTTCTTCCCCTTTGAGGAAGAAAGTTGGCTGCGGCTCTTGTGATGACACTGAAACAGTCCCTTATGGTAGGGACTGGGACGTTAGTAGCCGGGACTCCGGCGATAGTGGCGGCCGGGGTTATTCTTTCGAGCGGGATGGTGATGAGGACTCTGCAGACCCCTTCAAAGATTCCGACGACTGGGATTGGGGATCCGATGCAGGGGGGTGTCATAGTCCTGGGGACTACTCCCCAGGTTTCGACGACGATTAGGCCTGCCCATGGGGCGCAGACGTGGTGGGCCAGACACGGGCTCTTTTTGTACTTTTCATTTGTAATGAATGTAACTTGCCTGTTTTCCAGGTTTTTCTTAATTTAAATGAAGAAATCAGGCAGTTTGTTTATGTGTGGCATTTTTATTATTTGTTTATTATTTATTATCTAAATGGAGGGGGGGACGTCACAGGGTGATCGTTCCTCTGACATCCTTTGGTCTTCTCGAGGCTACCCTTGGGAAGCTAGAAGGGGCTGACTTTCGAGGGTACGACACGTGGGTAGTACTCTTTGGGCGGATTTGCGAGAGTTGGCGACTCTTTAACTGCCTTCCCTTTTATAAAAGCAATCTGTCACTCATTCTTTTCCTTTTTTTTCAAACTCTCTTTCTTCTTCCAAACTTCCTTCGTATCTCTGTTTATCCGGGAGGTTTCTCTTTCCTGCTTTCATTCCATCGGCGGCCAACCCTAGGTTAGACTTTTAACTTCTTACTCTTGCTCTTTTTCTTTTCGATTTCTTGTTTTTCGTTCCCCTTAGAGCTGCTATGTCTAGGACTCGTGAGCGTATCCTACCATTTACCGACCCATTGAGGGGGGAGGAAAGGGAAATGGGTAGGGAGAATCTTGCCTCCTCCTCTAGGGAGGTTGGCCTTGGGGTAGTCGAGGAGGAGAATTCGGCGGGTAGTGGGGGTGGTAACTCTCCTGAACCTGCACCCTACGACGTTGTTGACTCGGACGACGAGGCGCTGGAAATCGACCCCTCCAGGACCTCCGGTCCTCTTGTTCCCCGGGAAAGGGGTAGGGTCTACTATTTAGACAAAGCCAAGTACCGCGTTCCCATGGGAACTTATCCCGACCCAAAGAACCGGGATTTAATTCTCGCGAAGAATGCTGCCGGTGTGATTGAGCAGTTCTACAACTTTGGGGATGGGTACACAATTGTCGTCCCTGGCGAAAAAGACACCGTATGTAGCCCTCCTGATGGGTGCATAGCGGTTTATCACAAGTGTTTGGAGTTCGGCCTTCGCTTTCCCCTTCATCCTTCCCTGGAAGAGATTTTCAGGCGGATGAACGTGGCCATTGCTCAACTGACAGCCATGGCCGTCAGGTCATTAATTTCATACGTTTGGACCTGCTTGTTCCACCGTGCCGAGCCTTCTATTGATGCTCTAAGGTTTATGGTCGGCCTGCAAATGGTTTCTTCTGGGAGTGAAGGTTCTCCTGGATATTGGTCTCTTTTGAGACAGAAAGGACATACCCTGGTATGGCCTGCGATGGATAGCCTGAGGGATTGGAAGAACAACTTTCTCTATGTGCACAGCGCCCATGGGTGGAGGGTTCCTCGTCATTTCAGGAACCACGTTCACACCAGGCTGGAGACCCACGAGGAGTATCACCCTGGTGTGGGAGGGAAGGCTTTAGAGGTGAAGTTGAGCAGGTAAGACAAGGAGCTGGTGGACTATTTTGCTGCCCACACTGATAAACATGGGGTGTATGGCCCCTCATTATGGCTCCCCCATGCGGAGCTTATTGCTACTGATAGGTACCTAACCCGGGTGGGCATGAATCCGGGCCTAGACGAAGGTAGTTCAGGAGTGCTGATGGTTTTTCTTTACCCTCCTTTTTTCCCTTTACATGGTCTTTCTAACCGTTCGCCGGTTTGTTTTGCAGATCTTGCTACCTTTCTTTGGAAAAAAGGGGAGGTGAGGCGCTTGGGTTTGACCGAGACTCTTACCGTCGTCCAAAGCCGTCCCTCTCTTCCTCCTGATTTCAAGAAGGGGGAGAAGAACCTGATGAAGCACCTGAAAGGCTTGTCGTTCAGCAGGCCTAGGCTCCCTGCCCCCCCTAGATCAACGCCTGCGAAAACGTCGGTCTCTGAAGCCACTCCTTCTCCAGTTGCAAAAAAGACAATTGCTTCAGAGGTTGCTCCTTCTCCTGTTGGCAGGCGGGGAGGCTCTCCTGTAGGGGTTCAGATTCCGACGGGGCCGCAGGCCGTTGGCTCTGAAGAGACTGGAGAAAGTACTCCTAGGGGCCTGATCAGGAAAAGGAGCAGGGAAGCTCCACAAGCTGACCAAGTGGTAGATTTGGAGGCTGACACTCCTGGGCCAAAACGCCTTGCTCAGGGGGTACCTGGTACCCTCTTTTCTGAGGAGAATACAGAATTTCATTACACTGCTGGTGATAGCCAGGACGTTTCTGCCTTACTTTCTGACTCCGGGGCGGTTTTGGCGGATCACCTTCTCAAGACCGTCCACTCTGCTACTCATCAAGTGACTCAATACATTCAGCGCACCGCCAGAGTTATTCAGGCCTCTGTGGAGCTGGCGACCCTTAATCGTTTAAGTGATGAGGAGCTGGCGAATTCTGACCGCCTGACTACAGTCGAAAGGGATGTTGCTCTTATTGCTGGCTTAAGGGATCAGCTGGCCAAAAAGGAGGATGAGCTTGAGGACGCCAGGGGTCAGGTGACTCACTGGAAGTCTCAAAACGAGAGAGCAGTCAGGGAGGTGTCTCGCCTGGAGGAGGAGTCGAAGAGAGCTAAGCAGGCTTTTGCAGAGCTGGAGCAAGCCAAAAAAGCCTTAGCTGAGTTGGACCATGTCAAAAAGGAGGCTGCTGACCTAGGGGAGCGCCTTTCTAAGGCGAACTCAGATCTTCAGGCGGCTCTTGGCGACTTGGCGGCGAAGACTGAGGAGTGGCAGAAGGAGAGGGATGAGATAATCCAAGAGGTGGAAACTGCAGTGTCGGCAGGCTTCGTGAATGGTGCCAACTCTTGCCTGGGGGTGGTTATGGAGGCTGTCAGGGAGATGTTCCCCGGTTTTGATGAAGAAGCTTTTCGGGCTCTCTATGCCGCCAAGGATGAGGCCCAGATGCGCAGGCTGGCGGAAGGGGCTGCTACCTCTGGCCCAGAAGCTCCCCCTGCTTAATATGGAGGGCAGTCGTCCTCTGAGGGCTCTTGTTCGTCCCCTGCTGCGCTTATGCCGACGCTTTAACTTTTTATCTTTCTTGCGCGCCGAGCCCTTTTGTGGCCGGCTGCCGTTTTTATTGTACTTATCCTTTTAACAAACTTTTATCCTGTGTATCCTCGCCACTTTATTCCTTTTTATAAGGATTCTTCTGTTTGTTTTTGTCCGTTTTTGTTTGGTTTCCTGTACAAGTTGGAGGTACGGCCTGCCCCCTGCCTGCCCAGAGGTAAGCAGGGAGGCTCTTTTGCGTTTTTTATACAAGGTTGGGGAGCCTGCCCCCAGTCCTTGTTGACCTGGCCTGTCCCTGGCTTTTGTTCAAAGTCCAGGGGGCCTGCCCAGAGGTAAGCAGGGAGGCTCTTTGCGTTTTTTATACAAGGTTGGGGAGCCTGCCCCCAGTCCTTGTCGACCTGGCCTGTCCCTGGCTTTTGTTCAAAGTCCAGGGGCCTGCCCCCTGCCTGCCCAGAGGTAAGCAGGGAGGCTCTTTGCGTTTTTTATACAAGGTTGGGGAGCCTGCCCCCAGTCCTTGTTGATCTGGCCTGTCCCTGGCTTTTGTTCAAAGTCCAGGGGGCCTGCCCCCTGCCTGCCCAGAGGTAAGCAGGGAGGCTCTTTGCGTTTTTTATACAAAGTTGGGGAGCCTGCCCCCAGTCCTTGTTGATCTGGCCTGTCCCTGGCTTTTGTTCAAAGTCCAGGGGGCCTGCCCCCTGCCTGCCCAGAGGTAAGCAGGGAGGCTCTTTGTGTTTTTTATACAAGGTTGGGGAGCCTACCCCCAGTCCTTGTTGATCTGGCCTGTCCCTGGCTTTTGTTCAAAGTCCAGGGGGCCTGCCCCCTGCCTGCCCAGAGGTAAGCAGGGAGGCTCTTTGCGTTTTTTATACAAGGTTGGGGAGCCTGCCCCCAGTCCTTGTCGACTGGCCTGTCCCTGGCTTTTGTTCAAAGTCCAGGGGGCCTGCCCCCTGCCTGCCCAGAGGTAAGCAGGGAGGCTCTTTGCGTTTTTTATACAAGGTTGGGGAGCCTGCCCCCAGTCCTTGTTGATTCGGCCTGCTCCTGGCTTTTGTTCAAAGTCCGGGGGGCCTGCCCCCTGCCTGCTCAGAGGCAAGCAGGGAGGCTTTTGAGTTTTCGTTGGGGGGTCCATTTTCCTTAGTTTTGGCAACAGGGAGGCCTCCCCCTATTGCCCCCTGCTCGTTTGTGTGTGAAAACGCAAGTTTGAACAGGCAACGAGTATGAACTTGAAGCTCTTTCATTTCTTTATAAGATTTTAACAAGGGTGGTCAGAGCCGTCGACATTCTTTGACCGTTCTCCGCCAATTTTCCAGGGAAAAAAAAACTATCCTTAGACTTGCTTAGACATAATACTTCTTCAGGGTGTCTTCATTCCAGTGAGCACTCAATTCTTGGCCTTCGAGATTGGCGATTTTATACGTGCCTGGGCCTAAGATTTGAGTTACTTGGTACGGACCTTCCCAGTTAGCACTTAGTTTGCCGTGCTCCCTCGATTTTCCTACAACCTGTGTTTTTCTGAGAACTAGATCGCCCATCTGAAAATTTCTCTGATGCACTCTTCTATTGTACGCCTTCCTCATTCGTTGCTGGTAGGCGACGATATTTGCACTGGCCTCCTCTCTTACCTCACTGACCAGATCTAGAGCCTCAACCATTGCTACTTCATTCTCCGTCTGGTCGTATTGTAGAGAGCGTAGGGAAGGGATCCTGGCCTCAATTGGTAGCAGGGCTTCTGCACCATACACTAAGCCGAACGGGGTTTGGCCGGTAGATTCCTTTTGAGTGGTCCGGATTGACCAGAGTATGCTGGGGAGCTCGTCGGCCCATCTGCCCTTGAGGTCATCCACCATCTTCTTAAGGCCATTTAAGATTTGTTTGTTGGCTGCTTCTGCCTGTCCGTTGGTTTGAGGATGGCAGACGGCAGAGTAGGCCACTGCGATGTTATGGCCTTCCAGCCAAATTCTCAGGGGGTCATTATCGAATTGTCTTCCGTGATCGAACACTAGCATCTTTGGTAAGCCAAATCTAGTGATGATATTTCGCCATATAACTTTCCTGACTGCAGGTTCTGTAATGTTGGGCACTGCCTCACCTTCCACCCACTTGGTGAAGTAGTCGATAGCCACAATCAAGAACTTCCTGCCCCCGGTGGCTACCGCGAAAGGTCCTAGTATGTCCATTCCCCATTGAGCGAAGCGGATGGGGGATAGGATTGGCCTGAGTTCTTGTGCCGGGGCATGTATGGATGGGGCAAAAGGCTGACATTTCCTGCATTTTTGGGTCAGACTTCTAGCGTCTGCTAGCATGGTAGGCCAATAGTACCCCGCCCTGAGGGCCTTGTGGGCCAACGACCTTCCTCCGATGTGATGCCCGCAGATTCCTGAGTGGATGTCTTCGAGGACTTCGGCAGCCTGGTCTGTCCCCAGGCATCTGAGCAGGGGGTAAGTGAAAGATTTCTTGTAGAGCTCCTCGTCAATGATTATGAACCAGGCGACTTTGGCCTGAATTTTTCTCTTTTGTACGGGGTCATTTGGCAAAACTCTGTGTTTCTTGAACAGGATGATGGGGGTCCTCCAATCCCCAGGCCCTGCCTCCACAGCACCGATGGTCTGGCAGGGGAAGGTAGATTTTTCTTGGATGACGTCTACCCATACCGACCTCCTGATATCCTGCAGACTGGAACTAGCCAGCTTTGACAGGGCGTCTGCTCGATTGTTCTGGGAACGAGGGATCTGTTTGATCTCATATGATTTTAGGCCTGACAATTCTCCTTTCACCATTTCCAGGTACGCGGCCATTGCCTGGTCCCTGGCCTCATACTCTCCGTTGATTTGGTTGGCGATGAGCTGGGAGTCTGTTGCCAGGACAATCCGCTCTGCACTTGCGGCCTTGGCTAGTTTGACGCCTGCGAGTACTGCTTCAAACTCAGCTTCATTGTTTGACGCAGGGAAGACAAACCTGAGTGCATGCTCAAAGTCAGTCCCTTCTGGGCTGGTCAGTATGACTCCGGCCCCTGCTCCATTAGCCGTGGAGGACCCATCGGTGTATACCGTCCATTCGCCGGCGGTTGGGCCATCCTCCTCAGAGTGGGAGCATTCTGCTAGAAAGTCGGCCAAGGCCTGGGCTTTGATGGTTGTTCTGGATTGATATGTTATCCCCAGTCCGCTCAGCTCAATAGCCCACTTCAACAGCCTCCCTGACTTCTCAAATTTCTCCTGTACTTTCTCATGGGGCTGGTCTGTCAGTACTACGACGGGGTGTGCGTCGAAGTACGGTCTTAATTTTCTGGCTGCTATAACAACCGCGTAAGCTGCTTTTTCGACCATGGGGTAATTTTTCTCTGCCGCCCCCAGGGCATGACTTACAAAATATATGGGTTGCTGGGCGCCTGCTTCTTCCCTCAAGATGACCGCGCTGACTGTCACATTGGTTACGGCGATGTAGAGGAAAGTTTTTCCCCTGCCATCGGCGTCGCCAGGGTGGGGAGCTTCTTTAGATGTTCCTTCAACTGCTCGAAGGCTTCCTTTTGCTCATCTTCCCACTTGAATTGCTTGTTACCCTTCAATATTTTGAAGAATGGGGTTGACTTATTTGCTGACCTGGCGATGAATCGTGCCAGGGCGGCCATGCGGCCTGTCAGGCGTTGGATATCCCTGATGGTCTTGGGTTCAGGGAGGTCCAAAACCGCCTGAACCTTCTCGGGGTTAGCGTCTATCCCCCGAGAGCTGACCAGGAAACCCAGGAATTTTCCAGAACGAACCCCAAACGTACACTTCTTTGGATTGAGCTTCATTTAGTAGGCGCGCAGGGAGCAGAAGGTCTCCTGCAGATCTGCCAGATGCTCATCGTCTCCTTTGCTTTTTACGATAGCGTCATCGACGTAGGCTTCTATGTTTCTGCCTTTTTGTCCTTCGAACACCTTATCGACCAAACGTTGGTGTGTGGCCCCTGCGTTTTTAAGCCCGAATGGCATAATCTTGTACATGTAGGTGCCTGAACTGGTGATGAATGCGCACTTCACCCTATCTGGCTGCCATAAGTACACTTGATGATACCCTGAGATGGCATCCAGGAAGCTCAGCATAGTATATCCACTGGTGGCCTCTACCAGTTCGTCGATCCTGGGGAGTGGATAGCAGTCTTTCGGGCAGGCTTTGTTGAGGTTCGTAAAATCCACGCACATTCTCCATGCGCCTGATGATTTTTTGACCATGACTACATTCGCCAGCCACTCTGGATAGTCATAAACCTCAATAAAATCTGCCTTTAGAAGTTTGTTAATCTCCTCCTTGATCGCCGCGTCTTTTTCTGCGGACATATTGCGCTTTTTCTGCTTCACAGGGCGGGCGTCCGTGCTTACGTTCAGCCTGTGAACGATACACGTTGGGTCGACTCCTGGCATTTCGTCCGCCGAGTAGGCGAACACATATTTGTTTTCCTTCAATAGCTTGACCAATTCAGCCTGGTAGGACTCCTCCAGGTCAGCCCCTATAAGGACTTGTCTCCCAGGCTTCAGGTCCACCAGCATGCTCTCTCCCCCAGGTTCCAGGTGGTTTAGCGTCTGATTACCGGCTGGGATCTCGCCTTCCCTGCTGGGGGGACTGTCAGCCTTCCTTTTTCCTTTTCTTTCACTTTCGTGGGTTTGCAGGGCCACGGAGTAGCACTGCCTGGCCGACTCCTGGTCTCCGTACACTTTTCCCTCTTGGCCAAAATCAGTAATGTAGGCGATGGTGAGGGCCCTGATTGATATGGCCGCCTCAATTTCGTCTAAGGTGGCCCTAATGGTATAAGCTTGCCTGACTGTGAGACCGACTGGCAGTTCCGTTTTTCTGGTTTTCCGGATAGAATCTCGCTCGTGGAGGAAGAGTACGCGTGCTAGCGCGGAATGAAAGAAGCATACTGAAAACGCATTTTATTCGATCTTGGGACATTCCTGCTTTCCGGCTTTACTGTTACACTTTCTTATGCCTTGTAAGCAGACCTTGCATCCACTACAACGAATGTTGCCCTGACGTTTCTGGCAGTAACCCCCTCCCCAAATGTTACAGGTAGGTCTATGATCCCCATGGGTAGTACGCCTGCTCCGCTGAACCTGTACAAGGATCCAGGGGCAGGTCGTAGGTGCCTTTTTTCCAGGCCCATTTTCTCGAAGGCGTCTCTGTATAGCAGGTTCGTGTACACACCAGTGTCTACCATGCATCTCCGCACAATGTGGTTGCTGATCTCCAAGGATAGCACCAGGGGATCGCTGTGTGGGTACACCACCCGCCCTGCATCCTCAGGGGTGATGCTCAGCGTCACTCCCTTCGGGCTTCCTGCTCTTTCAGCATAGTAGATCTGGTTCCTTAGTTCACGAATTTGTCTTTTCTGACCTCTTCGGCAGGTTTGGCCCTCTGCGTCTCCTGATATCACATGGATTACCAGGCGGTTCTGTACTGAGCCTTCAGGTTTTTCAAGTACCTCTTTCTGAGATTTATTCTTGGCTGCGTAATTGTCCAGCCAGCCATTCCTGATTAGTTTTTCGATTTCGTCCTTCAGGTGGCGACACTTCTCGGTGGTGTGGCCTACGCAATCGTGGAAGGTGCAGAATTTCTTGGGGTCCCCTTTTGGGCTGCGCGGTTTGCTCGGGCGATTCCATTTGGCGGTCTCCTTTTCTAGTTCGAAGATCTCTGCCCGGGACTTGTTGAGGGCTGTGTAACTGTCAAACCTGGGCTGGTAGACAGTGCGCTCTGATGTGTTGTATTTATATAGCTTTTTCCCTCGATTCCGTTGTCTTTTATGGTCGAAACGCGCTCTTTAGAGCCGTTTCTTCTAACATTATGCTTTGAGTGAGTGTTTTTGTAGATTCTACACGATTTCAGGTCTTTATGTGCATTTACACTCATATCTGGTTAGAAGAACGATCCCGAGACAAAACCCGTGCCTCAAGACGTTTAGGCGAAGAAGAAATGGGAGGTGACAATTCATTGGGCCATGAGAAGCGGCCCATAGCTTCTTTTATTAGTGCGTGCACGCCAGCCTGCATGTGACCGGTGGCCTGCCAGCCGGCCGGCATGACACAAGGCCATTTTTAGCTTCATTTTGATGTGTGCCTCGGCCCCTGCATGTGGCAGGCGGCCGGCCGGCCGGCCGGCATGCACATCCTCTTTATTTCCGCCTCATTTTGTATAACTAGGGGTGTTTATCATTTTACTACTATCACTTTTTCATACTTAGAAAATTTTACTCTAGAAACTCGTGACCCTTAGGATTCTAGCACTCGGTTTTTACTCGGATTCGATTTCGGTAATTTCATTTTATGCAATTTTCAGTTCTACGTTTCAATCTTCATCGTAAATTACTTAGTTCGTCGTAATTTTCTCTATTTGCATTTCGTTGTTCCGTTAGTTCGTTAGATTTTCGTCCGTTTATCATTAGATTTATTTGCTTCACCTTTTTATCATGAATTCCATGTATGCGATTAGTTGTTTCGTAATCATCATGCGTAGCTAATTTTCTCGCTAGGGTCGAAGGGGATCGATGGATTATTATACGATTATGTCGCTTTGATACTAAATTCATAATTATGCTAGTACCACTTTCGCGTGTTTATTTGTCGATTAACTTGTTAAAGGCCACAACATTTTAATCTGTTTGGGAAATTCTAGTTCCTGTGCGAAAGCCGAATTAGGATTAGATCACGCGCGATTTGGTAGGGAGTCTAATAAGTTGCGAGAGCCCGTTAGATCCTTCCTAGGTTGGCACGATTCGAGAGAACTTGTTATAGCCGACTAGCATGTTATATGTTTATTATTATCGTCGCATAATTGTTGAGCGTCTATCATGAACCCGTGACCTTAGTTTTCATCCCTTTATTAGATTCGATTATTTATTATCGCATTTTAGTAGTGTTTTTTGTATCCTTCCATCAATTCAACCGTTTAGAGCATCCTAGAATCGCCATAGCTATTTGACTAGTTTAACTGTTTCCCTGTGGATTCGATACCTTGCTTGCCGCTATCTTCTTGTTAGTAGCATTAGGTTTACCTTGATTGGGTGAGACGACTTTACCCACATCAAATTTGGCGCCGTTGCCGGGGAAACGGTTTTTCTTGTTTTTTTAGCTTGTTTCTTCTATGCTCTCTTTCGTCTCAAGGAATTAAAACTCCTTGAGATTGATCTCACTTTTCTACTGTAGTTTTGCTTATGCCCAGGTCTTTTCGGTCATCAGAGCTTACTCCGTTCGACCCTGAGCCCGAGAAAACTTTTCGTAGGCGACGACAGTTTTGGAGAGAGATTTCCGCAGCTCCCGATCTTGTGACTTTGGAAGCTATTCATACTGAATTTGTAGCTGAGAATCAGTCCTTTGAAGAGGAACATCAATCTCAGCCCGAGATCATTTTACCACCCCTTCCGAACATAAAAATGCCGAAGCTTTCTAGTCATTCGGAACCCGAGCAAACTGCTCTTCCCAAGTTGGTTAAACGACCAACTGCCACTCAAGGTACATTTGAGATTCGACCCGCCTTTATCACATTGGTGGAGAAGAATCAATTTGGTGGTGACCCTAAGGAGGATCCTCACAAGCATATGAGGATTTTTACCGACTATTGCTCCACGATTCCACTTCCGGCCGGGGTAACTCAAGAAGAAGTCATGGAGATGCTCTTCATGTTCTCACTACGGGATTCCGCTAGAGAGTGGATAACCGATCTTGATAAAGTCACCGAAGGGATTACCGACTGGAATTCTCTTGCTCTTGCCTTCTACAAGCACTATTACCCTCCACAAAAGACGAACATGCTCCGGAGTCAAATCACCAATTTCCGTCAAACTCCGAACGAGAATATTCATGAAGCGTGGGAGCGGTTCAAGAAGCTTGTGAAGGAATGCCCGCACCATGGTTTTCAGGTTTGGTTTCTTTGTAACCAATTTTATAACGGGTTGTATGATGATTGCAGGAGTACACTGGATTCAGCATGCAATGGGCGTTTCCAATGTAATGTGGATGATGATAAGGCTTGGCAAACGATAGAGGAGATGGCATCTCATCACTCCCGATGGGGTAATCCACGTGGTAATACTCGATCAAATTCCGGTGAAAGTGGGTCCTCAAATGCCGTGGCCGTTCAATTAGCCGCTTTGGCTAAGAGGTTTGATGCATTTGAAGTGTCAAATTCTCAAGGGGGAGGGGGCATGCATCAAGTACATGCCATGCAAGAATATGCATGTGTTCGTTGTGGTGCCGCGGACCACCAAGCTCAAGACTGCCTAGGCTCCATAGAACAGGTGAATGCGTTTCATTCCATGCGCCCACGTTATCCATATATGAATCAGCCAGGCTATGATGCATCTCTCTTATCTTACAGGAGTACTAATGTCTTGAACCCGCCTATTACACCACCCTATGTGCCCCCGCGCAAGCAGAATCTCCAGAATCAGCATCAGCAGAATTTCCAGAATCAAGGAAATTTTCAGAACCAGCAGCAATTCCATAATCAAGGGAATTTTCAGAATCAACAGAATTTTGGAAATCAAAGGAATTTCCAAAATCAGGGAAATTTTCAGCAGCGACCTCACTTGGGTCAACATCAACAACATTTTGGCAATACTAATCAGAACTTCGGGAATTCTCATAAGAATTTCGATACTAGTCAGCAGAATTTTGGCCAATCCTCATCACAAGCTCAAGGTAATTCTTCTTCTTCTTCTTCTTCGAGTTCTAATGAAATGACTGAGCTTCGTAATATGATGCAGATGATGGCCAAGACCCAGGAATCTATGATGGCTCAAATGCAAAAGAATGATCAAGCTAAGGATAATGCCATCAAGAATTTGGAGAACCAAGTGGGACACCTTGCCGCGTCACAAGCAACGCGTCAACAAGGTAAACTCCCTTCTCAAGGTGATCAACAACATGATACGGCTAATGCGATCACTCTTCGTAGTGGCACACACTATGAAGGTCCGTCGATGCCTACGGATGATTCATCGGCCGAGAAGAAGGAAGTTTTAGTGGAAGATGTCAATGAGGATGCAAATGTGGAAACTCCAAGTGATGAGCGAGTTCCACCACCCACTACTCCCGTTCCCACTCCGACTAGTCCAACAATTCAAGTACCATTTCCGGGTCGATTGAAGAATCGAAAGGAAACTACCCAGTTTGGCAAGTTCATGGAGGTTGTGAAGAATTTGCAGGTTACAGTCCCATTTACCGAGCTCATTATGCAGGTCCCGTCTTACACCAAGTTTATGAAGGACATCTTGACTCGGAAGAGAAGCATTGGTGAGGTAGAAACCATCGCTCTTACTGCAGAGTGTAGTGCTTTTTTACAGAACAAGGCCCCACCAAAGCTAAAGGACCCCGGTAGTTTTTCGATTCCTTGCACTATTGGCACCTTATCGATTGATAAGGCTTTATGTGATTTAGGTGCTAGTGTAAGTGTCATGCCTTAGTCTGTTTGTGAAAAACTTAATATGGGTCCTCTTAAGTGTACTAGTGTCACTCTGCAGATGGCGGACCGTTCCATAAAACGCCCTTTGGGAGTTTTAGAAGACGTGCCCATTAGAGTTGGAATTTTTTTTATCCCGGTTGATTTTATCGTCCTTGACATGGCCGAGGACACCCAAATTCCCATAATTTTGGGAAGGCCATTTTTGCACACCGCCGGCGCGGAGATTGATGTCAAGAACGGTAAATTGACCTTGGAAGTGGGTGGAGACACCATTGTTTTCTGCTTAGATAGTACACTTAAGAATCCGTTGATAACGGATTCTTGCCGCATGATTGATGTTGTGGATATTTTAGTTCATGATTCTATGGAGGCGTCCCTTATACGGGATCCCTTAGAAGCTTTGATATGTTTGGAAGCGTGTGCAGGTGATGCTTTCGTTGACTCTGCTGTTGTTGATGCCTTAGATGCTGCTTTGGAAGGAAGGATGCTCACGGAGGAGCAAGGTGTCGATGTAACCAACATCGTACACACCTCATTTGCTATTGACATATCCGTTCCGGAGCGTAAGCCACTTCCGTCTCACCTAAAATATGCCTTTTTAGACGATACCGAGAGCTTCCCCGTGATTGTAAGTGCTGATTTAACTGAGCAACAACTTTCTGATTTGTTAGTTGTTTTAAAGAAAAATAGGAAAGCTTTGGGGTATAGTCTTGATGACTTGAAGGGAATCAGTCCCGATTTCTGTATGCATAGAATTAATCTTGAGGAAGGTCATCGTCCTTGTGTCCAGGGTCAACGTAAGTTGAACCCGAACATGCAAGAGGTTGTTAAAAAGGAAGTTATGAAATTGTTGGATGCGGGAATTATTTATGCGGTTCCCGATTCAAAATGGGTGAGTCTGGTACAAGTTGTACCTAAGAAGGGAGGGACTACTGTGGTCCCGAATGAGAAGAATGAGTTAATCCCTACATGAATTGTGACGGGATGGAGAATGTGTATAGATTATAGGAAGTTGAACACCGCTACACTTAAAGACCACTTCCCATTGCCCTTTATTGACCAAATGCTTGAGAGACTAGCTTCTCACAAGTATTTTTGCTATTTAGATGGATATTCGGGATTTTTCCAAATCCCGATACACCCCGCCGACCAAGAAAAGACCACGTTCACTTGTCCATATGGCACTTTCGCATATCGCAGGATGCCATTCGGGCTATGTAATGCACCCGCCACCTTTCAAAGGTGCATGATGAGCATCTTTTCCGACTACATCGAGTCCATTATGGAAGTGTTTATGGACGACTTTAGTGTGTATGGTATGAGTTTTTCAGCTTGTTTAGCTAATTTGGATACCATTTTAAACCGATGTGTCGAGGTTAGTTTGGTCTTGAATTGGGAAAAATGCCATTTTATGGTTACTGAGGGTGTTGTTTTGGGTCATGTGGTCTCTGAAAAGGGCATTCAGGTGGATAAAGCAAAGGTGCAAGTGATTGAGCAATTGGCCTTGCCGGTTAATGTAAAGGGAGTGAGAAGTTTCCTTGGTCATGTGGGATTTTATCGCCGCTTTATCAAGGACTTTTCCAAAATTGCTAAGCCACTTACACAATTGCTCCTAAAGGATGCCCCTTTCGATTTTACTGATGAGTGTGTGGAAGCTTTTAACAGGATTAAGCAGGCCCTTATTTCTGCTCCGATCATTCAGTCACCGGATTGGAATTTGCCATTCGAGATAATGTGTGACGCGAGTGATTATGCTGTGGGAGCGGTTTTGGGCCAAAGGAAGGACAAGGTCTTGCATGCTATATACTACGCTAGCAAAACACTTGATAATGCTCAGGTGAATTATGCCACCACCGAGAAGGAGTTGCTAGCTATAGTGTATGCTTTGGAAAAGTTCAGAACCTACTTGGTTGGATCAGAAGTCATTGTTTTTACCGATCATGCGGCGCTCAAGTACCTCCTTGCTAAGAAAGAAGCAAAGCCCCGATTACTTCGATGGATCCTCCTCCTCCAAGAGTTTGATTTATCGATCCGGGATAAGAAGGGAGCGGAAAATGCCGTTGCAGATCATCTATCGAGGCTTAGAGTTGAGGAGGAAGGAGTTGTCATCCCCATAGATGACTCTTTTCCCGATGATTCTCTCATGGCTTTAAGTACCGGTGCAAGCGAAGGACCTTGGTATGCGGATTATGCTAATTATTTAGTTGGCAAGGTATTACCTTCCGATCTTTCTTATCAACAAAAGAAAAAAATTTTACATGATGTCCGACAATTTTTCTGGGATGACCCTTATTTATTTAAGGAGTGTGCCGATGGTATTTTCCGTCGATGTGTCCCTCAATGGGAAGTTCGAGGAGTTCTAGAGAGTTGTCATTCATCGCCATATGGTGGCCATCATGGACCGAGCCGAACCACGGCTAAGGTCCTCCAGTCGGGTTTTTATTGGCCAACCTTATTCCGGGATGCCCAAGCTTTTATTATGTCCTGCGATGCATGTCAAAGGACCGGTAATATTTCTAGGAGGCATGAGATGCCTCAAAATGGGATTCTCGAAGTAGAAATTTTTGATGTTTGGGGTGTAGACTATCTAGGCCCATTCCCGTCATTCAAGGGCAACCGATATATTTTGGTTGCGGTTGATTATGTCTCCAAGTGGGTGGAGGCGGTAGCATCTCCTGCTAATGATGCTAGAACGGTAATATCTCTGTTTAAAAAGACTATTTTTCCCCGCTTTGGTGTTCCAAGAGCAATTATTAGTGATGGTGGAAGCCATTTTCATGAGAAGCGACTTGATGCTTTGCTTGCTAAGTACGGTGTCTCGCACCGTACCGGTCTTGCCTACCACCCTCAAACGAGTGGGCAAGTTGAGGTGTCCAATAGGGAAATCAAGTCTATTCTCCAAAAGGTCGTGTCAAAAGCTAGGAAGGATTGGAGCTCTAAGCTAGATGATACACTATGGGCTTATCGTACCGCCTTTAAAACGCCTATTGGTACTTCACCTTACCGATTGGTCTATGGCAAGTCATGCCATTTACCGGTCGAGCTTGAGTATAAGGCTTGGTGGGCGATTAAGGAGCTTAACTTGGATCCACATTTGAGTGGGGAGAGGAGACTTATGCAGCTGAATGAGTTGGAGGACTTCCGACTTCGTGCCTATGATAGTGCTCGAGTTTATAAGGAGCGCACCAAGCGCTGGCATGACAAGCATATCCTTCACCGTGAGTTCAATGTGGGAGATAAGGTATTATTATTCAATTCTCGGCTCCGGTTGTTTCCCGGAAAGTTAAAATCTCGTTGGTCCGGACCTTTTTCTGTCACCCACGTGGGTAAATTTGGCTCGATTGAAGTCGAGAGTGATGCGGGTGAACGATTCAAGGTGAATGGTCAACGATTGAAGTTATATCATGAAGGTGCTCAAGTTGGAGCGATTGAGGTTATACGATTTCATCCCGTTCCCTTATCCCACTAAACCTTATTCTCATCAAGTCGTGCGGGACTCTAAACCAGCGCTACCGGGAGGCAGCCCGAGTATGTAAATAATTTCCCTCATTCTCGTTTTATTTTTATTTTTCCTTTAGTTGATTTAGTGAGGACGAGAGGAGGGACTAATGTTTTTTTTTGGAGACGCGCAGAATCATCGGAAATGATGTGAATTGAAGGTATAAAAAAATAAAAAAAGGGAAAAAATTCATCGTACTTGTGATAATATAGCAGGTCACCTCAGCCTAGGCCTAGGGGGCCTGTCGACTTTAGGGGCCGAGACACGAGATGAATTAGAGTTCTAATAGAGTGGTTTGTGCGTCTCAGCCTACCCCTAGGCCCCCTGTCGACTTCAGGGGCCGAGGCACAAGAAATATTTGAGGAAAAGTGGAGCAAAATCTCGAAAAAGAAAGGAATTGTGCAGTCCGGCCGGCCTACCGGCCGCCTGTCCCTACCGGCCGGCTGTGAGAGGAACTACATACAATAAAAAAATCGAAAATAATGGGATGTGCCGTCAGGCCGGCTAGCAGGCCGCCGGTCCTGACCGGCCGGATCACCTAATATCACCAAAACTCAAATTCTCTCGTGAGCTTCATTCATTCATCCGCCCTTTGATTCTTTCTCCTCCCTTTTTCAATTCCCAGCTCTATTTCTTCCCCTTCTTCACTATCACTCCTCAAATTTTCCCCATATTTTCCCTCAAGTGTGCTACTTTCAGCTGATTTGCAATGCCTCCTCGGAACAAGCGCACCAGAAACGAACATGCTCAACCCGACATTGAGCCCGATCCAGTTTTTCCAGGTGTAATTTTTACCACTATTGACCAAAAGGTACGGTTTCAGAACTTGAGAAAGCGGTCTATTGTTCCAACTCGTTTTATCGATCGTGATGCTATGCGAACTTTAGGCTTAGATTCTGCCTTGGAACTATTGTTTAAGGGTGTTGGTATGGGTACATTTTTTACGATGCGTCGTAACACGTTTACCCAACTTACGTTGGAATTTCTGAGTTCGTTTGAGGTACATAAGAATAGACGGACTGGTGATATTTCTGTTGAGTTCCGTTTATTGAATACTAGTTTTGCGCTGAGCCTGAAACAGTTTGGGGATTGTTTTGACCTTAAGGATTATGACGACCGTACACCACCCGAGCATGATAATTTTAGGGTGGGTGATTTTTGGGAATGCATTGCTGATGCCCCGTACACTACCGCGGGGAATATGAGTTCAAACAATATTCATAATCCTGTTATTAAGGTTTGGCAGAGGTTAATGGGGTGGACGATTTTTGCTAGGAAGGAGCCACATAATGTGCGCACCGAGGAGGTGTTTATTTTGGGTTCGTATTTGCGGCGTAAGCCGAAGGTGTGGCATATCAATATTACCTATCACCTCGTCCTCCAGTTTAGGAGAATAGCTACGGCCGTTGCCGATGTTCCTATTTATATAGGCGGGTTAGTCACGCAATTAGCTCTCCGGTTGACCGCTTTTCGCGAAGCGGATCATGATCCGGTCCAGGGTGAGATTACTCTTAGCCTCCGATATTTGGCTTCTCTTAACTGGATTTCTTCTAGGCATCAGAATCGTTGGGCTTGGCTCATTCATGAGCAGGCGACTATTATTTTGCAAGCTGGGTCGGTTTTGTCACTTGAGGCTGATCAGCCTAATTATTTATTACCCGTCGCTGCCCCTAGCTCTCTTCTTTCGTCGCATGCTGTTACCTATACTCGTCGCCCGACGAGCGAGCCTAGTACCTCCCGGCCCACTTCTGAGCCCGGTCCATCTCAGCCTGCTCCCGAGACCACCACTACTACTTTTGAGCAGCCTCCTCCACCACCCCAGTATGCTCCCCTCCATCCCGATCTGATTTCTTGGATGGAGCGCATGGAGTTGAGTGCCGGGTCGTCACGTTCTGACTTTGATACTTTTCGCACGGAGACTCGTGCCGACACCGCTGCAACTCACGCTCGTCTAGACAGGTTATATGCTGATCAGTGTCTCGGGATGTATCCCGTTTATGATGACTATGCTAGACGTGCAGCTGTGCCACCACAGGGCCCTTACCCCTCGTACTTTTCGTGGCCCGTGGGTGGTTATACTGACCCTTCGATTCATGGCGGCTTCCATCTTCTCACTGACTATTTCAGTGCCCCGACGGGCCCTGCTTTTGGAGCCGCTAGTGATTATCAGGGAGGTGGTTGGTATACAGGTGGTGCGTCAGGTTCTGGGACCACTGCAGATGATGGTATGGAGGATGATGATTTCGGTGATGATGATGATGATCAGTAGCGGATTGTTGACTCCGCCACCTCTCCATGTGTATATTTGGTATGTTTTTTCTCTTTCCTCGGATTTTATTTGTGGTCCCCCCACCAATTTTGGGTCTGTATGATATGGACATTGAGGACAATGTCGAGTCTAGCGTGGGGGAGTTTTTAGTATTTCTAGTTTTATTTCCTTGAGTCTTAGTGGTTGTCTATGATACCGATTATGCAACAATGATGATAATTTGCACTCGTTAGGCTACCTACTCATTCTTAATTGGCATTCATTTGACCTTTGTTATGTGGAATAATAATAATTAATCGGCAAGTTTGCAACCAACCGAGCTATGATTTGTGGTTCTCATTTAGACCGACCCTGCATTTAGGCTTTAGCTACAAAATTGGTGAGATTTAGAGCCTCCTGTAGCCAGTACATTCATACCTGGCTACCACTTAGGATTGTGTGTAGGACTCCTCGTGGAATATGCTATGTCAATACGCATAAGTATGGTGTTTGCCCCTTCATTTTGACTAACTTGCCTTGTGATCATTTTTGGGTCATTTTCATTTTCATCTATTTCTATCCATTTTCTCCTTGGTTAAAATGTTAAAGAATTCACAAAATGAACTACAAAATCAAATTTGCCTACCCAGCCAAGCTTGATGAAGTAGGTCACCTAGTGCGTTCTATGCTCGTTATTGTGTGATTATGGAGATTTTTGATGGATGATTGGATGTGGTTGACTCTGTCTCAAGGGAGTTTGTAGATCTTGTCCGGGTCAATTTGGGTTATTGTATATATTTTCCTCTAATTTCGTCAAGCTGAAAAAATTTGTTCAAAAAGAAAAAAAAAAAGAAAAGGAAAAAATGAAAAAAAAAAAAAAAAAAAAGCAAAAAGGAAAAAATCGAAAAAATCGAAAAAGAAGAAGAAAAAAAGAAAAAAATCAAAACAACAAAGAAAAAAATATGTTATTCTTGTTACTTTTATTTTCCGTTTACTTGATGAAATTTGAGCGCCCTCTCTTGATCCCGGACTCGTTCTCGTTGGTTGGTGATTTGTATGATTTATTTATGGAAGTGGAAGAATTTTTGAGTTGAGCATTATCGCACTAGTTAGTTCACTAGCTTGGCTTTAACCTCACATGACCATATCGATTTCCACCTTCTACCTTGTTATCACCATCCTTGCCTCCCTTTGTGATCTTAGCACGTTTTGTAAAAATTAAGAGGTCGATACCATACTAGATTGCGGGCATATTTCCATGAGTTGGAGTAGTTGAGCGTTTTCATATATATATTTCACATATACACACCCCTCCTAATTGAGCGATGAGTGGCTCCGTGAGTAGCCTATGCAAGGGCTTTGGTTGAAAATGTGGTTTCTACATATCATGCTTGGTAAAATTGCGCTTTTGCTGATGGATTATTTTTCCTATTTCCCGTCTTGGAATTCGTTTCTTAGACTTGGTTTAGATGTTTGCTATGACGGACTTGAGTATTTGGTTGCCTATTATTTGCTTTGAGCTGTTCCGGTATTATATTAGTTGTTTTCTTACGGGTCTTGCTTGAGGACAAGCAAGGGTTCGGTTCGGGGGAGTTTGATGTGTTGTATTTTATAGCTTTTTCCCTCGATTCCGTTGTCTTTTATGGTCGGAACGCGCTCTTTAGAGCCGTTTCTTCTAACATTTTGCTTTGAATGAGTGTTTTTGTAGATTCTACACGATTTCAGGTCTTTATGTGCATTTACACTCATATCTGGTTAGAAGAACGATCCCGAGACAAAACCCGTGCCTCAAGACGTTTAGGCGAAGAAGAAATGGGAGGTGACGATTCATTGGGCCATGAGAAGCGGCCCATAGCTTCTTTTATTAGTGCGTGCACGCCAGCCTGCATGTGACCGGCGGCCTGCCAGCCGGCCGGCATGACACAAGGCCATTTTTAGCTTCATTTTGATGTGTGCCTCGGCCCCTGCATGTGGCAGGCGGCCGGCCGGCCGGCCGGCATGCACATCCTCTTTATTTCCGCCTCATTTTGTATAACTAGGGGTGTTTATCATTTTACTACTATCACTTTTTCATACTTGAAAATTTTACTCTAGAAACTCGTGACCCTTAGGATTCTAGCACTCGGTTTTCACTCGGATTCGATTTCGGTAATTTCATTTTATGCAATTTTCAGTTCTACGTTTCAATCTTCATCGTAAATTACTTAGTTCGTCGTAATTTTTTCTATTTGCATTTCGTTGTTCCGTTAGTTCGTTAGATTTTCGTCCGTTTATCATTAGATTTATTTGCTTCACCTTTTTATCATGAATTCCATGTATGCGATTAGTTGTTTCGTAATCATCATGCGTAGCTAATTTTCTCGCTAGGGTCGAGGGGGATCGATGGATTATTATACGATTATGTCGCTTTGATACTAAATTCATAATTATGCTAGTACCACTTTCGCGTGTTTATTTGTCGATTAACTTGTTAAAGGCCACAACATTTTAATCTGTTTGGGAAATTCTAGTTCCTGTGCGAAAGCCGAATTAGGATTAGATCACGCGCGATTTGGTAGGGAGTCTAATAAGTTGCGAGAGCCCGTTAGATCCTTCCTAGGTTGGCACGATTCGAGAGAACTTGTTATAGCCGACTAGCATGTTATATGTTTATTATTATCGTCGCATAATTGTTGAGCGTCTATCGTGAACCCGTGACCTTAGTTTTCATCCCTTTATTAGATTCGATTATTTATTATCGCATTTTAGTAGTGTTTTTTGTATCCTTCCATCAATTCAACCGTTTAGAGCATCCTAGAATCGCCATAGCTATTTGACTAGTTTAACTGTTTCCCTGTGGATTCGATACCTTGCTTGCCGCTATCTTCTTGTTAGTAGCATTAGGTTTACCTTGATTGGGTGAGACGACTTTACCCACATCACGCTCCTTCTTGGGGGTTTCCCCTTCCTCTGCTCTCTGCCTTCCGGGCTCATTCCTGCCACGTCCCCCCTGCGGTCCCCCCTGCTGCCTGGTGGGGCCTGCGGGGGTATCCGGCAGGCTGTGGAACTCTTCCTGCAATATAAACCCTTCAGCGATTTTTCTGGCTTTGGCCAGAGTTTCTGGCTGAGCTCTGATCAATTGGTTCTTCATCTCTCCAGGGAGTAGTGTGTTAGTCAGTGCGTACGTTCCAGTTGCATCGTCTATCCCTTTGACCTGCTGGAAGGATAGATCAAATCTTTTCAGGTATTCCCTGACAGACTCACCCTTCTTTTGCCTGAGAGTCATTAAATCGAAACGAGTAAGACGACGTCTTTTGTTTCCTGCATACTGGTCGAGGAAAACCTCTGCCAGCTCTATGAAGAAACATATCGACTCTTGCGGCAGGTCCCTGAACCAGCCCTGTGCCAGACCTATCAGGGTGGTTGGGAAGATTTTGCACCAGACCGCGTCATCGGCGTCGTACATGCCCATATGGCTCTCGTAAGCCGCCAAATGATCCTCGGGGTCAGTCGTGCCATCGAACTTAACAGAAGGCATTTTAATTTTTGGGATTGGATATGCCTGGATCTCAGGATGTAGTGGGGTTTTGGTTGGCCTGCCCACCATTCTCGACCTGCTCGTGCCTGAATAGTGACCGTGGTCGTCCCTTCTGTCAGGGGTCGGTCTCCTACTTTCAGGGGAGCGGTACCTAGGGGGGTGCCTGCTTATTGCCTAATCGTCTTTTGGAGGGGAATGATACCGTGAGCGTTTTTTTGAGCGGGCTCAAGGTTATCATCCTGGCGGTGCCTGGATCTCAGAGGCTGGCCGTTATTAAGTCTGGAATTCAGACTCTGAGACAGGCCTGGCGCAGGCGGCACTTCCCCGGCCGGTGTCAGTCTGGAGAACACATCTCCCTGTTTCTCCCCCAGGCGTTTGGACATCGGCTCCTTATGCCTCATTCGATTCCTCAGGTCTTGGGACAAACCCCTTCTTTCATGAGCAGCTGTGGACTCTGTGGTATGAATGGAGAATGCCTCCTCAGGACCTGCAACCCCTTGTTGTGCACGGCTGTGGACGGGTCTCTGTGATTCGCCTTTGCACCTGTGCATACGCCTGAGCCGTCCTCCTAGCCTTCCTCTGAATATTTCTGGCGGCTGTCCGCCTTGTACCCCCGGTTCCTTCTCCACTCTCAAAGTGGAGCGACCTGGGGGTCGTGGCGACCCTGCCTACCAGATCGTCTGGAGTGAACTCCTGATTCAACATTGCTGAGAAGAACGCCGCAGTTTGTACCATCTGGGCAGGGGTAAGGTTTAGAACTTGCCTCTCATGTGCCCCTTGTCCCGCCATGGCAACTACTCCCTGACCCGGTGCTCCCTGAAGACTAGCCCGCCCTACTCCTGGGATGGTGGCGGCGGACGTTGCTTCTGGCGGCATGCCATAACGGGGAGCGTTGGGTGGGTTTGTCATTGAACTAGTGTCGAAAATTTCAGGCATGTTTGATTGTAACTGGTTAATCTGTTAATTTTGCGTTTGAGAATGGTTGATTTTTGTGGGTAATTTCGTGGGTACAACCTAAAGCGTCCCCACAGACGGCGCCAAATTGTTCCGGTCACGGAAACAATTAACCCGGTTCCGGATCCGGGTCGTAAATTGAAACATTGACAAGTAATAGATAACTTGATTTCCTTTGGTCTCTCCTTTATCCCGCTCCTATGATCGGACCTTCCCGGCGGAGTCGGCCTGCTCCCTGCACAATGAACGCACAGGGCCTCGGAGGTTGTCCGAGGGAACCCTTTCCGATGCCTAAGTTAGTCCGTGAAATGCCTTGATGAACCTAGCTCGTGAGGAACTAGGCGGCGTTTTTTAGGAGTGAGAGTCTAGAGAGAGAAAATCCAACCCCCTCTAAGTGGGAAATGGGTGAGTATTTATACCTTCCCACAAGAGAGAGAAGTGGAGAGGGAAAAGAGCGGGAGAATGAGTGGATGGCAGGGTGACACGTGGACCTGTTTCATCCACTCATTCTCTTTTACCTTTGACAGAACGGCGGAGGGGCCTCTGGTAACCCCTACCCTGCTCGTTTATACCCTACCCTGCTCGTTTAACCCCTACCCTACTCATTCTCATTTATACCTTGTTTTTTCTTTTTAACTTTGTAAAGACCTTCTACCCTTCATGGGTCCTGTTTGTGGAATATTTCTCTTTGCTTTTTATGGCAAGTTTTGTTTTAAAATTCGGGGAGTCTTTCCTTGTTGTTAATTGCGCCTGGCGCAGCTTGTCCCTAGCTTTGTTCAAAGTCCATGGGGCCTGCCCCCTGCCTGCCAGAGGTAAGCAGGGTGGCCTTTGCGTTTTTTATACAAGGTTGGGGGGCCTGCCCCCAGTCCTTGTTGATCTGGCCTGTCCCTGGCTTTTGTTCAAAGCTCAGGGGGCTTGCCCCCTGCCTGCCCAGAGGTAAGCAAGGTGGCCTTTGCGTTTTTTATATAAGGTTGGGGGGCCTGCCCCCAGTCCTTGTTGATCTGGCCTGTCCCTGGCTTTTTGTTCAAAGTCCAGGGGGCCTGCCCCCTGCCTGCCCAGAGGTAAGCAGGGAGGTTTTTGCGTTTTTTATACAAGGTTGGGGGGCCTGCCCCCAGTCCTTGTTGATTTGGCCTGTCCCTGGCTTTTGTTCAAAGCTCAGGGGGCCTGCCCCCTGCCTGCCCAGAGGTAAGCAGGGTGGCCTTTGCGTTTTTTATACAAGGTGGGGGGGCCTGCCCCCAGTCCTTGTTGATCTGGCCTGTCCCTGGCTTTTGTTCAAAGCTCAGGGGGCCTGCCCCCTGCCTGCCCGGAGGTAAGCAGGGAGGTTTGGATTTTTGTTGGGGGGTTCATTTTTCCTGATTTTGGCAACAGGGGGGCCTCCCCCTATTGCCCCCTGCTCGTTTGTGTGTGAATGCGCAAGATTGAACAGGCAACGAGTATAAATCTTGATCTTTCTCATTTCTTTATAAAACTTGCGACATTTTGGGTGGTCGGAGCCGTCGACATTCTTTGACCGTCCTCCGCCTTTTGTTTTTAGCAAAAATAAAAAACTATCTTCGAATTTCGTTCAGACGTAATATTTCTTCAAGGTGTCCGCATTCCAGTGAGCATGCAACTCTTGCCCTTCAAGGTTGGCGATTTTGTATGTGCCTGGTCCCAGGACTTGAGTCACTTGGTATGGACCCTCCCAGTTGGCACTTAGCTTTCCATGTTCCCTTGATTTTCCAACCGCCTGTGTTTTTCTCAGAACCAGCTCACCCATCTGGAAGTTCCTCTGACGGACTTTGTCGTTGAAGGCTTTCCTCATTCGTTGCTGGTAGGCAACGATGTTGGTACTGGCTTCCTCTCTTAACTCATTTACCATGTCCAAGGCTTCGACCATTGCAGCTTCTTTTTCAGCCCGGTCGTACTGCAGGGAGCGCAAAGAAGGGATCCTTGCCTCAATTGGTAATAATGCCTCTGCTCCATATACCAGACCAAACGGGGTCTGGCCTGTAGACTCTTTTCTGGTAGTTCGGATTGACCACAGTATACTGGGAAGTTCATCAGCCCACCTACCCTTGCAGTCATCCACCATTTTCTTCAGGCCATTTAAGATTTGTTTGTTGGCCGCTTCTGCCTGCCCGTTGGTTTGAGGGTGACAGACGGCTGAATAAGCGACTGCAATGTTGTGGCTTTCCAGCCAGATTCTTAGAGGATCATTATCAAATTGTCTGCCATGGTCAAATACCAACATTTTTGGCAGACCGAACCTGGTGATAATATTTCGCCAGACCACTTTTCTGACCGCCGGCTTAGTAATGTTGGGCACTGCTTCGGCTTCCACCCATTTGGTGAAGTAGTCTATGGCGACAATCAAGAATTTCCTGCCCCCTGTGGCCACCGTGAAGGGTCCTAGTATGTCCATCCCCCATTGAGCGAAGGGGATGGGGGATAGGATTGGCCTGAGCTCCTGGGCCGGGGCATGGATCGACGGGGCGAAGAGTTGGCACTTTCTGCATTTCTGGGTCAGGCTCTTGGCGTCCGCCAGCATAGTGAGCCAGTAGTAGCCTGCCCTTAGGGCTTTGTGGGCCAGGGATCTCCCCCCGATGTGATGCCCACAAATCCCTGAGTGGATATCTTCCAACACTTCAGCAGCTTGATCTGCCCGTAGGCATTTGAGCAGTGGATAAGTAAAAGATTTCTTATAGAGTTCCCCCTCAATGAGTATGAACCAGGCTGCTTTAGCCTGTATCTTTCTTTTTTGTGCTGCGTCTGATGGCAGGACACCATGTTTCTTGAATTGGATGAAGGGAGTCATCCAACTTTCCGGACCTTCTTCCACGGTGCTAATCGCCTGACAGGGGCTGGTGGATTTTTCATGCAGAACATCAACCCACACTGACTTCCGTATGTCCTGTAGACTGGAACTTGCCAGTTTTGACAGGGCATCTGCTCGACTGTTCTGGGAGCGGGGGATCTGTTTGATCTCATATGATTTCAGGCCTGATAACTCTCCTTTCACCATTTCCAGGTATGTAGCCATTGCTTGGTCCCTTGCTTCGTATTCACCATTGATTTGGTTGGCGATGAGCTGGGAGTCTGTCGCCAGGATAATCCGTTCTGCCCCTGCGGCTTTAGCTAGTCTGACGCCTGCGAGTACTGCTTCGTACTCCGCTTCGTTGTTTGATGCTGAGAAGACAAACCTGAGCGCATGCTCAAAGTCAGCTCCCCCTGGGCTAGTCAGTACTACGCCTGCGCCTGCGCCATTGGCTATCGAGAATCCATCAGTATGCACGACCCACTCTTCGGCAGGGGTCTCTTCTTCCCCTGAATGGGAGCACTCAGCCAGAAAATCTGCTAAGGCTTGGGCTTTGATGGCTGTTCTTGGCTGGTAAGATATCCCTAGCCCACTCAGCTCGATCGCCCATTTCAGTAATCTCCCTGATTTTTCAAACTTTTCCAACACTTTCTCCAGCGGTTGGTCGGTGAGGACCACGACCGGATGCGCGTCAAAGTAAGGTCTGAGTTTTCTGGCAGCAATTATGACTGCGTAGGCGGCTTTTTCGACCATCGGGTAATTTTTCTCGGCTGCCCCCAGCGCATGACTCACGAAGTATATAGGTTGCTGGGTGCCTGCCTCTTCCCGTAAGATGACCGCGCTGACAGTTATATTGGTCACTGCAATGTAGAGAAAAAGTTTTTCCCCTGCTACTGGCCTTGCCAGGGTGGGGAGCTTCTTAAGATGGTCCTTCAATTGTTCGAAGGCCTCTTTCTGCTCGTTTTCCCATTTGAACTGTTTGTTTCCTTTCAATATCTTGAAGAAAGGAGTGGACTTGTCTGCTGATCGGGCGACGAATCGCGCCAAGGCGGCCATGCGGCCGTCAGGCGCTGGATGTCTCTAATGGTCTTAGGCTCAGGAAGGTCTAGAACTGCCTGAATTTTCTCAGGGTTGGCGTCTATCCCCCGAGAGCTGACCAAGAACCCCAGGAATTTACCGGAACGGACCCCAAACGTACACTTTTTTGGATTGAGTTTCATTTTGTAGGCGCGTAGGGAACAGAAGGTCTCCTGCAGGTCTATCAGGTGCTCTCTGTCTTCTTTGCTTTTTACGATAGCGTCATCGACGTAAGCCTCAATGTTTCTGCCTTTTTGTCCCTCAAACACTTTATCAACTAAACGTTGGTATGTGGCCCCTGCATTTTTAAGCCCGAATGGCATCATCTTGTACATGTAGGTGCCTGAACTGGTGATGAACGCACACTTCACCCTGTCCGGCTACCACAAGTATACTTGATGATACCCTGAAAAGGCGTCTAGGAAGCTTAGAATGGTATAACCACTGGTGGCGTCTACCAGTTGGTCGATTCTGGGGAGCGGATAGCAGTCTTTCGGGCAGGCCTTGTTGAGGTTTGTAAAGTCCACGCACATTCTCCATGCGCCCGACGATTTTTTGACCATGACTACATTCGCCAACCATTCTGGGTAGTCACAGACCTCAATAAAATCTGCTTTCAAGAGCTTGTCAATTTCTTCCTTGATTGCCGCGTCTTTTTCTGCGGACATATTTCGCTTTTTCTGTTTTACAGGGCGAGCGTCCATGCTTACGTTCAGCCTGTGAACGATGCATGATGGATCAACGCCGGGCATCTCATCTGCCGAGTAGGCGAATACGTCTTTGTTTTCTTTCAGCATCTTGATCAGTTCAGCCTGGTAGGACTCCTCCAGGTCAGCTCCTATTAGGACCTGCCTCCCTGGCTGTAAGTCCACCAGCATGCTTTCGCCCCTGGCTCCAGGTGGTCGGACGCCTGATGCTCGGCTGGGATTTTGCCTTCCCTGCTGGGGGAACTGTCAGCCTTTCTTTTTCCTTTTCTTTCTTTTTCGTGTTCTTGCAGGGCCACGGAGTAGCATTGTCTGGCTGACTCTTGGTCCCCGCCCACTTTTCCTTCTAGCCCGAAATCGGTGACATACGCTATGGTGAGGGCCCTGATGGAGATGGCCGCCTCGATTTCGTCCAGGGTGGCTCTGCCAATTAGGGCGTTGTAGGCGGATCTTGCATCCACAACAACAAAGGTTGCCCTGACGTTTCTGGCAGTAGAGCCTTCCCCAAAGGTTACGGGTAGGTCTATGACTCCCATGGGCAGCACGCCTGCTCCACTGAACCCGTATAACGATCCGGGGGCAGGTCGTAGGTGCCTTTTTTCCAGGCCCATTTTCTCGAAGGCGTCCTTGTACAGTAGATTTGTGTATGCGCCAGTGTCTACCATGCACCTCCGCACAATGTGGTTGCTGATCTCCAGGGACAGCACCAAAGGATCACTATGCGGGTATACTACGCGCCCTGCATCTTCAGGGGTGATGCTTAATGTCACTCCCCTTGGGCTTCCTGCCTTCTCAGCATAACAGATCTGGTTCCTTAGTTCACGCATTTGTCTTTTTTGGCCTCTTCGACTGAGCTGGCCCTCAGTGCCCCCTGAAATTACGTGGATCACCATGCGGTTCTGCACTGACCCTTCGGGTTTCTCAGACACTTCCTTCTGAGACTTATTCTTGGCTGCATAGTTGGCTAACCATCCGTTCCTGATTAACTTCTCGATTTCGTCTTTCAGGTGACGGCATTCCTCAGTGGTGTGGCCTATGCAGTCGTGGAAAGTGCAGAATTTCTTGGGGTCCTCTTTCGGGCTGCGAGGTTTGTTCGGGCGATTCCACTTAGCGGTTTCTTTTTATAGCTCGAAGATCTCCGCCCTGGATTTGTTGAGGGCAGTGTAATTGTCAAACCTGGGCTGGTAGACAGTGCGCTCCTTCTTGGGAGTGTCTCCCTTACACTTTCACCCTTTTTCTGCTTTAGGGTCCTGAGATCGAAACGAGTGAGGCGTCTTCTTTTATTCCCAGCGTATTGTTCGAGGAAGATCTCGGCCAACTCTATGAAGAACTTGATTGACCCCTGGCGGAGGTCCCTGAACCATCCTTGTGCAAGCCCTACCAGGGTGGTTGGGAAAACTTTGCACCAGATGGCATCATCTACGTCGTACATGCCCATGTGGCTTTCAAATGCCGCCAGGTGGTCTTATGGGTCTGTTGTCCCATCAAACTTAATGGTGGGCATTTTAATTTTTGGAATGGGGTATTCTTATACCTCGGGGTGAAGCGGGGTTTTTGTGGGCCTGCCTACCAATCGTGACCTGCTTTCCCCAGATTGGTTACCATGAGTATCCCATTGTTTATGGGCCGGTTTCCTCATACTGGGGGAGTGGTGCCTTGGGAACGGCCTGCTCGCTGCTTCATCTTCTGTCTCAGGGGAGACTTGCCTAGGTCTCTTCCTCTGAGAGTGACAGAAGCTCTCACCCTGGTGATACTTAGATTCGAGCGGTTGCCCCCGGTTGAGCCTTGACTGCAGGCTTTGGGATAAACCAGGGGCTGACTGCTCTCTGGCCGCCGGTGTTAGCCTGGAGAAAACCCCGCCTGGAGAACGCCTGCTGGACAGGTGGCTCTGGATTGCCGGTGGTAATGCGCCTTTGCACATGCGCGTACGCTTGTGCCGTCCTTCTTGCCTTCCTCTGAGCATTCCTGGCGGCGGTCTGCCTCGTGCCCCCAGCTCCATCCCTGCTGATTGGGGATGGTTGCCTGAGAGCCGATGCGACCCTGCCTACCAAGTCCTCAGGAGTGAACTCCTGGTTCAGCATCGCAGAGAAGAAAGCGGCTGTCTGCGCCATCTGAGCTGGGGTCAGATTCAGAGCGTGTCTTGGGTGTGCCCCCAACTCAGGTGCCACAGCAGTGTTAGGTCCGCCGAGGAGACTGGTTCCCCCTACCCCTAGGATCGTGGCCGGAGGAACCCTCTCCGACTGCGGCATACCGTACAGGGGGGTCACCGGTGGGACCGTCGGACCCGTCCCTGCACTGGCATCAATGATTTCTGGCATGATTGTTTTAATTAGTTTTGTGATTATGAGTGGTTGATTTTAGTGGGTAACTCGTGAGCACAACCGTAAGTTCCCCACAGACGGCGCCAAATTGTTCCGGTCACGGAAACAATTCACCCGGCCTTGGATCCGGGCTGTATAATTGGATTGCTTAGTGAACAATTGGTCGTCTGACTTCCTTAACCCCTCCTTTGTCTCACTCCCTTGATCGGACCTCCCCGGCGGAGTTGGCCTGCTCCCTGCACAATGAACGCACAGGGCCTCGGAGGTTGTCCGAGGGAACCCTCTCCGATGCCTAAGTCAGCCCGTGAAATGCCTTGATGAACCTAGTTTGTGAGGAGCTAGGTGGCGTTTTTTAGGAGTAAGAGTCTAGAGAGAGAAAATCCAACCCCTTTCTTGGGGGAAAGGGTTGAGTATTTATACCTTCCCACAAGAAAGAGAAGTGGGAGAGGAATGGTTGGATAAGGAAGCGACAAGTGGCGGCTTCTCATCCACCCATTCCTAATTACCTTAGGCGAAATGACGGGAGGGCCCCTGGGGATTCTGACCCTGTTGACCAGGGACTTCCCCAGGGCAGGCGGACCTTGGGCAGCGGCCGCTAGGTTCCAGCAGGCTGGGATGGCTTATGGTCCCAGCGGCCGACTGCCATCCTTAGCGTTTTTATGCTCTTGTTTCAGCTTCTTGCCAGGGACTGGCCTCTTGAGCTCGACAGGAATCCTCCTAGGGCCTGCCCAGCAGGCGATTACTTGACAGGCTGCCGACCCCAATCACAACGTAACAGATTTTATGAGTTAAAGTAACACAGTTCATGAATTAAAGTAACACGTTATATGAGTTAAAGTAACATAATTTATGGATTATGGCAGTAACATAGTAACATACGTACAATGGCAGTAGGAAAATGATATTTTTTGGTGAAGATGAAAAAAATTTAATTTTGAAGAAACTTGTTGTGTGAGAGAAAGAGTAGTTAAAAAGATTAATAAGAGAGAGAAAAGATTTGCATTGAGATAATTAAGAAGGAGAGAGAGAATTGATATATTTACCCAGATTTGTTAGTTATTACCTTAATTATGAGATCAAAACTTGTCCATTAATCTAACATTGAATAAAAGGCTAAGATGGGGACTCACGGACTCAACATATATAAGTGGACTCACCTGATCCCACCTCTCTCTCTCTCTCTCTCTCTCTCTCTATATATATATATATATATATATATGTTCAAATAAGGTCAACAATTTTTTTAAGTCTATATTAAAGTTACAGATGACATACGCTAAAGTTGCATTTGTTCAAAATTGATATGTAACTATAACATTCGGCACTTTTATCACTTCAAGTGATAAAGTGCAACTTTATCACTCATCTCGTGTAACTTTAAGCACTTTTTGTGTAACTTTAACACTTGAACTTAGGAACTTAAAAAAGTTGTTGACCTTATTTGAACCTACCTCTATATATATATGTTCAAATAAGGTCAACAATTTTTTTTAAGTCTGTATTAAAGTTACAGATGACATACGATAAAGTTGCATTTGTTCAAAATTGATATGTAACTATAACATTCAGCACTTTTATCACTTCAAGTGATAAAGTGCAATTTTATCACTCATCTCGTGTAACTTTAAGCACTTTTTGTGTAACTTTAACACTGGAACTTATGAACTTAAAAATGTTGTTAACCTTATTTGAACCTACCTCTCTCTCTCTCTCTCTCTCTCTATATATATATATATATATATATATATAAAGAGAGAGAGAGAGAGAGAGAGAGAGAGAGAGAGAGAGAGAGTAAGGCTCTTATGAGTCCTTTACTCTAGATGAGTCTCTAAGTCCTCATCCCATCCATTGGATGGGATGAGGATGGATGGACAAGATGCATCCTATTAAAAAAAAAGGAGGTTTATGTTCCTAAAATAGCTCCCATGAATTTAGGAAACAATAACTCCCTTGATCACGTTCATTCATCATTCACGTTCATTCAAACCTGAAAAAAAAACCCTTTCTTCATTCACGTTCATTCATCAATTCTGTTCTCGAAATCCCGTTACAATGGATTCAATGACCGCGTCATCTTCTTCAACTGTTGATAAGCAATTGATCGAGTATAACAATGGTGAGTTTCAATATTTCTTTCACGTTTTGATTCAATTTTTATTCATGGATACATTGTCCGTCAATTTGCGGTTTTTTTTACGTCGATTTTCATGTTTATATTGCTTTCATTGTCATTTCATTCATCATAGTTTCGTATCAATGGTTAATTGTTCTCTCGATCTTTATAGATTCCAGGGTTTTATGTTTTTTATTTAGATTTTCCATGATATCCACTGATATTATTGTTTTGATTTCTATTAACGCAGAAACGTCGTTGAAGTAACATGTCTTCTGAGTTAAAGTAACACTTAATTGCAATTACAGTAACACAAATGAACGTTGAGAAAAGGGTTTTGATGATGATGTTAAAGTAACGTATTGTACTCGTTATAGTAACACAACTTAGGAATTGAAGTAACACATTATTTGCATGGGTGTAACGCTGTTCAATTTTGTGCAGGTGGTATTGGCAAAGATGCGAACGCACAGGACAACACTGGAAAAGGTGGAATTTTATTCATTTGATTAATCATGGATTAATAACAATGGTTCATTGATATTATTGTTTCAGTGATATTATTGTTTTGCTTTATGTTGAAGCAGACATGGCATTGAAGTAACACACGTTATGAATTACAGTAATACCTAATTCTAATTAGAGTGACACAAACACGTAACATTGAAAAGGGTTTTTGTCGTTGACGTTGAAGTAACTTCCTTTAAGAGTTGAAGTAACACAAGTTATGAGTTGAAGTAACACGTATGTCCATGGGCGTAACGTTTTTTCATTTCTTACAGGAAGCATTGGCAAAGAACCGAATGCACAGGAATGGTGCAGAGATGTGGGTGAGGCTTTCACTCCGTACATGAAGCAAGTATTCGGAACAATTGATGAGGCAGTGGAATTTTACAAAATCTACGCGATGGCTTGCGGATTTAATGTGAGAAAGTATACCACAAAGCGATGGTACGGTGGTGAGATAAATTCGAAGCTTCTAGTCTGCAACAGACATGGTTTTACGAAATCTGTTAAAGTTGTTAACAATACACCAGCGGCTGTGAAAGTTGTTAACGATGCAGCTGGGGAAGGAATTGTTGTGGACGCGCTTAAAAAGAAGACGAAACTCCGTCGTTGCGGGTGCAAGGCACGGATTAGGCTGTTCAATAAAGGCGGCATTATCAGGATTGATAGGTTCCACATCGGCCACAACCACGAATTGATCTCACCAAAAGACAGAGAATTCCAAAAGCTGTCGAGGAACCTGACAAAGTACCACAAGCAAATGATCTTGAATAATTCACGGGTATGGAGTAACACAATTTTTTTAATAGAATAACATGTGAGTAAGGTAGGTGTAACACCATTTTTTTGGGGTGGTAACAGCTGGATTAGACCAATGTGTGCATAATCTAATTACTTTTGCTAGAGTAACACCAGTGATTCTATAACAGTACTTAAGGATAGAGTAACACAATTGGTGTATTAATGTTAAATTGTCGCAACGCTTGATTCTTATTTTCAGCTGAAGATCGGCGCAACGCGGACATACAACATGTGCAAGGAGCAGGTAGAGGGATTCGCAAACGTGGGTGCGAGCTTGGTTGACTTCAAAAACTGGGAAAGAGATATAAAGTGCTTCCTACATGAGAGGGACGGTCAGCTATTCATCGATCGTTTCAAAGACATGGCTAAGAATAGGAAGGATTTCTATTTTGACTACGAGCTGGATGAAGATGGGAGTGTGAACAAGATTTTCTGGGCTGACGATGAGGTGCGGCGAAACTACCAGTTATTTGGAGATGCAGTTTCGTTCGACCCGACGTACGGGACGAACAAATATAAGATGATATTCACACCGTTCACCGGCGTTGATCATCAAAAACGATTGGTAACCTTTGCTGGCGCTCTGATAGCGCACGAGGATTATGAATCGTTCGTCTGGGTGTTTGAGAGATTTCTGACTGCAATGGGAGGTAAGGAGCCGGGGTATATTATTACCGACCAAGATCCGGGTATTATACGAGACGTAAGGGAAATGTTTAAGACGGCGCTACACCGTTTCTGTATGTGGCATATCTTGAACAAGGTTCCTACCAAATACGGTGCAGCGCGGAGTGACTACCAGGATTTTTTGAAGAGATTGAATGCTATAGTATGGTATATGGAGATTGATGGAGATGAGTTCGACGCGGAATGGCGTGACATAATGAAGGAGTACCATGGGGGTGATGTCGAGTGGTTTTCAACTACATTATCCATTAGGAGGCAGTGGGTGATGGCACATTGCAAGGGTTTAAAGATGGGCAGCTCAATGCGAACAACTCAAAGGTCGGAGAGTGAGAACAGTTTCTTTAAAAGATTCGAACAAAAATCGGAGGCGTTGGTCGAATTCTGGATGCGATTCGAGAGCGCCATGGACCAGCAACGGTATACGCAAAAAAAACTCGACAATGACAATGTACAAGCTTCTCCAAAAAGAGCAACCCATCTGCCAATTGAACATCACGCTTCGAGAATTTACACACACGCCGCATTTGAAGAATTCCAGGAGGAGGTGAAATTTTCTGTGGGTACTTGCAGCGTGAGGGGCTTCCTTGAGAAGGACGGGATTGAGGAGACATTGGTGAGGGATGCTACACGTAATAAAGAGTTTACGGTCCAGTATATATCAGGGACTGCTTAAGCTCACTAATGCACTGACATTTTGTTCAGATGATAGCAACATTGTTTACCTTTAATTCTCAGGTTAAGACCGTCCTTTCTTATGTTAGCCATGTTATTTAATAAAGTAACACCAGTCGTTCCTTACAATAACATATATAATGCGTTAGAGTAACTGAGGACAACATTTATAATGCATTGTGAATGCTTTATTCTAAAAAGTAACACCGATCATCCATTAAAGTAACATAACTTGTTTTTTAAAACTAACTCATTTTGACTCCATCACATTTTGTACATCATTACCTCCACTGTAATTGCTGTCACTGCTGGTTGAATAAATGGATATTATGTTGTTATTGACGCATTATTTTGCCCTCGCAATGCCACATTAATATGTCGTCACCTGTCCAGGTACGTCTGAATCAAGCTGCACATGTCAGTTGTTTAATTTACGAGGAATACTGTGTAGACACGTAGTCTGGATATACTCATCAAAAGGGCTCACCACTATACCCGAAAGCATGGTAACCAAAAGGTGGACAAAAGAGGTTGTTCGCATTGCTCGTATCGATGATGAAGGATTAGACAGCGAAAACATCGACGGAAAACAGATAGAGATGTCGAAACTGTGGTCGGAAATCCATGAGACAATGGGACTTCTGAGGGCAGGAGACAAGGCAGATGTGGAGAGCTTGTGCGGATTAATTCGGGAGTTCAGGTTGCAGAGGCAGCCGGTTTCTGGTGGGGGGAATATTGGCAAAACACAAGAACTAGAGAATATGCTTGGGTGTACGGCCTCTGGCGATATCACGATACTCCCTCCAAAGATTTCTAAGACAAAGGGCAGCGGAAAGCGGATGTTATCGAGCAAGGATAAGAATGTCGCACTTTCTAGGAAACCGAAACGTATGTGCAATAACTGCAAACAGATAACGCACCATGACAAAAGAAACTGTCCAAATCCGTAAGCAGCACAACCCTCTAAATAGCCTACTAAACCACCCATTGGTGAGGATGGGGAGGATGAAGTGGATGACGACGACGAAGATGAGGAAACTGAGGAAGACACTGAGGAAGATGAGGAGGAGGAACATGTGTTTTGAGAACACTTGTGTTTTTGGTCATGATAAAAATATGTTTCTTTTTTTTGTTTACAAGAATAACTGATTTTGTACACATTTTTTTACAAGTAGCGCTGTGCTACGTAGCAATTAACTCTATATTTTATTTAATACATGTGCATTTGGTTAGAGTAACATCTCAGTTCTATTGGAGTAACACCTTTCGTCAGTTAGAGTAACAGACATAACGCATTAAAGTAACTGAGGACAACAATGTTGTTTAAACAAATGATTACCAAAGTAACTGAGGATAACTTGGATTCGAACCATTCATTACCAAATTAACGATTGTTGTTCTTTAAAGAACAATATATAATGCGTCAGAGTAATTGATGATAATAGCATTGTTTACCCATGAGACAAAGAATAACACCATTAATTACTTAGAGTAACATCATTTGTTCATTAAAGTAACACTTATAATACGTCAATATAATACGCTGATTATGAAACCACATATGTATTTTGGGTAAACTTCATTCATTGTCATAGTAACACCATTCATTACTTAGAGTAACAGGTATAGTCAGTCACAGTAACACAGAGTTTAGCAGCTTTGTTACATTGGTGATAGTCAAAATACCAATGCACATAACAAGTATCTAAAGAATACAAACCATTAATTCGTAGTTAGAAAGAATATGACATGATTCATTAAACACATTATTTTTTTCGGCTCTTTGTTGGCTTGCTCTTGGGACCGTCGATGATCTTTTGTCTCGCGTCGACGTACTTATCTACATTATCCAACAACCGCGACCGCACCTTGTTAGTATCTGCCAATAGAAGTGTGGCTGCAAGTTCGACCACCAAATATCGTCTATTGACCATCCTCTCGAGGTCTATGTGGTGGAATGTACGGCCCTCGTACGTTAGCATGTGCATCATAAGGAAAATTCCCGACTCGTTACTAGTTGCGCCTGGTTTCTGCCACTTCGGACTAACATCGTTAAAGCTGTAAGTAACGATATCAGCTGCACTAGGGACTTCATGCTTGTCGAGGTAATCGTTCAATGTTGACACCTGCGTGTATCACATCAACGTAAGTAGGTGAGAAACAGATAGCAGTATGCAATAATAACTACTGGCATACATATACTGATTGGAAGGAGAGCACTCACAATTATATTTGCGGCCTTGTACACGTTTGTATCTTGCACGTTCGTGTAGCGTTGGTGATCAAGGAGATATACTGTCCTTTCGTTACGGTTGATGCATATGCATGAGTAGTACTCATCGATGTTGATGGGAACAAAGATGAGATCAGCATTCAAGTTAAAAGAATGACCACACTTTCTTTTAAAAAAGTCGAGATGCGACATCAAGATGTCCACTGACTGCGTGGATGGACCGTCTTCATACTGGTCAATCATCCCATAAAGGCAGTCTTACAAACATATTCAGTGTGTCTCAGATTGGGATCAGCTGATCCAAAATTTTCCAATCAGAGTATGTTGAAGTAACACATTCACTACGTTGGAGTAACACAAAACATGGCCGATTTAATTAATATACATACCTTCAGTATTAATTTCTTGGATTACATTATGAATTTGGCTCTCACGCAAGAATTTATACGAGGGACATGTACTCTCCTGGACCAATGGTGATTTAATTAATATACACAAATACAACAGTAACGCGTACCATCTGTCGGAGACCAAAGAAAGCCGTCGTTGGTGTCTCGTCCGAAGCAGTATCACCATATGCAAGCCTGTTCAATAGCATTGACCAGCACTCGATGATGCACGACAACATTCTCTGACCCGGTAGCATCGAACGTATATCATTCCGCTCAATTCTAGCCAAGGATGAATACACTGCCACCTCCTCGCTGAAAAAAAAAGAAAAAAAAGGAGGTCAAAAAATTTCTAAAAATATTCACTCATCACTGTTACAGTAAGTGCTTACGTATTTTCTATAGGGTCGAGCTCCACAAATCAGTAGTCCACGATATTTTTGCGGCGGATGGCGATCTTACTTAACAAAGTCTTGTTTTTCGCTAGAAGCGGTGACAACATAGGGCAGTTCGCATCTTCTTCGCCACAGTCAATAGAACAACCTAGATCGTCACCCTTACAACGACTTCGGCTTCTCAGGACGGATCTTGTCCGCATTGTCAACTCTGAATCAGGCACCGTTTCTGTGTCCGGGGTTGTAGGGTCAGGTGTCGACAGTCAGCTCTTCTTCGACGGTCGTTCATCATGTTCTATCTCTCATGCCCTCTTGACAGTCTCACCCGTTGTGTCAGCAACACGGGATATTGTTTCCTCGATGGCGATATTTGCTTTAACATCCAGAAACTCTCTCACCCTCGCTATAACCTCATCTCTGCCCTTGTTGATGTCGCATAGGACCAGAGTCGCTGCAATCTCTGCTCTATAGAGGTTATTCGCCTCCATTGTGCCTAGGCAATAGTCGAACACTTCCCCCGCATACAGCATCATGTGTATCATGAGGTAGACACCGCAGTCGTTTGCTGAAAAACCGCCACCCTGCTATGCGAATGGGACGTTGACAACAAGAAAATCCGCGACAGCCGAACCCTTTGTGATACATTTTTTGACCATATATTTCTCCATTTCCACAGCCTTGATTATACAAAAAAACAAAAAAAACAAGACGGAAGGTTGACAACACATGTCTTGTTGTGTAAACTGATGTCCGATTATATATAACATAAATACACTTACTTCGATTTTTGCCATCCCGACATAAGGCAGGCTTTCGAATTCCTGTTCTTCGTAACTCCTGTTGTCGAGGTACTCAATCTGCTTTGACAGGAAGTTGATACATGCACAGCTGTAGTGGTCGTTGTCGTCGAAAAGCACCGGGACAAAGACCTGTTATTTGGTAATTAAGTTGTTGGTGATTATTGTTAAGGAGCTGTAATAAAAGGTCAAACGGTATGAGTATATATAGACGTACCAAGTCAGAGTCTAGATTGATGATGTATTTATTTACTTCGGTCCAAATGTCCCAGAAGTTGAACAGGTCATCGCCAATGTCGACTGTTTTCCCACTCTTTATGCCCTTCCACAATTTCATTACTGTCTTCTACATGACATATGTTGAAGTAACAATTCATAATCGTTACAATAACACAAAGAGTAACACTCGTTGTAGAATTAAAGTAACAGTATCAACGCCTTGCAGAAACACTGGTTGTTGTGTTAGAGTAACAGTACTAACGCCTTAGAGTAACACTAGTTGTGGGTATCATCATTATAGTGACATACTCATTAAAGTAACAGTATCCACGCCTTAGAGTAACACTTGTTTGTGTATTAAAATAACATAGACAGTAATGAACTTGTGGGAGGGAATGAAGTGTGGTACAGAAGAGGAAATTCATTATGAATGTTCATTCCAGATACGTTAGTAACACTGATTGTTGATTGTACTAGTATGATCAAAATAAGAGAGACAAGCTTACGTTGTGGCTAACGCCAAAGAAGCAGCGTGATATCGGACGCGGTGCATTCCGACTAGCGTCAAGGTTGTTAAGTAGTATGCACCAACTATCGATGACAGTGTTTGAGAGTTGCTGCCCCGGCTGAAGTATCGACAGCTCGTCACGAGGTATGTTGAAGAAGTCGTCAACCCTCACCAGCATCTCACTGATACAATTTAAATGAATTATGTGACAATCAATAAAAATAACATAGAGAAAAAACAGCTGGTAAAGGACATTGATTATTGAAAAAAGCTTACTCTGCGCTGTATTTTTCATTGTTGTAAAAGACGTAATCCATTACGTCTTTCCGAACACTCAATACGGACCTGAACAACCTGCTATTTCTAACCAAAAAGTCTGATACGATTAGTTGCTCAGGTTTAGGGGTCCCACAATCATACAAGCATCCAAGTTTCTCGTCGACAACTTGCATGCAGTCCAACAATTTTCAAGAGTGAAAGAAATAAGGGTGGAAGACCTTCCGTCCATCAACTTCCACCCACAAACATTCACTGACATTGGCTTCATCAGATCGATGATCGCCTTCGTCCGGGCCACCCTCAACAGCCTCAACCATCTCCGCTGTCGTATAAAATTCAAAGTCCAGACCGCCTTCATTCTCACAATCGAGAGGTGTCACGATCGCTACCTCTGGTTGTGTGGGCTGGCACATGAATGCGGGGCCCTTTGTCGTTGCGTTCTTGGCACGTGCGTACGCCTCACAAACTTCATCGACCGTCCGGTGGAGCTCCTCCCCACTCCAGAAGTCTTGCGATGCCTGCGAAGGAACCGGGTCATCGTGCAGTGGCTTTCCGAATGTTACTCTTCTCAATTTGGAAGCGACTGAGATCCACCAGCCATGGAAGGCAACTGCATTCCTTGCCATCATGAGGTAAAACTCATGTACCTCCTGCATCATAAAAGTACAAAAGATGTTAATCAGGAGGCTGTAACTCATGATTGATATTAAAGTAACAAATATTTGCTATTAGAGTAACACATGGTAGGCATTAAAGTAACATATCTTCACGCTTAAAGTATCACATCTTCCCGCTTAAAAACTAACTGAATTCCTTAAAGTAACACATGATGCGCATTGGAGTAATAGGAATTCAAAGTAAAAGTAACATAATTAAACGAATACAATGACAAGGACACACACCACCATCATTGACAAATTTTTTTATCACTTACGTCTACTGCCTTTGCTTTTAGATCGGCGTCATCCTCGACGCCATCTGCTAGCTCGATGTTTATAGACTTCGCAGCTTTGTGCGCGGATGATGTTGGGGCATCGGTGTGCCGGACACTCTTTATTGTCAGCAGCGGCACATCATCCACCATCTCCTCATCCACCGCCTCATCAAGTAAACAACGGGGATATTTCACCTTTGACTTGGTAAGTCGACCAAGCCCACCCCCAACAACTTCACCCAATAACCTCTCAAGCATCCGCTCGCGGACCCAATGCTTGATCAGAGGTAGATCATACGGGCAACGACGATCACGATATTGGAAACGCTGAAAGTATGTGATCATCAAAAATGGCAAACAAACAAGCAGGTATGTCGGTTTCCAAAGAACGGAGTCTTGACAGGCTACAGAAAACCCATCCAATACAAAGGTGCACCAATCATAGTTTCTTATCTGCTCTACATTCTCCACGCACCTCAACAGACTTAGATCAACAGCATAATTCGACGTTGGGTTAAGAAAAATAGACATGTTGTACATAACAAACATCCTGCAAAAGTCGTTCCCACCGTCAACGTCCTTCGTTCTGTAGTTCCTCCAGCAACAGAGTCAGAGAGATCGTGTCGCTTCCAGTAGAAATTTGGAACCGGTCCCTCCATGCTTGTTTCAGACTGACGATATCCTCCGCCAGTGCTTCCTTCGATCGACCCATTGGGAGCAGGTCAACTGGGTTCAGACCGTAGGGTAGGAGGAAGCAGTCATGAACATCATGCTTCGTTACCAAGAATTGATCGCTTTTCCTTGGTAGTCTGAAGATCAGAGTGTCATCCGCAAATAGCTTCATGAAGTCAGGTGCAAACTTACCGGGGAAACTTTTAAGTCGCATTTGTAGTAGGCCGCCAAAACTGATGCGGATGACAGCCTCCCGCTACCTATCATTAAAGTTGGATATTAATTTCACCAGGCTCTGTGGTCTACACCTGAACTGAATCTTCTTACCAACGACTTCTTGTTCCTCTTCTTTTCCCTTCTGAAAATGGACAAGCATGAGAATAATTAGTATGTTCAACTATAGTTAAGGCTTAGTATGCACCAGGTAAGAGGAAAACGTCAACAATGCTAAGGTCTGCAACTGACCTGCCCCTTGCGATGCGATTTCGCACCACTAGTGTTCCTTGATTTGTCTCCACCTTTTGCCATCTGAGAAGTAAAATAGTGATATAAAACTATTGTAACAGGTAGCTGGTATGTACAATAACCTTGTATGTAAAATAAACGTACAACTGATACGCGTTAAATTAACATAAATATAGAACAAAGATGCAAATTAAAGTAACACGTCTTCTAGATTACAGTAACACACTCAATTCTTTAAAGTAACACCATAAGTGTTACATTAACACCAAAGAATAAAAGTTCAGCTGATAAGCGTTAAAGTAACACAAGGAAAGTGTTAGAGTAACATAACATACGAATTAGAGTAACACGTCTACACAATTGAGTGTACCAGAATACAAGCAATCAAAGTACCACAAAGATGGAGGTTAAAGTAACACGTCTTCAACATTACAGTAACACATGATGAAGATGAAGTTGTTCCTTTTTTTTGTGGATAATAAAGATGAATAATTTTATAAATACAAAAAAAATGGGTATAAAAAATAAAAAGAAGCATGAAGATGAAGAAGATGATGATGATGAAGAAAAAGAAGCATGAAGATGAAGATGAAGATGATGATGATGAATATGAAGATGAAGATGATGAAGATGAAACATGAACATACCTTCGTATGATGATTGAAGTTACTGACGGAGTATGTTGTGTTAAAAACACAGTATGGTCGGAGTAGTTGACGGAGTATGGTCGGAGTATTAATGGAGATTATTTGTTGGGATTTTGTTAGAGAGAGTTGAATTGGGTTGGGAAATGAATTGAGAGTATAAAGATAAACAAGAATTAATGAGAGGAGGGTGAGGAGGGAAGGTATTGATTAGTGATAGGAGTGATTAGTGATGGTTGATGGCTGATGGGCCGCAGCATGTCAGTCCTTTTTTTTTCAATTGAACCTCATCCATCCACCATCCATCTTAAGATGAATGTAAGGAGGGGATTAACACTAAGAAACTCTTAGAGAGTTACTAACTCTCTCGACCCTCTCTCTCTCTCCATCTATCTATCCATCTATCTATCTATCTATCTATCTATCTATCTATCTATCTATCTATCTATCTATCTATCTATCTATCTATCTATCTATCTATCTATCTATCTATCTATCTATCTATATATATAGTAAGGTTCTTATGAGTCCTTCTCTATATATGAGTCCATAAGTCATCATCCCATCCATTGGATGGGATGAGGATGGATGGACAAGATGCATCCTACTATTTGATTTTTTTTTTTGAAAAAAAAAGGAAGATTTTGCATCCTAAAATAAATCTCATGATTTTAGGAAACAATAACTCCCATAATCATGTTTATTCTTCATTTAGTCATTCACGTTACAACATTCATCAAAACCTGAAGAAAAAAACGCTTCCTTCATCACGTTCTTTCATTCGTTCAATCAAATTCGTGCTCGAAATCCTGTTACTATGGATTCAATTTCCGCGACATCTTCATCAACTGTTGATAATCAATTCATCGACTATAACAATGGTGAGTTTCGTTATTGCTTTCATGTTTTGCGACAATTTTTATTCATCATCTTGACTAATTTGCGTCAATTTGCTTTATTGTTTTTCATCGATTTTCATGTCGATATTGCTTTCATGGTCATTTAATTCATCATAGATTCATATTTGGTTCATTGCTCTCTTATTAGTATAAATTCCAAATTTTTATATTTGTTAAAAAGTGGAATTTTATTCATTTGATTATTCATAGATTCGTATCAATGGTCCATTACTCTCGTGTTATTGTTTTGTTTATTCTTTAGGTTTTTCTAAAGCTTCAGTGATACTATTTTTTTGTTTTCTATTGAAGCAGACACGGCGTTGAAGTAACATATGTTCTGAGTTACAGTAACACATAATTTTAATTAGAGTAACACAAAAATGTAACATAAAAAGATTTAAGCATTATATGGATTTTACGCACGAACAAATATATGGAGTTATTGTAATGCACATATTGTGTTACTTTAATATACACAATCTGTTATTTTAATGGCTAACCCCTGTTATTTTAATGCACATAATGTTAACTGAATCTCGTGTTACTTTAACGCACTTCATCTGTTACTTTAGTTCTTTTCATCTGTTACTGTAATGCATTGGAGTGACAAAAAGAATTTAGAATACCGCCATATAAAAAAATAAAAAATAAAAAAGAAAGATACTGTTTCCTATAATTATGGGACGTGATTGACTTCAAAATAGGAAACAATATCAAAGAATATCGCCCTCATTCAAAGAAAGATATTGCGTCATACTCTCATTTCTGATCATTATATGAATTTTTTGCACTAACCTATGTCCGGTGTTATTTTAATGAACATTATCTATTACTTTAATTCACACTATCTGTTACTTTAATGTCTGACCTCTGTTACTTTATACCTGGTGTATAAGCATCTTTTGTTAATTGAATCCAGTGTTACTTCAATGCACTTTATCTGTTATTTTAATTCTTGTCATCTGTTAATTTAATCCATATTTCAAGTTCTGATTGTTTCTTTTTCGCCACGTTTATTGGCACTATTATTATTTTTCAGTAGACGCAAAAGTACATGAATGGTGTAAGGATGTGGGTGAGAGTTTCCTCCATACATAGGGCAGATCTTCAAAGACGTGGATGAGTCAGTAAACTTCTATAAAATCTACGCATTGGCTTGTGGATTCGATGTGAGGAGGTACACAACGAAAAGATGGCACGGTGGTTAGATTAAATCAAAGCTTTTGACGATGATGATGAAGAGGACGAGGAGGAGGAAGAAGCAGAATTCTAAGTAGGATAATATATTGTTAGAGTAACCAACATTATTCGTTAGAGTAACATACTTAATGACTTACAGTAACACAGATTATGAGTAACAGGTGTGAAACATTGGAATTGTAATGAAGTTGATTAAGTTGGAACTCATGTACCAATTTTTTTTTTTGCCAACTGGAAAAAATGTACCAATTTATTGATGTAAAATGAGTTAGAATAACACACGTTATGCGTTAGAGTAACATACATAATGAGTTACAGTAACACAATTTATGAGTATAATTTGATTACCAATATCAAGTTCTTAGGGTAACAGGTGTGAAAAATTGGAATTATAATGGAGTTTTATAATTTTTGTTTTGGAGTATCCTTAATAGAAACATACATTTTGCAACGTACTGTTTTTGTAAGACACTATTATGTAACCTAACAGATTTTATGAGTTAAAGTAACACAATTCATGAATTAAAGTAACACAATTCATGAATTAGAGTAACACATTGTATGAGTTAGAATAACATGGCAGTAGCAAAATGATGATTTTTTTTGGTGAAAATGAAGATGAAGCGACGCACTTGTTGTATGATAGAAAGATGCATTAATTTAAAATTTTGATGGGAGATAGAAGATTTGCATTAAGATAATTAAGGAGGAGAGACAAAAAAAATAAAATATTTATCAAGATTTAGTTAGTTATTTCCTTAATTGACAAAACAATCTTAACCATTAATCTATCACTAATTTAAGGGTTGAGATGAGGACTCACGGACTCAATTATGATAAGTGGACTCACTTGATTCTTTCTTTATCTCTCTCTCTATATATATATATACTAGTTTTATCACTCGTGAAGAATCACGGGTCAGTTTATAGTTATGTTATATATAAATTGAATTAAAACTAAAAATGATGAATGAGATATAACATATATGAAGTCAAATAAGATATGTATTACGGAGTAGAAGAAAAGTATTCATGGTACTATGTACGTGCATTATCACATTGATTAACTAAAAAAAATTGTGTGATAAACTAAAAAAACTGAAAGGAACATCGTCATACTATCTCAAAAATTAGTTAAAAGAAAAAAGAAATCTACCTGTAGACACCCACATTTTACTGTTAGGTGTCTATAGCAGTTCCCGACAAACACCCGATGATGATCGGACGCAAACATGTTTTAACGTACTCGAAAATGGGCTCGAAATCATGGATATTTAGCTTGGGCTTTTTAAGGAGTACAAATTTCACAAAACCAACCTCTAAACCAGGCCCAGCAGGTCATTTCGAGTCAAATGAGACTAATTTGGGTTGAATCCGACACCAGGGGCAAAACCGTCTTTTAGCGACCGAGTCAAACCCGGTCAAAGATATTTTGCCGAGACTACGGGTCATCCGTGTCACCTCACGTGACCGACTCGAGCTCAAACTCCACAAAAAATGAGCTACACCAATATTAAACAATTCCGTTAAAGGTAGAATTCGATCTCAAGTAGGAATTCTATCCGAAAACCGAATCGAGCATTTGACCGAGCGTAGGACACTCGGCGGAGTGGCCTGTTTCAGCCGAGCCCCTCTGCCCAAACCGGGATTCCCTTTTCTTCTTTGCCAAGTAACGGAATTCTCGTTCGTCTCAACTTCTTACATTCTCGATAGGTGTTTCTTGTCGTACAAGCAAGACATCTCTCTCAACCTTCTTTTCCTATAAATAGGACCCTTTGCATGCACATTAATAACGATCAATCATATACAATATACACATACATTACACACACCCATTTCATACCTCAACACATATAATTCCCGACATTTTACGTCCAAAACCGAAGGAACCGGCCCCTATACCCGTCACCCTTCACATCCGAACCAAACAACCACCAACTCACCGACATTAACCCGACGCTCCCGGGCCTTAACCACTTTCCGAGGAGCCCCGATCCGAGTTAACAAGAGCATGTAGGTTGAGGGTGTAATCAAACCCGATTTCTCTTTTCTTTCTCTCTTCCTCGTCTTTCCTCGCTTTTTTTTTCTTTTTCGTCGGTCGATTTTTATGGGTCGTTCGTCGCATCTTTATTATTTCTAATATCGCTATTACAAAAATTATTTTCATATAACGAATATTCTTAAAAATATGATACCGATTCTCTAATCGAATATCGTATTAAAAGAATTAAATTAATCTCGTTGATGCTAAAAATCGTTACTTTTTTACAAAATACAACAATTCTAACGCGGAGAGAACTAACTTTTTTTTCGTTTCGTTCAAATTCTTTTCAAAACAACTTTATAAAACCTTTTCTAAAAAATCATTCCGAATGTTCGATATCGATTTCATAATCGAATATCGAATATGACGAATATCGAGAGCATAGATCGAGAATAAATTAATTCATATTTATACGCGATCTAGCAAAATTAACGATTACTCGAAAAACCCGAACCGGGACAGCAGTCCACGCGAGTCGCGCCCCCTCCCAGGCGACTCGCGTGGAGGCCTGATTCCGCGGCCCTCTTCTTCGCTTTTCTCAATTTTTTTCTCCAACATCATCTTTTCTACAAAACGGTTACTTAAAACCTTTTTCAGAATTATTCCGAGTATTCGATATCGATTTCATAATCGAATATCGAATACGACGAATGTCGAGAACATTAAATCAAGTGCAAATTGTGCAATATTTGTACGCTATTTAATAAAATCATCGCTTTTTTCAAAAAAATCAATTTCGAAAACAGACCGGGACGCGAGTCGCGCGCGTCCCGGGCGGGTCGCCTACTCGGGCGAGTCGCGCCTGACTCGGGCGAGTCGCCCGGCAGGCTGGAACGCGACCTTTCCTTTTTTTTATTTTTTATTTTTCGAACATCGTTTTTGGACAAAACGGCGTCTTTTTAGCGATATTACAGATCTCGATATATTTTTACATTATTCATCGCAGTCATATTTTCATTCGATTTATTCAATCGTTACTAACACGTTTGTTCATCTTTTTAGCAACTTCTTCTTTTCATCATTTGTTTTATTATACTAAAACGAACCTCGCATGCTAAAATACAACTTTGACGTTAATTTTCATGCATTAAACGACTTAGCAACCCATTCAATTATTCACATGCTTAGGAAAACAATGTTTGCATATCATTCATCGTATTACTAACGCGCGTATTCAAAAGTCAAACGATATCCTAGTAGAGGCCGCTAATGTGCGGGCGGGGTTGGGTGTTCTTTGTGAACTTCCCAACACGTACCCTCACCCCTTACTCAGTACCTCGGTTTCCGGATGTCCGAAACCATTGGCAACGAGAGTCATTCAATACATGATATCCGATCAAGTCGGTATCGGTATCAAATGCTAAGGGACGAACCCAATAAACTCTGACATCGGAAGTGGGCCGTATTTTGTACACGGCCCACTACGACATAGAGTGGGTTCGAACGGGCCCGAACTCCCACAAAGTTCGGTGGCGACTCCAACTTCGATTTAAATTTCAATTCGATCCATTCTCATATGGAGATTCATTCGTCTCTCCAAACCCGCGCGTGGCCGCGTCGGGGTGGACCTATGTCATGTCCACAATTTGGCGACTCCGCTGGGGATTAACTGATGTGTGACTTACCATCGGCATCCTCAGGGTGAGACTCGAATAGAAATCGTTTGACTAGTACAATACGCGTTTTAATTTTACGGTTCATGCATAACCCCATCTTTCCCGGGCCGGTACTGGTGACCGACGTCCCACTATACCATTGATGTAGTCCAAATTGGATATGTCAAAAGGTTTGCATAGCAGATTCGTATGGGTTTTACGGCATGTTCTAAGTTCAATTCGACTTAGGAAGTTCGCCCCGATTCTCTAATAGGCTATGTACACTGGTATAGACCCTTATAGATTGACCGAGACTTTGCTTAAGAGCATACATGGTGTCATCATACTGTTTCCATGACAACGTGCTACTTGATCCACATCTTTTTCAAAAACCGTCATTTTCAAAAATTTGCATCCTTTTCAAAATATCCAATTTCAAAAACCCGGACATATACCGAATTTAGGACTTATGATTTGACTCAAAATAGCCTTTTTCTAGCCGGTATTATGCCCAATTTAAAACTCGAAGTTATTTTCGAAATTTTCAAACCTTCGCCCGGCCCACCTTTTCCGTTTTTCTCGAAAAAAGGGTCGGTTCTCCCCGAATTTTTCAGGCTTTTAAAAAAAAATCATATTTCAAAACTTCTTCTTCTTAGACTTCCCGTATTTAGCACTGTCGGGTCGTGTCATAAGTCGTTGAAGTCTCTAGCGTCAAAACTCTGTTGATCTTACATCACGAGTTTCCCCCCTATCCCAGTCCGCTACTAAGGCAAGGCCCACCTACGTAGGATATACTCCTGCAAAGGTTGGCCCAGTTACACAATCGAGGCTAAAGTCTGGGAATGTCTCACGTGAACCTTCCTTCGAACAGGGCCCAACCCACATAACTGGATCCTGAGGAAGGCCCACCTTTTCATAAGTCACCCGTCTAGGTGTCTTTTCCAAGTCATTACCGTCTTAGTCTTCTTCCTTTTCCCTTGCTCGGGATGTACTTTTTTTAGGGATTCGGGTTAAATTGCTGATTACGCGGTGTTCTTACAGACAGGCCACCCTTCACTCGAACCATGACGAAAGAAGCCATCGATGAGTTGACAGCTTCGTTGACCAAAATCCAAGATCAATTGCGACAAATGAGAGAGGACCATATTGCCATCGTCACTCGGGTAAGTGCCGTGGAACAAGGAACCCCCAATGCTTCGATCGAAGATGACGGACCGTTGGCCGCATTGGCCGGTGCGGTCCAAAAGCTGCAAGAACAGGTCCACTCGACCACCAGAAACACCATCCTCACGGAAAATGCTCGTACCTATTCGCCCTTAACTGATGAACTGCGCTAACCTCAACTTAACGGGCTTGCCAATGTTTGACGGAACTGAAGACCCGGTACTCCATATTTGGGCTTTCAAGGACTTTATGGCTGTTAAGGGGTCAAATCGACCATGTTCAAACATCTCTTTGCTTCCTCTCTGGAAAAACACCTGAAAGACTGGTACTACAGGCTTGATCCCAAGAAATACAAAACCTGGGACGATGTTGCAATGGAATTCGCGCGAAACTACGCAGATAACGCTGAAACCAGACTACCATGCGTACTCTGGAAGTTGTGGCCCAAGAGCCTAAGGAGGGTTTCACCAAATACCTTCAAAGGTGGAGGACTGAAAGTGTAAAGCTGGTGGACAAGCCCAACGAAAAAGTGCTAGTGGAGGCCTTTGTCAAAAACCTCCTCCCCGCTTACCGAGTCCATCTCCGGTACGCCATCATACCCGACTTTGCCACTTTGACCGAAATGGGTACGAGAATCGAAGACGATCTAAGGCTAGAGAACCTTACTAAGGCCTCTACCAAGGGATATCAACGAGCCATTTCATCCTCCAGCAAGCCCGCAACTACAACGACGGCCCGAAGCATCTTCGACGAGGTTAACTCATTAGACACCTCGACCAAAAAGAATACTTCAAATCGGGTATTCACTGACATAGGGACAACCTATGCTAATGCCTTACAAAGGCTGTCTTCAAAAGGCCTAATCCAACCGATAGGCCCAATTCCGGAGGTTCCCGTGGAAAAGCGATCCAAGAGCTACAACATTCAAGCCTATTGCCACTATCACCAAGGCAACGGGCACGACACTGAGAAATGCAGGAAGTTGAAGCATCTCATTCAAGATCTGATCGAAAGTGGGAAGATACCACTACCCAGTGATAAGCCGAGTAAAAAAAATAATCCTCTTGCTACTCACGCCATTTTTACTGGAGAAGTAGTCAATTGCTCTCATATCATTTCCCCTTTCATTCCCCAAATCAACGGAATATGGAACGACGATGAAGATGATGTTTATCTGGCCAAGGGGGAAGCTGTCCCCGTCACCATCGAAGAAATCCGGAAAGCTAAAGCCAGAGCCCTGGTCGGCGCACACACCATCACGGCCGGTCTCGCCACTCCGGAAACCGTCACTGAACCTTCCAGGACGGAACTCACTCCCGAAGAGCCAAATGCTGACACGGCCCTAGTCAGACAACTAAAGAGGGTCCGAACTAATATTACTATATGGCAGCTTTTGGTTAGTTCTCAAGAGCATCGGGCAGCACTTACTAGGGCTCTTGATGAAATCAAGGTTGACTCATCGGTTACCCCCACCGAGATGGTAGCCACTACCTTGACACACCTCAAGGGCAAGCCTAAAGGAGAAGGCCCACTTATCACTTTCTCCGAGTCCGATCTTCCACCGTTCGGGGCCACCCATAACTTGGCCCTATATATCACGGTGATCTGCCGAAATAAATATCTCCCAATGACCCTAATTGATGATGGGTCCGTAGTAAACGTCCTTTATTTGAGGACAGATAAGGCCCTCGGCATTACCGAGGCTGACTATCTTCCGACTGCACAAATTATCCAGGCTTTTGATGGGAGCCCAAAACCAGTTGCTGGGGCCGTTAAACTAACAATCATGACAGGCCCGATCGAGAAGGAGTTAGAATTCCAGGTGATCGATGTCACTTCATCTTTCAATCTGCTACTTGGAAGACCATGGATTCACGCGGTCAAAGCCGTGTCTTCCACCCTTCACAGGAAGGTCAAGCTACCTTTACAAGATGGGATCGTTACCCTCGAAGCTACCCCTATAACCGTGTCAAGTTGCAACACGGCAGGCCAGGCTAACCCACGAGGTTTCAACTTTGTGGGAATGATCGAGGAAGAATACCTTTTCCGACCTTATTTCACCACTAGCATCGATACGATGCTACAAAATCTGGGTTACCTACCAGGAGTTACGTCAAGGCCCTATCTTCCAGCTGGGAAGATTATCGAGGTCCTAAACGAAGAGCCATCTCGCCTCAGTTTGGGTTACACTATGACACCATGACACATAGATGAAACAGAGGCAGTCACGTTCGTCACTCCAGTGTTCGGAGCTGTTCAAGTGGGCCTCTATCAGCCCACCATCTCATATCCCGAGACCAAGCTGGCTCGGGAATGCAATTTCATCCCGGATGATATCTTTGCCCTTATCCAGGCCGAATCAAAGAAGGGCACAAGTAATACTGAGCCCATCCTAGGACTCCTATTCGGGGAAGACAGGGTCGTCCCGACCCCTAAACAGGAGTTAGTCAGCTTGATTCTCCGCAGCAGCAGGTTCGATCCAACTAAGCTGATCTCTGAAGTTGGTGCTGACACCGGGAAGAGAGCTTGGAGGAAGACAACTAAGTGGACCGACAGTCAGGGTCGAGTCTACAAGCTAACTAATGGTGAAGGAGATATGCATGGTGCCGAATCCGAGTCCGAGTCTGAGTCAGAGTCAGAGTCGGAGTCTGAGTCGAAGTCTAGAGGGTCCAGTACTAGGATCGAGTCTGTAACCCCTCTCCCTTCTTTAGTCACACCATCAGGAGCCCCTCATCCATCCACCATCCATCTTAAGATGAATGTAAGGAGGGGATTAACACTAAGAAACTCTTAGAGAGTTACTAACTCTCTCGACCCTCTCTCTCTCTCTATCTATCTATCCATCTATCTATCTATCTATCTATCTATCTATCTATCTATCTATCTATCTATCTATCTATCTATCTATCTATCTATCTATCTATCTATCTATCTATCTATCTATCTATATATATATAGTAAGGTTCTTATGAGTCCTTCTTTATATATGAGTCCATAAGTCATCATCCCATCCATTGGATGGGATGAGGATGGATGGACAAGATGCATCCTACTATTTGATTTTTTTTTTGAAAAAAAAAGGAAGATTTTGCATCCTAAAATAAATCTCATGATTTTAGGAAACAATAACTCCCATAATCATGTTTATTCTTCATTTAGTCATTCACGTTACAACATTCATCAAAACCTGAAGAAAAAAACGCTTCCTTCATCACGTTCTTTCATTCGTTCAATCAAATTCGTGCTCGAAATCCTGTTACTATGGATTCAATTTCCGCGACATCTTCATCAACTGTTGATAATCAATTCATCGACTATAACAATGGTGAGTTTCGTTATTGCTTTCATGTTTTGCGACAATTTTTATTCATCATCTTGACTAATTTGCGTCAATTTGCTTTATTGTTTTTCATCGATTTTCATGTCGATATTGCTTTCATGGTCATTTAATTCATCATAGATTCATATTTGGTTCATTGCTCTCTTATTAGTATAAATTCCAAATTTTTATATTTGTTAAAAAGTGGAATTTTATTCATTTGATTATTCATAGATTCGTATCAATGGTCCATTACTCTCGTGTTATTGTTTTGTTTATTCTTTAGGTTTTTCTAAAGCTTCAGTGATACTATTTTTTTGTTTTCTATTGAAGCAGACACGGCGTTGAAGTAACATATGTTCTGAGTTACAGTAACACATAATTTTAATTAGAGTAACACAAAAATGTAACATAAAAAGATTTAAGCATTATATGGATTTTACGCACGAACAAATATATGGAGTTATTGTAATGCACATATTGTGTTACTTTAATATACACAATCTGTTATTTTAATGGCTAACCCCTGTTATTTTAATGCACATAATGTTAACTGAATCTCGTGTTACTTTAACGCACTTCATCTGTTACTTTAGTTCTTTTCATCTGTTACTGTAATGCATTGGAGTGACAAAAAGAATTTAGAATACCGCCATATAAAAAAATAAAAAATAAAAAAGAAAGATACTGTTTCCTATAATTATGGGACGTGATTGACTTCAAAATAGGAAACAATATCAAAGAATATCGCCCTCATTCAAAGAAAGATATTGCGTCATACTCTCATTTCTGATCATTATATGAATTTTTTGCACTAACCTATGTCCGGTGTTATTTTAATGAACATTATCTATTACTTTAATTCACACTATCTGTTACTTTAATGTCTGACCTCTGTTACTTTATACCTGGTGTATAAGCATCTTTTGTTAATTGAATCCAGTGTTACTTCAATGCACTTTATCTGTTATTTTAATTCTTGTCATCTGTTAATTTAATCCATATTTCAAGTTCTGATTGTTTCTTTTTCGCCACGTTTATTGGCACTGTTATTATTTTTCAGTAGACGCAAAAGTACATGAATGGTGTAAGGATGTGGGTGAGAGTTTCCTCCATACATAGGGCAGATCTTCAAAGACGTGGATGAGTCAGTAAACTTCTATAAAATCTACGCATTGGCTTGTGGATTCGATGTGAGGAGGTACACAACGAAAAGATGGCACGGTGGTTAGATTAAATCAAAGCTTTTGACGATGATGATGAAGAGGACGAGGAGGAGGAAGAAGCAGAATTCTAAGTAGGATAATATATTGTTAGAGTAACCAACATTATTCGTTAGAGTAACATACTTAATGACTTACAGTAACACAGATTATGAGTAACAGGTGTGAAACATTGGAATTGTAATGAAGTTGATTAAGTTGGAACTCATGTACCAATTTTTTTTTTTTGCCAACTGGAAAAAATGTACCAATTTATTGATGTAAAATGAGTTAGAATAACACACGTTATGCGTTAGAGTAACATACATAATGAGTTACAGTAACACAATTTATGAGTATAATTTGATTACCAATATCAAGTTCTTAGGGTAACAGGTGTGAAAAATTGGAATTATAATGGAGTTTTATAATTTTTGTTTTGGAGTATCCTTAATAGAAACATACATTTTGCAACGTACTGTTTTTGTAAGACACTATTATGTAACCTAACAGATTTTATGAGTTAAAGTAACACAATTCATGAATTAAAGTAACACAATTCATGAATTAGAGTAACACATTGTATGAGTTAGAATAACATGGCAGTAGCAAAATGATGATTTTTTTTGGTGAAAATGAAGATGAAGCGACGCACTTGTTGTATGATAGAAAGATGCATTAATTTAAAATTTTGATGGGAGATAGAAGATTTGCATTAAGATAATTAAGGAGGAGAGACAAAAAAAATAAAATATTTATCAAGATTTAGTTAGTTATTTCCTTAATTGACAAAACAATCTTAACCATTAATCTATCACTAATTTAAGGGTTGAGATGAGGACTCACGGACTCAATTATGATAAGTGGACTCACTTGATTCTTTCTTTCTCTCTCTCTCTCTATATATATATATACTAGTTTTATCACTCGTGAAGAATCACGGGTCAGTTTATAGTTATGTTATATATAAATTGAATTAAAACTAAAAATGATGAATGAGATATAACATATATGAAGTCAAATAAGATATGTATTACGGAGTAGAAGAAAAGTATTCATGGTACTATGTACGTGCATTATCACATTGATTAACTAAAAAAAATTGTGTGATAAACTAAAAAAACTGAAAGGAACATCGTCATACTATCTCAAAAATTAGTTAAAAGAAAAAAGAAATCTACCTGTAGACACCCACATTTTACTGTTATGTGTCTATAGCAGTTCCCGACAAACACCCGATGATGATCGGACGCAAACATGTTTTAACGTACTCGAAAATGGGCTCGAAATCATGGATATTTAGCTTGGGCTTTTTAAGGAGTACAAATTTCACAAAACCAACCTCTAAACCAGGCCCAGCAGGTCATTTCGAGTCAAATGAGACTAATTTGGGTTGAATCCGACACCAGGGGCAAAACCGTCTTTTAGCGACCGAGTCAAACCCGGTCAAAGATATTTTGCCGAGACTACGGGTCATCCGTGTCACCTCACGTGACCGACTCGAGCTCAAACTCCACAAAAAATGAGCTACACCAATATTAAACAATTCCGTTAAAGGTAGAATTCGATCTCAAGTAGGAATTCTATCCGAAAACCGAATCGAGCATTTGACCGAGCGTAGGACACTCGGCGGAGTGGCCTGTTTCAGCCGAGCCCCTCTGCCCAAACCGGGATTCCCTTTTCTTCTTTGCCAAGTAACGGAATTCTCGTTCGTCTCAACTTCTTACATTCTCGATAGGTGTTTCTTGTCGTACAAGCAAGACATCTCTCTCAACCTTCTTTTCCTATAAATAGGACACTTTGCATGCACATTAATAACGATCAATCATATACAATATACACATACATTACACACACCCATTTCATACCTCAACACATATAATTCCCGACATTTTACGTCCAAAACCGAAGGAACCGGCCCCTATACCCGTCACCCTTCACATCCGAACCAAACAACCACCAACTCACCGACATTAACCCGACGCTCCCGGGCCTTAACCACTTTCCGACGAGCCCCGATCCGAGTTAACAAGAGCATGTAGGTTGAGGGTGTAATCAAACCCGATTTCTCTTTTCTTTCTCTCTTCCTCGTCTTTCCTCGCTTTTTTTTTCTTTTTCGTCGGTCGATTTTTATGGGTCGTTCGTCGCATCTTTATTATTTCTAATATCGCTATTACAAAAATTATTTTCATATAACGAATATTCTTAAAAATATGATACCGATTCTCTAATCGAATATCGTATTAAAAGAATTAAATTAATCTCGTTGATGCTAAAAATCGTTACTTTTTTACAAAATACAACAATTCTAACGCGGAGAGAACTAACTTTTTTTTCGTTTCGTTCAAATTCTTTTCAAAACAACTTTATAAAACCTTTTCTAAAAAATCATTCCGAATGTTCGATATCGATTTCATAATCGAATATCGAATATGACGAATATCGAGAGCATAGATCGAGAATAAATTAATTCATATTTATACGCGATCTAGAAAATTAACGATTACTCGAAAAACCCGAACCGGGACAGCAGTCCACGCGAGTCGCGCCCCCTCCCAGGCGACTCGCGTGGAGGCCTGATTCCGCGGCCCTCTTCTTCGCTTTTCTCAAAAAAATTTTCTCCAACATCATCTTTTCTACAAAACGGTTACTTAAAACCTTTTTCAGAATTATTCCGAGTATTCGATATCGATTTCATAATCGAATATCGAATACGACGAATGTCGAGAACATTAAATCAAGTGCAAATTGTGCAATATTTGTACGCTATTTAATAAAATCATCGCTTTTTTCAAAAAAATCAATTTCGAAAACAGACCGGGACGCGAGTCGCGCGCGTCCCGGGCGGGTCGCCTACTCGGGCGAGTCGCGCCTGACTCGGGCGAGTCGCCCGGCAGGCTGGAACGCGACCTTTCCTTTTTTTATTTTTTATTTTTCGAACATCGTTTTTGGACAAAACGGCGTCTTTTTAGCGATATTACAGATCTCGATATATTTTTACATTATTCATCGCAGTCATATTTTCATTCGATTTATTCAATCGTTACTAACACGTTTGTTCATCTTTTTAGCAACTTCTTCTTTTCATCATTTGTTTTATTATACTAAAACGAACCTCGCATGCTAAAATACAACTTTGACGTTAATTTTCATGCATTAAACGACTTAGCAACCCATTCAATTATTCACATGCTTAGGAAAACAATGTTTGCATATCATTCATCGTATTACTAACGCGCGTATTCAAAAGTCAAACGATATCCTAGTAGAGGCCGCTAATGTGCGGGCGGGGTTGGGTGTTCTTTGTGAACTTCCCAACACGTACCCTCACCCCTTACTCAGTACCTCGGTTTCCGGATGTCCGAAACCATTGGCAACGAGAGTCATTCAATACATGATATCCGATCAAGTCGGTATCGGTATCAAATGCTAAGGGACGAACCCAATAAACTCTGACATCGGAAGTGGGCCGTATTTTGTACACGGCCCACTACGACATAGAGTGGGTTCGAACGGGCCCGAACTCCCACAAAGTTCGGTGGCGACTCCAACTTCGATTTAAATTTCAATTCGATCCATTCTCATATGGAGATTCATTCGTCTCTCCAAACCCGCGCGTGGCCGCGTCGGGGTGGACCTATGTCATGTCCACAATTTGGCGACTCCGCTGGGGATTAACTGATGTGTGACTTACCATCGGCATCCTCAGGGTGAGACTCGAATAGAAATCGTTTGACTAGTACAATACGCGTTTTAATTTTACGGTTCATGCATAACCCCATCTTTCCCGGGCCGGTACTGGTGACCGACGTCCCACTATACCATTGATGTAGTCCAAATTGGATATGTCAAAAGGTTTGCATAGCAGATTCGTATGGGTTTTACGGCATGTTCTAAGTTCAATTCGACTTAGGAAGTTCGCCCCGATTCTCTAATAGGCTATGTACACTGGTATAGACCCTTATAGATTGACCGAGACTTTGCTTAAGAGCATACATGGTGTCATCATACTGTTTCCATGACAACGTGCTACTTGATCCACATCTTTTTCAAAAACCGTCATTTTCAAAAATTTGCATCCTTTTCAAAATATCCAATTTCAAAAACCCGGACATATACCGAATTTAGGACTTATGATTTGACTCAAAATAGCCTTTTTCTAGCCGGTATTATGCCCAATTTAAAACTCGAAGTTATTTTCGAAATTTTCAAACCTTCGCCCGGCCCACCTTTTCCGTTTTTCTCGAAAAAAGGGTCGGTTCTCCCCGAATTTTTCAGGCTTTTAAAAAAAAATCATATTTCAAAACTTCTTCTTCTTAGACTTCCCGTATTTAGCACTGTCGGGTCGTGTCATAAGTCGTTGAAGTCTCTAGCGTCAAAACTCTGTTGATCTTACATCACGAGTTTCCCCCCTATCCCAGTCCGCTACTAAGGCAAGGCCCACCTACGTAGGATATACTCCTGCAAAGGTTGGCCCAGTTACACAATCGAGGCTAAAGTCTGGGAATGTCTCACGTGAACCTTCCTTCGAACAGGGCCCAACCCACATAACTGGATCCTGAGGAAGGCCCACCTTTTCATAAGTCACCCGTCTAGGTGTCTTTTCCAAGTCATTACCGTCTTAGTCTTCTTCCTTTTCCCTTGCTCGGGATGTACTTTTTTTAGGGATTCGGGTTAAATTGCTGATTACGCGGTGTTCTTACAGACAGGCCACCCTTCACTCGAACCATGACGAAAGAAGCCATCGATGAGTTGACAGCTTCGTTGACCAAAATCCAAGATCAATTGCGACAAATGAGAGAGGACCATATTGCCATCGTCACTCGGGTAAGTGCCGTGGAACAAGGAACCCCCAATGCTTCGATCGAAGATGACGGACCGTTGGCCGCATTGGCCGGTGCGGTCCAAAAGCTGCAAGAACAGGTCCACTCGACCACCAGAAACACCATCCTCACGGAAAATGCTCGTACCTATTCGCCCTTAACTGATGAACTGCGCTAACCTCAACTTAACGGGCTTGCCAATGTTTGACGGAACTGAAGACCCGGTACTCCATATTTGGGCTTTCAAGGACTTTATGGCTGTTAAGGGGTCAAATCGACCATGTTCAAACATCTCTTTGCTTCCTCTCTGGAAAAACACCTGAAAGACTGGTACTACAGGCTTGATCCCAAGAAATACAAAACCTGGGACGATGTTGCAATGGAATTCGCGCGAAACTACGCAGATAACGCTGAAACCAGACTACCATGCGTACTCTGGAAGTTGTGGCCCAAGAGCCTAAGGAGGGTTTCACCAAATACCTTCAAAGGTGGAGGACTGAAAGTGTAAAGCTGGTGGACAAGCCCAACGAAAAAGTGCTAGTGGAGGCCTTTGTCAAAAACCTCCTCCCCGCTTACCGAGTCCATCTCCGGTACGCCATCATACCCGACTTTGCCACTTTGACCGAAATGGGTACGAGAATCGAAGACGATCTAAGGCTAGAGAACCTTACTAAGGCCTCTACCAAGGGATATCAACGAGCCATTTCATCCTCCAGCAAGCCCGCAACTACAACGACGGCCCGAAGCATCTTCGACGAGGTTAACTCATTAGACACCTCGACCAAAAAGAATACTTCAAATCGGGTATTCACTGACATAGGGACAACCTATGCTAATGCCTTACAAAGGCTGTCTTCAAAAGGCCTAATCCAACCGATAGGCCCAATTCCGGAGGTTCCCGTGGAAAAGCGATCCAAGAGCTACAACATTCAAGCCTATTGCCACTATCACCAAGGCAACGGGCACGACACTGAGAAATGCAGGAAGTTGAAGCATCTCATTCAAGATCTGATCGAAAGTGGGAAGATACCACTACCCAGTGATAAGCCGAGTAAAAAAAATAATCCTCTTGCTACTCACGCCATTTTTACTGGAGAAGTAGTCAATTGCTCTCATCTCATTTCCCCTTTCATTCCCCAAATCAACGGAATATGGAACGACGATGAAGATGATGTTTATCTGGCCAAGGGGGAAGCTGTCCCCGTCACCATCGAAGAAATCCGGAAAGCTAAAGCCATAGCCCTGGTCGGTGCACACACCATCACGGCCGGTCTCGCCACTCCGGAAACCGTCACTGAACCTTCCAGGACGGAACTCACTCCCGAAGAGCCAAATGCTGACACGGCCCTAGTCAGACAACTAAAGAGGGTCCGAACTAATATTACTATATGGCAGCTTTTGGTTAGTTCTCAAGAGCATCGGGCAGCACTTACTAGGGCTCTTGATGAAATCAAGGTTGACTCATCGGTTACCCCCACCGAGATGGTAGCCACTACCTTGACACACCTCAAGGGCAAGCCTAAAGGAGAAGGCCCACTTATCACTTTCTCCGAGTCCGATCTTCCACCGTTCGGGGCCACCCATAACTTGGCCCTATATATCACGGTGATCTGCCGAAATAAATATCTCCCAATGACCCTAATTGATGATGGGTCCGTAGTAAACGTCCTTTATTTGAGGACAGATAAGGCCCTCGGCATTACCGAGGCTGACTATCTTCCGACTGCACAAATTATCCAGGCTTTTGATGGGAGCCCAAAACCAGTTGCTGGGGCCGTTAAACTAACAATCATGACAGGCCCGATCGAGAAGGAGTTAGAATTCCAGGTGATCGATGTCACTTCATCTTTCAATCTGCTACTTGGAAGACCATGGATTCACGCGGTCAAAGCCGTGTCTTCCACCCTTCACAGGAAGGTCAAGCTACCTTTACAAGATGGGATCGTTACCCTCGAAGCTACCCCTATAACCGTGTCAAGTTGCAACACGGCAGGCCAGGCTAACCCACGAGGTTTCAACTTTGTGGGAATGATCGAGGAAGAATACCTTTTCCGACCTTATTTCACCACTAGCATCGATACGATGCTACAAAATCTGGGTTACCTACCAGGAGTTACGTCAAGGCCCTATCTTCCAGCTGGGAAGATTATCGAGGTCCTAAACGAAGAGCCATCTCGCCTCAGTTTGGGTTACACTATGACACCATGACACATAGATGAAACAGAGGCAGTCACGTTCGTCACTCCAGTGTTCGGAGCTGTTCAAGTGGGCCTCTATCAGCCCACCATCTCATATCCCGAGACCAAGCTGGCTCGGGAATGCAATTTCATCCCGGATGATATCTTTGCCCTTATCCAGGCCGAATCAAAGAAGGGCACAAGTAATACTGAGCCCATCCTAGGACTCCTATTCGGGGAAGACAGGGTCGTCCCGACCCCTAAACAGGAGTTAGTCAGCTTGATTCTCCGCAGCAGCAGGTTCGATCCAACTAAGCTGATCTCTGAAGTTGGTGCTGACACCGGGAAGAGAGCTTGGAGGAAGACAACTAAGTGGACCGACAGTCAGGGTCGAGTCTACAAGCTAACTAATGGTGAAGGAGATATGCATGGTGCCGAATCCGAGTCCGAGTCTGAGTCAGAGTCAGAGTCGGAGTCTGAGTCGAAGTCTAGAGGGTCCAGTACTAGGATCGAGTCTGTAACCCCTCTCCCTTCTTTAGTCACACCATCAGGAGCCCCGGAGTCTGTCCCGAGGGCTCTCCCTATCCCGCCACTGACCAACGATCAGATGGCAGCTCTCTTCGAGCTATTTTCAAAATTCACTATCAATAATAACGATAACCGTTCTACTTACGACTTGTCTTATTTTCAAAACATTTTCAAAAATCCTACTTGCAATGACATTGAGAAACCCGACGAACAGGTACCGCTGCCTCCGCATCTAATCGAGCAACTCGAACAAAGGGAGTCCCGAAATCCGGTAATCGAAGAAACCGATTCCATCAACGTAGGAACCCCTTTAGAACCTCAGATGCTTAAGTTAGGCCTATCTTTAGATCCGGGGAGAAACAACAATTCACGGATCTCCTCCAGGAATTCAAAGACGTCTTCGCATGGTCCTACAAGGACATGCCGGGAATAGACCGGGAGATAGCTGAACACCGAATACCCATCAAAGACGGGTATAAGCCGGTAAAACAGAAACTTCGAAGAATGAGGCCCGAATGGTCTCTCAAAGTCAAGGAAGAAGTCGATAAACAATTCCAAGCGGGCTTTATCCAAGTGTCTGAATATCCAGACTGGGTTGCAAACATAGTACCAGTACCCAAAAAAGATGGCAAAGTCCGAGTATGTGTAGACTTTCGGGACCTTAATAAGGCCAGCCCAAAAGACGATTTCCCGTTGCCACACATCGATATACTGGTGGATAACACGGCCGACCATGCCATTCTATCATTCATGGACGGGTATGCCGGATACAATCAGATCAAAATGGCGGAAGAAGATATGAGTAAGACCACCTTCATCACACCTTGGGGGACTTACTGCTATACCGTGATGCCATTTGGGCTTATCAACGCCGATGCCACTTATCAACGGACCGCCACCAATTTATTGCATGACATGATGCATAAGGAAGTGGAGGTCTACGTGGACGACATGATCGTCAAATCCAAGGACCAAAACGAGCACATTGCGGCCCTAAGAAAATTCTTCACCCGACTACGCAAGTACAACATGAGGTTAAACCCTCAAAAATGCAGTTTCGGGGTAACATCGAGCAAGCTACTGGGCCACATTGTCAGCCAGCGTGGCATCGAAGTTGACCCAGCAAAGATCAAAGCCATTACCGAGATGCAACCGCCTAAGACCGAAAAGGAGATAAGGGGGTTTCTCGGGAAGGTCCAATATATCAGCCGGTTTATTTCAAAGCTAACCATGGTATGTGAGCCCATTTTCAAGAAACTGAAGATAGGAGAACGAACACTATAGGAAGACAAATGTCAAATGGCCTTCGATAAAATCAAGGAGATTCTATCCTCTCCACCGGTGTTAATGCCACCTCAGCATGGTTTGCCTCTGTCGCTATACCTAACAACAACCGAGACGGCCATGGGCGCTATGCTAGCCCAGACGGTCGATTCCGAAGACCGGGCTATTTACTACATCAGTAAAAAGTTCTTGGAATACGAATGCAAGTACACAATGCTCGAGAAGACGTGTCTAGCTTTAGTAAGGGCCACTAAAAAGCTCCGACACTACATGCTTAGTCACGAGGTACATGTGCTATCCAAAATGGATCCAATCAAGTATCTATTCGAGAAGCCAATCCTCAACGGCCGCATATCCAGATGGACTTTAATGTTAGCTGAGTTTGACCTCAAGTTCGTACCATTGAAAGCCATCAAAGGCCGGGTAGTAGCCGAATTCCTCGCTGATAGCCTGATATCCGAAGAAGAACACACCGATACTTGTGCCTTCCCAGATGAAGATATATTCCATACTGACACCGAAACATGGGATTTATATTTTGATGAGGCGTCCAACTTCCGAGGATTTGGTGTCGGGATTTTGTTAATCTCGCCACAAGGGGAGCATACCCCGTTATCTATCAAGCTAGATTTTGAGGTGACTAACAACGCAGCCGAGTATGAAGCGTGCATTCACGGACTGCAAGCCGCTGCCGATTTAGGAGTAACAAACCTCCGGGTCCACAGTGACTCATCTTTAGTCATAAATCACGCCCTACGAAAATGGAAGACTCGGAACGCAAATCTCGTGACTTACCAAGCACGAGTAAGGGTTCTCGAAAAACAGTTCCAAAAAGTGGAATACATCTATCTATCTCGGGAAGAAAACCAGTTTGCAGATGCTCTCTCAAAATTAGCATCTTTACTGAATATCCCAGCACATCTAACCAGCATGCCCATTTGCGTCGAAAGACGGTCCGAGCCGGCATACATCCACGCTATCAAAGATATTGAGATAACTGATCCAAAACCTTGGTATCAGGTTATTCTAACCTACTTAACGTCAGGGGAATATCCTCCGGGAGCTGAAAACCGGGCCAAGAAAGCTCTACGAAGATGGGCAACCTAGTTCATCCACACAGACGATGGACAGTTATGTAAGAAGACAGCACAGGGGGCTTTACTCCTATGCATTGACAAAACTCGAGCCGAAAGAGTCATGGCTGAGGTACATGATGGTGAAAATGGCCCGCATATGAATGCCCATATGCTAGCCCAGAAAATCACGAGACTCGGCTATTATTGGAATAGCATGGAAACTGACTGTCAGTTATATGTCAAACACTGCCATAACTGTCAGATTTTCGCCAATGTACAACATATGCCTTCATCCCTATTATATACAATGACATCACCATGGCCATTCTCAACATGGGGAATTGATATAATTGGGAAAGTGAACCCTTCCGGGACGGGAGGTCACTGCTTCATCCTAGTGGCTATCGACTATTTCACTAAATGGGTCGAAGCCGAGTCATACCGGATCTTGAATGCCAAACATGTGGCTAAGTTCATCCAAAACAAAATTATATGTCGATACTGGATTCCGCATGAATTCATCAGTGATCACGGGACCCATTTTCAAGCTGAAACTGCCACTTTGCTGGAAAAGTGCAAGATCCAAAGGCAAAGATCGTCGCCTTACCGTCCCCAAACAAATGGAGCGGTGGAGGCAGCCAATAAGACAATTGTCACCATACTTAAAAAGATGGCTGAGAATTACCAGGACTGGCCCGACAAGATACCCTTCGCCTTATGGGGGTATCGAACATCAATTCGAACTGCAACCGAAGCAACTCCATACTATCTGACATATGGAATAGAAGCAGTCCAGCCAGTCGAGCTAGAAGTACCATCCCTCAGAATTCTACTCGAGAGTCAGGTACCTGAAGCAGATTGGGTCCAAGCCCGATATGACTCACTAGTCCTCCTAGACGAATGGCGATCTCGGGCCCTAAATAATATTCAGATATATCAGAAAAGGATCCAACGGGCTTTTAACAAAAGGGTTAGGCCCAGAAATATCAAAGAGGGCGATCTAGTCCTAAAATCTGTTCGAACTTTACTACCAGTTGACCCAAGGGGAAAATTCAAACCCAATTGGGCTGGGCCGTATCTAGTGAAGAAAATCCTTTCGGGATGAGCAGTAATGCTGACAGACTTGGACGGGAACGAGTTCGTCAACCCAACAAACTTGAACCAACTGAAGCGTTACTACTCATAAGCCCTATCTCAATGTCATTTGCAAAAATTTATAAAAAATTTTCTTTTATAAGTTTTCAAAGAATTTTTTAAGCAAGTCAATAAGTTAGGATTACTTATCCTACCGTTGCACATCTCGAATTAATAAACTCGATGTATTTCGAAAAATTGCAAAAATACTTCTGAACTACGGAAGGTTTGATTCCATTAATTTTGGATACGTAGGCAACCCCTCAAAAGGGTACAAACCACTGCAATAAACGAAAAGACGGGAACGGTATTCACTAATATGTCTTTTTATTATATAAGGGTGGACATGACATAGGTCCACCCCGACGCGGCCACGCGCGGGTTTGGTGAGGCGAATGAATCTCCATATGAGAATGGATCGAATTGAAATTTAAATCGAAGTTGGAGTCGCCACCGAACTTTGTGGGAGTTCGGGCCCATTCGAACCCACTCTATGTCGTAGTGGGCCGTGTACAAAATACGGCCCATTTCCGATGTCAGAGTTTATTGGGTTCGTCCCTTAGCATTTGATACCGATACCGACTTGATCGGATATCACGTATTGAATGACTCTCGTTGCCAATGGTTTCGGACATCCCGAAACCGAGGTTCTGAGTAAGGGGTGAGGGTACGTGTTGGAAAGTTCACAAAGAACACCCAACCCCGCCCGCACATTAGCGGGCTCTACTAGGATATCGTTTGACTTTTGAATACGCGCGTTAGTTGAACGATGAATGATATGCAAACATTGTTTTCCTAAGCATGTGAATAATTGAACGGGTTGCTAAGTCGTTTAATGCATGAAAATTAACGTCGAAGTTGAATTTAGCATGTGAGGTTCGTTTTAGTATAATAAAACAAACGATAAAAAAAGAATGAATTTGCTACAAGATGAACAAACGAGTTAGTATCGATTTGTGAAGACATAATATAGCAAATATGATGAATATGCAAGATCGAGAAAATATTAGTCGAAATCTGAAAAATATTGTTAAAAAGACGCTGTTTTGTATAAAAAATGATGTTAGAAAAATAATGAAAAAGAAGAAAACGGGTCGCGTTTCCAGCATTGCCCGCGACTCGCCCGGGGTGCGCGCGACTCGCGCCCCGGCCAGTTTCGGGGTCGATTTTCTGAAAATCGATGCTTTTATTAAACCGCGTACGCTTCGTGCTCGACTTAATATTTCGATATTCGTTATATTCGATAGTCGATTATGAAATCGATATCAAATACTCGGAATAGTTTTAGAAAAGATACAAATTTTGAGAAAAGAAGAATTTGAACGAAAAGAAAAGAATGTTAGTTCTCTCCGCGTTTAAATCGTTGTATTTTGTAAAAAGTAACGATTTTGTAGCATCAACGAGATTAATGTAATTCTTTTAATACGATATTCGACTAGAGAATCGGTATCGTATTTTTAAGAATATTCGTTTATATGAAAATAGTTTTTAGTAATATTGATATTAGAAATAATAAAGATGCGACAAACGACCCATAATAAATAGACCGACGACGACGCAAGGAAAAAAAACGAGAAGAAAAAAAAAGATGCGGAAAAAAACGAGAGAAAAGAAGAAAGAAAGGAAAAAATCGGGTTTGATTTTACACCCTCAACCTACATGCTTTGTTTACTCGGATCGGGGCTCGTCGGAACGTGGCTAGGGCACAGGAGCGTCGAGTTAATGTCGGTGAGTTGGTGGTTCGGTTTGGACGTGTAAGGGTAACGGGTATAGGCCGGTTTTTGTTAGTCTCGGGTTACACTATCGGTTTCTCGATGCTAAGTGTGTCGGATTGTGTATGGATGAAGGATGTCGGGAATTGTATGTGTCGTTGTACGAAAACGTGTGTGAATAATGTGTATGAAAATTGTGTCTATAATATTGGTTCATGTAATTGTGTATGTGACGGTCCTATTTATAGGAGAAAAGGTTAGGAGAAGTACTCTTGCTTAGACAACAAGAAATACCGGTTTGGATAGGAAACATAAGAAGTCGAGAGGAACGAGAATTCTCTTTCCTTGGCAAAGAAGCCACGAAATTGGCTGGAAAACAGGCTGCTCGGCCGAGTATTTGATGCTCGGTCGAGTGTTTGATTCGGTGTCCGGATAGAATTCCTACTCGAGATCAAATTCTACCTTAAACGGAATTGTTTAATATTTGTCGTAGCTGATTTTTGTGGAGTTTGAGCTTGAATCAGCCACGTGAGGTGACACGGCTGACTCACGCGTCTCGAGAAAATATCTTTGACCGGGTTTGACTCGGTCGCTAAAAGGCGGTTTTGCCCCTGGTGTCGGATTCGACCCAAATTAGTCTTATTTGACTCAAAACGACCCACTGGGCCTGGTTTTGAGGTTGGTTTTATGAGATTTGTACCCCGTAAAAAGCCCAAGCCAAATGCCAATGATTTTGAGCCCATTCGAGTACGTTAAAGCACGTTTGCGTCCGATCATCATCGGGTGTTTGTCGGAAACTGCTATAGACACCTGGCGGTCAAATGTGGGTGTCTACAGAGCCCCCACTCTGACTGAGGCTTGGACAAGGCGAAAGTCAGAGTAGCTACCAGGCCAATCAAAGATTAAGACCTGGCAGACTTCCGGTCGGGTCGTTTAAAGTTCATTAGACCTGCGTGAAGGGCCCGCCGGCCATGGATTATAAATGTACCTGAACTGATGATGATAACTCCGTGGGGAATTGGACTTGTCGTATAAGACTTAGGTGCGCCTATATATGGGCTCATCCTGTTAAATGTCGCTGGGGAGTTATGTGAATTGCGCTGTCGTGATTTGTACCTGTATAAGTTACATAAAATTTTGCATGCAACACGTAGGCGAAACAAATATGGCTCGCGCTGGGGAATAAAAATGATTTTTGCTGCATTTTGAAATCGAAGTCCTGAAAGCAACTCACGTGCTAGGAGATAGGTTTCCAAAATTGAAAGAGGTGGAGAAGAAGTTTGCAGTTTTTAATAGACTGAAATTTGACCTTGTCGAAAAGGATTTTTTCAAATGGCTAAGTTTTTGCAAATTTTAAAATGAGAATTTGAAAATAGAGGCCTACCGGCAGACTCGACTCTGGACGCGAAAGGACGAGTTGACAGACACGACTTGGACTCTCTAAGGGTTGGACCATGACTTGGTAAGGAGGTGGGCCACCTAAGATGACAAGACTCTTAAGTTGCGCTATTTCGTAGCCTAGGCGAGTGGCAACACGGTCGAACATCGAAATGAGAAGGATGCGTTATAGGGGAATTGCAGTAGTCTGTAATGAGACTGTTTTTGCAGGACTTAGCAGTGGAATGTTGTAGACTAGTGCTCTTTTGAATCCTTTTTGATTTTAGGATACATTTTCAAAGTGGGCATTTCCTCGAGTCCTGATAGATTCTTGTCCTCGAGTGAGTAGAGTACTAGGACACACTGTAGAAAGGTGGCTAGATTTTTGAAATTATTTGTATTATGTGAATGGATGGAGAACTTCTGCCTAGGAGAAGCCCCCAGAATGACAAAGCTAACTGTCGAGAACATGACAGTGTCGTGACCGGAATGATGGTGCTTTTTAAATGTGTGTCAATGTGGGTGGTTGTGCCTCTGTTGAAAGGCTGCCTACGTATTCACGTGTGGTGAAATCAAACCAAGCCGTAGTTCAGTGGATTATGGTGCCTAGTTTATTAAGGCTTTGTATGTAACTAGCCATAGCGATGGTGTAGGCTAGGTGCATACCCAGTGATGTCTTGATCAAAGGGCTAGAATGGTTAGGATATTGATCCTGTGACTGTGAGCGTTCTCCGGGATAGCCCCCAGAGGTGGTGTGCACTATTTGGGCATGTTCTATGCCGACCGCAAGTTGAGTTCCCATGTTCGGGGTTGGTAACTGGTTTGAAGGAGAAGAATTGGGATGGGATTTTAACGAGTTCTGCTCTCGGGGATTTTAACGAGTTCTGCTCTCGGGGATTTGATGAGTTTTGCTCTCGGGGATTTTAACGAGTTTTGCTCTCGGGGATTTTAACGAGTTTTGCTCTCGGGGGGATTTGATGAGTTTTGCTCTCGGGGGATTTGACGAGTTTTGCTCTCGGGGGGATTTGACGAGTTTTGCTCTCGGGGGAATTTGACGAGTTTTGCTCTCGGGGGATTTAACGAGTTTTGCTCTCGGGGGGATTTGACGAGTTTCGCTCTCGGGTCTTTGTATGGTGATTGTGAATTTTGTTATGTAAAGGGGAAGTCGAGTAGAATGGCTCGAACTTTGATCGGGATAAGTTTTGATAATGCGAGATCTGATTTCCATGTTTGGACCTAATGGTTAGGGGTATCCTATGGAGCTTGATTCCTCAAAATTCCGGGCTTTCTCTGGCCTGGGTCTCGGGAAGGTCTTGAGGGTTGTAATGTGGGAAGGCTAAATGTGGTGTTAGCTGACCAACTTGATTGTTTCTTCCCTATTTGATGGTATAAGTATTGATAATTGACCGTACCCTGGTCATGGGGCTTCCACTTGAATTGACCGTTGATCATGGTCATGGGTTTTTGGGAGTTCTTTTTTATCATGGCCAACTCTTTTGTTTTGGGCCTTTTGCTTTTTTCTTTTTTTTCTTGGACTTTTGTCCTTTTTTTTCTTTTTTTTGTCCAGTTTATTTTTTGTTTTGTTTTGTTTATTTTTTGTTCGGTTGGTCAGACTAACACTAAGGTAGGGATGGCCAGTCTTATTGGAGGGGTGTTTATTGTGGGAAATGAGCTTGCCTCCCGTCTTGAATCCAAACTAGGAGACTACCCAGATTTGTCCTAGGATTCGATACCGCTCCTGCTAAGTGTAGTTTTGTGGCTTCCTATGTCAGACATGGAATAGGTAAAGGAAAACGCGGGCTCGGTTTCCTGCAGTCATTATAGATGTGCCTATAATAGTCACGTGTGTGTGCTCACAGTGTATGACGGTGTTCATCATGTTCTCGGAAACACATAAGGAAAGTATATATGATAAATAGAAAAGCTGATTTTATTGAATTTTGAAAAAGAGTACAGAATACAATTGACTCTGACTCTGACTTTGAAGTTGAAATAAATAGTATATCCTAGACTCGAACTCAGATTTGGACTTAAATCAAATCCGAACTCTTGGATGCATGAGAGGTAGATTGGATGCTTTGGTCATCGGGCCCTGTATAGTCCATGAGGGGCTGTGCAAGTGACAATGTTTCCAAAACGGGAGTCCTCCTGGCATCGAGGAAATCTTGGATGAGGTGTTTCAGCTTCCAGCATTGTTCTGTATCGTGTCCCCTCCCTCTGTGGAATTTGCAGTAATGCTTGGCGTTCCATGCTTTGGAGCGTTTTTCCAAAGGTGGGTCGGCTGTTGGGCCTATAGGTAGTATTAGGCCCTTCGGAACCAACCTCTAGAAAGCGACGGTGTAGGACATATTCAAGTGGGTAAATGTCCTTTTCTTTGACTGGTTCTTGATTTTTGGAGAGGTGACTTGAGGGTTACCTCTCTCGGTCTTGCCGTCTTGAGGGTATCGGACAGTTTCGTAAGAGTGTTCACCTTTCAAATGGCTCTGTTGGGTGATTGGCTGTCTTACCCGCTCTAGTTGTGCTAGACGGGACCGGGTTCTTACAAGATCCTCTTCGATGATGGTTACCCTGGAACTTAGGTTATCTAGGGCAGTATTGATTTTCGAGAAGATATTGTTAATGGAGCAAGACAGCATAAGCATACTCCCTTGGATATCCCCTTTCTCGACGGTGCGAGATTTGTTGTGGTTTGATAGTGTCTCGTTCATAGGGTCCCTGATCGGAAGAAACGACAGTTGTTAGAACTCGCCTAAGCACGGTTTTGCGCAAATGCAAGAGAGACAGTCAAACTAGGTACGGCCCGGGGGCGGGAATGACTAAGATTCTATGACCGGGCTACTTAAACGTTAATCCAGACAAAGTAACGACTGTGACCTAGACTCGACCACGAGACTCGAGCTGTACAAGGATAAGTCCGAAAATGGGGCAACCGTATTTGACCGTGCCGCGTGCTTGGACCAACCGGGTGACCTAACCCTAGGTGACCCGAGTATTCGTAGCGTGGATACGATTCGAAGAAGGCATCATAAGGACGCCGGTGTAGGATGAACTTAGGGTACTCTGTAGGGTAACCGTGGTTGACTGCTCGGGTGGAGGACAACCCCCTGAGTAAGGCTAGAGACTCAGATGGTGTGACATCTAAGTGACTCGAAAGTGGGATACGTGAGACAACACGTGCAAGACATGACCCTTAGAGCAATCGTGATTGATCGCTCTGCTGAAGGGTAGCCCCCCGAGTGGGGAAAAGCCTGAAAAGGAAATGACTCAGAAGGGACACCTAGATGGGCGACTCGTGAAAGGTGGGTCTCCTTTAGGATCCAGCTGTGTGGGCTGGGCCCTGTTTGAAAGGAGATTTACGTGAGACATTCCCCTGACTTTGGACTCGATAATTGTGTAGACGTGCCAACCTTCGTAGGAGTATGTCCTACGTAGGTGGGCTTTGCCTTAGTCAAATAAGGCGGACTGGGATAGGGAGGAAACTCGTGATATAAGATCGACGGAGTTTCGACGCTAAAGACTTTGACGACTTATGACACGACCCGACACTGCTAAATACGGGAAGTCCTAAGAAGATGAAGGTTTAAAATATGATGATTTTTGAAAAGCCCGAAAAATTCGGGGAGAACCGGCCCTTTTTCGAGAAAAAACGGAAAAGGTGGGCTGGGTGACGGTTTGAAAGTTTCGAAAATAATTTCGAGTTTTAAATTGGGCATAATATCGGCTAGAAAATAGGCTACTTTGAGTCAAATCATAAATCCTAATTTCGGTAGCATTCCGGGGTTTTGAAAAGTTGAATATTTGGAATTTTGAAATTTGGGTATCGAAAAGAATTTCCGACAATTTGAAAATTGAAGATGAGATCCCGAAGATTTGAAAATCGAAAACGGCATCTCGAAGATTTGAAAATCGAAACTGGTATCTCGAAAATTGTGAAAATCGAAACTGAATCTCGAAAATTTTAAAATCGAAATTGAATTTTGAAAATTCGAAAATCGAATGGTGGATCGGAAATTCAAATTTTGAAATGGGCAGCATGCCGGCTAGAAAATAAGCTTGTTTTGAGTCAAATCCTAAATCTAAATTTCGGCAGCTTTCCGATTTTTTTTTAAAAGATGCATTTTTGGAATTTCGGAATTTTGAATATCGAAGATGAATTTCCAAAAATTTGAAAATCGAAAACAGGATTCCGACTTTTAAAATTGGCGAAAATGTCATCGGGCTTGAATTTTTTGAAAAGTCAGAATTTTTGAATTTTTGAAAGCCCGAAGAGAAATTCGGGGGATGGCCCGTTTTTTTTTCGAAAGAAAAAAAAATGGAAATCGAACCGGGCGATGGTTTTGCAAGTTCGAAAATAATTTCGAGTTTGGAATTGGGCATAATACCTGCTAGAAAAAAAAGGGCTATTTTGAGTAAAATCGCAGGTCCTAAATTCGGTATATGCCCGAGGTTTTGAAATTGGATATTTTGAAAAGGATGTAATTTTTGAAAATGACGGTTTTTGAAAAAGATGTGGGTCAAGTAGCACGTAGTCATGGAAACAGTATAATGACAAAATGTATGCTCTTAAGCTAAGTCTCGGTCAGTCTATAAGGGTCTATACCAGTGTAGATAACCTATTTGAGAATCGGGGCGGACTTCCTAAGTCGAATTGAACTTAGAACATGCCGTAAAACCCATACGAATCTGCTATGCACACCTTTTGACATATCCAATTTGGACTACATCAATGGTATAGTGGAACGTCGGTCACCAGTACCGGCCCGGGAAAGATGGGGTTATGCATGAGACGTAAAACTAAAACGCGTATTGTACTAGTCAAACGATTTCTATTCGAGTCTCACCCTGAGGATGCCGAAGGTTAGTAACGCATCAGCTAATCCCCAGTGGAGTCGCCAAATTGTGGTCATGACATAGGTCCACCCCGACGTGGCCACGCGCGGGTTTGGGGAGGCGAATGAATCTCCATATGAGAATGGATCGAATTGAAATTTAAATCGAAGTTGGAGTCGCCACCGAACTTTGTGGGAGTTCGGGCCCATTCGAACCCACTCTATGTCGTAGTGGGCCGTGTACAAAATACGGCCCATTTCCGATGTCAGAGTTTATTGGGTTCGTCCCTTAGCATTTGATACCGATACCGACTTGATCGGATATCACGTATTGAATGACTCTCGTTGCCAATGGTTTCGGACATCCGGAAACCGAGGTTCTGAGTAAGGGGTGAGGGTACGTGTTGGGAAGTTCACAAAGAACACCCAACCCCGCCCGCACATTAGCGGCCTCTACTAGGATATCGTTTGATTTTTGAATACGCGCGTTAGTTGAACGATGAATGATATACGAACATTGTTTTCCCAAGCATGTGAATAATTGAACGGGTTGCTAAGTCGTTTAATGCATGAAAATTAACGTCGAAGTTGAATTTAGCATTTGATGTTCGTTTTAGTATAATAAAACAAACGATAAAAAAAGAATGAATTTGCTACAAGATGAACAAACGAGTTAGTATCGATTTGTGAAGAGATAATATAGCAAATATGATGAATATGCAAGATCGAGAAATTATTAGTCGAAATCTGAAAAATATTGTTAAAAAGACGCTGTTTTGTATAAAAAACGATGTTCGAAAAATAATGAAAAAGAAGAAAACGGGTCGCGTTTCCAGGATTGCCCGCGACTCGCCCGGGGTGCGCGCGACTCGCGCCCCGGCCTGTTTTGGGGTCGATTTTCTGAAAATCGATGCTTTTATTAAACCGCGTACGAATATTGCATAATTCGTGCTTGACTTAATATTTCGATATTCGTTATATTCGCAGTCGATTATGAAATCGATATCAAATACTCGGAATAGTTTTAGAAAAGATACAAATTTTGAGAAAAGAAGAATTTGAACGAAAAGAAAAGAATGTTAGTTCTCTCCGCGTTTAAATCGTTGTATTTTGTAAAAAGTAACGATTTTGTAGCATCAACGAGATTAATGTAATTCTTTTAATACGATATTCGACTAGAGAATCGGTATCGTATTTTTAAGAATATTCGTTTATATGAAAATAGTTTTTAGTAATATCGATATTAGAAATAATAAAGATGCGACAAACGACCCATAATAAATAGACCGACGACGACGCAAGGAAAAAAAACGAGAAGAAAAAAAAATATGCGGAAAAAAACGAGAAAAAGGAAGAAAGAAAAGTAAAAATCGGGTTTGATTTTTACACCTTCAACCTACATGCTTTGTTTACTCGGATTGGGGCTCGTCGGAATGTGGCTAGGGCACGGGAGCGTTGAGTTAATGTTGGTGAGTTGGTGGTTCGGTTTGGACGTGTAAGGGTGACGGGTATAGGCCGGTTTTTGTTAGTCTCGGGTTACACTATCGGTTTCTCGATGCTAAGTGTGTCGGATTGTGTATGGATGAAGGATGTCGGGAATTGTATGTGTCGTTGTGCGAAAACGTGTGTGAATAATGCGTATGAAAATTGTGTCTATAATATTGGTTCATGTAATTGTGTATGTGAGGGTCCTATTTATAGGAGAAAAGGTTCGGAGAAGTACTCTTGCTTAGACAACAAGAAATACCGGTTTGGATAGAAAACGTAAGAAGTCGAGAGGAACGAGAATTCTCTTTCTTTGGCAAAGAAGCCACGAAATTGGCTGGAAAACAGGCTGCTCGGCCGAGTATATGATGCTCGGTCGAGTGTTTGATTCGGTGTCCGGATAGAATTTCTACTCGAGATCAAATTCTACCTTAAACGGAATTGTTTAATATTTGTCGTAGCTGATTTTTGTGGAGTTTGAGCTTGAATCAGCCACGTGAGGTGACACGGCTGACTCACGCGTCTCGAGAAAATATCTTTGACCGGGTTTGACTCGGTCGCTAAAAGACGGTTTTGCCCCTGGTGTCGGATTCGACCCAAAATTAGTCTTACTTGACTCGAAACGATCCACTGGGCCTGGTTTTGAGGTTGGTTTTATGAGATTTGTACCCCGTAAAAAGCCCAAGCCAAATGCCAATGATTTTGAGCCCATTTCCGAGTACGTTAAAGCACGTTTGCGTCCGATCATCATCGGGTGTTTGTCGGAAACTGCTATAGACACCTGGCGGTCAAATGTGGGTGTCTACAATAAGAAAAGCTGATAAACTCAGGAATTTCGAAATACATCACAAAAAAAAAAATAACAAAATTTCGAAATACACCACAAAAAAAAAAAATAACTCAATCACACCACAAAAATAGTAGTAATACTTAAATAATAAAATTAAGAGACTACTCGTACATTTTTCCTTTCCCCTTATCTTTCGGGTCACGTGGAGCCCGAGGCCGACGGGGCGGGGGCGAACGTTCCCTAATTACAAGTAAAACTTCTTTTGCTCGAACCCGCTTCTTCGATTTTGGGTCTTCTGCCATTTGCACCGGTCCAAGCCGAGCCCTGACGGGCTCGGGAAGTCTGTCTCGAGGACCAAGTCGGTCCTTAACTGCCGGCTTTGGCCCTAGTCTCCTTTCTAAATCCGTCTGGGGGCTCACTTTCCCCCGTGCACCCTTAGTACTGGACCCTTCAGTCTGAGTCCTAGATTTCCTTTTTTGACCTGCCGGAGTAGCATCTTCGTCAAAGAAGCTTCTATTATCTTTAACATGTTCCCGACGCAACAGGTCGAAGGCCTCGTCAGTCTTCAAAACAGCTCGGGTTTTAGCTGAATCAGCTCTTGTCCATCTCACATAAGAGTCAGATACCCAGATCGAATGAGGATTTTTAGGAACAGGCCAAGTAGCTCGTGTATACCACCTTTGCATCCAGGTGTCACACATTACATCCGTCAACTGAGTAGATTCACTCACGACCGCCTCGATCTCTGGGATTCTTTGCGCCCGACCATATTGCCTAAGTATGCGATCGGGGAAGAGGTGAATTGTTTGTCTGAAAGATAGGATTACTTGATATCGAGTCCTATCTCGAGACTCTAAGCCGGTCCGGACATAAATGGGCCACCATGGGACGGTTCAGCGGATCAATGGGCCTTCATGGAAGGATAGCACTTCATCCCAGTATTTTTGGGTGTTAAAGCGAGAAAAGGCAATGGTCTGTCTCCTCATCATCACTTGTTTGGGTTGATACCGGTTCACGTCTAGGGGAGGATCCAAGATCGATAGTCTCTCGAACAGCCACAGCTGAAAAACCCGCAAAAAAGTGTCAAAATCACGTCAAAAAAAACGTGAAAAACGTGAAAACCGAGAAAACCGCAGAAACCAAGAAAATTGGGAAAAAACCGCAGAAACCGGAAAAATTGGAAAAACCGGAAAAATCAGGAAAAACCAAAAAAAAGTCAAAAAACCGACATACCTGTAAAAGACGGGTACTCCCAGTCAACCGGGTTGACGGATCCCTTTTACGATTATCCAAACCCTGGATAATCTCTTCTGTAATCAACCAAGCCGAGCTGTGCTCCGTTTCCATCAGATCAGCCACAATGAAAAGTCTAACATGGCCCATGCAAGTTAATAAATCCGTATGGCCTTCGAAGGCATAGACATGGAGCATACAAAAGGTAAAGGCCCTACGGCCGTGGACCGGCCTGACCCGGACGTCATCTGGGTTCATAAATTTTTCTGCTAGATTGACCAAAGAAACGGTATCTCCTTCCAGCATACGGGATACCTCCATGTGAGAAAGTCCTAAAAATTCCCGTAATTTTCTCCTCGGGTCAGGAACCGAAAAAAGGATAGCAGGGCGAAGTATGGGATTCCATCCTCCTACAGCAGCAATTTCCTCAGGGATAGGACAGATTTCGCCTCGAGGAAAACTAAAAACATGATAAGTATCGTCCCAATAGGACAGGCAAGCATCCAAAAAGTGACGATCTACTTGCATCTGGCGGATCACGAATAATTGGGTAACGCCATTCTGATTTAGGATGACTTTATCTGCATCTCTGAAGTATTTGGACCACTCTTGCAGCATTCCAACTAATCGGTCGATTCCCATAACTGGATTTCTAAAAGAAAGAATAAATTTCTCAGGGTTTCTTTTTCTTTAAGAAAGAGAGGGAATTGTGGGAATTGTGAAAATTTATGAAACAAGGAGAGGTATTTATAGCATAAAACCAAATTCTCCTCCTCACCTTAGCATTCCCAATCCTAGAGTATTTAGCATACAATCCTTATCCTAGGATCTAGCTAAGTCATCCCGAGCATTCCTATTCCTTTTCAGAGTAAAAAATTCTCTAATTTTTAAGGACTCCTACAAACTCAAAAAATTCAAAACCTTTCTCAAAATTTTTATTTCCCAGCGCGAGTCATTTTCTTACAAATGTTAAATGCAAAACTTTGCAACTTTGCATAAATATGTACGGGACGACTCAAACAGGACCGTGCAATTCGCATAACTCCCCCGCAACATTTAACAAGATGAGCCCATATATAGGCCCACCTAAGTCTTATACGACGAGTTCAATCCCCCACGGAGTTATCATCGGCTCAGGTACATTTCTAATCCATGGCCGGCGGGCCCTTTACGCAGGTCTAAGGGACTTTAAACGACCCGATCGGAAGTCTGCCAGGTCTTAATCTTTGATTGGCCTGGTAGCTACTCTGACTTTCGCCCTGTCCAAGCCTCAGTCAGAGTGCTAGGTGTCTATAGCAGTTCCCGACAAACACCCGATGATGATCGGACGCAAACATGCTTTAACGTACTCGGAAATGGGCTCGAAATCATGGATATTTAGCTTGGGCTTTACAAATTTCACAAAACCAACCTCTAAACCAGACCCAGCAGGTCGTTTCGAGTCAAATGAGACTAATTTGGGTCGAATCCAACACCAGGGGCAAAACCGTCTTTTAGCGACCAAGTCAAACCAGGTCAAAGATATTTTCCCGAGACTACGGGTCATCCGTGTCACCTCACGTGACCGACTCGAGCTCAAACTCCACAAAAAATCAGCTACACCAATATTAAACAATTCCGTTAAAGGTAGAATTCGATCTCAAGTAGGAATTCTATCCGAAAACCGAATCGATCATTTGACCGAGCGTAGGACACTCGGCCGAGTGGCCTGTTTCAGCCGAGCCCCTCTGCCCAAATCGGGATTCCTTTTTCTTCTTTGCCAAGTAACGCAATTCTCGTTCGTCTCAACTTCTTACATTCTCGATAGGTGTTTCTTCTCGTACAAGCAAGACATCTCTCTCAACCTTCTTTTCCTATAAATAGGACCCTTTGCATGCACATTAATAACGATCAATCATATACAATATACACATACATTACACACACCCATTTCATACCTCGACACATACAATTCCCGACATTTTACGTCCAAAACCGAAGGAACCGGCCCCTATACCCGTCACCCTTCACATCCGAACCAAACAACCACCAACTCACCGACATTAACCCGACGCTCCCGTGCCTTAGCCACTTTCCGACGAGCCCCGATCCGAGTTAACAACAGCATGTAGGTTGAGGGTGTAATCAAACCCGATTTCTCTTTTCTTTTTCTCTTCCTCGTCTTTCCTCGCTTTTTTTTCTTTTTTCGTCGGTCGATTTTTATGGGTCGTTCGTCGCATCTTTATTATTTCTAATATCGCTATTACAAAAATTATTTTCAAATAACGAATAATCTTAAAAATATGATACCGATTCTCTAATCGAATATCGTATTAAAAGAATTAAATTAATCTCGTTGATGCTAAAAATCGTTACTTTTTTACAAAATACAACGATTCTAACGCGGAGAGAACTAACTTTTTTTTTCGTTTCGTTCAAATTCTTTTCAAAACAACTTTATAAAATCTTTTCTAAAAAATCATTCCGAATGTTCGATATCGATTTCATAATCGAATATCGAATATGATGAATATCGAGAGCATAGATCGAGTATAAATTAATTCATATTTATACGCGGTCTAGCAAAATTAACGATTTCTCGAAAAATCCGAACCGGGACAGCAGTCCACACGAGTCGCGCCCCCTCCCAGGCGACTCGCGTGGAGGCCTGATTCCGCGGCCCTCTTCTTCGCTTTTCTCAATTTTTTTTCCTCCAACATCATCTTTTCTACAAAACAGTTACTTAAAACCTTTTTCACCTTTTTCAGAATTATTCCGAGTATTCGATATCGATTTCATAATCGAATATCGAATACGACGAATGTCGAGAACATTAAATCAAGTGCAAATTGTGCAATATTTGTACGCTATTTAATAAAATCATCGCTTTTTCCAAAAAAATCAATTTCGAAAGCAGACCGGGACGCGAGTCGCGCGCGTCCCGGGCGGGTCGCCTACTCGGGCGAGTCGCCCGGCAGGCTGGAACGCGACCTTTCCTTTTTTTTATTTTTTATTTTTCAAACATCGTTTTTGGACAAAACAGCGTCTTTTTAGCGATATAACAGATCTCGATATATTTTTACATTATTGATCGCATTCGTATTTTCATTCGATTTATTCAATCGTTACTAACACGTTTGTTCATCTTTTTAGCAACTTCTTCTTTTCATCATTTGTTTTATTATACTAAAACGAACCTCGCATGCTAAAATACAACTTTGACGTTAATTTTCATGCATTAAACGACTTAGCAACCCATTCAATTATTCACATGCTTAGGAAAACAATGTTTGCATATCATTCATCGTATTACTAACGCGCGTATTCAAAAGTCAAACGATATCCTAGTAGAGGCCGCTAATGTGCGGGCGGGGTTGGGTGTTCTTTGTGAACTTCTCAACATGTACCCTCACCCCTTACTCAGAACCTCGGTTTCCGGATGTCCGAAACCATTGGCAATGAGAGTCATTCAATACATGATATCCGATCAAGTCAGTATCGGTATCAAATGCTAAGGGACGAACCCAATAAACTCTGACATCGAAAATGGGCCATATTTTGTACACGGCCCACTACGACATAGAGTGGGTTCGAACGGGCCCGAACTCCCACAAAGTTCGGTGGCGACTCCAACTTCGATTTAAATTTCAATTCGATCCATTCTCATATGGAGATTCATTCGTCTCCCCAAACCCGCGCGTGGCCGCGTCGGGGTGGACCTATGTCATGTCCACACTACCCCTCCCCCTTTTAGGGTCATAATATCGTTTTTTAGACCCACAACTTGTTTGACTGAACCAAAAATAACTCGTTAATTTAGGGTCGATATCTTACCCGACCCGTTCGGTTAGTGAGAATTTATTAAAATTAAATAAAATATTTATACGTAAATATTATATTATACATGACTCCTGTGAGACGGTCTCACAATACGATTATTGTGAGACCTCTCACATAGGAGTATTTTATTTTTTTAATAACTTCCTCCCATGTGAGAGGTCTCACAATAATCATATCGTGAGACCGTCTCATATGAGAAATTGTGTATTATATTTGGATTTATAATTAAAAATAAATATTTTTTATTATAAATATTCAATGTAATACAACTTTGTTTATCATTTAATTGTAAAATAATTTTAAAAGTTGAATTAATTATTATTTTTTAAATATAAACATTATTAAAGAGTACAATAATAATATTAAAATAAAAAAAATTAATATTAAAAATATTTGTTGGGCTTAAAAAGTTTATAAAATATATAGGCGTTCGAAACTATTTTTGTCTCTAATCCGAACCGTGACCCGTATAACCCGACTTATATTTGATTTGACCCATATTTGGACCCGACCCGCTGGACCCATTTGACAGGTATACTTATTACGGTTTCGCTTTATTTTTGAGGGATTGAATAACTTTAATTGATAGTGTTAGTTTTCAACCCATAACCGTAAAGTTAAAGATCGGAGTTCAGACCCTTAAACGAAATTAAAAGTATAGTCCGGGTACTAATCTTACCCTTAAATATCTTTCAATTGGTTTTTCTCTATTGTTTTTAGACATATAAACTCTTTATAGAATCGAATACGTACCTGATTAATTATTTAAATCAGTTAAAATATTTAATTACAGTTTTGATGTTTGTAATCAATCCTCTTTTTATGGTCGTGAACCCATTTTTTCGACTTGCAACCCTTTTGACCAATCCCAATATGACCCGTTAATTTAGGGTCGAAACCTGACCCATCCCATTCAACCCGTTCGGTCAGTGAGAATTTATTAAAATTAATAAAAATATTTAAATTTAAATATTGTATTTGAATTTATAATTAAAAAATAAATACGTATTTTAAATTACAAAATATTCAAGTTAATACAACCTTTTTTACTGTATCAATTAATAAAAAAACAATTTTAAAAATTGAATCACTATTTTTGAAGTACAAACATAATAAAATTATTATTTTTTTTTTTTGCAAGAGAATATGATTCATATTATTCATCGGAAAAACATGAACCTGACTTACAAAAGGATAAAACCCCTACAAGATACTACCCAAAAGAGAGCATCTTTCTACTTAAGTCCACGTTAATCTTTCTCATCCTAATGAAAACATCAAATTTAATAAGTCTAATAAAATTATTATTATTATTATTATTATTATCAAATTAAGGGTTCTTGTTTTCTCTGAACACCCATCGTGGAATTATTCAATGCTTCATTCCCCTCTAATTATACTTCTATTAATATCTTATTTGTTACACTACTTTTACAATAGTAGTTGTAGTCACATTACAATTTAAAAAGTCACATTACAATTTAAAAAGGATACGTTAAAAGTGAAAAAGGGTACGCTAAAATTTAAAAAGGGTACGCTAAAATTGAAATTAAAAAAAGGTACGCTAAAATTGAAATTGAAAAATGGTAAGTAGCTAAAATAGAAAAAAGGGTATGCTAAAAGTGAAAAATGGTACGCTAAAATTTAAAAATGATACACTAAAATTGAAATTGAAAAAGGGTACGTTAAAAGTGAAAAAGGGTACGGTAAAATTGAAATTGAAAAATGGTACGTTAAAATAGAAAAAAGAAAAAAGGGTACGCTAAAATTTAAAAAGGGTACACTAAAATTAAAATTAAAATTGAAAAAGAGTACGCTAAAATAGAAAAAAGGGTACGCTAATAGTGAGAAAGGGTACGCTAAAATTGAAATAGGGTACACCACAATTTAAAAAGAAAATTAAATCGAGTAGGGCTAGAAAAAGAAGGGTTTCTATTTCATATAAAATCCGTACAAAAGGAAATTAAAGGACAATATTTTAGATGAACTCTTAAATCAATCAGGAAATTTGAAAAAAAAAAACGATAACACGCCATTGCTGAGATTATTGCAATTATATTTGCCGACGATAATATTGTTACTATTGTAATGAATTAATGAATTTAATTGAATAAGTTAATCATAAAATGATTAATTAAAAAAAATTAAAACTACTTAGGTTATTGGGGTTCAATACCCAATTGTGATGAATTAATGGATTGAAGAAAAGCCGATTGAAAAATTGATGGATTGAAGAATCGGATTCAATGGTCGATCGAAGAATTTATCGATTAAAGGATTATGGGTCGAAGAATTTTGTAGAAAGAGAAGAAGTTATGGGTTGAAGGTTGAAGCAATTGTGATGAATTAATTTGATTGAAGAATTTTGAAGAATCCAACGAATGAGATTGAACACTATGATCCAATGGCACATATTATAGTTCTCACAGTTCTCATTGAAGGGGTATATATATATATATATATATATATATATATATATAGAGAGAGAGAGAGAGAGAGAGAGGTGGGTTCCTATGAGTCCATTATATATATTGAGTCCCTAAGTCCTCATCCCTTCCGTCGGATGGGAGATGGATCAAGGGACGAGATAAATCACTAGATTAATAAAAAAAAATTAACAAGATACTGCTCCAACAAAATAGGAAGGAGAATATTATAGTAACGTATCATTCACACTCATTCAATCATTCATTCTCTCGTTTCCATCGCTTTCTTCTTCATCGCTCTCTCGCTCACTCAAATAATTCATTCTGTTGTTCGTCGTTCTTTCTTCAAAATCACACAATCAAGACCTCATTCACTCAGTCAGCGTCTTCATATAGCGAAGGTACAATTTATTTCAAAACCACAATCGCGAAGACGTTCAAAAATACAATCGCGAAGACATTCAATCAATAGTCGCCTTCTACTTTTCATTCAATGGCTGATATGCAAATCATAGGAAAAACAAACGGTTAGTATATACATCGTAGTTTCTAAATTACCAGTTTCTGTTTAAAACGATAGAAAATTACCAGTTTCTGATTATAGGTTGAACTGCATATTCATGAAACGATATCTGCGCACACTTTTTTTTTTTTGTTATTTTTGTTCACATGCAGTGTTACTTTACTGTAGAGTGTCTGTTATTTTAATTCATCTAAGTTGTTACTTTAATTCTTCACGTCTATTATTGTAATTCATTAGAGAGTCATTGCGATATATGAAATCGTCGTATTAAAATAATAAATAAAAAAGATAATGTTTCCTAAAATGGAGGGAGTCATTAAGATGATACTGAATTTTTAGTTTCTACTTTTCTACGTTATAAATATGTTGGGTTATTTTAGTTCACATACTGTGTTACTTTGGTTTAGAGAGTCTGTTATTTTAATGCCAAACTTGTATTACTTTTATGGTCCGTTACTTTAATTTATACTGGTTGTTACTTTAGTTCTTACCATCTGTTATTGTAGCGCATTAGAGAATAATTGGGATATATGAAACCGCCGTATTAAAATAATAATTAAAAAAGATATTGTTTCCTATAATGGTGGGACGTGATTGCCAACAAAATAGAAAACAAATAAAAAGAGTAACTGCCCATTCAGAGAAACATACTGCGTTACTATAGTCAACAAGATCCAATAAAAATAACCTACAATCACAATACACAAGTTCAGTAAACGAATTATAATAGACGTTAAGTCATTCATCTTCCACCTTGTGCCGCTGCAGAAATCTCCTACTATGGCTGAAACAAATAAACCGTAATTTTTTTGTCTTTGATTTATACTGTAGACACCATAGAGGCAATACTCCTTGTTATTAGATTTTACGCTCATTGTATGAACACTGTATTACCACATAATTTTTAAAATATGTGAATGAAATCTAACTGGCATTATTTTAGTGCACAATAGCCGTTACTTTAATGCACACCACCCGTTACTTTAGTGACCGTCATCAGTTACTTTGCGTCTATTTTATACGCATCTTCTGGTAATTTGATTAACTCAATGCAGTGGTTTGCTTTTCAGATGACGCAACGGCACACGAATGGTGCAGGGATGTAGGTGAGAGTTTCATGCCATACGTAGGGAAGATATTCAAAGACCAGGAAGAGGCGGTAAACTTTTATAAAATCTACGCATTGGCCTGCGGGTTCGATGTGAGGAGGTACACAACGAAAAGATGGCGGGGTGGTGAGATTAAATCAAAGTTGCTGGTATGTAACAGGCAGAGTTTTAACAAAAAAAAGAAAGTCAGCGGAGATGCGGCGTCCAAGGAGGTGACGTCGAAGGGGGAAGCGGTCAAGGAGACGGCAGAGGGAGTCACTGTGAAGGAACCAAAAAGAAAAACTAAGGTCCGTCGTATTGGCTGTATGGCAAGAATTAAGTTGTTCAGCAATGGCGGACCTATGAAAATTGTTGTTTTTCACAGTGGGCACAACCACGAGCTAATTTCACCAAAAGACAGAGAATTTCATAAGTTATCAAGAAACCTCACGAAATACCACAAGCAAATGATCCTGAACAATTCACGGGTATGTATTGAGTAGCTTCTTGCAGGTTCAATTATATAAGTTCAGGTCACTATGTGTTTAGTACACTGCGCCATGGGTAATATTTTGTTACTGTAATGCACATGCTGTCTTACCGTGGTTCATAACATCCGTTACTTTAATGAATGCCGTTTGTAAATTAAAAAAATGTCTGGCACAATTAATCAACGCGTTACTTTAATGTCGTCTTACTGTTACTTCAACTACTGTCATACGTTACTTTAATAAAAGAATTGTTTCAGCTGAAGATCGGTGCCACGCAGACGTACAAGATGTGTAAGGAACAGGTTGAAGGGTTCGCAAACGTAGGTGCCAGCTTGGTCGACTTCAAGAACTTTGGCAGAGATATAAAGTGCTTCGTCCATGAGAGAGATGGTCAGTTATTCATTGATCGTTTCAGAGGTATGGCGGACAATCGGGAGGGATTTTTTTTATTACAACCTGGATGACGACGGTAGTTTGAGCAGGGTATTTTGGGCTGACGGCATTGCTAAGAGAAACTACAGGTTGTTTGGTGACGCAGTTTCATTCGACCCAACATACGGGACGAACAAATATAAGATGATATTCACCCCGTTCACTGGTGTCGATCACCACAAACGATCCGTGACTTTTGGTGGCGCTCTCATTGCGCACGAGGACTTTGAATCGTTCAACTGGGTGTTTGAACGGTTCTAGAAGGCCATGGGTGGCAAGGAACCTGCATACATCATCACTGACCAGGATCCCGGGATCATAGCATCGTTCGCGAAGATGTTCAAATCAGCATGGCAACGGTTTTGTATGTGGCATATAATGAATAAGGTACCCACTAAATATGGTGCCTCGAGGGCTGACTACCAAGAATTCCTGAAGAAGCTGAATGCAATAGTGTGGGATGAGGACATCGATGCAGCAGCATTCGACGAGCGGTGGATGGAAATAATGGAGGAGCACGACGTGGGCGATGTTCAGTGGTTCACAACTACATTTTCGATCAGGAAGCAGTGGGTCATGGCACACTGCAGGGATCTGAAGATGGGTGGCTTAATGCGAACGACACAGAGATCGGAGAGCGAAAACAGTTTTTTCAAACGGTTTGAGAACCAGCATGGAACGTTGGTTGAATTCTGGATGCGGTTCGAGAGCGCAATGGATCAGCAGAGGTATAACCAGAAGAACCTTGACAGCGAGAATCTACAATCTCTGCCGAAGACAATGACCCACCTCCTGATAGAACAGCACGCAACAAAGGTGTACATCCACTCGATTTTTGATGAATTTCAAGAGGAGGTGAAGGGTTCAGTGGGGACGTGCAGTGTGCGAGGATTTGCTGAACGGGATGGGGTTGAACTAACTACAGTGAGGGATGCCATCAGGGGTAAAGAATTCCTGGTCAACTACAAACAAGGTACGCAATGGCCTGCTTGTTGTCTTCATTTATACGGGATTTATGAGTTAAAGTAACAGAATGAATATATCAGAATAACACACAACATGAATTAAAGTAATGCGATTTGTATTTTGTGGATCCGGCACAAAATGCTTTTGTTGTGCGTGATTTGTGTATTAAAGTAACATAATGTATGAATTACAGTAACACAAGGTATGAGTTAAAGTAACGCGGTTTGAGGCTGTTAGTTATGATAGTCTTAATGCTTTAATAACATCCTGCAGAGACGTCGGACATCAAGTGCACATGTAAATTGTTTGAGACAAGGGGAATACTGTGTCGACACATAATTTGGATATATTCATCTAAGGTACTGACAAGTATACCCGATAACTACGTTGCGAGAAGGTGGTCGAGGGATGCACTGCGCAATTCTCGTGTTGGTGACGACGGTCTGGAAGGCGATGATATCGACATCATAGAAGGAAAGCAGATAGAGATGTCTAAACTGTGGTCGGAGGTTCATGAGACGATGGGTATTCTACGGTCTTCTAGTAAAGAAGACGTGGAGAGCATATGCGCTTTGATCAGCGAATTCAGGATGAAGCTTAAGCCGATTGGGGGTAGCAAGACACTGAATAAAACCCAGGAATAAGAAGAGATGCTGGGATGTACGTCAACAGCAGAGATAACGATACTCCCGCCAAAGATTTCCAAGACAAAAGGAAGCGGCAAAAGGTTGTTATCAAGCAAAGCAAAATCCGTTGCACTTGCAAAGAAGCCCAAGCGCATGTGCAACAATTGTAAGCAGATGGCGCATCACGACAAGAGGAATTGCCCCAATCCCTTTGCAAAACGACCGCCAGCGACAGTCGAACCATCTAACGATGAATCAGAATCAGAATCAGAATCAGAATCAGAAGATGAGGACGAGGAGGATGCAGAAGATGAACCAGTATTCTGATTAGGGAACTGTGGTTCTTAGACTGACGTAGCCTAAAATTTACAGTAACTGATTGAATGAATTACAGTAACACTTTTTAAAGATTTTATTTAAATACAGACATTAATTCTTTGGTGAATATTATGACTAGAGTAAGTTTCGGTTAAAGTAACACACATAATTCATTAAAGTAACATGCTAGATGAATTAGAGTAACACGGAATACCTAATTCATTTTTAAAGTGTTGACTGAATTACATATATTCATTCCTTGGATAATATAATATTTTACTAGAGTAAGATTCAGTTAAAATAACATACATTATTCATTAGAGTAACATGCTAAATGAGTTAGAGTAACGCGGAATAATGTTAGTCGAATTACAGATATTATAGAAGTTATTCTTTTTCTATTTGTTTGTGGAGTACTCAATGAAGAAGGCATTACAATTTTGTTTAAGTATGATGCTGTGTTGATCCTGTGTTGAATTAAGAGACCATGATGCAGGGTGAAAGATATTAGAGTTGAAGTAACACATGACATTAATTGAAGTAACAAATAATACGAGTTAGAGTAACAAAGTTTAAAGGATATAATAACATTGAAGTGTGACAGAATGTAAGCAACTGTTTTTCTGACAACACAATTTGTCAAAACCTTGTACAAAACGACGGTTATGTTTTTTGTTAAACGAAAGTACTAGTTAATCCAACCATTTACGGGCTACTGTTTCCGGCCCTTTCCTCGCTTATAGGTATTGAGCCCCTTATCCTTCGATTCTTCAATTAATTTTGTCCTGGCTACCACAAACTTTTTCACATCAGCAATCAGCCGCTTCCGGGCGCTATTCAGGTCTGCTAAGAGAAGAGTGGCTGCAAGCTGAACCACTAGGTATCTTCTGTTTACCTTCCTGCCGAGGTCTTCATGTACGAATTCACGTCCCTCGTACAATAGCATGTGCATCAGAAGAAATATCCCTGACTCATCCTTGTTCTTGACTTTGTCCTGCCAACCAAGCTTAATCGTGCGGAACTTGTACGCCACAATTTCCTCCGCACCAAGTACTTTATAGAAGTCAAGGAAATCACTCATATTCCCCACCTGAATGTCATTGATGATAAGAGTCAAGGAAATCGCTCGTTGGCACGCAAAGATTGTGATTAAAAACTGATTAAACGAATAAAAGAGAGGCTCACAATTGTCTTGATGGATGCAAAGAGGTCTGTATCTCTGATTGCTGTGTAGTGACAGTGGTCGAGGAGATCGACTGTCTTTTTCATTCGGTTGATTACTACGCAGGAGAAGTACCCGTCGACGTTGATGGGCACAAAGAACAATTCAGCGTCCAGTTGCAACCTACCACCACAATTACTCCTGAATATATGTCATTGCTCCATCAAGGCATCTGCATTCTGAGTGGACGGACTGTCCGGATCTTCGGCAATAATCCTCATTACCGCATCCTGTAAAAAAATGTTCGGATTGGGTGAAAATTTACAATCAAATACAAAGTAATTAGTTGGTGTCATTGTGGTGCAGTGATCCTTCTGTTACTTTTGCAACTGGCGTTACTTTAGCTCACAAAGTGTGTTACTTTAATTCATGAGATCCGTTACTTTAACCTGTATCATCTACATTATTGCTCTTGTGACATATATGATGTTACTTTAATTGAAAGAATTTGTCACTTTAGTCGATATTATCTGTTACTTTAGTGTCCACTCTCTTTTCACTACACATTCTGTCGATTGATTATACATTCCATGCACAGTTAATTTAGTACATACCGTTTGTCGCAGACCAAAATACGCCATCTTCGGAGAATTACCCGACCCACTGCCGTTTGCAGCGAGGCTGTTCATAAGCATTGACCAGCAGTCGACAACAGATGACGACATGTCGTCACCCGGAAGCACGGACATCACATCACCCCGAGTCATTACAGCCAACGGTGAATACTCCGCAACCATTTTGTTGTTTTCAGAACGGATCGTTAGGCATTGCGAAACAACAGATAGGTGACAAAAATTTAGACAACAATATGTTGACGATATGTGTAGTGTTCGTGCTATTACCTGCCGTTGTAATTGTTGTGCTGAATTAAGCAGTAGTCCACGACATTTTTCCGCATGACGGGGAGATTTCCAAGCAAGGTCCTGTTGTTTGAGAGGAATGGGCATGCCACCGGTACACTGGGATCTGCATCACCACAGTCAATGGAGCATCCTAAGCCGTCCCCGTCACCCCTAGCTCGACTACCAAGGACAGATAATGACCTGGTGGTGTCCGGTGATTGATGTGCGGGTTCTGCAGCGGGTGTTTCTGGAGTGGATGGTGGCCCACGGCTCTTTTTAGAGGGTCTATCGTCAGGGATCGCCTCTCCTGACCTCTTTTCAGGCTCACTGACGGACGTGGCAACATCTGACATAGTCTTACTGATGGCATGGTTGGCTTTATCAGTTACAAAGGAGGACACCCGCGATATTAACACGTCCCTCTCCTTATTAATGTCACAGAGACACAGCGTCGCGGCAATTTCTGCCCTATACAGATTGTTTGCCTCGCTGGTCCCCAAAGGACAGTCGAACTCCTCACCGGCGTACAACATCATGTGTATCGCGCTTGTGGAGTCTTTATCAATCAAAATTAATACGAAACCCGTTGACGCGAAATCGAACATCACGTAATCCGTAAGGATTAATAACGATATCGTGACGCGGAGGGAATCGATTTTGGTCCTAATTAAATTAATAACGATTTCATAAAAACTTATTTCAAGTATCTGATACCGATCTCGTAACCGTACATTGCACGTTATGAGTATTGAAAACCGAGTTGAGTTTAAATTATGGAGTATAATATTTTTACATAACTCGGCTAACTATCGATTTAAAGTCAATAAATTCGAAATTATCACCTTTTCAAAAATGAGCAGTAGCTCGTACAGGGGGCACTTAATTGAGTATCATGGCTCACTCGATCGAGTGACCCCTCAAAGAAGGGGAAAGAGGTCTTTACGAAGGGCACTCGATCGAGTCCCTTCCATGACTCAATCAAGTGGCCCCCATAATACTACTACGTGAGCCTCCTACATATAACAAGACTCGTCAAATCTTTTTTTTACGACCTTGGTCGTCACGTGTTAAGTCAATCACGTGTTAATTCTTTCAAATCATGCATCATATCGTTTTTTTAATCATCTAATCTATTTGCATTATCGTTACTATATCGTTTATTCTAATTTTGCTCGTTGTTTTGTATTGTCCGGGTTCTATTTCCGCCCGCGTAACTTGTAATTTGTTGTCGATTTTATTTTGGTTGTTTGTCATTTACCATTTTATAAACGAACCGCACATGCTAAATCACTTCGACATGAACTAAATGCATTAAAATGATGTAGTTTGAACATAATTCACATGCTTAGCTAAAATGTTGTTTGCATAACATTTAATCGTCATACTAACGCGCGTACACGAAAACGAACGATATCCTAGTAGAGGCCGCTAAGAGCGGGTGGGGTTGGGTGTCCTTCGTGGGCTTCCCAACACGTACCCTCACCCCTTACTCAGAACCATAGTTTCCGGATGTCCGAAACCGTTGGCACACAAGAGTCATTTGATGCACGATTCCCGATAACTCGGCGTCGGTATCGTAATGCAAAGGAACAAACCCATAAGCTTTAGCACTAAAGCGGGTTGTGCTTTGTGAACGATACGCCTAAGTGTAGAGTGGGTTCGAACGGGTCCGAACTCCCATAAAGTTCGGTGGCGACTCCTAACTTCGATTTAAATTTCGACCCGAGATCAATCTTACCACGAGATTCATTCGCCTATCCAAACCCGCGTGTGGCTGCATCGCAGTGGACCTATGTCATGTACACAAACCTCACAATATCACCAATTTAAAAAAAACAGGTGAATTTTGTGTATGTCAGATATATGAGAAATGTTTGGTTTGAATTTGAACTAAATATTGAGATAATCTACCCAGTTTCTTAACGATGTAGGTTGGTGGATCAGGCACTCTCGAAAGGAGTCAAAGTTGCAGTTTGCCATACATCTAACGAGAAGGTGGTATGATGTTTGCTCAAAAAGACATATTTATCTGTTGTTTGTAGATTGATCAGGAAAATCATAATTAGATATCGAATAGATGAAGTATATTGTTTTTAGATGTCGTCTATAGTTTCATGCTTGCTGTATCCAGATTGAGCATACAAGATGCATATTTTCGATGGAGATGTTCCTCGGAAAAAGCATGATCCCATAAATTCTTCTTCCCCTCATTATCTTTATGCGCATTTTTGGACAAAATGAATCGATTTTCTATGAACAAATTTGCTGAAGTGGAACTTAAATTATAACGAAGGCTTTGTTAAATGTTCATGACAGGCACGAAGATGCAAATATGGAGCAGTCGAGGGCATTCTTGGAGCGCAATGGCAGAGGGATATTGGGACTGAATGGTGAAGAAGGTTAAGAGGTACGAAGATGCAAATACATGTGCAAAGCGTAGTAGCATTAGCTTGGTGTTATCATATTTTGCATCGAAGAAATGAAAGTAGAATAGAGGAGTGTATATATTCTCCCGAACAGGTCAAGGAATTTATAATGTGAGAGATCAGGCTTCAAACTAGAGCAAAATAAGGTTACCGATAAACACTCGAGATGAGGAGTGGTAGAAAGCCAAGGAATAATTGATATAACATAGTTTGTATACCTTATTCTTATATATAAAAAATTACATTTTAAGTGAAAAAATGTTCATCCCAGGCTATCTACAATCTAGCTAGTAGCGACAACTCTCGGAGTCGACCCTACCAGGTACAAGTATGAGATCATTTGTGTTGTCGTGGAGGACAGTGCGATTGGGCCATAGTAACCAAAAGCGGGTTAGCAACTCAAGATTTCCGCTTTGCGAGTTTTTCGGAGTATGTTTCAGCACGAAAAACGTATAAAAGGGGTGAAACCCGTGCACTTTGTTGGTTACAAGTACACAGCTGATGAAAACTTTGAGAATGCAGAGGCGGTTTTTTATTGCATTTGAGACCCTCCGCAAGAACGTTTGGCCAATTTTTAGTCGTTAACGTTTTTGTTTGACAATTTTCAAGTTTACAGATAAATGCTTAAATGTCTTTATTTGAAATAAGAAAACACAAAAATTATACTCTTTTCGTCCCGGTCATTTGTTTTAGTACTTTTATATTATTTGTGAGAAAAATTAATGTGTAGACGTTTTTTTACCATGTAGAATAGCATAATTTTTTGAGAATGTCGAGATTGTCTCACAATAATCGTCTCACATGAAAATTTGTACAATTTTTGAATGAACATCGCGCAATTTGCGCGGGTTAAAACTAGTGTACATACATAGTACATGTACCATGAATACTACATAATATTCCGTATTTTATTTGAGTTCATATATGATATATCACATTCATAATTTGTAGTTTTATTTCAATTTATTTATAACACAACTATAAACTGACCCGTGAATCTTCACGGGTGATAAAACTAGTTTAATGTAAATAAATTACGAAGATGAAAGGATTAAATATAATCATTAGTACATATCAGTAAATTACTCTAATACAATACCATTGGGCCACCTACAAATTCTATTAGGGGTTGTTTGGTTCACCGTGTATGGGTATGAGGTATGGGTTTGGAATAACCAAACCCCATACCTTGTGTTTGTTTGTGTCTTTTTTTGTTTTCATACCCATATCTCAAACCCATGAGGTATGGGTTTCTCATACCCAAGGGTGGGGGTGGGTATGAGAGTTGATACCTTGGTATCAAATCAACAAAAGTGTGAAATTATATTCTATCACAATAATAATAGATTTTTTAATTAAAAACATTTTATTTCTTTAGATTACAAACATTTTTATCCCAAAAATTACTCATACCAGAAATGAACCAAACACCGGATATCAGGAATGAAGTTTCAAACCTATACCACCCTGATATGATTCCTCATTCCATACCGATACCTTTGTGCGAACTAAACGGCCCCTTAATTATTAACTAGTATAGCCCCGTGCAATGACGCACGGTATTTTTGGTAAATTTATTTAATAATATATTTCATTTTAGGTTTTCAACTATAAATTCAATTCTTTTATTTTTATAAATCTATCAATGGTACATGTACAGATGTACCTTAGGTATATATGAATAAAAAATTACATTGCAAAATAAATCAAAATAATTTGATAATGTTTTGAAATGTCAGGTAAATACGTTTTTTGTCACAAAGTTAACGACATTATATTAAAATTTCCAAATTTATTTCATAAAAAAATTCTCATTTTTGCATTAATGACAATTAATAGATTGTGAATTTATTTAATGTATGTAATGATTGTTTTTCTTCCTTATTTAGAGTAGTAGAGTTTAGAGGGGAATTTTTTAGAAAAGATTATTCTCTTAGTGGAAAGGGAATTGTAATAATAACAATTATGGCATGTAGCGTGATGTGGAGTAAAATATAACGTGATATAATAGTTATGGCATATATATAAATTATATATAGAATTTATGGCATAATATATGAGAAATAATGTAGATATGGATTATAATGTATAATAATGTAGATATGGATTATATATGGATTATAATATGTAATACTCCCTCCGAGATCCTATTATTGTCTCATTTGGTTTTGGGATGAAAATTAAGAAAGTGAAAATGAGTGGTTCAAAAAAGAAGAAGGAAGAGAGAGAAATAGGAGAATAAATATGAACCACACATTGATGACCTCAAAAGAAAAGTGAAACAAAAATTAAACTCAGCTAAAAAAGGAAAGGGGGACAATAATAGGAACTCAGAAGGAGTATGTAATCCTCTATTCACTAAAACAAAACCAAGGGGCAAAAAAGTCTTTTTAGTTTTCCCGCCTAAATGCTCCCCATAATTATGAAAGTGGACTTTTAATCAAAGAATTTCATTTCAACTTGAAGTCCAAGTAAATGAATCCTATGACAATTTTATTTAATATATATGAGCCATAATTTACCAAGGTAATTTTAGGAAGAAAATATCTCCAATAACTATATTCCCTAATATTTTGTGTAATTATAATCCTTAAAAAACAATTTGGTTACAAAATAGACAAATGAATAAATAATAATAACCAAATAACATATCAAAAGTTATACAAAGTACTAGGTATTATTTCGGCAGATATATAATTTCCGAAGCCTTACTTTTTACCAATTAAAAATTCAGTTATTTATTTAATAGTAGTAATCATATTTAACGTCGTTAATGTAATGAAATTAAAATACTTAACCATATTTACAATTAAAAAATTGTAAAAACTACTACTCCTATATTATTTTATAGATATTTTATCATTAAATGGTATAAAAATTATAGTTAATTATTTTTTAATTATTTTTGTAATTTACAATATTAACATTATAAATTTTTAATAATTATTTTAATTATTTTTAATGACACATCATCGAACCAGCGGGTCAACCCGGGCTTTAATCGTAAATTAACGGATTATATCAGGTTTGAACCACATGGATCGTGGGTCAAAGTTTAAGGGTCTTGACCCTAAAAAGATGGGATAGGTTTATGAGTCAAGTCAAGATTTGACATGACTACTTTCTACACTAAAAATCTTCTATCTAATCATCATAATCCCCTAATTTAGAAATAAATTAATTTTCGAAAATACTCTACTAAACAGAGAGGTAAACGGTTGAAGGCTGCACTAAAAAAAAAGCGCAAGTCATTGGCTTAGGCAGAAGAATATAATTTTATCACGTCACTAAACTCTTTTAAAAACAAAATTAATTAAAAAACCGCGTGTAGGCACGGGTTTTACACTAGTAATATATGGATTATAATGTAGATATGAAATTTATGCATTTATATGGAATTTATGGCATAATAATTATTATATAAGGCAATCATACTATATTATATCACCTCATATCACATTAAACGCATATATGAAAATTTCTAAAATGTAGATTGATATATTGATATATGAATTAGCTCAAGCGCCTTAATAATTAAATGACCCAATGAAGATAAGCCCATTAAGTAGCCCAACTGATGGGGGTCGGTAGCCTGCCACGGATCGCCCGCCATTCGGGCCCCGAGGAAGCCTGACCCAAAGATGAAAAACGGCCTGCTTGGCAGGCCATCAGGGCAAAACCTGGCTGAGAAACCTCCAGAAGGTGACCTCAGCTGCTCCAAGCTCCAAGCAGACTCCTTCCCTGCCCGTCAGGGTCATGCCGCATGCTGGTTGAGCTAGTTGAGCCCCCCCTGCTTGCCAGTCCTCAGGGCACTCTCGCCCCCGGCAGGGTCGGAGGGAAAAAGCCAGAACCCTTCCTTCCAGGCCTAAGGTAAAGGGGAATAAGTGGACGAGGTGAACCCACGTGTCACCCTCCCGTCCACTCATTCCTCATTTTTCCCTCTCTCTTCTTTCTCTCTTTGGGAAATGTATAAATACTTTGTCATTTCCCACATGAAAGGGGTTAGACTTTCTCTCTCTAGAATCTTACTCTAAAATCACCACCTTACTCCTCACGAGTAAGGTTCGTCAAGGCATTTCACGGACTGACTTAGGCATCGGAGAGGGTTCCCTCGGACACCTCCGAGGCCCTGTGCGTTCTGTGTGCAGGGAGCAGGCCACCTCCACCGGGAAGGTCCGATCACCGGAGTAAGAGGAATGAGAGGTTCGGGAAGTTAGACGATCATCATCAAATCAGTATCGAATTCAGCAACCCGAGTCCAAGTCGGGTTTATTGTTTCCTTACCGGAACAATTTGGCGCCGTCTGTAGGGAGAATTCGGTTGTGCTCACGAGTTACCCACAAAAATCAACCACAATCAAAATTATGCCTGAGATTGTTGAAGCCAGTTCTGGGGCGGGTCCAACGGTACCACCGGTGATCCCCCTGTATGGCATGCCCCTGCCAGAGATAACGCCCGCTGCCACAATCCCGGGAGTAAGGCGGGCTAGTCTCCAAGGGGCGCCCAACAGAGAGACTACAGTTGCAGCTGGGCAGGTTGGTCATCAGAGGCCCAGCTTGAACCTCACCCCTGCCTAGGTTGCACAGACTACAGCCTTCTTCTCAGCTATGCTCAATCAGGAATTTACTCCGGAGGACCTGGTCGGCAGGATCGCAACGACTCCCAGGCAACTTCACTTCGAAGGTGTGGAAGGGGCCGGGGGCATGAAGCGAACCGCTGCCCGGAATGTCCAAAGGAAGGCGAGAAAGACTGCTCAAGGGTATGTGTAGGCCCAGAAATGCATCATCGGCAATCAAAAGCAGCCTGCTCAGCAGCAAGCGTTTTCCATACATACCACTGAGTCCACATCAGCCGTCGAGAAAAGAGGTTTATCCCAGGATCTCCAGGATCGGATGAGGTCCAGGGAACCTGCCTCGAAGCACCTGAGGGAGAAGCAGGGAGGTGTCTTTTCTAGGCTAACACCGGCTGAGTCACAGCGAGCTCCAAGGTTGTCACAGAGCCTACAATCAAGGCTCAACCATGGGCAGCCACTGCGGCCTGCTGGGGTCAAGGCACCGTCAAGATGATAATCTCGAGCCACCTCAGAAAAAACGGCCCAGACATCGCTCACTTGCAAGAGAGGATGGGGCTATGAGTAGGCAGCCCCCCAGGCACCGCTCCCCCAGTGTGAGAAAACCGACCCCTGGCAAATGGGACGACTACGGTTACCACTCTGTCGGGAGCAGGTAAAAAATGGTGGGCAGACCTACCAAGACGCCACTCCACCCTGAGGTGCAGGGGTACCCCATCCCGAAGATTAAAATGCCCTCTGTTAAATTTGACGGGACCACTGACCCGGAGGACCACCTGGCAGCCTACGAGAGCCATATGGGGATGTATGACGCAGACGATGTTGTTTAGTGTAAGATTTTCCCTACCACCCTCGTCGGCCTGGCTCAAGGATGGTTTAGGGACCTGCCGCAGGGGTCGATTAGCTATTTTATAGAACTGGCTGAAGCCTTCTTGGACCAATACGCAGGAAATAAGAGGCGCAGGCTAACCCCATTCGACCTAATGACCCTAAGGCAGAAGAAGGGCGAGACCGTCAGAGAGTATTTGAAGAGGTTCGACCTATCTTTCCAACAGGTCAAAGAAATCGACGATCCGACTGTCGCGTACGCATTAACCAACTCGTTGCTCCCAGAGAGATGAAAAATCAAATGATTAGAGCCCAACCAGAAACCCTGGCCAAGGCTCAGAAATTTGCTGAGGGCTTCATGCTGCAGGAAGAGTTCCACAGCCTGCCGGATACCCCCACAGGGCCTTCCAGGCCACAGGGGGGACCGCATGGGTAGACGCAGCAGGGGTAAGGCAAGCAAACAGAGAGCTGAGGAGAGGGACACCCCAAGGAAGGAGCGTACGGCCTATCAACCCAGGTTTGATAGCTACACGGCCCTCAACAGATCAAGAGCGGAAATCTTTGAGCTGGAAAAGGAGACAGCCAAGTGGAACCGCCCCAGTAAGTCGCGCAGTCTGAAAGGTGATCCAAAGAAGTTTTGCACGTTTCACGATTGCGCCGGACATACCACTGAAGAGTGTCGCCATCTAAATGATGAGATTGAGAAGCTCATCAGGAATGGTTGGTTGAGTACCTACGCTGCGAGGAACAAGAGTCAGAAGGAGATGGCTGACAAGCCTGAAGGCTCAGTACAAAACCGCCTGATAATTCATGTGGTGTCAGGAGATGCGGAAGGTCAGACAAGTAAGAGAGGCCAAAAAAGGCAAATTCGTGAGCTGCGAAACCGGATATGCTACGCTGAGAGGGCAGGGAGCCCAAAAGACCTGACCCTGACTATCACCCCCCAGGATGCAGGGCGGGTGGTGTACCCTCATGGAGACCCCCTGGTCCTATCTCTTGTCATCAGCAACCACATTGTGAGAAGGTGTGTGGTGGATACAGGAGCCTACACCAACCTGCTATACAAGGACGCGTTTGACAAAATGAATCTAGAGAAAAGGCACCTCAAGCCTGCCCCCGGATCGCTGTACGGTTTCAACGGAGCGGGCGTGCTCCCAATGGGGATCATCGATTTGCATGTAACATTTGGAGAGGGAGCCTCAGCCAGATATATCAGAGCATCGTTTGTTGTTGTGGATGCAAAATCGACGTATAATGCCCTGATAGGCAGGGCTACCCTGGATGAGATTGAGGCTGCCATATCGATCAGAGCCCTGACCATAGCCTATGTTACAGATTTTGGTATGGAGGGGAAAGTGCATGGGGACCAGGAGTCGGCCAGGCAGTGCTACTCCGTAGCCTTGCGCACCCATGAAACAGAAAGGAAAGGTAAGCGGAAAGCAGACAGTTCCCCCAGCAGGGAGGGCGAGATTCTAGCCGGCCAGCAGAAGGCAGACCACCTCGAACCTGGGGGGAAAGTATGCTAGTGGAACTGGAGCCAGGGAGACAAGTCCTAATAGGGGCAGACCTGGAGAGTTCCTACCATGAAGAATTGATTGAAGTCTTAAGAGACAACAGGGACGTGTTTGCCTACTTGGTAGACGAGATGCCAGGGGTAGATCCGGCCCACATTGTTCACAAGCTGAACGTGAGCCCGGAGGCACGCCCTGTAAAGCAGAAGAAGAGAAATATGTCTGTGGAAAAGGATCAGGCCATCAAGGAGGAAATCGAAAAACTCCTGAAGGCTGATTTCATAGAAACTTGCGACTACCCAGAATGGTTGGCCAACGTAGTAATGGTGAAAAAGTCCTCGGGCGCCGGGAGGATGTGTGTGGACTTCACCAACCTCAACAAGCTAAGGCATGCCCCAAGGATTGTTACCCCCTGCCAAGAATAGATCAGTTGGTAGATGCTACAGTGGCTACTCCATGCTAAGTTTCTTGGACGCCTTTTCAGGCTATCACCAAGTGTACCTCTGGCAGCCGGACAGGGTAAAATGCGCGTTCATCACCAGTTCTGGTACATTCATGTACAAGATGATGCCATTCGGGCTTAAAAATGCAGGCGCCACCTACCAACGGCTGGTCGACAAGGTTTTTGAAAACCAGAAAGTTAGAAACATCGAAGCTTACGTGGATGATGCCATCGTGAAAAGTAAAAGGGATGAGGAGCATCTAAGGGATCTACAGGAGACTTTCTCCTCCCTGCGCGCCTACCGAATGAAACTGAATCCTAAAAAATGTACCTTCGGAGTACGCTCGGGAAAGTTTCTAGGCTTCCTGGTCAGCGCCAGGGGGATCGACGCGAATCCAGAAAAAATCCAAGTTGTCCTGGACCTGCCAGAGCGAAAGACAATCAGGGACAGACAACGCCTGACCGGCAGAATGGCCGCCCTGGCACGGTTCATTGTCAAATCAGCAGACAAGTCAACACCCTTCTTTAAAGTGTTAAAAGGAAACAAAACGTTCAAGTGAGAAACTGAACAAAAAGAGGCCTTCGAACAGCTGAAGGAGCACCTGAAGAAGCTGCCCACCCTGGCAAGGTCGGTGGCAGGGGAGAAGCTCTTCCTTTACACTGCCATAACAAACTCAACAGTGACCGCGGTAATTTTAAGGGAAGAAGAAGGCTCCCAGCAGCCGATCTATTTTGTAAGCCATGCCCTGGGGGCAGCAGAGAAGAATTACCCAGTTGTTGAAAAACGGCTTACGCAGTCCTCATTGTAGCCAGGAAGCTCCGACCTTACTTTGATGCCCATCCCGTCGTTGTACTGACTGACCAGGCCCTGGAAAAAGTCCTAGAAAAATTCGAAAAGTCCGGAAGATTGCTAAAATAGGCCATAGAGCTAAGCAGGTTAGGAATATCATACCAGCCCAGGACTGCCATCAAAGCTCAGGCCTTGGCAGATTTTCTGGCGGAGTGTTCTCATTTAGAGGGGGACGATCCACCCGCAGAAGAATGGATAGTATACACTGACGGATCCTCTACAGCCAACGGTGCGGGGGCAGGGATCGTGCTGACCAGCTCTGAGGGAACAGACTTCGAGCATGCGCTCAGGTTCACCTTCCCTGCATCAAATAAAGAGGCTGAGTACGAGGCCGTATTGGCAGGTATCAATCTGGCTAAAGCCGCAGGAACAGAAAGGCTTGTCCTGGCAACAGACTTCCAGCTCATAGCCAACCAAATCAATGGTGAATACGAGGCTAGAGATCAGGCTATGGCATCATACCTGGAGCGGGTAAAGCGTGAATTATCTGAGTTGAAATCCTATGAAGTCAACAAATTCATCGGTCCCAGAACAACCGGGCAGATGCCCTGTCAAAGCTGGCCAGCTCCAGCCTGCAGGATATAAGAAGGTCAGTGTGGGTAGATGTAATCTAAGAAAAATCCACCACACCCTACAAACCCGTCAGTGTCATTGAAGAGGCAGAATCAGAAGACTGGATGACCCCAATCATCCAATTCAAGAAGTATGGGACCCTTCCGCAGGACCCAGTGCAGAAGAAAAAGATGTCAGCCAAGGCCGCATGGTTCATACTAATTGGCGAAGAACTGTATAAAAAATCGTTCTCCTCCCCCCTGCTCAGGTGTCTGGGGGCAGGGCAGGCCGCAGAGGTACTAGATGATATACACTCAGTAATCTGTGACCATCACATAGGAGGAAGGTCACTGGCACACAAGGCCCTGAGGGCAGGCTATTACTGACCGACCCTGCTTGCTGATACCAGGGACCTAACCTGGAAGTGCAGGAAGTGTCAGCTCTTTGCCCGATCAATACATGCACCTGCCCAAGACCTCAGACCAATTATGTCCCCCATCCCTTTCGCCCAATGGGGGATGGATATTCTAGGACCATTCACTACAGCGACTGGGGGCAGAAAATTTCTGATAGTGGGAATTGATTATTTTACTAAGTGGATCGAAGCTGAGGTTGTCCCAAACATAACAGAGCCGACGGTCAGAAAGATGATATGGAGAAATATCATAACAAGGTATGGCCTGCCAAAAGTGTTAGTCTTCGATCACGGAAGGCAGTTTGACAACGACCCCTTAAGGGCTTGGTTGGAGAGCCATGGCATAACCGTCGCCTACTCAGCCGTCTGCCACCCCCAGACCAATGGGCAGGCTGAGGCGGCGAACAAGCAGATACTGAACGGGCTGAAGAGAATGGTGGATGAGCTCAAAGGAAAGTGGGCAGACGAACTGCCAAGTGTGCTATGGTCGATTAGGACCACCAGAAAGGAGTCCACAGGACAGACTCCATTTGGCCTGGTCTACGGGGCCGAAGCCCTGCCACCTATAGAAGCATGAATTCCCACCCTCCGATCCCAGCAATACAATCAGACGAGCAATGAAGCTGCAATGACAGAGGCTCTTGACCTAGTCGGAGAAGTAAGGCAAGAGGCCTGCGCCAACATCGCCGCCTACCAGCAGCTGGGGTGTTCAAAAATTGACCTAGACCGGCAAACCGGACCGGACCGGACCGTAAGGTCCGGGTCGGTCTAGACCGGGGCACGTACCGGTCCGGTCTCCGGGTCCCAAAAAAGTTGGTAACCGGTCCCCGGTCCGGTCCGGTCCACACTTTAAAAAAATATCAAATTTAGTGTATTTTTACGGTCCGGTCCGGTCCGGTCTTAAGAGGGTCCGGCCCGGGTTTCTTTGTTAACCGGTCCGGTCCGCGGGTTTGGGTTTTTTGGGTTTCTGGTCCGCGGGTCAAACCGGTCCGGTCCGGGTTTGGACCGGTGAACACCCCTACCAGCAGCGAATGAGAAAGGCTTACAACAAGAAAGTAAGTGTAAGAAGCTTCCAGGTTGGGGACCTAGTTCTAAGAAAGACACAAGCTGTCGGAAGATCAAGGGAACACGGTAAACTAAGCGCCAATTGGGAAGGCCCATATGAAGTCACCCGGATTGTGGGGCCAGGAACCTACAAAATTGCCAACCCCGAAGGCCAGGAGCTGGCCACACACTGGAATGCAGATACTTTGAAAAAATACTATGCGTAGAAGTTAAAAGTTCTTTTCTAGCTTTCTATCTCTTTCCCCAGAAAGAACGGCGGAGGACGGTCAAGATACAATGTCGACAACTCCGACCACAGTGTTTAAAGTTTCTTCAAGAAATGAAAAGATCCCCGAATTTATACTCGTTGTCTGTTCAGATTAGCTCTTCACACACAAACGAGCAGGGGGCAATAGAGGGAGGGCCTCTCTGTTGCAAAACCCAGGGAAAATAGACCCCCCAATAAAAAATACAAAGTCCCCCCACCTGCCTCTGGGCAGGCAGAGGGCAGGCCCCCTGGACTTCGACTAGAAGCCAAGGTCAGGCCAGGCCTCATGCGCCAAACCAACAAGGACTGGGAAACCCCCAACCTTGTATAAAAAACGTAAGTCCCCCAGCCTGCCTCTGGGCAGGCAGGGGGCAGGCCCCCTGGACTTCGACAAGAAGCCAGGGTCAGGTCATGCCTCATGCGCCAAACCAACAAGGACTGGGAAACCCCCAACCTTGTATAAAAAACGTAAGTCCCCCAGCCTGCCTCTAGGCAGGCAGGGGGCAGGCCCCCTGAACTTCGGCAAGAAGCCAGGGTCAGGCCAAACCTCAAAAGGAAAACGATGGCATAAATAACCAAAAGAAGTGCATTCACAACAAATTTAGAAGAGTTTAACAAAATGGGCAACAGAAATCCAAAATACAAAAGAGTTAAAGGGTTACATTAGCCGGCAGCCGGCCACATCAGGGCCCAGCGCGCAAGAAGATCAATAAATTAACAAGGAAGCATAAGCGCAGAAGAGTAGGAGTAGGAGCCCTCAGAAGACGACTGCCCTGCATGTTACGCAGTAGGGGCATCCTGGTTAGCATCAGGAGCCTCCTCAAGCGATCTGTTAGCCCATGCCTCATTCTTGGCAGCATAGAGGGCCTGGAAGGCATCCTCGTCGAAGTCTGGAAGCATCTCCCTAAGATCTCCATGACAAACTTCAGGGAAGAAGAGGCTCCAGCGTTAAAGTTCTCCGCCACCGCAGAGTTGGCCTCCTGGATGATGTCGTTCTTCTCCTTTTGCCATTCCTCGCCATGCGTCTTCAAGTCACCCTGTGCCTTCTGGAGGTCTAAGTCGGCCTTGGTCAGACGGTCCTCCAGCTCAGTCACCTTTCTCTTAAAATGCTCCAGCTCGGCAACTGCTTTCTTGGCCCGCTCCAGCTCGACAACCGTCTTTCTGGCCTGCTCCAGCTCTGCCTCCAAGTTAGTTGCTTCCCTCACAGCCCTTTCACCCTGAGCCTTCCAGCGGGCTGCCTGGTCCTTGGCTTCCCCCAGCTCGCCCTCGTACTTCGCCAGCTGATCCTTCAAGCTGGAAATAAGAGCAACATCCCTCTCAACCACCGCCAAGCGTTCAGGAAGAGGAAACCCAGAAGTAACGTTTAATTCCTCATCACTTAAACGGCTGAGAGCCGCCAGTTGCGAAGAGGCCTGGAACACCCCGGAGCAACGTTGGATGAACTGGATCACCTGGCTGGTAGAGTAGGTCAAGGACTTGGTAAGATGGTCCGTCAACGCAGTGTTGGAGTCGGAGAGCAAGGCGGAGGCGTCAATACTATCGCCAGCAGTAAAATGAAACTCAGCGTGTTCCTCTGAAAACAGGGTGCTTGGAACACCACGAGCAGGGCGCTTGGCCTCAGGCGTGTTGGCATATGCCTCCAGATCCACCACCGGGATGTCGTCCATCGGCTCCTTATCTTTCCTCTTCCTGCCAACCAGAGGTTGGCTTTCCCCAGTTTCCTCATAATCCGAGGGTTTTGACCCCACAGGAGGGAGAGTCCCAGCGGGGGAACCTCCATGCTTACTAGCATGGGAAGGGGTGGCCTCTGAGGCAGCCTCCCTCTCTACATCTCTGGGGGCAGAAGTTGGAGCTGCAGGCTTTGAAGGAGTCGGCTAGGGAGGAAGAGGAGGAAACTTTGCCCGGTTGACTGATATGCTCTTTACAAACTTCATCAGGGCCTTCCCACCTTTCTTATAACTAGAGGGAAGGGAAGGACGTCCGGCAGCAATTGTAAGGTCCCTATTCAGGCCAAGGTCCCTCAACTCCCTCTTTGACCAAAGGTGAGTGGCGAGATCTGCAGAAAAGGGAAAAAAGTTAACCAAGGAAGAATACAACAAAGTAAGGCTAAGAGAGGGCGGCTATTATCGGAATCCCCGAACTACCTCCTCCAAGGCCGGGAGTCAGACCCACTCGGGTCAGGTAGTCGTCAGTAGCTATGAGTTTTTGCGTGGGGGAGCCAATGGTCAGGCCTAAATACACCTGTCTTATCCCTAGAGGAGGCAAACCGCTTGACCAACTCCAGTTCTTTGTCGGTCAATTTCACTTCAAGGGCCTTCCCCCCAACGCCAGGGTGGTACTCCTGGCAGGTCTCCAACCGAGTATGAACGTGATTCCTGAAATGCCGGAGAATCCTCCATCCTGTAGCGCTATGAACATATAGGAAGTTATCTTTCCAGTCCTTCAGACTGTGCAAGATCGGCCAGACCAGGGAAGAGCTCTTCTGCTTGAGAAGAGAGAAATACCCGGGAGAACTCTCGCCCTCGGTGGAGGCCACCATCTGCAGGCCAGCCATAAACCTCAAAGCGTCTATGGTGGGCCCCTCGCCCAGAAATAATCAAGTCCAGGTATAAGCTATCAATGACCTAATCGCCAGGGCGGTCAACTGGGCGATGGCCACATTCATGCGCCTGAAAACATCTTCCAGGAAGGGATGCAGGGGAAAACGCAGGCCGAACTCTAAACACTTATGGTAGATGGCTATGCAGCCGTCAGGGGGATTGCACACAGTATCCCTCTCTCCAGGGATGATGATTATGTAGCCCTCCCCAAAGTTGTAAAATCTGGCGATGGCCTCAGCAGCGTTTTTCTCCAAAATAAGGTCCCGATTCTTGGGGGCTGGGTACGTCCGCAGGGGGATCTTATACTTAGTCTTATCTAGATAATAGGTCCTCCCTGGCTCCCTAGGGATAAGTGGGCCGGCGATTGTGGAGGTGTCAATCTCCATCGCCTCGTCATCAGAGTCAATGACGTTAAAAGGAGCAGGTTTAGGGGAGTTGGCGCCCCCGCTATCCTCTGAGTGGTCCTCCTCAACCATCCTAACACCAGGTCCCCCAGAGGAGGAGGCAAGGTCGGTATTAACCCTATCCCTACCCTCTGCCCTTTCAGTCGAAGGGTCAGTGAAAGAGAGAATCCGAGCACGACGGTTGGCCATGGTGATTAAAGAGAAGGAAAAACAATGAAATGGAAAGACGAGGAGGACATGGATTAAGATTCTAACCTAATTAATGGCCGCCGGATGAAGATGCGGGAAAAGGCTCCTCAGTCTAAGACGTTTAACAAGGAGAGAGTATGAAGAGGGGTTTGTAGGTTTTCAAATGTGTAAAGGAGGGAATGGGGGAGGTAAGAGTACTTTTATAGGCAGGAGAAGATGGAAGGCCGCCCAGTCAGAAGGCTTCCCCAAGAAAAGCCCCCACGTGTCACACATTTTGAAACCCAACCACCCATCACTTCCCAAGAGGCCTCGAAAAAAGGCAATAAGGGCAGAAAGTAATCATTGCATGACGTCACTCATTCCGAAAAAAAAAACAGGAACACATGAAAATCAAGCCCACCTTTTTCTTATTAATCAAAAGACCCAAAAGGGACCAAATTACAAAATAAGTAGGATAAAAAGATATTACAAAAAGAGCCCGAAAGTCTGGCTCATCATGCCTGCAAGCGCGAGGCAGGCCTAGTCATCATCAAAACCCGGGGAGTAATCCCCGGGACTATCACAACCACCAGCGTCGGATCCCCAGTCGCAGCTGCTGGAATCCTTGAACGGATCATCAGGGCCCTCTTCTTCATCCCTGTCAGATGAATAGCCCTGGCCTTCACTATCCCCTGAGTCGTGGCTGCTCGAGTCCCAGTCTCTGCCATACAGGGCCACCCTGGTGCCCTCGGGGGAGCTGTAATCCTTCTTTTTTTCTCACCAAGGGAGAAGAAGGGCTTGATTCAGGGGAGTAGCCCAAGTCAGGGCAGTCAGGATCAAAGTGCTCAGGATGTAGCCAGGGGAAGCACCTGTAACATCCCCTTAAGGAGCAACCCCCCGCCTGGGTACAGCGTTTGGGCCAAGGCCTTACAGGGGATGAAGACTTTTTAGGGCGCTTACTGGCCCTAGATAAAGGCTTCACCCTGACATTCCGCGGAAGACGAGAGCGTGCTCATCTGCTACGACGAAGGGCCAGGTGTGCCTGCCCGGAGTATCTCAATCACCAATGCCCCCTGAAACGGAGGACGTTCACATAAATTCCACAACGAAAGACCATTTTTCTCAACCAAGACTTTTTTTCTTTAAAGAAGAATAGAGGAAGATGAAGATGGGTTGTGAAAATGATAAAGTAAAGTCGGAATTTATACAAGGGTAAAGGCAAGGCATTAAATGGCGCCTCAACCAATTTTACAAAAAAGAACCAATCATCAAACTGATACGCTGCTCAAAGAGACCGCTTTACAAGAAGAATAATCATGAGGAAAAACATCCCAACTCTTTGCATGCCCAGAGTAGTTAAGACCTTTGTCCTTGGGAACATGCGACGCATTAAATGCCAAGATGGGATTCAAGAAGTCAACCTCCCGCCATCCCAGTCAAGATGTCGCCTGCTGAAAAGGAGCCCTGCTCCCCCTCAGCCGGCGAGGGCCAATTGATGGGGGTCGGTAGCCTGCCACGGGTCGCCCGCCATTTGGGCCCCGAGGAAGCCCGACCCAAAGATGAAGAAAGGCCTACTTGGCAGGCCATCAGGGCAAAACCTGGCTGAGGAAGCCTCCAGAAGGTGACCTCAGCTGCTCCAAGCTCCAAGCAGACTCCTTCCCTGCCCATCAGGGTCATGCCGCATGCTGGTTGAGCCAGTTGAGCCCCCCCTGTTTGCCAGTTCTCAGGTCACTCTCGCCCCCGGCAGGGTCAGGGGGAAGAAGCCACAACCCTTCCATCCAGGCCTAAGGTAAAGAGGAATGAGTGGACGAGGTGAACCCACGTGTCACCTTCCCGTCCACTCATTCCTCCTCTTTCCCTCTCTCTTCTTTCTCTCTTTGGAAAAGGTATAAATACTTTGTCATTTCCCACATAAAAGGGGTTGGATTTTTCCTCTCTAGAATCTTACTCTAAAATCGCCACCTTACTCCTTACGAGTAAGGTTCGTCAAGGCATTTCACGGACTGACTTAGGCATCCGAGAGGGTTCCCTCGGACACCTCCGAGGCCCTGTGCGTTCTGTGTGCAGGGAGCAGGCCACCTCCGCCGGGAAGGTCCGATCACCGGAGTAAGAGGAAGGAGAGGTTCGGGAAGTTAGAGGATCATCATCAAATCAGTATCGAATTCAGCAATCCGAGTCCAAGTCGGGTTTATTGTTTCCATACCGGAACACCAACAAAGTTGGCGCGAAAACATGAGTAGTGTTATTTGGTTAGTGGAAGGGGGGTTATTAATATATACTAATTATACTAATCAAATATACTGTAAATAATCTAATCAATCAATTAATTGCGCAATTAATCAATCAATTAATTAATATGAGATATAGAATAAGATTGTATATGGGATAAGATTGTGCATATCATAATAGTATGACAAATCATAACAATATATAGAAATAATTATAATAAGCCCAACAATATCATGGCATATGATTACAATTAATATGCACGGGTAATTTAGATATAAGTCCAACCAAATTTATTAAATAATCCAAAAGTAGACCCATATGGTAGTAGGCGGGAAAGTTTTTGAGAATTGTTATTTGATTAGTGGAAAGAGGATGCATTAAAAATACAACTATCTTGGGCCCCTTATCGTTTGGGCCCCGGTTCTTAGAATCGGGTGAACCTAATCGACGGGCCTGGGTACAAAAACATAATGTACTGATATCACGTGTGATTATAAAAGTGAAGGGACATCAAGTAGAAAATCTCTTATTGTACTTTATACTCTCTCCGTATAATAGCAACCTAGTATTCACATAAATAGGTAGATTCCACATCATAATTGCTCTTGCGATTGGAAAAATAAACATAAATGAATATGGAGTAGTATATTATCTACGCTTTATTTTTAGCAAAATTTTGAAATATTCTTTCCAATTGATATACTATATTCAATAAATCAATACCGACATTATCATATCATATTTATTACGGAGAATTTTAAATACATCGATCTAAACCTGACCCGATTTGTGGAACATATAACATTAGAAACTCCCCATACCTATCGAGGATGAGGAAGTAGACAATGTGGAGTCCATTATCGATACCCCAGTCCCACGCCCCGTATCCTAAAAAAGAATTTGGACAAACTGAAAAAAGTCTAACAAGATCAAAGTTCTTATCTTCAACAAACCCAGTACTTTAGCTTGCAGCTTCCTCACATCTCTCCCTCTATTCTTCTTCAAATCTAATCAAAAACCCAATTCAATTCACTTCTGGGTTTTGTACCCACTTTCAATTCATCAATGGAAGCTTTAACAGGTACATCATTCTGTTTGCCACCATATTCAAAAGCTCCAGCCCCAAACCCAAACCGTGTTCTTCTTCATATGAGAAGACAAAAACAATATAGTAACTGTTATTCCTAGAGCCTCCATTGCTGTTCAGCCTAAAACCCCAGAAACTAAAGTTGATCTTACTCGGATTGATACTAGAGGAAGGTACCTGTTTTGGTAAAAATTTACCGGGTTACGATTTAAATTGCGGGTTAAAGTGATCGGACTAGCACTTCCCAAACTAATGAAACGAATCGAATCTACGAATGAAAAACAACGCAAGAAAGCAAGGAGACACAAGAATTGGTGACACGGAAACTCAATGTGGGAAAAACCGCGGCGGGGAGTCGGAATCCCGCCAAGTTTCTACTATGAACGGAAAGTACGAATAATGAATACGAGTACAGTTTTTTGGATTATCCGAGACTATTGTATATTTTGCTAGTATGTTTTTTGGGTTGGAGTATGTTGATGATGACTTCAATGACCCATCTTCTTGTATTCTTCCCTTTTTATTCACTTCTTCCTCTTGGCCGTTGTTTCCTCTTTTCCTCCAGGTTTCTCTCCCCTTTTGGTGGAACTTCCCCCTAGAATTTAGGGGGTTGTTCATTGACTCGGTCCCTCACTTGGGATGGAGGCTTGCCTCCTTGTATTGGGTTGTACCTTTGTTCGGCCCATTCTCTTATTGTTTCACACTATGGACTCCGCTTGTTTGTTGTATTTGGTTCCGGGTTCTGACATGTTGATCTTGGTTCGTATTTGACTTACGACTTTCTTGACTTTCGGCTTTGACTTTTTGACCTTGTTTTCGACTTGGAGAATGCCACGTTGTTTCCCGAGGGTGCGAATTTTATCCCAAACAAATGCCCCCAAATTTCCGACTAAGCTCATATTAGGCGGGAATTTTTGTTTGTGTTCATCGTGGGTAATTCTGGTGACGATTTATTTTTCGTAGAGTTTGTCTTTTGATCTACCTCTTCCGCTTCTCCAACTGATCTTTTCTCTCTCCTCATGATGATTTTTTCTTCCCCCTCATTACTACTCACACTTCCCCGTACTACTTCCTCTCCCCTACCCCATTTATTCTTCCTCTCACTCTAATTACCTATATTCCTTCTTCAACTCCAAATTTCTTTCAAAATTCAAACCAGCTCCATCTCCTCATCTCCTCACCGCTCGTTGCCGCTGCCGTGCCGACATGTCTCTGTCGCTTCAATTTCCAGGTGATTTCCCTTTCCTCTCATTTGTTATTTTCACTCTCTCTATGGCTCCCAAGTCGGATCGTAGCAAATCTCTGATTCTTCCTCCACACTCTTCATCGTCGTCGTCAGCGATGTTCTCTTCTTCCTCTGCTCTTGACTCAAAACACTCCTGCAATTCCCGCTTCACCGACAAAAACCTTCCCTTTATCAGGGAAGTTTTTGGATTTGGTGAGGAAGTGGAGGTCCACCTTCCTTCACCTGGGCAGAGGGCAGACTCCATCCGACCGGGGTGGGTCTGCATGTACGCCTATCCGTTCCTTTTGGTTCTGCGCTTTCCCTTTCCCCCGCTTGTCCAAGAGTTCCTATCCTACTACAAATTGGCTCCCTGCCAGCTAGCCCCCCATACTTGGCGAATTTTGCTGTATTTCTGCGCTTTAAACCATCGTCATCAGAAGAGCTTTTCTCTTCGTGATGTGTGCGCCCTATTCCAGGCAAGACCCCTGGGATACGGCCAAGTAACCATGCGTTTGATAGACAAGAATAACCCTGGCATAATTTTCCCGGCAAATCCTCCAGACGCCGGTTGGTTCAGAGATTTCCTTTTTGTGAAGGCTGAGTCCATACCTCCTTTCTCCCACGACTACCTCTTCTCCGAATGGAAATCCACCAAAGGTACTCATCATGCCCTTAGTCTTCGAATTTTGTTGCATACTCATGGTTCTTACTGATTCTGTGCTGCAGGCTTGAAGCAGCCTACTGATGTGGCAACAGTTCTTGACTTTGCCGCACGACTCTCCAGCCTAACCCTTGAGCAACGAACCTTCAACAACCTCTTCATCCTTTCAAAGAACGGTGCTTGCCCTCCTCTCATTCCGGACATGTCTTCTAGTGAGGGGTAGTTTATTGAATTGACTGGCGTGTATTTTGCTTTTCTTTGGATGCAGGACTCATTCTGTGTTTTGTTTTTTTTAGGCAACCCCAAAGCTCCAATGACTCTGGATCGATTCAGAGCCAAAAGAAAAAGCATGGCCACCCGTTCGTCCTCCAAAAAGGGTTCTGGATCTTCCTCTGCCTCCTCCACTGGGTCTAAGAGAAAGCGCAGTCTCTCTCCCCTTGTGAAGGCTTATCCTGTGCAGGATTCTCCCGTGATCGACCTGCCTGATTCTCCTCCGAATTTTGCTCCTCAATCTGCAGGGGGTAACCCTCCTGACATACTACTTGCATTTCCTGGGAACTTCGGGACGATCAGGACCTTGACAGACCTGTCTCTCCTAGACCAGCTTCTCTTCCCAGGTTCAGAGGCTGTGATGGCTAGGGAACCTCTCCTCGAGGTGTTTGCTCATGTTTTTGCGCATGCCTTTGAGGTAATTTCTTTTCCTGACTCTTGATCTCGCCTGGTTTTGGGTACCTTACTGACTGTTATGGTGTTGTGCAGACCCTTCAGATGGCTTTGTTCTTGAAGGGTGGTGTGTCCCATCTCAGGAACCTAGGGAGCCAGCTTCAAGCTGACAAGGCTCGTCTGCTGGATGAGGTTGAACAGGCTAGGGAGGAGGTTGCGGAGCTGAGGGAGAAGGCTACTAAACTAAGGGAGGAGGCTGCGAGGCTGAGGGAGAAGGCCATGAAGCTGCGGGGGGAGCTAGAGCAAGCTAGCAAGCAGCTCGCCGAGGAGAGGGAGCGCAATGCTACTGTAGAGGAGGTAAGGGCTGAACTGGCGCAGGTCCAGAATGCTAACTCTTGTCTTCAGGAAAAGGTTGCTGACCTGAAGGAGAATATGGAGGGTGCCTTAAGCTGGTCAGCTTTGAGCACTGAGATTCAAATGGTCAGCGCCTATAATCAAGGGAAGCATAGTGGTTGGAACTTGGCTGCTTTGGAGGAGCGGATGAAGGTGGAGTTCCCCGAAGGCTTCAATCTGGACATTCTTTCTGGGGGTGAGGAAGAAGTGGTGGAGAAGTCAGTCTCCTCTCCTCCTGTGGTCCAGGAGACGCTTGGCCAAACGGATGTTGCTATTGATCCAGCTATTATGGTGGAGCCCATCGCCAGCCTTCCTCCTGCAGAAGATGATATCTAGGCTGTTTAGCCTTTTCTGATTGTTCTCCGGTTTTCCTGCCCTGCGTGGCAGATAAAAATATTTTGTTAAAAAATTTAATCCTGTTTGAATTTTACCTCTGCTCAAGGGAGCAGAGTGTTTTGAATATGTTTAGATACAATGCTCTTAACTGCACTCATCTGTGTACTTTGTTATATTTCTGTGTTTGATTTGTTTGTTTGTTACCTTCTGTTTGTATGCATGCCTTTGTTTGTATGGTCGACCTTCGGTAGATGGTGGCCTGGGATTTAGTTTGCCCACTCAGTCAGAGGTGCCACGCTTTTGCGTAGGTGCTAAGTGACGCAGGAGACTGTGATGTCCTGGTTGTAGGCACTTAGCACAAGACGCACGCCTGCTGTAGGAATTGTGCACTCCACCAGATTAGCTGTCAATATTAGTTGAAAGAGAGTTTGGCAAAATATGGTGAAGATGTTATGTTTGGAAGTATTGTTGAAGGAAATTTGTATCAACAGAAATATGTAAACTTAATTTTTAGATGTGCGTAAAAAGAAATCAAATTTTGCAACTTATGAAAATGGAAGATTCGTCTTTAGGTTTAATTTTGCAGTCTTGTAAAAAAATGTGAGAATTTTAAACTAAGTCTAAAAATGCTCAAGGAAAAAGATTTTGAACTTGAGGATATGTGGAAGCTGAGTCTTGAAGGCGTATGAAAAGAGTTTTAAAGTTTGAGGATGTGAAAAGATCAATTATAACGGATTTCTAAAACAAAAGAAGGATTTTGAATTTAATTAACAGAAGAAGGATTTTTAAAACAATGAAGGAAAATATTGAACCTGGGCTCTGGTGGAGGTGTGTTCAGCAGATTAGATGCTTGTTTTCTGGCGACACTGGCCTGTACTTCTGGCGACTTTCACTTAGAAGAAATACTTCTTCAAGTGTACTATATTCCAGGGTTTCTGGATGATTTCTCCTTCCATGGTCATGAGTCGGTAGGCTCCATTTCCAACCACCTTCTCCACCTGGTAGGGTCTCTCCCAATTGTATGCGAATTTTCCTGCCTGCTGATTTCTGGTGTTTTGGAATACTTTCCTCAGGACCAGGTCTCCTTCCTGCAGGACTCTGATCTTGACATTCTTGTTGTAGCTTCTGGCGACTGTCTGCCTGTAGGAGGCCATTCTGATCTGAGCATCAGTTCTGAGCTCATCTACAGTATATCCGAGTTGTTCACCATTTCCTCCTGGTTCCTTTTTTCTGTTATGCACCCATATCTGTGAGTGGGCACCCTCACCTCTGAAGGAATGACTGCCTCAGCACCGAAAACCAAGCTAAAAGGCGTCTGCTCTGCAGCTACTTTGGGTGTGGTTCTATCTGACCACAGCACTAGGGGGGAGTTCTTCTGCCCATCTGCCTCCTGCTTCCTCCAGCCTTCTCTTCAGGTTATCTATCACGATTTTATTGCTAGATTCCGCCTGACCATTGGACTAAGGATTTATGGGGGTAGACTTACTTAACGTGATGTTCCACCTGGCGCAGTAGGCTTCCATTTCGTTGCCAATAAACTGGGATCCATTGTCGCAGATAATTTCTGAAGAAATGCCAAACCTGCAGATAATATTGCGCTTAATAAAAGATATAACCTGCTTCTCAGTCACCTGAGGGAATGCTTCTGCTTCTATCCACTTGGAGAAGTAGTCGGTCATGGCGAGCATAAAGACTTTGTTTCCTGAGGCTCTTGGTAATTTGCCGACAATATCCATTCCCCACTTCATGAAGGGCCAGGGAGAAATTACCGGGTGCAATGGTTCTGCTGGCTGATGGTTGACTGGAGCATGCCTCTGGCAGGCATCACACTTCTTGACATACTCTCTGGCATCCCTGCGCATTGTCGGCCAGTAGTATCCTTGGCGAAGTGCTTTGTTGGATAGACTCTTGCCCCCTGCATGATTTCCACATTCGCCACTGTGGAGATCATGCATAATAGTCTTTGCCTCCTTCTGACTTAGACACCTCAGGTATGGCCAGCGGTTGATCTCTTGAACATGATACCGTCGATGAGGGTATACCTGGATGCTTTCATTCTGAAGCTTCTTGCTTCTTTCTTATCTGCTGGCAAAAGGTCCTTCTCCAGCCATTCTTGGTAGGGTTTTCTTCAATCTAGGATTTCCTCTTGCTTTTCTGTAGTGCTGAAGATTCTCGCTTCTCGTAGCCATTGCAACCCTTGCTCTGGTGAACTTTCTTCTTTCTCTGGTGACTGCTTCTCCTGTGCATTCTTCTGAACTGCTGGCTCCAGCACGTGGACAATGGGTATGGTGGATACTATGCCTGGCTTGAAGGTTGCCCCCAGAGTTGCCAGAGCGTCTGCTTCTGCATTCTGGTCTCTTGGGATTTGGTTGATTGAGAAGGCTACAAACTTGAGGGAGAGCTCCTTTGCCACCTCCAGGTAAGCCATCATCTTGGAGTCCTTTGCTGCATACGAGTCATTCATATGGTTAACTATCAGCTGGGAATCACCGTACACCTCCAGGTGCTTGATTTTGAAGTCCAGCGCCAGCTGGAGACCCAAGATTATAGCTTCATATTCTGCCTCATTATTTGTTGCCCGGAACTCGCACCGTACCGCCTGAACTATGAGATCCCCTTGAGGAGACTTGAGAACCAACCCTGCTCCAGACCCTCTCATATTGGAGGCGCCATCTACATTCAGCTTCCATACCTGTTCGTCCTTGTCTTCCTCTAGAAGGAGGATGTCTTTCCCTGCTTGGGTCTGCAGTGCTGGGCTGAAATCGGATACGAAATCTGCCAACGCCTGGGACTTTATTGTTGTTCTGGGGACAAATTGCAGGTCAAAGACGCTCAAGTGTATGGACTACTTGGCCATTCTTCCTGACAACTTAGGTTTTCTCATAATAGTTTTTAACGGGTAATTCGTTATTACAGAAATAATATGTGACTCAAAATAAGTCCGCAATTTATATGATGCTATGACAAGCGCAAGTACGAGTTTTTCGAGAGATGTGTACCTGGTTTCTGCAGGAAGCAGAGACTTACTCACATAATAGACTGGATGCTGCGCTCCTTCGTGTTCCCTCACTAGTACTGCGCTAACTGCTACTTCGGTTACTGACAGGTACAGGAAGAGAGGTTCTCCAGGCTCTGGCTTTGACAGGAGTGGTGGAGTGCTTAGGTAGTGCTTTAGCTCATTGAACGCTTTCTCGTGCTCCTCAGTCCAATCAAACCTTTGAGCCTTCTTCAGGATGTCATAGAACAACCGACATCTATCTGAAGACCTGGAGATAAATCTGTTCAGAGCAGCAATTCTTCCAGTCAGCCGTTGCACGTCCTTTGGCTTCTGCGGGGATTCCAATTGGAGAATGGCTTAATTTGCTCTGTGCTGGCTTCAATTCCCCTCTGGGTCACCATGTATCCCAGAAATTTCCCACACGACACTCCAAACGTGCATTTCGAGGGATTCAACTTCATTTTGTACTCCCTCAGAGTGTTGAATGCATCTTCTAAATGCGCCGTGTGTTGTGAAGCTTGCTTTGACTTGACGACCATGTCGTCAATGTATACCTCCATGGTGTCGCCAATTTGCCTCTTGAACATCATATTCACCAATCTTTGGTAGGTAGACCCTGCATTCTTCAGACCAAAAGGCATAACATTGTAAAAATAGATACCTCTCTCAGACCTGTAGGTTATGACGCTTGGATCTATACTACCATATCATCATGGGACCAAGAAAAACAATCCATGTTAGTTTTTAATAATTCAATGATACTTTGGCGAATATTACATGTACATTCTGACCCGATTAGTACTTTTCGCTCTGGATGTAGCTTGTCTATGTTGACTTCATCTAGCTCCGCCAGAGGTGGTTCGACGTATTCTTGCAGAGGCAGATGAAGGCTCTGTAGTTGCTATGCTGGTGGACTTGCCATCTTCTTGAGCGCTATCCTGTAGCAATCCTTAGCCTCCCTTTGGTCTCCACTGATCTTCTGCACTCCCCAGGGTGTTGGAAATTTTAGGCACTGGTGGTAAGTGGAAGTAATTGCCTTCATCTCATGAATCCACGGTCTTCCCAGGATTACGTTGTAAGTAGAGGGACCATCGATAACCAGATACCGCACTTGCTTGTTTACCCCCCCTGCGTAGGTTGGAATTGTGATCTCCCCCAAAGAATACTTGGTTTCTCCACTGAACCCTATTAAGGGAACCGCCTTTTTGCTCAAGTCTTCTTCGCTAAACCCCATATTCTGGAGGGTTTCTAGCATGATGAGGTTGACTGAACTCCCGGTATCCACCAGTATCTTCCTAACGGTGCAGTTTCCAATGGAAAGCGTGATGATGAGGGCGTCATGGTGGGATTCTGGAGAAGACTCCACATCTGTTTCGTCAAAGGTGATCGCTGGAAGGTCTTGGCAGCTGAATTCTGCAGGAGTACTCCGGTTTGTCTCCTCTGGACTGAGAGGAATGTCTTTTGGCTGCTGAATAAGTTAGCCCACACAGATCTGACCCTCCAGTAATCACGTTGACAATTCTGGTGCAGATTGGTGGTGGGGAAGGTAACACTTGGTCTACTGCATTCACTCTGCTGGAGCTTCTGGCCATGATGTGATCCAAGTTCCCCTGATCATACTGGAACTTCACCTCCTTCCTGAGCAGGACACATTCATCAGTGTTATGCCCTATGTCATCATGGAATTCACACCTTTTGTTGGCGTCCCTCCGGTCGATGGCGTACTCTTGTCTTCTGGGCCATCTGACTCTGCGCCCCAATTCCTTCAGGGCTTTAAGTACGCTAGTAAGGTTGGTGGAGAACCCATATTCGCTTACTTTAAGTGGGAGTCCTGGGCTCTCCTTCTAATCCCTTTCTTCAGAGACTTTGTTCACATTTCTGTCATAGGGCTTCGACCTCTCGCCCCTCCTCTCTACTGGTGCCTTTCTGGAGACGTGCTCAGAGCCGTATGCGGCCTTTTTGGGACCTGAATCTTCCTCCAGCCTGATGGCTGCCATCGCCTTGGTCTGCACATCTTCAAATGTGGCACAAGGATACTTGGTGAGATCCTTATAGAGGTCTGAATCCTGTAGGAGCCCTTGGCGAAAGGCTTCTATGGCGGTGGCCACATCACATCTGGGAATGGTAACCTTCTCCTTGTTAAACCTGTTGAGGAAATCTCGTGTAGACTCTTCGAACTTCTGCACTACTCGGTATAGATCACTGGTCTGCTTTTCTGGCTTCCTGCTGCTGGCGAACTGCTGGTTGAAGGCATTGACCAAGTCAGCGAAGGAGGTGATGCTTCTGTTGGGCAGCCCGACGAACCAATGGAGGGCTGCTCCTGAGAGTGTGGAACCAAACCCCTTGCACATGCAAGCCTCCTTGAGTGGTCCAGTAACAGTTACCACCATCATCTTCTGCTTGTACTGGTTGATGTGGTCTAGGGGGTCTGCAGTGCCATCATAGAGCGTCATGGCTGGCGGCACAAAGCCCTTGGGCACAGCAACGCAGGCCAGATTGTCGGTGAAAGGTGAATCGGCGTAGCTGTCACGGGCTGCTCTCTCCAGGGGGCGTGGCATTCCAGAAATTTTGCTGATCAGGTCCCTCAGCTCCTTCAACTCCTGGTATTGCTGATCTGCTGCACTGACTGCTCCTGCAGAAGGGTTAGGAACAGGAGGAAAAAAAACGGAAAGGTGTACTCCCTGCCTGAGGTGCTTCAAGGTGTTGACTGCTCGGAGGAGGAGGAGGAGGAGGAGGAAGAGGAAGAAAAGATGCAGCTTCTGCAGATCTGGACTGTCATTCTGGTGCCTGCTGGAGTGGGGCCCTGGGTGGCCAAATTGCTTCATGGTGTGGACTGCTACCACCGGTCGCCAGATTAGTTAGGAATCCTGGCTCCCATCCAGGTGTCTGCTGGCTGGGAGCCGCCCATGCTCCTCCAGAGGATTGGCAGCTGGACATGGTGCTCACCCCTGGTGAATTCATTGGTTGCCATCCCGTTGTCTGGTGGACCGGGGTACCTGCAAAGGACAACGAATTAGTTTCCCGATTTTCAATGGTAAAGGGAGTATTACCTGTGACGTAAGATCCGCCGGATGTGGGGCCATGGGTCAGGTAGCCGAGCCCTTGAGGTTCAATGACATGGCTCGGTGGTGCTAGTCTCAAGGCTAGCCTAGTGACCAATTCCTGAGGGAGCGTCCTGGAGGTTTGCGTGCTGGCAACAGGTTCTCTACGGGTGCCAGATTCTCCTTCAGGTATCAAAGGCATCTGCAGGAGTTCTGGCGGCAACTGGACCGGTGCGGCTGGAGATCTTGACGTTGCCAACATTTGGGCTCTTATGTCTCGATTGTCTTTCTGCAGAGTCTTCACCGCCTGACGCAGAGCATTAATCCCCTGGAGCACCTCTTTCAGGGGATCTGGCGAAGTTGGGATTTCAGAAAAACCTTCAGGTGCTCCCCCATGGATTGATGTCCTGGACGAGGAGCTCTCTTTGCTGGACTTGAAGGGGTTAAGTGCCTTTGACACCACAGGCGGATGAGGTGGTTTGGAAGCTGTCGGCACGGGCCCTGCTGTCAGGCTGACAGGAATTGCCTGAGTGAGTGGTGTAGAAAGTGGACCTGTTGATCCTATGGGCAGTGCTCCTTCAGTGGACTGAGTCGAGGCCTCCAGACTGCAGGAAGGATTTTGATCGGATCCGGACATGATGGTATGCGAGTCGTCTTGCTGTAGGATTTGGCTAGCAAACGATCACTTTGCCCCACGGTGAGCGCCAAATTGTTTTGGTAAAAAGTTACCGGGTTACGATTTAAATTGCGGGTTAAAGTGATCGGACCAGCACTTCGCAAACTAATGAAACGAATCGAATCTACGAATGAAAAACAACGCAAGAAAGCAAGGAGACACAAGAATTGGTGACGCGGAAACCCAATGTGGGAAAAACAGCGGGGGGAGTCGGAATCCCACCAAGTTTCTACTATGAACGGAAAGTACGAATAATGAATACGAGTACAGTTTTTTGGATTATCCGAGACTATTGTATATTTTGCTAGTATGTTTTTTGGGTTGGAGTATGTTGATGATGACTTCAATGACCCATCTTCTTGTATTCTTCCCTTTTTATTCACTTCTTCCTCTTGGCCGTTGTTTCCTCTTTTCCTCCAGGTTTCTCTTTCCTTTTGGTGGAACTTCCCCCTAGAATTTAGGGGGTTGTTCATTGACTCGGTCTCTCACTTGGGATGGAGGCTTGCCTCCTTGTATTGGGTTGTACCTTTGTTCGGCCCATTCTCTTATTGTTTGACACTATGGACTCGGCTTGTTTGTTGTATTTGGTTCCGGGTTCTGACTTGTTGATCTTGGTTCGTATTTAACTTACGACTTTCTTGACTTTCGGCTTTGACTTTTTGACCTTGTTTTCGACTTGGAGAATGCCACGTTGTTTCCCGAGGGTGCGAATTTTATCCCAAACAGTACCCATCTAAAAATTTCATCTTTGAGTTTTTTTTCTTTTTTTTTAAATATATTTGTTCTGTTGTAAATTGGTAATGTTGCTGTTTTTTTGATAAGTTATGTGGAGGTTAGGTTGATTGTCAATGGGTAATTGTTAATTTAGCTAAATCACATGTTTTTTAGATTAGCATTGATGAAAGTTTAAATCTTTTTTGAGTGCAAATACAGGAAGTCAATGGTTGAAATTCTGATGTACATTTGTGAAATTTTGGGTGTAAGTTCTTTATATGAATTTATCATTTCTTAATTAATAAATGAACCTAACGATAAACTCAAAAGCGGAAGCTAAATAATAAGATCTAGAAATAACCTCCAGCCATTGCTTATCGGATTCCTGAACAGCTTTATCTACAATCCGAAAATACCGTCCCCAAATACCGTCGACCGTCTTAACTATATTGTCGGTTCTAAATTCTTTCCTCTCTGATTTAGATGGTGTATAGATGAATAGAGAAGGATGAATCTAGTGACCCTGAATAGCGTTGTATTTATACTTATCTTTCCATCAAAGATAAAGTTACAACAAGATAAACATTCTGTATAGTGGTTAATGGAATATAGGATTGTAGGAGATAAGAGATAGATATTCAATAGAGTTTATGTTGATCACCAAATGGACCACAATTCTGTAACTCTAAACTGATCAAACTACTTAATCAGTTATTAAGTCTATCATAAATTCTAACATTCTCCCACTTGGTCCATTTAAACGAGAAACCGCATATACGAATCATAGCGACTAATCCTCTTATTTAAAACGAGAATTAACCTTCCATGTATTACAATATACTCGGTCTTTCACCACTCTCAACTTAATGAATAAACCATATGTTTACTCTAGGTCAAAACAAATGATATTTCTCAATAAATAATGGTAACAAAATACGTACGTGTATAAATTAAAATGAGTTAATATCCAACTGAATGAAAGGTTCAAAACCACATAATAAATGTATCACATTTCGGGACCAAGTCCCATACTTGTTACATGACCCTTGAAATTCTTAATTTGCATGCCTTTAGTCAAGGGATCGACAATCATAAGATCAGTGCAAATGTGGTCAACAGTCACTTTCTTCTCTTGAACACGTTCTCTAAGGGCCCGATACTTAATGTCGATGTGCTTACTTGCACCTCCACTTTTATTATTCTTAGCCATATAGAGACAGCACCTGTATTATCGCAATACATTTGTATTGGCCGACTAATAGAGTCAACAACTCTAAGACCAGATATGAAACCTTTCAGCCATACACCATGTGAGGTAGCCTCAAAACAAGAAATGAACTCGGCCTCCGTAGAAGAAGTGGCTACCACTGTCTGTTTGGTACTCCTCCAAGAAATAGCCCCGTCGGCTAGCATAAACACATATCCTGAGGTGGATTTTCGTGAATCAATGGTCTAAATCCGTGGTCTAAATCGGAATACCCTACCACTTCAAGACTCTCAGTTCGTCTATACATAAGCATGTAAGCCTTAGTACCCTGAAGGTATCTCAATACTTTCTTTGCAGCTGTCCAGTGATCGATTCCTGGGTTACTCTGATATCTGCCTAATACTCCAACAACATATGCAATGTCGGGTCTGGTACAGACCTGAGCATACATAATGTTACCAACTACTGAAGCATAGGGAATATTTTTCATTTGTTCCCTCTCAATGTCATTCCTGGGACACTGGTCCAAACTGAACCGGTCACCTTTCACAATGGGTGCTACATTTGGTGAACAATCTTTCATTCTGAACCTTTCGAGTACTTTGTTGATATAGGCCTCCTGAGACAAGCCTAAAATGCCTCGGGATCATCTCTATGGATCTTAATGCCAATGACATAAGATGCCTCACCCATATCCTTCATATCAAAGTTACTTGAAAGAAATTGTTTCACCTCATATAAAAACTCCTTATCATTGATTGCTAGCAAAATATCATCCACATACAACACAAGGAAACAAATCTTACTCCCACTGACCTTAAGGTATATACACTGATCCATAATATTTTCTTCGAAACCGAATGAAGAAATAACTTCGTGGAACTTCTTATACCATTGTCGGGATGCTTGTTTCAAACCGTATATAGACTTATTTAGCTTACAAACCAAAAGCTCACCATCACTAGAGAAGAATCCTTCAGGTTGTTTCATATAAACCTCTTCTTCTAGATCTCCATTGAGAAATGTCGTTTTCACATCCATCTGATGTAACTCGAAATCAAAATGAGCTACTAATGCCATGACAACTCGGAGAGAATCTTTCTTCGATACAGGAGAGAAAGTCTCTATGTAATCGATTCCTTCCCTTTGATTAAATCCTTTAGCGACGAGTCTTGCCTTATGTCTCTAGATGTTGCCGAGCGAGTCTTTCTTTGTCTTAAAGACCCACTTACATCCAATGGTTTTTGCACCATCAGGCAACTCGACGAGATCCCAGACTCCATTACATGCCATAGAATTCATCTCATCCTTCATATCATTCATCCATAAGTTTGAATCTGTAGAACTTACGGCTTGTGAAAATGACAAAGGATCATTATCGGCTTCAACACAATAATCCAATTCTTGTAAATACACCATAAAATCACCAGAAATAGCTGTTTTTCTTTCTCGAGTAGATCTTCTTAATGGAGCTTGTTCACCCTCAGGTGGACCTTGTTCACCCTCGGTTGAACCTTGTTCACCCTCAGGCCGAACCTCCTCAGTCTCTACCACATTTTGTTCAGCAGTATGTGGAGTTTCTTTATTTGGTCGTCTTACACTCGGTTGGACTTGAGGAGTGTGAATAACCAACCGAACACCTGAATCAGATGGTGGAACCTCATTGTGATCCTTTTCAAGAATAATTTCCCGAAATTGATCACTCCCACTGATCAAGTCATTCTCAAGAAATTTAGCGTTTCTTGATTCCATAATTATAGTGTTGTGAGATGGACAATAGAATCTATAACCCTTAGACTTCTCGGCATATCCAATGAAATACCCACTAATACTCCTTGGATCAAGATTCTTTTCTTGTGGGTTATAAATTCTCACTTCAGACGGACATCCCCAAATGCGTATATGTTGCAAACTCGGTTTCCAACCTTTGAATAACTCAAAAGGTGTCTTAGAGACGGCCTTGGTAGGAACCCGGTTTAATATATACGCTGCCGTTTTGAGAGCATCAACCCACAAAAATGATGAAAGATTAACATTACTTCGCATACTCCGCACCATGTTAATTAATGTCCGATTTCTTCTTTCCGCTACACCATTCTGGTCCGGAGAACCAGGCATAGTGTATTGGGCAGCAATCCCATGCTCTTGAAGAAATTTAGCAAATGGACCATGTGCTTGTCCGTTCTCGGTGTATCTACCATAGTCCTCACCACCTCGATCTGATCTTACGATTTTAATGCGCTTATCACATTGGTTCTCTACCTCAACCTTAAACAATTTAAAGGCATCTAAAGCTTCGTCTTTGGAACGAAGTAAGTAGAGATTCATATATCGCGAATAATCATCAAAGAAGGTGATAAAGTATTTTGGATCATTAGCATTCATGTCCGGACAACAAATATCCGTGTGTATGATTTCTAATAACTCAGAACTCCTCTTAGCACCAGTTTTATGAGTATTAGTTTGCTTTCCCTTAATGCAACTAATACAATTCTCAAAATCGGTGAAGTCTAAGGTACTAAGTACCCCTTCTTTCACCAATCTCTTAACCCTCTGAATGGAGATGTGTCCCAATCTCCGGTGCCACAGCATAGAAGAATTCTCATCCATAATACATCTTTTTAAACCAGTATTGACATGCATAGTACTTTCAGTGGTATCATTTTGCAAACTGAGACGATATAAATTTTTAGACAAAATATCGCAACCAATTATTTCAGAATTCTTAAAAATATTAAAACCGGAGTCCGAAAATTTAAAAGAAAATCCAAAGCGTACAAGTCTGGAAATTGAAATGAAATTCCTAGCAAATTTAGGAACATAAAATGTCTCTTGCAAAACCAAATTAAAACCACTACTAAGAATTAAAGTGCATGTCCCGATGGCTTCCACATGTGATCCCATCCGATTTTCTGAATAGATAGAGGCTTCACTGCCCACCGGTTTCCTTAGGTTTGTCATACCCTGCAAGGTATTCGAAACATGAATTGTAGTGCCAGAGTCAATCCACCATATTATGATTCAAAACCATATTAGATTCATAACATAGATGTGCTAGAAAATTACCTTTTCTTTTCAGCCAGGCTTTGAATTTAGGGCAATCTTTCTTCATGTGTCCCTTCTTTTTACAGAAGAAACACGAAGATTCCTTCTTTATGACCGACTGAGCTGGAACCTTCCCCTTTCCATTGTTTTTACTGTGATCATCACCCTTCTTTTTAGAAGTGGTAAAGTTCACCTTTTCACCTTCTTCCAGTAGCAATCTACCCTTCTCTTGAACACACATGGTCATAAGCTCATTAATAGACCATTTATCCTTATGTGTGTTGTAGGATATCTTAAAAGGAGCATATTGTGAAGGCAGAGTGCATAAAATGAAGTGCACCAGAAAGGAGTCGGACATAGTAACCTCCAAGCCTTTAAGTTGAGCCGCAATGTCCCTCATGCGCATGATATATTCACGCACGCCTTTAGTTTGAGTGAGCTTTAGGGATGAAAATTGCATAATTAAGGTACTGGCAAGAGATTTGTCTGAAGTTACATACTGCTCATCGATGGCCTTAAGTAGGTCTTTAACCTTATCATACTTTTCAACTGAACCACGCATACTAGCACATAACCTGGTCTTTATGAACATAATGGAGAGACTGTTAGATCTCTCCCATTTTTCATAAAGATCTACCTCATCAGGTTCACTAGTATCCGTTATACTTGGCGGTTCGTCTTTCCTTATAGCATAATCAACATCCATCCATCCTAACTGCAGTAGTACTCTCTCTTTCCAGACCTTATAATTTTCACCATTCAATTCAGGAATGTCAAATTTGACATCAGAAGAACTACCAGACAAAATAACTGCAAATAAATAAATAAATAAATAACATGCTTATTAATAATTTGAGACATAACTATAATCATGCTTTACCAATGTAAAATCATGCTAATATGAATCTAGTGACATAAAACTTGCTTGTGGGCTAAAGTCCTACTCAAATTAGACTCATAATAACTTTAATTAACTAAATGATAAACTATTAAATTTTTATTTCTTAACTCCTGTGGGTAAATCAAGAAATATAGTTTAATATTCATCCTAATTAATCATATAAATATAACAAAATTTCTTGTGGGTATATTTTATTATATTACGTACGATTAATTACAATTAATGTTTAGTTACTACATGTGATTCCAAAACGAAATTTCAAACAATTAGAGATGTTGTGGCTACTCCCTAACCAATAAAATTTACGAATCACTCAGCATTACTTTATTAATCTATATATTTTAACTTAAGGTATATATATAGACAACTTAAAACCGACATAATAATAATTACTTATTATTTTGACTCAACAAAATATCTAAATATCATACGAAATAATAAACATGTGAAAAATTACTACTCAAATCACGTACATTAATATACCAAATCACGTACTACTGAAATCACGTACATTTAATATACCACATATGAGTGCAAAAATTATACTCAAAAATAAAAATAAAAATAAACGTGATATGCAGCGTGAAGAGTACAACATACAGTATGTGCTAGTGCATAGTAATTATTATAAACAAAACTACAATACTTTAATAGTAGTAAATATGACTTATGACTACTCCAATTGGCATAATACAGGATCAAAAGCTAGATGAGTCACGGACAGAAGCCAAATACAGGGAAGTCAAATATTCCGCCGTCATACGTATACAATAAAAAAACCAAATATTCAAAAGTTCCAACGTAATGAATACCGCTGGTAAATAAAACATACGGAGTATATAGATGGCGGAAAAACAATAGCAGTAAACAATAAGACCGACAAAATTCGACCCGGAAAAATAAGCAAGACAGAGGTATAAACTGAAGCTCTGATACCAAATGTAAGTTCTTTATATGAATTTATCATTTCTTAATTAATAAATGAACCTAACGATAAACTCAAAAGCGGAAGCTAAATAATAAGATCTAGAAATAACCTCCAGCCATTGCTTATCGAATTCCTGAACAGCTTTATCTACAACCCGAAAATACCGTCCCCAAGTACCGTCGACCGTCTTAACTATATTGTCGGTTCTAAATTCTTTCCTCTCTGATTTAGATGGTGTATAGATGAATAGAGAAGGATGAATCTAGTGACCCTGAATAGCGTTGTATTTATACTAATCTTTCCATCAAAGCTAAAGTTACAACAAGATAAACATTCGGTATAGTGGTTGATGAAATATAGGATTGTAGGAGATAAGAGATAGATATTCAATAGAATTTATGTTGATCACCAAATGGACCACAATTCAGTAACTCTAAACTGATCAAACTACTTAATCAGTTATTAAGTCTATCATAAATTCTAACATTGGGTTGAGTTGAGTTTAGTTTAGCTCATTGTTAGATGCACTTTTGTTTTCATGTGTTTGGTTATTTCATGCTTTGTTTGATTGTATTAGTGCTATAGTTATGTTGTTTGTGACAATAGTGGGATTGGAAGGTGGGATGTATGGAGTGTGGTTACTCTCATGTAGAGTGATTTTGGTGACAATGTACTGCTTGACAAAAGTTCGTCGGACATTTGGAAACTTGTCTTGTTTGTCATTGTGTCTAGTCTGTTAGGAAGTAGATACATCATTCAATTGGGTTGCTTTATGTAATGTAACATGTAGGATGGGTAGTTTCATAGGTGCTGCACATTTTGACATGATATTCATTATGAGTCACGAGGAAACAAGCTTTGTGTTTTGACACAGGGAATAAGGTTGTGCACATCCAACACCCCGTTGAAGCCCTATTCTTCCCCGTTTATTTTCCGCTCACTTTTGTTAAGTTCAGTTGAGTTCAGGTCCATTCGGTTAAGTGGATTTAAGTTCAACTACACTCAATTCAGTTTCATTAAGTTCAACTTATCTATCCGTTCAATTCGGTTAAGTTAAGCCCCATGCAGTACGATTGGGTATAGTTAAGCCCATTCAGTTCAATTAAGTTAAGTAGAGACTCTTTCGGCAGCTGGGGCCGTAGATGGTTGTATGTGGCACCTGGTAATGACATTGTTTTTAAGGATTGAATTCTCATCAAAAGTGATTGTAGTGAGAATTAAATTCTGTGTGTCTTGGAGGCTTAGGATTTTGTCTTGAAGCAAGCTCTACCTGCAAGATAATTTGACATGTCATGCGTACATTTTTCGTCCCTGTATCAAGGTATCTCGTTTACCAAACTCCGGGAGTTTCTCGGACCAACCATACAAAATCTTGTTGCGTGTTGCCTAAATAACACCCTAGCTTATACCTTGTTGAAATTGTGTACCACAATCATGATTTGGTTGACATTTTTCTTTCTCATGATTAGTGAGAATGTTATACTATGTGCTAAAGAAATCATGATTTGATGATTGATCTAGACTACGTTGGTTGATGGCAAAGAGGAGTAGTTGGTTTTGGGTGATGGCATTTGGTACAAGTCTTTCGGTGTTGTCCAGATTCGATGTCCAGGTACTTGACACAAGTTTTTTGGGTTGTCCAGATTCGGTGTCTAGGTGCATGGCATAGTTGTGAGTGTTGTTTATGTCCAGATTCTGAACTCATGAGTTGTCCAGTTTCAGAGGGAGATTATGGCCTTGATTACGCGAGATTACGGCCTTAATTACCGTGATTTTGGAGCTGTTTTGAGGCTCCTCCTCACTATAAATACAACACTCCCCTTCACTTCAAACATACAACATAGAAAACCAACATACCATTTCACATCTTCTCTTCTCCCTCTTGTTTCATCTTCTTTCTTTCCTGGGTTTTGTAGTCTGTCATTCCAGAGTTCTGAACCTCGAGTGGTCGAGATTATGAACTGCAGTGTTAACCTTGGGGAACTACCGGCACTGTAGGCGATAACCACCTGAGTCGCGCCGATATAGTTTTCAAGTCAGTGGCTAACATACCACGACACTGCCTCGGTTGCCTTTCGGTTTCTTTCACGAGTTACTTGTTGTCCGATTTCTGTTGCCTCGGTTTTTGTGCAGCCTCTCGGTTTGTGTTGCAGTTGTTGTCCGTGTTGCCTGTCGGATTGTTTATGCAGTCCTACGTTGCCTTCTTCGGTTTGCTGTCTCTCGTTTTTTATTGTTTCACGTCTAACAATTTGAAAACTATATTTTTTGTGTCGCAAAACAGAAACGAGATAATATGGTTGTTGTTTCAACCAACTTTGCTGCGGTGGTGGTTGAGGCCAATCTTGTGGCGAACGCGAGTGACTGGGTTTTGGACACAGGAGCATCAAGACATTTCTGTGCTAACAAGGACCTGTTCGCTGAGTTTGAAGATGTGGTTGATGGTGAAAAAGTCTACATGGGTAACTCTTTCTCTGCGCTGATCACAGGAAAAGGCAAGGTCTTTCTTAAACTTACCTTTAGGAAAACTCTTGCTCTTCATAATGTTTTGTATGTCCCTACTTTGCGTAGAAACCTAGTGTCTGGTGCCTTGCTAAACAAAGTTGGTGTGAAACTTGTTTTTGAGGATGACAAGGTAGTAATGTCTCGCAACGGAGATTTTGTGGGCAAGGGTTATCTCAGTGGGGGACTATTTATTTTTGAACATTGACTCTTCTATTATTAATAATAATTCTTCTGCTTCTTCATATATCGATGAGTCTATTGATGTTTGGCATGCTAGATTAGGTTATAACAACCCGGTTCTTCTAATGACATTAATTAACAAGGCGGAAAATAATTAAGTCGTAAAAAGGGGTAAAAATTAAAACCGTTAACTCCGAGTGAGTCTTTCATTACTACAAGAACCGGTCGTCACTTACAATATCATAAAACGAATTACAACTTAAGTACGAGCTTGATATTGTTTAGGGTTACATGTGGACAGGTTAACAGAAAACTCAAAATTAAGCAAGACTACTCCTCGCTAGCACATGTTTCCCCTGTAAGCCCAGTAATTTGACATCCTGCAAAATTTACAAAAATACAAAACTATCCCACTTAGTGGGAGTAACCTAATCGTCCTTCTAACACGGCCCCGAATAATCAATGTAGTTCAACATTTAGGTTATCTAATTAACAGATAATCAGGCATGTCACATTACAAATCGACATGTATACAATGTGAGATACACATGAAGTGATTTCAGTTAACATGCGAATCAATTTAAATATATAAGACATGTAGGTTATATAAAATAAAGTAATACATACATCATATGAGTATCATGTGAATAATACAGTAAAGCATGGATCATAGATTCATAGAAGTGTCATGTGAAAATAGAGTACGACATACATAATACAAATCATATGAAATATAATATCAATCATAATCAATGTTCAGGCAAGACATATAACAAAACATCACTTCCCATTATCAAGCATTTCAATCACATCATTAGTCATAAGAGTATAGAACAGTAATGAAGCATAATGTGATTTAGAAAACTGTAGTCATTTACTTTTAAAAACAATGGTTTCCTTTCACCAAATGCACGGGACGTGACTACTAATGTCTCATGCACACTTAAGGCTTGCATCTCACCATAAGTGCGGATGGGAACATCAATCCCGCCAATCATATCGATACTAGGAGGTTTACATCTCACCCCTAGTGCTCAATAGGATCGAACACCTAAATTGACTCGGTTTAGTCGACTGACATACGGAGAAGAAGGACTGCAAGTGCATGGACTCAGAGGCCCCGCTAAACCGAACATGTCCCATACACTGCTAAGGCAAAGGTCGGAAGGTATTCCGCCCCCAAAGATATCCAATATAGAGAGTGAGAGCTGATCAGTGCCCTTGTCTATGTATGCGCACACACCCAATCCATACTCTTGGTCTCGGGAAAGAGAACCTTTACACAACCGAGCACCTCAATGGCAACTGGACGACTACTACTCTACCGACAAACTCAAAAAGAGTTGGCTGCCCATTTACTTCTTAGCATTTTCTCGCACCGGCAGGATGCATCATGGCCTCCCATGAGCAGTGACTCCGAGTGTCGTAGTCTACTTTCGAAGCTGTCTTCTATCGCATCGTCTTCTAAACTTTACCAAGATAGCGCCCAACACGAAACGTAGGCTGAATTTGGGTGTCTTATAAAGACAGAGTCTCTGGAATATCGAGCTCAGCGGTCATCGTGGGGCACATGTCTGATAACCAGAGGGATGAAACAATATCGGGTTCCATAAGGATGACCGGTCTGTGGCCTGTGTATTGACTTGGAACAAGTCATTACAACATGGAATGGTGAAGACGACTCAGAGGGTACTGCCAGGGCACATGTTCATTTTCACCATGATTGGTGTTGATAACAACGTTCGTGAAAACGTGTCTGATCACCGGCTTAGGTAACACACCGACTAGAAGTACGGTTGTTCCTATGGAATTTAAGTATGTCGATTTTAAGATTAACAAACATTATCAATCGTCGTAAAATTTATCTTAACTGTTAGTTTTAGTATACTGATGTAAGAGATTTGGAACATTTTATTTGAGATATATTATTTGAAGTGTTCATTAGTTGAGATTTGATTAAAGATTCACTTATTTCTAAGTACATTATTTAAGATGGGTTCCTTTATCTTGACTTGGTCTATGTTGACTTAAAAAGTCAAAGTTTGACCAAAATGGACTAGTCAACCCTTAGTTTTGACTTAATCACTAATTAGTCCTTAAGTGCTCATTATAAAGTTTAAGTGTTGTTTTGCATATTTAAGCATTGTTTAACTTAGTATTTTTGGGTTATTCGTCTTTTAGTACTCTATACTTTTTGGGCACAAGTATTTAGTACATTTATTGTTCAAGTGTACGTATTTAGTATTTTTATACGGTTTCGTATTTGTACAAGTATACTTATCTCTTAAAGCCTATTTATACTTATTAAAATATTTCAAACACCAAATAAATCAATAATAATTATAAAAAAAATCATTTTTAACCTTATTAGGTATCATATTTCTCAAAACATTGAGTTTTACAAAAATAAATTTAAGTAATAATGAAATCGATAATATTATTAAGGATACTAAATGAGTCATTTTTCAAATGTTATTTTAAGTTTCGATTTTCATACTCAACAGACTTTTATAAGTTAGGTTTCCAGATATAAAGTCATTTTTCAAAAATAATAAGGTTTATTATTTTTAACAATTTAAAATAGAAAACAGTACGGTTTTCAATACTTTCTTTTAAATCGTTTAAAATACTTAAACATCATTAAAGTGAACCAAAATTTTATTTTGGATACATATACTTGTACATAACCTATACCCAGAAATTTAGATTAAAATACTTTATAAAAGTTCTTAAATAAAATATTCTTTCCAGATCTGACCCATTTTAGTACAAATTTTATAAATGAAAATATATATGATGGATTTATATGAAATTTTACATACACATTTTAGGCATCATCAGGAACATAAAATAATATTTCCAAGTCCAAAAGAAACGATTAACATCACGAAACACACTATTTTCTCAGACAGTACATAAAAACATACAGTACCAGTTTACGAAATAAATCATTACTAAATATATATTTTCATAAAAACTTACTTTTCTTATTTTTAACATGTTCTAGACATTTAGATCTACAACTTTCATGAAGGAACCTAAGGCTAATTCGAAACATATTTTACACATAAAAATCGTGAACATACATCATACATCACAGAATCCATTTTACAGCGTGTATTGTTAAGTGATAAATCAACAAATAGTTACCTTTAAACTTGGTGATCTAATGATTTAGTCCTAAACATGATGTTATATGTTAGTTAGAGTCTAAATACTATACTACGAGATTTGAGGGCGAAGAAAAGTTAGGTTACCTATTAGCAATTCTCCGAATCAACTATGAAATCAAATATACTAAGATCGAAGCCCCCTTCCTCTTGCTCCTCTTCATGAATAAGTTAGAAGGACACACAAACAAAGTAAGTTAGTAAATATAATAGGAATAAGGCTTAAAAATAAAGAGTATAAGGTAAGGAAAAGAAAGAGTATGTGCTCTTGAGATATGGTGGTGTAAACACCTTAGAACTTAAAAGAACTTGTATGATTTTCTTTGGTTTTTAGATGGATCTTTGAAGGAGTGTTTAAGTGAGTGAATGGATGAGTAAATGAAGAGAAAATGGCTGGTTATAAGCACACAAGTCGTGCATTAGATGGGGGAGCAAAGGGTGGACAAGAACTTGACAATTACCAAAAGTAGCTAAGCATACTTTAAGAGGTACATACCCTATTTGGTGTTTTTGATTAGAAAAGCATATTTTGAGGCTTGGAATTTAAAGTGACGGTATGGAATCCCTTAGGGTGATGTTTTTGAGTTTATTTGATCACACCATGGTTAGGAAAGAAGTACGGAAATCGAATGTCGAGAAACGATTCGTCGGGTGACGATTTTCGTAGTAAAGGAGCTGTCCAGTACAATATTTTTATGATGAACTTATAAATTGTAATTTTGAATATCACCATTGTGTAGAACTTGGAAAATTAATAAAGTTAGGCTTTTGAAACGCCTCAATCGGAGTCCGTATGAGAAAATAGGAACCGTTTTACGAAATGGCGCAGAATTTCGATAAAGATAGAAATTTCAGTTTTGCAAACAATGAAGTGAAATAGAAAGGTTCCAAAGACACAAGAATGGAATATTACTATATAAAATATTTTGTCGAGAATCGATTTATTAATATTAATCGTTATTATAAATAACTAAAATGGTCAAAAACACGGGGTGTTACAGACTACCCCCCTTAAGAAAATTTCGTCCTCGAAATTCACAACTACTAGGTTGATACGGTATATATTTCCTAAGGTTAAGCTAAGGTTTTCCTTTAATTTTTTTTTTGGTGATTCTTAAATATCCATAGGGTATTCTCAAGTTCGCAAAAGTAGAACAATCTCGGGTCATTTCGAGATTTGGTTCCCTATCGGCTCTAACTCCAAAACCAGATAATATCTAAATGCCTTAAAAACGATATAACATTTTAATTTTTTTTTTTGAGAAATGCTGGTTTGGCTTATGGTATAAATCCATTAAAATAAAGGTTGTCCTAATTTCCTTAAAATTTCAAAACGTTTAATAGTTTTGATCTTTAGGTTTAACTAGACTTTCACTCGTATATCCTCCATTATCAATTGTATCAAAATTCATGGTTCTCATGGCACTCTCAATATTTATCATCGAAAGGTTGATCTCCTAGGGTTGCGTGGTTCTTTCAGTGATTAGCTCTTGGGGTTAATCCAAAACTCTTGTATTGATTTCTCTTAAGTTTCTAAAATTTTCAATTGTTTCCTTGTTTCTTGATTCCTCGATTAGTAGGTTATTCCAAAACTTCAAATTGTCAGTCTGTGGGTTTTGAAGTGTCTGTCATCATTACAATATTTTGGGGTTGTAATATTATCATCCATCATCCAACATAGAAATAAGTCACCAAAATATATATAGTTTTCCTAGGGATTCCCAAAATTATAGGTTATAAATCAACTCGGCCAATCCTGAAACTTCTAGAGATCTGCTAAGGCTTGTTCACAATCTATTCCCCGAAATAGCTTTTGAAGTCAATAAAGGAAATCCTCAAATAATTTGATCAATGATCGTTCTCATACTTCTTTGGAACACAATATTCCACAGATACAAGGTAATGACAATAAATAAAATCCTCAAATAATTTGATCATTGATCGTTCTCATACTTCTTTCGAACACCTAATTTCACAAATATAAGGTAATGACATCTTGAATATCTCTCGACCTCAAAGGTGTTCTAACTTTGTTATAACAGGGTAGTTAAGATTTTGGCATGAAAACTATATACGAGCTATGTCTCACGACAGGTTAATGCTCAAAGAGGATTATACGTAAGACACACGCTGATAACTCGACTTAATGAGGTTTCAATTCCTAAAAGTGTTATAAGGTCGGCAAATGGTCAGGCAAAACAAAAACATAAATTAGGTTAGCAACGCTTCAGTCCAGGGTTCGCACGTGATCTCGCAGGTCTTCTTTGATGATATGGTCCTTGATCAGGTTTCTGAACTCTATGCTTCTTGGTGATTTCCTTCTAGATCCACTTTGAATAGGTTCATCATATTAAGAGTCTTTCTTCTATATGATCCTGGTGAAGTCGTTCTCTTGCTCCCATCAGTTCCAACGTTACATCTACTCGTCTAAGTACTAAATCGTCAGGTCAAAGGTTAATAACAATATTCTAGTTGTTTGGGTTAACTCGATCGGAGATGCATAGAAAAGTTCAATGAAAGTATGTTGGTAAGTTGATCAAAGAAGTGGGATTAGGTTTCACAAAGAACGTATATGAAAAGAAGTGGTAAGTTAAACCAAAAATTATCATTTGGTTCGTTTCATAAAAGAGGTAAGGGAGGTGACTCTCAATAGAACATTGTTCCAACTAACCAAGGGTTTCTCGTCCGATAGAAGAAACGAGAAGATAATTTGAGTTTATATCAGACAATTTCTAGCAAAGTTAAGGGATGAGCAAGATAAGGATCGAGATAGATACGTTATTGATGTACTCTTCAATGAGAAGAATAGAAGTATCAGTGAGTTTTCAATTAACATATGAGGTTTCAGATAATAGGCAAAGTAGAATTCAAGACCAAAAGGTCAGGGTTGAAGATTTGCATAGGTTCTGTTGTGGTACGAAGTCGGGCTAAGAAGTGTTACCATGACTCTAGATAACAAATAGAATAGGAACATATAGGATCATAATGGGAACATCACTGATCCATGAAAGGCATTGTTTAAGGAGTAGCTGGAAAGTATTCCTTACGAAAATTGATATGGAGTGATTTAACTGATAATGGAAACAACACACCATCAATCAAGAACCAGCTTAGATTGGGTCACTCATGTGTCTATTCTTCATAATTTCATCATTCTACATTCCTTCCTAGTTAATCCTCAAAAACATTTTATTTTGTTCCTCCAGTTGTTCTCTAACCTTTATATTTAGAAGTTTGGTTCCTTAAACTCTCGGCATATTATTCCTCAAGTATTTCATTTGAGTATATCTCGCATAGGTATACATCTCCAATAGTATATAATAATGTCCTTTATTTGCTCAATTATACTGATTAACTTAATTCTTCCAGTTAACTCCCTGATAACCAATAAGGTAGGATCCATAGGTGTTTCCATTCATCAAGGATTTTTCTCTAAAGGTTACACAACCTTACATCTAATTTTGATTTAAACAATCCCAATAATTTTTATGAAGTTTCATCTATATCCTCGAATTTAAAAATTATAATTAACAAATTCATTGGAAGTCTACCCCACTCAAGTTACAAGTCCTCAGATAATCAGGTTCTCTATACAATCATTGGCTATTGACCTCGATTTACCAATTCTAAAGCTATTCATGATTTACCAAAGAGTTCCATAAACCCGTTCAGTCGGAACTATGCATCTTATCATTGGATTACAAGTTTCATTCTTCAAAATTTTCATAAAGTTCTCTTAGTCCTCAAAATAACTACCACATGCATTGTTAAATTCTATCCCTTAGTACTCTTTATTAGTTCCTTTCCCCGATATCTTTTCATAAAGGTCAATACTCTCTTGTTATTAGTAATAGTTACTCATCTACAAAACTCGTCTGTTGGCTAACATAATCCGAAAAAAAACATTAAAAATACAAGGGTTCTAAATTCCACAAAAAAAATTGTATGACATAATTTCTCATCAAGTAGTCACTATGTATGTGAATTAGATTTCCATAAATGTCATTTTTTTATCTTTCCTTAGCTTACCACCTTAAATCTTCCAATCTTTTGTTATTCTTTAGTATCCTCAACTTACGATCTCTAAACCTCTCAATCGTTGGTTAAAATTAAGAATTCTCAAAATCATTGGCTCCAAGATCAACACTCAAAAACATTAGTTGGTTCTCATCTTTTTCCAACCTCTTGTCATTCCAAAAATTAATAGGTTCCTATGTCCAACAATTATAGGTTGACTAAAAGGGTAAACATTGGGTGATCCTAGTGTGGTTGGTTTGGAAGGATATTGGATACTTCAAGTACATTATATTGGTGAGAATCCTTGGTATAACTATGTCCATTCTTAGTGGTTTAAGGGTTAACCGCGCTTCCACTGCACTCTGCACTCTGATAAGTTGTAACCATGGTTCATTCAAGACGTAGAAATATACTTAGACAATGGGTTGACAGAATAAATATTTAAGAATTTTGAATTGGGTTGATAAGAATAATAACTAAGAGTATTGAAGTTTATCTCCATAGTCAACGGTTATGACAAACTTGGAAAGAGGAAATAGTAACAAGGTAGAGATAAAAGAGGATGAATATGTATGATGTTAGCATACATGCAGTTTGATAGCAGTCTAAAAGAATAAGAAGCAAGCTGAAGAAATGAGAAGGAAATAAGATAGAACGGTAAATATGAAAGGTTCCATCAGATAGGAATATTTCAGACTAAGTTTAGCTGAGCAATAAAATACGAAGGTGAAATAAGCGAAAGACTTCTTGTCTGACTTAGGATGAGTAGTCAGACCGAAGAGCTAGTTCACGAAGGGATTGAAAAGAGTTTAGAAATAAAGGAGAAGGAATCAGTGGAGGTTAAAATTTCTTTAGAAGAGATTAGAAGTTTGTTCAAGGATAGATCAAGGGTTACGCCTTAAATGACTTTTGTCTATGCATCCTGATATAGGTTCAAATGTTGGATCTGATTGGCGAACAATTTAACAAAAAAATAGTAATAATGAAAGAGTAAAAGGTGTTCATCGATTTATGAAGGTATGGATGTTAGACATGAAGGAAAGCTTTGTATGTAATGTTTAAAAATTTCGACGGAAGGATTGAAGATAGTTCAGAATTGAACTCAAATCGCTGCTTGGTTAGATGAAGAAAGTGGGGCAAAGGTAGAAAATAAGGATAAGCTAGAAAATGAATTAGATGTGATGTAAGGTGTTACTGTGAAACGAATATGGGCAACAAGGGTTCATTTCCATGACTACAATTCAGGCTAACAAATGATCTCCGATGTACAAGTTATATAGGTAAGTAGAGTCTCGGTCAAGTCTAAGTCGACACCTAAATAGGACTCGAGGACTACTATCTTACGTACGTCTGCACTTGATCTCCTTGTATGTTACATCTCGTCTGCATAACTTCACTTGGTACATCAACATGGTCCAACTTGATTTGGCTACTATAGTTGATTGGGAAGATGCGTCCATTTGTGCTTGCAATGGTGTTCTACCAGACTTGAGATGTTGATGGTTTCAAGTCCTTTATCTTAGTTGTCGCGTCGATCACAATTAAATTAAAACTAGCCAGAAGGCTAAAAGTTAGGGCAATCACTCTACATTCAACTATGCAGATAGCATATGAAAACAAGCGAGGGGCCAAAACCTAAATCGGACGGTACGGTAATCCTTAGTAGTTCTACCCATCTAGACATTCTACCCAAGTATATTATTTGCTCCTAGGGTTATGCTAGTGAATCTCTCATTTAGTGATCTTAAACTTTCTACATGTTTTAGACACTTAAGACACTCTAGACCCTTGTCATGAGCTCCAGGCGCGTTTCCTCGATAGGTGATGTAAATATGCATCGCACATAATTACACACGGTCTCAAGGTCGCTCTGATACCAACTATAACAACCCGGTTCTTCTAATGACATTAATTAACAAGGCGGAAAATAATTAAGTCGTAAAAAGGGGTAAAAATTAAAACCGTTAACTCCGAGTGAGTCTTTCATTACTACAAGAACCGGTCGTCACTTACAATATCATAAAACGAATTACAACTTAAGTACGAGCTTGATATTGTTTAGGGTTACATGTGGACAGGTTAACAGAAAACTCAAAATTAAGCAAGACTACTCCTCGCTAGCACATGTTTCCCCTGTAAGCCCAGTAATTTGACATCCTGCAAAATTTACAAAAATACAAAACTATCCCACTTAGTGGGAGTAACCTAATCGTCCTTCTAACACGGCCCCGAATAATCAATGTAGTTCAACATTTAGGTTATCTAATTAACAGATAATCAGGCATGTCACATTACAAATCGACATGTATACAATGTGAGATACACATGAAGTGATTTCAGTTAACATGCGAATCAATTTAAATATATAAGACATGTAGGTTATATAAAATAAAGTAATACATACATCATATGAGTATCATGTGAATAATACAGTAAAGCATGGATCATAGATTCATAGAAGTGTCATGTGAAAATAGAGTAAGACATACATAATACAAATCATATGAAATATAATATCAATCATAATCAATGTTCAGGCAAGACATATAACAAAACATCACTTCCCATTATCAAGCATTTCAATCACATCATTAGTCATAAGAGTATAGAACAGTAATGAAGCATAATGTGATTTAGAAAACTGTAGTCATTTACTTTTAAAAACAATGGTTTCCTTTCACCAAATGCGCGGGACGTGACTACTAATGTCTCATGCACACTTAAGGCTTGCATCTCACCATAAGTGCGGATGGGAACATCAATCCCGCCAATCATATCGATACTAGGAGGTTTACATCTCATCCCTAGTGCTCAATAGGATCGAACACCTAAATTGACTCGGTTTAGTCGACTGACATACGGAGAAGAAGGACTGCAAGTGCATGGACTCAGAGGCCCCGCTAAACCGAACATGTCCCATACACTGCTAAGGCAAAGGTCGGAAGGTATTCCGCCCCCAAAGATATCCAATATAGAGAGTGAGAGCTGATCAGTGCCCTTGTCTATGTATGCGCACACACCCAATCCATACTCTTGGTCTCGGGAAAGAGAACCTTTACACAACCGAGCACCTCAATGGCAACTGGACGACTACTACTCTACCGACAAACTCAAAAAGAGTTGGCTGCCCATTTACTTCTTAGCATTTTCTCGCACCGGCAGGATGCATCATGGCCTCCCATGAGCAGTGACTCCGAGTGTCGTAGTCTACTTTCGAAGCTGTCTTCTATCGCATCGTCTTCTAAACTTTACCAAGATAGCGCCCAACACGAAACGTAGGCTGAATTTGGGTGTCTTATAAAGACAGAGTCTCTGGAATATCGAGCTCAGCGGTCATCGTGGGGCACATGTCTGATAACCAGAGGGATGAAACAATATCGGGTTCCATAAGGATGACCGGTCTGTGGCCTGTGTATTGACTTGGAACAAGTCATTACAACATGGAATGGTGAAGACGACTCAGAGGGTACTGCCAGGGCACATGTTCATTTTCACCATGATTGGTGTTGATAACAACGTTCGTGAAAACGTGTCTGATCACCGGCTTAGGTAACACACCGACTAGAAGTACGGTTGTTCCTATGGAATTTAAGTATGTCGATTTTAAGATTAACAAACATTATCAATCGTCGTAAAATTTATCTTAACTGTTAGTTTTAGTATACTGATGTAAGAGATTTGGAACATTTTATTTGAGATATATTATTTGAAGTGTTCATTAGTTGAGATTTGATTAAAGATTCACTTATTTCTAAGTACATTATTTAAGATGGGTTCCTTTATCTTGACTTGGTCTATGTTGACTTAAAAAGTCAAAGTTTGACCAAAATGGACTAGTCAACCCTTAGTTTTGACTTAATCACTAATTAGTCCTTAAGTGCTCATTATAAAGTTTAAGTGTTGTTTTGCATATTTAAGCATTGTTTAACTTAGTATTTTTGGGTTATTCGTCTTTTAGTACTCTATACTTTTTGGGCACAAGTATTTAGTACATTTATTGTTCAAGTGTACGTATTTAGTATTTTTATACGGTTTCGTATTTGTACAAGTATACTTATCTCTTAAAGCCTATTTATACTTATTAAAATATTTCAAACACCAAATAAATCAATAATAATTATAAAAAAAATCATTTTTAACCTTATTAGGTATCATATTTCTCAAAACATTGAGTTTTACAAAAATAAATTTAAGTAATAATGAAATCGATAATATTATTAAGGATACTAAATGAGTCATTTTTCAAATGTTATTTTAAGTTTCGATTTTCATACTCAACAGACTTTTATAAGTTAGGTTTCCAGATATAAAGTCATTTTTCAAAAATAATAAGGTTTATTATTTTTAACAATTTAAAATAGAAAACAGTACGGTTTTCAATACTTTCTTTTAAATCGTTTAAAATACTTAAACATCATTAAAGTGAACCAAAATTTTATTTTGGATACATATACTTGTACATAACCTATACCCAGAATTTTAGATTAAAATACTTTATAAAAGTTCTTAAATAAAATATTCTTTCCAGATCTGACCCATTTTAGTACAAATTTTATAAATGAAAATATATATGATGGATTTATATGAAATTTTACATACACATTTTAGGCATCATCAGGAACATAAAATAATATTTCCAAGTCCAAAAGAAACGATTAACATCACGAAACACACTATTTTCTCAGACAGTACATAAAAACATACAGTACCAGTTTACGAAATAAATCATTACTAAATATATATTTTCATAAAAACTTACTTTTCTTATTTTTAACATGTTCTAGACATTTAGATCTACAACTTTCATGAAGGAACCTAAGGCTAATTCGAAACATATTTTACACATAAAAATCGTGAACATACATCATACATCACAGAATCCATTTTACAGCGTGTATTGTTAAGTGATAAATCAACAAATAGTTACCTTTAAACTTGGTGATCTAATGATTTAGTCCTAAACATGATGTTATATGTTAGTTAGAGTCTAAATACTATACTACGAGATTTGAGGGCGAAGAAAAGTTAGGTTACCTATTAGCAATTCTCCGAATCAACTATGAAATCAAATATACTAAGATCGAAGCCCCCTTCCTCTTGCTCCTCTTCATGAATAAGTTAGAAGGACACACAAACAAAGTAAGTTAGTAAATATAATAGGAATAAGGCTTAAAAATAAAGAGTATAAGGTAAGGAAAAGAAAGAGTATGTGCTCTTGAGATATGGTGGTGTAAACACCTTAGAACTTAAAAGAACTTGTATGATTTTCTTTGGTTTTTAGATGGATCTTTGAAGGAGTGTTTAAGTGAGTGAATGGATGAGTAAATGAAGAGAAAATGGCTGGTTATAAGCACACAAGTCGTGCATTAGATGGGGGAGCAAAGGGTGGACAAGAACTTGACAATTACCAAAAGTAGCTAAGCATACTTTAAGAGGTACATACCCTATTTGGTGTTTTTGATTAGAAAAGCATATTTTGAGGCTTGGAATTTAAAGTGACGGTATGGAATCCCTTAGGGTGATGTTTTTGAGTTTATTTGATCACACCATGGTTAGGAAAGAAGTACGGAAATCGAATGTCGAGAAACGATTCGTCGGGTGACGATTTTCGTAGTAAAGGAGCTGTCCAGTACAATATTTTTATGATGAACTTATAAATTGTAATTTTGAATATCACCATTGTGTAGAACTTGGAAAATTAATAAAGTTAGGCTTTTGAAACGCCTCAATCGGAGTCCGTATGAGAAAATAGGAACCGTTTTACGAAATGGCGCAGAATTTCGATAAAGATAGAAATTTCAGTTTTGCAAACAATGAAGTGAAATAGAAAGGTTCCAAAGACACAAGAATGGAATATTACTATATAAAATATTTTGTCGAGAATCGATTTATTAATATTAATCGTTATTATAAATAACTAAAATGGTCAAAAACACGGGGTGTTACAGACTACCCCCCTTAAGAAAATTTCGTCCTCGAAATTCACAACTACTAGGTTGATACGGTATATATTTCCTAAGGTTAAGCTAAGGTTTTCCTTTAATTTTTTTTTTGGTGATTCTTAAATATCCATAGGGTATTCTCAAGTTCGCAAAAGTAGAACAATCTCGGGTCATTTCGAGATTTGGTTCCCTATCGGCTCTAACTCCAAAACCAGATAATATCTAAATGCCTTAAAAACGATATAACATTTTAATTATTTTTTTTGAGAAATGCTGGTTTGGCTTATGGTATAAATCCATTAAAATAAAGGTTGTCCTAATTTCCTTAAAATTTCAAAACGTTTAATAGTTTTGATCTTTAGGTTTAACTAGACTTTCACTCGTATATCCTCCATTATCAATTGTATCAAAATTCATGGTTCTCATGGCACTCTCAATATTTATCATCGAAAGGTTGATCTCCTAGGGTTGCGTGGTTCTTTCAGTGATTAGCTCTTGGGGTTAATCCAAAACTCTTGTATTGATTTCTCTTAAGTTTCTAAAATTTTCAATTGTTTCCTTGTTTCTTGATTCCTCGATTAGTAGGTTATTCCAAAACTTCAAATTGTCAGTCTGTGGGTTTTGAAGTGTCTGTCATCATTACAATATTTTGGGGTTGTAATATTATCATCCATCATCCAACATAGAAATAAGTCACCAAAATATATATAGTTTTCCTAGGGATTCACAAAATTATAGGTTATAAATCAGCTCGGCCAATCCTGAAACTTCTAGAGATCTGCTAAGGCTTGTTCACAATCTATTCCCCGAAATAGCTTTTGAAGTCAATAAAGGAAATCCTCAAATAATTTGATCAATGATCGTTCTCATACTTCTTTGGAACACAATATTCCACAGATACAAGGTAATGACAATAAATAAAATCCTCAAATAATTTGATCATTGATCGTTCTCATACTTCTTTCGAACACCTAATTTCACAAATATAAGGTAATGACATCTTGAATATCTCTCGACCTCAAAGGTGTTCTAACTTTGTTATAACAGGGTAGTTAAGATTTTGGCATGAAAACTATATACGAGCTATGTCTCACGACAGGTTAATGCTCAAAGAGGATTATACGTAAGACACACGCTGATAACTCGACTTAATGAGGTTTCAATTCCTAAAAGTGTTATAAGGTCGGCAAATGGTCAGGCAAAACAAAAACATAAATTAGGTTAGCAACGCTTCAGTCCAGGGTTCGCACGTGATCTCGCAGGTCTTCTTTGATGATATGGTCCTTGATCAGGTTTCTGAACTCTATGCTTCTTGGTGATTTCCTTCTAGATCCACTTTGAATAGGTTCATCATATTAAGAGTCTTTCTTCTATATGATCCTGGTGAAGTCGTTCTCTTGCTCCCATCAGTTCCAACGTTACATCTACTCGTCTAAGTACTAAATCGTCAGGTCAAAGGTTAATAACAATATTCTAGTTGTTTGGGTTAACTCGATCGGAGATGCATAGAAAAGTTCAATGAAAGTATGTTGGTAAGTTGATCAAAGAAGTGGGATTAGGTTTCACAAAGAACGTATATGAAAAGAAGTGGTAAGTTAAACCAAAAATTATCATTTGGTTCGTTTCATAAAAGAGGTAAGGGAGGTGACTCTCAATAGAACATTGTTCCAACTAACCAAGGGTTTCTCGTCCGATAGAAGAAACGAGAAGATAATTTGAGTTTATATCAGACAATTTCTAGCAAAGTTAAGGGATGAGCAAGATAAGGATCGAGATAGATACGTTATTGATGTACTCTTCAATGAGAAGAATAGAAGTATCAGTGAGTTTTCAATTAACATATGAGGTTTCAGATAATAGGCAAAGTAGAATTCAAGACCAAAAGGTCAGGGTTGAAGATTTGCATAGGTTCTGTTGTGGTACGAAGTCGGGCTAAGAAGTGTTACCATGACTCTAGATAACAAATAGAATAGGAACATATAGGATCATAATGGGAACATCACTGATCCATGAAAGGCATTGTTTAAGGAGTAGCTGGAAAGTATTCCTTACGAAAATTGATATGGAGTGATTTAACTGATAATGGAAACAACACACCATCAATCAAGAACCAGCTTAGATTGGGTCACTCATGTGTCTATTCTTCATAATTTCATCATTCTACATTCCTTCCTAGTTAATCCTCAAAAACATTTTATTTTGTTCCTCCAGTTGTTCTCTAACCTTTATATTTAGAAGTTTGGTTCCTTAAACTCTCGGCATATTATTCCTCAAGTATTTCATTTGAGTATATCTCGCATAGGTATACATCTCCAATAGTATATAATAATGTCCTTTATTTGCTCAATTATACTGATTAACTTAATTCTTCCAGTTAACTCCCTGATAACCAATAAGGTAGGATCCATAGGTGTTTCCATTCATCAAGGATTTTTCTCTAAAGGTTACACAACCTTACATCTAATTTTGATTTAAACAATCCCAATAATTTTTATGAAGTTTCATCTATATCCTCGAATTTAAAAATTATAATTAACAAATTCATTGGAAGTCTACCCCACTCAAGTTACAAGTCCTCAGATAATCAGGTTCTCTATACAATCATTGGCTATTGACCTCGATTTACCAATTCTAAAGCTATTCATGATTTACCAAAGAGTTCCATAAACCCGTTCAGTCGGAACTATGCATCTTATCATTGGATTACAAGTTTCATTCTTCAAAATTTTCATAAAGTTCTCTTAGTCCTCAAAATAACTACCACATGCATTGTTAAATTCTATCCCTTAGTACTCTTTATTAGTTCCTTTCCCCGATATCTTTTCATAAAGGTCAATACTCTCTTGTTATTAGTAATAGTTACTCATCTACAAAACTCGTCTGTTGGCTAACATAATCCGAAAAAAAACATTAAAAATACAAGGGTTCTAAATTCCACAAAAAAAATTGTATGACATAATTTCTCATCAAGTAGTCACTATGTATGTGAATTAGATTTCCATAAATGTCATTTTTTTATCTTTCCTTAGCTTACCACCTTAAATCTTCCAATCTTTTGTTATTCTTTAGTATCCTCAACTTACGATCTCTAAACCTCTCAATCGTTGGTTAAAATTAAGAATTCTCAAAATCATTGGCTCCAAGATCAACACTCAAAAACATTAGTTGGTTCTCATCTTTTTCCAACCTCTTGTCATTCCAAAAATTAATAGGTTCCTATGTCCAACAATTATAGGTTGACTAAAAGGGTAAACATTGGGTGATCCTAGTGTGGTTGGTTTGGAAGGATATTGGATAATTCAAGTACATTATATTGGTGAGAATCCTTGGTATAACTATGTCCATTCTTAGTGGTTTAAGGGTTAACCGCGCTTCCACTGCACTCTGCACTCTGATAAGTTGTAACCATGGTTCATTCAAGACGTAGAAATATACTTAGACAATGGGTTGACAGAATAAATATTTAAGAATTTTGAATTGGGTTGATAAGAATAATAACTAAGAGTATTGAAGTTTATCTCCATAGTCAACGGTTATGACAAACTTGGAAAGAGGAAATAGTAACAAGGTAGAGATAAAAGAGGATGAATATGTATGATGTTAGCATACATGCAGTTTGATAGCAGTCTAAAAGAATAAGAAGCAAGCTGAAGAAATGAGAAGGAAATAAGATAGAACGGTAAATATGAAAGGTTCCATCAGATAGGAATATTTCAGACTAAGTTTAGCTGAGCAATAAAATACGAAGGTGAAATAAGCGAAAGACTTCTTGTCTGACTTAGGATGAGTAGTCAGACCGAAGAGCTAGTTCACGAAGGGATTGAAAAGAGTTTAGAAATAAAGGAGAAGGAATCAGTGGAGGTTAAAATTTCTTTAGAAGAGATTAGAAGTTTGTTCAAGGATAGATCAAGGGTTACGCCTTAAATGACTTTTGTCTATGCATCCTGATATAGGTTCAAATGTTGGATCTGATTGGCGAACAATTTAACAAAAAAATAGTAATAATGAAAGAGTAAAAGGTGTTCATCGATTTATGAAGGTATGGATGTTAGACATGAAGGAAAGCTTTGTATGTAATGTTTAAAAATTTCGACGGAAGGATTGAAGATAGTTCAGAATTGAACTCAAATCGCTGCTTGGTTAGATGAAGAAAGTGGGGCAAAGGTAGAAAATAAGGATAAGCTAGAAAATGAATTAGATGTGATGTAAGGTGTTACTGTGAAACGAATATGGGCAACAAGGGTTCATTTCCATGACTACAATTCAGGCTAACAAATGATCTCCGATGTACAAGTTATATAGGTAAGTAGAGTCTCGGTCAAGTCTAAGTCGACACCTAAATAGGACTCGAGGACTACTATCTTACGTACGTCTGCACTTGATCTCCTTGTATGTTACATCTCGTCTGCATAACTTCACTTGGTACATCAACATGGTCCAACTTGATTTGGCTACTATAGTTGATTGGGAAGATGCGTCCATTTGTGCTTGCAATGGTGTTCTACCAGACTTGAGATGTTGATGGTTTCAAGTCCTTTATCTTAGTTGTCGCGTCGATCACAATTAAATTAAAACTAGCCAGAAGGCTAAAAGTTAGGGCAATCACTCTACATTCAACTATGCAGATAGCATATGAAAACAAGCGAGGGGCCAAAACCTAAATCGGACGGTACGGTAATCCTTAGTAGTTCTACCCATCTAGACATTCTACCCAAGTATATTATTTGCTCCTAGGGTTATGCTAGTGAATCTCTCATTTAGTGATCTTAAACTTTCTACATGTTTTAGACACTTAAGACACTCTAGACCCTTGTCATGAGCTCCAGGCGCGTTTCCTCGATAGGTGATGTAAATATGCATCGCACATAATTACACACGGTCTCAAGGTCGCTCTGATACCAACTATAACAACCCGGTTCTTCTAATGACATTAATTAACAAGGCGGAAAATAATTAAGTCGTAAAAAGGGGTAAAAATTAAAACCGTTAACTCCGAGTGAGTCTTTCATTACTACAAGAACCGGTCGTCACTTACAATATCATAAAACGAATTACAACTTAAGTACGAGCTTGATATTGTTTAGGGTTACATGTGGACAGGTTAACAGAAAACTCAAAATTAAGCAAGACTACTCCTCGCTAGCACATGTTTCCCCTGTAAGCCCAGTAATTTGACATCCTGCAAAATTTACAAAAATACAAAACTATCCCACTTAGTGGGAGTAACCTAATCGTCCTTCTAACACGGCCCCGAATAATCAATGTAGTTCAACATTTAGGTTATCTAATTAACAGATAATCAGGCATGTCACATTACAAATCGACATGTATACAATGTGAGATACACATGAAGTGATTTCAGTTAACATGCGAATCAATTTAAATATATAAGACATGTAGGTTATATAAAATAAAGTAATACATACATCATATGAGTATCATGTGAATAATACAGTAAAGTATGGATCATAGATTCATAGAAGTGTCATGTGAAAATAGAGTAAGACATACATAATACAAATCATATGAAATATAATATCAATCATAATCAATGTTCAGGCAAGACATATAACAAAACATCACTTCCCATTATCAAGCATTTCAATCACATCATTAGTCATAAGAGTATAGAACAGTAATGAAGCATAATGTGATTTAGAAAACTGTAGTCATTTACTTTTAAAAACAATGGTTTCCTTTCACCAAATGCGCGGGACGTGACTACTAATGTCTCATGCACACTTAAGGCTTGCATCTCACCATAAGTGCGGATGGGAACATCAATCCCGCCAATCATATCGATACTAGGAGGTTTACATCTCATCCCTAGTGCTCAATAGGATCGAACACCTAAATTGACTCGGTTTAGTCGACTGACATACGGAGAAGAAGGACTGCAAGTGCATGGACTCAGAGGCCCCGCTAAACCGAACATGTCCCATACACTGCTAAGGCAAAGGTCGGAAGGTATTCCGCCCCCAAAGATATCCAATATAGAGAGTGAGAGCTGATCAGTGCCCTTGTCTATGTATGCGCACACACCCAATCCATACTCTTGGTCTCGGGAAAGAGAACCTTTACACAACCGAGCACCTCAATGGCAACTGGACGACTACTACTCTACCGACAAACTCAAAAAGAGTTGGTTGCCCATTTACTTCTTAGCATTTTCTCGCACCGGCAGGATGCATCATGGCCTCCCATGAGCAGTGACTCCGAGTGTCGTAGTCTACTTTCGAAGCTGTCTTCTATCGCATCGTCTTCTAAACTTTACCAAGATAGCGCCCAACACGAAACGTAGGCTGAATTTGGGTGTCTTATAAAGACAGAGTCTCTGGAATATCGAGCTCAGCGGTCATCGTGGGGCACATGTCTGATAACCAGAGGGATGAAACAATATCGGGTTCCATAAGGATGACCGGTCTGTGGCCTGTGTATTGACTTGGAACAAGTCATTACAACATGGAATGGTGAAGACGACTCAGAGGGTACTGCCAGGGCACATGTTCATTTTCACCATGATTGGTGTTGATAACAACGTTCGTGAAAACGTGTCTGATCACCGGCTTAGGTAACACACCGACTAGAAGTACGGTTGTTCCTATGGAATTTAAGTATGTCGATTTTAAGATTAACAAACATTATCAATCGTCGTAAAATTTATCTTAACTGTTAGTTTTAGTATACTGATGTAAGAGATTTGGAACATTTTATTTGAGATATATTATTTGAAGTGTTCATTAGTTGAGATTTGATTAAAGATTCACTTATTTCTAAGTACATTATTTAAGATGGGTTCCTTTATCTTGACTTGGTCTATGTTGACTTAAAAAGCCAAAGTTTGACCAAAATGGACTAGTCAACCCTTAGTTTTGACTTAATCACTAATTAGTCCTTAAGTGCTCATTATAAAGTTTAAGTGTTGTTTTGCATATTTAAGCATTGTTTAACTTAGTATTTTTGGGTTATTCGTCTTTTAGTACTCTATACTTTTTGGGCACAAGTATTTAGTACATTTATTGTTCAAGTGTACGTATTTAGTATTTTTATACGGTTTCGTATTTGTACAAGTATACTTATCTCTTAAAGCCTATTTATACTTATTAAAATATTTCAAACACCAAATAAATCAATAATAATTATAAAAAAAATCATTTTTAACCTTATTAGGTATCATATTTCTCAAAACATTGAGTTTTACAAAAATAAATTTAAGTAATAATGAAATCGATAATATTATTAAGGATACTAAATGAGTCATTTTTCAAATGTTATTTTAAGTTTCGATTTTCATACTCAACAGACTTTTATAAGTTAGGTTTCCAGATATAAAGTCATTTTTCAAAAATAATAAGGTTTATTATTTTTAACAATTTAAAATAGAAAACAGTACGGTTTTCAATACTTTCTTTTAAATCGTTTAAAATACTTAAACATCATTAAAGTGAACCAAAATTTTATTTTGGATACATATACTTGTACATAACCTACACCCAGAAATTTAGATTAAAATACTTTATAAAAGTTCTTAAATAAAATATTCTTTCCAGATCTGACCCATTTTAGTACAAATTTTATAAATGAAAATATATATGATGGATTTATATGAAATTTTACATACACATTTTAGGCATCATCAGGAACATAAAATAATATTTCCAAGTCCAAAAGAAACGATTAACATCACGAAACACACTATTTTCTCAGACAGTACATAAAAACATACAGTACCAGTTTACGAAATAAATCATTACTAAATATATATTTTCATAAAAACTTACTTTTCTTATTTTTAACATGTTCTAGACATTTAGATCTACAACTTTCATGAAGGAACCTAAGGCTAATTCGAAACATATTTTACACATAAAAATCGTGAACATACATCATACATCACAGAATCCATTTTACAGCGTGTATTGTTAAGTGATAAATCAACAAATAGTTACCTTTAAACTTGGTGATCTAATGATTTAGTCCTAAACATGATGTTATATGTTAGTTAGAGTCTAAATACTATACTACGAGATTTGAGGGCGAAGAAAAGTTAGGTTACCTATTAGCAATTCTCCGAATCAACTATGAAATCAAATATACTAAGATCGAAGCCCCCTTCCTCTTGCTCCTCTTCATGAATAAGTTAGAAGGACACACAAACAAAGTAAGTTAGTAAATATAATAGGAATAAGGCTTAAAAATAAAGAGTATAAGGTAAGGAAAAGAAAGAGTATGTGCTCTTGAGATATGGTGGTGTAAACACCTTAGAACTTAAAAGAACTTGTATGATTTTCTTTGGTTTTTAGATGGATCTTTGAAGGAGTGTTTAAGTGAGTGAATGGATGAGTAAATGAAGAGAAAATGGCTGGTTATAAGCACACAAGTCGTGCATTAGATGGGGGAGCAAAGGGTGGACAAGAACTTGACAATTACCAAAAGTAGCTAAGCATACTTTAAGAGGTACATACCCTATTTGGTGTTTTTGATTAGAAAAGCATATTTTGAGGCTTGGAATTTAAAGTGACGGTATGGAATCCCTTAGGGTGATGTTTTTGAGTTTATTTGATCACACCATGGTTAGGAAAGAAGTACGGAAATCGAATGTCGAGAAACGATTCGTCGGGTGACGATTTTCGTAGTAAAGGAGCTGTCCAGTACAATATTTTTATGATGAACTTATAAATTGTAATTTTGAATATCACCATTGTGTAGAACTTGGAAAATTAATAAAGTTAGGCTTTTGAAACGCCTCAATCGGAGTCCGTATGAGAAAATAGGAACCGTTTTACGAAATGGCGCAGAATTTCGATAAAGATAGAAATTTCAGTTTTGCAAACAATGAAGTGAAATAGAAAGGTTCCAAAGACACAAGAATGGAATATTACTATATAAAATATTTTGTCGAGAATCGATTTATTAATATTAATCGTTATTATAAATAACTAAAATGGTCAAAAACACGGGGTGTTACATAGGTCGCGTGAATTATGAATCGGTTAAAAAATTGAAATTAATGTCGCTTATTCCTTCTTTAACCACCGAAGTCTTCACTAAATGTCCTAGTTGTGTAGAAGCTAAGTTTACTAAGAAGCCTAGTAAACCGGTTAAAACTAGACATACAAGTCTTCTCGAGTTAATTCACACCGACCTAGCTGACTTCAAGAGTACTATGAGTAGAGGTGGTAAATTTTATTATGTCACTTTTATTGACGATTACTCTAGGTACATTAAAGTGTATTTACTTAAGAATAAAAGTGAAGCTGAAGAGATGTTTATTAAATACAAAGCTGAGGTTGAAAATCAACTTGATAGAAAGATTAAAAGAGTCAGGTCTGATAGAGGTGGTGAGTACAACTCTAATTATTTAATAGATGTCTGCGAGAAAAATGGATTAATTCACGAGACTAGTCCACCTTACCAACCTCGGTCCAATGGAGTAGCTGAACATAAAAATAGAACTTTAAAAGAAATGATGAATGCTATGCTGTTAAGTTCTGGCCTTTCTGTCGATATGTGGGGGGAAGCAGTGCTTTCAGCTTGTCACATTCTTAACAGGGTACCTCATAAGAAATTAGACAAGACACCCTATGAATTCTGGAAGGGTTATGCCCCTAACTTAAGCTTTCTTAAAGTGTGGGGGTATTTGGCTAAAGTTGGTTTACCGAGTTTTAAGAGACCTACCATAGGGTCTAAGACTTATGATTGCATTTTCATTGGTTATGCTCAAAATATTGTTGCTTATAGATTCATGTCATTGAATGATCGTTCTATTTCTGAAGCAAGAGATGCCGAGTTTTTTGAGCATGTATTTCCTTTAAAGAAAATTGTTGATTCACCTCCTGAATTGTCTGTTGTGCCTGTTAATCATGTTGGTAGTTCATTACATGCTAGTAGTAGTACTAGTGATGATCATGCAAGTGAACCTAGATGGAGTAAAAGGCCTAGAATTGAAAAGAATTTCGGAGATGAGTTTATCACAACGTTCTTAACTGAAAATGCCTGTGGTGATTGTGCTTGCTTTGAATTCGTTTCTGCGTTTTTAATGGAAGATGACCCAAAAACATATGATGAAGCTATGAGATCCATAGACGTTATTTTTTGGGAAGAAGCGATTAAAAACGAATTAGATTCTATTGCGTTTACTCAGACCTGGGAATTGACAGATTTACCTAAGGGCAGTAAACCCATTAGTAGTAAATGGATTTTCAAAAGGAAACTGAGACCTGACGAAACAATAGAAAAATTCAAAGCTAGACTTGTGGTGAGAGGATTTACACAAAAGAAAGATATTGATTATTTTGACACTTACTCACCTGTGACTAAGATATCCACCATTAGAACTCTTATTGCTCTAGCTGCTATTCATGATCTTGTTGTTCATCAGATGGATGTTAAAACTGCTTTCTTGAATGGTGACCTAAAAGAAGAGATCTATATGTCACAACCTGAGGGGTTTGTGGTAAAGGGTCAAGAGAGTAAGGTGTGTAAACTGAGAAAATCACTATATGGTCTGAAACAAGCACCTAAACAGTGGTATGAGAAATTTCACAACACTTTGACTAAAGATGGCTACGTAACTAACAATTCTGATTCATGTGTGTACTCCAAGATGTTTGGATCAGACTGTGTGATTATTTTCCTATATGTTGATGACATGCTAATTCTTGGTAGTAATTTATTTGTTGTAAATAAAACCAAACAATTTCTGTCGTCACGATTTGAGATGAAAGACTTAGGAGAAGTTGATGTTATTCTTGGAGTCAAATTGATTAAAAACTCATCTGGAATATCCTTAAGTCAATCTCATTATGTTGAGAAAGCGTTGAAGAAATTTGATAGTTTTGATGTTGAACCTCCTAGAACTCCTTATGATGCTAGTATACCTCTGCGCAAAAACCTGGGTGAGAGTGTATCCCAAAAAGAGTATGCTAAAATTATAGGAAGTGTGATGTTTCTCATGAACTGTACTCGACCTGACATTGCTTATGTTGTTAGTAGGCTAAGCCGGTACACACACAGCCCTGATGGTGAACATTGGAATGCCCTCCAACGTTTACTAAGATACTTGAAAGGAACAGTTAATTCATGTCTGCATTTCGGTAGATATCCCGCTGTATTAGAAGGATATACTGATGCGAACTGGATTGCAGGTAATGATGAAACAAGTTCCACAAGTGGTTTTGTGTTCACCTTAGGAGGAGGAGCTATATCGTGGAAGTCTGGGAAACATACTTGTATAGCAACCTCCACCATGGAGTCCGAGTTCATTGCTCTTGAGCTGGCAAGTCAAGAAGCAGATTGGTTGAGAAACTTACTAACTGACATACCAGTGTGGGGGAGGACAGGTTGCACCAGTCTCCTTACACTGTGATTGTCAAGCAGCCATCGGCGTTGCTAAGAATGATGTCTATAATGGTAAGAAAAGACACATTCGGATCAGACACGTTGTGGTAAAATAATTCCTGAAAAATGGAGTAATTGCTATAGACTTTGTGAGGTCTGAACGCAATCTTGCAGATCCTTTCACAAAAGGATTACCGAGAAGAGTAGTTCTCGAATCGTCGAGGGGAATGGGGTTAAGGTCCTTAAGTCAAGATTAGAGTATGAATCTTGATGGGCTTTTAAACTCATATTCCTATGGCGATACATAATCCATAGTCAGTATCTGGTGGTGCTTTGAGACGTACTTGATGGATTGTGTGAGTAAATAAAGGTTGGACCTATGTCCTTAATGGCTTACATGAGATGTGTTGTTGAGAAGCACTAAGCCACCTACGTGAGTGTGATGGTTTCGCCACCATCTAGTGGAAAGTGAGAATTTCACTAGAGCACTCACTAGAACCAAGGTAAACGCATGGTTATGAAAGCGTTGCACTTTGAAATTGCGGAACGACAAACTTTTGAAGGTATGATATGTGTTGTGGGGGTCTCAACCGAAACTCAATTAGGAATTCAAATCGAAAGATATTCACTGGTTGTAAGTAAGTTGTTGCCTCACCTCACTAAAACGTCAATTCAAGTCGAAAGACATTGAACGTCTAAGTATCCAACCCTTCCTTTCCCAGGAACTTCTGTTTTCTTTTCTTTTCTCTTTCCTTTTGCCATCTGTGGGGGATTGTTGGTTGACGGCAAAGAGGAGTAGTTGGTTTGGGGTGATGGCATTTGGTACAAGTCTTTCGGTGTTGTCCAGATTTGGTGTCCAGGTACTTGACACAAGTTTTTTGGGTTGTCCAGATTCGGTGTCTAGGTGCATGGCATAGTTGTGAGTGTAGTTTATGTCCAGATTCTGAACTCATGAGTTGTCCAGTTTCAGAGGGAGATTATGGCCTTGATTACGCGAGATTACGGCCTTAATTACCGTGATTTTGGAGCTGTTTTGAGGCTCCTCCTCACTATAAATACAACACTCCCCTTCACTTCAAACATACAACATAGAAAACCAACATACCATTTCACATCTTCTCTTCTCCTTCTTGTTTCATCTTCTTTCTTTCCTGGGTTTTGTAGTATGTCGTTCCAGAGTTCTGAACCTCGAGTGGTCGAGATTCTGAACTGCAGTGTTAACCTTGGGGAACTACCGGGACTGTAGGCGATAACCACCTGAGTCGCGCCGATATAGTTTTCAAGTCAGTGGCTGACGTACCACGACACTGCCTCGGTTGCCTTTCGGTTTCTGTCCCGAGTTACTTGTTGTCCGATTTCTGTTGCCTCGGTTTTTGTGCAGCCTCTCGGTTTGTGTTGCAGTTGCTGTCCGTGTTGCCTGTCGGATTGTTTTTGCAGTCCTACGTTGCCTTCTTCGGTTTGCTGTCTCTCGTTTTTTACTGTTTCGCGTCTAACAGACTAAATAATTGAGAAAGGATAGGGAAGGAACTAACCGCAGTTATAAGATTTGCTCACCTTGGATGGACACAGACATGGACAAGCTTTAATCTTCCTTGCGAACATTGCTCCTCTGCAGCTCTGCCTTCTCTGCCAATGTCGCCTAAAACGTTGGTTAAAAGTGTAAAATTGGTTATTTGAATATTTACTTCAAAACTAAGGTACTTGCTGAATAGTTTACAGACTACATATGTATAATTGAAAGAGTTCTTTTGCTGTCTTCGTAACGTTAGCAACCTTAGATCACAGTATGATCTCATAGCATTTTTTTCTTTTGTTTTTTGTGTATACTGCTCCATACTATAATGATGGTGATTTGAACTGATACTTGCATAGCTTTTGAAATAATTATATTGCCTGATTTCCAAATGATTACAAACTATCATTATATACCAAAAGGGTTCCTATGTTAGCGGATATACTATCCTAAAATAAAGGATTCTAATTACTATAAATTAGCAACTAACCACTAGGATATAGCTAACAACTGTACACTGAATATGGATGCAATACAAACTGAATATGGACGTAATACAAACTGAATATTTGACATATTCTAATACCCTCCCGTAGTCGAAGCGAGAGGAGCTTGGACACTGAGACTAGAACGGAAGTCATCGAACAGAACTTTAGGTAGGCCTTTAGTAAATATATCCGCAAACTGGTAGAGTGACGGAACGTGAAGAACCTTGACTTGACCAAGCGCAACCTTTTCCTGAACAAAATGTATATCGATTTTGATATGTTTAGTTCGTTGATGATTAACCGGGTTACCAGATAAATAAATAGCTGAGACATTGTCGCAATAAACAATTGTGGACTTATGAATTGGGCATTGTAGTTCAAGTAGGAGATTACGAATCCAACATGATTCTGCAACCACATTAGCAACACTACGGTACTCAGCTTCAGCACTCGAGCGCGAGACGGTTGCTTGTCGTTTAGAGGACCAAGAGATCAAGTTTTCGCCCAAATAAACACAGTACCCGGAAGTAGAGCGTCGTGTATCCGGGCAGCCACTCCAGTCGGCGTCACTGTACGCAACAAGGGACGAGGTGGGTGAGGCAAAAAGATGCAGACCATAATGTGACGTACCTCGGAGATAGCGAACGATTCGCTTTAGTGCACCCAAGTGAGCTTCCCGAGGATCGTGCATATGTAAGCAAACTTGCTGCACGGCGTAGGAGATATCCGGTCGCGTAAACGTGAGGTACTGCAAGGCACCTGCTAGGCTACGGAAAAGAGTGGGGTCCGCAATAGGGGGGCCTGCATCGGCACCCAATTTGGACTTAGTGTCCACGGGTGTCTGAGCTGCTTTGCACGTCGACATATGAGCACGGATAAGGATGTCTTCTACATATTTTGTTTAATGGAGGAAGAGGCCCTTGGCATGACGGATAGCAGCTATACCGAGAAAATAATTAAGCGGCCCAAGATCCGTCATTGCGAATTCAGCTCGGAATAGAGCCATAATTCGATCTCGGAGAGCAATAGTAGACGTGGTTAAAATAATATCGTCGACATAGAGAAGTAAGTATGCCACGTTAGTACCATCATGATAAATAAATAAATAGAGAATTATCGGTTTTACTATGAGAAAAACCAATAGACGAGGCATAAGTAGCAAACCATTGGTACCATGCGCGGGGCGCTTGTTTGAGGCCATAAAGGGACTTCTTCAGAAGGCACACATGATCGGGTTTTTGTGTATCGCGGAACCCAGGTGGCTGGTACATGAAGACCGTTTCAGCAAGATGTCCATGTGAAAAAGCATTCTTTACATCAAGTTGATGAATGGGCCATTGCTTGGACACGGCAAGACTAAGTACGGTCCAAATAATCGCGGGCTTAACCACGGGACTAAAACTCTCGTCACAATCTACTCCCACCTGTTGAGACCTGCCATTGACAACAAGCCAAGCTTTGTATCGCTCCAAATCACCATTAGCTTTGAATTTATGTTTAAACAACAAAATGCAACGGGTAATATTGACATTAGGAGGCCGAGGCACAAGTACCCAAGTCTCATTCTTAATGAGTGCGTCAAATTCGTCTTTCATAGCGAGTTTCCAATTTGGGTCATTAAGTGGAAGAAGCGGACTCTTGGGTATGGGTGACAAGGAGGTAGTAGCACATAAATCAAAGAGGTGTTTCGGTTTGAATATGTCATGTAGAGCTCGGGTAGTCATTTGAGGTGATGGAGGAGGGGGGAGAGAGGGTAGAGAGGTAGTAGTGGCCGAGGCAGTGGCCGGTTCAGAGGAGGTCGTAGCGGGGCCAGGGGAGGCCGAGGATGGTACACTAGGTGTAGCTGTGGGTTGAGCCCGCGGAGGCGTGACGGGTGGACTGGTCGTTACATCCGGGTTCGGGTTGGGCATAGAGGTGGCTATTTGGTGGGATATATAGGGTGACGGGTCATCGTTAGCAAGAAATTGGTAAGATGACAGTGGTAATTTTTTGTTTTGGGCAAAAGGGAATACCGATTCATCGAATGTCACATGTCGAGCTATAATGACCTTGTTAGTAGCCAAGTCTAAGCATTTGTAACCACGGTGATTGGACGGGTAGCCGAGAAACACGCACGGGGTTCGAGTTTATGGATAGACGAGGGGGGTTTGTGTGGGAAACAAAGGCAACCAAAGGTCCGTAAATGAGAGTATGTAGGTACACAGTGGTAGAGACTAGAGGTAGGGGAGACGTTGTGGTTGGCTTTGCTAGGCAAGATTTTGTGAATATATGTGGCCATGGCAAGGGCATGATGCCAAAAGGAGGGAGGCATATGGGCGTGAATAAGAAGGGTGCGCATGGTGTTATTAATGGTACGGATTTTGCGCTCCGCTTTCCCATTTTGAGGTGAGGTATGTGGGCATGAGAAACGAAAAAGCATTCCATTTGACTCAAAAATTTTTTGGAAAGGGGAATTGTTATATTCACGGCCATTGTCGCATTGTAGAGTTTTAAGGGAGGTGGAGAATTGTGTTTTAACCATGTTATAAAATGTCGTAAAAATTTGATATACATGAGATTTATGGGTAGTGGGAAAGTCCATAAGAAATTTGTATAATCGTCAAGAAACAACACATAGTAACGATGGTTAAGGGTACTTAAAACAGGTGAAGTCCACAAATCTGTATGTATGATGTCAAAAGGAGCAATAATGGTAGATAAAGATGTAGAAAAAGGTAATTTGATATGTTTTCCTAATTGACAAGAATGACAACTAGATAAATTGTTCATGGAACGACACGCCAAAGTTTTATTAGTACATAAAGAATTAAAGATGCTGGAGCCGGGATGACCAAGACGGTCGTGCCAAGTAGTAGCCGAAACGGCGGTGAGAGCTTGTGGGTAAGAGACGGTGGGCTGGTTCGTGGCATGTAAAGGGTAGAGGTCCCCCGTGCTATTGCTTCTCATAATCGGCGTCCCCGTCTTGAGATCCTTCACAGTGAAACCAAAAGGGTCAAACTCGACAGAGACATGATTATCGATAGTGAATTTGCGAACCGAGACCAAATTTTTAATTATGTTGGGTACATGTAGCACATTTTTTAACAGAAGAGGTGGGTTTGGGGTATCAAGAGTCATTGCACCATAACCACGAATTGGAATTAAATCACCATTTCCAACTACTATATGACGAGAATTACTCAAAGGAGAATAAGACGAGTGTTTACCATTATTGGAGATCATGTGCGACGACGCACCTGTGTCCATATAATAGTTGTCATCCGGTTGTTGTAAGGAGAGAGACTGCATCATTGCCGTAATATCAGTAGGCACAAAAGCTCCTGAGTTCGAACTAGTCCCTGGTTGTGCAAAGAAGGCCTGTCCACCGTGATTTGGTCTCGGTCCTAGGATTCCCTGTTGTGTCCTGCTAAGAGGAGCAGTCCATTCGGCCGTTGGGTAAGGGCACGGAGGAGCACCCCAACCTTGCTGCGGAGACGACGGCCACGCATTGAAGGGAACCCATGTCCACGTGCCCTGCTGGTGAGAACTCCCACCGCGACTGTTACTGTTATTGCGACCCGAATGATTCGAATTACCACCGTTGTTCCTCCCACGATTCTGACCGCGATTATTATTTCGTCCTCCCTTGCCCTTGTAATTATTAGAGTTCGAATTATTACCGCCACCCTTAGAGTTAGACTGGGTTTTGGAATCCGACTCCTTTGATGAGTGAGAAGCGAGGAGGGCAGTGTCTGCCGTGGCAGGAGCAGCCGTGATACGTTGATTACTTTCTTCAAGGGCGAGCATAGATCTTAACTTATAGAAAGGGCGCAAGGGATCGTCCTGTTGAATGATGGTGGCGATACCCTTGTACCCTTCCGATACATGTGTGACCAATTGGAGCACTAGACGGGTGTCGGAGACAGTAGAACCAACATTAGCGCGTTGATCCGCAAGCATTTTCAAAGCTTGGCAGTACGACGACACATTCGGATAATTGTCCATGTAAGTATTGGTGAATTGTTGCTCTAACATGACGGCCCAAGAGTGTTTATTGTCGTTGAAAATGTCCCTCAGACATTCCCACGTTGTTTGAGCAGTGGAGTCGGGTTCGATAATCGTATGAAGGAGGTCAACGGAGATGGTGCTATAGATCCATTGCTTGACTATAGCATCGAGACGCTTCCAGGTTGCATCCTTGTTAATCACCGTGTCTTTAGGAGGGACAAGATGATCGAGCACATTAAACGCACTGACCGTGTTGAGGAACAATTCGGCCCATGATGCGTAGTGAATGTTCTCGGTTTCAAGCATGATACAAACATAATTTTTGATGTTTGAGACAGAATAGGTAGGGTGAAAGGTAGATTTGGAGGTTTGAAGGGTGTCGTTGACCATGGTGATGTGAGGCAAAGAGAAAAAAATATGAAGATGTCAGAGAGCGGAAGTGTAAAGATCGAGTTTAGGGACTGATACCATGAAATAATTATATTGCCGGATTTCCAAATGATTACAAACTATCATTATATACCAAAAAGGTTCCTATATTAGTGGAAATACTATCCTAAAATAAAGGATTCTAATTACTATAAATTAGCAACTAACCACTAGGATATAGCTAACAACTGTACACTGAATATGGACGCAATACAAACTGAATATGGACGTAATGCAAACTGAATATTTGACATATTCTAATAGCTTTATCTTCAAAATCAGTTTGCCTTTTTACCTCTTTTCCCCCCTACTCTATGATTTTCATCTCATTTTTTTTTCTTTTCCTATGGACTTTTGTAGATAACAACTTTCTTCTTTGACTCGGAAGTAATTTCCTCGTTTCTGATTGACAACTATATCCGTCTGGATTTAAAGCATTTTTTTTCTCTTTGTATGACAGTCCACTTGCACTTGCTCAAGCCCATGAAACCCGTGAGAAACTCATTGCAGCTCATAAGAGGGAGTCATTCAAATTGTAATAATAAAAACCACTGGCGATAATATACAAAGCCAATCTCTTGCTAATATTGGTGGAAAGGGTTTATTTACAAAGGAAATAGATGAGGCCATGTTGAATAATGATATTGATATTTGTTTTGGTAAAAAAATTACCGGGTCTACGATTTAAGTTGCGGGTCAAAGCAATCGTCCTATAACTACGGGTCGGTGAAATCGAGACAAAACTAGAGAACGAGGAACAACTAAAGAAAATAACAACACACAAAGTTTGGTGACGCGGAAACCCGATGTGGGAAAAACCGCGGGGGGGAGTCGGAATCCCACCAAGGGTTCACTAAAAATGGAAAAAGAATGAAGAAGAGAATACAAATAGGAATGTTTATCTATAGATGATGGCTAGAGTTTTGGTGTTTTGTATGTTGGAGTAGGCGTGCTTTTTTCTCCCCTTCCTTCTTCATCTCCTTCCTTTATATATGGCCCCTCCCCCTCTGGTGTCTTTATGGCCCCTTTTAATGTAAAGCAATTATTGCCCTTCAATGCTCATTGTCGGTTATGGCTGTTACAGTCAACCCCCATTTTTCTCCTTCTCCTCCTAATATGTAGGAAGGTTTCTTCATTGGTAGCTGCTGCCCTCTTGCTTCTTGTGTGGGCTAGGTTTCATCCTCCATGTGTTGGGCCTTCTTGATTAAGTGACCCGTTGTTTTATTTACTTTATGCTTCATTTGACCCATTATTGTGTATCGTTCCGGGTTTGTTTGGTTTGACGTCTTCCGATTATTTTGAGCTCCGTCTTTTAATCCCCGACTTTGACTTTCCGTTAGTGAATTTTGACTCTTTCATCGTTGACCTTTGACTTTTGACCTTTTGACCGTCCATTCGTATCATGCCACGTTGCATTCCGAAGGTGCAAATTTTTGGCCCGAACAGATGCCCCCAAATTTCCGACTAAGCTCATCTTAGGCGGGAATTTCCCCTTGCTCCAGTTGTAGGCAGTTGGCTCTGCTTCAGCTGGCCTTGCTGGTTCTAGGAGAAGGCGTAATCTGTCCCCTCTCTCAGAAATTACTCCTGCAGAAAGTGGACCTCTGGTGGCAGACCTTCCTAAGTCTACCTCTTATTCTGCCCCCAGATCCGTTGATGATGTTTCTGCTGGAGTGGTGCTCAAATTTTCTGAAGGCTTTGGTAAGTCTGCAGAGGATATGACTTTTCTGGATTATATGCTACTTCCTAGTCCCAGGTCTGTGCTAGAAGAAGGTTCTCTAAAGGAGTTGGACTTGGTTCGCAGATTGTTGGCGGAGGAATCTTGTTGTAGAGAAGAAGGGACTGGATGAGGAATTTCCTGTGGCGCCTGACCTGGATGCTCTTTCTGATGTGGAGGCGGAGGATCTGAAGGAGTCCGTTGATTTCCCCATTGCTGTCCAGGAGGCTGATGGGCAAGAGAGTGTGGACCAGAAGGGTGTCGTTGATGATCCTGGATAGATTTTGTTGCTGTTCATCAGAGACCCAGGTTTCTGCAGGAGGATCCGCTACAGTTCCGCCTTCACCAGAGGAGAATGTCCAGGCTGTGGACCAAGTTCTACTGGAGTGATGCTACTCCTCTTTTGTTGAACTTTGCTTTCGGCTTGTGAACCCTGCGTGGTATGAACTTCTGTTAGTGTTTGCAAAAAATTTATATGGTGACCTTGCCTTTGTTCAGGGGAACGAAGTGTGTTAGTATTTTGTGGCACTTCGTGCCTTAACAGAAGATCGTGATCGTTTGCTTTTGATCGTGATTGTTTGCGTTTGATTGTAATAGTTTGTTGTAGTTTTGTCTAACTATCTTCTGTTGTATGCATGCCTTATGTTTGTATGGTCGACCTTTGATATAGTGGTGGCCTGGGGTTTAGTTCGCCCACTTAGTCGGAGGTGCCACGCTTTGCGTGGGTGCTAAGTGGCGCAGGAGACTGTAATGTCCCGGTTGTAGGCACTTAGTCACAGACGCACGCCCTCTGTAGAAATTGTACACTCCACCAGATTAGTCACCAGCTCTTAGTTTGGGAAAAATGACAAAAATTTGGCAAAGATGAGGGACAGAATATCTGAAGACATATGCGGAGGAAAATCGAATTTCGAAAGCGTATGAAGAGAAAAAATCAAATTTCAAAAATGTATGCAATAAGAAAATCAAACTTTAATGCAAAAGAAATTTGAATTCTGACGACACATGTAAAAAGGAAGTCAAAAGAGAAAATTTTAAATTTTGCAAAGAGAAAATTTTAAATTTTGCGAAAAGAAAGTAAGACAGGCAGAAGAATGACAGGAAAATTTAAATATATGTTTGCAAGATTTGAAAAGATTAAACCTGGGTTCTGGTGGAGGTGCACCTGGCAGAATAGATGCCACGTTTCTGGCGGCTGTAGCCCATGTTTCTGGCGACGGTGGCCCAGATTGCTGGCGGCTATGGCCCGTTTAGAAGAAGTATTTCTTTAGGTGTACGATGTTCCATGGCTTTTGGATGATTTTCCCCTCCATGGTCATAAGTCGGTAGGCTCCGTTCCCAACTACTTTCTCTATTTGGTAGGGCCCTTCCCAATTGTAGGCGAATTTTCCTGCTCGCTGGTTTCTGGTGTTCTGGAACACTTTTCTGAGAACTAGGTCTCCTTCCTGCAGGACTCTGACTTTGACATTCTTGTTGTAACTTCTGGCGACTGTCTGTCTGTAGGAGGCCATCCTTACTTTAGCATCAGTCCTGAGCTCATCTATAGTATCCAAGCTGCTTGCCATCTCCACCTGGTTCCTGTCTTCTGTTATGCAGCCGTATCTGTGGGTAGGCACTCTCACTTTTGAAGGGATGACCGCCTCAGCACCAAAGACCAAACTGAAAGGTGTTTGTCCTGTAGCCACCTTGGGTGTAGTTCTGTCAGACCACAGCACCAAGGGGAGTTCCTCTGCCCATCTGCCCTCTGCCTCCTCCAGCCTTCTCTTCAGGTTGTCTATCACAATTTTGTTGCTAGACTCCGCCTGACCATTAGACTGAGGGTTTCTGGGGGGTAGACTTGCTTAGTGTGATGTTCCACTTGGCGCAGTAGGCCTCCATCTTGTTGCCAATAAACTGGGATCTGTTGTCGCGGATGATCTCTGAAGGAATGCCAAACCTGCAGATAATGTTACGTTTTATGAAGGATATAACCTGCTTCTAAGTCACCTGAGAGAATGCTTCTGCTTCTATCCACTTGGAGAAGTAGACTGTCGTGGCCAACATAAAGACTTTGTTTCCTGGAGCTCTTGGTAACTTGCCAACAATATCCATCCCCCACTTCATGAAGGGCCAGGGCGAAATTATTGGGTGTAACGGCTCTGCTGGCTGGTGATTGGTTGGTGCATGTCTCTGGCAGGGGTCACACTTCTTAACATATTCCCTCGAGTTCTTGCGTATTGTCGGCCAGTAGTAACCTCGGCGGAGTGCTTTGTTGGATAGACTCTTGCCCCCTGCATGATTTCCACACTCACCACTGTGGAGGTCATGCATAACCACCTCTGCCTCCTGCTGACTTAGGTACCTCAAGTATGGTCCAGCGGCTGATCTTTTGAACATGACACCATCAATGAGGGTGTACCTGGACGCTTTCATCCTAAAACTTCGGGCTTCCTTCTTGTCTGCTGGCAGGATATCGTTTTGCAGCCATTCTTGGTAGGGTTTTCTCCAGTCTGGGATTCTTTCTTGTTCTGCTGAGGTGCTGCAGACTCCTGCCTCCTGCAGCCACTGCAATCCCTGGTCTGGTGAATTGTCCTCCTGCCTCAGCATCTGGTGTTCCTGTGTGCCTATCCAAACTGCTGGCTCCAGTACATGGACAATGGGTATGGTGGAAACAACGCCTGGTTTGAAGGTTGCCCCCAGGGTGGCTAGGGCGTCTGCTTCCACGTTCTGGTCTCTAGGGACTTGGTTGATTGAGAAGGCTACGAACCTAAGGGAGAGCTTCTTTGCCACTTCAAGGTAAGACACCATCTTGGAGTCCTTAGCTGCATACGAACCATTCATGTGGTTGACTATTAGCTGGGAATCGCTGTATGCCTCTAGGCGCTTGATTTTGAGGTCTAGAGCCAGTTGGAGAGCCAAGATTAGAGCTTCATATTCTGCTTCGTTGTTTGTTGTTCGGAACTCGCACTGTACTGCTTGGACTATGAGATCCCCCTGAGGAGACTTCAGAACTAATCCTGCTCCAGATCCTCGCATGTTGGAGGCGCCATCTACATTTAGCTTCCACACCTGTTCGCCTTTGTCCTCCTCAAGGAGGAGGATGTCTTTCTCTGCCTGGGTTTGCAGTGCTGGGCTGAAGTCGGATACGAAGTCTGCTAACGCTTGGGACTTTATCGCTGTTCTGGGGACAAATTTCAGGTCAAAGCCGCTCAAGTGTATAGACCACTTGGCCATTCTCCCTGATAACTCAGGTTTTCTCATAATAGTTTTTAGTGGATAATTTGTTATTACGGAAATAGCATGCGATTCAAAATAAGGTCGAAGTTTATAAGATGCTGTAACAAGTGCAAGTACGAGTTTCTCAAGGGATGTGTACCTGGTCTCTGCAGGAAGCAGAGACTTACTAACATAATATACTGGGCATTGTGCTCCTTCGTGCTCACGTACTAATACCGCGCTGACTGCTACCTCGGTTACTGATAAATACAGGAAGAGTGGTTCTCCAGGTCTTGGTTTTGACAGCAGAGGTGGAGTGCTGAGGTAGTGCTTCAGGTCGCTGAACGCCTTCTCGTGCTCTGCTGTCCAATCAAACCTTTGGGCCTTCTTCAGGATATCATAGAACAGCCGACATCTATCTGAAGACCTGGAGATAAATCTGCTCAGAGCAGCAATTCTTCCAGTCAACCTTTGCACGTTTCTTGGCTTCTGTGGGGATTCCAGCTGGAGGATGGCCTTGATCTGCTCTGTGCTAGCTTCAATTCCCCTCTGGGTCACCATGTACCCCAGAAACTTTCCACATGACACTCCAAATGTGCACTTTCAAGGATTTAACTTCATCTTATATTCCCTCAAGGTGTTGAAGGTATCCTCCAAGTGCGTTGTATGTTGCGAAGCTTGCTTTGACTTGACGACCATGTCGTCAATATATACCTCCATAGTGTCCCCAATCTGTCTCCTGAACATCTTGTTGACTAGTCTCTGGTAGGTGGAACCTTCATTCTTCAGACCAAAAGGCATTACATTGTAACAATATATACCTCTCTCAGACCTGAAGGCTGTCTTCTCCTGGTCTTCTGGATGCATCTTGATCTGGTTGTACCCACTCCATGCATCAAGAAAGGTTAGCATCTCGTGGCCTGCTGTAGCATCTACCATGGCATCTATATGTGGTAGGGGGAATGGATCTTTCGGGCATGCTTTGTTCAAGTCGGTGAAATCGACGCACACCCTCCACTTGTCATTCTTCTTTGGGACCACCACCACGTTAGACAACCACTCTGGGTACTTCACCTCCCTGATTTTTCCAACAGCCAGCAGACTGTCCACCTCCTGATTTATGACTTGATTTCTTTCTGGGGCAAACTTCCTCCTCTTCTGCTAGACTGGCTTGTAGTTGGGATCCACACTTAGCCTATGGGTTATAATGCTGGGGTCTATACCTACCATGTCATCATGTGACCAAGCAAAACAATCCATGTTAGTTTTTAATAATTCAATGAGGTTTTGGCGGATATTACCTGTGCATTCTGATCCGATTAACACTTTTTGCTCTGGATGTTGCTTGTCCAAATTGACTTCATCCAACTCCGCCTGAGGTGGCTCTACGTACTCCTGCAGAGGCAGATGAAGGAGCTGTAATTGCTATGCTGGGGGGCTCGCCGTCTTCTTAAGGACTACCCTGTAGCAATCCTTGGCCTCTCCTTGGTCTCCGTTGATCTTATGCACTCCCCAGGGTGTAGGAAACTTCAGGCACTAGTGGTAGGTGGAGGTGATTGCCTTCATCTTCTTGATCCAAGGCCTTCCTAGAATCACGTTGTAGGTGGAGAGCCCATCAATGACTAGGTACCGCACTTGCTTATTCACTCCTCCAGCGTAGGTGGGAATGGTGATCTCTCCTAGGGAGTGTTTGGTTTCACCACTGAAACTTACCAAGGGGACCGCCTTCCTAGTTAGGTCCTTCTCACTGAACCCCATATTCTGGAGAGTTTCCAACATGATGAGGTTGATTGAACTCCCGGTGTCCACCAGAATCTTCTTCACAGTGCAGTTCCCTATGGAGAGAGTGATTATTAAGGCGTCATGGTGCATTTCTGGGGCAGATTCTGCATCAGTCTCATCAAAGGTGACAGCTGGGAGGTCCTTGCAACTGATTCTGCAGGAGTGCTCTGGCTTGTCTCCTCTGGCGTGAGAGGCATGTCTCTTGGCTGCTGAGTAAGTTAACCCACATAATTCTGACCCTCCTGTGATCACATTGACAATTATGGTACACACTGGAGGTGGAGAAGGTAATACTTGCTCTGCTGCATTTATCCTGCTGGAGTTTCTGGACACAAAGTGGTCCAGGTTCCCCTGATCATACTGGAACTTAATCTCTCTCCTGAGCTGGACACACTCATCGGTATGGTGTCCAATGTCATCGTGGAACTCGCACCTCTTGTTGTCGTCTCTTCGGTCATTGGTGTACTCCTGTCTTCTGGGCCACCTGACTCTGCGCCCTAACTCCCTCAGAGCCTTGAGCACCCCATCAAGGTTGGTAGAGAACCCATACTCACTTATTTTAGGTGGCAATCCTGGATTGTCCTTTCAGTCTTTCTCCTTGGAAATTTTGCTCACGTTCCTGTCATAGGGCTTTGATCTTTCACCCCTCTTTTCTGTTGGCGCCTTTCTGGTGACATAACCATACGCAGCCCTTCTGGGGCCTGAATCTTCTTCTAGCCTGATGGCTGTCATCGCCTTGGTCTGCACATCCTCGAATGTGGCACATGGGTACTTTCTGAGGTCTTTATAGAAGTTTGAATCCTGGTGGAGCCCTTGGCGGAAGGCTTCTATGGCGGTGGGCACATCACATCTGGGGATGGTTACTTTCTCCTTGTTGAATCTGTTGAGGAAGTCACATGTAGATTCTTCGAACTTCTGCACTACCTGATACAAATTACTGGTCTGCTTCTCTGGTTTTCTGCTGCTGGCGAACTGTTGGTTGAAGGCATTGACCAGGTCAGCGAAGGAGGTGATGCTTCGGTTAGGCAGACCGACGAACCAATGGAGAGCTGCTACTGACAGAGTGGAGCCAAACCCCTTGCACATGCAGGCTTCCTTCAGGGGGCCCGTAGCGGTCACCACCATCATCTTTTGTTTGTATTGGTTGATGTGATCTAGGGGGTCTGCAGTGCCATCATAAAGCGTCATGGCTGGTGGCATGAAGCCCTTGGGTACAGCAACACAGGCTAGATCGTCGATGAAGGGTGAATATGCGTAGCTGTCCTTAGCTGCTCTCTCCAGGGGGCGTGGCATTCCAGGAATCTTGTTGATCAGGTCCCTTAATTCCTTCAGTTCCTGGCGTTGCTGATCTGCTGTGTTGATGGTTCCTGCAAGAGAGTTAGAGACAGGAGGAGAAAAGTTGAAAGGAGTACTCCCTGCATAAGGTCCTCCAGGGTGTTGACTACTAGGAGGAGGAGGCAATGGCAATGCTGCTGTCGTGGACCCAGGCTGCCATTCTGGTGCCCGTTGGAGTGGGATTCTGGGTACTGTCCACTCTCCTCCAGAGGACTGGTTGCTGGATAAGGTGGTCATCCCTGGTGGAGTTACAAATTGCCATCCTGGCGCCTGGTGGACAGGGGTGCCTGCAAAAGATAATGAGTTAGTTTCTCGGCTTTCGATGTTGGAGAGAAGGTTAGCTGTGGTAGGAGATCTGCCGGGTGTGGGGTCGTAGGTCAGGTAACCCAACCTCTGGGGTTCAATGACTGGGTCTGGTGGAGCCAATCCTAGCTCCAGCCTAGTGACCAATTCTGAGAGGACTTCTCTGGTGGTCTTCCTGCTGGTCATCGACTCCCTGCGGGTGCTAGGCTCTCCCCTAGGCATCAAGGGCAGCATCTCTGGTGACGGCTGGACCGATGCAACTGGAGTCTTGTCTGCTGCCGAGATCCGAGCCTTGATTTCTTGGTTGTCCTTCTGCAGGATTTCCTCTACCTGGCGCAGAGCATTGATTCCCTGGAACATACTCTGCATCAGGTTTGGTGACCCCGCTCCACTGGAAGCTTCTCCTACGAATCCTCTTGGATTCAGGGTTCTAGTTGGCATGCTTTCTTTCCTGGCTTTGGAGGAGCTGGTGACCCTAGAGGTTTTAGGCGTCAGAGGGGGCCTAGACACCGATAACGTGGGTTTCACTGCTTGGCTGGTGGGAATTCCCAGGGTGAGGGGTGTGAAGACCGTCTCTGCTGATCCTGGGGATGACCCTCCTCCAATGGGCTGAGTTGATGCCCCTTGACTGCTGGAAGAACTTTGGCCGGATCTGGTCATGATGACACGAGATTGCTTCACGGTAGGGTTTGGCTTATAGTAGATGATCACTTTGTCCCACGGTGGGCGCCAAAATTGTTTTGGTAAAAAATTTACCGGGTCTACGATTTAAGTTGCGGGTCAAAGCGATCGTCCTATAACTACGGGTCGGTGAAATCGAGACAAAACTAGAGAACGAGGAACAACGAAAGAAAATAACGACACACAAAGTTTGGTGACGCGGAAACCCGATGTGGGAAAAACCGCGGGGGAGTCGGAATCCCACCAAGGGTTCACTAAAAATGGAAAAAGAATGAAGAAGAGAATAAAAATAGGAATGTTTATCTATAGATGATGGCTAGAGTTTTGGTGTTTTGTATGTTGGAGTAGGCGTGCTTTTTTCTCCCCTTCCTTCTTCATCTCCTTCCTTTATATATGGCCCCTCCCCCTCTGGTGTCTTTATGGCCCCTTTTAATGTGGAGCAATTATTGCCCTTCAATGCTCATTGTCGGTTATGGCTGTTACAGTCAACCCCTATTCTTCTCCTTCTCCTCCTAATATGTAGGAGGGTTTCTTCATTGGTAGCTGCTGCCCTCTTGCTTCTTGTGTGGGCTAGGTTTCATCCTCCATGTGTTGGGCCTTCTTGATTAAGTGACCTGTTGTTTTATTTACTTTATGCTTCATTTGACCCATTATTGTGTATCGTCCCGGGTTTGTTTGGTTTGACGTCTTCCGATTATTTTGAGCTCCGTCTTTTAATCCCCGACTTTGACTTTCCGTTAGTGAATTTTGACTCTTTCATCGTTGACCTTTGACTTTTGACCTTTTGACCGTCCATTCGTATCATGCCACGTTGCATTCCGAAGGTGCGAAAAGCTGTCCATTCAATGAAGGATGTTCCTACTTATTTGCCAGACAAGATAATTCTACCATGCAACCTTGAGCGCGAGGAAGTTCGGGATTCTTTTATTGCCAAAGATGTATCTTCTATAGCAGAGCTACCAGCTGGTAGTGTTGTCGGTACTGCATCACTAAGAAGAAAGTCTCAGTTATTGCACAGATATCCATCGCTTACTGTAAGTCTGTTTTCTTCCGTCCATCGTCTATTGGAAAAAAAAATCCATATTGGTGCCATGCAATTTGGCATGTTCCAATTTCGGTGATTTGTGTTTTGAGTGAGATCTCATCTTGGTGACTATGTTTGAGTAATTTCTTGCTTTGGTGACAGATTTAATATGGTCAAAAATTGATACTCCTTATAAGTGAATGAAGTGAAAAATTCAACCTTAAATAAGATATTAAGGTGAATTATCATATAGATTTACCAAAAACTAGTGAGATTTTTTAGGCATAGTGAGAAGATAAATCACAAATACTTGAAGCATGGTGAGAAAATAAATACATGTCCTAGATTCATGTTGTAAAGTGTAAACCATTGCACGTTCATGAATCATTTGTTCACCGAATTTGGAACACACATATGGCTCCTATATGTTGATGCTAACCTATATTTTTGGACACCATCTGGTTTGTAAACGTTATTTTTTTGACACCTTCCTTTACTAGAAGTTCGTTTAGAAGCATGGGTTTATGTGTAGATAAATAATGCATCTCTCTTCATTAATTTATGTGACAAACTTATTGTGGCTTGCTAAATGCTTTATTCCCTTCATGATTCATAATCATGTTGTTGGACAGTATGATCATACTGTCCTCCAATAGTCCAATGCCTCGTGTTGCTAGACATTTGTCAAATCGTTATCACCGTGATGCTTAATATTTATCTCGACGGGATTATTGCTATTCTGAGTAGTTTTTATTTTATTCACTTACTTTGACTATTTTATAGTGGGAAGTCTTTCAGTATTTGTACATGAGCTTACACTTTGTGAATTCTTACACATGCTTGGTGTATTTTGGTATTATAGGTTTTGGACAACTTCCGGGGCAACGTGCAAACACGTTTGAGAAAGCTGAATGAAGGAGTTTGCCAAGCAACACTTTTGGCCTTGGCTGGACTAAAACGCTTGAGTATGACCGAAAATGTTACTGCTATTCTTTCAATTGATGAGATGCTTCCTGCTGTTGCGCAGGAGCAATTGGAATAGCTTGTCGGAATGATGATGAAAAAATGGTAAGCTTCGTAACTTTAGAACTGTATTATGAATCATGTTGTTGGACAGTATTTATTATATTGATCTTCTATGAATCTTGCTATGCATAAAAACGCATGGAGCCTTAAAGGTAGTCTTTTAGAATGTGAATGTGTCCCCATCTTACTAGTTGATTTTGGTCTGTGTATATTTGATTTGGATAGAGTATACATTTTGTGTTGTTTCTATGAGGCTTTGATTTAACCTTCTCTTCAAATAATTCCGATAACAAAGGATATTGCTAGATCTGCTTTTATTTGGAGCAAATAATGTTTGTTTGCCAAGTACTCGTATTTATTAAATCATTTTCATTTTCCGACGGATCTCTAGGCAGAATATTTATCCTCGTTGAATCACGAGGAAACGAGATTAGCAGTGGCATGCGAGCGAGCTTTTCTGGAGACCTTAGATGGTTCTTGACGTACCCCTATAGTCGGATACGCTAGTAGAGATGAAAATGGAGATTGTCTTTTCAAGGGGTTGGTTGCTTCCACTGACGGAAAGCAAGGTATAAGCTTTGTCGACTTAATATAAATTTTTAAACATTTCGTAACACTGGTTTAATTTGTTCTATTAATCATTTCCTCTCATTCTTGTGACTCTCTTATAGTCCCATCAATGTACCCTAAAAGAGAGCCATCGGAATTGTTGTAAAAGTAGGCTATTCATTTTCTGTTGTAATTGTATATAGCTCGATGTTTTTAGGCAACAACACATAGATCCTCCTTTCTAGTTGAGTTTTTGATTTTTGAGCAGTTTGAAGGTGTCAGTCGTCATCCCTGCTGCAATCTCATTCCTGGCCTGCCAATGCGAGCGAGGTCTAGGAGATATGATATCAGGCGTTTACTGACCCAATAAATCTCTGTATACTAAATTACTCTACTAATTTATTTACTTTCTTCTTGGCTTCTGCTGTAACCTTTGCTTCATTTTGCTGCTATTTCAGTATGTACTGTACTTGAGGAGAACATGCATGGAGTAAAGATGTACAGTCCTCTTTTTTATAAGCCAAATGTGTTTTGACTTATAAATTAAGATGGAATTCCTGATTGATTTTGTTTTCCATAGCAAAACAAGTCTGCAAAAGTTACTTAGACAAGGCATGAAGGCTGTCATTCATTCTGCGCGGATACTCTTTAACTAAACCTCGTCAAATGGCGGGTTTAGAACAACTTATCTATGCACTATGCTATATTGCTATGAAACTATGCTTGGAACAAACTGACGAAGAAATATGACTTTAATGTTCGGAAAATCCCTGCGGTTTAACGAAAATTGTTTGTCGAGTTTGGAACTCACGAACAAGCAATATCCCGATAGGGTTACTCAGTTTCTCCGGTTCAAAAAACTTTTACGTACAAAAAACACACTTGGCCACTATTATTAAGTGTGACATATTATCTTCTCAAATTCTTCACTCAGAAAGACGATCGAAATAATTTTTATCATCATTCGCGCGCATTCTACAATGTTTTTATCAAATTCTTCACTCAAAGTATTGAGATTTGAGAGAATTAGTAAGAATGATTAGAAGATTAGATGTAGATTAGAATGATTTGTGTAAAATGGAGTTGGATGAAATGATATTTATAGAAAAAAAAATTAGAAAAAAGAAAAAAGAAAGAGACGTTGCACTCCAACGGCGACCATTTTTTTAGGCTCGGGCCCGTCGTGCCTGACCCGTGCCCGTGCCAGGTACGGACTTCTAACCCAATTCGACATCAAGCCCCGACCCGAGACACGACGGGCCATACCCATGCCAGACATGATTTTTCACTCAAACCGGACCGGTCGTGCCCAAAAACCGGGCCCGGATTGCCTGGTCTAACTGTACCCCACAACTATGAAGACCTAATACGGTGGTTAACTCTATGACTATGGGCAGAGTTGGTGACAGCCTGCAGTGCTTCTTTCATCTTCCTCCTCCTAATCAACCTAAAAAAAATTGTTGAAAAAATTGAAATCAACCTATTCCTCCTAATATATCATCTTTATTTCCTCCTCGCTTATCATCCTCCTCCTCATCTTCCTCGAAAAAATTGAAACGTTTCGTGGTGTTGGAAAGTCGAAAGTTGAAACCCTGAAGATTTTTCTCCTACTTGTGGTTCATTTCATGGGCTCATCAGTTTAAACTCATTGCCTTTTAGTGAGTCAAGGTAATAGTATTTTTTTCGGATTGATTTTTGTTGTTTTCATGCTTGATTGAGCAATTTCTATTTCAAAATTCAGTTAGTTGGTGATGGTGAATTAGTTTGCGAACGAACTAATTCGTAAATCGGGCGAACTAGTTCGGAAATCGTGCCGGCGAACTGCGAATCCAGTAACACTGGTTTAAGTGCTATAGTTATGTTGTGTGTGACAATAGTGGGATTGAAAGGTGAGATGTATGGATCTGGTTACTCTAGTTTAGGGTGATTGTGATGACAGTGTATTGCTTGACAAACTTTCGTCGGATATTTCGAAACTTGTTTTTTTTCATTGTGTCTAGTTAGTTAGGAAGTAGATACATCCGGGCTCAGGAACATACATACATATTCCTACTCTAGTTCGAGTCGTATTTCTTCTTCTTTTAAGGTATACGGGAAGAATTGTTGTCATGTTTCTTCCGAATTGAGTTTCTTTTCTTATAATGAATGCCAGGCGCATCCAATGTTCAAGGCTTTGAGGTTAATGTTTTTAAATAAATAACTTAATGGTTTACGATTTGGATCGAGTTAAATTGGATCAGTATGTTGTAAATTGACTTACAAATTGATGTATTTCAAGTCAATTCGGGTTGCATCGAGTTACAAATTTATGTATTTTTAGGTCGATTTGAGTTGAGTTGAGTTTAGGATGAATCGGGTTACAAGTCAACTCTGGCAGAGTCAATTCGATTCAGATGAATATCATTTTGGGTCCTATTGGATTCTCGGTTTACTTTGGGACGGGGCAATTCGGGCTTCATTAATAGTATTTCGGGTTGTATCGATTATCACTTAGCCTTTGGACTGAGTGTGATCAGTTTCGGTTCATCCAAACTTCAGGTTGGACCAGCTTTAGCTAGCTGTACTTATTCGCCACCCTTGCACCAGTAATAGTATTCTTACTAATTTCATATTTAGTTTGTGTTTAATTTTGTTGGGGTTGCTAAAATTAGGGAACTTTGCTAGCTGAATCACTGCATTATAATCCAGTTACCGAGCTGAATTGTTAAAAATCAATCAAAATCGCTGTTTGTAAAATCAACTAAGCCTTGCTTTGAATTATTGATTTAATTATTGTTTAGCAATTATTGAAATTTGAGTTGATTACTTAGGAAGGAATGACAGACACAAATGGGGATGAACTAAGGTGCAGTGTTTGCAACGAATTAGGATGCTACTTTTCCGAAGACGATGGTCACTTCTATTGCAACAACTGCAATGCTCTTGTTGATGATGTGGTTGCCACTGGCGTTGCGGATGAGGATTTCATTAACACGGGAGGCGGAACCGTCTACGACCCCCATTACACCCGCCATGGCCCATCTATTAAATCCGAACCCCTTGACTCCGACTATATCGGCCCCCAGGAGCCAGCCGACTTTGGTGACATGCCTAAAGGGGTTATTTTTACCGAGGAAGATTATTATAAGAGCATTCGAGTGAGGTATGTGTTGGGGGTTCAACTCTTGGTTCAGTACCAATGTGAGAAGCTAGTCGAAGTGTTTAAGGTTTCCCCTATTATCTGTGGGATCGCCGGTGAGGTTTGGTTAAGATTTGTTGCCTCCAAGAGGGTTTTTGCTGATGATTGGGCAAATGATGTTATCAAGGACTCTGAGAACCAAGGTAAATTCTTTGTTTCATCATTCATCTCATTTGTTGACTTTGGTTTTCTTTTTTGTTTGATTAGTAGCTTAATTAATAAGAACTAGTAATAACCAATATGCTTGAATTGATGTCTTTAAATGTGTTTGTTTGCATTTGTAAGAATAATATTGAAGTTGTTGTGTTTGAAATCGTACAGTGGTACTGTCTTTGATGATTTTTCTTGTTCAATTCTATAGACTAATTTATAAGAATGAATTACTAGTTTCCAAACATGGTACGAAGGTAATTGATGGATTTTGTGTGATTGAAATCATACTGTCGTAGAGATATGGATCTTGCGGTGTACGGAGTGATTACGTTCCTGATCCAGTAGGAGTACAAAGGAATGAAAACTACAACACCCTAGTTTTGGTAGTTTTGGTGTACAGAAACTCATTCTGTGCGATATTTAAACTTTAGAGTTGATTTAGCGTACATTTTCGCACCAAAACCTCACTTGAGCTGGCGTTTGCCTAAATTCAGGTTAAATCGGAAAAGCATGTAAGATAAAACAATAAAGCATGTATTTTGTAGCCTTTGTCCGGTGCTACAAGAAACCAGTCTCATATTAAATCATATCTATGGATACTTTGATGTGGTTTGACCTGTATTTTCGTAAACTTTTCTGTGAAACATGATTTAGGTTATAAGAATGTTGTGCATTACATAGTGAACCTTGCCAAAATGTGAACTGTCGTATGTTAACTTTGATGATAATTAAATAAATGAATGTCAATGACTTTTATAAGATTTCAATTAAGTTTATAACACAGACTGTGGGTTCCTTGTTATTCGAAGTCATTGGGCAAGAGCAAGTTGCCAGAATATGTCAAACCCATGGGATTATGACTCTATTAACACCTTATTCAAAGTTCTTTTATTTGCCCAGTCACATTTGCAGTCGCGTTGCATATTTTTGTCGTTGATCTTTCTCTTTCCCAGTCCCTTTACTTAAATGTAAGAAACTAAGAATGAGGAATGTTTAAGAGTCATTTGTGAGCATTTTCAAAAATGAGTATTCTAAGATTGCCCTGAGTCGTCAATGTTTACTTACATGGCTCTTAATTAGGTGACAAGGATGTTGAATGGAGATGTGCATTACAGAGAATTTGTTTATGATGTTTTTTCCCCTTTCAATATACTCCGTATGTATTAGTTCAAAGGCTTGATGGTTTACCTTCATGGCTTTTTTGCCTTATCACAGAGGAGAAGAAGTGCAAAGTAGGGAATAATACTAAACATATACACGAGCCTCGAAATTTGTATAAGGAACGTATGTCAATGATATGGTTCAAATCTTTGAAAAAGACGATACCCTTGTCATCCTCATTAGCCATTTCGTACTTAGCCTGTCATATTGCCCGGGAAGCAGTTCTTCCAAGTGACATAATGAAGTGGGCTATCGAAGGCGAGCTTCCCTATTTTGGAGCTTACCCTAAAATTAAGGAATCCATTAAACATATTGAGAGAAGCTATAACCATCCATCCGTCACATGCCCATTGGAAGCCAATCTTATGTTTAGGCCACAAAAATCTCTCTCTGTACAGAAGTTGGAATCAAGGGCGGCATACATAGCTCATTCTATTGGCCTAAATTTGCCTCCTGTGAACTTTTATGCGATAGCTTCTCGTTATTTGAAGCAGCTAGGTCTTCCCGTTGAGAAGATCCTTCCGCATGCTTGTCACATACAAGAATGGGCAACGCCACCTGAACTATGGTTGTCAGTTAAGTGTATCCCTACTCGCGTTTGTGTGATGTCTATACTTATTGTGGCTATAAGGATTCTTTACAATATAAATGGTTTTGGCAAGTGGGAAACATCTTTATCTTCTCCTGATGACTCCTCCATGCATGAAGATAACTGCAATTATGATGATAAAGAAGTAATGTCTACCTCATCAATGATTGAGGTAGACACCGAAGGAATCTCGTCTTCTGTGCATATATTTGGGTCCGATTGTGCAGAGCTTCTGGAAAAGCTCGAGAAGAAATATGACAATTTGAATAATAGATTTGGTAATCTATAAAAAAAAAATGTTTCTTCAAATTGTTACTATGTATTGTGCATAGCCTTGGAAAAACATTACGGAGTATGTTATTGTTAATTAAGTTATACATTATTTTATCTGACAGAGTACTCCAAGGATTTGTCTACTTATCTTCAATATTGCAAGGATGTGGTGTTTGCTGGGCTAGAACCATTGTACAAGGATCCTAGTCTTATTGAGGAGCTAGGGGAATTCTATCAGAAGAACAGAAAGGTACATATTCTTAATCGCAGCCTCTTTAAATGTTTAATTAGAGCTGGAAAAAGCTGACCGACTCGACCCGTTAGAACCCAATAATGTAGTCACCCGAAACCAACGTGACTTGCTTGTGACCCGATAATGAGTGGCCCAACCCAACCGACCCGGAACTGATAAGATTGATGACCATAAGACTGCTAATCTCTTAGATTGATCTAAATAAAAAAGAATTAGTGTTTAGCATCATAAGTTAGACTTAATAATAAAGTAATTAAACAAAATAATAGGTATAAAAACAAAACTTATTATGGAAATCTCGAAACATAATAGACCCGATCCAAACCCGACCTGACTCGCTTGTCAACTGACCCAACCCAATAGCAACCCGACCACAAAGAAATGTTAACCCGTTACGACCCAAACCCAATATGAGTTGACCCGGTTGCCACCTCTAGCCATTATATTCAGTTTATGTGTCGTATCTTTTCTTCTGATTTTTTTTTGTTAAATGAGTGTGTTTTGTGCAGGTTGTAGAAGCATATGAGGTGACCTCTCTATCGACGAATAGTAGTCAACGCAGTGAAAACACTTTTCGAGGTACACAACCACATCAAACTTCATCATCAACCAACATAGAGAAATTGCATAATAATAATTTGAGAGAGATAGTAATTCGACAAATGAAAATCGACATGGAGGAGCATAGGTTCTGTTATATCCCACCTAGAGTGAAAGTAAAGCGACAAGAGTATTTACACTACAGGAGGAAAGTGGCTGGCGACGGTGCCTACACATATATAGCCCATGCTGACTATTACATTTTGCTTCGAGCTTGTGCCAAAGTTGCTCAAGTCGATCCTCGCAGTATGCATTGTAGTGTATTGAGTTTGGAGAGGAGACTAGGGTGGATTGAGAACAAAATTGAGGAGTGTGTCCAACACTGTGCAAAACCACCTAAATTCCCTCAAGATTTTTCTTTGAATAAAATTTCATGACCTCCATTCTTCCTTGTTGTTTACAACTTGTAATTTATACGAGTAAATTTTGGTGGTAGTAGTCGACTAGTTGAGCAACGATAAATTATTTTTGAACTTCATGGAGTATGAGACTATGGATTACTATAGTAACATTATTTTTGTTAAGTCACAGAATAATAAGTAATAATTCGACCAAGGATTAGGGCCTTAGGCTTTAGTTTGATAGAACCATTAAGATCTGAGCCGAAAACAACTCCGTAGAAGTAATGACATTTTGTGTAAGATTATATTTATGTAACCAATTTGTGTAAAATAGTAATTTTGTATACTATAGTATTATTTGTGTAAAAGGAATGCCAAGTTTGGATTTGATGATCTGCTTATAGTAAGAGTAAATTTTGGATTTGATCTTATCTGTTAATTTTGGATTTGAGTTTATATAATGCATATTCTTGACGAAAACCTATTTACGATGCCTTAATGACATGAGTACGTCTATTGTTATTTGAGTACTCCCTCTGTTTTTTAATATAAATCATTCTCACTTTTCGAGGCAACCCATTCTCTCTTCAATATCTCTCATAACATAAGAAAAAATACTATGAAATGTATACTTATTTGAAAGCTCTTTTCGTAAGGAATTTTATGATGCAATTTTTAAAAATTTTGGAATAATATATTTACATAAAAATTAAAGTCAAAGGCTCACCTCGAAAAGTCAAAATGTCATATATTCTGATACGGAGGGAGTATTTTTTGTTAGTATCATAGTTTACAATATAATCGTATAGTGTTCCAATTACTATCCGTTTGTCAATGTCATCCTTCTAACTTCTATGCCAAGTTTACTTATGCATTTAATAATGTTCATTAACTCTTAACACTACTCTTTACTTAATTGCACTCCTTTTCAACTTCACATTGTCATTAACTATAAAGTTAATAAGTTGCACTTCATCGCCATTCAGTATACAAACGTTTTTCTACAAATAGTTCAACACTTGACTATAGCGGGAAAATAAGTTTAATTAACTAATTTTCAAACTAATTTGGAAAAAACTACTAACCGTTACCTCAATTTCAGTTATATTTGAATCCTTATAGCAAAAAAGGAAGAGAAAGTCAAACCAAACCAATGACAATTGAAGAGCAAAATCAACAACCAATCAACAATCCCATGCTCCAGGTTTTCCTCCTTCTGTAGTTTTAGGTTATTAAAAGTTTTACTTTTTATAAGTTATTTTACATTTTTGATGCACTAAAACTCCTTTAATTGGTCAATAAAGGTTTTTTCAATTTTCAAAGCAGCTTAATATCCCCTTCAAATACTTTCTTAATAATTGTGCATTTTTCTAAAACTACCTATATTTTGTAACGGAGGGAGTAATATTTTTCATTTTTATTTTTCCCTAAAAAAAAAGAAAAAAAAAGGCAATGTTCTTGCATTTAGGGTTTCCTCTTCTGCAATTGTGGGTATCATGTGTTTCTAAGAATGAATCAAATCCCAAACTGGGTTTGATCTTAAGTGATCTGATTTCATCTGGGTTGTTTTTATTTTGTTGATTTTTCATCTTATATTTGAGAAAGAATCAAACTTGTATATATGCTGAAAACACAGGAGAAAGAAGAAGAAGAACAACAGCAGATTGAGAGAAAATTGTTTGATCCTGGATCTGATGAGCCTGGAACTCCATTGCCACTTACTGTTACCTCCAGGGTTTAAACTTTAAACTTTGAATTTTTCTATTTCGCGTAGCGAGTTTGTTGAATGGGTGGTTTAAATGATTGAGTAAATAAATGCAGGTGCTTTACATGTTGGGGGACTTGACATCAGGATCAGCTTTTAGGTTCTCACAATGGTTGGAGTTGGTTCGTAAACGAACTGCTCAATATCGTTCCTCTGGCTTCCCCCATCGCCCTCCGAGACTTTATCTTGATATGCCATTGAGGTATTCTTAAGGTGGTGAAATGCTGAGGGTTGCATCTTTAGCTTGCATGAATTTGTTGATTTTTTGTGGAGGATGAGGATTTGATTATGCTTTCTTATTGCTAGCGGTAGAAGACATCAGCTAGTCTACCTAGTAAGCCATGAACATTTGTACTCGTAGTCTGTATTTGAATCCTATCATCATCAAAACTTCCCCTTGTAGCTCCCCAGAAAAGGTTGTAGCATCATGAAGTAATTGTTATCCTTAAAATTTTGATGATGATCAGATAACTAGTTTCAATGTTGCCCAAAATGATTACTTTTAGAACTCGCTTTGGATGAGAATAATATCGGGTGTGGAGGTAATGGAGCCTAAAATGAGAAGAAGGATGAGTATATATTGAGGTAATGCATTACATAGGAGGGGACGGAGCCTTATGTTTTCTCATATGCTTGCTGGCTTGCTGCTGTTATAAGAATACTGAGGTTTTTTCTTGCGTGTTTAATAGTTTTTCTGTCAGACTCTTACATATAGGGAATTACTTGCTGATATGGATAGGTTAAATGTGTTAGACCATAATCTTCTCCCATTTGCGCATACTTGCAGTGTTGTATGTGTTTGGTGTATTGAAGTTGCATCATGTCGAGTTTATGAATTGGCAATATGATTTATAGTGCAGGGGAATCAGATTTTGACCCAGAATGCTCGACTGCCTCTGAAAAACCCACTGAAGTCAATCTTTGGCAGAGACTTGGTAAAGCCGCAATGGTGGATATCGAATCGAGCTCCTTTTGTCGGGACAGCCTTTCCTCACTTCATCATACAGAACACAGTGGTAGCGCTGAACAATCTGATTATATCTGTAGCGCTGAACAATCTGGTGGATATCAGAATGTTCATTATATATATGTTATATTCAGGTTACATTCTCAATTCGGATAAGGCCATTTATTTAAATAAATAGTAAGAGAATGTAAATATTTATTTTGGGTCATCACAATGTTAACACAACATTAAGAATATAGATTGTACTACTCATAAAGATGAAAATATCGTGTGGATTCACGTGTTTTTGTGGAGTAGAAAATTTAATGTATGTGTTTAATGATTGTTTAATGCGACATTAAGGACATTAAATGACATTGTTTCTATTAAATAAGCTACAAGTGTCCAACTCAAAGAATAACAAGATAAGGGTAAAGTTATTTCTTGTTGGTTTGTTACGAGTATGGACATATAAGGAATATAGTACCAGTTTGTACATCTCATCGCGTGTCGGTAAGGACACACTTCTCGATTAAGATTTGTCTAAGGTTGATTGTTATATCCAATCATGTTTTCTGGGTGAATTTGATTTTTCATTCACATAAGTACATTAATGCAAGTATAAGTAAGAATCTAAGAGGTTGTATGTGAATTGGCATGAAAGATTCAATCTATTTGGGGCATGACATCATCTGAGTTTGAGATAATCAGCTAATTTAGTTATCATTAATGATTTGTTCTTCTGGAAAATATTTTGGTGCTGCCTTCTGGTGGAGATTAATTATTTTTCGTTTGGCCAAATTTGGCTTTATTGTTCATCGAGAAATAGTTAATTTTGTATTTTTCTTAATTCAAATAATGGTAAGTCCGTTATTTTTTGATAACTTTATATAGTTTAGTTTGGAATTACTTGCATTAAAACTCCAGTGGATATAAAGAATTGAGAACAATAATTTCTTTTCGCTATGACACATTAAAAGGATTATTAAAGTTGTGTCAAAATGAAATTATTGACTCTTCTACTTCGAATTCTCATATTGAAGGGGAATAAAGACGAAAAGAAAAAACAGATATCAAAAGGACTTTGGATGTCTTATACTCCTTCCGTCCCAATGAATTGTTTGCCTATTCCATATTGAGGCGTCTCAATGAAATGTTTGTCTTTCTATTTTAGGAATGTTTTTTATATGCAATTTGATCATTCTCATGAGTTTTGCTCTACATGTCACTCCCTCATTGGTTCCCTTAATCTTGGTGCCAAAAGGAAAGGCAAACAATTCATTGGAACGGAGGGAGTAATTGATATATAAGGGTATGTGAACTATTTTATGTTTTAAGTTGTATTAGCTCACATCACTATATTAATTTGTAGACAAAATTATGTATGATATTTATATCTCGATCTTGAGAAGTTTCAAGCTTCTAGACATTTTTATCATATATTTGATTGAGATATATTCTCGGTACTGGATTAAAGATGTCATGTCGATCATAAGTGGAAACACTTTGACAAATTGACTACTCAAGATAATAACGTCAAGGTTATTTCGGATACTTTCTATAGATGTTTGATCTTACGTTGAAGATTGCACCATATGAATGTTTAAATATGTATGGTGTATAATGTGTGCAAAGTAAGATCTTGGGGCTTGACAAGGGTATGATTATTCACACTCTTTCCTAGATAACTGATCTAGAAGTAACTTTAGAATTGTAGCTTGTTTTTTTTATAAAGATGCAACAATACTATTGATTGATTAATGATAGTGTAAATTTTTTACACTTAAAGGCATGTCCACCTAATTAGGAATATGTTTTTTTGTTGGATTTAAGAACAATCAATAATTATTTTGTTGGACTCCCTCCAAGTTTTAGTGTTCTTCCCTCTTTTCTTATTGGGCTGAGTTTGATCTTCTTCCCTATTTCCATTTACGGAAAAACTTTTTCACACACTTTATCATCTTTAATTAATATAATATTCATCTCTCATACTTTTCCTATCAACTTTATCTCATTTAATTGATATAATATTTATCTCTCTTACTTTTTTATTCCACTCCTCCCCTTTTAATAATATAATACTCCCTCCTTATTTTTCACCCCAAAAAGAAAGGGGAAGAACATAGGAACTTGGAGGGAGTATAACTTTATAAGGTTTAAGGGTAATAAGGTAATTAAGTAATCATCCCACATGCAAGTTATTTTGAGACGGATAATATGGGTTTATTGAGGTTATTGAGTTTGGGGGAAGAAAAGGGACTTATGGACATGATCATATGTCTCATCATAAAGGATCGCAAGATCATTCTAGTAAAACAAACTCAAATACCTCAAGAACAATTGTTATTAAAGAAATTCACTAAGGAAGAATGAATGCAGTTTCAGGGGATTACATTGTTTTCATGTCATGACTGACATATTGCGGTGTAATAACAGATTTATATATTGCATATATTCAAGAGTAAGAGTTAGATGATGAAACGGTAGAAAGGTATTCATTCAGCATCTTACCGAATCATTGAAAGTTCTAACTAATACATATGCATTTATATATGTCATCAATAAAGTATTAAGTCATTTGACTGATAAAGACACTTTGAAATTGTTTCATTACCTAAAAGTATAAAGCATATTGGTTTCAAATGGTTATTTGTTACCAAGACAGACTCATTCGGTAATGATAAGACTCGTCTTGTCAATAATGGCTATAAAGACAGATGGTATATCCAGTTTTGGAGCTACATTGGATTAAAGATAAAGACATGTTTGTCAATAGTGACATTGATAAACTCAATGTTGCAGATACTGGAAATCTTGAATCGATAGATTCAAGGTAAAGTTCATGAAAATTAAGGTTAATAAAAAAACTCAAATAAGTTTTCCGTCAAAGAGTACATCAATCTACCATGATATCATCTCATTTGGTTTTGTATGAATATGGTACATGATTGTAGATACTCAAGATTCAATGTGAGTATGGAAATATATCAAGTTTTATACCCTTTCAGTAAATGGGACTAATGTAGTTTCATTAATGTCCTTAAAGAAATATTCATATCCAGAAAGTACAGTTTACTTAAATCCATGTATTTCAGAAATTATTTCATGTGTTTAAGTAATAAGGTATAATTAAACTTATTTTGTACATGTTTGGATATTGTGTACATTATATAGTTTAATTGACATATATTAAGGAAAATTAGTAGGATATTGAGATCCACTACGGGCAGTCGAATATTGTTTGTGATTTATATTTGGAGCAAAACAATGTTATCATATACGAGATCGATTCAGGTTGAGATCATTCGGTATTTCGACTTCTATTTGGTGATGCTTATTTGTCACAAGGCTGCAAATTAAGTTCGGTATTGAAAGACCATTTAAGTTATTCGTGACAACTTGACGGTTATTATAGTTTCAAATAACAATACAAGGGATGTGTTGTTATAGAAACGATTCAGAGTGAAAGGCGTCTAAGATATGTTTGTACAAACTCCATCTTTGCGGATCCGCTTATTAAGGAATTACAACCCACGGTCTTTCTTGAGCATATTGCTCAAATGGGTATTTCGGTTCTAAAGATATTCAGGTTAAGTGGGAGTTTGTCACATTAGACACATTATTATGTACGGTTATTCAGTTCTACAAAAATAAGGTTTACAGTTTTCAGTTTCACTCAGTCTTATTTGGTTGATCTCATTAAGGTTTAAGGTGGACTAGATGGAAATATGCATATTTGGATCACATTCAATTACTGTTTCCATGCTACACTCCTATAATAGATTCATGTCGTTAGTCATGTTTGCATATGTGATCATTGATGGGTCATGTTACGACAAACTGTGGCAAATGCCGCTTTGGTTCTATGTACATATGATTAATGGACCGAATTGCATAAGACGGTTAGAATGTTTGATATCACTATTGAGCTCATACGGTTACAATGAATACAATTTCAGTGTCCTACATATACTAGTATATGACCCAAGTGGGATATTGTAAGAATTATGAGTCTAATACAGTACATGTGGACAACATTATTTGGACCTATTACATTTGTTAGCTATCATTAAAGTTGAGGCCAAATACGTGATCCGTCATAACACAAATGATACGGACTTATTTACGTCTTATAAAGTACGGGTCGGATACTGTGGACATGACATAGGTTCACCCCGACGCGGCCACGCGCGGGTTTGGGGCGGCGAATGAATCTCACGTGAGATGGATCTCGAATTGAAACTTAAATCGAAGTTTGAATCGCCACCGAACTTTGTGAGAGTTCGGGCCCGTTCGAACCCACTCTATGTCGTAGTGGGCCGTGCACAAAATACGGCCCATTCCGATTTCAGTGTTTATTAGGTTCGTCCCTTTGCATTGCGATACTAATTCCGACATTATCGGAAATCGGGTATTGAATGACTCTCGTATGCCAATGGTTTCGGACATCCGGAAACCACGGTTCTGAGTAAGGGGTGAGGGTACGTGTTGGGAAGTTCACAAAGAACACCCAACCCCGCCCGCACTTAGCGGCCTTTACTAAGATATCGTTCGTTGTTCGTGTACGCGCGTTAGTTTGACGGTTGAATGTTATGCAAACAACGTTTTGACTAAACATGTGAATTATGTTTAACTACGTCGTTTAATGCATCTTTGAACTAAGTCGAAGTTGTATTTAGCATTTGAGGTTCGTTTTAGTACAATAAAACAAAAGAATGCCAAAATAGAAACAAACGAGTTAGTAACGGTTTGTAAAAAGATTAGAATGACATAAATGATATGATGCATGGATTTGAAAAGATTAGGACACGTGATAGACTTGACACGTGTTGATCGAAGTCGTTAAAAAGGTTTTATCGAAGCTCGAAATATGTTGAAGGCTCACGGATTAGTCGTGATAGAGACCACTCGATCGAGTCATTGAGGGACTCGATCGAGTGCCTCTTAAAAAACCCTCCTGCTTCGATTTTGAGGTGCCACTCGATCGAGTCAAGTATGACACTCGATCGAGTGGTCCTCGAGAAAAGTATTCTGCCTCTGATTTGGGGTGCCACTCGACCGAGTGGCTATGGCATTCGATCGAGTGCCCCTTGTTCGAGGGGTGACTCGATTTGCAATTCTCGAAATTGATTTTAATTTTTGTAAACCGATAATTTCGTTAAGTTGTGTAAAAATATGGCACAATTTATACCCGACTTAAAATTTTCAAAACTCGTAAATATTTGATATTCGACTACGAAATCGATATCCAATACTTAGAGCGATTGTTAGAAAAAGAGGTGTTTTTTAGAAATTGTTTTGAATCGAAATAAATCTCTCCGCGTCGTAATGTCGTAATTAGTCTTTTTAGGACTATGTGACGATTATTTCGGCATCAACGAGAATATGCTTTTGAAAACGTTTTGTTTGATTGATTCCTTTAGATCCGATATTCGACTATAGAGTCGATATCGAATCCTTAGGGACGACTCGTTATTGCTAATTACGATAGTAGTAATAATAATATTAGAAACGAAAACGACGATGATAGACGATGATAGACGACGGACGAGAGAAGAAGAAAGAGAAAAAAACGTGAGAAGAGAAGAGAAGAAGAGAGAAAATCGGGATTTGGAACACCCTCAACCTACATGCTAATTTCGGTCTCGATTAGGAACTCGTAGTAACGGCGCTTGCGTAGGAGTAACGAGAATATAAGAGGAGTTAAGGTGTTGTATTTTTGTATGATTTTGCCTAAGATTGCTAGAGATCCGGGTTGTAACTTGACGTCGGGAATTATGGATGTTGGATGTGTGAGTTATGAATGTTGTGAATAATTGATGTTGTAATTGTGTTGCGGGGGTGGGGTATTTATAGGATGAAACACCTCCATTCGGGATAGGAGATTCCCAGTATTTGGATAGGAAAGAGATTGCTTGCAAAGGAAGAAGGCAACGGTTGGGGTGAAGTGGGATTCCGTCTAAGGATCCGGTTTTCAGCTGGAATAAGGGTCACTCGATCGAGTAGTGCACAACACTCGATCGAGTACCCGGTCCGATGCCAGACTTGGCGGTTTTTAAGAGCTCACTCGACCGAGTGGCCGGTCCACTCGATCGAGTGAGTCTAAGCCGGGTGGGATTCCTCCTTAGAGATCGAGTTTTATCTCTTATGGAATTGTTTAATGTTTTTGTAGCTGATTTTTGTGAGGAATCCGACTTCAAATTGGATTCTCGAATGCTGCGTGACAGGTTTTCTGTCTCGGAAATGTCTTTGACCGGGGTTTGACCCGGTAGCTAAAAGACGGTTTTGCCCCTGGTCTCGGTTTTGACCCAAATTAGTCTCATTTGACTGGAAACGACCCACTGGGCCAGAATTTGAGGTCGGTTTGGTGAGATTTTTACTCCGTTAAAAACTCGCGCCAATTACTATTGATTCCGAGTCCAAAATCGAGCGTATTAAGTCATATTTACGTCCAATCATCATCGAGTGTTTTACGGAAACTGCTATAGACACCTGGCGATCAAAATGTGGGTGTCTACAGAGCCCCCACTCTGACTGAGGCTTGGACAAGGCGAAAGTCAGAGTAGTTACCAGGTCAATCGAGGATTAAGACCTGGCAGACTTCCGATCGGGTCATTTATAGTCCATTAGACCTGCGTAAAAGGGCTCGCCAGCCATAAGATAGAAATCATACTTGAGTGGATGCTAAAAATTCCGTGGGGACTTGCCTAAGAAGCCCTGGGTGTGCCCGTTTGCGGAAATATCTCATCTTGGAGCTGCGCGGGAGCTTGCCTAAGAAGTTGCGGGTGTGTCTGCTTGCAGACACATCCCGTGTTTTTCGCTAGGGAGTTTTAATGAGTTGCGCGAGGACTTCCTTCTGGAGCCTGTATGCTAACACATAGCAATTCGTATGCAACATTTTGGCGAAACACGACTCACATTGGGGCAGTAAAAAAAATTGATTTTTTTAGAAAAAATTGAAAATTCGTAAAAATGTTGACTGATTTTTTTTCAAAATGCTGAAAATTTCAAAATTTTTGAAAATGGAAATGCTCAAGACGACTTGATTCTTGTATCAGATTCTGAGAAGGATTCCTAAGGCCTTTTGGGTTGAGCCTACGCCTACGCGAATTAAGAGACATGATGAGAATCCCTATTCCTAAACAAATTAGGAAAGGATTTTCTATTATAAATAGAGGGTTCCTTGCTTTTAATTTTCATATCTCAAATCTTTCTTTTCTTTTCTCAAAATCCTTTAAATTCTTAAAAAAGTTCTTGCTATGGGTATCAAACATCTGACCGCAATGCTTCAGACATGGTCTCAGTATTTTCGAGATGAAGATAAAGTTCAGCTGACTCAAATGAGAATTACTGCTTTATTCCCGCTCTAACGACTTAGGGTAGATTCGCACTTTTTGATGCTTGCCTATCCTTTTGGGATACTACCCACCATGTTTTCGCATTTTCTTGAGGAGAAATATGTCCCCTTCCCGATGAGACTGCAGCTATCGGCGGTTGGTGCCCTAACGCTCGTCCTGCTATTCCCCCGTTTTATCCTGACCCAAGGAGGAGATTAAGAGACTTTCTTGGTTTGTCACATGCTAAGACGGACCGTATGATGAAGGAAGATTATGTTTCTTTATTTGACCTAGCCGATAAATTCATGAATTCTAGCGGCGTAAGAGTTACTCCCACCCATAGGCGTAGGGCTTTCGCTTTTTGCTTGCTACACCGATATGTCTTTGAAGGAAGAATGGATGTTGACTCGTGCTTGGGTCAAATTAGGCTGATAGACATAGTTGATCAGATGGAGACGGGTCACAGCCCGGCTTGGCTGACAACTAAGGAGATCATTACGGGCCTTGACGCTAGAAGACTTGACCCGGACCGACAATTGACGGGAAGTACCCGTCTTTTGCAAGTATTATCTCGCGTTCTTTTCTTTTTGTGAATTCTGACATACAGGAGCCACTCGATCGAGTGACCTCGGAAAAACCCGTCTGCCTGTTTTCAGCTAGCCCATTCAATCGAGTCAGTTGTGACACTCGATCGAGTACCTGCCAGCGGTACCTGATTATGCTTACGAAAATTTTGCATTTTTTTAGATCTGATTATCCGAGCGCTTGTCGATCATAGAGCCCCCGGTGAGCATATCCAAATATCGTAGTTGCCAGATTAGCTCAAGGAAACGGCGAAAAGCTCGAGCCATCACATAAACCGAACTTACTGGGACGAAGAATTAAAATTCCATGGTGGGCCCTTGATTAGATGGACTGTTATTTGGTTGTTTCTCTCGAAACTGACGGGGCTAGCTAAGAGAGACAAAGCTCGCTATTTGGTGATCCTGTCCTTGGATTGGACCGTCTATATCTACCCGGACCGCATTCTGAGGCTGTTCGGCTCGTTTCAGCCCCGAGACTGAAGCCATTATCAGCGTTTCACTCCAACTGACGGACGCTATGTGTGACACGTGGCTACAACGCTGGTTTACCCGTGCCATATGGACTATACCCCGCCCTTGCCAAACCGTTTGGGTTTCGGAATCATATCAAAAATGGACTTTCGAGGAATCTGAGGAGGCCCGTAAAGCTTTGAAGACTGACGAGGCTTTTGACTTGGTCCGTCGGGAAACGGTGAAAGATAATAGGGGATTCTTTGATGAAGGAGAAATTCCCGCTACCCTTGTTCGACTGGAGTCGAGTCTTAAGTCAAAAACTAAGACTCGAGCTAAAGAGACCGGTGCTAGTGGCTCTCAGGGACAATCAAGCCCCCGGACGGATTTAGAGAGGAGACTTGGGCCGAGACTGGTGGCCCAAGATCGATTAGGTCCACGTGAACGGTTGCCAGAAAAGGTGAGGGCCCGACTAGGGCCAACTGAGGTGACTGAGAACTCAAGTTCAAAGAAACGAGTATGTGCTAAGGAGGTTCTCGTGGTGATTAGGGAGTGAGCACTCACCTCCACGTCGTCGTCAGTGGACGGAAAAAGAAGCCAAGGACAAAGGAAAGGGCAAGATGCCCTAAATGCCGAGCCCCTAGTTTTTATAATTTAAGTATTACTATTATTTTTTAGTGTCGTGTATTTTTTTTGGACTTTTTTTACAACTTGTAATTTTCCGAGTTTACCAGTTTTTTTTTTGAAATAAATAAATGAAGTTTATTATTTAAACCGTTTCTGTTTTTTTTTTCTCAATTGCAGTGGTTGTGCCCTTTTGAGGGGCTGCCTACGTATCCACAATTTAGCGGAATCAAACCAAACGTAGTTCAGATTTTTTAGTAATTTGCAATTTCGAAATACATCAAGACTATTGGTTCAAGATGTTTACAACAGTAGGATAAATAATTCTAGCTTTTGACTTGCTTTTGAAAGTTTATTTTAAGAGATGATTTTAATAAACTTTTTGCAAATGACATTGAGAAAGGGCTTAAGGGTAGTAACGCTTTAGATGGTCCAGGTTGGTTGGGTTGACAAACTCGTTCCCGTTCAAGTCCGTTAGCATCACAGCTCCGCCTGATAGAATCTTTTTCACCAAATATGGCCCGGCCCAATTGGGTTTGAATTTTCCCCTTGGGTCTACCGGTAACAAGGCTCGAACAGACTTGAGAACCAAATCCCCTTCTTTAATGTTTCCGGGCCTCACCCTTTTGTTGAAGGCCCGTTGAATCCTCTTTTGATATATTTGTATGTTATTGAGGGCACGAGATCGTCGTTCGTCTAACAAGACTAGCGAGTCATACCGTGCTCGAACCCAATCAGCTTCAGGTACTTGACTTTCTAATAGAATCCGGAGAGACGACACTTCCAACTCGACCGGCTAGACTGCTTCCATTCCGTATGTTAGGTAATACGGTGTTGCGCCGGTTGCTGTACGGATTGACGTCCGGTATCCCCATAGTGCAAAGGGTATTTTATTGGGCCAGTCCCGGTAATTGTCAGCCATCTTTTTTAGTATAGTGACAATCGTCTTATTAGCCGCTTCTACCGCTCCATTTGTTTGGGGTCGGTAGGGAGAAGATGTATGCCTTTGAATCTTATACTTAGTTAGCAGAGCCGCTGTCTCGGCTTGAAAATTGGTCCCGTGGTCACTGATAAATTCGTGCGGGATCCCGTACCGGCATATTATCTTATTTTGGATGAACTTGGCGACATGCTTGGCGTTGAGAATACGATAAGACTCAACTTCAACCCATTTGGTGAAATAGTCGATAGCTACTGTGGACATGACGTAGGTCCACCCCGACGCGGCCACGCGCGGGTTTGGGTAGGCGAATGAATCTCGTGGTGAGATTGTTCTCGGGTTCGAAATTTAAGTCAAAATGGAGTCGCCACTGAATTTTGTGGTTATTCGGAACCATACGAGCCCACTCTATGTCGTCATGGGCTATACACAAAGTAAGCCCACTTCGATTTCAGAGTTTATTGGGCTCGTCCCTTTGCATTGCAATATCGATACCGTTTAAACCGGCTTTCGTATATAGAATGACTCTCGTGTGCCAAGGGTTTCGGACATCCAGAAACCAAAGGTTCTGAGTAAGGGGTGAGGGTACGTGTTGGGAAGCCCACTAAGGACACCCAACCCCGCCCGCACATGGCGGCCTCTACTAAGACATCGTTCGTGTTCGTGTGAGCGCGCTAGTAAAACGATTAAATGATATGCAAACAGCGTTTTCGGGCTAAGCATATGAGTTATTGGTTAACTACGTCATTTAATGCATCTTGGTTATGGTCGAAATGATTTAGCATGCGAGGTTCATTTATAAAGCGATAAGCAAGTAAATAAATGAAACTCAAACGTAAATAACGTACAAGTTACACGGGCGGAAATACAACCCGGCCAATACGAAAATTACATAAACGATATGGAAATGGTATAATAAATAAATAAAAGTTAGGGACGGACCCGTATGTAAGCTTGACTGCGAAATGTGTAAGTGGACTAACCTCGCTTAAATATACATTGTGTTGTACATCAAACGAAGGACGGAGACATAGGGCCTAGGCGTGATGCTAGCCCGATCCTATGCCTCGATGCCTTGTCCCGACTTATCACGTCGAAAAATCGATCAAAGTCGTTAAGGTGTCGTGATGTGCATGGTTTTGAAAATGGAATAGTCACGTGATAGTCTTTACACGTGATGACTAATGTCGATAAAAAGACGAGGCTTGAAAGTGTGTGTCAAGGCCCTCGGTTTTCTGGGTTACAGGACCCACTCGGTCGAGTCATGGCCTGACTCGGTCGAGTGCGTCCTCAAAAAAGTTTCTGCCCAATGTTATGGACGCTACTCGATCGAGTGGCCTAGGCACTCGGTCGAGTAGCCCCTCGAAAAAGGGTCTGCCCAGCCTGATGGACGCTACTCGATCGAGTGGCCTATGCACTCGGTCGAGTAGTTCCTGTACGAGTGTCAACTCGTCTCGTTTTTTGGGGTTGAAAACGACGGTCGGTCGAGTTAAATACAAATATCGCACGATTTGAATTTAACTCGACCTCCGGTACTATAATCGTGTACATGTACGATTATAATACCGTTGTCGGGATTTTATGAAACGTTTACGTTAGAAAATTTGAATTAGTAACGGAAGGCTTCCCTCTACGTCACGACATCGAAACTAACCCTTTCGGGTTATGTGATGTCGATTTTCGTGTCAACGGGTTCCACACTAATTAAAATGGGATCGGATATGTTCAACTATGATTAGTCGCGATCACGTCACGCCCTTGAGTACATTGGGGCGGGGCTCCTCGAAAGGGCTCCACCTCCGTCGTTACTCGTAAAGGGATTAGACGGACTTTAGGCGATAATTATAGTCAAACGTATCCGAAACCGAAGTTTCGGTATTAATATATATATATACGCGGTACGATAGTAATGTTAGTGACGCGAATAAAAAGTTAGTATGCGAAAATGTAAGAGTTAGGATGTTAGAGTTAGAGTGTTAGAATAAATATAATATTAACGATACAAAAAAAACGTAAAACTACGAGGACAAAGATCGAAATGGGGTTTAAGACACCCTCAACATACATGCTTAGTAAGGACCTCGGAAATGGACTCGCGAATAGTGACGGGACTATGGAGTATCGAGGATGTATGTAAGTTATGGTGTATATGTATGTGTGTGGATGGATTGTCGGTTTTTCGAGGGACAAGGGACTCGGTTTTTTGTGTGTGATTGCTTAGGGTTGTAGTGTAGGGAGTATGGCTGAAATGTGGGGTAAATGTAGGTAGAAAATGAGGGTGAAAAAACTTGAAATGCAAAGGGTTTGAGGGGGTATTTATAGAGTTTACCCCACGACCTAGGGTCACTCGATCGAGTGGCCCTAGTGCACTCGGTCGAGTGCCCTAGAAAATGGGCCTGATCCGATTTTTGACGCTCCACTCGACCGAGTGGGTCAATCCACTCGATCGAGTGGATCAGGTAATCCGAGCTAAAATAGGAAGGAATTGATATTGTTGTTTTGATATCTTTTTTGAAATGGATTTGGGCGCCAGCTTCTAGAAGGTCCCCCCTTAGGCTGATTTTTGTGACGGGTTCGTCTTTGACCGGGTTTTGACCCGGTTGCCAAAAGACGGGATTTATTTTTGGTGTCGGTTTTGGCCCAAATTAGTCTTATTTTGCTCGGAACGACCCACTGGGCCTGAATTTGAGGTCTGTTTTGTGAGATTATTACTCCGCTAAAAGTCCATGTCAGATATTATTGATTTCGGGTCCAAATCCGAGTATACTAAGTCACGTTTGCGTCCGATCATCATCGGGTGTTTGTCGGGAACTGCTATAGACACTAGCAGGCAAAATGCGGGTGTCTACAGAGCCCCCACTCTGACTGAGGCTTGGACAAGGCGAAAGTCAGAGTAGCTACCAGGCCAATCGCAGATTACGACCTGGCAGCCTTCCGGTCGGGTCGTTTATAGTCCAGTAGACTAGCGTGAAGGGCTCGCCAGCCATAAGCAGAGGGTCATACCTGTCCTGCCGATGATAGCTCCTGTGGGGAGTAAAACCTGCTCTTGGAGGTGTAGGAGTACCCGTATGCTGATACATCATGGCTTTGACTGTAGCATTCTGGGATAAGTGTCAACTCACGCTGGGGAGTGAGGTGGTTGCGCGGAGACTTGCTTCTGAAGTCTCGGGGTGTACCTGTATGCTGACACATGATAAATTGCATGTAACACATAGGCAAAACACCGACTTGTGCTGGGGAAAAGGCACTGGATTTTGAAAAAAAAAAGCTGAAATTTTCGAAAAAGATTTTTTTTTTTTTTGAACTTAAGGAATTTTTTAGAAAGAATTTAGGAAAGCTCAGGATAACTAGATTCCTATTCTGGGTTGAAGTCAGGCCTACACACGTTGGGGCCCAGTTTACTGAGGAGGCAGGGTTAGTCAGGGTTACTGCCAGGCTTCCCTATTATAAATATAGGTCTCCCTGCTTCAGCTTACTGCACCTCAAATCAAAACTCTTCTTCTCTTAAAATCTCTCAGTCTTTCAAGAGAAATCAAGTTCCTGCCATGGGTATTGAGCATCTTACTTCAATGCTTTTTGCCTGGTCCCAGCACTTTCGGGACGAGGATAGGATTCAGCTGACCCAAATGGGGATTACCAGCCTATTTCCTCTTAGGCGTCTGGTGCCTGATTCACACTTTTTGGATGCTTGTTTGGCGCTTTGGGATACTACCCACCACGTCTTTGCGTTCCCGCGGGGAGAAATATGCCCTCTTCCCGAGGAGATCGCAGCTATCGGGGGTTGGAGCCCTGTTGCTCGTCCTGCCATCCCTCCGTTCTACCCGGACCCGAGGAGAAGACTGAGGGACTTCCTAGGTCTGTCTCATGCTGAGACAGATCGAATGGTGCGGGGAGATACTGTCTCCCTCTTTGACTTGGCTGACAAGTTCATGAACAGCCAGGATGTAAGGGCTACGCCTTCTCACAGGCGTAGGGCTTTCGCGTTCTGCATGTTGCACCGCTACGTTTTCGAGGGGTTGATGGATGCTGACTCATGCGTGGGTCAAATTAGGCTGATTGGAGTGGTTGACTAGATGGAGACTGGTCATAGCCCTGCTTGGCTAGCCACTGGGGAACTCATCATGGGTCTGGATGCTAGGCGACTTGACCCAACCCGACAATTGACGGGTAGCACCCTCATTCTGCAGGTATACGTCTCGCGATTTTTCAATTTTTTTTCTCTCTTTTTTTGTTTCGCGGTTTCTTGAGGTCCGTAAGTCACTCGATCGAGTGGACCTATCACTCGATCGAGTGATGTCTGCAAATTGTTTCTGCCGGTCTGTGAAGGGCTTACTCGATCGAGTCAGATGGCGTACTCGATCGAGTGTCATACCTGACGAGCTTCTGGTTGTCTTAGGGAGCCTTACTCGATCGAGTCAGATGGTGTACTCGATCGAGTGGGCTGTAGCGAACCATTCCGTTGCTCATAAATCCCGTGTATACTTTTTGCAGGTTTGGCTGTCGGAGCGCTTATCGATCATAGAGCCTCCTCCGAGCGTTCCCAACTACCGTAGCAGCCAACTCAGTTCTAGGGGGCGCCGGATAAGCTCGAATCACCATATAAATCGAGCTTACTGGGACGAGGAACTGGTGTTCCATGGTGGCCCGTTGATTAGGTGGACGGTTGCTTGGTGGTTCCTTTCTAAGCTGACGGGGTTGGCCAAGAGGGACCAAGCTCGTTACCTTGTGATCCTGTCCCTTGACTGGACAGTTCACATTTACCCGGACCGCATTCTGAGGCAGTTCGGTTCGTCTCAGCGCATTCCTGAGACTGAAGCCGTTATTAGCGTCTCGCTCCAACTGACGGACGCTATGTGCGACACCTGGTTGCAGAGATGGTTTACTCGTCCTACATGGACTATTCCCAACCCTTGCCAATCCGCTTGGGTTTCTCGAGCTTATGAGAAATGGACTTCTGAGGAGTCCGAGGAGGCTCGCAAGGCTCTGAAGGTCGATGAGGCCTTCGAACTGGTCCGTCGGGAGACAGCAAAGGACAATAGGGGATTCTACGATGAGGGAGAGACCCCTGCTACCTTAGTCCGATTAGAGTCGGGTCTTAAGTCACATACTAAGACTCGAGCTAAAGATGCCGGTGCTAGTGGCACGCGGGGGCGGCAAAGCCCCCTGACCGACTTGGAGCGGCGACTTGGGCCAAGGCTGGCGGCCCGGGACCGATTAGGTCCGCGTGACCGGCTCCCTGAGCCTGTGAGGGCCCGACTTGGGCCTATCGAGGTGGATGAGGACTCGAGTTCCAAGAAACGAGTCCGGGCTAAAGAGGTTCCTGTGGTGATTCGGGAACGCTCTCCTCCGCGTCGTCGTCAGTGGACGGCCAAGGAGACCAAGGACAAAGGGAAGGGCAAGATGCCCTGGATACCGAGTCCTTAGTTTTTTTTTTACTATTTAAATATTATTACTATTTTTGTCGTGTGTTTTTTTGTAGTTTTTTGAATTCCTGCACTTTGTAATTTTCCCAAGTTTATTGGGTTTTTTTTTTGTGATAATTAATAAAAGGAAGTTTATTATTAAACCGTTCCTGTCTTTTCTCGATTGCATTGGTTGTGCCCTTTTGAGGGGCTGCCTACGTATCCGCAATTAGCAGAATCAAACCAAACGTAATTCAGGTTTAGGAAATTTGCAATCTTGAATTACACCAAGACTAATGGTTCAAGATGTTTTGCGACAGTAGAATAAATAATTCTAACTCATTGACTTGCTTTTTGTAAAATAAATGATTTTGATAAAAAATTGCTAATGACATTGAGAAATGGCTAAGGGTAGTAACGCTTCAGCTGGTCCAGGTTGGTTGGGTTGACGAACTCATTCCCGTCCAGGTCCGTCAGCATTACTGCTCCCCCTGATAGGATCTTCTTCACCAGGTATGGCCCCGCCCAGTTGGGTTTAAATTTTCCCCTTGGGTCAACTGGTAGTAAGGCTCGAACAGACTTATGGACTAGGTCCCCTTCTTTAATGTTTCTGGGCCTTACTCGTTTGTTGAAAGCCCGTTGGATCCGTTTCTGGTAAATTTGGATGTTGTTGAGAGCGCGGGACCGTCGTTCGTCTAGTAGAACCAACGAATCGTACCGTGCTCGAACCCAGTCAGCTTCGGGTACTTGACTTTCTAGCAGAATTCTGAGGGACGGTACCTCTAGCTCAACTGGTTGGACTGCCTCCATTCCATAGGTTAGGTAGTATGGTGTCGCTCCGGTTGCGGTGCGAATTGATGTCCGATACCCCCATAGGGCAAAAGGTATTTTGTCGGGCCAGTCCCGATAATTATCAGCCATCTTTTTTAGTATGGTGACAATCGTTTTATTAGCTGCCTCTACTGCTCCGTTCGTTTGGGGACGGTATGGCGAGGACGTGTGCCTTTGAATTTTGTATTTAGCCAGTAAGGGTGCGGTCTCAGCTTGGAAATGAGTTCCATGATCACTGATAAATTCATGTGGGATTCCATACCGACATATTGTTTTGTTTTGGATAAATTTGGCGACATGTTTGGCATTGAGGATGCGATATGATTCAGCTTCGACCCATTTGGTGAAATAGTCGATAGCTACCAAAATGAAGCAATGTCCACCGGTACCGGAGGGATTCACCTTCCCGATTATGTCGATACCCCATGTGGAGAACGGCCAAGGTGACGTCATGGTATAAAGCAGAGACGGCGGCATATGTTGCACATTGCCAAAGATTTGACAGTTATGGCAATGTTTGACATAAAATTGGCAGTCGGCCTCCATGGTGTTCCAGTAATACCCGAGCCTCATGATTTTTCGGACCAGCATGTGAGCATTCATGTGTGGACCGTTTTCGCCATCATGTACTTCGGCCATTACTTTCTCGGCCTTATATTTGTCAACACAAAGGAGAAGAGCCCCCTGTGCTGTCTTTTTGTACAGCTGCCCGTCATCAGTACGGATGAACTGGGTGGCTAGCCTTCGTAAGGCCTTCTTGGCTCGACCCTCGGTCCCGGGAGGATACTCTCCGCTGGTCAGGTATGTTAACACAGCCTGGTACCAAGGTTCGGGATCAGTGATCTCGATGTCTTCGATGTCATGGATGTACGCCGGTTCAGATCGTCTTTCGACGCAAATTGGCATACTGGTCACGTGGTCGGGGATGTTCAGTAAAGATGCCAATTTTGAAAGTGCATCTGCAAACTGATTTTCTTCCCGAGGCAGGTGTATGTACTCTACCTTTTGGAATTGTTTCTCGAGATCCCTTACTCGTGCCTGGTAGGCCACGAGATTAGCATTCCGAGTCTTCCACTTTTGAAGTGCTTGATTAATGACCAAGGATGAGTCGCCATGTACCCGGAGATTTGTGATCCCTAGGTTGGCGGCGGCTTGTAGCCCATAAATGCATGCTTCGTACTCTGCTGCATTATTGGTAACATCAAAGTCCAATTTAATGGAGACGGGAGTATGCTCCCCTCTTGGTGAAATTAGGAGGATCCCGACTCCGAACCCTCGAAAATTAGATGCTCCATCGAAGTATAAATCCCATGTTTCGGCATCGGTATGGAAAATATCTTCGTCTGGGAAGGACCAAGTGTCGGTGTGTCCTTCCTCGGTTACCGGGCTGTCGGCGAGGAATTCAGCTACTATTCGCCCCTTAATAGCTTTTAACGGTACAAATTTCAGGTCGAACTCTGCCAACATTAGAGTCCATCTTGAAATCCGGCCATTGAGGATGGGCTTTTCGAAGAGGTACTTGATCGGGTCCATCTTGGATAGGACATGAACCTCATAGCTGAGCATATAGTGTCTAACCTTCTTGGTGGCCCAAACTAGAGCCAAGCACGTCTTTTCGAGCATGGTATATTTGCACTCATACTCTAAAAACTTCTTGCTGATATAATAAATGGCTCGTTCTTCAGAGTCAACTGTCTGAGCCAGCATAGCCCCCATGGCTGTCTCGGTCGTTGTTAGGTATAACGACAGAGGCAAACCGGGTTGAGGTGGCATCAAAACTGGCGGAGCAGACAGAATTTCCTTGATTTTGTCGAAAGCAGCTTGGCACTTGTCATCCCATAGTATCCGCTCCCCTATTTTCAGTTTCTTGAAAATTGGTTCACATACCATGGTTAGCTTGGAAATGAATCGACTAATGTACTGGACTTTCCCGAGAAACCCCCTTATTTCTTTTTCGGTTTTAGGAGCTTGCATCTCGGTTATGGCTTTGATTTTAGCTGGGTCCACCTCGATACCTCGTTGGCTAACGATATGACCCAGTAATTTGCCTGATGTTACCTCGAAACTGCACTTTTGAGGGTTTAGCCTCATGTTGTATTTGCGCAATCGGGTGAAAAATTTCCTTAGGGCGGTGATGTGACCGTCCCGTTCTTTGGATTTGACGATCATGTCGTCTACATAGACCTCTACCTCTTTATGCATCATGTCGTGTAGTAAGGTGGTAGCGGTCCTTTGGTATGTGGCCCCGGCATTAATGAGACCAAATGGCATGACGGTGTAACAGTAAGTACCCCAAGGTGTAGTGAAGGTAGTCTTACTCATGTCTTCTTCCGCCATCTTGATTTGATTATATCCGGCATACCCGTCCATGAATGACAGAAGGGCATGATCGGCCGTGTTATCCACCAGTATATCGATGTGTGGTAACGGAAAGTCATCCTTCGGGCTTGCTTTGTTAAGGTCTCGAAAATCTACGCATACCCGCACCTTACCGTCCTTTTTAGGAACCGGCACGATGTTTGCGACCCAGTCCGGATATTCGGACACTTGTATGAAGCCGACTTTGAACTGTTTGTCGACTTCTTCCTTTACTTTGAGAGACCACTCGGGCCTCATTCGACGAAGCTTCTGTTTGACCGGTTTGCACCCGTCTTTGATAGGTATGCGGTGCTCGGCTATTTCCCGGTCTATCCCCGGCATGTCCTTGTAGGACCACGCGAAGACATCTTTGAACTCTTGGAGAAGGTTTATAAACTGTTGTTTCTCCTCGGGATCTAAGGATAACCCTATCTTAAGTATCTGAGGCTCTAAGGTTGTTCCCACGTTTATGGACTTGGTCTCTTCAATTACTGGATTCCGGGATTCCCTTTGCTCTAGTTGCTCGATCAGATGTGGAGGTAAGGGTACCTGTTCGTCGGATTTCTCAATGTCATAGCATAAAATGTTTTTGAAAGCAGGATTTAAAAGAGACAAGTCGTAAGCAGAACGGTTATTATTGATTGAAAATTTGGAAAACAGCTCAAAGAGAGCAGCCATCTGATCGTTGGTCAGTGGCGGGATTGGTAAAGCACCCGGGACAGACCCCGAAGTGCTAGCAGCAGGAATGATAGAAGGGAGGGGGGTTACAGGAGTGACTCTAGCACCGACTTCTCTAGACTCGACCTCAGACTCTGACTCAGACTCCGACTCCGACTCCGACTCGGACTCAGACTCAGGCATGTCTCCCTCTCCGCCGACCAGCTTGTAGATCCTTCCTTGACTGTCAGTCCACTTGACAGTCTTCCTCCAGGCCCTTTTTCCCGTCTCGGAATCAACATCCGAGATCAGCTTGGTCGGGTCAAACCTGTTGTTGCGGAGGATCAGGTTGACCAGGTCTTCTTTTGGAGTCGGGGCTATGGTGTCTTCCCCGAAGAGCAGCCCCAGCGCGGGCTCAGCATTGTCCGCTCCATCGGACTGGATGAGGGCGAACACCTCATCCGGGATGTAGTTGCAATCCCGGGCCAAGTGGGTCCCGAGGTGCGTAGCATTGGGTTGGTAGAGTCCAACCTGGATGGCCCCGAATACGGGTGTGACAAAGTAGTCAGACAACCGTGGGCTGTAAGGGCTCAAGTAGATACCCTTCATGATGTTGCAGGCCTTTTCGATTCCTGCTCGGACAACGTTGTCCGGAGTGAGGGCATAGCCAAGGCCGAAGTGAGAGTCTTCGTCCTTGAGAACCTCGATGATCTTCCCAGCTGGAAGGTCGGGTCGAGAGGTAGCCCCCGGAAGGTACCCTAGGTTTTGGAGCATTGTGTCAATGCTCGTGGTGAAGTAAGGCCTAAAGAGGTACTCTTCCTCGATCATCCCCACAAAGTCGAACCCCCAAAGGTCCGTACGGCCCGTGGTGTTACAGCTAGCCACGGTCATTGGGGTTGCCTCTAAAGTAATAACACTGTCGAGTAGAGGCATCTTGATCTTACGGTGGAGGGTGGAGGACACGGCTTTCACCGCGTGAATCCACGGCCTTCCTAGGAGCAAGTTGAATGATGAGGTGACATCAATCACCTGAAATTCAAGCTCCTTCTCTATCGGGCCCGTGATGATGGTCAGCTTTATGGCCCCAGCTACCGACTTTGGACTCCCATCAAAGGCTTGGATGGTTTGAGCAGTCGGGATATAGTCAGCCTCGGTAATGCCGAGGGCTTTGGCGGTCCTTAGAGGAAGGACATTCACAGCGGACCCGTCATCAACCAAGGTCATAGGAAGATACTTCCCTCGACAAATCACCATGATGTAAAGGGCCAGGTTGTGGGAGGTCCCAAATGGCGGCAGATCGGCTTCAGAAAAGGTGATCATTGGGCCTCCTTCTTTGGCCTTACCCTTTAGGTGAGGTAGGACCGTGGCTACCATTTCAGCGGGGGTAGCCAAAGAGTCGATCTTGACTTGATCGAGAGCCTTTGTAAGTGCTTCTTGATGTTCTTGAGAGCTAACAAGGAGTTGCCATATAGTGAGGTCAACTCGGGTTCTTCTCAGTTGCTTCACAATAGCCGTTTCAGCGGTCGGCTCCTCAAGGGCGACTTCCATCCCGAGTGGATCGGTGATGGTTGTCGGGATAGGGGTGTCCCTAGTGCTTGTGGCTAAGTAGGGACGACCAAGGTTGTTGCTGGCTAGGACCCGAGTTTTAGCCTCTCGGATCTGTTCGGGGGTGATGGGAACGGTTTCCCCTTTAGCGAGGTAGATATCATCCTCGTCGTCAAACCAGATCCCATTCACTTGCGGGATGTAGGGGGAGATAAGGTAAGAGCAGTCAATCACCTCCCCGGCAAAGATGGCATGGGAGCTGAAAGGGTTCTCCTTATTGCTGGGCTTATCTCCGGGTAGCGGGATTTTACCGCTTTCGATCAGGTCCTGGATCAAGTGCTTCAGCTTCCAGCACTTTTCGGTATCATGCCCATTGCCCCGGTGGTACTGGCAATAGGCCTGAGCATTGTAGTTCTTGGAGCGTCGCTCGACTGGAACTTCAGGAGTTGGGCCTATCGGTTGGATTAGGCCTTTGGAGGATAGCCTTTGTAAGGCATAGGTATAGGTAGTACCTATATCAGTGAAGACCCGAGATGGGGTGTTCTTCTTGGACGGGGCATCTAGTAGATTAACCGCGTCAAAAATGCTGCGAGTTGCAGCCTGGGGCTTAGTGGTGGAGGAAGACGCCCCTTGGTACCCTTTGCTAGTGGCCTTAGTGAGGCCTTCTAGTCTTAGGTCGTCTTCGATCCTCATACCCATTTCAGTAAGGGTGGTGAAATTGGGTATGACAGCGTACCGGAGGTGAACCCGGTAGGAGGGGAGGAGGTTCTTGACAAAAGCCTCCACTAGGGTCTTCTCGTTAGGCTTATCGACCAATTTCACGCTCTCGGCCCTCCAGCGTTGAAGATATTTAGTAAAACCTTCCTTTGGCTCTTGGGCCATGACCTCCAGAGATCGCATTGTGGTTTGGATCTCGGTGTTATCAGCATAGTTCCGAGCGAACTCGGTAGCCACATCATCCCATGTAGGGTATTTTTTCGGGTCTAGCCTGTAGTACCAGGCCCGTGGGTGCTTCTCAAGGGATACAGCAAAGAGATTCTTGAACATGGTCGAATCCACTCCCTTGATGGCCATGAATTCCTTGAAGGCCCGCACATATAGTAACGGGTCTTCAGTTCCCTCGAACATGGGCAAACCTGTGAGATTCAGGTTTGCGGGCAGCTTGTCACTCACCGTGGAGTACTCTCGGCTATTCTCCCGGTGGATATTGTTACTCCCAGTCAAGTGGACTTGTTCCTCTAGTCGGCGTACAGCGCTAACCAGTTCAGTTATGGGCCCGGTAGTCTCGACATTAGGAGCCCTTTGCTCCACCGTAGCTAGGCGAGCAACAATGGCTACCTGGCCAGCCCTCATTTCGGTCAGTTGGGCTTCGATGTCGGTCTGCTTTGCGACCATGGCGTCCAAAGCGGTTTGCAGGCTGTTCAAAGTAGCCATCCTTCGAGCGTGTCTGGTTGCCGGCGGCCTGTCTGTAAGAACACCGCGTAATCAGAAACTGAACCCAGACCTCGGAAAAAAGAGAGGAAAAGTATATCCCGAGCGACACTTAGGAAAGAAGACTAAGGACTCGAGGAGGACATCTAGACGGATGACTCGATGGGTGGTACAACTTCCTTAGGATTTTGGCTTTGTGGGCCTAATCCCGTTCGAAGGAAAGTTCACGTGAGACTTTTTCCCCAGACTTTTGACTCGAGTGTATGGACGGACTTTCCTTTGTAGGGGTATGCCCTACGCGGGTCGGTCGTGCCTTGACGGATAAGGCGGACTCGGAAAAGGGGGGAAATTCGTGATATAGGATCAACGGAGTTCCGACGCTATAGACCTTCGACAAACTATGCAAAGACCCGACACACGGCTAGACGGTAGGTCCTATAATAAGGAAGGTTTACTAGGAAAGTTGGATGTTTGAATTTTGAATATAAAATGAGTGGATGAATTTCCGAGAGTTTGGAAATTTAAAAAAAAAAAAAGACGGAATTTCGAAAACCAAGATTAGAATTTTGAAAATTCAGAAAATCGAGATGGTGTTGGAAATTCATGAATTAAAACGGGCAGCATGCCGACTAGAGGAAAAGGATGTTTTGAGTCAAATCATTTGATCCTAAATTTCGGCGGCATTCCGAGTTTTGAAAATTGGATATTTTGAAAATATGGGTCCCGAAACGGACAGCATTTCGGGTTTTTTTCAAAATTTGGGTGTTTTTGGAAAGATGCATTTTTTGAAATGACAGTTTTTGAAAAATGACACGGAAACCAAGCAGCACATAGTCAAGCAAGCATTATAACGACGCTTATGTATGCTTTACACTAAGTCTCGGTCGGTCGAATAGGGTCTATACCAACGACGATCGCATTCTCACGAAACGGGACGGACTTCCTAGCCGATTTGGAACTAGGACCTGCCGTAAAACCCCGGTGAGTTCCGCCATCGAAGTCTTTAGTGCACCCATGTAGGAATGCACCGTGGTATAGTGGGACGTCGGTCACAAGTAACCGGCCCGGGCAAAATTTGGGTTATGCATGAACATTAAACTAATGCGCGCACACTAATATACGAACGATTTCTCTTCGAGTCTCACCCTAGGAACCCCGATGACATGTAGTACATCAGGTATCCCCAGCGGAGTCGCCAAATTGTGGACATGACGTAGGTCCACCCCGACGCGGCCACGCGCGGGTTTGGGTAGGCGAATGAATCTCGTGGTGAGATTGTTCTCGGGTTCGAAATTTAAGTCAAAATGGAGTCGCCACCGAATTTTGTGGTTATTCGGAACCATACGAGCCCACTCTATGTCGTCATGGGCTATACACAAAGTAAGCCCACTTCGATTTCAGAGTTTATTGGGCTCGTCCCTTTGCATTGCAATATAAATACCGTTTAAACCGGCTTTCGTATATAGAATGACTCTCGTGTGCCAAGGGTTTCGGACATCCGGAAACCAAAGGTTCTGAGTAAGGGGTGAGGGTACGTGTTGGGAAGCCCACTAAGGACACCCAACCTCGCCCGCACATGGCGGCCTCTACTAAGACATCGTTCGTGTTCGTGTGAGCGCGCTAGTAAAACGATTAAATGATATGCAAACAGCGTTTTCGGGCTAAGCATATGAGTTATTGGTTAACTACGTCATTTAATGCATCTTGGTTATGGTCGAAATGATTTAGCATGCGAGGTTCATTTATAAAGCGATAAGCAAGTAAATAAATGAAACTCAAACGTAAATAACGTACAAGTTACACGGGCGGAAATACAACCCGGCCAATACGAAAATTACATAAACGATATGGAAATGGTATAATAAATAAATAAAAGTTAGGGACGGACCCGTATGTAAGCTTGACTGCGAAATGTGTAAGTGGACTAACCTCGCTTAAATATACATTGTGTTGTACATCAAACGAAGGACGGAGACATAGGGCCTAGGCGTGATGCTAGCCCGATCCTATGCCTCGATGCCTTGTCCCGACTTATCACGTCGAAAAATCGATCAAAGTCGTTAAGGTGTCGTGATGTGCATGGTTTTGAAAATGGAATAGTCACGTGATAATCTTTACACGTGATGACTAATGTCGATAAAAAGACGAGGCTTGAAAGTGTGTGTCAAGGCCCTCGGTTTTCTGGGTTACAGGACCCACTCGGTCGAGTCATGGCCTGACTCGGTCGAGTGCGTCCTCAAAAAAGTTTCTGCCCAATGTTATGGACGCTACTCGATCGAGTGGCCTAGGCACTCGGTCGAGTAGCCCCTCGAAAAAGGGTCTGCCCAGCCTGATGGACGCTACTCGATCGAGTGGCCTATGCACTCGGTCGAGTAGTTCCTGTACGAGTGTCAACTCGTCTCGTTTTTTGGGGTTGAAAACGACGGTCGGTCGAGTTAAATACAAATATCGCACGATTTGAATTTAACTCGACCTCCGGTACTATAATCGTGTACATGTACGATTATAATACCGTTGTCGGGATTTTATGAAACGTTTACGTTAGAAAATTTGAATTAGTAACGGAAGGCTTCCCTCTACGTCACGACATCGAAACTAACCCTTTCGGGTTATGTGATGTCGATTTTCGTGTCAACGGGTTCCGCACTAATTAAAATGGGATCGGATATGTTCAACTATGATTAGTCGCGATCACGTCACGCCCTTGAGTACATAGGGGCGGGGCTCCTCGAAAGGGCTCCACCTCCGTCGTTACTCGTAAAGGGATTAGACGGACTTTAGGCGATAATTATAGTCAAACGTATCCGAAACCGAAGTTTCGGTATTAATATATATATATACGCGGTACGATAGTAATGTTAGTGACGCGAATAAAAAGTTAGTATGCGAAAATGTAAGAGTTAGGATGTTAGAGTTAGAGTGTTAGAATAAATATAATATTAACGATACAAAAAAAACGTAAAACCACGAGGACAAAGATCGAAATGGGGTTTAAGACACCCTCAACATACATGCTTAGTAAGGACCTCGGAAATGGACTCGCGAATAGTGACGGGACTATGGAGTATCGAGGATGTATGTAAGTTATGGTGTATATGTATGTGTATGGATGGATTGTCGGTTTTTCGAGGGACAAGGGACTCGGTTTTTTGTGTGTGATTGCTTAGGGTTGTAGTGTAGGGAGTATGGCTGAAATGTGGGGTAAATGTAGGTAGAAAATGAGGGTGAAAAAACTTGAAATGCAAAGGGTTTGAGGGGGTATTTATAGAGTTTACCCCACGACCTAGGGTCACTCGATCGAGTGGCCCTAGTGCACTCGGTCGAGTGCCCTAGAAAATGGGCCTGATCCGATTTTTGACGCTCCACTCGACCGAGTGGGTCAATCCACTCGATCGAGTGGATCAGGTAATCCGAGCTAAAATAGGAAGGAATTGATATTGTTGTTTTGATATCTTTTTTGAAATGGATTTGGGCGCCAGCTTCTAGAAGGTCCCCCCTTAGGCTGATTTTTGTGACGGGTTCGTCTTTGACCGGGTTTTGACCCGGTTGCCAAAAGACGGGATTTATTTTTGGTGTCGGTTTTGGCCCAAATGAGTCTTATTTTGCTCGGAACGACCCACTGGGCCTGAATTTGAGGTCTGTTTTGTGAGATTATTACTCCGCTAAAAGTCCATGTCAGATATTATTGATTTCGGGTCCAAATCCGAGTATACTAAGTCACGTTTGCGTCCGATCATCATCGGGTGTTTGTCGGGAACTGCTATAGACACTAGCAGGCAAAATGCGGGTGTCTACAGCTACCAAAATGAAACAGTGTCCACCGGTTCCCGAAGGATTTATCTTCTCGATTATGTCGATCCCCCATGTCGAAAATGGCCAAGGCGACGCCATGGTATATAACAGAGATGGCGGCATATGCTGTACATTGGCGAAGATTTGACAGTTATGACAATGCTTGACATATAACTGGCAGTCGGTTTCCATGTTATTCCAGTAATATCCGAGCCTCATGATTTTCCGGACTAGCATCTGGGCATTCATGTGTGGGCCGCACTCGCCGTCGTGTACTTCAGCCATGACTTTTTCAGCTTTAGTTTTATCAATACATAGGAGAAGAACCCCTTATGCTGTCTTTTCGTATAGTTGCCCATCGTCGGTGCGGACAAACTGGGTTGCTAACCTTCGCAAGGCTTTCTTGGTTCGATTATCGGTCTCGGGAGGATATTCTCCGATCGTCAGGCATGTTAACACAGCTTGATACCATGGCTCGGGATCGGGTATGTCAATGTCCTCAATGTCGCAGATGTATGCTGGCTCGGATCGTCTTTCGACACAAATCGGCATACTGGTCAAGTGATCGGGAATATTTAATAAAGATGCCAATTTTGAGAGTGCATCTGCGAACTGATTTTCTTCCCGAGGTAAGTATATATACTCTACCTTTTGGAATTGCTTCTCGAGATCCCTTACTCGTGCCTGGTAGGCCACGAGATTATCATTCCGAGTTTTCCATTTTTGGAGCGCTTGATTAATGACCATAGACAAATTACCATGTACTCGGAGGTTTGTAACCCCCAAATCGGCGGCGGCTTGTAACCCGTGGATACAAGCTTCGTACTCAACGACATTATTGGTAACATCGAAGTCCAATTTGATGGAAACGGGGGTATGCTCCCCTTTTGGCGAGATTAAAAGAATCCCGACTCCGAATCCTCGGAAATTAGATGCCCCGTCGAAGTATAAGTCCCATGTTTCAGTATCGGTATGGAAAATATCTTCATTCGGGAAGGACCGGGTGTCGGTGTGTCCTTCTTCGGATATGGGACTATCGGTGAGAAACTCGGCTACTACCCGACCCTTAATAGCTTTTAAGGGTACGAACTTTAGGTCGAATTCTGCCAACATTAGGGTCCATCTTGACATTCTACCATTGAGGATGGACTTTTCGAAGAGGTACTTGATTGGATCTATTTTAGACAACACCTGTACCTCGTAGCTGAGCATGTAGTGTCGAAGTTTTTTAGTGGCCCAGACAAGAGCTAAACATGTCTTTTCGAGCATGGTGTACTTGCATTCATACTCTAAAAACTTTTTGTTGATGTAGTAGATAGCTCGTTCTTCGGAGTTGACCGTCTGAGCTAACATAGCCCCCATGGCTGTCTCGATCGTTGTTAAGTATAACGACAAAGGCAAACCGGGTTGAAGCGGCATAAAAACTGGTGGTGCAAATAAGATTTCCTTGATTCTATCGAAGGCCACTTGACATTTGTCGTCCCACAGTATTCGTTCTCCTATCTTCAGTTTTTTGAAAATGGGTTCACACACCATGGTTAACTTTGAAATGAATCTGCTGATGTACTGGACCTTCCCGAGAAATCCTCGTATTTCTTTTTCGGTTTTAGGAGGTTGCATCTCGGTAATGGCTTTGATTTTAGCTGGATTGACTTCAATGCCACGTTGACTAACGATATGACCCAGTAATTTGCCAGATGTTACCCCGAAACTGCACTTTTGAGGGTTTAACCTCATGTTGTACTTGCGTAATCGGGTGAAGAATTTTCTCAGGGCGGTGATGTAACCGTCCCTGTTTTTAGATTTGACGATCATGTCGTCCACGTAAACTTCCACTTCTTTATGCATCATGTCATGTAATAAAGTTGTGGCGGTTCGTTGATATGTGGCACCGGCGTTTATAAGACCGAATGGCATGACAGTATAGGAGTAAGTACCCCAAGGTGTAATGAATGTGGTCTTACTCATATCTTCTTCTGCCATTTTTATCTGGTTATACCCAACATACCCATCCATAAATGATAGAAGGGCATGATCAGCTGTGTTATCCACCAGTATATCGATGTGTGGTAACGGGAAATCGTCTTTCGGGCTCGCCTTGTTAAGATCCCAAAAATCTACACAGACACGCACCTTACCGTCCTTTTTAGGAACCGGCACGATGTTTGCAACCCAGTCCGGATATTCAGACACTTGTATGAAGCCAGCTTTGAATTGTTTGTCGACTTCCTCCTTGACCTTAAGGGACCATTCGGGCCTCATGCGGCGGAACTTCTGCTTAACCGGCTTGAATCCATCTTTGATTGGTATATGATGTTCGGCTATTTCTCGGTCTATCCCCGGCATGTCCTTGTAGGACCATGCGAAGACGTCTTTGAATTCTTGGAGGAGGTTCGTGCACTGTTGTTTCTCCTCGGGATCTAAGGATAACCCTATCTTAAGTATCTGAGGTTCTAAGGTTTTTCCCACATTAATGGACTCAATTTCTTCGATTACCGGGTTCAAGGACTCCCTTTGCTCTAATTCCTCAATCAGATGTGGAGGTAAGGATACCTGTTCGTCGGGTTTCTCAATCTCATTGCACAAAACATTTTTGAAATTAAAAGTATTTTGAAAATGAGACAAGTCGTAAGCAGAATGGTTGTTATTATTGATTGAGAATTTAGAAAATAGCTCGAAAAGAGCTGCCATCTGATCATTGGTCAGTGGCGGGATAGGTAAGGCGCTCGGGACAGACCCCAAAACACCAGGAATAACTAAAGGGAGAGGGGGAGTTACAGGAGTGACTCTAGCACCGGACTCACTAGACTCGATCTCAGACTCTGACTCAGACTCCGACTCGGACTCAGACTCAGACTCGGGCATTTCTCCTTCTCCAGTGATCAGCTTGTAAGTCCTTCCTTGACTGTCAGTCCATTTGACAGTCTTCCTCCAGGATCTCTTTCCCGTCTCGGATCCTACGTCCGAGATTAGCTTAGTTGGATCAAACCTATTGCTGCGAAGAATAAGATTGACCAGATCCTCCTTTGGTGTTGAGGGCGCGATTTCCTCCCCGAAAAGTAGCCCTAAGACGGGCTCAGTTTTGTTTGGATCTTCTAATTGGACGAGGGCAAAGACATCATCCGGGATGTAGTTACAGTCCTGGGCCAAATGGGTCCCAGGGTGTGTGGCATTGGGTTGGTACAGACCAACCTGGACAGCCCCGAATATCGGCGTGATGAAGCAGTCAGTTAGTCGTGGGCTATAAGGGCTCAAGTAGATACCACTAATGAGGTTGCAGGTCTTTTCAATTCCTGCTAGGACGACATTATCCGGAGTTATAGCATAACCAAGGCCGAAGTGAGAGTCTTCGTTTTTTAGAACCTCGATAATCTTCCCAGCTGGAAGATTGGGTCGGGATGTAGCCCCCGGCAGATACCCTAGATTTTGTAGCATCGCGTTGATGCTAGTTGTGAAATAGGGTCGAAAAAGGTACTCCTCCTCGATCATTCCTATGAAATCGAACCCCCAAAGGTCCGTGCGGCCTGAGGTGTTACAGTTAGCCACAGTCATAGGTGTTGCCTCCAAGGTGATGATGCTATCGTGTAGAGGCAGCTTGATTTTCCGGTGCAGGGTAAAGGATACCGCCTTGACGGCGTGGATCTATGGTCTCCTTAGGAGCAGGTTGAAGGAAGAGGTTATACCATCTCTTTTTCTATTGGGCCGGTTATGATGGTTAGTTTCATGGCCCCAGCTACCGATCTTGGGCTTCCGTCGAAAGCCTGGATGGTATGAGCTGTTGGAATGTAGTCAGCCTCGGTAATGCCGAGGCTTTAGCGGTCGTCAAGGGGAGGACGTTGACTGCGGACCCGTCATCGATTAGGGTCATCGGGAGGTACTTTCCACGACAGATCACCGTGATGTAGAGGGCCATGTTGTGGGTAGGCCCGAATGATGGTAGATCAGCGTTGAAGAAAGTAATTAGTGGGCCTTGCTCCTTAGCTCTCCCCTTTAAGTGGGGTAAGACCGTGGCTACCATTTAAGCAGGAGTAGCCGAGGAGTCGATCTTGACTTGATCGAGGGCCTTAGTGAGTGCCTCTCGATGTTTCTGTGAGCTGACTAAGAGTTGCCATATAGAGAGGTCAACTCGAGTCTTCTTTAGTTGCTTCACGAGAGGCTTTTCAGTGGTTGGCTCTTCAGGGGTGATCTCTGCCCTGATTGGTTCAGTGACGGTTATTGAAGTAGGAGTATCTTTAAGGTGGTTACTGGCAAAGGCCTTGGACTTAACCTTCTGGATCTCCTCGGGAGTGATGGGGACAGTTTTCCATTTGGTGAACTAGATGTCGTCTTCATTGTCACACCAGATCCTGTTTATTTGCGGGATAAAGGGAGAGATGAGGTGTGAGCAATCAACCACTTCTCCGGAGAAAATGGCGTGAGTAGCTAAAGGATTGTCTTTATTACTGGGCTTGCCTCCGGGTAAAGGGATCTTACCATTTTCGATCAGATCCTGGATTAAATGCTTGAGCTTCCAGCATTTCTCGGTGTCGTGCCCATTGCCCCGATGGTATTAGCAATAGGCCTGGATGTCGTAAGCCTTAGAGCGACGCTCGACCGGGACTTCGGGCGTTGGGCCTATCGGTTGGATCATGCCTTTTGACGATAGCCTTTTGTAAGGCATGCGTATAGGTAGTATCTATATCGAAGAATACCCGCGGTGTGGTATTTCTCTTGGACGGGGTATCAAGTAGATTGACCTCGTCGAAGATGCTGCGAGTAGCAGCTGCGGTTGTGGGCTTGCTTGTGGAAGAGCTGGCCCCTTGATAACCTTTGGTAGAGGCCTTAGTAAGGCTCTCTAATCACAAATCATCCTCAATCCTCGTCCCCATTTCGGTTAAGGTGGCGAAGTTGGGTATGATCGCGTACCGGAGATGGATCCGGTAAGAGGGGAGGAGATTCTTCACGAAGGCCTCCACTAAGACTTTTTCGCTGGGCTTATCGACCAACTTCACACTCTGGGTCCTCCATCATTGGAGGTATTTTGTAAATCCTTCCTTGGGTTCCTGGGCCATAACCTCCAGGGTACGCATTGTGGTCTGGATTTCAGTGTTGTCAGCATAGTTCCGAGCAAATTCCGTCGCCACGTCATCCCAAGTTTTGTATTTCTTGGAATCAAGCCTGTAGTACCAGGCTTTCGGGTGCTTCTCGAGGGATGAGGCAAACAGGTGCTTAAACATGGTTGAATTCACTCCCTTAACAGCCATAAATTCCTTGAAGGCCCGGATATGGAGTACCGGGTCTTCAGTCCCATCGAACATTGGTAGGCCCGTAAGGTTGAGGTTAGCGGGCAGTTCGTCGATCAGAGGTGAGTAGGCACGGGCATTTTTCTTGTGGATGGTGTTGTTGGTCGATAAATGGACTTGTTCTTGTAGCTTGCGGACTGCGCTGGCCAATTCAGCTAAAGGCCCAGTAGTCTCGGTCCCACCATCGGGAATTTCTTGTTCCACGGCACTTACACGGGTGATGAGAGATATTTGGTCTTCCCTTATTTTCGTCAATTGGGTCTCAAGCTTAGTCAATGAGGCTGCCAATTGGTCGACGACTTCTTGGATCTTGGATCTGGTGAAGGGTGGCCTGTCTGTAAGAATACCCCATAATCAGAAACTGACCAGATCCTAGAATCAAAACAGTACATCCCGAGCAAAGAAAAGACTTAAACGAGAAAACGACTCGAGACCGACACCTAGACGGGTGACTCGTGGGTGGTGAGCCTTCCCTAGGATTCGGTTGAGTGGGCCTAGTCCCGCTCGAAGGAAAGTCCACGTGAGAATTCCCCAGGCTTTGGACTCGAAAGTGTAAACGGGCCCGCCTTTGCAGGAGTACGTCCTACGTAGATGGGCCGTGCCTTGATAAGTAAGGCGGACTGGGATAAGGAGGAAACCAGTGATGTAAGATCGACATAGTTTCGACGCTAGAGACTTTGACGACTTAAGACCCGACACTACTAAATACGGGAAATCGTAAGAAGGGAAAAGTTTTTGAATTTTTAGAAAAATTCGAGAAAGTCGGATGCACGGCCCGATTTTTTTGAAAATCGAAAAACGAGTCCTCGGGGCGATTTTTGAAGGTTTTGAAAGTGTTCGGGCAACATACCGGCTAGAAATAGGCTATTTTGAATAAAATCGTAAGTCCTAAATTCGGTAGCTTCCCGGATTTTGAAAAATGGATAATTTTGAAAAGATGCAAGTTTTTTGAAATAACGGTTTTTGAAAAAGATGACATGTAGATCAAGCAGCACGTTGTCATGGAAGCAGTATAATGATACCATGTATGCTCTTAAACTAAGTCTCAGTCGGTCAAAGTAGGGTCTATACCAACAACGCCGACTTTCTCGCAAATCAGGACGGACTTCCTAAGCCGAATTGGACTTAGAACATGCCGTGAGACCCATGCGAGTTCGGCCATAGAAGTCTTTAGTGCACCCATTTAGGAATGCACCGCGGTATAGTGGAACGTCGGTCACAAGTAACCGGCCCGGGAAAGATTTGGGTTATGCACGAACCATCGAACTAAAATGCGTACATTACTAATCGAACGATTTATTTTCGAGTCTCACCCTAGGAACCCCGATGACTAGTGGTACATCAGGAATCCCCAGTGGAGTCGCCAAATTGTGGACATGACATAGGTCCACCCCGACGCGGCCAAGCGCGGGTTTGGGGCGGCGAATGAATCTCATGTGAGATAGATCTCGAATTGAAACTTAAATCGAAGTTGGAGTCGCCACCGAACTTTGTGGGGGTTCGGGCCCGTTCGAACCCACTCTATGGCATAGTGGGTCGTGCACAAAGTACGGCCCATTCCGATTTCAGAGTTTATTGGGTTCGTCCCTTTGCATTGCGATACTGATTCCGACATTATCGGAAATCGGGTATTGAATGACTCTCGTATGCCAAAGGTTTCGGACATCCGGAAACCACGGTTCTGAGTAAGGGGTGAGGGTACGTGTTGGGAAGTTCACAAAGAACACCCAACCCCGCCCGCACTTAGAGGCCTTTACTAAGATATCGTTCGTTGTTCGTGTACGCGCGTTAGTTTGTCGGTTGAATGTTATGCAAATAGCGTTTTTACTAAACATGTGAATTATGTTTAACTACGTTGTTTAATGCATCTTTGAACTAAGTCGAAGTTGTATTTGGCATGTGAGGTTCGTTTTAGTACAATAAAACAAAAGAATGCCAAAATAGAAACAAACGAGTTAGTAACGGTTTGTAAAAAGATTAGAATGACATAAATGATATGATGCATGGTTTTGAAAAGATTGGGACACGTGATAGACTTGACACGTGTTGACCGAAGTCGTTAAAAAGGTTTTATCGAAGCTCGAAATATGTTGAAGGCTCACGAATTTGTCGTGATAGAGACCACTCGATCGAGTCATTGAGGGACTCGATCGAGTGCCTCTTAAAAAACCCTCCTGCTTCGATTTTGAGGTGCCACTCGATCGAGTCAGGTATGACACTTGATCGAGTGGTCCTCGAGAAAAGTATTCTGCCTCTGATTTGGGGTGCCACTCTACCGAGTGGCTATGGCACTCGATCGAGTGCCCCTGTTCGAGGGGTGACTCGATTTGCAATTCTCGAAATTGCTTTTAATTTTTGAAAACCGATAATTTCGTTAAGTCGTGTAAAAATATGGCACAATTTATACCCGACTTAAAATTTTCAAAACTCGTAAATATTTGATATTCGACTACGAAATCGATATCCAATACTTAGAGCGATTGTAAGAAAAAGAGATGTTTTTTTAGAAATTGTTTTGAATCGAAATAAATCTCTATGCGTCGTAATGTCGTAATTAGTCATTTTAGGACTATATGACGATTATTTCGGCATCAACGAGAATATGCTTTTGAAAACGTTTTGTTTGATTGATTCCTTTAGATTCGATATTCGACTATAGAGTCGATATCGAATCCTTAGGGACGACTCGTTAATGCTAATTACGATAGTAGTAATAATAATATTAGAAACGAAAACGACGATGATAGACGATGGACGAGAGAAGAAGAAAGAGAAAAAAAACGTGACAAGGGAAGAGAAGAAGAGAGAAAATCGGGATTTGGAACACCATCAACCTACATGCTAATTTCGGTCTCGATTAGGAACTCGTAGTAATGGCGCTTGCGTAGGAGTAACGAGAATATAGGAGGCGTTAAGGTGTTGTATTTTTGTATGGTTTTGCCTAAGGTTGCTAGAGATCCGGGTTGTAACTTGACGTCGGCAATTATGGATGTTGGATGTGTGAGTTATGAATGTTGTGAATATTTGATGTTGTAATTGTGTTGCGGGGGTGGGGTATTTATAGGATGAAAGACCTCCATTCGGGATAGGAGATTCCCGGTATTTGGATAGGAAAGAGATTGCTTGCAAAGGAAGAAGGCAACAGTTGTGGTGAATGAGATTCCGTCTAAGGATCCGGTTTTCAGCTAGAATAATGGTGTAGACACCCGCATTTTGACTGTCAGGTGTCTATGGTAGTTTCCAAAAAACACCCGATGATGATCGGACGCTAACGTGTTTCTACGGGCTCGGATATGGGCTCAAATCCATTTGTTGTTGGCTAAAGCACTTACGGAGTACAAATCTCACAAAACTGACCTCGAACCCAGGCCCAGCGGACCGTTCCGAGTCAAACAAAACTAATTTGGGCCAAAATCGACACCGGAAATAAAACCGACTTTTTAACGATTGGGTCAACCCTGGTCAAAGTCGTCTCCGAGACATACAAAACAACCATTCACAACATCAAAAGTCCAAGTCAAACACAAACTGATCAAAAAACCCAAGTCACGGTCCAAAACAATGGACCCGCGCGACCCAGCTGGGCCACTCGATCGAGTGCCCCACTCACTCGATCGAGTGGGCCTATTTCAGGCCCGACTGCAGGCACAACGGGCCACTCGACCGAGTCAGCTGGTTACTCGGTCGAGTAACCCTAACCGGGGTCCTTGCCTTTGCCTATATAAGCAACCCCATGCAACAACTTTTACACAATTATTTTTGACCTAGTTCTACCCTAATTCTACCTTAATCAAAACTCCACTCTACACCAAGCAAACACTAGCCCTAGCCTAGGAACCGAAACCCTAAACCTAGCTTTAGGAACCAAACATTCTAACCACCACAACTCAACCTCCATAAACCTCGAAACTCCCGTGTTAAAGCCGCGACTACGAGTACTATCCGAGACAGGAACATGTAGGTTGAGGGTGCAAAACCCGTCTTCTTCCTTCTCCTCTCTCGCTCGTCTTTCCTCTTTTTCTTTTCGTTTTTTTTGTCTTTTTTTTATTCCTTTATCGCATCTGTAATATCGGTAATATATTTAGTATAAGACATTAAAATATTCGTCAATTCGTGTATAGTATGAGTGATGGTGGGATAAGGAAACCCGAATATACAAGTGTACTGCACACAGCGTTGCCGGTCGCTTATCCCATCACCCCGATTACTTGATTGTTGAGACGAATTAACATCAACCTTAATCTTCTTATTTCATCATCGTTATCACGCATTCATCAATTAAAAACCGATTTTCCAAAACAAGCACTCTATTTTAATAAGGGTCGAAACCCGTTGACGCGGATCCGACATCACGATCTCTAGGGATTTATTTCGATGTCGGAAAAGCCGAGGGAATCAAGTCTTTTAATTCAAGCAAAGTGTCGATCCGTTAGAGTCGATACCAATTCCATAATTGGATGTCGAATCTAACGATCTAGTCGATTTAATTAACTAATGCGATTCTTTCATTGATGCTTAAATAATGGTCATACGATTCGCTAGAATCACGACATTATTAAACGCGGAGAAAATCTATTCATATCGCGGTAGTTAATTTAAAGCGACTTAAATCAGTTTTCTTTTATTTTCACTCTAGTATTCCATATCGATTCAATAATCGAATATGGGATACAACGAGTATTCAAGTTCAGAATTGAGTATAAATTCCACAATATTTATGCCCAATTCGTCAAATCATCAAAAATCAAAAGCAATTTCAAATTCAATAGCGAATAAAAAAACGAACATCTGGTTCGTACAGGGGGCACTCGACCGAGTGCCTAGCCCACTCGGTCGAGTGGTACCCCAAAAACCGAGACAGAATGTCTGTGACCTCCACTCGGTCGAGTCTCACAGTGACTCGGTCGAGTGGCGATGTACTCGGTCGAGTTGGTCAATAACTCGGTCGAGTAGGGTCATAAAATCCGGACAGAACCTTTTTCAGAGGTCCACTCGGTCGAGTCCCTCAATGACTCGGTCGAGTGGCCCTTTATCACGTTAAACCGTGAGTCCCACAATAGCATTCGAGTCTCGTTAACCGTTTTTGTGACTTAGGTCAATACGTGCCTAATTAATCACGTGAAACGTCTTTTCAAAATAATGCATTAACTCACTTGCATCATTCTACACAATTCAATATTTGCACAAACCGTTAATATCGTTATACCGTTACTAACCGTTTGTTGTTTCTTTTGTCAATTTTGGTTGTTTATTTTATCGTACTAAAATGAACCCACATGCTAAAATTCAACTTTGACGTTAGAATTAATTGCATTAAATTGACGTAGAAACCCTTTCAATTACATTCGCATGCCTAGGGAAAATAATCTTTGCATATCATTTTCCCGTTTAACTAACGCGCGTATTCAAAAGTCATTCGATATCCTAGTAGAGGCCGCTAGTGCGGGCGGGGTTGGGTGTCCTTCGTGGGCTTCCCAACACGTACCCTCACCCCTTACTCAGAACCTCGGTTTCTGGATGCCCGAAACCGTTGGCGCACGAGAGTTATTCAATACACGATATCCGATATCGTCGGTATCGGTATCAAATGCTAAGGGACGAACTCAATAAACTCTGACATCGGAAATGGGCCGTATTTTGTACACGGCCCACTACGACATAGAGTGGGTTCGAACGGGCCCGAACTCCCACAAAGTTCGGTGGCGACTCCACTTCGATTTAAATTTCCATTCGATCCGTTTTCATATGGAGATTCATTCGCCTCCCCAAACCCGCGCGTGGCCGCGTCGGGGTGGACCTATGTCATGTCCACAATTTGGCGACTCCGCTGGGGATTAACTGATGCGTGACTTACCATCGGCATCCTCAGGGTGAGACTCGAATAGAAATCGTTTGACTAGTACAATACGCGTTTTAGTTTTGCGGTTCATGCATAACCCATATTTTTCTGAGCCGGTACTGGTGACCGACGTCCCACTATACCGTTGATGTACTCCAATATGGATATGTCAAAAGGTGTCCATAGTCGATTCGAGTGGGTTTCGCGGCATGTTCTAAGCTCAACTCGACTTAGAGAGTCCGTCCCGATCAACGTCTAGACTATGTACACTGGTATAGACCCTCTTAGACCGACCGAGACTTAGTATAGAGCATACATGGCGTCGTTATAATGCTTGTGTGACTACGTGCTATTTGGTTTCCATGTCGTTTTCAAAAACCGTCAACTTTCCAAAAATACATCTTTTTCAAGATATTTAATTTTCAAAACCCGGGTCGCATGCCGAATTTAGGACTTATGATTTTACTCAAAATAGTCCATTTTCTAGACGGTATGATGCCCAATTCAAAACTCGAAATTACTTTCGAACTTTCAAAACCCGTGGCCCAATACTCTTTTCGTTTCTTCGAAAATTGGGCCCTCCACCGAGTTCTCTCGGGCTCCTTTCAAAAACAATCCATTTTCAAAACCTTACTCTTCTTAGGACTTCCCGTATTTAGCAGTGTCGGGTCATGTCGTAAGTTGTCAAGGTCTTTAGCGTCGAAACTCTGCCGATCTTACATCGCGGGTTTCTCCCCTATCCCAGTCCGCCTTATTAAAGTAAGGCAAGGCCCACCTACGTAGGACAAACCCCTACAAAGGAGGGCCCGTTTACACAATCGAGTCCAAAGTCTGGGGATGTCTCACGTGAACCTTCCTTCGAACAGGACTAGGCCCACTCGCCGAATCCTAAGGAAGGCCCACACTTCACAAGTCACCCGTCTAGGTGTCTTTTCCCGAGTCGTTTCCCTTTTAGTCTTGTTCGGGATGTACTTTCTATTCCAGGATTCGGGCTAGTTTCTGATTATGCGGTGTTCTTACAGACAGGCCACCCGAAACAAGATATCAACGCAAAATGGACGCATTGAAGGATGCCCTAGAGAAGATCGAAGCCCAATTGACTGCCATCCAGACTGATCAAACGGCACTGGCCACTCGTGTGGGCGCAATGGAGAAGGGAATTCCTCCTCCTGGATCGGAGCCCACTGGGCCCATAGCTGAACTAGTCAGCGCTGTCCGCAGGCTCGAGGAACAAGTTCACCTGTCAACGAACAACTCGATCCACACTGAAATTGCTCGTTCCTATTCGCCGTTGAATGACGAGTTACCTGCTAACCTCAACCTTACGGGAATTCCAATGTTTGAGGGTACCGAAGACCCGGTCCATCATATCCGGGCTTTCAAAGATTTTATGGCTGTCAAAGGGGTGAAGTCCATCATGTTTACTCACTTGTTCCCTTCCTCCCTGGAGAAGCATCCTAAGGCCTAGTATTACAGGCTCGATTCCAAGAAATATAAAACTTGGGATGATGTGGCGACTGAATTTGCTCGGAATTACGCTGATAATACCGAGATCCAGACTACAATGCGTACTCTGGAAGTGATGGCCCAAGAGCCCAAAAAAGGGTTCACTAAATATCTACAAAGATGGCGGGCCGAGAGCGTAAAACTGGTCGACAAGCCCAGTGAGAAGGTCCTAGTGGAAGCTTTTGTCAAGAACCTCCTCCCTTCCTACCGGGTCCACCTCCGGTATGCTGTTATTCCTAATTTTGCTACCCTAACTGAAATGGGTACAAGGATCGAGGACGGCTTAAGGTTAGAGAGCCTGACTAAGGCCTCTACCAAGGGCTATCAAGGGGCAAGCTCATCCACGAGCAAGCCCACACCTGCAGCTGCAACTCGCAGCATCTTTGACGAGGTAAATTTGCTTGACACCTCATCCAAAAAGAATACACCAAATCGGGTATTCACAGATATAGGGACTACCTATACTTATGCTTTACAAAGGCTATCTTCAAAGGGTCTGATCCAACCAATAGGCCCGATGCCCGAGCTTCCAGTGGAGAAGAGGCCCAAAAGTTATAACGCCCAAGCCTACTGCCAATATCGTCGTGGTAATGGGCATGATACTGAAAAGTGCTGGAAACTGAAGCATCTAATCCAGGACCTGATCGAGAGCGGGAAGATCTCGTTGCCCGGAGACAAGCCGAGCAACAAAGAAAACCCGTTCAGTGCCCACGCAATATTCACCGGTGAGGTAATTGACTGTTCTCACCTCATCTCCCCCTATATCCCACAAATTAACGGGATATGGTTCGATGACGAGGATGACGTATACTTAACCAAAGGGGAAGCTGTCCCCATCACCCTTGAAGAGGTCCGAAAGGCTAAGTCCAAAGCCTTAGCCACCAACCACCTCGCCACAGCTGGGCGTTCTATTCCTACATCCGTCACTGAACCCGCCAGGACGGAACCTACCCTTGAAGAACCAAGCAACGACACGGCCTTGGTCCAACAAATGAAGAGGGTCCGAGCTGATCTAACCATATGGCAACTACTGGTTAGCTCGCAAGCTCATCGGGAAGCACTGACTAAGGCTCTCGATGAGATCAAGGTCGACTCACAGGTTACCCCTTCTGAAATGGTTGCCACTATCATGCCTTATCTCAAAGGCAAGTCCAAGGAAGAAGGCCCACTCATCACCTTCTTCGAGTCAGATCTGCCAGCATTCGGGCCCAATCATAATCTGGCCCTATATATCACAGTCATTTGCCGAGGAAAGTACCTCTGAATGACCCTTATCGACGATGGGTCCGCTGTGAATGTCCTACCTCTAAGGACCGCTAAAGCTCTCGGCATCACCGATGCCGACTACCCCCTATAGCACAGACTATCCAAGCTTTCGACGGAAGCCCAAAACCGGTGGCCGGGGCCGTTAAGTTAACAATAATAACGGGCCCAATCGAAAAGGAGTTAGAGTTTCAGGTGATTGATGTCACCTCATCCTTTAATTTACTACTAGGAAGGCCTTGGATCCACGCAGTCAAGGCCGTATCCTCCACTCTCCACCGAAAAGTCAAGATGCCACTTCGGGACGGCATCATCACGCTGGAGGCTACTCCAATTACCGTAGCAAGCTGCAATGCTACGGACCGGGCCGACCCACGAGGATTTGATTTCGTGGGCATGATCGAAGAAGAGTATCTCTTTAGGCCCTACTTCACAACTAGCATCGACACGATGCTACAGAATCTAGGCTATCTACCGGGAGTAACCTCGAGGCCGAATCTTCCAGCTGGGAAGATCATTGAGGTCCTGAATGATGGCGAATCACAATTCGGATTGGGGTATGCTATAACCCCGGAAAACGTGGTTCGGGCCGGTATTCACAAGGCCATCGACATTTTCAAGGGTACTTACATAGGCCCTTATAGCCCGAAGCTAACTGACTACTTCGTCACTCCAGTTTTCGGAGCTATCCAAGTGGGCCTCTACCAACCCACTATCACATATCCCGAGACCAAAGCGGCTCGGGAATGCAATTTCATCCCCGATGATATATTTGCCCTCGTTCAAACCGAGTCCAAGGAAGGGGAAAACAACTCCGAGCCCGTGTTGGGGCTCCTATTTGGAGAGGACAAGGCTGTCCCCGCTCCAAAGGATGATTTGGTCAATCTGATCCTCCGCAGCGATCGGTTTGACCCAACAAAGCTGATCACCGAAATTGGTGCAGACACAGGAAAAAGGGCCTGGAGGAAGACCATCAAGTGGATTGATGGCCAAGGACGGACCTACAAGCTAACCAACGGTGAGGGAGACATGCCAGATACCGAGTCTGAGTCTGAGTCAGAGTCAGAGTCTGAGTCCGAGTCTAGAGGGTCTGGTGCTAAAGTCGAGTCTGTAACCCCTCTTCCCTTATCCACTGAGGTCTCGGGGCCTGTCCCAAGACCTCTCCCTATCCCGCCACTGACCAACGATCAGATGGCCGCTCTTTTCGAGCTTTTCACAAAATTTACTATTAATAATAATAACGAAAACCGTTCTGCTTACGACTTGTCTTATTTCCAAAATTCTTTCAAAAATTTTATATGCAATGACATTGAGAAGCCCGACGAACAGGTACCTCTACCTCCATATCTTATCGAGTAGCTCGAACAAAGGGAGTCCCGAGACCCGGTAATCGAAGAAACCGAGTCCATCAATGTGGGAACCACTTTAGAGCTTCAGATGCTTAAGTTGGGCTTATCCTTAGATCCAGAGGAGAGAAAACAATTCACAGACCTCCTCCAAGAGTTCAAAGATGTTTTCGCATGGTTCTACAAGGACATGCCGGGTATTGATCGGGAAATAGCCGAACACCGAATGCCCATCAAATATGGGTGCAAACCGGTAAAGCAAAAACTCTTAAGGATGAAGCCCGAATGGTCTCTCAAGGTCAAAGAGGAAGTAGACAAACAATTCAAAGCGGTCTTTATACAGGTGTCTGAATATCTGAACTGGGTCGCAAACATCGTGTCGGTACCCAAGAAGGATGGCAAGGTGCGGGTATGTGTAGAATTCCGGGACCTTAACAAGGCTAGCCCAAAAGATGATTTTCCGTTACCCCACATCGACATACTAGTGGATAACACGGTCGATCAGGCCCTTCTATCATTCATGGACGGGTATGCCGGATACAATCAAATCAAGATGGCAGAAGAAGACATGAGTAAGACCACCTTCATTACACCTTGGGGTACTTACTGTTACACTGTTATGTCATTTGGGCTTATCAATGCCGGAGCCACTTATCAACGGACCGCCACTACTTTATTACATGACATGATGCACAAAGAAGTGGAGGTCTACATGGATGATATGATCGTTAAGTCCAAAGACCGGAGTGGGCACATTGCGGCCCTAAGAAAATTCTTTACCCGACTGCGCAAATACAACATGAGGCTAAACCCTCAAAAGTGCAGTTTCGGGGTAACATCGGGCAAATTACTGGGCCATATCATTAGCCAACGCGGCATCGAGGTCGACCAAGCTAAAATCAAAGCCATCACCGAGATGCAACCACCCAAGACCGAAAAATAAATAAGGGGGTTTCTCGGGAAAGTCCAATACATCAGCCGGTTCATTTCAAAATTAACCATGGTATGTGAGCCCATTTTCAAGAAACTAAAGATCGGAGAACGGGTACTGTGGGACGATAAATGTCAAAACGGCTTTTGATAAAATCAAGGAGATATTGTCTGCTCCGCCAGTATTAATGCCACCTCAACCCGGTTTGCCTTTGTCGTTATACCTAAACAACGACCGAGACAGCCATGGGGGCTATGCTGGCCCAGACAGTTGATTCAGAAGAACGGGCTATTTACTACATCAGTAAAAAGTTCCTCGAATACGAATACAAGTACACAATGCTCGAAAAGACGTGCCTAGCTCTGGTTTGGGCCACTAAAAAGCTCCGACATTACATGTTGAGTCACGAGGTACATGTATTATCCAAAATGGATCCTATCAAGTACTTGTTCGAGAAGCCCATCCTTAATGGCAGAATGTCCATATGGACTTTAATGTTATCTGAGTTCGACCTCAAGTTCGTGCCATTAAAAGCCATCAAAGGTCGGGTAGTAGCCGAGTTCCTCGCCGATAGCCCGATATCTGAAGAGGATCACACCGACACTTGGGCCTTTCCTGATGAAGACATATTCCATACCGATACCGAGACATGGGATTAGTATTTTAATGGGGCATCCAACTTCCGAGGATTTGGGGTCGGAATCCTGCTAATTTCACCACGAGGGGAACACACCCCCTTATCCATCAAATTGGACTTTGACGTGACCAATAACGCAGCCGAATACGAAGCATGCATTCACGGGTTGCAAGCCGCCGCGGATTTAGGGGTACCAAACCTCCGGGTCCACGGTGATTCATCATTGGTCATCAATCAAGCGCTCCAAAAATGGAAAACTCGGAACGCCAATCTCGTGGCTTACCAAGCACGGGTAAGGGTTCTAGAGTAACAATTCCAAAAGGTAGAATACATTTATCTGCCCCGGGAAGAAAATCAATTCGCAGATGCACTTTCCAAGTTAGCATCTCTACTGAACATCCCGGATCACCTGACCAGCATGTCGATCTGTGTCGAAAGACGGTCCGAGCCGGCCTACACCATGCCATTCAGGACATCGAGCTAGCCGATCCGGAACCTTGGTATCATTCAGTCCTACTACTTGACAACGGGAGAGTACCCCGGGAACTGAAAATCGGGCCAAGAAAGCCCTGCGGAGATTGGCAACCCAATTTGTTCGCACGGACGACGGACAATTATACAAAAAGACGGGGCAGGGGGTTCTCCTCCTATGCATCGACAAAATACAGGCCGAAAAGGTTATGGCCGAAGTACACGACGGTGAAAACGGCCCGCATATGAACGCCCATATGCTAGCCCGAAAAATCATGAGGCTCGGGTACTATTGGAACACCATGGAAACAGACTGTCAGTTGTATGTCAAACACTGCCGTAACTGTCAGATCTTCGCCAATGTACAACATATGCCATCTTCCCTCTTATATACCATGACATCACCGTGGCCATTTTCGACATGGGGTATAGACATAATTGGAAAGGTGCATCCTTCCGGGACTGGAGGTCATTGCTTCATTTTGGTGGCCATCGACTACTTCACCAAATGGGTCGAAGCCGAGTCATACCGTGTCTTGAACGCCAAGCACGTGGCCAAGTTTATCCAGAACAAGATCATATGCCGGTATGGGATCCCTCCCAAATTTATTAGCAATCACGGGACCCACTTTCAAGCTGAAACTGCCGCATTGCTGGCAAAATATAAAATTCAAAGGCATACATCTTCGCCTTACCGACCTCAAACAAACGGAGCGGTAGAAGCGGCCAATAAAACAATTGTCACCATACTTAAAAAGATGGCTGAGAATTACCGGGACTGGCCCGACAAAATACCCTTTGCCCTATGGGGATATCGAACCTCAATTCGCACCGCGACCGGAGCAACTCCATATTATTTGACATATGGAATGGAAGTAGTCCAGCCGGTCGAGCTAGAAGTACCATCCCTCAGGATTTTACTTGAAAGCCAAGTACCTGAAGCAGATTGGGTCCAAGCCCGATACGATTCGCTAGTCCTTCTAGACGAACGGCGATCACGGGCCCTCAACAATATCCAAGTATATCAAAAGAGGATCCAACGGGCTTTCAACAAAAGGGTTAGGCCCAGAAACATCAAAGAAGAGGATCTGGTCCTAAAATCGGTTCGTGCCTTACTACCGGTTGACCCAAGGGGTAAATTCAAACCCAATTGGGTTGGGCCATACTTAGTCAAGAAGGTCCTATCAGGAGGAGCGGTGATGCTGACAGACTTGGACGGGAACGAATTTGTCAACCCAACCAACTTGGACCAGCTGAAGCGCTAGTACCCATAAACCCCATCTCTATGTCATTTGCAAAAATTTATAAAAATTTGTCTTTTTATAAATTTTCAAAAGTTGTAGACAAGTCAACGAGTTAGAATTAATTATTCTACTATCGCACATCTCGAATTAATAATCTTGATGTATTTCGAAAATTGCAAAAAATCAATCAAATCAATTTTGAACTACGTTTGGTTTGATTCCGCTAATCGTGGATTCGTAGGCAACCCCTCAAAAGGGTAAAACCACGGCAATAAACGAAAAGACGGGAACGGTATTCATTAATACGTCTTTAATTAAACCGATAAACTCGGAAATTACAAAAAAAACGGCAAATCACACAAAAAAATCACACCCAAAAAATAATAATAATATTCAAATAATAATAATGGAGACTAATATCCGGGCATTTTCCCCTTCCCCTTGTCCTTCGGGTCGCGTAGAGCCTGAGGTCTTCGAGGTGGTGGCGAGCATTCCCGAATCACAAGTGGAACCTCCTTAGCACGAGCCCGTTTCTTGGACGGTGGGTCTTCTACCACGGTCTTTGGCCCAAGTCGAGCCCGTACGTGCTCGGGTAGCCTATCTCGTGGGCCAAGTCGGTCCTGCACGGGTAGTTTTGGGCCTAGTCTCCTTTCCAGGTCAGTCTGGGGGCTCACTTCCCTCCAAGCACCTTTAGCATTGGACCCTCCAGCTTGAGTCTTGGTCTTCTTCTTTTGACCTGACATTAATCGGACCATAGTAGCCGGGGTGTCACCTTCGTCAAAGAAGCCCCTGTTGTCCTTAGCTTGCTCCCTTCGCAGCAGGTCGAAAGCCGCATCAACCTTCAGAGCAGCTCGGGCTTTAGCATTACCCGATTTAGTCCTCTTTATGTAAGAGCTTGAAACCCAAGTTGAGTGACGAGATTTGGTGACGGGCCAAGTGTGCCGGGTATACCATCTTTGCATCCAATTGTCGCACGTTACATCGGTCAGTTGGGTTGGGTCACTCACAACTGCTTCAACTTCTGGGATTCGCTGAGTCCATCCATACTGTCTTAGTATGCGATCCGGGTAGAGATGAACCGTCTGCCTAAAAGATAGTATTACCTGATAACGGGCTCTGTCCCTCGGGTCCAAGCCGGTCCAAAGATAGATGGGCCACCACGGAACTACCCATCGGATTAACGGACCACCATGGAATGACAACACCTCGTCCCAATATTTCTGGGTAATCTGACGAGAAAAGTCAATGGCTCGCCTCCTCGTCATCACCTGGTTATGACGATAGTTGCTCGCGTCAAGGGGAGGATCTATCACTGATAATCTCTCATATAGCCAAATCTGAAAAAAGAAACAAAAACATGAGTTTTTAGGGAAAAATAGGCGTCCGCCTAAGGCCACTCGGTCGAGTGCCTGGGACACTCGATCGAGTGGTACCCCAGAACACAAACAAGGGGCTTTTACGAGGGCACTCGATCGAGTGCCAAGGTGACTCGATCGAGTGATACCTCTGAGAGCAGATCAGGAGGTTTCTACGAGGGCACTCGGTCGAGTGCCAGGGTGACTCGATCGAGTGCCCACTGCAGCAGGCAATCCGCAAAAAAAAATCAAAAAAAATCGAAAAGTCGAGAAATTGGAAAAATAATAAAAATCCGACATACTTGCAGCAATCGGGTGCTCCCGGTAAGAAGAATTGATGAGTCCCTATTGCGGTTGTCCAATCCTTGGATAATCTCGCCTGTAATCAGCCAAGCCGGGCTGTGTTCAGTCTCCACCAAGTCCACTACGGTCAAAAGACGGGTGTTTCCCATGAAGGATAGCAAATCCATGTGACCCTCGAAAGCATAAACATGGAGCATGCAGAAAGAAAAAGCCCTAGGATTCGGCTGAGTAGGCCCAGTCCCGCTCGAAGGAAAGTCCACGTGAGAATTCCCCAGGCTTTGGACTCGCAAGTGTAAACGGGCCCGCCTTTGCAGGAGTACGACCTACGTAGATGGGCCGTGCCTTGATAAGTAAGGCGGACTGGGATAAGGAGGAAACCAGTGATGTAAGATCGACAGAGTTTCGACGCTAGAGACTTTGACAACTTAAGACCCGACACTACTAAATACGGAAAGTCGTAAGAAGGGAAGAGTTTTTGAATTTTTAGAAAAATTCGAGAAAGTCGGATGCACGGCCCGATTTTTTTGAAAATCGAAAAACGAGTCCTCGGGCCAATTTTTGAAGGTTTTGAAAGTGTTCGGGCAACATACCGGCTAGAAATAGGCTATTTTGAATAAAATCGTAAGTCCTAAATTCGGTAGCTTCCCGGATTTTGAAAAATGGATAATTTTGAAAAGATGCAAGTTTTTTGAAATAACGGTTTTTGAAAAAGATGACATGTAGATCAAGCAGCACGTTGTCATGGAAGCAGTATAATGATACCATGTATGCTCTTAAACTAAGTCTCGGTCGGTCAAAGTAGGGTCTATACCAATGATACGTGCAATTTATATATGATTATTTCGTCTTTTACGCACGCATTTTCATGCATATCGAGTAGCATTGTCTACTATTTTTCCCCGAATTTGATACTTTGTAGTCATGTTGCATCTTATGCAGGTATTGACCCGTTGATGCATAAACAAGGCAAAACTCGTGCTTAAAGATGAAATCTGATGCGAAATAAGAAAAGAGAATGATCGTTTCCAAACGGGTCTACTTAAAACGTGAATATCTTGAGTTCTACAACTCCAATTGAGCTGATTCTAGTTGCGTTGGAAAGCTCTTTCTCTTAGATTTCCAACGGTATATTACAATCCCGATTTGAAGAAGTAACGAAGAAATGGCAAGCGTTTGAAGTTGAGCGCGCAGTGCTGAAAACGGATCAATAATAGTCGAACGACTATCCACTATAGTCGACCGACTATTCTCGAGACTGGACGAAGACCGAGACTTTCCTAATTTGATGTTTAGGGTTAATAAGACTTTTGGGTTTTTGTTTTAGCTTAGTATTTAAGAAACTATTAGACTAGAATTCTACAATCTCTTCTTTTATTCTTTTAATTTTCTTTAGACAACTTCTCCCCTTATACTTTACTTCTCTTTAGACTATTCTTTAGATTTCTCTCTACACTCAAACTTTAAGATCTAGATTTATGAATTCGTTTCTACTCTTCTTTTAAACTCGGTAATCTAATTCTTTCTTTGTTCTTTCTTATTCTCTTTGTTCTTAATTCTTTCTCTCCTAATCTTATTAATTCTTTTATTCTTAATTTCTCTTTAGATCTATTCACTATGCTTAATTTATTTATCATCTTTATTATTGTTGTCGTAAATTCCTCCATGAGTAGCTAATTTCCCTCGCTAGGATTTAGGGGATCTGCGAATTGAATATGATTGCTAATTAGTTTCTAAATCTGTCAATAATATTGCGTCTGAGTTGTCAATTGTAGCATTTAATTGAGATTAATTGATAAAGTCGACGTAATTGATTAATTGAATTGGTAAACTTGAACCTAAGATCGGAAGCCTGGTAAAAGTTAGACCTGCTACAACACATTAGTATGCCCTAATAAGATCGGAAGCCTTTAGACGCATGCTAGGGTGAATAGCGGACCGGAAGGACCTTTTCACTACCCCTTAGACCAATATCTGCGACAGACCTGTGACCTAGACCGTGACCATATGAGATTCGTAGTGAACCGACAATCCTAGTTTCCTCTATATTTATTCATCCTTATTCATCTTATTTAATTTAATTATTCTTCTTTTTATTTCTCTTCCTTCACTACTTTTAGATTAGTTAAAAACAACTCATAAAAACCCCCGATTTGGTTACTTAGATAGACTTTAATTACGAGTAGAATTTATTTGTCTCCTTGTGGATACGATCCTGACTTCCCTAGCTATATTTTTAGTTAGACCTAAGTTGGTTATCTTTGATAGGTATACGACTAGCTTATCAACCAACAACGCCGGCTTTCTCGCAAATCAGGACGGACTTCCTAAGCCGAATTGGACTTAGAACATGCCGTGAGACCCATGCGAGTTCGGCCATAGAAGTCTTTAGTGCACCCATTTAGGAATGCACCGCGGTATAGTGGAACGTCGGTCACAAGTAACCGGCCCGGGAAAGATTTGGGTTATGCATGAACCATCGAACTAAAATGCGTACATTACTAATCGAACGATTTATTTTTGAGTCTCACCCTAGGAACCCCGATGGCCAGTGGTACATCAGGAATCCCCAGTGGAGTCGCCAAATTGTGGACATGACATAGGTCCACCCCGACGCGGCCACGCGCGGGTTTGGGGCGGCGAATGAATCTCATGTGAGATAGATCTTGAATTGAAACTTAAATCGAAGTTGGAGTCGCCACCGAACTTTGTGGGGATTCGGGCCCGTTCGAACCCACTCTATGGCATAGTGGGTCGTGCACAAAGTACGGCCCATTCCGATTTCAGAGTTTATTGGGTTCGTCCCTTTGCATTGCGATACTGATTCCGACATTATCGGAAATCGGGTATTGAATGACTCTCGTATGCCAATGGTTTCGGACATCCGGAAACCACGGTTTTGAGTAAGGGGTGAGGGTACGTGTTGGGAAGTTCACAAAGAACACTCAATCCCGCCCGCACTTAGCGGCCTTTACTAAGATATCGTTCGTTGTTCGTGTACGCGCGTTAGTTTGTCGGTTGAATGTTATGCAAATAGCGTTTTGACTAAACATGTGAATTATGTTTAACTACGTCGTTTAATGCATCTTTGAACTAAGTCGAAGTTGTATTTAGCATGTGAGGTTCGTTTTAGTACAATAAAACAAAAGAATGCCAAAATAGAAACAAACGAGTTAGTAACGGTTTGTAAAAAGATTAGAATGACATAAATGATATGATGCATGGTTTTGAAAAGATTGGGACACGTGATAGACTTGACACGTGTTGACCGAAGTCGTTAAAAAGGTTTTATCAAAGCTCGAAATATGTTGAAGGCTCACGAATTTTTCGTGATAGAGACCACTCGATCGAGTCATTGAAGGACTCGATCGAGTGCCTCTTAAAAAACCCTCCTGCTTCGATTTTGAGGTGTCACTCGATCGAGTCAGGTATGACACTTGATCGAGTGGTCCTCGAGAAAAGTATTCTGCCTCTGATTTGGGGTGCCACTCGACCGAGTGGCTATGGCACTCGATCGAGTGCCCCCTGTTCGAGGGGTGACTCGATTTGCAATTCTCGAAATTGCTTTTAATTTTTGAAAACCGATAATTTCGTTAAGTCGTGTAAAAATATGGCACAATTTATACCCGACTTAAAATTTTCAAAACTCGTAAATATTTGATATTCGACTACGAAATCGATATCCAATACTTAGAGCGATTGTTAGAAAAGGAGATGTTTTTTAGAAATTGTTTTGAATCGAAATAAATCTCTATGCGTCGTAATGTCGTAATTAGTCTTTTTAGGACTATATGACGATTATTTCGGCATCAACGAGAATATGCTTTTGAAAACGTTTTATTTGATTGATTCCTTTAGATCCGATATTCGACTATAGAGTCGATATCGAATCCTTAGGGACGACTCGTTAATGCTAATTACGATAGTAGTAATAATAATATTAGAAACGAAAACGACGATGATAGACGATGGACGAGAGAAGAAGAAAGAGAAAAAAAACGTGAGAAGGGAAGAGAAGAAGAGAGAAAATCGGGATTTGGAACACCATCAACCTACATGCTAATTTCAGTCTCGATTAGGAACTCGTAGTAACGGCGCTTGCGTAGGAGTAACGAGAATAGGAGGCGTTAAGGTGTTGTATTTTTGTATGGTTTTGCCTAGGTTGCTAGAGATCCGGGTTGTAACTTGACGTCGGGAATTATGGATGTTGGATGTGTGAGTTATGAATGTTGTGAATAATTGATGTTGTAATTGTGTTGCGGGGGTGGGGTATTTATAGGATGAAACACCTCCATTCGGGATAGGAGATTCCCGGTATTTGGATAGAAAGGAGATTGCTTGCAAAGGAAGAAGGCAACGGTTGTGGTGAAGTGAGATTCCGTCTAAGGATCCGGTTTTCAGCTGGAATAAGGGTGTAGACACCCGCATTTTGACTGCCAGGTGTCTATGGTAGTTTCCAAAAAACACCCGATGATGATCGGACGCTAACGTGTTTCTACGCGCTCGGATATGGGCTCAAATCCATTAGTTGTTGGCTAAAGCACTTACGGAGTACAAATCTCACAAAACTGACCATCGAACCCAGGCCCAGCGGACCGTTCCGAGTCAAACAAGACTAATTTGGGCCAAAACCGACACCGGAAATAAAACCGACTTTTTAACGATTGGGTCAACCCTGGTCAAAGTCGTCTCCGAGACATACAAAACAACCATTCACAACATCAAAAGTCCAAGTCAAAACAAACTCATCAAAAAGCCCAAGTCACGGTCCAAAACAATGGACCCGCGCGACCCAGCTGGGCCACTTGATCGAGTGCTCCACTCACTCGATCGAGTGGGCCTATTTCAGGCCCGACTGCAGGCACAACGGGCCACTCGACCGAGTCAGCTGGTTACTCGGTCGAGTAACCCTAACCGGGGTCCTTGCCTTTGCCTATATAAGCAACCCCATGCAACAACTTTTACACAACTTTTTTTGACCTAGTTCTACCCTAATTCTACCTTAATCAAAACTCCACTCTACACCAAGCAAACCCTAGCCCTAGCCTAGGAACCGAAACCCTAAACCTAGATTTAGGAACCAAACACCCTAACCACCACAACTCAACCTCCATAAACCTCGAAACTCCCGTGTTAAAGCCGCGACTACGAGTACTATCCGAGACAAGAACATGTAGGTTGAGGGTGCAAAACCCGTCTTCTTCCTTCTCCTCTCTCGCTCGTCTTTCCTCTTTTTCTTTTCGATTTTTTTGTCTTTTTTTTATTCCTTTATCGCATCTGTAATATCGGTAATATATTTAGTATAAGACATTAAAATATTCGTCAATTCGTGTCGAGTATGAGTGATGGTGGGATAAGAAAACCCGAATATACAAGTGTACTGCACACAGCGTTGCCGCTCGCTTATCCCATCACCCCGATTACTTGATTGTTGAGACGAATTAACATCAACCTTAATCTTCTTATTTCATCATCGTTATCACGCATTCATCAATTAAAAACCGATTTTCCAAAACAAGCACTCTATTTTAATAAGGGTCGAAACCCGTTGACGCGGATCCGACATCACGATCTCTAGGGATTTATTTCGATGTCGGAAAAGCCGAGGGAATCAAGTCTTTTAATTCAAGCAAAGTGTCGATCCGTTAGAGTCGATACCAATTCCATAATTGGATGTCGAATCTAACGATCTAGTCGATTTAATTAACTAATGCGATTCTTTCATTGATGCTTAAATAATGGTCATACGATTCGCTAGAATCACGACATTATTAAACGCGGAGAAAATCTATTCATATCGCGGTAGTTAATTTAAAGCGACTTAAATCAGTTTTCTTTTATTTTCACTCTAGTATTCCATATCGATTCAATAATCGAATATGAGATACAACGAGTATTCAAGTTCAGAATTGAGTATAAATTCCACAATATTTATGCCCAATTCATCAAATCATCAAAAATCAAAAGCAATTTCAAATTCAATAGCGAATCAAAAAACGAACATCTGGTTCGTACAGGGGGCACTCGACCGAGTGCCTAGCCCACTCGGTCGAGTGGTACCCCAAAAACCAAGACAGAATGTCTTTGTGACCTCCACTCGGTCGAGTCTCACAGTGACTCGGTCGAGTGGCGATGTACTCGGTCGAGTTGGTCAATAACTCGGTCGAGTAGGGTCATAAAATCCGGACAGAACCTTTTTCAGAGGTCCACTCGGTCGAGTCCCTCAATGACTCGGTCGAGTGGCCCTTTATCACGTTAAACCGTGAGTCCCACAATAGCATTCGAGTCTCGTTAACCGTTTTTGTGACTTAGGTCAATACGTGCCTAATTAATCACGTGAAACGTCTTTTCAAAATCATGCATTAACTCACTTGCATCATTCTACACAATTCAATATTTGCACAAACCGTTAATATCGTTATACCGTTACTAACCGTTTGTTGTTTCTTTTGTCAATTTTGGTTGTTTATTTTATCGTACTAAAATGAACCCACATGCTAAAATTCAACTTTGACGTTAGAATTAATTGCATTAAATTGACGTAGAAACCCTTTCAATTACATTCGCATGCCTAGGGAAAATAATCTTTGCATATCATTTTCCCGTTTAACTAACGCGCGTATTCAAAAGTCATTCGATATCCTAGTAGAGGTCGCTAGTGCGGGCGGAGTTGGGTGTCCTTCGTGGGCTTCCCAACACGTATCCTCACCCCTTACTCAGAACCTCGGTTTCCGGATGCCCGAAACCGTTGGCGCACGAGAGTCATTCAATACACGATATCCGATAATGTCGGTATCGGTATCAAATGCTAAGGGACGAACTCAATAAACTCTGACATCGGAAATGGGCCGTATTTTGTACACGGCCCACTACGACATAGAGTGGGTTCGAACGGGCCCAAACTCCCACAAAGTTCGGTGGTGACTCCACTTAGATTTAAATTTCCATTCGATCCGTTTTCATATGGAGATTCATTCGCCTCCCCAAACCCGCGCGTGGCCGCATCGGGGTGGACCTATGTCATGTCCACAAAGGGTCACTCGATCGAGTAGTGCACAACACTCGATCGAGTACCCGGTCTGATGCCAGACTTGGCGGTTTTTAAGAGCTCACTCGACCGAGTGGCCGGTCCACTCGATCGAGTGAGTCTAAGCCGGGTGGGATTCCTCCTTAGAGATCGAGTTTTATCTCTTATGGAATTGTTTAATGTTTTTGTAGCTGATTTTTGTGAGGAATCCGACTTCAAATTGGATTCTCGAATGCCGCGTGACAGGTTTTCTGTCTCGAAAATGTCTTTGACCGGGGTTTGACCCGGTCGCTAAAAGACGGTTTTGCCTCTGGTCTCGATTTTGACCCAAATTAGTCTCATTTGACTGGAAACGACCCACTGGGCCTGAATTTGAGGTCAGTTTGGTGAGATTTTTACTCAGTTAAAAACTCGCGCCAATTACTATTGATTCCGAGTCCAAAATCGAGCGTATTAAGTTATGTTTACGTCCAATCATCATCGGGTGTTTTATGGAAACTGCTATAGACACCTGCCGGTCACAATGTGGGTGTCTACAGATACTATAACAGTGTAGAGACTCATTAGAGCAAGGTTAGCAATGGATTTGGACTCAATCCATAGGGTGGATGGATTGAAAATGATGATACATCAATGAATCCTCAATCCTTGGAGGAGGATTGAGAAAAATTATCCACTTTGACGGATTGAACAAAAGAGGAAAGATTAAGCAATTAGTGATTAAGTTGCCTTAAATGTATTATGTGTAATAATTGAGTTCAACGTCTATTTCTTACAATTGTGTTATAAATACATTTCTTCTACCAATTTTTATTTATTCATCCCATCTTAATAAAATTAAACTTGTACCATTAAACTTCTATTATTCATTCATATTTTCTAATTTATAAAACTCCTCTCGTTTTTTAGTTTCGAATTATATTCGAAATCTATATAACGCCGCTAATTCTTCGTTAGTTAAAATGTATTAAATTAGATTTATAAAAAAAATAAAAAGATATTTAAAGTATGAAAAAAAAACGTCAAATACACGTTTTATAAATTGTCGCTTTTATTGAAAAAAATGATCAAAACTTGTGGATTATAATATAATCGTAATTTATAAAATGAAATATAAAAAAATGAGTAAAAATTAAATGGATAAGGCATGATAAATGTTGTGAGATGAGTGGACCCCCTATGGAGAGAAAAATGAATCCATTGATATAGAAGTATTTTATAAGAGAGAGAAAATGAGGTAGAAAAAGTGAGGTGGAAGAAGTGGGGTCCTCTGTGGAGAGAAATTGCATCCATTGATAACCATGGTCTTAGGAATTTAAGTGATACATGATGGGCGTATCTACTAAGACGGCTAATATAGATGACTAGGGTTTCATATCCCTCCCTACATATAGTCAGAGTTATGTCCCTGACTGCACACTTTTGACATGTTAGAAGACTATAATCGGGTGATTTCCATTCCGCCTCCCTTCTCCAATTGAGTCAGGTACGCTTCCGTTATTCAGTATACCAATTAATTTAGTATGAAGTTTCAGTTTTAGTCGGATTAAATCTAACATATTATGCATAAGTAAAACCATCACCACAATTCGAGCACGCTCCCTCCTTCCGTCTCAGTTATTTGTTTGTTTTTAATTAAAATAATTATCACAAATAATATTATAAATAAACAAATGATCGAGACGGAAAGAGTACTTTTAAAATCTTCGGGAGGCATGATATAATCGAAATCTGCAAGAGAATCGGGACAACGACAAGGAGAATGGCAAATTTCGTTATTCGCTTTGTTTAATTGATATCTTCCACGTTTTCTTTTTCAACAATTTTTTCAGAAAAATCAATGAAGAGTATATATGAGTAGAATAGAGTAATCACTTTTCTCTAAGAATAATCGACCCAATTCGTGCACACTAGACACTACACATTGTCATACGATTCTTTGTCGGGTAACGCTATAACCCGCGTCAAACATGGGAATTCCCGGTCTTGTGAAACACATTTGCAGTAGCTATACACCCAATTTTCGACACTTTATTGCAGCAGACAAATTGTTTTACAGTGTTATTGGTACTAATACAGAAAATAATGATATTGACACCATCTCCTGGAACAAAAAAATCACATTCTACTTTAGAAGTGGAGACATCAAAGCTGCACGTATGCTGTTCGACAAAATGTCTCACAGAAATGTAGTGACTTGGAACTGTATGATTTCTGGGTTTAGTAAAAATCGCATGATTACAGAAGCTCGACGATTATTTGATGTTATGCCCACTAGGAATTTAGTTTCATGGACTGCAATGTTAAGTGGGTACACTGGGTGTGGTGAACTGGAAGAAGCGCGAAAGTTGTTTGATCATCTACCAAGTGAAATGAAATCCCGTGTTTGTTGGGATATAATGTTAAATGGGTACATCAAATTTGGTAGAATTGTCGAGGCTAGAGACCTGTTTGAGTTATCAGGTGATCGAAATGTCGGTTTATGTAACAGGATGTTGGGTGGTTATGTCCGAATGGGATGTGTGGATGAGGCATATGAGCTGTTTTGTAGCATGCCTGTGCGTGATTTGGCATCGTGGACCAATATGATTAGTTGCTATGCTAGAGCTGGGATGATGGAGGAGGCGAAAACCCTGTTTGATTATGTTCCTTTCGAGAAGGATGCCACAGCTTGGACTGTGATGATCCGAGGTTTTATGCAAAATGGCATGGTCAATGAGGCTTCACAGTTGTTTTCTGAGATGCCAAATCGCGATGTTGTTGCTTGGAACTGCATGATCAGTGGCCTTGTGCAGAATGGTAGGCTTCCTGAAGCTTTAAATTTTTATGGAAGAATGCCAAAGAGGAATATCATTTCATCAAATTCGATACTTAATGGATTTGTGCAAGGAGGGGATATGATCAATGCTCAAAGTTTCTTTGAGAATGATATGACTAAGAGAGATGTTGCTTCATGGAATACATTAATTTCAGGGCATCAAACTGAGGAAGCTTTGCGCTTATTTACTGAGATGCTTAGACATGGATTCAACCATGATCAAACAACCTATGCAATAGTTGCATCTATATGCGGTACACTTGCTCTTCACCTTTGGGGTAAAGCTGTTCATCTGAGAACAATCAAGACAAGTTATGCAAATGATACATTGGTTTCGAGTTCACTTATGTCTATGTACTCTAAATGTGGATTGATAGATGATGCTAAGGCTTTATTTGAAATCCTAGAGAAGAGAGATACCGTGACTTGGAACACCATCATAGTGGCACACGCATACCATGGATGCGCTGGTGAGGCGCTCAAGCTATACTCCTCCATGATTCAGTCTGGGCAAAAACCTAATCATGTCACATTTTTATCCATATTGACCGGTTGTGCCCATTCGGGTCTGGTCGAGGAGGGGAAAAGATACTTCAAATCTATGGAAAATGAGTGGAATGTTGTTCCACGAGCCGAACATTATGCTTGCATGGTTGATCTATTTGGAAGATCTGGCTTACTATACGAAGCTTACGAGTTGGTTAAACAATTGCCTATTGATTCTCCATGTTATGCTTGGGAAACCCTGTTGAACTATTGTCAATTACATGGTAATTTTGAACTTGGCGAATTGGTGTCGCAGAGGATCTCAAGTATCAATCCTTCAAATGCGGAGATGAACGTCCTGCTATCAAACATATATGCAGGAAAAGGTATATGGGATGAATCAGAAAACATAAGAAGAATGATGAAATTAAGCGATTCGAAGAAAGAAGTAGGGTGTAGCTGGGTGGAACTTGGAGGGTCCATCTATAAATTTATGTATAATGATAGATGGCATCCAGAAAATGTAGAAATTTACAGACAAGTTGAGAATCTTTCTGCCATTATTAAAGAAGATTGGCTTAATGATATGATTACCCTTCATTATTAGTTCACTATCTTTCTCCAATGATTTACTCATTTACTCGTGTAAATCATCATCATCATCATCATTGTGTCTCCAATCTCTCCATTGTGCTAAGACTCGAGTTTGGGCATGTACGAGACGATCAGGTCTGTGCGGCTTCTGTAGGTCTAATTTAGATCAGGCTATTAGGACCGAATCATTCAGGTCAAGTTAACAATATCTACAAGCTTGGCCCAGGTACAGCTAGATGGGGTACCCAACTACTACCCAGAAAAAGGAGGGAACATAAGAGTTACTGAAAGAAAAACTTCCTTATATAAATATAGGATATTTGGACAAAAATAAGCCACAAATGTCATGGGCCATTCTAATTTACAACATAATTTTCTTCAACATCTAATGATCTAACCCCCCCCCCCCCCCCCCTACTGATCTGTACAATTAATTCACTGCGAGAAGGCCTCAGGTCTGACCTCAGTAACTCCCTAAGGAAGAACACTAACCACATTCTGTTTTCTTTTGATAAAATCGGAAAGAATGCACTTTCAGGAGATTAAATGCCCAACTGATCGAATCTCAGTGCTGCATCTAGACGTTAAGACTGCGAGGTTTTTATCGGCATCCTGTAATGAGTCCAATGGCCTCTCCGTCATTTGCCAGTCCTTCCTTAGCTTCAACAAAATTCAAAACCCTTAATATTTTGAAAATACTCATTTGCTTGGTTTTCCTGCACAAGTGCACAATTCTACCGATTAGATAAAGCTTCATAAAGGGAATATGGGATCGAGGACATAAGGTAAAAGATGGTGGAAAATAAGGATGATATCATAAAAAGTCCCTCCATAAAGCCTCAAAAGACACTGTTAACGCAGGAAGTTACTCCTTAGCCAACCGTTACAGGGGTGGTTTGAAGTTCGAGGGATGACATCTGTTTAACTCATAAACTCGTATGATACCGGAAAAAGAAAATATTGTTTTCAGAGTACTGTCTAAAATCGTAAAGCTATTAATAAGCAAAAAAGTACTCCCTCCGTTCCAATGAATTGTTTGCCTATTCTATATTGGGACGTCTCAATGAATTGTTTGCCTTTCTATTTTAGGAATGCTTTTTATGTGTAATTTGATTCTTGGCTCCACATGTCACCTTCTAATTGGATCTCTTGCCCTTGGTGCCAAAAGCAAAGGCAAACAATTCATTGGAACGGAGGGAGTAGTGTTTTCAAACCATTACTAATGCGAATACGAAAAACTAGGAAGATTTATGTAAAACGTTAATATCAATTGGCTTATGCAAAGAGGCTAGAGACAAATATGCAAGGCAGCAGTCAGTTACCTGTTTGAAACCATGATCTTCGAACTGCCTGGCATATTTGACGCTCGTGTCTCTCTAAAAGTTCATCCACTCGATTTGACTGAGATAATAAGGGTCCTGAAAATTCAACCTTCTCCTCTTGATCCTGAAATCCAAAGTCAACTTAAGATCCACATTTGTTTTGGAAAAGTAGAAAGCATTTGCAATGGATAATCAACTAACCATGTGATTTCTCTTAGCTTCCCTCTCCTTCTGATAAAGTGCTAAAGATAATTCCTGAGAATGATATTCATCCGAGGCATCAAAAGAGTCGGGACGATCAAACTGGCTCCATTGTTTTCTCACGATACTCTTCAGAGTCTCATACTGATCATTCCCTCTAGATAAGGAACGGTCTATATGTGAAACATCAGCGTCATTGTGCTTCTTCAAATCGGAATCACTTCTATCAAGTGATGTAATGTAAGCTTCCAAACCATTAAGACTAAGCTTTGAGCTAGACCTCTTGTGTGATCTAAGTTTTGCATCATCTCTTCGATTCTTTGCCCATGCAAAGCCGCTAGATCCAGGAACTGGAAGTGGCCCCGAATATGGTACCTCTCCTTGAGATGCATGCTTCAAATGGGAAGTCACTGCCGCACAATCAACTGATGGCTTTGAAGGTTCCCTTCCTTTAATGTCATCCTCGGGATGAAAGACTGCTAAATTTCCATTGATTTTGACCCGCTCAAGATCTTGAGCATGAGTTGCCAATGGAAATTCCTAAACAGCAAGCAGCAGAAAGTAAGGATTGGTTTGTCTTTGATAAATTAGTGAATCTTGTATGAGACCGGCTCACATGTGAACATGCGGTCGTCTCATACGAGTTTTTGTGTACATGATATGATCATGAGCAGAATAAAGTTGAATGAAAAACCTCAGTTGGGGCCAGTTTAAGGGAGCCGGTTAATTTCTTTATAGGTTTCCTTCCTGATTCATGCCGTCGGCTTCTTCCTTTAGTTTTCTTCCTGAAAGTTAATAAGGAATTAATGATCACGCACAAGTTGAAATGGCTATCTTAAAACGTTGGTGTCTTGTATGGTAATATTAGCACAAAATCTAATGCATTCCTCATTTAGTTATAGGGTTCACTTGTCGGGTCTCATTATTAAGGGCGTCTTGTAGGTTTACATGTAAGAAGTTCACAAATTAGATAGATTTGGCAGATACAGTACAGCACTATAGTATGGTGTCCAAAAGAGAGGTCTTATTCACTTTAAACAAAAACGAAACTAGACGGAGTACAAGAGTGAAGGACGTCCAGTTTAAAGTTCATACTTCATACCTTGTAGCATCTTCACGGCCTTTTGCATCGATTTCTTTATTAGGTGGGTATTTTGGCAAAATAGATGGATCACAGGCAAAAGGCTTCGTGGTAAAATACTGAAATAAGATCCACTACGTCAGTACTCAGTACGTTGACCATCGTCTTATAATTTTCATTAATTAAGGAAAAAACAATAGGTCTTAGTAACAAAAACAGGTGCACCCAGGCCATTTACCTCAGAACAAAGTGCAGAAGAAGCATGGCCTCGTTTGCAAGGCTCCACAGAAAGCAAAGTTTTTATAAGGTCGACGGCTGTTTGAGGCAAATCTCTACAAGTTTCAGTAAGAGAATTTTCATAGCGTTGCTGTGGCTTAAAGAGAGTTGCATGAGGAAGTTTAGATTTCTTCCAGTACTCGTCAGGAGGTGATCCACAAAGCTTAAAGATTTTGTGCAACTGTTCAACCTATACGACAAAAGTTACATTATTCCTCAATGTGTAGCAGAGTACAGAAATGACAGTTTCATATGAACAACTTATGGAAAATAATCCAGATTGGATCATCTGAACATTAATCATAAGTTTGGCGCCGTCCTAGAATAAATATCGCCTCATCTATTCTGTTGGTATTAAATTTGTTTTGCCTTACAATGATACTCCGTATATTGCTAAGGAAATCCGTTTTTCAGCCAAAAAAAGTGTGATTCAGAATAAATGAATGCAACCTGGCACTAAATTGGGAAAAATCGATTTCTGTGTCGAACTTTCCTTTCTAAATTTCTAAGACGCTGAAACAATAATCACAAACTGGAAAACCACAAGCTTGTCAAGATAATCACCTCAGTTCTTCCTTGAAGGAGAGGCTTCCCAAGGAGAACTTCAGCAAATACACAACCGACACTCCAAAGGTCAACAGAGGGTCCATAATCTGTTGATCCCAAAAGTAGTTCAGGAGGTCGATACCAAAGAGTTACAACACGGCTAGTTAGTGGTTGTCGATGTAATTTACTGCAGAAGTTTGCGAGACCAAAATCAGCCACCTTCAAAATCCCTTCATTATTTACCAGAAGATTTGATCCCTTAATATCCCTATGCATTACACCTCGTGAATGACAGTGCTCAAGACCAGACAATAGCTGTTTCATGTAGCACTTCACCTGCAATATATAGCCGTCACCAGCACCTTCAGAAATCATAATGATCGCATACAATAGACACCCTTAAAGTCTTGTGACGAACTCACATAAGTATATCAACCCAAATATATATATATATATATATATATATATATATATATATATATATATATATATATATATATATATATTCCTTAATTTATGGTTTGTCTCATTCTCACATATAAGTTCTTTTTTGTGGAAACGAAGTAGACATCACATTGATTCCTACATGACTACGGTGACTTAATCAGGAAGATGTGAAAAAGTCTGGCATACCTGTGACTCGGTAAACATGATGTCAGGGCAAGAAACTAGGCCGGTAAGATCGTGTTCCATGTACTCAAATACAAGGTATATGCTGCATGATAATTTGGATGCAACAATTCCTTCTAACTTGATGACATTAGGGTGATCAAGCCTTCGTAAAATCAAAATTTCACGAGCCATAAACCTAACACTCTCAGGCTCAAAGTTGTCGAAACGCACTTTCTTCAGAGCAACTATCTTGCCTGTTTCCAGGTCACGTGCTCGGAAAACACTGCTATATGTTCCCTGCCCAATCTAACTCCCATAAGAACAGAAAAAAAAAAAAAAAAAAAACGGTGAGATTTTAGCATACAGTTATCAATCTCTAAATGAGTGTTTTCTAACATGAACACTTTCAAAAAAAGTCAAGACTTAATAATCTAATACCTGACTTTTTAAAAAAGTAATCCAATCCCAAACAGAATGCAATTACAACTAGGGCGATATTAACTGCAATTAAGTTCCATGGAGCCAGTTTATGCATTTAAGACAAAATTCAAGAACGCAGAAATAAATCAACTGCAAAATGCAGGATACGCGACATTAATACTAGACAGTTGCGCCTGCCTGACGAGACAGCGGGGAAAATCAGCTGCTAAACCCATAAAAGGCTCCTATCAAAGATAACCACTTTAGCTACACCAACAAGTGATTTAGTGGTCACAAACCAGAATAATTACTTAAAACTGAAAACTTAGAACTAATAATTCATCTGTAAAGTTTAGGAATACATTGTCAATCTACAGCACATCTGCAGTAACTTGTAAAAAAAACAGTGTTTTTTTAATTAGAAAATCTACAAATAAAACAAAAGTATCCAATTCTGGGAGGACCAGCTTATATATCACACTATATCAGGACAACCAAAGAGGAAAGAATAATACTTTCACCGTCTTTCTATGTTCTACCCATTTGATTAAAATATATACTCCCTAAATGAATATATAATGGGTAGATTTTTAAAAGACGGAGGAAGTAGTATGAGCTAAAAAAGTAGTAGTATAATTATATTCTGAAACGAAAATGAAATGTCAAAATCCCATATGCAATTCCAAAAAAAAACTCCAAGAACAACCAACCCCAGCTTATGCTAACTTTTTCCCATGAAAAAATCCCAACTAAATTTCAAAAAACAGCCTACCCATTTACCATACCTGTATCTGAACATTCCCAAGGGTGAAGGGAAGGGACCCCAATATATCACATGATCACAGTACACAAAATATTCTTTTTGCAAAGTCTGTAACAAAACAAAAATTTCAATAAACAGCTTTGCCGACCTAGTCGCAAATAGGTCTGTCTTAACCACTGTCCAAAGTGACTCTTTTAGAGAAACAACCCAAAAAAAAACGTGACTCTTTTACATGAGGCAGAGGGAGTACTAGCATTTTGGGTAACTTAGGAGCTAGTGCATAGACTCCCAATATTATGTGCTGAGTTTTCATTCGAGAGTTCGAGATATTAGAACTGTGAGGATTTGAACTCGATCTGATAGTTGAGTATCTCAAGCAAAACTCAACCATTCAATAGTCCAAACCGTAATGCACCTAATTCTATACTCCGTACTACAGAGTAGTTCTTTAACCAAAAAATTCTTCTTTAAGAAAAAAATTAATGTGAGGGTAAAATAGTCAAAAAAAAAAAAAAAAAAAACTTTATTCTATTGAGAAATGGAGCTAAAGAAGGAGGGATACTTGCCAGGTACATCAAAGGTTAAAGTTTAAAAATAAAGTACATACTCTACAAAGTACAAACATTACAAAGACTAAATTTTTATTTTATTTTATTTTACACGATACCTTATGTTTTTTCTTTTTTTAGTCAAAATAACTTGACTTGTGAAATTGTTAACATCTTTTGGGTTTGAAATTAAAATCAGGTCTCTTAAAATTCATAACTGAGAGTAATGGTAAATCCAAGACTCGAAGATATTTTGACTAAAATAAATCAAAATGAAGGTATAGGCCCTGTTTGGTAAACAGCGGATTAATATTGGCAGAAGCAGATTTAAAAAGCAGATTTGACTAGCAGAATCAATTGACAGATTTGACTAGCAGATTTAATTAGCAGAATTGCTTTAGTAGTGTTTGGTAATTAGCTGTTCTAGATTAGCGGATTGATTAATTGATTTGTAAAATGACAAAAAAGGACATAATCAAAATTTTGATTAAAATATGCCAAACATACATCACACCAACCATTTTAAAATAATTAATATCGTCGATTTCTTCTACTAGACATTAAAGCTGAACTTTGAAATTAATATGTCAAATTCTAATATGCGGTAAATTAACAAAAAGAATTAGAATTTGACGGCATATTTCCTCATATTCAATCGTAGAACTAATTCAATTGACGTACAACCAAATAAATTGAATGTCATCAAGAAAGACGTACAACTCTAGAATCCTATAAAATACGGAAATTTGAAGCAATTGAAAAATAAACCGAACATAAATTAATTACTGCAAAAAAAATTAAGAAAGACGTACCTTATGAGATGAATTATGAAAGTGAATCAAGATAATGATGAAGGTAGGGTTTGATTGGCAAAGGGGTAAAGAGGTAAAAAAAATAGAAAATTGTAATCTGCCAAGTGAATATGCTGCTACTAGCAGCATATTGTAAATTGGCGGATTGGACTCGAATATGCCGTTTGAATCTACCATTTACCAAACACTTAAATTGGCGGATCTTATGGTCAAACATGCTAATCCATCCCTATATGCTGATTTTTGGCGGATCTGCCGACAACCAAACACCCCCATAATATGGAAAAAGAGTGTGGTGGTATCATGTAAAATATCCTACTTAATTTCTGGGATCCGTCCGTCCATACCTTGTCTAATTTTTCAAAAAGATCAACCCGGAGAGGAAGCCAGCCGTGAATGGCGTCAGCGGCGACGGTGGTGAGCCAAGGAGGCCAACCGGCGGCGACCTGCTCCCCTTCCACATCCACGTACTTGGACAAGTTCCCCAGCCTGAAACTCACAGCAGCAGCAGCAGCAGCAGTAGAGTCGTGGTTGTTCCCCCAAGTGAGACGCGGCGAGTCATTTGGGGGTACTTTCTTGACATTCGCATTCACATTCACATTCACATTGTGGTGGAAGACGCCGGAGGTTTCCAAGGACGGGGTTACTAGCACTCCTCCTTTGGAACTCACGCACCCCATCTATCTCTTTCTTTATTTTCAGATTAATTAATTAATTTAGTAACTAATAACCAAATTGTGAGACTACTTACAATAATGAATAATGAATGATGAATAATAATAATAATAATAATAATAATAATAATAATAATAATAATAATAATAATAATAATAATGTGGGTAATGAATGTGTAGAATAGAGTGAGTGTATGTATGCAGTGAGTTTTGGTGGTTCAATTTTGGGGTGGAAGGTACAGTATAATGGAATGAAGAACTGTGTATGTGTATGAGTGATGATGAGTGGAATATATATCTACGGATGTCACTCCTCTCTCTCTCTTTCTCTGGATGTGGTTTTTTTAACATATACATGGACTATGTGATAGACAGACTGACAGTGGTGTACTGGTTTTGCTCATGTGGTCTTCTTGGATCTTTAAAACATCCGTTGGTCTTCTTTCTGACGGATATAGGCAAATCGATGACGGATCAAATATTACTACTAGGTTAGAAAAGACAAGCTTTGAAAGAACATACTCCGTATGTATTATTAGATTTGTCTTTATTTAATGAAGTTGGTATTACTTGACCTATTTGTGACGGATATTCCCGTCACAAAAAAAATTGCCTTCAAACATTAAGAGTAGTACTCTAATTGCGAATTGCGAATTGCGAATTGCGAATTGCGAATTGCAGTACAACACCCCGTTCCCACCGAATCTCGACGTCACTATTATTATCACTCTCTTCCAATTCAAAAGTTATTTTGAACGTCCACATTGAGACCCTTGAAAGGATGCACATAAGAGTGTATTTATAGAGTTGTGAAATGTTTCTAGTTTCGAAATTCACGTGCAGTAAGGCAAGCGCCCTGATATTGGGGCGTCTCACCTGGGGCGACTCAGTTCTGACTTCTGAGGCACCTGGTCCCAGGCGGTTGAAATCGCGTGTATGAGTATATCGGAAGTTGTTCAAAATACGGATTGATATCCGGGTTATTCGAGGTAAATAAGGATTCCGTTTTAACTTTTGATTGATCGCGTATTGGGACGCTATTGTGGCTTGTTTATTTTTCGGGTTTCGACTTTGACCGGTTTTGACTCGGTCGACAAAGACAGTTTTGCCCCCGATGGTAGTTATGGCTCAAAGTAGATTTATTTCATTGGAAATAACTCAGAGCCTGGATTTGGGATCGGTTTTGAGAGATTTGTACTCCGCTAATTAAGTTCCCACGTCGGATACTATTGATTCCAAGCCCGTATTTGAGCGTATTGATGCATGTTATCCGATCATCATTGGGTGTTTTGTTGGAGACTGTTACATACACGAGTCTGGATTTGAGATCGGTTTTGAGAGATTTGTACTCCATCCGCTAAGTTCCCACGTCGGATACTATTGATTCTGAGCCACTGAGTCTGGATCACTGGATGCCCGTACTCACTGAGTCTGGATTTGGGGTTGATTTTGAGAGATTTGTACTACGCACATTGTAGACACCCACATTTTGACCGCCAGGTGTCTATAGCAGTTTCCAAAAAACACCCGATGATGATCGGACACAAACGTGCTTTTAACGTACTCGGAAATGGGCTCGAAATCATGGCATTTGGCCTAGGCATTTTACGGAGTACAAATTTCACAAAACCAACCTCAAATTCAGGCCCAGTGGGTCGTTTCGAGTCAAATAACACTAATTTGGGTCAAATCCGACACCAGGGGTAAAACCGTCTTTTAGCGACCGAGTCAAAACCCGGTCAAAGATATTTCCCGAGACTTGTGGGCTGACCGTGATGTCTCACGTGTCCAATGCGGACTACAACTCTACGAAATCAGCTACACAAAATAATAAACAAATTCGCTTAAGGGTAGAATTCGATCTCAAGTAGGAATCCTATCCGAAAACCGATTCAGACATCCAACCGAGTGCAAAACACTCGGCCGAGCAGCATGAACCAGCCGAGACTCCTCTTTCTTCCTTCACAAGAAAACGGAATTCTCGTTCTCCTCAGCTTCTTACCCAAGCGGTAATTCTAGTACAAGCACATCTCTCCTAAGTCAAGGTCGGGAACCCCTAAATAGGACCTCCCATTCAACACTTTAGAGACACCAATTATTAGCAATACAGACACATTATTCACACGGTCACACGATATTCAAGCATCAGAAAATATCATAACACACACATAATTCCTTATATCTAGCATCGAGAAACCGATACTACAAACCCGAAGGAAACCGGTCCGATACCCGACACCCTTCACTCGATTCTCGTCCAAACCGAGCCCCCTAGCCGAACCAAACATAACTCGACGCTCCCGTGCCTAGCCACATTCCGACGAGCCCCGATCCGAGTCAACAAAAGCATGTAGGATGAGGGTGTACCAAACCCGATTTCTCCTTTCTTCTCCTTCCTTCTCTTCGTCCGTTTTTTTTATGGGTCAAGAGTCGTCTTTTCCTTTTTTTCTAATATCGTTACTAACGAAAAAACTATTTTCATAACAAACATTCTGAAAAATACAATATCGATTTTTCTATAATCAAATATTGTATCGAAAAGAATTATATTAAGATCTCGACGATATCAAAAATCGTTACATCTTTTTTTTCGTTCAAAATTCTTTTCTTTTACTTTTCGTTCAAAACAAATTATTTTACAAAACCCTTTTTTATTCCGAATATTCGATATCGATTTCATAATCGAACATCGGATACGACGAATATCGAAAACATGAATCGAATACAAATTAATTCATAGCTTGTACGCGATTCATCAAAATAACAATTTTCGAACAACGAGCGAAACGGGACAGGCCCGCACGCAAGTCGCGCCCCTCACAGGCGACTCGCGTACGAGTCTGAAATCCGCGCTCCTTTTTTCAACTTTTTTTCGTTCGTTTTATTTTATTATTCTACGAAACGATTTCTAAAATTCACATCTTTTCCAAAACTATTCTGAGTATTTGATATTGATTTTGTAGTCAACTATCGAATATAACGAATATCGATAATATTAATTCGAGTACGAATCATGCAATATTCATACGCGATTTAATAAGAACATCGAGTTTTCAAAAAACCATTCCCGAAACAGGCCGCCACGCGACTCGCCGGCGACCCGGGCGAGCCGCGCGGCCGGCTGCCTCGGCGCGTTTCTCGTTCCTTTTTATTATTTTTTCGAACATCGTTTTTTATACAAAACAATGTCTTTTCAATAATATTTTTCAGATTTCGATTAATATTTATTTTCTCGATCTCGCATATTTATTTTTGCTATATTATTTTACAAATCGATACTAACTCGTTTGTTCATCTTCTGTAGCAAATTCATCCTTTTTATTTCATTTGTTTTATTGTACTAAAACGAATCTCACATGCTAAATTCAACTTTGACGTTAAATTTTTCATGCATTAAATTGACTTAGCAACCCGTTCAATTCCTCACATGCTTAGGAAAACAATGTTTGCATATCATTCATCGTATTACTAACGCGCACATTAAAACGTCATTCAATATCCTAGTAGAGGCCGCTAATGTGCGGGCGGGGTTGGGTGTTCTTAGTGAACTTCCCAACACGTACCCTCACCCCTTACTCAGAACCGTGGTTTCCGGATGTCCGAAACCATTGGCAACGATAGTCATTCAATATACGATTAACCGCTCAAGTCGGCATCTATATCGATATGCAAAAGGGACGAGCCCAATAAACTCTGACATCGGAAATGGGTCGTATTTTGTACACGACCCACTACGACATAGAGTGGGCTCGAACGGTTCCGAATAACCATAAAATTCGGTGGCGACTCCGACTTCGATTTAAATTTCCATTTGACCATCTCATGGAGATTCATTCGCCTCCCCCAAACCCGCGCGTGGCCGCGTCGGGGTGGACCTATGTCATGTCCACACACATCTATTAGCCTCTCGATCTCGATAGACGTGCATCACCTTCATCATCCACGTAGACTCGCTTAACAACTCCTTACAAATGTTAACCATATGCATTTACATAAAAAGTTAAAAACATAGAATCTCAAATTAGTTAATTAATACTCTGTAACACGAATATAGAAATATGCATGCATAAGTAGCATGGTTTCTAATAAAACTATGGCATAACCTCACGTACATGACATGTGGAATCAACTAGTAAGTGATACGACTATACGAGTTGATGGTAACTACTCGTAAGTATTACGGAGTAAGTCATACTACGTATTTAACCCAAGCAAATAGTCGGACCTTGAATCTTCGTTCGTTTCCTCCGTGCGTATATTTTTTATGCGGAAATTACGGAAGAGTTAAAGGGAAGAGCGAGAAAGGCAGCAAAATAAAGGAGCGAAATGAGCGGGCTAAAAGAAAGTCAATGCTGCTGCTGGAGTGGAGTGGAGTGGAGTTGTGACCCGGTTTACTGCATTCTTTTGTTTCTTTCTGCTCCCTCTCATACTTTCTTTACTCCTTTCCCAATTTCTCATACTCTTTACAGAACCACTGATCATATTCCCTCCGTTCCAATCATTTGTATACGTTTATTTTATGCACGTATGTTGATACTTGTTTTCTTTTGTCTATATCTTTAATTACGTATTACTAAAAGTTATAAAAATTTGATATTCATAATGTATTCAATTAGACGATTTAAACAAGATCCCACATGAATATATTTGATCTTATATATTACGGAGTAGAAGTTATATCGAAAATTCATTTTACTTATAAATAGTGTCAAAAAAACAAATGTATACAATTCGTTGGAACGGAGGAAGTATGTTCTTATGTAACGTACATATTCATCACAAGAATATGACAGATTAATTATTATTTATATGGGTAAATAAAACAAAAGTAAAATACCTAAAAAATGACAATCTGTTTTATCTTATCTGGCAAAATAGATAGTATTTGTCTCATCATAAACTTGTGACTAATTCGTCGCAAGAAAGACTTGATGCTGATCCTTTAGCCTTCCCTTACGGTTTTCCACGACTTTTATCACTATATATATATATATATATATATATATATATATATATATATATATATATGCATCGTGCCTATGATAAGATATGGAGTCTTCTATTCTTCAATAGTAGACAAGTCAACAATCCCACACAAATTAATTGCTTCAATTTTTTAGTACTATAATAAAACCATGCAACATTTTGATCATTTTGTCGAATAATGTGTAAAGCCCACAATAATATGTAACCACACGCGCTATATTATCCGATTCAAATTAGAGTAGGTCTCCTAATAGACGGTCTCTCATTAATTTTACTGAGAGATCAAGTACAAATAGAAGTAACAGTGGTACTAAACATAATAGAAATAGGTAACAGTGGTACTAAACATAATAGAAGTAGGTATGATTAACATAAAAGAGTATACAAATATAAAGAGAGTACATTTCTTATAAAAACAGCTACAAAACAAAGTTGTCATTTAAAGGTACGAATAGAACATAGAGTGGTATTGAAGAATGATCTTTCAATAAGTTATTGAGAGACCGTCTCTCCCAAGATTTTGTGTTCAAATTATTGACAATAAACTCGTACGTAAATGGTTTGTAACTCAAAATGCATGGGTCACCTTAATTTATACTATCATACATACAAAAATATTAGTACTTCCTATGAATAATCATTTGAATATTATTTATCGTTACTAACGTTTACTTGTAATAATTGTGTAACGATCTCATTCCATTTACTACTATAAGATTATTAACACTTTGTTTATGTGTCAATCTTTCATCAAAAGTTTTTCTCTCCAAAACCCTTAACTTTTTAGTTATGGAAAGAACAAATACGGAGTAGTAATTATTAAGGAAACGATCAAAAATAATCATTTGGATATTATTTTAATCGTTACTAACGTTTACTTATAACAATAGTGTAACGATCCCATTCCATTTACTACTATGAGATTATTAACACTTGTTTATGTGTCGATCTTTCATCAAAAGTTTTTCTCTCCAAAATCCTTAACTTTTCGGTTATGGAAAAAACAAATACGCTATAGTAATTATTAAGGAAACGATCAAAAATAAACTGATGGACCCATTTGTCGAACAACTCACTCGACAATTGTATTATACTGTACCATCCGTAAAACATAAAATTTTCTACCTGTGATAATATAATATGGAGTACGGAGTAACAGATACAAAATAATACCGTATAAAACAAGAGTTATTATTTTATTATCAAAAGATTGAGTGTTACAACTTTCGTGAATCTCTTTATTCATTCTCAAAGGTTAGGATTTTTTTATAGTACTACGGGAGTCTTATCGACTTAAATCCCGTAGAGGAAGACATAGTCTTTTTGCGACTTTATTTCTTTTACCTACAATGGTAGTAGGATGATGGGGTCGTTTGAAATCTTTTTGTGTAGAGCCCCGTCAAATCAATTTACAATGCCTTGTTCTATAAATCAAAAAGAGGCCCCAACGATTTCAAATACTTGATCGTAAAATTGTAAACATTATAAATTGAATATAAAATATCTTAATTAGGGGACTATATATAAATCATAAATAAAAACTTGTATTAACATATTCCACATTTTTGGATTGTGTACTCCTTGTGTCCATGCTATATATTGGACCCTTTATTGTTTAGGCCCCTGTTCTTAGAACGGTTTGAACATGCTGTTAGACGGCCATGTTTGTGACTTATTTCATTTAGGGTTTTTCAGTGGAGTACCCCTCAACTATCGGTTTTTCCAAGTGGTACCCGCCTTTTTCGAATTACTAGGTGTACTCCTAAACTTTGTAAATTACTCTAACCAAAGTTATGATTTTCCAACGAAAATTTCTCAATTGATGATGTAAATAATGATTATTCCTTAATTGACTTTCATCAACCTTGATATATTTCTTCAATTTGCATCTTTACTCAAAAAACTCCATTCCACCACACTACGACATAGGAGTGATGAAATAATTGAGGTTGAAGGATTTAAAAGAGTGAGGTAGAGAGGTCAACGTCGACCGACAACAGAAGTGCGTTGTGATGGGCATTTAGTGGCTTGGTGAATGGTAAAGAAAGAGGGGAGGTTTGAAGCATTAAATTAGATTGATTAATATGTTAATTATTCATTTACAAAATAAAATTGTAATATACTTATCACTTTGATTATGATATGGAGTGACTTGAAAAAGTCAATAATTGAGGGGTACTCCATAGAAAAATCATCTTTTCATTTATCTACAATGTGGTAATCATCTTTTCATTTATCTACAATGTGGTAATCATCTTTTCATTTATCTACAATGTGGTAGTAGGATGATGGGGTCATTAAACTTAATCCATCTTACCTTCTTTGAGTAGCTTAGATGACAAGGTGAAATATTCTAGAGTATATTCTAAGATATTATTACAATATTTATTGATAATTATCTCTAAATATTAAAAATATCATATATATATATATATATATACAGGTGGGATTTGGTGTAAACACCCTAACAATCTGGACCGTTGATCTTAATCTTGATCAACGGTTGAGATTAATCATCAGAAGATAACAAAACCCCAAAAAAAACCTCACAACCAACCTCTCTTTCTCTCTCATCTCTTTCTCTCTCTACTATCTAGGGTTACTATCAAATTTTCTCCCAAAAACCCCCAAATTTCCTCCCAAAAACCCCCAAATTTCCTATCATCCTAATCTCGAAAATTTGATCAATTGTATACGAAATTCGTTCAATTCATATACAATTCGTTCAATTCAATTCAATTTTCACCGTACACCTCGTCCCACCTCTTTCCATTTTTCCCCCAACAAAAAAAAACACAATCCGCAATTCCAGAAACGCAAATTAATCAATTGCAATCACCATTATCGGAATCAATCGAATCGAATTCCTGCAATTCCTTCCAGTTTCATGTATGTATGTGTTTCTTTTTTTTTCTTAATTTGTCGTTTCTAATTTCTAATTATGAATCATATTAGGTTTTTTTTTTTAATGTTTGTTCATCATTGATTGATTGATTGATTGAATGATTGAAAGATTGGTGCTTTGCGAATTGATGATTTGTTGCTGACTGAATTCGAATTCGTCGATTTAGAATTGCTTAACTTAGAAATGCAAAATCGAAGAAATAATCAATGGTGATATTTTCGGTATTTGAATTGATGATTTGTTGCTGACTGCATTCGAATTGGGATTTGCTGCTTTAAATTTCGTCTATTCAGAATTGCTTAACCTAGAAATGCAAAATATATGAATATATATGTTAGAATAGTTGAATATATGTGTTGGAGTAATTGGAGTACTTGAGTATATGTGTTGGAATAATTGAATATATGTGTTGGAATAGTTGAATATATGTGTTGGAGTAACTGTGTATATATGTTGGAGTAGCTGAATATATGTGTTGGAGTAACTGAGTATATATGTTGGAGTAATTTAGTGTATGTGTTGGAGTGTTGGAGTAATTTAGTGTATGTGTTGGAGTAACTAAGTATGTGTATTGGAGTAACTGAGTATATGTGTTGGAGTAACTGTGTATATGTGTTGGAGTAACTGTGTATATGTGTTGGAGTAATTTAGTGTATGTGTTGGAGTAACTGAGTATATGTGTATTGGAGTAACTGAGTATATGTGTTGGAGTAACTGTGTATATGTGTTGGAGTAACTGAATATATGTGTTGGAGTAATTTAGTGTATGTGTTGGAGTAACTGAGTATGTGTATTGGAGTAACTGAGTATATGTGTTGGAGTAACTGTGTATATGTGTTGGAGTAACTGAGTATGTGTATTGGAGTAACTGAGTATATGTGTTGGAGTAACTGTGTATATGTGTTGGAGTAACTGAGTATGTGTATTGGAGTAACTGAGTATATGTGTTGGAGTAACTGACTATATGTGTTGGAATAGTTGAATATATGTGTTGGAGTAACTGAGTATATTTGTTGGAGTAACTGAGTATATGTATTGGAATAGTTGAATATATATGTTGGAGTAACTGAGTATATATGTTGGAGTAACTGAGTATATGTGTTGGAATAGTTGAATATATATGTTGAAGTAACTGAGTATATGTGTTGGAGTAACTGAGTATATGTGTTGGAATAGTTGAATATATGTGTTGGAGTAACTGAGTATATGTGTTGGAATAGTTGAATATATATGTTGGAGTAACTGAGTATATATGTTGGAGTAACTGAGTATATGTGTTGGAATAGTTGAATATATGTGTTGGAGTAACTGAGTATATTTGTTGGAATAGTTGAATATATGTGTTGGAGTAACTGAGTATATGTGTTGGAGTAACTGGAGTAACTGAGTATATGTGTTGGAGTAACTGAGTATATGTGTTGGAATAGTTGAATATATGTGTTGGAGTAACTGAGTATATGTCTTGGAGTAACTGAGTATTTGTGTTGGAATAACTGGGTATATGTGTTAGAGTAACTGAGTTTATGTGTTGGAATAGTTGAGTATATGTGTTGGAGTAACTGAGTTTATGTGTTGGAATAGTTGAGTATATGTGTTGGAGTAACTGAGTATATGTGTTGGAATAGTTGAGTATATGTGTTGGAGTAACTGTGTATATGTGTTGGAGTAACTGAGTATTTGTGTTGGAGTAACTGGGTATATGTGTTAGAGTAACTGAGTATATGTGTTGGAGTAACTGAGTATAACTACTGTAATGTCTTTGAATAATTAACATTAAATATTGGAGGACTTGACGTTTTATTAGAATAGATGCTTAATGAATATGATATATATGCAGGGCACACTCGGAAATCTTTACGAATCAGTAAAAAGGATGAGACTATGTGACGTTGAAGACATTCATACAAGTTTATGATGAAAGTATACGATGTTTATAATACGATAGTTATAATAGTTGGAATATTTGGTGTTATATCTTGGAGTACTTCATGTTATAATCGTTGGAATGCTTGGTATTATAGCTTAGAGTAGTTTATGTTATAATCGTTGGAATACTTGATAAGTTGATATTATAGCTTCGAATACTTGGTGTTATATTTTGGAATACTTGATGTTATAATAGTTGGAATACTTGGTGTTATATCTTGGAATAACTACAATCACTCCCGGGAATAACAACTATAATGCCTTGGAATAACTACATTTACTCCCTGGAATAACTACTGTAATAATGCCTTGGAATAATTACTCTAATATCTTGGAATAACTACTAGAATGATTTTAAGCATTGGAATACTTGGTGTTATCTCTTGGAATACTTCATGTTATCTATTCGTTTTAGCCTACCGATTTTGCGAATCTTATGCTCTATTTGAATAAGAATGTACAAGTAGAAGGAACGAAAGAGAAAGTAGAGCTTAAACACTTGAAGTTGGTGTCGCACAAACCCCTTAAATCAAGAAAATACTGTTAGGGGAGCTTATACATACACTAACTATGTTTGACGGACAACCGAGCAATAATAGTCCTCATGAAGTAGTCCTGTTTGTACTACATGTCAATACGACCTCGTTGACAAGTTCAAATGAATCGATTCGCTACTAAAGTAGTCAAGTCACGGACTTCCATTCAATTCGAAACAGTTACAGAGTACGGAGTAATAAATACCGAGTGCTTCTTATAATAACAACTGCGATGAATGTACGGTATTTGAGTAGACTTGGTCTACATTAAGGCTAAACTGCAATAAAAACACATGAATGCAAAAGAAAGACAGTCAACCAAAACAAACATTTAAACCAAGGCTAACTTGCCTGAGAAATATGAATATAGCTCAAAAACAGACCGCATCTGTGAACCAATAATAGTTGGTGTTATCCACATCTGATTTAATCTGAGAAATATGAATCCGTTTACAATTCAATCTACGACTTCTCCATGTGATTTAATTGTTCCTTTTTCTTGAGGATTAATCCGTGTCGCCTTTGGGCTCAATGTTCCAACACGGTGATCAACACGTATTCTCGAAACAGCCTTGAGGATGTTGTCCTTATCATCACAGAAATCTTTGACTTTGGTCTTCAAAGCTGTCATTTCCTCATTCACATAAAAAAAGATCATGATTCAGCCATTTCAATCGACAAGTAAATCCTGTTTGCTCTTTTATCAACATATTGTGAAGAATTATCCCCATTGTAGTATAATGTGTGCAACATAAGGAAAAAACCAGATTCATTTTTGTTGACTTGCGTAACTTTACTCCAATTGAAATTTTTGTTGACGACTTCAAACTTGACAATATCGTCAGCCACGCGTATCTTTTTTTGTTCGAAGTAGTCGGACAAGCAACCCACCTTTGAAAAAAAAAGGGAAAAAAAAACAAGTATAATCATTCAATACAAAAAACACAAATAGCAGACCAATTAATATCCTAATCCAATGCAGACTCAACTCACTATTAATCGATTTTCAACCTGCCATTAGTCTATGAAGAGATGTCAGGCCAATGCTTACTCTAATCGAATATTAATCGATTTTCAGCATACCATTATTCCACAAACAAACAACAAGGCCAATGCAATGCATACCGAACTCAATATATATTCACACTCTAAATAATGACAAAACATGATTTAGGACGAACAAAACACAAACATAATATTAGCATTTTTTTCGTATACTGTTATTAGCACTCTAAATATCAGAAAGCTTCTGCAATAATGAAAATTGTAGAGCAAATCAAAATACACACATCCAATAAAGCGAAATAACATAATTGGCGAACAACATTCTCTGCTAACTATAAACACCATCGAGGAAGAACCTTAATAACAACTTTATCATGATCCAGTTAAAGACACTCTTGAGGTCAATCATAAACTAGACAAATACAACATTCTAAAGTTTCAATTATCAAAAACCACAACGTCTCAACAATCAATAAAATAAAATCAAAAAGATGAGAAACGACAACCGCACATCCTCGAACTTCATCAACTCAATCTTTATGATTCTAATTCCAAAAATCAAGTTGAAACTAGATAATGTAAGAAACCAGTAGTGGATATCACCTTTATGCAGAAATTCTACAGATTCACCATTAGAACTGTTCATTATACTTGATTTAGCTCACTTAATTAATCAATATGATTCATCTTACGCCGATCAATCAGAAACTAAACAAACACAGCATTTCAACCAACTCGATCTAAATGATTCTAATTTTTCCAACAAAAAAAAAAAATCAAGAACTCACCGACGGAAACCAGCTGTAGAAATCACTGAGATGCAAAAATTCTACAGATTCGTCACTATAACTGTACATTATTCTCAATTTAACTCACTAATTCAATCAACATGATTCATCTTATGCCTATCAATCAGAAACCAAACAAAGGCAGCATTTCAACCAGCTCAATCAAAATATAGCACTGACCAAAACCAGCTTTATTAGAAATCACCGATATACGAAAATACTATAGAATCACCGCTATAACTGTACAGTATACTTGATTTAGCTCACTAAATCAATAACATGATTCATCTACTTATACTCGCGATCAATAACACGATTCAATAACATATTTCTGCATAAACAGTATCCGAAATATCTAAAACACGGTTATAGAAACAAATGCACAAAAATCGAGAACAAATAATGATGAAACGTGAATCAGGACGAACACGAAGTTTATCTTAAGCATGAATTAAACTCGTCGTTCATCAAAGACAGTAATCGAGAACAAAATTACTAAAAACAATAGATGCAAAGTTTTACCAGAAAATGGATGCGAACTTCTACCTCAACCATAAATTGTTTAGATAAAGTGAAGTTAAGACTGAAATTGATGAAATTCACCTGAAAAATCAGCCAAACAACGCAAAAAAATCAGCAATCAACCACAAAATCTCGAGAATTTAAAGTGAAAATAAAGAAATTGCTCACCGAAACTGAAGAAATTAGGGCTTGTGGAACTCTAGAATCAATCTGAAACAATTTAGACGGAACGATTACAATGAAACTGAAGGAATTGAATGATGATGATGGAGATACTGGAGAGCCGGTAGAGAGTATAAGAGAGGGAGAATGTAGAGAGGGGAAATTAAGAGAGAGAAAGAGACAAAATTGAAATGAAGCGAAAGAGTGAGGAATGAGGAGGGTTTTGTTGGGTTTGTGAGATCTAATCTGAGCCGTTGATCAAGATTAAGATCAACGGTCTACATTGTTAGGATGTTTACACCAAATTGATGTATTTACACCAGATCCTATTTCTATATATATATATATATATATATATATATATATGCCGAAATTTTATATAGATACCGAAATATATAAAATTTCGGTGTCTACCGACTCTACACCATCCTCAAAGTTATTGAGTTTTATGTATACTTCTTGGATTTATACACATTTTTGAGTTGAGCTGTAAATTTTTGACCTAAATATTGATGTGATTTAATTCGACAACGTTATACTTAAAAACTCAAAAAATTATTCCGTATACGGTAGCAATGTGTACTGTTGGAAACACAAGAGAGAGACCAATTGAAGCTATAGAAAGTCAAAGACGTGAGAAATTTAGGCAGGCGTTAATTTAATTACATTAATGAATTAATAGATGACAAAATTATTAAAGTTAGAAAAGATTGAACCAAAAGACAAAAGATAAGTTAAAAAATTCTAAGTTGGGAAAATCTTTTGTGCTGGCTTTTCTCACTCTGTCTCTTGTGTAAACAAACTACTGTTCATTGTGACGAATGTATCCGTCATTTTATTATAACAGGTCAAATATTCTTCATTTGTGTAGAAAAATAACCTATATATATACTTTTGTGATATTTTATATTTTCTATATAAATGGATCGTATTTGACCTGTTATAAATTTATGACGAATATATAATATCATCACAAAAAATTTGGGTTAATCGCTCCCACTTAATCGAGTAATTACACAGGGAGTATGAACCTGAAGGGTCCCATCCCATTAACATAGCTGAACATGTTGATGTTGGCCATAATCACAAAAGGAGACTATTAAACTTGCATTCTTATCCATAAGAGAGTTTTTTTTCATAAGATGAGGAAGCAATGGGAAAAAATGAGTGAAAAATTATCTAAATGATTCATAAAAATTGGTGGACTTCGTTTTTGCTTTAATTTGTATTACTTTAATTATTCATGGATAGAGATAACAGAATTGAAGTTTTGAATGATTTTTATTAACATGAATGAACGAGTATATATACGAGTGTATAATATTCTACGAGATCTTAATATATTACAATCAAGCTAAAGAAGGACACTATAAGCTAATTATGTGCTAGAATAAAATACAAACCCTACAATGATACGTAATTGATATAGTTGCAGCTATTTACAAGATATTGATATGAAGTTGATATAGTTGCTATTATTTACGAGATTGTGGAATATTACGATTTGATATCGTAATATTATTGATACGCTCCCGCAAGATGGTCGGTCTAGCAGAAAGGCCTGTCTTGGAAAGAAACGAACAGAACTGTGACTATGGAATGAAATGGCCGTGTGTTTCATACGTGAGTGGAATACCGGATTAACAGAGTAATTAGCGGCACCAAGATTATCAGTGAAAATAACGGGAGTAGTAGTCGGAGAAATACCAATTTCCTTGAGCAATCCACGAACCCAAAGCAGTTCAGAAGTGGTGTCAGCCACTGCACGGAATTCCGCTTCGGTGGAGGAACGGGAAACAGAACGCTGCTTCTTGGAGGACCAAGTTAATGGATTAGAACCTAAAAACAAGAAAAAACTAGTGGTGGAGATGTAGTCGTTGGTGTCACGTGCGTGATCAGCGTCGCAATAAGCATGTAAATTGAACGGACTGGACTTAAATAATTGAATGCCATGATTAAGGGTTCCTTTAATATATTGTAAAAGGCGTTTCAGAGCAATCCAATGATCCGAGGTGGGGTGGGTGAGAAATTGGGCGAGTTTATTGACGGAAAAGGCTATGTCGAGTCGCGTAAGGGATAAATATTGTAGGCTTCCGACAATGGCACAATAGGTGGGCTCGTCTTCAATAGGGAGGCCTGGTCGATGTGTGAGGCGAGTTTCAGGCGTGAGTGAGGTAGTGACGGGATTAGAGTCATGCATATTGTATTTGGTAAGGATGTCGGATGAGTATTTTGTTTGGTTGAGGTGAAGGCCGACGGAGGTGGGTGTGACCTCGACACCCAAGAAGTAGGACAAGGGGCCGAGGTCTTTGAGGGAAAATCGGGTTGAGATGGCTTGGATAAATGTAGTGATTAGAGAGTTACGAGACCCAGTAACAATAATGTCATCGACATATACAAGCACATAAAGACGAGTAGTGGAGGTATGGTAAAAAAATAACGAGGGATCGGAGATGGATTGGGTGAAGCCGTATAAGGTAAGGTAGGTTCGGAGTTGTGTACCAGGCTCTAGGGGCTTGTTTGAGCCCGTAGATAGCTTTTGTCAATTTGAAAACATGATCGGGTTGAGCGGCATTGACAAAGCCAGGTGGTTGTTTCATAAAAACGGTTTCGATAAGGGAGCCTTGTAAAAAGGCATTGTTTACGTCAAGTTGACGGAGAGGCCAGGCTTGAGTGACGGCTAAGGTAAGTATGAGGTGGATGGTGATAGGTTTAATGACGGGACTGAACGTTTCCGAGTAGTCAAGACCGTGTCGTTGATTGAAGCCTTTTGCTACAAGGCGAGCTTTGTGTTTATTATGTGAACCGTCAGGATTATATTTAATCCGGAAAATCCAATTACACCCAACTATATTTTGAGCTTGGTCGGGGGTACGAGGGTCCAAGTATTATTTTTGGTGAGAGCTTCGTATTCGGCGAGCATAGCGTCGTGCCAAAGGGGATCAATGAGAGCTTGTTTAACTGTGTTGGGTGTAGTGTAAGGGCTCGGAATAGTGGCTATATTAGCGTGAGGAGAGCTAAAGTAGCGGGGATTTGGTTTGGTTATGTTGTTTGAAAGACGGGTAGTAGGTCGAGACACGGTTGTGGGAGGTTCGGTGAGCGCGGTGGTCGGGGGCTGGGACGTAGAAGATAGGGAGGCAGGGTTGGGAACAGGGGGGTTAGGAACAGGGGAGACACTGACATGAGAATTGGATTCGGGGGAGGATAAGGGCGTATGGTCGGTGGAATCTAGGACAATCACGGAGAAGGGGGTGTGCGAGTGGGTCCGGGTTAATAGGCCTTTGGGTAAGGGACGAGTACGGATATTTATGTTCGATAAATCGAACATGTCTAGATGTGTAGAGGCGGTTAGAGACGGGTTCGAGGCAAAGAAAAGCACTTTGCGTGGTTGAATGACCAAGGAAGACACATGGGAGGGATCGAGGTTCCATTTTGTGACGAGTATAAGGTAGTAACCAGGGAAACAAAGACACCCGAAGCTGTGTAATTTAGTATAATTAGGATGAGAGGTGAAAGAGGCGAAAACAAGGAGTGTCGTCGTAATTTAAAGTAGCGGTTGGTAGACGATTAATTAAGTAAGCTGTTGTCGTAAATGCATAAGGCCAAAATGATGTGGGTCATTTAGCATGAATGAGGAGGGCAAGGCCCGTTTCAACAATGTGACCGTGACGACGTTCCGCAAACTCATTGTGTTCGGGAGTGTGAGGGGGAGTGGTGAGATGTGAGATACCATGGTCGAGTAAGTAGGGACTAAGTTTAAGAAATTCAGCGCCATTATCGGAATAAAAATGACGGATTGGTTTACGAAAATGTTTTTCTATGAGTGATTTAAATCGAGTAAAGGTGAGATAAGTATCGGATATACGTTGAATAGGAAAAAGCCAAAAATAATGTGTATAGTGATCAATAAAAATAGGGTCGTACTTTTTCCTAACGAACCTTTACTCAATCCTAACGAATTTTCCTAAAAAATTCCCATTATACCCTTATATAAACTAACTACAATTCTTTCGGTTTACTCCATCAATTTAGATAATCAATCGATTCAATCATGATTTCTAATTCAATTATTGATGATGTAAAATTGATTACTCCGTATTTATTTACGATTTTTTTTAATTGCATTATTATTGTTTGATTAATTGTTTAGGTTAACTATTTAGGGTTTTTTTAATAAGTTGGTGGTTGGAATGGTGGTCGTGAGGACGGGCTCGCTGGAAGGGGTGACTGGCCGTGGTGGTTCGCCGGAAGGAAGTAACAAAGAAAAAAAGGAAAAATAACAAAAAGAAAATAAAACAACAAATAAAACAGCAACAATGTAAAACAACAAATAAAAAACAAAAAAAATTAAATAAATAGATTAACTAAAAAAAAAGTACAGCAACAACGTCCACCAATAACGGCAACAACCTCCACCATCCTCAACCACCCGACCCCACCGCCGATCACCATCGCTAACCCGACCCGACCCTAACCGTCGACCACCCTCACCCACCCGACTCGAACCCACCGCAGACAACCCTCACCGATCCGACCCTCACCGTCGACCACCCTCACCAACCCGGACCACCACATCCCCGCCTAATACCACCCAACCCAGGCCATGACCCACCAACCCCGCCCTATGCCCCACCCACCCCGCCCACCACCACCCTCACCCACCTAGCCCGACCCCATCCGACCACCGCGCACCACCCAGCCCACCTGCCATCCACACCACAACCCGTCCCCGGCTCCGATCCGACCCCACTCACTCAGCCCCGCCGACCCGATCCCAACCACCGACTCCAGCCACGACCCCAGACGGTCCCAATATATGTGGTGGTTCATGGTGAGTCTATGGTGTTTGAGATTTAATTAGAGAGAAAACCAAATAATTAAAATTTTGATGGGTGAAATAAGAGGGGTAAAGTAGTAAAATATCGTTAGGATTGAGTAAAGGCTCGTTAGGAAAAAGTAATTTCGTAAAAATAACATAATATATTAAATTGTCGGAGGATGAGACCGGAGCGGTCCAAAGATCCGAATATATAAGGTCAAGCGAAGCGTTGGATTTTAATGTAGAAACGGAAAACGGTAGTTTGTGAGATTTATTCATATGACAAGAAATGCAATGCGGAAATTGGGAAATACGTAAATTAAGAGTTTTATTGAGACGAAGTAACGTGTCTTTAGATAGATGGCCAAGACGACGATGCCATTAGGATGAAACGGAGGAGGCGACAAGGGCTCGGGGGAATCGGGAGGTGTCCAATCATATGAACCGTGCTTAAGAGGCCCTTGGAGAAGAACCGCTCCCGTGACTTGTGCCTTAATAACAAAATAAGAAGAGGAAAAAATTGCTATAGCGTTATTATCTTTGCAAAATTAGGAACGGAGAATAAATTACGAGAAATTAATGGAACACATAAGACGTTAGTAAATTTGAGAGTGTGAGAGAAAGACAAGATAGAAAAAGAACCTATGTGAGTTACGGGGAGAGCGGAAGCGTCACCGATGACAATGTTGTCGGGGCCATTATACGGGGTGTGGAGCGCAAGAGTGTCAAGATCATTGGTGATAATGTGGTGGGTGGCTCCTGTGTAAAGGAGCCACGCATGCGGTTGGGACGAGTTGGGAAGAGAGGCGGTATGAGCCTGTGGGTGAGAGCGGGGCTGGTTGTAGGTCGGGTTGGTGCGAGGAGGTCGAGTGGGAAAGACAACCATAGGGTACGTCGCAGCAAAAATACGACAATTGGATGTGACGTGACTGGGCGTGTCACAAAAGTGACAGCGACCCATGTAGGGTTTCGAGGTCGGGGTGGTGGTATTGGCAGGGGTGTAGTTGGTGGTATTGGGGCGGTTACGGGGAGTGTGGGGGCGAGAAGACTGACGGGTCTGCGCTGCCTGAGCGGTAGACTTGAAATGAGTCAGGACGGGAGGGGTGACTAAGTTGACAGTTTATTCGTGTTGAATTAACTTCTCGTGAAGGTCATCAAAAGATATTGGAGTGTCTCGTGCTTTAACTGCGTCGATGATAGATTGATACTGAGACGGGTCAAGGCCGTTGAAAACAACGGTTATGATATCTTCGATATCCATGGGTCGGTCGAGTTGGGCTATATCATCCGTGCAAGATTTAACGGCTTGCATGAATTCGGTAATTGTGCCATTGTCTTTCTTAAGGGAGTGGAGGCGGGCTTTGAGTTGAAGTTTACGACCACGGGTATTGTTAGCATAGGTTCGGGCAAGGGTCGACCACGCCTTGTGAGAGGTGGTGGCATTAGTGATTAGGGACGCAACGGAGGAAGATAAGGTTCCTACGAGGGCACCCAAGATAAATTGATCTTGGCGAGACCAAGTAGCGTGAGCGGGATATGGGGTGGTGGTCGGTTTGGCTTTGGGATCGTCTGCAGGCAGTGGGACGGTGATGGTAGGTTCGGGTGCCGGGTTTGTACCATCGAGATAGGTGAATAAGCGAAGGCTGTTGAGATGAGCTTGGATTTGAAACGCCCATTGTTTGTAGGCAAGTGGGTCGGAAAGTTGGACATAGTTTTGGAAGTGAATGACGTAAAGCGGTTTCTTGGGATCATCGATATTTTCGATTTGGAGGGAGGGTGCCATGGTGGTAAGCGTGAGGGTGATGAATTGCGGGTTTTGTTTGGATCGTTAAGGACGCTCTGATACCATAACAGAATTGAAGTTTTGAATGATTTTTATTAACATGAATGAACGAGTATATAATACTAGTGTACAATATTCTACGAGATCTTAAGATATTACAATCAAGCTAAAGAAGGACACTATAAGCTAATTATGTGCTAGAATAAAATACAAGCCCTACAATGATACGTAATTGATATAGTTGCAACTATTTACAAGATATTGATATGAAGTTGATATAGTTGCTATTATTTACGAGATTGTGGAATATTACGATTTGATATCGTAATATTATTGATAAGAGATGCATTTTTTTTTTAAAATTAATGAGATGGAGAAATGATTACGGGCACCATGGATGACGAAATTTTGTATCCATTGATATTTCTTTTTTTTGTTTGGTATCGATGAGATGAAGTAGTTACTAGCATAGATATTCCGATCAATTAACATATCTATATCTATATCCGACATCATGTCGGACACACGGATTACACATGTGAGAATCGAACCCCCAACCTCTCGGTCGGAATAATGGAGTCCTTACCACTTTAACTTACCTCTTCTTCTCATTATAATGTAGCCTATGATATGTACTCCCTCCTAATTTTTTTTATCTTCCCTCTTTCCTTTTTTGCTCTAGTTCAACACTCTTCTCTCTTTTCATTTTTGGATTGTACTTTAATCATTTCTTTATTCGTCCTTCAATTCTTTATTCATTCCTTTACTCACAAATCCCACCATATTTATACTTTATACCCCACATTTTCTTACTTTAATCAATTCTTTATTTTCTTCTTAATTTTTGTGCCAAAAAAAAGAGGATAAAATCAACTAGGAGGAAGTACAAATTACAATTCGAAAATCAGTCCTTTTTTGTTTGATCAGATATGGGGTTTCGAGAGCTGAAAAAATGAAAATAAAAGAGGCAATACTCAGACGAGATTTCACACAATTAGCTACGGAGTATCTAGCTTGTTCTTACTAAAGTAGGATTTCCATTGCATGTGTGAACATTATATGAGTAATGAGTATACTGTACAGTAATTGTTACTGAATATTTCCTCCATTTAATTCATTTGTTTATCTTTTAATTAACATATCTCTCACAAAGAATATGGCGTAAAAGGTAAACAAATGAATGATACGAGAGTGTATTAGTTCATTGGGGAAACATACATAACGTTTGGGCATATTACTGTTTAGTACAAACTCAAAATGCCTTAATCTAGTGGTTAAAATTGAATTAAATATGACTAAGTGCACGCTTTGTTTGACAAAAAATCAGAAATTTAATACTCAAATTTGATCAAGAGAATTATACTCTAACAATATGTATGACCTCACCCCGTACAAGATTATCATGAATTTACAACTTAAACCTAGAGTATGAATGTATGATGGTGATTGGCATCAAGTTGCAATAATAGCTGGTTCATGTTGCAATGAGCTAGGAAGAACAGGTCTCCATGATGTCCCTTGAGGGCTGTCCATGAGAGCAATTCCTAATGCAGCCAACTCTTTCCTGATTTCATCAGACTTCTCATACTCTTTATTCTTCCTTGCTTTATCCCTATCTTCCATCTTTTGCCTCACTTCCGCTTCTGACAACTTGGCACGTTTCAGCGCAGCTTCTTTCAACTCGTCTAATGCCTGTAAAGAGAAAAAAACATAAGATTCCAAAAAAAAAAAAAAAACTTCAGGATACTAATCCAAAAATAGTGAATTGGTTTTTACTTTTGAATAGCTCGACGGCATCAACCCTAGAGTAGCCAACACATTTCTGATAGTCTTTTCTATGGCTGCCAGAGATTCTATCAGTAATTCTCGCTTCTTCCCCTGTAATACCAAATATTCATGATGACTCTAATTCAAGAGATTCTCCAAGAAATATATGGATGATAATTAGTGTTTTATGGAATAGTCCTATATGGTACTAACTGGTAAGAGACCATCACACAAGGAGAGGAATGCAAGAAAAAATATACTCCACTCCGTATTTATATGATAATATCGAATTTTATTCCATGATCTAATATATTGACAGCGATGAGACTGACAACTGGCACATAGGAGTCGAGAGTTGCTCATCTTAAATGCGTATTATATATTATTAGAAAATACCAAATCGTGAACATAAAGTTGCATGCTACGAAGTAAATATATTCAATGACATTGTTAATACAACATGCCATTAAACAAAGAAAACTATAGGGATACTGGTCAGCTAGAATCATACGAACCTTACGAGTCTGTAGAAAATCATTAATGGTCTTCAATGGGTCAGAAAGTGCAGCGAGAACAACAGGGGTATGAAGGTCATCCGACATTGAGACGAGGAAAGAATTCTGGAAATCACTGATGCAACTGGCAATGTCTTGGGGTACGGTGTCCTTGAGACTAGCTCTATCGTGCTCGCTTAGAACATCTTCACAATCTTGTAATGTCTATGTGATGGATGTCATGTGACACCAAACATGTACCAAGCAAAGGAAATTACTACTAAGATATAGCTTAAGCATAAGTAATATACACTAATTTAACATAGCTTACTCTAAGGATTAAGACACCTTTTTGGTTGAAAATTATTTTTTAGTTTATTAATCCTACATTGGGAACAGACTCACAGAAGGGCCATTATTGGAAAAGATGATGCAAATTTTTAGGATTGTTGATTAAAAATTCTGGGTGATCCTAATGCCATAAAAGAACATAATTTTGGATAGGGGGCAAAATACCTGGTATATATAAAAGATACGTTCCGAGGCAGTCTCTAGCAACACATCAGAGTAATTCACTGGAGAACGATAATGGGTGCTCATCAAAAAGAGTCTTAAAGCAAGTGGATGGTAGAGTTCTATAACCTGTGTATGTGAAGAGTTGGACAATGGCAATTTAATATAAACATTTAAAAGAGATTATGAAGAAATTCGGGGTCATGATCAACGAAAGGTTAGAAACTTTAGAAACTCATAATAGTGCAAGAGCTAAACTGGGGTACATCATATATTGATATATGTATATCCAATTCTTTTACCTGTCGAATTGTGAAGAAGTTTCCTAGAGATTTGGACATCTTCTCTGAGTTTATAGTCACAAATCCATTATGTACCCAGTAGCTAATATTACTTTCACGACATGCGGCACAACTTTGAACAATTTCATTTTCATGGTGGGGAAACATAAGGTCCATTCCGCCACCGTGTATATCAAATGAGTATCCCAAGTATGCAGCACTCATAGCACTACATTCAATATGCCATCCAGGTCTGCCAGGCCCCCATGGACTCTCCCAATATGGCTCTCCTTCCTTGGCAGACTGCAAATTATAGCACACATTTATTTTAACAAAATCATAGATCACCATGCATGTATCTATGGAAAATGCTAGCCACATACAGTTAGAAAATCTTGCAATAAGCAGCAAAACCTTTTTGCATAAATAAATGGACGTAGAAGAGGAAGATAACATAAGAGTACGAAGCATGTCACATCAAGTAGACACTACTACAAATCCCTTACTTTAGGGATGCTTTACCATCAACGCTTCTATAAGCGTCAGCTGCCATTAAGCATGATGTACCAAACTTGTTGATAACCGCTTATATTTTTGTACTAGCGCGCATGAATGATTAAATTTTTTTCCCAAATCCACCACTAATATTCCCCCAAAAGAAACCTTAAAACGTTCAATAATCCTCTCTCTAGCACGTTCGCTCTTCTACTACACCCAAACTCAATATGAAATCTTCTTCATCTATGACAATCAAAATCTGGTTCCTCCAAAATAAACCCTCGGATTACTGCTATTACAGCTTTGCACCCTATAGATCTACATCCCGTTAGATGTCGATCGATAGATCTACTAATTTCTATTTGTGTTGTGCTTTGGCTAATAATCGAATCATACGATTCATCTCCCATGCCTCTTCGTCATCCTATTTTGGTTTGTTGATTCAATCGAACTCCTTCAATTAGAGGTTAGTATTTGCTTTAAATTTTCGAGATTAACTTTTAATCAGGGTGCTTATCTTTTTTCGTCTTATCACATTAATTTATGGAATTTTTGATGCAGTTTCGAGCAACTGGCTGAATGCTAAATGAATGTGACCTTGATAGCTCTTATTTCGAAGGACCCATGGGTTAGTTCCTTAGGGGGTATTTGGTTGGAGGCTTTGGGATGGATTGGAATGGATTTGATCCATTCCAATGTTTGGTTGGAGCATTTAGGATTGGAATTAGAACCCCAATGGATTCCAAATTTCCAACTCCAACCCAATCCATTGGAATCTCATCCCCTACCCCAACCTCAAGTTTCTAACTCCATCTCACCTTAATACAAACACAATCCGTTCCACCCTCGAACCAAACAATCGTAAACAAGTATGGTATCTAACTCCAACCCTTCATGGAATCACACTCCATTCCAATCCATTTCAATACTTCGAACCAAACGCCCCCTTAGTTATATATGAATTGTGTCGACCTAATCTGAGTTTGTATCTCGAATTCTAGAAGAGTGTGGTGAAGTCGACCTAATCCCGCATTTCTGTTCATTCTTGTGCACTGGTTTCTTTTAACTGGCCATCTTTCCATTTAAATACGATTTGTAGTCGAACATGCTTTGATACTCCGTATTTATTGTTTGTTTTTCGATTTATAGGTTGAAGTTGCAGTTAGTGTTGTTTGGATTTGATTTTGGCTGCTTTCTATGTTCTTTAGGTATGAATTATTGTTTCGAATCTATTGTTTTTGTGATTTTGATTAATTTTATGTTGATGTTTGGGGTAACTTTTCTTTGCTAGGTTGATGCCATCATTGTTTGAATCTATGGTTATGTGCTAAGGTGTGTCGAATGTCACTTTTGTGAGCTCATTCTCAGGGAGATGTTATCAGGATATGCATACATGTTCATTACGGCTCATGTTGTAATTTGAATTGGGTGGTTACATATTGAGTCTCGTTAGGTTGACTTAAGGTTCTTGTAGGGTTTCAGTCAGTTTAGGTGGCCTATCACAAGTTCACCACAAGTTCACCATTCTCATGTATTGAAGATAAGAGATTAAGGATGATAGTGTTTGAGTCAGTTTACATATTGAGTCTAGTTATGTCATTTTTCCTTAATTCTTTCATAATACAACTAAGTCAACCCTTTCTTATTTCTTAATCACTTATGCAACCCGATATAGTTGTTCCTATCTAATTATCTAATAATTTTAGGCACAAGCAGATTTTTGAAGATAATAGATCAAGGATGAGAGTTAGATAATGGATGACATTTAGAAATTCAAGTTAGCTTAGGTTGAATCTATAATAAGTTTGGAGTTTTAGGGTTTTTTTTAATCATTATTCTCAATACTGAGTTCAAATTATGAAACTCGGTTTAGCTTCCGTATTTTTTTATTATAATTTTCATGATTGTGGATGTATACGTTTTTGGACCGGATGATGGTTAGTTGACCATGTTAGGTATCACTTCGGTGTTAATAAGAAATTTGATGAAGAAACAATTGACTGGCCACTCTAACAAAGTTTCAGGTGAGTTTCCTGTCAATCTACATATTTGTTTGGTTCCATGTCTTGCATAGAAGAGATATGTTTCTACTTCCAAGTCATCAGATGCATCTACATTTAGGTAATACTCTCTCCCATTCTTTGGAATTGCCTCATTTCATTATAATAATAATCATATATTTAGAATATGGAGCAATTAACAAAAAATTGGAGGGAGTATGCTTTATTTCAATAACTCACACTTAAGGTATGTACTCTGTTTATGCTATTAAAGTCGTTAAAAACTCAGGACGACCATAAGGCTTTGATTTAAGTAGTAAGTCTTCAAATATTTAATTTAAACTTCAAATTTTTTTCCATTTGCAGATACAATATGTGATACGAGTCAAAATAAGAAGCATTAGGTACTTGCTAAGAGCTATTATTTCATAATGCTAGTGTAATTTGAAGACAATTTAAAAGGAGCTTGTAATAATACTCTTTTAGCTATTTCAAGCCTTACGTTTTTGCGGATGGTAACAAAATAGAGTAGTATGTAACTAGTATTATTCCACGACATATGCGTTAGTTAATTACACACCCAACTGATAATAGAGTAGTATGTAACTAGTAATTTTGTGGGATAAAGGTAACTCTTTTTAAATAAAATTCTCCAGATAATAAGCCCGAATCCCCCACAATATTTTTTTCTAGATACAACTTGTTTTCCTGTCTGTGTCTCTCTCCATCTCATTTGTGTCAATTAATTAGAGCATGTTCTTATTCGTTGCTATTTTTTTCTTTGCATTCAATACAGGCACATCATTACCATTCAACAAAACATGTCAACGATAATCTCTGTTCGGTGAGAAATCCATGGACCACCAAACAGAAATATTCTCTGACGGAGATGATTCTATAAATAATTTCTCTTTGTTCGGATGAAATAATTACAATAATTCTTTCGAATGCCTAATGTATTTAACTTGAAACGCAATGTTATGGTATAAAATTTTGTTTTGGATACATGCCAAATCATTGTTGTTTACTACTCCCTCCGTTCCAACCATTTGTATATGTTTGCTTTATGCACGTATGTCGATACTCGTTTTCTTTTGTCTATATCTTTAGTTACGTGTTACTAAAGAATATAAAAATTTGATATTCATAATGTATTTTATTAGACGATTTAAACAAGATCTCACATGACTATCTTTTATCTTATATATTAGAAGTTACATTGAAGATTCTCATCACTTGTAAATAGTGTTAAAAAAAACCAAATGTATACAAATGGTTGGAACGGAGGGAGTATATTTTTTTTGTTGTAGACAATGTATGTGTAAAATGCCGTAAAAACTCAAGAACTATAAATGATAGCAAAAATAAGCGTGACACAAAAAAGCGTGAAGATTATGATTATTCCTGACGGGAAAAAGCTTCGTTGCATAAAAATACTAACGACACAATGAAGTGTCATGCCAACCTCGACACACAAAAGCGTCAAAAATTCCAGACACCCTAAAAGGTGACGCTTTAAGAAAACGTCGAGAATAAAAATGTCAACGCTTTTAAGCATAAAAAATGACCTAAAAAAGCGTCACAATTATCAGGTATTTGTAGTAGTGAGAGCTAGGCCAGTAACAAGTAATAAGAAATGGGGAGAGAACAAGATTGTAAATATAACATATGTAGAAGCTGTTAAGGATTCTCAAGGAGATGATTAGGTATCCATGTGGGTTTCGAGATTATCATCTTCAGTGCTCTTTTAACGTGTCTTGGGTGACTTAGGTTCTTTCGATTGCTGATTTCTAGCTGTGTTTTTTTTTTTCTGATACTTGCTTGGTTTAATTGGAACTGTTGATTTATTGCACATTGTGTGGCATCGCTTTTGGTATCTCCTTGATTTTCAGCCCAAGTAAGATTACTTTTCAGGAGGAAAGAGGGTGGCCTTCTAAACATAATGTTTGGATATTTTCATCAAGGGTGTGATAGTTTTAGTTTGAAATCTAATGTTTGGTCCTCAAGCACGACATACTCAGAAAAGATAGCATTATTGTCTACAGGGAAACCAGATTATGTCTCCAAGTCTACCGAAGGCACTGTTTGGCGTGTTATAGGCGTAATGTAAGGCTAGATGACTTCACTACGTTAATTTCTAGAAACATACTTAAAGAAATGGTAATACACATTAGGAACTTACTTTCCATAAAGCAAAATCAGCTGGATGCCTCTTTCTGGAGTCCACAGCTACTCTTTCACCTGCTCGATTATCCTCTAATCTTCGACCTGACAAACATCCATAACTAGGGAACTTCTCCACAGAAAAATAAACATCTCCATCCACACTGTATGCAAAGCCGTTATCAATAATCTGTCAACGTATTGAAATCAGAAGATTAATTGCAAGGAGGATATCAACTGACATGAAGGTACAGATCTCAGAAATCAAATCTGAAGTTTATGCTATGCAGACATCCTTTCAACACACTTAAGATAAGCGCAAGGTTCTCAAGCTGTAAAGAATATAGCATAAATGCATATTATCTTAAAGAAAAAGAGTGTTTACCTGTTTAATCATGTCTATAATTTGAGGAATGTGATCTGAGACACGAGGTTCGACAGAAGGAGGTAAACAGTGCAGATAGGCCATGTCTTGCAGGAACTCACTGCAAAAACGTCTGCTCAACGATATTGGATCCTCTCCGAGTTCATTAGCTCTAGCAATTATCTACAGAATTCCAAAAGTGCATACTCAGATGTCCTCTCAGAGACTTATAAAAAAGTCGGTACATGAAAGAGCATTGATTAAGAATATATATGTAGTAATAAATTTCAAGAGAGAAAATCAGGCTTTTAACTTTCAAGACAAGAAGAGACTTCCAGAAGACATATTATAAGTTTAATTAAATAAATAAAAAACATCATCATTTCACATGACAGCCACAAGAAGAGACAAAAAAAAGAAGGCTACTTGTTTCGCTGACCTTGTCATCAACATCAGTGAAATTTCGAACATAAAACACTTCATATCCTTGATGCTTGAGATATCTGCCGCAATAGTGAAGTACTCCATATAAGTTTGTGTTCAAGAGGTAAATATCAATATTGAATCAACAAATCCTGAAATTGAATACGGAGTAGTGTGTATACCACCTGAAGAATGAAAGCAGTGAACCATATATATCAAATACTCTCATAATAAGAGAAATTAATTAACGGGTTGCGTCTCAGGTGTCCCGTTAGCTACTTATCTATTCCATGAGTTAACAATGTGAGAGTTCTGAAAAGCTGTAATCAAACAAACATAGTACTACTTAATTCCAAAGTGGTAGTGAATTGGGCAATGCAACAATTTAATCACATTAGAATAGATAACAACATTAACGGTATCCATAAAGCTATCACATCGTTCTCTTAGGAGACCTACTTTCACTCATCCACACACTATCAAGACAATTAAAAAGCATTTCAACAAACTATCAAATACGACATTGAATTGTCGTACGGCAGATGATCGGCTAGCAATGAAATCATCCATTCTTAAGAACCATATCCATCCATTGACGTATCTGAATAAAAACCATGAATCATCTTTCCATACTCTAGAATCAATAAACACAACCACTTCAATCCATCCACATACATTCATAGAATCAATGACATTTCACCAAACTATCAAGTAAAGAACAGCAACATCCAACAAACAATCAAACAAAAGAAAAAGAATGAAACTTTTCTTTAGATACTCCCTCCGTCTCATTCATTCACTCATTTGTTTGTCTTTGATTAAAATATTTTTCACTATAAATATTAAAGCAAACAAATGAACGGAACGGATGGAATAATTAGTTACGGTACCTGTGAAGAAGATCAAAGGTGACATAGGCTCTAGCATGACCAATATGGCTGAAATCATATGCAGTAACACCACAAACATACATGCCAACCTTGCCCACCTCTCTAGGCTTAAACAACTCCCTCTGCCTACTCATTGTATTGTATAACCAAAACTCTCTCTTCTTGCTTTCACCCTCTAACTCTTTTGATTTCGCACATATGGACCTAACCCTTTTGTTAATGGCGGAAGTGAGGAAGGGTGAGATAGGGAATCTATGTGTGGGGATCAATAATGGTTTGCAGCACCTTAACAAACCCACCATCTTCACTGCACGATTGATTGAAAGAAAAGAGAGAGGCGATTTAGATTATGTTTTCATGGTGGAAAACTACACCAATTGTGCGCCACCTTCTTCTATCATCACCTTCCACTGTTGGAAGTTTGAAGCGATCAGATTTGAGTTCACTGGATCCGATTATCAAATACAGAGTAATTATTTCGAAATACCTACATTTATTGACCCAAACCCAACAATTAGCTAGTATATGCCTATATATACTACCAGATTCGCAGTTCGCCGGCACGATTTACGAATTAGTTCGCGAACTAATTCACCATCACCAACGAACTGAGTTTTGAAATAGAAATTGGTCAATCAAGCATGAAAACAACAAAAATCAATCCGAAACAAATACTATTACCTTGACTCCGAACCAGTTCGTCCGTACTCGAACTCTGTTCGTTCGCGCCCTAAGTTGCCAGAATTCGCAGCCTAGTTCGAGTTAACCAACCAAGCATAAACTTTTTGATTTTTAATTTTTTTTTCTTGCAGAAAGAGGAGGAGGAGGACGGGGGATGATAAGTGAGAGGGAATGAAGATATGAATAAAATATGAAGTGTTTCATTAGATTAATGGGCTGTATTAAGTATTGATAGTTTTTATGGTAAAATGTGAGCGTTATATTAAATTACTATTCCCTCCGTTTCAATGAATTGTTTGCCTTTCATTTTGACATCAAGGGTAAGGAATCTAATGAGGAAGTGACATGTGGAGCAAAACTCATGAGAAGGGTCAAATTGCATATAAAACACATTCCTAAAATAAAAAGACAAACAATTCATTGAGACGTCCCAATATGGAATAGGCAAACAATTCATTGGGACGGAGGGGGTAGTTTTTACTAGTTTTTACCCGTGCAAATTGCACGGTTTCCTTACAAAAATTGGTTTAAGGTGATGAACAAAATAAATTATAGTTTAAATAAGTACAAACTATTTTACATAAAATTATTTCCAAATACAAAATTATAGTTTAAATAAATACGGAGTACAAATTATTCTCTTTAAAAATAGGCATATTCATGTTAAACTTAAAACATATCTAAAAATCGTAGTGGGATGAGTAAAAAAATTGTTTCATTTGTGGTAGGTTCTTATTCATCTGTCATTAGACACAACATTCTCTATTAAATTTGATTACATTTATTAAGAACTGATTCAAATGAGACAGGTATTTTACATGAAAGTTCCGGTTTCATCTCTTCTAAATCGATGCAATATACCAATAACCTTGGGTAAGTTGAATACACATTTGTCATCGGTTGTTACTCGTATAATTCTGCTACTTGTCCTTTTTTTCTCGCATAGTCGATGATGTCTTCCGGCTATCTTCCTCGAACAATATCCTCATTCCACAACCACCCTGAGTTTTAACCATCATTCGACCAAACAAAAAATGCATTTTCATTTTTATACCTAAGGAATAAGAATATTTAGAAAATTCACCCGTTTTAGATTATTGATGAGTCGCTTCCAATCTCTACTGAAACCACATCCACCAAATAAATTATCACTTTCTAACATTTTTAACTAATGTTCCGATTACTCCAAAGATAAGAAAAGAAAACCTATCAAACAAAATAAAGAAAGCTATCGAACTAAAATAAACAAAGAAGTAATTTTTATCTGAAAAAACATACTCCTATACACGATGTCATAAGAAGAATTAACAACATACTCACAGGTTAGCACCAAAAAAAAAAAAACATACTCACAGGTAAACTATAAATAATCCTAACATCAACAGAAAATCTTGTTTGTGACGGAGTCGTAATGTTGTAAGGGGTCAACTATTTATCCATTTAGATAGAAAAACATTAAAAAAAAATGTTATTCTCGAGGAACAATAACCATACAACGAATAAATAACCGTCAGGAGAACATAAACAACTCTTTAACATTACAACACAACTACATAAATAATCAATCACAAGTAAACATAGAGCATGTTCTACTAAATAAAATCATAACTATATCCTTAACATTAGCGGCAATATACAAAATAACAAAAACAGTGTAATTAAACCAGAGACTTTAGAAGAACATGTGTACTCCGTAAGGGCTAAGATTCTAAGTATAACGGCATAAATCTAACCCTATGGGCTAAGAAATAGAATCGTGTAAAATAAACACAAAAATGAGATGAATGATTCACTTTGCTCAAAATATGTTTTTGTAAATTTTGGTCTCATTTTTGTGGTCTTTTTATTTTATAAACTGGGTAATAGATCTTTTTTTTTTTGTAAAATTTTGGCATGTTGTGTATCAATTGAGGCGTGTAGGCAGCAATTATCAGGGATTCTCCATCCAAACCCGTACCCGTCCTTAGACCACACCGCATTCTCGTACCCATACATCCCTTTATTCTCAAACAACCACCAAATATGATCATAATCGGCCGGGTTTTTAATCGATTTCACCAACAAAAGCCGCTTATTATCCTCTTTAAACTCCGTCATTGATGACACCGGCCTCAAATTGTCCTTAGCTCCACTCCCAAACTCCTCGCAACTCGAATCCACTTGTTCTCCGCTTGGGTAAATAGTAGAACTGAAATAATAAGAACGACTTATAGTAAATACTACAATAATAAGAACGTCTTAGGAATTATCAACGAAAATCATCTCTACTCCGTGCATTCCTTTTTGGAGGTTGAGGTTCAGGCATATTTGGCTTTCGTACAATCGAACCCATTTGCACGTTACGAATATTAAACATAAAGATCGATCACAGTTTCATGAACCTGTTTCTATTGGAAGAAAAAAATGAAGGCGCATTCCTTTATCAATAATTTCTAAATGGCCTGTAATGATTTTGTGAATGAGTTCGTCTTCAATGATCACGGATATTCTGATAGACTGAAACAATAATTGACTCGTCTCAAAAAGTTTAGGAACAATGACAATTAACTAATTTCGCTTATTTTCTTGCATCACAATCAGGTTTTGATCTTTGACTGATTTCGTCAGTTCTCCTTCAATTGAATAAACCTTCTCAGTCCAAATCTGGTGTAAAGAGGAACGACACTTCTGCCTTGCATATGAATATTTGCTGAAACCATGGGAAAACATAGGAAATCGACTTACAAAGTTATAAAGGTTTTCCGAAAATAGTTTTGGCCTGTAGATCCTTGGTTTTCCTCGATGTCGTCATAGATATCTTCAAATTTTAAAGACTTGGTTAGTTTACATGGGATTCTTGCTCGAGATGAAAACCGTCTCTTGAACAATTGATCAATTCTTGCTTCGGTATATAGAAGCATATCAGGATGTTCACCCTCCGGCACATCAGCAAAGCAAACAATATCGTAAGTAAGCAAATTGTATCCTCTAACACAAATCATAAAGTAAAACCGTCTAACACAATATCTAAGATATACTCAAAATATCGAAATGCCAACTAAATTAGCAAGAAGCTATGTTTATTCATAGAATTGAGGTATCGACATATACCTCGGGATGAATATTAGCAAACTTGAGACTCCGAGAGTGAAAAATCCTCTTTAAATGAGAATAGCATCAAATGCCTTTGGCAACATTGTCGGTTTCAATAGCATCGGTCCTTAACGAAATGATCGAGAAGATCCTCCTTCACTTCTCATGAACACGGATTTTCTTGACGAAATCAATTTCGGCACAATGTGCTCCAGTTGTGCCAAATGTCGCAATATGAATGTCCTGCATTCATTCATCAAAGACAATTAGTTCAAATAAGAGTCTAATAATCACAAAAAGAAAGTGAGGATTAACCGGAGATTTTCAGCAAATACATAAAATCTCAATTAATCAAACCGTATTTAACTAAGAATTGTGGGTTTCACGAACATCAAAAATTAATCAAAACCCAAATTCCAGATTGTTTTCGACAGATACAAAATATCAAATTAATGGAAACACGACTCAAATTAATTGAAACCCAAATCTTTTCTTGCAAAACATTATACAAAGATATCTCAAATAACGTTGAAATAACGTACAAATTCTCAGTGATTGAAATGGAAAAGACATGATAAATGGATTGATAAATGAGAAAGGCTGAAGCAGCACACTACTGTAGTGGGGCTATTTTTTTTACTTCGTATTTTTTTTGAGGATGTATTTGGGTTGGAAAGTGGATGAAAAATGTAAATGTTACCACATTTAAATCGATTAATGAGAAAATTCAAAATATGGAAGGATGAAAAATCCGTAGAATTAATGGTCATCATGCAAGGTTTGGTTTCTCCTATTCGTACATTTCTTCTTAGATTTCTTCACGGAATGTCATTAGATATTTCATACAGTCCAGAGTCATATTGCTTTCAGTTCTTAAACTTCACATAACATTTCAAAAGGGTGTTTAGACTTTAATCTGTAAGATAAAGGACAAACTTTCCAAGTGTATTCTACAGAAATGACCGCCTCGACTTGTAGAAATTTGTAAGACTAAACATATTGCAAGGACACCACCATTCAACCTATACTACGGTTGCAGGGAACAATGAGATATATTGTTCTCATTCAAACATTGGAGAGCCATATTGTTCTCAATTTCTACAGTAGACCATATGCTAAGTCTACATTCTAAGCTCTCAACTACCGATTCTCTCAAAAGGCGAAATGATAGGTTCAACTTGTAGAACAACATTTACTATAAACATCGCCATTCAATCGCACATTCGAAATTAGCCAAAATCAATGCACATACAAACACCAACAAAAACAACCAAGGCGCAAATCATGCATATAAACTTGTCTGCATATAAGAAAAATTAAGGCATCCACATATTGCACATAATAATAATAATAATAATAATAATAATAATAAGAAATATATAAACCACCAAACCCTAACCTTCTTAGCTTGGTCCTGTTCAATAGCAAAATCGTTAAGCCCTCGACAAATCTCCACTTGGGTAAATAGTACAACTAAAATAAGAAGAACGACTTATAGTAGATAGTACAATAATAAGAACGAATTAAGGAATTATATAATGATAAAAACCATTAAAAAAAAGTGAAACAAAAAGTATACATAAATAAAAATGTAACTGAATTAATCAAATGCTTGAATAAAAACAATAAAAAAAAATATCTATCAGAATCAAAGGTGTAACAAAAATCATACAATCGCAAGCAAAATTACTCTGTAATTGTGTGATTCCAAAGCTCAAATTCACCACCAACTTCCTCATTATGAATCTTTATCGCAACAATTTCACGGACTCAAACAGTCTCCCAGGCCTGGTCGGAAACGGAGGTCCAAGTACACGACTATGGTATGATTTAATAAAACAAATCTAATTAAAAAAAATACTTTTATTTTGTAATCTTAATTAAATTGTCTTTAAATTTTATTTTTGGGTAACATCAACATTTGTTGAGTTTTCATCTTCAATCCATTTCTACTTTATCAAGCAACCAAACCATTTGTAGTTCTAAGATCAGATAGAAAAACCGAGGGAAAACCCTTACAAAACCGAGGAAAAAATGTTTTGCCTTGTTCTAGAATGAGTAGCGTCTTCCTCATTCACCTCGGTTTCATTGGGTTGAGATGCAGTATTTAAGACGATTAGATCTAATACGATATAATAATCACAAATAGTAAAATTGGGCCTCCCAATTGTAATGTCATAATTCTTTAACTCTAGAATTATAGGAGGGGTTAGAAGCACGAAATCTCAAATCAAAGCATGTTACATACTTTGAAAGCTAAACTTAATGTGCCACTCCCTATATCATACTCATATATGAAAAATGATATGGTTTCGTTTAGTTTTCAATGGAGTATCAAACTCAATATTTATAGTTATCAAAGAGGAAGTGTGTACAATATAGTACTTACTATGCTGAAGTGGCCAAGGAAGAAGGAGCCATCATCAAATTTGGAAAGAACTTCCAGCTTGTCAAATGCAGATTCTGCAAGGAAAGGAAGAAGCCGAAACATGTTACTACAGTAACAAAAAATTGAAAAATGATGGATAAGAAAGAATGAGATGTTAAAAAATGATAGTGTACTCATTTAAGTCTCAGAGACTCATTTTAAGGCAATTGAAAACAGCTGCACCAAATATCCATTCATAGGCAAACATTTCTTCACCAAATTCTTTTTTAGGAGGATCCTATATATAGAGTATTTTACACTATAAAGAGAAGAGATGTGCAGAGGAGGAGGAGTTAATATAATTACATGATGGAAGATCGAAGGTCCTTCAAAGTGAGTATCTACATACTTAAGCAAACCAAGACTATCTCCCTTGACTTCATTATTGTGTTCCAAAGCAAGCCAGTACCTGTATGTTTGCATAAGAGAGGAGTACTGCAGTAAGTAATGGGAAGTTCTGTAGTAGTACTGTAGTAGTACAGTTCTCTAACTTATAAAGTTTCAGACTTTGCATTCAATTTCAATTAGAAATCAAAAATATTGAAAGATAGGATATCAAATATTCCCTCCATTTTTACGTTTCTTCCCATTTCAATTAAATACTCCTCACAAATCTTAAAATTCGGGAAGATATATAAAAAATGGAGGGAGTAATTGTTAACTGTTACACAACTACTCAATTAAATTACTGAAAGATAGGATATCAGGGCTACAAAATTTCTCACCCATGTTCAAAAATACTGACACTGCTTCCTTAAACCTTCCTTCTGCACAATAGTCATCTGCCATCACATTATAGCTGTCTAGTTTCACGACACTCTTCATCTTCTCAGACAATTTGAGAGCCTTCTCAAACTTACTATGCTTACAGAATGCATCCAAAACCAAATTGTATGTGATGATGGCCTATCCTCAATCAACTACTTCTTATAATGCTCAAAGGCAGTATCACCGTATCAGGCTTCCGACACTCACAATATATAGTGATCAAAAGATTGTAAGTAATTTTATTTGAAGCAATACCTGTTGAATAAAATCAGAAGCAACATGATATTTCCAAATCATCAAACAACATAGTACGGAGTAATGTCTAAAATCATTCCTAGATGAAAAACATCATTACAACTTGGTGTTCGAAATCAAAAATATTTGGCAATTAGGAATTAGAAACAAAAGCAATTGAAATAAAAAATTAGAAATATTTTAGATGTTCTCATACATTGAGCCTTGGTGGTTCGTCGAAAGAGGCGAAGTCTGGTTCATCGAGGTGACGTAGACATGGTGACTCGTTGTGGTGGCGCGGGGTCGTCGGTGTTGTGATTCGTGGTGGCTGCCATTTTTTTCATTGGTTATAGAGGAGATGTTGGAGGGTTTGCTGAGGAATTTATGGAGCAATGTAAAGGGAGTGGGTAACAGCGGGGTAAATTAGTGGATGGGTTATAGGCAGTTTCTTTTTTCTTTGAGAGAGAAGATACATGCAGTTTCAAGGGGAGGTGGAGTAGGTGTTTGGTTCTATTGGAGTTCAAAACAATCTTTATAATTTAACTGCTCGTATTTTAAGTAACTGCTAGCTAGTGTAAGTCCAACTGCAACAGTTTTGTCACAATTTGAGCAGTTTATAGCTGCCACATCGCCTGCCACATCAGCGACAACTCATCGCCATGTAGGACATGCTGACGTGGGTGATTGTGAGGCCTTTAAATGTTGCAGATTTATATAATAAGGGATACAGAGTAACACGATAATTACAATCGTCCACAATAGCCTACTCAAAGTAGGCTCAAAATCCAATTTCTATCTAGCATATTGAACTGATCAACTACCAACTCCCTTAATCTTATACGCACTTCCATTTTAATACACTTAACCACAATATGTGGCCTATGAAGATGACCCTCTAATCTAGCTTGATTTCTTTGCCTCCACAATCAATATACTGTAGCTGCTCCAACAGTCCAACTGTGGACATAGGTCCACCCCGACGCGGCCACGCGCGGGTTTGGGGAGGCGAATGAATCTCCATATGAGATGGGTCGAATTGAAATTTAAATCGAAGTGGAGTCACCACCAAACTTTGTGGGAGTTCGGGCCCGTTCGAACCCACTCTATATCTTAGTGGGCTATGCACAAAGTATGACCCATTCGGATGTCAGAGTTTATTGGGTTCGTCCCTTTGCATTTTGATACCGATACCGACATTATTGGATACCGTGTATTGAATGACTCTCGTGCGCCAATGAGTTCGGATATCCGGAAACCATGGTTCTGAGTAAGGGGTGAGGGTACGTGTTGGGAAGTTCACAAAGAACACCCAATCCCGCCCGCACATTAGCGGCCTCTACTAAGATATCGTTTGATTTTAAAATACGCGCGTTAGTGATACGATGGAATGATATGCAAACATTGTTTTGCCTAAACATGCGAGAATTTGAATTGGTTGCTAAGTCGATTTAATGCATCTAAATTTAACGCCGAAGTTGTATATAGCATGCGAGATCCGTTTTAGTATAATAAAACAAACAATGAAAAATAAGATACAAAGACAAAAAAACAAACGAGTTAGTAACGGTTTGTAAATTGAATAAACAATGTGAATATGATGCAATGCATGGTTTTGAAAAGTTTATGACTGGTGATTGACTTGACACGTGTTGACCGAAGTCATAAAAATATTTTATCGGGACTCAAAAGATGCTTGAAGACTCACGGTTTTGGTAAACCAGGAGCCACTCGATCGAGTCACTCTGGAACTCGACCAAGTAGTCTCAGAAAAAAACATTATGGTCGAGTTTTTGGGGTGCCACTCGATCGAGTGGGCTAGGCACTCGATCGAGTGCCCCCTGTACGAACTATGGTTCGTTTCGTTTTTAATTTCGAAATTACTTTTTGTAAAATCGATAATTTTGCTAAATCGGGTATAAATATAGTGTGATTTATACTCGACTTAAATTTTGATATTCGTTATATTCGACACTTGATTATGAAATCAATATCGAATATTCGGAATGTTTTTTATAGAAAAGATGTTTTATAAATTGTTTGAAAATCGAAAAAAAAAACTCTCTCCGCGTCGAAATCGTCGTATTTCATTTTTAAGACTATGTGACGATTATCTTAGCATCAACGAGATTAATTTAGTTCTTTTAGATACAATATTCGACTACAAAGTTGGTATCGTATTTTAAGAACGTTCGTTTTGTATAAAAATAGATTGTAGTGATAATATCGATATTAAAAAAAACGTGACGATGACTTGACGAAATCAGACCAACGACATAAAAAAACGAGAGGAAGAGAGAGAGAAAGGAGAAGACGGGATTTGATTTTACACCCTCAACCTACATGCTTTGTACTCTCCGGACGGGGCTCGTCGGGATGTGGCTTAGGCACGGGAGCGTCAAGATAATGCGGGTGAGTTATGGTGGTTTAGGCGTGTAAGGTGTATGGATGTCGGGTTAGAGGTGGCCAGAACTTCGAGGTACGGACGGCGTAATCTCGGGTGTGTCGGATTGTATGTGTGCTTGATGTGTGTATCGATGTGAATGAATGTATGTTGATGTCGTAGATGTGTAAATTGTGTGTTGTGAGGGGGTCTATTTATAGTAGAGGTCCCCGGTCGTAGCTAGGAGAGATAGCCTTGCTTGGGTGAGAAGAAACACCGCTTTGGATAGGAAAAACATGCAATTCAAGAGGAAACAGGATTCCGTTGCTTGGTGGGAAAGAAATCCTCACCCGGCTGAAAAAGGAGTCACTCGACCGAGTGACTCTGGTACTCGGTCGAGTGCCCGGTTTTGACACCGGTTCAGCGTGTTTTACGAGCCTACTCGACCGAGTGGGCCGGTCCACTCGATCGAGTGGGTCTAGCTTGGGTAGAATTCCTTTTAGGGATCAAATTCTATCTCTTACGGATTTGCTTATTATTTTGTGTGACTGATTTTTTGTAGTATTGGACTTCAGGTTGGATTCGCGGGGTGTTATGGCAGATATTTATGCCTTGGAACGTCTTCGACCGGGGTTTGACTCAGTCGCTAAAAGACGGTTTTGCCCCTGCTGCCGGATTCGACCCAAATTAGTCTTATTTGACTGGGAACGACCCACTGGGCCTGAATTTGAGGGTAGTTTTGTGAGATTTGTACTCCGTAAAAAGCCCAAGCCAAATGCCAATGATTTTGAGCCCATATTCGAGTATGTCAAAGCACGTTTGCGTCCGATCATCATCGGGTATTTTTTGGAAACTGCTATAGACACCTAGCAGCCAAATGTGGGTGTCTACACCAACAAACAACTCTCTTGCCATCCGCAGGCAGCTGAACAAACCCTTGCACCATATCAGGAACAGATATTCCAAGCCACTCTTGAAGTAGCACCAGCACAACCTTACTATAACAACATTGAAAAAAGAGATGAGAGATAGATTCAGTACCACTCTCGCACAGACAGTAACTGGAGGATGCAGAAATACCCAGTCTGTTCAGCCTAGCTTTTGTATTCATAGCATCTCTACACACCAACCAAATCATAAATTGATGTTTTAGTTGTCATACTACACCAAACCATCTCACTCCATCCCTTAGCAGGTACCTTAACTCGCATAAACTCATAGCCATCAGAAATAGAATACCCATTATCAGCACCCTTCCATTTGCCCCCTTAAATTTGTGCCTTCAGCTGCTCTTTGACAGTACATATCTTTTCCAACCCCACGACAGATGCGCCCGGTTTATAATCTAGCCACCTTTGTCCTTTCTAATAAAAGTGGTGAATCCAGTGAACCCACAGCCTACGCTGCTGCTCAAACACCCAAGCCACGAATCCATACGTTATCCCAAATCTCAAATTGCCTCAACCCCCACCCCTCTAGGAACACATACGTTGTCCCAAGCAATAAGGGGAACCCTCTGGTATTTGCCAGAGCCCTCCCAGAGAAAGGACCTGCAAATAGCGTCAATACGCGCAAGAATACACTTAGGCAAAATAAAGATCATCGCCAAATATACATGAACTTGCGTCATAATAGATTGAACTAAAGTCAATCTTCCAGCATAAGACAACTTTCTAGCACCCAAGCTATGAATCCAGGCAGTGATCTTTTCAACCAGCTTAGCACAATCAACCCTTGTCAGCTTAGTAGTTTGAATAAGAATCCCTAAATACGTAAATGGCAGTTTCCCATTGGCCCACCCAGTCGTACCAACGCCACATCTCTCTGCCCATCATTCATTCCTGCATAGAAAAGATGTGACTTACCAATGCTCATAGTCAAGCCAGACGTCTTGGTAAACGTAGCAAACACCCTAATCAAGATGTTAATGGATTCCTGGTCTCTTTTACAAAAGAGAAGTAAATCATCCGCAAACATAAGGTGAGTTAGCTTCAGCGAAGCACATTTAGGATGAAATTTAAATCTGTAATGGGTAGTGGCATAATCAAGAGTTCGGGCACATACTCCATACAAATAGTGAACAACAGAGGCGAGATAGGATCTCCCTGGCATAACCCTCACTTTCCTTTAAAAAAACCAAAATTATCTCCATTTAGGCTAAGAGAAAAGCTAACTGACCGAACACATTTGTAGACACCCGCATTTTGACTGCCAGGTGTCTATGGTAGTTTCCCAAAAACACCCGATGATGATCGGACGCTAACGTGTTTCTACGCGCTCGGATATGGGCTCAAATCCATTAGTTGTTGGCTAAAGCACTTATGGAGTACACATCCCACAAAACAGACCTCGAATCAAGGCCCAGCGGACCATTCCGAGTCAAACAAGGCTAATCTGGGCCAAAACCGACACCGGAAATAAAACCGACTTTTTTACGATTGGGTCAACCCTGGTCAAAGTCGTCTCCGAGACATACAAAACAACCAATCCAAACGTCAAAAGTCCAAGTCAAACACAAGCCTATCAAAAACCCAGGTCATGGCCCAAAACAATGGACCCGCGCGATCCAGCTGGGCCACTCGATCGAGTGCCTCACCCACTTGATCTAGTAGGCCCTTATTCAAGCCCGACGGCTGACGCACAAGGTCACTCGACCGAGTCAGATGGTTACTCGGTCGAGTAACCCTAACCGGGATCTTAGGCTTAGCCTATATAAACACCCTCAGACACAACCCTTAAAACATCTTGACACAACCCTTCAAACATCTTTTACACAATTTTTTGCAACCCTAATTCTACCCTAATCAAACCCTACCCTACACCGAGCAAACCCTAACCTTAGCCTAGGAATCGAAACCCTAAACCTAGCTTTAGGAATTCAACACCCTAACCACCACAACTCACCCTACATATCTCGAAATCCCGTGCAAGCCGTCACTACGAGTCCATACCGAGCATAAGAAACATGTAGGTTGAGGGTGCCAATCCCCGTTCTTCCCTTCTTCTCTTCCTCTCGTCTTTTTTTTTTCTCTTCTTTTTTTGTTTTTATTTATTTATTTATCGCATCTGTAATATCGCTAATATCACTAGTATCAAAAGACATTAAAATACTCGTCGATTTGTGTCGAATGCGAAGGATGTCAGGATAAGGAAACCCGAATATACAAGTGTACTGCACACAGCGTTGCCGGTCGCTTATTCCGACACCCTAGCATTTGATTATTGAAACGGGTCAATTTCAACAATAATTCGTTTATTTACGTTTGCATCGCATATTACATCGATTTTCTAAAAACCTTCTTCAAAACACATATTTTTAAGGGTCGAAACCCGTTGACGCGGATCCGGCATCACAATCCTTAGGGATTTATTTCGATGTCGGAAAAGCTGAGGGAATCAAGTCTTTCAATTCAAGCGTTGATCTATTAAATTCGATACCAATTTCATAATTGGACGTCGAATCTAACGATCTAGTCATACAAATTAGCTAACGCGATTTCCATTGATGCTAAAATAATTGTCAATACAATTCATTAGAATTACGACATTATTAAACGTGGAGGAAATCTACTATATCGCGGTAGTTAATTTAAAGCGACTTAAATTAATTTTCTTTTATTTTCACTCTAGTATTCCATATCGATTCAATAATCGAATATGGGATACAACGAGTATTCAAGTTCAGAATTGAGTATAAATTCCACAATATTTATGCCCAATTCATTAAATCATCAAAAATCAAAAGCAATTTCGAAATCGATAATTAAAATTGCAAACGAACCTGGTTCGTACAGGTGCCACTCGACCGAGTGCCTACGCCACTCGATCGAGTGACATCACAAAAATCGAGCAGAATGCTCTTTCGACCTCCACTCGGTCGATCTCACAGTGACTCGGTCGAGTGGCAACGTACTCGACCGAGTTGGTCAATAACTCGGTCGAGTAGGGTCCATAATACGAGACAGAGTGTCTCTACGACCTCCACTCGGTCGAGTCTCACAGTGACTCGGTCGAGTGGCGATGTACTCGGTCGAGTTGGTCAATAACTCGGTCGAGTAGGGTCATAAAATCCGGACATAACTTTTTTCAGAGGTCCACTCGGTCGAGTGGCCCTTTATCAAATTAAACCGTGAGTCCTACAAATCGTATTCGAGTCTCGTTAATCGTTTTTCGTGACTTAAGTCAACACGTGCCTAATCTATCACGTGAAACATCTTTTTCAAAACCATGCATTAACTCGCTAGCACCTTTCTACATCATTCAATATTTCGTAAACCGTTATATCGTTACTAACGCGTTTATTGTTTCTCTTGTCAATTTTGATTGTTTATTTTATCGTACTAAAATGAACCCACATGCTAAAATACAATTTCGACGTTAAGATTTTAGTTGCATTAAATCGACATAGAAACCCGTTCAATTCATCACATGCTTAGGGAAAACAATCCTTGCATAAGCATTCTCACCGAATTACTAATGCGCGTATTCAAAAGTCAATCGATATCCTAGTAGAGGCCGCTAGTGCGGGCGGGGTTGGGTGTCCTTCGTGGGCTTCCCAACACGTACCCTCACCCCTTACTCAGAACCTCGGTTTCCGGATGCCCGAAACCGTTGGCGCACGAGAGTCATTCAATACACGATAACCGGTAGTGACGGTATCGGTATCAAATGCTAAGGGACGAACCCAATAAACTCTGACATTGGAAATGGGCCGTATTTTGTATACGGCCCACTACGACATAGAGTGGGTTCGAATGGGCCTGAACTCCCACAAAGTTCGGTGGCGACTCCACTTCGATTTAAATTTCCATTCGATCCGTTTTCATATGGAGATTCATTCGCCTCCCCAAACCCGCGCGTGGCCGCGTTGGGGTGGACCTATGTCGTGTCCACAATTTGGCGACTCCGCTAGGGATTAACTGATGTGTGACTTACCATCGGCATCCTCAGGGTGAGACTCGAATAGAAATCGTTTGACTAGTACAATACGCGTTTTAGTTTTACGGTTCATGCATAACCCATATTTTTCCGGGCCGGTACTGGTGACCGACGTCCCACTATACCATTGATGTACTCCAATATGGATATGTCAAAAGGTGTCCATAGTCGATTCGAGTGGGTTTCGCGGCATGTTCTAAGCTCAATTCGACTTAGAGAGTCCGTCCCGATCAACGTCTAGACTATGTGCACTGGTATAGACCCTCTTAGACCGACCGAGACTTAGTGTAGAGCATACATGGCGTCGTTATAATGCTTGTGTGACTATGTGCTATTTGGTTTCCGTGTCGTTTTCAAAAAACCGTCAACTTTTCAAAAATGCATCTTTTTCAATATATTCAATTTTTCAAAACTCGGGACGCATGCCGAATTTAGGACTTATGATTTTACTCAAAATAGCCTATTTTCTAGACGGTATGCTGCCCAATTCAAAAGTCGAAAACGTTTTCGAACTTTCAAAAACCGAGGCCCGATACACTTTCCGATTATCTCGAAAAATCGGGCCTTTCCCCGAGTTCTCTCGGACTTTCCAAAAAACCATCCATTTTCAAAACTTTCCTCTTCTTAGGACTTCCCGTATTTAGCAGTGTCGGGTCATGTCATAAGTTGTCAAGGTTTTTAGCGTCGAAACTCCGCCGATCCTACATTGCGAGTTTCTTCCCTATCCCAGTCCGCCTTATTAGACTAAGGCAAGGCCCACCTACGTAGGACAAACCCCTACAAAGGAGGGCCTGTCAACATAATCGGGTCAAAAGTCTGGGGATGTCTCACGTGAACCTTCCTTCGAATAGGACTAGGCCCACTCGCCGAATCCTAAGGAAGGCCCACACTTCACAAGTCATCCGTCTAGGTGTCCTTTCTCGAGTCATTTCCCTTTTTAGTCTTGTTCGGGATGTACCTTCTATTCCGGGATTCGGGCTAGTTTCTGATTACGCGGTGTTCTTACAGACAGGCCACCCGAAACCAGATATCAACGCAAAATGGACGCATTGTAGGAGGCCCTAGAGAAGATCGAGACTCAACTGACCTTCATCCAGGCTAGCCAAGCAACGTTAGACACCCGTTTGAGCGCCGTAGAAAAGGCGGCCCCTGTTGACGGGTCCGGGACCACTGGGCCCATAACTGAACTCATCAGCGTTGTTCGCAGGTTCGAAGAACAAGTTCACCTGTCAACGAGCAACTCGATCCACTCCAAAATTGCCCGTTCTTATTCGCCTTTGAATAACGAGCTACCTGCTAACCTCAACCTTACGGGAATTCCTATGTTTGAGGGTACCGAAGACCCGGTCCACCATATCCGGGCTTTCAAAGACTTTATGGCGGTCAAGGGGGTAAAGTTCACCATGTTTAACCACCTATTCCCTTCCTCTCTGGAGAAGCATCCCAAGGCCTGGTACTACAGGCTCGATTCCAAGAAATATAAAACTTGGGACGATGTGGCAACCGAATTCGCTCAGAATTACGCTGATAATACCGAGATCCAGACTACAATGCGTACTCTGGAAGTGATGGCCCAAGAGCCCAAAGAAGGGTTCACCAAATATCTACAACGATGGCGGGCCGAGAGTGTGAAGTTGGTCGACAAGCCCAGTGAGAAGGTCCTAGTGGAGGCTTTTGTCAAGAACCTCCTCCCGTCCTACCGGGTCCACCTCCGGTATGCTGTTATCCCTAATTTTGCTACCCTAACTGAAATGGGTACCAGGATCGAGGACGACTTAAGGTTAGAGAGCCTGAATAAGGCCTCTACCAAAGGTTATCAAGGGGCAAGTTCATCTACGAGCAAGCCCACACCCGTAGCTGCAACTCGCAGCATCTTTGATGAGGTAAACCTGCTTGACACCTCATCCAAAATGAATACACCAAATCGGGTATTCACAGATATAGGGACTACCTATACTTATGCCTTACAAAGGCTATCTTCGAAGGGTCTGATCCAACCAATAGGCCCGATGCCCGAGCTTCCAGTAGAAAAGCGGCCCAAAAGTTATAACGCCCAGGCCTACTGCCAATATCATCGTGGTAATGGGCATGATACCGAAAAGTGCTGGAAACTGAAGCATCTAATCCAGGACCTGATCGAGAGCGGGAAAATCCCGTTGCCCGGAGACAAGCCGAGCAACAAATAAAACCCGTTCAGTGCCCACGCAATATTCACCGGTGAGGTAATTGACTGTTCTCACCTCATTTCCCCCTATATCCCATAAGTCAACGGGATATGGTTCGATGACGAGGATGACGTATACTTAACCAAAGGGGAAGCTGTCCCCATCACCCTTGAAGAGGTCCGAAAGTCTAAGTCCAAAGCCTTAGCCACCAACCACCTAGCCACAGCTGGACGTTCTATTCCTACATCCGTCACTGAATCCGCCAGGACGGAACCTACCCTTAAAGAACCAAGCAACGACACGACCTTGGTCCAACAAATGAAGAGGGTCCGAGCTGATCTAACCATATGGCAACTACTGGTTAGCTCGCAAGCTCATCGGGAAGCACTGACTAAGGCTCTCGATGAAATCAAGGTCGACTCACAGGTTACCTCTTCTGAAATGGTATCCACTATTATGCCTTATCTCAAAGGCAAGTCCAAGGAAGAAGGCCCACTCATCACTTTCTCCGAGTCAGATCTGCCAGCGTTCGGGTCCAATCATAATCTGGCCCTATACATTACAGTCATTTGCCGAGGGAAGTACCTCCCAATGACCCTTATTGACGATGGGTCCGCTGTGAATGTCCTACCTCTAAGGGCCGCTAAAGCTCTCGGCATCACCGATGCCGACTACCTCCCGACGGCACAGACTATCCAAGCTTTCGACGGTAGCCCAAAACCGGTGGCCGGGCCGTTAAATTAACAATAATAACGGGCCCAATCGAGAAAGGGTTGGAGTTCCAGGTGATTGACGTCACCTCGTCCTTTAACCTACTATTAGGAAGGCCTTGGATCCACGCAGTCAAGGCCGTATCCTCCACTCTTCACCAAAAAGTCAAGATGCCGCTTCGGGACGACATCATCACACTAGAGGCTATTCCAATTACCGTAGCAAGCTGCAATGCTACGGGCCGGGCCGACCCACGAGGATTTGATTTCGTGGGCATGATCGAAGAAGAGTATCTCTTTAGGCCCTACTTCACAACTAGCATCGACACGATGCTACAAAACTTGGGATACTTACCGGGGGCTACCTCAAGGCCGTATCTTCCAGCTGGGAAGATTATCGAGGTCCTAAACGACGGCGAGTCCCATTTTGGATTGGGATATGCTATAACCCCGGAAAATGTAGTTCGGGCCGGTATTCACAAGGCCATCGACATTCTCAAGGGTACTTACATAGGCCCTTATAGCCCGAAGTTAACAGATTACTTCGTCACTCCAGTCTTCGGAGCCATTCAAGTGGGCCTCTACCAACCCACCATCACATACCCCGAGACCAAAACGGCTCGGGAATGCAATTTCATCCCCGATGATATATTTGCCCTCGTTTAAAATGAGTCCAGGGAAAGGGAGAACAACGCCGAGCCCGTGCTGGGGCTCCTATTTGGGGAAGATAAAGTCGTCCCTACCCCAAAAGATGACTTGGTCAATCTGATCCTCCGCAGCGATCGGTTCGACCCAACAAAGCTGATCACCGAAGTTGGTGCAGACACGTGAAAAAGGGCTTGGAGGAAAACCATCAAGTGGACGGACCTACAAGCTGACCACCGGCGAGGGAGACATGCTGGATACCGAGTCAGAGTCAGATTCAGAGTCCGAGTCTGAGTCCGAGTCTAGAGGGTCTGGTGCTAGAGTCGAGTTTGTAACCCCTGAGGTCTCAGGGCCTGTCCCAAGACCTCTCCCTATCCCGCCACTGACCAACAATCAGATGGCCGCTCTTTTCGAGCTTTTCACAAAGTTTACCATTAATAATAATAATGAAAACCGTTCTGCTTACGACTTGTCTTATTTCCAAAATTTTCTCAATTTCAAAATTTTTACATGCAATGACGCTGAGAAACCCGACATACAGGTACCTCTACCTCCGCATCTGATTGAGCAGCTCGAACAAAGGGAGTCCCGAGATCCGGTAATCGAAGAAACCGAGTCCATCAACGTGGGAACCACTTTAGAGCCCCAGATGCTTAAGTTGGGCCTATCCTTAGATCCAGAGGAGAGAAGACAATTCACAGACCTCCTCCGAGAATTCAAGGACGTCTTTGCATGGTCCTACAAGGACATGCCGGGTATAGATCGGGAAATAGCCGAACACCGAATACCCATCAAAGATGGGTGTAGACCGGTAAAGCAAAAACTCCGAAGGATGAAGCCCGAATGGTCTCTCAAAGTCAAAGAAGAGGTAGACAAGCAATTCAAAGCAGGCTTTATACAAGTGTCTGAATATCCAGACTGGGTTGCAAGCATCGTGCCGGTACCCAAGAAGGACGGCAAGGTGCGAGTATGCGTGGATTTCCGATACCTCAACAAGGCCAGCCCAAAAGATGATTTTCCGTTACCACACATCGACATACTGATGGATAACACGGCCGATCATGCCCTTCTATCATTCATGGACGGGTATGCCGGATACAATCAGATTAAAATGGCAGAGGAGGACATGAGTAAGACCACCTTCATTACACCTTGGGGTACTTACTGTTACACCATTATGCCATTTGGGCTCATCAATGCCGGGGCCACTTATTAGCGGACCGCCACTACTTTACTACATGACATGATGCACAAAGAAGTGGAGGTCTATGTGGACGATATGATCGTTAAGTCCAAGGACCGGAGCGGGCACATTGCGGCCCTAAGAAAATTCTTTACCCGACTGCGCAAATACAACATGAGACTAAACCCTAAAAAATGCAGCTTCGGGGTATCATCGGGCAAATTACTGGGCCACATCGTTAGCCAACGCGGCATTGAGGTCGACCCAGCTAAAATCAAAGCCATCACCGAGATGCAACCTCCCAAGACTGAAAAAGAAATACGGGTGTTTCTCGGGAAAGTCCAATACATCAGCCGGTTCATTTCAAAATTAACCATGGTATGTGAGCCCATTTTCAAGAAACTGAAGATCGGAGAACGGGTACTGTGGGACGATAAATGTCAAACGACTTTTGACAAAATCAAGGAGATACTGTCTGCTCCGCCAGTATTAATGCCACCTCAACCCGGCTTGCCTTTGTCGTTATACCTAACAACGACCGAGACAGCCATGGGGGCTATGCTGGCCCAGACAGTTGATTCAGAAGAACGGGCTATTTACTACATCAGTAAAAAGTTCCTCGAATATGAATGCAAATATACAATGCTCGAAAAAACGTGCCTAGCTCTGGTTTGGGCCACTAAAAAGCTCCGACATTACACGCTGAGTCACGAGGTACATGTATTATCCAAAATGGATCCTATCAAGTACCTGTTCGAGAAGCCCATCCTTAACGGCAGGATGTCCAGATGGACTTTAATGTTATCTGAGTTTGACCTCAAGTTTGTACCATTAAAAGCCATCAAAGGCCGGGCAGTAGCCGAGTTCCTCGCCGATAGCCCGATATCTGAAGAGGATCACACCGACACTTGGGCCTTTCCTGATGTAGACATATTCCATACCGATGCCGAGACATGGGACTTGTATTTCGATGGAGCATCCAAATTTTGAGGATTCGGGGTCGGAATTCTGCTAATCTCACCACGAGGGGAACACCCCCCCTTATCCATCAAATTGGACTTTGATGTGACCAATAACGCAACCGAATACGAAGCATGCATTCACGGGTTGCAAGCCGCCGCTGATTTAGGGGTAACAAACCTCCGGGTCCACGGTGATTCATCATTGGTCATCAATCAGGCTCTCTAAAAATGGAAAACTCGGAACGCCAATCTCGTGGCTTACCAAGCACGGGTAAGGGTTCTAGAGAAACAATTCCAAAAGGTAGAATACATTTATCTGCCCCGGGAAGAAAATCAATTCGCAGATGCACTTTCCAAGTTAGCATCTCTACTGAACATCCCGGATCACCTGACCAGCATGCCGATCTGTGTCGAAAGACGGTCCGAGCCGGCCTACATCCATGCCATTTAGGACATCGAGCTAGCCGACCCAAAACCCTGGTATCAAGCTGTCCTAACCTACTTGGCAACGGGAGAATATCCCCCGGGAACTGAAAACTGGGTCAAGAAAGCGTTACGAAGAATGGCAACCCAATTCGTTCGTACGGACGACGGACAGCTATACAAAAAGACGTCACAGGGGGCTCTCCTCCTATGCATCGACAAAATACAGGCCGAAAAGGTCATGGCCGAAGTACACGACGGTGAAAACGGCCCGCATATGAACGCCCATATGTTAGCCCGAAAAATCATGAGGCTCAGGTATTACTAGAATACCATGGAAACAGACTGTCAGGTGTATGTCAAACACTGCCATAACTGTCAGATCTTTGCCAATGTTCAGCATATGCCATCTTCCCTCTTATATACCATGACATCACCGTGGCCATTTTCGACATGGGGTATAGACATAATTGAAAAGGTGCATCCTTCCGGGACGGGAGGTCATTGCTTCATTTTGGTGGCCATCGACTACTTCACCAAATGGGTCGAAGCCGAGTCATACCGTGTCTTGAACGCCAAGCACGTGGCCAAATTTATCCAAAACAAGATCATATGCCGGTACGGGATCCCTCACGAATTTATTAGCGACCACGGGACCCACTTTCAAGCTGAAATTGCCGCATTGCTGGCAAAATATAAAATTCAAAGGCATACATCTTCGCCTTACCGACATCAAACAAATGGAGCGGTAGAGGCGGCCAATAAAACAATTGTCACCATACTTAAAAAGATGGCTGAGAATTACCGGGACTGGCCCGACAAAATACCCTTTGCCCTTTGGGGATACCGAACCTCAATCTGCACCGCAACCGGAGCAACTCCATATTATTTGACATACGGAATGGAAGCAGTCCAGCCGATCGAGCTAGAGATACCATCCCTCAGGATTTTACTTGAAAGCCAAGTACCTGAAGTAGATTGGGTCGAAGCCCGATACGATTCGCTAGTCCTTTTAGACGAACGGCGATCCCGGGCCCTCAACAATATCCAAGTATATCAAAAGAGGATCCAACGGGCTTTCAACAAAAGGGTCAGGCCCAGAAACATCAAAGAAGGGGATCTGGTCCTAAAATCGGTTCGTGCCTTACTACCGGTTGACCCAAGGGGTAAATTCAAACCCAACTGGGCTGGGCCATACTTTAGTCAAGAAGGTCCTATCAGGAGGAGCAGTAATGCTGACAGACTTGGACGGGAACGAATTCGTCAACCCAACCAACTTGGACCAGCTGAAACGCTATTACCCATAAACCCCATCTCAATGTCATTTGCAAGAAAAATTTGTAAAAAAAATTTCTTTTTATAAATTTTCAAAAATTATAGATAAGTCAATAAGTTAGAATTAATCATTCTACTGTCGCACATCTCGAATTAATAAACTTGATGTATTTCGAAAATTGCAAAAAATCAATCAATTTTGAACTACGTTTGGTTTGATTCCGCTAATTGTGGATACGTAGGCAACCCCTCAAAAGGGAACAACCGCTGCAATAAACAAAAAGACGGGAACGGTATTCATTAATACGTCTTTATTAAACCGATAAACTCGGGAATTTCCAAAAAAAAAAACTGCACAAAAAAAAAATAACACCCAAAAATAATAATAATACTCAAATAATAATAATGGAGACTAATATCCGGGCATTTTCCCCTTCCCCTTGTCCTTCGGGTCATGTGGAGCCTGAGGTCTTCGAGGTGGTGGCGAGCGTTCCCGAATCACAAGTGGAACCTCTTTAGCACGGGCCCGTTTCTTCGACGACGGGTCTTCTATCACGGTCTTCGGTCCAATGCGAGCCCGCACGTGCTCGGCCAATCTATCCCGTGGGCCAAGTCGGTCCTGCACGGGTGATCTTGGGCCCAGTCTCCTTTCCAAGTCAGTCTGGGGGCTCATCTTCCCCTAAGCACCTTTAGCGCTTGACCCTCCAGCTTTAGTCTTGGTCTTCTTCTTTTGTCCTGACATGAGACGGACTAGGGTAGTAGGAGTGTCTCCTTCGTCAAAAAAGCCCCTGTTGTCTTTAGCTTGCTCCCTTCGCAGCAGGTCGAAAGCTTCATCAACCTTCAGAGCAGCTCGGGCTTTAGTATCGCCAGCTTTGGTCCACTTCGTGTAAGAGTCTGAAACCCAGATCGAGTGGCGAGATTTGACAACGGGCCAAGTATGCCGCGTGTACCATCGTTGCATCCAGGTATCACACATTACATCAGTCAGTTGGGTAGGGTCACTCACAACTGCTTCGACTTCAGGGATTCGCTGGGTCCATCCATACTGCCTTAGTATGCGATCCGGATAAAGATGAACCGTTTGCCTGAAAGATAATATCACCTGATAACGGGCTCTGTCCCTCGGGTCCAAGCCGGTCCAAAGATAGATGGGCCACCACGGAACTACCCATCGAATTAACGGACCACCGTGGAATGACAATACCTCGTCCCAATATTTCTGGGTAATCTGACGAGAAAAGTCAATGGCCCGCCTCCTCGTCATCACCTGGTTATGACGATAGTTGCTCGCATCAAGGGGAGGATCTATCACTGATAACCTCTCATATAGCCAAATCTGCAAAAGGAAACAAAAACATGAGTTTTTAAGGCAAGATAGGCGTCCGCCTAAGGCCACTCGGTCGAGTGCCTGGAACACTCGATCGAGTGGTACCCCTGAACACAAACAGGGGGCTTTCACGAGGGCACTCGATCGAGTGCCAGGGTGACTCGATCGAGTGGTACCTCTGAGAGCAGATAAGGAGGTTTCTACGAGGGCACTCGTTCGAGTGCCAGACGCGAAAAAAAAAAAATCAAAAAAATAGAAAAATCGAGAAATTGGAAAAATAATAAAAATTTGACATACTTGCAGCCATCGGGTGCTCCCAGTGAGACGAATTGATGAGTCCCTCTTGCGGCTGTCCAATCCTTGGATAATCTCGCTCGTGATCAGCCAAGCTGGGCTGTGTTCAGTCTCCATCAAGTCTACTACGGTCAGAAGACGGGTGTTTCCCATGCAGGATAACAAATCCATGTGACCCTCGAAAGCATATACATGGAGCATGTAGAAAGAAAAAGCCCTACGGCTGTAAGCCGGTCTGACTCGAACATCAAGAGGATTCATAAATTTCTCAGCCAAGTCGATCAGAGAAATATTATCACCCTCCATCATACGGGATACCTCATTGTGAGAAAGCCCTAGAAGTTCTCGAAGCTTCCTCCTCGGGTCATAGATCGAGTACGGGACAGCGGGACGGAGTATCGGGTTCCATCCTCCTATAGATGCAATCTCCTCAGGTAAAGGGAAGACTTCGCCCCGAGGAAAAGCAAAGACATGATATATGTCATCCCAGTAAGCCAAGCATGCATCCAAGAAATAGCGATCAACCACCATCTGACGGAACGGGTACAACTGAGTTATGCCCGTCTGGTTAAGGGCTACCCTATCTGCGTCCCTGAAGCGTCGGTACCATTCTTGCAGCATCACAGTTAACCTATCAATTCCCATGACTAGTTTCTTGAGAAGGATGAAAATGTTTTCTTTTTAAGAAGGGAGTGAATTGTGATGGATTTGTGAGAAAATCAAGAACATTAAAGGGGTATTTATAGTATTAACTCTATAGCCCTCTTTCCATATCTCTCCTTACACCATAGTTTCCTAATCCTAATTGGAATCAACCCACAAGCCTAGTCCCGATACTAGCACGGAAATATTCATCCCGAACTTTCCTAATTTCTTTAGGAGTCAAATTTCAAACAAAATTCAAAATTTTCAAAACTTTCAAAAATTTCAAAATTCATTTTCCCCAGCGCGAGTCATTTTACTACCTACGTGTTGCATGCATTTTATGTGACTTATACAGGTACGACTCAAGCAGGGACATGCAACCCACTATATCTCCCCAGCAGAAGCCAATGGCGGCATTTCACAGGATGGGCCTACATACAGGCGCACCCAGGTCTTATGCGACAAGTCCAATTCCCCACGGATTTATCGTCATCAGCTCAGGTATGATTTCTAGCTTGTGGCTGGCGAGCCCTTCACGCAAGTCTAATGGACTATAAACGACCCGACCGGAAGTCCGCCAGGTTTCAATCCTCGATTGGCCTGGTGGCTACTCTGACTTTCGCCTTGTCCAAGCCAAAGTCAGAGTGGGGGCTCTGTAGACACCCGCATTTTGACTGCCAGGTGTCTATGGTAGTTCCCCAAAAACACCCGATGATGATCGGACGCTAACGTATTTCTACGCGCTCGGATATGGGCTCAAATCCATTAGTTGTTGGCTAAAGCACTTATGGAGTACACATCCCACAAAACAGACCTCAAATCAAGGCCCAGCGGACCATTCCGAGTCAAACAAGGCTAATCTGGGCCAAAACCGACACCGGAAATAAAATCGACTTTTTTACGATTGGGTCAACCCTGGTCAAAGTCGTCTCCGAGACATACAAAACAACCAATCCAAACGTCAAAAGTCCAAGTGAAACACAAGCCTATCAAAAACCCAGGTCACGGCCCAAAACAGTGGACCCGCGCGACCCAGCTGGGCCACTCGATCGAGTGCCTCACCCACTCGATCGAGTAGGCCCTTATTCAAGCCCGACGGCTGACGCACAAGGTCACTCGACCGAGTCAGCTGGTTACTCGGTCGAGTAACCCTAACCGGGGTCTTAGGCTTAGCCTATATAAACACCCTCAGACACAACCCTTAAAACATCTTGACACAACCCTTCAAACATCTTTTACACAACTTTTTGCAACCCTAATTCTACCCTAATCAAACCCTACTCTACACCGAGCAAACCCTAACCCTAGCCTAGGAATCGAAACCCTAAACCTAGCTTTAGGAATTCAACACTCTAACCACCACAACTCACCCTACATATCTCGAAACTCCCGTGCAAGCCGTCACTACGAGTCCATACCGAGCATAAGAAACATGTAGGTTGAGGGTGCCAATCCCCGTTCTTCCCTTCTTCTCTTCCTCTCGTCTTTTTTTTTTCTCTTCTTTTTTTGTTTTTATTTATTTATTTATCGCATCTGTAATATCGCTAATATCACTAGTATCAAAAGACATTAAAATACTCGTCGATTTGTGTCGAGTGCGAAGGATGTCAGGATAAGGAAACCCGAATATACAAGTGTACTGCACACAACGTTGCCGGTCGCTTATTCCGACACCCTAGCATTTGATTATTGAAACGGGTCAATTTCAACAATAATTCGTTTATTTACGTTTGCATCGCATATTGCAGCGATTTTCTAAAAACCTTCTTCAAAACACATATTTTTAAGGGTCGAAACCCGTTGACGCGGATCCGGCATCACAATCCTTAGGGATTTATTTCGATGTCGGAAAAGCTGAGGGAATCAAGTCTTTCAATTCAAGCGTTGATCTATTAAATTCGATACCAATTTCATAATTGGACGTCGAATCTAACGATCTAGTCATACAAATTAGCTAACGCGATTTCCATTGATGCTAAAATAATTGTCAATACAATTCATTAGAATTACGACATTATTAAACGTGGAGGAAATCTACTATATCGCGGTAGTTAATTTAAAGCGACTTAAATTAATTTTCTTTTATTTTCACTCTAGTATTCCATATCGATTCAATAATCGAATATGGGATACAACGAGTATTCAAGTTCAGAATTGAGTATAAATTCCACAATATTTATGCCCAATTCATTAAATCATCAAAAATCAAAAGCAATTTCGAAATCGATAATTAAAATTGCAAACGAACCTGGTTCGTACAGGTGCCACTCGACCGAGTGCCTACGCCACTCGATCGAGTGACATCACAAAAATCGAGCAGAATGCTCTTTCGACCTCCACTCGGTCGATCTCACAGTGACTCGGTCGAGTGGCAACGTACTCGACCGAGTTGGTCAATAACTCGGTCGAGTAGGGTCCATAATACGAGACAGAGTGTCTCTACGACCTCCACTCGGTCGAGTCTCACAGTGACTCGGTCGAGTGGCGATGTACTCGGTCGAGTTGGTCAATAACTCGGTCGAGTAGGGTCATAAAGTTCGGACAAAACCTTTTTTAGAGGTCCACTCGGTCGAGTCACACAATGACTCGGTCGAGTGGCCCTTTATCAAATTAAACCGTGAGTCCTAGAAATCGTATTCGAGTCTCGTTAATCGTTTTTCGTGACTTAAGTCAACACGTGCCTAATCTATCACGTGAAACATCGTTTTCAAAACCATGCATTAACTCGCTAGCACCTTTCTACATCATTCAATATTTCGTAAACCGTTGATAAGTGTAGTTTGTAGTGCCTAGTTTGTTGTGTTTTGGTCCCATTTTCCTTTCGGAATCGCTCCTTGGGAGCGGTTCATGGGTTACTTATGCTTCCTTTAGTTCGTTTTAGGTTCCCGAGACCTTTCATGAAGAGTTGGAGCGATTCCGACTCAATACATACACTTTTCGAAGCCAACGATGCGAGGGAACGATAACTCGATTCCTTGGATTCAACCCCGAGACCTTGGGACCCATTCCCGAGCCCCTTAGACTCGATCCCGAGACCCGAGAGTCGATGAGAAGCCCATGTGAAGCAAGGAGGAACCTTAAAGATCATATTGGAGGCCTACAAGACTCATCCCCGACGGGAAGGACCTCATCCCGTCCGGGATGAGGTGTACTAAAAGCACTGCTCCTGTTTTGGGTCCGTCCCGGGCGGGACCAATCCGTCCCGGTCGGGACCACTCCTTCCCGGACGGGACCATCTCGTCCCGGACGGGATGGTCCAGCTACAGCTCCGCCTCACTTCTTTTCTTCTCCATATTCATTGTAACCCTATATATACCCCCCCCCCCCCTCTGGTAATCCTATGTGATGTTCTTCATTACCCACTAAACCCTAGACTACTTTAGACTAGATTAGATTAGATTAGTGTAGATTAGTCTTTAGTTTATCGCTAATCCTAGTAATTACTCTTGTATTAAGGGAATTCTTCAAGATTCAACCAAGATTGACAACCTTGGGAGATTGTTTTGGGTTTTTCTTATTAATACAAGTTTCAATCTTTCATCCTCTTGTTAGTAGGTATAATCTTCCTTCTTCTTTACTCTTATCTTTGTTTATTCATTCAAGTTTTAATCTTTGTTCATTGTATTGTTCTTTGTTCATAGTTTTCACTAGTTTCATTATGTATGTTTTGTTGTTTGTGTGGATTTCTCTTGTTTATGTTAATGTTTGTTTAGATATGTGTGAGTAGACTTTTTGTGGGGTTAGTAGGTGGATTAAATGTGGATTATGGGTGATTAGGGCTTGATTGTGGGTAAAGGTTGATCCTTTTGTTGCTAGTCACATGTTGGGCACTCCATGTGTTTGTTGAATTGCTTGTTTGAGTAGAATTGGCCATTCCTCTCATGCTAGTCTTCTTCTTCTCATTTTGTGGTCGACTTGTGATTGAATTCTTGTTTTTTCGGGTTTAGTCTTTGACACGAGAGTGCGGACTTCGGCTTTGACGCGAGAGCGCGAGCCAACCTTAGTAACTAGGTGAACCTTGCACCATCAATCTCCCAACCATCCTACTACGCTTATGAACCCGACCTAAACCTATTCTTTCCTTATTCTTTGTCCTTAGCTTAGTCCTAGTCTTAGTTTACCCCCTTTCCTATCGTCATAGATTAGCTTAGTCCGAGACCTAGTCTTGTATTTGGGTGACCTTAGTCTAGACACCTCATACCGTCCCCGTGGACTCGACCCGACTTGTCCTTTCTACCCAGTTAGGATTAGTTGGTTTTTTATTGATCGGTGGGGATCCACGACAAATCCCTCCCATCAATTTGGCGCCGTTGCCGGGGACGGTGCTAGTTTAGACTTTGTTTTCCTATTTACTTGACTTTGTCTTTTGTTTTTGTGTTTTCTTTTTTCTTTTTGTTTTCTTTTGCTTCTTGTGTGTGTAGAGTTTATTTCTTTCTTGTCTAGTGCCCAAAAAGCACTAGACTTCTCACCTTTGCTCCTAGTCTACAGTTTGTGCCTAGAGGTGGTGACCATCTTCTTCTTTACAACTTAGAGCCGCTTTAACGGACGGTTGCTATGTTGAGAGATCCTCAACCGGGTACGAGCCACGATTTTCGAGTATAGCATGAGGTTCAATCTAAACTCCCCACCCATAGAAGCCGCAACAAGCTACTCCTCTTCCTCCATGAATCGGGACTATGCCATGATGTCTCCGAACTACCACCAAGCTTTGTTTGGTAATCGAGAAACCCGTGGGTATGAGCTTCAAGGATATGGAAGCCAATTTCCCCAAAACCCACCGTACAACCAATCACCCCAACCTCACTACCAAGTAGCACTCCAAAACCCCAATGACCACCAAATGCCCAACTTGGAGCTATATCAATCATTTCTCCAATTTCAAAGGAGCCAACAAGAAATGGCCATTCAAATGCAAGAATTCTTGGCCCATTGTCGAAGGGAATCCGAGGCGATGGATGCTCGATTAAATGCGTTATCGGTTAAAACCGTAATGTTTTTATCCCGAACATCGCAACTCGATGAAGGGTGCTCACTTGAGCAAAGGGAGCAACCTAATCACGAGGCCGCCGATGAAGGTCCTTTTGGTAGCGAAATTTCCTTTGAAGAGGCGAAAGAGGAGATAATCCTTGATGGAGGAGTTTTTGGTGAAGAATTGGGTGAGGATAGTGGGAATTTGAAGAGTGTCATTGATGAAAACACCGATATAATAGAGGAAACTCAAGAGTCTACCTCCTCTATACTTGTTGAACCTTCAATCCCCACCTCTTGCCTTCCTCTTGAGCTTAATGCCGCTTCTTGTGAGACTATTGTTGAGGATGTTGAACTTTGGGATGAGTTGAGTGAGGTGATAAGTGTTGTGAAGTCATGGGACATGAATGAAGAAATCAAGTCGCCCATATGTGATAATCCAATAAAATGTTGTGAACCTCTTGTGTGTAATTTGGATCTTGGCTTAGAGGAGGTTGAAACCGCTTGCTTGAGTTTCAAATCTCTTCTTATTGATGATGTGGGGAAGAACGATGTTTTAGGATTTGAAGATAATGGGCCGGAACTTGTTGATGACTTGGGTTTGCTTGATGATAAGAAGAGGGTTAAACTCCCTTTCGACACTTGTGCTAGAATTTTGAGCTTTGGTTGTGCTAGGAGACGATGCTTAGGGAGGAAGAGATCGGTAAGGCTTGTAGGATGGATAGACCCCGGAGACAACATGCAAGATGACGTTAGGTCGTTGAATTACTACTTCTTGCCTCCACCTTGGAGGCCGTGGAGGATAGCTTGGCTTGGGCACTCTTTGGGCCTTCATTACGATGTCGGTCGTGCGTTTGACTTGCTCCTCCAAGCACTTGAGGGCTATGGTTGAAGAATGAGAGTCCACCATCCTCGGTTTGACGGAGTCCCTAAAGAACCGTCATGTTGTATATACTTCTTCCTTCTTCTTTAGAGTTCTTGTGTTTGTAATTGTGTTATTTATAATTTTGTTTCTAGGATTCGTTTGTTTTGTGGGATCCTTGTAATCTTGGAATTTTTGATGAGCGATGTGAGGGAGGGATTTTGATGGATGTTTTGAGCTTGTTAGATAGGTGTGAAGGGAAGATGAATGCTAGAGAGGAGTGGTCATTGATGAAGCTTGGGTTGTGAGCAAGGGAGTCGGTTTTTGAAGCTTTGTACAAGCTTTTGGGGTTATAGAGGGTTAGAGGACTCTTCCCGGTCGAGAAGAGTGCATCCCGACCGGGAAGGATGTCATCCCGATCGGGATGAGTGTACCAAAAATTGGGTTTTCTGGAGTGTCATCCCGACCTGGACGGGAGCTTCCCGACCGGGACGGGTGTGTCATCCCGACCGGGACCATCCATCCCGACCGGGATGATGCCATGCTCCTTCTTTTGGCCTCTTCTTTGTCATTCGAGCTCACCCAACCATTTTATACCCCCTCCCAACCTCCCCACCTATCCTTGCCTTTATCATATGACTCCTACACTTCGTATACACACATTCACTTCTTTTTCTTTTCACTTTACGCCGACTTTCACATCGAATCCCACCTCCTTATACCTTTGTACTTTAACCATGCGGCCTTATTGAGAAGGAAGAGGAATAACAATGACAAAGACAAGCTATGTGCCATTATCGACCTATGAGACGATGGAGCGAGTGAGTTGCTAACCGCATGGTACGACAACTATCCTTTCTTTTCCGTCTTTTATTGCTTGTCTTCTTTTGTCACTTCCCCTTTCCCTTATCATTTGTGTCATGGTGGCCCTCGGGGCCTTGGTAATGGTTGCTCCCAACTCTCGATGACTTGACTACATCGATAGTCATTTGAAAAATCCAAATTTTACAAGATTTCACCCTTTTGTAGGAATTAGTCGGATTTGGGCGGAATCCGGGCTAGGTGACTTGATTACACCTAGTCCTCCCCTCCCATTTTCCTTTTATTTCTTTCTTTTTATTTCTTCCCCCATCCATATCTTTTCTCGTCTCGGCCCATGGTGACTTGACTACAACCCGGCCGGACACATTCTACCCTTTTCTCCGCTTTATTTTTGATTTTTAGCTTTATTTTCGTAGTTTCTTTTCTTTTTTTAGTGGCTCCATACACTACGATCGAGCATGAGGACATTGCTCGGTTTAAGTGTGGGGGAGCGATATTCTATCATAGTTAGTTTTGTTTTCGTAGTTTTTCCGAAAAATCTTTAAAAACCCTAAAAATTTGAAATTTTTTCACAAAAATCAAAAAGTTTTTACTTTGTGTCTTTTTCTTTTGTGTCTTTGTGTCGTGTTTTTGTGTTTTGTGTGTGTGTTTGTCCTTTTTTCCTATAGGTTCCTTGATCGCCGTAATTTTTGGAAAGCTCAAGACAACCGGTAACGTCATTCTATCTCTTTTCCTCTTTGTTTCTTGTGAAGTTTGGAGTAGAATTGTGATGATGTGTGCTCGGGTGGAGCTTGTTGAAATTTGTGGTGGTTGTGGTGGCTTGTTTGGAAGTTCGGGGTGGTGTTTGTTATCTTTATGTTTTTGTTTTGTTTTGTTTTATTGCCTTTGTCTCTTTTTCTTTCGTTCTTGTCTCGTCTTTGTTTTGTGATGTGTAGTTGTGTCTAGAGTGTAAAAAGGTTTTCGAAAACCCGGTTTAGAGGCTAGTGTGCAAATGTTTACTTTCCCTTTCTAGTAGTATAAATCGAGTCTTGGACTTTAGTCTAGTAGAATGACCCTAAATCAATGATTTCGTTGGTTTCTTACCTTGAGTCCACCTAGCTTACTAGGGATTTACTACGGGATTTGCATTTGACCATTATGACCACCCACGGTGTGAAAAGGCCTTGGTTGCCGAGTCCCGTCCCTTAGGTGACCGTGCTTGGGGTTGTTTGACTAGTCCAAGTTTTCCCCTTTTTTTGTGGGTTTGAAGGAAAGGACGCTCCCCGACTCTCCCATTTCCCTACCTCCTACACATTTCCACACAATAAAATTGCAAATTGTTGAAATCATCTTTCTTAGTTGCAAAGAAATGCCTTCGAGCCAAATCAAGCCAAAAGGGCAAAGAAAAGAAAATGAAAGAAAATGAAAGAAAGAAAAGATTGAAGAAAAAGAAAAGGCACAAAAAACCAAAAAGAAAATAAAAAAGATGAAAAAGAAATGGCATAGCAACACAAGAAGCAAAAATGCAAAAGAAAGAAAATGCCAAAGAAAACCGTCTCACAAAAAGAACCCTCACCCTAAAAAATAAGCCTTTTTCCGATCATTAACGTGAAGAGCCTACCAAAGGACCGAGTCCCTAGGAAGGATGATAACGGTAATGGTCGGTCTTCCCTCATTTTGCAATCATGTCCACCTTTTTACTTGGACTAGTTGGGCGGTTTCGGGCATGGGACGACCCTCTTGGCTCATCGCTAAAGGAGGCGGGGTCTCACTTACCTACAGTGTCGACTAACACCGTGGTTCATTCCTTTTCCATCCCGCCGATCGTCCCGTGGTACGTTCTTAGAAGGTTAGGAGGAACCTAGGTAAGTTACCAACGTTTTTATTGCTTTGTCGTCATACTATTAGGGTTTTGTCCATTTTGGTTTTTATTGCTAGCTTGGGAAAGTTGTCACTTGCCTTGAGTCCTAAACCGATGCTTCTTTCACCGCTTTTTAGAGGGAAGCAGTATTTGTTTCTTTTTGGGCGCAACCTTTTGTGTGTTTGTTTGTATGTTTGTTTGTTTATGTGTTTTTGTGTCCGGTTGCATCCACGGTTTTGTCGCAAGACCTCACTTGACTTACGGAGAGCACTTATCCTCTAGGTGTTCTCGCGTGAGTTGAAAGGGCGTAGTGTGCGCTAATACCCGCTCGGCTAGTTTAGTAGTTAGTATGTGCTTACTCGAGGGCGAGTAAGGGTTAAGTGTGGGGGAGTTGATAAGTGTAGTTTGTAGTGCTTAGTTTGTTTTGTTTTGGTCCCATTTTCCTTTCGGAATCGCTCCTTGGGAGCGATTCATGGGTTACTTATGCTTCCTTTAGTTCGTTTTAGGTTCCCGAGACCTTTCATGAAGAGTTGGAGCGATTCCGACTCAATACATACACTTTTCGGAGCCAACGAAGCGAAGGAACGATAAATCGATGCCTTGGATTCGACCCCGAGACCTTGGGACCCATTCCCGAGCCCCTTAGACTCGATCCCGAGACCCGAGAGTCGATGAGAAGCCCATGTGAAGCAAGGAGGAACCTTAAAGATCATATTGGAGGCCTACAAGACTCATCCCCGACGGGAAGGACCTCATCCCGTCCGGGATGAGGTGTACTAAAAGCACTGCTCCTGTTTTGGGTCTGTTCCGGGCGGGACCAATCCGTCCCGGACGGGACCATCTCGTCCCGGACGGGATGGCCCAGCTACAGCTCCGCCTCACTTCTTTTCTTCTCCTTATTCATTGTAACCCTATATATACCCCCCTGGTATTCCTATGTGATGTTCTTCATTACCCACTAAACCCTAGACTACTTTAGACTAGATTAGCTTAGATTATTGTAGATTAGTCTTTAGTTTATCGTTAATCCTAGTAATTAGTCTTGTATTAAGGGATTCTTCAAGATTCAACCAAGATTGACAACCTTGGGAGATTGTTTTGGGTTTTTCTTATTAATACAAGTTTCAATCTTTCATCCTCTTGTTAGTAGGTATAATCTTCCTTCTTCTTTACTCTTATCTTTGTTTATTCATTCAAGTTTTAATCTTTGTTCATTGTATTGTTCTTTGTTCATAGTTTTCACTAGTTTCATTATGTATGTTTTGTTGTTTGTGTGGATTTCTCTTGTTTATGTTAATGTTTGTTTAGATATGTGTGAGTAGACTTTTTGTGGGGTTAGTAGGTGGATTAAGTGTGGATTATGGGTGATTAGGGCTTGATTGTGGGTAAAGGTTGATCCTTTTGTTGCGAGTCACATGTTGGGCACTCCATGTGTTTGTTGAATTGCTTGTTTGAGTAGAATTGGCCATTCCTCTCATGCTAGTCTTCTTCTTCTCATTTTGTGGTCGACTTATGATTGAATTCTTGTGTTTTCGGGTTTAGTCTTTGACACGAGAGTGCGGACTTCGGTTTTGACGCGAGAGCGCGAGCCAACCTTAGTAACTAGGTGAACCTTGCACCATCAATCTCCCAACCATCCTACTACACTTGTGAACCCGACCTAACCCTATTCTTTCCTTATTCTTTGTCCTTAGCTTAGTCCTAGTCTTAGTTTACCCCCCTTCCTATCGTCCTAGATTAGCTTAGTCCGAGACCTAGTCTTGTATTTGGGTGACCTTAGTCTAGACACCTCATACCGTCCCCGTGGACTCGACCCGACTTGCCCTTTCTACCCAGTTAGGATTAGTTGGTTTTTTATTGATCGGTGGGGATCCACGACGAATCCCTCCCATCAACTGTTATATCGTTACTAACGCGTTTATTGTTTCTCTTGTCAATTTTGATTGTTTATTTTATCGTACTAAAATGAACCCGCATGCTAAAATACAACTTCGACGTTAATATTTTAGTTGCATTAAATCGACATAGAAACCCGTTCAATTCATCACATGCTTAGGGAAAACAATCCTTGCATAAGCATTCTCACCGAATTACTAATGCGCGTATTCAAAAGTCAATCGATATCCTAGTAGAGGCCGCTAGTGCGGGCGGGGTTGGGTGTCCTTCGTGGGCTTCCCAACACGTACCCTCACCCCTTACTCAGAACCTCGGTTTCCGGATGCCCGAAACCGTTGGCGCACGAGCGTCATTCAATACACGATAACCGGTAGTGATGGTATCGGTATCAAATGCTAAGGGACGAACCCAATAAACTCTGACATCGGAAATGAGCCGTATTTTGTATAAGGCCCACTACGACATAGAGTGGGTTCGAACGGGCCCGAACTCCCACAAAGTTCGATGGCGACTCCACTTCGATTTAAATTTCCATTCGATCCGTTTTCATATGGAGATTCATTCGCCTCCCCAAACCCGCGCGTGGCCGCGTTGGGGTGGACCTATGTCATGTCCACAAAATTCCATAATCAAATCAGTAAATTGAGGAGGGAAATTAAGAGCGACCAACATCTGCTCCACAAAATCCCACTCAACACTATCATACGTCTTTTGAAAATTGATTTTCATCAAGTGACGGGGAGACACCGTTTTCCTGTTATAGAGCCTCACAAGATCTTGACAGATTAGTACATTCTCGATAATATTCCGTCCCTCAATGAACCAACCCTGTTGCGGACTAATAATATCAGGCAGAACTAAGCACAGCCTCTTACACAACAGCTTCGAGATGCATTTATACACGACATTGCAACACGCGATAGGCCGAAATTGAAGAACAAACTAAGGGTTAGCTATTTTAGGTATAAGCGTGAGTGTAGTAGCGTTGACCTCTTTCAGCAGTTTCCCATGGAGAAAGAAGTCCTGCACTCCTGTCACTACATCTACACCCACCACTTCCCATGAATCCTTAAAAAACTAGCTCGAGTACCCATCGGGACCAGGCGCTTTGTCTTTAGGTATGCCAAACACGACCTCCCTGATCGCTTGCTCAGTAACCGGTTTGAGCAGCATCTGCTAGTGCTCCTGTGTACATAACTTACCCTTCTGAACCATCTCTTTTTGGACAGGAATGACAGGTAGACTCTCCCCAAGTAGAGACACGTAGAAATCCAAGAAAGCCTGCTGTACAGATTCCGGGCTGCTGCACTTCACACCTTGCGCATTATTTAATAACCATCACCCTATTCTGAGCCTGTCGTTGCCTGAGATATGAATGAAATAAGGCCGAATTTTGATCACCTTCGAGTATCCAGGCAACTTTTGCTTTCTGCATAAGGTATGATCTACAAGCTTGCTCCAAAAAAATAGCTTCTTTATTGCATTTCCTCTCATACTCCATCACGCCCTCAACAATGGGATTTTGTTGGACTGCTAATTGCGCCTCTTTCAGTTTCAATTGTGCTTGGCGGTACTTGTTTTCAACATCACCAAATTCAGCTAAATTAAGTAACTTCATGTCTTTCTTTAATCTCTTCAATCTAGACACAAGCTGAAACATAGGGGATCCCCTAGGCCTCACCTCCCATCTTCCTTTAACTAGAGCCAAGAAATTTGGGTTAGAACTTCACATGTTCATATACTTGAAAGACCTCTTCTTTACCCCATGTAACCTATCAGTATGTATGATACATGGACAATGATCGAAGGTCCCCTCCGGCAAGAAGTGCACATAACCTTCAGGGAAATCTTGCACCCATTGCTTATTTACCAAACACCTACCAAGCCGGCTGTAAATGTTGTCCTCTTTTCTTTGCTTGTTGTTCCAAGTGTACCATGCCCCTACTGACGGGCTATCTGCCAGTTGACGGTCAGCAAGACATTCTCTAAACGGTTTCATCCCAACCTTCATGCTATTACCACCCAATCTCTCCGAGGCACTAATGACTGTATTAAAATCTCTCGCAACCACCCACGCTCCAGAGATTCCAGACGCCAAGTCTCTCAACTTATGCCAAAAGCTCTCTCTCCCCTCCACCGAGTTATATGCATATACCACAGTAAGATGGTACTGCCTATTACTATCGGAGATGAGACTATGAATAGCTTGATCCGAAATATCGAAGATTTGAACATCTGACTTCTGATGTTTCGAAAGTAACCAGATCCTTCCCCCCAGAGCACTAGTAGAATTATTACAAACTGACCAATTATCCATAATGCACGGAGTGATATTATTCACACTACTATGTTTTATTTTGATTTCTAATAACCCAAACACATCAACATCTTGCTTATTTATAAACTCGCTTATAGTACGTTGCTTATTTTTGTCAATCATGCCTCATACATTCCAAAATCCTATTTTATGGGACTTAAACATCAGAAGGAATATTGAGCTGCTTGTCTTTCCCGACATTCTTCAGTTTAGCAGATTTCACACCAGTAACCATTTCCAAAAAAGAAGTGTCCTTACGTAACCTTACCTCCGTGCTGATCAAACCAACCGGTAGAGGTGGGTTAGTCTGCGTAAGTGGCGACTGAGCTGGAACCGTACTAGTTTTATTCCGCATCAATATTTTCGGGTGTTCAACCCACAGTTCTTTCCTGGTAGTAGCATTGGTCGTACGTTGCACCTCTTTCTTACGCTGGGTATGGACATGACCATACCCACTGCATTTCGTACAAAGAATTGGTTTCCATTCGAACACAACTTTCCTGTGTCTATCAACCATCGGCTGCTTCATCGGCTGCATCCGCTCACTTCTACCACTCTACCTTCTTCATCCTTAAACTTTATTTTCTCCTTAAGCTCCTGACCAAGCTTAACTTCCACCATAGTGCGGACATAACCTAACCTTGTTTTAGCAGTAGTGGCTCCAACTAGTTTGATAAACCGTCCCACTAAACCAGCCAATCGAGGTAAAGCCTTATCCCAAAATTTCAGGGGCAAGTCAACCAATTGCACCCAAACCGGGATTGCCTGAACTCCCTCCTTGGTTATTTTTTCCCCCGGATTCCAATCCTTGACAATGAGGGGTTTATTGCCAAACATTGTATACCCTAGATTCAGGACTGTCTCATTCATAGCCAAGGATTTAAATCAAACGATGAATATCCCATTAGGAAGAAACGATAGTTTGTCCACTTCATAGTACTTCCATATCTTCCTAATGAAACCTTCGATTACCGTCCATGGAGGATTAGCCCCCATTACAAAATAGTAGACCGATGATTTCCAATATTCGATTTCCTCATCCACTCCATCCTTAGTTATTTGGATTAACTCATCTTCTTCCTCCACCATGACATTTTTCCTATTCCCCACCTCCTTTTGCTAGGGGCTGGACTCCTGATCATGAGGGAGAATTTCTCCTTCTTCAGCAACCATATTCAAATTATTCACAATCATCGTCCAACTCCACATCAATGGAGTCATCCATGTTCAAAATAGGGGTAGTACGTAACACTTGCATGAGGGTATTCTCCATTAAAGTGTCTCCCTCGGAATTGCTGTCCTGGCCTCCTCAAAAAAATGATCTTGATTGATGTCCCTTCTTCTTGTGGACAATGGGTTTACGTGCCTTCTTCCTTACCATGATTGCCGCTCTAGTTTCGCCGTCAAGTAACCGCCTTAGATACGCCGCCTAGGATTTTATTTTCTATTTTTAAGTATTGATAGTTGTACGAAGTACTCGTATTAAGATTTTTAATTTTTTTTAGCGTACTAGCAATTACGTCTTATATTAGTGTGAGACCATCACATATGAGTTTATGGATTCATTGTATTACTCCGTATTTGTATTAGTTGACAAGTACACTATATTAAATTAATTTAATTCTACTTTTTCATTGAGATGTTTTTAGATGTTATTTTATTGTACTTTTTTTATCTTCTCAACCTTCATTGACACAAAATTTATTTTCTGTAACTTGTATTATTTCATACTTACATTGACTAAATTAATTCGTATTAAATTACCTTGTTTGTAACGACGAATTCATACTACATTATATATATCCCTCACAATATAATAAAAATAGAAAGATCTTAGTGGTTTGGATTAGAGGGAGTAATATTTTCATATAACTACACATAAGCACTAAACTTATTACAGTATATTTCTCTACAAAGTTATCGTATGTTATTCTGATAATAATATTTGAAAATATACAAGAATTTGAAAGAATTCGAGCAATGGTTGAAGGTCGAAATGGTTGATCGCTATTTGTAATAATTTGTTTTAAAATAATGAGATTATAAGACATTTGTCATGAAAGAATTTCTTATAAAATAATGAATAAGTGACATATCATATATGTATAATTATATATACTACTACATCTTCCGTTCTATTTGATTCGTTTCATTTTTGTGTGTGTACTATTCATAGGTAAATAAAATCATCAATGTTACTTTTAATATATAAAATAAAATATAGTCATGTGAGATCTTGTTTAAGTTGTCTAATTGATTAAGTTATAAACATCAAATTTTATAATTAATAGAAATACGTAACGAAAGATATAGATAAAGGAGAACGTGCATTGACAAGTGTGAAAAAATAATGCAAAAAATCAAATGGAACTTACCCTCGATCACAAACAAACGTAACTTACTATATATGACACTTTCACATACACGTCTATGTTACGATAATTATATTACTTACTTATCCGAATATATATACGATACCCTCAAATCCTAGATCACTAACAAACGTAACTTACTATATATAACACGTTCACATGCACGTCTATGTCACAGTAATTATATTACTCACTATATACATATACACGTATATTAATAAATCATACCCTTGTTGATAGTAACAAATGTAACTTACTATACATTACACATTATATTACAATAATTATATTACTCACTACTCCATATATATATGACACCCTCGAATCCTCGATCACTAACAAACGTAACTTACTATATATGACACTTTCACATACACGTCTATGTTACGATAATTATATTACTTACTACTCCGAATATATATACGATAGTACGAATGTACGATATATTAGATCCCTACCAAACGTAACACTATATATAACATGATAGTACTATATAAGTATATGCAACAGGAGTTAAAGTAGGGTCATATCTTTTTTCGTCATTAGCCTAATCTTAGGGTCGAGTTTTAGTAAACTTGATCGTCGAATAATTAAGGCTAAGAGGTGGGGGAAAGGAGTGACCTTTATGCTTAAGGATTGCTTATTTATTTAATTATCTACAAATAAGTCCAAGACAACTTAGGCTAAGGCTAAGTCAATTGGAAGCCAACACAGTGGAACCGAGGGGTGCACATGGATGGTGCGATGAGAAGAAGACCGAGTAGGCGTGGACGAAGCATGCAAGTCCAAGTCGCATGGGAACCTTCTCAAAGCTTGGGGCTCAAGGCACAAGCAAGGACCAACCACATGTTCACATGGGATGAAGCACACCAAGGGGGACCATGACGCACTTGATTTGTGTTTTGTATTTCTCAAAGCTTTATTTGTTTTGTATTTTATTTGTATTCTATATTTTTATGTATTTAGGACATGTAGTAGCTCATTAGTAGTTTCCTAGCAACTTCCTAGAAGTTTCATAGCAACTTCCTAGTAGCTTCCTTGTAGTTTCCTAAGGGCCCTATATAAGGAGCCTCTTAGTCATTGTAAGATTTCAGAATTTGGTTAAATGAAAAATTGTGTTAGAGTTCAACAACTCTTCTCACTAAATCCTCTCACAAAAACCAGATTTTGAGTGGAGGTTAGGTCTAGTTAGCCTTGTAGGGCCTAGACTAGCCACATAGTCGCGTCACCATTCTAGGAAAACCTAGGTTGGCGTCGTGGGTGCGAGTCGTCATTGTTCGAGTCTAAGGGCGGTCCAAACATACGAAACTAGTTCGGTTCACTCGCCCCAGGGGTTGGGGGGTGGGTCGTCCATTTCTCGCTAGCTCACCATCTTAGAGCGTGACACACCCCAGTGTTTACGCTCCAGTATATATATTACTTACTATATATACACACATTTATATAATAAATCATATCCTTGTTGATAGTAACAAATGTAACTTACTATATATGACACATTATGTTACGATAGTATCATACATCTATGTTACGAACCTACGATAAACACATAGATGACCCATCTCTGTTATGAATCTTATGATAAATACAATGATACATTTATGTTACTATATACTTTGTATATTTTGATTAGTGACAAATGTAACTTACTAAATATGACACGTCTATGTTACAATATCTACGTTATAATCTTATGATGTTACTTCCGAGTTACACTGATTAATGATTAACGATTAACTTAGGTGATATCCGATTTTGATTAAAACAAATATCCGAGTTGTATTTCCATCTTGAATACAAACAATTACACTCCAAAAAACCCTCCTCCTCCCAGTAGGGGTGTTCACTTCGTGGTCCGGATCGAAAATCGGACCGGACCGTTGCACTTTGGTCCGGACCAGACCGGACCGAATATTATATGGTCCGGTCCACGGTCCACTTGATATTGATTATTTGGTCTTTGGTCCGGTCCTGGACCGAACCGATTGGACCGTGGACCGAATAAAGGACCGAATGGACCGTATTATAAAACAATACAATATAAATAATTTGCACAAAATCAGCCGCATAAGTGAAAAATCGAATAAAAATTCTTAAATCCTAATCTACAATAAATGAAAAACGAAATAAAATTCTTATAGAGTTTGATTATGCACTTATCGTTGTTTTTTAAAGTTATTATTTTATAAAAAAAATTGGTAGTAATTTATTTCGGGTTCTTTGGTCCATTATGGTCCATTACGGTCCGGTCCACATTTTTTTACGGTCCAACCCGGACCGGACCGACAAAAATATGGTCCGGTCCATGGTCCAACTTTTTAAACAATTATGGTCTTCGGTCCAGGCTAAACGGTCCGGTCCGGTCCAGTCCTGGACCGACGAACACCCCTACCTCCCAGAGAAAACCTTAGCCTCCATCTTTCATCTGGGGCTTCCATCGATAATTAATCGATGGTAAGCCCCAAAAACTAGTTAATTTTCACTTATTAGTATGATAATCATTATCTTATTCAATAAAAGTCTATCTTTTTATAGGAGTATCATCCTTTATTTCAAGGTTCTGGTCCTTTTGCTCAAGGTTTCGGTCCCTTACGTTGTTATAGGGCTTAGTTTTATTGTTTTTGACAAGGGTAGTTTGTTGATGGATCGTCGCATGTCTATTCAATGTCTACAAGTAATTTGTCAACGATCTTTGAGATCAATAGAAGGTAAGTTTTCTCTAATTCTGAATCAAATGAAGGATCCCCTCAACAAAAGCTGCAAGAAGATAGCAATACGAGGTCATGCCGAATTGTTAGATCATGTCTTGAGATCCTTAGTTTATAAGAGAAATTACTTTCTTTGATTTTTATTAGATTTGATTGCAACTATAGGTATTCCTTGTAAGTGTCGTTTGACGTTCTATTAATGAATTATTCTTCTCGTTCAAAAAGAATAAAATAACCGAGTTCGATTAACACAAATATCCGAGGTGGATTAACACAAATATTCGAGTTAATATCCGAGTTCGATTAACACAAATATCCGAGTTTTTTTTAAAAAAAAGCGTGACACTAGTAAATAGGTGTTGTATTCTAAGAATCCAAGTGAACTCTTGGATTGACAACACATTATTCTTGGACGTTCAATTGGGCAAGAATAATGATAGAATTCTAGGAATACGGAGAATTAATTTAGTTGATTCATAGTATTCTCACAATCTCACTACTTATAGGCTCTACACTTCTACAGTCTACCACTCCACCTCTACCATCATCAACTTTCTCAGTTTATCACTCAGAATATCAAGTATCAACACACCAGAATTTTAAAAAACACATATAACTCAAAGCATGGCCTTCAGAAGATGAGGAACGAAGAGAAGATCGGAGGTAGAGGAACAAAGCTACCGGGTTGACGATGAGCATGTAGAAAATGTTCATAAAATAGACAAAGATGTCACTGAAAATCAAGTAAATGAACTCCAACAGCATGAAAGTTCAGGAAACAATGGAAATTCGGCACCTTTGTATTCCAAAGTTACCAGGATCAACCCAAAAAGATTGACTTGTAATCACTGCAAAAAAACTTACACAAGTTCTTATACGAGAATTCATCATCATTTTTTTTGGTGCACCAGTCGGTAAGAAATCCGACATCGTGCAATGTTCAACAATTCTAGCCAACAGATCAGAACTTCAATGAATACTAAAAATGGTGGAGGAGGCTGAGTCGAGTGGTGCGTCAACTTCCTTGACTAAATCAGCCATAAAAAACACCAAGGTAAGAAAAATGGAAGAACAAAAAAAATTCCATTTCTGACTCATTCTGTAATGTTGAGAGACAACAACTCGATGTTCTTAATGTTCAAGCATTATGCGCTAATGGCATTCCTTTTAATGTGCTTAGAAATCCAGATTTTATCGCGATGATAAATGGTTTGTCGCATGGTCCTACCGACTATAAACTACCATCATCTGATAGAGAACGAACCACTATAGTCGACGAAGTTTATCGCGAAGTCGACAATGAATTAAGTGTTGTCAAAAGTACGTGGGCTAGTCTAGGAACATCCATAGTGTTTGATGGTTGGACGAACATAAAAAATCAACCTTTGATTAATGTCATTGCTTCAAATAGTCGTGGCTCTACGTTCACGTATGCCGACGATTTTTCTGGAGAGGAGAAAACTAGTAAGAATAGTGCTAACTATTTATTGACAGTAATCGAGACTTCGGTCCTTCAAATGTTCTTCAAGTTGTGAATGATAATGCCGCAAATTGTAAGGCGGCTAGAAAAGAGGTAGAAAAGGTCCATAAGCATATTTTTTGGTCACCTTGTGTGGTACACACGGTGAACTTGGTATTTAAGGATTTTGCAACGTCATTCCCTTGTATGAACGAAGCATATGGTAAGGGTAAGAAGATTGTTAAGTATTTTAAAAATCACCAAAATGCTCACTATATTTTTCGAACACGTTCCGATTTAGAATTATTAAAAGTTGCAAAAATATAATTTGGTTCTCATTTTTTACTATTAGAAAGGTTGTCAAAGTGTTGGGGGTGCTCTAGTTATCACATTCGTTCAAAGGGCGCGTGGAAAGATTGGATGAGAATGGGTGATGAGGCTTTAGGGATACGGGTCGCAACGAATATAAACAACCATGAATTATGGGATGAGGTAGACAATGTGTTAGCAATAACAAAACCGCTTTACCTCATGATAACATTTGCGGATGGGGAAGGTCAAAAAATGGGAGATGTTTACGAAAAAGATGGATTGCATGATAGGGGAAATTAAAGATATCATGCAAAGTAATACATATGCAACGGAATGGGATAAAATGGAGGAAATGTTAGTAAATAGTAGATGGAAAAAAATGAACATACATTCCTTTGCATTGTCTTGGGTTTGCTCTAAATCCCCATTTCTATGATGCTAATTATCTAACAACTGATGCATCGGGTGGTCATCCAAGACGCCCACCAAATGCTGATCGTGAAGTTGTCAGCGGTGTTTTGAAAGCATTTGATAAAATTGGAGAGGATGAAGGTGAACAAACGGTTTTACGACACCAATTATCTTCTTTTCAATCCAAAGAAGGAATATTTGGGACCCGTGAAGCTATCGCCGATGTAGTGGCTATGAATTTAATTTCGTGGTGGAACACATATGGCTCCGAGACTTCCGAGTTGGATGATATTGTCGTTCGGGTATTGTCTCAACCGATCTGTAGCTCATCGGCTGAAGAGTGTGAAGCAAATACTCCTATATCCACAACATGAAGAGGAATCGGCTTAGCGGAGCACGTGCAGACATGCTCGTTTTCATTCACTCAAACATTAGACTGTTATCCCGGTTTACTGAATACTACAATGAGGGACCATTCAAAAAATGGGATGTCAATCCCGAGAGTGATTTTTGGACGATTCAATAATTAGGTTGGAGGAATTAAGGTGTGGGTAGTGGGTAAACCTTTTAGTGTTATAAGTTGTATTTTTGTAAGCACTCTTAAATTGCAATTGTATTACTTTAATATTTTATTTAATGCGTTGTATTTTTTAAATTTAAATGCTTTAAATTTCTTTTCTTCATCGTTATTTCGAACCTACTTCACTTGAGGACCGAACCCAGTTCACTGGGGGCAGCGAATTTCGAACTCGAACTTCGAATTCAAACTGCAATGAACTTCGAATAATGTATCCTTGATATCGGCTGAGACAAAACCATGAAACATCTTTCCATACTCTAGAATCAATAAACACAACCACTTCTATCCATCCACATACATTCATAGAATCAATGATATTTCACCAAGCTATCAAGTAAAGAACATCAATAATATCCAAAAAACAATCAAACAAAAGAAAAAGATGATTCATCCACCTAGCTTTCGAATTATAATTCCCACGATATTGTTATACACCTAGCTTTCGACTTATAAGTTGACTTTCGTCTCCAACCCCTTTTTTCCTCTATACTATATAATTCCCACGATAATGACATTTATCTAAATTAGAAAGAGGTTAGTATCCATCCATCCACCCAACCTTCTTTGAGGCTTAACATTACCAAAAAGAAAGTAAGGCACTAGCTAAAACTACCCAATGAAATCAATTAATAGTCAAAGAGGAGACGTACTGTGAGACCAGAAATAGGAAAAATAAGAGAGTGATAAGAAATATAGTGCAAAATGAGAGGGGTGTACTGTACTATTTAGCAAAAAAAGAAATCACATTGCCACTTACTTTACCAAATTGAATTGAAGAGATATACTAAAAGTAGAAAAATAAAAATAAAAGAGAAGACAAGAAAATACCAGGACAATGATGATTAGGTAAACATTGTGGGCTAAAAAATACCTCTGGAAACTAAAATAAGATGATCTAAAGTAAGATAAAATCAATAAGATTGAGAGTGATACCTGAATAAAAAAGGAAACGAAAAAAGAGGGCCTTTAACAATAGATGACTAGAGAAAACTCCAAACAATGAATTTGGTAGAACATAATTGAATGAGTTTAAAATATTTTAAAATATAAAGCCTCTAAGTAGAATGAGAGATGTGCAGATGACAAAACACCAATATAGGTCTCAGATTGTATAAACCTAATAAAGAATGTGTATTTTAAAATAATGCCAAGTGTGTTACTCCGTATAACGTATGAGTATAAAGTGAAACTATATTCCAAATAAAATACCACATGTGGATATGAAACTGAAGCGAATATCTCATTGTAGACACCCACATTTGGACCGCCAGGTGTCTATAGCAGTTTCCAAAGAACACCCGATGATGATCGGCCGTAAACATGACTTAATACGCTCGATTATGGACTCGGAATCAATAGTAATTGGCGCGAGCTTTTAGCGGAGTAAAAATCTCACAAAACCCACCTCAAATTCTGGCCCAGTGAGTCGTTTCCAGTCAAATGAGACTAATTTGGGTCAAAACCGAGACCAGGGGCAAAACCGTCTTTTAGCGCCCGGGTCAAACCCCGGTCAAAGACCTTTTCGAGACAGAAAAATCTGTCACGCGACCCTCGAGAATCCAAGTAGAAGTCGGATTTCTCACAAATATCAGCTACAAAAAATAATAAACAATTCCGTAAGAGATAGAATTTTATCTTTTGAAGAGTTGCATCACCCGTCCAGCTCCACTCAATCGAGTGGGGTGCTCACTCGATCGAGTGAGATCACAAAAAACAGGCAGATCCGAGTTTAGACCAGGCACTCGATCGAGTGCCATGAGCCACTCGATTGAGTGACCTCTTTTTCAGCCAAAACCGGGAATTTTCTTCCTCTTCAAACAACTTCTCTTATCCACAAGTGGAATCATACTTCCTCCAATCCGTTGCTTTCTTCCTTGGCAAGAAACCACTTCTCCTATCCAAACACTAGGAGTCTCTTATCCCAAGTCGGTAATTCATCCTATAAATACCCCACCCTCGCAACACAATTGAGACATCTTCTACACTAATTATCATACATCTTCACCACAAATCATCACATACAATTACACATCTACACACAACCTTCAATCCAAATCTCTAGCAAACCTTAGGAAAATAATACCGAAATACTGTTCCGATTTTCCATAGAAATTCTTAGGCAAATACAACCACACAACGCCTTAACTCCTCCTATATTCTCGTCACTCCTACGCAAACGCCGTTACTACGAGTTCCTAATCGAGACCGAATTTAGCATGTAGGTTGAGGGTGTTTCAAATTCCCGATTTTCTCTCTTTTTCTCTTTCCTTTCTCACGTTCTTCTTCTTCTTCTTCTTCTTCTTCTTCTTCTTCTTCTTCTTCTTCTTCTTCTTCTTCTTTCTTCTTCTCTCGTCCGTCGTCATTCGTCATCGTCGTGTTTCTAATATTATTACTACTACTATTATAATTAGCAATAACAAGTCGTCCCTAAGGATTCGATATCAACTCTATAGTTGAATATCGGATCTAAAGGAATCAATCAAACAAAACGTTTTCGAAAGCTTTTCTCGTTGATGCCGAAGTAATTGTCACATAGTCCTAAAAATACTAATACGACAATACAAAGCGGAGGGACTTATTTCAATTCAAAACAATTTCTAAAAGCGTCTCTTTTTCTAGCAATCACTCTAAATATGGGATATCGATTTCATAGTCGAATATCAAATATTTACGAGTTTTGAAAATTTTAAGTCGGGTATAAATTATGCCATATTTTTACACGACTTAACGAGTTTATCAATTTTCAAAAATTAAAAGCAATCGAGTCACCCCTCGAACAGGGGGCACATTTCGAGCTTCGATAAAACTTTTTTAACAGCTTCGGTCAACACGTGTCAAGTCTATCACGTGTCTAAATCTTTTCAAAACCTTGCTTTATATTATTTACGTCATTCTAATATTTGCTATAAACCGTTACTAACTCGTTTGTTTCTATTTTGGCATCGTTTTTGTTTTATTGTACTAAAACGAATCTCACATGCTAAAACAACTTCGACTTAGTTCATTATGCATTAAACGACGTAGATCAAACATAATTCACATGTTTAGTCTAAAAAGCCTTGTTTGCATATCATTCAACCGTCGAACTAACGCGCGTACACCAAAAAACGAACGATATCTTAGTAAAGGCCGCTAAGTGCGGGCGGGGTTGGGTGTTCTTTGTGAACTTCCCAACACGTACCCTCACCCCTTACTCAGAACCATGGTTTCCGGATGTCCGAATCCATTGGCATACGAGAGTCATTCAATACCCGATTACCTATAATGTCGGTATCGATATCGCAATGCTAAGGGACGAACCCAATAAACTCTGAAATCAAAATGGGCCGTACTTTGTGCACGGCCCACTACGACATAGAGTGGGTTCGAATGGGCCTGAACTCCCACAAAGTTCGGTGGCGACTCCTACTTCGATTTAAATTTCAACTCGAGATCCATCTCACATGAGATTCATTCGCCTCCCTAAACCCGTGCGTGGCCGCGTCGGGGTGGACCTATGTCATGTCCACAAATTGGCGACTCCGCTGGGGATTCCTGATGTACCACTAGTCATCGGGGTTCCTAGGGTGAGACTCGAAAAGAAATCGTTCGATTAGTAATGTACGCATTTTAGTTCAATGGTTCATGCATAACCCAAATCTTTCCCGGGCCGGTTACTTGTGACCGACGTCCCACTATACCGCGGTGCATTCCTAAATGGGTGCACTAAAGACTTCGATGGCGGAACTTGCATGGGTTTTACGGCAGGTTCTAAGTCCAATTCAGCTTAGGAAGTCCGTCCTGATTTGCGAGAAAGCCGTCGTTGTTGGTATAGACCCTATTTTGGCCGACCGAGACTTAGACTAGGAGCATACATGGTGTCATTATACTGTTTCCGTGACTACGTGTTGCTTGATCTACATGTCATCTTTTTCAAAAAACGCTATTTCAAAGTTTGTATATTTTCAAAATTATCCGTTTTCCAAAACCCGGAAAGCTACCGAATTTAGGACTTATGATTTTACTCGAAATAGCTTATTTTTAGCCGGTATGCTGCCCAAACATTTTCAAAACTTCAAAAATCATGGCCCAATGGCCCTTTGCCATTTTTAATTTTTTTTCAAAAAATTGGGCCGTCCCTCCGACTTTTTCGGATCTTTTTAAGCCCAAATATCCCTTTTCAAAAACTTTCCTCTTCTTAGGACTCCCCGTTTTAGCAGTGTCGGGTCTTGTCATAAGTTGTCAAAATCTCTAGCGTCGAAACTCCGTCGATCCTATATCACGGGTTTCCTCCCTATCCCAGTCCGCCTTACTTATCAAGGCATGGCCCACCTACGTAGGACATACTCCTACAAAGGCGGGCCCATTTACACTTTCGAGTCCAAAGCCTGGGGAATATCTCACGTGGACCCTCCTTCAAACAGAACTCGGCCCACACGCCGAGCAGTTAAGGGGGTGAAATCGACCATGTTCAAGCACCTTTTTGCTTCCTCTCTCGAAAAGCATCCAAAAGCCAGGTACTAGAGGCTTGATCCCAAGAAATACAAGACTTGGGATGACGTGGCAACGGGATTTGCTCGGAATTATGCCGACAACTCTGAAATCCAGACCACGATGCACACCCTGGAGGTCATGGCCCAGGAACCTAAGGAAGGATTTACGAAATACCTTCAACGATGGAGGGCCGAGAGTGTCAAGTTGGTCGATAAGCCCAGCGAAAAAGTCTTAGTGGAGGCCTTCGTGAAGAATCTCCTCCTCTCTTACCGGGTCCATCTCCGGTACGCAATCATACCCAACTTCGCCATTTTAACTGAAATGGGGACGAGGATTGAAGATGATTTGAGATTAGAGAGCCTTACTAAGGCCTCTACCAAAGGATATAAAGGGGCTAGCTCATCCACAAGCAAGCCCACAACCGCAGCTGCTACTCGCAGCATTTTCGACGAGGTCAATCTACTTGATACCCCGTCCAAGAGGAATACCACACCACGGGTATTCACCGACATAGGTACTACCTATACACATGCCTTACAAAGGCTGTCATCAAAAGGCCTGATCCAACCGATAGGCCCAACGCCCGAAGTCCCAGTCGAGCATCGCTCTAAGGCCTACGACGTCCAGGCCTATTGCCAATACCACCGGGACAATGTGCACGATACCGAGAAATGTTGGAAGCTTAAGCATCTGATTCAGGATCTCATCGAAAATGGCAAGATTCCTTTACCCGGAGGCAAGCCCAATAATAAGGACAATCCTTAAGCTACCCACGCCATTTTCTCCGGAGAAGTAGTTGATTGCTCACACCTCATTTCTCCCTTCATCCCGCAAATAAACGGGATTTGGTGCGAGATGAAGACGACGTCTACCTCACCAAAGGGGAAGCTGTCCCCATCACTCCTGAGGAGATCCAGAAGGTTAAGTCCAAGGCCTTAGCCAGTAATCACCTTAGGGATGTTCTTATCATCGCCGAGCCAGCTAGGGTGGAGGCCGCCCCCGAAGAGCCAACCAGCAAAAAAGCTCTCGTGAAGCAACTAAAGAAGACTCGGGTTGACCTCTCTATATGGCAACTCTTAGTTAGCTCACAGGAACATCGAGAGGCACTTACTAAGGCCTTCGATCAAGTCAAGATCGACTCCTTGGCTACTCCAGCTGAAATGGTAGCCACGGTCCTACCTCATCTAAAAGGCAAAGCTAAGGAAGAAGGCCCACTAACTACCTTCTCTAACGCTGATCTACCATCATTTAGGCCTACCCACAATATGGCCCTCTACATCACGGTGATCTGCCGTGGAAAGTACCTACTGATGACCCTAATCGACGATGGGTCCGCAGTCAACGTCCTTCTCTTGAGGACCGCCAAAGCCCTCGACATTACAGAGGCCGACTACATTCCAACAGCTCAGACCATCCAGGCTTTTGACGGAAGCCCAAGATCAGTAGCTGGGGCCGTGAAACTAACCATCATAACCGGCCCAGTAGAAAAGGAGATGGAATTTCAGGTGATTGATGTCACCTATTCCTTCAACCTACTCCTAGGAAGACCATGGATCCACGCTGTCAAGGCGGTATCCTCTACTCTACACCGGAAAATCAAGTTGCCTTTACACGATAGCATCATCACCTTGGAGGCAACACCTATGACTGTGGCTAAATGTAACACCTCGGGCCGCACGGATCTCTGGGGATTCGATTTCATAGGAATGATTGAAGACGAGTATCTCTTCCGACCCTACTTCACAGCTAGCATCGACAGGATGCTACAAAATTTAGGGTATCTACCGGGGGCTACTTCCAGGCCGGATCTTCCCGCAGGAAAAATTACTGAAGTCCTGGACAACGGGAGGTCTCAAACCGGGCAAGGGTACACCATGACCCCAGAAAATATGGGCCAAACAGGAACTAACATTGTTACCTTTATCACTCCAGTATTTGGGCCTATCCAAATGGACCTATATCGGCCCAACACCACGCACACTGCGACCCACTTGACCCAGGATTGCAACTTCATACCAGATGATATCTTCGCCCTTATCCAGTCCGAAGATGCTAGCAATGCTGAGCCCGCACTGGGACTACTTTTTGGAGAAGAAGTCGCGGCCCCAGCACCAAAGAAAGACCTGGTCAACCTCATCCTTCGTAGCAACAGGTTTGACCGGACGAAGCTAATCTCGGACGTAGGATCCGAGACAGGAAAGAGAGCCTGGAGGAAGACTGTCAAATGGACTAACAGTCAAGGAAGGACTTACAAGCTGATTACTGGAGAAGGAGAAATGCCTGAGTCTGAGTCGGAGTCCGAGTCAGAGTCTGAGATCGAGTCTAGTGAGTCTGGTGCTTCGGGGTCTGTCCCAAGTACCTTACCTATCCCGCCACTGACTAACGATCAGATGGCAGCTCTTTTCGAGCTTTTCTCTAAATTTATGAGCAATAATAACAACCGTTCTGCTTACGACTTGTCTCATTTTCAAAATACTTTCAATTTCAAAAATGTTTTATGCAATGACATTGAGAAACCCGACGAACAAGTATCCCTGCCTCCACATCTGATCGAGCAACTAGAGCAAAGGGAATCCCGGAACCCGGTAATCGAAGAAACCGAGTCCATCAATGTGGGAACAACCTTAGAGCCTCAGATACTTAAGATAGGGTTATCTTTAGATCTCGAGGAGAAACAGCAATTCATGAATCTCCTCCAAGAATTCAAAGACGTCTTCGCATGGTCCTACAAGGACATGCCAGGGATAGACCGCGAAATAGCCGAGCATCATATACCAATCAAAGATGGATTCAAGCCAGTTAAGCAGAAGCTCCGTCGCATGAGGCCTGAATGGTCCCTTAAGGTCAAGGAGGAAGTCGACAAACAATTCAAAGCTGGCTTCATACAGGTATCCGAATATCCGGATTGGGTTGCAAACATTGTGTCGGTTCCTAAAAAGGACGACAAGGTGCGAGTCTGTGTTGATTTTCGGGATCTTAACAAGACGAGCCCGAAAGACGATTTCCCGTTACCACACATCGACATACTGGTGGATAACACAGCTGATCATGCTCTTCTATCATTTATGGATGGGTATGCCGGGTACAATCAGATAAAAATGGCAGAAGAGGATATGAGTAAGACCACCTTCATTACACCTTGGGGTACCTACTGCTATACCGTCATGCCATTCGGACTTATAAACGCCGGTGCCATATATCAACGAACCGCCATAACTTTATTACATGACATGATGCATAAAGAAGTGGAAGTTTACGTAGATGACATGATCGTCAAATCCAAAAACACACTACAACAAATTGGCACTTGCGCCATGAATTATGCCACGGGAATTTGTTATTTGTGGCTAAATTTTACCTAGCCACGGGAAAAATTTGATTCGCTAGATAGGAAAAAAAATATGCCACGAGAACATTTTTTCCCGTGGCAAAAATTCTCTTGCGCCACGAATTTTATTAAAGTCGTGGCCAATAATCACTCTTGCCACGAAAGATGCCACACCCATGGCAAAAATATGTTTAGCCACGAATTTGTTCAGTGGCAAATATTATTTAGCCACGACATAATTTATTTCCGTGGCGAAATTAGTTTTTAGCCACAGATTTAATAAATGCATGTGGCTAATGGTTCTCCAAACTTTAATCAAATTACTTTCAACTTAAGCCGAGTGTCAAATATTGATCTTAAAAAATTCATTAAAATTCAAAGTTAAAGATAATATGAAAAGAATATTAACTTTGAAAATATTTTATTAATAAAAAATTGGTATTATTATATTTAGTTTTTTAAAAAAAATGATTTTTTTTTGTAAAATTAAATACAAGAAAACTTTGGTTGTCTAATTTGTTGATTTTTTACTAATCATCATTTTTGAAGTAATAGATTTCTTTTAATTTGACAATATGTTTTATTAAAATACTGTAATCTTAAGTATGACTTTTGAAAAACAACTAACATTTACATAATGTTATATATGCTAGCTAAAATGTGGCGTACATAGCATATCAAGTAAAAGACGCATGCGATTGATCATCCATCATTGAGACGCTTAATATTATTTAAGATTCTTTCATTTTTACCGCTTAATTAATTAATTTTTTCACATGTAATACACTTCTTTTTAAGACAAAAAAACTTAAAAAAGAAAGTGACCGAGAATGATTTTTTTTTTCCAAATTATTGCTTCTCTTACAATATTTTCATTGTGAAAAAAATTGCTTTATTAAATTCGTATTTAAGAATTCTAATCAGTCTATATATTTTTATGGAATTAACTTTGACTGTGAAAACAATAATTATTTTTGTAATTTAATTGTCTTTCAAGTTGTTTGGTTCGGAAGAAAGATTAATGTATTAGAAAGTTGTGCCTAAGTTCAAAAACCAGTCAAAATAATTTTTTCAAAAAAAGAAAGGTATAAATAAGAAAATCAAATAATTAACAAATACAAGTAAGAAAATATAATAATTAAGGACTAATAGTGAGAAAATCCAAAATTAATTTATCGGCAACTTTTTAATTCAATAACCATTCTGTAATATTATTTGGAAGATATTTTAAAAAATGAATTTAAAATAAAATTTACTTAATGAAAAATAAAATTCGGGTAAAACTTGAAGTAGGCAAGAGAAAACTCAATGAGGATAAAACACTGATGAAATAAAATAATGACCGATAACGAAAAGAAAAAAACATATCGAAAGAACTAGCAATAAAAGAACGTGGAAAATAGAAACTAAAATAGAAATATCGATAAATTAATGAAATCATGAGTCCGAAAATCAACTTCGAAACTCTTTTCTTTCCGGAATAATAATTTTTTAGTCATAATGTGTAAATCATTGGGGAAAGAAATTAATTATTCAAAAGTAAATGTAGTTTGTGAAGAAAAACATCACTTTAAAAGAATTCAAACCAATGATTATGTCCATAAAGTTCAATTTCATTTCTGGTAGCTGGCCATAAGAACTCCACAGTTAAGCGTGCTTGAGTGAGAGTAGTGTTAAGATGGGTGACCTCCTGGGAAGGCCCTTCGATGCGTATGGTGAATTAAATAATATTGGAATGACTCAGCAATAAAGCTAGTAATCGTTCAAGATGTGACTACTATAGGGGTAGAGAATTCTTACGGTTATTAATTTATTTAATTTATTATATATTTTGTCACCGGAATAAATGTTTTGCTACAAACATAATAGCCACGGGATAATCCGTGGCAAAAAATTAATTCTAGCCACGGGAGACTCCGTGGCAATAAAATCAATACTTGCCACGTTTTTTTTTCTCGTGGCTATTTGTTTGCCACGGCCACTTGCGCCACAGATGATCTTTCCGTGGCAAAGTACTTTAGCCACGAAAATTTAGCACTTTTGCCACGAATTCAACCGTGGCCCAAGTGCTCATTTGTAGTAGTGACAGGGACGATCACATCACCGCCCTAAGGAAATTCTTCACCCGATCACGCAAGTACAACATGAGGTTAAACCCTCAAAAATGCAGTTTTGGGGTAACATCTGGCAAATTACTGGGTCATATCGTTAGCCAACGTGGCATCGAGGTCGATCCAGCTAAAATCAAAGCCATCACCGAGATGAAACCTTCTAAAACCGAAAAAGAAATAAGAGGGTTTCTCGGGAAGGTCCAATACATCAACAGATTCATTTCAAAATTAACCATGGTATGTGAACCGATTTTCAAGAAACTGAAGATAGGGGAACGGATATTGTGGGATGAAAAATGTCAAGTGGCCTTCGATAGAATCAAGGAATTCTTATCCGCGCCACCAGTCTTGAAGCCGCCTCGACCCGGTTTGCCTCTGTCATTATACCTTATGACAACCGAGACAGCCATGGGGGCTATGCTAGCTCAAACAGTCAACTCCGAAGAACGAGCTATCTACTACATCAGCAAGTAGTTTTTAGTGTATGAATGCAAATACACCATGCTCGAAAAGACATGTTTAGCTCTGGTTTGGGCCACGAAGAAGCTTCGACTTTATATGCTCAGCTATGAGGTGCAGGTACTATCTAAGATGGATCCAATCAAGTACCTCTTCGAAAAGCCCATCCTTAATGGCAGAATGTCAAGATGGACCCTAATGTTAGCAGAATTTGACCTAAAGTTCGTACCGTTGAAAGCCATTAAAGGCCGGATAGTAGCCGAATTTCTCGCCGATAGTCCCGTGATTGAAGAAGGACACACCGACACTTGGTCCTTCCCGGATGAAGATATTTTCCATAACGATAACGAGACATGGGACTTATACTTCGACGGGGCATCTAATTTCCGAGGATTCGGAGTAGGGATTCTTCTAATCTCACCAAAAGGGGAACATACTCCCGTTTCCATCAAATTAGACTTTGACGTTACTAATAATGCTACTGAGTACGAAGCATGTATCCATGGGCTACAAGCCGTCGCAGACTTAGGGGTCACGAACCTCCGAGTACATGGTGATTCGTCTCTGGTCATTAATCAAGCACTCTAAAAATGGAAGATTCGGAATGCTAATCTCGTGGCCTACCAGGCACGGGTAAGGGATCTCGAGAAACAATTCCAAAAGGTAGAGTATATGTACTTACCTCGGGAAGAAAATCAATTCGTGGATGCACTCTCAAAACTGGCATCCTTACTAAATATTCCCGATCATGTGACCAGTATGCCAATTTGTGTCGAAAGACGGTCCGAGCCGGCATACATCCACGACATCGAAGATATCAAGATACCTGATCCTGAGCCATGGTATCAAGCTGTGTTGACATACCTAACGACGGGAGAATATCCTCCCAGAACCGACAATCAAGCCAAGAAAGCCTTGCGAAGGTTAGCAACCCAGTTTATCCGTACTGGCGACGGACAACTTTACAAAAAGACAGCACAAGGGGCTATTCTCCTATGTGTCGATCAAACTAAAGATGAAAAGGTTATGGCTGAAGTAAACGACGGCGAGTGTGGCCCACACATGAATGCCCAGATGTTAGTCCGAAAAATCATGAGGCTCCACTACTACAAAACATCAAATAGACAACTGACTTACAACAGTTGAGTAGTTTGGAGTTGTATATTAGTCTAAGCATAGACATCTGTTTTACAACAGTTGTCTATTGGTTAATAAACAACTGTTTTTGTAAAACAACAGTTGTCTATTACGTATATAGACAACTGTTTTTCTAGAACAACAGTTGTCTATTACGTATATAGACAACTGTTTTTCTAAAACAACAGTTGTCTATATACATAATAGGCAACTGTTTTCTAAAATACGTATATATAGATATTTTTTAATATACGTATACATATTTTTATGTTTTTTTTAATAATTCCTAAATACGTACATATTAACAAACCATAAAAAAGGAATACCATGACGAATAATTGAACAAAAGAAGTTACATTTTTATAAAATCCAACATCCAAACGATACATGAAATCATTATCCAACATCCAAAATCCAAATGGTACACGTAAAATCATTATCCATGTCCAAAAGTACCTAAAACCATAATCCAACTAACACCTTGTCCGCATAAGGTAATCCGATGCATCATATACGACTAATTATTAAGAAAATAATCCGCCCATAATCCACGAACCTCGTCAATATCTTCTTGAGAATATGGCATCATATCGTTGAAATGCTACAAAATCAATAATAAAAATGAACTAATTATTTTGTTTCAATTATGTGCATAAAACAAATGATTGAAACAAGAGAAAGTGTGAAAACCCAAGTCTTACCTCATTGACGGTTCTCTTCAAATCAGAACGAGTGATAATTTCGATCATATATCTCATCACGTAATAACCGCACTCTGTTTTCCGAGCATGAGGAGCCGACTACATTGCAACAAGTATAACAAAGTGTAAGAGTCGTACAAATGACACAATACAAGATACAAGATACACATACATGGATGAAGGTTATTAGTAACAAGATGACCTGTAACCATACCGTAAACATATCACCTCTATGGGAACAGGGAAATCAGATGTTAAGCTAGCTCTCACCTATCATATACCTTTGTAACTAAGACTCGTTTAAAAGTTTTGAGTGTCAAGTACGCGAGTTAATATGAAGTGTCGGTGTAAAATAGACCATAGATCATGTCCTTTTCACATAACATGACACTCCAACGGTTCAATCTCACCAAACAAATGTCAATGCCTAGATTAAAATGCCGATCAACAAACTTCTGAAATAGCTAGATCTAACTAAAGCTAATTATAAATTCGTCGGAAATTTTATCTACACTAAAAAATGCCTTGAGATTACTATACCACCCATAATACAGAAACTCAAAATAAAGCACCTTCAAAAACTAAGCCAGAATACATACAGAGCTTACAAGTTACTGTACAACCCATACATAAACTCAAATAATAAAGAAAGAAAAAAAAAGGTTTTTAGTAACTGCGGAAGTCATGACAAAAATAAGCATGAATTTGGGAGGTTGGCTTGTTACTGAAGGATGGATTCATACTTCTCTTTTTGATGTCATTCCCAACAAAGACCTCCTGGTTGGTACTCGGTACTCGTATTATTTACAAGTTTTTTACCATATATAAAATGTGTGCAGCTTAATTAGCTTCTCAATCGTCTTGTGTTATATCGACTGTATCATATACAGTACCAGTAATATATATCGATAGTGAAATGTTCTGTAAAAATTTGTATTTTCGGTTAAGGTTCATTTGGAAATAGCCAGCCTCATTACATCAACAATAATCCCAAATCACCCAGATTGAACCAATCAACACAATCACAAGCCTCATTTTTTTCATCATAGAAGCAAACGATTCATATAATATACGAGGTTTAAATAAGTACATACATTAACTTTCACCCACTGCGGAATTTGAGAACTCTTCCTTGTACCCCTGTATAGCCGTACACTTTTATAGACCTAGCACGGGAAAAAGAAAAGTTAAGTCACTATTAAAGAAGAAACATAAGTAAAATGAAAAAATTATCTATAGTAATAAATTGAGATAACTCACGTATTAAGTAAAGTTTTAAATCCACTAGGCTCGGACTCTCCAAGTGGGTCAAACCAATATACTTGGTTATGCTCAACAATATCTATCAAAGCAAGCATCCAATGTTCCCTATTAACATTAAAATCAACTTCCCTTAATCTAGTTTATACATATATATATGTATAACAAATAGTTTAAATTTTATTACTTGAAAAGGATATACTCACTCTTTGTAGAATGGAGCTAGATATACTAGTTTTTTCCCTTTCGTCATCCATTCAGATATATATGTCGCCAAAGCATCAGGATCATGACCTATCAGTGATGTCTTCTCCGGACAAAAAAACCCATATCTTTTGGAGTCACAAATACTATGCAAGTACCTACGTAACACAAAAAAATCATGAGATATCTTTGACCTTTGTAAATCTCAAAAAAAAGATTGATTACTAACTACATACTTACCGAACAAAAGTCTGAATGCATACGCAGTTGAGTTCTTCCATATTCAACAATCGATTGATGTCATTCTTGGTGAGAAAAATTGTTTGCTCATTCCCCATAATATCCTCACTCAAAGTAAGTTCAGATTTTATATCATCATCCATCATACTAACCATCTTCGACAACAACTTTCTGGATTCATATTTTTGCTCGAAAATATTTTTCACAACATTGTTTGATGTAGAAAATGACTCTTTCGTTATGCATTTAGAGCTCTCAGCTATCTTTACTGTTTTAGTACTATCCTTTTGCATGTTTTCATTTGTAAATAGATAGATTGTCGCAATGTTTCAAAGTTTTGTTACAATTACCTTGTAAAATCTTAAATCATGTTTCTGTGAATCTTTTGAATTTGTTTAAGAACATCATTGGTGTGTCCCTGCTCATACATGACGGTAAATTCATCGGAGAAGGCCTATTACAAAGTACTTTTGACTTGTTAGAGAGAGAAATTGATGGGTAAATGTGAACTATATGTTTATGACCTAAAATGAAACATGGTTAAAAGATCAAACTCAGCTAAAAAAAAATACGTGTCAGTGATAGGAACTCGGAGGAAGTAGTAACTTTACCATAAGGTCCATAAGTCATAACACCTTCATTTTTTTAACAAGTCACATTCAATTGACTTGTTAAACCAATTTGATCAACCCAATTACTCCTCGATGCTTAACCATAGTTGGACCTTTAATTTACCATGTTTTGATTGAGAGGATTTCTCTAACCCGGTTCACCAACGTGACTAAAAGTGTTTGAATTCTAATAACCCCTCGCCACAATATTATCACATACGAAGTAATTGACAACATCATGTGTTTGTAATTATCAAGCTTCGTATGAAGGGGACGTTATTAATAGTAGGTAGGGTAGATATATACCTCTAATACCAGATTTCCAAACCATGTAGGTGTACTTGAGGTTATGAACAGTGGCGTTAGAAACAGTTAAGTGGAATTTGATACGGTATTTGCTTCCTTCCTTGAGGCTAAATAAGGTGGCTTTGGAGGTTGTTGCAGCAAATGGAATGGGCAGCACCACATCTGCTCTACCAGGAGATATTACTGACAAACTCAGGATTTGCACTTCTGCACCAACAACTGACGACACTCCAATGCTTTTTCCTATCTTCTCCTTCTCACTGCTTAAGCTTTCATCCTCCTTCAAACAATCAAACCAATAACCCAATAACAACAAAAAAGTCAGCGATGTTAGCCTCTACTAAAATTTTAGTCAACTTATTTTTGACGAGTAATTCTAACTGAAATAAAAAGAACTAGTCAGAATAATAGGACGTGAAAAAAGGTTGGGAGTAATAACCTTGTCGTCATGTTTTTCAAGACTCGTCTCGACGTTAGACGTGAAAGAAGCATGAGTATGAGTTTGCTTCAGTTCAGTGTCAACATTATTGTCACTATGGCCCTCTTTTTTGCTACTACTAATTAGTATTTCTTTGCTCAATTCGTGAGTGTTTTCCCTCAACTCACTTTGCTCATTTTTAGCAATGTCGTCGTCGTTACTGCAAATTGGTTGCATCGAGGAGTATTGTTTTAGTACTATCACAAAGAAAACATGACACTGACAGCAAATCGGTTATTGCATAAAACTATACACCATTCAATTGCTCAGTTAATCCTACAAGACTGTATATTCGTGTTATTACTATGAAGGATCAACATAATACTGAAGAATTGATCAAATGTGAGATTAATTCCATGAAAAGACAAGTTCTCATAAAATCACAGATATATTATTGTCAAGTGAACACCAAACAAATGATCAGAAATGTAAATATGATGGAGTAATGAGAGTGAATACCAGAGAAGAGGCAAAATAGGGCGACAAATAGAGAACAGCGACAACAGCTAGCGAAGAAGAAGAAGGAACGACGACGATGAGCGAAGAACAGCTAGCTTCGAAATTAATTACAGAAGAAGGAAGAGAAGAAGGGAGACGAAGAGCGAAGAAGACGAAGAGCGAAGAAGGGCGACGTTAGCTTCATGATTAGACGATTAATTAGGGTTATCTGGAAACAATCAGCGATTAAGACGAAGGGCGAAGAAGGGTTATCTGGAAATATTTGGGGATCTGAAAAAATTAGGGTTAGAGGAGGAATAATTGGGGATCTGCTATGGTTGAGCGGGAGTAAGTTGATGAGCAAGCTAAGTTGAGCGGGAGTCGAGTAATTTTGGGTCGATAAATGTATTTCAAGATCGAGTCAATAGACGATTTGAACTTGACTCAATACAATTTTGGGTCGATAAATTAATGAATTAAGTCGAGTAATTATTGGGTCGATAAGTACGATAATTAAGTCGAGTAATTATGTGTCATAAACTAATAATAATGATACGAGACGGCTCGTGAATGATTTGAACTTGACTCGATTAAATTTTGGGTCGATAATTTAATGACGAGTCGAGTTATTGTTGGCCGATAAGGCCCTGTTCTCCTGGACTTATATTCAGACAGTTTCAGTTCAGTTCAGTTCAGTTCAGTTCAGTTCAGTTCAGACACATTCAGTTCAGTTCAGTTCAGTTCAGTTCAGTTCAGTTCAGTTCAGTTCAGACTTATTATTATTATTATTATTATTATTATTATTATTATTATTATTATTATTATTATTATTATAATTATTATTATAATTATTATAATTATTATATTCATTATTATTATGATTGTTATAATAATAATAATAATAATAATTATTATTATTATTATTATTATTATTATTATTATTATTATTACAGTGGATGATGAAAATAATAACGGTAAAAGAACAATATTTTCGAAGTTAAACTTACATAAATGACCACAAATATTTTCGTCAATACAATCTAAATCCATTACGTCAATACTTTTGATGAATACAAATTACGTCAAATGATTAAGTAAATCATCTACATCAATTTGCCCCGTTTCCTCTTCATCTCCATCGGAATCTTCATTTGAATCTTCTTCAATGTCACTATTGGCACGATTAGTTAACCATATGTCTTTAGCTATAATCGTTCGCACTTTGTTCATAAGTTTCTTCCGTTTGACGTCGTTCATGTTTGTATCTGCTCTTCTCTGACTAATTGTATATTGTATTAATGGTATACTATTATAAGTTATAAATATTTATTACTTAAAGTAAAAGTAATATTACTAATATTTTAAAGTAATATGACTTTATAAAGTATTATCATTTACTGAATAAATTAGTAATATTATTATTAATTTTATTATTATTACTATTATATTAATATTAATTATACTAATAATAATAACATTATTATTATTATTATTAAAATTAATTATTATTATTATTATTATTATTATTATTATTATTATTTTCCAGTTCAGTTCAGTTCACTTCAGTTCAGTTCAGACACATTCAGTTCAGTTCAGACACGTTCAGTTCAGTTCAGTTCAGTCAATTTAAGTCCTAGAGAACAGGGCCTAAGTACGATAACTTAATCAATGAGATTATCATCAACGATCAATGGGTAAATATTCGAGTTTGGTGGTCGGGTATATGTAAATGGGTTGAGAAAGTGATATGGGTTGGGTAGTAACAACCAATTTTTAGTGGTCCTAAAAATTAGAATAGACAACTGAGATTAATTAAAACAGTTGTATAATATATAGACAACTGTTTTTATAAAAGTCAGTTGTCTATTACCAGATAAAGACAACTGTTTCTCAAACAAAACAGTTGTCTATATATTATACACCAGTTGCTAAGGATATCTGATGTCTATTAGGAGTTGTCTATTTGATGTTTTGTAGTAGTGCTCGGATATTACTGGAATAACATGGAATCCGACTGCCAATTATATGTCAAGCATTGTCATAACTGTCAAATCTTCGCTAATATACAACATATGCCGCCGTCCCTGTTGTATACCATGACGTCACCCTGGCCATTTTCGACGTGGGGAATCGACATAATCGGGAAAATAAATCCTTCGGGAGCCGGTGGACACTGCTTCATTTTGGCAGCTATCGACTATTTCACCAAATGGGTCCAAGCTGAGTCTTATCGCATTCTCAATGCCAAACATGTCGCCAAGTTTATCCAAAATAAGATCATATGTCGGTATGGGATCCCGCACGAATTCATCGGTGACCACGGGACCCATTTTCAAGCTGAGACAGCGGCCCAGCTTACTAAGTATAAGATTCAAAGGCATACATCTTCTCCCTACCGACCCCAAACAAATGGAGCGGTAGAAGCGGCTAATAAAACGATTGTCACTATACTAAAAACGATGGCTGAAAATTAGCAGGATTGGCCCGATAAAATACCCTTTGCACTATGGGGATACCGGACGTCAATTCGTACATCAACCGGCGCAACACCGTATTACCTAACATATGGAATGAAGGCGGTCCAGCCAGTCGAGTTGGAGGTGTCGTCTCTCCGGATTCTACTAGAAAGTCAAGTACCTGAAGCTGATTGGGTTCGAGCACGATATGACTCGCTAGTCTTGTTAGACGAACGACGATCTCGTACCCTCAATAACATACAGATATCAAAAGAGGATTCAACGGGCCTTCAACAAAAGGGTGAGGCCCAGAAACATTAAAGAAGGGGATTTGGTTCTCAAGTCTGTTCGAGTCTTGTTACCAGTAGACCCAAGGAGAAAATTCAAACCCAATTGGGCCGGGCCATATTTGGTAAAGAAGATTCTATCAGGCGGAGCTGTGATGCTGACGGATCTGGACGGGAACGAGTTTGTCAACCCAACCAACCTGGACCAGCTAAAGCGTTACTACCCTTAAGCCCTTTCTACTGTTATTAAAACAAACTTTCAAAAGCAAGTCAAAAGCTAAAATTATTTATTCTACTGTTATAAACATCTCGAACCATAGTCTTGGTGTATTTCAAGATTGCAAATTACTAAAAAAAATATGAACTACGTTTGGTTTGATTCCATTAACTGTGGATATGTAGGCAGACCCTCAAAAGGGCACAACCACTGCAATTGAGAAAAAGAAACAGGAACGGCTTTTAATAAACTTCCTTTATTTATTTCAAAAAAAAATCTGATAAGCTCGGAAAATTACAAATTGCAAAAAAAAAAAAATTAAAAAAACACACGACACTAAAATAAATAGTAATAATACTTAAATAATAAAAACTAGGGGGTCGGCATCTAGGGCATCTTGCCCTTTCCCTTGTCTTTAGCTTCTTTTTCCGTCCACTGGCGACGACGTGGAGGTGAGCGCTCCCGAATCACCAAGGGAACCTTCTTAGCCTGGACTCGTTTCCTCGAACTCGAGTCCTCAGTCACCTCAATCGATCCTAGCCGGGCCCTCACCTTTTCTGGTAACCGGTCTCGTGGGCCCAATCTGTTTCGGGCTGCTAGTCTCGGTCCAAGTCTTTTCTCCAAGTCAGTCTGGGGGCTTAGCCGTCCCCGTGAGTTACTAGCACCGGTCTCTTTAGCTCGAGTCTTAGTTTTTGACTTAAGACTCGAATCCAGTCGGACAAGGGTAGCAGGAGTTTCTCCTTCATCAAAGAACCCCCCTATTATCTTTCACTGTTTCCCGACGGACCAAGTCAAAAGCCTCGTCAGTCTTCAAAGCTTTACGGGTCTCTTCAGACTCTTCGGAAGCCCATTTTCGATATGACTCCGAAAGCCAAACGGTTTGGCAAGGACGAGGTGTAGTCCATATGGCACGAGTAAACCAACGTTGTAGCCACGTGGCACACATAGCATCCGTCAATTGGAGCGAAACGCTAATGATTGCTTCAGTCTCAGGGATCTGCTGAAACGAACCGAACTGCCTCAGAATGCGGTTTGGGTAGATATGAACGGTCCAATCCAAAGACAGGATCACCAAATAGCGGGCTTTGTCTCTCTTGGCTAACCCCGTTAATTTCGAAAGGAACCACCAAATAACGGTCCATCTAATCAAGGGCCCACCATGGAACTTTAATTTTTCATCCCAATAAGTTCGATTTATGTGATGGCTCGAGCTTATTCGTCGTTTCCTTGAACTAGTCTGGCAGCTACGGTATTGGGATATGCTCACCGGGGGCTCTATGATTGACAAGCGCTCGAATAACTAGATCTGACAAAAAGAAGAAACAGATTTACCTATATAATAGTCTGTCCGCTGGTAGGCACTCGATCGAGTGTCATGTCTGACTCGACCGGAAGCAAACAGGAGGTCTTTACCGAGGTCACTCGATCGAGTGGCCCTTGTACGTCAGAATTCAAATAAAATAAAATAAAATAAAATAATTCTAACGCGAGATAATACCTGTAAAAGACGGGTACTTCCCGTCAATTGCCGATCCGGGTCAAGTCTTCCAGCATCAAGGCCCATAATGATCTCTCCAGTTGTCAGCCAAGCCGGGCTGTGACCCGTCTCCATCTGATCAACTATGCCTATTAGCCTAATTTGACCCAAGCACGAATCAGCCTCCATGCATCCTTCAAAGACATATCGGTGTAGCATGCAAAAAGCGAAAGCCTTGCGCCTATGGGTGGGGGTAACTCTTACGCCGCTAGAATTCATAAATTTATCGGCTAGGTCAAACAAGGTAACAGAATCTCCCTTCACCATACGGCCCGTCTCAGCATGTGTAACACCCGCAAATTTCCTAGCTCTGCTATCTGTTCCATCACGATTATATCGTAACTCTGTAATATTTCGTTTATTACAATTTTCCCATTTTTAGGTCTCTTTCATTATCGAGCCTAAAATTATTTATTTTTTGTAAAAAGTTTTTAATTATTCTATTTTTATTCGAAAATTCATTTAATTCTTTTCATCGCAAGTATGTTTAATTATTTTTGAGAAATCATATTTTCTATAAATAATAGTTTTAAAATCGAGTTTGAACTATTTATTTTTCTAAAAATGTTCGATTATATTTATAATGGTTTCTAGCTCAAGAATATTTTATTCCCGAAAAATGGTTGTTTAATTATTTTACTATGGGATTTCATAAATAATTATTTTCTAACGCGTTTTAATCCGATTTCTTCATAAATGCTTATATTATTTTAATTCTTATCCTCGTATTTATTTTAATCAAAAACTTATCACATCGATTTGTTGCTTGTTGTTTCCATCTCAACCATCTCTTCTCCTAGTTGAGTTAAGAGTCCTTGTAACTCTATTATTCTTATCTTTTAACTTTCTAATTTCTCTTTATATTCTCATTCATTCTAGTCTATTTTATTCACAACACAATTCTTTTCTCCTCTATGTTTCACATTAAATTTTCTCTTTTTTGTTCATCATCAATCCGATCCTAATTCGTCTCTAATCCTTTCCGATCTCGAGGGTAATTTAATTACTCTTATTCGTTTTTCATCTCTTTTTCTCCTTTCTATTCCCTTAATGTGGTTTTAATACCATATCTTTAATTATTTCGTAGGTTATCGTGCTAGTCCCGACGAAGACGAGTATATTATTGATTCAGATCTCGATTAAGGTAACATTGACACGTTACTCGGTATTATGTGATGTTATTGTTGTAGTTGCATGTATAGAAATTAGATTTTTGTTAGACAATATATTTATGTCTCGTTTTTAATAACAAAAACTTTAAAATCGTAAATCTTCACATGTTTTGTTGTTTTAATCGTTTTTACGAGATTTGCGAATAAATCATTCTTTTGATTATTAAAAAGTATTATAAGGCCGAGACTAAAACATACACATAATAATAATTTATCTAACAATTTTCGTGATTTTTGGTATAAAGTGTCAAATTGAAAGTTTTATTGTTTTTAATAAAGTTGCAGCATGTTTCAGAATCTGTTTGTGTTTTGTACGAATTAAAATTCTATTTTAAAAACCTTATTTCCAAACACTTTGAAAAGAGACTACTATTTATTTTAAGTCTAGTTTATGTCTGTTTAATTTCGTAAACTAATTCCAAGTAGTTTGGTCGCAATAAATTGTTTATGAAGAGATGTCAAACTAATCCGCGATTCTGTCAGTTGTGATAAGATTTAAATTGAAACGTATACTAAACTTCTTATTTAATTTTGTTAATTAACGTACATAAACTATGAAGAGACTAGATAATGTTTACAATTGGAATTTCTTTAAAATCGATTTTTAAATGTGTTTTATTAAATAAATACAAACGGGAGTTTAGTTCTGACAGTTTGTAAATATATGAACAAAAACTCATGTTTTATTCAGAATTTGGATTTTCTCCAGAAATAAAAGCTGTAACTAAGTTTCTAAAGTTTTCAACCCCACTGGTGTCACGTTATTTTGATTTTTAATGATTTAATTACGAATTTTGTAGTAAGACAGTGCAATTCTGGAAAATCGGTCAATTTGTTATTTAAATACTTTTAATTACTTAAACTTCAATCCTTTTTGAAATAATTTGATTTTGACTTTATTTGACTTTACTCATGAATTATACATATATATAATAAATATAATGTTTACGTCTCGAGGCCTAATATTAACTATTTTATATAATTCCTATTTTAATCGATTTCGATTTATTATAATACCTACTTTTGGAAAGTTATCTTAACAAAAGTTCTATATCTATAAAGTTTTCTCTTTTGAAAAACAAACTATATTTCTATTGAATTTCGGTAATGGCTTTGTTTTGGAGTTATGGAATAAGAGAAGTGTACGGGTAGAGTAATACAGTCTAGAGTATACGTTTTGCCATCAGCTATAAGGCTAGTGTATCCGAGCGGGATGCATTGGTTGTTGAACTGGGCATGTTCTTGTCCAGGAGTGTATGTTCATTTTGACCTTAAGCTCGTACCTCGCATGTAAGACGCTGTCGGGTTGAACTGGGCACACTTGGTGTTCCAGGAGGGGTGTGCATATTTACTTAAGCTAGGACCTCGCATTGATAAGTCGCCGTCCTATTATGGTTGAGTAACCTAGTTAAAGATCGAGGTTTGATTTGTTTGAACTAAGTTCTCAAAGCTAGTTTTTAGTATTCTCCTAGTGAAAGTCTATTCTGTTACACTGATTCATATCCATAACGCCGTTATTATTATTGATTGATATTGACTTGCAGGTTGGCAATCGTTTTAAATTATTTTACTATATTGTTTTAAACGTTTTCCATTTTAAACTATTTTGATATAATAGTAATTATGCTTTAATGTCATGTAATATGGCTGGGAGAACGTCGTCGTTACTCCCCACTGAATTGTGGCTGTTATGTTTATAACATGACAGGTATTCTATGTTCCGGGTGGTGGTGTGAGCTAGCGAGCTGCATTTGGTCTTGCGCTGCTGATTTAATATTTACGCTTTGGGTTTTGATAAACACTTTGAGGATTTTTATTTTTAGCCCTTTTATAAAAAGTGGCCGTTGTATTGACTATCTTTACTTAATAAATTTAGTTATCAGTGTGTTATAATCCCAACTCGACAGTGATTCCACCACTGTTTTGCATTAGAAATTATAGGGGATTACAGCATGTGACAAACCAAGAGAGTCCCTTAATCTCCTCCTTGGATCAGGATAAAATGAGGGAATAGCAGGACGAGCATTAGGGCACCAACCGCCGATAGCTGCAATTTCTTCGGGAAAGGGACATATTTCTCCTCGAGGAAATGCGAAAACATGGTGGGTAGTATCCCAAAAGGATAGGCAAGCATCCAGGAAGTGCGAATCTACCCTAAGTCGTTGAAGCGGGAATAAAGCCGTAATTCCCATCTGAGTCAGCTGAACTTTGTCTTCATCCCGGAAATACTGGGACCATGTCTGAAGCATTGCGGTCAGATGTTCGATACCCATAGCAAGAACTTTTTCTTAAAAGTCTAAAAGATTTTGAGAAAAGACGAAAAGATTTGGGTTTGAATATGAAAATCAAAAGCAAGAGCCCTCTATTTATAATAGAGAGAATTTTTTCCTAATTTCCTCAGAAATAGGGATTCTTATCATATCTCCTAATTCACATAGGCATACAGGTCTAACCTAAAGACTTTAGGAATCCACTTCAGAATCTGATACAGGAATCAAGCCATCCTGAGTATTCCTATTTTTTTTTAGCCTAGTCCAAATTCTTAACATTTTCAAAAACTCATTTTTTTCTTCCAAAATTTCGAAATTTTCAAAATGGCTTCCCCAGCATGAGTCGGTGTTTCGCCTAAATGTTACATACGAATTGCTATGTGTTAGCATACAGGTACACCCAGGACTTCAGAAGGAAGCTTATACAACTTTTTAAAATTCTCCAGCGGAAAACACGGAATGTGTCTGCAAACGGGCACACCCGCAGCTTCTTAGGCAAGCTTTCGCGCAGCTCCAAGATGGGATATGTCCGCAGACAGGCACACCCAAGACTTTTTAGGTAAGACCCCACGGAATTTTTAGCACCCGCTCAGGTATGATTTCTATCTTATGGCTGGCGAGCCCTTTTACGCAAGTCTAATGGACTATAAACGACCCGATCGGAAGTCTGCCAGGTCTTAATCCTCGATTAGCCTGATAGCTACTCTGACTTTCGCCTTGTCCAAGTCTCAGTCAGAGTGGGGGCTCTGTAGACACCCACATTTGGACCGCCAGGTGTCTATAGCAGTTTCCAAAGAATACACGATGATGATCGGACGTAAACATGACTTAATACGCTCGATTATGGACTCGGAATCAATAGTAATTGGCGTAGCTCTTAGCGGAGTAAAAATCTCACAAAACCGACCTCAATTTCTGGCCCAGTGAGTCGTTTCCAGTCAAATGAGACTAATTTGGGTCAAAACCGAAACCAGGGGCAAAACCGTCTTTTAGCGCCCGGGTCAAACCACGGTCAAAGACCTTTTCGAGACAGAAAAATCTGTCACGCGACCCTCGAGAATCCAAGTAGAAGTCGGATTCCTCACAAAAATCAGCTACAAAAAATAATAAACAATTCCGTAAGAGATAGAATTTTATCTTTTGAAGAGTTGCATCACCTGTCCAGCTCCACTCGATCGAGTGGGGTGCTCACTCGATCGAGTGGGATAACAAAAAACAGGCAGATCCGAGTTTGGACCAGGCACTCGATCGAGTGCCATGCGCCACTCGATCGAGTGACCTATTTTTCAGCCAAAACCGGGAATTTTCTTCCTCTTCAAACAACTTCTCTTATCCACAAGTGGAATCATACTTTCTCCCAACCGTTGCTTTCTTCCTTGGCAAGAAACCACTTCTCCTATCCAAAACTAGGAGTATCTTATCCCAAGTCGGTATTTCATCCTATAAATACCCCACCCTCGCAACACTATTGAGACATCTTCCACACCAATTATCATACATCTTCACCACAAATCATCACATACAATTACACATCTACACACAACCTTTAATCCGAATCTCTAGCAAACCTTAGGAAAATTATACCGAAATACCATTCTGATTTCCATAGAAATTCTTCGGCAAATACAACCACACAACGCCTTAACTCCTCCTATATTCTCGTCACTCCTACGCAAACGCCGTTACTACGAGTTCCTAATCGAGACCGAATTTAGCATGTAGGTTGAGGCTGTTTCAAATCCCAATTTTCTCTCTTCTTCTCTTTCCTTTCTCACGTTTCTTCTTCTTCTTCTTCTTCTTCTTCTTCTTCTTCTTCTTTTTCTTTCTTCTTCTCTCGTTCGTCGTCATTCATCATCGTCGTGTTTCTAATATTATTATTACTACTATTATAATTAGCAATAACAAGTCGTCCCTAAGGATTCGATATCAACTCTATAGTTGAATATCGGATCTAAAAGAATCAATCAAACAAAACGTTTTCAAAAGCTTTTCTCGTTGATGCCGAAGTAATTGTCACATAGTCCTAAAAAGACTAATACGACAATACAAAGCGGAGGGACTTATTTCAATTCAAAACAATTTCTAAAAGCATCTCCTTTTCTAGCAATCACTCTAAATATGAGATATCAATTTCATAGTCGAATATCAAATATTTACGAGTTTTGAAAATTTTAAGTCGGGTATAAATTATGCCATATTTTTATACGACTTATCGAGTTTATCAATTTTCAAAAATTAAAAGCAATCGAGTCACCCCTCGAACAGGGGGCACTCGATCGAGTGCCATAGCCAATCGGTCGAGTGACACCCCAAAACAGAACCATAAAGCTTTTTTTTAGTCCCGTCATGACTCGATCGAGTCCCGTCATGACTCGATCGAGTGGCATCTCAAAACCCGAACAGAAGGTTTTTTCAGAAGTCAACTCGGTCGAGTCCAGCCATGACTCGATCGAGTGGCCTTTGTCACGACAAACCCGTGAGCCTTCAACATTATTTCGAGCACTGATAATTTTTTTTTAACGGCTTCGGTCAACACGTGTCAAGTCTATCACGTGTCCAAATCTTTTCAAAACCTTGCTTTATATTATTTACGTCATTATAATCTTTGCTATAAACCGTTACTAACTCGTTTGTTTCTATTTTGGCATCTTTTTTGTTTTATTGTACTAAAACGAATTTCACATGCTAAAACAACTTCGACTTAGTTCAACATGCATTAAACGACGTAGATCAAACATAATTCACATGTTTAGTCTAAAAAGCATTGTTTGCATATCATTCAACCGTCGAACTAACGCGCGTACACAAAAAAACGAACGATATCTTAGTAAAGGCCGCTAAGTGCGGGCGGGGTTGGGTGTTCTTTATGAACTTCCCAACACGTACCCTCACCCCTTACTCAGAACCATGGTTTCTGGATGTCCGAATCCATTGGCATACGAGCGTCATTCAATACCCGATTACCGATAATGTCGGTATTGGTATCGCAATGCTAAAGGACGAACCCAATAAACTCTGAAATCGGAATGAGCCGTACTTTGTGCAGGGCCCACTACGACATAGACTGGGTTCGAATGGGCCTGAACTCCCACAAAGTTCGGTGGCGACTCCTACTTTGATTTAAATTTCAACTCGAGATCCATCTCATATGAGATTCATTCGCCTTCCCAAACCCGCGCGTGGCCGCGTCGGGGTGGACCTATGTCATGTCCACACTCATACATAGTACTGTTCAGGCAGATCCATCAGTAAAATTATCAAAAGTTGATACAAATATCCCAAGGGCCAAATAAGACTAGCACAATTGATGGCGAAAATTCAATTTGATGGAGGATAAATCCCCCAGACATGTAGCTTGGCTGAGATAGACCTATAGGCCGACCCACTATGCGTATAGGCCTGACCCCCTAGGCGGGTGAGCCATACTTAGGCATCGGACGGACCCTGCCTCAGACAGACCCCAAGTCGGTCGGACCACGAGTCCACCGAACTCCGGATTGCCCCTTCATATTGCGAATATTGGTTCTTTTACTCCCTATCTTCTCATTCTCTTCTTAAATATGAAAAAGTCCATGCTCCGTTTATCTCTAAAAATATCGTATTTGTTTCCCAATTTTGTCTTGATAATGATGCAACTGCTTATTTTTCTCTTGACTCTTGTGTCTTACATAACCGGCTGACGGGACGGGAGCTTCTACGAGGACAACTTAACCTGGGTTTGTACGAGTGATTGAACTCGAGCGTCCCTCCTATGGCGTATCTCGCCTCTAGCTCCCCTTCTCATCTTTGGCATCACAAGCTCGGTCACCCCTCCCCATCTATTATTAGCACTATTTTCAAAAGTGATCGTCTTAATATTTCTAATGAATTTTCGCATTGTAATGCTTGTTTGACTCATAAGAGTCATAAACTTCTGTTTGCTATTAACTCCTTGCGCTCTACTAAACCGCTTGAATTGCTTTATTCCGATGTTTGGACCTCACCTCTTAACTCTACTGATGGTTTTAAATACTATGTTGTTTTTGTTGACCATTTTACTAGGTACACTTGGATTTACCCTTTAAAACAAAAATCCGACACTTCAAATATTTTTAATCGTTTTCGTTCTCTTGTTGAAAATTCTTTAACTTACCTATTGTTCAAATAGTTTCGGATAATGGGGGACAATATCTCAAAATTACACTTACCATCACTTCTAATGGTATTACCCACCTCACCTCACCTCCTCACACACCTGAACACAATGGCCTCGCCGAGAGATGTCATCGTCACATCGTTGAGACCGGTCTCGCCTTCCTTACTCATGCTCACATACCCACCACCTATTGGTCCTATGCCTTCACCACCGCGGTTTATCTAATCAATCGCATGCCCATCCCTACCCTTATCCACGTTGCCCCTTTCACCAAGCTCTTCGAATATAGTCCGAATTATACCAAGTTACGGAGCTTTGGATGCCTAATGCTACCCTTGGCTCTGACCCTACACCAAACATAAACTTGAACCTAAATCAAAACAATGTATCTTTATTGGGTATTCCCCGACTTAGAGTGCCTACCATTGTCTTGACCTAACAACCAAATGCATCTACACGTCACGACACGTCCAATTTGTTGAAGACACTTTTCCTTTTGCGTCTCTTACCTCGGCTGCCTCAGGCTCTCCTTCTCTTACACCGAATGATTGGTGCTCCATACCCCTTACAGTTCTCTCCAACCCCCTGCCACGGTCACTAACCCACCCGCGTCTCCCCTCTTCGTGTCTACAGCCGTAGACTGCGTCCCCCTCCCTCTGACCCTGTCCCCCCCACTGACCCTACTCAGCCCATTGTCCCTATCCCCTCGTCTGATTCCGCGACCTCTACCCCCTCCTACCTCGGTCACGGATTCGATTCCCGCCACCACCGTAGTTGAACCCAATCTAGTCCTACCCTCCCGACCCCGACTCGTCTCATGAACAAAATACGTGTCCCTAATCCTAAGTATGCTGCTTTAGCTCACGTTTCTGCTGACACTTTAGCCCCTGTAACTCTTAAAGCTGCCCTTTCTAACCCGCAATGGCGTTCTGCCATGAATGTGGAGTATACTGCCCTCCTTGCTAACAACACCTAGACCCTTGTTCCAGTTGATCCCTCTTACAATGTTATAGGTTGTCGTTGGGTTTTTCGAATTAAATATAATCCTAATAACACTATTAACAAATATAAGGCTCGTCTTGTTGCCAAAGGTTTTCACCAACGCCCGGGAGTTGATTACTCGGAAACGTTTGTCCCAGTAGTTAAGCCCGTTACAGTTCGTGTGATTCTAGCTCTCGCTCTCGCTCGCGGCTGGTCTTGTGGACGTCCGTCTGCACCGCCCGGTGCCCCGCGCGTGCCTGCGCGGGTGACAAGGTTAAAGTCATATCACCTTAATCAAAATAATCCTAACGAACAACTAACAGGTAGCTAGCAGTAAGTAAGGGTCGAATCCACAGATTGACGGATGAAAATCGCTAATTATCTAATAGTCAATTATAAACTATTTAAATTCCGGTCTGTTTGATTTGTTATCTAAAGTAATGCAATAATGTAAATTAAAGGTGTTCTAATAAAATTAAAGAGATCTAGGGCTTTCCGATTCACTATGTAATTAAATTGGGTCAAGTTAATTAATCATTCAATCAATCAATCACAGTTATTTAGGGCAAAGACACGGCCTTTCGGATCTTATGTCAACCTTAGGATAGATTCTGATGGGCTCTCGCAACTTACCAGATTATCCTACCCACTTACTTGTAAGTCTACCCTTACCGGGCTTTCGATCTTAGGTCCGGGTTCCTAAACATTCAACTAGTTCAACGTCTCAAACCAATCAAACAATGATACAAAACTAGTAGTAAGGCAATAGCATATGAATGATCAATTAAACAATTAATTAAACTAACATCCCCAATTCAATTAACATAGATCTCCTTCAACCCTAGAAGAATTATTTAGCTACACATATTAAAGGTTAAAGCAATAAAAGAATTAAACATAATAGACATCAACATAAAAATAAGGGAAAAGGAGACCAATTGCGTAGAACTGAAAGATTGAATAACTGAAAGTATCACTACAAGCTTGAGTAATCCGATGCTAATAATAATAGTTTAAACTAAAGTTCTGATTATGGAAGTGTAATTAAACCTAACTCCAATGGGGTATATATACTAATATAAAGGAGTTTAACATCTTCTCCTTTCCTAAATAATTAGGAAAAACTAAACATACTAAGAATATTGCGTAAAATAAGAGTTATGGTAAGTTACAGAGTTCAATAATAGAAATCTCGCGAAACAGCTTCAAACCGGTCGGTTTGGCTCTTTCCCGACTGGTTCAAGGGTGTCCCGACCTGTTCAAGGGTGTCCCGACCGGTTTGGGTCCGTCCCGACTGGTACGGGTTTTCCTGCACTGCACGACGAATTTGAAATACTTGCTGTTTCTTCGTTACTTCTCATATTTGGTTGTGTGATATACCGTTGGAAAGCTAAGAGACAGAGCTTTCCAACGCACCCTGAATCACTTTGATTGGAGTTTCAGAACTCAAGATATTCAAGTTCGAAGTTGACCCTTGTTTTAGTGATCATTCTTTCTTCCCGATTTGCATTTGTTTGAGCTTTCCAACTTATTTCTTTGTTGTTTCTTATTGTTTCTTCACTTCACATCCTTCTTCAAGTATTCACTTAGTACCCTCTAATTTTTATCACTTCTTCCTTATAGATTTCATGGCTCGACTCTCGTCATTGCCCAAAATATAGCTTCATCGCCTTCATTTGTTTCGTTTCCTACAAAACATTAACGAAATACCCGACATAACAAAGAATAATTGTAGACACCTGCATTTTGCCTGCTAGTGTCTATGGCAGTTCCCGACAAAATACTCGATGATGATCGGACGTAAACATGACTTAATACGCTCGAATACGGACTCGGAATCAATAATATCCGACGTGGGCATTTAGCGGAGTACAAATCTCTCAAAACCGACCTCAAATCCAGGCCCAGTGGGTTGTTTCCAATAAAATGAGACTAATTTGGGCCAAAACCGACACCAAAAATAAAACCGTCTTTTAGCGACCAGGTCAAAACCCGGTCAAAGACGAATCCGACCCCAAAAATCAGCCGGGTGAGCTTCTAGAAGATTGCGCCCAATCACCCTTTTCAAAAATTCAAAAAAGTCAACCCCTTCCTAAATTGGCTCACCCGCCTGATCCACTCGATCGAGTGGATTAACCTCACTCGATCGAGTGGAGCCACAACAAACCTCTTTTTCAGGGCACTCGATCGAGTGCGCTAGGGCCACTCAATCGAGTGACCCTAGGTCGAGGGGTGTACTCTATAAATACCCCCCTTGTGCTCTTCCCATTTCAGATTTTTCACATGCAAAAAACCCTATATTTTCAACCCTAATTCACATATCCTCACTATACTACAACCCTAAGCAATCCCAAGCAAAAACCGAGTCCTTTATCCCTCGAAAAACCGATAAACCATCTCCATACATACACACACCATAACTCTACTTACATCCTCGATACTCCCGCGCTCCCGTCGCTATTACGAGTCCATTTCCGAGGCCATTTTAAGCATGTAGGTTGAGGGTGTCATCAACCCATTTTCTCTCCTTTCTCTTCCTCTATCTCGATATATATAGAGGGGTTCAGGGGAGTTAGCAACTCTTGGAGAGTTGCTTAGTGTTGATCCCCTCCATCCATTCATTCTAAGATGGATGGTGGATGGATGGGGTTCTATTATAAAAAAAAAGGGAAGACTATCATAAGGCTGCCAAACATCCCTTCACCCAAATCAATCCCTACATTACTTCCCTCATATACTTCCCAATTCCCTCATTTTCAATTCATTTCTCAACTCAATTCATCTCTCTCTAACAAAACCCCAACAAATAATCACCGTTAATAACTCCGACCATACTCCGACCATACTCCGTCAACTACTTCGACCATACTGCATTTTTTATCCAACATACTCCGTCAGTAACTTCGATCATCATATGAAGGTATGTTCATCTTCATCTTCATCATCTTCATCTTCATCTTCATCTTCATGCTTCTTTTTCTTAATCATCTTCATCTTCATGCTTCTTTTTATTTTTCATATCTTTTTTTTTGTATTTATAAAATTATTCATCTTTATTATCCACAAAAAAAGAACAACTTCATCTTTAAGATGAATTTTGAAGATGAAGTTGTTCTTGTTTTGTGGGATGAATGAATGTTGAAGATGAAGATGAACAAGTTATTTAGTGCGTAATGTTCTTACAGAATTGCAAGACCACACACTTTCAGTTGTATAGTCACACTCATTATGTTGTAGAATCACGCAGCTGTACACTCATTGTAGTCACATATTTAGTTGTATAGTCACACTCATTATGCTGTATATAGTCACACTCTTTATGTTGTAGAATCACTCAGCTGTAGAATACCTTGGGATTAAGGTATCATGTGTTTAATCATCTTCATCTTCATGCTTGTTTTACTTTTCATACCTTCTTTTTTTGTATTTATAAAATTATTCATCTTCATTATCCAAAAAAAAAAATGAAGATTAAATATGGATTAAAATGAAGGTTGAATATGAATGAATGAAGGTTGAATATTTAATGAATGTTATAATTTAGTTGTATAGTCACAGAGATTATGATGTATAGTCACACAATTGAAGTTGTATAGTCATACTCGTTATGTTGTAGGATCACACCGTTTATGTTGTATAGTCACACAGTTAAAGTTGTATAGTCACACTCATTATGCTGTACAATCATGCAGTTATACAATCATTGTAGTCACATATTCAGTTGTATGTGTGATTTAGATTGATTGTGTGTTTTGTTGCAGCGAAATGATTGATGGAAAGAGGAATGTTGGTAAAAGGGGCAGTGGGAAGAAGAAGGTTGTGGAAGATACAACGACCGACCACGTAATTGGACAATGTATTGTTGCGCACGTACCGGAGACCATTGTTAAACTCTTGAGTATTTATATGGGATAAAATGTTTAGTTTAGGATGAACGCACTATATGTAAAGGGTGTTTGGTGGGTTAGAATGTTTTTATGTTTGACGTACTATAGGTAAAGGATGGACTTTTTCTAATGTAAATATATTTTCATCGCTATTTTCTGGTTTCATAATTAATCACGCGAGGTCTATTGCCAAATCACTTATCCTTTCACCTTTAAAACCACGCACCTGTGCACTTATTGGTTTGTATCCAAAAGTGATCGTATCTGTATAGTCAGATTCGCCTTGTTGTATAGTCACACTCGCTATGTTGTATAGGCACACTGCTAATATTGTATAATCGGAACAGATTTTGGTTTTTCATTTTGTATAGTCACACTCGTCAGGCAGTAGAATCACACTCATTATGTTGTAGAATCACACTCATTTTGTGCGTAATGTTAAACGTCAACATAAGGAGTGTGACTATACAGCATAATGAGTGTGACTATACAATTAAAAGTGTGTGACCTTGCAATTCTGCAAGAACATTACGCACAAAATGAGTTGTTCTTTTTTTAATTAAAAAGTTTTTACAGTCAATCAAAATAATATTTCTAACTAGAACATATATTAATTAGAATATTTTTTTTGTTGGATGAATGAAGTTGGAAGATGAAGTTGTTCTTTTTTTTTGGATGAACGAAACTTGAACATGAAGAAATTCTTCTTTTTTTGTTGGATGAATCGAAGTCACTCATTTTACGTCTAACAATCACCTGTTGTAATATTTGTGATGAGAGAGTAGAACGTTTCAGTAATTTTCCGAATTTTTAAATGCGTCTTACAAACATGAAATCAATTGTAAAAGAAACCAGCATGAATGTAGGTTGAATATTTAATGAATGTTTAAATACTTCTGTACGTGATTAATACTTTCGTTTTTTAGAATGTCGTTACTGAGGAAAGCCATAGTTGTCCATTCACCCATATTCAACTTTCATTTTTTTTTGATAATGAAGATGAATAATTTTATAAAAAAAAAAAAGAAGGTATGAAAAATAAAACAAGTATGAAGATGAAGATGAAGATGATTAAACGAATGATACCTTAATCCCAAGATATTCTAAAGTTGCGTGATTCTACAATTTAGCGAGTGTGACTATACAACATAATAAGTGTGACTATACAACTGAATATGTGTGTGGACATGACATAGGTCCACCCCGACGCAGCCACGCGCGGGTTTGGGGAGGCGAATGAATCTCCATGAGATGGTCAAATGGAAATTTAAATCGAAGTCGGAGTCGCCACCGAATTTTATGGTTATTCGGAACCGTTCGAGCCCACTCTATGTCGTAGTGGGCCGTGTACAAAATACGGCCCATTTCTGATGTCAGAGTTTATTGGGCTCGTCCCTTTTGCATATCGATATAGATGCCGACTGGAGCGGTTAATCGTATATTGAATGACTCTCGTTGCCAATGGTTTCGGACATCCGGAAACCACGGTTCTGAGTAAGGGGTGAGGGTACGTGTTGGGAAGTTCACTAAGAACACCCAACCCCGCCCGCACATTAGCGGCCTCTACTAGGATATCGAATGATGTTTTAATGCGCGCGTTAGTTGAACGATGAATGATATGCAAACATTGTTTTCCTAAACATGTGAAGAATTGAATGGGTTGCTATGTCGTTTAATGCATGAAAATTGATTAATGTCAAAGTCGAATTTAACATGTGAGATTCATTTTAGTATAATAAAACAAATGAAATAGAAGAATGAAATTGCTACAAAACAAACAAACGAGTTAGTATCGATTTGTAAATAATAATAGCAAGAAATAAGTATGCGAAATCGAGAAAATAAATATTAATCGAAATCTGAAAAATATTGTTGAAAAGAACGTTGTTTTGTATAAAAAACGAAGTTCGAAAAATAATAAAAATACGGAAAAGGGCCGCGGCAAACAGCCAGCCGCGCGACTCGCCCGGGACGCCGCCGGGTCGCGTGGTGGCCTGTTTCGGGTCCGGTTTTCGAAAAAAACTTGAAGTTCGTATTAAATCGCGTATGAATATTGCACGATTCGTACTCGACTTAATATTTTCGATATTCTTTATATTCGATAGTTAACTACGAAATTAATATCGAATACTTGGAACAGTTTTTAGAAAAGGCGCAAATTTTTAGAAATCGATCGAAGAATAAATAATAAAACGAACGAAAACGTAAAAAAAGAAATCCCGGATTCCAGGCCTGCGCGCGAGTCGCCTGGGCATGGCGCGACTCGCGTGTGGGTCTGTCCGTTTTTTATATTTTTGTTCGAAAATTGTTATTTTGAACGAAAAGTAAAAGAAAAGAATTTTGACGAAAAAGATGTAACGATTTCTGAAATCGTCGAAATCTTAATATAATTCTTTTTGATACGATATTCGATTATAGAGAAATCGATATCGTATGTTTAAGAATATTCGTTATGAAAATAGTTTTTCGTTAATAACGATATTAGAAAAATAATAATAAAACGACTCTTGACCCATAAGAAACGAACGAAGAGGAGAAAGGGAGAGAAAGGAAGAAATCGGGTTTGATTACACCCTCAACCTACATGCTCTTGTTGACTCGGATCGGGACTCGTCGGAATGTGGCTAGGCACGGGAGTGTCGAGGCAACGTCGGTCGGGTTAGGGTGGTACGGTTTTGACGGGTGAAGGGTGTTGGATATCGGGACCGGTTTCCTTCGGGTTTGTAATATCGGTTTCTCGATGCTAAAGAATTATGTTTTTTTTCAGGAATTATGTATGTTGGGATGCTAGATAACTATTGCTGAAAAATCGTGTGTGTATGTGTATAATTTCGGTAAATTATTGATGGTTGATTGGTGTTTGATATCGATAAAAGTTAGGAAAATCGAAGGTTAAAAAAAAAGTAGTTCTTTTTGTGTTGGATGCAAGGGGCTATTTATAGGAAATTCCCGACCTTGACTTAGAAGAGTTTGACTACCGCTTAGGATAGAAAACGTAGGAATTTGAGGGAAATAAGAATTCCGCTTTCTTGTGGAGGAAGCAAGGCAAACCGGTGGATTTGCTCTTGTTTTGGGCTGTTTCGGCCGAGTGGTTTACACTCGGTCGGATGCTCGAATCGGTTTTTGAATAGGACTCCTGTTTGAGCTAGAATTACCGCTTGAGTAAGAAGCTGAGGAGAATGAGAATTCCGTTTTCTTGTAAGAGAAGAAAAGAGGAAAAAACCGGCTGGTTTGGGTACTTGGCCGAGTGTTTCAACTCGGTTGAGTGTCTGAGTCGGTTCTCGGATAGGATTCCTACTCGGGACCGAATTCTACCTTAAACGGAATTGTTTATTATTTTTTTGTATGGATGATTTCGCAGAGTTGGAGTATGAATCGGACACGTGAGATGTCACGGTCAGTCCGGAGGTCTCGGAAAATATCTTTGACCGGGTTTTGACTCGGTCGTTAAAAGACGGTTTTACCCTCGGTGTCGGATTCGACCCAAATTAGTGTTATTTGACTCGAAACGACCCACTGGGCCTGAATTTGAGGTTGGTTTTGCGAGATTTGTACTCCTTAAAATGCCTAGGCCAAATGTCCATCATTTCGAGCCCATTTCCGAGTACGTTAAAGCACGTTAGCGTCCGATCATCATCGGGTGTTTGTCGGAAACTACTATAGACACCTGGCGGTCAAAATGTAGGTGTCTACAATGTGACTACAATGAGTATACAGCTGCGTGATTCTACAACATAATGAGTGTGACTATAAAATATAATGAGTGTGACTATACAACTGAAAGTGTGCGACCTTGCAATTCTGCAAAAAAATTACGCATGATGAAGATGATGATAGGATGAAGATGAATATGTTCATCAAACTTCCGTATTCATCAAGCTTGAAGATGAAGATGCTCTTATTTTTTGTTGGATGAATGAAGCTTGAAGATGAAGAAACTTTTGTTGTTGAATGAATTAATTTTGAAGATGAGGATGTCTTTTTTGTTTAATAAATGAATGGATCTTGAAGATGATGATGCTTTTTTTTGTTTGATAGATGAAGATGATGGAGTATCAAGTGGTAAGGAGTGAGACTAGTGGTAAGAAGTGAGAGTTTGATTGGGAGAAGGGTTACTTTTTGCTTTTCTCCTTTTCTCTCTCCACTGCTGGTTTGTCAGTTACTGACATCTACTTTTTTTTTTCTTTTTTTTAACATCATTCATCTAAGTCATCCATCCAACTCAAGATCAATGGCCAACAACACAACTTCCCAACTTCCTAATCCACACCAAACTCTCCTGAACCTATATATATATATATATATATATATATATATATATATATATATATATATATATATAAGTTCAACAACTTTTTAAAGTCTATATTAAATTTACAGATGACATACGATAAAGTTGCATTTGTTCAAAATTGATATGTAACTATAACATTCAGCACTTTTATCACTTCAAGTGATAAAGTGCAACTTTATCACTCATCTCGTGTAACTTTAAGCACTTTTTGTGTAACTTTAACATTGGAACTTAGGAACTTAAAAAAGTTGTTGACCTTATTTGAACCTACCTCTCTCTCTCTCTCTCTATATATATATATATATATAGGTATGTTCAAATAAGGGCAATAACTATTTTAAGGGCATAAGGTCAAGTGTTAAAGTTACACAAAAAGTGCTTAAAGTTACACAAGATGAGTGAAAAAGTTTCACTTTATCACTTGAAGTGATAAAAGAGCTGAATGTTATAGTTACATATCAATTTTAAACAAATGCAACTTTATCGTATGTCATCTGTAACTTTAATATACACTTACTGAAACATGTTGCCCTTATTTGAACCTACCTCTCTCTCTCTCTCTCTATATATATATATATAGAGAGAGAGAGAGAGAGAGATGGGTTCTAATGAGTCCCTTATAAGTATTGAGTCCATAAGTCCTCATCCCATCCGTTGGATGGGAGATGGATGAAGGGACGAGATCAATCACTAATTAAAAAAAAGGAGAGAAGATACCGCTTCCCACAAAATAGGAAGGAAAATATATCAGTGTAACGTATCATCCTCATTCATTCATTCATTCATTCTCTCATTCATTCATTCATTTTCTCTTTCATTCATTTTCTCATTCATTCATTTTCTCATTCATCACTCTGTCGCCTCACTCTCGCTTTCACCGTTCTCTAATTCATTCGCTGGTTCATTATTCTTATTCTCGCCGCTGCCATTTACTTCCAAACGATCCAAACAAGACCGCATTCAGTCATTCATCGTCTTCTTCGCGCTGCTGCATTATACGTTCGATCATTCCGGCTACAACTTTTTATTCAAATGGCTGATATGCAAATCGTACAACACGCAAACGGTGAGTATATGAATTGTAGTTTATACGAAAAGGCCATGAGAGTCATTAAGATGATACTGAATTATTAGTTTCTTCTTTTCTACGTTGAACTGCATATTCATCAAACTGAAAAGGCCATGAGAGTCATCTGTTAATTTTATGATCTGTTACTTTAACTCATTGAAGTCGTTACTTTAGTGCTTAACATCTGTTATTTTATCGCATCAGAGTGTAGTAGGGATATATGAAACCGCCATATTAAAAAAATAAATAAATATATTGTTTCCTATATTAGTGGAACGTGATTGCCTACAAAACAGGAAACAAATTTAAAGAGTGACGCCCCATTCATAGAAATATACTGATTTAATACGTGAATGAAATATACCTGGTGTTATATGATACTGAATTAGTAGTTTCTAATTTTCTACGTTGAACTGCATATTCATCATATGAAATTTGCGCACACACAATATATTGGTTATTGTAGTTCATATACTGCGTTACTTTAGTGTAGAGCATCTGTTACTTTAATGTCTACCATCCGTTACTTTAATACACTCCAGTCGTGTTACTTTAGTGCTTTTCATCTGTTATTGTAGTGCATTGTAGTGTCGTAAGGATAAAGGAAACCGCCATATTAAAAAAAATAAAAAATAAAATAAAAGATACTGTTTCCTATAATAATGGGACGTGATTGCCACCAAAATAGGAAACAATATCAAAGAGTAACGGCATATAAAAAAAGAAAAAAAAGAAAGATGTTGCATCCTATAATTATGGGACATGATGACTTCAAAATAGGAAACAATATCAAAGAGTAAGATACTGCGTCATACTCTCATTTCTGATCATTATATGAATTTTTTGCACTAACCTATACCTGGTGTTGTTTTGATGAACATTATCTGTTACTTTAACTCACACTATCTGTTACTTTAATGTCTGACCTCTGTTACTTTATACCTGGTGTATAAGCATCCTCTGTTAATTTAATCCAACGCTTTGCTTGAATTGAAAGACTTGATTCCCTCGGCTTTTCCGACATCGTAATGAATCCCTAGGGATTATGTGATGTCAGATCCGCGTCAACGGGTTTCGACCCTTATTGAAAGGAACTTGTTTTGAAAATAGGTTTTAGAATTGATGAATATGTGATTGAATGACGACGAAAACGAAAATAAAACAAGACTATTATTTAGGTTGACTTGCTTCAATAATCAAGTGATCGGGGTGATGGGATAAGCGACCGGCAACGCTGTGTGCAGTACACTTGTATATTCGGGTTTCCTTATCCCACCACCATTCACACTCGACACAAATTCACAAGTATTTTAGTATTTTATACTAGTTATTTTATCGATATTAGGATGCGATAATAACGATAAAGAAAAATAAAAATAAAAACGACCCTTACGACGATGAATGACGCGAGGAAGACGAGAAAGGAGAAGAAAAGGGGTTTTGCACCCTCAACCTACATGTTTCTTATGCTCGGACGGGACTCGTAGTTGTGGCTTGCACGTGAGTATCGAGTATGTAGGCTAAGTTGTGGTGGTTATGGTTTTGAATTCCTAAAGCTAGGTTTAGGGTTTGCTAGTGTAGAATTTGATGTTGATTAGGGTTGTCAAAAAAGTGTATTGTGCAAAAGTGTGTGAAAGGTTGTGCATGAGGGTGTATATATAGGCTTGCTATGGACCCCCGTCTAGGGTTACTCGACCGAGTAACCAGCTGACTCGGTCGAGTGGCCCAGAGCGCCTGCAGTCAGGCCTGAATAAGGCCCACTCGATCGAGTGGCTCAGCTGGGTCGCGTGGGTCCATTCTTTTGGACCGTGACTTTGGATGGGTTTTGTGTTTGAATTGGACTTTTGATGTTTGGTGACTATTTTCATGTGTTTCGAAAACGGCTTTGACCGGGGTTGACCCAATCGCAAAAAGTCGGTTTTACTTCAGGTGTCGGTTTTGGCCCAAATTAGTCTCGTTTGACTCGGAATGGTCCGCTGGGCCTGAATTTGAGGTCAGTTTTGTGATATTTATACTCCATAGGTGCTTAAGCCAACAACTAATGGTTTTGAGCCAATATCCGAGCGCGTAGAAACACGTTAGCGTCCGATCATCATTGGGTGTTTTTTGGAAACAACCATAGACACCTGGCGGTCAAAATGCGGGTGTCTACAATAGTTGTTTCCTTAATTATGAGATCAAATCTTGTCCATTAATCTAAAATTGAATCATGGGCTAATATGGGGACTCACGGACTCAAAATATATAAGTGGACTCACCTGATCCCACTTCTATATATATATATATATATATATATATATATATATATATATATATATATATATATATATATATATATATATATATATATATATATATATATATATATATATATATATATATATATATATATAGAAAGTACTAGAGTAAAGATCAAGTGAGTCCTTTTTTTCTTTTTGAGTCCATAAGTCCTATTTAGAGCCATTGATTTAGATGAGATGGATGGTGGTGATTGAGTCTAGTAATTAAGGTAATATATAACATATTTTGGAAAAAATATAATAAAATCCTCTCTCCTCCCTTAATTATCTCCAACCACCTAACTTACTTGATTATGTTTCATCACATTCAATTTTTTCATTCAAACTCACCCGCCTAACTAAAACTCTTCATCTTCATCATCCCAAACTCAATCTCTCGACTTCTAATTTCTTTCAAAACACACACCCGCTCATTCTTTCATCTTCAACTCAAGCAAGGCTACACACCCGTGTTACATTGACGTATTATAAGTGTTACTTTAATGAACAAATGATGTTACTCCAAGTAATTAATGGTGGTATTCTTTGTCTCATGGTTAAACAATGTTATTATCATTAATTATTCTGACGCATTATATATCGTTCTTTAAAGAACGACAATCGTTAATTTGGTAATGAATGGTTCCAATCCAAGTTATCATCAATTACTTTGGTAATCATTTGTTTAAACGCTGCTGTCCTCAGTTACTTTAATGCATTATGTCTGTTACTCTAACTGACGAAATGTGTTACTCCAATAGAACAAAGATGTTACTCTAACCAAATGCACATGTATTAAATAAAATATAGAGTTAATTGCTACGTAGCACAACGCTACTTGTAAAAAATGTGTACAAAATCAGTTATTCTTGTAAACAAAAAAAGAAAAATATTTTTATCATGACCAAAAACACAAGTATTCTCAAAACACATGTTCCTCCTTATTTTCTTCAGTGTCTTCCTCAGTTTCCTCATTTTCGTCGTCGTCATCCACTTCATCCTCCTCATCCTCATCCACCTTTATCAGTGTTGTCTTGTGCATTCGCATCACTTCCAATATCACCTGCACGAAATTAAACAACGTGTTACTCCCATGCAGCCAATGTGTTACTTCAACTCTTACGTTGTGTTACTCTAACTGGTAAAGTACGTTACTCTAACATCATCATCAAAAACTGTTTCTCAACGTTCAGTGTGATACTGTAATTGCAATTAAGTGTTACTGTAACGTTAATACATATGCGTTACGCCCATGCAGCCAATGTGTTACTTCAGCTCTTACATTGTGTTACTCTAACTGGTAAAGTACGTTACTCTAACATCATCATCAAAAACTGTTTCGTAACGTTCAGTGTGTTACTGTAATTGCAATGGAGTGTTACTGTAATGTAGAGCGTATGTTACTTCAACATCGTGACTGCGTTCATAGAAAACAAAACAATATTATCAGTGGACCTCATTGAAAACCCAAATAACAAACATAAAACTATGGAATCAATATCAATTAACCATCACTATGAATCTATGATGAATGAAAAAACAATATCAACATAAAAATTGATGTAAAAAGGGAACCCAAATCGACATGAATATCAATTAACCATCAATATGAATCTATGATGAATGAGATGACAATGAAAACAATATTAACATGAAAATTGACATAAAAAACGAAGCCAAAGCGACGTGAAAGAAATTTAATTTTTGTTAGTCGATCGTCGAATTATAATTGAAGCAAAACGTGAAAGAAATATCAAAACTCATCATTGTTATACTCGATCAATTGCTTTTCAACAGTTGATGATGATGTCGCGCTCATTGAATCCATAGTAACGGGATTTTGAACCCAGATTTGATTGAATGAATGACGGAACGTGATGATGGAAGTTTTTTTTTTTTTTTTTAGGTTTTGATGAATTTTGCAAGGTGAATGACTGAATGATGAATGAACGTAATCATGGGGGTTATTGTTTCCTAAAATCATGGGAGCTATTTTAGGAACGTAATCTTTTTTTTTTTTAATGCAAATAATTGGAAGCATCTCGTCCATCCATTCTCATCTCATCCAATGGATGAGATGAGGACTTAGGGACTCATATAGAGTAAAGGACTCATAAGAGCCTTACTCTAAAGTACTATATATATATATATATATATATATATATATATAGTACTTTATATTATAGTTATATTAGCATACTAATAATAACATTTTTTTTATCATTATCGCATTTTAATTTTCGTTCTTTTTATCGTCAATTTAAATACCGCGTATGTATATATAGTAGTAAAATTTCGGATCGAACTCGTTTGACTACGACAACCGCTCCAAGTCCGTTTAATCCTTTAACGAGTCGCGACGGAGGTGGCACCCTTTCGAGGAGCGCCGCCCCAAGCACTCAAGGGCATAACGCGATCGTGGTCGTTCGTAGTTGAATGCGTCCAATTCCATTTCCGAGATTAGTACGGAACCCGTTGACGCGAAAATCGACACCACATAATCCGTGAGGATTAGTATCGGTGTCGTGACGCGGAGGGAGACAATTTCGTCACTAATCAATTTTTTTGATCCTAAAATACTTTTTTTAAAAAATACCGATGCCGGTCTCGTAGCTATAAAAATGTTACAGGTAACGAAAACCGAGCCGAATATAAATTATGCCATATTTATATTCGACTCGGTTGACAATCGGTTTTAAACAAATCACCAATTTCGAAATTGCCACCATAGGCTACTCGATCGAGTAGCACTCCAAAAAACAGGCAGAGTGCCTATTAGAAGGCCACTCGATCGAGTCTTTGCCATGACTCGAACGAGTAGACTTCTTTGTTCAAAAACCGAGAGCTTCAAGCATCATCCGAGCCTCGTCTTTTTTTTTTTACGACTTTGGTCGACACTTGTAAAGGCCATCACGTGTGTCTTTTTTCTAAAGAACCATGCATCATCTCATCATTTTAGTCATTCAATTTAGTTACGTATCCGTTATTGTTGCTTATTATTTTTTCTCTATTTTCGTTTTGTTCGGGTTGTATTTCCGCCCGTGTATGTTGTATTTATTTACGAGTTTTACTTATTTTCGATGTTTATCGTTTTATAAAAGAACCTCACATGCTAAATGATTCGACTCAAGTTTTGATGCATTAAAGTGACGTAGCTCCCATATAATTCGCATGTTTATCCAAAAACGTTGTTTGCATAACATTTAGTCATTTTACTAACGCGCGTACACGAACACGAACGATATCTTAGTAGAGGCCGTTAAAGAGCGGGCGGGGTTGGGTGTCCTTTGTGGGCTTCCCAACACGTACCCTCACCTCTTACTCAGAACCATGGTTTCCGGATGTCCGAAACCATTGGCGCACGAGAGTCATTCGATGCATGATATCCGATAACTTGGTATCGGTATCGTAATGCAAAGGGACGAACTCACAAGCTCTAGCACCAAAAGCGGGACGTATTTTGTACACGAAACGCCTAGGTGTAGAGTGAGTTCGAACGGGTCCGAATTCCCATAAAATTCGGTGGCGACTCCAGCTTCGAATTAAATTTCGGCCCGAGATCAATCTTACCACGAGATTCATTCGCCTACCCAAACCCGCGCGTGGCCGCGTCGGTGTGGACCTATGTCATGTCCACAATTTGGCGACTCCGTTGGGCATACCTGATGTACCACTAATCATCGGGGCTCCTAGGGTGAGACTCGAAAAGAAATCGTTCGATTAATAGTGTACGCGCATTAGTTTAATGATTCATGCGTAACCCAAATTTTTTCCGGGCCGGTTACTTGTGACCGACATCCCACTATACCACGGTGCATTCCTAAATGAGTGCGCTAAAGACTTCTATGACCGAACTCGTATGGGTTTTGCGGCATGTCCTAAGACCAATTCGGCTTAGGGAATCCGTCTTGATTTACGAGAAAGCCGTCGTTGTTGGTATAGACCCGATTTTGACCGACCGAGACTTAGTGTAAATGCATACATAGCGTCATTATAATGCTTGTGTGACTACATGCTACTTGGTTTCCGTGTCATTTTTTTCAAAAACCGTCATTTCAAATATGCATCTTTTCAAAATATTTCAATTTTCAAAAATTCGGAATGCCTCCAAAATTTAGACTTAAGATTTGACGCAAAATAGCCTTTTTTTTAGCCGGCGTGCTGCCCATTTCAAAATTCGAATTTCCGATACACCATTCGATTTTTGAATCTTCAAAATTCCATTTCGATTTTCAAAATCCTCGAGATCCCGTTCTCGATTTTCGAAATTTTCAGAAATTTATTTTCGATTTTTAAAATTTTCGAAATTCCAAACATTCAACTCTTCAAAAAAAAACCTTCCTTATTATAGGACCTACCATTATCCGTGTTTCGGGTCTTTTCATAGTATGTCGAAGGTTTGTAGCGTCGAAACTCCGTCGATTTTACATCGCGAGTTTCCCCCCCTTTCCCGAGTCCGCTTTGTCCTAAAAGCACGACCAATCCGTGGAGGGCATACTCCTACCAATAAAGGTCCGTCTAAACACTCGAGTCAAAAGTCTGGGGAAAATCTAACGTGGACCTTCCTTCGAACGGGACTCGGCCCACATAGCCGAATCCTAAGGAAGCCATACCACCCACGAGTCATCCGTCTAGGTGTCTTTCTCGAATCTTTTTCACTTGGTCTTTTTCTCGTCGCTCGGGATATGCTACTTTGATTCCAAGACCTGGGTTCAGTTTCTGATTACACGATATTTTCGGACAGTCCACCGTCAACCAGAAACAGAAACAGGATGGAAGCATCTTTGAACAATTTGAGGACCTCATTGGATGCCATGGTTGCCAAGCAGACCAATATTGAGACCGAGCGAACAGCAATAAGGGCTAACCAAATGACTGTCGCTGTTCGTCTGGCTGTGGTGGAGCAGGGGACTCCTAATGACGAGGCCACTGGGCCTATAGCTAAACTAGTTAGCGCGGTCCGCCGACTAGAGGAACAAGTTCACTTAGCTGGGAGTAACAACATCCATCAGGAGAATAGCCGTAAGTATGCCCCGGTAAGCGACAAGCTACCCGCGAACCTGAATCTCACGGGCTTACCAATGTTTGAGGGGACCGAAGAACCGTTACTACATGTACGGGCCTTTAAAAAATTCATGGCTAAAAAGGGGGATAGATTCTTCGATGTTCAAGAATCTCTTTGCTGCATCCCTTGAGAAACACTCACGGGCCTGGTACTATAGGCTAGACCCAAAAAAATACCTTACTTGGGATGATGTGGCTACGGAATTTGCTCGGAACTATGCTGACAACACCGAGATCCAAACCACAATGCGCTCTTTGGAGGTTATGGCCCAAGAGCCCAAAGAAGGTTTTACCAAATACCTTCAACGCTGGAGGGCCGAAAGCGTGAAGCTGGTCGATAAGCCCAGTGAGAAATCTTTAGTGGAGGCTTTTGTCATGAACCTCCTCCCCTCCTATTGGGTTCATCTCTGGTATGTTGTCATACCCAATTTCACCATTCTTACTGAAATGGGTATGAGGATTGAAGACGATCTGAGGTTAGAGGGCCTTACTAAGGATACCGAGGGGCTTCCTTTTCCACTACTAAGCCCCAAGCTGCAACTCACAGCATTTTCGACGCGGTCAATCTATTAGATGCCCCGTCTAAGAAGAATACTCCGTCCACCTCAAGTATTCACTGATATAGGTACCACATATACTTATGCCTTACAAAGGCTATCCTCCAAGGGCCTAATCCAACCAATAGGTCCAGCTCCCGAAGTTCCGGTCGAGCGACGCTCCAAGAACTACAATGCCCAAGCTTATTGCCAATACCACCGAGGCAATGAGCATGATACCAAAAAATGTTGGAAGTTGAAGCACCTGATCCAGGACTTGATTGAGAGTGGTAAGATCCCGCTGCCTGGAGATAAGCCGAGTAACAAGGAGAACCCTTTCAGCTCCCATTCCATTTTTACCGGGGAAGTGATTGATTGCTCCAATCTTATCTCTCCATTTATCCCGCGAGTAAACGGGATCTGGTTCGACGACGAGAATGATGTCTACCTCGTTAAAGAGGAAGCTGTCCCCATTACCCCCGAGGAGATCCGAAAGACCAAATCCCGAGTCTTAGCCAGTAACCACCTTGGTCGTCCCTATCAAGCCACTAGCTCTAGGGACACCCCTATCCCGACAACCGTCACTGAGCCGCTCAGGATGGAAGTCGCCCCTGTCGAGCCGACCGCTGAAACGGCTCTCGTGAAGCAACTAAAGAAGACCCAAGTTGACCTCACCATATGGCAACTCTTAGTTAGCACACAAGAACATCGAGAAGCACTCACTAAGGCTCTCGATCAAATTAAGATCGATTCTCTCTGGTTACCCCCGCTGAAACGGTAGCCACGATCCTGCCTCACTTGAAGGGCAAAACCAAGGAAGGAGGCCCACTGATCACCTTCTCAGAAGCTGACTTGCCGCCGTTCGGGGCCTCTCATAATCTGGCCTTGTACATCACGGTAATCTGCCGGGGAAAATATCTACCGATGACCCTGATTGATGACGGGTCGGCTGTGAATGTCCTCCTCTTGAGGACCGCCAAAGCCCTCGAGATCACCGAGGCCGATTATATTCCGACTGCTCAGACCATCCCGGCTTTTAATGGGAGCCCAAAGTCGGTAGCTGGGGCCGTAAAGCTGACCGTTATAACGGGCCTAATAGAAAAGGAGCTGGAATTCCAGGTGATTGATGTTACCTCTTCCATCAACTTGCTCCTAGGGAGGCCATGGATCCACGCTATCAAAGCGGTATCCTCCACTCTCCACCGAAAGATCAAGTTGCCCCCGCACGATAATTTTATTACCTTAGAGGCAACCCCAATGACTGTGGCTAGCTGTAACGCCACGGGCCGCACGGACCTCTGGGGGTTCGACTTCGTGGGAATGATCGAGGAAGAATGCCTTTTCAGGCCCTACTTCACAACTAGCATCGACACGATGCTACAAAACCTAGGGTACTTTCCGGGGGCTACTTCCCGACCCGATCTTCCAGTTGGAAAGATCATTGAGGTCCTTAAGGACGAAGACTCTCACTTCGGCCTTGGCTATGCCACCACCCCGGGTAACGTTGTCCGAGCAGGAGTTGAAAAGGCCTGCAACATTATTAAGGGTATCTACTTGAGCCCTTACAGCCCACGGCTGACTGACTACTTTGTCACACTGGTATTTGGGGCTATTCAGGTTGGTCTGTACAAACCCAATGCTATGCACCTCGGGACCCAATTGGCCCGGGACTGCAACTACATTCCGGATGATGTGTTCGCCCTCATCCAGTCTAATGGAGCTGACGATGTTGAGCCCGCGCTGGGGCTACCTTTCAGGGAAGACACCATAACCCCGACTCCAAAGGAAGACCTGGTCAACCTGATTCTCCGCAGCAACAGATTTGACCCGACCAAGCTAATCTCGGATGTTGGCTCCAAGACGGGGAACAAGGCCTGGAAGAAGACTGTCAAGTGGATTGACAGTCAAGGAAGGATCTACAAGGTGGTCACTGGAGAAGGAGACATGCCTGAGTCTGAGTCCGAGTCTGAGTCGGAGTCTGAGTCAGAGTCCGAGGTCGAGTCTAGGAGGTCCGGTGCTAGAGTCATTCTTGTAATCCCTCTCCCTTTAGTTACTCCAGCTGCTGGTGCTTCGGGGTCTGTCCCGAGCGCCTTACCTATCCCGCCACTGACCAATGATCACTGGCTGCTCTTTTCGAGTTGTTTTCCAATTTTTCAATCAATATTAACAGCCGTTCTGCTTACGACTTGTCTTTTTTTAGTTCTGGTTTTAAAAATATTTTGTGCAATGACATTGAGAAACCCAACAAACAGGTATCCTTACCTCCACATCTGATTGAGCAACTGGAGCGAAGGGAATCCTGGAATCCGGTAATCGAAGAGACCGAGTCCATTAATGTAGGAACAACCTTAGAGCACCAGATACTTAAGATAGGGTTATCTTTAGATCCCGAGGAGAAACAACAATTCACGAACCTCCTCCAAGAATTCAAAGATGTCTTCGCATGGTCCTACAAGGATATGCCGGGGATAGACCGGGAAATAGTCGAGCACCACATACCGATTAAAGACGGGTGCAAACTGGTTAAACAAAAACTCCGCCGAATGAGGCCCGACTGGTCTCTCAAGGTAAAAGAAGAAGTCGATAAACAGTTCAAAGCCGGCTTCATACAAGTGTCCGAATATCCGGACTGGGTTGCAAATATTATGTCGGTTCCTAAAAAGGACGGTAAGGTGCGTGTCTGCGTAAATTTTCGGGATCTTAACAAGGCGAACCCGAAAGATGATTTTCCGTTACCACACATCGACATATTGGTGGATAACACGGCCGATCATGCCCTTCTATCATTCATGGACGGGTATGCCGGGTACAATCAAATCAAGATGGCAGAAGAAGATATGAGTAAGACCACCTTCACTACACCTTGGGGTACTTACTGCTATACCGTCATGTCATTCGGTCTTATTAATGCCGGTGCCACATACCAACGGACCGCTACGACTTTATTGCATGATATGATGCATAAAGGAGTAGAAGTTTACGTGGACGACATGATCGTCAAATCCAAAGACAGGGACAGTCACATCACCGCCCTAAGAAAATTCTTCACTCGATTGTGCAAATACAACATGAGGCTAAACCCTCAAAAGTGCAGTTTTGGGGTAACATCGGGCAAATTACTGGGTCATATCGTTAGCCAACGTGGTATCGAGGTCGACCCATCTAAAATCAAAGTCATCACCGAGAGGCAACCTCTTAAAAGCGAAAAAGAAATAAGGGGATTTCTCGGGAAAGTCCAGTATATCAGCCGGTTCATTTCAAAACTGACCATGGTGTGTGAACCGATTTTCAAAAAAATGAAAGTAGGGGAACAGATACTGTGGAATGACAAGTTCCAAGCTGCTTTCGACAAGATCAAGGAAATCCTGTCTGCCCCGCCGGTCTTAATGCCACCTCAACCCGGTTTGCCTTTGTCGTTATACCTAACAACGACCGAGATAGTCATGGGGGCTATGCTGGCTCATACAGTTGACTCTGAAGAACGAGCTATTTATTACATTAGCAAAAAGTTTTAGAGTATGAGTGCAAATAGACCATGCTCGAAAAGACGTGCTTAGCTATAGTTTGGGCCACTAAGAAGCTCCGACATTATATGCTCAGTTACGAGGTTCAGGTATTATCCAAAATGGATCCAATCAAATACCTTTTCGAAAAGCCCATTCTTAATTTAAGAATTTCTAGATGGACCCTAATGTTGGCAGAGTTTGACCGAAAATTCGTACCGTTAAAGGCTATTAAAGGCCGAGCAGTAGCTGAATTCCTTGCCGATAGTCCCGTAACGGAAGAAGGACACACCGACACTTGGTCCTTCCCAGATGAAGATATTTTCCATACCGACACAGAAACATGGGATCTATATTTAGATGGGGCATCCAATTCCGAGGGTTCGGGGTCGGGATTCTTTTAATCTCGCCAAAAGAAGAACACACTCCCGTGTCCATCAAACTGGACTTCGATGTATCCATGGGCTACAAGCCGCCGCCAATTTGGGGGTCACAAACCTCCGAGTACATGGCGATTCATCCTTAGTCATTAATCAAGCACTTCAAAAATGGAAAACTCGGAACGCTAATCTCGTAGCCTACCAGGCACGAGTAAGAGATCTCGAGAAATAATTCCAAAAGGTAGAGTATATATACTTGCCTCGGGAAGAAAATCAGTTTGCAGATGCACTCTCAAAACTGGCATCTTTACTGAATATTCCTGATCACGTGACCAGTATGCCAATTTGTGTTGAAAGACGGTCAGAGCCTGCATATATCAACGCCATTGAGGATATTGAGATAACTGATCCTGAACCATGGTATCAGGATTTATTGACATACCTAACAATCGGGGAATATCCTCCCGGGACCGAAGGCCGGGCCAAGAAAGCCTTACGGAGGCTAGCTACACAGTTCGTCCGTACCGACGACGGACAACTGTACAAAAAGACGGCATAGGAGGCTCTTCTCCTTTGTGTTGATAAATATAAAGCTGAAAAGGTTATGGTCGAAGTGCATGATGGTGAACGGTCCGTATATGAATGCCCAGATGTTAGTCCGAAAAATCATGAGGCTCGGATACTACTGGAATAATATGGAAACAGACTGTCAGTTATATGTCAAACATTGTCATAACTGCCAAATCTTCGTCAATGTGCAGCATATGCCGTCATCTTTGCTATATACCGTGACTTCACCCTGGCCATTCTCGACATGGGGTATTGACATAATCGGGAAAATAAATCACTCTGGTACCGGCGGACACTGCTTCATTTTAGTAGCAATCGACTACTTCACCAAATGGGTCGAAGATGAATCTTATCGCATTCTCAATGCTAAGCATGTTGCCAAATTTATCCAAAACAAGATAATATGTCGGTACGGGATCCTACATGAGTTCATCAGTGATCACGGGACTCACTTTCAAGCCGAAACGGCAACCCTATTGACCAAGTATAAAATTCAAAGGCATACGTCTTCGCCTTATCGTCCCCAAACGAATGGAGCGGTAGAGGCGGCCAATAAAACAATTGTCACCATACTAAAAAAGATGGCTGATAATTACCGGGACTGGCCCGATAATATACATTTTGCTCTATGGGGATATCGGACATCAATCCGCACCGCAACCGGTGCGACACTGTATTACCTAACATACGGGATGGAAGCAGTCCAGCCAGTCGAGTTGGAGGTACCGTCCCTTAGAATCCTGCTGGAAAGTCAAGTACCTGCAGCTACTTGGGTCCGAGTCCGGTATGACTCGTTAGTTCTACTGGAAGAACGACGATCTCGTGCCCTCAACAATATCCAACTTTACCAGAAAAGGATCCAGCGGGCCTTCAACAAAAGAGTAAGGCCTAGGAACATTAAGGAAGGAGATCTGGTTCTTAAGTCTATTCGAGCTTTATTACCATTTGACCCGAGGGGAAAATTCAAACCTAATTGGGCCGGGACATATTTGGTAAAGAAGACTTTATCAGGCGGAGCTGTGATGCTAACAGACCTGGACGGGAATGAGTTTGTCAACCCAACCAACCTAGACCAGCTGAAGCGTTACTACCCTTAAACTCTTTCTCAATGTCATTAGCAAAAGCTTATTAAAATCGTTTTTTACATAAACTTTCAAAAAGCAAGTCAATAAGCTAGAATTATTTATTCTACTGTCGCAAACATCTTGAACTAATGGTCTTGGTGTATTTCAAGATTGCAATTTTACAAAAGCCTGAATTATGTTTGGTTTGATTCCGCTAATTGTGGATACGTAGGCAGCCCCTCAAAAGAGCACAACCAATGCAATCAAGAAAAGACAGGAGCGGTTTAATAATAAGCTCCCTTTATTAATTACTAAAAAAAACCCGATAAACTCGGGAAATTACAAATGCAAGAATTCAGGAAATATTCAAGAAAAAGCACACGACACTCTAAAATAGTAGTAATATTCAAATAATAAAAAGGGTTTTTCTATGGGGTACCCCTCAACTATCGGCTTTTCCAAGTGGTACCCCCGTCTTTTTCGAATTACAAGGTTTACCCCTAAACTTTGTAAATTATTCTATATTGTAACCAAAGTTATAATTTTCCAACGAAAATTTTTCAATTGATGATATAAATAGTGATTATTCCTTATTTTACTTTCATCAACCATGATATATTTCTTCAATTTGCATCGTTTTCTCGAAAAACTCCTTTCACCACACTACGACATAGGGGTGACGAAGGGATTGAGGTTGAAGGATTTAAAAGAGTGGGAGAGATAGGTCGATGTCGGCCGACAACAGAGGTGCGTTGTGATGGGCATTTGGTAGCTTGGTGAATGGTAAAGAAAAAGAGGTGGTTTGAAGCATCAAATTGGTGATTAATATGTTAATTATTCATTTAAAAAAAAATTGTAATACACTTATCACTTTAGCTATGATATGGAGTGATAAGTAAAGTTTAGGGGTACACCTAGTAATTTGAAAAAGGCGGGGGTACCACTTGAAAAAGCCAATAGTTGAGGAGTACCCCATAGAAAAACCCTAATAAAAAACTAAGGACTCGGTATTTAGGGCATCTTGCCCTTCCCCTTGTCCTTGGCCTCCTTGGCCGTCCACTGGGGACGACGTGGAGGGGAGCGCTCTCGGATCACCACGGGAACCTCTTTAGCCCGGACTCGTTTCTTTGAACTCGAGTCCTGGATCACCTCAGTTGGCCCAAGCGGGGCATCACAGGTTCAGGTAGTCAATCACGCGGGCCTAGTTGGTCTCTGGCCACCAGTTTTGGCCCGAGCCGTCTCTCCAAGTCGGTCTGGGGGCTTACCCGCCCCCGCACGCCGCTAGCACCGACATCCTTAGCTCGAGTCTTAGTTTGGGACTTAAGACCCGATTCTAATCGGACTAAAGTAGCCGGAGTATCTCTTTCGTCGAAGAAACCCCTGTTGTCCTTTACCGTCTCCCGACGAACCAATTCGAAGGCCTCGTCGACCTTCAAAGCTTTGCGAGCCTTTTCCGACTCCTCAGAAGTCTACTTCCGATACGCTTTCGAAACCCAAGCGGATTGGCAGGGGTTGGGAATAGTCCACGTGGGACGGGTGAACCACCTTCGCAGCCACGTATCGCACATAGCGTCCGTCAATTGGAGCGAAACGCTAATGATAGCCTCAGTTTCGGGGATCCGCTGAGACGAACCGAACTGCCTCAGGATGCGGTCCGGATATATGTGAACAGTCCAGTCAAGTGACAGGATCACCAGGTAGCGGGCTTGGTCCCTCTTAGCCAGCCCCGTCAGCTTCGAAAGAAACCACCAAGCGACGGTCCACCTAATCAACGGACCACCATGAAATACCAGCTCCTCGTCCCAATAAGCCCGGTTCACGTAATGAGTCGAGCTTATCCGTCGCCTCCTCGAGCAAATTTGACTGCTGCAGTAATTGGTTATACTTGGAGGAGACTCTACGATTGATAGACGTTCAGATAGCCAAATCTGAAAAAGGAATCCATAAGTTTTGTGAGTAAAGGTGAGGTTCGCTGAAGGCCACTCGATCGAGTACTGCAGCTGACTCGATCAAGTAGCCCCTCTAAAAACGGGCAGAATACTCTCCTCAAGATCACTCGATCGAGTGACTCATGTACATCAGAAATTTTGCGTAAAAAAAAACGTGAGATATATACCTGCAGAAGGCAGACGCTCCCCGTCAGCTGATGGTCCGGATCGAATCTCCTAGCATCGAGACCCATGATGATTTCGCCCCGTCACTAGCCAAGCTGGACTGTGACCAGTCTACATCTAGTCAACCACACCGATTAGCCTGATCTGACCCAAGCACGAGTCAGCCTCCATTTTTCCCTCGAAGACATAACGGTGGAGCATGCAAAAGGCGAAAGCCCTACGCCTATGGGCAGCAGTAATCCTCACATCCTGGGTATTCATAAATTTGTCAGCCAGGTCGAAAAGGGAAACAGAATTTCTCCGCACCATTCGATTTGTCTCAGCATGAGACAAACCTAAGAAATCCCTTAGCCTCCTCCTCGGATCAGGATAAAACGGAGGGATAGCAAGACGAGCAATAGTGCTCCAACCGCCCACAGCTGCAATCTCCTCAGGGAGAGGACACACTTCTCCTCGCGGAAAAGCAAAAACGTGATGGGTAGTATCCCAAAACGCTAGAGAGGCATCCAAAAAGTGTGAGTCGACCCTGAGACGTTGAACTGGGAATAAGGCAGCAATTCCCATCTGGGTCAGTTGAACTTTCTCCTTGTCCCGAAAGTATTGGGACTAGGCCAGAAGCATCACAGTCAGATTCTCGATACCCATAGCAGATTCTTGAATCTAGGAGGTTTTTGAGAAGAGAAAAGGAGAAGAGTTTGATTTGGAATACAGAAAGTTGAAGAAGGAGTCCTATATTTATAATAGGAAACCCTAACTGTAACCCTAACTGTCATCTCTCCTTAGCAGACACGGGCCCGGTGCGCGCGCAGGCCTGATCTTAGATTTCATGCTAGAATCCAGGATAGGAATCAAGCCGTCCCGAGCTTTCCTAAAAATTTCTAAAAAAATATATATTCCAAAATTTTGCTTTTCAAGAATCAATATTTTATTTCCCCAGCGTGAGTCGGTGTTTTGCCTATGTCTTACATGCGAGTTGTTATGTGTTAGCATACAGGTACACCCAAGACTTCAGAAGCAAGTTTCCACGCAGCTCATTTACTCCCCATGGAGCTATCGTTATCAGGACAGGTATGACCTTATGCTTATGGCTGGCGAGCCCTTCACGCGAGTCAAATGGACAATAAACGACCCGACCGGAAGGCTGCCAGGTTTTAATCCTCAATTGGCCTGGTAGCTACTCTGACTTTCGCCTTGTCCAAGCCTCAGTCAGAGTGGGGGCTCTGTAGATGATGAGTGTTATTTATATACATATTTTCATCCCCTAATTGTTAGTTTTATCTCGGGTTTTGCGCTTAACTCGTTAATAATGATGCAATAAATACTTTGAATGTCGATACTTTCGTATTTGTGCGTATTTTGTAGATTTGGATGCATTTGGAGCTAATCAGAGCATTACGGAATCAATAATTGAAGAATTCACATCAAAGCACGGAATTGAAGGAAGAAGATGCGGAATACATGAAGAAACAAAGATCAAAGAAGGAAAAGACATCAAACGAGACGAAAGAATGACCGTCTACACAAGGGTCAAAGTCAAACGTTCGTAACTTTCGTAATACAACTCCAATCAAGGTAATTTTAGTAGAGTTGGAAAGCCCTTTCTCTTAGCTTTCCAACCATATATTGTACGTCCAATTTGAACCAGTAACGAAGAAATGGCAGCCGTTTGAAGTAGAGCGCGCAATGCTATGACCTACAGCGCTACTCGATCGAGTGCCCCTACTGCACTCGATCGAGTGCCACTCCGTAAAGCTCTCTGCCAATATTTTTGGGAGTCACTCGATTGAGTGCCATCAGGGCACTCGATCGAGTGCACCCAACCCGGGCCTCGCTTCAATTTTATTTTGACTTACAATTTGGGCCTGTTTTCAGTCCAACTGATTCTCTTTAAATCAGTTTTCCTGACTCATATGTTATTCTACTTTTTTCCTTTACACAATTTAGAACTCCTTTTATTTTTCATAGCATAGAAGTTTATGTAGCTTTCCAGTTTCCTTCGCGAGATACATTGAACTCCATCCTTCCCTTTTCAGATCTTGAATTATTCGGTATCAATACTTTTAATTTAATTTCAATTTCAGTTTTCTAGTTTAATTCTTGTCTTAATTCATCTTTCGTTTTCCCAGTAATTTTAATTTCAGTTTTTGTCTATTATTTTCTAGCATAGAATTATTATTGTATCTCATAGTTTAATTCGATTCATCTTTATTATGTTTACGTGCAATTCATCTTTTGTCAGTTCGATTATAATTAATATGAGTAGCTAAATTTTATCTAGGGTTTAAGGAGATCAATGCGTATTATTAGGGTTACAGTCAATTGACTTGTTTCTAATCGTATGAATTATCGCCTGATTATCGTTTTAACTCTGATTAATTGTTTGATGCATAATTCAATTAATTAGTATCGTAAATTAGGACTTTTCGCCGACCGGGTTAAGAACTAATTAGGCCACGATAGTTTAGGTAGACTGACTTAATGCTAGCGACTGCAGGTTAAGTTTAGATCTAAAGGTTGTAATGTACCGACCGGACCTGCACCTTAGCTAGTTCGATCATTGACCTGTTAGTTGACTCCCTGACCCGAGTAATATTTATTGTGAACCTGAGACCCTAGACTTTTCTCTTATTGATTTACCTATTACTCCCTCTGTTCCAATGAATTGTTTGCCTTTCCTTTTGGCACCAAGGTTAAGGGAACCAATGAGGAAGTGACATGTAGAGCAAAACTCATGAGAATGATCAAATTGCATATAAAAAACATTCCTAAAATAGAAAGGCAAACAATTCATTGAGACGCCCCAATATAGAATAGGCAAACAATTCATTGGGACGGAGGGAGTAGTAATTAGTTATTAGCCTACCAAAACCAACTCAACTGTGACCCATAACCTAGAGTCCAAATCTTAGGAATAGACAACTAAATTCTGTCTCCTTGTGGTTCGACCCCTGATTTCACTATCTACATTAGTTGGTAACCTTAGGGTATCTTTGATTAGGGATACGACTAACCCCGGTTAAATTTTGACGCCATTGCCAGGGAGACGAGGTTATTTAGTTGTTTATTTTTTGTTTTAGATTTTAGGTTACTTTTCGCCCCGGGGAGCATCAGTTCCTTGGGGCAGTTGTCACTGGGTTTTGTAGTTTCCTCTTGTACCCAGGTTACTACCGCTAGCTAAGATGCCGAATCATGCTAGCTATTCAGAGCCAGTGAAGACGGCTTTGCTAAAGCCGATAAAACGGTCCACAGTTACAACTGGGTTGTTTGAAATCCGTCCTGCTTTCATCACTTTAGTGGAGAAAAATCAGTTCGGAGGTACAGCAGGGGAAGATCCGGCGAAACATATACGGATCTTCACCGACTATTGCTCCACCATTCCACTCCCCCCGGGAGTTACTCAGGAGCAGGTGATGGAGATGGTGTTCATGTTCTCCCTACGTGACGATGCTAAGTGTGGACATGACATAGGTCCACCCCGACGCGGCCACGCGCGGGTTTGGGGAGGCGAATGAATCTCCATATGAGATGGTCAAATTGAAATTTAAATCGAAGTTGGAGTCGCCACCGAATTTTATGGTTATTCGGAACCGTTCGAGCCCACTCTATGACAAAGTGGGCCGTGTACAAAATACGGCCCATTTCCGATGTCAGAGTTTATTGGGCTCGTCCCTTTGCAGTTCGATACAGATGCCGACTTGAGCGGTTAATCGTATATTGAATGACTCTCGTTGCCAATGGTTTCGGGCATCCGGAAACCACGGTTCTGAGTAAGGGGTGAGGGTACGTGTTGGGAAGCTCACTAAGAACACCCAACCCCGCCCGCACATTAGCGGCCTCTACTAGGATATCGAATGATTTTTTAATACGCGCGTTAGTTGAACGATGAATGATATGCAAACATTGTTTTCCTAAGCATGTGAGGAATTGAATGGGTTGCTAAGTCGGTTTAATGCATGAAAATTAACGTCAAAGTTGAATTTAACATGTGAGATTCGTTTTAGTATAATAAAACAAATGATGAAAAATAAAGGATGAATTTGCTACAAGATAAACAAACGAGTTAGTATCGATTTGTAAATAATAATATAGCAAATAAATATGCGAAATCGAGAAAATAAATGTTAATCGAAATCTTAAAAATATTGTTGAAAAGACGTTGTTTTGTATAAGAAACGATGTTCGAAAAATAATAAAAAAAGGAACGAGAAAGGCGCGCCAAGGCAGCTGGCCGCGCGGCTCGCCCGGGACGCCGGCGGGTCGCGTGGCAGTCTGTTTTGAAATTGGTTTTCGAAAACTCGATGCTTTTATTAAATCGCATATGAATATTGCATAATTCGTACTCGACTTAATATTTTCGATATTCGTTATATTCGATAGTTGACTACGAAGTCAATATCAAATACTTGGAATAGTTTTAGAAAAGATGTAAATTTTAGAAATCGATTCGTAGTATAAATAATAAAACGTCCGAAAAAGTTAAAAAAAGGTTCGGGTTTCAGGCCCGTGCGCGAGTCGCCTGGGCATGGCGCGACTCGTGTGCGGGTCTGTCCGATTTTTATTTTTTTGTTCGAAATTGCTAAATTTGATGAATCGCGTACAAAATATGAATTAATTTGTATTCGACTCATGTTTTCGATATTCGTTGTATCCGATATTCGATTAAGAAATCGATATCGGATGTTCGGAATGAATTAAAAAAGGTTTTGTAAAATTGTTTGAAAAAAGAATTTGAACGAAAGAAAAGATGTATTGATTTTAAACATCGTCGAGATCTTAATATAATTCTTTTCGATACAATATTCGATTATAGAAAATCGACATCATATTTTTAAGAATGTTTGTTATGAAAATAATTTTTTCGTTAATATCGATATTAAAAATAAAATAAAAAAAGACGACACTTGACCCGTAAAAAGAGAACGGACGACGAGGAAGAGAAGAGAAGAAAAGGAGAAATCGGGTTTGATTACACCCTCAACCTACATGCTTTTATTAAATCGGATCGGGGCTCGTCGGAATGTGGCTAGGCACGGGAGCGTCGAGGTGATTTCGGTCGGGTTAGGGTGGTTCGGTGAAGGTGACGGGTGAAGGGTGTCGGGTATCAGGACCGGTTTCCTTCGGGTTTTGGATGCACTATCGGTTTCTCGATGCTAAGTTGTAAGGATGATTGATGGATGTTGCTAATGAACGATTATGAAAGTTGTTGTTCTGATGATTTCTGATGTGTGTCAAAAGTGTTGGATGAGGGGTCCTATTTATAGGAGGTTCCCGACCTTGGGTTAGAAGAGTTTGAATACCGCTTAGGATAGGAAATGTAGGAGTTTGAGGAGCATGAGAATTCCGTTTTCTTGGCAAAGAAGAAAAGGCTACTCGGCTGGTTTGATGCTACTTGGCCGAGTATTTGTGCTCGGTCAAGTGTTTGAATCGGTTTTTGGATAGGATTCCTGTTTGAGATCGAATTCTACCTCAAACAGAATTGCTTAATATTTTGTGTAGCTGATTTTTTGTAGAGTTTGGGTAAGAACTGGACGCGTGAGATGCCACGGTCAGTCCGCAAGTCTCGGGAAAAAAATCCTTGACTGGGTTTTGACTCGGTCGCTAAAAGACGGTTTTACCCCTGGTGTCGGATTCGACCCAAATTAGTGTTATTTGACTTGAAACGACCCACTGGGCCTGAATTTGAGGTTGGTTTTGTGAAATTTGTACCCCTTAAAAAGCCCAAGCTAAATATCCATGTTTCGAGCCCATTTCCGAGTACGTTAAAGCATGTTAGCGTCCGATCATCATCGGGTGTTTGTCGGAAACTACTATAGACACCTGGTGGTCAAAATGTGGGTGTCTACAGAGCCCCCACTCTAACTGAGGCTTGGACAGGGCGAAAGTCAGAGTAGCTACCAGGTCAATCAAGGATTAAAACCCGGTAGCTTCCGGTCGGGTCGTTTAAGGTCCATTAGACCTGCGTGAGGGGCCCGCCGGCCACAGACTAGAAATGTACCTGAACTGATGATAACTCCGTGGGGGATTGAACTCGTCGTATAAGACTTAGGTGCGCCTATATATTGGCTCACCCTGTTAAATGCCGCTGGGGAGTTATGTGAATTGCGCGGTCCTGAATTGTACCTGTATAAGTTACATAAAATTTTGCATGCAACACGTAGGCGAAACAAATATGACTCGCGCTGGGGAGTAAAAATGATTTTTGTTGCATTTTGAAATCGAAGTCCTGAAAGCAACTCACGTGCTAGGAAATAGGTTTTCAAAATTGAAAGGGTTGAAAAGAAATTTGCAGTTTAAATAGATTGAAATTTGACCTTGTCGAAAAGATTTTTTTTCAAATGGCTAAGTTTTTGCAAATTTTAAAATGAGAATTTGAAAAGAGAGGCCTACCGGCAGACTCGACTCTGGACGCGATAGGACGAGTTGACAGACACGACTTGGACTCTCTAAGGGTTGGACCGTGACTTGGTAAGGAGGTGGGCCACCTAAGATGACAAGACTCTTAAGTTGCGCTATTCCGTAGCCTAGGCGAGTGACAACACGTTCGAATCCTCCGAATAGGAAGGCTGTGCTATCGGGGGATTGCAATAGTCTGTAATGAGACTGTTTTTTGAGGGCCTTGGCAGTGGCAATGTTGTAGACTAGTGCTCTTTTGAATCCTTTTTGATTTTAGGGTACATTTCCAAAGTGGGCATTGCCTCGAGTCCTGATAGATTCTTGTCCTCGAGTGAGCCGAGTACTAGGACACACTGTAGAAAGGTGGCTAGATTTTTAAAATTATTTGGATTATGTGAATGGATGGAGAACTTCTGCCTAGGAGAAGCCTCCAGAATGACAAAGCTAACTGTCGAGAACATGACAGTGTCGTGACCGGAATGATGGTGCTTTTTGAATGTGTCAATGTGGGTGGTTGTGCTTCTGTTGAAATGCTGCCTACGTATTCACATGTGGTGAAATCAAACCAAGCCGTAGTTCAGTGGATTATGGTGCCTAGTTTATTAGGGCTTTGTGTGTAGCTAGCCATAGCGATGGTGTAGGCTAGGTGCATTCCCAGTGATGTCTTGATCAAAGGGCTAGAATGGTAAGGATATTGATCCTGTGACTGTGAGCGTTCTCCGGGATAGCCCCCAGAGGTGGTGTGCACTATTTGGGCATGTTCTATGCCGACCGCAAGTTGAGTTCCCGTGTTCGGAGTTGGTAACTGGTTTGAATGAGAAGAATTGGGATGGGATTTTAACGAGTTCTGCTCTCGGGGATTTTAACGAGTTCTGTTCTCAGGGATTTTAACGAGTTTTGCTCTCGGGGATTTTAACGAGTTTTGCTCTCGGGGATTTTAACGAGTTTTGCTCTCGGGGATTTTAACGAGTTTTGCTCTCGGAGGATTTGACGAATTTTGCTCTCGGGGGATTTGACGAGTTTTGCTCTCGGGGGATTTGACGAGTTTTGCTCTCGGGGGATTTGACGAGTTTTGCTCTCGGGGGGATTTGACGAGTTTTGCTCTCGGGGGATTTGACGAGTTTTGCTCTCGGGGGGATTTGACGAGTTTTGCTCTCGGGTCTTTGTATGGTGATTGTGAATTTTGTTATGTAAAGGGGAAGTCGAGTAAAATGGCTCGAACTTTGATCGGGATAAGTTTTGATAATGCGAGATCTGATTTCCATGTCTGGCCCTAATGGTTAGGGGTATCCTATGGAGCTTGAATCCTCAAAATTCCGGGCTGTCTCTGGCCTGGGTCTCGGGAAGGTCTTGAGGGTTGTAATGTGGGAAGGCTAAATGTGGTGTTAGCTGACCAGCTTGATTGTCTCTCCCTTATTGGATGACATGAGTATTGATAATTTTGAATTGGTCGTTTTCACTACGGTCATGGTTTGTTTGAATATTTTTTGTTGACCTCTTAGCCCCGGTCTCGGGATTCTTCATTTGGATTGACCGCTTAACCTCGGTCATGGGTGCCTCTTTTTTTTTTGATAATGGCCTGCTTTTTTGTTTTGGGCCTTTTGCTTTTTTTTGTTTTGTTTTTTTTTGTCCAGTTTTTGTTTTGTTTTGTTTTGCTGGTCAGACTAACACCTAAGGTAGGGATCGGTTAGTCTTATTGGATGGGTGTTTTTATTGTGGGAAAATGGGCTTGCCTCCCGTCTTTAACCCAAACTAGGAGACTACCTAGATTTGTCATAGGATTCGATACCGCTCCTGCTAAGAGTAGTTATGTGGCTTTCTATGGAACAGGTAAAGGAAAACACGGGTCTCATTTCCTGCAGTCATTATAGATGTGCCTATAATAGTCACGTGCGTGTGCTCACAGTGATGGTAGTGTTCATCATGTTCTCGGAAACACATAAGGAAATTATATATGAGAGATTGAAAAGCTGACTTTATTGAATTTTGAAAAGATGACAGAATGCAACTGACTCTGACTCTGACTTTGAAATTGAAAGAAATAGAACGTCCTAGACTCGGACTCAGACTCGGACTTAAACCAAATCTAGACTCTCGGATGGTGTTGTCAATTCAGCTTCTAAGGACTCAAGTTGATGTCCAGTATAGCCTCCAATAGACGCTTCATCCAGATCTTCATTTTGTCGAAGATCATCTTCAATCCTAATGCCCATCTCGGTAAGCACTGCAAAGTTTGAAATGCCGGCATACCTAAGATGGACGCGGTAGGAAGGGAGGAGGTTGTTGATGAACGCCTCCACTAGTGTCTTCTCGTTGGGCTTGTCTACCAACTTCACACTTTCGGCTCTCCACCTTTGAAGGTATTTGGTGAAACCTTCCTTAGGCTCTTGGGCCATAACCTCCAGAGTACGCATGGTAATCTGGATCTCAGCGTTATCCGCGTAGTTTCGCGCGAATTCCGTTGCGACATCGTCCCAGGTTTTGTATTTCTTGGGATCAAGCCTGTAGTACCAGGCTTTCGGGTGCCTTTCCAGAGAGGAAGCGAAGAGATGCTTGAACATGGTCGATTTGACCTCCTTAACAGCCATAAAGTCCTTGAAAGCCCGAATATGGAGTACCGGGTCTTCCGTCCCATCAAACATTGGTAAGCCCGTTAAGTTGAGGTTAGTGGGCAGTTCATCGGTCAAGGGCGAGTAGGTACGGGCATTTTCCGTGAGGATGGTGTTTCTGGTGGTCGAGTGGACCTGTTCTTCAAGTTTGCGAACGGCGCTGACCAGTTCAGCTATGGGCCTAGTAGTTTCATTCCTGACCTTAAGAGTCCTTTGCTCCACGGCACTCAAACGGGTGGCAATGGTCGTTTGTTCGGCCCTGATAACCGTCAATTGGGCTTCAAGCTCAGCTAGAGAGGTTGTCAATTGGTCCAAAGTTTCTTGCATTTTCTGGCGTCTGGTTACCGGTGGCTTGTCTGAAAGAATACCGCGTAATCAGAGAAGTTGCTTCGGAACTCAATTTCACCAAGGCACAGGAAATAGCGCGAGAGGAGAGACGACTCCAGTTTGACTCGGGTTAGACTCTCCTAAGACAAATGTGTAGGGTATGATTCTCGTAGTGACTGTGATTAATCACTCCGTCGGAGAATAGCCCCCAAGTGAGACTATGGACTTTGATAGGACCCAGATGGTGTGGCATCTAAGTGACTCGAAAGTGGGGTACGTGAGACAACACGTGCAAGACATGATCCTTAGAGCAACCGCGATTGATCGCTCTGCTGAAGGGTAACCCCAGACTGGGAATGAAGACTTTGTTAAGACTCGAGTGAGTGACCCTTAGACGTAAGGACCGTGAACCTTTTGTTATAGGGCTATGCCTTGTAAAAGGTTGACTCGGAAAAGACACCTAGACAGGTGACTCGTGAAAGGTGGATCTCCTTTAGGATCCAGGTATGTGGGCTGGGCCTTGTTCGAAGGAAGGTTCATGTGAAACATTCCCAGACTTTAGACTCGATTGTGTAACTGGGCCAACCTTTGTGGGAGTATGTCCTACGTAGTTGGGCCTTGCCTTAGTAAAATAAGGCGGACTGGGATAGGGGGAAAATCCGTGATGTAAGATCGACGGAGTTTCGACGCTAGAGACTTCAACGACTTATGACACGACCCGACACTGCTAAATACGGGAAGTCTAAGAAGGGGAAGTTTTGAAATATGATATTTTTTGAAAAGGCCCGAAAAAAAATCGGGGAGAACCGACCCTTTTTCGAAGTAAACGGAAAAGGTGGGCCGGGTGATGGTTTGAAAATTTCGAAAATAATTTCGAGTTTTGAATTGGGCATAATACCGGCTAGAAAAAGGTTATTTTGAGTAAAATCATAAGTCCTAAGTTCGGTATATGTCCGGGGTTTTGAAATTGGATATTTTGAAAAGGATGCAAATTTTGAAAATGACGGTTTTGAAAAAAGATGATGTGGATCAAGTAGCACGTAGTCATGGAAACAGTATAATGACGCCATGTATGCTCTTAAGCTAAGTCTCGGTCAGTCTATAAGGGTCTATACCAGTGTACATAGCCTATCGAGAATCGGGGCGGACTCCCTAACTCGAGTTGAGATTAGGACATGCCGTAAAACCCATACGAATCGGCTAATGGACACCTTTGACATAACCAATTTGGACTATATCAATGGTATAGTGGGACGTCGGTCACCAGTACCGGCCCAGGAAAAATGGGGTTATGCATGAACCGCAAAACTAAAACGCGTATTGTACTAGTCAAACGATTTCTATTCGAGTCTCACCCTGAAGGATACCGAAGGTTATTAACGCATCAGTAAATCCCCAGCAGAGTCGCCAAATTGTGGACATGACATAGGTCCACCCCGACGCGGCCACGCGCGGGTTTGGGGAGGCGAATGAATCTCCATATGAGATGGTCAAATTGAAATTTAAATCGAAGTTGGAGTCGCCACCGAATTTTATGGTTATTCGGAACCGTTCGAGCCCACTCTATGTCGTAGTGGGCCGTGTACAAAATACGGCCCATTTCCGATGTCAGAGTTTATTGGGCTCGTCCCTTTGCAGTTCGATACAGATGCCGACTTGAGTGGTTAATCGTATATTGAATGACTCTCGTTGCCAATGGTTTCGGGCATCCGGAAACCACGGTTCTGAGTAAGGGGTGAGGGTACGTGTTGGGAAGCTCACTAAGAACACCCAACCCCGCCCGCACATTAGCGGCCTCTACTAGGATATCGAATGATTTTTTAATACGCGCGTTAGTTTAACGATGAATGATATGCAAACATTGTTTTCCTAAGCATGTGAGGAATTGAATGGGTTGCTAAGTCGGTTTAATGCATGAAAATTAACGTCAAAGTTGAATTTAACATGTGAGATTCGTTTTAGTATAATAAAACAAATGATGAAAAATAAAGGATGAATTTGCTACAAGATAAACAAACGAGTTAGTATCGATTTGTAAATAATAATATAGCAAATAAATATGCGAAATCGAGAAAATAAATGTTAATCGAAATCTGAAAAATATTGTTGAAAAGACGTTGTTTTGTATAAGAAACGATGTTCGAAAAATAATAAAAAAGGAACGAGAAAGGCGCGCCAAGGCAGCCGGCCGCGCGGCTCGCCCGGGACGCCGGCGGGTCGCGTGGCAGTCTGTTTTGAAATCGGTTTTCGAAAACTCGATGCTTTTATTAAATCGCGTATGAATATTGCATAATTCGTACTCGACTTAATATTTTCGATATTCGTTATATTCTATAGTTGACTACGAAATCAATATCAAATACTTGGAATAGTTTTAGAAAAGTTGTAATAGAAATCGATTCGTAGTATAAATAATAAAACGTCCGAAAAAGTTTAAAAAGGGTTCGGGTTTCAGGCCCGTGCGCGAGTCGCCTGGGCATGGCGCGACTCGCGTGCGGGTCTGTCCGATTTTTATTTTTTTGTTCGAAATTGATAAATTTGATGATTCGCGTACAAAATATGAATTAATTTGTATTCGACTCATGTTTTCGATATTCGTCGTATCCGATATTCGATTATGAAATCGATATCGGATGTTCGGAATGAATTAAAAAAGGTTTTGTAAAATTGTTTGAAAAAAGAATTTGAACGAAAGAAAAGATGTAACGATTTTGAACATCGTCGAGATCTTAATATAATTCTTTTCGATACAATATTCGATTATAGAAAATCGACATCATATTTTTAAGAATGTTTGTTATGAAAATAGTTTTTTCGTTAATATCAATATTAAAAAAAATTAAAAAAAGACGACACTTGACCCGTAAAAAGAGAACGGACGACGAGGAAGAGAAGAGAAGAAAAGGAGAAATCGGGTTTGATTACACTCTCAACCTACATGCTTTTATTAACTCGGATCGGGGCTCGTCGAAATGTGGCTAGGCACGGGAGCGTCGAGGTGATGTCGGTCGGGTTAGGGTGGTTCGGTGAAGGTGACGGGTGAAGGGTGTCGGGTATCAGGACCGGTTCCCTTCGGGTTTTGGATGCACTATCGGTTTCTCGATGCTAAGTTGTAAGGATGATTGATGGATGTTGCTAATGAACGATTATGAAAGTTGTTGTTCTGATGATTTCTGATGTGTGTCAAAAGTGTTGGATGGGAGGTCCTATTTATAGGAGGTTCCCGACCTTGGGTTAGAAGAGTTTGAATACCGCTTAGGATAGGAAACGTAGGAGTTTGAGAAGCATGAGAATTCCGTTTTCTTGGCAAAGAAGAAAAGGCATCTCGGCTGGTTTGATGCTACTTGGCCGAGTATTTCCGCTCGGTCAAGTGTTTGAATCGGTTTTCGGATAGGATTCCTGCTTGAGATCGAATTCTACCTCAAACAGAATTGTTTAATATTTTGTGTAGCTGATTTTTTTGTAGAGTTTGGGTAAGAACTGGACACGTGAGATGCCACGGTCAGTCCGCAAGTCTCGAGAAAAAAATCCTTGACCGGGTTTTGACTCGGTCGCTAAAAGACGGTTTTACCCCTGGTGTCGGATTCGACCCAAATTAGTGTTATTTGACTCGAAACGACCCACTGGGCCTGAATTTGAGGTTGGTTTTGTGAAATTTGTACTCCTTAAAAAGCCCAAGCTAAATATCCATGTTTTGAGCCCATTTCCGAGTACGTTAAAGCATGTTAGCGTCCGATCATCATCGGGTGTTTGTCGGAAACTACTATAGACACCTGGCGGTCAAAATGTGGGTGTCTACACTAAGGAATGGATCACCGACTTAGACCGCACAGCTGAGGAGATTACTGACTGGAAATCTCTTGTCTTAGCTTTTTACAAATACTATTACCCACCTCAGAAGACGAACATGCTAAGAAGTCAGATAACTAATTTTCGTCAAACTCCTCACGAGAATATCTATGAGGCTTGGGTACGATTTAAGAAGTTGGTAAAAGAGTGCCCACATCGTGGGTTTCAGGTTTGGTTTCTGTGCAATTAGTTTTATAACGGTTTATATGACGATTGTCGTGCTACACTTGATTCCGCAGCTAATGGAAGATTCCAAAACAATGTCGATGACGATAAAGCTTGGAAGATGATACAGGATATGGCTACTCACCACGCCCGATGGGGTAATCCACGAGGTAAGACTCGCGGGACTGGTTTAGAGAGTGAGACAGCCAATGCTGTGGCAGCACAGTTAGCGGCGTTGACTAAACGTCTTGATGCTTATGAAGCCTCTAATTCCAAACGAGTCAACGCACTTCAAGCTTCCCGTCAGATTATGGGTTATACGAATCAACCACCACCCTTACCTCCAAATAATAATCAGGTTTTTTCTTCTGTTCCTCCTCTTAATCATAATATTCAGTTTAACTTTAACAGGCAATTAAATCAAGGAGGACAACAATTCTATCAACAACAACAATTTGATGTCGTTTCGCAAGCTCAAGCTCAGGCGAATAACGAATATGCGGAGATTGCACATCACAAGATTTTAGACAATCAAATTGCCCAGCTGTCCGCTCAAAAGCATCAAAGAATCTCGGAGACTGAACAGGTCAATGCTATTACCATACTACTCCAACCCGGTGAAGGTGACTTAGTGGATATTGTCGATGAAACCGAGTTAGAGAAGCTGGAATCAGTCAAGCATAAATCGGTCGACAGAAATTATGAGGTCAAGGGCGAAACATTATGTGGCTTAGAACCCGATAGTGACACTCGATTGAGTCACTCAATTGGAGTTGATCGAGTAACCCCACGAAAATCGACCAGGGAGGTTTTGAATGGTCAACTCGATCGAGTCACGTCTGACTCGATCGATTCACGCCTAACTCGATCGAGTGGAGCACCTGGACTCGATCGAGTCGCGCTGGACGAGCCTAAAGTCCGTATCTTGCCATCTAAATCATCATCTCGGCCTTCTCCTACTGAAATTCCTACTCCGGTTCCTCCCGAGACAGCTAAGCAAGCTCCGATACAAATCGCACTTCCTTTTCCACAATAACAACGCAAGAGTCAGCTAGATCAGAAGTTCGGTAAATTCATGGAGGTAGCAAAAGATCTTCAGGTAACCGTTCCCTTCACTTAATTGATCACGCAGGTACCCGCCTACGAAATTTTTTTGAAGGAAATAATTGCCCGGAAGAACGGTTTTGATGAGGCCGAGACCGTGGCATACGCCGAGGAACGCAACACAGTCCTAAATAGCCAATCTCTGCCTAAGCTTAAAGACCCATGGAGTTTCTCTATTCCTTCTACTATTGGCACTTTTAATATCGATAATGCTCTTTGTGATTTAGGAGCGAGTGTTAGTGTGATGCCATTTTCTATTTTTACAAAATTGAACATAGGTGAGCTGAAAAGCACGAGTATGACCTTGCAAATGGCCGACCGCTCTCTTAAACACCCTTTAGGTGTCTTGGAGGACGTTACGGTCAGGGTCGGAAAGTTTTTTATTCCCGTAGATTTTGTGATTGTAGACCCTTCCTACACACGGCGGGGGCGGTTATAGATGTTAGGAAAGGAAAACTAACACTATCGATAGGAGAAGATAAGCTTTCCTTTGGTTTTAGCTTGACTCCGAAACGTATAGTTGAGTCGTGTTATACTATTTCTGCTATTAACACGTCATCTAATGAGTCTATCAATGTTATTCGTAGGAATATCGAGGAAGCTACCATGCCACCTAGCCTTGCCGAGCTGGAATCGCGAAGATGCAGAGAGGAAGTGGATGAAATCGAGCGATTGCTCTATGGAGACCCGGTAGAAAAGGTTCGTACTTGGGAAGAAGAGGTCGATGAAATTGAACGACTGTTCAACGGTGAAGTTTCCGAAATTGAGATGGTTCATACCACCGATTACAACGAGCAATCTGAGTTTTGGAAAGCCGAGCTCGATGAGATAGAAGCTGCCCTCCGGGAAGATAGGGCCCTCCGGACGGTAAAGGAGGACGCATGCGCTATTAGTGACACAGTTGCTGAGACGAATCCTCCTCCTCCATTGCTCCAGACACCAATTCGGGAACCTCTAACAGAAAATCGTGCACCTGAGCTATCTACGCCTAACGAATTAACCGTTCGAGTTAATTTCGTCCTGATTGCTGATTTCGGTGGATGCGATCCATCTAAGGAATTCCCTTTTCCTTATTTTAATTTTTTCTATTTAATTGATAAAAGGAATTTTAAATCTAGATACACGGAGCACTCTCATAAGCCGTCGATTAAGCTGAGACGGTTTGATTTTTTAAATTTTAATGCTTCCGTGCCTATACTGTGCTACTTATGCTTGTATGTAGCACATGCCCGAATGTTCGATTTGCTCCTACGAGCTCTAAGTTGTTTTGATTTCATTAGGGTTCAGATTGGAATATCTTGAAACAGGAAATTTGGTCGTGCGGGACCTGTCTGAAACCAGCGCTAGTCGGGAGGAAACCCGACATCATTTGTATATGTTCCTCCGCTTTTCAGCTGGTTTGGGGGAGCTACCCTTGTATACGGTAATTTCTTTCCTTTTTATTTTTGTTTTTCATGTTTTCTTAGATTTTATTTCCCCTTAGGTCAAGTTGTCCTTAGGATTGGCTGTGGATTTGCTGTCTTATCTGCTTTAGAGTCACATTGAGAACACTGTGACATTTAGGTTTGGGGGAGAGTTTGTGTGCTTTTGTGTGTTTTATTTTCCGTCGTGTGTTTTACTGTTATCAAAAAAATCCAAAAATATTTTTATTTTGTTTGTTGTGTCTGATATAGAAGCATGCAAAACGACAATGATTATTACGCCCTTAACATGATTTCTCCTAATTTTCAACTTACTTCGTGCCTGAAAACGCGTTTTGTCTTGGGATTTGATTAAATTGATATGATATGCCTATTTGAACTTTTAATTGCCAAGTAAATTTGACCACTTGTCGGCAAGCCACAAAATTCTGAGGATTTAGAGCTTCCTAGGCCAGTAACATCCATAACTGGTCTCATTAGTATTTAGGATCGAGTGGTTTTCTCCTTGTGAAATGTGTAACATCAATTTGCATAAATATGACGTCCGTGTCTTGATATTGAATACGTGTTTGGTTTGAGGAGGAGGTACATGAGGAAAGGCATTTTTTTTGTTTTTGATGAGCTCCACATAGCCAAAAATGACCCATTTTTACTACCTTGTAGATTTAGGTCATTTTACTTTGTTTAGCCCATTTCAATTGTTGTAAGCCGGTTTTCATTGCCTATATTAATTAGCCACAACCAAGAATAGCCTACCTTGTCGGGACAGTTGCAGTGAACTTAATTAGAATTACTTCACTATTTGGTCATGTTTGGAGATTTCTACATCTTTTAGGCTTAGTGTGTAATATTGTTGTGCGACTTTGTATTCTCCTTCCCCCTATTCAATATTTGAAAAAATAGAAGCATGAAAGAAAAGAATGAAAAAAAGAAAAGAAAAAGAAAAAGAAAAAGAAAAAAAAAATGAAATATGAAAAATATGCTTCTTGTACCATTTCGTGGAATGGTCGAAAAGATTGAAACTAGAGATTAATTGAGAGGATGAACAAAATTCCCTCTTACACCTAATCTTGAATTTATATCTCTAGTTGGTGGTTAGACATTATTTGTTGGGGTTTTTGATGGATAGTTTTTATTGTGTATCTGCGACTGGGCCCGGTTTTAGCTCCACATTCCCATACGTGCTTAGGCACAATCCATTTTCTTCCCTTACCCATTTAGCCACCCTTTGTAAGTCCTTGGCATGTACTATGGCCCTAATTGGTGGGACATGTATTTGATTGGGGAGATTGATTTCATATTCGATTGCATGCATATTTCATAAGTCGAGTGAGTGTCTATATTCTTCCTTATCTTCACATTTATACTCACCTGTTCTTATGAGTGTTGAGCGATAACCGCGAGGAAGTCCGACATTGATGGTCTTGCAAGATTGAAAGGTTGGCAAACAATTGTTCATTCATGGCATGATTATTGATTTAGTTTTATTCTTTAACATTCCGTGTTTTCTAGTCGGTTTAAGATGATTTTTAGGAGAATGATTGCAAGTTTGCTTTGAGTCGTGCTTCACATCACTTGTCCTCTCTTGTATTTATATGTGTGGTTTACTTGAGGACAAGCAAAGGTTCGGTTTGGGAGAGTTTCATGAGTGTTATTTATATACATATTTTCATCCCCTAATTGTTAGTTTTATCTCGGGTTTTGTGCTTAACTCGTTAATAATGATGCAATATATACTTTGAATGTCGATACTTCCGTACTTGTGTGTATTTTGTAGATTTGGATGCATTTGGAGCTAATAAGAGCATTACGGAATTGATAATTGAAGAATTCACATCTAAGCACGGAATCGAAGGAAGAAGATGCGGAATACACGAAGAAACAAAGATCAAAGAAGGAAAAGACATCAAACGAGACGAAAGAATGACCGCCTACACAAGGGTCAACGTCAAACGTTCATAACTTTTGTTCTACAACTCCAATCAAATTAATTTCAGTGGCGTTCGAAAGCTCTTTCTCTTAGCTTTCTAACAGTATATTGTACGTCTAATTTAAACAAGTAACGAAGAAATGGCAGCCGTTAGAAGTAGAACGCACAATGCTATGACCTACAGTGCTACTCGATCGAGTGCCCCTACTGCACTCGATCGAGTGCCACTCCGTGAAGCTCTCTGCCCATATTTTTTGGTGTCACTAGATAGAGTGCCATCAGGGCACTCGATTGAGTGCACCCAACCCGGGCCTCGCTTCAATTTTATTTTGACTTACAATTTGGGCCTGTTTTCAGCCCAACTGATTCTCTTTAAATCAGTTTTCCTGACTCATATGTCATTCTACTTTTTTCCTTTACACAATTTAGAACTCCTTTTATTTTTCTTAGCATAGAAGTTTATGTAGCTTTTCAGTTTCCTTCGCGAGATACATTGAACTCCGTTCTTCCCTTTTCAGATCTTGAATTATTCGGTATCAATACTTTTAATTTAATTTCAATTCAGTTTTCTAGTTTAATTCATCTTTCGTTTTCGTAGTAATTTTAATTTCAGTTTTCGTCTATTATTTTATAGCATAGAATTATTATTGTTTCTCATAGTTTAATTTGATTCATCTTTATTATGTTTACGTGCAATTCATCTTTTGTCAGTTCGATTATAATTAATATGAGTAGCTACATTTTATCTAGGGTTTGAGGAGATCAATGCGTATTATTAGGGTTACAGTCAATTGACTTGTTTCTAATTGTATAAATTATCGCCTGATTATCGTTTTAACTCTGATTAATTGTTTAATGCATAATTCAATTAATTAGTATCGCAAATTAGGACTTTTCGCCGACCGGGTTAAGAACTAATTAGGCCACGATAGTTTAGGTAGACTGACTTAATGCTAGTGACCGCAGGTTAAGTTTAGATCTAAAGGTTGTAGTGTACCGACCGGACCTGCACCTTAGCTAGTTCTATTATTGACCTGTTAGTTGACTCCCTGACCCGAGTAATATTCATTGTGAACCTGAGACCCTAGACTTTTCTCTTATTGATTTACCTATTAGTAATTAGTTATTAGCCTACCAAAACCAACTCAACTGTGACCCATAACCTAGAGTCCAAATCTTAGGAATAGACAACTAAATTCTGTCTCCTCGTGGTTCAACCCTGACTTCACTATCTACATTAGTTGGTGACCTTAGGGTATCTTTGATTAGGGATACGACTAACCCTTTTCAGTAGACACCCGCATTTTGGCAGCTAGTGTCTATGGTAGTTCCCGACAAAACACCCGATGATGATCGGACGTAAACATGACTTAATACGCTCGAATACGGACTCGGAATCAATAGTATCCGACGTGGGCATTTAGCGGAGTACAAATCTCTCAAAACCGACCTCAAATCCAGGCCCAGTGGGTTGTTTCCAATAAAATGAGACTAATTTGGGCCAAAACCGACACCAAAAATAAAACCATCTTTTAGCGACCAGGTCAAAACCCGGTCAAAGACGAATCCGACCCCAAAAATCAGCCGGGTGAGCTTCTAGAAGATTACGCCCAATCAGCCTTTTCAAAAATTCAAAAAAGTCAACCCCTTCCTAAATTGGCTCACCCGCCTGATCCACTCGATCGAGTGGATTGACCTCACTCGATCGAGTGGAGCCACAACAAACCCAACAGACCTCTTTTTCAGGGCACTCGATCGAGTGCGCTAGGGCCACTCGATCGAGTGACCCTAGGTCGAGGGGTGTACTCTATAAATACCCCCCTTGTGCTCTTCCCATTTCAGATTTTTCACTTGCAAAAAACCCTACATTTTCAACCCTAATTCACATATCCTCACTACACTACAACCCTAAGCAATCCCAAGCAAAAACCGAGTCCTTTATCCCTCGAAAAACCGAAAAACCATCTCCATACATACACACACCATAACTCTACTTACATCCTCGATACTCCCGCGCTCCCGTCGCTATTACGTACGAGTCCGTTTCCGAGGCCATTTTAAGCATGTAGGTTGAGGGTGTCATCAACCCATTTTCTCTCTTTTCTCTTCCTCTCTATCTCATATATATATATATAGAGAGAGAGAGAGGGGGGGGGGGGCAGGATCTGGTACATTTGTCAAATTTGCTACAATTTACCTCTTAATTGTGGCCATTAGATCTCACATGATCAAGAGCTGAGATTAAAACTCTCTAAATCCCAAAGCATTTTTTTTTCAGAATTTTATACTTATTTCGATGTACAAACAAGATTATTTTAATGAAGAAACGTAGTTATTTTATAGTTAACTCAATTGTTTACTGAGAATAATGTTATCAGGTTATTTCAATGTAAATACGTAATGATTTCAATGTAGAAAGTCAGTTATTGTATTGAATAACTTGTGTTATTGTATTGAGATGAAACTCAATAGAATAATGTTATCTGATGTTACGTAGTTATTCCAATGTAGAAACTCAGTTATTATAAATCGTGTTATTGTATTGAGATAAAATTCAAATATAATTAACTTTATAATAATGTTATATGATTTTACTTGGTTATTCTAAAGTAGAAACTCAGTTATTGTAATGAATAACTCATGCTGTTATATTTGGCCGATACTCAAATATAATCTGTTTTAAAATAATGTTATATGATTTTACGTAATTATTAATCCAATGTAGAAACTCAATTATTGTAATGAATAACGCGCGTTATTGTATTGGGATGAAACGTCTTGCATATCATTGAAGGTGCATCCTGCAAAAGAAACTTCACTGAAAGAAAACAACAAAGAGGGAGTTAATTATAGTACAAAAAAATATTGAAGTACAATAATCACATATGTGCTATAGAATAACTACAAAAACACTATAAAATAACTTTGACTATAAAACATAATTACTAATATAATGAAATAAATTCAAGAATAATATAGAATAACTGCAACAATAGTATAGAATAAGTAGAATAACATAATAAAATAATTGGGTATTTCATAGTAATAATAATGTACCAAAACAAGAAATTCTTGCTATGAAATAATATGTAGTTATTTCAATGTTCATATTCATGTATTTCATTGTTCATATTCAAGTATTGCAATAACAAGTTCAGTAAACCCTAAAAACTCAACGAATTAACATGAAGACCATCATATCCTAATATTGAAACGCAGTAAATTCTAAGTTCAAAAAATTTGAAAAATATGCAGACTGATAACGTAGACTAATAAATTGAAAAAAAATTGAATAACGCAGACTGATAAACGCAGTACTAAATAAATTGAAAAAAATTGAACAATACTAAGTTGAATAATACTAAATAAATTGAAAAAAATAATCATACAGTACAAAAATTATGTGAACGAACTCGTTACATTTATGAAATCTGTAGCAAACGAATTGCAATTTTATGAAAATTTTGTGAATGAGTGTTTAATATAGAACGAATTGCCCAATTAGATTGACAATTAGATTGACGAATTTGACAAAATTAGGAATCAGAACGAAATCAAAAAATCAAAAATCAGAACGAAATTAGAAAATTGACGATTAGAACGAATTGACGATTAGAAAATTGACGAAATCACGAATTAGAACGAAACTCTGCACTATGAAATCAGAATGAAAATTAAAATGAAAATACCTAATTGATGGAGTAAAGGGTTTATTTTGCCGGAAATCAACGAACAAATTGATGGAGTAAAGTGTTTGGAACGAATTTGCCAGAAATGTCGAGGTTTCTTTTGATGGAGTAAAGAGTTTTTTTTGTTTAACATGATGTTGTGAATTAGGTTAGGGATTAGGTTTTCTTCCTATTGGTGGAGTAAAGAGTTTGGGGAAGGATTAACGTGATGTTTTCATTTAATCTTGGCCTTTGATTTAACTGTATTTGATGGTCAGGATCAGTAGGTAAATTGTAGGAAAATGTAGGAAATGTAAAAGATCTTACTTCTATATATATATATATATATATATATATATAGAGAGAGAGAGAGAGAGAGAGAGAGAGAGGTAGGTTCAAATAAGGTCAACAACTATTTTAAGGTCATAAGTTCCAGTTTTAAAGTTACACAAAAAGTGCTTAAAGTTACACGAGATGAGTGATAAAGTTGCACTTTATCACTTGAAGTGATAAAAGAGCTGAATGTTATAGTTACATATCAATTTTAAACAAATGCAACTTTATTGTATGTCATCTGTAACTTTAATATAGATTTACAGACTCATGGTGACCTTATTTGATCTCTACTCAATATATATATATATATATATATATATATATATATATATATATATATATATATATATATATATATATATATTGTACTTTATATTATAGTTATATTAGCATACTAATACTAACATTTTTTTTATCATTATCGCATTTTAATTTTCGTTCTTTTTATCGTCAATTTAAATACCGCGTATGTATATATAGTAGTAAAATTTTGGATCGAACTCGTTTGACTACGACAACCGCTCCAAGTCTGTTTAATCCTTTTACGAGTCGCGACGGAGGTGGCACCCTTTAGAGGAGCGCCGCCCCAAGCACTCAAGGGCATAACGTGATCGTGGTCTTTCGTAGTTGAACGCGTCCGATTCCATTTTCGAGATTATTACGGAACTCGTTGACGCGAAAATCGACACCATAATCCGTGAGGATTAGTATCGGTGTCGTGACGCGGAGGGAGACAATTTCGTCACTAATCAAATTTTTCGATCCTAAAATACTTTTTTATAAAATCCCGATGCCGGTCTCGTAGCCACAAAAATGTTACGGGTACCAAAAACCGAGCCGAATATAAATTATGCCATATTTATATTCGACTCGGTTGACAATCGGTTTTAAATAAATCACCAATTTCGAAATTGCCACCTTTTCGAAACGAGCAGCAGCTCGTACAGGGGGCACTCGATCGAGTGCCATAGGCTACTCGATCGAGTAGCACCCCAAAAAACAGGCAGAGTGCCTTTTAGAAGGCCACTCGATCGAGTCTTTGCCATGACTCGAACGAGTGGACTTCTTTGTTCAAAAACCGAGAGTTTCAAGCATCATCCGAGCCTCGTCTTTTATATACGACTTTCGTCGTCACGTGTAAAGGCCATCACGTGTCTCCTTTTTCTAAAAAACCATGCATCATCTCATCATTTTAGTCATTCAATTTAGTTACGTATCCGTTATTGTTGCTTATTATTTTTCTCGCTATTTTCGTTTTGTCCGGGTTGTATTTCCGCCCGTGTATGTTGTATTTATTTAAGAGTTTTACTTATTTTCGAAGTTTATCGTTTTATAAATGAACCTTACATGCTAAATGATTCAACTCAAGTTTTGATACATTAAAATGACGTAGCTCACATATAATTCACATGTTTATCCAAAAACGTTGTTTGCATAACATTTAGTCATTTACTAATGCGCGTACACGAACACGAACGATATCTTAGTAGAGGCCGCTAAAGAGCGGACGGGGTTGGGTGTCCTTTGTGGGTTTCCCAACACGTACCCTCACCCCTTACTCAGAACCATGGTTTCCGGATGTCCGAAACCATTGGCGCACGAGAGTCATTCGATGCACGATATCCGATAACTCGGCGTCGGTATCATAATGCAAAGGGACGAACTCACAAGCTTTAGTACCAAAAGTGGGACGTGTTTTGTACACGAAACGCCTAGGTGTAGAGTGAGTTCGAACGGGTCCGAATTCCCATAAAATTCGGTGGCGGCTCCAACTTCGATTTAAATTTCGACCCGAGATCAATCTTACCACGAGATTCATTCACCTAACCAAACCCGCGCGTGGCCGCGTCGGGGTGGACCTATGTCATGTCCACAAGAATAAAAAATTATAAAAACGACTCCTAGGACACAGAAAATGAAGGAAAATTTAGGGTTAAATATATATACGAAATGAGTTCGTCAAATCCCCCAAACCAAACCTTTGCTTGTCCATAAGCAAAGCAATCATCAAAGTATATGGACAAGTGTGGACATGACGTAGGTCCACCCCGACGTGGCCACGCGCGGGTTTGGATAGGCGAATGAATCTCGTGGTGAGATTGTTCTCGGGTTCGAAATTTAAGTCAAAATGGAGTCGCCACCGAATTTTGTGGTTATTCGGAACCATACGAGCCCACTCTATGTCGTCATGGGCTATACACAAAGTACTGCCCACTTCGATTTCAGAGTTTATGGGGCTCGTCCCTTTGCATTGCAATATCGATACCGTTTAAACCGGCTTTCGTATATAGAATGACTCTCGTGCGCCAATGGTTTCGGGTATCCGGAAACCAAGGTTCTGAGTAAGGGGTGAGGGTACGTGTTGGGAAGCCCACTAAGGACACCCAACCCCGCCCGCACATGGCGGCCTCTACTAAGACATCGTCCGTGTTCGTGTACGCGCGCTAGTAAAATGATTAAATGATATGCAAACAGCGTTTTTAGCTAAACATGTGAATTTTGTGTTAACTACGTCATTTTATGCATCTTGAATATGGTCGGAGTAATTTAGCATGCGAGGTTCATTTATAAAGCGATAAGCAAGTAAATAAACAAAACTCGAAAGTAAACAACGTACAAGTTACACGGGCGGAAATACAACCCGGCCAATACAAAAATTGCAAATGATATACAAACGAAATAATAAATAATAAAAAGTTAGGAACGGACCCGTATGTAAGCTAGACCGTGAATTGTGTAGATGGACAAACCCCGATTAAATACACATTGCATTGTGTATTAAACGAAGGACGGAGACATAGGACCTAAGCGTGATGCTAGCCCGACCCCATGTCTCAATGCCTTGTCCCGACCTATCACGTCAAAAAATCGATCAAAGTCGCTATAGTGTCGTGACATGCGCGAGTTTTGAAAAATAGGTTCACGTGATTGACTTTACACGTGTCGACTAAAAGTCGTAAAAAAGACAAGGCTTAAATGTTGCAATTAAGCTCTCGGTTTTCTGGGTTACAGGAGCCACTCGGTCGAGTCATGGTCTGACTCGGTCGAGTGTGTCCTCGAAAAGGGTTCTGCCCAGGTTTATGGATGCTACTCGATCGAGTAGCCCCTGTACGGGTACCAACTCGCGTCATTTTTTGGTTTAAAATCGATGGTCGGCCAAATCAAATACAAATATTGCATGATTTGTATTCAATTTGGCTTCCGGTGTTATAATCGCGTATGCATGCGATTATAATACCGTTATCGGAATTTTGTGAAAATGCTTGTGCTAGATTAGAAATTTTGTATTAGTGACGAAATTGCATCCCTCTACGTCACGACATCGAAACTAACCCTTTCGGATTATGTGATGTCGATTTTCGTGTCAACGGGTTCCGTACTAATAAAAATGGGATCAAATGCGTTCAACTATTATTAATCGCGATCACGTCACGCCCTTGAGTACATTGGGGCAGGGCTCCACCTCCGTCGTTGCTCGTAAAGGGATTAGATGGACTTTAGGCGATAATTATAGTCAAACGTATTTAAAACCGAATTTTGATACTAGTATATATATATACGGTATGATAATGTTAGTAACGAGAATGTAAAAAGTTAGTATACAAAAAAGTAAAATGTTAGAGTTATGTTAGAATTAGTGTTAGGATACTAGTATAGTTATTATATTGATAATACAGAAACGTAAATAAAAATGAAGTAACAAGGATCGAAATGGGGTTTAGGACACCCTCAACATACATGCTTAGTAGGGACCTCGGAAATGGACTCGTAAATAGCGGTGGGACGCCAGAGTATCGAGGATGTACGCGAGTTATGGTGTGTGTGTGTGTGTGTGTGTTTGTCGGTTTTTGAAGAGCAAATGGCTCGGTTTTTGTATAGCTTTGCTTAGGGTTGTAGTGTGGAGAGTTTAGGTAGATTAGGGTTGAAAATGTAGGGTAAATGTATGTAAAAAAACTGTTGTAAAATGAGAGGGGGTCGTGGGGTATTTATAGAGTTTACCCCACGACCTAAGGTCACTGGATCGAGTGGCCCTAGTGCACTCAGTCGAGTGCCCTAGAAAATGGGCCTGATCCAGAAAAATGACGCTCTACTCGACCGAGTGGGTCAATCCACTCGATCGAGTGGATCAGGTGAATCGAGCTAAAATAGGAAGGAGTTGACCTTGTTTGATTTGGTTGCTCTTTTTGAATTGGATTTGGCTGATTTTTGTGACGGGTTCGTCTTTGACCGGGTTTTGACCCGGTCGCCAAAAGACTGGTTTTATTTTTGGTGTCGGTTTGGCCCAAATTAGTCTTATTTTGCTCGGAACGACCCACTGGGCCTGAATTTGAGGTTGGTTTTGAGAGATTTGTACTCCGCTAAAAGTCCATATCGGATATTATTGATTCCGAGTCCATATTCGAGTATACTAAGTCACGTTTGCGTCCGATCATCATCGGGTGTTTGTCGGGAACTGCTATAGACACTAGCAGGCAAAATGCGGGTGTCTACAGAGCCCCCACTCTGACTGAGGCTTGGACAAGGCGAAAGTCAGAGTAGCTACAAGGCCAATCGCAGATTACGACCTTGCAGCCTTCCGGTCGGGTCGTTTATAGTCCATTAGACTCGCGTGAAGGGCTCGCCAGCCATAGGCAGAGGGTCATACCTGTCCTGCTGATGATAGCTCCGTGAGGAGTGAAACTTGCTTTTGAAGGTATAGGTGCACCCGTATGCTGATACATCATAGCTCTGATTGTAGCATTCTGGGATAAATATTGACTCACGTTGGGGAGTGAAGTAGTTGCGCGGAGACTTGCTTCTGAAGTCTGGGGTGTACCTGTATGCTGACACATAACAAATTGCATGTAGCACATAGACAAAACACCGAATCGTGCTGGGGAAAAACTGGTTTTTGAAAAGTCGAAAAATTTTGAAAGATTTTTTTTTTCACAAAATTTATAACAGAATTTTTAGAAATTTCTAGGAAAGCTCGGGACAACTTGATTCCTATTCTGGGTTTTCGTCTGAAGTCAGGCCTGCGCATGCTGGGGCCCAGGTTTGCTGAGGAGGCAAGGTAGTTAGGGTTACAGTTAGGGTTTCCTATTATAAATATAGGTCTCCCTGCTTCAGTTTATTGTATCTCAAAAAAAAAAATTCCTTCTTCTCCTCAAAATTTCTTAGTCTTTCGAGAGGATTCAAATTCCTGCCACGGGTATCGATCACCTCACTTCGATGCTTTTTGCCTGGTCCAACACTTTCGGGACGAGGACAAAGTTCAGCTGACCCAAATGGGGATTGTCAGCCTGTTTCCTCTTCGACGTCTAATAACTGATTCACACTTTTTGGACGCCTGCCTGTCGTTTTGGGATACTACCCATCACGTCTTCACGTTCCCGCAGGGAGAGATATGCCCTCTTCCCGAGGAGATCACAGCCATTGGAGGTTGGAGCCCTGTCGCTTGTCCTGTCATCCCTCCGTTCCACCCGGACCCGAGGAGGAGGTTGAGGGATTTCCTGGGTCTGTCTCATGCTGAGACAGATCGAATGGTGCGGGGAAATACTGTTTCCCTCTTTGACTTGGCTGACAAGTTTATGAACAGTCAAGATGTAAGGGCTACCCCTTCTCATAGGCGTAGGGCTTTTGCCTTCTGCATGCTGCACCGCTACGTTTTTGAGGGGATGATGGATGTTGACTCATGCTTGGGTCAAATCAGGCTGATCGGAGTGGTTGACCAGATGGAGACTGGTCATAGCCCTGCTTGGCTAGCCACTGGAGAAATCATCATGGGTCTGGATGCTAGGCGACTTGACCCAACCCGGCAACTGACGGGGAGTACCCTTATTCTGCAGATATATGTCTCACAATTTTCATTTTTTTGTGTGTTTCGTGCGATTTCTTGAGGTTCGTAAGTCACTCGATCGAGTGGACCAGTCACTCGATCGAGTGATATCTTCAATAGTGCTTCTGCCCATCTGTGGAGGGCTTACTCGATCGAGTCAGATGCTTTACTCGATCGAGTGGCACTCTTAACGAGATTCTGCTTGCCTTTAGAGAGCCTTACTCGATCGAGTCAGACGGTATACTCGATTGAGTGGGCTGTAGCGAACCATTCAGTTGCTTACGAATTTTGTATATTCTCTTTGCAGGTTTGGTTGTCGGAACGCCTGTCAATCATAGAGCCCCCTCCGAGCATTCCCAACTACCGCAGCAGCCAAATCAGTTCAAGAGGGCGCCGGATAAGCTCAAGTTACCATATAAATCGAGCTTACTGGGATGAGGAGTTGGTGTTCCATGGTGGCCCTCTAATCAGGTGGACGGTCGCTTGGTGGTTCCTTTCTAAACTGACGGGGATGGCCAAGAGGGACCAAGCTCGCTACTTGGTGATCCTGTCCCTTGACTGGACACACTAGTACAAAATATACATTTGGCTAGTGAAAAAAGTTACGGTTGCATTTAATAACCGTAACCAAAATGTTCTACGAGAATAGGATTTACAAACGGCTATGGTTGTTTTTAAATAACCGTAGCTAAATATAAAAGGTGTCGGTTGAGTACCTAAACCATAGCCAAAAGTAAATAGAAAAGGCAACATTTGTGATTAACAAACCGTAGCCAAATATATAAAGCTTTGATTGTGGTTCTAAACCGTAAGGGTAAGTTATTGTAAAGGACAACGGTTGAATTTCGTAATAAAGTAATCGTAGCCATTTATATTTCATACTCTTCATTAATAATTAATAATTAGTTTTAATTAATTCTTAAACATAGTACAGACCCATTCCTCTTCGTCTCCCACTTCTCTCTCCCAAAACCACCCATCTCTTTCTCTTCGACCCCTAACCGACCTTCATCGATCACCTCGTCTCCATTCCCCACCACCGCAGCCTTAAACCCTACCTCGGTCTTCAACCCCTTTGACGTCTCCAATCTCCATTGCCCAACCACTGCATCCCCTTTGGTGCCTTCATAATGCCTAGTTCATCTTCCTAGCTCTTAAATATACCCAATTTCCCCACCACGTTACGCCTCCCACCAGATTCATCCCCTTTCTTGCTTAATCCCACCAAATTCGTAAGTCGTTTTCATTTCGACTCTGTAGATATCTGATTTCTTATCAAATTTTTTTTCATAATCTGATTTTTCTTTGTTCCTTTGAGTCAAGTTTCATTTTTATAGCCTGTCAATTGATTTGAATAACACTGTTATGAATTTTTATTAGTGCTCCCGTACAACACCATGATGCAAAACATGTTTCAAAAATGCAAAGTTATGTAAGAGTTGCTTTGGTATATACGGAGTATTTGATGGGGAATGCAGGGTATTTGAATGCTAATACAGATTAAATGCTGCATTGAGGTACTAGCAATGTGCTTTTGGTTGATGCAAGCTAATTTAGTCGCTGCAAACTGTGTGACTAATGTAGCATGCCGCAAGTATCTTCAATAACCTCCCTTTTGGTCTGAAATTTGAATTGATATCCGAACTTTAATCTGAATTAGATGAAGTGAACTGACGTAGTAGTATATATTTATATTACATGCAAATTATGCGAGTGATGTGCCTAAACTGGCCGGGTTTGGATACTTTCCTATAGATTGAGAATGAGTACGGAAATATAAGATTGCATCTTCGCCAAGAAGGTTATAATTATGAGTTGGGCGGCGAAGATGGCGGTTAATACACAGACAAGTGTTCCATGGACCATATGCAAGGACATAGAAACTCTTGATCTTGTGGTAAGTCCCTTGTTGAAGTAGTAATCCTCAGCTTTTGGTTAAGTATGCATCGACAACACAGCTGCATTCTCAAGGAATCGAACCATAAACCTTTGGCTAATTTCTGTCAACACAATATAAAAATTCAATATCTTCCAAATTCTCATGTTATTGAGTTGTTGTCTGTTGTCTAAGGCAGATTAACACATGCAATGTCTTGTCATTAATTTACATCTAATAGAACATACAAACCGAAACTATGGACAGAGGCTTCGAGTTGCTGGTACTTTTCTTTCCATGGTTACGGTTTGTTGGATCGGATGCAAACGTTTTCCTTTCCGGAATTCAACGGGTGTGCTAATTCTGAGTAGGTTCTCTGAGTTTGGTAAGTCTAGCTCACAAAGATCACCACAGGATTTGGCTTTTGCCATCTCATGGTTCATACAGTCAAAAGGATCCTTGGTGAACTATTACATGGTATGCCTCTAGCAAACCACATCTTTCTCAATTGACTCCTTTACAATTCTTTTCAAAAATTGCCAAACTCGTATAACTGCTTCATTATGAATCCCTCTTCCCACTAATCTGCTTCAAACATGGCTGATTAATGAAAAAATATAGCAATTTTAGTCATATACGTGCAAGTATTTTTTTTAACACAAATTCTTGGGAGAGACGGTCTCTCAATAACTTATTGAGAAACCACTCTTCAGTACCACCCTATGTTCTATTCGTACCCTTGAATGACAACTTTGTTTTGTACCTGTTTTTATAAGAAGCGTACCCTCTTAATATTGGTGTACTCTTTTATGTTAATCGTACCCACTTTTATTAGGTTTGGTACCACTGTTACTTTCATTTGTACTTACTCTTTCAGTAAAGTTACTGAGAGACCGTCTTTATAATCTTTAATTTCTCACTTTTTTACAACCCTTTTGCTTTCCCTTTTTCTCATTGACTTTTTACTTGTATGTCAAGTGATCAGAAGTCATAACTTCTAATTCAACTTCCACGTTCAATTGACCCCAACGTTACTGACTTTATGCTATAATTTTTCTGGGTTTTTTTTTATTTTACAGAAAGATTTTATAGAGCAAGAATGTTCACTGCTGGTTGATGAAGGTGCGGTTATTATTCCTGATGTTATTCAAGTTTTTCAACTTGCTAGGCAGCGTGTCTAGCTTGTTGTTAGGTGTAATTCATTTCATCTATTCATTTGTGTATATATGCTGATTATTTCTTTGTGAATTATATCAGAAGATGAAATAACTTTATTGATTTAGGCATTCATCTTTGTTTTATGTGGCAGAGAAATTTGTCATAAGAATGTTTATATGTTGGAGCCTAGAGAAAATTTTTGCTATATACGTGAATCAAACCAAACAATAAAAGATGTTAACATTTCTTCAAAATTTGCAAGTTTATAACTATCCCCCCTTTTTTCAACTTAAAGTAGAAGGGACGTATCCGCCTTGAACAATAATTCATATACTTATGTAAAGAAACATAGTTTGAAAATGTCACATGCTTTCAAGTATTTGACATGGGTGAATGTACAAATGTCTGGTTTAACTCTTTTATACTCCTGTGTTGCCACATTTGAATATATGCGAGGAGTATTTTATTGAAGTGGAGACAAACATTAAAAACCGGAGACTATAAAGATTTTCTTGTCCGTGTAGTTTTTGCAATAGTTCTCTTGTATACCCTTCTCATGATAATAATAATACAAAAAAACATAGGTATAAGAATGAGATTTATAGTAAAGCGAGGTGTCCTCTTGTTTTTATTAACTTGATAAAATCTTTTATAATTAAGTGGCTAATTAAGGTGACCACACGTGTATTTCTCGTACTTCTTTTCCTTTACCTTATTATGTTTTCAGGTAAGTTTACCTACTTGTTGGACAAGTCTAGTGGGAGCTATTGTGATTAGGTTCATTATACACCATATCGAGATTGTGAGTCATCCTTGCTTACGATAATATTTCAACAATAAACTTGCTTTTACGAGTTAGCTGATCTCAGCCCTCTCTCTTGTTATTTATCCTTTCAACTTTTATTTACTATCCATTGAAACAAGTGATTCAGTAAGCTGCAGTACTCATAATTTTGTGGGAAATGTCTCCTATTAAATCAAAGATGATCTATATGTCAGAAATAGTGCAGCCTATAGGTTTTGGTATCACTTAAAGGTTGGCGAACTCCGGTAAGATGAGGATTTGAAAGAGACCGATATCGACACTCTCACCATTTGAGAAGATGTATATATAGAAGTGAATTCACCATTCATGGATTTCTTATACAAGTGAAGAGATCAAAGAGGCCGCATCTCTAGTAATTTTGCCATCCAAATTTAAAGAATAATAAGTAATTCAATAATTTAGTGATGATTTTGAACAAATTAGTGTCCGCGGATGTATATTATTAATTGGGTCATTTTTTGTATATATGACATATGGTAATGGTATAAAAAATAACAGGTTCATCAATTACATGAAACCCAAAAAAATATTGCAATAGTTTTTTTTTAAAATTTTAATCAAGAAATGGCTTCGGTTGTACATTATGCGTCACCTTTTGTCAAATTTTGACTTCGGTTCATCTTAGTAACTGAAGCCTCTTATCCCCTTTTGGTTACGGTTCATCTTAATAACTAAAGCCTTTTATCCACTTTTGGCTTCGGTTGCCCTAAACAACCGAAGCCAAAACGTCTTTTTGGCTTCGGTTCAACTTAACAACCAAAGCCTTTACTGTGTTTTTGGCTTCGGTTCCTATAAATAACCGTTGCCGTAAATATTTTTTGCTTCGGCTAATAACCGAAGCCACAACTCATGGAGTTAATGCTACGCCTTGATTTACTACGCCCATATAACCGAAACCATATGTCCTTTTTAACCGAAACCACAACTGTTTTTTGTACTAGTGACAGTTCACATTTACCCGGACCGCATCCTGAGGCAGTTCGGTTCGTCTCAGCGCATTCCTGAGACTGAAGCCATTATTAGCGTCTCGCTCCAACTGACAGACGCTATGTGCGACACCTGGTTGCAGAGATGGTTCACTCGTCCTACATGGACTATTCCCAACCCTCGCCAATCCGCTTGGGTTTCTCGGGCTTATGAGAAATGAACTTCCGAGGAATCTGAGGAAGCTCGTAAAGCTCTGAAGGTCGATGAAGCCTTCGAACTGGTCCGTCGGGAGACGGCAAAGGACAATAGGGGATTCTTCGATGAGGGAGAGACCCCTGCTACCTTAGTCCGATTAGAATCGGGTCTTAAGTCACATACTAAGACTCGAGCTAAAGATGCCGGTGCTAGTGGCACGCGGGGGCGGCTAAGCCCCCAGACTGATTTGGAACGGCGACTTGGGCCAAGGCTGGCGGCCCGGGACCGACTAGGTCCGCGTGACCGGCTCCCTGAGCCCGTGAGGGCCCGACTCGGGCCCATCGAGGTGGATGAGGACTCGAGTTCCAAGAAACGAGTCCGGGCTAAGGAGGTTCCTGTGGTGATTCGGGAACGCTCTCCTCCGCGTCATCGTCAGTGGACGGCCAAGGAGGCCAAGGACAAGGGGAAGGGCAAGATGCCCTAAATACCGAGTCCTCAGTTTTTTTATTATTTAAATATTATTATTATTGATTTTGGAGTGTCGTGTGCTTTTTTGTTTTTATAATTTTTGAATTCCTGCATTTTGTAAGTTTCCCGAGTTTATCGGGGCCCTTTTTTTTCTGTGATTAATAAAAGGAGTTTATTATTAAACCGTTCCTGTCTTTTCTTGATTGCACTGGTTGTGCTCTTTTGAGGGGCTGCCTACGTATCCGCAATTAGCAGAATCAAACCAAACGTAGTTCAAGCTCAGTAAATTTGCAATCTCAAATTACACCAAGACTAATGGTTCAAGATGTTTTGTGACAGTGGAATAAATAATTCTGGCTCATTGACTTGCTTTTCATAAAAAAAATTGGTAAATTTTGCTAATGACATTGAGAAATGGCTAAGGGTAGTAACGCTTCAGCTGGTCCAGGATGGTTGGGTTGACGAACTCATTCCCGTCCAGGTCCGTCAGCATTACTGCTCCCCCTGATAGGATCTTCTTCACCAGATATGGCCCAGCCCAGTTGGGTTTGAATTTTCCCCTTGGGTCAACTGGTAGTAAAGCTCGAATAGACTTAAGGACTAGATCCCCTTCTTTAATGTTTCTGGGCCTTACCCTTTTGTTGAAGGCCCGTTGGATCCGTTTCTGGTAGATTTGGATGTTGTTGAGGGCGCGGGACCGTCGTTCATCTAGTAGAACCAACAAATCGTACCGTGCTCCAACCCAGTCAGCTTCGGGTACTTGACTTTCTAACATAATTCTGAGGGACGGTACTTCTAATTCAACTGGTTGGACTGCCTCCATCCCGTAAGTGAGGTAATACGGTGTCGCTCCGGTTGCGGTGCGAATCGACGTCCAGTACCCCTATAGGGCAAAAGGTATTTTGTCGGGCAAGTCCCGATAATTATCAGCCATCTTTTTGAGTATGGTGACAATCGTTTTATTGGCCGCTTCTGCTGCTCCATTCGTTTGAGGACGGTAGGGCGAGGACGTGTGCCTTTGAATTTTGTATTTAGTCAGCAAGGCTGCGGTCTCAGCTTGAAAATGAGTCCCGTGATCACTGATGAATTCATGCGGGATTCCATACCGACATATTATCTTGTTTTGGATAAATTTGGCGACATGTTTAGCATTGAGGATGCGATATGATTCAGCTTCGACCCATTTGGTGAAGTAGTCGATAGCTACTAGGATGAAACAGTGTCCGCCAGTGCCGGAGGGATTTACCTTCCCGATTATGTCGACGCCCCATGTTGAGAACGGCCAAGGCGACGTCATGGTATAAAGCAGAGATGACGGCATATGTTGCACATTGCCGAAGATTTGACATAATTAGAAGGATCCCGACTCCGAACCCTCGAAAATTAGATGCTCCATCGAAGTATAAATCCCATGTTTCAGCATCAGTATGGAAAATATCTTCGTCTGGGAAGGACCAGGTGTCGATGTGTCCTTCTTCGGCTACCGGGCTGTCGGCGAGGAATTCAGCTACTATTCGCCCCTTAATAGCCTTTAGCGGTACAAGTTTTAGGTCGAACTCTGCCAGCATTAGAGTCCATCTAGAAATTCAGCCATTGAGAATGGGCTTTTCGAAGAGGTATTTGATCGGATCCATCATTGATAGAACATGGACCTCGTAGCTGAGCATATAGTGTCGGAGCTTCTTAGTGGCCCAGACCAGAGCCAAGCACGTCTTTTCGAGCATGGTATATTTACACTCATACTCTAAAAACTTCTTGCTGATGTAATAAATGGCTCGTTCTTCGGAGTCGACCGTCTGAGCCAGCATAGCCCCCATGGTTGTCTCGATCGTTGTTAGGTATAACGACAGAGGCAAACCGGGTTGAGGTGGCATCAAAACTGGCGGAGCAGACAGAATTTCCTTGATCTTGTCGAAAGCAACTTGGCACTTGTCATCCCATAGTATCCGTTCCCCTATTTTCAGTTTCTTGAAAATTGGTTCACACACCATGGTTAGTTTGGAAATGAATCGACTAATATACTGGACTTTCCCGAGAAATCCCCTTATTTCTTTTTCGGTTTTAGGAGCTTGCATCTCGGTAATGGCTTTGATTTTAGCTGGGTCGACTTCGATACCTCGTTGGCTAACGATATGACCCAGTAATTTGCCTGATGTTACCCTGAAACTGCACTTTTGAGGGTTTAGCCTCATGTTGTATTTGCGCAATCGGGTGAAAAATTTCCTTAGGGCGGTGATGTGACCGTCCCGTTCTTTGGATTTGACGATCATGTCGTCGACATAAACCTCTACCTCTTCATGCATCATGTCGTGTAGAAAAGTGGTAGCGGTCCTTTGGTATGTGGCCCCGGCATTAATGAGACCGAACGGCATGACGGTGTAGCAGTAAGTACCCCAAGGTGTAGTGAAGGTAGTCTTACTCATATCTTCTTCCGCCATCTTGATTTGATTATATCCGGCATACCCGTCCATGAATGATAGAAGGGCATGATCGGCCGTGTTATCCACCAGTATATCGATGTGTGGTAACGGAAAATCATCCTTCGGGCTTGCTTTGTTAAGATCCCAAAAATCTACGCACACCCGCACCTTACCGTCCTTTTTAGGAACCGGCACGATGTTTGCAACCCAGTCCGGATACTCGGACACTTGTATGAAGCCGGCTTTGAACTGTTTGTCGACTTCTTCTTTTACTTTGAGAGACCACTCGGGCCTCATTCGACGAAGCTTCTGCTTGACCGGTTTGCACCCGTCTTTGATAGGTATGCGGTGCTCGGCTATTTCCCGGTCTATCCCCGGCATGTCCTTGTAGGACCATACGAAGAAATCCTTGAATTCTTGGAGGAGGCTTGCGAATTGTTGTTTCTCCTCGGGATCTAAGGATAAACCTATCTTAAGTATCTGAGGCTCTAAGGTTGTTCCCACGTTTATGGACTCGGTCTCTTCGATTACCGGATTCCGGGATTCCCTTTGCTCTAGTTGCTCGATCAGATGTGGAGGTAAGGGTACCTGTTCGTCGGATTTCTCAATGTCATAGCATAAAACATTTTTGAAAGCAGAATTTAAAAGAGACAAGTCGTAAGCAGAACGGTTGTTATTATTGATTGAAAATTTGGAAAACAGCTCAAAGAGAGCAGCCATCTGATCATTGGTCAGTGGCGGAATTGGTAAAGCATTCGGGACAGACCCCGAAGTGTTAGCAGCAGGAATGATAGAAGGGAGAGGGGTTACAGGAGTGACTCTAGCACCGACTTCCCTAGACTCGACCTCAGACTCTGACTCAGACTCCGACCCAGACTCGGACTCAGACTCAGGCATGTCTCCATCTCCGGTGACCAGCTTGTAGATCTTTCCTTGACTGTCAGTCCACTTGACAGTCTTCCTCCAGGTCCTGTTTCCCGTCTCGGAGCCAACATTCGAGATCAGCTTGGTCGGGTCAAACCTGTTGCTGCGGAGAATCAGGTTGACCAGGTCTTCTTTTGGAGTCGGGGCTATGGTGTCTTCTCCGAAGAGTAGCCCCAGCGCGGGCTAAGCATCATCTGCTCCATCGGACTGGATGAGGGTGAACACCTCATCCGGGATGTAGTTGCAGTCCCGGGCCGAGTGGGTCCCGAGGTGCGTAGCATTAGGTTGGTATAGTCCAACCTGAATAGCCCCAAACACGGGTGTGACAAAGTAGTCGGCCAACCGTGGGCTGTAAGGGCTCAAGTGGATACCCTTCATGATGTTGCAGGCTTTTTCGATTCCTGCTCGGGCAACGTTGCCCGGAGTGGCGGCATAGCCAAGGCCGAAGTTAGAGTCTTCGTCCTTAAGGACCTCGATGATCTTCCCAGCTGGAAGGTCGGGTCGAGAGGTAGCCCCCGGAAGGTACCCTAGGTTCTGGAGCATTGTGTCAATGCTCGTGGTGAAGTAAGGCCTAAAAATGTACTCTTCCTCGATCATCCCCACAAAGTCGAACCCCCAGAGGTCCGTGCGGCCCGTGGCGTTACAGCTAGCCATGGTCATTGGGGTTGCCTCCAAAGTAATAACATTGTCGAGCAAAGGCATCTTGATCTTACGGTGGAGGGTGGAAGACACAGCTTTGACTGCGTGGATCCATGGCCTTCCTAGGAGCAAGTTGAAGGATGATGTGACATCGATCACCTGGAATTCAAGCTCTTTTTCTATCGGGCCTGTTATGATGGTCAGCTTCACGGCCCCAGATACCGTCTTTGGGCTCCCATCAAAGGCTTGGATGGTTTGAGCCGTCGGGACATAATCTGCCTCGGTGATCCTGAGGTCTTTGGCGGTCCTTAAGGGAAGGACGTTCACGGCTGACCCGTCATCGACTAGGGTCATGGGGAGGTATTTCCCTCGGCAAATTACCGTAATGTAGGGGCCAGATTATGAGAGGCCCCGAACGGTGGAAAATCGGCTTCAGAGAAAGTGATCATTGGGCCTCCTTCCTTGGCTTTGCCCTTCAAGTGGGGCAGGACCGTGGCTACCATTTCAGCAGGGGTAGCCAAAGAGTCGATCTTAACTTGATCGAGAGCCTTAGTGAGTGCTTCTCGATGTTCTTGTGAGCTAACCAAGAGTTGCCATATAGTGAGGTCGACTCGGGTCTTCTTCATTTGCTTCACAATAGCCATTTCAGCGGTCGGCTCCTCAGGGGCGACTTCCATCCCGAGTGGATCGGTGATGGTTGTCGGTATGGGGGTGTCCCTAGAGCTTGTGGCTAGATAGGGACGACCAAGGTGGTTGCTGGCTAGGACTCGGGTCTTGGCCTCGCGAATCTGTTCGGGGGTGATGGGAACGGTTTCCCCCTTAGCGAGGTAGACATCATCCTCGTCGTCAAACCTGATCCCGTTCACTTGCGGGATAAATGGAGATATAAGGTGAGAGCAATCAATCACCTCCCCGGCAAAGATGGCATGGGAGCTGAAAGGGTTCTCTTTGTTGCTTGGTTTATCTCCGGGTAGCGGGATTTTACCGATTTCGATCAAGTCCTGGATCAGGTGTTTCAGCTTCCAACACTTTTCGGTATCATGCCCATTGCCCCGGTGGTATTGGCAATAGGCCTAAGCATTGTAGTTCTTGGAGCGTCGCTCGACCGAAACTTCAGGAGTTGGGCCTATCGGTTGGATTAGGCCTTTGGAGGACAGCCTTTGTAAGGCATAGGTATAGGTGGTACCTATATCAGTGAAAACCCGAGGTGGGGTGTTCTTCTTGGACGGGGCATCTAGTAGATTAACCGCGTCAAAAATGCTACGAGTTGCAGCTTGGGGCTTAGTGGCGGAGGAAGAAGCCCCTTGGTATCCTTTGCAAACGGCCTTAGTGAGGCCTTCTAGCCTCAGATCGTCTTCGATCCTCATTCCCATTTCAATAAGGGTGGTGAAATTGGGTATGACAGCGTACCGGAGGTGAACCCGGTAGGAGGGGAGGAGGTTCTTGACAAAAGCCTCCACCAAAGTCTTCTCATTGGGCTTATCGACCAGTTTCACGCTCTCGGCCCTCCAGCGTTGAAGGTATTTAGTAAAACCTTCCTTCGGCACTTGGGCCATAACCTCTAGAGATCGCATTGTGGTTTGGATCTCGGTGTTGTCAGCGTAGTTCCGAGCAAACTCGGTGGCCACATCATCCCATGTAGGGTATTTTTTCGGGTCTAGCCTGTAATACCAGGCCCGTGGGTGCTTCTCAAGAGATGCAGCAAAGAGATTCTTGAACATGGACGAATCCACTCCCTTGATGGCCATGAATTCCTTGAAGGCCCGCACATGTAGTAACGGATCTTCAGTTCCCTCAAACATGGGCAAGCCCGTGAGATTCAGGTTTGCGGGCAGCTTGTCACTCAGCGGGTTGTACTCTCGACTATTCTCCCGATGGATGTTGGGCGGTCTAAAAACTAAAAAAAAGAAATGACTTATTATTACTCCCAGCCAAATGGACTTGTTCCTCTAGTCGGCGCACCGCGCTGACTAGTTCAGCTAGAGGCTCAGTAGCCTCGACATTAGGAGCCCTTTGCTCCACTGTAGCTAGGCGAGCAACAATGGCCACTTGGCCAACCCTCATTTCAGTCAGTTGGCTTCGATGTCGGTTTGCTTCTCGATCATGGCATCCAGAGAGGTTTGCAGGCTGTTCAAAGTAGCCATCCTTCGAGCGTGTCTAGTTGCCGGTGGTCTGTAGAGAGGTTTGCAGGCTGTTAAAACTGAACCCAGATCTCGGAAAAAAAGAAAGAAAAGTACATCCCGAGCGACACTAAGAAGGAAGACTAAAGACTCGAGAAAGACATCTAGACGGATGACTCGATGGGTGGTATAACTTTCTTAGGATTTTGGCTTTGTGGGCCTAACCCTGTTCGAAGGAAGGTCCACGTGAGACTTTTCCCCAGACTTTTGACTCGAGTGTATGGACGGACTTTCCTTTGTAGGGGTATGCCCTACGCGGGTTGGTCATGCCTTGACAGATAAGGCGGACTCGGGAAAGGGGGGAAACTCGCGATATAGGATCGGCGGAGTTTCGACGCTATAGACCTTCGACATACTATGCAAAGACCCGACACACGGCTAGACGGTAGGTCCTATAATAAGGAAGGTTTACTAGGAAAGTTGGATGTTTGAAATTTGAGTATAAAATGGGTGAATTTCCGAGAGTTCGGAAATTGAACACGGGATTTCGAAAACCAAGATTAGAATTTTGAAAATTCAGAAAATCGGAATGGTGTTGGAAATCCAAGAATTAAAATGGGCAGCATGCCGACTAGAGAAAAAGGATATTTTGAGTCAAATCGTTGATCCTAAGTTTCGGCGGCATTCCGAATTTTTGAAAGTTGGATATTTTGAAAAGACGGGTCCTGAAACAGACAGTATTTCGGGTTTTTCAAAATTTGGTATTTTTGGGAAGATGCATTTTTTGAAATGACGGTTTTTGAAAAATGACACGGAAACCAAGTAGCACGTAGTCAAACAAGCATTATAACGACGCTTATGTATGCTTTACACTAAGTCTCGGTCGGTCCGAATAGGGTCTATACCAACAACGATAGCATTCTCGCGAATCGGGACGGACTCCCTAAGCCGAATTGGACTTAGGACATGCCGCAAAACCCAGGCGAGTTCCGCCATCGAAGTCTTTAGTGCACCCATGTAGGAATGCACCGTGGTATAGTGGGACGTCGGTCACAAGTAACCGGCCCGGGCAAAATTTGGGTTATGCATGAATCATTAAAATAATGCGCGCACACTAATATACGAATGATTTCTTTTCGAGTCTCACCCTAGGAACCCCGATGACATGTGGTACATCAGGTATCCCCAGCGGAGTCGCCAAATTGTGGACATGACGTAGGTCCACCCCGACGCGGCCACGCGCAGGTTTGGATAGGCGAATGAATCTCGTGGTGAGATTGTTCTCGGGTTCGAAATTTAAGTGAAAATGGAGTCACCACCGAATTTTGTGGTTATTCGGAACCATACGAGCTCACTCTATGTCGTCATGGGCTATACACAAAGTACGGCCCACTTCGATTTCAGAGTTTATGGGGCTTGTCCCTTTGCATTGCAATATCGATACCGTTTAAACCAGCTTTCGTAAATAGAATGACTCTCGTGCGCCAATGGTTTCGGGTATCCGGAAACCAAGGTTCTGAGTAAGGGGTGAGGGTACGTGTTGGGAAGCCCACTAAGGACACCCAACCCCGCCCGCACATGGCGGCCTCTACTAAGACATCGTCCGTGTTCGTGTACGCGCGCTAGTAAAATGATTAAATGATATGCAAACAACGTTTTTAGCTAAACATGTGAATTTTGTGTTAACTACGTCATTTTATGCATCTTGAATATGGTCGGAGTAATTTAGAATGCGAGGTTCATTTATAAAGCGATAAGCAAGTAAATAAACAAAACTCGAAAGTAAATAACGTACAAGTTACATGGGCGGAAATACAACCCGGCCAATACAAAAATTGCAAATGATATACAAACGAAATAATAAATAATAAAAAGTTAGGAACGGACCCGTATGTAAGCTAGACCGTGAATTGTGTAGATGGACAAACCCCGATTAAATACACATTGCATTTTGTATTAAACGAAGGACGGAGACATAGGACCTAAGCGTGATGCTAGCCCGACCCCATGTCTCGATGCCTTGTCCCGACCTATCACGTCGAAAAATCGATCAAAGTCGCTATAGTGTCGTGACATGCGTGAGTTTTGAAAAATAGGTTCACGTGATTGACTTTACACGTGTCGACTAAAAGTCGTAAAAAAGACAAGGCTTAAATGTTGCATTTAAGCTCTCGGTTTTCTGGGTTACAGGAGCCACTCGGTCGAGTCATGGTCTGACTCGGTCGAGTGTGTCCTCGAAAAGGGTTCTGCCCAGGTTTATGGACGCTACTCGATCGAGTAGGCTACGTACTCGGTCGAGTAGCCCCTGTACGGGTACCAACTCGCGTCGTTTTTTGGTTTAAAATCGATGGTCGGCCAAATCAAATACAAATATTGCATGATTTGTATTCAATTTGGCTTCCGGTGTTATAATCGCGTATGCATGCGATTATAATACCGTTATCGGAATTTTGTGAAAATGCTTGTGCTAGATTAGAAATTTTGTATTAGTGACGAAATTGCATCCCTCTACGTCACGACATCAAAACTAACCCTTTCGGATTATGTGATGTCGATTTTCGTGTCAACGGGTTCCGTACTAATAAAAATGGGATCAAATGCGTTCAAATATTATTAATCGCGATCACGTCACGCCCTTGAGTGCATTGGGGCGGGGCTCCTCGAAAGGGCTCCACCTCCATCGTTGCTCGTAAAGGGATTAGACGGACTTTAGGCGATAATTATAGTCAAACGTATTTAAAACCGAATTTTGATACTAGTATATATATATATACGGTATGATAATGTTAGTAACGAGAATGTAAAAAGTTAGTATACAAAAAAGTAAAATGTTAGAGTTATGTTAGAGTTAGTGTTAGGATACTAGCAGAGTTATTATATAGATAATACAGAAACGTAAATAAAAATGAAGTAACAAGGATCGAAATGGGGTTTAGGACACCCTCAACATACATGCTTAGTAGGGACCTCGGAAATGGACTCGTAAATAGCGGTGGGACGCCGGAGTATCGAGGATGTATGCGAGTTATGGTGTGTGTGTGTGTGTTTGTCGGTTTTTGAAGAGCAAATGGCTCGGTTTTTGTATAGCTTTGCTTAGGGTTGTAGTGTGGAGAGTTTAGGTAGATTAGGGTTGAAAATGTAGGGTAAATGTAGGGTAAATGTAGGTAAAAAAACTGTTGTAAAATGAGAGGGGGTCGTGGGGTATTTATAGAGTTTACCCCACGACCTAAGGTCACTCGATCGAGTGGCCCTTGTGCACTCGGTTGAGTGCCCTAGAAAATGGGCCTGATCCGGAAAATGACGCTCCACTCGACCGAGTGGGTCAATCCACTCGATCGAGTGGATCAGGTGAATCGAGCTAAAATAGGAAGGAGTTGACCTTGTTTGATTTGGTTGCTCTTTTTGAATTGGATTTGGGCGCCAGTTTCTAGAAGGTGGATTTGGCTGATTTTTGTGACAGGTTCGTCGTTGACCGGGTTTTGACCCGGTCGCCAAAAGACGGGTTTTATTTTTGGTGTCGGTTTTGGCCCAAATTAGTCTTATTTTGCTCGGAGCGACCCACTGGGCCTGAATTTGAGGTTGGTTTTGAGAGATTTGTACTCCGCTAAAAGTCCATGTCGGATATTATTGATTCCGAGTCCATATTCGAGTATACTAAGTCACGTTTGCATCCGATCATCATCGGGTGTTTGTCGGGAACTGCTATAGACACTAGCAGGCAAAATGCGGGTGTCTACAACAAGACGTAAAACAATGGCTTAGAGCTAACTTCATCAACATGCATCATCTCAAATCTAATACTCTAACAAGCAAATGACACCAAGGCTAAAGAATCGAATTCTATAGCAAAAAGATGAAGAGTAAAAGAATTTCGAAAATCAAGCTCCAATCAATATTCAAATGCTAAACTTTTAATCTTGCACAACCTTCTATGTCGAGATTCTTTACGGTTTACACTCATCACTTAATAAGGGCAATCTTGTGAGTTTATGTAGAATCGGAAAGACAAAGCACTCATCTAACTGCGACTTATAAGAACATGCATGCAGTCTAACATGATACCAATCTCTACCAACCGTACATACACATTCAATCGGATCAAGACACATGCCGAGGACTTACATATGGTATAAAGTGGGGCTAATCGGGTAAGAAGGGGCAAAACGATTTGGATATGTGGAGGTAAAAGCCAAGCTAGTACAACTGTAACCAAACTAAACTCATTTCATTCTTAACCAATTTCAATCAAAGGAATTACCAAGCACCTTATTTTCAATTTTTCATAACCAGCTTCGCACCAACGACTACGGAAACCGAGAGATCAAGTTTTTTCTCGTAACAAAAACACATTCCTTTTCTTGTTTCACTTTTTTTTTCCAACTATCTCCTTTTTTTCTTTTCTTTTATCGCCTTCATTTTCATTCATCATTTTTTTCTTCCCCAATCAACATGACATAGTACCAAATTTCACCTGAAAGAAAACAATTCCGTCAAATTAACCAAACTAGCTTGACTAGGGTAGGCAAATATGGCATGTAGTTAATAAACGGGTCAAAATAGGTCAAATTATGGCTATGTGGAATTCATGGAAATTAGATTAAAGAAAGAGGATTGCCTCTTCTACATGTGTCACAATCACAAACTGAATGTATAATGGTATTTAAGAGACGAATGTCATGTTTATGCAATTTGATGTTACACGTCTCATAAGGAGTGCTATTTTCAACCTAAATGAAATTGATCATGAATCTCATCAGTTTAAGGCTCTAAGTTTCACAATATAAGTAGCTTACTCGACAACAGATCAATTGACTCATTTGGCATTCAAAACATAATCGACGACAAGATTAAAGAAATACTAAACTAAAATGACGGAAAATAAGTGTCATTCACAAGAAAGAGCAAAGAACTAAGGAAAAGCATGTGACAAATGCAATGTCCTCATCGGCGACACGACTCTATACTAAGGGACACAAAAATTCAAAAAAAAAAAAAAAAAAACATACAAAAACAAACAAAAAATCGAAAAAATAAATAATTTTAAATTTTTTTTTTGAAAATTAAAACACACCCAAAAGAAAAATACACAAAACACAAAATATCTCCCCAAACCAAATTACACAATGTCCTCATTGTGAAGCAAAGTAAATAAGATAGGGCAAAAATATAACGGGTAAAGGAACATAAACAAAGAAGACGATAAAAAAAAGGAGAGAAATAAGGGAAGGTACCGACAATATATATGCTGCAAATAATTTCCCCCCAAACCAGCGACAAACTTGGGGGATTAGAATCAGATTCATAACCATCTGTATTAAAATCATAGCAGTTCAAGGCTCGCAGGAGTAGATCAAATGCCTGCGCATGTGCTAAACAGAAGCATAAGTAGTACCCAGATACAAAGAAGACATCATATAAAATCAATGTTAGGGATCGTCTTAGTCTATCAAACGTGCTGGGCCAACCCTGAACAAGGTGGTCATAGTATATAAGAAGATTAAGACTACTAATAGGCGGCTCGTAAGGCAAAGCAGCGTACACACCAAATTTCTCAAATTTCCAAGAAAGCTTATCATCGAGTACAAATTTCACAAGAGAATAGTTAAAACACTCAAAACCAGTCAAAGCATCAATCTTACTTGCCTCACTTTCTTTAGGAAGGTTGTCTAAATTCGACAAGTCTAAACTCAAACAAATTTGCTTCAAAGAATTATCACAATCCTCTTTACAAATCATAAGTTCAAAATAAGGGTCAAGAGAAATCGAATCAAGACAATCAATGGGTAAAAGGGATTCATCCCAATATAGGGGAAAAACTCAAATTTCTCTAAAATGAGTTTCTCAAAGAAATCATCTTCAATATCCCATCTATCCACACTTTTTCCACTTAAGGAATCATCAAAAAGTGTATTCTCCTATTGCCTTCGAATTTTCCTCTCAAGCTCAAGATTCTCTCCTCTATTTAATTCCTTCTCCAAAATATCATAATTGACATCAAATGACACTCTCTCAAAATCACACAAATCAAAATCCTTAATGTTGTCCTCAATTAAAAGAGCAACATTTAGAGCATCCAAACACACATTTTCCTCAAAAAACACACATTCCAACTCAGTGTCATTGACATGCACAAAGTCTGGAGAAAGTTGGATTAAAGTGTTTGATAGTTGGTTTAAAGGAGGATGAGATGGTTCACAAGGATCAAATTCATGGAAATCGACATAATGCATTATATTATCATTCATGGGGGAGTGGGGAACTTGGATAAATTGAACATTATACACATCATCATCTTCTTCATCATTAATTATGTTCATAGGAGATCGATGGAGATGAAACACTTACCTGAAAGTTATTTGCTACTTCCATATGCGAACCCGATTGACTTTGTTGCTTTTCATCGGCTAATTGGGTAAGAGCTGGCAACCGACCTTTTAAAGTCTCTTGATTTTGTAGAAGATGCGTGAATTGTAGCATCAAAGCCTTGATTTCCGTCATTTCATTACTCCACCTTATCTCTGACTCAACACTGTTTCAGACTAAATATTTAAGGAGTTCCCATCGCTTCTCATAAGGCATATAATTAAACATCCCATCGCAATTTGCCTCTATATTAGCCCGTGTCTCGTCAACGACACCATCATAAATCATATGACACATCTCCCATATATCAACGTGATAGCCACTTTGATAAATAACATATTCAAGTCTATCCCAATAAGTATGTAGTGACTCATGATTAAATTGAGGAAAATAGAAGATAGTCATAATGATTAAACAAATAATATATATATATATATGCGAAATAAAAAAATATACAAAATAATCTAGAACCCACAACAAATAATAAGCAATAATACAAAATCGTCTCCCCGGCAACGGCGGCAAAATCGACAAGGCTAAAGTCGTATCACCTTAATCAAAATAATCCTAACAAACAACTAACAGATAGCTAGCAGTAAGTAAGGGTCGAATCCACAGAGAGACGGATGAAAATCACTAATTATCTAATAATTGATTCTAAACTATTTAAATTCCGGTTTGTTTGATTTGTTATCTAAACTAATGCAATAATGTAAATTAAAGGTGTTCTATTAATAACAAAGAGATCTAGGGCTTTCCGGTTCACTATATAATTATATTGCGTCAAGTTAATTAATCATTCAATCAATCAATCACAGTTATTTAGGGCAAAGACACGGCCTTTCGGATCTTATGTCAACCTTAGGATAGATTCTGACGGGCTCTCGCAACTTACCAGATTATCCTACCCACTTACTTGTAAGTCTACCTTTACCAAGCTTTCGATCTTAGGTTCGGGTTCCTAAACATTGAACTAGTTCAAAGTCTCAAACTAATCAAACAATGATACAAAACAAGTAGTAAGGCAATAACATATGAATGATCAATTAAAAAATGAGTAAATTAGAAATTACTCCTTTCAAAGATGCATTTATTAAAATTTACTCCTTTATGACTTTTTTTAATATTTTACACCCAAAAAGATGCAAAACTTGAAAATTTACTTGCAAATCACTACTCCGACGAGTTAATCTGGTGAGTTTGAATTATTTTGCTTGTTTCCTATTTTTTCTACCGAAAGTGCCCCTTTCTTCTTCCTACCCTTCTTTCCCCCTTCTCTTATGCTCTCCTTTAGTCTGCAGACTTGTAAAAAAAATCTCCACAATTGATTGATGAATAAGTGCTCGAGTTTTGGGTTTGGTGATTTTTGATTTGGGAATTTTGGGTTCTCCTGGAATTGGGACTGAAAGAGTCGGGAAAGTCGGAATGAGGATGAGGTGGGGTGGGGGAAGGGTGTACTATTAATGAAGGACATTTCGGTCAGTAAAATCATAAACTCATCGGAATAGTGATTTGCAAGTAAATTTTGAAGTTTTTCATCTTTTTGGGTGTAAAATATATAAAAAAAAAAATCATAAGGGAGTAAATTTTAATACCCATTTTAATAAATACATCTTTCAAGGAAGTAATTTCTAATTTACTCTTAAACAATTAATTAAACTAACATCCCCAATTCAATTAACATAGATCTCTTTCAACCCTAGAAGAATTATTTACCTACTCATATTAAAGGTTAAAGCAATAAAATAATTAAACATAATAGACATCAACATAAAAATAAGGAAAAAGGAGAAATACCAATTGCGTAGAACTGAAAGATTGAATAACTGAAAGTATCACTACAAGCTTGAGTAATCCGATGTTAATAATAATAAGTCTAAATTAAAGTTCTAATTATGAAAGTGTAATTAAACCTAACCCCATGGGGGTATATATATACTAAATATAAAGGAGTAGTCTAACATCTTCTTCTTTCCTAAATAATTAGGAAAAACTGAACAGACAAATAATATTGCGTAAAATAAGAGTTATGGTAAGTTACGCAGTCCAATAATAGAAATCCCGTGAAACAGCTTCAAATCGGTCGGTTTGGGTCTGTTTAGACCGGTTCAAGGGTGTCCCGACCGGTTTGGGTCCGTCCCGACCGGTTCGGGTTTTCCCGCACTGCGCGACGTATTTGAAATACTTGCTGTTTCTTTGTTCTTTTTCGGATTTGAACGTGTGATATACTGTTGGAAAGCTAAGAGAAAAATCTTTCCAACGCCTTCTGAATCACCTCGATTGAAGTTGCAGAACTCCAGATATTTAAGTTTGAAGTTGACCCTTGTTTTAGCGATCATTCTTTCTTCCCGATTTGCATTTGTTTGAGTTTTCCAACTTATTTCTTTGTCGTTTCTTATTGTTTCTTCACTTCACGTTCTTCTTCAAGTATTCACATAGTACCCTCTAGCTTTTATCACTTTTTCCTTGTAGATTTCTTGGCTCGACTCTCGCTATTGCCCAAAATATAGCTTCATCGCCTTCATTTGCTTCGTTTCCTACAAAACGTTAACAAAATACCCGACATAACAAAGAAGAATAAAAAGTTATAAAAATGACTCCTAGGACACAGAAAATGAAGGAAAAGTTGGGGTTAAATATATATACAAAATGAGTTCATCATCGGGACCGACCCGGTTTGTCGCGGCGGCCACCCACGCGGTCCCCTCCCGGTCGGGGGCCGGTCCGATCTCGCGTTCGGGGCGATGTGTCGGATCTCGATTTGGATGACGATTCGGATAGTACTAGACGGATGTGAACACCCATGTTTCCGTTAGATTCGATCGAGTCATGGTTGTAAATTTTTAAAGGTCGATATGTTTGGTAGACGACCTTTTAGTGAAGCGAATTCGTTGCCAGATTGTGGAGTCGCCACCGAGTCAATTATGGGGACTCGGAAACCATTCAAGTCAAATTTGATCCTTAGCCGGCTCAAAGTTGAGTGGCACGGGTCCTAAAGATAAAGACTTAGCTTGTACCCTTAAGCACTCCATGCCTGGAATGACTCTCATTGCCAATGGTTTCGGACATCCGGAAACCATCGATTCTGAGTTTTGGGCGACCCTATTCTTATTCGCTCGGACTGGTGGAGGGTTTTGGGGTTTGGCTGCGAGGGAATCCACCCGCTCATTAAGGTTATGGATAGAGGCTTCAATGGAGGTTATAGATGCGATCAGATTATAAACCGTGTGGGTTAAGTCTTTGACGGCGACGCTAAAGTTCAGGATGATGGTCATGTTGGAGGATGATTTCTACAAGACAATATCGGACGTCAGGACGGATCCATCGGATGACTTAGACACTTGTGGACTTGACATAGGTCCACCCCGACGCGGCCACGCGCGGGTTTGGGTAGGCGAATGAATCTCCATATGAGATGTGTCGAATTGAAATTTAGATCGAAGTGGAGTCGCCACCGAACTTTGGGAAGTTCGGGCCCGTTCGAACCCACTCTATATCTTAGTGGGCCATGCACAAAGTATGGCCAATTCGGATGTCAGAGTTAATTGGGTTCGTCCCTTTGCATTTTGATACCGATACAGACATTATCGGATACCATGTATTGAATGACTCTCGTGTGCCAATGGATTCGGACATCCGGAAACCATGGTTCTGAGTAAGGGGTGAGGGTACGCGTTGGGAAGTTCACAAAGAACACCCAACCCTGCCCGCACATTAGCGGCCTCTACTAAGATATCGTTTGATGTTTTAATACGCGCGTTAGTAATACGATGAATGATATGCAAACATTGTTTTGCCTAAACATGCGAATAACTGAATGGGTTGCTAGGTCGATTTAATGCATCTAAAATTAACGTCAAAGTTGTTTTAGCATGCGATGTTTGTTTTAGTATAATAAGACAAACGATGAATAAAATACAAAGACAAAGAACAAACGGGTTAGTAACGGTTTGTAAATTGAATAAACGACGTAAATATAATATGATGCATGGTTTTGAAAAGATAGTTCACGTGATGGATTAAGCACCTGTTGACCGAGGTCAAAAAATACTTATCGAGATCTGAAATATACCGAAAAGTCCGCTGTTTTATTAAAAAGGAAAGGATGTTTGAAAAACCAAGACGGGATAACTTTGCGGTGTTACGGTTTTCAGGAGCCTACGCGACCCGTGCAGGTGAGGCACGACTCGCGTGGCCATGCGACCCGTACAGGACTCGTGCGACTCGCATGGCGGCCTGTTTTCGAAATTATTTTTAGCAAATCGACACTTTTGTTAAATCGCGTACAAATATGGCATAATTTATACTCGATTTAAATTTGCGATATTCGTTATATTCGATATTCGATTATGAAATCGATATCAAATATTCGGAATAATTTTTAGAAAAGATGTGTTGTAAATTGTTTTGAAAATAAAAAAAATGTTGATTCTCTCCGCGTTAAAATCGTCGTATTTGTTTTTAAGACCCTATGACGATTTTTTAGCATCAACGAGATTGATTTAGTTCTTTTTGGATACGATATTCGACAATGGAGTCGATATCGTATTTTAAGAACGTTTTTTTTTTTGTATAGAAAATTATATTGTAGTATCGATATTAGAAAAGGAAAAGAACGTGACGATGACCCATAAAAAAAACGGACCGACGACACAAAAAAGAAGGAAAAAAGAGAGGAGGAGAGAGAGAAAGGAGAAGACGGGATTTTGTTTTACACCCTCAACCTACAAGCTATGTATACTCGGAATGGGGCTCGTCGGAATATGGCTTAGACACGGGAGCGTCGAGATAATGCGGGTGAGTTATGGTGGTTTTGGTCGTGTAGGGTGTCGGGTAGAGGTGGCCGGTTTTTAAGGCTAAGGCGGCGTGATGTCGGGTTGTAATATCGGTTATTCGGTGTTGTGTGTGTGTATGAGTTGTAGATGTGTAGGTATGATGAATGTATATGAATTGTGTATATTGTGTAGTGCAAGGGGGTCTATTTATAGGAGAGGTCCCCGATTGAAGCTAGGAAAGGTAGCTTAACTTGGGTGCTAAGAAATACCGCTTTGGATAGGAAAGGTAAGCAATTTGAGAGGAACGAGGATTCCGTTTCATGGTGGGGAAGCCATTTGAGCCGGCTGGAAGAAGAGTACTCGGCTGAGTACTCCTTGTGCTCGGTCGAGTGCTCGGGTAGGATTCCTACGACAGATCGAATTCTATCCTTAACGGAATTGTTTAATATTTTTTGTAGCTGATTTTTTGTTGTGTTCAAGTTCAGAACGGATTCGTGGGGTGACACGGCAGGCCTCTATGTCTTGGAAAATATCTTTGACCGGGTTTTGACTCGGTCGCTAAAAGACGGTTTTGCCCCTGGTGTCGGATTCGACCCAAATTAGTCTTATTTGACTCGAAATGAACCAGTGGGCCTAAATTTGAGGTTGGTTTTGTGAGGTTTGTACTCCGTAAAAAGCCCAAGCCAAATGCCAATGACTTCGAGCCCATATTCGAGTATGTTAAAGCATGTTTGCGTCCGATCATCATCGGGTGTTCTTTGGAAACTGCTATAGACACCTAATGACCAAATGTGGGTGTCTACAAGACTCGAGGAGTGCTCTTATTTGAGCGACACAGAAAAGAGACCATTGATTCGTGCGTGTTTGCGGTCATCGAATTAGGGACTCGGGTGCTTTAGACTCTTGGTGTATTTGGCGCAGCGCCTAATAGATCTGTGCCTCTAGAACGAGACGATTTGACACAAATCTCGGGAGTGAGATTTAAGAAAGAAGACTTCTCGAGATGAGACGACCCAAAATGTAAAATCTCGAATAGAGGCGACCCTAGTAACTAACCCAGACAGTTAATCACACGGTTGTACGACGTAAAATTGATCTCGATCCCGGCTCAGAATCAAAGAGTTTTGATATTTTGGAAAATTGATGGATTTTGAAAATAAACTTCTTTTTTGAAAGCGAGATCTTATAGAATCGGTATTATGATGGTTTAGTGACACCGTTTGTGATGTGTCGAAAAGGTGTTGCTACGTGCGCGTCAAGGACTCTACGATAGCAAAAGTGTAAATGATGATTTTGCAAAACAAGCGCGGTTGTAAAGGAATCGGTTTTGAAAATAATGACGATGTGCTTTTTGTCGAGACTACTATTAATTAGTTAGTTCGACGTTTGCGGCGTAGACGATGTTTGTGAGAGAACGTGGTGTCTGTGGCATTTTTTTTTCTTATTTTGAGAATGTGACCAAGTTCTTTTCATGGATCTTGGTGGTGATGGCGTTTTTAGAAAACTTAAAAATGTGCGACCATATTTGTCGATTCCATTAATTTGAATTTTGACAATGGGGATGGTGTGTGTGTGTAACATTTTGTGAGTATAACCGTGTTTACGTTCCTTGACTTCATTCATTGAAATTTCGGTAAAGTTATCGGTATGTGCGAAAAGATGTTTCGAAAAATAAAAATGTGACCATTTTAGATGCCTTAATCCCCTTGATTGGGAATTTCGTGGTGTTAACGGTGTGTTTGTGTGCGTGAATGTTTTGAAAGCAAGATGTAACCATATAAGGTACCTTGATCCCATTAGTTGGGAGTTCGGCGATAATAACGGTCCTTGTTGTTGTTTGAAAATGACGAGTTTTAGTTTGGCCAAAGCAATGACGCTCAAAAGGTGTCTTTTGAAAGTGATGAGTGTAAAATCCGTCATGGTGATGGTGCCAAAATGTTTTTTTAGAAAAAAAAATTGTTTTAATTTGGCTGGGGCATTGGCGCTTAAAAGGTGGTTTTGAAAAGAAGATGTTCTTTTTCGAAAACGGAGTTTGGTGCTGTTGAATATGCTGTCGTGGTTGAATCCAGATTTTAGTGTTTTATTTGGGTTGTTCAAACACGCTACACATAACTAGAAATGCACACACTCATGCAGGATGCAGACACGGGTAGATTAGGATAGGCTACCGCCCACGAATAGTCTTTGCTTAGGTGACGACAGGTCACTAGGGGAGGTGAGTGTCATAACGTTTGCTTAGAATCACTCGTTTGTTATATCCACGGGATGCGTGGCTACCTTAGGCGGTCGGAGCGTCAACCGAGAGTCCCTCCGCGTGTCCGTAAGGATCTTACCTAATATCGGTTAGGGTGGGCGTTTTTGGGCCAAAACCTGTAGTGACCACAACAAGGAACTAGGAAATGAGCTTCACTGACCTCGTTCGAGTTACACCACCGCTAGAAACTTGTTTCCAATTCCCCAGCGGAGTCGCCAAACTGTAAACGTCCGTCCGCACCGCCCGACGCCCCGCGCACGCCTGCGCGGGACCGACCCGGTTTCATCGCGGCGGTCACCCACGCAGCCCCCTCCCGGTCGGGGGCCGGTCCGATATCGCGTTCGGGGCGATGTGTCGGACCTCGATTTGGATGACGATTCAGATAGTACTAGAAGGATGCGGACACCCGTGTTTCCGTTAGAATCAATCGAGTCGTGGTTGTGAATGTTTAAAGGCCAATATGTTTGGTAAGACGACCTTTTAGTGAAACGAATTCGTTGACGATTTGTGGAGTCGTCACCGAGTCAATTATGGGGACTCGGAAACCGTTCAAGTCAACTTTGATCCTTAGCCGGCTCAACGTTGAGTGGCACGGGATCTAAAGATAAAGACTTGTACCCTTAAGCACTCCATGCCTGGAATGACTCTCATTGCCAATGGTTTTGAACATCCGGAAACCGTTGATTCTGAGTAAAGGGTGAGGGTACGTATTAAGAAGCCAACATCCGCTAGACATCGACACCCAATCTCGCCCGCACATAGCGGCCACTACTAATCAATCGGTGGCCTGATAACTTTGTTCCTTTATGGTGGCGGAAGTACGGAACATCCATTGTTTTAACCCTATGTCTTTGCTATGTCAGTTGTTTAAAGACAAGTAAGTTTTGTAGTCGAAGTAGTTGTGTTTACATTCTTTGCATGTGATTTCACGTGACAAGCAGACCATGAAAAGATGCACATAGGAGAGTAGAGGGTACTAAGTATTATACGTATTAGCAAATCAGATTTAACGTGATAATACGGATATTAGTCGTTCTCGTGGTATACCTTACCTGGTATTCTGCTTAAGATGCGTCGCTTGGTATTAATAGGGATGCGTCGAACCACGGATAGTGAGCACCGGGACTAATACGGAACCCGACCATCACTTTGTTCAGTTTAAGCTTGTTTACGTTTTGAATTCCGTGTTAGGTGATTTAACATGCGATTATAGGGTCATAAAATCGGTAAATCGTATGAAAGTGGTAAATGCGAAATGTAAGTAAATCACATAGTGAAGAGTTACACCCTCGGAATGTACACTAAACAAGACACAATGCGTAAAAAGTTGAGAACGGATCTCGGAGCTACTCGGGTTTAGTTAGGATGTTTTAGTGTTTATGGTTGAAGTTGAGGACGTTACGTATGTTTATAACGTGCCGTGGATCTAGTGTCTACGTTTGACATTATCGAAGTGCATAATAAAAGTACAGAAATGTAAAATTTTATTTAGATGACAACCTAGTGATGGTTCGACTTCGAGGCGGATCCTTCTAGCTCGTCCTACGGTTATTTTGCAGAGCTTCGTTACCACGGCTAATTCTACGGTTAATCCGGCAGAGCTTCCCAGCTAGACCCGGGGTTGGCTAGTCGAACGCGGGTGCTCCTCGGGTCGAGTGGAGTGCTCGAGAGTGAGGAGTAGCGTCGATTCACTAAACGATCGAGTGGATTGTACTTAGTGTCGGAGTGCGACCTAAGTTAGAGAAGAAGCGGGGGAGAACAAGTTGTGGGAGAAGTAATTCACGAACTCGTTTATGATGAGTCGAAATGAATGAAGTGAGGGGGTATTTATAGTTGCTCGCGCAGTTCAAATCGCTCTCTAGGACGCTTGAGCTCTGGCGTACCAGAACCCAGTTGCCTGGTGGCAAGCGCATCAGTCTTGGGACGACTGGTGTGAGGCGCCTGGATTTTTGAAGATCCGATTTTGAAACTTTACAAAACGCAGAAGATGCGTATATTGTGTTGTCTTGTGGATTAAGCATTTCTATAACCCTAGCGGGTCGAGCGCCGGGTGGGCCTCGGGCACGTGTCTCAAGGTTTGCTTGGCCCGACGCGTTGACTCGGGTTTGACTTTGCATATTACCTGACCAATTCGGGGTCCCGCTGTCGGAATTGACTCTAATTAGTGTCGACGCGACCGTAATGACACGACTAAGGCTGTCTTGATGTTAAATTAATTTTTCCGAGTATTTATTTGATCCGTTTTATAGAAAAACTATCTAAAACATCGTAATCTTGCGTTGCGTTGCGTTGTAGTCCCATCGTCCTCGGGTGTTTGTCCGGCACTCCTGCAGCCACCAAGTCCAAATATGGGTGTCTATAGAAGCCCCTACTTTGACTGAGACTTGGACAAGGCGAAAGTCAAAGTATAGCCGCCCAGGTCAATCGAGAATTACAACCTGGCCTGGTGGCTGTCCGGTCGGGTCGTTTTGAGTCTGTTGGACTACGTATTTGAGGCTCGTCAGCCAAGGCTTAGAAATCATACCTGACCTCCTCGCCTACGGTTGCCTGTTGAAGCTCGGGTCTTGGAATGGCTCGTTTTGCTTTGGGTTGCTTAATGTTGACTAGTATTTCGGTCTTTGACATGGACCTTTTGCTTAAGTGTTTTACTAGCGATTTAGTCGTGGTTTTAATATCCTTGGCGGATGGTTGTGATGATTATGCTTTGCCTTTTGTTTTGGGTATTCCTCTAGGGTACGTGAATTGAATTCTTAAGGACTCGTTAGATTCACGGGTTTTAAAGATTTGCCTTTCGATTGCTTCATGATTCAATCGGGTTTGTTATCTTGACTTGACTTGAATTGCCTTCAATGCTTTGGGGTTCGTTAGGCTCGCGGGTTTAAATTTTTGAATATATAAGAATCCATTCAAACTTGAATGTGTAAGAATCCATTCGAACTTGAACTGCCTTCAGAATGCTTAGTTACTCGTTAGGCTCACGGGTTAAAATTTTCGAATGTGTAAGAATCCATTCGAACTTGAATGTGTATGAATTCATTCGAACTTGAATTGCCTTCAGAATGCTTAGTGACTCGTTAGGCCCACGGGTTAAAATTTTCGAATGTGTAAAGAATCCATTCGAACTTGAATGTGTAAGAATTCATTCGAACTTGAATTGCCTTCAGAATGCTTAGTGATTCGTTGGGCTTAAAAGAATTTCGAATGTGTAAGAATCCATTCGAACTTGAATTGCCTTCAGAATGCTTAGTGACTCGTTAGGCTTAAAAGAATTTCGAATGTATAAGAATCCATTCGAACTTGAATTGATTTCAGAATGCTTAGAGACTCGTTAGGTTTAAAAGAATTTCGAATGTGTAAGAATCCATTCGAACTTGAATTGCCTTCAGAATGCTTAGTGACTCGTTAGGCTTATTGGTATGTTCACTTGAATTTGCTTCGGTCAGATTCGTTTTTTAGGTTCGCGGATGTTCACTTGAATTTGCTTTGGTCAGATTTATTTTTAGGTTCGCGGATGTTCACTTGAATTTGCTTCGGTCAGATTCGTTTTTTAGGTTCGCGGATGTTCACTTGAATTTGCTTCGGTCAGATTCGTTTTTTAGGTTTGCGGATGTTCACTTGAATTGCTTCGGTCAGATTCATTTTTTAGGTTCGCGGATGTTCACTTGGATTTGCTTCGGTCAGATGCATTTTTTAGGTTCGCGGATGTTCACTTGAATTTTTATTTTGTTCAAATTTGTTTTGCTTGATTTGTCATGTGCTTGAGTAGTCTTGTTAGCTATAGGTTTTTACGTTCGTTTTTTTGCTGGGGGCAGATTTTGACTAGAGGAGGTTTCTAGGCTTGCTTTACCGGTTACGGTTAGAAAATTGTCTTGTCGTTGTTTTGCTTGATATAGGAGTGTGTGTGCCTTATGGCTATTCGAGACCGTGTCCCATTTGTTCTTGTTTTTTGCTTTGAGCCGAATAGTCAGATGCGCGACCTTGTGTGCCTTAATCTTCGGACGCCAAGCCCCCAGCAATCCAAAATAAGGACGCTTGACTTGGGACGCTCGAGGTTTTGAGGATCGGGTTTGGTTAAAGTCACCGAAGGATAAGAGGTACGGGTCATTCGCCTTAAAACCAAAACGCGCGAACTCTCCCAACTCAATCTCGCTTCCTTGACTTGTTCAACCGATTTCTGTCTCGATTTTTGCCATACACGATCATGTCGACCTCGGGTAAGTGTTCCTTACTCGCCTATTGTCGATTTGCGCTTGGTTAGATTGATTGTGAGTCGATTTTGCTTAAACCCTGAAAATTGATTTGGGGATTTTGAATTTGCTAGGTTTCGACGTTTATTCTCGATCCTATAGTTAAATTAGGGCCGAATAGGGCTTGATAGGGTAGTTATAAGCTTGATAGAAGGTTTTGAGGTGCATTAGTGGCTTCCCATGGGGTAAATTCGAAATATTAGGGTTTAGGAATTGTTTTCCCGGTTACTCCCATACTTGACCTTCGTAGTTTTGCTCGACTAGTGTTTGGTGACGTTATGGGTGACATCCATGTCGACCTTCGTGAGTTAGAATGCACTGTAGGGCATTCCGTGAGGGTTTGTGTGACTTACGACGGACCAAATAGTACCGTAATGATGTCGAATTTTCCCGAAACCACTTTTATTGTGACCGGGGACGAAAATGGGTGCCACTGAACTTTTCGGAATTTTGATATCTCTATCCAAAATTTTGACCTTATTTTGACCCGTTTATGCTGCTTTGACCTGACCTGAAGCGCACTTTTGTGTTTTTGTTTGGTTTTGCAGCTGGAGATGATACTGAGCGTCCCGAGGGAGCTCCTTTGATTAGTACTAGTGGTGAGGCCGCCGGGACGAGCTCGCTGACTCCCCGGGGTATTCGTAAGAGACGACGAAGCGTTCCTTCACAGCGTCGTGAACGGGGGGCCATAAATGAGGTTAATTTTGATAGGGTCGCGAGGCGTAGACAGCCCGTGATGGTCGCCAGGAGGGCTCATGTCCCGGATCCGGTACACGAGGGTGAGGAGGTTGGTTACGAGGATCCCCCTTAGGCCCAGGATTGGGACGATCATCTATTATTGTTTCGTCCTGATTTGCACGTCTCTAGCCGTGTCGTGAACAGCTTGGTGAGTATCTCGACTCATGCGTATTAGTTTAGGCTTTAAATTTTGGTTGAGCCTATTTAGTTTGTTTATGTCTGTATTATCTTGGTTTGCAGCCCCAAGGTCCAATGAGGACCTTCTCGGGTTTTACGACGTGCTTGGAGATCTATTCTCAAAAGCTCAGCCCCGCGGCAAAGGAGAATATCGCTGGGACGGGTTTAGGTCCCGTGGTTGGGCACTGGGCCAGGTTGGTAGGTTGCAAGACCAAGTGCAACCTTATGGTGTTCAGAGCGATGATGGAGCGCTTTCACGACACTACCTCGACTTTCCACATGTCTTTTGGGGAGGTTGGGATGACTTTGGAGGACTTCGGGGTTATTACGGGTTTACTCAAGGGTCCGGGGGTGATTAGGTGGACTGCTGAGGGCCCTAAGTTAGATAGTGACGAGGTCCGTGGATAGATTGTGGATTGTTTCGAGCGTGAGGCTTACAGTACGCCTCATGGTCTGGTGAGTTCGCACATTACCGACCACTTCGAGAGGGTGGCGGTACTAGAGGGTTGAGTACCCAACACACCGGTGCAGGATGCGCGTCTGTGGTTGATGTACTTCCTAGGATCGATCCAGTTATCGGATAAGGGCGAGAGGTTTAGTACTAGGATTTTGCCTTTCTTGGCTGATTTAGATCAGCTGGAACGTTTTGATTGAGTGATCGTGGCTTTCGCGGAGATGACCCGTTGCTTACAAGTCATAGTGAGGCCACTAGAGCGGGATTCAGGCTCGGCTTTGCCTATCATGGGTCCTAGTCTCGTACTGGAGGTTAGTTATCATCTCTGTATTCGGTTCTGAGATTTTGCTTAGCTAGGTCGGGTTTTGATGTTTTGGGGTATTTTGCAGGCTCGGATCTATTCATACTTCCCTCGATTGGCACCTAAGACGGTGCGTGCTCGTCCGAGTTAGATTTTCGGCGGGGATTGAGTGGAGGTTGGCTCAGGCCAAGAGCACGACGAGTCACTACCCGTCGGAGAATGTGCTGGTGAACCAGCTTCGCCTCGAAGATGTAAGTTTCCTTCTTACGACTTGTTTTACTTAGTAGCCCCCAAGGTTTAGGATTATTGAAGTGTCGGTTTTGTTTATGTAGTTTGTGGCCTATCTATGGGCCGACTATGAGGGTCTGCGCAAGTACGTGAGGGCGGAGTTGAGGCCTAGGAGCTACAGGAGGATGCTCTTTCCTGCGTTGTTTCGCCCGGTATGGTACCTGGGCGAACGGTTGGTGCGTCAATGCTTATATGACGATTTCAGGGTGCCGGTTGATCCTCCCCGGACCATGTTTAGAACACCGACCGCCGCAGAAGTCCAAGAGGGTAGGGATGAAGAGGGAGGCGATGCACTACTAGTGTCGGGTGCCTCCTATCTGTCCCACGTCTGCCAGCGGCTAGCTTGCCACCGCCTCGTGGTGAGTACTTGGTTATTTGTTTTATTGCTTGTTTTGTTCTATCGTTTAGTGTTTGCTTGCATCTTGATTGGTTCGCTTTTCCTTTAGCTGACTGATCCGACTGATGCTATTCAGCCCCCAGACTTCCCCCTGACACTGCTCAGGGTCGACGCGGCTGGGTAGCCTTTACAGAGCCTCTGCCCCCATGTTCCGCTGGGGAGATGGAGGCTGGGATGGAGTGGCGTGACCGGGTATACCGGGTAAGTTTCGGGATTTGTCTCAAACTTGGTTCTCGAGGGCTAGGTTTCATTTGACTAATTTATTCGGTTTTATCTTTCAGGTTTCGTCGATCTCCCATCAGTGGTTGTGAGAGACTACCAACTGCTTCAGGGCCTACTCGTTGAGGGCGGCGGCTGCCTCTTCCCTTGACACTTCGAGACCTCGTTTGGTAAGTACGTGTTTCCCAACACTGGTTTTCTAGGTTGGTTGTACTCTTTCCTTAAGTACATGTATATTTGCAGGATACTCCGGATATGGTGAGGCAGTTGGCGACTCGGGTGACCGAGCTCGAGATGGACGAGGCCAAGTTGTTGCAACTTCTGCAATCTCGGGAGAATGAGATTGCTCGGCTCAAGGAGCGGTTGGCTCAGACTCAGGGCAAGACCTTAGCACAGGGTGAGGCTAGGTTAGGGGTTGAGGTGGAGAGGAGGTCGAGGTTGAGGGTCATGCCAGGGGTGCTACCGAGGATGTCAAAGGGATTCCTGAGACAGCTGCTCTAGATATGCTGTCGGGTATGGATGGCGTCGAGTCTCCTACCTTTGATCTGGAGGATCTAGGTTTGGATGACGATGTTGGTGAGCTGGTGATAGCTATAGGTGCAGCCTCTAGGGATCCTCCCTAGTTTATGAACTTGGTTTGTGTTTAGATTTGTATAACTTGTATACTTTAGACTTTTAGTATTCAGATTGATTCCTTAGTCTTGCGTTTTGTTTTGCTTTTGAAAAGTTGACTTAAATGACAAGTAATCACTTCAAGTTCGGTTTGTTTGCGATTTCGTCGTAGTTTAGGATGTTTCAGATGAGTTAGGATTGCACGAGAGTACGAAAATGCTTTTTCGAAATCTTTGAAATGCGTTAGTTTGAGCTAGGAGTTGGATCAAGTAGTACGTCAATTAAGATGTTTGACTCGAGACGTGCGAAAGGTGAGAAATGCTTTTATAATTAAAATGTTTCGACTGAGTGCATTGGGAGACAAGTGTAGTTGTCTCGACATTCATGTTTACAAAAAGAAAAAACTTAGACCACCTTTTGAAAAAAAAAGTTAGACAATTCTTGTATATTCATGATAATGTCGTACTAGGCTACAGACGCGGATTGACGATGCCATTAAAGGCTACAACACGCCTAGGTGGGGTAGCTTATCCCCCTAAAAAGAAATTTAAAAAAAACGTTTAAGTCTAGTGGATCCGTCGTGTGAAATGTGTTGTCCGTATGGTCTCGTCACTCTTGCGTGGGTATTTCGGCTTTCGGAAAGGGTTTTAGTGACTTCAGAAGATCGTTCCCAACATCCGGGATTGTCAGGTGGTGACTGATGGGGTAAAGCACGGCTGACGCTGTGGAACTCGAATGTTTTGGGGGGTTAACGACCCAGGGTTTCAACGCTTGAGCCTAGGCTGCTCGATTCTGGGTCGCTTGGGCTCGGGAGTCCCGGTCCTAGGGCGCCTGGGCTCGGGCAGGCTCGATTCTCGGTTATGAAAACTTTCCGTGATTTCCTAATTGTTGTGGGATTAGGGCTATATATGCGGGTTATGGGTGCTTGTTTAGACATACTAAATCACCCATAGTGTCTCTATAGCTTCCTTGTATTATTTTGAGTCATGTCGGGTTTCGGGAGTCTCCTAACCGAGTGGATGGGTTGTCTTAAGAAATGTGACCTCGAGGTTTGTCCAAGTAATGGTTTGTCCACGATTATCGCGTTAAGGCAGGTTAAGGTGCAAGATGACTTCTTGTTAGCGTGCTCTAGTTTTTGGGATGTTAAGAATCATGTTTTTGCTTTCCCTTGCGGTAAAGTTTGCCCCCTTCCCGAGGAGCTAGATGTTATAGGTGGGTGGTGGTCAGTTCGACTTTGTACACCCTTTGGAGACGATGCTCTTGTGGAACAGTTTCGCCATTTTTTGGACCTTTCTTCGTTAGAGGAGGCTAAAGTTTTCTTCGAGGAACCTGGTATTGCCCAAGAGTTGCTTTTTAGGAAGTTCTCACAGAAGGGTTCTCGTGATATTTCACCTCTGGCTTGTAGACGGGCTTTAAATATTGCGGTGGCATGTTATTATCTTTTTAAGGACGCGTTAGTGCATGAGGGTTGGGTTTTTATGCTCTCATTATTCGCAAGTTGTGAGTATCGAGCATTTGAATACATCGGCGTAAATAAGATCAAGTTTTGTTCATTTATTTTTAGAAAGTAAAAGAAGTACATCGTCTCTCAATTGCTGAATATTGACCTCTATCTAAACGTCATAAATTGCAATGCAATGCCGGCTTGCTATACTGTATACTTCCATTGCTATAGTGGTCAGTATAATGTTTGTATTATGTGCGGAAAAATGTATCTGCAGGCTTAATTTTGTGTGCAGGTTAGGAAATATGACCACTAATTAAACATGTGATCTGTGTTCTGCAAGGGTGTTTCAGGTCCTAGATGTTGGTTGTGGTGTTGCTAGCTTTGGGGCATATTTCCTTCAATTGGGTATATAAACTATGTCATTTGCACCTAAGGATGGTCATGAAAACCAAATCCAGTTCACTTTAGAATGAGGAATTGGGACAACGATTGCTGCTATATCCATAAAACAACTTCCTTACCCGACAAGTTCCTTTGAAATGATACATCGTTCAAGATGTCGTGTTGATTGATGAGGTACGAGAGATGCGAATTAGTTTTGTTCTCGAGCACGAAGAAGTAGAAGATCAAGTTGATTGATTACAAAGTGAATACTTAGATCCATTTGGGATAAAATACATATCTTTCGAAAACATACTCAAAGCTTCTAATGTAATTTTGACACGTACCTTGGCATCGTTTTATATATATATATATATAGGTTCATGTGAGAACCACTCCTTCAATGAGAACCGTGAGAACTACAATATGAGCCATTAGATCATAGTGTTCAATCTCATTCGTTGGATCCTTCAAAATTCTTTAATCCCATCAATTAATCACAATTGCTTGAGCTTTCAACCAGTAAGGTCGTAACTCCTTCTCCTTCTACAAATTTCTTCGACCCGTAATCCTTTAATCCATAATTCTTCAATCGACCATTGAATCCAATTTTCAATCCATCAATTCATCACAATTGGGACCCCAGTAACCTAAGTAACTTTTTGTTTTAAAAATTAATTATTTTATGAGTTAACTTATTCGATTAAATTCATTATTTCATTACAATAGTAACAGTATTATCGTCGGCAAATATAATTGCAAATCTCAGCTATTGTTTTTTTTCCCAAATTTTCTCATTGACTTAGGAGTTCATCTAAAATATTGTTCTTTAATTTCCTTTTGTCCGTATTTTATATGGAATACAACACTTCTTCTTCAAACCCTACTCGATTTAATTTCCTTTTTCAATTTTAGCGTACCATTTTTCAATTTTAGCATACCATTGTCGTACCCTCTTTTAATTATGGTGTATACCCTTTCAATTTTAGCGTACTCTTTCTTAAATTTATCGTACTCTTTTTCAATTTTAGTGTACCCTTTTCAAATTTCAGCGTACTCTTTTTCAATTTCAATTTTAGCGTACCGTTTTCAAATTTTAGCGTACCTTTTTTCACTTTTGGAGTAATTTTTTTCAATTTCAATTTTAGTGATCCATTTTTCACTTTTAGCGTACTCTTTTTCTGTTTTAGCGTACCCTATTTCAATTATAGCGTACCCTTTTTCAATTTAAATTTTAGCGTACCTTTTTTCAATTTTAATTTTAACGTACCCTTTTTCACTTTTAGCGTACCCTTTTTTCAATTTTAGCGTACCTTTGTTCAATTTCAATTTTAGCGTACCCTTTTTCAATTTTAGCGTATCATAAAATTGTCTTACATAATTTTAACTATAGTAAAGAGATGGTTTATTGAATAATCAACTTGATTGATTGATAAGGTATGAAAATAACATGAGAAGAACATATGAAATTTTCACTTCTATATTTGTGCATGAACCCAAATTTGTGTGTTAGGCCACACATTTACGTACGTTCATCACCTAAATCTTATTTTCTTCCTAATTTCCTCGTACTTTAAACACCATCATATCATGATTATTGCACCAACTCTTATCATGTCTCCAAATCATCATTAAATATTTTGATTTCTTTATTAAAAAAACAAAATAAATTGCAACTATAATATTACCCGTAACATTATACGGAGTAACACAAATTATAAAGATGATCTATTTCGAATACTTATACAAAGAAGATAGTTTATTTATCGAATTACCGTTGTCTTGTTTTATTAATGGACCCTCTTACAAAATAGGAGATGGTCTTACAAAATATGAAATAATAATTATGGTATAATATGAAAGATTATGGCATAGTCTCTACGTATGTTTTTCAGTAGTAATTAGTGTACGTCTTTTCAAAGAATAGCTTAGCAGTAGCACGCCCATTAACTTGATACCGAATTCTATCGTTAAAAAATCAAAGTCTGTACTCTTTTTCAAGTTCAATGTCTCAGCCCTTGTTTTCTAAAGTGGAGTGAATATACTCTAATCTCAGCCGTAAGATGCAGTAAGATCTAAGGGTGGGAGGAGGTTCTCACAGTTCTCATCATAGCATAAGTTCTCACCCGATCTTGACTCTCTCTCTCTCTCTATCTCTCTCTCTCTCTCTCTCTCTCTATATATATATATATATATATATAGAGAGAGAGAGAGAGAGAGAGGCGGGATCAAGGGAGTTAGCAACTCTTGGAGAGTTGCTTAGTGTTGATCCCCTCCATCCATTCATCTCAAATGGATGGTGGATGGATGGGGTTCAATTATATATAAAAAAAGGAAGAAGCTGCGGACTAACTGACAAGCTGCGGGACATCCATCAACCATCACTAATCACCCCATCAACCCATCACTTATCAATAGCTTCCCTCCTCACCCTACCCCCATTAATTTCCCTCCTCTCTATACTCCCGCCCAAACCCCTTTACACTTCCCCATTCACCCACTTTCACCGGCTATTCACCCACTGCTCTCTTTCTCTCTCTAAAAAAATCCATCTCCATCTCCGCAGCTTCTCCATCTCCGATGGTGCCTAAATTTCCGATGATCGTACAAAGGTATGTTGAATGTTCCATTTTCTACCTTCGATTTTACTTTTGTTCAACCCTTTTGTATCCCTTTCCTTTTGTTCCACTCCGGTCATGCATAAACCTTAAAAAGTGGTAAAAGAGCATTTTTCCAACCCGATAACCCTAATTTTGAGTTGAAGTTATTGTAGTTGTACAGTCATTGTAGTTATAGAGTTAAAGATGATGTTTTTTTTTCTTTGTTGAAGTTCAAGAAGTTTTTATTTCTTTGTTGAAGTTCCCATAATCGTCATTGTAAGTATGCATGTGGCATCGATTAGGCAGTTTTTTGTTGTTGTTCTGTACATCTACTGTAGTTGTATAGTCATACGTACTATGTTCTATAACCACGTTGTTGTAGTTGTATTAGTCATACAATTTACATGCTTCCTTGTTGAAATTTATGTTAAATTAGTCTTATTTTCTCATGTTCAAATCCCCATAATCATCTTTCCAATGATGCATGTGACATAACTGATGCGCGTTTTGTTGTAAAGTCACATTTGAGGTTGTATAGTCATACAGAGTTGAAAAGGCTGTTTGGGAAGATAAATAATTGAAATTTGAATAGTCATACAGAGTTGGTTATAAAGTCACTCGTTTGAAGCTACATAGTCGCAATCTTTATATTTTGTTGTGAAGTCACAGAATGTTGTATAGTCGCACTAGTTATGATGCAAAGTCAGACGCTTTTTATTGTATAGTCATACAGTGTTGGTTATATAGTCACCCGTTTGAAGCTGTATAGTCACACTCGTTATGTTGCAGAGTCACTGGTATTTTTCTGTAGAATCGCACAGTTGATGCTGTATACTCGGTTGTACAATCACACTCATTACGCATGTTGTTATTACAGCAGAAAGTCTGGTGCGAAGAAGAAAGACTGAACGAAGGCCGGTAAGAAGAAGGTCGTGGCAGAGACAACAGTTTGCGACCATGTAGTTGACGATAGAGTGCTTGTGGGCCAACAATTGGGTAGGAAGAAGAAGAAGACTGCTGAAGATACATCGGGGCACCACATCGTTGCCGAAACGGATGTGGGTGGGACAGAAATTGATAACAAAAAAAAACGAAAGAAAAAAAAAAGCTCACATTTGACACACCGGTCGCCGAGTTGGATGTGGGGGGGGACAGAAAATATTGAGGGAAGCAGGTCAAAGAAAAAGAAAAGGGTCACATCTGATATACCGGCCGACCCCACTGTCGTGCACGTGTCTCAGTGGAGGAGACGGGGCCGACAACAGGGTCGGCTAGCAGTAAAAGGAGAGGCTAGATGTCAGCCGGATATTCACTGTAGGCCCAAGCGGTTGCACCAGCTGATTGCGCAATTATCGAATGATCAGATTGAGAGGGTGCGTGGTATTGGCTTCGGCGGTCTACTGGAGCTGAGGATCGAATCAGTCCCCATTGACCACGCGCTTATGTTCCTCCGTGCGTTTTCTGACGGGTCCCATATTTTCCGCGCCTCACGGCGGGAGCCATTCATATGTCAAAGTACGACGTCCACGATTGCCTCCAGCTACCTTTAGGACCTCAACCGGTGAAAGTGATCCCAACAAAAAACAAGAAAGGGGCAGACTCACCTGACGTGATCAGGTTAAAGAGTGCTTGGAGAAAGGGGTTCGATGTGGTGGACAGCAGCGGGCCAATAACATTAGGGAGGGTGCACGCAAAGTTAATGGCAACCAAGGCTGACGACGACTTTGTCCGTAAGTTCGTGTTGTTCGCGTTGTCATCATTCCTCGCGCCTACTACGAACAACTCACTGGACCTGAGCCTACTGGCCGTAGTGGATGATGTGGACTTGATTCGGGAACAGGACTGGTGTACCTTTGTCCTGCAGGATCTGGTGCGGGCGGGTAAGGCGGCGCGTGACTCAAACAAAGTCCTCAACTACCTCCGGGGGTGCATCCCCATTCTGATGATTGTGTACTTCCAGCGTTATGATTTCCGTAGTGAGACTTGCAGATGCGACATACCATTTATCGAACATTGGGATGCACGGAGAATATGCGATCGTCTTGCTGGTGAACTGGAGACAGGATCACTGGGAAATCAGCTGCGTTCCAAGGTGTCGTACCCACGTACATGTGGGAAAACGGGCAGCGAGGGCACCCCCGCTATAACGATGCCCTATGACAATCAGCACTCCAGTCCCAAAAGAATAACGACAGGGGTGGAGAGATACGATCAATCGGAAGACAGCACCGTTGACGTAAGTGATCTCGCAGCCACTCTATAAATCATCAATTAATTGTTCGTGAGACGATTTAATCTGACAACCCTACCTATGTTTATAAAAGCATATACGATTCATAAAACTGTGTTTATAATACAGTTGAAATTCAGTAGTCACGGTCAATATGATCACACTCATCCTGATGTATAGTCACACACTAGTAGCTGTATAGTCACACACTATTACCTGTATAGTCACACACATTATGTTGTCCAGTTACTCGCTATAAGTTGTATAGTCACACACTTTATGCTGTATAGTCACACACTTTATTCTGTATAGTCACACACTTATATGCTTGGTCATACTCACACTGCCAGCCTCAACACAACTGAGCTTCACACTAATGGTTTGACTTCAAATGCATTATAGGACGACCAGCGGTTTTTCATGAATTTTTGAAGGTGTGCGCTAGCCTTTTGCGGTTTCTGCGAGCAGGCTGCCTCCAAAGTAAGAGAAATATCGACGAGGAACACCGCGGTTCTAAGTCAAGACTCGTCCTCCCAACAATTCTGGGAAGATCCATCTGTCCTCCAGTATATCGATGAAGTCGTTTCGTTGGCCGGCCAGTTGAAGAAGACTACCCAGAACACCCCCGTCGTTGAGGGCGAGGAGCAGCGCGATGCTGAAGCCTGTGCTCTGGTACGCCAAATTATGCAAGACATGCGTGATTCTGGATACATGGATGAGGAAATTGAGAAATCAGGTTTCTGTGTGGGAGATGGTGATGGAACAGAAGGTTACGATGATGAGGCCACTTTTGGTGGTGGCATCGTGACACTAGGTTTCTGTGAGGGAGAAGTTCAAGAGGGTGATGCCGCTGAAGAAATAAACCAAGACTCCGATGTGGAGGGTTCGGTCGACATGAGTCCGACCGTAGTGGTGGCTCTACGGCAAGCAGAGTGGGGGACAATTGACGCACGGTCGGCTTTAGATGTAACACCGGCTCCGCCCGATGCGACAGTCAGTTCTAGTCTTGAGAGGGAACTACACAAAGCAGGCTGGGCTGTAGCAGACGCTGTTGCCACCACGCCTGCGACGGCAGAAATCGTCACGAACGATAATCAGCAAACAGGCGAGGGGTCAGGGACCAGAACGCACCAGGCGACTAAACATCATCGGTACATCTTCCACTCCAACGTGGCATTTGAGTGCATGGATACGATTCCAGACAATTTGGGCTGCACATTGGACTGTGGGAGAATAATAAGGGGGCAGCTTGTAATCTCTAGATTCATGTGCTCCAATATCGTCATCTTCTGGGATATTCTCAGCGTACGGAAAGATGTAATCGACTACATTTTCGACCGAACAACGCCACGTCCGTTAGGGTACGTACTTATTATGCTGCTCGTGTCGTTTTTAAAATGCATGTGTTAATCGGGACTTTGTTTGGTCTACAGCGAAATGCTGGTCGAGTTCACAGCGTACGACTGTATAGCGAGGGGCGATATGCAGACGCTCGAGCTTGGCCTGCAGGGGATGAATAACGTCATTGACTGCTGGTGTAGGCTGCTGAACCAGCTGGTGTACGACAAAAAAGCATCAAGAGTAACCAATAGATGTTACTTCTCTCTTGGACATACGGTACGTTCAACCCCCCAATTAGCTGTATAGTCGCACACTATTACCTGTATAGTCACACACATCATGTTGTCCAGTCACCGCTATAAACTGCACAGTCACACGCTATAAGCTGTATAGTCACCCACTTTATGTTGTACAGTCGAACACTACAAGCTGTATAGTCACACACTTTACGCTGTACAGTCACACAATTGCAGTTGCACAGTCACACTCATGTCAAACACGCACTAACTACATGTATTATCATCAATGCTTGTGAGCAGGCCCCAGTGTTGGAGTTGTGGAAGAAAGGAGGCAAGAGCAATAATTATGACAAAGATATATTTTACATGTGGGACGAGTGGATAAAAAATAGTTTCTCCGACTTTGCTTTGGACTCGGAAATGGTATTATCCTGGACATACTGTCTATTCGTAGTTGTTATCAGCCCATAATCCTGACGCATTGTTTGCAGGTGTTCGTCCCGATCTTGACGGGTGACGAGGGTCACTAAAGTTGCGCCTGCATCAACTTCAATTCTGAGCAAATGGAGTACCTTGACAACCGGTTGTACGATAAAGATTTTACAAAGTTGCTTTACTATGGCATTGCTCGGACAGCGGTCAGGCCCTTTTAATTTAATATTAAATCAATTATGTGACCGCGAATGTGTTCAACAACTGATCCTATTTGAACTTGTTTTGTAGGCTTATAAGATGAGGGAGTTCATGGTAAAACGAGGGGTGGAGAAAGGTGAGAAGGTCCGGGCGTTTAAATTGGTAAACGTTCCCTTATCATGGCAGGGAGTGGGGTACTCCGCCAATGACTGTGGAGTGTAACTGATGATGCACATGATGCTGTATACCGGGTCCCCGTTCAACTGCTCCTTGGGGACAATGGCGGCCATGAATATGTGCAGGGCGGAGATCACGACGACCCTTATACTGAGCGACGCGAACAAGATAAGGGACGCTATTTTGCAGAAAGTGGTTGCATTCGGAAAATACAAGGAATCGTTGGAATCTGCCCGTACGTTTGTAACCACTCCTGTGAAGGCAACCACCAAGAAGCGTCAGAGCAAATCACCGAAAACACCTGAACCCACCACCAGATCAGTCCCAGAAGAAAGATAGTCGGCGATTAAGTCTCGGATACGGGGCTGTGGAGATGGGTTGGGTTGCTCTTTGAACCAAGGGGAACCTAACCCGGACGCCATTGTCATGTCGGCCTTGTTTTGCCTGCACCGACCACTGACGAGTAGAATGCCCAGCCTGCGAAAACACACCGCCGACTACTGCTTCCTCGACGATAATGGGTACGACAAAAATTAAGTAAATGACTTTTATTACTGATACGTGTTGCATATTACACCTACTAACCGGTGTCAACAAATCCGCAGTGAACGATTGGGGACCTACAGCCCTCGTGCGCAGCTGGAGAGACGTGACATTCAAACGCTCTTGTCCGGCGGTAGCATGAGCGCCGTTGTGCTGGAGTGTTGGTCGCACCTCATGAACTAGTTGGAATCAGACGACAACCGACATGGGTTATCCTCCCCCACTGACCCAACGATGGCGTGGTTCGGAATTCAACACATGGTATGCCTTCAAAACCATTCAATAGTACACATTGACTGAAAAGATGTAAAGTCTGTGTAATAGTTAGAAATAATCACAAAGTTCACCTAGCACAGTCACACATGTTGATGTGTACAATCACGTGATATAAGATGCACAGTCACACATATTGATGTGTACAATCACATGATATAAGTTGCACAGTCGCACATGTTGATGTGTACAATCACGTGATATAGGATGCACAATCACAGATATTGATGTGTACAATCACGTGATATAAGTTGCACAGTCACACATGTTCATGTGTACAATCACATGCTATATGTTGCATAGTCAGGCATTAAATAGTACAAATGACCCCCATTCACATTAACTGAAACGATGTAAAGTCTGTGTAATAGTCAGACATCACTTTGCAGAGTCACTCTTGTTGAGGTGCACAATCACGTGATATAAGTTGTACAGCCACGCACATGATATAGTCAGACATCTTATAATTTACAATCACATTATCATGTATAGTCACACTCTGTACGCTGCAAAGCGACGCAACTTAGTCTGTACAATCACATGTTATAGGTTGCATAATCAGGCATCCTAGAATTTACAATGACACTGTCATGTTAGTCACACTCTGTGATTAGTGTAGTTTGTAGTGCCTATTTTGTAGTATTTTGGTCCCATTTCCTTGTGAATCGCTCCTTGGGAGCGATTTATGGGCTTCTTATGCTTCCTTTAGTTCGTTTCAGGTTCCCGAGACCGATTTGGAAGAGTTGGAGCGATTCCGACTCGATACATACACATTTTGGAGCCAACGAGATAAAGGAACGGTGACTCGATGCTTTGGAATCGACCCCGAGACCTTGGGACCCAATCCCGAGCCTCCGAGACCCGATCCCGAGTCCCGAGAATCGATGAGAAGTCCATGTGAACCAAGGAGGAACCTTAAAGATCATATTGGAGGCCTACAAGACTCATCCCCGACGGGTATGACCTCAACCCGTCCGGGATGAGGTGCACAAAAGAGAAGGCTCCTGTTTTGGGTCCCTCCCGACCGGGAGCATGTCTTCCCGACCGGGACCGACACCCTCCCAACCGGGACCACCTCCTCCCGGCCGGGAAGGTCTGCTGCTACCCCGCGCTTCATTCTTCTCTTCTCCCTTCCATTTGTAACCCCATAAATACCCCCCTCTTGTATTAAGGCATCATCTTAGCTTATGTTCTTCAAACCCTAGACTACTTTAGGTTAGATTAGTGTAGATTAGTCGGTAATTAGTGGTTAATCTTAGTTTAGTACTTGTATTAAGGAAATTCTTCAAGATCTTCACCAAGCTTGACAACCTTGGTGGTTTGTTTTGGGTTTTCTTCATTAATGCAAGTTTCAATCTTTCTCCTTCACTAGTATGGTATAATCCTCTTCCTTTTTACTCTTTATCTTGTTTAATTCATCCAAGTTTGCATCTTTGATTGTTGTATTGTTCTTAGTTCATCTTTTTCAATAGTTTCATTATGGATGTTTTGATTCTTGTGTTGATTTCTCTTGTTCTTGTTAGTATTAGTTTGATTATGTTAGAGTAGTGTTCTTGCTAGGGTTAGTAGGGTGATTAGGGTGTTAATTGGATGATTAAGGGTTTGTTGGGGATGTTGGTGGAAGATTTGAGGTTTCTTCTTGAGTGATGCATATTACATGTTTGTTGGAATGCTTGAATGACTAAGTAGGTTGAAATGCTTGTTTTTCTTGCTTTCCTTTGTCGTGTGTGTCGCCGGATGGGTTCCATGAGGAACCTCTAGGTCGTGTGTCCTAGATTACCCTACTACCGCTTTCACTCTAACTCCTCCTTAGCCATTCCGTTACCCCCTTGACCCCGACCTAATCCTAGCCCGTTTCCCTTGTTTGTTTTCTTGCTTTAGACCTAGCTTAGTCCTAGTCTTCCCCTCCTTAGATTAGCTCGTCTCGAACTTAGTCCTAGACCGTAGCATACCTTAGTCCGACCTCCTGTCCCTGTGGATTCGACCCGACTTACCCTAGCTACCCAAGTTAGGTTAGTTGGTTTTTATTTGGTGGCGGGATCCACGACAAATCCCTCCCATCAAATTGGCGCCGTTGCCGGGGACGGCGTAGTTTAGACTTTTGTGTGCTTAGTTTTGGACTTTGTTCTTGATTTTTGTGTTCTCTTCTCCTTGTGTATCTCCGTTTTTCTTCTTGTGTGTTACTCTCCCTTCCTAGTGCCTCAAAAGCACTAGGATACTAACGTTTTCTCAAGTGCTTCTAGCTCATCCTAGGTACCAAAGCAACGTTTTGGACATGGCGCGTCCAAGCTACCATCAATCATCACGGGACAACTATGGGGCGAATTACCATAACCCACAACTTTACCAACCATATCAACCTCATCAACAATCTTATGAACCCTCTTCTTATGGTTACCAAGAAAGTTGTCAAGGATCGTTACCACATCCTAACAACTACCAAACACCCTCACATAACCCACGACCACAAGATCCCAACTTTGAGACTATTCAAATGATGCATCAATTGCTTAAGAGTCAACATGATTCGATAGATCTATTGCAAAAGACTCAACAAGCGATGGTGACTCAAATAATAGGGGTTAGGGAGGAGTTCAAGGCCCAAATAGCGGTGCAAGATGCTCGAATCGATGCACTCATGGCTCATATCACGATGTTGGCCACTCGAGCTCCACTACATGCTGAGGAAGGTTCATTTGGGCAAGAAGGTCGGGTGCCTCCACAAGAAAGTCAACCCAACCTTGAAGCTACAAATGAAGAAGAGAGGGTCGATCAAGAGACCATTGTTGAGTGTTGCTTGGGCGGTGAAGATAGGGAGAGAATAGAGGAACTTGAAGCTTCAAGGGCCAACAATGAGGAGGGGAGTGAACATGATTCTCAAGATAACTCTTGGGGAGCCGATGTTTTGGCTATCAAATTGGATTTGTTCGATTTTCTTCATGATGAACCACTAGACAATCCAAAGCCAAGTGAAGACATACCTCCTCTAGGCCATATAGACAAGGTGAGTGAAAAGGAGCGCAATACTTGGGAAAAAGAAGTAGATGCCTTGGAACTTGCCTTGAACGGGAAATTGGAGGATCCTAAACCCTCCAATGAAGAAAACTTGATGCCTTCTTCTCCTCTACCGTACTCGATGCCTAGTCCCTTGTCTTGTGAAACGGTTGGTGAAGAGGATCCTTGTCGGGCGGTGGAAAAGAGTTCCACTCTCGACCCCGTAGAAGAAGCGACACCCCTAGGGTGTGATCTCCCACATCATGACACCGAGCATACCTACCGGATGGTCATAAGAGTCGTAGCTATGTTGGTTCCGAAGACCCGGAAGATCACTATAACCCCGAGCATAATGAAGATGATCGCTTCCTCCCTCCGACTTGGAAGCTTTTGAAAGTGGCGAGGCTTGGCCATGTGAGCTTAAACGAAGATGTTGCTAGGGCATTTGACTTACTCCTTCGAGCTCTTGATGGCTATGGAGGTGTAGTTGGTGAGAGTACCTTATTGTATATATCTCTTTTTCTTGTTCTTTTTGTTTTTGTGTGTGTATATATGTTTGTTTGGTACCTTGGTTTCTAGGATGGTTAGTTTTGTGGAATTCTTGTTATTTGGATTGTTGATGAGCGTTGTGATGGAGAGAATTTGATGTTGCATTTGAGCTTATTGTCATAGGTGTGAAGTGAAGATGATTCCTAGAGAGGAATGGTTAATGATAGAGCTTGGTTCGTGAGTATGGAAGTCGGTTTTTGAAGCTTCGGTGAAGCTTTTGGGGTTTTGGAGGTCACGAAGACCCATCCCGGGCGGGAAGGGAGCTTCCCGACCGGGAAGGTTATTCCATCCCGACCGGGAAGGAGCCGTCCCGATCGGGATGGAGATGCAAAAATTGGAGCCTACTGGAGTGTCGTCCCGACCGGGAAGGTGGCTTCACGACCGGGATGAGTGTGTCATCCCGATCGGGACCACCCATCCCGACCGGGATGGTCCCCTTTCTCCTCTTTTAGCCTCTTCTTCGACATTTGGGCCCACCCAACCATTGTATACCCCCACCCAACCTCCCTACTCATCCTTACTCATGTCATATGACCATTGCACTTCATTTACATACCCGTACCTCATTTCTCTTCCCTTTACACCGACCTTCACATCAATTTCCACCCCCCTCACACCATTACTACCTCTACCATGCGGTTCTATCAAGTTCGAAGTGGGTTAGCAATGAGGAAGACTAGCAAAGTGCCTTTATTGATCATTGGAGACGATGGAGCAAGTGAGTTGCTATCCTATGGGTACGGCAACTATCCTTTCTTTTCCGTCTATTATTGCTTGTTTTTGCTTGTTTGCCCCCCTTCCCCTTGAGTCTTGGTGTCATGGTGGCCTTCGAGGCCTTGGTTTTGGTTGCTCCCGACTCTCGATGATGTGACTACATCGGGAGTCATTTTCAAAATCCAAAATTTACAAGCCTTTCACTCTTTCTTTTTGAGGATTTAGTCGGATTTAGGCGGAATCCGGGCTAGGTGACTTGATTACACCTAGCCTTCCCCTCCCATTTCCTTTTATTTCTTTCTTTTTATTTTCTTCCCCCATCCATATCTTTTTCTTGTCTCGGCCCATGGTGACTTGACTACACCCCGGCCGGACACATTCTACTCTTTTCTCCATTTTACTTTTTGATTTCTAGCTTTATTTTCGTAGTTTCTTTTGTGCTCCCATGCACTACGGTCGAGCATGAGGACATGGCTCGACTTAAGTGTGGGGGAGTGGTATTCTAGCGTATTTAGCTTTATTTTTGTAGTTTTTCGAAAAAATCTTTAAAAAAAACCCTAAAAACTTGAAAATTTTCACAAAAATCAAAAAGATTTTCCTTTTTGTGTGTTTTCCTTTTATGTCGTTGTATCGTGTATTTGTTGTGTTGTGCGTTTTTTGCCTCCCTTTTTCCTTATAGGTTGCTTAAACCACCGATGGCTTTGGAAAGCTTTCAAGATGTCCGGTAACATCTTCTATCCCTTTTTCCTTCTTTGTCTCTTGCGGAATGTGGAGGAGAATGTGATGTGGTGTGCTCGGGAGGAGCTTTGTAAAGTTTGATGTTGGTTGGTTGCTCATTTGGAAGCTAGGGGTGGTGTTTGTGTTATGTATGTGTTTGTTTTGTTTTGTTTTTGTTTTGTTGCTTTTGTTTCTTCTTCTTTCGTTTTAGTTGAGTCTCTGTTTTGTGTTTTGTTGTGTGTCTTGTGTAAATGGTTTTCGAAAACCCGGTTTAGAGGCTAGTGTGTGAGTGTGTACTTTCCCTTCCTAGTGGTGTAAATCGAGTCTTGGACTTTATTCTAGTAGAATGACCCTAAATCAATGATTTCGTTGGTCCTTTACCTTGAGTCCACCTAGCTTACTAGGGATTTACTACGGGATTTGCATTTTGACCATTTTGACCACCCACGGTGTGAAAAGGCCTTGGTTGCCGAGTCCCGTTCCCTAGGTGACCGTGTTCGGAATTGTTTGATTAGTCCAAGTTCTCCACTTTTTGTGGGTTTGAAGGGAAGGACGCTCCCCAACTCACCCATTTCCCTACCTCCTACACATATCCACACAATAAATTGCAAAGTGTTGATTTCTCTCTTTCTCAATTGTCAAGAAATGCTAAAAAGCCAAATCAAGCAAAAAGGGCAAAGGAAAGAAAAAGAAAGAAAATGAAAGAAAGAAAAGAATGAAGAAAAAGAAAAGGCACAAAAGCCAAAACGAAAATAGAAAAGAAGAAAAAGAATGGCATGGCAAAACAAGGCAAAAATGCAAAAGAAAAGAGAAAATGTCAAAAGAAAACCCGATTCACAAAAATAACTCCTACCTCTAAAAATAAGCTTTTTTCCGACTTTTGCCATGAAGAGCCTACCAAAGGACCGAGTCCCGAGGAAGGATGATAGCGGCATTAGTCGGTCTTCCCTCATTTTTACATGTGCCTGTACGACGGTGCGCCGTTCACCCACACTGATATTGGGACAAAGGTTGGGAGGCGTTACTTGTCGTTCGAGGTGGCAGCAAGTCTCGTACTTGCTGACATGAATGAAGCTCGCGGGGACGTGTTGCCGAAAATTCGCGCTTTCATAAAAAACGCGTCAAGCATATGGGAAACACTTGATGAAAAATGTAAGATAGGGAGAAACGTGGAACGAAAGACCTCAGCGAACCGTAAGGCATGAATGTGTAGTGAAGTAAAAACACTTTCTTTGTGAATATAGAAAAAATCTCATGTTAGAGTATCTTCTGAGTATCAGATGAATGACAACTCAGTATCAGGGTCGCATGTGCGATGTGATACAGTCACGCAACTTCTGACTCACAGTCACAGTCAAACTCCTGCAGAGTCGTGACAGACAACCACAAATTCACTAATTAATTATACTAACTAACCCTGCATATATGTCCATCCATTTACTTTCAGTTTATTTCACCTTAAAATTAAACAATTGTTTCACCTTAAAAAAATCGATGGTTCCCGTATTTTCAGAAGACACCAAAAAAACAATACACACACCGTAAAATCAGATTATTTTCCCAGGAAAAAACGATGGTTCGAAAACGATGTCGACAAAATATAAACTGTACAGAACAAATGAACTGGGACTGGGAAGTGATGTTTGTGAGTCTCAATGCACATTGAGAACACAAAACAATCACCTTACTCTCCTAACCCTAATTACTTTAGGAGGATAGGACCCCCACCTAACTCAATTAATATTTACTGCCCCCTTTACTGCCTCCCCCCTTTAAATACCAACGCCATTTTTACCCCAACTACTTCCAACTTCACCTCTTTAACCCTAAAAAAATGGCAAGCAAAATAGAAGAAATCAGAAAATTGATCGAGGAGTACGATGGTTTGTTGGATACCACTAGATCCAATTAATTATCTGCCATGCAGCTAGTCGCCACTGCCATAGACGCGAGGACCTATTTGGCATCCATTGGCGATACAGAAAAGGAGCCTAACTGGACCACTACATCGAATTCTTGATGAAAAAGTGTGTTCGATATTTCCACACTAAGAAAGCGTTGCAGCGTGATTTGGCCAACTTGAAGAACATGCTTCAAAAAAACGGGGGTTAATTATGCATGTAGCGTAAATGTAGCATGTTTTAATGGTATGTAATGGATGTTTTAATGTGTTTTAAGATTTAAAATGTAGCGTTTTAAATGTTTTCCGCATTATGTCGTGGAATGTTTTTATGTTTCAAGTACTGTGTTCGTAGAATGTTTTTACGTTTCAAGAATATTTTTATGTTTCAGGATGTGACTTTTTCTGATGTACAAATATTTCCATCGTTGTTTCGCTATTTCTCTATTTTTATGGACACATGGTGTACAGTCACACTCGACAATTTTTATAGTCACACTCAACATGGTGCATAATCACAGTCATCATGTCATAAAATCAGTTTAGGTTTCTACACTTCATTTTGTAGAATCACAGTCAGTGTATTGTAAAATCACAGTCATTATCTTGTACAATCACACTCCTACAATTAGTGTAACCATACTCCACCTCTTGTTGTAAAGTCACACCCTGTCTACTGTAAAGTCACATTCATTTCATTGCACAATCACACTCACTTGTTTTGTGTCAACCAAATATAACAAAAAAACGACTGCTATTTCAATGTATTTTTACAGCCAAACAACAAAAAACAATTTTACGGACCCCCAAGTTTTACGACTATGTCATATTAGAAATGATTAAGGTCCGCAATAGACGTAAACAATATCACGGACCTCTTTATGTTTCAAAAAAAAAAATTGCCCCCATGATCTACGACTTACACCATATCAGAAATGATTGAGATCCGCAATATACGAAAACAGTATCATGGACCTTGACCATTTCAAACGTCGACAGTCTTTGTTTTCCTAAAAAAATGTTCCTAATAACAGAGGATATTCACGAACAATCCTCCTCGGCAATCCTTGCAATTCGCCCGCAATTTGTTGTATAATTTACAATGTAATTCACGCACAATGTGTCGTCAACACATTATTTCAATAAAATCATTCCGCAATCAGTTTATTTCGCAAAAAAGTTCAAAAAACGATGTCGACAACAAATGTTAAAAACTGATGTGACTGTGAAGGGATGTTTGTGAGTCTCAATGAAACATTAAGAAACACAAACACCCGCCTCAATCTCCTAACTCTAATTAATTTATGAGGATAAGCCCCCCACCTAACCCATTAAATTTTCACCCCCCCCCCCCCCCCCCCCCTTACTGCCTAACCCATGAATTTTCAACCACCTATTTACTGCCTCCCCCTCTTTAAATACCAACGCCATTTTTTACACCTTAACCACTTCAACTTCACAACTTTTACCAGCCCCTACTTACAACTCCACCACTTCAACCTTAGAAAAAAATGGCCAGCAAAATAGAAGAAATCATAATTTTGATCGAGGAGTACGATAGTTTATTGGATACCACTATGTCCAATGAATTAACAGCCATGCAGCTAGTCGCAACTGCAATAGACGCGAGGAACTTCGTGGCGTCCATTGGCGATTCACATACAGAGGCCGAACTGGACAACTACATCCAGTTCTTGATGAAGAGGTCTATGGACTGTTTCCGCACAAGGAAAGGGTTCCAGCGTGACTTGGCCAACTTGAAGAAGATGCTTAAAAAGTACGGAGGTTAAGTATGTATGGGTTAAGATGTAGCGTTTAGTAATGGACGTTTTTATGTGTTTAAAGTTTTAATGAATGTTAAAATGTAGCGTTTAATGGTATGCAATGGATGTTTTCCGCATTATGTCGTAGAATGTTTTCCACGTTTAATGGTATGCAAGTATTATATGTTGTGTAAGAGATGGACTTTTTCTAATGTACAAATATTTCCATCGCTATTGCGCCATTTCTCTATTTCCATCGCTATTTTTCTAATGTACAGACACATGGTGTATAGTCACACACTGCCTACTATAAAGTCGCACTCATTGCGTTGCACAATCACACTCACTTGTTTCGTGTCAACCAAAGGGCATAATGTTCCTGTACAGCTGTATTTGTAGCCAAGGATGATGCATTCCAGAATAAAAACGACTGCTATTTCAATGTATTCTTACAGTCAAAAAACCAAAAACAATTTTACGGACTCCCATGCTTTACGACTACACCATATTAGAAATAATTAAGGTCCGCAATAGACGTAAACAATATCATGGACCTTGACCATTTCAAACGTCGACAAGTCTTTATGTTTCACAAACAAAATAGCCCCCATGATCTAGGACTTACACCATATTAGAAATTATTGAGGTCCGCAATATACGAAAACAATGTCACGGACCTTGACCATTTCAGACGTCAACAACCTTTGTGTTTCCAAAAAGAATGTTCCTAAGTAGCAGAGGATATTCATGAACAATCCTCCTCGGCAATCCCTGCCGGGTCCTCCTCCTCCTCCTCAACATCAACAGACAAGTCAGCAATAGGTGGGTACTCAGCAAATGGGTTGGGGCAGTTCCTCTTGTCATGGTGCCCCATCCTCTTGCAGTTCTTACACAGCCGTTTAGGCCTGGCGGCAATTACAGCAGCCTTCGCCTTAGAAGAAAGCATCCGCTTCCCACTGTCCTTGTTCTTGGCTTTCTTCGGGGGCAATATGGTTATTTCAATTGCGCTCGTACAGCCGAGGATCTCCTCTAATTCTTGCGTCTTGCTACAAGGGCCAGCAAAGGCAATATCGGACCTGAAGTCGCGAATGACGTCAACTAGATTACTAACGTCTTCCTTACCCATTTTGCTGACATGACTGACGGTCTCATAGAACTCCGAGAACAGCCTCGTGACTGTAACAGCCTTCTCATCGGTTAGGCGACTCTCTAACAGGGGACACGCATTAACATTATGTAGGGCATCCTTTGTCCATCTACATGCCACGTACCGTTCCGGGATCGTCTCCCGTCCTTTCGAAGAGTATATCCAAATGGCATGCCTGCAAAGAATTCCATACCGACAAAACTTTCTGCAAGTACAGCTGACCTCACAATTACCTGCGAGTGCATTAAAAAACACATAAAGAGTGCGATTCTTGACCGTACGGATAGTGGCTACGCAACGTACAGGATGTGACTTTCTAAAGGTATAATCACAACCTTGACAGGATATAGTCACACCCATTATACTGCATAGTCACAGTCCTTACGTCGCAGAATCAAACGAATTACGTTGTACAATCACACGCACCGCATTCCAGAGTCGCACCCTTTATTGTGTATAGTCACATTCAATGAAATATGGAATAAAACTCGTTACGTTGTGCATTCACAACGTTTACAATGTAGTCAAGCTATGCAACTGTGGCTACACAACGTGGACAGTAACTTTCTATGCCAATAACTGGATTGTATTCAACAATGTAGTTGCGGTCTCGGATGAAGTCCAGAACTGTTGTCGCTTCGATCCCGTCCTTCTCCTGATACCCACGAACACTACACGTGTACAGCGAAAACTTGACCTCTTCCTGAAAGTGTGCAAAAGCCACGTGCGTGTACACCCTTGCCGCGTGGGTCTCCATCGGATTCATCGTTCCAGTTTTGGGGAATGTCTGCCGGTTATCGTTATCTAGCCTCTTATGCATGTGCCTCTGTTGGTCCATCGCACTTTCAAAACGCATCTAGAACTGGACCAACGTACCTCTGTTGTCTTCAAACTTTTTGAAGAAACTGTTCTCACTCTCTGAACTCTGCGTTGTCCTCATAATTTCAGACATCTTCACCTCCCTGCAATGCGCGGCGACCCATTTGCTCCTGACTTCGAACATATTTTCGAACCATTCGATCCCAACAATATCATGGTCGATCATAATCCGCCCCACCTATCGTCGAACTCCGACCCCTCGATGTCATCATCCCATATAATTGCATTGAGGGCTTTTACGAATTCCGAGGCCTCCTCTCTTGATCTGTTGTACTTTGTTGGAACCTTGTTCATGATGTGCCACGTGCAACACCGTTGGTGCACTGCTTTGAATATTTCTGGAACGGCTTTTAAAATACCGGGATCCTGGTCTATAATGATATAACACGGTTCCTTCCCGCCCATGGCTTCCAGAAACCGGGAGAGGACCCAGATAAATGACTCGTAGTCCTCCTTTAATAGCAACGCCCCACAGAACGTGACAGACCGTTTGTGGTTGTCCATGCCAGTGAACGGTGTGAACACCATAGAATACACGTTGGTTCCGTACGTTGGGTCGAACGAAACTGTATCACCCGAATGCCGCGTAGTTCCTTCGAGCTGCACCATCCGCCCAAATGACCCTGCGTAGGCTTCCGTCTGCATCCACATCGTAGTCAAAGTAAAAATCCTCCTGACTGTCCTTCAAACTCTTGAACCGGTCTATGAACAATTGACCATCCTGCTCGTGGACGAAGCACTTGACGTCCCTCCCTCAGTTCTTGAAATCAACCAACGATGCTCCGATGTTCTGATATCCGCCCGACAACTCCTTGCATATCCTGTATGTCTGAGTCGCCCCGATCTTCAGCTGCACACACAAAATTGCAACTGCATTAGTCGCGCACAGTTAGCAGTCAACCATACACTAACAACATTGTTCACAGACATTACGCACCCTCGAGTTTCAAACGATCATCTCCTTTTGATATCTTGATAGATTTCGAGATGACTTTTGAAACTCTCTGTCCTTAACCATCAGAAGATCGTGGTTGTGTTCCTCGATGAACTCTTCAATATAAACCCCCCCCCCCCCCCCGATCATTGCACAGAGCCTAATTCTTGCTCCACATTGCGTCCTCGTCGCCTTCGTATTCCTTTTGGGTTCATACGATCCCACAGACTCTTGCCCCTACTTCTCTCCCGTGCTCGACAACTTCATCATGCTCTGGCTGGCTGTTTTGCCCTCCTTGTTATAAGCCAACAATTTCTTCTTAATCGAACCATCAAAAGATCTAGTTGCCGTGTACCTCTTCGCCTCGAAACCAAAATAAGATGCGTAAGATTGATAAAACATGAATGCTCCATCGATGTCCGCGAACTTCTGCCCTACGTAAGGCACAATCACTGTGTCTTCAACAGTCATATAGGTTGGAACAAAAAAGAAGTATCAAAGATTGGAACAAAAAAGAATTAACACCCACACCGCATAACAACTGCAAGTACAACTACAACCCAAAATGCAATACTCAACAACATAAAAAATACCAAAAATAATAAATATAACAATGATAAAGAAACAAACATAAATATTTTGAATAATAAAGCAACTTCAACGTAATACAATTACACCTACAGCAGAAAACTACTACTACAACCAAACCCTAAATTACACACTATCAATCTTGCAACGCACGCATTCATCTCTGACCTTGATGAAATGTGACTTTTCTCAACAACGACTGTGACTTTGAAGAACAACGACTGTGGCTTTACTCATATAACAGCATGATTGTTAGAGATTAACACCCACACCGCATAACAACTGCAAGTACAACGACAACCCAAGATGCAATACTCAACAACAATAATAAATATAACAATGATAAAGAAACAAACATAAATATTTTGAAAAATAAAGCAACTTCAACGTAATACAACTACACCTACAGCATAAAACTACAACTACATGGAACCAACACAATAATAATTTGCCTTGATTAATATCCACAAAACATAAGAACTACAAGTACATACAACTACAAACCAATATGCAATACTCAACAACAACAACAAAATTACAATGATAAATATAACAATGATAAAGAAACCAACATAAATATTTGGAATAATAAAGAACCTTCAACGTAATACAACGTAATACAGCAGAACAACTACAACAATAGTGAACGTGTGACTGTCTGTCATATTAAGTGTGACTATCACATTATAACTGTGTGACTCTTCTCATTAACAAACCAAGCTCAAAAAAAGGAATGTAAGATGCAAGATACCAAATATATATGTATATATCCATCTTACCTCCTACATGTTGACCGGAAATTTTCGATTGCACATTTTCGAGCATATCATCATCCCGTGAGTCTTCGAGGAACAACACCATTAGAGCATAAAGACGTAGAGCTATTTACGAATTAGAATTTGGTTATTGTGAATAATGGTATAGATAAAGGGATGATTTTTTTGGGGGATAAATTTCGAATTTTAGTGAGAGCTTGGTGAGAGATTTGGGATGAATTTTGAATTTTAGTGAGGGAGTGAATTTTGTTGATGGAAAGGGTGATAGATATGGTGACAGAAATGGTGATTGCATACTTTGCTTTTGCTTTGCTGCTGTCTGCTGCTTGTCAGTCGCGCACATCCTCTCCCTTTTTTCTTTTTTTTTATTAATCTAAACCATCCATCCAAACCAAATCAAGGGCAAAAAACACAGCTTCCCAACTTCCCAATTCTCACCAAACTCCCTTTATCCCTTTTCTATATATATATATATATATATATATATATATATATATATATATATATATATATATATATATATATATATTAGATGTTTTATGGACATCCATGTCTATTTTAGTTGATATATGAAAATGAGTATATTGTATTTTAATATTTGGGTTATTTTGAATAATATTTTTTTTAAAATGGTTGCAAAGAAACCACTTAATTGTGGTACATGGTTTATTAAGTTCGTAGGCAAAGAAACTATTTAAGATTATTGCGTGGTTTATTAAGTTGAGATAAGAAACCATATATCTCTCCAATATGGTGTTTTTCTCATGGACCAAAGAAACCATTTATCTCTTAAAATTGGTTTCTAAATCATAAGCAAAGACACCATTTTTTTCATATGATTTCTTACCCTAAGACACCTTTGATCTGGAGATCATCTCCAAAATGGTGTCTTAGGGTATTTTAAGATGATTTCTTTGCCCTCTTTTCTAGTGGTGTGAATTGGTAAACTTAAACCTAAGATCGGAAGCCTGGTAAAAGTTAGACCTACTACAACACATTAGTATACCCTAATAAGATCGGAAGCCTTTAGACGCATACTAGGGTGAATAGCGGACCAGAAGGACCTTTTCACTGCCCCTTAGACCAATATCTGCGATAGACCTGTGAGTTAGACCGTGACCATATGAGATTCGTAGTGAACCGACAATCCTAGTTTTCTCTCCATATAAATTCGTCTTAATTCATCTTATTTATTTTATTCTTTTCTTTTATTCCTCTTTCCTTCACTACTTTAGTTTAGTCAAACACAAACAAAACCCCTGATTTGGTTTAGTCAATACATCAAAATTGATCAAATAACAGTAAAAAGAAACAAAAGCTCAGCAATACCTTACAATATTTATACAAGAATAAAGTAGAATACAAACTGATCTCAAACCCTAGAAATAGATCCCAAATCAAATCATCAAAGGAGCCAAAACATCTAATTAAACCCAAAAGAAATCGTATAAGTTGAATCTAATTAAACCCAAAACAAACATCTAATTTGTTGAATTGTCGAAGGTCGAATGATGCAGCATGTCGCCGTGGTGGAATAGCCAGTGATGCGTCGGTGTCGACGTCAACCTCGACGACAGTGAACCATCAGTTGACAATGGTGAGGGGAGAGTTGTGGTAGGGACAAGAGAAGAGAGAGTTGCTGCGTTTGAAATGGTGAGGACGAGAGTGAAGGTTTTGTTTTTCCAGTAAAAAATGTAATGAACCGTGTCCTAAATATAGGGTCCGTGTCCAATACGTATCCGTTTTTAAAAAAAACCCAGACACGGTTTTTGACGTGTCGGACACGTATTTAGGCGTGTCCTAGCCGTGTTCATGTCCGACACGGTGTCCGACACGGGTACATCACAAATGGGTTGTGTCCGTGCAACTTAAGCTAGAACAACACCATGAACCATGTCAAACAATAACAATACGCGTCATGTATACTCTTAGTCTCACATGAGTACAAAAATGAAGCTAGCAAACATAGCACATGAAGAACTTCAACTCCAACTTCAACATTCACAATGTACTCCACCCAACAACTCAAAAACAACCAAAATCTCACTTAACATTCCCTCGAACACCTTATAGGCATTGTTGAAATACCCTTCTTCAACCTAACTATTCTCACCTCCAATACCAACAAAGTGCACACAATCTTTGATTCAGCAAGAATAGACAGCAACGCACAATATCTGACTCAAACTCGTACCAAAGCTGACACAAATTGACCAAACTCGAACCTTAGCTGACACTCCATGTGAGACGGCTCAGTTAGTTGAGAACAATAGGACACTTACAACTCAGGCACAAATCCAGTTTGAACCAATGGTCGAATCGAACCCTCAAAAACCTCGATTTATGCGGCCAACTTCGGTCCTGCGACTCAAAACGATTAGTTCAAAACCCTATGCTTACCCATTAAAAATCGTCGAACAAAGTTACCACGAGCTGTTTCCAGAAGGTAGCCTGACTCTGATTTTGCTGCTATGACCACGATCCCACGCTCTCGATTGACACTACCAAACCTCGACCAACATCGAGAAATCCGTCAAGTTCCGGCACCAAGACACTCCAAATCGCTCCAGGTTCTGGGTGGAAAACAACTTTCAATTAGGGTTTGGGGAGAAAATTGAATTTGAGTAGGGTAATGGTGGATTGAGTTATGGATGTAAAGGAAAGGGAATTTAGTGGAGGGAAGTGAAATTATAATAGGTAATAAGTTGAAGAAGGATGAAGATGGAATTTTGGTGGGGTTAGAGTTGAAGAAAGAGGAAGGAAATTAATGGAAGAAGAAAGGATGAAGATGGAGGGAGGGTATGGTGATACGTATTTTTGATTTTTTGAATTTTTTTTTTTTTGAGTTTTTTTTTGTTTGTTTAAGTCTTAAAATTCAGAAAAATAGACCATTAGGTGGAAGAAGCGCGCGACTTGCACGGGGTCCGCGCGACTTGCACGGGGTCCGCGCGACTTGCACGGGGTCCACGCGACTCGCACGGGGTCCACGCCACTCGCCTGGGTCGCTGGAGCTTCGTCCCATTTTTCGATTTTTTCTTCGATTTCGAGGGACCGCCATGCTAGTCGCCCAGGGCTCGCACAACTCGCCCCAACTCCTGAAATTAGTCTTTCTCGTTCCCACAAAATACTAAAAAATTTCATCACTCAAAATCAAAAATAAAATAACATCGACTTATTCTACAAAAATACTAAAAACGATTATAAATCTAATATTATGAAATATGACCCATAATAAAATTAATAAAAATATATATAAGACACGGGCTGCCTCCCGGAATGCTCTTGTTTTACGTCGTTAGCTCGACATGTTGCACGGTAGCTCACTAAATCACTGTCCGACTTGATCTAGAGTTTCATCTTACGAACGAAAGATGGCCCTTTATCATGATGGTAGACACGAAATACTAGAGGGTCGTCATCCTTCCTCAGCTTCTTCTTAATCCACTCGTCGCACCATGCTTTGGTCTTATCTCGATGAATTCTTGCATCTTTACGACTGCCCCATAAAATTCTACACTTCGGCGGTTTAGAAGCGGGGTCCTGCAATTCACAAATAATGCTCGGACTCTGTGGTTCCCGACTTCTCCTAGAAGGAGGGTTACTAAAAATAACACATAGAGAACAGACCTCTATATTAGTCGAATTGGGTGGACTAATTTCAAATTTAACCACCCTCCCGTTAAATTCCATGGTCAATGAACCGTTAGGAACATCAATCCGGGTTCCTGCGGTTTTCAATAAAGGTCGACCCAAAAAAATTGGGATAGCATCGGCATCGTGTGCCATATCTAAAACATAAAAATCAGTCGGAAAGACTAATTTATCGACCTTGACCATCATATTCTCTACAACCCCTCTAGGTACAACACTAGACAGATTAGCAAGTTGAACAACCACTTTTGTACTCTTTAGAGGACCAAGTGCTAACGACTCATAAACTTGGAACGGGAGGACATTTATCGACGCCCCTAAATCTAACATGGCTCTTTCGAACCGCATATGACCTATAGTGCAAGGTATAGTAAAAATACCCGGGTCACTACACTTGGGAGGGGTCTTGGTCCTAAACAAAGCTGACACAAATTCACTAACTTGACCCTTAGGCTTTTTCACATTGCGTTCCTTTTGATTTCTCTTGATTGTACAACTTTCTTTTAAGAATTTTGCATATCTAGGAACGTTTTTAAGTAAGTCAAGTAAAGGAATATTTACCTCGCATCTACGAAAGGTTTCGTAAACATCGGTGTCATGCTCCTTCTTTCTAGTGTCTTTCAAAGCCTCGGAAAATGGTGGAAGTGGCTCATATGTCGGAAAAATTGGGGTTGCCTTCTTGGACTTGGATGCAATTCCACTTCCCTCTTCAATAGGGGGCTTCCCTTTATCGATCACAAGCTCCTCCTCTTCACGAATAATCACCGTCTTAGGCTTGGTTTTAGGCTTTTCAACCTCAACCAATTGCCTACCATTCTGCAAGGAAACCGCGCTCATATTATGCTTCGGAGTTTCTACCGTTTGAGAAGGTAGACCACCCAACTGATTAGCTTCCAAACGATTGACCGCGATACCAAGTTGACTCATTTGATTCTCAAGATTTTTAAAATTTTGCTTATTCTCGGCTTGATCTTGTGTAACACTAACGGTGAGAACCCGAATCATATCCTCCGTGGACATCGATGAGCTCGATGGTTCTTGTGGAATAGCTTGTTGTGGCACCTGTTGACTGAATTGTTGTCCTTGTGGTCGGGGAATAAATTGACCTCTAGGAGGACCAACTTGGTGAGATTGCCTCTTCCAACCGGAGTTGTAAGTATTAGAGTACGGATCCCACTTTCTATTGTTGGACTGACTTTCCAAATCCCATTCACCATCTCAGAATCATGCTCTTGGATTTGGAGACAAAGATCGCTCGGGTGACCCAAAGTAGAGCAAATACCACAAACAATGGTTGATTGCTTACATACCATCATAGCATGCACCATCGAAGTTAAGCTATCAACTTTCTTTTCTAAGCTCGTATTTGAACTCAATGAGTTCACACCACGGCGTCCATCTTTTCTAGCGAAATCCCTAGAACTCTCGACTAGCTCTGTAATAATATTCCAAGCATCCGTGGGATTCTTGTTCACTATGCCTCCACCGTTAGCGGGATGAACCATACGACCATCCTCCGGGGTAAGTCCACCACAAAAGTATAAGATGAGATCTTGGTCGGAATATCCATGATAAGGACAACCGGCGCATAGTTGCTTGAAGCGTTCAAGGAACTCGTACATAGTTTCTCCAGTATGTTGCTCCACATTACTAATGGCTCTCTTCAAGTGTGCGGAACGGGACGGTGGGAAGTACTTCTCCAGGAACGCCTTCTTCATATCCACCCAAGTTGTGACACTATTAGGTGGTAGATAGTACAACCAATCTCTTGCATTCCCCTTCAATGAAAAGGGAAAAGCTCATAGCTGCAATTGTTCGTTAGTCACACCGGTCGGCTTCATACTAGAACATACAATATGAAAATCCGAAAGATGTTTATTCGGATCTTCGATGCTCGTTCCATTGAAAGTGGGTAGATGATGGATCAGACCCGATTTCAATTCAAAAGCTGCTCCCTCGGCTAGAGCTGGAAAAGTAATGCATAACGGTTGAACCGCAAGATCAGGAGTGGTGAGCTCCTTCAGAGTACGTGTTTCTCTCACCATAATTACTTCGTCTTCAGATTCGGGTACAAACTCTGGTGTAGACTCTAGATCGCTTTTGGGCTCGGGTTGCTGAAAAATGACCAATTCGCTATTATCACCCTGTCTCCACCTGAAAATTGAACGTTCGATCTCTGAGTCGAAGGGCTCGAGTGTATTATTAGTGGAACGAGTATTACGCATATGCTAGCGTACCTAAAATAAAATAAAAATAAATAAAACACAAAAATTAACTATTGCCTTCCCCGGCAACGGCGCCAAAATTTGGTGAGCCTAAGTCGTATTCCCCCAAAGATAAATAATTAAGTCCTATTACCTTTAACAATATAGTAGAGGTACGTCGGGTGTCGAATCCACAGGGAAGACGATGTAACTAATGTGTAATTAATATAAATAAACGTAACAAGAATAGTGGGGGGGGGGGTTTATGAGTGATTTGTCTAACTAAAATAACGAAAATAAAATAACTAATAAAAACGATGAAGTCAGATGATTAAAGACTCAACTCAAAGAAAATCCACTAACTAGTTAAACAATTGATCATCGACTAGTAATCTTTATTTAATCCTTGAGTATTCTATTGTGAAACTGAAAGTTTGAATTGTTCCGTAGATTATATTACTCCCTCCGATTCACAAAGATGTTCCCCTTTGTTTAATATATGTGAGGTATATTTTAATCAAAGGGGAAGATCTTTGTGAATCAGAGGGAGTACTTAGGTCGAAACGCGATACTAAGCAACCTAATTATTGAACAACCTAATCCACGCGTCTAGATTTAATTCAATAAATGCATGAACGATATGAACAAATCAATAGAAATAACGACTTTTAACACACGCGGTTATTGGTTCGAATTATATGTTTATTCCTCCCTTTACCCAATTATGATGAAACACATACAAATAATTAGGTTTAAAGGTTGCAACTTTATCTAGTGAATTGAACAATTACGGATTCACAAACAAAGAATTGCAATAGATTGAAGATTGAAATAATCAATTGGCCAAAAAGATTAAACAAGCAACAATCATAAAATTAGCAAAAGGAATAAACAATACTCAAATAATTAAATAAATATTAAGAAAAGTCTCACAATCAATTAACTAGTAGCTTCAAATTCTTGATCCGAGAAGAAAGATTAGTTACACATTAAAATTAGGGCTCTTCTCTTCTCTTCTTGATGAACATGAATGATGAATCATATGATAAACGTAATAATCAATAATATGTAATACTCCTAATACTAATAGTCTTAATCTAATAATAAAAGGAAAGTAATATAATAATAATATAATAATATAGTAATAAGCTGACACGGACGGACTCCAACGCAATTTCATCTTCAATTCCCGAGCTGCGCTTTGACTTTTCACTCGGTTTGTTGGGCTTGTTCTTCGTACTCTCCGTCTCGAGCCCAGATCACACCTCAAGGAATTAGAACTCTAAAAACCGTCTTTTCTTCAATAAAATACAATTTCTTAGATAAAACCAATTAGATGATTTCCACTCTAAATCTGCATCTTTAATCACCAAATCTAGCTCAAGTCTCTGTTGTAAACTGATCGTCTCCCAATCGGATCGGTCGTTAACGAAGGACGGGGGATCAAACGATATTTGTAAGACTCGAGATTACACAAAAACTACTAGAGTAATCGTGGTAAGTCGAGGTCGGTCCACAGGGAACGGGTGTGTTGACGAGTTAAAAGGGGTGTGTTTGATGTCTAGAGGGGAGGTTTCTAATGGTCGAGTCTATGCTAGAGAAATAACTACGAGAATAGCTAGGGGTGATCAATCTAGGGAAAGGCGTTAGGGAGAAGTCGGGATTCGGAACATGGAGTCTAAGAAGGTCGGGATCGAGTTTTCGTTGCAACATTGATAAAGGGAGAATGTCACCTTTCGGTTTCTTCACCCAACCCACCTAAAAACCCGCTTTCGCGGCGAAGAAGGGTAAGTCTCTTGTTGTGGTAATTTCTACCCCGAGTTTTCCCATATTGATATAAACGAGTGAAGGTCGGTCTAGTTGGCCGGACTAAAACAACAATGACACAACAATCACAAGCAAGATAAACCAACAAGCAAGCAACCCACCAATACCCCTAAATTCAAATAATCCAAGCCCCCATCCCCAAACTCCCCAACAAGAAATCTACTCACTAATCATAATGAAAGACAATAAAACATTAACTAAGGAGAAACTATCTAAAGCATGCATATTAACTAGATCTAAGGAAACTAACTACAAGATAATGAGAGAACTATGATCTAACAATTACCCACTAAACTATGGAAGAGACAAGATCTAATAAAATAGACTAGAGAATAATCTAGAACAACATAAATATAATCTAGAGAAACTAACAACACTAAGATTATCTAAACAAGAAAATAATGAGAAAACTAAATTAAATCTAAACTAGAGATTAGAGAGTGAAAGAAATGTACCAATTATGAAGATCTAGAAGAAATAAGAAGATTGCATGAATAAAGATTGAATCTTTGATGGAGAAAATGAAGAACTTGTCAATAATCCTTCAATAAACCCAACAAATCTTCAATAAAACTTGAAATAATCTTCTACAAACTTGTAATCTAGAGAATTGATGATGGAAACTAAGTAGATCTACTACTAATTACTATGTAAACTACTAGATTTTTAGAGAATTACTAGGAATATTACTATATTGTTTTACTAAATAAATGTGTAATACTACTCTAATACTACTCTAATGGATGGTGCCTTGGGCAACAAACAAGGGTAACATATATACAGTAATCTGTAACACCCGCTATTTTTTTTTCTAGCGTTTTTGTCTTTACCGTTATGACTCTGTCATAACTCTGTCACATTTCGGCCTTGCATTTCATCTTTTTCCAAGCTCTATTTTCATTTTTGAGTTTAATGATATTTATTTATATTTTTAAAAAAAATTTAATTCTTTTAAATCCATTTATTTGATTTTCCTCGTAAACTATTTATTTTCCGCGAGGAATTCTATTTCTCTACGAGTTAACGTTTTTAAGCTCAGATTTAAGTTATTCCTTTTCCTAAAAATGTTTAAATACATTTATATAATATTTTAGACTAAGAAATATTTTTATTTACGAAAACTTAGCCATTAATGATTTTATTACGAACTTTCGTAAATAATTATTTTCTATCGCGAGGTTTACTCGAATTGCTTTGAAATGTCGTTAACTATTTTACGATTCTTCTTTTTATCAACTTATAAACTATTTGAGACCATTTCCTCACATTTTGGACCGACAAAGCTTCTTGTCACAATTTTACTACGTATTATTTATACGTTTCATTTTATCACGTTAAACCGTAAACGTAAGATTATTTTCTTCCATTTATTCCATGCTTTATTACTCAAACTTTTCACTCTCCCTCACCTTCATTATTTTGGCTGGTTTCCTCACACATTTCACATAGTTTTCTTCACCCTTATTATTACTTTCATTTATGCATAAACCATCCTTCTTCTTTCATTCATTCTTTTCATAAAAAAAATATTACAACATCTTTTTCCTTCTTCATTTCTGGCCGTGACACTCCTCTCCCCTCCTAGGCTGACTTTTGCTTAATTCGAGCCTTGATCGCATCATTTTTACCGTCAAAGTAATCCTCTTTCCGATCCCTTCGTTAAGGTAATAATCGATGTTGTTTTCGATCATTATTTACCTTATTTTTATTAGTTTTCTCATGGTCTTTTTCTGTTTTTATATATTGTAGGATTTGTGGTCGATCCCGAGGCCGATGAATATATTATTGATTCAGATTTGGACAGAGGTAACGTCGATGTTACTCGGTATTTCATGATTTTAATTGTGTATTTGCATGTATATATTTTTATGTTTTATTTTTGACAATATATGTATGTCATAAAATCTGGAAAAATTTTAAAAGTTTAAAATTTGCATGTTTCGGTATTTTTATCGCTTTTACGAGATTAACGATTAAATCGTCATATTAATTTGTAAAATCGTAATATTCGGCCTAAACATGTAATATATGTTAATATTCTGTAAAAATGATGTTTTTGATGATTTTTAATAATTTAGTATTTTTCTGATATTTTTGATATCGATTATTGAATTATTACCGTTATCGGACAAAAATGATTAAAAACCGATTTTTAGTTCTAGTACTTAAAAATTTTATTTTAATCTGATTTTTGACGTGGTGAAACTATATGATGAAATAGAATTTTACGAATTTATTCATAATTTTTCGGAATTTTTAAGTGGATGAATTAATTAATCACTTTAAATCATCGCTTATCGTTAAAACCGTGTTTGTCATTTAAATTCTCGATTTCTGGTCCTATAATTAAATCTGGAAAAAATGTGATTCTGATGATTTTATATTAAAATGTAATTTTATGATTTTTAGTGCCTTAATAAATGTTCGAAACGATAAGTTTTATTAGTGGAATCGTTAATTGTGAAAACGGGTTTTAAAGACGGTTTTGACGGGATTTATTAAATCTGGAATTTTTGGAAATCTGGAAAAATGTTAGATTCTGGAAAATCATGATTTTTAGGTTTAATAATAATTTTTGGGTATTAATACTTAAATCATTTTGTAATTACTATTTTTATTAATCGTTATTGTCGAGATTGGACGATTAACGAGAAAACGATTTAAAAACCGAGTTTTAGGATTCTGGAAAAATTTCTTTTCTGGACAAAATGTCCATAAATATATTTTAACTATTTTACATAATTTTTGTACTATTTATTAAAGTCTTTAATTAATAAGTATTGATTTTCGGACAAATTGTGATTTATCGTTAAATGCTTCGTCTTACCTTAAAGAATTATTTTTCCAGCAATTTTGAAAGTATTTAAATCTAAAACTTTAGGATTTAAATCATCACTTAACATACTCTAAATATATTTGTTGGTTTAATTAAATAAAGACGTTCAAATATTTAATTTGGTGTTTGCCGTGAAATCCTATTTATAATTTTATTGTCGAAACTAATAATAATTAGGGAATTTTAGCTTTCTAACTTTTGAAAACACCCTAATTAGTAGTATTAAAATGTTTAAGACATTTTTAATCATTTTATAACGCTTGTACGATATTTTAATAATTTCATAAAATTAAATGTTCACTTTGATAATTAATATCGTTAAGGCCGAAAGTATTAGTTTTATAAATCTATATCGTTTACTAAGAATGTGATGTTAGTATAGACTAATATTTTCGCTATTTTGATATGATGCTATTTTTGGTAAAGTTTCTAAAAATAGTAAGTTTCTAAAATTAGTAAGTTTCTATTTATAGAAAGTTTTCCCATTTATATAAATGTTTATTCCTTTTATCCTCATATTATTTATATTGATTATATTTATTTTTGTATATCGATAACGGCTTGTTTTGGAGTTATGGAATAAAGTCAAGTGTGGGGTTAGAGTAATAATCTGGGGTGTACGTTTTTGCCATCAGCTATAAAGCTGGTGTGCCCATTTGGGGCACATTTGGTCGTTGAACTGGGCGTAGTTTCGCCCAAGAGAGTGTGCATTGTTCCCTTAAGCTAGATATCGCATCGTGTTAGTCGCCGTCAATTGAACTGGATACATTTGGTGTCCAGGAGGGGTGTATACTACTTAAACCAGGACCTCGCTGCACGCAGTCCTGTTATAGTTGAGTTGCTTAGTTAGAGACTGGATTCTGTTATGAGTTAAGTCTACAGTTCTCGAAGCTAGTTTCCAGTATTATCCTAGTGAAAGTCTAGCCTTGTGCACACTGATCGAATTTCCATAACGCCATTTTGATTATTTTATTTATTATCGATATAAATTGGTTTACAGGTTGGCAAATATTTTTATGTTTCTTCGGAAACCCATTTTTATATTTTGGTTTTGGCGCTGTAAGCTTATTTTAATATGCTGTTTTACTGTTTTCCATTTTTAATATTTTTCTTATATTAGTAATTACTATTTTAAAATCCTGTCATACGGCTGGGAGAACGTTGACGTTGCTCCCCACTGATTGTGGCTGTTATGTTTTAACATGGCAGGTATACATGTTCCGGGTGTGGGCTAGCGAGCAGTGTGGATCCTGCTTATTTATTTTAATAATTATGTCTTATGGATTGTTCAAACCCTTTTTGTGGATTGTTTTAAATTTTGGCCATTTTATTTAAGGCCTATTGTTTGACTTTACAATTTTAAATTTTTCTAAGACATAGTTACAGCGTGTTTTAATCCCGACTCTACAGTGTTTCCGCCACTGTATCGCGTTAGAATTTCTAGGGGATTACAGTTGGTATCAGACCATCATTGCTCCCAACGCTTACACCTGAAATTAAGGAAAATACCAGTAAATTATTTAAACAGTAAATAAAAATATTATTAGAGATGGGTAGAAACAAGTAAGGACTTATGTGATTAGCCTCCATGTTCCTGAAACCCAATGATTAGCATGGAATATTTGTTTTATATGTCAAAGAAGATGATGAGTGGACAAGATGTTGACATGATGCTGCTCCAAATTGGGACGAGACCTACATAGCACTTTCAACGCCTGCTGACTCAAGTGGACAACTTGGTGCTCCAAGAAAGATGCCGATGGTGCCTTTTCAGCCCCGGTTTAGTTTGCTCAAGCTACAGGTTAGATGATTAAGAGAGTAGATCCCTGTTCCGTGACGTTGCAGTAGTAGATCCAGATGGAGCGACCCAAGACTTGTGTGCTCGTTCCTCTACAAGAAGATGAAGTAATCCTTTTTGTTCCCTCGTGAACTCTGGAGGATTGAAGATTCTCCTCTGGCTCAAGATCTTAGTAATATAGGATCATCGATTCTTTTCTTCCTTCCCCTATTTCTTCCAATTCTTCTCTTATATATTCTCATCTTCATTCTCATGGTGAATCCTTGTTCTATTCTTCTATTCTACCATCTTTCTCTTGAGATTCTTTGGTTAGACCGGATTCTGTCTTAGTGAACCCGTGTTATAGATGTTTGAGGTTTAGTAAACCCTTGTTACCTGATTTGAGGATTTTGAGTCTGCCCTACTTTCTAGGCAAGTAAGAAATTCTTGAGGATTAATTTGGATAGCAAAATGTTGCTTGATGGAATTAAGATGATACTTTAGGCACTGCACCTTGGGTTATAGGTTACCTTGATTATTTTGGGGTACTTAGAGTTGGATATATTTGGAAGTAGTAAGAGAGTATGTCATATTTGATGGATACCTGGTACCTAACCCAGAACCAAACTAAGGGTAACTGACAATATTACTTTGGATTCTTTACCTAATGCTTATTTAATGGATGCATCGCGATTATTTGGGATCATAGAGTATTGTTTAAGGTGTTAGACTGAGTTTTGTGGTACCATTGAAGGTTTTCATTAATGTCGTTAGAAATTTTGGTTGACATAGATTACCCGTATTTCTTAAGGATTAGATCGTTGATCGTCGTTTAAGGTTGTAACCTATGAACTTTGGAGTTGAGTGATCTAACTTGGGATAAATTGTTGTTGTCCCTAGCGAAGAGAACTATCTTGCACAATCACAGTTTGGTTTTATTGTGCTGTTTCGAGGAATACTATTATACGGATCATCTTATTGGGACTGTTATAACCTTAGACCAACGAGATTGTGGCTTCGTTGATTTGATAAATATTTCGGTGGTTTCGCTGATACAATATGAAATTTGGTGGAATTTTTAGAAACCTTAGCCCAATGACGTGTTTGAAGATGTGAGTGTTTGCGCCATTACCTATAGGTTGAGCGTATTTGAGGATTTGTTATACTTTCCCCAAGTTCTTTACTTGTGGCATTATAACATGTTGGTGATCATTTTGAGGATTCTGTGCCCGAACATTGTTAATTGGTGGATTTTATTTAGTGTTCCTTACTCGAGAAATTTGAAGTATACCTCGAGTTCAGACCTTATGAGCTTTGAATTACGAGCCTTAGTGATTACAAGTTTGGGTATGTTTTGATGACCGTTGGAATCTTAATTAATGGATTTGTCTAAAGCATTTGTGGATTAGTATCGTATCGCTTGAACGATTGGATAGTCACGTAAGATATTTTTTTTTGGGAGATAGTGACCGAGTAGTACCACCTAGTGCCTAATATTGGACTTAACGTTATTTGATGGAAATTAGGGACCCGGGTTGTGGGAGTTGTACCGGGAATCTCGAGATGGTTAATTTAATTCTTCAGTCCTTAAGAGTTCTATTTGACTCTCAAATTCGTCCTCCCCTTAGCTTCTCTTGAATCCCGCTTCTTCTTCTTCAGCCAATCCCTTTCGACTTCTTTATCGGGTTTGAAAACTTTTGTTTCGATTTGTCGTTGACTTTGACTCTATTTATCCATTTATTATTTTCCCCGGACTTGTGTTATAAAAAGTTTGACTTGTTTAAAAAAAAATGGATTATCGTAAAATTCTAACATTTTTGACTTATAATTTCTAATTGTGAAGTTGTCGTTTTGTAAAAAGTTTGACTAACTTCAACTTTTCGGATATCGTGTGTTCCGGTCACGGAAACAATTCACCCGGCCTTGGATCCGGGCTGTATGATCGGACTAATGGTGAACAATTGATCGTTTGATTTCCTTCAGCCTCCCCTTCCTCTCACTCCCTTGATCGGACCTTCCCGGCGGAGTTGGCCTGCTCCCTGCACAATGAACGCACAGGGCCTCGGAGGTTGTCCGAGGAAACCCTCTCCGATGCCTAAGTCAGTCCGTGAAGTGCCTTGACGAACCTAGCTCGTGAGGAACTAGGTGGCGTTTTTAGGAGTAAGAGTCTAGAGAGAGAAAATCCAACCCCTGTCATGTGGGAAATGGGAAAGTATTTATACCTTCCCACAAGAGAGAGGAAAGAAGAGGGAAATGAGTGGATGCTTGTGCGCCACGTGGACTTACCTGGTCCACTCACTTCCCCTTACCTCAGGCAAAATGACGGATGGGTCCTCGGTCCTCCTCTAGTCCTGCTTGGACGAGGGCGTCCTGGAAGCAGGCAGTAGACCTGGTTCGCCCTGCTTGGCAGGCGGCCAAGGGCTTAAGGCCACTCACTTGGGTATTTCAATGATGTTGATGGAAAGTCTGCTGGGCAGGCCTTTCCTCTTTCTGGGATTGGTCGCCCCGGGGCCTGGCTGGCAGGCGGCCAGTGGTAGGCAACCGACCCCCATCAATTGGCCCTCGCCTGTTGAGTGGGAGTGGGGCTCCTGCTCGGCAGGCGACGTCTTGTTTTGGGACGGTGGGAGGTTGACTCCTTGGACACTCTTGCATTAAATGTGCCGCGTATTCCCGAGGAAACATGCTTTAATTTCTCTGGGTACGCAGGGAGTTCAAACGTCTTCTGTTATGATTATTCTTCTTTGCACAGCGGATTATCGGGCAGTGTGCCAGTTTGATGATTGGCTCTCTTCTTTGCAGAAGTAGTTGGGGCGCCATTAATGCCCTGCTTCTGCTTTTGTATAAATTGTGTCCTCCACTATTTTCACAATCCATTTCCAACCTTCCTTTCTTTGTCTTTAGTCATGGTTTGGATCAAAAAATCCGTCACTCGCCGTGGAGTTCGATGTGTTACTTTTGTTTTTAGAGGGTTCTGGAGGCTTCAGTATGCTCGAGCTGCTTATCGAGCTGTTCGCCGTAGTCGCCGTTCAAGGATTCGTTCTCGCCGGAAGGGTAAGAAAGCTCCTACCAGGGCGAACAAGCGTCTCAAAAGGTCCTCACCCACTGCTGCACCTAGATTCAGGCGTTGCCCCCAGGGGGGAGGCTGCTTTGACAGGGGATGCCACGAGTGCTTTCCGTGGCTGCACCCTGAGCAATTTGATCCCAACCTCTCTGATACTGACTCCTCTTTGGCGTCGGGCCCCTCCTCGCCTGTGAAGAGGACGGGTTGTCGCACCTGCGACGAATCCCAGGCCGTTCCTTTTGGCAGGGACTGGGAGGATAACAGCCAAGATTCTGACGATAGTGGAGGTCTTGGTTGTTTGAGTGACAGGGATGAGGATGGGATTCCCGATGACCCTTTCCAAGACTCCCCAGACTGGGACTGGGGTTCGGATTTTGAGGGTCCAGGCAGCCCTGGGGACCCTTCTCCTTACTTGGATGACGATTAGGCCTGCTTGGCAGGGTGTTTGCTTGTTGGGCCGGAATTCCTGGGCCCTTGTATATTTTCTTTCTTTGTTGGGCACTGAATGTAACTTTCCCCTTTTTAAGGTTTAATGAAATGAAATTCAGGCGATGTGTTTGTGTATTGTATTTTTAATATGTGTTTATTACTTTTTTATTTGAAGTGGAGAGGGGGCGTCATAGGATGATTAATCCCCTGACACCTTTTGGCCCTTTCGAGGTCATTCTTGGGAAGCCGCACTGGGTTGACTTCATAGGAAGTGACGCGTGGGCAGTGGTCTTTGGGTGCCCTCCTGAGATTTTGGCGACTCTTTACCTGCCCTTCTCCCTATAAAAGCAATCAGTTGCACATTCCTCTTCTTTTTCCTTCTTCAATCTTTCTTTCCTTGAGATCTTCCTGTCTTTCTCTTTCTGCAAAACCCTTGGGTGTTTGAAGGATCGTTCCTCACTTTGTACTCCCCTTTCTCCGGGAGATTTCTTCTTCGGGCTTTTACCGCACTGGCAGGCGATCTTAGGTCAGACCTTTGCCCTCCATCTCTTGCTTTCCCTTTTTGATTTCCTGTTTTCCACTTCCGCTAGAGTAAAATGTCTAGAACACGTGAGCGGATTCTACCCTTTACCGACCCCTCAAAGAGGGGGGAAGGGACGAATTTTGCTTCCTCCTCTAGGAAGGTGGATTTTGAGGAAGAGCACTCGGCGGACAGCGGGGGTGGTAACTCTCCTGACCCCCCCTCGTTTGACGCCATTGACTCGGATGACGAGGCGTTAGAAATTGACCCTTCTAGAACCTTTGGTCCTCTTGTTCGGCGGGAAAGGGGTAGGGTGTACTATTTAGATAAAGTTAAATACCGCATCCCTTTGAGTACCTTCCCTAACCCGAAAAATCGGGGACTGATCCTTGCAAAGGACGCCGCTGGTGTGATTGAGCGGCTTTACAACTTCGGGGAGGGATACACAGTCGTTATCCCCGGCGAAAGGGATACCGTATGCAACCCTCCCGACGGGTGCATAGCGGTCTTCCATAAATGTTTGGAGTTCGGCCTTCGCTTTCCCCTCCATCATTCCTTGGAAGAGATCTTCAGGCGCATGAACGTCGCCATCGCCCAGCTGACAGCCACGGCTGTCAGGGCGTTGATTTCGTATGTCTGGACTTGTCTGTTCCACCACTCTGAGCCTTCCATTGATGCCCTGCGGTTTATGGTGGGTTTGCAAATGGTGTCTTCTGGGAGTGCGGGCTCCCCTGGTTATTGGTCCCTTTTGAGGCAGAAGGGACATTGTTTGGTGTGGCCTGGCATGGACAGTTTGAGAGATTGGAAGAACAACTTCCTCTATATACACAGCACCCATGGGTGGAAGATTCCCCGCCATTTCAGGAATCATGTCCACACCAGGCTTGAGACCCCTGAGGAGTATCACCCTGGCGTGGGTGGAAAAGCCTTGGAGGTGAAGCTGGGCGAAAAAGACAAGGAGTTGACGGCCTTTTTTGCTGGCCACACTGATAAGTATGGGGTATACGGCCCTACATTCTGGCTCCCCCACGCGGAGCTTATTGCGTCTGATAAATACTTGACCCGGTTGGGCATGAACCCGGGTCTGGATAAAGGTAGTTCGGGAGTGTTGATGGTTCCTTCTTACTCTTTTCCTTTTAAAGTGCCCTGACAACTTGTATGTTTGCCTTGCAGATCTTGCTACCCTTATTTGGAAGAAAGGGGAGGTGAGACGCCTGGGTTTGGACGAGAATCTCGTTGTTGTCCAACGTCGCCCTTCTCTTCCCCCTGATTTTAAGAGAGGTGAGAAAAATCTGATGAAGCATTTGAAGGGTCTTTCGTTCAGTAGGCCAAGACTCCCCCCCCCCCTCCTAGAGCAACGCCTGCAAAGACGGCGGTTTCTGAGGCCACCCCCTCTCCAGTCGCGAAGGCGATCGCTTTCGAGGCTACCCCCTCGCCTGTTGGCAGGCAAGAGGGCCTTTCAGCAGGGGTCCAGATTCCCCCGGGGCCGCGGGCTGCAGGTTCTGAAGAGATTGGGGAGAGCACTCCCCGGGCGCTACTTAGAAAGAGGAGCAGGGAGGCTCCAAATGCTGACCAGGTGGTGGACCTGGAGACTTCCACGCCTGAGCCTAAGCGTTTTGCTCAGGGGATTCCTGCCACCCTCTTCTCCGAGGAGAACGCTGAATTCCACTATACCGCCGGAGACAGCCAAGATGTTTCCGCCCTACTTTCCGACTCAGGGGCGGTTCTAGCGGATCATCTCCTCAAAACTGTCAAATCTGCCACAAACCAAGTGACCCAGTACATCCAGCGCACTGCCCGGATCATGCAAGCTTCTGCAGAGCTGGCGGCCCTTAACCGCCTGAGTGATGAGGAACTGTCCAACTCTGACCGCCTTTCTGCCGTCGAGAGGGACGTTGCTCTCATTGCCAGCCTGAAGGATCAGTTGGCAAAAAGGGAGACCGAGCTGGAAGAGGCCAAAGGTCAGGCGATCCACTGGAAGTCTGAAAATGAGAAAGCTATCAGGGAGGTGTCCCGCCTGGGGGAGGAGTCAAAGAGAGCTCAGCAGGCCTTTGCGGAATTGGAGCAGGCTAGGAAAGCTTTGGCTGAGCTGGATCACGCCAAGAAGAGCGTTATCGACCTTGGGGAGCGCCTTTCCAAGGCGAATTCTGATCTGCAGGCGGCTCTTGGCGATCTGGCGGCGAAGACCAAGGATTGGGAGAAGGAGAGGGACGAAATACTCCAGGAGGTGGACACGGCTGTGTCGGCGGGCTTCGTTAATGGTGCTAACTCTTGCCTTGGGGTTGTGATGGAAACTGTCAGGGAGATGTTCCCTGGTTTTGATGAAGACGCTTTCCGATCCCTCTACACTGCTAAGGACGAAGCTTTAATGCGCAGACTGTCTGAAGGAGCTGCAACCTCCGGCCCAGATGATCCACCTGCTTAACATGGAGGGCAGTCTTCCTCAGAGGGCTCTTGCTCATCTCCTGCTGCGCCTGTGCCAACGTTTTAATCTTCCTTACTTCTTTGCGCGCCGAGCCCTTTGATGGCCGGCTGCCGTGTTTGATTGTAATCATTTGTCTTAAAAACTTACTTATCCTGTGTTCCTTTGACACTATTTCTTTTTATGTAGATTTTCTGTTTGCTTTTGTCTGTTTCGGTTTTTCATGGATTTGATGCGCAGCTTGTCCCTGCCCTTCTGTAAGCAGGGGGGTGCCTTATCGTTTTTTATACAAGGTTGGGGGGCCTGCCCCCAGTCCTTGTTGATCCGGCCTGTCCCTGGCTTTTGTTCAAAGTCCAGGGGGCCTGCCCCCTGCCTGCCCAGAGGTAAGCAGGGTGGCTTTTTGCGTTTTTTTATACAAGGTTGGGGGGCCTGCCTCCAGTTCTTGTTGATCCGGCCTGTCCCTGGCTTTTGTTCAAAGTCCAGGGGGCCTGCCCCCTGCCTGCCCAGAGGTAAGCAGGGTGGCTTTTGCGTTTTTTATACAAGGTTGGGAGGCTTGCCCCCAGTCCTTGTTGATCCGGCCTGTCCCTGGCTTTTGTTCAAAGTCCAGGGGGCCTGCCCCCTGCCTGCCCAGAGGTAAACAGAGTGGCTTTTGCGTTTTTTATACAAGGTTGGGGGGCTTGCCCCCAGTCCTTGTTGATCCGGCTTGTCCCTGGCTTTTGTTCAAAGTCCAGGGGGCCTGCCCCCTGCCTGCCCAGAGGTAAGCAGGGTGGCTTTTGCGTTTTTTATACAAGGTTGGGGGGCCAGCCCCCAGTCCTTGTTAGTCTGGCCTGTCCCCTGCCTGCCCAGAGGTAAGCAGGGTAGCGCTTGGATTTTTTGCTGGGGGGGTCATTTTTCCCGATTTTGGCAACAGGGGGGCCTCCCCCTATTGCCCCCTGCTCGTTTGTGTGTGAAGAACGCGAGTGTGAACATGCAACGAGTATAAATCTGAATATTCTTCATTTCTTTGTAAAACTGTAACATTTTCGGGTGGTCGGAGCCGTCGACATTCTTTTGACCGTCCTCCGCCATTTGTTTTTAGCAAAAATAAAAATCTATCTTCGAATTTTGTTTAGACGTAATATTTCTTCAAAGTGTCTGCATTCCAGTGAGCGTGCAGCTCTTGCCCTTCAAGGTTGGCGATTTTGTACGTGCCTGGTCCTAGGATTTGAGTCACTTGGTATGGACCCTCCCAGTTGGCACTCAGCTTTCCATGTTCTCTTGACTTTCCAATCGCCTGTGTCTTTCTCAGAACCAGCTCGCCCATCTGGAAATTCCTCTGTCGTACTTTGGTGTTGAAGGCTTTCCTCATTCGTTGCTGGTAGGCAACGATGTTGGTACTGGCTTCTTCCCTTAACTCATTCACCAGGTCCAAGGCTTCGACCATTGCAGCTTCGTTTTCAGCCTGGTCGTACTGCAGGGAGCGTAGAGAGGGGATCCTTGCCTCAATTGGTAATAATGCCTCTGCTCCATATACCAGACCAAACGGGGTCTGGCCTGTAGACTCTTTTCTGGTAGTTCGGATTGACCAGAGTATACTGGGGAGTTCGTCGGCCCACCTACCCTTGCAGTCATCCACCATTTTCTTCAGGCCGTTCAGGATTTGTTTGTTGGCTGCTTCTGCCTGTCCGTTGGTTTGAGGGTGCCAGACGGCTGAATAGGCGACTGAGATGTTGTGGCTTTCCAGCCAGATTCTCAGCGGATCATTATCAAATTGTCTGCCGTGGTCAAATACCAACATCTTCGGTAGACCGAACCTGGTGATGATATTTCGCCAGACCACTTCCCTGACCGCCGGCTCAGTGATGTTGGGCACTGCTTCGGCTTCCACCCATTTGGTGAAGTAGTCTATGGCGACAATCAAGAATTTTCTGCCTCCTGTGGCCACCGTGAAGGGTCCTAGAATGTCCATCCCCCATTGAGCGAAGGGGATGGGGGATAGGATTGGCCTGAGCTCCTGGGCCGGGGCATGGATTGATGGGGCAAAGAGTTGGCATTTCCTGCATTTCTGGGTCAGGCTCTTGGCATCTGCCAGCATGGTAGGCCAGTAGTAGCCTGCCCTGAGGGCCTTGTGGGCCAGTGATCTCCCACCAATGTGATGTCCACAAATCCCTGAGTGGATATCCTCCAATACCTCAGCGGCCTGATCCGCGCGCAGGCATTTGAGCAGGGGATAAGTAAAAGACTTCTTGTAAAGCTCTTCATCAATGAGTATGAACCAGGCTGCTTTAGCCTGTATCTTCCTTTTTTGTAATGAGTCTGATGGTAAGATACCATGCTTCTTGTACAGGATGAAAGGAGTCATCCAGCTTTCTAGCTCTTTTTCCACGGTATTAACCGCCTGAAAGGGGTTAGTGGACTTCTCGTGTAAAACGTCGACCCACACTGATCTCCGGATGTCCTGTAGACTGGAGCTTGCTAGTTTTGACAGGGCATCTGCTCGACTATTCTGGGAGCGGGGGATTTGCTTGATCTCATATGATTTCAGGCCTGATAAATCTCCTTTCACCATTTCCAGGTATGTGGCCATTGCTTGGTCCCTTGCTTCATATTCACCATTGATCTGGTTTGCGATGAGCTGGGAGTCTGTTGCCAGGACAATCCGCTCTGCCCCTGCGGCTTTAGCTAGCCTGACGCCTGCGAGTACTGCTTCGTACTCTGCTTCGTTGTTTGACGCTGGGAAGACAAACCTGAGGGCATGCTCAAAGTCAGTCCCCCCCGGGCTGGTCAGTACGACGCCCGCGCCTGCGCCATTGGCAGTCGAGGACCCATCAGTATGCACGACCCATTCCTCGACAGGGGTTTCTTCTTCCCCTGAATGGGAGCACTCAGCCAAAAAATCTGCTAAGGCTTGGGCCTTGATGGCTGTCCTTGGTTGGTAAGATATACCTAGCCCACTTAGCTCAATCGCCCACTTCAATAGTCTCCCTGATTTTTCAAATTTTTCCAACACCTTCTCCAGTGGTTGGTCGGTGAGGACTATGACTGGATGCGCGTCAAAGTAAGGCCTGAGCTTCCTGGCGGCAATTATGACCGCGTAGGCGGCTTTTTCGACCATCGGGTAATTTTTCTCGGCTGCCCCCAGCGCATGACTTACAAAGTATATAGGCTGCTGGGCGCCTGCTTCCTCTCGTAAGATGACCGCGCTGACAGTTATATTGGTTACTGCGATGTAGAGGAAAAGTTTTTCCCCTGCTACTGGTCTTGCCAGGGTGGGGAGCCTCTTAAGATGGTCCTTTAACTGCTCAAAGGCCTCTTTCTGCTCGTTTTCCCACTTGAACTGTTTGTTTCCTTTCAGTATCTTGAAGAAAGGAGTGGCCTTGTCTGCTGATCGGGCGACGAACCGTGCTAAGGCGGCCATGCGGCCTGTCAGGCGCTGGATGTCTCTAATGGTCTTGGGCTCAGGAAGGTCTAGAACTGCCTGAATTTTTTCAGGGTTGGCGTCTATCCCCCGAGAGCTGACCAAGAACCCCAGGAATTTGCCGGAGCGGACTCCAAATGTACACTTCTTTGGATTGAGTTTCATTTTGTAGGCGCGCAGGGAGTTGAAGGTCTCCTGCAGGTCTATCAGGTGCTCTCTGTCTTTTCTGCTTTTTACGATGGCGTCATCAACGTAAGCCTCGATGTTTCTGCCTTTTTGTTTTTCAAACACTTTATCAACCAACCGCTGGTATGTAGCCCCTGCATTTTTAAGCCCGAATGGCATCATCTTGTACATGTAGGTGCCTGAACTGGTGATGAACGCGCACTTCACCCTGTCCGGCTGCCACAAGTATACTTGATGATACCCTGAAAAGGCATCTAGGAAGCTCAGCATGGAATAACCACTGGTGGAGTCTACCAGTTGGTCGATTCTGGGGAGCGGATAGCAGTCTTTCGGGCAGGCTTTGTTGAGGTTTGTAAAGTCCACGCACATTCTCCATGCGCCTGACGATTTTTTAACCATGACTACGTTTGCCAGCCATTCTGGATAGTCACAGACCTCAATAAAATCTGCTTTCAAGAGTTTGTCAATTTCTTCTTTGATTGCAGCGTCCTTTTCCGCGGACATATTTCGCTTTTTCTGCTTTACAGGGCGAGCGTCCATGCTTACGTTCAGCTTGTGAACGATGCATGATGGATCAACGCCGGGCATCTCGTCCGCCGAGTAGGCGAATACGTCTTTGTTTTCTTTCAGCAACTTGACCAGTTCAGCCTGGTAGGACTCCTCTAGGTCAGCTCCTATTAGGACCTGCCTCCCTGGTTCCAAGTCTACTAGCATGCTTTCGCCCCCTGGCTCCAGGTGGTCGGACGTCGGGTGCTCGGCTGGTATTTCACCTTCCCTGCTGGGGGAACTGTCAGCCTTTCTCTTTCCTTTTCTTTCTTTTTCGTGTTCTTGCAGGGCCACAGAGTAGCATTGTCTGGCTGACTCTTGGTCCCCGCGCACTTTTCCTTCTAGTCCGAAATCGGTGACATACGCTATGGTGAGGGCCCTGATGGAGATGGCTGCCTCGATTTCGTCCAGGGTGGCTCTGCCAATTAGGGCGTTGTAAGCAGATCTTGCATCCACAACAACAAAGGTTGCCCTGACGTTTCTGGCAGTAGAGCCTTCCCCAAAGGTTACAGGCAGGTCTATGACTCCCATAGGCAGCACGCCTGCCCCACTGAATCCGTACAACGATTCGGGAGCAGGTCGTAGGTGCCTTTTTTCCAGGCCCATCTTTTCGAAGGCATCTTTATACAGTAGATTTGTGTATGCGCCAGTGTCTACCATACACCTCCGCACAATGTGGTTGCTGATCTCGAGGGACAGCACCAAAGGATCACTGTGCGGGTATACTACGCGCCCTGCATCATCAGGGGTGATGCTTAAGGTCACCCCCCTTGGACTCCCTGCTTTTTCAGCATAGCAGATCTGGTTTTTTAGTTCACGCATTTGTCTTTTTTGGCCTCTTCGACTGAGCTGGCCCTCAGTGCCCCCTGAAATTACATGGATCACCATGCGGTTCTGCACTGACCCTTCGGGTTTTTCAGACACTTCCTTCTGAGACTTATTCTTAGCTGCGTAATTGGCTAACCATCCGTTCCTGATTAACTTCTCGATTTCATCCTTCAGGTGACGGCATTCCTCGGTGGTATGGCCTATGCAGTCGTGGAAAGTGCAGAATTTCTTGGGGTCTCCTTTCGGGCTGCGAGGTTTGTTCGGGCGATTCCATTTAGCAGTTTCTTTTTCCAGTTCGAAGATCTCCGCCCTGGATTTGTTCAGGGCAGTGTAACTGTCGAACCTGGGCTGGTAGACTGTGCACTCTTTCTTGGGAGTATCTCCCTCTTCCCTTTGCTTGCCTGGCTCACTTCTGCCCCGTCCACCCTGCGGTCCCCCTTGAGGCCTTGTTTGGCCTGCAGGGGTATCCGTCAGGCCGTGGAACTCCTCCTGCAGAATGAACCCTTCCGCAATTTTCCTGGCCATGGCCAAGGTTTCCGGCTGGGCCATGATCATCTGGTTTTTCATTTCCCCTGGAAGCAGGGAGATTGTCAGGGCATAGGCGGCAGTGGAATCATCGATCTCCCTGACCTGCTGGTAGGATAGATCAAACCTTCTCAGATATTCCCTCACACTTTCGCCCTTTTTCTGCTTCAGGGTCATAAGATCGAAACGAGTGAGGCGTCTTCTCTTATTCCCAGCATATTGTTTGAGGAAGATCTCGGCCAACTCTATGAAGAACCTGACTGACCCCTGGCGGAGGTCCCTGAACCATCCTTGTGCGAGCCCTACCAGGGTGGTTGGGAAAACTTTGCACCAGATGGCATCATCTACGTCATACATGCCCATGTGGCTCTCGAATGCTGCCAGGTGGTCTTCAGGGTCTGTTGTCCCATCAAATTTGATGGTAGGCATTTTAATTTTTGGAATGGGGTACTCTTGTACCTCCGGATGAAGTGGGGTTTTTGTGGGCCTGCCCACCAATCGTGACCTGCTTTCCCCAGACTGGTTACCATGAGTATCCCATTGTTTATGGGCTGGTTTCCTCGTGCTGGGGGAGCGGTGCCTTGGGGGCGGTCTGCTCGCCGCTTCATCTTCTGTCTCAGGGGAGACTTGTCTGGGTCTCTTCCTCTGAGAGTGAACGAAGCTCTCACCCTGGTGGTACTTTGACTCGAGCGGTTGCCCTCGATTGAGCCTTGATTGCAGGCTTTGGGATAAACCGGGGGCTGACTGCTCTCTGGCTGCCGGAGTTAGCCTGGAGAAAACCCCGCCTGGTTTCTCTCCCAAGCGTTTTGACATGGGCTCCCTGGGCCTCATTCGCTCCTGTAATCCTCGGGATAAGCCTCCCTGCCCTCCAGACGCTGATTCTGTTGTATGGATGGAGAACGCCTGCTGGACAGGTGGCTCTGGATTGCCAGTAGTAATGCGCCTTTGCACATGCGCATACGCTTGAGCCGTCCTTCTTGCTTTCCTCTGAGCATTTCTGGCGGCGGTCCGCCTCGTGCCCCCGGCCTCATCCCTGCTGATTGGGGATGGTTGCCTGGGAGCCGATGCGACCCTGCCTACCAAGTCCTCAGGAGTGAACTCCTGGTTCAGCATTGCAGAGAAGAACGCGGCTGTCTGCGCCATCTGAGCTGGGGTCAGATTGAGAGCGTGTCCTGGGTGTGTCCCCAACTCAGGTGTCACAGTAGTGTTGGATCCTCCGAGGAGACTGGTTCCCCCTACCCCTAAGATCGTGGTAGGAGGAACCCTCTCCGACTGCGGCATACCGTACAGGGGGGCCACCGGTGGGACCGTCGGACCCGTTCCTGCACTGGCATCAATGATTTCTGGCATGATTGTTTTAGTTTTGTGATTATGAGTGGTTGATTTTAGTGGGTAACTCGTGAGCACAACCGTAAGTTCCCCACAGACGGCGCCAAATTGTTCCGGTCACGGAAACAATTCACCCGGCCTTGGATCCGGGCTGTATGATCGGACTAATGGTGAACAATTGATCGTTTGATTTCCTTCAGCCTCCCCTTCCTCTCACTCCCTTGATCGGACCTTCCCGGCGGAGTTGGCCTGCTCCCTGCACAATGAACGCACAGGGCCTCGGAGGTTGTCCGAGGAAACCCTCTCCGATGCCTAAGTCAGTCCGTGAAGTGCCTTGACGAACCTAGCTCGTGAGGAACTAGGTGGCGTTTTTAGGAGTAAGAGTCTAGAGAGAGAAAATCCAACCCCTCTCATGTGGGAAATGGGAAAGTATTTATACCTTCCCACAAGAGAGAGGAAAGGAGAAAGAAGAAGAGGGAAATGAGTGGATGCTTGTGCGCCACGTGGACTTACCTGGTCCACTCACTTCCCCTTACCTCAGGCAAAATGACGGATGGGTCCTCGGTCCTCCTCTAGTCCTGCTTGGACGAGGGCGTCCTGGAAGCAGGCAGTAGACCTGGTTCGCCCTGCTTGGCAGGCGGCCAGGCCGGGTCAGGCGGCCAAGGGCTTAAGGCCACTCACTTGGGGATTTCAATGATGTTGATGGAAAGTCTGCTGGGCAGGCCTTTCCTCTTTCTGGGATTGGTCGCCCCGGGGCCTGGCTGGCAGGCGGCCAGTGGTAGGCAACCGACCCCCATCATCGTGAAACTTAACCTTTTTGAATTATAATTTAAGAACTTGATACTTCACTTTTGTTTTATCTTTGGTTGATAATTATATCTAGATCTGTCTCAAAATGCCTAAATAGTTTTTTTAAAATTATTTCGAAATTATTTCATTTTTTTTTCAAGCAATCGGACTTTTATGAAGACTTTCATATTTCCAAAATATTCAATTTCTATATGATTATTACATAAAACATTTTAACATTGTCGAAATTATTTTATGGTTTGATAACATTTTTGAAAACTTTCATAATTACTTTGATAACATTTTCAAAATTTTAATATTTTGAAATTAGTTTTCGTTTTATTGTTGGTGGACTTTTGAATCTGTTATTGAAAATGTTTGACGGTTGGTTCGATTTTTACTAACAAAATTTGATTTCTCCAAACTAAAATTTGTTTTGTCATAAAACGAAATATTATCGAATTATTCTTAATCAAATTGTTTTACTTTTATTTTGAAAATGTTTGGTTACCCAATTTTCTTCGAGTTCATTTACAAATGTTATTTGACGTCATTATTTTATCAAATAAATTTACATTACGATTTCATTAATTAAAAAAAAATTTAAACTTCGGGTAGCTTAGCCCAATTCCTCTTGGAATAAATATTTGCATTCGATTTCGTATCACTTTGAAAGTTGTAAATTTTTCTTTTAAAGTAAAATTTTTATGCGAACTTTGTATCCCCATCTTTTCAAGTGAGGTAATTTCTATTACTTTCTGCTTATTCTTAGTTTCGAGGACGAAACTTTCTTTTAGTGGGGAGGATTGTAACACCCGCTATTTTTTTTCTAGCGTTTTTGTCTTTACCGTTATGACTCTGTCATAACTCTGTCACATTTCGTCCTTGCATTTCATCTTTTTCCAAGCTCTATTTTCATTTTTGAGTTTAATGATATTTATTTATATTTTAAAAAGATTTTTAATTCTTTTAAATCCATTTATTTGATTTTCCTCGTAAACTATTTATTTTCCGCGAGAAATTCTATTTCTCTACGAATTAACATTTTTAAGCTCAGATTTAAGTTATTTCTTTTCCTAAAAATGTTTAAATACATTTATATAATATTTTAGACTAAGAAATATTTTTATTTACGAAAATTTAGCCATTAATGATTTTATTACGAACTTTCGTAAATAATTATTTTCTATCGCGAGGTTTACTCGAATTGCTTTGAAATGTCGTTAACTATTTTACGATTCTTCTTTTTATCAACTTATAAATTATTTGAGACCATTTCCTCACATTTTGGACCGACAAAGCTTCTTGTCACAATTTTACTACGTATTATTTATACGTTTCATTTTATCACGTTAAACCGTAAACGTAAGATTATTTTCTTCCATTTATTCCATGCTTTATTACTCAAACTTTTCACTCTCCCTCACCTTCATTATTTTGGCTGGTTTCCTCACACATTTCACATAGTTTTCTTCACCCTTATTATTACTTTCATTTATGCATAAACCATCCTTCTTCTTTCATTCATTCTTTACATAAAAAAAATATTACAACATCTTTTTCCTTCTTCATTTCTGGCCGTGACACTCCTCTCCCCTCCTAGGCTGACTTTTGCTTAATTCGAGCCTTGATCGCATCATTTTTATCGTCAAAATAATCCTCTTTCCGATCCCTTCGTTAAGGTAATAATCGATGTTGTTTTCGATCATTATTTACCTTGTTTTTATTAGTTTTCTCATGGTATTTTTCTGCCATAATTTTTTATATATTGTAGGATTTGTGGTCGATCCCGAGGCCGACGAATATATTATTGATTCAGATTTGGACTGAGGTAACGTCGACGTTACTCGGTATTTCATGATTTTAATTGTGTATTTGCATGTATATATTTTTATGTTTTATTTTTGACAATATTTGTATGTCATAAAATCTGGAAAAATTTTAAAAGTTTAAAATTTGCATGTTTCGGTATTTTTATCGCTTTTACGAGATTAACGATTAAATCGTCATATTAATTTGTAAAATTGTAATATTCGGCCTAAACATGTAATATATGTTAACATTCTGTAAAATGATGCTTTTGATGATTTTTAATAATTTAGTATTTTTCTGATATTTTTGATATCGATTATTGAATTATTACCGTTATCGGACAAAACGATTAAAAACCGATTTTTAGTTCTAGTACTTAAACATTTTATTTTAATCTTATTTTTGACGTGGTGAAAATTTATGATGAAATAAAAGTTTCTGAATTTATTCATAATTTTTCGGAATTGTTAAGTGGATGAATTAATTAATCACTTTAAATCATCGTTTATCGTTAAAACCGTGTTTGTCATTTAAATTCTCGATTTCTGGTCCTATAATTAGATCTGGAAAAAATGTGATTCTGATGATTTCATATTAAAATGTAATTTTATGATTTTTAGTGCCTTAATAAATGTTCAAAACGATAAGTTTTATTAGTGAAATCGTTAATTGTGAAAACGGGATTTAAAGACGGTTTTGACGGGATTTATTAAATCTGGAATTTTTGGAAATCTGGAAAAATGTTAGATTCTGGAAAATCATGAGTTTTAGGTTTAATAATAATTTTTGGGTATTAATACTTAAATCATTTTGTAATTACTATTTTTATTAATCGTTATTGTCGAGATTGGACGATTAACGAGAAAACGCTTTAAAAACCGAGTTTTAGGATTCTGGAAAAATTTGTTTTCTGGACAGAATGTCCATAAATATATTTTAACTATTTTAAGTAATTTTTTTACTATTTATTAAAGTCTTTAATTAATAAGTATTGATTTTCGGACAAATTGTGATTTATCGTTAAAATGCTTCGTCTTACCTAAAAGAATTATTTTTCCAGCAATTTTGAAAGTATTTAAATCTGAAACTTTAGGAGTTAAATCATCCCTTAACATACTCTAAATATATTTGTTTGTTTAATTAAATAAAGACGTTCAAATATTTAATTTGGTGTTTGCCGTGAAATCCTATTTATAATTTTATTGTCGAAACAAATAATAATAAGGGAATTTTAGCTTTCTAACTTTTGAAAACACCCTAATTAGTAGTATTAAAATATTTAAGACATTTTTAATCATTTTATAACGCTTGTACGATATTTTAATAATTTCATAAAATTAAATGTTCACTTTGATAATTAATATCGTTAAGGCCGAAAGTATTAGTTTTATAAATCTATATCGTTTACTAAGAATGTGATGTTAGTATAGACTAATATTTTCGCTATTTTGATATGATGCTATTTTTGGTAAAGTTTCTAAAAATAGTAAGTTTGTAAAATTAGTAAGTTTCTATTTATAGAAAGTTTTCCCATTTATATAAATGTTTATTTCTTTTATCCTCATATTATTTATATTGATTATATTTATTTTTGTATATCGATAACGGCTTGTTTTGGAGTTATGGAATAAAGTCAAGTGTGGGGTTAGAGTAATAATCTGGGGTGTACGTTTTTGCCATCAGCTATAAAGCCGGTGTGCCCATTTGGGGCACATTTGGTCGTTGAACTGGGCGTAGTTTCGCCCAGGAGAGTGTGCATTGTTCCCTTAAGCTAGATATCGCATCGTGTTAGTCGCCGTCAATTGAACTGGATACATTTGGTGTCCAGGAGGGGTGTATACTACTTAAACCAGGACCTCGCTGCACGCAGTCCTGTTATAGTTGAGTTGCCTAGTTAGAGACTGGATTCTGTTATGAGTTAAGTCTACATTTCTCGAAGCTAGTTTCCAGTATTATCCTAGTGAAAGTCTAGCCTTGTGCACACTGATCGAATTTCCATAACGCCATTTTGATTATTTTATTTATTATCGATATAAATTGGTTTACAGGTTGGCAAATATTTTTATGTTTCTTCGGAAACCCATTTTTATATTTTGGTTTTGGCGCTGTAAGCTTATTTTAATATGCTGTTTTACTGTTTTCCATTTTTAATATTTTTCCTATATTAGTAATTAATATTTTAAAATCCTGTCTTACGGCTGGGAGAACGTTGACGTTGCTCCCCACTGATTGTGGCTGTTATGTTTTAACATGGCAGGTATACATGTTCCGGGTGTGGGCTAGCGAGCAGTGCGGATCCTGCTTATTTATTTTAATAATTATGTCTTATGGATTGTTCAAACCCCTTTTGTGGATTGTTTTAAATTTTGGCCATTTTATTTAAGGCCTATTGTTTGACTTTACAATTTTAAATTTTTCTAAGACATAGTTACAGCGTGTTTTAATCCCGACTCTACAGTGTTTCCGCCACTGTATCGCGTTAGAATTTCTAGGGGATTACAAATCTCTTAATGGGTATTTAACCTAAAGCCCAAATTCACTTTATGCTCCATTAGTGAGACAATCACCCTTAGGATCTTCATGGGGTGAAACTTTGCCCTGCGGTCATGACGATTAATCCCACCGGGTGAAATTTCGCCCGGTGAGATTTTCTTCACTTTTTGCGATTTCCGGCACATCTTTCCATCGGGCAAAATTTCAGCCGTTGGACGAAATTTTGCCCGGTCAGTTTCGCCCGGTGGGAAGTCTCGGAAAATCTTCGGGGAGGCATTTTTACTGTCGGGTGAAATTTCGCCCGGTGGTGTCTCACCGGGTGAAATTTCGCCCGGTGGTGTCTCACCGGGTGAAATTTCGCCCGATCATATCTCAGGCCTCTTTCCTTGTCTCGTTCTTCATTGATTGATTGGATGGCTTTAAACTTTAAGTTGTGTGCTTTACTCTTAGAACGGTATTCCCTTCTCTTGTGCTCGTGGAAGCTCGATTGTGATTTCGGTGCCAAATCCTATCAAAATCGATGGAAAAACTACCAAAAACACGTAAAACGCACAAGAGAGATGCTAATGCGAGAAGTACATAAAATATGGCGATAATCGCACTCTAAACTCACAAAACGAGTGAAAAATGGATCTAAATGAGGGGAAAAACGGTCTAAATTTAGCACACAACAATTCCCCCACACTAAACCGTTGCTCGTCCTCGAGCAAAGACCCAAAAAAAAGTTACATACTACTACTACTAGCTAGACTATGCTAAGCCGATACCGGACAATTAACGGGCCCGCTCCGTCCCTTCAACTCACATCAAAATACCCATGAGGTAGAGTATTCTCATGCAAGGCAAGTTCGAGCTTGCTCAAAATGGTGGATGCGACTAAACACACAAGAACATATAACACGAAAGAATAGACGCATCTCAAGAAAAAATAAAACACTGAATCCCTCATCGAGACGGCAGGGAAAACACCGATTACTTACCCAAAACAACAATAAACTTCCAAGAGAAATGACCCGCGTAGACAAGGACAAAAGCCTAATACTATGACAATTAAGCAATATAGATGTTGATAACTTAGCCTAGGTCCTCCTAGTCTTCTAAAGGGGTACGACGGGGCGTAAAACGAAGTGGAAAAAGTGAACCATGGATTCGTTCGACACTGTGGGTAGGTGCAGTCCCGCTCTCTTTGGCTAAGCCAAGAGGGTCGTTCCAAACTCGAATTTCCTGAATAAGCCCAAACAAAAAGGTGGAGTGTTTACAATTATTGGGGTGGATCGACTAATCACCGTTATCTTCCTACCTCAGGACTCGGTCCTCGAGTTGGCACTTCACAGCGATGAATCGATCAAAGGGCTTTTTTTTTTGTCAGGAGACGTTTTTTTTTTTCCGATGATATGATTTTCATTTGAAACTCTTTTTCTCTCCTTGTTTTTCATATTTTTGTGCCCTTTTCTCTTGCTTTGGTTTGCCCTTTTTGGCTTTTTGATTTTGATGTGGTTCATAACCAAGCTTGGAGGTTATTTTTGTGTAAACTTATTGTGGTGATGTATAGGTGGAGGAAAATAGGTAAACGAGAACAACACGCCATTCCCGGATAACCCACAAAAACGCAGAAAGAATTTGGACTAAAGGTGCAATGGTCATTCGAGCAAGGTCACCTAGAAAACGGGATGCGGGAACCAAGGCCTAACTCCTCCATGGGTGGTCAAGGTGGTCAAATGCAAACCCCGAAGTAAACCTCTTGTAGAAAAGGTGGACTCAAGCTAAAGGATCAACAAATTCATTGATTAAGAGTCATTCTACTAGATTAAGGTCCAAAATCTACAATGGGTTATCTACAATGGAACGTAAACTCTTGCAATAAGTTTGTAATCGGGTTTTCGAAAACATTTAGTCCTAGACACGCTATACCAAAGCAAAAAGGAACACACGAAAAAGAAAAAGGCAAATAGAAGAAAACACAAGTAAAGTCATGTACTCCATACTCCATCGACATACAAGCACACAATCAACCACAACACCCAAAATGCTCAACTTCGAGAGCCTCCAAGAGCAACAACCTAACTCCTCTACAAAATTAAAGAAAGAAGGAAGGAGGTTACCAAGCGGAGTGCTTTCATAATCTCTTCAACTCGTGCTTCAAGGTGGTGGTTACCTGTAAGAGTAGAGAACAAGACCGTACACGGAACACGAAAACATAACGAGAAACAAGAAAAGAAAAGGGAAAGAAAGGAGAAAAAGGTTTTTGATTTTTCGAATTTTTCAAATTTTTATGGATTTTGAAAAGTTTTTAGCAAAATAAAAGATAGTAGACCCCTCCCCCACACTAAAACTGTACATTGTCCTCAATGGACAAGTATGGGAAGAAAAAGATGGAAAAGAAAAAAAAATTGGATTTTTAGGATTTTTCAAGTGTTTTTGGATTTTTCAAAATTCTTGAGAAAAGAAAAAGAAAAAAAGAAAATAAAGAAAGCGATAAAATAGTGGCGGGCTTAGGTGCAATCACATCACCTAGACCCTAGCCAAGTGGCTAAGAAGTTGAAAAAGAAGTAAAAGAGAAGAAAAGAAATTAAAACGAAGGGGTGAAAAATTGGGCATAGGTGTAGTCACGTCACCTAGCCCGGATTAAGAAAAATTGAGAAAAATTGATTAAAAAAGTCAATGGCTTAATCACATCACCTAAAGACCGGGAGCAAAACCAAGGCCGCTACGGCCATAAAAATTGATGGGACAGTGGGACAGTTTGCAATTTTGTTAGAGGTAGGACAATCACAATGATTATAAACTGATGAAGTAGGGAACAAGGAACAAATTCATTTCAAAGATTGATTAAAGACTCACCGACCTAATCCACACACAGACAACACCGACCGACTCTGGGGGATAGTTTAATTTGGGTAATCATTTGACGCAAAAGAAAACGTCGGAGGCCCGGGTAAGGGTTGTACGCCCTTGGTGGGTTCTAGCTCAGAAAGGTCGAATAATGTACGACCCTCGGGTAACCTATAGTTTGCATACTCCCAAATTTCCATTCCCCCCGATTGGTTTAGTCGGAATTCACCGGGACCTAAGGGTAGGTCCCAATTGTGACAATTATAAATATTGGTTCGGTGTATGTTGGGGACTATTAAAGCACGGTCATGGCAAATAGAGACAAGGCGATGATCGGGTACATTAAATATCCAAGCTGGAAGATAGGCCTCGTCAAGCCAGACTCGATTATCTAGTGGGATAAGGTGGTCGGTCGCATAACCCAAGTTTTTAGCGATTAAGGTCACAAGACCTCCACAGTCTACGAAGGGGCGTTGAGCAATAATATTTTGATGAAAATGCAACGCTACAACAAGTGTTAGGTCAAAGGGGTTAGGGTTACCAAGCAAAGAGTCAGAAATCAATTGTAAGACGCACACATTAAGATTAAAAATATTGTCGGTAGACGGTATCAAACAATGAGAAAGTATCTCGGCAAAGTAACGAATAGCGGGGTTACGGATTTCAGCGGTAAAGTTTGAATTAGGTTCGAAATCTCGTTGACCACGTGCTATGCACCACCAAAGGTCTCTTCTAGAAGCACTAGCTTGTACATTACTCAAAGGTTTACTAATTCCGGTACCCGATGAGGGTAGACCTAAGGCTAGGCTGAATTCAGAAACAGTTAAACAATGAGTTCTACCGAACAATCTAAATTTAAACTCTCTTGGTATGGTCAGGTTATCGATAGTAAAGGTACCTAAGAACTCACACGTCAGGTCTTTATTTGTGCAAGGCACAAAATTAATAAGTCCGCTTGTTCCGGTCCTAGACGATAACTCTCTAATATCGTCCTCTATTCCTAAAATTTCCATTGTGAAAGGACAAGCCCACCTTGTGCTTCGAAAGGTCTTTTCGGAGAAGGTTTGAGCTAAAGGTGTATTAGGACAAGGTAAAAGTTTGGGCTTACAAGAAGTAGAACATTTAGAAGTATTAGAGGTCGAAGCCATACCTTGTTTACGCGCGGCTCGTTGGGCTCTTGTCTCCATAATAATAATTGCAAAAAATCCCAAAATTTAGCTTTTCCCTCTTCAAAAACCCAAGGAAATAATCACCAAGTTTAAATGGAATTGTGAATGGAGGTTTGAATGTGAATGGGTATGAAAGGTGGTTTGATGAGTTTACGATGAATGAAAATGTGGAGTGAATTGTGGGGTAAAAAGGGGTGATATAAATAAGGGTGGTTGGGAGGGAAAGTTAAAGTTTTAAAGTTGGTGTAAAAATTTTTGGAGGGAAAGTTATGGGTGGTAAATATGGAGGGAATTGAAATTGTAGTGAGGAGGTGTGTTATGGGTGATTGAGCAAGTCCATGCCGTCGGGTGAAATTTCACCCGGTCAAGCACCACCGGGTGAAATTTCACCCGACGGACTTTTCGTCGTGAAAATCGTTTTCTGCCATTTTTCCCATCGGGTGAAATTTCACCTGGTCAAAATCTCATCGGGCAAAATTTCGCCCGGTGGTATCGTCTTCAATTTCGGGAATTCTGGAAACTTTCCGTAGGGCGAAGTTTCGCCCGGTCAGGTCTCACCGGGTGAAATTTCGCCCGGCGGTCTTGTTTTCTTCGTTTTTCCGCCTTGCCATTTCATGGCTCTTCAACAATCACCTAAAGATTCAAATATTGACTCGACTCACATTACATAATCAATATCTCCCACAAACATGCTTGTGGTCTTCAATTTGGCTCCATAACTTCTCCAAAAGCTTGATCTTCATCCAAATAAATGCTCCATGGCGAAATTCAAGTTCAACCATTCTTCTCAAGCTAACAAACTAACAGACTTAAAGAAATATGATACATATATACAAGGTGGTTGTTGACGATATCACCAAACCTACTTCAATTTCGAGAGGGGGTTAAACATCGCTCCCTAATGGGAGCTCACCAAACTTCATGGTAGCGAAGGTCTCACGAACGTGACCGGGATGATAAATCTTCAAACGTTTCCCGTTAACCATAAATTTCCCAGTTTCCGGGCTTGATATCTCTATTGATCCATATGGTTGCATCTTGGTCACTTCGAATGGACCCGACCATTTTGATTTCAACTTACCGGGGAAGAGCTTAAAGCGAGAGTTGAAGAGTAATACCTTATCACCAACGGAGAAGTCCTTACGAAGTATGCGAGAATTGTGTCATTGGCGAGTTCGTTCCTTGTAAATCTTTGAGTTTTCGTAGGCTTCTAGTCTTAGTTCTTCCAATTCTTGTAGTTGGAGAAGGCGGTTATCTCCTACAACACTCTCATCGAAGTTTAGCTCTTTGATTGCCCATTCGGCTTTGTGTTCTAATTCCACCGGTAAATGACAAGCTTTGCCATACACAAGACGATAAGGAGTGATTCCAATCGGCGCTTTGTAAGCCGTTCTCAATGCCCAAAGGGCGTCATTTAACTTTAATGACCAATCCTTTGGGTGTGTATTTACAACTTTCTCTAAAACTCCCTTGATTTGACGGTTGGAGATCTCGGCTTGCCCATTTGATTGAGGGTGGTAGGCTAGATACATCTTGTGAGTGATACCATATTTCCTAAGAAGGTGTTCAAATGTATATTTTCAAAAATTAGAGCCTCCATCACTAATTATGGCTCTAGGCATACCGAATCTCGGGAAAATTACATTCTTGAAAAGCTTAATTAGAACCTTGGAGTCATTGGTGGGAGAAGCTACGGCCTCGATCCATTTTGAGACATAATCAACCGCAACTAGGATATATTTGTTACCAAAAGAGGATGTGAACGGACCCATGAAATCAATGCCCCAAACATCGAACAATTCAATCTCTAAGATGGGTTGAAGGGACATCTCATTTCTTCTTGTAATATTCCCACTTCTTTGACAAGCATCGCATGTGAGAATGAAAGCTCGAATGTCCTTGAACATGGAAGGTCACCAAAACCCGCTTTGTAGAACCTTGGCAATTGTCTTTCGGTTGGCCAAGTGTCCACCGTAAGATGTCGAGTGAAGGTGCTTCACAATATCATAACCTTCATCGGCCGTGACACATCGTCGGTAAATTCCATCTACACAACGGCGGAATAAATATGGCTCGTCCCAATAATAGCGTCGGGCTTAATAACGTAGTTTCTTCCTCTTTTGCTTGGAATAATCGTCCGGAATAAAATGAGATACTAAGAAATTGACGATATCGGCATACCAAGGTGTAATAGTATCAATGGTCATCAAGGTCTCATCTCTCATAGCTTCATTGATGGGGATACCATCTTCTTCATTGTTCTCTTTACCAACCGTTAGTATACTAAGATGATCCGCTACCAAGTTCTCCGATCCAGCTTTGTCTTTAATCTCAATGTCAAATTCTTGTAAAAGGAGGACCCACCGAAAGAGTCGGGACTTGGTCTCCTTCTTAGGAATGATGTATCGAATCGCCGCATGATCGGTATGACTTATGACTTTGGAACTGGTAACATAATTTCGGAATTTCTCCATGGCATAGACAACGGCAAGCATTTCTTTCTCGGTTGTTGTATACCTCGATTGGGCTTCATCTAATGTTTTGCTTGCGTAATATATCACATGTATCTTCTTGTCAACCCATTGTCCTAGAACGGCACCAACGGCAAAATCGGAAGCATCGCACATGATCTCAAATGGAAGACTCCAATCGGAAGCTTTGATAATCGGAGTGGTGGTGAGAGCGGTCTTTATCCTGCAAAAGGCCTCAAGACACGAGTCATCAAAAACAAAAGGTGCATCTTTCATAAGCAAAGAAGTCAAAGGCTTGGCAATTTTGGAAAAGTCTTTAATGAATCGTCTATAAAAACCGGCGTGACCTAGAAAACTCCTCACCCCTTTGACATTTGTAGGTGGTGGCAAGTTTTCGATCACGGAGACTTTCGCCTTATCAACTTCGACTCCTCTATTAGAAACAATATGACCTAGGACAACACCTTGTTCAACCATAAAATGACACTTTTCCCAATTTAAAAAAAGTCTATACTCTTCACATCGAGCTAACAGTTGATCTAGATTTTCAAGGCAAGAATCAAAAGATGTACCATGTACACTAAAGTCATCCATAAAAACTTCCATGGATTTTTCAATGAAATCGGAAAAAATAGCCATCATACATCTTTGAAACGTTCCCGGCGCATTGCATAGTCCAAATGGCATCCTTCTATAAGCATAGGTGCCATAGGGACATGTAAAAGTGGTTTTCTCTTGGTCATTGGGATGAATGGGAATTTGAAGAAATCCGGAATGACCATCAAGGAAACAAAAATAAGAATGATGCGCCAATCTTTTAAGCATTTGATCAATGAAGGGAAGAGGGAAATGGACTTTTATGGTGGTCGTGTTCAATTTCGATAGTCTATACACATGCGCCAACCGGTAATGGTCCTAGTAGAAATTGACTCACCCTTTTCTCCTTTTACAACCGTCATTCCTCCTTTTTTCGGCACAACTTGGACGGGGCTAACCCATTTACTTCCGGTTATTGGGTATATGATGTTAGACTCATACAACTTGAGGACTTCCTTCGTGACAACCTCTTTCATGGTGGCGTTCAACCCACGTTGACCCTCAACCGAAGGACGGTGGTCATCATCAAGGATGATCCTATGCATACAAACATTTGGACTTATGCCTTGGAGGTCGGCAATGCTATACTCGATGGCCTTTTTATGCTTTCTCAAAATAATCAAAAGTTTTTCCAATTGAGGTCCATCAAGGGTAGCATTGACGATAACGGGATAATTAGTTCCTTCAAGAAAAGCATATTTGAGGGAAGAGGGGAGTGGTTTAAATTCAAGATTAGGAGGAGAAGATATCATACTCTTACCCACCGGTAGTGGTTCTACCTTTTCATCATGCAAACATTCATCTTCAAGGGGTGGAGAGTCAAATGGCTCATCTTCTTGCTTATCATCATATATCAAGCTATACTCAACCAAACTATCAATAACTTCAATGGAATTCATTTGTTCAATCATTGGTTGTTTAAGAGCTTGAGAAAGGGAAAACTCTACCGACTCGTTCCCTATGTTAAAAGACAACTTACCATTCTTGACATCAACTATAGTACCTCCGGTAGCCATAAAAGGTCGACCTAGAATAATGGGGGTAATAGTGTCTTCAGGCATATCCATGACAACAAAGTCGGAGGGGATGAAAAACTTACCAACTTGAACGGGTACATCCTCAAGTATCCCAAGTGGGTACTTAACGGACCTATCCGCAAGTTGAATCGACATACTAGTGGGTCTCATCTCCCCCACACTAAGTCTCTTGGCAATAGAATAAGGTAACAAACTAACACTAGCCCTTAGGTCACATAAAGCTTGATTAACAACAACGTTTCCAACCCGACAAGGGATAGAAAAACTACCGGGATCCTCAAGTTTCTTTGGTATTTGATTCATAAGAATGGCACTACATTGTTCCGTAAGAGAGATACATTCTTTATCCTCTATCGTTCTCTTTTTAGTCAAGACATCTTTCAAAAACTTAGAATAGAGGGGCATTTGAGAAATTATCTCGGTGAAGGGTAAAGCTACCTCCACCTTCTTCAACATATCCACGAAACGGCTAAATTGGGCATTCTCTTTGTGTGGCTTAGCTCGTTCGGGAAAAGGCAATGGTGGGACAACAGTGGGAGGCGGTGGAACATTGGATTCTTCTTCTTCTTCGGCTAATCGCTCCGCCTCTTTTCTTTTTGCTTCTTTCGCTTCCATTTGCTCTTTCTTCTTTCTTCGTTCTCTCTGTTCATTCTCCGCATTTTGAAGGATATCGAACTCCGCTTGTATTCCCCGGTTTTGTTTGGGGGAAGTGGGAGATGATTCTTGTGATGCACTTGATTGATTGACTTTAGATGAGGTGTTTTTGGTGTTCAAGTTCAAATTCTTGTATGGGTCCTCAAGTTCTTTGTCACCTCTCAAAATAACGGCATTTGCTTGGTGCGAAGGATCTCTTGGGTTTTGGGGTTGTCCGGGCAAACCATGGGGTGGATGAATTGGGGCGGCTAAGGGTTTTGTTGCTTCTTGTGATTCCCAAACCTTTAGCCTTGCCTTGGTGTCTTGATGTTCATTCCATAGTTGCCCAACGGTTCTTTGCAAATCATTATAGTTATCTCATGGGACTCCTCCTTGACCAAATTGAAAATTGCTTGGTTGGCCATAAGATTGAGAGGGTTGGTTGATTAAATGGTTGTTGATTGTAACCTTGGTTTCCTTGAAAATTACCTTGGAACCCTTGATTGTATCCATGATTGAAATGATTACCATGTTGATTTTGGTAATTGTTGTAATTGTTAGGAACATGGAAGTTGCTACCTTGTTGATTGAAGTTACTCCTTTGATGAGGAGGCATATATGGGGGCATCCTTGGAGGACCTTGGTTAAAGGGCCTTTGTTGACTTTGATTGAATTGCCTCAATTGACTCCCTTGGGCACGTGGCATCAGATTTTGGACATTTTGATTTCCATAAGAAAAATTAGGATGAAATCTTGTGCCGACATTATAAGTATTGGAAAAGGGATCAAATTGAGGTCTTTGCCCATACACTTGTATAGCTTGGACTTCATTTGGCTCTTCAACATAAACTTCTTCATTAGGAATGCAAGAGCTAGAATCATGGCCATAATTGCCACAATGATCACATTGAACTTCCCATGTTAATTGCTTTGGAGGAGATGGTTGCCTTGGTGGAACACTCCCTTGAATTTGGTACATACCTCTAGGAGTAGGCCTTGAACTCATGGCATCCATTCTCTTTTTTAATTCTTCAACTTCCGCTTGAAGCTTCAATTCATTGGAACTCGTAGATGAGTTCACTTCAACTTTCTTTCTAGAATCCCTCGATTGACCCATTCTAGAGTCATTCCTTGCCATCTTCTCAATAAGACTCTTAGATGCCTCATCGGTGAGAGAAGAGAAGTCTCCTCCGGCAGCCGAATTGAGGTTTTCTTTGGTTCTCGATGAAAGGGTGTTGTAAAATGTTTGGGTAGTTAGCCAATCGGGTATTCCATGGTGTGGACATTTGCGCAATAGGTCTCTAAATCTTTCCTAAGCCTCACTTAGGCTTTCAAATTCATCTTGCTTGAATGTTTGTATCTCCATACGATATTGATTAGTCTTTGACGGCGGGAAATATTTCTCCAAGAAGGCATTAGATAATTGAGCCCATGTAGTAAATGTATTAGCGGGATGGCCTTGAAGCCATCTTCGAGCTCCATCTCTCAAGGTCTTTGGAAATAATAAACGGTGCAATTGGCATGAAGTTAATCCATTGAGACGGACTCCTACTAATTTCTCTTTAAATGAAGCAATGTGCTCTTGAGCATCTTCTTGAGAAAAACCGTGAAAAGTGTCTTGTTGAACCGCATTTGTCAAAAAGACTTTTAATTCATAATTCTCGGGAATCTCTCCGAAATCGACGAGAGAAGGTGTTTCTTCATGTGTGAGTTGGGAATGAGATCCTAGGGTCGTCATTTGTTGAATTGGTGGTGATGGTGGATTTGGAGAATTTGGATGATTTGGAGGGGATGGATTTTGATTTCGTGGTGGAGTTTTTGGTGATGGTGGTGATGGTGGTGAATTTTGTGAAATGGAAGGTATGGAAGGATTATTTGGAGTGGGATTATGTGATGTAGGAGGTGTAGAGGGTGTATGTGGTAGGATGGGATTAAGGTTAGAAGGTAATAATGAAGGATGTGGAATGATGGTGGTTGAGTTATTTCTCCGAAAACGCAATGCTTTAAAAGTCCTTTTCGGCTCCAGATCGAACCACAAGGGCGAAGACGTGTTCCTGGGCATAAAACTCAATTAAACGGTAAAACTTCTAGAACCTTATGGTACTAGGGAAAAGAGAGAAGGGAAAAGAATCAAACACAACAACTAAAAACAATACAACTACTCGCCGCTCCCCGGCAACGGCGCCATTTTGATCGCCTCCCAATCGGATCGATCGTTAACGAAGGACGGGGGATCAAACGATATTTGTAAGACTCGAGATTACACAAAAACTACTAGAGTAATCGTGGTAAGTCGAGGTCGGTCCACAGGGAACGGATGTGTTGATCAGTTAAAAGCGGTGTGTTTGATGTCTAGAGAGAGGGTTTCTAAGGGTCGAGTCTATGCTAGAGAAATAACTACGAGAATAGCTAGGGGTGATCAATCTGGGGAAAGGCGTTAGGGAGAAGTCGGGATTCGGAACATGGAGTCTAAGAAGGTCGGGATCGAGTTTTTGTTGCAACATTGATAAAGGGAGAATGCCACCTTTCGGTTTCTTCACCCAACCCACCTAAAAACCCGCTTTCGCGGCGAAGAAGGGTAAGTCTCTTGTTGTGGTAATTACTACCCCGAGTTTCCTCATATTGATAGAAACGAGTCAAGGTCGGTCTAGTTGGCCGGACTAAAACAACAATGACACAACAACCACAAGCAAGATAAACCAACAAGCAAGCAACCCACCAATACCCCTAAATTCAAATAATCCAAGTCCTCATCCCTAAACTCCCCAACAAGAAATCTACTCACTAATCATAATGAAAGACGATAAAACATTAACTAAGGAGAAACTATCTAAAGCATGAATATAAACTAGATCTAAGGAAACTAACTACAAGATAATGAGAGGACTATGATCTAACAATTACCCACTACACTATGGAAGAGACAAGATCTAATAAAATAGACTAGAGAATAATCTAGAACAACATAAATATAATCTAGAGAAACTAACAACACTAAGATAATCTAAACAAGACAATAATGAGAAAACTAAATTAAATCTAAACTAGAGATTAGAGAGTGGAAAGAAATGTACCAATTATGAAGATCTAGAAGAAATAAGAAGATTGCATGAATAAAGATTGAATTTTTGATGGAGAAAATGAAGAACTTGTCACTAATCCTTCAATAAACCCATCAAATCTTCAATAAAACTTGAAATAATCTTCTACAAACTTGTAATCTAGAGAATTGATGATGGAAACTAAGTAGATCTACTACTAATTACTATGTAAACTACTAGATTTTTAGAGAATTACTAGGAATATTACTAGATTGTTCTACTAAATGGATGTGTAACTACACTAATGGTAGATGATGGATGCTAATACTACTCTAATGGATGGTGCCTTGGGCAACAAACTAGGGTAACATATATATAGTAATCTCTTAATGGGTATTTAACCTAAAGCCCAAATCCACTTTATGCTCCATTAGTGAGACAATCACTCTTAGCATCTTCATGGGGTGAAACTTTGCCCTGCGGTCATGACGATTAATCCCACCGGGTGAAATTTCGCCCGGTGAGATTTTCTTCACTTTTTGCGATTTCTGGCACATATTTCCATCGGGTGAAATTTCACCCGGTGGGAAGTCTCAGAAAATCTTCGGGGAGGCATTTTTACCGTTGGGTGAAATTTCGCCCGGTGGTGTCTCACCGGGTGAAATTTCGCCCGGTCATATCTCAGGCCTCTTTCCTTGTCTCGTTCTTCATTGATTGATTGGATGGCTTTAAACTTTAAGTTGTGTGTTTTACTCTTAGGACGGTATTCCCTTCTCTTGTGCTCGTGGAAGCTCGATCGTGATTTCGGTGCCAAATACTATCAAAATCGATAGAAAAACTACCAAAAATACGTAAACGGCACAAGAGGGACGCTAATGCGAGAAGTACACAAAATATGGCGATAATCGCACTCTAAACTCGCAAAACGAGGGGAAAACGGGTCTAAAGAGGGGAAAAACGGTCTAAATTTAGCACACAACATAAACCCATATAAAATACGCTAGATCACATACCCGCCCATGAAGAAAAGTAGGGTGTGGTTGGCGGTGTTGTCTACCAGGATATCTATGTGAGGTAAAGGGAAGTCGTCTTTTGGACTGACTTTGTTAAGGTCTCGGAAATCTACACAGACTCGGATCCTCCCGTCCTTTTTGGGAACGAGGACTATGTTGGCTACCTAGTCAGAGTATTCGGAAATGTTAATGAATCCGGCTTTGAATAGTTTGTCTACTTCCTCTTTGACCTTAATGGCCCACTCGGGTCGCATACGGCGTAGTTTTTGTTTTATGGGTTTAAATCCGGGTTTAATCGGGATTCGGTGTTCAGCGATGTCTCGATCTATGCCTGGCATGTCTTTGTAAGACCACGCGAATACATCTTTGTATTGCATGAGTAGGCTTATGAACTGTTCTCTCTCAATAGGATTTAGGGAGGTGCCTATTTTGAGATTTTGGACTTCTAGAGGTGTTCCAATGTTTATGGATTCGGTATCCTCAATTACCGGTGCTCCTAACTCCTGCTTAACTAATTCCCTTAAGGTCTCGGTGAGAGAGAAGAGCTGTAAGATTCATCCTGATCATTTATGTTTTGTTCGCTATCGATAATGGCATTGTATGTTAAGTGCGACGAGTCATAAGCGAAAGTATTTTTATTATTAGTTAAATCAAGCATGTCGAATACGGAAACATGCTTCAATACGCTCGAATACGGACTAGAAATCAATAGTATCCAACGTAGGCACTTAGCAGAGTACAAATCTCTCAAAACTGACCTCAAATTCAGATTCAGTGGGTCATTTCCAATAAAGTAAAGCTAATTTAAGCCAAAACCGCCATTTTGAGGCGAATCTTGAGGCGAGGCATCTCGCAAAACCTTATAAATACACCCTCATGTCCATCATTTTGAGGGTCACAAAATCAATTTCTCGAAACCTTACTTTCAGAAAACTGAGAGCATCATCAACCCATATACACACCCTAACTCATCCTACATTCTCGACGCTCCCGTGTCTACGCCGTCCCTTAACGAACCCGTGTTCCGAGACTATTAGCATGTAGGTTAAGGGTGTAAACAAACCCCGTTTTCTCTAATCTCTAATCTCTTCTTTTTCTATTTCCGTATACTAATTATTAATTATTACTAACTACGCTAACTTTTAATTTTTGTTCTACTAACATTTACTTTATCGCAATCTAACATTTCATTTATCGTTCCTAACAATTAACTACTAACTTCCAACTATAAAATACTCACTTTTAACGTACCGAATACAAAGTGTGATGAGATAAGAAAACACGGACACAACAGTATTGCACTCGAGTCGACGGTCGCTTATCTCGCTACCCCGCGTAATTGGTTGTCTAGGGTGAGTCAACCCCCTAAAACGATCTTTTACATTTTCTTTTATAATAAATACCATGTATATTACTATAAGAATGGAAAACTATTTTCAAAATCGAATCGAATACATCCGATGGTTAAACGTTGCCTAAAGTCCGTATAACCCATGAAACAATTTTGAGGTGCACCGCCCCAGGTGCCTGAGGTTCAGGGCGCCTTATGGCGTGCGCCTGACCCTTCGGGTTAGAGCGTGATTGCAACAATTCGTTATCGAGTGTATTCGGTATCATTTTCAAATGTCGCTCTAAGAGCCCTATGTCGACTCCGTAGTCGAATTTCACGCAAAAATGTGCTATCGATAATCGAAGTGGTACGAAACCATATGACGTCAATCCGAGATTCGTACGGTCCACGTGACCCGATAACGACACCGCGATACGAAGAGCTTCGATATTCGTACTAATAAGTCGGTAAAATCGATCTATCATAAATTAAGATGGTTAAGGACAAGTACCCCATTATGGCCGAAATGTGATATCGTAAAATTCCGATATAGTCCACAATGATACACATTTCGCTTAGGGAACAACACTTGCGACGTTAGTCGACGCACGTTAATCAATCGCATGTTTCCTTTTCAAATCTACACTTCGCATTTATTTTTGTTCTTTTACGACTTCGAGCGAATGTCTCACTACGTGAGTCTTATACCAATGAATTCCTAGTCGGATTCGGTATATGGCGGATCGAGACAGCCAATCTTTGCTAGGAGGAGTTAGGACGAGATATCAAGGCTTCGGGGTCAAGCTAGCATCATGTTATGGTCTCGAACCCAACCCATCCAGACGCCCAAGGTCAGGCGCCTGAATATCAGGCCACCTGCCCTCAGGCACCTGAACTCCAGGGCGCCTCACCTCAGGCGCCTGAGTTCCAGGCCGCGGTCTTCCGTGCGTCCGAGCCTCTGTCCACTAGTTAATACGTAATGCAATACGTAATTGATTAGAGTCTGTCCAGCTATCCGGTTTACGGTTTCAATTTACGATTCATTTACGAGTTCGTTTATTATTTACGTCACCGGTTCTAACTCGCTAGTTTTGTATTTTTGCTCGTTGTATTGTGAATTCCGGGTTGTATTCCGCGTGTGTAATTTGTAATTTATTTTCAAGTTTATTTTCGCTGTTTCCATATACCGCTTTCTAAATGAACGTCGCATGATAAATATAACTTCGACATATTTAAGATGCATTAAATGACGTAGCTAAACACGTATTTCGCATGCGTGGCCTAAAATGCTGTTTGCATATCATTTAATTGTATTACTAACGCGCGCACATGAAATTCGAACGATATCCTAGTAGAGGCCGCTAAGAGCGGGCGGGGTCGGGTGTCCTTTGTGGGCTTCCCAACACGTACCCTCACCCCTTACTCAGAACCTTTGGTTTCCGAATGCCTGAAACCGTTGGCGAACGAGAGTCATTCGATACATGATACCCGATAACTCGGCATCGGTATCGTTATGCAAAGGGACTGTTAGAAATAATGCAAAGTGGAATTGTTGACCATTCTTGCATAGTAAGAACATCTCCCATTAGTAGCATATTAAACCTAATTTATTAGTATGGCTATGAATGTCATTATATTTAGGATAATGATAATTCATTTTCCATCATAAAGTGACTTTGGATACCTTTTGAGGTTAGTCTCATATGACACTTATTATATAAGTATGAGAATGATAAGACATATGAGGAATACATCAAATGTCATCATCCAAATCTCTTCGATAAATTCTGAGTATACCATCGAGTTTCAACTCCTAATGGTTGAGTACACAACCTTTTAGGAGTGTTTTGTGACCTTGGGGGACGACGCCCATTTTGATTAGTACCGTAGTCGTGACGATTTCGTTTCTCATTCAGTGGCCTTCATACCACGACACAACAACGTATATTCTCTAGTTATATATCGCCCTTATAGTGACCTTATATTTCCAACAGGGACGAACCCCCATAAACTCTAGTACTAAAGCGGGCTGTGCTTTGTGCACGATATGCCTAAGTATAGAGTGGTTCGAACGGGCCCGAACTCTCACAAAGTTCGGTGGCGACTCCTATTTTGATTTAAATTTTGACCCGAGAACAATCTTACCACGAGATTCATTCGCCTACCCAAACCCGCGCGTGGCCGCGTCGAGGTGGACCTATGTCATGTCCACAATTATGACTGAAATATTTTATCGAATATAATAATTTAAAATACTAAAAAAATAGTATAATATCTGAAAATTTTATTAATTTAACTCGAGGTTGTATACTGTCAATAACGAGATTTTTTATTGAAATTTATTTTACTATTTTTTTTTTGTAATAAAATTTAGAAAGTCAATATTATATAAATTTTTGTGTATTTAAAATAAGATGATTAAATATCAGGTATCATCATCGGGTATTAAGCCTAGATTAACCAAAATACCCAATATTTTAAAAAATGAACCAAACACCTTGTATCAGGAATCAAGTTCAAACCCGATACCACCCTGGTTTCATTCCTGATTCCAACCCCATACCTTTTCGCGAACCAAACGGCGCCTTACTTTTTACTCACTTTCTTAAAAGTTGTCAAATATCAAAGGCAAACTTTGGATTGGATGGAAGGGAGTAGAGTTGTCAGTTCGGCGTGCCAGACCCGAGCTCCGGTCGTGCCTGGTCCCCACCTAGCCCAACCCAAGCACGAAAACAAGGCACGTTGCACCGTGCCTAGGCCCGGCCTGATCCCTCCGCTTGAACCAAAGCCCGACAAAGGCATGGGACCCGGTTGTGCCGTGTCGGGCCGGCCCTTAACCATGTACGTGCCTTTCATATATTTATTATTGTTTATGGTTCGGGCCGGGTTACGAAGCTAATGATTGTAAAATATTACTGTAATACCGTAGTATTTGACTTATTTGCATTTAATTTGAAGATGATTTATATTATAATTCCTCTGTCCCGTTCAATTGTTTGCTTTTATATTCATTGTGAGTAGGGATGGCAATTTCACCCGCATCCACCCCGCACCCGATCCATCCGAGAAAAATAAATGGGTGAAAACCCGATTAAATGGATGAATGGCGGGTGATGGATGAAACGGGTGATGGATTGGGTCGAATGCGGGTGGAGCTTCATCCCACCCGTAATCCGTTAACCACCCGACATCCACCCATTTAAAAAATATATACGGAGTATATTATAAAAATTACCCGAGAATAAGAGAATGCCCCCTGTTTTCCTAAAACCTTATTCATTTTTATTTCCTAGACTAGACCTAACTCAAATAATACTACCATGGCGACGAAAGGTGTCAAGTCGCAAGCTAGATCTCGCAAGAAATTGTTTTCGATTTGGTATTTATTTCACAAAATAATACTCAGTAGTACAAGTGAATCACCCGTTAAATCACCCGAACCACCCGTGGATGACGGGTGGATCGGATATTGATGACACTCCTAGTGGATGATGGATGGATCGGGTGGGCAAATAGAGACGGGTGATGGATGCGGGTGAGGCTTCACCCGATCCGAATCCGACCCATTGTCATCCCTAATTGTGAGGAGTATTTTAATCAAAAGCAAACAAATAAATGGAACAGAGGGGTAGAAATTAGTATCATCAATTGTTTTCATGAATAGGATTGAGCATTCGGAGGAAAAATTTTGGAATTACTTTTTCTTAACGAGATTCCACTCAATCCTAACGAATTTTCCCCTCATTTTTTCAATTTTTACCCTCCTCATAACTCACTATTCTAACCTAACTATTTCCCTCTTTAATCCCAAAAAATCTTCAATCAATCAAATTCACTTATAAATTATAATTCTGCTGGACATGAATTCTAATTATTAATATCGTTTTAGTTATTTATTTATTTTTTGGCAATTCTTTTTTATCCAGCAATTCTAATTAAAATACTCAAATCACTAAATGCTAACAAATAAAAGCAATTTATATGGCTATTTGACGTAGGAGGCTCAATTTACAGATTTCGCTACCATAAATTGACGATTTATTGACTTATTGATTGAAAATTTCATGGAATGTCGTTACACTCCCTCCTTAGTAACCGACTTTGGGATGTTTTTATGTGACAAATTGTTAGGAAATAAGTGTCTAACAATTGTCCTTTCGGATCTCGAATTGGTTTCTTACCTGAATCTGTTTAATTATAAAGGTTTCCTAAATAATACATGATTGACCTAATCAATATCTGAGTATCTGACCTGGGGTTTCCTATGGTATGTGGTTTACTAATCTGTTTAGGATTTCTGTCTAAGTTGAGAGTAATATATAAAATCTCTCCTCAAATTAATAAAATTATTCTCTCCAAAAGAAGAAGATTAATTTGTGATTATTCTTCTTGAATGAATCATACGTACATCATAAGGTAGAATATATACAACTTAGAAACTTCTTATAATTAGCAACTACTACCTAAGTTACGGGAAAAAATATTCACTAGAATAACAACATGCCTAAATACAATATACATCCTACAAACATGGCAACCGATATCTCAAGAATCGCATCATATCTTCTCAATACTCCCCCTCGAGTTGGAGTAGTTGGCAAAAGGACTCCTAACTTGACTGTAGATATCGAAAAGCGTCCCCGGCTAAGGCTTTAGTATAAAGATCGGCAATTTGCTCCTTGCTTCACACGTGAGACGTAACAATAGTTCCTTGCACAATATGATGTCGAATGAAATGACAATCTATTTCGATGTGCATAATTAGGTCGGTCATGAAAGACCGGGTTTTATGTGTAAAGCCGCTTGCTTGGCACAAAAGAGGCTCATTGGTCAGGTGTGTTCCATACCCAATGACTTAAGAAAAGATTTTACCCAAAGCACTTCACTTGTAAGAGCTGCTAAGGCTCGATACTCGGCTTCTGCCGATGATTTCGCAACCGTTGTTTGTTTCTTGGCCTTCCACAAAATGGGTGAATTTTCCAAAGCAACATAATAACCCGTAATGGACTTTCGCGACAATGGACATGTAGCATAATCCGAATCAGAGAACCCCCGAACGTGCAGGTCACAATCTCGGCTTATAATAATTCCTTTATTATGAGCTCCCTTTATCTACCGAATGGTTCTTAACACAGCACTCAAATATTCTTCTCGCGGTGCGTGCACGAATTGCGAAAGTATGTGCACAGCATATAATAAGTCCGATCTCGTAATAGTCAAGTAAATAAGCTTCGCAACTAATCGCCTATACTTCATAGGATCGTTAAGGACACGTCCCTTGGCTAGAGACAAGTTATGGTTCGGTTAAATGGGTGTATCAACTAGTTTTGCACCCTCCAATCCGGTTTCTTTAATTATATTTATTGCATATTTACGTTGACTAAGAAATAATCCCTTCGAACCGGTAGCCACTTCGATTCCCAAGAAATACTTAAGTCGACCTAGGTCTTTTATTCCAAAGATTCAGTCTAAAAAATTTCGTAAGTCGTGTGCTAGCATCTTCACTATTACTTACAACTATCATATCATCCACATAAACAAGTATTCCAAGGAAAACGTCATTCTTATTGTAAGTAAAAAGAGAACAATCGACCATAGATTGTACAAAACCATACCTCGTCAAAGAACTTGTGAGCTTCTCAAACCAGTTTCTTGACGCTTGCTTGAGACCATACAACGATTTGTTGAGCTTGCAAAATTTATGAGTTCCTCCTTTGTCAAAACCAGGGGGCATTTCATGAACACTTCCTCTTTCAATTCGCCATGGAGAAAAGCGTTGTTCACATCTAATTGAGCAATCGACCAATTCTTTGTGATGGCAACAACTAATAAACACCAAACACTCATCATTTTCGCAACTGGAGCAAAGGTTTCATGAAAATCAATACCTTCGATTTGTGTATTACCTTGCGCTACAAGTCGTGTCTTATACCTCTCAATACTACCGTCTGCTTTATATTTCACCTTATAGACCCATCGACATATGATTGGTCTTTTCCCTTTCGGTAATTCCACAATTGTCCATCTCCCATTTTTCTCAAGTGCCTTATATTATTGCAACATGACTTCTCGCCACTCAGGAATAGAAGTTGCCTCGTAATAATGTTGTGGCTCGACAATGTTGTCAATTTTACTCAAAAAAACATTTATGAGGATTAGAAAAACAATTAGTTGTGACATAATTAATCAAGGGATAACGAATACCTTTCTGCTTGGACTTCGACTGGACGAAAGGAGTTGCTGATGGCGCAGGGTCTACTATGCGAGTCGACTTACAATAGTAATCTTTCTTCCACTGTGGCTCAAACTTTTGTCGAGCACCTCTTCCCATGATGCTGCCATCAACTTCCCTAATGTTTTCACCCATTTCAGTACTTGTTTCATTCATTTCGATATTGGCTTCATCATTGCTACCCTCATGATTCTCACTCAAAACATCTTCACCATTATTTTCCAAGGCTGGTTAAAGAACCGTATATTCCGAGTCCATCAAGGGTGAGCTGAAGTGCTCAATAAGCTTGGCATTATCACTATCATCCGTGGTTTTTATATCAACAAAAGGAAAGACATGCTCATAAAAGGTTACATCTCGACTCTCAAAAATACAATGCCTCTTAAGATCATAAACTCTCCATCCTTTCTTGCTTGATGGATACCCAACAAAAATACATCGTATTCCCCGCTCACTAAATTTATCTAGAGATTTTTTTTATTGTGTACGTAACATAAACTTCCGAACACTCTTACATTTTCAAGATTTGGTTTTTGATCATATAAAACCTCATAAGGCGTTTGGCCTTTTAAAACGTGAGTAGGAGTTCTATTAATCAAGAATGCAGCGGTGACATACACTCCCCCCAAAATTTAATAGGTAAATTCCCTTGAAAACGTAAGGCCCGGGCTTTTTCTAAGATATGTCTATGTTTCCGTTCCACTCGTCCGTTCTGCTGAGGTGTGTCAATATTGCTTGTTTGGAAAACAATGTCGTGTTCACTATAATATTCTTTTAATATCCTGGAAAGAAATTTCATTCCTTTATCACTTTGAACAATTTTGATTGTTTTTCAAATTGGTTTTTAACCATATTGCAAAAGTCGATCATTAATTTGATCACCTCACTTTTTTCTCTCATAAGATAAACTCAAACGGCTCTACTCTTATCATCTACGATGGTGAGAAAATATTGGGCTCCATTAAAACTTTTCACACGATAAGGACCCCAAATATCACAATGAATAAGACCAAATAAAACATCATTATGCTTCGTATTCAATTTAAAAATGGACCACGTTTGTTTAGCACGACAACACTGATCACAAATATCCTTTGAATTCCAAATCAAATTAAAGCCAATCAAACTAGAAAAAAGAGGTAAGATGCTACTCGATGAGTGGCCGAGTCTGTCATGCCAAAGTCGAGCATCTCCGTTGTTATTGACTTTAGTTACCATCTCATCTTGACATCCTTGTAAGTAATAGACCCCGTCTTCAAGCTCCTCCTGTCCAATCTTCATCCTCGTAGACAGGTCCTGTATCACACAATGATTAGAATAAAAAGTCACAGTGCAATTGTTTTCTTTAATAAGTTGTTGGACGGAGATCAAAACGCAAGTTAAATTTGGGACATAGAGGACATCTTTAAGTACGAATTTATCACTTAAAAAAACTTTTCCATGTTCATGAGCAATAATGTGAGACCCATTCGGAAGACCAACAGTAGACAGGTTTCGACTATGTATATTTTGAAGCAAGTTTCTTTGTCCCGTCATGTGGTGTGAAGCGCCATTGTTGAGGAGCCAACGATTTGTATTATTCATACCCGAGGTTTTATTGTTACCTTCGCTTTTAGCCAAGAGAGTCCGGAGTTGAGTTAATTCCTCCACTGTCAGGTTGTACGTACTACTGCTGCTCTCACTGTTAGTAACCCCTGCAGGGTTTGCTCTTTCATGGCTCCCACGGCCTCCTCGACCACGACCTCGACGGCCTCTTCCTCTTCCTCTTCCTCTTCCTCGGTTCCCTGGTTTGTTCCAACAATTTTCTTCCTTGTGCCAGGGTTTGCCAAAATATCCGCAGTAGAAAATATCTTGCTCATCTTGTTCAGACTTGACACCGCTGCCTCTGCCGCACCCCTGAATCTGTGTTTCTGTCACCTTCGCTGCCATAGCCACTATTATTTCTTGCACCTTTTCCTTCCCTTTGGTCACAGCTTTAGTTCTCTCCTCCCTTAAATTAGGGCATATGCTCTACTTAGTGTTGGAATTTCGTCATCAATGAGTATATTGGAACGGATGTGACCATAGAGACATGTGTCGAGTCTCGTAAGGAACTGGTGCACCTTCTCTTCCTCACGCTCTTTGAGGATTTCAGTGGCCGCTCCGCAAGTGCATTGAGGGACCTTGCTATTACTTGCCAATTCATCCCATATCATTTTCAAATTGGTATAGTATTAGACAACCGATTGATCTTTCTTTTGTTTACATTCATTCAATTCTCCCTTCAATTGATGCACCCTCGGAGCGTTTCCAGCGGCATATAGTTCTCTCAATTCCTTCCAAAGCTCTGTCACGGTTCCTGAAAAATTAATACTAGCGTGCAACTCTTCTTGAATCGAACACCGTATCCATGACTTTGGCATAGCATTGCACTGTCGCCATGCTACCGCTTCAAGGGACTCTTCTTGTCCTTTAGGAGTGACAGGATTCTTGATTTTTTCCTTCAATGAAGGCCAATTTGTTTTTCGCATCTAGAACCATCTTCACCACATCAGCCCACAAATCATAGTTTTCTCCATTAAATTTCTTCGGAGTTAATATCAAACTCGGATTTTCATTTGGGTGGAGATACAAAGGGGATGATGGTGAGATGTGCTCGGTTTTGATGTATTTATTTCCTGATGTTTCACCAGTAGTCATGGTGATGAATTAATTGAAAAATTGTGTTTTTTTTAACAAGATCGAAGTCCTGCTCTGATACCATAAAGAAGAAGATTAATTTGTGATTATTCTTGAATGAATCATACGTACATCTTAAGTAGAATATATACAACTTACAAACTCTTTATAATTAGCAACTACTACTAAGTTACAGGAAAGAAATATTCACTAAAATAACAACATGCCTAAATCCAATATACATCCTACAAACATGGCAACTGATATCTCAAGAATCGCATCATATCTTCTCAATATCTCCTTCTGTCTGTGGATGTAGCTAACAGGTTGTTAGTGAACCACGTAAATATGTTTTTCTCTCGATTCTATGTTCTTATTTGTTTCTCTTTCTCTTCTGTTATGACACAAATCATTTCAACCTTTTTAGTGCAATAATTTGAAAAATACTCCCTATACAAAAGAAATTAAATTCTCAGTATGTGTGCACAATGCAACTATGCAACGAATAAAAATATCAAAAAATTAATTGTGTTTTTGGTGATGGGTGTTTGTGTTGGTATAGTAGTGGTTGAAATTTAGGGATTTTTCTGGAGAGAAAATAGAGAAGCACTTGAAAATGTTGGGAAAATGAGAAGGACAATTAGTAAAATGCCGTTAGGATTAAGTAAAAGCTCGTTAGGAAAAAGCTCGACCCGAATTTTTTTTTGGAGAGTTAATCTTTTACTCCGTAGTATATATAGGGGATGCCACTCGTAAAATTTAATCAAAAACTTTATCAAATTTCATAATACGAAACTCGAAAAAAATATTGTCACCATATTAAATCTTGTACGTATAACTTTATAAACGTTATTGTACGTCTTCAAAAAAAACCATAAGTAATGAAATAATGTACTTGAAGTCACTTGAAGTCTTAAGTCTTTGACTTAACCTGTTGGCTGTTGCAATAGAGGAAACATATTATTTGAGAAAATTTTTAAAACTTTACCTACTAGATCAGATTAATTCACACTAAATATAAATTATATGTAATTAGTTGTCGAATTACGAAGTAGTATTATTAAACCCTAATTCATCGAAAACTCTCTTTTATCATTCAAAAAGAAATCTAAAATCATTTAAAGATAAATCTTCATAAAGTAGTTGATTTTTTTTTGTTCATCGAAGAGCGCACTTAGTCGCATTACAATATAAGGGAGGGAGAATTCGAACCTGGAATCTACTGTCCCAGAGCACCTAGTCGCATCCTCTTTACTGCTAAGGGGTCGTTTGGTTCGCAAAAAGGTATGGGGTTGGATTCAAGAATCAAACAATGGTGGTATGGGGTTGAAAATTGATTCCTGATACTTGGTGTTTGGTTCATTTTTTAGATGATTGAGAATCAAATCCAAAATTCTAGTTTTTTTAAAAATTACTCCGTATATTTTAAATATATAAAAATTTATATAACGCTGACTATATAAAATCTAAAAAAATTAGCATGAATGAAAAATTAAAAGTTCATTTAAAACAACACTTTTTGGCGATATAAAACACTGAGTTACATTAATAAAATTTTAAAATAATATTTTTTAGTACTTTAAATTAGTGTTTTTAAATAAATTATTTCAATCATACTATTTTAACAAAAAAAAATGGAACAATTTTTTTCGGAGAATCAAACCAAGTTTGATTCCAAGGGTATGAATCTCATACCCACCTCCTCCCTTGGGTATGAGAAGCCCATACCATGAGGGTTTGAGGTATGGGTATCGAAATGAAACAATTGTCAACCAAATACAAGGTATGTGTTTGGTTCATTCTAAATTCATACCTCATACCTAAATTGAGTTAACCAAACGGTCCCTAAGAGAATAGAGGTTGCTTTACTACTAAGAGAATAGAGGTTGCTTATGTGGCGGTCTTAGGTTAAAAGTTTTCCCTCCAAAAACTTTACTTTTTAATTATGGAGACAGATAATTAATGATACAAATAAACAATTAAATCACATTTACAAAATTTCTTTTTATACAGATTAAATATTATGATAAATAAAAAAAATAGAAAAATATAGAAGAAAAAAAATGAAAATATTTATTTAGGTATTATTTGACTTAATTTAGTTAAAATACGGAGTAGTAATTAATCTATTATATTAACTAAAAGAGGGGAAGTTTCCCTTTATTAACCTCTTTTTTAATATTAATATTAATAACATATATTTCAGGTTTAACACATCATTACAGTAATACTTTAATTTTAATTTTTTTATTATGAATAATACCATTATTTAAAACCATGCAAATACGTTTATATTTTCTTCAAGGAGAATCATTTATACTCCTAAGTTTTCATGTGTAATTACAATAATTGATTATCAAATCATTGTTTAACAAATTAATATTAAACGTAGGTATATTTTATAAATATTATAAAAAAAAACTTTATTATTTAATACGATTATCAAATCAAAAAAACCTCTTCTAAATGTTGATAAGCGATATGCCGCACATTTGTGCGGGTTCTAAACTAGTTACAATATAAGATGTTAAAATTTACCTCGAAATATTATTGGATGCATTTTTCATTCTCAATGGTATCGTAGAATCGTTTGATGCATTTTTAAATTGGGATGATTTCGCCAATTGCTTCGATTTTTCCATTGAAAGTTCTTTGAGAAATTGAAGAGAAGGCGTCAATGTCATTTGAAAGTCAAAGACTTCAAGATTTAGGACTTTTTTAATAAGTGTTAGATTTGAAAGAAGGGATTGACTGTTTGGTTGCACAATAATACTGTCCAATTTTTCTGGGTGAAACTATCATCCCTAATTACCATTGTAAGTAATGTGTTGTCACTTATGTCAGTGCGACATCGGAGAAGCAAGCTGTAACTAAGAAAATAAGGTATAAATAATGAAATAGGGAGTAAGAAAGTATAGTCCGTACTTGTGTATACGGAGTACATATCTGTGTAGCACACTAACACCCTACCAAACCCTCACCGGCCATACCTTACCATGTACTATACTCGTAGTATGTAATCTAAACTACACTTCTCATTCATTCCCACTACCGTTAACCAATCAAATTCTACTCACCTAACATTGACTTACAAACTTCCCCATCTCAATCAAACTCAAACTTCCCCATCTCAAAAAGTGATCTCTCTAAAATACCACTATACCACACCAAATACATCCGGCGGATCGGGTCTTGTCTTGTCTTCGTTCTACGTTTTATTTATTTGTTTACGTTTTATATTCTCTTTGATTCTTTCGAATTGCAACATTTGATTAAAATACTTCTCACAAATCTTAAAAAGTGTTGCAATTCCAAAGAATCCAAATGTTTAGATATATACTTCATATCGGGTGGACTAGACTAGTGTCCATGTTTACGTGTCAAAGTTGTTGCTAAAAATATCGGATGTTATGGGAAACAAAACAAAAACATAGATTCGATCTAGTTTAAGATATATAAAATCGAGTTAGAAAAATTCTGAAACCCGACTCATACAATTTACATTATACGACTAATTTTAATTTGTTACTTCCTGTTGGCCGCAAATGAACAAAAGCTAATATAGCAATGCACTCAATGTTGGAGTAATAAAAATCATACAAGTACGTAGTATGACTAACTTTTTACAATATGCACTCAATGTTAATACTCCGTAATAATTTGTTCGACTAATATATTTAATTTAAGGTTGTTAATAATTTGTTGTAGAAAATTGAGGAAAATTTAACCATATTAATTTTCACAAAGAAGATAAAAATCCAAAATTACTCTTCACTAGTAATTTATTTAACATTTTAATTTCTTTGGAGAGAAGTAAAAATATCAATTAATTTATGATTATACCAGTAACATCGGTGGCGTCATCTCATTTTCATATATATATATATATATATATATATAGAGGAAGGATCAAGTGAGTCCTATTATTTTTTTTGAGTCCATGAGTCCTATCTACAACCATTGATCTAGAGTGGGATGGATGGTGGTGATTGATTCCAATAATTAAGGCAATAAATAACATATTTTGGTAAATAAAATCAAATCCTCTCTCCTCCCTTAATTATCTCCAACCAATAGACGTTACTTCCTCACATTCAATTTTTTCCTCACATTCAATTTTTTCATTCACATCCTAACTGAAACCCTTCACCTTCATCATCCCAAACACAATCGCTCGACTTCTGTTTCTTTTCAAAACACACCCGCGCATCCTCCCGTCTTCAACTCAAGCAAGGCTACATTGAAGCAACTCTCTAACTTCAGCAAAGATAATCTTCAGGCGGCATAATACAAGGTAACTCGCTAATTAATACTCGATTGTTGTACTAAAGAACTAGGTTTAGTTTATATTCGTATCTGATTTCATTAATTTTCTCGCTAATTATTGATTGATTTACTTTGCTGCGTTTGTGCCCTATAATTAATTGGTTTCACTAAAGATTGTTGCGGTATCTGGGTATGAATCTGTAGAGTTTAATTGAATTCACCTACTTCATATTATGCTTCTACTATGCTTCTACTCTTCATACTTAGTCTAACATATATTGAATGTTACTCTAATGCTCTTATGAGTTACTGTAATAAACTTGAGGTGTTACTGTAAGGGGTTGTTCAGTTAGTATTACACATGTATGATGTTATTTTAAAGACGACCATGTGTTACTGTAATGTACAAGACATGTTACTTTTACTCCCATCTTTGCGTTACTTTGAATGCTAGTAATCTGGTACATTTAATTGTGTAGACGTGTTACTCTAATCTGGTACATTTAATTGTGTAGACGTGTTACTCTAACACTTTCTTTGTGTTACTTTAACGCGTATCAGCTTTACATATGGTATTTCTTCTCGTATCAGCTGTACTTTAATTTTATATACCAGATTAAACTGTAACAATAGTTGTACATAATTATTGTACTTTTCAGATGGCAAAAGGAGGAGACAAATCAAGGTGCGATCGCGGTTGTTGGATAACGTAGATAAGTATGTGGACACTAGGCAAAAGATCATCGATGGTCCCAAGAGCAAGCCAACAAAGGGTCGAAAAAAATAACGTGCCTAACGAATTATGTCATCTTTTTCTAATTACGAATAATGCTTTGTATCGTTTTCGAAACTTGTTATGTACATTAGTATTTTGATTATCACCAATGGAACAACGCTGTTAAACTCTGTTACCCTGACTAATTGTTCCTGTCACTCTAATTAACGACTGGTGTTACTATGGGAATGAATGAAGTTTACCCAATTGTGGACATGACATAGGTCCACCCCGACGCGGCGAAGCGCGGGTTTTGGGGAGGCGTAGAATTTCCATATGAGATGGATCGAATAGAATTTTAAATCGAAGTAGGAGTCGCCACCGAATTTTATGGTTATTCAGAACCATTCGAACCCACTCTATGTCGTAGTGGGCCATACTTAAAGCCTGGCCCATTTCCGTTGTCAGAGTTTATTGGGTTCGTCCCTTAGCATATCGATACCGATGCCGACTGGGCGGTTAATCGTATATTGAATGACTCTCGTTGCCAATGGTTTCGGACATCTGGAAACCACGGTTCTGAGTAAGGGGTGAGGGTACGTGTTGGGAAGTTCAACGAGAACACCCAACCCCGCCCGCACTTAGCGGCCTTTACTAAGATATCGTTCGATTTTGGTGTACATGCGTTAGTTCGACGATGAAATGATATGCAGAGATTATTTTCCTAAGACATGTGAGGAAAAATAAATAATGGGTTGCTAAGTCGTTTAATACATATTAAACTAATAACGTCAAAGTTATTTTAGCATGTGAAGTTCGTTTTAGTCTAATAAAACGATAAAAAGAATATGAAAGAATAAATTGCTACAAACACGAGAAAACGAGTTAGTAACGATTGAAATAATAATATATGAAATTGAAATCGAGAAAATAAGAATTAATCAATCGAAATCAGAAAAAATATTGTTTGAAACGTTGTTTTGTATAAAACGATGTTCGAGAAAGAATAAAAAAAAAAATTAAAAAAAAAAAAAAAAAAAAAAAGATGGGTCTCGGCCGAGAGCCGCGCGACTCGCCCGAGACCAATGCGGGTCGCGTGGTGGCCTGAAATCGACAACGTTTTTTGGAAAATTTTGATTAAATCGCGTACGAATATCGCATAATTCGTACCCGACTTAATATTCTCGATATTCGTTATATTCGATAGTTGATTATCAAATATTTAGAATAGTTTTAGAAAAGATGTAAATTTGGAAATCGTTTCGTAAAAATAAAACGAACGAAAACTTAAAAAAAAATAGAATCGGGTCAGACTCGGGCGCGAGTCGCCTGGACCGGGCGCGACTCGCACGCGAGTCTGTCCGTTTTTTTTATTTTTTGTCGAAAATTGTTATAAATCGCGTACAAATATGGATTAATTTGTACCCGGTTTATATTTTCGATATTCGTCGTATTCGATATTCGATTATGAAATCGATATCGAATAGTCGGAATGGTTTTGGAAAAGGTTTTGAAAAAATTTGTTTTTTGAACGAAAAAAATAAGAAAAAGATTTTGAACGAAAAAATGTAAAAAGATGTAACGATTTCGTCGAAAACTTAATATAATTCTTTTTGATACGATATTCGATTATATAGAATCGATATCATATTTTAAGAATATTCGATATAGGAAAATAGTTTTAGTAATATCGATATTCGAAAAAAATAGAAAAAGACCGACGAAAGACCCATAATAAAAAAAACGAGACGAAGAAGAGAGAAAAGGGAAGAGACGGGTTTGATTTACACCCTCAACCTACATGCTTTGTGTTCTCGGTATAAGGCTCGTCGGACAGTGGCTTAGACACGGGAGCGTCGAGATGATGTGGGTGAGTTAAGGTGTATCGGTTTGGGTGGTTTGTATGTATGTGTGTCGTGGGGAATTGGCCGGTTCGGACGGGATTGGTTTCGTCGGTTTTTTGGAATTACTTCGGGATTACGTCGGGATTTTGTATGTTGCTTTTTGGCTGACTTTCTCGGTATTTTTTTAGTCTGATTTTTTCGTGTATTATTGGTGTTTTTTCTGATGATTTGGATGTTGGAGGGAGGGTCCTATTTATAGGAACCGAGGTGGTCTTGCTTGTGTGACAAGAAACACCGGTTTGGATAGGAAATACGAGAGTTCGTGAGGGAATAGACTTCTCGTTTCTTAGTGAAGAAGCCAAAAACTCGGCTGGCTGGGGGTGATATCTCGGCTGTTTTAGCCGAGTATCTGAGCTCGGGTGGTATTCCGTTTCGGTTTCCGGATAGAATTCCTACTTGAGATCGAATTCTATCCTTAAGCGGATTTGTTTAATATTTGTGAAGGCTGATTTTTTTTGGTGTTTGAGTCCGAATCAACCATGTAGTGTCACGGCCAGCTCGTGTGACTCGGGAAAAAATATCTTTGACCGGGTTTGACTCGGTCGCTAAAAGACGGTTTTACCCCTAGTGACGGTTTCGACCCAAATTAGTGTTATTTGACTCGAAACGACCCACTGGGCTTGGATTTGAGGTCCGTTTTGTGAGATTTGTACTCCTTAAAATGTCTAAGCCAAATGTCCATAATTACAAGCCCATATCCGAGTCTATCAAAGCACGTTTACGTCCTATCATCATCGGGTGTTTGGCGGGAACTACTATAGACACCTGGCGGTCAAAATGTAGGTGTCTACAGAGCCCCCACTCTGACTGAGGCTTGGACAAGGCAAAAGTCAGAGTAGCTACCAGGTCAATCAAGGATTAAAACCTGGCAGACTTCCGATCGGGTCGTTTAGGGTCCATTAGACCTGCGTGAAGGGCTCGCCAGCCATAGAATAGAAATCATACCTGGGTTGATGCTGATAATGTCGCGGGAGCTTGCCTAGGAAGCTATGGGTATACCTGTTTGCAGATATATCCTGTCTTAGAATTGCGCGGGAGCTTGCCTTGGAAGCTGTGGGCATATCTGTTTGCAGATATATCCTGAATGGAGTTGCTCGAGTTTTTCCACTGGGGAACTTAGAATTTCTGGGAGTCTTGGGTGTACCTGTATGCTGACATAATTTGTATGTAACATTTAGGCGAAACACTGACTCATGCTGGGGAAGAAAAAGGTGATTTTTTCGAAAATTTTGAAAAGAGGAAAATCCTGCATTTTTGGAGGGTTTGGAAATAAGGATGCTTAGGATGACTTTGATTCCTAATCGGATTCTGACACGGATTCCTAGGATTTCCTTGTATGCCTAGGCGAGGGAGGAAAATTGGTAAAATCCTATTCCTGCGATGACTAGGAAGAGGGGTATTCTCTATTATAAATAGAGAGCTTTGGCTCCTTTATTTTTCATATTCCCACCCAAATCCTTTCTTTTATCTCAAAATCCCTTAGACTTTTTAGGATAAAATAAAAGAAACTATTCTTGCGATGGGTATTGACCATTTGACCGCAATGCTTCATGCGTGGGCCCAGGATTTCCGAGATGAAGATAGAGTCCAATTAACTCAAATGGGAATTGTGGCTTTATTCCCACTTCAGCGACTTAGGGTAGATTCGCATTTTCTTGATGCTTGTTTAGCCTTTTGGGATACTACCTTTCATGTTTTTGCATTTCCTCGAGGAGAAATATGTCCTCTTCCTGAAGAGATAGCAGCTATTGGAGGGTGGTGCCCTAATGCTCGTCCTGCTATTCCTCCATTTTATCCCGATCCAAGGAGGAGGCTGAGGGATTTTCTAGGGTTGTCACATGCTGAGACAGCCCGTATGGTGAAAGGAAATTCAGTTTCCTTATTCGACTTGGCTGATAAATTTATGAACCCAGTGGGTGAAAAAATTACTTCTACCCATAGGCGTAGGGCCTTTGCTTTTTGTATGCTGCATAGGTACGCCTTCGAAGGTCGAATGGATGCTGACTCATGCTTAGGTGAGATCAGGCTGATCAGCATAGTTGATCAGATGGAGACAGGTCACAGCCCAGCTTGGCTGATAACTGGGGAAATTATTATGGGTCTTGACGCTAGGAGGCTTGAACCAAATCAACAATTGACAGGGAGCATCCGTCTTTTGCAGGTATTTAATCTTTTCCCTCGAATAATTGCCCGATTTTCCTGATGATTTTTTTTTTACGGTAATCCGGAATTTCCCGGTTTTTTCGAAATCTTCAATTTTCCGGTTTTTTTGAAATTCCCGATTTTGCCGAATTTTTCGAAATTTTACGAAAATTCTTAATTTTTGAATTTTTTTGAATTTTTCGAAATTTCTGAATTTTTACGAAAATTCTTAATTTTTCTGATTTTTCGAATTTTTCGAATTTTTTGATTTTTCGAAAGTTTTTGACTTTTCGAAAATTTTGCAGACCTGGTTATTCGAGCGTCTGTCGATTATGGAGCCCCCGGTGAATATACCCAAATACCGCAGCAATCAGATTGGTTCAAGGTCTCGTCGAATAAGACCAAGTCATCCCGTAACTCAAAAATATTGGGATGAAGAGCTAACATTCCACGGTGGGCCTTTGATCAGGTGGAACGTCATTTGGTGGTTCCTTTCGAGACTGACGGGATTAGCTAGGAGAGACAAAGCCCGTTACCTGGTGATTTTGTCTTTGGACTGGACTGTCCATATTTATCCGGACCGTATCTTAAGACAGTTCGGTTCGTTTCAGGAGATCCCTGAGACTGAGGCAATAATTAGCGTTTCGATCCAATTGACGGACGCTATGTGTGACACGTGGCTACAGCGCTGGTTCACCCGTGTCATATGGACTATACCTCGCCCTTGTCACACTACTTGGGTTTCTGAATCATATCGAAAATGGACTTCTGAAGAATCCCAGGAGGCCCGTAAAGCTTTGAAGACCGAAGAAGCTCTTGATTTGGCCCGCCGAGAATCGGCCAAAAATAATAGGCGGTTCTTCGAGGAGACTCCCATTACCTTTGCTGAATCTGGGTCGGATTCCAAGTCAAAACCTAAGACTCAGACTAATGAGACTGGTGCTAGTGATTTGGAGGGAAGACTCGGACCGAGGACGGCGGTCCGAGATAGGCTAGGCCCGCGTGATAATGAGGTGACCGGGGAGTCGAGTTTGAAGAAACGAGCCCGGGCTAAGGAGGTTCCCTTGGTGATTAGGGAGCGTTCACCCCCACCTCGACGCCGATGGACCGAAAAGGAGGCTAAGGGCAAAGGAAAGGGAAAAATGCCTTAGTTTTTTTTATTATTTAAGTATTAGTATTATTTTCTGTGATGTTTTTTTTTGTAATTTTATTATTTTAAATAAAGAAAGAACCGTTCCTGTTTTTTTCGATTGCAGTGGTTGTGCCCTTTTGAGGGGCTGCCTACGTATCCACAATAAATGGAATCAAACCAAACGTAGTTCAGACTGAATTAATTTGCAATTTCGAAGTACATCAAGACTATTGGTTCAAGATGTTTAAAACAGTAAAATGAATAATTCTAGCTTTTGACTTGTCTTTAAAAGTTTGAAAATAAACTTTTGCAAATGACATTGAGAAAGGTGGGTTAAGGGTAATAGCGCTTCAGCTGGTCCAGGTTAGTTGGGTTGACAAACTCGTTCCCGTCCAGATCCGTTAGCATTACCGCTCCACCCGATAGAATCTTCTTTACCAGATATGGCCCAGCCCAGTTAGGTTTGAACTTTCCCCTTGGGTCCACTGGTAATAAGGCTCGAACTGATTTGAGGACCAGATCTCCTTCTTTGATGTTTCTGGGCCTCACCCTTTTGTTGAAAGCCCGTTGGATTCTCTTTTGATAGATTTGAATATTATTGAGGGCACGAGATCGTCGTTCGTCTAAGAGGACTAGCGAGTCATATCGTGCTCGAACCCAATCAGCTTCAGGTACTTGGCTTTCAAGTAGGATTCTGAGTGATGGTACTTCTAACTCAACAGGTTGGACTGCTTCCATGCCGTATGTAAGGTAATACGGTGTTGCCCCGGTCGCAGTACGAATCGAGGTTCGATATCCCCAAAGAGCAAATGGTATTTTGTCGGGCCAGTCTCGATAATTATCAGCCATCTTTTTGAGTATGGTGACAATTGTTTTATTAGCCGCTTCTACCGCTCCATTGGTCTGGAGTCGGTAAGGTGAAGATGTATGCCTTTGAATTTTATACTTGGTCAGCAAGGCTGCTGTTTCGGCTTGAAAATGGGTCCCGTGGTCACTAATGAATTCGTGTGGGATCCCATACCGGCATATTATCTTATTTTGAATGAACTTGGCAACATGGCTAGCGTTGAGAATGCGGTAGGATTCAGCTTCGACCCACTTGGTGAAATAGTCGATTGCTACCAAAATGAAGCAGTGTCCTCCGGTTCCCGAGGGGTTTATCTTTCCAATTATGTCGATTCCCCATGTTGAAAATGGCCATGGTGATGTCATGGTGTATAGCAAGGATGGTGGCATATGTTGTACATTGGCAAATATTTGACAATTGTGGCAATGTCTAACATATTGTTGACAATCGGTTTCCATGCTATTCCAGTAGTAACCGAGCCTCATGATCTTCCGGACCAGCATCTGGGCGTTCATGTGTGGACCGCATTCGCCATCATGGACTTCAGCCATAACTTTTTCGGCGTTGGTTTTGTCGACACATCGGAGGAGAGCCCCCTGTGCTGTCTTTTTGTAGAGTTGCCCATCGTCAGTGCGGATGAACTGGGTTGCCAGTCTTCGCAGGGCCTTTTTGGCTCGGTTGTCAGCTCCGGGTGGATATTCCCCGGTTGCTAGGTATGTCAGTACAGCTTGATACCACGGCTCGGGATCGGGTATCTCGACTTCCTCGATGTCATGGATATATGCTGGCTCGGATCGTCTTTCGACACAGATCGGCATACTGGTCATATGATCGGGAATGTTTAGCAAAGATGCCAGTTTTGAGAGTGCATCTGCGAACTGGTTTTCTTCCCGAGGTAGGTATATGTATTCTATTCTGTGGAATTGCTTCTCAAGATCCCGTACTCGTGCTTGGTAGGCCACGAGATTAGCATTTCGAGTTTTCCATTTTTGAAGCGCTTGATTAATGACCAGAGATGAATCACCGTGTACTCGGAGGTTTGTGACCCCTAAGTCGGCGGCGGCTTGTAGCCCGTGGATACATGCTTCATACTCAGCGGCGTTGTTAGTGACGTCAAAGTCTAGCTTGATGGATACGGGAGTATGTTCCCCTTTTGGTGAGATTAGGAGGATCCCAACTCCAAATCCTCGGAAATTGGATGCCCCGTCAAAGTACAAGTCCCATGCTTCGGTATCAGTGTGGAAAATGTCTTCGTCTGGGAAGGACCAAGTGTCGATGTGTCCTTCCTCGGTTATGGGACTGTCAGCGAGGAATTCGGCTACTACTCGTCCTTTAATGGCTTTCAGTGGTACGAATTTTAGGTCGAACTCTGCCAACATCAGGGTCCATCTTGATATCCTGCCGTTGAGGATGGGTTTCTCGAAGAGCTATTTGATTGGATCCATTCTGGATAATACCTGCACCTCGTGACTAAGCATGTAATGCCGGAGCTTCTTAGTGGCCCAGACCAAGGCTAAACATGTCTTTTCGAGCATGGTGTACTTACACTCGTACTCTAAAAACTTCTTGCTGATGTAGTAAATGGCTCGTTCTTCGGAATTGACCGTTTGAGCTAGCATAGCCCCCATGGCTGTCTCTGTCGCGGTTAGGTATAGTGACAAAGGCAAACCGTGCTGAGGTGGCATTAGGACTGGTGGTGAGGCCAAAATTTCCTTGATTCTATCAAAGGCTGCTTGACATTTGTCATCCCATAGTAACCGTTCTCCTATTTTCAGCTTCTTGAAGATCGGTTCACACACCATGGTTAGCTTTGAGATGAACCTGCTGATGTATTGGACTTTTCCGAGAAACCTTCTTATCTCTTTTTCAGTTTTAGGGGGTTGCATCTCGGTGATGGCCTTGATTTTGGCTGGATCGACTTCTATACCTCGTTGGCTGACGATATGACCCAGTAATTTGCCAGATGTTACCCCGAAACTGCATTTCTGAGGGTTTAACCTCATGTTGTATTTGCGTAATCGGGTGAAGAACTTTCTCAGGGCGGTGATGTGACCGTCCCTGTCTTTGGATTTGACGATCATGTCGTCCACATAGACTTCCACTTCCTTATGCATCATGTCATGCAACAAAGTCGTGGCGGTTCGTTGGTAGGTGGCCCCGGCATTGATGAGACCAAATGGCATAACTGTATAGCAATAAGTACCCCAAGGTGTGATGAAGGTGGTCTTATCCATATCTTCTTCTGCCATTTTTATCTGATTATATCCCGCATACCCGTCCATAAATGATAGAAGGGCACGATCTGCTGTGTTGTCCACCAGTATATCGATGTGTGGCAATGGAAAATCGTCTTTCGGGCTTGCTTTGTTAAGATCCCGAAAGTCTACACAGACTCGAACCTTACCATCCTTTTTAGGGACTGGTACTATGTTTGCAACCCAATCTGGATACTCGGAGACTCGTATGAACCCAGCTTTGAATTGTTTGTCGACTTCCTCCTTGACTTTGAGGGACCATTCGGGCCTCATGCGTCGGAGTTTTTGTTTAACCGGCTTGAACCCTTCCTTGATCGGTATATGGTGCTCGGCTATTTCGCGATCAATCCCCGGCATGTCCTTGTAGGACCATGCGAAGACGTCTTTGAATTCTTGAAGGAGAACTATGAATTGTTGTTTCTCCTCGGGATCTAAGGATAGTCCTATCTTAAGCATCTGAGGCTCTAAGGTTGTTCCCACGTTGATGGATTCGGTGTCTTCGATTACCGGATTGCGGGATTCCCTTTGCTCTAGTTGCTCGATTAGATGTGGGGGTAAAGATACCTGTTCGTCGGGCTTCTCAATGTCATTGCACATAAAATTTTTGAAATTTTGAAAATGAGACAAGTCGTAAGCAGAACGGTTGTTATTATTGATCATGAATTGAGAAAAGAGCTCGAAAAGAGCTGCCATCTGATCACTAGTCAGTGGCGGGATAGGTAGGGTGCCTGGGACAGACCCCGAGGCACCAGGAATGGCTAAAGGAAGAGGGGGAGTTACAGGACTGACCCTAGCACCAGACTCACTAGACTCAATCCTAGACTCTGACTCGGACTCCGACTCGGACTCAGACTCAGATTCTGGCATCTCTCCTTCTCCTGTGATCAGCTTGTAAGTTTTTCCTTGACTGTCAGTCCATTTGACAGTCTTCCTCCAAGCTCTGGTTCCGGACCCGACCTCCGAGATTAGCTTGGACGGATCAAAGGTGCGACTGCGGAGTATGAGGCTGACTAGCTCCTCCTTCGGCGTTGGAACTGCGAGTTCTTCTCCAAAAAGTAACCCTAGCGCGGGCTCGGCATTCTTAGCATCTTCGGATTGGATGAGAGCGAAGATGTCGTCTGGTATGTAGTTGCAGTCCTGGGCCAAGTGGGCCCCAGGGCGTGTGGGCCGATATAGGCCGGTCTGAGCAGTCTCGAATACTGGAGTGACGAAGGTGACCTTACTGGTTTCAGTCTGGCCCATGTTTTCTGGAGTTAGGGTGTAGCCCAAGCCCGTTTGAGTCCTCCCATTGTCCTGAACTTCGAGAATTTTTCCTGCGGGGAGATCGAGCCTTGAGGTAACCCCTGGTAGAAAGCCCAGATTCTGTAACATTCGGTCTAGGGGGACGGTGAAATAAGGACGAAAGAGATGATCTTCTTCGATGGCTCCTATGAAATCGACCACCCATAGATCGGTGCGGCCCGAGGTGTTGCAATTAGCCACAGTCATAGGTGTGGCTTCTATAGTGATGACGGTGTCACGCAAAGGCAGCTTGATTTTCCGATGCAAAGTGGAGGACACGGCCCTGGTTGCATGGATCCAAGGTCTTCCTAGAAGAAGGTTAATGGAAGAAGTCACGTTGATCACTTAAAATTCCAGCTCTTTCTCTATCGGGCCCGTTATGATAGTGAGTTTTGTGGCCCCGGCTACTGACTTTGGACTTCCGTCAAAAGCCTGAATGGTTTGAGCTGTTGGAATATAGTCGGCCTCGGTAATGCCGAGGGCTTTGGTGGTCCTCAAGGGGAGGACGTTGACTGCTGACCCGTCGTCAATTAGGGTCATGGGTAGGTACTTTCCACGGCAGATAACTGTGATGTAGAGGGCCATGTTGTGGGCTGGCCCAAATGGAGGTAGATCGGCATTGGAGAAGGTGATCAGTGGGCCTTCTTCTATGGATCTGCCTTTTAGGTGGGGTAGGACTGTGGCTACCATTTCGGCTGGAGTAGCCATGGAGTCGATTTTGACCTGATCGAGGGCCTTAGTGAGTGCCTCTCGATGTTCTTGGGAGCTAACTAGGAGTTGCCATATAGAGAGGTCAACTCGAGTTTTGCTTAGCTGCTTCACAAGAGCCTTTTCGGGAGTTGGTTCTTCCGGAGCGGGTTCTATTTTAAGTGGTTCAGCAATGATGAGGGATTGACTAGTGGCTAAGGCTTTGGACTTAACCTTCTGAATCTCCTCAGGTGTGATGGGGACAACTTCCCCTTTGGTGAGGTAGACATCATCTTCGTCATCGCACCAGATCCCGTTTATTTGTGGGATAAATGGGGAAATGAGGTGTGAGCAATCCACTGCTTCCCTTGAAAAGATGGCGTGAGTGGCCAACGGATTGTCTTTGTTGTTGGGCTTCCCCCCGGGTAAAGGGATTTTCCCGCTCTCAATGAGATCCTGAATAAGGTGCTTCAGTTTCCAACATTTCTCGGTATCGTGCCCCTTACCACGATGATAGTGACAGTAGGCCTGAAGGTTGTAGGCCTTAGAGCGACGTTCAACCGGGATATCAGGTGTTGGGCCTATCGGGGTGATCAGGCCTTTTGATGATAGTCTTTGAAGGGCGTTTTCATAGGTAGTGCCTATGTCGGTGAATACCCGGGGAGTAGTAGTCTTCTGGGATGAGGTATCGAGTGCGTTTACCTCGTCGAAAATGCTACGAGTGGCAGCAGTAGTAGCGGGCTTGCTCGTTGATGAACTGGCCCCTTAATATCCCTTAGTGGAGGCCTTAGTGAGGCTTTCCAATCTTAAATCATCCTCGATTCTTGTTCCCATTTCAGTCAGGACTGCGAAACTAGGTATGATGGCGTACCGGAGATGGACCCGGTAAGCTGGAAGTAGGTTTTTGACAAAGGCTTCAACCAGCACCTTTTCACTGGGCTTATCGACCATTTTGACACTTTCAGCCCTCCAGCGTTGAAGGTATTTTGTGAATCCCTCCTTAGGTTCCTGGGCCATTACTTCCAGGGTGCGCATAGTGGTTTGGATTTCCGTATTGTCGGCGTAGTTCCGAGCGAATTCCGTTGCCACGTCATCCCAAGTTTTGTATTTCTTGGGGTCGAGCCGGTAGTACCAGGCTCTTGGGTGCTTCTCGAGAGAAGAAGCGAATAGGTATTTGAACATGTTGGACTTAACCCCTTTAAGGGCCATGAATTCTTTGAAAGCCCGGATATGGTGGACCGGATCTTCAGTACCCTCGAACATCGGCAAACCCGTCAGATTGAGGTTGGTGGGTAGTTCATCGGTCAGTGGGGTATAAATCCTAGCATTCTCCGTATGGATGGAGCTTTGGGTTGTCAAGTGGACCTGTTCTTGCAGTTTGAGGACTGCACCGGCCAATGCGGCTAAAGGCCCGTCATCATCGATCGAAGCGTTGGGGGTTCCCTGTTCTACGGCGCTAACCCGCGTGATGATGGCGATCTGATCCTCCCGTATTTGCCTCAGTTGGTCTTGGATTTGGGCCAACGAGGTGGTCAATTCATCTATGGCCTTTTGCGTCATGGCTCGAGTGTGGGGTGACCTGTCTGTAAGGGCACCGCGTAATCAGTAACTGACCCAGATCTTAGAATCAAAAGTACATCCCAGGCTAGGAAAAACTAGACTAGAAAGAAGACCGGAGACTGACTTCTAAATGGATGACGCGTGAATGGTGGGCCTTCCTTAGGATTCGGCAGAGTGGGCCTAGTCCTGTTCGAAGGAAGGTCTACGTGAGAAATCCCCAGACTTTAGACTCGAGTGTGTAAACGGGCTTCCCTTTGTAGGAGTTAGTCCTACGAAGGTGGGCCGTGCCTTGACAAGTAAGGCGGACTGGGACGGGGTGGAAACCCGTGATATAAGATCGACGGAGTTTCGACGCTATAGACTCTAACTTATGACAAGACCCGACACTGCTAAATACGGGAAGTCCTAAGAAGAAGAGGATTTTGAAAAGGGAATTTGAATTTGAAAACCGAGCAAAGTCGGATTGGAAGGACCCGATTTTTTTTTGAAAACCGAGAAAAGGGTATCGGGCCGAGATTTCGGGCTTTTTTTTTGAAAAGGTTTGGACAGCATGCCGGCTAAAAATAGGCTATTTTGAGTAAAAATCATAAGTCCTAAATTCGGCAGCTTTCCGGGTTTTGAAAAAATAGATGGGTTTGAAAAGATGCAAATTTTTTTTTTTGAAAATGACGGTTTTTTTTGAAAAGACCGAAAAGGATCAAGTAGCATGTAGTCATAGAATCAGTATAACGACGCCATGTATGCTCTTAGTCTAAGTCTCGGTCGGTCTGATAGGGTCTATACCAACAACGATCGCTTTCTCGTACTGAGGACGGACTCCCTAAGCCGAGTTGGTCTTAGGACATGCCGCAAAGTCTAAACGAGTTCCGCCATCGAAGTCTTTAGTGCACCCTAGTGGGAATGCACCGTGGTATAGTGGGACGTCGGTCACAAGTAACCGGCCCGGGATAGAACGGGGTTATGCATGAACCATTGAACTAAAACGTGTACATTACTAATCGAACGATTTCTTTTCGAGTCTCACCCTGAGGATGCCGATGGTAAGTGACACATCAGTTAATCCCCAGCGGAGTCGCCAAATTGTGGACATGACATAGGTCCACCCCGACGCGGCGAAGCGCGGGTTTTGGGGAGGCGTAGAATTTCCATATGAGATGGATCGAATAGAATTTTAAATCGAAGTAGGAGTCGCCACCGAATTTTATGGTTATTCGGAACCATTCGAACCCACTCTATGTCGTAGTGGGCCATACTTAAAGTCTGGCCCATTTCCGATGTCAGAGTTTATTGGGTTCGTCCCTTAGCATATCGATACCGATGCCGACTGGGCGGTTAATCGTATATTGAATGACTCTCGTTGCCAATGGTTTCGGACATCCGGAAACCACGGTTCTGAGTAAGGGGTGAGGGTACATGTTGGGAAGTTCAACGAGAACACCCAACCCCGCCCGCACTTAGCGGCCTTTACTAAGATATCGTTCGATTTTGGTGTACATGCGTTAGTTCGACGATGAAATGATATGCAGAGATTATTTTCCTAAGACATGTGAGGAAAAATAAATAATGGGTTGCTAAGTCGTTTAATACATATTAAACTAATAACGTCAAAGTTATTTTAGCATGTGAAGTTCGTTTTAGTCTAATAAAACGATAAAAAGAATATGAAAGAATAAATTGCTACAAACACGAGAAAACGAGTTAGTAACGATTGAAATAATAATATATGAAATTGAAATCGAGAAAATAAGAATTAATCAATCGAAATCAGAAAAAATATTGTTTGAAACGTTGTTTTGTATAAAACGATGTTCGAGAAAGAATAAAAAAAAAATTAAAAAAAAAAAAAAAAAAAAAAAAGATGGGTCTCGGCCGAGAGCCGCGCGACTCGCCCGAGACCAATGCGGGTCGCGTGGTGGCCTGAAATCGACAACGTTTTTTGGAAAATTTTGATTAAATCGCGTACGAATATCGCATAATTCGTACCCGACTTAATATTCTCGATATTCGTTATATTCGATAGTTGATTATCAAATATTTAGAATAGTTTTAGAAAAGATGTAAATTTGGAAATCGTTTCGTAAAAATAAAACGAACGAAAACTTAAAAAAAATAGAATCGGGTCAGACTCGGGCGCGAGTCGCCTGGACCGGGCGCGACTCGCACGCGAGTCTGTCCGTTTTTTTTATTTTTTGTCGAAAATTGTTATAAATCGCGTACAAATATGGATTAATTTGTACCCGGTTTATATTTTCGATATTCGTCGTATTCGATATTCGATTATGAAATCGATATCGAATAGTCGGAATGGTTTTGGAAAAGGTTTTGAAAAAATTTGTTTTTTGAACGAAAAAAATAAGAAAAAGATTTTGAACGAAAAAATGTAAAAAGATGTAACGATTTCGTCGAAAACTTAATATAATTCTTTTTGATACGATATTCGATTATATAGAATCGATATCATATTTTAAGAATATTCGATATAGGAAAATAGTTTTAGTAATATCGATATTAGAAAAAAATAGAAAAAGACCGACGAAAGACCCATAATAAAAAAACGAGACGAAGAAGAGAGAAAAGGGAAGAGACGGGTTTGATTTACACCCTCAACCTACATGCTTTGTGTTCTCGGTATAAGGCTCGTCGGACAGTGGCTTAGACACGGGAGCGTCGAGATGATGTGGGTGAGTTAAGGTGTATCGGTTTGGGTGGTTTGTATGTATGTGTGTCGTGGGGAATTGGCCGGTTCGGACGGGATTGGTTTCGTCGGTTGTTTGGAATTACTTCGGGATTACGTCGGGATTTTGTATGTTGCTTTTTGGCTGACTTTCTCGGTATTTTTTTAGTCTGATTTTTTCGTGTATTATTGGTGTTTTTTCTGATGATTTGGATGTTGGAGGGAGGGTCCTATTTATAGGAACCGAGGTGGTCTTGCTTGTGTGACAAGAAACACCGGTTTGGATAGGAAATACGAGAGTTCGTGAGGGAATAGACTTCTCGTTTCTTATTGAAGAAGCCAAAAACTCGGCTGGCTGGGGGTGATATCTCGGCTGTTTTAGCCGAGTATCTGAGCTCGGGTGGTATTCCGTTTCGGTTTCCGGATAGAATTCCTACTTGAGATCGAATTCTATCCTTAAGCGGATTTGTTTAATATTTGTGAAGGCTGATTTTTTTGGTGTTTGAGTCCGAATCAACCATGTAGTGTCACGGCCAGCTCGTGTGACTCGGGAAAAAATATCTTTGACCGGGTTTGACTCGGTCGCTAAAAGACGGTTTTACCCCTGGTGACGGTTTCGACCCAAATTAGTGTTATTTGACTCGAAACGACCCACTGGGCTTGGATTTGAGGTCCGTTTTGTGAGATTTGTACTCCTTAAAATGTCTAAGCCAAATGTCCATAATTACAAGCCCATATCCGAGTCTATCAAAGCACGTTTACGTCCTATCATCATCGGGTGTTTGGCGGGAACTACTATAGACACCTGGCGGTCAAAATGTGGGTGTCTACACCAATATACAAATGTGGTCTCATAATCATTGTGTTACATTGACGCATTATAACTGTTACTTTAATGAACAAATGATGCTATTCTTTGTCTCATAGTTAAACAATGTTATTATCAATGACGCATTATATATGGTTCTTTAAAAAGTGAATGTTGTTACTTTGGTAATGAATGGTTCTAATCCAAGTTATCCTCAGTTACTTTGGTAATGAATTGTTTAAACAACGTTGCTGTCCTCAGTTACCTTCATGCATTATGTCTGTTACTGTAACTAACGAATGGTGTTACTCCAATAGACATGAGATGTTACTCTAACCAAATACACATGTATTAAATAAATATATATAGTTAATTGCAACGTAGCACAGCGCTATGTGTAAAAAAATGTGTACAAAATCCAGTTCCTGTGTTTTGCCAACCCCCCCAGAAACGGACTGTCTTTGCAACCCGAACTCCCGAATTAATCCGCACAAGCTTTTCAACATGAAAATTAATCCGCACAAGCTTTTCACATTTGCCTTGTCTTTTGCCCTTAAAAGTCTGTATCAATGAAGCTTTAGTGTTGTGTCTGCTTCAACAAAAAACAAAACAATAATATCAGTGAAGCTTACGTTACTGTAACTCAGGAGGTATGTTACTTCAATGACGTTTCTGCGTTAATATAAAACAAAACAATAGTATCAGTGTATATTATGGAAAACCTAAATAAGAAACATAAAACCCTGGAATCTATAAAGATCGATAAAGCAACTAACCATTGATAGGAAACTATGATGAATGAAATAACAATGAAAGCAATATCAACATTAAAATTGACGGTTATATCAATTCATAAGTTGTGTTACTCTAACTATTACACTATGTTACTTTAACATCATCATCATCAAACCCTTTTTTCTAAACGTTCAGTGTGTTACTGTAATTGCAATTAAGTGTTACTGTAACTCAGAAGGTATGTTACTTCAATGACGTTTCTGCATATCATCAAACAACGTTACATCAATGCAAATAATGTGTCACTGTAATTCATAAGTGGTGTTACCCTAACGTGTACAATACGTTACTCTAGCATATCAAAAAACCCTTTTCCTGAACGTTCATTTGTGTTACTGTAATTGCAATGAAGTGTTACTTTAACTCAGAAGGCATGTTACTTCAACGACGAATCTGCGTTAACTGAAATCAAAAAAATAGAATCAATGGATATCAGGGAAAATCTTAATAAAAAGCATAAAGACCTGTAATCTATAGAGATCGAGATATCAAAATACCATTGATACGAAACTGTGATATCAAAACGCAATGACATCAAAACAACGCAAATTGATACGAACTGTGATACGGAATGACAATGAAAGCACTATAAACATGAAGATCGACGTAAAAAAAAACGCAATTCGACGCGATAAAACATTGATATGAAAACGCAAATTGAAAGCCATATGACTATTGAAATCCATGAAATAAAAAACGAATAAAAACGTGAATGAAACACTTAAACTCACCATTGTTATACTCGATTAGTTGCATATCAACCGTTGAAGACGATGATGCGGTCATTGAATCCATTGTAGCAGAATTTCGAGTTCAAAATCGATGAATGAGCGTGAATGAATCAGAGTTTTTTTTTAGGTGTGAATGAACGTGGAATGAAAATTGTGATAATGAACGTGAATGATAGGAAGTTATTGTTTCCTAAATTCTTGTGAGTTATTTTAGGAACGTAAATCTTCCCTTTTTTTTTTAATGCAACGCATCTTGTCCATCCATACTCATCTCATCCAATACTATTATATATAGAGAAGGACTCATAAGAGCCTTACTCTATATCTATATCTATATATATATATATATATATATATTGAAACACCCCCACATTGATTGAATATTACTATTTATGAGGTTAAATGTCTAGTATTTAATACTACTCATATATCATGCACCTTCTTAATTAAGTGTCATAGTAAGGGGAGGAATAATATGATATTGATTAAATGTCTAGTGCTTAATACTACTCATATCATGCACCTTCTTAATTAAGCGCGATAGTAAGGGGAGGAATAATATGATATAGAGGGTATCTATTTTAAACACGGGACTAGTAAAACAGATAACAAAAAGTTAAAATGCATAGCGAGACACCACAAAAACACGAGTATTTGAATTGTTTCTAGAATTACAAAAAAAAAATTGGAGTCACAAATTTCAACTTATAAAAAAATGGTCCAAGTCAAAATAGGTGACTCATTCCACATAAGGCTTCTTGTCTTCCCACGATATGACGACCATTTACCAAAACTTGAATTGCTGCCATGCCATGGAAAACTACTTTACTTACCTTCCATCATCCCATTTTCTTTTACTAGTATGATTTATTATTCATATCTATCCTTTAATGTATGATTTACCAAAATTAAAAGAGAAAATAAATAAAAAAAATCAGTAAGTATTTTTTTTAATGATGAAGGAACCGCAGTCGCTATCTTTGATACATAATCCACGCACACCAGGTAAACCGTCCGTAGGCGACAGGCTCGAGATCAGTAAGTATTATACCACTAGTAAAATAAAGAAAACTTTTATTTATTCCTTTCGCTTTTTTTGTTTTGTTTTTTAAAATAGAGAACTGTAGCACAATATATGTATCAATTTTGACTAGGTAGAGCAGCACCCTAGACTAGAGGTTAGAGTTGAGTTCCATATTTGGTATAGTATCACTTTCTTCTGCATTTGCTTGCCGTCATAAATCAAACATCCTCTGCGCTGCTTTAACCCATGATATGTTGATGAAAATAGGTTTATGATTCAATTTATATTCACTCTCAAACAACAACAACGAGAAGGAGAAGGAGGAAGAACAATAGGGAGCTGGAGCAGGAGTGGACTTATATATCTTGCTGATCAGCATGGTAGAAGAAGAATATGATTTGGGTCGTCAGGCTTGTGTAATTCCGCTTTCATTCATCATCTTCATTCTTTTTTCAGGTACCCTGGCCTTTTTAATTACTCGTCTCGTCTTGTTCATTTAATTAAAATACTTCTGTTATACAACATGTGGGGTTTCAGTGTTTCAGTACCAGGTACAGTATTTTTTTAATATAAAACAAAGAAAATATATGGTTGGAGTTTCAAGGAAGATTTTTTTGAGTGATAATTAATTAATAATGAGATGAAATGATTGGATTTCTGAATGATTTGATGATTAGGCACAGTTATCAGGGGTGATAGTTTGACAACAATGGAAGAAAGTGACAGACAAATCCTGTGGGATTTGAAATCCTATTTGGAAGCTAAAAACAAAATGAACAGAGGAAAGTACAGCCTGTGGAATAATGCTGCCACCACAAACCCTTGCACTTGGTATGGAATTTCCTGCAATCCCGATACACGTCGCGTCTCTCAGATTGATCTTTCTGGATCCAACATTAATGGGGTGGTTTCAGCCAACTTTTCTGGATTGACAGACCTTACAAAACTTGATTTCTCTAGTAATACTTTGAGTCTCATTCCTCAGGGTTTAAGCGGGTGTCGAAATCTCAAGCATTTGAATTTGTCGCATAATACTATTGCCGGGGAGTTGAATTTGACTGGCTTGACCAGCTTGGAGGTCTTGGATTTGTCCCTTAATAAAATTGGGGGTGAAATTAGGTTTAGTTTTCCTCCTGCAGTTTGTGCTCATTTGAGGGTTGTCAACATTTCCAGCAACAACTTTACAGGCTCTATTGATGGGTGTTTTGATGGGTGCCCTGAATTGGAGTATCTTGATCTCAGTGCAAATCACTTTAGTGGGAATGTATGGCCAGGTTTTGCTCGCTTGAAGTTCTTCAATCTGGGGGAGAATGAGGTTCATGGTTCGATTTTGCCGGGTTTTTTTGAGGGAAATTGCAGCCTGCAAGTTTTGGATTTGTCGGAGAATGCCTTTGTTGGGGACTTTCCTGCAGAAATTTCTAATTGTAAGAGTCTGGAAGTGCTGATTTTGGGTGGGAACGGTTTCTCAGGGAGTATTCCTGAAAGTCTCGGCTCGCTGTCTTCCACTCTTAAAGTGCTGATTTTGGGAGGAAATAACCTCTCAAGGGAAATACCAGAATCATTGCTGAAATGTAAGAAGTTGGTGTTTTTGGATCTTAGCAATAACAACTTTCAGAATGACATCCCGAAAATTCTAGGACGGTTTACTCAGGTGAAAGTTCTGGTTTTACATAGGAATGGTTTCACCGGGGGGTTAATTTCCTCCGGTATTCTACAGTTGCCTAGCATTATGAGACTAGACCTTAGTAACAACAGGTTTGCTGGTTCACTTCCCGTTGAAGTTTCCAAGATGTCGACTTTGCAATTCCTAGACTTATGTTATAACCAATTTTCAGGAGAAATTCCCTCTGAATACGGCCATCTTACTCAACTTCAAGCTCTTGATCTCTCCTTCAACACATTGACAGGATCAATCCCGAAAAGTCTTGGGAATCTAAAATCCCTTCTTTGGCTTATGCTCAAGAACAATTCCCTGTCGGGTGAAATCCCGCCCGAGCTTGGAAATTGTAGCAGCTTGTTATGGCTAAATTTAGCCAACAACTATTTTCAGGGGAAACTACCACCTGAGCTGACAAACATAGGGAATAACCCGTTTCCTACTTTTCTTTCAAACCGAGAAGAAAAACTCCTCCCTGGGTCTGGCGAGTGCTTCGCAATGAAGAGATGGATACCAGCGAATTATCCTCCGTTTAGCTTTGCATTTACGTTACTAACTAGAAAGCGTTGTAGAGATATATGGGACAGGATACTTAAAGGCTATGGACTGTTCCCTATGTGTAGGCCTGGCACCAATGTTCAGACCCTTCAAATATCCGGCTATGTTCAGCTGTCTGGCAATCGATTTTCTGGTGAGATACCTCCAGAAATTGAAAGGATGAAGAATTTCAGCATGCTTCATTTTGCGGGTAATATGTTCAGCGGTGAATTGCCCTCACAAATTGGAAATGTTCCTCTTGTCGTCTTGAACATATCCGAGAATAATTTCTCAGGTTTGATTCCCAGTGAGATGGGACGCATGAAGTGTCTTCAAGATCTCGATCTATCCCTGAACAACTTTTCAGGGATCTTCCCTACAAGCTTGATTGAATTAAATGAATTAAACAAGTTCAATGTGTCGTTTAACCCTTTCATCACCGGTGTGATTCCCTCGACAGGGCAGCTTGCGACTTTTGACAAAGACTCCTATCTTGGTGATCCTCTATTAGTCCTTCCGCCTTTCATCAACAGCTCATCAAAATCATCTCCGAAAAGTAAAGAATTGCACAAAAAGAGAAGAACACAAAAACTGGCTGCATTTCTGGTTATCATCATATTGGTGCTAGTTATGTTGATTGTTGGTGTGGTTTCTATATTGGTCTACAACCTATCGAAGAAGCCATCAGAGAATAACTTGGGTTATCTTCTAAAAGACGCTGAATATCCGCATGATTTCACGCCAACATCAACCACACCATCATCTTCATTTATCTCAGACGCAATCAAAGTCATCAGACTCGACAAAACAGTGTTCACTTACTCCGACATCTTGAAAGCAACATGCAATTTCTCAGAGGATAGAGTTATCGGGAGAGGAGGGTATGCGACAGTTTATGCTGGAAACCTCCCCGACGGAAGAAAAGTGGCTGTAAAGAAACTACAAAGAGGAGGAATCGAAGGGGAACGGGAATTCCGTGCAGAGATGGAAGTCCTAAGCCAACACGGGATCAATTGGCCTCATCCAAACCTAGTAAACCTCTATGGTTGGTGCCTTGATGGAGCCGACAAAATCCTAGTGTACGAGTACATGGAAGGTGGGACCCTTGACGACTTCATCTCTGACAAAACAAGGCTAACATGGAAAATGAGAGTTGAGATTGCAATCGATGTGGCACGTGCCCTGGTCTTCCTGCACCACGAATGCTACCCTTCCATAGTACATAGGGATGTGAAGGCCAATAACGTGCTGCTAGACGGAGATGGGAAGGCTCGGGTGACTGATTTTGGGCTGGCGAGGGTGGTTGACGCGGGTGAGACCCACGTGACGACAACTGTGGCTGGGACGGTGGGGTATGTGGCCCCGGAGTACGGGCAGACATGGCAGGCGACCACGAAAGGGGATGTGTACAGCTTCGGAGTATTGATAATGGAGCTAGCGACAGGCAGGAGGGCGGTGGACGGTGGAGAGGAGTGCTTGTTAGAGTGGGCAAGGAGGGTGATTGGTGAGAATGGGGAGGTGGGATTGGAGCATTGCTGCACCAGTAATCCTGCTGGGTTGGAGGAAGAGGAAGGGGGGGCGGAGATGAGTGAATTGCTTGGGATCGGCTTGAAGTGTACAGCGGAGTCGCCTCAAGCGAGGCCTAACATGAAGGAGGCTCTATCGATGTTGGTCAGAATTGTTGGGTATGAAAATGATGCTGTCAATGAAGCTAATCATCCTTCTGTTCTCTCTCTAGTTTGTGATGTATAGGTGTTGATAATTAAAGAAGAGTTAGAAGAAAGTTGAATAATACTGTAGGTATGCACAGCACAGCACAGAATGACATTTAATCATTCTTCTTGTACATTCTCATCATCCATTTTTATTTTATTTTATTTTATCAGGAATAAAACTGACAGATTTCTTTATTTTTGTGACGAATCTATATATACATATAGTCCAGTAGTTTACTCCTCCATTTTATTCAGAGAAAGCAAAGTAAGTTTCTATGTTACTACTTACTCTTGTTGTGAAAAATACTACTCCGTAGATAATTGTAGATTTGTAGGTACTGTCATCCATGAGAATGGTGACAGAATGGAAGGCAGGTTTTTGGCTAGTTTCAGGCTATCATCAGTATTGCATCACTTCAACTTTATACCTTCATCACTGCATGCCTCTATCCTCACTCTGAATAACTGATTGAATTGGGAGTAATGGTTTATATTTACATAATTACTTTTCCCACTTTTCATCCAAAAGTATTCCCTCCGATTTTAAATGATTGTCTCGTTTCAATATAATCATCCTCACATATATATCAGGGAAACAGGATCAGCATTTATAGATAGTACATAGTAGTAATTATATACTCCGTCCGTTCCAACGAATTGTATACGTTTGCTTTATGCACGTACGTCGATGCTAGTGTTCTTTTGTCTATATCTTTAATTACGTATTACCAAAAATTATGAAAAATTGATATTCATAATGTATTCAATTAGACGATTTAAACAAGATCCCTCATGACTATATTTTATCTTATATATTAAAGTTATATCGAATATTCTTCTCACTCATGAATAGTGTCAAACACCCAAACGTATACAATTCGTTGGAACGGAGGGAGTATACGGCATGACTGGGGTTGTGGTTCGGGTCGGGCTTTGGCTTGGAAATGGGGATTGGGCTGGGCTTGATTGGAGCTGGGGACGACCGGACTGCCACAAACGAACTTGCACCTCTAATTAGAATGGTGGAATTGTGGCCCACAGCTTTTGAAAGCAGTGGGTTAACGATACTCCTTTTATGGAACACAAGTTTGGTGTGAAATCTTTTGACAACTTTTCACTTTTCATCCATGCATCGAACTTCAATCTTCTTACTTGTAGTATACTCCGTATATTACTCCTAATAAAACGAGTGTTTCACCTATTATGACAAAAACAAACGATGCATCACATTTTTGTTGTGGTCAAAGATTCAAAGTGTTATCACGGTAGTAGAGATAAGAGGAGAATCAGTACAGTAATCAGTCTCGAAAAAGCGCACAATCCAAAGCCCGAGCCCGGCTCGGCGCGCGCGCGTGTGGTGTACGTAATCCTCTCTTGTACACAACTAGTAGAGCATTTTAGTGAGTCATATATAAACACATATTAGTAGTCATAAATGATCCATGTGGGATAGTAAATGTCATTAAATGAGAAACATTAACTCTAACACAAAGTAGCCAAAGGAAACTTTATTTATTCATAGTCTCTCATCTTATTTAATTATTTCAAATTTGAATCAGGTAAGATCATAAAATGTGTAATTTTTGTCATGGTTATTTCAACATTGTTGCGAGTTGCGATGTTGCGTTTAACTCAAAATATTTTCTTAAGATAAAAGTAAGAACGAATAACCCCTTGCTTAGTAATGTTTTTTTGTGAAATCAGTTAGGAATTTCGGTTTGTATCACAGGTCCATCTATAAAGTTATTATTGATTGCTTATTAAAAAGTGTTTTTTTTTGCGTAAACCATTGGATTTAATCTCAATTGGAGTCAGGGTAGGATTCTAAAAAGGGTCAAACTCTCTTGTAAGAAAGTTTTAATAATAATATTGTTGCATTCTTAGAATTCGAACCCGAGATCTGTAATCAAATTAAGGATGTTTTACGTGGTACCCGTGTTTTTTCATATTTTACGTGGTATCCCTCATTTTGTTATTCCAAAAGAGATGATTTTAATTTCAAACTGAAGATCTCTTAAAAATGATTCGTTTGGAAAAAAAATCATCACTTCCAGAACTCGGGAAAAAGAGTTATGGTCGGAAAAAGTTTATTCGTTTAAAAACATTTGACTGAGTATAACTCATGATCTTGTAAAGACCGTAATTTTAGCGAAAATACTGTCATTTTTGGAACCCGTATTCATACATTATCGCAAAAATAGACTCTTAGTAGTTGGATGTAAATGTGGGTGTATAAAGTTTGTGCTCATTGCATGACTTCCATTTGTTAGTACTCCCTCCATCCCAAAGAGATGTTCCCATTTACTTTTTCACGGTCTTCGAGACGGTACTTTGACCGTGTTTTATCATCGCTATATGTCATTATTTTTTGTTGAAGTTATAATTTTACAAAGATCTTTTGATAACAAATGTAATTATGTGAAAATCGTATTATAGAATTGTATACTTTTTACGGAATTCATGGTCAAAGTTTACGAACTTTGACCCCCAAAAAGTAAATGAGAACCTCATAGTGGGATGGAGGGAGTATTAGATACGGAGTAGAGTAGTGGTCCGTATTGATAAGTGTATATTTTTGGTATTAGTGCATGAGGATGAGGTCAACTCAGTGTTTATGGAAATAAATCACAGAATTAAGGTATGAAATCAAAAGTAGCTTAAAGATGTCGGTAAGATAAAGAGTATGCAATAGGAATAGGAAGGGTCCATGTCTATGGAGCATGTTACCTTATAAAAAAATGACGGATAATTCCATCATAAATGAAACAAGAATTTATGATAATATAATACTAGTAATAATCAGCAATGTTGGGTGTGTAGTGTGATGGTGATTGTGGAAATAATTTGAGCAAGTGAAAAGGGGGAATGATGGAAGCAGACAGGAGGAACTATGTGATGTCAGCTGAGGCTGCAATGGCAAGAGAGATGGCCTACAGAAACAAGCTTCAAACTTTCTCAATGGACTCCTCTAGTACCACTACTCATCATCATCATCCCCTCCATTCTCATTCTCAGGTAGGTACCTATCTTACTTATTCTTATTGCCAATTGCTTTTAGGATAGAAACCCATTTGTGATTGTGATTGTGATTTTAGTTCAACATTGTTTCTCTTGGTTTATGATGATTGATTGATTGATTGATTGATGGTGGATTTCTAAGGATTTATTTCAATTAAAGAGGGAGGGAGGTTGATTGATTGATTAACAGGAATTTTAGCTACAAACATTCATTAGTTGATTGATTTCCTGACTTGGGAGTTGGGATCTTCTACCTAGGTTTAACTACTGTATTTGACTACCATTCTCTGCATCCACTACTTACTACTTAGGCCTAGGCCGTCTTCTTTTGGATTGAAGTAGGCTGAGACAAAATGAGGCTACTCAACTGAAGTGAGCTGAAAAGAACCGTGCTTTACTTGACTTGTCTATCAATAGACAGACCAATTATGACTGCAAATTCATTGGGATGGGATGGGATGGGTATATTGGAAAATGGCTCATCATATGCATGCCTCTCCTCACTAAGCCGCATCTCTTTCCACCTTAATTTCACCTCACCTTGCTCCTATTTATTATTTCAGTGCGCCCTCATTTTGTTCACTTCAACCCCATTTGTTCAGTTTAGTTCAATTCAGTTAGTTAATCTACTTCGAGGTCCAACCCAAACATATTTTATCTTGAGATCAAAGTGGTTAAGCAATGCATTTTTCATTACAACTCACATGGAAACAATCTCTCTATAATTGTATTTTAACATGAATGCAAAGCTGGGTATGTACATCTCCATGAGTTGTCGTTGGTGGACATCTTTGAGGAATGCAAATCTATGAAATAGGAGATCCACAATTCTCATTTTACCATCAAAACAGGTCAAATAGATATTACGGAGTATATTTGGTGCCTAGGGAGTAGGGACTATCAAAAGTTTAGATTCGTTTTAGAAGTAAGACCAACTGTCGGAGATGATGCAGAATCGAAATCGGACACACTGATATGTAGATACATCTGAATGTGTTTCTTCTACAGGTAGCAGTAGAATCCACATATCAAAGGCCTGGTATGGGTATGGGTATGGGTATGCCCCTAGGTTCAATACCACCTTCCCATCAGACCCGTATTTGGAACCCAGCACCCTCAACGGATCGTATTTCAATGTCGGCCCCAATATGGAGGCCAATAAACCCATCTGATCAAAAAAGAAAAGGACCGACAAATCCAGAGCGGCCAGCTAATCTTGGAACATTCTGGTGCTTACTATGTCAAATCGACTGCACAACCTCCCACAATCTAATGATGCACTACCAGGGTCAAAGACACATGGCTAGGCTTTTGGGAGAGCCAATGAGCAAGAAAAGCGCGGGTGGAAGTGCATTGTCGACTGCCAAAGACCGCCTTTACTGCAAGTTCTGCGGGATTTGGTGTAAAGATGAGTTCACTTTCCGGCTACACCTCCAATGCAAGAACCATGTTCTCACACTCCAGGAACATGAGAAGAAGATGAAGAAACAAAGAAATTGAACAAAAGTTCAATGAGAATGATCTGATGTGTTTTAGATCAGAAGAACAAACTTCTGATTAAGTAACAACACATCCGTGGCCCGGCCTCAAGATCATTCAAGCTGAAGATCTTCCGCAAAGGGTACATTGTATCATCTCCTCTTTCATTGTATAATACAGGAAGAGTGTTTGCTCTTTTTTTTTCTAATAAAAATAAAATAAAATAAGTGTTTTAGATAGTTTGTCATAGATAGATTGATAGCATCAATATTTGTTTCCAAGAATTAGAGTGAATAAGGGATGCCAACTCAAGCATTTGAGAGACTTTTTTCTGTCAATTGTATGTTTATTAGGCTTTTATTTGCTGACAGTCTCGATCTTACTCACTGCCAGCTCTGCTGATGGAAATCGATCGACTCTTGTGTGTAGAGCCACTATGTTTATTTCCTGAAATGATCATTTGAACAAAAGCATACGTATTACAGTAGTGGAGTACTATTTATTTTTCTGAAATAATGGAGTCCGAATATGAAAACATGCTAGTCATCTCATATAGTCATATGAGATGGTTCCAAACAAATCGAAGCAACATAAATTATAAAGTCATGTTATACAGTACACTTTCGGAAAGTGTGACATAAATTATAAAGACCATTTGGAAAGTGTGGAGTTATACACTTTGCAGTTTGCACAGGGTGAAAGAGTGTGAATGAAGTAAGCAGTGCTTACAGTACAGCATACAAAAATTGTGGAATTTTATTCAGGGTAATTCCCTCTGTTTCATTGATATTCACACTTCTCTCACCCACCTCTCTACCTTTATACAAGTATTTTTCTTTTTTCACTACACATTTATATGCACCTTAATTCTCACTGCTTAGTGAGACGGAGATAATATACTCTAATCATCCATCCCCCTGCAAGTTTTGCGGGTCTCTAGTAAGTAGTAAGAATGTCTTCTTTTGCAAATTTTAGTCCACTGTTTTCTTATTTTGTCATTAACTGAGTATCTCAAATTCTCAACCATTTTATATGAACTGAGCCCCTATACAATTAACGTTGCAATCTTTTTACAATTTCTAGTTAGAAATTTGATTTGCAAATCTTTTCTACATTTTATTATGTCCATACTGTATAATTTTTTGGTTATTTCTAGTGAAATTAATGCCATGCTACATTTTCGGTAATAATATACGGAGTAATGATGGAATAGATAAACAATTTTATGTTGTGGTATATTAAATGTAGATCAGATCTGGATTTGTCAGATCAGACATTGATTGATTGATATGAGTTGATCCCAAAGTTTTGGCCTTAATGATTCATGATGGAACTTGGATTTCTTTCGGCCTATATTGACGGATTAAGATATAAGTATGTGAATTTTGGATCGCTATGTCAATAGATTTTGTGTTCAAGAGAACCAAGTTCGGATCAGACCCACAATCGTAAATATTTTGTAGACGATTAGCTTAACTGTATGTAGGCATTTCGGAACTGTTTTGGTTTTTGCAACATAACTGCATAAGCATAAGCCATGTTATAGATTTAACATTCGATATTTTGAGCCTTATGGTAGGAGCTTTAAGCACTGGAGTAACGAACGTTGATGTTGTTATTGTTTGATACTTGGGAATTCTAGGAAACCGCTTGTTACATTTAAACTGGAGTCGTTGTTATATTTGATTTGATTTGATTTGATTTGATTAGATTATCCACAAATAGTAAAAGATGTCAATTTTATCGGAATAAGAAATGAGTGAATTGCAGGATTTGATTAGAGGAGGAGAAAAATGGAGGCCGACAGAAACAAGTACTGTATGTGATGTCCGTAGAGCTGGCAATGCAACGGGAAATGGCATTTAGAAAAAAGACGGAAAGCCTGAAAGCAGAACAATGCAGCAACACCACACTTCCTTCTCTGGTACTCCACTCCACTCCTCTACTCTTTCTCATCTGTTATCCTCTGCTGCTGTGCATTGTGCATTATTGAAAATGACATAGTAGTGTCCTCGATTCCTCACAGAGTCACAAGCCGTACCTCTAGGACTCTTTTTTTTTCTCTCTCTTCGCATTACATATACCCTTACCTGATGGTTGACACTTCGACATGGAAATGACTCTTGGACAAGACGTGTTGTAAGAGAAGCACTCGTGACCATAGGTGGACAGTTTTAGCTTGGCATAGTCTCGAGGCTCATCATGTATTTTGAGCATTTGAGTTGTTGACCTTCTCGAGGATGCATCATGCATAACAAATACTGTACATAATCCCCATTGCCTGATGCACTACTGTAACCCTACTCCTGCCTAGTGGCTGCCTGCTGCTTCTCCAGGTGTCCTACTCGTCTGTTTTCGTATACAATCAATTGCCCAAGCATAAGTGGGGGAAGTAACAATATGTTTGACAAGCATTTCTATGAAGCATTCATTTCATATCCACTGCTTAGATTTGTTCACATTAACAAACTTCAGAAGCTCTCATGCTGTCACCTTCTCTCTTTTCATCACCTCTCTTACTTATAAATTGAATATGACTGAGGTTACCTGCAGCTTTCTCAGTTTGTTTTTGATTGGCAGGTACAAACTCTCTGGCCCACTCTGAATCCGTATTATCCAACCCAAGTTACCATCTCGATTGCACGACCAACTCTTTACACCAGACCTACCCCTGAGCTAGCTCCCAACCCACCATATTCTAGGCTAACCCGACCTTCAAGACCGACCGACGATCAGTCCCATCATCAACACAGGAAGCCACCATCAAGCCAAACGCCTTAAACTTCATTCACCAGAGGATTTCTACTGTAACCTGTGTCAAGTTGACTGCAATAGTGAGATGAATCTCAGAATGCACCTCAAGGGTCAGAAGCACAAGTCTCTGCTGAGAAATTCGCAAGTAGCTAACAGAGTCATTCAATCGGACAGACAAGGAATCCTACATGTGACCATTCAATCGGACTGTTTACAGCTAGTGAATCAAATTGCTGAAGTTGAGGAGAAGCACTATAGCACCAGAGATTTGGTCGATTCTATTCATGACGTTGCCTCCTCGTTTCATGTTTTTCTATTAAATTTGTACCGTGAAACCTTAACACTAGTGCTCATAACTTGGCTAAGGCCGTTATGAGCACATGGTAAGGTGGGATTTTTCCAGCTGGCAAAAAAAAAAAAAAGCTAACAGAGTCATTGTTGGAGGAACGGCGACAACATCCAATGCAAAGGATAAGGTGTACTGTGAGTTGTGTGGGATCTGGTGCTCCGATGCACAATGTTTTACCCTCCACGCACCTTAACGGCAAGAACCATTATCTTAAACTCCGTGTTACAGAGATGAAACTCAAGGGTTCAGATGGCGCGACTACAATGCCCTAGTTGACTATGATCATATGATGCCCATGAAACACTCAAGGTCTATCTTCTAAGAGACATAATCAGGGGAGCAGTATTGTAGTATTGTACTGTGTTTTCTAAACGTGATTTTATTGATCATGCTAATTTACGAATATACATAAGGTGGAATCATCTAAGCCATACATTTTAAAAGGTAGTACGTACAGAGTGTGATTGAGATGTTATTCTTCTACATATACAGTACTACTGTATTACTCGTAGTTAGTAAGGAGGAGGACAATCTGGTAAGTGTACCTTTTTCTGAAGCCACTTTAAACTCACACATTTACCATGGAAATTTAAGTATAAAAGCAGACTAGTTCCTTGAAAAACTCTTGGACCTGTAAAATCATCTTTACATTATTGTCTCACAGAAATAGTTAGGGATTGAAGTAAGAAGAAAGTATAAAAAGGGGTAGCGAAAGGGGTAAGTATGTAATGTCTGTGGAGCTTGCTTTACAAAGGGAGACGGCCTATCGCAACAAGCTGGAAGCTCTTCAACTGAAACAAAGGACTGCACCTGTGACATGCCTTTCAGCCCCTACTCCTAGGCCCCCTACTACAGCTGTAAGAATCCAAATCTCTTTTCCATTTGAATTCCATTCCCCACCTGATCTGATCATCGAAACAGAATACCATATCTGAATGTTATTAGTTCCTATATTTTGTGGAGGATGCATGTCTTGCTGGTGATCGATCATACAGCAACTGAATTACGTCCAAATACACACCTAACGACAACTGCATATATATAACATTAGACTGCTGCATGCTTCACATCATAAACAAAAGCGTTTGATTGCATGAAAAACAGCTTCCTGAACTATTCAAGGAGACCGAGTTGCATCAGTCAGTCAGTATTACTCTCAGTGCAAATGATTACGTACTTTAACTAATTGATGTCGTGACTTGCATTATGGGCTCTAATGCACGTTAACCCATGTGTGTCGTTTCTGCAGCAAATACCATTGCCAGGCCCAAGTCGTGTTCCAATGACACGTTTAGCTCTGATACAATCGTATTTTTGATGAGAGGCAATTGGGTAAAATTGAAGTAAATAAATGATATGATCGATTTAACTGTTCGACTAATTAGTCGATAGGTTAGGTGATCTAAGAATAATCTGTGGTGAGAAAAGGAATCACCTAGGATTAATCAATCGATTTGGATGGAATTAGAGAGAAAATGGAAGATAAAATAGTAGGAAAGATTAACTTTCATTCATAAATTCTTGGATACCTCATTACAACTTATTAATGTCTATATATAGGACATATGACTTGGAGAATAAGAAATAAAGGACAAATTTACTAATATACCCTCTTACTAACATTTTGGTTTGTATCAATACCCACCCCATCAAATGATCCTTGTCCTCAAGGATCCGGTTGGCTCATCAAGACATCTCTTAACTATGTGCGATCCACCTGGATCAAAGACAAAGATGGTGTCATTCGGGCTTTGTTTGTCATTCTCTAGTGAAATACCCGGTCTCCATTCAAGTCTTGCTCTAATCTTGATAATCTCAGTCATTAAAGAGAGTAGTTTCGTCTCCTTTAGAATGGAAGCAAGTTGCTGGTCATGTAAGATTTTCCAAGCCAACTCAAGGTTAACATGCTTCATCAAAGTTATTGTTCTCCGGATACGAACTCGACCAATATGCTTCACCAAAATAAGTTTGCCACTCCAAACGCTCCACACAATAATCTGACTAGCACATGTGACTTTCTTTGTCCAAAAGATATCATTACTATTCTGTCCCTTATTTACTCCATATACTTTATCAAACCCCTCACGAAATTGAGCACATAAAACGCAAGGTAATGAGACCATGAATGGAATACAATGTAACACATATCCAAATAATTCCTTACTAGAGTCAAGAATTTTGCCATCCAAAACATTAATTTGCCAATACAAACCACCCGGGTCAAACACGTAAGTAAGAAATCCAACCCCTTTCCTTGTTCTATTAGTGATGTAGTTAAACCATAAGACTAAACGATTGAATTCCCAATTACATTCCTTACTAGTATCTTCCACACCCCTAAAATCACCCTTGTCCTCAAGGGTGGGGTTAGAAAACGAATCTGACCCTTCCGTACTCTTGCCATAACAAGCACCACTAATAGTCATAAACCTGCAAACGTAGATGCTATAGTGGAGTTTGAACTTAGGCAAAGAACCAATGAAATCAAGTTTATGACTTGTCAGCATATCATATGTGATTATACCATCAAAAGAACGGGCAAGATCATATTGGAATGAAGGGAGCTCAAATATGACACCTAATTCATTACAAAAAGACAATCCCATGTCTAATATACCCCAACTATGTACCTCCTTGTAGCTTATATGTGGCTGCCACACATTTTTCATGTCTTCAAAACTATCATTTCCCTCAAAGGTAAGGTTATGTAAGAGCACCAGTTTGTTCATATCAATTTCTGGATCAAAATTTTTGTACTTGCTCTTCATACAAACTAACTTGGGGAGCATATGTTGTTCATAAACAAAGAAGTCATCCAACTTCATATTGATTTCACAAGACACAACATCCTCATCACGATTAATAGGTTCATCTAGTGTAGCTTGAGCCATTTCTAGCATGAAGTCAGGTACCCGCATTTTATCACATGACTCACGTGCAAACTTAATCACATCTTGCAAATCATCGACCAATAAACAACTTTCTTCTACCTTGGTCTCATGAGCATCTTTAGTTTCAGTGTCATACTCTTGAGTAACTTCATGGTCAACATTTTCATCAACATCTCGCTCAAAAATCTTATTGACACCAACTTCAACAACATCAACAGATTTTACTCTGTCATTTTCACAAATAGTAGCATTTCCATCCACAAAAGAGACCGACTGACTTTTGTTCAAACATAAAACTGGTTTAGTCATTTCATCGAACACCTTATGGGCAACATTAAAATTCCTCAATTTTTCCATACAATTTTCAGACTCCACCTCAAAATTATCATTCATTTCAACATACAAAAATTTCTCACAATCATCCAACTTATATAAACCACCATTTGATACTTTCTTCCACAAACCTTTAGTTAACTGATCATAAAATGAGTTCGCTGAATCAATTTTGTAAGATTGAATTACCTTACCGGTCAAAGCGAATCTTGCAATTTGCTCCATCGTCATGTGACTTGACATTACACTGCACAACTTGTCGAAGCGATTCCATTCGGAAAAAGGAGTTGAACGAAAAGTTCCCTGGGAAAAGCTTGATATTACCCAATTCGCGACGGCGTCGGACAACTTCTGAATCCCGCAAGAAAGCGAAGCAACTTCATCGGCAAGTGACATAATCGATTGATTTTGATTTTTTTTTTTTTTTTTTTTTTTTTTGATACCACTTGATGCTACGGTTCAATCACAAGAGAGGAAAGGATCACTTGAGATTAGCTAGAAACAAATAGGAAAGTAGCAGGAAAATGGTAGGAGATTGATTTTTTTCAATTGTTTTTTTTTTCTCTTTGAACTTCTCGTGAATACAATTACAGTAGAAGGGGTAATCAATAATGGTAGGTATGTGTTTTTTTTTTTCCTTTTTTTTGTGATTTTGTAAGAAGAAGGGTTATTATATGAAATATTTTTTTGGAGTTTTGTCTAATGATGATGAATCTACTAAGATAACAGGTATGGAGGAAATTTGGCTCTGATACCAAATGATACAATCGTATTTTTGATGAGAGGCAATTGGGTAAAATTGAAGTAAATAAATGATATGATCGATTTAACTGTTCGACTAATTAGTCGATAGGTTAGGTGATCTAAGAATAATCTGTGGTGAGAAAAGGAATCACCTAGGATTAATCAATCGATTTGGATGGAATTAGAGAGAAAATGGAAGATAAAATAGTAGGAAAGATTAACTTTCATTCATAAATTCTTGGATACCTCATTACAACTTATTAATGTCTATATATATATATAGGACATATGACTTGGAGAATAAGAAATAAAGGACAAATTTACTAATATACCCTCTTACTAACAAGCTCCAAGGCCAAGGCTTCACCGACCACCACCCATCTCAAGTCCACCACCAATCCGACCCTTACAATCATGGATAGCCCCAAGACCACCCATATATCCATCAGCTGCAAAGCCTTCTTTTCAGTCAGGCTTATACAGACCTGCTAACCTAGTGTCGAACCCTGTACAATGGTTTCCCCGTCCAACTCATCATTATCAGGGGCCAAGACCATTTGCAAGGTCCTTAACATCACAGACTACTGTGAGTCCGTCTTGGAAGCCGACTATAAGGCTTACTCCACCTCAAGTAGGTGTAGGTCACAAAAGAAAGAAAGGAGGAGCTGATCATGAAGAAGTAGAAGTAGAGGGTAATGAAAATGGCGGTAAGTTAAGAAAGTTGTTGTGTGAGGTGTGTGAGGTGCACTGCACATCTACTACCAATCTCCAAATGCATTTTATGGGCCAAAAACACAAGGCTAAGCTGGGAAAAAGAGAAGAGAAGGACACTGATTTGTATTGTTGGCTGTGTGGGATATGGTGCATCAATGGGTTTTCTTATAAGCAACATCTTATTGGGAAGAATCATATCACTAAGCTTCATGTTATTGATCAGAAAGGAGAAAGGAACAAGTAACCTTCACCAACCAATCATCCACTCTAAAATATGACCTTCTAAAAATATTCCATTAAGGAAAAAAATAAACCCATTTGTGAGTCACATAACCCGTAACTTTAAGTATGAAGATTTATGAAAAAAAAAATGTGTTTTGTCTTAACCAGAAAAAAAAGTAAGCCCAAAAACTTATAAGTGAAGTCTTGTTATTGAGAGACATCTCACACGACAAAGTTGTTATTAAATTCTTTTTAGTAGTCAGTGTGAAACTATTGCTCAGGACACTTACTTAAAGTCGTTAAAAGGTGGTGCACGGATACGTAGTAGGCCTACAAAAGTAAGCTTCAATGATTTAAATGAAAATCCATGTTTAAGTACGGGGTTGGGGTTGGGGTGGATCCATCAAGTGTTTGAGTCGATTACAATTCACGTTAGGTCATAAGTTATAGGTGTGATCAGGGGTGGATCCAGGAATCGGAAGTATGTTGGGCTAAATTAATCTAATGGTTCAATCGTGCGAAGCAATTTTATTTTTTTTGGAGAAAATTGTAAGAAATTGAGATCATTTATATGGATATTGAAAATAGGTAGGAATTACCAAAAAGAAAAATTTGTTTGAAGTTTTGAACCATTTTGATATTCAATAAGTGATGAAAAGTAGAAAAATTAAGCGAAATCACAAAATAAGTGGGAATCAAACTCTGATCTCGCAAGTGAAACACCAACTTTCTTACCACTGTGACAAAGATAAACAAGTGATAGTTTTTCACACTGAAAATTATATATTCTGAAACTTAGTAGGGCTATAGCCCAATAAGCCAAGCCCTAGATCCGCTCCTGGGTGTGATTATGTTAGTATTTAGTTTAAAGAACTTAAAATAATATTTTACTAGTTTAAAACCCGTGATAAAATCACGGGGTTGAATAAGTAGAACTATTAGAGTATTTGTTTTTATCGTATTACGCAAAGTAGGAATGTCAAGTAGATCAATATTAGTTCTTGACGTAGTTATCATTGAACAATCAATTTGTCATTGAGTAATGGCGAACGTGCAATATAGGAAATGACGTTGTTATTATCGACTAAACTTGCGAATGATGAAAATCGTCTTAAAATGGTGTCGAAATTGTAATTGAACTGATCAAGTTGTAGAATTTGATAAGTACAACAATAACGTCAACCAAAAAATAGTATGTGAACTAATGAGTTAGATGGTCGAAATATCGCGACAACGAATATTAGTAATTGACGTGTGTACTATAGACTACAGTTATGAATGACTAATGTCAAATGTGAAATATACGAAAAGATGTAGTTATTATCAACTGAAGCGATGAGTGACATAGTTCATCATAATACGTTGCAGCTATTACTGACAAACTAAACTATACATAATAATAAATATTGTCGTTTTTCAAATACATTCACTGATGAGAAATTAGAACAATCAAAGTATACTCCGAATTATGAACACACTACACGTTTATATGTTTAATGTATACACTATTAAGGTGTCTATACTACGAAGTTAGTATACAATATTTTGCAAAAAAGGTCGTCGAAAATAAATTTTACGACCTTAATAAATATTACTCCGTATCGTTTTCAAATAATTTATTGATGAGAATTTATACCGAACAATCAGACTACACTCTAAATAATGATCTGACTGAACATTCTTACGATTAATGTTCGATGACTGCAGTGTTCTATATTGAATGAGAAACACCACGTCGAGATAGCGATTATATATCAAACACGCCGTTATCCAGGTAAGCAACAGACTCGCTTACTTCATATACTGTTTCATATCCTTTTATGAACAGATATTACCGTGGACTGCATACAACATTGAAGTGAATTAAGCAGCAAAAACTGGAATGTGATGGTAGAGTAGCATTGGAAAGACAAAATATTCCCGATTTGATTGTTGCTTGAAATGGTATTCATCACATGCTACCTACTTGAGTAAAATTTGAAGCTGCAAACACATCACACAGGCATACATCATCAGCTGAGGCAAGCAACATGTAAAATGAGCAATTTTCCTGATGACATTTGGCGAGTATAGAAGTGAGTATGCATGCCAAATTGCCCTCCTTCTTGCTATAAATAGGATGGTAAGTAAAGATGGTAAAATCATAATTCAAATCCAAACTAAATATAAGCAAACATGTAAAACAATGGCAGAAGAGTATGTGCATCCCCCAACTTGTGTTATGCATAATATGCCACACTCTATACAAAAACCGAATAGAGTAATCGGGAAAAGCTTTACCTGTGTGAGGGATGAGTTGCGAAGACTTGGGTATCGTATAAGGCAAATCTGGCACATTTGGAACAGACCTAACTTCTTGAGGGCTGTAGTACTTGAGTTCGAAAATGGTGACGATTGTTACAGGCAGGCATTCAAACTCCAGAAGTGTTTCGAGAGAGTAGGCAAGGGGAGGGCTGATTATGAGAAGAAGCTTCACACGACAGCTGGCCCGCATCTATGAGTGACCAAGGAAGAAGATATGGACTTGATGATGAAGGAGGTGGACGTGATTCTCATGCCGGATGTGGAGAAGGATCTGGGATACAGTGACGCTGATGAAGATAGTACGTCTGTGTATGCATGCATCATGACTCTGCTCATGAATCACTGCCCAGGATTTTACAGCAAGAAGTGAACTGGTATTCGGTCTTCCTAATATCAGTGGTAATGTTACTATCGGAATGTGTTAGGTTTAAATAATAGTGTGGGTAGGTTAATGGATATTGTTGGCAGTAAGTATATGTACTGTCAGTAGATTGTTGTTCTATGATTGGCGAGTCTAATTGACGATGTTTTGGGGTACTACATTGTTAGTAGTCTAGTGATTGATTCGACCTTACCGCAATGTGGTCGAATATGCAGTAATCTTTATCTCAGCGTATGTATGGGCAGTGTATGTTTAAAAATAATCATCAACATTTTCTATGTAATATAATCAGGTGATTATAGACCGTTTTCTACGATGCTGTCCCATACTCTCCACCATTATTATGAAAAGACGACAAAGTTAATTGCATCATTTGAGTTTTAAATCTGTAAATAATCCTAACATTATATGATAGTATTAGGTGATTTCGAAATGCAGTTGTTGTTTAATTCGCTTATATTAGGTATTTTCCCATGTACAGTGGTTGTCAAGTTAATGACGGTTGCACAAAAATATCGTAAACAGAAAAGTGAAAGAGCACCTCTAAATAGATTTAAATGAACATGAGAAAATTAAGCGGTAAAATGTAAAGAAAACTGGTGTTGAGTTATTGTTCAATTGAAATGAAGACGAAATTAAGAATTCTGCAATTTCGATTCCTATCTTACATGGGAAAATACCTCCTTGTAGACAACGTTCGTTGTCATAGGACTGATAACGTCTAAAGCTGTCGCATCAGATAGAATTAAAATTTTCAGCCCGCGTCTAGTGGTTACCCTGGTAGCCGTGGTAGGACTGTTTTCTACGATACTGTCCATTACTATCCGCCGCACTTATTCAACCTCTGACAAAGCTAATTGCATCAATAGAGTTCAAATTCTCCAAATATTACCTAAGTACTCAAATGATATTAAGTAATTTGTTGGTGCTGTTGTTGTATAACACACTTATAATAGATATGCATGTACATTTGTCGTCACGTTCACGTCGGATTGTACAAAAATATCGTAAACATAAAAGTGAAAGAGTACATCTAAATAGATGTAAAAGTACATGTGACAATAAATCGGTAAACTGCGGTAAATAAAATTTGTTGAGTTATTGTTCAACTGAAATCCACACGAAATAAGTAATACTGAAATTTCTTATGCTAACTTACATGGCAAAATACCTCCTTGTAGACAACATTCGTTGTCGTAGGAGTGACAACGTCTAATGCTGTTGTGTCAGATGGAACTAATATTTTCAGCCCACGTCTGGTCGTTACCCTCGATATAGCAACATACAGCTGTCAGTGTGTGAAAACCGGTCTAGGTTAATACAGCCCAACGTGTTTCAGTGATTGATCTTGGCTCTTATTAATCGTCATTGCATAACAAACTGTAATAGGGAACTGCCGCCTAAAGAATTTCACGGGGAACTTTGTCTCGTCCGATGGGTCGAGACGGATCCTTGGAATGAAGACCTTGAGACCCTTAGTCGTTCCAGATATAACCTCAGCTGCAATTACTCTATCTCCCAAATCCGTCACCACCAACCTAGTTCCATTGCAAAGACCGTTAGCCTGGTCTATGTTCCTCAACAGCATAATAATGCATCCGACTTTCAGTGTCAATCTATGATTAGGTAGTCCAGAGCAGTGAATTGTGTTAAGAAACTCTGTGGAGTACAGATCACGTATTACAACAGTTGTCTCGTTTTGGCTTACTTCATCGGAACTAAGGTACGTTCTCTCATCACCATTAATTAGAGAAAGAATGTGGTTATTGACTTCTTCAACGACGTTGTTGGTTGGTGCTAGAATAGCTCTTGAATGGAAGTACTCAGTGTCCTTCAGGTTGCGTTCCAACTCGGGGTAAACTGACTGAACAATTGCGGATATTGGATCTCCTTCATCTTCAATTATAATGTCATCGGAGAGCTTCACTTCTGCTATTCCGTCATTAGGTCCACCAGCAATGTCGTCCCCAACAATCAGAATCCATTCTGAGAAGTCACGCAACTCTGCATTCTCCTTCTCGGTTAACCCTGACTCTAGTCGCATGTTGCGAGACAATCTGAGAATCTGAGCCAAAGAAAAGGAGAAGTTATTGTCACAAAGAGACTGACAATATATACATTAAAGATATATCTTTTAAGGAATGATCAATTTACATGATAATTATATAATGTGCGTATTTGAATGATGGTAAGCATTGCGTAAAAATGTCCAAGTGATATATGTCGTTGATAGACGAAAGGGAACATGTACCTTGCAATATCTCCACAGAGGAGATGAGCATATAGATGCACGAACAATGTCTTAACGGCTTCCTTTCGGTACAACGGGAAGAATTTGCCTAAATTCACCACCTAGAACGACGACTTTACCACTGAAAGGTTGATCAATGTCACCATCCGGTGCGAATCTTGCTATATCGCACAAACTCCGATCCAACGCCTCAAAACAATACCGATTCACCATGGGCGCTTCATCCCATATAATGAGCTTAGCTCGTAGAATGAGTTCAGCAAGGTCTGTCCCTGGCTTAATTCCGGGACATGTCGAGTTCTCTTCAACGTTAATTGGTATGTTGAATCTAGAATGAGCTGTCCGACCACCCGACATTAGTATTGCAGCAATACCGCTTGAAGCAACAGGAAGAACAATTTCACCCTTCCTTCGGAGTGCAGCACACAACGTTCTCCATATGTACGTTTTGCCAGTACCCCCGTAACCGTACAGGAAGAACAGACCCCCGTCAGATCGTTGTACTGCGCCCATGATTTCGTCGTAAACATGTCTCTATTCATCAGTAAGGGACTTCATACAATTGTCATGTATTGTAGCCTGCTCGTCGATATTGTATGACAGTTCGTCTGAAATTAGCATGTTTCTGTGGACTGATGCTAACTCAAAGTCCGGGAAAGGCATATTCTCAAACTTCCGTAAACTACTTCTGTTACGTTGCAACGCACGCTCTATTTCTGCTAAAGCATAATTCTGTAACTCTTCGCTACTCATCTGCAAATCTAGTGGTCGAAAAATGTAACGATATATAATGTAAGATGGGTGGACAGCAAGTCAGAGATACAGAAATTACGTTAAATTAGATAGGGGTTGAAAATATCACCGTATCTACGCAGTTGAGTCCGCCTCATGTGTAGTACATCTTCGCTCAAAAAATGCCAAGTCTTCTCCCAAACATATTCCGGTTTAATCAATGATCCGGAGAACAGAAGAGTTGCAAACAAATTACGAAGAAAATACCTCGATCCCCAGTAGCTTGCCTCCTCTATAGTGTCAATGTATTCCTTGTCATCACCGAGAAGACCACGGGCATAGCAAGCGTCCTTGAAAGTAGGGTGAATGACGCCATTAACGGTTCTGATGTCCTGGTAAGAAGTAGCACCTTTGACAAAATTGAGGAGGGTCCTCATATAATATCTCTCACCACCTGTAGGCGACATATGGAACATTCTGCCTAAGGTGAATCCTCGTTTTCTAGGAACCCACAGCTTCTCCTTAGCGTGCCACACATACCTGTTCGAGAACTCTGAGTATGTAAGGTCACGACCGTCAGGGTGTTCTTTATTGTAGTCTAGCCAAGCCGTGAATTTCGTACGTGCACCACCTGATCGAGCCATGACTTCTTCTAAAGGGTCGTCATCATTGAAAACGACATTCTGCTCGTTGGGCAGATGGTAGTCGAGCCGCATAACTGGAGGAGTTCTGTAATGAATATCGAAAGCAAATATCCTCCAAACAGCTTCGCACGGAGATATGTAACGGCAGTCGTCGTACTCTTTGATTTGATCAACTTCGCCTATTTTCCCCCTGACTGATGCACCCACGGTCACCCTATCATAACCCTTGTTTATATATTTGAAAAGGTACTTGATAGACCTACCTTGGTTACACCATTCCATGTTTATGTGTGCACGGTAACGCGTCAGTAAGTCGGGGTTGTAGGGAACAACGAATCCGTTGTGAACTGGGACGCCACCCTTATCGACGGTAACACCATTGTCTTCCCTCTTGTAGATTGGATAACCATCACCATCAATAGTGGTGCGGTCACTGAATGGCCTCGGAAACCTCTTGGTGCAAACTCCATCCTGCATACAAACTGCCTTAGGATTTGCAGGACCACATGATCCATGTATCATCAACTCAGATACTGCATTGAATAGGACGGGGTTCTCATCTTTATCCGATAATTCAGCACTGATTATACTGTCTACATCCTCAGCGACAGGGAACTTATCCTCACGGTGTAGAAATAATAATATATGCGCGTGAGGAAGACCACGCTTATGAAATTCAACGGTGTAGACAACTGTGACAAACAGAGATACGTAAATTACTCGTGAGTGCGACATGTGTTACTAAATAGCATGACAAAAAGGTATTGGTTCAGTACGACATTGTTAGCTCAGCCTAGCATTCAGGTAACGTGTAATAAAGGCTGTCTCATTGTTTATAATTCGGTACTATATTGTAGACTATATAAAACACTACTTCTGATTAGGATTGGTTAGAAAAAATGATAGTAAGCGCATAAATATGTGACTGTGGCATTACCTGCCCTTGTTCTACCAAATATTAGTCCATCTTTGCAGTCTTTGATTCGTTGCTCGAGTTTCATTTTAAAGACTCTGCTAAGGATATCAGGCCTGTGTTCGCTACGTAATCCCTTTGACTTCACAAATCTGGTGATTTCTGGCCACTTCGGATTGCAGGTGAATGTGATAAATAAATCCGGGTAACCACACCACCTACATATGGCCATGGTATCCTGATAAGTCTCCCTCATATACCCTTTACCCCCGAGAAAATTTGACGGAACAATATAACGTGCGCCAGACGACCCAGGTTCTGTTACGCCACTTTCAACCGACGCAGCTAGACGTTTGTAATTTTCTGATCTCAATTTAGGCTGATTAAGTCTAAAAAATAGGAGTCTTTGAGCTTCAACCATAGTGTAACCGTCGACGCAGAGCTGCTGGAAAAGATTGGTTGCGTTTAATATCGTTGGAGGCTCGATGTCAGCAGGCCTATCCATGATACGAAATGCGAACCATTCTCTGAGTGTAAGCTTATTCCTTCCAGTTTCGGGATTTTTAGACGCGGCTATTGATTGCTCACTGTGGGCAATACCTAGGCGTGGACCGTCCTCGCCGCGTGGGAAAAGAAACGGGTATTGAAGGGAAAGGTAAGATGGGTGAAGTTCTGAAATTAAATTCAATGCAATTTGCCAGATCTCTCCTCGACGATGATATCTCGACTGTCTATTGTGTTCTCAATGTCACCGAAAATCAGAGCAGCAACTACAGAAACGGAAGGCAAATTATATATCCTGCCATCGACGTGCCTGCCACTGATTAGTCTTAGCCTGACCTCGTCTTCAGTTTCAGCATTTTTTATGCGATCCCTTGCCATCCTGAAACACTTCACTAAAGGATTGAATTCATCGAGCATCCTTTTTAGATCAGCCATGAGCTGTGAGTCCCAAGTGTTCTTCTTATACGAACTGCATGTGTAACAATTTCAATAGTTTAAGTTATGCAAAAAATGGTAGAAGATCTTATATAATTCTGTTCTGTACTTAAAAATGCGACTTACCTCAATGCGCTTTTCCTATTTGATATCTCTTCCTCGGTATCGTATATATACAATTGGTAAAATTTTGGGGCTTCATTTTCAGGAGGTAAGAGACTGCCGATACGGTGACTGGTCTGTCCACTCAGTCTGAAGGTGTATGTACCCCTTCCGTTATTAACTTCGTGGTCAATCTTGCCCCCTATGGACGTCATTGAAAAACCATTGTTGTAGTTACGTATGTTGTCCTTAAAGTGAGCACTTTTTGGGTGTTGACCTGTGAGTAAGTCGAGCAAAGGCTGGGGAGGATTTTGTAGGTGCGGTAGCTCCACAATACCATCCTTGCAACACATTGTGAAATTTGGGGTCAACGGTTTTCGATCCATACGATCCCTTTCGTTATACCACAACTGTGTCGCGCACTTACGGCAAGAGTGCTCTGGGTCACCGATGTCCACGTAACCATCCCACTCTAGTAAAAATTAATAAAACACTGATTACTTTAGGTAAATTTAGATTGGTGAACTCAATTAAGGGAAATGAGTATGTACTTTTTAGATAAATAGCTGAAGGAAAAAAACCTTCGTTCAATTGTTGGTTATCCTCAGCTGAAGATGACGACGACCCAGCACCAAATATGTCTCTCGCAAGACTGTGTATAATTGATTCCCTATCAGATTGCCTATGAACGGATGGATGAGACAATACTGAGGCAGCGGTGACACAACTCTGGAAAGTTGAAGACGGTGGTTGAGTTATAAAGTTGGACGCATTGCCTGCAAAGACAATGACCTGGTGAATTTCATCACGGGAATCAGTAATATTCAAGTATGGGTTGTAATAAGTGCCTAACAAACCATTTGATGAAGAAGATACTGAAGGTAAGATGGTTAGTGGCTGAGCAGCTAAAACTCCCTGACTTGCCCTTTCTTCGTATAGGAGAATGCGCCTATTATGTCTCGCAAGCTTGGTCCGCCACCGCTGATCAACCTGCGTACCAAAAATAAGGTGCGAGGACACGGTGGGAGTACTTCCAGTCAACCCTGCCCTCTACTCATTGACACGGTGTGGACATGACGTAGGTCCACCCCGACGCGGCCACGCGGGGGTTTGGGTAGGCGAATGAATCTCGTGGTCAGATTGTTCTCGGGTTCGAAATTTAAGTCAAAGTTGGAGTCGCCACCGAATTTGTGGTAATTCGGAACCATTCGAGCCCACTCTATGTCGTCATGGATCGTACACAAAGTACGGCCCATTTCGATTTCAGAGTTTATGGGGCTCGTCCCTTTGCATTGCGATACCGATACCATCTACACCGGTATCGTGTAAAGAATGACTCTCGTGCGCCAACGGTTTCGGACCTCCGGAAACCGAGGTTCTGAGTAAGGGGTGGGGGTACGTGTTGGGAAGCCCACTAAGGACACCCAACCCCGCCCGCACAATAGCGGCCTCTACTAAGACATCGTTCGTGTTCGTGTACGCGCGCTAGTAAAACGACTAAATGATATGCAAACAGCGTTTTCGGGCTAAACATGCGAATTGTAGGTTACTACGTCATTTAATGCATCTAATTATGGTCGAAATGATTTAGCACGCGAGGTTCATTTATAAAGCGATAGGCATCGAAATAAATAAAGCTCGTAAATAAATACAATATACACGGGCGGAAATACAACCCGACCAATACAAAATGACGAACAAAAAAAAATAATAAAAAAAAACGGAATGAATGACATAAATGTAAACAAACAATAAATAAAGACTAGAAACGGACCCGTATGCAACAAATACGAATTAAACCGTAAGTCGTGTAATTGGACGAACTTCAATTAATTACGCACTATATTGCGTATTAATCAAATGACGGAGGTATGGGACCTAGGCGTGGTGCTAGCCCGATCCCGAACCTCGATGCCTTGTCCCGACCTGTCATCTCGAAATGTTGGCATCTAAACTAGTCATGTGTCGGATACGACTAAAGGGTCGTCGACACACGACTAATAGTGAAGGACAATCGATCAAAGTCGTTTTAAGTGTAGTGATATGCATGGGTTTTGAAAATTAGAATTACGTGATTGACTTTGCACGTTACGACTAATTCGTAAAAAAAGACGAGGCTCGAATGTTGCATTAAAGCTCTCGGATTTCTGGGCTACAGGACCCACTCGATCGAGTCAGGGCATGGACTCGGTCGAGTGCGTCTTCGAAGCAGCTACTGTCCAGTTTTTGGGGTGCTACTCGATCGAGTAGCCTATGGCACTCGGTCGAGTGCCCCCTGTACGAGGCATGACTCGTTTTCTTTTTACGTTTTAAATCGATGGTTGACCGAGTTGATTGAAAATATCGCACGATTTAAATACAACTCGGTTTTTGGTGCCATAATCGTGTATCATACGATTATGAGACCGTCATCGGGATTTTATGGAAAGTGTTATTGTGTGATTGAAAGGTTTGATTAGTGACGAAATTATAGTCCTCCGCGTCACGACATCGATACTAATCCTAACGGATCGGATTATGTGATGTCGGTTTTCGCATCAATGGATTTCGCACTAATCTTAAAAAAGGAGTCCTACGCGTTCAACTATGAACGACCACGATCTCGTTACGCCCTTGAGTACATTGGGGCGGCGCTCCTCGAAAGGGTGCCACCTCCGTCGTTGCTCGTAAAGGGGTTAAACAGACTTTGGATGGTCGTCATAGTCAAACGGGTTAAAATCCGAATTTTAATACTAGTATATACATATGCGCGGTATATAAATGTTAGAACGCGAAATTTAAAATGTTAGTAAACGATAATAAAAAAATGTTAGTGTTAAAGTTAGCATTACTAGTACAATTATAAAACAAAATGCGAAAATGTAAATAAAAGATTAGAGATCATAAAGGTTGAGACGGGGTTTATAACACCCTCAACATACATGCTTAGCGTGGCCTCGGCAATGGACTCGTAATAGCGACGGGAATGCGGGAGTATCGAGGATGTAGTTGAGTTATGGTGTGTGTGTGTGTGTGTGTGTATCGGTTTTACGAGGGATGTAGACTCGGGTTTTTTGGCTTGTGTTGTGTAGGGTTGTTGTATGAGGAGAGTGTAGAGCATAAGAGTGTAAATGTAGGGTTGATAATGCAATTCTCAAAAAAACCACCTTCAAATGAGAAGGATTGGAGGAGTATTTATAGAGTTTACCCCTCGACCTAGGGTTACTCGATCAAGTGGCCCTAGTGCACTCGATCGAGTGCCCTAGAAAACGGGTCTGGTCCGGTTTATGAGGCTCCACTCGACCGAGTGGGTCAATCCACTCGATCGAGTGGATCAAGGGAATCGAGTCAATTTAGGAAATAGTTGACTCTTTGATTTTTTTGAATTTTGAGCTTGGGCGCCAGCTTCTAGAAGCTCTCTAGGCTGGTTTTGAGGACGGATTCGTCTTTGACCGGGTTTTGACCCGGTCGCCAAAAGACGGGTTTTATTTTCGGTCTCGGTTTTGGCCCAAATTAGTCTTATTTTACTCGAAACGACCCACTGGGCCTGAATTTGAGGTTGGTTTTGAGAGATTTGTACTCCGCTAAATGTCCACGTCGAATATTATTGATTCCGAGCCCATATTCGAGTGTACTAAGTCACGTATGCGTCCGATCATCATCGGGTGTTTTGTCGAGAACTGCTACAGACACTAGCAGGCAAAATGCGGGTGTCTACACTACGGTCGTGCCTTTTGAATTGCGCAGTGTAATAATGATTGACGTATTTATGAATATGCAGGGACAAACCTGTAACAATTAGATTACATGTATCACAATGAATATGACTACGACAATTATAGTAGGATCAAAGGGTGAGAAAGCGATGTAAGACAAATCATTCAGAAAATATGTGATCACCGATTTGGTTGATTACGGTTGGATTATTTTGAACATCATTTGATGCTTGAATATCATTATTCGTGCATAAGGGTTGAACTTCTGTGTGAACTGCACCACAATTTTGATCTGCGAAACAGCGTAATAAACTTGTAAAGACATTGACAGTGCAAGAAAAATTTGTCTACTTCAGACACGATTGTAAAGTATAGTGAAAAGTACCGTGGGTGGAGAGCGCACTTAATGTGGACGCGTCACAGTCTAAAGAGGTTGCTCGATCAGGGTTACTTTCAATGAATGCCACTGATGAACCTGCATTAGAAACTACGAAAACAACCTGCTATAAGACTTCGAAGCAGGATGAATAGATACTCAACGAAGTTAAGGTTGACAGTCATAAAATACGATGTGAGAGTTACAGGTACATACATCAGTATAATACTTATAGTTACGACTTCTGACTCTCAAAGAGGCATAGTGAATAAAAAGTTTTTATGTTAACCAAAAAGTAGACACAAAAAATTTAAATGAATGCACCTTTCGTAGAGAGTTGCTTTCTCATGATAACGTAATTTTTTGTTTGTTTCCCAATGCATGTATCCTGAGATGGAATTTGGGTGGTTTTCGGTGCGGTGTCCTCTGCAAATTGATATAGAACGAAGCATCGTAATTTCGTTGTATATAATTGATTGCTTTGCGTAAATAGACGGCAAGACAATGACTACAAACTCTACTTACGTATTTCGGCAAGCGGTAATCGAAAATGTACATCTCTTCGAAGCTGCTGACTATCACGATTGGATATGTCCTCAAGTATGAGTCCACTTGACTTTCGCTTACCTCTACCAAGAGATTGAAGAGAACTATGTGTTCTAACAACATAATGCGGAGTTGGACGCTCGATTTGTGGTATATTCTCTGCAAGTGGACACTTCTATGAGTAGGACATTCTATAATCACATCGAAGTTAGCACATTATTGAAAATTTGAGTAAAGAAGTTCAGCATCATACCAATATCTTCAGATTGACGTTGGGTTGAATTCACGATTCTAGATCGTTTATCGATAGAGGGTTTCACCATACTGAATTGTAGATCAAGAGGACAGCTATGTAAAGAATCACACAAAAAATAAATTGGTTTTACTAAGAAATATTTAAGTACAGTATAAGAATATCAATAATAACTATTATCAGTAGTAAAAAAAGATGACATCTGGGGAAATGGAAGATTTTATAAGATAATACCAAAAATGTAGAGGATAATCGTAGAATATACTATACAATAATAGATAAGACCAAATATATGAAATCAATAATCTAGAATATGTATATGTATTATAATACTGATAATACCGACATGAAAGCAGACAATTATGAGATTCTTGGGAGACGGTAGTAATGGGAACAACTGATTTTATTCAATAATCTATTCATAAAATCGGCATCAATTATTATAGTTGTGATTGTTCTCTGCTACTATATTCAAGGTACTATGAAAAGGTTGTTAAGATAGATATTGTTTAGGAGTAGGTTGTTAGAGTATTGATATCAACATAATGTACATATACTTATTCAAAGATTGCAATATATTGAGTGACACTAAATAACTAATTTCGATTGATGTTTTGATGGTGTAAGTGCAGGTTATTTATTTTACTGATTAAATGATTGTTTGTACGCACATTGATGTTAGATTACATTCTTTATGAGTGGGTGATTAAGTTATAGGAGTGAACTAAAAACAGATAGTAGAAATATTTTAGTACGCGATATTGTAATAAAGAGCAAAACGTAGTATTTCAGAGCGGAAATGCTAATTTATTGACGCGTTTCGAAGAAGAAACGCGGTAGAAATTGTCTTCCAAACCACCGAATAAAACACGAAAGCAAATTGTCTAGGAAGTTGCTACAAATTACAACTTAAGAAACGAAAATTGTTTTTTTGATAAAAAAGAAATAAGCACACTTCTAATTTTGTCTAGAAAGACGCTGAAATTGAAACCCATGAACTCGACTATGCATCCGTCTTGTCCACCTTGTCGTCACCAGTTGCCTTTGATGTTGATCCCGCATCAACTGCAGTAATGTCATCCATAAGGCACTCGTTAAAAGGGAGGGTTCTTTTGAGTGGTGTCAACTTGGACGTGGAAGGCGGAGAGAATGCTTCAGCAACCTTAGAACGAAACAAATGAAATACATGAGAGACATTATGCGCGTCAAAAATATGACAAATGAGTACGTGAGGATTCTAAAATACCATGTCAGAAAGGGATGATAACGAACACCTGGTTGACGGGAGCTAGGATGTTGGACAGAACGACCTCTTCGTCCACGAACACCCCGGCCCAATCCTAGGACCGGAAATGTTAACCGCGGTAGCTCGCCAGGCTTTGTACTGGTCTCACAGACCAACACGAGTTCTTTCCAGCGCATTTTGTCCTCACTCATGCGCATCCCAGAAACCTTCCCAGGAGGTCACCCATCCTAAGATTGCTCCCAGTCAAGCACGCTTAACTGCAGAGTTCTTATCATGGGCAAACCAGAAAAGAAAGTGCACTTTGTTGATATGAGTAGTACTTCAAATCCCTTTAAGCAAAGCTCATAAATAGGACATCTTCAATCAATGTGGGGTGTTTCAATCACTCCCACTTGAAGAACGCAACGTCCTCGTTGCGCCTGGCAGCATAACCGTTGACCCAGAATCCACCTCCGCTAGGTGCCAAATGCACAGTCACATGGTTGCTCTGATACCATTTGTAACACCCCGACCCAATCCTAGGACCGGAAATGTTAACCGCGGTAGCTCGCCAGGCTTTGTACTGGTCTCACAGACCAACACGAGTCCTTTCCAGCGCATTTTGTCCTAACTCATGCGCATCCCGGAAACCTTCCCAGCAGGTCACCCATCCTAAGATTGCACCCAGTCAAGCACGCTTAACTGCAGAGTTCTTATCATGGGCAAACCAGAAAAGAAAGTGCACTTTGTTGATATGAGTAGTACTTCAAATCCCTTTAAGCAAAGCTCATAAATAGGACATCTTCAATCAATGTGGGGTGTTTCATCTGCATCCAACACTCCATCATATCGGGATCGTCAGTCATGCTTGCGACAGTGTACGAATTTGACTCCTGTTGGACGTTGTAGCGTTCACTGATGTCAATTTTGAACACAAAGGTTTTTTCAATAAAGAACTCCAATTCAGTGGGGATCGAGTCCGGTTCGCCAGCCTACATTGCACGAAGTGAGAATATAATGAATGAGACTAAACAAAAAGATATGGTGCAACACAAACAGTACAACAATATCAAAGTGAAATGACTAAGTCAACCTGCCCGAGAGCATTAATCAAATCCGAAGCATGGTGGTTTATGAATTGTGTTATCTGACCGTCGAAGACAACGAAGTTAATGGTGTCGTCGCCAGTATCAGATGCAACAAACTTGACCTGGAACCTGTGTACATAAACCGGAGAAGAAGAGAATAGTGAGCTAGAGAGGCAGGCATTACAAATAAATTAATGACGATGAAATACATTAATAATATGACCTCACTACTCAGGACGCATAACCACGGGTAATCCCATCGCAACCGGCTCTACTACATATCCAACGACCATCTTCATTCTTTGTCGCCTTCGCCCTGCATGTCTTGCAGCTGTTGTAGTACCAACCTGCTGAGCAGTCAAGGTCGATTATGCGACCGTATGTGTAGAATACACCAGCCTGTGAACAAGATTTTGCATTGTCAGAAAACGTTAAATGATTTAGTCTTTAACTTGGTTGGCTAATTAACTGCATAAATACGACATAGATACCTCTTCGTTAAGCTTAATCTCTGATATTGTTTTAATATTGTCGATGGTTATGATGTTCACCTCCTCATCGTCATGGACATCAACAATCTGAAGAGAGTTGCTCAGTGCGGGGGTTGAAATATTGTGTACAAATAAAGTGTCAGATCATATATAACAGTTCGGGGTAATTAGATACACTATACAAAAGAGAGATCTAGATAGGATGTAATTGAGGTGATGCGAATATATCGAACCTGTCTGAGAAAGCTAAGACTTCAGGAATGTCCACGTCAAAGTGGAAGGACGTCGCGTTGTGAGTGGTTTGCAGCCTCCACATTCCTGTATAGATAATGACTGCACAAAGGTTACTGTCGTTCAGCATACAGGGTAACAGAATGTTGCAGAATTCGAATGTAAGAAAGGAGAGACTATAGTACACTCACGCTCATATTTCTTGACCTCAACACACTTGATGATGACGATCTTGGATTGTCCTGGATTAGGCATACTGCTAATCAATTGGGGAAGAATGTCACTATGCGGTGCCCAAAGAGTACACGAAACCTGACAGCAGCTGGGTGACACTGATGGTATGGGATTTGTCGTGGATCCCAACCGTGAAATAAAACCGGCTAATCCTAACTGGGTAGATAGGGCAAGTCGGGTCGAATCCACGGGGACGGTAAGAGGCGTCTAGACTAGGTCGGCTCAAATACTTGACTAAGTCAACGAGCTAAGCTAGAGAATGATAAGAGGGAGAGAAGACTAGACTATGACTAAGAAGAACAACAAGGAAAAACGGGCTAGGATTAGGTCGGGGTCAAAGGGGTAACGGAATGGCCAAGGAGGAGTTAGAGTGAAAGCGGTAGTAGGGTAATCTAGGACACACGACCTAGAGGTTCCTCATGGAACCCATCCGGCGACACACACGACAAAGGAAAGCAAGAAAAACAAGCATTCCAACCTACTTAGTCATTCAAGCATTCCATCAAACATGTAATATGCATCACTCAAGAAGAAACCTCAAATCTTCCACCAACATCTCCAACAAACCCTTAATCATCCAATTAACACCCTAATCACCTTACTAACCCTAGCAAGAACACTACTCTAACATAATCAAACTACAACTAACAAGAACAAGAGAAATCAACCCAAACATCAAAACATATATGAGTGAAACTAACAAGAACTATGAACTAACAATAACAAAGATTCAAACTTGATAAACAATCAAGGATTAAGAGTAAAAGGAGAAGAAGATTATACCAACTAGTAAAGAGGAAAGATAAAATCTTGCATTAATGAAGAAAACCCAAAACAAACATCCAAGGTTGTCAAGCTTGGTGAAGATCTTGAAGAATCCCCTTAATACAAGTACTAAACTAGGATTAAGAACTAATTACCGACTAATCTACACTAATCTAATCTAATCTAACCTAAATTAGTCTAGGGTTTAATGGGAAGTGAAGAACATAAGCTAAGATTACAAGAGGAGGGGTATTTATAGGGTTACAAATGGAAGGGAGAAGAAAGAAAGTGAAATGCGGGTTACAGCCTGTTGGTCCCGACCGGGACGGGTCATCCCGACCGGGACGGACCCACCATCCCGACCGGGATGGGTTGGTCCCGACCGGGACAGCTCTGCAGTAGCCTCCTCCAAAGTGCACTTCATCCCCGACGGGATGAGGTGCATACCCGTCGGGGATGGGTCTTGTAGGCCTCCATTATGATCCTTTTGGTCTCTCCTTGCTTCACATGGACTTCTCATCGATTCTTGGGACTCGGGATCGGGTCTCGGGACTCGGGATTGGGTTCCAAGGTCTCGGGGTCGATTCCGAAGCATCGAGTCATCGTTCCTTTACTCCGTTGGCTCCAAAATGTGTATGTATAGAGTCGGAATCGCTCCAACTCTTCCAACTCGGTCTCGGGAACCTGAAACGAACTAAAAGAAGCATAAGAAGCCCCTAAACCGCTCCCAAGGAGCGATTCCACAAGGAAAATGGGACCAAAACACTACAAAATAGGCACTACAACCCACACTTATCAACTCCCCCACACTTAACCCTTACTCGCCCTCGAGTAAGCACATACTAACTACTATACTAGCCGAATGGGTATTAGCGCACCCTACGCCCTTTCAACTCACGCGAGTGCACTTAGAGGAAAAGTGCACTCCGCAAGGCAAGTCGGGTCTTGCGACAAAACTGTGGATGCAACCGGACACAAAACACATAAACAAACAAACACACAAACAAACACACAAAAGGTTGCACCCAAAAGAAAAGAAATACCGCTTCCCTCAAACAAGCGGTGAAAGAAGCACCGGTTTAGGACTCAAGGCAAGTGACAACGTTCCCAAGCTAGCAATACAAACCGAGGTGGACTAAACCCTAATAGTATGACGATAAAGCAACAAAAACGTTGGTCACTTACCTAGGTCCTCCTAACTTTCTAAAAACGCACTACGGGAAAGGATGAACCACGGTGTTAGTCGACACTGTAGGTAAGTGAGACCCCGCCCCCTTTAGCAAAGAGCCAAGAGGGTCGTCCCATGTCCGAAACCGCCTAACTAGTCCAAGTAAAAAGGTGGTAATATGCAAAATGAGGGAAGACCGACTAATGCCGCTATCATCCTTCCTCGGGACTCGGTCCTTTGGTAGGCTCTTCACAGTAATAGTCGGTAAAAGGCTTATTTTGTGAGGTGTGAGGTTTCTATTTTTGTGAGACCAAAACACTACGAAATAGGCGCTACAAACTACACTAATCAGACACATTCGGAGGAATTATGGAGTTAGGTACGCGTGATGAAGTCGATATCGTAATGTTAATGATGCGACACAATGAAGTGTGAAATATGACAAAAACAATTCACGGTGGAGACACGGGGAGTGATATATATGACAACGACCCGAATTGCGTGACAAAAAAGGGTGCGTAAAAGAAATGACATATAACTCGAAGGACAGAAGCATACTTAATATCCTCGAGCTTGATGTTGTGGTATTCAAAACCGTTCTTAGTGTGGCTGAGCGGACCAATCTCGAAAAGCTTTCCGATTAAATCTGGGAATGTTGTGGGCAAGTTATTTTCCGAAAAATATGTATGACATAATTAGGCAAGAAATATTGAAAATCTAAATTGGTTATGTAAATGAGAAGGCATGTATGGATGTAGTGAGTTGTGGAGACACGATCGTTGACGATATCCTCGAAATCGGCAAACCAAAATCCATAGAGTGGTATGGATAGTTGACCATCGTAAGGAACTTTGCTTGAGTATTCAAAGTGCAAGCGAACGTTGCTCAGAGTAGCCCTATTGTAGCCGGTATTTGAACTGATAGTGAGGTTCCGGATGATATAGACACCTCCAACAGCAAGCGTGTCAGTATTAGTATATTTGCTCAAAATCTGCTTACGCACAGTGCCCTAGACGATATCCTTCTGCAAAAAAGTGAAGCACGAAATAGTAGATATCAGAGAACACAACTAAATATGAAACATTAGAATATGAAACTACTAAATATGAATTTGATAGAAATATGAATGTAATGAAAATACTACTTGGCAATGCCAAAAAAAAAGTACCATATAAAACGTGAAAGAGAAAACAACTATATATGAATTTGTTAGAAATCACATACGTAACGAATTAGAGTACTATTTGGCAACGGGGAAAAAAAACGATTCATATATACGTACGAAATAAAAATTATCAGAGAACACAACAAAATACAAATTTGGTAGAAATACGAAGGGAATTAGATTAAGATTTGGCAACGGATAAAAAAAGATTCATATACACGTACTAAATAAAATTATCGGAGAAATTAATAAACGACTAATATACATACAAATGTACGATTCATTATTATAAAAATATAGATACAATAAACGATTCTATATATACGACAAAAAAATGTACGTTATTATATACGATAATTTTTCTATACGTATGTAATTAATATAAAAAACGTACGATAATATTATCTTAGAAAAATATCGTACGATAATATTCTATTAATTTTTCTAAAATTACCGTACGTACGATTATAGAAAAATTAATATATACGTACGAAAAATTTAAATAAAAGATTCACATATACGTACGAAATAAAAATTATCTGAGAAATTAATAAACGACTAATATACGTACGAATGTACGATTCATTATTATAAAAATATAAATACAATAAACAATTCTATATATACGACTAAAAAACGTAAGTAATTATATACGATAATTTTTCTATACGTACGTAATTAATATACAAAACGTAGGACAATATTATGTGAGAAAAATATCGTACAATAATATTCTAACAAATTTTCTAAAATTATTGTACGTACGTTTATAGAAAAATTTATATACAACTAAACATTCCGATTCTAATTTATATAAAAATTATATGAGAAATTAAAAAATTTAAATAAAAGATTCACATATACGTACGAAATAAAAATTATCTGAGAAATTAATAAACGACTAATATACGTACGAGTGTACGATTCATTATTATAAAAATATAAATACAATAAACAATTCTATATACACTACAAGAAATATTTCATATAGCTACCGTTCACCCGCGACTGATAAATTCAGTCGCTTATTTAGCGACTAATAAATTCAGTCGCTTATTTAGCGACTGAAAGTCGAAGGATAGGCGGAAATATTAACTAGGCGTAGTGACTGAAATCAATCGCGAAAAAAAAAAAAGCACGCGACTGAAATCGGTCGCTAAAAAAATGGACGCGCGACCGATTTCGGTCGCTAATGGAGCGAAAAAAATTTAAATAAGCGAACACCCCCCCTCCCCCGGCTCATTCACTCATTTCACTCCCTCTCTCTAACTTCTCTCTAAAACTCGGCCCTCATCCTTTCCTCTTTATTCCTTCTTCAATTATCCCATTTTTCTTAAGGTATGTTTATCTATCTATATTTAGTTTCAATTATTTGTTAATGACCGTTTTTATCAATTTAAATAAATTAGTTATTGGGTTGGATAGTTTTTTTTGTTGTTGGAATATTTAGTGTAGTTAGAATGTTAATCGCCCAATAGGTTCCCCAATTTGAAATTGGTAGATTGTTAGTATAAAATTAGGGTTTGTGGTTAAGTAGTTGAATGAATTGGGTTGTTTTGATGTGTTAGGAAATTGGAAGTGAAATACAATTATGTCGATTTAGTGATTTAATTATGGACAGATTGATTGCAAATAGTACTATGTTTAGGTGAATTGAGAATTTTACAGAATATGTGAGTAGTGTATATACATTAGTAAATTACTTTAGAGGAAATAATTTGTATGTGGTTATTGTCAATTTTTTTAGATAAAAAAATGAAGAGACAGGAATGAAAATGGATGTATAGGAAAAGATTGGATAAGAGACGGCGTCCCACAAAGGAATTTTTAGAGGGTGTTAGTAGTTTTCTTGAGTTCGCTAAATCCCATCCAGAATACGCGTCAGAGGGTAGATTTAGGTGTCCTTGTGTGAAATGTAAGAACCTCAAATTCTTGGATAGTATTTTGATTAAGGAACATATTATCTCAAATGGGTTTAGCCCAAATTATTATTATTGGATTTGTCATGGTGAGACGTCTGCTGTTGAGGAATCTGAGGTTGATCAGAATGAGGGCGGGGTGAGAGGAATGATTGTTGATGTGGTTGAGTGAAATTTGTTTAATGATGAGAGTATGTACACTAACGACAATGACCAACCAACCCCACAAGAGCCAAACCCACGAGCGAAAACTTTTTTTGATATGTTAGAGGCTGCGGAGAAGCCATTATAAGGAGGGTGTGATGTAAGTTTGTTAGAAGTCGCGTCTATGGTAGTGACCCTTAAATGTGAGTATAACCTACCTTTTGGGTGCGTTGACGGTGTCGCTGCGTTGATTGAGAAACTCATCCCAAAAGACAACATTATGACCAAAACATTCTACAATACCAAAAAAATAGTTAAAGGTCTTGAACTTCCGCATCAAAAGATCGATGCTTGTCCCGATGGATGTATGCTTTTTTGGAAGGACGATGCCGTGCTTGAGGAATGTAAGATATGTGGGAAGAGTAGATACAAAAGTGTAGATGGGAATATTGTTTTGAGGGGTAGGAAGGGAAAGAGTGTTGTGAGGCATAAAAAACCTATACCACTCAGTCGACTTACATACTTTCCCATCGCCCCTAGACTTCAAAAATTATATGCAACCAGAACCATTGTTGAACAAATGAGGTGACATAAAGAAGAAACTCGTGTAGAGGGGAAGATGTGTCATCCTAGTGACGGGGAGGAGTGGAAACGTTTTGATAGGATTTACCCTGAATTTGCTGAGGAACCCCGTAACATGAGACTTGGGTTGTGTACCGATGGGTTCACTCCTTTCGGTCAGTTCGGTAAGTCATACTCATGCTGGCCTGTCATGGTCACAACGTACAACTTACCCACATGGCTTTGTCTGAAACCACCCTTCATCTTCCTTTCGCTCTTTGTTCCTGGCCCAAAAAATCCCAAAAACCACTTGGATGTTTACTTACAACCAGTGATAGAGGAATTGAAACACTTGTGGGAAGTAGGGGTGGAGACATATGATGTGTCGTTGAAACAAAATTTCCAGCTTAGAGCATCACTTTTGTGGACTATAAACGATTTTCCTGCGTATGGTATGTTGAGTGGTTGGTCTACGGCGGGCCAAAAAGCGTGTCCTTGTTGCATGAGTGAAAGTAAAGCATTCTACCTATGTAATTCAAGCAAAGTTAGTTGGTTTGACTGTCATAGACAGTTTCTACCCGAGGGTCACATGTACAGGAAAAATAGGAGAGCTTTCAAGAAGGGTGAGGTGGTGCTAGATGAGGCACCGATTCATCTCCACGGAGATGAGATTTGGGATGTGATTTCAGAGTTCCCATCTACTGTTGACGGGACCGATCAACAGTTCAAAGATCTTAAGAAATTCAAAAATGGTTGGTTTAAAAGAAGCATCTTCTTCGACCTTCCATATTGGAGTACATTATTACTCCGACATAATATGGATGTGATGCATATTGAGAAGAATTTCTTTGAGCAACTAATTCACACCGTCATGGATGTAGAGGGTAAGACATGTGACACCTTAGGATCCCGAAAAGATTTGAAAAAAATTTGTGACCGTCCGAAATTGCATATCAAGCGGGATGGGTCCAAGCCTAGGGCCTTGTTTAGCCTTGATAAGGCTCAGAGAAAGGCCGTGTTAGAGTGGGTAGGGAGACTGAAGTTCCCTAATGGGTACGCATCTGATTTTAGTCGGTGTGTGGACATTAAGAACCTGAAGCTCCAAGGGTTGAAGAGTCACGACTGCCATGTGTTCATGGAGCGGTTACTACCTGTGGCGTTGAAGCACCTGCTGCCGGAAGGTGTTTGAAATCCTATCACTGAGATATCTCAGTTTTTTCGAGATTTGTGTTCGTCGACAGTTACAAATGACGACATGACTCGTTTGGAGGATCAAACTCATCAGATACTATGCAAACTTGAGATGATCTTCCCACCCTCCTTCTTTAACTCAATGGAGCCTCTACCGGTCCACTTTCCCTACGAAGCTAAAGTGGGAGGACCGGTACAATTTAGATGGATGTACCCGTTCGAGAGGTGAGAACTTTCAACTATTTACTTACCCACTAATATTACGCACTATAATTTGTTAATAACTTAATTGCCAACTGATTGTCATAGATTTCTCAACCATTTGAAGAAAAAAATTGGCAACAAGGCGAGGGTGGAGGGCTCCATATGTAATGCTTATTTAACAGAGGAGATAGTCAACTTTTGTTCTCTGTATTTCAAGAAAGAAGTGAACACCAAAGCAAAAAATCTAAACCTAGAGACACCCCGAGACGATTGACCCCAACATACCAGACTTTTTTCAAAGCAAGGTAGGTGAGGGATCGTCATCAGCTGGCAGGTGGAGGACATTAGATGAGAAAGAGTACAATCGTGCTCACCTGTACTTGTTATCAAATTGCGAAGTTTTGGAACCGTACGAGAAGCAGTTTGTAACTGAATTTGTAGCTGCTAATCCACATTTAAATGTTTATGATGTTTGGAATAAGCATGAGGAACAGTTTCCCTGTTGGCTTAAGCAGCATGTAATTTCAGAGAATATTCAGGATGATTTGGTGAGGAGTCTAGCATTAGGTCCTTTGTGGAAGATTAGGACTTGGAACCAGTATTCGGTTAATGGTTTCAATTTCCATACATTTGCTCATGGTAGCAGTAGGAGTAGATGTAATTTTGGTGTGAGTGTGTCGTCACTTGAGGGTGATGATTACTACGGTCTACTGGAGGACATCTTCGAGCTGTGCTATTTTGGGAATGATCGTGGGTATAGAGCTGTGGTATTTAAATGCGAATGGAAGGACAACTCAGTGCAAGGTACTAGAGTACATGAAAGGTACAAACTAGTTGAAGTTAATCATACCAAAAAATACTCCAAGTACGATTCGTTTATACTTGCACATCAAGCACACCAAGTGTACTTTGCGCCTTATCCAACCACAAAGAATGACAGAGCTGTAAACCAGTGGTGGGCGGTGTTTAAAACTAAGCCACCGGGGCACTACGACACTGACCTCTTCCAAGAGAAGGTCATTTCTAGTGGTACAACATTGTCTCCAGTTGATGAGAATCTTTTCGCAACTGATGATGATGACAATAATGAGGTGGATGTGGGCGAAGATTTTGAAGACGATGAAAGTGGTGAGGAGGAGGAAGGTGCTTCTAGTGATATGGTCAAGGAGGAGGACGAGACCAATGATTTAGAGGTCAATGACGAGGAGGAGGAAGATGACTACGAGGAAAAGGATGTGGTTGGTTCGAGTAGGCAAGTGGAAGATGACAACGACAGTGACGATGATTTCTAGTAGGGTATAGTTTTAGTACGTTATATTATTTCAACATAGTAATCTGCATTATATATCTTGGGCAAATTATTTCGATATTATGATGTCAATTTCTAACTTTCTAATATGTCTGCAGATATGACGTTGGGCAGCAGACTGCGGTTCGGTAGTGGGAGCAGCAGCAGGGGGCGGCAACAGCAGGACGACCAGGAGGACACCCGAATGGAGGACCAGAACGAAGTCCAACAAGATGCTAATGACGACGAGCAGCAACCAGAACAACCGCAACAGGATCAAGGGCTTCAGTATACAGACGACGGGCGCCTCATTATTAGCACATGGTGAGACATTATATTTCCTTTTTTGGTAAGACATCATCTTATTTCACTCTTTGGTGTAGGTTTCGGACTCGTGCGGTGGTCACTGGTGTCAAGGACAATTTCATGGACGAATTGACCACTTATTGCACTAGTTGGACGAAGGTGCCTCAGTGGCAGCGGGAGAAGTGGTTTGCCAACTTCAAGGTGCCCCAATTTTTCTGTTTTTTTAATTATCTTTTATTGTTTACGGATTACTAATATAATGACAACAAATGATCTTGCAGATGAAACACTATTACAACGACGATCTCGAGGTGGCTGCGAGAGACCGATACATGGACGTGGCGAAGGAAAGATACAAAGACAACATGTGGAAGTTGGCGAACGAGGGAAGGGCACACAAATACCTTAAAGGTTTGATTACTCAATTAGTGTTTGTACTTGAATAGAAACTTGTAATATCTTCAAAACACTTGTTGATCTAAAAGTGTATAAATTGTAGGTGACGCCATTAAACAGTTCGAAGTAGCCCGCTCCGACCCGAAGTTCCTTAAGAGATCCGTCCAGGCTAAGAAGAACAAGAGGAGGGGAGGGGACCCCGAAGTGGAGGCGGAGCGCAGGTGGGTCGCAGTCGATGCACCAGCGGGCGACGAAAGTCAGTATTTCCTTACCTTTGATTTATATTTTGGATTCTTATTTAATGTTTTCATTATAAATATAAATGAGAAATCTACATGTACTGTCAACAGTTGAAGAAGCAAACCGGAGAAATCCCTCCGCCTGCGCAACTATTTCTGGCCACGAAGACCAAGGGGGACGACGAGAGTGGTCGATCGTTCGCTACGGAGAAGGACACCGAAATTTGGGTAAGTTTCAAACATAAGGCTTCTTTATTTTTTTTCTTTAGAACTCACCTAATCATGACTCCAATTTCTTGTAGGATTCGTATATGGAGGCCATCAGAGCGCGATTTGGTTCAAAGTCGTGGATGGGTACCGCAAGGGAGCGGTGTACGGTACGGGGAACGCTCATTCCCTGTACTGGACACCACCCAATTTTCGGGGGGCCCATGCGACCTCGATAGAGTGTGTACCATCCGAAGTTGTTGAGATGAGGTCGGAACTTCAAGAGGAGAGAGCGCAACGGGCGGCTATGGCTGAGAAGCTGAAGGAGCAGGATGAGAGGCTGAAGATGCAGGATTCCGTTAACCTGCAAATTCTGGAAGAGCTACGGCGCCTTAGGAACATGCAGCAACAGAACTGTAACTCCGGCCCCATTCCCCGACTCCCAGATTATAGAGACCCCTTTGATGGTGACGGTGGTAGTGGTGCGTCAGCTAGTTTCACTGTTAGGTGAGGATGTAGATTGAAAACAGTTTGTAGTTTGTGAATGTTTGTTGAAAACAGTTTGTAACAACACTTTTAATTTAGTGTTTTAAAGACATTTGCGTGCTTGGTTGCCAATTATGGAGTGACAAGCTGGCGTAACGTTTGGAACGACGTTTGGAATGTTTGGAGTGATGTGTGGGACGTATTTTGGTTGTTGCTTTGTGTTTTTGTGCAGATTTTGGCTAGAAACAAAATTAATAAAATCGGCCTATTTCAGGTTCGGTAGCGACTGAAATCCGTAGCTAATTTTTCCATTTAGCGATCGATTTCAGTCGCTGTAGGACGCTTAGAGATGCCACGTCAGACCCCGTAGTGACTGAAATCAGTCGCTACACTGACGCTCTCAGCGACTGAAATCGGTCGCTAAAAGGCTGACATAGCGACTGATTTCGGTCGCTAATTTTAGCAACTGAATTCGGTCGCGCGTAGGATTTAGCGACCGATTTCAGTCGCTAGATGCGACTATCTGGTGCGACTATTTCTTAGTGACTGTCAACTGTCGCGCGTCTCTTTTTAGCGATGTCGATCGGTGGCTAAGAGTAGTCGCCCCATACTTAAATTCTTGTAGTGATATACGACTAAAAAACGTAAGTAATTATATACGATAATTTTTCTATACGTACGTAATTAATATACAAAATGTAGGACAATATTATGTGAGAAAAATATCGTACGATAATATTCTAACAATTTTTCTAAAATTAGTGTACGTACGTTTATAGAAAAATTAATATACAACTAAACGTCTGATTCTAATTTATATAAAAATTATATGAGAAATTAAAAAAAGATTCATATATAACTACGATTCAAATATACGCACAAAATAAAAATTAAACAAAAAACGTAATAAAGTATATGAAGTATAGATATAACAAATATATACGAAAAAACGACTAATGAACGGATGCGAAGGATTAACGTAACAAATATGGTGGAAGTAATACCTGAGAATCAATCATGAGAACCTCGATAGACTCGACTTTGGTTCTATCCTTCAAGACCGGTCGGGTCCAGCGGTGGACAACCCTTACGATCATCTCTTTCAGCCGCTTCCCCTGCTCCAATCTCGATATGGTAGTTATCTCGGAATTCGACATAATGTTGAAAAGGATGATTGTTATCTTAATGTGAAACGGTAATTATGGAGATATAGCTGGGGTACAAAAAACAGTAATGTAATTAGGAGATATATATAATTGTGGAGTTACGTAATGTGAACAAACGTTATTGTAGGAGAATATCGAGGGATTGTTTAAGGAATTACGTAATGTGAACAAATATAGTTATTCTAGTCTCATATGTTTAAGGAATTGTTATCCTTATAGGTAACTTTTTCGAGTATCACTAAAATCACGGGATTTACTATATCAATATATCAGCTCATATCTAGGGCGGATATATACTTCGATATCTATGACTAACATTACGTGAATAATATGAATACTATATGACTAATTACATATCTTGTAGAATCCATATATAACAATATAACCAATATACATATATTTGAAATAATCTTAATTTAATCTCTAATATGAAATGTGATATTTATTTCCTAACTATTTGCTAATTTTATGGTTATATAAAATATAACAATAAAATATTTATTTCCTCATTCTACCGTATAAAATCACGGGATTTGCTAATTATACATATATTTAGAATATATTGTAGTGTCCATGTATAACAATATACCGTATAAAATCTTACTACTTTTAAGATCCTAAATATAAAGAATGTGCAAAGGATGAATAGTATTGAGTAGTAAGAGCTACATTTATACAGGAGTAGTATCATATTATCTACAGGAATAATCACACTAAATGTAAACACTAACTTAAATAAACAAGATTATGATATGAGATGATACTATTGACATATATACAAAGATAAAGAATAAACTATAATCAGCAACTATTGATTGAGAGTATCAGGATTATTATTTCCAATACGCTCCCGCGAGATGGAGGAGCTGGAAGCGAGACCAATCTTGAGTAAAAGTGGCTCGAGATTGGGGCGGGTGAGGGGCTTAGTGAGTGCATCAGCAAGTTGGTCACCTGCTGGTATATGAGTAACACGGAGCTGACTTTGTTCGACCTGTTGACGTACAAAGTAGAACGAGATCGCCACGTGTTTCATGCGTGAGTGGAATACGGGATTGGCGGCGTAATGAGTAGCACTAAGATTATCACTGTAGATAACTGGAGTGGCTGAGATACTGACATGTAACTCAGCAAGAAGATCACGGAGCCACATTAGCTCTGAAGTAGCATCAGCGACCGCACGGAATTCGGCCTCTGTAGATGATTTGGCAACGACCCGTTGCTTACGAGACGACCAAGAAATGGGATTACGACCTAGGTAGACAATGAATCCGGTCGTAGAAATATAGTCTTGTTTATCACCTGCATGATCTGCATCACAGAAAGAGTGCAATGCAAACGAGTTATGTCGATATAACTTAATACCCAAATGGAGCGAACCTTTTAGATACCGAAGAAGACGTTTAAGTGTGATCCAATGGGCTTCTTGCGGATCCTGTAGAAACTGAGCCAATTTGTTAACGGCGAAAGCAATATCGGGACGGGTTAGGGATAGATATTGGAGAGAGCCTACAGCGGCTCGGTAGTCAGAGGGGTTTGATATTGGGGAACCTTTAGATGGAAGGAGAGGTGGATAAGCCGTGATGGGTGTAGTAGCAGGTTTGCAATCAAGAAGACCATACTTGGTGAGTATATCAGTAATGTATTTAGATTGGCAGAGATGAAGACCTGTGGTAGTAGGGGTGACCTCGATTCCTAGGAAGTAGGAGGGGAAGCCTAAATCTTTGAGCGAGAAGCGTTTGGCAAACGAGTCGAAGAAGGTGGCAAGGAGAGTGGTGGGTGTTCCTGTAACAATTATGTCGTCAACATAGACCAATAGATAAATGATGTGAGAATTTTTGGTTAAGAAAAGTAAGGAGGGGTCAGTAATAGACTGAGAAAAGCCAAAAGATAAAAGGTAGGTTTTGAGCTCGGTATACCAGGCTTGAGGGGCTTGTTTGAGGCCGTAGATAGCTTTAGAAAGCCGACAAACATGATGAGGTCGATTTTGGTCAATAAAACCGGGTGGTTGTGCCATAAAGACAGTTTCAGTGAGCGTACCTTGAAGAAAAGCATTATTGATATCCAGGTCTCTTAAGGACCAGCCGCGGGCAAGAGCTATCGTCAAAATGAGACGAACTGTAGCAGGTTTAACCACGAGACTGAATGTTTCCGAGTAGTCGACCCCGGGACGTTGGTGAAACCCTTTAGCGACAAGGCGGGCTTTGTATTTGTTTATGCTGTTATCCGGGTTATATTTGATACAAAACACCCATTTACAGCCGATGACATTTTGGGTAGGGGAGGGAGGCACTAGGGTCCATGTTTTATTATAAAGGAGAGCATTATATTCATCTTTCATGGCAGAGTGCCATTTCGGGTCGGCGAGGGCATGGGTTGCAGAGGTAGGGGCGAGGTGGGAAGGGATAGCAGTGGCCGTATGGGCATATTTTGGATTTGGGACTCTAATATTGTTCATAGATCGAGTCGTGGGACGGGAGGTGGGAACGGGATTGGGTTCTATTATGACAGTGTCGGTCGTTGTAGTGTCCGAATTATTGGTTGTTGCTGTTGTAGAAGTGTCAGGGGAAGTATTTGTGGGAGTGATGGGGTTGGACGGAGTGATAGCGGAAGCAGGGGTGAGGGGATTATTTAGTGGGGAAGAAATTTGTGAAGTGGCAGTAGGAATGGTGGACGTGGAAGAATTAGTGAGAGATTCATTAATTGATGTGGGTTGCGTGGGAGAGTCATGAATTGATGTTGGCAGGGGGTCCCATACAAGAGGTTGGGTAGAGTTAGTGGTAAAGTTGATCCTGGAAATGTTGTTTCTACAAATTTGACATGCCGGGAAGTGTAAAGTCTAAGAGTACATGGGTCTAGACAATAATAAGCACTTTGGGTTGAGGAGTAGCCCACAAAGATGCATGGTATAGATTTTGGGTCAAGTTTGTGGGTTGCATAAGGACGAAGCCATGGGTAGCATAGACACCCAAAACTTCGTAGTTTATTGTAATTGGGCATTTTTCCAAAAAGATGGAGATATGGAGATGAGTAATTAAGGGTGGAGGTGGGCATTCGATTAATGAGATAAGTAGCCGTAACCGTAGCGTATGACCAATAGCTTGTGGGTAGTGAGGCGTGAGTAAGAAGTGAGAGAGCGGTTTCTACAATATGACGAGGACGTCTCTCGGAATAGCCGTTATGTTCCGGTGTGTGTGGTGGAGAAGTAAGGTGACCTATTCCATCACTAGTAATAGTAGGATTAAGCTTTAGATACTCACCACCATTGTCGGAAAAAAGTTGGAGTATAGGGGTGTTAAAATATTTTTCAACTTGGGCCTTAAATCTAAGAAAAATAAGAGTAGTGTCGGATTTATTTTTCATTGGGTAAAGCCAAGTGTATTTAGTATAGTGATCGACAAATAGAACGTAGTATTTAAATCCGTCAATAGAGAGAACCGGAGAGGTCCAAACATCCGAAAAAATAATATCTAGTGGTTTGGTGGAAGTGATGGAAGACTCGGAAAAAGATAACTTGTGACTTTTATTTATAGCACAAGCATTACAATTATTATGCGGCAATGAAAAATTAAGAGCGGCGATTTTATTTATTTTAGATAATATAAGGGGGGCGGGGTGCCCTAGGCGATGATGCCAAGGGATGGAGGGTGAGGTGACTATGGAGTTAGCCGTAGGGGGAGATAGGGGGAGGTCGCCACTCGTAGATCCCGTGGTGCAACTTGCCACTAAGTAGAGCCTTGCCCGTCAACCGATCCTGAAAACAAAAGGAAGTCGATGAGAATGAGATAATAGCATTATTGTCAATACAAAATTGAGAGACAGATAAAATATTCCGAGATATCGTAGGAACATGAAGAACATTATGAAATTGAAAAGAAAATGAGGGAGTACGAAGAAAAATTGAACCAATATGATGGATCGGGAGGGCAGAACCATCTCCTATGATAAGGTCGTCATTCCCATCATAGGGTGCATGAGTAGCAAGATTAGCAAGGTCGTGAGTAATATGATGCGATGCTCCACTGTCGATGAGCCAGGTGGAGTTGGAGGGGCCGATGGTGGCTGTGTTGGCACGTGGTTGAGGGGAACGACGAGTGGGCGGAGGTGGGCGGTTTGGAACTTCAATGTGTGGGAACAGGCGCTTAAATTCCTCACAATTTTTGAGGTAGTGAGATTGTGTGTGGCACCATTGGCACTTACCTTTGAAAGGGAGTACCATGGTAGAGAAAGATGAGTGGGAATTGGGATTAGGAAGAAGTGGTGGTTGGTTGGAGCGAGGAGGAGGTTGGCGGTAGGTAGTGGGACGGTGGTGAGCAACATGGATTGACATGGGGAGGTGTGTACGAGGAGGAGGGGATTTGTGTTTGATGGCATGTTCAAATTGGATTAATTTTTCGTGAAGGGCTTCAAATGAGATCGGAGTATCCCTTGCTTTCACAGCATCAACAATGGAGTAATATTGTTCATAGTCAAGCCCATTGATGATCTTAGCTATGAAGTCTTCATGGTCTATTGGTTTGCCCATATGGGCAAGTTCATCGACACAAGCTTTTATTGCTTGCATATACTCAGTTATGGAGAGATCTCCTTTGGAGATAGAGTTGAACCGATCTTTTATTTGTAGTATGTGACCACGGGAGGTGCTAGCATAAGTGTTAGCGAGGTTGGTCCATATTTCATAAGAGGTTTCATGTTTGTTTTGGAGTGAGGTAATAGTTTCGGATAGTGTACTGCGCAAGGCACCGGAGATAAAAGCATCCTGCCGGGACCATGTTTCATGCGCGGGATTTGGAGTAGAAATTTGGGCAGCGGGTTTGGCAGCATCTTTAGGGGCTGCCGGGTCATCAACGAGAATGGTGGCCGATGGGCATGGGTACGATCCGTCTAGGAAGTTGAACAGGCCGTAGCCTCACATGAGGTCACGTACTTGGCGAGCCCAAGACCTGTATGTTAGTAGGGTTAATTCAATGACCTGAGAAAGGTCAATGACGAGAAATGGTTTTGAGGGTTCGGCATCATTTGGAATTATGTTGGATGATCCAGCCATGATACCGAGGAGAGAAGAAGATGAATGTTTGGTGAGTTTAATTTTCAGAGATCTAAAGCTCTGATACCATATAAAGAATGTGCAAAGGATGAATAGTATTGAGTAGTAAGAGCTAGGGCTGTTCAAAAACCGGTCCAGACCGACCAACCGGACCGAACCAGACCGGCCGGTCCAGACCGAACCGGACCTACCCACAACCGGTCCGGTCCCCGGTCCCTCCTCCATGGACTTTCCGGTTTCCGGTCCGGTCCGGTCTAAAACCCAGAAAAAACCGGTCCGGACCGGTAGACCGGTGAACACCCCTTCTCAAGTAATCAAGTTCCCAATATTGTGTGACTTACTGACTTCTGTCAAATTCAAATCCTATAATTCCTATTTCCTATAATACTCAAATTCCCAATATTCCCAAATCATAACTTCCCATAATTCTTATTTCCTATATAATCTTATATTCTTATAATCTTATTAATTCTTATATACTCAAATCATACTCTTTCAGTCTTTCACATGTTTACGTAAATTACATTCAAAATTTCAAATATTCAAATTCACATATTCCCTAGCCCTAAATCCCTAATGCCCTGACTCCCCAGTCCCCTGAGGCTCGGTAGCTCGGACGCTCGGTATCATCATTTCATCATTCATCATCATTCATCAATACATCACTCGAACAGGTATTGTAGTTTTATTTTTTGTTCATAAATCATAACTCGTATAGTCGTATTATCGTTCATTGTTGATTGTTGATCGTTTGATTTTATATTATCGTATATACTCGTCGTAAAGTCGTAATCATCGCATGAAATCATCTAATATTTTATATAATATATATATACTCGTCGTAAAGTCTGCCGCACTGCAATGGTGTGTTGTTGTCTGCTGGAGTGCTGCGTGCTGGTGTCATGGTGTGTTGTGCTGTTGTTGTTTTGTTCTTTTGTTGTTGACTTGTTGGCGTGGACCCTCGGTGAGTCGGTGTACTGTTCTGACTTCTGCAGATCTGCTGTAATGCTAACATGCTGTTGCGGACTTGCGGTGTTGCCTGTTGCCGTTTTGCCGTTTTGTACTTTTGTAGTTTTGTTAATGTGTTAATGTGTTATACACTTATACTGTTAATCTGTTACCCATTGTTATTATTTGTAAATTGTAATTATTCGTAATTTGTACTGTTATTTTATACAATTATTTGTAAATTGTAATTATTGTTAATATTTTATATTGTTATTTGTAATTATTCGTAATTTGTAATTATTCGTTTGAATATTATTTTAATTATTCGCTTATTTGTTATTTTAGAATAATGAGGAGCTCGGTTTCGAAAAAAAGACGGCTTGAACCTGATTTGGAAGAGGTCGTAACGCAAGAGGCGATCACATCGGACTTTGACGTCGGTTTTGACGAGAATATTAATGTTTCTCAGACAAAACTAGAAGGTCCAGAAACAGCTTTATTTCCTGTCAGGCCGAAAGTCCCAGGACGCAAGTACGTCGATGGTAAAAGTAGCAGGAGATCTGCTTATTGGGTGCATTTCCGTGAGTACGACGACGAGGAAGGTAAGCGAAGAGCTGAATGTATCTATTGTGAAAATAAAACTTTTGCAGCTGATAGTAATATAAATGGTTCCAAAAATGTTAAAAACCATTGGATTGCATGCCCCGCTAATCCTGATGCAGCTACAAACAAGTCTAAAGGGAAACAAACTCAGTTAATTTTTGATAGGAGTGAAAATGAAGGGGAAGGTCAATTGAAAGGGTGGGTTTTGAATCTCGATGAGGTTAGAGATGCAGTTGTTTACATGATCATAGTGAACGAGTTACCATTTCGGTTTGTTGAGAAAACTGGTTTCAAACGTCTTATGTATGTGACTTGCCCTACATTTCGTATCCCATCTCGTGTCACTATAACTCGGGATTGTTATCAACTCTTTTGTAATGAGAAAACTAAATTGATCGAGTGTCTTAGAGTTTCATGTCAAAGGGTATCTTTTACCACTGATACATGGACTAACATTCAGAAAATCAACTACATGTGTGTAACTGCTCATTATATCGACAATGACTGGAAGTTGCATAAGAAGATCATTTGTTTTTGTCCTATCTATAGTCACAAGGGTAAGGATATAGCAAACCTTCTCTATGGTTGCTTCAAATCATGGGGTTTAGATGATAAAGTCTTTACTTTGACTGTTGATAATGCTAGTTCTAATGACACTGCTTGTTTGGAACTAAGAAAAATTCTTCAAAATAAGCCTAATACAGTTGGGAATGGGGATTATTTGCATATGAGGTGTGTTGCGCATATTATCAACCTTATTGTGTGGGATGGTTTGAAAAAGAACAAGGACTCAATCAGTAAGGTTAGGTATGCGGTTAAATTTGTTAAAAGTTCTCCTGTGATGGTAGAGATTTGTCGTGGATCCCGCCACCAATTAAATAACCAACTAGCACCTAACGGTAGTTAGGGTAAGTCGGGTCGTGTCCACGGAGACGGTATTGCAATGTTTAGACTAAATCGGCCTAAAACAAGACTATGCTACCAAACAAACACAAAGAGCTACTAATTGATGAATTATGATGAGAGGAGATGAAAGTAGACTAATGAAGAACTATGATGAACTAGACTATCAAATAATAACTAAACACAAGCCAACTAAAGAGAAATGCTAAACAATGCTAATAATCCAACTAACTAGCAACCTAAAGAAATGAAGACTAGCTAAGCTAACAAGATGAATCAAATATGGAAAAGAGGTGGGTTAGGTTGGGTTCATAAGAGTAGTAAGGTGACTTGGGTGGTCAAAGGTGTCCACATACTAGGCAAACAATGAGTAGAGGAAGACTAGCATGAGAAGCATGGCCACTACAACTCAAACAAGCATTTCAACAAACACATGGTGTGCCAAGAATGTGACTAACAATAAGGATTTACCCCTTGTCCCTAATCAAACCCTAATCACCCATAATCTACCCTTAATCCCCCTACTAACCCACAAGTAATCTACTCACTCATAATCAAAGAAAAACTAACAATAATAAGAAGAGAACACAACATCACAACCCTAACATTCACCATCAAGAACAATAACAATCAATAACAACAAACACTAAGTAAAGATTCAAACTTGATTCAATATCAATAAACAAGAGAAAAGAAAGTTATACCAACAATAGGATGATGAAAAGATGATATCTTGCATAAAAGAGAAACCCAAATAATCCCAAGGTTGTCAATCTTGGAGAAATCTTCAAGTATCTTCTTAATACAAGCACTAATTAACTAGGATTAACTAAGATTAACTAAGGATTAATGAGATATTCAAACTAATATGAGGAACTAAATCTAGGGTTTATATGTTGTAGAGAGGCTTAAGAGAGGCTAAACTAATGTAGGATCCATAAACAATACAAGAGGGAAGTATTTATAGGGTTACAAATGGAAGGGAATTGGAAGAAAAGAAATGCGGGTTACAGCCTGTCATCCCGACCGGGACGGACCCACCATCCCGACCGGGACGGCCTTGCAGTGGCACCCTCCAAAGTGCACTTCATCCCCGACGGGATGAGGTGCATACCCGTCGGGGATGAGTCTTGTAGGCCTCCAATATGACCCTTTTGGTTCCTCCTTGCTTCACATGAGCTTCTCATCGATTCTCGGGACTCGGGATCGGATCTCGGAGGCTCGGGATTGGGTCCCAAAGTCTCGGGGTCGATTCCGAAGCATCGAGTCATCGTTCCTTTACTCCGTTGGCTCCAAAATGTGTATGTATAGAGTCGGAATCGCTCCAACTCTTCCAAATCGGTCTCGGGAACCTGAAACGAACTAAAGGAAGCATAAGAAGCCCCTAAACCGCTCCCAAGGAGCGATTCCACAAGGAAAATGGGACCAAAATACTACGAAATAGGCGCTACAAACTACACTAATCAACTCCCCCACACTTAACCCTTACTCGCCCTCGAGTAAGCACATACTAACTACTATACTAGCCGAATGGGTATTAGCGCACCCTACGCCCTTTCAACTCACGCGAGTGCACTTAGAGGAAAAGTGCACTCCGCAAGGCAAGTCGGGTCTTGCGACAAAACTGTGGATGCAACCGGACATAAAACATATAAACAACAAACACACAAACAAACACACAAAAGGTTGCACCCAAAAGAAAACAAATACCGCTTCCCTCGAACAAGCGGTGAAAGAAGCACCGGTTTGGGACTCGAGGTAAGTGAAAACGTTCCCAAGCTAGCAATACAAACCGAGGCGGACTAAACCCTAATAGTATGACGACAAAGCAATAAAAATGTTGGTAACTTACCTCAGTTCCTCCTAACCTTCTAAGAACGTACTACGGGACGATCGGCGGGATGGAAAAAGGATGAACCACGGTGTTAGTCGACACTGTAGGTAAGTGAGACCCCGCCCCCTTTAGCAAAGAGCCAAGAGGGTCGTCCCATGTCCGAAACCGCCTAACTAGTCCAAGTAAAAAGGTGGAAATATGCAAAATGAGGGAAGACCGACTAATACCGCTATCATCCTTCCTCGGGACTCGGTCCTTTGGTAGGCTCTTCACGGCAAAGTCGGAAAAAGGCTTATTTTGAGCGGTAGGGGTTATTTTTGTGAATCGGGTTTTCTTTTCGCATTTTCTCTTTTCTTTTGCATTTTTGCCTTGTTTTGCCATGCCACTCTTTTTCTTCTTTTCTATTTTCTTTTTGGCTTTTGTGCCTTTTCTTTTTCTTCATTCTTCTCTTTCTTTCCTTTGCCCTTTTTGGCAAGATTTGGCTTTTTGGCATTTCTTTGTATGACAAGAAAGAGAGAACTCAACAAATTGCAAATTTATTTGTGGTTATGTGTAGGAGGTAGGGGAATGGGTGAGTCGGGACGAGCCCCTTCCCTTCAAACCCACAAAAAGTGGAGAACTTGGACTAATTAAACAATCCCAAACACGGTCACCTAGGGGACGGGACTCGGTAACCAAGGCCTTTTCACACCGTGGGTGGTCATAATGGTCAAAAGTGCAAATCCCGTAGTAAATCCCTAGTAAGCTAGGTGGACTCAAGGTAAAGGACCAACGAAATCATTGATTTAGGGTCATTCTACTAGATTAAAGTCCAAGACTCGGTTTATACAACTAGGAAGGGAAAGTACACACTCACACACTAGCCTCTAAACCGGGTTTTCGAAAACCATTTACACACAAGACACACAACAAAACACAAAACAAAGACTCAACGAAAACGAAAGAAAAAAGAAACAAAAGCAACAAAACAAGAACAACACAAAACAAACACATAGAGAACACAAACACCACCCCTATCATCCAAACAAGCCACCAAATCATCCACACTTTACAAAGCTCCACCCGAGCACACAACATCACAATCTCCTCCAAACTCCGCAAGAGGTAAAGAAGAAAAAGAGATAAGATGTTACCGGGAGTCTTGAAAGCCTTCCAAAGTTAACGGTGATTTAAGCAACCTATAAGGAAAGAGGAGGCAAAACACACACAATACAACAAATACACGACATAAAGACACAAAAGGAAAACACACAAAAAGGAAAATCTTTTTGATTTTTATGAAAAAAATTCAAATTTTTATGGATTTTAAAGATTTTTTCGAAAAACTACAAAAATAAAGCTAACTATGCTAGAATACCACTCCCCCACACTTAAGTCGAGCCATGTCCTCATGCTCGACCGTAGTGCATGGGAGCACAAAAGAAACTACGAAAATAAAGCTAGAAATCAAAAAGAAGAGTGGAGAAAAGTGTAGAAGGTGTCCGGCCGGGGTGTAGTCAAGTCACCATGGGCCGAGACAAGAAAAAGATATGGAAGGGGGAAGAAAAATAAAAAGAAGGAAATAAAAGGAAATGGGAGGGGAGGACTAGGTGTAATTACGTCACCTAGCCCGGATTCCGCCTAAATCCGACTAAATCCTCAAAAAGAAAGAGTGAAAAACTTGGAAAATTTGGATTTTGAAAATGACACTCGATGTAATCACATCATCGAGAGTCGGGAGCAAGCACACCAAGGCCTCGAAGGCCACCATGACACAAATGATAAGAGGGAAAGGGAATAAACCAAGAAGACAAGCTATATAAACGGAAAAGAGAGGATAGTTGCCGTACCATACGGTTACCAACTCACTCGCTCCATCGTCTCGTAAGTCAAAATAGGCACTTAGCTTGTCCATGTCGTCGTTATTCCTCTCCACTTGCGATCCGGTTCCATGGTTGGGGCACAAATGCAAAATGAGGTGGGTTTTGAATGCGAAAGTCGGTTTGAAGTGAATAGAAAGTGAGGTGAAGACATGTATGTGAGGTGTAAAGGTCATACAATGAGAGTAAGGACATGTAGGGAGGTTGGGAGGGGGTATAAAGTGGTTGGGTGGTCTCAAACAACGAAGAAAAGAGCCAACGGAGGACAGGGGGTCCATCCCGATCGGGATGGGTGGTCCCGGTCGGGATGGCTGTCTCGTCCCGGTCGGGAAGACCTCGTCCCGGTCGGGATGAGCTGTCAGTGAACCCAACTTTTGTGCACCTCATCCCGGACGGGATGGCATCCTTCCCGGTCGGGATGGGCCTTCCATCCTGGACGGGATGACCTCTTCTAGGTCGGGAAGAGTCCCCAAACCCTCTATAGCTCCCAAAAGCTCGTTCCAAGCTTCAAAAACCGACTTCCCTTCACACAATCCAAGCTCCAACAATGACCGCTCTTCCCTAGGAATCACTTCCACTTCACTCCTATCACATTAAACTCAAACAACACATCAAATTCCCTCCCTCACAACGCTCATCAATCATCCAAATAATCAAGTAATCACAAAAGCAAACAAACTACAAGAGAAAGAGATATATACAAAGGGACGGTTCTTGTGGAACTCCGTCAAACCAAGGTGGTACATTCTTCATTCTTTTTCAACAACCAAAACTAGTTCCATCTCCATCAAGGGCACGAAGAAACAAGTCGAAGGCCCTAGCAAAGTCTTCAATCAAGCTAGTAACATAAGCATCCACAAACCAAGGCTCTTCATGACCTTGTCTCGACGTTCCCGGGGCATCCCGATCTACTAAGTTCAATGGCTTGAACTTGTACTTTCGATCCTTCGGTATATACCCAAACGTCCATCTATCCTCATGTGGCCCCAAGGGAGGCTCATCTTCATCCTTTTTGCTCTTTAACTTGTCATTAAACCCATGACATGGGCTCTCATCCTCCTCCAAATCGGAGTCATCATCCTCAAGTACATAGGAGCTCTTGTTCATGCTTTGTCCCGACTCAAACCCTAGATCGGTGTCTTTCTTGGCTTGGATCATATTGCACGACTCATTACTAGTAGGCGGAGTGTTGCCTTGGAGGTCAAACATTAAATTCTCTTCGCCTAACTCGAAGGTGATCCTATCATTCTTCACATCGATCATGGCACCGGCGGTGTGTAGAAATGGGCGCCCAAGAATAATAGGAGTGAAAGCATTTTCCGGCATGTCAAGCACAATGAAGTCAACCGGAATGAAGAACTTCCCAATTTGTACCGGCACATCCTCAAGCATCCCCAATGGTCGGTTGAGTGAACTATCGGCCATTTGGAGTGTAACGGATGTACGCTTAAGCTCCTTCATCTTAAGCCGGTAACAAATGGAATAGGGGATGATGCTCACACTCGCACCCAAGTCACATAATGCCCTCTCGATCTTGTAGTTGCCTATGGTGCACGGGATCGAGAAACTACCCGGATCCTTCAACTTTGGAAGTGTCGCTCACCACCCTTGTGAACGCGACGATCTCTTCCTTGTCGACGGATCTCTTCCTAGCCAAGATTTCTCTCATGAATTTTCCATATGCCGGGATTTGGGTAAGTAATTCGGTGAACGGGACACTAACATCCAACTTCTTCACAATGTTAAGGAACTTGTCATATTGAGAGTCTACCTTAGTCTTCATTTGCCTTTATGGGTAAGGCAACTTGACTTGGTATTTATTTTGCTCAATCGGGGTGGACTCTTCAAATGACACTTTCTTTTTACCCTTATCTTTAGCTTGAAGTGGGGGAAGCTTGTCTTGTTGAGGTTTCTCAACCTCCCATAAAACTTGCTCCTCCGTTGGATTGTCAAAGCTTGAGCTCTCTTGAGTTGGAGGTGTCATCTTTCTTGTCGGTTCTTGCACCGGCTCTTGCTCACTCGGGAATGAAGGGGGGTCATAAGATGTACCTCTCCTTGTGGTGATGGCATTGACATGCTCAAAAGTCGGAGTTACACCTTGAGGGGGTAATTGCCCTCTTTGTCTTGAGGAACTTCCCGATGCAAGTTGTGCTACTTGATTCTCAATCATCTTCATGTGAGTTTTCATTTCCTTGTTGTCCATTAAAATTTGATTAATGGCTCCTTGTTGTGACATTTGTGCATCCATCATTTGCCTTTGTATGTCGAAATCCCGTGGTGGGGATGATGGATTATGCGGAGTATTGGTGAGGGCTAACGGAGTACCATAGTCATGAGTAGGAGATCGGCTCCTAGGCTTGCTTTGTTGTTGATTGCCTTGAGTTGCTTGATGTTGACGGTTCCCTTGGAACCCATGATAATTGCCTTGATTAACGCCTTGATTGTTGCCATGGTTGTGGTTTTGATAGCCTTGGTTGAAGTTCCCTTGTTGGAATCCTTGATTGTTGTTGAATGAACCTTGGTTACTTTGCTTGAAGTTGTTGAAAGGCCTTGAGTTGCCTTGGTAACCTTGGTTGTTGTCCCTTAAGGGAGGTGGAACATAAGGACGATGTTGTTGATGGTGTTGAAAGGCTTGTTGTTGAGGGACTTGATTGGAAGCTTGGTATTGATTAGAATAGGAAGCACCTTGCTTGAATGCTTGAAAGGCATTCACTTGCTCAATACTCCCTCTACAATTCATAGGGTCATGACCAACGATTCCACAAGTGTCACACATGCCATAATAAGGCAAAGGAGGTGCAAATCCCAAAGCATTCACTTCATGAATTGAGGCTTGGTTGGAGGAACCGATGCTTTGGACTTGAGTGAGGTGACCTTGAAGCTTCTTGTCAATGGATTCCATGTGTGTCTTCAATTGAGCCCCAAGGTCAATGCTTAATTGGGTTATAGCATCAACCTCGTGCCTACCTCCTCGATTTGCCTTCCTAGGCCTTGAATATTGCGAATTATGCACCGCCATCTCTTCGATTCTCGCCCATGTTTGGTCATCATCGACCTTGGTGAACCTACCATTAGAGCCCATGTTAAGTATAGTTCTTGAGTCCTCATAAAGACCGTTCCAAAATTGTTGGACCAAGAACCATTGTGAAAGTCCATGATGGGGGCACGATCTAACCAAAGACTTGAACCGCTCCCAAGCTTCATATAAGCTCTCTTCATCCCGTTGTTGGAAACCGGTGATGGAGGCCCTAAGCAAGTTAGTCTTCTCCGGAGGGTAGAAAGTTTGGTAGAATGCCAATGCAAGTTTCTTCAAAGTGTCGATGCCCATGGTTGCCCTATCGAGACCTTTAATCCATTGCTTCGCTTTTCCAATAAGAGAAAATGGAAATAAAATCCATCGGATTCGATCTTGTGTAACCCTGGGTTGAGAGATAGCGTCGCAATAATCGGAGAAGGTCTCCATATGTTGGTGCGGGTCTTCGGTGGGCAAACCACTAAATTGATTCCTTTCCACAAGTTGAATGAAGTGGGTCTTGGCCGTAAAATTTCCGGCATATGCGGCCGGTAGAGCATTGGGTCCCGGCAAGACATCTTTCGTAAATGTAGAGTGGGAGGAAAACTTCGGCATTATTGGATGTAAGGGAGAAGATGGTGTAGATGGAGTTGAAGTAGATGTAGAAGGGGAGCTAGGACTAGAATCTCCAAAGGGATTGGTGAAATTCCCTTCGGCCGTCTCTCGATATGCTTCCTCAATATCGCTTCCTTGAGCTTGCTCTTGATGGGTATTGCTTGCACTTGGTTGAGAGATCCTAAACCGATTAATCGTCCGTTGGCGAAAAGCTTGAAAAAGCCTCTCCGGCTCTGGATTAAAGAGAAAGGATTCGCCTCTCCGCCTAGGCATACACTACACACTAGAACAAACGTGAGAATACCTAGTGCTTTATGGGCACTAGGTAACGACAATAAACAAGCACAACTAGAGACAAAGAGAAAAGAAAGCTAAGAAAGCAAGAAAAACTAGAGAATATTCACAAGAGATGATAGAAGGCACAAAGAAGGGTAGCTAAGTCTAGAAATAAGCAAACAAAGTCTAAACAATGCACCGTCCCCGGCAACGGCGCCAAATTGATGGTAGGGATTTGTCGTGGATCCCGCCACCAATTAAATAACCAACTAGCACCTAACGGTAGTTAGGGTAAGTCGGGTCGTGTCCACGGAGACGGTATTGCAATGTTTAGACTAAATCGGCCTAAAACAAGACTATGCTACCAAACAAACACAAAGAGCTACTAATTGATGAATTATGATGAGAGGAGATGAAAGTAGACTAATGAAGAACTATGATGAACTAGACTATCAAATAATAACTAAACACAAGCCAACTAAAGAGAAATGCTAAACAATGCTAATAATCCAACTAACTAGCAACCTAAAGAAATGAAGACTAGCTAAGCTAACAAGATGAATCAAATATGGAAAAGAGGTGGGTTAGGTTGGGTTCATAAGAGTAGTAGGGTGACTTGGGTGGTCAAAGGTGTCCACATACTAGGCAAACAATGAGTAGAGGAAGACTAGCATGAGAAGCATGGCCACTACAACTCAAACAAGCATTTCAACAAACACATGGTGTGCCAAGAATGTGACTAACAATAAGGATTTACCCCTTGTCCCTAATCAAACCCTAATCACCCATAATCTACCCTTAATCCCCCTACTAACCCACAAGTAATCTACTCACTCATAATCAAAGAAAAACTAACAATAATAAGAAGAGAACACAACATCACAACCCTAACATTCACCATCAAGAACAATAACAATCAATAACAACAAACACTAAGTAAAGATTCAAACTTGATTCAATATCAATAAACAAGAGAAAAGAAAGTTATACCAACAATAGGATGATGAAAAGATGATATCTTGCATAAAAGAGAAACCCAAATAATCCCAAGGTTGTCAATCTTGGAGAAATCTTCAAGTATCTTCTTAATACAAGCACTAATTAACTAGGATTAACTAAGATTAACTAAGGATTAATGAGATACTCAAACTAATATGAGGAACTAAATCTAGGGTTTATATGTTGTAGAGAGGCTTAAGATAGGCTAAACTAATGTAGGATCCATAAACAATACAAGAGGGAAGTATTTATAGGGTTACAAATGGAAGGGAATTGGAAGAAAAGAAATGCGGGTTACAGCCTGTTGGTCCCGACCGGGACGGATCATCCCGACCGGGACGGAGCCACCATCCCGACCGGGACGGGTTGGTCCCGACCGGGACGGCCTTGCAGTGGCACCCTCCAAAGTGCACTTCATCCCCGACGGGATGAGGTGCATACCCGTCGGGGATGAGTCTTGTAGGCCTCCAATATGAACCTTTTGGTTCCTCCTTGCTTCACATGAGCTTCTCATCGATTCTCGGGACTCGGGATCGGGTCTCGGAGGCTCGGAATTGGGTCCCAAGGTCTCGGGGTCGATTCCGAAGCATCGAGTCATCATTCCTTTACTCCGTTGGCTCCAAAATGTGTATGTATAGAGTCGGAATCGCTCCAACTCTTCCAAATCGGTCTCGGGAACCTGAAACGAACTAAAGGAAGCATAAGAAGCCCCTAAACCGCTCCCAAGGAGCGATTCCACAAGGAAAATGGGACCAAAATACTACGAAATAGGCGCTACAAACTACACTAATCATCCTGCTAGAGTGAAATTCTTTAAGTTTGTCGCAAAGAGGTATACACAATCTGAGAAGTCATTATCTCTTGACGTGCCTACTAGATGGAACTCTACATTTGATATGTTGGAAACCGCTTTGAAATTTAAGGATGTATTTGGTGATGTAAATGTTCCAGTTAACCCTTTAGGAAATGAACTTGGTTCAGATGATGTTGATGAGTTTGGGAATCCTATTGAGGTAGAACATTCTGGTGCTCCTAGTGACCATGATTGGGTTGTAGTTGAATCGTTGATGAAATTTTCGAAGGAGTTTAAAGTTTTGACTGAAAAAATTTCTGCTTCATTGTATGTGACTAGCGATTCTAGTTTCTTTTTCATTGCTCGTGCACTTCATCAGTTAAATAAATTTAGTGCTAGCGATGATGATGACTTTAAAGCTATGTCATGTGCTATGAAAAAGAAATTTGACAAGTATTGGGGAGATGTTGAGAAGATGAATGTCTTGGTTTATATGGGAGCTATTCTTGATCCGCATGTTAAGTTAGTAGGTTTGAAGTTTGCTTTCACTAGTGTTTATGATGCGCCTAAAGATGAAGAAATGAGCAAGCTAGTGTATACTAAAGCAATGGGGTTATTTGATGAGTATAGGAGATTATATGCTCCTTTGGCTCCTCAAAATGATGAGAGTACACATGTTGTGGGTATTAGTGTTGGTGTTGGACATGATGATTCTTTAGATTTCAAAAAAGCTATTGAACGCCAAGTTCGGAGGACAAGGTCGAATAGTGGGTATTCAAAATCCGAGCTTGATAGATATTTGGAGGAAATACTTGGGGAACACGAAGAAGATTATGATGCGTTGACATGGTGGAAACTGAACGCTCCTAGGTACCCTATTTTATCACGTTTAGCACGTGACGTTTTAGCAGTGCCTATTTCTACTGTAGCTTCAGAGTCCTCTTTTAGTGCCGGTCGTCGACATCTATCACCATTTAGAAGCTCATTGACCCCAAAGGTAATATATATATTTAGACATTTTAGTTCTTATTTATTTCTTTGAATGTCTATTGAAGACTTTAACCACAAAAATTTATTATTTTATGTCATCTAAGATTGTTGAAGCACTCTTATGTGCACAAGATTGGATTCGGCCAAGAAATGATAAAGGGCTTAACATGGAAGAGAAGTTAGAAGAACTTGAAAAACTTGAAAAAGGTATTTCCGAACTTATAGGCTTATTTAGTTACTTACTTCTATTAAATTTATACATTATTATTCTTATTGCCGACTTACTTAATATTTTCCTAACATAATTTGTCAATTTAATTTTATATAGATTTGACGAATACGACAATAATTGATGAAGAAGATGTCGTTGTCCAACTTTGAAGAGTTGAAGACCGAAGACCTCAAAGATTCGAAGATTTTATTAGTCTCGTCAATCGTCATTATTAAATTTTAAGAATACATTATTAGTTTCGTATTTTATTTTTACCTTAGACTTTGCTATTTAGTTCTCAATTCTTTATGAGTTATGACTACGTTATTTACGTATTCATTTATAAACAATTTACGTTGGAACGTTTCATCTTAACCAAATTCTTACAAGTTACAAATTTACAATTAGCCGTACGTAACCACGCGCCATCCGGGTCGACCGGTCCGGTCCGGGTTAAGACCGGTCTGACCGGTCCGGTCCCGGTCCGGTCTAACACATGACCGGTCCGGGTTTCGGTTCTGGCTCGAGCACCTGACCGGTCTTCGGTCCAACCGGGTCTGGTCCGGTCTGGTCCGGTTCCGGACCGGTGAACACCCCTAGTAAGAGCTACATTTATACAGGAGTAGTATCATATTATCTACAGGAATAATCACACTAAATGTAAACACTAACTTAAATAAACAAGATTATGATATGAGATGATACTATTGACATACATACAAAGATACATAATAAACTATAATCAACAACTATTGATTGAGAGTATCAGGATTATTATTTCCAATACTAAATATATATTCCATAACGTTAGGATTTTTTTTTGAAATCTAACTACTTTTAAGATCCTAACAATTTATTATATATCATGTACCTAATATACAAAATAAATATCCTAACGATTTACTACTATCAAGGTTATTTGAAATGTCAAAAATACGAATTTGACGTTCGAAATGTTGAAATATCATATTTTACATAATTATATTTACTATACATATAATTATATGTAAATATCCATTTACATAACAATATAACTAATATACATATAATTATAACGATTTACTACTATAAAACGTGTATATGTAATTATATGTTAAAGTATAAATATAAGTTATAACATATATTAAAGTATGTGCAATTATATGATTGTATATACAATTATATATTTTAAATGTGTTATATATAAACGAAGATATAACATTATAATATCGGAAGAGTTAAGATATAACGTTATAATATGAATGTTGCATAATATGAAGTGTTAAGATATAACGTTATGGTTATAACGTAAAATATGCATTAAGTATACTAAATAAAAATATGAAGAATAAAAAAAATCCGTTTAGTAGGCGTATATATATACTAAATACGAAAAATACACATAAAAAAGAACCGTATAGTAGCCGTATAGTAGGCGTATATAAATACGAAAAAAATACATGAAGGAAATGACAATCTTGCCCCTAAAATAAAGAAAGGATGGGAAATGGGTTAAGTGATAGGACGATTTTGCCCAATTAACGTGGGAGCTCAGAGCGAGGAATTGTGAGATTTCAGGCATGTCACGTCAGCTGAGATGGTGTTATCTTTATACTAGTATAGCACCCGTGATAAAATCACGGGACTGAAAGATGAGACTAATAACATTTTTGTATTTCAAAGGTTTCAAAAACTTTATTTTGTCAAAGCCGTCATACGTAGTATTTTGGGAATACTGAAACACATTAGCGGTTACCGGGAATCAGTAATTGAGTATTGTAAGATCGTTTATCCACTTAATTTTTGTTATTTAATAATTAGTTGTTCCGTCATTATTAATGACAATCTTGAAGTATATAGAAAAGGTGTAGAACTCGTTTTTTAATCAAAAAAATCTTAGGTATGAAAAGCAGCCTCGGAAAGAATAAAGCCATTAAAAAAAATTCAAAAAGAATTCTAAGTCGAAAGAGTTTGGAAAGGGAATTGTTTTAATACTATCAATGGTTATGGTATCAACCTCATCTTCATCTGGTACATCTACAATTTGAAGGGAATTGCTCAGTGCAGGGGTTGAGATGTTATATAGGGAAGGAAGTGATGCAATGAGTATGTATAACTTATGTACGTAGTAGTCATATTAAATATAAGAAGATATTTTTATCATAAACTTAATCCAAATATTAAGAATTCGATCCAGGACATGTCTGAGAAAGTGACAACCTCGGGAATGTCAATGTCAAAATGGAAAGTAGTGGCATTGTAAGTGGTCTGCAACCTCCAAAGGCATGATATAAAAGTAAAAATTGGAACCGGTTTTATATGATAGTGCAACACAACGATTTATAAAATTAATAGATACAGTAAAAACGCCATATACTTAAAATATGAAAGGGTTAAAAAATTTCATACGCTCGAATTTCTTTACTTCGACGCATTTAATGACAATAACCTTAGACTGCTTGGGGCGAGGTTGCTTCTTCATTAAATTCGGAAGGTCAGTGGTATGGGGTGACCACAACGTGCAAGATACTTGACAGCACCTGAAAATTATATATATATATATATATATATATATATATATATATATATATATATAATACGTAAATTTGAGAAGGTTTGTGCATCGACAAATATGTATATAGGTAGAAAATATAAAAACTATTAAAAAAAGTTTCAACCTTTATATCTTTGAGCTTGATGTTCCGATATTCAAGGCCATTGTTTGTCTGATTTAGAGGTAGAACCAATCTCAAAAGGCAGTCCAACTAAATCTGTATATTATTGTTGATGAAATAAAAATTTGTATTAGATATATGACATCCATTTATACACTACCAAAATACGATGTATATATAGTATCGTACCGATGTAGTGAGTTGTTGGAACTCGATCATTCACAATGTCCTCAAAATTGGCAAAACGGAGCCCGTATAAGAGTATAGAGTGCTCACCAACAAAAGGGATGACTTTACTACCATATTCAAACTGTAAACGAAAAGGGCTTGAAGTAACCTTGTCATACCCGATGTTGGTACCAACAGTCAAGCTCCGAATAGTATAGACCGCCCCAATAGATAGTGTGTTGATAGATTTACTCGAAATTTGCTTGCATATACAGTCCCTTGAATTATTTCGTTCAAAATAAAACATCAGTAGTGTTTGTTAGAACACAACAACGATTAGAGTAAATAGACGATGTACTACCCTCACGATCATGGCTTTGAGTCTGGTGCCCTGTAACGATTACAGTAACGATGTTCGTAATATTTTGAATCCTAGCTATTAGAAAATTAATGTCGACAACACTCAAATACACTAATATTGAACGAAAAACTATTATTTGCTTTAACTAAATACAAAAACTCCGTAAATTTACCTCAGAATCAAGCATTAAGACCTCGTTTGAGTCAGTCTTTTTCTTGTCTTCATCACGGGACACGTCCAACGATGTACTACCCTCACGATCATGGCTTTGAGTTTGGTGGCCTGTCCGAGCTCTGGGATGGTTTTGAACTCGTCGATCGACATGGCGCGATATGACTGAATATGGGTCGTCTGTTAAGTTTTGTGTGTAGTATAAGCTTTAGTTTTGGTTTAGTATGTCGACAATTGCAAATGAATTCACTTTGCTTTTTTTATATACATAGAACAACACACCCGACAAATATTACCCTAACATTTTTGCCTCAATTAACAATACCAAAATAATGTTTCCGAAATAAGTTTAAAATAATAAGGTAACCAAATAATTGTGATTACAGTTATATTTGTGAAAGACATTTGTTTTCATTTATATTTTGGAAAATATTGGCAAGATTTTGATTTGAAAATATATCAAATGAATTTGGCCATATATTGTTCATGTCAATATATAACGCGGTTTTTGTAATATATTATACATTGTTCATACACTTAAATTATCTTTATTATATTCTCAATTTTGAATCAATTGATTTGTCGTATATAACGTAAGATCTTTATCTTTATCTTTTAAATATTTTGCATTGGGTGGAATCTCGTGATTATTGATTCATTTTGGATCAATTAATCGAAAATTTTGGACAATTCCATATTTGACGAAAGATTTTGTACAAATTCTATAAATTATGCAATAATCTGAAGATTTAAATATCTCGTGATTATTGATTAATATTGGATCAATTATGCCAAAAATTAGTCCCCTTCCAAAATTGATCAAAATTGTCTACTAAATTGAAGATATCAATGTAAATGGAGATTTTAAAAAAATTGTTCAAAAGAATATATTAAACTTTTCAAATCTACTTTAATTAATTTTGCATTAAGTTAATTAATTAAATAAATATCATTTTTAATTGTCCAAATGTTAAATTAGAATATATTCTCAGCTCTCTAAATTTTTTTTAAGATGTGATAAAAGGAATACATTTCAATTTATATATTCTACATAAAAATTTTAGAATACAAAAATTATATTTTATATTAAGGACTACTTGATTTATTTAACATTTAAAATTGGTGACATTAGTTGTATAAAATATTAATTCATTACTGTAATCATCTCAAAGATATTAGCAATTTTTGTACAATTTAATTAGATAAATTACCAATATAATTTATAATGTGGTCAATTGATTTTAAAGTTACCTGTCATTTTGGCATTTTTCGCAAAATTTAAATTTTTTAAAAGTTAATATTGATTTTAAAAATTTTCGATGAAAATTTAAAGTCTACATATATAAAATTTTGGACTACAAATATTGTATTTAAAGTTAATATTAAGGTTATTAAATTTTTTCACAATGGTTCACAATTTTTTAATTTTTTTGTTGAATGGTCCTCGATTTGAGAATAGAGGGACTTGGTATGCAATTTATATATAAAAGGAGGATGATAGTTGTAAGTGCGATGAGGGAGCTCCGTTGAGGGAATGAAAGAATTTCACTGCGTCACGTAGGATGTGTTGGGGTCTTCTTTTATATAATAAATTAAGATAAATTAAGATTTGTAGCAATATTAAGGTAATTTGTTGTGAGATCATTAGTATTGGGTCTCTTATCGATTAAAGTCAAGTTAATAAGGTTCTTAATTTAACCTCGAGTCAAATAGATTTTGAACGTTTGATTCATTCGAATGTTTTATTAACTTTAGCGGTTAGTGTCACATAGTTATACTCCGGAGTAGAAACAATTGAGGGAGCAGTAAAGACTTAGGCAAATACTTGTAACGGATCACGGTTTGCCCAAATGAAATGTAAACGCCAGATTCGTGTGTTTCCTTTAAACCCAACATTTTCCCACCAAAATTCTTCCTAATTCACTAAGGCCCTGTTTGGTAAACAACAGAATATTATTAGCAGAAGCAGATTTAGAAAGTAGATTTGACTAGCAGAATCAATTGACAGGTTTGACTGGCAGATTTATTAGCAGAAAATTTTAATAGTGTTCGATTATTAACTGTTTTAGATTAGCGGATTGTTTAACTGTTTTGTAAAATGACAAAAAAGGACATAAACAATTTTTTAATTAAATATACGTCAATTTCTTCTCACACCAACAATTTCAATAGTTAATATCGTCGATTTCTTCTAATATTGATTAAAGTTGATATTTCTTGAGTTGATATTAATTAATAGAGAGTCATGAATTAATTACTGCAACAAATAATTGTTTATCAAATTCATGTACTTCTTCCGTTTAATTTTTATCTTCCCATTTTAATATAACATTCACCTATATATTAAAAGAATGACAAGATAAAAAATAGGGGAAGCAAAGTATAAAAAAATCAAAGGGAGGAAAAAGTACTTAGAATGATGAATTCCATGAAAGAGTTTAGAATAATGACAACATGAATAATGAAAATATGGTTTAAATTGTAAAAGGGTAAAGTGATAAATAAAGAAGAAAAGTAATCCGCTAAGCTCAATATGCTGCTCTTAGCAGCATATTGCAAAACGGCATATTCGACCCCAATATGCTATTACAATCCGCCATTTACCAAACACTACCATTAGCATATTTTGTGTCAAACCCGCCATTTACTCTCAATATGCCAATTTTTTACGGATCCACCATTTACCAAAAACCCTCCTAAATCACTAACCAAATCCTTTCACTTCCTTCTAATTTCTCAAGGTTCTCTCTCTAATTCAAACCTCTTCTTCTATAACCTATATGCAACTTCAGGTAAAATCCCCATTATATAGCTTCACTTTTAAACCCTAATTTTGCATTTTCGAACTACTTCTACTATTTTAATTGGTCAGTGTGCAATTAAAGTAAAACCCAATATGCTCGATTTGTCATATCTCACAATTATAAACTTTTTTGGTACTTACAAGGGTATTGAATACTTGATTTTTGCCCAAATGGTGTGATTTTGGTTTGTTAATTTTGATTAGCTTTTCTGTTTGATTTGAGAAATCCGCATTTGTGTTTGTTAGTTGTGTTGAATTTGGATTCGGATTTTTTGTTTTTTGTGGGATCTATACGATTGATCTTGTATGAAGTGGAGTGACTTTGAATGAAATGGGTTGCATATTGTTTTTCGATTCGCATTTGCGCAAGTCTTTGATTATTGCTCGAATGTTATAGGTAAAATGGAGAGTACTATTGTAGCTGTAGATGTGGGGAAGGAGATTGTAGAATGTGAAAGTAGTAATAGGCATAAAAAGAGGTCATTGGCCTGGGATCACTTTGAAAAGCTACCTTCTCTAAACAAAGATCAAGGGAAAGCCAAATGTAAATATTGCGATACACTTTTCAATTCTACACCTAGGAGTGGGACATCTCACTTGAAGCGTCACATGGAACGCTGTGTAAGACGTGGACCTCTTGCTGCTGTTGATGTCAAACCGATCTCAATGGACTTTGGGTTGGCCGACTTTGAGGGTAGTGCCAATAATATGAGGCTTGGAAAACGGGTTTCAAAGGTTTGGCAAGAATATGAGTTATTTCTTGCTCCGAATATGAATGATGCAAAGGCCAAATGCAAGCATTGTAACTTGGTTCTATCTGCAGCCTCCAAGAACGGGACTTCTCATCTAAAGCGGCATTTAAATAAATGTGCACCGCGCAAAGCGGTGATGGGTGACCAATATTTTAGTCCAAGTGAACTTTTTGCCGAAGAAAACAATTTAAATGAAATTTCTAAATTTCTAAATGGAAATAGTGGCATTAAATCCCTACCGGTGATGTGTGAGACTTTGGTTGGATGTAGCAATTCAACACAGAGTGGTGTGGTTCACCAGGATGAATTTCAGAGATTTGTATCAGTCTGCATAATAAAAGGAGCCCATCCGTTTAGCTTTGTGGAAGAGAGTGGCTTTAGGTCTATGATGTCCAAAGCTTGTCCGCAGTTTAAGCCATTTAGTCGAGATGTTGTGAGGAGAGAACTGTTCTCTATGTATGTGAAAGAAAGGGAAAATATCAAAGAACTGCTAGCAAAGGCACCAGGGCGCATATGTTTGACCGTTGGTAATTGGAAAGCTAGAGACACAAAAGAAGAGTATATCTGTGTTACGACACATTTTATAGATGATAAGTGGAAACTGCTTAGAAGAGTCTTGTGTTTCAAGGCCTTAGCACCTCCTTATGATGGGACTTATATTGTAGATGAATTGGCATGTCTGTCATCTCAGTACAATGTCGAACGCAAGACCTTCACGATCACAGTGGATGAAGCTTCTTATAATGAGTCTATGGTTTCTTCCATCAAGAGAGGTCTCCTGACCAAGAAAGCTCTTGTAAGTGGTGGCTTCTTTTTCCAAGTGAAGTGCTGTGCTCATATGCTAAATTTTCTCGCAGAATCTAGTTTGAAGTTGGTTGAAGGTTCTCTTGAAAAAATCCGTGAATTGGTCAAGTATGTTAACAAATTGCCACTACAAAGAAAGAAGTTCTTTGACCTAGCTGAGAAGACATTTGAATTGCGGTCAAGGAAACGATTGAGCCTTGATGTTTTGCATAGATGGAATTCCACATATAAATTGATCGATCGCATGGTTTATTATAGATCCGTGTTTAAGCATCTGGTTGACTCAAAGCAAGAATTAAATTACTTATCCCTTTCTACGGAAGAATGGCAAAATGTGTGCACTGTTCACAAGTTTTTGAAGGTTCTTTATGATGTGACTCGCTTCTTTTCTGGCTCCAACGGCCCATCAGCAAATTTGTTCCTAAAGGGTATGTTGATGGTTCATTGCCGCATGACAGAAATAGCAAAAGATCCAGACCCCTTCTTGGCCAATGCTTTTAAAGCTATGCAAGTGAAATTTGATGGTTTCTGGTCCCAAAACAACATGATTTTATCATGTGCTGCAATATTAGATCCACGCTATAAGGTTAAGTTTTTGGAATATTGCTATATTAAGCTTCATGGTCTTACTGATGTCCAGGATTACGTTAGTAAAGTTGTGAGCACACTCTATTGTTTGTTTGCGGAATATAAACAACAAGCTGCCCTTTTTTCGTCCCCGTATGTGGGATCTTCAAGTGTTAGTACAAACTTTGCTGGTGGGAATGAAGAGGGCGATATGTTCGGAGACTACAACCAGTTTCTGAGTTCATCATCAAGATCACAGGGGAACAAGTCAGAATTGGATCTCTACTTGGAAGAGCCAAGTTATGACTTAAATTCTGATTTGGATGTTTTAGATTTCTGGAGTAGAAGCTCGATGAGGTACCCGGAGCTCTCAGTAATGGCACGTGACATTTTATCCATACCAGTTTCTACAGTGAATATCAAGGAGGCATTTAGTGTCGGCAGTAAAACCTTGACCTCTGTTCAAAGCTCTGTAATGCCTGAGACTCTCCAGGCTTTATCATGTCTTAAAGACTGGCTGTTTGCTGATAATAACTCAGGTAACTTGTTTTTTTTTCCTGTGTGTTGTACTACTTGTGTTTCCATTTCCAGTTAGGGCGAAGACTTGCTATACTTTGTCTTTAGAATACGATGGAAAAACAAATAAGATTGTTTTCCAAACCCTATTGAGGAAGCCATCAGCTGCAATGCCATTGGTTAGGTTACCTTCCTCCACAGAAAATCCATTGACCCTTGTGGGACTCTTTTTAACATTTGTCTTTCGTTTACCGGGATTAGCATCTGTTGCATCAACACTGGCCTTCTTATATCGTGTAGGCAAGTGTCGATGCATCTTAGGAGACAATGTTTATAGGGGCCATGAGAAATGGCTTGTTTGTGTTTTCTACATGGATAAAAGGCTACGCACATATGTGCCACTGATAATGTTACTCAGTATTTGAATTTATAATATTGTAGAGTAATATTTGGATGTGCTGTCACTTGTCTGTCTAACACTAACTCTAGGGCATCCTTTGAAATGAATGTAGGGGATCAAACATTGAATGTGATGGATGCGAGTGGATCTAGTGAAGATGCGGAGTATGATAATGAGGACGATGATAGTGTACTTACTAATTCTTTTTAGGTACTTACTACATACCTTTCTATTTGCGGGAAAGCGATGCCTATCAGTTGACCTTGTCTGCCTGCATAAACAGGTTATGAGTAGTATCCATGTGGAGGGGAGGGGAGGGGAGGTCATCCTTTTCATGGAATCAGCTGAATACCCAGGTTGTGATGTGGTCTGTCACATTTCCGTTTAGTGCACACTGTTTGTAGTGTTAGTTTATTGTTGTGTATATGCATGCGAGCTTAAGCTAATAATTAAACGGAGGTTGTAAACATTTTTGGCTACATTTGAGTAGTTTCTTCAGTGATGAACGACAATATGATACTCGTCTCGTATTTGATAGATAAGCTGCAATTAGTTTTCAACACAAGATGGAAAGATAAAGATAGATGTATCATGTATTTGGGATATCTAATGCAGGTTAGGGTGTATGTTGTAGGCATTTACGTTATACGGAGTATATGGGATGAAAGTACAAGTATAGTATCGCTTAAGGATGTCAACATCTTAATGATCCATCTGTTAAGGATTCTGAATAAGGAATTAGATGACTCGTTTAACTTAGAATCACTTACAATTAATTATTTGCATCCTTTTGGAGCAATGCAACAGGGTTTCCTTTAATTTACTTCAACTTTTTTAAATTTCACCCTAATTGGAAGCCCAAATTCTTGTTTGTGACGGATATATCCGTCACAAACGTATGACGGGCCAAATAGATACTCCCTCCGTTCCAATGAATTGTTTGCCTTTCCTTTTGGCACCAAGGTTAAGAGAACCAATGAGGGAGTGACAAGTAAAGCAAAACTCATGAGAATGATCAAATTGCATATAATTTTTTTTCCTAAAATAGAAAGGCAAACAATTCATTGAGACGCCCCAATATGGAATAGGCAAACAATTCATTGGGACGGAGGGAGTATCAAATAGGGGATAAGACAAAAGTAAAATTGGTGGGACTTAGCTAAATAATTGTCTTTATTTTCCCAACTTGACCCGTCTTAAGCTTGCGACGGATTTTGATTAAGAATTTTTCGGAGGAAAGTCTTCCATTTGGTTGGGCCCTACAATTTCCATAGCCATTTATTGCAGAAGGTTTTGATCTTTCATAAATGAGGCGTGCGTCCAAATCCATCTTTGAAAAAGCTCTCCACACTGACTGTCCTTCAGCTTACGGATATGGAAAAAGTGGCACCTTCCATCGTAAGATTCTTAGTAATCTCTCATCTCTTTCCTTTTCTCCACTACGTTTATGTATTTCTTATGTACCTAGGGTGGAGAATCGAGCTGCTCACAACTTAGCTGCTAAGACGCTAGACACTTAACTCTCAACTGTTCATTGCTAACAAAAATAATAAAAAAATTTAAAAAATTGGAGATTTAGAGAAAAGCTAATTAAGAAGAGCATGAACTACAACCTAGATTGTACTTCTATATATAAAGTCAATTAAATTTGTACTTGTATAAACTAAGCCAACCTTTAGGATTCAAACAAAACAAAATAAAAAGCATGATTATTTTTAATAAACGTAAATATTTATTTGTGACAGACATATTCGTTAAATTTGTAGCTAAAATATCTCATCTATATAAATAGATACTCCGTACTACCTCCATCCATTTTTAATCTTTGTATTGTGAAGTGGGTCAATTATCTTGGCAAGCTCGATCAGAATAAATTTCGGCCTGCCCTTTTTATTCTCATCCTATGGACGATTTGGGTTGCTTTTGATACAGCTAAATTCCAGGGAGCTAACATTTCCAGGATCGGTCTTATGGCCCTTCTTAAAGCTCAGATCATGGTTTTACCATCTCCTAATTCCGCTCCTGACAATCGTTTTACCCAAGACGATGAGGTTGAACCATCACAATTATGTATTAAAAAGGGGCGTGATTTTCAGATTGTTGGGCCTAAAGCGGAATGTCATACTGTGACTATCAACACTGACGCTGCTGGGAGGGATTATGATAGTGCTGCTTGCAGATGGATCGCTTTCCGAGACAATGACTCATGTATGGTACGAATGTACTCTACTTTCAATGCTGCCTCACTGATTCATGCGGAAGCCACTGCTCTTCTTCATGCTGCTCTTTGGGCGCGTTCACAAAGACTTCTTCACATCAAGTTTTCCTCTGATTGTCTGATCCTGATTCAACAACTTGGTGGATTTACGAATCCTTCACCTCACATTGGACGGACAATTGAACATTTATTTGATGTTTTTAATTCTTTTCATTGTGTGACTATTTCTTTTATTCCGAGGGGATTGAACAAAGACGCCCATAACCTAGCGGTTTTGGGCATCAAACGTTAAAATCTCCTCCTTTCCTGTCTTAGCTGGCAAAAAAAACGATTGTCCAGTTTAAACTTGCTACTTACAATATACGGAGTATTTTCTTTTGGTTGATTTTTGTGGTCAATATCATTTATTGTAATCCCCTAGATTTTCTAATCCAATACAGTGGCGGAAACACTGTAGAAGTGGGATTATAACACACTGTAACTATGTCTTGATAAAATTTAAATGGTAAAGTCAAACATTAGGCCTAAAATAAAATGGCCAAAATTAAACAATCCACAAAGGGGTTTAACAATCCACAAAATAAAATTATTAAAATTAATCGAGCAGGGATCTTGTCTGCCCGCTAGCCCACACTCGGAAACATGCATACCTGTCATGTTAAAAATATAACATCGACAATCAGTGAGGAGCAACGTCAACGTTCTCCCAGCCGTATAACAAGATTTTAAAACTGTAATTACTATTATAGAAAAATAGTAAAAATGGAAAACAGTAAAACACATTATGATAAAAATAAACTTTCAGTGAAAAACTTCACGTATCAAAACAATATAATAAAAATGAGTTTTCCGAAGAAAACATAAAACATTTGCCAACCTGCAACCAAATTATATCGATAATAATAAAAATATTCAAAATGGCGTTATGGATAGGAGTAGTGTAGACGGCTAGACTTTCACTAGGAGTGTACTAAAAACTAGCTTCGAGAACTTAGTTCAAACAAATCAAACTTCGGTCTCTAACTAGGCTACTCAACCATAATAGAGCGGCGACTTATAAATGTGTGGCCCTAGTTTAAGATAATGCACACCCCTCCTGGGATTACCTGTCACCCAGTTCAACTTATGACGGCGACTTACTGCGAGGCCTAAGCTTAAGGTCAAAATGTACAAAACTCCCGGGATACCTGTCACCCGGTTCAACAACCAATGTACCGATTCCTGATACACTAGCCTTATAGTTGATGGCAAAACCGTAAATCCTAGAATATATTACTCTAACCTCACACTTGTCCTTATTCCATAACTCCAAAACAACCCATTATCGATATTTAAAAGATGTATTCAATACAAACAATAGGAGAGCAAAAGAAAAAGGAATCACTTTCCAAAAGAGGAAACTTTCTATTTTAGGAAACTTCTATTTTTAGAAATTTTACCAAAAATAGCATCATATCAAAATAGCGAAAATATTAGTTTATACTAACATCACATTTTTAGTAAACTATATAGATTTATAAAACTAGTACTTTCGGCCTTAACGATATTAATTCTCAAAGTGAACATTTAATTTTATGAAATTATTAAAATATCGTATAAGCGTTATAAAATGATTAAAAATGTCTTAAACATTTTAATATTACTAATTAGGGTGTTTTCAAAAGTTATAAAGTTAAAATTCCCTAATTATGAGTATTAGTTTCGACAATAAAATTATAAATAGGATTTTACGACAAATATCAAATTAAATATTTGAACGTCTTAATTTAATTAAACCAACAAATATATTTAGAGTATGTTAAGGGATGATTTAACTCTTAAAGTTTCAGATTTAAATACTTCCAAAATTGCTGGAAAAATAATTTTTTTAGGTAAGACGAAACATTTTAACGATAAATCACAATTTGTCCGAAAATCAATACTTATTAATTAAAGACTTTAATAAATAGTACAAAAATTACGTAAAATAGTTAAAATATATTTATGGACATTATTTCCAGAAAATAAAATTTTACAGAATCCTGAAACTCGGTTTTTAAAGCGTTTTCTCGTTAATCGTCCAATCTCGACAATAACGATTAATAAAAATAGTAATTACAAAACGATTTAAGTATTAATATCCAAAAATTATTATTAAACTTAAAAATCATGATTTTCCAGAAAATACTGTTTTTCCAGAATTCCAAAAATTCCAGATTTAATAAATCCCGTTAAAACCGTCTTTAAAACCCGTTTTCACAATTAACGATTCCATTAATAAAACTTATCGTTCCTAACATTTTATTAAGGCACTAAAAAACATAAAATTAAATTTTATTATGAAATCATCAGAGTCACATTTTTTTCCAGATTTAATTATAGGACCAGAAATCGAGAATTTAAACGACAAACGCGATTTTAACGATAAACGATTATTTAAAGTGATTAATTAATTCATCCACTTAAAAATTCCGAAAATTTATCAATAAATTCATAAAATTCTATTTCATCAGAAAGTTTCACCACGTAAAAAATCAGATCAAAATAAAATGTTTAGGTACTAGAGCTAAAAATCGGCTTTTAATCGTTTTTGTCCGTAAACGGTAATAATTCAATAATCGATATCAAAAATATCAGAAATATACTAAATTATTAAAAATCATCAAAAACAACATTTTTCCAGAATATAAACATATATTACATGTTTAGGCCGAATATTACGATTTTACAAATTAATATGACGATTTAATCGTTAATCTCGTAAAAGCGATAAAAATACCAAAACATACAAATTTACAACTTTTAAAAATTTTCCAGATTTTATGACATACATATATCGTCAAAATAAAACATAAAAATATATACATGCAATTACACAAATAAAATCAAGTAATACCGAGTAACACCGACGTTACCTCTAATCTAAATCTGAATCGATAATATACTCGTCGGACTCGGGATCATCCACAAAACCTACATCACACGAAAATCATGGTATAAAAATACCATGAGAAAAACTAATAAAATCAATGGTAAATAACGATCGAAAACCCATCGATTATTACCTTAACGATAGGATCGGAAAGAGGATTAATTTTACGATAAAAATGAGACGATCAAGACTCGATTAGGGACAAAATTGGGCTAAAAAATATGGCTGAAACTCATGGCCAATATGAAGGAATTGAAGAGTATTTTCTTTGTTTAATGTGGTTGAATGAGAATGAATGAAAAGAAATGAATTATGTGAATTGTGTGAATGAATATGATCTTAAAAATTGATGAAAACAATGTTAGATACACTTAAAAAAAACCAGCCAAAATGGATTAACAAGGGAGAGTGAAGAATTTTGCAATTAGTCACCTAATTCATTAAGGTAATAAAAATATCTAAGGCTTTAATCACTTTATAAAACCAAATGAAAAAAAATGTGAAGATGTGTGACCATGGGTGTCATGGTCTAAAAAGGGGTCAAAAAGTGCTTCTTTTAAATGTAGGTTGATAAAAATAAAAATCGTATAATTACTAAAAGGATTTCAAAGCAATTCGAGTAAACCTCGCGATAGAAAATAATTATTTACGAAATATTGTAATAAAATGATTAAAGGCTAAATTTTTCGTAAATAAAAATATTTCTTAGTTGGAAATATTATATAAATGTGTTTAGACATTTTTAGGAAAAGAAATAACATAAATCCAAGCTTAAAACGTTAGTTCGTAGAAAAAAATAGGACTCCTCGCGAATAATCAAATAGTTTGCGATGAAAATTTTATAAATAGATCAGGAAAATAAAATATTTAAAATCTTTTAATAAAAATAAATAATATTTGACTTGAAAATGTTATGAAGCTTGAAAATGAAAGAAACTGAAGACAGAAAAAAAAATAACAGAGTCATGACGGAGTCATAACGGAATAGATAACAACGCATAGAAAATTAGCGGGTGTTACAATCCTCCCCACTAAAAGAAAGTTTCGTCCTCGAAACTAAGAATAAACAAAAAGGAATCAAGATTACCCCACTCGAAAAGATGGGGATACAAATTTGTATAAGAATTTTATTTCAAAAGAAGTTTTACAACTTTCAAAGTGATACGAAATCAAATGCAAATATTTATTCCAAGAGAAATTGGGCTAAGCTACCCAAAATTTAAAATCTTTTAATTAATGAAATCATAAAGTAAAGTTTTTTGATAAAATAACGACGTCAAATAACGTTTGTAAACGAGCTTGAAAGAAATAAGGTAACCAAAACATTTTCAAAACAAAAGTAAAACAATTTGATTAGGAAATTCGAAAATATTTATATTTTTTTTGAAGAAACAAAATGTAGTTCGGAGAAATCAAATTTTGTAGTTAGTACAAATCGAACCAGTCGTCAATCATTTTCAATAACAGATTCGAAAGTCCACCAACAATAAAACGAAAACTAATTTCAAAACGTTAAAATTTCGAAAATGTTATCAAAGTAATTATGAAAGTTTTCAAAAAGATTATCAAACTTGAACATACAAAATAATTTTGACAATGCTAAAACGCTTTACATACTAATCCTTTAGAAATTGAAGTATTTGGAAATATGAAAGTCTTCATAAAATTTCAATTGCTTGAAAATCAAAAGTTGAAATAATTTCGAAATACTTCAAAATAAATTATTAAAGCATTTTGAAACAAAACTAAATATAAATATCAATCAAAGATAAAACAGAAGTGAAGTATAAAGTTCTCAAATTATAATTCAAATATGTTAAATTTCACGATATCCGAAAAGTTTAAGTAAGTCAAACTTTTCATAACATAAGTTCAGGGAAATGATAAACTGATAAATAGAGTCAATGTCATCGACAAATCGAAACAAAAATTTTCAAACTCAATAAAGAAGTCGAAGGGGAAAGCCGAAAAAGAAGTAGCAGGATTAAAAGAAGCAGATGGGAGGACAAAATTGAGAGTTAAATAGAGCTCTCAAGGATTAGAGAATAAATTAACCATCTCGAGATTCCCGGTACGACACCTACAAGCACGGGTTCCTAATTTTCATCAAATAACGTTAAGTCCAATATTAGGCACTAGGTGGTACTACTCAGTCACGATCTCCAAAAACGTCTTATGTGATTTCAAACGACACGATACTAATCCACAATGATTTAGAATCTAATCTCATCAATTAAAATTACAACGGTCATTAGACAAACCCAAACTCGCAATCGATAAGGTTCCTAAATCCAAAGCTCATAAGGTTTGAACTCAAGGTATACTTCAAATTTCTCGAGTAAGGGACACTAAACAAGGTCCACCAATTTAACAATGCTCGGGTACCAAATCCACAAAATGATCACCAACATATTTATAATACCACAAGTACAGAAGTTGGGAAAGTACAATAAGTCCTCAAACACGCTCAAACCTATAGGTAATGGCGCAGACACTCACATCTTCGAACACGTCATTCGACTAAGGTTTCTGAGAATTCCACCAAATTTCATATCGTAACAGCGAAACCACCAAAATATTAACTCAACGAAGCCACAATCTCGTTGGTCTAAGGGTTTTGAACTATAAATCCATCAAGATGATTCGCATTAAGTATTCCTCAAAACAACGCGATAAATATAACCTCTAATTGTAACATGTTTCTCCTTTTCAAGGTTAACAACAATTTATCCAAGTTAGATCAATCAACTCCAAAGTTCATAGGTTACTACCTTAAACAACGATCAACGATCTAATCCTTAAGAAACACGGGTAATCTATGTCAACCAAAATTTCTAACGATATTAATGAAAACCTTCGATGGTACCACAACACTCAGGTTAACACTTTAAACAGTACTCTATGATCCCAAATATTCATGATTCATCCATCAAATAAGCATTAGGTAAGAATCCCAAGTAATATTATCAGTTACACTTAGTTCGATTCTAGGTTAGGTACTAGATATCCATCAAATATGATATACTCTTGCTACTTCAATAGATTATTCAACTTTAAGTTCTCCAAATAATCAAGTAACCTATAACCCAAGGTTCATAATCTTAAGTACCAACCTAATTCCATTAATCGACAATTTATCATTCAAATCGATACTCAAAAGCTTACTAAGATAGATAACAAGGTATAACTCACAATTCTCAAACCACGTAACAAGGGTTGACCAAACCTCAAACATCTATAACTTTTCACGGGTTCACTAAGACAAAATTCGGTCTAACCAAAGAATCTCAAGAGAAAGATGGTAGAGTAGAAGAATATAACAAGGATTCATCAAGCGGATGAAGAAGAGAATATAAAAGAGAAGAATGAGAAGAAGTAAAGGAAGGAAGAAAAGAGTCGATGACTCTATATTACTAAGTTCTGGAACCAGAAGATAATCTTCGGGCCTCCAGAGTTCACGAGGGATCCAAATGGATTACTTCATCTTCTTGTAGAGGAACGAGCACACAAGTCTTGGGTCGCTCCATCTGGATCTACTACTGCAACGTCACGGAACAGGGATCTACTCTTAATCATCTAACATGTAGCTTGAGCAAACTAAACCGGAGCTGAAAAGTCACCATCGACCTTTTTCTTGGAGCACAAAGTTGTCCACTCGAGTCAGCAGACGTTGAGAGTGCTAAGCAGGTCTTGTCCCGATCTGGAGCAGCATATCAGCATCTTGTTCATTCGTTTTCTTCCAACAAAAGCAACAAATATTCAATGCTAATCATTGAGTTCAGGAACAGATAATCTTAACAGTTAAGTCCTTATCTGTTTCTACCCATTTCTAACAATTTTTTTTTATTTACTGTTTAAATAATTTACTGGTATTTTCCCTAATTTCAGGTGTAAGCGTCGGGAGCAGTGATGCTCTGATACCAACTGTAATCCCCTAGATTTTCTAATGCAATACAGTGGCGGAAACACTGTAGAAGTGGGATTATAACACACTGTAACTATGTCTTGATAAAATTTAAATGGTAAAGTCAAACATTAGGCCTAAAATAAAATGGCCAAAATTAAACAATCCACAAAGGGGTTTAACAATCCACAAAACAAAATTATTAAAATTAATCGAGCAGGGATCTTGTCTGCCCGCTAGCCCACACCCGGAAACATGCATACCTGTCATGTTAAAAACATAACAGCCACAATCAGTGAGGAGCAACGTCAACGTTCTCCCAGCCGTATAACAGGATTTTAAAACTGTAATTACTATTATAGAAAAATAGTAAAAATGGAAAACAGTAAAACACATTATGATAAAAATAAACTTTCAGTGAAAAACTTCACGTATCAAAACAATATAATAAAAATGAGTTTTCCGAAGAAAACATAAAACATTTGCCAACCTGCAACCAAATTATATCGATAATAATAAAAATATTCAAAATGGCGTTATGGATAGGAGTAGTGTAGACGGCTAGACTTTCACTAGGTGTAGACACCCGCATTTTGCCTGCTAGTGTCTATAGCAGTTCCCGACAAAACACCCGATGATGATCGGACGTCAACGTGACTTAATATGCTCGAATACGGACTCGGAATCAATAGTATCCGACGTGGGCATTTAGCGGAGTGCAAATCTCTCAAAACAGACCTCAAATCCAGGCCTAGTGGGTCGTTCCGAGCAAAATGAGACTAATTTGAGCCAAAACCGACACCAAAAATAAATCCCGTCTTTTGGCGACCGGGTCAAAACCCGGTCAAAGACGAACCCGTCACAAAAACCAGCCCAAGTGCACCTTCTAGAAGCTGGCGCCCAATCCAAATTCAAAAAAGATTACAACAAACAACAATATCAATTCCTTCCTAAAATAGCTCGATTTGCTTGATCCACTCGATCGAGTGGATTGACCCACTCGGTCGAGTGGAGCGTCAAAAACCAGACCAGATTCATTTCTGAAGGCACTCGACCGAGTGCACTAGGGCACTCGATCGAGTGACCCTAGGTCGTGGGGTTTCTCCTATAAATACCCCCTTAACCCCATTCATTTCAGAAGCTTTTCCCATGCATTCTTGGTCTACACATTACCACCTTTCAATCTTCCACATTCATACACATTCATTTATACACAATCAACACATACACATTCAAAACTCGAGATCAAAACTCGTCAAAGACCCGAGAGCATCCTCTCCCTAACCAAACACACCCTAACTCACCCTACATATCTCGACACTCCCGCGCACACGTCGCTACTGCGAGTTCGTTTCCGAGGCCATTAAGCATGTAGGTTGAGGGTGTAATTCAATCCCGACATCTCCTTTCTCTTTTTCGATTATATATGTATATGTAATATTATTATTATTATTATTATTATTATTACTAACCACTAACACTAACCCTTAATTTTGTGCATACTAACACTTTAATTCCGTATCCTAACATCTAACATTATTATACCGTGTATATATACATACTAGTATTTAAATCTCGGTTTCGGATGCGTTTGACTATAATTGTCGCCTAAAGTCCGTCTAATCCCTTTACGAGCAACGACGGAGGTGGAGCCCTTTCAAGGAGCCCCGCCTCAATGTACTCAAGGGTGTGACGTGATCGCGACTAATCGTAGTTGAACGTATTCAATCCCATTTTAATTAGTGCGGAACCCGTTGACACGAAAACCGACATCACATAACCCGAAAGGGTTAGTTTCGATGTCGTGACGTAGAGGGATGCAATTCCGTCATTAATTCAAATTTTCTAACGTAAACGTTTTCATAAAATCCCGACAACGGTATTATAATCGTACATATACACGATTATAGCACCGGAGGTCGAGTTAAATTCAAATCATGCGATATTTGTATTTAACTCGACCGACCGTCGTTTTCAACCCCAAAAAATGAACGAGTTGATACTCGTACAGGGGCTACTCGACCGAGTACATAGGCCACTCGATCGAGTAGCGTCCATAACACTGGACAGAACCCTTTTCGAGGGGTTACTCGACCGAGTGCATAGGCCACTCGATCGAGTAGCGTCCATATCACTGGGCAGAAACTTTTTTGAGGACACACTCGACCGAGTCAGACTATGACTCGACCGAGTGGGTCCTGTAACCCAGAAAACCGAGGGCCTTGACACACACTTTCAAGCCTCGTCCTTTTATCGACATTAGTCATCACGTGTAAAGACTATCACGTGACTATCCTATTTTCAAAACTCATGCATATCACGACACCTAAAACGATTTTGATCGACGGTCTCGCGCTATTAATTTTATGTCGACGACTCTTTAGTCGTATCCGTCATATAATTAATTTAGACTCCATTTTTCGAGATGATAAGTCGGGACAAGGCATCGAGGTTCGAGATCGGGTTAGCACCACACCTAGGTCTCGAACCTCCGTCCTTTGATTAATATGCAATATAATGCGTAATTAATTAAAGTTCGTCCATTTGCACAACTTACGGTCTAGTTTATATTTATTATATACGGGACCGTTTCTAGTTAACATTTGCTGTTTATAATTCAATTATTCTATTTTATTGCTCGTTGTATTGTGAATTCCGGGTTGTATTCCGCCCGTGTAATTTGTAATTTATTTACGAGTTTTTCTATTATTTGATGTTTGCCATTTATTTATTTAAATGAACATCGCATGCTAAATCACTTTGACGTGAATCAAGATGCATTAAATGACGTAGTTAACCAATAACTCATATGCTTAGCCCGAAAACGTTGTTTGCATATCATTTAATCGTTTTACTAGCGCGCTCACACGAACACGAACGATGTCTTAGTAGAGGCCGCCATGTGCGGGCGGGGTTGGGTGTCCTTAGTGGGCTTCCCAACACGTACCCTCACCCCTTACTCAGAACCTTTGGTTTCCGGATGTCCGAAACCCTTGGCGCACGAGAGTCATTCTATATACGAAAGCCGGTTTATACGGTATCGATATTGCAATGCAAAGGGACGAGCCCAATGAACTCTGAAATCGAAGTGGGCTTACTTTGTGTATAGCCCATGACGACATAGAGTGGGCTCGTATGGTTCCGAATAACCACAAAATTCGGTGGCGACTCCATTTTGACTTAAATTTCGAACCCGAGAGCAATCTCACCACGAGATTCATTCGCCTACCCAAACCCGCGCGTGGCCGCGTCGGGGTGGACCTACGTCATGTCCACAATTTGGCGACTCCGCTGGGGATACCTGATGTACCACATGTCATCGGGGTTCCTAGGGTGAGACTCGAAGAGAAATCGTTCGTATATTAGTGTGCGCGCATTAGTTTAATGATTCATGCATAACCCAAATTTTGCCCGGGCCGGTTACTTGTGACCGACGTCCCACTATACCACGGTGCATTCCTACATGGGTGCGCTAAAGACTTCGATGGCGGAACTCGCCGGGGTTTTACGACAGGTCCTAAGCCCAATTCGGCTAGGGAGTCCGTCCCGTTTCGCGAGAATGCTATCGTTGTTGGTATAGACCCTATTTTGACCGACCGAGACTTAGTGTAAAGCATACATAAGCGTCGTTGTAATGCTTGCTTGACTACGTGCTACTTGGTTTCCGTGTCATTTTTTTTCAAAAATCGTCATTTCAAAAAATGCATCTTCCCAAAAATACCAAATTTTGAAAAACCCGAAATACTGTCCGTTTCGGGACCCATCTTTCAAAAATATCCAATTTCAAAACTCGGAATGCTGCCAAAATTTAGACTTACGATTTGACTCAAAATAGCCTATTTTCTAGCCGGCATGTTGTCCATTTCAAAATTCGAATTTCCGATCCACCATTCGATTTTCGAATTTTCAAATTCCATTTCGACTTTCAAATTTCAAAATTCCATTTCGATTTTTTTTTAAATCCTCGAGATGCGATTCTCGATTTTCAAATCTCCGAGATGCCGTTTTCGATTTTCAAATCTTCGGGATCTTATTTTCGATTTTCAAATTTTCGGAAATTTATTTTCGATATTCAAATTTTCAAAATCCCAAATATTCAACTTATCAAAAAAAAACTCGGCCCTGTCGGCATGCTGCCAATTTCAAAAGACGGGATCGCCTCCTCAATTTTCAAACCGCGAAGTTACTCGCAACCATTCTAATATTTCAAAATGCCCGATCCTATTGGCCCACAACCAATTTCAGGACCGTTCTCTCAATTTTCAAAATTCAATCATTTTTCAAAAACCGTCCTTATTATAAGACCTACCGTAATCTGTGTGTCGGGTCTTTTCATAATTTGTCGAAGGTCTATAGCGTCGAAACTCCGTCGACCCTACATCACGGGTTTCTTCCCCATCCTAGTCCGCCTTTTTCTAAAGGCGTAACCGACCAACACGAGTCATACACTCGTAAATGGAAGGTTCGTCCATACACTCGAGTCCTAACTAGAAAGTCACACGCGATCTTTCCCTCCGACAGGACGGTCCCCACGACCTTTCCTAGGGGAATTTTGCCCGTCTTTCAATCCGTTAGTCGAGTCATCCCAATTCAAGTCCTTTCACTTAAGGGTCTACCCTAATCACATGGTCTATCCTTATTCAAGTCAAGTCAAGGGTCTCTAGCGTCGAAACTCTGCCGATCTTACATCGCGAGTTTCTTCCCTTACCCCGTCTGCCTTCCTCGAGACCGAGTCATCCTTTTACAAGGCATAGCCCTGTAGCGAAAGGTTCGTGATCCTTACGTCTAAGGGTCACTCGTCCGACACTCGAGTCTTAGCAAAACCTACAATCTCACTCGGGGGCTACCCTTCAGCAGAGCAATCAGTCACGGTTGCTCTAAGGGTCATGTCTTACACGTGTTGTCTCACGTACCCCGCTTTTGAGTCACTTAGATATCACACCATCTTAGTCCTATCAGAGTCTTCAGTCTCACTTGGGGGCTGTCCTCCACCCGAGCATTCGACCACAGTCACCTTAAGAGGTACCTTACGTTCATCATACACCGGCGTCCTTATGATGTCTTTTTCGAGTCGTACCTATGCTACGAACACCCGAGTCTCCTAAAGGTTTAGGTCGCCACGGTTGGACCAAACACGTGACGCGGTCAAACACGGTCGCCCCATTTTCGGACTTAACCTCGTGCAGCTTGAGTCTCATCGTCGAGTCCAAGCCAGAGTTGTTACCTCGTCTAGGTCAACGTTCGAGTATCCCGGTCCAAGAGTCTTTGTCGACCCGTCACCCCGGGCCATGTCTAATTTGACTCCCTCTCTTGCATTTGCGCAAAGTCGAGTTTAGGCGAGTCGTGGCATGTCGTTTTCTCCAATCAGGGACCTTACCAAAAAGAAACGACCAACCAAGTATCCGAAAGTCCGGATTCGGTTCGAGTCTAAGTCTGAGTCCGAGTCTAGGATATCCTACATCCTCATTTCAAAGTCAGAGTCAGAGTCAACTGTATTCTGTCCTCTTTTCAAAATTCAATAAAATCAGCTTTTCTATCTCTCATATAAGCTTCCCTTATGTGTTTCCGAGAACATGATGAACACCATCATACACTGTGAGCACATGCACGTGACTATTATAGGCACATCTATAATGACTGCAGGAACTGAGACCCGTGTTTTCCTTAACCTGTTCCATGTCTGGTATAGAAAGCCACATAACTACCCTTAGCAGGAGCGGTGTCAAATCCTATGACAAATCTAGGTAGTCTCCTAGTTCGGGTTCAAGACGAAAGGCTAGCCCATTTCCCACAATAAACACCCCTCCAATAAGACTTATCAATCCCTACCTTAGGCGTTAGTCTGACCAGAAGCAAAAAGAAGCATCGTGACTCTATAGGCTTGATGCCAAAAATACCCAACTCGGGACGATGCTCCCACTAAGCCTGCTCGGAATTATGATGACAATACCGAGATCCAAATCACCATGCTTACCGTAGAGTACTCCACCGCGAGTTGCACTCACCAACTAGGCTTATACCTTACAAAGGTTTAGCTCCACAAGCCTAATCCAACCGATGGGCCCACCCCCATATCCACCCACAACATCAAAGGGAGGGATAGCCGTGAAAAAAAAAAAAAAAAAAAAAAACTGGACAAAAAAAATCAAAAGTCCAAGGAAAAAGCAAAAGGCCAAACAAAAGAGCCGGCCATCAAAAAAAAAGAACCCTCAACATCCCCGACCAGATACGGTCAATCCCTTGACCGGGGCACGGTCAACTCAAGTGAAGGATCCCACGACCGGGGCTAAGAGGTCAACCCAAAAAAAAAACAAAAAAATTCAAATACCCATGACCGTGGTCAACGTTCAACTCAAGTGAAAGTCCCTTGACCGGGGTACGACCAATTCAAAACATTATCGATACCTATACCATCAAAAAGAGGAGAAACAATCAGCTGGTTAGCTAACACCACACTTAGCCTTCCCACATTACAACCTTCAAGACCTTCCCGAGACCTAGGCTAAGAGACAGCCCGGAAATTTGAGGATTCAAGCTCCATAGGATACCCCTAACCATTAGGGCCAGACATGGAAGTCAGATCCCGAATTATCAAACCTACCTCAATCGAAGTTCGAGTCATTTTTACTCGACTTCCCCCTTTCCTACCACATTACAATACCTTACCCTCGAAGCTTCAGCTCCACAAAATCGAGCTCCAGATTTCGAATCATCAAAGCCACTTGCGACCTAGCTCCACATTTCCAAAAACATTCAAACCAGTTACCAACCCCAAACACGGGAACTCAACCTGCGGTCGGCATAGAACATGCCCAAATAGTTCACACCACCTCTGGGGGCTACCCCGGAGAACGCTCACAGTCACGGGATCAACATCCAAACTGTTCTAGCCCTTTGATCAAGACATCATTGGGAATTCACCTAGCCTACACCATCGCTATGGCTAGTTACACACAAAGCCCTAATAAACTAGGCACCATAATATATCTTCCAATCCACTGAACTACAGCTTGGTTTGATTTCACTACACGTGAATACGTAGGCAGCCTTTCAACAAGGGCACAACCACCCACATTGACACAAGTTCAAAAAAGCACCATCATTCCGATCACGACACTGTCATGTTCTCAACAGCTAGCTTTGTCGTCCTGGGGGCTTCTCTTAGACAGAAGATCTCCATCCACTCACAAAATCCAAAGACTTTCAAAAATCTAGCCACCTTTCTATAGTGTGTCCTAGTACTCGGTTCAGTCAAAGACGAGAATCCGTCAGGGACTCGAAGCAATACCCATTTTGGGACTATACCCCAAAACCAAAGATCCAAAAGAGCACCAGACTATAACATTGCTACTAAGTCCTGTCGTTACAGTCTCGTTACAGACTACTGCAGCCACCCTATAGCACATCCTTCTCATTTCGATGTTCGACTGTGTTGCCACTCGCCTAGGCTACGGAATAGCGCAACTTAAGAGTCTTGTCATCTTAGGTGGCCCACCCCCCTACCGAGTCACAGTCCAACCCCTTCGAGATGCCAAGTCGTGTCTGTCAACTCGTCGTCCTGTCACGTCCAGAGTCGAGTCTGTCGGTACCTTCTCCTCAAATTTTCACTTCAAAGTTTGCAAAACTCAGCCATTTGATAAAATCCTTTTCGACAAGGTCAAATTTCGGTCAATTTAAACTGGAAATTTCTTTTCTACCCCTTTCAATTTTGAAAACCTATCTCCTAGCACGTGAGTTGCTTTCAGGATTTCGATTTCAAAACTAAGCAAAAATCATTTTCCCAGCGCAAGCCAGTCTATAGATGCTAACTGCATTTCCTATGTGCTATCTTGCTATATACTATGCCTGCTATTTCTGCCTATGTATCTAACATTTCAGGTACCAGCTAGTGCTTCCCAACGGAACATCAAAGGCAGTGTTTCTCCTGCAATGCTACATTCAAGTTGTTATGTGTCAGCATACAGGTACACTCCAGACTTCAGAAGCAAGTCCCCGCGAAACTATTTAAATTCCCCAACGGAGTCAACTTTTCCCCGGTATGCTACATCCAAGGCGTGATGTGTCGACATACGGGTACCCCTACGCCCCGAAAGGCAAGTTTTACTCCCCACGGAGCATCATCATCAGGTCAGGTACGACTCAGAGCTTCAGAAGCAAGCCCGTACAGCTCACATATTTCCCCAGCGGAACGCCCGAGGCGGCATTTTCCCCGAAATGGCACGGGATGGACCCACATATAGGCACGCCTAGGACTTATGCAACAAGTCTGACTCCCCACGGAGCTATCATCATCAGGACAGGTATGACCCTCTGCTTATGGCTGGCGAGCCCTTCACGCAAGTCTACTGGACTATAAACGACCCGACCGGAAGGCTGCCAGGTCGTAATCCTCGATTGGCCTGGTAGCTACTCTGACTTTCGCCTTGTCCAAGCCTCAGTCAGAGTGGGGGCTCTGTAGACACCCGCATTTTGCCTGCTAGTGTCTATAGCAGTTCCCGACAAAACACCCGATGATGATCGGACGTCAACGTGACTTAATATGCTCGAATACGGACTCGGAATCAATAGTATCCGACGTGGGCATTTAGCGGAGTGCAAATCTCTCAAAACAGACCTCAAATCCAGGCCCAGTGGGTCGTTCCGAGCAAAATGAGACTAATTTGGGCCAAAACCGACACCAAAAATAAATCCCGTCTTTTGGCGACCGGGTCAAAACCCGGTCAAAGACGAACCCGTCACAAAAACCAGCCCAAGTGCACCTTCTAGAAGCTGGCGCCCAATCCAAATTCAAAAAAGATTACAACAAACAACAATATCAATTCCTTCCTAAAATAGCTCGATTTGCTTGATCCACTCGATCGAGTGGATTGACCCACTCGGTCGAGTGGAGCGTCAAAAACCAGACCAGATTCATTTCTGAAGGCACTCGACCGAGTGCACTAGGGCACTCGATCGAGTGACCCTAGGTCGTGGGGTTTCTCCTATAAATACCCCCTTAACCCCATTCATTTCAGAAGCTTTTCCCATGCATTCTTGGTCTACACATTACCACCTTTCAATCTTCCACATTCATACACATTCATTTATACACAATCAACACATACACATTCAAAACTCGAGATCAAAACTCGTCAAAGACCCGAGAGCATCCTCTCCCTAACCAAACACACCCTAACTCACCCTACATATCTCGACACTCCCGCGCACACGTCGCTACTGCGAGTTCGTTTCCGAGGCCATTAAGCATGTAGGTTGAGGGTGTAATTCAATCCCGACATCTCCTTTCTCTTTTTCGATTATATATGTATATGTAATATTATTATTATTATTATTATTATTATTATTATTACTAACCACTAACACTAACCCTTAATTTTGTGCATACTAACACTTTAATTCCGTATCCTAACATCTAACATTATTATACCGTGTATATATACATACTAGTATTTAAATCTCGGTTTCGGATGCGTTTGACTATAATTGTCGCCTAAAGTCCGTCTAATCCCTTTACGAGCAACGACGGAGGTGGAGCCCTTTCAAGGAGCCCCGCCTCAATGTACTCAAGGGCGTGACGTGATCGCGACTAATCGTAGTTGAACGTATTCAATCCCATTTTAATTAGTGCGGAACCCGTTGACACGAAAACCGACATCACATAACCCGAAAGGGTTAGTTTCGATGTCGTGACGTAGAGGGATGCAATTCCGTCATTAATTCAAATTTTCTAACGTAAACGTTTTCATAAAATCCCGACAACGGTATTATAATCGTACATATACACGATTATAGCACCGGAGGTCGAGTTAAATTCAAATCATGCGATATTTGTATTTAACTCGACCGACCGTCGTTTTCAACCCCAAAAAATGAACGAGTTGATACTCGTACAGGGGCTACTCGACCGAGTACATAGGCCACTCGATCGAGTAGCGTCCATAACACTGGACAGAACCCTTTTCGAGGGGTTACTCAACCGAGTGCATAGGCCACTCGATCGAGTAGCGTCCATATCACTGGGCAGAAACTTTTTTGAGGACACACTCGACCGAGTCAGACTATGACTCGACCGAGTGGGTCCTGTAACCCAGAAAACCGAGGGCCTTGACACACACTTTCAAGCCTCGTCCTTTTATCGACATTAGTCATCACGTGTAAAGACTATCACGTGACTATCCTATTTTCAAAACTCATGCATATCACGACACCTAAAACGATTTTGATCGACGGTCTCGCGCTATTAATTTTATGTCGACGACTCTTTAGTCGTATCCGTCATATAATTAATTTAGACTCCATTTTTCGAGATGATAAGTCGGGACAAGGCATCGAGGTTCGAGATCGGGTTAGCACCACACCTAGGTCTCGAACCTCCGTCCTTTGATTAATATGCAATATAATGCGTAATTAATTAAAGTTCGTCCATTTGCACAACTTACGGTCTAGTTTATATTTATTATATACGGGACCGTTTCTAGTTAACATTTGCTGTTTATAATTCAATTATTCTATTTTATTGCTCGTTGTATTGTGAATTCCGGGTTGTATTCCGCCCGTGTAATTTGTAATTTATTTACGAGTTTTTCTATTATTTGATGTTTGCCATTTATTTATTTAAATGAACATCGCATGCTAAATCACTTTGACGTGAATCAAGATGCATTAAATGACGTAGTTAACCAATAACTCATATGCTTAACCCGAAAACGCTGTTTGCATATCATTTAATCGTTTTACTAGCGCGCTCACACGAACACGAACGATGTCTTAGTAGAGGCCGCCATGTGCGGGCGGGGTTGGGTGTCCTTAGTGGGCTTCCCAACACGTACCCTCACCCCTTACTCAGAACCTTTGGTTTCCGGATGTCCGAAACCCTTGGCGCACGAGAGTCATTCTATATACGAAAGTCGGTTTATACGGTATCGATATTGCAATGCAAAGGGACGAGCCCAATGAACTCTGAAATCGAAGTGGGCTTACTTTGTGTATAGCCCATGACGACATAGAGTGGGCTCGTATGGTTCCGAATAACCACAAAATTCGGTGGCGACTCCATTTTGACTTAAATTTCGAACCCGAGAGCAATCTCACCACGAGATTCATTCGCCTACCCAAACCCGCGCGTGGCCGCGTCGGGGTGGACCTACGTCATGTCCACACTAGGAGAGTACTAAAAACTAGCTTCGAGAACTTAGTTCAAACAAATCAAACTTCGGTCTCTAACTAGGCTACTCAACCATAATAGAGCGGCGACTTATAAATGCGTGGCCCTAGTTTAAGATAATGTACACCCCTCCTGGGATTACCTGTCACCCAGTTCAACTTATGAAGGCGACTTACTGCGAGGCCTAAGCTTAAGCTCAAAATGTACAAAACTCCCGGGATCCCTGTCACCCGGTTCAACAACCAATGTACCGATTCCTGATACACTAGCCTTATAGTTGATGGCAAAACCGTAAACCCTAGAATATATTACTCTAACCTCACACTTGTCCTTATTCCATAACCCCAAAACAACCCATCATCGATATTTAAAAGATGTATTCAATACAAACAATAGGAGAACAAAAGAAAAATGAATCACTTTCCAAAAGAGGAAACTTTCTATTTTAGGAAACTTCTATTTTTAGAAACTTTACCAAAAATAGCATCATATCAAAATAGCGAAAATATTAGTTTATACTAACATCACATTTTTAGTAAACGATATAGATTTATAAACTAGTACTTTCGGCCTTAACGATATTAATTCTCAAAGTGAACATTTAATTTTATGAAATTATTAAAATATCGTATAAGCGTTATAAAATGATTAAAAATATCTTAAACATTTTAATATTACTAATTAGGGTGTTTTCAAAAGTTATAAAGTTAAAATTCCCTAATTATGAGTATTAGTTTCGACAATAAAATTATAAATAGGATTTTACGACAAATATCAAATTAAATATTTGAACGTCTTAATTTAATTAAACCAACAAATATATTTAGAGTATGTTAAGGGATGATTTAACTCTTAAAGTGTCAGATTTAAATACTTCCAAAATTGCTGGAAAAATAATTTTTTTAGGTAAGACGAAGCATTTTAACGATAAATCACAATTTGTCCGAAAATCAATACTTATTAATTAAAGACTTTAATAAATAGTACAAAAATTACCTAAAATAGTTAAAATATATTTATGGACATTCTTTCCAGAAAATAAAATTTTACAGAATCCTGAAACTCGGTTTTTAAAGCGTTTTCTCGTTAATCGTCCAATCTCGACAATAACGATTAATAAAAATAGTAATTACAAAATGATTTAAGTATTAATATCCAAAAATTATTATTAAACTTAAAAATAATGATTTTCCAGAAAATACTGTTTTACCAGAATTCCAAAAATTCCAGATTTAATAAATCCCGTTAAAATCGTCTTTAAAACCCGTTTTCACAATTAACGATTCCATTAATAAAACTTATCGTTCCTAACATTTTATTAAGGCACTAAAAAACATAAAATTAAATTTTATTATGAAATCATCAGAGTCACATTTTTTTCCAGATTTAATCATAGGACCAGAAATCGAGAATTTAAACGACAAACGCGATTTTAACGATAAACGATGATTTAAAGTGATTAATTAATTCATCAACTTAAAAATTCCGAAAATTTATCAATAAATTCAGAAAATTATATTTCATCAGAAAGTTTCACCACGTAAAAAATCAGATCAAAATAAAATGTTTAGGTACTAGAGCTAAAAATCGGCTTTTAATCGTTTTTGTCCGTAAACGGTAATAATTCAATAATCGATATCAAAAATATCAGAAAAATACTAAATTATTAAAAATCATCAAAAACAACATTTTTCCAGAATATAAACATATATTACATGTTTAGGCCGAATATTACAGTTTTACAAATTAATATGACGATTTAATCGTTAATCTCGTAAAAGCGATAAAAATACCAAAACATACAAATTTACAACTTTTAAAAATTTTCCAGATTTTATGACATACATATATCGTCAAAATAAAACATAAAAATATATACATGCAATTACACAAATAAAATCAAGTAATACCGAGTAACACCGACGTTACCTCTAATCTAAATCTGAATCGATAATATACTCGTCGGACTCGGGATCATCCACAAAACCTACATCACACGAAAATCATGGTATAAAAATACCATGAGAAAAACTAATAAAATCAATGGTAAATAACGATCGAAAACCCATCGATTATTACCTTAACGATAGGATCGGAAAGAGGATTAATTTTACGATAAAAATGAGACGATCAAGACTCGATTAGGGACAAAATTGGGCTGAAAAATATGGCTGAAACTCATGGCCAATATGAAGGCATTGAAGAGTATTTTCTTTGTTTAATGTGGTTGAATGAGAATGAATGAAAAGAAATGAATTATGTGAATTGTGTGAATGAATATGATCTTAAAAATTGATGAAAACAATGTTAGATACACTTAAAAAAACCAGCCAAAATGGATTAACAAGGGAGAGTGAAGAGTTTTGCAATTAGTCACCAAATTCATTAAGGTAATAAAAATATCTAAGGCTTTAATCACTTTATAAAACCAAATGAAAAAAAAAATGTGAAGATGTGTGACCATGGGTGTCATGGTCTAAAAAGGGGTCAAAAAGTGCTTCTTTTAAATGTAGGTTGATAAAAATAAGAATCGTATAATTACTAAAAGGATTTCAAAGCAATTCGAGTAAACCTCGCGATAGAAAATAATTATTTACGAAACATTGTAATAAAATGATTAAAGGCTAAATTTTTCGTAAATAAAAATATTTCTTAGTTGGAAATATTATATAAATGTGTCTAGACATTTTTAGGAAAAGAAATAACATAAATCCAAGCTTAAAACGTTAGTTCGTAGAAAAAAAATAGGACTCCTCTTGAATAAATAAATAGTTTGCGATGAAAATTTTATAAATAGATCAGGAAAATAAAATATTTAAAATCTTTTAATAAAAATAAATAATATTTGACTTGAAAATGTTATGAAGCTTGAAAATAAAAGAAACTGAAGACAGAAAAAAAATAACAGAGTCATGACGGAGTCATAACGGAATAGATAACAACGCATAGAAAATTAGCGGGTGTTACATTTATTACCTCACGTTTTCTCTCAACTTTCATTTCCACTGCGTAATCTACTCTTGTGTTAAATTTTGTTTCACTTCCTTCCCCATAAAGTTTAAAGTTGGATAAAAAAAATACGAACTTTTCATACTCTCTAAAAATTCTAAATATGTCTCATATATACTCCCTCTCATCCATTCAATTATTTACAATTACTATAAATGGACAATCCAATTAATTCTTTACATTTCTCTTTTGGCAAAAGACTTTGTCTTATAATCATCATATTCTTCATCTATATACAAAAAATGTCACTACTTTTTTCTTACTTTAAATTTGGTGGACCCAACATTATTTAATTTATCAATAATACTCTTACTTTTACGTAAAGAATTGAATGAATGAGAGAGAGTGATATTGGAGTCATTACAAATTTGGGAGTGATATAATGGGAAGAGACACAAAAGGGGCCGGAATTAGAGGTGATCATTTGTGAATTCGGGTCAAGTTAAGTGTGAAATTTTGGCCTACAGACAAGCGGGTTAACGGGTTCTTGACGGATTCGCGGGTAGGACCTTTGATATTTTGAAAATGTTGTGTCCAAGTCCGCTAAAAATTTGGATTGAACGGGACGGAACAATCGGGCGGGACGTTAGATCAACAGCTATAGCCGGAATGAATGATACTCCATGGATTGGTCCATTTGTTTGGATTAGGAAGAAGCGGCAGAATGAGGACATATTATGTGATGTGATGTGATTATGTGAACACCCACACACACACTTGGATCAACCTCGTGGACGACGTCTCTTTCCTTGCTTTCACAAATATCTTCCTCTTCCTCTTATTTTCTTTTCATTTCATTTCTCCCTCCAATTTCTTCCCTAAATTTCATCAATTGCAATGCCTGCGTAAGCGTAATTAATTACTCCACTTCATTTCTTGTCTTTTCTCAGGTAATTTCAATTTTCCTGTCTTTATTGTATGTTTGATCTAACTCAGATCCCCCTTTCCTTAGGGTTTATCATTTTCCTGCATTCTTTTTTCTGTTTGAGTAATTGAACTACTACTTCATGGAGCCGCCCATCCCAATTTTGGTTTTTTCTAGAATGATTATACCAGTAATTATTATTTGGTGGTTGCTGTCTCAACCATTATGTTTTCAATACCTAATTTTAATTCTGCCTCTATAAAATAATTAAGGTTTACACCTCATACTCATAGTCATGGCACTAGATCGAGAATGCGGGGTGAAATCGCCTACTTAGGGAGTAACAGATTATCCTGATACGCTTTGAAATGGAAAGTGTGAACCTTCTTGCCAGAGGCACATGGAGTTTATCGGATGCAACCACTAACCAAATCCTTTCACTTCCTTCTAATTTCTCAAGGTTCTCTCTCTAATTCCAACCTCTTCTTCTATAACCTATATGCAACTTCAGGTAAAATCCCCATTATATTGCTTCACTTTTAAACCCTAATTTTGCATTTTCGAACTACTTCTACTATTTTAATTGGTCAGTGTGCAATTAAAGTAAAACCCAATATGCTCGATTTGTCGTATCTCACAATTATAAACTTTTTTGGTACTTACAAGGGTATTGAATACTTGATTTCTGCCCAAATGGTGTGATTTTGGTTTGTTAATTTTGATTAGCTTTTCTGTTTGATTTGAGAAATCCGCATTTGTGTTTGTTAGCTGTGTCGAATTTGGATTTGGATTTTTTGTTTTTTGTGGGATCTATACGATTGATCTTGTATGAAGTGGAGTGACTTTGAATGAAATGGGTTGCATATTGTTTTTCGATTCGCATTTGGCAAGTCTTTGATTATTGCTCGAATGTTATAGGTAAAATGGAGAGTACTATTGTAGCTGTAGATGTGGGGAAGGAGATTGTAGAATGTGAAAGTAGTAATAGGCATAAAAAGAGGTCATTGGCCTGGGATCACTTTGAAAAGCTACCTTCTCTAAACAAAGATCAAGGGAAAGCCAAATGTAAATATTGCGATACACTTTTCAGTTCTACACCTAGGAGTGGGACATCTCACTTGAAGCGTCACATGGAACGCTGTGTAAGACGTGGACCTCTTGCTGCTGTTGATGTCAAACCGATCTCAATGGACTTTGGGTTGGCCGACTTTGAGGGTAGTGCTAATAATATGAGGCTTGGAAAACGGGTTTCAAAGGTTTGGCAAGAATATGAGTTATTTCCTGCTCCGAATATGAATGATGCAAAGGCCAAATGCAAGCATTGTAACTTGGTTCTCTCTGCAGCCTCCAAGAACGGGACTTCTCATCTAAAGCGGCATTTAAATAAATGTGCACCGCGCAAAGCGGTGATGGGTGACCAATATTTCAGTCCAAGTGAACTTTTTGCCGAAGAAAACAATTTAAATGAAATTCCAAAATTTCTAAATGGAAATAGTGGCATTAAATCCCTGCCGGTGATGTGTGAGACTTTGGTTGGATGTAGCAATTCAACACAGAGTGGTGTGGTTCACCAGGATGAACTTCAGAGATTTGTATCAGTCTGCATAATAAAAGGAGCCCATCCATTTAGCTTTGTGGAAGAGAGTGGCTTTAGGTCTATGATGTCCAAAGCTTGTCCGCAGTTTAAGCCATTTAGTCGAGATGTTGTGAGGAGAGAACTGTTCTCTATGTATGTGAAAGAAAGGGAAAATATCAAAGAACTGCTAGCAAAGGCACCAGGGCGGATATGTTTGACCGTTGGTAATTGGAAAGCTAGAGACACAAAAGAAGAGTATATCTGTGTTACGACACATTTTATAGATGATAAGTGGAAACTGCTTAGAAGAGTCTTGTGTTTCAAGGCCTTAGCACCTCCTTATGATGGGACTTATATTGCAGATGAATTGGCATGTCTGTCATCTCAGTACAATGTTGAACGCAAGACCTTCACGATCACAGTGGATGAAGCTTCTTATAATGAGTCTATGGTTTCTTCCATCAAGAGAGGTCTCCTGACCAAGAAAGCTCTTGTAAGTGGTGGCTCCTTTTTCCAAGTGAAGTGCTGTGCTCATATGCTAAATTTTCTCGCAGAATCTAGTTTGAAGTTGGTTGAAGGTTCTCTTGAAAAAATCCGTGAATTGGTCAAGTATGTTAACAAATCGCCCCTACAAAGAAAGAAGTTCTTTGACCTAGCTGAGAAGACATTTGAATTGCGGTCAAGGAAACGATTGAGCCTTGATGTTTTGCATAGATGGAATTCCACATATAAATTGATCGATCGCATGGTTTATTATAGATCCGTGTTTAAGCATCTAGTTGACTCAAAGCAAGAATTAAATTACTTATCCCTTTCTACGGAAGAATGGCAAAATGTGTGCACTCTTCACAAATTTTTGAAGGTTCTTTATGATGTGACTCGCTTCTTTTCTGGCTCCAACGGCCCATCAGCAAATTTGTTCCTAAAGGGTATGTTGATGGTTCATTGCCGCATGACAGAAATAGCAAAAGATCCAGACCCCTTCTTGGCCAATGCTTTTAAAGCTATGCAAGTGAAATTTGATGGTTTCTGGTCCCAAAACAACATGATTTTATCATGTGCTGCAATATTAGATCCACGCTATAAGGTTAAGTTTTTGGAATATTGCTATATTAAGCTTCATGGTCTTACTGATGTCCAGGATTACGTTAGTAAAGTTGTGAGCACACTCTATTGTTTGTTTGCGGAATATAAACAACAAGCTGCCCTTTTTTCGTCCCCGTATGTGGGATCTTCAAGTGTTAGTACAAACTTTGCTGGTGGGAATGAAGAGGGGGATATGTTCGGAGACTACAACCAGTTTCTGAGTTCATCATCAAGATCACAGGGGAACAAGTCAGAATTGGATCTCTACTTGGAAGAGCCAAGTTATGACTTAAATTCTGATTTGGATGTTTTAGATTTCTGGAGTAGAAGCTCGATGAGGTACCCGGAGCTCTCAGTAATGGCACGTGACATTTTATCCATACCTGTTTCTACAGTGAATATCAAGGAGGCATTTAGCGTCGGCAGTAAAACCTTGACCTCTGTTCAAAGCTCTGTAATGCCTGAGACTCTCCAGGCTTTATCATGTCTTAAAGACTGGCTGTTTGCTGATAATAACTCAGGTAACTTGTTTTTTTTTCCTGTGTGTTGTACTACTTGTGTTTCCATTTCCAGTTAGGGCGAAGACTTGTTATACTTTGTCTTTAGAATACGATGGAAAAACAAATAAGATAGTTTTCCAAACCCTATTGAGCAAGCCATCAGCTGCAAATCTGCAATGCCATTGGTTAGGTTACCTTCCTCCACAGAAAATCCATTGACCCTTGTGGGACTCTTTTTAACATTTGTCTTTCGTTTACCGGGATTAGCATCTGTTGCATCAACACTGGCCTTCTTATATCGTGTAGGCAAGTGTCGATGCATCTTAGGAGACAATGTTTATAGGGGCCATGAGAAATGGCTTGTTTGTGTTTTCTACATGGATAAAAGGCTACGCACATATGTGCCACTGATAATGTTACTCAGTATTTGAATTTATAATATTGTAGAGTAATATTTGGATGTGCTGACCACTTGTCTGTCTAACACTAACTCTAGGGCATCCTTTGAAATGAATGTAGGGGATCAAACATTGAATGTGATGGATGCGAGTGGATCTAGTGAAGATGCGGAGTATGATAATGAGGACGATGATAGTGTACTTACTGATTCTTTTTAGGTACTTACTACATACCTTTCTATTTGCGGGAAAGCGATGCCTATCAGTTGACCTTGTATGCCTGCATAAACAGGTTATGAGTAGTATCCATGTGGAGGGGAGGGGAGGTCATCCTTTTCATGGAATCAGCTGAATACCCAGGTTGTGATGGGGTCTGTCACATTTCCGTTTAGTGCACACTGTTTGTAGTGTTAGTTTATTGTTGTGTATATGCATGCGAGCTTAAGCTAATAATTAAACGGAGGTTGTAAACATTTTCGGCTACATTTGAGTTGTAGTATTAGTTTCTTCAGTGATGAACGACAATATGATACTCGTCTTGTATTTGATAGATAAGCTGCAATTAGTTTTCAACACAAGATGGAAAGATAAAGATAGATGTATCATGTATTTGGGATATCTAATGCAGGTTAGGTTGTACGTTGTAGGCATTTACGTTATACGGAGTATATGGGATGAAAGTACAAGTATTGTATCGCTTAAGGATGTCAACATCTTAACGATCCATCTGTTAAGGATTCTGAATAAGGAATTAGATGACTCGTTTAACTTAGAATAACTTACAATTAATTATTTGCATCTTTTTGGAACAATGAAAAGGGTTTCCTTTAATTTACTTCAACTTTTTTAAATTCCACCCTAATTGGAAGCACAAATTCTTGTTTGTGACGGAGATATCCGTCACAAACGTATGACGGGCCAAATAGATACTCCCTCCGTTCCAATGAATTGTTTGTCTTTCCTTTTGGCACCAAGGTTAAGAGAACCAATGAGGGCGTGACATGTAAAGCAAAACTCATGAGAATGATCAAATTGCATATAAAAAACTTTCCTAAAATAGAAAAGCAAACAATTCATTGAGACGCCCCAATATGGAATAGACAAACAATTCATTGGGACGGAGGGAGTATCAAATAGGGGCTAAGACAAAAGTAAAGTTGGTGGAACTTAGCTAAATAATTGTCTTTATTCTCCCAACTTGACCCGTCTTAAGCTTGCGACGGGCTTGCGACGGATGAGGCCAACTGAATTGGAAGAGTGTGATTAAGAATTTTTCGGAGGAAAGTCTTCCATTTGGTTGGGCCCTACAATTTCCATAGCCATTTATTGCAGAAGGTTTTGATCTTTCCTAAATGAGGCGTGCGTCCAAATCCATCTTTGAAAAAGCTCTCCACACTGACTGTCCTTCAGCTTACGGATATGGAAAAAGTGGCACCTTCCATCGTAAGATTCTTAGTAATCTCTCATCTCTTTCCTTTTTTCCACTACGTTTATGTATTTGTTATGTACCTAGGGTGGAGAATCGAGCTGCTCACAACTTAGCTGCTAAGACGCTAGACACTTAACTCTCAACTGTTCCTTGCTAACAAAAATAATAAAAAAAAAATTAAAAAATTGGAGATTTAGAGAAAAGCTAATTAAGAAGAGCATGAACTACAACCTAGATTGTACTTCTATATATAAAGTCAATTAAATTTGTACTTGTATAAACTAAGCCAACCTTTACGATTCAAACAAAACAAAATAAAAAGCATGATTATTTTTAATAAACGTAAATATTTATTTGTGAGAGACATATTCGTTAAATTTGTAGCTAAAATATCTCATCTATATAAATAGATACTCCGTACTACCTCCATCCATTTTTAATCTTTGTACTGTGAAGTGGGTCAATTATCTTGGCAAGCTCGATCGGAATAAATCTCGGCCCTCCCTTTTTATTCTCATCCTATGGACGATTTGGGTTGCTTTTGATACAGCTAAATTCCAGGGAGCTAACATTTCCAGGATCGGTCTTATGGCCCTTCTTAAAGCTCAGATCATGGTTTTACCATCTCCTAATTCCGCTCCTGACAATCGTTTTACCCAAGACGATGAGGTTGAACCATCACAATTATGTATTAAAAAGGGGCGTGATTTTCAGATTGTTGGGCCTAAAGCGGAATGTCATACTGTGACTATCAACACTGACGCTGCTTGGAGGGATTATGATAGTGCTGCTGGCAGATGGATCGCTTTCCGAGACAATGGCTCATGTATGGTACAAATGTACTCTACTTTCAATGCTGCCTCACTGATTCATGCGGAAGCCACTGCTCTTCTTCATGCTGCTCTTTGGGCGCGTTCACAAAGACTTCTTCACATCAAGTTTTCCTCTGATTGTATGACCCTGATTCAACAACTTGGTGTATTTACGGATCCTTCGCCTCACATTGGACGGACAATTGAACATTTGTTTGATGTTTTTAATTCTTTTCATTGGGTGACTATTTCTTTTATTCCGAGGGGATTGAACAAAGACGCCCATAACCTAGCGGTTTTGGGCATCAAACGTTAAAATCTCCTCCTTTTCTGTCTTAGCTGGAAAAAAAAAACGATTGTCCATTTTTAAACTTGCTACTTACAATATACGGAGTATTTTCTTTTGGTTGATTTTTGTGGTCAATATCATTTATGACCTCACGTTTTTTCTCAACTTTCATTTCCACTGCGTACTCTACTCTTGTGTTAAATTTTGTTTCACTTCCTTACCCATGAAGTTTAAAGTTGGATAAAAAAATTAAGAACTTTTCATACTCTCTAAAAATTCAAAATATGTCTCATATATACTCCCTCTCATCCATTCAATTATTTACAATTACTATAAATGGACAATCCAATTAATTCTTTACATTTCTCTTTTGGCAAAAAACTTTGTCTTATAATCGTCATATTCTTCATCTATTTACAAAAAATGTCACTACTTTTTTTATTATTTAAGTTTGGTGGACCCAACACTATTTAATTTATCAATAATACTCTTACTTTTACGTAAAGAATTGAATGAACGAGAGAGAGTGATATTGGAGTCATTACAAATTTGAGAGTGATATAATGGGAAGAGACCCAAAAGGGGCCGGAATTAGAGGTGATCATTTGTGAATTCGGGTCAAGTTAAGTGTGAAATTTTGGCCCACAGACAAGCGGGTTAACGGGTTCTTGACGGATTCACGGGTAGGACCTTTGATATTTTGAAAATATTGTGTCCAAGTCCGCTAAAAATTCGGATTGAACGGGACGGAACAATCGGGCGGGACGTTAGATCAACAGCTATAGCCGGAATGAATGATACTCCATGGATTGGTCCATTTGTTTGGATTAGGAAGAAGCGGCAGAATGAGGACATATTATGTGATGTGATGTGATTATGTGAACACCCACACACACACTTGGATCAACCTCGTGGACGACGTCTCTTTCCTTGCTTTCACAAATATCTTCCTCTTCCTCTTATTTTCTTTTCATTTCATTTCTCCCTCCAATTTCTTCCCTAAATTTCATCAATTGCAATGCCTGCGTAAGCGTAATTAATTACTCCACTTCATTTCTTGTCTTTTCTCAGGTAATTTCAATTTTCCTGTCTTTATTGTATGTTTGACCTAACTCAGATCCCCCTTTCCTTAGGGTTTATCATTTTCCTGCATTCTTTTTTCTGTTTGAGTAATTGAACTACTACTTCATGGAGCCGCCCATCCCAATTTTGGTTTTTTCTAGAATGATTATACCAGTAATTATTATTTGGTGGTTGCTGTCTCAACCATTATGTTTTCAATACCTAATTTTAATTCTGCCTCTATAAAATAATTAAGGTTTACACCTCATACTCATAGTCATGGCACTAGATCGAGAATGCGGGGTGAAATCGCCTACTTACGGGATAACAGATTATCCTGATACGCTTTGAAATGGAAAGTGTGAACCTTCTTGCCAGAGGCACATGGAGTATATCGGAGAGAGTGACATTGTCAAATGAGACTAAAGCCTTGAAAACTCTTTTAACATTCTCGTCTCCCGCAAAGGGAAAGGCTCTACGCACTCTCACGTCTTCTTTTCATATAGATTAGGCCGTTTATTAATGACCCGTGAGGAAATCTCCATCAACTCTTAACACTTAAATGAAAAGGCTTGGAAAGTTGAAGCGATGTGAGTGTGTTGGAGTACCACACAATGATTGCCTTAGTAAGCTCCAATTCTGTATACAGTATTGCTGATCATTCCCCTGCTGTTCGCCTTCTAGAGTTCTAGTTGATCAGAGATAGTTTGTCTGCATTCTTCTTGCTCTCTAGCGTGCATAAGTAATTTTAAGACGATTAATGACATAGCACATCTTGTGATGAAAACGGAAAAAGAAGATTGTGAAGTTCGTAAAATTTGGAAAGATGAAAAGAACATATTCTAGGATTGAAACTATTTAAAAGTTATATTGGGATGTAGGGCTTATGGTATTTACCATTTCTAATGGAAATTTGAGTTAGTTGCCATTTTCTCTGTAGCCAAAGACTTATATTTTTATAATCAAAGACTTATTTTTTGGGTTTGGATTATGAGGGAATTATTAAATGGCTCACTAAATTGGCTACACTTCTTTTTATGTAATTTTAATTTTTGAGTTATCCGGAATATCGTCTCTTTGTTGCTTACACATGGGTAAAACTGCGTACATTGGACCCTCCTCACCCTGCATTTTGTCGTGCACTTGACTCACTGCGCTACTGTTGTTGTAATGGAAATGTCAGAGCCTGCTCTTTTTTACTTTTGGCTGATGTCGGAGCTCCTGATTATTTGGTGTTTTATCTATTTATTTAATATTAATCCATCATAGGTTCATGTACTTTTTATTTCAAGTTTTCTCTGCATATTACGTCTCACAGTTGTGCCTGATTATTTTGATAGTGATAAGTCTGCACTTATTGAATCCTGACCATAACGCAGCTCACAAAAGTGTCTTCAAAATGGAGTATTGAGTTTTGACTTTCGATTGTTTCAGCTTGTGCATGTGTTGAATCTTATATGTGACCTGTTCTTTTGGATCAAGGCTGAAAGGATTGATGGATGACTCGACTATCATGTTAACTCACGATAGGTCCAGGGCAATACTGCTGTCAAAACATAAAATAAGATAGGGCCTCGGTTGCATTGAATAACCGATTCTCATCATGTGGACCTGTGCTTCAGACGCCATTGGACGCTGTGTGAATCTGAAGAAAGACATATTAAATCCAAACTCAGAGTGCTCGGATGATGATGCATCTTATGATACCAACAGAGAGGAAGGACTGGAGTGTCCCATATGCTGGGAGTCCTTCAATCTCGTTGAGAATGTTCCCTATGTACTATGGTGTGGCCACACACTCTGCAAGAACTGTGTCTTGGGACTACCTTGGCCTGCCCTGAAATTTCCAACATTACCCCTCCAACTTCCATTTTTCATCTCTTGCCCATGGTGCAATCTACTATCTCCCAGGGTGCTTTATAAAGGTGCCTTGAGATTCCCCCGAAAAAATTACTTCATCCTCTGGATGGTGGAGAGTATGAATGGCGAGAGAACAAGGTGTTACACGTCCGGTAATGGGCATTTTCGGCAAGCAAATTGCATAGATGGAAATAATGGAAGTAGCCAATCTCACATTAGACATGATGGGGAAGTTGCAAGGACACAAGAAAGAGCACAAGTGAATCACAGTCGGAGCCTTGTACAAGGATACTTTAATAGAGAGAGATTAAACGTGTCACTGAAGAAATCATTGGCTTTTGTGGTTCACTTGACAGCGAAATTCCCTCTTGTGGTGGTATTCCTTCTTGTGACTTTGTATGCAATTCCAGCAAGTGCAACCATCTTGGCCTTGTACATCCTCATCACAGTTGTATTTGCCTTGCCGTCTTTGCTCGTGCTGTATTTTGCATACCCAAGCTTGGATTGGTTGATTCGAGAAATTGTTACTTAAAGAGATGGAGGGATGTTGAGGGGACTAATTTGCCGACTAAACCTATCGTCAAAGTTTATCGCTTTCAGCCACATAAGTAAGATCCTTAGTTGTTACTAGTTACTACTTTGAAATAATATGTATTGTGATAGAGTAGTAGTTATTAGTAGTAGTTGAAACAGTCATTTTGTTTGTTACTCTGGTGTGAAAATGTGGATGCAGTGTGTTGGTAGTACACTCTAGAAATGAGTCTTCTAAGCAGTTGGAACGTCATTATATTGATTATACTGAATCAGTTGGTGCTCGTTCTGCTATTGTTAATTTCGGCTCAATGACTGTTTCCAAAGTTTGAAGTCTCTCCGTTTCATTTGATTGTTTGTATTTATTTTTCATACTTGTCAATGCACCGTTTCTTTTGTCTATATTTTATTTACATATATCTAAAAATTATAAAAATTTGATATTTATAAAGTATTCGATTAGACAATTTAAACAAGATCATACACGACTATGTTTTATCTTATAGGTTAGAAGTTACATTGATGATTTCAATTAACTATAAATAGTGTTAAAAAAAAACAAATGCAAACAACTATGTTTTATCTTATAGGTTAGAAGTTACATTGATGATTTCAATTAACTATAAATAGTGTTAAAAAAAAACAAATGCAAACAATCAAATGGAACGGAGAGAGTAGACCACCTTGAGTAAAATTAATGTTGGACATTTTCGGCTGATTTTACAGCCAAAACTACTTATTCACAATTTCATATAGCAAACTATCATGATTACATGGAGAAGTTCCAATTTGTGGCGACTTGAGCCTCTGACTCAGCCCGACTCCGTATTTTGTATATTTTTGTAGAAATTAAAGTAAAAAATTTATCTCAAAAATAAATTTACATTTAAGATAAATTCGTTCTTTGTCATAAAGTTAATGACATTATATTAAATTTCCAAATTAATTTCATAAAAAAAATTGTCATTTTTTTGGTATTATGGACAATTAATAGATTAGAATTTTTTAAATTTATGTAATGATTATTTTTTTCCTTTTTAGAATAGCGTAGTTTGGAGAGAAATCTTTAGGGGCCGTTTGGTTCTTGAAAGGGTATGAGAATGGAATCCGGAATCAAACCAGGGTGGTATGGATTTGTAACTTGATTCCTGAAACTTGATGTTTGGTTCATTTTTTAGATGATTGAGATTCAAATCCGAAATTCTAATTTCCTTTTTAAAATTATATTTAATAATTATATTTTAAATATATAAAAATTTATATCACTGACTATATAAAATCTAAAAATTTAGCTTGAAAAAAAATTAAAACAACTCTTTTTAGCGATATAAAACACAGAGTTACATTAATAAAATTTTAAAATAATTTTTTTAGTATTTTAAATTAGTGTTTTTCAATAAAATATTTCAGTTATAATATTTCAAAAAAAAAAAAATTGGAACAAATTCTTTCGGAAAATCAAACAAAGTTTGATTCCAAGGGTTTGAATCTCATACCCACCTCCTCCCTTGGGTATGACAAACCCATACCATGAGGGTTTGAGGTATGGGTATCGAAATGAAAAACTTGTCAAAACACGAAGTATGAGTTTGGTTCATTCTAAACTCATACCTCATACCTAAATTGAGTGAATTAAGCAGCCCCCTTAGAGAGAATTATTCTCTTAGTTTACAGGGGATTCTATTGGTGATTTTTTTCCATCATTCTTCCATGGATAAACCAATTTTATATTTCAATATTGTGAGCTTAATTAAAATATTACCAGTTCGGGTGGCCAGGCTCATGGGGTTGGAAAGGAATTAAATGGGGTAGAAATATCTTGAGAACGGGTTGCGCTTGGAAAGTTAGTCTCAACTCTAGACTAGAAATTTTTAGTAACAAATGGGTTCAAGGCGGGATCCCGGTCCTGAAGACGGGTGTTGATTGCCTCTTTTCGAATACTTTGTTCCTCGATTGGAAGGTTAGGCATTTAAGAACTCATGAGGGAGGTTGGAATTACATGAAATTAGATCTTTTGTTCAGTCGGGAGTGGAGCAAGAAAATTCTTGCTATTCCGATTAGTTCCCTCGGGAATTTACAATGTTAAGAGTGGATATGAGGAAGCTTGAGGTCTTTACGGGTATAATGACAAAATCATGAAGCGAATCTCGGCAATTAGAGAAGCCTATCCTTCCTTCTTCTCCAAAATTCTTTGGCAACTACTCGGACCCTTCAAATGGAGAATTCTTTTATGGAAAATCTTATGTTAGGCTCTTCCGATTGCGTGAGAGTTTAGGAAGAGGCACATTCCGACTACTTCTTTTTGTCAACTCTGCCTACAAGACGATCAAGAGGAAACTTTAGAGCACATTTTTAGGGATTGTCCCTTTGCTTGTAGGTTATGGGCAAGTAGCTCTCTAGGGATTAATTGTTCTGGAGGTGGTAGGAGCGATTTATTGTTCTGGATTCTTGGATGGATTTATTTCCTTAAATCCCGTAAGAACGAAGAGGCAGAGTTTTTTTCTTTCCTTCATGCTCTTTTTTCCCTATGGATTGCTAGGAATGATGCGGTATTCCGGAACCCAGGTGTTTCTTTCCAGATTTTATTTCTTAAGTATCAGGGGTCATTAAAAGATCTATCGACTATTTGGACGGATCATAAGAAGACGAAGGCGGTTCTCCGCCTCGGGTTAGGGGGTAAGACTCAAAATAATAATATTTCCACCCCTAAGTTTCAAATCATCTTTTCTCGGCAATTAGAGAAGCCTATCCTTCCTTCTTCTCCAAAATTCTTTGGCAACTACCCAGACCCTTCAAATGGAGAATTCTTTTATGGAAAATCTCATGTTAGGCTCTTCCGATTGCGGGAGAGTTTAGGAAGAGGCACATTTCGACTACTTCTTCTTTTTGTCAACTCTGCCTACAAGACGATCAAGAGGAAACTTTAGAGCACATTTTTAGGGATTGTCCCTTTGCTGGTAGGTTATGGGCAGGTAGCTCTCTAGGGATTAATTGTTCTGGAGGTGGTAGGAGCGATTTATTGTCTTGGATTCTTGGATGGATTTATTTTCTTAAATCCCATAAGGACGAAGAGGCAGAACTTTTTTCTTTCCTTCACGCTCTTTTCTCCCTATGGATTGCTAGGAATGATGCAGTATTCCGAAACCCAGGTGTTTCTTTCCAGATTTTATTTCTTAAGTACCAGGGGTCATTAAAAGATCTATCGGCTATTTGGACGGATCATAAGAAGACGAAGGCGGTTCTCCGCCTCGGGTTAGGGGTAAGACTCAAAATAATAATATTTCCACCCCTAAGTTTCAAATCATCTTTCCTGGAAGGGTTAACGAGAAATATTCGACGCAAGTTATTTGTGTCGATGCAAGTTGGACGACTGATTTCAGGGCTTTGGCAGGGTGGATTACGTCTCATAATGATAGAGGTATTTGCTCCAGCTCTACTTCTTTTTTAGCGGAGTGTGTCATTCAAGCTGAAGCTATTGGCATTCTCAATGCGGCTAAGTGGGCCCTAGGGAAAGGTATAATTCACGTGGAGTTCCAGACGGACTGCTGGCATCCGGTTAATCAAATTGCCGGAGAAGAGTCGGTTGATCATAGTATAAAATGCACCTTGTCAAGTATTTTTGATATTTTCGCTTCTTTTCATTGTGTTTTTGTTAGACATATTCCGCGATCCTTAAACAGACGGGCTCACTGTCTAGCTCAGGCGGCACGTTTGTGATAAGGTAGTTTTGTATGGCTGACAAAAAAAAAATAAAAAAAAATAAACCAATTTAGAATATTTATTTAAAATAAAATAAAAACTCAAATAAAACAAAAAAATCCATGTGTACCTAGATCTGACAAAACTGTCACTACCCGAATAAGCAAACACGAACCTGACCTGACACCCGATCTGAAGATCAAAGCTTGACCCGTAACTCGAATTGGCCTAAACTAACCCAAAATTGACACAATTATTATAGAAACGAATCGATATCCCTAAAAAAAATTGAAAATAGAAAACTCAAAATTGACGACCCGAAGTCAACCCGTTTTTAAAACCCTGACCCGTTTGGTCATGTAAATCCAAGAGGGATTATATTACCGTTGGTGCATAGCATAAGGCGGGAAACACAAATTACTCCGTAGTAGAGATTACAACGAGTACACATTACAACTCATTCTCCAAATTACTTGGACACCAAGTTCTTTCCTAAATTCACCCCCCTCTCTTCTCAGCCCTCTTCTCTTTCTACCCTTATATAAATAAATAAATTCACTTGTGGTTTCTTTTAGCCCCACTCTTACCTCTTCTTCTTCTTCTTCTTCTTCAACAAACAACAAAACCATCTCTGAAATCAATCCCCTTTTCTATTTTTAGTTCCTGAAATTCATCTTTTCTTGCTTCCAATTCCATAATATGACCGTTACATAAGGCGGCAAACTGCACAAGGGTTTTCATCATCTCAATTAATTACTCGTACTTGGTGGTCAAGGTTTTTTCACTCAATTTACTTCTGTTCTTACCGTTATTCACTCATCTTCTTACCCCCAATACTCTTTTTTCTTCTTCTTCTTACTTGATCCACATTCAACAACTCCAACTCTGTTTACAAAAAAAGAGTAATTAATTAATGGGTTCATTACAAAATCAGAAATTTCCACAGTGGGTACATGATATGATCCATGCTGAATTTGTTACTGGAAAGGGTAAAGACCCGAATTACCGTGGTTACTTCTGTGTTGATTGTGGTGGGAGAAGTTTGAGGAAGGTTGATGTTGAAACCCAACATCAAGATCATCATGTGTTGCAGGCATTCACTTGTTCTCGGGAGTATGGTTACAACATTGATGATGTTCTCAAGATTTCTGATTTGCTGGATGTTTCTGGGGTTTGCCCTTATAAGATCAACACTAGCTATGTCTACTTCCCCAAGTCCAGGAAGAAGAGTAACAAGAACACCAAGGCGGCGGCCATGGGTTGTTTGGTCTGTGGGGCTGATTTGTCGAAATTTGCGCTTTCTAATGGCTACCAATTTTGTTCCATTCTCTGCAAACTCAACTCAAATTCATCAGGGTCTTCTCATTCAAGGATTTTGCAGGAGAATGAGATTCTACTGTGTGAGAGACCGAGAGGTTTTGGAGGTGGGTTATTGGAGAAGAAGAAGTGTCTTAAATTGAAGATCAAGGCTGGGGTTGGGATTACGATGGTAGCTGCTTCTGATGATGGTGACCACAAAAAAAGGAAGAATTTTGATGAGGAACAGCAGCAACAGCAGAAAAGGCAGAAGATTATTACCGAGGAAGCTAATACCGCCGCAACTGTTAGTTTCAGAAAGAGAAGCCGGAAAGGAGTGCCGTGCAGGGCTCCTCTATTTTGATTATCAACTTAAGCTAAATATTATGGTTGTGATTATTAGGTGGGATTGATTTTATATTTTGTGTATTTTGAGTGGCAATCAGTATCAGCCCCCTCAAGGTTTCAGGAAACCTCTTTAATTGTATAGCCTTTGGCTGTTGCTGTTGCTGTAACTGGTTCAAGCATTCTTGAATCTCTCTCTATTCTTTAATAAAACGACTACTTCACTTCTTCTTTAATCTTTACATTCCATTGCAAGAACAAACTTTGATTGTTTTTAGTCTTTAGCTTTCCTATTTTTCTCATTTAATTTGATTGTAGAACATAAAAACGTACTGAGACTAGAACATTTTGTGCCAGACTGGTCACTTAACCCACACCCACCGACAAATCTAAACATCACAGAAACATTAATGTAAATGAGGCCGCACTCCTGTATATATCTTATCCAAGTTATTCCCTTCGATGAACTGTGTTTTGAAGGCTGTTTTTTTGCGATGTCAAGTGTGTGCTACTGCAGTGCATACAATTTCATATGACTGTTTAAAAGAATGCTCTGCTGATGTTTGTAATGTGATAGACTTGTGGTGTCTTAGAGGAAAATTCCTTGGTTCGATTTGTTCCTCTGAATTTTGCTCGTACTTTGTGTTACTCGATAGCTCTCCTTGATCTGTTGAATAATACTCGTACTGTAACAATGTCAGCAATAAAACATACTCAACTAAAGCACACCTGCACAAGGAATGCAGAAGGAAGGATGTTCCTGAGGTCTGAGGAGCATTCTGCTTGCAGTCGAAAACCAAAGATATTTTCTGTAATACGTATCTTCTTGGAATGAATGACGATGAGGTTCATGTTGTTTCTAGAATCAAATTTACAATTTTCATATGCTATTTTACTCCAATTCTGTTTACCCTAAACCTTGCTCAAAACTCCACTTAATTCTTCAACCCTCCGGCAGCGGCACTCCAAATATCACTTCTCTACCGGTAATCTTGTCCTCTACTATTTACAGATTATAGTAGTAATTCATAATTAGGGTTACGAATTGTAAAATTGGGGTAAATTGGGATTGTATTCTTAATTAGTTGTCCTCTCCAATTGTACATTGAAACGAAATGAAATTGTGTTCTTGTTCTTGTTGCTGCTGCATAAATAAGTGTGATTGCAAGAACTTGAATTTTGTGCTTGGATTAAGTACTGGTTTTTCTTCTGTTGCTATCTGTAAATTGATCCTGCCCCTGTTCGAATTATGAAAGATGAGAATGATGAATACGGAGCATCGATGACAAGGTCTTATTTATAGAATTACAGGAACAACATTCAAAGACAGCATGTTGTGTCCGTGGTCTTTTAAACAGCGACAAAGAGTGGAACGCGAATCTGAGCTATGCCTTCACAGCTAAGGGAATTATACGTCACCATGATTTTATTTTGCGAGGTTACGGACGTGGGAAAATTATGGCCTGGGATACTAACTCCGCCATTTTATCAAAAGACATGGACGGAAAGAAAAGGAGATTGTTGGGTGATCCACAACTTCTACTTAGTGACGGAGCTAGAAGGACATACACCTTAATCGAGATAGATAAGGTACTCATGAGATATGGAAGAAGACTTGGAGATTTTAGGAAGATTTTAAGGATATGCCCCAACCAAATGAGTCGGACGTCTAAGGGATGGAGAACAAGCTTATTAGGGACGAGAGGATGTACGTGAAAGGATTTTACCAGTGCAAAAGCGGAATTTCAGGAAACAATTTCCTAACACCAATCCAAGAATACAAGTAGGGGTGTTCAAAAAGTGACCCGGACCGGCAAACCCGACCGAGCCGGACCGTACGGTCCGGTCCGGTCCGGACCGACTACATACCGGTCCGGTCCCCGGTTCTCCAAAAACTTGGATGCCGGTCCCCGGTCCGGTCCACACATAAAAAAATTAATCAAATTTAGTGTATTTTGTCGGTCCGGTCCGGTCTTAAGAGGGTCCGGTCCGGTCCGGTCCGGGTTTTTTGTTAACCGGTCCGGTCCGCGGGTTTAGATTTTATGGGTTTCCGGTCCGCGGGTCAAGCCGGTCCGGTCCGGTCCGGGTTTGGACCGGTGAACACCCCTAAATACAAGCACAATATAGATATGAATCATGACAAAAGTAGGTCGAGAAATACATACCCTCGTAAATACCTCGATATATGAGACGGAGAGATACTAGAGCCCCACGTGTTGCTCCTCTACTCGGTCCACCAACCCAGTCGGAATCCCACGTCTGCCAGGACGGAAGAGATAGAACAATTCTCTCTCTTACTTTTAAGGATGCTTGAGGCAAGGTTATTCTCAATCTCCTTATGACTCATTACTCATATACTATATCCTAGAGTTTAGGTTAAACTTAGAGACTAACCGGGTCTCATAAGTAGTCACAGCCTAATACCTCACAAGTCCACATTGGGCCTGTTTAGTTTCCTGACTAAGTCTGATTGTGTGACCTTATAGGATTATATATCCATAGTCATCAGCCCAATCGAATTGGACTAATTATCATAATTATTCTCTAGCAAGCAATTATGAATTACTATAATATATAATGATTATCTCCATAATAATATCCTATATTATATTTAGTAATTGCGGAAATGCGGAAATGTCTTAGGACATATTCCTTCAATCTCTCACTTGTCCGAAGACAATAAGGCAATCTTCAAATTCCTTAAGTCGCTTAATGTCGAATTCGATCACATCTAAACATCTCATGATCAATGTGTCACTTATCAAATTCATTTCCTCGATCTCCGAGTTCGAACTGTCCTTGAATGAATTAACTCCTTAATCCACTCCTCGCATGGCCATGCATTTTTCAGTTCTCCCTCATCAAGGGGCCCAGACATAATCCTATCATGTAGGAGGACTTATCCAGTCTTGTATCATCCAAAACTCCCACTCAATTCTTAGTATGCATTACGAATGTCTTTATAACCTCCTTTCACGGTGCGGCGTTTTACAGTGTCAGTGCACAACTAATCGTATCATGGTTGCAATTGATGAGGGTCGAAGAGCCTGCGTCGGGCCACCTGCCTAGCAGGCCCCATGAAGACCCTATCCAAGGAACCAAGGAGCCTGCCTGGCAGGCCGTTGGGATAAGATACCAGGATTCCCCCAGTAAAGCAAAACTACAAGGAAGCCGCCTGCTCGGTAGGGTAAGGCAAACCGGCCGTGATGCGCGTGCAGGCACTGCCTGTTCGCCTGCCTCCAAGCGACTCTCTCCCTGAGCAGGGCCGGGGCCCCAGAAGGCCCCTCTGTCATCTTGCCTACAGGTAAGAGAGAACGAGTGGATGGGGAAAAACCACGTGTCAATTTCCCATCCACTCATTCTTTCTCTCCCCACTCCTCTTTTCCTCTCTCTTGTGGGAAGGTATAAATACTCTTCCATTTCCCACATGAGAGGGGTTGGATTTTCTCTCTCTAGACTCTCACTCCTAAAAACGCCACCTAGTTCCTCACGAGCTAGGTTCATCAAGGCATTTCACGGACTAACTTAGGCATCGGAGAGGGTTCCCTCGAACAACCTCCGAGGCCCTGTGCGTTCATTGTGCAGGGAGCAGGCCGACTCCGCCGGGAAGGTCCGATCAAGGGAGAGAGACAAAGGAGAGGTTTAAGGAAATCACGCGATCAGTTACTTACCAACAGTTCGATTACTCCGCCCGGATCCAAAGCCGGGTTAATTGTTTCCGTGACCGGAACAACTTGGCGCCGTCTGTGGGGAGGAAAACGGTTGTGCTCACGAATTACCCACAAAAATCAACCATTCCTAATCACAAAAAACTAAAACAATCAAATTAATCATGCCAGAAATCATTGACGCCAGCGCAGGGGCGGGTCCGACGGTTCCACCGGTGACCCCCCTGTATGGTATGCCGCAGCCAGAGAGGGTTCCTCCCGCCACGATTCTGGGGGTGGGGGGAACCAGTCTCCTCGGCGTGCCAAACGCTGCTGTGACACCTGAGTTGGGGACACACCCAGGACACACTCTGAATCTAACACCGGCTCAGATGGCGCAGGCAGCCGCCTTCTTCTCTGCAATGCTAAACCAGGAGTTCACTCCTGAGGACCTGGTAGGCAGGGTCGCATCGGCCCCCAGGCAGCCACCCTCAATAAGCAGGGATGGAGCTGGGGGCACGAAACGAACCGCCGCCAGGAATGCTCAGAGGAAAGCAAGAAGGACGGCACAAGTATACGCGCAGGTGCAAAGGCGTATCACAATAGGCAGCCCAGAGCCACCTGCTCAACAGCAGGCATTCTTCATTCATACAACAGAATCCGCGTCTGGAGAACAGAGAGGCTTATCCCGGGAATTGCAGGAGAGAATGAGGTCCAGGGAGCCCATGTCAAAGCGTCTGGGAGAAAAGCAAGGTGGAGTCTTCTCCAGGTTAACACCGGCGGTCAAAGAGCAGTCAGCCCCGGGTTTGTCCCAAAGCCTGCAGTCTAGGCTCAATCGGGGGCAGCCGCTTGAATCTAGATACCACCAGGGTGAGAACCTCTGCCACTCTCAGAGAAAGAGACCCAGGCAAGTCTCCCCCGAGACATAAGATGAAGCTGCAAGCAGGCCGCCTCCAAGGCACCGCTCCCCCAGTACGAGGAAACCGGCCCATAGACAATGGGATACTCACGGTAACCAGTCTGGGGAAAGCAGGTCACGACTGGTAGGCAGGCCCACAAAAACCCCACTTCATCCTGAGGTACAAGAATACCCCATCCCGAAAATTAAAATGCCGACCATTAAGTTTGACGGGACAACGGATCCAGAAGACCACTTGGCGGCATTCGAGAGCCACATGGGCATGTACGACGTGGATGACGCCATCTGGTGTAAAGTTTTCCCAACCACCCTGGTAGGGCTCGCACAAGGATGGTTCAGGGATCTCCGCCAAGGATCAATCAAGTTCTTCATAGAGTTAGCCGAAATCTTCCTCGAACAGTATGCTGGGAATAAAAGGAGACGCCTCACTCGCTTCGATCTTGTGACCCTAAAACAGAAAAAGGGTGAAAGTGTAAGGGAGTACCTGAGGAGGTTTGACCTATCCTACCAGCAGGTCAGGGAAATCGATGATTCCACCGCTGCCTACGCCCTGACAATCTCCCTGCTCCCAAAAAATTCTGCATGTTCCATGACTGCATAGGTCATACCACAGAGGAATGCCGCCACTTAAAAGACGAAATAGAAAAACTGATAAGAAACGGCTGGCTGAGTAACTATGCAGCAAGGAACAAACCCCAGAAAGAGGTGGCAGACAAACCTGAGGGCTCAACCCAAAATCGCATGGTCATCCATGTAGTATCGGGGGATGCAGAGGGACGGACCAGCAGGCGCAGCCAGAAAAGGCAGATCCGCGAACTGCGGAACCAAATTTGCTACGCCGAGAAAGCAGGCAGCCCAAAGGGCACTACCCTAAGCATCACCCCTGAGGATGCAGGGAGGGTCGTGTACCCACATAGTGACCCTCTGGTCTTAACCCTGGAAATCAGCAATCATATTGTCAAGAGGTGTATGGTGGATACTGGCGCCTACACAAATCTCTTATACAAAGATGCTTTCGAGAGGATGAACCTTGAGAGGAGGCACCTGAAGCCAGCCCCCGGATCTTTGTATGGATTCAATGGAGCAGGCATGCTACCCATGGGAGTTATCGATCTGCCTGTTACATTTGGGGAGGGGACCTCAGCAAGAAATATCAGGGCGTCATTTGTTGTGGTGGATGCCAAATCCGCGTACAACGCCCTGATAGGCCGAGCCACCCTAGATGAAATAGAAGCTGCCGTATCAATTAGGGCCCTCACCATAGCCTATGTAACAGACTTTGGCATGGAGGGGAAGGTCCACGGGGATCAGGAGTCGGCCAGACACTGCTATTCCGTGGCCCTGCAGGCCCATGAGACAGAAAGAAAAGGGAAGAGAAAAGCCCAGTGCTCTCCTAGCAGGGAAGGTGAGATTCCGACTGCCCAGCAAGAGCCAGTCCGCCTGGAGCCCGAAGGGGAGAGCATGCTAGTGGACTTAGAGCCAGGGAGGCAGGTCCTCATAGGGGCCGACCTGGAGGAGTCCTATCAAAAGGAACTAATTGCAGTCCTAAGAGAGAATAGGGACGTATTCGCCTACTCCGCAGACGAGATGCCAGGGGTCGACCCGGCCTTTATTGTTCACAAGTTGAACATTAATCCGGAGGCTCGCCCTGTGAAGCAGAAGAAAAGGAACATGTCCGTAGAAAAAGATGCGGCAATAAAGGAGGAAATAGACAAACTCCTGAAGGCAGACTTCATCGAAGTCTGTGATTACCCAGAATGGCTGGCAAACGTTGTCATGGTAAAAAAATCATCAGGCGCATGGAGAATGTGCGTAGATTTTACCAATCTCAACAAGGCCTGCCCTAAGGACTGCTACCCTCTGCCCAGAATAGATCAGCTAGTGGACGCCACTAGTGGATACACCACACTGAGTTTTTTGGATGCTTTCTCAGGGTACCACCAAGTGTACCTCTGGCAGCCAGACAGAGTGAGGTGCGCCTTCATAACCAGCCATGGCACCTACATGTACAAGATGATGCCATTTGGGCTGAAGAATGCAGGCGCCACCTATCAGCGGTTGGTAGACAGGGTCTTCGAAAGCCAAAAGGGAAGAAACTTAGAGGCCTATGTTGACGATGCGATCGTCAAAAGTAAGGGAGACAAGGAACATCTGACAGACCTTCAAGAGACCTTCACTTCCCTGCGGTCATACAAGATGAAGCTGAACCCGAAAAAATGCACATTCGGGGTCCGATCCGGGAAGTTCCTAGGTTTTTTGGTCAGCTCCAGGGGGATAGACGCCAACCCTGAGAAAATTCAGGCGGTCCTAGACCTCCCGGAGCCTAAAACCATCAGGGACATTCAGAGGCTCACAGGCAGAATGGCCGCCCTGGCTCGGTTCATCGCTAGATCAGCAGACAAGTCCACCCCTTTCTTCAAAATATTAAAAGGCAACAAACAGTTCAAATGGGAAGACGAACAGAAGAAAGCCTTCGAGCAATTGAAGGGTCACCTGAAAAAGCTCCCTACCCTGGCAAGACCGGTAGCCGGAGAAAAGCTATATCTATACATCGCTGTCACGAACACGACGGTAAGTGCTGTCATCCTAAGGGAGGAAGCAAACTCACAGCAACCCATTTACTTTGTGAGTCAGCCCTAGGAACAGCCGAAAGAAATTACCCCCTGATAGAAAAGGCCGCCTACGCAGTCATCATTGCAGCTAGAAAACTCAGACCCTACTTTGACGAACATCCTGTCGTGGTCCACACCGACCAACCACTGGAGAAAGTGTTGGAAAAGTTTGAGAAATCAGGGAGACTGTTGAAATGGGCGATTGAGTTAAGTGGGCTGGGGATATCTTACCAGCCGAGAACGGCCATCAAAGCCCAAGCCTTAGCCGATTTTCTGGCTGAATGCTCCTATTCAGGGGAAGAAGAGCCCCCTGCCGAGGAGTGGATCGTGCACACTGATGGATTCTCAACAGCCAATGGTGCAGGCGCATGCGTCGTTTTAACAAGCCCCGAGGGAGTGGATTTTGAGCATGCGCTCAGGTTCACCTTCCCGGCGTCAAACAACGAGGCGGAATATGAGGCTGTAATCACAGGGATAAAACTGGCTAAAGCTGCAGGGGCAGAGCGAGTTACGCTAGCTACCGATTCTCAGCTCATTGCCAATCAAATTAACGGAGAATATGAGGCCAGAGATCAGACCATGGCCACATACCTTGAGAAAGTAAAACAGGAGTTGTCGGGCCTGAAATCCTATGAAATCCAGCAAATACCTCGGTCGCAGAACAACCGAACCGACGCTCTGTCGAAGCTGGCCAGCTCCAGCCTACAGGACGTACGGAGATCGGTGTGGGTTGATGTTTTACATGAAAAATCTACCAGCGCCTGTCAGGCAATTAGCACTGTCGAGGAAGGGCCGGAAAGTTGGATGACCCCCTTCATCCAGTTCAAAAAGCATGGTATCCTGCCATCAGACACGGCGCAAAAGAGAAAGGTACAGGCCAAGGCAGCCTGGTTCATAATCATTGGTGAAGAACTCTACAAGAAATCTTTCACTTACCCCCTGCTAAAATGCCCGAGGGCAGACCAGGCTGCCGAAGTCCTAGAAGACATCCACTCAGGAATCTGTGGACATCACATCGGAGGAAGATCGCTGGCCCACAAGGCCCTAAGGGCAGGCTACTACTGGCCTATGATGCTAGCAGATGCCAGAAGCCTGACCCAGAAGTGCAAAAAGTGTCAACTCTTTGCCCCGTCAATCCATGCCCTGGCCCAGGAACTCAGGCCAATCCTAGCTCCCATCCCCTTCGCTCAATGGGGGATGGATATACTAGGACCCTTCACGGTGGCCACTAGGGGCAGGAAGTTCCTGATTGTGGCTATAGACTACTTCACCAAATGGATAGAAGCTGAAGCAGTGCCCAACATCACCGAGCCGGCAGTCAGAAAAATGATCTGGCGAAATGTTATCACCAGATTCGGCCTACCAAAGATGTTGGTATTTGATCATGGCAGGCAGTTTGACAATGATCCCCTGAGAATCTGGCTAGAAAGCCACAACATCGCAGTTGCCTACTCAGCCGTCTGTCATCCTCAAACCAACGGACAGGCGGAGGCAGCCAACAAGCAAATCTTAAATGGCCTTAAGAAAATGGTAGATGTCCTCAAGGGTAGATGGGTCGACGAGCTTCCCAGCATACTCTGGTCAATCCGGGCCACCCGAAAGGAATCTACAGGCCAGACCCCGTTCGGTCTAGTATACGGAGCAGAAGCCCTGTTGCCAATTGAGGCAAGGATCCCATCTCTGCGCTCCCTGCAATACGACCGGACTGAGAACGAAGCTGCAATAGTTGAGGCCTTGGATCTGGTCAATGAAATAAGGGAGGAGGCCAGTACCAACATCGTTGCCTACCAGCAACGAATGAGGAAAGCCTTCAAAAGCAGAGTGCGCCAGAGAAACTTCCAGATGGGTGATCTGGTTCTCAGAGAAATGCAGGCGGTTGGAAAATCAAGGGAACATGGAAAGCTAAGTGCCAACTGGGAAAGTCCATACCAAGTGACTCAAATCCTGGGACCAGGCACATATAAAATCGCCAACCTTGAAGGGCAAGAATTGCATGCTCACTGGAATGCGGACACCCTGAAGAAATATTATGTATGAACCAGGTCTAAAGATAGTTTTTATTTTTTGCTAAGAACAATGGCGGAGGACGGTCAAAGAATGTCGACGGCTCCGACCACCCTAATGTCAAAAGTTTCGTAAAAGAAATGAGAAAAGCTTCAGATTTATACTCGTTGCCTGTTCAAAACTTGCGCTTTCACACACAAACGAGCAGGGGGCAATAGGGGGAGGCCCTTTGTTGCCAAAATTAGGAAAAATGAACCCCCCAACAAAAAATCCAAGCCTCCCTGCTTACCTCTGGGCAGGCAGGGGGCAGGCCCCCTGGACTTTGAACAAAAGCCAGGGACAGGCCAGATCAACAAGGACTGGGGGCAGGCCCTCCAACCTTGTATAAAAAACGCAAAAAGCCTCCCTGCTTACCTCTGGGCAGGCAGGGAGCAGGCCCCCTGGACTTTGAACAAAAGCCAGGGACAGGCCAGATCAACAAGGACTGGGGGCAGGCCCTCCAACCTTGTATAAAAAACGCAAAAAGCCTCCCTGCTTACCTCTGGGCAGGCAGGGAGCAGGCCCCCTGAACTTTGAACAAAAGCCAGGGATAGGCCAGATCAACAAGGACTGGGGGCAGGCCCCCCAACCTTGTATAAAAAACGCAAAAAGCCTCCCTGCTTACCTCTGGGCAGGCAGGGAGCAGGCCCCCTGGACTTTTAACAAAAGCCAGGGACGGGCCAGATCAACAAGGATTGGGGGCAGGCCCTCCAACCTTGTATAAAAAACGCAAAAAGCCTCCCTGCTTACCTCTGGGCAGACAGGGGGCAGGCCCCCTGGACTTTGAACAAAAGCCAGGGACAGGCCGGATCAACAAGGACTGGGGGCAGGCCCCCCAACCTTGTATAAAAAACGCAAAAGCCTCCCTGCTTACCTCTGGGCAGGCAGGGGGCAGGCCCCTTGGACTTTGGACAAAAGCCAGGGACAGGCCAGATCAACAAGGACTGGGGGCAGGCCCCCCAACCTTGTATAAAAAACACAAGGAACCTCCCTGCTTGCCTCTGGGCAGGCAGGGGGCAGACCGTACATCAAACTCATACAAAAAACCGAACGAAAGCAGACAAAAATAAACAAAAGGATCCGCATAAAAAAGGAATAAAGTGGCAAGGGTACACAAAATAAAAGTTTGCTAAAGAAAATGATTACAGTCAACACGGCAGCCGGCCACCATAGGGCTCGGCGCGCAAAGAAATAAAGAAGTTAAAGCATTGGCGTAGGCGCAGCGGGAGACGAACAAGAGCCCTCTGAGGAAGACTGCCCTCCATATTAAGCAGGGGGAGCATCCGGGCCAGAAGTAGCAGCCCCTTCAGCCAGCCTGCGCATCTGGGTCTCGTCCTTGGCGGCGTAGAGGGCCCGGAAAGCATCTTCATCAAAGCCAGGGAACATCTCCCTGACAGCTTCCATGACTACCCCTAAACAAGAGTTAGCGCCATTCACAAAACCCGCTGACACGGCCGTTTCCACCTCTTGGATTATTTCTTCCCCCTCTTTCTCCCACTCCTCAGTCTTCGTCGCTAGATCACCAAGAGCTGCCTGAAGATCTGAATTCGCCTTGGAAAGGCGCTCCCCTAGATCGACGACACTCTTCTTGGCATGATCCAGCTCAGCTAAAGCCTTCCTGGCCTGCTCCAACTCTGCGAAGGCCTGCTGAGCTCTCTTTGACTCCTCCTCCAGGCGGGACACCTCCCTGACAGCCCTCTCATTCTGAGACTTCCAGTGGATCGCCTGATTCCTGGCCTCTTCCAGCTCGATTTCCTTTTTCGCCAATTGATCCTTCAAACTGGCAATAAGAGCAATGTCCCTTTCGACTGCAGAAAGGCGGTCAGAGTTAGCCAGTTCCTCGTCACTCAGACGGTTAAGGGCCGCCAACTCTGCAGAAGCCTGGATGATTCTGGAGGTACGCTGAACGTACTGAGTCACCTGATGGGTGGCAGAATGGACGGTCTTGAGGAGATGATCCGCCAAAACTGCCCCAGAGTCGGAAAGTAAGGCGGAAACATCTTGGCTATCGTCGGCGGTGTAGTGGAATTCGGCGTTCTCCTCAGAGAAGAGGGTACCAGGAACCCCCTGAGCGAATCACTTTGGTTCAGGCGTAGCAGTTTCCAAGTCCACCACTTGGTCAGCATTTGGAGCCTCCCTACTCCTCTTTCTAATCAGCCCTCTGGGCGTGCTTTCCCCAGTCTCCTCGGAGCCCGCGGCCCGCGGTCCCGAGGGAATCTGAACCCCTGCAGAAAGGCCCCCCTGCCTACCAGCAGGTGAGGGAGTAGCCTCACAGGCAATCACCTTCGCAACCGGGGAAGGGGTGGCCTCAGAAACCGCCGTTTTTGCAGGCGTTGATCTGGGAGGAGCGGGGAGCCTTGGTCTACTAAATGACAAACCCTTCAGGTGCTTCATCAGGTTCTTCTAACCCTTCTTGAAATCAGGAGGAAGAGAAGGGCGACTTTGAACGACAGTAAGAGTCTCGGTCAGACCCAGGCGCCTCACCTCCCCTTTTCTCCAAATGAAGGTAGCAAGAGCTGCAAGGCAAACAGACAAACAGTCAGGACACTTAAAAAGAAAAAGGGAAAGAAAGAAACATCAGCACTCCTGAACTACCTTCATCTAGACCCGGGTTCATGCCCAACCGGGTCAGGTATTTATCAGTCGCAATGAGCTCCGCATGGGGGAGCCATAATGTAGGGCCATATACCCCATATTTATCAGTGTGAGCGGCAAAATAGTCTGTCAGTTCCTTGTCCTTCTCGCTCAGCTTCACCTCCAAGGCCTTTCCACCCACGCCAGGGTGATACTCCTCGGGGGTCTCTAGTCTAGTGTGGACATGATTCCTGAAATGACGGGGAATCCTCCACCCATGGGTACTGTGCACATAAAGGAAGTTGTTCTTCCAGTCTCTAAAACTATCCATGGCCGGCCACACCAAAGAATGTCCCTTTTGCCTCAAAAGGGACCAATATCCAGGGGAGCCCACACTCCCAGAAGAGACCATTTGTAGGCCGACCATAAACCTCAGAGCATCAATGGAGGGCTCGGTGCGATGGAATAAGCAAGTCCAAACATACGAAATTAATGACCTGACAGCCGTGGCTGTCAGCTGGGCGATGGCCACATTCATCCGCCTGAAAATCTCTTACAGGGAAGGATGAAGGGGAAAGCGAAGGCCGAACTCCAGGCACTTGTGATAAACCGCTATGCACCCGTCGGGAGGGTTGCATACGGTATCTTTCTCGCCGGGGACGACAATTGTGTACCCATCCCCGAAATTGTAAAACCGCTCAATCACACCGGCAACATTTTTTGCAAGAATCAAGTCCCGATTTTTCGGGTCGGGGTAAGTACTCAAGGGAATGCGGTACTTGACTCTATCTAAATAATAAACCTTCCCCTTTTCCCGACGAATAAGGGGGCCAGAGGTCCTAGAAGGGTCAATTTCCAGTGCCTCGTCATCCGAATCAATGACGTCGAACGAAGGAGGGTCAGGAGAGTTACCACCTCCGCTGTCCGCCGAATTTTCTTCCTCAACTACCCCAGAGCCAACCTCCCTAGAGGAGGAGGCAAAATTCACCCTACCTTTTTCCCCTTCCTCCCTCCTTGATGGGTCAGTAAAAGGCAGGATCCGCTCACGAGTTCTAGACATTGTAACTCTAATGGAAGCGGAAAACAAGAAATCGAAAAAAAAAAGCAAGAAGTGGAAGACAAAAGTCTAACCTAAAATCGTCTGCCGGTGCGGTGAAAGCCCGAAGGAGAAATCTCCCAGAGAATTGGGGGTACAAAGTAGGGCACGAATCGTCAACACCAAAGGGTTTTGCAGAAAAAGAGAAAAGGAAGATTTCAAGAGGAAAGAAAGATTGAAGAAGGAAAAAGAGGAAGAATGGGTGACTGATTACTTTTATAGGAGAAAAGGCATACAAAGAGTCGCCAAATCCTCAGGAATCCGCCCAAAGACTACTGTCCACATGTCACTCCTTCAGAAGTCTGCTCTGTGTAGCTTCCCAAGGGAAGCCTCGGAAGGACCAAAGGGTGTCAGAGGATTGATCACCCTGTGACGTCCCCTCTTCATTCAAATAATAAGTAATAAACAAATAATAAAAAACACTACACACAAACAAATTGCCTGAATTTCATTTCATTAGCCTTAAAAGGGGAAAATTACATCTAGTACCAAACAAGAAAAGAAAATACACAAGGGCCTAGAAATTCCGGCCCGACAAAGTCAAACACCCTGCTACGCAAGCCTAATCGTCATCCAAGTCTGGGGAAGAGTCCCCAGGGCTGCCTGGGCTCCCAAAATCCGAGCCCCAGTCCCAGTCTGGGGAATCCTTGAAAGGGTCATCAGGGATTCCATCCCCATCCTTGTCACTCAAGCAACCAAGACCCTCGCTGTCATCGGAGTCTCGGCTGCTATCCTCCCAATCCCTGCCAAAGGGAATAGCCTGGGTTTCGTCACAGGTGCGACAACCTGTCCTCCTCACAGGCGAAGAGGGGCCTGACGCCAGGGAGGAGTCAGTATCAGAGAAGTTAGGGTCAAACTGCTCGGGGTGCAGCCACGGAAAGCATTCGTGACATCCCCGGTCAAAGCAACCCCCTCCCTGAGGGCAACGCCTGAATCTGGGAGCAGCAGGGGGCGAGGACCTCTTGAGACGCTTGCTCAACCTAGTAGGGACTTTTCTGCTACTCCGACGAGAACGAAGCCGTGAACGACGGCTACGATGAACAGCTCGATAAGCAGCTCGAGCGTACCGAAGCCTCCAAAATCCTCTAAAAAGGAAAGTAACATAGCGAACTCCACGGCGAGTTACGAATTTTTTGATCCAAACCATGATTAAGACAAAGAAAGAAAGGAAAGTTGGAGATGTGTCATGAAAATGGCGAAGGAAAACGCAATTTCTACAAGGAAGAAGGCCAAGGCATTGAATGACATCCCAACCACCCTGACAGGAGAAACAACCAATCGGTACGCCAGCACGCTGCCCAAAAATCCATTTGGTGCACGAGGCAATCATGACCCAAGGAACAATTAAACTCTTGGCATGCCCAATGACAGAGGAGGCTCCCCCTCGGGAATACGCGAACGCATTAAATGCACTGGTAAGAGACACAAGTCAACTCCCCTCCACCAAGAGGTCCACCTGCCAAAGGGGAACCCTGCTTCCCCTTCAGCAGGTGAGGGCCAATTGATGAGGGTCGAAGAGCCTGCGTCGGGCCACCTGCCTAGCAGGCCCCATGAAGACCCTATCCAAGGAACCAAGGAGCCTGCCAGGCAGGCCGTTGGGATAAGATACCAGGATTCCCCCAGTAAAGCAAAACTACAAGGAAGCCGCCTGCCCGGTAGGGTAAGGCAAACCGGCCGTGATGCGCGTGCAGGCACTGCCTGTTCGCCTGCCTCCAAGCGACTCTCTCCCTGAGCAGGGCCGGGGCCCCAGAAGCCCCCTCTGTCATCTTGCCTAAAGGTAAGAGAGAACGAGTGGATGGGGAAAAACCACGTGTCAATTTCCCATCCACTCATTCTTTCTCTCCCCACTCCTCTTTTCCTCTCTCTTGTGGGAAGATATAAATACTCTTCCATTTCCCACATGAGAGGGGTTGGATTTTCTCTCTCTAGACTCTCACTCCTAAAAACGCCACCTAGTTCCTCACGAGCTAGGTTCATCAAGGCATTTCACGGACTAACTTAGGCATCGGAGAGGGTTCCCTCGGACAACCTCCGAGGCCCTGTGCGTTCATTGTGCAGGGAGCAGGCCGACTCCGCCGGGAAGGTCCGATCAAGGGAGAGAGACAAAGGAGAGGTTTAAGGAAATCACGCGATCAGTTACTTACCAACAGTTCGATTACTCCGCCCGGATCCAAAATCGGGTTAATTGTTTCCGTGACCGGAACAACAATGATATACTCAAAGGAATCCACTAAACATAGATTTGATTCAACTTTAGAATCCACTTTGGTCAAGTCACAATATATCCAATATATCCACTCGATTGAACGAACATTTCCATGTTCCTATAGCCCATGGAATTGCGCTATCCAACAATCTCGTGCTAGTCATTCAATACATCACTTATGTCCAATTTAGTGATGCTGACTAGGTACACAAACAAGTTGTGATCTCCGTTCACCGATAGTTTTCCACTTATCAAAACACTTTTGATAATCCTATAGAGAACTCACATGCTTTCTGGACATTTTATTTAATACTAAACCAATGATTAAATAAGTATTAATGATATAGATGAACATTCCAAACATCAACCATGTTTTAATAACTGTATTTCACCAAATACAATTTCATCGCTAATCTTGATCAGCTTAAATTCCATAAACCTAATATGACTCTCATACCTAGGTGGTGGGAACGGTTTAGTCAAATAGTTTTTCGACATTTGCATTGTTCGGAACCTTGCAAACTACCTTTGCTGCATTTGTCGTTGCTATGTACTCGGTTTCTTATGTAAAATCTAGCTACGAGAGTCCATTGAGACAAAGAATGAAACCAAACTACCGCGGAAGTCATCTTTAGTCACTGCAGAAACTCGCAACAGTGTAACACGTAACAACCAACTCATATTCTCCACCGTATACCAACTCACGACAATTCAGTGTCAAACACTCGAGTTTGTCTGGTATTTGGGTCATCATGAACATAACAAGATCTTATCATCATAGGTTTCTTGACTAAGTTCAATCAATCATCATCCTCGATCTATCTCCATAGATCTTGATGTCCAATATGTAATTTGTCTTTCCTAGATCCTTCATAGCGAAGCAATAGTATGACCATCCCTTGACTGTCTCAAGTATGGATACATCGTTTCCTATGATTAGTATGACATCCACATACTATGTTAGGAAAGTAATAATACTCCCACTTAACTTCACATCCTCTTTCAAGAACTCTTTCAAGAAAGCGGTTTGACATCCATTTTAGTACGACTACTCTTAGTCACCTTATGGAGTCCTAACTTACCAAAGCATCCTTGTAGGTAGTAAGTTTCTTATTTTCCAAAATCATTATTTTGGAACATTCCGTCAAATAAGTTTTTGAAAACATTTTCGTTGGAATATAAGATCTACAAGTTCTACAATATGGAACTACAACCTTTAGATAATTAGCGGATGGGTTGTGGGTCGAACCTACATCACTGGCTAGGCTTGTCGTGAGCCTCCAAATTACAATATTTATCCACTTCTAACACAAACTAGTAGTTAGTGAAAGTAGGGGTCGAACCCACAAGGAAGGTGATTATGTCGCTTAAGTGTGCGTAATTCGATATATAAAAGTAACCAAATGGGGGGACTTTAATGTTTCGAGTCTAAGTCTAATAAACTAATGAAATAAATTAACAAAATAAAATAAACTAATATGAATAACGATGTAAAAAATATGAGAAAAATACTTGGACCAAGCAATATCCACCATCAAGTTTAACGAATTGATCATTGACTCTTTTACTTTACACTTTATATTAGAATACTTTGCTATGAAGTTTAATCGACTTCCAATTCCACTTATTAATAGTTATAAGATATGAGAAGCATACTCAAATAACCCTTACGATATTGTCAATTTAAATCAAGCGTCTAAATCATATCAATATGTAGATTAGAATGATGGAATTTAGAAAAGATGAAAAATGATTACTCAAGCGGTATCACTTTATTTCATACAAGTTTAATACTTATAACTCAACAATGATGAAAAGCATACAAATTGGTGAATTATATTTGCTACTCGGATATAGTTAAACAAACAAAAGATTCATTCAACTATTCTAGCAATGGTTTATCAATAACAAAAACTAGGTGATCAAGCTAGAAGATGAATTAACAAACCAAGAATTATTATAAATTAAACTTGATATTCTAATAATAATGCAAAATAGAAACGAGACTTACAATTCCTTAAACTTGAAAGGCTTCAATAACTTGTTCCAAGATGAAAACTTAGCCCTCCATACAAATGAACTACTCACAAAATAAACTAGAAAATGTATGTGTTTTTGAGAATTACAAATGATACTTGATGTGTTGGATGATCCATGTGATGGTGAACTTCTCCTCTTTATATAGTCATCCATGGAGCATCTTCATCAATGGCTCATAAAGCCTCATAAAATGCCTCATAAAAATGATCATAATGAAGAAGAAGAATAAAAGAGGTGAGTAAAGAAGAAGAACAAAAGACTAGAGAAAGAATCCTATGCGAAAATGAATCCAAGAAGGAATCCTATGCATAAATTTCTGCCGCTGGCAGCGGATTTTTGGAAATCCGCTGGCAGCGGATTTTAGAAATCCTCCACTTCTTTCTTCTACTTGGTCTGGGCTTCCACTTAACTTCGGGCTTGATTTGTCTTCACTTCCAAAGGATTGTTGACACTTTAACCCAATAAACATTTCAATTACAACCCATATTACTTTTCACCCTTTAATCCACCTAATTACACATTTTATTATATTAACCCATCAATTACGACATGCACACAATAATCCGTCAAAACACACCCAAATCTACAAAATAGTCAACTAAGTGACCCTTATTAATCCCTACTAAATTAGACTAATCAAACATCCCCACGCTTAGACCTTTACTCGTCCTCGAGTAAATTAAATCAAAGTAATGATCCTCCACAAGGTCTATATAGCGAAGCGTAGGTGGGTTGATACAACCAACAACTACTCTCGATTCTCACATGCCCTCCTTATACCATCCCTCAAAATATATGGTCAAAGAAACAGAATAACCTATTCACCAAGACCACACTACAATTAATGCTCACTCACAACCAATCACAATATCCGACTGCATAACAATATTCGACAAATAAAAGCATATGTAGTTGACATTCACTTATTACTCCATCTCTAAGATGATCCTAAACCCGAATCACCCTTCTAACCTCCTTATGACTCCCGAATCATGAAGAAATAGCAAAAATAGTAATCAAAATAATGATTTCTTTTTTTTTCCTAATCCCTCATTTTGCCTAAACCGCCTGCCCTTGCGGGTTTTCGATTTAGCTTTTATTCCTCACTTCTACTCTCATGGCACGCTTCTCGTTTCTTCATTTTACCCGGAGCGCCCTTTCGGGTTTTCACTCCGTCCTCGGCCATATACCCATTTTTGCCTAGGCGCTCGCCCTTGCGAGTTTTCACCTAGCCGGGTTTGTTTTTTCTTTTTCTTTTCATTTTTTTTTTCAATTTTTTTTCGATTTTTTTCTCTTTTTTTTTTCTCTTTTTTTTTTGAAATATGAAATTACATATATACAGGTATATTCCACTCCCCACGCTTAATCTCCACATTGTCCTCAATGTGAGGAAAATTAAAGAAGAAGACATAGAAAATGAGAAGAAGGAACATACCAAGCAATCAAGTGTCGGGGGAATCCCCGATGTCATCTTCCTTAGAAGTGGTAGCTTTCCCCTCAATCTCGGCAAGGATCGCGGATGATGGTGGTCGAGCGTCCGGGAACCGTGCTAAGAGAGTACGGGACAAAGTTCTCATCAAGTCTCTAGTCTCCAAAGTAGCGGCATGAGTTTCCTCCAACCGTGCACGCATGTCATGAATCATAGCATCGGTCGAGGCACACCAAGCATCTATCTTTGTAAACCAAGCTTCTCGATCCACTTCTAACTCATTATTCGCCCCCTCCAAAGCATCCACACTCTTATTCTTCTCACGACTCCTCCCTTCCTTCACCCTTGCTCCTTCTCCTTTTTCACGAGCTTGACCATCCTCATCACTCTCATCTTCCTCACTCTCAACATCGTCATCACTTTCCTCTTCCTCCTCCTCATCATCATCAATGTCACGATCCCGGGGAACAAAAAAAATCTTCCGAAACTTCACCATAGACCAAAGGATCATCCTCGGGTCTTGGCAATTGTAGATAAGAATCATGATTCTTTCCCCAACGATAATAATAAGACCCTTTTACTTTTATGCGAGGTCGTAACATCTTAGCGTGAACCAAACAAGGAATATCAAAGAGGTAATTATCAAGTAACGGATTCTCCCCCTCCGCCACCTCAATATTCAAGTAATTCATAATGAGAGTGACTAACCCACCACCATTTATAATTCCCCCATCCTTAGTACCCAAAGCTATGCTAGATGAAACAAAAAGACCAACCCAATCGGGAACACCTTCGCCATCCGGCATCATAGCCCTCAAGTAACCAAAATGAGAGTGGGGAAGCTTGTTAGGCTCCCCCTTACAAAGGAATGAGTTAACAATCAAACGATGAGCAAGTCGAAGACATGGGTTAGGAATACTTGAACTCAACTCACCGGATTTAACACCCAAAAGCAACCCCGTAACCTCTTGCCACCAAATCCCCCCCTCTCTCACCCCCACGTACTCCTTTTCACACATATCCCGAATACCAAAAGCTTCCCTCAACTTCTCATAAGTTAACTCACGAGCTTTACCATTCAATTTAAAGCTAATTGCGGGTACAAGCTTAGTGCTTTTTTTAGAAATCGCTATGGTGGAAAAGAACTCAAGTGTATACCTCCGATAAGTATGAGCTCCCTTCTCCATAAATTCTTCTAAACCCACATTTTTCATTAGCTTGGTCATGACATCAAGCATCCCCAATTTCTCAAGAGTAGAACGACAAAGAAATCGAGTTCCCCTCATCTCCTTCTTAGATAACCTATCCCAAATTGGGTCTTGAGCTTTAGTTAACCAAGACGGTTTGGTAACGGGAATATGTTTAGGATGGACGGGTTTGGGTTGAGCTTTTTTAGTGACGGTTTTGGATTTTTTTGGTGGTGGTGTAGAAACGGTAATGGAGTAATTTTTCCTTTTAGCTCTCCCCATCTCTCAAGTAATGATCAACAAAATCTCACTCACAATTCACTCAATATTTTTTTAACACTTCACAATTCACTCACAATTCACCAATTCAATCACTCAAATTTTCACACCATCACAACAAAAATATCAAAGACACAAAATGATTCAAATAACACAAGGAGGAGAAAGAAAACCCAAAATTGAGCAAGAATAAGAAAAATTCAAGCTACTAATTAATGGGTAAGAGGTAAAATTTCAACGAATCGAAAGATTAATATGAAAATTATACCTCGGAAAGATGAAAAAGAGTGAATGGATGGTCTCCTTGCATTAATTTGAATCGAAATTGACCCAATTGGTAAAAAAAATCAAATTCGGATTTTGGAACCCAAGGGCAGAAAAACTCGATTTTTTTGACTTTTTGGGTGAAATTATGTGTTAAAATGATAGGAATTGTAATGGGTAATGATAAATAAGTGATTTTGAATTGATTTGGGATAAATTTGATTCAAATTGAGTGAAATTTTGATGGATTTTTGAGAAGAAAAAGTAGCAACAAGTATTTGTGAGATATAGGAGGAAAGAAGAACGAAGATAAATAAATAAATAAATAAAAATAAAAATAAAAATAATAATAAAATAAAATAAAAAGAATAATATGCTCACATACCTGCACAATCTGGACAAAGTGATGTTGAATAAGTGAATAAGAAGCCAACTCCACGAACAGCAACTCAAGAACTATGAACAACACCATCATTTACCCCGACTCCGATAAACACCAGATATTAGCAGCAAGAGTACCACGAAAACCACCCATATCACAAATCAATGAGCACGACTATCAATAACAACACCGAATCACAGTAACAGTAGCAACAGTTACGGAAGATCAGTAGCACAGCAGTAGTACCACGACACAGTACCAGTAGCAGTCATAACCACAACACCAAACAGCTGCTGTCAGTAGCCACCAGATGCCGCGTCCAGCTGCCAGACCGCCACTGCCAGCGGCCAGTCTGTCCCTCCCAGCGACACTATGTACTACTTCCTGATTCACCTCCGCGTGCAGCCGCAAAATTGGCCGCTGCCAGTGGCGTATACGTGCCGCCTCCAGCGGTATTGAACTCCGACCAGCGGCGGAATTAGCAGTTCCTGTTTCGCCCTCCGCTGCCAGCGGCCGTTCGTGGCCGCGCCCAGCGGCCATTGGTTTACTGTAATATCTGCTGCTTGGTTGTATGGTCGATTCAATTCCCACCTTCGATCACTGTTGCTTGGTTGTCGGGTTTAGTTTCCGACAATTGATTGCTGTATTATTATTATTATTTTTTTTCTTTTATTTATTTTTTTAATGTAAAAATATATATTGTCGAATTATAAAATCGGATTACGTCGATTTCATATTCGAGAATCGTACCTACAAAATAGAAAAACGAAATTAATTAGAAAATTAAAATTTATTCTAAAATAACGGGACATAAATAAAAAGATGAAAAATTAATGAAATAAAAGAAAAGAAAAGACGGGTTGCCTCCCGACAAGCGCCTTAGTTAACGTCGTGGCTCGACGTAAAGCGAACGGATTCAATCTTCATAAATTGGGTCGGAAATGTTGATTTCCTCGACCGTTTCCTTCTGAAACCCATCATAATACGGCTTAAGCCGCTGTCCGTTCACTTTAAAAATCTTATCCGTAGAAAAACTACGTATCTCGACAGCTCCATGTGGGTATATTTGAGTGACTTCGAACGGACCAACCCACCGGGATCGCAATTTTCCCGGGAATAACCGAAGACGAGACATAAAAAGTAATACTTTTTGTCCCACAGTGAAGGTTTTCCGAGCCAACATTTTATCGTGCCATGCTTTGGTTCGATCTTTAAATATCGCGGCATTCTCATATGACTCGTTCCTAATCTCCTCGAGCTCTTGTAGTTGCAATTTCCGATAATCACCCGATTTATCCATCCTCATATTCAAATGTTTCACCGCCCAATATGCCTTGTGCTCAAGTTCAACCGGGAGGTGACAAGACTTACCGAAGACTAATCGATACGGTGACATACCAATCGGAGTCTTATAAGCCGTTCTATAGGCCCATAAAGCGTCATCGAGCCTCATGCTCCAATCTTTCCGATTCGGGTTTACCGTCTTCTCCAATATAGATTTCACCTCTCGATTAGACACCTCGGCTTGCCCATTGGTTTGAGGATGATAAGCGGTGGACACCTTGTGAGTAACAAAGTATTTCTTCAACAATGCGCCAACCGTCCTATTGCAAAATGGGTGCCTCTATCACTTATCAAAGCCCGGGGAATTCCGAACCTAGAAAAAATGTTAGATTTCACAAAATCTGCAACAACCTTAGAATCGTTAGTCCTAGTGGGTTTAGCTTCCACCCACTTCGAGACATAATCAACCACAAGAAGAATATACAAATACCCATGAGACACGGAAAATGGACCCATAAAATCAATACCCCATACATCAAAAATTTCACAATAAATCATAGGGGTTTGAGGCATCTCATTTCGACGTGAAATATTACCGCTCCTTTGGCAATTGTCACAAGTCTTAACAAAGCCATGGGCATCACGAAACAAGCTAGGCCAATAAAAACCACAATCTAGTACCTTTCGTGCGCTACATCTAGCTCCAAAATGGCCTCCACAAGCATATGAATGACAAAAGGCAAGTATAGAGCTCACCTCACTCTCCGGTACACACCTCCGTACTATTTGGTCCGCACAATGTTTCCATAGGTAAGGATCGTCCCAAACATAGTATTTAGCATCACTACGAATCTTCTCCTTTTGGGATTTTGAAAAACCTGTAGGAAATTCATTGGAAACAAGAAAGTTAACAATGTTTGCATACCAAGGAAGAACGGAAGTAAGAGCAAAGAGTGTCTCATTGGGAAATGAACCCCGAATAGGCTCCACTAGCCTATCTTGATTTACTAATCGACTTAAGTGGTCGGCGACCACATTCTCGGCTCCTTTCTTATCTTTGACCTCTAAGTCAAATTCACTCAACAATAGAACCCATCGAATGAGCCTCGGTTTGGCCTCCTTCTTTGTCATCAAGTACCTAAGAGCGGCGTGATCGGTGTAAACTACCACTTTGGTACCAAGCAAGTAAGAACGGAACTTTTCTAAAGCAAATACTACCGCTAACATTTCCTTCTCGGTAGTAGAGTAGTTCTTTTGGGCCTCGTTAAGAGTCAAAGATGCATAGTAAATCACATGAGGTGACCTTCCAACTCTTTGACCCAAAACGACACCAATGGCATAGTCACTCGCATCACACATGAGTTCAAATGGGAGTGACCAATCCGGAGCTTTGATAATCGGTGCCGAAGTTAACCTCTCCTTCAACTTGTCAAACGCCTCCTTGCATGCCAAATCGAACTCAAAATCCACTTCCTTTTGCAATAACTTGCATAATGGTGAAGCCATTTTAGAGAAATCCTTGATAAATCTCCTATAGAAACCTGCATGACCAAGAAAAGAACGAACTTCACGCACATTAGTTGGATAAGGAAGAGATTGAATTGTGTCAATTTTGGCTTTATCAACCTCAATACCTCTAGATGAAACCACATGACCTAGGACAATACCTTGTTCTACCATGAAATGACATTTTTCCGAATTAAGAACAAGGTTAGATTCAATGCATCTCTTAAGCACAAGAGACAAATGAAATAAGCAACTATCAAACGAGTCACCATGCACGGTAAAGTCATCCATGAAAACTTCAATGAAATTCTCTATATATTCCGAAAATATACTAACCATGCATCGTTGAAAATTTGCGGGGGCATTACATAGCCCAAATGGCATGCGTCGATATGCAAAAGTACCAAATGGACAAGTAAATGTGGTTTTCTCTTGATCCTCGGGCGCAATTGCTACTTGAAAATAGCCCGAGTAACCATCTAAAAAGCAATAAAAGGCCTTACCGGCAAGCCTCTCTAGCATTTGATCGATGAACGGTAGAGGGAAATGGTCCTTCCTAGTCACCGCGTTGAGTCGACGGTAATCAATGCAAACTCGCCACCCATTTTGAACACGGGTGGGAACCAACTCTCCATGTTGATTCTCTACTACCGTCAAGCCACTCTTCTTGGGCACAACTTGTGTAGGACTCACCCACTTGCTATCCGAGATTGGGTAAATTATACCCACTTGCAAGAGCTTCAAGATCCCCTTCTTCACCACCTCCATCATAGGTGGGTTCAATCTCCTTTGGGGTTGCCTCACTGGTTTGGCATCTTCTTCTAGGAAGATGTGATGCATACAAGTGGTTGGACTAATACCTTTGATGTCGGCTATAGTCCATCCAATTGCTAACTTATTCTCCTTAAGAACCTCCACTAGCCTTGCTTCTTGCTCCTCTGTGAGCTTGTTAGAAATTATGACGGGTAAGGTCTCACCATCTCCTAGAAACACATACTTCAAATGATCCGGCAAGGGTTTTAATTCTACCACGGGTGCCTGCACAACTGAAGGTAACAATTTCTCACGAGGCAAAGTTAGTGTTAGTGGTTTAGAAAAAGACGACATAATAGGTGAAGTCTCCATCTTGGACAAGGAAGCCACAACCTCCTGCAAGTCACTAGAAAGAGTTAGATCCAAATTATTACAATATAAGCTATTATCAATAGCCACAATCAAGTCATCTTCTCCTTCTAGGTTGAACACATCTTGCACTATGGGCTCCAAAACATCAATCATATAACAAGAATGGTCGTCACGTGGATATTTCATTGAATCATAGATGTTAAAATTAACCACTTGACCATTAGCCTCCATAGTGAGTGAACCATTAGACACATCGATTTTAGTGCTTGCGGTTTTCAAAAATGGTCGGCCTAAAAGTATAGGGGTCGCATGTGAATCATGTTCCATTTCAAGCACATAAAAATCGGCGGGGAAAATGAGTTTGTCCACCATTACTAGGACATCCTCAACTACCCCTTTGGGGTAAGCATTAGAACGATCGGCTAATTGTATTACCACCTCCGTTTTAATTAAAGGACCCAATTTCAAAGATTTATATAATGAATATGGAAGTACATTTATCGATGCACCTAAGTCAAGCATAGCATTAGGAAATGTGGTGTCTCCTACGGTGCAAGGAACGGTAAACATACCCGGGTCACTACATTTAGGTGGTAATTTATGTTGAAACAAAGCCGACACATGTTCATTGACTTTAACCTTTTGGACTCCCTTAAGCTTTTGATTCCTCTTGATAGTACACAATTCCTTAAGAAATTTAGCATATCTAGGAACACTTTTCAATAAATCAAGTAAAGGGATGTTTACCTTACATTTCCGGAAAGTTTCATAGACATCTTTATCTTGCATGGGCCGAGTCTTCCTTTTGAGTGCCTCCGGAAATGGTGGTGGGTCCACATAAGCGGGTGTCACTATTGGTGAAGATGCTTTTTGCTCCACCGGGGTTGGAACGGTGTTCTCAACCTCAAGCTCTTCCTCCTCTTGCTCCACAACTTCCCGAATCCTATCCTGTGGACCGGGTAATTCTTTCCCACTTCGCAAAGTAATAGCACTAGCATTAGCATTAGGTGGGGGAATAGGTTGGGATGAAAGTTTCCCGGAATCCCGAGCCTCAAGTCTCCCTATAGCACTAGACATTTGACCCATTTGATGTTCTAGGTTTTGAATGCTAGTTTTAGTGTCTTGTTGGAATTGGGCTTGGTTTGCTTGCATTGTAGCAACATTAGAGGTTAAAGCCCGGATCACGTCCTCCGTGGACATAGTAGGTGTAGTAGTTTGGGCTTGTGGGTGAAGGTGTTTGGGACTTGGTTTCTAGGAATGAAACGGGGTCGGACTTGACCAAATTGTTGGCCAAAGGATTGGCCTTGAGGTTGATTAAAAATTTGACCTTGAGGTTGTAAGCCTCCTTGTGGGTTTCCATATTGGAACCCGGGATGGTCTCTTCTCATATAAAAATTATCATACCTCTTTTGGCCAAAAGCACCAACCGCATTTACCTCCTCGGTGACCTCCTCTTCCATAAGTGGACACTTGTCGGCAAAATGCCCATGTGATGAACAAATAGAGCAAGCTTGAACTTGTTGTTGATTCCCCTTCATCATGCCCCTCATCATGGAAGCCAAATCTTCAACCTTCCTTTCAAGTGAAGTGTGAGAACTTGAAGCAGCCATGTTTACCCTTTTTGTGGTAGTTCTCACACTAAATTGGCGTGAGCTTTCGGCAAGCTCACTCAATAGTGCATAAGCATCATCCAGATTTTTATTAACAATGCCTCCTCCACTAGCGGCATGGACCATTCGGGCATCATCCGGAGATAATCCTCCAACAAAATAGAGGATGAGATCGGTAGCACTATACCCATGATATGGGCAACTTGATAATAATTTTTGGAAACGCTCCCAATATTGATAAAGTGTTTCCCCATCGTCTTGCTCCACATTGGATATCTCCTTCTTGATACTTGACGATTTGGCGGTGGGGAAGTACTTCTCGAGGAACGCCTTCTTCATTAATTCCCAAGTTGTGATACTACCTGGTGGAAAGTAGTACAACCAATCTCGAGCGACATCTTTGAGGGAAAAAGGAAATGCCCTCAATTTGATTTGCTCTTCGGTAACACCATTGGGTTTCATGCTAGTGCATACAACATGAAACTCGGATAAGTGCTTGTGTGGGTCCTCACCACTTAACCCATGGAATGAGGGTAATAAGTGGATCAAACCCGACTTTAATTCAAAGGTTGCATTTTCCGCCAATGCCGGAAAAGTAATGCAAAGTGGTTGTTGAGAAAGATCGGGAGCTTTGATCTCCTTCAAGGTTCTTGTTTCTTTGACCATTTTGATCTCCTTTGTCTCCTCAACTATGTTATCAAAATCGAGCTTCCTCTTGGTTTCCTTCCGAATGCGACGAAGAGTCCGCTCCAATTCTGGATCAAAATCTACTAATTTATCGTTAGTAGAACGGGTGTTCGACATAAACCAAACACCAAGAAAATAGAAATATATAGAAAACACACAAATAAATAACAAAAATTGCCTTCCCCGGCAACGGCGCCAAAATTTGGCTAGGCTTGTCGTGAGCCTTCAAATTACAATATTTATCCACTTCTAACACAAACTAGTAGTTAGTGAAAGTAGGGGTCGAACCCACAAGGAAGGTGATTATGTCGCTTAAGTGTGCGTAATTCGATATATAAAAGTAACCAAATGGGGGGACTTTAATGTTTCGAGTCTAAGTCTAATAAACTAATGAAATAAATTAACAAAATAAAATAAACTAATATGAATAACGATGTAAAAAATATGAGAAAAATACTTGGACCAAGCAATATCCACCATCAAGTTTAACGAATTGATCATTGACTCTTCTACTTTACACTTTATATTAGAATACTTTGCTATGAAGTTTAATCGACTTCCAATTCCACTTATTAATAGTTATAAGATATGAGAAGCATACTCAAATAACCCTTACGATATTATCAATTTAAATCAAGCGTCTAAATCATATCAATATGTAGATTAGAACGATGGAATTTAGAAAAGATGAAAAATGATTACTCAAGCGGTATCACTTTATTTCATACAAGTTTAATACTTATAACTCAACAATGATGAAAAGCATACAAATTGGTGAATTATATTTGCTACTCGGATATAGTTAAACAAACAAAAGATTCATTCAACTATTCTAGCAATGGTTTATCAATAACAAAAACTAGGTGATCAAGCTAGAAGATGAATTAACAAACCAAGAATTATTATAAATTAAACTTGATATTCTAATAATAATGCAAAATAGAAACGAGTCTTACAATTCCTTAAACTTGAAAGGCTTCAATAACTTGTTCCAAGATGAAAACTTAGCCCTCCATACAAATGAACTACTCACAAAATAAACTAGAAAATGTTGTGTTTTTGAGAATTACAAATGATACTTGATGTGTTGGATGATCCATGTGATGGTGAACTTCTCCTCTTTATATAGTCATCCATGGAGCATCTTCATCAATGGCTCATAAAGCCTCATAAAATGCCTCATAAAAATGATCATAATGAAGAAGAAGAATAAAAGAGGTGAGTAAAGAAGAAGAACAAAAGACTAGAGAAAGAATCCTATGCGAAAAAGAATCCAAGAAGGAATCCTATGCATAAATTTCTGCCGCTGGCAGCGGATTTTTGGAAATCCGCTGGCAAGAAAATCCGCTGGCAGCGGATTTTAGAAATCCTCCACTTCTTTCTTCTACTTGGTCTGGGCTTCCACTTAACTTCGGGCTTGATTTGTCTTCACTTCCAAGGGATTGTTGACACTTTAACCCAATAAACATTTCAATTACAACCCATATTACTTTTCACCCTTTAATCCACCTAATTACACATTTTATTATATTAACCCATCAATTACGACATGCACACAATAATCCGTCAAAACACACCCAAATCTACAAAATAGTCAACTAAGTAACCCTTATTAATCCCTACTAAACTAGACTAATCAATCACCACCTTTTACAACATCCTTATGTTGTGCCATCTCATTCAGTTGTTGCTCGTCATCACGAACTCCTTCTAGATGTATACTACTCCCACTTGACTTTTTGGAACAACCACCTTTCCCAAAAAGACACCACCCCAAGCAACAACTACTTTGTTTACGCTTTGGGTGTAGAAGTATACATAGTCTATTCGGAATAAACCATAAACAACGACTTAGGAACGTTTCCATCCATATCAAGTATATGGTGTCTCATCTACTGCTTTGGCCAGAATCATGTTAAGTGTGAATGCCGCATTCTAAATGCAAATCCGGATATGAAAATTAGAAGGTCAGCAAGACTTATCTTATATATCTCACTGTTGATGTTATAGATGTGTGTTTCTAAAACATACAAACTATTTGATAATTTAGCGGAAATATAGAACATTTCATTCAAATATGCAGAATACCAATTATTCTCAATATTAGATGAATAACTTTTGGAATCAAAACCAGAACCCAAAACATAGTTCATAGTAGTAGTTCGAACAAAATAACCATTACTGAGTTCTTAACTAAAACATAATATAGAGACAAAGCTAGACTATAGGCTTGTAGTGCAGCAACTCTTGCTCCATTATCAACCAGTGAATCTACTTTTCTCATTTTCCAGCATTCTCCTCCTTTTTAGTCTCTGCACATTACATATAATGTGAGTACTATAACTCGGTATCGAATACCATGGAAGTAGAAATTGCTAAATTCACTTCTATAACAGAATTTACCTGAGGTAGAAAGACCATTCTTCTTGTCCTCTAGGTACTTGGGACAGTTTCTCTTCCAATGGCCAACCTTTTGACAATAGAAGCATTCTTGTTCAGCTGCAACCTTTGCTTTTGAACTAGCCTTTTCCTTTCCAGAAGAATCGGACTTGGCAACTTCCTTGCCTTTATCCTTCTTAGAATTTGACCCAGTCCTAGTCTTTTTTTTTTTTTAACTTTTTTCCCTTTACGAATCATAAGAACATCTTTATGTTCCTTTTCTGGTTCATTCGGGATGTTCCTCTCAGCCTGAATTAACATACCATGCAACTCTTGCAAGGTTGTTTTTCCTCCTTGAATACAAAAGTTCAAACAAAAGTTTCGAAAACCTTCGGCTAGCTCAGGTGGATAAGCAAAACCAAGTTTTTCCATGACCTGAAAGTGTCCAATCATATTGAACACATGTGGTCCAACTGGTTCACCATATGCCAACTTGCATTCGAGTAACCTGCGATTAGCCTCAAATCTCTCTAGCCTAGCATGTTTCTGAAACATGGTTTTCAGCTGTGCCATTATGCTGTATGCATCCATACCATCAAAACGCTTTTGAAAGTCTGGTTCCATGCATGCAAGCATCAGACATGTGACTTGCACGCTTGTCGCAATGGTTTTCTCTCTAGCTTTCTTTTGGACATCCGATGCCGTTGCAGAGAGTGCATCAGGAAGAGCAGTGTCCAAAACAGACTCCTTTCCTTCACATCTAAGAACAATTCTCAGATTTCTTTCCCAATCAAGGAAGTTGTTAGCATTCAGTTTGTCCTTCTCAAGGACAGAGCGCAGATTAAAAGCAGAGTTGTTGTTGTTACTAGTCATTATTTCTACATAATAAAAAAGAACAAGCGAGTATAAGCAAAATGTTCATCAAAGCAGTTTAAAACAACCTTTTAAACTACTAAATGCCCTTTTTAAAAAATCATCCCCTAAAAGGCATATAACCAAGATCCTCTCCCACTATTCATTAAACGGACTTTGGCCCTGCCTTTAATTAAACAGTGTTTAAGGTAAGTAACAACCTTACTAATTATAACTGACTTATAATTCTTGGTCGACGTATTCAACAACTCCTTGTCAAACGCATCTCCTTTGATTCGAAACCCAAAACTTTATCTTTTGATAGTTCCGTTGAGTCAAACCAAACATTAACGTGTGAATTTCATAAATTCACCCTATTATCCCTGGAATAACGATCAACACCATGCTTTGGCAGAACATATCAATCGTGTTCTAGGGCTTCATAGGTGTTGTTTGGAAAAACATAAGACTCAATATTACTTATTTGGGTATCAAATGTCGGTTATTTACGGTGAACTCATAACAAAATAACCACATACGCAAAATAAAGCAAGCATAAAACGAACTTAAATGCAAGCATAAAAAAAAGTGATCTAGTATGGCCCCTAAACTAACTAGGTCCCAAAAGCTTCATCCGGACCTCCATCCTTCATGAAACCTCCCTCGAATCGTTTTGGATCTCCATCCTTCATCTTCTCGGAACTTCGTCTTCGAATTACATTTATTTTCACTAATTACAAATTAACTAGTAAAATAAAATAATAAATTATTACATTGCAATACGATGCGCCCGCAATCGTATGAACTAAAATAATTATACATTGCACGCGTAACAAGACGAACAAATAATAAAAAAATATTACAACGAAAAACGATACGCAGATCGTAAATCATCCTAGTTTGGGCCATACTTGTCACAAGCCAATCTCATAACAATTATAATGGCATTCAGGCGCCGCATTCACAATACGGAAAAATAAATAATGAATCTCATTCATATTCTAATTAACGATTAATTAGAGAAAAAAATACTTGAAATTAGTAACACGACCTAACTCTTAAGTCGTAAACTAATCGCAGAACCAACTTTAGTAACACGACTTAACGATTAAGTCGTAAACTAAACAAACGAATTTATTATGATTCAATCTATAATATTTTATCATGGGTGTAATCAAATTACGAAAAAATTAGCATTATTGAATATTTAAAGGAATGTTTTCTAAAATGTGTTCAATCCATAATGGACCAAGATGGATGATTAATCGTATTAATTATCAAATTGGGCCAAAGCAATACATATATTGCTAATAGAAAGAAGACAAACGTTGACGTAACCAGAACACGACTTTCGTGCCTCCCTAGTGGTCGCATCTCTTCAATCCCTTTTCCGATTGATTTATTAATTTATCAATTTACCAATTGATTTCTTAATTTATCAATTTTCCGATTGATTTATTAATTTTATAAGAAAAGTAACAACTTTACATTAATTACAAAATTAAAATCCAGTATCGGGTTACGACTTCTCTTAAAATAATAACAAAATCGAAAAACAGTTTTTCTGCTTTGTTAACCAAATTCACACAAAACTCCTTTTTATATAATTTGGTTTAGTGAAATCGTAATTCGCAAAGAATTATCTTATAACCATGGCAAACTTGGAAAAAAAAAATCTTTGACCGTAAAAATCCGATTTTTTTCGGTCTTCCTTAAAAAAAAATTCAATCAATTAATATCACCATATTAGTTATGCAATTTTCCCATGATAAACTCGAGACTATAATTGAATCATAATAAAGACGCACAAAAAATATGAATCTGATCATATAAATATTATGCTATAGGCTCTGATACTACTGAAGAATTTTACCAGTGCGAAAGCAGAATTTCAGGAAATAATTTCCTAACACCAATCCATGAATACAAGCATAATATAGATATGAATCACGACAAAAGTAGGTCGAGAAATACATACCCTCGTAGCGTAAATTCCTCGATATATGAGACGGAGAGATACTAGAGCCCCACGTGTTGCTCCTCTACTCGGTCCACCAACCCAGTCGGAATCCCACGTCTGCTAGGACGAAAGAGATAGAACAATTCTCTCTCTTACTTTTAAGGGTACGGTGTTTGAGACAATAAACTGAACTGACTTAGATTAGGGTTTTCTCCTTGGTTGATTCTCAATCTCCTTATGACTCATATACTATATCCTTATATAGTAGTAGAGTTTAGGTTAAACCTAGAGACTAACCGAGCCGCATAAGTAGTCACAGCCTAATACCTCACAAGTCCACATTGGGCCTGTTTAGTTTCCTAACTAAGTCTGATTGTGTGACCTTATAGGATTATATATTCATAGTCATCAGCCCAATCGAATTGGACTAATTTTCACAATTATTCTCTAGCAAGCAATTATGAATTACTATAATATATAATGATTATCTTCATAATAATAACCTATATTATATTTAGTAATTGCCGAAAATGTCTTAGGACATATTCCTTCAGTACGATCGAACCCAACTCCGCGACGAATGGAAGACCAAGATCAAGGACCAACTAGGTACACAAAATAGCTCCCTTATATTACTATTAAGAAAATGCTCTTATAAATTTATAAACGTCAAATTAACACATATGACCATTTAATGATACAGAAGTCAACAACAAATTAAAGTAATTGAAGTCGCGGAGAAAGAACGTGAGAGGTAATATTCCCTTACGGCCACAGGGAACAGGAAATACGTTGTTGTATGGACAATATCTGCAAGGATACACACAGATAGCAAGGTTGTACTTAATGTTGCATCTTCAGGTATACGCATCCCGCATTTGTGTCATATTAATTCTCTTCTTAAGCGAGAAACTCATTGTGACGTTCACGTGTGCCCAATTCTCCACATTTGTGGATGAATATTCGTCGTTATATATTTATCCAACGTCTTTCCTCCAGGTATTGCCGCATTGTTGCTACCCGGAGGACGGATGGCTCATAGTAGATTTGATATACCCATTCAGCTGTTTGAGGAATCAATGTGCAATGTTAACCAAAATAGTCAACATGCATTTGAGGCGGTTGATCCTACGATGAGAAATATCATTGGTTATAAGAAACTTGACGCAAGCACAAAGTTATTTGGAGGGATAGTTGTATTACTAGGCAGTGAGTTTAGACAAGTACAGTGCTACCCATAGTGCAAAAAGTAGACGACAAGATGTAGTTCAAGCTTCGATAAGTAGATAATACATATGGAACAAATGTAAAGTATTTTGTTAAAGACGAGCATGAGAGTGTAGGGTTACAACCCTTAAACCCAAGGACCTGTTACAAGTATTAACCGAAAAGACAAAAGTAGAGGGATAACAATTATACCTTATTTGCAGCGGAACAATGTATTAATAAGAAGTATAATAAACCCAGAAATATATATAATCTCCACGGACAGAATAAATAATCTCCACGGACAGAATAAATAATTTCCACGGACAGAATAAAACACCCCAAACGTGATGCCTCCTTTGGTATCCACACGGGTACAGAACTGCGACGTATATGAGTCAATCCTCGCAACTTCTCTCTATATCTCTCTTATAACTCTTTATAAGACGAATATATATTATGAGTCAATCTCTTTATTCCATATCTTGGTTCATCTTATGAACCTCCTAATTAGCATAATTAGATTATTACCATAACTCTAATTACCATAACCCAACAACGCAGTTGAGTCCGTATTACTACTGACCCGATATATTAATATATCGATATATATTAATAATATCCCGTACACATTGTGTGTGACCCAATGGGTCCACTTAAGACTACCAGGCATGTAACTCATTTACATGTCAATCCGACATCGACCTCTAGCAAGACATATCGGATACATAGACTTAAGCGGATTAATCCGTAGGACAGTGGACATAACTCCTTCAGTCTCCCACTTGTACATGTCCTCTCAAGAACGGCGTTAAGTCTTTTTGCTACTAATGTCTCCAATTGAGAATGAGGTAAGAAGAAGTGTCATCCTCGCATGTCTCAATCTTTTACTCGAATCTTTGAGTTGACTTGTTAAAAGAGCAGATAGATGACAATCATCCTATCTGAGCGCGGCCACGCATTTGCACAAGTCACACTCTTCGAGTGGCCAAGAAACAATAAACTCTCTTCAATAAAGGAAGAGCAAATCCCCTCTTGTCTAACCACATCCTATCACATGATCCATGGACGCCCAATAACCATCCATAGCCCCCTTTCACAACTGACGATGAATAGTATCAAAGCATACACATCACATGTATAGAATAGTCAAAGACTCAGGTCTAAAGATCGTACAAGTTTATAACTTGCAAAGAACTTTACTGACACTAAGCGAAATCTTAGTAAAATCCTTTTCGGCGGGTCTATCTTATGCATGTTCTTAACATACACCAGTGTGTCTGGTTTAGTATCTCAATACCTATGACTAAAGGAATTTAGTCATCAACCAACTCACGCACCACTCATTTAAGGGTATTCAAATGTCCTAACACAATACCCTGACTAGAGACAAAATAATTACATCATCCAAATAGAGTTCCAAGACTAACTCACGTACTTAGTGATCTATTTCATCAATGTAATTTATTTAGGGACAAAACTCGGTTACATTAACCAAATGACAATATGTCATACATATATCAATTATCGAAATAACTCCCACTAAACCAAACACCTCTAAAAGTACTAAGAGCACTCGCCCATGCGTCTTATACCGATCATAACCAATATGATCTTTATGTAGAGGAGGTTTGGGGACATACAACTTTTGTATCGGTTATTTACAAGCATATGATCAATCTACCTTCTCTCAGTTAAGGCAAACTGTTAGTTTCATAAGCAACAAATGCTTCATAAACTTTAAAACTGAGTGTGTGCTTGATTCATAATCAAACGCCTATTTGCTTCAAAAGCAATAGAACACAAAGTTGTCCTTTGGAACCGTTCCAACACACAAGTTCTCAACCAAAAAAAGATATACTGAGATTACAATCTAAGGTCATCTTTGTCTACTTGAAAATATGAATCGTCATAACTTGTTTACTACAATTCGCTTATCACATCATGCGCATCTCTTAAATAATTCTCCTTTTTGCTTCTTAAGCGCAAATGAACAATTCTTAGATAGCATTCTAGTGACACTCACCAGATTAGTATCTACTCGTCACACTAGCATATAATAAACATATTTCTTGCAAAGTCTCATAGACTAAAGCAAACAAATGTCGTCTAATTAGAGAAGTATGTCACTTACATACCAAATCATAACGATAAATGCACTCCCACTAGCCTCTTGTACACACTTTATCTCTCTTCGTCTCAAAGGAAAACAAACATCTTTACCACATTGAGAATGAAGATACTTGCTCCATGCTCCAATCAAATCGAAATATTCACATTTGCCTAGCAATTTTAATAATATGAAATTCATACGAAGTGTCTCACACATCATATTGCATCCCTTTCAAGAAATGTATTTCACATATATATGTCCAAAACTCATCACAATGAGTGATGACATTTAAAATGCTAAATCAATCTTAATAGACTTAAGCATAATGTTGTAAAAAGGTTTTCCATAGTCATTACTATGAAATCAATCCTTAACTATCAACTATGCTTCATAAATACTCTTATATCAATCTACATCGTCTTTATATTGAAGACTATTCTTCACTATAAGACCCATTTAACCAAAGTCTATACTTGGTAGTTATGGTATATAGAATCTATTAGATTTTATGTGACTTTTGGAGTCTTTGCCCATTATTATTTCACCATAGGTCAAACCTATGTAGGGTAATATTTTACAGCTAAGATGATCATGACTTTTCATGGATGCATCAATATCCTCTTCAACAGTTGTAGAGAATTCATGTTAATCTTGAACAATTCAAGGTCGATTCTACTCCCACTGTTTCTATTAGAAATCACATATTTGTAAAAGAAACATACCACTCCATGCAACAAAACAGTTTTGTTCTTTGGATGATTTGTAGAATTAACATAATACCCCTAATAAAACACATGTCATAATTGAGTCTAAGTTCTAGAAAATGATTTTCCTTAAACTTAAAGACTTGATAATTAAGAAAAGATTATTTTAGAACATTTTCAATCCATATCTCATATGGTGTCTATTCTCCGACTTACATGGACAATCTCATCAACATTGTACAAAGACTTTTATAGTGCATAAGTTTCTAAAGCATCAATAAAACCTGCATGACTCATCATAGACCAAATCATATCAAATATGGTTCGATATAGTTTGAAACACTTTTCAGTACTTCTAAGATGATCAGAATCTTTTAGTTCAATTCCTTCCTGTTTCAATCATATCGAACGACTCTTACCAACTTATCAAGTTGATTTTGTACTTTCATCTGGATTTCCTTGAACAATTCAAAGCATTCAGTTTCAGATTTCATCAAATGAACAAAATCATACGTGTTACCTATTTGCAACATCACTAGTTAAACTCACACGTATCTGTATGTGTGACCTAACAAGTCTAAGTACCTTCCTACTACAATTAATAGGAGTCACTTCTAATGTCATATATCCATCTAAACTAGATCCATTTACCTCAGTTAATCCTTATCAATAAGGTTTATAATTTCATCATTATGAAACTTATTCTTATGTTTCTTGTCTCATGGATTAAGGACAATGTCATGATGGGTAAAACTCAGGTCAAGGGAGTTGAACCTTTTGGTCGTTATGTTACAAATAAAAACATTCAGTGCTAGGAATGTAGAGCTCAACAATCATGTTACCCTTACTGTACCTCATATTCTTGCAAGGTATAGATCAACAATTATTCTAATTTTATCAAAACTTTTCATGCCCATAAATGAAACAGATTCAATGTCCTTGCTTATAAATAGTACAAGAATAACAATTATTCAATCCCAGTATTAAGCTTTAAAATAAAATCAAGTGATTTTCTTTTATGAACTGAAACAACAACGTTTGTACATTTCAATCATAAAAAGCTCACTTAATTCATTATTCCACTCTCTTTGAACCATCACATTTACAATGTAATAATGGTATCTTTATACCAAAACAGTGGAATGAAAGTAACTATTACTTTAGTAGCATACACACCTAAAGTCATACTTCAATTGATTTGCAGATTTTCTAGACACTTCCAGAAAGTTATCTACCAATGCCATATATTTGTCATTACATTAATGACTAATAAAATCGTACCTAATCTAAATTTGGCAACAAGTTTGGGTATGACAACGATTGTCCTTCCCTTACTTTAACCGATGTCTTAGATTCATTAATCATTATCTCAAGCAATTTTCTTAATAAACTCATAAAACATTAGTATTATTTGCCTTCTTGATACAATGTTCAATAGTCTTTTAACATCTCATGCTAAAAGGTGAGAAACCTTATTAAGTCACATGATTATTCATAATAAAGTGACCTAAACTTAGGACTAATTGAAACGATTTCAATTCCTAATTCTTTAGAAAGAAGCTTCCAAAATTTTCTAATATTATCAATATAATCACGTCATCGTATGACATGGATTAATTAGATCTTCTTCAACATTTTCTCACTTAATGGGAACGGTTCCCTTTATTGAAACAATTGATTTTGGTACTTATAATCATCTTCATGACTCTAATTATACAGTCCATACTGTACATTAACATTGGTAATAATTTGTCGGAATTATCCTTCACAAGAACAAAATCCGTATCTTTAATTTTGAAAACAATTCTCAAGATATCAACCGACGAGGTTGAACAGTTCAAACTCATCTTTAATAAATGTGATAAAGGTGACTAACTTACAACTACAACTATATGCAAAGTAAAACGATAATTAATATTAATTAAAAATCTTAAACAATTTTAAGATAAAATCATGAAAACTACCCTCAAGTTCGCATAATATTCCAAGATCCTAAACCTTTTGTCGCTCAAGTGAACTTGGGCTCACTGCTCAAGCTCCAAAAGTAAAGGTAGACAACGACATTGTCAATTACATCAATATGTAATTCTTGGTTCGTCGGAATTAGTCATCATATGACACCAACTATTTGCCTCAAAACCCAAGTCCAACTTGATAGCATTGTTAAGCAAACCAGACTTAACCTGTGGGTAACAGTTACCCACCTACTCAGTCCACACACATCTGCAAAGCACCGCTTAGGCAGTCGCTTCAACCAACGATATGAAATTGTTGTAGTGGTCAATTCTGGAAAGGCAATACTTAATATTTTTGCGAGGGATTAAATGCATATGGGTCCTAACCATGCCACTAGGTCAACTTACAAGGCGACCTATCAGTTCTAAGCACACAAGTCACAAGTTTCAAACAATAAAATTCATGCATCATATGACATAATAATTTAATTGTTACCAGTGATTTGTGCATAAAATAAGTTAAAAGATCCCATATTTTGATTCATAATCATTTCACAATTCATAATTGCTATTTGGTTTGACCAATTTCACAAATATCTTTCATTTTTCCAACTACGAGGAACAATTTCCCACTCGGAAAAAATTGAACGGATATACAAAACTCGATTCACAATCGATATGCAACTTATAATTGTCATATAGATGAACGTTTCATCAAATCAAATAGGACTCGAGAAACTCTTTTCCGATCTATTTATGATTGTGGACATGACATAGGTCCACCCCGACGCGGCCACGCGCGGGTTTGAGGAGACGAATGAATCTCATTGTGAGATGAATCTCGGGTTGAAATTTAAATCAAAGTTGGAGTCGCCACCGAACTTTGTGGGAGTTCGGGCCCATTCGAACCCACTCTATATCTTGGTGGGCCGTGCACAGAGTACGGCCCATTTCGATCTCAGAGTTTATGGGGTTCGTCCCTTTGCATTGCGATATCGATACCGACATTATCGGTTACTGTGTATTGAATGACTCTCGTGCGCCAACGGTTTCGGACATCCGGAAACCAAGGTTTTGAGTAAGGGGTGAGTGTACGTGTTGGAAAGCCCACAAAGGACACCCAACCCCGCCCGCACTTAGCGGCCTCTACTAAGATATCGTTCGGTTTTTGAATACGCGCGCTAGTAATTCGGTTGAAATGTTATGCAAACAGTATTTTCGACTAAACATGTGAATTATGTTTGATCTACGTCGTTTAATGCATCTTTGGATTATGTCGAAGTTGTATTTAGCATGCGAGGTTCGTTTTAATACAATAAAATAAACAACAAAAATAAAGCGCAAAAATAGAAACAATCGGGTTAGTAACGACGAATTAGAATGATATAATAAGACATGATGCATGATTTTGAAAAGAGTAGGACACGTGATGGACTTGACACGTGTTGACCGAAGTTATAAAAATATTTGATATGGCTTATTCCATGTGAAGTGCTCACGTTTGGTGCGTGAATGAGGCCACTCGGTCGAGTGCCCTACTTAAAACCCCTCTGCCGGTTTTTTGGGGTGTCACTCGATCGAGTGGCCTATGGCACTCGGTCGAGTGCCCCCTTTACGAACAATGGTTCGTTTCAGAATTTGGATTTCGAATTTGCTTTTAATTGTAAATCAATAATTTGTCAAGTCGTGCGAAAATATAGTATAATTTATGCTCGACTTAAGTTTCGATACTCGTCATATTCGATATTTTGATTACGTAATCAATATCTAATATTTTGAGTGAATGTTTTTAAAAAAAGACGTTTATAAGTCATTTTAAATTGAACTAGGATGAAATATTCCCTTCCGAGTTATAATGTCGTAATTAGTCCTTTCAGACTATGTGACAATTACTTCGGCATCAACGGGTTCGTGATAGCTTGATTTATTGACTAATTTTTTAGACAAAATATTCGACTACGGAGTCGATATCGCATCTTAAGAATAAACGTCTTATTTTTGTTTGATTAGAGCAAAAATCGATTGCCTCCGCGTCACAACATCGTAACTAATCCTTGCGGATTGTGTGATGTTCGATTTGCATCAACAAGTTTTGTTCTAACCTTAAAAAAGGGATCTAGTACACCTAACGATAATTTCCGCGATCGCACTGGGCCCTTGAATGTTTAGGGCGGCGCTCCTCGAAGAGGTGCCACCTCTGTTACGACTCGTAAAAGGATTAGGAGGATCTTAGAACGTGATTTATCTTTAGGTATACTCGATATAAAATTGTTTTGATAAATCGATTGTATGTGCGATGCTTTAACGTTAATTAGATAGTAATAATATTAGCGTTATTAGAAACGAAAGAAGAAGAGAAAAAGAAAAAAAAACGAGAAGAAGAAGATGACGACGGGAAGAGACGAGAGAAAGGAAGAGAGAAAAGGAAGAAAATGGGGTTTAATTTACACCCTCAACCTACATGCTTTGTATTCTCGGAACGGGGCTCGTCTAGTTGTGGCTTAGTCACGGGAGCTTCGAGATGATATATGAAGCGTTATGGCGGTTTAAAGTTGAAGAAGGATGTAAGTTGTATTGAGAGGTAAAAGTTGTAAGGTTGTAAGTCCCGTATTGTGTTGAGGGAGGTGGGGTATTTATAAGAAAATACCCCGGCTTTGGATAGAAAAAGCCCGGTTTTGGATGAAAGGAAACATCCGGTTTTGGATAGGAAGAAGTTTCGATTTTGGATAAAAAAGGGGCCACTCGACCGAGTGGTGCATGGCACTCGATCGAGTGCCCGGTCTGACACCGTTTCTCGTGGCTTTTATGAGCCTACTCGACCGAGTGGGCCGGTCCACTCGATCGAGTGGGTCTGGTCGGGTGGGAGGTTTCTTTAGAGATAGAGTTTTATCTCTAACGAAGTTGTTTAATTGCTTTGATCCTCTTTGTAGCTGATTTTTGTGTAGTCTTTGACTTCAGGTCAGACTTTCGAAGCTGCGCGACTGATTTTTATGTCTCGGAAATGCATTTTACCGGGGTTTGACCCGGTAACCAAAAGACGGTTTTGCCCTTGGTGTCGGTTTTGACCTAAATTAGTCTTATTTGATTGGAAACGACCCACCGTACCTGAATTTGAGGTTGGTTTTTTCAGATTTGTACTCTGTAAAAAACCCAAGCCAAATACTAACGATTTTGAGCCCATATTCGAGTATGTTAAAGCACGTTTGCGTCCGATCATCATCGGTGTTTGTTGGAAGCTGCTATAGACACCTGACAGCCAAATGTGGGTGTATACAGAGCCCCCACTCTGACTGAGGCTTGGATAAGGCGAAAGTCAGAGTAGCTACCAGGCCAATCAAGGATTAAGACCTGGTAGACTTCCGATCGGGTCATTTATAGTCCATTGGACTCGCGTGAATGGGCTCGCCAGCCATAAGATAGAAATCATACCTGAGTTGGTGTTGATGGCTCTGTGGGGAGTCAGACTTGTCTTTGAAATCCTGGGTGTACTTGTATGTAGGTATACCCCGTGCTGTTTTTAGGAGAAATGCCGCCTTGGGCTTTCCGTTGGGGAGTTTAGTGAGTTGCGCGGACTTGCTTCTGAAGCCTTGAGTTATACCTGTGTACAGTTACATAAAATTTTGCATGCAACATTTAGGTAAAACATGACTCACGCTGGGGAATAAAAATTTCGATTTTTTTTGAATTTTTGAAAATCTGAAAATTTTGACTTTTTGAAAAGGAATAGGAATGCTCGGGATGACTTTATTCCTGTACTGATAAGAGGAAACTGAGATTGAGCCTGTATGCCTAGACCCACTCAGATTAAGGAATCCTAAAGGTAGAGGATTATCAGGGCTTGGTTTTATAAATACCCATCTCCTGTTTTAGTTTTCTCACAACTCCCACAACTCTCTTCCTCTTAACAAAAGAGAATTCCTATCTTTTTCAAGAAATCTAGCCACGGGAATTGAACGTTTGACCGCGCTGTTGCAAGATTGATCCCGACGCTTTAGGGATACAGATAAGGTAGCTCTGAATCAGGCGGGTATTACTCAGTTGTTCACGATCCGTCAGATGCAGATGGATCGTTACTTTCTTGATGCTTGTTTGTCCTACTGGGATGATACATACCACGTTTTTGCCCTTTCCTCGGGGAGAGATCTGTCCTATACCCGAGGAAATTGTTGCTGTAGGAGGATGGAACCCCTTGCTTCGTCCTGTTGTCCCGTTTTCAGTTCATGACCCAAGGAGGAAACTACGAGAATTTTTAGGACTCTCTCATATGGAGGTATCCCGTATGCTGAATGTGAATAATGTCTCGCTGTCTAACTTGGCCGAGAAATTCATGAACCCGCATGATGTCCGGGTTAGACCGGCCAACAGCCGTAGGGCTTTTGGTTTTTGTATGCTCCATGTTTAAGCTTTCGAAGGCCATATGGATTTGCTGTCGTGTATGGGCAATGTCCGACTTTTTACTATGGTCGACCTGATGGAGACGGAGCACAGTCCGGTATGGCTGATTACCGGGGAAATTATCCAGGGTTTGGATAATCGCAAAAGGGACTCATCGATACGTCTGACCGGAAGTACCCGTTTATTGCAGGTATATCGCTTAATTTTTTTTTGATTTCGATTTTTTTACAGGATATTCGGCTACAGGGGGCACTCGATCGAGTGCCTTCATTAAAAACCCGTTGCTCGATTTCAGGGGTGTCACTCGATCGAGTGACTCCTACGCACTCGATCGAGTGCCCCTAGGCGGACGTCGATTTTGCCTCGAGAACTCATATTTTTTGTTTTGTTTCAGCTTTGGCTATTCGAGAGGCTATCAATAATAGAACCTCCCCTTGACCCAAGTTGATATCGATCTAATCAGGTGATAACAAGGAGACGGACCATTGACTTTACTCGCCATATCAACCAGAAGTATTGGGACGAAGAGCTGTCTTTCCATAGCGGTCCATTGATCCGATGGGTGGTGCCGTGGTGACTTGTTTATGTTTGGACAGGTTTGGAACCGAGGGATAGGGCGCGACATCAGGTGATCCTATCCTTTAGGCAGACAATTCATCTTTACCCCAACCGCATACTTAGGCAGTATGGTCGGTCCCAGAGGATCCCGGAGAATGTAGCAATTGTGAGTGACCCAACCCACCTGACTGACGTAATGAGCGACACATGGATGCAGAGATGGTATACCCGTTATACCTGGTCTATTCCCTAGTCTCTTCACTCAATTTGGGTATCAGACTCTTATGTAAAATGGACGAAGGCGGATTCTGCCAAAGCCCGAGCTGCCTTAAAGGTCGATGAGGCTTTTGACCTGCTTCGACGAGAGCAAGTTGAAGATAATAGAGGCTTCTTTGACGAAGGTGAGACTCCGGATACTCTGGTTCGTCTGATGTCAGGTCAGAGAGGGAGGATTAGGACTCAAGCTGAAGGGTCCAGTGCTAGAGGTGCGCGGGGGAGAGTGAGCTCCCAGACAGACCTGGAAAGGAGACTTTGCCCGAAGTTAGCAGTTCAGGACCGACTTGGTCCTCGAGACAGGCTACCTGAGCATGTGAAGGCTCGACTTGGACCGGCTACAATAGCAGAAGACCCTTTGTCGAAGAAACGAGTTCAAGCAAAGGAGGTTCCCCTTGTGATCCGGGAATGCTCGCCCCCGCCCCGGCGACATCGAGCTCCGCGTGACCCAAAAGAGAAAAGCAAAGGCAAAATGTCTTAAAAACTAGTCTCCTTAATTTTATTATTTAAATATTATTATTATTTTTGTGGTGTGCTTTTGTTGTTTTTTTGTGTGTGATGTAATTTGAAATTCCCAAGTTTATCGGGTTTTTTGTTAATAAAAGACATATTAATGAATACCGTTCCCGTCTTTTCGTTATTGCGATGGTTCTGCCCTTTTGAGGGGCTGCCTACGTATCTACAATTAGTAGAATCAAACCAAACGTAGTTCAGGCTTAGATTTTTTGCAATTTCGAAATACACCAAGACTATTAGTTCGAGATGCGTGCGACAGTAGGATAAGTAACCCTAGCTTATTGACTTGCTTATAATTTGGAAAGTTTATTTATAAAAGACGAATTTTTATAAACTTTTGCAAATGACATTGAGATGAGGTTTTAGGGGTAGTAGCGCTTCAGCTGGTCCAAGTTGGTCGGGTTGACAAATTCATTCCCGTTCAGGTTTGTCAGCATCATTGCTCCTCCAGATAAAACCTTCTTTACTAGATATGGCCCAGCCCAATTGGGTTTGAATTTTCCTCTTGGGTCCACTGGTATCAATGCTCGAACGGATTTGAGGACCAAATCCCCTTCTTTGATATTTCTGGGCCTAACTCATTTATTGAAAGCCCATTGTATCATCTTTTGGTATATTTGGATATTGTTGAGGGCTCAGGACCGCCGTTCGTCCAAAAGAACTAACGAATCGTATCGGGCTTGGACCCAATCTGCTTCAGGCACCTAGCTTTCTAGTAGAATCCTGAGAGACGGTATTTCTAGCTCAACTGGTTGGACTGCTTCCATTCCGTACGTCAAATAATACGAAGTTGCCTCGGTCGCGGTACGAATTGACGTTCGGTATCCCCACAGGGCGAAAGGTATTTTGTTGGGCCAGTCCCGGTAATTATCAGCCATCTTTTTAAGTATGGTGACAATCGTTTTATTAGCTGCCTCTATCGCTCCATTTGTTTGAGGACGGTAAGGCGAAGATGTATGCCTTTGGATTTTATATTTTGCTAGCAGAGTAGCGGTTTCAGCTTGGAAATGCGTCCCGTGATCACTGATGAACTCGTGCGGGACCCCGTATCGGCATATAATCTTGTTTTGAATGAACTTAGCAACGTGCTTAGCGTTCAAAATCCGGTACGACTCGGCTTCGATCCATTTGGTGAAATAGTCGATAGCCACCAAAATGAAACAGTGACCTCCCGTCCCAGAAGGGTTTACTTTCCCAATTATATCAATTCCCCAGGTCGAAAATGGCCATGGTGATGTCATGGTGTATAATAGAGATGACGGCATATGCTGAACGTTGGCAAAAATCTTGCAGTTATGGCAGTGTTTGACATATAACTGGCAGTCGGTCTCCATACTATTCCAATAATATCTGAGCCTCATGATTTTTTGGACCAGCATCCGGGCATTCATATGGGGACCACATTCGCCATCGTGTACTTCAGCCATAACCTTCTCGGCTTGTATTTTGTCAACGCATAGGAGGAGAGCCCACTGTGCGGTCTTTTTGTATAATTGTCCGTCGTCCGTACGGAGGAACTGGGTTGCCAATCTTCGCAAGGTATCCACACGGGTACAAAACTGCGTCGTATATGCTAGTATAAAGGTAGATGAGATCGTCTCACAACTTCTCTCTATATCTCTCTTATAACTCTTTATAAGACAAATATATATTATGAGTGAATACTCTTTATTCCATGTTCATCATATGAACCTCCTTATATAGGAGAGATGAGAAGGTGGAATTAGGTATTACAATAACTCTAATTACCATAATTAGATTATTACTATAACTCTAATTACCATAACCCAACAACGCAGCTGGGTCTGTATTACTACTGACCCGATATATTTAATATATCGATATATATTAATAATATCTCGTACACATTGTGTGTGACCCAATGGGCCCACTTAAGACTATCAGACACGTAACTCATTTACATGTCAATCCGACATCGACCTCTAGCAAGGCATATCGGATACATAGACTTAAGCGGGTTAATCCGTAGGACAGTGGACATAACTCCTTCAGAGAGTTCGTGATACGGAGTCACCAAGTGAAAACAAGAGGCTCAATGATTGGTTGCTGGCTATGGAAGACCGACAGCTAGAGGCAAAGAAGGAAAATGATGAAGATGAAGCAACTTGGATAGAAATACCACCGCAATATTTACACGGCCGTGGGACTATAGATATTAAGAAGGTGGTGGATGGAATATACCCTCAATTTCCAAATAATAATCAAGACGACGGTTATCTACGCGAGAAGGCGATTCTTACTCCTCTAAATGAGATAGCTGACTTCGTGAACGACTACATGACCAACCTAATACTAGGGGATGATACAGTCTATAAGAGTTGTGACGAAGTTTGTGCATCTTCCTTGGATACCGAGGATCAGTTCAAAGATTATTCGACTGAGTATTTGAATAACTTACATCTACAGGGAGTGCCTCACCACGAACTAAAACTTAAGATATGAATGTAGGTAATGCTACTACGGAATATTAATCCATCTCAAGGCCTCTGTAATGGGACTCGATTAATTATCACACGAACATGAAAATTTATAGTTGAGGCAAGAATAATAATGGGTTCAAGGTCGAACCCCAGGTCCTGATATCAAGGATACTCTTGACAACCACAGATGTAAAAATCCCGTTCACCCTGAAAAGGAGACAGTACCCGCTCAGGCCGTGCTATGCTATATATGACAATAAACAAGAGTTGGGGGCAATCTTTAATCCTGTAAGGGTGTACCTACCAAAGTCCATTTTTAGCCATGGACAACTGTATGTCGCTGTGTCGCTGTTTCACGCACAACGTCTCCTCTGGGGTTACGTTTTTTCATTGACGATTCAGCACAAACTCACAAAGGACATACAAAGATTATAGTTTTCAAGGAAGCATTCTCCAACTTGCCGAATGTAGAATAAACTCCCGTTATATGAAGATAAGATACTAAGTCATGTTTGATAATTTCTTGAGAAATTCTAAGTAACGAAAGATTGACGTTCGTCTGTAAGTTCTACTCCATCCACATTCTATTGTTCCTCCCCTTTCATTAAAATACCTCTCACATATATGGAGTATTAAAGAATGGGAAGGAACAATATGATATGGAGGGAGTATTATGTAATTTCTTCGTAAGTTCTATTTACGAATTGTTTTTAATAACGAAAAACATCTACGAGCAACTTTATTAAATATTCCCTCCGATTTTTAATTATCTTCCTCTTTGGTTTTGAGAAAGAAAATAAGGAGGGAATAAAGAATTAATATAAGTGGCATAGTGGGGTGTAAAGTAAGAGAGATAAAACACTTTATCTAATTGTCATTAAGAAGATTAGATTCACCTAAAGTGGATCCCCCTTCATTAAGAGAATCTTGTTTAAGATTAAACCTTACATAGGCATAAGTAGCTTAAAATCTGGAATTACAAATTACATTTACGAAATTCTTTTATCCGGGGAAAAATTACAGAAACCCGAATTACAGAAATTACACAACCGTAAATCTTCATAAATCAAAACCGCTAAAATATTACAGAACCCAAATTATCGTCTTCGTCACTTTTGATTTTTCACGGGAACTTGGAAATTACGGATTTCTTATATCCGGGAAAAAAATTACAGAAACACGAATTACAGAAATTACACAACCGTAAGTCTACATAAATCCAAACCGCTAAAATATTACATAAACCCAAATTATCGTCTTCGTCACTTCAGATTTATCGCGGGAACTTCAAAATCGTGTCAACTTTCCTCATAAATTCCTTCAACCTGCCATAAAAAAACAAATTGATATGCCCAATATCCCAAACATGACTGCCATCCCAAAGTTGGCAGAATTGACATGCCAGAACTGTCAGATTTTGGTGGTGTTGTGTGCTAAATTTAGACCGTTTTCCCCTTCATTTAGACCCGTTTTTCCCTCGTTTTGTGAGTCTTGAGTGCGATTATCGCCATATTTTGAGTAAATCTCGCATTAGCGTCCCTCTTGTGCGTTTTACGTGTTTTTGGTAGTTTTTCTATCATTTTGATAGGATTTTGCACCGAAATCACGATCGAGCTTCCACGAGCACAAGAGAAGGGAATATCGTCCAAAGAGTAAAGCACACAACTTAAAGTTTAAAGCCATCCAATCAATTAACAAAGAATGAGACAAGAAAGAGGCCAAGAAAAATGACCAGGCGAAATTTCACCCAGTGAAACACCACCGGGCGAAATTTCACCCGACGGTGAAAGCGCCCCACCGGGCGAATCTGACCGGGCGAAATTTCCCCCACCGGGTGAAATTTCGCCCGATGGAGAGAAGAGCCGGAAAACGCAAAAATGGAAGAAAATCTGACCGGGTGAAATTTCACCCGGTGGGAATTATCGTCAAGTCCGCAGGGCGAAGTTTCACCCTATAAAGATGCTACGGGAGATTGTCTCACTAATGGAGCATAAAGTTGGATTTGGGCTTTAGTTAAATACCCATTAAGAGATTACTATATATATGTCTACCCTACTTAGTTGCCTATTACCTCTCCATTATGCTAAGGAGGGAAGACATTACACCACTCCACCATCCTATTACACTATCTTAGTAGTAGTATTCTAGTAGAAAATCCTCCATAATTCTAGTAGTTTACATAGTAATTAGTAGTAGATCTACATAGTTTACATCAACAATTCTCTAGATTACAAGTTTGTAGAAGACTATTCAAGTTTTATTTGAAGATTTGTTGGGTTTATTGGAGGATTAGTGACGAGTTCTCCATTTTATTCATCAAAGATTCAATATTTATTCATGATATCTTCTTATTTCTTGTAGATCTCCATAGTTGGTATACTTCTCTTCCGCTCTCTAATCTCTAGTCTAGTTTTAATGTTATTTTCTCATCATTATCTTGTCTAGATCATATTAGTATTGATAGTTTCATTAGATCTATTTAATTTGCATGTTGTAGAGATTTTTCCCTTAGTCAATGTTTTGTTGCTTTCCATAATGATTAGTGAGTAGATTTCTTGTTGGGGAGTTTAGGGATGAGGACTTGGACTATTTGAATTTAGGGGTAATGGTGGGTTGCTTGCATGTTGGTTTATCTTATTATGGTGTTATGTCATTGTTGTTTTAGTCCGGCCAACTAGACCGACCTTGACTAATTTCTATCAATATGGGGAAACTCGGGGTAGAAATTACCATGACTAGGGATTTACCCTCATTCACCGCGAAAGCGGGTTTTTAGGTGAGTTTATCAATATTGCGACAAAAACTCGATCCCGACCTTCTTAGACTCCAAGTACCAAATCCCGACTTCTCCCTAACACCTTTTCCCTAGATTGACCACCTCTAGCTATTCCTCTAGATATTTCCCTAGTTTAGACTCGACCCTAGAAAACCCCCCTCTAAACATCAAACACGGCACTTTAAACCCGTTGTCAATACACTGTTCCCTGTGGACTGACCTCGACTTGCCACGATTACTCTAGTAGTTTTTGTGTAACCTCGAGTCTACAAATATCGTTTGATCCCCCGTCCTTCGTTAACGACCGATCCGATTGGGTGGCGATCAAAGTGGCGCCGTTGCCGGGGAACGGCGAGTAATTATTGTGTTTTTAGTTGTTGTGTTTGATTCTTTTCCCTAGTACCGTGAGGTGCTAGGAGTCTCATCGTTTAATTGAGTTTTATGCCCAGGAACACGTCATCGCCCTTGTGGTTCGATCCAGAGCCGGAAAAGACTTTTAGAGCATTGCGTTTTCGGGGAAATAACTCAACCACCATCATTCCACATCCTTCATTATCACCTCCTAACCTTAATCTCATCCTACCACATACACCTTCACCTTCTACATCATATCAACCCCTTCCAAACAAACCTTCCATACCTTCCACTTCACAAAATTCACCACCATCATATCAAACTCCACCACCAAATCCATCCCCTCCAAATTCTCCAAATTCATCAAATTCAAATCCACCATCACCACCAATCCAACAAATGGCGACTTTAGCCTCTCATTCCTAACTCACACATGAAGAAACACCTTCTCCCGTCAATTTTGGAGAGATTCCCGAGAATTATGAATTAAAAGCTTCTTTGACTAATGCGGTTCAACAAGACACTTTTCACGGTTTTTCTCAAGAAGATGCTCAAGAGCACATTGCTTCATTCAAAGAGAAATTAGTGGGAGCCCGTCTCAATGGATTAACCTCATGCCAATTACATCGTTTATTATTTCCAAAGACCTTGAGAGATGGAGCTCGTAGATGGCTTCAAGGCCATCCCGCTAACACTTTCACAACATGGGCTCAACTATCTAATGCCTTCTTGGAGAAATATTTCCCGCCGTCAAAGACTAACCAATATCGCATGGAGATACAAACATTCAAGCAAGATGAATTTGAAAGCCTAAGTGAGGCTTGGGAAAGATTTAGATATTTGTTGCGCAAATGTCCACATCATGGAATACCCGATTGGCTAACTACCCAAACATTTTATAACACCCTTTCATCTAGAACCAAGGAGAACCTCAATTCGGACGCCGGAGGAGACTTCTCTTCTCTCACCGATGAGGCATCTAAAAATCTTATTGAGAAGATGGCAAGGAGTGATTCAAGAGTGGGTCAATCAAGGGATTCTAGAAAGAAAGTTGAAGTGAACTCATCTACGAGTTCTAACGAATTGAAATTTCAAACGGAACTTGAAGAATTGAAAAAGAGAATGGATGCCATGAGTTCAAAGCCTACTCCTAGAGGTATCTACCAAATTCAAGGGAGTGTTCCACCAAGGCAACCATCACCTCCAAAGCAATTAACATGGGAAGTTCAATGTGATCATTGTGGCAATCATGGTCATGATTCTAGCTTTTGCATTCCTAATGAAGAAGTTATATTGAAGAGCCAAGTGAAGTTCAAGCTATACAAGCATATGGGCAAAGACCTCAATTTGATCCTTTTTCTAATACTTACAATGTCGACACAAGATTTCATCCTAATTTCTCTTATGGAAATCAAAATGTTCAAAATCCTATGCCGCGTGCTCAAGGGAGTCAAATGAGGCCATTCAATCAAAGTCAACAAAGGCCCTTTAATCAAGGTCCTCCAAAGATGCCCCCATATATGCCTCCTCATCAAAGGAGCAACTTCAATCAACAAGCTAGCAACTTCCATGTTCCTAACAACTACAACAATTACCAAAATCAACATAGTAATCATTTCAATCATGGATACAATCAAGGGTCCCAAGGAAATTTCCATGGAAACCAAGGTTACAATCAACCATCATTTAATCAACCCTCTCAATCTTATGGCCAACCAAACAATTCTCAAATTGGTCAAGGGGGACCTTCATGGGAGAGTTATAATGATTTGCAAAGAACCGTTGGGCAACTATGGAATGAACACCAAGATACCAAGGCAAGGCTAAAAGTTTGGGAATCACAAGAAGCAACAAAAGCCTTAGCCGCACCAATTCATCCACCCCATGGTTTGCCCGGCCAACCCCAAAACCCAAGAGATCCTTCGCACCAAGCAAATGCCGTCATTTTGAAAGTTGGCAAGGAACTTGAGGACCCATACAAGAATTTGAACACCGAAAGTACCCCATCCAAAGTCAATCAACCAAGTGCACCACAAGAATCATCTCCCACTTCCCCCCAAACAAAACCGAGGAATACAAGCGGATTTTGATATCCTTCAAAATGCGGAGAAAGAATAAAGAGAACAAAGAAAGAAGAAAGAGAAAATGGAAGCGGAAGAAGCAAAAAAGAAAGAGGCGGAGCGATTAGCCGAAGAAGAAGAAGAATCCAATGTTCCACCGCCTTCCACTTTTGTCCCTCCATTGCCTTTTCCCGAGCAAGCTAAGCCACACAAAGAGAATGCTCAATTTAGCCATTTTGTGGATATGTTGAAGAAAGTAGAGGTATCTTTACCCTTCATCGAGGTAAACTCTCAAATGCCCCTCTACTCTAAATTTTTGAAAGATGTCTTGTCTGAAAAGAGAACAATAGAGGATAAAGAATGTATTTCTCTCACGGGTCATTGTAGTGTCATTCTTATGAACGAAATGCCAAAGAAACTAGAGGATCCCGGTAGTTTTTCTATCCCTTGTCGGGTTGGAAACATTGTTGTTAATCAAGCTTTATGTGACCTTGGGGCTAGTGTTAGTTTGTTACCCTATTCCATTGCTAAGAGACTTAGTGTGGGGGAGATGAGACCCACTAGTATGTCAATCCAACTTGCGGATAGGTCCGTCAAATAACCACTTGGGATACTTGAGGATGTACCCGTTCAAGTTGGTAGGTTCTTCATCCCCTCCGATTTTGTTGTCATGGATATGCTCGAAGACACTATCACCCCCATTATCTTAGGTCGACCTTTTATGGCTACCGGAGGTGCTATAGTTGATGTTAAGAATGGAAAGTTATCATTTAACATAGGGAACGAGTCGGTAGAGTTTTCCCTTTCTCAAGCTCTTAAACAACCAATGATTGAACAAATGAATTCCATTGAAGTTATTGACAGTTTGGTTGAGTATAGCTTGATAGATGATGATAAGCAAGAAGATGAACCATTCGACTCTCCACCTCTCAAAGAAGAATGCTTGCATGATGAAAACGTAGAACCACTACCGGTGGGTAAGAGTATGGTATCTTCTCCTCCTAATCTTGAACTTAAACCACTCCCCTCTTCCCTCAAATATGCTTTTCTTGAAGGAACTAATTATCCCGTTATCGTCAATGCTACCCTTGATGGACCTCAATTAGAAAAACTTTTGATTGTTTTGAGAAAACACAAAAAGGCCATCGGGTATAGCATTGCCGACCTCCAAGGCATAAGCCCAAATGTTTGTATGCATAGGATCATCCTTGATGATGACCACCGTCCTTCGGTTGAAGGTCAACGTAGGTTGAACCCCACCATGAAAGAGGTTGTCATGAAGGAAGTCCTCAAGTTGTATGAGGCTAACATTATATACCCAATAACTGGAAGTAAATGGGTTAGCCCCGTAAAAGTTGTGCCGAAAAAAGGAGGAATGACGGTTGTCAAGGGAGAAAAGGGTGAGTCAATTTCTACTAGGACTATTATCAGTTGGCGCATGTGTATAGACTATCGAAAATTGAACACGGCCACCATAAAAGACCATTTCCCCTTCCCTTTATTGATCAAATGCTTGAAAGATTGGCACATCATTCTTATTTTTGTTTCCTTGATGGTCATTCCGGATTTCTTCGAATTCCCATTCATCCCGATGACCTAGAGAAAACCACCTTTACATGTCCCTATGGCACCTATGCTTATAAAAGGATGCCATTTGGACTATGCAATGCGCCGGGAACGTTTCAAAGATGTATGATGACTATTTTCTCCGACTTTATTGAAAAATCCATGGAAGTTTTTATCGATGATTTTAGTGTCCATGGTACATCTTTTGATTCTTGTCTTGAAAATCTTGATCAAGTGTTAGCTCGATGTGAAGAGTATAGACTTGTTTTGAATTGGGAAAAGTGTCATTTTATGGTTGAACAAGGTGTTGTCCTAGGTCATATTGTTTCTAATAGAGGAGTCGAAGTCGATAAGGCGAAAGTCTCCGTGATTGAGAACTTGCCACCACCTACAAATGTCAAAGGGGTGAGGAGTTTTCTAGGTCACGCCGGTTTTTATAGACGATTTATTAAAGACTTTTCTAAGATTGCTAAGCTTTGACTTCTTTGCTTATGAAAGATGCACCTTTTGTTTTCGATGACTCGTGTTTTGAGGCCTTTTGCAGGATAAAGACCGCTCTCACTACCACTCCGATTATCAAAGCTCCCGATTGGAATCTTCCATTTGAGATCATGTGCGATGCATCCGATTTTGCCGTTGGTGCCGTTCTAGGACAACGGGTTGATAAGAAGCTACATGTGATATACTATGCAAGAAAGACCTTAGATGAAGTCCAATCGAGGTACACCACAACCGAGAAAGAGATGCTTGCTGTTGTCTACGCTATGGAGAAATTCCGAAATTATGTTACCGGTTCCAAAGTTATAATTCATACCGATCACGCGGCAATTCGATACATCATGTCCAAGAAGGAGACCAAGTCCCGACTCTTTCGGTGGGTGCTCCTTTTACAAGAATTTGATATTGAGATTAAAAACAAAGCCGGATCGGAGAACTTGGTAGCGGATCATCTTAGTAGACTAACGGTTAGTAAAGAGAACAATGAAGAAGATGGTATCCCCATCAATGAAGGTATGAGAGATGAGGCCTTGATGGCCATTGATACTATTACACCTTGGTATGCCGATATCGTCAATTTCTTAGTATCTCATTATATTTCGGACGATTATTCCAAGCAAGAGAGAAAGAAACTACGTTATGAAGCCCGACGCTATTATTGGGAAGAACCGTATTTGTTTCGCCGTTGTGTAGATGGAATTTACCGGCGATGTGTTACGGCCAAAGAAGGACATAACATTGTGAAGCACCTTCACTCGACATCTTATGGTGGACACTTGGGCAACCAAAAGACAATTGCCAAGGTTCTCCAAAGTGGGTTTTGGTGGCCTTCCATGTTTAAGGACATCCGAGCTTTCATTCTCACGTGCGATGCTTGTCAAAGAAGTGAGAATATTACAAGAAGAAATGAGATGCCCCTTCAACCCATCTTGGAGATTGAATTATTCGATGTTTGGGGCATTGATTTCATGGGTCCGTTCACATCCTCTTTTGGTAAAAAGTACATTCTAGTCGTGGTTGATTATGTCTCAAAATGGATCGAGGCCGTAGCTTCCCCCACCAATGACTCCAAGGTTGTAATCAAGCTTTTCAAGAATGTAATTTTCCCAAGATTCGATATGCCTAGAGCCATAATTAGTGATGGAGGCTCTCATCTTAGGAAAGATACCTTTGAGCACCTTCTAAGGAAATACAATATCATTCACAAGATGTCACTAGCCTACCACCCTCAAGCAAATGGGCAAGCCGAGATCTCCAACTGTCAAATCAAAGGAATTTTAGAGAAAGTTGTAAATACACACCGAAAGGATTGGTCATTGAAATTAAATAACGCTCTTTGGGCATTGAGAACGGCTTACAAAGCGCCAATTGGAACCACTCCTTATCGTCTTGTGTATGGTAAAACTTGTCATTTACCGGTGGAATTAGAACACAAAGCCGAACGGGAAATCAAAGAGCTAAACTTCGATGAGAGTGTTGTAGGAAACAACCGCCTTCTCCAACTACAAGAATGGGAAGAACTAAGACTCGAAGCCTACGAAAATTCGAAGATTTACAAAGAACGAACTCGCCAATGGCACGATTCTCGAATACTTCGTAAGGACTTCTCCGTTGGTGATAAGGTATTACTCTTCAACTCTCGCTTTAAGCTCTTCCCCGGTAAGTTGAAATCAAAATGGTCGGGACCATTCGAAGTGACCAATGTGCAACCATATGGATCAATAAAGATATCTAGCCCGAAGACCGGGAAATTTTATGGTTAATGGACAACGTTTGAAGATTTATCACCCCGGTCACGTTCGTGAGACCTTCGCTACCATGAAGATTGGTGAGCTCCCGCTGGAGAGCGTTGTTTAACCCCCTCTCAAAGTTGATGTAGGTTTGGTGGCATCCTCAACAACCACTACTTTGTATATATGTATCATATTTTCTTTGAGTTTGCTAGTTTTGCTAGTTTGAGAAGAATGATTGAAATTGGATTTCGCAATGGAGCATAAATTTGGATGAAGATCAAGCTTTTGGAGAAGTTATGGAGCCCAATGAAGACCACAAGCATGTTTGTGGGATATAGTGTTATATGTAATGTGGCTCGAGTCATATATTTGAATCTTTAGGTGATTATTGAAGAGCCATGAAATGGCAAGGCGGAAAAACGCAGAAAAGAAGACCGCCGGGCGAAATTTCGCCCGGTGAGACTCGACCGGGCGAAACTTCGCCCTACGGAAAGTTGCCAGAAATGCCAGGAACGAAGAAAATACCACCGGGCGAAATTTCGCCCGGTGAGATTTTCACCGGGTGAAATTTCACCCGGTGGAGAAAAAGTTGGCAAATCGATTTTCACGACGAAAGTCCGTCGGGTGAAATTTCACCCGATGAGACCCGACCGGGTGAAATTTCACCCGGCGGTGTGACTTGGCCGGATCACCTATACCTTCTATTTACTCACTACATTTTCACCTCCCTCCAACAATTTGCCTCAACATAACTTTCCCTCCGATAATTTTTACACCAAATTTTTACCACTCACTTTAAAACTTTCACTTTCCCTCCTCGAACACCCTTATTTATATCACCTTTTCATCTCACTCATCATTTCACCCTTTCACCCATCATAAATCACTACATCACCTTCCATACTACATTTAAACCTCCATCCATATTTCATCTTCAACTTGGTGAATATTTATTTTGGGTCTTTGAAGAGGGAAGAAGCTAAAGTTTCGGGATTTTTCTTGCAAATTATTATTATGGAGACAAGAGCCCAACGAGCCGCGCGAAAACAAGGTATGGCTTCGACTTCTAAACCTCTTAAATGTTCATCTTCTAGTAAGTCTTCAAAGCCTAAACTATCACCTTGTCCTAATACACCTCTAGCTCAAACCTTTTCTGAAAAAGCTTTTCAAAGTACAAGGTGGCCTTGTCCATTCACAACGAAAATTTTAGGAATTAAGAACGATATTAAAGAGTTATCGTCTAGGATTGGTACTAGTAAGCTGCTTAATTTTGTGCCTTGCACAAATAAAGACCTTACATGTGAGTTCTTAGGTACCTTTACCATCGATAACCCGACCACACCAAGAGAGTTTAAATTTAGACTCTTCGGTAGAAATCACTGTTTAAATGTTTCCAAATTCGGTTTAGCTCTAGGTTTACCCTCATCGGGTACCGGACTAAGTAGACCCCTAAGTGATTCGCAAAGTAGTGCGACTAGGAGAGACTTGTGGAGGCGCATAGCGCCGGGTCAACGTGATTTTGAACCCAATTCTAGTTTTACCGCTGAAATCCGTAACCCTGCTATTCGTTATTTTGCTGAAATTCTTTCCCACTGTCTTTTGCCGTCTACCGATAACATTATCAACCTCAATGTGTGTGTCTTACAATTGTTATGTGACTCTTTACTCGGTAACCCTTACCCTCTTGACCTACCTATTGTCATGGCGTTACACTTTCATCAAATTATAATTGACCAACGCCCCTCTGTCGACTGTGGTGGTCATGTAACTATAATAGCAAGAAATTTGGGTTACGCGACCGACCACCTTAAACCACATGACCCCCGTGTCTGGCTTGACGAGGCCTACTTTCCTTCTTGGATTTTTCATGTGCCTGACCATCGCCTCGTCTCTCTTGGCCACGGCCGTGCCTTAATTGTCCCCAACAAAAACCTAACCAATATTTATAACCATCGTAATTGGGACCTACCTCCGGGTCCCTGTGAATTCCGACTGACCAAATCGGGGGAAATAGGAGTTTGGGAGTATGCCGGTGAGGGAACTCCGACGGCTTCCTATGCGTCAAATGACTATTCGACCTAAACACCCCTACACGAGTCGGTAGATAATTTGGTTTGTGTATGTTGTGGGTATTTATGTGGTTTGTGTCGGTGAGTCTCAATCATTTACAATTGTATGTCCTTGAATTAATATTGTTCCTTGTTCCTTGTACCATCATTATAATCTTTGTGATTGTTTTGTCTCGAACAAAATTTGCAAGCTATCCCACCATCCCACTGAATGATTTTTGCGGCCGTCGCGGCCTTGGTATTGCTCCCGGTCTCTTGGCGCTGTGATTACGCCATTGACCCTTTGAAAAATCCAAATTCAAATCAATCTTTCTCAATTTTTCTTAATCCGGGTTAGGTGATGTGACTACACCTACGCCCATTTTATTTTCTTTGATTTTTATTTTCTTAGCCACTTGGCTAGGGTCTAGGTGATGTGATTGCACCTAGGCCCGCCACTATCTTATCGCTTTATTTATTTTATTTTCCTTTTCTTCTTTCAAAATTTTGAAAAACCCAAAAACATTTGAAAAATCATAAAAATCCAAAAATATTTTTCTTATTTTCCTTTTCGATCTTCCCCTACTTGTCCATTGAGGACAATGTACAGTTTTAGTGTGGGGGAGGAGTCTAATATCTTTTACTTTGCCAAAAATCTTTTCAAAATCCATAAAAATTTGAAAAATGCGAAAAATCAAAAATATTTTCTTTTTCTTTTTCTTTTCTTTTCTTGTTTCTCGTTATGTTTTTGTGTCCCGTGTATGGTCTTGTTCTCTACTCTTACAGGTAACCACCACCTAATAGCATGAATTGAAGAGATTATGAAAGCACCCGCTAGGTAACTTCCTTCCTTCTTTCTTTAATTTTGTAGAGGAGTTAGGTTGTTGCTATTGGAGGCTCTCGAAGTTGAGCATTTTGGTGTTGTGGTTGATTGTGCTTGAATGATGATGGAGTAAGGAGTTCATGACTTTACTTGTGTTTTCTTTTATTTGCTTTTTCATTTTCGTGTGTTTTGTTTTGTTTTGTTTTTGTATAGTGTGTCTAGGATTAAAACTTTTCGAAAACCCGATTACAAACTTATTACAAGAGTTTACATTCCATTGTAGATAACCCATTGTAGATTTTGGACCTTGATCTAGTAGAATGACCTTTAATCAATGAATTTGTTGATCCTTTAGCTTGAGTCCACCTTTTCTACAAGAGGTTTACTTCGGGGTTTGCATTTGACCACCTTGACCACCCATGGAGGAGTTAGGCCTTGGTTCCCGCATCCCGTTTTTCTAGGTGACCTTGCTCGAATGACCACTGCACCTTTAGTCCAAATTCTCTCCACCTTTTGTGGGTTATCCGGGAATGGCGCGCGTTATCGATTACCTATTTTTCCTCTACCTATACATCACCACAATAAGTTTACACAAAAAAATTAACCTCCAAGCTTGGTTACAGACCACATCAAAAAGCCAAAAAAAGGGCAAACCAAAGCAAGAAGAAAAGGGCACAAAAACATGAAAAAGAAAAACAAAGGAGAAAGATAAGGAGCTTCAAATGAAAAATCGTATCGTCAAAAACATCTCCTAAAAAAAAAAAAGAGAAAAAAAAGCCCTTTGATTGATTCATCGCCGTGAAGTGCCAACTAGAGGACCGAGTCCCGAGGTCGAAAGATAGCGGTGATGAGTCGATCCACCCCAATAATTGTAAACACTCCACCTTTTTATTTGGGCTAATTTAGGAAATTCGAGTTTGGAACGACCCTCTTGGCTTAACCAAAGAGAGCGGGACTGCACCTACCTACAGTGTCGAACGAATCCATGGTTCACTTTTTCCACTCCGTTATACGCCCCGTCGTACCCCTTTAGAAGACTAGGAGGACCTAGGCTTAGTTATCAACATCTATATTGCTTAATTGTCATAGTATTAGGCTTTGGTCCTTGTTTGCGTGGGTCATCTATCTTGAAAGCCTATTGTTGTTTTAGGTAAGTAATCGATGTCTTCCCCGCCGTCTCGATGAGGGATTCGGTGTTTTATTTTTGCTTTGGATGCGTCTATTCTTTCGTGTTATGTGTTTTTGTTGTGTTTAGTCGCATCCGCCATTTTGAGCAAGCCCCAACTTGCCTTGCATGGAAGTACTCTACCTCATGGGTATTTCGATGTGAGTTGAAGGGACGGAGCGGGCCCGTTAATTGCCCCGTATCGGGTTAGCATAGTCTAGCTAGTAGTAGTAGTAGTAATTTCTTTTTGGGTCTTTGCTCGAGGACGAGCAACGGTTTAGTGTGGGGGAATTGTTGTGTGCTAAATTTAGACCGTTTTTCCCCTCATTTAGACCCGTTTGTCCCTCGTTTTGTGAGTCTTGAGTGCGATTATCGCCATATTTTGAGTAAATCTCGCATTAGCGTCCCTCTTGTGAGTTTTACGTGTTTTTGGTAGTTTTTCTATCATTTTGATAGGATTTTGCACCGAAATCACGATCGAGCTTCCACGAGCACAAGAGAAGGGAATATCGTCCAAAGAGTAAAGCACACAACTTAAAGTTTAAAGCCATCCAATCAATTAACAAAGAATGAGACAAGAAAGAGGCCAAGAAAAATGACCGGGCGAAATTTTACCCGGTGAAACACCACCGGGCGAAATTTCACCCGACGGTGAAAGCGCCTCTCGAAGATTTTTCGAGACCTCCCCACCGGGTGAATCTGACCGGGCGAAATTTCCCCCACCGGGTGAAATTTTGCCCGATGGAGATAAGAGCCGGAAAACGCAAAACTGGAAGAAAATCTGACCGGGTGAAATTTCACCCGGTGGGAATTATCGTCAAGTCCGCAGGGCGAAGTTTCACCCTGTGAAGATGTTAAGGGAGATTGTCTCACTAATGGAGCATAAAGTTGGATTTGGGCTTTAGGTTAAATACCCATTAAGAGATTACTATATATATGTCTACCCTACTTAGTTGCCTATTACCTCTCCAATATGCTAAGGAGGGAAGACATTACACCACTCCACCATCCTATAACACTATCTTAGTAGTAGTATTCTAGTAGAAAATCCTCCATAATTCTAGTAGTTTACATAGTAATTAGTAGTAGATCTACATAGTTTACATCAACAATTCTCTAGATTACAAGTTTGTAGAAGACTATTCAAGTTTTATTCGAAGATTTGTTGGGTTTATTGGAGGATTAGTGACAAGTTCTCCATTTTTTTCATCAAAGATTCAATCTTTATTCATGATATCTTCTTATTTCTTGTAGATCTCCATAGTTGGTATACTTCTCTTCCACTCTCCACTCTCTAGTCTAGTTTTAATGTTATTTTCTTATCATTATCTTGTCTAGATCATATTAGTATTGATAGTTTCATTAGATCTATTTAATTTGCATGTTGTAGAGATTTTCCCCTTAGTCAATGTATTGTTGCTTTCCATAATGATTAGTGAGTAGATTTCTTGTTGGGGAGTTTAGGGATGAGGACTTGGACTATTTGAATTTAGGGGTAATGGTGGGTTGCTTGCATGTTGGTTTATCTTATTTATGGTGTTATGTCATTGTTGTTTTAGTCCGACCAACTTGACCGACCTTGACTAATTTCTATCAATATGGGGAAACTCGGGTTAGAAATTACCATGACTAGGGACTTACCCTCATTCACCGCGAAAGCGGGTTTTTAGGTGAGTTTATCAATATTGCGACAAAAACTCGATCCCGACCTTCTTAGACTCCAAGTACCGAATCCCGACTTCTCCCTAACACCTTTTCCCTAGATTGACCACCTCTAGCTATTCCTTTAGATATTTCCCTAGTTTAGACTCGACCCTAGAAAACCCCCTTCTAGACATCAAACACGACACTTTAAACCCGTTGTCAATACACCGTTCCCTGTGGACCGACCTCGACTTGCCACGATTACTCTAGTATTTTTTGTGTAACCTCGAGTCTACAAATATCGTTTGATCCCCCGTCTTTCGTTAACGACCGATCTGATTGGGTGGCGATCAGGTTGGAATTCATAGAATGGCGCCAGAACCAAAAGTGGAAGCCAAATTTTCAAAGACAATTTCCAGCCAATATTTGAATTTTTTGAAAACACAAATGAGCCAAGTTTTTTTCCTACTTCAATAGGGTCATAAATGCATGATTCTAACAGCTTCACACACAAATATATTCAAAATTTAATAAATGCACCACTCATGAAAACAAGGCATTTAATTGATTTAGAGAGGGACCGAATCCTCCATATTCTACTGCATGAATGTCAAAATGGGAAGCCAAAAAAGGGGATCATGCAAGAAGTTGCACATCAGTTTAAAGTGTGTAGAAAAACAATAACAACAATATGGTACACTGCCAAAAAACAGTTGGGAAAAGGACTTCCAATCAACGTTTCCAGTAACATGAAACGGAATTGTGGTCGTAAATAGGTCGAGTTTGATGAAGACAAGTTCAAGAACGTTATGCTCAAAGATAGAACTAACCAGAGGAAGTTTGCTGCACAAATGGCGGTCAACCAAACAAAGGTCAGAAGGTGGATCTCGGATAAGTTGATCAAGAGTCACACAAGTTCATTGAAACCAAGTTTAACAGACAAGAACAAATTAAACAGGTTAATGTTTTGCCTTAGTGTAGACACCCGCATTTTGACTGCCAGGTGTCTATGGCAGTTTCCAAAAAATACCCGATGATGATTGGACGCTAACGTGTTTCTACGCGCTCGGATATGGGCTCAAAACCATTAGTTGTTGGCTTAAGCACTTATGGAGTACAAATATAAAAAAACTGACCTCAAATTCAGGCCAAGTGGGTCGTTTCCAGTCAAACAAGACTAATTTGGGTCAAAACCGACACCGGAAATAAAACCGACTTTTTACTATTGGGTCAACCCCGGTCAAAGCCATTTCCGAGACACACACAAAACAGCCACACAATCATCAAAAATTCCAACCCAAATACAAAACCCATCCCGAGGTCCAAAACATTGGACCCGTGCGACCCAGCTGACTCACTCGATCGAGTGTCAGCTCCACTCGATCGAGTGGGCCCTTATTCGAGCCCGGCTGCTGACGTTTGGGGCACTCAACCGAGTCAAGGGGCTACTCGGTCGAGTAACCCTAGCTGGGTGTGCATAGCCTAGCCTATATAAACACACCCATGCACTCACCTTTACACAACTTTTTTGATCATCCTTTAACCCTAATAAAACCCTATTCTACACTAATCACATACATCCAAAACCCTAACCCTAGCGTTTAGGAATTCGAACCCTATACACCACAACTCAACTAACATCTCGATACTCACGTGCAAGCGACAACTACGAGTCCCGTCCGAGAACAAGAACATGTAGGTTGAGGGTGCCAAAACCCGCTTTCTTTCCTTCTCCTTTCTCCCTCGTCATCTTCCTCTTTTTCCGTTTTTTTGTCTTTAATTATCGATCCGTAATATCGATAATATCACTAGAATAAAACAATATAATACTTGTAAATTTGTGTCGAGTGTGAGTGATGGTGGGATAAGGAAACCCGAATATACAAGAGTATTGCACTCAGCGTTGCCGGTCGTTTATCCCACCACCCCGATCACTTGATTATTGAAACAAGTCAACCTAAATAATAGCTTTTTTATTTTCGTTCGCGTAGTCATCATTCAATCGCATATTCCATCGATTTTCTAAAAAATACTCTCGAAACATGATTTTTTTTAATAAGGGTCGAAACCCGTTGATGCGGATCCGACATCAAACAATTCGCAAGAATTAATTATGATGTCGGGATGCGGAGGGAATCAAGTCAAGTTTTGTTTAATTCAAGTATCGATCTATTAGATTCGATACCAATTCCATAATTGGACGTCGAATCTAATGATTTAGTCAAATAAATTAATTAACACGATTTTCGTTGATGCTAATATAGATATCTTCTAATTCGATTGAATTAATTACGACATTAATAAACGCGGAGAAAATTTATATCGTGCTAGTTAATTTAAAAACGACGTATAATAACTTTTTTATCTCGCTCTAATATCCGATGTAGATTCAATAATCGCACGTTGGATATGACGAGTATCATACACACGAATCGAGCATAAATTAAGCAATATCTATGCCCGATTCGACAAAGTCATCGAGTTAGCAAATTCAAAAGCAATTTCTAATTCAATAGCGAGTTGCAAAGCGAACCCTGGTTCGTACAGGGGGCACTCGATCGAGTGCCTAGCCCACTCGGTCGAGTGGCACCCCAAAAACGAGACAGAATGTTTTCCGACCTCCACTCGGTCGAGTCTCGCAATGACTCGATCGAGTGGCAGTGTACTCGGCCGAGTTCGTCAATAACTCGACCGAGTAGGGTCTAAAACACGAGACAGGAGCCTTACCCGAGGACCACTCGGCCGAGTCCTTCAATGACTCGATCGAGTGGCCTTATCACGACAATACCGTGAGTCTCACATCCCTTTTCTAGTCTCATAAACGTTTTTTTACGACTTAAGTTGACACGTGCCTAATCAATCACGTGAAATATCACTTTTTCGAAAACATGCATCATCATATTTGCCTCATTCCATATCGCATCATTCGCAAACCGTTATTATCGTTATACCGTGACTAACAAGTTTGTTGTTTTCTTGTTGATTTATTTGTTTATTTTATTGTACTAAAATGAACTCGCATGCTAAATTTAACTTCGACGTTAGAATTAGTTGCATTAAATCGACATAGAAACCTCTTTTAATTTTTCGCATGTTTAGGGAAAATAATGTTTGCATATTCATTTTCCCGTTCAACTAACGCGCGTATTAGAAAATCTTTCGATATCTTAGTAGAGGCTGCTAATGTGCGGGCGGGGTTGGGTGTCCTTAGTGGGCTTCCTAACACGTACCCTCACCCCTTACTCAGAACCTCGGTTTCCGGATGCCCGAAACCGTTGGCGCACGAGAGTCATTCAATACACGATAACTGGTAGTGACGGTATCGGTATCGCAATGCAAAGGGACGAGCCCAATAAACTCTGACATCGGAAATGGGCCGCATTTTGTATATGGCCTACTACGATATAGAGTGGGTTCGAACGGGCCCGAACTCCCACAAAGTTTGGTGGCGACTCCACTTAGATTTAAATTTCAGTTCGATCCATTCTCATATGGAGATTCATTCGCCTCTCCAAACCCGCGCGTGGCCGCGTCGGGGTGGACCTATGTCATGTCCACAATTTGGCGATTCCGCTGGGTATTAACTGATGCGTGACTTACCATCGGCATCCTCAGAGTGAGACTCGAATAGAAATCGTTTGACTAGTACAATACGCGTTTTAGTTTTACGGTTCACGCATAACCCCATATTTTCCCGGGCCGGTACTCGCGACCGACGTCCCACTATACCGTGATGTACTCCAATATGGATATGTCAAAGGTGTCCATAGTCGATTCGAGTGGGTTTCGCGGCATGTTCTAAGCTCAACTCGACTTAGAAAGTCCGTCCCGATCAACGTCTAGACTATGTGCACTGGTATAGACCCTTTTTAGACCGACCGAGACTTACTGTAAAGCATACATGGCGTCGTCATAATGCTTGCCTGACTACATGCTACTTGGTATCCGAGTCGTTTTCAAAAACCGTCAACTTTTCAAAAAATACATCTTTTTAAAGATATTCAATTTCAAAACCTGGGACGTATACCGAATTTAGAACTTATGATTTTATTCAAAATAACCCATTTTTAGCCGGTATTCCGCTCATTTCAAAACTCGAAAATATTTTCGAACTTTCAAATTTGTGGCCCGATACACTTTCCGACTTTTTTCGAAAAATCGGGCCCTTCCCCGAGTTTGCTCGGATTTTCCAAAAACAATCCATTTTCAAAATCTTCCTCTTCTTAGGACTTCCCGTATTTAGCAGTGTCGGGTCATGTCATAAGTTGTCGAAGTCTTTAGCGTCGAAACCCTGTCGATCTTACATCACGGGTTTCTTCCCTATCCCAGTCCGCCTTATTAGACTAAGGCAAGGCCCACCTACGTAGGACATACTCCTACAAAGGAGGGTCCATTTACACAATCGAGTCCAAAGTCTGGGGATGTCTCACGTGGACCTTCTTTTGAACAGGACTCAGTCCACCCGCCGAATCCTAAAGAAGGCCCACTTTTCACAAGTCACCCGTCTAGGTGTCTTTTCCAAGTCATTTCTTTTTTTAGTCTTGTTCGGGATGTACTTTCTATTCCGGGATTTGGGCTAGTCTCTGATAACGCGGTGTTCTTATAGACAGGCCACCCGAAACCAGACAACAGAAAATGCAGTCGACTTTGGATCAACTGACCGCCTCACTGGCTAAGATCGAGACTCAACTGACTACCATCCAGACTGACCAAGCAACCTTGGCCACCCGTGTGAGTGCCGTAGAGAAGGTAGCCCCCGTTGAAGGATCGGAGCCCACTAGGCCCATAGCCGAACTAATCAGTGTTGTTTGCAGGCTCGAAGAACAAGTTCACCTGTCAATGAACAACTCGATCCACACCGAAAATGCTCGTTCCTATTCGCCCTTGAATGACGAGCTACCTGCTAACCTCAATCTTATGGGAATTCCAATGTTTGAGGGTACTGAAGGCCCGGTCCACCACATTCGGGCTTTCAAAGACTTTATGGCGGTCAAAGGGGTGAAGTCCACCATGTTTAAGCACTTATTCCCTTCCTCCCTTGAAAAGCATCCCAAGGCCTGGTACTACAGGCTCGATTCCAAGAAATATAAAACTTGGGACGATGTGGCGACTGAATTTGCTCAGAATTACGCTGATAATACCGAGATCCAGACTACAATGCGTACTTTGGAAGTGATGGCCCAAGAACCCAAGGAAGGGTTCACCAAATATCTGCAAAGATGGCGGGCCGAAAGTGTGAAGCTGGTTGATAAGCCCAGCGAAAAAGTGCTAGTGGAGGCCTTTGTCAAGAACCTTCTCCCATCCTACCGGGTCCATCTCCGGTATGCCATCATCCCCAATTTTGCTGCCCTTACTGAAATGGGCACAAGGATCGAGGATGACTTAAGGTTAGAGAGCCTGACTAAGGCCTCTGCCAAGGGATATCAAGGGGCTAGTTCATCTGTGAGCAAGCCTACATCTGCAGCTGCAACTCGCAGCATCTTCGACGAGGTAAATATGCTTGACACCTCATCCAAAAGAATACACCAACTCGGGTATTCGCGGATATAGAGACTACCTATACCTAGGCCTTACAAAGGCTATCTTCAAAAGGCCTTATCCAACCAATAGGCCCGACTCCCGAACTTCCAGTGGAGAAAAGGCCCAAGAGCTACAACGTCCAAGCCTATTGCTAATATCACCGAGGTAATGGGCATGACACAGAAAAATGTTGGAAGCTGAAGCATCTGATCCAAGATATGAATCAAAGCGGGAAAATACCGTTGCCCGGGGACAAACCAAGCAACAAAGAAAACCCGTTCAATGCCCATGCTATATTCACGGGAGAGGTAATCGACTGTTCTCACCTCATTTCCCCTTCTATCCCACAAATCAACGGGATATGGTTCGATGACGAGGACGACGTTTACCTAGCCAAAGGGGAAGCTGTCCAAATCACAAGTGAAGAGGTCCGAAAAGCTAAGTCCAAAGCCTTAGCCACTAACCACCTCGCCACAGCCGGGCGCTCTACTCCCACAACTGTCACTGAACTTGCCAGGACGGAATTCACTCTCGAGGAACCAAGCAACGACACGGCCTTGGTCCAACAATTGAAGAGGGTTCAAGCTGATCTAACCATATGGCAACTACTGGTTAGCTCGCAAGCACATCGAGAGGCACTGACTAAGGCTCTCGATGAAATCAAGCTAAGGTCGACTCTCAGGTAACTCCCCGCTGAAATGGTAGCCACTATCATGCCCTATCTCAGGGGCGCCACTACTACAAAACATCAAATTGTTTGAAGAAAAAGAAGCGAGAAGAACAGTATGTTCGTCTTCATAAATTGTTTGAAGAGGACGATGAGCTGGAGGTGGAACTGGGTCTTAGGGAATGAACACTACTTGCAACGCGAGCCCACGACTCTTGTGAAGGTCAGTTTACAAATTTGCCCATCATTTGTGCCATCCGAGTGCGTGTAGTCCTCTGCGCTCTTAATTACATTACAGTGCTAAAGTTATTTCCTTAGATTACGGCGAATTGCTAACTAGTAAACATGATTGAGATGTCAATGTACATAATTCTGGTTCACAGTTTTGTAATGATTTTCTAGCATGTTTACTAAAGTGACTTGAAGTTTGTTCTGTAAGATAGACCATGTTATTATACTTTGATGTGTGTTAGTGAACTTAATCAATCACAGATCTTTGTTCATGCATATGCAAGTGCTTACAAATGCTTAGAGTGTTGTTTATCTCATTGTTGATTAGGCTTAGTTAAATTGCTTTCACATAATTGCAGGTCCGTATTGCCAACACCTTGCTGATATACTTGACTTAATCTCAAATCCTCTTCCTTATTATCTAATGTGCTGCTCCCCGGTAACTTCTTAGAACATTGTTCATAAAGGTTAACTTTTTTGTTTTAGTCGAGGATTTGCTTTCTTATCTGAGGTGATCTGACTTCTGTCACATAGGTTGAGCTACAACTGAAAAGCAACATATAGAAAGTTGATTGTTGTCTCTTTTTAGTGTATGTGCCATTTTTGTACCCTAATTGGTTTTAAATTGAATACATAGTTCAAAGTCATGATAATTATTCTTTATGTCTCTTTTTCAAGTTTAAAAAAAAATTAATTATAAGTATCGATTCAGGTTATTTGCGGGGTGGTTATGAGTGTGACAGGACAGAGGATCATCTATATACCGCCTTTTATTCACCCACTGTCGGATTCTGGGGCTATCTCCTCCAAATAATTTTTCAGGTTCATTTCTTCTCTTTTTAATGGTGCAATTATACTCTATATCATACATACCTCTATTTTTTTTCCTTTACTCCTAATACACTAAGTAATGTTTATCATATTTTAGGCCACGGCCAGGGGCTCTCAAATCTCCATTTGAAACACAGCTTTTGTTGATGTTGTCCAATCAAAATAATTGGGAATTTGCTTTGTTTTTAAAGTTGATGGTTCAGTGTGGTGTTTCAAAACAGATAAATGCATGAGCTAATCATGTCTTCCTAACACGGTATTTCTTCCTTTCGCTATATTTTTCTTGGTAACGCATCATTCATGGGTCGTTGATATCTTTCAACAACAAATTTGGAGTATTACTCCATAAAAGTTAAGTCTGAATGTAGCAAGGCTAGCTTATGTTTTACTCCGTACTTATTATAAATATGAATGAAATATCTGTGGTTTAAGCTGTTTGTCGGCTAATGTCTTCTGCAGGACCCTCCTCTCCCTTCAGACCATAAAGGAGACACCTACTGTGTTGTTCTAGGTACTCACACAAGGCAAGTAGGCAACCTCACCTGACAGATTTTTACATTTACGGGTGGTGTCTACTGTCTAGTTGAAATATAACTTTTTCATACAGAATAACTACCAAGAATAATATTTACTTCAGCCTTGGAAACTTTAATGTTGTTAACCCTTGTTTGATTAACAGGAGATAGTTCGGAAAAAGGTTAAGAGGAACGTCATGAGCAGCGGTGTCTTGATTCTGGTTGCTTTATTAGCATGTTTATTAGGTTTCCTGATGGAGTATGCAATTTAGATTTATCGAAAGGAGGAGATATAATGTCTTGTGCGCCGTATATAATTATTTTGTTATTAATAAATGAAATTTATTCAATTACTATTTATGTGAAAGTGGTGTCCCTATTTTGTATTTTTTTTGTAATTTAGTAGTCCAATACACATAGGGCGTACAAAAGAACCCATGTTTATACTATGACAATAAACATAGGGCACACAAATAACCCATGTCTATATTTACAAATAGACATTGGGCGTTCAAAAAACCCATGTCTATTGTTTTAATATACGTGGGTTAATTTTAAAAACCTATGTCTAATATAACGATAGACATGGGTTATTAGAAAAACCTATGTCTATGTTGTAGATAGACATAGGTCGTACGACCTATGTCTAAGTATTTGACAATAGATGTCACCCAACTTAACATGGGTCGCGAAACCCATGTCTATTAGTAAAAATGACCCATGTCTATTTGATGTTTTGTAGTAGTGGGCAAGTCGAAGAAAGGCTCGCTCATAACCTTCTCTGAATCTGATCTGCCATCGTTCGGGCCCAATCATAATCTAGCTCTATATATCACGGTCATTTGCCGAGGGAAATACCTCCCGATGACCCTAATCGACGACGGATCTGCCGTGAATGTCCTACCCCTAAGGACCGCTAGGGCCCTCGGCATCACAAATGCCGACTATCTCCCAACGGCGCAAACTATCCAGGCTTTCGACGGAAGCCCAAAACCAGTAGTCGGGGCCGTTAAATTGACAATCATAACGGGCCCAATCGAAAAAGAACTGGACTTCCAGGTGATTGATGTCACCTCATCCTTCAACTTGCTACTCGGAAGGCCTTGGATCCACGCGGTCAAGGCCGTGTACTCTATCCTACATAGGAAGGTCAAGATGCCACTTCAAGACGGTGTCATCACACTAGAGGCCACCCCCATCACCGTGGCAAGCTGCAATGCTACGGGCCGGGCCGACCCACGAGGATTTGATTTCGTGGGTATGATCGAGGAGGAATATCTCTTCAGGCCTTACTTCACCACTAGCATCAACACGATGCTACAAAACTTGGGTTACTTACCGGGGGCTACCTCGAGGCCATATCTTCCAGCTGGGAAGATTATCGAGGTCCTAAAAGATGGCGAATCACTGTTTGGATTGGGGTATGCTATAACCCCGGAAAACGTGGTCCGGGCCGGTATTCAGAAGGCCACCAACCTCATCAAGGGTACTTACTTAGGCCATTATAGCCTGAAGTTAACTGACTACTTCGTCACTTCTGTATTCGGGGCTATTCAAGTTGGCCTCTACCAACCCACCATCACATATCCCGAGGCCAAAACGGCTCGGGAATGCAACTTCATCCCTGATGATATATTCACCATCGTCCAAGCCGAATCCAAGGAAGGTGACAACAACTCTGAGCCCGTGCTGGGGCTTCTATTTGGAGAAAACAAGGCCGTCCCTGCTCGAAAGGATGATTTGGTCAACCTGATCCTCCGCAGCAACCGGTTCGACCCAACAAAGCTCATCTCCGAAGTGGGTGCCGACACCGGGAAAAAGGCTTGGAGGAAAACCATCAAATGGACCGACAGCCAAGGACGGGCCTACAAGCTGACCACCGGCGAGGGTGATATGCCGGATACCGAGTCCGAGTCTGAGTCAAAGTCAGAGTCAGAGTCGGAGTCTGAGTCCAAGTCTAGAGGGTCTGGTGCTAGAGTCGAGTCTGTAACCCCTCTTCCTTTAGCTACTTCCACTGAGGTCTCGGGGCCTGTCCTAAGACCTCTCCCTATCCCGCCACTGACCAACGAGCAGATGGCCGCTCTATTCGAGCTTTTCTCAAAATTTACTATTAATAATAATAACGAAAACCGTTCTGCTTACGACATGTCTTATTTCCAAAATTCGTTCAATTTCAAAAATTTTATATGCAATGACATTGAGAAACCCGACGAGCAGGTACCTCTGCCTCCGCATCTAATCGAGCAGCTTGAGCAAAGGAAATCCCGAGATCCGGTAATTGAAGAAACCGAGTCCATTAACGTGGGAACCACTTTAGAGCCCCAGATGTTGAAGTTGGGCCTATCCTTAGATCCAGAGGAGAGAAAACAATTCACAGACCTCCTCCAGGAATTCAAGGACGTCTTCGCATGGTCTTACAAGGACATGCCGGGAATAGATCGAGAAATAGCTGAACACCGAATACCCATCAAAGATGGGTGCAAACCGGTAAAACAGAAACTCCGACGAATGAGGCCCGAATGGTCTCTCAAAGTCAAAGAAGAAGTCGACAAGCAATTCAAAGCGGGCTTTATACAAGTGTCTGAATATCCAGACTGGGTCGCAAACATCGTGCCGGTACCCAAGAAGGACGGCAAGGTGCGGGTATGCGTGGACTTCCGAGACTTCAATAAGGCCAGCCCAAAAGACAATTTTCCGTAACCACACATCGACATACTGGTGGATAACACGGCCGATCATGCCCTTCTATCATTCATGGACGGGTATGCCGGATACAATCAAATCAAAATGGCTGAAGAGGATATGAGTAAGACTACCTTCATTACACCTTGGGGTACTTACTGTTACACCGTCATGCCGTTTGGGCTTATCAACGCCGGAGCCACTTATCAACGGACCGCCACTACTTTATTACATGATATGATGCATAAAGAAGTGGAGGTTTATGTCGACATTGCGGCCCTAAGAAAATTCTTTACCCAACTGCGCAAATACAATATGAGGCTGAACCCTCAAAAGTGTAGCTTTGGGGTAACATCAGGCAAATTACTGGGCCATATCGTTAGCCAACGCGGCATCGAGGTCGACCCAGCTAAAATCAAGGCCATTACCGATATGCTGCCACCCAAAACCGAAAAAGAAATAAGGGGGTTTCTCGGGAAAGTACAATATATCAGCCGATTCATTTCAAAAGTAACCATGGTATGTGAGCCCATTTTCAAAAAACTGAAGATCGGAGAACGGGTACTATGGGATGATAAATGTCAAGCGGCTTTCGATAAAATCAAGGAGATCCTATCTGCACCGCCGATATTAATGCCACCTCAACCCGGTCTGCCTTTGTCGTTATGCCTAACAACGACCGAGACAGCCATGGGGGCTATGCTGGCCCAGACAGTTGATTCAGAAGAACGGGCTATTTACTACATCAGTAAAAAGTTCCTAGAATACGAATGCAAGTATACAATGATCGAGAAAACGTGCCTAGCTTTGGTTTGGGCCACTAAAAAGCTCCGACATTACATGCCCAGTCACGAGGTACATGTGTTATCCAAAATGGATCCTATCAAGTACCTGTTCGAGAAGCCCATCCTCAATGGTAGGATGTCTAGATGGACTTTAATGTTAGCTGAGTTCGACCTCAAGTTTGTACCATTAAAAGCCATCAAAGGCCGGGTAGTGGCAGAATTCCTTGCCGACAGTCCGATATCTGAAGAGGGACACACCGACACGTGGGCCTTTCCTGATGAAGACTTCCATACCGATACCAAAACATGGGATTTGTATTTTGACGGGGCATCCAACTTCCGAGGCTTTGGGGTCGAAATTCTGTTAATCTCACCGCAAGGGGAGCACACCCCATTATCCATCAAATCGGACTTTGACGTGACCAACAACGCAGCCGAATATGAGGCATGCATTCACGGGTTGCAAGCCGCCGCTGATTTAGGGGTAACAAACCTCCGGGTCCACGGTGACTCATCACTGGTCGTCAACCAGGCGCTCCAAAAATGAAAAACTCGGAACGCCAATCTTGTGGCTTACCAAGCACGAGTAAGGGTTCTAGAGAAACAATTCCAGAAGGTGGAATATATCTACCTGCCCCGGGAAGAAAATCAATTTGCAGATGCACTTTCCAAATTAGCATCCCTGCTAAACATACCGGAGCATTTAACTAGCATGCCGATCTTTATCGAAAGGCGGTCCGAGCTGGCTTACATCCACGCCATCCAGGATATCGAGATAACTGACCCAGAACCTTGGTATCAGGCTGTCCTAACTTACTTGACATCGGGAGAGTATCCCCTGGGAATCGAAAACCGGGCCAAGAAAGCCCTGCAAAGATTGGCGACCCAATTTGTTCGCACGGACGATGAGCATTTATACAAAAAGACGGCACAAGGGGCTCTCCTCCTGTGTATCGACAAATTACAGGCCGAAAAGGTTATGGCCGAGGTACACGATGGTGAAAATGGTCCGCATATGAACGCCCATATGCTAGCCCAAAAAATCATGAGGCTCGGGTATTATTGGAACACCATGGAAACGGACTGTCAATTATACGTCAAACACTGCCATAATTGTCAGATCTTTGCTAATGTAAAACATATGCCATCTTCTCTATTATATACCATGACATCACCAAGGCCATTTTCGACATGGGGTATTGATATAATTGGAAAGGTGCACTCTTCCGGGATGAGAGGTCATTGCTTCATTCTGGTGGCCATCGACTACTTCACCAAATGGGTCGAAGCCGAGTCATACCGTGTCTTGAATGCCAAGTACGTGGCCAAATATATCCAGAACAAGATCATATGCCGATACGGGATTCCACACGAGTTTATCAGTGATCATGGGACCCATTTTCAAGCTGAAACCACTACGTTGCTTGCAAAATACAAAATTTAGAGGCATACATCTTCTCCCTACCGTCCCCAAACAAACGGAGCGGTAGAAGCGGCTAATAAGACAATTGTCACCATACTTAAAAAGATGGCTGAGAATTACCGGGACTGGCCCGACAAAATACCCTTTGCTCTCTGAGGAGTATCGGACGTCAATTCGCACCGCAACCGGAGCAACTCCATATTATCTGACATATGGAATGGAGGTGGTCCAATCGGTCGAGCTAGAAGTGCCATCCCTCAAGATTTTACTTGAAAGCCAAGTACCGGAAGTAGATTGGCTCCAAGCCCGATACGATTCGCTAGTTCTTTTGGACGAACGGTGATCCCGGGCCCTCAACAATATCCGAATATATCAAAAGAGGATCCAACGGGCTTTCAACAAAAGAGTTAGGCCCAGAAACATCAAAGAAGGGGATCTGGTCCTAAAATCGGTTCGTGCCTTACTACCGGTTGACCCAAGAGGAAAATTCAAACCCAATTGCGCTGGGCCATATTTAGTGAAAAAGGTCCTATCAGGAGGAGCGGTGATGCTGATAGACTTGGACGGGAACGAATTCGTCAACCCAACCAACATGGACCAGTTGAAGCGCTATTACCCATAAACCCAATCTCAATGTCATTTGCAAAAGTTTATAAAAAAATTCATCTTTTTATAAATTTTCAAAATTATAGACAAGTCAATAAGTTAGAATTAATTATTCTACTGTCGCACATCTCGAACTAATAGTCTTGATGTATTTCGAAAATTGAAAAAAAAAATCTAATTCTGAACTACGTTTGGTTTGATTCCGCTAATTGTGGATACGTAGGCAACCCCTCAAAAGGGTACAACCACTGCAGTAAACGAAAAGACGGGAACGGTATTCACTAATACGTCTTTATCAAAAACCGATAAACTCGGGAAATTCAAATTACAGAAAAAAAAAACGCCAAAAAAGGCGAACACCCAAAAAAAATCACACCAAAATAATAATAATAATACTCAAATAATAAAACAAAGGTGACTAATATTCGTGCATTTTGCCTTTCCTTTGTCCTTTGGGTCGCGCGGAGCCCGAGGTCGCCGGGGCAGGGGCGAGCGTTCCCGAATCACGAGGGGAACCTCTTTAGCTCGAACCTGTTTCTTTGCCAGCGGGTCTTCTGCTATTGTTTTTGGTCCAAGTCGAGCCCGCACGTGCTCGGGTAGTCTATCTTGTGGGCCAAGTCGGTCCTGCACTGCTAGTCTCAGGCCCAGTCTCCTTTCCAAGTCAGTCTGGGGGCTCACTTTCCCCCGCGCACCTCTAGCACTAGACCCTTCAGCTTGAGTCTTAGTCTTCTTTCTCTGACCTGACATTAGACGGACCAGAGTAGCTGGGGTGTCACCTTCGTCGAAAAAGCCCCTATTGTCTTTAACTTACTCCCTTCGCAGCAGATCAAAAGCTTCATCGACCTTCAGAGCAGCTCGGGCTTTGGCATCGCCTGTTTTAGTCCACTTCACATAAGAGTCTGAAACCCAGATGGAGTGACGAGATGTGGGAATAGGCCAAGTATGTCGGGTATACCATCCTTGCATCCAGGTATCGCACATCACATCAGTCAGTTGGGTAGGGTCACTCACAAATGCTTCAATCTCCGGGATTCTCTGGGTCCAACCATACTGCCTTAGTATGCGGTCGGGATAAAGATGGATCATCTGCCTAAAAGAGAAAATTACTTGATAACGAGCTCTGTCCCTTGGGTCCAAGCCAGTCCAAACATAGATGGGCCACCACGGCACTACCCATCGAATCAACGGACCACCATGGAATGACAACACCTTGTCCCAATACTTCTGGGTAATCTGGCGAGAAAAATAAATGGCCCGTCTCCTCGTCATCACCTGGTTATGACGGTAATTGCTCGCGTCAAGAGGAGAATCTATCATTGATAGCCTCTCGTATAGCCAAATCTGAAAATGAAGGGAAAAATATGAGTTCCCGAGACGAAATAGGCGTCCGCCTAAGGGCACTCGATCGAGTGCCTGAGGGACACTCGATCGAGTGGTACCTCTGAACATGAACAAGGGGCTTTTTTACGAGGGCACTCGATCTAGTGCCAGGGTGACTCGATCGAGTGCCTACTGCAGCAGAAAAAACCGCGAAAAAATCAATCAAAAAATCAAGAAAATAAAAATCAGGAAAAATCCGACATACTTGCAACAAACGGGTACTCCCGGTCAAGCGGACTGACGAATCCCTCTTGCGGTTGTCTAGGCCTTGGATAATTTCGCCCGTAATAAGCCAAGCCGGACTGTGCTCCGTCTCCATCAGATCAATCATGGTCAAGAGGCGGGCATTACCCATGCAAGACAATAAATCCATGTGACCTTCAAAAGCATAAACATGGAGCATACAGAAAGAAAAAGCCTTACGGCTGTGAACCGGTCTGACCCGGACATCGAAAGGATTCATAAATTTCTCAGCCAAGTCGATCAGAGAAATATTACCATCCTCCATCATGCGGGATACTTCGTTGTGAGAAAGCCCTAAAAATTCTTGAAGCTTCCTCCTCGGGTCATAAACTGAATACGGGACGGCAGGACGCAGTATCGGGTTCCATCCTCCCACGGCAGCAATCTCCTCAGGCAAGGGACAAACTTCTCCCCAGGGAAAGGCAAAGACATGATATATGTCGTCCCAGTAAGACAAGCAGGCATCAAGGAAATAACGGTCGACCTGCATCTGACGGAATGGATACAGTTGTGTAATACCCGTCTGATTGAGAGCCACCCTATCTGTATCCCTAAAGTGTCGGGACCATTCTTGCAACATCACGGTTAATCGATCGATTCCCATGGTCAAAATTCTTAAAGGGAATAAAGAGACTTTCTTTTTGAGAAAGGATGAATTATGAGGAGTTGGTGAAGAAAACTAAAGACAAGGGAGGGCTATATATAACATCAACCTTACAACCCTCTTTCCATATCACTTTTCCATGAAGTTTCCTAATTCTAACAGGAAATCAACATACAGGCCTTGTCTCGAGATTCCCTAATCTTAACCCGGGAATTAGTCATTCCGAACTTTCCTAAACTTCTTTAGAGTCAAAAATTTCAGAAATTCCAAATTTCAAAATTTCAAAAATTTCAAATTTTCAAAAATTCAAAAAACCTTTTTCCCCAGCGCGAGTCATATTTTCTACCTACGTGTTGCATGTAAAATTTTATGTGACTTATACAGGTACGACTCAAGCAGGGACATACAACCCACCATATCTCCCCAGCGGAAAGCCCTAGGTGGCATTTTCCCCGGAATAGCACGGGATGGACCTACATATAGGCGCACCCAGGACTTATGCGACAAGTCCGATTCCCCACAGAGTTATCATCATCAGCTCAGGTATGATTTCTATCTTATTGCTGGCGAGCCCTTCACGCGAGTCTAATGGACTATAAACGACCCGATCGGAAGTCTGCCAGGTTTCAATCCTCGATTGGCCTGGTAGCTACTCTAACTTTCGCCCTGTCTAAGCCTCAGTCAGAGTGGGGGATCTGTAGACACCCGCATTTTGACTGCCAGGTGTCTACGGCAGTTTCCAAAAAACACCCGATGATGATTGGACGCTAACATGTTTCTACGCGCTCGGATATGGGCTCAAAACCATTAGTTGTTGGCTTAAACACTTATGGAGTACAAATCTCACAAAACTGACCTCAAATTCAGGCCCAGTGGGTCGTTTCCAGTCAAACAAGACTAATTTGGGTCAAAACCGACACCGGAAATAAAACCGACTTTTTACGATTGGGTCAACCCCGGTCAAAGCCATTTCCGAGACACACACAAAACAGCCACACAATCATCAAAAAGTCCAACCCAAATACAAAACCCATCCCGAGGTCCAAAACATTGGACCCGTATGACCCAGGTGACCCACTCGATCGAGTGTCAGCTCCACTCGATTGAGTGTCAGCTCCACTCGATCGAGTGGGCCCTTATTCGAGCCCGGCTGCTGACGTTTGGGCCACTCGACCGAGTCAAGGGGCTACTCGGTCGAGTAACCCTAGCCGGGTGTGCATAGCCTAGCCTATATAAACACACCCATGCACTCACCTTTACACAACTTTTTTGATCATCCTTTAACCCTAATAAAACCCTATTCTACACTAATCACATACATCCAAAACCCTAACCCTAGCGTTTAGGAATTCGAACCCTATACACCACAACTCAACTTACATCTCGATACTCACGTGCAAGCGACAACTACGAGTCACGTCCGAGAACAAGAACATGTAGGTTGAGGGTGCCAAAACCTGCTTTCTTTCCTTCTCCTTTCTCTCTCGTCATCTTCCTCTTTTTCCGTTTTTATTGTTTTTATTTATCGCATACGTAATATCGATAATATCACTAGTATAAAACATTAAAATACTTGTGAATTTGTGTCGAGTGTGAGTGATGGTGGGATAAGGAAACCCGAATATACAAGAGTATTGCACTCAGCGTTGCCGGTCGCTTATCCCACCACCCCGATCACTTGATTATTGAAACAAGTCAATTTAAATAATAGCTATTTTATTTTCGTTCGCGTAGTCATCATTCAATCGCTTATTCCATCGATTTTCTAAAAACTACTCTCGAAACATGCTTTTTTTTAATAAGGGTCGAAACCCGTTGATGCGGATCCGACATCAAACAATTCGCAAGAATTAATTATGATGTCGGGATGCGGAGGGAATCAAGTCGATTTTTTTTTTAATTCAAGTATCGATCTATTAGATTCGATACCAATTCCATAATTGGACGTCGAATCTAATGATTTAGTCAAATAAATTAATTAACACGATTTTCATTGATGCTAATATAGATGTCTTCTAATTCGATTGAATTAATTACGACATTAATAAACGCGGAGAAAATTTATATCGTGCTAGTTAATTTAAAAACAACGTATAACAACTTTTTTATCTCGCTCTAATATCCGATGTCGATTCAATAATCGCACGTTGGATATGACGAGTATCATACACACGAATCGAGCATAAATTAAGCAATATCTATACCCGATTCGACAAAGTCATCGAGTTAGCAAATTGAAAAGAAATTTCCAATTCAATAGCGAGTTGCAAAGCGAACCCTGGTTCGTACAGGGGGCACTCGATCGAGTGGCACCCCAAAAACGAGACAGAATGTTTTCCGACCTCCACTCGGTCGAGTCTAGCAATGACTCGATCGAGTGACAGTGTACTCGGCCGAGTTCGTCAATAACTCGACCGAGTAGGGTCTAAAACATGAGACAGAAGCCTTTCTCGAGGACCACTCGGTCGAGTCCTTCAATGACTCGATCGAGTGGCCTTATCACGACAATACCGTGAGTCTGACATCCCTTTTCTAGTCTCATAAATGTTTTTTTACGACTTAAGTTGACACGTGCCTAATCAATCACGTTAAACATCACTTTTTCAAAAACATGCATCATCATATTTGCCTCATTTCATATCGCATCATTCGCAAACCGTTATTATCGTTATACCGTTACTAACAAGTTTGTTGTTTTCTTGTTGATTTATTTGTTTATTTTATTGTACTAAAATGAACTCGCATGCTAAATTTAACTTCGACGTTAGAATTAGTTGCATTAAATCGACATAGAAACCTCTTTCAATTTTTCTCTTGTTTAGGGAAAATAATGTTTGCATATTCATTTTCCCGTTCAACTAACGCGCGTATTAGAAAATCTTTCGATATCTTAGTAGAGGCCGCTAATGTGCGGGCGGGGTTGGGTGTCCTTAGTGGGCTTCCCAACACGTACCCTCACCCCTTACTCAGAACCTCGGTTTCTGGATGCCCGAAACCGTTGGCGCACGAGAGTCATTCAATACACGTAACCGGTAGTGACGGTATCGGTATCGCAATGCAAAGGGACGAGCCCAATAAACTATGACATCGGAAATGGGTCGTATTTTGTATATGGCCCACTACGATATAGAGTGGGTTCGAAAGGGCCCGAACTCCCACAAAGTTCGGTGGCGACTCCACTTAGATTTAAATTTCAATTCGATCCATTCTCATATGGAGATTCATTCGCCTCCCCAAACTCGCGCGTGGCCGCGTCGGGGTGGACCTATGTCATGTCCACACTTAGTCACTTGCATTTTGATGATATATGCAAAGATTTCAGATTCAAAGATCAAAACAACTTAGTTCACATAGACGAGAAATGGTTTCAAATAACAAAAACGTGTCAGAGGTAGTACTTGCAAGAGTCAGAAATACAACCACATAGAATAATTCAGTCCAAGAACTTTATCCCAAAGATTATGTTTATGTGTGCAGTTGCTTGACTACATTACTCAACTAACAATGAAGTTGTTTTTGATGGTAAAATAGAGATATTCCATTTTATTAAACAGCTGCCCGCGCAAAGGAATTCCAAGAATAGGAGAGCAGACACATTAGTCACTAAACCAATTGATAGTATCACTAAGGTTGTAATCAAGGAATGTCTAATAATGGATGTAATACCAGCAATTAAGAGTAAGTGGTCTTCATGTAGGAGCAAGAACATTATCATTCAACAAGATAATACCAGACCACATTTGGATAATTTAGATGTTGATTTTAGAAGGGCACCTAGTGCAGATGGTTTTAATATTCAACTTCAGTGTCAACCACCAAATTCACCTGATTTGAATATCTTAGATTTGGGATTTTTCAGAGCAATACAATCGTTACAATCAGATACCAATGCATACAAGCTGGATGAGCTACTAGTAGAAGTACAGAATGCGTATGATAACTTGATAAGCTTGAAACACTAAAGCTTAATTTTGTTTTCATAACTTTGCAAGCAGTTATGCTTGAGATAATGAAGAGTCGAGGTGGAAATAATTACAAATTGCCTCATATGCACAAGTCTAAACTAGCACCTGCAGGTATATTGCCTGATTATTTAAGTGCAGATTTGAAACTTCTATCAGATTGTGTACAACATGCTCAGACCCTCATAGACATGTCAATATTTAGTGACTTACGGTTACGTATAGAGGAAAGTGTGTAGGCAACAAATTTATCAGAAGAACCAAAAGTTCCAGATGCAACATCAAATGAAGGACATGCAGAAAATAGACAGGCACATGAAGGAATAAGTGATGCATCAGAAGAATGAACATGAAGCAACATGTTATTTTTGGTAACAGCAATCTCATTTTCACCTAATTTTGCACAAAAATAGGAGGAAGGTGAACATATCAACAAATGAATCAAAGTTGAACATTAAAAATTTTGGAAGCACATATGCAAAATGATCTCTAGTATTTTGGGGTACATTAGTAGGAGTACTTGGCTCATTGTATTTTCCATTCTTATTGACTGTAACATGTAACTTCATGTGGATTTCAGCAATGATAATGGGCAATACAATTTGTCTTACTATGGTGGATAATAAGGAAAATAGAGCAGAAGATCACGAAACACCCCAAGTTTACACATCATCGGGTGTTGGACTCATTATTTGCCTCATCATAAAACTCGATAAAAATTCAGAGTATGACGACATATAGTGAGTCCTAATTTATTGTTCACATGATTTTTAAATTTATCATCATATCACTAGTGACTTAACCAATGGAGAAACCAAAAAAACCCAAAAAAAAATCATGACCTGGAAACAAAAACCCCCAAACGTACAACCAAGAACACATGCGTTTTAAGGGTCTTTTAATAGAAATCGCAGAGCACCATTAAATTTGAACGAAGATAACAAAAATTAGAAGTGAGATCTCGAATTAATCTTCCCTATTCTTCAGGCTTATGCTTGGAAGCAGGAAAATAGTACGATAATTCCTCAAAAAACCATCGCTTCCCCTCTGGTGTTTCCATAAATGGAGTCGTCTTTCTGCGTCTTATCTCTGGTAAGATTGGTTCTCCAAGCGAAACATGCATGTTCAGAGGACGACCTTTGCAAGTCGGACATACTTCTTCCACAAACTCTTTATCCTTGCCTGGTTTCTTTCCCTCTTCAGGTTGAGAATCAGGGACTATAGAGTCCAACTCCATCATGAACTCCTCTCCATCTCCCTCAACCACAGCCAAATCGTTATTAGATTCGTCAATCAGATCAGAGTCACAAAACTCTTCAATTGGATCGGAGCATTGACTGGATTCAACATCATGAACACATTGCATGTTGAATAAACATGGCGGATCTTCGAAATCCATGAAAGAAAAACCAAGATCGGCAACACATGAATAATTATAGCTCATGGAAACAATTGGGAACAGTAGGGACGAAAATGGGGATAACTGAGGAGGGTCGGAAGGAGTCTCAGAGTTTTCAAGAGTTTTCATCGCAAAAGAGGGAGAAAAGTGAAGAGGGTTGAAGAGCCAAATGAAGAACAATTTTCAGAGATTGACGCAACGAGGAAGATGAAGATCTTCAAAAGCTGCGTGGTAATGGAAGGAGGTGAATGAATTAGGGTTAGGTGGGTGAGGGAGTATTTGGGGGTGTTATCTTAATATCCCATAATTGGGTATGGGGTTAGATGGATGGGGGAGTATAATTAATTAGTCTTACTAATTAATAGGTTTCAAAACATAACCCATCAAAATTAGTCCACTAAGTGAGTGACAAAGTGGGTAATATAAGGGGGGAACATGAGGGTAGAAGAGTAAAGTTGCAAACAATTTTCTTACCCAAAATGGAAATAGGGAAGAAAGGATGTTTAAGCCAAATAAGAAAACAGGGAAGATAATTAAAAATCAGAGGGAGTAGGTGAAATAGTTTCTGTTGCACAGGCTTCATAACTAGTAGCAGTTGATTATGACTGAAATGTGAAATATTCCGTATATGATATAAATGATTATAACCAGTAAACACAAAGTGACAACAATGAGTGAAATTATCGATAACTCGAGTTATATATCATTGACTTTTAAGTAGGTATCGCAAGTGTTTTATCTTAATCTGGGGGACAGTTAAATTTAACAACACCAATTAATTTCGTTACTATTTTCTTTATATAAAAGAAGACACCATAGGCAATGATGTGGCACCCCCCATTTGCCCCCATTTGAGAATAAGTATGTTTTTTTTTATGTTTTGTTTTCAATTAGTTTTTAGTAGTGTATTAGAGCAATCACAGTGGACAAACTTTATATAAAGTTTGTCCATGCCATGTCATATTTTGACAAACCCAATAAACTTAGAACTTTAATCTACAATGGAAGAACTTTAATTAAAGTTCTTAGATGGTCAAAAAGTAGTCATGCCTAGGATTTTAGGTTTGTAGGTTGTTGCATGTCATATACAAGGATTGACCAATTTTTTTTTGGAATGAATACTAACTTGGTTCTTAAATAAGAACCTAATTTCTTAAAAATGGTAGTCCCTCCGTTTCAATTAATTGTTTGCTTTTGCTTTTGGCACCAAGGGGAAGAGATCCAATTAGAAGGTGACATGTAGAGCCAAACTCATGAAAAGGGTCAAATTACATATAGAAGGCATTTTTAAAATAGAAAGGCAAACAATTCATTGAGACGCCCCAATATGGAATAGGCAAACAATTCATTGGGACAGAGGGAGTAAGAACTTTTGTCCACAATGGACAAACTTTATAAAATAATGTTCTTTTGACAATTTCAAGGGTAAGAACTACCCATTGTGATTGCTCTTAGGAGGGTATTAGGAGTGTGTAATTCCAATGGAATTACTGCAATTAATGTTGATGCAAAAAACCAAGGAACAAAGTGTAAATAAGAGTTTTTTTAGTGTGTTAGGAGTATAACTAGGTATGTGACCCGTGAAATTCATGTGTTTATCCGTTTTAAAATTTTGTGCACGAATTCTTGATAATTATGACCAAGTCTTTCATTCATTGTATATGTTGGTTCGAAAATATGTGCAGATCGAATTTTGCATACCTAAGCGGATAGTAAACACTTTGAATTTAGTTTCAATTTTAATAACTGGGTCCAAAATTGTAGGTCGCCACCGATTATTATACACATCAATCTCACCAATTCAACAATGTCACTAAATTACAAAACTTATACATCCACCAATTTCAAAGTGTGGACATGACGTAGGTCCACCCCGACGCGGCCACGCGCGGGTTTGGGTAGGCGAATGAATCTCGTGGTGAGATTGTTCTCGGGTTCGAAATTTAAGTCAAAGTTGGAGTCGCCACCGAATTTTGTGGTTATTCGGAACCATACGAGCCCACTCTATGTCGTCATGGGCTATACACAAAGTAAGCCCACTTCGATTTCAGAGTTTATTGGGCTCGTCCCTTTGCATTGCAATATCGATACTGTCTAAACCGGCTTTCGTATATAGAATGACTCTCGTGCGCCAAGGGTTTCGGACATCCGGAAACCAAAGGTTCTGAGTAAGGGGTGAGGGTACGTGTTGGGAAGCCTACTAAGGACACCCAACCCCGCCCGCACATGGCGGCCTCTACTAAGACATCGTTCGTGTTCGTGTGCGCGCGCTAGTAAAACGATTAAATGATATGCAAACAACGTCGGGCTAAGCATATGAATAGTATGTGAACTACGTCATTTAATGCATCTTAATTATGGTCGAAATGATTTAACATGCGAGGTTCATTTATAAAGCGGTAAGCAAGTAAATAAATGAAACTCGAAAGTAAATGATATACAAATTACACGGGCGGAAATACAACCCGGCCAATACAAAAATTATAAGCGATATAGAAATGGAATAATAAATAAAAAAGTTAGGAGCGGACCCGTATATGAACTAGACCGTGAATTATATAGGTGGACAAACCCCGATTAAATACACATTGCGTTGAGTACTAAACGAAGGACGGAGACATAGGACCTAAGCGTGACGCTAGCCCGATCCTATGCCTCGGTGCCTTGTCCCGACTTATCACGTCGAAGAAAATCGATCAAAGTCGTTAAAGTGTCGTGATGAGCGTGAGTTTTGAAAAATGGATTCACGTGATTGGCTTTACACGTGTCGACTAAAAGCCGTAAAAAGACGAGGCTTAAATGTTGCATTTAAGCTCTCGGTTTTCTGGGTTACAGGACCCAGTCGGTCGAGTCATGGTCTGACTCGGTCGAGTGTGTCCTCGAAAAGGGGTCTGCCCAGATTTATGGGCGCTACTCGATCGAGTAGCCTACGTACTCGGTCGAGTAGCCCCTGTACGAGTGTCAACTCGTTTCGTTTTTTGTACAAAATCGATGGTTGGCCAAATCAAATACAAATATCGCACGATTCGTATTTAACTTGGCTTCCGGTGCTACAATCGCGTATGCATGCGATTATAATACCGTTATCGGAGATTTGTGAAAACGTTTATATTAGAAATTTTGAACTAGCAACGGAATGCATCCCTCTACGTCACGACCTCGAAACTAACCCTTTCGGGTTATGTGATGTCGGTTTTCGTGTCAACGGGTTCCGTGCTAATTAAAATGGGATCAAATGCGTTCAACTATTATTAGTCGCGATCACGTCACGCCCTTGAGTACATTGGGGCGGGGCTCCTCGAAAGGGCTCCACCTCCGTCGTTGCTCGTAAAGGGATTAGACGGACTTTAGGCGACAATTATAGTCAAACGTATTTAAAACCGGATTTTGATACTAGTTTATATATACGCGGTATAATAATGTTAGCAACGAGAATGTACAAAAATTAGTATATGAAAAATTAAAATGTTAGTATTATGTTAGAAGTTAGAATTATAATACTAGTATAGATATAATATAAACGATAGAAAAACATAAATAAAAGAGTAACAAGGATCGAAATGGGGTTTAGGACACCCTCAACATACATGCTTAGTAAGGACCTCGGAAATGGACTCGTAAATAGTGACGGGACGTCGGAGTATCGAGGATGTGTGCAAGTTATGGTGTATATGTGTATATGTGTGTGAGTTTGTCGGTTTTTGAAGAGCAAATGGCTCGGTTTTTGTATATAGTGCTTAGGGTTACTAAGGCTTGTAGTGTAGGTGAATGTTGGGTAAAAGTTTAGGGTAAAATGTGCATTAGGTAAAACTGAAAACGCAAAGGGTTTGAGGGGGTATTTATAGAGTTTTACCCCACGACCTAGGGTCACTCGATCGAGTGGCCCTAGTGCACTCGGTCGAGTGCCTTAGAAAATGGGCCTGATCCGGAAAAATGACGCTCCACTCGACCGAGTGGGTCAATCCACTCGATCGAGTGGGTCAAGCAAATCGAGACAAAATAGGAAAGAATTGATTTTGTGGTTTTGATTGATTTTTTGAATTTGGATTTGTGCGCCAGCTGAACTTGGCTGATTTATGAGACAGTTTCGTCTTTGACCGGGTTTTGACCCGGTCACTAAAAGACGGGATTTATTTTTGGTGTCGGTTTTGGCCCAAATTAGTCTCATTTTGCTCGGAACGACCCACTGGGCCTGAATTTGAGGTCGGTTTTGAGAGATTTGCACTCCGCTAAAAGTCCATGTCAGATATTATTGATTTCGGGTCCAAATCCGAGTATACTAAGTCACGTTTGCGTCCGATCATCATCGGGTGTTTTGTCGGGAACTGCTATAGACACTAGCAGGCAAAATGCGGGTGTCTACAGAGCTCCCACTTTGACTGAGGCTTGGACAAGGCGAAAGTCAGAGTAGCTACCAGGCCAATCGCGGATTACGACCTGGCAGCTTTCCGGTCGGGTCGTTTATAGTCCAGTAGACTAGCGTGAAGGGCTCGCCAGCCATAAGCAGAGGGTCATACCTGTCCTGCGGATGATAGCTCCGTGGGGAGTGAAACTTGCTTTTGATGGTATAGGTGCCCCCGTATGTTGATACATCATAGCTCTGATTGTAGCATTCTGGGATAAATATTGGCTCACGTTTGGGGAGTGAAGTAGTTGCGCGGGGACTTGCTTCTGAAGTCTTGGGTGTACCTGTATGCTGACACATAACAAATTGCATGTAACACATAGGTAAAACACCGACTCGTGCTGGGGGAAGACTGGATTTTGAAAAGCCGAAAATTTTGGAAGATTTTTTTTTATCACAGGTTTTTTAGAAAATTCTAGGAAAGCTCAGGACAACTTGATTCCTATTCTGGGTTGAAGTCAGGCCTGCACGTGCTGGGGCCCAGTTTGCTGAGGAGGCAAGGTAGTTAGGGTTACAGTTAGGGTTTCCCATTATAAATATAGGTCTCCCTGCTTCAGTTTACTGCATCTCAAATCAAAAACCCTTCTTCTCCTCAAAAATTTCTTAGTCTCTCACGAGGATTCAAATTCCTGCCATGGGTATCGAGCATCTTACTTCAATGCTTTTTGCCTGGTCCCAGCTCTTCCGGGATGAGGACAAAATTCAACTGACCCAAATGGGGGTTGTCAGCCTGTTTCCTCTTCGGCGCCTAATACCTGATTTGCATTTTTTGGACGCTTGTCTGTCGTTTTGGGATACCACCCATCACGTCTTTGCGTTCCAGCGGGGGGAGATATGCCCTCTTCCCGAGGAGATCACAGCCATCGGGGGTTGGAGCCCTGTTGCTCGTCCTGCCATCCCTCTGTTCTACCCGGACCCGAGGAGAAGGCTGAGGGATTTCCTGGATCTGTCTCATGCTGAGACGGATCGAATGGTGAGGGGAGATACTGTTTCCCTCTTCGACTTGGCTGACAATTTTATGAACAGTCAAGATGTAAGGGCTACCCCTTCTCATAGGCGTAGGGCTTTCGCCTTCTGCATGCTGCACCGCTACGTTTTTGAGGGGATGATGGATGTTGTCTCATGCGTGGGTCAAATTAGGCTGATCGGAGTGGTTGACCAGATGGAGACTGGTCATAGCCCTGCTTGGCTAGCCACTGGAGAAATCATCATGGGTCTGGATGCTAGGCGACTCGACCCAACCCGGCAACTGACGGGGAGTACCCTTATTCTACAGGTAAATGTCTCGCGATTTTCAATTTTTGTTCCGCGCGATTGCTTGAGGTCCGTAAGTCACTCGATCGAGTGGACCTGTCACTCGACCGAGTGACGCCTTCAAAGTGCTTCTGCCCATCTGTGGAGGGCTTACTCGATCGAGTGGTGCTTTACTCGATCGAGTAGAACTCTTAACGGAATATTGTTCACCTTTAGGGAGCCTTACTCGATCGAGTCAGATGGTATACTCGATCGAGTGGGCTGTAGCGGACCATTCCGTTGCTTACGAATTTTATATATCCTTTTTGCAGGTTTGGTTATCGGAACGCCTGTCAATCATAGAGCCTCCCCCGAGCGTTCCCAACTACCGTAGCAGCCAAATCAGTTCAAGAGGGCGCCGGATAAGCTCAAATCACCATATAAATCGAGCTTACTAGGATGAGTTGGTGTTCCACGGTGGCCCTTTAATCAGGTGGACTGTCGCTTGGTGGTTCCTTTCTAAGCTGACGGGGCTGGCCAAGAGGGACCAAGCTCACTATTTTGTGATCCTGTCCCTTGATTGGACAGTTCACATTTACCCGGACCGCATCCTGAGGCAGTTCCCTTCGTCTCAACGCATTCCTGAGACTGAAGCCATTATTAGCGTCTCGTTCCAACTGACAGACGCTATGGGCGACACCTGGTTGCAGAGATGGTTCACCCGTCCTATATGGACTATTCCCAACCCTTGCCAATCCGCTTGGGTTTCTCGGGCTTACGAGAACTGGACTTCTGAGGAGTCCGAGGAAGCTCGCAAAGCTCTGAAGGTCGATGAGGCCTTCGAACTGGTCCGTCGGGAGACGGCAAAGGATAATAGGGGGTTCTTCGATGAGGGAGAGACCCCTGCTACCTTAGTCCGATTAGAATCGGGTCTTAAGTCACATACTAAGACTCGAGCTAAAGATGCCGGTGCTAGCGGCACGCGGGGGCGGCTAGGCCCCCAGACTGTTTTGGAACGGCGACTTGGGCCAGGGCTGACGGCCCGGGACCGACTAGGTCCGCGTGACCGGCTCCCTGAGCCCGTGAGGGCCCGACTCGGGCCTATCGAGGTGGATGAGGACTCGAGCTCCAAGAAACGAGTCCGGGCTAAAGAGGTTCCTGTGCTGATCCGGGAACGCTCTCCTCCGCGTCGTCGTCAGTGGACGGCCAAGGAGGCCAAGGACAAGGGGAAGGGCAAGATGCCTTAAATACCGAGTCCTTAGCTTTTATTATTTAAATATTATTATTATTTTTGGAGTGTCGTGTGTTTTTTTGTAATTTTTGAATTCCTGCATTTTGTAAGTTTCCCGAGTTTATCGGGCCCCCTTTTTTTGTGATAATTAATAAAAGGAGTTTATTATTAAACCGTTCCTGTCTTTTCTTGATTGCATTGGTTGTGCCCTTTTGAGGGGCTGCCTACGTATCCGCAATTAGCAGAATCAAACCAAACGTAGTTCAGGCTTAGTAAATTTGCAATCTCGAATTACACCAAGACTAGTGGTTCAAGATGTTTCGTGACAGTAGAATAAATAATTCTAGCTTATTGACTTGCTTTTTATAAAAAAGATTTTGATAAATTTTGCTAATGACATTGAGAAATGGCTAAGGGTAGTAGCGCTTCAACTGGACCAGGTTGGTTGGGTTGACGAACTCATTCCCGTCCAGGTCCGTCAGCATTACTGCTCCCCCTGATAGGATCTTCTTCACCCGATATGGCCCAGCCCAGTTGGGTTTGAATTTTCCCCTTGGGTCAACTGGTAGTAAGGCTCGAACAGACTTAAGGACTAACTCCCCTTCTTTAATGTTTCTGGGCCTTACCCGCTTGTTGAAGGCCCGTTGGATTCGTTTCTGGTAGATTTGGATGTTGTTGAGAGCGCGGGATCGTCGTTCGTCTAGTAGAACCAACGAATCGTACCGTGCTCGAACCCAGTCAGCTTCGGGTACTTGACTTTCTAACAGGATTCTGAGGGACGGTACCTCCAATTCAACTGGTTGGAATGCCTCCATCCCATAAGTTAGGTAATATGGTGTTGCTCCGGTTGCGGTGCGAATTGACGTCCGGTACCACCATAGGGCAAAAGGTATTTTGTCGGGCCAGTCCCGATAATTATCAGCCATCTTTTTGAGTATGGTGACAATTGTTTTATTGGCAGCTTCTACCACTCCATTCGTTTGGGGACGGTAGGGCGAGGACGTGTGCCTTTGAATTTTATATTTAGCCAATAGGGCCGTGGTCTCAGCTTGGAAATGAGTTCCATGATCACTGATAAATTCATGTGGGATTCCATACCGACATATTATCTTGTTCTGGATAAATTTGGCGACATGTTTAGCATTGAGGATGCGATATGATTCAGCTTCGACCCACTTGGTGAAATAGTCGATAGCTACTAAAATGAAACAGTGTCCGCCGGTACCGGAGGGATTTACCTTACCGATTATGTCGATACCCCATGTCGAGAACGGCCAAGGCGACGTCATGGTATAGAGTAAAGATGATGGCATATGTTGCACATTGCCGGAGATTTGACAGTTATGACAATGTTTGACATACAACTGGCAGTCGGCCTCCATGATATTCCAGTAATACCCGAGCCTCATGATTTTTCGGGCCAACATGTGAGCATTCATATGTGGACCGTTTTCACCATCATGTACTTCGGCCATTACTTTCTCGGCCTTGTATTTATCAACACAAAGGAGAAGAGCCCCCTGTGCCGTCTTTTTGTACAGTTGCCCGTCATCAGTACGGATGAACTGGGTGGCTAGCCTCCGTAAGGCTTTCTTGGCTCGACCCTCGGTCCCGGGAGGGTATTCTCCATTTGTCAGGTATTTTAATACAGCCTGGTACCAAGGTTCGGGGTTAGTGATCTCGATGTCTTCGATGTCATGGACGTATGCCGGCTCGGACCGTCTTTCGACACAAATTGGCATACTGGTCACGTGGTCGGGAATATTCAGTAAAGAAGCCAATTTTGAGAGTGCATCTGCAAACTGTTTTCTTCCCGAGGCAGGTATATATACTCTAGCTTTTGGAACTATTTCTCGAGATCCCTTACTCGTGCCTGGTAGGCCACGAGATTAGCATTCCGAGTCTTCCATTTTTGGAGTGCTTGGTTAATGACCAAGGATGAGTCGCCATGTACCCGGAGATTTGTGATCCCCAGGTTGGCGGCGGCTTGTAGCCCGTAAATGCACGCTTCGTACTCTGCTGCATTATTGGTAACATCGAAGTCCAGTTTAATGGAGACGGGAGTATGCTCCCCTCTTGGCGAGATTAGGAGGATCCCGACTCCGAACCCTCGAAAATTAGATGCTCCGTCGAAGTATAAATCCCATGTTTCAGCATCAGTATGGAAAATATCTTCGTCTGGGAAGGACCAGGTGTCGGTGTGTCCTTCTTCGGTTACCGGGCTGTCAGCGAGGAATTCAGCTACTATTCGCCCCTTAATAGCTTTTAGCGGTACAAATTTCAGATCGAACTCTGCCAGCATTAGAGTCCATCTTGAAATTCGGCCATTGAGAATGGGCTTTTCGAAGAGGTATTTGATCGGGTCCATCTTTGATAGGAAATGGACCTCATAGCTGAGCATATAGTGTCGAAGCTTCTTAGTGGCCCAGACTAAAGCCAAACACGTCTTTTCGAGCATGGTATATTTGCACTCATACTCTAAAAACTTCTTGCTGATGTAAGAAATGGCTCGTTCTTCGGAGTCGACTGTCTGAGCCAGCATAGCCCCCATGGCTGTCTCAGTCGTTGTTAGGTATAACGACAGAGGCAAACCGGGTTGAGGTGGCATCAAAACCGGCGGAGCAGACAGAATTTCCTTGATCTTATCGAAAGCAGCTTGGCACTTGTCATCCCATAGTATCCGTTCCCCTATTTTCAGTTTCTTGAAAATTGGTTCGCACACCATGGTTAGTTTGGAAATGAATCGACTAATATACTGGACTTTCCCGAGAAATCCCCTTATTTCTTTTTCGGTTTTAGGAGCTTGCATCTCGATAACGGCTTTGATTTTAGCTGGGTCGACCTCGATACCTCGTTGGCTAATGATATGACCCAGTAATTTGCCTGACGTTACCCCGAAACTGCACTTTTGTGAGTTTAGCCTCATGTTGTATTTGCGCAATCGGGTGAAGAACTTTCTTTGGGCGGTGATGTGACCGTCCCGTTCTTTGGACTTGACGATCATGTCGTCCACATAAACCTCTACCTCTTTATGCATCATGTCGTGTAATAAAGTGGTAGCGGTCCTTTGGTATGTGGCCCCGGCATTGATGAGGCCAAATGGCATGACGGTATAGCAGTAAGTACCCCAAGGTGTAGTGAAGGTAGTCTTACTCATATCTTCTTCCGCCATCTTGATTTGATTATATCCGGCATACTCAACCATGAATGATAGAAGGGCATGATCGGCCGTGTTATCCACCAGTATATCGATGTGTGGTAACGGAAAATCATCCTTCGGGCTTGCTTTGTTAAGATCCTGAAAATCTACGCACACCCGCACCTTACCGTCCTTTTTAGGAACCGGCACGATGTTTGCAACCCAGTCCGGATACTCGGACACTTGTATGAAGTCGGCTTTGAACTGTTTGTCGACTTCTTCCTTTACTTTGAGAGACCATTCGGGCCGCATTCGACGAAGCTTCTGCTTGACCGGTTTGCACCCGTCTTTGATAGGTATGCGGTGCTCGGCTATTTCCCGGTCTATCCCCGGCATGTCCTTGTAGGACCATGCGAAGACGTCTTTGAATTCTTGGAGGAGGTCTATAAACTGTTGTTTCTCCTCGGGATCTAAAGATAACCCTATCTTAAGTATCTGAGGCTCTAAGGTTGTTCCCACGTTTATGGACTCGGTCTCTTCAATTACCGGATTTCGGGATTCCCTTTGCTCTAGTTGCTTGATCAGATGTGGAGGTAAGGGTACCTGTTCGTCGGATTTCTCAATGTTATAGCACAAAACATTTTTGAAAGCAGAATTTAAAAGAGACAAGTCGTAAGCAGAACAGTTGTTATTATTGATTGAAAATTTGGAAAACAGCTCAAAGAGAGAAGCCATCTGATCATTGGTCAGTGGCGGGATTGGTAAAGCACTCGGGACAGACCCCGAAGTGCTAGCAGCAGGAATGATAGAAGGGAGAGGGGTTACAGGAGTGACTCTAGCACAGACTTTCTTAGACTCGACCTCAGACTCGGACTCAGACTCAGGCATGTCTCCCTCTCCGGTGACCAGCTTGTAGATCTTTCCTTGATTGTCAGTCCACTTGACAGTCTTCCTCCAGGCCCTGTTCCCTGTCTCGGAGCCAACATCCGAGATCAGCTTGGTTGGGTCAAACCTGTTGCTGCGGAGAATCAGGTTGACCAGGTCTTCTTTTGGAGTCGGGGCTATGGTGTCCTCTCCGAAGAGCAGCCCCAGCGCGGGCTCAGCATCATCAGCTTCATTAGACTGGATGAGGGCGAACACCTCATCCGGGATGTAGTTGCAGTCCCGGGCCAAGTGGATCCCGAGGTGCGTAGTATTGGGTTGGTATAGTCCAACCTGGATAGCCCCAAACACGGGTGTGACAAAGTAGTCAGACAACCGTGGGCTGTAAGGGCTCAAGTGGATACCCTTCATGATGTTGCAGGCCTTTTCTATTCCTGCTCGGACAACGTTGCCCGGAGTGGCGGCATAGCCAAGGCCGAAGTGAGAGTCTTCGTCCTTAAGGACCTCGATGATCTTCCCAGCTGGAAGGTCGGGTCGAGAGGTAGCCCCCGGAAGGTACCCTAAGTTCTGGAGCATTGTGTCAATGCTCGTGGTGAAGTAAGGCCTAAAAAGGTACTCTTCCTCAATCATCCCCACAAAGTCAAACCCCCAGAGGTCCGTGCGGCCCGTGGCGTTACAGCTAGGCACCTTGATCTTACGGTGGAGGGTGGAAGACACAGCTTTGACCGCGTGGATCAACGGCCTTCCTAGGAGCAAGTTGAAGGATGAGGTGACATCAATCACCTGGAATTCAAGCTCCTTTTCTATTGGGCCCGTTATGATGGTTAGCTTTACGGCCCCAGATACCGTCTTCGGGCTCCCATCAAAGGCTTGGATGGTTTGAGCCGTCGGGACATAATCGGCCTCGGTGATCCCGAGGGCTTTGGCGGTCCTTAAGGGAAGGACGTTCACGGCTGACCCGTCATCGACTAGGGTCATCGGGAGGTACTTTCCTCGGAAGATTACTGTAATGTAGAGGGCCAGATTATGAGTGGCCCCGAACGGTGGCAGGTCGGCTTCAGAAAAAGTGATCATTGGGCCTCCTTCCTTGGCCTTACCTTTTAGGTGGGGTAGGACCGTGGCTACCATTTCAGCAGGGGTAGCCAAAGAGTCGATCTTAACTTGATCGAGAGCCTTTGTAAGTGCTTCTCGATGTTCTTGAGAGATAACCAGGAGTTGCCATATAGTGAGGTCAACTCGGGTCTTCTTTAGTTGCTTCACAATAGCCGTTTCAGCGGTCGGCTCCTCAGGGGCGACTTCCATCCCGAGTGGATCGGTGATGGTTGCCGGGATAGGGGTGTCCCTAGTGCTTGTGGCTAAATAGGGACGACCAAGGTTGTTGCTGGCTAGGACTCGAGTTTTGGCCTCGCGAATCTGTTCAGGGGTGATGGGAACGGTTTCCCCTTTAGCGAGGTAGACATCATCCTCGTCGTCAAACCAGATCCCGTTCACTTGCGGGATAAATGGAGAGATAAGGTGAGAGCAATCGATCACCTCCCCGGTAAGGACGGCATGTGAGCTGAAAGGGTTCTCCTTGTTGCTTGGCTTATCTCCGGGTAGCGGGATTTTACCGCTTTCGATCAGGTTCTGGATCAAGTGTTTCAGCTTCCAACACTTTTCGGTATCATGCACATTGCCCCGGTGGTATTGGCAATAGGCCTGAGCATTGTAGTTCTTGGAGCGTCGCTCGACCGGAACTTCAGGAGTTGGGCTTATCGGTTGGATTAGGCCTTTGGAGGACAGCCTTTGTAAGGTATAGGTATAGGTGGTACCTATATCAGTGAAAACCCGAGGTGGGGTGTTCTTCTTGGACGGGGCATCTAGTAGATTAACCGCGTCAAAAATGCTACGAGTTGCAGCTTGGGGCTTAGTGGCAGAGGAAGAAGCCCCTTGGTATCCTTTGCTAGCGACCTTAGTGAGGCCTTCCAGTCTCAAATCGTCTTCGATCCTCATACCCATTTCAGTAAGGGTGGTGAAATTGGATATGACAGCGTATCGGAGGTGAACTCGGTAGGAAGGGAGGAGGTTCTTTACAAAAGCCTCCACCAAAGTCTTCTCATTGGGCTTATCGACCAATTTCACGCTTTCAGCCCTCCAGCGTTGAAGGTATTTAGTAAAACCTTCCTTTGGCTCTTGGGCCATGACCTCCAGAGATCGCATTGTGGTTTGGATCTCGGTGTTGTCAGCATAGTTCCGAGCGAATTCGGTAGCCACATCATCCCATGTAGGGTATTTCTTTGGGTCTAGCCTGTAGTACCAGGCCCGTGGGTGCTTCTCAAGAGATGCAGCAAAGAGGTTCTTGAACATGGACGAATCCACTCCCTTGATGGCCATGAATTCCTTGAAGGCCCGCACATGTAGCAACGGGTCTTCAGTTCCCTCAAACATGGGCAAGCCTGTGAGATTCAGGTTTGCGGGCAGCTTGTCACTCAGCGGGTTGTACTCTCGACTATTCTCCCGATGGATGTTGTTACTCCCAGCCAAATGGACTTGTTCCTCTAGTCGACGCACCGCGCTGACTAGTTCAGCTAGAGGCTCAGTAGCCTCGACATTAGGAGCCCTTTGCTCCACCGTAGCTAGGCGAGCAACAATGGCCACTTAGCCAGCCCTCATTTCAGTCAGTTGGGCTTCGATGTCGGTTTGCTTCGCGACCATGGCGTCTAGAGAGGTTTGTAGGCTGTTCAAAGTAGCCATCCTTCGAGCGTGTCTAGTTGCCGGCGGCCTGTCTGTAAGAACACCGCGTAATCAGAAGCCGAACCCAGATCTTGGAAAAAGAAAGGAAAAGTACACCCCGAGCGACACTAAAAAGGAAGACTAAAGACTCGAGAAAGACATCTAGACGGATGACTCGATGGGTGGTATAACTTCCTTAGGATTTTGGCTTTGTGGGCCTAATCCCGTTCGAAGAAAGGTCCACGTGAGACTTTTCCCCAGACTTTTGACTCGAGTGTATGGACGAACTTTCCTTTGTAGGGGTATGCCCTACGCGGGTTGGTCCTGCCTTGACAGATAAGGCGGACTCGGGAAAGGGGGGAAACTTGCGATATAGGATCGGCGGAGTTTCGACACTATAGACCTTCGACATACTATGCAAAGACCCGACACACGGCTAGACGGTAGGTCCTATAATAAGGAAGGTTTACTAGGATAGTTGGATGTTTGAATTTTTGAATATAAAATGAGCGAGCTTTCAAAAGTTTGAAAATTGAAAACGGGATCTCGAAAACCAAGATTAGAATTTTGAAAATTCAGAAAATCGGAATGGTTTTGGAAATCCAAGAATTAAAATGGACAGCATGCCGACTAGAGAAAAAGGATATTTTGAGTCAAATCGTCGATCCTAAATTTCGGCGGCATTCCGAATTTTTGAAATTTGGATATTTTGAAAAGACGAGTCCCGAAACGGACAATATTTCGGGTTTTTTCAAAATTTGGTATTTTTGGAAAGATGCATTTTTTGAAATGACGGTTTTTGAAAAAAATGACACGGAAACCAAGTAGAACGTAGTCAAACAAGCATTATAACGACGCTTATGTATGCTTTACACTAAGTCTCGGTCGGTCAAAGTAGGGTCTATACCAACAACGATAGCATTCTCACGAAACGGGACGGACTCCCTAGCCAATTTGGACTTAGGACCTGCCGTAAAACCCCGGTGAGTTCCGCCATCGAAGTCTTTAGTGCACCCATGTAGGAATTCACCGTGGTATAGTGGGACGTCGGTCACAAGTAACCGGCCCGGGCAAAAATTTGGGTTATGCATGAATCATTAAACTAATGCGCGCACACTAATATACGAACGATTTCTCTTCGAGTCTCACCCTAGGAACCCCGATGACATGTGGTACATCAGGTATCCCCAGCGGAGTCGCCAAATTGTGGAAATGACGTAGGTCCACCCCGACGCGGCCACGCGCGGGTTTGGGTAGGCGAATGAATCTCGTGGTGAGATTGTTCTCGGGTTTGAAATTTAAGTCAAAGTTGGAGTCGCCACCGAATTTTGTGGTTATTCGGAACCATACGAGCCCACTCTATGTCGTCATGGGCTATACACAAAGTAAGCCCACTTCGATTTCAGAGTTTATTGGGCTCGTCCCTTTGCATTGCAATATCGATACCGTCTAAACCGGCTTTCGTATATAGAATGACTCTCGTGCGCCAAGGGTTTCGGACATCCGGAAACCAAAGGTTCTGAGTAAGGGGTGAGGGTACGTGTTGGGAAGCCCACTAAGGACACCCAACCCCGCCCGCACATGGCGGCCTCTACTAAGACATCGTTCGTGTTCGTGTGCGCGCGCTAGTAAAACGATTAAATGATATGCAAACAGCGTTTTCGGGCTAAACATATGAATAGTATGTGAACTACGTCCTTTAATGCATCTTAATTATGGTCGAAATGATTTAACATGCGAGGTTCATTTATAAAGCGGTAAGCAAGTAAATAAATGAAACTCGAAAGTAAATGATATACAAATTACACGGGCGGAAATACAACCCGGCCAATACAAAAATTATAAGCGATATATAAATGGAATAATAAATAAAAAAGTTAGGAGCGGACCCGTATATGAACTAGACCGTGAGTTATATAGGTGGACAAACCCGATTAAATACACATTGCGTTGTGTACTAAACGAAGGACGGAGACATAGGACCTAAGCGTGACGCTAGCCCGATCCTATGCCTTGGTGCCTTGTCCCGACTTATCACGTCGAAGAAAATCGATCAAAGTCGTTAAAGTGTCGTGATGAGCGTGAGTTTTGAAAAATGGATTCACGTGATTGGCTTTACACGTGTCGACTAAAAGCCGTAAAAAGAGGAGACTTAAATGTTGCATTTAAGCTCTCGGTTTTCTGGGTTACAGGACCCACTCGGTCGAGTCATGGTCTGACTCGGTCGAGTGTGTCCTCGAAAAGGGGTCTGCCCAGATTTATGGGCGCTACTCAATCGAGTAGCCTACGTACTCGGTCGAGTAGCCCTTGTACGAGTGTCAACTCGTTTCGTTTTTTGTACAAAATCGATGGTTGGCCAAATCAAATACAAATATCGCACGATTCGTATTTAACTTGGCTTCCGGTGCTACAATCGCGTATGCATGCGATTATAATACCGTTATCGGAGATTTGTGAAAACGTTTATATTAGAAATTTTGAACTAGCAACGGACTGCATCCCTCTACGTCACGACCTCGAAACTAACCCTTTCGGGTTATGTTATGTCGGTTTTCGTGTCAACGGGTTCCGTGCTAATTAAAGTGGGATCAAATGCGTTCAACTATTATTAGTCGCGATCACGTCACGCCCTTGAGCACATTGGGGCGGGGCTCCTCGAAAGGGCTCGACCTCCGTCGTTGCTCGTAAAGGGATTAGACGGACTTTAGGCGACAATTATAGTCAAACGTATTTAAAACCGGATTTTGATACTAGTTTATATATACGCGGTATAATAATGTTAGCAACGAGAATGTACAAAAATTAGTATATGAAAAATTAAAAAGTTAGTATTATGTTAGAAGTTAGAATTATAATACTAGTATAGATATAATATAAACGATAGAAAAACATAAATAAAAGAGTAACAAGGATCGAAATGGGGTTTAGGACACCCTCAACATACATGCTTAGTAAGGACCTCGGAAATGGACTCGTAAATAGTGACGGGACGTCGGAGTATCGAGGATGTATGCAAGTTATGGTGTATGTATGTGTGAGTTTGTCGGTTTTTGAAGAGCAAATGGCTCGGTTTTTGTATATAGTGCTTAGGGTTACTAAGGCTTGTAGTGTAGGTGAATGTTGGGTAAAAGTTTAGGGTAAAATGTGCATTAGTTAAAACTGAAAACGCAAAGGGTTTGAGGGGGTATTTATAGAGTTTTACCCCATGACCTAGGGTCACTCGATCGAGTGGCCCTAGTGCACTCGGTCGAGTGCCCTAGAAAATGGGCCTGATCCGGAAAATGACGCTCCACTCGACCGAGTGGGTCGATCCACTCGATCGAGTGGGTCAAGCAAATCGAGACAAAATAGGAAAGAATTGATTTTGTTGTTTTGATTGATTTTTTGAATTTGGATTTGTGCGCCAGCTGAACTTGGCTGATTTATGAGACGGTTTCGTCTTTGACCGGGTTTTGACCCGGTCGCTAAAAGACGGGATTTATTTTTGGTGTCGGTTTTGGCCCAAATTAGTCTCATTTTGCTCGGAACGACCCACTGGGCCTGAATTTGAGGTCGGTTTTGAGAGATTTGCACTCCGCTAAAAGTCCATGTCAGATATTATTGATTTCGGGTCCAAATCCGAGTATACTAAGTCACGTTTGCGTCCGATCATCATCGGGTGTTTTGTCGGGAACTGCTATAGACACTAGCAGGCAAAATGCGGGTGTCTACACAAAGATATGTCTTTTTTTATAACCTTAATATTTATTTTTTTGTAATACTCCGTAGTATCACTAAATATGGATTTATGCACATCCTTTCAACAAACGAGACCTAGTTTTTTAATCCCGTGAAAATCATGAAGATGTTCATTTTCACTTTTTCCAACAAATGGGATTTCCCTAGTTTTTACCAACTCTATACTTTGTTTGTTAAATTACTATATTCACTTTCCCATTTTCATATATGTATTTTGTTTTGATGATTAAAATATATAATGTTCATTACCGTGAGACTCAAATAGTAAATAGTGAATACATTACCCAAATAACTTGTACTCTTTAAAATGTTAATTTAAATTAACACACAAAATATTGTAATTTCTTCTCAATCATATTTTGTAAATTACTTCCATTTTGATTATAATTAAAAGTTCACTCTTATAAGAAAAACAAAGAGTTTAATGTTATCTTGAAATGTGTTTATAAACATAATCAATATAAAGATCAATAAAAATATAATATTATACTTGAAAAAAAAGAGAAATTATGGATTTGACATGCAGTCATTGGCTTCGCATAATTTCGATAAATAAAATAAATCCCAAAGATAAAATTTTGAACTAAAATTAGAATCGACAAACAACAATGCAAATTCATACGGAGTATCATATATTAAAAACTGATGGTTTTGAAGATTAATTCATAGTTCACTATTATCATGTGCTAAATGTCAATTATGATCTTAAGGAGTGCTGTTTCACGTCGTCGGCGCTTTTTAATGTAAAAAGACGACCATGCCCTTCCCTAACTACATTAGTTAACCAAGATAATATAATTTTAGAAATGAAATTATGTTAATGAAACTCGTTGATGAAACGATTTTCATTTTTTCAAACCGTTCCGTTATTACATTATGTTATTTATTATTTCCTCCACTCAAACTCCCTCACACTCCACTCACCATATTCAATTTTGTTTTCTCTCACCTAAAAAAACTGTCTTTTCTTGAGAGAAACCTGACTTTCCTAAAAACCTGACTTTCCTTTGAAAAATCGACTTTCCCCAAAATGGATCGACAAGCGGTTAGTGCACTTTTAATTTAATTTTCCTCCCTTTTGAATATATTTTCTCCTATCCGAATGTATATTTGTTTAGCGTACAAAATCGCTTATTCTTGTTTAATTTGTCGTTTATGTTTACGGTTTGTCGTATTCAATTTTATGCTCGATTTTCTTGATTTAAAAATGAAGAAGGACGCGGGGAATGTGTTTGGGCGTTGGTTTTGGGCATGTAGAGGATCTGCTAGGCGCCAAAAACTGGCGCCTGGGAGAGTCTCCTGGGCGCCAGATTTTGGCGCCTGGGGGGTCTCTTGGGCGCCGGTTTTTGGTGCTTGGGGTTCTCCTAGGCATGATTTTCTGGTGCCCAGGCCCAGTTTTTCCTCTTTTTTAAAAAATTATTTTCGTACGACGTTATACGTTACGATATCCATTTCATTTATTTTCGTTCTTCGATAAATGTTTATATCGTGACTCGGCTGTTATTTTGAATGTTTGAAATTATTATGATACGAAAATGTTAACAAAATGTTTACTTTAGTGGAGTTATAATGTCATTAACAATTTGTTTTCTTTAATATCATGAACAATATCCGTTTTCAGCGTACGTTTTCGCGTGTGTTCGTATATAAAATCGTACTTGTTAGACGACGAAATACATTTAGTTAATTTTTTTTTACGTTAGTCCGTATATATAAGTTTAAATTAGGAAAATTTGCCGATCGTTTGTTTTGTAACTAATCGTAATATTTTGTCGGTGTATCAGGAGGACTTCGGTGGCGATGGTATCGACTATTGTTGCTGCTTTATTTTCGGGCCACTGTTCGGTACTTCCGACCTGGCATTTAACTACGCCAACGAGATAATGTTTGCTCTTGGGTTCAATCTGGTGAAAGCGAGCAAAAAAACGCAGAGCAACGTAAATCCGAACCGTCTTGGACATAATTACTTCAAATGCGATCACAACGGAAATCCGAGACGAGTTGTCAAGCATTCTCAGAAGATCGGTTGTAAGTTCTGGGTGAAAGCGTGCCAGAGCTTCGACAAGGAACGATGGATTCTAGCCATCGGTCCATGTGGCACGCACAACCACCCGTTACGGGTTTACGATGATGGGCATAGACGTCTAGCCGCCCTTGATGAGGCCGAGAAGGAGTTCGTCATAACTAGTCTTCGGGCCCAAACCACAAAGGCCTTCATCAGAGAAACCCAGAGAAACCACGCCTCTCCATCGAGACGATATATAATATGGGGGCGAAGTTGAGGGCGCAGGCAAGAGAAGGTCGTAATGCTATCGAGCAGATGATCGTACTAGCGCGTTAGGGTCGGTACGTCTACGTCTTCTTCGAGAACGAGATTACGAGCGTCGCGGAACGTGTATTCATGGCTCACCCCGAGTCCGTGAAACTGTTCCATACGTGGTTTCACGTTGTCACTATCGATGCGACGTCCAAGACGAACATGTACAATATGAAGTTAGTCGAGATGGTTGGGGTAACACCCGTTGGGAAACCTTTTATGCTAGCCTACGCCCTACTTCGACTTGAGGACACGTTGTCCTATATATATTTGGGTGCTTGATAAGTTGAAGCTGCTCCATGGGGACCGGGTACCGACTGTGATTGTCACGGATCGTGCTTTGGCGTTGACGGGGGCAGTATCGGACGTCTTTCCGGTTCCGCAGACCCCGAACCTGCTCTGCACATGACACATATCGAACTGTGTGGAAGCACGTGCCTTGAGGCGGTATGAGGGTAAGAAAGACCAAGCGACGATATTCATGCGTGCAGTTTGGTACCTTTTCCTGTATTCTACAAGTGTCCCTAACATGCAAAGGAAATGGGCAGATATGAAGACGAAGTGGAAGCGGTCGGGAGTTCCTCTATAAATCGGTACCACTTGGGGTGATTTGATCAGGCAATGGAATCATGCATACACTGATCGAGTCCTCCACTTCGGCAACAACACCACATCCATCGTTGTATCTGCACACGCGGTCTTGAAGGTCTCTTGGCACGTCGACAGCTTCCTTAGATCGCTTGTTTGATTGGATTGACAAGTTAATTGGTCATCAGCAGTCGAAGCTACGGAAAAAGTTGGAGAACTCCCAAAAGAAGCGATCATCTACTCTGCCCCCAATTTTCATGAACTTGAGACTCCAGGTTAGTCGCAAGGCGCTGAAGTTGTTGACTGGGGAACTGACAAGAATGCACGAGTTGCTTGATCGGGTTCATGACGACTGCTGGTGTGTGTTGATGACGTCCATGGGTTTGGCGTGCGCATGTGAACTTGCCCGACCGGCTTATGGCGCAGGATGCTCAAGTGCAGTTGACCGACGTCCATGTGTTTTGGAGGACGCTCGAGTTCGCCGGGGAGGAAGCTATGCCCATCAGCGAAAGATTCCTGCTCGACGGGTTAGTGGAGGAAATTCGTCAAAGCGATCCGAGTATGTGGCAGCATTACATTGATGTACTCAACTTGGCATTAAATCCCGAGGAATCAGGCTTAGTCGACCCTTCTCCGAATCCAAACCCAAGGAAATCATTGGGGATGGGGAGTCTGCTTACCAGAGTGGAACATGCCAGGAGGAAATGCGACACCACTGCTACGGTGGCCACCCCGAGTAAGTTCGCCAGGACTACGCGCACGTCAACGTCTGGGACCAGTAACTACACAAGGAGCACCGAGCCCCCGACACCTACCATCACCGAGTCCACTACAGGCACATGGCAAAGGGTGCCAAACGCACCCCTAGAGCTGAACTACATGGGGGGTCCCTTCCTATACAGTCTCGACCTTGTCGGTATCCTGCTTCCTTACCTCGTCAACTAGATAGATCTTATTGGAGACGGTCACTGCGGATTCCGTGTCATGTCCCATGCGGTTTACGGAGACCAGTCCAGTTTCACTCGACAGAGGATGTCTTGTGGGAGCATATCCAGTCCCCCATGTAGGACAGTGTTTACTTGTCCTACACTACTGGAGATCTTCAACGGGCCCTGTGTCTTATTGGCATGATGACCACTAGTCCAGTTGGATCTGACCACTACCTCGACGACATTTATTTATACGGTTTCGCCACAATCAACAACTGGGTAATATGTCGAGTATCCTCCACCTTAGACTATTGCACCTATTACCCGTTGCGGGCCATGCCAGGTAACCATGTACCATTTGGCGTGATGTGGATAATGCATATTTGTAGACACTCGCATTTTGACTGCCAGGTGTCCATTGTAGTTTCCAAAAAAACATCCGATGATGATCGGACGCTAACGTGTTTCTACGCGCTCGGATATGGGCTCAAAACCATTAGTTGTTGGCTTAAGCACTTACGGAGTACAAATCTCACAAAACAAACCTCAAATACAGGCCCAGTGGGTCGTTTCCAGTCAAACAAGACTAATTTGGGTCAAAACCGACACCGAAAATAAAACCGACTCTTAACGATTGGGTCAACCCCGGTCAAAGTCGTTTCTGAAACACATAAAAGCAGCCACATAAACATCAAAAACTCAGCCCAAATACAAAACTCATCTCGAGGTCCAAAACATTGGACCCGCGCGACCCAGTTGACCCACTCGATCGAGTGGGCTCTCATTCGAGCCCGGCTGCTAGCGTTTGGGCCACTCGATCGAGTCAAGTGGCTACTCGGTCGAGTAACCCTAGACGGGGTACATGGGCAGTGCCTATATATACACCTCCATACACACCCTTTTACACAACTTTTTTGATCATCCTTTAACCCTAATCAAACCCTATTCTACAGTAATCACATACATCCAAAACCCTAACCCTAGCGTTTAGGAATTCGAACCCTATACACCACAACTCAACTTACATCTCAATACTCACGTACAAGCCACAACTACGAGTCCCGTCCGAGAACAAGAACATGTAGGTTGAGGGTGCAAAACCCGCTTTCTTTCCTTCTCCTTTCTCTCTCGTCATCTTCCTCTTTTTTCTTCATTTATTTATTTATTTTATTATCGCATCCTAATATCGTTAATATCACTAGTATAAAATGTTATACTTGTGAATTTGTGTCGAGTGTGAGTGATGGTGGGATAAGGAAACCCGAATATACAAGAGTATTGCACTCAGCGTTGCCGGTCACTTATCCCATCACCCCGATCACTTGATTATTGAAACAAGTCAACTTAAACAATAGTTTTTTTTATTTCGTTCGCATCATCATTCAATCGCATATTTCATCAATTCTAAAACCTTTTTCAAAACAAGTACCTTTTTTTAATAAGGGTCGAAACCCGTTGATGCGGATCCGACATCAAACGATTTGCAAGAATTAATTATGATGTCGGGATGCGGAGGGAATCAAGTCGAGGTTTTAATTCAAGTATCGATTTATTAGATTCGATACCAATTCCATAATTGGATGTCGAATCTAATGATTTAGTCAAATAAATTGATTAACACGATTTTCGTTGATGCTAATATAGATGTCTTCTAATTCGATTGAATTAATTACGACATCAATAAACGCGGAGAAAAATTATATCGTGCTAGTTGACTTAAAACGACCTATAGCAACCTTTTTACCCCACTCTAATATCCGATGTCGATTCAATAATCGCACGTTGGATATGACGAGTACCATACACACGAAGCGAGCATAAATTAAGCAATATTTATGCCCGATTCGACAAAGTCATCGAGTTAGCAAAATCAAAAGCAATTTCCAATTCAATACCGAGTTGCAAAGCGAACCCTGGTTCGTACAGGGGGCACTCGATCGAGTGCCTAGCCTACTCGGTCGTGTGACATCCCAAAAATCGAGACAGAAGGTTTTCCGACCTCCACTCGGTCGAGTCTCGCAATGACTCGATCGAGTGGCAGTGTGCTCGGTCGAGTTCGTCAATAACTCGACCGAGTAGGGTCTAAAACACGAGACAGGAGCCTTTCCCGAGGACCACTCGGTCGAATCCCTCATTGACTCGGTCGAGTGGCCTTATCACGACGATACCGTGAGTCTCATATTCCTTTTCTAGTCTCGATAAAACCTTTTTTATGACTTAGGTCAACACGTGCCTAATCAATCACGTGAAACATCACCTTTCAAAGCTTTGCATCATCCTATTTACGTCATTCTATATTATCCGCAAACCGTTATTATCGTTATACCGTTACTAACAAGTTTGTCGCTTTTCTTGTTGATTTATTGTTTATTTTATCACACTAAAATGAACCTTCGCATGCTAAATTTAACTTCGACGTTAGAATTAGTTGCATTAAATCGACATAGAAACCCTTCCAATTTCTCGCATGTCTAGGGAACATACTGTTTGCATAACATTTGCCCTTTCAACTAACGCGCGTATTAGAAAGTCTTTCGATATCTTAGTAGAGGCCGCCAATGTGCGGGCGGGGTTGGGTGTCCTTAGTGGGCTTCCCAACACGTACCCTCACCTCTTACTCAGAACCTCGGTTTTCGGATGCCCAAAACCGTTGCCGCACGAGAATCATTCAATAAACGATAACCGGTAGTGACGGTATCAGTATCGCAATGCAAAGGGATGAGCCCAATAAACTCTGACATCGGAAATGGGCCGTATTTTGTACACGGCCCACTACGACATAGAGTGGGTTCGAACGGGCCCGAACTCCCACAAAGTTCGGTGGGACTTCACTTCGATTTAAATTTCAATTCGATCCATTCTCATATGGAGATTCATTCGCCTCCCCAAACCCGCGCGTGGCCGCGTCGGGGTGGACCTATGTCATGTCCACAATTTGGCGACTCCGCTGGGGATTAACTGATGCGTGACTTACCATCGGCATCCTCAGGGTGAGATTCAAATAGAGATCGTTTGAGAAGTACAATACGCACTTTAGTTTTATGGTTCATGCATAACCCCATATTTTCCCGGGCCGGTACTCGCGACCGACGTCCCACTATACCGTGAATATGAATATGTTAAAGGTGTCCATAATCGATTCAAGTGGGTTTCGCTGCATGTTCTAAGCTCAACTCGACTTAGAAAGTCCGTCCCGATCAACGTCTAGACTATGTGCACTGGTATAGACCCTTTTTAGACCGACCGAGACTTAGTGTAAAGCATACATGGCGTCGTTATAATGCTTGCCTGACTACATGCTACTTGGTTTCCGTGTCATTTTCAAAAACCGTCAACTTTTTCAAAAAATACATCTTTTTCAAGATATTCGATTTCAAAACCCGGGACATATACCGAATTTAGGACTTATGATTTTACTCAAAGTAGCCTATTTCTAGCCTGTATTCTGCCCATTTCAAAACTCGAAAATATTTTCAAACCTTCAAATTTGTGGCCCGGTGCACTTACCGATTTTTTTCGAAAAAATCGGGCCCCACCCCGAGTTTGCTCGGATTTTCCAAAAACAATCAATTTTCAAAACCTTCCTCTTCTTATGACTTCCCGTATTTAGCAGTGTCGGGTCATGTCATAAGTCGTCAAAGTCTTTAGCGTCGAAACTCTGTCGATCTTACATCACGGGTTTCTTCCCTATCCCAGTCCGCCTTATTAGACTAAGGCAAGGCCCACCTACGTAGGACATACTCCTACAAAGGAGGGCCCGTTTACACAATCGAGTCCAAAGTCTGGGGATGTCTCACGTGGACCTTCTTTTGAACAGGACTCAGTCCACCCGCCGAATCCTAAAGAAGGCCCACTTTTCACAAGTCACCCGTCTAGGTGTCTTTTCCGAGTCATTTCTTTTGTTAGTCTTGTTCGGGATGTACTTTCTATTCCGGGATTTGGGCTAGTCTCTGATTACGCGGTGTTCTTACGGACAGGCCACCCGAAACCAGACAACAGAAAATGCAGTCGACTTTGGATCAACTGACCGCCTCACTGGCCAAGATCGAGACTCAACTGACTACCATCCAGACTGACCAAGCAACCTTGGCCACCCGTGTGAGTGCCGTAGAGAAGGTAGCCCCCGTTGAAGGATCGGAGCCCACTAGGCCCATAGCCGAACTAATCAGTGTTGTTCGCAGGCTCGAAGAACAAGTTCACCTGTCAACGAACAACTCGATCCACACCGAAAATGCTCGTTCCTATTCGCCCTTGAATGACGAGCTACCTGCTAACCTCAATCTTATGGGAATTCCAATGTTTGAGGGTACTGAAGGCCCGGTCCACCACATTCGGGCTTTCAAAGACTTTATGGCGGTCAAAGGGGTGAAGTCCACCATGTTTAAGCACTTATTCCCTTCCTCCCTTGAAAAGCATCCCAAGGCCTGGTACTACAGGCTCGATTCCAAGAAATATAAAACTTGGGACGATGTGGCGACTGAATTTGCTCAGAATTACGCTGATAATACCGAGATCCAGACTACAATGCGTACTTTGGAAGTGATGGCCCAAGAACCCAAGGAAGGGTTCACCAAATATCTGCAAAGATGGCGGGCCGAAAGTGTGAAGCTGGTTGATAAGCCCAGCGAAAAAGTGCTAGTGGAGGCCTTTGTCAAGAACCTCCTCCCATCCTACCGGGTCCATCTCCGGTATGCCATCATCCCCAATTTTGCTGCCCTTACTGAAATGGGCACAAGGATCGAGGATGACTTAAGGTTAGAGAGCCTGACTAAGGCCTCTGCCAAGGGATATCAAGGGGCCAGTTCATCTGTGAGCAAGCCCACATCTACAGCTGCAACTCGCAGCATCTTCGACGAGGTAAATCTGCTTGACACTTCATCCAAAAAGAATACACCAACTCGGGTATTCACAGATATAGGGACCACCTATACCTACGCCTTACAAAGGCTATCTTCAAAAGGCCTTATTCAACCAATAGGCTTAACTTCCGAACTTCCAGTGGAGAAAAGGCCCAAGAGCTACAATGTCCAAGCCTATTGCCAGTATCACCGAGGTAATGGGCATACATGACATGGAAAAATGTTGGAAGCTCAAGCATCTGATCCAAGATCTGATTGAAAGCGGAAAAATACCATTGCTCGGGGACAAGCCGAGCAACAAAGAAAACCCGTTCAGTGCCCATGCTATATTCACGGGAGAGGTAATCGACTGTTCTCACCTCATTTCCCCTTATATCCCACAAATCAACGGGATATGGTTCGATGACGAGGACGACGTTTACCTAGCCAAAGGGGAAGCTGTCCCCATCACTAGTGAAGAGGTTCGAAAAGCTAAGTCCAAAGCCTTAGCCACAAACCACCTCGCCACAGCCGGGCGCTCTACAACAACAACCGTCACGGAACCTGCCAGGACGGAATCCACCCTCGAAGAACCAAGCAGTGACACGGCTTTGGTCCAACAATTGAAGAGGGTTCGAGCTAATCTAACCATATGGCAGCTTCTGGTTAGCTCACAAGCGCATCGGGAAGCACTGACTAAGGCTCTCGATGAGATCAAGGTCGATTCACAGGTTACCCCTACTGAAATGGTAGCCACTATCATGCCCTATCTCAAGGGCAAATCCAAGGAAGAAGGCCCACTCATAACCTTCTCCGAGTCCGATCTACCATCATTTGGGGCCGCCCATAATTTGGCCCTATACATCACGGTCATTTGCCGAGGGAAGTGCCTCTCGATGACCCCAATTGATGACGAATCTGCCGTGAATGTCCTACCCCTAAGGACCGCTAGGGCCCTCGGCATCACAGATGCCGACTATCTCCCAACGGTGCAAACTATCCAGGCTTTCGACGGAAGCCCAAAACCAGTAGCCGGGGCCGTTCAATTGACAATCATAACGGGCCCAATCGAAAAAGAACTGGAGTTCCAGGTGATTGATGACACCTCATCCTTCAACTTGCTACTCGGAAGGCCTTGGATCCACACGGTCAAGGCCATGTCCTCTACCCTACATAGGAAGGTCAAGATGCCACTTCAAGACGGTGTCATCACACTAGAGGCCACCCCCATCACCGTGGCAAGCTGCAATGCTACGGGCCGGGCCGACCCACGAGGATTTGATTTCGTGGGTATGATCGAGGAGGAATTTCTCTTCAAGCCTTACTTCACTACTAGCATCAACACGATGCTACAAAATATGGGCTATTTACCGGGGGCTACCTCGAGGCGATACCTTCCAACTGGGAAGATTATCGAGATCCTGAATGATGGCGTATCACAGTTCGGATTGGGGTATGCTATAACCCTGGAAAACGTGGTCCGGGCTGGTATCCACAAGGCCACCAACATCCTCATGGGCACTTACTTAGGCCCTTATAGCCCGAGTGTTAACTGACTACTTCGTTACTCCAGTTTTCGGAGCTACTCAAGTGGGCCTCTACCAACCCACCATCACATATCCCGAGACCAAAACGGCTCGGGAATACAATTTCATCCCTGATGATATATTCACCCTTGTCCAGGCCGAGTCTAAAGAAGTTGAAAACAACTCCGAGCCCGTGCTGGGTCTCCTATTTGGAGAAGACAGAGCCGTCCCTGCTCCAAAGGATGATTTGGTCAACCTGATCCTCGGCAGCGATCGGTTTGACCCAACCAAGCTAATCTCCGAAGTCGGTGCAGACACCGGGAAAAAGGCCTGGAGGAAAACCATCAAGTGGACCGACAGCCAAGGACGGATCTACAAGTTAACCACCGGCGAGGGAGACATGCCGGATATCGAGTCCGAGTCAGAGTCGGAGTCTGAGTCCAAGTCTAGAGGGTCTGGTGCTAGAGTCGAGTCTGTAACCCCTCTTCCCTTAGCCACTTCCCCTGAGGTCTCGGGGTCTATCCCAAGACCTCTCCCTATCCCGCCACTGACCAACGAGCAGATGGCCGCTCTATTCAAGCTTTTCTCAAAATTTACCATTAATAATAATAACGAAAACCGTTCTGCTTACGACTTGTCTTATTTCCAAAATTCTCTCGATTTCAAAAATTTTATATGCAATGTCATTGCGAACCCCGACGAACAGGTACCTCTACCTCCGCATCTGATCTAGCAGCTCGAACAAAGGGAGTCCCGAGATCTGGTAATCGAAGAAACCGAGTCCATCAATGTGGGAACCACTTTAGAGCCCCAGATGCTTAAGTTGGGCCTATCCTTAGATCCCGAGGAGAGAAAACAATTCACAGACCTTCTCCAGGAATTCAGGAACGTCTTCGCATGGTCCTACAAGGACATGCCAAGAATAGATCGGGAAATAGCTGAACACCGAATACCCATCAAAGATGAGTGCAACCGGTAAAACAGAAACTCCGGAGAATGAGGCCCGAATGGTCCCTCAAAGTCAAAGAAGAAGTCGACAAGCAATTCAAAGTGGGCTATATACAAGTGTCTGAATATCCAGACTGGGTTGCAAACATCGTGCCGGTACCCAAGAAGAACAACAAGTTGCGGGTATGTGTGGATTTCCGGGACTTTAACAAGGCCAGCCCAAAATACGATTTTCCGTTACCATACATCGACATACTGGTGGATAACACGGCCAATCATGCCCTTCTATCATTCATGGACGGGTATGCCGGATAGAATCAGATCAAAATGGCAGAAGAAGACATGAGTAAGACCACCTTCATTACACCTTGGGGTACTTACTGTTACACCATTATACCATTTGGGCTCATCAATGTCGGGGCCACTTATCAGCGGACCGCCACTACTTTATTACATGATATGATGCACAAAGAAGTGGAGGTCTATGTGGATGACATGATCGTCAAGTCCAAAGATCGAAGTGGGCACATTGCAGCCTAAGAAAATTCTTTACCCGACTACACAAGTATAACATGAGGCTAAACCCTCAAAAATGCAGTTTCGGGGTAACATCAGGCAAATTACTAGGCCATATCGTTAGCCAACGCGGCATCGACGTCGACCCAGCTAAAATCAAAGCCATCACCGAGATGCAACCACCCAAAACCGAGAAAGAAATAAGGGGGTTTCTCGGGAAAGTCCAATATATTAGCCGATTCATTTCAAAACTAACCGTGGTATGTGAGCCCATTTTCAAAAAAAATGAACATCGGAGAACGGGTACTATGGGACGATAAATGTCAAGCGGCTTTCGATAAAATCAAGGAGATCTTGTCTGCACCGCCGATATTAATGCTACCTCATCCCGGTTTGCCTTTGTCGTTATACCTAACAACGACCGAGACAGCCATGGGGGCTATGCTGGCCCAGACAGTCAACTCAGAAGAACGAGCTATTTACTACATCAGTAAAAAGTTCTTAGAATATGAATGCAAGTATACAATGCTCGAGAAAACGTGCCTAGCTTTGGTTTGGGCCACTAAAAAGTTCCGACATTACACGCTTAGTCAAGAGGTACATGTGTTATCCAAAATGGATCCTATCAAGTACCTGTTCGAGAAGCCCATCCTTAATGGCAGGATGTCCAGGTGGACTTTAATGTTATCTGAGTTCGACCTCAAGTTCGTACCATTAAAAGCCATCAAAGGCTGGGTAGTGGCAGAATTCCCTGCCGACAGTCCGATATCTGAAGAGGGACACACCGATACTTGGGCCTTTCCTGATGAAAGCATATTCCATACCGACACCGAGACATGGGATTTTTATTTTGATGGAGCATCCAACTTCCGAGGATTTGGGGTCGGAATTCTGTTAATCTCACCACAAGGGTAGCACACCCCGTTATCCATGAATTTGGACTTTGACGTGACCAATAACGCAGTCGAATATGAAGCCTGCATTCACGGGTTGCAAGCCGCCGCTGATTTAGGGGTAACAACCTCCGGGTCCACGGTGACTCATCACTGGTCATCAACCAGGCGCTACAAAAATGAAAAACTCGGAACGCCAATCTTGTGGCTTACCAAACACGAATAAGAGTTCTAGAGAAACAATTCCAGAAGGTGGAATATATCTACCTACCCCGGGAAGAAAATCAATTTGCAGATGCACTTTCCAAATTAGCATCCCTGCTAAACATACCGGAGCATTTAACTAGCATGCCGATCTGTGTAGAAAGGCGGTCCGAGCCGGCTTACATCCACGCCATCCAGGATATCGAGATAACTGACCCAGAACCTTGGTATCAGACTATCCTAACTTACTTGAAATTGGGAGAGTATCCCCCGGGAACCGAAAACCGGGCCAAGAAAGCCCTGCGAAGATTGGCGACCCAAATTGTTCGCACGGACGACGGGCAGTTATACAAAAAAAATGGCACAGGGGGCTCTGCTCCTGTGTATCGACAAATTACAGGCCGAAAAGGTTATGGCCGAGGTACACGATGATGAAAATGGCCCGCATATGAACGCCCATATGCTAGCCCGAAAAATCATGAGGCTAAGGTATTATTGGAACACCATGGAAACAGACTGTCAGCTATATGTCAAACACTGCCATAACTGTCAGATCTTCGCTAATGTACAACATATGCCATCTTCCCTATTATATACCATGACATCACCATGGCCATTTTCGAGATGGGGTATTGACATAATTGGAAAGATGCACCCTTCCGGGACGGGAGGTCATTGCTTCCTTCTGGTGGCCATTGACTATTTCACCAAATGGGTCGAAGCCGAGTCATACCGTGTCTTGAACGCCAAGCACGTGGCTAAATTTATCCAGAACAAGATCACATGCCGATACGGGATCCCACACGAGTTTATCAGTGATCATGGGACCCACTTTCAAGCTGAAACCGCTACGTTGCTAGCAAAATACAAAATTCAAAGGCATACATCTTCTCCCTACCGTCCCCAAACAAACGGAGCGGTAAAAGCGGTTAATAAGACAATTGTCAGCATACTTAAAAAGATGGCTGAGAATTACCGGGATTGGCCCGACAAAACACCTTTTGCTCTCTGGGGGTATCGGACGTCAATTCGCACCGCAACCGGAGCAACTCCATGTTATCTGACATATGGAATGGAGGCGGTCCAACCGGTCGAGCTAGAAGTGCCATCCCTCAGGATTTTACTTGAAAGTCAAGTACCGGAAGCAGATTGGGTCCAAGCCCGATACGATTCGCTAGTCCTTTTAGACGAACGGCGATCCCGAGCCCTCAACAATATCCAAATATATCAAAAGAGGATCCAACGGGCTTTCAACAAAAGAGTTAGGCCCAGAAACATCAAAGAAGGGGATCTGGTCCTAAAATCGGTTAGTGCCTTACTACCGGTTGACCCAAGAGGAAAATTCAAACCCAATTGGGCTGGGCCATATTTAGTGAAAAAGGTCCTATCAGGAGGAGCGGTGATGCTGACAGACTTGGACGGGAACGAATTCGTCAACACAACCAACTTGGACCAGTTGAAGCGCTATTACCCATAAATCCTATCTCAATGTCATTTTCAAAGAATTTATAGAAATTTGTCTTTTTATAAATTTTCAAAATTATAGACAAGTCAATAAGTTAGAATTAATTATTCTACTGTCGCACATCTCGAACTAATAGTCTTGATGTATTTCGAAAATTGCAAAAATCATATTTTTGAACTACGTTTGGTTTGATTCCGCCAATTGTGGATACGTAGGCAACCCCTCAAAAGGGTACAACCGCAGCGATAAACGAAAAGACAGGAACGGTATTCACTAATACGTCTTTATTAAAACCGACAAACTCGGGAAATTCAAATTTTAAAAAAAAAATCACACCAAAAAATAATAATAATACTCAAATAATAAAACAAAGGAGAGTAATATTTGTGCATTTTGCCCTTTCCTTTGTCCTTTGGGTCGCGCGGAGCCCGAGGTCGCCGGGGCGGGGGCGAGCGTTCCCGAATCACAAGGGGAACCTCCTTAGCTCGAACCCGTTTCTTTGACAGCGGGTCTTCTGCTATCGTCTTCGGTCCAAGTCGAGCCCGCACGTGCTCGGGTAGTCTATCTCGTGGGCCAAGTCGGTCCTGCACTGCTAGTCTTGGGCCCAGTCTCCTTTCCAAGTCAGTCTGGGAGCTCACCTTCCCCCGCACACCTCTAGCACTAGACCCTTCATCTTGAGTCTTAGTCTTCTTTCTCTAACCTAACATTAGACGGACCAGAGTAGCTGGAGTGTCACCTTCGTCGAAGAAGCCCCTATTGTCTTTAACTTGCTCCCTTCGCAGCAGATCAAAAGCTTCATCGACCTTCAGAGCAGCTCGGGCTTTGGCATCGCCTGCTTTTGTCCACTTCACATAAGAGTTTGAAACCCAGATGGAGTGACGAGATGTGGGAATGGGCCAAGTATGTCGGGTATACCATCTTTTCATCCAAGTATTGCACATCACATCAGTCAGTTGGGTAGGGTCACTCACAACTGCTTCAATCTCCGGGATTCTCTGGGTCCAACCATACTGCCTTAGTGTGCGGTCCGGGTAGAGATGAACTGTCTGTCTGAAAGACAATATTACTTGATAACGAGCTCTGTCCCTCGGGTCCAAGCCAGTCCAAACATAGATGGGCCACCAAGGCACTACCCATCGAATCAATGGACCACCATGGAATGACAACACCTCGTCCCAATACTTCTGGGTAATCTGGCGAGAAAAATCAATGGCCCGTCTCCTCGTCATCACCTGATTATGACGGTAATTGCTCGCGTCAAGAGGAGGATCTATAACTGATAGCCTCTCGTATAGCCAAATCTGAAAAAGAAGGCAAAAATATGAGTTCCCGAGACGAAATAGGCGTCCGCCTAAGGGCACTCGATCGAGTGCCAGAGGGACACCCGGTCGAGTGGTACCTCTGAACACGAACATGGGGCTTTTTACGAAGGCACTCGATCGAGTGCCAGGGTGACTCGGTCGAGTGCCCACTGCAGCAGAAAAACCGCGAAAAAATCAATCAAAAAATCAATCAAAAAATCAGGAAAAATCCGACATACTTGCAACAAACGGGTACTCCCGGTCAAGCGGGCTGACGAATCCCTCTTGCGGTTGTCTAGGCCTTGGATAATTTTGCCCGTGATAAGCCAAGCCTGACTGTGCTTCGTCTCCATCAGATCAACCACGGTCAAGAGGCGGGCATTACCCATGCAAGACAATAAATCCATGTGACCTTCAAAAGCATAAACATGGAGCATACAGAAAGAAAAAGCCCTACGGCTGTGAACCGGTCTGACCCGGACATCGAGAGGATTCATAAATTTCTCAGGCAAGGGACAAACATCTCCCCGGGGAAAGGCAAAGACATGATATATGTCGTCCCAGTAAGACATGTAAGCATCAAGGATATAACGATCGACCTGCATCTGACGGAATGGGTACAGCTGTGTAATACCCGTCCGATTGAGAGCCACCCTATCTGTATCCCTAAAGTGTCGGGACCATTCTTGCAACATCACGGTTAATCGATTGATTCCCATGGTCAAAATTCTTGAAGGGAATAAAGAGACTTTCTTTTTGAGAAGGGATGAATTATGAGGGGTTGGTGAAGAAAACCAAAGACAAGGGAGGGCTATATATAGCATCAACCTTACAACCCTCTTTCCATATCACTTTTCCATGAAGTTTCCTAATTCTAACAGGAAATCAACATATAGGCCTCGTCTCGAGATTCCCTAATCTTAGCCCGGAAATTAGTCATCCCGAACTTTCCTAAACTTCTTTGGAGTCAAAAATTTGAGAAATTCCAAATTTCAAAACTTCAAAAATTTTGAGAATTTCAAAATTTTCAAATTTTCAAAAAATTCAAAAAATCATTTTCCCCAGCGCGAGTCATATTTTCTACCTACGTGTTGCATGCAAAATTTTATCTGACTTATACATGTACGACTCAAGAAGGGACATGCAACCCACTGTATCTCCCCAGCAAAAAGCCCGAGGCGGCATTTTCTCCGGAATAACACGGGATGGGCCTACATATTGGCGCACCCAGGACTTATACGACAAGTCCGATTCCCCACGGAGTTATCGTCATCAGCTCAGGTATGACTTCTAGCTTATGGCTGGCGAGCCCTTCACGCGAGTCTAATGGACTATAAACGACCCGAACGGAAGTCTGCCAGGTTTCAATCCGCGATTAGCCTGGTAGCTACTCTGGCTTTCGCCTTGTCCAAGACTCAGTCAAAGTGGGGGCTCCGTAGACACCCGCATATTGACTGCCAGGTGTCTATGGTAGTTTCCAAAAAAACACCCGATGTTGATCGGACGCTAACGTGTTTCTACGCGCTCGGATATGGGCTCAAAACCAATAGTTGTTAGCTTAAGCACTTACGGAGTATAAATCTCACAAAACAGACCTCAAATTCAGGCCCAGTGGGTCGTTTCCAGTCAAACAAGACTAATTTGGGTCAAAACCGACACCGAAAATAAAACCGACTCTTAACGATTTGGTCAACCCCGGTCAAAGTCGTTTCCGAAATACATAAAAGCAGCCACATAAACATCAAAAACTCAGCCCAAATACAAAACCCATCTCGAGGTCCAAAACATTGGACCCGCGCGACCCAGCTGACCCACTCGATCGAGTGCTCAGCCCACTCGATCGTGTGGGCCCTCATTCGAGCCCGGCTGCTGGCGTTTGGGCCACTCGACCGAGTCAAGTGGCTACTCGGTCGAGTAACCCTAGACGGGGTACATGGGCAGTGCCTATATATACACCCCCATACACACCCTTTTACACAACTTTTTTGATCATTCTTTAACCCTAATCAAACACTATTCTACACTAATCACATACATCCAAAACCCTAACCCTAGCGTTTAGGAATTCGAACCCTATACACCACAACTCAAATTACATCTCGATACTCACGTGCAAGCCACAACTACGAGTCCCATCCGAGAACAAGAACATGTAGGTTGAGGGTGCAAAACCCGCTTTCTTTCCTTCTCCTTTCTCTCTCGTCATCTTTCTCTTTTTTCTTCGTTTTTTTTATTTATTTTATTATCGCATCCTAATATCGTTAATATCACTAGTATAAAACGTTAAAATACTTGTGAATTTGTGTCGAGTGTGAGTGATGGTGGGATAAGGAAACCCGAATATACAAGAGTATTGCACTCAGCGTTGCCGGTCGCTTATCTCATCACCCCGATCACTTGATTATTGAAACAAGTCAACTTAAACAATAGTTTTTTTTATTTCGTTCGCATCATCATTCAATCGCATATTTCATCAATTCTAAAACCTTTTTTTAATAAGGGTCGAAACCCGTTGATGCGGATCCGACATCAAACGATTCGCAAGAATTAATTATGATGTCGGGATGCGGAGGGAATCAAGTCGAGGTTTAATTCAAGTATCGATTTATTAGATTCGATACCAATTCCATAATTGGATGTCGAATCTAATGATTTAGTCAAATAAATTGATTAACACGATTTTCGTTGATGCTAATATAGATGTCTTCTAATTCGATTGAATTAATTACGACATCAATATATGCGGAGAAAAATTATATCGTGCTAGTTAACTTAAAACGACTTATAGCAACCTTTTTAACCCGCTCTAATATCCGATGTCTATTCAATAATCGCACGTTGGATATGACAAGTACCATACACACGAATCGAGCATAAATTAAGCAATATCTATGCCCGATTCGACAAATTCATCGAGTTAGCAAAATCAAAAGCAATTTCCAATTCAATAGCGAGTTGCAAAGTGAACCCTGGTTCGTACAGGGGGCACTCGATCGAGTGCCTAGCCCACTCGGTCGAGTGGCATCCCAAAAATTGAGACAGAAGGTTTTCCGACCTCCACTCGGTCAAGTCTTGCAATGACTCGATCGAGTGGTAGTGTGCTCGGTCGAGTTCGTCTATAACTCGACGAGTGGGGTCTAAAACACGAGACAAGAGCCTTTCCCGAGGACCACTCGGTCGAGTCCCTCATTGACTCGGTCGAGTGGCCTTATCACGACGATACCGTGAGTCTCACATTCCTTTTCTAGTCTCGATAAAACCTTTTTTTATGACTTAGGTCAACACGTGCCTAATTAATCACGTGAAACATCACCTTTCAAAGCTTTGCATCATCCTATTTACGTCATTCTATATTATCCGCAAACTGTTATTATCGTTATACCGTTACTAACAATTTTGTCGCTTTTCTTGTTGATTTATTGTTTATTTTATCGCACTAAAATGAACATTCGCATGCTAAATTTAACTTCGACGTTAGAATTAGTTGCATTAAATCGACATAGAAACTCTTCCAATTTCTCGCATGTCTAGAGAACATATTGTTTGCATAACATTTGCCCGTTCAACTAACGCGCGTATTAGAAAGTCTTTCGATATCTTAGTAGAGGCCGCCAATGTGCGGGCGGGGTTGGGTGTCCTTAGTGGGCTTCCCAACACGCACGTACCCTCACCCCTTACTCAGAACCTCGGTTTCCGGATGCCCGAAACCGTTGGCGCACGAGAGTCATTCAATACACGATAACCGGTAGTGACGGTATCGGTATCGCAATCCAAAGGGACGAGCCTAATAAACTCTGACATCGGAAATGGGCCGTATTTTGTACACGACCCACTACGACATAGAGTGGGTTTGAACGGGCCCGAACTCCCACAAATTTCGGTGGCGACTCCACTTCGATTTAAATTTCAATTCGATCCATTCTCATATTGAGATTCATTCGCCTCCCCAAACCCGCGCGTGGCCGCGTCGGGGTGGACCTACGTCATGTCCACAATATTCATCACGAGCTAGGTCACTGGATTCAGATTAGAATGGCGGACGATTGTCCGATGCCTTCTATGCATCTCCTGTGGGAGAACACGCATGACGATACCACGAGACATTATCCTTCCATTTTTCAGGCCCGTCACGGCATGTGGATGATGCAGTGGGATGAGTACTTCCAGACGGCTCTGAACTACGGTGAGGAAGGGGGTCGGGACAACCCTATGAACATCCCAGACGACGACGACCGGGGTCGAACAACAGGGGCTCAGTACGACGACTTCAACCCCTTCGATTACTAGAACTTATTTGTGTACAGTGTCGTGTATTTTTTTTTAACTTCTTTTAGATCAGTATTGCATATGTTTGTATATTTTGTGTGTAGTTTGTACAATTTTGTGTACTAGTTTCAACTGCACTTAGTATAGGTCCGTATATTTGGTTATATTCTAGTTTATTGTTTTACTATTATTTAGTTAGTAGGTACTCGTACAATTAACTTCGATTCTAATACACATGTGCGTTGAAGTGGTGATTGAGGCAAACACAAATGTCGTATCGAAAGTGAAAGTGTACTGATAACAAACACAAAATGTCCGAATCATCCCAAAATGAGAAAAAATGAGTATTCAAGAAGACATGAAATCTGAAACAATCCAAACAAACACAAATAACAAATAACAAATAACAAATACTCAATCAACGACGACCTCGTTTCCCTTGGAGTCGGAGTGAGAGCTCACCCGGGTGCGGGAGCACGGGATGAAACGACTCGAGCAGCTGGTCAAAGTACGCATGCCGGGCATCCGGGTCGTCCTGAAAGTGCTGGGCTGCAGCAAAGTGCTCCATCAACGAAGCAGCGGCCTGAAAGAAAGTGGACGACGTTAATATACGTAAATAAAAAAGTCCGTAAATAAATATTTTTATAAACGTAAATAAAAATGTACTACCTACTGCGATCCACCAGCGAGCGTTGCCTGCTCCTGAACCTCGGCGGGGGATGGTGGAGAAATACGTGGATGAGAGACTTTCGTGTACCACCCGAGGTAATCCTGAGCCACTTCCCCCGGGTAGTCCATGGGCCTTGAGAGCCTCCTCGGGTTGGCACGATTAATCCCAAAACTCCTCCAAGGGTGGTCCTCGTATCCCGCACCGAACTCAACAAGGTACACCCCACCCCCATGCCTCGGTCGGTGCTCCCTATCGGGCCGGAGCATCAACTCGGGTACTGTCTGGACGTAGCCTAACTGCCTCAGGACCCGATCAGCCTAATAAGGCTCGATAATCTCCATGAAGCGCAGTGTCCCCGCGAAGGTAGTACAACGGTGCGACGTGTGAGCATTCCTCACAAAAGGCTCCTAGGTGACCCGCTCTGCTATGAGTCGATCGAGTGATCATCGGTACGCCAACAACTCAACTTGCTCTCATGCGCCGTTGGTTTCCTGACGCCGACCCAAGCAGTCGCACATGGAGAAGTCGACAAAATTGGGAGCGGTGCCCCTGGCCTAAAGTCGGGGAAGTACTCGTAGATCCAGACCTGCAGCAACGACATACACCCGGAAATCCTTACGCACCCCTCCCTCGTAGCCATCCCCAAATGCATGTACAGGTACGCCAAAGTACCAGCACCCCATGCAAAACCGGGAACCGATTCCAAGTTGTTCATCAGTGGGAAGACTGACGGACGAATACGGTTGCTCAACTTATCTACGAAGAGAAACTCCCCCAACAACGTGATCAAGTAACCCTAGACAATCTGATCCCAGGTCCCAATGCGCGTCATCTCATGCACGGCCCTCGCTAGTACCCTCTCGCCCCTATAAATGGGTGCACCCCCTCCGTCCGCGGGCAGCCTTAGCTACGAATCATTCATCCCGAAGAATTTACCCACAATGGACATCTTATCAGCCAATCCCCCTGATTTGTTACGAACCACGCACAACTCACCCTCGATAGAGAGCCCTAAGATCCTAGCGACATCGTGAATCATAATAGTCATCTCCTCGAACAACATGTAGAATGTGTTTGTATCCGGTTGCCACCTCTCGACGAACGCTGTAATGAGCGATACGTCCAAATGGGGAGAACGCATGCCCGTAGATGCATTAGGCCAGTCTGTTGAACGACTTACACTACCTCTTGTCGGACATCAAACGGAAGCAACGTCCTCAGAAACCTAGGACGACGGTAGGTCTTCAGTAGCGTCGGTGTCGTCTCTGGCTCCGACCACAACGCACGTGCAATATGATCCCCAAAGCTCGGGATCACCGACAGATCGATAGGACCTCCGGGGCTAGGTCCCTGCAGACGCCATGAAGTGTCGCTCCGCATACGCCGGGAGGCACTCGAGCCCGAAACACCTACACTCCCCTGGAACGCACCACTAGCCCCCTTCTTATAGACAATGGCCTTGCTCCTCCTCTGTGTCTCGGTGTCCGCCTCCTGCTCCTCTTCCTCGGCGTGCTCTGAGAAGTCCTCCGGAAAAGCGTACTGCCTCTCTGTCTCATCGAACTCCATGTCTAGGTTGGCAGACTACAACGACCTAGATGCCTCGGAGACACTAGCTCTCTCGGTACCCTCCAAAGTATCGGCTCGTGTACCGCTCGTGATACGAAAATGAGGAAAAGAAGACTGTGTCCCCCCCGAGATGAACACCCACCCTCCACCTGCGCAGCAGGTGTTTGTAGCGGCTCTGTGGTATCCGATGGCTCCGATGGGCCGATAGGTGGTTGTCGCGCCCTATTCCTAGCGCACCTAGAAGCCTGACAACCCTACCATCGACCCGGCTACTCTTTCCCCTTATCAGTCATCTAATTTTAGAAATTTCACACGGTAACAAAAAGGAAAATATGTTACTTGTTAATAATAATAATGATAAAATTTAACGTTTTGGTACTATTTTTTAAATAAAACTAAGTTCGAACAGCCGATACCGGAATTGAAATTGAAATATAATTTTTTTTCGAAAATTTAAATTAAAGATAACGGATATTTTAATCATTGTTTTTTAGCTAACCTCATATTTTTTCGATTAATATTTTTTTAATTTATCCGATGGCTCCGGTGGGCCGATAGGTGGTTGTCGCGCCCTATTCCTAGCGCACCTAGAAGCCTGACAACCCTACCATCGACCCGGCTACTCTTCCCCTTATCAGTCATCTAATTTTAGAAATTTCACACGGTAACAAAAAGGAAAATATGTTACTTGTTAATAATAATAATGATAAAATTTAACGTTTTGGTACTATTTTTTAAATAAAACTAAGTTCGAACAACCGATACCGGAATTGAAATTGAAATATAATTTTTTTTCGAAAATTTAAATTAAAGATAACGGATATTTTAATCATTGCTTTTTAGCTAACCTCATATTTTTTCGATTAATATTTTTTTTAGCTAATTTCTTTCGATTTCTCAATTTTTTATCCAAGTTTTTTTAGCTAAATTGAAAAAAAATTTAGGCAAAGATATAGATTATTGGTTTTTACCTAAATTCAAATATTTGAGCTAATCTCATGTTTTTTTTCGATTAATCAACTTTTTGGGATTTTCAATTGATTAATGACAATCTACATAATCATTGTAAATCGTAGTCTTAGGAACATAATAATAACATGGGGGATCATAATAATTGATTAACTAATTGATTAACTAATAGTAAATCTATTTTCGTACATAATAATTTCAAACATTCATAATAACAAAACCCGAGTAACGATAAATTTATTTTCAAAATTGAAGAACGAAAAAAAATTAAACATTTAATGAAGAACGAAAAGTTAACATTTCTTGAAGAACACATATTAAACATTATTGAAGAACAAAAAGTAAACATATCTTGAAGAACGAAAACATATTAAACAATTATTGAAGAACGAAAAGTAAAAATTAATTGAAGAACGAAAACAAATTAAACATTTATTGAATAACAAAAAGTAAACATTTTTTTTTTCTAATTAATTGAAGATCGACTTAAACATATTAAACAACATTAATGGAAGAACGAATTTTTTTTAGCTAATCTCATGTTTTTTCGATTAATCAACTTTTTTTGGATTTTCAATTGATTAACTAATAGTTACTGAAGAACGAAAACAAATTAAACATTAACGAGAAGAACGAAAAGTAAATATTTATTGAAGAACAAAAACATATTAAACATTTATTGAAGAATGAAAAGTAAAAATTTATTGAAGAACGAAAACATATTAAACACTTATTGAAGAACAAAAGGTAAACATTAATTGAAGAATGAAAAAAAAAATTAAACATTTATTGAATAACGAAAAGTAAACAAACTTTTATTTTCAAAAGTAAACATTTATCGAAGAATGAAAACAAATGAAATGGATATTGTAACGTATAACGTCGCACGATTTTTTTTATAAAAAAAAAACGAAAACCTGGGCCTGGGCGCCAGAAAAACATGCTCGGGAGACCCCAAGGCACCAAAAACTGGCGCCCAGGAGACCCCCAGGCGCCTGTTTTGGGCGCCCAGGAGACACCTCACACGCCCAAAACCAACGTCCAAACACATTTTCCTCCTCTTACTTCATTTTTAAATCACGAAAATCGAGCATAAAATCGAATACGACAAACCCTAACTACTCAAATCGGGTACTACATTGATTATTCAAGCAAATGGTAGCTATAAATCCTCTATAAATTCTATAAACACTGTAGATTTGGGAAAAATACACACTGATGTTCTATATATTACAAAAAGAACGGTCAATCAATACAAAGGCCATTTTTTACAAAAGGGCTAAAAATAGAAATTCTTCAAATGGGTTTAACAATCCATAAATAAATGTGATTAAAGCAGAGTAGGATCCATGCCACTCGCTAGCTCACACCAAACCCCAGAACAAAGAATACCTGTCATGTTACAAACATAACAGCCACAATTCAGTGGGGAGCTACTCAGGCAGTTCTCCCAGCCATAATACATAATATATAAGCAATAGAAGCATAATATAAGAAAATAGATTAAACTCAAAACATTATATATATCAAAATAGATTCAAAACCAGAAAAACAATTCAGCAGCCTGACGGAATCAAAACGAATAATGGAATATAAAACCAATGATCAGTACAACTTTTACTACTAGAGATATGTCAAAACAACACCGAAGTGTCACTAGATAAGAAACTCAGTGCCCACGAAGCGACTCCTAAGCCACACTAGTTAAGGAACTCAGTGCCCACGAAGCGACTCCTAAGCCCTCTCACCAAACAACTCAAACTATAGTAGGACTGCGTTCAGCGAGGTCCTAGCCTAAGTATATGCGCATGACTCCAAAGCATAAAAGATACCCAGTTCGACAATCAATGTATCCCTGACGCAGATTCACTGACCATATAGCTGATGGTAACAACCAACATATCCTAGATTTATATACTGTAACTTCTCATTTCCAACATTATTCCACATTCAAACCATTATAAGTATTTTATCCGAAGATATCTTAAATATTCCCAAAATAGTAACTTTCCAAAGATAGAAACTTTCTTCAAATAGTAACTTTCCAAAATAGGTGTTATTATAATTAGAAATCGTTTAACATATGAGTTATATAAAATATTTAATATTAGGCCTTGAGACATAAACATTATATTTATTAGATAAATGTATAATTAATGATTAAAAGTCAAAGAAAGTAAAAACCATAATTATTTCTCAAAAGGTTGGAGTTTAAGTAATTAAAAGTAATAAATTACAAATTTACAGATTTTTCAGATTTGCACTGACTTACTATAAAATTCATAATTAAATCATTAAAAATCAAAACAATATAAGATCAGTGAGGTTGAAAACTTTAAAAGATTAAATAAAACTTTTGTTTCTGGAGAAAATCGACATTCCTAACGTTGCAGGGGTTTTGTTTCGTAGTTTTATAAACTGTCAGAATCCGACACCCGATAGTATTTCTTTAATAAAACACGTTTAAAATTTTATTTTAAAACAAATCCAATTAGAAACATTAACTAGACTCTTTAAAGTTAATGTATGTAAATTACCAAAATTAAATCAAAGTTTATCATAGGTTTTAAATTAGGTTTTACAACAACTGACAGATTCGCGAACTAATCCGTCACAGTTTCATAAACGATTTATTGTGACGAAAATACTTGGAATTAATTTACAGAATCTAACAGACGTATAATAGACTTAAAATAAACAGTATTCTCTTTTCAATATTTTTGAAAATAAGATCTGTAAACAGGAGTACAAATCGTACAAAAGTAGTAACAGATTCAAAAACATGCTGTAACTTTACTAAAAACAATAAAACTTTCAATTTGATAATTCATAGTATTAAAAATTAGGAAAATAAGAAATTAATTCTTATTTATACGTTTTAGTCTCGGCCTTATAATAATTTTAGAAGCCTCGAAACATATTATCATAATATAGTTCAAACACGTTTAATAGTATAAGAATTCGATTTAAAACGATACTACAAGCAACTACAACATGTATATCATGCAATACCGAGTCATGCTATCATGTGTTACCTTCATCGAGATACGAGTTAATAAAATAACCGTCTTCATCGGATCTAGCACGATAGCCTACGAAAAATTAAAACATATGGTATTAGAACCACATAAGAAGGGATTAGAAAGAGGGAAACGAGATAGAGAATAAGAGTAATTAAATTACCCTCGGATTAGAATGAACGAAGGAGAAGAGATACGTAACAGGCTGAGCAGCAATAACGTAATTAAACGGAATGGAAGGAGGATGAGTTTTACGTACAATGAAGAAAGACTAATTGAAGAGTTTGGGGGATTATAAAAAGAATGGAGTAAATAACGTAACAACAACAACCAGTTGAGTAGAATTAGGATAAATAAAAACATGTGCTTAAATTAATAAAATATTTAGTGACTCATCTAGTTAGTGACGAGGTAACAGACTCGATTTGGGTCGGGAAATAATTTACGGTGTGATCGAAATCATTAGTAAAAATAAATAATTGGCTTACAAATAAATTGGGTTAAAATCGCATAAGAAAAGAATTAGACCCAAACTTCGAGATGGGCAAAAATATTATTTTGTCGTAACATTAAATATTTGGGTCAGGTTCGAAGTTGATAAAAATATTTAGTTGACTCGAGAAATCAAATGGGTCAATCTCGAGTTTAAATAATTGCTTGTAAAGAAATTGAGTTTCTTGACGAATAAATTGTTTTCAACGAAAATGAATTAAATTGATTTCTTGAAAACAAAATGAAAGTTTTCAATGAAAGTTTAATAAAATGATTTATCGAGGAAATAATAAAATGCCTTAATGAGTTTCGAGTTGAAAACAGAAATTCGAGCCAAAATAAAGATTTTAGGAATTTAAGATAACGTAAATCCGATAAGATTTAAAATTAAGGATTACAAGTTAAATTGCAAACAAAATAAAAATATGGATACAAATTTAATTTATAAAAATTAGGGGTGTTACAGTAGCTACGGGGAGTCTAAACTATCAACCTAATAATAATTATAATCAAACTAATCGACCTAAATAAAATCACTTACAAAGTAAAAAGTACTAAAAAATCGATAGATATACTTACTTGACTAAGGATTTGGAGTGGAAGTGGAAGCGGTTTATATTTAAAAAGCGATTTTTTAGGAATTATTTTAGAGAAAGAAAGAAGTGAAAGTGAATTGTGAGGAGGAGAGGAGTTTATATATAGAAATTTCCTAAAAGATTCCCGAGTTACATTGAGACACGTGTCTCAAAAACCGTAAAAAATTATAAAAAACCGTAATCTTAAATTAGTCGTGAAATAATAATTACATTAATTAAGAAAATTAATTAATATCATTACTCATAACTACAGAAGGGTACAAAGGTAAATTTACGTATAAAGCGCCGACGACCTGGCTGATATGCCGACGACCTAATGTATGAAATAATGTAAGTGGGTAGTTTCTAAATTATAGGCTAGTGGCCTGATGTCGTGGGATTGTTTCCTTAATGCTAGTTCGTTAAGTTGGAGTCTTATTAGTATAAATAGATATGCTTTGTAATCTTTTTAAATCATCTTAATGCAAATCATTCCTTTTTTACTCTAATAAGTGGTATCAGAGCACTTGGTTAATGATCCACTACACACCAAAACATCTAACAAAAAAAGCCACGACACACCTCCACTAAACCCACAAAAAACAAACACCTGGTTTCCCAAATTCCCAAATACCCAGAACCCCCAATCAACTCCCAATTGAAAGCTGATCATGGCTTCTAATGGCACAAATTCATCCTTACAACCCTTAATTCCAATTTTTAAGGGTGAAAAATATCATCGTTGGAGTCTCAAAATGAAAACTATTTTCAAGTCGCAAGAGCTGTGGGATTTGGTAGTGATCGGTTATACAGAAAAGACTCTGACACCAACTGTGCCCGATCAGTCGCTGAGAGATAACCGCAAAAAGGTTGTAAAGGCGTTGTTTCTCTTACAGTCGGCTTTGGATGAAGAGATTTTTCCGCGAATTTCTGATGCTAACACCTCTCATGAGGCATGGGAGATACTCAAAACAGAGTATTTGGGCGACAAGAGAGTGATTAAGATGCGTTTGCAAACACTCCGTCGCGATTTTAGTGAATTAACCATGAGTAATACAGAAAAGGTTCAATCTTATCTGTCGAGAGTGACTGAACTTGTCAGTCAAATGCGGTCTTTGGGTGAAGTTATAAGCAGTGAAACTGTCCTAACTAAAGTACTACGTAGTTTGAATGCCAATTTCGATTATATTGTGCCTGCTATTGAAGAATCAAAGGACTTGTCAATTTATACATTTGATGAATTGATGAGTTCTTTATCAGCTCATGAAGAACGGGCCAAAAAATCGTCTTCTACAGGAGAGGAGAAGGCATTTCAAGTGCAGGGGGAGTCTTCTTACAAGGGGAAGACTAAAAATTCTGGAAAAGGAGGTGGTAGAGGTGGTCGAGGCGTCCGTGGTGGCGGTCACAACAATGATGGGCATCAGTACAAAACTCAAATTCAATGCCATTGTTGTAAGAAACATGGTCACAAAGATGCTGACTGTTTTTTTTTTTGGTAAAGGGTGAGTATGTATATAAATATGTGTGTATCCAATTTACAAAAAGTGACTACAACAAATTTTGTAGCCATCGGTTATCTCTAGCACTGATTGGGTATTGAAGCTGACTGTTGGTTTAAACAGAATGTCGAGCAAAAGGTCAATTTTGTTGAGAAGGTTGAAGAGGTGTCCTTATTATTTATGATTCGTTCTTCCGTCAATGGTGTTGCTCAAAATATATGGTTCGTTGATAGCGGATGCTCAAACCATATATATGTCATGTTCGAGGTCTATGTTCAAAGATCTTAATGAGGCGGAGAAAAGTGAGGTACGCCTTGGCGACGACAAACCAATTCAAGTCGAAGAGCGAGGCACAGTGAGTATAAAAACAAACTAAGGTGATACTAAACTCATTTATGATGTCAATTTTGTGCCTAGCTTAGCTTACAATTTGGTTACTCTGTTATCTTTGAGGATGAGGGTTGCACCATTACCGATAAAAAATGGAAAAGTGATAGCTAACATTCCCTTGACTCGGAACAAAATGTTTCCATTAGATGTGTCAAATGATGTGAGTAATGCTTTGATTGTCAAAGGAGATAATAAAACTAAGCTATGGCACTTACTCTTTGGTCATCTAAATGTGAAAAGCTTAAAAGTGTTGAGTCGAAATGAAATGGTTATTGGTCTGCCGCATATTGGTGAACATGGTTTTTGTGAAGGCTGTGTGTATGGCAAGCAATGTAAACTGCCATTTCCCTCTGCAGATGCTTGGAGGGCTAGTTACTTTCTTGAGCTAGTGCACACTGATCTTTGTGGGCCTATGAAAACCGAGTCAATCTCAGGTAGTCGATATTTTATATTGTTTACTGATGACTATACTCGGATGAGTTAGGTTTATTTCTTGAAACAGAAGTCTCAAGCCCTTGAGTTTTTCAAAAAATTTAAGGAGTTGGTTGAGAATCAAAGTGACAAGCGCATAAAGGCTTTTCGTAGTGATCGTGGTGGGGAATTTTTGTCCAATCCATTCAACAATTTTTGTGATGAGCATGACATACGCAGAGAGCTTACTGTGCCCTACACTCCTCAACAAAATGGCATGGCGGAGCGTAAAAACCGAACGGTGGTTGAGATGGCTAGAAGCATGCTGCTTGCAAAGGGTCTTCCAAACAATTTTTGGGGACAAGAAGTTGCAACCGCTGTGTATCTGCTGAATGTATCACCTACCATAGCTGTGATGAATCGAACTCCATTTGAAGCATAGAGGGGTAAGAAACCTTGGGTAAAACACTTGAGAATTTTCGGTTGTATTGCTTTTGCTTTAATTCCTTCCAACTTACGCCAGAAACTTGATAGTAAATCCAAAGTATATATCTTTGTTGGCTATAGTTCTGAATCTAAAGCAAACAAATTGTATAACCCGTTGAATGGTAAGGTGATTGTATGTCGAGATGTTAGGTTCAATGAAGAAGAAAGGTGGGAATAGAGTGCTGATAAAAAAAAAATCAGAAGCGGCAAGCTTGGAAATTGTTGATTACACCAGTATTGAAGTGGACTGAACATCTTCAAATGACTCGCCACCTGGTACTCCGTCTTCTCAAAACAATAATCAGTCATCTCACAGCTCCTCCAGGAATTCATCTCCAAAAATTTCCACTTCAGACTCATCAAATTAGTCCCCTCCAACACATTTTCGATCACTCCGAGATATTTATGAGTCGTGTAACTTTCCTTATATGTGTCTAACCATAATACTTACAATGATGCTGCTGAAAGTTGTTAATGACAGGATGCAATGAAGGCAAAAATGTACTCCATTGAGAAGAATCAGACTTGGGAATTAGTCGATCGACCGGTGGATAAGAATATCATCGGGCTCAAGTGGGTGTACCGCACGAAATACAATCATGATGGTAGCATTCAAAAGCACAAGGCTAGATTGGTCGCTAAGGGGTATGCACAGCAGAAAGGGGTAGACTTTGATGAGACGTTCTCACCCGTTGCACGATTTGAGACGGTGAGAGTGTTTCTTGCTATCGCTGTTCAATTAAAGCTGCCCGTGTATCAATTTGATGTGAAGTCTGCATTCCTAAATGGAGACTTGAACGAAGAGGTGTATGTCTCACAACCACAAGGCTTTGAAGTGGATGACAATGAAAACAAAGTCTATAGGCTGAGGAAAGCTCTTTACGAGCTAAGACAAGCACCGCGTGCATGGTATAGTAATGTGCGCTAAATTTAGACCATTTTTCCTCCCATATAATCTCATTTTTCTCTCATTTTGCGAGATTAGAGTGCGATTATCGCCTTACTTTGAGTCTTTCTCGCATTAACGTCCCTCTTGTGTGTTTTACCTGTTTTTGGTAATTTTACCATCAATTTTGATAGGATTTGGCACCGAAAGCATGATTGAGCTTCCACGAGCACAAGAGAGGGGAATATCGTCCGAAAAGAAAAGCACAAAACTTAAAGTTCAAAGCCATCCAATCAAACAATGAAGAATGAGACGAGAAAAGAGGTCAAAGAACCATCGGGTGAAGTTTCACCCGATGAGATATGACCGGGCGAAGTTTCGCCCGACGACAATTTCACCTCCCCGAAGATCTTCAGAAAAGCTTCTCCACCGGGTGAAGTTTCGCCCGACGGTAAAGATGTCAAAAAATGCAAATCTGGAAGTTCACCGGGTGAAGTTTCACCCGGCGGTATTGGCTCGTGATGGGCAGATTTCGCAGGGTGAGGTTTCACCATATGAAGACTCAAAGGGTAGAAGTGTCACTAATGGAGCAAAAATTTGGATTTTTGGGCTTAGGTTTAAGGATCCATTAAGGCTTTACTATATATATAGATACCTTAGTTAGTTGCACATTATCTCTCACTTAGCATTTCATTAGATCACTCACTTAGGAATCATCACCTTCATGACTTTCTTTCAATCTTCCTTAGATCATTTTCAATAGCTTAGATAGTAAGCTAGAGTTCTTCATAGTTTTCATCAATTTCTTCATTATTCCTCTAGATTTACATTCAAGTTTTTATTGAAGATTATTGGAGATTATCAAAGGATTAATGACAAATTCCTTGTCATCTTCATCAAGTTTCATCTTATTTATTTATTTATTTATTCAATTTTCTTCTTTATTGTTGATCTTTCTTCATAGTTGGTATATTTCTCTTCCTCTCCCTAATCTCTAGTTTAGATTTAATTTCGTTCTTTCATTATTGCACCATTTTTACCTTTTATCTTTCTTAGATCGTTTCATGTTTATTTCATTGATCGTAATATCCTCCATTGCCTTGTTATTTTGTTGATTTTGTTAGTGTTGCTCTTAGATCTTTTTTATTGTTTTGTTGTTATTTTCATTGATCTTACATTTATTGCTCTTAGATCGATTTCTAGTCTAATTAGTAGATCGTGAGTTTCTTCATCGTTTTGTTGTTAATTTCTCTAGATTCAATCATTATGCTTGTTTTTGTTGTTTTTCCCTTTGTTATTGTTTTATTAGTTTCCATTATGAATAGTGAGTAGATTTCTTGTTGGGGGGGGGGCGTTAGAGAGGGGGATCTTGGATTATTTGAATTGAGAAGTTTTTGGTTGGTTGGTTGGTTGGTTGTTGGTTTATCTTGCTTGAGGTTGTTGTGTCGTTGTTGTTTTAGTCCTGCCAACTAGACTGACCATGACTCTTTTCTATCAATATGGGAAAACTCGGGGTAGAAATTACCTTAACTTGAGACTTACCCTTTTTCGCCACGAAAGCTGGTTTTTAGGTGAGTTGGGTGAAGAAACCGAAAGGTGACATTCTCCCTCTATCGATGTTGTGACTGACCCGATTCCGATTTTCTTAGATCCCAATTTCCGAATCTCGACTTCCCCCTAACACCTTTTCCTTATTTGGTCATCTCTTGTCATTTATTGCGTTTTAGTATAGACTCGACCCTTAAAACCCCCCACTAGATCCCAAACACGTCGCTTTTACTCAATTACGTATCGTTTCCCTGTGGACCGACCTCGACTTACCACGAATACACTAGTTGTTTTTGTTTTATTGCGAGTCTTACAAGTATTGTTTGATCCCCCATCCTTCACTAAACGACCGATCTGATTGGGGCATGATCAAAATGGCGCCGTTGCACGGGAAACGACGATTTAATTGAGTTTTAGTTATTGTGTTTGGTTATTTACTTTAATTTTATTTTTCTCTCTTTTCCCTAGTACCGATAGGTGCTAGGAGACTTACCGTTTAATTGAGTTTATGCCCAGGAATACATCATCGCCCTTGTGGTTCGATCCGGAGCCATAGAGGACATTTAGAGCTTTGCGATTTCGGGGTAATAACTCAACCACAATTATTCCACATTCTAGACACCCACATTTGGCTGTCAGGTGTCTATGGCAGTTTCCGACAAACACCCGATGATGATCGGATGCAAACGTGCTTTAACATACTCGAATATGGGCTCAAAATCGTTAGCATTTGGTTTGGGCTTTTTACGGGGTACGAATCTCACAAAACCAACCTCAAATCCAGGCCCAGTGGGTCATTTCCAATCAAATAAGACTAATTTAGGTCAAAACCGACACCAAGGACAAAATCGTCTTTTAGCAACCGGGTCAAACCCTGGTCAAAGACATTTCCGAGACGTAAAAAATCAGTCGCGCCACTTTGAAAGTCTGACTCGAAGTCAAAGACTACACAAAAATCAGCTATAAAGAAGATCAAAGCAATTAAACAACTCCATTAGAGATAAAATTATATCTCTAAAAGGACCTCTCACCCGACCAGACCCACTCGATCGAGTGTAGGGCTGTTCAGTATACTACCAGGACCAGTGAACCGGACCTGTCCGGACCGGTGAGTGGCAGACTGGACCGGACCGGCTACCCTCCGGTTCGGTCGTCGGGTTGAAGAATGGGGGTCTCCGGTCACCGGTCTTAGCCAGTCCAGACCCGTGGGTTACCCGATACTACCCGACATAGACCGGCTGGCAAATCGGCCTATACTCAACTACTCAAGAATCTTGACAAATTTGAATCAAGATACTTCAACCAGGAAAATAAGGTGAGATTTGGAAAGATTTTGTTATGAAATATTTCAGATTTTGAAATATAAATCAACTACCTTAATTTGAATGATAAAAAACAATCTCATTAACTACTCCCTAACTAACATTAAGGAATCAAATATATCATTACTCATATATTTACTTATCTTGAATTCTTGATTGATTAACTGTACATAAACAGGTTATTACTTTAATATAGATTAATTCATCCTCTTTTTGCATCTTCTCTGTTCACACTCACAATATTCACAATTACAGAGTAATATTCACAGAATCAAAGGCTTCACATCGAAAAATTCATAGCTGCATCCTGCATACCCGTCACCCGCATAGGTAATCTTATAACTTTGTTACATTTTTTCCACGAGTTTATAGCTGCATATACTTTGTGATGTACTGTTGGACCTTGGGTAACGATGATATTGCAGTAAAGCAGTGTCTTTTGGTTGTTATTATTGGTGATGAAAGTGTCGTTTGGTTGAATGAATGCGTGACTCATAACATTGCAGTAACCCAGTGTTGGACTGTTAGCTGCTGCTGACCTGCTGTATGCCTATATCCGTTGGCTTCCTCTGTTTTTTATTTTTATTTTTTTTTACTTTAGTTGTTCTGTTGTTCTGCTTCTGCACGACTGGCGACTGCACTTCTGTTTTTACTGTAGTTGTTCTAATGTTCTGTTGTTCTGCTGCACGACTGCTGACTCCGCTGTTTTTACTGTAGGCTTCAAAATACACTCCTCTCGTTTTTCTAATGTCTCTTAATCTAGTATTTATTGTTTATATCATTATATCTTATATGTATCTTGATTCCTGATCATTGATCTCAAGCATAAAAGTATTTTTCGTGAAAATATTTCTACTAATAGTTAGTGAATAATTTTCAGATTACAAGCTCTAGAGGTAAAAGACAAAGACTCTACATCGATTTAGAAGAAGATAACGAATCTATAGATGAAATCGGTGTTAAGGCATTGTTGCCTCCTCGATCACCAGTTAAAGGGCGTAACTATGTCATAGTTAACAGAAAAGCGGGGTACTGGATTCATTTTCGTGACTATGACGACGAATATGGTAAGAGAAGGTCGGAGTGTATTTATTGTGTTAATAAGACCTTTGCATCAGATGGTAATAAGAATGGCTCGAAAAACGTAAATTATCATTGGAAAACTTGTCCGGCTAATCATGATGCCCCGAAAAATAAATCTAAAAGCAAACAAACTGAGCTTGTGTTTGATAGGGTTGGTAATGATGGAGAAGGTCAATTAAAGAATTGGACCTTGATTTGAATGAGGTTAGGGAAGCCGTAGTTTTCATGATAGTAATTGATGAATTACCTTTTAGATTTGTTGAAAAAATTGGCTGTCGGCGTCTTATGTCTGTGAGTGTCCCTTCATTTCGTATTCCTTCCCGCATTACCATAGCTCGAGATGTCTATAAACTTTACTTGGGTGAGAAGGTTAAAAACTTAAAGAGCTCTTTCTAAAGTCATCACAAAGAGTGTCATTCACTACCGATACATGGACAAGCATTCAAAAGATAAATTATATGTGTATTACTGCCCATTTTGTTGATAATGATTGGAACTTGCATAAGAAAATTATTGTCTTTTGTCCAATCTATAGTCATGAGGGTAAAGATATTGCTAATATTCTTGATGAATTCTTTAAGTCATGGGGTTTGGAGGATAAAGTGTTTACCATGACAGTGGACAATACCAGTTCTAATGACATAGCTTGTGTAGAATTGAAAAAACTCCTTCAAAAGAAGCAAACTTTGGTGCCTAGGGGTAATTATATGCATGTGAGATGTGTTGCCAACATTATTAACCTTATTGTTTGGGATGGACTGAAAACAAATAAGAAGTCCATAAGTAAGGTTAGGTATGCAGTCAAGTTTGCTAAAAGTTCTCCAAATAGGCAACAATACTTCAAAACATGTGCTCTCAGGTATACACAATGTAAGTTATCGTTATCACTTGATTGTCCTACTCGATGGAATTCTACATTTACTATGTTGGAAACTGCTTTAAAATATAAGGATGCATTCGGTGATATTGATGTTTCATTGAACCCCCAAGGAGATGAGGTTGATTCGAATATTGAGTTTGTAGATGAATATGGCCATCTAATTGTAGGTGAAATTGAAAATTCTGGAGCTCCTAGCGAGAATGATTGGCTTGTTGTAGAATCAATGGTGTCGTTCTTGAGAGATTTAAAGTCTTGACTGAGCAAGTTTTTGGTTCGTTGTATGTTACTAGCAATTCTAGTTTCTTTTACATTGCTCGTGTGCTTGAACAATTGAATACGTGGCTTAGAAGCACCGATAATGAATTTAGAGCTATGACATTGGCTATGAAGCAGAAATTTGATAAGTACTGGGGGGATGTGGAGAAAATGAATGTATTGATGTATATGGGTGCTATCCTTGATCCCAAGTTGAAGTTAGTAGGATTAAAAATTGCTTTTACTCGTATTTATGGGGCACCTAAAGATGAAGAGTTGAAAGAGCAAGTGTATAATAAAGCAAAAGATCTATTTGATGAGTATAGACGATTGTATGGCTCTTCTGCTTCTCAAAATGATGATTCTACAACTAATTTGAGATCTAGTGTGGGACAATTAGACTCTTTAGATTTTAAAAAATCTATTGAGATGCAAGTGCGGATGCGAAGAGGTGATGGTGTTTATGCAAGCTCGGAATTTGATAGGTATTTGAACGAGGAGCTTAGCGAACATGAGCTAGGTATTGATGTGTTGGCATGGTGGAAATTGAACAGTCAGAGATATCCAATTTTAGCACATTTGGCTCGTGATGTTCTAGGAATGTCTATTTCCACAGTAGCCTCAAAGTCTACATTCAGTGTCGGTCGACGTCATCTTACTCCGTTTAGAAGTTTTTGACTCCCAAGGCAGTCTCTAATTTTTTCTATTCAATCCTTACTACATGATATAAATTATTTTGTATTACATAATGTTATTTTGTAAGGTTAATTGGATTAAACGGTTTAAATTAAAGTTAGTGGAAGGGCTTTTATGTGCTCAAGATTGGATTCGACCAAGAAAAGATAGTGGACTTGACGTAGAGGAGAAATTGGAAGAATTGGAACAACTTGAAGAAGGTATAAGCAATTGTTGGCTGTCGTACATACTAAAATTTTAATATGGTCTTCGAGTTAGGATATTAAATTTATTTTTTGTTCTTATTTTCAGAGGTGGAGAATACAATGATAATCGATGAAGATCGTCCCCATGTCACTACTCATTGACAATATGAATATCGGATATTCGAATGTTCCGAACTTTTATTCGTTGTATGTTTGCTTTAAGACAATAAGTCATTGTTAGGATTTGGACTTTTTATTGATTATTTGGTTTAAGATGCTATATTACTTTTTTCAAGACGATATATTACTTGATATTTACTTATTCCGACGCATTTATATATTGTAGTCATGTAGATTAATTTTAGTCGTAAGTCTTCCAACTTGGAAGTTGTTCAATTAATAGCCCAAAGCCATAAAATAAGTACAAGCCCACGGACAAAGCTACAAAACAGCCCACACAGAACAGCTCTGCCGGTCTATGCGGGTCGGTCCGGTTTTTGGACCTGTCTACCCGGGTCAGTCCTGTAATCCCCTAGAAAATATAACGCAATACAGTGGCGGAAACACTGTAGAGTTGGGATTAAAACACACTGACAAACTATATCTTATTAAAAGAAATGGTAAGTCAATACAAAGGCCTCTTTTTACAAAAGGGCTAAAAGTAAAATCTCCAAACGGGTTTATACAAATCCATAAATTACTAGAATGAAGAAAGAGTAGGATCCACGCTACTCGCTAGCTCACACCCAAAACCTAGCAGCAAATACCTGTCATGTTATAAACATAACAGCCACGTCAGTGGGGAGTAACTCGGACGTTCTCCCCAGCCAAATTATATCATATGGAAAAATAATAGTATTACTATATCAAAATAGTTAAAATGGAAAACATTAAAACGATAAATAAAATAAGTTTCCGGAGAAAACTCAAAACATTTGCCAATCTGCAAATCAAAAATCAATCGATAATAATAATATTCAAAACTGGCGTTATGAAAATTCGATCAGTGTGCACAAGGCTAGACTTTCACTAGGATAGTACTGGAAACTAGCTTCGAGAACTGTAGACTTAACTCATAATAGAATCCAGTCTCTAACTAGGCAACTCAACTATAATAGGACTGCGTGCAGCGATGTCAGCTGGTTTAAGTAGTGCATACCCCTCCTAGACAACAAATATGTCTAGTTCAGCTGACGACGACTAACACGATGGGATATCTAGCTTAAGGTCAAAACATACACTCTCCTGGGCGAAACTACGCCCAGTTCAACGACCAAATGCGCCCCAAATGGGTACACCGGCTTTATAGCTGATGGCAAAAACGTACACCCCAGACTATATTACTCTAACCCCACACTTGTCTCTATTCCATAACTCCAAAACAAGCCATTATCGATATTCAAAAATAAATATAATCATTATAAATGATATGGAGATAAAGAGGAATAAACATTTTATATTAAAAGGAAAATTTTCTATAAATAGAAACTTACTAATTTTAGAAACTTGCTTAAAATAGAAATAGTCTTATAGAAAATACGTAAGTTATTAAAATTAGTGAAATGTATAAAAATATCATTTCCAAGGAAATTAGCATTTTATTATTATCGTAACTTTAATATATTTCTAAATTCGTTACTCAAAATATAATAAGTCAATATATATAGTATTTTGTAAATAATTAGGAACTCGAATTAAAACTATAGATTTTAGAAAAGAGATGTTTTACAAAAACGATATCAAAATTCATCGAGTGAACGAGTTTTATAAATTAAACGAGATTTTATAAAGTTTTCAAATTAGTTTTAGCAAATAGATTTTCTCAATAAATAACAATGATTTTAATAAAAATAATCAATTGTAGACAAATGAGGAATTATTAGGGAAATTGGTCTCGACTAAAAATGTATTTAAACAAAATTGACTACTTTCTCATTTATTAATATAAATCGTAAAACACAATTAATTTATTGAACAAGTATACAAATATCGATTAAAATATAAAAATACAATTTTGAGTCAAAATTATAGATTAACGAAATACGACGAAAATATGAAATCGATATTATTTAGTTACTAGTGTCATGATAACCAACAAAATATTATAACGATCGTAAATAATTAAATTACTAACAATTTATAAAACGATATCGAAAACTCGTAAAATATTTATAAGGCATACGATTTAAAATTAATATAATTAGCAATAATAAATAGCTAAAAATAGAATCCGAAGTTAAAATATTACTACATACTACTACTCAGACATACGATATAAAATCGAGTAACGTCCTAAAGTTACCTTAAGACGATGCCAACCCGATCACGTATCAGCCTCTCCTCGATTAAGACCAAACTCGAACCGTAGAACTTGAAAGCCGATTCAATAAAATTCTGAGGCCTTCACGAAACGAAATTGAGCGGGATTGGGACAATGAGAACCGGGAAAAAAAAGGAGATCTAGTGCACCTAACGATAAATTTCCGCGATCACTCTGGGCCCTTGAGTGTTTAGGGCGGCGCTCCTCGAAAGGGTGCCACCTCTGTTACAACTCGTAAAGGGATTAGGAAGATCTTAGAACGGGATTTATCTTTAGGTATACTCGATATAAAATTGTTTTGATAAATCGATGTATGTGCTATGTTTTACGTTAATTAGATAGTAATAATATTAATACGATATTAAAAAGGAAGAAAAAAAATGAAAAGACGATGACGACGACGAAAAAAACAAAACAGACGAGAGAGACGGGAGAGATGAGAGAAAGGAATGAGAGAAAAGGAAGAAAACGGTGTTAGATTTTGCACCCTCAACCTACATGCCTCGTATTCTTGGAACAGGGCTCGTCTAGCTGTGGCTTAGGCATGGAAGCTTCGAGGGAATGTAGGAGAGTTATGGTGGTTTAGGTGTAGAGGGTTTAAGGTTGTCGGGTTGTAAAAGTTGTAAGGTTGCAAAGTGTTGTGTAAAGTCGTCGTTGTAAAGAGGTTGCAGGGTGTGTATTGTGTTGAGGGAGGTGGGGTATTTACAGGAAAATACCCCGGCTTTGGATAGAGAAAGCCCGGTTTTGGGTGAAAGTAAACACCCGGTTTTGGATAAGATGAAGTTCCGATTTTGGATAAAAAAGAGGCCACTCGACCGAGTGGTGCATGACACTCGATCGAGTGCCCGGTCTGACACCGGTTCTCGTGGGTTTTATGAGCCTACTCGACCGAATGGTCCGGTCCACTCGATTAGGGGTGTTCACCGGTCCGGACCGGACCGGCAACCGGACCTTGGGTGGGTAAAACCAGACCGGACCTGTAACAGCCCTGAATTTTTTTAAATTAAATTAAATTAAAATTTTGTTCGTATTTTTATATTTACGATTTAACGCTTTATTCTTAAAATTATTATAAAACAAATTTATCGTTCAATCGTTTCAAACTCCTAAAATTCTATTTTTCTCGGAAACATATTTTAATTCTATTTCGATTTATTTTATACATTTAATTTAATTCTTGCAGAAAGTGTATTTCGACGATTTAAATTCTAAATTCTTTTTATTTATTTATATTTAAGCTTGAATTTCTATTTTGGCTCGAAGTTCATTTATTTTATGTTTCGTCAAAACATTTATTTTACTTTCCTCGAAAAATCAATTTAATTCACTTTATCGAAGATTTATTATTTATCGAGAAATACTATTTCATCGTCTAATTATTTATAAGTCTCATTTTCGTCCCGAATACTTTATTTACTCATTTATTTGACGGTCTGATTATTTATTTAATTTTATTGACTCGTTTTTTATTCAACTCGTGGGTCAGTCAACTTATCGTTACGGAATTCGTTTATTCGGTATTTCTTACCCACTTAATGTGAGTCCCACTTATTATTATTATTATTATTATTATTATTATTATTATTATTATTATACACCACCCTTTATCTCTTGGTTTTCCCACACTCAGGTTCTTTCCCCCTTGTCCTCCTCTTTGTTTCATCACCCTTTGCCTTCCTTTTCTTTTCCTATCCACCGCTTCAACCTTGTTGCTTCCCCTGCTCTTCTCTGCGTCTGCCTTCTTCCATCAATCTCTTTTTCTGCGTTCAATTTCTGCTGCTGCTTGCGTACTACTGCTGCTGCTGTCACGGTACTGCTAAGGCTGTTTTTCGTCTCTTCTTCTTCTTCTTTTTCGTTCTACCTCTTTTCTTCTTCGTTTGCTGCGTGTGCGGTTCGTCGTTGTTGTTTGCCTCGCAATTTCTGTTCAATTCGCTGCTGCTATGTGCTGTTTCTTCTCCGTTTTCTTCTTCCTTTCTTATTCTTATCATGTTTTCCTCTGTTGCTACTCGATCTGCTGTTGTAATTATTGTTTCCTTTCCTTGATCGTCTTCTGCCTATTGCGTTTGTACTGCTGCTGCTCTATTTTTTTTCTTCCTCTTCTTCTTATCTTCATTTCTCCTTCTTCTTCTATACTCGTCTCCTGCTGCTATTACATTCTGCCGCTGTCTTCATTGCTGTTCGTTGATGTCGTTGTGTGACCTGCTACTGTTTATTGTTGTTCCTGTTGTCGGGCTGCCACTTTTGTAGTTAGATATTCCTTATTTTGATGTTGCTACTGTTTACTACGCCAGATCTTCTTCTTTTCTTCTTCCTCCTCTGTTTTCGTTCTTGGATTTGTCTTCTCTGCTGCTGCTCGTCTCGTGTCTTCGTTTTGATTATCATTCGATGTTATTACTCCTGTTCTACTCGTTTTGTTTTCCCGTTCCCTGATCTTTTCCTCGAAGCTGCTGTGTTTTGCTATGCTTTTCTTTTTCGTCATCTCTCCTGTTCTTTTGTCACCATGTACTGTTGCGGACGTTGTATGTTGCGGCTCTATTCTCCGTCATTTATCCCTGTTGGTACTGTTTCATCCTTTCTTGTTCGTCCTGATGCGTCTTCGACTCCCTCGATTCGCGTTCCTCTGTTTTCGGTTGCTGCTGAGCGATTGTTGTTATTATTGTGCGAGTTTATCACTAATTACCCCCTTATATGTTACCCATTTTTCAAATTACCCCCAAAAATGGTTTCCGTTAAAATTACCCCCGTGAAGTTGTAAAAAAATTAGATTTTGCCCCCAGGTGTTCTTTTCTCCTCTTTTCGGTGAGTTTGGCCCTTTTTCTTCCCGTTTTGCCCCTCCCCTAATTAACACTCTCTCTCCTCTCATTTACCCTCTTTTACTCACTCTAACTCACTCAACCCTAACGAAACCCCCAAAACCCCCAATTTCCCAGAACCCTAACCCTAATTCTGAAAATCGCCTCAAAATCGAGCGCCAGACAATCGATCGCCGGACAATCGATCCTCTACTAAAGGTAATTTCTCTTCCTTCCTCTTCCTTCCTCTTCCCATTTTCGTCTCTCCTCTTTTCGCGGTTAGGGTTTTTCTGATTAGGGTTTAGTGTTCGAAATTGAATTCAGTGTTACCAATTCCAGATCAGGTGTTTAATTGACTGAGATGAAAAGAGTAATTAGTAATTCAGTTTATGTTTGAACCAGCCACTAATCTGGAATTCAGTTTATGTTGTGGTTCAATTGAAAACTATTTGAGTTGGGTTTATTTTGCACTTTCAATGTCTGGTTGTGTTTTGTCATGAAGGAAACGTTAATTGAAGTAATTTTGTTTATACTCTGATTAGGATGGAGTTCCATGTGGAGTTCAATCTGCGAACATTTTTTGGTGGTGAGTTTGCTCTACATAATGGTAGAAGTGAATATGTTGGGGGTGGTATGCATCTAGAATGTGGGTTAAATACTCGAAATCTGAATGTCCAATACCTTAGAAATCTTGGAGAGCGTTTGATGGGAAGAAGAGACTTCGAAATTTACTATACTAGAGCCGATCCTAGACTTGCTCAAATCATGGGGAAGGCAATGGTTACATGTCCACATGATGTGGACTGTTTGTTGAGGACAATGACAAAAGAGAGGTCAATTACGGTGTTCATGGCGATAAGGAAAAAGTTGAATTACGTGCCCCTTCCAAGGACCAAACGTTGAGAGTCCAGTGAATCTGAGGCCGTGGCCTTAGATAAGGTCGATCAAGGCACAGATCTAGGTGGTGGACAGTGTTTGAAAGAACAACATGACAGGAGAAATGTTGGTGACGATGATGAAGATATTTTGTTGAGCTCCTTAAAGAAAAGAGTTAAAAGAAAAAGAAGGCGGTGGCTGAGGACAAAGTTGAGAAAATCATTGCAACTATGGCGGCCGTGGACACACTAAAAGAACATGCAAGAACCCAACTGCACCGTCTACATCTACAGCAGAGAGGGCTCCTGGAGGTAGGCCTTTGGGAGGTAGTGAGTGGGTAGTAGAGACAAGGAGGAAGAGGCAGGCAAGGAATTTCCAGAGAGCACGTTTGGCTTTAGAGAATCAAGCTCAATCAACTCAAGCTCAACCTGCAGCGACTGCAGAAGCTTCCACCTCGAGCGTCAACCCTTCAACATCATATCAACTACCGAGTGGACAAGCTCAGACACCAACAAGCTTTGTCGAACTTCTTAGTCAAGCTTCAACTTTAACTGGAAATATGATTTAGAACTCTTGGATGTATGACTTTGGATATATTTTCTTGTGGTTGTATGACTTTGGATCTATTTGGACTTCTTAGGCAAGCTTACGAAACCTACTTTGCTTTTGATTTAGAACTCTACTTTGCTTGTGGTTGTATGGATTGTGGATCTATTTTATTTGTAGTATTGCGCATTTTGTTATCAGGTGACCAAGTCCAGATCAGTTATTTGAAATTTGTTCCTTGTCTTTGTATAAAAATTGGTGACAATTCCTCTGTATAATGGGGGTAAAATGAAATATTTTTACACCACTCTGGGGGTTAATTTTATGTATACGTAGTCTTTGGGGGTTAATTTTATGGATACGTAGGCTTTAGGGGACATTTTTATGGATACATAGTTTTTGGGGGTAATTTTAAAGAACAAAGAAATTTAAGGGGGAAAACAGGGAAGTTGAAACATAGGCTAATGTTACTCCTCCATCAGTACACTGGCATCATTCGACATTAATTAGTTAGGGATTCATGAAGTCATTTAATTTGCTGCCTAACAACCACACAGTCAAATGTAAGGACTAACGTAATGGCGATGGCTAAAATTTCTAATAAAATCATCATTTCATTATCTTGCAAAATGGCTCTATTATATAGAGCTTACATACAATCCACAATTTCAGTGCATTAGTTGAACGTACATTACAATACATTACGCTACAATACGCTACAATACTACACATTACGCTACATTACGACACATAACTGAATAGTCAATTCACTAAGCAAAAGCGATACCGATTACAAGTGCCAAACAAACCACCGACAACATAATGACAACCTTCTTCAAAAGAGCATCCCTCTTATATTAGCTGCTGACCTCAATATTGCCTTGAGGTCATCATTCCTCATATCAGTTAACCGAGTAGCGTTCGAGAAAGTGCCCTTCGTGACTTCTAGAAGAGACTTCTGCAATTCCAACAAGTCCTTATCCATCTTCAATTGGTTAAATACATCCCTTTGCCATTCAGTTGGACAATTGTCGACCCATTTGAAGTACGTACAGCCACGAGTATCAAGCATCCTGTTATACTCTTTGCAACACTTGAAGCGTCGACCGGGATTCCTATGTGTCCAAGAAGTGAGCACCGCAATTTCATTGCCGCAGTGACATGTTTCGCGCCCAGCTGATGACTGCACCCCGCTATGGACGGACATGGCTGCTATATCGAAGAACCGCAATTTACAGAAGTGAGCACCGCAATTTACAGAAGTCACTATAACGAAGAACCCAGAAACAATGACATTAACACAAAACCCAGACACAACGATGACATTAACACAACCCAGAAACAGCCATGACATTAACACAACCCAGAAACAACAACATTTACATACATTGAAGTTCGAATCACTACCATTGAAAAGAACAAGCCTAAACCCGAAATATAAACCCAGAAATTGGAAATGATTTCGATTTCAAAAACCTTAACCGCGAAAATCAATTTCGAACACTAAACCCTAATAAGAAAAACCCTAACCGCGAAAAGAGGAGAGACGAAAATGGGAAGAGGAAGGAATAGAAATTACCTTTAGTAGAGGATCGATTGTCCGGCAATCGATTGTCTGGCGCTCGATTTTGGGGCGATTTTCAGAATTAGGGTTAGGGTTCTGGGAAATTGGGGGAAATTGGGGGTTTTGGGGGTTTCCTTAGGGTTGAGTGAGTTAGAGTGAGTAAAAGAGGGTAAATGAGAGGAGAGAGAGTGTTAATTAGGGGAGGGGCAAAACGGGAAGAAAAAGGGCCAAACTCACCGGAAAGAGGAGAAAAGGACACCTGGGGGCAAAATCTAATTTTTTTACAACTTCACGGGGGTAATTTTAACGGAAACCATTTTTGGGGGTAATTTGAAAAATGGGTAACATATAAGGGGGTAATTAGTGATAAACTCGCACAATAATAACAACAATCGCTCAGCAGCAACCGAAAACAGAGGAACGCGAATCGAGGGAGTCGAAGACGCATCAGGACGAACAAGAAAGGATGAAACAGTACCAACGGGGATAAATGACGGAGAATAGAGCCGCAACATACAACGTCCGCAACAGTACATGGTGACAAAAGAACAGGAGAGATGACGAAAAAGAAAAGCATAGCAAAACACAACAGCTTCGAGGAAAAGATCAGGGAACGGGAAAACAAAACGAGTAGAACAGGAGTAATAACATCGAATGATAATCAAAACGAAGACACGAGACAAGCAGCAGCAAAGAAGACAAATCCAAGAACGAAAACAGAGGAGGAAGAAGAAAAGAAGAAGATCTGGCGTAGTAAACAGCAGCAACATCAAAATTAGGAATATCTAACTACAAAAGTGGCAGCCCGACAACAGGAACAACAATAAACAGTAGCAGGTCACACAACGACATCAACGAACAGCAATGAAGACAGCGGCAGAATGTAATAGCAGCAGGAGACGAGTATAGAAGAAGAAGGAGAAATGAAGATAAGAAGAAGAGGAAGAAAAAAAATAGAGCAGCAGCAGTACAAACGCAATAGGCAGAAGACGATCAAGGAAAGGAAACAATAACTACAACAGCAGATCGAGTAGCAACAGAGGAAAACATGATAAGAATAAGAAAGGAAGAAGAAAACGGAGAAGAAACAGCACATAGCAGCAGCGAATTGAACAGAAATTGCGAGGCAAACAGCAACGACGAACCGCACACGCAGCAAACGAAGAAGAAAAGAGGTAGGACGAAAAAGAAGAAGAAGAAGAGACGAAAAACAGCCTTAGCAGTACCGTGACAGCAGCAGCAGTAGTACGCAAGCAGCAGCAGAAATTGAACGCAGAAAAAGAGATTGATGGAAGAAGGCAGACGCAGAGAAGAGCAGGGGAAGCAACAAGGTTGAAGCGGTGGATAGGAAAAGAAAAAGAAGGCAAAGGGTGATGAAACAAAGAGGAGGACAAGGGGGAAAAAACCTGAGTGTGGGAAAACCAAGAGATAAAGGGTGGTGTATAATAACAATAACAATAATAATAATAATAATAATAATAATAATAAGTGGGACTCACATTAAGTGGGTAAGAAATACCGAATAAACAAATTCCGTAACGATAAATTGACTGACCCACGAGTTGAATCAAAAACGAGTCAATAAAATTAAATAAATAATCAGACCGTCAAATAAATGAGTAAATAAAGTATTCGGGACGAAAATGAGACTTATAAATAATTAGACGATGAAATAGTATTTCTCGATAAATAATAAATCTTCGATAAAGTGAATTAAATTGATTTTTCGAGGAAAGTAAAATAAATGTTTTGACGAAACATAAAATAAATGAACTTAGAGCCAAAATAGAAATTCAAGCTTAAATATAAATAAATAAAAAGAATTTAGAATTTAAATCGTCGAAATACACTTTCTGCAAGAATTAAATTAAATGTATAAAATAAATCGAAATAGAATTAAAATATGTTTCCGAGAAAAATAGAATTTTAGGAGTTTGAAACGATTGAACGATAAATTTGTTTTATAATAATTTTAAGAATAAAGCGTTAAATCGTAAATATAAAAATACGAACAAAATTTTAATTTAATTTAATTTAAAAAAATTCAGGGCTGTTACAGGTCCGGTCTGGTTTTACCCACCCAAGGTCCGGTCGCCGGTCTCCCTTTCTCCCCACCGCTGGTCTGCGGTCCAAACCGGGTCGGACCGGTGAACACCCCTAATCGAGTGGACCGGACCATTCGGTCGAGTAGGCTCATAAAACCCACGAGAACCGGTGTCAGACCGGGCACTCGATCGAGTGTCATGCACCACTCGGTCGAGTGGCCTCTTTTTTATCCAAAACCGGAACTTCATCTTATCCAAAACCGGGTGTTTACTTTCACCCAAAACCGGGCTTTCTCTATCCAAAGCCGGGGTATTTTCCTGTAAATACCCCACCTCCCTCAACACAATACACACCCTGCAACCTCTTTACAACGACGACTTTACACAACACTTTGCAACCTTACAACTTTTACAACCCGACAACCTTAAACCCTCTACACCTAAACCACCATAACTCTCCTACATTTCCTTGAAGCTTCCATGCCTAAGCCACAGCTAGACGAGCCCTGTTCCAAGAATACGAAGCATTTAGGTTGAGGGTGCAAAATCTAACACCGTTTTCTTCCTTTTCTCTCATTCCTTTCTCTCGTCTCTCCCGTCTCTCTCGTCTGTTTTGTTTTTTTCGTCGTCGTCATCGTCTTTTCATTTTTTTTCTTCCTTTTTAATATCGTATTAATATTATTACTATCTAATTAACGTAAAACATAGCACATACATCGATTTATCAAAACAATTTTATATCGAGTATACCTAAAGATAAATCCCGTTCTAAGATCTTCCTAATCCCTTTACGAGTTGTAACAGAGGTGGCACCCTTTCGAGGAGCGCCGCCCTAAACACTCAAGGGCCCAGAGTGATCGCGGAAATTTATCGTTAGGTGCACTAGATCTCGTTTTTCAAAGGTTAGAACGAAACCTGTTGATGCAGATCGAACATCACATAATCCGCAAGGATCAGTTACGATGTCGTGACGCGGAGGGAATCGATTTTCGCTCTAATCAAACACAAATAAAACATTTACTCTTAAGATGCGATATCGACTCCATAGTCGAATATTATGTCCAAAAGAAATAGTTCAATTTAAAACAACTTAAAGACGTCCTTTCTAAAATTCACACTAAATATTGGATATTGATTCCGGAATCAAATATCGAATATGAAGAGTATCGAGAATTAAGTCGAGCATAAATTATACTATATTTTCGCACGACTTGACAAATTATCGATTTACAACTAAAAGCAAATTCAAAATCAAAATTTCGAAAACGAACCATAGTTCGTACAAGGGGCACTCGACCGAGTGCCATAGGCCACTCGATCGAGTGACACCCCAAAAAGTGGGCAGAAGGTTTTTTTCGAGGATCACTCGATCGAGTCCCTCCCTCTGAGACTCGATCGAGTGGCCTTTGTCACGTCAAAATCATGAGCCTTCAACATATTTCAAGCCTTGATAAATATTTTTTAACGACTTCGGTCAACAAGTGTTAAGTCCATCACGTGTGTTACTCTTTTCAAAATCATGCATCATGTCTTATTGTATCATTCTAGTTTGTCGTTTCTAACTCGATTGTTTCTATTTTGGCGCTTTATTTTCGTTGTTTGTTTTATTGTACTAAAACGAACCTCGCATGCTAAATACAACTTCGACATAATTCAAAGATGCATTAAACGACGTAGATCAAACATAATTCACATGTTTAGTCGAAAATACTGTTTGCATAACATTTCAACCGAATTACTAACGCGCGTATTCTAAAATCGAACGATATCTTAGTAGAGGCCGCTAAGCGCGAGCGGGGTTGGGTATTCTATGTGAACTTCCCAACACATACCCTCACCCCTTACTCAGAACCATGGTTTCCGAATGCTCGAAACCATTGGCGCACGAGAGTCATTCAATACACGGTAACCGATAATGTCGGTATTGGTATCGCAATGCAAAGGGACGAACCCCACAAACTCTGAGATCGAAATGGGCCATACTTTGTGCACAGCCCACCAAGATATAGAGTGAGTTCGAATGGGCCCGAACTCCCACAAAGTTCGGTGGCGATTCCAACTTCGATTTAAATTTCAACCCGAGATCCATCTCACATGAGATTCATTCGCCTCCCCAAACTCGCGCGTGGCCGCGTCGGGGTGGACCTATGTCATGTCCACAGTTTGGCGACTTCGCTGGGGATAACTGATGTGTGACTTACCATCGGCATCCTTAGGGTGAGACTCGAGGAGAAATCGTTCTATTAGTACAATACGCGTTTTAGTTTTACGGTTCATGCACGACCTCATCTTTTCCCGAGCCGGTACTGGCGACCGACGTCCCACTATACCACAATGTATTCCAAATTGGTTATGTCAAGGTGTTCATAGCTAATTCGTATGGGTTTCGCGGCATGTTCTAAGATCAACTCGACTTAGGAAGTCCGTCCCGATTCTCGAAAAGGCTATGCGCACTGGTATAGACCCTATTTCGACCGACCGAGACTTAGTGTAAAGCATACATGGTGTCGTTATAATGCTTGCGTGACTATATGCTACTTGGTTTCTATATCGTTTTCAAAAACTGTCATTTTAAAAAATGCATTTTTTCAAAAACAATATCCAATTTCAAAAACCCGGAATGTTACCGAATTTAGGACTTATGATTTCACTCAAAATAGTCTGTTTCAAGCCAGTATGGTACCCATTTCAAAATTCAAAAAAAAATATTTTCGAACCTTCAAAAATTGCGGCCGATGGCATTTTGCCGATTTCAAAAAATCGAGCCATCCACCGATCTTCTCGGAATCCAAATTTTCCTTTTCAAAATCCTTCCTTATCCTAAGACTTACCGCATTTAGTAGTGTCGGGTCTTGTTATAAGTCATCGAAGGTCTTAGCGTCGAAACTTCGTCGATCTTACATCACGGGTTTCTTCCCTATCCCAGCCCGCCTTATCCGTCAAGGCAAGGCCAACCTACATAGGGCATACCCCTAAAAAGGAAGGCCCGTTTACACATTCGAGTCCAAAGTCTGGGGAATATCTCACGTGGACCTTCCTTCGAACAGGACTTGGCCCACAAAGCCTAATCCTAAGGGAGGCCCACCTTTCACAAGTCACCCGTCTAGGTGTCTTTTCCGAGTCATTTCCTTTACAGTCTCTTCTTTGCTCGGGATGTACTGTTTTGATTCCAGGATCTGGGTTAGTTTCTGATTACGCGGTATTCTTACAGACAGGCCACCGGTAACCAGACAAAAGCACAAAATGCAAGAAGCCTTGGACAGGTTGTCAGCCTCGCTGGACACTATGGTCGTCAAGCCGACCCAGATCGAGACCCAATTGACAGCTATCAGGTCTGACCAAATAGCTATTGTTACCCATTTGAGCGCCGTGGAACAAGGGGTTCCTGCTGGGACTGACACTACTGGGCCCCTAGCTGAACTGGTCAGCACAGTCCGCAAACAGGAGGAACAGGTCCACTTGTCAACCAACAACACTATCCACACGAAAAATGCCTGTGCCTATTCGCCTATGAATGATGAACTGCCCGCTAACCTCAACCTTACGGACCTACCGATGTTTGAGGGGACCGAGGACCCGGTACTTCACATCCCGGCCTTCAAAGAATTCATGGCCGTTAAATGAGTAAAATCAACCATGTTCAAGCACCTGTTTGCCGCCTCTCTCGAGAAGCATCCAAAAGCCTGGTACTACAGGCTGGACTCCAAGAAATACAAAACTTGGGATGACGTGGCCACAGAATTCGCTCTGAATTACGCTGATAATACCGAGATCCAGACCACGATGCGCTCCTTGGAGGTTATGGCCCAGGAGCCCAAGGAAGGTTTTACAAAATACCTTCAACGTTGGAGGGCCGAAAGTGTGAAATTGGTGGACAAACCTAATGAAAAAACTTTAGTGGAGACCTTTGTCAAGAACCTTCTCCCCTCCTAGCGGGTCCATCTCCGGTATGCTGTTATACCCAACTTCGCCACCTTAACTCAAATGGGGACGAGGATTGAAGATGATTTAAGGCTGGAGGGCCTTACTAAGGCCTCTAGCTAGGGATATCAAGGAGCTACTTCTTCCACTACCAAGCCCACAGCTGCAGCTGCAACTCGCAGCAATTTCGACGAGATCAATCTACTTGATACCCCGTCCAAAAAGAATATCCCAGCTCGGGTATTCACTAATATAGGGACCACCTATACATACGCCTTACAAAGGCTATCCTCCAAGGGTCTAATCCAACCGATGGGCCCAACTCCTGAAGTTCCGGTAGAGAAGCGTTCCAAGAGCTATAACATCCAGGCCTATTGCCAATATCACCGAGGTAATGGGCACGATACAAAAAAATGCTGGAAATTGAAGCATCTCATCCAAGACTTAATCGAAAGTGGGAAAATACCATTGCCCGGAGAAAAACCGAGCAACAAAGAAAACCCCTTTAGCGCCCATGTCATCTTCACCGGGGAAGTGATCGATTGTTCTCACCTCATCTCTCCTTTCATCCCACAAATCAATGGGATCTGGTTCGATGATGAAGAAGATATGTACCTAGCTAAAGGGGAGGCTGTCCCCATCACTCCTGAAGATGTCCGGAAGGCTAAATCCAAAGCTTTAGCTAGTAACCACCTCGCTAATGCCGGTCTTCCTTATCAAGCCACTAGCTCAAAGGACACCTCTATTCCAGTAATCGTCACTGAACCTGCCAGGACGGAAGATGCCCTCGAAGAACCAATCACTGACACGACTCTAGTCAAACAACTAAAGAGGGCTCGAGCTGATCTCACTATATGGCAACTTTTGGTTAGCTCACAAGAAGATCGAAAGGCATTGACTAAGGCTATCGATCAAATCAAGGTTGACTCACTAGTACACTTGCTGAAATGGTAACCACTATCATGCCCTATTTCAAGGGTAAGTCCAAACAAGAAGGCCCACTCATCACCTTCTCTGAGTCCGACCTACCACCATTCGGGGCAACCCATAACTTGGACCTATATATCACGGTGATCTGCTGAGGGAAATACCTCCCGATGACCCTAATTGACGACGGGTCTGCTGTGAATGTCCTTCCATTAAGGACCGCTAAAGCCCTCGGCATTACCGAGGCCGACTACCTCCCAACGGTGCAGTCTATCCAGACTTTTGATGGAAGCTCGAAATCGGTTGTTGGGGCCGTTAAACTGACAATCATAACAGGCCCAATTGAAAAGGAGCTGGAATTTCAGGTGATCGATGTCACCTCCTCTTTCAACCTACTTCTCGGGAGGCCATGGATCCATGCGGTCAAAGTTGTATCCTCTACCTTCCACAGAAAGGTCAAGCTACCCTTACAAGACGGTGTTATTTACCGGGGGCTACTTCGAGGCCATATCTTCCAGCTGGGAAGATTACTGAAGTCCTAAATGATGGAGGATCCCGCTTCGGCTTAGGGTACGCCATGACCCCAGAAAATGTGGTCCGGGCAGAAATTGAGAAGGCCAGCAGCATCATCAAGGGTACCTATTTGGACCCTTACAGCCCAAGATTAACCTACTACTTTGTTACTCCAGTATTCGGGGCTGTTCAAGTGGGCCTCTACCTGCCCACCATCACATATCCCGAGCCCAAATTGGCTCGGGAATGCAATTATATCCCAGATGACATATTTGCCCTCGTCCAGGCTGAATCCAAGGAGGCTGCTGACAATGCAGAGCCTATGCTGGGGCTCTTATTTGGGGAAGATAAGGTTGTCCCGACCCCAATAGAAGACTTGGTGAACCTGATCCTCCGAAGCGGCAGGTTCGACCCCACGAAGCTGATCTCTGAAGTCGATTCTGACACCGAGAAAAGGGCATGGAGGAAGACCATCAAGTGGACCGACAGCCAGGGTCGAGTCTACAAGCTGACCACCAGTGAAGGAGACATGCCGGATACCGAGTCTAAGTCAGAGTCAGAGTCAGAGTCCGAGTCTGAGTCCGAGTCTAGAGGGTCTGGTGCTAGAGTTCAGTCTGTAACACCTCTTCCTATAATCACTTCCACTGGAGCCTCGGGGTCTGTCCCGAGGGCACTCCCAATCCTGCCACTGACCAACGATCAGATGGCTGCTCTCTTTGAGTTGTTTTCTAAATTCACTATCAATAATAACAAAAACCGTTCTGCTTACGACTTGTCTTATTTTCAAAATGCTTTCAATTTCAAAAATTTTATATGCAATGACATCGAGAAACCCAACGAACAGGTATCCTTGCCTCTGCATCTAATCGAGCAACTGGAACAAAGGGAATCCCGAGACCCGGTAATCGAGGAAACCAAGTCCATCAATGTAGGAACAACCTTAGAGCCTCAGATGCTTAAGATAGGGTTATCTTTAGAACCCGAGGAGAGGAAACAATTCACAGATCTCCTCCAAGAATTCAAGGATGTCTTCGCATGGTCCTACAAGGACATGCCGGGGATAGATCGAAAAATAGAGGAACACCGTATACCCATGAAAAACGGGTGTAAACCGGTAAAACAGAAGCTTCGAAGAATGAGGCCCGAATGGTCTCTCAAGGTAAAAGAAGAGGTCGATAAGCAATTCAAAGCAGGCTTCATACAATTGTCTGAATATCCAGACTGGGTTGCAAACATCGTGCCGATACCTAAAAAGAACGGTAAGGTGCGGGTATGTGTGGACTTTCGGGATCTCAACAAGGCAATCCCGAAAGACAACTTTCCGTTGCCACACATCGACATACTGGTGGACAACACTGCCGATCATGCCCTTTTATCATTTATGGACGGGTACGCCGGGTACAATCAGATCAAAATGGCAGAAGAGGATATGAGTAAGACCACCTACATTATACCTTGGGGTACTTATTGTTACAACGTCATGCCATTTGGCCTCATAAATGTCGGGGCCACCTATCAAAGAACCGCCACGACCTTATTACATGATATGATACATAAGGAGGTGGAGGTTTATGTGGACGACATGATAGTCAAATCCAAAGGTCGAGACGGGCACATTGCAGCCCTAAGGAAGTTCTTCACCCGATTGCGCAAATACAACATGAGATTAAACCCTCAAAAGTGCAGTTTCGGGGTAACATCGGGCAAATTACTGGGCCATATCGTTAGCCAACACGACATTGAGGTTGACCCAGCTAAAATCAAAGCCATCACCGAGATGCAACCACCTAAAACCGAAAAAGAAATAAGGGGGTTTCTCGGGAAAGTTCAGTATATCAGCCGGTTCATTTCAAAACTAACCATGGTACGTGAGCCGATCTTCAAAAAAAACTGAAGATAGGGGAACGAACACTGTGGGATGAGAAATGTCAAGCGCCTTTCGACAAAATCAAAGAGATTATGTCTGCCCCGCCGGTATTAATGCCACCTCAACCTGGTTTGCCTTTGTCGTTATACCTAACAACGACCGAGACAGCCGTGGGGGCTATGCTAGCCCAGACGATCGACTCCAAAGAACGAGCTATCTACTACATCATTAAAAAGTTCTTGGAGTACGAATGCAAGTATACAATGCTCGAGAAAACGTGCCTAGCCCTAGTCTGGGTTACCAAGAAGCTTCGACATTATATGCTCAGTTACGAGGTACATGTACTATCCAAAATGGATCCTATCAAGTACCTGTTCGAAAAGCTCATTCTCAGCGGCAGGATGTCTAGATGAACTTTAATGTTGGCAGAGTTCGACCTCAAATTTGTGCCACTAAAAGCTATCAAAGGCCGGGTAGTGGCCGAGTTCCTCGCCGATAGTTTCGTAACCGAAGAAGGGCATACCGACACTTGGTCCTTCCTAGATGAAGATATATTCCATACTGATAAAGAAACATGCGATTTGTATTTTGATGAGGCATCCAATTTTCGAGGATTCGAAGTCGGGATTCTCCTAATTTCACCAAAAGGGGAACACACACCGTTATCCATTAAACTGGATTTTGACGTGACTAACAACGCAGCCGAATATGAAGCACGCATTAACGGGTTGCAATCCGCCGCTGATTTAGGAGTCACAAACCTCCGGGTCCACGGCGACTCATCTCTAGTCATCAACCAAGCTCTCCAAAAATGGAAGACTCGGAACGCCAATCTCGTGGCCTATCAGGCGCGAGTAAGGGTTCTCGAAAAACAATTCCAAAAGGTGGAATACATTTATCTGCCCCGGGAAGAAAACCAATTTGCGGATGCACTTTCCAAATTAACATCTTTATTGAATATCCCGGAGCACCTAACCAGCATGTCGATTTGCGTCGAAAGACGGTCCGAGCCGGCATATATCCAAGTTATCCAAGACATCAAAATAATTGATCCAGAACCTTGGTACCAGGCTATTCTAACCTCTTTGACAACAGGGGAATTTCCCCCGGGAACTGAAAACCGGGCCAAGAAAGCCTTGCGGAGATTGGCAACCCAGTTCTTCCGTACGGACGACGGACAATTATACAAAAAGATGGCACAGGGGGCTCTCCTCCTATGTGTCGACAAAATACAGACCGAGAAGGTTATGGCCGAAGTGCACGATGGCGAATGTGGTCCCCATATGAACGCCCAGATGCTAGTCCGGAAGATTATGAGGCTCGAATACTATTGGAATAGCATGAAGACTGACTGCCAGTTATATGTCAAGCACTGTCATAACTGTCAGATATTTGCCAACGTCCAGCATATGCCGTCATCTCTATTATACACCATGACATCACCATGGCCATTTTCGACATGGGGAATCGATATAATCGGGAAAGTAAACCCTTCCGGGACGGGAGGTCACCGCTTCATTTTGGTGTCTATCGACTATTTCACCAAATGGGTCGAAGCCGAGTCGTACCGGATTTTGAATGCTAAGCACGTTGCTAATAAGTTCATTCAAAACTAGATTATATGCCGATACGGGATCCCGCACGAGTTCATCAGTGACCACGGGACGCATTTCCAAACTGAGACCGCTACTTTGCTAGCCAAATATAAAATCCAAAGGCATACATCTTTGCCTTAGCGTCCCCAAACGAATGGAGCGGTAGAGGCAGCTAACAAAACAATTGTCACCATACTTAAAAACATGGCTGATAATTACCGGAACTGGCCCGATAAGATACCTTTTGCCCTATGGGGGTACCGAACGTCAATTGTCACCGCAACCGAAGCAACTCCATATTATTTGACGTACGGAATGGAAGTAGTCCAACCAGTCGAGCTGGAAGTACCGTCTCTCAGGATTTTACTAGAAAGCCAGGTGCCTGAAGCAGATTGGGTCCAAGCCCGATATGACTCGTTAGTTCTTTTGGACGAACGGCGGTCCCGGACCCTTAACAATATTCAAATATACCAGAAAAGGATACAACGGGCCTTCAACAAAAGAGTTAGGCCCAAAAATATCAAGGAAGGGGATTTGGTTCTCAAATCAGTCCGCGCATTACTACCAATTGACCCAAGAGGAAAATTCAAACCCAATTAGGCTGGGCCGTATCTAGTGAAGAAGATCCTATCAGGAGGAGAAGTGATGCTGACAGACTTGGACGGGAATGAATTCGTCAACCCAAGCAACTTGGACCAGCTAAAGCGTTACTACCCCTAAACCTTATCTCAATGTCATTTGCAAAAAGTTTATGAAAATTTATCTTTTTATAAATTTTCAAAATTATAAGCAAGTCAATAACTTAGGATTATTTATCCTACTGTTGCGCGCACCACAAACTAATAGTCTTGGTTCATTTCGAAATTGCAAAAATCCAAGCCTGAACTACGTTTGGTTGGATTCTACTAATTGTAGATACGTAGGCAGCCCCTCAAAAAGGCACAACCATCGCAATAACGAAAAGACATGAACTGTATTCATTAATATGTCTTTTATTAACTAAAAACCCGATAAACCCGGGAATTTCAAGATTACATCACACAAAAAAAATAAAAACAACAAAAAAGCACACCACAAAAATAATAGTAATATTTAAATAATAAAACTAAGGAGACTAGTATTTAGGGCATTTTGCCCTTTCCTTTGTCTTTTGGGTCGTGTGAAGCCCGATGTCGCCGGGACGGGGGCGAGCGTTCCCGGATCACAAGGGGAACCTCCTTTGCTCGAACCCATTTCTTCGAGAGCAGGTCTTCTGGCATTGTAACCGGTCCAAGACGAGCCCGCACGTGCTCAGGTAGCCTGCCTCGAGGACCAAGTCGGTCCTGAACTGTCAGCTTCGGGCCAAGTCTCCTTTTTAGGTCCGTCTGAGGGCTCACCCTCCCCCGCGCACCTCTAGGACAGGACCCTTCAGCTTGAGTCCTAGTTCTCCATCTCTGACCTGACATCAGAGGAACCAATGTAGCTGGGGTGTCACCTTCGTCAAAGAAGCTTCTGTTATCCTTAGGTTGCTCCCTACGAAGCAGGTCGAAAGTTTCATCAACTTTTATAGCATCTCGGTCCTTGGCAGAATCTGCTTTCGTCTATTTCACGTAAGAGTCTGATATCCAAATTAAGTGAAGAGACTTGGGAATAGACGATGTGGGCCGGGTATACCATCGTTGCATCCAGGTGTCACACATTGGTCAGTCAGCCGGGTAGATTCACTCACAATTGCTTCAATTTTTGGGATTCTCTGAGACCAACCATACTGCCTAAGTATGCGGTCGGGGTAAAGGTGAATTGTCTGCCTAAAGGACAAGATTACCTGATAACGGGCCTTATCCCTCGGCGCCAAACCCGTCCGAACGTAAATAGGCCACCACGGCACCACCCATCGGATCAACCGACCGCTATGAAAAGACAGCACTTCATCCCAATATTTCTGAGTGATGTGGCGAGAAAAATCAATGGCCCGTCTCCTTGTCATCACCTGATTAGGTCGGTATCGACTTGGGTCAAGGGGAGGATTTATGATCGATAGCCTCTCAAATAACCAAAGTTGAAAAAAGAAACAAAAATTATAAGTTCTCGAGGTAAAATTGATGTCCGCCTAGTGTCACTCGATCGGGCAGTGGGTTTTCAACGAAGGCACTCGATCGAGTGCCAGGGTGACTCGATCGAGTGCTTGTTGTAGCAGAATATCGCGAAAAAAGCGAAAAATTGAAAAATCGGAAAAATCTGAAGCGATATACCTGCAGTAGATGGGTGCTCCCGGTCAGACGAACCGACGGATCCCTTTTGCGATTATCCAAACCCTGGATAATTTCCCCTGTAATCAGCCAAGCCGGACTACGCTCCGTCTCCATGAGGTCAACCACAGTAAAAAGTCGAACGTTGCTCATACACGACAGCAAATCCATGTGACCTTCAAAGGCATAAACGTGGAGCATACAAAAAGCGAAAGCCCTACGACTATGGGCCAGCCTGGCCCGGACATCGTGCGGGTTCATAAATTTTTCGGCCAAGTCAAGCAAAGAAATATTATCCCTTTCCGTCATGCGGGATACCTCCATATGGGAAACTCCTAAAAACTCCCGTAGCTTCCTCCTAGGATTGTGAACTAAAAATGGGACAGCAGGACGAAGTAAAGGGTTCCATCCTCCTACAGCAGCAATTTCCTCAGGTATAGGACAAATCTCTCCCCGAGGAAGGGCAAAAACGTGGTATGTATCATCCCAGTAGGACAGACAAGCATCAAGAAGGTAGTGATCCACCTATATCTGACGGATCGTGAACAACTGAGTAATACCCGCCTGATTCAAAGTTACTTTATCTGCGTCCCTAAAGCGTCGAGATCAATCTTGCAACATTGCGGTCAAACGTTCGATTCCCATGGTTAGATTTCTTGAAAAAGATAGGAGTTCTCTTTTGTTAATAGAAGAGGGTTTTGGGAGTTATGAGAAAACTAAAACAGGAGATGGGTATTTATAACACCAAGCCCTGATAACCCTCCTACCTTTAGGATTCCTTAATCTGAGTGGGTCTAGGCATACAGGCCCAATCTCAGTTTCCTCATATCAGTACAGGAATAAAGTCATCCCGAGCATTCCTATTCCTTTTAAAAAAAAGTCAAAATTTTAGATTTTCAAAAAAAAATTAAAAAAATCCGAAAAAAAAAAATTCATAATTTTTATTCCCCAGCGTGAGTCATGTTTTACCTAAATGTTGCATGCAAAATTTTATAACCGTACACAGGTACAATTCAAGGCTTCAGAAGCAAGCCCGCGCAATTCACTAAACTCCCCAGCAGAAAGCCCAAGGCGGCATTTCTCCTAAAAGCAGCACGGAATGTTTCTAAATACAGGTGCACCCAGGATTTCAAAGGCAAATCTCACTCCCCGCAGAGCTATCAACACCAACTCAGGTATGATTTCTGTCTTATGGTTGGCGAGCCCTTTCACGCAAGTCTAGTGGACTATAAACGACCCGATCGAAAGTATACCAGGTCTTAATTGGCCTGGTAACTACTTTGACTTTCACCTTGTCCAAGCCTCAGTTAGAGTGGGGGCTCTGTAGACACCCACATTTGGCTGCCAAGTGTCTATGGCAGTTTCCGACAAACACCAGATGATGATCGCACTCAAACGGGATTTAACATAGTCTAACATGGGCTCAAAATCGTTAGCATTTGGCTTGGGCTTTTTACGGGGTACAAATCTCACAAAACCAACCTCAAATCCAGGCCCAGTGGGTCATTTCCAATCAAATAAGACTAATTTAGGTCAAAACCAACACAAAAGGCAAAACCGTCTTTTAGCGACCGGGTCAAACCCTGGTCAAAGACATTTCCGAGACATAAAAAATCAGTCGCGCCACTTCGAAAGTCTGACTCGAAGTCAAAGACTCCACAAAAATCAGCTATAAAGAAGATCAAAGCAATTAAACAACTCCATTAGAGATAAAATTCAATCTCTAAAAGGACCTCCCACCCGACCAGACCTACTCGATCGAGTGGACCGGCCCACTCGGTCGAGTAGGCTCATAAAACCCACGAGAACCAGTGTCCGACCGGGCACTCGATCGAGTGCCATGCACCACTCGGTCGAGTGGCCTCTTTTTTATCGAAAACCGGAACTTCATCTTATCCAAAACCGGGTGTTTACTTTCACCCAAAACCGGGCTTTCTCTATCCAAAGACGGGGTATTTTCCTGTAAATACCCCACCTCCCTCAACACAATACACACCCTACAACCTCTTTACAACGACGACTTTACACAACTCTTTGCAACCTTACAACTTTTACAACCCGACAACCTTAAACCCTCTACACCTAAACCACCATAACTCTCCTACATTCCCTCGAAGCTTCCATGCCTAAGCCACAGCTAGACAAGCCCTGTTCCGAGAATACAAAGCATGTAGGTTGAGGGTGCCAAATCTAACACCGTTTTATTCCTTTTCTCTCTTTCCTTTCTCTCGTCTCTCTCGTCTCTTTCGTTTTTTTCGTCGTCGTCATCGTCTTTTCGTTTTTTTCTTCCTTTTTAATATCGTCTTAATATTATTAATATCTAATTAACGTAAAACATCGCACATACATCGATTTATCAAAACAATTTTATATCGAGTATACCTAAAGATAAATCTCGTTCTAAGATCTTCCTAATCCCTTTACGAGTCGTAACAGAGGTGGCACCCTTTCGAGGAGCGCCGCCATAAACACTCAAAGGCCCAGAGTAATCGCGGAAATTTATCGTTAGGTGCACTAGATCTCGTTTTTCAAAGGTTAGAACGAAACCTGTTGATGCAGATCGAATATCACATAATCCGCAAGGATCAGTTACGATGTCATGACGCGGAGGGAATCGATTTTCGCTCTAATCAAACACAAATAAAAGCAAATTCAAAATCCAAATTCCGAAAACGAACCATAGTTCGTACAGGGGGCACTCCTCAAAAAGTGGGCAGAAGGTTTTTTTCGAGGATTACTCGATCGGGTCCCTCTGTGACTCGATCGAGTGGCCTTTGTCACGTCAAAATCGTGAGCCTTCAACAAATTTCAAGCCTCGATAAATCTTTTTTAACGACATCGGTCAACACGTGTCAAGTCCATCACGTGTCCTACTCTTTTTAAAATCATGCATCATGGCTTATTTTGTCGTTTCTAACCCGATTGTTTCTATTTTGGCGCTTTATTTTCGTTGTTTGTTTTATTGTACTAAAACGAACCTCGCATGCTAAATACAACTTCGACATAATTCAAAGATGCATTAAACGACGTAGATCAAACATAATTCACATGTTTAGTAGAAAATACTGTTTGCATAACATTTCAACCGAATTACTAACGCGCGTATTCTAAAATCGAACGATATCTTAGTAGAGGCCGCTAAGTGCGGGCGGGGTTGGGTGTTCTTTGTGAACTTCCCAACACATACCCTCACCCCTTACTCAGAACCATGGTTTCCGGATGCCCGAAACCATTGGTGCACGAGAGTCATTCAATACACGGTAACCGATAATGTCGGTATCGGTATCGCAATGCAAAAGGACGAACCCCATAAACACTGAGATAGAAATGGGCCGTACTTTGTGCACAGCCCACCAAGATATAGAGTGGGTTCGAATGGGCCCGAACTCCTACAAAGTTCGATGGCGACTCCAACTTCGATTTAAATTTCAACCCGAGATCCATCTCACATGAGATTCATTCGCCTCCCAAAACCCGCGCGTGGCCGTGTCGGGGTGGATCTATGTCATGTCCACACACATCCTTTACTATCATCACCCAATCAAATTCTCATCTTACCACTTACATCACATATACCTTCTACAACCTCTACACCTTCTCCACCGAATAATCCCATCCCCAATAATCCTTCCACATCATCTACTTCACAAAATTCACCACTAACCCCACCATCACCGAAAACTCCACCACAAAATCAAAATCCAACCCTCCAAATTCTCCAAATCCAAACCTATCACAACCACCAATCCAACCAATGGCGACCTTAGGTTCCCATTCTCAACTTACACACGAAGAAACACCTTCACCGGTTGATTTCGGAGAAATTCCCGAGAATTATGAATTGAAAGCTTCTTTGACAAATGCGGTTCAACAAGATACCTTTCCATGGTTTTTCCCAAGAAGATGCCCAAGAGCATATTGCATCATTCAAAGAGAAATTAGTCGGGACCCGTCTTAATGGGCTAACTTCATGCCAATTGCACTGTAACAGCCCTAAATTTTCGCGACGAAAATAAAAATCCAAACAAGGAAAATTCAAAGTTGTTACTCCGCACTTAGCTCACAAAGCTAAGTGCAAGGCAAATATAATAATATAACTCGACCGAGAAAGAAATTTGATAGAAAATAATTGAAACAAAGTATAATTTCGATACTTAATTAAATGAAAACGTTGCAGCGGAAGACTTAAATTTTACAAAATCCAAAACGGTTTAAAACAATTGTCAACCGATAATCCGATATAAATATAAATGACTCGGAGCCAAATTAAATAATTAAAGTCCTTCCTCGCTCAGCGAACCCCGAAACCAGAATGCACCCATGCAGCATAACAAGTGTACCTATCAATTGTACCCAAAACCACGAATAGGTACAGGTTCCAGTGGTGGAATGACCCAAAACAAAAGTTACCTATCTATCAATTGTACCCAAAACCACGAGTAGGTACAAGTTCCGGTGGGGGAACGACTCAAAACAAAAGGGCGTCAGCAAAGCTGAGTAAAATATATTATAATGAAAACGTAACACAATAATTATAATTTGTAGTAACTGAAACCAAAGTTAAAAGTCACCGTTTTGATACCAGAACACAATACTGTAAAAACAGTAGTTAAAAACCAAAACCAACCAAAAAATATTTTTCAGCACCTGTGTGCCAAGGTCCTACCCTTGCACAGTCTAAAGGTAACCACATGTGCTTAGTTCGACTTATATAGTGTGCACCTCTCGCATTTGGACAGTCAGTAGTTTGAAAGTGCCAAAGGAGAAAGTCTAACTACCTAGCAAGTGGGGGCCGAATACCCCACTTAAATATAACTCGGGCTAAGAGTTCAGTTTCGGGACGAAGTCACAGGAACGTCGTAAATGCACCTTAAACCAACTAGACCAACAGAGCTCCCAGAGTCTGTTATAACCTCCAAAAATTTTACCAAAACAATACCAATGTCTGACTCGTGTCACAAGTTCAATATCCAAAATATTAAGAGTATCATAAAATTCATCATTGACAAAATAATTTACAAAACCGTTTTAAAAATATAATTTAAACCGAACATGCTCTTTGCTTAAATGTGAAAAGGGTAAAACGTCCTTACCTCTCAAGACGGTCAATCCAGACTAATATCAATCCAAAAATTCTTTCTCCTCGAACCCCCAAACTACAAATAATATAAATGATTTAATAACTATCCAATTAATATTAAGATGACCCAAACTCAACGTTCAATTCTTCTATGATAAAACTAGCTGAAGATGACATTCTCACACTAACCTCATTGTATACTCTTTATATACCAAAATAGGCACCAATTACAACACATCTCAACTAAATTATTTACACATCTCCTTTGTCTACACTTTATTCATGAGTCCAATATGAATATGCAGGAAAATTATAGGGGGAGTTAATCTCTTACTTCGTAGTAAGAGGATTGCGCTGAATTTGTTATATTACACATTTGCACAGAATCAAGTGGAATGCGGAACATTATTTTCAATCTTCTACAATCTCGTATATTAGGGATATATTTTCAATATTATATTGTTTATCACATTCTGAGGATGACCCCTTGTGGCACCGAAGTCTCACTAATATAGTAGGGATATTCGATTGGATTCGATTATTTAAATATTACTTTCTACAATATTATTTATTTTCAATATTATTGTTACCATCTCAAATTATATTAGATATATATACTACAATCTCGTATATATCCATAATATAGACTCTAATTACAATCTTATATCTTAATTCTAATCAAATATGACTTGATATCATCTTATTTTAAGATGGAATCTTTTAATTTTATTATAGTCGTGATTATTATAATAATGAAAATCAATCTTAGTTCATTTAGTCAAGCTTTAAACAAAAATATTATAATTTGAGGATTGACTAATAGTGAATAATTTGGTTACATTTTGATTAATTAATAATTTAATAGCATTAAAAACGAATTACTTTCTTAATTTTTCTTAAATTAAGATATTGGAGTGTATAACTTTAGGGTTAATTTAGTGATAATGAAATTAATAAGATATTGGAGAATAGTGGTAAAGAAGAATTACTAAATACTTAAGGTTAAGGGTTCGATTTGCATATAGCTCATTTTTCTTTCTTTTTTTATGGTGGATAGCTTTAGGCGGGAAAAATTGGAGTAAAGTTATTCTTTTAGTGGTAAGGGAATAACAAAAGTTGTTTGCCTACAATAAGGAAATTTCTATATTCAGAATATTTACGTAGAATGAGGACATAAATAATGTTTCGTTTAACTTTGAGTACAAATAACTAATACGGAGTATTAAAGTAATGTTATTTTTGGTAATAAAAAAATGGTAAGCGTTCTTGTAGTGTACAATTGGAAAACTTTAGTGCAGTCCCTAACTACCACCTTAAAATTAAAACATCCTCAGCAGGAAGAAGTTTTCAAACCTAAAACCTCGAAGAAACAAAAAAAATTAAAAAAAAGGCTGAACAGTAATGGTGAGATGGGTGTTCTGCCATGGTGATGAAGATGTAAATATTCTCCAGAAAATGTAAGTATTTCGAATTGTTTTTTCGTTAATATGTAACTTATATCAAGTAGTAAGCACAATTAGGGATTGGGTCTACTTTTATTAGGGTCGAATTTGAGAGTTTCTTAGCTGGTAACCATTGAAATAAAGTTCAATAAACTATAGACACGTAAATTTAGGTGTAATCATGATGATATTTGATCTGTAACCATTTAAATTATGGATTTGATTAGACATAATTCTACCCTAAATTCGGAAATGATGTAGGCACGTAAATGAGGGATTTGATGGTTAAATTAAAACGTGTCTATCATGCAGTAAATGAATATCTCGAAAATAGATAAGTAATAATTACAAAAGTGGGTGAGTGGAATTTCAATCAGTCATATATACTCTTCATCAAAAGATTAAAAGCGGTTAAAGCAGAAAATTGGAAAAAAAAAACCAAAAAAATGGTGGTAGCATGTACCCTCCTACGTGCATTATTGCAAATCTACCATTTGAAATAGTTGATAACAAGGTAACCAGTAGATCACTAACTGGTTTAAGGCACAGGCTAAGGTGTTTGGGTTACCCGGTGGAGAAGATAATGCTAAAGTGGGTTACTGGTCCAAATGGTCCGATGTTCACCAGAGCTGCAGTCATCTATTTCAGGAGCGGTTATCAGAACTACCTTTTCGCGTATAAGCTGCAGCGGATTTTTGAAGACTTTGGGAAAGGGAAACCTGAGATAGTGATGCAGATTGATCCTTATGGAAGCGCTTGCCACACCTCGGGTACATCGGTCGCATGGGGTAACCACAATCTACATAAAAGTATTTCACCGCTGCAAAGAGGATATATTGAGTGAGACAACAAAATTGATAACGTTTCTAGATGAAAATTGTTGTCAAAAAATGTGGCACATATACAGTCGCAAAAGAGAGGTGGATGGTAGAAAGAACTTACTCAATGTCTTCTAGCTTGATGTTCCTGCATTTGAAACCATTTTTGTTTTCTATCATCGCACCTATTTCATAAAGTTTTCCGACAACATTTAACACATTGAAAGAAATTAATAATAATACGACTTCCTGAATGAGATGGACTGAAGATTAGTTATATGAAAGTGAAAAGGGGTTCGAGGATTACCTATGTACTGTCCGGAGGGAGTTCTACCACAAAGTATGTCTTCGAATTTTGCGAAACGATAGCACTTATTGGGTATAGGTTTGTCGTTGGGCAAATGTGTTACTTTCGTCGAGAATTCCACATTAAACCTGCAAGGATGCAACGTTGCTTTGTCTTTTCCGGAGTTAGTAACAACAGTCAGGCTTCGAATGTTGTATGCCTCACCGACAATGAAATAATTCTTGAACTTATGCAGCAACAATTTCTTAATTGAAGCTTGAACCAAGTCATTCTAAAAGAACATATGAAATATTAACATGTATCAAAACCTTCGATAACAAAGAACGAATTCGACACTAAACATCCACTACTAAAAACAGAGGAAACTGTTGTGGACATTTTGCGTCGGACAAATAATCTGACGCAGGTGTTTAAGTTGTGTCGCAGTGCGTCGGATTAACCGACGCTATCCGCCACCATGGAACAAGCGCCAATAATTTCACGTTGGCGCCACTATGTGGCAGTGCTGTGGCAGATTAGCTGACGCAAATTCGACCCAATACGAAGGTGTTGCGTCGGCTAATCCGACGCACTATCGTCAAGTCAACGCGTCTTCTGACGCGGCCAGTCAAGAGGGCGACGCATATTGCATCAAATTAGCCGACGCAAAATTGAAATTTGCGTCGACTAATCCGACACAAAGTTTTTTAGCTTAAATAAAAATAACGCGACATTACAACATACCCACATAACCCGACTCCCCCAAACCCCCCTCTCCATAAGGCGATTTCGAAGACGAAGCGTGGCCACCCCAAATCTCACCCACCTCTGGCATCCCACCCACCTCCGATGACTCACCCTGCGCCCTAAATCGGCCCCCAAAATCAAAACACTAGGTCCTTCTCATCCCCTTCTCTGGCGAACACCACCGGACCCAGCTTCGACGAACCCAAAATCAGGTATGATTTTCGTCCTTCTTTCCGGTTTGTGTTCTTCTCTTAACCCTAGGTTTGTATTTTTGATATGTATTAAGTTTTATTAATTGTGTTAGATTTGAGGATAATTGTGTTGGATTTAAGTTAGAATTGTTAGAATTAAGTTAATTGACATAATAACTGTTAGATTTGAAGATAATTATGTTGATTGACATAATTATGTTTGATTTGAGTTAATTGATTTAATTGAGTTACAATTATTAGATTTATGTTTGATTTTAGAATTGTTATTTATGTTGGGTTATTGGAATTGTTAATTGTTGGATTTTGTTGGTTAATTGTTATAATTGTGGTGGTCTGGTGGAATGATGTTGTTAGAATTTTGTATTGTTGGTTAATTATGTAGTTGACCTTTGTAGTAGTATAATGGAGAATTAGTAGTAGTGGTAGTAGTACAAGTAGGAGATTAATAGTTGTAGTAGTATAAGTAGAAGATTAGTAGTAATAGTAGATTAGTAGTAGTATATTGGTAGTAGTAGATTTGTTGAACTAGATTAGTAGTAGTACAGTACTAGTATTAGTAGTAGATTAGTAATATTAGTAGTGGTATTAGTATTAGTATTAGTAGTAGATTAGTAATATTACTAGTGGTATTAGTTGTAGTAATAGTAATGAATTATTAGTAGTATTAGTAGTGGTATTAGTAATACTACTTCATTACTACTACGACTACTAATACCACTACTAATATTACTAATCTGCTACTAATACAAGTAATGTACTACTACTAATACTACTACTCTACTACTAATATACTACAACAAATCTACTAATACTACTACTACTATTATTCTACTACTATTATTCTACTACTAATCTTCTACTACTACTACTACTACTAATTTTCTACTTCTACTACTACTAATCTACTACTTCTACTAATTTTCTACTTCTACTACTACTAATCTTCTTCTACTGCTACTACTACGTACTACTACTACTACTAATTTTCTACTTTTACTACTAATCTACTACTACTACTACTAGTACTAATTTTCTACTTCTACTCCTACTAATCTACTACTACTACTACTACTACTAATTTTCTACTTCTAGTACTACTAATCTACTAATACTACTTCACTACTACTAATACTAATCTACTACTAGTACTAATACTAATCTACTAGTACTACTACTACTAATGCTAGTAATACTAATACTACTATTACATAAACAATACTAAAAAAAAGGGTAATTCGTTGTTGTTTTTTAAATTTTAGTAGTTAGTGGTGGTAATAACAGTAAGTATTAATGTTTTTGATGAGTGTGTTGAGATATGATTGTTGGTGTTTTTTGTTTTTGTTATGTATTGTGCATAAAGACTGTTGGATATCTACTCAGACCCACCTAGTACCCGTTCAAGAGCTACTCATTAGGAGTAATTCTTGGACGGTCCCCGTTTTGGGACTGTTCTTGTACTTTTCATGTCGCTTTGGTGGTAAACATGAAATTTTGTTGTGTTGGTAAGAGGAAAATTTGGTGATAATTCCCTCAATGTTCTTTGATTACATATGCGGAGTTTTCATATACTCCACATTGTGCTTTTGGAGAACTGAGGCAAATTGCTGCCGATTTTTTTTCTTATCGACATAACACAATTTCGTGTTTATCAGTGACATGGGACGTACAAGAATGAGTTTAGGTTGGAGTGATAAGGTCCCCGGTGAGGAATCGTTTCAAAATTGATGAGTGTGAGAGTTCGAACTGGTGGACAAATTAAAGCCACCGTTTTTCTTCAATGTGCATTTCCCCTGTTGTTGTACCCTACTTCAAATTATAAGTAATTGTTAGATGTTGTTGAATGCTTTCCTCACGCCAATTTTTTCATGTGTACATACCCTGAACATTCATAGTTCAATCCATATAGAATGAATAGAGTAGAACGAAGGTGGATGTAGGAAAGACTGGCCGAAAATTGAATTTAGAGACGGAGTGGAGGAGTTCATCAAGTTCTCCTTAGATAATAACCCCCACTACACTAACGAGCAGCTTAGGTGCCCATGTAGAAAATGCCAAAACTGTGCCTTAAAACATGAAGTAGATGTTAGAGAGTGTAGACACCCGCATTTTGCCTGCTAGTGTCTATAGCAGTTCCCGACAAAACACCCGATGATGATCGGACGCAAACGTGACTTAGTATACTCGGATTTGGACCCGAAATCAATAATATCTGACATGGACTTTTAGCGGAGTAATAATCTCACAAAACAGACCTCAAATCCAGGCCCAGTGGGCCGTTCCGAGCAAAATGAGACTAATTTGGGCCAAAACCGACACCAAAAATAAATCCCGTCTTTTAGCGACCGGGTCAAAACCCGGTCAAAGACGAAACCGTCTCATAAATCAGCCAGGTTCAGCTGGCGCACAAATCCAAATTCAAAAAATCAATCAAAACAACAAAATCAATTCTTTCCTATTTTGTCTCGATTTGCTTGACCCACTCGATCGAGTGGATTGACCCACTCGGTCGAGTGGAGCGTCATTTTCCGGATCATGCCCATTTTCTAGGGCACTCGACCGAGTACACTAGGGCCACTCGATCGAGTGACCCTAGGTCATGGGGTAAACTCTATAAATACCCCACGACTCCCACACATTTGACACAAGTTTTTCCTAAGGTTTTAACCTACATTTACCCCACATTTTCAGCCATACTCTCTACACTATAAGTCTTAGCAACCCTAAGCACTACACACACAAAAACCGAGTGCCTTGTCCCTCGAAAAATCGACAAACACACACACATATACACACACACACCATAACTTGCATACATCCTCGATACTCCGACGTCCCGTCACTGTTTACGAGTCCATTTCCGAGGTCCCTACTAAGCATGTATGTTGAGGGTGTCCTAAACCCCATTTCGATCCTTCTTACTCTTTTATTTACGCTTTTCTATCGTTTACATTATATCTATACTAGTATTATAATTCTAACTTCTAACATAATACTAACATTTTAATTTTTCGTATTCTAACTTTTTACATTCTCGTTACTAACTTTATTATACCGCGTATACTTATATATAAACTAGTATCAAAATCCGGTTCTAAATCCGTTTGACTACGATGTTTGCCTAAAGTCCGTCTAATCCCTTTACGAGCAACGACGGAGGTGGAGCCCTTTCGAGGAGCCCCGCCCCAATGTACTCAAGGGCGTGACGTGATCGCAATCGGTCGTAGTTGAACGTATTTAATTCTATTTCTATAATTAGTACGGAACCCGTTGACACGAAAACCGACATCACGTAACCCGAAAGGGTTAGTTTCGATGTCGTGACGTAGAGGGATGCATTCCGTTGCTAATTCAAATTTTCTAATATAAACGTTTTCATAAAGTCCCGACAACGGTATTATAATCGTACAGATACATGATTATAGTACCGGAGGTCAAGTTAAATTCAAATCGTGCGATATTTGTATTTAATTTGACCAACCGTCGATTTTAAACCCAAAAACGAAACGAGTTGACACTCGTACAGGGGCTACTCGACCGAGTGCGTAGGCCACTCGATCGAGTAGCGTCCATAAAACTGGGCAGACACCTTTTCGAGGACACACTCGACCGAGTCAGACCATGACTCGACCGAGTGGGTCCTGTAACCCAGAAAACCGAGAGCTTAAATGCAACATTTAAGCCTCGTCTTTTTTACGACTTTTAGTCGACACGTGTAAAGCCAATCACGTGAATCCATTTTCCAAAACTCACGCTCATCACGACACCTTAACGACTTTGATCGATTTTTCGACGTGATAAGTCGGGACAAGGCATCGAGGCATAGGATCGGGCTAGCATCACGCTTAGGTCCTATGTCTCCGTCCTTCGTTTAATACACAACGCAATGTGTATTTAATCGGGGTTCGTCCATTCACACGGTTCACGGTCTAGTTTGTATACGGGTCCGTTCCTAACCTTCTTATTATTTATTATTCCATTTCTATATCGCTTACGTAATTTTTGTATTGGCCGGGTTGTATTTCCGCCCGTGTAACTTGTACGTTATTTATTTTTGAGTTTCATTTATTTACTTGCTTACCGCTTTATAAATGAACCTCGCATGCTAAATCATTTCAACCATAATCAAGATGCATTAAATGACGTAGTTAATCAACAACTCGCATGCTTAGCCCGAAAACGCTGTTTGCATATCATTTAATCGTTTTACTAGCGCGCGCACACGAACACGAACGATGTCTTAGTAGAGGCCGCCATGTGCGGGCGGGGTTGGGTGTCCTTAGTGGGCTTCCCAACACGTACCCTCACCCCTTACTCAGAACCTCGGTTTCCGGATGCCCGAAACCGTTGGCGCACGAGAGTCATTCTTTACACGATACCGGTGTAGATGGTATCGGTATCGCAATGCAAAGGGACGGGCCCCATAAACTCTGAAATCGAAGTGGGCCGTACTTTGTGTATAGCCCATGACGACATAGAGTGGGCTCGAATGGTTCCAAATTACCATAAATTCGGTGGCGACTCCAACTTTGACTTAAATTTCGAACCCGAGAACAATCTCACCACGAGATTCATTCGCCTACCCAAACCCGCGCGTGGCCGCGTCGGGGTGGACCTACGTCATGTCCACAATTTGGCGACTCCGCTGGGAACACCTGATGTACCACATGTCATCGGGGTTCCTAGGGTGAGACTCGAAGAGAAATCGTTCGTATATTAGTGTGCGCGCATTAGTTTAATGATTCATGCATAACCCAAATTTCGCCCGGGCCGGTTACTTGTGACCGACGTCCCACTATACCACGGTGCATTCCTACATGGGTGCACTAAAGACTTCGATGGCGGAACTCACCGGGGTTTTACGGCAGGTCCTAAGCCCAAATCGGCTGGGGAGTCCGTCCCGTTTCGTGAGAATGCTATCGTTGTTGGTATAGACCCTACTTTGACCGACCGAGACTTAGTGTAAAGCATACATAATCGTCGTTATAATGCTTGTTTGACTACGTGCTACTTGGTTTCCGTGTCATTTTTTTTCAAAAAACCATCATTTCAAAAAATGTATCTTTCCAAAAACACCCAAATTTTGAAAAACCCGAAATGCTGTCCGTTCCGGGACCCGTCTTTTCAAAATATCCAATTTTCAAAACTCGGAATGCCGCCGAAATTTAGGATCAATGATTTGACTCAAAATATCCTTTTTCTCTAGTCGGCATGCTGCCCATTTTAATTCTTGGACTTCCAACACCACTCTGATTTTCTGAATTTTCAAAATTCTAATCTTGGTTTTCGAAATCCCGTGTTCAATTTCCGAACTCTCGGAGGTTCACTCATTTTATATTCGAAATTCAAACATCCAACTTTCCTAGTAAGCCTTCCTTATTATAGGACCTACCGTCTAGCCGAGTGTCGGGTCTTTGCATAGTATGTCGAAGGTCTATAGCGTCGAAACTCTGCCGATCCTATATCGCGAGTTCCCCCCCTTTCCCGAGTCCGCCTTATCTGTCAAGGCACAACCAACCCGCGTAGGGCATACCCCTATAAAGGAAAGTCCGTCTATACACTCGAGTCAAAAGTCTGGGGAAAAGTCTCACGTGGACCTTCCTTCGAACGGGATTAGGCCCACAAAGCCAAAATCCTAAGGAAGCTATACCACCCATCGAGTCATCCGTCTAGATGTATTTCTGTAGACACCCGCATTTTGACTGCCAGGTGTCTATGGTAATTTCCAAAAAACACCCGATGATGATCGGACGCTAACATGTTCTAACGCGCTCGGATACGGGCTCGAAATCAATAATGTCCGGCATGGGCTTTTAACGGGATACAAATCTCACAAAACCAACCTGAAATTCAGGCCCAGTGGGTCCATCCGAGCAAAATGAGACTAATTTGGGTCAAAACCGACACCAAAAATAATTCCCGTCTTTTAGCGACCGGGTCAAAACCCAATCAAGACAAACCCGACACAAAAAGCGACCTGATACGTTCGAAATCAGCCATGATCAGCCAAATCAACCCAAATTAATGCCAAATCAATCACAATCAATCAAGAGCAAATCAAGGCAATCACGCCCAAAATAACCCGAGTGGAGCCTCACAAAAATGGTCCAGGTGCATCCGCGAGGGCACTCGACCGGGTGCACCCGTGCCACTCGGTCGAGTGACCCATGTGTCGGGGCTCCCTATAAATAACCGTCAACCTTTGACACAAACACAACTCTTGGAACACTTTTCACCCTTCAAAAATTCAGCCAACCTTGCACTCATCTTACACCCTACACTTTGCAACACCATTCTCGACATCACAATACACACGAAACCGAGCCATACATACACACCATCAACTCCTCCTACATATCTCGACGTTCGCGTGCCATTGTCGCCGTTTGACGAACCGTATCCCGAGAAGCAAGAACATGTAGGTTGAGGGTGTGACAATTCAACACCGACTTTTCCTTCTTCATCCTTTTTCTCGATCTTTTATGTATATTTATATTTATGCTTATAGTATTATATTTAGTCGATAGTTACGACATTACTAACATCTAACATTTATTTCTTGCATCTAACATCTAACGCTAACATCTTACTTATCGCATTTTAATTATCGTTATGTACATTTTATTATAATATTATGTACCGCATATGTGTGTGTATATATATATATATTTTTACGTAATAATTTCAAAACTTGGACCCAAACACGTTTAATTACGATGATCATTTTTATGGTTCGTTTATTAACACGATCCCGATCATTCGTAGTTGAACGCGTATACATCCATTTCTGCGATTAGTACGGAACCCGTTGATACGAAAATCGACATCTCATAATCCGTAAGGATTAATTTCGATGTCGTGACGTAGAGGGACACAATTTTGTCACTAATCAAAATTTTCAAACTAATAAACATTTTTATAAAATTCCGGTGACGGTACTATAGTCATATAAAACATGACTATAATACCGAAAAACTGAGTTAAATTTGAATCGTCAATATTTTTATTTAACTCGGCCAACCATCGATTTGAGACGCATAAAAATACATGAGACACTATTCGTACAGGGGCTACTCGACCGAATACGTAAGCTACTCGATCGAATAGCACCCAAAAATTTGGGCAGTAGCCACGTTTAATGACACACTCGACCGAGTCAGATCACAACTCGGTCGAGTGGGTCCTGTAACCCAGAAAACCGAGGGCCTCGACACACATTTCGAACCTCGTCCTTTTTTTCGACTCTAGTCATCACGTGTAAAGACAATCACGTGACCCTCCTTTCTTCAAAACCCACACATGTCACGACACCTAAGACAATTTTGATCGACGGTCTCACTATTAATTTTGCGTTGACGACTCCGTAGTCGTATCCGACGCATAATTAATTTAGACCCCAATTTATCGACATGATAAATTGGGACCTGGCATCGGGATTTAGGATCGGGCTAGCACCACGCCTAGATCCTATATCCCCGTCCTTCGGTTAGTACATAAAATAATATGTATTTAATTGAAGTTAGTCCATTTACACAATTCACGGTCTAGTTTATACACGGGTCCATTTGTAATTATTGCTCGTCATTTCGATTACATATATTTTGGCTATTATGTTTTATTGTTCATCGTATTGTGAATTCCGGGTTGTATTCCGCCCGTGTAACTTCTAACCGATTTATTATTGCTTTGCTTTATTTATTTACGTTTTACCGTTTATAAATGAACCCTCACATGCTAAATCACTTCGACAATAAATTAGATGCATTAAAATGACGTAGCTCACATTTAATTCGCATGCTTAGCTAAAACGCTGTTTGCATATCATTTCCCTGAATCACTAACGCGCATATTAGAAAGTCAAACGATGTCTTAGTAGAGGCTGCTATGTGCGGGCGGGGTTGGGTGTCCTTAGTGGGCCTCCCAACACGTACCCTCACCCCTTACTCAGAACCTCGGTTTCCGGATGCCCGAAACCGTTGGCGCACGAGAGTCATTCTTTACACGATTACCGGTATAGATGGTATCGGTATCGCAATGCAAAGGGACGAGCCCAATAAACTCTAAAACCAAGATGGGTCATACTTTGTGTATGGTCCATAGCGATATAGAGTGGGTTCGAACGGTTTCGAATAACCATAAAATTCGGTGGCGACTCCATTTCGACTTAAATTTCAATTCGATCCATTCTCATATGGAGGTGCATTCGCCTACCCAAAACCCGCGCGTGGCCGCGTCGGGGTGGACCTACGTCATGTCCACAATTTGGCGACTCCGCTGGGGATTAACCGATGAGTGCCTAACCATCGGCACCCTCAGGGTGAGACTCGAATAGAAATCGTTTGACAAATACAATATGCGTTTTAGTTTTACGGTTCATGCATAACCCCATATTTTCCCGGGCCGGTACTGGTGACCGACGTCCCACTATACCACGATGTATTCCGCCTTGGATACGTTAAAGGTGTTTATAGTCGATTCGTATGGACTTTGCGGCATGTTCTAAGCTCAACTCGACTTAGGAAGTCCGTCCCGTTTCTCGTCTAGACTATGAACACTGGTATAGACCCTCTCTAGACCGACCGAGACTTAGTGTAAAGCATACATGGCGTCGTTATAATGCTTGCGTGACTATGTGCTGCTTGGTTTCCGTGTCGTTTTTCAAAAACCGTCATTTTCAAAAATGCATCTTTTCAAAATATATTCAAATTTCAAAACCTGGGACACATACCGAATTTAGGACTTATGATTTTACTCAAAACAGCCCACTTTTTAGCCGGTATGCTGCCCAATTCAAAACTCGAAAATATTTTCGAACTTTCAAAATCGAGGCCGGATGTATTTTCCGATTTTCTTGAAAAAAAATCGGGCCTTTCCCCGAGCTTTCTCGGACTTTCCAAAAATAATCATTTTCAAAACTTTCCTCTCCCTTAGGACCTTCCCGTATTTAGCAGTGTCGGGTCATGTCATAAGTAGTCGAGGTCTCTAGCGTCGAAACTCTGTCGATCTTACATCACGAGTTTCCTCCCTATCCCAGTCCGCCTTATTAGACTAAGGCAAGGCCCACCTACGTAGGACATACTCCTACAAAGGAGGGCCCGTCTACACATTTGAGTCCAAAGTCTGGGGACGTCTCACGTCGACCTTCTTTCAAACAGGATTCGGCCCACCCGTCAAATCCTAAGGAGAGCCCGTCATCCACGAGTCACCCGTCTAAGAGTCTCTTTCAAGTCGTTTTAGTCTTTTCCCTGCTCGGGATGTACTATTTTGGTTCCAAGGTCCGAGTTCAGTTTCTGATTACGCGGTGTTCTTACAGACAGGCCACCGGCAACCAGACACGCTCGAAGGATGGCTACTTTGAACAGTCTTCAAACCTCTCTAGATGCCATGATCGAGAAGCAAACCGACATCGAAGCCCAACTGACTGAAATGAGGGCTGGCCAAGTGGCCATTGTTGCTCGCCTAGCTACAGTGGAACAAAGGACTCCAAATACTGGGGTCACGGAACCCCTAGCTGAACTAGTTAGCTCGGTTCGCCGATTGGAAGAGCAAGTCCACCTGACTGGAAGTAACAATATTCACCGGGCAAACAGTTGGGAGTACTCGCCGGTAAGTGACAAACTGCCCGCAAACCTGAATCTCACGGGCTTACCCATGTTCGAAGGGACTGAAGACCCGTTACTACATGTACGGGCCTTCAAGGAGTTCATGGCTATTAAGGGAGTGGACTCTTCTATGTTCAAAACCCTCTTCGCTGCATCTCTAGAGAAACACCCAAAGGCCTGGTACTACAGGCTAGATCCCAAGAAGTTCTCGACATGGGATGATGTGGCTACGGAATTTGCTCGGAACTATGCTGACAACACCGAGATCCAGACCACAATGCGGTCTCTAGAGGTTATGGCCCAAGAACCTAAGGAGGGCTTTACCAAATACCTCCAACGTTGGAGGGCTGAAAGTGTGAAACTGGTCGATAAGCCCAGTGAGAAGACTTTAGTGGAGGCTTTTGTCAAGAACCTCCTCCCTTCCTACCGGGTCCACCTCCGGTATGCAGTCATACCCAATTTCACCACTCTTACTGAAATGGGCATGAGGATTGAAGACGATCTAAGACTAGAGAGACTGACTAAGGCCCCTAGCAAGGGATATCAAGGAGCCTCCTCATCCACTACCAAGCCTCCGACCGCAACCCGAAGCATCTTCGACACGGTTAATCTCTTGGATGCCTCATCCAAAAGGACTACCCCTCCTAGGGTATTTACTGATATAGGGACTACCTATACATATGCCTTACAAAGGCTATCTTCCAAAGGCCTGATCCAACCGATAGGCCCAATTCCTGAAGTCCCAGTTGAAAAACGCACCAAAGGCTACAATGCCCAAGCCTATTGCCAATATCATCGGAGCAATGGGCACGATACCGAGAAATGTTGGAAGCTGAAGCATCTGATTCAGGATTTAATTGAGAGCGGGAAAATACCGTTGCCCGGGGACAAGCCAAGCAACAAGGACAACCCCTTTAGTTCTCATGCTATCTTCACCGGTGAAGTGATCGACTGTTCTCACCTTATCTCTCCTTTCATCCCACAAATCAATGGAATCTGGTTCGATGATGAGGAAGATGTGTACCTCACCAAAGGGGAAACTGTCCCTATCACTCCCGAAGAAATCCGGAAGGCTAAGTCCAAGGCCTTAGCCAATAACCACCTCACCACCACCGGTCATCCTTATTCAGCCACTAGCTCTAAGGACATCTCAGTCCCGGTAACCGTCACTGAACTTGCCAGGACGGAAGAAGCCATCGAAGAGCCAAGTACCGATACGACTCTTGTCAAACATTTGAAGAGAACTCGAGTTGACCTCACCATATGGCAACTCTTGGTTAGCTCACAAGAACACCGAGAGGCACTTACAAAAGCTCTCGATCAGATTAAGGTCGACTCCCAGGTTACCCCTACTGAAATGGTAGCCACTATCCTGCCCTACCTCAAGGGCAAGTCCAAAGAAGAAGGCCCAGTAGTCACTTTCTCGGATGCCGACCTACCACCGTTCGGGGCCTCTCACAATCTGGCTCTGTATATCACGGTAATTTGCCGGGGTAAGTACCTACCAATGACCCTAGTCGACGACGGGTCTGCTGTGAATGTCCTCCCTCTAAGGACTGCCAAAGCCCTCGGTATCACCGAGGCCGACTACATACCAACCGCCCACACTATCCAAGCTTTCGATGGAAGCCCAAAGGCGGTTTCCGGGGCCGTTAAATTAGCAATTACAACGGGTCCAATTGAAAAGGAGCTAGAGTTCCAGGTGATCGATGTCACCTCCTCTTTCAATCTACTCCTGGGAAGGCCTTGGATTCATGCTGTAAAAGCGGTGTCTTCTACTCTTCACCGAAAGATCAAAATGCCTTTGCAAGACGGCATCATCACCCTAGAAGCAACCCCTATGACCGTGGCTAGCTGTAACGCCACGGACCGCACCGACTTATGGGGATTCGATTTTGTGGGGATGATTGAAGAAGAGTACCTTTTCAGGCCCTATTTCACCACAAGCATTGACGCAATGCTACAAAATTTGGGATATTTACCGGGGGCTACCTCGAGGCCATATCTTCCAGCTGGGAAGATTATTGAAGTCCTAAATGACGGAGAATCTCGCTTCGGTCTAGGGTATGCTATAACCCCGGGAAATATGGTCCGGGCAGGGATTGAGAAAGCTTGCAACATCATCAAGGGTACCTACTTGGTCCCTTATAGCCCAAGGTTGGCTGACTATTTCGTCACACCAGTATTCGGGGCTATTCAAGTTGGCCTATATCAACCAACTATCACATATCCCAAGACTGAACTAGCTCGGGAATGCAACTACATTCCAGATGACATATTTGCCCTCATCCAATCTGCATCCAAGGAGGGTAATGACAATACCGAGCCCGTGCTGGGGCTCTTGTTTGGGGAAGACAAAGCTATTCCGAACCCCAAGGAAGATCTGGTGAACCTGATCCTTCGAAGCAACAGGTTCGATCCTTCAAAGCTGATCTCGGAAGTCGGTGCTGATACTGGGAAAAGAGCCTGGAGGAAGACCATCAAGTGGACCGACAGCCAGGGTCGAGTCTACAAGCTGACCACCGGGGAAGGAAACATGCCGGACACTGATTCTGAGTCTGAGTCAGAGTCAGAGTCTGAGTCTGAGTCTGTATTCGAGTCTAAGGGGTCTGGTGCTAGAGTCCAAACTGTAAACCCCCTCCCTATAGTCACTACCACTGGATCCTCGGGGTCTGTCCCGAAGGCACTCCCAATCCCGCCTCTGACCAATGATCAGATGGCTGCTCTCTTCGAGCTATTTTCCAAATTTTCTATCAATAATAACGAAAACCGTTCCGCTTATGACTTGTCTTATTTTCAAAATATTTCCAATTTCAAAAATATTTTTTGCAATGACATTGAGAAACCCGATGAACAGGTATCATTACCTCCGCGTCTGATCGAACGGCTGGAACAGAGGGAATCCCGAGATCCGGTAATCGAAGAAACTGAGTCTATCAATGTGGGAACAACCTTAGAGCCCCAGATGCTTAAGATAGGGTTATCTTTAGATCCCGAGGAGAGACAACAAATCACAGACCTCCTCCAAGAATTCAAGGATGTCTTCGCATGGTCCTACAAGGACATGCCGGGGATAGATCGGGAAATAGCTGAACACCGCATACCCATCAAAGATGGATGCAAACCGGTAAAACAGAAGCTTCGAAGAATGAAGCCCGAGTGGTCTCTCAAAGTTTAAGAAGAAGTAGACAAACAATTCAAAGCAGGCTTTATACAAGTGTTTGAATATCCGGACTGGGTTGCAAACATCGTGCCGGTACCCAAGAAGGACGACAAGGTGCGGGTATGTGTAGATTTCCGAGACCTTAACAAGGCTAGCCCAAAAGACGATTTTCCGTTGCCACACATCGACATATTGGTGGACAACACGGCTGATCGTGCCCTTCTATCATTTATGGACGGTTATGCCGGGTACAACCAAATCAAGATGGCGGAAGAAGATATGGGTAAGACTACTTTCACCACGCCATGGGGTACTTATTGTTATACAGTTATGCCGTTTGGGCTCATTAATGCCGGGGCCACTTATCAACGAACAGCCACGACCTTATTACATGACATGATGCATAAGGAAGTGGAGGTTTATGTGGATGACATGATTGTTAAGTCTAAAAACCGAGATGGGCATGTTACTGCCCTAAGAAAATTTTTCACCCGATTACGTAAGTACAACATGAGGTTGAACCCCCAAAAGTGCAGTTTCGGAGTAACATCAGGCAAATTACTGGGCCATATCGTTAGCCAACGCGGCATCGAGGTCGACCCAGCTAAAATCAGAGCCATTACCGAGATGCAACCACCTAAGACCGAAAAGGAAATAAGGGGGTTTCTCGGAAAAGTCCAATATATCAGCCGGTTTATCTCAAAGCTAACCATGGTATGTGAGCCCATTTTCAAGAAACTGAAGATAGGGGAACGGGTGCTATGGGATGACAAATGTCAAACGGCTTTTGACATAATCAAGGAAATCCTGTCTGCTCCGCCAGTGCTAATGCCACCTCAACCCAGTTTGCCTTTGTCGTTATACCTAACAACGACTGAGACAGCCATGGGGGCTATGCTGGCCCAGACAGTCGATTCAGAAGAACGGGCTATTTACTACATCAATAAAAAGTTCCTGGAATACGAATGCAAGTATACAATGCTCGAGAAAACGTGCCTAGCTCTGGTTTGTGCCACTAAAAAGCTCCGACACTACATGCTCAGTCACGAGGTACATGTTCTGTCCAAAATGGATCCGATCAAATACTTGTTTGAAAAGCCCATTCTTAATGGAAGAATGTCCAGATGGACCTTAATGCTAGCTGAGTTTGACCTCAAGTTTGTACCATTAAAAGCCATCAAAGGCCGGGTGGTAGCCGAGTTCCTCGCCGACAACCCAATATCTGAAGAGGGCTATACCGACACTTGGGCCTTTCCTGACGAAGACATATTCCATACTGACACCGAAACTTGGGATCTGTATTTCGATGGAGCATCCAACTTTCGAGGGTTCGGAGTCGGTATTCTCCTTATATCACCACGAGGGGAACACACACCGTTATCCATCAAATTAGACTTTGATGTAACAAACAATGCGGCCGAGTATGAAGCATGCATCCACGGGTTGCAAGCGGCTGCTGATTTGGGAATTACAAGTCTCCGGGTTCACGGGGACTCGTCCCTAGTCATCAATCAAGCCCTTCAAAAATGGAAAACTCGGAATGCCAATCTCGTGGCTTACCAAGAACGAGTAAGGGTTCTAGAGAAGCAATTCCAGAAGGTAGAATATATCTATCTCCCACGTGAAGAAAATCAGTTCGCGGACGCACTCTCCAAATTGGCATCCTTACTAAACATCCCGAAACATATGTCCAGTATACCAATCTGTGTCGAAAGACGGTCCGAGCCGGCGTATGTCAACGCCATTCAAGATATTGAGATCACCGATCCAGAACCTTGGTACCAGGCTGTTCTAACCTATTTGACTACGGGAGAATATCCACCAGGAACTGAAAATCGGGCCAAGAAAGCCCTGCGAAGACTGGCCATCCAATTCATTCGTACGGACGACGGTCAGTTATACAAAAAGACGGCACAGGGGGCTTTACTCCTATGTATCGACAAAACACTGGCCGAAAAAGTGATGGCTGAAGTACACGACGGTGAAAATGGTCCGCATATGAACGCCCATATGCTAGCCCGAAAAATCATGAGGCTCGGATACTACTGGAACAGTATGGAGACCGACTGTCAATCATATGTCAAACACTGCCATAATTGTCAAATTTTCGGCAATGTTCAACACATGTCATCGTCCCTACTGTACACCATGACCTCGCCATGGCCATTTTCGACATGGGGAATCGATATAATTGGGAAAGTGAACCCTTCCGGGACGGGAGGTCACTGTTTTATTTTGGTAGCTATCGACTATTTCACCAAGTGGGTCGAAGCGGAATCATACCGTATCTTGAACGCCAAGCACGTGGCCAAGTTTATCCAGAATAAAATAATATGCCGATACGAGATCCCACACGAGTTTATCAGTGACCATGGGACCCACTTTCAAGCCGAAACCGCTATTTTGCTAGCGAAATACAAAATCCAGAGGCATACATCTTCGCCGTACCGTCCCCAAACAAATGGAGCGGTAGAAGCTACTAATAAGACAATTGGTACCATACTTAAAAAGATGGCTGATAATTATCGGGACTGGCCCGACAAAATACCCTTTGCCCTGTGGGGATACCGGACGTCGATCCGAACTGCAACCGGGGCAACTCCATATTATTTAACATATGGCATGGAAGCGGTCCAGCCAGTCGAGTTGGAGATACCGTCTCTCAGAATTTTACTAGAAAGCCAAGTGCCCGAAGCAGATTGGGTTCAAGCTCGATATGACTCGTTAGTTCTCTTGGACGAACGACGATCGCGGGCTCTCAATAACATCCAAATATATCAAAAAAGAATCAAACGGGGCTTTAACAAAAGAGTTAGACCCAGGAATATCAAGGAAGGCGATTTGGTCCTAAAATCGGTTCGTGCCTTACTACCGGTTGACCCAAGGGGAAAATTCAAACCCAATTGGGCTGGGCCATACCTAGTCAAGAAGGTTCTATCAGGAGGAGCAGTAATGCTGACGGACCTAGACGGGAATGAATTTGTCAACCCAACCAACCTAGACCAGCTGAAGCGCTACTACCCCTAAACCTTATCTCAAATGTCATTTGCAAAAAATATTTAAAAACACCTTTTTTCAAAATTTATAAGCAAGTCAATAAGTTAGGATTATTTATCCTACTGTCGCACATCTTGAACTTATAGTCTTGGTGTATTTCGAAATTGCAAAATAAGTCTACGCTTGAACTACGTTTGGTTTGATTCCACTAACTGTGGATACGTAGGCAACCCCTCAAAAGGGCACAACCAACGCAATAACGAAAACGACAGAAACGGTTTCACTAATATAGTACTTTTATTATTCCAGAAAACAAACACCGATAAACTCGGTAATTCAAAATTACAAAAAGCCAAAAAAAAAAAAAAACACACAACAAAAATAGTAATAATATCTAAATAATAATAGCAGGAGACTAGTATCCGGGCATCTTGCCCTTGCCCTTATCCTTCGGGTCTTGTGGAGCCCGAAGTCGCCGGGGTGGAGAAGATCGTTCCCGAATAACCACGGGAACCTCCTTGGCCCGAGTCCTCTTCTTCGACAGAGGATCTTCAGCTATTGTCACGGGCCCAAGTCGAGCCCGTATATGCTCTGGCAACCTGTCTTTAGGACCAAGTCGGTCCTGGACTAAAGGCCTGGCTCCTGGTCTCCTCTCCAAATTTGTCTGGGGGCTCACTTCCCCCCGAGCACCTCTAGCATCGGACCCCCTAGCTCGAGTCCTAGCTCCTCTCCTCTAACTTGGCCTCAGACGGACTATCGGAGCTTGAACCTCCCCTTCAGCAAAAAAGTCTCTGTTATCTTTAACTTTCTCCCGTCGAAGCAGGTCGAAGGCCTCATCAATCTTCAGAGCAGCACGAGCTTCGGCAGTCTCGGCTTTGGTCCACCTTTCATAAGAATAAGACACCCAGGTAGAATGAAGCGACTTGGGAACGGACCAAGTAGTTCGGGTATACCATCTCTGAATCCAGGTGTCACACATAATGTCGGTCAGCTGGGTAGGTGCACTCACAACTGCCTCGTTCTCCGGGATGCGCTGAGTCCACCCATACTGCCTGAGTATGCGGTCAGGATAGAGGTGAACTGTGTGGCTAAAGGACAGAATCACCAGGTAGTGGGCCTTGTCTCCAGACGCCAGACCCGTCCAAGCATAAATTGGCCACCATGGAACCACCCATCGTATCAATGGACCACGATGGAATGTTAATTCTTCCTCCCAATATTTCTGGGTAGTCAGGCAGGACGAGTCAGTAGGCCGTCTCCTTGTCATCACCTGGTTGAACCAATATTTGACTCGGGTTGGGAGGTGGCTCGATCTTTGACAACCTTTCAAATAGCCAAAGCTGAAAAGAAAAGCAACGTTTATGAGATTCCGGACAATTCAGCGTCCGCATAAGGGCAAAAAAAAATCGAAAAAATTTTTTTTTGAAAAAAATCGAAAAGGAGAAAAGTGATATACCTGCAGCAGACGGGTGCTCCCAGTGAAACGGGCTGACTCATCCCTCTTTCGGTTGTCCAAGCCCTGAATAATTTCCCCCGTGATCAACGATGCGGGACTACACTCCGTCTCCATAAGGTCAGCAATGACGAGAAGACGAACGCTACCCATGCAAGACAGCAGGTCCATATGGCCTTCGAAGGCATACACGTGCAGCATACAGAAGGCGAACGCCCTACAGCTGTGAATGGGCGTAACCCGGATGTCATACGGGTTCATGAACTTCTCAGCTAAGGCAAGCAGAGAAACGGTATCCCCTTCAAGCATGCGGGATACTTCAGCGTGGGAGAGCCCCAAAAATTCCCGTAGTTTCCTCCTGGGGTCCCGAACTGAGAAAGGGACGGCGGGGCGGAGCAGTGGATTCCACCCTCCTATGGCAGCAATTTCCTCAGGGAGAGGACAGATCTCGCCCCGAGGGAAGGCGAAAACATGGTAAGTGTCATCCCAGAAGGTCAGACAGGCGTCAAGGAAATGACGGTCCACGTGCATCTGACGGAACGTGAACAATTGGAATATGCCTGACTGCCTCAAAGCTACTTTGCTCGCATCCCTAAAACGGTGTGCCCAATCTTGCAGCATGTTGATCAGACGATCGATAGCCATGATAAAGCTTTTTCTTGAAAGGGATAAGGTTTTCTTTTGAGGAAGAAGATGAAGCTTTTTTTTTAGTTGTGACAAAGGAAGGAGCCAGAGTAATGTATTTATAACATCAAAACCCTGGAGCATCCCCTGCAGCTGTGCCTCCTTGGCCCAAGCGGGTCTAGACATACAGGCCCGACCCATAACTCTTCCCACAGACACAGGAATTCAGTCATCCCGAGCAGTCTGTCAAAATTCAAAAATTCAAAATATATACATTCTAAAAATTTTCAAAAAAATTTCAATCATCCAAATTTTTATTCCCCAGCGCGAGTCATTTTTACTACCTACGTGTTGCATACATTTTATGTGACTTATACAGGTACGACTCAAACAGGGACATGCAACCCTCTAAAATCTCCCCAGCGGAAGCCCAAGGCGGCATTTTTCTCGGAATGGTACGGGATGAGCCCACATATAGGCGCACCCAGGACTTATGCTACAAGTCCGATTCCCCACGGAGTTATCATTATCAGCTCAGGTATGATTTCTAACTTATGGCTGGCGAGCCCTTCACGCGAGTCTAATGGACTATAAACGACCCGATCGGAAGTCTACCAGGTCTTAATTGACTTGGTAGCTACTCTGACTTTCGCCCTGTCCAAGCCTCAGTCAGAGTGGGGGCTCTGTAGACACCCGCATTTTGACTGCCAGGTGTCTATGGTAGTTTCCAAAAAATACCCGATGATGATCGGACGCTAACATGTTCTAACGCGCTCGGATACGGGCTCGAAATCAATAATGTCCGGCATGGGCTTTTAACGGGATACAAATCTCACAAAACCAACCTCAAATTCAGGCCCAGTGGGTCGTTCCGAGCAAAATGAGACTAATTTGGGTCAAAACCGACACCAAAAATAATTCCCGTCTTTTAGCGACCGGGTCAAAACCCGATCAAGACAAACCCGGCACAAAAAGCGACCTGATACGTTCGAAATCAGCCAAGATCAGCCAAATCAACCCAAATTAATGCCAAATCAATCACAATCAATCAAGAGCAAATCAAGGCAATCACGCCCAAAATAACCCGAGTGGAGCCTCACAAAAATGGTCCAGGTGCATCCGCGAGGGCACTCGACCGGGTGCACCCGCGCCACTCGGTCGAGTGACCCATGTGTCGGGGCTCCCTATAAATACCCGTCAACCTTTGACACAAACACAACTCTTGGAACACTTTTCACCCTTCAAAAATTCAGCCAACCTTGCACTCATCTTACACCCTACACTTTGCAACACCATTCTCGACATCACAATACACACGAAACCGAGCCATACATACACACCATCAACTCCTCCTACATATCTCGACGTTCCCGTGCCATTGCCGCCGTTTGACGAACCGTATCCCGAGAAGCAAGAACATGTAGGTTGAGGGTGTGACAATTCAACACCGACTTTTCCTTCTTCATCCTTTTTTTCGATCTTTTATGTATATTTATATTTATGCTTATAGTATTATATTTAGTCAATAGTTACGACATTACTAACATCTAACATTTATTTCTTGCATCTAACATCTAACGCTAACATCTTACTTATCGCATTTTAATTATCGTTATGTACATTTTATTATAATATTATGTACCGCATATGTATATATATATATATATATTTTTACGTAATAATTTCAAAACTCGGACCCAAACACGTTTAATTACGATGATCATTTTTATGGTTCGTTTATTAACACGATCCCGATCATTCGTAGTTGAACGCGTATACATCCATTTCTGCGATTAGTACGGAACTCGTTGATACGAAAATCGACATCTCATAATCCGTAAGGATTAATTTCGATGTCGTGACGTAGAGGGACACAATTTTGTCACTAATTAAAATTTTCAAACTAATAAACGTTTTTATAAAATTCCGGTGACGGTACTATAGTCATATAAAACATGACTATAATACCGAAAAACTGAGTTAAATTTGAATCGTCAATATTTTTATTTAACTCGGCCAACCATCGATTTGAGACGCATAAAAATACACGAGACACTATTCGTACAGGGGCTACTCGACCGAATACGTAAGCTACTCGATCGAATAGCACCCAAAAATTTGGGCAGTAGCCACGTTTAATGACACACTCGACCGAGTCAGATCACAACTCGGTCGAGTGGGTCCTGTAACCCAGAAAACCGAGGGCCTCGACACACATTTCGAGCCTCGTCCTTTTTTTCGACTCTAGTCATCACGTGTAAAGACAATCACGTGACCCTCCTTTCTTCAAAACCCACACATGTCACGACACCTAAAACAATTTTGATCGACGGTCTCACTATTAATTTTGCGTTGACGACTCCGTAGTCGTATCCGACGCATAATTAATTTAGACCCCAATTTATCGACATGATAAATTGGGACAAGGCATCGGGATTTAGGATCGGGCTAGCACCACGCCTAGGTCCTATATCCCCGTCCTTCGGTTAGTACATAAAATAATATGTATTTAATTGAAGTTAGTCCATTTACACAATTCACGGTCAAGTTTATACACGGGTCCATTTGTAATTATTGCTCGTCATTTCGATTACATATATTTTGGCTATTATGTTTTATTGTTCATCGTATTGTGAATTCCGGGTTGTATTCCGCCCGTGTAACTTGTAACCGATTTATTATTGCTTTGCTTTATTTATTTACGTTTTACCGTTTATAAATGAACCCTCGCATGCTAAATCACTTCGACAATAAATTAGATGCATTAAAATGACGTAGCTCACATTTAATTCGCATGCTTAGCTAAAACGCTGTTTGCATATCATTTCACCGAATCACTAACGCGCATATTAGAAAGTCAAACGATGTCTTAGTAGAGGCCGCTATGTGCGGGCAGGGTTGGGTGTCCTTAGTGGGCTTCCCAACACGTACCCTCACCCCTTACTCAGAACCTCAGTTTCCGGATGCCCGAAACCGTTGGCGCACGAGAGTCATTCTTTACACGATTACCGGTATAGATGGTATCGGTATCGCAATGCAAAGGGACGAGCCCAATAAACTCTAAAACCACGGGCCGCACGGACCTCTGGGGGTTCGACTTTGTGGGTATGATCGAGGAAGAGTACCTTTTCAGGCCTTACTTCACCACGAGCATTGACACGATGCTCCAGAACTTAGGGTACCTTCCGGGGGCTACCTCTCGACTCGACCTTCCAGCTGGGAAGATCATCGAGGTCCTTAAGGACGAAGACTCCCACTTCGACCTTGGCTATGCCGCCACTCCGGGCAACGTTGTCCGAGCAGGAATCGAAAAGGCCTGCAACATCATGAAGGGTATCCACTTGAGCCCTTATAGCCCACGGTTGGCCGACTACTTTGTCACACCCGTGTTTGGGGCTATCCAGGTTGGACTATACCAACCCAATGCTACGCACCTCGGGACCCACTTGGCCCGGGACTGCAACTACATCCCGGATGAGGTGTTCGCCCTCATCCAGTCCGATGGAGCTGATGATGCTGAGCCCGCGCTGGGGTTGCTCTTCGGGGAAGACACCATAGCCCCGACTCCAAAGGAAGACCTGGTCAACCTGATTCTCCGCAGCAACAGGTTTGACCCGACCAAACTAATCTCGGATGTTGGTTCCGAGACTGGGAACAGGGCCTGGAGGAAGATTGTCAAGTGGACCGACAGTCAAGGAAAGATCTACAAGCTGGTCACCGGAGAGGGAGACATGCCTGAGTCTGAGTCCGAGTCTGAGTCGGAGTCTGAGTCAGAGTCTGAGGTCGAGTCTAAGAAAGTCGGTGCTAGAGTCACTCCTGTAACCCCTCTCCCTTCTGTCATTCCTGCTGCTAGCACTCCGGGGTCTGTCCCGAGTGCTTTACCAATTCCGCCACTGACTAATGATCAGATGGCTGCTCTCTTTGAGCTGTTTTCCAAATTTTCGATCAATAATAACAACCGTTCTGCTTATGACTTGTCTCTTTTAAATTCTGCTTTCAAAAAATTTTTATGCTATGACATTGAGAAATCCGACGAACAGGTACCCTTACCTCCACATCTGATCGAGCAACTAGAGCAAAGGGAATCCCGGAATCCGGTAATCGAAGAGACCGAGTCCATAAACGTGGGAACAACCTTAGAGCCTCAGATACTTAAGATAGGGTTATCCTTAGATCCCGAGGAGAAACAACAATTCATAAACCTCCTCCAAGAATTCAAGGATGTCTTCGCGTGGTCCTACAAGGACATGCCGGGGATAGACCGGGAAATAGCCGAGCACCGCATACCTATCAAAGACGGGTACAAACCGGTCAAGCAGAAGCTTCGTCGAATGAGGCCTGAATGGTCCCTCAAAGTAAAAGAAGAAGTCGACAAACAGTTCAAAGCCGGCTTCATACAAGTGTCCGAGTATCCAGACTGGGTTGCAAACATCGTGCCGGTTCCTAAAAAGGACGGTAAGGTGCGGGTGTGCGTAGATTTTCGGGATCTTAACAAAGCAAGCCCGAAGGATGATTTTCCGTTACCACACATCGATATACTGGTGGATAACACGGCTGATCATGCCCTTCTGTCATTCATGGACGGGTATGCCGGATATAATCAAATCAAGATGGCGGAAGAAGATATGAGTAAGACTACCTTCACCACACCTTGGGGTACTTACTGCTATACCGTCATGCCATTTGGCCTCATTAATGTCGGGGCCACATACCAAAGGACCGCTACCACTTTATTACACGACATGATGCATAAAGAGGTAGAAGTTTATGTGGACGACATGATTGTCAAATCCAAAGAGCGGAACGGTCACATCACCGCCCTAAGAAAATTCTTCACCCGATTGCGCAAATACAACATGAGGCTAAACCCTCAAAAGTGCAGTTTCAGGATAACGTCAGGCAAATTACTGGGTCATATCGTTAGCCAACGAGGTATCGAGGTCGACCCAGCTAAAATCAAAGCCATTACCGAGATGCAAGCTCCTAAAACCGAAAAAGAAATAAGGGGATTTCTCGGGAAAGTCCAGTATATTAGTCGATTCATTTCCAAACTAACCATGGTGTGCGAACCAATTTTCAAGAAACTGAAAATAGGGGAACAGATACTATGGGATGACAAGTACCAAGCTGCCTTCGACAAAATCAAGGAAATTTTGTCTGCTCCGCCAGTTTTGATGCCACCTCAACCCGGTTTGCCTCTATCGTTATACCTAACAACAACCGAGACAGCCATGGGGGCTATGCTGGCTCAGACAGTCGACTCCGAAGAACGAGCCATTTATTGCACCAGCAAGAAGTTTTTAGAGTATGAGTGCAAATATACCATGCTCGAAAAAACGTGTTTGGCTTTAGTCTGGGCCACCAAGAAGCTCCGGCACTATATGCTCAGCTACGAGGTCCATGTTCTATCCAAGATGGACCCGATCAAATACCTCTTCGAAAAGCCCATTCTCAATGGCTGAATTTCAAGATGGACTCTAATGTTGGCAGATTTCGACCTAAAATTTGTGCCATTAAAGGCCATTAAAGGACGGGTGGTAGCTGAATTCCTCGCCGACAGCCCGGTGACCGAAGAAGGACACACTGACACCTGGTCCTTCCCAGACGAAGATATTTTCCATACCGATGCCGAAACATGGGATTTACACTTCGATGGAGCATCTAATTTTCGAGGGTTCGGAGTTGGGATCCTTCTGATTTCACCAAGAGGGTAGCATACCCCCGTCTCCATCAAACTGGACTTTGATGTTACTAATAATGCAGCAGAGTACGAAGCGTGTATTTACGGGCTACAAGCCGCCGCCAACCTGGGGATCACAAATCTCCGGGTACATGGCGACTCATCTTTGGTCATTAACCAAGCACTCCAAAAATGGAAGACTCGGAATGCTAATCTCGTGGCCTACCAGGCACGAGTAAGGGATCTCGAGAAACAATTCCAAAAGGTGGAGTATATATACCTCCCTCGGGAAGAAAATCAGTTTGCATATGCACTCTCAAAATTGGCATCTTTACTGAACATTCCCGACCACGCGACCCGTATGCCAATTTGCGTCGAAAGACGGCCCGAGCCGGCATACGTTCATGACATTGAAGACATCGAGATCACTGATCCCGAACCTTGGTACCAGGCTGTATTAAAATACCTGACAAATGGAGAATACCCTCCCGGGACCGAGGGTCGAGCCAAGAAAGCCTTACGGAAGCTAGCCACCCAGTTCATTCGTACTGATGACGGGCAACTGTACAAAAAGACGGCACAAGGGGCTTTTCTCCTTTGTGTTGATAAATACAAGGCCGAGAAAGTAATGGCCGAAGTACATGATGGTGAAAACGGTCCACATATGAATGCTCACATGTTGGCCCGAAAAATCATGAGGCTCGGGTATTACTGGAATACCATGGAGGCCGACTGCCAGTTGTATGTCAAACATTGTCATAACTGTCAAATCTTCGGCAATGTGCAACATATGCAGTCATCTTTACTCTATACCATGACGTCGCCTTGGCCGTTATCGACATGGGGTATCGACATAATCAGTAAGGTAAATCCCTCCGGTACCGGCGGACACTGTTTCATTTTAGTAGCTATCGACTATTTCACCAAGTGGGTCGAAGCTGAATCATATCGCATCCTCAATGCTAAACATGTCGCCAAATTTATCCAGAACAAGATAATATGTCGGTATGGAATCCCACATGAATTTATCAGTGATCATGGAACTCATTTCCAAGCTGAGACCGCGGCCCTACTGGCTAAATATAAAATTCAAAGGCACACGCCCTCGCCCTACCGTCCCCAAACGAATGGAGCGGTAGAAGCGGCCAATAAAACAATTGTCACCATACTCAAAAAGATGGCTGATAATTTCGGGACTGGCCCGACAAAATACCTTTTGCCCTATGGGGGTACCGGACGTCAATTCGCACCGCAACCGGAGCAACACCATATTACCTAACTTATGGGATGGAGGCAGTCCAACCAGTTGAATTGGAGGTACCGTCCCTCAGAATCCTGTTAGAAAGTCAAGTACCCGAAGCTGACTGGGTTCGAGCACGGTACGATTCGTTGGTTCTACTAGACGAACGACGATCCCGCGCTCTCAACAACATCCAAATCTACCAGAAACGAATCCAACGGGCCTTCAACAAACGAGTAAGGCCCAGAAACATTAAAGAAGGGGACTTAGTTCTTAAGTCCGTCCGAGCCTTGCTACCGGTTGACCCAAGGGGAAAATTCAAACCCAACTGGGCTGGGCCATATCTGGTGAAGAAGATCCTATCAGGGGGAGCAGTAATGCTGACGGACCTGGACGGGAATGAGTTCGTCAACCCAACCAACCTGGACCAGTTGAAGCGCTACTACCCTTAGCCATTTCTCAATGTCATTAGCAAAATTTATCAAAATCTTTTTTATAAAAAGCAAGTCAATAAGCTAGAATTATTTATTCTACTGTCACGAAACATCTTGAACCACTAGTCTTGGTGTAATTCGAGATTGCAAATTTACTAGGCTTGAACTACGTTTGGTTTGATTCTGCTAATTGCGGATACGTGGGCAGCCCCTCAAAAGGGCACAACCAGTGCAATCAAGAAAAGACAGGAACGGTTTAATAATAAACTTCTTTTGTCACAAAAAAAAAGCCCCGATAAACTCGGGAAACTTACAAAACGCAGGAATTCAAATATTACAAAAAACAAAAAAACACACGACACTCCAAAATAAATAATAATAATATTTAAATAATAAAAAAGCTAAGGGCTCGGCATTTAAGGTATCTTGCCCTTCCCCTTGTCCTTGGCCTCCTTGGCCGTCCACTGACGACGACGCGGAGGGGAGCGTTCCCGAATCACCACAGGAACCTCCTTAGCCCGGACTCGTTTCTTGGAGCTCGAGTCCTCATCCACCTCGATAGGCCCGAGTCGGGCCCTCACGGGCTCAGGGAGCTGGTCACGCGGACCTAGTCGGTCCCGGGCCGTCAGCCCTGGCCCAAGTCGCCGTTCCAAAACAGTCTGGGGGCCTAGCCGCCCCCGCGTGCCGCTAGCACCGGCATCTTTAGCTCGAGTCTTAGTATGTGACTTAAGACCCGATTCTAATCGGACTAAGGTAGCAGGGGTCTCTCCCTCATCGAAGAACCCCCTATTATCCTTTGCCGTCTCCCGACGGACCAGTTCGAAGGCCTCATCGACCTTCAGAGCTTTACGAGCTTCCTCGGACTCCTCGGAAGTCCATTTCTCATAAGCCCGAGAAAGCCAAGCGGATTGGCAAGGGTTGGGAATAGTCCATGTAGGACGAGTGAACCATCTCTGCAACCAGGTGTCGCACATAGCGTCTGTCAGTTGGAGCGAGACGCTAATAATGGCTTCAGTCTCAGGAATGCGCTGAGACGAACCGAACTGCCTCAGAATGCGGTCCGGGTAAATGTGAATTGTCCAGTCAAGGGACAGGATCACCAAGTAGCGGGCTTGGTCCCTTTTGGCCAGTCCCGTCAGTTTAGAAAGGAATCACCAAGCGACCGTCCATCTGATTAAGGGGCCACCATGGAACACCAACTCATCATCCCAGTAAGCTCGATTTATATGGTGATTTGAGCTTATCCAGCGCCCTCTTGAACTGATTTGGCTGCTACGGTAGTTGGGAACGCTCGGAGGAAGCTCTATGATCGACAGGCGTTCCGACAACCAAACCTACAAAGAATATACAAAATTCGTAAACAACAGAGTGTTCCGCTATAGCCCACTCGATCGAGTATACCATCCGACTCGATCGAGTAAGGCTCTCTAAAGGCAAGCAGAATCACGTCAGGTGTGACACTCGATCGAGTAAAGCATCCTACTCGATCGAGTAAGCCCTCCGCAGATGGACATAAGCACTTTGCAGGCATCACTCGATCGAGTGACTTACGGACCTCAAGAAATCGCAAAAAGAAAAATTGAAAATCGCGAGACATATACCTGCAGAATGAGGATGCTCCCCGTCAATTGTCGGGTTGAGTCCAGTCGCCTAGCATCCAGACCCATGATGATTTCTCCAGTGACTAGCCAAGCAGGGCTATGACCAGTCTCCATCTGGTCAACCACTCTGATCAGCCTAATTTGACCCACGCATGAGTCAGCATCCATCATCCCCTCAAAAACGTAGCGGTGCAGCATGCAGAATGCGAAAGCCCTACGCCTATGAGAAGGCGTAGCCCTTACATCTTGACTGTTCATAAACTTGTCAGCCAAGTCGAAAAGGGAAACAGTATCTCCCCGCACCATTCGATCTGCCTCAGCATGAGACAGACCCAAGAAATCCCTCAACCTTCTCCTCGGGTCCGGGTAGAACGGAGGGATGGCAGGACGAGCAACAGGGCTCAAACCCCCGATGGCTGCGATCTCCTCGGGAAGAGGGCATATCTCCCCCCGCGGGAACGCAAAGACGTGATGGGTGGTATCCCAAAACGACAGACAAGCGTCCAAAAAATGCAAATCAGGTATTAGGCGTCGGAGAGGAAACAGGCTGACAATCCCCGTTTGGATCAGTTGAATTTTGTCCTCATCCCGGAAGTGCTGGGACCAGGCAAAAAGCATTGAAGTAAGATGCTCGATACCCATGGCAGGAATTTGAATCCTCTTGAGAGACTAAGAAATTTTTGAGGAAAAGAAGGGATTTTGGTTTGAGATACAGTAAACTGAAGCAGGGAGACCTATATTTATAATAGGGAACCCTAACTGTAAACCTAACTACCCTGCCTCCTCAGCAAACCTGGGCCCCAGCATGTGCAGGCCTGACTTCAGACTAAAACCCAGAATAGGAATCAAGTTGTCCCGAGCTTTCCTAGAAATTTCTAAAAAAAAATTCTAAAAAAAATCTCTTCCAAATTTCTGACTTTTTTTTCAAAATTCAATCCAGTTTTCCCCAGCACGAGTCGGTGTTTTGTCTATGTGCTACATGCAATTTGTTATATGTCAGCATACAGGTACACCCCAGACTTCAGAAGCAAGTCTCCGCGCAACTACTTCACTCCCCAACGTGAACCAATATCTATCCCAGAATGCTACAATCAGAGCCATGATGTATCAGCATACGGGTACTCCTATACCTTCAAAAGCAAGTTAGACTCCCCACGGAGCTATCATCACCAGGACAGGTATGACCCTCTGCTTATGGCTGGCGAGCCCTTCACGCTAGTCTAATGGACTATAAACGACCCGACCGGAAGGCTTCCAGGTCGTAATCCTCGATTGGCCTGGTAGCTACTCTGACTTTCGCCTTGTCCAAGCCTCAGTCAGAGTGGGGGCTCTGTAGACACCCGCATTTTGCCTGCTAGTGTCTATAGCAGTTCCTGACAAGACACCCGATGATAATCGGAGGCAAACGTGACTTAGTATACTCGGATTTGGGCCCGAAATCAATAATACCTGACATGGACTTTTAGCAGAGTAATAATCTCACAAAACAGACCTCAAATCCAGGCCCAGTGGGCCGTTCCGAGCAAAATGAGACTAATTTGGGCCAAAACCGACACCAAAAGTAAATCCCGTCTTTTAGCGACCGGGTCAAAACCCGGTCAAAGACGAAACCGTCTCATAAATCAGCCAGGTTTTCAAAAAATCAATCAAAACAACAAAATCAATTCTTTCCAATTTTGTCTCGATTTGCTTGACTCACTCGATCGAGTGGATTGACCCACTCGGTCGAGTGGAGCGTCATTTTCCGGATCAGGCCCATTTTCTAGGGCACTCGACCGAGTACACTAGGGCCACTCGATCGAGTGACCCTAGGTCGTGGGGTAAACTCTATAAATACCCCACGACTCCCACACATTTGACACAAGTTTTTCCTAAGGTTTTAACCTACATTTACCCCACATTTTCAGCCATACTCTCTACACTATAAGTCTTAGCAACCCTAAGCACTACACACACAAAAACCGAGTCCCTTGTCCCTCGAAAAATCGACAAACACACACACATATACACACACACACCATAACTTGCATACATCCTCGATACTCCGACGTCCCGTCACTGTTTACGAGTCCATTTCCGAGGTCCCTACTAAGCATGTATGTTGAGGGTGTCCTAAACCCTATTTCGATCCTTGTTACTCTTTTATTTACGCTTTTCTATCGTTTACATTATATCTATACTAGTATTATAATTCTAACTTCTAACATAATACTAACATTTTAATTTTTCGTATTCTAACTTTTTACATTCTCGTTACTAACTTTATTATACCGCGTATACTTATATATAAACTAGTATCAAAATCCGGTTCTAAATCCGTTTGACTACGATGTTTGCCTAAAGTCCGTCTAATCCCTTTACGAGCAACGACGGAGGTGGAGCCCTTTCGAGGAGCCCCGCCCCAATGTACTCAAGGGCGTGACGTGATCGCAATCGATCGTAGTTGAACGTATTTAATTCCATTTCTATAATTAGTACCGAACCCATTGACACGAAAACCGACATCACGTAACCCGAAAGGGTTAGTTTCGATGTCGTGATGTAGAGGGATGCATTCCGTTGCTAATTCAAATTTTCTAATATAAACGTTTTCATAAAGTCCCGACAACGGTATTATAATCGTACAGATACATGATTATAGTACCGGAGGTCAAGTTAAATTCAAATCGTGCGATATTTGTATTTAATTTGACCAACCGTCGATTTTAAACCCAAAAACGAAACGAGTTGACACTCGTACAGGGGCTACTCGACCGAGTGCGTAGGCCACTCGATCGAGTAGCGTCCATAAAACTGGGCAGACACCTTTTCGAGGACACACTTGACCGAGTCAGACCATGACTCGACCGAGTGGGTCCTGTAACCCAGAAAACCGAGAGCTTAAATGCAACATTTAAGCCTCGTCTTTTTTACGACTTTTAGTCGACACGTGTAAAGCCAATCACGTGAATCCATTTTCCAAAACTCACGCTCATCACGACACCTTAACGACTTTGATCGATTTTTCGACGTGATAAGTCGGGACAAGGCATCGAGGCATAGGATCGGGCTAGCATCACGCTTAGGTCCTATGTCTCCGTCCTTCGTTTAATACACAACGCAATGTGTATTTAATCGGGGTTCGTCCATTCACACGGTTCACGGTCTAGTTTGTATACGGGTCCGTTCCTAACCTTCTTATTATTTATTATTCCATTTCTATATCGCTTACGTAATTTTTGTATTGGCCGGGTTGTATTTCCGCCCGTGTAACTTGTACGTTATTTATTTTTGAGTTTCATTTATTTACTTGCTTACCGCTTTATAAATGAACCTCGCATGCTAAATCATTTCGACCATAATCAAGATGCATTAAATGACGTAGTTAATCAACAACTCGCATGCTTAGCCCGAAAACGCTGTTTGCATATCATTTAATCGTTTTACTAGCGCGCGCACACGAACACGAACGATGTCTTAGTAGAGGCCGCCATGTGCGGGCGGGGTTGGGTGTCCTTAGTGGGCTTCCCAACACGTACCCTCACCCCTTACTCAGAACCTCGGTTTCCGGATGCCCGAAACCGTTGGCGCACGAGAGTCATTCTTTACACGATACCGGTGTAGATGGTATCGGTATCGCAATGCAAAGGGACGGGCCCCATAAACTCTGAAATCGAAGTGGGTCGTACTTTGTGTATAGCCCATGACGACATAGAGTGGGCTCGAATGGTTCCGAATTACCATAAATTCGGTGGCGACTCCAACTTTGACTTAAATTTCGAACCCGAGAACAATCTCACCACGAGATTCATTCGCCTACCCAAACCCGCGCGTGGCCGCGTCGGGGTGGACCTACGTCATGTCCACAGAGAGCATCTATACAAGCACGGTTTTGTTGAGAACTACTACATGTGGACATATCATGGTGAACATGAAAATATCACCAGTCGCCTGCAAGAAGCTGTTCGCGAAAATCCGTATCGGGACTTCGTGGAGGACGCAGTGCGTACGACGGTTGAGGACATAATGGAGGAGGAGCGTAATCCAGACCACATAAGTGACGAAGAAGTGCAGCACGAACCCAACCCACAAGTCCTTTCGTTTTTTGAAATGCTTAAAAATGTTGAGCTCCCAGTTTATGACGGATGCGAAATGAGTTTGTTGCAAGTCGCTTCAAGGATGTTAACTTTGAAGTGCGAAAGCAACATGCCCCTTAGATCTTTAGACGGTTGGATCAAGCTGATTGCTGAACTTCTATCGAAAAAGGATAACGTCATGTCAAATAATTTCTACGAGGTTAAAAATGTGTTGAAGGGCCTTCAACTCCCCCATGAGAAGATAGACTCGTTTCTGAACGGATGCATATTGTTCTGGAAGGGAGATTCGGACCTCGACGCATGTAAAAAATATGGTTCGGCGAGGTACAAGAGTCCAACTCAAAATACTAGGGGGAAGAGAGTACCAACTAAGGTTCTGACTTATTTCCCAGTAAGCCCGAGGCTGCAACAACTATATGCGACAAAGAAAATTGTTGCGGAGATGAGTTGGCACCATAGTAACTCACAGATAAGGGTCAGTGGTATGATGACACACCCTAGCGACGGTGAAGCAAGGAAGACATTTGATGTCAAACATCCGGAGTTCTCAAAAGAGTCGCGCAACGTACGTTTGGGTTTGTGCACAGATGGTTTCTCACCGTACGGGCAGTTCGGCAAGGCGTACTCATGTTGGCCGGTGATTGTGACACCGTACAACCTACCTCCATCATTATGCAATAAGAGATAGTTTATGTTCATGTCCCTTATTGTTTCTGGTCCTAGGAACTCGAAAGCCAATATGGACTTGTATCTCCAACCTCTACTTGAGGAGTTAAAAAGTTTGTGGGATAACGGGGTCTACATTCGAGGAAGAGTAGTTTCAATCTAAGGGCAACACTAATGTGGACCATCAATGACTTCCCATCTTACGGGATGTTGTCTGGTTGGAGTACAACGGGTTACCGTGCTTGTCCTTACTGTCAATCAAACGACCAAAGATCCATTTGGAGCGGCAAGGTGTGTTGGTTTGACTGTCAGAGACAGTTTCTACCTTCCGAACATCCATTTAGACATAACTGTAAGAGATTTCTAAAGAAAAGACCCAATGAAAGTAGGATCGCATGTAATAGGTTATCAGGCGATGAGATATGAGCAGATGTCCAGAAGTATCCTACAATAGTACACGCTACCCACCAACAGTTGAAAAAGTTGAAGGACAAGAAGGAAGGTTGGTGGAAGCAGAGCATATTCTAGGAGCTTTCTTACTGGAACACTCTGTTAATCAGACACAATCTAGATGTTATGCACATTGAGAAGAATTAACAATTTAGCTCGGGACGACATGTATACGCACTTCGTGGTAATTGCCTGGATTGTCATTCTGAATTGTTCATTGCACGACTTATACATTAAATTGTAACTAACAATTTATATTTTTGAGGAACAGAAGAGAGTGCGTATAGACTTGGGGTACGACCTCAGATCCGACTACGAGAGTCGGATGATAACTCCATTATTTACCGTGTTTCAACGCCTTCTGGACAATCATTTGGCCCGGATTTACCGTGTTTTCGTAGGCATTTTAGCTATTATCGTCTATCTTTAATATTACACGGGTTTTGGTGTTTTCCTTTGGTTTTTAGGCATTCCCGTGTAAAAAGCGGTGAAACCCGAGCTAAAGGGGACGCATGGACCGAGTGCGAGCCTAAACAAGCGCATAGAAGATCGAAAATGGGAAAATATAAGAGAGACGAGTTACGCACGGTCGACCGTGCGTAACCACTTCAGGCGGGCATCGACCGTGCGTAACACGGTGGCCGTGTGCAGCTCCAGGATTCTATTTCTTTCGTTTTTGACCCGGTTTTTGTGTAACCTAATTACGACATATAAATAGCCTAATTCTCACTTTGCCTCTCAAGCTTTAATCATTTTAGATTTACATTTTGAATTTCTTGGGTTTCTAGTGAGAAAGTTGTATTTTCCTTGAAGATCTTCATCCTCTTTATTCAAGATTCAAGCTTTATATAATTTTCTTTTATTATTATTCTTCCTTATCTCTCCATTCTTTGGGTAATCTCTAATCTTTAGTTTAATTTTGTTTTTTTTCTTATTGTTTCTTCTTCTTCTTAGTTCCTACATTGTTGTTTGCTCTCTTAGTTTATCTTTGGTTCAATTCCTTCATTTATATTTATATCCTTGTATGTCCTCTTCATCTAATTAGAATTCCTCAATTTGATCACTTTTGCATGATTAGTAGTCAAATTCAACTATCAAGAATGTTCATAGCTAAAGATTCCACATTTACTCTTAATTTCACTAATTTAGTCATGACTAGTGAGTAGTTACCCACTAGGGGTCGATGAAGCCTAAATTTGTCTAAATTGTGCCTCTTGTATGTTTTGTATTGATTGAATTGGGTAATTGGGTGAAGTGTTATGAAGATTTTGGATTATCTTGGTTTAGGGGTTTGAGACGGTCCTAATCCCTTGGTCATCGACGGGAGTCGATTAGGATAGGTAACCGGTTTGACCCCTTTTCTTACCTTACCGTACTAGATCGAACACGGGAGTGGTGTCTAGCGTGGTATCCTTCACACTAGTATGCGTACCCTTTTGACTTGAGCTGGTTTGGGATTTATCACGGGAGTGACCCTCAAATTTGATTTGAGGATTCCGTCTTACGAACCCGGGAGGGAGGTAAACGGGGAAACTAGTCGGACACGAACCTGGGAGGGAGGTGGTCGACTTAGAACGCGTACAACTTCGCCCTTAACCCTGATTCTTTCGTAATTCAACATACCTTGGCGCGATTTAGGTGAGTTGAAGCGACATCGTCTCCTAGTCCATTTTTATTCTTGATTAATCGTTATTTCTTAGTTATCACCTTTTCTTATTTTAATTTTATTTTCTTTTTAGTCATTCCTCATTTTAGCTATCTTTCATCTAGTTTTAGTTTATCATCTCCACATTTCTATCGACTTAGATAAACAATTAGAGTCAAAACAATTAGGAATCGTCTCGCACTTTGTGGATCGACCCTCTATTGTGCTACAATTATATCGTGCGCTTGCGAGGTATTAAAACCCCAACATCGGATAAAGAAGAGAATCACTGATATATTTCAGAGAGCGGTTCTGAGGGTTCAGAAGGCGTACTGGATTCCGGAGGAGAAGTGGGCGGAACTAAAACGGAAGGCAGATGACCTAAACTTCAAGAAAAAGGTGGCGGTGAAGAAGTCGAACCGCAGAGGTGGGCAAGTAGACGGGGTGGCCAAACCCACCAGCTGCCTTGGTAGTAGAAGCGCAGCAACGGCTTTCAAGCAAATGGTAAGTGGTTATAACACAAGTAATCAATTTAAGTATAGTTCAATATATTATTGGTAAATAAATGCTGAAAGTTCTAACATTGTTTTATGAAGGGCTCATCTGCAACCCCGGTGCAGCTTTTGGAGAAGACGAAGAAGGAGAAGGATGGGAAGTGGATTGACCCCCGAGGACCGTAGATTGTTGTGAGTAGTAGTAAAGTTTTTCAAGAAAATACTAGTCCCAAAACTTATGATGTGAAAGTATATGTTGTTCTGAAAGTTCTAACACTGTTTCATGTTGCTGTTTCAGGAGAACTTTGAGAAAGCGGTGGAGGAGGCACGAGCTTCTGATCAGTCATCGAACACCTTGAACATCTTCCACGATGTCACGGGGGCTACAACCAGAAGAGACGGTTCTGGGGGATAGGCAACGCGGCGAAAGATCTCTTTCGCTCATGCTTGAGTCGTGTTAAAGAGCCATCTCTGGACACGTACTTCCCCACCGCCGCCTCCCAGGAACGTACAGTTAACGAGTGCATGGAGGACAATTCAAGAAACAAGAAGAGCACCTGCAGACATTATAAGAGACAGCAAGAGCCCAACTGAAGAAGTTGGAAGAGCAGGATAAGTTTATAGAGATGATGAGGGAAGATGGGCTATGGAGAATGAAACCTGCGGTGGTGGACCACGTACTAGAAGGCGCGATGACAACAACGACGGTGGTTATCCCTATGGGTTGGAGCAGATTCAGCCCCTTGCGTAGGTAGTCCGTCTCTTCTTTGATACTTGTTTAGGTTATGGTTATGTATATATTTCTAAGTCACTAACTCCTAGATAGAATTGTGAATCCAGCACATGTTTTCTTTGTAATATATTTTCATTTTCTATGAGTTTTGTGAAGAATTATGTAATATAATTTCATGTTTTGTGAACTTCTGGTTAAGATTTGTTGGGTTTTGTGGAGTATTTTGAAGTTCTGTGAAGCAACATCGACGGGAAATTAAATGTTGTGTCGGCTAATCCGACGCAATGCGTGTTGACTGGGCGCGTTGACCGACTAAGCGTCGCGTCGGATTATCCGACACAACGTCGACGCAATACGCTTGCGTCGGACTTGTCCACGCAAAGAAAAATATTTGTGTCAAAAAATCACGGTGGTCGTTTGCGTCGGGATATTCCGACGCAATCACTACTTTGCGTCGAATTTTCTGATTTTGCGTCGAACAAATCCGCCGCAATTCTGACTTGATTTTTGTAGTGATCAACAGCAAATATAATTGAGATATATCGTGTTGAATAATTACCTTCGCATCAATAAGAAGTAATTCAACAGCGTCGACCTTTGTCTTGTCCATATATTCAGGTCTACTCCAACGGTACACCACCCTTACATCTATATCTCTCAACTGCACACCTTGACATAATGAAGCGATTGTTTCCTTAGTCGGATCACACATTGATGAAGACATCTTCAGCATACAGTTTGGATTCAGAATTGAGTAGGACAATTTGGTATTGGGTTGATCGACTTTTTAGAATAGCTAGGATGCTTGAAGTAAAAGTAAAACACGATGATTCGAATTGCAGATTGGAGGAACGTTTTATAGCCAGATTCAGAGGTGAACACGAAGTATAGTTGAATGCAGACGAAGAGCCATGTAGGCATGCTTGGAGGATGAGCAATCGGTTTCCTAGGCAGCTTTCAATAATGACTTACATCGAGAATGAATGTACATATATAGTTGTGTAGTTTCATCCTCTTCAAGATTGATTAAGAAGATGGATTGAATTGTTATTGGAATGAGGAGGTGAAGTTAATGGTGGTTGTTTCGGGTGATGCAACACGGTGAGTAATGACGGGTAGAGTAATGAATGCAGTTTGATTTAAATGCAAATTTGAATTGTATTATACTAACTACACTTGAAACAACAAAATGCAAAAAAAATCAGCTCTATTCTCAAATGGAGAGCAAAGGAAGGTACCACCTAAGGGTTTTTGATGTCTTCTTTTATATAAAGAAGATAGGGAGCACGAGGTGGAAATAATCTTCATTCATGGATTATGGATCTTCATGAGATAGATCCAAATTATTCTTTCTAAGACCATGATTATACATTGATCCATTTTTTCTCCATCTTTGGTCTCACTCTTTTCACCTTACTTTTTTTTACCTCAATTTCTCTCTCACATAAAATACTTCATCATCGATATATTTATCATACCCTACTTACTAATTTTCACACATCTTTTATCCTTTATTATATAAAGCTGCAACATTTCAACTTTTCAAGCCTCCACATTAAGCGCCAGCAACATTTTTTTCATTAATCCTACATGGATCCAACGTGGATCAGACGTGGCGCCTTGCTCGCCCATTACATGTACAAATGCAACCGCTCGAAATTGATTAAAAATGGTGTTAACCGCCTTATTTTTCTCTTTTCCAAAAATTAAGGGTCGTCAACTATCATTCCTTATACAAACTGACACAAACTTCCAGGAACTCCCTTCTTCTATGTAACTCACCAAAAATTCAAGTAGTGGGTAGTTTATTTTGGTTAGTGGAGAGGTTTATTAAAAGTGAAAATTATTACTCTCTTCGTTCACTATTTTTGTTCATTAAAATACTCCTCACAAATATTCATGAAATGAGGCAAAAAATAATGAACAAATGTAGTATTTAAGAGTGAAAATGAAAACACCACAATCTCAGGAACATCACTGAAACTTGAGAATGTTGCTCTAGAATCCAGAGCACCATAGTTACAATTCCAGAAATTTCAGAATCCAAGAAATCAGTCCAAATCACAACACAAATAATGCGCAAGTGGCTGCGTACATCGGAGAACCAGATGTCAACGCAACAGAAATTGGCAAAAAATGTGTGGTTGTCAATTCTCCCAGGCAATATTGTGTTCATAGCTAAACAGAGGTGCTACTCCATCTAAATCAATTAATCCGGGAGAAGTAAACACTTCAATTAGAGGAGTGACTCTAAGTGCATATTACGGATCGTTTCAGACCATTTCAAAGGATTGAGAAGTCGCCTATGTTTTTATTTTATAACATTTATCCACTATTGCTCATCATCGAAAAGTTTGTCCATATTAACTTCATCTTCCTCCATCTCACTAAGAGCATACTATATCTATAATCACAGTATACATGCTATGGTTAGGAGGGAAGGACAAGCAGTATTATGGACGATTAAGCAGATGTGAAGTGCTGAAAGTACAAAATTTCTATCAGTGGGACATCCCAGATTTTTTCCAGAAATAAGAGTCGTCAACTGCCGAAGGTATGCCAGTTGCCGCCAAACTGCTCACAACCCCCACAACAATTACGTAACTCCCCACGGGTGGGAGTGGGGGATATGGATTATATTTTGTTATATTCTCTAAGTGGCACCACTGAAATTGTGTTCCTGCAACACAAATATAGATATAAAAGGTATATTAAATATCAATGTTGGACAAATTGTAGGATAAATAGGTACGGAGTAGATAATATATAGATATATTGTATACATGTAATTGTTTTTTTTGCCAGCTGGTGAACATACGAGACTTATTGTTTATTATGTGCGCTTTTGGCTGTTCCATGTGCGCATTTATTTAAAATCCTAGGAATAAACTGCATCGAGAGGCGGTGGAAGTTCTTGGTGGCGTCGAGGAAGTCCCCATGATTCCTCACAGATTGTTCCGTGGCGGAGTATCAACAGCAATCGCATCCATGAGGGAGAGGCAGTGAGTTCGAAGGATGATATGAAGGAGACCATTATTTAAAGCCCAGGTTGTAGCATAGAGAAGTCCCAAAGCCTCGGCCAGCACTGGGGAATTGGTGAAGTAAGCTCGTGATTCCGCAGAGATAAAAGTATTGGAGGCAGTTCTTGCAATCCAACCACAAGCATCATTGTTTCTAAGCCAGGAGCCGTCCACTTCAATAAAGATGAAGTCGCAGTCCGTAGGGTAACAGCCAGTAAAGTGGAGGGGAGTTCCATTACGGAAGTCAGGCTGACCGTACTTTGTATCTATGAAGTTATTTCGATTTAATGGCAATCTTTTAACCGACCAGTAAGTACTTGTGAGATTCAATGCGACGTTAGCAGGCCAGCTGTGACTTTCGAAGATACATTTGTTTCTTGCAATCCAGATAGTCCAAAGGGTGCCAATTTAGGTCGTTAGAAAAATGGACGTATTAAATTCAAGCTGAGTAACCAAACAACCCTAACATTTGTATTTGCGGTATTTCACTTTCCATATTTTTCTCGCGAGCAATCGTCGCTACGGAAAATCAAAACTCATGGCACATAACTTTGAAATATTATGTAGATAATAGAGAGGCGTGAAACTAAGAGGGGCCTACTTAGTTAGTTGATGTTAAGGCGCATGACGCTTTGAATAAGATTACTCACTCGCCGACATAAATTAAATACGAAAATCCATACAGCTTGATTGTGATTTGGGAAGAGTGGTAGTTAAATAAAACACTACTGCATCTCTAATTGATCAACTAACGTGTGGCTATAATTTAAGCAGCAATTCTACGCACACAAATTACTCACTAGTCACTCCGAAAGGGAAGCTAAACGAATTGAATGTTGTAGTGTGCAATTCGTTGTGTCATACTCCTATGTGCAAGGCAAGGCAAGGCCAGGTCTTAATTTTATAATGACAATGAATGTGTTAAGTGAATAAATATATGAATGAAGAAAAGAAATGTTCTTGCATTGGTAGGAATTAATTTGTATATTGATTGTGTTGATTCGTGGTGCTGCTGAAGACAAGTATTGACTTATATACATGACAATTGTGCATAGAAGACCTAGATACAAGTGGGCTTAAGAATTTGTGTGAGGTGTCATTCTTGAGTCTGGTGTTATGGAGTGTAAGATTGGGCCATCTTTCTTCAAGTCTTGAATGTCAAATGAGGTGTCATTGGGTGAGTCCAACACCCCCCCGCAAGATGGAGCATGTGGAGTCGTTAACATGCCCAGATTGTTCAACAACTTCCAATGTTGCTGTGAAGGAAGAATTTTGGTGAATATGTCGGCGAGTTGAGAGTTGCTGGGCGTGTATGCCAGATGAATAAGGCCTTCCATGACTTTATCTCTCGTGAAATGACAGTCTAGTTCGATGTGTTTAGTGCGTTCATGGAACACTTGATTTCTTGCAATGTGTAGAGCATTGTTATTGTCGCAATGCAGTGTGACTGGTTGAAGATTAGGAGCTCCAAGCTCTTCAAATAATCGAACAATCCAGGTGATCTCTGCTGTTGCTTGAGACATAGCCCGATACTCCGCTTCAGCAGAGGATCTTGAAACAGTGTGTTGTTTTTTACTTTTCCAACTAAGTGGGGAGTTTCCCGACATGATGACCCAGCCAGTGATGGATCTTCTTGTGGTTGAGCAAGAAGCCCAATCTGAGTCACAAAAAGCCTGTAGGGAGAGATTTGTATTACCGGTTATCATGATTCCCTGACCTGAAGTGCCTTTCAAATAGCGGAGGATGTGATGTAGAACTTGAATGTGAGGGATACGAGGAGCTTGCATATATTGGCTAAGTGTTTGGACAGCAAATGACAAGTCAGGTCGAGTGTGTGTAAGGAAGTTAAGTTTCCCAAGTAACATCCTGTAGTGGCTAGGATCACCATACAACTCACCATCAACATTATTAAACTTAGAGTTAAGAGGAAGCGGTGTCACAGTGATGCCTTTGTCGGGTAGTTGAGAAGTGAGGAGATCATTGGTAAATTTCTTTTGTGAGAGGACAACACCAGTAGGCATATAACTAACTTCAATGCCTAAGAAGTAGTGGAGTTTGCCTAGATCCTTGATACCAAAGGCAAGTTGGAGATGATTCTTTAATGTTTCAATGTGAGCCCTATTTGAACCGGTAACGATGATATCATCGACATATACAACAAGAATGGTGGTATGATGATTGTCTTTCTTGATGAAGAGAGAATAATCATTTTTGGATTGTTTGAAATTAAGGCCAATGAGGAAAGTACATAACTTGGAGAACCATTGCCTAGATGCTTGTTTGAGGCCATAAAGTGATTTTTGGAGTCTGCAAACTTTGGATCCAGGATTTGGTATACCCTCTGGCATTTTCATATAGACTTCCTCATCAATGTCACCATGTAGAAAAGCATTGTTCACATCTAACTGCATCATATCCCACTTCTTATGTACAGCAACACAAATTAATGCTCTTATGGTTGTCATTTTTACCACTGGAGAAAAAGTCTCCTGATAGTCAATCCCTTGTCTTTGATTACATCCCCGAATTACCAATCAAGCTTTGTGTCTCTCTAGACTACCATCAGCATTCAATTTCACCTTATAGACCCACTTGGAAGATATAGCTTTCTTACCAGTGGGCAAATCAGTAACTTGCCATGTTTGGTTGGACTCCAAGGCTTCTATTTCTTTTGACATAGCTTCCTGCCAGTTTGGGTCAGTGTGTGCCTCATCATATGAACTAGGTTCAGAGTAAGAAAGAGTTTTGTTTATGTTGTTTAGGGAATTAGGAGGAAGAGAATCAAAGGTAACTAAGTTACACCAATGAGAACTAGCTAGGCCAGGATGAGATAAAGAAGGGAGTAATGTGGTCTCATAATCTTGAAGATAGGCAGGTGTCTTTCTAATTCTTCCAGGTGGAGCTTGAGGAGTAGATGAAGGTTGAATGGTTGAAATAGGTGGAGGAGATTGATGGAAGTCATTTAAAATGGTGTTACCTTCAATGTCATCTATGGAATCTGTGGAGTTAGGAGTATCATGGTATTGATGGTTGATAACAGGAGGTTTGAAGATGATGGGGTCGGTCATTTGATGGGTAGGACAAGGAATGGATTGTTTTTTAAAGAATTTGGAGATATTGTTCATGTGGAAGGGAAGAATATTTTCATGAAAGACGACGTCTCTGCTGTGAAAGACTTTGTTGTTTGTGAGGTCGAGAATTGTGTAGGCTTTCTTGCCAAAAGCATAGCCTAAGAAGACACATGGAGTGGCTTTAGGGTCGAACTTATGTTGGTTTCTCTTGAGTGTGGCAACAAAACAAAGGCACCCAAAGGTTCTCAAGTGATTGTACGAAGGTGGTTTGTTGTAGAGGACTTCTAAGGGTGCTTTATGGTCTAAGACACTAGAGGGAATTCTATTGATAAGGTAAGTGGCAGTGAGTATACACTCACCCCAGTATTGAATGGGCAGATTGGCTTCAAAGAAGAGGCTTCTAGCTGTATCAAGAAGGTGTCTATGTTTGCGTTCAACAACACCATTTTGTTGAGGTGTGTCAACATAAGAGGTTTGGTGCATTATTCCCTTTGAGGCATAGAACTCTTTAGCATGTTTCTCACTAAATTTGAGGCCATTGTCACTTCTTATCGTTTTGATGTGAGTTTGAAATTGATTTTCTATGTAAATGATAAAACTTTTGAGGATGGAAAAGGCAATACTTTTGTTGCTAAGAAGATGAGTCCAAGTTGTTCTAGAGTAGTCATCAACAATGGTGAGAAAATATTTGTGGTTATGATGAGTGGAATGATGGTAAGGACCCCATAAATCAACATGAATCAATTCAAATATAGATGTGGAAACAGATGTACTATTAGGAAAAGATAGTCTGCTGAACTTAGCCTTAGGACAAATATGACAAGTAGATAATTGGTTTTCCTTACAATTGCCTATTACAGATATATATTTCAAACTTCAAAGAGGAATGTGACCAAGTCTACAATGCCATCTATCAAGATTTACATTCGATGAAGAAGCAGCAAAAATCTTAGGGACAAAATTAGGATTGATCTTGTTGTGAACTGGATAAGGCTTGAGATCAGCAATGTAAAGGCCATTTCTCTCTTTACCAAGGGTCAAGAAGGTGTTGGTAGAAGGGACCTGAAAAAGGCATTGAGTGGATGTGAATATAACATGTGTAGAGAATTGTTTAGTGAATTGACTAACAGACATGAGGTTGAAATGAAAAGCAGGAACATGAAGGACATTAAAGAGAAGAATATTGGAAGAGAGTCTGACTGTGCCTATGTGCAAGATATCGGTTTTGTGCCCATTGGGAATAGTGATTTGAGAAGGAGTTTTAAGTTTAGTATATGATTCAAAAAGCTGCAGATGAGGAGTCATATGACTCGAGGCACCACTGTCCACAATCCAGCATTTATTTATATCAAGAGAAGTAGAAGTTTTAGAAGTACCTGCCATCATAGCACAACTGTTATCACCCTCATGGATGCCGAATTCCCTTAGATGATTCACGGCTTGCTCATATTCTTCCTTTGAGGAGAAACTTGTCATGTTAGCAGTTTGTCCAACATCATTCTTCTGTGTATCCAAGACTTGATCAGTGTTAGCATTCCCCGCAAATCTTCTGTTGTTTCTCAACTCTGGGTGAAGAACATAACACCTAGAGTTGTTGTGACCTTCCATCTGATAGTGGCTGCAGTCGTAGTTGTTCCTCTTGAAGTTATGAGTCGAGTTTTGTTGATTGTTGTTCCTGGAATTCGTCCCTCTTCCACCATTGAATTGATTGTTGTTGTACCTTCCTGAATTATCGTTACCAGTGTTGCTTCTGTAGTTGCTTGAAACTTGTTGCTGTTGGTTGCGGTTGTTGTAGTTTTGATGCTGAGATGACCATCCCTTTCCTGCCATAGCTGTAGCATCCAGATTAAGATGAGTTTGAGTTGTTATCTCTCTTTGTTTTTCTTCTTGTATGAGTAGAGAGTACACAACATTTATAGTAGGCATTGGGTTCATCATCAAAATATTCCCTCTCACAGTTTTGTAACTCTCATTCAGACCCATGAGGAATTTCACCACTTTTTGATTTTCTTCATTCTTGACCATGTCTGCCTTGGCAGAGCAAGTGCAGGCTGGTAGAGGGCATATGTTCCTCACCTCCTCCCAAGATTTCTTGAGTTTAGTGTAATAAGTTGAGATGGAATCCGTTCCTTGAGAGGTCTTGTTGAGTTCATCTTGGACTTGATACAATTGCGCTCCACTGTACTGCTCGAATCTTTCTTTTAGTTCATCCCAAATATCCTTGGCGGTTGCACAATTGATAACACTATCACCAATCTCCTTGTTGAGAGAGTTAATCAGCCAACCAATGACCATGTCGTTGCATCTTTCTCATTGTCTCCATTTAACAGTGTCAGACTTTGTCGGTTCTTTAATGGAGCCATCGATGAAGCCAACTTTGTTCTTGGCTGACAAAGCTATACGGACAGATCTCTTCCAAGAGCTGAAACCAGTTCCCTCAAAGACATTAGGTACTATACTTTGAATGGTGTTATCAGCAGGGTGAACGTAGAGTGGGTCTTGTGGGTCTAGAGTTTTTGTTGGGTCAACCATGGTGAAAGAGATGAAAAAAACAGGAGCTTTCTCAAGTGAAAAGAAATGGCAAGTGAAAGCAGCTAACTACTCAAAGAACAAATGACTGCTCTGATACCATCTTAATTTTATAATGACAATGAATGTGTTAAGTGAATAAATATATGAATGAAGAAAAGAAATGTTCTTGCATTGGTAGGAATTAATTTGTATATTGATTGTGTTGATTCGTGCTGCTGCTGAAGACAAGTATTGACTTATATACATGACAATTGTGCATAGAAGACCTAGATACAAGTGGGCTTAAGGATTTGTGTGAGGTGTCATTCTTAGGTCTGGTGTTATGGAGTGTAAGATTGGGCCATCTTTCTTCAAGTCTTGAATGTCAAATGAGGTGTCATTGGGTGAGTCCAACACCAGGCAAATTCTTATTTGCAAAGTCTCGCTTGTGACGGGAATATTCGTCGGGTCAAGTATTTGGGTAAAAGACTAAAACAAAAAAATTAGGGAGGAGTAAAGGTGAAATCTTATTCTATGTAAGTGAGGTATTACTTGACCCCTTATAAATTTAAGATGGATAACCCGTCTTAAGGGAGACCTACTCATTCTTATTTGTGACGAGAATATCCGGCATAATTTTGTAACGGATTAAGTAATACTGTAGGCACTTTGATTTGTTTTTCTATCAAAGTGTGTCATTTGACCGGTAAACAATTTGTGATGGATAATATTCATTTACAAGGGCGACATCCTCATGCGCGAGTGGTATATTCATGTGCATAGAGCATTTAATTAGCGTTAGTTTCACAACTCCAAATACCGGCCTCAATATTCCTCAGTTTGTCCGGCTAATTAATACAAGTTCCGTAGCACGCTAAGGCTTTCTAAGTAAAGAAGATAAAAGCGTTCCTGGTAAGTACTATGTACTTCCTCGATGCCATGCGTAATCAAGATTTATGATACCGTTGTTTCTTTAATTTCGTAATATTTGTCTCACATATTTTTCTGTCTTAAGTCATTTTTTTAGTACGGAGTATATTATTAGTAAACTACTCCCTCCGTCTCGTTTATTATTTGTTTATTTTTATATTTTTTGGTAGAAATATTTTAATCAAAGACAAATAAATGAACGAGATGGAGGGAGTACTATTAATGTAAACAAATGACTATATGAAACAGATAAAATATACTCCGTATACTCTAATTAGAAAGGAAATACCAAATATTTTGTTACAACCTAGACAAATATTGTTTGCCTTATCTCTCAAGACGGTATACTCATCTTAGGAAACAATTTGTAATCAAATACAGTATACTTGTATTATCCACGTTCTATCCAGCGGTAAAATTATCATGGTGATAGCCTCCATGTTGCAATGCTAGCATGGTTTTATAGTGACTTTCCGGCGGAAAAAGAAAAAATGGTGAGTGTTTTAAAAAGAATTTTTCTATGAGAACTACTCCGTACCTTTTATTTACGGTGTTTTATGAGAAACTATTTTTTATTTAATTTTTTAACATTCAATTACCCTTTATTTTCAATTTTTATTAAAAACTACCTAAATCTAATTTTCGGTAACTCAAAGTCAACTTTCCAACGTTTTGTGGTAAACTACCTTTTGCTTTATTTTTTTTGCAGGCGAGTACCTAGGGTAAGTGTAAGTGAAGTGGAGTATATTAATTATGCTTGAACTAGCTAGCTAGCTGATTAACCGGCAAACACAATATATAGGAGTAGAAGATTAGAAGTAATATCTTCTTTATATAAAAGCAAGCACCAAAAACTCTTAGGTGGCACCCCCCTTTCCTCTCCATTTGAGAATAGAGCTCTTTTTTGCATTTTTTGATTTCAAGGCTTTTAAGTATTGTATTGTATTGTATTAGGAAGATGTTTAGGGTGTGTAATCAATCTCAATTACTACATTCAATGTTTGCACGTCAACTCGAGCTCAACCAATTTACTTCACTTTTCGTTTTTCAGAAAATTGAGATTTACTGCACTTTCATTTTTCAATCAATCGAGCAACATTAATTCAATCAACCTTGAAGATATTCATTTTTCGTTATTCCACAAACCCAATTAACTACACAATAACAATCAACCTCGATAGCAATCACCATTGATTTATGCCTCAAAAACCATTTACTCATCCCTCCATACATGACTAGCATGTCTTCGTAAACATAATTCAATCTCTTCAATGCCTTCACTCACAATTCCCACCAAGTTGAATGTTTTTTATTGGTGAAAGGTAAGTGTGTATATATATCATGTAATCAAATTTACAAATTGAGTCCAAATAGCTACGTCAAATTACGTAGCCATCTAGCATCGTTGGAATGAATCGGGTATTTAATCATACATGATATTCTATTCTTAATGTCTACTTTGATCAACTTCACAGCACTCTGAGGGTGTTGTACCTTCCCTTCAATCCGGCAACTGTTTCGCTGTCTCCATATGAAATAGATCATCGCATTGATTGTGGCTCGAATAACATTACACTGCATTTTCGAGCCTCTCACGCGCAGTGCCCAGCTAAGTCCTCCCTTGACCGATATCTTCTTCCTTATCCAGTCACTCATTATTTCAACAATTCGAGCGCTCCAAGTACACTCAAAGAACAAATGATCGAAACTCTCAGCCTTCTTCTCGCATAGATAGCATCGATCCGACTCCGCAACTCCAATCTTAGCAAGCTTAACTCTCGTGTTTAGAGCTCCTCGGAACACGAGCCAAGCTATAAAACTGTGCTTTGGAATACTCCAATTACTCCATACAAGCCGCCACCACGAAACTAGCGGTCTGTGCTGTCGTAGTTCATTGTATGCCTTCGAAATCGAATACTGGGTATTCGTTCCATGCCAAATACCATTCTCATACATATCCTTAATTCTTTCCTTAGCCTGACAGATTTTCCGCCACGCCCAAGTAACATCAGCCTGAGGTTTATATTCCCGCCACGAAGTTCCTCGTAGGTAAATACTATTCACCCATCGAACCCAGAGTCGTTCAGGTTGGTCAAAGATCCAAGAGGCCAACTTCGCCACAGCAGCTTCATTCCAGCCTGTCAAGTCTCTAAGCCCTAAACCTCCCTCATTCTTTGGACAACATATTTTCTCCCAGCTCACCAAAGCTCTATTCGTGCCCTCTACACCCCCATCCCAAAGAAAGTTGCGACATATCGAGCCAATTCGAGCCATAATGAACTTCGGGATAATAAATACCATGGCCCAGTAATTATGTAACTGAGACAAAACCGACTGGACCAAAGTCAGTCTACCCGCATAAGACAACTTACGGGCCCCAATACTCGAGATTCTAGCAATAATGCGAGCCAGCAACTTAGCACAATCATTCTTCCCCTAAAGAGTATTCTGAATAGGTAAACCTAGATACCGAAATGGGAACGTACCTTCAACACAACCCGAGAATTGTAATATAGCCATCTTCCTGTCATCATCTACACCCGCAAAGTAGACGTGAGATTTGCCTACACTAAGGCTCAACCCCGACGCCTTACCAAACGTAGCAAATGCCCGCCAAATAGTCTCCATTGAAACCGAAACCCCTTTACAAAAAAGGAGCAGATCATCAGCAAAAAGCAGGTGACTGAGCTTCATCGCGCTGCATTTAGGGTGAAATTTGAAGTTCCTCTCCAAAGTAACAAAATTCATAATGCGAGTAAAATATTCCATGCAAATCGTAAAAATCAGAGGAGACATCGGGTCACCTTGCCTCAATCCCCTTTTTCCCCGGAAAAACCCAAAATTGTCCCCATTAACGCATAACGAATAGGACACAATTGTGATACATTCCATAATAAGCTTTCGAAAGTGCTCGGGGAACTCCAATGCTCGCAACATTTGATCCACGAAACTCCATTCAACGTTATCATACGCCTTATGAATGTCTACTTTGAAGAGACATCGAGGTGAAACCCTTCCCCTCTTATACAAACGTACTAGATCCTGGCAGATAAGTACATTTTCCACTATACTTCTTCCCTCAATGAAACCCCCTTGAGTCGGGCTAATTATCTGAGGCAATACCCGTGCTAATCTTATACAAATGATTTTAGCAATACATTTGTACAAAACATTACAACAGGCAATCGGACGGAATTCCTTCACAGATTGAGGCCGATTAACTTTCGGTATCAGAATAATATTAGCACAATTAAGCTGTTTAAGCATTTTACCTGACCGAAAAAAATCTTGGATAGCTCCTGTTATCTCATCGCCAACAATATCCCAGGAGTCAATAAAGAACTGGCTCGAAAACTCATCCGGTCCCGGCGCTTTATCTCGAGGGATACTCCATAATGCTCTTTTAACCTCCTCCGCGATCACAAGCTCTTCCAATGCTATTTTATGGTCCGGTGAGCAAGTATTCCCACGCCTTACAATGCTCACGTTTACCTCCTCAATATTTCTCGACTCACCCAGCAGCGAATCAAAATATCGGCTAAAAGCCGATTCAATGTCAACTTTAGTCTCACAGTCAGCCCCCTCAGCATCTTTAATACGGACAATAGCATTTTGAGCCCTTCGAGCGCGCAAAACGCCATGGAAGTATGCTGAATTAATATCCCCATCTTTGATCCATTTCATTTTCGCTTTTCGACTCCAAAATTCCCCTCTCGTAGCCTGCAACGTACGCACCTGCCCGTTAAGATCCGATTCGGCTTGCAATTCAGCAGTTGACCTGTTGTTACGCAGGTTCACCTGCAGTTCTTCGAGCCTGATTTCAGCCTGACTGCACCTATTTTCGATGTCTGAAAAACAGGTAGCATTCAGATTCTTCAGAGGTCTCTTGAGCTTACGAATTTTACTGACCACTCAAAACATCTTAGTGCCGACGATCGTTTCTTTCCAAACAGCCGAAACACACCTCTTAAAATCGGAAGCTTTACTCCACATATTCATGTATTTAAAGCTTCTATTTTCCTTGTTGGAGGATGCGCTAATTGTACAATACAAGGACAATGATCGAAAGTACCTTCCGACATAAAATTAGCAGAGCCACTTGGGAATAGGGTCATCATCTCGTCATTCACCAAACAACGGTCAATACGACTAAACACTCTCGTTTCCGCCACTTTATGTTTATTATTCCAAGTGAACCCAGACCCACTTGCCTTGCAATCATTCACTTCACATTTTGCCAAACATTCTCGAAATTGGCTCATCGCCTCATCCGACGACGCACCACCCAATCTCTCTCGACCATCAATTACACAATTGAAGTCCCCCATTATTATCCACGGTCCATTCAAAGCATAAGTTTCGAGCCTTCTCCAAAGATCAATCCTCTCCGTGGCCGAGTTAAACGCATACACAAGTGTAAGCAGATACTTCTTCCCCGAATCAGTTGAAACTCCAACATGAATGCTCTGACTACTATACTCCAGAATCGTCAAATTCACCCTTTCATGTTTCCATAAAAGCCAAACCCGACCTCCTTCATGACAATGATTATTTGTCGTAATGCTCCATTCATTGAAGATGTTCTGATGAATTTTCGCATACGCTTTTTTCTTAATTTTCGTCTCAAGTAGACCAAAAATGTCCACCTGTTGCTTTCTAATAAACTCACAAATTGCACGCTGCTTATTTATATTACACATGCCGCGCACATTCCAACAACCTACATTATGAACTTCCATGTAAGACAATTTCCAAACCAGCCCCATCCTTTTCCTCCACCCCTCCTTTTTTTTGGTGATCCCCTTAGCATATCCACAAAAGATACATCTGGGTTCACTAATACGCTCGTCTTCAAAGCTGATGTCACCCTTGCAGCAGCTGCTTTGGTTAGATTAGGAGCAGGCTATACATGAGGTCGGGCAAGCGCCTGCTGCCCCAAACGAGCAGCAGCAGCATGCGGACCAGGTTGTACTCCACCCCCTTCATTCTTCTTATGCTTTGTTTCAGCCCTAGCCTTCCTCAACTTCTCTTTCTTGCAATCACTCCCATCATGGCCATAATTTTTGCATTTAGGGCACCAAATGGGTTTCCACTCATATTTAACAAAAATTTCAATCACATTCCCAAGTTCATCCATGAACTTAATTGAGTTCTTGAATTTCTGTCCCACTTTAGCTAGTACCAAAACCCTAGCATAACCCAACCTAGATCGTTCTTCCGTAGCTAAATCGGATTTAACATACGGTCCAACTAAAGATGCTATCCGAGGTAAACACCTACCCCAAAATTTCAAAGGTAACTCAGGCAATTGTATCCAAATAGGAACTTCATAAACATCATCCTTATCCAATTTAGCCTCAGGTGTCCATTCTTTCACAATCAATGGCTTATTATCAAACATAAACAAGCCGTGGTTCAGAACGTTCACCTTCGCCTGCTTTTCCTTGAAGCGAACAACAAAAATTCCATTAGGCAAAAATAAGATTTTGTCAATCGCGTATTCTTTCCAAATTCTCTTCACAAATCCCTCTACCACTTCCCATGGCGAATTAGCACCCATGATAAAGCAGTACACAGCATTACTCCAATATTCGACCTCGTCCTCGACATCATCTTCAGAGAATTGCAACATTTCTTCCTCTTCTTCGACCTCAACAACTTTTTTTCCATCCCGTTGTTTCCACCCATTATCATTAGGTTTCGACGTCACGATGAAATTCGTTTCAGGCACATATTCAGAGACCTCCTCAGAAGCATCCGCGTCTTCTGAGTCCAAATCATAGTTCAGTCCAGGAATTTCATTAATCTTATTGTTACCAGACAAGTTGTCATCTGCATCCATCGAACCTGATTCCGTCGTCTTTTTCGATTTCGCTATAACGTTCTTACATAACAGAACATCTTTCGCACGAGTCAAGGGTTTCGGACCCTTAACAGGGGGTTGGTTCTTCTTCCTCATATTGTAAAATACCCAATTCTGAAGCCACTGTTTGTCACCGTCAAACAGAGATGGCGCCGGAGACCGCCAGAGAGCATGCGAAGATCAAGCAGAATCGTCCAGAATCGCCCTGATTTCGAGAGGATTTCGAGAGGATTTTTGATTGATTTACCAAGTTGAATGTTGATTTTCTTGAACATTTAATAAATGTAGAGGATAGCATAAATAACCTTTTAGAAGTCATTTCGATTCACCATTTCAAAAAAAGACTCACTCCTTTGATCCATTCTCTCTAACATCATAATCCATATCATCGTTCAGAAAACTCTTCCCTTCTCCATGTCGAGTTCACAAGTTGTCATCGTGCTCATATATATTTCCGTCTCGACAAACTAACTGCACCACTACTAAGAACAGCGAAGGATGTCTCAGGAAACCCACACTTCGCCGACTACTTCTAGGAAATCGAGAAATCTGAAATTACAAGTAGTACGAAAAGAAATTATTGTCCTGTGTAAGTTTTCCATGTTGTGTTTCTAATTTTTTACTGTCGACGGTTGGTTTTGTGTTAACAGTTATTGCAATTCAAATGTTCTGCAGTGCTTTTTTCTATAGTACGTTGTACGAAAGATACAAACACCAATCTTCATACTTAATGAAGCGCACGATCCATGGCAGAATAAGCAAATACTGGTACCGGTCGTTGCTGCACTGAAAGGCTTCCGTCACACCACAGCCTTCGATCCCGTCATATTCACCGCGAAACCTCTATTCTCCTATGAAATCTCCATCTAAATTCTGATTAACCTCTCTGATCCTCGATTAGAACATGACATCCTCTCCACTCTCTTCAGTTACCAGATGAATGCAATTTTTAATTTTGTTATGTCATTGTGAAAATTAAATTATGTTGACAATGGAAAAATCTAGGGGTGGAGTTAAAAAACGGAGGTTGTGGTGTGGGTGAAATTTAGGGTTAGATGGAGAAATTGGGGGATGGAGAAATATGTGGGTGGAGTTTCAAAAATGAAGGTCATGGTGTTGGATTATAGGATAGTGGACTATTTTTTGTTAGCCCAAATAAATATACGGAGCACTTACCACTTATCAGTATAGGTTATTGTTTTTTTAAGCAACATGAGTTATTGTTAGTTGGTCCTTAGATAGTTTTTACATTATTAATTAATCCACTAATTTCATATAATTTTATCGGATTCTTTATGTTATACGGAGTAATTTAACACCGAAAGGATATCTTTATGTTATTCTATGTTTAAAAATTAATTTCGTATTTTATTATTTATACAGGCAATCAAAAAAGTGAACAACCTATTTTACGAATATATGGAAAGTTTTTTATTTCCATGAATTAAGAACAACCAAATGACATCAACTCAATGATCTTTACATCTTGTCATCCCGAGAGTTAAAAAAAATGAAGATGTACGATGAAGTGATGATGGAAACGGTGATTGAACAAGGAGAGGAGGAATGGAAGTAAATTAGAGGGGGGTGAGTGGGGTGAAATCATCCTTTTACCGCTTTCAATTCGGGTGGTAGTATAATAGTAAGGGTGGTAGAATTTGGGTGAAGGTCAAACAAGCTGAGTATGAAAGACACGGTCATGTCAGAATATAGGTTCACAAGATATTGTCAAAATTATTAAAGATTACTTTTTTTATTTATATAATAAATAATAATTTAAATTGACAAAAACACATTATATATTGGAATTACTCCGTCTAAAATTATTTTTAAAAAAAATTAAATTCAAATATTAAAATAATAATTTTAGTTATTTCCTATCTCACTAACGGATAGTAATTTTTGTAAATGATTATTCATTATCTAAAATATATTGATATAAAAGTGTATCAATCATTTTCGAATTTAAATGTATATAATTTGCTGTGGTTTGATATGGCTCTATTTTCATTTGAATAAACTGACAGTAGTTCAAATGACCAAATACACACAATTGTTCTAATTTGGTTTACAAGTGAAGAAAGTTGACAATAAAATCGGGAGAACAACGTATAAGTACTATTCCATATACATGAAAGGGTATTTCACGGGTATTCACAAGTGTTTCACGGGTGTTTTTTATGAATATTTTCAAACGCATATTATACAAGTACTCATTTCGACGTCTTATGTCATTATACTTACGTTGTCTTTTTTGTAAAAATATAAGGTTCACTTTTCTTAATTCTAATAACTTTTCTTAATATTGTAACATATTAGTAAGATAAAAAAATATTGATATATATTGATAAACAAAATTTAATAAAATATAAATTTTATGATTACTAAATCACTTTTTAAATTTTCTGACAAAAAATAATAATTACAGTGAACATTCTCATATGCATTTTTAAATCGAGTTTATAGTTTGCGTAACTGAGCAACGATCGAGTGGTGCTTTTTCGAATTATTAATCATATGGGGTTTGACTTTGGGTCACAATTAAGTGAATGTAGCGGGAGGCAATTCTTTATGTATACGGGTCGATCGGGTTAAGTTTGTCGGTATACACTTTCTTTATGTATAATATATTAATCAATGTTCACCTAAATTTTCACGGGTACCGTACTATCTTCTTTATATAAAAGAAACACCAAAAACCATGAGGTGTCACCCTTCATCATTCCCATTTGAGAATAAGTCTTTTTTTCATTTTTTGATTTCTAGACTATTTAGTATAGAGCTGATCAAATGGCCCAGGCACGACGACCCAACCCGACCCGGTCCGATTTTTTCAAGGGCTTGGGCCGTCGTGTTGGCCCAAAAAAGCCCGAAATTCGATCCGATCTTAGCCCGATATAAATTTTGGGCCGGGTATGGGCCGACTTTAAAGCCCAAATTTTGCCCCGGCCCGGCCCGACTTTTAAAAAAAAAAAAAACATAATTTATGTTTTTGTACTTTTAAACTTCTTTTATGTAGAAATTCATGTGTTTTTTATCCCAATTTTTAAAAAAAAAAAAAGTCGTGCAATTTTTTTATGGAAGTTTATGTTTTTTATGTGTTCATAGTTATTATACACGGACACTAATACCGTGTGTGTGTGTATATATATTTGTACTGTGATATGTTAGTGTGACACATAATAATACGAAAAATTGTTCAACACCAAAACTATGTGTGAAATGTCTAATCGAGGACTCGAGGTAAACTTTGTTCATATTTCTTAATACGGAGTATTGATATATCATTATATACTCTAGTCGTCTGATTAATTTCGAGTAAATTTTAGTAAAAAAAAGGGTTTGTTTATTAGTCGGGTCGACTGCGGGCAAAAAACTTGATTAAATGTTGGTTAATTTGTGCTAATAAATATTTTAAGGTGACATAAAAAAAATATTAACTTAATCCCGAAAAATCGTTGTGACCCGAACGGACCCGAAAAGCCCGCAAGTCCGAAAAAGCCCGAACGGGCCGGGGGCCTTACAAATTGGCTCGTTTGGTGGGCCCAATCCGACCCGACTCGCAAGGTGGACTATAATTTTATGGCAAAGCCCGACCCAACCCGGCCCACGATCACCTCTAATTTAGTATAAGTAAGCATGTATTAGGAATGTGTTCAGGTGTGCAATCAATCACAAAGACTGCATTCAATGTTTGCACTCCAATCCGAGCTCAACTAATTCCCCCATTCTTCGTTATGAACAAATTGTATTTACTGCACTTTCGTTTTCCAATCACCAATTACTGCATTATTTCAATGAACATTGAACACATTCAACCTAATTAACTACACAATAACCCTCGATCTAATGACCCTTGAAAACATTCCCCATGCATTAGAGCTCCAATCATCTCGAGAAATGGCAAAATGGAGATGTCTCTTCAGTTAAATGTTCCGCTTTGTAAATTTCAATTTGTCTATTTATTTCCTACGGTGCATCTTCCCACTACATATTGGCTGCATAAATCATATTGGCTACATAAATACCATATTCATCACTTCAAATATATTATTCTTCCACAATTTTTTATCTTCCTCGCATCATCATCATATATAGATCCCTCATTCTTTAACGTTTATTGCTTGGAATAGCTATTTTTTTTAAGTAAATGGGAATAGGTGAATTGTAATGTCTTGCTTTTACGTTTAGATGCACTACATATTTGACATAAATAGTCTATTTGGACTTTTGGCAAATACTGATATGATAACAGTTGGATGAGACCACCAATGTGGATCACAAATCGAATTACTACCATAATATGGGTTAGAAATTTATTACCCTTTTTTTTTTATAAAAAAAAAATTGAAAGGATTATTTAATTATTGTAGTAGTGTAGTTAATGTATTTATCTCATACGGAGTATAACTTTAGTATTGTACAATACAATAGTTATTTAATTTTTTGTTATGTTTCACACTAATTTAGCGTGGGTGAAATAATATCTTAGGAGATATATATTCCATGTCATTAGATATAATCTCATCTTATTCTATACACAAGTACGAAGCAATATAATTGCCCTAACTTTCCAGTTTCCACTTTTCCATTTCTCTTTTTCATTCTCTATAAAAATTTTGTACTTACTCCAACTTTGTAAGATTTACCCATTTGATATATTTAGGTGAGTATAAAATAATCAAATGAGAAGTATTATTTTTTCCTATATTTATCATTTCCCATAAAAATGGTTCTTTCCCCTAAATTTTAATTTCGTAGTCACTGACCGCACCAAATACGGGTCGGTCAAATATGTGTCGGACTATGTTGGTTATGGGTCGTGTTAGGTCAAGATACGGGTTAGAAATAGTTATATGTCTGATTTTTAAACATCGTCATCATTTCATTTACGTGTCACTATATATGAGTAAGCTTTTTTTTTGCATCGGTTAACGTGTCTACTACATCCGTAACGCCCCAAGAAATTATCTCTAACAAAAAATTTTGCTCAATCCCGTGATTGTTATTATATATCATTTCTCTATATTTCAATTTTGTAACATAGTTATCAAGTCTATATAGTTGATGTGATATATTTTTTAAATTCTTTTGAACTTACCAATTATATATGAAATATAATCAAAATTAATCTTCAATTTATTACCCTTATAAGAGAAGTAATGAATTCAAAAGAGAAAAAGGTTGAACTAAAAAAATGAATATTTGACCAATTAAAAAGAAAAAATTGACCAAAAAAAATTCAATTAATTACACTTACACTTTAACCCACTATTATTTCTTCCAATTTCTTGAGAAGCTCATCTTACACCTTTTCATAAAGAAAAGTTAATTAATTCAATTTATATCTCACCATAAATTACTATTCTTCTCACAAATCTCTTTCTCCACTTTTCATAAGTTGTTGTTTTCCTATAAATTTCTCTTCTTTAATATAGTGAACAAATGTACCAAAATCATTGCTAACAAACTTAAATATTGAAATTAATTGATGAGATGCATTGAATCTAAAATAATCAATTTTTTTTGCTTCAGAACATTTCATCTAGAAATGTGAAACAAGCTAGGTATGAAGGTCACGGTCGGTCGGTCGGGCCAGAACATAGGTTGTCGATATATTATCAAAATTATTAAAAATTACCAATATTTTTATTTACTCCGTATATGATAAATAGGAGTATATGATAAAATGACAGCAGTTACAAGTTTGTTATTTGAATAAAAAAATAGTAGTTACAACTTACAAGTGACCAAATACATACAATTGTTCTAATTTGGTTTACAAGTGACGAAAGTTGACAATAAAATCGGGAAAAGAACATATAAGTATTATTCCATGTATATGAAAGAGTATTTCACGGGTGTTTTTTATGAATATTGTCAACCTTATATTATACAAGTACTCATCTCGACGTCATATGTTGTTATACTTTTTTTGTAAAAATATAAGGTTCACGTGTTCTAAAAAAATATTCTAATAACCTTTATTCTAAAAATATAAAGGACTATTGTACCATATCAGTAAGATAATAAAAATATTGATAAAATAAAATATAATCAAATATAAATTAAGGAAGTTTTATTAATATTTTTTCCCGATAAAAAGATGTATAATTACAATGAATATTTTCATATATATCCTTTATATATTAAAGCAAGCACCATGCACAATTACGTGGCGCTGCTCTTTGTTGAGTATTTTGAAATACTCAATCCTCATTAACTCAACATTTGTATGGTAATTCTTGCATTGGAATCTAATCATCCGGGCTTCACAATCCGGGTCAAGCAATCCAATCTTCGTAGTCCCTCTTTCACGCTCAAGTAACCTGGCCAAAATTACATCCTGATTAATCTGAGATTAAACAACTTAAACCCTTATACAACTACTACACTATTATAGAATAACATCATGATCAGTCACGTGACACATGACCTTCACATTAAAACTCAACTCATTTGCCATTACACCACTCCATTTTGTTTTTGTCAAAAGTGTACTCCATATATAAACCAAATACATATTGAGGGTCGTCACTTGCTTGAGTCATTCGTGTTTTTAATTAGTTTTCTAATAAATAAATATTGAGTATTCATTTTCTAAAATATATAAATATTATTTTTTACCGCAGGGAAAATATTATTCTTTTTTTATCAATTCTTATCTCAATAATGTATAAATATTACGAGTAACCATTTTCTAAAATATATTGGTACATACAAAAGTATACAAAAAAAAAATATTTTTAAATATTTTCATAATTTAAATATTAAAATTTACTTCTTAGGGAGTTTGGATATGACAAAATTATTTAATAAAAATAATTAATATGATATGGGAATTGTAGTGAAGTTCAATGAATAAATGACAAACCTCAAATGTTAATGACATATCGTACATGGGTAACTATGAATTTAAATTCCCTTATTTCTAGAGTATAATTTGTTTTCATTTTCCCTTTTTTTTGTATGAATTATGAATTTAAATTTCCTTATTTCTAGAGTATAATTTGTTTTCATTTTCCCTTTTTTTTGTATGAATTGTGTGAAACGACTATTTTACAAGTACTCATTTCGACGTCTTATGTCGTTATACTTACGATATCTTACATTATTTATCATACACTCCTCGAAATTGGGTGAAATTCACTTACTCATGTGGGTTATTTGACTTAGATATTGAACACACTGTAATAATCGTCTGCATCAAAATTTATTTCTTTTACGTTATTTTTAACCAATATCATCTATACATGCATCTTCACATGGATTCTAATTTGCCTTTTTGATGCAAAAAAACGCTTCAACGCCGTGAATTTTCACGGGTATTACACTATTCCTCTAAATTCATTAATTTAACAAATGTACCATGCAATAAAGTATTTATGTTACACTGCTTATTAATTATCTTCGTTATTTTCTAATGACAATGAAAACGTCTCAACCCCGTGAATTTTCACGGGTTAGTACGCTAGTGTTTTTTTAAAATTGAACTTATAGTTTGAGTAACTGAACACCGATCGTGTGGTGCTTTTCCGAATTATTGACCATGTTGGGTTCGAGTTTGGGTCACAATTATGTGAATGTAGCGGGAGACAATTCTTTATGTATATGGGTCAATCGGGTTAAGTTTGTCGATATACACTTTCTTTATGTGTAATATAAAGTATTAATTAATGTTCGCCTGAATGTAGTATCTTTTATCATTAATTAAGACCAATCATGTCTTTCTATATTTAAAAATATCAATAAAAATATCACAACCCGTGAAAATTTTCACGGATATCACACTAGTAATTAATTAAATTGGTGGGATGTGAGCATGCAGTAAAATTAATTTAGTAATTGTGAATGAACATTGTTTGCCCCTTCCGGCAAGAACTTTGATGTAGTGATCCTAGGTATGCCACTATGCCATTACTTTGTACTTATCGCATAATAATAATATGAACAAACTTAGAAGATTCCTAATTACATACGATCATTCATTCTCCTTTTAATCATATTTCCACTTGCATTGTCATTTCTACCTTAATTACCCTAGAATTGCTTACATACTCCCTCCGTTCCTGTTATTTATTTGTCTATTCTATTTTAAAATGTATCGGTCATTTATCTGCCTTTCTAATTTAAGAAATTTTTTATGAGTAATTTTATCATCCACATAGCCTTACCTCCACATGTCACATAATAATAATTGGACATCCCCCTCCTTGGTCTTTGTGCCAAAATCAAAGACAAACGAATGATGAGGACGGAGGAATTACTTAGTATCCCAACTTATCAATAGTGACTACTCTTGCATTTAATCATGCATAATCAGCATTTACGTATATAGTCCATGCATACTCCACATACATGAATGAAGTACATTTCATTTTTGGTGTCATGAATTAGTGCATGCTCCTATAATCTCCATTCAACCCAAATAGGGTATACGAGCATATATGTTGCGCACTTATAAAGTTACTCCATATATATATAGTTGATACACGGTACTTCAAAGACACGAGTACCGCAATATACATTTAACAATTTATCACGTGCGAGTAACTAATAACGAACATAGAAAAAAATAATTAAAACATGGAAAATATATAAAGGATATTCCAAAATTTTCTTGAATTTGAAAGACTTCCATGCTTCACATATTTGGATAAATTCAATTCATCATTTCATTCCTACAATTACAAAACGGTCAAAAGTTATTGAGTAAAAGCAATCTATTATTGTCGTCATTAAATGAGGGAGTCGTAACATCGAACATAGTCGCCGTACATCATACAACGTTCTCACTAAAATATCTTCATACTACTGAGAGTTAGGGAATTATCAAAAATATGTTAAAATTCGAAAAATCATTGTTCTTATTCAAATCGTCACTCAAATATATACGTAGTAGGAGTAATATTTATAAAAGGTAGGGAATAGGGGAAATATGTGAAGATTTGGAATATTATTAGAATTGGGAAAGAATGAGGTGGATGGGATGAATGTGCCAACTTTAGTAATGTAATAGGATGGTGAGGTGTAAACAATTATAAAACGGGCATTGTTTTGTTCCGACGTAGACTAATAATAATAATTATTATTATTATTATTATTACTCCGTATCTCCTTTCTATTAAAGAAGGGACCAAGGCCCGTGACGTGGCAGCGTAATTATCTCAGGTTTAGCATGTAATTCAATCTTAAACAAAGGCCTTAATCACTCATTTAGGCTTAAATGAATGGCTCCAAGTGTGAAACCGTACTTGCGTTCACACTTGCAGTCAGTAAATATCTTCACTCTTGGAAAGGAAAAAAAAGACCCTTGAGCAATTGTGTTGCTGTCAAAGCACATTGAAGAAGAGGAAAAAAATTAAAGGTTTCACATTGAACAAGAATACATACAACTTCCAAGTGAATCGTAAATTGTCCCATGTGCATTGAGAAACACAATGGAGTATTAAACAAGCATATATACATTTGCAAAATTGTATAATTTTCTCGGTTTTCTCCTTCTCCCACATATTAATATACGGGTCTTCACCTCCATTGTCATATTTTTTCACCTCCATTGTCATGTTTCTTTTTTTTTTGTTCTTATTTTTTCTTATTTTTCTGCTAAAATTTAGGATTCCGCTGCTAAGTTTTTAAGATTTTTTCTGCTAAATTTGATTTCTTTGTATTGCTAATAGGTGCATATCGAAATTTATTGAAATAAAAAGAAGAATGAGAATAGATGATTGACTACAGAGCGAGGAAATTTTTACTGGAGCTGTTAGGGAAAGTGAAGGAGGAAACCGGGGTAAGTGCCCTTAAATCACCTCATTTACTACTATTGAATTACAGATAATGTTGTATGTTTTAAATTGCTACCTGTAACCCATTTCAATTCATCGTTGCAGGTTGACACTGAATGACAGAGGTCATTGCATTCAGGTAACTTATGTAACACTGACTTAGGTAACAAAGAAAATCAGTCTATTCAGGCAACACTGAGCCCATGTGAAACCGTAAATTGTCCCATATTCTGCTAAATTTTTAAGATTCTTCTGGATAAATTTGATTTCTTTGTATTGCTAACAGGTGACATATCGAAATTCATTGAAATAAAAAGAGGAATCAGAATCGATGATTGATAACAGAATGAGCGCGCACAACAAATAACAACATCAATAACGCACCAACAACAAGCAACCCGGCAGCAGTAGCAATAAGAACTAAGAATGACTCACGAAACATAATAAATAAGAGCAAAAAAACAAGCAACGTATTTAGGGTTTGGTGAGGAGACGGACCCACCTAAAACCGAATCCGGCGACCACGGCGGCAGAGCAAGTTGATGTCGTAGGATGATTTTATTTCGTTTTTCGAGTTGATTGGGAAATCGATTTGGGTATTTAGGGTTTGGTGTTTCACTTACATTCTTTTTGTTAGTATAGTGTATTTAGGGTATTTAGGATTGATTTAGTGATGAAATTGGGTCTAATTATTGATTTTTGAATTGGGGGGCCATGGGTTTAGGTTGCTGCCATGGTGAGGAGGAAAATGATGGTAAGATGTGAGTTGTTGATGGTGGGTAACCGATGTAAGGTGATCCTAATATGAAAAAACATTTGTTTCAAATAATTAACTTACTTTCTTTAATATCGAGTATTAATTTTTTTCTCTTAACTTAATAATGAAAGTATCTAATTATTTAAATAAGGTAATGAGGAAATAACAAAAAAATTAAGGAAGTAATTTCGATAAGTTTCGAACACAAGTCACGCAATTATAAATTCAAGTGATTTGCGTCACAAATAAAATTATAATTGTGCATGCAAAACATCAATGGCATCATAGGATGTTCTCCGGGCGTTCCCCTGTTCTTATTTATTTGGGTATATTAATGTCATACGTGATGACTTACTACAGTAAAATATTACACAATGTAATTATTACAGTCCAATGCAAAACAATTAATTGCACAAGAAAATATTAAAATTAGTATTACCAAACGATAAAAAAAGTCGTATTAATAAATTAATTTAATAAATTGAGTACTAAATTGAATATTTGTTCATGTTTGAAATTTAAATTATTAAAAATAATTTTTTTCAAATTATAAATCAATTTAATATATAAATATTAAATATTAAATTTTAATAAATTCTCTTTGATCTGAGGGGTCGTGTCAGGTTTCGACACTAAATTAACGGGTCATTTTGGGTCCGTGTCAAACGGATTGTGATTCGGAAAAACCGGTTCATGGTTCTAAAAATCATGTCAGGTGAGTCGGGTTGAGTTCTGACCTGTCTAATAGCACTGCATACTCCATATTTGATTATATTTTATCTATATTATGTGTCATTGCATATTGCTATTTATGTTTGAATAATGGGTTCAATAGGTTTTGTATATCTTTTTTAAAAGTAAATATTTTTCATTAATTTTCTTTTATCAAAAGTAAATATTCTCCATTAAATATTCCCTAATTTTTTATTTTGGCGAATAGGACAAACCCTTGATCACTATACGTAAGTGAGAGTGAATGTCTTCAATACTTTGGGTAGGTTTTACCATCGTAACACGATAACACTTCATTTGTTTTATAAAGGACAATAAATATTATTTGATTACTAACTTCCGATTATTTAAATTAAAATGTTCACAACCCCGTGACGTGTCACGGGATTAACACTAGTTATAATAATAATAGAAGCGTGACTAGTCTAGTAGTAGTAACACTTTTAATTGGCGGTAGTCCACATTATTACTAGAATCATCCTCCAAATTAAAGCATTTACATTCAATAGTTGTAATCTCTCTCCCCCACACATTCCATTTTTATTGTCTTTGCTGCCTTTGTCTTCTTCAATTATTTTCAAATACTACTGCAACTTCTACTCTGCTAAAATCAAAGAGCTACAAGTCTAAAACAAGTCATTTAACCATGTGCGTGCGTAACCCCCCTCCCCCTCTATGATGGAGTCATTAATTATTAACCCTTTTTATTTAGTTTAATCATCCATCACACATCGAACCACCCAAGTTATTATTAATAACAACGATCGAGCATATATAAATAACTTCAATTTGAGTTTGATTTTAATCTCTCTCATCTTATATATACTTTTAGTCAAGGAGATGGAGGAGGGTAAAACTTGGAGTAACCAAACAATGACGGCGACAAAGACGAAGACGGTGGATGATTCTTGGACGCCGCCGACAAAGCCTTTGGATTACACAAACATGCTTAAGCCCATGGTTCTATGCTTCAGTGTACCGCTTGCGCTCATGGTTTGGTATTATGCTTCCATCAACAACTTCGGCCAAACTCTTCCCTCTTTATACGGCTTTAACTATACTGCTCCTGCTCCTGCCCCTGCCCCTGCAACACTTCATAACAAAACGGTGACTCACTCACTCACTACTCTTTCATTTCTACTTTAATTTGCCCTTTTATTAATCCTTCTTATTTTACGGTTTTTATATTGTGGCGTTATATATAACAAGTATTATAATGAAACGTGATAAATCTCGTGAACACGAGGAAGTGTATATTAGTATATACTCATCCAGTAGTCGAGTAACCATCGAAATGGGTGGTGGCAAGAGACTTTGTACGAGGAATAATTGAAATAATTAGATATATAATGATTGATGAGTGTGTAGTACGAGTAGTATTAATTCATGTTCACCATAATTATTTATGATTATACTCCTTGTACTTGAATAATTGAGATAATTAGACAAAGATTTGTTTTGTCCAATATTTCACCATATTTGACGACTACTTGGATAGATTAATCTTTTTTTTGAAGGAAACTATATTAAATTTTTAAGATATTTAATTTGTTTAATTTTATTATATTAGTTCAGAAAAATTCTTCCTCAAGATTTTATTTTTCGTACCTTTTCACAAATATATATGATGAATATATATTTACGAACTACGGAGTATTAAAATGGGACAACAGTTATATAATGACGGGAAATTTAGGAATTCTCTTTCTTAAATTATAATGGGTAATTTAGGAATTTGAGTACTCCATATTAATTAGTTTAAAAAAGTTCAAAAAATAAAATCAATCAAAGTTGTACTCCAATGATTTTGTCATAGTATGTAGCTGGTGTAGGCAGCCATGAAAGAAGGGAATGATTATTGACTTTATGGATTATATATTGAATTGAATTTGAAAGGTGGTAAAAGACAAGTACTACGACTTAAGGAAGGTGTTAGAAGCAGCCGCAACAAAAGACAAGACAGTCATATTGACAACGTTGAATGAGGCATGGGCGGCCCCCAACTCGGTATTTGATCTCTTCCTCCAGAGCTTCAGGGTCGGAAACGACACTGCGAAGCTTCTAGATCACTTGGTGGTCATCGCGGTGGATGATGACGCATATTCTCGGTGCACAGCCACGGTCTCGCATTGTTATCTTCTCAAGACGAATCAGTCATCCCAAATGGCTCATGAGGCTCTCTTTATGACCCCTATTTATATGGACATGATGTGGGGAAGACTTGATTTCTTGCACACCATTTTGAGTTTGGGTTATAACTTCGTCTTCACGGTACTTTTTTTTTTCCTCTTCTCTTTTTTATTTGGTTTAGAAATTAACATAATAGATTGTGGGTTGGTTATAATCAAGTTTGGTCTTATTTGCGTATAAATGTTAAATTGGGTATAAATAATCAAAGTTTGAAATAGCTAACACAATAATTAAGACCTTTATAGAAAAACTCAAACAACATCAACTCAACAATGCGACAAATTTTCATATTCATAAAAATAAATGTGGTATAGGAGACTCCTGGCATAGTATGAGAATTTAAAAGTATGGGGAACATACTAGATTCACTGGACAAATAATTAACCAAACCAAAACTTTAAAAGCGAAAGAAACTACTCATCTTCTGCTTTATTCATTTTTTTTTTAATATGTATTGTGAAGAGTATTTTATTTAATCAAAGAGTAACAAAAAAATAAGACGGATGAATTATGCGTCAATCAAACCAGTTTAATGAAAATATAACATAATGAAAAAAGTAATTTCAAAGACGAAGTTAACTACCTAACCTATCCTAGCATGTAAATATATACTCTAGAATGATTTGAATTTTGTGACCAAGCAATATCCCTACTCCCTATAACGCGATTCCCTCACAAAAACAAGGTTGATTGGAAGCACAGCACATTCCAACGGGCCACGACTCGTCGTTATATTGGGCTGTAGCCTGTAGGCTTTAAATACCCAATTGGCAAATGTCAATTATACAAGGAGGCCACCTCCTTCATTCCTGTTAGAGAATGAGGAGATGAGACAAAAGTACAAAACAAACAAAATTGTGGAATAAACATCAACCACACACTTAGCCAGGGAGGCAGCAGACTCGGCCCAGGCCAATAGAGAGGGAGGGAACTGAAACGTGTAATATTGTAATCTATCAACAAATCGTTACTAGGACTTTAGTTACTGTTCCCTCCGCCCCACAATGATTTATCCATTTTTATTTAAATGAGGGAGATTAAAATAATAAGTGGGTACATCATAGTGGGTTGGAGGGAGTAGTAATAAACTTGTGCGAGTAAATGAGTAATACTCCGTCCGTTTCATTTGATTCTTTACGTTTGCTTTTTCACACTTGTCAATGCACGTTTTCTTTTATCCATATCTTTAGTTACATATTTCTAAATATTATAAAAATTTGATATTTATAACGCACTCGATTAGACAATTTAAACAAGATCTCACATGACTTATTTTATCTTATACGAGTATATTAGAAGTTATATCGATAATTCCTCTCACTTATGCATAGCGCCCAAAAAGCAAACGTAAAGAACCTATTGAAACAGAGGAAGTAGGTCAATATATACTCTAGTTGATAAACTTTTGTGTTATAACTTATACGGAGTAAATAATATTTCCTCTGTTCCATTTGATTATTTGTATTTGCTTTTATATACTATTCATAGATTAGTGAAATGTAACTTCTAATATAAATATAACATAAAATATAGTCAGGTAGATCTTGTTTAAATTTTTTAATCGATTATGTTATAAATTTCAAATTTTTATAATCTTTAGAAATACGTTTCTAAAGATATTGACAAAAGAAAACGTGCATTAATAAATGTGAAAAAAGTAAATGCAAAGAACCAAATGGAACGGAGAGAGTATAGCCCAAATATCAGTAGCTCAAGTAATACTCTGTATTACGGAGTAGTTTTTAAACATAAATAATTTTAGTTAATAAAAAGATAGTGTATAAACTTGATGTTTTATGATGATTTTTAAAATTATTTTATATTTTTTTCGTCTCGTTCATTTGTTTGTCTTTGATTAAAATACAAATTATAATGAATATATAAGACAAATAAATAAATAAAACGGATGGAGTAACATAGAATGAACGATCCTTTAAAAAGTCATAGGCCATGTTGTTTTTGATCTTTTTTATGGTCACTTCATTTCAATTCAATTTATTCTACTCCAGACAAGTTTACCTTACTTTTCAAGTTTAGTTCAATTTAACTTCACAAGAATCATTAAATTCAACTCAACTTAATTCAATCAACATATATAAACCGTGCCAAAGTTTCTAATGTTGCACACTTGCACATTCAATACATTTGATGAACTGTTATTGGATTGTTTACGGAGTATTTGTTTTGCATGTAAAGTGGGTACGGTCATATAAGCTCATTATTCCATTGAGATTGGGGTCATACTCATACATATAAAAATAATAGCTCGCCGAGATTATGGGAGCATCATATCATATATATATATATATATACACACACCTGTAGAATGCAAACCGACAACGTAACGTCGGTCATGGCATTATATATGTATAACCATGCACCGAGCTCTATAATTTATAAAATGAACTTTGCGCTTCATGATACGATCGACTTACGAGTTTCATCACTATCAGTTTGGCATTTTGTGTTATTCAACATGAGATTTAACTTTCGCGTTATAAGATAGGAGTACTGACTACAGAGTAGTACTCCAGCCATGATACGAGAAACGAGATTGACTTTGGGTTTGTTGGAGTACTTGATAATGTATCACCCGTGACCCGACTACTCTATCATATGCATGTCATGATTGATGAATTTTTTTAATTACGTAATTATTGTAGGATTATTAGAGCAAGGGCAAAAGAATTTACTACTCCGTATATAAAGTTTTTTAAATTACCAAGTTATATCTCACAATTACAACTTTTTCTATTGTGCTTTTTAATATATTACTATATGAATCTCTATTTATATTATTTGTACATGAGGCACAATGATTTATGTATATAATTGATCCAATCAATATTATTTGCATCAATTCTCAGGATACGGATGTAATGTGGTTTCGAAGTCCATTTCCACAATTTATCCCATATTCAGACATTCAAACATCCTGTGATTTATTCAATGGCCAACAATTCAATACAAGCAACTTCCCCAATAACGGGTTTGTGTTCGTGAGGTCCAATCGACGTACAATTAAATTCTACAAATTTTGGGTGTCATCAAGATACACATATTCGGGTTTACATGAACAAGATGTGTTCAACAAAATCATAGATGGCCCATTCGTTAAGAAGATTGGATTGAGGTTACGGTTCTTGGACACGGATTATTTTGGCGGATATTGTTCCCCTAGCAAAGATTTTAATAAAGTTTGTACAATGCATGCTAATTGTTGTATAGGGCTTGATAGGAAAATAGCGGATCTAAATACTACGATTGAAGATTGGAAGAATTACTTTAATTCAAATTCTACGGGATTACGAACTTCGCTTTGGAGGGTTCCAAATCGGTGTCGTGGGTGATACTCCCATGTGTATACACATTATTTGATTTCTTGTATTTTTTTTGTTCAAATAATTTATTAGTAGCTCACGGTGCAATAGTCATAGCGTGATTTTATACGTTAGTTAGAATATATGTATACTTTGAGGGGAGAAATATGCTCGTCCCTGGCCTAGTAATATATCTTGATTTTTTTTAATTGAATTATAAGTATAACTAGTAAAAAAACCGTGCAATTATGCACGATATTTATAAAAACTTATTTTATAGCATAGTTTATTTTAGATTTTAATGAATGAGATTCATTTTTATTGCTTGTAATTTGTATCTAGTATGACCATAGTTAACATTCATCGGTATGGTTACAACGGAAGAGAAAGACAAACAAATTAAGAACTAAAATTGAGAGGCGGACAAATTTACGTGGTTCACTAACTGTAACACCCCGTATTGTTCGAATAACGTTAAAATTTTTAAACGTTTATTTAAACCAAGTTTAACGCTTGAAAAGTTATTTTCGTGAATAAAATATTTTATTTTCTTTAAATTAAAAATTATTCCGTTATAAAAACACGAGAATTTATTTATTGTATTATTAAAAATTTATCATTCGGTAAATAAAGTTTAAAACTCGAAAATAATTTTTAATATTGACCTGTCGTTTTGACGTTTCTCGTCTCGTAAAAATTTAGAATTATTTATCGAATTTATAAAATAATATTATTATTTATCGTTTATTTTAATTACCATCTCACAAATTCTTTTTTAAAAATAAATTTTACGTTTTCCTTTATTTTAATTCCGTAATCTCATATTTCAACTTTTTAAGAAAGAAAGACGTTTGTACGAGAAACGGACTGAAACTCGAAAATTGTACCCTACTTACCCCTCCCCTACGTGGCCCCTACCCCTCATTCATCCTTACACCACTCACCCTACTATCCAGGGCATGTACAATAGAAATGAATTAACCTCCTCTTAGCCCTATTCTTTTCAGCTTATTTTCACCCCGTTTCAGACCATCTCAACTTCTATCAGCTCAACCCAGCTCGTATCAGCTCACCCAGCTCGTATCAGCTCAGCTCAGCTCTTATATTTTCAGCCCAGCTCCAATATTTTCAGCTCCAAAAATAAATAAATAAATAAATAAATAAATAATATATATATATATATATTATTATTATTATTATTTATTTATTTATTTATTTATATGAAACGGAAGTTGCATTAAGATCGAAACAAATTACAATAAATTATTATTATTATTGTTGGTGGTGGTGGTGTTATTATTACATTTCGATATTAATACAAATTTCTTTTCATAAAAAATACTGTAATAATAATGATAATAATATTGTTGTTGTTGTTATTTTCATTACTTGTATCTCTTAATGTTAATGATAATAACAAATTATTATTATCATCGTCATTGTCGTCATCATCATCGTCATTGTTATTATTATTGTTGTTGTTGTTATTATTATTATTATTATTATTATTATTATTATTATTATTTTCTATTTTTTTTATCATTATTGCTATTATAAATATTATTAATATTGATGGGGATCGGAAGCCTGCAAGCAGGTCGCCCGCCATTTGGGTCCCAGGGTGGCCCGACCCGGGAATAAAGAAGGACCTACCAGGCAGGTCATTAAGCGAGAAGCCATCACTCCAAGGCATCCACCTGCCCGGCAGGGCGCTACCGCCCGTCGAGCAGGGCAACCAAGACTCCCTGCCTTCTGGTTCTTGGGTATTCGCATGCCCAGCAGGAGTAAGGGAAACCAGGGGCCCTCCCGTCATTTTGCCTAAAGGTAAAGGGGAATGAGTGGATGAGGTAAAGCCACTTGTCACCCCTTCATCCACCCCTTCTCCCACTCTCTCTTGTGGGAAGGTATAAATACTCTTCCATTTCCCACAAGAAAGGGGTTGGAAATTCTCTCTCTAGACTCTCACTCTAAAAACCGCCGCCTAGTTCCTCACGAGCTAGGTTCGTTAAGGCATTTCACGGACTGACTTAGGCATCGGAGAGGGTTCCCCCGGACACCTCCGGGGCCCTGTGTGTTCCCTGTGCAGGGGCAGACCATCTCCGCCGGGAAAGTTCGACCATCGGAGTGAGGAGAAGGGGAGAGTCAAAAGAAGACTTACATCGATCACTTTGGATTTCAAACACATTAGTTAAGATCCGAATTCAGAATCGGGTTTAATTGTTTCCATACCGGAACAATTTGGCGCCGTCTGTGGGGACGCTCTGGTTGTACCCACGAAATCACCCACGAAAATCAACCTCAATCAATCACAACAAAAATGCCTGAAATCATAGAGGCAAGCTCCGGTATCCCCCCATATGGAATGCCTGCACCTGGGAGAACGCCTGCTGCAACAATCCCAGGGGTAGGGCGTACCAGCCTTCGCGAGACGCCTGAGGAAGGTGCTGCAGTCACAGCTGGGCAGGTTGGCCATCAAAGACCTAATTTAAACCTCACCCCTGCCCAGGTTTTGCAAACTGCAGCCTTCTTCTCAGCAATGCTTAACCAAGAGTTCACTCCAGAGGACTTGGTTGGCAGGATTGCTACTACTCCCAGGCAGCTTCACTTTGAGAGTGGAGAGGGTGCCAGGGGTACGAAGCGAACCGCCGCCAGGAATATCCAACGGAAAGCACTGAAAGTGGCCAAGGGGTACCAGCAAACCCAGAAACGTATTACCGGCAATCAGGAGCAAGTAGCTCAACAACAAGCATTCTCCATACACATTACGGAGTCCACGGTTGCCAGAGAAAAAGGAGGGCTATCCCAAAGCCTTCAAGACCGAATGAAGCATAAAGAGCCTACATCCAAACGTCTGGGAGAAAAGCAGGGCAGAGTCTTCTCCAGGCTGACGCCAGCAGTAGAGGAGCAGCCAGCTCCAGGGCTGTCTTGAAGCCTGTATTCTAGGCTCAACCGAGGGCAACCACTCGATTCAAGGCATCGCTAGGGCGACAACCTTGACCAGCCCCAGAGAAAAAGAACCAGACATCTCACCTCTGATAGGGAGGATGAGGCTATAAGCAGGCTGCCACCAAGGCACCGCTCCCCCAGTCCAAGGAACCCGACCCTTGGAAGATGGGATGACCACGGTTACCACTCTGGAGGGAGCAGGTCACGATTGGTAGGCAGGCCCACCAAAACACCACTTCACCCTGACAAACAGAAGTACCCCATCCCGAAGATTAAAATGCCCTCCGTCAAATTCGACGGAACCTCAGACCCAGAAGATCACTTGACAGCCTATGAGAGTCACATGGGCATGTATGACGTAGACGATGCAGTCTGGTGCAAAGTCTTCCCAACTACCCTAGTTGGACTAGCACAAGGATGGTTCAGAGATCTACGTCAGGGGTCGATCAGTTTATTCATAGAGCTAGCTGAAGCTTTCTTAGAACAATATGCAGGAAACAAGAGGCGCCGGCTCACTCGGTTTGACCTGATGACTCTGAAGCAAAAGAAGGGGGAAAGTGATAGGGAGTACCTAAAGAGATTTGACCTGTCCTACCAGCAGGTCAGGGAGATCGACGACTCAACGGCTGCATACGCCCTGACCATCTCACTGCTCCCAGGAGAGATGAAGAATCAGATGATCAGAGCTCAGCCTGAGACCCTGGCTAAAGCCAAAAAAATTGCCGAGGGCTTCATATTACAGGAAGAATTCCACAGCCTACCGGATACCCCTGCAGGGCCAACCAGGCCGCAGGGGGGACCGCAGGGTGGACGTGGCAGGAACGAACAAAACAGACAGAAAGAGGAAGGGGGAGATACCCCTAGAAAAGAACGCACAACATACCAACCCAGATTTGACAGCTACACAGCCCTTAACAAGTCTAGGGCAGAAATTTTCGAACTGGAAAAGGAGACGGAAAAATGAAATCGTCCCAACAAGCCTCGCAGCCAAAAAGGGGATCCGAAATTTTTTTGCACATTCCACGATTGTGTGGGGCACACCACCGAGGAGTGCCGCCACCTGAAGGACGAAATTGAGAAGCTTATCAGAAATGGATGGCTGAGCAATTACGCAGCGAGAAACAAGAGCCAGAAAGAGGTGGCAGATAAGCCTGAAGGCTCGCCGCAGACCCGCATGATAATCCATGTGATATCAGGGGATGCAGAGGGCCAGTCAAGTAGGAGAAGCCAAAAAAGGCAGATCCGGGAGTTGCGAAACCAAGTCTGCTATGCTGAGAGGATGGGGAGTCCCAAGGGCGCGACCCTGAGCATCACCCCAGAGGATGCAGGGCAGGTAATATACCCCCACAGCGACCCCCTGGTACTGTCCCTAGTAATCAGCAACCACATCGTAAAAAGATGCATGGTAGACACAGGAGCTTATACCAACCTACTGTACAAGGACGCATTCGAGAGGATAGGCCTGGAAAAAAGGCACCTGAGGCCAGCCCCTAGGTCCTTATATGGATTCAGCGGGGCAGGTGTACTCCCCATGGGTATCATTGACCTGCCCGTAACATTTGGGGAAGAAGCCTCCGCCAGAAATATCAGGGCCTCATTTGTTGTAGTAGACGCGAGGTCTACATACAACGCCCTGATAGGCAGAGCTACCTTGGACGAAATCGAAGCTGCCATATCAATCAGGGCTCTAACTGTAGCCTATGTAACAGATTTTAGCATGGAAGGGAAAATTCATGGAGACCAGGAGTTAGCTAGGCAGTACTATTCGGTGGCCCTCCAAACCCATGAAACTGAGAGAAAAGGAAAAAGGAAAGCAGACAGTTTCCCCAGCAGGGAGGGTGAGATCCCAGCCAGACAGCAGGCAGCTGACCACCTGGAACCTGGGGGGGAAAGCATGCTGGTGGACCTGGAGCCTGGCAAACAAGTCCTCATAGAAGCTGATCTGGAGGCGTCCTACCAGGCGGAGCTAATCAGGGTCCTGAGAGATAACAGAGACGTGTTCGCCTACTCGGCAGACGAAATGCCGGGGTTCGACCCGGCTTACATCGTTCACAGGCTGAACGTAAATCCGGAGGCCCGCCCCGTCAAACAAAAGAAAAGAAACATGTCAGCAGAGAAAGACCTAGCCATAAAAGAAGAGATAGAAAAACTTTTGAAAGCAGATTTCGTTGAAATTTGTGATTACCCTGAATGGCTGGCAAACGTTGTAATGGTGAAAAAGTCTTTAGGCGCATGGAGGATGTGCGTAGACTTCACAAATCTCAACAAGGCCTGCCCAAAAGACTGCTATCCCCTTCCCAGAATAGACCAGCTGGTAGACGCCACCAGTGGGTACTCCATGCTAAGCTTTCTGGACGCATTTTCAGGGTACCATCAAGTGTACTTATGGCAGCCTGACAGGGTGAGGTGTGCCTTCATCACCAGCCATGGCACCTATATGTAAAAAATGATGCCTTTCGGACTAAAGAACGCAGGGGTCACCTACCAGCGATTAGTGGACAAGGTCTTTGAAAAACAGAAGGGTAGGAATTTGGAGGCCTACGTCGACAACGCAATCGTAAAAAGCAAAGGAGATAATCAGCACTTGACAGACTTGCAAGAAACCTTCTCCTCCATGCGCACTTACAAGATGAAGCTCAACCCCAAGAAATGCACATTCGGGGTTCGCTCCGGAAAATTCCTAGATTTTCTGGTCAGTGAAAGGGGAATAGACGCCAACCCTGAAAAGGTTCAGGCAGTCTTGGACCTTCCAGAACCGAAGACCATTAGGGATATCCAGCGCCTAACTGGCAGGATGGCTGCCCTGGCACGCTTCATTGCCAGATCAGCAGATAAATCAACACTATTCTTCAAGGTCCTGAAAGGCAATAAACAGTTTAAGTGGGAGGATGAGCAAAAGGAAGCCTTTGGACAACTAAAGAAACATTTAAAAAAACTCCCCACCCTGGCGAGACCAGTGGCAGGGGAAAAACTTTTCCTTTACATCGTCGTCACCAACTCGACAGTAAGTGCGGTTATCTTGAGAGAGGAAGCAAGCTCTCAACAGCCCATATACTTTGTGAGTCATGCCCTGGGGGGAGCTGAGAAAAATTACCCTGTGGTTGAGAAGGCAGCATACGCAGTCGTCGTTGCAGCCCGGAAACTCAGACCTTACTTCGAAGCACACCCTGTTGTAGTGTTGACTGATCAACCATTGGAAAAAGTCTTAGAAAAATTTAAGAAATCAGGAAGATTGCTGAAATGGGCCGTCGAGTTAAGCGGACTAGGAATATCCTATCAGCCCAGGGCAGCCATAAAAGCGCAAGCCCTGGCGGATTTCCTGACTGAATGCTCCCACTTAGAGGAGGATGATCCCCCCACCGGAGAATGGGTAATGTACACGGACGGGTCTTCCACGACCAACGGTGCAGGGGCAGGGGTCGTGTTGACCAGCCCTGAAGGAACAGACTTTGAGCATGCTCTCAGGTTCACCTTCCCTGCATCTAACAACGAGGCCGAGTATAAGGCCGTCCTTGCAGGCATAAAATTGGCCAGAGCCGCCGGAGCAGAGCGGGTAATTCTGGCAACAGACTCCCAGCTCATCGCCAACCAAATCAATGGAGAGTATGAAGCAAGAGACCAGGCTATGGACACGTATTTGGAAAGAGTGAAGTAAGAGCTGTCAGGGCTTAAGTCCTACAAAATCAGACAGATTCCCCGGTCCTAGAATAATCGGGCAGACGCCCTATCAAAGCTGGCCAGCTCAAGTTTACAAGACATACGAAGATCAGTCTGGGTGGACGTGGTCCAAGAAAAATCTACCACCTCTCACCAACCGGTTAATATCGTTGAAGAGGATGACCCAGAAAATTGGATGACTCCAATCATCCAATTCAAAAAACATGGAATCTTACCGCTTGACCCCGCTCAAAAGAGAAAAACGATGGCAAGGGTCACATGGTTTGTACTAATAGGAGAAGACTTATACAAAAAGTCGTTTTCCTCACCCCTGCTCAAATGCCTGGGGGCAGGGCAGGCAGAGGAAGTTCTAGACGACATTCATTCAGGAATTTGCGGGCACCACAAAGGAGAAAGATCCCTGGCACACAAAGCCCTGAGGGCAGGATACTACTAGCCGACCCTGCTAGCAGACGCAAGAGATCTGACTCAAAAATGCAGAAGTTGCCAACTCTTTGCCCCTTCAATCCATGCCCCAGCCCAGGAGCTCAGGCCAATCCTCTCCCCCATTCCTTTCGCTCAATGGGGAATGGACATACTGGGCCCCTTTACTGCAGCTACCGGAGGTCGGAAGTTCTTAATAGTAGGGATTGACTACTTTACAAAATGGATCGAAGCTAAAGCAGTCCCTAACATCACTGAACCTGCAGTTAGAAAAGTCATCTGGAGGAATATCATAACCAGATTTGGCTTACCAAAGATGCTGGTGTTCGACCACGGAAGGCAGTTTGACAATGACCCCCTGAGAACCTGGCTGGAGGGGCATGAAATAGCAGTCGCCTACTCCGCTGTCTGCCACCCACAAACTAATGGGCAGGCTGAAGCTGCCAATAAGCAAATCCTGAATGGATTAAAGAAAATGGTAGATGACCTCAAAGGCAGGTGGGCAGACGAATTGCCAAGTATTCTATGGTCAATCAGAACCACACGCAAGGAGTCTACAGGTCAGACACCCTTCGGCCTGGTCTATGGAGCAGAGGCCTTGTTACCCATAGAAGCCCGGATACCAACTCTGAGGTCCCAACAATATAATCAGGCAGATAACGAAGCATCAATGGCTGAAGCCCTGAACCTAGTCCATGAAGTCAGGGAGGAGGCCAGCATTAACATAGCTGCCTACCAACAAAGAATGAGAAGGGCATACAACAGAAGAGTAAATGAGAGGAGTTTTCAGGTGGGAGACCTAGTCCTAAGAAAAACGCAGGCCGTAGGAAAAGCGCATGAACATGGAAAACTGAGCGCCAACTGGGAAGGCCCATACGAGGTAACCCAGATTAAGGGGCCAGGCACCTACAAGATCGCCAACCTTGAAGGCCACGAGTTAGCCGCACACTGGAATATAGACACTCTAAAGAAGTACTATGTTTAAAAATAGGAAACTAGATAGCTCTTTTATCCTACCTGTCAAAGAAAAACCGGCGGAGGACGGTCAAAACAGAATTGTCGACGACTCCGGCCACAAATAATTGTAACAAATCCCGAAGAAATGAAAAACATAGCAGTCTATACTCGTTGTCCGTTCAAAATTTGCAGTTTTTTACATACAAACGAGCAGGGGGCAATAGGGGGAGGCCCCCCCTGTTGCTGAAACCAAGGAAAATAGGCCCCCCAAGAAAAATTTCAGTCCCCCTCCCTGCCTCTGGGCAGGCAGGGGGCAGGCCCCCTGGACTTCGAATAAGAAGCCAGGGTCAGGCCAGGCTTCGCACGCCAAAAACAAGGACTGGGGGCAATCCCCCCAACCTTGTATAAAAAACGCCAAAGCCCCTCCCTGCCTCTAGGCAGGCAGGGGGCAGGCCCCCTGGACTTCGAATAAGAAGCCATGGTCAGGCCAGGCTTCGCACGCCAATAACAAGGACTGGGGGCAATCCCCCCAACCTTGTATAAAAAACGCCAAAACCCCTCCCTGCCTCTGGGCAGGCAGAGGGCAGGCCCCCTGGACTTCGAATAAGAAGCCAGGGTCAGGCCAGGCTTCGCACGCCAATAACAAGGACTAGGGGCAATCCCCCCCGACCTTGTATAAAAAACGCCAAAACCCCTCCCTGCCTCTGGGCAGGCAGGGGGCAGGCCCCCTGGACTTCGAATAAGAAGCCAGGGTCAGGCCAGGCTTCGCACACCAAAAACAAGGACTCGGGGCAATCCCCCCAACCTTGTATAAAACCCCAAAAAAAACATAAAAAAACCCCTCCCTGCCTCTGGACAGGCAGGGGGCAAGCTCCCTGAACTTCAAACAAAGGCAAAGGTCAGGTCGTACCTTTGAAAAAGGAAAAAACAGGCTGAAATAAAAGACATTCATAACAAATCCAAGTGTTTTTACAAAAACAATAGAAAAATTAAAAAGACAGCCGGTCCATCAGAGCTCGGGCACAAAAGTTAAAAGTTATCAGAAGATAAAGGGTCAAAGCAAGAAAAGATGGCAAAGTGATGGGAGGAATTTATCGTGGATCCCTACCAACAAATAATAACCAACTAATCCTAACTGGGTAGAAAGGGCAAGTCGGGTCGAGTCCACGGGGACGGTAAAGAGGGTTTCGACCAAGTTTTACCTAAGAACTTGACTAGGTCTCGAGGCTAAGCTAAACTAGAGCGATAAGAAAGGGGGGATAAACTACGACTAAGAATAAACGAAAAGAAATCTAGTAGGGAAAGAGTAGGGTTAGGTCGGGTTCATAAGTATAGTAGGATAGTTGGGGTAACGATGGTGCAAGGTTCACCTAGTCACTAAGGTCGGTCCGCGCTCTTGCGTCAAAACCCAAGTCCGCACTCTCGTGTCAAAGACTAAACCCGAATACACAAGAATTCAATCACAAGTCAAACACACAATGAGTAGAGGAAGACTAGCATGAGAAGCATGGCCACTACAACTCAAACAAGCAATTCAACAAACACATAGTGTGCCCAACATATGACTAGCAACAAAGGATTCACCTTTACCCATAATCAAGCCCTAATCACCCATAATCCACACTTAATCCACCTACTAACCCCACAAGGTATCTAATCACTCATAATCAAACTAAGATTAACATAAACAAGAGGAAACATCACAAACATCAAAACATCCATAAAGAGCAAACAAGAACAATAAACAATAATCAAAGATTGAAACTTGAAGGATTAAACAAAGATTAAGAGTAAAGAGAAAGGAAGATTATACCTACTAACAAGAGGATGAAAGATTGAAACTTGTATTAATAAGAAAAACCCAAAACAATCTCCCAAGGTTGTCAATCTTGGTTGAATCTTGAAGAATTCCCTTAATACAAAACTAATTACTAAGATTAATGATTAACTAAAGACTAATCTACACTAATCTATGCTAAACTATGCTAAAGTAGTCTAGAGTTTATGGGTAATGATGAACATAACATAAGAATACAAGAGGGAGGGTATATATAGTGTAACACCCGCAAATTCCGAGCTTTGCTATCTGTTCCATTACAATTATATCGTAACTCTGTAATATTTCATCGATTACATTTTTCCCATTTCAAGGTCTCTTTCATTATCGAGCCTAAAATTATTTATTTTTCTAAAAGGATTTTAATTATTCTATTTTTATTTGAAAATTCGTTTAATTCTTTTCGTCGCAAGTATGTTTAACTATTTTTGAAAAATCATATTTTCTATGAACAATAGTTTTAAAATCAAGTTTGAACTATATATTTTTCTAAAAATGCTCGATTATATTTTTAATGGTTTTTAGCTCAAAAATATTTTATTTTTTGAAAAATGGTTGATTAATTATTTTACTACGCGATTTCATAAATAATTATTTTCTAACGCGTTTTAATCCGATTTCTTCATAAACGATTATTTTATTTTACGAACCTTCCCTTATCGACTTGAGAAATATTTTCTGACATCTTTTATTAACACTAAATATTATTTTTATCCTATCTATTTTAATTCTTATCCTCGTATTTATTTTAATCGGAAACTTATCAAATCAATTTGTGGCTTGTTCTTTCCATCTCAATCATCTCGTCTCCTAGTTGAGTTAAGAATCCTTGTGACTTAATTATTCCTATCTTTTAGCTTCCTAATTTGTCTTTATATTCTCATTCATTCTAGTCTATTTTATTCACAATACAAGTCTTCTTTTCTCTTATTTCACGTTAAACTTTCTCTTTTTGTTCATCAGCAATCCGATCATAATTCGTCTCTAATTCTTTCCGATCTCGAGGGTAATTAATTTAATTACTCTTATTCGTTCTTCATCTCTTTTTCTCCTTTCTATTCACTTATAATGTGGTTTTAATACCATATGTTTAATTATTTCGTAGGCTATCGTGCTAGATCCGACGAAGATGATTATTTAATTGATTCGGTTAAGGTAACATTGACATGTTACTCGGTATTATGTAATGTTATTGTTGTAGTTGTATGTATAGAAATTAGATTTTTGTTAGACAATATATTTATGTCTCGTTTTTAATAACAAAAACTTTAAAATCGTAAATCTTCACATGTTTTGTTGTTTTTAATTGTTTTTACGAGATTTGCGAATAAATCATTCTTTTGATTATTAAAAATTATTATAAGGCCGATACTAAAATATATACATAATAATAATTTATCTAACAATTTTCGTGATTTTTGGTATAAAGTGTCAATTTGAAAGTTTTATTGTTTTTAATAAAGTTACAGCATGTTTCAGAATCTGTTTGTGTTTTGTACGAATTAACATTCTATTTTAAAGACCTTATTTCCAAAAACTTTGAAAAGAGCCTACTATTTATTTTAAGTCTAGTTTATGTCTGTTTAATTTCATAAACTAATTACAAGTATTTTGGTCACAATAAATTGTTTATGAACAAGTGTCAAATTAATCCGCAATTCTGTCAGTTGTGATAAGATCTAAATTGAAACATATGTTAAACTTTTTATTTAATCTTGGTAATTTACGTACATAAACTATGAAGAGTCTAGTTAATGTTTCCAATTGGGTTTTAATTTAAACGTGTTTTATTAAATAAATACAAACGGGAGTCTAATTCTGACAGTTTTTAAATATACGAATAAAAACCCATGTTTTATTTGGAATTTAGATTTTCTTCTGAAATAAAAGTTGTAACTAAGTTTCTAAAGTTTTCAACCCCACTGATCTTACGTTGTTTTGATGTTTAATGATTTAATTATGATTTTTATAGTAAGACAGTGGAATTCTGAAAAATCTGTCAATTTGTTATTTAAATACTTTTAATTACTTAAACTTCAATCTTTTTATAAATAATTGTGATTTTGACTTTATTTGACTTTACTCATGAATTATACATATATATAATAAATATAATGTTTATGTCTCGAGGCCTAATATTAACTATTTTATATAATTCCTATTTTAATCGATTTCGATTTATTATAATACCTACTTTTGGAAAGTTATCTTAACAAAAGTTCTATATCTATAAAGTTTTCTCTTTTGAAAAACGAACTATGTTTCTATTGAATTACGATAATGGCTTTGTTTTGGAGTTATGGAATAGAGAAGTGTACGGGTAGAGTAATACAGTCTAGAGTATACGTTTTGCCATCAGCTATAAGGCTAGTGTATCCGAGCGGGATGCATTGGTTGTTGAACTGGGCATGTTCTTGTCCAGGAGTGTATGTTCATTTTGACCTTAAGCTCGTACCTCGCATGTAAGACGCCGTCGGGTTGAACTGGGCACAATTGGTGTTCCAGGAGGGGTGTGCATATTTACTTAAGCTAGGACCTCGCATTGATAAGTCGTCGTCCTATTATGGGTGAGTAGCCTAGTTAGAGATCGAGGTTTGATTTGTTTGAACTAAGTTCTCGAAGCTAGTTTTTAGTATTCTCCTAGTGAAAGTCTATTCTGTTGCACTGATTCATATCCATAACGTCGATTATTATTGGTTGATATTGACTTGCAGGTTGGCAATCATTTTGAATTATTTTACTATATCATTTTAAACGTTTTCCATTTTGAACTATTTTGATATAATAGTAATTATGCTTTAATGTCATGTAATATGGCTGGGAGAACGTCGTCGTTACTCCCCACTGAATTGTGGCTGTTATGTTTATAACATGACAGGTAATTTGCTGCTGGGTTTGGGTGTGAGCTAGCGAGTAGCATGGATCCTACTCTACTTCATTTATATTAATTTTTGGATTGTTAAACCCATTTGGAGAATTTTTATTTTTAGCCCTTTTGTGAAAAGTGGCATTTGTATTGACTGACCGTTCTTTTTGTAAAATTTAGAACATCGGTGTGTTTTAATCCCAAATCTACAGTGTTTCCGCCACTATATTGCGTTAGAATTTATAGGGGATTACATATAGGGTTACAATGAATAAGGAGAAGAAAAGAAGCAAAAGCGGGCTGCAGCTGGGCCATCCCGTCCGGGACGAGATGGTCCCGTCCGGGACGGAGTGGTCCCGACCGGGACGGGTCCAAAACAGAACCTTCGCATTTTGTGCACCTCATCCCGGACGGGATGAGGTCCTTCCCGACGGGGATGGGTATTGTAGGCCTCCAATATGATCTTCAAGGTCCCTCCTTGCTTCTCATGGGCTTCTTATTGATTCTCGGGGCTCAGGATTGAGTCTAAGGGGCTCGGGAATGGGTCCCAAGGTTCCGGGATCGAGTCCAAGGCACCGAGTGATCGTTCCTTCTCTTCGTTGGCTCCAAAAGTGTATGAAACGAGTCGGAATCGTTCCATTTCTCCATGAATGGCCATGGGAACCTAAAACGAACTAGAAGAAGCATAAGTAGCCCAGAAACCGCTCGCAAGGAGCGATTCCACAAGAGAAACGAGGACCAAACACAGCAAAATAGGCACTACAAACTACACTTATCACAAAGCCCCTGCACATCAAACGTTGGGGGCATCCTTACTGGCACCAGCAGCTTCCTCAGCCGGCTTGCTAGCCCGAGCTTCATTCTTGATGGAGTAAAGGCTTCTGAAGGCTTCCTCATCGAAATTAGGGAACATCTCCCTGATTACTTCCATTAAGAGTTCCAGCGAAGAGTTGGCCCCATCCTGAAAACTCGTATCCACTGCGATTTCAGTCTCCTCCAGGATGGTATCTTTCTCCCTTTGCCATTCTTCGCCCTTGACCTTCAGATCAGCCTAAGCCTGCTTAAGCTTCGAGTCAGCCTTCGACAAGCGCTCCTCCAGGTCGACCGCCTTTCTTTTCGCATACTCCATTTCAGCCAGAGACTTCTTTGCCTGCTCCACCGCCAGCCTGCTCTCTTTCATGTCCGCCTCCAGCTTTGATACTTCTTCCATGGCCTTCTCCCCCTGGAGTTTCCATCGAGTCGCCTGACCCCTCACTTCCTCCATCTCACCTTCCTGCTTTGCCAACTTATCCTTCAAGTTGCTGATCAGGGTGACATCCCTTTCCACCATGGCCAGACGATCAGGAGGGGGAACCCCAGGACTGACAATCAGCTTCTCATCGCTCAGGCGGCTGAGAGCCGCCAACTCGGCCGAGGCTTGCAGCACCCTGGAAGTGCGCTGAATATACTGAATCACTTGATGGGAGGTAGAAGTCACGGACTTGGTGAGGCGGTCTGCCAGGACGACCCCAGAATCTGAAAGCAGGGCAGAGACATCCACACTATCGCCCGCGGTATAGTGGAATTCCGTGTTCTCCTCTGAAAAGAGAGTGCCTGGAATCTCACGGGCAGGGCGTTTGAGCTCAGGAGTCTCAACGTCGGTCTCCAGGTCAACCACATGAGCAGCCCCAGAGGGTTCTCTATCTCTTTTCCTCTTGCACTCCAGGGGGGCGCTCTCCCCAGTTCCTTCAGAATCAGCAGGGCGTGATCCCTGGGGGGTGTGGGTCCCCGCAGGAGAATCGCCTCGCTTACCAGCAGGGGAAGGGGTGGCCTCTGAGGTGACCTCTGCCTCTACACCCTGAGCATCAGAGGGAGGAGCCGTCGGTTTTGCAGGCGGCAGTCTTGGAGGAAGAGGGAGCCTTCGACTGGCTGAAAGAATCTTCACGAACCTCATTAGATTCTTCTCACCCTTCTTATAACTCGAGGGAAGGGAGGGGCGCTTTGAAACAATCAAGAAATCCTCGTTCAAGCCAAGTCTCTTTACCTCCTTCCTCGACCAGAGGCGAGAATTGGAATCTGCAGGGCAAAAGAACAACCGATTGGAAAGAAACATAGAATAACAGAGCAACAAGGCCGATAAAAATCCCTGAACTACCTTCTTCAAGGCCAGGAATCAGGCCCACGCGGCCCAAATAGTTATCCGTGGCAATGAGCTCTGCATGAGGAAGCCATAAGGCAAAGCCGCAAACGCCGGATTTATCAGTGACAGCCGCAAATTTCTTGATGACTTTCTCGTCCAGCCTGTTTAATTTTACCTCCAAGGCCTTCCCCCCAACGCCTGGGTGGTACTCCTCACGAGTTTCCAGGCGAGTATGGACATGATTTCTAAAGTGTCTGGGAATCTTCCACCCAGAAGCGCTATGTACATATAAAAAGTTGTTCTTCCAGTCTTTCAGGCTGTTTAAAGCCGGCTAGACTAAGGTGTAGCCCTTCTGCCTCTGAAGGGACCAATATCCAGGGGAGCCATCCCCCCAGACGAGGATACCATTTGCAGCCCCACCATATAACGCAGGACATCAATAGTGGGTCCCTCCCCATGGAAGATGCGGGTCCAGGTGTAGGATATTAATGACCTGATCGTAGTAGTAGTTAACTGGGCTATGGCCACATTCATTCTCCTGAAGGCCTCCTCCAGGAAAGGGTGTAGGGGGAATCGCAGGCCGAACTCTAAACTCTTGTGATAGACGGCTATACAGCCGTCAGGGGGACAACATACTGTGTCTTTCTCCCCAGAGATTACAATAGTATACCCCTCCCAAAAATTGTAAAAGCCCTCGATGGCCTCAGCAGCGTTAAGTGCCAAAATAAAATCTCGATTTTTGGCTTCAGGGTAAGTCCTTAAGGGGATCTGGTACTTGGCCTTATCTAGATAATATGTCCTCCCCTTCTCCCTAGGGACAAGGGGACCAGCTATTCTAGGAGGGTTTATCTCCAGGGCCTCGTCGTCGGAATCAACGACGTCAAAGGGGGCTGGTTCAGGGGAGTTGGCATCCTCTCCCTCAAAGTGATCCTCCCCGGTAAACCTAACCCCAGAAGAGGAGGCCAGGTTAGTCCTACCCTCCTCTCCACCCTCCGTCCTCTCAAACGGCGGGTCGATAAAAGTAAGAATACGAGCGCGAGACATCGATTCAAGAAGAGAAGATGTGAAGAAATTAAAAAGAAAAGGGTTTTAAGGGCAAGATTCTAACCTAGAAACGGTGATCGCCGCTTGAAAATCCGAGGGGGGAAGCTTCTCAGTCTTAAGAAAAGAGTTTTCAACAATGGAGGAATGAAGAGGGTTTTTGAGTTTGAAAAGTGTGAAAGAGGGAAATAGGGGGAGGACAGGGGCTTATATAAGCCCAGATAACCGAAGGGTCGCCCCTCTGACAATACTTCCCCAAGAACTACCCCACGTGTCGCATTTTGAACATCAACCGCCCACCTCTTCCCAAGAAGGGCCTCGAAAAGGCAAAGGGTGTCAGAGGACTGATCACCCAATGACGTCATCCCCGCATTAATTCAAAAAAAAAGCAACAAAAACATAACCAAACAGCCTGATTTTTTCATTCATTGAGAAAAAGACCCAAAATGGGCAAGTTACATTCAACAACAAATAAAAAGTACAGAAAAGAGCCTGACTTTCTGGCTCAATTAACCAGCCTGCAAGCCTGAGCAGACCTAGTCATCATCAGGGCCCGAGTAATTCCTTGGGCTGTAGTCATCCAAAGCTGACCCCCAGTTCCAATCGTCTGAATCCTTGAAAGGATCAGTAGGGAAGTCCTCGCCACCACCGGAGGAATAGCCTTGACCTTCACTATCCCTGGAATCGCGGCTGCTGATATCCCAGTCCCTGCCATAAGGGACCGTCCTAACATCATCACAGGAACCACAACCCGTCTTCTTCACAGGGGAAGAAGGGCCCGACTCAGGGAATGAGTTAAACTCAGGACAGTTAGGAACGAATTGCTCGGGGTGTAGCCAGGGAAAGCACGTATAGCACCCCCGATCAAAGCAGCCAGAGCAGCGCCCAGTCATGGGCCCAGGTGGAGATGAAGTTTGGATAGGACGCTTGCCTACCCTGGCAGCTTTCCTTCTGGCAGCTCTCCTCTTGGCATTCAGAGAAGAGCGAAGCCGAAGTCGCCTACTGCGACGCAGGGCCAGAAAAGCCGCCCTTGGATATCTTAATCTCCAAAATCCTTTAAAGCGAAACGTACCCACACGAACTCCGCAGCGAAGAACTGTTTTCTTAACCCAAGACATTGTTCTTGTAAGAGAAAATAAAGCTAGAAGAAGGATTGAAGATGAAACGTAAGAAGTGGTAAGGATTGGAATTTATACAAGGGTAAAACACACCATTTATGGCACCCCAACCACTTCAGTAAAGAGAAGAACCAATCACTGAGGGGGCACGCTGCCCAAAAATCCTCTTTGCAAGAGGTAATCATGAGCCGAAAAACATTCCGACTCTTTGCATACCCCATGCAGTTGAGCTTCTTTCCTCGGGAACATGCAACGCATTAAATGCTAAGAAGTCAACCTCCCATCCCAGAGATCGCCTGCCAAGGAGAGCCCTGCTTCCCCTTAGCCGGTGAGGGCCAATTGATGGGGCTCGGAAGCCTGCAAGCGGGTCGTCCGCCATTTGGGTCCCAGGGTGGCCCGACACGGGAATAAAGAAGGACCTACCAGGCAGGTCATTAAGCGAGAAGCCATCACTCCAAGGCATCCACCTGCCCGGCAGGGCGCTACCGCCCGCCGAGCAGGGCAACCAAGACTCCCTGCCTTCTGGTTCGTGGGTATTCGCATGCCCGGCAGGAGTAAGTGAAACCAGGGGGCCTCCCGTCATTTTGCCTAAAGGTAAAGGGGAATGAGTGGATGAGGTAAAGCCACTTGTCACCCCTTCATCCACCCCTTCTCCCACTCTCTCTCCTCCTTTCTCTCTCTTGTGGGAAGGTATAAATACTCTTCCATTTCCCACAAGAAAGGGGTTGGAAATTCTCTCTCTAGACTCTCACTCTAAAAACCGCCGCCTAGTTCCTCACGAGCTAGGTTCGTTAAGGCATTTCACTGACTGACTTAGGCATCGGAGAGGGTTCCCCCGGACACCTCCGGGGCCCTGTGTGTTCCCTGTGCAGGGGCAAACCATCTCCGCCGGGAAAGTTCGACCATCGGAGTGAGGAGAAGGGGAGAGTCAAAAGAAGACTTACATCGATCACTTTGGATTTCAAACACATTAGTTAAGATCCGAATTCAGAATCGGGTCTAATTGTTTCCATACCGGAACAAATATTATTATGCACTCCATAATATTTTGAGGTCTTGAAATAAATGTTACATTCAAATACTTACAACTCACACACACAATATAGCATATGAATATTATTTGTATTGTATTAAGATTTAAGAATATGAAAATTTAAAATTTTGTATATTATGTAATCAAAGATATATGCATAACACTTTCTATTACCGAGTACTAAAAGAACAAAAGTAGAAATCAAATGAATTGGAATGAGTACTATGTTGTTGTTGTCTTTGTTATCATTGCTATTAATTAATTAATTAATTTATTATTATTATTATTATTATTATTTAGTGTTATAATTTTTTTATATTTTTTCTCATTTTTTAAAATATTATTAGATAATTTATATAAGTAGTTATTAGTTTCATCTTCTTTTAATTCAGCTCAGCTTCTATCAGACCAGCTCAGCTCCTATCAGACCACCTCAGCTCAGCTCAGCCCTGTTTCAGCCGAAAAGAACAGAGCCTTAGCCCTCTCTCTCCTCTAAGAGAAAGTCCTCTCCATTGTACATTCTTCCTCCTTCATCATCTTGCTAAGAGGATTACCTCTTCTTCCTCTAATTTTAGAGGAAAAACAACATTGGCTCTTGTGCAATGTTCTTATTCAATTGGTCAAAATTATATATATATATATATATATATATATATATATATATATAGATATATAGATATATAGATAGATAGATAGATAGATAGATAGAGAGAGAGAGAGAGAGAGAGAGAGATGAGATCATATAAGTCTCATCTCTTTACCTAAGTTATAAGTCCTGATATAAACCTTTGGATTAAAAAAATTGAATGACTGAGATTAGGTGAAAGATTTTACTTTTTCAACACTCAAAATTGAATACTCCTCATTTTCCTCACCCTCATTTTCTTCACCCTCTAATTAATATTTCTCTCTCATCTCTCCTCACCTCCTTCAATTCTTTTATTCTGAAAACTATCTTCTTCGTACCACTCTTTCATTTTTTATCTCATTTTACTTCATGTTTCTCCATTAATCTCGTCAATTCTCTTCGTCGACATTGATCAAGCCATTTTCTCGTCAGTTATGCACATCAATTGCTACTATCGAGGTTTGTTTACTTTTTTTATTGTTATTTATTTATCCTAAAACTTGAAGGAAATAACTTTAATTGGTTGTTTTATGCTTAACATTTTTTAAAATCCTTTTATTGGTTTTTTTGCCACTGAAATTGTTTTTTTTCTTTATTTCCATATTTTTCATTTGTTTTCACTATTATAATTTTTTCATTATGTTTTTGATTTTTATTGCCTGTTTACTCGTTTTTTTTTTGTCACTGAAATTGTTTCCGTCTTCATTTTTTAATTAAATGTTTTTCAAATAATATAGTATATGTTTTTCAATTAATAATTGCAGATTTTTGATGAAGATAAAAAATTAAAAATGGAGATGAAGACGAAGAGGAAAAATTAAAAATGGAGATGAAGGTCGGACGAGTTTTGTAAATGAGTTGCTTTTTATGGATATTTGTAACTTCAGTTCACATATTTTGTAACTTCAGTTCACATATTTTATAACTTTAGATCGTATATTGTAACTTTAGTCCATATATTTGTAACTTCAGTTCACATATTTTCTAACTTCAGTTCATATATTTTGTAACTTCATATCATATATTGTAACTTCAATTCTAATCAGTTCATATATTTTTGTAACTTCAGTTTATATATCACGTAACTTCAGTTTATATATTTTGTAACTTCAGATCATATATATTGTAACTCCAATCATGTTTGTATATCATGCAAAAAAAAACTCCTACTAATCAACAAAATGGACGGTGGTGAAGATAAAACGAAAATAAAACCAGAAGAGAGGAAATTAGAGTAATTAAAGAAATCTGATTTTTTTTTTAAATTAAATTTGTATGGAAGTTGATTAATGTGGTGGGAGGAGAGAGAAATGATTTAAGAGGGTATTAATTGCTACATAGAGAGTGTGAATTAGGGTGAAAATTTGTGTATTTGGATCAAATCTCAACCACACATCCTCACCTCATCCTATGACCCAAAATAAGACTTATGTACTTATAAGAAGGGATGTCCTTATGTGAACTTCTCTCTCTCTCTCTCTCTATATATATATATATATATATATATATATATATCCTATTTTTAACATTTTTATTTTTACCTTTTATAAAAATTGGAAATGATTTTTTTTTATGTTTTCATTTTTATGTTTTTTTAATCTTTGGCTCCCTCCAATTTTTATTTATTGACTCATTTGATATATATATATATATATATAAGGTACTCCCTCCCCTTCTCTATGATATTCCACAATTGGTTTTGGGAAGTTTTTAAGAATGAGAGAATATGTGGAGGAAAATGAATGGGAAGAAAAGAAAGTGGGGTGACAAACAATAGGAACCACAAAATATAGTACTAAAAAGAAAAGTGGAACAACTTAGTGAATTTTCCTAAAAAGGAAATGTAGAACATCTTAGTGAAGGGGAGGGAGTATATTTTACTAAAATGGTACGATAAAAAAAATCGGGTAAATTTGATATTGGATGCGTATGCGGAGAGAAATTTATTGTTACTCATGGAACGTATGCGGAAAGAAATTTACACAACTTTATGGCTAGGAGGGAAGAATTACATGACAAACAAACACACATGGCTTTAAAGAACGATTTAGTCGAGCATATATGGACTACTCCATCCGTCCCAATGAATTCTTTACGTTTGCTTTTTCACACTTGTCGAGGTACATTTCATTTTGTTCATATCTTTATTTACGTGTTATTAAAAATTCTAAAAATTTGATAATCTTAATGTACTTATTAAGACCATTCAAAAAAGATCTCACATGACTATGTTTTACATTATATATTAGAAATTATATTCGAGATCATTCCACTTCATGAATAGTGCCAAAAAGCAAACGTAAAGAATTCACTGGGACGGAGGGAGTATGTTCCAACGCTCAAACATAAATTAATAAATACTCGTATGTACTTTTAATACAGTACTAGTATAGACCCCGTGCAATGCACGGTATTTATATTATATTTATCTTATAGAATATTTCATTTAAGATTTAAAATAAAAAATTTATTATTTTATTTTTATTATTTATCGACTGTATAATTTAGAAATAGGAAAATATTTTTTAAATCGCAAAACTAATCAAAATATTTGAGTAATGTCTTGAAATGCACGGAGTATTAAATAACGTGTAATTAATGAAAATATTGTTTATACTCCCTTCGTTTCATTGAAAGCTTTCACTTTTCCTTTTTCGTAAATTTCTTTACTTTCTTTTTTGGTATAATTTTCACTCTTACCTAGGTGACCCACCTACTCTACACCCTCTTTACATTTGAATATTTTATTATTATCCTTAAAAAATGTGCCATTTTTTAGGTGGAAGCTTTCATTGAAACAGAGGGAGTATTTTTTATATACTCGGTTTATATCATCTCAAATCTCGAGATACCCACTTCTCTCTTTAACATACCATAAAATACATAAATATTTATAAAAAATTGTATAATAATGTACTTTTTTTAATGGTTAGCACGCCGTGATACGTTCTCTTTGTGTAAAAAACTATTCAGTTTTTCATTAGAAAATTAAAAAATAAATTAAAAATGGACCGTCTCAGGTGTAAGACTTATATTATGTAATTTGTGAAACTTTTTTTATATGGATTTTAATAGTATATTCCGTATTTTGTAGTCTCCTCTACCAAAATAATCATTCTATATGATAATTATAATCCTCACATTTGAATAAATGAGAAGATCTTAGTGGTATCGACTATCGAGTGAGTATATATACTCCTTCCGTCCCGATGAATTGTTTGCTTTTGCTTTTGGCACAAAGAGGAAAAGGTCCAATGATGAAGTGACATGTGAAGCCAAATTCATGAGAAGATCAAATTACATATATATATATATATATATAGAGTGGAGATCCGATGAGTCTTCATCTTTAAATGAGTCTGTCCCGTTGTCTTAGACCGTACGATCTAAGAGATCAAGGGCTGACATTCAACCACCTCCCAAAAAATTTGACGGACCAAAACAAAAAGGCGTTTCTCCTCACTTACACTACTGTCACCTTAACTCTCATTCAATAAACTATGGAGTAGAAAAAATTCATTTCCTACCTTAAGACTGCCAAAATCATCGAAAAATCAAGCAAAATCCTGTGATAATCTTCACTAAATATTCTAAAAAGGCAATTAAAGATCTTCAAGCACGATTTTTTTCCTTCACTTTCTCAATCGATCAACTTTGCGCTATATTTTTTTAAAATTTGTGTGTGATTGATTAGTCTTCGTCGTTTTTATTTTGAAGTTGGTGATTTTCGATTAATTAGTCTTCGTCTTTATTTATTTTGTTGTTTTTCGTGTTCTTATGGTCGATCGTTCAGAAATTAGTGTTACAGAAACTGTGTAGGTAATTTCCTATTCCGTTAGTTTTGGTTTCTATTGATTTTTGTGTTTTTCGTGATGTTTTCATTTTTCTCACCCAAAAATTAGGTTTAATGTAGTTTAGATTTATCCTGTTATTGGTGTCGTTAATTTTGGATGGTATAAAGAAACTCATATAAACAATGATTTGCTAATGTAAATTAATTACAGTATAAGCTCTTCCTCAATTTTGGCAACAAAAAGGTACAAGTCTGCAATTACATAGTTGGATTTTGTTTTTAAAAATTATTTTTTTGACAATATAATTGTACAATTCATTACTTAATTACTATTACTTGGTTACAGATAATGAAATGATGAAATTGCAGATTGAGGAGATTGACTCTTTGTTTATGGAAATTCATGTAATGTGAAGAATTTTGGGTTATTTTTTTGGTTGAATTGATTCGTAGTTGTTCCGGTATGGAAACGGGTCCCTGACCTTGAGCTTCGCGGTTCTCCTCGGCTCCGGAAGCGTGTCGACGGTGATCCTGCAAGGTGAACTCCGAGCCCGGGGGGAACCCCGAGGCGGAGCCTCCGACGCCCAAGTCAGTAAAATGTATGACTAAATATAGATATTTAGGGAGATAAGAGAGGTAGAGAAAGTAGGGAGGAATATGTGAATGAATTGCCCCCTTTTCCCCTCACCCTAAGTGGGGTATTTATAGGGGAAAGGGTGCAGTAGGGTGATGTCACCCATGACATCAGCATGGTGATCAGTAGAGAGGTCTTTTTGGGTCAGTTGATGGCTACCCGTAAAGGGGGTCGGGCCTATGCGTCAGGGGGTTTTATCCCCCATTAATTTGCCCTCAGCGGAGTCGGATACTGAGTATGCGGGTCCGATGCCAAGCATGATTGGACCGAAAAAATAAATGACAGACTTTGTTTTTCATACAAAGCCAAGCATTCACTAGGCCTTGTGGGTGCGTCCGCCCTAGCATCGTCTGGATTCTGTCAGGGCGTCAGACGTCGTGCCTTTTGTGTACTCGGAGGTGTACATGGGGCTTTATCATTCTATACATGACCAGGTAATCACTAAGCCCTGTGATCAACGCTTATGCCCTGGTACATCTCATACGGATGTGTCAGGGTGCCAGAGGCCTGCCAGGGTAGTCTATGGACCTTATCTAGGTCTTGGGGGCCGTGCCCCTTGCCTGTTTGGAGGCAGACATAAGGACTTGCTAGTTTTATTATACGTAGTTTAATTAATAATGTCCAGGGGGCCTGCCATAGTAGGCAGAGGGACTTGTGGCTCGGCACATGAGGCCCGGCCTGACCCTGGCTTCTTGCCGAAGTCCAGGGGCTTGCCCTCTGCCTGCCTAGAGGTAGGCAGAGGGACTTATCATTCGGCGCATGGGGCCGCGCCTGACCCTGGCTTCTTGCCGAAGTCCAGGGGGCTTGCTCCCTGCATGCCCAGAGGTAGGCAGAGGGACTTCTCGTTCGGCGCATGGGGCCTATGCTGGCTCGCCAATGACGCCCGACCTGTCCCTGGTTCTGGTCGAAGTCCAGGGGGCTTGCCCCCTGCCTGCCCAGAGGTAGGCAGAGAGCCTTATGGTTCAGCTCATGGGGCACGGCCTGACCCTGGCTTCTAGTCGAAGTCCCAGAGGGCCTGCCGTAGAGGTAGGCAGAGGGACTTGTGGCTCGGCACATGGGGCCCGGCCTGACCACGGCTTCTTGCCGAAGTCCAGGGGCCTGCCCTCTGCCTGCCCAGAGGTAGGAAGAGGGACTTATCGTTCGGCGCATGGGGCCGGGCCTGACCCTGGCTTCTGGTCGAAGTCCGGGGGCCTGTCCCCTGTCTGCCCAGAGGTAGGCAGAGGGACTTATCGTTTGGCGGATGGGGCCGGGCCTGACCCTGGCTTCTGGTCAAAGTCCAGGGGGCCTGCCCCCTGCCTGCCCAGAGGTAGACAGAGGGACTTATCATTTGGCGCATGGGGCCGGGCCTGACCCTGGCTTCTGGTCGAAGTCCAGGGGGCCTGCCCCCTGCTTGCCCAGAGGTAGGCAGAGGGACTTATCGGTTGGCGCATGGGGCCGGGCCTGACCCTGGCTTCTGGTCGAAGTCCAGGGGGGCATGCCCCCTACCTGCCCAGAGGTAGGCAGAGGGACTTATGGTTCTGTACAAGGCTGAATGTGTATCAATCCTTATTTTTTTGTTGGGGGGTCTAATTTCCCTGAATTTTGCAACAGGGGCTCCTCCCCTATTGCCCCCTGCCTATTAGCTGTGAGAGTAATGAACAGGTGATGGGTAAATACTAATCTTGTCTTCGCTGAATTCCACATGGTGGTTGGCGGACCTAGGTGGTCTCTGCAGGCGTCGAGGTTGAGCCGTAAATCGGCTGAGCTTGATCTTGGTTGAGCCGCGAGTCGTTATGGCCGAGCCGTAAGTCGGCAGGGCAACATCTTTGCCGAGCCGTAAGTCGGTAGGGCCGAGCCGTAAGTCGGCAGGGCGAACCGTAAATCGGCAGGGCAACATCTTTGCCGAGCCGTAAGTCGGCAGGGCGAACCGTAAATCGGCAGGGCAACATCTTGGCCGAGCCGTAAGTCGGTAGGGCCGAGCCGTAAGTCGGCAGGGCGAACCGTAAATCGGCAGGGCAACATCTTGGCCGAGCCGTAAGTCGGTAGGGCCGAGCCTCTGTCGAGCTACAAACATTGAGCTCATTTGATACCCATTTTTGTGACTTATCTTCACCATTTTTCGGGTAAATTTCTTGAGGAGGAGTTTTTTGGAATTTTTTTTTGTGACGGGCAAAAAGTTAAGTCATTTTTTGTGGTTGGTATTTTTTGTCTCACAACTTCGACAATTTTTTGGCTAATTTTTGTAAAGTATTTGTGAATTTCTTGTGGTAGGATGGAAATTTGGATAAATTTTTGTGACCGGGCTAATTTGTGAATGTTCTATCGAGGGTATAAAATGTCGGATACGGTTTAATAAAAACTAGACCTTTTTCTCTACATGAATTTTGACCCTTGGACAATAACATGGTGCATGCATAAGTCAAATATATAAAACAAGGGAGCACACTCACCTTTAGAAATTGGGTGACAGCACATGGTCTCCTGCCACTGAGACTTTTCCTTTTCACAAACCTTGACACAGGTGAGCCGATCATGCTCTTCTTCTCACATGTTCAACCAATATAACATACACTGAAATTGTTCCCTATTTGCTATCTTTATATATACTCCGTGATGTGCTTACTCAAATCATAGACTCATAGTAAGGTCGAATTATGTGTGTTTTGGCCAATGAAGACGAAGGGTCAAGATGATGGACCGAGCCACCTTTGTGGCGAGATGTTGACGATGGGCCGAGGTGGAGATTCCTGGTCGAGATGACAGCTCCGGACGGAGGTGATTGGCCGGGATGGTCCCTCGACCCAAAGGTCGTGCTTGACGATCGAGATTATAATGATACACCGGTTCCATTATGCATTGACCCATGATGAGTCCAGTGAGTCTCAATTGAATACCCCAAGCGTCCTCTGGATCAACCAATATAACATACACTGAAATTGCGACGACTGTATATCAATTGGGCAAGTGGGTTCCTCGGATGACACTCGCTCGGTAGCTTCAAATGGATGTAATATCTTCCATGTTGAACTATTCTGTATTACTCCTTGAGAATCAAAGTTACCATCTTTGATTTGCTATGAATTTTCAATTAAATATAGTAGATGTAAACTCCAGTTTATGAAATTTGAGCGTGAAATGAATTTGGCAAGCTGACTAATTGCTTAACTTCAAAAAAAGAATTAGATCTGGGAATTGTAGTTGTATTTCATCCTCTACTGCAATCAATTAATGCCTAGCATGCTTTTCTTCGTTCCATTTCTTAGTAGATTCTTCCTTTCTTTCTCATTGTATACCCAATACTCCAATAGTACGTTTTGTGGGGGTTTTTTGTTGCCTAGGAAAAGTTGTTCCATGGACCCATGTTTATTCACAGTGACGAACCACAACAATGAACACAAATTCATTTGTTGATCTCTCTCTTCTACTGCGAGAAGATCTGGGAACTTTTATTTTGATGATCAATTTCGGTAGATCTATCTCGAAGATGAAGATCAGATCCGGAAAAAATTGTATTTGGGAGTGGTTGATTTTTGTGGGTAATTCGTGAGCACAACCGTTGTCCCCACAGACGGCGCCAAATTGTTCCGGTATGGAAACGGATCCCTGACCTTGAGCTTCGCGGTTCTCCTCGGCTCCGGAAGCGTGCCGACGGTGATCCTGCAAGGTGAACTCCGAGCCCGGGGGGAACCCCGGGGCGGAGCCTCCGACGCCCAAGTCAGTAAAATGTATGACTAAATATAGATATTTAGGGAGATAAGAGAGGTAGAGAAAGTAGGGAGGAATATGTGAATGAATTGCCCCCTTTTCCCCTCACCCTAAGTGGGGTATTTATAGGGGAAAGGGTGCAGTAGGGTGATGTCACCCATGACATCAGCATGGTGATCAGTAGAGAGGTCTTTTTGAGTCAGTTGATGGCTACCCGTAAAGGGGGTCGGGCCTATGCGTCAGGGGTTTTTATCCCCCATCAGTAGTTTATCTCGATTCATTCGCTCATCACACCTAAACTTAAAAAAAGTACAGGTGCTAGCACTAATGAGAGTTACTATGAATACTTTTTGAAGCATTTGAATGTAGTTGGTTTGCAAATGTACCCACAAGTTGTTTGAAACGACTATTAGCTCACTAGCAAGTTTGGTGCTTGATACAACAATGTTATTGTTTCTCTATTACATCTCACCCATGTAGAAGGTGAGGTGGAAAATCAAGAAACACCCGCAATCTAAATTGGAAGAATTGTTTTGCCATCCAAACTTGACGTTATGAAGTTGAAAATGTTCCACTTCATTGCCTTTTTTAATGTCTTTTTCTACCATCAATTTTGCCTGGAAAACAATGTAACATCTTTACTTCAGAGAAATAATGTTAAAGGAACAATGTTACAGTAACAGCGTAACAGAAACAATATAATAGAAACAATGTAACAGTAACAGTAGCACAAATATCTTACTGTGACATTGTCACAGTAATAATGTCACAGTAGAACTGTTACACAAATATCTTACTTTGACACTGTCACAGTAATAGAAATGTTAAAGGAACAATGTTACAGTAACAGTGTAACAGAAACAATATAATAGAAACAATGTAACAGTAACAGTAACAGTGTAATAGAAACAATATAATAGAAACAATGTAACAGTAACAGTAACAGTGTAATAGAAACAATGTAACACAAACAATGTCACAGTAGCACTGTTATAGTAGAACTGTTACAGTAACAGAACACTATTACAGTAACACAAATATCTTACTTTGACACTGTCACAGTAACAGAAATGTTAAAGGAACAATGTTACAGTAACGGTGTAACAGAAACAATATAATAGAAACAATGTAACAGTAACAGTAACAATGTAATAGAAACAATGTAACAGTAACAATAACAGTGTAATAGAAACAATGTAACACAAACAATGTCACAGTAATAATGTCACAATAACACTGTTACAGTAACAATATAATATAATAGAAACAATGTTACAGAAACAAGTATAATAACGTTAGAGAAATAACGTTAAAGGAACAATGTTACAGTAACAGTGTAACAGTGTAACAAAAACAATGTAACACAAACAATGTAATAGTAACAGTGTAATAGAAACAATGTAACACGAACAATGTAACAGTAGCACTGTTACAGTAACACAAATATCTTACTGTGATAGTGTCACAGTAATAATGTCACGGGAACAGAGAACTATTACAGAAACAATGTAACAGTAACAGTGTAACAGCTATCTTTGCCACAATGTAACAGATATCTTTGCCACAGTGTAACAGTAACGGTAACATTGTCCATTAATGTTACAGTATCACTATATTACTATATAATGAACTACATATGATGTAGTTGTGTTATATATCATATGATGTTACAGTAATATGTTACTATATGATGTTACAGTAATATATCATATAATGTGTAACAATAACTTGGTATTAGTGTCCTAGGTAATGTTGATTCAAATAGAAAAAGTGATGCTACTATATTGAATCAGTATGGTTACAGTGATGTTACTTTACATTGGTTGGCCTTTTTAATCAACTATTGTTTTTTAATTACATTCTTCCAACATCGATTTAATCTATAATATATTACTGTAACACAGTCACAACATCCAACCCTTTCTTGATTTTAGTTGATTTGCAGCATCTTCATCGCCAATATCTCTTCATTGGTTCAGGAATGTTCAATATCTCAGAAAATGCACTCTTAATCACGTATATTGGGGATGTACTCAAATCACCATACACAACACTTCTTTTTATGATTCCCTCTTCTGCAAGGATAATAATTCGATCCTCATAATATTTCTTCTGCAAGAATATTAGGTATCACGCTCAATTGTTCAAAATATAAGAGTACTTAGAACCCTACCTTTGCAGTGACTTAATTGAAACGATTCAGTAATCAATTCAATCTGCAACATGATCAATCGCAAACCAATGTCATAAATTAAAATGAGATTAAGGTAGACCCAACTCTAATTCTCGTTGTACACCACTCATCTCATCCAAACAATTATTAAATCATTAAAGCAACAACGATAAAACTCAAACACCTCATCAAATAAACAAGATAAAACTCGAACAAGTCATCACATGGTATTTTTAGTGAGCTATTAATATCAATTCCTTAAATATATCATCAAATAGAAAATTCTATATAGATTCGAACCTAACTAGAGCATGGATTAAGATAAACTTTGTAATATAAGAACAACAATTAAGGTATATACAAGCAACTAACAAAGCACAGTACGTAATCACAAAATTAGCAAAATTGAATTGAAAAAATATCACACCTAAATATCATCTCTAAACATAGATCATAGCATCGCAAACGTCACGCAATCATTAGTCACGATGAATTCAGAAGAGCCATAAGATAAATCATGACAATAGATTTGAAAACTAAACGACTATACGAAATTCAGAGGCTATAACGTTGTTACGAAATTAGGGTTTAATATTTAGAGGATAAATAAAATTATTGAACAAAAAAAAAGAAACAATAACAAAGAATAAGACTTACTATAATAAAGAATTGGGGGGAATGAAATGGATAATTTTTTTTATAAAGATGGCAGAGAGGAAAATAATGAAATTATTGGATTGGTTTTAATTGGGAAGCTGTCGGGGTAGAGTAATAGAAGGATAGCGGTAGATTAAGTTGCATCAATCTCAGCCTTTGATTTGGTTAAATCTGACGATCTAAAAACGCGGGACGGACTCACCTAAGATAGGTGGACTCACGAGATGCAATTCCTATACATATATATATATATATATATATATATAGATAGAGAGAGAGAGAGAGAGAGAGAGAGAGAGAGAGATGGGATCAGGTGAGTCCATTTATATATGTTGAGTCCGTGAGTCCCCATCTTAGCCCTTGATTCAATGTTAGATTAATGGACAAGATTTGATCTCATAATTAAGGAAATAACTATAATATCTATCAAAATATATTTTCTTTCTCTCTCTTCCTTAATTATCTCGGTACAAATTCTCTCTTTCCTATCAAATTTTTAATTGCCTCTTTCTCTCACACAACAAGTTTATTTAAAATTAAGTTTTTTTTCATCTTCAGCAAAAAATCATCCGTTCCCTATTGCCATTGTACGTATGTTACCCTGTTACTGCCATAATCCATAAACTATGTTACTGTAACTCATACGTTGTGTTACTCTAATTCATGAGTTGTGTTACTTTAACTCATAAAATCTGTTACGTTGCATAGTCTCTTGTAAAAACTGTTACTCTAACTCATACAATGTGTTACTTTAATTCATGAATTGTGTTACTTTAACTCATAAAATCAGTTATGTTGCATAGTAGTCTCTTGCAAAAACAGGAGTTCCAATTAACAAAAAGAACAATGTTTGTTTTTATTAAGATACTCCAAAACAAAAAGTGGTACAATATTCCAACTAAATCAACTCCATTACAATTCCAATGTTTCACACTTGTTACTCATAATGTCCTACTTATAATTCTGCTTCTTCTTCATCCTTCTCGTTTTCTCCGTCTTCTTCTTTTTCATCTTTTTCATCATCATCTCAGAAGCTTTGATTTAATCTCAATGGAGGAAACTCTCACTCACATCCCTACATCATTCATATGGATTAAAGTAATAGATAACAAGAGTTAAAGTAACAGATGAAGTGCATTGAAGTAACAATGAATTAAATTAACAGAGTATGCTTATACACCATGTATAAAGTAACAGATGTCAGATATTAAAGTAACAGATGTCAGATATTAGCAGCTGCACCGAAGTCTGATTGTCTCTCTTTTTTTGAGTGGATTTTTGATGTTTTTCAGGGAGAGGAACGAAGCAGAGTTTTCGCCTGCGCATGGGCTGCCTGGACGACGAGAAATTCTCTCATCTTTGAGGTGCCACCAAGGCCATGGCAAATGACAATGACATCCTTCATTAACATGGTACAAGATTACGGTAAACAAAATCGGGGGTGTCCAGGGGCCACTCTTCAGACATCTTTGATAGGAGATCGTTGCTGGAAGAAACCGGGCGCGGGTACCATTAAAGTTAATGTGGATGCTGCGTTGTTGGGCTTAGATGGCGTGGGGTTGGGTGTCGTCGGCAGAGATAGCTCGGGGGCGGTGGTTTTGGTGGGTTGTAAGAGGGTGCGGGCACGATGGGCACCTGAGATTGCGGAGGCGAAAGCCGCGGTATGGGGATTGATGAAAGCTCGGGAAGGAGGCTTCGATAATGTGCACCTCGAAAGTGACTCTCTTAAGGTGATCACGGCAGCTCGAAACAGAGACACGTGGAGAAATTCCTTCGGCCTATGCATTGATGAAGTTCGTGCCTGTCTGTCTAGTTTCCCTCTATCTCGATGTAGTCATACTAGAAGAGAAGGCAATGTGGTTGCTCACTTGATTGCTCGGTCGGCCTTAGAGCCCGATTCTGACTTCGTTTTGTACTCGAATTTTCCGCAAGCATACTTAGACTTGGCGGCGATTGATTTAATATAATGATCCATCGAGATCTTCCTTTCAAAAAAAAAAAAAAAAAAAAAGTTAGTGTAAAAAATTCATATAATGATAAAAAATGATAGTAGGACGCAGTATCTTACTCTTTGATATTGTTTCCTATTTTGAAGTCATCACGTCCCATAATTATAGGAAGTAGTATTTTTTTTCTTTTTTTTTATATGGCGTTACTCTTTGATATTGTTTCCTATTTTGGTGGCAATCACGTCTCATTATTATAGGAAACAATATCTTTTTTTTAATAGGGCAGTTTCCTAAATTCTTAGGACACTAAGATGCACTACAATAACAGATGAAAAACACTAAAGTAACAACTGGAGTGTATTAAAGTAACACGACATATAAAGTAACAGATGGTAGACATTAAAGTAACAGATGCTCTACACTAAAGTAACAACTGGAGTGTATTAAAGTAACACGACATATAAAGTAACAGATGGTAGACATTAAAGTAACAGATGCTCTACACTAAAGTAACGCAGTATATGAACTACAATAACTCAATATATTGTAAACGTAAAAACTAATAATTGAGTAGCATCTTAATGACTTCCATGGCGATTCCAGTATAAATTACAAAACATATATACTCACCGTTTGTGTGTTCTACGATTTGCATATGAATCTATGATGAATAACACGACCATGAAAACAATATCAACATGAAATTGACGCAAAACATGAATGACATGACCATGAAAACAATATCAACATGAAAATTGACGCAAAACATGAACACAAATTGACGCAAATTAATCAAGATAATTAATAAAAATTGACGCAAAACATGAAAGCAATATCGAAACTCACCATTGTTATACTCGATGAACTGCTTATCAACCGTTAATGAAGATGTCGCGATCATTGAATTCATAGTAACGGAATTTCGAGCACAGATTTGATTGAATGAATGAACGTGATGATCGATGGGAGCATTTTTTTTTTTAAGGTTTTGATGAACCTGTGAATGAACGTGAATGAATGAATGAGAAATGATTGTGATTATGGGAGTTATTGTTTCCTAAAATCATGGGAGTTATTTTAGGATATTAAATCTTCCTTTTTTTTTAAATACAAAATATTAGGATGCATCTTGTCCATCCATCCTCATCTCATCCAACGGATGAGATGAGAACTTAGGGACTCAACATATATAAGGGGACTCATTAGAACTCATCTATCTCTCTCTCTCTCTATATATATATATATATAGAATTACGATCTGGTGTAAACACACCAATTTGGTGTAAACACTCTAACAATCTGAACCGTTGATCTTAATTTTGATCAACGACTCAGATTAGATCTCACAATCCAACAAAACCCCCAAAAAAATCCTCACAACCTGCCTCTCTTTCTCTCTCCTCTCTTTGTCTCTCTTCTCTCTAGGGTTACATCAATTTTCCTCCAAAAAAAACCCCCAAATTTCCTCTCGAAAATTCATCATCCTAATTTACCAAAAATTCGTTCATCCTATCATCCTAGTTTGTTCTATCTCGAAAATTTGCTCAATTGTATACGAAAGTCGTTCCATTCGTATACAATTCGTTCAATTCAATTCAATTTTCAGAAATTCGTTTATGATGAACATGGATTCCACCGAGCATGAACCTATTGTTGATGAACATGAAGGTAATGTCGTCGTTATAATTCAATACTTAATCGTTTTTGAATAAATATTCGTTTTTAAAGTTATTTATCCGGTTTTTGAGCATGGATTCGTTTTTAACTATTGGTTTTTTATTTCCTCCAAAATTCTTTATGATAAATATCAATTTCAACATAGAAAACATGAATCAACTTGAAGGTAATCTCAGAATTTTATAGAGTACTTGAATATATATGTTGGAATAGTTGAATATATGTGTTGGAGTAATTGAATATATGTGTTGGAGTAATTGGAGTACTTGAGTATATTTGTTGGAATAGTTGAATATATGTGTTGGAATAATTGAATATATATGTTGGAATAGTTGAATATATGTGTTGGAGTAATTGGAATACTTGAGTTTATGTGTTGGAATAGTTGAATATATGTGTTAGAATAGTTGAATATATGTGTTGGAGTAATTGGAGTACTTGAGTTTGTGTGTTGGAATAGTTGAATATATGTGTTGGAATAGTTGAATATATGTGTTGGAGTAACTGAGTATATATATGTTGGAGTAATTGTAGTACTTGAGTATATGTGTTGGAATAGTTGAATATATGTGTTGGAATAACTTAATGTTAGACATAACTTAATGTGTACATACCTTATTGAGCTGGATAACCAGAACATTAGCAAGTATGGGTATGATCGGTCGGTTGACAGGATCTTTATCAAAACTGCAAATTCTGTAAGTTTATCACTCAGCGGGCGTCTTCCAACCAATCTCAACATTGAGGTCAAAGGCGGCACGGGTATAGGGGGAAGGAGAATCCCAAAGTTTATTCACAAATTGATAATGTCACAAGGTATATATATACATCAACTTGACTTCAATATTTGATAACTATTAACTCGTCTTCATTTAACGTGTGATTTTTTCAGGGAATGTCATGGAAAGAAGAGGGCTCGGGGGAAGAAAAATTATATCACATGGAGAAGAAGTCATATTTGGGAATGACGTTAAATTTTAGATTTAATGGAAATACTTGGAGAGCAAATATGCCATAAACTATTCACTTAATGTGTCGTTTTTTGTAGATGCATTATGTTTGGTGGTTTTAAATGATATGTAATTAGACAAACATAGTTATTCCAATGCTTGTAAGTAGTTACTCCAACAATGTTTTGGTTGTTATTCTAACAATCATTCAAATCATTGATTAAATCAATCAATTATCCACCTCTAATGTTGTTATTCCAATGTTTATAATAAGTTATTCTTATATTGGATAACAGTTACTCTAACATTAACTAATTATTGATTGATTGAATCAATCAATCAATTCTTCTTCTTCAATTACTCTAATGTTGTTATTCTAATGCTTACAAGCAATTATTCCTGTATTAGACAATAGTTACTCCATTTGATCTCAGTTACTTTAACAGTTTATACCAAGATATAAGGTACCAACAAGTATTCCAAGCTATAATAACAAGTATTCCAAGCTATAATAACAAGTATTCCAAGCTATAAAACCAAGTATTTCAAGATATAACACGATATACCAAGCTATAATACCAAGTATTCCAATATATAACACCAAGTATTCCAAGCTATAATACCAAGTACTCCAAGAAATAACGCCAAGTATTCCAAGATATAACACCAAATTCTCCGACTATTATAACTATCGTATTATAAACATCGTATGCTTTCATCGTCTAAGTTGTATACTTGTATGAATGTCTTCAACGTCATATAGTCTTATTCATTATAATGCTATGTTGTTTAAAAATGTCAATTAATCGAAATTTTTGGGAAATTTCAGTCTTATTCAAAGTAGTGTGCTGCATACAGAAACATCTTAAAAATTGTTGATACAAATTGACCGTAAAATTACATTCATAGTCTTACCGGCAATAACACCCCAAGTACTATGATCAGACAAACATTCAAAATCTCAAACCATCAAAATTAAGGAAAAGACCCCGAGTACTTGAGGAACAAAGATGACATAAACTACTTCATTTAATGATAGCCAAGTATTCCAAGCTATAATACCAAGTATTCCAAGATATAATACAAAGTATTCCAAGATATATATTAGGAAGCATCCCCCTAAGGGAATACACCTTACAAAAATTAATCCCTTCCGCAAGAGTTTGGAAGTATCTCCCTATCTTAGGCGTGAGCTCATCTTCTACCGTCGTTGTCCAACTATCATTGCCACCCGGAGTGTAAATCAAGCTTAGAAAATTGGTGTTATTTTCACTATTTTCAATAGTTGGTGTTGTCGTAATGGGAGCATTGTTTCTAACTTGAGTATTGTTGCTATCAATGGATTGAGTGTCTTCTGCAAACATATTCAAGCAGTCCAATATTCAAATTCAAGCACACTAATGCATATTTTCAAGTAATCTAATGCATATACTCAAAAACAAATAAATACTCTAAAATTCTGAAATTTTGAAATATATACTCTATTTTAACAATCCAATTCAGTTACTCCAACATAGATATTGAAGTACTGCGGCATACATATTCAAGTACTTCAATGCATACATACTGAGTATTCCAATTATTCCATCATTATACTCAATTACTCCAACACATATAATCAAGTATTCCAACATATATATTCTAGTACTCCAACATATATATACTCAGTTACTCCAACACATATATTCAAGTATTCCAACATACATATTCAAATATTCCAGCACATATATATTCCAACATACTAAGTACTCCAACATATATACTCAGTTACTCCAACACATATATTCAGCTATTCCAACACATATATTCAATTACTCTATAAAATTCTGAGATACGTATGCTCAAGTACTCCAATTACTACAACATATATACTCAGTTACTCCAACACATATATTCAACTATTCCAACATATATATTCAAGTATTCCAACACTTATATTCAAGTACTCTATAAAATTCTGAGATACGTATACGCAAGTACTCCTATTACTCCAACATATATACTCAGTTACTCCAACACATATATTCAACTATTCCAACATATATATTCAAGTACTCTATAAAATTCTGAGATACGTATACTCAGTACTCTAATTACTTCAACATATACACTCAGTTACTCCAACACATATATTCAACTATTCCAACACATATATTCAAGTATTCCAACACATATGTTCAATTACTCTATAAAATTCTGAGATACATATACTCAAGTACTCCAATTACTCCAACATATATACTCAGTTACTCCAACACATATATTCAACTATTCCAACATACATATTCAACTATTCCAACATATATATTCAAGTACTCTATAAATTCTGAGATTACCTTCAAGTTAATTCATGTCTTCTATGTTGAAATAGAAATTCATCATAAAGAATTCTGGAAAAACGAATATATGTTCATCAACAACGAATAGTTATTCAAAAACGAATATATGTCGTGACAAATTACCTTAAAAAACGAATAGGTATTGAAGTATAACGATATTACCTTCATGTTCATCAACAATAGGTTCATGCTCGGTGGAATTCATTCTCATCAAAAACGAATTTTGTACGAAATTTCTGGAAAATTGAATGAAATGAACGGTTTTCTGAAAAATTGAACGAATTGAATGAAATAATCTACAATCAAATCTTACGATTGAGCAATAGGACCATACGATTGAGCAATTTTCTGGTTAATTAGATGTTTCAATTTGAAAGATAAGATCAATTTTTTAGAGGAAGAATTTTGAGAACTTTTTTGGGGTTTTACGTAACCCTAAAGACAAAGAGAGGAGAGAGAAAAAAGGAGAAAGAAAGAGAGGATGGATGGAAGGGTTTTTGGGAGGGTTTTGTTATCTTTTGAGGTTAAATCTTGACCGTCGATCTTGTAAGATCTAACGGACTTGATTGTTAGCGTATTTACACCAAGTTTGATGTTTACACCAAATCCCACCTTTATTCAATTGTTTGTCTTTGATTAAAATACTCTTCGCAATGAGTATAAAAGACAAACAATGGAATGAAACGGGAAAATAGAAGTTATATTGACGATTTTGCAACCTTATAGAGGAAATAGTACTACGGAAGTACGGAGTACGTGCTTTATTTGGAAACCAAAGTCATTTGTGAATCTGGATTTTTCCAAATTCAACAGAAATGAGGCCCTTAGTCCCTTACCAGAAAGGCCCAAATACAAATATGACACCTACATACGTTCATTCTTCTAAGATCTATTTCACCTCTCCCAGTTTACGCTCTTTCTCGTCCTTCTTTCTTCCTCAATCTATTATTCCTCTCCATTGAATTATTGTAAGTTTACTCAATTTAGTTTCTAGGGTTTGTTGTTGAGTATGATTATGTCTGTTTTTCATTCGAATTCCTTATGATAGTATGGGTTATGTTAATCTTGAGAATTTATGATAGCTCGTGATGAATTTGTTACTTTGAAATTTCGTTGTTTTTTTGCTCAATTGGCCAAGTCCTGCCAATTTGCTATTGCTATGGTGAAATGGATATAATGGTTTGGATTGGTGTGCTCTGTTTTATTTGTTGGTGCATAATTTGCTATAATCTTATATCATACTCATACTATCCATATTCATTTGAATATTGATAACTCAGAATATCTATCTATAAAATTGTATAATTTGTTCTTAAGATATAAGATCTTTATCACAATGAAAATTGTACTATAATGGCATAATGCTAATGTGGATATACTATAGTGCTAATGTGAATATTTTTTTGTCATAATCGCAACAATAGTCATAGTTTTTCATCATTTTAATTGTATAGATCAATATGTTAAGTTCACGGGAATCAAGGAAACACACTCGTGTAGAAGAAGCAAAAACAAGGATGATTTAGCCCAAGCAAAAAATGGATAAACATCTATGTTGTGAAACTTGAAATTTATGTTTTTTAGTTAAGTGATGTCTTTTTGTAGCCAAAAACCTTGAAAATGGGTTGTTAGTGATTAAGAAGAAAAAATTGAACAATTTGGATATACAAATTACTTGTCTTTCCAAACAAACAATTTAGATTTGTAATTCATTATTTCACTTTGCTAATTTGACAATGAAGATTAGAAATGAAATCAAGGTTACCAAACGCTACCTAAATCAATTTCCATCTTACAATACCCCTGTTTAATCAAATTTCGTTCTACGATACTAGGTACGTTAATTCTAATTTTTTGAACTGAATTTCATTCGTTCTACGCTTTCTGTTCAATCGATTTTCCACGGAAATTCTACCCTTGCTGCCTTTTTCCTGGAAGTATTGTTGCTTTGTGATTCCTATTCAACCTTGCTGCGTTTTTGTTTGTATTCAGCCCTTTTCTTCCTTTTTTTAACCTAAACGGCTAAACCATTAATTCGGGAAGATTTGTGTCCTACTTTTGCTTGTTACTAATTCCTATTCATGACAAATTACTTATAATGCAACACAAACCCAGATGAAATGTCGTCAAAATGGGGCAAATCAATCTCTTAATTGATTAGAACAACACAAACCCATATGAAATTAATTCTGTAAACTGGGTTTTTTCTCTTTGGAATTTTTTCAAAAAAAATTATGAACCAATGAGAGTAATTAAAGTTGAACCAACCTTGTTTGAAAGATCCGGCGACAATAGAGTTGATGTGGTGAATCAAGGCTGTCATTTGTTGTCATAGTATATTATTTGTGAGAAGTATTTCCGTAACTCTTGAAAAACCAATTTTGTGGATAATGTTCTTAGGAATAGTAATTTCCTTAAGAACAGTGTTTCCAACAATTGAGGTAGTTTGGGTATTCTCTCTGAAATTGTCTTCATCCTTTGCTGGGCTCTTCACTACACTCTTCACCGCTCATTTTCTCTTGCCCTGCTTTTAATCCTTTTATCTTACCTTCAACCCTTCCCCGGGCTTCCTGTTTTGCATCACCGTTGCTGTTGTTGAAGTTTATGCCGAGGTCCTCTTCCACGTTTGTTCATGGACTAGAGAATGAGTCGATATGATTGGAGGATTCCCTTTAAGCTTATTGATCTATTCTCTGGTCTCTGAGCAAGGTTGGCGCCTCTGAAATGTCGCTGTGGAACACAGTTCTTGCCGTCTCCGGGGATTTTTCGCACTTTGTGTATGTGATAGCTGGTGGCCGTGTGTGCATTCCTTTGGTGTACCAGCTCAGTAGGAGTAGTGTGGTTCCCAATTCGTGCACTTTTTTATTCCGTTCGTTCTTTAGGTCTCCGTTTGTTGTTCATTTAGGTTAGTGTTGCTGTGATTGTCTAATTTATTAGATTCTCACAATTTTTACTCCTTAATTTTCGTTTTTGATTGATTCATTTTTGTTTTGGTGATGATGGTGAAGTTTGTGGTGGTTCTGTTTATTTTTCTTGGTTTTAAATGAAATTGAGGGGTTTTTGTATGATTGCTGAAAAATTTAGGTATTTTTTATGATACCGTTCAGCCATTACTTCATTCTTTGGTCAGGATAGGGAACAAGTTGAAATATTAGTTTTGATATCGTTCGCTATTTCTCTTACATTTTGATCTACAACCAGCTATTAGACAGTCAAGATTGGGATTGTGAACCAATTTGGAAATGAAATGATTTTTTGGGGGATTATTTTTTTGGGGGGGAAATACATTGAATGCGTTTGGGGTCATGGCAAGGGTGCTTGTATTTTACCATGGAATTGTGTCGTTGTTGTGCGGGCTTGGAGAGGTCTGCGTAGACTTACCGCCTTCGTATAAAGAGCTATGACGGTCAGTGGGTCGGTGGAGGGTGGTAAGTGTTCCTAGCTATGGCAAGATGTGGAAGAATAAAGGGTATTCAGGACATTAGCTGGACCTGCAATAGATTATTGGTGTTGCTTTGTGTGTGTATCCTGTGTCTTTCTGCTGTTTTGCGGAATGGCATTGCGAGTTTCCAATGGGTCAATGGGTCAGGGTTGCCGCTAGGCAGATGTGTTTCTTATCTTTGTTCGTAAACCTTACTAACGTTTTTGGAGAAATGTGTGTGCTGGTTCGCAGGTCGTCTTTAAGACTAAATGTGTTGTTGCCCCTGTATTTTTCTGTTGGAAAAAAAGACGTCTGCCATGCGGTGTTGACAGAAATGGCCGCGCATTACCTTCCTCGACTATTCCCTCATTAATAAGCCCCCATCCCTAAACAAAAGACTACTACATTGATCCGCACATGCCACAAGAAAAATACAACCATCGATCAGATTAGGTTGCTACTGATTATAGGTTGGGTTTACTTGAGCACCAGCCTTACCTTCCGATCAAGAACGATCAAAACTGTAAGTTTTCTACCCCTTTAGCAACTTTTAGTGTGTTAGTTCACAGAAATCACGAAATGCTCCAAAAACCTGCTATGTTTTTCCCATTTTCGTTGCTTCATATGCACGCAATTTAGATTCTCTAATAGATTTAGCAGTTGTTTATGTTTGAATCATTGCTAAATCAAAAACTGGCCTACTCATTCGTAGTCGCAACGATAATCGCTGGCCTACTCATTCATTGCTATGTTGCTCTGTATTGCCATTGACCAATCTGAGATGCACATTTATGTTTGAATAGATAACTGATGCAAAGGATCGAGGGGGATATTTGGTATTCAGTATTCATATTTCTTGGGTGATTCTTTGTCTCATTTTTTCCATGAACATTACAGAATAGATTTTGGTTAAGCCTTTTGTACAATAACCCGTCATTTATGTTATCTTACCTCAAATCATTGTAAGTAATTCATAGTGTGTTTACATTAATGTGTTAGCATCCATGACCAATGAATTGCTTTGTACTCCCTCCGTCTTAATGAATTATTATTTATCAAATTGTTTTTGGGAATCTGATTGATTCACATGGACTTAAATGGAATAGGCCATTGAATATTATCATGGTGAAGTATATATGCAAAGGTTGGGTGACAAACAATGAGGTCGAAGATAGATTGGCAACCATATCCAACACTAGGCAACCTAAGATAGAACGTTTGTCTTTCATTTACAAAGATTTTTCCACTTTCCTTAAAAGGAAACTCCACAAAGATTTTTCCATTTCAAAACTTTCCTTATTCAGTCAATATACTCTCTTTCTATTGATTGCTTTTTGTAATTTGACTTCTTCAACCTCACCCAACAATTACCATCTTTCATTATCGATTTTTTAATCCATGTGTCATTTGAAATTTGGAAGATCATTGTGGGGGAGGGAGTAGTTGTTATTGTGCTTTTCTTTACACAAAATCTTTCTGTACGAATTATAGCCAATTCCTTCAATTAGTTCAATACGGGTTACATATCGACCAAACAATCGTCCCGTCAAGTATTTAACAACAAACAATTGCATCCAAAAACTCTTTGCCAAATATGCACAATTGAAACGCAAGAGTATTTCATGAACAAATACACCAACAGACACGGATACAAAAAACGCATTCACGCTACTGACTAACTGCATAAACCAGAACCAACTTAATGTATACGGAGTACACCCCAACATCAACACGATTTAATGTACATGTTAATCAAAGCACGGCAAATGATCGAGACGAAAAGAGTATAATACTAGTTTGTGTAATTTGGCTATGCTATCTTCCTAATTTTTTTGTCAAAAGATATGGGTGGCAAACGTTTTTAGGAAAGGTTATACTTCAAAATTAAAACAAAAATAATTTGGTGAGATGGTGGACGTAGGCATGTACTGTAGCAAATAAGGAAAGCAGCAGCAAGTTCGTGTTCCAAGACCAAATGTCAGAGTCAACATCGACCATCCCGGAAAACAGCGCATCATTAGATTCCGGCGAAATGTCGACAAGATCGTTGTCCTTCTCATCTGGAAACCCCAGAATCGAAGAAACTCGCGGTATCCTTCATTATTTTTCTCATGCCCTCGACGTTGCTTCTTCTTCTTCACTCCTCCCTGTAATCTCTCTCTCTCTCTCTCTCTCTCTCCTTTTTGTTTCATGTTAGTTCAACATCTATTGCAGATTTATACAGTAGATTCTTCAACTTTTGCGGTTTTCTTCATAATTATTTTTTTGGATTTAGCCTATTGGATGCATGCATGAGTTGGTGACTTGGATTGGAGGTGTATAAGGTCATTTAGCGGCTTGAATGTATGCGATGATCTATTACCTCAATCACATAACAATTACCTCCGTTAAGCAAGCTCTATGCTTGGAAAGGTGTATGTGAAAGGTGTCCGATTGCATTGAGTAGAATATTGGGGATGGCTAAGCCTAAAAGTATACTTTGGAGATTATCTATTTCCTTATCATTTTTTAAATGGGAACATTGATTGGGTAGAGCCGTAGAGGGCATTGATGTTATGTAATATGTATGAAGCTTACATACAGAGAAGATGTTTGAAGCCGAATTTTGATTGTATGCCTAGATAGATAGTGTGCACTATCTGTTGAAGTATCATATGTTTAGAGTATAATAAGAACGAGTGGTATAGCCTTGGCTGGGTAGTGTTTGAACAGTCTCCTTGCCAATTGCTGCGAACATCGACTGGGTAGGGGGCATGGATGGCAAATAAAATAATAGAGTGAGAATTTGAGATTGGTTCTTACGCTGACTTCATGGTGACGGGTTTTTTAGCATTATGACGCGACTGAAGTACTCCCTCCTTCAATTCCAAATACCCCATAGTTTTCATAATTTCTTTCACAGAAGCAGCGGGACCTGGGCACTTGAATTTGAAGAGAGGGAGTATTTGACCCACATGTCAGATGAAGTTGTGGCATAGCTGACATTATGTTTGCAGTAGGCGGTAGGATATATCAGTTAAATGTGTGGTCCTAGCATTTAATTACAATGTAGATTTTAGGCAGGTTATGTGAGTTCTGAATAATGCTGGCGAAAACTAAAACTCAGATGATCAGATATGTGGTGCTTGCCTTGGGTGTTTAAAGGAGCTTGTGAACCTTCGAATGAAAACCATCGTTTTACCTTATATTTACCTTAAAACAAGTGTTGCTCATTTGATATAAATTCGATCCACAGATTTCTTTGCCTTCTTCCTTTCTAAGTAATGGCCTGTGCGTGAAAGTGGTTATATGCAGCACTTCTATAGATCATAAAGACGTAAGGCAAGTGTAGTAGCTTCAGATGGTTGCCCCTAGATTTTTCTTCTTCTTTTTGAACTGTTGATTAATTGATAGATTAAGGTTCTTCAGAAGGTTGATATAATTGAGTTAAATCACTGTTTTCCATAGTAGTATTAGATGAGATTAACCATGCTGATGACCTGTAGGTGGAGAGGAAGCCTCTTGTGTGTGTTATTGGAGTGCCAAATCACATGACATACGCAGATTTTTGCCAGTTTTGTGGCTCTTTTATTCAGCACATGCTCGAAATGCGAATTGTGAGGTTAGGATATTGTACCTTTTTTCGCCCGGAAAGATAGATGGTTTTTGTGTGTTCTAAATTGACTCGTGTTGTATACAGGAATGATGAAATGGAGGATAAATATATTGTTCTCATCAGGTTTGACAACCAGGACCTTACAGATGAATTCCAAAAACATTTCAATGGCCTTCGATTTTCCTCCCTTGAGGTTGTTTTCTTCAGTTGTCGCACTTACTCCATAATTACATCTTATTCCCACTTGACTTTAGCGGCCTCCTAGGTGACATTTTGCATTTGTATATTACTCCGTATTTTGTAACCTCTTTGTAACAAATCTAAATACGAGTATTTTTTTTACCATATCCTGATGTTTCATATTTTGCTAATTTTTCATGTGTAAACTTTGACCTTAAAAGTCAAGTGGGAAAAAAACATCATTGCGGAGAAAGTATATACACCGTGATTTTTCCTATTAACTATGATGGTTATTGTCAATCAATAGAAACCTAACTGTGTATTTATGCAGTCGGAGGCGTGTGACGTGCTTTTCATGATCGATGTGCAATACACAGGCTCCATTGAACATGCACAACCTTCTCTTCTGAACTCAGTTGAACAGCCTACGTGTCCAGTTTGCTTGGGTATGCTTCTCAAAATTATTTAGCCCTCTTGTCTTAAATTTGAGTGCTCTATGCATTTTCTGTTTTTGCTTGAAATCACTGTGTTTTATAGCCATTCTACTTGCTTTGCAGAAAGGCTAGATCAAGATACAGGAGGAATCCTTACGACTATCTGCAATCATTCTTTTCACTGTTCATGTATCTCAAAATGGACAGATTCATCTTGTCCCGTGAGTTCTTAAAATAATATGGGATATAAATTATTGTTGTGCCCAAGGCCAAGAACAAAAATTTGATATATCTATTGTGTAGTGATGAAAAAGAAAGAAAGATTAGGGGTCGTATTGTAGACCGGAGGGGGGATTATGTTTGGCAGTTGATGAAACGTAGAGAACAGGTAAATATAAGTATAAAAATATTAAAGCTGAGCACCTTTTGTTGTTGTGGTGGCTCTTTCTACTCCTGTTTGCTCCAGGTATGCTGTCACCTTGATGTATGTTGGAGTGGTAATCAACCTATAATATTTGTTGATAGGGTAAAAATTGAAATGGCAGTGTGCGAAACTTATTTAACATGTCATTAAGTGATGAACTAAGTTACGAGGTAGATGCTGCAACTTGTTATAGATACCAGAAATTTGGTTACAATTTTGTCACATATATCTATTTTTTGTTCTATACAGGTTTGTCGGTATTGCCAGCAGCAGCCTGAGAAATCAATATGTTTCATTTGCCAGACCGCAGAAAATTTGTGGATATGTGTTATTTGTGGATTTGTAGGTTGTGGAAGGTAGTGACTAGTGAGCTTCTTCCTTTTTTTTGGAGACAAACATCCTCAGTTTAATTCATAACTTAACTTATAGGATAGAATACTAAAACAACAATAACGCCAACAAAGTTCCTCAAGGTTATATCCATAGTTATCTAAATTACCTAACCATGAAAGGTTTGATTCAGGTATAAAGAGGGCCATTCGATAATGCACTGGAAGGAGACACAGCACTGCTATTCCCTTGAGGTGGAAACTCAGCGTGTATGGGATTATGTTGGTGACAATTATGTCCATCGTTTAATACAGTCAAAAACTGATGGGAAATTGGTTGAACTTAATGTTCCATGCTCACATACTGTTAACGACTGTGGAAGCTGTGAATGCAGTGGGGATATTGGAATGAATGAAGCTATGTTAAATAGTAAAGTTGATGCGGTATGTTTTATCCTTCATGCTGCCTGTTTCAATCTGTAAGATTACATGACAGGTTTTAGAGGGTTTTTCTTTTCCTGATTTGTTTGCTTGGCAGATTAGAAATGAATACAATGAACTTCTATCCACACAGCTTGAGAATCAAAAATTGGTAAGTTGTTCATCTAATGAAACTTTTTTTTTAAGTTTACCATTTTCATGATCTCTGACAAAAGGTGTAGCTGAGCTATAATGTCATGGTTGTTAATCTTTCAAGTATTTACTTTGTATGTTATGTAGTATTTTGAGTCATTGCTGCAAGAGGTTAAAGAAGAAACTGAAAGAGAAACTGCAGAAGCTGTGGATAAGACCATAACCCTGAAATTGCAGAAAACGCAAGCAAAGTTGGATAGATGCATGGAAGACAAGAAGTTCCTTGATGATGTATGTGTCTGATTCTGTTGCTCGTTGTTTTTGGCGTGAAAGCCTTGAAATTCTGTCAATCAGAAAGCTATGCTCTATTTATTGGAAAACTGTATTTCTCGTCAAGGGGTCCAATTTTCTTTTAATCCAATAAGTTCCCTGTTGTTGCCTGTAGATCAATGAAAATTTGTTGAAAAATCAAGAGATTTGGAAAGCAACGATACAAGAGGCTGAGGAACGGTATGTTATTATCCAACTTATGCTGCTCTGTAGCTATGGGGACCGAATCAGTGCCTTCTCTATTGCCATGTAGCTATAGGGATCTAATCACTGCCTTCTGTATTGTCATGTGATTCTTATCCTTATTTGTCATGGTCTTCATAAAATAATGACATCTATCAAGAAATGAGACCATGTGAATAAATACTCTTTTTTTTGTCTACAGGGAGAAGAGAACTCTACGGTTGACAGAGGATAAAATACGCAACCTTGAAGAACAGGTTTGTGAACTTAAAATTCCATCCGATTATAATCGTTTGGTTTCAATCTCATTGGTGCTGATCTTTTCAAACATTTGCAGCTCAAAGACCTGATGTTGCTGCTTGAAGCCGTGCAGACTGTAGAACCCGTATCAGATGAAGTAAAAGATGATGTCCTGAAGATCGAAGGTGAATCCGCGCAACCTAGCCGTTCAAAAAGTACAAAATCTAGTAATCGAAAAAAGAAGAAATGAGATGCAAAAGTGTAGCTGTGTTGGTACAAACTGTAGATACGCTGACTAATAAAACAGTGGGTTGGATCTGTGAATATTGTGGTTGGTTGGACCAAAGAATGCGTCTTGACTCTTGACATGTTACCTAAAAATGAAAGAAAAGCCCTGTTTATGCTACTCCAAAATCGTGCCTAACAATGAAAGATTAGTCCTGTTTTATACAAGGTTGGTGTTCTGCCAAAAGTCTTGAGGAGGGTTGAAGTTTGAGACTAATCTAGATAAATCTAGAATGTTCTAGAGATGCACAGAATATTCTAGAATAGTATAGAGCCGTTTAGGTTATACAAGAGTACTAGACTGAAGGCTAGTGATGTCCTGAAGACTAGAACAACTGATGAATTTGTTTATAAAAAGGTGACTGAACTTGGAAACTTTGGTGTTCGAAGGATCGAAGAAGCTTTTCACTTGCAATGGCTTTTAATTTGCCTTTTTTTTGACATGGGTGATTAGACATCAAAAATTGATATCTATAGAGAAAATTAGGCTGCGAATGCGAATATAGGTCCTTGGCACCAGTTGAAGCAAGATTGTTATTTCCCATGAGGGACGGGACGATTGAAGATTGCTATGCCTGACGTACATAAGTGTTTGAGATCCTCGTGTTCGAGTTTGTAGAAAACTTTGCTATGCAATTTAATACGTAATGTGTTGTAAGTCTTACAATCCTTGAACTTACTATGTGTCATAACTTTCGTTAACGTGTCAGTTGGATTCTCATTGGTATATACTTTCGTGAGAGAAACATGACCTTACTACATGACATAAATAACGATATCTTAAGTAGATATGCTTGGTCCGGGCATGATAAACTTGAGTTTTAGCCAAGTGAATCATATTTTGACTATCACAATCCTATTTATCCCTGTTGATCACAAACTTTGAATCTTCTAAACCTGAAGGCGATAACCTTTACCCCTTTGGCCTATAATGTCCTCTTTGCTCTGTTATCAGGTTTATTATGCTCAACATGATATTAAGACCCTGTTTTTTTCAGCTTATTTTCAGTCCGTTTCAGATCAGCTCAGCTTCTATCAGCTCAGCCCAGCTCTTATCAGCTCAGCCCAGCTCCTATAAGCTCAGCTCAGCTCTAATATTTTCAGCCCAACTCCAATATTTTCAGCTCCTAATACTTCAATAATAATAATAAATATATAATAATAAAAAAATATAGTAATAATAATAATAGTAATAACAACAACAACAATAATAATAACATTTTTATGGGTTATTTCATGGGATTAATACCAACTATGCGCGTGCTTCTTTAGATTAATACAAACTATATGTAATCTCATTTTAATATGAACTACGCATTCATTAATCTCGTTTTGTTACGTATGAAATTATGACTTGCTATTACAGGTCACAGTGACTTGTTGTAACTTTCTAGAGTTTTTTTAGGTCCGTTGCAGTCATCGTGAAAGCCAAAATAACAATAAAAACATTTTTTTTCCATAGCTTCTATAAGACTGATTGAAAAAGAAATGAAAGATGAATTTTCGAAAAATTTAATTATTTTTTTCAATGGCCGAAATTGAACACGAAATGAGAATCAGAAGAAGAAGAGTTAGACAAAGAGTTGAATAATGGAGGTTCAACAGGTAACCGGTCACCCATCACAAAGCGAGATTAATGAAGGCGTAGTTCGTATTAAAATGAGATTACGTATAATTTGTATTAATTTAAGAAGCACGCGCATAGTTGGTATTATTCCCATGAAATAACCCTATATTTATTATTAGTTTATTTATATGAAACGGAAGTTGCATTAAGATCGAAACAAATTACAATAATTTTTTTTTATTGTTGTTGTTATTGCATTTCGATATTAATGCAAGTTTCTTTTTATAAAAAAATAATAAGAATGATAATGTTGTTGTTGTTGTTGTTGTCGTCGTCGTTGTTTTTATTAGTATATCTCTTAATGTTAATAATAGTAACAAATTATTATTATCATCGTCATCGTCGTCGTCATCATTGTTATTATTATCGTTGTTGTTATTATTATTATTATTATTATTATTATTATTATTATTATTATTTTATATTTACTTTTATCATCATTGTTATTATAATAATTATTAATTAATATTATTATGCACTCCATAATACTTTGTGGTCTTGAAATAGATATTACATTCAAATATTTACAACTCTGTCTCAATGCCATTACGAATAATTTACGTTTTTTTACACTATTTTTGAGTGAATAGAATATCTAATATATATACCATATAATATAGCATATGAGTATTATTTGTATTGTATTATAAGATTTAAGAAAATCAAAATTTAAAATTTTATATATTACGTAATCAAAGATATATACCTAAGAAATTTTCTATTGGCAAGTATGAAAAAAAAAGTAGAAATCAAATGAATGGGAGGGAGTACTATGTTGTTGTTATTATTATTACTATTATTATTATTATTATTATTTATTATTATTATTATTATTATTATTAATTGGTGTTGTAATTTTTTTTTTTTTTTTTATTTTTCATTTTTTTAAAATATTATTGGGTAATTTATATAATTAGTTATTAGTTTCAGCTTCTTTTAGTTCAGCTCAGCTCAGCTTCTATCAGTCCAGCTCAGCTTCTATCAGACCAGCTCAGCTCTTATCAGACCAGCTCAGCTCAGCCCTGTTTCAGCCGAAAAGAACAGGGCCTAAGTTGTGCATCCGAAAACTCTAAATTTGTGTCTACACCTGAACTAGAATGTGAGAAACGATTTACGTACTACATAACAAATTATAGTAACCGCCTTTGCCCACCATTCTTCATCTAACTTGGAATTAAAGCGCATACACTTTGCTTTCTCAAGAAATGTACAATTAAGTATTTCCGCCGCGACTTCATTCGGTTGTGGTGTGCCTTTTACTGTTCAATGTCTCACAATTCCTTCCTGATCACATCACATCTTAAAAGGACCTCTTACAACTCTGAAATTGAGTAACCCTAAAAAAACTTTCTCTCTCTAAAAAATTAAAAAGAAAGAAAAGGGGAAAACGAAAACCCTAAAAACCCTAATCAATTCTCGATAGGGAAGTGGATACGAGTAGAGAAAGACATAATTTCCTTTTCTTAAGAAAGGAGCAAGGGAGTTTAATCTTCCCAATCAAGTTCGTCGGAGTCTTAGTAGGTAATTATTGCCTACTTTAGACCTTCCGTGTAAGCTGCATGCAAGGGGAGTTTTGATGATCGGGCTGATTTTCTTCCAACATAATCATCCTATATTCAGGGCAACGGCGCCAAATTGATGGTGAGAATTGCCGTGGGTCCCCACCAACAAGTAGAGTCCAACTAACCTAACACGTAGATAGGGTAAGTCGGGTCGATATCCACGAAGACGGTTATGAGGTGTCTAGACTAGGTCAACCTAAACACAAGGCTATGTCACCAAAACAACACAAAGAGAAGGAGAATTGACAAGAATTGATTAACTAAGATGATTAGAGGGGATGAAAGTGGACTAACAATGAACTATGTATAACATGAACTAATTGAACAACTAGAACTAAAACAATCAACTAACTAGATAAATATATGCTAACAAGATGAAGATATCAAATAGGGAAAAGGTAGGGTTAGTTTGGGTTCATAAGTATAGTAGGATAGTTAGGAAATCGAGGGTAAAAGCTTCACTTAGTTACTAAGGTCGGTCCGCGCTCTCGCGTCAAAGCCAAAGTCCGCACTCTCGTGTCAAAGACTAAACCCGAATACACAAGAATTCAATCACAAATCAATCACACAATGAGAAGAAGAAAACTAGTATGAGAAGGATGGCCAATTCTACTCAAACAAGCAATTCAACAAACACATAGAGTGCTCAACATGTGACTAGCAACAAAGAATTCACCTTTACCCACAATCAAACCCTAATCATCCATAATCCACACTTAATCCCCCTACTAACCCCACAATAAGTCTACTCACACATAATCAAACTAATACTAACACTAACAAGAGAAATCAACATAAACATCCAAACATTCATTATGACCTAACAAGAACAATGAACAATATGTAAAGATTAAAACTTGATTAACTAAACAAGGATGAAGAGAAAAGAGAGTAAGAAGATTATACCAACTAATAAGAGGATGAAAATATGAGAACTTGCATTAAAAGAACACCAAAAAATCTCCACCAAAAGTTGTCAAGGATTGATGGATTCTTCAAGAGATCCTTAATACAAGATTAACTATCTAGATTAAGCTAGGATTAACAAGGATTAAGAAAAGATTAATCTAAACTAAGCTAGGGATGAAGAGAGTCTAATTAGGGTTTAGAATAATGTAGAGGAGTCTAAGGTGCTTAAACAATACAAAGGAAGGGTATTTATAAGAGTTCACGAGCAAAGGAGAAGAAAAGAAGAACACGGGGCTGAGCTGGGCCCATCCCGGCCGGGAAGGGATGATCCCGGTCGGGAAGGGACCCATCCTGGTCGGGAAGCTCATCATCCCGGCCGGGAAGGCCCTCTAGTAGCTTGTCTTCGCTTGTCACTTCATCCCGGTCGTGATGGCCCTCATCCCGACCGGGATGGGTCTTGTAGGCTTCAAATAAGATCTTAAGGGTCCCTACTTGCTCCTCATAGGCTTCTCATTGATTCTCGGTGCTCGGGATTGGGTCCCGGGGGCTCGGGAATGGGTCCCAAGGGCTCGGGATCAAATCTAAGCTACCGGGTGATCGTTATTTCTTCTCTTCGTTGGCTCCAAATGTGCCGGAAACGACTCGGAATCGTTCCACCTCTCCAAGAATGGTCTTAGGAACCGAAAATGAACTAGAAGGAGCGTAAGTAGCCAAGAAACCGCTCCAAAGAGCGATTCTAGAAGAGAAACCGGGACCAAACACAACAAATAAGCACTACAAAACACACTTATCAACCCCCCCACACTTAACCCTTACTCGCCCTCGAGTAAGCACCAACTAACTAAAAACTAAAAGAAACTAGACTAATAACCGAGCGGGTATTAGCGCACCCTACGCCCTTTCAACTCACACGAGAACACTTAGAGGAAAAGTGCTCTCCGCAAGGCAAGTGAGGTCTTGCGACAAAGCTGTGGATACAACCGAACAAGAAAACACATAAACACACAAACACACAAACAAACAAACACCAAACGGTTGCATCCAAGAAGAAACAAATACCGCTTCCCTCCACAAAGCGGTGAAATAGACACCGGTTAAGGACTCAAGGCAAGTGACAACGTTCCCAAACTAATAACACAAATCGAAATGGACGAAACCCTAATAGTATGACGACAAAGCAACAAAAACGTTGGTAACTTACCTAGGTTCCTCCTAACCTTCTAAGAACGTACCACGGGACGATAGGCGGGATGGAAAAAGGATGAACCACGGAGTTAGTCGACATTGTAGGTAAGTGAAGCCCCGCCCCCTTTAGCGATGAGCCAAGAGGGTCGTCCCATGCTCAAAACCGCCCAACTAGTCCAAGTAAAAAGGTGGATAGGGTTGCAAAATGAGGGAAGACCGATCATTACCGCTATTATCCTTCCTAGGGACTCGGTCTTTTGGTAGGCTCTTCACGGTAACGATCGGAAAAAGGCTTATTTTTGAGGGTGAGAGTTCTTTTTGTGAGATGATTTTCTTTGGCATTCTTTTCTTTTGCATTTGGCTTTTGAGTTGCCATGCCACTTCTTTTTCTTCTTTTGTATTTTGCTTTTCTTTTGCTGTGCCTTTTCTTTTTCTTCTTTCTTTTCTTTCTTTCTTTTTCTTTCTTTTCCTTTTCTTTTCTTTCTTGGTTTGCCCTTTTTGATGAATCATGTATTGTAAGCATTTCTTGCAACCAAGTATGAGAACTCAACGAATTGCAACTTATTTGTGGAAAATGTGTAGAAAGTAGGGAAATGGGCAAGTCGGGAGTCGCGATCTCCCTTCAAACCCACAAAAGGGGGAGAACTTGGACTAATCACACAATTTCGAACACGGTCACCTAAAGGACAAGACTCTGTAATCCCCTAAAAAATCTAACGCAATACAGTGGCGGAAACACTGTAGAGTTGGGATTAAAACACACTGACAAACTATATCTTATTAAAAGAAATGGTAAGTCAATACAAAGGCCTCTTTTTACAAAAGGGCTAAAAAAATTCTTCAAACGGGCAAATCCATAAATTACATAAATGAAGAAAGAGTAGGATCCACGCTACTCGCTAGCTCACACCCAAAACCCAGCAGCAAATACCTGTCATGTTATAAACATAACAGCCACGTCAGTGGGGAGTAACTCGGACGTTCTCCCAGCCATATTATATCATATGGAAAAATAATAGTAATAATAGTATTATTATATCAAAATACTTAAAATGAGAAAACAATAAAAACGATATAATAAAAATAAGTTTTCGGAGAAAACTTAAAACATTTGTCAACCTGCAAATCAAACCAAACGATAATAATAATCATATCCAAAAATGGCGTTATGGAAATTCGATCAGTGTGAACAAGGCTAGACTTTCACTAGGAATAATACTGGAAACTAGCTTCGAGAACTGTATACTTAACTCATAACAGAATCCAGTCTCTACCTAGGCAACTCAACTATAACAGGACTACGTGCAACGAGGTCCTGGTTTAAGTAGTATACACCCCTCCTGGATACAAACCATATCCATTTCAACCCGACGCGACTTACACGATGCGATATCTAAGTTTAAGGACACAATGCACACTCTCCTGAACACAAACCATGCTCAGTTCAACAACCAATGTGCCCCATAAAGACACATCAGCCTTACAGTTGATGGCAAAAACGTACATCCCAGACTATATTACTCTAACCCCACACTTGACTTTATTCCATAACTCCAAAATAGCCATTATCGATATTCAAAAGATATAATCATTATGAGGATAAAAGGAATAAACATTTTATATTAAAAGGGAAACTTTCTATAAATACTAATTTTAGAAACTTACTAAAAATAGAAATAGTGTTATAGAAAATACGTAAGTTATTAAAAATAAGTGAAATGTATAATAATAGCATTTATAACGAAATTAACATTTTACTATTATCGTTGTTATCGTAACTTTAATATATTTCTAAATTCGTTACTCAAAATATAAATAAAATATAATAAGTCAATATATAGTATTTTATAAATAATCAGAAAATCGAGTTAAAACTATAAATTTTAGAAATGAGATGTTTTAAGAAAAACGATATCCAAAATTAATTGAGTCCACAAGTTTTATAAATGAAATGGACTTTACAAAGGTTTCAAATTATTTTTAGAAAATAGCTTTTATTAATAAATAATACGGATTTTACTAAAAACAGTCAAATGGAAACAAATAGGAAATTTTTAGTGAAAATAGTCTCGACTAAAAATATATTTAAAATAAAATCGATTATTTTCTCATTTATTAATATAAATCGTAAAACAAAATTAATTGATTAAACAAGATTATAATATAAAAATAAGATTTTGAGTTAAAATTATAAATTAACAAATATGAAGAAAATATGAAATCGTTATTATTTAGTTACTAGTGTCACGATAACAAACAAAATATTATAACGATCGTAAATAATTAAATTACAAGCGATTTATAAAACGATATCGAAAACTCGTAAAATATTTATAAGGTGATGGGGGATAAAACCCCAAACGCATAGGCCCGACTCCCGGGGCTAAGAAGGCCCAACTGGGTCCTAGCCGACCCTAGAGGCCGAACCCCCTATCAGACGACTCCCCTTACGGGTACTCATTAACTGACTCAGAGAGACTTCTCTACTGATGACCGTGCTGATGTTATGGGTGACATCACCCCACTACATCCTTTCCCCTATAAATACCCAACTTAGGGTGAGGGGAAAGGGGGGCAATTCATTCACACATATTCCTCCCTATTATCTCTCTACCTCTCTTATCTCCCAAAATATCTATATTCAGTAATATATTTTTACTGACTTGGGCGTCGGAGGCTCCGCCCCGGAGGTTCCCCCAGGCCCGGAGTTCACCTTGAAGGATCACCGTCGGCACGCATCCGGAGCCAAGGAGAACCGCGAAGCCCAGGGTCAGGGACCCGTTTCCATACCGGAACAATTTGGCGCCGTCTGTGGGGAGCTTACGGTTGTGCTCACGAGTTTCCCACCAAAATCAACCACGGTCAATCAAACAAAATGCCTAAAATCATAGAGACCAGTTCTGGGGCGGGTCCGACGGTACCACCGGTGATCCCCCTATATGGCATGCCTACACCTGGGAGGATGTAATCCCCTATAAATTCTAACACAATACAGTGGCGGAAACACTGTAGATTTGGGATTAAAACACATTGATGTTCTATATTTTACAAAAAGAACGGTCAGTCAATACAAATGCCACTTTTTACAAAAGGGCTAAAATAAAAATTCTCCAAATGGGTTTGAAAATCCAAAATTAATATAAATGAAGTAGAGTAGGATCCATGCTACTCGCTAGCTCACACCCAAAACCCAGCAGCAAGATACCTGTCATGTTATAAACATAACAGCCACAATTCAGTGGGGAGTAACGACAACGTTCTCCCAGCCATATTACATGACATTAAAGCACAATTACTATTATATCAAAATAGTTGAAAACGGAAAATGTTTAAAACGATATAGTAAAATAATTCAAAATGATTGTCAACCTGCAAGTCAACATCAACCAATAGTAATAACGGCGTTATGGATATGAATCAGTGCAACAGAATAGACTTTCACTAGGAGAATACTAAAAACTAGCTTCGAGAACTTAGTTCAAACAAATCAAACCTCGATCTCTAACTAGGCTACTCAACCATAATAGGACGGCGACTTATCAATGCGAGGTCCTAGCTTAAGTAAATATGCACACCCCTCCTGGAACACCAATTGTGCCCAGTTCAACCCGACGGCGTCTTACATGCGAGGTACGAGCTTAAGGTCAAAATGAACATACACTCCTGGACAAGAACATGCCCAGTTCAACAACCAATGCATCCCGCTCGGATACACTAGCCTTATAGCTGATGGCAAAACGTATACTCTAGACTGTATTACTCTACCCGTACACTTCTCTTATTCCATAATTCCAAAACAAAGCCATTATCGAAATTCAATAAAAATATAGTTCGTTTTTCAAAAGAGGAAACTTTATAGATGTAGAACTTTTCTTAAAATAACTTTCGAAAAGTAGGTATTATAATAAATAGAAATCGATTAAAATAGGAGTTATATAAAATAGTTAATATTAGGCCTCGAGACGTAAACATTATATTTATTATATAAATGTTTAATTCATGATTAAAAGTCAACTAAAGTCAAAATCACAATTATTTATAAAAAGATTGAAGTTTAAGTAATTAAAAGTATTTAAATAACAAATTGACAGATTTTCCAGAACTGCACTGTCTTACTATAAAGTTCGTAATTAAATCATTCAACATCAAAATAAAGTAAGATTAGTGGGGTTGAAAACTTTAGAAAAGTAGTTACAACTTTTATTTCTGGAGAAAATCCAAATTCCGAATAAAACATGGGTTTCTGTTCGTATATTTACAAACTGTCAGAATTAGACACTCGATTGTGTTTCTTTAATAAAAGACATTTGAAAATTGATTTTAAATAAATTCCAATTGGAAACATTAACTAGAATCTTCATATCATATGTACATAAACTACCAATATTAAATAAAAAGTTTATTATATGTTTCAAATCAGATCTTATCATAACTGACAGATTCGCGGATTAATTTGACACCTGTTCATAAACAATTTATTGTGACCAAACCAATTGGAATTAATTTACGACATTAAATAGGCATAAGTTAGACTTAAAATAAATAGTAGTCTCTTTTCAAAGTTTTTGTAAATAAAGTCTTTAAAACAGATTATTAAATTGCACAAAAACACAAACAGATTCTGAAACATGCTGTAACTTTGTTAAAAATAATAAAACTTTCAATTTGATAATTCATACTTTAAAATCACGAAAAATATGAAATAAAATTATTAGGTTTATGTTTTAGTCTCTGCCTTATAATACTTTTAAATAATTAAAAGAACGATTTATTCGTAAATCTCGTAAAAACGATTAAAAATAACGAAACATGTGAAAATTTACGATTTTAAAGTCTTTGTTATTAAAAACGAGACATACATATATTGTCTAACAAAAATCTAATTTCTATACATGCAACTACAACAATAATATCACATAATACCGAGTAACGTGTCAATGTTACCTTAATCGAGATCCAAATCAATTAAATAATCATCTTCGCCAGATCTAGCAAGATAGCCTACGAAATAATTAAACATTTGGTATTAAAACCACATCATAAGTGAATAGAAAGGAGAAAAGGAGATGAAGAACGAATAAGAGTAATTAAATTACCCTCGAGATCGGAAAGAATTAGAGACGAATTATGATCGGATTGATGATGAACAAAAAGGATGAAGTTTAACGTGAAACACAGAGCAGAAAAGATGACTTGGGTTGGGAATAAAATAGACTAGAATGAAAGAGAATATATAAAGGAAATTAGAAAGTTAAAAGATAAGAATAATCAAGTCACAAGGACTCTTAACTCAACTAGGAGACGAGATGGTTGAGATGGAAAGAACAAGCAACGAATTGATGTGATAAGTTTCCGATTAAAATAAATAGTTCAAAATAAATAGGATAAATATAAAATGAGCGTTTATGAAGAAATCAGATTTAAAAATGTATTAGAAAATAATTATTTATGAAATCGTTTAGTAAAATAATTGAACAACCATTTTTCGAAAATAAAATATTTTTGAGCTAGAAACCATTATAAATATAATTGAGCATTTTTAGAAACATAAATAGTTCAAACTCGATTTTAAAACTATTGTTCACAGAAAATATGATTTCTCAAAAATAATTTAAAATACTTGCGATGAAAAGAATTAAATGGATTTTCGAATAAAAAAAGAATAATTAAAATCCTTTTATGAAAATAAATAATTTTAGGCTCGATAATGAAAGAGACCTCGAAATGGGAAAAATATAATTGACGAAATATTACAGAGTTACGATATAATCGTAATGGAACAGATAGCAAAGATAGGAAATTTGCGGGTGTTACAGAGGACACCTGCTGCAACAATCCCAGGGGTAGGGCGAGCAAACGTTCATGGAGCGCCTGATGGAGGAACTGCAGTTACAACTGGGCAGGGGGGCCATCAGAGGCCTAATTTGAACCTCACCCCTGCCCAGGTTGTTCAAACTGCGGCTTTCTTTTCAGCAATGCTAAATCAGGAGTTCACCCCTGAAGACCTGGTTGGCAGGATTGCGACCACCCCCAGGCAGCTTCACTTTGAAAGTGGAGGAGGGGCCGAGGGCACGAAGCGGACCGCTGCCAGGAACATTCAGAGAAGAGCAGTAAGGATTGCTTAAGGGTATCAACAAGCCCGGAGACGCATCGTCAGCAACCCAGAGCAACCCGTTCAACAACAAGCGTTTTCTATACACACTACTGAATCCACTGCTGCCAGAGAGAAGAGGGGTCTGTCCCAAGACCTCCAGGATCGAATGAGGCACAGAGAGCCTGCATCTAAGCGTCTGGGGGAGAAGTAGGGCGGAGTCTTCTCTAGGTTGACGCCGGCGGCGGAGCCACAGTCGACTCCAGGGCTGTCTCGGAGCCTCCAGTCTAGACTCAACCAGGGGCAACCACTCGGGTCAAGGCATCGTCAGGATGACAACCTTGACCTACCCCAGAAGAAGCGACCCAGATGCCCTTCCCCTAACAGGGTGGATGAAGCTATGAGTAGGCAGCCACCCAGGCACCGCTCCCCCAGTGCAGGAAAACCGACCCCTGGAAAATGGGATGACCACGGTTACCACTCTGGGGGAAGCAGGTCAGGAGGGGTAGGCAGGCCCACAAAAACTCCTCCCCTATTGCAATAGGGGAGCTTTTAGGAGGGGCCTCTTCTTCCTTGGAGCTTGTTATGGAAGTAATCAGGGAAATGTTCCCTGATTTTAATGAGGATGCCTTCCGAAGCCTTTACACTACCAAGAACGAAGCTCGGGCAAACAGGCCGCCTGACGAGGATGCTGGCCCTAGTCAAGATGCTCCCAATGTTTAACATGTAGGGCAGTCGTCCTCTGAGGGCTCCTACCCTTATCCTGCTGCGCCTTTGCTCTCTTGATGACATTTCAACCTTTTTTGCGCACCGAGCCCTGATGTGGTCGGCTGCCTTTATCTTGATGTAATATTTTAATTTCTTCGCTCCTGGATTCTCAGTATTCTCTTTGTTAAACACTTTTTCTGTTATGAATATATTTTCTTTACTTTTGTTTGCTGTTTCTTCTGAGATATGGCCTGACCCTGGCTTCTGTTCGAAGTCCAGGGAGCCTGCACCCGGCCTGCCCAGAGGCAGGTAGGGGAGTTTTGCGTTTTTCATACAAGGTTGGGGGGTTGCCCCCAGTCCTTGTTCCTTTGGCGTGTATGGTCTAGCCTGACCCTGGCTTCTGTTCGAAGTCCAGGGGGCCTGCCCCCTGCCTGCCAAGAGGTAGGCCCCCTGCCTGCCAAGAGGTAGGCCCCCTGCCTGCCAAGAGGTAGGTAGGGTGGTTTTTGCGTTTTTTATACAAGGTTGGGGGGGTTACCCCCAGTCCTTGTTCCTTTTGGCGTGCGAGGCCTGGCCTGACCCTGGCTTCTGTTCGAAGTCCAGGGGGCCTACCCCCTGCCTGCCCAGAGGTAGGTAGGGGGTTTTTACGTTTTTTATACAAGGTTGGGGGGTTTCCCCTAGTCCTTGTTCTTTTTGGCGTGCGAGGCCTGGCCTGACCCTGGCTTCTGTTCGAAGTCCAGGCCAGGGGCCTGCCCCCTGCCTTCCCAGAGGTAGGTAGGGGGCTTTGCGTTTTTTATACAAGGTTGGAGGGCTGCCCCCAGTCCTTGTTCGTTCGGCGCGTGGGGCCCGGCCTGGCCCTGGCTTCTAGTCAAAGTTCAGGGGGCCTGCCCTCTGTCTACCCAGCAGTAGGCAGGGGGACTTTAAAACTTTGTTGGGGGGTCCATTTCCCTTGGTTTTAGCAACAGGGGGGCCTCCCCCTATTGCTCCCTGCTCGTTTGTGTGTGGAAGAATGCAAATTTTAAGCAGACAACGAGTATAAATTTTCGGACTTTTCATTTCTTCAACAACTTTTTACAGTAATTTGTGGTCGGAGCTGTCGACATTTCATTTTGACCGTTCTCCGCCAGTTTTTACTTGAAAGGAAAATTACTTAGCTTCTTAACGAGTTAGACGTAGTACTTTTTCAATGTATCTGCATTCCAGTGGCCGGCCAGTTCTTGCCCTTCAAGATTGGCGATTTTGTAGGTGTCTGGCCCCTTAATCTGGGTTACCTCGTATGGGCCTTCCCAGTTGGTGCTCAGTTTTCCATGCTCCTGTGATTTTCCCACTGCCTGCGTTTTTCTTAAGACTAAGTCCCCTACTTGGAAACTTCTTTCGTTTACCCTCTTGTTGTATGCCTTCCTCATTCGCTGCTGGTAGGCAGCTATGTTTATGCTAGCCTCCTGCCTTACTTCATTGACTAGGTCCAGGGCCTCAGTCATTGCTGTTTCATTGTCTACTCTGTTATACTGCTGAGATCGCAGGGTAGGAATCCGTGCCTCTATAGGCAGCAAGGCCTCTGCCCCGTATACCAGGCCAAAGGGGGTCTGGCCCGTGGACTCTTTTCGGGTAGTCCTAATTGACCATAGTATGCTTGGCAGCTCATCTGCCCATCTGCCTTTAAGCTCATCCACCATTTTTTTAAGCCCATTCAGGATCTGTTTTTTTGGCAGCTTCAGCCTGCCCGTTGGTTTGGGGATGGCAGACAGCAGCGTAGGCGACTGCTATACCATGGCCTTCCAGCCAAATTCTCAAAGGATCATTGTCGAATTGCCTTCCATGATCAAATACTAGCATTTTTGGCAGGCCAAACCTGGTTATGATGTTTCTCCAGATTACCTTCCTAACAGCAGGTTCTGTGATGTTTGGCACTGCTTCTGCTTTGATCCATTTGGTGAAATAGTCGATCCCCACAATTAGAAAGTTCCTGCCCCCAGTCGCAACAGCGAAAGGGCCCAATATGTCCATTCCCCACTGAGCGAAAGGAATGGGAGACAGAATTGGCCTGAGTTCCTGAGCCAGGGCGTGAATTGATGGGGCAAAGAGCTGGCATTTCCTGCACCTTCGAGTTAGATCTTTTACGTCTGCTAGCAGGGTTGGCCAGTAATATCCTGCTCTCAGCGCTTTGTGGGCCAGGGACTTTCCTCTTATGTGATGACCGCAGATTCCCGAATGGATGTCATCTAGGACTTCTTCAGCTTGCCTTGCCCCCAGACACTTGAGCAGGGGTGAGGAGAATGATTTCTTGTACAGGTGATCTAGCGTATTTTATATGTGTTTACGACGGAGATTTGAGCTAGATTCGATGATTAAAGATGCGGATTTAGAGTGAAAATCGTCTAATTATTTTTATCTGAGAAATTGTGTTTTATTGAAGAAAAGACGTTTTTTTTAGAACTCTAATTCCTTGAGGTGTGATCTGGGCTCGAGACGGAGAGTTTGAAGGACAAGCCCGACAACCCGGGTGAAATATCAAAGCGCAACTCGGGAATTGAAGACGGAACTACTTTGGAGTCCGTGTCAGCTTATTACTATATTATTATTATTATATTATTATTATATTATTATATTACTTTCCTTTTATTATTAGATTAAGACTATTAGTACGAGGATTATTACATATTGTTCATTATTACGTTTATTATTCATCATTCATCATTATTCACGTTACATCAATAAGAGAAGAAACAAGAACTCTAATTATGTGTAACTAATCTCCCATCTCGGATGAAGGATTTGAAGCTACTAGTTAATTGATTGTGAGACTTTTCTTAATCTTTATTTAATTACTTGAGTATTGTTTATTCCTTATGCTAATTTTATGATTGTTCTTTGTTTAATCTTTTTGGCCAATTGATTATTTCAATCTTCAATCTATTGCAATTCTTTGTGTTTGAATCCGTAATTGTTCAATTCACTAGATAAAGTTGCAACCTTTAGACCTAATTATTTGTATGTGTTTCATCGTAATTTGGTAAAGGGAGGAATAAACATATAATTCGAACCAATAACCGCGTGTGGTAAAGATCGTTATTTCTATTGATTTGTTCATATTGTTCATGCTGTTATTGAATTAAATCTAGACGCGTGGATTAGGTTGTTCAATAATTAGGTTGCTTAGTATCGCGTTTCGACCTAAGTAATATTATCTACGGAACAATTGAGACTTTCAGTTTCACAATAGAATACTCAAGGATTAAATTAGGATTAGTAGTCGATGATCAATTGTTTAACTAGTTAGTGGATTTTCTTTGAGTCGAGTTTCTTCATTATCTGAATTCTCATTATTAGTTATTTTACTTTCCTTATATTAGTTATTAGACAATTCAATCACAAAACCCCCATTATTCTTGTTACTTTTATTTATTTTATTCACACATTAATTTACATCGCCTTCCCTGTGGATTCGACACCCGACTTACCTCTACTATATTGTTAAAGGTAATAGGACTTAATTATTTATCTTTGGGAGCATACGACCTAGGCTCACCAAATTTTGGCGCCATTGCCGGGGAAGGCAATAGTTAATTTCTGTGTGTTATTTATTTATTTTTATTTTTATTTTTATTTTTTTATTTTAGGTACGCTAGCATATGCATAATACTCGTTCCACTAACAATCCACTCGAGCCTTTCGACTCAGAGATCGAACGTTCAATTTTCAGGTGGAGACAAGGTGATAATAGTGAATTGATCATCTTTGATCAACCCGAGCCCGAAAGCGATCTTGATTCTATACCGGAGTCTGTACCCGAATCTGAGCACGAAGTAATTATGGCGACTGAAACACGTACTCTGAAGGAGCTCACCGCTCCTGATCTTGCGGTTCAACCGTTATGCATTACTTTTCCAGCTCTAGCCGAGGGAGCCACTTTTGAATTGAAATCGGGTCTGATCCATCATCTACCCACTTTCAATGGAACAAGCATCGAAGACCCGAATAAACATCTTTCGGATTTTCATATTGTGTGTTCCAGTATGAAGCCGGCCGGTGTGACCGACGAGCAATTGCAACTACGATCTTTTCCTTTTTCATTAAAGGGGAATGCAAGAGATTGGTTATACTATCTACCACCTAATAGTGTCACAACTTGGGTGGATATGAAAAAGGCATTCTTGGAGAAGTACTTCCCACCATTCCGTTCCACACACTTGAAGAAAGCCATTAGTAATGTGGAGCAACATACGGGAGAGACTATGTACGAGTTCCTTGAACGCTTCAAGCAACTATGCGCCGGTTGTCCTTATCATGGGTATTCCGACCAAGATCTCATCTTATACTTTTGTGGTGGACTTACCCCGGAGGATGGTCGTATGGTTCATTCTGCTAGCGATGGAGGCATAGTGAATAAGAATCCCACAGATGCTTGGAATATTATCACAGAGCTAGCTGAGAGTTCTAGGGATTTTGCTAGAAAAGATGGACGTCGTGGTGTGAACTCATTGAGTTCAAATACGAGCTTAGAGAAGAAAGTTGATAGTTTAACCTCGATGGTGCATGCTATGATGGTAGGTAAGCAATCAACTATTGTTTGTGGTATTTGTTCTATTTCAGGTCACCCGAGCGATCTTTGTCCCCAAATCCAAGAGCATGATTCTGAGATGGTGAATGGGATTTGGGAAAGTCAGTCCAACAATAGAAAGTGGGATCCGTACTCTAATACTTACAACTCCGGTTGGAAGGGGCAATCTCACCAAGTTGGTCCTCCTAGGGGTCAATTTATTCCACGGCCTCAAGGACAACAGTTCACAACACCAGTGCCACAGCAACAAGCTATTCCACAAGAATCATCGAGTTCATCAATGTCCACGGAGGATATGATTCGGGCTCTCACCGTTAGTGTTACTCAAGATCGAGCAGAGAATAAGCAGAATTTCAAAAAACTTGAGAATCAAATGAGTTAACTAGCTACCGCGGCCAATCGTTTGGAGGCTAAACAGTCGGATGGTCTACCTTCTCAAACGGTAGAAACCCCGAAGCATAATGTGAGCGCGGTTTCCTTGCGGAATGGTAGGCAATTGGTTGAGGTTGAAAAGCCTAAAACTAAGCCTAAGACGGTGATTATTCGTGAAGAGGAGGAGCTTGTGATCGATAAAGGGAAGCTCCCTATTGAAGAGGGAAGTAGAATTGCTTCCAAGTCCAGGGAGGCGACCCCGATTTTTCCGACTTATGAGCCACTCTCACCATTTTTCGAAGCCTTGAAAGACACTAGAAGGAAGGAGAATGACACCGATATTTACGAAACCTTTCGTAGATGCGAGGTAAATATTCCTTTACTTGACTTACTTAAAAACGTTCCTAGATATGCGAAGTTCTTAAAAGAAATTTGACAATCAAGAGGAATCAAAAGGAAAGTAGTGTGAAAAAACCTAAGGGTCAAGCTAGTGAATTTGTGTCGACTTTGTTTAGGACTAAGACCCTTCCCAAGTGTAGTGATCCGGGTATGTTTACTATACCTTGCACTATAGGTCATATGCGGTTCGAAAGAGCCATGTTAGATCTAGGGGCATCGATAAATGTCCTCCCGTTCCAGGTTTATGAGTCGTTAGCACTTGGCCCTCTAAAGAGTACAAAAGTGGTTGTTCAACTTGCTAATCGGTCTAGTGTTGTACCTAGAGGAGTTGTAGAGAATGTGATGGTGAAGGTCGATAAATTAGTCTTTCTGGCTGATTTTTATGTTTTAGATATGGCACATGATGCCGATGCTATCCCAATTTTATTGGGTCGACCTTTCTTGAAGACCGCAGGAACCCGGATTGATGTTCCTAACGGTTCTTTGACCATGGAATTTAGCCTTTCCCTATTACTTGGTTTTGGTGTATGGGGAAGCTATAGTAAGCCTTAGGCGAGGGGTTTGGGAGCACTTAGGTCTTTACTTGGAAAATATGGATCTTCCCTTTCTTATGATGGGGGATTTCAATCAAGTAGATATGGTTGAAGACAAGTTGAGTGCTTCCAGTGGAAGCATTCAAGGCCTGGATACTTTTGTCAAATGGAAGCTGCAACACCAGATCATTGACATTCCATTCAAAGGGCCAAAGTTCACATGGAGCAACAACATGGAAGGAGAATCAAGAGTGTTCGAAAGATTGGATAAGGCTTATGCCTCAAGGGATTGGTTGACTAACTACCCCAACTCTGGGGTTATTCATTTACCAATTCAAATTTCTGATCATGCCCCAATTTTCTTTGCGTCAGATTTGACTAAAGACAAAAGAAGAAGACCTTACAAAGTGGAAATTTGGTGCTTGGATACAGAGGAGGGTAGAGATACAGTTTATAGGGAATGAGGTTAACTCACCAAAGGATCAAAGAATTTCAGTCTTATGAGGAGGCTTGAAATGATAAATAAGCGACTGATGAAATGCGCACTCGATAAAAGATTGGAATGGAATAGAAAGTGGGATGAGTTCGACAAGAAGTTAAGCAGGGTGCTAGAAGAAGTTCTTGATGGTGAAGAAACAAAGGAGTTTGATAAAACACATTCGGAATTAATTGAATTTAGCAAAGCAGCAGCCACATATTGGAAACAGAGAGGAAAGATTAAATGGGCTGAGGAAGGTGACTTATGCACTAGATACTTCTTCAACAGAATGAAAGGTAGGAGTAGTAAAAACTACATTTTCTGTATTAAGGATAAACAGGGTCTATGGACACAAGACCAGCCGATCATCAGAAAAGAATTTCAAGATCACTTCAATTCTGTTTTTAATGTTGGAGAAATTTTGCCTTCTTTTGAGAGATATTTAGAAGCAAACTCCAATTTTTTTGAAGTATCGAGCCCTAAGGTTACGGAGAAAGAAGGTGAAACTTTGCTTTGCAGTTTTACAAACAAAGAGATTAGAAGTGCGGTCTTCCAAATGGGAGCAAATAATTCACCTGGCCCTGATGGTATCCCGGGAGAATTCTACAAGAAATATTGGAAAGTCGTAAAGAAAGAATTCTGTGAAGCGGTCAGGGCAACAATAAATTTAGGATTCGTTCTAAAGGAAATGAATAGGACATTCATTACGTTGATTCCGAAATCCTCTAATCCTGAGAAGCTGGAGCAGTTTAGACCTATCAGTCTGTGTAATGTGATAATGAAAATTATTACAAAGTGCCTAGCTAATAGAATGAAGACTATTTTGGGAAGCATTATTGGGGAGTTTCAGAATGCCTTTGTTCCTGGAAGAGCTATCTCCGACAACATTTTGATAGCAGATGAATGTATTAGAACCATTAAGAAGAAGAAATCGGGTAAGGTGGGGCTGGTGGCAATCAAGGCGGACATGAGTAAAGCGTATGACCGAGTTAATTGGAATTTTTTGAGAGGAGCTCTGCTTGGATTTAATTTCCCAAACAAATGGGTTGACTTAATTCTAAACTGTGTTTCTACGGTATCTTACTCGATCCTTTTTAATGGGGAACCAATTAAATTTTTCTCCCCTTCGTGTGGTTTGAGACAAGGGGATCCGCTATCCCCGTATCTGTTTGTTTTATGCTCGGAAATTCTGTCAAGAAATCTCAGAGGAATGACAGGAAGAGATGGTATCCAGGGATTCAAGTTAGCAAAGAGGGCTCCATCCATATCACATTTATTCTTTGCAGATGATTCTATCTAAATTAAAGGGGGAATGGAAAAATGTGGTTGTTTTTTACAAGATTATTCAAAGGTATTGCAATTTGTCGGGACAAGTTATCAACAAGGCTAAATCTTCTATCTTCTTCAGTGAGAATTGTAATTTAGCTTTTATACAAAGAAGTCTGCTGCTCCTCGATATTAATATGTGTGAAGACCTGGGAGCTTACTTAGGAATTCCGGATATTGGGAGTAATAAAAAGTCGATAACTCACTCATTGATTCTAGAAAAAGTTAGAAAGAGAATCTCTTCTTGGAACAGAATATTCTTATCTCCTGCGGGTAGACTGACTCTTATTCACTCGGTTCTTGCCAACCTTTCCAGTTTGTTTCTATCGGTATTCAAAATGCCGGTAAGTGTTGCTAATAAGATTAATTCTCTCTTAGCACATTTTTGGTGGGCGGGTACTAGAACTGGTGGAACAGTCTTCTGGAGGGCATCAAGATTCCTTTCCTTGCCCAAGACGAAGGGAGGTCTCGGTATTAGGGATATCACGGTGGTCAATCAGACTTCGCGTGCAAAATTAGCGTGGAGGTTGTTAAATCAGGAAAGTTCTTTATTTCAGAGTGTTTTTGAAGGAAAGTTTGGCTCAATAAAGAGCTGGATTCAGAAAGAAGAATGTTACAAAGAGAAAATCTCATCGGCAAGCTGGAGAGACCTTATGTGGGGCAGCGAAATTATAGATAAAGGACTTTCGTGGAATTTAGGAAATGTTTCCTCGGACAAAAAGACAAACAACAACATTAGCATTTTTCAAGATAAATGGGTTCAAGGATGTATCATTGTGCCGAAAACTGGCATCGACAGTGTCCACAATGATTATGGGTTACCTTGGTCTTTAAATGACTTGATTAACCCTGATCATTCATGGAATACCCTTACGTTGGAAAAGGATTTCAACCCTGACTGGTGTTCTAAGATTAGAGTCATCTATATCCCTAATAAGAAAATTACCATTACACCGGTTTGGAGAAGGACTATGGATGGCCGCTACAATGTGAAAAGTGGGTACAGAGAAGGTATCACCAGAAACGACAAATTCAAAGCCCACAGGAATAGAGCGGTTAAAGGAATAAAGAGATTCCCCAATTTCTACAGAAAGAAATTGATTTGGAAATTGCCTGCCCCCCAGGTCTGGAAAACTTTCATTTGGAAAATCATTTCTTCAGCATTACCCATTGGAAAGGAAAGGCGTAGGAGAAATCTTTTGGGTCCATTTAATTGTGTCCTGTGTGCTGATTCCTTGGCACAATCATCTGAAGATAATGCTGAGGAGGGTCTTGAATCTTTGGAACATCTCTTTAGAGATTGCTCGATCACAGCTAGACTCTGGGCAAGTTGCTCTATTGGTATTAGAGTTGAAGCAACATCGGAAATCCCACTTCAGGAGTGGATCATGGGGTGGATTATGTACCTTATTAAGTCAGACAAGTCAAATATTGGTCTCTTTCACTTTCTTAATATGGTATATTCAGTATGGCTTTTCCGAAATGGGGTTATCTTCAAGAAATGGAGTAATTCTATCTTCGGGTTTTGGAAGAGATATGAGACATCATGCAAAGAGATGCAATTTTTCTTTAAAGAGACAGAACAGGAGTCTGCTATTAGTTCTCCTGCGACAAGAAAAGAGGGAGGGACAGAAACAAGAGTTATATCTGTCTCCTCTGTAGAAGGTGGAGAGGCTTCAGATGGACCATTTGAGCAACTTCGCTCTTCTAAAGATTTTTTGGTAATTAAACAAACTGGGTCAACTAATGTTTGCTCTAGAACCATGATGCAGGTTGATGCGGGGTGGTTGCCAAATTCAGAGCTTCTAGGGGATGGACTTGGAGTCACAATGATAATGAGAGTTGGAAGGAAGCAAACCAATCCTTCACGGCGGAATCGGTGATTCTTGCCGAAGGGATTGCTATTCTCCAGGCAATCAGATGGATCAAGTATAGAGGCATTAGGCATGTACGCATTATGTCAGACTGCCTTCTACTACTTTCTCAAATTGTCGGAATCATACAGCCAACGACCGAGTTATCACCAATCATTGACGACATCTTCTCTGAATGTTCTTACTTTCATTGTTGCGCTTTTCAGTTTATTCCTAGGAGTAGAAACTCTAATGCGCATAGATTGGCATCTATGGCGCTTAGGGAACTATAATATATAGATGACTCGTTGGCAAAAAAAAACATCTTAAAAGGACCCTTTGTATACTCAATGTCGTTATCAGATCCCAGAGTTTAAGTCTTGTATCCGTTCTTTTCTCAACCATTGTTTTCTAACACTTGAAGATATTAAATATCTCATTATTTAATTCATTTTCAGGTTCATCTTTTTAAAAATATTTTAAGATTTTTTTCAGTATTTACGAGTTATCTTTTCGATTTTTATCTAGTTAGAGAGTAAGAGGTTAAATTATTTTATAGGTCGGGTCGTCTCAAGCCAGGTCCAATTGAGTCAATTTTGGATCTACTTTAATGGAGTCAGTTCTGGATAGACCTGTCAAACGGGTCGGGCGGTCGGGTTTCGGGTTCGGTCATTTCGGGTTCGGGTAAAATACGGGTCGGGTGTATTTCGGGTTTGAAAAATACGAGTTTTATACGGGTCGGGTTTATACGGGTTTCGGGTCGGGTTCAGGTCAAATACGGGTTATTAACGCACTTTAAAAACATTAATTTTCTTTACTTTTTTTTAGTCATAAATACAATTTAATTCTTAATTTTCTTAATCATCTCATTTAATATATGATATTAGTGAAAATAAACACGTTTTATTTAATATATCTTTTAATTTACATTGATATTTTATTTCTATAGGAAGTACGAATATATATGACGAACTTTGACTCGATTTATTGATTTTTTTTCTCATTATAATAATCATCTCATAAAAATATGATTTTAAAGATGTATATATAAATATTATTTCTTAAAATTTTGAGGGAAAAAAAACATTTCTTAGTGTTTTTGAGAAACTTTATTGTATAATAGTAATATTTTTTTAATTCATCTATTTTCGGGCGGGTAACGGGTTCGGGCGGGTTTTGACCCAATATATTCGGGTTATTATCGGGTCGGGTCACTTTCGGGTTTCGGTCATTTTCGGGCGGGTTTTTTCGGGTTTTTTTCGGGCGGTTTCGGGTCGGGTTTTCGGGTCGGGTCAGTTTTTGACAGGTCTAGTTCTGGATGGTACGTACGAGTAATATTTTGGGGTTGGGTTTACTCAGATTTGGAGTCTGATGGATGAACTGGTTTGCTTTATTCATACTTAACGTCTAGTCCCATTTTTCCTAGGCAAATAAAAAACCAAACAGAGCTTCCCATTATACTGTACACCAGGTAAGGTAATCGTGTTACTCCGTATTATTTTCTCAATATCTTCATGGATGTTTTTATGTCATTTACCAAATTTCAATCTTGCTCGATTTCAGTCACTTATTCCTGTCCCAATGTTTGGGCCATGATTTGATTTTCTGCGGAGAAAATGAGTCTGTATAGAAATGTTTGAATTTTTTTTAATCAGGGTTGCTATTCATTCATTGGCATAAACTTATACTTGTTCTAATTGTTCTTTCTTTTTTTATCAGCATAGTAGTTCTGTGTATTTTGGGGTGAAGGGTTAGGTCAAAATTGATCTATTTCCAAATGACTTGATATGCTTTCCCCACATCCTTTTTCAATTTTATAGGCGAAACAGGTTTAAAGATCCAAAAAATTGTTCTTTGCGTCTGAATTGTCCCTAGAGCGTTAGCGTTTGACCGTGACGCTGATGCTGGGGGGAAGCTTTGATTGTTTACTTTTTTATGGTGGCATGCATGGGTGATTGGGTCAGGGTCAGGGTGGTCTCCAGTGGTTATTGTCTTTCAGCTATCTTGAGCTTTTCATGTCGATTACTATTTCGTCTTAAGGTCACGAGGAGAATTCAGTTGTTTTTGACGGAGTAATTGGGTTCATACGACACAGTTCTATGCGTTAGCTACGATATTTTGGAATTATTTTGTGAGATTGTATGGACTCTGGTTTGTTCATCATTGCAGCGATTGAGCAGGTCTTTGGAAAGATCAGAGCTGTGAGTGTTAGAATCACACTACAACCTAGCCTATCTACGAGTGCTTATAACTTTAGCAAACTCTTGTTTGTGACGGGTCAAATAATACCTAGTTGGATGGATAAAGACAAACAATTTGCTACTCTCTGGATTTGCTTTATCTAACCATGTGGTGTTATTTGACCCGTAAACGATGTGTGACGGATATATGTGTCACAAGGGAGGACTTACTCTATAACTTTAGCTGGACTTGCTATTTGCTGGCTTTTAGTTTCTGTGGGTGAACGCACAAATTTGGTACCATTTTCCTCGACACTCCACAAGTCACCCTGTTCGATGGAGTCTAAGCAACATAGGTTTACAGGGAAGTCTTTTTGTGTGTTAAAACACTATTTGTGTGAACTATGCTCTTACTAGTTGAAAATAATTATTTTATGCATTTAGGTCTTTCTGTTTCATTTCTTCGCTCTCGTGTTCATGAAATTTATCTTCTTTCAGATAGATTTTATCGTATATTAATAAGGTAAATGTGGAATGAACTGACACCTGGAGGCTGGAGGCATAGTCCCGCAAGATAATCCTTTAGCAAATACAAACAAATTCCCTGTGTTGCAGCCTGTTGCTGCTGATATACTTACAAAGTTAGGAAAAAACACATTATATCTGTCATGGACACATTGCCAGATCAATTGATATTAGAAATTCTTGAGAGGATCAAATCTACTGCAGATAGAAACTGTGTCTTTGACTTGTAAGCGTTTCCATGAGTTCGAGAATGAGCAGAGATTATATCTACGTGTCGGCTGTGGTCTGAACTCGGCAAATGAAGCTCTAAGCACTCTTTGCCACAGGTTCCCAAACTTAATAAAGGTGGAAATAATATACTCTGGCTGGATGTCCAGATTGGGCAGGCAACTAGACGATCGAGGTCTTCTAAATCTGTCGAAGAGTTGTCATTCTCTTGTAGATCTCACCTTAAGCTTTTGCACCTACATTACAGATGCAGGTGTAGGTTACTTAGCTTCCTGCTTAAATCTTTCATCATTGAAACTAAATTTCGCTCCTAGAACTACTGGTTGCGGAATTCTTTCTGTTGTTGTGGGATGCAAGAAATTGAGTGTGCTGCACCTCATTCGATGCTTAAATGTAAATGGTTCCGAGTGGATCGACTGTCTAGGGAAGCTTGAAACAATTGAATATCTCTCCATCAAGAATTGCAGGGCTATCGGAGAAGGTGACTTGATTAGGCTTGGACCCAGCTGGCGAATCTAAAATTTTCGAGTTTGAAGCGGATTCCAATTACCGGTATATGAAGCTATATGACCGTGTATCAGTCGATAGATGGAATCTAGGTTGCACGGACACTCCTCCAAACCAATGTGTCGTGTCGGACATACGTGTCGGACACCGACACACGTCGGACACCGACACACGTAGGACACACGACAATACGTGTCAGACACCTGGAAAACCGTGTCCGGTTATTTTAATTTATTTGGACACGTATCGGACACGGTTCGTCATATTTGGATACGTGTCCGGCCCGGTTCGTAATATTTAGTGACTCGTTGGACATACCTAACATATTCTATTGGTTTCCGGACTTTAATAAATGACAATATTGTAGGGTTATGGTGGTTATTTGATGCTATAAACACTTATAAGACTAAATAACTAACTAATAATTATGGAGTATATATTATAATAGTACAATTGTTTGAATTGTTAAGATTTGATTTTTCCCAATAAGTTTATAAGACTTTAATTTTTGTTATGTTATTTTACGAATAATTGTGATAGTGTAAGTAACCAAACGTATATCATAGGTATAAAAAAAATTTCAAATTCTCTTTGTTTAAATATGTATATTGATTTTTTTTTCCTGCCGTGTCCGTGTCCTACAAAACTTCAAATGCCGTGTCACGTGTCCGATACGTGTCACGTGTCCCGTGTCCGTGTCCTTATCGATGCAACCTAGGATAGAATAAGCAATCAATTCCCTGCGAGAGCATGTTGGAAATGAGCTTAAGTTGCGTTTGGGTACTCGGAATTGATTTGAATATCATGAATTCAATTCTTGTATTTGAATTTCTAGAATTCAAATCCAAATTGAAATCTAAAATTGTGTTTGGGTACTCTTGAATTTGTATTTGGAATTTGGGTGGGTAGAGTCGGGTCAAGTCATCAATTTTTTTTAAAAACTTTATCATTAGAAAAATATAAAATTTTAAATACGGAAAAAAAATAAAGGAAAAATTATATTCTAACAAGATTATGCAGAAAAAACAAAAATAAAATAAAATTGAAGGATTTGAAATGACTACTCATATCCTAAGAATTTGAGGGAACCAAATTTGAACTAGGTTGAATTTGATCTAAATTTCAAATCCAAATCGCAGGGTTCCCAAACGTTTGAAGTATTTCAAATCCAAATTCAAATTCTCAGACATACCATTAGTGAATTGCATAATAAGCCCAGGAGGAGGTCTCGCATGTGTTTTAGGAGAGCATTTTATGTACTTCAAAATTAAAACAAAAATAATTTGCGTATTAATTTGGTGAGATGGTGGATCAGGAAAGCAGCAGCAAGTTTGTGTTCCAAGACCAAATGTCAGAGTCAACATCGACCATCCCGAAAAACAGCACGTCATTAGATTCCGGCGAAATGTCGACAAGATCACTGTCCTTCTCATCTGGAAACCCCAAAATTGAAGAAACTCGCGGGATCCTTCGTTATTTTTCTCACGCCCTCGACGTTGCTTCTTCTTCTTCTTCTTCTTCACTCCTCCTTGTAATCTCTCTCTCTCTCTCTCTCTTTCCTTTTGTTTCATATTAATTCAACATCTATTGAAGATTTATACAGTAGATTCTTCAACTTTTGCAGTTTTCTTCATAATTATTTTTTTGGATTTAGCCTATTGGATGCATGCATGAGTTGGTGACTTGGATTGGAGGTGTATAAGGTCAAGGGTTTGAGAGTAATTCTAATGAATTGTATACATTTACTTTTTCCACATGGATTTTCGTAAATGTTGTTTCGTATTTTCAGTGAATTTGGATGGGCAACTATGTCAAATCTGTGGAGATATTGTTGGAGTTACGTCGTGATATCTTTGTTGCTTGCAATGAATGTGCATTTCTAGTTTGTGGAATATTTGGTTGACGTACTTCGGATATGTTTGATGCCCAGCTTTTTTAGTGCTTCTCATTTTCTTCTCCTGATTGATGCAGGAAAAAACTTTGGAATTAATGAATTTGTGAATCCTTAGACGATGGACGAGGATGTTTAGAAGTTCATCATTGAAGTGGATACTTTGATCCAATTGTATTTTTTTTGTTTGAGAAAACATTCTCATTAATTTTCAGGAATAATAATGTTATTTGCACTATTGTGTGCTTTCAATGTAATTTCGAAAATATTTTGGCATTAATATATACTACTCCCTCCTAGTTTGAGTATTCCTCCCACTTTCCTTTTTGAGCTTAGTTTGGTCTTCTTCCCACTTTTCCTTTTTGGGAGGTACTTTTAATCATTCTTTATTCTTTTCCCTCACACCTAAACCCAACACCTTTTCACTTCATACCTCACCTTTTACACTTTAAACCTGTAGACACCCACATTTGGCTGCTAGGTGTCTATAGCAGTTTCCCAAAAAAACACCCGATGATGATCGGACGCAAACGTGCTTCTACGCGCTCGGATATGGGCTCGAAACCGTTAGTTTCTGGGTTGGGCTTTTTACGGAGTACAAATCTCCCAAAAATGACCTCAAATCTAGGCCCAGCGGGTCGTTTCCAATCAAATAAGGCTAATTTGTGTCAAACCGACACCGGAAGTAAAATCGACTTTTTAGCGACCCGGTCAAAGCCGTTTCCGAGAATACAAAACAGTCATGCAAATATCAAGAATCTAACCAAAACACAAAGTCTTCAAAATATTCCCGTCCAGCTGACCCACTCGATCGAGTGTCAGCTCACTCGATCGAGTGGGCCTCCAAAAGGCCCACTCTCACCTTCTAGCTGGGCCACTCGATCGAGTCCATCAGGGCACTCGATTGAGTAACCCTAGACGGGGGTGGGGGAGCATTCCTATATATACACCCCTTTGCAACCTCCTTACACAACTTTTGAAATCCTAATTTTTACTCTATACACACATACAACTCTTCTACCCTAGCATCTAGTAAGCATCAAACCCTAAGCCACCATAACTCCATCTACATAATCTCGAACTCACGTGCCTAAGCCACAACAAAACGAGTCCTATACCGAGAATACGAAGCATGTAGGTTGAGGGTGCATACAAACCCGATTTCTTCCCTTTTCTTCTCTTCTTTCCTCGCGTCATCTTCCTCGTCTTTCTCATCTTTTTTTTTCGTTTTTTTAATATCGTTAATACTACTAGTAATAAGACATTAAAATACTCGCTAATTCGTGTCGAGCGTAAAGGATGACGAGATAAGGAAATCCGAATATACAAGGGTGTTTCACCCGATGTTGCCGGTAGCTTATCCCGACACCCCGAATGCTTGATTGTTGAAGCGAGTCAACGTCAACAATAGCATTTTTATTTTTGTCGCGTCGTTAGTCTCGTTTTATTATTCGCATCATCATCATCATCGTTAATATCGCATACATCAATTTCTAATTTTTTTTCGAATTGAGCACGTTTAAAGGCGATATAAGCATAAGACCCTTCTAACCCTTTCACGAGTTGTAACAGTGGTGGAGCCCTCTCGAGGAGCCCCGCCCTAAACACTCAAAGGCATGATGGGATTGCAATATTCCCCTTTAAACGCGCCCGATTCCTTTTTTATGAACCGAGACCCGTTGATGCGGATCTGACATCACAAAATACCACAAGGATTTATTACGATGTCGAGATGCGGAGGGAATAATTTTTTTCAATAAAGTTTAAAGTGTCGTTCTTTGGATTCGATACCGACTCAATAGTCGGATATCGTATCTAATCGAATTAGTCAACAAATTTAACTAATACGAATTCGTTGATGCTAAAATAGTTGTCACATAATTCGAATGAATTAATACGACACTATAAACGCGGAGATAATTTATTTCGTTTTAGTTTAATTTAAACGACTCACAACATCTTTTTCTAGATTTCGCTCTAAATATTCGATATTGATTCCTGTGGACATGACATAGGTCCACCCCGACGCGGCCACGCGCGGGTTTGGGTAGGCGAATGAATCTCCATATGAAACGGATCGAATTGAAATTTAGGTCTATGTGGAGTCGCCACCGAATTTTGTGGTTATTCGGAACCATTCGAGCCCACTCTATGTCGTAGTGGTCCGTATACAAAATACGGCCCATTTTCGATGTCAGAGTTTATTGGGCTCGTCCCTTTGCATTTGATACCAATACCGACGTTATCGGATATTGTGTATTGAATGACTCTCGTGCGCCAACGGTTTCGGGCATCCGGAAACCGAGGTTCTGAGTAAGGGGTGAGGGTACGTGTTGGGAAGCCCACAAAGGACACCCAACCCCGCCCGCACATTAGCGGCCTCTACTAAGAATTCGAATGACTTACAATACGCGCGCTAGTTGAACGGAAAAATGATATGCAAAGAGTATTTTCCCTAAACATGTGAATTGAATTTGAGAAGGGTTTCTAAGTCAATTTAATGCAATTAATTCTACGTCAAAGTGGAATTTAGCATGTGGGTTCATTTAGTACAATAAACGAACAAGAATTAAATTGACAAAAGAAACAAACAAACGGTTAGTAACGGTAAATCGATATTAACGGTTTGTGCAAATAATGAATTAAATTGAATGATGGTGTATAAGATGATGCATGATTTGAAAAGATAGTATACATGTGATTAATTATGCACATGTTGACCTAAGTCGTAAAATACTATCGAGTTTTGAAAAATAGAATAATGTACGACTCGCGTTTGTAGTCGTTATGAGGCCACTCGATCGAGTAGTCGATAGACTCGATCGAGTAGGCTCTGAAAAGATGTTTCTGTTTCGTGGTACAGACCGTACTCGGCTGAGTTATTGACCAACTCGGTCGAGTACACGTCCACTCGACCGAGTCACTGTGAGACTCGACCGAGTGGGTGTCGAGACAGACTTTCTGGTTCGATTTTGGGGTGCCACTCGACCGAGTGGGTTAGGCACTCGGTCGAGTGCCCCCTGCACGAATTGTAATTCGTTTGCAAATTGAAAATTGATTTCGAAATTGCTTTTGATTTTTGAGAGTTTGACGATTTGGCCGTATCGGGCGTAAATATGGCACAATTTACACACGACTTGGTTTTTTATAAATCGCAAACTTTGTTGAACCGAATATAAATATTGTTGAATTTATACTCGACTCTAACTTTTGAATACTCGTTATATTCCACACTCGATTATTTGAATCGATATGGAATATTAGAGTGAAATAGAGAATAAATAAATTAATTTTAGTCGCTTCAATTTAATTATCGTGATATCAATAAATCGCGTTAATTAATTCGCATGACTTGATTATTAGACTCGATATCCAATTATGAAGTTGGTACCGAATCCAAAATCGACGCTTTAATTGAAAACATAAACAAAACTTGATTCCCTCGACTTCTCCGACATCGGAATACATCCCTAGGGATCGTGATGTCGGGTCCGTGTCAACGGGTTTCGACCCCTATAGAAATACAATGTTGGTTTTTTGAAAATCGATGCGAAACGCGAACAATAACAATAATAGTATAACGATATGAAAACTATTGTTGAAGTTGACCTATCTCAATAATCGAGTAATTGGGATATCGGAACAAGCGACCGTCAACTCGTGTGCAGTACACTTGTATATTCGGATTTCCTTATTCCAATATCACTTCATACTCGACACAAATTGATAGATATTTTAATGTCTTGATGCTAGTATTATTGATATTAATGATGCGATAATAAGAAATAAAAAAAAAAGAACGCGACCCGTAAAAAAAGACGACACGACGCGAGGAGGAGGAAGAAAGGAAAAGAAGCGGGGTTTTGACACCCTCAACCTACATGTTCTTGTCTCGGCGCGGACTCGTAATCGTGGCTATAGCACAAGAGTCTTCGAGGTTTATGAAGGTTGAGTTATGGTGGATCGGGTTTGATGAATCCTAAAGCTAGTTTAGGGTTTTTGCTAGTGTCGAATTGCTAGGGTTTGATTAAGGTTTGTAAAAGGTGTAGTATGTATGAGTATGGTTGCACTAGGGTTTCGAAAGTTGTGTTCCCAAAGGTTGTTGCATGAGGGTTGCTTATATAGGCAAGGCTAGGGCACCCGAATTAGGGTTACTCGACCGAGTAAAGGCTAACTCGGTCGAGTGGCCCGTGAAGCCTGCAGCCGGGCTCAAAACAAGCCCACTCGATCGAGTGGGTGGGTCACTCGATCGAGTGGCCCAGTCGGGTGCTTGGGTCCATTGTTTTGGGCCTTGACTTTGAGTGTTTGATGGGTTTTGTGTTTGACTTGGACTTTTGATGGTTGTATGGCTGTTTTTGTGTGTCTCGGAAACGATTTTGACCGGGGTTGACCCAATCGCAAAAAGTCGGTTTTAATTCCGGTGTCGGTTTTGGCCCAAATTAGCCTTATTTGATTGGAAACGGCCCGCTGGGCCTGGATTTGAGGTTGATTTTGTGAGATTTGTACTCCGTAAGTGTGTTAGCCAGCGTCTAATGGATTTGAGCCCGTTTCCGAGCGCGCAGAAGCATGTTAACGTCCGATCATCATCGGGTGTTTTTTGGGAAACTGCCATAGACACCTGGCAGTCAAAATGCGGGTGTCTACAGAGCCCCCACTCTGACTGAGGCTTGGACAGGGCGAAAGTCAGAGTATCCACCAGGCCAATCGAGGATTGAAACCTGGCGGACTTCCGGCCGGGTCGTTTATAGTCCATTAGACTTGCGTGGAGGGCTCGCCAGCCGTAAGCTAGAAGTCATACCTGAGCCGATAACTCCGTGGGGAATTGGACTTGTCGCGTAAGCCCTGGGTGCGCCTGTATGTAGACTCATCCCTTGAAATGCCGTCGTTGGCTTCCGCTGGGGAATTATCGTGGGTTGCACATCCCTATTTGAGTCGTACCTGTATGAGTCACATAAAATGCATGCAACACGTAGGCAGTAAAATGACTCGCGCTGGGGGAAAAATGATTTTGAAATTTTGAATTTTTGAAATTTTGAAATCTTTGAATTTTGGAAACTTTGAGATTTTTGACTCCTAACAAAGATTAGGAAAGTTCGGGATGGAAATTCCCGTGCTAGTATTGAGACTAGGATTGTGGTTTGATTCTTATTGAGATCAGGAAATTTTCCTAAATAGTTTGCAAGGCCAATGCTATATATAGACCCTCCTTGCTCTTGATTTTCTTCACAAGTCACAAAACAAAACCTTCTTAAGAGAAAGTCTCTCTAATTCTCTTGAGGAAGTCTTTTCATCTTCTTTAAGAAGTTTTTAGTCATGGGGATCGATAGGTTGAGTGTGATGTTGCGGGAGTGGTCCCGTTGCTTTAGGGATGCAGATAGGGTGGCTTTGAATCAGACGGGGATAACCCAATTGTACCCGTTCCGTCAGATGGTGGTTGACCGCTATTTTCTGGATGCTTGCTTGGCTTATATCATGTCTTTGCTTTCCCTCGGGGCGAAGTCTGCCCTTTACCTGAGGAGATTGCAGCTATTGGAGGATGGAATCCGATACTCCGTCCCGCCATCCCGTATTCGATCTATGACCCGAGGAGGAAGTTGAGAGAATTTCTAGGGCTTTCTCACAACGAGGTATCCCGTATGTTGGATGGTGATAAAATTTCTCTGATCGACTTGGCTGAGAAATTTATGAACTCTCTCGATGTTCGGGTTAGACCGGCTTACAGCCGTAGAGCCTTCTCCTTTTGCATGCTCCATGTATACGCTTTCGAGGGTCATATGGACTTGTTGTCCTGTATGGGGAGTACCCGTCTTCTGACCGTAGTGGATCTGATGGAGACTGAGCACAACCCGGCTTGGTTGATCACGGGCGAGATTATCCAAGGATTGGATGATCGCAAAAGGGACTCATCCATTCGTTTTACCGGGAGCACCCGTTTGTTGCAAGTATGTCACTTGACCTTTTATTCAATTTTCTTTTTTTGATTTTTTCTTGCGAAGATTTCTTACTGCAGGGGGTACTCGATCGAGTCACCCAGGCACTCGGTCGAGTACCCTCGATGGGACTCTCCTGATCTGTCTTCGGAGGTGCCACTCGATCGAGTCACACTGGCACTCGATCGAGTGCCCTCGTAAGGAGTCTCCTGTTTGCGTTCCGGGGTACCACTCGACCGAGTGTCCCAAGCACTCGACCGAGTGGCCTTAGGCGAACGCCTATTTTGCCTTGGAATCTCATCCTTTTGTTTTCTTTTGCAGATTTGGCTATATGAGAGGCTATCAGTGATAGATCCTCCACTTGATGCGGGCAACTACCGTCATAACCAGGTGATGACGAGGAGGCGGGCCATTGACTTTTCTCGTCAGATTACGCAGAAGTACTGGGACGAGGTTTTGTCTTTTCATGGCGGCCCGTTAATTCGATGGGTAGTTCTATGGTGGCCCATCTACCTTTGGAGCGGCTTGGACCCAAGGGACAGAGCCCGCTATCAGGTGATCCTTTCTTTCAGGCAGACGGTTCATCTCTACCCAGATCGCATACTAAGGCAGTATGGATGGACCCAGCGAATCCCTGAAGTTGAAGCAGTTGTGAGTGACCCTACCCAACTGACTGACGTGATGTGCGATACCTGGATGCAAAGGTGGTACACACGGCACACTTGGCCCGTTGTCAAATCTCGCCATTCAATCTGGGTTTCAGATTCTTATACGAAGTGGACCAAAGCAGGAGATGCTAAGGCCCGAGCCGCTTTGAAAGTCGATGAAGCCTTCGACCTGCTGAGAAGGGAGCAAGCTAAAGACAACAGGGGGTTCTTTGATGAAGGAGACACTCCCGCTACCCTGGTTCGTCTAATGTCTGGTCACAAGAAGAAGACTAAGACTCAAGCTGAAGGGTCTAGTGCTAAAGGTGCTTGGGGGAAGGTGAGCCCCCAGATGGACTTGGAAAGGAGACTGGGCCCAAGGTTACCCGTGCAGGACCGACTTGGCCCACGGGATAGACTGCCTGATCACGTGCGGGCCCGACTTGGGCCGAAGACCGTGATTGAAGACCCGTCGCCAAAGAAACGGGCCCGGGCTAAGGAGGTTCCACTCGTGATTCAGGAACGCTCGCCACCACCCCGAAGACCTCAGGCTCCACGCGACCCGAAGGACAAGGGGAAAGGGAAGATGCCCGGATACTAGCCTCCTTATTTTATTATTATTTGAATATTACTATTATTTTTGTTGGTGTGATTTTTTGTGTGAATGCCGTTTTGGCGTTTTTTTTTTTAATTTTTTATTTTGTAATCCCGAGTTTATCGAGATATTAATAAAAGACATATTATTGAACACCATTCCCGTCTTTTCGTTTATTGCAGTGGTTGTACCCTTTTGAGGGGTTGCCTACGTATCCGCAAACGGCGGAATCAAACCTAACGTAGTTCAAAATTGATTTGATTTTTTTTTGCAATTTTCGAAATACATCAGGATTATTAATTCAAGATGTGCGACAGTAGAATAATTAATTCTAGCTTATTGACTTGTCTATAATTTTTGAAAATTTATAAAAAGACAAATTTTTATAAATTTTTGCAAATGACATTGAGATGGGGGTTTATGGGTAGTAGCGCTTCAGCTGGTCCAAGTTGGTTGGGTTGACAAATTCGTTCCCGTCCAAGTCTGTCAGCATCACCGCTCCTCCTGATAGGACTTTCTTGACTAAGTATGGCCCAGCCCAGTTGGGTTTGAATTTACCCCTTGGGTCAACCGGCAGTAAGGCACGAACCGATTTTAGGACCAGATCCCCTTCCTTGATGTTCCTGGGCCTAACCCGCTTGTTGAAAGCCCGTTGGATCCTTTTTTGATATATTTGAATGTTGTTGAGAGCCCGGGATCGCCGTTCGTCTAAAAGGACTAGCGAATCGTATCGGGCTTGGACCCAATCTGCTTCAGGTACTTGGCTTTCAAGTAGGATCCTAAGGGATGGCACCTCTAGCTCGACTGGTTGGACCGCTTCCATTCCGTATGTCAAGTAATACGGGGTTGCCCCGGTCGCGGTGCGGATTGAGGTTCGATATCCCCATAGGGCAAAAGGTATTTTGTCGGGCCAGTCCCGGTAATTTTCAGCCATCTTTTTAAGTATGGTGACAATTGTTTTATTGGCCGCTTCTACCGCTCCATTTGTTTGAGGTCGGTAAGGCGAAGATGTATGCCTTTGAATTTTGTATTTTGCCAGCAATGCGGCAGTCTCAGCTTGAAAGTGGGTCCCGTGATCGCTGATGAACTCGTGAGGGATCCCATACCGGCATATTATTTTATTTTGGATGAATTTGGCCACGTGCTTGGCGTTCAAGACACGGTATGACTCGGCTTCGACCCATTTGGTGAAGTAGTCGATGGCCACCAAGATGAAGCAGTGACCTCCCGTCCCGGAAGGATGCACCTTTCCAATTATGTCAATACCCCATGTCGAAAATGGCCATGGTGATGTCATGGTATATAATAGGGAAGATGGCATATGCTGTACATTGGCGAAGATCTGACAGTTATGGCAGTGTTTGACATACAACTGACAGTCTGTTTCCATGGTGTTCCAATAGTACCCGAGCCTCATGATTTTTCGGGCTAGCATATGGGCGTTCATATGCGGGCCGTTTTCGCCATCATGGACCTCGGCCATGACCTTTTCGGCCTGTATTTTGTCGATGCATAGGAGTAGAGCTCCCTGTGCCGTCTTTTTGTACAATTGCCCGTCATCAGTTCGGACAAATTGGGTTGCTAATCTTCGTAAGGCCTTTTTGGCCCGATTTTCAGCTTCCGGGGGGTACTCTCCCGTTGTCAGGTAGGTTAGGACAGCTTGATACCAAGGCTCCGGGTCAGTTATCTCGATATCCTGAATGGCGTGGATGTAGGCCGGCTCGGACCGTCTTTCGACGCAGATCGGCATGCTGGTCAGGTGATCCGGGATGTTCAGTAAAGATGCTAATTTGGAAAGTGCATCTGCGAACTGATTCTCTTCCCGGGGCAGATAAATGTATTCTACCTTTTGAAATTGCTTCTCTAGAACCCTTACCCGTGCTTGGTAAGCCACGAGGTTGGCGTTCCGAGTTTTCCATTTCTGGAGTGCTTGATTGATGACTAATGATGAATCACCGTGGACCCGGAGGTTTGTTACCCCTAAATCAGCGGCGGCTTGCAACCCGTGAATGCATGCTTCGTATTCGGCTGCGTTGTTGGTCACGTCGAAGTCCAACTTGATGGACAAGGGAGTGTGTTCCCCTCGGGGTGAAATTAACAGGATTCCGACCCCAAATCCTCGGAAGTTGGATGCCCCATCGAAATATAAATCCCACACTTCCGTATCGGTGTGGAATATGTCTTCATCAGGAAAGGCCCATGTATCGGTGTGGCCTTCTTCGGATATTGGGTCGTCAGCGAGGAATTCGGCAACTACCCGGCCTTTGATGGCTTTTAATGGTACAAATTTGAGGTCGAACTCGGATAACATTAAAGTCCATCTTGACATCCTGCCGTTGAGGATGGGCTTCTCGAATAAGTACTTGATAGGATCCATTTTGGATAACACATGTACCTCATGACTGAGCATGTAATGTCGGAGCTTTTTAGTGGCCCAAACCAATGCTAGGCATGTCTTTTCAAGCATTGTATATTTGCACTCATATTCGAGGAACTTTTTACTGATGTAGTAAATAGCCCGTTCTTCTGAATCGACTGTCTGGGCCAGCATAGCCCCCATGGCCGTCTCCGTCGTCGTTAGGTATAACGACAAAGGCAGACCGTGTTGAGGTAGCATTAGTACCGGCGGAGCAGACAGCATCTCCTTGATTTTGTCAAAAGTCGCTTGACATTTGCCGTCCCATAGCACCCGTTCTCCGATTTTTAGCTTCTTGAAGATGGGTTCGCATACCATGGTTAGTTTCGAAATGAACCGGCTGATGTATTGGACTTTTCCGAGAAACCCCCTTATTTTCTTTTCGGTTTTGGGTGGTTGCATCTCGGTGATGGCCTTGATTTTAGCTGGGTCGACCTCGATGCCGCGTTGGCTAACGATATGGCCCAGTAATTTGCCCGACGTTACCCCAAAACTGCATTTTTGTGGGTTCAGTCTCATGTTGTATTTACGTAGCCGGGTGAAGAATTTTCTTAGGGCCGAAATGTGCCCGCTTCGGTCCTTGGATTTGACGATCATGTCATCCACATAGACCTCCACCTCTTTATATGTCGTGGAGTAAGGTAGTGGCGGTCCGTTGATAAGTGGCCCCGGCGTTGATAAGCCCAAATGGCATGACGGTGTAACAGTAAGTACCCCAAGGTGTAATGAAGGTGGTCTTACCCATGTCCTCTTCTGCCATTTTAATCTGATTGTACCCGGCATACCCGTCCATGAACGATAGAAGGGCATGATCGGCCGTATTATCCACCAGTATGTCGATGTGTGGTAACGGAAAATCGTCTTTTGGGCTTGCCTTGTTAAGATCCCGGAAGTCCACGCAAACCCGCACCTTGCCGTCCTTCTTGGGTACCGGCACGATGTTTGCAACCCAGTCTGGATATTCAGACACTTGTATGAAGCCTGCTTTAAATTGTTTATCGACCTCTTCCTTGACTTTAAGAGACCACTCGGGCTTCATTCTTCTGAGTTTTTGCTTTACCGGCTTGCACCCATCTTTGATGGGTATTCGGTGTTCGGCTATCTCCCGGTCTATACCCGGCATGTCCTTGTAGGACCATGCAAAGACGTCTTTGAATTCCTGGAGGAGGTCTGTGAATTGTTTTCTCTCCTCTGGATCTAAAGATAGGCCCAACTTAAGCATCTGGGGCTCTAAAGTGGTTCCCACATTGATGGACTCGGTTTCTTCGATTACCGGATCTCGGGATTCCCTTTGCTCGAGCTGCTCGACCAGATGTTGAGGTTGGGGTACCTGTTCGTCGGGTTTCTCAATGTCATTGCATATAAAATTTTTGAAATTGAGAAAATTTTGGAAATGAGACAAGTCGTAAGCAGAACGGTGTTCGTTATTATTATTGATGGTAAATTTTGAAAATAGCTCGAATAGAGCTGCCATCTGATCATTGGTCAGTGGCGGGATAGGGAGAGGTCTTGGGACAGGCCCCGAGACCTCAGTGGATAAAGGAAGAGGGGTTACAGACTCGACTTTAGCACCAGACCCTCTAGACTCGGACTCAGACTCCGACTCTGACTCTGACTCAGACTCGGTATCCGGCATGTCTCCCCCGCCGGTGGTCAGCTTGTAGACCCGTCCTTGACCGTCGGTCCACTTTATAGTCTTCCTCCAGGCCCTTGTCTCGGTGTTGGTATCGACCTCGGTGATTAGCTTGGTTGGGTCGAACCGATCGCTGCGAAGGATCAGGTTGACCAAATCGTCCTTCGGAGCGGGGACGGTCTTGTCTTCCCCGAATAGGAGCCCCAGCACGGGCTCGGAGTCGTTTTTACCTTCCTTTGTTTCGGTCTGGATGATGGTAAATATATCATCAGGGATGAAATTGCATTCCCGAGCCTTTTTGGTCTCAGGATACGTGATGGTGGGTTGGTAAAGGCCCACTTGGATAGCTCCGAAGACTGGGGTGACGAAGTAATCCGTTAACTTCAGGCTATAAGGGCTTATGTAAGTTCCCTTGATAATATCGACGGCCTTGTGAATACCGGCCCGAACCACATTTTCCGGAGTTATAGCATACCCCAATCCGAAATGTGACTCGCCATCATTTAGGACCTCGATAATCTTCCCAGCTGGAAGATATGGCATTGAGGTTATCCCGGGTAGGTAACCCAGATTTTGTAGCATCGTGTCGATGCTAGTCGTGAAGTAGGGCCTAAAGAGATATTCTTCTTCGATCATGCCCACGAAATCGAATCCTCGTGGGTCGGCCCGGCCCGTAGCGTTGCAGCTTGCTACGGTAATTGGGGTCGCCTCCAGCGTGATGATACCGTCTTTGAGGGGCATCTTGACTTTTCGATGGAGGGTAGATGACACGGCCTTGACTGCGTGGATCCAGGGCCTTCCCAGCAAAAGATTGAATGATGAGGTGACATCTATCACCTGAAATTCCAATTCCTTTTCGATTGGGCCTGCTATGATCTTCAATTTCACGGCCCCGGCGACAGGTTTCGGGCTTCCGTCGAAGGCCTGGATAGTCTGCGCCGTTGGAAGGTAATCGGCATCGGTGATGCCGAGTGCTTTTGCGGTCCTTAGAGGAAGGACATTCACGGCTGATCCATCGTCGATAAGGGTCATCGGGAGATATTTACCTTTGCAGATGACCGTGATGTATAGGGCCAGATTGTGATTGGGCCCAAATGGTGGCAGATCAGCTTCAGAGAAGGTTATAAGTGGGCCTTCTTCTTTGGATTTGCCCTTAAGGTAGGGCATGATGGTGGCTACCATTTCAGCAGGGGTAGCCTCTGTATCAACCTTGATTTCATCGAGAGCCTTAGTCAGTGCTTCCCGATGAGCTTGTGAGCTAACCAATAGTTGCCATATGGTTAGATCGGCTCGGACCCTCTTCATTTGTTGGACCAGAGCCGTGTCTGGGCTTGGTTCTTCGAGGGCAGGATCCGTCCTGGCAGGTTCAGTGACGGATATAGGGATGGAACGCCCAGCTGCGGCGAGATGATTGGTGGCTAAAGCTTTGGACTTTGCCTTTCGGACCTCTTCAAGGGTGATGGGGACAGCCTCCCCTTTGGTTAAGTACACATCATCCTCGTCGTCGAACCATATCCCGTTGATTTGTGGGATATAGGGAGAGATGAGGTGAGAACAGTCAATTACCTCACCGGTGAAGATAGCATGAGCGCTGAATGGGTTTTCTTTGTTGCTCGGCTTGTCTCCGGGCAACGGGATTTTCCCGCTCTCGATAAGGTCCTGGATTAGATGTTTTAACCTCCAACATTTTTCAGTATCATGCCCGTTACCCCGGTGATACTGACAATAGGCCTGGGCATTGTAGGTTTTGGGCCTCTTTTCCACTGGAGGTTCTGCAGTTGGGCCTATCGGCTGGATTAGGCCCTTTGAGGATAGCCTCTGTAAGGCATAAGTATAGGTAGTCCCTATATCTGTGAATACCCGATTTGGTGTATTCTTTTTAGATGAGGTATCGAGTAGGTTTACCTCGTCGAAGATGCTGCGAGTTGCAGCTGCGGGTGTGGGCTTGATTGTGGATGAATTTGCCCCTTGATAGCCTTTGGTAGAGGCCTTAGTCAGGCTCTCCAACCTCAAATCATCTTCGATCCTCGTGCCCATTTCAGTAAGGACAGCGAAATTTGGAATGATAGCATACCGGAGGTGGACCCGGTAGGATGGGAGTAGATTTTTGACGAAGGCTTCTACTAGGGCCTTCTCGCCGGGCTTGTCGACCAGCTTCACACTCTCAGCCCTCCACCTTTGCAGATATTTTGTGAACCCTTCTTTGGGCTCTTGGGCCATTACTTCCAGAGTGCGCATTGTAGTCTGGATTTCAGTGTTATCGGCGTAGTTCCGAGCAAATTCGGCCGCCACATCATCCCAAGTCTTGTATTTCTTGGGGTCGAGCCTGTAGAACCAGGCCCTGGGATGCTTCTCCAAGGAGGAAGGGAATAAGTGCTTGAACATGGTGGACTTTACCCCTTTGACTGCCATGAAGTCTTTGAAGGCCCGGATATGATGGACCGGGTCTTCGGTACCCTCAAACATGGGAATTCCCGTCAAGTTGAGGTTGGCCGGCAGCTCGTCATTCAAAGGCGAATAAATGCGAGCATTTTCGGAGTGGATCGAGTTGCTTGTTGACAAGTGGACTTGCTCCTCGAGCCTGCGAACGACACTGACCAATTCGGCTATGGGCCCAGCGGAATCGCCTCCTTCAACTGGGACCGTCTTCTCCACAGTGCTCAGACGGGTGTCCAAAGTAGCTTGGTTAGCAAGGATGGATGTCAGTTGAGTCTCGATTTTGGCTAAGGAATTTTTCAATTCTTCCATCTTGCGTTGATGTCGGGTTGTGGCTGGCCTGTCTGTAAGAACACCACGTAATCAGAAACTAGCCCAGAAATCCCGGAATAGAAGGTACATCCCAAACGAGACTAAAAGGGAAATGACTCGAGGAAGACACTTAGACGGGTGACTTGTGAAGTGTGGGCCTTCCTTAGGATTCGGCAAGTGGGCCTAGTCCTGTTCGAAGGAAGGTTCACGCGAGACATCCCCAGACTTTTGACTCGATCGTGTTGACGGGCCCTCCTTCGTAAGAGTATGTCCTACTTAGGTGGGCCTTGCCTTTGTCTAATAAGGCGGACTGGGATAGGGAAGAAGCTCGTGATGTAAGATCGACAGAGCTTCGACGCTAGAGAAACATGACAACTTAAGACGTGACCCGACACTGCTGAATACGGGAAGTCCTAAGAGGGGGAAAGTTTTGAAAATTGATTGATTTTTGAAAAAGGGACCGAGTGGACTCGGTGAATGGCCCAAATTTCCGGAAAAAAGGACGAAAAAGTCATTGGGCCACGAGTTTTGAAAGTTTGAGTTTTGATTTGGGCAGCATACCGGCTAGAAAATAGGCTATTTTGAGTAAAATCATAAGTCCTAAATTCGGTATGTCCCGGGTTTCGAAAATCGAATATCTTGAAAAGGAGGATGTAATTTTTGAAAAGTTGACGGTTTTTGAAAACGACTCGGAAACCAAGTAGCACGTAGTCACACAAGCATTATAACGACGCCATGTATGCTCTACACTAAGTCTCGGTCGGTCTGAAAGGGTCTATACCAGTGTACATAGTCTAGACGTTGATCGGGACGGACTCTCTAAGTCGAATTGAGCTTAGAACATGCCGCGAAACCCACTCGAATCGACTATGGACACCTTTTGACATATCCATATTGGAATACATCAATGGTATAGTGGGACGTCGGTCACCAGTACCGGCCCGGGAAAATATGGGTTATGCATGAACCGTAAAACTAAAACGCGTATTGTATTTGTCAAACGATTTCTATTCGAGTCTCACCCTGAGGATGCCGATGGTAAGTTACGCATCAGTTAATCCCCAGCGGAGTCGCCAAATTGTGGACATGACATAGGTCCACCCCGACGCGGCCACGCGCGGGTTTGGGTAGGCGAATGAATCTCCATATGAAACGGATCGAATTGAAATTTAGGTCTATGTGGAGTCGCCACCGAATTTTGTGGTTATTCGGAACCATTCGAGCCCACTCTATGTCGTAGTGGTCCGTATACAAAATACGGCCCATTTCCGATGTCAGAGTTTATTGGGCTCGTCCCTTTGCATTTGATACCAATACCGACGTTATCGGATATTGTGTATTGAATGACTCTCGTGCGCCAACGGTTTCGGGCATCCGGAAACCGAGGTTCTGAGTAAGGGGTGAGGGTGTGTTGGGAAGCCCACAAAGGACACCCAACCCCGCCCGCACATTAGTGGCCTCTACTAAGAATTCGAATGACTTACAATACGCGCGCTAGTTGAACGGGAAAATGATATGCAAAGAGTATTTTCCCTAAACATGTGAATTGAATTTGAGAAGGGTTTCTAAGTCAATTTAATGCAATTAATTCTACGTCAAAGTGGAATTTAGCATGCGGGTTCATTTAGTACAATAAACGAACAAGAATTAAATTGACAAAAGAAACAAACAAACGGTTAGTAACGGTAAATCGATATTAACGGTTTGTGCAAATAATGAATTAAATTGAATGATGGTGTATAAGATGATGCATGATTTGAAAAGATAGTATACATGTGATTAATTATGCACATGTTGACCTAAGTCGTAAAATACTATCGAGTTTTGAAAAATAGAATAATGTACGACTCGCGTTTGTAGTCGTTATGAGGCCACTCGATCGAGTAGGCTCTGAAAAGATGTTTCTGTTTCGTGGTACAGACCGTACTCGGCCGAGTTATTGACCAACTCGGTCGAGTACACGTCCACTCGACCGAGTCACTGTGAGACTCGACCGAGTGGGTGTCGTGACAGACTTTCTGGTTCGATTTTGGGGTGCCACTCGACCGAGTGGGTTAGGCACTCGGTCGAGTGCCCCCTGCACGAATTGTAATTCGTTTGCAAATTGAAAATTGATTTCGAAATTGCTTTTGATTTTTGAGAGTTTGACGATTTGGCCGTATCGGGCGTAAATATGGCACAATTTACACACGACTTGGTTTTTTATAAATCGCAAACTTTGTTGAACCGAATATAAATATTGTTGAATTTATACTCGACTCTAACTTTTGAATACTCGTTATATTCCACACTCGATTATTTGAATCGATATGGAATATTAGAGTGAAATAGAGAATAAATAAATTAATTTTAGTCGCTTCAAATTAATTATCGTGATATCAATAAATCGCGTTAATTAATTCGCATGACTTGATTATTAGACTCGATATCCAATTATGAAGTTGGTACCGAATCCAAAATCGACGCTTTAATTGAAAACATAAACAAAACTTGATTCCCTCGACTTCTCCGACATCGGAATACATCCCTAGGGATCGTGATGTCGGGTCCGTGTCAACGGGTTTCGACCCCTATAGAAATACAATGTTGGTTTTTTGAAAATCGATGCGAAACGCGAACAATAACAATAATAGTATAACGATATGAAAACTATTGTTGAAGTTGACCTATCTCAATAATCGAGTAATTGGGATATCGGAACAAGCGACCGTCAACTCGTGTGCAGTACACTTGTATATTCGGATTTCCTTATTCCAATATCACTTCATACTCGACACAAATTGATAGATATTTTAATGTCTTGATGCTAGTATTATTGATATTAATGATGCGATAATAAGAAATAAAAAAAAAGAACGCGACCCGTAAAAAAAGACGACACGACGCGAGGAGGAGGAAGAAAGGAAAAGAAGCGGGGTTTTGACACCCTCAACCTACATGTTCTTGTCTCGGCGCGGACTCGTAATCGTGGCTATAACACAAGAGTCTTCGAGGTTTATGAAGGTTGAGTTATGGTGGCTCGGGTTTGATGAATCCTAAAGCTAGTTTAGGGTTTTTGCTAGTGTCGAATTGCTAAGGTTTGATTAGGGTTTGTAAAAGGTGTAGTATGCATGAGTATGGTTGCACTAGGGTTTCGAAAGTTGTGTTCCCAAAGGTTGTTGCATGAGGGTTGCTTATATAGGCAAGGCTAGGGCACCCGAATTAGGGTTACTCGACCGAGTAAGGGCTAACTCGGTCGAGTGGCCCGTGAAGCCTGCAGCCGGGCTCAAAACAAGCCCACTCGATCGAGTGGGTGGGTCACTCGATCGAGTGGCCCAGTCGGGTGCTTGGGTCCATTGTTTTGGGCCTTGACTTTGAGTGTTTGATGAGTTTTGTGTTTGACTTGGACTTTTGATGGTTGTATGGCTGTTTTTGTGTGTCTCGGAAACGATTTTGACCGGGGTTGACCCAATCGCAAAAAGTCGGTTTTAATTCCGGTGTCGGTTTTGGCCCAAATTAGCCTTATTTGATTGGAAACGGCCCGCTGGGCCTGGATTTGAGGTTGATTTTGTGAGATTTGTACTCCGTAAGTGTGTTGGCCAGCGACTAATGGATTTGAGCCCGTTTCCGAGCGCGCAGAAGCATGTTAGCGTCCGATCATCATCGGGTGTTTTTTGGGAAACTGCCATAGACACCTGGCAGTCAAAATGCGGGTGTCTACAATTCCATAATCAAATATCGGACACGATGAGTATCAAAATCCGAATCGAACATAAATCATACGGAGTACAATATTTCTGCCCGATTTGGCAAAATTAGCGATTTCCCAAAATCAAAAGGCAATTTCGAAATTTACGACCAATTGCGAAACGAACCCTGGTTCGAACAGGTGGCATTCGATCGAGTGCCTAGCCCACTCGATCGAGTGGCACCCCAAAATCGTGGCAGAATAGCTTTTTGAGGACCACTCGGTCGAGTCTCTCAATGACTCGATCAAGTGGCGACCTACTCGGTCGAGTCTCTTAGTGACTCGGTCGAGTACCCCCTCAAATTTTAGGCAGAATACTTTTTTTCGAGACCACTCGGTCGAGTCCAACAATGACACGGTCGAGTGGCCTTTATCACGTCAAAACATGAGCCCTCAACACATCTCGAGCCCCGTCAAATATTTTTATGACTTCGGTCAACACGTGTCAAGTCAATCACGTGTCACACTACTTTCCAAAATCATGCATCGTGTCGTTTACGCCATTCTATATCATTTTTTATATCATTTGCAAACCGTTATCATCGTTATTACCGTTACTAACTTGTTTCTTTATGTCTTTTCGATTTATTTCCGTTATTCGTTTTATTGTACTAAAATGAATCTCGCATGCTAAATACAACTTTGACGTTAATTTAGATGCATTAAATCGACATAGCAACTTATCCTAATTCTCGCATGTTTAGTCAAAACAATGTTTGCATATCATCTCATCGTATTACTAACGCGCGTATTAGAACATCAAACGATATCTTAGTAGAGGCCCCTAATGTGCGGGCAGGGTTGAGTGTTCTTTGTGAACTTACCAACACGTACCCTCACTCGGTACTCAGAACCTCGGTTTCCGGATGCCCGAAACCGTTGGCTCACGAGAGTCATTCAATACACGGTATCCGATAATGTCGGTATCGGTATCAAAATGCAAAGGGACGAACCCAATAAACTCTGACATCCAAATGGGCCGTACTTTGTGCACGGCCCACTAAGATATAGAGTGGGTTCGAATGGGCTCGAACTCTCACAAAGTTCGGTGGCGACTCCACTTCGATTTAAATTTTAATTCGACCCATCTCAAATGGAGATTCATTCGCCTCCCCAAACCCGCGCGTGGCTGCGTCGGGGTGGACCTATGTCAATTTTCAAATCTTTGAGGTTCCATTTCGGTGTTCAAATCTTCGAGATGCCGTTTTCGATTTTCAAATCTTCGGGACCTTATTTTCGATTTTCAAATTTTCGGAATTTATTTCCGATATTCAAATATTCAAAATTTCAAATATTCAACTTTTCAAAAACCCGGGACGCTACCGAACTTAGGACTTATGATTTTACTCAAATTAGCCTATTTCTAGCCGACATGCCGCCCATTTCAAAATTAAAAAAAAATGCTTTCAAAAATCCGGCCCGACCACGCTTTGCCGATTTCAAAAGTCAGGCCGTCCTCCGATTCTCTCGGAATCCAATCTTCCTTTTCAAAACTTTCCTCTTCTTAGGACTTCCCGTATTTAGCAGTGTCGGGTCTTGTCATAAGTCGTCGAAGGACTTTAGCGTCGAAACTCCGTCGATCTTACATCGTAGATTTCCCCCCTATCACAGTCCGCCTTATTTGACTAAGGCAAGGCCCACCTACGTAGGACATACTCCTGCGAAGGAAGGCCCGTTAACACATTCGAGTCCAAAGTTTGGGGAATAACTCACGTGGACCTTCCTTCGAACAGGACTCGGCCCACATAGTTGAATCCTAACGGAGGCCTACCTTTCACGAGTCAGCCGTCTAGGTGTCCTTTCCGAGTCATTTCCTTTTCAGGCTTGTCCGCACTCGGGGGCTAGCTTTCAGCAGAGCGATCAATCACTGTTGCTCTAAGGGTCATGTCTTGCACCTGTTGTCTCATGTACCCCACTTTTGAGTCACTTAGATGCCACATCATCTGAGTCCTTAGTCTCACTTGGGGGCTATTCTCTGACGGAGCGATTAATCACAGTCACTCCGAGAATCGCACCCTACACATTTGTCTTAGGAGAGTCTAACCCGAGTCAAGCCTGAGTTGTCTCTCCTCTCGCGCTATTTCCATATGCCTTGATGTATTTGGGTTCTGAAGCAACATTCCTGATTACGCGATATTCTTACAGATAGGCCACCGGTAACCAGACATAAGCACAAGATGCAAGAAGCTTTGGACAATTTGACAGCCTCATTGGCTAAGATTGAGGCCCAACTGACAGCTATCAAGTCCGACCAGATAGCTATTGCTACCCGGTTGAGCGCCATAGAACAAGGGACTCCTAATGGTGGGGCTGAAACTACTGGGCCTTTTGCTGAGCTGGTCAGCGCAGTCCGAAAACTAGAAGAACAGATCCACTTGTCAACTAACAACACTATCCACACGGAAAATGCCCGTGCCTATTCGCCCCTGACTGATGAACTGCCCGATAACCTCAACCTCACGGGCTTGCCGATGTTTGATGGGACCGAAGACCCGGTTCTTCACATCCGGGCCTTCAAGAAGTTCATGACCGTCAAAGGAGTGAAATCGACCATGTTTAAGCACCTGTTTGCCTCTTCCCTCAAGAAGCATCCGAAACCCTGGTATTACAGGCTAGACTCCAAGAAATACCCGACTTGGGATGACATGGCAACGGAGTTCGCTTGGAACTACGCTGATAATATCGAAATCCAAACAACGATGCGTACTCTAGAGGTTATGGCCCAAGAGCCCAAAGAAGGTTTCACCAAGTACCTTCGAAAGTGGAGGGCCGAAAGTGTGAAGTTGGTAGACAAGCCCAACGAGAAGACACTAGTGGAGGCGTTCATCAACAACCTCCTACCTTCCTACCGCGTCCATCTTAGGTAGGGATGGCGACGGATCCGGCATCCGATCCGGATCCGCAAGATCCGGTCCGCACGGATCGGATACGGATCCTAAAATTTGAGATCCGTTGGATATGGATCCGAATCCGGATCCGCTATCTTTAAACGGATCCGGATCTGGATCTTAATAAATAAATCCGGATCCGGATCCGCAAATCCGTTTTATTAAAAAATTAACAATAATAAAAAACTTAGAACTTTAATTTGTTTTTTTTTTATTATTTCTAAGGCTCTTTTCTTTTATTTTATTAATTTTTGATTATGAATCTTTATATTTAATTTTATTTGTAAAATTATGAGAATCAATATGGTCGCAAATACGTATTAATTAAAAATTTTGTAGAATTTAAGTAAGAAATTGGATCCGATCCAGATCCGGCGGATCCGGATCTAGATCTACATTTTTGGGATCCGTCGAATCCGGACCGGATCCGTATCCGCTACTAGGAGTGCGGATCTGGATCTGGATCCATGCGGATCCGGTCCGGATTCGGTCCGTTGCCATCCCTAATCTTAGGTATGCCGGCATTTCAAACTTTGCGGTGCTTACCGAAATGAGCATTAGGATTGAAGACGATCTTCGACATAATGAAGATCTGGGTGAAGCTTCTACTGAAGGCTATACTGGACATCAACTCGAGTCCTTAGAAGCCGACGACTAATGACAACATCATCCGAGAGTCCGGATTTGATTTAAGTCCGAGTCCGAGTCTAGGATGTGCTATTTCTTCCAAAGTCAAAGTTAGAGTCAGAGTCAGTTGTATTCTGTCCTCTTTTTTCAAAATTTAATAAAATCAGCTTTTCTATTTCTCATATATACTTTCCTTATGTGTTTTCGAGAACATGATGAACACCATCATACACTGTGAGCACACGCACATTACTATTATAGGCACATCTATAATGACTGCAGGAAATCGAGACCCGTGTTTTCCTTTACATGTTCCATGTTTGGTATAGAAAGCCACATAACTACCCTTACCAGGAGCGGTATCGAATCTTACTACATACCTAGGTAGTCTCCTAGTTTGGGTTCAAGACGGGAGGCAAGCCCATTTTTCACAATAAACACCCATCCAATAAGACTGACCAATCCCTACCTTAGGTGTTAGTCTGACCAACAAAAAAAAGAAAAAAAAGCTGGACAAAAAAATCAAAAGTCCAAGGAAAAAAGCAAAAGGCAAAAATAAAAAAGCAGGCCATTATAAAAAAAAACGAAGGCACCCATGATCGAGGTTAAGCGGTCAATCCAAAATGAAGAATCTCATGACCGAGGGTAAGAGGTCAACAAAAAAAATCAATCAAAAACCCATAACCACGGTTAGCGGTCAACTCAAGTGAAAAACCCCTTGGCCAAGTACGGTCAATTATTAATACTCATACCACAAAATAGGGGAGAAACAATCAAGTTGGTCAGCTAACACCACATTTAGCCTTCCCACATTACAACCCTCAAGACCTTCTCGAGACCTAGGCTAGCTAAGACACAGCCCGGAATTTTGAGGATTCAAGCTCCATATGATACACCCTAACCATTAGGGCCAGACATGGAAACCAGATCCCGCATTATCAACCTACCCCGATCAAAGTTCGAGTCATTTTCTCGACTTCCTCCTTTCCTGCCACATTACAATACCTTACCCTCGAAGCCTTAGCTCCACAAAATCAAGCTCCAGATGACAAAACATCAAAAGCCACTTACAACATAGCACCACATTTCCAAAAACATCCAAACCAGTTACCATCCCCAAGCACGGAAACTCAACTTGCAGTCGACATAGAACATGCCCAAATAGGTCACACCACCTCTGGGGGCTATCCCGGAGAACGTTCACAGTCACAGGATCAACATTCTAACCAATCTAGCCCTTTGATCAAGACATCATTGGGAATGCACCTAGCCTACACTGTAAATATGGCTAGTTACACACAAAGTCCTATTAGACTAGGCGCCATAATTCATCTTCCAATTCACTGAACTACGACATGGTTTGATTTCACCGCACGTGAATACGTAGGCAACCTTTCAACAAGGGCACAACCACTCACGTTGACACAAATTCAAAAGCACCGTCATTCTTATCACGACACTGTCATGTTCTCAACAGCTAGCCTTGTCGTCCTGGGGGCTTCTCCTAGTCAGAAGTTCTCCATCCACTCACAAAATCCAAAAGACTTTCAAAATCTAGCCAACTTTCTATAGTGCGTCCTAGTATTCGGCTCAGTCGAAGACAAGAATTTGTCAGGGACTCGAAACTGCACCCTACCTTGGGAGTATACCCCGAAACAAAAAAAATCCAAAAGAGCACCAGTCTACGGCATTGCTACTACTAAGCTCTGTCATACAGAAACAGTCTCATTCCGAGGATTTGACCATGTTGCCACTCGCCTAGGCTACGGAATAGCGCCACTTAAGAGTCTTGTTAGGTGACCCACCCCCCTACCGAGTCACGGGTCAACCCTTAGAGAGTCCAGTTCGTGTCAGTCAACTCGTTCTGTCGCGTCCAAAGTCGAGTCTGCCGGTAGGTCTCTCTCTTCAAATTCTCATTTTAAAATTTGCAAAACTTAGTCATTTGAAAAAAAAAACTTTTCGACAAGGTCAAATTTCAGTCTGTTTAAACTGCAAATTTCTTTTCTACCATTTTTCAATTTTGAAAACCTATCTCCTAACACGTGAGTTGCTTTTAGGACTTCGATTTCAAAATGAAGCAAAAAATCATTTTTCCCAGTGCAAGTCAGTCTATAGATGCTAATTGCATTTCCTGTATGCTATCTTGCTACATGCTATATTTGCTATTTCTGCCTGTATATCTAACATTTTAGGTACCAGCTTGGCTTCCCAAAGGAACATCAAGTTTTTTATTCCCCAGCACCTGCGCAACTCACATATCTCCCCAGCGGAAAGCCCTAGGCAACATATCTCCCGGATCAGCACGTGATGGGCCTACATACAGGCGCACTCATGACTTACACAACAAGTCTGAATCCCCACGGAGTTATCAGCATCAACTTAGGTATGATTTCTGTCTTATGGCTAGCGAGCCCTTCACGCAAGTCTAACGGACTATAAACAACCCAACCGGAAGTCTACCAGGTCTTAATCCTCGATTGGCCTGGTAGCTACTCTGACTTTCGCCTTGTCCAAGCCTCAATCAGAGTGGGGGCTCTGTAGACACCCACATTTGGCTGCTAGGTGTCAATAGAAGTTTCCCAAAAAATACCCGATGATGATCGGACGCAAACATGCTTCTACGCGCTCGAATATGGGCTCGAAACCATTAGTTTCTAGCTTGGGCTTTTTACGGAGTACAAATCTCACAAAATTGACCTCAAATCCAGGCCCAGCGGGTCGTTTCCAATCAAATAAGGCTAATTTGGGTCAAAACCAACATCGGAAGTAAAACCGACTTTTTAGCGACCGGGTCAAACCCCGGTCAAAGCCATTTCCGAGAATACAAAACAGTCATGCAAATATCAAGAATCCAACCAAAACACAAAATCTTCAAAATATTCCCATCCAGCTGACCCACTCGGTCGAGTGTCAGCCCACTCGATCGAGTGGGCCTCCAAAAGGCCCACTGTCGCCTTCTGGCTGGGCCACTCGATCGAGTCCATCAGGGCACTCGATCGAGTAACCCTAGACGGGGGTGGGGGAGCATTCCTATATATACACCCCTTTGCAACCTCTTTACACAACTTTCGAAATCCTAATTTTTACTCTATACACACATACAACTCTTCTACCCTAGCATCTAGTAAGCATCAAACCCTAAACCACCATAACTCCATCTACATAATCTCGAACTCACGCCTAAGCCACAACTAGACGAGTCCTATACCGAGAATACGAAGCATGTAGGTTGAGGGTGCATACAAACCCGATTTCTTCCCTTTTCTTCTCTTCTTTCCTCGCGTCATCTTCCTCGTCTTTCTCATCTTCTTTTTTTCATTTTTTAATATTGTTAATACTAATAGTAATAACACATTAAAATACTTGCTAATTCGTGTCGAGCGTAAAGGATGACGGGATAAGGAAATCCGAATATACAAGGGTGTTTCACCCGATGTTGCCGGTCGCTTATCCCGACACCCCGAACGTTTGATTATTGAAGCGAGTCAACGTTAACAATAGCGTTTTTATTTTTTTCGCGTCGTTAGTCTCGTTTTATTATTCGCATCATCATTATCATCGTTAATATCGCATACATCAATTTCTAAAATTATTTCGAATTGAGCACGTTTAAAGGCGATATTAGCATAAGACCCTTCTAACCCTTTCACGAGTTGTAACAGTGGTGGAGCCCTCTCGAGGAGCCCTGCCCTAAACACTCAAAGGCATGATGGGATCGCAATATTTCCCTTTAAACGCGCCCGATTCCTTTTTTATGAACCGAGACCCGTTGATGCGGATCTGACATCACAAAATACCGCAAGGATTTATTACGATGTCGAGATGTGGAGGGAATCATTTTTTTCAATCAAGTTTAAAGCGTCGTTCTTTGGATTCGATACCGACTCAATAGTCGGATATCGTATCTTATCGAATTAGTCAACAAACTTAACTAATATGAATTCGTTGATGCTAAAATAGTTGTCACATAATTCGAAAGAATTAATACGACACTATAAACGCGGAGTTAATTTATTTCGTTTTAGTTTAATTTAAACGACTCACAACATCTTTTTCTAGATTTCGCTCTAAATATTCGATATTGATTCCAAAATCAAATATCGGACACGATGAGTATCAAAATCCGAATCGAGCATAAATCATACAATATTTCTGGCCGATTTGGCAAAATTAGCGATTTCCCAAAATCAAAAAGCAATTTCGAAATTTATGACCAATTACGAAACGAACCCTGGTTCGTACAGGGGGCACTCGATCGAGTGGCACCCCAAAACCGAAGCAGAATTGCTTTTTGAGTACCACTCGGTCGAGTCTCCCAATGACTCGATCAAGTGGCGACCTACTCGGTCGAGTCTCTTAGTGACTCGATCGAGTACCCCCTCAAAGTTTGGGCAGAATACTTTGTTCGAGACCACTCGGTCGAGTATTACGATGACCAGGTCGAGTGGCCTTTATCACGTCAAAACGTGAGCCCTCAACACATCTCGAGCCCCGTCAAATATTTTTATGACTTCGGTCAACATGTGTCAAGTCAATCACGTGTCACACTACTTTCCAAAATCATGCATCGTGTCGTTTACGCCATTCTATAGCATTTTTTATATCATTTGCAAACCATTATCATCGTTATTACCGTTACTAACTTGTTTGTTTATGTCTTTTTGATTTATTTCCGTTATTCGTTTTTTTGTACTAAAATGAATCTCGCATGCTAAATACAACTTTGACGTTAATTTAGATGCATTAAATCGATATAGCAACTTATCCTTATTTTCGCATGTTTAGTCAAAACAATGTTTGCATATCATCTCATCGTATTACTAACGCGCATATTAGAACATCAAACGATATCTTAGTAGAGGCCGCTAATGTGCGGGCGGGGTTGGGTGTTCTTTGTGAACTTCCCAACACGTACCCTCACCCCTTACTCAGAACCTCGGTTTCCGGATGCCCGAAACCGTTGGCGCACGAGAGTCATTCGATATAATGTCGGTATCGGTATCAAAATGCAAAGGGATGAACCCAATAAACTATGACATCCAAATGGGTCGTACTTTGTGCACGGCCCACTAAGATATAGAGTGGGTTCGAATGGGCCCGAACTCCCACAAAGTTCGGTGGCGACTCCACTTCGATTTAAATTTCAATTCGACCCATCTCATATGGAGATTCATTCGCCTCCCCAAACCCGCGCGTGGCTGCGTCGGGGTGGACCTATGTCATGTCCACTATACCCCACTTTTTACCCATTTCTTAATTTCTTCCCAAAAAAATTGGGGAGAAATACTTGAACTAGGAGGGAGTAGTATTTTATTTTTTAAAATCCTTGTCTATTTGAAGTAGTAGGAGTAGAAAAAATAGTACTAATAGTTGGACTCTCAAATATTATAATAGGAAAAAAAACAGAGAAAAGGAAAAAAGAAAAGAAGAGATGAAAGAGATCATATTTCTTACTTCCATGGTTAAATCTAGAAAGCAAAGAAATCATTTTAAGTGTTAAATGATTTTGTTAACTTGAGATAAGAAATCATATATCTTTGAAACAAGGTGTTTAATATATTCACCACAGAAACCATATATTTCTTAAAAGTGATTTCTAAACTTTACTTAAGGAAATCAATTTTTGGAGATGATCTCTTAGCCAAAGACACCTTTGACCTGGAGATCATCCCCAAAATGGTGTCTTCGGCCCTTTTGGAATGATTTCTTTGACCCTTTTTATAGTAGTGAATGGACTTGAGTTTTACCCTATCATTGACTTTTACCCTTTTGCTCAAGGTTTCACCTCTAGGGTTTGGACGAATTTAATCATGCTTTGGGACGATATTCCACTCTCTTGTGCTCATGTAAGCTCGAACATGCTCTCGGACAATGAATTCTTATCAAAATAGTAGGAAAACTACCCAAAAACACGTAAAATGCACAAGAGAGATCGCTAGAGTGAGAAAGACTCAAATAAGGCGATAATCGCACACAAATCTCACAAAAGTGATAAGAAAAAGGTTCTAAATGGGTGGAAAATCGGGCCAAATTTGGAACACAACTGATGCCCCTGCACCAGTCTTTGTTTTGCTTGAGAAGGGATTTTCATATGAGAAGAAGTTTTGTGAGCTGGTTTTGTAATATCCGTGTTTTATAATGGGTCAAACCGAGTGAGTAAATTATACTAAGTCAAACACGAACAATCAAGTAGTAAGTGTTAAAAGTACGGAACAAGTTACTAGACCCAAGCCCACGTTGCCTTTTCTTTTTCTTAAACTCCCTTATTAAACCCTAAAAAGAAACCCACGCCCCCTTTATTTTATAAACACCCCACCTGCCAAAGAGAGACCTCACAAGTCACACCTGCTCTTTATTTTACATCACGAATACCACACTCAAAGAGAGACCTCACAAACTGCCGCTCGTACGAGAGAGAAGAAAGGGAACCCTAGGAGTCGGATCGGATCACCGGAGGATCGTACGTGCCGCTTACGTATTCTAAACCGTCTTTTACATTTACCTAGTATGGTTAGTACGTGAATAATTAGGTCCATACATATGTCGATGTCGGGAACGTTGTTGGTGTGTAGTCGAATTATTGCTATTGTTGTCGTGGATTATTGTGGAGTCGGGTCAGCCATTGTCGTGTGTTATGGTAGTTGTCGGGAATTACATCAAGTTTTTGTTATTGCTTCCGTCATTGTCGTGAGAACCGATGAAGGGACGCATTAATGTTTATTTTCACTTGTGTCGGGTGGAGTAACCAGGCCGGTTGCCATTGTTGGCAGCGAGTTGAGGTTGTACTGTTGCGGGTGCCGATTGTTGTCATTGTTGACGATGTCGGTGCATTTTTATTTTTCCTAAGTGGTTAATTTTGGTGTGACGAAAGGGTAGGCGTGAGTAGAAAATTTGGTGTGTGAGGAAAGGTTAATTTTCTTAAGTGGTTAATGAATAGATAATGGAGTAGCTAGGTTGATTTATAGTATAATTTTGTAGGTGAGTAGGTTACCTGGTATTATAATTTTGTAGGTTGACTTAGACTGTTAGTTTCTTTTATTTATAATTTAAGGGATTTTCTACGTGGTACCCCTGAACTTTTTACTTTTCTACCTTGTACTCCTACACTTTTTACATGTATACATGGTACCCTTGTTGTAGACATCCACATTTGGCTGCAGGTGTCTATAGCAGTTTTCGACAAACACCCGATGATGATCGGACGCAAACGTGCTTTAACATACTCGAATATTGGCTCAAAATCGTTAGTATTTGGCTTGGGCTTTTTACGGAGTACAAATCTCACAAAACCAACCTTAAATCCAGGCTCAGTGGGTCATTTCCAATCAAATAAGACTAATTTTGGTCAAAACCGACACCCAGGACAAAACCGTCTTTTAGCGACCGGGTCAAACCTCGGTCAAAGACATTTTCTACACATAAAAATCAGTTGCGCCACTTTGAAAGTAGGACTCGAAGTCAAGGACTATACAAAAATCAGCCACAAAGAGGATCAAAGCAATTAAACAACTCCATTAGAGATAAAATTCTATCTCTAAAAGGACCTCCCACCCGTCCAGACCCACTCGATCGAGTGGACCGGCCCACTCGGTCGAGTAGGCTCATAAAACCCACGAGGATCGGTGTCAGACCGGGCACTCGATCGAGTACCATGCACTACTCAATCGAGTGGCCCTTTTCTATCCAAAACCGGAACTTCATCCTATCCAAAACCGGGTGTTTTCTTTCACCCAAAACCGGGCTTTCTCTATCCAAAGTCGGGGCATTTTCCTATAAATACCCCACCTCCCTCAACACAATAGACACCTTTTACGACAATCCCATACAATCCCACACACAACTTTACAACCCAACAACCAGAAAATTCAACAATCTTAGGAAAACTATACACACATACAATCCCGATCTTTCCTCTAGAAATCATTTAGGAAACCCGAGAGCAAAACTCGTCAAATCCCTTCCCAATTATACACACCATAACTCTCCTACATACATCTCGACGCTCCCGTGCCTAGGCCACTACTATACGAGTCTGTTTCCGAGATAATTAAGCATGTAGGTTGAGGGTGTTAACTAAAATCCCGATTCTCTTCTTCCTCTCTTCTTCATCTCATTTTCTTCTTCTTCTTTTTTTTGTTTTTTATTTTATTTCGTCAATAGCGTTTTTCCATCAACATCACGCATATATCAATTTTCTAAAACTATCTCGATTCGAACTCGTTTAAGGATGAACTTCGTATAAGACCCTTTTAATCCGTTTACGAGTTGTAACAGTGGTGGAGCCCTCTCGAGGAACCCCGCCCTAAACACTCAAGGGCATGATGGGATCGCGAATATTCCTCCTTAAACATGTTCGATTCCTTTTTTCAAGGTTAGAATGAAACCTGTTGATGCAAATCGAACATCACATAATCCGCAAGGATTAGTTACGATGTCGTGACGCGGAGAGAATCAATTTTCACTCTAATCAAACAAATAAAACTTTCATTCTTAAGATGCGATATAGACTCCGTAGTTGAATATTATGTTTAAAAGAATTAGTCAATAAATCGAGCTAGCACGAACCCCTTGATGCCGAAATAATTGTCACATAGTCCGAAAGGACTAATTACGACATTATAACACGGAGGAAAATATTTCATCCTAGTTCAATTTAAAACGACTTATAAACGTCTTTTACAAAATTCACTCTAAATATTAGATATTGATTCTATAATCAAGTATCGAATATGACGAGTATCGAAAATTAAGCCGAGTATAAATCGTATCATAATTTTACACGGCTTAATAAATTATCGATTTAACAATTAAAAGCAACGAACTGCTGTTCGTCAGGAGGCACTCGACCGAGTGCCTAGCCCACTCGATCGAGTGACACCCCAAAAAACCGGCAGAAGGGTTTTAAACAGGGCAAACGATCGAGTCTCCCCCATGACTCGGTCGAGTGGCCTCATTCACGCACCAAACGGGAGCTCTTCACATACGATAAGCCGTATCAAAGATTTTTATGACTTCGGTCAACACGTGTCAAGTCCATCATGTGTTCTACTCTTTTCAAAATCATGCATCATGTCTTATTATGTCATTCTAATTTGTCGTTACTAACCCGATTATTTCTATTTTCGTGCTTTATTTTCGCTGTTTGTTTTATTGTACTAAAACGAACCTCGCATGCTAAATACAATTTCGACATAATCCAAAGATGCATTAAACGACGTAGATCAAACACAATTCACATGTTTAGTCGAAAATACTGTTTGCATAACATTTCAACCAAATTACTAGCGCGCGTATTCAAAAACTGAACGATATCTTAGTAGATGCCGCTAAGTGCAGGCGGGGTTGGGTGTCCTTTGTGGGCTTCCCAACACGTACCCTCACCCCTTACTCAGAACCTTGGTTTCCGGATGTCCGAAACCGTTGGCGCACCAGAGTCATTCAATACACGGTAACCGATAATATCGGTATCGGTATCTCAATGCAAAGGGACAAACCCCATAAACTCTAAGATCAAAATGGTACGTACTCTGTGCACGGCCCACCAAGATATAGAGTGGGTTCGAATGGGCCGGAACTCCCACAAAGTTCGGTGGCGACTCTAACTTTGATTTAAGTTTCAACCCGAGAACCATCTCACACGAGATTCATTCGCCTCCCCAAACCCGCGCGTGGCCGCGTCGGGGTGGACCTATGTCATGTCCACAATTTGGCGACTCCGCTAGGGATAACTGATGTGTGACTTACCGTCGTTATCTTCAGGGTGAGACTCGAGGAGAAATCGTTCGATTAGTACAATACGCGTTTTAGTTTTACGGTTCATGCATAACCTCATTTTTTCCCGGGCCGGTACTGGCGACCGACGTCCCACTATACCGCGATATATTCCAAATTGGATATGTCAAGGTGTTCATAGCTAATTCGTATGGGTTTCGCGGCATGTTCTAAGATCAATTCGACTTAGAAAGTCCGTCCCGATTCTCGAAAAGGCCATGCACACTAGTATAGACCATATTTCGACCGACCGAGATTTAGTGTAAAGCATACATGTTATCGTCATAGTGCTTGCCTGACTACTTGCTGCTTGGTTTCCGTGTCATTTTTTTTTATAAAAAAAACATCATTTCAAAAAATGCGTCTTTTCAAAATATTCAATTTTCAAAAAATCGAAATGCTGCCGAAGTTTAGACTTAAGATTTGACTCAAAACAAACCTATTTCCTAGCCGGCATGCTATCCATTTCAATATTCGAATTGCCGATCCTCATACGATTTTCGAATTTTCAAAATTCCATTTCGATTTTTTTTTCAAATTTTCAAAATTCAATTTCGATTTTCAAATCTTCGAGATTCCATTTCGATTTTCAAATATTCGAGATGTCGTTTTCGATTTTCAAATCTTCGGGATCCCGTTTTCGATTTTTCAATTTTTCGAAAATTTATTTTCGATATTCAAATTTTCAAAATTCCCAATTTTTCAAAAGACGGGACCGGCTCCCAATTGTTTTCAAAATGCGAATTTATTCGCAACCATTCTAACATTTCAAAATGCCCGGTTCTATTGGCCCACTACCAATTTTAGACCGTTCTTTCAATTTTCAAAATTCAATCATTTCTTCAAAACCCTTCTTGTCCTAGGACCTACTGTAATCCGTGTGTCGGGTCTTTTCATAATGTTGTCGAAGGTCTATAGCGTCAAAACTCCGTCGATCCTACATCACGAGTTTCTTCCCCATCCTAGTCCGCCTTTTTCTAAAGGCACAACCAACCAACACGAGTCATACACTCGTAAATGGAAATTTAGTTTAAACACTCGAGTCCTAACTAGAAAGTCCCACGTGACCTTTCCCTCTAGTAGGACGGTCCTCACGACCTTTCCTAAGAGAATTTCGCCAATCTTTTAATCCGTTAGTCGAGTCATCCCAATTCAAGAATCCTTTAACTTAAGGGTCTACCCTAATCACATGGCCATCCTTAATCAAGTCAAGTCGAGGGTCTCTAGCGTCGAAACTCTGTCAATCTTACATCGCAAGTTCCTTACCCCGTCTGCCTTTCCTCGAGGCCGAGTCAACCTTTTACTAGGCATAGCCCTATAACAAAAGGTTCGTGATTCTTACGTCTAAGGGTCACTCGTCCGACACTCGAGTCTTAACAAAGTCTTAATCCCACTCGGGGGCTACCCTTCAGCAGAGCGATCAATCACGGTTGCTCTAAGGGTCATGTCTTACGCGTGTTGTCTCACGTACCCCACTTTTGAGTCACTCAGATGCCACACTATCTGAGTCCTATCAGAGTCTTTAGTCTCACTTGGGGTTGTCCTCCACCCGAGCATTCGACCACAGTCACCTTAAGGGGTACCTTACGTTCATCATACACCGGCGTCCTTATGATGCCTTCTTCGAGTCGTACATATGCTACGAACACTCGAGTCTCCTAACGGTTTAGGTCGCCACGGTTGGCCTGAGCACGCGACGCGGTCAAACACGGTCGCCCTATTTTCGGACTCACCCTCGTGCAGCTTGAGTCTCATCGTCGAGTCCAAGCCAGGGTCGTTACCTTGTCTAGGTCAACGTTCGAGTATCCTGGTCCAAGAGTGTTTGTCGACCCGTCACCCCGGGTCGTGTATAGTTTGACTCCCTCTCTTACATTTGCGCAAAGTCGAGTTTAGGCGAGTCGTGGCACCTGTCGTTTTCTACAATCAAAGACCTTACCAAAAAAGAAACAACCAACCGAACATTCGGAAGTCCGGATTTGATTCGAGTCTAAGTCTGAGTCCGAGTCTAGATGTAATCCCCTATAAATTCTAATGCAATACAGTGGCGGAAACACTGTAGATTTGGGATTAAAACACACTGATGTTCTATATTTTACAGAAAGAACGGTCAGTCAATACAAATGCCACTTTTTACAAAAGGGCTAAAAATAAAAATTCTCCAAATGGGATTAAGAATCCATAAATAAATATAACTCAAGCGGAGTAGGATCCACGCCACTCGCTAGCTCACACCAAACCCCGGAACAAATAATACCTGCCATGTTATAAACATAACAGCCACAATTCAGTGGGGAGCAACTCAGGCAGTTCTCCCAGCCATATTACATAATATTAGAGCATAATTACTATTTTATCAAAATAGTTGAAAACTGAAAACATTTAAAATGATACGGTAAAATACTTCAAAATGATTGTCAACCTGCAAATCAATGTCAATCAATAATAATAACGGCGTTATGGAAATCAATCAGTGTAACGGAATAGACTTTCACTAGGATCATACTAAACTAGGTTCGAGAATTCAGTCAGAACAAATTAGACTTCAGTCTCTAACTAGGCAACTCAAACTATAACAGGACTGCGTGCAGCGAGGTCCTGGCTTAAGTAATGTACAACCCTCCTGGACACCAACCGTAATCCAGTTCAACCCGACGGTGACTTACACGATGCGATATCTAAGTTTAAGGTCAAAATATACACACTCCTGAACACAAACCATGCTCAGTTCAACGACCAATGCGTCTCACATAGACACACCAGCTTTATAGTTGATGGCAAAAACGTATACCCTAGACTGTATTACTCTACCCGTACACTTGTTCTTATTTCATAACTCCAAAACAAAGCCGTTGTCGTAATTCGACAGGATTATCAAAACATTCTTAAAAGGAAACTTTCTAATTTTGGAAAACTTTCTTCAAATATTTACTTTCCAAAATGGGTATTATTACAATTAGAAATCGTTCAACATTTGAATTATATAAAATAGTTATATTAGGCCTCGAGACATAAGCATTATACTTATTTTATGAATATATATATTTAACGATTAAAAGTCAACGAAAGTCAAAATCATAATTATTTCTCAAACGGTTGAAATATAAGTAATTAAAAGAATTAAATCACAAATTTACAGATTTTTCAGATTTGCACTGTCTTACTATAAAATTCATATTTAAATAATTAAAAATGAAAACAACGTAAGATCAGCGAGGTTGAAAAATTTAAAGGCTTAACTACAACTTTTGTTTCTGGAGTAAATCCAAAATTTAAACGTAGCAAAGGTTTTTACTTGTACTTTCACAAACTGGCAGAATTCGACACCCGATGGTATCTCATTAATAAAATACCTTTAAAAATTGATTTTGAAGGAAGATCAATTGGGAACATTAATTAGACTCTTCATAGTCTATGTACATAAATTATCCAGAATAAATTCAAAGTTTATCAAAGGTTTTAAATTAGGTTTTACAAAAATTGAAAGATTCGCGGAGTAATCCGACGTCTGTTCGTAAACTATTTATTGTGAACAAAATACTTGGAATTATTATACAAAATTTAAAAGACATAAACTAGACTTAAAATAAACAATAGTCTATTTTCAAAGGTTTCAAAAATAAAGTATTTAAACAGGAGAAATAAATCGTATAATAGCACTAATAGATTTCCAAACATGCTGTAACTTTGTTAAATACAATAAAACTTTCAATTCGATCGTTTATATTAAAAACACGAAAATTAAGAAATTAATTCTTATTTATACGTTTTAGTCTCGGCCTTAAAATAATTTTAGAAGATCGAAAACATATTATTATAATATAGTTTAAACACGCTTGCTAGTATAAGAATTTGATTTTAAAACGATACTACAAGCAACTAAAACATATATATCATGCAATACCGAGTCATGCCATCATGTGTTACCTTCATCGAGATCCGAGTCGATTATAATAACCATTTTCGTCGGAACTAGCGTGATTACCTACAAAATAAATTAACATATGGTATAAGAACCATATAAGTTAATAAAAGGAGAGAATGAGACGGGGAATAAGATCGAGTAATATAATTACCCTCGAGATTGGAATGTATAATGGACGAATTAGGTTCGAATTAACGAACGAGGCAGGCTGGAAAAGGGGGTGCCTAAACGACAAATAGCAGCAGAAATTACAGCAGCAGTGACGATCCGGAAAATCAGTCCCGAACAGCAACAACACGCACGGCAACAATAACAGCGGTGTAGCAGCATAACAGGACAGCAACACGTACAACATAACATCAATATCAGCAATGAACCAGCAGCAAAAGAAGAGGAAGAAAGGAAGAAAAGAAGAGGGAAATAAGAAGAAGAAGAAGAAGAAGAAGAAGAAGAAGAAGAAGAAGAAGAAGAAGAAGAAGCAAGGTCACAAACCGTAGCAACGTAATCGAGAACAAGACAAGAACGATTACAGATTTACAGCAGCACAAACACGGCAACAACACAGACAGCAACAGCAATAGCAAAACCACAGACAGAAACATCGACGAGGATCAGCAACGGCAGAAACACACGAACAACAGAGCAACAGTGCACCGTCAGAAAGAGAAGAAAAGGAAGGAAAAGGGAGAAGAGAAACGAATGAATTACCTGCCGACGATTCTAGATCGAAGATGTAGCAGGACACACAGACTGACCACCGAACGAGAAGCAGACGACATTAGAAGCAGCAGAACGAGGAGACGAAAAGAGAGATTTCTGAAGAAGATTGACGATGATGATGATGGGTGAGCAGCCAATTGATGAACGTGATAGAGAAAATGAACGAAAGGAGGGTGAAAGAGGGAAGAGGGGGAGCGGTTGATTAACTGAAGGGGAAGTGGGAAAGGCAACGTGACTCAATTAGGTTAGAAACAAATTGGATCGGAAATAGTACCACGAGACGGGTCAAGTAAACTACTCCGTAACATATATATATATATATATATATATATATATATATATATATATATATATATATATATATAAAATACTTATCGATACAAAAATAAATATTTGAGATAAATACGTAATTTAGAGATATCATAAATTAGTTCGAGAGGATTTATAAAATGTATCTCGAGAGTCAAATAAACGTTTCGATTAAAATAACGTTTCACGAGAAAGTAAACGAATGTTCAGCGAAAATGAATTAAATTGATTTCTCGAAAACAAAATAATGATTTTTCAACGAAAGTTTAATAAAATGATTTCTCGAGGAAATAATAAATATTTCAACGAGTTTCGAGTTGGAAAAAGAAATTCGAGTTAAAATAAAGATTTTAGGACTTCAAGATGAATTAAAAGTAAATCCGAGAAGAATTAAAATGGATTACGAGTTGAATCGCCAACGAAAATAAAAAAAATAAAATAAAAAAAATATGAATACAAATTTAATTTATAAAAATCAGGGGTGTTACACTAGAATACCCTACATCCTCATTTCCAAATCAAAGTCAGAGTCAGAGTCAGTTGCATTATGTCTTCTTTTCACAATCCAATAAAATAAGCTTTTTTCGATCTCTCATATATGCTTTCTTTATCTGTTTCCGAGAACATGATAAACTCCATCATACACTGTGAGCACATGCACGTGACTATTATAGGCACATCTATAATGACTACAGGAAATCGAGACCCGTGTTTTCCTTTACCTGTTCCATGTCTGACATAGAAAGCCACATAACTACCCTTAGTAGGAGCGGTATCGAATCCTATGACAAATCTAGGTAGTCTCCTGTTTGGGTTCAAGACGAGAGGCAAGCCCACTTCCCACAATAAACACTCTTCCAATAAGATCAACCAATCCCTACCTTAGGTGTTAGTCGGACAAAAAAAATCAAAAGCCCAAGAAAAAAAAAGCAAAACCATGATAAAAAAAAGCTGGACAAAAATAAAGCAAAAGTCCAAGAAAAAAGCAAAAGGCCGAAATAAAAAAGCAGGCCATCATAAAAAAAAAAGGCACCCATGACTGGGGCTAAAATGTCAACCAAAAAAAATTCAAATACCCATGACCATGGTTATCAGTCAACTCAAGTGAAAGTCCCTTGACCGGGGTACGGTCAATTTCAAATTATCAATGCCCATACCATCAAATAGGGAAGAAATAATCAAGTTGGTCAGCTAACACCACATCTAACCTTCCCGCATTACAAACCTCAAGACCTTCTCGAGACCTAGGATAAGAGATAGCCGGAATTTTGAGGATTTAAGCTCCATAGGATACACCCTAACCACTAGGGCCGGACATGGAAACTAGATCCCGCATTATCAAACCTACCCCGATCGAAGTTCGAGTCATTTTTACTCAACTTTCACCTTTCATACCACATTACAATACCTTACCCTCGAAGTCTTAGCTCCACAAAATCGAGCTCCAGATTTCGAAATCATCAAAGCCACTTACTACCTGGCACCACATTTCCAAAAACATCCGAACCAGTTACCAGCCCCAAACACGGGAACTCAACCTGCGGTCGGCATAGAACATGCGCAAATAGCTCACAGTCACAGGATCACATCCTAACCATTCTAGCCCTTTGATCCAGACATCACTGGGAATGCACCTAGCCTACACCATCGTTATGGCTAGTTACACACAAAGCCCTAATAAACTAGGCACCATAACATATCTTCCAATTCACCGCACGTGAATACGTAGGCAGCCTTTCAACAAGGGCACAACCACCCACATTGACACACATTCAAAAAGCACCATCATTCCGGTCACGACACTGTCATGTTCTCAACGGTTCGCTTTGTCGTCCTAGGGGCTTCTATTAGACAGAAGTTCTCCATCCACTTACAAAATCCAAAGACTTTCAAAAATCTATCCACCTTTCTACAGTGTGTCCTAGTACTCGGCTCAGTCGAAGACGAGAATCCGTCAAGGACTCAAAGTAACACCTACTTTGGGAATGTACCCCAAAACCAAAAATTCAAAAGAGCACTAGACTACAGAATTGTTACTGCTGAGTCCTGTCATGCAAAAAACAGTCTCATTACAGACTACTGCAATCCCTCTATAGCACATCCTTTTCATTTTGATGTTCGACCGTGTTGCCACTCGCCTAAGCTACGGAATAGCGCAGCTTAAGAGTCTTGTCTTCTTAGGTGGTCCACCCCCTACCGAGTCACGGTCCAACCCCTCGAGAGTCCAGACATGTCTGTCAACTCGTTCTGTCGCGTCCAGAGTCGAGTCTGTCGGTAGGCCTCTTTCTTCAAATTCTTGCTTTGAAATCTGCAAAACTTAGCCATTTGAGAAAATCCTTTACGAGAAGGTCAAATTTCAGTCTATTTAAACTGCAAATTTCTTTTCTACCCTTTTCAATTTTGAAAACCCATCTTCTAGCATGTGAGTTATTTTCGGAACTTGCCATCTGCTATATTTGCTATTTCTGCTTATATAACTAACATTTCAGGTATCAACTTGTGCTTCCCAATGGAACGTCAGGTTTTTATCTCCCCAGCATGAGACGAAATTTCACTTAAAGTGGCACATGCAAATTGGGATGTATCTGCAAACAGATACACCTAGGGCTACTTAGGCAAGCTCCTGCGTAATTCCGAATTGTGATGTGTCTGCGAACAGATACACCCAGAACTTCTTAGGCAAGTTGATAAGTGTGTTTTGTAGTGCTTATTTGTTGTATCTGATCCCGGTTTCTCTTGTGGAATCGCTCTTTGAAGCGGTTTCTAGGCTACTTACGCTTCTTCTAGTTCATTTTAGGTTCTTAAGACCAATCTTGGAGAGGTGGAACGTTTTCGAGTCGTTTCCGACGCTTTTGGAGCCAACGAAGAGAAGCAACGATCACCCGGTAGCTTAGACTCGATCCCGAGCCCTTGCGACCCATTCCCGAGCCCCTTACACTCGATCTCAAGCACCGAGAATCAATGAGAAGCCTATGAGAAGCAAGAAGGGACTCTTGAGAGCATATTTGAGGCCTACAAGACCCATCCCGGTCGGGATGAAGGCCATCACGACCGGGATGAAGTGACAAGTGAAGACAGCCTACTGTTGGCTCATCCCGGCCGAGATGATGATCCTTCCCGGTCGGGATCATCACCCTTCCCGGCCGGGAAGGGCCCAGCTCAACCCGCGTCACTTCTTTTCATCTCCTTTGCTCGTGAATCCATATAAATACTCTTCCTTTGTATTGTTTAAGCACCCTAGACTCCTCTACATTATTCTAAACCCTAATTAGACTCTCTTCATCCCTAGCTTAGTTTACATTAATCTTTCCTTAATTATTGTTAATCTTAACTTAATTTAGTTAGTTAATCTTGTATTAAGAATTCTCTTGAAGAATCCATCAATCCTTGACAAATTTTGGTGGAGATTTTTGGGTGTTCTTTTAATGCAAGCTTTCATCTTTTCATCTTATTGTTAGTTGGTATAATCTCTTTTCTCTTAATCATTGTTTAATCTTTCATGTTTCAATCTTTGTTTATTGTTCTTGTAGTACTTGTCTAAGAAAAGCATGCTCTCACAGAAATTATTTTGCCTTCCGAGCATAATTCTCACGCCCCTTACCGGGTTCATGCATTGCCCATTTTGGGGCACCGAATACTTGAGAGATTCACCCTTCTCTCAGCCAACGGGCTACCAAATGGCACGGCATCATCTGCCACGACAATACAATCTCCACTAACAACCTCCATTAACCTGATATATGAACATCAGACACATGATTTGAGCTTGCTCAAGAATAGATAGCTTGCAATAATATGACAAGAACAAGAAAGTTGTATTACCTTTACGGTGAAATTCTGGTCATGTATAGGTTTTGTATTTGTAGCTGGGGGAACGTAGTTTGTCCACATCTATGATACATGGTTCGAAGTTCGATGCGGTTCGAATTCGAAGTTCAGGTTCGAATTCGAAGTTCGGGTTCGAATTCGAAGTTCGAGTTCGAAGTTCGCTACCAACGGCGAACTGGGTTCGAAACATGAAATAGTTTAAATATAATATTAAATTTATTGTAGTTAACTAGAAAGAATTATGGTAGTAGTCCATGGGTTAAAAGATAAATTTTGGTGTGAAATAAAATAAAGGAGTACAACTATATATAATCTGTACTACTTGTCACTTCTTACTAGGAGTCAATCAATTAAAGAAATAAAAAAAGTAAGATAGACTATTAATTTGTGTAATTTCAATTACCCCACCCACATTACTAGAGTAAAAGAAATAGTAGTAATATTTTTATACTCCCAGTAAACCTAACCACCCACCCATATTGTCAATCTCCCTCCAATAAATTTACTTTTCTTCATCTATCCTCTCTCTCCTTCAATGGCGCCTAGGTTTATTCTCTCTTCTTCAATGGTGTCCAGGTAATTGAAAAGTCTATTTACTTTATTTCATCCTCGTTCCATTACACTTTGTATCCTGGGTAATAGTTCGCTCATTCCACCATTATCAACTTATCAACTTGCCTACAAAATAGGGCATTTTGTATCCTGGGTAATAGTTCGCTCATTACACTTTGTATCCTGGGTAATGCATTTTCAAAGTGCGAACTGGGTCGCGAACGACCGGAGTTCGAAGTCGGACGAACCAGTTCGAAGTTCGTGCCACCGAATTCCGAACCTTGTATCATAGGTCCACATCCTGATTCTGTTTTACTTTGCTTCTAGCTCTGCCGATTTTAGTTCCTTTTTATCCTTGTCATCCAGCAGTTTTCCACTCCATTCAACATATTTAGCTAACCCTGCATTTTGAAAATCAAACATCATCTCATTTGAAACCATGTCAACAAAAACACTGAAAAAAAGCTTTAAAACAATAGCCTAGATCATTCGCCATCTAACAGTGTACATGCAAGCGATATATATCGCACTAGTCAATCAGCCACAAAGAAGCATGCACAGAAGCAACTGATTTATTTGAATAAAAAAATCCTATCCATTACTCAAAAGCAAAAAATGAATAGGTAACACTGTAACAGATTAGCAAATAAAAAACTCCTTTTGTTTATTTTAATTGACGCCATTTCCAAACGGCATAAGTTTTATTAAAAGACAAGTGGGAAGCGTAAATTTGTGATAAAATTGTCAAAATGTATGGAGATTGGAAACTGTAAATAAGTAAGAGGGTCATTAGATGGGAAGTGGAACCCATAAACTCGAAACTATTTTTTCTTTTACTGTCAAAATTAATCGAATGAGACACATTTAATGTACTAGTTTAGATAACCTTAAAAAGAATATATAGTGAATCCAGATGAATGGCATATATAATTCTAGTACTTCCATCGCGAACCTCTGAAGCACCAGATACCTTTGAAGGGACGAAAAACATCAAGAGTAAGTCAGAAAGGTGCAAACCATTACATTAAATTCCTTCAAAATCATTAAATCCGGATAAAAAGCCATCAATAACTGACTCAGTATACTGAAAGTATCGTAATAAGTGCGAATAATTTGCTATATGCTTAAAGAAAAACTTATGACATTGCTAGACAGATAGTCATAATACAAAGCAACTGAACTACCTTGCTCCATTTCCCTAAACCCTGCTCCTTTGCTTGTTGTTCAAGCCGCAGTAACTCTGCAGCATCCTTGTTTGCTTCACTTTTCTGCTCCTTGACCTGGTTGTACACAATGAGACGGTTTTCACAAGGAAAATGTCGCCGAAAAAGCAATCAAATATTCGACATAAAAAGTCATTGTATAACAACATGAAGTAAACCTTTGCCCAGCCATTAGCAACCACCAGCTTTGAAACATTTTGAGAGGTATTGCCCCAAAGGAGTACTGTAGCAAACTCCCTAGCCATTCCTAATTGTGTAGGTGGTGTGGCATGGGTTAATAAAGTTACCTCCTGCAATCATAATACAATACGAAGTACAGAGTACTATGTAAGTTATAAAAGTTCAGAGCTCTAAAATGACACATGACGGCAATTCATAATTATCAGCTGATGTCAGTTAAGATATATAAATGTTCAGACATTAAGTAAGAATCAACATGTTCATCACTGGACATTAACACATTTCTGTACGATTGACTCCGCATTTTGATGACAAATGACGCTGAAAGCGAAAATTCATTGATTGCCAGCAGGCCCAGCACATAGTTAACTCTTAATGTTGCTAAGTTCTGAATCCATCTTGCTTCGGATGAGAGTAACCACCACCTCCCTCCATTTTCTTCATCATTCCCACCTTCTATTACCCCCATGATAATTAAGTTAATCTGAGGTTAGACTTGAAGGACAAAATGAAGCAAAAATCATGGCAAAACACAGTAAAATGTTCCTTAAAAAAAACACACTGGCAATCACCATTTCTGTAAATGGCAAAGGGGGGATGCACTTGATCCATATCTTTTGTTCCAAATTTTACACACACGAGCCGACAAAACACTAACACAACCTCCAACTTTTCAACTCGAATTTCTATAAAAAGAATGAAGAAAACAACAAAACAACCTCCAACTCTTGCGCTCAAATATCTACCCAAAGTAGGCAACGAAACACTAAAACAACAAACTACTGCACCACCTCCAACTTCAACTTGAACTTGAAACAAAATATGAATGCAAGTTGCAACAAAGTATTAGGACACGTAACCTACCCAAAATGACAAAATCTTCACAAATGGCAAGTTAAAAAACTAATTCAAGTCATGACTTGGTAAACAAAGACAACTGACGTGAGAGCACCAAAGTTCAGAGCTCTTCGCTACAATTCTACAATTCTTCGCTACACAAGACAAAAAGCATACAACTCTTTGTCTTTCTCTGTCAGACGAAGGCGAAATCCTACAAAATCCTCACAATTCTTCGCTGCACAAGAAATCGTTTGATCGAAGCTAAAAGTATAATGTCATACACGTGAATTCACAGATTGTTTTCAATCGGAAACCGAATTAAACCCAAAATGCAACTCGAAAACAGTTACTCCAACTCAAAAACAATAACTCGAAACGATTAAACCCAATTTATAACACAATTCAAAGAAATTCAAAGAAATTTGAAATTTCAACACAAACCCACACAGAAAACCCAATTCATAACACAAAAAATTCAATTCGATTGATATTAGGGATGGAGAACAGAAGCCGGACGATGAACAGAGAGGGCGACATACAGAGAGGGCGCATATAGAGGAGGCGAGCGTTCAATGATGGAGGAAGGATGGTGGCGAGCATTCAACACAATTGAAGGATTCTGGAGGATCGAAGGCTTGAAGGCTTCAACAAGAACAGATTGAAGGGTTGAAGGATCGAAGGAGTTGTGGAGTTGATTTCGTGAAGGTCGATAGTTTTGTTGCCATCGTCGAGGAGATTAATTGGGGATACGGGGGGTATGATTTCTGAATTGGGGGTTCAACTGAATTTGGGGATAAGGAGGGTGTAACCCTAAGTGTTGCGCTATTTGGGGCTATGAATACTAGGTCAGAGTTTCTGAAATCTTAAGAATTCGAGGGTTTATTAGTTAATAGACATGGGCACTAGTTTATTAGTCTTATTTCAATATACATGGGTTTTTCATGTGCTCTACATATATTCATATTGTAACACCCACTATTTTTTCTAGTGCCGTTAATTATTCTGTTGTGACTCCGTCATGACTCTATGTCAATTTCGTCTTCTATTTCCTTCATCATTCTGAATTCTTATTATTATTTTTTGGGTTTTTCTACGTTGTACCCTTCTGTTTTTCCGTTTTCTATCATATACCCCTCCTATTTTCTAAACCCCCACTTATGCCCCTGTAGTTGATTAATTTCATTAAGCGTGACCTAATTACAATTATTCTACCAAAAATCCTTTTTAATTTTCATCTCCGTCTCCTATGTTTTCTCTAATTCTAATTTTGCATACATAATTTCTGATTTTTTTCTTCATTTTTATCATAACTCTTTCACTTTTTATTTTAAGTGCAACATCAATGCTTTGTTTGTTAATGTGATTAAATTAATTTCGTTAGAAATCAGTAAAATATCATTATTTTCAGCTAAAGAATAAGCTGGGGAGAAAGTGGAAGAAAATCAATAAGGTAAAAAAAATAAGAAGTTGATGTATAAAATGAGGAAAATGGGGTATATTAATGAAATAGAGGAAAAGTTGGGGAAAATTGAGGGAATACGAGTCCAGGTCGTCAAAACTAGTTATGTCATAGTCTAGAATCATTGTCATGTCACCTAATTAACTAAACATTAGACGGATAATTATGATTAGGTCACGTATCATGAAGTTAATCGACTATAGGGGTAGTAGTGGGAGTTTTGAAAATAGGAGGGGTACATGGTAGAAAACGGAAAAACAGGAGAGTACAACATAGAAAAACCCTTATTTTTTTGAGTCAAATAATATTTATTTTTATTTTAAAAGATTTTAATTCTTGTAAACCTATTTATTTGATTTTCATTGTAAACTATTTATTTTTGCGCGTGAAGTTCTATTTTTCTACGAACTAACGTTTTAAGCTTGGAATTCAGTTATTTATTTTTCCTAAATGTCTAAACACATTTATATAATATTTCCAACTAAGAAATATTTTTATTTACGAAAAATTTAGCCTTTAATCATTTTATTACAAAGTTTCGTAAATAATTATTTTCTATCGCGAGGTTTACTCGAATTGCTTTGAAATGCTTTTAGTAATTATACGATTCTTATTTTATCAACCTACATTTAAAAGAAACACTTTTTGGCCCCTTTTTAGACCGTGACACCCATGGTCACACATCTTCACATTTTTTTTATTTGGTTTTATAAAGTGATTAAAGCCTTAGATATTTTTATTACCTTAATGAATTTGGTGACTAATTGCAAAACTTTTCACTCTCCCTTGTTAATCCATTTTGTCTGGTTTTTTAAGTGTATCTAACATTGTTTTCATCAATTTTTAAGATCATATTCATTCACACAATTCACATAATTCATTTCTTTTCATTCATTCTCATTCAACCACATTAAACAAAGAAAATACTCTTCAATTCCTTCATATTGGCCATGAGTTTCAGCCATATTTTCCAGCCCAATTTTGTCCTTAATTGAGTCTTGATCGTCTCATTTTTATCGTAAAATAATCGTCATTCCGATCCCTTCGTTAAAGTAATAATCGATGTTGTTTTCGATCGTTATTTTCCTTGATTTTCTTAGTTTTCTCATGGCATTTTTCCACCATGCTTTTCTTGTGTTGAAGGATTTTTGAATGATCCCGAAGCCGACGAATTTATAATCGACTCGAATTTGGGTTAGAGGTAACGTCGATGTTACTCGGTATTTCATGATTTTAATTGTGTATTTGCATGTATATATTTTTATGTTTTATTTTGGCAATATATGTATGTCATAAAATTTGGAAAATTTTAAAAAATTGAAAATTTGCATGTTTCGGTATTTTTATCGCTTTTACGAGATTAACGATTAAATCGTCATATTAATTTGTAAAATCGTAATATTCGGCCTAAACATGAAATATATGTTTATATTCTGGAAAAATGTTGTTTTTTAATGATTTTTAATAATTTAGTATTTTTCTGATATTTTTGATATCGATTATTGAATTATTACCGTTATCAGACAAAAACAATTAAAAGTCGATTTTTAGTTCTAGTACTTAAACATTTTATTTTAATCTGATTTTTGACGTGGTGAAACTTTCTGATGAAATAGAATTTTATGAATTGTTTCATAATTTTTCGGAATTGTTAAGTGGATGAATTAATTAATCACTTTAAATCATCGTTTATCGTTAAAACCGTGTTTGTCGTTTAAATTCTCGATTTCTGGTCTTTGGTTTAAATCTGGAAAAATTATGATTCTGATGATTTCATATTAAAATATAATTCTATGATTTTTAGTGCCTTAATAAAATGTTAGGAACGATAAGTTTTATTAATGGAATCGTTAATTGTGAAAACGAGTTTTAAAGACGGTTTTGACGGAAGTTGGTAAATCTGGAACATTGGAAAATCTGGAAAATTAGTATAATCTGGAAAATGATGATTTTTAGGTTTAATAATAATTTTTAGACATTAATACTTAAATCATTTTGTAATTACTATTTTTATTAATCGTTATTGTCGAAATTGGACGATTAACGAGAAAAGGCTTTAAAAACCGAGTTTTAGGATTCTGGAAAATTTTCTTTTCTGGAAAGAATGTCCATAAATATATTTTAACTATTTTACGTAATTTTTGTACTACTTATTAAAGTCTTTAATTAATAAGTATTGATTTTCGGACAAATTGTGATTTATCGTTAAAATGCTTCGTCTTACCTAAAAGAATTATTTTTCCAGCAATTTTGAAAGTATATAAATCTGAAACTTTAAGAGTTAAATCATCCCTTAACATACTCTAAATGTATTTGTTGGTTTAATTAAATAAAGACGTTCAAATATTTAATTTGATGTTTGCCGTAAAATCTTATTTATAATTTTATTGTCGAAACTAATAATAATTAGGGAATTTTAGCTTTATAACTTTTGAAAACACCCTAATTAGTAATATTAAAATGTTTAAGACATTTTTAATCATTTTATAACGCTTATACGATATTTTAATAATTTCATAAATTAAATGTTCACTTTGGTAATTAATATCGTTAAGGCCGAAAGTATTAGTTTTATAAATCTATATCGTTTACTAAAAATGTGATGTTAGTATAAACTAATATTTTCGCTATTTTGATATGATGCTATTTTTGGTAAAATTTCTAAAAATAGAAGTTTCCTAAAATAGAAAGTTTCCTAAAATAGAAAGTTTCCTCTTTTGGAAAGTGATTCCTTTTTCTTTTGTTCTCCTATTGTTTGTATTGAATACATCTTTTAAATATCGACAATGGATTGTTTTGGAGCTATGGAATAAGGATAAGTGTGGGTTTAGAGTAATATAGTCTGGGATGTACGTTTTGTCATCAACTATAAAGCTGGTGTGTCTATGTTGAGACACATTGGTCGTTGAACTGAGCATGGTTTGTGTTCAGGAGTGTGTATATTTTGATCTTAAATTTAGATATCGCATCGTGTAAGTCGCCGTCGGGTTGAACTGGATTACGGTTGGTGTCCAGGAGGGGTGTACATTACTTAAGCCAGGACCTCGCTGCACGCAGTGCTGTTATGGTTGAGTTGCCTAGTTAGAGACCGAAGTCTGATTTGTTTTGACTAAGTTCTCGAAGCAAGTTTAGTATTGTCCTAGTGAAAGTCTAGATTCTACATTAATCCTATCCATAACGCCATTTTGAATATTTTTATTATTATCGATGTAATTTTGATTTGCAGGTTGGCAAGTGTTTTATGTTTTCTTCGGAAAACTCATTTTTATTATATTGTTTTGATAAGTGAAGTTTTTCACTGAAAGTTTATTTTTATTATAATGTGTTTTACTGTTTTCCATTTTTACTATTTTTCTATAATAGTAATTACAGTTTTAAAATCCTGTTATACGGCTGGGAGAACGTTGACGTTGCTCCCCACTGATTGTGGCTGTTATGTTTTCAACATGGCAGGTATATGTGTTTTCCTTCGGGTGGGCTAGGGAGCAGTTATGGATGCTGCTTGTTTTAATCAAATCACTGTATTATGGATTGTTAAAACCCTTTTTATGGATTTTATTTATTTATTTATTTTGTAGCCATTTTTATTTTGTGGCTTATGTATTGACTTACCATTTTTATTTAATCAAGACATAGCTACAGTGTGTTATAATCCCACTTCTACAGTGTTTCCTTCACTGTATTGCGTTAGAATTTCTAGGGGATTACACATATATTGTAGACATAGGGTTTACTCTGAACTATGTCTATAATTTATAGACATGGGTTTAAATTTTGACCTATGTATATTCTCTTTTATATACATAGGTTTTTTAAATAACCTATGTCTATTAAAAATAGATGTGGGTTTTTCTTTAAACTTATGTCTATTAGGTCATGTCTATGACTAATTTTGTAGTAGTGTATTCTCACGTTTGTTCCAAGTGTGTAGTGCATGCCTAGGAGGAGAGACGACTTCTTTCTCTTCAATCCAGAGCTGGAGAGACTATTTAGAGCCTTTCGCCAACGGACGATTGATCGGGTTAGAAATTCTCAACCGGGTACTAGCAATATCATTGAAGAACAAGCTCAAGGATTTGACGTGAACGAACCACCTCAAGGCAATACCGAAGGGACCTTCATCAATCCCTTTGGTCCTTCTTCTAGTCATTCTTCTCAACCTAGTTCTCCTTCAACATCTACATCAACACCATCTACACCATCATCTCCCGCTTATCCAATAATGCCTAAGTTCTCTTCTCATTCAACATTCACGGAAGACGTTTTGCCCGGTCCCATCGCTTTACCGACCGCTTACGCCGGAAATTTTGTGGTAAAAACGCAATTTATCCAATTGGTTGAAAGAAGTCAATTTAGTGGGTTACCAACAGAAGATCCTCATCAACACATGAAAACCTTCTCGAATTATTGCGATGCCATCTCACAACCGGGAATAACCCAAGACCAAATCCGGTGGGTCCTATTTCCTTTTTCTTTGATCGGCAAGGCAAAGCAATGGCTCAAGGGCCTCGACAAGACGGCTCTTGGTATAGACACATGGAAGAAGCTAGCTCTAGCATTCTACCAACAATTTTATCCACCGGAGAAGACTAATCTATTGAGAGCTTCAATCACGGGGTTTCAACAACGTGACGAAGAAAGTCTTTACGAATCGTGGGAAATGTTTAAGGCCTTGATCCGTTCTTGCCCCCATCATGGTTTATCACAATGGTTCCTTGTCCAACAATTTTGGAATGGGTTATATGAAGAGTCAAGGGCCATACTCAATATGGGGTCTAATGGAAGGTTTACCGAGGTCAATGATGATCAAACATGGGCAAGGATTGAAGAAATGGCGGTCCACAATTCCCAATATAGTAGGCCTAGGAAGGTGAATCGAGGGGGAAGGCACGAGATTGATGTCATCACACAACTTAGTGCCGATCTTAGAGCACAATTGAAGACCCATGTGGATACCATTGATAAGAAGCTCCAAAGCCATTTTGATCAAGGTCAAAGCACAAGTTCTTCCCACCAACATTTAATTCATCAAGTTAATGTTATAGGAGTGGTTCCTCCTACTTCTTATTATGGGATATGTGAGATTTGCGGGATATTTGGGCATGAACCTCAACATTGTCGAGGTAGTATTGAGCAAGTGAATACTTTTCAAGCATACAAGCAAGGTGTTCCATATTTCCCCCACAAGCCTCAAAATGTGCAAAATCAACATATGTTCCAAGCTTCCCAAAAACAATCTCAACAACAACACCGTCCATTCTATGTTCCTCCTCCCTTAAGGGACAACAACCAAGGCTACCAAGGTTATCAAGGCTACCAAGGTTATCAAGGCAATCAAAGGCCTTTCAACAACTTCCAACAAAATTACCAAGGTGCCTTCAACAACAATCAAGGGTTCCATCAAGGGAACTTCAATCATCAAGGTGGTTTCCAAGGAAACCAACACTCTCAAGGCCTAAATCAAGGCAATTCTCAAGGGTTCCAAGAGAACTTTCAACAACAACAAGGGTCCCAAAATACTCAACAAGAAAGCAAGCAAAGAAGCCAGTCTCCAATTCATGATTATGGCATTCCTCTAGCCATTACCAATACCCCACACAATCAACAATCTCCACCTAGAGATCCGGAGATACAAAAGACAATCTTGGAGATACAAAGAAGCCAATTGGAGATGCAAAAAGCTCAACAAGAATTCTTTACTCACCTTCAAATGGAAAACAAGGCAAGAGATACGCATGTAAAAATGCTTGAAACCCAACTAGCTCAAGTAGCTTCGGGTAGTTCTTCAAGACAAAAGGGTCAACTACCTCCTCAAGGTGTACCTACAAAATTTGAACATGTGAATGCTATCACCTTGAGGAGCGGTGCATCCTATGATTCTCCTTTGTATCCTAATGAGCATGAAGCAATAAAGGAAGTGCAATCTCAATCTCAAAGCAATGAAAATTGGGGAAATCTCATGGAGGAGCAAGTCTTGTGGGAGGTTGAAAAACGTATTGAAGACAAGCTTCCCCCATCCCAAGAAGAAGACAAAGCAAAGAAAAAAATGTCAATTGAAAAGTCCAAACCTAATGAGCATGACCGGGTACACATCAAGTTGCCTTTCCCAACAAGGCAAATGAAGACCAAGGTGGATGTTCAATTTGACAAGTTTGTGGATATAGTGAAGAAATTGGATGCGAGCATCCCTTTCACCGAGTTAATTACCCAAGTCCCGGAAAATTCATGAGAGAAATCTTGGCTAGGAAGCGATCCTTTGACAAGGAAGAGACTATAGCGTTCACAAGAGAGATGAGCGAGCTCATTCAAGGCTCTACATTTCCTAAGTTGAAGGATCCGGGTAGTTTCTCAATTCCGTGCACCATAGGGAACTTGAAGATTGAAAGGGCATTATGTGATTTGGGAGCGAGTGTGAGCATTTTTCCCTATTCTACTTGTGAGCGACTTGGGATGAAAGAGCTTAAGTGTACCTCGATCACACTCCAAATGGTCGATCGTTCGCTTAATCGACCATTAGGAATGTAAGAGGATGTGCCATTAAGAATAGGGAAATTCTTCATTCCGGTCGACTTTCTCGTACTTGATATGCCGGAGGATGCTATCACTCCCATTATCCTAGGGCGCCAGTTTTTACATACCGCCGGTGCAATGATCGACGTCAAGAACGGTAGGATTACTTTTGAGCTAGGCGATGAGAAGCTAGTGTTTGACCTTCAAGGCAGTACCTCGCCTACAAATGAAGAATCATGTAATATGATCCACGCCATGAAAGACATCGATCTAGGGGATGAGTCGGATGAAAGCTTGGAAGTTGACAACAATTTGGGTGAACTTGATAATGATGTTATTGAGCTTGGGGTGAATGAATACCCTTGTTGTGTGAATGAGGACAAGTTGCAAGAGAATAAGAAAGTTGAGCCGCCCTTGGGGCCACGTGAAGATAGATGGACGTTTGGGTATATACCGAAGGATTGCAAGTATAAGTTCAAGCCGGTGAACTTAGTAGATCGGAATGCCCCGGGAACGTCAAGGCTAGGTTGTGAAGACCCTTGGAGTGGAGGTTGGTATTCCACAAGCTTGATCGAAGATTTCTCGAGAGCCTTCGATTTGTTACTTCGTGCCCTTGAAGGCGATGGAGTTATTTATGACGTTGTTGAAAAAAATGGATGAAGAGCCCACCACTCTTGGTTTGACGTAGTTCCAAAAGAACCGTCTTATTGTATATATCTCTTTCTTATTCTTTTGTGTGTTTGTGGAATTCTTATTATTTGGTTGTTTGATGAGCGATGTGAGGGAGGGATTGTGATGGATGTTTTGAGCTTATTTGTAGGTGTGAAGTGAAGATGAAGTGTAGAGAAGAGAGGTTGTTTATAGAGCTTGGTTCTTGAGCAAGGAAGTCGGGTTTTTGAGCTTTTGACAAGCTTTTGGGGACGGGATTCTAAATCCCGGTGTGTTAGTTGCCATGTGGGTGAAGCTTTCAAGAGGATTGAAGGCAAAGAGGAGTCATCGCGACCGGGAAGTGTTTCATCCCGGTCGGGATGAAGTGTGCATGGAATCGATAGCTACTGACGAGCCATCCCGCTCGAGATGGTCAAGCTTCCCGACCGGGAAGACAGGGTCCCGACCGGGAAGAGTTGCTCCCGCCCGGGATCGGCGCCAGTAGCCTCATTTTGCCTCTTCTCCGTCATTTGAGCCCACCCAACCACTTCATACCCCCTCCCAACCTCCCTACCTATCCTTGCAACTATCATATGACCCCTACACTTCATATGTACACCTTTATCATCACTACACATCGAGTTTCACCCCGAATCCCACCCTCATCACACCAATGCAAGCCTAGAACTTAAACCGTGTGACAACATTGTGCATGAAAAGGAATATCGATGAGGAAGACAAGCATTGTGCCATTATTGATCATTGAGACGATGGAGTTAGTGAGTTACTAACCGTTTGGTAGGCGACTCTCCTTCTTTTCCGTCTTTTATTGCTAGTCATTATTCGTTTGTTCCTTTTCCCTTTATGTATTTGGTGTCTTAGTGGCCCTCGGGGCCCTTGGTTATCATTGCTCCCGATTCTTGATGACGTGACTACATCAAGAGTCTTTTCAAAATCCAAATTGACGAGTACTTTCACTTTTTCTTTTTCCTTTTATTTTCTTTTAGTAGGATTTAGGCGGAATCCGGGCTAGGTGACTTGATTACACCTAGCCCTTCCCTCCCATTTCCTTTTAATTTCTTCTTTTTATTTCTTCCCCCATCCATATCTTTTCTTGTCTCGGCCCTTGGTGACTTGATTACACTCCGGACGGACACATTCTAACCTTTCTTCACTTTCATTTTTGATTTTTACTTTTAATTTCCTTTTTTCTTTTCTTTTTTTTGTATCTTCCACACACTACCAATCGAGCATGAGAACATTGCTCGGTTTAAGTGTGGGGGAGCGATATCTTAGGCTAGTTTAGTTTATTTTCGTAGTTTTTTTTTCAAAAAAATCTTAAAAAATCCCAAAAAATTTGAAAATTTTCAAAAGAAATCCAAAAAGATTTTCCTTTGTGTCTTTTCCTTTTGTGTCGTTATGTCGTATTTTTGTTGTGTTTTGTGTGTTTTGCCTCCCTTTTTCCTTGTAGGTCGCTTGGTCACCGTTAACTTTGGAGAGCTTTCAAGACATCCGGTAACATCATTTTATCCCTTTTTCCTCTTTGTCTCTTGTGGAGTTTGGAGGAGTTTTGGTGATGATGTGTGCTCGGGTGGAGCTTTTTGAAGTTTGTGGTTGATATGGTGGCTTGTTTGGATATTTAGGGGTGGTGATTGTTTATTATGCGTGTTTGTTTTGTTTTGTTTTGTTTTGTTTTGTTGTGTTTGTTTCTTTTCCTTTCGTTTTCGTTGTGTCTTTGTTTTATCTTGTGTTGTTTGTGTCTAGTGTGTAAAAAGGTTTTCGAAAACCCGGTTTCGAGGCTAGTGCGCAAGTGTTTACTTTCCCTTTCTATTGATGTGAATCGAGTCTTGGACTTTAGTCTAGTAGAATGACTTTAAATCAATGATTTCGTTGGTTTCTTACCCTGAGTCCACCTAGTTTACTACGGGATTTGTATTTTGACCATTATGACTACCTACGGAGTGAAAAGGCCTAGGTTGCCGAGTCCCGTCCCTTAGGTGACCGTGTTCGAAATTGCTTTTATTAGTCTAAGTTCCCCCCTTTTTTGTGGGTTTGAGGGAAAGCGCGCCCGACTCACCCATTTCCCTACCTCCTACACATTTCCACAAATAAGTTACAAGAAAGAAGAAAAAAAAGAAAAAAAAAAGAAAAAAAAAGAAAAAAAGAAAAAAAAGAAAAGAAAGAACAAAAAGAAAAGGCAAAACAAAAGAAAAACAAAATACAAAAGAAGAAAAACAAGAAGTGGCATAGCAACTCAAAAGCCAAATGCAAAAGAAAAGAATGCCTAAGAAAATCCCCTCACAAAAAGAATACTCACCCCTAAAAAATAAGCCTTTTTCCGGCTATTACCGTGAAGAGCCTACCAAAGGTCCGAGTCCCAAGGAAGGATGATAGCGGTAAATAGCCGGACTTCCCTCATTTTGCAACCTTATCCACCTTTTTACTTGGACTAGTTGGGTGATTTTGGGCATGGGACAACCTTCTTGGCTCATAGCTAAAGGGGGCGGGGCTTCACTTACCTACAGTGTCGACTAACTCCGTGGTTCATCCTTTTTCCATCCCGCCTATCGTCTCATGGTACGTTCTTAGAAGGTTAGGAGTAACCTAGGTAAGTTACCAACGTTTTTATTACTTTATTGTCATACTATTAAGGTTTTGTCCATTTCGATTAGTGTTATTAGTTTGGGAACGTTGTCACTTGGCTTGAGTCTGTAGACACCCACATTTTGACCGACAGGTGTCTATAGCAGTTTCCAAAGAACACTCGATGATGATCGAACGTAAACATGACTTAATACACTCGATTTTGGACTCGGAATCAATAGTAGTTGGCACGAGCTTTTTGCGGAGTACAAATCTCACAAAACTAACCTCAAATTCAGGCCCAGTGGGTCATTTCCAATTAAATAAGACTAATTTGGGTCAAAACCGACACCAAGGGCAAAACCGTCTTTTAGCGACCGGGTCAAACCCCGGTCAAAGACATTTCCGAGGCAAAAAAATCTGTCACGCAGCTTTCACGAATCTGATTCGGAGTCAAATACTACAAAAAATCAGCAATGAAGAAGAATTAAGCAAGCTTTTCCTATTCAAAACCGGATTCCTTTTTCCATCCAAAAACCGGAATCCTACTTCACCCCAACCGGTGTTTCTTCCCCTCCAAGCAACCTTTTCCTATCCAAAGTAGGTTTCTTCTCATCCAAGACAAGGCCGGGAACCTCTCCTATAAATACACCCCCTTGCACACACAATTCATACACACAATTCCCGACATCAATTACAACATCAACACAACAATTGCAATCCCGACACACAGGTTACAACCCGGAATTCCAGCAATACTAGGCATATTATATTCCGATTTTTCCTCTAGAAATCCTATAGGATTCCCGACCATTCACAACCCGAAATTCTAAGCAATTTTAGGCAAAAACCATCCCGATTTTTTCCTCTAGAAATCCTTTAGGAAACCCGAGATCAAAACTCGTCAAAGACCTGAGAGCAAAACTCGTCAAATCCCCTTCCCTAACCATACAAACCATAACTCACCTATATACATCTTAATGCTCCCGCGCCTAGGCCGCTACTACGAGTCCGTTTTCGAGATAATTAAACATGTAGGTTGAGGGTGTCACAAATCCCGCTTTCTCCTTTTCTCTCTTCCTTTTCTTCCGTCTTTCACGTTTTTTTTTCTTTTCTCTCCTTTTCTAATACTGATATTATCGCTACAATCTATTTCTATACGAAGCAAATGTTCTTAAAACACAATACTGACTCTATAGTCGAATATCGTACTTAAAAGAACTAAATTAATCTCATTGATGCTAAAAAATCGTCACACGGTTTTAAAAAAACATATGACGATCTTAACGCGGAGAGAATTAACATTATTTTTCTTAATTCGATTTTCAAAGTAATTCACAAAACCTTTTCTTTTTCTTTTTCTAAAAATCATTCCGAATATTTGATATCGATTTCATAATCGAACATCGAATATAGCGAATATCGAAAATTTAAGTCGAGTATAAATTATATTATATTTGTACGCGATTTAACAAAATTGTCAATTTTTGAAAAAGGGTCCCGAGAAACAGGCAACCATGCGAGTCGCACGAGTCCCGTGCGAGTCGCATGGTCACGCGAGCCGCGCCTCGCCCACGCGGGTCGCGTAGTCTCCTGAAAACCGTACACCGAAAAGCGATCTCGTCTTATTTTCAAAACATCTCTTCTTTTCTTAATAAAACAACGGCCTTTTCGGTATAATTCAGGTCTTGACAAATCTTTTCAAAATCATGCATTGCATTATATTTACATCTTTTATTTAATTTACAAACCGTTACTAACCCGTTTGTTCTTTGTCTTTGTTTCTTATTATTTATCGTTTGTCTTATTATACTAAAACAAACCTCGCATGCTAAAACAACTTTGACGTTAAATTTAGATGCATTAAACCGACTTAGCAACCCATTCAAATTCTCGCATGTTTAGGCAAAACAATGTTTGCATATCATTTCATCGTATTACTAACACGCGTATTAAAACATCAAATGATATCTTAATAGAGGCCGCTAATGTGCGGGCGGGGTTGGGTGTTCTTTGTGAACTTCCCAACACGTACCCTCACCCCTTACTCAGAACCATGGTTTCTGGATGTCCGAATCCATTGGCACACGAGAGTCATCGCTTTGTAGAGGGAAGCGGTATTTGTTTCTTCTTGGATGCAACCGTTTGGTGTTTGTTTGTTTGTTTGTTTGTTTGTTTGTTTGTTTGTTTGTTTGTTTGTTTGTTTGTGTGTTTGTTTGTGTGTTTTCGTGTTCGGTTGCATCCACAATTTTGTCGCAAGACCTCACTTGCCTTGCGGTGAGCACTTTTCCTCTAAGTGTTCTCGAGTGAGTTGAAAGGGCGTAGGGTGCGCTAATACCCGCTCGGTTAGTAGTCTAGTTTTTCTTAGTTTGTAGTTAGTTTGTGCTTACTCGAGGGCGAGTAAGGGTTAAGTGTGGGGGAGTTGATAAGTGTGTTTTGTAGCGCTTATTTATTGCATCTGGTCCCGGTTTCTCTTGTGGAATCGCTCTTTGGAGCGGTTTCTAGGCTACTTACGCTTCTTCTAGTTCATTTTAGGTTCCTAAGACCAATCTTGGAGAGGTGGAACGATGTCGAGTCGTTTCCGACACTTTTGGAGCCAACGAAGAGAAGCAACGATCACCCGGTAGCTTAGACTCGATCCCGAGCCCTTGGGACCCATTCCCGAGCCCCTTAGACTCGATCCCGAGCATTGAGAATCGATGAGAAGCCTATGAGAAGCAAGAAGGGACCCTTGAGAGCTTATTTGAGGCCTACAAGACCCATCCCGGTCGGGATGAAGGCCATCACGACCGGGATGAAGTGACAAGCGAAGACAGCCTACTGTTGGCTCATCCCGGCCAAAATGATGATCCTTACCGGTTGGGATCATCACCCTTCCCGGCCGGGAAGGGCCCAGCTCAACCCGCGTCACTTTTTTTCATCTCTTTTGCTCGTGAACCCATATAAATACTTTTCCTTTGTATTGCTTAAGCACCCTAGACTCCTCTACATTATTCTAAACCCTAATTAGACTCTCTTCATCCCCAGCTTAGTTTACATTAATATTTCCTTAATTATTGTTAATCTTAGCTTAATTTAGTTAGTTAATCTTGTATTAAGAATTCTCTTGAAGAATCCATCAATCCTTGACAACTTTTGGTGGAGATTTTTGGGTGTTCTTTTAATGCAAGCTTTCATCTTTTCATCCTATTGTTAGTTGGTATAATCTCTTTTCTCTTAATCTTTGTTTAATCTTTCATGTTTCAATCTTTGTTTATTGTTCTTGTTCATACTAGTTTCATAATGAATGTGGATTATTATGTTGATTTCTCTTGCTAGTGTTAGTATTACTTTGATAATGTGTGAGTAGACTTATTGTGGGATTAGTAGGGGGATTAAGTGTTGATTATGGATGATTAGGGTTTGATTGTGGGTAAAGGTGAATTCTTTGTTGCTAGTCACATATATATTGAGCACACTATGTGTTGGTTGAATTGCTTGTTTGAGTAGTAGTGGCCATGCTCCTCATGCTTGTCTTCCTCTTCTCATTGTGTGATTGATTTGTGGTTGAATCCTTGTGTATTGGGTAACATCTTGCATAAGTATTCGGGTTTTGTCTTTGACACGAGAGTGCGGACTTTGGCTTTGACGCGAGAGCGCGGACCGACCTTAGTAACTAGGTGACACCTACACCCTCGATCTTCCAATTATCCTACTTCATTTATGAACCCAAACTAACCCTACTCCTTCCCATATTGAATTCTTCATCTTGTTAGCGTATATTCATCTAGTTAGTTGATTGTTTTAGCTTTAGTGTTCCATTTAGTCCTTATTGCATCTAGTTCATTGTCAATCTAGTTTCCCCTCTTCCAATCATCTTACTTAATCAATTCTTGTCAATTCTCCTTCTCTTTGTGTTGTTTTGGTAGCCTAGCCTTGTTTTTAGGAAGACCATACTCTAGACACCTTCTACCGTCCCCGTGGACTCGACCCGACTTACCCTAGCTACCCGTTAGGATTAGTTGGACTCTACTTGTTGGTGGGGACCCACGGCAAATCCTTACCATCACAAGTTCCCGCGTAATTCTGAATTGGGATGTGTCTCCGAACAGATACACCCAGGGCTTCTTAGGCAAGCTCCCGCGTAATTCCGAATCGGGATGTGTCTGCAAATAGATACACTCAGGGCTTCAGAAACAAGCTCCCGTGCAGCTCCAAGATGGGATGTATTTGCATACCGATACACCCAGGTGTGGACGTCCGTCCGCACCGCCCAAAGCCCCGCGCGCGCCCGCGCGGAACCGACCCGGTTTTTCAACGTGTGGCAGCGGCCACCCACGCGGCCCTCTCCCTGTCGGGGGTCGGTCCGATCTCGCGTACGGGGTGATGTCTCGGACCTCGATTCAGATAATGATCCGGACTTGTACTAGACGGGTGCGGGCACCCGTGTTTCCGTTTGGAATTGATCGAATCGTGGTTGTAATGTTTAAAGGCCGATTTGTTTGGTAAGACGACCTTATTAGTGAACTGAATTCGTTGCCGATTTTGTGGAGTCGCCACCAAGTTAATTATGGGGACTCGAAAACCATTCAAGTCAACTTTGATCCTTAGCCAGCTCAAAGTTGAGGGTCACGGGACCTAAAGATAAAGACTTGTACCCTTAAACACTCCATGCCTGGAATGACTCTCATTGCCAATGGTTTCGGACATCCAGAAACCGTCGATTCTGAGTATGGGGTGAGGGTACGTATTAGGAAGCCAACATCCGATAGATGTCAACACCCAATCCCGCCCGCACTATAGCGGCCTCTACTAATCAATCGGTGGGCTGATAACCTAATTCTTTTGTTGTGGCGGAAATAATGTAACATCTGTTGTTTTCACCCTATAACTTTTGCTACGTCGGTTGTTTAAGGACAAGTAAGTATTGTCGTCAAAGTAGTTGTGTTTACATTCTTTGCATGCGATTTCACGTGACAGGCAAGCCATGAAAAGATGCACGTAGGAGAGTAGAGAGTACTAGTATTATACGTATTAGCAAATCAGTTTTAACGCGATAATATGGATATTAGTCGTTCTCGTGATATACCTTACCTGGTATTCTGCTTAAGATGCGTCGGTTCGGTATTAATAGAGATGCGTCGAACCTAATAAGGCGAACACCCGGACTAATACGGAATCCGACCATTGCTTTGTTCAGTTTTAGTTGTTTTACGTTTTGAATTCCATGTTAAGTGATTTAGCATGCGATTATAAGGTCATAAAAGCAATAAATCATACGAAAGTTGTAAATGCGAATATAAGTAAATCACATTGTGAGGAGTTGCACCCTCGGAGTATACACTAAACGGGACACGATGCATAGATAGTTGAGTATGAATCTCGGAATTACTCGGGTCTATTTAGTGTATTTTAGTATTTGTGATTGAAGTTGGGACGTTATGTGTTTTAGTAGATGTTTGTGGACCTAGTGTCCACATCTAGTGTTGTCATAGTGCATAATAAAAGAAAGTGCAAATATGGAAAGTTTTGTTTAGATGACAACCTAGTGACGACTCGACTTCAACAGGCGGATCCTCCTAGCTTGACCAGTGACTCCGGCAAAGCTCCGTTACCGTCTACCCTTCTTGCGGCTACTGCGGCAGAGCTTCGTTACTATCGACTGATTCTGCGGCTAATCCGGCAGAGCTTCGCTACTAGATTTGAGCTAGTCGAACACAGGCACCTCGGTATCGAGTGAGGTGCTCGAAGGTGAGGAGTAGCGTCGATGTCGCTTTTATCGGAACTACGATCGAGTGGATCGTTTGCCTCGGGTGTCGGAGTGCGAGCCCTTGGCGAGAGAGTAGAGAGAGAAGAGAAGATGAGAATGTGCGTCGAATGAATGAGACGAAGGGGGGTATTTATAAGTGTTTTCGACCCTCGTCCCCCATATGGACGCCTGAGCTGGGGCGCACCAAGACCCAGGCGCATGGGCTAAGGCGCGGGGAGACTAAGACGCGTAAGGGGCTGTCGGGATTTTGAAGATACGATTTTGATACTTTCCAAAACCGAGAAGGAGGAGTGTGATACTTAGCTTGGAGCCTAAGGATTCCTGCGGCTTGACCTAGCGCCGTGGGTTTAGTGGGCTTCGGGTGTGCGTCCCGAGGTTCGCTTGGCACGGTGCTGACTTGGTTCGTGTTTCAGGACCGACTCGGGGTCCCGGTGTCAGAATTGACTCTAATTAGTGTCTATGTGACCGTAACGACACGACTAAGGCTGCCATCATGTTAGTTTTAATTTTTCCGAGTAATTATTTGATCCGTTCTATTAAAAAAACTACCTACAACATCGCGAACCCGCGTCCCATTGCAGTCCTATCGTCATCGGGTGTTTGTTGGGCAGTTCTGCAGCCATCGGGTCCAAATCTGGGTGTCTACAGAAGCCCCCACTTTGATTGAGGCTTGGACAAGGCGAAAGTCAAAGTATAGCCACCCAGGTCAGTCGAGGATTATGACATGGTGGCTGTCCGGTCGGGTCGTTTTAAGTCCGTTGGACTACGTATTTGAGGCTCGTCAGCCAAGGATTAGAAGCTATACCTGACATCCTCGCCTGCGGTTGCTTATCGGAGCTCGGGTCCAGTTTTGCTAGTTTGTCTTGGGTTTGTCGCTTTGGTAGTTTTGGTGTTTTTTGACACGGGCCTTTTGCTTAATTCTTTATTGGTGTCTTAGTTCTGGTTTGATATCCTTGGCGGATGGTTGTATTGATTTTGATTCTGCTTTAGGTATTCCTTAGGGTGGTGTGAATTGAATGCTTAGGGACTCGTTTCGGGTTGATTTGATTGTTCTGAGTGCTACCAGGGACTCATCCAAAATCGAATTTTGAGCGCTACCAAGGGCTCGATGAATTGACTTGACTTAACTTGAATTGGATAGAATGCTACCAGGGACTCATTCAAAATCGAGTTTTGAGTTAAATTGAGTGCTGGTAGGGACTCGTTTAAAATGGGTTTGAGCACTACAAGGGGCTCGTTTAAGATTGTTTTGAGCGCTACAAGGGGCTCGTTTAAAATAGTTTTGAGCGCTATAAGGGGCTCGTTTAAAATTGTTTTAAGCGCTTCAAGGGGCTCGTTTAAAATAGTTTTGAGCGCTATAAGGGGCTCGTTTAAAATTGTTTTGAGCGCTACAAGGGGCTCGTTTAAAATGGTTTTGAGCGCTACAAGGGGCTCGTTTAAAATTGTTTTGATTTTGAGTGCTACCAGGGACTCGTTGAATTAAACTGAGTGCTACTAGGGACTCATTTAAAATCGGATTTTGAGCGCTACCAAGGGCTCGTTTAAAATTGTTTTGATTCTGAGTGCTACAAGAGACTCGTTGAATTAAACTGAGTGCTACTAGGGACTCGTTTAAAATTGGATTTTGAGCGCTACCAAGGGCTCGTTTAAAATTGTTTTGAGCGCTACAGGGGCTCGTTTAAAAAATTTTTTGAGCGCTACAGGGGGCTCGTTTAAAATTGAACTGAAATTGAGGTTTGAATGCTTTGCGGTTCGATAGACTCACGAGTTTAAAATTTACCTTAGGAATGCTTTGGGATTCGATTGAGTTTGTTTTGTTCAAATATCGCGCATAGATTGTCATGTGTTTTGGTATGAGTGGTCTTAATTATTAGCTAGGGGTTTTCACGTTTTTTCCGCTGGGGGGTTGATTTTGATTAAGGGAGGTTTTGAGGTTTCACCTAGTTTGGTTTGGTTTGCTAATGATGTTTTTGGGTTTTTGCAGGATTGGTTTTATTCCTATTTCCCTCGATTGGCACCTAGGATGGTGCATGCTCGTCCGGTAAGGCTTCCGGCGGGGATTGAATGGTGGTTGGCTCAGGCTAAGAGTACGACAAGTCACTACTCGTCGGAGAATATGCTGATGAACCAGCTGCGCATCGAGGATGTAAGTTTTCTTCTTACGGTTTGTTTTACTTAGTAGCCCCCAAGGTCAAGGTTGTTGAAATGTCAGTTTTGGTTTTATCGCTTGTTTTGTCCTATGGTTTAGTGTTCAGCCCCCAGACTACCCTTTGACGCTGCTCAGGGTTAATGTGGCTGGGGTAGCCTTTACAAAGCCTCTTTTTCCGTGTTCCGCTGAGGAGATGGAGGCTAGGATGGAGTGGCGTGACCAAGTATACTGTGTAAGTTTCGGTTTCTGTTTCAGATTTGGGTTCTAAGGGTTAGGTTTTGTTTGGCTAACTTGTATGGTTTCGCCTTTCAGGTTTCGTTAGCTTGCCATCGGCGGTTGTGACAGGCTGCCAACTGCTTCCGGACCTACGCCTCGAGGGTTTCCCGTGACACTTTGGGACCTTGATCGGTAAGTACGCGTACCTAAGTGTGGACATGACATAGGTCCACCCCGACGCGGCCACGCGCGGGTTTGGGGAGGCGAATGAATCTCCATATGAGAATGGATCGAATTGAATTTAGGTCTATGTGGAGTCGCCACCGAATTTTGTGGTTATTCGGAACCATTCGAGCCCGCTCTATGTCGTAGTGGTCCGTATACAAAATACGGCCCATTTCCGATGTCAGAGTTTATTGGGCTCGTCCCTTTGCATTTGATACCAATACCGACGTTATCGAATATTGTGTATTGAATGACTCTCGTGCGCCAACGGTTTCGGGCATCCGGAAACCGAGGTTCTGACTAAGGGGTGAGGGTACGTGTTGGGAAGCCCACAAAGGACACCCAACCCCGCCCGCACATTAGCGGCCTCTACTAAGAATTCGATTGACTTTTCAATACGCGCGTTAGTTGAACGGGAAAATGATATGCAAAGATTATTTTCCCTAAACATGTAAATTGAATTGAAAAGGGTTTCTAAGTGAATTTAATGCAATTAATTCTACGTCGAAGTGGAATTTAGCATGTGAGTTCATTTAGTACAATAAACGAACAAAAATTAAATTGACAAAAGAAATAACAAACGCGTTAGTAACGATGCAATGATATAACGAATAAAAAAGGTTTGTGCAAATGTCGAATTGAATTGAATGATGTGCAAGATGATGCATGGTTTGAAAAGATAGTATACACGTGATTAATTATGCACGTGTTGACCCAAGTCGTGAAATACTATCGGGTTTGAAAAGAAGGATGTACGACTCGTGTTTCGGTCGTTATGAGGTCACTCGATCGAGTGGTCGATAGACTCGATCGAGTAGACCCTGAAAAGAGGTCGCTATTTTGCATTATAGACCGTACTCGGCCGAGTTATTGACCAACTCGGTCGTGTACATGGCCACTCGACCGAGTCACTGTGAGACTCGATCGAGTGGAAGTCGTAATGGACATTCTGGTTCGATTTTTGGGGTACCACTCGACCGAGTGGGCTAGGCACTCGGTTGAGTGCCCCCTGTACGAATCATAATTCGTTTGCAGTTTTGTATTGATTTAGAGATTGCTTTTGGTTTTCGATAATTCGATGGTTTTACCGAATTGAGCATAAATATTGCATGACTCATGCTCGATTCGGATTTTTCTTAAATCATAGATTTGATTGAACCAAATATAAATATTGCTTGAATTTATACCCGATCCTAAATTTGAATGCTCGTCGTGCCCCATATTCGATTATTGAATCGATATGGAATACTAGAGCAAAAAAAAATAAAGAAAATTAATTTGAGTCGTTTTAAGTCAATCAAAACGACATGAGTTTCTCTCCGCGTTTGTAGTGTCATAATTATAACGTGACATCTACGCTAGCATCAACGAGAAAATCGAATGGATTGAATTAATTGACTAGATTGTTAGATTCGACATCCAATTATGGAATTGGTATCGAATCTACAAAATCGACGCTCTACTTGAATAAAAAAAGACTTGATCCCCTCGACTTCTCCGACATCGAAATAAATCCCTAGGGATTGTGATGTCGGATCCGTGTCAATGGGTTTCGACCCTTATTAAAATACAATGTTTGCTTTTGAAAATCGATGTGATTGTATGATTCGAATAATGATGAAGGCGAGATAAAAAAAAATTATTGTTTAGGTTGACTTATCTCAATAATCAAATAACCGGGGTATTGGAACAAGCGACCGTCAACGCTGTGTGCAGTACACTTGTATATTCATGTTTCCTTATTCCGATACCCCTCTTATTCGACACAAATCGATAAGTATTTTAATGCTTTGATATTAATTATACTATCGATATTAATGATGCGATAAAGAAAATAAAAAAAAACGAAAAAAAGAGGATGAGAGGGAGATGAAGACGACGTGAAGAAGAGAGGGAGAAAAGAGAGGGTTTTGACACCCTCAACCTACATGTTCCTGTCTTGGCGCGGACTCGTAACCGTGGCTTTAACACAAGAGTCTTCGAGGTGAATGAAGGTTAAGTTATGGTGGCTCGGGATTGATTCCTAAAACTAGGCTTTAGGGTTTTTGCTAGTGTATAATTGCTAGGGTTTGATTAGGGTTTGTAAAAGACATAGTATGTGCGTGTATGATTGCTCTAGGGTTTCGAAAAGTTGTCAAAAGTTGTTGCATGAGGGTTGCTTATATAGGCAAGGCTAGGGCACCCAAATTAGGGTTACTCGACCGAGTAAAGGGCTAACTCGGTCGAGTGGCCCGTGAAGCCTGCAGCCGGGCTCAAAACAAGCCCACTCGATCGAGTGGGTGGGTCACTCGATCGAGTGGCCCAATCGGGTTGCACGGGTCCATTGTTTTGGACCTTGACTTTGGTGTTTGATGGGTTTTGTATTTGACTTGGACTTTTGATGGTTGTATGGATGTTTTTGTGTGTCTCGGAAACGACTTTGACCGGGGTTGACCCAATCGCAAAAAGTCGATTTTATTTACGGTGTCGGTTTTGACCCAAATTAGCTTTATTTGATTGGAAACGGCCCACTGGACCTAGATTCGAGTTTGATTTTGTGAGATTTGTACTCTGCAAGTGTGTTAGCCAGCGATTAATGGATTTGAGCCCGTATCCGAGCGCATAGAAGCACGTTAGCGTCCGATCATCATCGGGTGTTTTTTGGGAAACTACCATAGACACCTGGCAGTCAAAATGCGGGTGTCTATAGAGCCCCCACTCTGACTGAGGCTTGGACAGGGCGAAAGTCAGAGTATCCACCAGGCCAATCGAGGATTGAAACCTGGCGGACTTCCGGCCGGGTCGTTCATAGTCCATTAGACTTGCGTGAAGGGCTCGCCAGCCATAAGCTAGAAACCATACCCGGGCTGATGGTAATACTCTGTGGGGCGTTTGGACTTGTCGCGTAAGTCCTGGGTGTGCCTTTGTGTTGGCCCATCCCGTGAAATGCCGCCGTTGGCTTCCGCTGGGGAAATATTGTGGGTTGCAAGTCCCTGTTTGAGTCGTACCTGTACAAGTCACATAAAATGCATGCAACACAATAAAATGACTCGCGCTGGGGAGAAATGATTTTGAAAATTTGAATTTTTGAAATCTTGAAAATTTGAGATTTTTGAATTTTGGAAACTTTGATATTTTGACTCCTAACAAAGATTAGGAAAGTTCGGGATGGAGATTTCCGTGCTAGTATTGAGACTAGGATTGCGGTTTGATTCCCATTGAGATTAGGAAATTTTCCTAAATAGTTTGCAATGCTAATGCTATATATAGCCCCTTCTTGCTCTTGATTTTCTTCACAAATCAATCTCTTCTTAAAAGAAAGTCTCTTTATCTCCCTTAAGGCATAAAGAAAGTCTCTTTATCTTCTTAAGAAGTTTAGCCATGGGAATCGATAGGTTGAGTGTGATGTTGCAGGAGTGGTCCCGTCGCTTTAGGGACGCGGATAGGGTGGCTTTGAATCAGACGGGGATAACCCAATTGTACCCGTTCCGTCAGATGGTGATTGACCGCTATTTTCTGGACGCTTGCTTGGCTTATTGGGATGACATATATCATGTCTTTGCTTTCCCTCGGGACGAAGTCTGCCCTTTACCTGAGGAGATTGCAGCTATAGGAGGATGGAACCCGATACTTCGTCCCGCCGTCCCGTACTCGATCTATGACCCGAGGAGGAAGCTGAGAGAATTTTTGGGACTCTCCCACAATGAGGTGTCCCGTATGATGGAGGGTGACAATATTTCTCTGATCGACTTGGCTGAGAAATTTATGAATTCTCTCGATGTTCGGGTTAGACCGGCTTATAGCCGTAGGGCTTTCTCTTTTTGCATGCTCCATGTATATGCCTTCGAGGGTCACATGGATTTGCTATCTTGTATGGGAAGCACCCGGCTTTTGATCGTAGTAGATTCGATGGAGACTGAGCACAGCCCGGCTTGGCTGATCACGGGCGAGATTATCCAAGGATTGGACGATCGTAAGAGGGACTCATCAATTCGTCTTACCGGGAGCACCCGCTTGTTGCAAGTATGACACTTGGCCTTTTTTCAATTTTTCGATTTTTGACTTTTTGCGAAAAAAAGTTTTACTGCAGAGGGTACTCGATCGAGTCACCCAGGCACTCGCTCGAGTACCCTCGATGAAACCTTCCAGATCTGTCTTCGGAGGTGCCACTCGATCGAGTCATCCTGGCACTCGATCGAGTGCCTTCGTAAAAAGCCCCCTGTTTGCGTTCAGGGGTACCACTCGATCGAGTGTCCCAAGCACTCGACCGAGTGGCTTCAGGCGAACGCCTATTTTGCCTTGGAGGCTCATGCTTTTGTTTCCTTTGGCAGATTTGGCTATATGACAGGCTATCAGTGATAGATCCTCCTCTTGACGCGGGCAACTACCGTCATAACCAGGTGATGACGAGGAGGCGGGCCATTGACTTTTCTCGTCAGATTACGCAAAAGTACTAGGACGAGGTTTTGTCTTTCCATGGCGGCCCATTAATTCGATGGGTAGTTCCGTGGTGGCCCATCTACCTTTGGAGTGGCTTGGACCCGAGGGATAGAGCCCGCTATCAGGTGATCCTTTCTTTTAGGCAGACGGTTCATCTCTATCCAGATCGCATACTAAGGCAGTATGGATGGACCCAGCGCATCCCCGAAGTTGAAGTAGTTGTGAGTGACCCTACCCAACTGACTGATGTGATGTGTGATACCTGGATGCAAAGATGGTACACACGGCATACTTGGCCCGTTGTCAAATCTCGCCGCTCAATCTGGGTTTCAGATTCTCACACGAAGTGGACCAAAGCAGGAGATGCTAAAGCCCGAGCCGCTTTGAAATTCGATGAAGCCTTCGACCTGCTGAGAAGAGAGCAAGCCAAAGACAACAGGGGGTTCTTTGATGAAGGAGACACGCCAGCTACCCTAGTTCGTCTAATGTCAGGTCACAAGAAGAAGACTAAGACTCAGGCTGAAGGGTCTAGTGCTAAAGGTGCTTGGGGGAAAATGAGTCCCCAGACGGACTTGGAAAGAAGACTAGGCCCTAGGTTAGCCGTGCAGGACCGACTTGGCCCGCGGGATAGGCTACCCGAGCATGTGTGGGCCCGACTTGAGCCGAAGACCGTGATTGAAGACCCGTCGCCAAAGAAACGGGTTCGGGCTAAGGAGATTCCCCTCGTGATTAGGGAACGCTCACCTTCACCTCGGCGACCCCGGGCTCCACGTGACCCGAAGGACAAGGGAAAGGGGAAGATGCCCGGATATTAGTCTTCTTATTTTATTATTTGAATATTATTATTATTTTTGTGGTGTGATTTTTTGTGTGTATGTTTTGGCGTTTTTTTTTTGTTTTTTTTGTTGTAATCCCGAGTTTATCATGATTAATAAAAGACATATTATTGAACACCGTTCCCGTCTTTTCGTTTATTGCAGTGGTTGTACCCTTTTGAGGGGTTGCCTACGTATCCACAAATTGCGGAATCAAACCAAACGTAGTTCGAAATTTGATTTGATTGATTTGATTTTTTTTTTTTTTGCAATTTTCGAGATACATCAAGATTATTAATTCAAGATGTGCGACGGTAGAATAATTAATTCTAACTTATTGACTTGTCTAAAATTTTGAAAATTTATAAAAAGACAAAGGTTTATAAATTTTTGCAAATGACATTGAGATTGGGGGTTTATGGGTAGTAGCGCTTCAGCTGGTCCAAGTTGGTTGGGTTGACAAATTCGTTCCCGTCCAAGTCTGTCAGCATTACCGCTCCTCCCGATAGGACCTTCTTGACTAAGTATGGCCCAGCCCATTTGGGTTTGAATTTACCCCTTGGGTCAACCGGTAGTAAGGCACGAACCGATTTTAGGACCAAATCTCCTTCCTTGATGTTCCTGGGCCTAACCCGTTTGTTGAAAGCCCGTTGGATTCTTTTTTGATATATTTGAATGTTGTTGAGAGCCCGTGATCGCCGTTCGTCTAAAAGGACCAGCGAATCGTATCGGGCTTGGACCCAGTCTGCCTCAGGCACTTGGCTTTCAAGTAAATTCCTGAGGGATGGCACTTCTAGCTCGACTGGTTGGACCGCTTCCATTCCGTATGTCAAGTAATACGGGGTTTCCCCGGTCGCGGTGCGGATTGAGGTTCGATATCCCCATACGGCAAAGGGTATTTTGTCGGGCCAGTCCCGGTAATTCTCAGCCATCTTTTTAAGTATGGTGACGATTGTTTTATTGGCCGCTTCTAACGCTCCATTTGTTTGAGGTCGGTAAGGCGAAGATGTATGCCTTTGAATTTTATATTTTGCCAGCAATGCGGCAGTTTCGGCTTGAAAGTAGGTCTCGTGATCGCTGATGAACTCATGAGGGATCCCATACCGGCATATTATTTTATTTTGGATAAATTTGGCCACGTGCTTGGCGTTCAAGACACGGTATGACTCGGCTTCGACCCATTTGGTGAAGTAGTCGATGGCTACCAAAATGAAGCAATGACCTCCCGTCCCGGAAGGATGCACCTTTCCAATTATGTCTATACCCCATGTCGAAAATGGCCATGGTGATGTCATGGTATATAATAGGTAAGATGGCATATGCCGTACATTGGCAAAGATCTGACAGTTATGGCAGTGCTTGACGTATAGCTGGCAGTCTGTTTCCATGGTGTTCCAGTAATATCCGAGCCTCATGATTTTGCGGGATAGCATATGGGCGTTCATATGTGGGCCGTTTTCACCATCATGGACCTCGACCATGACCTTTTCGGCCTGTATTTTGTCGACGCATAGGAGTAGAGCCCTCTGTGCCGTCTTTTTGTGCAGTTGCCCGTCATCAGTTCGGACAAATTGGGTTGCTAATCTTCGTAGGGCCTTCTTGGCCCGATTTTCAGCTTCTCGGGGGTACTCTCCCGTTGTCAGGTAGGTTAGGACAGCTTGATACCAAGGTTCCGGGTCAGTTATCTCGATGTCCTGAATGGCATGGATGTAGGCTGGCTCGGACCGTCTTTCGACACAGATTGGCATGCTGGTCAGGTGATCCGGGATGTTCAGTAAAGATGCTAATTTGGAAAGTGCATCTGCGAACTGATTCTCTTCCCGGGGCAGATAAATGTATTCTACCTTTTGGAATTGCTTCTCTAGAACCCTTACCCGTGCTTGGTAAGCCACGAGATTGGCGTTCCGAGTTTTCCATTTTTGGAGTGCTTGATTGATGACCAATGATGAATCACCGTGGACCCGGAGGTTTGTTACCCCTAAATCAGCGGCGGCTTGCAACCCGTGAATGCATGCTTCGTATTCGGCTGCATTATTGGTCACGTCAAAGTCCAATTTGATGGATAAGGGAGTGTGTTCCTCTCGGGGTGAAATTAACAGGATTCCGACCCCAAATCCTCGGAAGTTGGATGCCCCATCGAAATATAGATCCCACACCTCCGTATTGGTATGGAATATGTCTTCATCAGGAAAGGCCCATGTATCGGTGTGGCCTTCTTCGGATATTGGGCTGTCAGCGAGGAACTCGGCAACTACCCAGCCTTTGATGGCTTTTAAAGGTACAAATTTGAGGTCGAACTCGGATAGCATTAAAGTCCATCTTCAAATCCTGCCGTTGAGGATGGGCTTCTCGAATAAGTACTTGATAGGATCCATTTTGGATAAAACATGTACGTCGTGACTGAGCATGTAATGTCAGAGCTTTTTAGTGGCCCAAACCAATGCTAGGCACGTCTTTTCGAGCATTGTATATTTGCACTCATATTCGAGGAACTTTTTACTGATGTAGTAAATAGCCCGTTCATCTGAATCGACTGTCTGGGCCAGCATAGCCCCCATGGTCGTCTCTGTCGTCGTTAGGTATAACGACAAAGGCAGACCGTGTTGAGGTGGCATTAGTACCGGCGGAGCAGACAAAATATCCTTGATTTTGTCAAAAGCCGCCTGACATTTGTCGTCCCATAGCACCCGTTCTCCGATTTTTAGCTTTTTGAAGATGGGTTCGCATACCATGGTTAGTTTCGAAATGAATCGGCTGATGTATTGGACATTCCCGAGAAACCCCCTTATTTCTTTTTCGGTCTCGGGTGGTTGCATCTCGGTGATGGCTTTAATTTTAGCTGGGTCGACCTTGATGCCGCGTTGACTAACGATATGGCCCAGTAATTTGCCCGACGTTACCCCAAAACTGCATTTTTGTGGGTTCAGTCTCATGTTGTATTTACGTAGCCGGGTGAAGAACTTTCTTAGGGCTAAAATGTGCCCGCTTCGGTCCTTGGATTTGACGATCATGTCGTCCACATAGACCTCCACTTCCTTATGCATCATGTCGTGGAGCAAAGTGGTGGCGGTCCGTTGATAAGTGGCCCCGGCGTTGATAAGCCCAAATGGCATGACGGTGTAACAGTAAGTACCCCAAGGTGTAATGAAGGTGGTCTTACCCATATCCTCTTCTGCCATTTTAATCTGATTGTACCCGGCATACCCGTCCATGAACGATAGAAGGGCATGATCGGCCGTGTTATCCACCAGTATGTCGATGTGTGGTAACGGAAAATCGTCTTTTGGGCTTGCCTTGTTAAGGTCCCGGAAGTCCACGCAAACCCGCACCTTGCCGTCCTTCTTGGGTACCGGCACGATGTTTGCAACCCAGTCTGGGTATTCAGACACTTGTATAAAGCCTGCTTTAAATTGTTTATCGACCTCTTCCTTGACTTTAAGAGACCACTCGGGCTTCATTCTTCTGAGTTTTTGCTTTACCGGCTTGCACCCATCTTTGATGGGTATTCGGTGTTCGGCTATCTCCCGGTCTATACCCGGCATGTCCTTGTAGGACCATGCAAAGACATCTTTGAATTCCTGAAGGAGGTCTGCGAATTGTTTTCTCTCCTCTGGATCTAAAGATAGGCCCAACTTAAGCATCTGGGGCTCTAAAGTGGTTCCCACATTGATGGACTCGGTTTCTTCGATTACCGGATCTCGGGATTCCCTTTGCTCGAGCTGCTCGACCACATGTTGATGTAGGGGTACCTGTTCGTCGGGTTTCTCAATGTCATTGCATATAAAACTTTTGAAATTGAGAAAATTTTGGAAATAAGACAAGTCGTAAGCAGAACGGTGTTCGTTATTATTATTGATGGTAAATTTTGCAAATAGCTCGAATAAAGCTGTCATCTGATCATTGGTCAGTGGCGGGATAGGGAGAGGTCTTGGGACAGGCCACGAGACCTCAGTGGATAAGGGAAGAGGGGTTACAGACTCGACTTTAGCACCAGACCCTCTGGACTCGGACTCAGACTCCGACTCTGACTCTGACTCAGACTCGGTATCCGGCATGTCTCCCTCGCTGGTGGTCAGCTTGTAGACCCGTCCTTGATCGTCGGTCCATTTTATGGTCTTCCTCCAAGCCCTCGTCTCGGTGATTAGCTTGGTTGGGTCAAACCAATCGCTGCGAAGGATCAGGTTGACCAAGTCGTCTTTTGGAGCGGGGACGACCTTGTCTTCCCCGAATAAGAGCCCCAGAACGGGCTCAGAGTTGTTTTCGCCTTCCTTTGATTCGGCCTGGACGATGGCGAATATATCATCAGGGATGAAATTGCATTCCCGAGCCTTTTTGGTCTCGGGATATGTGACGGTGGGTTGGTAGAGGCCCACTTAGATAGCTCCGAAGACTGGAGTGAGGAAGTAATCCGTTAACTTCAGGCTATAAGGGCTTATGTAAGTACCCTTGAGAATGTCGATGGCTTTGTGAATACCGGCCCGAACCACGTTTTCCGGGGTTATGGCATACCCTAATCCGAAGTGTGATTCGCCATCATTTAGGACTTCGATAATCTTCCCAGCTGGAAGATACGGCCTTGAGGTTATTCCGGGTAGGTAACCCAGATTTTGTAGCATCGTGTCGATGCTAATTGTGAAGTAGGGCCTAAAGAGATATTCTTCCTCGATCATGCCCACGAAATCAAATCCTCGTGGGTCGGCCCGGCCCGTAGCATTGCAGCTTGCTACGGCAATTGGTGTCGCCTCCAACGTGATGATACCGTCTTTGAGAGGCATCTTGACTTTTTGATGGAGGGTAGATGACACGGCCTTGACTGCGTGGATCCAAGGCCTTCCTAGTAAGAGATTGAATGATGAGGTGACATCTATCACCTGAAACTCCAACTCCTTTTCGATTGGGCCTGTTATGATCTTCAATTTCACGGCCCCGGCGACAGGTTTTGGGCTTCCGTCGAAAGCCTGGATAGTCTGCGCCGTCGGAAGGTAATCGGCATCGGTGATGCCGAGTGCTTTTGCGGCCCTTAGAGGAAGGACATTCACGGCTGATCCATCGTCGATAAGGGTCATCGGGAGATATTTACCTTTGCAGATGACCGTGATGTATAGGGCTAGATTGTGATTGGGCCCAAATGGTGGCAAATCAGCTTTAGAGAAGGTTATGAGTGGGCCTTCTTCCTTTGACTTGCCCTTCAGAAAAGGCATAATAGTGGCTACCATTTCAGAAGGGGTAGCTTGTGAATCGACCTTGATTTCATCGAGAGCCTTAGTCAGTGCTTCTCGATGTGCTTGCGAGCTAACCAATAGTTGCCATATGGTTAGATCAGCTCGGACCCTCTTCATTTGCTGGACCAGAGCCGTGTCCGGGCTTGGTTCTTCGAGGGTAGGCTCCGTCCTGGTTGGTTCAGTGACGGATATAGGAATGGAACGCTCAGCTCATGCGAGGTGGTTGGTGGCTAAGGCTTTGGACTTAGCCTTTCGGACCTCTTCAAGGGTGATGGGGACAGCTTCCCCTTTGGTTAAGTATACATCATCCTCGTCGTCGAACCATATCCCGTTGATTTGTGGGATATAGGGAGAGATGAGGTGAGAACAATCAATTACCTCACCGGTGAAGATAGCATGGGCGCTGAACAGGTTTTCTTTGTTGCTCGGTTTGTCTCCGGGCAATGGGATTTTCCCGCTCTCGATAAGATCTTGGATCAGGTGCTTTAACCTCCAACACTTTTCAGTATCATGCCCGTTACCCCGGTGATACTGACAGTAGGCTTGGGCATTGTAAGTTTTGGGCCTCTTTTCTACTGGAGGTTCTGCAGTTGGGCCTATCGGCTGGATCAGGCCCTTTGAAGATAGCCTTTGTAAGGCATAAGTATAGGTAGTCCCTATATCTGTGAATACCCGATTTGGTGTATTCTTCTTAGATGAGGTGTCGAGCAGGTTTACCTCGTCAAAGATGTTGTGAGTTGCAACTGCAGGTGTGGGCTTGATCGTAGATGAACTTGCCCCTTGATAGCCTTTGGTAGAGGCCTTAGTCAGGCTCTCTAGTCTCAAGTCATCCTCGATTCTCGTCCCCATTTCAGTAAGGACAGCGAAGTTTGGGATGATAGCATACCGGAGATGGACCCGGTAGGATGGGAGTAGATTTTTGACGAAGGCCTCCACTAGGGCCTTCTCGCTGGGCTTGTCGACCAGCTTCACACTCTCGGCCCTCCATCTTTGCAAGTACTTCATGAACCCCTCTTTGGGCTCTTGGGCCATGACCTCCAGAGTACGCATTGTAGTCTGGATTTCAGTGTTATCGGCGTAATTCCGAGCAAATTCGGTCGCCACATCATCCCAAGTCTTGTATTTCTTGGGGTCGAGCCTGTAGAACCAGGCCCTGGGATGCTTCTCCAAAGAGGAAGGGAATAGGTGCTTGAACATGGCGGACTTTACCCCTTTGACTGCCATGAAGTCTTTGAAGGCCCGGATATGATGGACCGGGTCTTCGGTACCCTCAAACATAGGAATTCCCGTCAAGTTGAGGTTGGCCGGTAGCTCGTTACTCAAAGGTGAATAAATGCGAGCATTTTCGGAGTGGATTGAGTTGCTTGTTGATAAGTGAACTTGCTCCTCGAGCCTGCGAACAACACTGACCAATTCGGCTATGGGCCCAGTGGAATCAGCTCCTTCAACTGGGACCGTCTTCTCTACAGTGCTCAGGCGAGTGTCCAAAGTTTCTTGGTTAGCGAGGATGGTGGTTAGTTGAGTCTCGATTTTGGTCAGGGCATTTTTCAATTCTTCCATCTTGCGTTGATGTCGGGTTGTGGCTGGCCTGTCTGTAAGAACACCGCGTAATCAGAAACTAGCCCAGAAATCCCGGAATAGAAAGTACATCCCGAACGAGACCAAAAGGGAAATGACTCGAGAAAGACACCTAGACGGGTGACTTGTGAGGTGTGGGCCTTCCTTAGGATTCGGCAAGTGGGCCTAGTCCTGTTGAAGGAAGGTTCACGTGGGACATCCCCAGACTTTTGACTCGATTGTGTTGACGGGCCCTCCTTCGTAAGAGTATGTCCTACTTAGGCGGGCCTTGCCTTAGACTAATAAGGCGGACTGGGATAGGGAAGAAACTCGTGATGTAAGATCGACAGAGTTTCGACGCTAGAAAAACTTGACAACTTAAGACATGACCCGACACTGCTAAAAAAAGGGAGGTCCAAAGAGAAGGGAAGTCTTGAAAATTGATTGATTTGAAAATTCCGAGATAACTCGGTGGAGAGGCCCGATTTTTCGAAAAAAAATCGGAAAGTGCATCGGGCCTCGGTTTTGAAAGTTCGAAAGTGTTTTTGAGTTTTGAATCGGGCAGCGTACCGTCTAGAAAATAAGTTATTTTGAGTAAAATCATAAGTCCTAAATTCGGTATGTCCCGGGTTTTGAAAATTGAATATCTTGAAAAGGATGTATTTTTGAAAAGTTGATATTTTTGAAAACGACTCGGAAACCAAGTAGCACGTAGTCACACAAGCATTATAACGACGCGATGTATGCTTTACACTAAGTCTCGGTCGGTCTAAGAGGGTCTATACAAGTGTACATAGTCTAGACGTTGATCGGGACGGACTCTCTAAGTCGAATTGAGCTTAGAACATGCCGCGAAACCCACTCGAATCGACTATGGACACCTTTTGACATATTCATAATGGAGTACATCAATGGTATAGTGGGACGTCGGTCACCAGTACCGGCCCGGGAAAATATGGGTTATGCATGAACCGTAGAGCTAACACGCGTATTGTATTTGTCAAACGATTTCTATTCGAGTCTCACCCTGAGGATGCCGATGGTAAGTCACACATCAGTTAATCCCTAGCGGAGTCGCCAAATTGTGGACATGACATAGGTCCACCCCGACGCGGCCACGCGCGGGTTTGGGGAGGCGAATGAATCTCCATATGAGAATGGATCGAATTGAAATTTAGGTCTATGTGGAGTCGCCACCGAATTTTGTGGTTATTCGGAACCATTCGAGCCCACTCTATGTCGTAGTGGTCCGTATACAAAATACGGCCCATTTCCGATGTCAGAGTTTATTGGGCTCGTCCCTTTGCATTTGATACCAATACCGACGTTATCGGATATTGTGTATTGAATGACTCTCGTGCGCCAATGGTTTCGGGCATCCGGAAACCGAGGTTCTGACTAAGGGGTGAGGGTACTTGTTGGGAAGCCCACAAAGGACACCCAACCCCGCCCGCACATTAGCGGCCTCTACTAAGAATTCGAATGACTTTTCAATACGCGCGTTAGTTAAACGGGAAAATGATATGCAAAGATTATTTTCCCTAAACATGTAAATTGAATTAAAAAGAGTTTCTAAGTCAATTTAATGCACTTAATTCTACGTCGAAGTGGAATTTAGCATGTGAGTTCATTTAGTACAATAAACGAACAAAAATTAAATTGACAAAAGAAATAACAAACGCGTTAGTAACGATGCAATGATATAACGAATAAAAAAAGGTTTGTGCAAATGTCGAATTGAATTGAATGATGTGCAAGATGATGCATGGTTTGAAAAGATAGTATACACGTGATTAATTATGCACGTGTTGACCCAAGTCGTGAAATACTATCGGGTTTGAAAAGAAGGATGTACGACTTGTGTTTCGGTCGTTATGAGGTCACTCGATCGAGTGGTCGATAGACTCGATTGAGTAGACCCTAAAAAGAGGTTTCTATTTTGCATTATAGACCGTACTCGGCCGAGTTATTGACCAACTCGGTCGAGTACATGGCCACTCGACCGAGTCACTGTGAGACTCGATCGAGTGGAAGTCGTAATGGACATTCTGGTTCGATTTTTGGGGTACCACTCGACCGAGTGGGCTAGGCACTCGGTCGAGTGCCCCCTGTACGAATCATAATTCGTTTGCAGTTTTGTAGTGATTTAGAGATTGCTTTTGGTTTTCGATAATTCGATGGTTTTGCCGAATTGAGCATAAATATTGCATGACTCATGCTCGATTCGGAGTTTTCTTAAATCATAGATTTGATTGAACCGAATATAAATATTGCTTGAATTTATACCCGATCCTAAATTTGAATGCTCGTCGTGCCCCATATTCGATTATTGAATCGATATGGAATACTAGAGCGAAAAAAAAATAAAGAAAATTGATTTGAGTCGTTTTAAGTCAATCAAAACGACATGAGTTTCTCTCCGCGTTTGTAGTGTCATAATTATAACGTGACATCTACGCTAGCATCAACGAGAAAATCGAATGGAGTGAATTAATTGACTAGATTGTTAGATTCGACATCCAATTATGGAATTGGTATCGAATCTACAAAATCGACGCTCTACTTGAATAAAAAAAGACTTGATCCCCTCGACTTCTCCGACATCGAAATAAATCCCTAGGGATTGTGATGTCGGATCCGTGTCAATGGGTTTCGACCCTTATTAAAATACAATGTTTGCTTTTGAAAATCGATGTGATTGTATGATTCGAATAATGATGAAGGCGAGATAAAAAAAATTATTGTTTAGGTTGACTTATCTCAATAATCAAATAATCGAGGTATTGGAACAAGCGACCGTCAACGCTGTGTGTAGTACACTTGTATATTCGTGTTTCCTTATTCCGATACCTCTCTTATTCGACACAAATCGATAAGTATTTTAATGCTTTGATATTAATTATACTATCGATATTAATGATGCGATAAAGAAAATAAAAAAATGGAAAAAAGAGGATGAGAGGGAGATGAAGACGACGTGAAGAAGAGAGGGAGAAAAGAGAGGGTTTTGACACCCTCAACCTACATGTTCCTGTCTCGGCGCGGACTCGTAACCGTGGCTTTAACACAAGAGTCTTCGAGGTGAATGAAGGTTAAGTTATGGTGGCTCGGGATTGATTCCTAAAACTAGGCTTTAGGGTTTTTGCTAGGGTTCTATTAGGGTTTGTAAAAGACGTAGTATGTGCGTGTATGATTGCTCTAGGGTTTCAAGAAGTTGTCAAATGTTGTTGCATGAGGGTTGCTTATATAGGCAAGGCTAGGGCACCCGAATTAGGGTTACTCGACCGAGTAAAGGGCTAACTCGGTCGAGTGGCCCATGAAGCCTGCAGCCGGGCTCAAAACAAGCCCACTCGATCGAGTGGGTGGGTCACTCGATCGAGTGGCCCAGTCGGTTTGCACGGGTCCATTGTTTTGGACCTTGACTTTGGTGTTTGATGGGTTTTGTATTTGACTTGGACTTTTGATGGTTGTATGGATGTTTTTGTGTGTCTCGGAAACGACTTTGACCGGGGTTGACCCAATCGCAAAAAGTCGGTTTTATTTCCGGTGTCGGTTTTGACCCAAATTAGCTTTATTTGACGCAAAAAGTCGACTTTGCCAACGATTAATGGATTTGAGCCCGTATCCGAGCGCATAGAAGCATGTTAGCGTCAGATCATCATCGGGTGTTTTTTGGGAAACTACCATAGACACCTGGCAGTCAAAATGCGGGTGTCTACACTAAGGTTGGCTTTTAGGTTGTCTCTATGTTTTCCTAAATTTCGGGTGACATTTGCAGGATACCCCTGATATGGTGGGGCAACTGGAGACTCGGGTGACCGAGCTCGAGGCGGAAGAGGCCAAGTTGTTGTCGCTCCTGCCATCTCGGGATAATAAGATTGTCAAGCTTAAGGAGCAGCTGGCTCGGACTCCGGACGAGACCTCGACACGGGGTAAGGCTAGGTTTGGGACCGAGGCGGAGAGGGAGGTTCATGCTACGGGCGCTACCGATGATGTGGGAGGGACTTCCGAGACAGTTACCCTAGATATGTTGTCGGACAAGGATGGCATCGAGTCTCCTCTTTTTAAGCTAGAGGATCTAGGCTTGGATGATGACACTGGTGAGTTTGTGATAGCTATAGGCGCGACTTCTAGGGGTCCTCCCTAGTTTATATATTTTAGACTTTTAGTATTTCGATTGATTTGTTAGCCTTGCGTTTTGTTTTGCTTTTGAAATATTGACTTAGATGACAAGTAATCACTTCAAGTTTGGTTTGTTTGCGATTTTGTCATAGTTTAGGACATTTTAGAATGCGTTGAGATTGCATGAGAGTACGAAAATGTTTTTTCTAGATTCTTAAAATGCGTCAGTTTGAGCCGGGATTTGGATCACGTAGTACGTCGATGAAAATGTTTGACTCGAGAGTCGAGACATGTAAAGATGTAAGAAATGCTTTCTAGCTAAAGTGTATCGACCGAGTGCGTGTTCGGTGCTAAGAGACAAGTGTGACTGTCTCGACATTCATGTTTAAAATGAGGCTAAAAAGAAAAAATTTAGACCCTTTTTTATATCCTAGTGACAATTTCGTGGTGGGCTAAAGACGCAATTAGACCGCTTTTTATATCTTAGTGACAATGTCATGTTAGGCTAAAGACGCAAATTGACGATGTCATTCGGGGCTACAACACTCCCCTGTGGGGTAGCTTATCCCCCTAAAAAAACAAAACGTCTCAGTCTGGTGGACCCAATAGACGTAATGTATTGTCCGCGTGGACCTGTCATTCTTGCGCGGGCATTTCGGCTTTTGGAAAGGGGTTTAGCAACTTCAGGAGGTCGTTCCTGACGTCCGGGGTTGTCGGATGTGAGATAAAGGTTCAAGATTTTGGAGAAGACCGTGTTACAGAATAAAGAAGCTATGTGGGCTAATGTCACTAAGCGCCCGACCGAAGACGGCGTTACCGATCCTAGTATTTCTCAGTTCATCTAAACGGACCAAGACCGATAAGAGCCATATTGAGAATGTGAGTGAGGAGGGGAAGTGGGATTGGCTGGGCTCGCATTTAGCTAGGGCGGTGGAAGCTTGTGTTCGGAGGGGCCGATGGTGAGACCCGAATAAGCACACCCGAATGGCGAGAAAAGGGGAAAGTCGGACAGGTAGAGCCCAGCCATTTAGTACTATGTTCTATTAATTGATATTATGTGGTGTATTAGTACTAGTTTTTGTGGGGTTTGCTTGACATGTTATCATTTTCCGGGGTGGCCGGATGTTAGATGCTCGATGTAAAGGGTCTCGACAAAGGCTTGATTTAATTGAATTTTCATTAATGAGAAGCACATTTCTTATTTTTTCCTTTTTTTTTGTGGTGGCTCGCAACTCAATTTTTCCTTTGCCCGGAGCGCCCTTTCGGGTTTTCACTCCGTCCTCGGCTCACCCTCATTTGCTTTTTTTTGCTTTCTTTTCTTCTTCTTCTTCTTTTTTTTACAACGGCTCGCAACTCGTTTCTTCATTTTGCCCGGGGCGCCCTTTCGGGTTTTCACCCCGTCCTCGGCTCGTCGTTTGTGCTTCATCATTGAAATCACTCATTAGCCGGAAAGTGGAAAAAGTCTCGGTTTGCACATGAATCGAGTAATCAATTTTTTTGTTTATTTGTTTGTTGTTTGTTTGGTTGTACTCGAAGGAGGGTTGCCTACGTATCCGCTTTTAAACGGAATCGAACCATGTTCGTAGTTCTTTTTAGGTGTGAGTGATTTTGCTTTAGACTCGTTATGTCAATTATCAATGTGAGATGTTGAGAGTGTATTCACCCTAGTTAAAGAACTAAGGTGGAGTGGTTGGGTGTGACCCCTTGGAAATGACAATTACCGAGATACCGTGTTTGGGTCAGGGTGACTGGCTTGGGATGGTTTTGGAATGTGGAGCTAGGTAGTAAGTGGTTTCGATAAATCAAAATCTGGAGTTGATTTTGTGGAGTTAAGGCTATGGGGTTACGGTTTCGTGATGTGGTAGGAAAGGGGAAGCTGAGTAAAAATGACTCGGGCTTCGATCGGGCGGGACGTAAATTACGTGGGATCTGATTTCCATGTCTGGCCCTAACGGTTGGGATTATCCTATTGAGCTTGAATCCTCAAAATTCCGGACTTTCTCCTAACAAGTGTCTCGGGAAGGTCTTAAGGGTTGTAATGCAGGGAGGCTAGTATTTGGGTACTAGTTGACTAGTCTGTTCATTTTTCTTTTTTTTCTTTTTTTTTTTTTGCTTTTTGTTCGAACTTTGCATTTGAAGTCGAGTTGAATGATTGGGGGTTTCATTTTGACCGTTGAGTTTGGTCTTGATCATTGAATTGGGCCAGTTTAGTTTGGCCTTGGTTTCATTTTTTTTCTTTGGCTCCTTGTGACCATTTCAGACTTCTTTTCCTTTTTTTGTCAGACTAGCATCTATGGTGGGAATTGGTTGGTTTTTATTTGAGGAATGTTTATTGTGGGAAATGGGTTTGCCTTCCGTCCTTGATCACAAGCTAAGGGATTATTTAGATTCGTCATAGGATTTGGGAATGCTCGTTCTAAGGGATAGTTTGTGGCTTTCTATACCAGACATGGAATAGGTAAAAAAAAAAAAAGAGCACGGGATCTCAGTTCTTGTAACTCCTCGTTGTTTCGAGGTATGTTTGATTGTCATCGATAAATGGCATAGTATCGAGTCGTAAGCAAGAAGGTGCATTATTTTAAAATCAAGCGATTGTCGAGGCGCATTATAAAGGAAGAAAAGTGATTTTCTTTTTATTGATAGTAATAAGCGGGCTATGCGCCCGAGATATTGTTTTCGGGAAGGTGAGGTCAGATCCCCTCGCACCTCCTGACTCGATGTAAAAACAAAAGACATTTGTTATGCTATTAGGTCTAGGCCCTAAGACGAACTAGACTCTGACTCAGACACAGATTTACTAGTCTTGGCGGACGCCCGTGCGTTGCCGGGATCTTCCTCAATATTTAGGACATTCTCCTCTATAAGGTCGAGGTGGGAACAATTGATGGCATCGTCGAAGACTGCGTGAATGCTAAAGGGGTTTGTGGTATTGTTAGGTTTTTTGGGTGGAGGGAGAGGGATAGTCCCATTTTCTATCATATCCTGTATGGTATGCTTGAGCCAAAAACAAGATTCGGTATCGTGGCCTTTGCCACGGTGGAAGTGGCAATACTTATTAGTATCCCATGCCTTTGATCTCTTGTTTGTGGGTGGGTCTGTAGTGGGACCTCTTGGCTCGAGCTTTTCTTGCTCGGTTAGTCTTTTTAAGGGTTCGGTGTATGTGATGCCTAGCTTGGAAAATGTCCTAGGGGTGGAATTCGCCCTCCCTCTAGCAGTTGGTTCAACAAGGTATACTTCCTCGGCTTTGTTATTTCCGAATGTTCCATAAGACCGGGTTCCCGTGGAAGTGGTTGGTCCCTAATAGCCTTTCCCCATTATCTTGGAGAATACTCCCTTTTTCATATCGTCCTCTAGACGTATTCCTAAGGTGGATAGTTCCTTGAAGGTATGGATGTTTTGGTATCTAAGGTGGGAGGCGTAAGCTGGTCTAAGGTTATTGACGAACTTTTCTACTAAGGTGGCTTCATCCGGATGGTTTATTAGTTGAGTGCTGAACTTTCTCCACCTAGTCAGAAATTCTGAGAAGCCTTCCTTCTCATTCTGGGAGAGAACTTCAGGATTTCTAATGGTGACTTGTGTCTCGGAATTATCCGCGTATTGTTTTGCGAATTCTTTGGAGATATCGTCCCAAGTGGATATATTTTTGGGATCGAGCGAATAAAACCACGATCGCGGTGTGTCTCCTAAGGATGAAGGGAATATCCTAGTGAAGAGGCTGAACTTGAACCCCTTAATGGTCATGTAATCCTTAAAGGCCCGGATGTGATTGAGGGAATCCTCGGTCCCTTGGAACTTGGGTATGTCAGCTAAGGAAAATTTCTCGGGTACTTGGTCGTTCACCATTTCAAATTTTCTATGGTTCTCGAGGTGGACATTGTTTCCCTGGTTTAGGCGCATTTGGCTTTCGAGGAAATCTATGCGATTCACGGCGGATTGTAGGGTGTCGTCTTGAGGTGAGGTAACGGGGTCATTAGGGACAACACCGACAGGTGCTCCGCCCAGCGGAGTGGAATTTAAAAGGACTTTGTTGAGGACCCGGTTGTGGTGTTCATCTGAGGTCCTATCTTCCAAGTGGCCTAGACGAGAGTCTATGCTGTTTACGGATGCGTTCACGGTAATGATGGTGGCCTGTAAGTCTCGGATCAGGTTGGTTAGGGTTTCTATGGTGTTATCCGCGGATTGTCCGGCGTCGTTCCCGCTATGGTTACTTGTGTCTACGCTTGAATCTTCTGACATGACTGTGAAAAGGTAATACTAATGAGGATCGGTCTACCGGACAATTTAAGGACTTGAGGAATGCTCGTGACTGAGCGACGCGGTAATGAGACCCTTGACTCGCGTGTGTGCGACCATTGGCTTAGGGACTCAAATGCTTTTGACTCTTGGTGTATTTGGCGAAACGCCTATTGAGTTTTAGGTCTCTGTAACGAGACGATTTGACCCAAGCCTCGGAGGTGAGGTTTAAAGAGGACTTCTCGAAATGAGACGATCCAAAATGTAAGACCTCGAGTAGATGTAATCTTAGTAACTAACACAGACAGTTAATCACACGGTTTTACGACGTAAGAAGTTGATCGCGATCCCGGCTCAGGATCAAAGAATTTGATATATGTTTTTTTTTACGAAAACGACCAATCTTTTCAGAAAAGATTTTTTTTTTTGAAAAGGGCGATTTGTAGAAATAGTGCAACGATTGACGTGACAACATCATTTGTGACGTGAAAGTGTGTTGCTATATGTGTGCGTCAGGAATCCGGCGATAGCAAAGGTGCAAATGTCTCTCTTTTTTGAAAGTAGCACAGTCCTTAGGTGAACCAGTTTTGGAAATGACGATGTGATGCCTTTATCGAGACTACTATTAATTAGCTAGTTCGATACTCGTGGTGTATGTGGTGCTCGTGGTAGAGCGTGAAGTCTAATGATGGTGTTTTGAAAATGATGTTTTGCGAGTGTGACCGTTTTGGGTTCCTTGACCTCATTAATTGAAGCTTCGGTTGTGTTAACAGTATGTGTGTAAAAAAAAAATTGAAAATAAAAATGTAACCGTTTGGGGTACCTTGTTCCCATTGGTCGGGAGTCTCGGTGGTATTTTTGAAATTGTTGAGTGTAAAATTTGCCATGATAACGACATCTAAAAATGTTTTTCCCTTTTTAGAAATCACGATTTGACCGGAGTATCGGCGTTTAAAAGGTCGTTTTAAAAAAGAGGAGGTATTTTTCGAAAACGGAGTTGGGTGCGGTTGAATAAGTTGGCGTGGTTGAATCCGGATTTTTAGTGTTTTATTTGGGTTGTTCCAAACACGCTACACATAACTAGGAATGCATACACTCATGCAAGGTGCAGACACGGGTAGGTTAGGGTAGGCTACCGCCCACGAATAGTCTTCACTTAGGCATTGACAAATCATCTAGGGAGACGAGTGTCATACCGTCTGTTCGGAACTATCCGCTAATTATTTCAGCGGGGTACGCGTTAGGCGGCCGGAGCGTCAATCGAGGATCTCTCCGCATGTCCCTAAGGATCTTACCGCGAAGAGGTCGATTGGTCCTGATATCGGTTAGGGTGGGCTTTAAATTTTTAGGGCCAAAACCTGTAGTGACCACAACTAGGAACTAGGAAACGAGCTTCAACGACCTCGTTCAAGTTACACCACCACTGGAAATTTGTAATCCCCTAGAAAATCTAACGCAATACAGTGGCGGAAACACTGTAGAGTCGGGATTAAAAACATACTGACGAACTATATCTTATTAAAAGAAATGGTAAGTTAATACAAATGCCTCTTTTTACAAAAGGGCTAAAAGGAAATTCTCCAAACAGGGTTATACAAATCCATAAATCAACATGAATGAAGAAAGAGTAGGATCCACGCTACTCGCTAGCTCACACCCAAAACCCAGCAGCAAATACCTGTCATGTTATAAACATAACAGTCACGTCAGTGGGGAGTAACTCGGACGTTCTCTCAGCCATATTATACCATATGGAAAAATAATAGTATTACTATATCAAAATAATTAAAATGGAGAACATTAAATGATATAATAAAAATAAGCTTTCGGAGAAAACTTAAAATATTGGAACAATGAAATCAGAACGAGTTTTCAGAAAAAAAAACTTCAAATATTTGCCAACCTGCAAATCAAAATGTATCGATAATAATAAAAAAAATTCAAAATGGCGTTATGGAAATATTCAGTGTAGAAGGTCAGACTTTCACCAGGAGAATACTACAAATCTAGCTTCGAGAACCTAGTTCAAACAAATCAAACTTAGGTCTCTAACTAGGCTACTCAACCATAATAGGACGGCGACTTATAAATGCGTGGCCCTAGTTTAAGACAATGCACACCCCTCCTGTGATTACCTGTCACCCAGTTCAACTTATGACGGCGACTTACAGCGCGGCCTAAGCTTAGGGTCAAAATGTACACAACTCCCGGGATACCTGTCACCCGGTTCAACAACCAATGTACCGATTCCTTATACACTAGCCTAATAGTTGATGGCAAAACCGTAAACCCCAGATTATATTACTCTAACCCCACGCTTGACTTTATTCCATAACTCCAAAACAGCCATTATCGATATTCAAAAGATATAATCATTATGAGGATAAAAAGGAATAAACGTTTCATATTAAAATGAAAACTTTCTATAAATAGAAACTTAATAATTTTAGAAACTTGCTTAAAATAGAAAGTCTTGTAGAAAGTACGTAAGTTATTAAAACTAGTGAAATGTATAAAAATAACATTCTTAACAAAATTAACATTTTATTATTATCGTTGTTATCGTAACTTTATTATATTTCTAAATTTGTTACTCAAAACATAAATAAAATATAATAAGTCAATATATAGTATTTTTATAAATAATTAGAAAATCGAGTTAAACTAAAAATTTTTGAAAAAGATGTTTTAAGAAAAGCGATATCAAAATTAATTGAGTCGACGAGGTTTATAAATGAAATGAGATGTACAAAGATGTCAAATTATTTTTAACAAATAACTTTTATTAACAAATAATACGGATTTTAATAAAAATAGTCAATCGAAAACAAATGGGAAATTATTAGTGAAAATATAGTTAAAACTAAATCGACTATTTTCTCATTTATTAGTATAAATCGTAAAACGAAAATTAATTTATTAAGCAAGTATACAAATCTCGATTATTGTATTAAAATACGATTTTAAGTTAAAAATTAGAAATTAACGAAATATGACGAAAATATGAAATCGATATTATTTAGTTACTAGTGTCACGATAACCAATAAAATATTATAACGATCGTAAATAATTAAAATTACTAACGATGTGTAAAACGGTATCGAAAACTTGTAAAATATTTATAAGGCACAATTTTAAAAAAAAATAATATTTTTAGCAAATAATAAGTAGCTAAAATTAGAGAACCGAAGTTAAAAATACTTACTACATACTACTACTCAAACATACGATATAAAATCGAGTAACGTCCTAAAGTTACCTTGTGAGGAAACGTACAAGTCGCTTCAATCCATTTGTCCAAGCTCATCAAACTGGTGACTACGAGCCAGCTTCGAGATTCTCACGGAGATCCGAACACGTAGACAAGGAAATAAATGAGTCGGAATTAGAGAAAATTGAGAAGGACTGGAGTTGACACAGAAAACGTAGCTGAAATTACTCGAGAAGAATAACGGTATAAGTCGATAGAATCGAGTAATGATATCGACATTAACGGAAACAGCAAATAGGAAACCGAAATAGAAAGGAAGAAAAAGAGGAAGGACAGTTGGACACTAACAGCAGCAGGACAACAACATATCACGATGCGAGACGATGACCGAAAACCGAGGAATCAAACAGCAGAAACGACAACCCCAACGAACAACAGTACGATGAGATAAAAAAAGGAGAGGAATGAAACAAACGAGGATGGATTAGTACTAAACCGAGACAAACGGCAAAATGCAGCAACAGCATCAAAACCGACGCAACAGCAACATAACAATGAGGGCAGCAAAATCGATCAGCAACGCGTCAACAGAAATGATAACAAAAAGGTAACAAGATCGACAAAGAGAAAGGGAATCAGGGAAGACGAGAGAAGAGAAGAAGAAAAAGAATGGGCATCGAGTAGAAGCAGCAGCAACGCAAATGGAGAAAGAAGCGACATAGAAGCAGCAACAGGACGGGAAAACAGAGGGAGAAGAAGAGAAGAAGGAGAAAATGCAACAGCAGCAACAAACGTGACATAACACCAGCGAAGAGGGGAGTGGTGCGGAAAAAGAGATAGGAGGCAGATGATGATGATGAAAACCAAGAGGTGACAGAGGGGGGGTGAACCGACTTGAAGAGGGAGATGAAAGAAGAGTAATAGTGAAGCGGTGGAACTTAACCAAAGGGAAAGGAAGAGGAAAAGTGACTCTGTAAGGGGGATGAACGTAATAGAGTGGGAAAATCAAAAGAATCAGGCGGTCCCACCAAAAAAATGAGAAAACGGATTAATTAAATGTGTCGGGTAGTATACGAATTTTCGTAACCGTAATTCGACTGACCCACTAATCGAGTTAATAAGATTAATAAATAATCGGGTCGTCAAATAAAAATGAGTAAATAAAGTATTCGAGACGAAAACGAAGTTTTATAGAAATAAATATTTAGACGATGAAATAGAATCTCCCGATAAATAATAATTTTTTGATAAAGTGAATTAAATTGATTTCTCGAGGAAAGGTAATAAATGTTTTGACGAAACTTTAAAATAAATGAGTTTCGAGCCGAAAATAGAAACTCAGACTTCAATATAAATAAATAAAAGATTTTAGAATTTAAATCGCCGAAATAGACTTTCGATAAGAATTAAATTAAATGTATAAAATGAATCTTAAAATTTTAGGATTTTAGATATAAAATTAAATTAATAAATTAAATGTATAAAATATGTTTTAAATATAGGAAGAGTTTTCGAGACAAATCGAATTTTAGGAGTTTGAAAAGATTAAATGATAAATTAATTTTATAATAATTTTAAGAATTACGAGTTAAATCATAAAAATAGAAATATGAACATAATTTTAATATTTAATTTAATTTATAAAATCAGGGGTGTTACAATCTTCCCCACTAAAAGAAGTTTCGTCCTCGAAACTAACCAAAACATAATAATAGAATGGAAAACAAGGTTATATTATTTGAACAAAAGGAGAATGCGTAACTCGCATCACAATCTCGGTTTAAGTTTTTTTTTTTACAACTTCAAACCTGATATGAAATCAAAATCGACGACAAAATTTTATTTCAAGATGAGTTGGGCTTAGTTCCCAAAGTTAAAAAAATCATTTAAATTAATAAAAATCGTAAGTTAATATTATTTTATAAAATCATGACGATAAATAATATTTGCAAACGAATACGAGGGGAGAGTACCCAAATATTTTCAAGGCAATAGTAAAACGCTTTGATTAAGAAATTCGACACTATTTTGTTTTAAAACCTAACAAAAATTTGAGAAATCAAATCTTGGTAGTTAGTAAATAAAAATTGAACCATTCGTCAAACATTTCAATAACAGATTTAAAGTCTATCGACACTAAAATAAAGACTTAAGACATACAATGTTTTTTTTTCCGAAAATGTTAAACCGTTTCACATAATATACTTATAGAAATCAAAATATTAGCAATTACGAAAGTTTTCGTAAAATTTGAACACCCTCGAAAATTGAAACAATTTCGAAATACTTTAAAATAAATTATTAAGGCATTTTGAAACATGACTATATATATGTTATCAACCGAAAACGAAAACAAAGTTTTCAAATTTATAACTCAATTGTTAAAATTTCACAATAGCCCAAAATTTTAAAATAGTCAAACTTTTCATAACATAGGTTTGGGAAAAAGGTAAACGGATAAATAGAGTCAGAGTCAACGACAAATCGAAATAGAAATTTTCAAACCCGAGAAAGAAGTCAAAGGGATTGGTCGAAGAAGTAGCAGGATTTAAGAAAAGCTACGGGGAGGAACGAAATTGAGAGTCAAATGGAGCTCTCAAGGAATTACAGAAGAAGTTAACCATCTCGAGATTCCCGGTACGACTCTCACAACACGGGTTCCTAATTTCCATAAAATACGTTGAGTCCAATATTAGGCGCTAGGTGGAAAATATTCAGTCACAATCTCCAAAACTGTCCTACGTGATTATCCAATCGTTCAAACGACACAATACTAATCTTCAAATGCTTTGGAATCTAATCTCATTAATTAAGATTCCAACGATTATCAGACAAACCAAAACTCGCAATCGATAAGGTTCCTAAATCCAAGGCTCATAAAGTTTGAACTCGAGGTATATTCCAAATTTCTCGTGTAAGGAACACTAAACAAAATCCACCAATTAACAAGCACGGGTACGAAATCCTCAAAAAAAATGATCATCAACCTATTTATGATACCACAAGTACAGGAGTTAGGAACGTATAACAAATTCTCAAACACGCTCAAACCTATAGGTAATGGTGCAAACACTCACATCTTAAACACGTCATTCGACTAATGTTTCTGAGAAGTCCATCAAATTTCATATCGTAACAGCGAATCCATCAAAATATTTATTAACTCAACGAAGTCACAATCTCGTTGGTCTAAGGGTTCTGAACTATAAATTCATCAAGATGATTCGCATTAAGTATTCCTCAAAACAACGCGATAAATCCAACTTTTAATTGTGCAATATGTTTCTCTTTTTCAAGGTTAACAACAATTTACCCAAATTATTAGATCACTCAACTCCAAATTTCATAGGTTACAACCCTAAACAACGATCAACGATCTAATCCACAAGAAATACGGGTAATATATGTCAACCAAAATTTCTAACGACAATAATGAAACTTTTAATGATACCACAACACTCAGGCTAACAATTTAAACGATACTCTATGATCCCATATATTCACGATACATCCATCAAATAAACATGAGGTAAGGATCCCAAAGTAATATTATCAGTTACACTTAGTTCGGTTCTAGGTTAGATACTAGGTATCCATCAAATATGACATACACTTACTACTCCAAAATATATTCAACTCTAAGTACTCCCAAAATAATCAAAATAACATATAACCAAAGGTTAAGTGTCTAAAGTATCAACCTAATTCCATTAATTTGAGTAATACCATTCAACTCAATCCTCGAAAATTTCTTACTTGCATAAGAATTATGGCACAACTCACAATCCTCAAACCATGTAACAAGGTTTACCAAACCTCAAACATCTATGACTTTTCACAGGGTTCACTGAGAGGAAATTCGGTCAAACCAAGAATCTCAAGAGGAAAGATGGTAAAGTAGAAGAATAGAACAAGGATTCACCAAGCAAACGAAGACAAGAATAAATAAGAGAAGAATTGGAAGTACTAGAGGAGGAAAGAAAAGAATCGATGATCCTATAATACTAAGTTCTTGAACCAGAGGAGAATCTTCGGGCCTCCAGAGTCCACGAGGGAGCTAAATGGATTACTTCATCTTCTTGTAGAGGAACGAGCACACAAGTCTTGGATCACTCCATCTAGATCTACTACAACATCATGGAACAGGAATCTACTCTTGATCAACTAACCTGTAGTTTAAGCAAACTGAACCGGAGCTGAAAAGTCACCATCGGCATCTTTCTTGAGGCACCAAGTAGTCCACTCGAGTCAACAGGCGTTGAGAGTTCTAAGCAGGTCTTGTTCCGATCTGGAGAAGCATCATATCAATATCTTGTTCATTCATCGTCTTCCAACAAAAACAACAAATATTCAATGTTAATCATTGAGTTACAAGAACATATAAACCTAACAATTAAGACCTTATTTTAGTTTCTACCCATCTCTCACTAATTTTTTTTTTATGTTCAAATCATTTACTGGTATTTTTCCTAGAATCAGGTGTAAGCGTCGGGAGCAACAATACTCTGATACCAACTATAATCCCCTAGAAAATCTAATGCAATACAGTGGCGGAAACACTGTAGAGTCGGGATTAAAAACACACTGACGAACTATATCTTATTAAAAGAAATGGTAAGTCAATACAAAGGCCTCTTTTTACAGAAGGGCTAAAAGGAAATTCTCCAAACAGGGTTATACAAATCCATAAATCAACATGAATGAAGAAAGAGTAGGATCCACATTACTCGCTAGCTCACACCCAAAACCCAGCAGCAAATACCTGTCATGTTATAAACATAACAGCCACGTCAGTGGGGAGTAACTCGGACGTTCTCCCAGCCATATTATACCATATGGAAAAATAATAGTATTACTATATCAAAATAATTAAAATGGAGAACATTAAATGATATAATAAAAATAAGCTTTCGGAGAAAACTTAAAATATTGGAACAATGAAATCAGAACGAGTTTTCAGAAGAAAACTTCAAATATTTGTCAACCTGCAAATCAAAATGTATCGATAATAATAATAAAAATTCAAAATGGCGTTATGGAAATATTCAGTGTAGAAGGTCAGACTTTCACCAGGAGAATACTAAAAATCAAGCTCGAGAACCTAGTTCAAACAAATCAAACTTAGGTCTCTAACTAGGCTACTCAACCATGATAGGACAGCGACTTATAAATGTGTGGCCCTAGTTTAAGACAATGCACACCTCTCCTGGGATTACCTGTCACCCAGTTCAACTTATGACGGCGAGGCCTAAGCTTAAGGTCAAAATGTACACAACTCCCGGGATACCTGTCACCCGGTTCAACAACCAATGTACCGATTCCTGATACACTAGCCTTATAGTTGATGGCAAAACCGTAAACCCCAGAATATATTACTCTAACCCCACACTTGACTTTATTCCATAACTCCAAAACAGCCATTATCGATATTCAAAAGATATAATCATTATGAGGATAAAAAGGAATAAACATTTCATATTAAAATGAAAACTTTCTATAAATAGAAACTTAATAATTTTAGAAACTTGCTTAAAATAGAAAGTCTTGTAGAAAGTACGTAAGTTATTAAAACTAGTGAAATGTATAAAAATAACATTTTTAACAAAATTAACATTTTATTATTATCGTTGTTATCGTAACTTTATTATATTTCTAAATTCGTTACTCAAAACATAAATAAAATATAATAAGTCAATATATAGTATTTTTATAAATAATTAGAAAATCGAGTTAAACTAAATTTTTTTGAAAAAGATGTTTTAAGAAAAGCGATATCAAAATTAACCGAGTCAACTAGGTTTATAAATGAAATGAGATGTACAAAGATTTCAAATTATTTTTAACAAATAACTTTTATTAACAAATAAAACGGATTTTAATAAAAATAGTCAATCGGAAACAAATGGGAAATTATTAGTGAAAATTTATTTAAAACTAAATCGACTATTTTCTCATTTATTAGTATAAATCGTAAAACGAAAATTAATTTATTAAGCAAGTATACAAATCTCGATTATTGTATTAAAATACGATTGTATGTTAAAAATTAGAAATTAACGAAATATGACGAAAATATGAAATCGATATTATTTAGTTACTAGTGTCACGATAACCAACAAAATATTATAACGATCGTAAATAATTAAAATTACTAACGATGTGTAAAACGGTATCGAAAACTTGTAAAATATTCATAAGGCACAATTTTTAAAAAAATAATATTTTTAGCAAATAATAAGTAGCTAAAATTAGAAAACCGAAGTTAAAAATACTTACTACATACTACTACTCAAACATACGATATAAAATCGAGTAACGTCCTAAAGTTACCTTGTGAGGAAACGTACAAGTCGCTTCAATCCATTTGTCCAAGCTCATCAAACTGGTGACTACGAGCCAGCTTCGAGGTTCTCACGGAGATCTGAACACGTAGACAAGGAAATAAAGGAGTCGGAATTAGAGAAAGTTGAGAAGGACTGGAGTTGACACAGAAAACGTAGCTGAAATTACTCGAGAAGAATAACGGTATAATTCGATAGAATCGGGTAATGATATCGACATTAACGGAAACAGCAAATAGGAAACCTAAATAGAAAGGAAGAAAAAGAGGAAGGACAGTTGGACACTAACAGCAGCAGGACAACAACAAATCACGATGCGAGACGATGACCAAAAACCGAGGAATCAAACAGCAGAAACGACAACCCCAACGAACAACAGTACGATGAGATAAAAAAATGGAGAGGAATGAAACAAACGAGGATGGATTAGTACTAAACCGAGACAAACGGCGAAACGCAGCAGCAGCATCAAAACCGACGCAACAGCAACATAACAATGAGGGACAGCAAAATCGATCAGCAACGCGTCAACAGAAACAATAACAAAAAGGCAACAATATCGACAAAGAGAAAGGGAATCAGGGAAGACGAGAGAAGAGAAGAAGAAAAAGAATGGGCATCGGGTAGAAGCAGCAGCAACGCAAATGGAGAAAGAAGCGACATAGAAGCAGCAACAGGACGAGAAAACAGAGGGAGAAGAAGAGAAGAAGGAGAAAATGCAACAGCAGCAACAAACGTGACATAGCGGCAGCGAAGAGGGGAGTGGTGCGGAAAATAGGAGGCATATGATGATGATGAAAACCAAGAGGTGACAGAGGGGGGGTGAACCGACTTGAAGAGGGAGATGAAAGAAGAGTAATAGTGAAGCGGTGGAACTTAACCAAAGGGAAAGGAAGGGGAAAAGTGACTGTGTAAGGGGGATGAACGTAATAGAGTGGGAAAATCAAAAGAATCAGGCGGTCCCACCAAAAAAAATGAGAAAACGGATTAATTAAATGTGTCGGGTAGTATACGAATTTTCGTAACCGTAATTCGACTGACCCACGAATCGAGCTAATAAGATTAATAAATAATCGGGTCGTCAAATAAAAATGAGTAAATAAAGTATTCGAGACAAAAACGAAGTTTTATAGAAATAAATAATTAGACGATGAAATAGAATCTCCCGATAAATAATAATTTTTTTAATAAAGTGAATTAAATTGATTTCTCGAGGAAAGGTAATAAATGTTTTGATGAAACTTTAAAATAAATGAGTTTCGAGCCGAAAATAGAAACTCAGACCTCAATATAAATAAATAAAAGAATTTAGAATTTAAATCGCCGAAATAGACTTTCGATAAGAATTAAATTAAATGTATAAAATGAATCTTAAAATTTTAGGATTTTAGATATAAAATGAAATTAATAAATTAAATGTATAAAATATGTTTTAAATATAGGAAGAGCTTTCGAGACAAATCGAATTTTAGGAGTTTGAAAAGATTAAACGATAAATTAATTTTATAATAATTTTAAGAATTACGAGTTGAATCATAAAAATAGAAATACGAACATAATTTTAATATTTAATTTAATTTATAAAATCAGGGGTGTTACAAAATTTGTTTCCAAATCTCCAGCGGAGTCGGCAAACTGTGGAAGTTCGTCCGCACCTCCCGGCGCCCCACGCGCGCCCGCGCGGGACCGACCCTGTTTTTCAACATGTGGCGGCGGCCATCCACGCGGCCCCCTCCCTGTCGGGGGCCGGTCTGATCTCGCGTACGGGGCAATGTCTCGGACCTCGATTCGGATGACGATCCGGACTTGTACTAGACGGGTGCGGGCACCCGTGTTTCCGTTTGGAATCGATCGAGTCGTGGTTGTAAATGTTTAAAGGCCGATTTGTTTGGTAAGGCGACCTTTTTAGTGAACTGAATTCGTTGCCGATTTTGTGGAGTCGCCACCTAGTCAATTATGGGGACTCGAAAACTGTTCAAGTCAACTTTAATCCTTAGCCGGCTCAAAGTTGAGGGGCACGGGAACTAAAGATAAAGACTTGTACCCTTAAGCACTCCATGCCTGGAATGACTCTCATTGCCAATGGTTTTGGACATCCGGAAACCGTCGATTCTGAGTAAGGGGTGAGGGTACGTATTGGGAAGCCAACATCCTATAGATGTCAACACCCAATCCCGCCCGCATTATAGCGGCCTCTACTAATCAATCGGTGGGCTGATAACCTAATTCTTTTGTTGTGGCGGAAATACTGTAACATCCGTTGTTTTCACCCTATACCATTTTCTACGTCGGTTGTTTAAGGACAAGTAAGTATTGTCGTCAAAGTAGTTGTGTTTACATTCTTTGCATGTGATTTCACGTGACAGGCAAGCCGTGAAAAGATGCACGTGGGAGAGTAGAGAGTCTAGTATTATACGTATTAGCAAATCAGTTTTAACGCGATAATACGGATATTAGTCGTTCTCGTGATATACCTTACCTGGTATTCTGCTTAAGATGCATCGGTTCGGTATTAATAGAGATGCGTCAAACCTAATAAGATGAGCACCCGGACTAATACGGAACCCGACCATCGCTTTATTCAATTTTAGTTGTTTTACGTTTTGAATTCTATGTTAGGTGATTTAGCATGCGATTATAAGGTCATAAAAGCAATAAATCATACGAAAGCTGTAAATGCGAATATAAGTAAATCACATTGTGATGAATTGCACCTTCGTAGTATACACTAAGACGCGTGAGGTGGGCTGTCGGGATTTTGAAGATACGATTTTGATACTTTCCAAAACCGAGAGGGAGGAGTGTGATACTTAGCTTGGAGCCTAAGGATTCCCGCGGCTTGACCTAGCGCCGTGGGTTTATTGGGCTTCAGGTGTGCGTCACGAGGTTCGCTTGGCACGGTGCTGACTCGGTTAGAGTTTCGGGACCGACTCGGGGTCCCGGTGTCGGAATTGACTCTAATTAGTGTCTATGTGACCGTAACGACACGACTAGGCTGCCATCATGTTAGTTTTAATTTTTCCGAGTAATTATTTGATCTGTTCTATAGAAAAACTACCTACAACATCGCGAACCCGCGTCGCGTTGCAGTCCTATCGTCATCGGGTGTTTGTTGGGCACTTCTGCAGCCACCAGGTCCAAATCTGGGTGTCTACACCAGGGCTTTAAAAACAAGTCCCCACGGAGCTATCCCAAGATAACGTAACTAAGTTATGATTATATCTTATGGCTGGCGAGCCCTTTTACGCAAGTCTAATGGACTATAAATGACCCGACCGGAAGTCTGCCAGATCTTAACCCTCGATTGGCCTGGTAGCTACTCTGACTTTCCCCTTGTCCGAGCCTCAGTCAGAGTGGGGGCTCTTGAAACACCCACATTTGGCTGCCAGGTGTCTATAGCAGTTTCCGACAAACACCCGATGATGATCGGACGCAAACGTGCTTTAACATACTCGAATATGGGCTCAAAATCGTTAGTATTTGGCTTGGGCTTTTTACGGAGTACAAATCTCACAAAACCAACCTCAAATCTAGGCCCAGTGGGTCATTTCCAATCAAATAAGACTAATTTGGGTCAAAACCGACACCAAGGGCAAAACCGTCTTTTAGCGACCGGGTCAAATCCCGGTCAAAGACATTTCCGAGACATAAAAATCAGTCGCGCCACTTTGAAAGTCTGACTCGAAGTCAAGGACTATACAAAAATCAGCTACAAAGAGGATCAAAGCAATTAAACAACTCCATTAGAGATAAAATCCCATCTCTAAAAGGACCTCCCACCCGACCAGACCCACTCGATCGAGTGGACCGGCCCACTCGGTCGAGTAGGCTCATAAAACCCACGAGAACCGGTGTCAGATCGGGCACTCGATCGAGTACAATGCACCACTCGGTCGAGTGGCCCTTTTCTATCCAAAACCGTAACTTCATCCTATCCAAAACCGGGTGTTTCCTTTCACCCAAAACCGGGCTTTCTCTATCCAAAGCCGGGGTATTTTCCCATAAATACCTCACCTCCCTCAACACAATAGACACCTTTTACGACAATCCCATACAATCCCTACAATCCCATACAATCCCACAGACAACTTTACAACCCAACAACCAGAAAATTCAGCAATCTTAGGAAAACTACACACACATACAACTCCGATCTTTCCTCTAGAAATCCTTTAGGAAACCCAAGAGCAAAACTCGTCAAATCCCTTCCCAATTATACACACCATAACTCTCCTATATACATCTCGACGCTTCCGTGCCTAGGCCACTACTATACGAGTCTGTTTCCGAGATAATTAAGCATGTAGGTTGAGGGTGTTAACTAAAATCCCGATTCTCTTCTTCCTCTCCTCTTCATCTCATTTTCTTCTTCTTTTTTTGTTTTTTTATTTTATTTCGTCAATAGCGTTTTTCCATCAACATCACGCATATATCAATTTTCTAAAACTATCTCAATTCGAACACGTTTAATGATGAACTTCGTATAAGACCCTTCTAATCCCTTTACGAGTTGTAACAGTGGTGGAGCCCTCTCGAGGAGCCCCGCTCTAAACACTCAAGAGCATGATGGGATCGCGAATATTCCTCCTTAAACATGTTCGATTCCTTTTTTCAAGGTTAGAATGAAACCTGTTGATGCAAATCGAACATCACACAATCCGCAAGGATTAGTTACGATGTCGTGACGCGGAGAGAATCAATTTTCACTCTAATCAAACAAATAAAACTTTCATTCTTAAGATGCGATATAGACTCCGTAGTTGAATATTATGTTTAAAAGAATTAGTCAATAAATCGAGCTAGCACGAACCCCTTGATGCCGAAATAATTGTCACATAGTCCGAAAGGACTAATTACGACATTATAACGCGGAGGGAAATATTTCATCCTAGTTCAATTTAAAATGACTTATAAACGTCTTTTACAAAATTCACTCTAAATATTAGATATTGATTCTATAATCAAGTATCGAATATGACGAGTATCGAAAATTAAGTCGAGTATAAATCGTATCATATTTTTACGCGACTTAATAAATTATCAATTTAACAATTAAAAGCAACGAAATGTTGTTCGTACAGAGGGAACTCGACCAAGTGGCACCCCAAAAAACCGGCAGAAGGGTTTTAAACAGGGCACTCGACCGAGTCTCCCCCATGACTCGGCCGAGTGGCTTCATTCACGCACCAAACGTGAGCTCTTCACATGCGATAAGCCGTATCAAATATTTTTATGACTTCGGTCAACACGTGTCAAGTCCATCACGTGTCCTACTCTTTTCAAAATCATGCTTCATGTCTTATTGTGGACACCACATTTGGCTGCCTGGTGTCTATTGCAGTTTCCGACAAACACCCGATGATGATCGGACGCAAACATGCTTTAATATACTCGAATTTGGGCTCAAAATCATTAGCATTTGGCTTGGGCTTTTTACGGAGTACAAATCTCACGAAACCAACCTCAAATCCAGGCCCAGTGGGTCGTTTCAAATAAAATGAGACTAATTTAGGTCGAATCCGGCACCAAGGGCGAAACCGTCTTTTAGCGACCGAGTCAAACCCCGGTCAAAGACATTTCCGAGGCATAAATATCTGCCGTGTCACTTCACAAATCCGACTTGAAGTCAAAAAATACAAAAATCAGTTACAAAAAAGATTAAACAATTCTGTTAGAGATAAAATTCGATCTCTAAAAAGAGCCTTCTACCCGAGTTAGACCCACTCGATCGAGTGGCTCCTTTTCCAGCCGGAAGAGGATTCCTCTTCCATCCAACGACGGAATCCTTTTTCCTCTAGGATTGTGTGATTTTCCTATCTAAAGCGGTGTTTCTTCTCACCCAAGCAAAGCCACCTCTCCTAGTCAAGGTCGGGAACCTCTACTATAAATAGACCCCCTTGCACACAACATCAACACACATCTACAGAAACAATCTACAACTCACACACACACACACACGTATTCACACATCTACACACAACACACAAAACATCCTAGGCGATACCACAACAGAATTCACAACATATCATCCCCGAAATTTCAGCAACCTTTAGCAAACCCGAGATCAAAACTCGTCAAAGACCCGAGAGCAAAACTCATCAAATCCCTTCCCAATTATAAACCACCATAACTCTTTCTATATCATCTCGACGCTCCCATGCCTAAGCCACAGCTAGACGAGCTCCGTTCCGAGAGTACAAAGCATGTAGGTTGAGGGAGCATATTCAATCCCGTCTTCTCCTTTCTCTCTTTCTCTCTCTCTCTTGTTTTTTTGTTGTTATCAAGTCATTATCACGTTCTTTTATATATTTTCATTTTCATCATTTCTAATACCGATATTATCACTACAATCTAATTTCTATATAAAACGATCATTCTTAAAATACGATATCGACTCTATAGTCGAATATCGTATCTACAAGAATTAAATCGATCTCGTTGATGCTAAAATAATCGTCACATAGTCTTAAAAAACGAAATACGACGATTTTGACGCGAAGAGAATCTATTTCATCTAATTTGATTTTCTAAACAATTTACAATCGTCTTTTCTAAAAATCATTTCGAATATTCGATATTGATTCCATAATCAAGCGTCGAATATGACGAATATCGAAAATTTAAGTCGAGTATAAATCATATTATATTTCTACGCGACTCAACAAAATTATCGATTTTTCAAAGAGCAATTTCGAAATCAAAAGCAAAACGAACCATAATTCGTACAGGGGGCACTCGATCGAGTGGCACCCCAAAAACCGGGCAGAAACCTTTTTTTGAGACCACTCAGTCGAGTCCTTCAATAACTCGATCGAGTGGCTCCTAATTCATCAAAACCGTGAGTTTTTTTAGCATCTTTCGAGTCCCTATCAAATAATTTTATGACTTCGGTCAACACGTGTCAAGTCAATCACGTGTCATAATCCTTTCAAAACCATGCATTGCATTATATTCATGTCGCTTATTCAATTTACAAACCGTTATCATCGTTATTAACTTGTTTGCTCATTGTTTTAGCGATTTATTCTCGTTGTTTGTTTTATTGTACTAAAATGAATCTCGCATGCTAAATACAACTTTGACATTAATCTAGATGCATTAAATCGACACAGCAACTTATTCAAACCTTCACATGCTTAGTTAAAATATTGTCTGCATACCATTCAATCGAATTACTAACGCGCGTATTCAAAAATCAAACGATATCTTAGTAGAGGCCGCTAAGTGCGGGCGGGGTTGGGTGTTCTTTGTGAACTTCCGAACACGTACCCTCACCCCTTACTCAGAACCGTGGTTTCTGGATGTCTGAAACCATTGGCACACGAGAGTCATTCAATACACGGTATCCGAGGTATCGGTATCAAAATGTAAAGGGACAAAACCCAATAAACTCTGAGATCCGAATGGGCCGTATTTTGTACACGGCCCACTAAGATATAGAGTGGGTTCGAATGGGCCCGAACTCCCACAAAGTTCGGTGGCGACTCTACTTCGATTTAAATTTCAATTCGATCCATCTCACATGAGATTCATTCGCCTCCCCAAACCCGCGCGTGGCCGCGTCGGGGTGGACCTATGTCATGTCCACAATTTGGCGACTCCGCTGGGGATAACTGATGCGTGACTTACCATCGGCATCCTCAGGGTGAGACTCGAATAGAAATCGTTTGACTAGTGCAATACGCGTTTTAGTTTTACGGTTCATGCATAACCCCATTTTTTACCCGGGCCGGTACTGGCGACCGACGTCCCACTATACTGTTGATGTACTCCATCATGGATATGTCAAAGGTGTCCATGGCTAATTTTTATGGGTTTCGCGGCATGTTCTAAGCTCAACTCGACTTAGAAAGTCTGTCCCGATTCTCGGAAAGGCCATGTACAATAGTATAGACCCCATCTAGACCGAGCGAGACTTAGTGTAAAGCATACATGGTGTCGTAATAATGCTTGCGTGACTATATGCTACTTGGTTTCCGTATCATTTTTCAAAAACCGTCATTCCAAAAAATGCATTTTTTTTAAATATTCAATTTTCAAAAACTCAGAAAGCTGCCGAAATTTAGACTTAAGATTTGACTCGAAACAAGCCTATTTTCTAGCCGGCATGCCATCCATTTCAATATTCAAATTTTCGATCACTATTCGATTTTTTGAATTTTCAAAATTCTATTTCAATTTTCAAATCTTCAAGATGTCATTCTCGATTTTTAAATCTTCGAGATGCCGTTTTCGATTTTCAAATTTTCGGGATCTCTTCTCCAATTTTCAAATTTTCGGGAATTTATTTTCGATATTCAAAATTTCAAATATTCAACTTTTCAAAACCCGGGATGCTACCGAAATTAGGACTTACGATTTGACTCAAAATAGCCTATTTCTAGACGGTATGCTACCCATCTCAAAATTCAAAGAATATTTTCGAACCTTCCAAAATTCGGCCCGATGGCATTTTGCCGATTTCAAAAGTCGGGGCGTCCATCGACTTTCTCGGAATCCAAATTTCCTTTTCAAAAACCTTCCTTATCCTAAGACTTACCGCATTTAGTAGTGTCGGGTCTTTCATAAGTCGTCGAAGGTTTCTAGCGTCGAAACTCTGCCAATCTTACATCGTAAGTTTCCTCCGTATCCCAGTCCGCCTTATTTGTCAAGGCATGGCCCACCTACGTAGGACATACTCCTACAAAGGAAGGCCCGTTTACACGCTCGAGTCCAAAGTCTGGGGAATATCTCACATGGACCTTCCTTCAAACAGGACTCGGCCCACATAGTCGAATCTTAAGTGAGGCCCACCTTTCACAAGTCACCCGTCTAGGTGTCTTTTTCGAGTCAACCTTTTACAAGGCATAGCGTTATAACAAAAGGTTCGTGGTCCTTGCGTCTAAGGGTCACTCGTCCGACACTCGAGTCTTAACAAAGTCTTCAATCCCACTCGGGGGCTACCCTTCAGCAGAGTGATCAATCACGATTGCTCTAAGGGTCATATCTTACACGTGTTGTCTCACGTACCCCAATCTCGAGTCACTTAGATGTCACACCATCTGAGTCCTATCTGAGTCCTTAGTCTCACTTGGGGGTTATTCTCCGACAGAGCGATTAATCACAGTCACTCCGAGAATCATACCCTACACATTTGTCTTAGGAGAGTCTAACCCGAGTCAAACCGAGTTGTCTTTCCTCCCGCGCTATTTCCTATGCCTTGCTTGGTGTATTTGGGTTCTGAAGCAACATTTCTGATTACGCGGTATTCTTACATACAGACCACCGGTAACCAGACGCCAACACAAGATGCAAGAAACTTTGGACAATTTGACAGCCTCACTGGCTAAGATTGAGACCCAATTGACAACCATCAAGTCCGACCAAGTAACTATCGCTACCCATTTAAGCGCCTTGGAACAAGGGACTCCTGATGGTAGGGTTGAGACTACTGGGCCCCTAGCTGAACTGGTCAGCGCGGTCCGTAAGCTGGAGGAATAGGTCCACTTGTCAATGAGCAACAACACTATCCACACGGAAAATGCTCGAGAATATACACCCATTAGTGAGAAACTACCAAATTAAAGGATCTCAACTTAGAAGGGTTACCCATATTCGAAGGGACGGAGGATCCATTATTACACCTCCGAGCTTTCAAACAATTCATGGCAGTCAAGGGGGTCAAAGCCGACATGTTCATCAATTTGTTCGGCGCATCCCTCGGAAAATATCCAAAAGTTTGGTTCTATAGGCTTAATACAAAAAGATTCCAAACTTGGGAAGATGTGGCTACCGAGTTCGCTAAAAACTATTCTGATAATACTGAACTTCAGACTACCATGCGGACCCTAGAAGTCATGACCCAAAATCCAACAGAGGGTTTCACCAAATACCTTCAACGTTGGCGGGCTGAGAGTGTCAAGCTGGTAGACAAGCCCAATGAGAAGGCATTGGTGGAGGCGTTCATCAACAACCTCCTACCCTCCTACCCTCCTACCGCGTTCATCTTAGGTATGCCGGAATTTCAAACTTTGCAGTGCTTACCGAAATGGGCACTAGGATTGAAGATGATCTTCGACATAATGAAGATCTGGGTGAAGCTTCTACCGAAGGCTATACTGGACATCCACTTGAGTCCTTAGAAGCCGAAGACTATTGACAACCTCATCCAAGAGTCTAGATTTAGTTTAAGTCCGAGTCTGAGTCCGAGTCTACGATGTTCTATTTCTTTCAATTTCAAAGTCAGAGTCAGAGTCAGCTGTATTCTGTCCTCTTTTCAAAATTCAATAAAGTCATCTTTCAATATTCTATCTCTCATATATACTTTCCTTATGTGTTTCCGAGGACATGATCAACCCCATCATACACTATGAGCACATGCACGTGACTATTATAGGCACATCTATAATGACTGCAGGAAACCGAGCCCGTGTTTTCCTTTTGTCTATTCCATGTCTGGTATAGAAAAGCCACATGACTACCCTTAGCAGGAGCGGTATCGAATCTTATGACAAAACTAGGTAGTCTCCTAGTTTGGGTTCAAGACAGGAGGCAAGACCATTTTCCACAATAAATACCCCTCCAATAAGACTGACCAATCCCTACCTTAGGTGTTAGTCTGACCAAGCAACAGAAAAAAAGAAAAAAAAATGGACAAAAAAAAAATCAAAAGTCCAAGGAAAAAAACAAAAGGCCAAAGCAAAAAAGCAGGTCATCATCAAAAAAAAGAGGCATCCATGACCAAGGTTAAACGGTCAACTAGACCGGGGCTAAGAGGTCAACCAAAAGAATTAAAAAAAAACATGACCATGGTCAACGGTCAACCCAAGTGAAAATCCCTTGACTGGGGTACGGTCAATTCAAAAATTATCGGTGCACATACCATCAAATAGGGGAGAAACAATCAAGTTGGTCAGCTATCACCACATCTAGCCTTCCCACATTACAACCCTCAAGACCTTCTCGAGACCTAGGCTAAGAGACAGCCCAGAATTTTGAGGATCCAAGCTCCATAGGATACCCCTAACCATAAGGGCCAGACATGGAAACCAGATCCCGCATTATCAAACCTACCTCGATCGAAGTCCGAGTCATTTTTACTCGACTTCCCCTTTTCCTAACACATTACAATACCTCACCCTCAAAGCCTTAGCTCCACAAAATCAAGCTCCAGATGTCAAAACGTCAAAGCCACTTGCGACCTAGCACCACATTTCCAAAATTATCCAAACCAGTTACCAACCCCTAACACGGAAACTCAACTTGCGGTTGGCATTGAACATGCCCAAATAGTTCACACCACCTCTGGGGGGCTACCCCAGAGAACGCTCACAGTCACAGGATCAACATCCTAACCATTCTAGCCCTTTGATCAAGACATCATTGGGAAGGCACCTAGCCTACACCGTCAATATGGCTAGTTACACACAAAGTCCTATTAGACTAGGCACCATAATATATCTTTCAATTCACTGAACTATGGCTCGGTTTGATTTCACTACACGTGAATACGTATGCAGCCTTTCAACAGAGGCACAACCACCCACATTGACACAAATTCAAAAAGCACCATCATTCCGATCACGACACTGTCATGTTCTCAACAGCTAGCTTTGTCGTCCTGGGGGCTTCTCCTAGGCAGAAGTTCTCCATCCACTCACAAAATCCAAATGACTTTCAAAAAAATTAGCCTTCTTTCTATAGAGTGTCCTAGTACTCGGCTCAATCGAAGACAAGAATCAGTCAGGGACTCGAAGCAATACCCACTTTGGGAATTTACCCTAAAACCAACAAATCCATAAGAGAACTAGACTAAAACAGTCTCATTACAGACTACTGCAATCCCCCTATGACAGATCGTTCCCATTTCGACCTCGACCGTGTTGCCACTCGCCTAGGCTATGGAATAGCGCAACTTAAGAATCTTGTCATCTTAGGCGGCCCACCCCCTACCGAGTCACGGTCCGACCCTTAGAAAGTCCAGTTCGTGTCTGTCAACTCGTCCTGTTGCGTCCAGAGTCGAGTCTGTCGGTATGTCTCTCTTCAAATTCTCATTTTAAAATTTGCAAAACTTAGCCATTTGAGAAAATCCTTTTCGACAAGGTCAAATTTCAGTCTATTTAAACTGCAAATTTCTTTTCTACCCCTTTCCATTTTGAAAACCTAGCACTTTGATTTCAAAAAAAAGAGCAAATATCACTTTCTCCAGCGCAAGTCAGTCGATAGATGCTAACTGCATTTCCTGTATGTATCTGCTATGTTTGTTATTTCTGTCTACATATCTAACATTTCAGGTACCAGCCTGGCTTCCCAAAGGAACATCAAGTTTTTTATTTCCCAGCGCCTGTGCAACTCACTAAACTCCCCAGCAAAAGGCCCAAGATGGCATTTCTCTTGAAGAAACGCGGGATGTGCCTACATATAGGTACACCCAGGGTTTCTTAGGAAAGCTCCCGCGCAATTTTGAATAGGGATGTGTCTGGAAATGGGCACACTCAGGGCTTCTTAGGCAAGCTCACGCGTAAGTTCGGATCGGGATGTGTCTGCGAACGGACACACCCAGGGCTTTTTAGGCAAGCTCCCGCATAGTTCTGAGATGGGATGTGTCTGCAAACGGACACACCCAGGGCTTCTTAGGCGAGCTCCCGCGCAGCTCCAAGATGGGATGTATCCACATATAGATACACCCAGGGCTTCAGAAACAAGTCCCCACGGAGCGATCCCTGATAACAGAACTCAGGTATAATTTCTATCTTATGGCTGGCGAGCCCTTCATGCAAGTCTAATGGACTATAAACGACCCGACCGGAAGTCTGCCAGGTCTTTAATTGACCCGGTAGCTACTCTGACTTTCGCCTTGTCCAAGCCTCAGTCAGAGTGGGGGCTCTGTAGACACTCACATTTGGCTGCCTGGTGTCTATAGTAGTTTCCGACAAACACCCGATGATGATCGGACGCAAACAAGCTTTATACTCGAATGTGGGCTCAAAATCATTAGCATTTGGCTTGGGCTTTTTACGGAGTACAAATCTCACGAAACCAACCTCAAATCCAGGCCTAGTGGGTCGTTTCCAATAAAATGAGACTAATTTGGGTCTAATCCGGCACCAGGGGCGAAACCGTCTTTTAGCGACCGAGTCAAACTCCGGTCAAAGACGTTTTTGAGGCATAAATATCTGTCGCGTCACTTCACAAATCCGACTTGAAGTCAAAAACTACAAAAATCAGCTATAAAAAAGATTAAACAATTCCGTTGGAGATAAAATTCGATCTCTAAAAAGAGCCTTCTCCCCGAGTTAGACCCACTCGATCGAGTGAACCGGCCCACTCGGTCGAGTAGGCTCGCAAAAACGCACAAAACCGGCATCAGACCGGGCCCTCAATCGAGTGCTATGCACCAGTCGACCGAGTGACTCCTTTCCAGCCGGAAAAGGATTCATCTTCCATCGAACGACAGAATCTTTTTTCCTCTAGGATTGTGTTCTTTTCCTATCTAAAGCGGTGTTTCTTCTCACCCAAGCAAAGCCACCTTTCCTAGCCAAGCTCGGGAACCTCTACTATAGATAGACCCCCTTGCACACAACATCAACACACATCTACGGAAACAATCTACAACTCTCTCTCTCACACACACACACACACACACACGTATTCACACATCTACACACAACACACAAAACATCCTAGGCGATACCACAACAGAATTCACAACAATTCATCCCCAAAATTTCAGAACCTTTAGCAAACCCGAGATCAAAACTCGTCAAAGACCCGAGAGCAAAACTCATTAAATCCCTTCCCAATTATAAACCACCATAACTCTTTCTATATCATCTCGACGCTCCCCTGCCTAAGCCACAGCTAGACGAGCCCCGTTCCGAGAGTACAAAGCATGTAGGTTGAGAGAGCATATTCAATCTCGTCTTCTCCTTTCTCTCTTTCTCTCTCTCTCTTGTTTTTTTGTCGTTATCAAGTCATTATCGCGTTCTTTTATATATTTTCATTTTCATCATTTCTAATACCGATATTATCATTACAATCTAATTTCTACATAAAATGATCATTCTTAAAATACGATACCGACTCTATAGTCGAATATCGTATCTACAAGAATTAAATCGATCTCGTTGATGCTAAGATAATCGTCACATAGTCTTAAAAAACGAAATACAATGATTCGACGCGAAGAGAAACTATTTCATCTAATTCGATTTTCTAAACAATTTACAATCGTCTTTTCTAAAAATCATTCCGAATATTCGATATTGATTCTATAATCAAGTGTCGAATATGACGAATATAAAAAATTTAAGTCGAGTATAAATCATATTATATTTCTACGCGACTCAACAAAATTATCAATTTTTCAAAGAGAGCAATTTCAAAATCAAAAGCGAAACGAACCATAATTCGTATAGGGGGCACTCGATCGAGTGGCACCCCAAAAACCGGGCAGAAACTTTTTTTCGAGACCACTCGGTCGAGTTCTTCAATGACTCGATCGAGTGGCTCCTGGTTCATCAAAACCGTGAGTTTTTTTAGCATCTTTTGAGTCCCGATCAAATATTTTTATGACTTCAGTCAACACGTGTCAAGTCAATCACGTGTCATAATCCTTTCAAAACCATGCATTGCATTATATTCATGTCGCTTATTCAATTTACAAACCGTTATCATCGTTACTAACTTGTTTGCTCATTGTTTTAGCGATTTATTCTCGCTGTTTGTTTTATTGTACTAAAACGAATCTCGCATGCTAAATACAACTTTGACATTAATCTAGATGCATTAAATCGACACAGCAACTTATTCAAATCTTCACATGCTTAGTTAAAATATTGTCTGCATATCATTCAATCGAATTACTAACGCGCGTATTCAAAAATCAAACGATATCTTAGTAGAGGCCGCTAAGTGCGGGCGGGGTTGGGTGTTCTTTGTGAACTTCCGAACACGTACCCTCACCCCTTACTCAGAACCGTGGTTTCCGGATGTCTGAAACCATTGGCACACGAGAGTCATTCAATACACGGTATCCGAGGTATCGGTATCAAAATGTAAAGGGACGAACCCAATAAACTCTGAGATCCGAATGGGCCGTATTTTGTACACGGCCCACTAAGATATAGAGTGGGTTCGAACGGGCCCGAACTCCCACAAAGTTTGGTGGCGACTCCACTTCGATTTAAATTTCAATTCGACCCATCTCACATGAGATTCATTCGCCTCCCCAAACCCGCGCGTGGCCGCGTCGGGGTGGACCTATGTCATGTCCACACTTATTATGTCATTCTAATTTGTCGTTACTAACCCGATTGTTTCTATTTTCGTGCTTTATTTTCGTTGTTTGTTTTATTGTACTAAAACGAACCTCGCATGCTAAATACAACTTTGACATAATCCAAAGATGCATTAAACGACGTAGATCAAACATTTTTCACATGTTTAGTTGAAAATACTGTTTGCATAACATTTCAACCGAATTACTAGCGCGCGTTTTTAAAAAACGAACGATATCTTAATAGAGGGCGCTAAGTGCGGGCGGGGTTGGGTGTCCTTTGTGGGCTTCCCAACACATACCCTTACCCCTTACTCAGAACCTTGGTTTCCGGATGTCCAAAACCGTTGGCGCACGAGAGTCATTCAATACACAGTAACCGATAATGTCGGTATCGGTATCGCAATGCAAAGGGACGAACCCTATAAACTCTGAGATCGAAATGGGCCGTACTCTATGCACGGCCCACCGAGATATAGAGTGGGTTCGAATGGGCCCGAACTCCCACAAAGTTCGGTGGCGACTCTAACTTCGATTTAAATTTCAACCCGAGAACCATCTCACACGAGATTCATTCGCCTCCCCAAACCCGCGCGTGGCCGCGTCGGGGTGGACCTATGTCATGTCCACACTTGTACTTTACTAAAAGTTTCTTTGGTACCCCTAAACTTTATTATTATCTTTATTGGTACCCCTAAACTTTTTTTCCCGTCAAGTTTTGGCAACAAATTACCTTTTTATGTTCAAAATTAAAAGTTAAACGTTATTTAACATACCTAATTAACCGATAATTGAACTTAAACTAACAACTTTGTACGTGTTTGCAGTTATACTTCGAATCTAAACGGATTATATTTTTGACGTTTTATTGTCAAATCAAATGATAACACTTAAATTAAGCTCAATTACTTGTTAATTATCTAAGTTAAATGATATTGAAGTCTTAATCCTAAGTTAAAAACATAATCTAACGACAAAACTTGATGGAAATAAAAAATTGGGGTGCTAGTTAAATTAATAATAAAATTCAAGGGTACCATCTATAGACATAGAAAAGGTAGGGGTACCATGTAGAAAAGTGAAAAGTATAGGGGTACCGCGTAGAAAATCCCATGATTTAACTTTAATGGGAGGTTCTATTTATATATTAAATATGTTAAGATCGATATTAATTTATGTATATAATATTTTATTAGGTTCGGACTTCGTAGAAACTCTGTGGTGAATTGTTCTAACGACGTAGTAGTGACCTGCTAATTAGGTAAGGTTTTCCTTACTTAGAATACGTTAATATTATTATGCATGTATGAGTTACGAGTACGATGTGATATTGTGATAATAAGAATAGTGTTGAATATTGAGGGGAGAATAATTGTTGAATATTGATATATTGGAGTTGGTGAGGCTAGCTTTAGACCTAGCCAGGGCCTTTGATCACGGTCCCCTCTCTGATTTCTCCTCGCGGGTTGTTGAACTTATGGGGGGTATGCACACTCAGAATGAAAGAGTCTGCCAGAAGAGTTGAGATGAGATTGTTGATTGGTACCGATGTTGGTGCTGAGAATATTGAGATGGGAATATTGATAGATACCGTGATGGTACTGAGAATGTGGAGATGATATTGTTAATTGGTACCGATGATGGTACTAAGATTGTTGAGACTTGATGTTTCATATTCTGTACTTGTATATTAATGTTAGCATGTTCTAACCATGTTTTCATTGTCTAAATTGTCACCCTATTTTATTGGGGGCCTGCGACGATCCAATTGACATTTCCGGTCTTTTGGGGAGTAGAGTATTGATGCAGATATGGACCATTGTTGTGTGCTTAACTGAAGGGAATTGTTGTTCGGGAAGGGAGTGCATGGTCATTGTTATTATACTCTTAGCATGTTTCCGTTATTAGTACTTATTAGACTGTTTAATTCATGTAGTCGTTTTGGGTTTTTGTAACCATACTTAATTCTCGAACTTGGTTTGCATCCTTTGAATAATCTATTAAACTTGGTTGTGTTTCAGTATTGTTTTGTGATGGGACTACTGCCTCGGTTAACCCGAGATGGTAACACTCTCATTTATCCGGAAGGCCTAGTTAAGGCTCTTGCATAAACGGGGGTGTTACAGGTTTGGACTTAGCAGGATGCAAGAGTTCTTTAAATAGGCAAAGTATTGCCCATGTGCCAGTAAGATATCATGCATTTAATGCTCATCAAGAGTTGGATATCCGTCTCCTCCTTCCTTTAGCTCTGATACCATGTGGAGTTTTAATGCATCTCAGGAATTAGAAGACGAGGTTTTAGTTACAAGTGCAGAGTTTTTAGTTGTTCTGTATTAATTTTGATGTGCAGTACAATGAAGTTACGAGTCTATACTACAAGCAAGCTTGGTTAGTAACCAACATTCTAAGCTATTATCCAATGGACCAAAGTCAGGGGCCAGTCCAAGTACATCCATGGTGTAGCACGTGCTACACCATAAAAATTGAGATTTTTTAGTTAGTTGGAGCATTAAGTAAGGTATTAATAACAAAATTATACCTTCAATATATCAGATATCTTCCTAAACTACGAAGTATTTCATATCTTCCTAAACAAATTATTCCTCTAGTTAACCTCCCCCAATCAATCTCACTCTCTTTCTTAATTACCATACTATCCTAATTAATCCTCTAAATTAATCTCACACTCCCCCCCCCCTTAATTTTAATTTGTACATCACTGCTGCTACTACTCCCTTAATTAGTCTCTCTTTTTCTTAAATCATACCAAAGGTTTATAATTTTTCAATCAATTCCAAAAAAAAAATTCTTAATTTTCTCCAATCTATTTATTTTCGGCTAAGATGATTTCCTATTTTACTATAGTCGATCAATTGCTATGACATTCATCAAAAATAAATTACGGAATAGCATGGGCGATGAATGGTTGAATGATTGTTTAATTACTTTTGTAGAACGTGATGTATTTTTAAAAGTAAAAATCGACGAAATTGTAAAAGAATTCATGAATATATATAAAAATATGATTTTAAAGATATATAAAAATAGTGTTTTTGAGAAACTTTAGTGTATGATAGAAATATTTTTTTAATTTATCTATTTTCGGGCGGGTTTTGACCCAAATTATTTGGGTTATTATCGGGTCGGGTCACTTTTGGGTTTCAGTCATTTTCGGGCGGGTTTTTTCGATGTTTTTTCCGGGCGGTTTCGGGTTTGGTTTTCGGGTCGGGTCAGTTTTTGACAGGTTTAAATACATCTAATTGTGTTTAGATTTATTTGATGATTGCAAGTACAAAGATTGCATTGCATTAATTGTAAGAGCTAATCGAGACTGTTAATTCTTTGCAACTACATTGCATAAAATCCACCGCCTATATTTACATAAACCTAAACATTGAACGCATTCAGTAGTGGAACTAAAAATCAATGTCTCTTTGTTATTCTAAAATGTATTGGTTATAACAACAGGTTTTAACTCGGTTATTGTTTCTTGATGTCGAGGCAAACGATTTAAATCTTATGTCAATTTCAATTGTGATTGTATAATTATTTGCGGTTTTTGATTCTCAAAGTTAACATTATATTAAGAAGAGTAAGATTTAGTAAATTAGGTTAGAAAAAGTGCAACCTTAAAATGAATAGGGTAATATTGGTTTTCCAATTATAATAATTACAAATTATTTAATCGTTAATTACAAATCAATCAATCGACTTATTTCTTGGTGTAATTTTATTTAAGCTCAGAATAAGATCAATTCTTTTTTAGTAAAATCGGTAATAGGGTCATTAAAATTCAGGTCTCTAATATTGTTTTTCCAATTATAATAATTATTACGTACAAATTAAATCGATCTTAATTATTTGAAATTTTTCGAAACAACCCTTAATTTCGAAACAATTATAAAAACATGATAATGAAAAAATCATTGTATTTTATTATTGAATGATATTACACATACTAAGCATCAAATTTATTTTAAATTAACTTTTACCATTTAGAGTATTTAAACTAGTAAATCATATGAGTACATTTTTTTGGTATTATTTCACATTTATTGTGAGTCCCATTAGTGCTGTGATTCTTTGAGAAAATTTAATAATCTACAGTTTAATTACTAAAATTACATTTTCATTACAATTTTAATCTTTTCATATCTCTCCTTAAGTAACTCTCAATTTGTATAATGTAGATTATTCGTTTATTTTATTTAGAAATATTTAGTCATAGTAAAATTATTGTTTCAGGTGGATATATATTTAATTACTAAAATTACATTCTCATCATTAAATTTTTTATCATTTCATCTCTATTCTTAAATAACTCTCAATTTGTTATAATGTATAGATTATTCGTTTATTTTTACGGATATTTTAATCATATTAAAATTATTGTTTCAGGTGGATATATATTTTAGGGTTGTTTTGGTCTCATATCGAATCATAGTAAAATTACAATACGCCTTTTATATGTTTCACGATTGAATGTTACAGACACTTTATTTACCATATTACGGTGTTGTCCATTCACGAGAAATACTTTCGCCATACTTATTACGAGCTACGTCAATCTACTAAATATTTTATTCTGATCTTCATTACGTTCCACGATCATTATAAACTTTATTCCATCTTCGTAAGGTCGTTCATAATAAAATTGTTACGTTCCACGTGTGTGACAAACTCTTCGTTATGCAACACAAAACACTTTGCTACTCATAGGTTCATCTATCAACCCCGTGATTTTATCATGAGTTTTAGACTAATTTGTATATATAATTTATCATCTAATATATTAGTAGTATTTTCTAATTTGTACGTATGTAGTAATTCTTACATTTTAGTTTTTAATGTAATTAGTAATTGATTCGGTTTCAAGAGTGAATTGGCTCGGAATTAGCGCAAACATTTATAATGTTTAAAATTTGAAATTTGAGGAGAGTTTCAAGCTCAACTCAGCTCAACTCGAGTCAAGTTAAATCATTCATTTTATTTTATTTCCACTTAATAAATTAGTGTAGAGTTTATAAGTTCCTTGGAAGTGTATAAGTTTAATAAATTAGTGTAAATTAAAATAGTAGTTCATTGGAAGTGTACAAGTTCCTTAACTTTGTTGGTATATGTCGTCTCTTCATTTGCAAATTTTGCATGAGTATAGTGGCAACATAATCATTCCTCTTCATTAATGGTAGCCACTAATCAAATCAATTCAATATAAAACCACGCACAAAATAACACATGTTCTCATTTTTAATTGTTATTACTCTCAATGCTAAAACGAAATTATTTTTCAAGTTACGTACGAATACTTAGTTGCATCAATCATCAGACTGGCAATCCTTCGTCAGTCTCCTTCAATTAATTGTTTCCGATAAGATGTCCCTTTTTCTTCAGTTTAGGAAGACGTGTTTCAAACCATAATAATGGATTTGAACATGGTATAGTAGTTGATTTATGGTCCGGGGAGTATATTTTCACCGCTTCAGTTTCTAAACGAACACGAAGTAATCTCACGGCACCAATTAAAACGTGTCTATATTATCACATTGTTTCGCATAAGTTATTGGCCTATTAGTCTATAACCAAAAAACAGTGATAGTTGGATCCTCAAATTAAACAGTAACACAATTCCATGCATGAGTCAATTTTTTTTGAAAAATGACAATTAATTTCTTATTGACAAATGAGTGTGATACTATATAAAAAATCTCTAATATTAATCACATTTCACATTATGACACCCTCTCATTAGATAACTACTGATATGTACAGTTCATTAATACCAACATTGTCCTTGGTGCATTATTTTAAAATCTCTAATACAAAATGTTAATACAAAATGTTAGTCCAAGTAGTTGTTCTTTAAATTTAAACTCTCCACTTATGGGCTAAAGGTAATCTAATGTTCAAACAATTAACCATATGAACAAAAATTCTTTGTAGAATATTTTATAATCATACTACAAGTTTTTGTTTTATACAACTTAAAAATTGAATTTGAGAAGGTGACCAATTTTAAAACGACTTTTATGACAGAACAAACTCACTATAAGTTTAAGGATACACAGTTGATCAATTACTCTCATAGAACATAATTACATACAAAGTATTCTTTTATTTTTCTATTGGAAACACAAATTTTTCAATGCGATATTACTATTATCAAACCGTACGACATTGCATTTATATGTCATACAAAATAAGTGCGTCAATCCTATTACTCAGTAATATATATCATTGTGAACTTCTTTTATACATATTAAATTATCACACGCCTTCGCATAACAATATAGATCTCATTTTTGATAAATTTCATGTTGTTGGGTCGACAATGAAAATTTAGATTTTATAACTACACTCAAACCTTTTAACACGCGTATAGATGACCACATTCTTTAACATACTTAAACCCCAACCTTAACGTACTTCATTTGAGACAGGGCCGTCTCAAAGATAAGAGAGGCCTGGAGCGAAAATAAAAATTGAGGCCTTTTGTTATAAGTGGTCGGATTTTTTATACCAAAATTATAAAGAAACACAACAAACTAACAACAACGATCTTTTCTCGAAAATGAAAGAATTATACTCCCTCCGTCTCGCTCATTTGTTGTCATTTTATATTATTTGTGAGAAGTTATTTATCAAAGAATAACGAATGACCGAGACGGAAAGAGTGAAAAAAAAGTCTAGAGATTTATGAAAGTAACTTAAATTTTTGTTATATGTTACCGAGATTTATGAAAGTGACTTAAGTTTGAACTTTAATTATCTTTAGTTTATTTTGAATTAACATGTACGAAAATTAAAACATAAGAGCACTAACGTAGACAAAATGAAAGAATACAGAAGAGCAATAATGTGGACAGAGTTTAATCAAAATAGGGGAAGAATAAAAATGAAAAAGGAAAAGAATAAAAATGAAAATAATCAAAATAGGGGAAAAATAAAAATGAAAAAGAGAAAGAATAAAAATGAAAATGAAAAAAAAATGCACCTATTGGGTTTTGAACCCAAGATGAAAGAATACAGAATAGTAGTAATGTGGACAGAGTTTAATCAAAATAGGGGAAGAATAAAAATGCAAAAGGGAAAGAATTAAAATGAAAAAAAATCAAAATAGGGGAAGAATAAAAATGAAAAAGGGAAAGAATAAAAAAAGAATGCAGCTAGTATAGGTCCATGACATTACCACCCCAGCAACAACAATTCAATGTTTCGTTATGTCAGGTTTTATATTAGACTTATAGAACAAATCATAATTGGATTGAGGCCCAAGAAAATTGGAGGCCCGGTTCCATTGCACCTATTGCGCTGCCCTTAGGACGGGCCTGATTTGGGAATAACAAATAAAGAGCCACAACCCGTGAAATTTTTTCACAAATCCCCTATTCACTAAAACAAAAATCAAGGGACAAAGTAGTCATTTCAATTTTCCCGCCTAATTTCAACCCCTTCATTACCTAAATAACCATACAATAACCATCAATAGATCAAGATTCATTACAAGCTCAATTGTACATATGTGTAATATCAACCCATACAATAACCAAGGCCCTTATTTAACTATCAATAGATCAATTCAATTAATTGAAAAATATTAATCATATTTAATATCATAATGCAATTAAATTCAATAATTATTACTATTTTTTTTATTTAAAAAATTGTCTTTTTAATATTAATCATGTAACAAGTATAAGAATTATACTCCGTGTAAAATTATTATTTTTTAGTTTACAATATTAATGTTAATACGGAGTCATTTTTTTAGTTATTATTTTAAATATGATATACTCACATATGTACTAATATCGTTATAAAAATAATAACACGTCATCAATCCAGCGGGTTGACCCGTTCGACGAGTTTTGATCCTAAATTAATGGATCATTTCGAGTTTGAGCCAAACTAGTCTTGGGTCAAGATTTTAGAGTCTTACTCTTGAACTTACAAATTAAAATGGGCCAACTTTACGAGTCAAATCGAAATTTGACGGGTCTATTTCCAAATTTAAATGTCCGCTATCTAATCATAATTAATTAAATTTAGAACAGATTAATTCCAATAAATACTCTACTAAATGTTAAATATACAAAGTTTTGAGTAATCTTTTTTAATATAGGTAGGATAATTAATTAAGGCATCCAATATTATTTCTTACTTATATTTTGACTCTATTATGTGATATATACGAAATACTCCATATAAATTAGGCACGATCCGATCAATTTATCATGTTTACTTTTTATAAAATACTAATTTTATGAACGACATATAAATGGAAGATAAAAGCATTAACAACATATCTATTTATTAATAAGACTTACGGAGTATTTTATACTTCGTAGTCGGTGACTAATTTTTTACTCATTTCATTCTAAAAGAAGGTTACCCTATACAGAAAAATAAAGTAGTGACAACATATTTTTTATTATGGTTTAAAAAAATAAAGGTTAAAAAATTTGCCGAGAACGAAAACATAAACGATAGACTAAAACACTAAAGAAAAAAAAATGTAAATTATTAACATAATCAAAGGGAATAATTTTGTAAGTAACTAAACTATTTATATAAACAAAAACTAATGAAAAGACCGTGCATAGGAATTGGTTTTGTACTAGTATCATTACTAATTTTAAATCTTAAATACGAATACATATCGCAATTTGGTACTCCCTCTTTTTTTCACGGAGTATTACGGTTTGTAAGACTAGCTAGCATTCTAGATTGAAGAGTGTAGAAGAAAGGAAATCAAAGGCAAAGCCCAAAACCCTCTTTTCCCTCCCAAATCAAAACCTAACTTTTCTCCGTCTTCGTCTTCGCTCTTTCTCTCTCTAACCTCGGAATCAAAGATCTCAGCAGTCATGAATGCTCCGGTGGTCGTCCTCAGTACGCTCCTTTCTCTCCGTTAGAATTAGGCAGCTAGATCTAGATGATGTTCTGTTGTTGTTGTTTTATGAAGTTATTTTTTCAAACAAAAGTTGTTAATTTAGGGTTTGTAGTCTACTTTTCTGTACCTGAGGTTAAACAATCAAATTTATTTAATGTTGTATGAATAGGCTATAGGAAATAAAAAAGTTTGCATCTTTTGGTGATTTCATTCATATTTGAGAGTAGCATTATCAGCAAGATTATTTATTTGAAATGTTATGACAGTTGAATACGGAGGAGTATTTGTTGTAGTTACAAATAATTTACATTCCATTTGTTTGGCTTTGATTGCAGATAGTTCTACGAAACGTGAATCAGGTTCAAAGGTCCATCATGCTAACATTCGTGCAGCAAAGGTCAGTCAGTAGTAATTCCCCTACTCAACATGGAGTAGAACAAATACAATTGTTTTGTTGGATCCTCAATTTCTATGAATATGTGCTGCATTCAGAGTTTGAGACTGAAACAAATACTATGTGCTATTTGTTCTTGACAGACTGTTGCTGAAGTAATTCGCACAACATTGGGCCCACGTTCAATGTTAAAGATGCTTCTTGATGCATCTGGAGGTGATATATTTTTACTACCGGCAGAAATCTGAAATAGTTATCATTTATCTTATTCCATGTTGCTAAAATCTGTTGCTTATTATTAACTTTGCTGAGATCAATTGCGCCCACGTAGTCCGTGTCTATGTTACTCAGACTCTTCTATGAGGTGTCGTGTCCAACACGGTGTTAGAGTGTCGGACACACCTATTTTGGGCAGTTTTTTTTTTTTTTTTTCAAAATTTTGGTCTAAATTGAAGTATTGAAGTGTCATGTCGTTGACGGATACACGACATAGCACCCAAGTGAAGTGTCGGAGTAACATAGGTCTGTGTCTAACTTTAAAAGGAGGCGTGCAGCTCATTTTACTTCATCTTTGATTGATTGGGTTATCTTTCTTGTAGACGCATGTCACACATGTATCTGAAAATACCAAGTTGTATATTAGCCTGTTAACCTGTACTTGGGTATTTTGGGTCGTTATCTATGTCAATCATTGATAGTTGATACATAAATGGGCCCTTGTATCTGAATTGTCTTGTTGTACTGCTGAGTGTAGGCATAGTCGTCACTAATGATGGGAATGCTATCTTGCGAGAATTAGATCTTGCTCACCCAGCTGCTAAGGTATGTTCTATACTTCTATCCCCATGCCCTCTCTCCATCTGTCCCACATCTTTTCAGTCTAGGAAAAATCTATACTTATTTTTCAGTCTGTTCTAACTTGGTGTTGTGTCTTCTTTAATAGTCTATGATTGAACTTAGTCGGACTCAAGATGAAGAAGTGGGAGATGGAACTACCTCTGTAATTGTTCTTGGTAGGCACAAGTTTTTGAAAGCCTGCCCCTGTTAAATTTTGTTATGTGAAATAGTGAAATGTATAAATGCTTGTTAATGTTAATTTATGGATTGAAATTGTTTTGCAGCCGGGGAGATGCTTCATGTTGCTGAAGATTTCATTGACAAGAATTATCACCCAACTGTTATATGCCGAGGTTAGATGGACTTCCTTCATATTTGCTTTCCTAACCTGATTGTTTTTTCCCTTTTCATTTTTGTTTTCTTGATAACTAATCTGACATGTATTTGCACAGCCTATGCCAAAGCCCTTGAAGATGCTATTGCAGCTCTTGACAAGATTGCAATGTCCATTGACGTGAAGGACCGTAAGTTTCTATGTCATGTCTTATCTCTATGGGCTTAGAATTTAGGTGTTTCTTTTATACAATTGTTCACCGCATGTTGGACGTTGGTTCTGAATCATGCTTACTTTTTGAGGGTATCTGCAGGAGACACAATTTTGGGACTGGTTAAGAGCTGTATTGGCACAAAGTTCACAAGTCAATTTGGAGACTTGATTGCTGTAAGTTAATTTTAATTTTATGTTTGTTTTTTAAAATTATACGGAGCATTATTTATCATTCATCTTAAAAGTTTCGCCCCCGTCTTTTCTATCCATTTGTCGTTTTCAAATAACAGCTCATTATCTGTCTCCAATTCCCTGCTTAAACTTAGTGAGATCTTTAATTATTATGTCCATAAATTAGATTGGGTGTCCTTGTTCTTGAAGTTTGCCATATTCGACCTCTTTCTCGTTGTATTCTACTGATTAATGTGCCGCCCCTTAGTTTTTATTGGATTGGGATTCTGCGTGGTGCCCCGTCCACTCCCCCTCTTGTCTGCCTCCTTTTTTCTCCTCCACTCATCCCTGATTCAAAATACTTGCTGCTCTGTGAAAATGCCTAAAGTTTGGTATCACTTAATCCAATTCCGTGCAGTAAGGCGTAAGCTCACAAGAATTAAGATGTCTTGAGGCGTGGAATCGAAACTTCAATTTATTAGGTTTAGGAAATGACCACAAAAAGATGATAGTGTCTTTTGAGACCATTGTTGTGTGCTTTGGGCTACTTAAACTTTAAGTTGTGGCACAAATTGCTTGTTACTCTCATTAATTGCCAAGAGATCTAGTTAGTGCATTGACAGTTGGGTTGGATCTTTAAGAGGCAGGGGTTCTGATGTTGGAATGTAGGATACAATGGCAGCGTTTTTTAATTGTTACATACTCACTTCTTTGGTAAGCTTGTGACCACTGAACCCAGGAGGCAGCATGATTAAATTTGTTATATGGTGAAGTTGTGGGTTCTATTCTGCTTTAAAGAGTTTTGGCCACTCCTTACACTTCTTTTACATTTCTGTGCTGTTGTTGATTGATTTTTTTTTAATGTATTTCCTTCGTTCAAATAATTGACTTATGAGTCCTAGCGTGGTTGTGAGGGAGAGCACCTAATAGATCACTTCTTAGTTTCTTAGGTCCTATCCCTACAACAAGAGCCTCAATCCCAAAAGGATTTGGGGTCGGCTAAAATGAATCGTTATCTGAAAACGTCGAGTCGCTTCCATTAAAAAAATACTCCCTCCGTTCAAGTCGAACCTTCCCTTATTCTTTTTTGGGATGTTCAATTCCAAGCTTCTCATTCGCATTTTTTTAGTCATTGTTTTAATATTAAACAAATACTTTAAAGTTTAAACCTTATATATTTACATAAATCCCACTATCTACCCTACATTTAATATTAAACAAATACTTAATTTTTACGCATTTGTACCTTTAATAATAAACAATCAGTTTCTTAAAACTTGTGCTAAAAGTAAAAGGAAAGCTTCGACTTGAACGGAGGGAGTAATAAATGAATAAATAATAAATAAAATAAAAATAAAAGTTTCAAACCCGAAATAAAGTTGAAAGCGTTGATAATAATTTTTTAAAGGATTTTTAACTTCCAAGTCAAATAAGAACTTAGTAAGTAAATTACAATTAGGAAGAAATAGTTCTGAAAAGTAGAAAAAATAAGAAATAGAAAAAATAAGAAAAGAGAAAATTGAATAAAATAAAAATAAAATGAATATAAGAAAGGCCTCAAATATCCTCAACCACTTGAATCCTCTCCCTCCATGTTGTCCTATCCAATGCCATTACTTCTCCAATCCCAAGAAACTTCATATAGCTCTCAATCACCCTTATCCAAGTTTCTTTAGGTCTTCCTTGACCTCGCATGAACCTATGCTCTCTCCATCTTCAAGTCTCCCTACAGGTGCATCAATTGGCCTCCGCCTCACATGTCCAAACAATCCTAGCCGTTTCTCCGTCAAATGGTACTTGCTCTCGAATCATCTCATTCCGAAGTCTATCCTTTCTTGCATGCCCACACATTCATCTTAGCATATGCATTTCTGCCCCATTTATCTTTGCACATTTTTACCGCCTAACGTTCTGTGCCATATAAAAGCGAAGGCCTAATTGCAATCCGGTAGAAGTTGCCATTTAATCTGTGAGGTATTTCTTGATCACATAGTGACCCGGTTGTGCTCTTCCATTACAACCATCCCGCTTTTATCCGATGGGCTACATCACCGTCTAATTCTCCCTCCTTTTGGAGAAGAGATTAACTCTTATGCGCGTATAACATTCCCATCGCCCGCCTCCACTATCATTTCCGCTAAATCTGCGCTACAAGTATTCAGTCTTCCGCTCAACCTAAAACCACGAGTTTCTAATGTATGCCTCTAGAGTTCCAACTTCCTTTCAACTCTATCCTTTGTTAATTGTTTTGGCAGTTTTCTATTTCCTATTGTATTTTCATCACAACCAAAATTGTATTTGGATTTTGTCACTTATGTCAAGGGCTTACTTTTAAGAGTTATTCTTGTCGATTGACTTCAAGTGTGTACTTGGTCGCACAAACATTTCCGTTGACTGTTGCTTCCACTTTTAGCGAATGCCTTTCGAGTCATTGAATTGCAACTAACCTACCTTATACTAAAATAATCTGTTTCTGTTTCATTAACAATGCCGAAGATAGGAGGTGACTAAGTGTTACCTTAGATGTGATGTTCTGGGCTCATACAAAATATTATTTTTTGGTTTTTTTTTAACAGGGTTGAGTATACAACATCCTATTTTCCAGCCTTCTTCTTCATTGATTTTTATGGTTTTTCTGTACGTCAATATAGTATTCTGATATTTTCCCTCTATACTGTGTAGGATTTAGCAATTGATGCTACTGCAATGGTAGGTGTTGACCTGGGTCAAGGGCTAAAGGAGGTTGATATCAAGAAGTATGTTAAAGTCGAGAAAGTACCAGGTGGCCAGTTAGAAGATTCACAGGTGCTTAAGGGAGTGATGATCAATAAGGATATTGTTGCTCCAGGGAAAATGAAACGGAAGATTGTTAATCCACGAATCATTCTTCTTGATTGTCCTCTTGAGTACAAGAAAGGTGAAAACCAAACAAATGCTGAGATAGTGAGAGAAGAAGATTGGGAGCTCTTACTAAAAATGGAAGAAGAGTACATTGAGAACATCTGTGCTCAGATATTGAAGTTTAAGCCAGATGTGGTTATTACTGAGAAAGGGCTTAGTGATCTGGCGTGTCATTATTTTAGCAAAGCTGGTGTCAGCGCGATAAGGAGGTTGAGGAAGACTGATAATAATAGAATAGCCAAGGCATCTGGGGCTGTCATTGTAAATAGACCTGATGAACTTCAAGAGTCTGATGTAGGAACTGGTGCTGGGCTTTTTGAGGTCAAGAAAATTGGAGATGATTTTTTTACATTTATCGTTGACTGCAAAGATCCAAAAGCTTGTACTGTGCTATTAAGGGGTGCTAGCAAGGATCTTTTAAATGAAGTGGAAAGAAATCTTCAGGTAGGTTTTAAAATCAATGCTCAGATTTTGTGAAACTGATTATCCAATTCAACTTGAGTTATGAATTTATGATTATGGCATATTTGAGATAATCCATGTCAGTTAGGATTTAAGTTGTTTTTACCGTGTTAGTTTAATCAACTCATGTGTGATCTGGGTACAGGATGCAATGTGTGTGGCAAGAAATATTATAAAAAATCCAAAGCTTGTTCCTGGAGGAGGTGCTACTGAGCTGACTGTATCTGCAACCTTAAAACAAAAGAGTGCATCTATTGAAGGCATAGAAAAGGTAAGCTTTTGTTTTTTTGTATTTCGGAGAAATTTCGGCCTTAGTGTACTCTAGCTGCATTTGTTAATCTTTCCTTTTTTGATTGTACAACAGTGGCCGTATGAAGCAGCTGCCTTAGCTTTTGAAGCTATACCACGTACATTAGCTCAGAACTGTGGTGTAAATGTGATTAGAACTATGACTGCCCTACGAGGAAAGGTTTGCACCTTCTTATCTTCTTTTCAGCTGCTGTATGATTTATGATGATCCGGTTGTTAACTTGCTCGAAATTTGCAGCATGCAAATGGTGAAAATGCTTGGGTCGGCATTGATGGAAACTCTGGTGAAATTGCCGACATGAAAGAAAAGAAGGTTCAGTCTCCTTTTACTAAAATGGAATAATTAGAGCTATGGAAGGATCATCACTTCTATTATAGTTTTACGACTTAAAAATGATCTTAAAAAATTAAAGCCATGCCTTGATGCAGTTTACAAATGAGTTTGTTATCTGAACTGTCTGTACCTACTCCCTATGCCATTGTGGCCTTGTGGGGTCACTGCTATCACGCCTTTTCTACTTGCAAGTGAACTTGAACTAATAGCTTGCGGTGATTAGTTGCTTTCTGGCAGGAGACAAACAGTAGATACATGTTAAACATTGCAAAAACATAATCTTCAACTTCATTTAGACTCTTATTCTACAATCGTCCCCATTTTTCAGATATGGGATTCATACACTGTCAAGACTCAAACATTCAAAACGGCCATTGAAGCAGCTTGCATGCTTCTGAGAATAGATGATATTGTAAGTGGCATAAAGAAGAAGCAGGCTCCAGGAGCAGGTCCTCAAAAGCCACAGATCGAGCAAGCCGATGATGCTGACAACGAACAGATGATTCCGGAATGAGAACTGAGTTATGAGGGGACTGTTTGTTTGTGCCTTAGCAAAGTGCTTTGTTATGTCGCCGTGTGGGTTTTTAGAACCTATAATTTTGGGGTGACCCTCTTAGAAGGGTCTTTTAACTATCGGGCTGTGTTTTGGTGGCCGGATGCTCTTTTATCGTATTTCTGTTTGAATTTTGCCTTTCTGTAACTTGAAACAGCCTTGGTGATTGGGATTGTAACTTTTAGTTGGCCTCTTAGGGTAAGAAGTGAAGTTTGTTTTTGTCCATTTCTTAGCATGTGTGCAGTTTACTTATTTAAGCCCAAAATTACTAAACTCGCAACAGCCATCTGCAGCCCCATAGCCAGACGCAGGCCTTCCTTACCGTTGCGGTGTAGGTGTTGCTGGCTGCCAGCCCCTCTTTGGTCCCGGCCTTCGGCTGCTGAGGTGAATACTGAGATGGCTGGGTTAAAATGTTAAATAGCATCTTCATTTGGTCAATCCGTTGTAACATACTGATGTTATTTCCTCTATTCAACTTCAACTTCTCTCTCTCTTTTTTTTTCTTCAATGTGCATTTTGTCGTTAATATTCTTCATAGCATATTAGTAAAAATTATAGAAATTAGATATTAATAGTGTATTTCTAAATACGAATCAAACAAGTTCATAAATGAATATATTTTCTCTAATAGTTTGTTGATAATATCGAAAATTCTCCTTGCATGTGAATCCCTATTTTATGCCCCCTTGAATTTGGCACAAAATTTTAGAAAATGTGAAAAAATAAGATAGTGTTGATATGATGCATGCGATGAGGGAGAAATAAAGATGAAAATAAAAAGGGGGCTAACTCAAAAAAAAATCCATAACAAGGTCTTGTAAAGGCTTCTCATTTAACTTTTAACTAAAAAACTAGTCGCCATACCCGTGCATCGCACGGGACTACGGTTTCTTTGCTTAGATTTCATGTGTTTTTGACTAAATCTACTTCCACAGGCTGTCGTAATTGTGAATAGGGCGGTGGTTATGAAGATTGAAATATCCAAGCTACTGAAATACGTATGACATATATGTGTAAAGAAAGACAGAGTTTGAAATAGTGTGCTTAAAGTGAGAAATATACATACGGAGTATAATAATCCGCATACTAAAGATAAGGTTTTTTTGTGAACTATTATTGTAGTACGTAATCTTATTGAATCATGGCTTAGTTCTTCCTTCGTTATCCTGTTGTGGCTTTATTTGGGATTTTCAACTTTTGGCCTCTTTTTTCCCGTTGTGTCTCTTGTTACGGATGCTTCTTTCACCACCCCTTCAAATCTGTAGGGTCATCTTCTAAGTTGCCTTGTTTTGGTTGTTCCTGTCAAACATTGTGTTGTTGATGTATATGACATTGTGTAAATAGAATCTTTTGGTGTTGTTTAAGTTTTTGTGTTGTTACCTTTGGGTTTTCGTCATTTCTTTCCACTATGGTTGGAGTTGGATGGTCCTTTGTCGTCGATAATACCTTTTGGCACTTCAGTTTCCGTTCAGCGTTGTATTTGGTAATCCCAATCTTGACTTTTATGGTGTATTCTCTCCCGACACATTGTTAGAGTATGTTAAACACTTTCTCCTTTCCCCCGTCCTGGTGTTTGCTCTTTTGTCAGGACAATACGTTAAAAATTTCTTTGCGTAGGTGGTATGTTATTTGTTTTGCGTACCTTTTCATATAGTGTTAGTAATGCTTTGATTGGTCTCCCGATTATCTTCTCAGCTTCCCTCCCAAAGACCACCAAAGTTGTGTATGCTGTTTCGTCCGCTATTGTAGTGATTAATCTGTACCTGTGTTATTGTGGGTATTAACATATTTGTCATATTGTTTAGGAGGAGTAGATAGGTTTAACATACCGCACGGCGAGCTATAATTTTTGTGCTTTTTCTGACCTTTGTTTGGGGTAGGGTATTGGCTCGTTACATTGGCGACATTTTCCGTCCTCGTCAATTTCAGCGGGGCATGATGTGCAAGATTGATACCGCCAGTCAACATCTGTTCTCACTTATGTCATCGTTCCGTGGCATTTGAATATCTCATCATGTTCCAAGTGTTTCATTTAATCGGAAATGTTAGTCGGTAATCATATCAGTGAGCTTGCAATGTCTGTCGACATTACCTGATCGTCGACAACTGCTTGTAGAAGCTCTGTAAGGGTTGAAGTGAGCATTTCTTATGTCACCTCAGTATCGAGAATCCTTATTTGAACGGGTTCTTGGTCCCTATATGGTGGTATGACAACGCAAATAATAATATGTGGCTATTCTACTATGGGTAAGATTGGCTACATGTTTTGTGTCCAGCATTTATATTGTGCGGGACAAACGAGTACTTTTGCAGTAACATTCTAGTCTCCGGCAAGTCCAAGTTGAGGAAGACTTTGGTCCCATATGTGGATTGTAGTTGGTAATCTCCTGCACCGGTGTTGTAATCCTTGTTAATAAGTATGATATGTACCTTATCAGTGTACTAATGAAGTTTATTACCTTCATAATTTATGACTCTTGTAGATGTGATGACTACGACCAAGTTATTTTCATTTTGCTGGCTAATTTCTTCTGTAATGTAGTCAGATGCATCACCCTATAGAGTCACGTTCACTATTTTTTTCCTGTATGTAGTCATTATATTGTAGTAAGTTAATTACTTTACACGTAACTATATGCGTGGTAAAGTTGCTTTAGTTACCTTTCATCTTGTATTTGTATATGACGTAAATGTGTCTGACCATTTTTTGTTAGCATTTCCTTTTTCTCCTCGACTGTAGTTAGGAAGTCGACAACGTCTGCACCATGTTGTTAAAAAGATTCAATAGTCAAATAGAGTGGTAAAAATAATAAATTGTTGCATTTTATAGTGCATTTCTCGGTGTACTTGCCTATCAAATAGTGATTTCTGTTGTTGCGTTCTTCCAATTTGTCGAGCGGCTAGTAGCACGGCAACAACATAACATATTAAATCAAATGAGGTAGAGATGCCTATAAATCTATGATCGACGTGTTGATATGATACTACATCAACTCATCGATCAACTTATTTTTACAATTACAATACTATGTCAATTATGTGAGAATGAGGTTGTATCGATTGACTCCTACTACCAAGATAATAGAGAACTAATAATGGGTAGCATTAAGATGAGTCTAATGCAAACATAAACCCAATGAAGCAGGAACAAATGGATAGCCACGCACATACCAAGTTAGTCCGGCCGTCCGGGCGGTGGAAAAAATCGGGGTCGTCTGCATCCAACGGCAACAGTAAGACGACGTTTGGCGGCGGGAATCAACTCGATTTTGTTGTACACTTGGATGGTGTAATGGGAAAGGCAAGCACCCATTGTTATAGGTGGTGGATTATAAGGGAGGAAGATGAAGATGATGGAAGGTGGTTGAAATTTATTGCTTCACTTTGGATTCTGCATAATCAATGAGGAAGAAGTTGATGAGTTCTTCACTTTGGATTCTACATAATCAATAAGGAAGAAGTTGAAGGGTTCTAACTAATAATAACCGACTTTGACATTGATTATGTATTCAACTCCCTCATTTTCAATTTCTACCCAATCACATCATGCCAAGTGTGTTACCTTAGAATTGAGTATTGGTTGTATAGAGCATAGAAAATGCTTTGTTTTCTATTTAATATAATATATAGATTCTCTATGTCCAAGGCCGTCTCAGAAAATTTGGAGGTCCGGTGCAAATTTTAAAATTAGGGCCCCATTTTATCAATAATACTTCTTAATAATTCTATAAGTAGAATGTCCAAGTTGCATTATGAAGTTTTTTTTCACAAGTAAATTTCTTATTTGAATAGTGTTTTTCCCTCCATGTTTAGTAAAAAAAATTGAGCATTAAAACAATTAAACAATCATTTATCTATAAATTTTCTCCCACCGTAATTACTTGATGACTCAACAATTCGTCATTATAAACGTCTTTATGTTACACCGTATGTTTCTTATCGTTTTAATTCAAGACTTTTTTTTACTTCATATAATCAAATATTCATATGGTCTTGTAACTTTCATTGGTAAATGAATGGTTATAAGAATTTTAAAAAAGAGGAACAAGGGGATTTAAATTAGGAACTTGTGTTATTTATAGTATAGAGTTAAAGGTGGAATGTCAATATGATAAAGTTTCTCAATTTACACAAATTTTCAAAGAAAGATTAATTAGTGAAATTGAATTGACTAAACAATAAAATAAAGAAAAATGGGGCTACAAGGAGTCGAACTCCAACCCTTCGGTACCACAGTTTAAGTCCATAACCATCAGGCAACTTTCATTATATGCAAGAACGGAAAAAATTGCATTTATGAGGCTCCAAAATATTTGAGGCCCGGTTCAAATGCTCCTATAGCACTCCTTATGGGACGAGCCTGTCTATGTCATCACCATCCCTTATACACTGCTCCCTCCGTTCTATTTGATTGTTTGCATTTGTTTTTTTGGCACTATTCGTAGAATCATAGGTGAGTAAAATCGACAATGTAACTTCTACTACTCCCTCCTAATTTTTTTTTATCTTCCCTCTTTTCTTTTTAGCACTAGTTGAATTATCTTCCCTCTTTCCATTTTTGGGTTGTACTTTAATTAATTTTTTATTATTCCTTCAATTCTTTGTTCTTTCATTTACTCACAAACCCCACCATATTTATACTTTATACCCAACACATTTTCTTACTTTGATCAATATTTTATTCTCTTCTTAATATTTGTGCCAAAAAAAAGTGGGAAGATATAAACAACTAGGAGGGAGTATATAAGATAAAATATAGTCATGTGATCTTGTTTAAATTATCTAATCGAGTACGTTATAAATATCAAATTTTTTATAATTTTTAGAAATACGTAACTAAATATGTAGACAAAAGAAAACGTGCATTGACAAATGTGCAAAAGTAAATGCGAAGAATAAAATGGAACGGAGTGATTATAATATATGACCTCGTTGAACCAAAAGGCAACTTATCGGCGTCAATGGAGGCCAAATTGCACTCTTGACTACGGGCAGTTGTCGCCGTCAGAGTAGGGGTTCTTCATATGCTACAGGTTCTCATAACTTGTTGCTAGGAAATCGTTGGAAAAGCTCGACTTTGTTTGAGGTATGGGTATGGAAACTAGTTTTTGTGCAAACAAATACTCCTATTTAAATCCAAACTTCTTTTACACATTTGTCGAGACGCGATTTGCACCATTGATATCTTTCATTTTACATTAACAAAAATTATAAAACTTTGATATTCTTAACCTACTCATAAAGATGAATCAAACAAGATTCACATGACTATATTTTCTCTTATAGATTGTCGAGAATATCGAAGATTCCCTTTAGTTATGAATAATGTCAAAAAAAATGTGTACTTTGAATTTGAACGGAGGGAATACAAGGTATGGGGTTAGGTCATTCCAAATTCATACCTTATATCCAATATTAATCAACCAAACGCCCCCTTTTACAAGGTATGGAGTTAGACTTCTTAAAACTAATTCTTTTATGGTGACTGCTTAAATATTGAATTATATAAAGATTTTTTTTGTGAAACACAACCATTAATAAAAACGTCTTGCTAAATATCACCTCTAATAAAAAAGTTTGTAAAACACAACCTTTAATAAAAAAATTTTGCGAAACATATATTTACTAAAAAAAGTTTGTAAAAACAAAACCTTTAACAAACATTTTTTTGCGGATTTTTGTCGGAGTTTGACTAAAATTTAAAAAAAAATCGGTGTTGACTTGACTTTTTGATGAAATCATGTGGCTTGCTCATTTTTTTGAAATCATGTGACCTGCTCATTAGTTATACTGTACTAATCTGCTATCCCACTCGATTTGTTAATCAGAACACAATTTCGCTTTATCCCTCTCATTAACATCTTCGAATCCATTTTCAGGAATAACGTCAATTCTCTTCTAATTTTTACAATCTCAGTTTATGCTCGCTGATTCTCTTCTAATCATTTCAATTGGAGGAATTACGGAGCATAATTAATTAAAAAAAGAGAAAAACGAAGAGCAAAAATCGATTCATTGAGGGAAAATGTACTCGTAGTAAAAAAACAAGGAAAGCTAACCATGTACGTGATTTCACCGAAAAAATCGAGTCAACACCGGTTTATTTTTTAAATTTTGATCAAACTCCGAAAAAATTGCAGTGTTTCGTAAAGAAAAATATTTTTTAAAGGTTGTGTTTTACAAACTTTTTTGTTAAAGTTGATGTTTCGCAAAACATTTTTATTAAAGGTTGTGTTTTAAAAACTTCTTTTATTAAAGGTGGTGTTTCGCAAAATGTTTTTATTAAAGGTTGTGTTTCACAAAAAAAAACTCTTATATAAAACGTATAGGAAAGAACCAAATGTATTTTTTTTATTAGGAATGACATACTTTAGAATTTTGAGCTATCATTGGATCCTTGTATTGTTTTGATGAGACATTAGTACTTCTATCATGAATGAATGATACACTCATCCAATCCAATGTTAATATTGAGTGTGACATATAGAGATAGAGAGACAAACATAGAGAGAGAGAGACGTCGAGGCAACAATGGCAAGTAAAGGCTAGTGGTGACACATGTTTAATATTGGGTTGTGCGCATGTTTTAAGAAAGTGAGTAAAAAGTAAGGTATTGTAGGTAAATCAAAAGGTTAAGTGAAGGATCTCAAATAAAGGTGAATAGTGGTGACAATTTTTTGTCTGTAAATAAAGAGTTTTTTTTGTCAGAAGACACCTAATATTTAGGCATTAGGCACCTATAGTTATTTTTTTTTGCTCAAAAGCACCTTAAATTTACATTTTTTTGTTAAAAGGCACCAAATCACAACTTCCGTAAAAACCGTTAATATTGACGGTGCTCTTCTTTTAATCATCTTTCTTCATCCCCTAATAAATCTTTCTCCCTTAATCAAACTCAATCAAATCTCTTTCTTTAATTCAACCATCCTCCATTAATCAAACCCAATCAACCCTCATTCCTAAATCAAACCCAATCAACCCTCATTCCTAAATCAAACCCTTATTCCTAGCTACTCTTCATTTGCATACAACTCAATCAATCTACATTACTTAAGTCAAATCAACAAGTTTTCGCTCAATCGGTACGTTTTAAATTATAACTCTTCATCCTTAAATAAATTAATCACTTAAGTCATCAACAAATTAAATTTTTGAGTTCAATTTCCATTTTTATGTTATTTACCCTAACTCTTGAGTACAATATTTGAGTTCAATTTCCGGTATTATGTTATTCATTTTTTGTTTTAGTAATCTAATTATTAATTGTTGTTGTCAATTCATTTTTTGTTTTAGTAATCATTTGTATTTCATTCTTTATGTGTATCATATAAGATGAGGTATTTGAAGATGACATGTTAATTGAGAATATGCAAAAGTGTAAAAAAAGGTGGGGTTCAATTAAGGAAAGAATAAAAGGGGTTTTGGACCGTTCTTTTGGGAAGAAAAAATGGAGCATTATACTATTATGGCCTTGTGGGGAAATAAAGAGGATGAAAAAGAGATATACTGAGTAATAAAGAGTAATGTAAAGGAAGTGGGACTGTAGACACCCGCATTTTGCCTGCTAGTGTTTATAGCAGTTCCCGACAAAACACCCGATGATGATCGGACGTAAACGTGACTTAATACGCTCGAATACAGACTCAGAATTAATAGTATCCGACGTTGGCATTTAGCGGAGTGCAAATCTCTCAAAACCGACCTCAAATCCAGGCCCAGTGGGTCGTTTTCAATAAAATGAGACTAATTTGGGCCAAAACCGACACCAAAAATAAAACCGTCTTTTAACGACCGAGTCAAAACCCGGTCAAGGACAAATCCGAGAAATAAAACCAGCTAGGTGAGCTTCTAGAAGCAGGCGCCCAATCAGCATTTCAAATTTCAAAAAAAGTCAACCCCTTCCTAAAATGGCTCTCCCGCCTGATCCACCCGATCGAGTGGATTGACCTCACTCAATCGAGTGGAGCTACAAATATCGAGCTGACCTTCCTTTTCAGGGCACTCGATTGAGTACGCTAGGGCCACTCGATCGAGTGACCCTAGGTCGAGGGGCATACTCTATAAATACCCCCCTCACACTCTTCATAAATCAGATTTTCCTAAGCTTTATCAACCCTAATCATCCCACATTTTGCAACCTTATAACCCTAGCTACAACCTTACATCCAATACATTTCGATCATCCATCATCGACACACATACACATTCAAAATCCCGAGATCAAAACTCGTCAAAGACCCGAGAGCATCCTCTCCCTAACCATACACACACCATAACTCTACCTACATCCTCGACACTCCCACGCTCGCGTCGCTATTACGAGTTCGTTTCCGAGGCCATTTTAAGCATGTAGGTTGAGGGTATCATCAACCCGCTTTCTCCCTTTTCTCCTCTTCTTATTCTTGTTACATATATATATTGTGTACTATATACTATTATATATTATTATTATTATACTAATCCTAACACTAACATTTTTATTATTGCATTTCAATTTTCGTCACTTATATTTATGTACCGCGTATATTTATACAATAGTAAAACTTTTGGATTCGAACACGTTTGACTACGACCACCGCTCCAAGTCCGTTTACTCCCTTTACAAGTCGCGACGGAGGTGACACCCTTTCGAGGAGCGCCGCCCCAAGCACTTAAGGGCATAACGCGATCGTGGTCGTACGTAGTTGAACGCGTCCGATTCCATTTTCGAGATTAGTACGGAACGCGTTGACGCAAAAATCGACACCACATAATCCGTAAGGATTAGTATCGGTGTCGTGACGCGGAGGGAGACAATTTCGTCCTAATCAAATTTTTATCGATCCTATAATACTTTTTATAAAATTTCGATGTCGGTCTTATAATTGCATAATATACGATTATAGGCACCGTAAACCGAGTTGAGTTCAAATTATGTAATATTTTTACGTAACTCGGTCGACCATCAATTTTGCATCAATAAAACGAAACCGCCATCTTTTTCGAAGCGAGTCGTGACTCGTACAGGGGGCACTCGATCGAGTGCCATAGGCTACTCGATCGAGTAGCAACCCAAAAACTGGGCAGACGGTCTTTCAGAAGCTCACTCGATCGAGTCTTTGCCATGACTCGGTCGAGTGAACTTCTTTGTCCAAACAAAACGAGTGCTTCCTACATCATCCGAGCCTCATCAAATATTTTACGACTTCGATTGACACGTGTACAGTCAATCACGTGCCTATCCTTTTTCAAAAACCATGCATCACATTCTATTCTAGTTACGTTTACGACTTTGAGCCACGTCTCACAAGACTAGTCCTAAGTTGACGACTCTTTAGTCGTATCCAATATAGGACGGTCGAGGCATTTCCATTTCGCTATGATAAGTCGGGACAAGACTTCGAGACTCGGGATCGAGCTAGCACCACGCTACGACCCCATACGCAAACACGTATTAAAGTCTCCGTCCTCCGTTTAATGCACAATATGATGTGTATTTAATCGAAGTTCGTCCATCTATTCAAATTACGGTTTAGCTTACATTTTCTATTTACGGGTCCGTTTATAGTTAATGTTTACCGTTTTCTATTCCGATTATTATTTTATCGCTCGTTGTATTGAAATTCCGGGTTGTATTCCGCCCGTGTAATTTGTAAATTTTTTTACGAGTTTTCTATTTTCGATGCTTGCCATTTATTGCCTTAAATGAACATCGCAAGCTAAACAACTCCGACGATAATTTAGATGCATTAAATGACGTAGTCAAACACGTAATTCACATGCTTAGTCAAAATGTCGTTTGCATAACATTTCATCGTCAAACTAACGCGTGTACACAAAAATCGAACGGTATCTTAGTAGAGGCCGCTAAGAGCGGGCGGGGTTGAGTGTCCTTCGAGGGCTTCCCAACACGTACCCTCACCCCTTACTCAGAACCATGGTTTCCGGATGTCCGAAACCGTCGGCATACGAGAGTCATTCGATGCACGATATCCGATAACTCGGCGTCGGTATCGTAATGCAAAGGGATGAACTCATAAGCTCTAGCACTAAAAGCGGGCCGTGCTTTGTGCACGAAACGTCTAAGTGTAGAGTGAGTTCGAACGGGTCCGAATTCTCACAAAATTCGGTGGCGACTCCTAACTTCAATTTAAATTTCAACCCAAAATCAATCTTACCACGAGATTCATTCGCCTACCCAAACCCGCGCGTGGCCACGTCGGGGTGGACCTATGTCATGTCCACAGGGACTGAAAGAGTTGATTGAGTTTGATTAAGGGATATTGGGTTTGATTAATTAAGGGATGAGGGAAGAAGATTAAGAAATGAGAACCGTCAATATTATCGATTTTTTGACGGAAGTTGAGGTTTGGTGCCTTTTAACAAAGAAATATAAATTTAGGTGTCTTATTTACAAAAGGCTTAAATTTTAGGTGCCTTCTGACCAAAAACCTAAATAAAGGGAGAGTTTGAGGGTTAGTTTGTAAAGTTTTTCGCCAAAAAGAGAATGAGTAGTTTGGATTAGATGATCTATTTATGGTAAATTTATCATTGCATTGAATGAGAGGTAGTATAGACTTGTCAAATGGGCCGGACAGGTCGGGTCATGCGGGTCTCGGGTCGGGTTAGGGTTAGAATACGGGTCAGAAATAATTTTGAATGCCTAATTTTTTACCGCCTTTTAAGTAAAAGAAATATTTTTAATATTAAATTATTATTATTATTGTTGTTGTTGTTGTTGTTATTATTATTATTTTTATAAAAACCGGAACTTGTATTAATCATCGAAACAATTACAAGAAGTTAGCGGGAACCAAGATACTATCTGGACCCCCACTTCCTTAGCGATCGCGAAACTAATTCTAGTGAAAAAAAGAGCTGCTGCGCGCGCCCCAGCGTCCTATGATATAGCAAATTTTCGAATTCGCTGGAGCAAAGAAACTGCATCCGTGTCGAGCTCACCGAGGGAGGAGAAGGAGAAAGGTACGAAATCATACCCAATCGTCGTGCAGCGTGCCTGATACTTAGCGTACTTACGATGAGCAGCATCAGCAATGACCCGTCCAGGCTCAAAAGCAGTCAAACCAGACTGGGTTAAGGGAGAGGACCCAGTCAGAACAACAAAAACATCACGCCCCTTGTCCCAGGAGTAGAGCAAAAGGTTGACGGGTTGTAAGGATTTGTCGTTATCGTCACAGAGGCCGATTTCCTCCTTCTTACCCGCGGAGATCCCTGTCCTGAATCAAATATCTAACAGCGTGTCACAGACAAGATTGTGGCGGTGCTTGATCCCCACTGTACCGGCGCACGACACCGCATGATCGCCAAAAATATCCCTCTGAGAACCCTGGAGCAGGAAGAGCAAAGCCCGGAAAGCGGAAACAAAGGGACTCTCAGGTGATAACTAAGCATACTGCGATAAGTCCGACCGTTCATGGTTATCATCATCATCATCATCATCATCATCACTCTTTAATTACGATGTTATTTAAAACGATAATAAAATCAATCTTTAAAATTATTTTATTATTAAATGGTCGATTTTGAAGGTTATTATCAACGTATTTTCGGCCTTTTGGGTCCGAAAATAAAATTGGTTCATATTCACGTTGAACAAATTATTCATAAAATATTATGTCCCAGTGTATTTTGAGAGTGGTTTGGTTTCATATAGAGACTATTAAGTGCCCTAAGAGTGCCCTTACGAGATTTCTCAAAATCGATCGAAACAAGTTATGTACTCCATTTTGTATCGTAAAAGAGTGTACGAGTAATCTTTTTTAAACATTACTCCATATGATCCTATCGAGAAATTTTCATTAAAAAGCATTCGCGTTTTTAAACAATTTTCACCGCTTTCGAAAATAGCATTAAACGAGCGATTTGGAAGGTTATTATTATCCACGTATTTTCGGCCTTTTGGGTCCCGAAATAAAATGAGTCCATATCCACGTTGAACAAACTACTCATCATATATAATGTCCCGGTGTATTTTGAGAGTCATTTTGTTTCATATGGAGACTTTTAAATGCCCAAAGAGTGCCTATCGAGAGGTGTCAAAATCGGTCGAAACAAATTATGTACTCCATTTTATATCGTGTCACACCATTCGAATAATCAGTATGAAACATTATATTCCTGCAGACAAGTTTCCGTAAAAAAACATTTGCGCTTTTACGCAATTCTCACTGCTTACGAAAATTAGCGAAAACAACCAATTTTGAAGGTTTATTATCAACATATTTCCGGCCTTTTCAGTCCCGAAACAAAATACGTCCATATTCGCGCAGAAGAAACTACTCATAGCACCAAAAAAAAAGAAACTACTCACAGAATATAATGTCCAGATGAATTTTGAGAGTGGTTTGATTATATATAGAGACTTTTCAGTGCCCTATGAGTGCCTTTCGAGATATGTCGAAACTAGTTATGTACACCATATCATATCGTGCAAGAGTGTACGAGTAATGTCCCGACATATTTTGAGAGTCATTTGCTTTCATATAGAGACTTTTAAATGTCCTAAGAGTGTCTATCGAGAGGTGTTAGAATCGGTCGAAACAAATTATGTACTCCATTTTATATCGAGTCACATCGTTCGAATAATCATTACGAAACATTATATTTCAATAGAAAATTTTTTGTCAAAAAACATTTGCACTTTTAAGCAATTTTCACCGCTTACGATAATTGGCAAAAATGACCGATTTTTGAAGATTATTATCCACGTATTTCCAGCCTTTCGAGTCCCGAAAATATGCATCCATATTCGCGATGAAGAAAGTCCTAATAGAATACAATGTCCCAGTGTATTTAAGAGTGGTTTGGTTTTATATAAAGACTTTTCCGTGCCTTTCGAGATGTGTCAAAATTGGTCAAAACTAGTTATGAACACCATTTCATATCGTGCTAGAGTGTACGAGTAATGTCCCGGTGTATTTTAAGAGTCATTTGGTTTCATATAGAGACTTTTAAATGCCCTAACAGTGCCTATCGAGAGGTGTCATAATCGGTTGAAACAAATTATGTACTTCAATTTATATCGTGTCACATCGTTCGAATAATCATTATGAAACATTATATTTCAATAGACAAGTTTTCGCCAAAAAATATTTGTGCTTTTACGCAATTCTCACCGCTTAGGAAAATTGGCAAAAACGATCGATTTGAAGGTTATTATCCACGTATCTGGCCTTTTGAGACCCAAAATAAAATGCGTCCATATTCGCGCTGAAGAAAGTACTCACAGAAAACAATGTCCCAGTGTATTTTGAGAGTGGTTTAGTTTTATATTGAGACTTTTCTGTGCCCTGTGAGTGCCTTTCAAGATGTGTCAGAACTGGTCGAAACAAGTTTGTACTAATACGGGTGATGTACCAGTGTATTTTGAGAGTCATTTGGTTTCATATAGAGACTTTTAAATGTCCTAACAGTGTCTATCAAGAGGTGTCGGCATCGGTCGAAACAAATTATGTACTTCATTTTATGTCGTATCACATCGTTCGAATAATCATTGTGAAACATATATTCACATAGAAAATTTTTTGTCAAAAAAACATTTGCGCTTTTACGCAATGCTCACCGCTTACGGAAAATTGAAAAAATGACCTATTTTGAAAGTTATTATCCACGTATGTCCGATCTTCTGAGTCCCAAAATAAAATGCGTTTATATTCGCCCTGAAGAAACTAATCATAGCACCAAAAGAAAGAAACTACTCATAGAATATAATGTCCCAATGTATTTTAAGAGTGATTTGGTTTTATATAGACTCTTTAGTGCCCTATGAGTACCTTTCGAGATGTTTCAAAATCGGTCGAAAGTAGTAATGTACACCATATCATATTGTGCTAGAGTGTACGAATAATGTCCCGGTGTATTTTTAGACTCACTTGGTTTCATATAGAGAGTTTTGAATGCCCTAACAGTGCATATCGAGTGGTGTTAGAATCGGTCGAAACAAATTATGTACTCCATTTTATATCGTGTCACATCGTTCGAATAATCATTAAGAAACATTACATTTCAATAGACAAGTTTTCGTCAAAAAACAATTGTGCTTTTACGGAATTCTCACCGTTAACGAAAATTGGCAAAATCGATCGATTTTGAAGATTTATATTCACGTATTTTCGGCCTTTTGGGTTCGGAAATAAAATGGGTCCATATTCGCGCTGAACAAACTACTCATCATATATAATGTCCCAGTGTATTTTGAGACTCATTTTTGTTCATATAAAGACTTTCAAATGCCTTAAGAGTGTCTTTCGAGATGTGTCACAATCCGTCAAATCAGTTATTATGTACTCCTTTTATATCTTGTCACAAAGTTCGAATAATCATTATGAAACATAATATTCCCATAGACAATTTTTCGTCAAAAAAATCGCTATTAAGCAATTATCACCGCTTACGAAAATTTGTAAAAAGACCAATATTGAAGGTAATTATCCACGTATTTTCAACCTTTTAAGTCTCGAAATAAAATGGGTTCATATTCGCGTTGAACAAAATACTCAGAATATAATGGCCCGATGTATTTTGAGAGTTGCTTGGATTCATATAAAGACTTTTCAATGCCCTAAGAGTGCCGTTCGGGATGTGTTCAAATCAGTCGAAACAAGTTATGTATTCCATTTTCTATAATGCTAGAATGTACGAGTAATCATTTTTAAACATTCTATTCCTATCGAAAAAATTTCTATGAAAAACATTCGCGTTTTTTAACACTTTTTTCCACTTTCAAAAATAGCATAAAACGATCGATTTTAAAGGTTATTATCAACGTATTTTCGGCCTTTTGGGTCACGAAATAAAATGAGTTCATATTCACGCTGAACAAACTACTCATCTTATATAATGTCCTGGTGTATTTTGAGAGGTGTTGTTTTATATAGAGACTTTTCAATGTCCTATGAGTGTCGTTCGAGAAGTGTCGAAATCGGTCGAAATAAATTATGTACTCCATTTTATATCGTGTCACATCGTTTGAATAAACACTATATTTCTATAGACAAGCTTTCGTCAAAAAATATTTGCTTTTACGCAATTCTCACCGTTTACGAAAACAATCGATTTCGAAGGTTTATTTATCCACGTATTTTCGATCTTTTGAATCCCGAAATAAAATGCGTATATATTCGCGCTAAACAAACTACAGATATAATATAATGTCAAGGTGTATTTTGAGAGTGGTTTGGTTATATAGAGACTTTTCGGTGCCCTATGAGTGTCTTTCGAGATGTGTCGAAATCGGTCGAAACTAGTTATGTAAACCATTTTATATCGTGATAGAGTGTACGAGTAATGTCCCGGTGTATTTAGAGAGTCATTTAGTTTCATATAGACACTTTTAAATGCCCTAAGAGTGTCTATCAAGATGTGTCGAAATCGGTCGAAATGAATTATGTACTTCATTTTATATAGTGTCACATAGTTCAAATAATCATTATGAAAAATTATATTCCTATATACAAGTTTTCGTCAAAAAATATTTGCGCTTTAACACAATTCTCATCACTTACGAAAATTAAGAATAACGACTTATTTTGAAGGTTATTATCAACGTATTTTTGGCCATTTGAGTCCCAAAATAAAATGCGTCTATATTCGTGCTGAAAAAAACTACTCATAGAATATAATGTCCCGATGTATTTTAAGAGTGATTTGGTTTTATATAGAGACTTTTCAGTGCCATATGAGTGCTTTCGAGATGTGTCAAAATCGGTTGAAACAAGTTAAGTACTCCATTTCAAATCATGCTAGAGTGTACAAGTAATTAATATCCCGGTGTATTTTGAGAGTCCGTCGGTTTCATATAGAAACTTTTAAACGCCCTAAGAATGCTTATCAAGAGGTGTCGGAATCAGTCGAAACAAATTAAGTACTATCGTATCACATCGTCTGAATAATCATTATGATACATAATATTTCTATAGACAAGTTTTCGTCAAAAAAGATTTGCGCTTGAACGCAATTCTCGCCACTTACAAAAATTGACAAAAATGACTGATTTTGAAGGTTATTATCCACGTATTTTCGGTCTTTTGAGTATCGAAATAAAATGCGTCTATATTCGTGCTGTACAAACTACTCATATAATATAATGTCCCAATGTATTTTGAAAGTTTCTTGGTTTCATATAAAGACTTTTCAGTGCCCTAAGAGTGTCTTACTAGATTTCTCGAAATCGGTCGAAACAAGTTATGTACTCCATTTTATATCGTGCTAGAGTGTATGAGTAATCATTTATAAACGTTCTTTTACTATTGATAAGTTTTCTTTAAAGAACATTTGCATTTTAAAACAATTTTCACCGCTTTCAGAAATGAGTAGGTCTCCTGAGAGACGGTCTCTCATTAACTTTACCGAGAGACTAAGTACAAATGGAAGTAACAGTGGTACCAAACCTAATAGAAGTAGGTACGATTAACATAAAAGAGTATACAAATATAAAGATGGTACGCTTCTTATAAAAAACAGGTACAAAACAAAGTTATCATTTAAGGGTACAAATATAACATAGAGTGGTACTGAAGAGTCGTCCCTCAATAAGTTATTGAGAGACCGTCTCTTGTGTTCAGAAATAGCATAAAACGATCGATCTTGAATGTTTTTTTTTTTGGTAAAAGGTAAGAATATATTAAAGAATGATGATCAATGTACAAATGAATGACTACATCAAATTATGTAGCCATCTCGTATCTTTAGCCCGTAACGGGTATTTAATCATGACATTAATCGTATTCCGAATTTCCATTTTAATCATTTTTACTACTTGTTGTGGACACTGCACTGAGCCTTCAATTCTGCACAGATTGCGTTGTCTCCACACGTGATATATCATGGCATTGAACAGTGCACGGACCACATTACATTGCAATTTGGTTCCCCGCACCTTGCAAGCCCAAATAAGCGCACCCTTTGAAGGAATTCGCTTCGCCATCCAATCGCTTAGGCCTTTGACAACCTTGGAGCTCCACTCGCACTCAAAGAATAAATGATCCAGACTTTCCTCATGGGCCTCACATAACAAACATCGGTCCGAATCAGCAACCCCAAATCTGACCAGATTAACCCTAGTGTTTAGAGCACGCCTAAAAACGAGCCAAGAAATAAAGCTGTGTTTAGGAATACTCCACCCACTCCAGACGAGACGAGCCCAAGGCACCACCGGGTTGTGGACCCGAATTGCCTCATAGCCCTCCGAGATCCTATAGAAGGACCGAGACCCATGCCACAGGCTATTCACATACAAATGTTTTATTTTGTCCTTAGCCTGACAAATCTTTCGCCAAGCCCAGGTAACATCCGTGTTAGGTTGGTATTCATTCCAATCCCGCCCCTTGAGATAAATGGAATTCACCCATCTAACCCAAAGCCGGTCCGGTTGATAAAAAATCCATGCTGCTAACTTAGCCACCGCTGCCTGATTCCAGATAGTCAAGTCCCGAAGGCCTAACCCACCTTCCCCTTTAGGACAGCATAGCTTCTCCCAACTCACCAGAGCTCTGTTATTACCCTCCACCCCGCCATTCCATAAGAAATTGCGACATAAGGAAATAATTCGAGTCATAACGTAAGAAGGGATAATGAAAACCATTGCCCAGTAATTATGAAGCTGAGACAAAACTGACTGAACCAAGGTCAGTCTACCTGCATAGGACAATTTTCTCGCACCAATACTAGAAATTCTCGATAGGATTTTAGCCACCAAACACTCACAATCGCTCTTACTAATCCGGGTACACTGAATCGGGAGGCCCAAGTAACGAAAAGGGAACGTACCTTCGATGCATCCCGAAAAACGAAGAATAGCGTCTTTCACACCGGAGTCAACCCCCGCGAAATATGCGTGTGACTTACCAGTGCTCAAACTCAAGCCCGATGCCTTGCTAAACGTAGCAAAAACCTTCCACAAGAATTCCATAGAAGGCATGTCACCTTTGCAAAATAGCAGAAGATCATCCGCGAACATGAGGTGAGTAAGCTTCATCGATGCGCATTTTGGGTGATACTTAAACTTCTTGTCAATCCTGCCATAAGAAAGGATACGAGAAAAATATTCCATACAAATAGTGAAAAGAAGTGGTGACATAGGATCCCCCTGCCTTAACCCTCTCTTCCCCTTAAAGAACCCAAACGAATCACCGTTTACGCTCAGAGAAAAGGAGACCGAAGTAACACACTCCATTATCAGCCGTCGAAAATGATCCGGGAACTCCAGGGCCCGCAACATTTGATCCACAAACTCCCATTCCACACTATCATAGGCTTTGTGTAAATCCACCTTAAACAGACATCTAGGTGAGACTCGCCCTCTTCTGTACATCTTAACAAGATCTTGACAAATAAGAACATTCTCAACAATACTCCGACCCTCAATGAATCCACCTTGCGTAGGCGAGATGATCTGAGGAAGGATCTTTGCCAGCCTTGCACAAATAATTTTTGCGATACACTTATAAACCACATTGCAACACGCTATAGGCCTAAAATCCTTTACAGACTGTGGACGATTCATCTTAGGAATAAGAGTAATGTTAGCACAGTTCAGCTGTTTCAGCAGCTTACCTGACAAAAAGAAATCCTGAATAGCATTAATCACATCGCCTCCCACAATATCCCACGAATCAATAAAAAATTGACTCGTGAAGCCATCAGGACCCGGCGCCTTATCACGATGGATAGCAAAAAGCACCTTCTTGATTTCAGCCTCGGTCACCTCGGCCAGCAGCGCATTCTTCTGCTCCTCGGTACAAACTCGTCCCAGCCGGACCGTGTCCACACACACGTCTTCGATCGGTTTGGAATCCCCCAGAAGCGCACGATAATAATGCAAAAAGGCATCTTCGATGTCTTTCTTATTCGAACACTCTTTACCCTCTGCATCCAGAAGCTTAGCAACAGAATTATGTGCACGCCTCGCTCTCAAGAGACCATGGAAATACGCAGAGTTAACGTCACCCTCTTTAATCCATTTCTGCTTCGATTTTTGAGCCCAAAAGTCAGCCCGCGCCGCCTGAAGACTCCGGACTGATTCATTCAAATCCGACTCTTCCCGCAACACGGACACCGCGCGATCAGACCTGACCCGCACCTGCAACTCAGCTAGTCTAGCTTCGGCAACACTACATCGGCTTTCTATATCAGCAAACAACGAGGCATTGAGGAGCTTCAAAGGCGCTTTGAGCTTCCTCAATCTTGAAACTAGTTGAAACATCTTGGTACCGACAATTTGTCCTTCCCAATTTGTCCCAACGCATTCCAAGAAATCCGGGGACCGACTCCACATATTCATGTATTTGAAAGATCTATTCTTCCTAATCGGCGGATTCCCAAGTTGCACAATACACGGGCAATGATCAAATGTCCCTTCCGGCAAGAAATTCGCAAACCCGTCCGGAAACAGGCGCTCCATATCATCATTCACTAAACATCGGTCTATTCTGCTAAACACCCTAGTCTCAGCTATTTTATGTTTGTTATTCCACGTGAACCAGGACCCCGAAGCCCGATAGTCTCCAATTTCACAATTAGACAAGCAATCACGAAATTGAATCATCTCTTCCTCCGTCGAGTTACCCCCGAGTCTTTCTCGAGCGTCAATAACACAGTTGAAATCACCCAAAATCATCCACGGACCCTTTTTAGCATAGGATTCCAAGGCCCTCCAAAGACCACTCCGCTCCGCCAAAGAATTAAAGGCGTAGACAAATGTTAACAAATAACACTTCCCGTTAGACGTAGTGACTTTGGCATGTATACTTTGAGCTGTGTACTCCAAAATCATCAAATTAACCTTATCATGCTTCCACAGAAGCCAGACTCGACCTCCCTCCCCACAGTGACTATTAGTCGTTATACTCCAATTAGTAAACATGTTTTGCTGCACTTTCGCATATGCCTTATTTTTTATTTTAGTTTCCAAAATTCCAAAAATATCTACATGCTGCTTATTCATGAACTCACTAATAGTTCGTTGCTTATTTATATTACACATACCTCTGACGTTCCAAAATCCGATGTTATGCATTTCCATGGACCACTACTTCCATTCCGACGCCTTCATTTCTCACCCCATCTTCTTTTCTTGGTGAACCAATTACCATGTCAACAAAAGACACTCCTTGTTCTATCAGTCGAGCCTGTTTCGGCACCCTAGTGGCCAGTCCAGCCGGACTCTGATCACCAGGAACACGTCGCATAGTAGCCGAGCCACTTGCCGCAGGCAGAGGTTTTGGCCTCGATTCTGCAGCCCTACCCGAATGCTGCTGTTTTGCACTCGTTGAACCCTCGGGTTTCTTCACTTTCAGGTCTTGTCTAGCTTTTCGCAGCTCATCCTTCCTGCATTCCAGACTCTCATGACCATACCCTTTGCATTTTGTGCACCATGTAGGTTTCCACTCATATTTGACCCGAATTTCAACAATATTCTCCTTCTCATCGACAATTTTAATCTCATTCCTCATTTTTTGGCCTACTTTAGCAATGACCATAATTCTAGCATACCCGAGCCTAGACCGTTCTGCCGTAGCCAAATCCGATTTGACATACGGACCAACAAGCGAAGCAATCTTAGGCAAACATCTACCCCAAAACTTCAAAGGTAAGTCATGTAATTGAATCCAAATCGGTACCTCAAGTACATCACTTTTATCCAATTTGGCCTCCGGGGTCCATTCTTTCACAATCAGAGGTTTGTTGTCAAACATGTACAAACCATGATCAAGAACACGTACCTTAGCGGCTTTCTCCTTGAACCGTACAAGAAAGATACCATTCGGCAGGAACGCAATTTTATCCACCCCAAGATCTTTCCAAATCCGCTTCACGAACCCTTCAATGACCTCCCATGGAGGGTTCGCACCCATGATGAAGCAGTAGACCGCAGAGCTCCAGTATTCGATCTCGTCGTCCACGTCTTCGTCAGAGAACCTCAATAAATTGTCCTCATCCTCAGCATCGACGACTCTTTTTCCATCACGCTGTTTCCACCCTCCTGCGTCGCCATTCCCATCAAACCCTGGCACTGTGTTCAACTCGAGCCCTGTTTCGGGAACAACATCAGGCACTTCTTCATCCTCAACATCAGACACAAAGTTCAACCCAGGGATATCAATCACCGAATTGGTCGACCTGGCCTTAGAGTTCTCTTCCAATTTCGAATTCTTCATCAATTTTCTCAACATCTCCTCCTTAGCCTTTTTAGTAATCGGTTTCATTGCCCTACTTCCTTTCGACACTGCCGAAGTTTTCTGTTTCATCGCGTAAAACAGAGGTGATCGGCGAATCCCAGCCTAGTCGGAGACAGTCGATCTTGAATGTTATTATCCACATACTTTCGACATTTTGGATCCGAAATAAAATGGGTCCATATTCGCGTTGAACAAACTACTCTATCATATATAATGTCTCGGTGTATTTTGAGAGCCATTTTGGTTCATATAGAGACTTTTAATTTTGTAGATCATAAAAATGAACTCATCAGAGAAATTATATATAAAAAAATGTAACTAATAACAAATGTTATGAGAAGCTTGAAAACAAAGACCTAATCTTAATTAGCGTTGATCACCTTCCCTGAAAGTTGGCTATCTGTGAGAAGGCAGCAGCACCAACTTCAGTGTGATCATCACTATTAGAACCAATCATGGGAGCTTCTTCCATTGGAATCAACAACGAGCTCTTAGCCTCGACTTTAGCGCTCGTTTCTTGGAGCTGCAACGCGTACTCCAAATGCCACAACACGTCCCCCATTGACGGCCTGTCTACCCCATACTCGGCCAAGCACTTCTCTGCTGCCTCCACAAACTTCTTCAAGGAATCCGGGTTGATACTCCCTTGCAAGTTAGGGTCGATTATCTTCTCAAGGTTTCCCATTCGATAGTTAGACATACCCCATTCGGCCAAGTTCACCTGATCTCTTGGCAAGGCCGGGTTTATCGCAGGACGAGCAGTCAAAACCTCAAGCAGGACAACACCAAAGGAATACACATCCGATTTCTCAGTTAGTTGTTGTCTTCGAAAGTACTCTGGATCAAGGTAACCAAAGCTTCCCTTCACCGCGGTACTCACATGAGTTTGCTCTATTAGGCTGGCCGCTTTGGAGAGCCCAAAGTCGCTCACCTTCGCCACAAAATTCTCGTCTAGTAGGATATTTGTTGTTTTGACATCCCGGTGAATAATGCAGTGAGCAGCCCCCGTGTGAAGGTAATGTAGGCCTCGAGCTGATCCAATAATGATGTCGAGTCTCTGCTTCCAAGACAGAGGATTCACAAGCTTAGAACCGTAAAGGTGTTCACGTAGCACACCATTGGACATGTACTCATAGACTAAGCACATCTCTGAATTCTCGTCGCAGTATCCAATGAGTGACACCAGATGTCGATGTCTGAGCTGGGAAAGCATCTGAATCTCGGTTTGAAATTCATTGATCCCTTGCTCCGACTGAGGGTTTCCCCTCTTAATCGCGACTTTAGTCCCATCATCTAATTCACCCATGTACACCTTTCCAAACCCACCTACTCCGATCACACCATTCTCATCAAAATTGTTGCAAGCATCTTGGAGCTCTGAAAAGCTGAAAAACCTACCAACCCCATTGTTAGTAGAGTGAAACATGCTGCTCTTCCTAGACCCCCCGAACATGATACTAGTGCTAGACTTCCTAGAACTTCTGGTAGAGAGGAAAGTGGTCTGGGTAGCTGTGAGAGGTAGAAGCCACGACGAGAAGCTGTTGCGCTTTTCCCAGTCCTGAGGCCGCTTGTGCCACCTGACAAACATGGATGAGACGAGGACCAATGCTGTCATGCCCATCACTAGCCCAACCACAGCCAATATCCTCATGGTTTTAGTCCCGGCGGTTGTGCCCATGTAATTACCATTCACATCAAACAGCCCACTTAGGCTGCCAGCCGAGTTGCTCATCTTGATCACCTCTAACCCGTTTAGGATTGCATTTGGTTGGCTTGACCCGCCATCGGAAGTCGGACCCACTTGGACTATGATTGAACCGTCTGTGATCGATGTCGAGTTGATCACGAGATCCCTGTTTGCATTGATGGATTTTCATAATGAACATGTAAATCGTAAATATAAGAATGTGAAGCAGCATCCTGCCACAGGAATACAGGATCAACTGTCTAAACAATATGACTATTTCTAAGATCGTCTCACCCCACATCAAACCCTAATAATGATGTAATACATACATGCACCATATACATGATACAGTGTTACAACCTAACACAAATTATGCATAAAACCGTCTTACACAAGGAACCCCCTCACGAGAAACCAATTGACAGGACGACGACATTAATAATGCAGAAAAGAATTGTATACCTGTAATAGGCGGTGGCGAGTTTGGAGGTGAGGGTGGACAAATCGAGAGCATTAACACCCATAATCCCATTAACATAGACGTTGAAGTAGAGCGAATCCATTGTATTACTCACTATATCACAAAAATGCAGCCGTACTAGGTAATCATAGTTATCTTCCACGGGTAAACTCCAGGTGAGGTTAAAGTTCACCCCCACCGTACTCGCATTGTTCACCGCCATCTCCTCCGCCGTGGCGTACACCCACGGCGGAGCGACGAACGGCGTGGCCCCGCCCTCCAGGTAGTGCACCCCGCTCGGAGGGATGCCCGTGCTCTGTCCGCCTTTGGGGAAGATGTTGAACCCCACGTCGGGGACCCACGTCCTCCACAGGGTGTCATTTGCCGGGGTTATGAGGGGCCCACCCACGTTGACCCGGTGGGCCACCTCGAAGGCGTGGTCGGATATCCCGGCGACGGCGCCGGCGGGGGGGACGGCGGAGGCGGTGTCGGAAACGAGGTTGTCGGGGACGGAGACGAGTTCGATGGCGTTGACGAAGGCTATGGAGTTTGTCTTGGGGGTGAACTGGAGGGTGAGTGTGTCTATAGAACCTGTGTTGAAGAGGTATTCTCTCATGGCGGGAGTAGCAGGGGAGGGGAAGGAGAAGTCGTGCAGGAGGACGATTGTGTCGGTTGAGACACCGAAGACGGCGCTGGAGAGGTTGTAGGTGGGGTGGGGGAGAGGGTAGAAGTAGAGTCGGAGGAAATGGAATCCCGGTTGTGTGATTGGGAATTTATACGTCGCTTCTGTAGGGAAAATTCTGGCCGAGAAATATAACTGTGTAGGTAACGGAACTCTACTCTTGCTGCTGCTGCTGCTGTTTTGGGGAATAGAGTCAACGTTGACTTTTACGCCGGCTTCGTTGGTGTTAAGGAAGCCAACTGTGGAGGGGTCGGACTTGAATGTACGACCATCGAGAAGGGTGACATCGTCAGGTGCACCACAGGAGATGCGGGTGTTGTCCTTTGGGACGTACTTTGCAGGAACCGCTGGTGGCGCGGTCGTGGTCGTGGTCGTGGTTGGAGTTGATGTGGGAGAAGGAGCATTATTAGATGTTGGGGGTGGAGCAGTATGATCAGCTTTTTTATTTTTGGCAACAATTGTTGGGGTGGAGCTAATAAACAGAACAAGTGAAAGTATGATGGTAACAACGGAGGCAAATCGCGGCTGCATAGCGTGCTATTATTACTGCGGAGTTTGATTGACTAGCTAGCGGGTCATTCTGAGGGACGTGACGGTTATAACGGTGGTGGTCATGGGAAGTGCTTAGGACAATGTAGAACACAAAGAAGAGGAAGAAATTTAGGCTTTGATTGCTGTTGGAGTTTGAAGAAGGGAAAGGTAAGATGAAATGGATAGTGTTCTTCCTGATTGGAGTTGGATGAGGGAAAGAGTAAGGTGTTGTAGTGGGGAACGACTAAGGAAGGAATTGAGACAACAACGACGTGCTCCATTGTATATCAAATGTGAATTTGTTATGTTACTTAGACTATGTTTATCCACAAACTCATCTTTTTTTCTCAGACTCGGTCACCTCAGCTTTCCATTCACTTTTCATTTTTCAGATTCAGACTCAGACTCATTACAAAAGTACACTTTATCACAGACTCATCTCATACTTTCTCACCTCACATACCTTATTTTATATTATTTTTTCATTCATTTCACCTCAACTTTTTACCTACCTTATTTTATTTTATTATTTTTATATTTACCTCATTTCACCTCAAATCTACCTACCTTATTTTATTTTTTTATTTACCTCAATATCTACGTTTATTTTATAACTCGAATAATTACAATTAAATAATTAATTGTTAAATAAATATTGTGACATACGAATAATTTTACATCCAAGTGGTCCTTATTAAAGATGACAATCGGGCGGGTGGATCGAGTTCGGGTTGGGTTGTCGGTAGACCTGACAAACAAGTCAACCGGGTCGGGTTTGGGTCAGGTGACTTTTGCGTTGACTTTAAGTCGGACCATATCATTTCGGGTTTGCTATTTTCATCTTTTTTTAAGGATATCGACTCGTTTTTTATAATAATAGTCGGGTCAATTTTGGGTTAGCTCGGGACAATTCAGGTTACGAGTCAACCTCGAATCTTTAGTTTGGATATTAGATCGGGTTCGGGTTGGCTTATTCGGGTCCGATCGGGTCGAGCCAGTTTTGCCATGTCTAGTTGTCGGGTATGGGTCAGATGCGGATCATTTTTCAGGTCAGATCGTTGGATCGGGTTTGGTCATGTTAAGGTTGAACTAGGTTTTGTTTGGTTTGGTCGTGTATAACCATCGATTCATTATCCGTTATTATTACTACGTGCCGTGTTATTTATCATTTATTATATGAATTTGGTTTTTATCATCTATACAACTATATCATCTAATACAAATTATTTTGGCCATGTTCTTCTGTACGGAAGTGAAATGAGATAAAATGGAATGAGTTGAACTGAACTGAACTAAGCTGAGCTGAACTAAAGTAGCCTGAAATACAGAAATAATAATAATAATAATAATAATAACAACAATAACAATAACAATAACAATAACAATAACAATAATAACAATAACAAGTTTACTTGTTACAAAAAAAATATTAATTACTATTTAAACAACAACAACAAATAATAATAATAATAATAATAATAATAATAATAATAATAACAACAAATAATGTTAATTATTGTATCAAAAAATATTAATTATTATTATATTAATTTTAATTTTAATAAAAATATTATTAATAAAAATATTTTATAATAATAATAATAATTATTATTATTATAACAATAGTAATAATAATAATTAATTAATAATATAATAATAATAATATTTATAATTAATATTAATAATTAATATTAATATTAATAATTAATATTAATATTAATAATTAATATTAATATTTAATAGTAATAATATTAATAACAATAAAAAAATATTAATTTTTATTATTATATTAATATTAATTATTATAAAAATGTCATTAATTTTAATATCTAATAATAATAATAATAATAATTAATAATAATAATAATAATAATAATAATAATAATAATAACAACTTATTTGAACTGAACGGAACTGAACTGAACTGAATGAACGAGTCTGAGATTGAGTCTTTGAAAACCAAGACTCAACTTCAGACTTATCTGAGTCTCAGTCTCAGACTCAAAGAATCTGAGTCTCAGACTTTTGTTCAGACTCAACTTCAGACTCCCTTTAAACTTAGATCCGTCTGAGACTCAGACTCGTACCAACCACATTATCCAGGTATGAGTCTCAGACTCAACAAATCTGAGTCTCAGACTCATACTCAGACTCACACTCAGACCCCCTTTAAATTTATTCTTATATCATCAATAATTCAATTTAAACACCTTTCTCGTCAACTGCTTCTTATTTGGGTTGAAAGGGTTTGTCAATTATCCTACCTACGGTCATGGTCTCATGGGAATATGGGATCAATTTGGAACTCCACCATTTTTCCTGAACATTAAAATGCCTCCTATGTGTAGAGCTAGCAAACCTCGCTCAACCTGAAATTTGAGTAAAGTTGATCTCTGTGATCCAAAAATGTAGTGTCATCACTAGACCTGACCCAACCCGTATGTCGATATGACCTGGCCTCATGTCGACTTGAACCGACCCGATAACTTATCCGATCCGACGTGACCCGATTCCAATGCTAACCCAATACTCAGTATGATATTTCATATTAGCAAGAATAACATGTTTTATTTAATACTCCCTCAAAGTTCCTATTATTGTCTCAAAAAGTTTTTGGGTGAAAAATAAGGAAGGGGAAATGAGTGGTTGAAAAAAGAAGGAAGAGAGAGAAATTGTGAACCACATATTGATGGCCTAAAAAGAAAAGTGAGACAAAAATCAAACTCAGCCCAAAAAAGGAAGTGAGACAATAATAGAAACTCGGAGGGAGTACTCTGTATTTTTGTTTGATACAGAGTACTCCATACAAGTACTCCGTATTAGATAGTACTCCTACGTACTCGTATTAGAGATTGTTTACTCCATATCTACCAGTGAGACGCATAAGTTGTTATTTTAAACTAATTATACGTATATAATTAGACTTGACAAAACTGACCCGACACCCGAACTGAAGACTCGAGGTTGACTCGTACCATAATTTTTGAACAATTTTTTAAGGAACATTCACGCAATTTGCACAAGATTAAAACTAGTACTCAAGATTATAATTTTAAAATTAGCTTTTCATAGATTAATTTTCATTTAATTTGATACACTACGGACTTGCTTGGGATGAGAGTAATACATTAAGGGTAATGGAGGCTAAAATGTGAAGTAAATGGGGGAAGGTGGTGGATAGTGATGGTGTTTTATAGTGTAAAGGAAAGGTGAAAGAGTAATAATTATATGGGGTAATGCATTACTTAGGGAGAGAGGGAAGTAATGTATTACCTCCATATGGGGTAATTGTTCCTCCTTCACCCCCTCTTTACACCTTAAATCACCACCACTAACCACCCCTCACCTCCATTTTCTTCTCATTTTAACTTCTATTATCCCTTAATGTATTACCTCATCCCAAGCAAGTCCTACATGTTAATTGAAGATGTACTATTAATCAAGTATTAGTCATATCAAGTGAACTCTCCTTTCTGGTCACAAAAGAACTCCACAGTCAAGCGTGCTTGATTAGTTGACTGCAACCTCTTGGTAAGATTGAAAAGACTCGTGTTAGTATGTGGTATCAGTGCAAAGCCCGATGAACTACCGAGTTTAATATTTTCGATCCTGGATTGGGTCGGGTATTACATAATTACTCGTAGTCAATTGATTAGTTTCCACAAAATGACATATATGGAGTGTAGGTATATTGTCTCGTCAACACAATCGACAATTTCCTTATCCGTGGGAATGTAGAATCAATCAATTGCAATTGAAATTGAAAGTGGCAGGTAAAATTGGGGGTTAGGGTTTTAAGTGTGTGAGATTGATTGAAAATGGAGGATGATGAACCTCCTCCTCCTCCTTCTCATCATCATCATCGTCATTTCCCCATCAATCACCACCTCTCTATCTTCCCACCCATCAACCACGAAGGCCTCCCCATCCCCCGCGCGCCACTCTCTGTCGACCTAACTCCGTCTCCTTCCCCACCACCTCCTTCCAAATGCAATAAAAATTTGACACAGTTGATCAAATGGTCCGATTTTGCCCTCCATTTTTGGAATTCAAAGCTTGTATCTTTCTTCGCACACTTTCCTTTTCATGGGCTATTTTTGTGGTTTCGCCGTATTGCTGCCACGGCCACATTTTTGGGTTTTGTTTGGTTTTGGGTTTCGCGGCGACGGAGGAGGAGATTAGTTGTTAATGGTGGTGGTGGTGGTGGTGGGGAGGAGACAATTGAGCATTTGAAAGCGCTCGTTCAGGCCAAAGATGAGGTTGGTTGTGTTTGTTAATGGACTTTAATTTTGATGAATTCTCCAAAATATTGTTTTTGTATATGTTGGTGTCAGTTGGCATTGAACAGTACGTTTGTGATTAGATTTTGGGTTGCACACACAAGTGGCGCGGCTTTAAGTTGGAGCTTATTTCTTCATTATGAGTTTGTGTTTGTGCTTGCAGTCAACGATTTGTTCGCGATTTAAGTGTAAATATCGGTTCATTTTAGCGTACTTGGGTTTGGTGTATGGATGTGTGAATTCAGTATAATATAATATAATTTCGGGTTCAATTGGATGAGTGTACGCTTATATATAATTAATTGTAAATTTACGGTACTGGGTTCATACTGTACCCTGGCGAATTTTTTGGCACCAAATCTGATTAAACAGATTATGGTTGGAATTTCTGCAACTCTTCGTAAACTCTGTATTCAGAAACTCGTATCCCTACCCTTTCAAACTCTATATAATAGAGGATTAATTAATTCGAAAACACAAGCAAAAATCTGCACGAAAACTTCATATTTACATCTCTGTTTACTGTGCTAATTCAGAGGAACATCGTCTTAAGTAAGGGTATTGTTCTATTATGAAAGCGTTCAGTCGATTAGGTGTTGTTTTTCCGTCCTTTCCTTATTCGCACATAACATGATTATTGTATGGTTTATGAAATGTGGTAAAAAGTTGGTTGGGGGACTCTATGAAACGGTTGTTAATCTAGCATCGTATGGGATGTTTGTGATGTGATTTTGGGCTGCTTTTGGTAAGCTAGCATTCAGTATCAGTGTATGTTTGTGTTCACAATCAGTGGTTACTTTGAAATGCGGTTAGAATTTAGTTGTAGTGCTGATGATTTGGGTACTTATTTCAGTTTTACTTCATTATTTGATGCACAAATCAAACATTGGAAGACCATGAAAACCCCTGAACTAATGAAGGAAGATAAATGGCTACACGTATTTTTGCTCCTTTCTTTTCCGGTAACTTGACATTGAGAAGCACAACTATGCTTCTGTGACACAAAACATCTGTACTTAGGAACTTAGGAACTTGGAGTTTTGTTATTGTTTGACAAATGATGAGAAAAAAAAGGATGGCTCTTTGATCTGGGAACTGTTAGTAAATACTCCCTCCATTCATTACCGAACACACAATTTGCTTTTAGCACATATACCATTGCACTTTTTCAAACGTTAATATCTTTAGTCACACATTATATAAAATCATAAATATTTGATATTCTAATTGTACTTATAAAGACAAATCAAATGAGATTTACATGACTATGTTTTATCTTTTATATCGCCAAGAATTAAAAAATATTTCCTTCATTCATAAATAGTGTCAAAAAAACAAATGATATGTTTGGTAATCAATGGAGGGAGTACTAAATAGTGAATAAGTGGTTGGTATCCAAACACTTTATCGGCGCTCCCTTTCTCTCATATTCTACGATCCGTACAGACTCCCTCCCCTCCAAATCCCTCTATCTAAACGAAGGGTTAGTGTCTATAAGGCCATTAGGTTTGGGCATGGAACATTGGCATTTTACTGTATGTTTTCCCTTTAATTTCAGTACATATGTAGCGTGCATAACATGATTCCATTTTTTGGGAAATGGCTTAAACATGGGGAGAGATAATCCGTGTACTAGTACTGTACATCACTTATTTAGACGCTCGTGATGTGCTTGTTAGCTGCTCTAGTCTTTTAGTTTAAGCACTTTCATTATCACTCAAATCCATATAATGTTTTCTTCCTATGCAGAAGATTATTCAACTTTTGGAGCAGATTGCTCAAATGAATAAAGTATTGCTGGCTCAATGCAGAATTCCTGGTTCAAAGGGTAGTTGACTGCTGAGAAAAGGTACGACTTTCATGAATCACCGATTGCCAATTTGAAGCTTATGCAAGAGTCATTTTGAGTAACCACAAATTTTGCAGTATGGCCTATTAATGAGCTTTCCAGTATATGAAAGATCTGGGATGAAAACACATCATTGCTCTGTTGCCCTCTCCCTCCCTTTTTTCTCTGGTTATTCCTCCACCCCTCCCTTCGAATAGCCTATCCAGACGAGGCCTTATTCTTAGAAGTGTTTTGAAATTCTTAACCTTCTTTCTGTCATATTGAGATTGCCAAAACAGGCATTTCTTTATTGAGATGAGGTGCCAAATCTAATGTTATTGATTGATAGTTGGTATCGGTTTGTGCAATATGATCATTATTTGGAAGATTAAAAATTCTAAAAATGATTATGGGTGCGTTTGGTTAAAATAGGGGGAAGGGTAAAGAAAAGGAAATGTAAAAAACTCGTTTAGTACTTTAATAGGGAATCAACACCCATTATTACCAAGCACCACCACCATCAAGTACGACTACCATCCACAATCCATGTACCACCCAACCATTAAACCAACTACCACCACGCGGCCCGTGCCATTGCTGGTGTCCCGCCACTGCTGATACACCACCGCTCTAGGCACCCTCATCAATCTCACCTCCATACCTTCGTCTCGCCTTTTGTCAAACCTTAGAGGCTCCGTGCAAAATGAAGACCCGCACCCTGAATTCGATGTTGATTGGATTTTGTATGGTGGGGGTCTTCATTTTCTGCAATGAAGGTGGGAAGTTGAGTTGAGGGGGAGGTGTGGGACGAGTCACCAGCAAGACGTTGTTGTTACCGTGTTTGGGTAGTCATGTGAGGTAGGGTTGGGGGTTAGGAAAAAGATATGGACGCAGGAAAGAGAAATTGGTAAAACAAACAAGGGAATGGGGAGTTAAAATTCCCTTTCACTTCCAGGAAACCCTCAACCAAACGCCTTCCAAGTACTTCTGGATATGTTACGTTGGATACCATGAATGCATCCCAACGTAAATGGGGGTCTGGTTTGAAGGCACCGGGTTATTGATGGGTGATAATGATGATCCCCGTTATTGTGTCGTTTTGGAATTGATGTATCCATGTGGCACATCACTGTTCAGCATGCAATGCGCCAGTACACATTTTTGGTGATTTTTCTACTTAGATCAATCATATTATTCATCATCAACGTATGCATCACATGCAGACAATTTTTCTACTCAAGCTAATTGCTCAATTGAACGGAGTAACGTCGGCTCGATGCTGAGTTGCAGTCAAAATGCTCCCACAGCTGATCCCTGGCTAGAAGCTACTACAGATTTACAGCACCATAGAGCAGCTACAAAATTGGGCACGATGTTCCCTCAACCTAGAGTAGCTAGGTGGGGAAGTAAAATTAATCCTTGTTCATACATCGGCTCCTATTCCTTACCAAATTCATTACTTCTTGTATTTATAACAAAATAGGTATGTGTTTATTTATGAGCCTGATTTGTACATAAGCTTCTTCTCCTTCAATCCCTTTTCAATGTAATTTTAGGGTTGCTGATAGACGTATACTTGATAAACTTGTTTAAATACTACTCCTAATGTCATCTTAGTTGATGTGGATCTGAACTTGGTATTGAGTGGTGCGACTACTTTCCTGGAACAAGTTATGCCACGACGGCGTATGGATGTAAGTTTTGTATGGTAGGTACAGTACTGTGTTTTACACTACACGATGATACACAGTTACGCTCCTACAATGTACTCCATTTCACAAGTGAGTAATAGAAACTGTCTCAAGTACCAACTGCAAGGGCGATTCCGTCTGATTGATTACTAGTTGCATTTCCATTTCCATCAACAGTGGATCATAGATTGCACAATGGTACAAGTGATACATTACATTCTTAAAACTAAAACACGCCATCCATATTATTATTGTGATACAGTATGCAGACAAGGGTAGGGTCTTACAGAAGACGAAAATTCAACCAGAGCCTTCAATCTGGATCTGCCTACGATTAGTGGGTCCAGAATTCTCCCAACCCCAACCTTGGAGGAAATAGTTGAGCCCCAGTTTAGGAATGACAACAGTGAGCACGCCATTCTCCATAGACCAGCTGAACATCCCAACATTAGCATCGGGAGGCATCCTCATGTGGCAATGGAACCTGTTGCCGCCCTCGCCCTCACCAGTAATCCTGAGAATTCGTCCATCCTGGGTGGAGACATGTATGTGGTGCTTCTGGAGGCCGGAGAGGTGGGCAACCACAAGGTGGGCCTCTTCCACCTCCCTGCACTCAACCTTGGCGCTCACGCTTCCCGAGGTCTCTACCCCGAGCTGGGACGAGGAGTAAGGGAGTGGAAGCGTAGGACTAGGGGCGGTGAAGAGGAATGAGGAGAGTTGGTCCCACATGTGGCGTGGCCGTGGGAATGGTGTCCAAGTATCCAATGTGGTGTCGGTGTCGGTGTTAGTGGTGTCGTTGCCGTTCCAGGGGATGAGGGACATGGTGTTTAGACAGAGACTGTAGTGTAGAGGGAGTTTGATGAATTCTGATTCTATTAATGCCACTAATGTTGTTTGTGGCCTATCTATCACTATTTCAACATCTGGACTGTCACTGTCACTGTCACTGTCACTGGAACATTCTCGACACCTGCGTTTTTTTAATGGCTTTATCTGGGACACTCTATAACCGCGATTAAGTGACCCCATATCAACAGTTTCAAAACTCCACTCAACTTAAACAGATTAATCCAATCTTATTAGGCTCCGGATCCTATCTTGGATTAATAGGATCGAATCATTAGGATCATTATATCTTCTAACATCATTCCAATTAATTAAAAACTAGTATAGATCCCGCGCAATAACATACGATAAATTTAAAATTTTATATTTAGCGATTATTTATAAATATCTAATCAGTAAGTTCTTGATTTTTCACATTTTTAATCATTACAGTTTGATCTAAGAAAATTATTTTAAATTTCAAAGATATAAATATGATCGAGTAATCTTACTCAATATATTTTTTTAGTTTTTGGCGTATTATAGTTGTGTCTCGGACCAAGCTTAGGTACGACGGTCTCAACGTTTCGATAGTTGTGAGATTTATATTTTGTTAATTACATTATCATAAATATCTACGTATTTTTTTAATAACCCATCACAATTATTCTTTTTGATTACATAAATATTTACCTTGAATTGAATTTGGATATTATAATTATAGGATAAAATTTTATTTACTTTGAATTGAAAGTGGATAGTGTAATTGTAATAAGGTAGAATTCTAATTTTAATATTAATTTGTTTTCTAATTGAAGTTATGAGGTTTTGGAAGGAAAACATCTCTTGAGAGGTTGACACCTCGTCACTCTTCTTAGTGTTGTTATCCTCTTAGTAGTAAGAGGATACTCCGTGCATAATAATTGTAATTTACTCTTTTCTCCTCTATCGTTTGTTTACTTATTCTTTATAAGAGACATTTTAATCAAAGTTACATAATAATTAATAATTAATATGACGAGCTGGGTTGTGTCTGTTGGATTTGATGCTTCAAAAGAATCAAATATTGGGAATTAGTTTTTGAACATATTTCCAAACTAATTATGCGTTTTTCACTCTTGACTCATGTGGTCTTTCATGATTGATTGTGAAGTCTCCCACATACATCATTTTCTATGGTGAAATCGTTATTTACTATGCTAATTCACCACTATATAAATCAATGCCCCAAAACTCAAAAGAAACACAACAATGAAAATCATCTTTCTCTTCTTCTACATCCTCTCTAAAAAATTTGGCAATGTTCTTGGCGATACTCATCTGTTTCCCTACCTACACTAGGGTAACAACGGTTGTGTAATCCTGGGAGTTGAGTGCTATTGAGGCCGTGTGTAGTAGACGGGGCATAAATCAACTTTAGGACAGTGACGGTTCTGTCGCGCCACAACCATCTTTTATCTAGATAAGCTATCTCATTACTATTTACCTTTATATTAACTTAATTGTATTCATTTATTTATCACTTTAATTTGTCTTTATAATTCGATATACAATAATCTTTTTATACTCGCATTAATGTGAACGTACTCTTTTTTGGTACTAGTCTTATATTCCATATCGTATTACTATCAATCTAAAGTTGATTTCTTTTTTTACTCTATACTCATATGATTAATAAGTTTAAGGGTCAGTAACTATCTATCTCTAACAAACAAATAAACAATCAATCAATCACTCTCATCGCGATTCAAATCATCATTTTTCAAATTACATTCTCACAATTCTCTCATTCTTAATTCAATTTCTTGTGTTCTTGGTTGATCAGCATCAATGGCGGATGTACAAATGGGTGAAACAGAGACCTTCGCATTTCAAGCGGAGATTAACCAGTTGCTAAGTCTCATCATTAATACTTTCTACTCTAACAAGGAGATTTTCCTTCGTGAGCTCATTTCCAATTCTTCCGATGTAATCTCGTTCTTGAGGAGACACTAGCTGTTCTGCGTCGTCATTTAATTCCAGGCCAAATGAACAAAAGTACACAGGAAACACAGGTTAAGTAAAACCAATGTCAATTACATAGATAATCTAATAACTTTTGCGTTTTATGCCGCACACTTTGTTCAGGTAATCTCATCTTTCATACCACCTTTTAATTGCCTTTTGTTTCATTTCAATGGTGGGTCCAATTTCTATTATTTTTATGTTTTTTTTTGTGGTAAAATTTCAGTTCGTATTTTTTTTTTATAAAATCGATGATAAAGCTTTCATCTTTCATCCGATAAAATTCGTTTAGGCCAATTTTCTTTAATTTCTTTTTCTAAGCCTCGATAAGTTTGTTTTTAATCACAATATTCTTATCAATTCGTTGATAATTGTGTTTAGATTCAATTTTGATTCGTTCAGATCATTTTATTTGACTATTGTTTCATTCCAATTCAAAGTTTATGATAATTTTATGTTAAAGAGTGTCGAGTAACCAATACTTGTGGGGATGAAATAAGATGTATTTTTTTTAGAATGTGTATGTTGTATGTTGTCACTTTTGTATGACGTGCCAACATGTGGGGGAAGTGATAAAAGTCTTTGAAGTGAGTAACACTGTAAAAGAGGTTGATGATGTCATTTGTGTCAATGAGCAATTTTTTGAATGTCTTGAATGAAATTGTATGCATGAACAATGAGTTGTGACTTGTGAGCATGTATTACAAAAGGTGGCCATGATTCTCACGTTGGTGTTGTTGAGACATTTCTATTGTTGTATCGTGTTTATGTAGTTATATTTGGAAGATTGAATTTGTATCTCCAGAAACAATTTGTTGTTGATTGGGTGAGTTCATATTTGAGAAAGTAAGTATGTATATGAATTCTTTGTTGATTACTTTTCTTTTTGGACATGAGTCTAATAAGACTTATGAAAATGATATTCGTCATGAAAGCTACTTTTAAGCATGAAATTTTGATTTTGGATTAAACGTAAGTCATGCATAGTTTTTACACTCATTTAATTTTTTTTAAATGAAATTGGTATTATAATTGGCTACATTATTTGAGTTTGATCAAATGTGGTTTACAAAGGGTTTCACAAGTGGTGTTACATAAAACCACGGTGTGGACATGACATAGGTCCACCCCGACGCGGCCACGCGCAGGTTTGGGGAGGCGAATGAATCTCCATATGAGATGGGTCGAATTGAATTTTAAATCGAAGTAGGAGTCGCCACCGAATTTTGTGGTTATTCGGAACCATTCGAACCCACTCTATGTCGTAGTGGGCCATATTTAAAACATGGCCCATTTCCGATGTCAGAGCTTATCGGGTTCGTCCCTTAGCATTACGATACCGATACCGACATTATCGGATATCGTGTATTGAATGACTCTCGTTGCCAATGGATTCGGACATCCGGAAACCATGGTTCTGAGTAAGGGGTGAGGGTACGTGTTGGGAAGTTCACTAAGAAGACCCAACCCCGCCCGCACTTAGCGGCCTTTACTAAGATATCGTTCGTTTTTTATGTACACGCGTTAGTTCGACGGTTGAATGATATGCAAAGATTATTTTCCCTAGACATGTGAGAGAAAAATAAATGGGTTGCTAAGTCGTTTAATGCATGTTAAACTAATAACGTCAAAGTTATTTTAGCATGTGAAGTTCGTTTTAGTCTAATAAAACAAACGATAAAAATAAATCGCTACAAACAAGGAGCAAACGAGTTAGTAACGATTGAATAATTTGAATAAAGACGCAAATAAATAATATGCATGATTTTTGAAAAGATTTATGTCACGTGATGGATTAGCACGCGTTGACCGAGGTCAAAAAAAGGTATTTATCGAAACATGTCGCGAAAGTCGCTTTTTATGTAAGACTCGAGAAGAATAAAAAATAGAAAAGCGAGGAAACGAAAAGAAAAGAAGGCCGGCGGACCAGGCCACTGCGCGAGTCGCCTGACCGGCGCGCGACTCGCGTGGCAATCTGTCCGGTTTTTTTATTTTGTCAAAAAATCGTTAATTTTTTATAAATCGCGTACAAATATGGATTAATTTATACCCGATTCATATTTCCGATATTCGTCGTATTCGATATTCGATTATGAAATCGATATCGAATAGTCGGAATGATTTTTATAAAAGGTTTTGAAAAAAAGTTTGTTTTGAACGAAAAGTAAAAAAAAGAATTTTGAACGAAAAAGATGTTAATTCTCTCCGCGTATAAAATCGTCGAATTTTGTTTAAAAAAAGATGTAACGATTTTATTTAGCATCAACGAGAATGAATTAATTTTGTTCTTGTTAGATACGATATTCGATTAGAGAATCGATATCGTATTTTAAGAACGTTATAAAAAATAGTTTTTTTTAGTATCGATATTAGAAATAATAAATATGCGACGAACGACCCGTATTAAAAATACGACCGACGACGACACGACCCGTAAAAAAACGTGAGAAAGGAAGAGAAGAAAGAGAAGAATCGGGTTTGATTTACACCCTCAACCTACATGCTTTGTTTTCTCGGGATAAGGCTCGTCGGAAAGTGGCTTAAACTTGGGAGCGTCGAGATGATGCGGGATGAGTTAAGGTGTATGGTTGGACGTGTGATTGGATGGTTTCTCGGGGTTTCGAGGTTTCGAGGTTTCTTCGGGAATATGTCGGGATTTGCTTTGAATTATTTCTAATAGATATCGAGGATGTATGTGTATAATGGCTGTAAAAACCGTGTCTTTTGTGTTGGACGGGAGGTCCTATTTATAGGAATCGAGGTAGTCTTGCTTGTGTGACAAGAAATACCGGTTTGGATAGGAAATACGAGAGTTCGAGAGGAAACCAAAGTCTTGTTTCTTGGTGGGGAAGCCAAATATCTCGGCTGTCAAGGGGAGTGTTTCGGCTGTTTTGGATGTCTTGGCCGAGTATTTGGAGCTCGGTCGGTGTCTGATTCGGTTTCCGGATAGAAATCCTACTTGAGATCGAATTCTACCTTCAACGAAATTGTTTAATATTTTCGAAGTTGATTTTTGTAGCAGTTGGAGTCCAAACCGGACACTTGAGGTGTCACGGTTGGTCCGCGTGTCTCGGGAAAAAATATCTTTGACCGGGTTTGACCCGGTCGCTAAAAGACGGTTTTACCCATGGTGACGATTTCGACCCAAATTAGTCTTATTTGACTCGAAACGGCCCACTGGGGCTGGATTTGAGGTTGTTTTTGTAAGATTTGTACTCCGTAATAAGTCTTAACCAAATGTCCATGATTACGAGCCCATATCCGAGTCCATCAAAGCACGTTTACGTCCAATCATCATCGGGTGTTTGGCGGGAACTATTATAGACACCTGGCGGTCAAAATGTGGGTGTCTACACACGGGTTATAATTCATAAATATATATCATACGCATGTTGATAATATTTGTTGCTTATTACCAATGCTTATGGATATAATGATTGATGGTCAATTATAAAGATGTAACAGCTAATTGTGACGAATTTCTCTTTATCGTTAAATTGAGAGACACATGATGTGATCAAGATGATGTAGTTTTTCAATTACTTAAGCAAGTTAATTGAATATGTTTTTGCCTGTGGACAATTATCTTGAATCAAGAGCTAGATTCAAATGTATTTATGTTTTTATGATGAAGATTCCATGATTGTTCAAGATTTGCATGGAATTAGGGTATTGAGTAAAAAGTGTAGTTATAATAGTACCAAGTTTGGGTTTCTATTGATTGCTACATCATATGAGTATATTAAAGCACTGTGAAATCTAAGCTTGAAATTGCTTATATTGTCAGGTGAATGAGCTGAGTGGCAAAGATGCCGATCAGTAAATTTTTCATTGTGGGGGAGAGATATGTAAACTCCATCATAATTATCAAAAGCTACATTGAGGTAGCGGATTACCAAATGTTGAGGCATTATTGTGAAATGGTGATCATCGATGTGTGTGATACCACAAGAGTATATGGTTTCTCGAGAATATGTTAAATCGAGAGGATATTGAGATCCTCTCGTCAACGGCCATTGTTTGAGTTGTGTTGGAGACAACACAGGAAATGGGGTTAAAGCCTATTAAGGAGTGAACTGTGATTGATACCCAACTTAGCCCAGCTAAGGTCAAATGCGGTCAAACGAAGTCACAGTGAACTCGAGTTATAATGTCACAACCATTTCCTTTGTAACATGTTTATGTGACATGTTTTATTTTCATTCTAAGATATAATGTCTTGTGTTTTCAAGGCTGAGCTTCGGCTCTTAATAAATTCATAGTCCTAACGGATGGTTTGTGACAGTCAAACCTGATGAATTTACCTATGTGAATGTGGGGGATATTGCTCTAAACCCCAAGAGATCCTTAAGGCTTTAGGATCTCTAGAGGCATTCATGAACTACCAGGATTCATGTGGAGGGCACTTGGGAAGTCCAAGTAAAACACTTATGTTATACACTTAACGTTCATGATGAGTTCATGGATGGTGCGAGTACCAGCCCTGATTTGAGATCGGTAAGTGCGCAATCGACTTTCTACCATCTCCATTAGAAGGTTAAAGGCTATAATCCACCTCAAATGGCGGTTTTAGGTTTTTTGTATGCACTGGGTGTTAGTTAAAGTCCACAAGACACTAAACATCTAAACACCGAGTCTCCGTTGCCATTTTTTCGACCTTTCTTCTTTTGAATCATGTGGGGGATTGTTGGATTTGATGCTTCAAAAGAATCAAATATTGGGAATTAGTTTTTGAACGTATTTCCAAACTAATTATGCGTTTTACACTCTTGACTCATGCGGTCTTTCATGATTGATTGTGAAGTCTCCCACATACATCATTTTCTATGGTGAAATCGTTATTTACTATGCTAATTCACCACTATATAAATCAATGCCCCAAAACTCAAAAGAAACACAACAATGAAAATCATCTTTCTGTTCTTCTACATCCTCTCTAAAAAATTTGGCAATGTTCTTGGCGATACTCATCTGTTTCCCTACCTACACTAGGGTAACAGCGGTTGTGTAATCCTGGGAGTTGAGTGCTATTGAGGCCGTGTGTAGTAGACGGGGCATAAATCAACTTTAGGACAGTGACGGTTCTGTCGCGCCACAACCATCTTTTATCTAGATAAGCTATCTCATTACTATTTACCTTTATATTAACTTAATTGTATTCATTTATTTATCACTTTAATTTGTCTTTATAATTCGATATACAATAATCTTTTTATACTCGCATTAATGTGAACGTACTCTTTTTTGGTACTAGTCTTATATTCCATATCGTATTACTATCAGTGTCATGGCAACGAACGGAGACCCAAGATAGCTCTATGGCTGAAGCAGAGGTTGTTTTGGAAGACCTAAAGGAGGTTCACAGGCGAGGACTTGCTCGAATCGTTGTGGAGAGCGATAATTTGAAGGTGGTTACTGATTTGAAGGCTGGAAGATGTGGGGCTGCTGACTTGCACTTGGTTTACTTGGACATTTATTCCTATTTGCATTGTTTTGAGTCTGTAACTTTCAGTTTCGCTTGTCGGGAGTGTAATTCCGTTGCTCACCTTCCCGCACATTTAGAGATGGGACGTGAGGGAGTTAGATCTTGGGACGGTATGTTCCCTATTAGTGTTGATTAGCCATGATATTTCGTTAATGAATTGAGCCCGAGTGGGCTCTTTTGCAAAAAAAAATATGTCTCCCTTGTGACGGATACCCGTCACATGGTTATAACGGGTCAAGTAGGTTGGAACAGATAAAAGCACATGGTGTTGATACTAGCAACACTTTTGTCTTATTTATACATGTGGTATGATATTTGACCCATTTTACGTTTATGACGGATATCTCCGTCTTAAACAAGAATTTTTGGTTCAATAAAAGGATATTTTGTCAGAAAGCACCAAACATTTAGGTCTTCTGCAAAAAAGGTACCTACGGTGTTTTTTGCCCAAAAGTACATTAAATTTACATTTCTTTGTTAAAAGGCACCAAACACCAACTTTTGTCAAAAAATCGTCAATATTGGCAGCTCTCATTCTTTAATCAAACTTTTTATTAAAATAATGTTCAAAAATAAATAAATTATTGTTTTTGGTCGGAATAAAAATTAATTATCAGTGTCCACCTAGGTTTGGACAAATAAATACCTAACATTCGCCACTTAATACTCCCCAAACTCAAATCTATCTTCTTCAACCCAACCAACACCCACCATACCCCCATTAAAACCACCAACCACCATGGCCACACAACCACCATGCAAACACCGTTCCTCTCCAACTCCCGTGACCCCGCCACAGAACCGCCCCCCTCGTCTCCACCGTTCGAATTTCTCTCCCCTGACCACCATTCATGTCTTCTTCCGCAACCATGGCTCGAGTTCGTACCCGATTCCCGAAAGTCGATTAACCACCACAACTCAGCCTCGAACCATCACAACAAAATCTGATTTCCAAGTTCAATCCTCCATTTTACAATGAAGACACCAACGAGCAAAATGGGGACGCCAACGAGCAAAAAATGTGAACGGTCGCCAGAGGATTGAAATTTGATCGGTGGAGATAAGGGCGACGATGGTCGCCGTGGCGGGGATCATCGGCGTAATGGAGAGGAACGGTGACTGCATGGTGGTTGTGTGGCCATGGTGGTGGGTGGTGTTAATGGGGTATGGTGGGTGTTTGTTGGGTTGAAGAAGATGAGTTAGGTTTGGGGAGTGTTGAGTGGTGAATCTTAGGTATGTATTTGTCCAAGCCTAAGTGGACACCATTTTGATAACTAATTTTCATTCCTACCCGAAACGATAATTTATTTACTTTTGAACATTATTTTAATAAAAAGTTCCCTTAATCTTCGTCCCTCAACCCTTAATCAACCTTCATCCCTTAATCAAACTTAATCAACATCTTCCTTCTCTCTTCCTTTACATTATACTCCCTCCGGTTTTATATGTTTGTCCCTTATTCCTTTTAAGGCAAGCTTGTAAAGATTGCTCCATTTCTTCACTTTCATTTTTTGTCTTTACCCTTTTACAATTTTGCCCATAGTTCAATTATTTACAAATATTGTCATTCCTTTTTGACATTTATTCCTTAATCTTTATGACTCATATCTACAATGAGTGTCATCATTGCACTTTTTCACCCACTTTCTCATTTCCTTAATTTATGTGCATTTGCCTATGGGACAAACATATAAAACCGGAGAGAGTAGTACATTATTATCTCCTTTTTTAGTGCTCTTTATTTCCCACAAGGCCACAATACTCCATTTTTTCTCCCAAAAAACTTAATTTCCATCCAAAATCTTTTATATTCTCCCATTAATTGAACCACACATTTTTTTCCACTTTTACATATTCTCAATTAACATGTCATGTATGGTTTAGTTTTGTTCCTAATCATATTAAAAAGTTAGAGAGAAGTCAGAGAGGAGAGAGAAGGAGAAACTCAAAAATAAAAAAAAACCCTAACCCTTCTACCCAGCCGCCGCCTTACCTCATCTCCCTCTTCCTCACCCACCCACCTGGATGGAGGTATGGTCGGTTGTGCCTACCTCCGGTCGATTAGTCACGATAACTAAGTTTCTAGCCCGATCCCAGATTTTCCCTTTTCGTCTCAGGTTGTCGTCGCCGTCGCCGTCGTTTCTAAGTGTTTGTTTCTTCTTGTTGTTGGTCCCTTTAAGTGCGATTCGTCCCCCTGCTCTCCCGCTGCCGGCCGCCATCATCGATCGCTTTTGCCGTTCGTCCTTGTCGTGTTCTTGTCCTGGCCAACCCCTTTTGATGTTGTTCCCCGGAGGATGTCTCCCCCCTCCCCTCGCCCCCCTCCCCATCCTCCGGTGGTTGTGTGTCTAAGGTCGGTTTTGTTGGTCACTATCAAGTTCTGTTTGTTTTTTTGTTTTGTTGTCTTCTTTCTTTGAAGTGGTTTGGTAGTGGGCTTGTTCTAAGGGTGGTCACTTTTCCTTTATGTGGGTTCTCTCGTTTATTGTCTTCACAAAATTATTAAGACGGTTTCCTTGCGACTTTGATCCTGTTTTGGGCCTTTTCTCTGTTGAGTCTTGGCGTCTGTCTGTTTTCTGGGTTTGGTCTTGGGTTCTTAGTTTGATTGACTGATTGTGTGGGCGGGTGTTGGTGTTTGGAGTGTGGTCGGGCTTTTGGCTTCCTCCTTCTTTTGATGCTTCCAATAATTTCACGTCTTTCATTTTCCTTGGTAGCTGTTATTTTACTTTTTTCAATAAATCTCCCTTGCGGGATCGATCGTAGCTCTGTCTTTTTAAGTTATGTCGTTCTGGATGGTAGTAATAATGGCCATTGTTAGTTTGTTATGGCTCTTGTGAGTTCGATGTGGGTTGACTTCTTCAGAAGACGACACTTCCTAGCGATTCGGGATAGAAGTTTGGTTGAAGGATTCTCCGTGCTCTCCGTGCTTTCTCTTAGCATCCTGATGTTCTCTAACCGTTGGATTTATGATCCAAGGATTCAATCTCCTAGGTGTAGGAGTTTTTACTCCACCGAGAGTAGACCTCATTGTCTTGCACCTCATCTCTTCTTTCTACGTTCTTTTCGAAAGAGCGTAAGTGCACCTGGATCTTCGTACCCTGAGGCTCATTTTCTTCGACGGTTTCGGAAGGTTAGCTGTGTTGATGCATATGGTACTTTTGATCGTGACCATTATTCCGATGTCCACAAACCCATCTTTGTGGACCCCCGATGCATTTATCCTATGTTTTACATTTCTTTAAGTTATGTTTTCAAGTTTAATAAAGGTTGTAACCTGAGTTCTGAGAATTCAAACGTTATGTAACCATCGATGTTTTTACTGCTGGCAAAAAAAAAAAAAAATTAACATGTCATCTTCAAGCTTATATGATACACATAAAGAATGTAATACAAATGATTACAAAACCAAAAATGAATTGACAACAACAAAAAACGAATAACAAATGGTTAGTCATAAACTCACAAAGTTAAACACAAAAATTAGTGTTCTTAGTTTCTTACAACAAAAACTTCAATTCAGTAATAGCTCAAAAATTTGTTTAATAAACTCTAACACACATACCCAAAATTTTACTCGAAATTAAGAGTAAATAACATAAAAACGGAAATTGAATTCAAAAATTTAATTTATTGTTAATGACTTAATGATTAATTTACTTAAGAATGAAGAACTACAATTGAAAACTTAATGATTGAGCGAAAACTTGGTGATTTTGACTTAAGTAGAGATTGATTGAGATGTATGCAAATGAAGAGTAGCTAGAAATGAGGGTTTGATTAAGAAATGATTGTTGAATTAAGGAAAATGGTTGATTGGGTTTAATTAAGGGAAGATGGTTGAATTAAAGAAAGAGGGTTGATTGAGTTTGATTAAGAAAGAAGGGTTGATTAAGGGATGAAGGACGGTGATTAAAAGAAGAAGACCGTCAATATTAACGGTGTTACTTCAGTGTAGGTGGAGAAACAGATGAATACTACCAAGAACGTTGCCAATATTTTTTCAGAAATAAAACAGAGAAAAGAAGAAGAAGATTTTGTTGTGTCTCCGAACTCAGACTATTGACATATTTATAGTAGAGTAGAGAACCAGGATCAGTGTATAACAATAAAGAGAGGAATGGAAACTTGCATCAGTCAGTCTCGAAAAAGAAAACGAAGACCGAATGAGTTCAATGAAGGAGGGAACTTCTGGAATGCTATGAATCCTACCAACCATTAAAATATACCCGCAAGCGGTGCGCCGCAAGCGCTCTACCAGAACCCCGAGCCCAGGCCTGGCCCGGCGTGGCGCGCGCGCGTGTGGTGTACATGTTCTCCACTTGTACACATCTAGTAAGGCATATTAAGTGGTCATATATAAGAAAGTCCAATCACTAGTAGAATTAATGCCATTGAAACCTATCAAAAGGAACCGGTTGTAAGAACAAGAGGTTCCTTAGATGACCAAAAAAATGATTAGCATCTGTTGTAAATTGAACTAGTTCCAAAGACCTTATCTGATACGATATAGTATGGTCACTAAAGACTTTGTCTCGAAGAATATCGACCATGGTCCGTCGACAAATAATCCGTAACAAGTTTACAACTTACCGTATCTTTTACGTTATCTAGTCTCTTTATTTCTTCTGTTTTAATTCTGCAATAAGTAGTAGTATTGATTTAGTTTAAGTATTAGTTTTAATTAGTTAGTTTTATGAACAAACTCTTCGTTGCCTTTAGGTTATACCAATAGTTTTCCGAGTTGGCTATTTATAGCCTCTGATATTTTGTAATCTGATAGACATTGAAGAAAGATAAGAAAAGTTATGTTTGCTTGTTAGCATACAAATCCCGTTTTTATTCAAATGCATTTTGAGTATTAACTTGTTCGATCTCAATAGGTCTTGAGATTCGTTCCCCTTTGATGAATTATAGGTCTAATTCATCAAATATCCATTGTTTTGTGTGTGTGAGTGAGTCTTTTTGGTTCGTTTACAAAATCACATAAAACAAATACCGTTACAAAAACCATTTCCGCTGTAATTCGCATCATAAGTGGTATCAGAGCTTCGGATCTTGATTTTTCTTAAAATCAAGACGGTCCAAGGGAGTGTAGAAACCAAGTTTTTGGTTGAATCTCCGGTTGCGATTGGAATTCAAAGATTAAACTCGAGCGAGGTAGGTCAAGGGTTAATCGGTTTTGATTGTCTTGTGGGTCTTAGTTGAAGTTTCGATTTTAGCAAAAAAAAAAGAAAAAAAAAGTGTACTGTTCACCGTGCACTGTTCACGTAAAAAAACGAAAAAAAAAAATGTCGGAAATTTTCTCGTTGGAAAACAATTACGAGGAAAGTCTGGGTTTTGATCCGTCGTTACCTCCATTTTATGACGATTATGGGGATGAGAGGGTGGTTGTTACTTGTGAATCCCAAAGTCAAGTCATTGTCTTTGGGTCGTTTGTGTAGCAACTGTGAAACCTTTTTCTTGTTCAATTGTCTCGATCAACAACGAGATTCTTGAAAAACTAAAAGGAGGGAACGAGTTGGGTATTAGCTTCAAAGATGATTCGAGTATATATTCAAGTTTGTTGCTAATACTCGTCATCCATGTCGTTTTGTGGGTTTGGTTCGTGTTTGATCCCGGGGACTAAGTACACCAGAATTGAGACAATTCTTTTTGAAGAAAGGGCGGATGATACGATATAGTATGGTCACTAAAGACTTTGTCTCGAAGAATATCGACCATGGTCCGTCGACAAATAATCCGTAACAAGTTTACAACTTACCGTATCTTTTACGTTATCTAGTCTCTTTATTTCTTCTGTTTTAATTCTGCAATAAGTAGTAGTATTGATTTAGTTTAAGTATTAGTTTTAATTAGTTAGTTTTATGAACAAACTCTTCGTTGCCTTTAGGTTATACCAATAGTTTTCCGAGTTGGCTATTTATAGCCTCTGATATTTTGTAATCTGATAGACATTGAAGAAAGATAAGAAAAGTTATGTTTGCTTGTTAGCATACAAATCCCGTTTTTATTCAAATGCATTTTGAGTATTAACTTGTTCGATCTCAATAGGTCTTGAGATTCGTTCCCCTTTGATGAATTATAGGTCTAATTCATCAAATATCCATTGTTTTGTGTGTGTGAGTGAGTCTTTTTGGTTCGTTTAGAAAATCACATAAAACAAATACCGTTACAAAAACCATTTCCGCTGTAATTCGCATCATAAGTGGTATCAGAGCTTCGGATCTTGATTTTTCTTAAAATCAAGACGGTCCAAGGGAGTGTAGAAACCAAGTTTTTGGTTGAATCTCCGGTTGCGATTGGAATTCAAAGATTAAACTCGAGCGAGGTAGGTCGAGGGTTAATCGGTTTTGATTGTCTTGTGGGTCTTAGTTGAAGTTTCAATTTTAGCAAAAAAAAAAGAAAAAAAAAGTGTACTGTTCACCGTGCACTGTTCACGTAAAAAAAACGAAAAAAAAAATGTCGGAAATTTTCTCGTTGGAAAACAATTACGAGGAAAGTCTGGGTTTTGATCCGTCGTTACCTCCATTTTATGACGATTATGGGGATGAGAGGGTGGTTGTTACTTGTGAATCCCAAAGTCAAGTCATTGTCTTTGGGTCGTTTGTGTAGCAACTGTGAAACCTTTTTCTTGTTCAATTGTCTCGATCAACAACGAGATTCTTGAAAAACTAAAAGGAGGGAACGAGTTGGGTATTAGCTTCAAAGATGATTCGAGTATATATTCAAGTTTGTTGCTAATACTCGTCATCCATGTCGTTTTGTGGGTTTGGTTCGTGTTTGATCCCGGGGACTAAGTACACCAGAATTGAGACAATTCTTTTTGAAGAAGGGGCGGATGATACGATATAGTATGGTCACTAAAGACTTTGTCTCGAAGAATATCGACCATGGTCCGTCGACAAATAATCCGTAACAAGTTTACAACTTACCGTATCTTTTACGTTATCTAGTCTCTTTATTTCTTCTGTTTTAATGCTGCAATAAGTAGTAGTATTGATTTAGTTTAAGTATTAGTTTTAATTAGTTAGTTTTATGAACAAACTCTTCGTTGCCTTTAGGTTATACCAATAGTTTTCCGAGTTGGCTATTTATAGCCTCTGATATTTTGTAATCTGATAGACATTGAAGAAAGATAAGAAAAGTTATGTTTGCTTGTTAGCATACAAATCCCGTTTTTATTCAAATGCATTTTGAGTATTAACTTGTTCGATCTCAATAGGTCTTGAGATTCGTTCCCCTTTGATGAATTATAGGTCTAATTCATCAAATATCCATTGTTTTGTGTGTGTGAGTGAGTCTTTTTGGTTCGTTTACAAAATCACATAAAACAAATATCGTTACAAAAATCATTTCCGCTGTAATTCGCATCATAAGTGGTATCAGAGCTTCGGATCTTGATTTTTCTTAAAATCAAGACGGTCCAAGGGAGTGTAGAAACCAAGTTTTTGGTTGAATCTCCGGTTGCGATTGGATTTCAAAGATTAAACTCGAGCGAGGTAGGTCGAGGGTTAATCGGTTTTGATTGTCTTGTGGGTCTTAGTTGAAGTTTCGATTTTAGCAAAAAAAAAGAAAAAAAAAGTGTACTGTTCACCGTGCACTGTTCACGTAAAAAAAACGAAAAAAAAAAATGTCGGAAATTTTCTCGTTGGAAAACAATTACGAGGAAAGTCTGGGTTTTGATCCGTCGTTACCTCCATTTTATGACGATTATGGGGATGAGAGGGTGGTTGTTACTTGTGAATCCCAAAGTCAAGTCATTGTCTTTGGGTCGTTTGTGTAGCAACTGTGAAACCTTTTTCTTGTTCAATTGTCTCGATCAACAACGAGATTCTTGAAAAACTAAAAGGAGGGAACGAGTTGGGTATTAGCTTCAAAGATGATTCGAGTATATATTCAAGTTTGTTGCTAATACTCGTCATCCATGTCGTTTTGTGGGTTTGGTTCGTGTTTGATCCCGGGGACTAAGTACACCAGAATTGAGACAATTCTTTTTGAAGAAAGGGCGGATGATACGATATAGTATGGTCACTAAAGACTTTGTCTCGAAGAATATCGACCATGGTCCGTCGACAAATAATCCGTAACAAGTTTACAACTTACCGTATCTTTTACGTTATCTAGTCTCTTTATTTCTTCTGTTTTAATTCTGCAATAAGTAGTAGTATTGATTTAGTTTAAGTATTAGTTTTAATTAGTTAGTTTTATGAACAAACTCTTCGTTGCCTTTAGGTTATACCAATAGTTTTCCGAGTTGGCTATTTATAGCCTCTGATATTTTGTAATCTGATAGACATTGAAGAAAGATAAGAAAAGTTATGTTTGCTTGTTAGCATACAAATCCCGTTTTTATTCAAATGCATTTTGAGTATTAACTTGTTCGATCTCAATAGGTCTTGAGATTCGTTCCCCTTTGATGAATTATAGGTCTAATTCATCAAATATCCATTGTTTTGTGTGTGTGAGTGAGTCTTTTTGGTTCGTTTAGAAAATCACATAAAACAAATACCGTTACAAAAACCATTTCCGCTGTAATTCGCATCATAAGTGGTATCAGAGCTTCGGATCTTGATTTTTCTTAAAATCAAGACGGTCCAAGGGAGTGTAGAAACCAAGTTTTTGGTTGAATCTCCGGTTGCGATTGGAATTCAAAGATTAAACTCGAGCGAGGTAGGTCGAGGGTTAATCGGTTTTGATTGTCTTGTGGGTCTTAGTTGAAGTTTCAATTTTAGCAAAAAAAAAAGAAAAAAAAAGTGTACTGTTCACCGTGCACTGTTCACGTAAAAAAAACGAAAAAAAAAATGTCGGAAATTTTCTCGTTGGAAAACAATTACGAGGAAAGTCTGGGTTTTGATCCGTCGTTACCTCCATTTTATGACGATTATGGGGATGAGAGGGTGGTTGTTACTTGTGAATCCCAAAGTCAAGTCATTGTCTTTGGGTCGTTTGTGTAGCAACTGTGAAACCTTTTTCTTGTTCAATTGTCTCGATCAACAACGAGATTCTTGAAAAACTAAAAGGAGGGAACGAGTTGGGTATTAGCTTCAAAGATGATTCGAGTATATATTCAAGTTTGTTGCTAATACTCGTCATCCATGTCGTTTTGTGGGTTTGGTTCGTGTTTGATCCCGGGGACTAAGTACACCAGAATTGAGACAATTCTTTTTGAAGAAGGGGCGGATGATACGATATAGTATGGTCACTAAAGACTTTGTCTCGAAGAATATCGACCATGGTCCGTCGACAAATAATCCGTAACAAGTTTACAACTTACCGTATCTTTTACGTTATCTAGTCTCTTTATTTCTTCTGTTTTAATGCTGCAATAAGTAGTAGTATTGATTTAGTTTAAGTATTAGTTTTAATTAGTTAGTTTTATGAACAAACTCTTCGTTGCCTTTAGGTTATACCAATAGTTTTCCGAGTTGGCTATTTATAGCCTCTGATATTTTGTAATCTGATAGACATTGAAGAAAGATAAGAAAAGTTATGTTTGCTTGTTAGCATACAAATCCCGTTTTTATTCAAATGCATTTTGAGTATTAACTTGTTCGATCTCAATAGGTCTTGAGATTCGTTCCCCTTTGATGAATTATAGGTCTAATTCATCAAATATCCATTGTTTTGTGTGTGTGAGTGAGTCTTTTTGGTTCGTTTACAAAATCACATAAAACAAATATCGTTACAAAAATCATTTCCGCTGTAATTCGCATCATAAGTGGTATCAGAGCTTCGGATCTTGATTTTTCTTAAAATCAAGACGGTCCAAGGGAGTGTAGAAACCAAGTTTTTGGTTGAATCTCCGGTTGCGATTGGATTTCAAAGATTAAACTCGAGCGAGGTAGGTCGAGGGTTAATCGGTTTTGATTGTCTTGTGGGTCTTAGTTGAAGTTTCGATTTTAGCAAAAAAAAAGAAAAAAAAAGTGTACTGTTCACCGTGCACTGTTCACGTAAAAAAAACGAAAAAAAAAAATGTCGGAAATTTTCTCGTTGGAAAACAATTACGAGGAAAGTCTGGGTTTTGATCCGTCGTTACCTCCATTTTATGACGATTATGGGGATGAGAGGGTGGTTGTTACTTGTGAATCCCAAAGTCAAGTCATTTGTCTTTGGGTCGTTTGTGTAGCAACTGTGAAACCTTTTTCTTGTTCAATTGTCTCGATCAACAACGAGATTCTTGAAAAACTAAAAGGAGGGAACGAGTTGGGTATTAGCTTCAAAGATGATTCGAGTATATATTCAAGTTTGTTGCTAATACTCGTCATCCATGTCGTTTTGTGGGTTTGGTTGGTGTTTGATCCCGGGGACTAAGTACACCAGAATTGAGACAATTCTTTTTGAAGAAAGGGCGGATGATACGATATAGTATGGTCACTAAAGACTTTGTCTCGAAGAATATCGACCATGGTCCGTCGACAAATAATCCGTAACAAGTTTACAACTTACCGTATCTTTTACGTTATCTAGTCTCTTTATTTCTTCTGTTTTAATGCTGCAATAAGTAGTAGTATTGATTTAGTTTAAGTATTAGTTTTAATTAGTTAGTTTTATGAACAAACTCTTCGTTGCCTTTAGGTTATACCAATAGTTTTCCGAGTTGGCTATTTATAGCCTCTGATATTTTGTAATCTGATAGACATTGAAGAAAGATAAGAAAAGTTATGTTTGCTTGTTAGCATACAAATCCCGTTTTTATTCAAATGCATTTTGAGTATTAACTTGTTCGATCTCAATAGGTCTTGAGATTCGTTCCCCTTTGATGAATTATAGGTCTAATTCATCAAATATCCATTGTTTTGTGTGTGTGAGTGAGTCTTTTTGGTTCGTTTACAAAATCACATAAAACAAATATCGTTACAAAAACCATTTCCGCTGTAATTCGCATCATAAGTGGTATCAGAGCTTCGGATCTTGATTTTTCTTAAAATCAAGACGGTCCAAGGGAGTGTAGAAACCAAGTTTTTGGTTGAATCTCCGGTTGCGATTGGAATTCAAAGATTAAACTCGAGCGAGGTAGGTCGAGGGTTAATCGGTTTTGATTGTCTTGTGGGTCTTAGTTGAAGTTTCGATTTTAGCAAAAAAAAAAGAAAAAAAAAGTGTACTGTTCACCGTGCACTGTTCACGTAAAAAAAACGAAAAAAAAAATGTCGGAAATTTTCTCGTTGGAAAACAATTACGAGGAAAGTCTGGGTTTTGATCCGTCGTTACCTCCATTTTATGACGATTATGGGGATGAGAGGGTGGTTGTTACTTGTGAATCCCAAAGTCAAGTCATTGTCTTTGGGTCGTTTGTGTAGCAACTGTGAAACCTTTTTCTTGTTCAATTGTCTCGATCAACAACGAGATTCTTGAAAAACTAAAAGGAGGGAACGAGTTGGGTATTAGCTTCAAAGATGATTCGAGTATATATTCAAGTTTGTTGCTAATACTCGTCATCCATGTCGTTTTGTGGGTTTGGTTCGTGTTTGATCCCGGGGACTAAGTACACCAGAATTGAGACAATTCTTTTTGAAGAAAGGGCGGATGATACGATATAGTATGGTCACTAAAGACTTTGTCTCGAAGAATATCGACCATGGTCCGTCGACAAATAATCCGTAACAAGTTTACAACTTACCGTATCTTTTACGTTATCTAGTCTCTTTATTTCTTCTGTTTTAATGATGCAATAAGTAGTAGTATTGATTTAGTTTAAGTATTAGTTTTAATTAGTTAGTTTTATGAACAAACTCTTCGTTGCCTTTAGGTTATACCAATAGTTTTCCGAGTTGGCTATTTATAGCCTCTGATATTTTGTAATCTGATAGACATTGAAGAAAGATAAGAAAAGTTATGTTTGCTTGTTAGCATACAAATCCCGTTTTTATTCAAATGCATTTTGAGTATTAACTTGTTCGATCTCAATAGGTCTTGAGATTCGTCCCCCTTTGATGAATTATAGGTCTAATTCATCAAATATCCATTGTTTTGTGTGTGTGAGTGAGTCTTTTTGGTTCGTTTACAAAATCACATAAAACAAATATCGTTACAAAAATCATTTCCGCTGTAATTCGCATCATAAGTGGTATCAGAGCTTCGGATCTTGATTTTTCTTAAAATCAAGACGGTCCAAGGGAGTGTAGAAACCAAGTTTTTGGTTGAATCTCCGGTTGCGATTGGAATTCAAAGATTAAACTCGAGCGAGGTAGGTCGAGGGTTAATCGGTTTTGATTGTCTTGTGGGTCTTAGTTGAAGTTTCGATTTTAGCAAAAAAAAAGAAAAAAAAAGTGTACTGTTCACCGTGCATTGTTCACGTAAAAAAAACGAAAAAAAAAAAATGTCGGAAATTTTCTCGTTGGAAAACAATTACGAGGAAAGTCTGGGTTTTGATCCGTCGTTACCTCCATTTTATGACGATTATGGGGATGAGAGGGTGGTTGTTACTTGTGAATCCCAAAGTCAAGTCATTTGTCTTTGGGTCGTTTGTGTAGCAACTGTGAAACCTTTTTCTTGTTCAATTGTCTCGATCAACAACGAGATTCTTGAAAAACTAAAAGGAGGGAACGAGTTGGGTATTAGCTTCAAAGATGATTCGAGTATATATTCAAGTTTGTTGCTAATACTCGTCATCCATGTCGTTTTGTGGGTTTGGTTCGTGTTTGATCCCGGGGACTAAGTACACCAGAATTGAGACAATTCTTTTTGAAGAAGGGGCGGATGATACGATATAGTATGGTCACTAAAGACTTTGTCTCGAAGAATATCGACCATGGTCCGTCGACAAATAATCCGTAACAAGTTTACAACTTACCGTATCTTTTACGTTATCTAGTCTCTTTATTTCTTCTATTTTAATGCTACAATAAGTAGTAGTATTGATTTAGTTTAAGTATTAGTTTTAATTAGTTAGTTTTATGAACAAACTCTTCGTTGCCTTTAGGTTATACCAATAGTTTTCCGAGTTGGCTATTTATAGCCTCTGATATTTTGTAATCTGATAGACATTGAAGAAAGATAAGAAAAGTTATGTTTGCTTGTTAGCATACAAATCCCGTTTTTATTCAAATGCATTTTGAGTATTAACTTGTTCGATCTCAATAGGTCTTGAGATTCGTCCCCCTTTGATGAATTATAGGTCTAATTCATCAAATATCCATTGTTTTGTGTGTGTGAGTGAGTCTTTTTGGTTCGTTTACAAAATCACATAAAACAAATATCGTTACAAAAATCATTTCCGCTGTAATTCGCATCATAAGTGGTATCAGAGCTTCGGATCTTGATTTTTCTTAAAATCAAGACGGTCCAAGGGAGTGTAGAAACCAAGTTTTTGGTTGAATCTCCGGTTGCGATTGGAATTCAAAGATTAAACTCGAGCGAGGTAGGTCGAGGGTTAATCGGTTTTGATTGTCTTGTGGGTCTTAGTTGAAGTTTCGATTTTAGCAAAAAAAAAAGAAAAAAAAAGTGTACTGTTCACGTAAAAAAAACGAAAAAAAAAATGTCGGAAATTTTCTCGTTGGAAAACAATTACGAGGAAAGTCTGGGTTTTGATCCGTCGTTACCTCCATTTTATGACGATTATGGGGATGAGAGGGTGGTTGTTACTTGTGAATCCCAAAGTCAAGTCATTTGTCTTTGGGTCGTTTGTGTAGCAACTGTGAAACCTTTTTCTTGTTCAATTGTCTCGATCAACAACGAGATTCTTGAAAAACTAAAAGGAGGGAACGAGTTGGGTATTAGCTTCAAAGATGATTCGAGTATATATTCAAGTTTGTTGCTAATACTCGTCATCCATGTCGTTTTGTGGGTTTGGTTCGTGTTTGATCCCGGGGACTAAGTACACCAGAATTGAGACAATTCTTTTTGAAGAAAGGGCGGATGATACGATATAGTATGGTCACTAAAGACTTTGTCTCGAAGAATATCGACCATGGTCCGTTGACAAATAATCCGTAACAAGTTTACAACTTACCGTATCTTTTACGTTATCTAGTCTCTTTATTTCTTCTGTTTTAATGCTGCAATAAGTAGTAGTATTGATTTAGTTTAAGTATTAGTTTTAATTAGTTAGTTTTATGAACAAACTCTTCGTTGCCTTTAGGTTATACCAATAGTTTTCCGAGTTGGCTATTTATAGCCTCTGATATTTTGTAATCTGATAGACATTGAAGAAAGATAAGAAAAGTCGTTATGTTTGCTTGTTAGCATACAAATCCCGTTTTTATTCAAATGCATTTTGAGTATTAACTTGTTCGATCTCAATAGGTCTTGAGATTCGTTCCCCATTGATGAATTATAGGTCTAATTCATCAAATATCCATTGTTTTGTGTGTGTGAGTGAGTCTTTTTGGTTCGTTTACAAAATCACATAAAACAAATATCGTTACAAAAACCATTTCCGCTGTAATTCGCATCATTATCATAGGAACCGGTTGTTCACTAAAAGAAGTGCCAAAGGTAGTGTCTAAAATTTTTAGACCATATTAAAATACTTTGACAACTTTTGTAGGTTCAACTGGTTCCAAAGACTTTACCAATGAAACCGATTGTTAACTAAAAAGAGGTGCCAAAGGTACATGTTAAAATTTTTGAATTTTATTAAAAACTTCTCCATCAATGGAACCTATTTTCCTAACAAATGGTTCCAAAGACTTCTAAATTACAAATCGTAAAACACAAAATCCTAAGTTCTCTTCTTAGAAATTGAACCCAGTTAACACAAAATTGAAAACACAAAATGATAGAACCCTAATAAGCTACCAAAACCCAAAAAAAACCTAACACGAAGAACCCAGAGACTTGAAGAACCACGACGAACCCTAATAATCCCACGACCCGAAGTAGAAGACGAAGACGCCATATCAGAAGAAGAAGAAGAAGACACGAAGGAGAACTCGACGAACCCTACTCGCGAAGAATCCAGATGACAACACGAAGAACCCAGACGAATTGAAGAACGACGAACCCTAATAGGACGACACAAAGAAGAAGACGAAGACAAAGACGCACAGATCAGGAGAAGAAGAAGAAGACACGAAGAAGAGTCACGACGAACCCTAAACACGAGATACCCTAAACTTATTTTTTCTAATTCACAATCATTATTGCATTTCTGCTTCTTCTGTTTACTCTACTATGGAATTCTCGCCGATTATCGGCCATTGATTTTCTCCGCTTTTTTCCGTTAATTTTCTCTGTTTTTCTGCTTGTTTTGCGATTTTTGTGCTTCGATTGATCGTTTTTTACTGTTGAAATCGATTGAGTTAGTGAGTTTAGCTTGAAAAGGATACGAAATGTTCGCTGTTAATTTTCTATGTTTTTCTGCTTGTTTTGCAATTTTTGTGCTTCGATTGATCTTTTTTTACTGTTGAAATCGATTGAGTTAGTGAGTTTAGCTTCAAAATGATACGAAATGTTCGCTGTGAATATCGCGTTTTTTTACTTACCAAATGTTAGTTGAGTTAGTGAGTTTAGCTCGTTTTTTTTACTGTGACTTTGTTCTCAATTTTGTTTCCTTCTGTTAAGAGATGAATATCGCCCACCCTTCTTCTGTAATTATATGATTTGATCTGATGTGATCATATAGTTACTATGGCTAGTGAGTACAGTATGAATGTGACGACAAACTCTTAATATACACTCAAATCCCATGAATGTAGTAGTTTCTTTATATCAATACAGTATAGGTTTACGATTCTTGAATGTACTCTGCAAATCAAAATTACACGGGAATCGGAATCGACGACGGTGTGAATTGGAATTTCGGTGTAGTAATGGAAATGGAAGTGAGGTGAGATTATATAAGTGAAGTTAGGAGAGAGGGGAGGGGGAGAAGAAAGCTAAGAGGGAGTATTAGTAAATTGGTTGAAGCTTCATAAGCCATGAAAATGTGTACTAGTGTTGTTGGATCAATTAATGACTTACTCTGCAACTTGTCTCTATTGTCTCTCAATTAACCACATCACATTGCTTGGGAATTAATTATCATATTCTTGTGTATTAATTATTAGATTGTATAAATGGATCGAAGTTGGATGTATGGACAAAAAGATATTGAATTTTGTCGAAAACTTGAAGAATTTATTAGTCGGGTGCTCGAACACCAAATACAAGAGGGGAATGGTAATTTTATAATGTGTTCATGTAGCATATGTTACAATGTGAAGAAGGTGAAGTGTGTAAATGAGCTATGTGCACATTTAATTATCAAGGGATTTAAACCAAATTATAAAGTTTGGATTTGGCATGGAGAGAAGACGGTGATGGGTGATAGTAGATATAGTGATATGAATAGAGGAGATGAAGAAGAGGCTGACATTTGTGAGCAGAATAATAATCATGACCATGAAGATCTGATTGAAGGTTTTAATATGGATAATGATGATGTAGAGGTAGAAAACATTGATGAAATAATGGATGACCTTGAAAAAGATTTTGTAAATTGCCCAACAATGTTTCAAAGAATGGTTACCGATTCCAAAACAGCTCTATATTCAGGTTCCAAGTATAGTCTTTTAGGTTATGTGTTAAAGTTATATACTGCAAAAGCTGAGGGGGGTTGGAGTGATAAGAGTTTCACTACTTTGTTAGAGATTGTTTCTGATGGCTTACCTTCAAGTAATGTGCTACCCATTACCACATATCAATGCAAAAAAATCCTTTGTCCATTGGCTACAAAATACGAAAAGATTCATGCATGTCCGAATGACTGTATTTTGTACAGAAAAGAGTACACTAACTTAGAAGAATGCTCAAGATGTGGAGAGAAACGATACAGATTGACAGAGTACGATAAAAGAGGCAAAAAAAGGAGGCGCAAGAAAGACTTTATGGTATTTACCAATTATTCCTAGATTTAAGCGATTATTTGCAAATTCAAAAGATGCAGAGTACATGATATGGCATCACAAAGGCAGGAAAAAGGATGGTAAACTTAGGCATGTAGCGGACTCTCCACAATTAGGATTGTGCAAAATCCAGATCGGACCGGAAAAATGGACCGGACCGGACCGGAATAGTACGGTCCGGACCCGGAATATTCCAAACCGGGCCGGTCCACGGGTCATGGAAATTACTGATTCCGGGTTCCAGTCCGGACCGGGTCAGACCCGGATTTTTCCGGTCCAGACTCGGAAACCCTAAATTGGGTTTTTTGTTATGGACTTCTCTCATGTCGGCCCATCTGCTGCATTCACTCAGTCATCACTCATCACTCATTAATCATTAACTCATTCCCCTTTCCCCTAAGCCTTAACCCTAAGTCCTACGCCGGCGGTCGCTGCAACTACGCCGGCCACCACTGCTCCTACGACGGGCACCGCTGCTCCTCCTTCCCTCCGACAGTCCGACGCATTTTCCTTCGCCGTGTTCGTTTATGGTGTTTTCGTGTTCTTGTTTTCAGTTTTTTCGTCTTCAGTATGATTTAGGATTTCAGATTAACTATCAATTTATGATTTATGATTTCGTTTTCCAGTTTTTAGATCAATTTCGTTTCCAGATTTATGATTTATCATAAATGTTCAGTTCTTGTTATTTCGTGTTCTTGTTATTTCGTGTTCTTATTTTTTCGTGTTTTTTCAGTTCTTGATTTATTATTTAGACAGTTCTTGTTCCAGATTTATGCTCTACTGATTTTTCAAATTCCATATTTATTCAAACCGGGTCAAAATCGGACCGGTCCGGGTCGGACCCGGTAGTTTCTGGGCCGGACCAGGGTCAATATTTTGGTTTCCGGTCCGGGTCCAGGGTCAAGGAATTTGATGATTCCGGATCCGGGTCGGACCGGTTGCACAACCCTATCCACAATGGCGAAACTTTGATATATCATTTCCAGATTTTGGTGAAGAGTATAGAAATTTAAGATTAGGGCTTTGTACTGATGGGATTAACCCATTCGGGACTTTGAGTACACAACATAGTTGTTGGCCTGTAATGTTAGTAATATACAACATTCCTACTTGGCTTACTATAAAGAGTAAATATATCTTGCTGGCACTACTAATATCAGGCCCCAAACAACCGGGAAATGATATTGATGTGTATTTGGCGCCTCTTGTTGAGGACTTGAAGTTGTTGTGGGAAGTTGGTGTACGTGTGTATGATGCTGCTAGTGACTCTAAATTCCAATTGCGTGCGATGTGGTATTGCACAATAAATAATTTTCCCGCTTACGGCAATCGTTCCGGTTATAGATTAAAAACCGATAAAGGATGTCCTGTTTGTCGGGATGACATTGACTCCGAATGGTTGGAGAACTCGGGTAAATATGCTTATATGGGCCATCGGCGATTTTTTCTCGAGGGTCATGCATATCGAAAAAAGAAGAAGTTCTTTTATGGGAAAACTGAGCATAGGCCGCCTCCATCAATTTTGAATGGCAAAGAATATTACGAACAAGTTAAAAACATAAATGTCGAGTTCGGAAAGCCATACAAACCTCCCCATGATGGCCTATATCGCTCAAAGAGGTCAATATTTTGGGATCTTCCATATTGAGAATATTTGTTAGTGAGACATTGTATTGATGTTATGCACGTGGAGAAAAATGTATTTGATAGTGTAATTGGTACATCATTGAATATGCCAAACAAAACTAAGGATGGGGTAAAGGCGAGGAAAGACATGGTCGCAAGAGGAAGACTCGATTCACTACTACAAATGAGCACTTGGGCCACGGTTGAATTCGTGGCATAAGTGCTAAATTTTCGTGGCTAAAGTACTTTGCCACGAAAGTTTGCCACGAAAGACCATTCGTGGCGCAAGTGGCCGTGGCAAAAAAATAGCCACGGGAAAAAAAACGTGGCAAGTATTGATTTTATTGCCACGGAGTCTCCCGTGGCTAGAATTAATTTTTTGCCACGGATTATCCCGTGTCTAATTATGTTTGTAGCAAAACATTTATTCCGGTGACAAAATATATAATAATTAAATAAATTATTAACCGTAAGAATTCTCTACCATACGCATACCAATATTATTTAATTCACCATACGCATCGAAGGGCCTTCCAAGGAGGTCACCCATCTTAACACTACTCTCACTCAAACACGCTTAACTGTGGAGTTCTTATGGCCAGTTACTAGAAATGAAATTGAACTTTATTGACATAATCATTCGTTTGAATTCTTTTAAAGTGATGTTTTTTTTCACAAACTACATTTACTTTTGGGTAATTAATTTTTTTTCCCCAATGATTTACATATTATGATTAAAAAATTATTATTCTGGAAAAAAAGAATTTCGAAGTTGATTTTCGGACTCATGATTTCATTAATTTATCGATATTTCTATTTTCCACGTTCTTTTATTGCTAGTTCTTTCAATATGTTTTTTTTCTTTTTGTTGTCGGTCATTATTTTATTTCATCAGTTTTTTATCCTCATTGAGTTTTCTCTTGCCTACTTCAAGTTTTACCCGAATTTTATTTTTCATTAAGTAAATTTTATTTTAAATTCATTTTTTAAAATATCTTCCAAATAATATTACAGAACAGTTATTGAATTAAAAAGTTGCCGATAAATTATTTTGGATTTTCTCACTATTAGTCCTTAATTATTATATTTTCTTACTTGTATTTGTTAATTATTTGATTTTCTTATTTATACCTCTCTTTTTTTGAAAAATTATTTTGACTGATTTTGAACTCAGGCACAACTTTCTAATACATTAATCTTTCTTCCAAACCAAAAAACTTGAAAGACAATTAAATTACAAAAATAATTATTGTTTTCACAGTCAAACTTAATTCCATAAAAATATATAGACTGATTAGAATTCTTAAATACGAATTTAATAAAGCAATTTTTTTCACACTGAAAATATTGTAAGAAAATCAATAATTTGGAAAAAAAACATTCTCAGTCACTTTCTTTTTTAAGTTTTTTGTCTTAAAAAGAAGTATATTACATGTGAGAAAATTAATTAATTAAGCGGTAAAAATGAAAGAATCTTAAATAATATTAGACGTCTCAATGATGGATGATCAATCACATGCTTCTTTTACTTGATATGTTATGTACGCCACATTTTAGCTAGCATATATTCCACTATGTAAATTTTAGTTGTTTTTCAAAAGTCATACTTAAGATTATAGAATTTTAAAAAAAATATTGTCAAATTAAAAGAAATCAATTACTTCAAAAATGATGATTAGTAAAAAATCAACAAATTAGACAACCAAAGTTTTCTTGTATTTAATTTTACAAAAAATCATTTTTTTCCTTAAAACTAAATAAAATAATACCAATTTTTTTATTAATAAAATATTTTCAAATTTAATATTTTTTTTTCATATTATCTTTAACATTGAATTTTAATGAATTTTTTAAGATCAATATTTGACACTCGGCTTAACTTGAAAGTAATTTAATTAAAGTTTGGAGAACCATTAGCCACATGCATTTATTAAATCTGTGGCTAAAAATTAATTTCGTCACGGAAGTAAATTATGTCGTGGCTAAATAATATTTGTCACTGAACAAATTCGTGGCTAAATATATTTTTGCCATGGGTGTGACATCTTTCGTGGCAAGAGTGATTGTTGGCCACGACTTTAATAAAATTCGTGGCACAAGTGAATTTTTGCCACGAGAAAAAATGTTCCCGTGGCATATTTTTTTTCCCAAGTAGCTAATCAAATTTTTCCCGTGGCTAGGTAAAATTTAGCAACAAATAACAAATTCCCGTGGCATAATTCGTGGCGCAAGTGCCAATTTGTTGTAGTGATTTGAAGCCCAATGAGGAGGTGAAACGGACCTATTTACCCCCGATCTCCACAACTTTATCGAGAAAGGAAAAGATTGTAGTGTGTGAGTCTTTAAAAGGTGTGAAGGTACCATATGGATATTCCTCAAACATAAGTCGACTTGTTTCAATGAAAGATTTGAAATTAGTAGGCATGAAATCTCATGATTGTCATGTTATTATGTTAACACAGTTGTTGCCTGTAGCTATAAGATTTGTATTGCCTAAACATGTTAGAGTTGTTGTCACAAATCTGTGTTCATTTTTCTATGCAATTAATTCTAAGGATATTGATCCCGACAGCTTGGATGTCTTACAAGCTAATGTGATTAAGACTCTTTGCGAATTGGAAATGTTCTTTCCGATCTCTTTCTTCGACATCATGGTTCACTTAATTGTTCATCTAGTCAGAGAGATAAAGTTATGTGGTCCAGTTTTCCAGAGAAACATGTGGGCAATGGAACGAGAGATGGGTACGTACAAGCGACGAATGAAAAATCGATATCGCCCTGAAGGTAGTATTGTTGAATCAACAATTGCTTGTGAGGCACTTGGATTTTGTACTGATTACATGGCAAATGTGCATCCTATTGGACTTCCTACCTCGCGACATGAAGGGAGACTTTCAGGACACGGTACCTTGGGAAAGAACATTATTATAGTTGATAATCACCTCTTACAACGAGCCCATCTGTATGTTTTACAAAACAAGACAGATGTCGATAAATATTTAGTTAAGCATATGGCTTTATCGAAGCAACAAAATCCATAGAAGCATGAATCTTGGTTGACGAATGAACACAATCGCACTTTTGGACAGTGGTTCGAAGATGATGTGATGGATGAGTTGTCCGATCCATCGCATAAGGTGAAGGAAAACATAAGGTGGTTAGCCCAAGGACCTAATCGAAACATCGTGACTTATGAAGGGTATGATGTCGATGGGTTTTGCTTTTATACAAGTAGACAAGATAGCAAAAGCACGATGCAAAATAGTGGTGTTATTGTTATTGCATCGTCTGAAGAATATGTCGGAAAGGGTAAGAAATCGGTAAATGTGTCTAGGTCATATTATGGGATAATTGAAGATATATGGGAGCTTGATTATTCTAGGGAATTTAAGGAAACTTTGTTTCGATGTAGATGGGTTGATTGTGATAAGGGTGTTAAAGTTGATGATATGGGATTCACTTTGGTAAATTTCAGTGTCCTGGGACATGCACAAGACCCGTTTATACTTGCATCTCAAGCAAAACATATCTTTTATATGACTGATCCTTTGGATAATAGTTGAGGATGTTACAAACGAAGAAGAATATGATCACTTAGACGAATTTCCTCCTCTATCAACCAAAAGTCAAGAAGCGTTAGATATACGTCATGCAACTTATGTACGTAATGATCATGGTGATGGCATATGGTTTGAAAATCCTAAACAATAATACTAATAATGCATCATCGTTTAGTGAAGGTATATATATGCGTGCTGCATCTTAATTATATTTTCAATTAATTGTTAGATGTATTGGTTTTTTAAATCGATTTTGTTAATGTTATTTTTATTTGTTTATTGGATTATTCAAATTAACTTCTTTTTTTATATGGTTCAGGTTATTGCATTATGGAAGAAAATAATATGAATATAGTTAGCGTTGTAGAAAAGCCAAAGCCAAAGAAGAAATATAAACCTAGAGGTCCGACAACAAGGGTGAAGGATAAGAAAAAAGAGGACACTATGCCACCGCAGTCTATAGAGTTTGATGAGTTAGATATGCCGAAAGGCCCATGTGCGATTGCTTTTGGTTCTAAAATGGGGGTTTTAGCCCGGGGAGTGAAGATTACATATAAGGGATGACCTAAAGTGCCCGAAGGCAAAAAGGAAACAATTTGGTTACATATGAAGGTAATAATTAGTATTGTTATTGATAATGATGTATAATCTTTTACAATTTGACTACATGAACTATAATCTACTAACCTTTTGATTTAACGGATTTTGATGTAGAAAATGTTCAACATCAAAGATGACACGAAACGGGAACTCGTACTAAAGATTATTGGACATCGGTATAAAAATTTTAAGACAAGGCTAGCCAGAAATTACATTTACCAAAAAAGAAAACAAAAGAGTAGCAAGGAGAGTGAAGAAGAGTCAGAAGTTGAGGAATTAAAAGGGGGCGAGGAGTTAGATGACGATCCTAATAACGATCCTTGTGAGGCGTACGGGATCTCAAAAGAAGATTGGGAGGAGTTCGTAAAACAACGTACTGATCCGAAGGCTAAGGTTTATATCTTTCTTTTACTTAAGGTTAATGCCTTTGTGACTGCTACTGCGAAGCATATATTCATCTGATCGCTATAAATAACTTCTAAAATCTGTAGTAAAGAAGTGAGAAAGGTCGACTTGCCCAAATCAGCAACAACACTCCACATTACATGGGAAGATCTGGGTATAGTGGCAAGGCCGATAAATGGCTCCAGGAAGAAGTTGATAAGGAGATGTCACTAAACCCGGGTGCTAATCCTGTTGCAGTTAGGGAAATTGCTATTCAGAGGATCAAGGATAGAAGTTTCATGTGGGTAAAAGGACATACGCCATCATCGAGTGCTCCTCCACCACAGACGCAAGAAATCATCAACAATATCGTAAGTCCTTTTTATAATTTTAAGTTGATAAATAAGATTGCTAACACTCCAAATTTCATGTAAACAAAAGCATTGGTCGAATTTGGCGGAGAGTGGCGAGTTTGTTCCTTCGAGGTTAGAAAATGTATTGGTGAAAGCAACGGGCAAAAAAGAGCATCCAGGGAGGACAAGAGGAGTCAGTACTTTTGTTGGTAACCAAAAATATTTTGGAAAACCAAGTTGAAGTTCTTTGGAGAAAATGTACACGGCTTAAGAAATGGATGAAAAGTTAGATGAGGTTAAGAGGGAAACAAGGATAGAGATGAAGAATATGTTCATTAAAATGGCAAAGGCATGTGGTATGATATTGCCCATTGGCTTTCACGGTGATGAAGAAGCATCAAATCTTTCACCAACCCCACAAGATCACAGTAGTCATTCAATTCATCAAAGTGACCCTTTTGTTGACTTAAAGGCACAACAAATTATCATCTTTTAGGATTATGTTGTTTTTGTTCACTAATGTTTTTTATTCCTTCTACATTTTTTGTACCTATTCTAATAATTTTGAATGACTGTATATTTTGTAGGATTCTACATCTTGTCGGCTATGTGTTCATGATGGTATTGCATTGATCGTCGTTGCTGAGGGGATAGTTCTACCATGGAAAGAGAACACAGTGGTGCACCACACAACATTGAGTCCACTTAATGTTCATGTAACAATTGATAAGTGTTTGGATTCTACTGCATTACTTCCAGTTCCGTGGTCCGGATTTGAAAAAATTGGTGAAGCTGTGGGAAGTTTTGCACAATGGCCCAAAAAATGGGTTCTACTAAGCCAAAATAAGGTAAATATTACTTATCTAATTAGGTCTTTTGCGGATTTGTGCCATGAATGAATTTGTTATCATCACAAAGAGTGAAATTTTGTTCCATTAACCATGCATTTTATTGAATTATATGAGGACATGACATAGGTCCACCCCGATGCGGCCACGCGCGGGTTTGGGGAGGCGAATGAATCTCCATATGAGATGGGTCGAATTGAAATTTAAATCGAAGTGGAGTCGCCACCGAACTTTGTGGGAGTTCGGGCCCGTTCGAACCCACTCTATATCTTAGTGGGCCATGCACAAATTATGGCCCATTCGGATGTCAGAGTTTATTGGGCTTGTCCCTTTGCATTTGATATCGATACCGACATTATCGGATACCATGTATTGAACGACTCTCGTGCGCCAACGGTTTCGGGCATCCGGAAACCGAGGTTCTGAGTAAGGGGTGAGGGTTAGGGATGGCAATGGGTCCGGGACCCTACCCGGACCCGCCGGGTCTTACCCTAACGGGTCGGGTACGGGTCCTCTTTTTTTTAGACCCTGTGGGTACGGGTCGGGTATGGGTCCTTCAATAATTTTTCGGGTCCGGGTCCGGGTCCTATAGGTTGGACCCGGACCCGAACCTTGGACCCGTTGAAATTATTATTTTTTTTTTTAAAAAAGAAAAAAAGAACTTAGTGGATGCGGTAATTCAATGTGTAGTATAGTAAATGAAACTAATACAAACCACAATGGGAGAGAGACTTTACATTAGCAATAGAAAATTAGAAAATAACAGCTAGTTATTCTAATACGTGTACCGAAACTCATTAAATACCAAATTTCACATCCTTTATCAGTACGTCAGGCCTTTTTTGCGTCTGGTTTAAAGTCATACAACTTCTGTTTTATTCATTCATTTGCCTTTATATTTATTCCGAATAATATTTTAATCAAAGGCAAACAAATAAAGGAGACGAAAGAGTATATATTAAAAAAATGTACAATCGGGTCCGGACCCGGACCCTACCCGGACCCGATGGGTCCGGGTAAGGGTCTTAAAATTTTGGACCCTTACGGGTCCGGGTCGGGTCCGGGTCCAACTTTTGAAACACGGGTCCGGGTTCGGGTCTTGCCGGACCCGACCCATACCCTACCCGTTGCCATCCCTAGTGAGGGTACGTGTTGGGAAGTTCACAAAGAACACCCAACCCCGCCCGCACATTAGCGGCCTCTACTAAGATATTGTTTGACTCTCTAATACGCGCGTTAGTAGAACGATGAAAATGATATGCAAACATTATTTTCTCTAAACATGCGAAAAAGAATGAATGGGTTGCTACGTCGATTTAATGCATCTAATATTAACGTCGAAGTCATATTTAGCATGCGAGTTCATTTTAGTATAATAAAACGAATAACGGAAATAAATCGACAAAAATAGAAACAAAAGTGTTAGTAACGGTATAACGATAATAACGGTTTGCGAAAATATAGAATGCTATAAGATAATGTAAACATGATGCATGATTTTGAAAAGTAGTATGACACGTGATGGATTAAGCACGCGTTGACTGAGGTCAAGAAAATATTTATCGAGATCTTAAATATGCTGAAAAACCCGTCGTTTTGTTAAAGAAAAGATGCACGAAGAATTAAGACGAAATAGCTTTTTTATGTTGCGGTTTTTAGGGAACCACGCGACCCGCGCGAGTGAGGCGCGACTCGCGTGGCCATGCGACTCGCACAGGACGCGTGCGACTCGCATGGCGGACTGTTCTCGAGATGTTTTAGAAAATCGACGCTTTTGTTAAATCGCGTATAAATATGACATAATTTATACTCGACCTAAATTTGCGATACTCGTTATATTCGATGTTCGATTATGGAATCGATATCGAATATTTAGAGTGCGCCCTAAAAAAAGAAAGTTTGAGGAATTATTGCTAATTGGGTTAAAACGAAATAATCGATTTTATGTCACGACTTTCAGGGTACCACGCGACCCGCGCAAGAACGGCGCGACTCGCGCAGCCACGCGACTCGCACGAGGCATGTGCGACTCGCGTGGCGGACTTTTTCTCGGTCCCGATTTCGTGTTACTCATTGTACTCAGTGCTTGGTTATTGGACCAATACCGAACACTTAGAGTAAATTTTGAAAATATGATTTTCTAAAGTCGTTTAAATCGGACTAAAACGATAAGAGCATTCTCCGCTTTTATAGTGTCGTATTAATTCTTATTGAATTAGTTGACAACTATTTTAGCATCAACGAAAATCGTATTAGTCGGATTTGTTGACTAGATCGTTTAAATTCGACCTCCTACTATTGAGTTGGTATCGAATCTAGTAGATCGACACTTGAATTAAAAAAAACTCGACTTAATTCCCTCCGCATCCCGATATCTTAATAAATCCTTGCGGATTGTGTGATGTCAGATCCGTGTCAACGGGTTTCGACCTTGACTAAAAAAAAGATGCTTGATTCAAAAATTGCTTCGAAATTGATGAAATATGTGAATGCGATGAATGATGATGCGAATAAGATAACAAAAATATTGTTTACGTTGACTTACTTCAACAATCAAGCGCTAGGGGTGTCGGGATAAGCGACCGGCAACGTCGGGTGAAACACCCTTGTATATTCGGATTTTCTTATCCTGTCATCATTCGCACTCGACACGAATCCATAAGTATTTTAATGTTTTTTATATTAGTAATATTACCGATATCATTGACGCGACAACAAAAGAAAAATAAACGAAAAAGAAAATGACGAAGAAGACGGACGGGACGAGAGAGAAGAAGAGAGAAGAACGAGATTTTGCACCCTCAACCTACATGTTTCTTGTCTCGGATAGAACTCGTTAGTTGTGGCTTGAGCACAGGAGTATCGAGGTGGATGTAAGTCGAGTTATGGTGGTTTTAGGGTTTGTAATTTGCTAGGGTTCTAAGGTTGAAGATGAGTAGCAATTAGGGTTGCAAAGGATGTATTGTGTGTGTCTAAAGTTAGGGTTTCTGTAAAAAAAAGGTATTTATTGTGTATGCAAGGGGGTGTATATATAGGCAATTGCTCCCCCCTTGTTGTCTAGGGTTACTCGATCAAGTGCCCTGATGGACTTGATCGAGTGGCCCACCTGAAAGAGGACCGCGGGTTTGCTCTCGGAAACGGCTTTGACCGAGCTTTGACTCGGTCGCTAAAAGACAGTTTTATTTTCGGTGTCATTTTTGACCCAAATTAGTCTTATTTGATTGGAAACGACCCACTGGGCCTGAATTTGAGGTCATTTTTGTGAGATTTGTACTCCGTAAAAAGCCTAAGCCAAAAACTAATGGTTTCGAGCCCATATCCGAGCGCGTAGAAACATGTTTGCGTCCGATCATCATCGGGTGTTTTTTGGAAACTGCTATAGACACCTGGCGGTCAAAATGTGGGTGTCTACATTATGATTTTAAACCAAGCACAATTCTCGTATATTTTAATCATGTTAGTTTTTTAATTAGTACGTGTAATTTTAGGAATTGCCCTCTAATAAAAAGTTGAAAAGAAAAGCAAGATCCAAAGATACAAAGGAGTCTCGTAATATGGCTGAACAAAAGGATGAAGTTCGTGTCGGATCTATGAATGAGGTAAATTTGGTTCAATTTCTACTACTTGGAATATTTTAGGTCTTAATAATAACAAGCAAATTGATATTTGTAGGTCAATAATGTTTGTGGAAAAAATAATGAGCCAGAAGGTATTGGTTCATATTGTCAACAATTGGAAAGAATAATGGTTTCATTATCTGCGGATTCTATATATATGATATCTATAGATATCAGTAAGTCGGTGTACAATTCTGCAGACGTCACAGTGTACTTAAGTTTCGAGGATATTAGGGAAATATGCAATTACGATGCTCTAAATCTAACAATAATTCAAGCTTGTGGAAGGTATAAACATGATGTTTTGTATTATTTTCAATTATGTTAAAATCTAGGATTAGTTTTATTATATCTATGTTCTATATATTCATTTTGAATGTTTACACTATGTTCTTAAAATAGGTTCCTACATGATTATGGACAAAAATTAGGAGTGACAGAAGAAGGTGTCGGCTTCATGTGTCCCGTGTGTCTTAGTTCATACTTGTATGATCCACGGTCGATAGAAAACTACATCAAAGATGTCATGCTAATTCAAGAAGACAAGAAATATGTGATGGGTGCATTCTATGCAAGGCAAGTCTCCAAGGTTCTTTAAATTAATTACTTAGTTATTTTATATTATTTCATACTTACTAATCGTAAGTTGTATTATACACAACAAGAATTGGTTGTTGCTTGTCATATGCCCTTGGGACAACATAACATATATCTTTGACTCGAATAAAGATAAACATGACTTGGACATCGTAATACTACATTTGCAATTGTAAGTTATGTTTATTAATTAGTCATCAAAATACTATCTTAAGTTAAACCTTTACAAGAAAAATAATAGTCTAATAATTTTTAATGTTTATAATGTAAGGGCTTGGAAAATCTATACAGTGTGTGGCGGGAGACGTCATACAGTTAAAAAATATAGTCTCGAAGTGAAAATGATCGAGGTAAACAACATTATTAAGCTTTAACTTGTTTAATTATTTCATTTTTTTACATGGGTTAGTAGTTGCCATTTAATTTAAACTTAATGCGTTGATTGAGATAGTTCATGAAATCAGGTTAATGATTTTGAGTTCTTAAAAATGTTTACTCCATTATAGCTATCTCATTGTTGTCTTTTGTTTTCTGTACAAATTTTGTGTCGGAGATGACTAAATTAAAGCAATGATTATAGCGCAATTGATGAATAATGATTTACAACACCTTTTTGGTTCATACAATTTCAGTGTCCTCAACAATCTGAAGCCTTTGAATGTGGATACTTTGTCATGAAGTGGATGTACGACATCACCGTATTTTACTCTAAGAGTCAAGAAAGCTTAATTCAGGTTTTTTTACTTAATCTTAGTTTTTTTGTTATAAAGTAATTATGGGTGTAACCGCTAATCCATCATTACTATTCTTTTTATTTGTTAGTGTGTTTCAAAATCAAGAATGACGACGGAAGATATGAACCAAGTTCGTGAATATTGGTCTCAGAAGTGCATAGAGTTGATGATGTAGTACATTTGTGACTTTGTTAACTTTTGTGGTTAGATATATATTGTAGTCATGTTGATAGCTAGACGTGGGGCATTCTACTGGAGATGTTACTTAAGTAGTTGGAGGTGTGGATTGGTTATGGATTTGGTTGTACTATTTAAACATTGCAGTGATATGATTTTGATTTTGGTTTAATCAAATTGTAGGGAGGTGCTGCCCAATTTTCGACAAATATTATAATTGGCGTGCTTTGATTTGTTTTTTATATACCATTCTCAGAGATACGAAAATTCAATTTTGTAATTATAATCAGTAACATTTGTCACCGGTTTCAAAATATAAATAAATGATAAAATGGCATGCCTTTGGAACCGCGTCTAAATTATCATAGGTTTCAATGAGGTACCCTTTGGACCCTGTTGGCATTACAATAGGTTCTCATGGTAAACCTTTGGAACCGGTTGTGAATCACAACAGGTTCCAATGGTATACTTTTGGAACCGGTTGTGAATAATAACAGGTTTCAATGGTACATCCTTTGGAACCGGTTGTAATTACAACAGGTTTCAATGGTACACCATTTGGAACCGGTTGTAATTACAATAGGTTCCAATGGTATACCCTTTGGAACCGGTTCCAACAACAACCGGTTCCAAAGGGCATCTATGGAACCTTCTTACAACCGGTTCCAAAGCTCCGGACCTAAGGAATCTGTGGCAGTAGAACCTTTGAAAAAAGGTTCCAAAAGGTAGTTTACAATCGGTTCCAAAGGGTAATTTTCTACTAGTGAATAAGCAATAAATGAACAATGTGGGATATCCAAAAAAACATAAACGCTTCTTTTGAAGCAATAACTTCAACAATCTCCCACATGATTCAAAAGAAGAAAAAACGGAAAAAGTTTTGGCAACGGAGATTTAGTGTTTAGATGTTCAGTGTCTTGTGGACTTTAACTGACACTCAATGCATACAATAACCTAGAACCACCATCTTGAGGTGGAACGAAGTCTTTAACCTTTTAATGGTATTGGTAGAAGGTTATTTGCGCACTTACCAATCTCAAATCAGGGCTAGTACTCGCACCATCCATGAACTCATCATGAACGCCAACTGTATGTCGTAAGTGTTTTACATGGACTTCCAAAGTGTCTTCCAAATGAATTCTAGCAATTCATGAATGCCACTAGAGATCAGCCTTAAGATCTCTTGGATTTTAGAGCAATAATCCTCCACATTCACATAGGTAATTTCATCAGGTTTGACTATCACAAATCACCCGTTAGGATTATGAATTTATTAAGAGCCGAAGCTTAGCCTTGAAAACACAAGACAGTATACCTCAGAATGAAAATAAAACATATGTCACATAAACATGTTACAAAGGAAATGGTTATGACATTATAACTCGAGTTTACTGTGACAAGCCAAAGCTACCCAAGATAAAGATCAAGAGCTTCATTTGAAAAGAATAGAAATGAGTCTAAGTCCGTAAGTCACTTGTAAAGACAAAGTGTGTATATTCGGTACAACAGTATGTAACTGTCAGACAATCTGTTACATAGTTCGACAACTCTTAAAAGCATAAAAAATATTTTATTTTCAAAAGTTTAATCCTTAGAAAAATCTTTTACAAAAAATAAAATTGACTTTGAAAAAACATCTGATTTCTGAAAAATGGATGGGTTGGTTTCTTATGCAACAATGAACCCCTTCCCCAAGTTTTACCAAAAGATTCTCCATAGCTTTTGAAGGTTGATTTGATCACTCACCTTTTCTAATCATCCACTTTAATCTAATGGTTTTTCCTTTTATCCATTGGAAAAACAACGATTTCTATAAACCTTTGGATTTGAAATAATGCATCTTTCTTTTATCCAATTTTCCCATCTACTATAAAAGATTGAAACCCCTTTGCTTCATTTATTTCTCAAGACTTTCAAACACATCAACTATAAATCTGATATTGCATTTTGTTCTTTAAAAGGTTTAAATCATAAAATGTTTTGCAAAATATTTTCGAAAAGTCTTCAGTAATTTCAAAGTCACAGTCGAACACACTGTTATACGGAATCATATACACTCTTGTCTAACTTGGTTAGAATTGTAATCTTTGTAACTTTTCTAAGTTATTAAGAGTCATAGCCGGAGTAGGCTATTGGTCGTGACCGGTGTAGGCCATTGGTGAGTTAGAGACGGAGTAGTCTCGTAAACTCAAAATCGCAACCGGAGTAGGTTGTTGGTCGTAACCAGAGTAGGTTATAGGTCGCTTTTTTTAATTGTAAAGGTCTTTTGATTTCGGAGTAGTTTTCTAAAGAAAAGCAATAAGAAAACCATTGGACGTAGGCCCTTAGAGTGTTGACCGAACCAATTCAAAAATATCGTATTTTTATCGTGTTCTTTATTTTCCGCTGCATCTCTTTGATAAAACACGTTATTTAGCTTTTCTCTTTTATTTGCTCAAGCTTCAACCTTAGTTTTAGTTGTGCTATATCTTTACATGCAACAATCGCCTATACGTACTGTGACATTCGTCTGTAGCTTCTCATTCTGCTAAGCGAATCGAATACAGTCTGACAACAGTCGCTCATATTGTGGCTTTGGTCTGTAGTCGTACTCCTTGCTAAGACAAAGCGTAACATTCTGACTGTCCGTTATATGTTAAGTTTAGTATTTCTTTACTTCCTGTTTTCTACTTCCACTCAACTTACTTTAATCAATAAAGATTAAGTTGAATTTTTTAAAAGGTACCTAATTCACCCCTCCCCCTTTTAGGTACTTAAGGATCCATAAACTCTTCAATTGGTATCAGAGCCTCGTACTCTTTAAAAGGCTAACCACCTAGAGTTTGATTCCTCGATATGGATTCCACTAAACACTCCTTGATCCCGGTCTTTACCGGTGAGAATTTTGGTTGGTGGAAGCAAAAAATGGAATACTATATCAAAAGTATCGATTATCAATGTTGGAAAATCATTAAAGAGGGTCCGTTAAAAATAACCGAGACCAATGCTACAACCGGTGTGTCTAAAGTTAAAGACGAGTCTAAGTATGATGAAAATTATTTTAAAATTGTAGAGAAAAATTCCAAATCAATGTATATCCTCCAAAGATGTGTCAGAGAGGAGGAAGTGAGTCGTAAAAGTGGATGTCCCACGGCTAAGGAGATTTGGGACTCCCTCGAGCTTGCTTGTGAGGGTACATCTCAAGTCAAAAAGTACCGTATTGACCTGCTCATGCAACAATATGAGATGTTTCACGTGTCAAAGGACGAATCCATAAATAGTTTATCGAGTCATTTTTCTTGTATCATTAATGAGCTTAAAAGTCTAAGAAGAGATTTCGAGTTGGAAGACATCATTCGAAAAGTTCCTCGTAGTCTAACCAAAAAATGGCAAGCAAAGGTCACCGCCATAGAGGAAGCTAAAGATTTATCCATCTCGACTCTTTATGAACTAATGAGATTACTTATGACTCACGAGTTAAACCTTGTGAAGCGTTCAAGTGATAACCAAAGGGGAAAGAGTCCTGCTCTCAAGTCCACCTCAAGTGATGAGGATGAGGACGAAGAGGATGGATTTGCAATGTTCACAAGGAACATTGTTGGTATGGTAAATGTCCAAGGAAATCGTAGGTTTAACAACATTTTCAATAAGAAACGATTTCCTAAGAAATGACCTAACTCAAGCATAGGATGCTTTAAACGTGGTGATAAAACTCATCAAATCAAAGAATGTCCTAAATGAAATGATATTCACTCAAAAGAAAAATGAGATAAAGCTAAAAGGGAATATAAATGTAAGGTCATGTCCGCTATTTGGGGAATGTCCGATTCGGAAGAAGACGAACTTATAGATGCGGAGTTAGAAGCTAAAATGTGTCTAACCAAAAACGCAAATAATTCCAAAGTTGATCACCTTAGGTGTCTCATGGTCAATCCCGATGACTCCGATTCCGACTCCGAAAATGAGGTACAAAACCTTAAGGCTAAAGTCCAAACTTACTCAAAAGAAAAGGTCGTTAAACTGTTAGATAAACTTTTTGATAGGTGTCGTTCTCAAATTAAAAGGTCTTTATCCATGCAAGATGAAATTGGGGAAATTGCTATGGAAAATATGCGTCTTAAAGAGATAATCAAGGTAACTAGTGAGACTGTGACTACTGAAATGAAAAAGGAGTTAAAGAGTCTAAAGAAGGCTAACAAGTGTTTGCTGAATGAGTTGCAAGATCTGAAAATGAAAGTGTCTAAACCACCAGAAGTGAATGAGTCTCTTAACTCATAAATGTCCGAGTTGTCCAAAGAGAATGAGTCTCTTAAAGTCAATCTCAACACCACTAAGGAAGAGTTAAGTAAACTTCATGAAAAAATGGCGAATGACATAAATGATGTTCCCGAGTCTAGTTCATCTAGTCCTAGAGTTGTGTATCTAGAGGCGTGTGCTCATAACCTAGAGTGTCTAATTGAACAAAGAGATAAAATTATACATGAGTATAAAGTCAAGTGTGACACTCTCCAAGAGATGTTCAAAAAGTCCCAAAAGGAAAATTAGTTTCTCACCCACTCTATACAAACCACTATTGATGAACTAATCAAGCATAGAAGAGTCCATATAACTTGGGAGGGAAGTGAAACCGTGCTAAATTTTCTTGCTAGGCAAGGCAACCTTTGTCGTCAAAAAGGTGGGCTAGGGTTCAAATGGAACATACGTCGCGACTGTAACATATATGATCCCAATCCCACTAAAAGAGACTTCAGGAAACAAAAATATGTAGCACTTCCCGAGTACATCATTTGTCACTATTGTGGTAAGACCGGTCACATACAAAATGCTTGCAAAGTTAGATACCACAACATAGATTTTGGTATAAATGTTACAAACCAAACATGGAATCATAGGGAGATAATTAAGAATGCTTTAACTAAGGGACTCTAACTTGTTTGGGTTCCTAAACTCTCTTCTTAATCTCCTTGTAGGGCTTGGTGGGGGGACACCGCAATTGGTATCTTGATAGTAGATGCTCTCGTCATATGACAGGTGATAGAAGCCAATTCCTCTCACTAGAAGCGTATGATGGTGGCACGATAACTTTTGGAGACATCAAAAAAGGTGAAGTCATAGGACTTGAAAAAGTTGTCAAGTCTTCAATGGTTTGTGTCGACAATGTGCGACTTGTCAAAGGTTGGAAACATAATCTTCTAAGTATCTCTCAATTGTGTGATCGTGGTAATTTGGTTGAGTTTAGTACTAGTTTGTGTCGTATTTTGAATGCCACTACCCGTGAAGTTGTTTTTGAAGGTAGACGTGTCAAAGATGTTTATTTAACAGACTTGAATACTTTAAATGGTTAAACTATGTTTTGCATGAGCGTAATGAAAAATGACCCGTGGTTATGGCATAAAAGATTTGCACATGTTAGTGCTAAAACTCTTAATACACTTAGAAGACTTGATCTTGTTGATAGTTTCCCTAACATGAAATTTGAATTTGATAAAATGTGTGATCAATGTGCTAAATGCAAACATGTTAGAAGCTCCTTTAAATCCAAAAAGATAGTTAGTACGTCACAACCACTGTAACTGTTGCATATTGATTTGTGTGGTCCTATGAGAGTTTGTAGTAGAGGTTGTAGTCGCTATGTATTGGTGATTGTTGATGATTACTCTAGATATGTATGCACATTGTTTTTAAGTTCCAAAGATGAAGCATTTGATGAATTCCTAATATGGTTAAAAAGGGTTCAAAACAAACTTGATCTAAAACTTGTGTCAATTAGAACTGACCACGGAACCGAATTTGAGAACTCATCTTTTGGTGCTTATTGTGATGATAATGGAGTAGATCATAACTTTTCGGCCCCTAGGACACCTCAACAAAATAGCGTCATAGAATGCATGAATAGAACTCTTGAAAGCATGGCTAGAACTATGTTGTTATGTAGTAAGCTACCTAGAAACTTTTGGACCGAAGCGGCAAACACCGCTTGCTACATTCATAATTAATAAGACTCACTATGAGTTGCTACGTGGTAGAAAACCGAATATTTCCTATTTTAGATGCTTTGGAAGCAAGTGTTTTGTGCATAACAATGGTAAAAATAAATTAGGAAAATTCGACCCTCGTAGTGATGAAGCCGTGTTCATAGGATATGCCGATCATAGTAAAGCTTACAAGATTTATAATAAAAGAACCATGATGATCGAAGAAAGTGTGCATGTCATATTTGATGAATCTAGTCTTTTTGAGCAGGTATAACATGATGATGAAGAAGATGAGGAATTCGAAATAGACCTTGCTCAAAAAGAAGACATACTTGAAGATGAACTAAACGAAGCTACTGAGCAACAGTCTACCAGACTGTTACCTGAAGACGAAGGTACGAGTTTAGGGGGAATTAATGATCCCCTGGAAGTGACCTTCAGGCCAATAATGGTGAAGCAGCAGCTAATGTCCAAGGACCAGAGGCGTCCTTAGAATCCGGTGTGGAAGCATCGACTTCCAGCCAAGAGGCAACAGTCGGAAGGACTGTTACAGTTGAGGGGGAAAATACTTTCATTCCAAGGAAGTGGAAGCATCAACGCTCACACCCCCTCTCGAATCTGACTAGTGAGTTGAAATCTGGAGTAAAGACAAGATCATCCCTCAACAACTTCTACACTTGCAACGCGTTCGTTTCTCAAATCGAACCGCCCAATGTCACAATCGCTCTGATTGATGCCGACTGGTTGATAGCAATGCAAAAAGAGCTCGCATTGTTTAATTCAAGAGAAATGAGGTATGACATCTTGTCCCTAGGCCCTCTAATCGTACCGTCATTGGTACTAGATGGGTCTTTCGCAATACGCTAGACGATTCCGGTGAAATCGTAAGGAACAAGGCTAGGCTAGTGGTGCAAGGTTATAATCAACAAGAAGGTATCGACTATGATGAAACCTATGCACCGAGAGCTAGACTTGAGGCCACAAGGCTTCTAATAGCTTTTGCAGCTCACAAAGGCATCAAACTTTTTCAAATGGGTGTTAAAACCGCTTTTCTCAATGGTTATTTAGAAGAAGATGTCTTTGTGGAGCAACCTCCGGGTTTTATAGATAATGATTATTCCGAACATATTTTTAAAATTGATAAAGTACTTTATGGTTTAAAACAAGCCTCGAGAGCTTGGTACGATCGTTTGTCAAAGTTTTTGCTTGAAAATGGTTTTCATAGAGGTTCGCTGGATAAAACATTATTTATAAAGTCACAGTCGGATGGACTGTTGGTTGTTCGGGTATATGTCGATGACATTATATTTGGAGCAACTAGTGAACTCCTTACTCTTTAATTTTCTAATCTAACGAAATCGGAGTTTGAGATGAGCATGATGGGTGAACTCGGATTCTTTCTTAGCCTTCAAATCAAGCAACCGAAGGAAGGAATTATGATTCACCAACAAAAGTACATCAAGGAGATGCTAACTAAGTTCGGGATGACTAATGTTAAGCCAAACACTACACCGATGACATCATCGTCCAAATTGGTCAAGGATGAAAATGGTAAGAATGTTAGTGAATTGGTGTATAGAGGTATGATAGGCTCACTTCTCTACTTAACCGCAAGTCGTCTCGATATTTTATTAGTGTTTGCTTATGAGCTCGTTACCAAGCAAATCCGAAAGAATCTAACTTTAAAACCATCAAACGAATTCTTCGGTATTTGGTTGGAACACAAGAGCTTTATTTATGGTACCCCTTAGGTTGTCCTTTTGACCTTGTAGGTTATTCGGACGCGGACCATGCGGGGTGTACGGTTGATCGAAAGAGCACTTCCGATGTCGCTACTTTTTTGGGTCCTTTTCTCATTTCATGGGGTTCGAAGAAGCAAAACACCGTTGCACTTTCAACAACCGAGAGTGAATATGTGGTCGCCGCTCATTGTTGTTCTCAAATCTTGTGGGTACGTCAACAACTTGTCGATTTTGGTATGTATTATGACTTCCTTCCTATAATGTGTGATAACACGAGTGCCATAAACATATCTAAAAATATGATTCAACATTCTCGTACTAAACATGTAGATATCCGTAACCACTTTATTAGAGATCACGTAGAAAAGGGTCACATTAAGCTAAATTTTTGCAGTGTCGAAGATCAAATAGCCGATATTTTCACTAAGCCACTAGCAAGAGACCAATTTGAGAATTTTCGACTCGAAAGTGGTTTGATTAATTTTTCTAATTGATTACGTGTGCTTATCGTATTACCTCGTATGATTGGCTAGATGAACTTATAATTCTTATTCTAGTAATTATGCATGTGATTAAGTCCTTAATTAATGCTCAATAATTTAATTTGCATTCTTATGTGTATGAATTTATGTGAAGTTTATATTTGACCATTGTAATTTTTAAAGAGTTGTCAACAAAAAATTAGTATCTTAAATATTATTAAATACCCACAAAATCTTCAAAAATTTGAGCCTTCTCTTTTTCTTCTTTTTGTCATCTCTGCCTCAAGCCCCCATCAATCCCTTCTTATTCTCTTATTCTTTCTTTAGTCTAATTGTGGACATGACATAGGTCCACCCCGACGCGGCCACGCGCGGGTTTGGGGAGGCGAATGAATCTCCATATGAGATTGTCAAATTGAAATTTAAATCGAAGTTGGAGTCGCCACCGAATTCTATGGTTATTCGGAACCGTTCGAGCCCACTCTATGTCGTAGTGGGCCGTGTACAAAATACGGCCCATTTCCGATGTCAGAGTTTATTGGGCTCGTCCCTTTGCAGTTCGATACCGATGCCGACTTGAGCGGTTTATCGTATATTGAATGACTCTCGTTGCCAATGGTTTCGGACATCCGGAAACCACGGTTCTGAGTAAGAGGTGAGGGTACATGTTGGGAAGTTCACTAAGAACACCCAACCCCGCCCGCACATTAGCGGCCTCTACTAGGATATCGAATGATTTTTTAATACGCGCGTTAGTTGAACGATGAATGATATGCACACATTGTTTTCCTAAGCATGTGAGGAATTGAACGGGTTGCTAAGTCGTTTAATGCATGAAAATTAACGTCGAAGTTGAATTTAGCATGTGAGGTTCATTTTAGTACAATAAAACAAACGATAAAAAAGAATGAATTTGCTACAAGATGAACAAACGAGTTAGTATCGATTTGTGAAGAAATAATATAGCAAATATGATGAATATGCAAGATTGAGAAAATATTAGTCGAAATCTGAAAAATATTTGTTAAAAGACGCTGTTTTGTATAAAAAACGATGTTCGAAAAATAATAAAAAATAGAGCGAAATCGATTTCTGTGTTGCGTTTTCAGGGAACCGCGCGCCTCGCCCAGGACGCACGCGACTCGCGTCCCGGGCTGTTTTCGAAATTGATTTTTGGAAAATTTTAGCTTTATTAAATCGCGTATAAATATTACATGATTTATACTCGACTTAATTTTGCGATATTCGTTATATTCAATATTCGACTATGAAATCGATATTAAATACTCGGAATGATTTTTTTTAGAAGAGGTAAAAGAAGGTTTTTGTAAATCGTTTTAAAAATTAAACTAAAAAAACGATGTTTGACTCTCTCCGCGTTAAAATCGTTGTATTTTGTTTTAAGAAAATTATGTAACGATTTTTTAGCATCAACGAGATTAATTTAGTTCATTTTGATACAATATTCGATTATAGAGAATCGATATCGTATTTTTAAGAACGTTTGTTTTATAAAAATATTTTTGTAGTATCGATATTAGAAATAAAAAAATACGATGATGACCCGTAAAAGGAAATCGACCGACGACGCAAAAAAAAAGGAAAAGACGAGAGGAAGAGGAAGAGAAAGGAGAGAAACGGGTTTGAATTTGCACCCTCAACCTACATGCTTTGTGTACTCGGATCGGGGCTCGTCGGAATGTGGCTTAGGCACGGGAGCGTCGAGTTTAATGTCGGTGAGTTATGGTGGTTTGGTGGGACGTGTAAAGTGTCGGGTAGGAGGCCGGTTTCCTTCGGGTTTTGGATGTACTATCGGTTTCTCGATGCTAAGGTTGATGATTTGTAAAAAAGATGTTGATGCTTCTTAGGAATTATGTATATTTGATTGATGTTCGTGTTTTGAATGTGTGATGGGAAGGTCCTATTTATAGGAGTAGAGGTAGGCTTGCTTGTACGACAAGAAATACCAATCGGCATAGGAAATTTAAGAAGTTGTGAGGAATGAGAACTCCGTTACTTGGCAAAGAAGAAAAGGAAACCGGCTGAAAACAGCCTGCTCGGCCGGGTATCCCATGCTCGGTCGAATGCTCGATTCGGTATTCCGATAGAATTCCTACTTGAGATCGAATTCTACCTTTGGCAGAATTGTTTAATATTTGTGTAGCTGATTTTTTGTAGTGTTTGAGCTCGAATCAGACACGTGAGGTGACACGGCTGACTCACGCGTCTCGAGAAAATATCTTTGACCGGGTTTGACTCGGTCGCTAAAAGACGGTTTTACCCCCGGTGTCGGATTCGACCCAAATTAGTCTTATTTGACTCGAAACGACCCACTGGGCCTGAATTTGAGGTTGTTTTCTGAGATTTGTACTCCTTAAAAAGCCCAAGCTAAATATCCATGATTTCGAGCCCATTTCCGAGTACGTTAAAGCACGTTTTCGTTCGATCATCATCGGGTGTTTGTCGGAAACTGCTATAGACACCTGGCGGTCAAAATGTGGGTGTCTACAGAGCCCCCACTCTGAGTGAGGCTTGGACAAGGCGAAAGTCAGAGTAGCTACCAGGCCAATCAAAGATTAAGACCTGGCAGACTTCCGGTCGGGTCGTTTAAAGTCCATTAGACCTGCGTGAAGGGCCCGCCGGCCATGGATTAGAAATGTACCTGAACTGATGATGATAACTCCGTGGGGAATTGAACTCGTCGTATAAGACTTAGGTGCGCCTATTTATGGGCTCACCCTGTTAAATGCCGCTGGGGAGTTATGTGAATTACGCGTTCCTGAATTGTACCTGTATAAGTTACATAAAATTTTGCATGCAACACGTAGGCGAAACAAATATGACTCGCACTGGGGAATAAAAATGATTTTTACTGCATTTTGAAATCGAAGTCCTGAAAGCAACTCACGTGCTAGGAGATAGGTTTCCAAAATTGAAAGAGGTGGAAAAGAAATTTGCCGTTTAAATAGACTGAAATATGACCTTGTCGAAAAGGATTTTTTTTCAAATGGCTAAGTTTTTGCAAATTTTAAAATGAGAAATTGAAAAGAGAGGCCTATTGGCAGACTCGACTCTGGACGCGACAGGACGAGTTGACAGACACGACTTGGACTCTCTAAGGGTTGGACCGTGACTTGGTAAGGAGGTGGGCCACCTAAGATGACAAGACTCTTAAGTTGCGCTATTTCGTAGCCTAGGCGAGTGGCAACACGGTCGAACATCGAAATGGGATAGATATGCTATACGGGGTTGCAGTAGTCTGTAATGAGACTGTTCTTGTAGGACTTAGCAGTGGAATGCGGTAGACTAGTGCTCTTTTGAATCCTTTTTGATTTTAGGGTACATTTCCAAAGTGGGCATTGCCTCGAGTCCTGATAGATTCTTGTCCTCGAGTGAGCCGAGTACTAGGACACACTGTAGAGGTGGCTAGATTTTTGAAATTATTTGGATTATGTGAATGGATGGAGAACTTCTGCCTAGGAGAAGCCCCCAGAATGACAAAGCTAACTGTCGAGAACATGACAGTGTCGTGACCGGAATGATGGTGCTTTTTGAATGTGTGTCAATGTGGGTGGTTGTGCCTCGATCTGTTAAAAGGCTGCCTACGTATTCACGTGTGGTGAAATCAAACCATGCCGTAGTTCAGTGTATTATAGTGCCTAGTTATTAGGGCTTTGTGTGTAACTAGCCATAGCGATGGTGTAGGCTAGGTGCATTCCCAGTGATGTCTTGATCAAAGGGCTAGAATAGTTAGGATATCGATCCTGTGACTGTGAGCGTTCGCCGGGATAGCCCCCAGAGGTGGTGTGAACTATTTGGGCAGATTCTATGCCGACTGCAAGTTGAATTCCCGTGTTTGGGGTTGGTAACTGGTTTGAATGAAGAGAATTGGGATGGGATTTTAACGAGTTCTGCTCTCGGGAATTTTAACGAGTTCTGTTCTCGGGGATTTGATGAGTTTTGCTCTCGGGGATTTTAACGAGTTTTGCTCTCAGGGATTTTAATGAGTTTTGCTCTCGGGGATTTGATGAGTTTTGCTCTCGGGGATTTTAACGATTTTTGCTCTCGGGGGGGATTTGACGAGTTTTGCTCTCGGGGGATTTGACGAGTTTTGCTCTCAGGGGGGATTTGATGAGTTTTGCTCTCGGGGGATTTGACGAGTTTTTCTCTCGGAGGATTTGACGAGTTTTGCTCTCGGGGGATTTGACGAGTTTTGCTCTCGGGTATTTGTATGGTGATTGTGAATTTTGTTATGTAAAGGGGAAGTCGAGTAAAATGGCTCGAACTTTGATCGGGATAAGTTTTGATAATGCGAGATCTGATTTCCATGTCTGGCCCTAATGGTTAGGGGTATCCTATGGAGCTTGAATCCTCAAAATTTCGGGCTGTCTCTGGCCTGGGTCTCGGGAAGGTCTTGAGGGTTGTAATGTGGGAAGGCTAAATGTGGTGTTAGTTGACCAGCTCGATTATCTCACCCTTATTTGATGGTATGAATTTTGACCGTACTCTGGTCATAGGGCTTTAACTTGAATTGACCGTTGATCCTGGTCATGGTTTTTTTTATCATGACCAGCTCTTTTGTTTTGGGCCTTTTGCTTTTTCTTGGATTGGACTTCTGATTTTTTTGTCCAGTTTTTTCCTTTTTTTTTGTTGGTCAGACTAACACCTAAGGTAGGGATCGGTTAGTCTTATTGGATGGGTGTTTTATTGTGAGAAATGGGCTAGCCTCCCGTCTTTAACCCAAACTAGGAGATTACCTAGATTTGTCATAGGATTCGATACCGCTCCTGCTAAGGGTAGTTATGTGGCTTTCTATACCAGACATGGAACAGGTAAAGGAAAACACGGGCTCAGTTTCCTGCAGTCATCATGTTCTCGGAAACACATAAGGAAAGTATATATGAGAAATTGAAAAGCTGATTTTATTGAATTTTGAAAAAGAGGACAGAATACAATTGACTCTGACTCTGACTCTGACTTTGAAGTTGAAATAAATAGTATATCCTAGACTCGGACTCAGACTTGGACTTAAATCAAATCCGGACTCTTGGATGCATAAGAGGTAGATTGGATGCTTTGGTCATCAGGCCCTGTATAGTCCATGAGGGGCTTTGCAAATGACAATGTTTCCAAAACGGGAGTCTTCCTGGCATCGAGGAAGTCTTGAATAAGGTGTTTCAGCTTCCAGCACTGTTCTGTATCGTGTCCCCTCCCTCCGTGGAATTTGCAGTAATGCTCGTCGTTCCATGCTTTGGAGCGTTTTTCCAAAGGTGGGTCGGCTGTTGGGCCTTTAGGTAGTATTAGGCCCTTCGGAACCAACCTCTGGAAAGCGACGGTGTAGGACATATCCAAGTGGGTAAATGTCCTTTCCTTTGATTGGTTCTTGATTTTTGGAGAGGTGACTTGAGGGTTACCTCTCTCGGTCTTGCCATCTTGAGGATACCGAACAGTTTCGTAAGAGTGTTCACCCTTTAAATGGCTCGGTTGGGTGATAGGCTGTCTTACCCGCTCTAGTTGTGTTAGACGGGATCGAGTTCTTACAAGGTCTTCTTCGATGGTGGTCACCCTGACATTTAGGTTATCTAGGGCGGTATTGATTTTTGAGAAGATATTGTTAATGGAGCAAGACAGCATAAGCATACTCCCCTGGATATCCCCTTTCTCGATGGCGCGGGATTTGTTATGGTTTGGTAGCGCCTCACTCATAGGGTCCCTGGTCGGAAGAAACGACAGGTGTTAGAACTCGCCTAAACTCGGTTTTGCGCAAATGCAAGAGAGAGAGTCAAACTAGGTACGGCCCGGGGGCGGGAATGACTAAGATTCTATGACCGGGCTACTTAAACGTTAATCCAGACAAAATAACGACTGTGACCTAGACTGGACCACGAGACTCGAGATGTACAAGGATAAGTCCGAAAATGGGGCGACCGTATTTGACAGTGCCGCGTGCTTGGACCAACCGTGGTGGCCTAACCCCAGGTGACCCGAGTATTCGTAGCGTGGGTACGACTCGAAGAAGGCATCATAAGGACGCCGGTGTAGGATGAACGTAGGGTACTCTCTAGGGTAACCGTGGTTGACTGCTCGGTTGGAGGACAACCCTTTGAGTAAGGCTAGAGATTCAGATGGTGTGACATCTAAGTGACTCGAAAGTGGGATAAGTGAGACAACACGTGCAAGACATGACCCTTAGAGCAACCGTGATTGATCGCTCTGCTGAAGGGTAGCCCCCGAGTGGGGGAAAGCCTGAAAAGGAAATGACTCGGAAAGGACACCTAGACGGGTGACTCGTGAAAGGTGGGTCTCCTTTAGGATCCAGCTGTGTGGGCTGGGCCCTGTTTGAAAGGAGGTTTACGTGAGAAATTCCCCAGACTTTGGACTCGATAATTGTGTAGACGAGCCAACCTTCGTAGGAGTATGTCCTACGTAGATGGGCTTTGCCTTAGTAAAATAAGGCGGACTGGGATAGGGGGAAACTTGTGATGTAAGATTGACAGAGTTTCGACGCTAGAGACTTCAACGACTTATGACACGACCCGTCACTGCTAAATACGGGAAGTCCTAAGAAGAGGAAGTTTTGAAATATGATTTTTTTTTTGGAAAATCCGAGGAGTCTCGGTGGATGGCCCAATTTTTTCGAAAAAACGGAAAAGTGCATCGGGCCACAATTTTGAAGGTTCGAAAAAAATCGAGTTTTGAAATGGGCAGAATACCGGCTGGAAAATAGGCTACTTTGAGTCAAATCGTAAATCCTAATTTCGGTAGCATTCCAGAGTTTTGAAAAGTTGAATATTTGGAATTTTGAAATTTGAGTATCGAAATGAATTTTCAACAATTTGAAAATATGAGATCCCGAAGATTTGAAAATCGAAAACGACATCTCGAAGATTTGAAAATTGAAACTGGTATCTCGAAAATTTTAAAATCAAAATTGAATTTTGAAAATTCAAAAAATCGAATGGTGAATCGGAAATTCGAATTTTGAAATGGGCAGCATGCCGGCTAGAAAATAAGCTTGTTTTAAGTCAAATCTTAAGTCTAAATTTCGGCGGCTCTCTGATTTGAATATTTTCAAAAAGATGCATTTTTGGAATTTTGAATACCGAAGATGAATTTCCAAAAATTTGAAAATCGAAAACAGGATCCCGACTTTTTAAAATTGGGGAAAATGTCATTGGGCTTGAATTTTTTTGAAAAGTCAGAAATTTTAAATTTTTGAGAGCCCGAAGAGAAATTCGGGAGATGGCCCGGTTTTTAAAAAAAAGAAAAAACGGAAATCGAACCGGGCGACGGTTTTGCAAGTTCGAAAATAGTTTCGAGTTTTAAATTGGGCATAATACCGGCTAGAAATAGGGCTATTTTGAGTAAAATCGTAAGTCCTAAATTGGGTATATGCCCGGGGTTTTGAAATTGGATGTTTTGAAAAGGATGCAAATTTTTGAAAATGACGGTTTTTGAAAAAGATGTGGATCAAGTAGCACGTAGTCATGGAAACAGTATAATGACACCATGTATGCTCTTAGGCTAAGTCTCGGTCAGTCTATAAGGGTCTATACCAGTGTACATAGCCTATCGAGAATCGGGGCGGACTCCCTAAGTCGAGTTGAGCTTAGGACATGCCGTAAAACCCATACGACTCGGCTAATGGGAACCTTTGACATATCCAATTTGGACTACATCAATGATATAGTGGGACGTCGGTCACCAGTACCGGCCCGGTAAAGATGGGGTTATGCATGAACCGCAAAACTAAAACGCGTATTGTACTAGTCAAACGATTTCTATTCGAGTCTCACCCTGAGGATACCGAAGGTTAGTAACGCATCAGTAAATCCCCAGCGGAGTCGCCAAATTGTGTACATGACATAGGTCCACCCCGACGCGGCCACGCGCGGGTTTGGGGAGGCGAATTAATCTCCATATGAGATGGTCAAATTGAAATTTAAATCGAAGTTGGAGTCGCCACCGAATTTTATGGTTATTCGGAACCGTTCGAGCCCACTCTATGTCGTAGTGGGCCGTGTACAAAATACGGCCCATTTCCGATGTCAGAGTTTATTGGGCTCGTCCCTTTGCAGTTCGATACCGATGCCGACTTGAGCGGTTTATCGTATATTGAATGACTCTCGTTGCCAATGGTTTCGGACATCCGGAAACCACGGTTCTGAGTAAGGGGTGAGGGTACGTGTTGGGAAGTTCACTAAGAACACCCAACCCCGCCCGCACATTAGCGGCCTCTACTAGGATATCGAATGATTTTTTAATACGCGCGTTAGTTGAACGATGAATGATATGCACACATTGTTTTCCTAATCATGTGAGGAATTGAACGGGTTGCTAAGTCGTTTAATGCATGAAAATTAACGTCGAAGTTGAATTTAGCATGTGAGGTTCGTTTTAGTACAATAAAACAAACGATAAAAAAGAATGAATTTGCTACAAGATGAACAAACGAGTTAGTATCGATTTGTGAAGAAATAATATAGCAAATATGATGAATATGCAAGATTGAGAAAATATTAGTCGAAATCTGAAAAATATTTGTTAAAAGACGCTGTTTTGTATAAAAAACGATGTTCGAAAAATAATAAAAAATAGAGCGAAATCGATTTCTGTGTTGCGTTTTCAGGGAACCGCGCGCCTCGCCCGGGACGCACGCGACTCGCTTCCCGGGCTGTTTTCAAAATTGATTTTCGGAAAATTTTAGCTTTATTAAATCGCGTATAAATATTACATGATTTATACTCGACTTAATTTTGCGATATTCGTTATATTCAATATTCGACTATGAAATCGATATTAAATACTCGGAATGATTTTTTTTAGAAGAGGTAAAAGAAGGTTTTTGTAAATCGTTTTAAAAATTAAACTAAAAAAACGATGTTTGACTCTCTCCGCGTTAAAATCGTTGTATTTTGTTTTAAGAAAATTATGTAACGATTTTTTAGCATCAACGAGATTAATTTAGTTCATTTTGATACAATATTCGATTATAGAGAATCGATATCGTATTTTTAAGAACGTTTGTTTTATAAAAATATTTTTGTAGTATCGATATTAGAAATAAAAAAATACGATGATGACCCGTAAAAGGAAATCGACCGACGACGCAAAAAAAAAGGAAAAGACGAGAGGAAGAGGAAGAGAAAGGAGAGAAACGGGTTTGAATTTGCACCCTCAACCTACATGCTTTGTGTACTCGGATCGGGGCTCGTCGGAATGTGGCTTAGACACGGGAGCGTCGAGTTTAATGTCGGTGAGTTATGGTGGTTTGGTGGGACGTGTAAAGTGTCGGGTAGGAGGCCGGTTTCCTTCGGGTTTTGGATGTACTATCGGTTTCTCGATGCTAAGGTTGATGATTTGTAAAAAAGATGTTGATGCTTCTTAGGAATTATGTATATTTGATTGATGTTCGTGTTTTGAATGTGTGATGGGAAGGTCCTATTTATAGGAGTAGAGGTAGGCTTGCTTGTACGACAAGAAATACCAATCGGCATAGGAAATTTAAGAAGTTGTGAGGAATGAGAACTCCGTTACTTGGCAAAGAAGAAAAGGAAACCGGCTGAAAACAGCCTGCTCGGCCGGGTATCCCATGCTCGGTCGAATGCTCGATTCGGTATTCGGATAGAATTCCTACTTGAGATCGAATTCTACCTTTGGCGGAATTGTTTAATATTTGTGTAGCTGATTTTTTGTAGTGTTTGAGCTCGAATCAGACACGTGAGGTGACACGGCTGACTCACGCGTCTCGAGAAAATATCTTTGACCGGGTTTGACTCGGTCGCTAAAAGACGGTTTTACCCCCGGTGTCGGATTCGACCCAAATTAGTCTTATTTGACTCGAAACGACCCACTGGGCCTGAATTTGAGGTTGGTTTTGTGAGATTTGTACTCCTTAAAAAGCCCAAGCTAAATATCCATGATTTCGAGCCCATTTCCGAGTACGTTAAAGCACGTTTTTGTCCGATCATCGTCGGGTGTTTGTCGGAAACTGCTATAGACACCTGGCGGTCAAAATGTGGGTGTCTACAGAGCCCCCACTCTGACTGAGGCTTGGACAAGGCGAAAGTCAGAGTAGCTACCAGGCCAATCAAAGATTAAGACCTGGCAGACTTCCGGTCGGGTCGTTTAAAGTCCATTAGACCTGCGTGAAGGGCCCGCCGGCCATGGATTAGAAATGTACCTGAACTGATGATGATAACTCCGTGGGGAATTGAACTCGTCGTATAAGACTTAGGTGCGCCTATTTATGGGCTCACCCTGTTAAATGCCGTTGGGGAGTTATGTGAATTGCGCGGTCCTGAATTGTACCTGTATAAGTTACATAAAATTTTGCATGCAACACGTAGGCGAAACAAATATGACTCGCACTGGGGAATAAAAATGATTTTTGCTGCATTTTGAAATCGAAGTCCTGAAAGCAACTCACGTGCTAGGAGATAGGTTTCCAAAATTGAAAGAGGTGGAAAAGAAATTTGCCGTTTAAATAGACTGAAATATGACCTTGTCGAAAAGGATTTTTTTTTTTCAAATGGCTAAGTTTTTGCAAATTTTAAAATGAGAATTTGAAAAGAGAGGCCTATCGGCAGACTCGACTCTGGACGCGACAGAACGAGTTGACAGACACAACTTGGACTCTCTAAGGGTTGGACCGTGACTTGGTAAGGAGGTGGACCACCTAAGATGACAAGACTCTTAAGTTGCGCTATTTCGTAGCCTAGGCGAGTGGCAACACGGTCGAACATCGAAATGGGATAGATATGTTATACGGGGTTGCAGTAGTCTGTAATGAGACTGTTCTTGTAGGACTTAGCAGTGGAATGCGGTAGACTAGTGCTCTTTTGAATCCTTTTTGATTTTAGGGTACATTTCCAAAGTGGGCATTGCCTCGAATCCTGATAGATTCTTGTCCTCGAGTGAGCCGAGTACTAGGACACACTGTAGAAAGGTGGCTAGATTTTTGAAATTATTTGGATTATGTGAATGGATGGAGAACTTCTGCCTAGGAGAAGCCCCCAGAATGACAAAGCTAACTGTCGAGAACATGACAGTGTCGTGACCAGAATGATGGTGCTTTTTGAATGTGTGTCAATGTGGGTGGTTGTGCCTCGATCTGTTGAAAGGCTGCCTACGTATTCACGTGTGGTGAAATCAAACCATGCCGTAGTTCAGTGTATTATAGTGCCTAGTTTATTAGGGCTTTGTGTGTAACTAGCCATAGCGATGGTGTAGGCTAGGTGCATTCCCAGTGATGTCTTGATCAAAGGGCTAGAATGGTTAGGATATTGATCCTGTGACTGTGAGCGTTCTTCGGGATAGCCCCCAGAGGTGGTGTGAACTATTTGGGCAGATTCTATGCCGACTGCAAGTTGAATTCCCTTGTTTGGGGTTGGTAACTGGTTTGAATGAAGAGAATTGGGATGGGATTTTAACGAGTTCTGCTCTCGGGAATTTTAACGAGTTCTGTTCTCGGGGATTTGATGAGGTTTTCTCTCGGGGATTTTAACAAGTTTTGCTCTCAGGGATTTTAATGAGTTTTGCTCTCGGGGATTTGATGAGTTTTGCTCTCGGGGATTTTAACGATTTTTGCTCTCGGGGGGGATTTAACGAGGTTTGCTCTCGGGGGATTTGACGAGTTTTGCTCTCGGGGGGGATTTGACGAGTTTTGCTCTCGGGGGATTTGACGAGTTTTTCTCTCGGGGGATTTGACGAGTTTTGCTCTCGGGGGATTTGACGAGTTTTGCTCTCGGGTATTTGTATGGTGATTGTGAATTTTGTTATGTAAAGGGGAAGTCGAGTAAAATGGCTCGAACTTTGATCGGGATAAGTTTTGATAATGCGAGATCTGATTTCCATGTCTGGCCCTAATGGTTAGGGGTATCCTATGGAGCTTGAATCCTCAAAATTTCGGGCTGTCTCTGGCCTGGGTCTCGGGAAGGTCTTGAGGGTTGTAATGTGGGAAGGCTAAATGTGGTGTTAGTTGACCAGCTCGATTATCTCTCCCTTATTTGATGGTACGAATTTTGACCGTACTCTGGTCATAGGGCTTTAACTTGAATTGACCGTTGATCATGGTCATGGTTTTTTTTTATCATGACCAGCTCTTTTGTTTTGGGCCTTTTGCTTTTTCTTGGATTGGACTTCTGATTTTTTTTGTCCAGTTTTTTCCTTTTTTTTTTGTTGGTCAGACTAACACCTAAGGTAGGGATCGGTTAGTCTTATTGGATGGGTGTTTTATTGTGGGAAATGGGCTTGCCTCCCGTCTTTAACCCAAACTAGGAGATTATCTAGATTTGTCATAGGATTCGATACCGCTCCTGCAAAGGGTAGTTATGTGGCTTTCTATACCAGACATGGAACAGGTAAAGGAAAACACGGGCTCAGTTTCCTGCAGTCATTATAGATGTGCCTATAATCGTCACGTGCGTGTGCTCACAGTGTATGACGGTATTCATCATGTTCTCGGAAACACATAAGGAAAGTATATATGAGAAATTGAAAAGCTGATTTTATTGAATTTTGAAAAAGAGGACAGAATACAATTGACTCTGACTCTGACTTTGAAGTTGAAATAAATAGTATATCCTAGACTCGGACTCAGACTTGGACTTAAATCAAATCCGGACTCTTGGATGCATAAGAGGTAGATTGGATGCTTTGGTCATCGGGCCCTGTATAGTCCATAAGGGGCTTTGCAAATGACAATGTTTCCAAAACGGGAGTCTTCCTGGCATCGAGGAAGTCTTGAATAAGGTGTTTCAGCTTCCAGCACTGTTCTGTATCGTGTCCCCTCCCTCTGTGGAATTTGCAGTAATGCTCGTCGTTCCATGCTTTGGAGCGTTTTTCCAAAGGTGGGTCGGCTGTTGGGCCTATAGGTAGTATTAGGCCCTTCGGAACCAACCTCTGGAAAGCGACGGTGTAGGACATATCCAAGTGGGTAAATGTCCTTTCCTTTGACTGGTTCTTGATTTTTGGAGAGGTGACTTGAGGGTTACCTCTCTCGGTCTTGCCATCTTGAGGATACCGAACAGTTTCGTAAGAGTGTTCACCCTTTAAATGGCTCGGTTGGGTGATAGGCTGTCTTACCCGCTCTAGTTGTGTTAGACGGGATCGAGTTCTTACAAGGTCTTCTTCGATGGTGGTCACCCTGACATTTAGGTTATCTAGGGCGGTATTGATTTTTGAGAAAATATTGTTAATGGAGCAAGACAGCATAAGCATACTCCCCTGGATATCCCCTTTCTCGATGGCGCGGGATTTGTTATGGTTTGGTAGCGCCTCACTCATAGGGTCCCTGGTCGGAAGAAACGACAGGTGTTAGAACTCGCCTAAACTCGGTTTTGCGCAAATGCAAGAGAGAGAGTCAAACTAGGTATGGCCCGGGGGCGGGAATGACTAAGATTCTATGACCGGGCTACTTAAATGTTAATCCAGACAAAATAACGACTGTGACCTAGACTCGACCACGAGACTCGAGCTGTACAAGGATAAGTCCGAAAATGGGGCGACCGTATTTGACAGTGCCGCGTGCTTGGACCAACCGTGGTGGCCTAACCCCAGGTGACCCGAGTATTCGTAGCGTGGGTACGACTCGAAGAAGGCATCATAAGGACGCCGGTGTAGGATGAACGTAGGGTACTCTCTAGGGTAACCGTGGTTGACTGCTCGGGTGGAGGACAGCCCCTTGAGTAAGGCTAGAGATTCAGATGGTGTGACATCTAAGTGACTCGAAAGTGGGATAAGTGAGACAACACGTGCAAGACATGACCCTTAGAGCAACCGTGATTGATCGCTCTGCTGAAGGGTAGCCCCCGAGTGGGGGAAAGCCTGAAAAGGAAATGACTCGGAAAGGACACCTAGATGGGTGACTCGTGAAAGGTGGGTCTCCTTTAGGATCCAGCTGTGTGGGCTGGGCCCTGTTTGAAAGGAGGTTTACGTGAGAAATTTCCCAGACTTTGGACTCGATAATTGTGTAGACGAGCCAACCTTCGTAGGAGTATGTCCTACGTAGATGGGCGTTGCCTTAGTAAAATAAGGCGGACTGGGATAGGGGGAAACTTGTGATGTAAGATTGACAGAGTTTCGACGCTAGAGACTTCAACGACTTATGACACGACCCGTCACTGCTAAATACGGGAAGTCCTAAGAAGAAGAAGTTTTGAAATATGATTTTTTTTTTGGAAAATCAGAGGAGTCTCGGTGGATGGCCCAATTTTTTCGAAAAAACAGAAAAGTGCATCGGGCCACAATTTTGAAAGTTCGAAAAAAAATCGAGTTTTGAAATGGGCAGAATACCGGCTGGAAAATAGGCTACTTTGAGTCAAATCGTAAATCCTAATTTCGGTAGCATTCCAGAGTTTTGAAAAGTTGAATATTTGGAATTTTGAAATTTGAGTATCGAAATGAATTTCCAACAATTTGAAAATATGAGATCCCGAAGATTTGAAAATCGAAAACGTCATCTCGAAGATTTGAAAATTGAAACTGGTATCTCGAAAATTTTAAAATCAAAATTGAATTTTGAAGATTCAAAAAATCGAATGGTGAATCGGAAATTCGAATTTTGAAATGGGCAGCATGCCGGCTAGAAAATAAGCTTGTTTTAAGTCAAATCTTAAGTTTAAATTTCGGCGGCTCACTGATTTGAATATTTTCGAAAAGATGCATTTTTGGAATTTTGAATACCGAAGATGAATTTCCAAAAATTTGAAAATCGAAAACAGGATCCTGACTTTTTAAAATAGGGGAAAATGTCATTGGGCTTGAATTTTTTTGAAAAGTCAGAAATTTTAAATTTTTGAGAGCCCGAAGAGAAATTCGGGGGATGGCCTGGTTTTTAAAAAAAAAAAAAGAAAAAACGGAAATCGAACCGGGCGACGGTTTTGCAAGTTCGAAAATAGTTTCGACTTTTAAATTGGGCATAATACCGGCTAGAAAAAGGGCTATTTTGAGTAAAATCGTAAGTCCTAAATTGGGTATATGCCCGGGGTTTTGAAATTGGATGTTTTGGAAAGGATGCAAATTTTTGAAAATGACGGTTTTTGAAAAAGATGTGGATCAAGTAGCACGTAGTCATGGAAACAGTATAATGACACCATGTATGCTCTTAGGCTAAGTCTCGGTCAATCTATAAGGGTCTATACCAGTGTACATAGCCTATCGAGAATCGGGGCGGACTCCCTAAGTCGAGTTGAGCTTAGGACATGCCGTAAAACCCATACGAATCGGTTAATGGACACCTTTGACATATCCAATTTGGACTACATCAATGGTATAGTGGGACGTCGGTCACCAGTACCGGCCCGGGAAAGATGGGGTTATGCATGAACCGCAAAACTAAAACGCGTATTGTACTAGTCAAACGATTTCTATTCGAGTCTCACCCTGAGGATACCGAAGGTTAGTAACGCATCAGTAAATCCCCAGCGGAGTCGCCAAATTGTGGACATGACATAGGTCCACCCCGACGCGGCCACGCGCGGGTTTGGGGAGGCGAATTAATCTCCATATGAGATGGTCAAATTGAAATTTAAATCGAAGTTGGAGTCGCCACCGAATTTTATGGTTATTCGGAACCGTTCGAGCCCACTCTATGTCGTAGTGGGCCGTGTACAAATTAAAATACTGCCCATTTCCGATGTCAGAGTTTATTGGGCTCGTCCCTTTGCAGTTCGATACCGATGCCGACTTGAGCGGTTTATCGTATATTGAATGACTCTCGTTGCCAATGGTTTCGGACATCCGGAAACCACGGTTCTGAGTAAGGAGTGAGGGTACGTGTTGGGAAGTTCACTAAGAACACCCAACCCCGCCCACACATTAGCGGCCTCTACTAGGATATCGAATGATTTTTTAATACGCGCGTTAGTTGAACGATGAATGATATGCACACATTGTTTTCCTAAGCATGTGAGGAATTGAACGGGTTGCTAAGTCGTTTAATGCATGAAAATTAACGTCGAAGTTGAATTTAGCATGTGAGGTTCGTTTTAGTACAATAAAACAAACGATAAAAAAGAATGAATTTGCTACAAGATGAACAAACGAGTTAGTATCGATTTGTGAAGAAATAATATAGCAAATATGATGAATATGCAAGATTGAGAAAATATTAGTCGAAATCTGAAAAATATTTGTTAAAAGACGCTGTTTTGTACAAAAAACGATGTTCGAAAAATAATAAAAAATAGAGCGAAATCGATTTCTGTGTTGCGTTTTCAGGGAACCGCGCGCCTCGCCCGGGACGCACGCGACTAGCGTCCCGGGCTGTTTTCGAAATTGATTTTCGGAAAATTTTAGCTTTATTAAATCGCGTACAAATATTACATGATTTATACTCGACTTAATTTTGCGATATTCGTTATATTCAATATTCGACTATGAAATCGATATTAAATACTCGGAATGATTTTTTTTAGAAAAGGTAAAAGAAGGTTTTTGTAAATCGTTTTAAAAATTAAACTAAAAAAACGATGTTTGACTCTCTCCGCGTTAAAATCGTTGTATTTTGTTTTAAGAAAATTATGTAACGATTTTTTAGCATCAACGAGATTAATTTAGTTCATTTTGATACAATATTCGATTATAGAGAATCGATATCGTATTTTTAAGAACGTTTGTTTTATAAAAATATTTTTGTAGTATCTATATTAGAAATAAAAAAATACGATGATGACCCGTAAAAGGAAATCGATCGACGACGCAAAAAAAAGGAAAAGACGAGAGGAAGAGGAAGAGAAAGGAGAGAAACGGGTTTGAATTTGCACCCTCAACCTACATGCTTTGTGTACTCGGATCGGGGCTCGTCGAAATGTGGCTTAGGCACGGGAGCGTCGAGTTTAATGTCGGTGAGTTATGGTGGTTTGGTGGGACATGTAAAGTGTCGGGTAGGAGGGCGGTTTCCTTCGGGTTTTGGATGTACTATCGGTTTCTCGATGCTAAGGTTGATGATTTGTAAAAAAGATGTTGATGCTTCTTAGGAATTATGTATATTTGATTGATGTTCGTGTTTTGAATGTGTGATGGGAAGGTCCTATTTATAGGAGTAGAGGTAGCCTTGCTTGTACGACAAGAAATACCAATCGGGATAGGAAATTTAAGAAGTTGTGAGGAATGAGAACTCCGTTACTTGGCAAAGAAGAAAAGGAAACCGGCTGAAAACAGCCTGTTCGGCCGGGTATCCCATGCTCGGTCGAATGCTCGATTCGGTATTCGAATAGAATTCCTACTTGAGATCGAATTTTACCTTTGGCGGAATTGTTTAATATTTGTGTAGCTGATTTTTTGTAGTGTTTGAGCTCGAATCAGCCACGTGAGGTGACACGGCTGACTCACGCTTCTCGAGAAAATATCTTTGACCGGGTTTGACTCGGTCGCTAAAAGACGGTTTTACCCCGGTGTCGGATTCGACCCAAATTAGTCTTATTTGACTCGAAACGACCCACTGGGCTTGAATTTGAGGTTGGTTTTGTGAGATTTGTACTCCTTAAAAAGCCCAAGCTAAATATCCATGATTTCGAGCCCATTTCCGAGTACGTTAAAGCACGTTTGCGTCCGATCATCATCGGGTGTTTGTCGGAAACTGCTATAGACACCTGGCGGTCAAAATGTGAGTGTCTACCCTAATCCTATTGACAACTCACTTTTTTTAAAAACTCAATTGCTTTTTCTCTCTCTTGTTTCCCAAGATAGTCGTCATCATGCATCTAATTTTACTCCTCCTCCTCCTCCTCCTCCTGCTACTGCTACTGCTACTCCTACTCCTACTCCTACTACTACTACATTTCATCTCCCTTCAATCACAATTTTTCTCTCCCCGTAAGTGTTGTCACCATCATCCATTATACAATATGTCACTTCAATCCTTTATTTTCTATCTTTCCATTTCTCTTCTTACATTTTCTTTTCCCACATTTCATCTCCCTTTTTTTTTATGTTCACGTCATCACTTTTCAATTTGTTTGATGACACTAGTCATGTTAGAGCACTATACAAGCTATATGATGGGGCTTGTTCATACATGTATGTATGCTGTATTTACTTTCCAGTTAGAATTTGTACGTACTGTGCATTTATTTGTGTTTGGTTCGGTTTGTATGGGGGTGAGTTTGAGAGTTATTCTAGCTGTATCTTCTTCAATCACAATTGTGAATCAGTGTAGTAGTGATTTCTTGCAATTTTGCAAAAGACAATCTTTCTAGGTCGAAATCCTAATTACATTTGCCTTGCGTAAAAAAGATTCTCGAATAGAATAAAGTTCAATAGAATAAAGTTCTATTTCTTAAACTCTTAACCTCTCACAAGTTTTCTTTGAGGTACGAATTCATGTTCTTTACCTCTTAATTATTCAGATCAGATTGAAGTTAAATCTTTATGCAAATTGTTAGTTCACATTGTTATGCATTCATGAGCTTATTTGATCGATTTTTGATCCTTCGTTGATTTAAAATTGTTATTTCGATACCAATTTTATGATTTGAGTATTGCTAGATAGCTCAAAATGTTGGTTTTTAGAGTTTATTGTTCTTCATTTGGATGATTTTCATGATTATTAGAAATTGGACTATCAGTTTCCAGATAATTATTGCATTTCCTGAGATGGGTTTCAATTATAAGTCATGTAAGGAGATTTTTGATTGAAATGGAAGAGATTTGGTGGATTTCGGGTTAGAGTCGAGACGGTGGTAATAAAATATCTCAAGAGTATGGAGTAATTATTGTGTACGACCGCCGTTAGTAGGGTAAACGAAAGAAAAAAAAAGATTATCTTAGTTTAAATAGTGGCCACCTTTTACCCTAAAATTACCAATTTTTAGCAACTTGATCAAGTATAGTAGATGTCATTTTAGTAGGAAATTTTCGCTTCTAGCTTCTGGCATATGAGAAACATTGAATTTTGCGAAGTGGTGGTGGATACATTGTTTGAGCATATTATTTTGAAAGTGGAAAAGACGTGAGAACATATATGCAAATATGGCATCTAAGCATATATAGCAAAGATTATTATTGCATGTACGTAATCTTACAAACATAATAATACTCTTTATCTTTCTTAATTTGGTTTTTCTAAGGTGCACGATAATAATTTAATTAAAGCAATTTTACCTAGAATATTATGTAAGTATGGAAAATATAACTTGGTATTACAATTTTTCATGATATTATCCTACTTAAATTTGCTTTAATTAGGTTATTAACGTGTGCCCAGTGGACACACATTAGAAAAACCGTTCTTAGTTTAACTAGTGGGTGGGCATGTCAATGCTTGGGCCCTGACTTCTGGTTTGCGTTGAAACAAATTTCCTTTGATGCGTGGTTTTAAAATATAGTCTCTTCGTTTCGGTCAATTTACACTCTCATTTTTTAGGTGTATAAGTCAATAGTTTACATTTCCGTTTTGGGTATACTTTACGGCTTACTCTCTACTTTATTTTTAATAATATTAATTATTTTCTCCTACTAGTTACCTTGATATTCGTGTATAAAGCAATTGTAAACAATCGAATGAGACAGATGGAGTATAAAATTGTTACTTACGGAGTACAATTTTATAAGGAAATATTGAACTCAAATTATTTTTTGATATATCGGCTTACATATCTCAAATACGAGCAGTTTACAACATACCCGGTATAAATATAGAGGATCAATTTCAATAGAAATCAATTTGGAGTATGGAGTACTATATTTCAAATGTCTTGTTGCTCCTATTTATGAATATATTTATCTTTAATATTTGAACTCTTTTCCTCATGTGCTTTAGAGTACTCATTTCTAATTTAGGTCGAAATTAAAAATCAATCTCATAGACCTTCTTAAGTATAACTGGACAGCTATATACTCCGTGTATAATTAATGAGTATTGATAATAATATTGAAACCGAATAATTACTTATATATATGTAAAGTATATACTCGTATTTTCTAACTTAAACTATGGTTAAAAAAAAGAAGGAAGAAACTATCCCAGACCCCATATTTCAATATTAACGCAACCCATAATTTGTATAACCCATTTCATATGGTAATCAATCTGACCCGTTTAACAAATATATACGTACGTAGTAGTTATAAAGCAAAGTAGTATAATGCAGTAATCCAAAAAAATTAAAATCCCCTATCTACTAAAAGGATAGGGAGGGCTAGAAAAAAGATATGTGTCATCTTCTCCTTCTCCCATTTTTCCGCTCAAAATAAATGTCTTCTAATTAAGATCCAATGTTAATAGTGGTCCAGTAGAATGTATGGTCTGCGGTTAGTAGTGAGCCAATATATATTTCTTATAATTACATCTCATAATATCTAGGCCATAAAATATACGAGTACTACTCCGTACACAATATGAATTACTCCGTATAATAAAAGGATAGGGTAATAGGTAAGGAAACATATAATACGGGTATAAATTACACTATATTTAATTTATAAATGAGATAATATATACACACACACACGAGATTAGGTAATAAAATATACTTCACACGGGTAATTAGTATACGAGATTGACTTTATGTATTATATATGTACGTGATAACTTATTTTGTTTTTACTCCCTCCGGTTTTAATTATTGTACCGTATTCCTTATATGACAGGTTTTTATTTTTTGTCCCACTTCTCCACTTTCCATATTTGTGATGTATATTTTACCAAAATGTCCTTATGTATTATCCTTTTTACACCATTTGCTATCAAAAAATAATTAAATATACCATTTATATCCTAATTTGATGACACACACATGTCTAGTCACCTCATTTGCATCATCATTCCTCCCTTTATCATTATTTTTATACTTTCATTGATTTGTGTGAAAAAGACAATGAGGCAAAACTTAAAAACCGGAGGGAGTAAAATATAATGTGGTGTATTGAAAAAGTATATCATAGTGTGCATATTGCAAGATATATTATGTGTCTGTCAGTAATAATCAATACGGAGTATTTTTTAAGTTCAAAGTTGATCTAACATTATAAATATACGACTTCCTAAAATCACTTTCTCGAAATGAGCTTTAGAAAAATCATTACAATAATATATTTCAAACTCAAACTTATTTTAATAGAGCATGATAAAACCTAATTGATACCACTACATGAACCCCGTAACTCAAAAATTGTGCATTTCCAGGGGATCTATCCTAATTTTGTTCAATCATATAATATCATATACTCTATAGTTTATCTTATACAGCACATTATCATAAAAATATTAACGATCTAAAAATATAAGTTATTAAATGTGAATATACATTTCACAATTTATTCATATATTACACTAAAAAATATTTAAAAGAGAAGTGATTGTCCCGAAAAATATGAATGACAGATAAACCACAGAGGTACTAATTTTTTGGACTACATATTTCAATATTTCATGATATTAGTCGAGGTCGTTATTTTGATTAATTATGCAATTTCAAATTATTTTATTATATCCAAAAACAAAGACAAAAATAATGAAAAATTATTGGATTGCTAATTAAAATCTATTTTGTATGAATAATTAACTATAAATAAAAAAATTTCTAAAAATATCGTGCATACATGTATGCACGGGGTTTATACTAGTTAGTGATAACAAAGCAACGAAACAGCAAATTTCAAAATAGCAATAAGTGGGGAGGGGCATTTTGAGAAGAGATGAAAATTATGCAAAATCATGGAGTCCTACTCCCTCTTTTTATATAAGAAAGAAATGTATATAAAAAAATTCGAGGAAAAAAAACCGAAAAAAAAATATCAGAAAATAAAAAAAAATCCGAAAAAAAGGAAAATCGGGGAAAAAAAATCCAAAAATATCAAAAAAGAAGAAAAAGGAAAACCCAAATTTTCTCTATCAAAGGGTTGTTATGTTTATTTTTTCTTCTTCTTTTGTCATTTTTTTACTTTTCTACATATTTACTCCCTCCAATTCTTTTATTTCTTCCCACTAGTATTTTCACAACTTTTAAGACACTAATAAAATAATGCAGTAAAAAAAAAGCTTCAGAGAGAAAGCTCCGCTGATTACTTGGGTTTAGCAATGGCTAACCGCTCCAAGAAATCGGCTAAGGCACATAGTAATCACAAAAAATCTAATAATAGTTCATACAGTAATAAATTCACACATCTAAATAGTAATAAATCAAATAGTAAGAGTAGACGTCAGCTGAGTGATGAGGAACAATCTGTTGGCAGTGAGGATGGTCAGGAAAATTATGATGCTGAGCCAAGTGAGGGGGATGGCACTGTAGGGGATGACCTAACTCATACAGTTCTGGATGAGAATGGTGAGGGTGACGATGGTTGGAAGCAAGTAAGGCACAAGAGACAAAGTGAATAGGTGACTCTTACGCACGATGATGTAAGTTCGGAGATGAATTACTAAACCAATGCTGTTATGTGCTATGTTATGGGAGCTAATCCACCCTGGTTTGTTTTGAGTGGCTTTATCAAGCGTGTTTGGAGTGGGGAGGATATCGAGCAAGTGTCGTTTCAGCCGAACGGAATTTGTCTGGTTCGATTCAAAACGGCTGAGAAGAAGGCTATTGTGTTGCAGTCTGGGCACCTATTCTTTGACAGTAAGCCATTTATTGTTCGAGATTGGGATCCCACACAGAAGCTGGAGAAGGCTGACGTAAGCTCAGTACCAATTTGGATCAGGTTTTATAATCTTCCATTAAAATTTTGGGGTCCTGCTCTGTTGAAAATTGCTAGTCTAGTTGGTAAGCCGATTCGATGTTATAATGCGACTAAGGATAAGAATTTTTTGAGTTTTGCAAGAGTACTGGTTGAGGTTCTGTTTAATGGTAAATTGCCTGATGAAGTTATGTTTCAAGATGAAATGGATTTGATGCATACACAATCTGTCCATTATGAATGACGACCTGTCAGGTGCGTCTCATGTTCAGGAATTGGTCATGATGCGGAACAATGTAGGAAGAAGAAATTAACTCTGAAAGAAGGGCACCCGGTCACTAAGAAAGTCTGGCAGCCAGTTGTGAAACTAGTGGTGGTGCAGAAAGACAGGGAGGAGGTGATAACGCCTATGCCAAACATTGCAGAAGTTTTGGAGGAGTCTCCAATAAGGATAATTACTAAGTTCAATAATCAGGAAAAGGGTGGGTTGCGTATTGAAGGAAAATCCTTTTATGAGGCTGTCAAGTCATCTATGAGAATATTTCAGGAAGGAAGTGCTATGGGAAGTGCTATTGAGGGCATGGAACATGGCTAACCTTGAATTCTGGAACATGAGAGGAATAAATAGCCTGAATAAGCAGAAAGATCTCTATTGGTTCCTGCATAAGAATAATATTGGGCTTTTTAGTATAATGGAAACAAGGGTTAGGAAGAATAATATTAATAAAGTTTATGAAGGAATTGGGGTTAGTTGGAAGTTAATAACTAATATAGAGCAACATGAGGGTGGCAGGTTGTGGGTTTTGTGGAATGAGAATGTGTATGACTTACAAGATATTCGAAAAGAGGAGCAAGTTATTCATGCAATTGTTACTTATAGACCTACCCAAATACATTGGAAGATGTCTTTTGTATATGGGCTGAATAAAGTGGGGGAAAGAAGACTTCTGTGGGAATCGATTAGAAGGTTTAAGGATGCTAGTAAGGGGCCGTGGATGTTGATGGGTGATTTCAACAATGTATTAGCAGTTGATGAGAGAATTGGGAGTGTGGTTCACCATTCTGATATTGTTGATTTTAAGAGGTGTACTCTGGAGTGTGGCATTAAAGATATGCCTGCTAATGGTGCTTTTTTCACCTGGAATAACAAGAATGAAAAAGGGGACAGAAGATTCAGTAGAATTGATAGAGTTATGTGTAATGAAGATTGGATTAAGAGCATGCCTGACTGTTGCATTCAATTTTTACCTGAAGGCTTCTATGATCATAATCCTTGTCTAATTGATATATGGAAGCAGGATGAGTACAGGAAGAATGCATTTAAGTATTGTAATATGTGGGGCAAATCCCGAAGTTTTAGTAATGTGGTTAAGTTAGTGTGGGATATGGAGGTAAGAGGAACTAAAATGTTTCAATTGGCTAAGAAACTTAAAATGCTGAAAAAGCCATTAAGGGAATTGGGGAAAGCAGATTTTGGTGATATAGAAATTACTACAGCACTCTCTAAGGCAGTCCTCTACCATATTCAGGAAAAATTGCATCATGACCCAACGAATGTTGATCTCCAAAGACTTGAACATACTGCTGCTCAATCTGCCAGGGAGATGGAGACTGCGAAGACAAGCTATTTGGCACAAAAAGCTAAGGCGAATTGGATCCAGGATGGAGATGATAATACAAGTTACTTTCATGCGCGTATTAAAGCTAGGATGAAGAGCAATAAAATCTTCTTATTGAAGGGAGTGGATGGACAGCTATGTGACAATCCTACTAGTATCCAAAAGGCTTTCCTGGAATACTATGAAAGTCTTTTAGGTACTGCTCAACCTGTTAGTGATATAAATTATGCTGTGGTTAAGAGAGGGCCTATAGTTTCGGATGCACAGGCAGTCAGTATGAGTAGGGAGGTGGCAGAGGCGGAAATCAAAGATGCATTGTATTCAATTAATGAGAATAAGTCACCCGGGCCTGATGGTTATACGAGTGGATTCTTTAAAGCAGGGTTTCAGATAGTGGGGGAGTCTCTTATTCAGGTGGTTCAAGAATTCTTTCAGAATGGGCAGCTACTAAAACAGTTTAATGTTACGAATCTGACCCTGATTCCGAAGAAGGATCGTCCTGAAAGCGTAGTGGATTATAGACCTATTGCGTGCTGTAATATGGTCTATAAATGCATTAAAAAGATTCTCTGTCATAGGCTCAAGGAGGCAGTCCCAGAGATAGTTAGTCAAAATCAAAGTGCTTTTATCAAAGGGAAGGATATTGTTGATAATATCTTGATTTGTCAAGACATTGTGAGGATGTATAATAGGACAACCAGCTCACCGAGATGTATCATGAAAATTGATCTACAAAAAGCGTATGACTCAATTGAATGGAGATTCGTAGAGCAAATACTTGAAGCAATGAGATTTCCTCCAAAATTAATTCAGTGGGTGATGGTTTGTATTAGCACCCCGAGGTACTCCCTGACCATGAATGGCACTACATTTGGGTTCTTTCAAGGGAAAAGAGGGCTAAGACAAGGAAATCTAATGTCTCCTATTCTGTTTACTCTCTGTATGGAGTATTTTACTCGCACTATGAATGTGATGACTATGATGAGTGGGTATAAATTCCACCCTCTGTGCAATAGAATCAAACTCTCACATCTATGCTTTGGATGACTTGATGGTTTTTAGTCATGCTAGTCCGGAATCAGTGTCTATTGTGGCAAAAACCTTTGAGTATTTTGCTAGTGTTCGGGACTAAGGGTAAATAAAAACAAGTCGAAGGTTGTGCTTTGTGGGGTGAATGGTGGCGTTAGGGACCAAATTTTGCGTATTTGTGGGTTCAAGCTAGGTAATCTTCCCTTTAGGTATTTGGGTGTACCAGTCTCGTCCCAACGGATCCGAGTGGGAGATTGCCAGATACTTATGGAGAAGATACTTAAGCGTATCCATGGCTGGGGTACACGAAAGTTAAGTTACGCGGGGCGTCTTGTGCTGGTGAAAAGTGTCGTGTCACAGGTTCATCAATTCTGGTGCAGAGTTTTTATTTTGCCTAGCAGTGTAATAAAGAAGATAAAAGGATATTGTCGGAATTATCTATGGCATGGACATGAGAGCTATCATCACCCTCCACTTATGGCGTGGGATTGCTGCTGCAAACCGGTTAGGGAGGGTGGATTGGGAATTCTGGATGGAAGTAAATGGAATAAAGCTATGATAGGAAAATATGTGTGGTGGCTTTATTTATTGCAAGGCTGACCACCTATGGATTAAATGGGTTAATGTGGTGTATATAAAGGGCAAGGTTTGGCATACGTATAAACCCACACAAGCTTCTAGTTGGTCTTGGAGGAAGATATGCCAGGTTAAGGATAAATTTTGTATTGGCTATGTAGACAACCAGTGGCAGACTGCAAAGAATAAGGAATATGCAATTCAGGAGGGTTATCGATGGCTTCGTGGAGTAGAGGCAGCTGTTGATTGGTGGCTTGTGGTTTGGACGAGAATGGCCTACCCTAAGCACAACTTCATTGGGTGGCTTTATGCGCACAAGAGACTCCTTACACTCGATCGACTTCTGAAATTTGGAATTACTAAACAAACTGAATGCTATTTGTGTGGTATGGATGTAGAATCGAATTCCCATTTGTTTTTTATGTGTGATTTCAGTCGCAGGTGTGTGCATATATTGGAGAGTTGGGTGAACATTACTCTGCCTCAATTTAATGTACTGCGATGGTTTCGGGACTGGAGACATAGATCTATGGGGTGGAAGCATGCTTGCTTTGCTGCGTTCCTGGGTACGGTTTATGGCATATGGGAGGAAAGGAATAGATGTTGACATGAACACAATGTTCGGAGGACGGAGAAGGTTATGCGAGATGTTAAGGCTATGTTGCAGGCTCGACTATTGATTAAGGAGTCCAGTGTAAATTCTAAAGGCAGTATACAGTTACATTAAGCATCGATATGTTAGTATACGAATTTGGATGTAATTTGGTTGACAGTGATTGATTATAATATAATACATTTACATTTTTCCAAAAAAATAAAAAATAAAATAATGCAAATAAAATACAAATCGGGTTTGTTGATTTGACATGGTTGTACAACTACATTGTTTATAGCTGGAAAAATTAAAAAGTGTAAGTCAATTACACGGTTAAAGAGGGGAAAAAAGGAGGGGGTTACATTTCGGGGGGAATTCTGGTAAAAATACATTAAAAAATGTAACTAAAGTAGGAAAGGATGAGAAATGGGAAGAAAAAAAAAGAATTTGTCTAAAATGGTAAGTGGGAAGAAATAAAAGAATTGGAAGGAGTACCATTTATCCTTCTCCATTACAAATATACTCACTTCATCTTCACTTCTTTTATCACCCTCATTCTCTTTTCTCTCACCATCTTTCTCAAAATCACATTGGATCATGGTAAGAGTAGTAATGTATGTAGATGTCGATGTTGTTGATGATTCTCCTTCCTCTTCTTAAATTCTCTTTTCAAAAATTGTCATTAATATTTCCTTTTGAAAAAACTGGTCTACATCTCTCTTACACTAAGAGGATAGAAGATGCTACAAATATGCTTACATGTCACTCCTTCATTCAATTTTTCCCCTCCAAATCACTATTAGTTCGATAAGAAAACAAATAATTACTCTATAATACTTTGTATCTTAATTCAAGTCAAACTAGATATTTGTATAAATTAGATAAAAAAATCTTCAATAATTAAATTTTTGTGTATGGACTATAAAAAAAATAGACATTTATTATACAGATTTATTTTGTAACAAACGAAAGTGTCACAACTTATCGAATTCAAGTGTCGAAGTAAAAAATTATAAAACATTTGATGTGTACACCCGCTATTTTTCCTAGCATTTTTATTCTTTCCGTTAGGACTCCGTCTTAACTCTGTCACTTTTCGGCCTCATATTTCATCATTTTACTAAGCTCTATTTTAATTTTTGTTTAATGATTTTTATTTTTCATTCTAAAAATTTTAATCCTTTTAAATCCATTTATTTGGTTTCTTCGTAAACTAATTTAATTTTTCCGCAAGGAATTCTATTTCTCTTCGAATTGACATTTTTAAACTCAGATTTAAGTTATTCCTTTTCCTAAAAAAGTTTGAATACGTTTCTATAATATTTTCAACTAGTAAATATTTTTATTTACAAAAATTTAGTCGTTAATGATTTTATTACGAAGTTTCGCGAATAATTATTTTATTCGCGAGGTTTATTCGAATTACCTTGAATTGCCTTTAACTATTTTACGATTATACTTTTTATCAACTTATAAATTATTTGAGACCATTTCCTCATCTTTTGGACCGACTAAGTTCTGGTTACAAATTTCACTACGTATTATTAATACGTTTCATTTTATCACGTTAAACCGTAAACGTATGATTATTTTTCTTCCATTTATTCCTTGCATTATTGTGAAGACTCTTCATGCTCCTCTTCCTCCTTGTTGGCCGGCCACTTTAAGGATTAGGCACCTTGTTTTCTTCACCAAATTTACTACCATTTATGCTAAAACCCTTCCATCCTTCATAAAAAAAATATTCATCACCTTTTCTTTTCTTACTTTGGCCGAGTATTCCCTCCACTCTCTTAGGCAGATTTTTGCTCCATTTCGAGTCTCAATCGTATCGTTTTTATCGTCATAATAATCCTCTTTCCGATTCCTTCGTTAAGGTAATAATCGACGTCGTTTTCGATCATTATTTACCTTAATTTTTATTAGTTTTCTCATGGTATTTTTCTGCCATGATTTTCGTGTTTGGTAGGATTTGTGGACGATCCCGAGGCCGACGAATATATAATCGATTCAGACTTGGAGTAGAGGTAACGTCGATGTTACTCGGTATTTCATGATTTTAATTGAGTATTTGCATGTATATATTTTTTATGTATTGTTTTGGACAATATATGTATGTCTTAAAATCTGGAAATTTTTAAAAGTTGAAAATTTGCATGTTTCGGTATTTTTATCGCTTTTACGAGATTAACGATTAAACCGTCATATTAATTCGTAAAATCGTAATATTCGACCTAAACATGTAATATATGTTTATATTCTGGAAAAATGTTGTTTTTGATGATTTTTAATAATTTAGTATTTTTCTGATATTTTAGTTATCAATTATTGAATTATTACCGTTTACGGACAAAAACGATTAAAAGCCGATATTTAGTTCTAGTACTTAAACATTTTATTTTAATCTGATTTTTGACGTGGTGAAACTTTCTGATGAAATAGAATTTTCTGAATTTTGTTCATAATTTTTCGGAATTCTTAAGTGGATGAATTAATTAATCACTTTAAATCATCGTTTATCGTTAAAACCGTGTTTGTCATTTAAATTCTCGATTTCTGGTCTTAGGATTAAATCTGGAAAAAAATGTGATTCTGACGATTTCATATTAAAATGTAATTTTATGATTTTTAGTGCCTTAATAAATGTTCGGAACGATAAGTTTTATTAATGGAATCGTTAATTGTGAAAACGGGTTTTAAAGACGGTTTTGACGGGATTTATTAAATTCGAAATTTTTGGAATTCTGGAAAATCATGATTTTCAGGTTTGATAATAATTCTTGGATATTAATACTTAAATCGTTTTGTAATTACTATTTTTATTAATCGTTACTGTCGAGATTGGACGAAAACGAGAAAACGCTTTAAAAACCGAGTTTTAGGGTTATGGAAAATTTTCTTTTCTGGACAGAATGTCCATAATATACTTTAACTATTTTACGTAATTTTTGAACTATTTATTAAAGTTTTAATTAATAAGTATTGATTTTCGGACAAATTGTGATTTATCGTTAAAATGTTTCGTTTTACCTAAAAGAATTATTTTTCCAGCAATTTTGAGAGTATTTAAATCTGAAACTTTAAGAGTTAAATCATCCCTTAACATACTCTAAATATATTTGTTTGTTTAATTAAATAAAGACGTTCAAATATTTAATTTGATATTTGCCGTAAAATCCTATTTATAATTTTATTGTCGAAACTAATAATAATTAAGGAATCTTAGCTTTATAACTTTTGAAAACACCCTAATTAGTAATATTAAAATGTTTAAGACATTTTTAATCATTTTATAACGCTTATACGATATTTTAATAATTTCGTAAAATTTAATGTTCACTTTGGTAATTAATATCGTTAAGGTCGAAAGTACTAGCTTTATAAATCTACATTGTCTACTAAAATGTTGCATTAGTACGAACTAATATTTTGGCTACTTTGACATAATGCTATTTCTAGTAGGGTTTCTAAAAATAGAAGTTTCCTAAAATAGAAAGTTTCCTCTTTTGAAAAGTGATCCTTTTCTTTTGTTCTCTTACTATTTATAATGATCATATCTTTTGAAAATCGATAATGACTTTGTTTTGGAGTTATGGAATAAGGACAAATGTGGGTTTAGAGTAATATAATCTGGGGTTTACGTTTTGCCATCAACTATAAGACTAGTGTATCAGGAATCGGTACATTGGTTGTTGAACCGGGTGACAGGTATCCCGGAAGTTGTGTACATTTTGACCTTAAGCTTAGGCCTCGTAGTAAGTCGACGTCATAAGTTGAACTGGGTGACAGGTAATCCCAGGAGGGGTGTGCATTATCTTAAACTAGGGCCACGCATTTATACGTCGCCGCTCTATTATGGTTGAGTAGCCTAGTTAGAGACCGAAGTTTGATTTGTTTGAACTAAGTTCTCAAAGCTAGTTTTTTGGTATTCTCCTAGTCTAGATTCTACGTTAATCCTATCCATAACGCCATTTTGAATATTTTTATTGTTATCGATATAATTGGTTTGCAGGTGGGCAAATATTTTTATGTTTCCTCGGAAACCCATTTTTATATTTTGGTTTTGCGCTGAAAGCTTATTTTAATATGCTGTTTTACTTTTTTTTTTTTTTTTTTTTTTTTTCCCTCCATTTTTACTACTTTTCCTATATTAGTAATTACTGTTTTAAAATCCTGTTATACGGCTGGGAGAACGTTGACGTCGTTGCTCCTCACTGATTGTGGCTGTTATGTTTTTAACGTGACAGGTATGCATGTTTCCGGGTGTGGGCTAGCGAGCAGACATGATCCTTGCTCGATTAATTTTAATAATTTTGTTTTGTGGATTTATTTAATTTTGGCCATTTTATTTAGGGCCTAATGTTTGACTTTACCATTTAATTTTTATCAAAACATAGTTACAACGTGTTATAATCCCGACTCTACAGTGTTTCCGCCACTGTATCGCGTTAGAATTTCTAGGGGATTACAGTTGGTATCAGAGCATCACTGCTCCCGACGCTTACACACCTGAAATTAGGGAAAAATACCAGTAAATTATTTAAACAGTAAATAAAGATATTATTAGAAATGGGTAGAAACAAATAAGGACTTAACTGTTAAGATTATCTGTTCCTGAACTCGATGATTAGCATTGATTTTATGTTGTTATTTGTGAACTTCAAGATGGCCGGAAGAGGCAACCGAAACAACAACAACAACAACAATGATCAGGGAGGTATCGAAGCACTGGCTGACATGCTACGCAACATAGCGCAGACCATGAACGAGCTGAACAACCGGAACCACCAGAGGCCCTTTAGCTTCTCTCACGCAGCTGAAGGAATGGCTAAAAGCAGACTGGATTTTTACGATGGCTCTGTGGTCCTCGAAGTCATGAACCGTTGGTTTCGACTGATGGAACGGCAATTTGGAATTTACTCCGCCTCCGAGAATCAGAAGGTGGGCTTAGCTGTGCTGTACCTGTCAGACGATGCAGACCGATGGTGGACCCAAGTTGGCCCGACTGCACTTCAAACTCCAGGATTCAACTGGACTCAGTTCAAGGCTCTCTTAGAACAGAGATTCTATCCCGAGGAGCTGAGGCATCAGAGGATGACAGAATTCAGCGCTCTGCGCCAGAATACCATGTCTGTAGAAGCATACACTACTCGGTTCCATTTCCTGGCAAATTATGCTGGAGATCTGTTACGCAATGAGAGTTCCCGAGCCTTCTTTTATCGAGGAGGACTTCGAGCCGATATCACCCTCAACATGCCCCGGAGTCTCGCACTGTTAATGAGCTCTATATTGCCGCGCTTTACGCAGAGTCTTCAATTGAGCGGGTGAAATCTATGAACCCATCATCTGGTTATAAACGACCTTTCACCTATTCTGGGAATAACTCTTCATCTTCTTCTAAGAAGTTCAATTCTGGAGGTAGTGGTTTCAAGAAAAACAATTTCAACTCGAAGCCCAACAACAAGAAGGATTCAGCATGCTTTAGGTGCAGACAACCCATACACCCCAGCAAGAATTGTGATGGCTCCCCTATTACCTGCTTTACTTGTGGAGAACCGGGTCACCGCTCCCCTTAGTGTCCGAAGAAGCCAACTGCCAACACCGCTACTGCAGCTGGCGCTGTCTCTACTTTTGCTCCTCGTAAGGGACACATCTTTGTGATGAGTCGTGCTGACGCTGAGGCTAATCCTGATGTGGTAACGGGTATGTTTCTGATTTCTGGTGTTAGTGCTTATATATTATTTGATACTGGCGCTTCTACATCTGTCATATCTTCTATTCTGGTTTCAAAACTATCCTTAACCCCCTGTCAAGCTGAACCAATAGCTATTTCCCTTCCTTCTGGTGAAGTTGTTGACTGTTCCAAAGCTTATGCAGATTTATTTCCCGAGGAGTTACCAGGTATTCCACCCGAACGAGATGTGGAATTCACTATTGAACTCGTGCCTGGTACCGATCCGATCGCCAAAGCACCTTACAGAATGGCTCCTGCTGAGTTGCAAGAGCTACGCAAGCAACTGGATGAAATGATTGAGAAGGATTTCATTCGTCCAAGTTCTTCCCCTTGGGGCGCTCCTGTTCTTTTTGTCAAGAAGAAAGACGGTTCGATGCGCCTGTGTATTGATTATCGTGATCTCAACAAGGTTACGATCAAGTACAAATATCCTTTGCCCAGAACTGATGATCTTTTTGATCAACTTAAGGGTGCTTCTGTGTTTTCCAAGATCGATCTAAGGTCTAGATATCACCAAATTCCCGTCCGAGAATCTGACATTCCGAAGACGGCTTTCAGTTCGAGGTATGGCCATTATGAATTCAAAGTCATGCCTTTTGGACTAACCAATGCTCCTGCTGTTTTTATGGATCAAATGAACAAAACTTTCAGGGAGTATTTGGATCAGTGTGTTGTTGTCTTTATCGATGACATCCTGATTTATTCCAAGTCAGAGGCTGAACATGCAGAACATCTCATATCAAGATTATTCTTGGCATTCTACGAGATCAAAAGTGGTATGCTAAGTTTTCCAAGTGTGAAATCTGGTTTTCCGAGGTAGCTTTTCTGGGTCATGTTATCGCTAAGGAAGGTATTAAAGTTGACCCTGCTAAGATTTCAGCTATCGAGAGCTGGGCAAGTCCCAAAGATGTTGGCGAGATCCGAAGTTTCCTAGGTCTTGCTGGCTATTATCGAAGATTTGTGCAAGACTTTTCTAAGTTAGCACGATCTATGACTCAATTACTCAAGAAAGAGAATAAATTTCTGTGGAGTCAAGCCTGTGAAGATGCTTTTTCTGAGCTCAAGAGAAAGCTCACTTCTGCTCCTATCCTGACCCTACCTGAAGAAGGCGTTGGTTTCGATGTATATTGTGACGCTTCTAAGAGTGGTTTGGGTTGTGTCCTTATGCAGAACGGTAAGGTGATCGCTTATGCCTCTAGACAGTTGAAAGTTCATGAGGTGAATTACCCTACCCACGACTTGGAGTTAGCAGCTGTGGTGCATGCCTTGAAAGTTTGGAGGCACTATCTGTATGGAGTGAGATGCAAGGTTCATACTGACCATAAGAGCCTGCGATATCTCTTCACGCAAAAAGATCTGAATGCGAGACAGAAACGCTGGATCGAGTTAGTGAACGACTATGACCTGGAATTGGTGTATTGTGAGGTAAAAGCTAACGTGGTTGCTGATGCCCTTAGCAGAAAGACCCTCCATTCCTTAACTCTGTGTTCTAGCTTGTCTGTGGAGTTGGCCCGAGATTTTGCCAAGATGTCTATTGATGTTGTTGATGAGGATTATGATGGTCACCTCAATGCCCTTGTTGCTGAACCAACTCTTTTCCGTGAGATTCGTGAGAAGCAGTTGGAAGATCCTTTTGTAGCCGGTATCCGAGAAAAGATGAATCTTGGTAAGGCTCTAGATTTTTCTGTGGATTCCAGTGGAGCACTGAAATTTAAGAACCGCTGGGTTGTCCCTAGTGATGTTGAGGTGAGGAAGCAAGTTCTAACCGAGGCACATAAGACGAGGTACTTTATTCATTCTGGAGGTGACAAGATGTATCGGGAATTGAAGCTCCATTTCTGGTGGCCTCATATGAGAGAGGACATTGCAGAGTGTGTAGGTAAGTGCTTGACATGTCAGCAAGTGAAGTTCGAGCACAAGAAGCCTGGAGGTTTGCTACAACCACTCCCTGCTCTAGAGTGGAAGTGGCAGTGCATATCGATGGATTTTGTGATGGCATTACCAAGAACCGTGAATGGAAGAAATGGTATTTGGGTTATTGTGGACCGCTTGACCATGTGTGCACGATTCGTCCCTATTCGCGACACTTGGAGTCTGGAGAAGCTCGCAGAGGTGTATGTTGCCGAGATTGTCCGTCATCATGGCGTACCGCTCGAGATTGTTTCAGATAGGGATCCGAGATTCTGCTCTAAATTCTGGAAGGCTTTACAAGATGATTTGGGAAGCAAATTATTGATGAGTACCGCTTTCCATGCTGCTACTGATGGACAGTCTGAGAGAACGATCCAAACTTTGGAGGATATGTTGCGGGCTTGTGCCTTGGATTTCCAAGAGAGTTGGATCCGACATCTTCCGCTGGTAGAGTTTTCCTATAACAACAGCTACCATGCTTCTATTAAGATGTCTCCGTTCGAGGCACTTTATGGTCGAAAGTGCCGTAGTCCCGTCTGTTGGGATGTCCCCGGTGAGGTGAAGATTTTGGGCCCGGATTTGTTGGCTCAGACTATTAATGTGGTGAATGTGGTCCGATCTAGGATGAAGTCTGCCCAGGATCGACAGAAGTCGTATGCTGATGTTCGTCGCCGACCTTTGGAGTTTTCAGTTGGTGATCTTGTGTTCCTGAAGTATCACCCATGAAAGGGGTGAAACGGTTTGGAATTAAGGGCAAGCTCAGCCCTAAGTTCGTTGGCCCGTACCCTGTGATCAGAGAGTGGGCGAAGTTGCTTATAAGCTGGAATTGCCTGCATCTATGGGTAAGGTTCACGATGTCTTTCATGTTTCTCAGTTAAGGAAATATGTTAGTGATCTCGAGCACGTGTTGGAGCCCGAGATTGTGGATCTCGAACCAGATTTGACTTATGAAGAAAGGTCGGTGAAGATCACTGATTGCCGTGAGAAGCGTTTAAGGAACAAGGTTGTACCTCTGGTGAAGGTTCTGTGGCGCTGTAATCGGTTTGAGGAAGAAACGTGGGAAACCGAGTCTTCGATGCGAGTTAAGCATCCTCACCTCTTCGAGTAAGGTAAACCTCGATTTCCTATCTGCTTATTCTTAGTTTCGAGGATGAAACTTTCTTTTAGTGGGGAGGATTGTAACACCCGCTATTTTTCCTCGCATTTTTATTCTTTCTGTTAGGACTCCGTCTTAACTCTGTCACCTTTCGGCCTCATATTTCATCATTTTACTAAGTTCTATTTTAATTTTTGTTTAATGATTTTTATTTTTCATTCTAAAGATTTTAATCCTTTTAAATCCATTTATTTGGTTTCTTCGTAAACTAATTTATTTTTTCCGCAAGGAATTCTATTTGTCTTCGAATTGACATTTTTAAACTCGGATTTAAGTTACTCATTTTCCTAAAAATGTTTGAATACGTTTCTATAATATTTTCAACAAGTAAATATTTTTATTTACAAAAATTTAGTCGTTAATGATTTTATTACGAAGTTTCGCGAATAATTATTTTCTTCGCGAGGTTTATTCGAATTACCATGAATTGCCTTTAACAATTTTATGATTATACTTTTTATCAACTTATAAATTATTTGAGACCATTTCCTCACCTTTTGGACCGACTAAGTTCTGGTTACAAATTTTATTACGTATTATTAATACGTTTCATTTTATCACGTTAAACCGTAAACGTATGATTATTTTTCTTCCATTTATACCTTGCATTATTGTAAAGACTCTTCATGCTCCTCTTCCTCCTTGTTGGCCGACCACTTTAAGGATTAGGCACCTTGTTTTCTTCACCAAATTTAATACCATTTATGCTAAAACCCTTACATCCTCTTCATTCATTTTTGTCATAAAAAAAAATATTCATCACCTTTTCTTTTCTTACTTTGGCCGAGTATTCCCTCCACTCTCTTAGGCAGATTTTTGCTCCATTTCGAGTCTCAATCGTATCGCTTTTATCGTCATAATAATCCTCTTTCCGATTCCTTCGTTAAGGTAATAATCGACGTCGTTTTCGATCATTATTTACCTTAATTTTTATTAGTTTTCTCATGGTATTTTTCTGCCATGATTTTCGTGTTTGGTAGGATTTGTGGACGATCCCGAGGCCGACGAATATACAATCGATTCAGACTTGGAGTAGTGGTAACGTCGATGTTACTCGGTATTTCATGATTTTAATTGAGTATTTGCATGTATATATTTTTTATGTTTTGTTTTGGACAATATATGTATGTCTTAAAATCTGGAAATTTTTAAAAGTTGAAAATTTGCATGTTTCGATATTTTTATCGCTTTTACGAGATTAACGATTAAACCGTCATATTAATTTGTAAAATCGTAATATTCGGCCTAAACATGTAATATATGTTTATATTCTGGAAAAATGTTGTTTTTGATGATTTTAATAATTTAGTATTTTTCTGATATTTTAGTTATCGATTATTGAATTATTACCGTTTACGGACAAAAACGATTAAAAGTCGATATTTAGTTCTGGTACTTAAACATTTTATTTTAATCTGATTTTTGACTTGGTGAAACTTTCTGATGAAATAAAATTTTCTAAATTTTGTTCATAATTTTTCAGAATTTTTAAGTGGATGAATTAATTAATCACTTTAAATCATCGTTTATCGTTAAAACCGTGTTTGTCGTTTAAATTCTCGATTTCTGGTCTTAGGATTAAATCTTGAAAAAAATGTGATTCTGATGATTTCATATTAAAATGTAATTTTATGAATTTTAGTGCCCTAATAAATGTTCGGAACGATAAGTTTTATTAATGGAATCGTTAATTGTGAAAACGGGTTTTAAAGACGGTTTTGACGGGATTTATTAAATTCGGAGTTTTTGGAAATCTGGAAAAATGGTAGATTCTGGAAAATCATGATTTTTAGGTTTAATAATAATTCTTGGATATTAATACTTAAATCGTTTTGTAATTACTATTTTTATTAATCGTTATTGTCGAGATTGGACGATTAACGAGAAAACGCTTTAAAAGCCGAGTTTTAGGGTTATGGAAAATTTTCTTTTCTGGACAGAATGTCCATAATATACTTTAACTATTTTACGTAATTTTTGTACTATTTATTAAAGTTTTTAATTAATAAGTATTGATTTTCGGACAAATTGTGATTTATCATTAAAATGCTTCGTTTTACCTAAAAGAATTACTTTTCCTGCAATTTTGAGAGTATTTAAATCTGAAACTTTAAGAGTTAAATCATCCCTTAACATACTCTAAATATATTTTTTGGTTTAATTAAATAAAGACGTTCAAATATTTAATTTGATATTTGCCGTAAAATCCTATTTATAATTTTATTGTCGAAACTAATAATAATTAGGGAATCTTAGCTTTATAACTTTTGAAAACACCCTAATTAGTAATATTAAAATTTTTAAGACATTTTTAATCAATTTATAACGCTTATACGATATTTTAATAATTTCGTAAAATTTAATGTTCACTTTGGTAATTAATATCGTTAAGGCCGAAAGTACTAGTTTTATAAATCTACATTGTCTACTAAAATGTTGCATTAGTACGAACTAACATTTTGACTAATTTGACATAATGCTATTTTTAGTATGGTTTCTAAAAATAGAAGTTTCCTAAAATAGAAAGTTTCTTCTTTTGAAAAGTGATCATTTTCTTTTGTTCTCTTACTATTTATAATGATCATATCTTTTGAAAATCGATAATGACTTTGTTTTGGAGTTACGGATTAAGGACAAACGTGGGTTTAGAGTAATATAATATGGGGTTTACGGTTTTGCCATCAACTATAAGGCTAGTGTATCAGGAATCGGTACATTGGTTGTTGAACCGGGTGACAGGTATCCCGGAAGTTGTGTACATTTTGACCTTAAGCTTAGGCCACGCAGTAAGTCGCCGTCATAAGTTGAACTGGGTGACAGGTAATCTCAGGAGGGGTGTGCATTATCTTAAACTAGGGCCACGCATTTATAAGTCACCGCTCTATTATGGTGAGTAGCCTACTTAGAGACCGAAGTTTGATTTGTTTGAACTAAGTTCTCGAAGCTAGTTTTTGGTATTCTCCTAGTGAAAGTCTAGATTCTACATTAATCCTATCCATAACGCCATTTTGAATATTTTTATTGTTATCGATATAATTGGTTTGCAGGTGGGCAAATATTTTTATGTTTCCTCGGAAACCCATTTTTATATTTTGGTTTTGCGCTGAAAGCTTATTTTAATATGCTGTTTTACTTTTTTTTTTTTTTTTTCTTTCCATTTTTACTATTTTTCCTATATTAGTAATTACTATTTTAAAATCCTGTTATACGGCTGGGGGAACGTTGACGTTGCTCCTCACTGATTGTGACTGTTATGTTTTTAACATGACAGGTGGTATGCATGTTTCCGGGTGTGGGCTAGCGAGCAGACAGGATCCTTACTCGATTAGTTTTAATAATTTTGTTTTGTGGATTGTTAAACCCCTTTGTGGATTTATTTAATTTTGGCCATTTTATTTAGGGCCTAATGTTTGACTTTACCATTTAAATTTTTATCAAAACATAGTTACAGCGTGTTATAATCCCGACTCTACAGTGTTTCCGCCACTATATCGAGTTATAATTTCTAGGGGATTACATGATGAGTGGAAAAATTATATAATATACTTTCAACTTTTTATTTTAATATGTAAATAAAAATATTTTCTTATCTGATTGGAGTATTATGCCATCTTCTAATTTGTTAACAAAATTTATAACTAAGTTGAATATATACGAGGATGTATTTTGATTCATGACGATTGGTTTCATGATAAAAAACAAAAATTATAAAATATCACCACTAGTTTTGTAAAAAAAAAATGTTCAGTAAAATATATAAGTACGGAGTATTAAATTAGATTACTCGATTATCTTCGGCAGTTTTATTTATTTTTTCAAATCAAAGTGTAACTATTAAAATGTGAAAAGTTAATAGGTTATCAATTAAATATTTATATGTAATCACAAAATATAAAATTCTGAGTACACCGTGCATTACTGCGCGGGATCTGTACTAGTAACTCTATGAATTCTGTGTAAAAGTGCTGGTGACCGTTGTCCTCTGGATACTTGTTAAACTTATTATCGTAATGTTATGTAACTGGATTGTATGTGTTTTATACTATGTCCGGAGTTATGTCAGAGGTTCATTGATGATGCCAAGAGGGGGAAAATTTAAAACATATGTCTTCAGACCAAATTCTTGTTCCTTCCTTGTTAGTCCTTAGTGTTTACATCTAGTATTTTGTATAAGTATTGTTTCCTCTCCTTCAAGCTTATAAACCCTTTGCTATTCTAGGGTTACAACCCTTAAACCCAAGACCTGTTACGAGTATTAACCGAATAGACAAAAGCAGAGGGATAACAATTATACCTTATTTGCAGCGGAACAACATATTAATAAGAATAATAAGAAATATAATAACCCATAAGTATATATAATTCCCCACGGACAGAATAAAGCAACCCAGATGTGATGCCTCCGTTGGTATCCACACAGGTACGGAACTGCGGTGTATATGCTAGTATAAGGGTTTTGTGAGACGGTCTCACAAAATTCTCTCTCTATAATATATGAATCAATACTCTGAATTGTATATCTGGTTCATCATATGAACCTCCTTATATAGGAGATATAGGTTACCTACTTAACCTAGAAGTTATTCATTGGTATAATTAGATTATCACAGTAACTCTAATTACCATAACCCGACAGGACAACTGAGTCGTATTATTACTGACCCGATATATTTAATATATCGATATATATTAATATATCCCGTACACATTGTGTGTGACCCAATGGGCCCACTTAAGACTACCAGACATATAACTTATTTATATGTCAACCCGACATCGACCTCTAGCAAGGCATATCGGATACATAGACTTAAGCAGGTAAATCCGTAGGACAGTGGACATAACTCCTTCAGTCTCCCACTTGTACATGTCCTCCCGAGAACAGCGTTAAGTCTCTTTGCTACTATTATATCCAATTGAGAATGAGGTAAGAAGAAGTGTCATCCTCGCATGTCTCAATCTTTTACTCGAATCTCTGAGTTGACTTGTTAAAAGAGCAGATAGATGACAATCATCCTATCTGAGCGCGGCCACGCATTTGCACAAGTCACACTCTTCGAGTGGCCAAGAAACAGTAAATTCCTTTCAATAAAGGAAGAGCAAATCCCCTCTTGTCTAACCACATCCTTTCACATGATCCATGCATGCCCAATAACCATCCGTAGCCCCCTTTCACAGCTGACGAGGAAAAGTATCAAAGCATGCACATCACATGTATAGAATAGTCAAAGACTCAGGTCTAAAGACCGTACAAGTTTATAACATGCAAAGAACTTTACTGACATTAAGCAAAATCTTAGTAAAATCCTTTTCGGCGGGTCTGTCTAATGCATGTTCTTAACATACACCCGTGTGCCTGGTTTAGTATCTCAATACCTATGACTCAAGGAACTTAGTCATCAACCAAGTCACACAGTAGTCATTTAAGGGTATTCAAATGTCCCAACACAATACCCTGACTAGAGACAAAATAATTACGTCATCCAAATAGAGTTCCAAGATTAAGTCACGTACTTAGTGATCTATTTCATCAATGTAAATTATTTAGGGACAAAATTCGGTTACATTAACCAAATGACAATATGTCATACATATATCAATTATCGAAATAACTCCCACTAAACCAAACACCTCTAAAAGTACTAAGACCACTCGCTCATGCGTCTTATACCAATCATAACAATATGATCTTTATATAGAGGAGGTTTCGGGACATACAACATTTGTATCGGTTATTTACAAACATATAATCAATCTACCTTCTCTCAATTAAGGCAAACTGTTAGTTTCATAAGCAACAAGTTGCTTCATAAACTTTAAAGTTGAGTGTGTGCTTGATTCGTAATCAAACGTCTATTTGCTTCAAAAGCAATAGAACACTAACTTTAGTTACAATATTAGTCATAAATTTTTTGTTTGGAACCATTCCAACACACAACTTCTTATCCAAAACAAAATTTACTGAGATTACAATCTCACGTCATCTTTATCTATTTGGAAATATGAATCGTTGTAACTTGTTTACAATAATTCGCTTATCACATCATGCGCATCCCTTAAATAATTCCCTTTTGCTTCTTAAGCTCATAAGAATAATCCTTAGATTGCAGTCTAGTGACACTCACCAGATTAGTATCTACTTGTCACACGAGTACATAATAAACACATTTCTTGCAAAGTTTCATAGACTAAAGCAATCAAATGTCGCTTAGTTAGAGAAGTATGTCACTTACATACCAAATCATAACAATAAATTAAATGCACTCCCACTAGCCTCTTGTACACAATTTGTCTCTCTTCCTCTCAATGGAAAACAAAACATATTTGAATTACCACATTGAGAACGAAGTTACTACTCCATAATACTTGCTCCAATCAAATTGGATCATTCACAGTTGTCTGGCCATTCTGATAATATGAAATTCATATGATGTGTCTCATACACCATCTTGTACATTTCTTTTCAAGAAATATATTCCACATACATTTGTTCAAAACTCATCATGATGAGTGATGACATTCAAAATGCTAAATCAATCTTAATAGACTTAAGCATAACGTTGTAAAAAGGTTTTTCCATAGTCATTACTATGAGATCAATCCTTAACTACCAACTATGCTTCACAGATACTCTTATATCAATCTACATCGTCTTTATATTGAAGACTGTTCTTCACTATAAGACCCATTTAACCAAAGTCAATACTTGGTAGTTATGGTATATAAAATCTATTAGATTTTATGTGAATTTTGGAGTCTTTGTCCATTATTGTTTCATCATAGGTCAAACCTATGTAGGGTAATACTTTACAGGTAAGATGATCATGAATTTTCATGGATGCATCAATATCCTCTTCAACAGTTGTAGAGAAATCCTGTTAATCTTGAACAATTTAAGGTCGATTCTACTCCCATTGTTTCTATTAGAAATCACATATTTTTAAAAGAAACATACCACTCCATGCAACAAAACAATTTTGTTATTTGGATGGTTTGTAGAATTAACATAATACCCTTAATAAAACACATGCCATAATTGAGTCTAAATTCTAGAAAACAATTTTCTTTAAACTTGACTTGATAATTAAGAAAAGACTTTTAAGAACATTTTCAATCCATATCTCATATGGTGTCTATTCTCCGACTTATATGGACAATCTCATCAACATTTGTACAAAGACTTTTATAGTGCATAAGCTTCTAAAGCGTCACTAAAATCTGCATATGACTCATCATAGACCAAATCATATCAAATATGGTTCGATGTAGTTTGAAACACTTTTCACTACTTCTAAGATGATCACAATCTTTTAGTTCAATTCCTCCCTGTTTCGATCATATCGAACGACTTGCACCAACTTATTAAGTTGATCTTGTACTTTCATCTGAATTTCCTTGAACAATTCAAAGCATTCAGTTTCAAATTTCATCAAATGAACAAAACCATACATGTTACCCATTTTTGCAACACTACTAGTTAAACTCACATGTATCTGTATATGTGTGATCCAACAAGTCTAAGTATCCTCCCACTACAAATAATAGGAGACACTTCTAATGTCATTTATCCATCTAAACAAAATTCATTTAACTTAGTTGATCCTTATCAATAATGTTTATAATTTCATCATTATGAAACTTATTCTTATGTTTCTTGTCTCATGGATTAAGGACATTGTCATAATAGGTAAAACTTGAGTCGAGGGACTTGAACCTTTTGGTTGTTATGTTACGAGTTAAAGCATTCACTACTAGGAATGTAGAGCTCAATAATCATGTTACCCTTATTGTAACTCATACTCTTGCAAAATATAGAGCAACAATTGTTCAATTTATTAAAACTTTTCATGTCCATACATGAAACAGAATCAATATTCTTGCTTATGACTAGTACAATAATAACAACTATTCAATTCCAATATTCAGCTTTATGGTAAAATTAAGTGATTTTCCTTTTATATATGAAACAACAACGTTTGTCCATTTCATCATAAAACACTTCACTTATATGCCATTATTCTACCCTCTTTGAGCCATCACATCCACAATGTAATAGTTGCATTTGATATCTTATACCAACAGTAGAATGAAAGTAACAATTACGCTAGTAACATACACCAGAAGTAATACTTCAATAATTGATTTGCAGATTTTCTAGACATTTCTAGAAACTATCTACCAATGTCATATATAATCTAAATTTGGCAACAAGTTTGGGTATTACAACGATTGTGCTTCCCTTACTTTAACCAACGTCTTCGATTCATTAATCATTATCTTAAGCAATTTTTTTAATGAACTCATAGAACATTAGTATTATTTGCCTTCTTGATACAATGTTCAATCGTCTTTTAATATCTCATGCTAAAAGGTGAGAAACCTTATTAAGTCACCTATTTTATTCATAATAAAGTGACCTAAACTTAGGACTACTTGAAACGATTTCAATTCCTAATTCTTTAGAAAGAAGCATCCAAAGTTTCCTGATTATCAATATAATCACTCATCATATGACATATGGATTAATCGAATAGTCTTTAACATTTTTCTCACTTAATGGGAATGGTTCCCTTTATTGAAACAATTGATTTTGGTACTTATTGTCATCTTCATGACTCTAATTATACAGTCCATACTGTACATTAACATTGGTAATAATTTGTCGGAATTATCCTTCACAAGGACAAAATTCATATCTCAAATTTTGAGAACAATTCTCAAGATACCAATCGACAAGGTTGAACAATTCAAACTCATCTTTAATAAATGTGATAAAGGGACTAAATTACAACTACAAGTATATGCAAAGTAAAACGATAATAAATATTAACAATTTTAAATAATTTTAAGATAAAATCAAGAAAACTACCCTCAAGTTCGCATAGTATTCCAAGATCCTAAATCTTTTGTCGTTCAAGTGAACTTGGGCTCACTGCTCAAGCTCCAAAAGTAAAGGTAAACAACAAAATTGTCAATTACATCAATATGTAATTCTTGGTTCGTCGGAATTAGTCATCATATGACACCAACCATTTGCCTCAAAGCCCAAGTCCGACTTGATAGCAATGTTAAGCAAACCAGACTGAACCTGTGGGTAACCGTTACCCACCTACTCAGTCCATACACATCGGCAAAGCACCGCTTAGGCAGTCACTTCAACCAATGATATGAAATTGTTGTAGTGATCAGTTCTGGAAAGGCAATACTTAATATTTGTGCGAGGGATTAAATGCATATGGGTCTTAATCATGCTGCTAGGTCAACTTACAAGGCAACCTAAACACACAAATCACAAGTCTCAAACAATAAAAATCATTCATCATATGACATAATAATTCAATTGTTACTAGTGATTTGTGCATTAAACAAGTTAAAAGATCCCATATTTTGATTCGTAGTCATATCACAATTCGTAATTGCTTTTTGGTTTGAACAATTTCACCAATATCTTTCATTTTTCCAACTACGAGGAACAATTTCCCACCCGGAAAAATTAGACGGATATACAAAAATCGATTCACAATCGATCTGCAACTTATAATTGTCATATAGATGAACAATTCATCAAAATCAAATAAGATTCGAGAAACTCTTTTTCCGATCTATTTATGATAATATGATAATTGAAATGCATAATATTATTTACCAATTTAGAAAACTAATTTTTCATTGATTCGGAAAAATAAAATATAATCCATGTTTGATTCAGAATCAACACACAAACGCAAGAAAATTACTTTTCTTAAAAGCGTCACCCGACCCGACACCATGTCGTCCGAGTAAATATTGTGTCGTCTTGGTCAAACCTTTGTCGTCCGGGTCATCCCGTTCCAACCGGGACACACCCGTGCCTTCCAAGTCATACTCGTGCCAACCAAGTCACACTCGTTCCGACTTACAAAAATCGAGTCTTGTCCTAATCATATTAGGACTCATCGTTAATAAAATTCTAGTAATTTTAATTTCTCAATTTCAATCGAATTTTGACCAATCTTATTAGCCTCATCGTCAACAAGGAAATCGAGGATTATGATGGGAAAATAAATTAAAACATAATCTATATTATATCTCAAAATTAAGGATTAATTTCATAATTTAACAATTTAAAATCACAAATTAAGATACCCTAAACATAATCGGTAATTACTAGATTAATCTCATATGAAGTGATAGATCATTGGGTTAAATAATGAAGGGCGGCAACAAGTTTGCAAAAACTAATGATAAATATCAAACAATCACTTTAACATGCACGTACAAAGACCAATGTCATATCAATATCTATCCCCAAAGTTCACACACCACAAACCCAAAACTTACTTTCAGCATGCAAATATGAGAGGAATAAAAGAACAATTCTTATTGGCACACCGCAAGATCCACACCGCAACATACAGATTATCATGAAAAAGTCATGCAAAAAGGCCCTTATATTGTTACCTCACGGTAAACATCGAATGATTTGATAACGGATCTTGCAAATAATCAAATTAATACGCAATAGAATCCCTCATAACCAATTATGAGACAAAGATTCACGTCGATTTGATTAATACTATATAACAAAGGCTCAGATACCACTGTAGGGTTACAACCCTTAAACCCAAGACCTGTTACGAGTATTAACCGAATAGACAAAAGTCGAGGGATAACAATTATACTTATTTGCAGCAGACCAACATATTAATAAGAATAATAAGAAATATAATAACCCAGAAGTATATATAATTCCCCACTGACAGGATAAAGCAACCCAGATGTGATGCCTCCGCTGGTATCCACACAGGTACGGAACTGCGGTATATATGCTAGTATAAGGGTTTTGTGAGACGGTCTCACAAAATTCTCTCTCTATAATATATGAATCAATACTCTGAATTGTATATCTGGTTCATCATATGAACCTCCTTATATAGGAGAGATAGGTTACCTACTTAACCTAAAAGTTATTCATTGGTATAATTAGATTATCAAAATAACTCTAATTACCATAACTCGACAGCACAGCCGAGTCGTATTATTACTGACCCAATATATTTATTATATCGATATATATTAATATATCCCGTACATATTGTGTGTGACCCAATGGGCCCACTTAAGACTACCAAACATATAAATTATTTATATGTCAACCCGACATCGACCTCTAGGAAGGCATATCAGATACATAGACTTAAGTGGGTAAATCCGTAGGACAGTGAACATAACTCCTTCAGCTATATGATAACTAATCTTGATAGACTAACCTTTTGTGGGTGAACTTGGGACATTAAGTTTTTTGCTTAGGCTTGTCATCATCAAAGGGGGAATTTGTTGGGTTTGTTGATGACAATGCCTATTTAACTTGTCTCTTAGTTTAATCTTATAGGTTAATTGTCATTAGTGTGATAATTATCAAATGTGTTAATCCAAGAATATTGATATCAAGACAAGCCAAAGCTACCCAAGATAAAGATCAAGAACTTCATTTGAAGAGAATAAAAATGAGTCTAAGTCTATAAGTCACTTGTAAAGGCAACGTGTGTATATTCGGTACATCAGTATGTAATAGTCAGACAAACTGTTACATCGTTCGACAACTCTTAAAAGGATCAAAAAGATTTTGGTGGTGTTTGGCCTAGTTTTTTTATCTACTTCTACTTCTAAAAAACTTATACTTGGCCAAACACATATCTTTTGCATCCTTAAAACTACCTTTTAAAAGCCCAAAATCAGTTTTTTGTCCTCAAAAGTAGAAGTATCAAATTGATGCTTCTACTTTTATTTTACTTCAAAGACACTTTAATGCATAAATAATTAATTTGTATGTTGCAAAGATTTTAATAAAAAAATATAAATAGTCATTTATTCACATTTTTGCATTCTATACAAATAGAGACCCATCTTGATACACTTTTAAAACATAATTTTTCATTTTGTTTGGTAAAAAAACTCTTTTAGAAAAGTTATTTTGTAAAACGATAACCAAACAAATGCAGTTTTTCCGAGAAATAGCTTATCAATAGCTCATTTTAAAAAGGAGAAACTCTTGAACATAAGCATGGCCAAACACCACCTTTATTTTCAAAAGTTTAATCCTTATAGAAAAATCTTTTACGAAAAATAAAATTGACTTTGAAAAAAATATGATTTCTGAAAAATGGATGGGTTGGTTTCTTGTGCAACACAATGAACCCCTTCCCCAAGTTTTACAAAAAGATTGTCCATAACTTTTTAAGGTTCATTTGATCACTCACCTTTTCTAATCATCCACTTTAATCTAATGGTTTTTTCCTTTTATCCATTGGAAAAACAATGATTTCTATAAACCTTTGGATTTGAAATTATGTATCTTTCTTTTATCCAATTTTCACATCTATTATAAAAGAAACCCCCTTTGCTTCATTTATTTCTCAAGACTTTCAAACACATCAACTTTAAATCTGATATTGCATTTTATTCTTTAAAAGGTTTAAATCATAAAACATTTTGCAAAGTATTTTCAAAAAAAATTCAGTAATTTCAAAGTCACAGTCGAACACACTGTTATACAGAATCATATACACTCTTATCTAACTTGGTTAGAATTGTAATCTTTGTAACTTTCTAAGATATTAAGAGTCATAGCCGGAGTAGGCTATTGGTCGTGACCAGAGTAGGTCATTGGTGTGTTAGAGACGGAGTAGTCTCGTAAACTCAAAATCGCAACCGGAGTAGGTTGTTGGTCGTAATCGGAGTAGGTTATGAGTCGCTTTGTTATTGTAAGGGTCTTTTGATTTTGGAGTAGATTTCTAAAGAAAAGCAATAAGAAAAGCATTGGACGTAGGCCCTTAGAGAGTTAGAGTGTTGGCCGAACCAATTCAAAAATATCGTGTTCTTTATTTTCCGCTGCATCTCTTTGATAAAACATGTTATTTAGCTTTTCTTTTATTTGCTCAAGCTTCAACCTTAGTTTTAGTTGTGCTATATCTTTACATGCAATAGTCGCCTATAATGTGACATTCGTCTGTAGCTTCTCATTCTGCTAAGCGAATCGAATACAGTCTGACAACAGTCGCTCATACTGTGGCCTTGGTCTGTAGTCGTACTCCTTGCTAAGACAAGCGTAACATTCTGATTGTCCGTTACGTGTTAAGTTTAGTACTTGTTTACTTTTTGTTTTCTATTTCCACTCAACTTACTTTAATTAATAAAGATTAAGTTGAACTTTTTAAAAGGTACCTAATTCACACCCTCCCTCTCTTAGGTACTTAGGGATCCATAAACTCTTCAGAAAGGATCCACTGTATTCCTCTCGGATCTTACATATTCAATTGAAATCACATTTTCTCTGATCAGATTCCTTACGATTCCATGTCTTAAGCGAATGTGTCTTTGATGCGGGTCAGATTGTCGCCTATCTAAAGTGATCAAATAAAATTTATAACTCCAACTGACTACTACGTAGTAACGATAAGTCGGGATCGATCCACAAGAACGGAACACATGGGAAGTTGAGTCTAGGTCTAGTCTATGATTGGGATCTAAGGGGGGTATTGAGGTTGGTCACGAACTAAACTAATGAGAATGAAACTAGAATAACTAAGAAAAATCAAATAGAGGAAAGGTGTTAGGGGGAGTCGGGAATCGGAAATCGGGTTTTATGAGTCTCATAATTATGGGTCGGTCAGAAAGTCAATAGAGGGAGAATGCAACCTTTCGATATCTTCAACCAACTTATCTAGATCCCGTTTTCGCGGCGAAAAAGGATAAATCTCAAGTCAAGGTAACTCCCACTCCGAGTTTCCCCATATTGATAAGAGTGAGTCAAGGTCGATCTAGTTGGCCGGACTAAGTCAACAATGACACAAAAACCTCAAACATCGGGTAAAGTTTCGCTCGATGAAAAATCTAACCAAAAACTCAAAAATCTCGTAGGGTGAAATTTCTCCCGGTCATATCTCATCGGGTGAAACTTCGCCCTCTGACTTCCGTGAGCCGTAACTCTCTCGTTTGATCTTCGATTGGGTCGTGTGATATGTCGTTAGAAAGCTAAGAAGATAAGCTTTTACCTACAACTAGAATCGCTTCGATCTGAGGTCTAGAACTTTAGATATATCCATTTAAAGTTCGACCTCTCCGGTGAAGATGCCCAATGGACTATAGTTTTTCCCTTTTGCTCAAGATTTCACCTCTTGGGTTTGGAGTTTGGACTTTAATCATGCTTTGGTATGATATTCGGCTCCCTTGTGCCCATATAAGCTCGAACATACTCTCGACAATGGATTCCTATCTAAATAATAGGAAAACTACCCAAAAACACGTAAAATGCACAAGAGAGGTCGCTAGAGTGAGAAAGACTCAAAAAAGGCGATAATCGCTCACAAATCTCACAAAAGCGATAGGAAAACGAGCTTAGATGGGTGGAAAAATGGTCCAAATTTGACACACATCAATTTCCCCACACTAAACCGTTGCTCGTCCTCAAGCAAAGACTCAAAAGGAAACTAAGTAATACTACTACTAGGCTAGACTACGATAAGCCGACACAAGGCAATTAACGAGCCCGCTCCGTCCCTTCAACTCACATTGGAGTACCTATGAGGTACGGTACTTCAATGCAAGGCAAGTCGAGTCTTGCTCAAAATTGCGGATGCAACTAAAACACAAGAACATAAAACAAAAGAAACACACACATAAAGATAGTTGCATCCAAAGAAGAAATTAAATCGCCGAATCCCTCATCAAAACGGCGGGGAAAGCACCGGTGTCAAGTTTGAGACAAGTGAGAACACCACCAAGCTAGCTACTCAAGTTGACATGGACATAATTCTAATAGGATGACAACCAAACAATGAAAACATGGAAAATTTACCAAGGTCCTTCTAGTCCACTAAAATGCTTACGACGGGACGATAAATGGAGCAGATTGGAGTAAACCATGGAGTTAGTAAGCACTAGAGGTAAGTGTTATCCCGTCTCCTAAGCTTAGCCTAGAGGGTCGTCCCAAACTCGAGAAGGCCAATTACCCCAAACAAAAAGTGAGCAAGTGTTTGCAAAATGGTAAGGATCGACTAATCATCGCTATCTTCCTTCCTCGGGACTCCGTCCTCTAGTAGGTACTTCACGGCGATATGTCGATCAAGGGTTTATTTGGATTTGGGAATGTTTTTTGAGATTTGATTTTCTTTTGGGTTTTCTTTCCCTTTCCTTTTTGATTTCGTTTGAGGGCTTTTTTTTTTTGCAGAAGCCCTTCTTCATTTTCCTCCCTTTTTGCTTTGAGTAGCCCATATTTGGCTAAATGATGCATTTGAGATTCATGGCCAAGCGATGCTTTTTTGCGAACTTATTTTGTGGAAATGTATGAATGGTAGGTAAATAGGCAAGTCGGGTATGTATCCCCTCTGAACCCACAAAAAAGATGGAAATTTGAACTAAAAGGTGGCTTCTCAAGTAAGGTCACCTAAGAGAACGAGAAACGGTAACCAAGACCTTTCACTCCATGGGTGATCAAAGTGGTCAAAGGCAAATCCCGATGTAGACTCCTAGTAGAAAAGATGGACTCATGGTAAAAATTCAATGTAATCATTGGTTCAAGGTCATTCTACTAGAATATTGTCCAAAAATCAAAATGGGTTCCTAACGAGGAAGTGGTAAACACTCGACACTAACTCAAAATCGGGTTTTCGAAAACCTTTACCTAGACATACTATACAAAAATGAAAAAGGACACAAAAGAGCAAACAAACAAGTAAAGCCAAGCACTCTGATCTCCATCAATAGTCAACACAACCATAGCCACCAATTTCAAAATGTTCACCAAGTGAACCTCTAAACAGCATACAAACCCATACTCCTATGTAAATAAGAGAAAGGAAAAAAACAAAGGTAAAAGATATTACCGATTGGTCTTCAATTTTGCTACCTTACATCCATATGCTATTAGGTTGGCGGCATAGCAGTGAGAAAGGAGAGAGCAAAGCAATACGAGGGACACTAAAATGAAAAGAAAAATGAATTTTTTTTTTTCGGTTTTTTAAAACAAAAATGAAAAGGAAATAAAGGAAAGGATAGTAGATCCCTCTCCCACACTAAAACTATAGATTGTCCTCAATGGCCAAGTAGGGAAAAGATCGAAAAAGACGGAAAAAGAAAAATAAGAAAAATCTTTTTGGACTTTTATGATTTTCAAATATTTTTGGGATTTTTCGAAATTTTTGGTATATTTGGGAAGGACGGAATTGAATTTTGTAGTGAGTAAGTGGGTATAGGTGATCCGGCCAAGTCGTCGGGTGAAGTTTCACCCCGTCATGTACCATTGGGTGAAATTTCACCCGACGGGTTTTCTCGTGAAAATCCAATCTGCAAATTTTTTTTACCACCGGGTGAAGCTTCACCCGGTGAAATTCTCGTCGGGCAAAGTTTCGCCTGACAGTGTCTGTACAATTCTGACAGTTTTGGCAAATTCTGGGATTTTTTTCGTAGGACGAAGTTTCGCCCGGTCAAATTCTCATCGAGTGAAGTTTCACCCGACGGAAAGTCTTCAGCAAATATCCCAATGGTGTGGCATAATCCCATCAGGTTAAATTTCACCCGACGGAAAGTCTTCAAATATCTCACTGGGCGAAGTTTCGCCCGGCGGTCTTGTATACTCAATTTTTCCGCCTTGCCAAATTAAGGCTCATCAAGGATCACCTTTTAAAGTGTATGTCTTCCCCCACACTTGTACGATTTCGTGCTTCTTATCCTTCTTCCCCCACACTTGAACGAGGTACCTACAAACAAAAATACACAAACAAACACACACAAAAAAACGTAAATATGTACAAAGGGCTTGAGGTACCTCCCAAGAAGCGCGGTTTTTAGGACCGCCAAACCTACAATCAAGATCATCATTTAACCGGGATGCCACAACCGATAACCAAGGCCACTCATCACGTCAACCATGTCATAGTAAGGCATATCCCTAGGTTTACTATACTCATTGACCTCTATAGTGAGAGGTAGGCTAAGAGAAGAGTCAAGGTTCACTATATCCTCAAATTCAACAATAAAGCACATATCTTCTCTAGTGGGAGGGGAGGAATCACTAGCAATAACATAAGAGACTTTGTTAGTCTCATCAAAAATCACCTCACCCTTCCAAACCTCTTCTTCTTTGTTCTTAATCACATTCTATTCAAAAGACAAATCAAGGATCAAACAAAGTTCATTGAAAGAATTTTTCCAATCATCCTCAATCATGAATTCATAGGAAGAGCTAGTGTCAAGACACAAGGGGTCAAAGAAAATAAGAGGCTCATCCTTGCTCAATAGAAGTGGTATACATGGTGATCTCATCAAAGTGTTGTTCCTCAAACAAGGGGTTATACCAAGGCATCAACGGTTTTACCCCTTTAATCTCAAAGCTATCACCAAAAGAGCCTTTAATTTCCTCATTCCAAGAGCTTTCAATTGTGTCACCTTCCTCAACAAAGTTTTCATGTGTAAGGGATTCAAAGCACAAAGGATCAATGGTTACGAGAGGTTCATCCCAAATACAAGGTTTAGAGAAATCGATCTCTGGTGTCCTCTAAAGGGTGTTCCTAAAAAATGGACTCAAAGACAACCGTTTTGAACTCAATATTCTCCAAATAAGTGTTCTCAACCTCACTCACCAAAGAATCCATAAGGTAGGTGTCTAAAGAAGCATGACTCAAAGTACTTGAAAGAGGAGTAAGGTTAAGTTCATTTACCTTTGTTTCAAGAATGTACTCCAAGCAACTAACCTCAAGACTTTCGGCATAGTGACTTTCTTCACCATGAAATCCTGCTTCAATAACATCTGCTTCCTTGCTTGTTGTAACATTATCACCTACACACGAATCACAACCAAGCACAACCTCCAAAGGCTCTTGAGATAAAGAGGGAGACATTGAATCTCTTCCAACAACAATGTCAAAATCAAATGATGGCAATGTAGATGATATGCAAGATGAAGAAGATGGTAAAGACACAATAGAGCTATGATCAAGCATACATTCATCATTCTTATCATCTAACAAAGAGTTTTCGAATGGAGGGGCACAAGTCTTATCAAGTTCATATGTTGAGGGAGATGGGTCATGACAAGAATCAACAACATGAATATTATCATCAAGCACACAAAACTTTGCAAATTCTTCACCATAATTAGTAACAACATGATAATCAATATCCTCAGGCAAGATCTCATCGATAAACCAAGAAGATAAGGTATGGGTTTTGGGATTATAAAGGGCTACTAATTCAATAAGGTCAAAAGCTTCGTCGAAAGATTTGGAAGAAAAATCTCCCTCACATAAAGAATCAAGTAAAGTCCTAGTAGAATCGTTCATGCCCTTAGCAACTGTCAAATACAAAGACCTCTCGGTAAAGTGTTTGCCATCTAAATAGCAAAGATAATGTTTCAATCTAGGCAAGTAATTTCCTAAATCCTCATCTTCTCCTTGAGGAAAAATAATATGCAACCGAATTGTGTTTTTACCAACAAGACTCCTCAAACTTCGTTCAACAACACTCGTAGCACTCACCTCCAAGATTACGTTACTACTACTCTCACGAAGACAAGTGTTAGTAGAATGATTCTTATGGCAAGTAGTATCTTTTTGTTGAGGGTGGATGGAAAGATTAGGAGGGGAGTAGGTGTCAAAAGAATGCATATCATTCCTAACGTTATTGACAAGAGCATTCCTTGAAGGATATCTAGGTGAAGCAAGTGCATATTGAGAATTGTTATAACGTGAAGGAAGGTGAACATCATAGGTCTTCATGTAATCAACATCATTGTTCACATAATAATTCAAAGGGGTTTTGGGGAGATTAGAGGGACACACATCAAAAGAATGACCAAATATACCACATGAACCACAATTAACATCATGCATAAGCAATTGGGGTGAGGGGCACAAGTGATGTTGATTAGAATCATTAGCCATACTTGAAATAAGTTTCCATCTATCGTGATAAGGCATACAAGTGAACATACCCTTACAATTCTTCTCAATCACATTTCTAACATAAAAAAAAGACTCCATTATAGATCATATGACAAAATTCCCATTTTTCCACACGAAGATTATATTGATAAATGTAATTCGCTAGTCGTTCCCAAAAAATATGAAATGACTCATTTTGAACTTGGGGAAAATAAAAAATTGTCATGATTCAAATCTAAAACTATATTTTTTTTCCTTTTGTTTTTGAGAGAGGGGGGAGAGAAGGGTATCACCGCGACGAGTGTCTGTAACCTTAGAGCATGGAATATCCTCTAGGGCTGGGATCGAAGAGAAACGATGAAGAACCTCTCTTGTGGACAACTCAAGTAGCAAGTGAGACTCCTAGCATCAAGTGGTACTAGAGAAGAGGAAATAAAATGAAAGCAATAACCAAGCAATCAACTAAACTAAAACTCAACTAATTTATCGTCCTAGGCAACGATGCCATTTTGATGCGGGTCGGATTGTCGCCTATCTAACGCGATCAAACAAAATTTATAACTCCAACTACTTACTACGTAGTAGCGGTAAGTCGGGATCGATCCACAAGGACGGAACACATGGGAAGTCGAGTCTAGGTCTAGTCTATTGATTGGGATCTAAAGGGGGTTTTGAGGTTGGTCACGAACTAAACTAATGAGAACGAAACTAGAATAGCTAAGAAAAATCAAATAGAGGAAAGGTGTTAGAGAGAGTCAGGAATCGGAAATCGGAAATCGGGTTCTATGAGTCTCGTAATTATGGGTCGGTCACAAAGTCGATAGATGGAGAATGCCACCTTTCGATATCTTCACCCAACTTATCTAGATCCCGCTTTCGCGGCGAAAAAGGATAAATCTCAAGTCAAGGTAACTCCTACTCCGAGTTTCTCCATATTGGTAGGAGTGAGTCAAGGTCGATCTAGTTGGTCAGACTAAGTCAACAATGACACAAAAACCTCAAACATGATAAATCAACAAGCATGCAACCCAACCACAAATCCTCAATTCATATTACCCAAGATATTTCTCCCTTAACCCCCTAACAAGTAAACTACTCACAATTCATAAAGAAAACTACAAAAGCAATAACAATGGAGATAATACCAAAAACATGCATAATGATGAAAACTATAGAAAATAAAACTAAAACAACGAAGCAAATTATGATCAACAAAAGAAACTATAAAGTGATCTAAAAACAACGAAAGTAAAATCAATAAAAACGATGCAATAACGAAAGAGCAATAGTAAAATCTAATCTAGAGAAAAGGGAGATGAAAAGAATTATACCAACAATGGAGAAAGATAACAATAAAGAAGATGAAGATACATAAAAATAAGAAGAAGCCTTGATGAAGAAGACAATGGATTTGTCACCAATCCCTTGATGATCTTCCAAGAACTTCAAGATTAAAACTAGAATTCCTTATAAAAGCTTGAATCTAAAGCTAGATGAAAACTATGTAGCTTCTATCTAATGGCTTTCTATCTAATTTAAGTAGTGTAATGAAAGGATGATCTAAAGTATGGTATTGTGCACATACTTAGGTTAACTATATACATAGTAGTAACTTAATGGATCACTAAATCAAAGCCTAATTCTAATCTCTACCCTTGAAATGAGACTTTGACCTTCAGATCTTCATAGGGTGAAATTTTGCACTGCGGATTCTCTCCAATATGGCCGAAATACCGTCGGGCGAAGTTTCGCCCTGTGGGGTGAAGTCTCTCCCGGCGACCTTTTTTGTCTGAAATGGCAATCTGGGGAGGAAACATCGTCGGGCGAAGTTTCGCCCGATGAAAACTCTAACCAAAAACTCAAAAATCTCGTAGGGTGAAATATCGCCCGGTCGGATCTAATCGGGTGAAACTTTTCTCTGTGACTTCAGAGGGCCATAACTCTCTCGTTTGATCTCCGATTGGGTCGTGTGATATGTCGTTGGAAAGCTTTCACCTTCTACTAGAATCACTTTGATCCGAGGTCTAGAACTTTAGATATATCCATTTGAAGTTCGACCTCTCCGGTGAAGATGCCGAATGGACTATATTTTTTCTCTTTTGCTCAAGATTTCACCTCTTGGGTTTGGAGTTTGGACTTTAATCATGCTTTGAAACGATATTCGGCTTCCTTGTGCCCATGTAAGCTTGAACATGCTCTCAAACAATGGATTCCTATCAAAATAATAGGAAAACTACCCAAAAACACGTAAAATGCACAAGAGAGGTCGCTAGAGTGAGAAAGACTCAATAAATGCGATAATCGCTCACAAATCTCACAAAAATGATAGAAAAACGAGCTTAGATGGGTGGAAAAACGATCTAAATTTGACACACATCAGTCTCCTTTTTCCATTATATGCTTGATTGTTAGCTACTCCAACTGCAGCTTGATTATCACAATGCATGGAGACGGATGGAGTCGGCTTCCCTCACAATGGAATGTCGGCTAATAGGTTCCTAAGCCACTCTATTTCCTGTCCTACCAATTCTAGAGCAATAATATCATATTCCATTGTAGATTTAGCAATGCAAGTCTGTTTAGATGATTTCCATGAGATTACACCACTAGCAAGCGTAAACACATAACCACTAGTGGATAAAATGTCGTGAGAAGCAGCCACCCAGTTAGCATCACTATAACCCTCTACAAGAGCAGGTGTTTTTTCAAAATGTAAACCCCAATCCATTGTTCCCCTTAAGTATCTCAACAAACGAATAGGGGCTGTCCAATGGTCTTGTCCAGGGTTGTGAGTGTACCTACTTAGTCTGCTTACAGCGTAGGCAATGCAAGGTCTAGTATAATTCATGAGGTACATGACACTACCAATAATCTTGACATACTCCTCTTGACCCACACTATTCCCAAGGTTTTTAGCCAGGTGTATGCTAGAGTCATAAGGTGAGGAAATGAGTAAATTGTCAAACTGGTTGAATTTTTTCAGAATTTTTTCCGTGTAGTGAGATTGACTCATACATAATCCTGTTTTAGTTCTAGTGATTTTCACCTCTAGAATGACATCGGCCTCCCCTAAGTCTTTCATGTCAAAACACGAGTTTAAAAAATCCTTGGCAGCGTCTACCACATGCATGTTAGTTCCAAATATGAGCATATCATCCACATACAAACATATTATCACACAACCAGAATCATCATATTAGAATACACACATGTGTAGACACTCACATTTTCCTGCTAGTGTCTATAGCAGTTTCCAACAAAACACCCGATGATGATCGGACATAAACATGACTTAATACGCTCAATTTTTGACTCGGAATCAATAGTATTTGGCGCAAGCTTTTAGCGGAGTAAAAATCTCACCAAACTGGCCTCAAATTCAGGCCCAGTGGGTCGTTTCCAATAAAATAATACTAATTTGGGTCAAAACCGACACCGGAAATAAAACCGTCTTCTAGCGACCAGGTCAAACCCCGGTCAAAGCTGTTTCCGAGATGCAAATCAGCCACACAAAGCCTCAAGAGTCCAACTCGAAGTCAAAAACCACAAAATATCAGCTGCATGCACTTTTAGAAGAGAACCCGACAACCAAAACCTCTTCGATTTAGGATAGGATTTCTTTCCTAAAATTTATCCAAAACCGGGTACTTTTTCCTATAAATACACCCCCTTTGAAACCTTCATTGAACACAATTCATAACCTAAAATTTCAGCAATCTTAGGCAAAATATACAAAAATACAACCCCGACTTTTCCTCTAGAAATCCTATAGGAAACCCGACAAAAACCGATCCAAAAATATAACACCTTAACTCTTCCTATATCCTCGTTACCCCCGCGCGAACGTCGTTACTACAAGTCCCTAATCGAGGTCAAAATTAGCATGTAGGTTGAGGGTGTTACAAATTCAGCTCTCTCTCTTCCTTTCTTCTCTTTCTCGTCTTTCTCGTCTTTCTCGTCTTTTTCTCTTTTTTTTGTTCTTTTCGTCATTTTCGTTATCGTCGTAATTATATAATAAACATGGCACATACATAAATTTATAAAATGAATTCGAATCGAACACTTTTAAAAATGAATCTCGTATAAGACCCTTCTAATCCCTTCACGAGTAGTAACAGTGGTGGAGCCCTCTCGAGGAACTCCGCCCAAAACACTTAAGGGCATGATGGGATCACGAATACTCCTCTCTAAACGTGTCTGATTCCCCTTTTTAAGGTTAGAACGAAACCTATTGATGCAAATCGAACATCACATAATCCGCAAGGATTAAATACGATGTCGTGACGCGGAGGGAATCGATTTTCGATCTAATCAAACAAATAAAACGTTATTCTAAAGGTGTGATATCGACTCCGTAGTCGAATATCGTGTCTAAAAGAATTAATCAATAGGCAGTTACAGCCCTCTAGGCGAGTTGCACGAGGAGCGCGCGAGTCGCGCGCCTAAGCGGGTCACGCAGGAGACATGCGGGTCGCCCGATTGCCTGAAAATTACCACGCGTCCCGTCTGAAAGGATTAATCGATAAACAATTTTTTTTACGACTTCGGTCATCACGTGTCAAGTTCATCACGTGATTCATTCTTTTTCAAAACCATATACCGCGCAATTCGCTAATCATATAGTTTCCTTATAACTATTGTATCGCTTATTATATTTGTCTCGTTTTGCTTGTCGTAATGTATTTACGGGTTGTATTCCGCCCGCACGTTTGTAGTCTTTTGTTTTAAGTTTTATTTTTGTTGTTCGTTTTATTGTACTAAAACGAACCTCGCATGCTAAGTAACTTTGACGTTAGTTTAGATGCATTAAACGACGTAGTTGAACATAATTCACATGTTTAGTCAAAAAGCATTGTTTGCATAACATTCAACCGTCAAACTAACGCACGTACACAAAAACTGAACGATATCTAAGTAGAGGCCGCTAAGTGCGGGCGGGGTTGGGTGTTCTTTGTGAACTTCCCAACACGTACCCTCACCCCTTACTCAGAACCATGGTTTCCGGATGTCCGAAACTGTTGGCACACGAGAGTCATTCAATACACGGTAACCGATAATGTCAGTATCGGTATCGCAATGCAAAGGGACGAACCCCATAAAATCTGAAATCGGAATGGGCCGTACTCTGTGCACGGCCTACCAAGATATAGAGTGGGTTCGAATGGGCACGAACTCCCACAAAGTTCGGTGGCGACTCCTAATTAGATTTAAATTTCAACCCGAGATCCATCTCACATGAGATTCATTCGCCTCCCCAAACCCGCGCGTGGCCACGTTGGGGTGGACCTATGTCATGTCCACAACATGCATCAGAATCATTTACGTAAAACCATTAGATCTAATAGTTTTGTCAAATTTGTCATATCATTGCTTTGGTGCTTGTTTCAGACCATACAAGGACCTAATGAGTTTGCATACCTTCTCCTCTTGACCGGGAGCCAAATATCCTTCAGGTTATTTCATGTAGATCTCTTCATCAAGATCACTATTTAAAAAGGTAATTTTGGCATCCATCTGATGAACGACTAAATCATGTATAGAGGCAAGTGCAACTAGAGCTCTAATAGTAGATACTGATGGCGGGAATTTGTCACGTCCCCACCGCCAAATAATATAACCGGCTAGATCTAATGGTAGTTAGGTTAAGTCGGGATCGTATCCACAGAGACGGTGTTTCAAGGTTTAGACTATGTCCACCTAAAACGAGACTATGCTACCAAACAAACACAAAGGAAGCGATAATTGGTAAACTATGGTGGTGGAAGAGGTAAGACTAGGCTAACAATGAACTAGGCTAAAACAATGCTAAAATGGAATAACTAAGAATCAAACAAACTAGTGAACTAAAAGGAATGAAGACTAACCAAGAAGATGAAATCAAATATGGAACAAAGTGGGTTAGGTCGGGTTCATAAGTGTAGTAGGGTAATTGGGGTGGTCAAGGGTGTAGGTGTCTCCTAATTACTAGAGTCGGTCCGGGCTCTCGCTACTTAGACCGATGTCAAGGTGGGTTCGCGCTCTCGCGTCTAAACCCTAGTCCACATTTTATGTATAACGACTATTCTCGACATAACCACAAAATAGACAAACAATGGGAAGATGAGCACAAGTATGGGGAACATTGGCCACTACTACTCACACAAGCAAATCAACAAACACATAGAGTGCCCATTATGTGACTAACAACAAAAGAGTCACCCTTACCCCCAATCAAACCCTAATCACCCTTAATCTACCCTTAATCCCCCTACTAACCCACAAGAAGACTACTCACTCATTATCAAAGAGAAACCAACAACAATAAGAGGAAACAACATGAAAAACCAAACATCCATTATGAACAATATGAACAATAACAAGAACAATATAAAAAGATTGAAACTAGATTAAGTAAACAAGAACAAGAGTTGAGAAGATTATACCAACAACAAGATGATGAAAAAGATACAATCTTGTATAAATAAGAACCCAAATTAATCCCAAGGTTGTCAAGCTTGGAGAAATCTTCAAGAACCCACTTAATACAAGATTATCTAAACTAGATTAAACTAAGATTTACTAAGGATTAACTAAAGATTAAAAGAGATTAGTTAGGGTTTGAAATCTTAAGAGAGGCCTAAAGACAATAAGGGTAAGTTAGAGTGCTTAAACATTACAAAGGAGGAGTATTTATAGGTTTACAAGAATGAAGGAGGAAGAAAAGAAGGGGTGCGGCTACAGCAGGTTGGTCCCGACCAGGACGGGATCATCCCGACCGGGACGGCCTGTCATCCCGACCGGGACGGGTTGGTCCCGACCGGGAAGGGCTCACAGTGGCCTCTTCAAATGTGAACTTCATCCCGGACGGGATGAGGCCATACCCGTCGGGGATGAGTCTTGTAGGCCTCCAATATGATCTTTAAGGTTCCTCCTTGCTTCACATGGACTTCTCATCGACTCTCGAGTCTCGGGATCGAGTCAAAGGGGCTCGGGATTGGGTCCCAAGGTCTCGGGGTCGAATCCAAGGCATCGAGTGGTCGTTCCTCCGCTTCGTTGGCTCCGAAAAGTGTATGTATTGAGTCGGAATCGCTCCAACTCTTCACGAATGGTCTCGGGAACCTGAAACGAGCTAGAAGAAGCATAAGTCGCCCATGAACCACTCTGAAGGAGCGATTCCGCAAGGAAATGGGACCAAAATACAGCAAATTAGGCACTACGAACTACACTTATCAACTCCCCCACACTTAACCCTTACTCGCCCTCGAGTAAGCACAAACTAACTACTAAACTATCCGAGCGGGAATTAGCGCACCCTACGCCCTTTCAACTCACACGAGTACACTTAGAGGGAAAAGTGCACTCCGCAAGGAAAGTGGAGTCTTGCGACAAAACTGTGGATGCAACCGGACACAAAAACACACAAACAAACGATCATACAAACAAACACACAAAAGGTTGCACCCAAAAGAAAAGAAATACCGCTTCCCTCAAACAAGCGGTGAAAGAATCACCGGTTTAGGACTCAAGGCAAGTGACAACGTTCCAGAGCTAGCAATACAAACCAAAATGGACTAAACCCTAATAGTATGACGACAAGACAACAAAAACGTTGGTAACTTACCTCGGTTCCTCCTAACCTTCTAAGAACGTACCACGGGACGGTCGGAGGGATGGAAAAAGGATGAACCACGGTGTTAGTCGACACTGTAGGTAAGTGAGACCCCGCCCCCTTTAGCAATGAGCCAAGAGGGTCGTCCCATGACCGAAACCGCCTAACTAGCCCAAGTAAAAAGGTGGAAATAATTGCAAAGTGAGGGAAGACCGACCTTTGCCGCTATCATCCTTCCTAGGGACTCGGTCCTTTGGTAGGCTCTTTACGGCAAAAGTCGGAAAAAGGCTTATTTTTGTGGGGTTAGGATCTTTTTGTGAGACGATTTTCTTTTGGCATTTTCTCTTTTCTATTGCATTTTTGCTTTGTATTTTGCCATGCCATTTCTTTTTCTCCTTTTCTATTTTCTTTTTGGCTTTTTGTGCCTTTTATTTTTCTTCATTCTTTTCTTTCTCTCATTTTCTTTCTTTTTCTTTTCTTTGCCCTTTTTGGCTTGATTTGATTGATAGGCATTTCTTGGCAATTAAGAAAGAGAGAATTCAACATTGCAACTTTATTGTGTGGAAATGTGTAGGAGGTAGGGAAATGGGAGAGTCGGGGAGCGTCCTTCCCTTCAAACCCACAAAAAGGGTAAAACTTGGACTAGTCGAGCAAATTTCAAACATGGTCACCTAGGGGACGGGACTCGGCAACCAAGGCCTTTTCACACCGTGGGTGGTCATAATGGTCAAAATGCAAATCCCGTAGTAAATCCCTAGTAAGCTAGGTGGACTCAAGGTAAAGGACCAACGAATTCATTGATTTAGGGTCATTCTACTAGACTAAAGTCCAAGACTCGATTTATACTACTAAGAAGGGAAGTAAACATTCGCACACTAGCCTCTAAACCGGGTTTTCGAAAACCTATTTACACACAAGACACAACTACACAACACAAAACACGCGACGAAAACGAAAGAAAAAGAGACAAAAGGCCACAAAACAAAAACAAACCAAAACAAACACATAAACAACACAAACACCACCCCGAGCTTCCAAACAAGCCACCAACCAACACCAAACTTTACGAAGCTCCTCCCGAGCACACAACATCACAAATCTCCTCCGAACATCACAAGAGGTAAAGAGGAAAAAGGGATAAGGTGTTACCGGATGTCTTGAAGGCCTTCCAAAGTTAGCGGCGATTAGGCGACCTAAGAGGAAAAAGGGAGGCAAAACACGCACAACAAACACATATACGATACAACGACATAAAAAAGGAAAACACACAAAAGGAAAATCTTTTTGATTTTTATGAAAAAAATTCAAATTTTTAGGGTTTTTAAAGATTTTTCGAAAAAATACGAAAATAAAACTAACTACGATAGAATATCGCTCCCCCACACTTAAGTCGAGCAATGTTCTCGTGCTCGACCGTAGTGCATGGGAGCACAAAAGAAAAGAAACTACAAAAATAAAGCTAAAAATCAAAAAGTGGAGAAAAGGGTAGAAAGTGTCCGGCCGGGGTGTAGTCAAGTCACCATGGGCCGAGACAAGAAAAGATATGGAGAGGGGGAGAAATAAAAAGAAAGAAATAAAAGGAAATGGGAGGGGAGGACTAGGTGTAATCAAGTCACCTAGCCCGGATTCCGCCCAAATCCGACTAATTCCTACAAAAGAGTGAAAATCTTGTAAATTTGGATTTTGAAATGACTCCCGGTGTAATCACGTCATCGAGAGTCGGGAGCAACAAATACCAAGGCCCCGAGGGCCACCATGACACGAAAGTGTAAAAGGGGAGGGGAACAAACAAGGACAAACAAGGTATAAAAGACGGAAAAGAAAGGATAGTTGTCGTACCATATGGTTAGCAACTCACTCGCTCCATCATCTCATGAGTCAATATAGGCACGTAGCTAGTTGTCGTCGTTGCTACTCCTCTCCAATCGCGATACAGAACCATGGTTGGGGCACAAAGGTAAAATGAGGTGGGTTTTGATGTGAAAGTTGGTGTAAAGTGAAGAGAAAGGGAAGTAAAAATGTGTATATGAGGTGTAGGGGTCATATAAAGAGAGTAAGAACATGTAGAGAGGTTGGGAGGGGGTATACAATGGTTGGGTGGACTCAAATGACGAAGAAAAGGCCAAAGGAGGACAGGGGGTCCATCCCGGTCGGGATGGGTGGTCCCGGTCGGGAATACCTACTCGTCCCGGTCGGGAAGACCTCGTCCCGGTCGGGATGACCTGTCAGTAGACCCATCTTTTGTCACACTCATCCCAGACGGGATGACATCCTTCCCGGTCGGGATGGGCCTTCCATGTAACAGCCCTAAATTTTCGCAATCAAAATAATAACCAAAAACGGAAAACTCAAAGCTGTTACTCCACACTTAGCTTTACGGAGCCAAGTGCAAGGAAAAGATAATCGATAAATAAATAAAAATAGGAATCGGATAGCTAATTTAAATAGAAGCGTTGCAGCGGAAGTCTTAAGTCTTACAAAATCCAAAACGGTTAAAACAATCGCAAACCAAAAATAGTAAATTCAATAATAATATAAATAGTTTGGAGTCCAGTTAAATAATCAAAGTCCTTCCTCGCTCAGCATAACCCAATACCAGAATGCACCCATGCAGCAATTCAAGTGTACCTATCAGCTGTACCCAAAAACACAAATAGGTACAGGTTCCAGCGGGGGAACGACCCAAAATAATAGGACGTCAGCAAAGCTGAGTAGAAAAATATAATAATGTAATAATTCGTAAAATAATAGTAATAATAATAATAATAATAATAATAATAATAATAATAATCAAAATAGTAATAATAACAACAAACTGAAATCAGAAATAAACCCTCGTTTAAAATACCAGAATACCGTAAAAATAATAGTCAAAATCAGACCAATCAATATATATATATATATATATATATATATATATATATATATATATATATATATATATATATATATATATATATATATATATATTTTGCAACCTGTGTGCCAAGGTCCTACCTTGCACGGTCTAGAGGTAACCACCTGTGCTTAGCTAGACTCATAATAGTGCGCACCTCTCACATTTGGACAGCCAGTAGGATGAAACTGCCAAAGGAGAAAGTCTAACTCCCTAGCAAGTGAGGGCCGGACAATCCTCACTCAAAAGTAGTTTCGGGACAAAGTCCCAGGAACGTCTTAGACGCACCTTAAAACCGTCTAGACCAACAGAACTCCCAGAGTCTGTTATAAGTTACTAAAAATTTTACCAAAATAATACCAATATGTGTGTCGTGTCACAAAGTTCAATATCCAAACATTACGAGTATTATAAAAATATTAACGATCGACGAAATAATTTACAAAACCGTTATAAAAATATATTTTGATCCGAACATGCTCTTTACTTAAACGTGAAAAGGGTAAAACGTCCTTACCTCTCAAGACAGACAAACTCGGCTAGAATTACTCCAAGAACTCTTTCTCCTCGAATCCACAAGCTACAAGTAATATAAATAGTTTAAAACTCTAATCTTACTAATTTATAATTACCGCCGTCTATTAACAAAAAGAATCCTCTCAAAACCTTTACGGAGTACCATTACAACTCATATAAATGGCTAGCCTAAAACATGAAACTAAGTACTTGAACCTAATCTAATACCTCCAATCCTACGCACACACTTTCCATTACAATTTCTCAAAGCTCCACACCCAGCACACTCCCCATCTGCTATACACATACACATACCTAACGGCCATTATAACAAACAGACTCGGTACCGAACTTGCTCGAACCCTCCAACCATTAACCTATTTATATCGAGCTTATTCCGCACTAACGAAATTCGTAGCCGCCCCAAACTAATCGACTCTGACACCATCCAAATTCAAATTTCTAATAACTGCTATAGTAGATATAATCGACTCTCATCGAAACCAAGCCCAATAATAATTTCTTCCAAGGTTATTAAAATTATGTCGAGAAAACGAGTTGACAAAAGAAAACGATAGAAACTTAAAATATTTAGACATACTATATATTTGGTCCAATAATTTTAAGAAATAAAGAGATTATAGATTAAAGTACTTACTATTTTGATAAAGACGGGTGTAAAAACGTGTTAGAGTAAGCGAGGATGGAGAATCAATTCGATTGAAAATTGAAAATCGAGGAGCAGAAGGAGAGAGTGTATGGCGGCAGGAACTCAAAACAAGAAGTAAAGGTGATGGGGAAAATAAGGGATGACGGGTGGTGTTTAAATAGAATTTAGGTTTCTTTTTTTTTTTTTTTAAATTTGTATTTGACCCAAATTTCAACCCGATACAAAATCGGTTTATAAAATAACGTTTCCCTTTAAGAAAAATCAAAACCGATTTATTATAAGACGACTCAAAATACTTCAATTTTATAAAGACCTCGAAAATATTTTTCCAACTTAAAAACCCGATTTAAATAAATTAGAAAAGTAACGTCTTATAATTGACTCAGAAAATAACGGGGTGTTACAGACTTCCCTCCTTAAAACAAAACTTCGTCCTCGAAGTTTAAATTCGTCCTCAAAACAAGGTCTCACACTCTTCATATGTATCCCAAAAATGATTATTCACTCCATATATCCAAAATTCGCCAAAGTTCCTCATATATATCCAAAATAAAATGTTTACTCTCTATCTCCAAATTCCACCAAAACAAGCACAACCTCAAGATAACTTACATTTCTAAATTCTCCAAAAATCCACCAGGGTCTAATTCCTCAATTCCGAAGTAACACAACTTCACTACCCCTAATTCCAAAAGGTAAGATCACCTATTTCCCCAAGATAGTACTAGAGTTGAATCCACAAAATTCTCACAATCCTCAAAAGGGTCACTTAGAAAGCTAAGAGCATGCCGGGTAAAATAAATAAATATTTTCAAAGTTTTGAAATTTCCCAAGTTCAACCATTTTTGTAAAACGTGCATAAAGCACAAATAAACCACCAATATAAGTAAACAAGTATTTCAAGAATTAACGAAAAACCAATATCCAACAAAAACCAATAGATACATATTTGTAACCAACAAGCAATAATATGAAACCACACAACAAAGATTAATCCAACAAAAAATAAAGTACGGAGTAGTAAATAAAGTAGTCATGCATAATTTCTATCCCCCTTAAAATAAAGCTTCGTCCACGAAGCACGAAAATTTACCTTAAGCAAAAAGATGAGGGTATTTGTCTCTCATGGCTGACTCAACTTCCCAAGTAGCCTCCTCCACATTGTTATTATTCCACAAAACTTTGACCATTCTTGTCTCAGTTCTACGGGTTTTACGCACCTTACTATCCAAAATCTGAACAGGAGTCTCTTCGTAAGTCATAGTCTCATCAAGCTCGATAGTTTCCGGGTCTAACACATGTGACGGATCACTAATGTATTTCCTTAGCTGGGAAACATGGAATACATTATGCACTCGTTCTAGATCAGCTGGTAAATCAAGTCGATAAGCCACCTCACCAATACGTTCCAAAATTTCATACGGACCAATAAACTTCGGGCTCAATTTGCCCTTCTTACCGAACCGCATTACTCCTTTAGTGGGCGAGACACGCAAAAGAACTTTGTCACCAACCTCAAATTCCACGTGCCTACGAGTCTTATCAGCATAGCTCTTCTGACGGTCTTGAGCTGCCTTCATCCTGTCCTGTATAATCCTAACACTCTCAACCATCTCAGTGATCATCTCAGGCCCTAGAATCACATGCTCACTAATATCACCCCAACATACCAGACTCCTACACTTGCGTCCGTACAATGCCTCAAATGGTGCCATCTGAATTGTAGCCTGATAACTGTTATCATAAGAGAACTCAATCAGATCTAACTTATCCTCCCAGCCTCCCTGAAATTGTAAGACACAAGCTCGCAACATATCCTCAAGTATTTGATTTGTTCTTTCAGTCTGACCATCGGTAGCTGGGTGAAATGCTGTGCTCATATTAAGTTTGGTTCCCAAAGCTGTCTGAAGTTTCTCCCAAAATATTGAAACAAATCTGGCATCCCTATCTGACACAATATCCTTAGGAACTCCATGAAGTCTTACCACATGATGTACATAAGCATCAGCAAGCTGCTTCTTCTTCCAAGTATCTTTCATCGGAATAAAATGTGCACACTTAGTCAGCCTATCAATTATCACCCAAATCATATTATTACCTCTCTGTGATCTTGGCAAACCAGCTACAAAATCCATGGAGATTGAACTCCACTTCCACTCGGGAACTTCTAAAGGTTGCAACTTCCCTTGAGGTCTCCTGTGTTCACTCTTCACCTTCTGACATATCAAGCATCGAGACACAAAATCTGCAATATGTTTCTTCATACCGGACCACCAAAATGTTAATTTCAAGTCCGCATACATTTTATCACCTCCGGGGTGAACAGAATACGGTGTTGCATGTGCTTCAGTCATGATTCTTTCCTTTATCTCCCAGTTATTAGGCACACAAACCCTATCATGAACCTTAATCAATCCACTCTCATCGCGTCTGAACAAGGTAGGCTCATTCACTAACTTATCCTGCAAATACTTATCACCAACCTGCAATTCTCTAATCTCCCCTATCAAATCGCTCTCAACAGATAACACATTAGATGGGGTTCCTGGCTTCGCCATTTGGATCGCAAAGTTCACAAACTCTTCCCTCAGCTTATCACGGGTCATCACTAACTGTATTGTATGAAGAGATTTCCTACTTAAGGCATCGGCCACCACATTAGCCTTTCCTTCATGATACTGAATCTCGACTTCGTAGTCCTTAATCAACTCCAACCACCTCCTCTGTCTCATGTTAAGCTCCTTTTGAGTGAATATATATTTTAAGCTTTTGTGATCAGAGAAAACTTTAAAGGGTACACCAAACAAATAATGTCTCCAAATCTTCAAGGCAAAGACTACGGCTGCTAATTCTAAATCATGAGTGGGATAATTTTCTTCATAAGGTTTCAACTGCCTAGAGGCATAGGCAATCACTCTCCTATTCTGCATAAGAACACAACCTAACCCATTCTTAGATGCATCAGTATAGACTTCATAAGCTTCATTCCCATCCGGTAAAGCTAACACCGGAGCAGTGGTCAACTTCTCCTTCAAAATCTGAAACGACTCCTCACATCCCTCATCCCAATGAAATTTTGTGGCTTTCCTCATCAGTGTAGTCATTGGTCTAGCTATTTTAGAAAAATCTTTCACAAATCTCCTGTAGTAACCAGCTAAACCCAAAAAGCTACGAATTTCGGTCACAGATTTCGGTCTAGGCCACTCCTTAACAGCTTTAATCTTAGCAGGATCCACTGATACCCCATCCTTAGATATAATATGCCCCAGAAAAGCTACTTGATCCAACCAGAACTCACATTTCGAAAATTTGGCATACAACTGCTTCTCTCTCAAAGTACCCAGGACAATACGTAAATGTTCCTCATGCTCATCCTCACTCCTCGAATAAATCAGTATGTCATCAATAAACACCACAACAAATTTATCCAGGTAAGTCCTAAAAGTTCGGTTCATCAAGTCCATAAACACAGCAGGTGCATTTGTCAACCCAAAAGGCATCACAGTAAACTCATAATGGCCATATCTAGTGGAAAATGCAGTCTTAGGGACATCCTCAGGTGCTATCTTCAATTGATGGTACCCAGATCGCAAGTCAATTTTAGAGAAAACAGAAGCTCCCTTCAACTGGTCAAATAAATCATCAATCCTAGGTAAAGGATACCTATTCTTGATAGTAACTTGGTTCAATTCCCGATAATCAATACACAACCTCAAAGTTCCATCTTTCTTCTTCACAAATAAAACAGGGGCACCCCAAGGCGACACACTAGGCCTAATATACCCTTTCTCCATCAATTCATCTAATTGTTTCTTAAGCTCTTGCATTTCTAACGGTGCCATTCGGTATGGTGATTTAGCAATTGGACCCGTCCCTGGCACTAGGTCGATTTTAAACTCAACTTCTCTAGCAGGAGGCATTCCCGGTATTTCCTCAGGAAACACATCAACAAACTCACTTACTACTGGAACTTCACTCAAGTAAGGATATTCCACCCTCAAATCTTTTACATGACACAAAATCAACTCAGCTCCCCTAGATAAATGCTTTTTCACTTTCATAGCAGAAATAAGTTTCACTCTAGGACCCTTTACATGACCCCTATAAGATACCCTCACATTCTTAGGCCCCCTCAAGGAAACTTTACTCTGTGCACAATCAATATTAGCCCGGTGAGACCCGAGCCAATCCATCCCCAAAATCACATCAAAGTGAGGTAACGGAAATTCTATCAGGTTTGCCTTAAAATCATGATCACCAATAAACACAGACACATCCTTAAAAATTCTTTTACAGTTCACTAAGTCCCCAGATGGCATAGCAAAATCATAATCCACAATTTCACTAGATTCAACATTCATTTTATCCACGAACTTAGTTGAAATAAAAGAGTGAGATGCACCAGAATCAAACAGAACATGAGCTGAAATAGAATTCACAAGAAAGTTACCCGAAACGATATCAGTGTTTTCTGCTTCTTCTCTATTCATGACATAGAGCTTCCCAGTGGGCTTCTTAGTACTCTGTGCCCCATTCACTTGTCCTGCGGGCTTACTAGCTGCGGTAGTGTTGCCCTGAGTCGGAGCTGGGTTCTTATAAGTGTTGTTAGATGCAGATCCACCATAACTCTGTGTTCTTCCCTGACCCTGAAATCGGTTACCCTGATTCACACTCACACTAGTAGATGGTGCACTACGGGGTCTTCCTGCCTTCTTATTAGTACATTCAAACTCACGGTGTCCCAACTTTCCACACCAGTGGCATGTCACCCTATTTCCCTGACAATCAACTCCTGGGTGATCTCCCTTGCATATCTTGCAGTAATAGTGTCTGGTAAAAGCTTGGCCTGTCCCCTGACTCTTACCATTCCAATTATTCCCTTCTTCTTTCACATTCCCGCCAAAAGATCGAGACTTATTCTGATGGTTGTTGTTATTATGAAAATTTCCCCTCTTAGCTGCGGTGTCAGATTGACTCCCCTGATACTCCCTCTTTCTGGTCACACTAGATCCCAACTCAGCCTCCATTTTCTGGTTACTCCTCTCAATGTTCACAGCTCTAGCATAAATATCCCTCAATGAAGTGAAGGTCTCCCCAGCAAACCTACCCTTAATCTTCCAATTTAACTTGTCCTCAAACCTTGCCGCTTTAATTCGCTCAGTTGGCACCAACTCCGTAGCGAATCTGCTGAGCTCAATGAATTTATTGTAAAAATCCTTCACACTCATCTCATCTGTCTGCTTTAGATCCCCAAATTCAGCCAGTTTCTGGTTCTTCACATGGTCGGGGAAAAATTCTTCCTCAAGTAAATCTTTAAGGTCATCCCAGTCCTTATCCTGAAGTATAACGGTACCATTAGCATTTCTCACCCTCTTAGGTTTCATGAAATCATCTTTCACAGTCTGCCACCAGATATCTGCTTCCTCCTTCAAATAAAAGACAGCGATCCTAGCTTGGAATTCATGTGGGCATCCAACAACCAAGAATATTTTCTCTATCTCCCTAATCCAGTTATCTAACTCAGTAGGATCCCCTTTCCCAGTAAAAGACGGCGGCCTCTTCTTCTGTACCGCTTCAGACATCCCAACAACAGTAGGTGTAGGATCGTTTTCATTCTCAACCCGCTCATTCATATTCCGCGCAACCGTAGTCATTTGTTGCACGGCTTCGACAAGAACTGTGTTTTGAGCTATAAGTTGCGTCACCATAGCAGCCATATCAGTATTGTTGTTTTCATTTTCCCTTCGTGGAGGCATGGTTACTATATATATAAACAAGGTTTTATTAAGTACAAGCATAAGACCGTTCTATCACAAATAATATCACAAATAATAACATAAGTAGCATTCACAGTTCAGGTAAGGGTAATATCACAAAATATTATCATATATATACAAATATGAATATATAAATCATGCGTATGCAATGCACCCAAACCACCCAACACTCTGTTTTTTTTTTTTTTTTTTTGAAAGACAGAAATAAACAATATTTTTTTTTTTAAAACCATTTCAAATTTTGAAAGACATTTTGGAATACCTATTGCTCTGATACCAACTGTAACAGCCCTAAATTTTCGCAATCAAAATAATAACCAAAAACGGAAAACTCAAAGCTGTTACTCCACACTTAGCTTTACGGAGCCAAGTGCAAGGAAAAGATAATCGATAAATAAATAAAAATAGGAATCGGATAGCTAATTTAAATAGAAGCGTTGCAGCGGAAGTCTTAAGTCTTACAAAATCCAAAACGGTTAAAACAATCGCAAACCAAAAATAGTAAATTCAATAATAATATAAATAGTTTGGAGTCCAGTTAAATAATCAAAGTCCTTCCTCGCTCAGCATAACCCAATACCAGAATGCACCCATGCAGCAATTCAAGTGTACCTATCAGCTGTACCCAAAAACACAAATAGGTACAGGTTCCAGCGGGGGAACGACCCAAAACAATAGGACGTCAGCAAAGCTGAGTAGAAAAATATAATAATGTAATAATTCGTAAAATAATAGTAATAATAATAATAATAATAATAATAATAATAATAATAATAATAATAATAATAATAATAATCAAAATAGTAATAATAACAACAAACTGAAATCAGAAATAAACCCTCGTTTAAAATACCAGAATACCGTAAAAATAATAGTCAAAATCAGACCAATCAATATATATATATATATATATATATATATATTTTGCAACCTGTGTGCCAAGGTCCTACCCTTGCACGGTCTAGAGGTAACCACCTGTGCTTAGCTAGACTCATAATAGTGCGCACCTCTCACATTTGGACAGCCAGTAGGATGAAACTGCCAAAGGAGAAAGTCTAACTCCCTAGCAAGTGAGGGCCGGACAATCCTCACTCAAAAGTAGTTTCGGGACAAAGTCCCAGGAACGTCTTAGACGCACCTTAAAACCGTCTAGACCAACAGAACTCCCAGAGTCTGTTATAAGTTACTAAAAATTTTACCAAAATAATACCAATATGTGTGTCGTGTCACAAAGTTCAATATCCAAACATTACGAGTATTATAAAAATATTAACGATCGACGAAATAATTTACAAAACCGTTATAAAAATATATTTTGATCCGAACATGCTCTTTACTTAAACGTGAAAAGGGTAAAACGTCCTTACCTCTCAAGACAGACAAACTCGGCTAGAATTACTCCAAGAACTCTTTCTCCTCGAATCCACAAGCTACAAGTAATATAAATAGTTTAAAACTCTAATCTTACTAATTTATAATTACCGCCGTCTATTAACAAAAAGAATCCTCTCAAAACCTTTACGGAGTACCATTACAACTCATATAAATGGCTAGCCTAAAACATGAAACTAAGTACTTGAACCTAATCTAATACCTCCAATCCTACGCACACACTTTCCATTACAATTTCTCAAAGCTCCACACCCAGCACACTCCCCATCTGCTATACACATACACATACCTAACGGCCATTATAACAAACAGACTCGGTACTGAACTTGCTCGAACCCTCCAACCATTAACCTATTTATATCGAGCTTATTCCGCACTAACGAAATTCGTAGCCGCCCCAAACTAATCGACTCTGACACCATCCAAATTCAAATTTCTAATAATTGCTATAGTAGATATAATCGACTCTCATCGAAACCAAGCCCAATAATAATTTCTTCCAAGGTTATTAAAATTATGTCGAGAAAACGAGTTGACAAAAGAAAACGATAGAAACTTAAAATATTTAGACATACTATATATTTGGTCCAATAATTTTAAGAAATAAAGAGATTATAGATTAAAGTACTTACTATTTTGATAAAGACGGGTGTAAAAACGTGTTAGAGTAAGCGAGGATGGAGAATCAATTCGATTGAAAATTGAAAATCGAGGAGCAGAAGGAGAGAGTGTATGGCGGCAGGAACTCAAAACAAGAAGTAAAGGTGATGGGGAAAATAAGGGATGACGGGTGGTGTTTAAATAGAATTTAGGTTTCTTTTTTTTTAAAAAAAATTTGTATTTGACCCAAATTTCAACCCGATACAAAATCGGTTTATAAAATAACGTTTCCCTTTAAGAAAAATCAAAACCGATTTATTATAAGACGACTCAAAATACTTCAATTTTATAAAGACCTCGAAAATATTTTTCCAACTTAAAAACCCGATTTAAATAAATTAGAAAAGTAACGTCTTATAATTGACTCAGAAAATAACGGGGTGTTACATTCCATCCCGGACAGGATGACCTCTTCTTGGCCGGGAAGAGTCTCCTAACCCTCTATAGCTCCCAAAAGCTCTATCCAAGCTTCAAAAACCAACTCCCCTTCACACGATCCAAGCTCAAACAATGACCACTCCTCCCTAGGAATCACCTTCACTTCACCTATCAAACAAAGCTCAAATACACATCAAATTCCCTCCCTCACATCGCTCATCAATAATCCAAATAATCAAGAAATTCACAAAACCAAATAAACTACAAGGGAAAAAGATATATACAAAAAGACGGTTCTTTTGGAACTCCGCCAAACCAAGGGTGGGGCACTCTTCAATCTTTTTCAACAACTACAATGACTAGTTCCATCTCCATCAAGGGCACGAAGAAACAGGTCGAAGGCCCTAGCAAAGTCTTCAATCAAGCTCGAGATATAACCGTCCACATACCAAGGCTCTCCATGACCTTGTCTTGACGTTCCCGGGGCGTCCCGATCTTGTAAGTTCAAAGGCTTGAACTTATACTTTTGATCCTTCGGGATATACCCAAACGTCCACCGGTCCTCAGGTGGCCCCAAGGGAGGCTCATCTTCCTTCTTGCCTTTCAACTTGTCGTCAAACCCATGATATGGGCACTCATCCTCTCCAATCTCGGAGTCATCATCCTCAAGATCACAAGAGTTCTTCTTCAAGCTTTGTCCCGACTCTCCCCCTAGATCAATGTCTTTTATGGCATGGATCATATTGCAAGACTCATCATTAGTAGGCGAAGTGTTGCCTTGGAGGTCAAACACTATCTTTTCTTCGCCTAACTCGAAGGTGATCCTACCATTCTTCACATCGATCATAGCACCGGCGGTGTGTAGAAATGGGCGCCCAAGGATAATGGGAGTGATGGCATCTTCCCGCATGTCGAGTACAAGAAAGTCGACCGGAATGAAGAACTTCCCGATTCTAATTGGCACATCTTCCAACATCCCCAAAGGTCGGTTGAGAGAGCTATCGGCCATTTGGAGTGTAATGGAAGTACTCTTGAGCTCCTTCATCCCGAGTCGCTCACAAATGGAATAGGGAATGATGCTTACACTCACACCCAAATCACATAAAGCTTTTTCAACCTTGTAGTTGCCTATGGTGCAATGGATCGAGAAACTACCCGGATCCTTCAACTTGGGAAGCGTAGAAACTTGAATAAGCTCGCTCACCACCCTTGTGAACGCAATGGTCTCTTCCTTGTCGATGGATCTCTTCCTAGCCAAGATATATTTCATGAATCTTCCATATGCCGGGATTTGGGTAAGTAGCTCGGTGAATGGGACACTAACATCCAATTTCTTCACAATGTTAAGGAGCTTTTCATATTGAGAATCTACCTTGTTCTTCATTTGCCTTGTTGGGAAAGGCAACTTGATATGGAACTTATTTTTCTCAATCGGGGTAGACTCCTCAAATGGCACTTTCCTTTTGCCCTTGTCTTTTCCTTGAAGTGGGGGAAGGTTGTCTTCTTGGGGTCTCTCAATCTCCCATAAGACTTGCTCCTCTATTGGATTTCCTAAGCTTTGGTCTTCTTGAATTGGAGACATAGTTTTTCTTGTTGGCTCTTGCTCATTCGGGGGTGGGGGAGGGTTATAAGATGTACCTCTCCTAGTGGTAATAGCATTCACATGCTCGAATTTTGCCATTTCGCCTTGAGGAGGTAGTTGCCCCCTTTGTCTCGAGGAGCTTTCCGAAGCGAGTTGAGATATTTGAGTCTCAAGCATCTTCAAATGAGTTCTTGTCTCCTTGTTTTCATTTAGGATTTGGGCTATGATCTCTTGTTGTGATCTTTGCGTCTCCAATTGACTCCTTTGCATTTCTTGAGTACTCCTTTGCATATCCATCATTTGCTTTTGCATGTTAAAATCCCGAGGTGGAGATTGTGGATTATGCGGAGTATCGGTGTGGCTAGAGGCATGCCATAGTCATGAGTAGGAGATCGGCTCCTAGGCTTGCTTTGTTGTTGTTGACTTTGAGTTGCTTGTTGTTGACGGTTCCCTTGGAACCCATGAGAATTGCCTTGATTATTGCCATGGTTGTAATTTTGTTGTCCTTGGAAGTTTTGGTTTCCTTGGAAACCACCTTGATTGAAGTTCCCTTGTTGGAACCCTTGATTGTTGTTGTGGAAGGTACCTTGGTTATTTTGCTTGAAGTTGTTGAAGGGTCTTGGATTACCCACATAACCTTGATAGCCTTGATTGTTGTCCCTTAAGGGAGGTGGAACATAGGGACGAGGTTGCATAGCTTGTTGTTGAGAGACTTGATTGGAAGCTTGGTATTGATTGGAATAGGAGGCACATTGCTTGAACGCTTGAAAGGCGTTCACTTGCTCGATGCTTCCTTGACAACGCATAGGATCATGACCAACGACTCCACAAGTGTCACACATCCCATAATAAGGCAAAGGAGGTGCAAATCCCAAAGCATTCACTTCTTGAATTGAGTGTTGATGGGAGGAACTAACGCTTTGAACTTGATTGAGGTGGCCTTGGAGCTTCTTATCAATGGTCTCCATGTGTGTCTTCAATTGAGCTCCAAGGTCAATGCTTAATTGAGTAATAGCATCAACCTCGTGCCTACCTCCTCGATTTGCCTTCCTAGGCCTTGAGTATTGAGAATTATGATCCGCCATCTCCTCGATTCTTGCCCATGTTTGGTCATCATCGACCTCGGTGAACCTACCATTGGAGCGCATGTTGAGTATAGTTCTTGAGTCCTCATATAGACCGTTCCAAAATTGTTGGACTAAGAACCATTGTGAAAGTCCATGGTGGGGACACGATCTAACCAAAGATTTAAACCTCTCCCAAGCTTCATAGAGGCTCTCTTCATCCCGTTGTTGGAAACCGGTGATGGAGGCCCTAAGCAAATTAGTCTTTTCCGGAGGGTAGAATGTTTGGTAGAACGCCAATGCAAGCTTCTTCCAAGTGTCGATGCCCATGGTTGCCCTATCGAGACTCTTGATCCATTGCTTCGCTTTTCCAATTAATGAGAATGGAAATAATACCCATCGGATTTGATCTTGTGTAACCCCGGGTTGAGAGATAGCGTCGCAATAATCGGAGAAAGTCTCCATGTGTTGGTGCGGGTCTTCGGTGGGCAAACCACTAAATTGATTCCTTTCCACAAGTTGGATGAAGTGAGTCTTGGCCACAAAATTTCCGGCATAAGCGGCCGGTAGAGCATTCGGTCCCGGCAAGACGTCTTCCGTAAATGTAGAGTGTGATGAAAACTTCGGCATAATTGGACGTAAGGGAGATGGTGGTGAAGACGGAGTTGAAGTAGATGTAGAGGGGAACTAGGACTAGAATATCCAAAGGGATTGGTGAAACTCCCTTCAGCCGTCTCTCGAAATGCTTTCTCAAAATCGTTTCCTTGAGCTTGCTCTTGATGAGTATTGCTTGCGCTTGGTTGAGAGTCCTAACCCGATTAATCGTCCGTTGGCGAAAGGCTCGAAAAAGTCTTTCCGGCTCTGGATTAAAGAGAAAGAATTCGCCTCCCCGCCTAGGCATACACTACGCACTAGAACAAACGTGAGAACAACTAGTGCTTTATGGGCACTAGGTAACGATAATAAACAAGCACAATCGAAAGACAAAGAGAAAAGAAGGAGAAATAAAACTAATGAAACAAGAAAAATCTAGAGAATATGCACAAGAGATGGTAGAAGAGCACAAAGAAGGGTAACTAAGTCTAGCTATAAGCAAACTAAGTCTAAACAATGCACCGTCCCCGGCAACGGCGCCAAATTGATGGCGGGAATTTGTCACGTCCCCACCGCCAAATAATATAACCGGCTAGACCTAACGGTAGTTAGGGTAAGTCGGGATCGTATCCACGGAGACGGTGTTGTAAGGTTTAGACTATGTCCACCTAAAACGAGACTATGCTACCAAACAAACACAAAGGAAGCGATAATTGGTAAACTATGGTGGTGGAAGAGGTAAGACTAGGCTAACAATGAACTAGGCTAAAACAATGCTAAAATGGAATAACTAAGAATCAAACAAACTAGTGAACTAAAAGGAATGAAGACTAACCAAGAAGATGAAATCAAATATGGAACGAAGTGGGTTAGGTCGGGTTCATAAGTGTAGTAGGGTAATTGGGGTGGTCAAGGGTGTAGGTGTCTTCTAATTACTAGAGTCGGTCCGGGCTCTCGCTACTTAGACCGATGTCAAGGTGGGTTCGCGCTCTCGCGTCTAAACCCTAGTCCACATTTTATGTATAACGACTATTCTCGACATAACCACAAAATAGACAAACAATGGGAAGATGAGCACAAGTATGGGGAGCATTGGCCACTACTACTCACACAAGCAAATCAACAAACACATAGAGTGCCCATTATGTGACTAACAACAAAAGAGTCACCCTTACCCCCAATCAAACCCTAATCACCCATAATCTACCCTTAATCCCCCTACTAACCCACAAGAAGACTACTCACTCATTATCAAAGAGAAACCAACAATAATAAGAGGAAACAACATGAAAAACCAAACATCCATTATGAACAATATGAACAATAACAAGAACAATATAAAAAGATTGAAACTAGATTAAGTAAACAAGAACAAGAGTTGAGAAGATTATACCAACAACAAGATGATGAAAAAGATACAATCTTGTATAAATAAGAACCCAAATTAATCCCAAGGTTGTCAAGCTTGGAGAAATCTTCAAGAACCCACTTAATACAAGATTATCTAAACTAGATTAAACTAAGATTTACTAAGAATTAACTAAAAATTAAAAGAGATTAGTTAGGGTTTGAAATCTTAAGAGAGGCCTAAAGACAATAAGGGTAAGTTAGAGTGCTTAAACATTACAAAGGAGGAGTATTTATAGGGTTACAAGAATGAAGAAGGAAGAAAAGAAGGGGTGCGGCTACAGCAGGTTGGTCCCGACCAGGACGGGATCATCCCGACCGGGACGGCCTGTCATCCCGACCGGGACGGGTTGGTCCCGACCGGGAAGGGCTCACAGTGGCCTCTTCAAATGTGCACTTCATCCCGGACGGGATGAGGCCATACCCGTCGGGGATGAGTCTTGTAGGCCTCCAATATGATCTTTAAGGTTCCTCCTTGCTTCACATGGACTTCTCATCGACTCTCGGGTCTCGGGATCGAGTCTAAGGGGCTCGGGATCGGGTCCCAAGGTCTCGGGGTCGAATCTAAGGCATCAAGTGATCGTTCCTCCGCTTCGTTGGCTCCAAAAAGTGTATGTATTGAGTCGGAATCGCTCCAACTCTTCACGAATGGTCTCGGGAACCTGAAACGAGCTAGAGGAAGCATAAGTAGCCCATGAACCGCTCCCAAGGAGCGATTCCTCAAGGAAATGGGACCAAAACACAGCAAATTAGGCACTACAAACTACACTTATCAGATACCTTAGTAACAGGTGAGTAAGTATCAAAGAAATCCAAACCTTTCGCTTGGTGATTGCCACATACAACGAGTCTAGCTTTATACTTATCAACTGAGCCATCAGGTTTGAGTTTCTTTTTAAATATCCACTTATTACTTAGAGGTTTATAACCCTTAGGTAAATCAGTTAACACCCAAGTGTTATTACTCATAATATATTCGATTTCACTATTAATGGCTTCTAGCCAGAAAATGGAATCAATGGAGCTCATAGCCTCTTTCTAAGTCCTAGGATCATATTTGAGCATAAAAACATTTACAACATACTCATCAAATAAACTTATTTCTGCAAGAAAGGTGGTCACAAAATCTAAACCAAAAATGGTTTCAGTTCTGGCGCGTTTGCTCCTTTGAGGTTCCTTGGGATCAATTGCAGAAGGAGAAGGACGCGCTGTAACAATAGGTGCCAAAGAGTTAGTTTCCATAGGAAAAATATGCTCAAAAAATTCTGCATCCCTGGATTTCTTTATCGCCCCAAAACCGGACGAATCTTTAAGAATAAAACGATAAGAGGCCATTATGCATAGGCGAGGCGAGGGATCGACCCGAGCTATTGTTGGAAGAGTTTATGGGGGCGAAATCTTTTCTAGATACTCGAGAGTTTGAAATGAGAGGTGGGAAACGGGGCCAACATCAATATTTGGACCAAGGCGTGGCTCCTGGGACAAACGACGAGCAGGAGTCCGACGCCGAATATTGAGGTCGGCCCGAAATTGAGCGTCTCAGACTTTATTGATCATGACTATGAGGTGTGGAGGGTAGATAGGCTGAATGAGGTCCTACGAGAGGATGACGTGAGGGATGCCCTTGCTCTCCCTCTTGGCAGTAACTCACCAGAAGACTTGCAGTTTTGGTGACCAACCCGGGACGGTGTATTCTCAGTTCAGTCAACTTACCGTTTGGCTCAGGGAGGGTATGCTAGGAGTGTCAAGAAGTCAGGGTTTTCAAGTGACTCTGAGTTGTGGAAATGCCTCCGGAACTTGTCGATTCCTCCTAAATTGGCTCATTTCGTTTGGCGTGCTTGCGCGAAAATGCGTCTAGTAAGACAATTAGTGTTCTCCTGGCATGTGTTTGAGGATGCTACGCGCAGGTTGTGCAATACGAATGTAGAATCAGAGACTCGTGTACTTCTACAATGCCCAGCTACTCGTGGTATGCGATGAACTCAGTTCATATACATATTTAGTCTCATTTTATCCTCCGTTTTTACCGATTTCACATGCCTTAGGAATAGTTTTAGTAGCTTTTATCCGTAGTTTGTTATGCCGGGTATTTCGTTTATGTTTTGACAGGAAACATAGCAAAAGACGGAGTTAAGAGCTACAAGTGAAGAAAACAAGAGAAACAAGGCAATAAGGCAGGCAACGAAGGCCGAACCGGTTGGTTCGAAGTTGAATCGATCTGTTCGTTTGTGAACCGGTCGGTTCGTTTGTGAACCGATCGGTTCGTTTGTGAATCGGTCGGTAAGAATCTATATCGGGCGGTTCACTGCACGTCAATTGGACTTTCCTAAACTGCATAAGAGTCCGTGTTTTGCCTTAATTAATTCTCTGTGGGATTATTTTATTAAACTAAGTGTTATTTCCTAATTGGACTCCTTGTAATAAGTATAAATACCCTCCTTTGGGGTTAGGTTTAATTACACTTTCATATTCAGTAGTTTAGTTTAGACTTTTTTTAGTATCAGAACTCTTCTAGTTTGTAATCATACTTTTTGATCGTTAATCTTTCAGTTCTACGTAATTGGTATTTTTCTCTTTTCTCTTAGTTTCATATTGTCTTTTATTATGCTTAATTTCTTTATTGCTTTATCCTTTAGTATGAGTAGCTAATTTAAATATCTAGGGTTGAAGGGGATCTATGTTAATTGAATTGGGGATGTTAGTTTAATTAATTGCTTGATTGATCATTCATATGCTATTGCCTTACTACTTGTTTTGTATCGTTGTTCGATTAGTTTGAGACGTTGAACTAGTTGAATGTTCAGGAACCCGAACCTAAGATCGAAAGTCTAGTAAGGGTAGACTTACAAGCAAGTGGGTAGGATAATCTGGTAAGTTGCGAGAGCCCGTCAGAATCTATCTTAAGGTTGACATAAGATCCGAAAGGTTGTGTCTTTGCCCTAAATAACTGTGATTGATTGATTGAATGATTAATTAACTTGACCCAATTTAATTGCATAGTGAACCGGAAAGCCCTAAATCCCTTTAATATTGTTAGACCCTTTTATTTACATAATCGTATTAGTTTAGTTAAAATTCAAATAAATCGGAATTAAATAATTTAGAGTCAAATTTAGATAATTAGCGATATTCATCAGTCTCTCTGTGGATTCGACCCTTACTTACTGCTAGCTACCTGTTAGTTGTTCGTTGGGATTATTTTGATTCAGGTGATACGACTTTAGCCTTATCAATTTTGGTGCCGTTGCCAGGGAGACGGTTTTGTATTATTGCTTATTATTTGTTTTGGGTTCTAGATTATTTTGTATTTATTTATTTATTTTTATCTCGTATAAATTTTTTTCAATTTTTTTTTATATTTGTCTCACCTTTCTGACTATCTTTTACTTTCTTCAATTCAATCATGAGTCACTGCATATTTATTGGGAAAGGCTTGAGTCTTTTATTTTTGAAAGTGACTATCGTGTTAATATTTGGGAAATGTGTGATATGTTGTGGGCTGGTGTGGACGATGAGACACAGGCTAATATTGAGGCAAATTGCGACGGGATGTTTAACTATATGTCTTATGAGGAACGATTGGAACTTCTTAAATATTTAGCCCGAAACAGCGCTGAGTCAGAGAAGAGGTGGATGGCTTTCATGGCGGATTGTAAGGCGATATTGCAAAAACTAACGGCTACTCTACATGAGTCAAATTTGAGAGCTGATCCTGCACCATCATCAACTGACTGTGTTATGAGTACGTCCGTTGCACATGTTAGAGAGGATATTGACCTATTTGATGACGATGATGATGAGCCTCTGATTTTTGCTTTGAAAGTCCATTCTCCGGTCATTGAAGCTGATTCTTTTATGTCCGAAAATTTAATGATTCAATCATCGACGGAAATCTTGAGATTTTGAGCATTGTTAATAAGTCCATTTGTGATTCAATTGATGATTCTAGTCGTTCGCCTACCGAGCTTTTGTTTGAAATCACTATGCCTAACTCATGTGAATCAAACCCTTGGAAAGCGGAGGTAGATGCGTTAGAAGCGGCGCTAAATCACCCAGGAACTCTCGAAACATAAAATCTTGAGGTATATGGGATCATGGATACACCCATTGAGGTAATAAAACATTCTCATCCACTTGAACTTCCTCCTAACTTCAATGCTAGTACAGGTATTCCACCCGTTTCGTATGAATTAATTGTGAAAAATAATACTCTCTCCGGTTACTATTTTTTGCCCCACTTTCCTTACTTGGAAGGTTTTTATTTTTTGCCCCACTTCTCCACTTTCCTTTTATATCTTACACTTTTACCATATTATCCTTCTTTCTATCATTTATTTAAAAGAAATGTCATTGAATTTTACACTTTTAGGCCCACCATTCATTACTTTACCATTTTATATTCATTTTTCACTACCCCACCATCATTTCTTTACCATTTTTATTCATTTCTTATTTTACGTGCAAAAGTAAGCGGGGCGATAAATAATGACCGGAGGGAGTATTGTTGATCTGAGAGGTATTAAGTTGTCCTACATGCCCGATAATTTACAGTATTATTTTCCACCATTTATTGACGGCTGGGATTATATGTGGAGGACTTTTGAGAGTTTTCAAAGAAAGTCTGACAAGTTGAGACGGTCCTTGACATTGACTTTGTATGATGTCTTTACTATATCTTGGTGCTACTTATGCTCTTTTGTAGCATATGCGAAGCTTTTTGATCAACTTCTGAGAGCCTTGAACTGCTATGATTTTGATATTGATGGTTATGAGTCTGATTCTTATCCCCACGTTTGTCACTGGTTTGGGGGGAAATTTTTTGCAGCGTATATATTGTCGGTACATTTCCTTATCCTTTTTATCTTATTTCTTAATTTTTTTTCTTTCTTTTGCATTTCCTCCGTTCCCTGTTATATTTTAGTTCTATTTTATCTATCTTGGTTCACATTGAGGACATTGTGTAATTTGGTTTGGGAGGATGTTTTGTGTAGTGTGTGTTTTTATAGTTCTACGTAAAAAAAAATTACAAAAAAAATAAGAAAAGTTTTTATTTTATTTTTTCGTTTTTTCGTGTGTTTTTGTGTGTTTTAGTATAGAGTCGTGTCGACGATGATGACATTGCGTTTGTCGCATGTTTTTCCCTTGTTCTTTGCTCTTTCTTGTGAATGACACTTTTTTCCCGTAATTTGAGTTTAGTATTTCTTTGATCTTGTCGCCGATTATGTTTTGAATGTCAAATGAGTAAATTGACCTGTTGTCGAGTAAGCTACTTATATTGTAAGGATTAGAGCCTTAAACTGATGACATCCATGATCAGTTTCATATAGGTTGAGAGTAGTACTCCTTATGAGACATGTAACATAAAATTGCATAAGCATGACATTCGTCTCTTAAATACCTGTATGCATTCGGTTTGTGATTGTGACACATGTAGAAGAGGCAATCCCCTTTCTTTTATCTAATTCCCATAAACTTCACATAGCCATAATTTGACCTGTTTTGACCCGTTTATTAACTACATGCCATATTTGCTTACCCCAGTCAAGCTAGTTGGTTAATTAGACGAAATTATTTTTGCGGGTGAAATTTGATACCATGTCGATTGAGGAAGGGAATTGAAAACAAATGATGAATTGGAAAAAAAAATCAATGAAATAAAAGAAGAAGAAAGGCGATAGTCGAAAAGAAAAAAAATGACGTGAAACAAGAAAATGAATGTGTTTTTGCTATGAGAAAATAATTGATCTCTTTGTTTTCGTAGTTGTTGGTGCGAAGCCGGTTATAAAAGATTGAAAATAAGGTGCTTGGTACTACTTGTAATTCCTTTGATTGAAGTTTGGTAAGGAAGGAATGATTTTCATGTTTGGTTATAGTCGTTCTAGCTTGGCTTTTACCTCCACATATCCAAATCGTTTTGCCCCTTCTTACCCGACTAGCCTCACTTTATACCATATGTAAGTCCTCGGCATGTGTCTTGGTCTGATTGAATGTGTATGTACGGTTGGTAGAGATTGGTATCATGTTAGATTGCATGCATGTTCTTATAAGTTGCAGTTAGGTGAGTGTTTTGTCTTTCCGATTCTACATAAACTCACAATTTTGCCCTTATTATTGAGAGACGAATGCAAACCGTAAGGAATCTCGACATAGAAGGTTGTGCAAGATTAAAAGTTTGGCATTTGAATATTGATTGGAACTTGATCTTTGAAATTCTTTTGCTCTTCATCTTTTTGCTATAGAATTCGTTTCTTTAGCCTTTGTGTCATTTGTTTGTTAGAGTATTAGATTTGGGATGGTGCATGTTGATGAAGTTTGCTCTAATCCACCTTTTTTGTTGTCCGATGTGAGTTTTCTTGGGGACAAGCAAAAGTTCGGTTTGGGGGGATTTGATGAACTCAGTTCATATACATATTTAGTCTCATTTTATCCTCCATTTTTACCAATTTCACATGCCTTAGGAATAGTTTTAGTAGCTTTTATCCGTAGTTTGTTATGCCGGGTATTTCGTTTATGTTTTGACAGGAAACATAGCAAAAGACGGAGTTAAGAGCTACAAGTGAAGAAAACAAGAGAAACAAGGCAATAAGGCGGGCAACAAAGGCCGAACCGGTTAGTTTGAAGTTGAACCGGTCGGTTCGTTTTTGAACCGGTCGGTTCGTTTGTGAACCGGTCGGTTCGTTTGTGAACCGGTCGGTTCGTTTGTGAACCGGTCGGTATGTATCTGTACCGGGCGGTTCACTGCACGTCAATTGGACTTTCCTAAACTGCAGAAGAGTCCGTGTTTTGCCTTAATTAATGCTATGCGGGATTACTTTATTAAACTATGTCTTATTTCCTAATTAGACTCCTTGTAATAAGTATAAATACCCTTCTTTGGGGTTAGGTTTAATTACACTTTCATATTCAGTAGTTTAATTTAGAATTTTTATTAGTATCGGAATTCTTCTAGTTTGTAATCATACTTTTAGATCGTCAATCTTTCAGTTCTACGTAATTGGTATTTTTCTCTTTTCTCTTAGTTTCATATTGGCTTAGGAAGTCCGTCCTGATTTACGAGAAAGCCGTCGTTGTTGGTATAGACCAGATTTTGACCGACCGAGACTTAGTTTAAAGCATACATATTGTCGTCATATTGTTTACGTGACTATGTGCTACTTGGTTTCCTTGTCATTTTTCAAAAATAGTCATTTCAAAAATGCATCTTTCAAAAATATCCAATTTTCAAAAAATCGGAACGCTGCCGAAGTTTAGACTTAAGATTTGACTCAGAACAGGCCTATTTTCTAGCCGGCATGCTACCCATTTCAATATTAAAATTTCCGATCCCTATTCAATTTGACGGTAGGGATTTGCCGTGGATCCCGCCGATCAAATAAAACCAACTAACCTAAGCTAGGTAGCTAGGGCAAGTCGGGTCGATCCACATGAACGGGGTGTCGGATTAGGGTGTGCTACGGTCCAAGACTAGGTTCGAGACAAACTAAACTAGGCGATGGCTAAGGTAGACTAAGGACTAAGCTAAAGTCTAAAACATGAACTAACAAGGCTAAACAAGCAACTAATGACTAATGGAAGCAAATAAATCAACAAGAAGGAAACTAGGGCTAGGTCGGGTTCATGGATGCCAAAGAGACCAAAAGAAGGAAACAGGGTTACTAGCATGCTTTCATAGCCTAGGTTTCGATCGTGCTCTCGCTACTTAAACGGCCTAGGGGTCATCCTCACCACGCTCTCGCTACTAATGAGGGAACCAAACCAACCAAACAAACAAACACATACAAGAGAAGAGGCAAGAAAAACAAGGATTGATCATCTCAAGTCTCACAAGCAATTCATCAAACATGTGGAGTGCAAGGCAAATGGAAATCAACAAAAACAACAACTAGTACCACCCATCTCAACCTAATCATCCCTAATCACACCCAGTCCCCCTACTAACCCTAGAGGATAACTACTCACACATATCTAATGGAAAACTAACAATAACTAGAGAAACAAGCACAAGCTAGAACAACAACATCCATTATGAAGAACAAAAGGGATGAACAACAAACATAAACAAAGATGAAAACTTGATTAACTATGAAAGATTAAGAATAAAGGGAGAAGAAAGATTATACCAACTTGAAAGGAATGGAAAAGATGAACACTTGCATAAAAGAATACCCAAACATCCACCAATGTTGTCAAGATTGGTAGATTCTTCGAGAATCCCAATAATACAAGAGTAACTAACTAGACTAAACTAAGATTAAGGAGTAATTAAAGAGGGATTAAACTAATCTACACTAATCTAAGCTAATCTAACCTAAAAGTAGTCTAGGGTTTCATAAGATGTTCTAACAATACAAGAGGGAGTATATATAGGGTTACAAGAATAAGGGGAATGAAGTGACGAAGTGCGAGGAGAAACAGGGGGCTCACGGTCATGATGAAGGGGCTCACGGCCATGAGGCACCCCCGTCATGGCCATGATGGTCATGGGTCACGGCCATGACGCCCTGCTGTAGCTCCCTTCCTCTCTTCTTTGCTTCCCAACTCACTACACGGCTATGTAGGCTTCTGACACGGCCATGTAGGCCCCTACTTGCTCCTCCTAGGCTTCTTATCGACTCTCGGTGCTCGGGAATGGGCTCCAAGTGACTCGGGACCGAGTCTAAGCCACCGAATCATCGTCGCTTCTCCTCGTTGGCTCCAAATGTGTCTGAAACGAGTCGGAATCGTTCCGTTTCTCCAATAATGGTCATAGGAACCTAACACAAGCTAGAAGAAGCGTAAGTAGCCTCGAAAACCGCTCCGAAGAGCGATTCCACAAGAGAAACCGGGACCAAACACAAGGAAATAGCACTACAAACCACACTTATCAACTCCCCCACACTTAACCCTTACTCGCCCTCGAGTAAGCACGATCTAACTACTAAACTAAACTACATTACTAGTCGAGCGGGTATTAGCGCACCCTACGCCCTTTCAAATCACGCAAGAACACTTAGAGGAAAAGTGCTCTCCGCAAGGCAAGTGAGGTCTTGCGACAAAACTGTGGATACAACCGAACACGAAAACACACAAACAAACAAACACACAAACAAACAAACAATCGGTTGCATCCAAGAAGAAACAAATACCGCTTCCCTCAACAAAGCGGTGAAAGAAACACCGGTTAGGGACTCAAGGCAAGTGACAACGTTCCCAAGCTAATGACACAAATCGATATGGACAAAACCCTAATAGTATGACGTCAAAGCAATAAAAATGTTGGTAACTTACCTAGGTTCCTCCTAACCTTCTAAGAACGTACCACGGGACGATAGGCGGGATGGAAAAAGGATGAACCACAGAGTTAGTCGACACTGTAGGTAAGTGAAGCCCCGCCCCGTTTAGTGATGAGCCAAGAGGATCGTCCCATGCTCAAAAACGCCCAACTAGTCCAAGTAAAAAGATGGATAAGGTTGCAAAGTGAGGGAAGACCGACTATTTACCGCTATCATCCTTCTTAGGGACTCGGTCCTTTGGTAGGCTCTTCACGGTAATAGTTGGAAAAAGGCTTATTTTGAGGGGTGAGAATTCTTTTTGTGAGATGATTTTCTTTGGCATTTTTCTTTTGTTTTTTGGCTTTTGAGTTGCTATGCCACTTCTTTTTCTTCTTTTGTATTTTCTTTTTCATTTGTTGTGCCTTTTCTTTTTCTTCTTTCTTTTCTTTCTTTTTCTTTCCTTTTTCTTTCTTTCTTTTTTCTTTCTTTTCTTGGCCTGCTTTTTGGATAAATTTTGTTTTGTATGCATTTCTTGCAATCAAGTAAGAACTTAGACAATTTGCAAATTATTTGTGGAAGTGTGTAGGAAGTAGGGAAATGGGTAAGTTGGGACGACGTCTTCCCTTCAAACCCACAAAAAGGGGGAAAACTTGAACTAATCAAACGATTTCGAACACGGTCACCTAAGAGACGGGACTCGGCAACCAAAGCCTTTTCACTCCATGGGTGGTCATAATGGTCAAAATGCAAATCCCGTAGTAAATCCCTAGTAGACTAGGTGGACTCGAGGTAAGAAAACAACGAACTCATTGATTTAAAGTCATTCTACTAGACTAAAGTCCAAGAATCAACTCTTATTACTAGAAAGGGAAAGTAAACACTTGCGCACTAGCCTCAAAACCGGGTTTTCGAAAACCTTTTATTACACTAGACACAAACTTAGACAAGACAAAATAAGGACGCAACAAAAACGAAAGAAAAAGAAACAAACACAACAAAACCAAATAAAATAAGAGAAAAGAAAACAAACACACAAACAAAACAAACACCACCCCGAAACATCCAAATAGGCAACCAATCAACCACAAATCTCCACAAAGCTCCACCCGAGCACACCATCACAAATCTTCTCCAAACTCCACAAGAGACAAAGAGGGAAAAGGGATAGAATGACGTTACCGGATGTCTTGAGCTTTCCGAAAATTACGGTGATCAAGGAACCTACAAGGAAATGGGGAGGCAAAACACACAATACAACAAAAATACAACACAACGACACAAAAAGGAAAAGACACAAAAGAAAATCTTTTTGATTTTATGAAATTTTTCAAATTTTTAGGGTTTTTTATGATTTTTCGAAAAAAAAAAAACTACGAAAATAAAACTAAACTATACTAGGATATCGCTCCCCCACACTTAAACCGAGCAATGTTCTCATGCTCGATCGGTAGTGTGTGGAGACACTAAAAAGAAGGGAAAAGGGGAAAAGAAAGCTAAAAACAAAAATAAAAGTGAAGAAAGGGTAGAGTGTGTCCGGCCGGGGAGTATTCAAGTCACCAAGGGCCGAGACAAAAAAAGATATGGATGGGGGAAGAAATAAATAGAAGAAAATAAAAGGAAATGGGAGGGGAGGGCTAGGTGTAATCAAGTCACCTAGCCCGGATTCCGCCCGAATTCGACTAAATCCTACCAAAAGAAAATGAAAATAAAGAAAAGGTGGAAAGACTTGTAAGTTTGGATTTTTCAAAGGACTCTCGATGTAGTCACGTCATCGAGAATCGGGAGCAATTACCACATGGGCCCCGAGGGGCCACCACGACACCAAAATGATAAACGGAAGGGGAACAAACGAAGGAAGACTAAGCAACAAAAGACGGAAAAGAAGGAGATTCGCCTTACCAAACGGTTAGCAACTCAATCAACTCCATCGTCTCAATGATCGTTATCGGCACCTTGCTAGTCTTCATCATCATTATTCCTCTTCCTCAATATAGTCTCAAGTATCGGGCTTGCATAGGTGTAATGAGGTTGGGATTTTGGGAAAAACTCGGTGTAGAGATGAGAAGATGAGATGAAGGTGTATAATTGAAGTGCAAGGATGAAATGATAGAGGTAAAGGTGGGTAGGGAGGTTGGGTGGGGGTGTAATAAGGTGGGGTTTGCTTAAATGTAGAAGAAGAAGCAAAGTGGCCACGGACAACACCCCTCACGCCCGTGAGGGGGGGCATCACGGCCATGACGCCTCACGGCCATGTTGACCTCGACATGGCCATGTCGCAAGACAGCAGCTTGTCATGTTTGTCACCATTTCGTCCCTACCATGCAGCAACCAACATGGGCATGTAGCTACATGGCCATGTCCTAAGTGACATGGTCATGTCACTCTCCTAGATCTTCATTCTTCATTATCATCCCAAGTCTTCCACCCTAAGAACATTACCAACTACGGGATCAAATTCCCGTCCCCCAAAAGCTTACAATAAGCTCAAAAACCAAGTTCCTCACCCAAGTTTCCAAGCTTCTATCATCAATAACTCTTCATAACTCTTCATCGTCACTTCAAACCTAGCAAGTAAGCTCAAAACTTCCATCAAAGATCCCTCTCTCACATCACTCAAGAAAATTCCAAATTACAAGAATTCCACAAAAACTAACAAATCCTAGAAACCAAACTATCCAATCAAACATATACAAATACAAAAGCTCAAAAGAAAAGAAAAAAGATATTTACAATAAGATACTCTCACCATCTACGCCTCCATAGCCATCAAGAGCTAGGAGGAGTAATTCAAATGCTCTAGCAACATCTTCATTAACGCTCATGTGGCCGATCCTAGCTATCTTCAAGAGCTTCCAAGTCGGAGGTAAGAAGCGATCATCTTCATTATGCTCGGGGTTCTCGTGATCTTCCGGGTCTTTCCAACCAACATAGCGACGACTCTTATGACCATCCGGTGGGTATAGTGGTCCAAAGTCATGCTTGGCGTTGTGATTTGGGAGATCACACCCTAAGGGTGTTGCTTCTTCTACGGGGTCAAGATTAGCACTCTTTTCCACCGTCCGACAAGGATCCTCTTCATCAACCGTCTCACAAGACAAGGGATTCGAAATCAAGTGCGGTAAAGGAGGTGAAGACATCAAGTTTTCTTCATTGGAGGCTTTAGGGGAGACCTCATCGTCATTCTTACTAGAATTCTCACCATGAAGAAACTCAAGGCCTTTGATGGCGGCCTCAATTTCTTCGACGGTTTGGCCTAGCATAGCATCTCCAAATCCCCTAATCGGCTTCTCCAATTTCCCATTCAAGGCAAGTTCTAAGTCATCTATCTCTTCCTCCCAAGTGTTACCTTCCTTCTCACTCACCTTGTCAAGTTGGCCTAGAGGAGTCTTGTCTTCACTTGGCTTTGGATTGTCAAGATCCGATTCATCGCGAAGAAAATCATACAAATCCAATTTGATAGCCAATACATTGGCTCCCCAAGAGTTACCTTGAGAATCATGTTCAATTCCCTCCTCATTGTCGACCCTTGAAACTTCAACTTCCTCCATTCTTCCCATATCTTCACGATCCAAGCAACACTCAACAATGATCTCTTGATTGACCCTCTCTTCTTCATTCGTGGCTTCATGATCGGGTTGATTTCCTTGTGGAGACAACTGATCTTCTTACCCAAATGAACCTTCCTCAACAAATTGTGGAGCTCGAGTGGCCAACATCGTGAAACGAGCCATGAGTGCATTGATTCGAGCATCTTGCACCTCTAATTGGGCCTTGAACTCCTCTTTATCCCTTTGCATTTGAATCATCATCTCTTGTTGATTCTTATGCAATTGAATCATCATCTCTTGTTGACTTTTTTGCATTTGAATCATCATTTGACAAGTCTCAAAGTTGGGGATTTTTGGTTGTGGGTTATGTGAGGGTATTTGGTAGTTGTTAGGATGTTGTAATGATCCTTGACAACTTTCATGGTAGTCATATGAAGAGGGTTCATAAGATTGTTGATGAGATTGGTAAGGTTGGTAAAGTTGTGGATTTTGGCAATTTGCCCCATGATTGTCCCATGATGATTGATGGTAGCTTGGATGCCACATTATCGTAACGTTGCCTTGATACATTGAATGCACTATAAGCACTTAAGCAAACGTTAGTATCCTAGTGCTTTTGAGGAACTAGGATGAGAGAATAGCACACAAGAAGGAACGGAGATACACAAGGAAAAGAAAACACAAAAATCAAGAACAAAGTCAAAAACTAAGCACACAAAAGTCTAAACTACGTCGTCCCCGGCAACGGCGCCAATTTGACGGGAGGGATTTTTAAATTTTTTTTTGAAAAAACTACGAAAATAAAGCTAAACTAAACTAATATATCGCTCACCCACACTTAAATCGAGCAATGTCCTCATGCTCGATCGGTAGTGTGTGGAAGCACTAAGAAGAAGAGAAAAGAGGAAAATAAAGCTAAAAAACAAAAATGAAAGTGAAGAAAGGGGAGAAAGTGTCCGGCCGGGGTGTAATCAAGTCACCAAGGGCCGAGACGAGAAAAGATATGGATGGGAGAAGAAATAAAAAGAAGAAATTAAAGGGAAATGGGAGGGGAGGGCTAGGTGTAATCAAATCACCTAGCCCTGATTCCGCCTAAATCCGACTAAATTCTACCAGAAGAAAATAAAATAAAGAAAAAGGTGAAAGGACTTGTAAATTTAGATTTTTCAAAAGACTCTCGATGTAGTCACGTCATCGAGAATCAGCAGCAATCACCACAGAGGGCCCCGAGGGCCACCACGATACCAAAAGGTAAAAGGAAGAGGGAATAAGGGAAGACTAAGCAAGTAAAAGACAGAAAAGAAGTAAGAGTTGCCTTACCAAAGGTTAGCAATTCAATAATCTCCATCGTCTCAACGGTCATTATCGGCACTTTGCTTGTCTTCATCATAGATATTCCTCCTCTTCCTAGATGTAGCTCCAAGTACGAGTATCGAGCTTGTAATGGTGTAGTGAGGTTGGGATTTGAGGGGAAACTCGGTGTATAGAGATGCGAAGATAAGATGAAGGTGTATAATTGAAGTGCAAGGATGAAATGATAGATGTAAAGGTGGGTAGGGAGGTTGGGTGGGGGTGTAATAAGGTGGGGTTGGCTTAAATGTAGAAGAAGAAGCAAAGTGGACACGGACAACACCCCTCACGGCCGTGAGGGGGGCCGTGGATCCCGCCGATCAAATAAAACCAACTAACCTAAGCTAGGTAGCTAGGGCAAGTCGGGTCGATCCACAGGAACGGGGTGTCGGACTAGGGTGTGCTACGGTCCAAGACTAGGTTCGAGACAAACTAAACTAGGCGATGGCTAAGGTAGACTAAGGACTAAGCTAAAGTCTAAAACATGAACTAACAAGGCTAAACAAGCAACTAATGACTAATGGAAGCAAATAAATCAACAAGAAGGAAACTAGGGCTAGGTCGGGTTCATGGATGCCAAAGAGACCAAAAGAAGGAAACAGGGTTACTAGCATGCTTGCATAGCCTAGGTTACGATCGTGCTCTCGCTACTTAAACGGCCTAGGGGTCATCCTCACCACGCTCTCTCTACTAATGAGAGAACCAAACCAACCAACCAAACAAACACATACAAGAGAAGAGGCAAGAAAAACAAGGATTGATCATCTCAAGTCTCACAAGCAATTCATCAAACATGTGGAGTGCAAGGCAAATGGGAATCAACAAAAAACAACAACTAGTACCACCCATCTCAACCTAATCATCCCTAATCACACCCAGTCTCCCTACTAACCATAGAGGATAACTACTCACACATATCTAATGGAAAATTAACAATAACTAGATAAACAAGCACAAGAACAACAACATCCATTATGAAGAACAAAAGGGATGAACAACAAACATAAACAAAGATGAGAACTTGATTAACTATGAAAGATTAAGAGTAAAGGGAGAAGAAAGATTATACCAACTAGGAAGGAATGGAAAAGATGAACACTTGCATAAAAGAATACCCAAACATCCACCAATGTTGTCAAGATTGGTAGATTCTTCAAGAATCCCAATAATACAAGAGTAACTAATTAGATTAAACTACGATTAAGGAGTAATTAAAGAGGGATTAAGCTAATCTACACTAATCTAAGCTAATCTAACCTAAAAGTAGTCTAGGGTTTCATAAGATGTTCTAACAATACAAGAGGGGGTATATATAGGGTTACAAGAATAAGGGGGATTAAGTGACAAAGTGCGAGGAGAAACAGGGGGGATCACGGTCATGATGAGGGGGCTCACGGCTATGAGGCACCCCCGTCATGGCCATGATGGTCATGGGTCACGGCCATGACGCCCTGCTGTAGCTCCCTTCCTCTCTTCTTTGCTTCCCAACTCACTACACGGCTATGTAGGCTTCTGACACGGCCATGTAGGCCCCTACTTGCTCCTCCTAGGCTTCTTATCGACTCTCGGTGCTCGGGAATGGGCTCCAAGTGACTCGGGACCGAGTCTAAGCCACCGAATCATCGTCGCTTCTCCTCGTTGGCTCCAAATGTGTCTGAAACGAGTCGGAATCGTTCCGTTTCTCCAATAATGGTCATAGGAACCTAACACAAGCTAGAAGAAGCGTAAGTAGCCTCGAAAACCGCTCCGAAGAGCGATTCCACAAGAGAAACCGGAACCAAACATAAGGAAATAGCACTACAAACCACACTTATCACAATTTTTTCCAAATTTTCAAAATTCAATTTCGATTTCCAAATCTTCGAGATGCCATTCTCGATTTTCAAATCTCCGAGATGCCGTTTCAATTTTCAAATCTTCGGGATCTTATTTTCAATTTTCAAATTTTTGGAAATTTATTTTCGATATTCAAATTTTCAAAATTCCCAAATATTCAACTTTTCAAAAAACTTGGTCCTGTCGACATGCTGCCAATTTCAAAAGACGGGATCACCTCCTAAATTTTCAAAGCGCGAAATTACTCACAGCCATTCTAACATTTCAAAAAGCCCGGTCCTATTGGCCCACTACCAATTTCGGGACCGTTCTCTCAATTTTCAAAATTCAATTCTTTACCAAAAAAAAAACTTCCTTATTATAGGACCTACCGTTTTTCCGTGTGTCGGGTCTTTTCATAATTTGTCGAAGGTCTATAGCGTCGAAACTCCGTCGATCCTACATCACGAGTTTCTTCCCCATCTTAGTCCGGCTTTTTCTAAAGGCATAACCAACCAACACGAGTCATACACTCGTAAATGAAAGGTTCGTCTAAACACTCGAGTCCTAACTAGAAAGTCCCACGCGACCTTTCCTAAGGGAATCTCGCCCGTTTTTTGTCATCCGTTAGTCGAGTCATCCCAATTCAAGAATCCTTTAACTTAAGGGTCTACCCTAATCACAAGGTCATCCTTATTCAAGTCAAGTCAAGGGTCTCTAGCGTCGAAACTCTGCCGATCTTACATCGCAAGTGATAAGTGTAGTTTGTAGTGCCTATTTCGTAGTGTTTTGGTCCCATTTTCCTTGTGGAATCGCTCCTTGGGAGCAATTTATGGCCTACTTATGCTTCCTCTAGTTCGTTTCAGGTTCCCGAGACCATTCATGACGAGTTGGAGCGATTCCGACTCAATACATACACTTTTCGGAGCTAACGAAGTGAAGGAACGATCACTCGATGCCTTGGATTCGACCCCGAGACCTTGGCACCCAATCCCGAGCCTCCGAGACCCGATCCCGAGTCCCGAGAATCGATGAGAAGTCCATGTGAAGCAAGGAGGGACCAAAAGGATCATATTGGAGGCCTACTAGACTCATCCCCGACGGGTATGACCTCATCCCGTCCGGGATGAAGGAGCAAAACAAGGAGCTGCTGTTTTGGGTCCATCCCGACCGGGACCACCTCATCCCGACCGGGACCAACTCATCCCGGACGGGATGGCCCAGTTACAGCCCGTGATTGCTTGTTTCCATTCCTCCACCCATTGTAACCCTATATATACCCTTCCTCTTGTAATCTAAGCTTATGTTCTTCATTACCCACAAACCCTAGCCTAGTTTTAGCATAGATTAGATTAGATTAGTGTAGATTAGTCTTTAGATTATCGTTAATCCTAGATTAGTGCTTGTAATTTGGGAATTCTTCAAGATCTCCACCAAGATTGACAACCTTGGTTGATTGTTTTTGGGTTCTTCCATTTATGCAAGTTTCCTTCTTCTTTTCATCTTCTAGTATGGTATAATCTCTTTTCCTTTATCTTAATCTTTGTTCTTTCATCAAGTTTGAATCTTTAGATCTTGTTTATTGTTTTGTTCTTCATCTTTGCTAGTTTCATATATGCATCCTCTTGTTCTTGTGTTGATTCCTTTTGTTCTTGTTAGTTGTAGCTTGATTATGTTTGAGTAGATTCTTGCTAGGGTTAGTAGGGTGATTAGGGTGTTAATTGGATGATTAAGGGTTTGTTGGAGATGTTGGTGGAAGATTTGGGTTTCCTCTTGGTTTGATGCATGGTACATGTTTGTTGAAATGCTTGAATTACTTGTATGCTTATGCTTGTTTTTCTTGCCTTTCTCTTGTGGGTGATAGTTTGCTTGTGGGTTTGGTTCCCTCACTAAGTTGCGAGAGCCCGGTGAGGACGACCCCTAGGTCGGTCTAAGTTGCGAGAGCCCGGATGCGACCTAGGCCCCGATATCACGCTAGTAACCCCGTTTGTCGTTTGTGTCGCCAAGGTGGGTTTTAGGTGGAACCTCTAGGTGAGTCTAAGTTGCGAGAGCCCGGACTATACCTAGATTACCCTACTACCTCTTTCACTCTAGCTCTTCCTCGACCATTCTGTTACCCCTTTGACCCCGACCTAATCCTAGCCCGTTTCCTTTGATTGTTTTCTCGTTTTAGACCTAGTTTAGTCCTTAGCCTCCCCCTTAGAATAGCTTGTCTCGAACATAGTCCTCGACCGTAGCATACCTTAGTCCGACACCCCGTCCCTGTGGATTCGACCCGACTTACCCTAGCTACCCTAGTTAGGTTAGTTGGTTTTTATTTGGTGGCGGGATCCACGATAAATCCCCACCATCAAATTGGCGCCGTTGCCGGGGACGGCGTAGTTTAGACTTTTGTTTGCTTAGTTTTGGACTTTGTTCTTGATTTTTGTGATCTCTTCTCCTTGTGTATCTCCGTTTTTCTTCTTGTGTGTTACTCTCCCTTCCTAGTGCCTCAAAAGCACTAGGATACTAACGTTTGCTCAAGTGCTTCTAGCTCATCCTAGGTACCAAAGCAACGTTATGGACATGGCTCGTCCAAGCTACCATCAATCGTCACGGGGCAACTACGGGGCAAATGGCCAAGTCCCAAAATTTCACCAACCATACCAACCTCATCAACAATCTTACGAGCGCCCTCCATATGGTTACCATGAAAGTTGTCAAGGATCATCACAACATCCTAACAACTACCAAACACCCTCACATAACCCACAACCACAAAATCCCTACTTTGAGACATGTCAAATGTTGGCCCAAACGCAAAAGAGTCAACATGAGACAATAATATTATTGCAAAAGGGTCAACAATTGATGTTGACTCAAATACAAGGGGTTAGGGAGGAGGTCAAGGCCCAAATAGAGATGCAAGATGCTCGCATCAATGCACTCATGGCTCATATCACGATGTTGGCCACTCGAGCTCCACTACATGTTGAGGAAGGTTCATTTGGGCAAGAAGGTCGGGTGCCTCCACAAGAAAGTCAACCCAACCTTGAAGCTACAAATGAAGAAGAGAGGGTCGATCAAGAGACTATTGTTGAGTGTTGCTTGGGTGGTGAAGATAGGGGAAAAATAGAGGAAGTTGAAGCTTCAAGGGCCAACAATGAGGAGGGGAGTGAACACGATTCTCGAGATAACTCTTGGGGAGCCGATGTATTGGCGATGAAATTGGATTTGTTCGATTTTCTTCGTGATGAACCACTAGACAATCCAAAGCCAAGTGAAGACATACCTCCTCTAGGCCATATAGACAAGGTGAGTGAAAAGGAGCGCAATACTTGGGAAAAAGAAGTAGATGCCTTGGAACTTGCCTTGTATGGGAAATTGGAGGATCCTAAAGCCTCCAATGAAGAAAACTTGATGCCTTCTCCTCCTCTACCGCACTCAATGCCTAGTCCCTTGTCTTGTGAGACGGTTGGTGAAGAGGATCCTTGTCGGGCGGTGGAAAAGAGTTCCACTCTCGACCCCATAGAAGAAGCGACACCCCTAGGGTGTGATCTCCCACATCATGATACCGAGCTTGACTCTAGACCACTATACCTACCGGATGGTCATAAGAGTCGAAGCTATGTTGGTTCCGAAGACCCGGAAGATCACGAGAACCCCGAGCTTAATGAAGATGATCGCTTCTCACCTCCGACTTGGAAACTTTTGAAAGTGGCTAGGCTTGGCCATGTGAGCTTCAACGAAGATGTTGCTAGGGCATTTGACTTACTACTCCGAGCTCTTGATGGCTATGGAGGCGTTGTTGGTGAGAGTAGTTAGTGTAAATATCTTTTCCCTTTTCTTTTGTGCTTGTATTTGTGTTTATGTTTGTTTGTATAGTTTGGTTTCTAGGATTTGTTAGCCTTTGTGGAATTCTTGTTTATTTGTATTGTTGATGAGCGATGTGAGGGAGGGAATTTGATGTTGTATTTGAGCTTATTGTCATAGGTGTGAAGTGAAGCTGATTCCTAGAGAAGAATGGTTAATGATAGAGCTTGGTTCGTGAGTATGGAAGTCGGTTTTTGAAGCTTCGGTGAAGCTTTTGGGGTTTTGGAGGTCAAGAAGACCCATCCCGGGCGGGAAGGGATCTTCCCGACCGGGAAGGATATGCCATCCCGACCGGGAAGGAGCCGTCCCGATCGGGATGGAGGTGCAAAAATTGGAGCTTGCTGGAGTGCTGTCCCGACCGGGAAGGTGGCTTCCCGACCGGGACGAGTGTGTCTTCCCGACCGGGACCATCCATCTCGACCGGGATGGTCCCCTTTCTCCTCTTTTGGCCTCTTCTTCAACATTTGGGCCCACCCAACCATTGTATACCCCCACCCAACCTCCCTACCCATCCTTGCTCATGTCATACGACCATTACACTTCATTTACATACCCTCACCTCATTTCTCTTCCCTTTACACCGAGTTTCACATCGAATCCTACTCCCCTCACACCATTACTACCTCCACCATGTGTTTTATCAAGTTCGAAGCGGGATAGAAATGACGAAGACAAGTTTTGTGCCTATATTGATGTATGAGACGATGGAGCGAGTGAGTTGCTAACCTATTGGTACGGCAACTATCCTTTCTTTCCCGTCTTTTATAGCTTGTTTTCTTTTGTGTTTATTCCCTTCCCCTTGTACACTTTTGTGTCTTGATGTCATGGTGGCCTTCGAGGCCTTGGTATATGGTTGCTCCCGACTCTCGATGACGTGACTACATCGAGAGTCATTTCAAAATCCAAAATTTACAAGTTTTTCACCCCTTTTGTTGGATTTAGTCGAATTTAGGCGGAATCCGGGCTAGGTGACTTGATTACACCTAGCCCTCCCCTCCCATTTCCTTTTATGTCCTTTTTATTTCTTCCCCCATCCATATCTTTTCTCGTCTCGGCCCATGGTGACTTGATTACACCCCGGCCGGACACTTTCTACCCTTTTCTGCACTTTTTGATTTTTAGCTTTATTTTCGTAGTTTCTTTTCTTTTGTGCTCCATGCACTACGGTTGAGCATGAGGACATTGCTCGGCTTAAGTGTGGGGGAGCGATATTCTAGTGTAGCTTAGTTTATTTTCGTAGTTTTTCGAAAAATCTTTAAAAAACCCTAAAATTTTGAAAAAATTTCACAAAAATCAAAAAGATTTTCTTTTTGGGTGTTCTTCTTTTGTGTCGTTGTGTCGTATTGTTGTTTTGTTGTGCGTGTTTTGCCTCCCTTTTTCCTTATAGGTCGCTTAATCACCGCTAGCTTTGGAGAGCTTTCAAGACACCCGGTAACATCTTTTCACCCCTTTTTCCTCTTTGTTTCTTGTGGAGTTTGGAGGAGATATGTGTTGTGGTGTGCTCGGGTGGAGCTTTGTAAAGTTTGTGGATGATTTGTTGCTCATTTGGAAGTTCGGGGTGGTGTTTGTTTTGTTTTTGTGTTTGTTTTATTTTGTTTTGTTTTGTTGCCTTTGTTTCTTTTTCTTTCATCTTTGTCATGTCTTTGTTTTGTGTTGTGTTGTGTGTCTTGTGTGCAAACCGTTTTCGAAAACCCGGTTTAGAGGCTAGCGTGCGAGCGTCTATTTTCCCTTCCTAGTTGTATAAATCGAGTCTTGGACTTTAGTCTAGTAGAATGACCCTAAATCAATGATTTCGTTGGTCCTTTACCTTGAGTCCACCTAGCTTACTAGGGATTTACTGCGGGATTTGCATTTTGACCATTATGACTATCCACGGTGTGAAAAGGCCTTGGTTACCGAGTCTTGTCCCTTAGGTGACCATGTTTGAAATTTGCTAGATTAGTCCAAGTTTTCTCCCCTTTTTGTGGGTTTGAAGGGAAATCGCGACCCCCGACTCACCCATTTACCTACCTCCTACACATATCCACACAATAAATTGCAATTTGTTGAGTTTTCTCTTTCTTGTCACACAAAGAAATGTCATAAAGCCAAATCGAGCCAAAAAAGGCAAAGAAAGAAAAGAATGAAGAAAAAGAAAAAGCACAAAAGCCAAAAAGAAAATAGAAAAAAAGAAAAAAAGAAATGGCATGGCAAAACAAAGCAAAAATGCAAAAGAAGAAGAAAATGCCAAAAGAAAATCGTCTCACAAAAATAGAAACCTCACACCTCACAAAATAAGCCTTTTACCGACTATTACCGTGAAGAGCCTACCAAAGGACCGAGTCCCTAGGAAGGATGATAGCGGTAATGGTCGGTCTTCCCTTATTTTGCATATTTCCACTTTTTACTTGGACTAGTTAGGCGGTTTCGGACATGGGATGACCCTCTTGGCTCTTTGCCAAAGGGGGCGGGGTCTCACTTACCTACAGTGTCGACTAACACCGTGGTTCATCCTTTTTCCATCCCGCCGATCGTCCCGTAGTACGTTCTTAGAAGGTTAGGAGGAACCTAGGTAAGTTACCAACGTTTTTATTGCTTTGTCGTCATACTATTAGGGTTTGGTCCATTTTGATTTGTATTGCTAGCTCGGGAACGTTGTCACTTGCCTTGAGTCCTAAACCGGTGCTTCTTTCACCGCTTGTTTGAGGGAAGCGGTATTTCTTTTCTTTTGGGTGCAACCCTTTGTCTGTTTGTTTGTATGTTTGTTGTTTAAGTGTTTTGTGTCCGGTTGCATCCACAGTTTTGTAGCAAGACCTGACTTGCCTTGCGGAGAGCACTTGTCCTCTAAGTGCACTCGCGTGAGTTGAAAGGGCGTAGGGTGCGCTAATACCCACTCGGCTAGTTTAGTAGTTAGTATGTGCTTACTCGAGGGCGAGTAAGGGTTAAGTGTGGGGGAGTTGATAAGTGTAGTTTGTAGTGCCTATTTCGTAGTGTTTTGGTCCCATTTTCCTTGTGGAATCGCTCCTTGGGAGCGATTTATGGCCTACTTATGCTTCCTCTAGTTCGTTTCAGGTTCCCGAGACCATTTATGACGAGTTGGAGCGATTCCGGCTCAATACATACACTTTTCGGAGCCAACGAAGTGAAGGAACGATCACTCGATGCCTTGGATTCGACCCCGAGACCTTGGGACCCAATCCCGAGCCTCCGAGACCCGATCCCGAGTCCCGAGAATCGATGAGAAGTCCATGTGAAGCAAGGAGGGACCAAAAGGATCATATTGGAGGCCTACAAGACTCATCCCCGACGGGTATGACCTCATCCCGTCCGGGATGAAGGAGCAAAACAAGGAGCTGCTGTTTTGGGTCCATCCCGACCGGGAAGGGGTCCATCCCGACCGGGACCACCTCATCCCGACCGGGACCAACTCATCCCGGACGGGATGGCCCAGTTACAGCCCGTGATTGCTTGTTTCCATTCCTCCACTACCCATTGTAACCCTATATATACCCTTCCTCTTGTAATCTAAGCTTATGTTCTTCATTACCCACAAACCCTAGCCTAGTTTTAGCATAGATTAGATTAGATTAGTGTAGATTAGTCTTTAGATTATCGTTAATCCTAGATTAGTGCTTGTAATTTGGGAATTCTTCAAGATCTCCACCAAGATTGACAACCTTGGTTGATTGTTTTTGGGTTCTTCCATTTATGCAAGTTTCCTTCTTCTTTTCATCTTCTAGTATGGTATAATCTCTTTTCCTTTATCTTAATCTTTGTTCTTTCATCAAGTTTGAATCTTTAGTTCTTGTTTATTGTTTTGTTATTCATCTTTGCTAGTTTCATATATGCATCCTCTTGTTCTTGTGTTGATTCCTTTTGTTCTTGTTAGTTGTAGCTTGATTATGTTTGAGTAGATTCTTGCTAGGGTTATTAGGGTGATTAGGGTGTTAATTGGATGATTAAGGGTTTGTTGGAGATGTTGGTGGAAGATTTGGGTTTCCTCTTGGTTTGATGCATGGTACATGTTTGTTGAAATGCTTGAATGACTTGTATGCTTATGCTTGTTTTTCTTGCCTTTCTCTTGTGGGTGATAGTTTGCTTGTGGGTTTGGTTCCCTCACTAAGTTGGGAGAGCCCGGTGAGAACGACCCCTAGGTCGGTCTAAGTTGCGAGAGCCCGGATGCGACCTAGGCCCCGATATCACGCTAGTAACCCTGTTTGTCGTTTGTGTCGCCAAGGTGGGTTTTAGGTGGAACCTCTAGGTGAGTCTAAGTTGCGAGAGCCCGGACTATACCTAGATTACCCTACTACCTCCTTCACTCTAGCTCTTCCTCAACCATTCCGTTACCCCTTTGACCCCGACCTAATCCTAGCCCGTTTCCTTTGATTGTTTTCTCGTTTTAGACCTAGTTTAGTCCTTAGCCTCCCCCTTAGAATAGCTCGTCTCGAACATAGTCCTTGACCGTAGCATACCTTAGTCCGACACCCCGTCCCTGTGGATTCGACCCGACTTACCCTAGCTACCCTAGTTAGGTTAGTTGGTTTTTATTTGGTGGCGGGATCCACGACAAATCCCCACCATCAGCAAGTTTTCTCCCTTACCCCGTTTGTCTTTCCTTGAGGCGGAGTCAACCTTTTACGAGGCATAGCCCTATAACAAAAGGTTCGTGATCCTTACATCTAAAGGTCACTCGTCCGACACTCGAGTCTTAACAAAACCTTCGATTTCACTCGGGGGCTACCCTTCAGCAGAACGAGCAATCATGATTGCTCTAAGGGTCATGTCTTACATGTGTTGTCTCACGTACCCCACTTTTGAATCACTTAGATGTCACACCATCTGAGTCTTATAAGAGTCTTTAGCCTGACTCGGGGGCTATTCCCCAACCGAGCGGTCAACCACGGTCCCCCTAGAGAGTACCCTACGTCCATCCTACAACGGCGTTCTTATGATGCCTTCTTCGAGTCGTACCTATGCTACGAATACTCGAGTGAACTAGGGTTAGGTCACCACAGTTGGTCCGAACACACGACGCAGTCGAACACGGTCGCCCCATTTTCGGATTCGCCCTTATGCAGCTCGAGTCTCTTGGTCAAATCTGAGTCGCGGTCGTTACTCTATCCCGGTCCATGAGTTTTAGTCATTCCCGCCATCCCGGGCCGTATCTAATTTGACTCCCTCTCTTGCATTTGCGCAAAACCGAGCTTAGGCAAGTTCTAACACCTGTCGTTTCTTCCGATCAGGGACCCAATGAACGAGACACTACCAAACCACAACAAATCCCGCGCCGTCGAGAAAGGGGATATCCAGGGGAGTATGCTTATGCTATCTTGCTCCATTAACAATATTTTCTTGAAAATCAATACCGCCCTAGATAACCTAAGTTCTAGGCTAGCCATCATCAAAGAATATCTTGTAAGAACCCGATCCCGTCTAACACAACTAGAACGGGTAAGGCAGCCAATCAACCAACCGAGTCAATTGAAGGGTGAAGACTCTTACGAAACTGTTCGATACCCCCAAGATGGCAAGACCGAGAGAGGTAATCCTCAAGTCACCTCTCCGAAAATCAAGAACCAGTCAAAAGAAAGGACATTTGCTCACTTGGATATGTCCTACACCGTCGCTTTCCAAAGGTTGGTTTCGAAGGGCTTAATACTACCTATAGGCCCAACAGTCGACCCACCTTCTGAAAAACGTTCCAAAGCATGGAACGCCGAACATTACTGCCAGTTTCATATGGGGAGAGGGCACGATACAGAAAAGTGCTGGAAACTGAAACACCTCATCCAAGATTTCCTCGATGCCGGGAGGACACTCGTCATGGAAACATTGTCACTTGCAAAGCCCCTCAAACCCCTCAAGGACAATACAGGGCCCTACGACCAAAGCATACAATCTACCTCCCATGCGTTCAAGAGTCCGGACTTGATTTAAGTCCGTGTAATCCTTGATCTAACGCGATACAGTGGCGGAGACACTGTAGAGTCGGGATTAAAAACACACTGACAAACTATATCTTATTAAAAGAAATGGTAAGTCAATATAAAGGCCCCTTTTTACAAAAGGGCTAAAAGGAAATTCTCCAAACAGGGTTACAAAAATCCATAAATAAACATGAATGAAGAAAGAGTAGGATCCATGCTACTCGCTAGCTCACACCCAAAACCCAGTAGCAAATACCTGTCATGTTATAAACATAACAGCCACGTCAGTGGGGAGTAACTCGGACGTTCTCCCAGCCATATTATACCATATGAAAAAATAATAGTATTACTATATCAAAATAATTAAAATGGAAAACATTAAATGATATAATAAAAATAAGCTTTCGGAGAAAACTCAAATTTTTGGAATAATAAAATCAGAACAAGTTTTCAGAAGAAAACTTCAAATATTTGCCAACCTGCAAACCAAAATGTATCGATAATAATAAAAATATTCAAAAAGGCGTTATGGATAGGATTAGTGTAGACGGTTAGACTTTCACCAGGAGAATACTAAAACTAGCTTCGAGAACTTAGTTCAAACAAATCAAACTTCGGTCTCTAACTAGGCTACTCAACCATAATAGGACGGCGACTTATAAATGTGTGGCCCTAGTTTAAGACAATGCACACCCCTCCTGGGATTACCTGTCACCCAGTTCAACTTATGATGGCGACTTACTGCGAGGCCTAAGCTTAAGGTCAAAATGTACAGAACTCCCGGGATACCTGTCACCCGGTTCAACAACCAATGTACCGATTCCTGATACACTAGTCGTATAGTTGATGGCAAAACCGTAAACCCCAGATTATATTACTCTAAACCTCACACTTGTCCTTTTTCCATAACTCCAAAACAAGCCATTATCGATATTGAAATAAATAATCATTATAATAATATGAGAATAAAAAGAATAAACATTTAATATAAAGGGAATTTCTATAAATAAAAACTTACAAATTTTAGAAACTTACTTAAAATAGAAATATTCTTATAGAAATACATAAGTTATTAAAATAAGTGAAACGTATAAAAATAGCATTTCTAACGAAATTAACATTTTATTATTATCGTCGTTATTGTAACTTTAATATAGTTCTAAATTCGTTACTCAAAATATAAATAAAATATAATAAGTCAATATATAGTATTTATAAATAATTAGGAAATCGAGTTAAAACTATAAATTTTAGAAAATAGATGTTTTACGAAAAACGCTATCAGAATTAATTGTGTCTACGAGTTTTATAAATTAAACGAGATTTTATAACGCTTTCAAATTATTTTTAGCAAATAGATTTTATCAATAAATAATACTGATTTTACTAAAAATAATCAGTCGTAGATAAATGCGAAATTATTAGGGAAAATAGTCTCGACTAAAAATGTATTTAAAACAAAATCGACTATTTTCTCATTTATTAATATAAGTTGTAAAATGAAATTAATTTATTAAATGAGTTTACAAATCTCGATTATATAATATAAAAATACGATTTAGAGTTAAAACTATAAATTAACGAAATAAGAGGAAAATATGAAATCGATAATATTTAGTTACTAGTGTCACGATAACCAACAAAATATTATAACGATCGTAAAATAATTAAATTACTAACGATTTATAAAACGATATCGAAAACTCGTAAAATATTTATAAGGTACACGATTTAAAAAAATTATTATTAGCAAATAATAAATAGCTAAAGTTAGAAAACCGAAGTTAAAACACTTACTACATACTACTACTCAAACATACGATATAATACCAAATAACGTCCTAAAGTTACCTTGAGTCGATATACGAAACGAACACGTACTCGTCCTCCTTCATCAGTCCAAGCTTCAAATCAATAGAAATGTCTTTAAGCTCCAAGTTGTAGAATCGTTAGTCTTCTAAGTAGGCTTCAACACGAAAATCAAGTGACAAAACAAAAGAATGAGACAAGGGTTCGATTCGGGGTAACATGATAAACCCAAATAACAAGGAGGAAAGTTAAAACAAATACGAATGAGTCGGAATAAAACGATTTTCAAACTCAAGATAAGGGAAGAACCAAGGGACGAGTATTTGACACAAAACGGAAAGGAAATTGATATGTCAAACCGATGAAAAAGGATGAAAGAGAACCGAGTCGATAAACATGGTAACACAGGCGGCAAAATAGCACCCAAAACATGACAACAGGAAGCAACAACTGTGACCAAACAGAGGCAACAAGACGTTCAAACCGAGGCCACGAAACGAGCACTAAAAGGGACAACAGTAGCATCGTGATAGCTAAAGTAACAGAAACAACAGCAGCAGAAATGAGGGGAAGAAAACAATGGGGAAAAGAAGGAAATCGGACAACAAGAAACACAGCAGCGAACAACATCGTCATTGAATGACCACAATCAACAACAGCCGCAGCAACAAAGTATGAAAACAGCAGCCATACGAGAACAATAAGACAGCTGAAGAAGCATCAGGACAAAAAGAATAGGGAACGGGAAAGAAAAAGACTAGCAGATCAACAGCAAGTCGATATTAACAAGAGCAGAACATCAGGAATATTAGAAAAAGAACCCGATTGCGACAGTTTGATAGAGAATAAAATCACATCAGCGATAGTAAATAGCAGCATAGAGAAGGAGAAACGATCATGGAACCGACAGTGAACAGAGGGGCAATAACAAAGGAATACACATCAGAAATGACGAGCAAAGAAGACGACAGTAACAACAAATGAAGGCCAAAATAGCAGCCTCATTGAACCACAACAAAGGGCGGTACAGCAGCAACGAGCGCAGTAGACGAAAGGAGGAGAAAGAAGGAAAAGAGGAGGAAGAAGATGAAAACAGATTGCTCACCGAGTTTCGATGACGAAGACCGCAGCAACGAAGCAGAAGAAGAAGACAGAAACGGAGAAGAAGAAATTGACAGCAGCAGTACGGACAGCATCTCAGCAGCAGCAGTAGGCGAATGAAACCGGGAAGTACAGCAGATGCAGCAGATGAAAACGAGGAATGAGGAAGAAGAAACACGCAGAAAAAGGATGAGGATTGATGAATATGGTGTATGTGAAGTGAATGAAAGCAGAAGATGATAGGGAAAGAACGGGAAAAGAAGAGGTGCATTGAATAAAGAGAAAAAGGGATGAAACGGTGGAGATGAAAAGAAGGGGGAGGTGTACGTAATTAACAAGTGGGAAAACAAGGGGGTTAAAAGAATAATAAGGATTGATTAAATGAATTGAGTAGGAAACGAATTTCGTAACGATAAGTTGACTAACCCACGAAATCGAATTAAAACTGAGTCAATAAAATTAATAAATAATCGGGTCGCTAAAAAAATAAAAATAAAAAGTATTTGAGACGAAAACGAAGTCGATAGAAATAAATAATTAGACGATGAAATAGTATTTCCCGATAAATATTCAATTTTTGATAAAGTGAATTAAATTGATTTCTCGAGGAAGGAAAATAAATAATTTGACGAAACTTAAAATAAATGAGCTTCAAGCCAAAAATAAAATAGAGAATTCGAGCTTAAAAATAAATAAATAAAAGAGTTTAGAATTTAAATCGTCGAAATAGACCTTCGATAAGAATTAAATTAAATGTATAATATAAATCGAAACAGAAATAAAAATATGTTTTAAATATAAGAAGAGTTTCCGAGTCAAATCAAATTTTTTTAGGAGTTTGAAACGATTAATAGATAAATTTGTTTTATAATAAATTTAAGAATTACGAGTTAAATCGTAAATAAAATAAAAATATGAACCTAACTTTTAATTTAATTTAATTTATAAAATCAGGGGTGTTACAGTCCGAGTCTGAATCCGAGTCTAGGATGTACAATTTCTTTCAATTTCAAAGTCAGAGTCAGAGTCAGAGTCAATTGTATTCTGTCCTCTTTTCAAAATTCAATAAAATCAGCGTTTCTATTTCTCATATATGCTTCCCTTATGTGTTTCCGAGAACATGATCAACGCCATCATACACTGTGAGCACATGCACTTGACTATTATAGGCACACCTATAATGACTACAAGAAACTGAGACCCGTGTTATCCTTTACCTGTTCCATATCTAACATAGAAAGCAAAATAACTACCCTTAGGGAGCGGTATCGAATCACGAATCCTATAACAAATCTAGGTAGTCTCTTAGTTTGGGTTCAAGGCGGGAGGCAAGCCCATTTCCCTTAGGCGTTAGTCTATAAAAAACATCGTAACTCTATAGACGTGATGCCAAAAATACCCAACTCGGGACGATGCTCCCACCAAGCCTGCTCGAAATTATGATGAGAATACCGAGATCCAAACCACCATGTTTACCGTAGATACTCCACCGCGAGTTGCAGTCACACAAACAACAACTATGCTTACACCTTACAAAGGCTTAGCTCGAAAAGCCTAGCCCAACCAACGGGCCCAACCCCTAATCCACCCACAACACCATAGGAGGGTAGCCAAAAAAAACTGGACAAAAAATCAGAAGTCCAAGGAAAAAGCAAAAGGCCAAAACAAAAAAAAAGCAGGCCATCATCAAAAAAGAGCCACCCATAACCAAGGTTTAAACGGTCAATCCGAATGAAGAATCCCAAGACCAGGGCTAAGAGGTCAACCAAAAAAAATCAAATGCCCATGACCGTGGTCAACGGTCAACCCGAGTGAAAGTCCTTTGACCGGGGTACGGTCAATTCAAAATTATACCATCAAAAAAAGAGATAAACAATCAAGTTGGTCAGCTAACACCACATCTAGCCTTCCCACGTTACAACCCTCAAGACCTTCATGAGACCTAGACTAGAGACAGCCCAGAATTTTGAGGATTCAAGCTCCATAGGATACCCTAACCGTTAGGGCGGGACATGGAAATCAGATCCCGCATTATTATCAAACCTACCCCGATCGAAGTCCGAGTTATTTTTACTCGACTTCCCCTTTTCCTACCACATTGCAATACCTTACCCTCGAAGCCTTAGCTCCGCAAAAATCGAGCTCCAGATTTCAAATCATCGAAGCCACTTACGACCTAGCACCACGTTTCAAAAACATCCAAACCAGTTACCAGCCCCAAACACGGGAACTCAACCTGCGGTCGGCATAGAACATGCCCAAATAGTTCACACCACCTCTGGGGGCTACCCCGGAGAACGCTCACATTCACAGGATCAACATCCTAACTGATCTAGCCCTTTGATCAAGACATCATTGGGAATGCACCTAGTCTACACCATCGCTATGGCTAGTTACACACAAAGCCCTAATAAACTAGGCATCATAATATATCTTTCAACACTGAACTACGGCTGGGTTTGATTTCACCGCACGTGAATATCTAGGTAACCTTTCAAGAAAGGCACAACAACCCACATTGACACACATTTAAAAAGCACCATCATTCCGGTCACGACACTGTTACGTTCTCAACAGTTCGCTTTGTCGTCCTGGGGACTTCTCCTAGGCAGAAGTTCTCCATCCACTCACATAATCCAAATACTTTCAAAATCTAGCCTCCCTTCTATAGTGTATCCTAGTACTCGGCTCAGTCGAAGACGAGAATCCGTCAGGGACTCGAAGCAACACCCACTTTGGAAATATACCCCAAAACCAAAAAAGATCCAAAAGAACACCAGTCTACAGCATTGCTACTACTGAGTCTTGCCATTACAAAGTACATATCTTTCTCATTCCGAGTATTCGACCATGTTGCCACTCGCTTAGGCTACGGAATAGCGCAACTTAAGAGTCTTGTCATCTTAGGCGGCCCACCTCCCTACCGAGTCACGATCCAACCCTTCGAGAGTCTAGTTCGTGTCTGTCAACTTGTCCTGTCGCGTCTAGAGTCGAGTCTGTCGGTAGGCCTTTCTTTTCAAATTCTTGCTTTGAAGTTTGCAAAACTTAGCCATTTGAGAAAATCCTTTTCGACAAGGTCAAAATTTCAGTCTATTTAAACTGCAAATTTCTTTTCTACCCCTTTCAATTTTGAAAACCTATCTCCTATGCTACCACGTGAATTGCTTTCAGTACTTCGATTTCAAAATGAAGCAAAAATCATTTTCCCCAGCGCAAGTCCATCTATAGATGCTAATTGCATTTCCTATCTGCTATATTTGCTATTTCTGCCTATATAACTAACATTTCAGGTACCAGCTTGTGATTCCCAACGGAACGTCAAGTTTTTATCTCCCCAGCGTGAGACAGAGTTTCACTTAAAGTGGCACATGCAAATTGGGATGTATCTGCAAACAGATACACCCAGGGCTTCAGAAACAAGCTCCCGCGTAGTTCCAAGATGGGATGGGTCTGCAAAAAGATACACTCAGGGCTTCAGAAACAAGCTCCCGCGTAGTTTCGAGATGGGATATATCTGCAAACAAATATACCCAGGGCTTCAAAAACAAGCTCCCGCGTAGTTTCGAGATGGGATGAGTCTGCAAACAGATACACCCAGGGCTTCAGAGGCGAGTCCCCACGCAGCTCCAAGGTGGGATCTATCCGCATACAGATACACCCAGGGCTTCAAAGACAAGTCCCCAAGGAGCTATCCCAGATAACAGAACTCAGGTATGATTTCTATCTTATGGTTGGCGAGCCCTTTCACGCAAGTCTAATGGACTATAAACGACCCGACCGGAAGTCTGCCAGGTCTTAATCCTCGATTGGCCTGGTAGCTACTCTGACTTTCGCCTCGTCCAAGCCTCAGTCAGAGTGCGGGCTCTGTAGACACCCACATTTGCCTGCTAGTGTCTATAGCAGTTTCCAACAAAATACCCGATGATGTCGGACGTAAACATGACTTAATACCCTCAATTTTGGACTCAGAATCAATAGTATTTTGCGCGAGCTTTTAGCAGAGTAAAAATCTCACCAAACTGACTTCAAATTCAGGCCCAGTGGGTCGTTTCCAATAAAATAATACTAATTTGGGTCAAAAACCAACACCGGAAACAAAACCATATTTTAGCGACCGGGTCAAACCCCGATCAAAGCTGTTTCCGAGACGCAAATCAGCCACACAAAGCCTTAAGAGTCCGACTCAAAATCAAAAACCACAAAATATCAGCTGCATGCACTTTTAAAAGAGAACCCGACAACCAAAACCTCTTCGATTTAGGATAGGATCTTTTTCCTAAAATCTATCCAAAACCGGGTACTTTTTCCTATAAATACACCCCCTTTGCAACCTTCATTGAACACAATTCACAACCTAAAATTTCAGCAATCTTAGGCAAACTATACACAAATACAACCCTAACTTTTCCTCTAGAAATCATATAGGAAACCCGAGAAAAACCGATCCAAAAATACAACACCTTAACTCTTCTTATATCCTCGTTACTCCCGCGCGAACGCCGTTACTACGAGTCCCTAATCAAGGTTGAAATTAGCATGTAGGTTGAGGGTGTTACAAATCCCGCTTTCTCTCTTCCTTTCTTCTCTTTCTCGTCTTTCTCGTCTTTTTCTCTTTTTTTTGTTCTTTTCGTCTTTTTCCTTATCGTCGTAATTATATAATAAACATCACACATTGTTGACACCCGCATTTTGCCTGCTAGTGTCTATAGTAGTTCCTGACAAAACACCCGATGATGATCGGACGCAAACGTGACTTAATATACTCGAATATGGACTCGGGATCAATAATATCCGACGTGAGCATTTAGCAGAGTACAAATCTCTCAAAACCGACCTCAAATCTAGGCCCAGTGGGCCGTTTCCAATAAAATGAGACTAATTTGGGCCAAAACCGACACCAAAAATAAAAACCGTCTTTTAGTGACCGGGTCAAAACCCGGTCAAAGACGAACCCGACACATAAAGTCAACCAGGTGAGCTTCTAGAAGATTGCGCTCAATCCCCTTTTCAAATTTTCAAAAAAGTCAACCCTTTCCTAATTTGGCTCACCCGCCTGATCCACTCGATCGAGTGGATTGACCTCACTCGATCGAGTGGAGCCACAACAAGCCTAACAGACCCCTTTTACAGGGCACTCAATTGAGTGCGCTAGGGCCACTCGATCGAGTGACCCTAGGTCGAGGGGTGTACTCTATAAATACCTCTCCAACCCTTCACAAAAATCAGTTGTCACATGCAAAAACCCTACATTTTCTACCCTAACTCACACATCCTCTCTACACTACAACCCTAAGCAACCCTAAGCAAAAACCGAGTCCTTATCCCTCGAAAAACCGATAAATTATCTCCATACAAACACACACACACCATAACTCAACTTGCATCCTCGATACTTCCGCGCTCTCGTCGCTATTTACGAGTCCGCTCCGAGGCCATTTTAAGCATGTATGTTGAGGGTGTCATCAACCCCTTTTCTCTCTTTTCTCTTCCTCTCTATCTCGACATACACACACACACACACACACATACACATATATATATATATTGTACTATATATTATTATTGTTATTAACAACCTAACACTAACTTTTTATCGCATTTTCATCATTATCGCATTTCGATTTTCATCCATTTTTTATCGTCATTATACCGCGCATATATATATAATAATAAAATTTCGGATCGAACTCGTTTGACTACGATAACCGCTTCAAGTCCGTTTAATCCCTTTACGAGCCGCAACGGAGGTGGCACCCTTTCGAGGAGCGCCGCCCCAAGCACTCAAGGGCGTAACATGATCGTGGTCATTCATGGTTGAACGCGTACGACTTCATTTCCGAGATTAGTACGGAACCCATTGACGCGAAAACCGACATCACATAATCCGAAAGGATTAGTTTCGATGTCGTGACGCGAAGGGACACAATTTCGTCACTAATCAAAATTTTCAATCCAATAACAACACTTTTTATAAAATTTCGATACCGGTCTTATAATCGTATAGTACATGATTATAATACCGCAAACCGAATTGAGTTTAAATCACGCAATATTTTTACGTAACTCGGTCGATCATCGTTTTTGCATAAATAAAATCTCGAAATCATCACATTTTCGAAGTGAGCAGTAGCTCATACAGGGGGCACTCGATCGAGTACCATAGGCTACTCGATCGAGTAGCACCCTAAAAACCGGGCAGTAGACCCTCCAAAGGTTCACTCGATCGAGTCCTTGCTATGACTCGGTCGAGTGGGTCCCTTTGTTCAAATAAACCGAGAGCTTCAAGCATCGTTCGAGCCTTATCATTTTTTTACGACCTTGTTCGTCGCGTGCATAGCCAATCACGTGATCCCTTTTTCAAAACTCGCGCATTCCATTCTATTTTCACTTTCCTTACGACTTTGATTAATGTCTTTCACGATTAGTTTTGTGTTGACGACTCCTTAGTCGTATCCGACACATGACTAATCTAGACGCCAATTTTTCGATGTGATAAGTCTGGACAAGGCATCGAGATTCGGGATCGAGCTAGCACCACGTTTAGGTCTTGCGCGAGCGCGTATTAAAATCTCCGTCTTCCGTTTAATGCACAATATAATGTGTATTTAATCGAAGTTCGTCCATTTATTCAACTCACGGTCTAGTTTATATTTACTATATACGGGTCCGTTTATAGTTAGTATTTGTCGCTTTTAATTCAATCATTCTATTATTTGTTCGTTATCTTTGTTTTAGCCGGGTTGTATTTCCGCCCGTCTATATTGTATTTATTACGAGTTTTGTTTATTTTTTGATGTTTATCGTTTTATAAATGAACCCCGCATGCTAAATAATTCGACCCTAATTTTGATGCATTAAAATGACGTAGCTCACATATAATTCGCATGCTTAGCCGAAAACGCTGTTTGCATATCATTTAGTCATTTTACTAGCGCGCGTACACGAACACGAACGATGTCTTAGTAGAGGCCGCTAAGTGCGGGCGGGGTTGGGTGTCCTTAGTGGGCTTCCCAACACGTACCCTCACCCCTTACTCAGAACCTCGGTTTCCGGAGGTCCGAAACCGTTGGCGCACGAGTGTCAATCAATACACGATAACCGGTAGTGACGGTATCGGTATCACAATGCAAAGGGACGAGCCCCATAAACTCTGAAATGGAAATGGGTCGTACTTTGTGTACGGTCCAAACGATATAAAGTGGGTTCGAATGGGCCCGAACTCCCACAAAGTTTGGTGGCGACTCCAACTTTGACTCAAATTTCGACCCGAGATCAATCTTACCACGAGATTCATTCGCCTACCCAAACCCGCGCGTGGCCGCGTCGGGGTGGACCTATGTCATGTCCACACACATACATAAATTTATAAAACGAATTCGAATCGAACACGTTTAAAGATGAATCTCGTATAAGACCCTTCTAATCCCTTTACGAGTAGTAACAGTGGTGGAGCCCTCTCGAGGAACCCCGCCCTAAACACTCAAGGGCATGATGGGATCGCGAATACTCCTCTCTAAACGCGTCTGATTCCCCTTTTTAAGGTTAGAACGAAACCTGTTGATGCAAATCGAACATCACATAAACCACAAGGATTAATTACGATGTCGTGATGCAGAGGGAATCGATTTTCGATCTAATCAAACAAATAAAACGTTATTCTAAAGGTGTGATATGGACTCCGTAGTCGAATATCATGTCTAAAAGAATTAATCAATAGGCAGTTACAGCTCTCTAGGCGAGTCGCACGAGGAGCGCGAGGGTCACGCACTTAGGCGGGTCGCGCGGGAGACACGCGGGTCGCCCGGTTGCCTGAAAATTACCACGTGTCCCGTCTGAAAGAATTAATCGATAAAAAAAAATTTATGACTTCGGTTATCACATGTCAAGCCCATCACGTGATTCACTCTTTTTCAAAACCATATACCGCGCAATTCGCTAATCATATAGTTTACTTATAGCTATTTTATCACTTATTATATTTGTCTCGTTTTGCTTGTCGTATTGTATTTCCGGGTTGTATTCCGCCCGCACGTTTGTAATCTTTTGTTTTAAGTTTTATTTTTGTTGTTCGTTTTATTGTACTAAAACGAACCTCGCATGCTAAGTAACTTTGACGTTAGTTTAGATGCATTAAACGACGTAGTTGAACATAATTCACATGTTTAGTCAAAAAACATTGTTTGCATAACATTCAACCGTCAAACTAACGAGCGTACACAAAAAACGAACGATATCTAAGTAGAGGCTGCTAAGTGCGGGCGGGGTTGGGTGTTCTTTGTGAACTTCCCAACACGTACCGTCACCTCTTACTCAGAACCATGGTTTCCGGATGTCCGAAACCGTTGGCACACGAGAGTCATTCAATACACACTACTACAAATGAGCACTTGGGCCACGGTTGAATTCGTGGCAAAAGTGCTAAATTTTCGTGGCTAAAGTACTTTGCCACGGAAAGACCATCCGTGGCGCAAGTGGCTGTGGCAAACAAATAGCCACGGGAAAAAAAAACGTGGCAAGTATTGATTTTATTGCCACGGAGTCTCCCGTGGCTAGAATTAATTTTTTGCCACGGATTATCCCGTGGCTAATTATGTTTGTAGCAAAACATTTATTCCGGTGACAAAATATATAATAAATTAAATTAATTAATAACCGTAAGAATTCTCTACCCCTATAGTAGTCACATCTGGAACGATTACTAGCTTTACAGCTGAGTCATTCCAATATTATTTAATTCACCATACGCATCGAAGGGCCTTCCCAGGAGGTCACCCATCTTAACACTACTATCACTCAAGCACGCTTAACAGTTCTTGTGGCCAGCTATCAGAAATGAAATTGAACTTTATTGACATAATCATTGGTTTGAATTCTTTTAAAGTGATGTTTTTTTTCATAAACTACATTTACTTTTGAGTAATTAATTTTCTTCCCCAATGATTTACATATTATGACTAAAAAATTATTATTCCGGAAAAAAAAAAGAGTTTTGAAGTTGATTTTCAAACTCATGATTTCATTAATTTATCGATATTTCTATTTTAGTTTCTATTTTCCACGTTCTTTTATTGCTAGTTCTTTCGATATGTTTTTTTTTCTTTTCGTTATCGGTCGTTATTTTATTTCATCAGTTTTTTATCCTCATTGAGTTTTCTCTTGCCTACTTCAAGTTTTACCCGAATTTTATTTTTCATTAAGTAAAATTTTATTTTAAATTCATTTTCTAAAATATCTTCTAAATAGTATTACTGAACAGTTATTGAATTAAAAAGTTGCCGATAAATTAATTTTGGATTTTCTCACTATTAGTCCTTAATTATTATATTTTCTTACTTGTATTTGTTAATTATTTGATTTTCTTATTTATACCTCTCTTTTTTTGAAAAATTATTTTGACTTGTTATTGAACTTAGGCACAACTTTCTAATACATTAATCTTTCTTCCAAAATAAACAACTTGAAAGACAATTAAATTACAAAAATAATTATTGTTTTCACAGTCAAAGTTAATTCCATAAAAATATATAGACTGACCAGAATTCTTAAATACGAATTTAATAAAGCAATTTTTTTCACAATGAAAATATTGTAAGAGAATCAATAATTTGGAAAAAAAAAATCATTCTCAGTCACTTTCTTTTTTAAGTTTTTTTGTCTTAAAAAGAAGTGTATTACATGTGAAAAAATTAATTAATTAAGCGGTAAAAATGAAAGAATCTTAAATAATATTAGACGTCTCAATGATGAATGATCAATTGCATGCTTCTTTTACTTGATATGCTATGTATGCCACATTTTAGCTAGCACATATAACACTATGTAAATGTTAGTTGTTTTTCAAAAGTCATACTTAAGATTATAATATTTTAATAAAACATTGCATATTGTCAAATTAAAAGAAATCTATTACTTCAAAAATGATGATTAGTAAAAAATCAACAAATTAGACAACCAAAGTTTTCTTGTATTTAATTTTACAAAAAAATCAATTTTTTTTTAAAACTAAATATAATAATACTAATTTTTTATTAATAAAATATTTTCAAAGTTAATATTTCTTTTTTCATATTATCTTTAAATTTGAATTTTAATGGTTTTTTTAAGATCAATATTTGACACTCGGCTTAACATGAAAGTAATTTGATTAAAGTTTGGAGAACCATTAGCCACATGCATTTATTAAATTTGTGGCTAAAAATTAATTTCGCAACGGAAGTAAATTATGTCGTGGCTAAATAATATTTGCCACTGAACAAATTCGTGGCTAAACATATTTTTGCCATGGGTGTGGCATCTTTCGTGGCAAGAGTGATTATTAGCCACGACTTTAATAAAATTCGTGGCGCAAGTGAATTTTTGCCACGGGAAAAAATGTTCCCGTGACATGTTTTTTTCCCAAGTAGCGAATCAAATTCTTCCCGTGGCTAGATAAAATTTAGCCACAAATAACAAATTCCCGTGGCATAATTCGTGGCGCAAGTGCCAATTTGTTGTAGTGACACGGTAACTGAAAATGTCAGTATCGGTATCGCAATGCAAAGGGACGAACCCCATAAACTCTGAAATCGGAATGGGCCGTACTGTGTGCACGGTCCACCAAGATATAGAGTGTGTTCGAATGGGCCCGAACTCCACAAAGTTCGGTGGCGACTTCTAATTAGATTTAAATTTCAACCCAGATCCATCTCACATGAGATTCATTCGCCTCACCAAACCCGCGCGAGGCCGCGTCGGGGTGGATATATGTCATGTCCACAACATGCATCAGAATCATTTACGTAAAACCATTAGATCTGATAGTTTTGTCAAATTTATCATATCATTGCTTTGGTGCTTGTTTCAGACCATACAAGGACCTAATGAGTTTGCATACCTTCTCCTCTTGACCGGGAGCCAAATATCCTTCAGGTTGTTTCATGTAGATCTCTTCATCAAGATCACTATTTAAAAAGGCAATTTTGACATCCATCTGATGAACGACTAAATCATGTAGAGGCAAGTGCAATTAGAGCTCTAATAGTAGATACCTTAGTAACAGGTGAGTAAGTATCAAAGAAATCCAAACCTTTCGCTTGGCGATTGCCACATACAACGAGTCTAGCTTTATACTTATCAACTGAGCCATCAAGTTTGAGTTTCTTTTTAAAAATATCCACTTATTACTTAGAGGTTTATAACCCTTAGGTAAATCAGTTAACACCCAAGTGTTATTACTCATAATAGATTCGATTTCACTATTAATGGCTTCTAGCCAAAAAGTGGAATCAATGGAGCTCATAGCTTTATAAGTCCTAGGATCAGATTTGAGCATAAAAACATTTACAACATACTCATCAAATAAACTCATTTCAGCAAGAAAGGTGGTCACAAAATCTATACCAAAAATGGTTTCAGTTCTGGCGCGTTTGCTCCTTCGAGGTTCCTCGAGATCAATTGCAGAAGGAGAAGTGATGCGCGTATTTTATATACACTTTTTATGCTCTTATTACGCGCATTCTCGTGTTTATTGAATAGTGAAAACTATTATTTTGCCCCGAATTGGCTACTTTGTGGTGTGTATTGTCCTTTTGCAGGAACGGAAGACAAAGGAGCTAAAACGAACCAAAACCGCGCCAAAACGAAGCTGGAAAGATTGCTGTTCGCTGAAGCGGGCAATAGTCGACCGACTATCAAAATAGTCGGCCGACCATGATGATAGTCGACCGACTATTACAATAGTCGACCGACTATTCTGGAGCTGCAGAGATCAAGTTAATGAGTGATTAGTCGACCGACTATTACAATAGTCGGCCGACTATTTCCTGGACTGCGGGCAGGTTTCGTGATCAGCAAGGAATTTCCTAAACGCAAGAGTTTCCTAAACAGTTTTTAACCCATTCAATTTGTATAAATAGGGCTTTGAGAGCCACATTAGAAATCATCTCTTAACATCTCTTAATCTCTCAACTTCTCTCTTATTCTCTTTTACTTCTCTTTAGATTTCTTTTAGACTTCTTCTCTACTTTTATTCTCTCTAGTTTAATTTCTTCTCAAAACTCGGTTATTGTAAGAACTTTTGGATTCGAATCGCCTTCATTCCTTCGGTAATTTTATTAATCTTCCTTCCTTCTTCCTCGTTCTTGATTGTTCTTCTTCATATTTACTTATTCTTAATCTTTGTTTCATGCTTGTCGTAATTCTATTATTATTCGTGACGTTTAATCTAGTAAATTCTTTTATTAATCTTGTTGTTCTTAAATTAATTATGAGTAGCTAATTTCCCTCGCTAGGATTTAGGGGATCTGCGAATTGAATGTGGTCGCTAAATAATTTATAGATCTGTCAATAATATTGTGTCTGAGTTGTCACTTGTAGCATATAATCGCGATTAGTCAGTTAATGCGCATGATTGATTAATTGAATCTAGTAAACTTGAACCTAAGATCGGAAGCCTGGTAAAAGTTAGACCTGCTACAACACATTAGTTTGCCCTAATAAGATCGGAAGCCTTTAGACGCATGTTAGGGTGAACAGCGGACCGGAAGGACCTTTTCAATACCCCTTAGACCAATATCTGCGACAGACCTGTGACTTAGACCGTGACCATAAGAAATTCGTAGTGAACCGACAATCCTAGTTTTCTCTCCATATATTTATTCATCTTCATTCGTCTTATTTTATTTTAGTTATTTCTTTTCTCTTAATTCTATTTTTTTCATTATTTTAGTCATTACTTTAGTTATTTTATTTTAGTTATTTCTTAATACCGACCTGAGGCATCTCATGCCTCTGGGAGATATTTCCCGTCCTTTGACAAGCATCACATCCTGAAACAAATGACTTGGCATCAGAAAACAAAGATGGCCAATAAAAACCTGACTGAAGTACCTTAGCCACGGTCCTAGCGGGACCGTGGTGACCACCATAAGACGAGGAATGACAGGCTTCCAAGATGGCATTGGTTTCCCATTGCGGTATGCATCGCCTAAAAAGTCCATCGGCACACTCCTTGATAAGATATGGATCGTCCCAAAAATATTGCCGAACATCATGTAGGAACCGCTTCTTTTGTTGATATGACAAATCAGGCGGCATTATTTTTCCTACAAGAAAATTAGCATAGTCAGCGTACCATGGAGTATCCATTATACCAATAGCCATCAAAATATCATCAGGAAAAGAATCATCTATCGGTAAAGTATCGCCTCCGTCCTGCAATGGAAATCTAGAAAGGTGATCCGCCACAGAATTTTCAGCGCCCTTCTTGTCCTTAATCTCCAGGTCGAATTCCTGAAGTAGAAGGATCCATCGTAGTAATCTCGGTTTGGCTTCCTGCTTCGCAAGGAGGTACTTCAAAGCCGCATGGTCCGTATAAATTGTGACTTTCGATCCTATTAAATAAGATCGAAACTTCTCCAGTGCATAAACCACAGCTAGAAGCTCCTTCTCCGTTGTAGTATACTTCACCTGAGCCTCATCCAGAGTTCGGCTCGCATAATAGATGGCATTTACTGCCTTTTCCTTCCTTTGACCCAGCACCGCTCCGACCGCATAATCACTAGCATCGCACATAACTTCAAACGGTAACTCCCAATCCGGGGCCTGAATAATAGGTGCCGTGACCAAAGCCTGCTTCAACCTGTTAAAAGCAGATAAACATTCATCAGAAAAAATGAATGGGGCATCCTTAAGAAGCAATTGTGTAAGTGGTTTAGCAATTTTAGAGAAATCTTTTATAAACCGGCGATAAAATCCGACGTGTCCAAGAAAACTCCTAACCCCCTTCACGTTAACGGGAGGAGGTAATTGCTCGACCACTTGCACCTTTGCTTTGTCTACTTGGATGCCTCGGTCTGAAACTAAGTGCCCAAGGACAACTCCCTCGTTGACCATAAAATGGCACTTCTCCCAATTCAGCACTAGATTGACCTCAATACATCGCTGCATCACTTTATCAAGGTTAGTTAAACAATCAGTGAAACTACTACCGTAGACACTGAAATCATCCATAAATACCTCCATAATAGACTCGATATACTCGGAAAATATCCCCATCATACACCTTTGAAAGGTGGCAGGGGCATTACACAACCCGAAGGGCATCCTGCGATAAGCAAAAACACCATGGGGACAAGTAAAGGTAGTCTTTTCCTGATCATCAGGATGGATCGGGATCTGAAAGAACCCTGAATAGCCATCTAAATAACAGAAAAACTTATGTGAGGCTAACCTTTCTACCATTTGATCGATAAACGGAAGAGGAAAGTGATCTTTTTTGTGGCGGCATTTAATTGTCTATAATCAATACACATCCGCCATCCCGTTACAATTCTAGTAGGTATTAATTCATTTTTGTCGTTTTTTACCACGGTCGTCCCGCCTTTCTTCGGGACGACCTGAACAGGACTCACCCATTTAGAGTGACCGACAGAATAAATTATACCTGCGTCTAATAGCTTCATCACTTCTTTCATTACTACTTCCTGCATTTTCGGGTTCAACTTACGTTGACCCTGTCTAACAGGTCGGCGATCCTCTTCTAGTTCAATTCGATGCATGCAAATATCGGGACTAATTCCCTTAAGGTCATCTAGACTGTAACCTAATGCATTCTTGTTCTTTTTAAGAACGACCAACAAAGCAGAAAGTTGGTTCTCATCTAATTTATTACTTACGATGACGGGATAAGACTCAGAATCGTCTAGAAATACATACTTAAGATGAGACGGAAGAGGTTTTAGGTCGGGTTTGGTTACCTCTACAGCATAAGAAGTATCTACCAACCTATTTACCACTTCTCCGTCGATGCTCGTCAATTTCTGTGTATCTCCTAAAATATCCCACACAGCATCATCGTTAGTCTTATCACCTGCACAAGTGTCTAAACATGTCAAAGCCTCGAGCGGGTCCCTACTCAGGGAACCCGTACAAACATCAAGAATAACTTCATCGATAATATCTAATGAATAACAAGTATCCTCGATCATAGGCTTAGCTAATGTGTTGGCCAAATTAAAGGTCACTTTATCATCCCCCACCTCTAAAGTCAAGCGTCCGTGCTTGACATCTATAATAGCCCCTGCAGTATGTAGAAACGGCCTACCCAAAATTATAGGAATTTGAGTATCCTCAGCCATATCTAAAACAATGAAATCGACAGGTATAAAGAATTTACCTATCCTCACAGGGACATCCTCTAAGACTCCTAGGGGACGTTTAACTGACCTATCAGCCATCTGAAGAGTCACACTCGTGACTTTAAGCTGACCCATATTCAGTTTCTCGCAAACTGAATAGGGCATGACACTGACACTTGCACCCAAATCACATAAAGCTTTATCGATTACATGGGTGCCTATGGTGCATGGTATGGAAAAACTACCCGGGTCTTTCAGTTTGGGTGGAGACTTACTCTGAATTAGAGCACTACACTCAGCAGTAAAATCAATAGTCTCATGTTCATTAAAGTTCCTCTTACGGGTCAGAATATCTTTCATAAATTTTGCGTAAGAGGGTACCTGGGTAATTAATTCCGTGAAGGGAACGGTTACCTGGAGATTTTTGACGACCTCCATAAACTTACTGAACTGATTCTCGATCTTCTTGTTCTTCAAACGGCTAGGAAAAGGAACTTGAATGTTGATCTGTTCAGTAGCTTTATCTTGTAGAACACCCGTTTCCACTTCAGCATCAGACGGCTTATCAGCAGCGACCGTCTCGGATCTGGATCCTGTCTCTGGAATAGTCGGCCGACTATCAGGGATAGTCGGTCGACTATTTTCCTCCTCACCTGCAGTTTCTGTTAATCTGTCAATGATAGTCGGTCGACTATTATTAATAGTCGGTCGACTATTATTAATAGTCGGTCGACTATTATTGACCAGTTCGTCATTCACAACAGTTTCAGCAGTTTTTAACGATACATCATCAACTATTACATCCTCTACATTAACAGAATTATCATAACTAGGCATCTTGGGCTCGTTATAAGTAAGGCCGCTTCGAAGCTGAATCGCGTTGGCCGTATCATGCTGTTTTTCCGGCTGTGACGGTAGTGTGCCTGGTTGCCTAGCAGACTGATTTGTGGCAAGTTGCGCCACCTGTGTCTCCAACATCTTGATCTGTGCATCTTTAGATTGGTCACTTTTCTGCATCTGGATCATGAGAGATTGCATCATACTCTTCAATTCCTGATATTCACTAGGAACTAGAGCCGGAGTCACAGGTGGTGGAGGAAGAATAGCAAGAGGTTGAGTTGGCGGTGGAAGAGCTAGAGGCTTTTGGAAGCCTTGTTGTTGTCCGCGATGAGGTGGAACATAAGCTTGTTGCTTCCGCTGAGGAACTGGGTTCAACACATTCTGACTCGTCCAACTGAAGTTTGGATGCTTCCTAGTCCTCTCATTGTAGTAATTAGAATAGGGATTACCTTGCTTGAAGTGTTGAAAAGCTAGAACTTGTTCCATCCCGGTCATACATTCCCCCGCGCTATGGCCTTCTATACCACATCGCTCACACATTGCCTCCTGTTTGATCATGGCATGGACAGTTTGCTGATTCGACTCGTTTCTATGAGGCGGATTCTGAATTTTGTCGAGACGGGCATGAAGATGATCAAATTGAGCCATAATCTCACTAGTTTCCGCCGCGGCTACCCGAACACTACCCCTCGGATTTCCATATTCGGCTCGATGCGTGGCCATATCCTCGATCAATTTCCAACCCTTGTCGTCATCAACGTTGTTTTGGAAACGTCCGTTAGCTGCACCATCAAGAATAGCACGATTATCATCAAATAAACCGTTATAAAATTGATTACATAAAAACCATGGTTCAAATCCGTGGTGAGGAATAGAGCGGACTAGATCCTAAAATCTAGTCCATGTTTCATGTAGATCTTCCAATGGTCCTTGCTTAAAACTGGTTATTTGACTCCGTATCTTATTAGTGCGCTGAGGAGGGTAGTAATGCTTATAAAAAGCGAGCGCCAATGAGTTCCAGTCATTGATGTTGGCTGCATCTTTGTCCAAATCTCGATACCATCTACGGGCTGGACCTGCAAGAGAAAATGGAAATAAGGCCTCCATTACTTGTTCTTGCGTTACCCCGGGAGCAACTGGAATTGAACAACAATAATCAGTGAATATTTCCATATGCTGTCCGAGGTCTTCGTTTTTATTGCCCGAGAAGGTATTTCGCTCCACTAAATTGATATAAGCGGGACGAATCTCGAAAGAGCCGGTGGTAAGAGTCGGTAGCTTCCATCCTTTTGGGATGTTAGCCTGAGTCGGCTCGGAGTGAGTGGAAAGCTTCGGCGGCATGATCGGAACTGAGATATCTGACTCGGCGTCTGACTTGGTGCTTGAGTTGTCCTCTTCGTGGGACGAATATTCCGCTTCCAGATTAGCGAAAACTGGGTCAAGCGGATTAGATTTTTCCGCTTGACGAATTTCCCTCCAAAAACTCCGTCTAGCTCGTAAAGTCTTCTCAGGTTCGGGATCAAAAGGATGAATCTCGGACCTGTTAGACCTGGGCATACACAAAACTAAGAAGGAAAATATGAGAACCGTCTCAAGGAACGTAAGTTCCCTGAGACAAAAGATAAACTAAAACGACAAGTAAAATTAACCGTCTCCCCGGCAACGGCGCCAAAATTTGACAAGCTAGTCGTATACCTATCAAAGATAACCAACTTAGGTCTAACTAAAAATATAGCTAGGGAAGTCAGGTCGAATCCACAAGGAGACAAATAAATTCTACTTGCAATTGAAGTCTATCTAAGTAACCAAATTGGGGCTTTGTGTGATTTGGTTTGGGGAGGGTATGCATTTGTCTGTTTTCATCCATCTGCATATTTCTTGCATTTCCGCATGCATAAAAAAAACAAAAACCAAAAATATGTTTTTGCATTTAGTCGAGTCTTAGTTGAGTCGGAATGCTATGTAGCGATGATGATAATGCTTCTATGTCTTCATTTAGTTGCTTATGCTAGTGCGCCGTTAGAATTTTTGTATATAATTACATGCGGCATTCTTGCATCTTTGGTTAACTTTACTGAACGAATAAACTTGACTCATTGTTGGCAAACTACTCAGATTTGTAAGGAATTAGAGCCTTAAACTGATGACATTCATGATCAGTTTCTTTTAGGATGAGAGTAGTACTCCTTATGAGACATGTAACATCAAACTGCATAAGCATGACATTCGTCTCTTAGGTACCTGTACGTTTTTGACTCGTGGTTTTGACATGTGCGAAAAAGGCAAATCCTTTCTTTTAATTAATTCCCATGAGCCTCACATAGCCAAATTGACCTGTTTGACCCGTTTATTAACTACATGCCATAATTTGCCTATCCTAGTCAAGCTAGTAGTTGAATTAGACGGAATTGTTTTTTTCGGGTTAATTTTGGTACCATGATGATTGAAAAAAAAAAGGGAATTGGAAAAAATGAATTGAGAAAAAAAAAAGATGAAAAGAAAAAAAATCAATGAATGGAAAAAATTGAATGAAAGAAGAAGAAAGAAAGGAAAGAAGAATAAAGAAAAAAATGAAGTGAAACTAGAAGAAGAGTGTGTTTTTGCTATGAGAAAAGAATTGATCTCTCTAATTTCATAGTTATTAGTGGGAAGCGGTTTTGATAAGGCGTTTTTTGCTATGTCTGATTCCTTCGACTAGAATTTGGTGAGAACGGGATGTTTATTATTGATGGGTGTAAGGAATACTAGCTTGGCTTTTAACTCCACATATCCATATCGTTTTGCCCCTTCTTACCCGATTACCCTCACTTTATACCATATGTAAGTCCTTGGCACGTGTTTTTTTTTCCCGATAGAATGCGTATGTACGGTTATTAGAGATTAATTTCATGTTAGATTGCATGCATGTTCTTGTAGGTCGCAGTTTAGGTGAGTGCTTTGTCTTTCCGTTTTTACATAAACTCACAATATCACCCCTTTTGTGTGATGAGCGATCCGTGAGAGTCCGACATAGACGAGTCTTGCAAGGTTGAAGGTTCAGTATTGTTGTCATTGGTCAAGCTTGTTGTATGTGGTTGTTTACATTGATTTTAATCGTTGCACATTGGTTTGGGTAACTTTGAAACATATTCCGCTATGAGTTATATATATTCCATTAGGATTGGGTTAAAGTTTTGTGCTTGCTTGGGGACAAGCAAGGGTTTGGTTTGGGGAGATTTGATGCGCGTATTTTATATACACTTTTTATGCTCTTATTACGCGCATTCTCGTGTTTATTGAATAGTGAAAACTATTATTTTGCCCCGAATTGGCTACTTTGTGGTGTGTATTGTCCTTTTGCAGGAACGGAAGACAAAGGAGCTAAAACGAACCAAAACCGCGCCAAAACGAAGCTGGAAAGATTGTTGTTCGCTGAAGCGGGCAATAGTCGACCGACTATCAAAATAGTCGGCCGACCATGATGATAGTCGACCGACTATTACAATAGTCGACCGACTATTCTGGAGCTGCAGAGATCAAGTTAATGAGTGATTAGTCGACCGACTATTACAATAGTCGGCCGACTATTTCCTGGACTGCGGGCAGGTTTCGTGATCAGCAAGAGTTTCCTAAACAGTTTTTAACCCATTCAATTTGTATAAATAGGGCTTTGAGAGCCACATTAGAAATCATCTCTTAACATCTCTTAATCTCTCAACTTCTCTCTTATTCTCTTTTACTTCTCTTTAGATTTCTTTTAGACTTCTTCTCTACTTTTATTCTCTCTAGTTTAATTTCTTCTCAAAACTCGGTTATTGTAAGAACTTTTGGATTCGAATCGCCTTCATTCCTTCGGTAATTTTATTAATCTTCCTTCCTTCTTCCTCGTTCTTGATTGTTCTTCTTCATATTTACTTATTCTTAATCTTTGTTTCATGCTTGTCGTAATTCTATTATTATTCGTGACGTTTAATCTAGTAAATTCTTTTATTAATCTTGTTGTTCTTAAATTAATTATGAGTAGCTAATTTCCCTCGCTAGGATTTAGGGGATCTGCGAATTGAATGTGGTCGCTAAATAATTTATAGATCTGTCAATAATATTGTGTCTGAGTTGTCACTTGTAGCATATAATCGCGATTAGTCAGTTAATGCGCATGATTGATTAATTGAATCTGGTAAACTTGAACCTAAGATCGGAAGCCTGGTAAAAGTTAGACCTGCTACAACACATTAGTTTGCCCTAATAAGATCGGAATCCTTTAGACGCATGCTAGGGTGAACAGCGGACCGGAAGGACCTTTTCAATACCCCTTAGACCAATATCTGCGACAGACCTGTGACTTAGACCGTGACCATAAGAAATTCGTAGTGAACCGACAATCCTAGTTTTCTCTCCATATATTTATTCATCTTCATTCGTCTTATTTTATTTTAGTTATTTCTTTTCTCTTAATTCTATTTCTTTCATTACTTTAGTTTAGATAAAAACAAAACACAAAAACCCCCAATTTGGTTACTTAGATAGACTTCAATTGCAAGTAGAATTTATTTGTCTCCTTGTGGATTCGACCTGACTTCCCTAGCTATATTTTTAGTTAGACCTAAGTTGGTTATCTTTGATAGGTATACGACTAGCTTGTCAAGAAGGACGCGCTGTAACAATATGTGCCAAAGAGTTAGTTTTCATAGGAAAAATATGCTCAAAAAATTCGGCATCCCTAGATTCCTTTATCACCCCAAAACCGAACGAATCTTTAAGAATAAAACGACAAGAGGCCACTATGCATAGGCGAGGCGAGGGCACGACCCGAGCTATTGTTGGGAGAGTTTATGGGGGCAAAATCTTTGCTAGCTACTCGAGAGTTTGAAATGAGAGGTGGGAAACGGGGCTAACATCAACATTTGGACCAAGGCGTCGCTCCCGGGACAAACGACGAGAAGGAGTCCGACGCCGAATATTGAGGTCGGTCCGAAATTGAGCGTCTCAGACTTTATTGATCATGACTATGGGGTGTGGAGGGTGGATAGGCTGAATGAGGTGCTACGAGAAGATGACGTGCGGATGCCCTTTCTCTCCCTCTTGGCAGTAACTCACCAGAAGACTTGGAGTTTTGGTGGCCAACCCGGGACGGTGTATTCTCAGTTCGGTCAACTTACCGTTTGGCTAAGGGAGGGTATGCTAGTAGTGTTGTGATGTCAGGGGTTTCAAGTGACTCGGAGTTGTGGAAACGCCTCTGGAACTTGTCGATTCCTCCTAAATTGGCTCATTTTGTTTAGCGTGCTTGCGCGGAAATGCTTCTAGTAAAACAATTAGTGTTCTCATGGCATGTGTTTGAGGATGCTACGCGCAGGTTGTGCAATACGGATGTAGAATCAGAGACTCGTGTACTTCTACTGTAACAACCCGGATTTTCCAGACTTTATACATAAGTCCATAATATGAAACAGCGGAAGATATGATACATATCCGAGTCATTACTATTCTCAACTAATTAGATTACTTTTTAATAATTATTAAAATATTTAAATATTACATTTAATTATAACAATTTATGAAGAAATAGAAATACATTCGAGTCCCATCTTGATCAGCTATCTTCAACCTTGCCCGTCTGAGGAATGGTCAGTCTCCCTTAATCTGACGATTAAAATATTTTAAAAGAATTTCATAGAAAAACAAATCGTCAGGTGGGTAAATTATCAAAATTTAATATGAATAAAATATTAAATCGAACATAGATCAAATAACAGTACATAAATGCACAACCGATAACACATAACTTTGAAAATCGCAAGAAATGTTTTAAGTGCCGTATTATTTTTGGAAAAGTTTTATCACGGTATACCGGCCAATCATTGTACAATTACCGAATAAGTTTCGTATTTGATACTTGTACAATAATAATATACCGCCAATCACACTGATACCAGGGGGCTTACATTATTACCCCTGTTTACCGTGGTGACATAAACACGTTTAAAACAAAATTCGTCCTCTCATCTCCAGGGTCGAATGCCGGTACGTGGGGTTGTTACCCGCACCACGGACTACTCATCACCCGGCTGGTTATCCCCGCAGCCACGCTCCAATCGTCGACTCACGGAAACCCGGTGCGATCCACCTAACACGTACGGGACTGATCAGGTCCCCACCTAAAGTATGGCCACACTCCCGCCTACTCTCGAGTCAATGTCAGCACAGCCAAAGACCCTTCGTACGCTACGGACGGTTTTATACGGTTAAGCTAAGCACTATTCTTCCAAGTTATCTCGTACACAATAGAGACAACCTGCTTTCCCGCTCAATGAGATTTCGAATAAAGTCCTAAAAATGCCCAATAAAATATAAAACCATTTGAATTATATTTTGAAAATATTATGTGTTATCCAACTTGATTTCAATAGAAAATTCATTCCTTTTATAATTAGATACGAAGTAACAATAGCCAAATACCACGTAGTCAAATAAGAGTCTCCTTACGGGGTTGTCCCTATTTGTAGGCCGGGACTTGGCCAACGAAATTGGTTAATATGTCAAATGATTAGTATGACCATTTAACGGAGTTTAACCAAGTTTTTAATCAATTAACTAGGAACGGTTTTCAGTCCCTGAGCAGTCAATTGATTAGAAATCGCCCTTAATTCATTTAACTATAACTTATAATTCCAACATGTATAATTAAAGTACAACTTTTGACCCCAACATATTGGAACTGAAATATGAGGAATAACTATTTATGAAAGTTGTCTTTGAAAACCTTTGTTAACAAAAATACGTGATAAGTTAGGGGAAAAGGTTCTTGACCAAAGAATCTCAAAGAATTGATAAAAACCTTTATCTGTATGAAAAACGACAATTATTTGATAGATATGCCCCGACTTTTAAAAACTGACAAAGTTAGGCATACTTGACGGTTTTGACGAAGTCCTTAAAAAGTCAAAATTTTATTTTGTTTAATAGTACTCCGTATTTGTTAAAAGCTTAAATCGTCTCTTAAAATGATACGAGTACAATTTCCTTTTTAAGTACCTATACTACGATGATTCACTCATATTAGTGAAATGTGGGTCTAGCGATATCGTGAGTCGGGCCTAAACAATTGTCATGGTCCTAAAATTCTAACCTACTTACGAGAAAATAAGCTAGGTCTTTTAGTATTACATTACTTGGGGTGACGTAGGTCCAGTATCGCAACCAAATATTAAATTTTCACTTTTTGGAAAGCGAAAAATAAATTATGACGCTCCAAAGAGCCAAATTACTACAAATCTACCTAACATGTATTAGTACAAACTTTGAGACGAAAAATACCGAAAATTTGCTTATAATCGTTTTTGAGAAATTTTCTTTAACAAGTCATACCTTTTTAATGAGACAAAGATAGGTGTACTATGGAGTAAAAATTTGTCAAAAATCTATCCTAGACAACTTGGCTAGGACGCAGGCACGCAACCCTTCACCCAAAAGAAAAGAATTAAATATATTACTAGTGCTAGTTTTACTAGTATATTACTACTAATCCTTTTACTTAAACAGTTAATCATTTACTTCATCAAATTAAGAAAATTTGCAAAATTACCTTTCTAGAGATTGAGTCACTAGAGTCACTCAAAACAAAACAAGACTCGAAAGAAAATTTAATCTTTTACCTATTAGTTTACATCTAAATTCACATGCAAACATATATGAATGTAAATAAAATTAATCACAAATAATTAACATGCAACTCTGCTTAGCAACATATATCTAAACGATAATCATTAGCACCAAATAAATGTAATTACTCTAATCACAAAGCATAACCTAATATTAAAATCTAAAGTCCTAAGATCTTAATGATCTCATACGGACTCCTCTTCTCCCTGATTTATTTTATTTATTTATTATATTTTTTTTTCTTATTTGTAAAATGAATTTAGGTGACAAAAATCTATAATTTCACTCATGCAACATAAATTATCAACAAGATATTGATATAAGAATAATTTTATCAAACATTTATATTTACTGAAAAATTTAATTGTGGAAATGAATTTTTCCACGTTTGACGATTTACCCACCGAAATTGGATTTTTATCTTGACGACGCTCCGGCGTTTGACTCTTGAGACGACCCCAGTGATTCCACATATGCATACTCCGTTCGAACTCCAACTCATCCTCTTCTTAATATCGGCCGAACGACGGCATCAACACAAAGAAATATACATGTATGGTTGAATTTCACCACTGTATTGAAACGTAAATGGATTATTGGTGAGCCAAAAATTTATTTTAATTGAGATCTGTCAATATATGATGCATGTGAATATATATATATATATTTTTAATATGCTTGAAATTGAACAAAATCAGAAAAGTTGTGATAATACCGTGATTCATATGTTGAGAGTAAGAGCTTGAGGATGATTAATTTACTGTGATTGATAATCAAAGTGATACTCTTTTTTTTTTTTTCAATAGAAATGGGGATTGGAATTTGGAGATCTGCTCATTCATTTCGTTTACTGGGAGAGGGTTAATGTTTTTGGAAGGTGAATGTCAGTTTTCTACAGATTGATTTTAGGGAATTAATGAGCATAGGTAGTGGGAAATTAGTGTAATTAACATGAAATGAATAAGGAGAGAGGATAGATGTGGCGTCAATGTGTCGGGTTAGGATGCCCAATATGTGTCTAAATTTCGGGTTTGTATAGTGTCACTTAATCGACTTGGGTTATTTTCATACGATTTTATTTTTATTATTATTATTATTATTATTATTATATTTTTTAAATAAACGTCTTTCAAATTATAATGAAATACGAACGATGCTCAATATACTATGTATTATATTGCCTGAAAAATTGTTTTAGCATCAAATGGTTGATAATAATGTCGAGTAGGAAATACGGAATATATTATGCATAACTCTTGGCTTTTTCAGATCATTTTCGTCTAGTAGTTGTCTGAATTTGTCTTCGACTTCTTTTGTAAAGTTGCAGTACTCACTCTCCTCTTCGAAACGAGTATTGGAGTGTGCAAGTGTTAGAATTAATGAGAAAGTTATGATCGACTTAAGTTGTCTTTAAGCTGAGTTGAAAAATCTAATATAAATAATAGTAAAATAATATAAATAAATAAATAGAATGACATGTTACAGATTTTGAAAGAAGAATAAAATGAGAGAATTTGTAGAAATCAAATATGAAATTTCTATCCACCTTACAGAAGGGGCCGGATAGTGTTTTTAAAATATAACGTAAAATAGGAAAATTTTATAAAGGATAGTTAAAAATACGGGGTGTTACATCTACAATGCTCAGCTACTCGTGGTGTGTGATGAACTCAGTTCATATACATATTTAGTCTCATTTTATCCTCCATTTTTACCGATTTCACACGCCTTAGGAATAGTTTTAGTAGCTTTTATCCGTAGTTTGTTATGCCGGGTATTTCGTTTATGTTTGACAGGAAACATAGCAAAAGACGGAGTTAAGAGCTACAAGTGAAGAAAACAAGATAAACAAGGCAATAAGGCGGGCAACGAAGGCCGAACCGGTCGGTTTGAAGTTGAACCGATCGGTTCGTTTGTGAACCGGTCGGTTCGTTTGTGAACCGGTCGATATGAATCTGTACCGGGTGGTTCATTGATAAGTGTGCTTTGTAGTGCCTATTTTGTAGTGTTTTGGTCCCATTTTCCTTGTAGAATCGCTCCTTGGGAGCGGTTTAGGGGCTTCTTATGCTTCCTTTAGTTCGTTTCAGGTTCCCGAGACCGATTTGGAAGAGTTGGAGCGATTCCGACTCTATACATACACATTTTGGAGCCAACGGAGTAAAGGAACGATGATTCGATGCCTTGGAATCGACCCCGAGACCTTGGGACCCAATCCCGAGCCTCCGAGACCCGATCCCGAGTCCCGAGAATCGATGGGAAGCCCATGTGAAGCAAGGAGGGACCAAAAAGTTCATATTGGAGGTCTACAAGACCCATCCCGATCGGGAAGGCCTCAAACCCGATCGGGATGAGGTGCACAAAGGACGTAGCTACTGTGGAGCATTCCCGATCGGGTGGGCATATTCCCGATCGGGAAAGTTGAAGTTTCCCGATCGGGATTTCCCTTCCCGATCGGGAATGTCCCAGTTCCAGCCGCGTCACTTTGTTCCTTCCTCCTTTCCATTGTAACCCTATAAATACCCCTCCTCTTGTAATCCTATGTTATGTTCTTCACTTCCCATTAAACCCTAGACTACTTTAGGTTAGATTAGATTAGATTAGTGTAGATTAGTCGGTAATTAGTAGTTAATCTTAGTTTAATCCTGTATTATTGGATCTCTTGAAGAATCCATCCAAGATTGACAACCTTGGAGGAATTATTTGGGTTTTCTTCTATACAAGTGTTCATCTTTTCATCCTTCACTAGTATGGTATAATCCTTTCTTCATTTTACTCTTTATCTTGTTTGTTTAATTCAAGTTTCAATCTTTAGTTATTGTTTATTGTTTTGTTCATCATACTTGGTAGTTTCATTATGTGTGTTTTGATGTTTGTGTTGTTTCCTCTTGTTTATGTTAGTTGTAGTTTGATAATGTTAGAGTAGTGTTCTTGCTAGGGTTAGTAGGGTAATTAGGGTGTTAATTGGATGATTAAGGGTTTGTTGGAGGAATTGGTGGAAGATTTGGGTTTCCTCTTGGTTGATGCATATTACATGTTTGTTGAAATGCTTGAATGACTAAGTAGGTTGGAATGCTTGTTTTTCTTGTCTTTCTTTGTCATGTGTGTCGCCGGATGGGTCCATGAGGAACCTCTAGGTCGGTCTTAGTTGCGAGAGCCCGGACCAACCTAGATCACCCTACTACCTCCTTCACTCTAGCTCTTCCTTGACCATTCCGTTACCCCTTTGACCCCGACCTAATCCTAGCCCGTTTTCCTTAGTTGTTCTCCTTAGTCTTAGTCTAGCTCTCTCCCCTTCTATCATTCTCTAGCTTAGCTCGTTGACTTAGTCTAGTATTTGGGCCGACCTAGTCTAGGCTATACATTACCGTCCCTGTGGATTCGACCCGACTTACCCTAGCTACCCTAGTTAGGTTTTGCCGGTTATTTATTTGATCGGTGGGATCCACGACAAATCCCTCCCGTCATTCATTGCACGTCAATTGGACTTTCCTAAACTGCATAAGAGTCCGTGTTTTGCCTTAATTAATGCTCTGCGGGATTGTTTTATTAAACTATGTGTTATTTCCTAATTAGACTCCTTCTAATAAGTATAAATACCCTCCTTTGGGGTTAGGTTTAATTACACTTTCATATTCAGTAGTTTAGTTTAGACTTTTTATTAGTATCGGAATTCTTCTAGTTTGTAATCATACTTTTAGATCGTTAATCTTTCAGTTCTACGTAATTGGTATTTTTCTCTTTTAATTTCTCTTAGTTTCATATTGTCTTTTATTATGCTTAATTTCTTTATTGTTTTATCTTTTAGTATGAGTAGCTAATTTAAATATTTAGGGTTGAAGGGGATCTATGTTAATTGAATTGGAGATGTTAGTTTAATTAATTGCTTGATTGATCATTCATATGTTATTGCCTTATACTTGTTTTGTATCGTTGTTCGATTAGTTTGAGACGTTGAACTAGTTGAATGTTTAGGAACCCGAACCTAAGATCGAAAGTCTGGTAAGGGTAGACTTACAAGTAAGTGGGTAGGATAATCTGGTCAGTTGCGAGAGCCCGTCAGAATCTATCCTAAGGATGACATAAGATCCGAAAGACCGTGTCTTTGCCCTAAATAACTGTGATTGATTGATTGAATGATTAATTAACTTGACCCAATTTAATTGCATAGTGAACTGAAAAGGTCTAGATCCCTTTAATATTGTTAGACCCTTTTATTTACATAATCGTATTAGTTTAGTTAAAATTCAAATAAATCGGAATTAAATAATTTAGAGTCGAATTTAGATAATTAGCGATATTCATCCGTCTCTCCGTGGATTCGACCCTTACTTACTGCTAGCTACCTGTTAGTTGTTCGTTAGAATTATTTTGATTAAGGTGATACGACTTTAGCATTATCAGTGTGTGGGACGATAGTGGGCTTGTCGATCTGCTCTGTTTTGCTAATTTTAAGTTGTCGGGACATGTTCAAATGGGTGATAAGTCGGGCCATCTAAGAGGAGCATTATCGTTCCATGACTCTTGCTTGAGCGACTTGGACCTTGAGAAACTCTATGTTATTCGAGGAGACACCAAAACACTGGCATATTGTTAAATTAGGTCTACTGAGGATGGTCTGTGAGTAAACCCAATATACGGAGAGGGTTGGGCCGGTTGTGCAGCGAAACGTAGGAATAGTCGGGCAGGTGGCACGCGCCTGAGGTCGGGTGACTCAAACTGAACGTGGACACGACTATTTTCGGGGAGGGCGAGGTAGGATTGAGTTTTGTGTGTAACGATGCAGAAGGTCGGCAATGCGAGCTGGATGCAAGCGACTTCATGTCTGATGGTTGACCGAAATCGCGGTGGCCCAAGCCATGCTCTTTGGGATACGTTAGCTACGGACGGAGAGAGAAGCGAGCATCTCGGGGAGGGCGAGGTAGGATTGAGTTTTGTGTGTAACGATGCAGAAGGTCGGCAATGCGAGCTGGATGCAAGCGACTTCATGTCTGATGGTTGACCGAAATCGCGGTGGCCCAAGCCATGCTCTTTGGGATACGTTAGCTACGGACGGAGAGAGAAGCGAGCATCGAGGTGGAGAGTGACACTTTGACGGTGACCAATGCTATTAATCAGACTGCAGTGTTTAGGGGTGTTCAAAAAGTGACCCGGACCGGCAAACCCGACCGACCCGGACCATACGGTCCGGTCCGGTCCGCGGGTCTCCAAAAACTTGATTGCCGGTCCGCGGTCCGGTCCGGTCCACACTTACAAAAATTAATCAAATTTAGTGTATTTTGCCGGTCCTGTCCGGTCCGGTCCGGTCCGGGTTTCTTTGTAACCGGTCGGGTCCGCGGTTTGGATTTTTTTGGTTGCCGGTCCGCAGGTCAAGCCGATCCGGTCCGGTTCGGTCCGGGTTTGGACCGGTGAACACCCCTAGCAGTGTTTAGGACGAAGTCCTAGTGGTTTGTGCTTTGATATTATCTTAGTTTCTTTACGTATTTTTTCGTGTAGTAAGTGTGTCAGTGTGTCTACGTGAAGCGTGGGAGAATATGGTAGCCCACTTCATGGCTAGATTTTGTCCATCAATTGGTGACGCAATTGTCTTTGAATCGAACTTTCCACAAGTCAACTTAAACTTAGACCGAAATTGATTTAATATAATTAACACCACTTTTCAAAAAAAAAAATACAATGCTGGTTGTATTTTTCATTTTCCTAAATAAAATCATTATTGCCAAATAAATACGAGTATTACTCCAGTGGCTGGTTCGTTGGTTGGAAATTCTGGGATCATTGACATCTTGCAATTGACTTGCGGTAAAACAAATTCTCCTAATTTCTCTATTTGGTCTTTGCCTGATCCATCCTTTATATTGAATCGTAATCGTAATTCAGTATGATCAGATTTTTCCTAATCTTAATATCGTTACTGATTGATTGATCACTGATCTCTGCCGGTTGTTAATTGTAGTTATATTTATTCCTCAATTGAAGATTGTGAGGGAAATCGGAAAAGAATGAGTCAGGTATTTGATGGATATGAACGACAATATTGCGAGGTTTCTGCGAATTTGACGCGCAAATGTTCATCTGCTGCTCTTCTTAATGGAGGTCCATTTTCCTATTTTTTTAATTCTCGATTCTTGATTTGGTGATGAAATTATGATGTATGTTGCTACGGAAGGTGTTTTTGATGATGTGCAATTACTGTATTTTATTATGATCGTAAATGCAATTCTCGTCTCGTATCTGAAAGACTGGAACAAGTTTTTGGACTTTTCCTTCATCATAGGGGAATGATTGATTGATTGTTTATACTAGCTGTTTATTCTGGTATTTGAAATCCAAGAACGGATAAACGAGTGTAGTGATGTCAAATGTCAATGTACTTACCCAATTGTTGACGGTAAGCGTTGCCGTTGCTGAATGCTGCTACGAAAGCAGGAGTTTTGCTTTGCTGGAGACGGTTACCTGCTCGCTGCTATCCAACTTGGGATTGTTGTTACCAACTAGTGCTGTCCGATATGGACATTTTATTGCCTGTTGTGCTGCTGTAACTGCTGTAATGTTTGTCTGCTTGACTATAGCTTTTAGTGTCGGTAATTGATTAAAACAGCTTCTATTTTTCAGAACAGAAGAAGCAGAAAGTTTCTGAAATTAAGAGTGGGTTGGAAGATGCGGAAGCTCTGGTACCATCTAAACCTTTTTACACATCTTTTTGATGAATGCACTCAATTTAGCCAATTCCGTATCCATTATAATTCTGTTTAATTCTTGCCAAATCAGATCCGGAAAATGGACTTGGAAGCAAGAACACTACAACCTAATGTTAAAGTAATGGTTCTTGCCAAGCTGAGGGAATACAAAAATGACCTGAACAACTTGAAAAGTGAGGTTAAAAGACTTTCCTCGTCTGACAGCCAAGCTGCTCGAGATGCATTGCTAGAATCTGGAATGGCTGATGCACTGATGGTGACTGCATTACTTCATTCCCTTTTATAATTTGCTTGAGCAACTACTCAATATACTTTCCAATCCATTATACTCATGAATATTTGACTTTAAACTTGGTCTTCTAAATGTTGTTATTAATGAATGAAAATGTCCATTCGTCTCTGTTCTTTGTTATCTCATGCTTTTTGTGGGCTCTATTTTTAAATGGAGGTGAAAGCTAGTGTGTCAAGGTCTGTAGATTCTCAATGTTAAAAGCAGCTCTGATTTGTTATCATCGTCTATATCGTGGACAGGCATCCGCTGACCAAAGAGGGAGGCTATTGATGTCAACAGAGAGGGTAAACCAGTCAACAGACAGGATTAGGCAGAGCAGGAGAACAATGCAGGAGACTGAACACATTGGTGTCTCCATCCTCGAAGACTTGCATCAACAACGTCAGTCTCTTTTACATGCTAATAATACAGTAAGTGCTCTCATTTTACTTCATAGGGCAACAAAATTATAACCATTATAGCATTGTATTCTTCGAAAGTTATAAATTAAGAAATTTGAACAGCTCCATGCGTGTTTTATGTTTTTATTCTCCAGCTTGATGGGGTTGATGAGAATGTCGGCAGAAGCAAGAAGATATTGACAGCAATGTCAAGGAGGATGAATAAGAATACTTGGATGATTGGTTCTGTTATTGCCGTGTTGGTCCTTATTGTGATTGCGATCCTCTACTTCAAGCTGCATGATTAGCTCGCAAGCTGCCTTTTTTACATGGCTATCCTGCAGGCAAATTGATGCTCCTGATATTTCTTTGTACTATCCTGTCACTCATTATTCTTTGGCAAGCCAATTTTTTTGTCGGTTTGAACGCAGCAGTGTGCTACTTGAATCAAGTCTGTCAATCATTACATAATCTTGTGTTTTTTTCAAACCTCTCAGCTTGTAAAACCTGGTCACTGTTTGTTTGTATCTGTTGATTTTGGTAATATTGTGAATTAGTGCAGACTCCAGGACTGACACTGTTTATTTGCAGAATTTTGTGTCTAATAATACAAAACAGAAACTGATAACATGATTAGAAATGTTTTATACACCAAGTAAATCGTAGCGAACAATCACAAAGCAAATCAGGTTGATGACACTTTCTTCTTGGATCTGCTTCTATGCTTTTTCTTAACGAAATTCCTGGGTGCCCTTTTGATTCCCACAGGATCACTCGTACGAAAATCCTCGACTTTGAGATCCTTCTCCTTGCCTCTGAGCTCAAAAACCTTGGTTTTTGACGGATCCAAAACATCTCTTGAGCACTGAAGACAAATGCCCAGTTCCTCTGCCTCTTCCCATAGCCTTCTGCCCTTCTCGAAATCCCCATTTGAACAAAACTTCGGTATTAGAACATCGTACACTGGGCCATACCCACAAGCCAAGGTTTTCTTCATGCGACCAAGGATCTCGAGTGCAAAGTTCACCCTCTCAACCCCACAAAGAACACCGACTAAATCATAATAAAACTTTTCAGGTGGAACCAACCCTTCTTCTACCATCATATCTAAGATTTGGTTACCTCTCCCAAACCTACCAGTCAAGTACAAAACCCGAATAACAAGATAGTAGGTGATCCAATCAGGACGACAACCCGCTCTTTTCATCGAATCAAAGATCCTCAATGACTCCTTAACCCTTCTTGTTCTACCCAAACAAGAAAGCAGGATATTGTAAGTTACTGAATTCGGAAGGATTTTGTATGTTCTCATCTCCATAAACACATTCAACGCCTCTGGAACGAGCCCAGATGGGTTCTTTTTGAGTTTATCCTCACAGAGACACCTGAGATATGTGTTGAAACAGAAAAGATCGAGAGTGATATCCTTGGACTTCATTTGCTGAAGTACTTTCCGAGCTTCCTTGACATTTGTCTGCAAAGACCAGCCATATAAAACACTCCTATAAACACAATGTTCGATACCAGATAGCTTATCTCTGTGATGATATAATACCCCTTCTGCTCTTCTTGCGTGTCCTTTAGCACAAAGGGCAGTAACGATAGCTGAGACTGTAGTTCCGTTCTGTACGCACTTGAATAAGGCCAAGTTCTTAAAGATGCCTAATGCATCATCTTCTCTTCCTAAATTCACTAGTGTTTCGGCGACAGTGGTGAAAGTTTGAACATCCAAAGCTCGACCATCCTTTCGAAGATCAGAGAGCAATATATCAAGTGCTCTATGATCCTTCTTTTCGGCAAAAACCCGGATAGTTTGATTAAATTCTTTGTCACCCAAAGTTGGACCTAAATATTTAGACGACCATGTAAAGAAGCGAAGCAAGCGCCTCGTGGGTGCTTCATCTTTGCATTGATTTAGGACTTGGACAACAGTAGAAGGGGTTAAGTGAAGTTGACATTGATTGAGTTTGGATTCTAATTCATGTAACCCACCTATAGGCGTCGATACTAGGTGGCATAGCTTCTCGAGAGCAGGTAGAGGAGAAGCATTAGCAGTTGGTAATGTGGCGAAATGACGAAAAGAAAGGGTGTTCATTGATATCAGTCCTTTTAAGCATTTCACCAAACAGTTTGCGTGCATTAGCATCCTGCTCCTTGCTGTAACATCAGATCACGCGTCTAAAACTGGATGAATAATTGAATCGAAAAGCGCAGCGGTTAGGGTTCTGAGATCACGAATCATGGCTTGCTTTATTTTTGAATGAATGAGTTTGTGACTTTGTGTACATGTTTGTTACACTAAAAAAACTACTCGTAGTCGTAGATGAGGGAAATATGGGATTTCATCCGCCTCCGCCTTACACAAATTCTTGTTCAAGGTCTCGTTTGGTCTAATTTTTTTAACGAAATTACTTTTTACTAATGAGTCATTACTCATTCCTAATGAAAATAACGACACTTTTTCAATTTTACCCTCTCCATAATTTAATCTAACTTGTAATTTTTCTCTCTTCTTCTTTGTCTCTTTACCTCCCCAATTTCATTTCTTTATTCAACTAAACTCTTTTGAATTCGATTATAAATTTTAAATCAATTATCAATGAAATAATATCATTTTAATTAATTATTTAATTAATTGATATATATTTTGTTTAGGATTTAATTAATTTTTTAAATTAGGGTTAGAGATTTAGGGTGCATTATGGTTTTTCTTTTCATGTAATTTTTTTAATTCGTTTTTTATTATCTTATTTTTCTTTTATTATGTCAAATTAAACTTAATTAATTGTGTTTTGGGTGGTGTTTGTTGGTGTTTTGGGTGTGGTTGATGGGTGGTTCAATTTAGGATTTTTTTTTAAAAGAAAATCAATTTGGGTGAAATGACAAGGACAAATTGGTAAAATGTCGTTAGGATTGAGTAAAAGCTCGTTAGGAAAAAACACGACCCTTTTTTAAACTTGTTTTTACATCTAAAAAATTTCTACTTGGCCAAATACTTACTCCTTTCAATTTTTTTTGTCTCGTATTCCTTGTTTGACAAGTCTTAATTTTTTTTCCTATTTCTCTACTTTTCCTATTTGTCTTAGAGTTAATGTAACTTTTAATATATAAAAGTATAAGATAAAATATAGTCATGGGATCTGGTTTAAATGGTCGTATGTTATAAATATCAAATTTTTATAATTTTTTAAAAATATGTAACTAAAGATATAGACAAAATAAAACGTGCATTAATAAGTGTGGAAAAACATATGCAAACAATCAAATGAAATTATGGAACAGAATAAGTATTTTTCAAAAGCTCAAAATGTGTTTTTGGCCTCAAAAAGAATCAAATTGATAATTCTACTTTAAAGACTTCTAATGCCTAAATAACAAATTCATACACGTATTTGTAGAACATTTTAATAAAATAAAATAAATAATTCTTCATTCACATTTTTGCATTCTCTACAAATAGAGATCCATTTTAATATATACTTTTAAAACTTCTGTTTTTCATTTTTCATTTTCTCAAGTAATTTTTTTTCTTTTAGAATTAGTTTTGTAAAACTATAACCAAATGGCTGCAGTTTTTTCAAGAAGTACTTGTGAATAAATTACTTTTCAGATAAACTCGTTTGCGTACACATGGCCAAACACCTAAGACGGGTGGGTACATCCGTTTTAAATGTATGACTGTTCAAATATTTAAGATAAAAAAAAAAGGCTTTGAAAAAAGAGTAGAAGTTTTATAAATTGAGTTTAAGATGGATAACCCGTCTTTAAGGGAAAATCCACCGAGTCACCGAGTGCCTTAATGACTTTCTGTATTGGGTTGGAGAAGGAGGAAGTGTGAAGTTAGGTTTGCCAAGATAATGGAGTAACTAGGAGTAATAAGCATGGCTATGATACATAGGGTTAGAGGACAATCCGTACAGTACATTTTTTCTCATTAACAGTGTACCTTCAGTAAATCTACAAGCCTGTGATACAAGATACATACTTTCAGCTACCAGTGGCAACCAAATTGAACAACACAGAAGATCCAACTGAGGCTTCTAGTGGACATCATACCCTCATGTCCTTCATAAACCACCTCCCTATCGAAATGCTCATACCGAGGGGGCTCCTTCCTCTTCAGCTAACCCAAACACAACGGATGCTGACAATGTTGATGGAATGAGTGACAAATCCCAACTCAAGTCAGATGTCCCCAGCATGGTTAGCCTTAACTGACGCGGGGTATGTATGTCTCCAGACTCGGCTATTATGAAAAATTCTCATATTTTTTACTCAAATGAAGTGTCCGAGTATCATTACCCCTGTGCAACATTCGAGTGGGAGAGACGGGTAAACCAGGTAATATGAAGATCTGATGTAATGTGGCTTAGGGCGCATAATCTTCAGGAGATGAGTCCCTAGAAGTAGGATCGTCTTCATCTTCATCTTCCTCGTCAAGGTCAGCAGGAGAACGGTCCCCATTAAGATCAAAAGCTACACCATTCACCTTCCTAACAAACTGCCCACGTACACGAGGTCTTCTCTCAGCAAGCTTCTTCCGGTTAACATATCTAATCTTTTTATCGAAGCACCTCTCTTTCCTTTTTTGCCTAAACTTCATTAGTGCTGCTTCCCTCCTCTCAACTTTACTTGCATTAGCTTCATTAGAAGGCGAATTCCCAAATGAAGGCAACTGGCCTTGTTGCATACCCATATTCATTGGATAGTATGCAAATGGCGTCATCCCCGGTACATGAGGCATGCAATGAGGAAGATGGTTATAATGAGGCATCATAGATGAAGCGCCGTGGCCCTGATGTGCTGCTGATTGCATCATAACATGGTTCATCATGCCTGACATATAGTAAGAATAAGGAGCATGCTCTCCCAACCTTGAAACATCTATAGGTGCACCATTTATCGGGACCTGAGACGATCTTTCATCATTAGATCTATCAGGCGTAAATTCCATAGATACAGAATTAGGTACACTTGCAGAAGTTGGAAAGTCTTCTGTGTGTGAGTTGTTCTCTGGTGTATCTATATTTACATACCTCAGATTTCCATTTTGTGCATGCTCATACCGTGTTTCTGATTTGTTTTCTACACAAGAAGGCCCGCCAGTATCGGCTTCGATATCCACAACTATAATTGCCGGACAATTCTTCTTGCTCTTCGATTTTGCATCAACGGCGGCAGTTGATTGGAAATTGTTCTTAGCGGTGTTTGATTTGACGTAAGTGAAGAATGCAGAACTTTCACCTATCTTCAGCTCACTTCTCTTTGGAAAACACATGTATTGCCCTGGCAAAGAGAAAATCATCCTTCAAAAGGTTATGGTAGAAAAGGTAAATCACATATTTGCACTTGATCAACTGTTATTTGGTAGCTAAATAAATAATCAAGAATGCACAAGAAACAAAATAAAGAGCACTACCATGAAATGGCTAATAATTGCAAAACAAAAGAAAAATATATAGGAGAAAATATTTCATAGTGTCAAGTGAGCCGTGAGCCGATTGTGCTAAGAACCAGAACCAGAGTGCAAAATAAACACTTTGCCATAGGAAGGGCCAGCCCATTGGGGGCTCAATTAGGTTCTTGGAACCGGGGCCCAAACAGGTTAAGGGCCTCAATATATATATATTGTTAATACAAAATTAACATGGAGTGGTATATTGTTGTAGTGGTTAAGGTGGTTAAATTTGATCTAGAGGTTGTGTGTTCAAGCCCCATTGTACTAGGGCGTCAATATTGCAGTTGTCCGTTCTGCAAGGGTTGTCCGTTCTGCACTATTGTTCAAGCTCTCAATAGCAATTGTTGTAACTTGCAAGAAAGGTGATCAATGCAATAATAAGAGTGTACTGTGTACATCAGAGTATCGGACATTCGGACCCCATATCCCACCGTCGACTAGGGGACCCCTTCAAGCACTGTGATATTGTCGTTAATGTTGATATCAGATGAAAAAATTCTGGGATGAATAAAGATGCTACATGCACCCACAAACATTTCCTTCTGCTCTTACGAGAAACATATAAAGTGCACAGACTCATACACTCACTAATATAATGATGTAGATTCTGATCGAGCACACAATGGAATTCCATTGTTTTAAAGATTGTACATGAGTAAAGTCAAGTCAGTCTCAAGAAAGTATCAGAACCAAATTTACTTTAAAGTATCAATAATGCAGCTTTTTCAATAAGGAGAGGAGAAGAAAAAAGATTGTCAGCAACTTACCTGTTTTACGGTCGCTGATTCCTGGCACATTAGGCCGACAGCCAAAGAAAGACATGGATGACACAGCCGATTTGTTAGTCTGCAGTAGTGGGTGCTGGTAGACAAAAAAGGTAGTAAAAGTCTGATCCATTTATCTATGAAAACTCTATAAGGAATTGCTTCACAAGTCACAACAAACAATATAACAGACTTCCGGCGGCATAAATCATACTTTGCCAAGGTAACAGGACCAAATTGGGACTTATTTATGAATCACAATGTAAATACAAATTATGCAGTCTTTAAGCTTGATGAAACAGTATCAGGCTCAGGTTGAATACACAACGATGAATGATAGAACCCGTGAGATACCTCTGACTTCATACTCCTAACAACTCTGAAGTGCATACATTCAAGTACTTTCAATCATTTTAGACTTCTAGAGTTTCAAACAGAAGTTGTAGGAAATACTTTACAAGTTACAACCCATTAATGAGACATGTACCACCAGAGCAAAAGATGTACGGAGTGCTGTTTTGAATTCTATGCAACAGAAGACATCTCACATCCCATTAATGACATATGTACCACAAGAGCAAAAGATGTACGGACTATTGCTTTGAATTCTACACAACCTTAGACCTCTCACCGCCCATCATTGATGACACATGTACCACTAGTGCTGGCAAACAAGGCATTCAAGTCAGTCAATTTTGGGTACGCTACCGTACCAATGGGATCATTTTGAGCTCATGTATATCTTGTGTTTGTTAGTACCTAGCTAATTTAAGGTGTGAGTTGGTTTGGGACCAGTAAAGTTCAGGTCAGAGAGGGTCAATCATGGTTACCGGGTTCTCTCGGGTATGCAGTGAATTCCGAATCGCTAAGAACGAGTTATATCATGTTCTTTACTAAAAATACATATAACCAGTGCTCTATAAGACCGAATCACAAATCGCTAAGAGCGAATTCATAGCGAACTCGGTACATGGGGTCAATTCAGGTTTAGAGTTTATCCTCATACGGAGTATAACAATGTCTTTTTAAGCCCTCTTATTCACTCTCACAAAAAGGCTAATGTGACACTCAATTATTTGAGAATTAAAATATTCAGAATTAAATATAACTACTTAATTGGTGTGCACTAATAAAAAACTACCCATGATCACTAATAAATTTTCAGTAGACACAACATGAAATTTTACCAAATTTTTAATTGGGTAACTACATAATTAGTGTTGCATTAATTTTTAACATGATTATTACTATTTACATGTAGCGGTATAGGTTTATCTTTCTTCTTTCTTTCTTTTTGTTACTATTTTTAGGGAAAGATTGTCTAAATTATGTACGCATTTTGTTGCGACAAAGACTTTAATAACAAACCATGCAATTTTGCATGGGTTAATACTAGTGTTATTCACAGACACAGATTGGGCAGGGTCAGTTTTTGGGTAAATATAAGCATGTATAAGAAGAAATAACATTTAAGCGCAATAATCACAAAACAAGAAGTAAAAATATGTCCAAGAGACGAACTTGTCATAAAAATATGCTTACCATACACACTTACCACATCTTCTTGCTGTACTGACATGCTCATCTCAGGATTAACAGTTTTGCGGGACTTATCATCTGTATCATCAGAGAACAGTGTCGTACTGTTTGTGTTAGCATCACTATGATCTGATGCCACTGGATCAAAGTCATAAGTTATAATATTCTTCTCAGCAAGTCCAAGCTGCCAACACAATAAGGGCACCAGCATAACTATTTTTTTTCCGTCTAAAACAATAATTCCCCAAAGGAAAATCACGAGCCATAGAGACTACAAACAAGTCTTTTTCATATAATAGCTCTTGTTTCTCACATGAAAAACAAAGCTTACTCTCGTCCGGAAAAAAGCAAACCCCAACAAGTTAAACAACTTGGTGAGGATAATATTGGCACTAACCATTCGCCTTCTCCTCCACATGTGAGTCCACAAGTTCAAAAGCTCATTACTCCGCAGGGGCTTCACAAGGAAGTCAGCCGCACCCAGCCTCAAACACTTGACAACAAGAGAAACTTCATCTTGTGTAGACATCACTAGGTAAAGGAAAGAAAAATAGAAATGAATGATGCTCAATAATATGAATGCAGAGAAAAAAAGGTTCACTAATTTCTCTATGCTTCTTACGAGTATATTGTAAAGTAGTAAAGTGAACAATGCCTTTAGATGTAATATTAGTATTGGTCATTTGAACAGAGGAGCAAGGCTGCATAACCCGACACCCCATTACCCACTTCATGCAGGAACCATTGACGCACTGAGGTGATTTTCGTTTTAATCAAGATTAAGACACAGAAGAAAAGCAGCAACACGTACTAATCACAGGTATTCGTTGCAACTCTTTGTCCCGCATAATGTACTTCAACAACTTGAGCCCTTTCTTCAGAGGAAGATCAACCTCAGAAAGTATGATATCAATGTTAGGGCCCTCAGCATTAAGGGCATCGATAACCTGCCTGGGTGACTTCACGGCAGTTACTGGTGTACAGAAATAGAACAAAATATTGTGAGCCATCAGTAAATAAAAAAAATACACAAGCATACAAGAAAGACACATTATCCTCCAAAAGGCTAATTTAGAAGTGGTGATATACACTTTTATAGATATAAAAGTGATGAAATCAAGAGCCTGCAAAAATGTGTGGGCGTCTAAAGTCTAAACTAGGTTTCAGGCATAAATACGTGGGTGTTGAATCTTAGAAATATGGAAAAGATTTTTCAGTTGTTACAGGAAGAGCCACAAGGACGGTTTCAAGGCCTAATTTTGAACACAGCCACGCACACACACAGGTCATGATTATCATAGCTAGATAACTTTACTTGCTACATTAAACAACTTTATATACTCTATACTACATTAAGCAAGGCTTCAATTCATCCCATTCATCCAATTGTCCAAAAACTCTGTAGTTGACACTCGAACTCCTCACCTGTGGGATCACTCCAAATGGTGTTTTCTATGTGATACAGAACCTGTTGTTCAAAACCCTAGCCATAATATCTCCATACCACAAATTCCGATATGTTGACACTTGATAATGGTTTTCTTGACAACATGCAAGGTGCCAGAAACCGGTAAGCGGCCCATCACAACCTTTTTGGCAGAACTTCTCATCACACCTTAAACCAATTACTCTTAAGTCACCCAAAAAACATTTCCTACCTAGGAAAGACAAGAAATGGAAGTATCTAAGTTTTTTCAGAAGTACCTCTTGTAGAATCCGATGAAAAAGAGAAACTACAAACTCTATAGACCATCACACCTATAACACCGGCTTCAAACATATGAGATATAAAAGTAATGTGCATATACACGCCCTCAGACTCAAAATTCTAATGTAGACCGCCATTTTCAACACTCCAAACCGTCTCAAACATGATAATCAACAGTCTTGTCAATTATAACCATGTAACACTTCCGAAAACCAATCTTCACACACACACATCAAAATTCATGGTAATCATTGAGATCTCACAAGTAGAAGCAACAGCAACCACAAAAGCAAATCATTTTGCAGGCAAAGTTGATGGAAAGCTAACTTAAGAACCAACCCAATCCTGTTTATGCAAATGCAAATGCAAATGCAATGATGATTAGAACACAAAATCGATTCATGCGTGGCTAGTAGCTAGATGAACCCAACAATTATTCAAATTCAATCATGTACTTGGAGGATTAATAATCATTTTCAATTAATAATCAGAATTACATACATACAGAGATGATAATATTTCCGAGTACTGGTATTTAAAATAGTGATTTTTGATAGCGACATGCACAAATGAAAGCTAAAGAAAAAGGAAGTGGAATTAGTAGGTACCCTGGTAAGAACAATTTGAAAGAAGGTGAACACAAGTGTCGGCATGATTATCACACAACAAAATCCTAACTTTACTTCGATCTATGAACTGATCATTGCTCTTTACTTCCATTTCTTCCCCCCTCCAAAAAATATACGACTACTATACTATAGGTGGTTTGTATATTAACTTATTAGGGAGGGGAGGGAGGCATCTTTAGAGAAATTAAACACTCGTACTAGACAATTGTAATTAGAGGTAAGTGAAAAGAGGCAGAGGGGATTTCTTTCCAAAAAGGGTTTTACGAGGAAAGGAAGAAGACGCCATTGTTGAAGCTTCATCAACTAATAATTGGAGCTAAAGTACACCTACATTCTCTCTATTTTCTATCTCAAACTGCTTAATCCGACGGTCAACTATGAGGATCAGCGCTGAATCAACGGCTTAGATTTTCCTCTGCGCACGTTAGCACTCCACCAAAACACCCCCACCCCACTCGTCCCTTTTTTAAAAAATAATTAGGGATATTCGTAACAAATTTAAGACAGGTCAAATAATATTATTATTTATATTGGTGGAATAAAGGTAACTCCTTTGTTTTTCCAAGTATTCCACTTTTTGTCTTGTCTCTCATATATTACCATCAGGGCCGTCACAAATAAGAATTGATGTTTTTTTAACCTTATTTACGATATTGGAGTATTATGTATTTATGTACGATACTATATATTCACATATATTCGTGTATATATATACCCCCTTCCCTGCACCAAAATGTTAAACATTTTTATTTTAGAAAACTTATTCTCAACCAATCCAAACTTTTCACGTCCCCACTTTACTTTTTGTGAGAAAAAAAGTGGATCTACGTAAAACTTGGATTGAATGAAAAAGAGTACTCTGTATAAGGTAAAGATTTTCACCATAAATGAAAGGTAAACTTTGGATTTGATAGTCCGTCTATATAAGTGTAAACTTTGGATTTGATGTGAGAAAATACATACGAATACTAGAGATGAAAGTTTGTGACGGATAACGACTCAAACATCAACCTTATAGCTAGATAATATTTGACCTATCATAAATTTATGACGGATGTATGTTCTTCACAAACAAAAATTTGTCTTACTTTGAATCTCAAACTTGCCACTTCGGACACTATTTTTTGCAAACAAGTTGAAGGAGGCAAATGGAGTAAATGAGATTGCAATTTGCAAAGGGCGCATGTTATGTTAGAAGAAAAGGGACGTGGAGAAGGAAAAGGACAGAAAGTGAGAAAAAGTGTATGCAAAAAAAGGGAAAAAGATATACTCCAGCAGTAGTAGTAGGAGTGAGTATTTGTTTAGAGATAGTTAATTGGCCACGTCATCCCATCATCTGATTGATCACCCAACTGTAGTTCAGATATTTTGAGATATTTTTGGGTCATTTTGTTGGACTCAATTGCTCAACTTGCAACGTGTCAACATATAATACGCTGGTTATAGATGATGTGAATTTGTGATCTTTACTTTGGCTTTCCTCATTTGTTAACATAACATGTCCCTTTAGCAATGGCATGAGTCAATACCAACTCTTGGTTAAGAGGTCAATTGTTGAAGTAATCCCTCATTTTTATTTGTTACTGATACCCTTGTCCTATTAGGATGTTATCTATTCGGTTTGAAACAAATACAATACTAAGGAAACCATTCAAACAAGTATAAGTGAATTTGGACCACACAAAATCCACTAACCTTACATAACTATAACAAAAACTTATCAAAAATAGAAATAGATAATATCTCAATAATACACCAAAAGAATAAATAAATAACATCCTAATAAAACCGAGGGAGTATATATCATTATACCTAAATTTATCTACCTTGTTAGAGAATAAATCCTGCAAATTACTAAATGGATAAACAAAAAATGGTATTGCGATAATTTGATAAAAAAAATACGTACTTCGTTTCGTTTATGTCGAATTGGTTAAAAAAACACAAATAACGTCATATTGGTTAAAAAATGATATAAATTCTTGGCGACTAGAACTTGATCAGACCCGACACCCGAGTCGAACTGGAGGTCCGAGTTTCACCTATAATCCAAATTGATCCAAAGGTTTATTATAACATACGTCGTACGAAAATATCCCTAAAATATTTAAAATAACAACATGAAAACGACACGAACCGAAATGATTGATCGAACTCAAATTTGACCTATAGTAAACAGAATTATCACTAAGCAACATAATTACTGTTGAAGCAAGTAGTGGCATCATCAAGCTTCACTAAACTACAAAGCATCATAACCAAATACGGTTATAAGCATTGTATAACAGAATTATGTTATTAGATAACAACCTACATACTTGTGTGTGTGTGTGTGTGTGTGTATATATATATATATATATATATATATATATGTATGTGTGCATTGAACAATACACAATGCAAGATAACAAATTACACAATAATACAAACAATTTATATTTACACTACTGTGCATTGTTCTAAAGCTTTCAAGGTCCTTCAATGGAGTTTACTTGAGGTCATCAAGTTTTCATGGTATCAGAGCTCCTAGGTATAACGTTCATACCTCATCTCCATTGTTAATCGAATTGCTTGTTATCTCAATCAATCGATTTCCTTTACGCTATTTTGATTTTGTTCAATTTGCGTTCAAGCTGAGAAATCTTGTTCAGTAGCTCGAATCTTAGTCTGATTCATTGTTGATTTCACAAAATTGAGTGTTCAGATTCAATAATCTGTTCATTTTCGTTTCAATTGTTCGTGATTTTCTCCTCACAATTTGTTCGCTATTGCAATTTTTCCTCATTTTCTTAGTATTCATAAAAAGAAAAAGAAAAATCAACAAAAATGCCGGATTCTGATTCTTCTTCTAGTTCATATGAGGTATACGATGATGCATTGTATCTGACAAGCTCAGATCAGCCTAATCTCTGTTTAGTTAGCAATCTCTTTGATGGAAGTGGTTTTATAGCATGGAAGAAAGATGCGTTAATGGCGTTAGCTTCTAAAAATAAGGAGGGATTTGTATTTGGAACATGTCCTAAATCTTCAAAAACTGTTAAAAAGCATCATCAATGGCTGAGATGTGACCTTCTTGTCATGAAATGGATACTTAACTCACTTGACAAGAAGATTAGAACGAATATGATGTATGTCAGTTCAGCCAAACAACTCTGGGATGAGTTACTAGAATCATATGGTCAGTCAAATGGCTTGGAATTGTATCACTTGAAGAAGAATCTGAATGCTCTTGCACAAGAGAACAAACCTCTGGTTGAATACTATGGTTCACTTAAACGTACATGGGAGGAGCTAGATGATCTGGATCCCACTCCAACATGTACATGTCATGCAATTGATAATTGCACCTGTCACTTGCTTAAGAGACTTGTGGATAGGGAAACTCGGGCAAAAGTTATACAACTACTCATGGGACTCAATACTGCTTATGAGTAGGTCAAGACTCATGTCTTGACTATGGATGATGTACCGACTCTGAGTAAAGTGCTAGGACTCCTGCAAACTGTGGAAAAACATAAGCAGATCAGTGATTCCACTGATCTGGCACCAAAGGGGAATGCATATGTTGGCTTCACTCCACAGTCATCCAGAGAGGAACATGGTTCTGCTTGGAAGAAGGCAAAGTATGAAGATACAGATGGGAAGACGTGTACTCACTGTACCAAGAAAGGACATACAATTGAAGAACGCTACAAGTTGCAGACTTGTTCATTCTGTAATGTGCAGGGTCATATTCGCGAGCACTGCTACAAGCTCAAGAAACTCAGAGCTGCTCAGGCGAAGCGTGATGGTCGTGATGGCCGTAGTAACTCTTACAGAGGTGGCAGAGGCAGATCTACCAGGAGAGCAAACAATGCGGATTCTTCTTATTATGAAGAAGATGAGTATAATTCTGACTTCACTCCTGTCCATGATTCTGCTGGGCCATCTCATTCTGCCATGCTGCAAGAGGATGATGATTTGGTCTCTGGTCTGGTGGATAGCATTACTGACAGGGTTATGAAGAACATTTCAAAGAAATTCCCTTCTCATAATGCTAATGCTACTACTCATTCTGCTGGTTTCTTAGGTATTTCTGATTCCTTTAATTCAATTCTTGGTGTTTTTGATCAATTTCAAGCATCTAATTGGGTAATAGACACCGGCGCATCAGACCACATGATTGGTAATTCAGACTTATTGCATAACATACAAAATTTGTCCAAAGATATAATTGTCTCCCTACCTGATGGAAGTACAAAGATAGTCCAACAAGTAGGAACAATGCATTTAACCAAGGAAATTACCTTGCATAATGTCTTTATTGTACCCGATTTTACTCAAAACCTGCTGTCTATTGGTACATTGTTGTAGCAAACTAATATGAGAGTTATTTTCTTCTCACATGAATGTTGGTTCCAGGACAGTTCAAGTAAGCTTGTCTTGGCTAAAGGGAGGAAACAAGGTGGTCTGTACAGAATAACACAAGCATCCACATGCCATATTATTCCCACTACTGCAGTTACATCATCTAATTGTATGGTTAAAATTGATGCTTCTTTGTTGCACAAGCGTTTAGGCCATCCCTCTTTAGAGAAGTTAAAACATTTAGGAGGATTGCTTCTTCAGTTTTCTGATTCTTCTCTTGAATGTGAAACTTGTATTCTATCCAAACATCATGCTTTAGCTTTTCCAAAAAGTCAGTCTTATGCCTTGAAATGCTTTGATCTTGTACACATGGATGTTTGGGGGCCTTATAAAGCCCCAACTATGAGTGGTGCTAAATCTTTCTTGACCATAGTAGATGATCATTCACGTGCTACATGGACATACTTGTTACAAACCAAACAACAAGTTCCACAACTCATAGAATATTTTTTAGCACATATTAAGACTTAGTTTAATACTCAAGTGAAAGTCATTAGATCTGATAATGGGACTGAGTTTGTCCAAGGACCATGTCATGATATGTTAAAAAAGATAGGCATAATACACCAAACTAGTATTGCTGGTACACCCCAACAGAATGGGAAAGTAGAAAGAAAACATAGGCACCTCTTAGAGATAACAAGGGCTTTGAGGATACAGTCTAATGTCCCTTTGAAATTTTGGGGTGATTGTCTCTTAACAGCAACCTATTTAATCAAAAGATACTTGTTAACTCCTTAAATTGGCAGACTCCCTATGAATTGTTATTCAATAGTGTTTCTAGCTATGATAACCTTAGGGTCTTTGGAACACTTTGCTATTCTACTGTTCCTGCTAGATATAGGGACAAGCTAGGATATAGAGCAAGGAGGTGTATCTTTATTGGATACCCTCAATCACAGAAGGGTTACTAACTATATGATTTAGACAAACATATAGTATTTACAAGCAAAGATGTCATTTTTAAGGAGAATATATTCCCTTACAAACAACATCCAGCTTTAAAGGATGGAAACACACCTGCACATGTGGATTTGCTTCTCAATCCTGCATCTGTACCTTATAAACCTAAGGGTATGCCAGAAGAAATCATCACTTCTGATGACAGTCCACATACTTCAAGTAATGAAGGTGATAATAATGTGAATAATGATGATGAACACATCATTACACCAGAAGCAAACAGCATACCTGAGGAAACAAAAACTGAGTTTGTTATTCCAACTTCTGTTCCCAATCAGGAAGATACCTCTTCATCCGTGTTACCACAGATAAGAAGATCAGAAAGGGTTAGAATTCCCTCCACAAGACTAGCAGGATATCACTATAAGGGGACAACTTTACACATAGAAATAATTAGTAATTTGCTGAACTTTGATCAAGATTACTTAGCATCTCTTAACCAAGTTCTAACTGAACATGAGCCTGCTGTTTACAGTCAAGCTTTCAATGACCCAAGATGGGTAGATGCTATGAACAAAGAGTTGGAAGCCTTGAACAATAATCATACTTGGATCATGACTGATCATCCACCAGGGAAGAAGGCCATAGGATCTAAGTGGGTATATAAAATTAAACACAAGGCAGATGGCTCTGTGGAAAGATTCAAGGCAAGGGTGGTGGCAAAAGGGTATAATCAGGTGAAAAATAAGGACTAAAAGCACACATTCTCACCTGTAGCCAAATTAGCCACAATAAGAGCTTTGATAGCACTAGCTGCTGCAAGAGGGTGGATTTTGCATCAATTAGACATAAATAATGCATTCTTACATGGTTTTCTAGAGGAGGAAGTCCACATGACACCACCTCAAGGGTATAATTATCCTAAACCAGGTCAAGTTTGCAAACTGTTAAGATCTCTATATGGGCTAAAGTAAGCATCTAGACAATGGAACATTGAATTAACCAAGTACCTTAAAAGTATTGGCTTTCAGCAGTCCAAACAAGACTATTCACTGTTCACTAGAGGTTTGCCTGACTAAGAGGATTTCTTGGTGGCTTTGGTTTATGTGGATGATGTTTTATTAACAGGAAATAACCAGAGTTCAATCCAAAATGTTAAGCATGGTCTTGACAAAACATTCACAATCAAGGATCTTGGCCACATGAGATATTTCTTAGGGCTTGAGATAGTAAGGAATGATTCAGGAATTATGATTAACCAAAGAAAGTATATTTTGGATATTGTCACGGATCTGAGGATGGAGGAATGCACAGAAACAGGGTTCCCTCTTCCTCAAGGTCTAAAGTTGAGTACTGATGATGGTGAGTTGATGGCAGATCCTGAAGTCTACAGGAGACTTGTTGGAAGATTGTTGTATCTGAACTTGAGTAGGCCAGATATATCTTATGCAGTCCAACATCTAAGCCAATTTTTTACCGAGCCAAGACAGCCACATCTACTTGCTGCATTACATGTGGTCAAGTACCTAAGACATTCATTGAATGCTGGTCTATTTTATCCTGCTAATAATTCCTTACTACTCAAAGGTTATAGTGATTCAGACTACTCCAAATGCAGTTTTAGTCGCAGATCCTTAAGTGGATATTGTGTGTTCCTAGGATCTTCACTCATTTCTTGGAAGACCAAGAAACAGAAGACAGTCAGTAAAAGTACAACATAAGCAGAATATAGATGCATGTCTTTTACTGCCAGTGAATTGGTATGGATAAGTAGACTGTTGGCAGACCTAGGAGTTGCTGTATCTAGACCTGTGGTGCTTTACTGTGATAACAAGGCAGCACAACACATTGCAGAAAACCCAGTTTTTCATGAAAGAACCAAACACCTGGAAGTAGATTGTCATTATGTGCGTGATATGCTACAAGAAGGGTTCTTAGTTACAAAACATGTTAGTACTGGTATGCAGCTGGCAGACATAATGACAAAAGCATTAGGAGCACGACAACATCATTTCTTATCCGAAATGTTAGGAATGAAATGGTTGACAGAAAGTTCAGCTTGAAGGGGGAATGTTGAAGCAAGTAGTGGCATCATCAAGCTTCACTAAACTCCAAAGCATCATAACCAAATACTGTTATAAGCATTGTATAACAGAATTATGTTATTAGATAACAACCTACATACTTGTGTGTGTGTGTGTATGTGTGTGTATATATATATATAGAGGTAGGTTCAAATAAGGTCAACAATCTTTTTAAGTCTATATTAAAGTTACAGATGACATACGAAAAGTTGCATTTGTTCAAAATTGATATGTAACTATAACATTCAACACTTTTATCACTTCAACTGATAAAGTGCAACTTTATCACTCATCTCGTGTAACTTTAAGCACTTTTTGTGTAACTTTAACACTGGAACTTATGAACTTAAAAAAGTTGTTGACCTTAGTTGAACCTACCTCTCTCTCTCTCTATATATATATATATAGAGGTAAGTTCAAATAAGGTCAACAACTTTTTTAAGTTCCTAAGTTCCAGTGTTAAAGTTACACAAAAAGTGCTTAAAGTTACACGAGATGAGTGATAGAGTTGCACTTTATCACTTGAAGTGATAAAAGTGCTGAATGTTATAGTTACATATCAATTTTGAACAAATGCAACTTTAACGTATGTCATCTGTAACTTTAATATAAACTTAAAAAAATTGTTGACCTTATTTGAACCTACCTCTCTCTATATATATATATATGTGTGTATATATATATATATATATATGTATGTATGTATGTATTAAACAATACACAATGTAAGATAACAAATTACACAATAATACAAACAATTTATATTTACACTACTCTGCATCGTTCTAAAGCTTTCAAGGTCCTTCAATGGAGTTTACTTGAGGTCATCAAGTTTTCAATTACTTATTAAAATCAAATAAGATCGAGGGCAAAACTATGTTAACGACGGGGTAGGGCATGGCCCAGGTGGTTTTCAAAGTTCATGTACGGAGTAATATTTGGTGAAAAATACAGGCATCAAACATTCAACAAGTTGCATATCTAAATTATGCCGTATAATTTTACAAGTTAACTTACAACCGTCAACTGATCTTAATACCAAAAGAGTAATTTTTATTATTATCATCGACCTTTAAAAAAGTACTTCCTCTCCTCCACTAAGATTTTTCCGGTACTTATTATTATAATCTCTCACATTTGAATAAAAATGGGAAAATTAAAGTGGAGGTGAGGAAGTAGGGATGGCAATGGGCCGGGTCTGGACCAGGTCCGCTAGGATCCAGACCCGGACCCGTCATAATTAACCTGGACCCAGACCCGATCGGGTCCAAAATTTTCAGACCCAGACCCGGACCCATCGGGTCCGGTTCGGGTCCGGGTCTACCCGCGGGTCTCGCTACTTTATTTTTTTTTGTTCTACCTTCCCCATTTCTGCCAAATTTCAGCAACTTTACCGACTTTGTCAATGTCTTTTAGCAATTTCAGCAACTTCACAGAGTGCACACTTACAGTAAGAACTAAGAAGAGCGACGATATTAATAGTCAGGTGTTGATGGAGGCAAGACGAGGGATCTGAAGGTGGTAAGTGGTGACTGGTAATGAATCTAGGATTTCAAAAGTGAGGATTGAGGAGTGAAGTCAGGGAGTGAGGAGATGAGTGAGGGAGTGAGGCTGTATGTTAGGTAGATTATACAGTAGTTTTCTTTTCTTTTTTCTTTTTAAATTAAAGTGTCGGGTCCACGGGTCGGGTCCGGGTCCAGTAATTCAGACCCGGACCCAGACCCGGTTTTTAAAAACCCGACCCAGACCCGCCGGGTCTGAAAAAATGAGACCCAGACCCGACCCATTTGGGTCCGACCTGCCGGGTCTAGACTGGGTCTTGGACCCATTGCCATCCCTAGGAGGAAGTAATAATTATGACCTGCGAAAGAGTAGACCATATTATAGTTTTTCAATCCCACCCGACTTTTCATTCTCGAAGAAATTTGAAGTGTTGGATTAGTGGAAAAGAAGGGAAGAGACATATGCTCCCCTGTTCCATTCACTTGTTTGCCTTATATTAAAATACTGCTCACAATAAATATAAAAGTTAAACAATTGAATGGAATGGAGGGAGTATACCTTATCCTTTCTTTGATGGTTAGAGATGTTTTAGCCATTCTTGTGTCTATCGTGGCTTCAGAATCTGCATTTAGCACCGGGGGTAGGATATAGATCAGGTTCGTAGCTAAGAGGGGTATTTATAGGCCCGTACCCATCTTTACAAGAAAGCTAGTCGTGTCTTATCATAAAGTAAAGCACCTAGACTCGCATATAGGTAATAACATCATAAGGGGAGAGGTAACGTCCCTTGCCCTTGCGCAATTTATTGACTCGAACATTAGTGAAGAGGGCTAGGATCAAGGGTTGTAAACAACCTGGCTTGGGTTTGATTTGAATAATGGATTGAACCCGTACTAAAATGCTTGTTTGCTTTAGGCTTGCTTAAGAGAGTTAACTGGAGTTCGAGACTTGTCTTGTTGTTGAGGGGAAGCGAGAGAACCTGTTCCCGGGGTTGAAGCACGTGAAACCAATCCCTTGAGATTGGGCTTACCTAGGGACAACTCCCTTTTAAAATGAGCGCGAAATGAAAGAAATGTCCTTGCTTTGGGCTTAAGGAAGATGGTTTCCCCGAGATACAACTCCAGTATTAGTATAAATTCATAAGTGTGTTTTGTAGTGTTTATTTCACGTGTTTGGTCCCGCTTTCTTTTGTGGAATCGCTCTTTAGGGCGGTTTTGAGGCTACTTACGCTTCTTCTAGAATGTTTTAGGTTCCTAATGCTCATCATGGAGAAGTGGAACGATTCCGTCTCGTTTCCGATGCAAATGGACCCAATGAAGAGAAGCAACGATGATTCGGTGACTTAGACTCGATCCCGAGTCCCTTGGAGCCCACTTGAGAATATCCCAAGCACCGAGCATCGATAAGAAGCCTATGAAGAGCAAGTAGGGACCCATCACGACCGGGAAGCACTCCATCACAGTCGGGAAGCAAAGACGAGAGAAGAAGGCTACAGGTAGACCATCCCGGTCGGGAAGCTCACCATCCCGGTCGGGACGGGACCCATCCCGGTCGGGAAGCCCACCATCCCGATCGGGACGGCCCTGTTTCCTCCCCCGCTTCGACACTTCGCCTCCCTCATTTGTATAACCCTATATATACCCTCCTCTTGTAATTTTTTAGGCACGAAACCCTAGATAATTCCTTGCCTCTACTTTAGGATAGATTAGCTTAGATTAGTGTAGATTAGCTTAATGTTTCCTTAATCTCTCCTTAATCTTAGTTTAATACTTGTTTCATATTTGTATTATTGAAGACATATTGGGGGATTTCTCTATTGACAACATTGAATTCCATTTCTTTGGGTTGAATTTAATCAAAGATCCTTTCTTTTCCTTCTACTTCTCATTTGTTGGTATATTTCTCCTCTCCTTAATCTTTCCTTAGTCTAAATCTTGTCTTAATTTGTTACTATTCATTGTTTATGCTTAATCTTTATTGTCTTTCATTATGAATGTTTCTCTTATATATGTTGTGGATTTCACTTGTTAGTGTTGATAGTTCTTTTGTTATGTGTGAGTAGTTCTCCCCTAGGGTTAGTAGGGGGATTGAGTGTGATTAGGGATGAATAGAGTGAGATTGATGATGCTAGTTGTTGTTTTTGTTGTTTCCTAATGCCTTGCACTCAACATGTTCGATGAAATGCTTGTGACACTTGAGACGATCACTCCTTGTTTTTCTTGCTTCTTCTCTTGTATGTCTTTGTTTGGTGATAGGTTTGGTTCCTTTACTAGGAGCGAGAGCATGGTGAGGAGACCCCTAGGCTGTTTAAGTAGCGAGAGCCCGAATGTAACCTAGGCTACGAAATCATGCTAGCACCCCCGTTTCTCCTTGACATCCATGAACCCGAACTAGCCCTAGTTTCTCCTCTTATTGATTTTACTCGCTTTCCATTATCATTAGTTGTTTGTTTTGTCTTTTTATTTCATGTTATAGACTTTAGTTTAGCCATTACTCAATCTTAGTCAATCATCATTTGTAACACCCGCTATTTTTCCTAAGCATTTTATTCTTTCTGTTAGGACTTCGTCTTAACTCTGTCACTTTTGGCCTCATATTTTATCATTTTACTAAGCTTTATTTTAATTTTTGAGTTTAATAATTTCTATTTTTAATTTTAAAGATTTAAAATTCTTTTAAATCCATTTATTTGGTTTCTTCGTAAACTAAGTAATTTTTCCGCGAGGAATTCTATTTTTCTCCCAATTGACATTTTTAAGCTTGGATTTAAGTTATTCCTTTTTCCTAAAAATGTTTGAATACGTTTATGGAATATTTTTTTTTACTAAGATATATTTTAGTTACTAAAAACGAGCCATTTATGATTTTATTACGAAGCTTCGCGAATAATTATTTTCTTACGCGAGGTTTACTCGAATTACTTCGAAATGCCTTTAACTATTTTACGATTATACTTTTTTATCAACTTATAAATTATTTGAGACTGTTTCCTCACATTTTGGACCGACTAAGCTCTTGGTCACAAGTTTTATTACATTTTATTTAAACGTTTCATTTTATCACATTAAAACGTAATCATAAGATAAATCATTTTCATTCATTGTAGCATTTATGTCAAAACTTTTCTTACTCCCTCTCTTATCCTTTTGGCCGGCCAACTATAGGTCTAGATACACTTTGGATTCCTCATTTTGAAGCCTTAATTCATTCTTACTCCTTTAAGTGTAGTAACATCCATCTCCTCCTTTACTCCACATTCATTTTTTTTATTAACAAAAATATTCATCACTCTTTCTTCTCTCTTTTGGCCGGGTACTTCTTACCCTCCTTGGGCTGATTTTTGCTCCATTTTAAGTCCCAATCGCATCATTTTTATCGTCATAATAATCCTCTTTCCGATTCCTTCGTTAAGGTATTAATCGACGTCATTTTCGATCAATTTTTACCTTGTTTTTTATTAGTTTTCTCATGGTATTTTTATGCCATGATTTACGTGTTTGGTAGGATTTTTGGACGATCCCGAAGCCAACGAATATATCGTTGATTCAGACTTGGAGTAGAGGTAACGTCGATGTTACTCGGTATTTCGAGATTTTAATTGAGTATTTGCATGTATATATTTTTATATTTTATTTTGGCAATATATGTATGTCACGAATTCTGGAAAAAATTTTAAAGTTGAAATTTTGCATGTTTCGATATTTTTATCGCTTTTACGAGATTAACGATTAAATTGTTATATTAATTTGTAAAATCGTAATAATCGGCCTAAACATGTAATATATGTTTATATTCTGGAAAAATGTTGTTTTTGATGATTTTTAGTAATTTAGTATTTTTCTGATATTTTTGATATCGATTATTGAATTATTATCGTTTTCGAACAAAAACGATTAAAAACCGATTTTTAGTTCTAGTACTTAAACATTTTATTTTAATCTGATTTTTGACGTGGTGAAACTTTCTGGTGAAATAGAATTTTCTGAGTTTTTTCATAATTTTTTGGAATTGTTAAGTGGATGAATTAATTAATCACTTTAAATCATCGTTTATCGTTAAAACCGTGTTTGTTGTTTAAATTCTCGATTTCTGGTCTTTAGTTTAAATCTGGAAAAAATTATGATTCTGATGATTTCATATTAAAATGTATTATTATGATTTTTAGTGCCTTAATAAAATGTTAGGAACGATAGGTTTATTAATAAAATCGTTAATTGCGAAAACGGGTTTAAATGACGGTTTTGTTGAAATTTGTTGAATCTGGGTTTTGGAAAAATCTGGAAAAATTTATATTCTGTAAAATTAGGATTTTAAAGTGTAATAATAATTTTCGGATATTAATACTTAAATCGTTTTGTAATTACTATTTTTATTAATCGTTATTGTCGAGATTGGACGATTAACGAGAAAACGCTTTAAAAACCGAGTTTTTTAAAATTCTGGAAATTTTCTTTTCTGGACAGAATGTCCATAAATATAATTTAACTATTTTACGTAATTTTTGTACTATTTATTAAAGTCTTTAATTAATAAATATTGATTTTCGGACAAGTTGTGATTTATCGCTAAATTGCTTCGTCTTACCTAAAAGAATTATTTTTCCAGCAATTTTGAAAGTATTTAAGTCTGAAACTTTAGGAGTTAAATCATCCCTTAACATACTCTAAATATATTTGTTGGTTTAATTAAATAAAGACGTTCAAGTATTCAATTTAGTGTTTGCCGTAAAATCCTATTTATAATTTTATCGTCGAAACTAATAATAATTAGGGAATTTTAGCTTTATAACTTTCGAAAACACCCTAATTAGTATTATTAAATATTTTTTTTATGTCTCTAATCATTTTATAACACTTGTACGATATTTTAATAATTTCATAAAATCAAATGTTCTTACTTTAATAATTAATATCGTTAAGGCCGAAAGTATTAGTTTTATAAATCTATATCATTTACTAAAATGTGGTATTAGTATGAACTAATATTTTCACTACTTTGATATGATGCTATTTTTAGTAAAGTTTCTAAAAATAGAAGTTTCTAAAAATAGAAGTTTCCTAAAATAGAAGTTTCCTAAAATAGAAAGTTTCCTCTTTTAGAATATAAATGTTTACTTCTTTTATCCTCATATTGTTTATGATGAATAAATCTTTTAAATATCGATAATGGTTTGTTTTGGAGTTATGGAATAAGGACAAGTGTGGGTTTAGAGTAATATAGTCTGGGATGTACGTTTTGCCATCAACTGTAAGGCTGGTGTGTCTTTATGGGGCACATTGGTTGTTGAACTGAGCATGGTTTGTGTTCAGGAGAGTGTATATTTACCTTAAACTTAGATATCGCATCGTATAAGTCGCGTCGGGTTGAACTGGATATGGTTTGTATCCAGGAGGGGTGTGCACTACTTAAGCCAGGACCTCGCTGCACGCAGTCCTGTTATGGTTGAGTTGCCTAGTTAGAGACTGGATTCTGTTATGAGTTAAGTCTACAGTTCTCGAAGCTAGTTTTTAGTATTATCCTAGTGAAAGTCTAGATTCTACATTAATCCTATCCATAACGCTATTTTGATTATTTTATTTATTATCGATATAAATTGGTTTGCAGGTTGGCAAATATTTTTATGTTTTTTCGGCAACCCTTTTAATTAATTTGTTTTACGCTAAAGCTTATTTTAATATGATGTTTTACTGTTTTTCATTTTTACTATTTTTCCTATATTAGTAATTACTATTTTAAAATCCTGTTATACGGCTGGGAGAACGTTGACGTTGCTCCCCACTGATTGTGGCTGTTATGTTTTAACATGGCAGGTATACGTGTTTATTTTCCGGTGGGTGTGGGCTAGCGAGCAGTCTTGGATCCTGCTGACTTTTTTTATAATCATGTTTTAAGGATTGTTTAACCTCTTTATGGATTGTTTTAAATTTTAGCCATTTTTATGTATGGCGCATGTTTGACTTTACCAATTTAATTTATTAAGACATAGTTCTGTGTGTTTTAATCCCGACTCTACAGTGTTTCCGCCACTGTATCGCGCTAGAATTTTTAGGGGATTACATCATTGTTTTGCTGGAACTTAGTCTAGAATAATAGCACCCTCTAGTTTGGAACTCCCGTCCCTGAGGATCGACTCGACTTACCCTAGATACCTAGCTTATATTCGTTGATATTATTTTGATCGGTAGGATAGACGACAAACACCTACCATCAGTAGCTCTCTTAGTTCGAGGATAGTGGAAGGCTTGGTACGATGTGCACAAGATTGGTTAAAAACAATTCATGGTTCGCTTCTACCAGAGGAATATGTTGATGAAGTTCAAAACTTTGACAAAGGTAATTCACTTTAGTCTTTTATAATTTTTGTTCGGGTGTTTTAGTTGGTAATTCAAAATAAAGTTAGTCGGTTTGTGAACTTCTTTAGAGAACCTAATAACAAAAGATGCACAATTTTTATAGATTACTCCATAGTAGGTTAAAGTTAGTCATTCAATAGTTTTTTTTTTGCCAGCCATACAAAACCACCTTATTAATTTATCATCACAAACGAGCCGACTGAGTGAGAAAGTGGGCCCGTTTATTTAAGGATCGCGGGATAAGCTTAACGAAAACATAATGAAAGAAAGCAAAGGATAGCTATACTGTAATCTATCGATTCTTCACCAGCAATTTGTTTCACCAAATGGCTACAATCCGTCTGAAACTCCAAGTGGAGCATACCTTTGTTAATTGCCCAATTAGCCGCCAAAAGGAGACCAATTCCCTCAGCGTGAAGAGCACTTTCAGCAAGGAAATGAGAAGAGCTTGAGCAACCCCCCCGAGGTTACGATGGGTAACCAAACCGGCGGAGGCCTTGAAATCCGCAGTCCAGCTAGCGTCAACACAGATGATGGACAACAAACATCATTCGTTGCTCTTACTTGGGAAGATGATTTGGAACTTTGTGGAGGAATCGTTGATGTTAAAATTCTTGTCCTCGAGCACAAAGCAGTCACCCTTCCTTTTCGCTTTGTGATCCATCCAAATATCCAAAACCAGCTTCAAGGACCCCTAATACTGGTGAAAAAGCTGTGAAGAGAGATACTTGAATTCCTAAAAATAGGATCATTCCTAGTAATCCAAAGAAAGTAAAGAGCATGAAGGAAAGTAAAAAGCTCTGCCTCCTCATTCTTAAGAGTTTTGAGGAACATTATCCACCCAATGATTCAGAATGATATTTCGTAATTGTCGCCGAAGTCCGAACCGGTCAAGCCTAACGAACAACTAGCCCATAGTCTACAAACGTAAGGGCAATCTCTGAAAATATGTTCTGATGATTCCTTTTCCTCTTCTTGGAGGCAAAGCTGGCAAAAGGAAGACGTTGTAACGTGTCTTTTCCTTAACTCACTTGCAATATGGAGGGCATTACTAAAAATTTTCCACAAAAGGATTCTCCATTTGAAGGGTCCAGGGAGATGCCTTACAAATAGGAGAAATTCTTTCCATGGAATTACATTCCCGTCCCATAGACCTCTTGCTTCTGTGTAACCGCTTTTAACATTGTAGATACCCGAGGAGACTCTAGACTAATACAGATGATCTGAAACCTCAATGGAGAAAACAGGGACAACCTGAATCTTTCGACTCCAGTCTCGGTCGAATATGAGCGCCAACTTCGTGATATCCCAGCCCCCCGGGTGTCCTTAGGTCACCGACCTTCCAATCCGTAAATGTGACGTCAGAGCTAAGGCATTCAACCCCAGATTTAAGAAGTGGAATCCCTCCCAGAACCCATTTGTTGCTAAAAACATCCAAGGCCGACTTGTTACCAACTTTCCAGGCGCACCCTGAATGTAGAACTTTGCTACCCTATAAAATTCCCTTCCAGCCCCAAGATTCAGGACCACCTTGACCCGTCTTCGGAAAAACCCACTTGTTCTCCAAGTTACCATGCATATTTAGCTCTAAAGATTTGGCTAATAAGAGAATCTTTGTTCTTAATAATTTTCCATCCCGACTTAGCAAGAAGAGCAATATTGAGTAAAGAAACATCCCTAATACCCAAACTGCCTTCAATCTTAGGATGTTGAATAAATTTCAAAGACCACCAGTGAATTGATTGCCCTGACTTGACTCCAGCCCACCAAAAATGTGCTAGGAGTGAGTTCACTTTCCTAGCCACACTTATCGGTATTTCGAATACCGATAGAAAGAAAACAAAAAGGTTGGCAAGAACCGAAGAAATCAAGGTGAGCCGACCAACAGGTGAAAGAAAAATACCATTCCATGACAAAATCCTCCTTTGAACATGTTCAAGAATAACTTTAGACACAGACTTCAGAGCACCTACATTAATAGACAGTGCCCCCAAGTACCTTCCAAGATCCGAAGTAGGTTTCATTTTGAAGAGCTTTATGCTTTTTTGAATAAATACTAGACTTGAGTTCGGACTAAACAGCATAGCAGACTTATTCAAATTTAATTCTTGTCCCGAAATAGCACAATACCTCTTGAGAAGATAGTGAAAGGACTTCAAATTATCAACAATCCCTTGAATAAAAAACAAGGAATCATCAGCAAACAAGAGATGAGATACGGCAGGTACGGATCTTGCAACCTTAATCCCTCCAAACAACTCCTCCCTTTCCCTCAATAGAATATTCCTAAAAAGAACTTCAGTTCAGAGAATGAATAGAAAAGGTGATAATGGATCACCTTGCCTAAGCCCACATGTGGGCCTAAAGAACTTCAATGGAGCCCTGTTAACTAAAACTTCATAAGAGACCGTAGTGATACAATTCATGATAAGCGATTCCCAGTGATCTGGGAATCCCATGCACGACAGGGTTGCATGCACAAAATTCCAGCTTACCTTGTCTTAAGCCTTCTGCATATCAGCTTTTAATGCTAAACACCCTTTTTTTCCTGTTCTTTTATTATGAATTGTATTAATCAGTTCCTTCGCAATAAGAATGTTATCTTCAATGGCACGTCCAGGGACAAAGGCGTTATAGAATTTCCCAATCACATTCTTCATCAACCCTCTCATCCTATTAGCTAAGCATTTATTTATAATCTTCATTACCACGTTACATAAACTAATAGGACGGAACTGATCTATCGTTTCCGGGTTATCAGTTTTCGGGATCAGAGCAATGAAAGTTTTATTCATTTCCTTTAGACCATGACCTGAGTTCAAAACCGCACAAACCGCCTTGATGATGTCCTCCCTAACCACCTTCCAATTCTTTTGGTAAAAAACCGCCGAAATCCCGTCCGGGCTAGGAGACTTGAGGGCACCCAACTGGAAAACAGCAGATCTAACTTCTTTTGCCTTAAAAGGAGAACCAAGCACCTCCCGATCCCTTTCCTGGATTAAATTCGTCATGCAACCAAAAAAGTCGTCATTACGCCGAGAGAAGGACTCAAAATCCTCATGAATGTGACCAACCTTGAAAATCTTTTTAAAATGATCACGTAAGGAGATTTCGATCTCCTCCTTATTAGCAATCCAAACCCCAGTTGAGTTCTTGATGTTGCAGATGAAATTCCTACTTTGTCTCCCTTTGGCACAATTAAAGAAGTATTTAGTGCAAACATCACCTTCAATAGCCCATTTTAACTTAGCCCTTTGTTTCCAAAAAAATAGAAGCGACTTTAGTGAAAGAAGAGATTTTTTCGTGAGTCTCCAAAAAATCCCCTTCCCCCTCACCCTTAAAGGCCTTATGGAGATCACCAGCAAGTTTGTCGTCGAAGTCGTCCCATGGTTGTTCCATTCCCTTTTTTTATCAAGAGCCCATTTTTTTAAACACAATCTAATCCGTTCCGATTTTCTCATTACCTTTAAAGAGGGGGAGCCTGGGAAGAAAGCATTCCAATTTTCCTTAATCAACTCGTCCGTTTCACCAAAAGCCAGGCACCACGCTTCCAGCTTGTAAGGTCGTTTTCTTTTATCCGTGGAAAGCTCCGAATTAAAGATAATAGGAGCATGATCCGACAATTGTTTAGGAAGGTGAACGATACCTGAGTTAGGGAAACAAGAAAGTCAATCTTTGGATCTTTAAGCTTTATCAAGCCTTTCATAAACCCTCTTTGACTCCTTCCGGTTATTACACCAAGTGAACCTCAGACCCTTAAAACTAATATCAATCAAGTCATTATCAATTTTCCATCTAATGAACTCTTCTGCCCCTTGAATGCTTCTAGTGTTGATGCTCAATTTGTCTTCCACATATGCAACTTGGTTGAAATCACCAAAAAGTAAGAAAGGTTTATCAAAAGACTGCATCCATGAAGCTAGATTATCCCATACTTCTCCTCGATACTCAACCTCCGGATGTCCGTAAACTAGGACCAGATACCACAGCCGACTACTAATTTTTTAACTTCTAAAATGATGAAGTTACAACACTCATTGATACTTGAAAAATCAGGTTTGTTCCTCCATCCTACAATTCCCGCCACTATTTCCTATGGCGTCGACACCCTAAAAAAAACTAAAACAAAGAGACTTACAAAAAAAGGTGACATCTTGTGTCTTACATTTGGTCTCACTTAAGAAGATAAAATCAAAGGAGAAATTATTAGCTACTAGCGCTCTTAATTTAGAAATTGTCGGGTCGAGCAGGTTAGATAATCCCCGACAATTCCAAGCGAGTCCCTTCATGCTTCCAGAGGAAGTTGTTCATGTACAACTTCCGCAAAACTCGAACATCCCGCAGTCGACTTACATTCAGAATCCGAAATCTCCATCTCGCTTCCATTGCTGACTTCCTGGCCATTAAAACCAAAAACATGATTTTTTGCCTCCGACGACCCTCAACTCTACATCCCTTTCTCTAAAATAGTCTTCTAATTCCTCAGCAGCAGCCCTATCCCTTCTAAAGCAGTTTTCGTCTTAAAAGATCCGTTCACAAATTGGTGTCTAGGTCCAATAAAGACCACAGATCTCTTCAACACACTTTCAGACCTATCTAGCTTACCTCCTTCCTCAGATTTGGAGCATCTTTTTCACTTTCTCGACGTGCTACCTGACTGAGAAGGTTGTCCCAAGCTCAACTCAAGATTAATATTCAAATTTTCAGTCACCCCTCCCGTACTCCTCAAATCAGCACTCTCACTACTAATCAAAGAGACTGGAGCCGGAGGAGGATCAATAAGGATAGGAGTCACCTGATCCCCTCCCACATTAACTGCCAGATTACGCACCTCGAGTGCAGTACCTCCCTCTTGAGCAAGAAAAGCCTTCATCCCCAAGCGACCAACTGCATCCAAATCGTCTCTCCCCAGAATATCACGTGGTTCCTGCGCAGCTACTGGTTCTCCCCATACAAGTAAATTATCTAAAGACCCAACAACCGGTACCTGAACTTCAAAAACACGGTCATCCCTCTCATGAACTTCCTCTTTGCCCGCTAACCAGCCTCCTAAATTGGGGTTGACCCCTTCATTCCTATTGAGATTTGCCTCCTCCAAATGGTCCCTCCCCACTTGTCGTTCTTCCTCAACAATATGAGGTTCTTGGTAAATAATAGGGTACCCATGAGGGGAGATAAATAACTGATTCGAGCCTTCCTCGTCATCTTCCTCCATAGCTCTATCCCTGTCACATTCAACCCGTTTTCTAATAGCATCTTGTTCAATGGCATCAATATCATTAGGATTCACCTCCTCAACCCAACGTAATGCTTGCTCATAAGGATCCTCAAACTGAAACCCGTGGAGATGGTTAGGATCTCCAAAAATATCCCCAGTAAACCGTTGCCCTCCATTTCTTTCGTAATTATTATCCTCCTGATCTCCCATTGCTTCATCTCCCCCATAGACTTGTCCATCCTTGCCCATAAAGCCTCGTTGTTGTTGCTGCTCTTGGAAAGCCTCATCGACCTGCATCACATCTAAGTTAAAGGCTTCGTTCCTTTGAGCATCTTGCCGGTGCAGGTTGGTCCCCTCCGGATACAACATAGGCCCTGTGAAGGGCTGTTCAGATATCACAAACCTCATACCTGGAGCGACCATCCTCCAGGGGTAGTCCCTAGATCAAAATCAAGCAAGCAATCCTCATAATGTTCGTCATCATCGACTTCTACAAGCCTGTGTCTACCTCCCACTCTGACTCTAGAGGACGCCTTATCAACCTAAAGAGGCGTCGCCCTAAGGTCCAGGTTAAACATTGTGTGATTGCTTTCAGTTCGACACACAACAAAACCCTTACTTATGACCCGATTAATTTTTTTTAAAATCTTCCTGGCAACCTGACTAGCACGAGCCCAAAATCTAACTGCCTTGTGACCTACTTTCCCGCACCTTACATAATATTTAAAAACTTCCTCGTACTTGAATTGAATCCACAAAAGTGATCCGTTACTGCATGCAAGGAAGAAACCCGGACATAACGGTTCATTCAAACATATATCAACCTTTAAACGAGTAAAATCCTCCTCTGGGATCATTCTCATAGGTTGAACCCAGTATTTGTCACTAATCAACTGACCACCTCCCTAACCCCATGATTAATAAACTCAAATGGTAGCCCACTAACTTGGACCCATATGCTCGCTGTAGAGAATCTAACACTTCGGGGGACCAACTCCGGTACCCATTCTTTAAAGACCATTAAACCCCCATAGAAAGCCGCAATACCTATATTGAGCAATTCATACCTATCATCATCCTCCATGCAATGAAAAAAAATAGATATCCCTTTGCCTAAACACCAAGATGAGCCCACGAGTGGCCCATTTCTTCTCGATCACCCTACTAAAAGCTGAGGCAGTAAACCTCCCGTAATCCACTAAAAAACCCATCAACCACTTACTATAAGATACCTGGAATCCCCTATGACCTCCGGGCTTATGGTAAGAACATCCCCCGCTCTCGGGAACCTCCAAGCTCGAGCCAAAAAATCTTCATGCTCCGGAAATACCCCTCCGGGATATTATTCATGCGTGGGATCTATCTCCTCACCAGTTGGGTCCTCCTCCAAAACATCATCTTCCTGAATAGCTCCGTGGGGATCCATAAGACCATTAACATGGTCATTTTCAATTCCACCATTTTCCAGTATTACATTCTCTAAAAATGGTGCAACCCCAATCAGTGCATGCTCTATATATTCTCTATTGAGAACATTCTCCGCCGGTTCTCCGTGACCAAACCCATTAACCAAGAAACCACTTTCTCTCGGTGAGGCCATAGGATAGCCGAAAACAGGAAAGTAAACTTATTTGAACGATTTGAGTGAATTTTGAAAGAAAATGATTACTAATCTTCGTAAAGCACAATCATAATTATGCATGCAACACCTCGATTCCCGAGGCTTACCTTAACCTTTAGGTTAACCAACCACAGATACAAAAAAGATACTTTATCCTAAAAACCTTCAAAAGCGCATGGATCCTTTTGAAAAGCCTTGAGCTTCCCTAATCCTGAGCGACAAGGTTATGATCAGGGGCAGACATAGGGGCCCGGGTGGGCAAGTGCCCCCCAGCCCAAAAAAATAAAAAAAATTGAATTTTTTTTAAAAATAAACCGAGACTGTTAGACTGCCAATAGTAGTGTAGTACTTGATATCTTTTGTTAAACAAAGTGCCTAACTGCCAAAACCCCAACCTTCCCTGGCTTGGCAGTCCCTTGATCCCTCTGGCCCTCCATCTTCAATATTCAAGGCCTTAAGGGTTCGCCACTGCCGGAGTACTGGACTCCGGTCAACCGTCAACACTGACGCGGTGACGGCGTGATGCCTGTCGCCCTGTCCTGTCATCGACTCGCCGTTGCCGGCAATCCGTCTACGCCTCTACGGTATGATTTTTTATTTATGAATTATGATTTGGGGATTAGTAAATACTCGTAGTAATAGACTTGTATGATACTATGATTGAGTGATTGTATATTTGTATATATGAATGTATTAGAATTGAGAAGGAAGATTTGAAAAGTTTGGACTGATTTAGTGATTTTCGATGGGTTTTGATGCATAAGGATGCATGGTTTTGATTTTGAATGGGTTTTGAACTTTTGTCTATTGATGCGTAATGAATGTATCAGACTAAGACTATGCTGCAGGCCTGCAGTTCTGCTTGTGACTTTGTGAGTTGTTGATGACTTAGTGATTTGGTGGAGTACTTGAGTATTTAATATTTTAATAATTTAATCTATTACAGTACTGTAGCTTTTTTATCTAGCATAGCAACAAGTTGCCAAGTTGCATTATTTAATTTTTATTCTACTAGTTAGCTCCTTTTGACTTTATTGATAAATAATTTTAATATTCTACTACTAATCAGTTTTCTTTGATCATATATATAAACTAATCAATTTCCTTTGTCTTTTATTTTGTTGAGTTTAGCAGTAGTTAATTGAAGATGAAGAACAAAAGCATTCTAGACTGTTTGAGTAAAGGAAATAAGATACAAAGATCATCTTCATTATCTTCACCATCGACAAGAGAACCTGACATTGATGAACAAAGTAAAAAAGAACCTTCTCCCACACCAACACAAGTACAAAGTCAAAGTCAAAATGAGCAAGACGAATTGGATTTCTTACCACATGATCCGGGAAACAAAAATCAATAACGTCTTATCCAGTGAATGATCAGGATATTGTAAGAAGAGGATTTATCGATAAGAAGCCTTGTAGACCAAGACCAAGCAATGATTTCCCTCAAACACTCCACGGTAAAAAATTGCGTCTCTTTAAAGCTTATTGGTATGATCAATATAATTGGCTTGAATATAGTGAATAGAAGGATGCAACCTTTAGCTTTGTGTTCAAGGGCGCTTCGAGTTCTTTCGAGAGTGATTCTTTTGTGGAGGGGGGATTTAATAATTGGAAAAAGGCAAAAGAAAGGTTTGACAAACATCTTGGTGGACTTGGAAGTGTTCATAACGAAGCTAAAGAGAAATATCACCTTTTTATAAATAAAAAAACATCTATTATGGAAAAGTTTGACGAAGTAAGTAGCGAATCTAAAGCTATTTATAAGGCTCGCTTGACACATTCTTTTCAATGTTTAAGATTTCTTTTGAAAAAGAGTTTAGCATTCCGTGGTCATGATGAAAGTGAGTCCTCAAATAATAAGGAAAATTTTCTTGAACTTTTAGAATGGCTTGCTAAAAGATCTGAAAGTGTTGGCAAAATTGTTCTCACTAACGCTCCGGGTAACCACCAAGTGACTGCGCCTAAAATTCAAAAAGATTTTATCAAATGTTGTGCTAAAGAAACTACTAGGCTCATAATTGAAGATCTTGATAATGATTTATTTGCAATATTAGCCGATGAGTCTAGTGATGTCCCCCATAAAGAGCAATTAGCCATTTGTTTGCGCTATGTTAATAAGAAGGGGAGTGTGTGTGAAATATTTCTTTGTGTTGTAATACTACTAGTCTGACACTTATGGCCACAATCAAGAAAATGCTTCGTGAATATTCATTGAGTTTGTCAAGTATTCGAGGTCAAGGTTATGATGGAGCAAGTAATATGAGAGGTGAACTAAATGGCCTAAAGAATTTGGTAATGAAGAAAAGTCCCTCTGCTTACTATGTTAATTGTTTTGCTCAGTAACTTCAATTAACTCTTGTTGCGGTCGCTGAAGAAAATTGTGATTGTGCCAAAAATTTTCAACATCTTGGAATTGTGCTTAATGTAATTGGATCTTTTAGTAAACGTATGAAGATGATTAGATCAACTCAAGCTCGAAAGATGTTAGAAGAATTGGAGTTGGGTGAAATTGAAAGTGGTCAAGGAAAGAATCAAGAACTTGGTTTAAGTAGGCCGGGAGATACTCGATGGGGTTCTCATTACAAATCAATCTTGAATATTATAACATTGTATTCTACATTTAATGAAGTTCTTGTGATAATTGGAAAAGAAGCAAAATGTGTGGATGATCGTGCTAAAGCTCAAATTGCAATGGATCACCTTGAGTCATTTCAGTTTATTTTCATGTTACATCTTATGCAAGTGATTTCTGGATACACTGATGATTTGTGTCAAGCATTACAAAGAAGAGACGAAGATATTGTTAATGTCATGGCTATTGTTACTGAGACCAAGGAGCACTTGCAAAATATATAAGATCATGGATGTGACCACTTTCTTGATTCCGTAGGTAAGTTTTGTGTAAAACATAAAATTGAAGTGCCTAACATGTGTGATTTTTATGCTCCTTTGGGAAGATCTAGACGTTTTCTTAAGAATGTCGCAAACCTTTACCGATTCCGGGTCGAAATGTTTCTAAGCGTGATTTATATGCAAGTTCGTGAATTGAATGATCGCTTTAATGAAACAAGTATGGAGTTGCTCTTATGTATGGCGTGTTTGAGCCCGATTAATTTATTGGATTATTTAACGACAATAATACCAACGATAGGGCGGCTTCCCAAAATAATATCAACTAGATTAAAGCCCGTGCGTTGCACGGGTTAGTTGACTTAATTACATTGACGATGTACATTTGTTAAATAAGAAAGTTAATCGAACTATGTCACTACAATAAATAAAATGATCACGTGATATTAGTAATCAAACTTAATTTCAGTATCAAACTTAATTTCAGTTGAATTTATAGTTTTAAGAGCTCATTTTAAAACTCAAAAGAACACATGATTGCTCTTATTTATAATATAAAAATTCATCATCTTATTATAATTTTTCGATGTGAAAATAATTTTAAGTTTGTAGTCTTATTAAGAGATTTTTTAAGAGTCAAAAGTTTTTTGATTGATATCTAAGAAAGAATGAATTTTTTGATTGATATCTAAGAACGAAAGATTAGTCTTACTTATAATATAAGATTTCATCGCCTCATCATAATTTTTCAAAGTAGGATAATTTACTCAAGATTTATAGTCTTAAAATCTACTTTTAAAAAGTTTTTTAAGACTCAAAAGATTGTTGGTTGATATTTAAAACCGATAGATTACTCATTTATGATATAAAATTTCATCACCTCATAATTTTTCGATGTGGTATAATTTGCTTAATTAAGTTTATAGTTTTAAGAGCTATTTTTAAAGACTTAAAAGAGTTTGTTTTTATATCTAAGTTAAAAGGACAAACAATTAGGGAGTACTCTTTATTTATATAATCAAATTTGATCATCTTATTATATATTTTGGATGAATGATTACTGTTATTTATATAATAAAAAAAATTCACAATATTATAATTTTTCGATGTGGAATAATTTTACTTAAGTTTATTTAAGTTTAGATATAGTCTAATTAAGAACTTTTATTTATAGACGAATGATTACACTTATTTATAATATATAGAATTTCATTAACTCATCTTAATTTTTCGAAATCTTAGTATTAGGAACTTTTTTTAGTCTCGAAATATTGTTAGTTGGTTAATATCTAAGAACGATAGATTACATAAAATTCTTATTATACTCTCTTTGTTCACTCCATAGGAGTGTAATTTTTCGATGTGGGATAATTTACTTAAGTCTATTATTTAGTTGAAATTCATAACCCGAAATTCATCTTATTAGAATTTTTTTTATTTAAGTGTATAGTCTTTAACAACTTTTTTAAGATTCAAAAGATTTATGTTTGATGAAACTTTATAACTTTTTGAATGTGGGATAATTTTACTTAAGTTTAGTAGTCTTAATATATATTTTAAGACTCAAAAGATTTTTGGTTAATATCTAAGAGCACATGATTACTACGGAGTATTATTTATGATATAAATAAAATTTCATCACCTTAATACTATAATTTTTCGTTGTGAGATTATTTTTACTTAAGTTTGTAGTCTTATTAAGAGACATTTTAAGACTTAAAAGTTTTTTTTACTGATATTTAAGAACGAAGAATTAGTCTTATTTATAATATAGAATTCATCAACTTATCATAATTTTTCGATGTGAGATAATTTATTTAAGTTTATAGTCTTCCATCAGCTCTTTTTAAGACAAAAAAAATACACCACTACTCTTGTTTATAATATAAAATTTCATCACCTCACTATCATGTGGAATGATTTTAAATTCGTAGTCTTATATATTAATTTTTTTTTAAGAGTAGTCTTATATATAAAAGTTTTTCGGACGGTATTTAAAACCGAATGATTACTAATATTTATAATATAGAATTCCATCACCTCATCATAATTTTTCGATGTGGGATAATTTAAAAGTTTTTCTTGGTCGACATTTAAAACCGAATGAAAACTCTTATTTATAATATAAAATTCCATCACCTCATCATAATTTTTTGATATATATAAAATTTCATCACCTAATCATTTAATATAGGATAATTAATTGAGGTTTATAGTCTTAAGAACACTTTTTGAAACTCAAAAGACTTTTGATAGATATTGAATAACGAATTATTACTCTTATTTATACTATAGAATTTCATCATCATATTATAATTTTTCGATGTGGGATAATTTTACAATTGTTATAGGTAATAAATTCATCACATAATGTAAAACAAATAATATGAAATTTATACTCTAATGAAAGCATTTTTTAGCACGAATCTAATTATGTCATTTTTATAATTTATTTTATGATAATATTTTTTAAAAATGAACTCTAAAGGTTTTTCCTCAAAATTATAAAACATCATATTAATATAATAAATTAAATATATATTATAATAATTAAAAGATTCTCTAATTGATTTTTTTATTATTTAGGATACTTTCCTAATTTGAGGTTTGATCAACCACGCTACTTTCTTTTGGAGTCTAATTGGTTTATGTTTTAAGAGTATTTTAGTGTTGTTACGTCGTGTTTCTCGTACTACTTGTGTGCATGTGAAACGGGAGGGGAATACAGTAGCCCACTTCATGGCTAGGTTCTGCTCTTCAGGAGATGAAGTTGTATTTGAATCAAACTTTCCGCAAGTCATTCTTAATTTGGTGGAGATTGATATAATATAATTCAATCTTTTTTCCTCAAAAGGTTTTTATTTGATATCAAGTATCAACCCAAATATTTACCGAGTATTGTCTTAAAAGAGATATTACGAGTTTGTATTATTATTTTCACAATAGTGAAATTTGTTAAAAGAAAGTTTAAATTTGTATTACTGTATTAAATATTAATTTGTCGTAATAATTTATTAAATATTAATTTGAAAGAACTTTATTCAATGTGTAGAGTTTGAAAAATGACGTCTTTTGTTCATTTGTATAATTTTCATACGAGATCGCTTATTTCAATATAATCAAATTATTAGACATATTTTAAATATATTTCTTACTCTGTATAAATATTTTTTTAGTATAATTACGATAACTAACCCGTGCACGGCACGGCCTTTTAACCTAGTGTGTGTGTGTGTGTGTGTGTATATATATATATATATATATATATTTGAAGCTTTTTTCGAGCGATTTCAGTGGTCCGTTTCATCAAAACTCAAATTAAGAAAGTGTCATAAATAATTAAAAAAAATCAACTAGAGAACCTTCTAATTATTATAATATGTATTTAATCTATTATATTAATATTTTGTTTTACAATTTTTAGGTAAAAACATTTAAAGTTCTTTTTTTAAAAAGTTATCATAAAAAAATTTATAAAAATGAAATAATTAGATTTGTTAATTAAAGTATAAATTTTAAATTTTGTATTTGTGGACATGGCAAAGTCCACCCCGATGCGGCCACGCGCGGGTTTGGATAGGCGAATGAATCTCGTGGTAAGATTTTTCTCGAGTCGAAATTTAAATCAAAGTTGGAATCGACACCGAACTTTGTGGGAGTTCGGACCCGTTCGAACCCACTCTATACTTAGGCGTATCGCGCACAAAGCACGGCCCGCTTTAGTACTAGAGCTTATGGGGGTTCGTCCCTTTGCATAACGATATCGATGTTGGATTACCGAATATCGTATATTGAATGACTCTCATTTGCCAACGATTTCTGGCATCCGGAAACCAAAGGTTCTGAGTAAAGGGTGAAGGTACGTGTTGGGAAGCCCACGGAGGACACCAAACCCCATCCGCAATTTGCGGCCTCTACTAAGATATCGATCGGTGTTCGTGTACATGCGTTATTAAGACGATGAAATGATACGCAAACAACGTTTTAAGCTACGCATGCAAACAGCGTTTTAAGCTACGTCATTTAATGCATCTTAAATATTTCGAAGTTGTTTTAGCTTGCGATGTTCATTTGAAAACAGTAAATGCCAAACAACGGAAATAAATAACATGAAAGTAAATTACAAATTATACGGGCGGAATACAACCCAGAATTCACAATACGACAAGCAGGGATATAATATTAGCGAGTTAGAAACGATGACGTAAACTATAAACGAACTCGTAAATAGGAATGTAAACTGAAACCGTAAACCAAATAATCAGACAGACTCTAATCGGCTACATATTGCGTTACGTATTGACCAGAGGATAGAGGCTCGAACGCATGAAAGGCTGCGACCTGGAACTCAGGCGCCTGAGGTGAGGCGGCCTGAAGTTCAGGCGCCTGAGGGGAGGCGGCCTGATGCTCAGGCACCTGACATTGAGCGTCCAGACAGGCCAGGTTCGGTACCAAAACTTGATGCTAGCTTGACCCCGAAGCCTCGATATCTCATCCAGACTCCTCCTAGCGAAGACTCACTGTCTTGATCCGTCATATACCGAGTCCGATTAGGAAGTCGTCGGTATAACTTACGTAGTGAGCATTCGCTTAAAGTCGTAAAAGAATAAAAATAAATACGGAATATAGATTTGAAAGGAGACGTGCGATTGATTAACGTGTGTCGACTAACGTCGCAAGTATTGTTCCCTAAGCAAAATGTGTATCGTTGTTGACTATATCGGAAGTCTACGATATCTCATTTCTGCCATAATGGGGTACTTGTCCTTAACTGTCTTAATTTATGACCAATCGGCTTTATCGACTTAATACGAATATCGAAGCCCTCCGTCGTTATTGGGTCGCGTAGACCGTACAACTCTCGGATTGACGTCATAGGGTTTCGTACCATTTTGATTATCGATAACTCTTTTATATATGCGCGACGTTCGAGTATGGAGTCGACATCGGGCTTTTAGAGCGACGTTTTGAAAATGGTGTCGACCACTCTCAATAATGAACTACCGTGATCGCGCTATAATCCAATTGGTCATGCGTACACCATAAGGTGCCCTAACCCTTAAGTGTCTAGGGCGGCGGCGCGCCTCGAAGGGCGCCACCTCCAGTACGAATTTTCGGAGGATTATAACGGACTTTGGACGGTGTTCAATAATCGAATGTGCTCGATCGATTCGTCATCACGAAATTTAAGTCCTTTGCATTTCGACGTCGTAATTTGGCTTTTAAGCCTACGACAATTGATTTAGCGTCATTGGACGTCGCTCGAATAGGTTTGAAAATAGTTTTGTTAAATTATAATATACGCGGTATTAATATATAAACACTATAAAAAAAAACGATAATAAATGTTAGATTGTTATGAGTACGATAAATAAAAAGTAAGATTTGAAAAGTAAAGTGTTAGTAGTTAGTAAACATAAATTAAATGTTAGAGGTAACAATTAGTATACAAAAACGAAAAGGAGAATTAGAGATTAGAAAAGACGGGGTGTAGTACACCCTCAACCTACATGTCAATAGTATCGGAAAACGGGCTCGTAGAGAATCATCGTAGACACGGGAGCGGTTCGAGTATGTAGAATGAGTTAGGGTGTGTATATGGGTTGAGGTTGCTCTCAGTTTTCTGAGAATAAGGTATCGAGAAATGAGAATGCGACCCTCGAAACGATGGACGTGAGGGTGTATTTATAGGGTTTTACAAAATGCTTCGACTCAGGATTCGGACGCCCGAAGGGCGCGGCTCAATACTGGGGCGCCCCAGTGGAGGCGGCTCAGTTCTGGGGCGCCCGGATGCGGGCAGTTGAAGTCGCGCGTATCGGAAGTTGCTCAAAATAAATATGGATTAATATTCGTGTTATTTGAGGCAATATCGGATGCGGTTTTGACTTGGTTTTGATCATGTATTTGGACGCTATTTGGCTCCTTTGGTTTTCAGGTTTTGACTTTGACCGGGTTTTACTCGGTCACAAAAGACGGTTTTGCCCCCGGTGGCGGTTTTGGCTCAAAGTAGCATTATTTTATTGGAAACGACCTATTGAGTTTGGATTTGAGGTTGGTTTTGAGAGATTTTTACTTCGCTAAGTGCCCACGTCGGATACTATGGATTCCGAGTCCCGTATTCGAGCGTATTGATGCATGTTAACGTCCGATCATCATCCGATGTTTTGTTGGAGACTACTATAGACACTAGCATGCAAAATGCGGGTGTCTACAGTATTACTCCGTATTTGTTTCATATTATTTGCTCGAAAAAATGTTGAATCTATTACATACTTTATAAAAATACTATCCCACATAAGGTGATGATTCTATATTATGAATAAGAGAAATCATGTGTTCTTTTGGGTCTTAAAAAGAGCTTTTAAGACTACAACCTTAAGTAAATTATCCCACATCGAAAAGTTACGATTAGGTAAAGAAATTTTATAAATATGACTAATCATTCATTCTCAGATAAACGAATAATAGTCTTAATAATTCTTCCTAAGACTATTAACTTAATTTAAATTGTCCTACATCGAAAAATTATAATAAGGTGATGAAACTTATTAGAGGTGATGAAATATTTATTATAAATAAAAATAATCATTCCTCCATAGATATCATTCCTCCATAAAAATAATCATTCCAGTTTGTTACGGCGTTGATAGAGAAATTAGAATGTAAACCAACGTTAGGTAGGAAATTAATAGGTCGGAAAGTAACTGTGTGATGGATCAGGTAATAACTTTTGTAATTCGGTTCTTCATGGTTAACTTCACATTATGCATTTGAACATAATCTGTAATAATAACGCATAGTGAATGTCTGACATAAGTCGGTTAAGTAATATCAACTGTTGGTACACATTAAATGGTAGACGAAAAATGGATGTAGTATAAGAAGTGTAGACATCAAAATAGAATAACTGTGTCTGACTGTCAATTTGTTCAACAGTACGGGTATTTTGAAAATTCGGAAACGTTATGGCGTAACGATTATCATGAATTGGGACCCAATTAAATGAGTTACCGTAATACTACACAATAGCACTGACAGTGTAAAACGGCAATGAATATCGGGTCCATTTAGTAGACGCACCGAAATTTTTGCAAATCATACCCGACGTAACGTAATATATATACAACGGAATACGGTCTCCAAACAACGTTACTATATACAATCGCACTGCTGAAAAGGAAAATATTAGAGATAACAAAAATTATGCGGGAATATGGAGTAATAAAATTGATTACAATTTTGGTAATGATGACACATTAACTCAATTGGCAAGCAAAGTGAAATTTTGACAGTTTCCTCGAGTAACTTCCACATTTACTGCTGCTGCATTTACCATCATCACTAACTATGACATCACACTCAACGTCCACCAATTAATAACCGTATGGGCAAAATCTTTATCATGCAAAGCTTCAAAATAACTACCCAACTATAACTCAAATATTCGATCATTCCCAAATCGAAATACCTTTTCAACTCAAAATTAAATCAGAATCAAAGGGAAAGAAAAACTGTTATAGATGGCTGAGAAATTTGTGTACCCACCGACCGTAATCATGCACAATCTGCCCTACGAAGTTACACAGGAAGGGGTTGTCATTGGCAATAGTTTCACCTATGTGAGGGATGAACTGATCAAGATGGGATACCCTGTGAGGAAGGTTTTCCATGTGTGGAAAGGGAAGCCTGGAGTATTCAAGAGGGCTATTGCGATTGAGTTTTTCAGTGGTGAGCATAGGTACAGGAGTGCTTTCAGATTGCAGAAGTGCTTCGAGAGAGTTGGTAGGGGAAGATCGGACTTCGAGAAGACTTCAGACGGAATGACAGAGCCTCACCTGTGGGTTGCAATTTCTGCAGACAAAGGACTGGTGAAGGAAGGCAGGAATTGCATTTCTGTTTCGGCTGATTGGAAGAGGCTCGGTTACGGCGACGCGGACGCAGACAGCAGGTCAACGTACGTGTGCGTGTTTAATCAGCTGAAGCAACACAACCTTGGATTCTATGTCTGAAAGGTAACCCCTCCTGACTCAATAAAATGAGGTTTTTTTGGTAACCCTTGAACTTACTCCATCAATTAACTGTTTAACTATTCGCGGTTTATTGACTTGAAGTATAATATTCAAGTGTTTGTAATGGATTAATGGACCTCGGTCCGGATTGTTGCTATTTTTCTTTAAACTGTTCGTGGTTTGTGATATTTTGTCTATAATCGTGGACTTCGTACAATTAAGTTAAAATCAAAACAATTTCGATATGATGGGCATGCTGAAACTGTATTTGAATCCTGTGATTGGCATGCGTTGAACTTGCTGGAACTTATGAACGGTGATGTTTAGAACGGAATTTGTAAGCGGGTACAACAAACAGGGCATTCAGGGGGTAGTAATTGTAGGACAAATAAGCGATACGTAAACCGGTGATACATTTTAAATAATAGCGCAACGGCTCTCTTACACATTGCGTAGTGTACAACATAGATGTGATCCCATGTTTGAGAAGATACCTTAATCGAAAGAATTTTCGTCTAATTTAAGAACCTTCAGTCCCCTCTCATTGGTAACCCTTGGTAACGCGACATCAGTCTGTGTTCGTATGAGAACGGGTTACTGTAAAAACAGGCCGACATAAGGATAAGATTGTGCCTGATTTTGGTTTCTGTCCGTCACGAAACATACAACGATCGATGCTGCGTGAATTTGTAATGGGTAAATAGACAGACTATCTTGATTGCATCTCCTAATATGCTCTGCAATCAATCTCGTGTGACATATCTTTATGTTTTGTGAATGGTAGTGTTCAACAATCTCCACTGCCCATAGAGGTTAGTAACTGGATGATCAAATGTTAGTGTAGATAGTCCACAAACACTGAAACTGTGAAAAGCCAGGTCAATCGGTAGGAAGAAAATGTGAGATTGAGTAAAAGGATTGCTGTAAAAACAGAATGACATTAGAGAGAGACTGTGCCTGATTTTTTTGTTCAACAAACTATAGAATAATTTCAGATGAAATAGTTATGTGGTAAGTACAAAATATCAGCGCAGATTGGTGAATATCTCCTTGAAAACAACGTTAGTAGTTGAGTCAGTATCGAATGAATCTTCGTCTAAAATTAATACTTTGAGACCCTTCTTCCAATCGAACAACGGGAGGAGTCCTGTAATGTATGTCGAATGAGAAAATACGCCACATTGCTTCGGGAGGAGACACGTATCTGCAGTCGTAGTACTCTTGTATGTGATCAATTTCGTCCGGGTTCCTCCTAGTTGCCGCTCCGACAGTGACTCCGTCGTATCCTTTGTTCACATACTTGAATAGGTATTTAATGGATCATGCTTGATTGCACCACTCAACGTTTATGTGGGCATGATATCTCGACAACAACTCTGCGTTGTATGGAACGACGTAGCCATTGTGGACACTAACGCCGCCCTTCTCAACAGTTACACTATTGTCCCTCCTCTTGTACATGGGGTATCCATCACCGTCGACAGTTGTCCATTCGCAAAAAGGTTTATGGAACCTCTTTGTGCAAACACCGTCAACCATGCAAGGAGAATTGGGATTGGCGCGCCCGCACGGACCGTGGATCATCAAGTCCTTCACAGCTTCATAAAGTGATGGGTTTTCGGACCGGTCAGGAATCTCGGCGGAGATAATAGTGTCCACATCGCCAGCTTGGAATTTGTCGTCCCTCTCCAAAAAAAGAAGGATGTGAGCGTGAGGGAGACCTCTTTTCTGGAACTCCACAGTGTAGACAACTACGGGTACATGGAAGATGACGATGGATAAGTTCAGTATTTAAAGCCTTAAAACAAATTAGCAGAACACAAAGCATTTGTACTCAGACCGGTTACCTGCTCTCGTCCTCCCAAAAACATGGTTGTCTTTATAGTCCTTGATGAGAAGGTCCAACTTTTGTTTGAATACACGGGTTACAATGTCGGGCCTATCCTCTGGCTTCAGCCCCCTCTTCTTCACAAACCTAGTTATCTCTGGTCATTTCGGGTTGCAGGTGAAGGTGAAAAACAGATCAGGGTATCCACACCAACGACAAATTGTCATCGTATCCTGATAAGTCTCACGCATGTATCCCTTACCACCGACAAAGCTTGAAGGGAGTATGTACTTAACGCCTAAAGATGATGAGTCTGCCTCTCCGCTAGCGGCAGCAGCACGTAACTGCTTGGCGTTTTCAGATCGAAGCTTCGGCTGGTTGAACTTTAAATATGTCAGCCGCTGTGCCTCTATCATTGTATATCCGTCGATAATTAATTGCTGCAGTAATCGGCATCCTTGAAGTAAAGTATCGGGTTCTACGTCGGTTGTCCTGTCCTGCAGGCGAAACGCGAACCACTCTCTTAAAGTTAACTTGTCGTGTGCTGTGGCAGGATTGCGACTTGCGTCGACGGATTCCTAACAGTGCTTGATACCGAGCCGGTAACCGTCCTCACCGTGCGGAAAAAATAGCGGGTACTGAAGCGGCAAGTACGATGGATGGAGTTCAGATATACGTTGAAGACGACCGCACCTTTCCTCGATTATTATGTCCCTGCTTTCAATAGTATCCTCAATATCACCAACTATAAGTGCGGCAACTTCAGAAACAGTCGAAAGATTATATTCACATCCGTCTGTGCATTGTGCACAAATTAACCGCAACCTAACCTAACACCTTTCATCGGAGTTCAGTATGCTGTCTCTGGCCATACGAAATGACTGTGCTAAGGGATTGTACGCGTCAAGCATAGACTTAATTTCAGCCATGATCCCGTCATCAAACCTATCTACACTGGATGACTACCCCCTGCGCATAAGTACGGAGAACATTGCAAACTATTTACTGTATAGAAGACAAAAAGCTGTGATGAAATGTGGAAGTTAACATGAGGAAGATATGGCAACGCACGCTTCCTGTTACTAATCTCATCGTTGGTGTCGTATATGTACAGTTGACAGAATCTGGGTGGCTCATTACTCGCAGGCAACAAACTGCCGATTAGGTGAGAGTTTTGACCACCAATTCTGTAAGTGTATGGGCCCCGACTCCTGTTTACAGAGTCATCTACTTTGCCGCCACTTGAAGTAAATGAATGTGCTGAATTGTACATCCTGATATTGTCAATGAAGTGTCTGCTTTTTGGATGAATACCATGTAAAAGGTCCTTGATAGGCTGGGGAGGTTCGGTGAGATACGGTAATTCAACAACACCATCTCTACAACACATGGTAAAAGATGGGATAAGCGATCTACGGTCCATTCATGATCTCTCATTGTACCACATGTATGCGGAGCACTTCTGGCACTTATACTCCGGATCCCCTAAGTCGTCGTACCCTTCCCATCCTGTGATATAATAAAAGAGCAACAAATTAAGGTTAGTAGGTAGGTGTCACTGGTATGTACAGTAATACACTAATTCAATAACCTGTAGTTACGGAGTGGCTGGGAGAGTCAATGTCTTCCACGGTTAAAGTCGACCCGAAAATGTCACGTGCTAAACTTTGAATAATAGTATCACTTTGAGTAAACTGACGAAATCGTTTGTTGCTGCTGAGGCGCTGAGGTGTAGTTGGGTCGTTAACAGACGCCTTACGGATGACATCTACAACACGTTCAAGGGAAGCTGCGTCGTTGAACAGTAATAATGAGCTACTATCCCAATTATGAATGCTATGTTACATTTGGTCACTGCAAAGAAAAAGTAACAAAAAAAAATTAAACAACCTTCGGTGAGGTCATCAGTAGGTGGAGAGATGTGTGTGGATGCATTTGGGTCATATATGTTGCGCGCTCTGCGCTCCCTAAACTTGATCACATGCCTGCGTCGTGCAAGCTTCGACCGCCATTCCCGGTATGGATCTTTGTCACTGTACATTGCTTCTTCATATGAATTATGACCTTGGCGCCTATCTGCCTGTATGAGTCGACGGTCAACTCTAACTTGTTGGGCGGTAAGGTACTTGGTAAGGTATTTTTCCAATTCGTTAGCTGCGGAACGATGAGAAGTAAGGCACATTGAATGTATCCATAAAGACCGTGAAGAATACAAAATAAATTGGTTTAAAGACTACTGTGATACCTTCTTGAAGCTGCTGCCTGCTACGATCGAAAACATCAAGCTGGTCCAAATCGTTCTGTTCTGAATTGACATCCACTTGCAGCGGATAATTACCAAGTTCGATGTTCCCCACATGAACTTCATAATAAAAAGGCGGATGGGAGTAAGAAACAGATTGTATTTCAATGTAAGGAAATTTGTTTCTAAGTTATGAATAACAGCTATAGAGGGAAGCAAAAAAACGCAAAACATAAGGAGCCTTATACAAAACTGTGAGTTCTGAATTGGAAGCATTATTAACAATGGACAGGTACCTGATGACGTTCGAGAACATTCGCCTAAATGGTTAACAGATGCTGCAGAAGATCCTGGCGGTTCTTCGGTAGGACAATTTGAAATGTCTTGAAAGGCCTTCCTTGAATTTACTGCATTGGCTTGGTAAGATGAACGTGAAAAACCTTCGTGTTAGTGAATGTTTAGAGGATGACACAATAGTTGTATAAACGAAGGCGAGACACTCATCTAAAATTAGAAATCTTACCACCACGACACCTGTTGACAATGGATGTATGACCACTTGTAGGCACATTCTCGGATAAGGAAGACTCGGAGATGTTGGGTGCAGGGTGCAGGGTGGGGAGCAGACTTCCTCTTCTGGCGAACATTTTTGCGTGCAGTTGTTTTCTTTGGTAATCGTTCCATCGTTACACGTAACTGCTGTAACTGAATAAACCCTCAGAAATGGCTGCAAAATAATGGCGTCCGGTAACGCAGAAGCACATGGTAAAAACTTATACACCGTTCACTAAAAATGCAAGCTGAAGTACAATAGCCACATCCATTTCCCATGATAAGTAACAATTAATTGAATTGTGTTACCAATGCAATGGGTAAATGTGGTTGTAATCCGTTATTTTGTTTAGTTGGAATGTGTTTGGACATTATGTACAAATATACATCGAAAATTTGTGTCTTCTGAACTGTCGAAACTGAGATGTCGTACAGCCGACACTTATTTATTGTTGACGGTTTTGTGACAGACGATACACTTGAATATTAACTTGTAGATTATATCAGAGATAGACTCTAATCAGGCTCATATTGCACTAAGAAGAATAAATTTTAATTAGGTGCTGGAATGTGGTATTCGTGGTGCGTAACATCTAAACAATGGAGAACCGAGGGCAGGTGTCTGAGGGGAATATTACATCCCGGAACATAAGTATGTATAATGCACGTTGTAACGTATTTCATGAGTTGTGTAAAAAAAGTCGTAGTAAATGAGTGAAGTAAAATGATAGGACACATCGTACTTAACGACGCAAACGTGCATTAACAGGCTGTCGGTGTCCCGATCGCCGTAACCGAGCCTCTTTAAGTTACATAAAAAAGGATAGTACAAAAGTTGTGATTCTGAATAAATGACACGGAAATGAATTACATAAGAATTACGCAAAAAAAATTGATGCGTACAAAATTTCACTATGAAAAACTAAATAAGTATACAAAAAAATAACTATACTACACTTGAATATTAATTTGTAGATTATATTAGAGATAGACTAAAACCAAGCTCATATTGCAATAAGAAGAATAAATTTTAATTAGGTTCTGGACTGTGGTATCCGTGGTGCGTAACAACTAAACTATGGGAGCCCGAGGGCATGTGTCTGAGAGGAATATCACATCCCGGAACGTAAGAATGTGTAATGGACGCTGTAACGTATTTCAGTAGTTGTGAAAAAATCTCGTAGTAAATGAGTGCAGTAATATGGTAGGACGCATCATAATGAATTTTGTGCTATGTGGAAAATGAAACGACACACACGTACAGTAACAGGCTGCCGGTGTCCACGTCGCTTTAACCGATCCTCTTTAAGTTACATAAGAAATGATAGTACAAAAGTTGTGAATCTGAAAAAATGACACGGAAGTAAATTACATAAAAAATAAGAGAAAAATTGTGATGTGTACAAAATTAAACTATAAAAATTAAATATGTAAAAAAAAGTAACTATACTACACGTTAGAGAAGTGGTGTAAAAAGTTCTGAAATAAGACAGATTATAATATTATGCGAAGACAGCAGTTCAATAACCGCCAAAATATAAGTGTGGGAGTCCGATTACGTTGGTAAGTAGAAATATGTATGTCCTGCACATAAGAACACGGACAGTATATAAGTGAGAAAAAAAAAGGAACAAAAAAAGAAGGTTAAAAACGAAAAGAAAGAGGAGTAGTAAAATACATCGCTTGAAGACATCTTACGGAATATTTTCTGAGACAGAAGACGTTGTCGCACCAATTAATCAAAAATGTGTTGGGGCAAAAACTGCTTCTTCCCTGCACTATTTATTCTAGAGTATACATGTACAGCAACGAACACAAAAAAGGGTAAAATAGACAGTATAACGAAGTTCAGATAAGAAAATTGAGAGCAAATGGTCTGAAAATATTCCTCTGCAAGAGTGTAGATAAACAAAGTACAAATTGTCAGTCTTAAAGGGTGAAAAAAACACTAGTAGTAGATTAAAAATGTTTCTGAAAAATAATAGACGAAATTCGGACAACCAATTGGGAAGACGATTTAAAGTGAAGCAGATTTGCCCTTCTTGACAGCGGACTGAGCGTCAGAGGCACCACCGAATGGAGTACATGGTTCGCCTTCAAGCACATCTCCATTCCTCTTCAGGGGTGTATGCCTCAAAGAGTTGGACGCGATTTCAGAGTCGACGACCTTAATGTTCAAAGAAAAATGAGGGTCAGAAGTTTTGGTATAAGCTTGGAGTGAAAAACACGTCCACTTTAAACACGCAACATATCAAAATGTGTGACGAAAATAAGGAAAACCTGACTGGAATTCGAAGTTCCCTGTATTTCATGTACTCTGACGGATGTGGCTGCCACAAGTTGTGAAGGTTCTCCATGAACAGCACGTTTGAAATTCGCACTGCTTAGAGCATTTTTTGATAGATCATACTCGTCCATAGTTTTCTACAGACAAAAGAGTAAGTTTTGATCAACGTAATTTTGAGACTTAAAAAATTAACGATGTGGAAAAACACATGAACAAAAATAGTTAAAAACCAACCTTAATTGCCTCTTCGTACTTCATGTGCCACATGTGTATTTTGTCTACGTCATCAGACATCCAAGAAACTGTGTAAGATGTAGACGACTGTTCAACATTGAACTTCTCGTCTATTTTTATCTTGAATAAGTAGCGGTTGTCAATGAAAGTGGCTAGCTCTGCAGGCATAGAATGACCTTCTCCTTTCTGGTGGAAGTAAAAGAATTGTGGTTAGGTTATACAAAACAAACATTGACAGTGAAATTTATTCAAATTGTACAGTTGTAGAAATACCTTCTCCATCTTTGCAATCAACTCCGTGGCGGTGTAGTCGAGAAACTTTTCGACCTGATGATCAAATGCAATAAACTGACATTCGATCCCAGAGAAATCGACAACTGCAAACTTGACCTGAAACCTGTAACGACGATGACGACATTTGCTATTAAAAGACAAATTTGCCTTGCAAATACTTATTTGAATACACTTGCTGAGGTAGATATGGGAGACTCACTTAGGGTTATTCTTCATGAAGCCAGTTTTGCTTCCATCGCAATTCGGATTCTTGCAAAACCACCTCCCTTTATCGTTCTTCACTGCCTTTGATCTGCAAGACTTGCAGCTGTTGTAGTACCACCCCGCTGTGGATTCAATGTCAATTATGGTTGCCACGGTATAGAACGACCCACCCTGTACATGATTTGAATGGTTGTCAAGAATGTGTAGAATAGTACATATCTAGAAATCATAGCGATTGAGATATGAGTAAACCATTTCGCTTTCAAGAATCTGTTTTACAGAAAGAACTTCATCTACCGAAATGAGGAAACTCTCACCGTCCGCAGCTTCGTCGAGGATCTGTAATGAATTGCTAGGAGCTTGAGATGAAAGACTGCAGGATCATATCAGAGCATGTTAAAAATAACAGTATCAAAGAATCCACGCAAATTAGTGAATCGTAATAGTATAACTATATATATGTAAAGCCTCTCTTGAAAGGCATCCACTTCGGGCAACTTTGGATTAACCTCAAATGTAGTTGCGTTGAAGGTAGTTTGCACAACCCAAGAATCTGATGTGCGAGAACAGATTGTTAGTTACTTCGAAAGAATCAGTGTGAAAAAAAATTAATACATTGGACGGCCAAGGGAGGTACTTACTGTCAAATAGCTTCGGCTCCACTGATAAGTGTAGTTTGTAGTGCCTATTTTGCTGTATTTTGGTCCCATTTTCCTTGTGGAATCGCTCCTTGGGAGCGGTTCATGGGCTACTTATGTTTCCTCTAGCTCGTTTCAGGTTCCCGAGACCATTCGTGAAGAGTTGGAACGATTCCGACTCAATACATACACTTTTTGGAGCCAACGAAGCGGAGGAACGATCACTCGATGCCTTGGATTCGACCCCGAGACCTAGGGACCCAATCCCGAGCCTCCGAGACCTGATCCCGAGTCCCAAGAATCGATGAGAAGTCCATGTGAAGCAAGAGGGAACCTTAAAGATCATATTGGAGACCTACAAGACTCATCCCCGACGGGTATGGCCTCATCCCGTCCGGGATGAAGTGCACAAAAGACACCTCTCCTGTTTTGGGTCCGTCCCGGTCGGGACCAGACCTTCCCGTTCAGGACCACTCCCTTCCCGGTCGGGACCGGTGTGCTGTAGCCGGAACTCCTCTTTTCTTCCTCCTTCATTCTTGTAACCCTATAAATACTTCCCTCTTGTATTGTTTATGGATCTTACCCTACACTACCTTACCCTAGATTGTTTTTAGGCCTCTCTTAAGATTTGTAAACCCTAATTAATCTCTCTGAATCTTTAGTTAATCCTTATTTAATCCTAGTTTAATCTAGTTGTAATTAGTTCTTGTATTGAGAAGATTCTTGAAGACTCATCCAAGATTGATAACCTTGGAGATTATTTGGGTTTCTTATTAATGCAAGTTTGCATCTTTTTCTTCCTCTTGTTGATGGTATAATCTTCTCTACTCTTGTTCTTGTTTATTTATTCAAGTTTGAATCTTTACCTAGTGTTCCTTGGTATTGTTCATATTGTTCTTGATAATGGATGTTAGGGTTATGATGTTGTTTCCTCTTATTGTTGTTTGTTTCTTCTTGATTATGAGTGAGTATTTTTCTTGTGGGTTAGTAGGGGGATTAAGGGTAGAATATGGGTGATTAGGGTTTGATTAGGGGTAAAGGGTGAATCTTTGTTGTTAGTCACATAATGGGCACTCTATGTGTTTGTTGATTTGCTTGTGTGAGTAGTAGTGGCCAATGCTTCCCATACTTGTGTTCATCTTCTCATTGTGTGTCTATTTTGTGATTATGTTGAGAATAGTCGTTATACATATAATGTGGACTAGGGTTTAGACGCCATCAAACGCGAACCCACCTTGACATCGGTCTAAGTAGCGAGAGCCCGGACCGACTCTAGCAACTAGGAGACACCTACTCTCTTGATTACCCAAGTCATCCTACTACACTTATGAATCCGACCTAACCCACTTCTTCCCATATTTGATTTCATCTTATTAGTTAGTCATCATTTCTTTAGTTTGCTAGTTAGTTTGATCTTTAGTTACTCCGTTTTAGCATTGTATTAGTCTAGTTCATTGTTAGCCTAGTTTTACCTCTTCCACCACCATAGTTTACCAATTATCGCTTCCTTTGTGTTTGTTTGGTAGCATAGTCTCGTTTTAGGTGGACATAGTCTAAACTTTGCAACACCGTCTCCGTGGATACGATCCCGACTTGCCCTAAATACCGTTAGGTCTAGCCGGTTATATTATTTGGCGGTGGGGACGTGACAAATTCCCTCCATCAATTTGGCGCCGTTGCCGGGGACGGTGCATTGTTTAGACTTAGTTTGCTTATAGCTAGACTTAGTTACCCTTCTTTGTGCTCTCCTATCATCTCTTGTGCATATTCTCTAGATTTTTCTTGTTTCATTAGTTTTATTTCTCCCTCTTTTCTCTTTGTCTTTCGATTGTGCTTGTTTATTGTCGTTACCTAGTGCCCATAAAGCACTAGGTGTTCTTACGTTTGTTCTAGTGCGTAGTGTATGCCTAGGCGGGGAGGCGAATTCTTTCTCTTTAATCCAGAGCCGGAAAGACTTTTTGGAGCCTTTCGCCAACGGACGATTAATCGGGCTAGAATCTCTCAACCAAGTGCAAGCAATACTCATCACGAGCAAGCTCAAGGAAACGATTTTGAGGAAGCATCTCGAGGGACGGCCGAAGGGAATTTCACCAATCCCTTTGGATATTCTAGTCCTAGTTCCCCCTCTACATCTACTTCAACTCCATCTTCACCACCATGTCCCTTACATCCAATTATGCCGAAGTTTTCGTCTCACTCTACATTTACGGAAGATGTCTTGCCGGGACCGAATGCTCTACCGGCCGCTTATGCCGGAAATTTTATGGCCAAGACTCACTTCATCCAACTTGTGGAAAGGAATCAATTTAGTGGTTTGCCCACCGAAGACCCGCACCAACACATGGAGACTTTCTCCGATTATTGCGACGCTATCTCTCAACCCGGGGTTACACAAGATCAAATCCGATGGGTATTATTTCCATTCTCATTAATTGGAAAAGCGAAGCAATGGATCAAGAGTCTCGATAGGGCAACCATGGGCATCGAAACTTGGAAGAAGCTTGCATTGGCGTTCTACCAAACATTCTACCCTCCGGAAAAGACTAATTTGCTTAGGGTCTCCATCACCGGTTTCCAACAACGGGATGAAGAGAGCCTTTATGAAGCTTGGGAGAGGTTTAAATCTTTGGTGAGATCGTGCCCCCACCATGGACTTTCACAATGGTTCTTAGTCCAACAATTTTGGAACGGTCTTTATGAGGACTCAAGAACTATACTCAATATGGGCTCCAATGGTAGGTTCACCGAGGTCGATGATGACCAAACATGGGCAAGAATCGAGGAGATGCCGGTTCATAATTCTCAATACTCAAGGCCTGGGAAGGCAAGTCGAGGAGGTAGGCACGAGGTTGATGCTATTGCTCAATTAAGCATTGACCTTGGAGCTCAATTGAAGACCCATATGGAGACCATTGACAAGAAGCTCCAAGGCCACCTCACTCAAGTTCAAAGCGTTAGTTCCTCCCATCAACACGCAATTCAAGAAGTGAATGCTTTGGGATTTGCACCTCCTTTGCCTTATTATGGGATGTGTGACACTTGTGGAGTCGTTGGTCATGCTCCTATGCATTGTCAAGGGAGTATTGAGAAAGTGAATGCCTTTCAAGCGTTCAAGCAAGGTGCTTCCTATTCCAATCAATACCAAGCTTCCAATCAAGTCCCTCAACAACAAGCTATGCAACCTCGTCCCTATGTTCCACCTCCTTTAAGGGACAACAACCAAAGTTATCAAGGCAACTCAAGGCCCTTCAACAATTTCAAGCAAAATAACCAAGGTACTTCCAACAACAATCAAGGGTTCCAACAAGGGAACTTCAATCAAGGTGGTTTCCAAGGAAACCAAAACTTTCAAAGACAACAAAACCACAACCAAGGGTATCAAAATCACAACAATGGCAATAATCAAGGCCTTAATCAAGGCAATTCTCATGGGTTCCAAGGGAACCATCAACAACAACAACAAAGCAAGCCTAGGAGCCGATCTCCTACTCATGACTATGGCATTCCTCTAGCCATCACCGATACTCCGCATAATCCACAATCTCCACCTCGAGATTTCAACATGCAAAAGCAAATGATGGATATGCAAAGGAGTACTCAAGAAATGCAAAGGAGTCAATTGGAGACACAAAGATCACAACAAGAGATCATAGCCCAAATCTTAAATGAGAACAAGGAAACAAGAACTCATATGAAGATGCTTGAGACTCAAATATCTCAACTTGCATCGGGAAGTTCTTCAAGACAAAGGGGGCAACTACCTCCTCAAGGTGAAATGGCAAGATTCGAGCATGTGAATGCTATTACCACAAGGAGTGGTTCATCTTATAACCCTCCCCCGCCCCCTAATAAGCAAGAACCAACAAGAGAAGTTGTGCCTCCAATTCAAGAAGACCAAAGCTTGGGAAATCCTATAGAGGAGCAAGTCTTATGGGAGATTGAGAAACCCCAAGAAGATGAGCTTCCCCCACTTCAAAGAAAAGACAAGGGTAAAAGGAAAGTGTCATTTGAAGAGTCCACCCCTATTGAGCAAAACAAGATCCAAATCAAGTTGCCTTTCCCAACAAGGCAAATGAAGACCAAGGTGGATAGCCAATATGACAAGTTCCTTAATATCGTGAAGAAGTTGGATGTGAGTGTCCCATTTACCGAGCTACTTACCCAAATCCTGGCATATGGAGGATTCATGAAAGAAATATTGGCTAGGAAGAGATCCATCGACAAGGAAGAGGCCATAGCATTCACAAGAATGGTGAGCGAGCTTATTTAAGGTTCTACGCTTCCCAAGTTGAAGGATCCGGGTAGTTTCTCGATCCCTTGCACCATAGGCAACTACAAGGTTGAAAAAGCATTATGTGATTTGGGTGCGAGTGTAAGCATCGTTCCCTATTCCATTTGTGAGCGACTCGGGATGAAGGAGCTCAAGAGTACTTCCATTACACTCCAAATGGCCGATAGCTCTCTCAACCGACCTTTGGGGATGTTGGAAGATGTGCCAATTAGAATCGGGAAGTTCTTCATTCCGGTCGACTTTCTTGTACTCGACATGCGGGAAGATGCTATCACTCCCACTATCCTTGGGCGCCCATTTCTACACACCGCCGGTGCTATGATCGATGTGAAGAATGGTAGGATCACCTTCGAGTTAGGCGAAGAAAAGATCGTGTTTGACCTCCAAGGTAACACTTCACCTACTAATGATGAGTCTTGCAAAATGATCCATGCCATGAAAGACATTGATCTAGGAGGAGAGTCGGGACAAAGCTTGAAAAAGAACTCTTGTGAACTTGAAGATGATGACTCCGATATTGGAGAGGATGAATGCCCATATCATGGGTTTGATGACAAGTTGAAAGGCAAGAAGGAAGATGAGCCTCCATTGGGGCCACATGAGGATCGGTGGACGTTTGGGTATATCCCGAAGGATCAAAAGTATAAGTTCAAGCCATTGAACCTACAAGATCGGGACGCCCCAGGAACGTCAAGACAAGGTCATGGAGAACCTTGGGATGTGGACGGTTATATCTCGAGCTTGATTGAAGACTTTGCTAGGGCCTTCGACTTGTTTCTTCGTGCCCTTGATGGAGATGGAACTAATCATTGTTGTTGAAGAAAAAGATTGAAGAATGCACCACCTTTGGTTTGACGGAGTTCCACAAGAACCGTCTCTTTGTATATATCTCTTTCTCTTGTAGTTTGTTTGGTTTTGTGAATTTCTTGTTTATTTCGATTATTGACGAGCGATGTGAGGGAGGGAATTTGATGTGTATGTGAGTTTTGTTTGATAGGTGAAGTGAAGAAGATTCCTAGTGAGGAGTGGTCATTGTTTGAGATTGGTTCGTGTAAAGGGGAGTCGGTTTTTGAAGCTTAGAACGAGCTTTTGGGAGCTATAGAGGGTTATGAGACTCTTCCCGGCCGAGAAGAGGTCGTCCCGACCGGGAAGGATGAGCCATCCCGACCGGGAAGGATGTCATCCCGTCCGGGATGAGTGTGACAAAAGATGGGTCTACTGACAGGTCATCCCGACCGGGACCAAAGCTTCCCGACCGGGACGAGAAGGTTATCCCGACCGAGACCACCAATCCCGACCGGGATGGACCCCCTGTCCTCCTTTGGCCTTTTCTTCGTCGTTTGAGCCCACCCTACCACTTTATACCCCCTCCCAACCTCCCTACATGTTCTTACTCTCATAATATGACCCCTAGACCCCATGTACACAGTTTAACATCACTTTCTCTTCACTTTAGACCGACTTTCACATCAAAACCCACCCAATTTTACCTTTGTGCCCCAACCATGGTACCATATAGCGATTGGAGAGGAATAACAACAATGACGACTAGCTACATGCCGATATTGATTTATGAGACGATGGAGCGAGTGAGTTGCTAACCGTATGGTACGACAATTATCCTCTCTTTTCCGTTTTTATAGCTTGTCTTCATTTGTTTATTCCCTTTCCCTTATATCATTTGTGTCATGGTGGCCCTCGGGGCCTTGGTATTTGTTGCTCCCAACTCTCGATGACGTGACTACATCGAGAGTCATTTCAAAATCCAAATTTTACAAGATTTTCACCCTTTTGGTAGAATTAGTCGGATTTGGGCGGAATCCGGGCTAGGTGACTTGATTACACCTAGTCCTCCCCTCCCATATCTTTTATATCTTTCTTTTTATTTTTCCCCTCTCCATATCTTTTCTTGTCTCGGCCCACGGTGACTTGACTACACCCCGGCCGGACGCTTTCTACGCTTTTCTCCACTTTTTGATTTTTAGCTTTATTTTCGTAGTTTCTTTTCTTTTGTGCTCCCATGCACTACGGTCGAGCATGAGGAAATTGCTCGGCTTAAGTGTGGGGGAGCGATATTCTATCATAGTTAGTTTTGTTTTGGTAGTTTTTCCGAAAAATCTTTAAAAACCCTAAAAATTTGAAAATTTTCGCAAAAATCAAAAAGATTTTCTTTTATGTGTTTTCCTTTTGTGTCGTTGTGTCGTATATTTGTTTCGTTGTGTGTGTTTTGCCTCCCTTTTCGTTATAGGTTGCTTAATCACCGTTAGTTTTGGAAAGCTTTCAAGACATCCGGTAACATCTTCTATCCCTTTTCCCTCTTTATTTCTTGTGAAGTGTGGTGAAGGTTTGTGACGTGGTGTGCTCGGGTGGAGCTTTGTAAAGTTTGCGGTTGATTTGGACGCTTGTTTGGATGTTCGGGGTGGTGTTTGTTTTGTTCATGTGTTTGTTTCTCCTTGTTGTGCTTTGTTTTCTTTTGTCCCTTTTTCTTTCATTGTCGTCTTGTCTTTGTTTTGTGTTTGTAGTTGTGTCTTGTGTGTAAAAAGGTTTTTGAAAACCCGGTTTAGAGGCTAGTGTGCGAGTGTTTACTTTCCCTTCCTAGTGGTATAAATCGAGTCTTGGACTTTAAGTCTAGTAGAATGACCCTAAATCAATGATTTCGTTGGTTTCTTACCTTGAGTCCACCTAGCTTACTAAGGATTTACTACGGGATTTGCATTTTGACCATTTTGACCACCCACGGTGTGAAAAGACCTTGGCTGCCAAGTCCCGTCCCTTAGGTGACCGTGTTCGGGATTGTTTGATTAGTCCAAGTTCTCCACTTTTTGTGGGTTTGGAGGGAAGGACGCTCCCCGACTCTCCAATTTCCCTACCTCCTACACATTTCCACACAATAAAAATTGCAAATTGTTGAAGTCTCTCTCTCTTAATAGCCAAGAAATGCCTACAACCAAAAAAGGCAAAGAAAAGAAAAAAAAGAAAGAAAAAGAAAGAAAAGATTGAAGAAAAAGAAAAGGCACAAAAGCCAAAAAGAAAATAGAAAAGAAGAAAAAGAAATGGCATGGCAACAAACAAAGCAAAAATGCAAAAGAAAAGAGAAAATGCCAAAAGAAAATCGTCTCACAAAAAGATCTTAACCCCACAAAAATAAGCCTTTTTCCTACTTTTGCCGTGAAGAGCCTACCAAAGGACTGAGTCCCTAGGAAGGATGATAGCGGCAAAGGTCGGTCTTCCCTCATTTTGCAATCAATTCAACTTTTTACTTGGACTAGTTAGGCGGTTTCGGACATGGGACGACCCTCTTGGCTCTTCGCTAATGGGGGCGGGGTCTCACTTACCTACAATGTCGACTAATACCGTGGTTCATCCTTTTTCCACCCCGCCGATCGTCCCGTGGTACGTTCTTAGAAGGTTAGGAGGAACCGAGGTAAGTTACCAACGTTTTTATTGCTTTGTCGTCATACTATTAGGGGTTTGTCCATTTTGGTTTGTATTGATAGCTTGGGAACGTTGTCACTTGCCTTGAGTTCTAAACCGGTGCTTCTTTCACCGCTTTTTAGAGGGAAGCGGTATTTGTTTCTCTTTGGGTGCAACCTTTTGTGTGTGTTTGATTGTGTGTTTGTTTGTTTGTGTGTTTTATGTCCGGTTGCATCCACAGTTTTGTCGCAAGACCTCACTTGCCTTGCGGAGAGCACTTGTCCTCTAGGTGTTCTCGCGTGAGTTGAAAGGGCGTAGGGTGCGCTAATACCCGCTCGGCTAGTCTAGTAGTTAGTGTGTGCTTACTCGAGGGCGAGTAAGGGTTAACTGTGGTGGAGTTGATAAGTGTACTTTGTAGTGCCTATTTTGCTGTATTTTGGTCCCATTTTCCTTGTGGAATCGCTCCTTGGGAGCGGTTCATGGGCTACTTATGTTTCCTCTAGCTCGTTTCAGGTTCCCGAGACCATTCGTGAAGAGTTGGAACGATTCCGACTCAATACATACACTTTTCGGAGCCAACGAAGCGGAGGAACGATCACTCGATGCCTTGGATTCGACCCCGAGACCTCGGGACCCAATCCCGAGCCTCAGAGACCCGATCCCGAGTCCCGAGAATCGATGAGAAGTCCATGTGAAGCAAGAGGGAACCTTAAAGATCATATTGGAGGCCTACAAGACTCATCCCCGACGGGTATGACCTCATCTCGTCCGGGATGAAGTGCACAAAAGACACCTCTCCTTTTTTGGGTCCGTCCCGGTCGGGACCAGACCTTCCCGGTCGGGACCACTCCCTTCCCGGTCGGAACCGGTGTTCTGTAGCCGGAACTCCTCTTTTCTTCCTCCTTCATTCTTGTAACCCTATAAATACTTCCCTCTTGTATTGTTTATGGATCTTACCTTACACTACCTTACCCTAGATTGTTTTTAGGCCTCTCTTAAGATTTGTAAACCCTAATTAATATCTCTGAATCTTTAGTTAATCCTAGTTTAATCTAGTTGTAATTAGTTCTTGTATTGAGAAGATTCTTGAAGACTCATCCAAGATTGACAACCTTGGAGATTATTTGGGTTTCTTATTAATGCAAGTTTGCATCTTTTTCTTCCACTTGTTGATGGTATAATCTTCTCTACTCTTGTTCTTGTTTATTTATTCAAGTTTGAATCTTTACCTAGTGTTCCTTGTTATTGTTCATATTGTTCTTGATAATGGATGTTAGGGTTATGATGTTGTTTCCTCTTATTGTTGTTTGTTTCTTCTTGATTATGAGTGAGTAGTTTTCTTGTGGGTTAGTAGGGGGCTTAAGGGTAGAATATGGGTGATTAGGGTTTGATTAGGGGTAAAGGGTGAATCTTTGTTGTTAGTCACATAATGGGCACTCTATGTGTTTGTTGATTTGCTTGTGTGAGTAGTAGTGGCCAATGCTTCCCATACTTGTGTTTATCTTCTCATTGTGTGTCTATTTTGTGATTATGTTGAGAATAGTCGTTATACATATAATGTGGACTAGGGTTTAGACGCCATCAAACGCGAACCCACCTTGACATCGGTCTAAGTAGCGAGAGCCCGGACCGACTCTAGCAACTAGGAGACACCTACACCCTTGATTACCCAAGTCATCCTACTACACTTATGAATCCGACCTAACCCACTTCTTCCCATATTTGATTTCATCTTATTAGATAGTATCATTTCTTTAGTTTGCTAGGTAGTTTGATCTTTAGTTATTCCGTTTTAGCATTGTATTAGTCTAGTTCATTGTTAGCCTAGTTTTACCTCTTCCACCACCATAGTTTACCAATTATCGCTTCCTTTGTGTTTGTTTGGTAGCATAGTCTCGTTTTAGGTGGACATAGTCTAAACTTTGCAACACCGTATCCGTGGATACGATCCCGACTTGCCCTAACTACCGTTAGGTCTAGCCGGTTATATTATTTGGCGGTGGGGACGTGACAAATTCCCTCCATCATCCACACATCTAAGAACGACTACTTTGGACTGGTGAGGGCTGGGTAAAATAGCCAGTACCTCAGGTAGATCCACGGCGTGCAGTGCCCACAAAGGGCATTGAAGAACTAAGTAGACATGAAAAAGGGAACAAAGTTGTGACACAATTACAAATTCGGCGGTAGGACAAAAGAGGAGACATAAAAAGAGGCGTACTTTGTCTCTTCCAACTTGATTTTTCTACACTTAAAACTGTTCTTTGTTTCAGTAATAGGTCCAATCTCGTAGACCTTACCAACAACATCTGCATATGAAGAAACTGATAAGTAACTGACGTACGGAGAAGTAGATTAGTAAGAAAACAACATATACAGTGCAAACTTCACCAAAGATACCTATGTACTGATTGGCTGCAATTTTGCCGTCGTTGATATCCTTGAAGCTTACAAGCGGTAGCAGTTAGACGGTACTGACACATCATTAGGCAGGTGAGTAACTTTAGTGGAGAACTCGACATTCAATCTACAGGTATGAGTGGTGGCCTTGTCTACGCCTACATTTGGGGCAACGGTCAAACTACGTACACTGTACACCTGGCCGATGAGAAATTTGTCCTTGAATCTACTCAACAACGGCTTTTTAATAGTTGCCTGAACCAAATCATTCTGGAATCACGGACAAAAAAAAATGGATTGAGAGAATGTTCCACAACAATATACAGATAACAGCATTAAAGAAAGAAATTACACAAATGAAGGTAATCACCTTAGCATCGATAAGCAGCAACTCAACAGCGTCAGTTGTATTCTTGTTCGTGTAGTTCGGCCTATTCCATCTGTAAATCACCCTGACGGTTAGATCCTTCAACCTGACACCTTGAGTAAGGTTAGCAATGGAAACCAAATTCGATTGAGACATAGTTCATTGCGGGAGAAAAAAACGAAAACGAAATTAATAAATTCACGAAATTGGGGATGACTGGATACATGATAGAGAGATAACACAACATATAAATAGATTAAGATGTGATTGAAACACAAATTAAGGAAACGGAGAGGAGGATATTGATTGACTGTGACATATTTACGAGATGAATCATGATTAATGGCGTAGGATTCCGATGAAGATGAGTAGTGAAAGAAATTGAAAAAGCCGGTAGTGCATTCTCGAGAAGGATGAATGGACATTTACAACTATTCCTCATGAAATGGAGGACAACATAAATGAGGAAACAAATCAGAATGGAAGAAGATCGATGATCAGAATATTAATTTGGTACTGGAGGTGATTGATTATGCCTCGTGAACTGATGATGAGATTTAATGACCTGGTTTTAATTTTGTGTAAGTAACGTACTACATGTTTTTATTGCATATTAGTTACCAAGTGATTCCTTGGATCAGTGGTTTGCGCATATGGGTTATGTCCTGGAGGTCGCGGGTTCGGCTCCCTCTGTCATTGTTTTTGGAAGATATTTCGAGGGAAATTTGTACAGAAGTTTCAAACGCGTTCACACTAGGGGGGGGGCATTGCATCAAAAATTAGGACTTATTTCTGGGGGATCCTCATTGCGCCACATCATTGGAAATGGTCCTTGCTTTAATATATAAGAGATGAAGTCTTTTCTCCCTTGCGATAGGAGTAACCGTCACAAATTTATTACGGTTCAAATATCGTGTACAAGGATAGATAAAACAAAATCACTTATAAATAAGATAAAAATCGGAATACCTTAGAAATAACACATGTCTTGTTTTTATCTAACCAAATGAATTACTTCCTCCAAGTTCTTATGATTGAAAAAGAATGAAGCGAGAGGAATGAGTAGGTAAATATGAACCACAGATTTATGACCTAAAATGGAGAGTAGGTAAAAGATCAAACTCAATACATGTCAATAAGGAGGGAATATATTTTACTCATAACAAATTTAGGGTCGTACTTTTTCGTAACGAACTTTTACTCCATCTTAACGACATATTACGAATTTGCCCTTTTCATTTCCTTTTTCATTCTCAAAAGTAATATGTTTTTCTCTCTAACAAGATTGAACATTTCATTTTTTGTTTCTTAATTTCAACATTCTTGGGTACAATGAAATACAAATCTTAAAACATTTTTTAATCGATTGATCAATCAATCTAATATAAAAAAAAACAAGATCCATAAACCCTAAAAAAATCCCTGACATTAAAATCAATCACCAAACCCTAAAAAAGTTCCTAAAATTAAAATTAATCACCAAATCCTAATTGATGAACTTTCGGGTGTTTTTTGGAAACTACTATAGACACATGGCGGTCAAAATGTGGGTGTCTACAAGATCCTACCATTTTTGTTATACCATAAAATAGTATAAATCTTTTTCTATATATCATATTAATTAATTGATTGATTAATTGACAGTATAATCTAATTTTGTAAATATCTGTTGGTACCTTATTTTTTTTTTCACATTTTTCACATTTATATTTTATATTCGAGATAATAATTTAAAATTTCAATGATAATCAAGATATAATCGTGTAATCTCATTCAATTCATATTTTAATATTTTAATGAACATGTTTTTTTACAAAGCTAATAACAAAATTTTATAGTAATTTTTACTTGATTATTTAATTAAAGTTTTTTTTTCTTCACAAAACCAATATTCGCAAATCAAAATTCATTCTTTAATATATTGAGGTCATTTATAAATTTAATTAACAAAATATAAGATAACATAATATTCCAAATATTATTAGATAAAAAAATAACTCCAAATATTTATATATTAAAATCAAAATGTGAAAGTATTTTATATACTCCATAGTTTTTTCCATCGTCAAGATTTTATATTTGTTTACAATACGTAGACTTCAATAATATGAGACACTTATATTTTGTCAAAAAAATAAATAAATTATGTCATAGATATATACGAAGTGTATTTTTTAATATATAGCTAATACATACGGAGCGCATGATAATTTTATTTATTGAATAATTTTTCTTCTAATTTTACATAAATATTGACTTTGACTTGAATTTAGATTAAATGTAGTAATTGTTTCCTTATTTGAGTGATATTATTTGTTTCCTTATTAAATGTAGTAATTTATTTGTTTCCTTATAATAAGTATAGACCCCGTGCATATGCACGGTATATATGCAAATTTATTTTATAGATATTCTAAGATTGTTATAAATTTTAGTATACACGTGTAGTTGGTAGTATTTTATAGATATTCTTTTAGTAAGTGCCTTTGTCGTACATTTTGATTTACTACAAAGTAATTTGCATTAAATGTAGTAATTTTACATAAATATGGTCATATCCCCAAATCTTTTTTTTTGTTTACTTATTTGAGTGATAATAATTTGGAGGTAAAAAATTCCATGAGAAGTTGACACCTCATCAACTTCATTTTTGTTATACCATAAAATAGTATAAATATTTTTCTATATATCATACTAATTAATTGATTGATTATTTGACAGTACAATCTAATTTTATGACATTCACTTAACATTAGACAAATTAAATGACAAGTATTACATAGACTCTTCGTTATTTCAGGTTTGTACTTTGCTGCCTCCAACATATTTGATATTACAGACTCCGAGCTACAAATAAATCGAACAAAGTGTTATGATTGTTGTAAAATATTATCTTCTTCGAACAGATGTACTACTATACGAAAAACCTATTAATACAATGTCTACCAAATACCGTGCAATCGCACGGGATCTACACTAGTACTAATTAATTGATGGATTAATTGTGCAAATATAATTGATTGATTGATTGATTAGATTATATGTCATCCCCTTTCCACTAACCAAATAACTTGACTCATTTATTTTCCCGCCTAAAGCTATCCACCAACAAAAATTAAAAAATAGATCAAATGAGCTTTGTGCAAATCGAACCCCTTAACCTCATGTATATCACCCTTCTCCTCTCCAACTACACTTTAACATCTTACTGATTAAAATATCACTACATCACACATAAAGCTATACACTACAGAAAGTATGTAATTAAGAAAATTTGATTAATTATACTGATTACGAAAATCACATGTTTTACATAGAAGATATCACATACAATATTTAATATGGAATGTATGATTTAAAAAAGTATAAATATATTGTATTCCGTTTTAACCAAATAGTTGCATTATTTTTGTTAATAGAAGATTGCACTATCTCGTACAATATTTTACATAGAATATAAAATAGTTATGATTATTATTGTATATCTTTCTGATTATATTCGAAAATCATATTCTTAACATCGATATAAAATTTAGTAACTATATAAAAATGGAATATATATTCTGATTGCTCTTACAAAGCCTAATACATACTCCCTCCGTTACAAAATATAAGTAGTTTTGGGTGAAAAAAAAACTTATTTAATATAAGTTGTTTGTATGAACATTTTCTGTGCATTTTTCTCTTCTTTTATTGATTTGTATGAACATTTTTCGATTTCCAAAGCAAATTAATACCACTTAAAGTGTTTTCCTTAATAAATGTGCAAATGGCTAAAACTACCTATATTTTGTAACGAAGGGAGTAGTAAAAACTCACCAAAAATTCTCTACATACTACTCTAAGACAATAACAGTTACTAACATTTTTCTCAAAAATACACTAATTAAAATTGAGAAGTAAAAGAACATTTCACTAAGAAATTCGCAAACTATTCATTTTCATTAATTTTAAAGAAATTGACAAAAAACTTCTTTTTATGAAAATAATTAGATAAGTTTTAAGATATGATGTCATTAACCTTGAGAAAAAAAATTAGTTATCTAAAAAATTTATTTTTGAAATGAGCTATTTACTTTAACTTTTACAGAGATATACTCTCCTCGTCCCAATGAATTCTTTGTCTATTCCATATTGGGGCGTCTCAATGAATTCTTTACCTTTCTATTTTAGAATGTTTTTTATATATATGTAATTTGACCTCCTCATGAATTTGGCTTCACATGTTACTTTATCATTGAACCTTTTCCCCTTTGTGCCAAAAGCAAAGGCAAACAATTCATCGGGACGGAAGGAGTATATGCTCACTCGATACCACTAAGATCTTCTCATTTATTCAAATGTGAGGATTATAATTATCATATAGAAAGATTATTTTGGTACGGGAGAGTACAAATACGAAATATACTATTAAAATATATATAAAAAAAAGTTTCACAAATTACATAATATAAGTCTTACACCTGAAACAGTCCATTTTTAATTATTTTTTTAAAATTTTCTAATGAAAAACTGAATAGCTTTTTTACACAAAGAGAACGTATCATGGCGTGCTAACCATTAAAAAAAAGTTCATTATTATACAATTTTTGATAAATATTTATGTATTTTACGGTATGTTAAAGAGAGAAGTGGGTATCTCGAAATGTGAGATGACATAAACCGAGTATATAAAAAATATAAAAAATATTTTCATTAATTACACGTTATTTAATACTCTGTACATTTCAATACATTAATCAAATATTTTGATTAGTTTTGCGATTTAAAAAATATTTTCCTACTTCTAAAATACACAGTCGATAAATAGTAAAATAAAATAATAAATTTTCTATTTTAAATCTTAAATGAAATATTCTGTAAGATAAATATATTATAAATACCGTGCATTGCACGGGGTCTATACTAGTATGCATATTATGTGCATTGTTTTGCTCATCGCTTACATTGGCTTTAAATGCTGCAGCTAAAGGGGTGCATGATTTGTGGCAATTTTTTTCTACTCTAACTATGATTGTGAACTTTGTTGATTCCTCTGCTAAAAGACATTCTCTTTTAAAAGCTTACAAGGAAGGAGAACTCTCTGATTTAGTGGCTGCTGGTACACTTGAGATAGGTTCAAGGAAAAACCAAGCTACCACTTTGCAAAGAGCAAGGACAACTCGTTGTGGTTCACATTTGCGTTCCATTTCAAGTTTAATTAAGTTGTTTGGAGCTACTAGATCGACTATTGATGATTTATATGTGAATGGGGTAGATAAAATGCGAGGAGAAGCTAAGGCAGTCGGTAAGGCTTTGAAAAAAAATTTGATTTTGTGTATTGTTTACATATGATGCATGTTATTATGAGTGTGGACATGACATAGGTCCACCCCGACGCGGCCACGCGTGGGTTTGGGGAGGCGAATGAATCTCCATATGAGAATGAATCGAATTGAAATTTAAATCTATGTGGAGTCGCCACCGAACTTTGTGGGAGTTCGGGCCCGTTCGAACCCACTCTATGTCGTAGTGGGCCGTGTACAAAATACGGCCCATTTCCGATGTCCGAGTTTATTGGGCTCGTCCCTTTGCATTACGATACCGATACCGTCACTACCGGTTATCGTGTATAGAATGACTCTCGTGCGCCAACGGTTTCGGGCATCCGGAAACCGAGGTTCTGAGTAGGGGGTGAGGGTACGTGTTGGGAAGCCCACAAAGGACACCCAACCCCGCCCGCACATTAGCGACCTCTACTAAGATATCGAAAGACTGTCTAATATGCGCGTTAGTTGAACGGGAAAACGTTATGCAAACATTGTTTTCCCTAAGCATGTGAGAAATTGAAAGGGTTTCTATGTCGATTTAATGCAATTAATTCTAACGTCAAAGTTGAATTTTAGTATGTGGGTTCATTTTAGTACGATAAAATAAACAACCAAAATTGACAAAAGAAACAACAAACGGTTAGTAACGGTATAACGATATTAACGGTGTATGCAAATATTGAATTGTGTAGAATGATGCAAATGAGTTAATGCATGGTTTTGAAAAGATGTTTCACGTGATTAATTAGACACGTGTTGACCTAAGTCATAAAAAACGGTTAACGAGACTCGAATGCTATTGTAGGACTCACGGTTTAACGTGATAAAGGGCCACTCGACCGAGTCATTGTGGGACTCGACCGAGTGGACCTCCAAAAAAGGTTCTGTCCGGATTTCATGACCCTACTCGACCGAGTTACTGACCAGCTCGGCCGAGTACATTGCCACTCGATCGAGTCATTGCGAGAGCCGACCGAGTGGAGGTCATTCAGACCTTTCTGCCTCGATTTTGGGGTGGCACTCGGTCGAGTGCCCCCCTGTACGAATCAGTGTTCGTTTGCAATTTTGTATCGGTTTCGAAATTGCTTTTGATTTTTGATAATTTGATGAGTTTGTTGAATCGGGCATAAGTATTGTGAAATTTCAGCTCGAAACTTAGTCTCAATACTCGTCATATCCCATATCCGATTATTGAATCGATATGGAATACTAGAGTGAAAATAAAAGAAAAAAAATTGCTTTGATTCATTTTAAATTAACTACCGCGATATGAATAGATTTTCTCCGCGTTTAATAATGTCGTGATTTTAGCGAATCGTATGACTATTATTTTAGCATCAACGAAAAAAAATCGCATTAGTTAATTAAATTGACTAGATCGTTAGATTCGACATCCAATTATGGAATTGGTATCGACTCTAACGGATCGACACTTTGCTTGAATTAGAGGACTTGATTCCCTCGGCTTTTCCGACATCGAAATATATCCCTAGAGATTGTGATGTTGGATCCACGTCAACGGGTTTCGACCCTTATTAAAATAAAATGCTTGTTTTTGAAAATCGATGTGAATATGCAATGCAACCGAAAATAAACGAATTATTGTTTAGGTTGACTCGTTTCAATAATCAAGCGATCGGGGTGATGGGATAAGCGACCGGCAACGCTGTGTGCAGTACACTTGTATATTCGGGTTTTCTTATCCCACCATCACTCAAACTCGACACAAATTCACGAGTATTTTAATGCTTTATAATACTAGCGATATTAGCGATATTAGGACGCGAATAAGATTTAAAAAAAACGAGATTACTGTGACGATGAGGACGATGCACGACGCGAGAAAAGAGAGAAAAAAAAGAGAAAAGCGGGAATTGGCACCCTCAACCTACATGTTTCTTATGCTCGGACGGGACTCATAGTGACGGAATGCACGGGAGTTCGAGTATGTAAATTGAGTTGTGGTGGTTAGGGTTTCGATTTCCTAAAGCTAGGTTTAGGGTTTGAGTATTGTAGAATTTAGGGTTTTGATTAGGGCCAAAAAAAGTTGTTGAAAGTTGTGTTGCATGGGGTGTTTATATAGGCAAAGCCTAGGACCCCAGTTAGGGTTACTCGACCGAGTAAGTGGCTGACTCGGTCGAGTGGCCTAGCGCGTCAGCCGTCGGGCTTGGATAAGGGCCCACTCGATCGAGTGGGCTGGGCACTCGATCGAATGGCCCAGCTGGATTGCATGGGTCCGGTGTTTTGGACCGTGGATTGGATTTTTTATGGGTTTGTGTTTGACTTGGACTTTTGATGTTGTGAGGGGTTGTTTTGTATGTCTCAGAAACGACTTTGACCAGGGTTGACCCAATCGCTAAAAGGTCGGTTTTATTTCCGGTGTCGGTTTTGGCCCAAATTAGTCTTGTTTGACTCGGAACGGTCCACTGGGCCTGGATTTGAGGTTAGTTTTGTGAGATTTGTACTCCATAAGTGCTTTAGCCAAGAACTAATGGATTTGAGCCCATATCCGACCGCGTAGAAACACGTTAGCGTCCGATCATCATCGAGTGTTTTTTGAGAACTGCCATAGACATCTGGCAGTCAAAATGCGGGTGTCTATAGAGCCCCCACTCTGACTGAGGTTTGGACAAGGCGAAAGTCAGAGTAGCCACCAGGCCAATCGTGGATTGAAACCTGGCGGACTTCCGGTCGGGTCGTTTATAGTCCATTAGACTCGCGTGAAGGGCTCGTCGGCCATAAGCTAGAAGTCATACCTGAGCTGATGACGATAACTCCGTGGGAAATTGGACTTGTCGCATAAGTCCTGGGTGCGCCTGTATGTAGGCTCATCCCGTGTGATTCCGGGGAAATGCCACCTAGGGCCTTCCGGTGGGGAGATATGGTGGGCTGTATGTTCCTGTTTGAGTCGTACCTGTATAAGTCATATAAAATTTGCATGCAACACGTAGGTAGTAAAATGACTCGCGCTGGGGAAAACGATTTTTGAATTTTTGAATCTTTGAACCGAAATTTGACCTTGTCGAAAAGGATTTTTTTTCAAATGGCTAAATTTTGCAAATTTCAAAGTGGAATTTGAAGAGAGAGGCCTACCGACAGACTCGACTCTGGACGTGACCAGACGAGTTGACTGACACGACTAGACTCTCGGGGGGTTGGACCGTGACTCGGTAGGGGGTGGGCCACCTACCAAGACTCTTAAGTTGCGCTATTCCGTAGCCTAGGCGAGTGACAACACGGTCGAACATCGAAATGGGATGGATATGCTATAGGGGACTTCAGTAGTCTGTAATGAGACTGTTTTAGTCTGGTGCCCTTCTGGATCCCTGATTTTAGGGTACAGTCCAAAATGGGTATAGCTTCGAGTCCTGATAGATTCTTGTTTTCGACGGAGCCGAGTACTAGGACACACTACAGAAAAGAGGCTAGTTTTTTTGAAAATATTTGGATTATGTGAGTGGATGGAGAACTTCTGTCTAATAGAAGCCCCCAGGATGACAAAACTTGCTACTGAGAACATGACAGTGTCGCGACCGGAATAATGGTGCTTTTTGAATGTGTGTCAATGTGAGTGGTTGTGCCTCTGTTGAAAGGCTGCCTACGTATTCACATGTAGTGAAATCAAACCATCCCGTAGTTCAGTGGATTGGAAGATATATTATGGTGCCTAGTCTAATAGGACTTTGTGTGTAACTAGCCATATTGACGGTGTAGGCTAGGTGCATTCCCAATGATGTCTTGATCAAAGGGCTGGAATGGTTAGGATATTGATTCTGTGACTGCGAGCGTTCTCCGAGGTAGCCCCCAGAGGTGGTGTGAGCCATTTGGGCATGTTCTATGCCGACTGCAGGTTGAGTTCCCGTGTTTGGGGCTAGTAACAGGCTTGGATGTTTTTGGAAATGTGGAGCTAGGTTGTAAGTGGCTTTGATGTTTTGACATCTGGAGCTTGATTTTGTGGAGCTAAGGCTTCGAGGGTAAGGTATTGTAATATGGTAGGAAAGGGGGAAGTCGAGTAAAAATGACTCGGACTTTGATTAGGCAGGTTTGATGATACGGGATCTGACTTCCATGTCTGACCCTAATGGTTAGGGTATCCTATGGAGCTTGAATCCTCAAAATTCTGGGCTGTCTCTAGCCTAGGTCTCGGGAAGGTCTTGAGGGTTGTACTGTGGGAAGGCCAGATGTGGTGTTAGCTGACCAGCTTGATTGTTTCTTCCCTATTGAATTTGATCGTTTTAACTACGGTCATGGGTTCTTGAATATTTTTTGGTTGACCTCTTAGCCCCGGGCATGGGTTTTTTTGAATTTTTGTTGGTTGACCTCTCAGCCCCTGTCATGGGTTTTTTTTTGAATTTTTGTTGGTTGACCTCTGAGCCCCGGTCATGGGTTTTTTTTTGAATTTTTGTTGGTTGACCTCTGAGCCCCGGTCATGGGTTTTTTTTGAACTTTTCTTGGTTGACCTCTCAGCCCCGGTGTGGACATGACATAGGTCCACCTCGACGCGGCCACGCGCGGGTTTGGGGAGGCGAATGAATCTCCATATGAGATGGGTCGAATTGAATTTTAAATCGAACTAGGAGTCGCCACCGAATTTTGTTGTTATTCGGAACCATTCGAACCCACTCTATGTCGTAGTGGGCCATATTTAAAACATGGCCCATTTCCGATGTCGGAGCTTATCGGGTTCGTCCCTTAGCATTTGATACCGATACCGACATTATCGGATATCTTATATTGAATGACTCTCGCTGCCAATGGATTCGGACATCCGGAAACCATGGTTCTGAGTAAGGGGTGAGGGTACGTGTTGGGAAGTTCATTGAGAACACCCAACCCCGCCCGCACTTAGCGGCCTTTACTAAGATATCGTTCGTTTTTACGTACACGCATTAGTTCGACGGTTGAATGATATGCAAACATTATTTTCCTAAGTCATGCAAGAAAAATAAATAAATGGGTTGCTAAGTCGTTTAATGCATGTTAAACTAATAACGTCAAAGTTATTCTAGCATGTGAAGTTCGTTTTAGTCTAATAAAACGATAAAAACAAAATATGAAAATAAATTGCTACAAACACAAGAAAACGGGTTAGTAACGATTGAATAAATTGAATAAAGACGCAAATAAATAATATGCATGATTTTAGAAAAGACTTATGACACGTGATGGATTTGCACGCGTTGACCGAGGCCAAAGAAAAAGTATTTATCGAAATATGTCGCGAAAGTCGCTTTTTATGTAAGACTCGAAAATAATAAAAAATAGAAAAGCGAGGAAACGGAAAAAAAAGAGACTCGGCGAACCAGGCTGTTGCGCGAGTCGCCTGACAGGCGCGCGACCCGCGTGACAGCCTGTTCGCGTTTTTCTATTTTGTCGAAAAATCGTTAATTTTTGTAAATCGCGTACAAATATGGATTAATTTATGCCCGATTCATATTTTCGATATTCGTTGTATTCGATATTCGATTATGAAATTGATATCGAATAGTCGGAATGGATAAAAAAAAGTTTTTAGAAAAATCGTTTTGTAGAAAAAGCGATGTTTAAGAAAAATAATCGAGGAAAACGAAGAAGAAAGGGCCGTGGATTCAGCCCGCCATGCGAGTCGCCTGGGGGTGGCGCGACTCGCACGGTCTGCTGTCCCGGTTCCGTTGTTCGAGAAATTGTTAATTTCGATAGATCGCGTATAAATATGAATTAATTTATACTCGATCTATGCTTTCGATAATTTTCGTATCCGATATTCGATTATGAAATCGATATCGAATACTCGGAATGATTTTAGAAAAGGCTTTAAGAAAGTTTATTTTTGAATGAAAAGTAAGAAAAGAGAATTTTGAACGAAAAAGATATTAATTCTCTCCGCGTATAAACTCGTCGAATTTCGTTTTAAAAAAATGTAACGATTTTATTAGCATCAACGAGGATTGATTAATTTTGTTCTTGTTAGATACGATATTCGATTAGAGAGTCGATATCGTATTTTAAGAACGTTTATAAGAAAAAATAGTTTTTGTAGTATCGATTATTAGAAATAATGAATATGCGACGAACGACCCATATTAAAAATTCAACGGACGATGACCCATAAAAGAAACCGTGAGAAAGGAAGAGAAGAAAGAGAAGAATCGGGTTTTATTTACACCCTCAACCTACATGCTTTGTTTTCTCGGGATAAGGCTCGTCGGAAAGTGGTTTAAACTTAGGAGCGTCGAGATGATGCGGGATGAGTTAAGGTGTATGGTTGGACGTGTGGTTGGGCGTGTGGTTGGATGGTTTGTCGGGGTTTCGAGGCTTCTTCGGGAATATGTCGGGATTTGCTTTGAATTATTTCTACTAGATATCGAGGATGTATGTGTATTATGGCTGTAAAAACCGTGTCAAATCGTCTCCAAAACGTGTCTTTTGTGTTGGACGGGAGGTCCTATTTATAGGAATCGAGGTAGTCTTGCTTGTGTGACAAGAAATACCGGTTTGGATAGGAAATACGAGAGTTCGAGAGGAAACCAAAGTCTCGTTTCTTGGTGAAGGAGCCAAACATCTCGGCTGAAAGGGGAGTATTTTGGCTGTTTAGGATGTCTTGACCGAGTATTTGGAGCTCGGTCGGTGTCTGATTCGGTTTCTGGATAGAATTCCTACTTGAGATCGAATTCTACCTTCAACAGAGTTGTTTAACGTTCTCGAATCTGATTTTTTGGTAGTGTTGGAGTCCAAACCGGACACTTGAGGTGTCACGGTTTGTCCGCGAGTTTCGGGAAAAAATATCTTTGACCGGGTTTGACCCGGTCGCTAAAAGACGGTTTTACCCCTGGTGACGGTTTTGACCTAAATTAGTCTTATTTGACTCGAAACGACCCACTGGGCCTGGATTTGAGGTTGGTTTTGTAAGATTTGTACTCCGTAATAAGTCTAAACCAAATGTCCATGATTACGAGCCCATATCCGAGTCCATCAAAGCACGTTTACGTCCAATCATCATCGGGTGTTTGGCGGGAACTATTATAGACACCTGACGGTCAAAATGTGGGTGTCTACAGAGCCCCCACTCTGACTGAGGCTTGGACAAGGCAAAAGTCAGAGTAGCTAACAGGTCAATCAAGGATTAAAACCTGGCAGACTTCCGATCGGGTCGTTTAGAGTCTATTAGACCTGCGTGAAGGGCTCGCCAGCCATAGGATAGAAATCATACCTGGGTTGATTGCTGATAATGTCGTGGGAGCTATGGGTATACCTGTTTACAGGTACTTCATGCCTTAGAACTGCGCGGGAGCTTGCCTTGGAAGCTACGGGTATATCTGTTTACAGATATATCCTGATTCTTCAGAAAATGTCTCCTGAGCTTTCCACTGGGGAACTTTTCTTAGAATTTCTCGGGAGTCTTGGGTGTACCGGTATGCTGACATAATTTGTATGTAACATTTAGGTGAAACACAGACTCATGCTGGGGAAGAAATGATGATGATTTTTTTTGAAAATTTTTGAAAAGAAAAAATGCTGAATTTTTTTTTGAGAAGTTTGGAAATAGGGATGCTTGGGATGACTTTGATTACTAATCGGATTCTAACACATATTCCTGAGACTTTCTGGTTAGGCCTGCATGCCTAGATGAAGTAGGGGAAGTGATATAAAAGTCCTATCCCTGTGATGACTATGGAAAGGGATATCCTCTATTATAAATAGAGGGTTCTGGCTTTTATTTTTCATATTCCAACCCAAATCTTTTCTTCCACCTTAAAATCCCTTAGACTTTTTAGGATAAAAGAAACTATTCTTGCAATGGGTATTGATCATTTGACTGTGATGCTTCAGGCGTGGGCTCAGGACTTTCGAGACGAGGATAAAGTTCAGCTAACTCAAATGGGAATTGTGGCTTTATTCCCACTTCAGCGACTTAGGGTAGATTCGCACTTTCTCGATGCTTGCTTATCCTTTTGGGATACTACCCACCATGTTTTTGTATTTTCTCGAGGAGAAATATGTCCCCTCCCCGAAGAAATTGCACCTATAGGCGGTTGGTGCCCCCAATGCTCGTCCTGCCATTCCCCCATTTTATCCTGACCCAAGGAGGAGGTTAAGGGATTTCCTAGGTCTGTCGCATGCTGAGACAGCCCGTATGATGAAGGGAGATTCAGTTTCCCTATTTGACCTTTATTAATCCAGTTGGCGCAAGAATTACTTCTACCCATAGGCGTAGGGCTTTCGCCTTTTGTATGCAGCATCTATATGCTTTCGAAGGTCGGATGGATGTCGCTGACTCATGCTTGGGTGAGATCAGGCTAATTAGCATAGTTGACCAAATGGAGACAGGTCACAGCCCGGCTTGGCTGATAACCGGGGAGATTATTATGGGTCTTGATGTTAGAAGACTTGACCCGGATCGACAATTGACAGGACGCATCCGTCTTTTGCAGGTATTTAACCGTTTTTTTTTCTTTTTTTTCGAAAAATTGCCCGATTTTCCGAATTCTTTCCGAAATTTCGAATTTTCCGAAATTTTCGAAATTTCCAATTTTTCGAAAATTTTTGGTTTTTCCGAAATTTTTCGAAATTTCCAATTTTCGGAAATTTTGATTTTTTTCTTTTTTTGAATTTTCCGAAAATTCGAATTTTCGATTTTTTGATTTTTCGAAAGTTTTTGACTTTTCGAAAATTTTGCAGATCTGGTTATCCGAGCGTCTGTCAATCATAGAGTCCCCAGTGAATATATCCAGATATCGTAGCTGTCAGATTGGCTCAAGGTCCCGACGAATAAGCTCAAGTCATCATATAAATCGGAAGTATTGGGATGAAGAGCTAACATTCCATGGTGGCCCTTTGATTAGATGGAATGTCATCTGGTGGTTCCTTTCAAGACTGACGGGGTTAGCTAGAAGGGACAAGGCTCGTTACTTGGTGATCTTGTCTTTGGTCGGGACTGTCCATATCTACCCGGATCGTATTCTGAGACAGTTCGGTTCGTTTCAGCAGATCCCCGAGACTGAAGCAATAATTAGCGTTTCGCTCCAATTGACGGACGCTATGTGTGACACGTGGCTGCAGCGATGGTTTACCCGTGTCATATGGACCATACCCCGCCCTTGTCAAACCACTTGGGTTTCTGAATCATATCGAAAACGGACCTCTGAAGAATCCCAGGAGACCCGTAAAACTTTGAAGACTAACGAGGCTTTTGACTTGGCCCGTCGAGAATCAGCAAAAGACAATAGGCGGTTCTTTGATAAAGAAGAGACTCCAACTACCTTTGCTGAGCCGGGGTCGGGTTCTAAGTCGAAAACTAGGACTCGAGCTAATGAGACCAGTGCTAGTGACTTGGAGAGAAGGCTCGGACCGAAACTAGCGGTCCGAGATAGGCTAGGTCCGTGTGAGGTGACCGGGGAGTCGAGCTTGAAAAAACGAGTCCGGGTTAAGGAGATTCCCTTGGTGATTAGGGAGCGTTCACCTCCACGTCGACGCCGGTGGACCGAAAAGGAAACTAAGGACAAAGGAAAGGGAAAAATGCCTTAGTATTTTTTTATTATTTTAGTATTAGTATTATTTATTGTGTGCTGGATTTTTTTTTTTTGTAACTTTCCGGATTTGTCGGATTTTTTTTTTTTGAAATAAATAAAGAAGTTTATTAAAGAACCGTTCCTGTTTTCTTTTCTTGATTGCAGTGGTTGTGCCCTTTTGAGGGCTGCCTACGTATCCACAATAAATGGAATCAAACCAAACGTAGTTCAGACTTAATTTGCAATTTCGAAATACATCAAGACTATTGGTTCAAGATGTTTGTAACAGTAGAATAAATAATTCTAGCTTTTGGCTTGTCTTTAAAAGTTTATGTTTGAAAAGATTTTTTTTAATAAACTTTTGCAAATGACATTGAGAGAGGTGGGTTGAGGGTAGTAACGCTTCAGCTGGTCCAGGTTAGTTGGGTTGACAAACTCGTTCCCGTCTAGATCCGTTAGCATTACGGCTCCACCTGATAGAATCTTCTTTACCAGATACGGCCCGGCCCAAATAGGTTTGAATTTTCCCCTTGGGTCTACTGGTAATAAAGCTCGAACAGACTTGAGAACCAAATCTCCTTCTTTGATGTTTCTGGGCCTCACCCTTTTGTTGAAAGCCCGTTGGATTCTCTTCTGATAGATTTGTATATTATTGAGGGCACGAGATCGTCGTTCGTCTAAAAGGACTAGCGAGTCATATCATGCTCGAACCCAATCAGCTTCGGGTACTTGACTCTCGAGTAGGATTCTGAGTGATGGCACCTCTAACTCAACAGGCTGGACAGCTTCCATCCCGTATGTAAGGTAATACGGCGTTGCCCCGGTCGCAGTACGAATCGAGTTTCGATATCCCCAAAGTACAAATGGTATTTTGTCGGGCCAATCCCGTTAATTATCAGCCATCTTTTTGAGTATGGTGACAATTGTTTTATTAGCCGCTTCTACCGCTCCATTGGTTTGGGGTCGGTATGGTGAAGATGTGTGCCTCTGAATTTTGTACTTGGTGAGCAAGGATGTTGTTTCGGCTTGAAAGTGGGTCCCGTGGTCACCGATGAATTCATGAGGGATCCCATACCGGCATATTATCTTATTTTGAATGAATTTGGCAACATGGCTGGCGTTGAGAATACGATAGGATTCAGCTTTGACCCATTTGGTGAAATAGTCGATTGCCACCAAAATGAAGCAGTGTCCTCCGGTTCCCGAGGGGTTTATTTTTCCGATTATATCGATTCCCCATGTTGAAAATGGCCAGGGTGATGTCATGGTGCATAGCAGGGATGGTGGCATATGTTGTACATTGGCAAAAATTTGACAATTATGGCAATGTCTAACATACAGCTGGCAGTCGGTTTCCATGCTATTCCAGTAGTATCCGAGCCTCATGATCTTCCGGACTAACATCTGGGCATTCATGTGTGGGCCGCATTCGCCATCATGTACTTCAGCCATAACTTTTTCAGCGTTGGTTTTATCGACGCATCGAAGGAGAGCCCCATGTGCTGTCTTTTTGTAGAGTTGCCCATCGTTGGTGCGGATGAACTGGGTTGCCAGTCTTCGCAGGGCCTTTCTGGCTCGGTTGTCAGCCCCGGGTGGATATTTCCCGGTTGCTAGGTATGTCAACACAGCTTGATACCATGGCTCGGGATCAGGTATCTCGATTTCTTCGATGTCGTGGATATATGCTGGCTCGGATCGTCTTTCGACACAGATTGGCATACTGGTCATATGGTCGGGAATATTAGCAAAGATGCCAGTTTTGAGAGTGCATCTGCGAACTGATTTTCTTCCCGAGGTAGGTATATATATTCTACCTTCTGGAACTGTTTCTCGAGATCCCTTACTCGTGCCTGGTAGGCCACGAGATTAGCATTTCGAGTCTTCCATTTTTGGAGTGCTTGATTAATGACCAGAGATGAATCACCGTGTACTCGGAGGTTTGTGACCCCTAAGTCGGCGGCGGCTTTTAGCCCGTGGATACATGCTTCATACTCAGCGGCATTATTAGTGACGTCGAAGTCTAATTTGATGGATACGCGAGTATGTTCCCCTCTTGGCGAGATTAGGAGAATCCCGACTCCAAATCCTCGGAAATTAGATGCCCCGTTAAAGTATAAGTCCCACGCTTTGGTGTCAGTGTGGAAAATGTCTTCATCCGGGAAGGACCAAGTGTCGGTGTGTCCTTCTTCGGTTATGGGACTGTCAGCGAGAAATTCGGCTACTATTCGTCCTTTGATGGCTTTCAATGGTACGAACTTCAGATCGAACTCTGCCAACATCAGGGTCCATCTTGATATCCTGCCGTTGAGGATGGGTTTTTTGAAAAGCTACTTGATGGGATCCATTCTAGATAATACCTGTACCTCGTAACTGAGCATGTAATGTCGGAGCTTCTTAGTGGCCCAGACCAGAGCTAAACACGTCTTTTCGAGCATGGTGTATTTACACTCGTACTCTAAAAACTTCTTGCTGATGTAGTATATAGCCCGTTCTTCGGAGTTGACCGTTTGGGCTAGCATAGCCCCCATGGCTGTCTCTGTCGTGGTTAGATATAGTGACAAAGGCAAACCGTGCTGAGGTGGCATCAGGACCGGTGGTGAGGCCAGAATTTCCTTGATTCTATCAAAGGCTGCTTGACATTGTCGTCCCATAGTAACCGTTCTCCTATTTTCAGCTTCTTGAAGATCGGTTCACACACCATGGTTAGCTTTGAAATGAACCTGCTAATGTATTGGACTTTTCCGAGAAATCCTCTTATCTCCTTTTCAGTTTTGGGGGGCTGCATCTCGGTGATGGCCTTGATTTTGGCTGGATCGACTTCGATACCTCGTTGGCTAACGATATGACCCAGTAATTTGCCAGATGTTACCCCGAAACTGCATTTCTGAGGGTTTAGCCTCATGTTGTATTTGCGTGATTGGGTGAAGAACTTTCTCAGGGCGGTGATGTGACCATCCCTGTCTTTGGAATTGACGATCATGTCGTCCACGTAAACTTCCACTTCTTTATGCATCATGTCATGTAATAAAGTTGTGGCGGTTCGTTGATAGGTGGCCCCGGCATTGATGAGACCAAATGGCATAACAGTATAGCAATAAGTACCCCAAGGTGTAATGAAGGTGGTCTTATCCATATCTTCTTCTGCCATTTTTATCTGGTTATACCCCGCATACCTGTCCATAAATGATAGAAGGGCATGGTCAGCTGTGTTATCCACCAGTATATCGATGTGTGGTAACGGGAAATCGTCTTTCGGGCTCGCCTTGTTAAGATCCCGAAAGTCTACATAGACACGAACCTTACCATCCTTTTTAGGGACTGGTACTATGTTTGCAACCCAATCTGGATACTCGGAGACTCGTATGAACCCAACCTTGAATTGTTTGTCGACTTCCTCCTTGACTTTGAGGGACCATTCGGGCCTCATGCGTCGGAGTTTTTGTTTAACCGGCTTGAACCCTTCCTTGATCGGTATATGGTGCTCGGCTATTCCGCGATCAATCCTCGGCATGTCCTTGTAGGACCATGCGAAGACGTCTTTGAATTCTTGAAGGAGAACTATGAATTGTTGTTTCTCCTCGGGATCTAAGGATAATCCTATCTTAAGCATCTGAGGTTCTAAGGTTGTTCCCACGTTGATGGATTCGGTTTCTTCGATTACTGGATTGCGGGATTCCCTTTGCTCTAGTTGCTCGATCAGATGTGGAGGCAAGGATACCTGTTCGTCGGGTTTCTCAATGTCAATGCACATAATATTTTTGGAATTGAGAAAGTTTTGAAAATGAGACAAGTCGTAAGCAGAACGGTTGTTATTATTGATCATGAATTGAGAAAATAGCTCGAAGAGAGCTGCCATCTGATCACTAGTCAGTGGCGGGATAGGTAGGGTGCCCGGGACAGACCCCGAGGCACCAGGAATAGCTAAAGGGAGAGGGGGAGTTACAGGACTGACCCTAGCACCGGACTCACTAGACTCAATCTTAGACTCTGACTCGGACTCCGACTCAGACTCAGACTCAGATTATGGCATTTCCCCTTCCCCTGTGATCAGCTTGTAAGTCCTTCCTTGACTGTCAGTCCACTTGACAGTCTTCCTCCAGGCTCTGCTCCCGGTCCCGGATCCGACTTCTGAGATCAGTTTGGATGGATCAAAGGTGCGGCTACGGAGAATGAGGCTGACCAGCTCTTCCTTCGGTGTTGGGGTCGCGAGTTCCTCTCCAAAAAGCAGCCCCAGTGCGGGCTCAGCATTCTTAGTATCTTCGGACTGAATAAGAGCAAAGATGTCATCTGGTATGTAGTTGCAGACCTGGGCCGAGTGGGTCCCAGGGAGCATGGTTGTGGGCCGATATAGGCCAGTTTTGACGGTCTCGAACACTGGAGTGACAAAGATAATCTTGTCGGTTCCGGTTTGACTCATGTTTTTTGGGGTTAGGGTGTAGCCCAGGCCTGTTTGAGTCCTCCAGTTGTCCAGAACTTCGAGGATTTTTCCTGCAGGGAGATCGGGCCTTGATGTAACCCCCGGTAGAAAGCCCAGATTTTGCAACATTCGGTCAAGGCGAACCGTAAAGTAGAGTCGGAAAAGGTATTCTTCGTTGATAACCCCTATGAAGTCGAAGCCCCAAAGATCGGTACGGCCCGAGGTGTTGCAGTTAGCCACAGTCATAGGTGTGGCTTCTAGGGTGATGACGGTGTCGTGCAAAGGTAGCTTAATTTTCCGATGCAGGGTGGAGGATACAGCCCTGGTTGCATGGATCCAAGGTCTTTCTAAAAGAAGGTTAAAGGAAGAAGTCACGTCGATCACTTGAAATTCCAGCTCCTTCTCTATTGGGCCTGTTATGATAGTGAGTTTTGTGGCTCCGGCTACTGACTTTGGGCTTCCGTCAAAAGCCTGAATGGTTTGAGCTGTGGGAATGTAGTCGGCCTCGGTGATGCCGAGGGCTTTGGCGGTCCTCAAGGGGAGGACGTTGACTGCTGACCCGTCGTCAATTAGGGTCATAGGTAGATACTTTCCACGGCATATGAAAGTGATGTAGAGGGCCATGTTGTGGGCTGGCCCAAATGGTGGTAGATCAGCATTGGAGAAGGTAATCAGTGGGCCTTCTTCTTTGGATTTCCCCTTTAGGTGGGGCAGAACCGTGGCTACCATTTCAGCTGGAGTAGCCATAGAGTCGATTTTGACTTGATCGAGGGCCTTAGTGAGTGCCTCTCAATGTTCCTGGGAGCTAACTAAGAGTTGCCATATAGAGAGGTCAACTCGAGTCTTGCTCAGCTGCTTTACAAGAGCCTTTTCAGCAGTTGGCTCTTCTGGGGCGGGCTCCACCCTAAGTGGCTCGGCAATGATGAGGGCTTGACTAGTGGCTAAGACCTTGGACTTAACCTTCTGAATCTCCTCGGGCGTGATGGGGACAGCTTCCCCTTTTGTGAGGTAGACGTCGTCTTCGTCGTCGCACCAGATCCCGTTTATTTGCGGGATAAATGGAGAAATGAGGTGTGAGCAATCCACTATTTCCCCAGAGAAGATGGCGTGAGTGGCCAACAGGTTATCCTTGTTGTTGGGTTTACCCCCGGGCAAAGGGATTTTCCCGTTTTTGATGAGATCTTGGATAAGGTGCTTTAGCTTCCAACATTTCTCCGTATCGTGTCCCTTACCACGATGGTACTGACAGTAGGCCTGGAGGTTGTAGGCCTTGGAGCGTCGCTCGACCGGGAGATCAGGTGTTGGGCCTATCGGGGTGATTAGGCGTTTTGATGAAAGCCTCTGCAGAGCATTCTCATAGTTGGTGCCTATGTCGGTGAATACCCGGGGGGTGGTATTCTTCTGGGACGAGGTATCAAGTGCGTTTACCTCGTCAAAAATACTTCGAGTGGCAGCAGTAGATGTGGGCTTGCTTGTTGATGAGCTAGCCCCTTGGTATCCCTTGGCGGAGGCCTTAGTAAGGCTTTCCAACCTTAAATCATCTTTGATTCTCGTTCCCATTTCAGTTAGGACCGCGAAGCTAGGTATGATGGCGTACCGGAGATGGACCCAGTAAGCTGGAAGAAGGTTCTTGACGAAGGCTTCAACCAACACTTTTTCACTGGGCTTATCGACCAGTTTGACGCTTTCAGCCCTCCAGCGTTGAAGGTATTTTGTGAATCCTTCCTTAGGTTCCTGGGCCATTACTTCCAGGGTGCGCATAGTGGTTTGGATTTCCGTGTTGTCGGCGTAGTTCCGAGCGAATTCCGTTGCCACGTCGTCCCAAGTTTTGTATTTCTTGGAATCGAGCCGGTAGTACCAAGCTCTCGGGTGCTTCTCGAGAGAAGAAGCGAACAGGTGCTTGAACATGTTGGACTTAACCCCCTTAAGGGCCATGAACTCCTTGAAGGCCCGGATATGGTGGACCGGGTCTTCAGTACCCTCAAACATTGGCAGGCCCGTCAAATTGAGATTGGCGGGTAGTTCATCGGTCAACGGTGTGTAGGTCCGAGCATTCTCCGTGTGGATGGAGTTTTGGGTCGACAGATGGACCTGTTCTTGCAGTTTGTGGACTGCGCTGGCCAATTCAGCTAAAGGCCCAGTAGTGTCGACACTGCCGCTAGGGGTTCCCTGCTCTACGACACTTACCCGGGTAAGGATGGCGATCTGGTCCCCTCTCATCGACGTGATCATGTTGTCCAGCTTGGTCAATGAGGCCTTTAATTCATCTATGGCTTGTTGCGTCATGGCTCGGGTGTGGGGTGGCCTGTCTGTAAGGGCACCGCGTAATCAGTAACTGAACCAGATCTTAGAATCAAAAGTACATCCCGAGCAAGGAAAAGACTAAACGAGAAAAAAGACCGGAAACTGACTTCTAGATGGATGACGCGTGGACGACGGTCTTTCTTTAGGATTTTGGCAAAGTGGGCCTAGTCCTGTGAGTAGAAAGACCTACGTGTGAGCTAATCCCCAGACTTTGGACTCGAGTGTGTAAACGGGCTTCCCTTTGCAGGAGTTTGTCTTACGAAGGTGGGTCGTGCCTTGACAAATAAGGCGGACTGGGATGGGGTGGAAATCCGTGATGTAGGATCGACGGAGTTTCGACGCTATAGACTCTTACAACCTATGACAAGACCCGACACTGCTAAATACGGGAAATCCTAAAAAGAAGAGTGTTTTGAAAAGAGAATTTGGATTTGAAAACCGAAGAAAGTCGGGTAGGATGGTCCGATTTTTTTGAAAACCGAGAAAAAGGTCATCGGGCCGAGATTTCGGGCTTTTTTTTTTTGAAAAGGTTTGGACAGAATACCGACTAAAAAATAGGCTATTTTGAGTCAAAATCATAAGTCCTAAATTCGGTAGCTTTCCGGGATTTGAAAAAGTAGATGAGTTTGAAAAGATGTAAGTTTTTTTTTTTGAAGATGACGGTTTTTGAAAAAGACCAAAGAAGATCAAGTAGCATGTAGTCATGGAAACAGTATAACGACGCCATGTATGCTCTTAGTCTAAGTCTCGGTCGGTCGAATAGGGTCTATACCAAGAACGATCGCATTCTCGCAAATCAGGACGAACTTCCTAAGCCGAGTTTATCTTAGAACCTGCCGTAAAACCCATGCGAGTTCCGCCATCGAAGTCTTTAGTGCACCCATGTAGGAATGCACCGTGGTATAGTGGGACGTCGGTCACAAGTAACCGGCCCGGGAAAGAATTGGGTTATGCATGAACCATTGAACTAAAACGTGTACATTACTAATCGAACGATTTCTTTTCGAGTCTCACCCTGAGGATGCCGATGGTAAGTGACACATCAGTTAATCCCCAGCGGAGTCGCCAAATTGTGGACATGACATAGGTCCAACCCGACGCGGCCACGCGCGGGTTTGAGGAGGCGAATGAATCTCCATATGAGATGGGTCGAATTGAATTTTAAATCGAAGTAGGAGTCGCCACCGAATTTTGTGGTTATTCGGAACCATTCGAACCCACTCTATGTCGTAGTAGGCCATATTTAAAACATGGCCCATTTCCGATGTCAGAGCTTATCGGGTTCGTCCCTTAGAATTTGATACCGATACCGACATTATCGGATATCGTATATTGAATGACTCTCGCTGCCAATGGATTCGGACATCCGGAAACCATGGTTCTGAGTAAGGGGTGAGGGTACGTGTTGGTAAGTTAATTGAGAACACCCAACCCCGCCCGCACTTAGCGGCCTTTACTAAGATATCGTTCGTTTTTACGTACACGCGTTAGTTCGACGGTTGAATGATATGCAAACATTATTTTCCTAAGTCATGCAAGAAAAATAAATAAATGGGTTGCTAAGTCGTTTAATGCATGTTAAACTAATAACGTCAAAGTTATTTTAGCATGTGAAGTTCGTTTTAGTCTAATAAAACGATAAAAACAAAATATGAAAATAAATTGCTACAAACACGAGAAAACGGGTTAGTAACGATTGAATAAATTGAATAAAGACGCAAATAAATAATATGCATGATTTTAGAAAAGACTTATGACACGTGATGGATTAGCACGCGTTGACCGAGGTCAAAGAAAAAGTATTTATCGAAATATGTCGCGAAAGTCGCTTTTTATGTAAGACTCGAAAAGAATAAAAAATAGAAAAGCGAGGAAACGAAAAAAAAAGAGACTCGGCGAACCAGGCTGTTGCGCAAGTCGCCTGACAGGCGCACGACCCGCGTGACAGCCTGTTCGGGTTTTTCTATTTTGTCGAAAAATCGTTAATTTTTGTAAATCGCGTACAAATATGGATTAATTTATGCCCGATTCATATTTTCGATATTCGTTGTATTCGATATTCGATTATGAAATCGATATCGAACAGTCGGAATGGATAAAAAAAGTTTTAAGAAAAATCATTTTGTAGAAAAAGCGATGTTTAAGAAAAAAAATCGAGGAAAACGAAGAAGAAAGGGTCGTGGATTCAGCCCGCCGTGCGAGTCGCCTGGGGGTGGCGCGACTCGCACGGTCTGCTGTCCCGGTTCCGTTTTTCGAGAAATTGTTAATTTTGATAGATCGCGTATAAATATGAATTAATTTATACTCGATCTATGCTTTCGATATTTGTCGTATCCGATATTCGATTATGAAATCGATATCAAATACTCGAAATGATTTTAGAAAAGGCTTTAAGAAAGTTTGTTTTTGAACGAAAAGTAAGAAAAGAGAATTTTGAACGAAAAAGATATTAATTCTCTCCGCGTATAAAATCGTCGAATTTCGTTTTAAAAAAATTGTAACGATTTTATTAGCATCAACGAGCACTGATTAATTTTGTTCTTGTTAGATACGATATTCGATTAGAGAGTCGATATCGTATTTTAAGAACGTTTATAAGAAAAAAAACAGTTTTTGTAGTATCGATTATTAGAAATAATGAATATGCGACGAACGACCCATATTAAACATTCAACGGACGACGACCCATAAAAGAAAACGTGGGAAAGGAAGAGAAGAAAGAGAAGAATCGGGTTTGATTTACACCCTCAACCTACATGCTTTGTTTTCTCGGGATAAGGCTCGTCGGAAAGTGGTTTAAACTTGGGAGCGTCGAGATGATGCGGGATGAGTTAAGGTGTATGGTTGGACGTGTGGTTGGGCGTGTGGTTGGATGGTTTGTCGGGGTTTCGAGGCTTCTTCGGGAATATGTCGGGATTTGCTTTGAATTATTTCTACTAGATATCGAGGATGTATGTGTATTATGGCTGTAAAAACCGTGTCAAATCGTCTCCAAAACGTGTCTTTTGTGTTGGACGGGAGGTCCTATTTATAGGAATCGAGGTAGTCTTGCTTGTGTGACAAGAAATACCGGTTTGGATAGGAAATACGAGAGTTCGAGAGGAAACCAAAGTCTCGTTTCTTGGTGAAGAAGCCAAACATCTCGGCTGAAAGGGGAGTATTTCGGCTGTTTAGGATGTCTTGGCCGAGTATTTGGAGCTCGGTCGGTGTCTGATTCGGTTTCTGGATAGAATTCCTACTTGAGATCGAATTCTACCTTAAACAGAGTTGTTTAACGTTCTCGAATCTGATTTTTTGGTAGTGTTGGAGTCCAAACCGGACACTTGAGGTGTCACGGTTTGTCCGCGAGTTTCGGGAAAAAATATCTTTGACCGGGTTTGACCCGATCGCTAAAAGACGGTTTTACCCCTGGTGACGGTTTCGACCCAAATTAGTCTTATTTGACTCGAAACGACCCACTGGGCCTGGATTTGAGGTTGGTTTTGTAAGATTTGTACTCCGTAATAAGTCTAAACCAATAGTCCATGATTACGAGCCCATATCCGAGTCCATCAAAGCACGTTTACGTCTAATCATCATCGGGTGTTTGGCGGGAACTATTATAGACACCTGACGGTCGAAATGTGGGTGTCTACACCCGGTCATGGGTTTTTTTGAATGTTGGTTGACCTCTTAGCCCCGGTCACGGGATCTTGAATTTTTTTTGGGTTGACCTCTTAGCCCTGGTCATGGGTTTTTTGAATTTTTTTTCGTCCAGTTTTTTTTGTTGGTCAGACTGACACCAAAGGTAAGGGTTGCTTGATCTTATTGGATGGGTGTTTATTGTGGGAAATGGGCTTGCCTCCCGTCTTGAACCCAAACTATGAGACTACCCAGATTTGTCATAGGATTTGACATCGCTCCCGCTACGGGTAGTTATGTGACTTTTCTATACCAGACATGGAATAGGTAAAAGGAAAACACGGGCTCGTTCTCCTGCAGTCATTACAGATGTGCCTATAATAGTCACATGCGTGTTCTCACAGTGTACGATGGTGTTCATCATGTTCTCGGAAACACACAAGGAAAGTATATAAGAGAAATAATATTGAAAGCTGATTTTATAAAAGTTTGAAAAAGAGGACAGAATACAACTGACTCTGACTCTGACTTTGACTTTGAAATAGAACATCCTAGACTCAGACTCAGACTCGGACTTAAATCAAATCTGGACTCTCGGATGATGTTGTCATTAGTCGTCGGCTTCTAAGGACTCGAGTTGATGTCCAGTATAGCCTTCTGTAGAAGCTTCACCCAGATCTTTATTATGTCGAAGATCGTCTTCAATCCTAATGCCCATTTCGGTAAGCACCGCAAAGTTTGAAATGCCGGCATACCTAATATAGACACGGTAGGAAGGTAGGAGGTTGTTGATGAATGCCTCAACTAGTGTCTTCTCGTTGGGCTTGTCTACCAACTTTACACTCTCGGCCCTCCATCTTTGAAGATATTTAGTGAACCCTTCTTTGGGCTCTTGGGCCATCACTTCTAGAGTACGCATTGTAGTCTGGATCTCGGTATTATCAGCATAATTCCGAGCGAACTCTGTTGCCATGTCATCCCAAGTCGGGTATTTCTTGGAATCGAGCCTGTAGTACCAGGCTTTAGGGTGATTTTCGAGGGAAGAAGCGAACAAGTGTCTGAACATGGTGGACTTCACCCCCTTGACAGCCATAAATTCTTTGAAAGCCCGGATGTGGTGGACCGGGTCTTCGGTACCCTCAAACATTGGTATGCCCGTAAGGTCGAAGTTGTCGGGCAGTTCATCATTCAGGGGTGAATAGGTACGGGCATTTTTCGTGTGGATCGAGTTATTTGTTGACAAATGGACCTGCTCTTCAAGTTTGCGAATAACGCTGATTAATTCAGCTATGGGCCCAGTGGGCTCAGATCCAGCAACAGGAGTCCCTTTTTCCACGGAACTTAGACGGGTGGCCAAGGTCGCTTGGTCAGTCTGGATGGTAGTCAATTGAGTTTCCATCTTGGCCAGCGCGGCCTTCAGTTCGTCTAAAGTTCCTTGCATCTTTTGATGTCTGGTTTGCAGTGGCCTGTCTGTAAGAATACCGCATAATCAGTAAAGTTGCTTCGGAACTCAAATTCACCAAGGCATAGGAAATAGCGCGGGAGGAGAGACGACTCCGGTTTGACTCGGGTTAGACTCCCCTAAGACAAATGTGTAGGGTACGATTCTCGGAGTGACTGTGATTAATCACTCCGTCGGAGAATAGCCCCCAATGTGAGACTAAGGACTTAGATGGCGTGGCATCTTAAGTGACTCGAAAGTGAGGTGTGTAAGACACGACCCTTAGAGCAACCGTGATTGATCGCTCTGCTAGAGAGTAGCTCCCGAGTGGGGTTGAAGATTTTGTTAAGACTAGATTGTTTGACGAGTGACCCTTAGACGTAAGGATCACGAACCTTTTGCTATAGGGCTATGCCTTGTAAAAGGTTGACTTGGAAAAGACACCTAGACGGGTGACTTGTGAAAGGTGGGCCTCCGTTAGGATTCGGTTATGTGGGCCAAGTCCTGTTCGAAGGAAGGTCCATGTGAGATATTTCACAGACTTTGGACTCGATTGTGTAGACGGGCCCTCCCTTGTAGGAGTATGTCCTACAAAGGTGGGCCCTGCCTTAGTCTAATAAGGCGGACTGGGATAGGGAAGAAACTCGTGATGTAAGATCGACAAAATTTCGACGCTAGAGACTTCGAAGACTTATGACATGACCCGACACTGCTAAATACGGGAAGTCCTAAGAAGAGGAAGGTTTTGAAAATGGATTGTCTTTGAAAATCTGAGAAAACTCGGAGGAGGGCCCAACTTTTCGAAAAGACGGAAAGATGTATTGGGCCACGGGTTTTGAAAGTTCGAAAGTAATTTCGAGTTTTGAAACGGGCATAATACCGGCTAGAAAATAGGCTATTTTGAGTAAAATCATAAGTCCTAAATTCGGTATGTCCCGGGTTTTGAAATCGAACATCTTGAAAAAGATGTATTTTTGAAAAGTTGACGGTTTTTGAAAATGACACAGAAACCAAGTAGCATGTAGTCAGGCAAGCATTATAACGACGCCATGTATGCTTTACACTAAGTCTCGGTCGGTCTAGAGGGTCTATATCGGTGTACATAGTCTAGACGTTGATCGGGACGGACACTCTAAATCGAGTTGATCTTAGAACATGCCACGAAACTCACTCGAATCGACTATGGACACCTTTTGACATATCCATATTGGAGTATATCAACGGTATAGTGGGACGTCGGTCACCAGTACCGGCCCAGGAAAATATGGGTTATGCATGAACCGTAAAACTAAAACGCGTATTGTACTAGTCAAACGATTTCTATTCGAGTCTCACCCTGAGGATGCCGATGGTAAGTCACGCATCAGTTAATCCCCAGCGGAGTCGCCAAATTGTGGACATGACATAGGTCCACTCCGACGCGGCCACGCACGGGTTTGGGGAGGCGAATGAATCTCCATAAGAGAATGGATCGAATTGAAATTTAAATCTATGTGGAGTCGCCACCGAACTTTGTGGGAGTTCGGGCCCGTTCGAACCCACTCTATGTCGTAGTGGACCGTGTACAAAATACGGCCCATTTCCGATGTCAGAGTTTATTGGGCTCGTCCCTTTGCATTACGATACCGATACCGTCACTACCGGTTATCGTGTATATGACTCTCGTGCGCCAACGGTTTCGGGCATCCAGAAACCAAGGTTCTGAGTAAGGGGTGAGGGTACGTGTTGGGAAGCCCACAAAGGACACCCAACCCCGCCCGCACATTAGCGGCCTCTACTAAGATATCGAAAGACTCTCTAATACGCGCGTTAGTTGAACGGGAAAATGTTATGCAAACAGTGTTTTCCCTAAGCATGTGAGAAATTGAAAGGGTTTCTATGTCGATTTAATGCAATTAATTCTAACGTCAAAGTTGAATTTTAGCAGGTGGGTTCATTTTAGTACGATAAAATAAACAACCAAAATTGACAAAAGAAACAACAAACGGTTAGTAACGGTATAACGATATTAACGGTTTATGCAAATATTGAATTGTGTAGAATGATGCAAATGAGTTAATGCATGGTTTTGAAAAGATGTTTCACGTGATTAATTAGGCACGTGTTGACCTAAGTCATAAAAAACGGTTAACGAGACTCGAATGCTATTGTAGGACTCATGGTTTAACGTGATAAAGGGCCACTCGACCGAGTCATTGTGGGACTTGACCGAGTGGACCTCTGAAAAAGGTTCTGTCCGGATTTCATGAACCTACTCGACCGAGTTACTGACCAGCTCGGCCGAGTGCATTACCACTCGATCGAGTCATTGCGAGACTCGACCGAGTGGAGGTCATTCAGACCTTTCTACCTCGATTTTGGGGTGCCACTCGACCGAGTGGACTTGGCACTTGGTCGAGTGCCCCCCTGTACGAATCAGTGTTCGTTTGCAATTTTGTATCGGTTTCGAAATTGCTTTTGATTTTTGATAATTTGATGAGTTTGTTGAATCGTGCATAAGTATTGTGAAATTTATGCTCGAAACTTAGTCTCAATACTCGTCATATCCCATATCCGATTATTGAATTGATATGGAATACTAGAGTGAAAATAAAAGAAAAAAATTGCTTTGAGTCGTTTTAAATTAACTACCGCGATATGAATAGATTTTCTCCGCGTTTAATAATGTCGTGATTCTAGCGAATCATATGACTATTATTTTAGCATCAACGAAAAAAAATTGCATTAGTTAATTAAATTGACTAGATCGTTAGATTCGACATCCAATTATGGAATTGGTATCGACTCTAACGGATCGACACTTTGCTTGAATTAGAGAACTTGATTCCCTCGGCTTTTCCAACATCGAAATATATCCCTAGAGATTGTGATGTCGGATCCGCGTCAACGGGTTTCGACCCTTATTAAAATAAAATGCTTGTTTTGGAAAATCGATGTGAATATGCAATGCAGCCGAAAATAAACGAATTATTGTTTAGGTTGACACGTTTCAATAATCAAGCGATCGGGGTGATGGGATAAGCGACCGGCAACGCTGTGTGCAGTACACTTGTATATTCGGGTTTTCTTATCCCACCATCACTCACACTCGACGCAAATTCACGAGTATTTTAATGTTTTATAATACTAGCGATATTAGGACGCGAATAAGATTAAAAAAACGAGACTGCTATGACGATGAGGACGACGCACGACGCGAGAAAAGAGAAAAAAGAAGAGAAAAGCGGGAATTGGCACCCACAACCTACATGTTTCTTATGCTCGGACGGGACTCGTAGTGACGGATTGCACGGGAGTTCAAGTATGTAAATTAAGATGTGGTGGTTAGGGTTTCGATTTTCTAAAGCTAGGTTTAGGGTTTGAGTATTGTAGAATTTAGGGTTTTGATTAGGGACAAAAAAAGTTGTTGAAAGTTGTGTTGCATGGGGTGTTTATATAGGCAAAGCCTAGGACCCCGGTTAGGGTTACTCGACCGAGTAAGTGGCTGACTCGGTCGAGTGGCCCACCGCGTCAGCCGTCAGGCTTGGATAAGGGCCCACTCGATCGAGTGGGCTGGGCACTCGATCGAGTGGCCCAGCTGGATCGCATGGGTCCGGTGTTTTGGACTGTGGATTGGATTTTTTATGGGTTTGTGTTTGACTTGGACTTTTGATGTTGTGAGGGGTTGTTTTGTTTGTCTCGGAAATGACTTTGACCAGGGTTGACCCAATCGCTAAAAGGTCGGTTTTATTTCCGGTGTCGGTTTTGGCCCAAATTAGTCTTGTTTGACTCGAAACGGTCCACTGGGCCTGGATTTGAGGTTAGTTTTTTGAGATTTGTACTCCATAAGTGCTTTAGCCAACAACTAATGGATTTGAGCCCATATCTGAGCGCGTAGAAACACGTTAGCGTCCGATCATCATCGGGTGTTTTTTGGGAACTGCCATAGACACCTGGTAGTCAAAATGCAGGTGTCGACAATGAGGATCACAGATTTTTTATGCCAAGCATTGCAAATAAAAGATATTGACATATTGAATGCTCTTCATTATCTTTCAATTACGAAAGGTAAACTTCAAGACATGAAAGAAAATGGTTAGGGTGATTTAATTGAGAAGGTTAGATATTTTTGTCATGAACATGATATTTCTATGCCAGATATGTCCGCTCCTTACAAGAAAGGGTTGAGAAATTGTGAAAAGAATATCACAAATGAACATTATTATTGTGTTAACATATTTTATTTTGTGATAGACTTTCAATTGGCAGAACTTGATAGAACATTTACGGAGAGCTCAAGGGAGATTCTTATACTTGGTGCTTCATTTGATCCACGCCATAATTTTCGAGCATTTAAAAGTGAAGATATCTCTAAGCTTGCTCTAAAGTATTATCCGTTAGACTTTTCATCAAATGACATATTTGCTCTTGATTTAGAGTGTGGGTTCTTTGTAGCAGATATTCAGAAAGATTCAAGATTTGAAAATATAACTTCAGCATCAGATTTGTGTCGAAGGATGGTTGATTTGATAAGATATGTCTTTATCCTATGATTTATCGATTACTTAGTCTTATCTTGACACTTCCAATTTTCACAGCAACAACGGAGAGAGCATTTTCAAGCATCAGCATCATCAAAAACAAGTTGAGAAATAAGATAAGTGAAGAATTTTTTAATGATTTGATGGTCCTTTATATTGAAAGAACATTTCCTTGTAAAATTGACAATGATGCTGTAATTGCTGAATTCAAATTAAGTGGATCTCGTAGAGTAAATTTTGGTTAGTTATGTAATTTACATGTTCTTGGTGTGTTACGTCGAAAATTTTGATGCTAATATTAAAGATTAGTTTTAACTTTTTATAGTGTTAAATTTTTAGCCCCAAGTAATTTGGAAACCTGGGTCCGCCCCTGGGCTGTAACCCATCCATCATTAATCTCAAACCAAATCAATACACTATTTTTCAAAAATCTCAAATCTAGACCTTTTACCATTTCGAAACCCCAATGCTCTAATCAATCCCCCTTTCCACTAACCAAATAACTCAACTCATATATTTTCCCGCCTAAAGTTATCCACAACAAAAATTAAAAAAATAAACTGAATGAGCTAAGTGCAAATCGAACCCTTGACCTCATTTGTGAGGCCCTTCTCCTCTCCAACTACACTCTAACATCTTACTAATTTAAATATCACTACATCACATATAAAGCTATACACCACAGAAAATATGTAATTAAGGAAATTTGATTGATTACATTAATTACAAAAATCACATGTTTTACATGGAAGATATCACATACAATATTTAATACGAAATGTATGATCAAATTTTTTTAAAAAAAGTATAAACATATTGTATTCCGTTTTAACCAAATAGTTTATAAACTCGATATCACTAAGATCTTCTCATTTATTCAAATGTGAGGATTATTATTATTATATAGAATGATTATTTTGGTAGGGGAGACTATAAAATACGGAATATACTATTAAAATCCGAATAAAAAAAGTTTCACAAATTACATAATATAAGTCTTACACCTGAGACAGTCCATTTTTAATTTATTTTTTAATTTTTTAATGAAAAACTGAATAGCTTTTTTACGCAAATTTTACGCAAAGAACGTATCACGGCGTACTAACCATAAAAAAAGTACATTGTTATACAATTTTTGATAAATATTTATGTATTTTATGGTATGTTAGAGAGAGAAGTGGGTATCTCGAGATGTGAGATGATATAAACCGAGTATATAAAAAATACTCCGTATAAACAATATTTTCATTAATTACACGTTATTTAATACTCCGTACATTTCAAGACATTACTCAAATATTTTGATTAGTTTTGCAATTTAAAAAATATTTTCCTATTTCTAAATTATACAGTCGATAAATAGTAAAAATAAAATAATAAATTTTTTATCTTAAATCTTAAATGAAATATTCTATAAGATAAATATATTATAAATACCGTGCATTGCACGGGGTCTATACTAGTATAAAATTTAAATCTTTTACATGTAAAACCAATTGATCTAAAGAGAGCGTGCTATTTCATTTATAAAGAATGAAAAGACTCACGTCAAGACTAATGATACATTATTTAATATGAGTATTTAATATTATACCCAAAAACTCAAACGTATTTAGAAAAAAAATCAAATTAAAATAAAGGATAATTCTATGTCCGTCATTGTCCAACGAAGCCAACTATATACGGAGTAAGTAATAATTGGATCATTCTCAATTAAATTTAGTATAACATGGAAAAAAAAGTCAATTACACAATTTTTTTTTTTGGTAAAATGTAAGAGGTATATTAATCGAATAAAAAATAATTACACAAAAAAATTATTACTTTCACATAAATATTTCTGTTTTTCATATCATGTCCACGAGTCAGGCGAGATGGTTACAGAATTCGATTATATCGGTCGAGTTAAAATAGGGGTCAAGTCATTTACGAGTCGAGTTATATTTTTATACGGTTTGAGTTAAGGTCATAATACGGGTGAAAAATAGATTTGCCGCCTCATTTTGTTACTTCGTGAATTGTGAAAATATATTTTGTACTAATATTAAATCATATTTTGTAATATTCATATCATATTCGATATAATTAATATGAATATTATCATTATCTTAAATTAACAATTGAGCTCTTTTAAAATATTCTTTTCTAAAATTACCTTTTCAATTTATTTTTTTATAAATTAAACATGACTTGAAATAACTTTATAAATTATTTGGAATATAACTATTAACAAGTAACTATTTTGTTTTTATAATGTTATGATAAAATTTTTGTTCAAACAATTTTTTTTGTCCATCCCTTTATTTATTTTTTTATAGCCATCTGTGCAATTTGCACGAGTCAAAACTACCCTTATTCAGCACGTGCTTATTTTTTTGTAATTTTATATGTTAAAATTAACAAAGGTGTAAAATGTGAAAAAATGCGAGTAGGTAATTATGAGTCATAAAAATGATGTGTCCATCTAAAAGTTAATCTAATTTGAGGAGCCAAATATTTTATGGAGGTAGATAAGCACAAAACAATTGTGGAAAATAGTATTGCATAAATTTCTAAATCATTTGAAATATATGTAGATACATGAGGAAAATTAATAGTTGTAAATGTTTTTATTTTATGTTGTATAAACACAGTTTTTATAGAAACATCCGCGCAATTTGCGCGGGTCAAAACTAGTAATTAAGTATCCAAATATCCAATAAATGAACAAATTACAAACTACAATAACAATCAAACTAGCATAATTTCAAGTACAATGTTCAAACACACACAAATCAAAAGTCAAAAGTCAAGAAAAAAAGAGGAGTTTGAACTTTTAAGAATGAGTTACCTTTGCCTTTGGGTCGTCACTCACTCACTCGACCGGCAACGGCAAGGGTTGTTGGTGACTCGAATCTATAAAGTTAGGTTGAAGTGTGGTCCGTGCCTCCGTGGTCGTTAGGCTAAGGACTGGATTGGGGACTGCGGAAGGCGGAAGTAATATTAGGGTTAATTTTGGGACTTTGGGGGTTAGAAGGTGGAAGATTCTTGTCAGTTTCTCACATTAGAAACTTTTTTTTTTGAAATGATCTCGGGCTGTAGCCCAAGTAGCACATGCCCAGATCCGCCCCTGCTCGTATCTATAAAGTTTCCCGCCAAACATTAGTGACGATCGGCCGATAACATGCTTCTAAACGCTCGAAACAGGGCTCGCAATTGATGGTATCCGACTTAGGCAATTCACGAAGTACAAAACTCACAAAACAAACTCCAACATTAGAATCCTTGAACGATTTCTGATAGAATAAAGGTATTCTAAGCAAAATTGTTCCCGGAAGCAAAACCGTTATTTTATCGAGCAGGTCAAACCGTCAATTAAATCCCGGACTGAGAATTCCTTATCAACTCACTCGTCATTTCCAGGGAAACAAATCTCGGTCGTATCGGATCGTCTCGGCCGAGAAATCTCAGAATCGGCCGCCGCCGCGTCGAGACTCGACGAGTCAACTCGGGTATATAAAAAGGGCCTCGACTCGGCCCATACATTCGAGCCAACTCGGGTATCGTCTGAGTTGGGCGAGTCTACTGGCGAGTCGACCCGATATGAACATAATGACTGATTTGACTACCGATATTTTTTTAACGCAACTAAATTATCAAAAATCTAAATATTTCACCTGACTTTATGAACATAAGAATCTAAATTATCAAAAAAGACAAACTGAGTCACCTGACTTTATACCAATATTTCAAAAACATTATCATACCATTATTGAACATTTGAAAAGTAAAATGCATCACCCGTGACAACCATCTATAAATTGGTAAAGTAGGAGTAAGAGATTAAAAATTATTTTACCTTTCTCAAACATCTTCAGTGACACCCACACCCTAAAATTAAACAATGAGTTGAATGCTTGAATTATTGAGGAAAGGTCTAACGATCAAGACTCCGACTAATCATGTAAGTTGTGTAATTTTTTTTACTATCAATCTAATTATTTTTTTTTGTTTTATGGATAGGTGAAATGGCGAAGACGGACTAAGAAGAGGGGAAAGAGTTTGACTGAGTTTTTTTAAAAAAAATGAAGAGGATGGGTTTATGGATGCAAGACGGGGATGAAGATGAAGTGATGGACTGTGAGGGAGATGGAGTGAGGCTGTGAGGGAGATGGAGTAGTGAGGGGTAGGTAATAAGTGAGGTAATAAGTGAGGGGTAGGTAATAAGTGAGGTAGGTGGGTGGGTATTGAGGGAGATATTTACGTATAATTAAATATTGAGGGTAGGTGGATACGTATAATAAGAAATGTTGATATTAAACTTTGTTTACGTAATTATAAGTAAAATGTTAGACTCTACTAATTGTTGTCTTATCAATACATGTTCCACCATCTTAAATATCAATCAATTTATAACATTAATTATTGATATAATGATTATAATCGTTCATTATGTTTAATACTCTATTTTGTAACTAATTAAATAATGATTGTATGATCATATGAGATGGATTATAAAAATTATATGTGGAACATTTAATATTATTAATGTAATTTATCATTGAAATTGTGCAGAAAAAATGTCAAACAATGAAGATATGTTGCATGACGATTTGGAACAAAAGTTGATAAGGGAGGTAAAAAGGTTAAATGCTTATTTTGTGATAAAGTAATGAGTGGAGGGATAACAAGACTAAAAGAACATTTAGGTCACGTGTAACACCCGCAAATTTTCTAGCTCTGCTATCTGTTCCGTTACGATTATATCGTAACTCTGTAATATTTCGTCGATTACATTATTCCTATTTCGAGGTCTCTTTCATTATCGAGCCTAAAATTATTCATTTTCATAAAAGGATTTTAATTATTCTATTTTTATTCGAAAATCTATTTAATTCTTTTCGTCGCAAGTATGATTAACTATTTTTGAAAAATCATATTTTCTATGAACAATAGTTTTAAAATCAAGTTTGAACTATTTATGTTTGTAAAAATGCCCGATTACGCTTACAACTGATTTTTGGCTCAAAAATATTTTATTTTGTAAAATGGCTATTTAATTATTTTACTACGCGATTTCATAAATAATTATTTTCTAATGCGTTTTAATCCGATTTCTTCGTAAACGCTTATATTATTTTACGAAGCTTCTTTTATCGACTTGAGAAATATTTTCGGACACCTTTTATTAACACTACATATTATTTTTATCCTATTTATTTTAAACTATTTATTTTAATCGAAAACTTATCACATAAATTTGTTGTTTGTTCTTTCCATGTCAACCATCTTGTCTCCTAGCTGAGTTAAGAGTCCTTGTGACTTGATTATTCCTAGCTTTCTAATTTGTTTATATTCTCATTCATTCTAGTCTATTTTATTCACCACACAAGTTTCTTTTCTCCTCTATGTTTTACGTTAAACTTCCTCCTTTTTGTTCGTCATCAATCCGATCCTAATTCATCTCTAATTCTTTCCGATCTCGAGGGTAATTTAATTACTCTTATTCGTTCTTCATCTCGTTTTCTCCTTTCTATTCACTTAATGTGGTTTTACTACCATATGTTTAATTATTTCGTAGGCTATCATGCTAGATCCGACGAAGAAGATTATTTAATTGATTTGGATCTCGTTTAAGGTAACATTGACACGTTACTCGGTATTATGTGATATTATTGTTGTAGTTGCATGTATAGAAATTATATTTTGGTTAGACAATATATTTATGTCTCGTTTTTAATAACAAAGACTTTACAATCGTAAATTTTCACATGTTTCGTTATTTGAAATCGTTTTTACGAGATTTGCAAATAAGTCGTTCTTTTAATTATTAAAAAGTATTATAAGGCCGAGACTAAAACATACCCATAATAATAATTTATCTAACAATTTTCGTGATTTTTGGTATAAAGTGTCAAATTGAAAGTTTTATTGTTTTTAATAAAGTTACAGCATGTTTCAGAATCTGTTTGTGTTTTGTACGAATTAACATTCTATTTTAAAGACCTTATTTCCTAAAACTTTAAAAGGAGACTACTATTTATTTTAAGTCTAGTTTACGTTTGTTTAGTTTCGTAAACTAATTCCAAGTAGTTTGGTCACAATAAATTGTTTATGAACAAGTGTCAAATTAATCCGCGATTCTATCAGTTGTGATAAGATCTAAATTGAAACATACGTTAAACATTTTATTTAATCTTGTTAATTTACTTACATAAATTATGAAGAGTCTAGATAATGTTTCCAATTGGATTTTATTTAAAATCAATTTTAAAACGTGTTTTATTAAAGAAATACGATCAGGTGTCTAGTTATGACAGTTTGTAAACATATGAATAAATACCCTTATTTTATTTAGAATTTGGATTTTCTCCAAAAATAAAAGTTGTAACTAAGTTTCTAAAGTTTTCAAAACCACTGGTCTTGCATTGTTTTGAATTTTAATGATTTAATTACGAAGTTTATAGTAAGACAGTGCAAATCTGGAAATTCTGTCAATTTGTTATTTAAATAATTTTAATTACTTAAACTTCAACCTTTTAAGAAATAATTATGGTTTTAACTTTAATTCACTTTTAATCATGAGTTATACATTTATATAATAAATATAATGTTTACGTCTCGAGTCCTAATATTAACTATTCTATATAACTCCTATTTTAATCGATTTCTATTTATAATAGTACCTACTTTTGGAAAGTTGTTATTTTAAGAAAAGTTCTATATTTATAAAGTTTTCTCTTTTAAGAACAAATATATTCCTATTGAATTTTGATAATGACTTTGTTTTGGAGTTACGGAATAAGGAAAGTGTACGGGTAGAGTAATGCAGTTTAGAGTATACGTTTTGCCATCAGCTATAAGGCTAGTGTATCCGAGCGGGATGCATTGGTTGTTGAACTAGGCATGTTCTTGTCCAGGAGTGTATGTTCATTTTGACCTTAAGCTCGTACCTCGCATGTAAGACACCGTCGGGTTGAACTGGGCACAATTGGTGTTCCAGGAGGGGTGTGCATATTTACTTAAGCTAGGACCTCACATTGATAAGTCGTCGTCCTATTATGGTTGAGTAGCCTAGTTAGAGATCGGGGTTTGATTTGTTTGAACTAAGTTCTCGAAGCTAGTTTTTAGTATTCTTCTAGTAAAAGTCCATTCTGTTGCACTAATCTATATCCATAACGCCGTTATATTATTGATTGATATTGACTTGCAGGTTGGCAGTCGTTTTGAATTATTTTACTATATTGTTTTAAACGTTTTCCATTTTGAACTATTTTGATATAATAGTAATTATGCTTTAATGTCATGTAATATGGCTGGGAGAGCGTCGTCGTTACTCCCCACTGAATTGTGGTTGCTATGTTTATAACATGACAGGTATTTTGCTGCTGAGTTTTGGGTGTGAGCTAGCGAGTAGCATGGATCCTACTCTACTTCAATTATATTAAATTTTGGATTGTTAAACCCATTTGGAGAATTTTTTTTAGCCCTTTGGTGAAAGTGGCATTTGTATTGACTGGCCTTTTTTTTTTTGTAAAATTTAGAACATCAGTGTGTTTTAATCCCAAATCTACAGTGTTTCCGTCATTGTATTGCGTTAGAATTTATAGGGGATTACATCACGTTTCGGGTAATGTTGCTAGTTGTGGAAAAGTTTCAGCTGATTTAAGAATAGAAATGAAAGCAATTTTAACTCAATATAAAGCTGCAACAAAAAAAGACAAGCAGAAACAAGTCAAAGAATTTGAAGAAGAAATAGTAGGTGACTATCGAGGTAATGATGACGAAACCGTCCATGACAATGACGATGAAGAGGATGACCGAAAAATGGCGTATGCAAGGCAACAAAGTCATATGCAACATGAGAATGATTACCGTCGTCAATTTAGGCAAACAACATTTAGTGAGGATGCAAGTCGGAATTCACAACTACGAAGAACGGGGTCAGTCCAAGAAACAGGCATGAGAGGAGGCAGTAGATTTGAAAATACATCTACTCCCGAATCTAGATAAGATCACGGGTTATAGAACTTGAAAAGATAATCCCATAAAGAAACAATCAAAAATTACTATAGGGTGGATGAAAAAGGCAAAAAAAAACAATTAGTCAAAGATTGGGGAAATTTTATTATTGATACTAACATCCCATTTAGAGCAGTGGAGTCTCCATATGCAAATCCACTAATGCAAACGATACATGAAGTTGGTGACGGAGTACGAGCTCTTACCGCGTATGATATAGCTGAGGTAAATCTAGCTTAGATATTTGTTTCACATTTCATATGTTAATGTCATATTTAGGTATTGATATCAAAAATATTATATCTTCCTGAGGGGTATGTTAATGTTAATGTTAATTTCATATGTCATGTTAATGTTAATTTCATATGTTAATGTCATATTTAGATATTGACATCAAAAAATAATATATCTTTGATCGATTTGTATACTTAGGTGTATTTTCCTGAGGGGTACAATGAAATGAAAGAATATATCAAGACTTTAGGTTCAATATGGGATGAAAGAGAAGTGACAGTAATGTGTGATGGTTGGACAGGCCCAACAAACATGCACATTATCAACTTCTTATATATTCGGTTCGCGGTACTATTTTCCATAAGTCTATTGATGCTACTGATGTCGAGTGCAAGGATGAAAACTACTACTTCAAGTTAATGAAGGATGTAGTAGAGGAAACTGGACCACAGAGAATGGTTCATATTGTAACAGATAACGAGCTTCTGTGAAATTAGGTGGTAAAAAGCTAATGGAGACATATCCACATTTATACTGGACAACTTGTGTGGCACATTGTTTAGATATTTTAGAAGATTTATGTAAGAGAAAAAGTTTTCATGGAGTGATTGAGAAAGCTAAAAGGGTTACTAGATTCATTTATAATTATAAGTGGGTATCGCATTATATGAAGAAATATACAAATGAAAGAGAGTTACTGCGGCCAGGGTTGACACGATTTGCTACAAACTTTATTATGTTAGAAAGTGTCGTGAAACAGAATATTCAGTTGCAAGATATGTTTAATTCAGCTGGTTGGCTAAATGGTAGATATAATGCTATTGATGAAACTGCAATTGAAATACGCGAATTGTTTTCTCGGAGTCCTTCGGCATGTGGGACAAATTTTTGGGAACAAGCCGATGAAATACTAAGGGTTCAAGCACCTATTGTAAAAGTTCTAAGATTAGTTGATGGAGACGAACAACCGACCAAGGATTTATATATAAGGCAATGGAACGGTGTAAATTGGCTATTAAGGATACATGTGCTAGTTATAACCAATATTGGAAACTGATTGATAAAAGATGGGACTTCCAACTGCATCAAGATCTACATGTTGCAAATTAATCTTCCTATTAGTTTTAATTTAATATGAATATATCTTTGGAATATAATTATATTACATTGGTGATTTATATTTTATATATGTTCATTTGAAGGATGCAACTTTAATCCTCAATTCTTATATGGAGAAAATAATATTGCAACAGACAAAGAAATCAAGAGTGGCACCATGAATGTTATACGAAAAATGGAGCAAAACATTGACAACCAAATTAGAGCATCAAATTAAGTTAGGCTACCACTATATCCCTATTTCTTATACATTTTTACTTACATTTTTATTTAATCTATAATCAATCCTTATTATTGTATTAATTAACCCTCATTGATTTGCAATTGTTATACATATATTTTCTTGTACGAGAATAAGATGAATAGTATTACAAGTACAACGGCCGAGAGGACAATAAAGCTCATGGATCCAGGTAATAACTAAATTACTAAGGTGATGAACTAATAGTTTAAAATGAATGTCTACGACCTAAAACATTAGTTATTGTTCTTAAGTGCAGCTGCGTGGTGGTTGACTTATGGTGAGAGCGCTTCTCATCTTCAAAGAATAGCTGTTAGAGTGTTGAGTCAAACCACGTCATCCTCAAATTGTGAAAGGAACTGGAGTATGTGCAGTCTCATTCACACTAAAACCAGAAACCGTTTGAAGTACAAAAAAATACATCAGATTATGTACTTGCGGTACAACATGTTTTTGAAAAGAAAACATCAAACGAGACGCAGTCAAAATGAAATTCATGCAGGTTTTGATTCAATAAACCTAGATAATATATTTGACTGTAATGATCCGTTAAATACTTGGTTGGAGGTGGAAGAAGACCCTTTTTGTACTGGTGAGGATTTAAGTTGGATGGATGTGGATGATGAGAATGAGAATGTTGACGATCAACAAAGGAATGATGTTGGAAGTGACAGAGTTGTTGAGCCAATTTTTTCATATCACTCCAACAAAGTTCCGAGTACAAGATTTGGTCTTGAGTTTAACTAGCAGTGAGGACGACAACTGTGGACATGACATAGGTCCACCCCGACGCGGCCACGCGCGGGTTTGGGCGGCGAAATGTTTCCTATGTGAAATAGTTCTCGGGTCAAAATTTAAATCGAAGTTGGAGTCGCCACCGAACTTTGTGGGAGTTCGGGCCCGTTCAAACCCACTCTATATTTCGGTGGATCGTGCACAAAGTACGGCCCACTTTGATACTAGAGCTTGTGGGGTTCGTCCCTTTGCATTACGATACCAATGCCGATATTATCGGGTACAGTATATCGAATGACTCTCGTGTGCCAATGATTTCGGACATTCAGAAACCGAGGTTCTGAGTAAGGGGTGAGGGTACGTGTTGGGAAGCCCACAAAGGACACCCAACCCCACCCGAACATGACGGCCTCTACTAAGATATCGATTTGGTTTTAGAATACGCGCACTAGTGATTCGGTGAAATGTTATGCAAACAACGTTTTACGATGTATAAATATAGAATTGGTTACTACGTCATTTTAATGCATCTTGGTTCACGTCGAAGTGATTTAGCATGCAAGGTTTGTTAAAAAATGCGATAATTGCAAAAAACAAAAATGAAAACTCAAAAATAGATAAAAAATACACGGGCGGAAATACAACCCGGAAATACAATACAACGAGCAAAATATAATAATCGAATTGGTGACGATAATATAAATAGGTTAGAATGAAAAATGCAATGCATGATTTTGAAAAAGTAACCACGTGATGGATTTGACACTTGACGACTTAAATTCGTAAAAAGAATTTGACGAGACTTGTTATATGTAGGAGGCTCACGTAATTGTGCTATGAAGGCCACTCGATCGAGTCATAGAAGGGACTTGATCGAGTTCCCTTCGTGAGGGTCTCTTGCCTCTGTTTTGAGGGGTCACTCGATCGAGTGAGCCAAGACACTCGATCGAGTGTCCTCTGTACGAGCTGCTGCTCGCATCGAAAAAGGGTGCAATTTTGTATTTTTATTGATTTAAAATCGATAGCTAGCCGAGTTACGTAAAAATATCATGTAATTTAAACTTCACTCGGTTTTCGATGCTCATAACGTGCGTTGTACGGTTATGAGACCGGTATCGGAATTTTGGAAAAAGCGTAATCGAAATCGTTTTAAAATTAATTAGGACAAAAATCGATTCCCTCCACGTCACGACATCGTTATTAATCCATACGGATTACGTGATGTTCGATTTCGCGTCAACAGGTTTCGTACTAATCTCAAAAATGGCATCGGACATGTTTAACTACGTGTTACCGCGATCGCGTTATGCCCTTAAGTGTTTAGGGCAGCGCTCCTCGAAAGGGTGCCACCTCTTTTACGACTTGTAAAGGGATTAAACGGACTTAAACCGTAATTAAACGTGTTCGATCCAAAACGGTTTAAATATTATATAATTGTACGCGGTATTAGTATTCTAACGAAATGGAATAAGCGATAATTAAAATGTTAGGTGTTATAGTACGTAAATAAAACATTAAAATGCAAAAAATAAAAAAGGTTAGTGACAAAAATTGAAACGTTAATGTAAAATAAAAGTAACGATTAATAACGATTAGTATACGTGTATGTGTGTGTGTGTGTGTAGAGAGAGAGAAGAAGAAGAGAGAAATCGGGAGTTAATTTTACACCCTCAACCTACATGCTTTAGTCTCTCGGAAATGGGCTCGTCAAGTAGCGGCTTAGGCACGGGAGCGTCGAGATATGTAGGCGAGTTATGGTGTGTATAGTTTTAGGGATGATTGCTCTTTGGTTTTGTCGGATTTTGATCTCGGGATCGATTGTATGCGTGTAGAAGTGTAGAAGTGATGAGTTGCAAACAATGGCTGAAATGTGGGTTGCTTAAGTTGGTAAAGGTTGTGTGAAAAGTTCTTAAATAAATGAATGAAGGGGTGTATTTATAGAGTGCACCCCGGTTTAGGATCACTCGATCGAGTAGCCCTAAGTGCACTCGATCGAGTGCCCGGTTTGGAGGCGGTCCAGTTGCTTTCGTAGGTGTACTCGATCGAGTAGGCCCAAGCCACTCGATCGAGTGGGTCAAACGGGTAGAGGGAAATTAGGAAAGTTGAGATATTTGTGGTTGACTTGATTTGGTTGACTTAGCTAGCTTCTAGAAGCATGCCTGGCTGGTTTTTGTTTCGGATTTCGAATTTGACCAGGTTTTGACTCGGTCGCTAAAAGACGGTTTTATTTCCGGTGACGATTTTGGCTCAAATCAGTCTTATTTTATTGGAAACAGCCCACTTGGCCTAAATTTGAGGTTGATTTTGTGAGATTTGTACTCCACTAAAAGTCCCAGCCAGATACTATCGATTCTGAGCCCATATTCGAGCGCATTAAAGCACGTTTACGTCTGATCATCATCGGGTGTTTTGTTGGAGACCGCTATAGACACTAGCAGTCAAATGCGGGTGTCTACAGTAACGACAACAGTGACAGAAGAAACAATGTCGAGTACACAGGCCATGACGGACGAAGTCGAAATGATGATGACGCATATTTAGATCATCCTTCGCGTTTTCCAAGACAAACTGTCTCTTCGACTACACTGCATCAACTGTATGAGCGTACTCGAAAAGGAAAACACGCTGATTATAGTCAACCGAACAATGAGTTGTCTTGGCAAGGACATTTTGAAAATACGGTAATAAACAAGTTGAGTGATTCAAACATCGACACTTATTACCCGTATAATCAAAATTTCTATCCAAATACAGATGAACTAAGCAGTGGGTACGAATCAACTTCTAACACACAAGGGGTACAAATATTCAACCATGGAAGTATAAGTTATGGAGACACATTATCATAATCCATCATACTATGGTTCTGATACTAACTCCAACACAAATGAGCCCAACATAGGGATTTAGTGACGGATTAAGTATCTCTGAGAATCAAAATCGAGATCAATATCAATAGTATGAAGGGCAACAACATGAAGGACAACAACATGCACGTCGCTTCTTGTGGATGTGAAAAGATTTGTTGAATTGTAATAATCTAATGTAAAATATGGCCCCGTTTAGGTAATTGTTTTGAAATTCGTTAAGAATTATATTTCTTTTGCTTTATGTTTATTATATTGATGTTATATATAAAGTTTAAAAGATTTCTGGCAAGAATATTAAATATAAGATTAAATAATACACAAAATATAGCTAATTCACACAACTAAATCAAAATTGAGTAATTGACCGATACGATCGATAAAAAGACCGAGATATTATATTTAGTAAATAAAAAAGTTGTGGAAGATATATTTGGACATAGTTTAATGTAAATAATTATAAAAATAAAAAACATTTTAATAAAACCTTCTTAAATAAAAGTTGACCAATATAGCCGATACTACTCCGCGACAGGCGAGTCTAAGACGATTCCACAAAAACGCGACCGAAACCGATATCGCGACCGATAACAAGATTTAAAACCATGGTCATTTCTAATTAATCGGATCCCATCTATAGTAAGAAGTTTTCTATAGACCATTACTGTCTACCTTATGCAATGATTAAGCATATGTAGCAGTTCATTATTACCTTAATGTCTATCCTACCCTATAAACACATTTGAAGGTTTATTTTTTGAAGGACGAACGAAAATGGAAGTAAACTAAACCACCAATGGAAATGTATGCATCGTGCTTTATAGATCTTGATTTTGGCTCTGCAATAACTCGTTCTCCATACTCATATTCTGTGATCCATCGATCCATCCATTCATAAGTGATATATAAGCGATCAAGGTTATTATGTGAAATACATACATTTATAGATTAAATGAAACTAAGTGTCCTTAATAATTACTTAAATTAATTTTAGTTGGAATACGTATGTCCTAATGTTTTTATGTTGGGGTATCACCTACAATTTGCTTTTTTTTGTTTCTATTAATAGAAAGTTGTTTGGTTAACTGTACTGAAGTCCTAAAAGCAATGAATCAAATATACGTAGTAATAGAGCTATAAATAGCATATGTATAGCTAAATTAAAGTTTATAAGATATGATATGATATGCACAAATCACTTGATCATATTATGCCGCAATCTTCGCATATTGAATATGATGCATAAAACCACTTACTATGTCTTACACTCTTACTATTTCCAACTCCACATACATTCTCCTTTCTTATAGCCTCTTCTTTCTCTCGCTCCCCTCCTCTTTTAAACCCCCTCTCACACTCCTCTTCCACTCTCCATCCTCAACTTTTAACCAATTCATTATTATTATTATTATTATTATTATTATTATTATTATTATTTATTCTACTACCATTATGTTCTAGTGTACGTTCGAGTATTATTTATTAAGTGGTGGCCTGCTTATTAACAGAGTCGTAAAATCCTTCAAACTTGATTGATTAAGATAAGGTAAGATGGAGGTTGAGATTCCAAGGGATGTCGAGGCGACGCCGGATAATCGTTCTTCCCCTTCTCCTACCAAAAAGAGAGGAGGGTGGAGAGCCGTCAAATACATCTTAGGTACATACATTACATTCATTTATGCATGCATATATAGTTTTACGTCGTTAGAATTATTTTGTACAACTATCAAATACAAATTTATAAAACAACTCGAAACCTATTATAATATACCGTAATCTTCCTAACATATAGCTAGATAGGTATAAGTATTAACACTCCTTATTTTATTTTATAAGCTCGAGTTATAAAATGGAGTAGGTGCACGATCTTGTTAAGATATTTTATTTGTGATTTTTTTAAAAATTGACAGCAACTGAGACATTTGAGAAGATGGCAACAGTGAGTTTGTTTGCAAACATAACCGTGTATTTGCGGAAAATGTACAACTTGGATGGCATATATTTAATCAACGTGGTTAACATATGGAATGGATGTACCAACGTCTTAACAATTCCTGGTGCTATACTTTCTGATGCCTACTTCGGAAGGTTCTACACTGTACTCTTTGGCTCCGTTTCTTGTATGTTGGTAAGTTATGTTATGTCCCCCTTATATTATTCGGTTTTCTAACGTGTACACTTAGTGCACAAGTTAATCTTATAGATAAACCACTAGAAAATAAAATGATATATGTCGTTATTCTCTTATTAAAGGACTTTCGGTCCAAATATTTGAGCTAACCAAAAAGAACCTACCCATGCTCACAGATAATACGGTTTTTCTAAAATGTGTCCAAGAGGCACATGTTTAGAACCTAATTAAAGAATGATTTGAAACAATATATCATGACAAATTGAAACGTATCCTCATAATTACCTTTATTCGAGAGTTAATATACCAAACCATTAGGTTCTTAATATTTGCCCAGTTGGACAAATTTTAGAAAAATCGATAATAATATGGTTAGTTATTTTGTTGGTACAGGGGATGCTAACACTGACCTTAGGTGCAAGCATACCAAAACTAAGGCCTCCAAGTTGTAACCCGAATAATTCAGAGAATTGCATTCAGCCTAAACCATGGCAACTTTCAATACTCTTCGCAGCTCTAGTCTTTGTAGCCATTGGCTCAGGTGGCATAAGGCCATGCAATGTCGCCTTTGGGACGGACCAATTCGATTCAACGACTGAAAAAGGACGTGCCCAACTAGCGCGATTTTACAGCTGGTGGTACTTTTCTTTCACCATTTCTCTCATCGTAGCTCTCACGGGTTTGGTTTATATCCAAACCAATATCAGTTGGACCATCGGGTACGCTATCCCAACCGGGTGCTTTGTATTATCTATTTCGATTTACTTACTCGGTTGTCATAGATACATCTACAAGAAACCACAGGGGAGCGTGTTCGTCGACATGATTAGGGTTTTTGTCGCCGCATATAAGAAAAGAAAGGTGACAATGAGCGCAGTGATTACGTGCTATACGATCCACATGTTGATGAGTCGAGTGGTAAAGTCATGAGACTTAGTAGGTCGAACCGCTTGAATTTTTTTGACAAGGCCGCGGTCATTGTGGACTCGAGTGAAGTAAGTGGGGATGGCACGGTGGTGGTGAATAAATGGAGACTGTGTAGCGTACAACAAGTCGAAGAGCTAAAAAGTGTGGTTGGGGTTATACCCGTCATAATGACAGGCGTATTGTGTTTTCTAGCAATGGATCAACAAGGCACATTTGGGGTACTCCAAGCCATGCAATTCAATCGAAAAGTAGGAAAACACTTTGTAATTCCTCCGGCGTGGATAACCCTAACGAGTATGGTCACCGTGTCGATTTGGATTGTCGTGTACGAGCACATTATCCTAGGTATATGGAGGAAACTGTCAAAGAGGAGTGATGTGAGATGGTCTATTAAAACAAGGATTAGAAATGGGATCATAATGGCGATTTTAGGTATGACTACCAGCGGTTTAGTCGAGAATAAAAGGAGAAATGCGGCCTTGAAAGCCAAATCATTCGAATCGCCTATTACCATATGGTGGTTAGCCCCGCAACTCGTGATATCAGGTTTAATTGAAGCTTTTGCGTCGGTAGCAATGTTGGAGTTTCTAACGACGCAAATGCCGCAACAATTAAGGTCATTCGGTGGCTCCTTACACTTCCTTTGCTCCTCGATATCAAGCTACATTTGTGCGTTGATTGTTAACGTCATCTATACGTTGACCAGAAATGCGGATGGCACGGCGTGGTTAGGTGGTCACGACCTCAACCAAAATAGGCTCGATAATTTTTATTTTATTATAGCCGCATTAGGGATTGTTAACTTGATTTATTTCACCTTTCTTGGTAGCAAATTTATGATTGTGGAACAAGTTCCTACACCACCACAAGTTTCGAACTCTAGTAACACAACATCATCATGAGATCGACCATGTAATAAACGATGTATCCCCTTGACCCTTTTGGCATCTTGTCAATTTCCTATTTCATTCCTTGTTTATTGATTTAGTAGGTTTATGCCTGTGAAAATTCTTGGATTTGCTTTAATATTTTTGAAATTATTAATTGCATATAATCTCGTAAAAGACATAAGTATAACTATGTGAATAATTATCATGTTAATCTCTCTTTTTATAATCGATTAACGTTTTAACTATGTTCATAATTGATAAAAAATAAGTACATACATTTATAACTTCTTTATATATTAAGGGCAATAGCAATGGTAGATGTTTCATACCATAGATTTTTATGGTCACATCAAGTTACTCTATTATATATGAAACTCCTTATTTTCACCTCAATGGTTAAAGTTCCATATCAATTTTTTTGTGACACTCATTGTTCTTTTATTCATTATTTTCTTCAATTATCCACAAATCATTAACTTGAAGTTGGTTCTTTATTTTAGAAACCAACTCCATATAGGAGCTCCTTATTTTGTGAAATAATGGGTAACGAGTTTCTTAAGCAATATGACTCCTTATTTAACACCATTGCTATTGCTCTTAGTTAATAACAAATGACATGTTCTTAATATTATTATCAAGCATATTTTATTCATCATTCGAGTAATCTGTACTTAATTAAAGAATACATAATTTTTGTATAACATTAATAAAATAAGTTTATATACTCATATAATACAATACACAGTTTTTAATTTACCCATTATTCTTTTTATCCATCACACAAAGTGACAAAGGTTCATTTTAATTAGCTCGGAATCCATGAAAATTCACAGATTTGCTTTAATACTTATTTTTATGTAAAATCCTTTAAAGTTCATTTTAAAAAAAAATATTGTAAAAAAATTATAAAAATGAAATAATTAGATTCGTGGTAGAAAATGTTTTCAATAGAGTATATATATATATATATTAGTTAAATGGCTTTCTCCCTATTAAATTTTTTGCCACGAATCACATTTATTACAATGTTTATTAATATTTTAATTAAATTAAATTATTAAAATTTATTATATTTAATTTTTATTAATTGAATTACTAATTATTTTCATCAAAAACTTTTCATTTGTCTCTATTAAATAACATTTTATTAATTGGTTTATTAAAATTTATTTCTATTAATATTTTTTATTAATTCGATGATTAATTATTTCGTTAAAAACTTTTCATTTGTCTTTATTTTAATTTTTTTTGTAATTAAATTATTAACCGTTCATCAAAAATTCATTTATCTATATCATTAAATTTATTTATTTATTTAAATTTTCATTAATTACGATAATAATTGCTTATTAAAAAAATCATTTGTCATTCTTAAAAAAATAACATTAAATGGTTTATCAAATATTATTGCTTAAACATTTTTATTAATTGAATTATTAATTATTTCATCAAAATTTTCATTTGCCTTTATAATTTTTTTAATTAATTATTTCGTTAAAAAAAATCATTTGTCTTTATTATTAAAATTTTCTAATTAAATTATTACCTTTATTTAATTTTTTTACTAATTGTTTAACCAAAACTCTTTTCATTTGTCTTTATCAAAAACATATTATTAAATGGATTATTAACATTTTTTCTTATTAAATTTTATATTAATTAGATTATTACTTTTTTCAACAAAGACTTTTCATTTACTCTTACAATTAATGTTTTTATTAATTACCTCATTAATTACATTCATATAAAATATTTGGAAGTTTTTATCCACATTTCATTGACTTTATTTTTAAATAACTCTTTCAGTTTTTTTATAAAATAAATTTGTTGTTTCTCAACTTTTAGTTTAAGACTAATTTTATCTTTTACATTTTTTTTATCTAGGAACTTTATGTGAAGTCAATCGTTAAGTTTCTAATTTCTCATGATTCAGGTATAATGTTATATTTTTATGGTTCTTTATGGCGGTTATGTTTATACGAAATTTTTTCTTGACTTTAAATCTCATGATTTTTTATTTATAAGAGTAAACTTTTTTTGATGTTCAAAATGGAAATAATTATTTACAAAAATAATGCTTGTATGTCTTCTTTTGAAATTTTATTGTATAAGAATCAATGAATTTTCCAAAAAATTATTTACAAAAATAATATTTTTAATGTTAATTTTAAGTAACATATTATAAATTGTAAGAGTAATGCATTTAACATTTAACATATTATTCCTTTTTTGTCATTTTACAAAGCAATTAAACAATCAGCTACTTTAAAACTGTTAATTACCAAACAGTACAAAAATAATCTACTAATTAAATCTGATAGTCAAAACTGTCAATTGATTCTGCTAGTCAAATCTGCTTTCTTAATCTGCTTCTGCCAATATTAATCTACTGTTTACCAAACAGGGCCAAAATCTAACTAAAGAGTTTCCTTCCTCATTAATTTTTTGCTACATGACGACATCAAATTAAATTATTAATTTGATTAAATTATTAATCAAATTAATTAATAATTAAATTATTATATATTATATAATAATATATTTATTTTTATATTATATTTATTTTTTTAATTAATATATTTTTATTATATGATTTATTATATTTTTTTTAATATAATAAGTTTTTTTAATAATTTTTTTTAATTATTATATTATATGAACCGTACATGATTTATTTAATTTTTTTTAATTAAATTATTAATATTTTGGTTTGCATTTTTTTTTTCAAAGATTACTACATCTTATCTTTCAACTGCGACGATTATCTTCAAATATAGTTTTTACGATTTATATATAATTTTGAAAATATTACTCCAATTTACTATTTATGAGATGTAAAATTTTTAGCATCTCATTTATATTTACACTAAATTTAACCGTTTAAATTTTGAAATTTTATCCGAAAACTCGGTATGAATATTATAATTAAAATGAGAAAAGTATTTTTGTATATCACGAAATAAACAATACTAAAAATTTTAAAATTTTATATAAGTAACTTAAATAAATTACTCGAAACTCTCCATAAACAATCTATTATTGACACGCTTAGTGGTTGAGTGTTATTTTATTTGAGGGCTTCAATTTTTTGTAAGACACTCTAACGTATTTGTCACTTTGATTAATACAAAGTGGAGATAACTTTCTTTAAAAAAATAACTTAAATAAAACCTAAAAACTAATTAAATTTTTTATTGATTGGATTATTAATTGTTACATCAAAAGCTTTTCAATTGCTTTTATTATTAAAAAATTAATTAATTATTTCATTTACAAAAACTTTCATTTGCCCATATTAAAAAAAATATATTACTAAACGGTTTGTTAAATTTCTTATTAATTATTTTATCAATAACCACTTATTTACCTTTATTATTAATTAAATTATTAATTATTTCATCAAAAAAATCATTTACCTTTATAAAAAAACATAAGCATTATTAATTAATTACTAATTGTTTCTTCAAAAAGTCTTTTCTTTTGCCTTCATTAAAAAAATTAAATGTCATAAATAAATACATTAATAAATTGGTAACCAAGAACTTTAAAAAAAATACTCATTATAATTACATGATTATTTACAAATAAATTGTTACATGGATCATTACCATGACCCGTATGCATCTCCCAAGTCCCAATACTAATTAGGTATGAAATGGCTACTCATGGTCATAGTTACCAAGTACCAACTCCATCCATGGCCCAAGCAAGTATTACGATGACGCCTTTGAATCTCAAATGTTTATGATACCTCCACAAATTAAAGAATCCCTCCGTCTCAAATGTTAAAATTTTATATAAGTAACTTAAATAAATTACTCGAAACTCTTCATAAACAATCTATTATTGACACGCATAGTGGTTGAGTGCTATTTTGTTTGAGGGCTTCGATTTTTTGTAAGACACTCTAATGTATTTGTCACTTTGATTAATACAATGTGGAGATAACTTTCTTAAAAAAAATAACTTAAATAAAACCTAAGAACTAATTAAAAAAATTTATTGATTAGATTATTAATTGTTACATCAAAAGTTTTTCAATTGCTTTTATTATTAAAAAAATTAATTAATTATTTCATCTACAGAAACTTTCATTTGCCCATATTAAAAAATATATTACTAAACGGTTTGTTAAATTTTCTATTAATTATTTTATTAATAACCGCTTATTTACCTTTATTATTAATTATTTCATCAAAAAAATCATTTACCTTTATTGAAAAAGCATAAGCATTATTAATTAATTACTAATTGTTTCTTTAAAAAGTCTTTTCACTTGCCTTCATTAAAAAAATTAAATATCATAAATAAATACATTATTAAATTGGTAACCAAAAACTTTAAAAAAAATCTACTCATTATAATTGCATGATTATTTATAAATAAATAGTTGTCCTCATTTATGAGAATTAATTTAAGTATTGTATTTTAAATAGCGTAGGAGAAAAGCTGAAAAAACATTGACAACACACTTTAAGTATTTGCATAATTGTTAGTATTTTTATGTCCTCAATGTATTAGTAAACAACTCACTTTGTTACCCTTTTTAATCGCAGGTAAATACATTAGACCAACGATATTTAACACCATCAGTCTGCAGTTACAACCAACAGAAATGAGATGCAACATTTACATTAACGGTATAATTTTATGTCCACTTTCTATTGTCCGACGCAATAAATTTATGTATTGGACTATAAATTTACGCGATACTTGGTCGAAAATATATTAACATTACGATAAAAAATGAAGCGGATAAACGCGTGAATTTAACGGGGGACATACCTAGTTTCATATAATTTGTTCGAAAAAAAATGTGATGAATTTATTACATATAACAGTTGTGAAATTAACCGACACCGACAAATTATAATAGGGTTATTTCATGGAAATAATCCCAAGTATGTGTGTGCTTCTTAAAATAATTCAAACTGTACATAATCTCATTTTAATATAAACTACACATTCATTAATCTCGATTTGCTATATATGAAATTATGACTTGCTATTACCGGTCATAGTGACTTGTTGTAATTTTCTAGGGCTTTATTAGGTCCGTTGCGGTCATCGTGAAAGTCAAAATTACAATTTTTTTTACATAACTTCTATAAGACTAATTGAAAAAGAAATAGAAGATAAATTTTTGATTTTTTTTTTTATATCAATGACCGAAAATAAACACGAAATGTGAATCAGAAGAAGAAGAAGAAGAAGAAGAAGAAGAAGAAGAAGAGTAAGAGAAAGAGTTGAATAAGGGAAGTTCAACAGGTAGCCGGTCATCCATAGCAATGCGAGACTAATGAATGTGTAGTTCATATATTAAAATGACATTACTTATAGTTTGAATTAATTTAAGAAGCACACGCGTAGTTGATATTATTCTCATGAAATAAGCCATTATAATATGGTGATGGAACTCTATATTATAAATAAGAGTAATCATTCGTTCTTAGATATATATCAAAAATATTTTGAATCTGAAAAAAAGCTCCTAAGACTATAAACTTTAAGTAAATTATCCTACATCGAGAAATTATGATGAGGTGCGTGATGAAACTTTATATTATAAATAAGAGTATTATTCATTACGTTTTAAATATCGACTAAAAAAAACTTATAAATTATCCCACATCGAAAAATTATGATGGGGTGATGAAATTCTATATTATAAATAAGAGTAATCATTCAGTTTTAAATATCGACCAAAAAACTTTTGAGTCTTAAAAAAGCTTTTAATATACTCCATCAATTCCATTTGATTGTTTGCATTTGTTTTTCACGCTTTTCAATACACGTTTTCTTTTGTCTATATCTTTAGTTACATATTTCTAAAAATTATAAAAATTTATAACATACTCGATTAGGCAGTTTAATTCAACAAGATCACACATGACTATATTTTATCTTATATATTAGAAGTTATTTTGACGATTTCACTCACCTATGAATAGTGCCCAAAAAGCAAATGCAAACAATCAAATGGAACAGAGGGAGTATAAGCCTACAAACTTAAAATACACATCGAAAAATTATAGTAAGGTGATGAAATTCTATGTTATAAATAAGAGTAATCATGTTTTTTTAGTCTTAAAAAGAGTTTTTAAGACTATAAATCTAAGTAAATTATCACACATCAAAAAATTATGACGAGATGATGGAAGACAATAAACTTAAATAAATTATCCACATCGAAAAATTATCATAAGTTGATGAATTCTATATTATAAATATGACTAATCATTCGTTATTAAATATCAATAAAAAAATATAAGTCTTAAAAAGTCTCTTAATAAGACTACAAACTTAGGTAAAAATAATCTTACATTGAAAATTTATAATAAGGTGATAAAACTTTAATTTATATTATAAATAAGAGTAATCATGTGCTCTTAGATAGAATATTAACCAAAAATCTTATTTGATTAAAAGCCCGTGAGCTCTCATATTATAATACAGAAATAGTGTTATAATGTGGGAGATATCATAATTATTATAAAGTTATGATTTTCATATTATTTGCTCGAAAAAGTAATGAATCTATTACATATAAAAATAATAAAATTATCCCACATAAAAAAAATTATTAATAAGGTGATAAATAATCATTCGATCTAAGATTTCAAAAAAAACTTTTGATCCTTAAGCTCTTAAAACTAGGAGTGTTCACTTTGTGGTCAGGACCGAAAACTGGACCGGACCGTTGCACTTTGGTCCGGACCGAATATTATATGGTCCGATCCACGGTCCACATGATATTGATTATTTGGTCTTTGGTCCGGTCCTGAACCGAACTGATTGGACTGTGGACACAATAAAGGACCGAATGGACCATATTATAAAACGATATAATATAAATAATTTGTACAAAATCTGCCGCATAAGTGGAAAATCGATTAAAAATCCTTAAATCCCAATCTACAAAAAATGGAAAACAAAATAAAAAACTTTTAAGACTATAAATTGAAGTACAAATTTATTCCACATCGAAAGTTATGAATGATATAATTTTCTTAAAAAAGTTCTTAAGATGGATCTATTATTTACTCGAGAAAGTGTTGAATATATTACATATAAAAATGGTAAAATTATATCACATCGAAAAATTATATCAATGTAATGAAATTCTATATTATAAATAAGAGTAATCATTCGCCACTAAATATCTACCAAAACTCTTTTGAGTTTTAAAAGGATTTTTTAAAACTATAAACATAAGTGAACTATCCCACATCGAAATATTAATTATGATAAGGTGAAGAAATTTTATATTACTATAAATATAACTAATCATTCGTTGTTAGATATCTACCAAAATTCTATTGAATCTTAAAAACCTCTTAAAACTATAGAACTCAAGTAAAATTATCACAAGAGTTATTAAGACTAAATCTAAATATAAGTCAAAATTATTCTATATCAAAAAATTAAGGTATTTTCTACATGACACCCCCGTGTTTTTAGTTTTTCTATATAGTACCACTCACTTTTATAATCATACATGGTACCCCTCACTTTTAGTGTATTAGATATCCATACCCTTAATGATGTTTCCGTCTTTTTTTACTTTCTTTTTCCGTTAGATTGGAGGGAAATTCGAAAAGAGGGTTAGAATGTAAAGGGAAAGATTACCATAAACAACCCAAGTAAGCATAGTTAAAGCAACATAACCAACGGAAAAAGGAAGTCAAAGAAGATGAAAAACATCATTAAGGGTATGGTTATTTAATACATTAAAAGTGAGGAGTACCATGTATGATTATAAAAGTGCAGGGGTACCATATAGAAAAGCTAAAAAGAACAAGTCAAAGGGAATAATGTCAATGAAAGAAGGAAGAAGACATTACGGAAAGAAGAAGTCAAAGAGAAAGACATGACGGAAAGAGGAAGTCAAAGGGAAAGATTAGCATAATTATAAACAGCCCAAGTAAGCATAGTTAAAGCAACATAACCAATGGAGAGCAGAAGTCAAAGAAGACGAAAAATATCATTAAGGGTATGGTTATCTAATATACTAAAAGTGTGGGGCACCATGTATGATTATAAAAGTGCGGGGTACCATATAAAAAAAAGCTAAAAAAACAAGGGTATCATGTAAAAAATCTCAAAAATTAATTAAGTAAAATTACCTCACATTGAAGAAATAATGTCATTGAAAGAAGGAAGAAAACATGACAGAGAGCCCGACCTCCTATGCAAAAGGTGGATCAGAAGGCACCTGCTTTACCACCTGTACAGCAGGAGAAGGAGCTGGGGCCTGGATTGGCTGTTCTGGAGGAGCCAGAGGTGGTTAGATTGGAGACTATACAGGAAACTGAGGTTTTTGATCACTCCCTTGCCTCCTCAAGGAGGTATGTGCTCTTACACTCCAGCGCGAATTATAACAAAGTTCACTAAGCAGGATGACAGGGGTTTTCAGGAGGGAAGATCTTTCTATGATGCTCTTAGTTCCTCAGGAAAACAACGTAATATGAGGGTGTCTTTGGGATGGGTTATGGTGAGAGTGATCATGGATAAATTAGGATTCTGGAATATGAGGGTTATCAACAGTCCGAATAAGCAGAGCGAGATTAACTTATTTCTGCATCAGAATAAGATAGGACTATTAGGAATAATGGAGACTAGAGTGCGTAGTACTCCTGCTATAAATAAAGTATTTACTGGAATAGGATTAGATTGGAATTATGTAACAAATAATAGCCATCATGATGGTGGTAGAGTGTGGATTATGTGGAACAATCAATATGATGTGCAGGTGATTGAAATGGGTGAGCAATTCATCAATACTAAATTTACCAATTAGAGGATTATACAACCATTTGTACATAGCTCTATGTACAATTGGTTTTAAGATTTTGAGCTTTATCACAAAGATTTTGAGTTTTGCTGTAAACTTTCTGAGCTTTAGTGTAAAATTGTCGATTTAAATCACATAAATGTTTAAGCTTAAAAACTTACAACTCGGCTAAGAAACTTTTATAAGCTCAATAAATATACACAAAAGGTCAAAAACTTTGTCTTGGTTGTACAATAAATATACACAAAAGGTCAAAAATTTTGCCTTGGTCTAAACTTTCTGGTTGTACAACCAGGTGTATAATACTATTTTCCTAAAGCTACCTACTGTTTGAATGGTGCAAGTTGGAGAATGACATTTGTCTATGGCTTCAATAGAGTAGCGGAAAGAAGTCCTCTATCACCAAAACAAATCTTTTACATTCTGGACACTTTAAGGTTGACACTTCTAAAAGCATCAGCCTTGTTCACTACCCTTTACCAATTCTTAATACTTTGAGCGCTTATCTCTTATATATATTAAATCAAACACCATGTGCAATGACGTGACACAATGGTGATCCCCCATTTAGAAATAAGTCCAATTTTTTGGTACAATTTTCTTTCCCCCCAGTGTGAACACGATTGTATGTACATCCAAAGCAATTCCAAAGTTTCCTCAAAATCTCCTTCAAAAATTTCAGTGGCAAGAATCGAACCGATGTACTCCAGGATCTATCCCACATGAACAAACCACTGATCCAAGACATCAATATATGTTCAATGTGTAGAAGATAGATATAGTAGGCTTCTTACAAAAATTTAAAAACAAAACATTAAATGCATATGACCAATTTAATGTCCCGAAACAAGTACACAGATTCCATGAAAACATTAATTCGTTCAATAAGTACACAGTTTTCAATTGGGTTATTCGATGATCTTGAAACAATTCAAATTAACGCATTGAAAAAAAATACTCCGTAACAATTAAATAACCCTTCTTTGAAAGTTGTATTGCAGTAGGATAATTAAATCGGGTCTTGGTTTATGCATCAAGGAGGGACTCTTCGATTTCTTTCTCTTCTTTTCCCACGCCTACCTAAAGACACCCACATTTTACTGCCAGGTGTCTATAGCAGTTTCCGACAAACACCCGATGATGATCGGACGCAAACATGCTTTAACGTACTCGGAAATGGGCTCGAAATCATGGATATTTAGCTTGGGCTTTTTACGGAGTACAAATCTCACAAAACCAACCTCAAAACCAGGCCCAGCGCGTCGTTTCGAGTCAAATAAAACTAATTTGGGTCGAATCCGACACCAAAGGCAAAACCGTCTTTTAGCGACCGAGTCAAACCCGGTCAACGAATTTTTCTCGAGACACGTGAGTCAGCCGTGTCACTTCACGTGGCTGATTCGAGCTCAAACTCCACAAAAAATCAGCTACACAAATATTAAACAATTCCGTTAAAGGTAGAATTCGATCTCAAGTAGGAATTCTATCCGAAAACCGAATCAAACACTCGACCGAGCATAGGATACTCGGTCGAGCTCCCTCTTTCAGCCGAGACTCTCTTTCTTCCTCTCCAAGAAAATGGAATCCTCCCTCGTCTCAACTTCTTACATTTCCTATCCCGATGGGTGTTTCTTGTCGTACAAGCAAGACACCTCTCTCAACCTTCTTTTCCTATAAATAGGACCCTTTGCATGCACATTAATAACGATCAATCATATACAACATACACATACATTACACACACCCGTTTCATACCTCGACACATACAATTCCCAACATTTTACGTCCAAAACCGAAGGAACCGGCCCTTATACCCGTCACCCTTCACGTCCGACCGAAACCACCACCAACTCACTGACATTAACCCGACGCTCCCGTGCCTTAGCCACATTCCGACGAGCCCCGATCCGGGTTAACAAGAGCATGTAGGTTGAGGGTGTAACCAAACCCGACTTCTCTTTCTCTCTTCCTCGACTTTCCTCGTCTTTTCTTCTTTTTTTCGTCGTTGGTCGATTTTCATTATGGGTCGTTCGTCGCATCTTTTTTATTTCTAATATCGATATTACTAAAACTATTTTCATATAACGAATATTCTTAAAAATATGATACCGATTCTCTAATCGAATATCGTATTAAAAGAATTAAATTAATCTCGTTGATGCTAAAAATCGTTACTTTTCTACAAAATACAACGATTCTAACGCGGAGAGAACTAACATTTTTTTTCGTTTCGTTCAAATTCTTTTCAAAACAACTTTATAAAACTTTTTCTAAAAAATCATTCTGAATGTTTGATATCGATTTCATAATCGAATATCGAATATGACGAATATCGAGAGCATAGATCGAGTATAAATTAATTCATATTTATACGCGATCTAGCAAAATTAACGATTTCTCGAAAAAATCCGAACCGGGACAGCAGTCCACGCGAGTCGCGCCCCCTCCCAGGCGACTCGCGTGGAGGTCTGATTCCGCGGCCCTCTTCTTCGCTTTTCTCTATTTTTTTTCCAACATCGTCTTTTCTACAAAACGGTTACTTAAAACCTTTTTTCACCTTTTTCAAAATTATTCCGAGTATTCGATATCGATTTCATAATCGAATATCGAATACGACGAATGTCGAGAACATTAAATCGAGTGCAAATTGTGCAATATTTGTACGCGATTTAATAAAATCATCGCTTTTTCAAAAAAATCAATTTCGAAAACAGACCGGGACGCGAGTCGCGCGCGTCCCGGGCGAGTCGCGCCTGACTCGGGCGAGTCGCCCGGCAGGCTGGAACGCGACCTTTCCTTTTCTTTTTTTCGAACATCGTTTTTGGACAAAACAGCGTCTTTTTAGCGATATTACAGATCTTGATGGGAGGAATTTGTCGTGAATCCCACCGATCAAATAAATAACCGGCTAATCCTAACTGGGTAGATAGGGTAAGTCGGGTCGAATCCACGGGGACGGTAAGAGGCGTCTAGACTAAGTTCGCCCAAATACGAGACTAAGTCAACGAGCTAAGCTAAACTAGAGAATGATAGAAGGGGAGAAAGCTAGACTAAGACTAAGGTGCCGGAGAAACAAACAAAGAAACGGGCTAGGATTAGGTCGGGGTCAAAGGGGTAACGGAATGGTCAAGGAAGAGCTAGAGTGAAGGAGGTAGTAGGGTAATCTAGGTATAGTCCAGGCTCTCGCAACTTAGACTCACCTAGAGGTTCCACCTAAAACCCATTTTGGCGACACACATGACAAACGGGGTTACTAGCGTGTTATTGTGGCCTAGATCGCATCCGGGCTCTCGCTACTTAGTGAGGGAACCGAACCCACAAGCAAACTATTACCCACAAGAGAAAAGCAAGAAAAACAAGCATATGCACATACTAGTCATTCAAGCATTTCAACAAACATGTGATATGCATCAAACCAAGAGGAAACCCAAATCTTCCACCAACATCTCCAACAATCCCTTAATCATCCATCAACACCCAAATCACCTTACTAACCCTAGCAACAATCTACTCAAACATATCTAATACTAAAACCAACATAAACAAGAAGAATCAAAACAAGAATCAAAACAAGCATAAACAAACTAGTGAAAAAGATGAACTAAGAACAATAAGATGAACAAAGATTAAAACTTGGATGAATAAACAAGATAAAGAGTAAAAAGGAAGAGAGGATTATACCATACTAACAAGAGAATGAAAAAGAGAACACTTGCATAGAAGATAACACAAATTCATCCACCAAGGTTGTCAATCTTGGATGGATTCTTCAAGAGATCCAATAATACAAGAGTAAAACTAGGATTAACTACTAATTACCGACTAACCTACTCTAATCTAAGCTAATCTAACCTAAAATAGTCTAGGGTTTAGTGGGAAGTCAAGAACATAACATAATATGATGTCTTAATACAAGAGGGGGGGTATATATAGGGTTACAAGTGAAAAGGAATTGAAAGAAACAAGGCGGAGCTGTAACTGGGTCATCCCGGTCGGGAAGGTGTCGGTCCCGGTCGGGAAGACATGCTCCCGGTCGGGATGGACCCAAAACAGGAGCCTCCTCTTTTGTGCACCTCATCCCGGACGGGTTGAGGTCATACCCGTCGGGGATGAGTCTTGTAGGCCTCCAATATGATCTTTAAGGTTCCTCCTTGCTTCACATGGACTTCTCATCGATTCTCGGGACTCGGGATCGGGTCTCGGAGGCTCGGGATTGGGTCCCAAGGTCTCGGGGTCGAATCCAAGGCATCGAGTGATCGTTCCTTCACTTCGTTGGCTCCGAAAAGTGTATGTATTGAGTCGGAATCGCTCCAACTCTTCATGAATGGTCTCGGGAACCTGAAACGAACTAGAGGAAGCATAAGTAGCCCATAAATCGCTCCCAAGGAGCGATTCCACAAGGAAAATGGGACCAAAACGCTACGAAATAGGCACTACAAACTACACTTATCGGATCTCGATATATTTTTTACATTATTCATCGCATTCGTATTTTCATTCGATTTATTCAATCGTTACTAACACGTTTGTTCATCTTTTTAGCAACTTCTTCTTTTCATCATTTGTTTTATTATACTAAAACGAACCTCGCATGCTAAATTACAACTTTGACGTTAATTTTCATGCATTAAACGACTTAGCAACCCATTCAATTATTCACATGCTTAGGGAAAATAATCTTTGCATATAATTCTCCCGTTCAACTAACGCGCGTATTAAAACATCAAACGATATCTTAGTAGAGGCCGCTAATGTGCGGGCGGGGTTGGGTGTTCTTTGTGAACTTCCCAACACGTACCCTCACCCCTTACTCAGAACCTCGGTTTCCGGATGTCCGAAACCATTGGCAACGAGAGTCATTCAATACATGATATCCGATCAAGTCGGTATCGGTATCAAATGCTAAGGGACGAACCCAATAAACTCTGACATCGGAAATGTTCGAACGGGCCCGAACTCCCACAAAGTTCGGTGGCGACTCCAACTTCGATTTAAATTTCAATTCGATCCATTCTCATATGGAGATTCATTCGCCTCCCCAAACCCGCGCGTGGCCGCGTCGGGGTGGACCTATGTCATGTCCACAATTTGGCGATTCCGCTGGGGACTAACTGATGCGTGACTTACCATCGGCATCCTCAGGGTGAGACTAGAATAGAAATCGTTTGACTAGTACAATACGCGTTTTAGTTTTACGGTTCATGCATAACCCCATCTTTCCCGGGCCGGTACTGGTGACCGACGTCCCACTATACCATTGATGTAGTCCAAATTGGATATGTCAAAAGGTGTGCATAGCAGATTCGTATGGGTTTTACGGCATGTTCTAAGTTCAATTCGACTTAGGAAGTTCGCCCCGATTCTCGAATAGGCTATGTACACTGGTGTAGACCCTTATAGACTGACCGAGACTTAGCTTAAGAGCATACATGGTGTCATTATACTGTTTCCATGACTACGTTCTACTTGATCCACATTTTCTTTTTTCAAAAACCGCCATTTTCAAAATTTGCATCCTTTTCAAAATATCCAATTTCAAAACCCCGGACATATACCGAATTTAGGACTTATGATTTTACTCAAAATAGCCCTTTTTCTAGCCGGTATTATGCCCAATTTAAAACTCGAAATTATTTTCGAAACTTTCAAAACCTCCGCCCGGTCCGCTTTTTCCATTTTCCTCGAAAAAAGGGCCGGTTCTCCCCGAATTTTTCGGGCTTTTAAAAAAAATCATATTTCAAAACTTCCTCTTCTTAGACTTCCCGTATTTAGCAGTGTCGGGTCGTGTCATAAGTCGTTGAAGTCTCTAGCGTCGAAACTCTGTCGATCTTACATCGCGGGTTTCCCCCTATCCCAGTCCGACTTATTTTGCTAAGGCAAGGCCCACCTACGTAGGACATACTCCTGCAAAGGTTGGCCCAATTACACAATCGAGTCTAAAGTCTGGGAATGTTTCACGTGAACCTTCCTTCGAACAGGGCCCAACCCACATAGCTGGATCCTGAGGAAGGCCCACCTTTTCACAAGTCACCCGTCTAGGTGTCTTTTTCGAGTCATTACCGTCTTAATCTTCTTCCTTTTCCCTTGCTCGGGATGTACTTTTTTTAGGATTCTGGTTAAGTTGCTGATTACGCGGTGTTCTTACAGACAGGCCACCCTTCACTCGAACCATGACGAAAGAAGCCATCGATGAGTTGACAGCTTCGTTGACCAAAATCTAAGACCAATTGCGACAAATGAGGGAGGACCAGATTGCCACCGTCACTCGGGTAAGTGCCGTGGAACAAGGAACCCCCAATGCTTCGATCGAAGATGACGGACCTTTGGCCGCATTGGCCGGCGCGGTCCAAAAGCTCCAAGAACAGGTCCACTCGACCACCAGAAACACCATCCTCACGGAAAATGCTCGTTCCTATTCACCCTTGACCGATGAACTGCCCGCTAACCTCAACTTAACGGGTTTACCAATGTTTGACGGGACTGAAGACCCGGTACTCCATATTCGGGCTTTCAAGGACTTTATGGCTGTTAAGGGGGTCAAATCGACCATGTTCAAGCATCTCTTTGCTTCCTCTCTGGAAAAGCATCCGAAAGCCTGGTACTACAAGCTTGATCCCAAGAAATACAAAACCTGGGACGATGTTGCAATGGAATTCGCGCGAAACTACGCGGATAACGCTGAAATCCTAACTACCATGCGTACTCTGGAAGTCATGGCCCAAGAGCCTAAGGAGAGTTTTACCAAATACCTTCAAAGATGGAGGACTGAAAGTGTTAAGCTGGTGGACAAGCCCAGCGAAAAAGTGCTAGTGGAGGCCTTTGTCAAAAACCTCCTCCCTGCCTACCGAATCCATCTCCGGTACGCCATCATACCCGATTTCGCTACTTTGATCGAAATGGGTACGAGAATCGAAGACGATCTAAGGCTAGAGAACCTTACTAAGGCCTCTACCAAGGGGTATCAAGGAGCCAGTTCATCCTCCAACAAGCCCGCAGGTACAACGGCGGCCTGAAGCATCTTCGATGAGGTTAACTCATTAGACACCTCGACCAAAAAGAATACTTCAAATCGGGTATTCACTGACATAGGGACAACCTATGCTAAAGCCTTATAAAGGTTGTCCTCAAAAGGCCTAATCCAACCAATAGGTCCAATTCCGGAGGTTCCCGTGGAAAAGCGATCCAAGAGCTACAACATTCAAGCCTATTGCCACTATCACCAAGGCAACGGGCACGACACTGAGAAATGCTGGAAGTTGAAGCATCTCATTCAAGATCTGATCGAAAGTGGCAAGATACCACTACCCAGTGATAAGCCGAGTAACAAAAATAATCCTCTTGCTACTCACGCCATTTTTACTGGAGAAGTAGTCGACTGCTCTCATCTTATTTCCCCTTTCATTTCCCAAATCAACGGGATATGGAACAACGATGAAGATGATGTTTACTTGGCCAAGGGGGAAGCTGTCCCCGTCACCATCGAAGAAATCCGGAAAGCTAAAGCCAGAGCCCTGGCCGGCGCACGCACCATCACGGCCGATCTCCTCACTCCGGAAACCGTCACTGAACCTTCCAGGACGGAGCCTATCCTCGAAGAACCTAGCGCTGACACGTCCCTAGTCTGACAACTAAAGAGGGTCCGAACTGATATTACTATATGGCAGCTTTTCGTTAGCTCTCAGGAGCATTGGGCAGCACTTACTAGGGCTCTTGATGAAATCAAGGTTGACTCATCGGTTACCCCCACCGAGATGGTAGCCACTATCTTGCCACACCTCAAGGGCAAGTCCAAAGGAGAAGGCCCGCTTATCACTTTCTCCGAGTCCGACCTTCCACCGTTTGGGGCCACCCATAACTTGGCCCTATATATCACGGTGATCTGCCGGAATAAATATCTCCCAATGACCCTAATTGATGATGGGTCCACAGTAAACGTCCTTCCTTTGAGGACAGCTAAGGCCCTCGGCATTACCGAGGCTGACTACCTTCCGACTGCACAAACTATCCATGCCTTTGATGGGAGCCCAAAATCAGTTGCTGGGGCCGTTAAGCTAACAATCACAACAGGCCCGATCGAGAAGGAGTTAGAATTTCAGGTGATCGATGTTACTTCATCTTTCAATCTGTTACTCGGGAGACCATGGATTCACGCGGTCAAAGCCGTGTCTTCCACCCTTCACAGGAAGGTTAAACTACCTTTACAAGATGGAATCGGTACTCTCGAAGCTACCCCCATAACTGTGTCAAGCTGCAACACGGCAGGCTCAACCGACCCACGAGGTTTTAACTTCGTGGGAATGATCGAGGAAGAATACCTTTTCCAACCCTATTTCACCACTAGCATCGATACGATGCTACAAAATTTGGGTTACCTACCCGGAGCTACCTCGAGACCTGACCTCCCAGCCGGAAAAATTATCGAGGTCCTGAACGACAAACGATCCCAATGTGGTTTAGGTTACACTATGACGCCAGGATGCGCGGACCAAACCAAGGCGGTCATGTTCGTCACCCCAGTGTTCGGAGCTGTTCAAGTGGGCCTCTATCAGCCCACCATTTCATATCCCGAGACCAAACTGGCTCGGGAATGCAATTTCATCCCGGATGATATCTTTGCCCTTATCCAGGCCAAATCAAAGGAGGACGCAAATAATACTGAGCCCATCCTAGGACTCCTATTTGGGGCAGACAAGGTCATCCCGACCCCTAAACAGGAGTTAGTCAGCTTGATTCTCCGCAGCAGCAAATTCGATCCAACTAAGCTGATCTCTGAAGTTGGTGCCGACACCGGGAAGAGAGCTTGGAGGAAGACAACTAAGTGTACCGACAGTCAGGGTCGAGTCTACAAGCTAACTACTGGTGAAGGAGATATGCATGGTGCCGAATCCGAGTCCGTGTCCGAGTCAGAGTCGGAGTCTTAGTCGAAGTCTAGAGGGTCCAGTACTAGGATCGAGTCTGTAACCCCTCTCCCTTCTTTAGTCACACCATCAGGAGCCCCGGAGTCTGTCCCGAGGGCTCTCCCTATCCCGCCACTGACCAACGATCAGATGGCAGCTCTCTTCGAGCTATTTTCAAAATTCACTATCAATAATAACGATAATCGTTCTGCTTACGACTTGTCTTATTTTCAAAACATTTTCAAAAATCTTACTTGCAATGACATTGAGAAACCCGACGAACAGGTACCGCTACCTCCGCATCTAATCGAGCAACTCGAACAAAGGGAGTCCCGAAATCCGATAATCGAAGAAACCGATTCCATCAACGTAGGAACCCCTTTAGATCCTCAGATGCTTAAGTTGGGCTTATCTTTGGATCCTGAGGAGAAGCAACAATTCACGGATCTCCTTCAGGAATTCAAAGACGTCTTTGCATGGTCCTACAAGGACATGCCAGGAATAGACCGCGAGATAGATGAACACCGAATACCCATCAAAGACGGGTACAAGCCGGTAAAACAGAAACTCCGAAGAATGAGGCCCGAATGGTCTCTCAAAGTCAAGGAAGAAGTTGATAAACAATTCAAAGCGGGCTTTATCCAAGTGTCTGAATATCCAGACTGGGTTGCAAACATCGTGCCAGTACCCAAAAAAGACGGTAAAGTCCGAGTATGTGTAGACTTCCGGGACCTTAACAAGGCCAGCCCAAAAGACGATTTTCCGTTGCCACACATCGACATACTGGTGGACAACACGGCCGACCATGCCCTTCTATCATTCATGGACGGGTATGCCGGATACAATCAGATCAAAATGGCGGAGGAAGACATGTGTAAGACCACCTTCATCACACCTTGGGGGACTTACTGCTATACCGTGATGCCATTTGGGCTTATCAACGCCGGTGCCACTTATCAACGGACCGCCACCATTTTATTGCATGACATGATGCATAAGGAAGTGGAGGTCTACGTGGACGACATGATCGTCAAATCCAAGGACCGAAACGGGCACATTGCGGCCCTAAGGAAGTTCTTCACCCGACTACGCAATTACAATATGAGGTTAAACCCTCAAAATGCAGTTTTGGGGTAACATCGGGCAAGCTACTGGGCCACATTGTCAACCAGCGTGGCATCGAAGTTGACCCAACAAAGATCAAAGCCATTACCGAGATGCAACCGCCTAAGACCGAAAAGGAGATAAGGCGATTTCTCGGGAAAGTCCAATATATCAGTCGGTTCATTTCAAAGCTAACCATGGTATGTGAGCCCATTTTCAAGAAACTAAAGATAGGAGAACGAACACTATGGGACGACAAATGTCAAATGGCTTTCGATAAGATCAAGGAGATTCTATCCTCTCCACCGGTGTTAATGCCACCTCAGCATGGTTTGCCTCTATCGTTATACCTAACAACAACCGAGACGACCATGGGCGCTATGCTAGCCCAGACAGTCGATTCCGAAGAACGGGCTATTTACCACATCAGTAAAAAGTTCTTGGAATACGAATGCAAGTACACAATGCTCGAGAAGACGTGTCTAGCTTTAGTATGGGCCACTAAAAAGCTCCGACACTACATGCTTAGTCACGAAGTACATGTGCTATCCAAAATGGATCCAATCAAGTACTTATTCGAGAAGCCCATCCTCATCGGCCGCATATCTAGATGGACTTCAATGTTAGCTGAGTTCGACCTCAAGTTAGTACCATTGAAAGCCATCAAAGGCCGGGTAGTAGCCGAGTTCCTCGCTGATAGCCCGATATCCGAAGAAGAGCACACCGATACTTGGGCCTTCCCAGATGAAGACATATTCCATACCGACACCGAGACATGGGATTTGTATTTTGACGGAGCATCCAACTTCCGAGGATTTGGTGTCGGGATTTTGTTAATCTCGCCACAAGCGGAGCATACCCCGTTATCTATCAAACTAGATTTTGACGTGACTAACAACGCAGCCGAGTATGAAGCGTGCATTCACGGAGTGCAAGCCGCTGCTGATTTAGGAGTAACAAACCTCCGGGTCCACGGTGACTCATCTTTAGTCATGAATCAAGCCCTACAAAAATGGAAGACTCGGAACGCAAATCTCGTGGCTTACCAAGCACGAGTAAGGGTTCTCGAAAAACAGTTCCAAAAAGTGGAATACATCTATCTACCTCGGGAAGAAAACCAGTTTGCAGATGCTCTCTCAAAATTAGCATCTTTACTGAATATCCCAGCACATCTAACCAGCATGCCCATTTGCGTCGAAAGACGGTCCAAGCCGACATACATCCACGCTATCCAAGATATTGAGATAACTGATCCAAAACCTTGGTATCAGGCTATTCTAACCTACTTAACATCAGGGGAATATCCTCCGGGAGCTGAAAACCGGGCCAAGAAAGCTCTACGAAGATGGGCAACCCAGTTCGTCCGCACAGACGATGGACAGTTATATAAGAAGACAGCACAGGGGGCTTTACTCCTATGCATTGACAAAACTCGAGCCGAAAGAGTCATGGCTGAGGTACATGATGGTGAAAATGGCCCGCATATGAATGCCCATATGCTAGCCCGAAAAATCACAAGACTCGGCTACTATTGGAATAGCATGGAAACTGACTGTCAGTCATATGTCAAACACTGCCATAACTGTCAGATTTTCGCTAATGTACAGCATATGCCTTCATCCCTATTATATATAATGACATCACCATGGCCATTCTCAACATGGGGAATTGATATAATTGGAAAGGTGAACCCTTCCGGGACAGGGGGCCACTGCTTCATTTTAGTGGCTATCGACTACTTCACCAAATGGGTCGAAGCCGAGTCATACCGGATCTTGAATGCCAAGCATGTGGCTAAGTTCATCCAAAACAAGATTATATGCCGATACGGGATCCCGCACGAATTCATCAGTGACCACGGGACCCACTTTCAGGCTGAAACTGCCGCTTTGTTGGAAAAATACAAGATTCAAAGGCATACATCTTCGCCCTACCGACCCCAAACGAATGGAGCGGTAGAGGCAGCCAATAAAACAATTGTCACCATACTTAAAAAGATGGCTGAGAATTATCGGGACTGGCCCGACAAGATACCCTTCGCCTTATGGGGGTATCGGACATCAATTCGAACTGCAACCGGAGCAACTCCGTACTATCTAACATATGGAATGGAAGCAGTCCAGCCAGTCGAGCTAGAAGTACCATCCCTCAGAATTCTACTCGAGAGTCAGGTACCTGAAGCAGATTGGGTCCAAGCCCGATACGACTCGCTAATCCTCTTGGACGAACGGCGATCTCGGGCCCTGAATAATATTCAGATATATCAGAAAAGGATCCAACGGGCTTTTAACAAAAGAGTTAGGCCCAGGAATATCAAAGAGGGCGATCTAGTCCTAAAATCTGTTTGAGCTTTACTACCAGTTGACCCAAGGGGAAAATTCAAACCCAATTGGGCTGGGCCATATCTAGTGAAGAAAATCCTTTCGGGAGGAGCAGTAATGCTGACAGACTTGGACGGGAACGAGTTCGTTAACCCAACAAACTTGGACCAACTGAAGCGTTACTACCCATAAGCCCTATCTCAATGTCATTTGCAAAATTTATAAAATCTTTCTTTTTTTGTAAATTTTCAAAAAAAAAAAATCAAGCAAGTCAATAAGTTAGGATTACTTATCCTACCGTTGCACATCTCGAATTAACAATCTTGATGTATTTCGAAAAATTGCAAAAAATACTTCTGAACTACGGAAGGTTTGATTCCATTAATTTTGGATACATAGGCAACCCCTCAAAAGGGTACAACCACTGCAACAACGAAAAGACGGGAACGGTATTCACTAATATGTCTTTTTATTATATAAGAAAAACCGATAAACTCGGGAATTTCAAAATACATCACAAAAAAATATAATAACAAAATCACACCACAAAAATAGTAGTAATACTTAAATAATAAATTTATGAGACTACTCATACATTTTTCCTTTCCCCTTATCTTTCGGGTCACGCGGAGCCCGAGGCCGACGGGGCGGGGGCGAACGTTCCCTGATCACAAGGGGAACTTCTTTTGCTCGAACTCGCTTCTTCGATTTTGGGTCTTCTGCCACTTGCACCGGTCCAAGCCGAGCCCTGACGGGCTCGGGAAGTCTGTCTCGAGGACCAAGTCGTTCCTTAACCGCCAGCTTTGGCCCTAGTCTCCTTTCTAAATTCGTCTGGGGGCTCACCTTCCCCCGTGCACCCTTAGTACTAGACCCTTCAGTCTGAGTCCTAGATTTTCCCTTCTGACCTGCCGGAGTAGCGTCCTCGTCAAAGAAGCTTCTATTATCTTTAGCATGTTCCCGACGCAACAAGTCGAAGGCCTCGTCAGTCTTCAAAGCAGCTCGGGCCTTAGCTGAATCAGCTCTTGTCCATCTTACATAAGAATCAGATACCCAGATCGAATGAGGATTCTTGGGAACGGACCAAGTAGCTCTTGTATACCACCTTTGCATCCAGGTGTCACACATTACATCCGTCAACTGAGTAGATTCACTCACGACTGCCTCGATTTCTGGGATTCTTTGGGCCCGACCATATTGCCTAAGTATGCGATCGGGAAAGAGGTGAATTGTTTGTCTAAAAGATAGGATTACTTGATATCGAGCCCTATCTCGAGACTCTAAGCCGGTCCGGACATAAATGGGCCACCATGGGACGGTCCAGCGGATCAACGGTCCTTCATGGAAAGACAGCACTTCATCCCAGTATTTTTGAGTGTTGAGGCGAGGAAAGGCAATGGTCCGTCTCCTCATCATCACTTGTTTGGGTTGATACCGGCTCACGTCTAGGGGAGGGTCCAAGATCGATAGCCTCTCGAACAGCCACAGCTGAAAAACCCGCGAAAAAGTGTCAAAATCACGTCAAAAAAAACGCGAAAACCGAGAAAACCGGGAAAATCGGGAAAAAAACCGCAGAAACCGAAAAAATTGGAAAAACCGGAAAAAAAAACGGCATACCTGTAAAAGACGGGTACTCCCAGTCAACCGGGTTGACGGATCCCTTTTACGATTATCCAAACCCTGGATAATCTCTCTTGTAATCAACCAAGCCGGGCTGTGCTCCGTTTCCATCAGGTCAGCCACAGTAAAAAGTCTAACATGGCCCATGCAAGATAATAAATCCATATGGCCTTCGAAGGCATAGACATGGAGCATACAAAAGGTAAAGGCCCTACGGCTGTGGACCGGCCTGACCCGGTCGTCATCTGGGTTCATAAATTTTTCAGCTAAATCGATCAAAGAAACGGTATCTCCTTCCAGCATACGGGATGCCTCCATGTGAGAAAATCCTAAAAATTCCCGTAACTTTCTCCTCGGGTCAGGAACCGAAAAAGGGATAGCAGGGCGAAGTATGGGATTCCATCCTCCTACGGCAGCAATTTCCTCAGGGATAGGACAGATTTCGCCTCGAGGAAAACTAAAAACATGATAAGTATCGTCCCAATAGGACAGGCAAGCATCCAAAAAGTGACGATCTACTTGCATATGGCGGATCACGAATAATTGTGTAACGCCATTCTGATTTAGGATGACTTTATCTGCATCTCTGAAGTATTTGGACCACTCTTGCAGCATTCCAATTAAAAGGTCGATTCCCATAATTGGATTTCTAAAAGAAAGAATAAATTTCTCAGGGCTTGTTTTTCTTTAAGAAAGAGAGGGAATTGTGGGAATTGTGAGAATTAATGAAGCAAGGAGAGGGTATTTATAGCATAAAACCAAATTCTCCTCCTCACCTTAGGATTCCCAATCCTAGAAGATTTAGCATACAATCCTTATCCTGAGGTCTAGCTAAGTCATCCCGAGCATTCCTATTCCTTTTCAGAGTAAAAAATTCTCTAGTTTTCAAAGACTCCTACAAGCTCAAAAATTCGAAACCTTTCTCAAAAATTTTATTTCCCAAAGCGAGTCATTTTCCTACAAATGTTACATGCAAAACTTTGCAACTTTGCATAAATATGTACAGGACGACTCAAACAGGACCGTGCAATTCACGTGACTCCCCAGCGGCATTTAACAAGATGAGCCCATATATAGGCGCACTTAAGTCTTATACGACGAGCTCAAATTCCCCACGGAGTTATCATCATCAGCTCAGGTACATTTCCAGTCTGTGGCCGGCGGGCCCTTTACGCAGGTCTAATGGACTTTAAACGACCCGATCGGAAGTCTGTCAGGTCTCAATCTTTGATTGGCCTGGTAGCTACTTTGACTTTCGCCCTGTCCAAGCCTCAGTCAGAGTGGGGGCTCTGTAGACACCCACATTTTACTGCCAGGTGTCTATAGCAGTTTCCGACAAACACCTGATGATGATCGGACGCAAACATGCTTTAACGTACTCGGAAATGGGCTCGAAATCATGTATATTTAGCTTGGGATTTTTACGGAGTACAAATCTCACAAAACCAACCTCAAAACCAGGCTCAGCGGGTCGTTTCGAGTCAAATAAAACTAATTTGGGTCGAATCCGACACCAAGGGCAAAACCGTCTTTTAGCGACCAAGTCAAACCCGGTCAACGAATTTTTCTCGAGACACGTGAGTCAGCCGTGTCACTTCACGTGGCTGATTCGAGCTCAAACTCCACAAAAAATCAGCTACACAAATATTAAACAATTCCGTTAAAGATAGAATTCGATCTCAAGTAGGAATTCTATCCGAAAACCGAATCAAACACTCGACCGAGCATAGGATACTCGGCCGAGCTCCCTCTTTCAGCCGAGACTCTCTTTCTTCCTCTCCAATAAAACGGAATCCTCCCTCGTCTCAACTTCTTACATTTCCTATCCCGATGGGTGTTTCTTGTCGTACAAGCAAGACACCTCTCTCAACCTTCTTTTCCTATAAATAGGACCCTTTGCATGCACATTAATAACGACCAATCATATACAACATACACATACATTACACACACCCGTTTCATACCTCAACACATACAATTCCCGACATTTTACGTCCAAAACCGAAGGAACCGGCCCTTATACCTGTCACCCTTCACGTCCGACCGAAACCACCACCTACTCACCGACATTAACCCGACGCTCCCGTGCCTTAGCCACATTCCGACGAGCCCCAATCCGAGTTAACAAGAGCATGTAGGTTGAGGGTGTAACTGTAGACACCCACATTTTGACCGCCAGGTGTCTATAGCAGTTTCCGACAAACACCCGATGATGATCGGACGCTAACGTGCCTTGACGTACTCGGAAATGGGCTCGAAATGATGGATATTTGGCTTAGGCATTTTAAGGAGTACAAATCTCACAAAACCAACCTCAAATTCAGGCCCAGTGGGTCGTTTCGAGTCAAATAACACTAATTTGGGTCGAATCCGACACCGAGGGTAAAACCGTCTTTTAGCGACCGAATCAAAACCCGGTCAAAGTATTTCTCGAAACCCGTGAGTCTACCGTGACATGTCACACGGTTAGTTCACACTCCAACTCTACAAAAATCATCCATGCAAAAAATAATAAACAATTCCGTTTAAGGTAGAATTCGATCCCGAGTAGGAATCCTATCCGAGAACCGACTCAGACACTCAACCGAGTTGAAACACTCGGTCAAGTAGCAAGGCAGCCGGTTTCCTCCTCTTTTCTTCTCTTACAAGAAAACGGAATTCTCGTTCTCCTCAGCTTCTTACTCAAGCGGTAATTCTAGCTCAAACAGGAGTCCTATTCAAAAACCGATTCGAGCATCCGACCGAGTGTAAAACACTCGGCCGAAACAGTCCAAAATGAGAGCAAATCCACCGGTTTGCCTTTCTTCCTCCACAAGAAAGCGGAATTCTTATTTCCCTCAAATTCCTACATTTCCTATCCCAAGCGGTAGTCAAACTCTCCCAAGCCAAGGTCGGGAATTTCCTATAAATAGCCCATTGCATCCAACACAAAAGAACATTCATTAACACCAATTAACCATCAATAATTTACCAAAATTACACACACACACTCGATTTTTCAGCAATAATTATCTAGCATCGACAAACCGATATTACGTTACACACCCGAAGGAAAACCGGCCCCATACCCGAACCTTCACCCGTCCGAACCAAATCTCCAACCGAACCGAAACTCGACGCTCCCGTGCCTAGCCACATTCCGACGAGCCCCGATCCGAGTCAACAAGAGCATGTAGGTTGAGGGTGCAACAAAACCCGATTTCTTCCCTTCTCCTCTTCTCTTCTCTTCGTCCTTTTTTATTATGGGTCAAGAGTCGTTTTTTTTAGCTAATATCGTTATTAACGAAAAACTATTTTCATAACGAATATTCTTAAACATATGATATCGATTTTTCTATAATCGAATATCGTATCGAAAAGAATTATATTAAGATCTCGACGATACTAAAAATCGTTACATCTTTTTTCGTTCAAAATTCTTTTCTTTTACTTTTCGTTCAAAACGAACTATTTTACAAAACCTTTTTTTTTCATTCATTCCGAGTATTCGATATCGATTTCATAATCGAATATCGGATACGACGAATATCGAAAACATGGATCGAATACAAATTAATTCATAATTTGTACGCGATTCATCAAAAATAACAATTTTCGGACAAAAATAAAAAACCCGGACAGACCCGCATGCGAGTCGCGCCAAGCCCGAGCGACTCGCGCGCAGGCCTGGATACCCGAGTCCCTTTTTTCGATCTTTTCGTTCGTTTTATTATTTATTCTTCGATCGATTTCTAAAATTTACATCTTTTCTAAAAACTATTCCAAGTATTCGATATTAACTTCGTAGTCAATTATCGAGTATAACGAATATCGAAAATATTAAGTCGAGTACGAATCATGCAATATTCATACGCGATTTAATACGAACTTCGAGTTTTCGAAAACCGGACCCGAAACAGGCCACCACGCGACCCGCCGGCGTCCCGGGCGAGTCGCGCGGCTGGCTGTTTGCCGCGGCCCTTTTCCGTATTTTTATTTATTTTTCGAGCTTCGTTTTTTATACAAAACAACGTTCTTTTCAACAATATTTTTCAGATTTCGATATTCTCTCGATCTCGCTATTTTATTTTGCTATATTATTATTTACAAATCGATACTAACTCGTTTGTTTGTTTTGTAGCAAATTCATCTTTTTATTTCATTTGTTTTATTATACTAAAACGAATCTCACATGCTAAATTCGACTTTGACGTTAATTAATTTTACATGCATTAAACCACTTAGCAACCCATTCAATTCCTCACATGTTTAGAAAACAATGTTTGCATATCATTCATCGTATTACTAACGCGCGCATTAAAACGTCATTCGATATCCTAGTAGAGGCCGCTAATGTGCGGGCGGGGTTGGGTGTTCTTAGTGAACTTCCCAACACGTACCCTCACCCCTTACTCAGAACCGTGGTTTCCGGATGTCCGAAACCATTGGCAACGAGAGTCATTCAATATACGATTAACCGCTCTAGTCGGCATCTATATCGATATGCAAAAGGGACGAGCCCAATAAACTCTGACATCGGAAATGGGCCGTATTTTGTACACGGCCCACTACGACATAGAGTGGGCTCGAACGGTTCCGAATAACCATAAAATTCGGTGGCGACTCCGACTTCGATTTAAATTTCCATTTGACCATCTCATGGAGATTCATTCGCCTCCCCAAACCCGCGCGTGGCCGCGTCGGGGTGGACCTATGTCATGTCCACAATTTGGCGACTCCGCTGGGGATTTTCTGATGAGTTAATAACCTTCAGTGTCCTCAGGGTGAGACTCGAATAGAAATCGTTTGACTAGTACAATGCGCGTTTTAGTTTTACGGTTCATGCATAAACCCCACTTTCCCGGGCCGGTACTCGCGACCGACGTCCCACTATACCGTTGATATAGTCCAAACTGGTTATGTCAAAGGTGTCCACTAGCCGATTCATATGGGTTTTACGGCATGTCCTAATCTCAACTCGAGTTAGGGAGTCCGCCCCGATTCTTGATAGGCTGTGTACACTGGTATAGACCCTTACAGACTGACCGAGACTTAGATTAAGAGCATACATGGCGTCATTATACTGTTTCCGTGACTACGTGCTACTTGATCATCATCTTTTTCAAAACCGTCATCTTTTCAAAATTTGCATCCTTTTAAAAAAAAATATCCAATTTTCAAAACCCGGGTCATATACCGAACTTAGGACTTATGATTTTACTCAAAATAGCCCTTTTCTAGCCGGTATTATGCCCGATTCAAAACTCGAAAATATTTTCGAAATTTTCAAAACCCGACATCCGGCCCATTCCTTTTTCTTTCGAAAAAGGGCCGGATTTCTTCACCCGATTCATTTCGGGCTTTTCAAAAATTCATATTTCAAAACTTCCTCTTCTCAGACTTCCCGTATTTAGCAGTGTCGGGTCGTGTCATAAGTCGTAGAAGTCTCTAGCGTCGAAACTCCGTCGATCCTACATCGCGGGTTTCCCCCCCATCCTAGTCCGCCTTACCTAACTAAGGCAAGGCCCACCTACGTAGGACATACTCCTACAAAGGTTGGCCCGTTTACACAATCGAGTCTAAAAGTCTGGGAATGTCTCACGTGAACCTTCCTCCGGACAGGGCCCAACCCACAGCGTTGGATCCTGAGGAAGGCCCACCTCTTCATAAGTCACCCGTCTAGGTGTCTTTTCCGAGTCATTTACCGTCTTTTTTTTAGTCTCCTTCTTTTTTCCCTTGCTCGGGATGTACTTTCCTTAGGATTCGGGTCAAGTTGCTAATTACGTGGTGCTCTTACAGACAGGCCACCCTTCACTCGAACCATGACGCAAAAAGCCATAGACGAATTGAACACCACGTTGGCCCAAATCCAGGACCAATTGAGGCAAATGCGGGAAGACCAGATCGCTATCGTCACTCGGGTTAGTGCCGTAGAACAGGGAACTCCTAACGCCTCGATCGATGATGATGGGCCCTTAGCCGCGCTAGCCGGCGCAGTCCAAAAACTGCAGGAACAGGTCCACTCGACCACCAGAAACACCATTCTCACGGAGAATGCCCGTACCTATTCGACCCTAACTGATGAATTGCCCGCTAACCTTAACTTAACGGGCTTACCAATGTTCGATGGGACTGAAGACCCGGTACTTCATATTCGGGCTTTTAAAGACTTTATGGCTGTCAAGGGAGTCAAATCAACCATGTTCAAGCATCTCTTTGCTTCCTCTCTGGAGAAACACCCAAAAGCCTGGTACTACAGGCTCGACCCCAAGAAATTCAAAACTTGGGACGATGTTGCCATGGAGTTCGCGCGGAACTACGCGGATAATGCTGAAATCCAGACTACCATGCGTACTCTAGAGGTTATGGCCCAAGAACCTAAGGAGGGTTTCACCAAATACCTCCAAAGGTGGCGGACCGAAAGTGTTAAGCTGGTTGACAAGCCCGGCGAAAAAGTTCTAGTGGAGGCCTTTGTCAAAAACCTCCTCCCTGCTTACCGAGTCCATCTCAGGTACGCTATTATACCCGACTTCGCAACTTTGACCGAAATGGGTACCAGAATCGAAGACGATTTGAGGCAAGAGAGCCTTACTAAGGCCTCTACTAAGGGGTATCAAGGAGCTAGTTCATCCTCCAGTAAGCCCGCCAACACAACGGCGGCCCGAAGCATCTTCGACGAGGTAAACTCACTTGACACCTCAACCAAAAAGAATACTCCAAATCGGGTATTCACTGACATTGGGAAAACTTATGCTAATGCCTTACAAAGGTTATCTTCAAAAGGCCTAATCCAACCGATAGGCCCAACTCCAGAAGTTCCCGTAGAAAAGCGGTCCAAAAGCTACAACATTCAGGCCTATTGCCATTATCACCAAGGCAACGGGCATGACACGGAGAAATGCTGGAAATTGAAACATCTTATCCAGGATCTAATCGAAAATGGGAAGATACCGCTACCCAGTGACAAGCCAAGTAATAAAAACAATACTCTCGCTACTCATGCCATTTTTACTGGAGAGGTAGTTGACTGCTCTCATCTCATTTCCCCTTTCATTTCCCAAATCAACGGGATATGGAACGACGACGAAGATGACGTCTACTTGGCTAAAGGGGAGGCTATCCCCGTCACTATCGAGGAAGTCCGGAGGGCTAAAGCCAGAGCTCTGGCCGGTACACACACCATCACAGCCACCCCGAAAACCGTCACTGAACCTTCCAGGATGGAAATCACTCCAGAAGAGCCAAACAATGACACGGCCCTAGTCAGACAGTTGAAAAGGGTCCGAGCTGACATTACTATATGGCAGCTTTTGGTTAGTTCTCAGGAACATCGAGCGGCACTTACTAAGGCCCTCGATGAAATCAAGGTCGACTCATCGGTTACCCCCACTGAAATGGTAGCCACGATCATGCCATATCTCAAAAACAAGCCCAAAGGAGAAGGCCCACTCTTTACCTTCTCCGAGTCCGACCTTCCACCATTTGGGACCACTCATAACTTGGCCCTATACATTACGGTGATTTGTCGAAACAAATATCTCCCGATGACCCTAATTGATGACGGGTCCGCAGTTAACGTCCTTCCTTTAAGGACAGCCAAGGCCCTCGGCATTATCGAGGCTGACTACCTTCCGACCGCGAAGACTATCCAGGCTTTTGATGGAAGCCCAAAATCAGTTGCTGGGGCCGTTAAACTAACCATCATAACAGGCCCGATCGAGTAGGAGTTAGAATTCCAAGTGATCGATGTTACTTCATCTTTCAATCTGCTACTTGGAAGACCGTGGATTCACGCGGTCAAGGCTGTGTCCTCTACTCTTCATAGAAAGGTCAAACTACCTCTACAGGACGGGATCATCACCCTCGAAGCCACTCCCATAACCGTGTCAAGCTGTAACACGACGGGCTCAGCCGACCCACGAGGATTCAACTTTGTAGGAATGGTCGAAGAAGAGTACCTTTTTCAGCCATACTTCACCGTCAGCATCTATACAATGCTACAGAATCTAGGTTGCCTATCGGGAGTCACTTCAAGGCCATATCTACCACCAGGAAAGATCATCGAAACCCTGAACAACGGGCAATCTCAGTTCGGTCTAGGCTATACTATGGCATCCGGCTACACGAACCAAACCGAGACGGTCACGTTCGTCACCCCGGTATTCGAAACTGTGCAAACAGGCCTCTATCGGCCCACCATCTCATATCCCGGGACCAAACTGGCTCGGGAATGCAATTTCATTCCAGACGACATATTCGCCCTTATCCAGGCCGAATCAAAGGAGGGCCCAAGCAACACTGAGCCCATCTTAGGACTACTCTTTGGGGAAGACAAGGTCATCCCGACCCCTAAACAGGAGCTGGTTAGCCTTATCCTTCGCAGCAGCAGGTTCGATCCAACTAAGCTGATCTCTGAAGTTGGTGCCGACACTGGGAAGAGATCTTGGAGGAAGACAACCAAATGGACCGACGGTCAGGGTCGAGTCTACAAGGTAACTACTGGCGAAGGAGATATGCATGCTATCGAGTCTGAATCTGAGTCTGAGTCCGAGTCAGAGTCAGAGTCGGAGTCTGAGTCAAAGTCTAGAGGGTCCAGTACTAGGATCGAGTCTGTAACCCCTCTCCCTTCTTTAGCCTCATCATCGGGAGCCCCGGAGTCTGTCCCGAGGGCTCTCCCTATCCCGCCTCTGACCAACGATCAGATGGCAGCTCTCTTCGAGCTCTTTTCAAAATTTACTATCAACCGTTCTGCTTACGACTTGGCTTATTTTCAAAATGTTTTCAATAATCTTACTTGCAATGACATTGAGAAACCCGACGAACAGGTACCATTGCCTCCGCATCTAATTGAGCAACTTGAACAAAGGGAGTCCCGAAACCCGGTAATCGAAGAAACCGATTCCATCAACGTCGGAACCCCTTTAGAGCCTCAGATACTTAGGTTGGGCCTATCTTTAGATCCCGAGGAGAAACAACAATTCGCGGACCTCCTCCAGGAGTTCAAAGATGTCTTTGCATGGTCCTACAAGGACATGCCGGGAATAGATCGGGAGATAGCTGAACACCGAATACCCATCAAAGACGGGTACAAGCCGGTAAAACAGAAACTCCGAAGAATGAGGCCCGAATGGTCTCTCAAAGTCAAAGAAGAAGTTGATAAACAATTCAAAGCGGGCTTTATCCAAGTGTCTGAATATCCAGACTGGGTTGCAAACATAGTACCAGTACCCAAAAAGGATGGCAAAGTCCGAGTATGTGTTGATTTCCGGGACCTTAATAAGGCCAGCCCAAAAGACGATTTTCCGTTGCCACACATCGACATATTGGTGGATAACACGGCCGACCATGCCCTCCTATCATTTATGGACGGGTATGCCGGATACAATCAGATCAAAATGGCGGAAGAAGACATGAGTAAGACCACCTTCATCACACCTTGGGGGACTTACTGCTATACCGTGATGCCATTTGGGCTTATTAACGCTGGTGCCACTTATCAACGGACCGCTACTACTTTATTGCATGACATGATGCATAAGGAAGTAGAGGTCTACGTCGACGATATGATTGTCAAGTCAAAGGACCGAAACGGGCACATTGCAGCCCTAAGGAAGTTCTTTACCCGACTACGCAAGTACAACATGAGGTTAAACCCTCAAAAATGCAGTTTCGGGGTAACATCGGGCAAACTACTGGGCCACATTGTTAGCCAACGTGGCATCGAAGTTGAATCAGCAAAGATCAATGCCATTACCGAGATGCAACCGCCTAAAACTGAAAAGGAAATAAGGGGGTTTCTCGGGAAAGTCCAATACATAAGCCGATTCATTTCAAAGCTAACCATGGTATGTGAACCCATTTTCAAGAAACTGAAGATAGGAGAACGAACACTATGGGACGACAAATGTCAAATGGCTTTCGACAAGATCAAGGAGATTCTATCCTCTCCACCGGTGCTAATGCCACCTCAGCATGGTTTGCCTCTATCACTATACTTGACAACAACCGAGACCGCCATGGGCGCTATGCTAGCCCAGACGGTCGATTCTGAAGAACGGGCCATTTACTACATCAGTAAGAAGTTCTTGGAATATGAATGCAAATACACTATGCTCGAGAAGACGTGTCTAGCATTAGTATGGGCCACTAAAAAGCTCCGACACTACATGCTTAGTCACGAGGTACATGTGCTATCCAAAATGGATCCAATCAAGTATCTTTTCGAGAAGCCCATCCTCAACGGTCGTTTATCCAGATGGACTTTAATGCTAGCTGAGTTTGACCTCAAGTTCGTACCTTTAAAAGCCATCAAGGGCTGAGTAGTAGCAGAGTTCCTCGCCGACAGTCCGGTATCCGAGGAAGATCACACCGATACTTGGGCCTTCCCAGACGAAGACATATTCCATACCGACACTGACACATGGGATCTGTACTTTGATGGAGCGTCCAACTTTCGAGGATTTGGTGTCGGGATCTTGCTAATCTCACCACAAGGTGAGCATACCCCATTATCCATTAAGCTAGATTTTGACGTGACCAATAACGCAGCCGAATACGAAGCATGCATTCACGGGTTGCAAGCCGCTGCCGATTTAGGAGTAACGAACCTCCGGGTCCACGGTGACTCATCATTAGTCATAAACCAAACCCTACAAAAATGGAAGACTCGGAACGCAAATCTCGTGGCTTACCAAGCGCGAGTAAGGGTTCTCGAAAAACAATTCCAAAAGGTGGAGTACATTTATCTGCCTCGGGAAGAAAACCAGTTTGCAGATGCTCTCTCAAAATTAGCGTCTTTACTGAATATCCCAGCACATCTAACCAGCATGCCCATTTGTGTCGAAAGGCGGTCAGAGCCGGCATACGTCAACGTTATTCAAGATATCGAAATAACTGATCCAGAACCTTGGTATCAGGCCATTCTAACCTACTTGACGTCAGGGGAATATCCTCCGGGAACTGAAAACCGGGCCAAGAAAGCTCTGCGAAGATGGGCAACCCAGTTCATCCGCACAGACGATGGACAACTATATAAAAAGACAGCACAGGGGGCTTTACTCCTATGCATTGACAAAACTCGGGCCGAAAGAGTTATGGCCGAGGTGCACGATGGCGAAAACGGACCACACATGAATGCCCATATGTTGGCCCGGAAAATCGCGAGACTCGGTTGCTATTGGAATAGCATGGAAACTGACTGTCAGATGTATGTCAAACACTGCCATAACTGTCAGATTTTCGCCAACGTTCAGCATATGCCTTCATCTCTACTATATACAATGACATCACCATGGCCATTTTCGACATGGGGAATTGATATAATCGGGAAAGTGAATCCTTCCGGGACAGGAGGTCATTGCTTCATCCTGGTGGCTATCGATTATTTCACCAAATGGGTCGAAGCCGAATCATACCGGATCTTGAATGCCAAACATGTGGCTAAGTTCATCCAAAACAAAATTATATGTCGATATGGGATTCCACACGAGTTCATCAGCGATCACGGGACCCATTTCCAAGCTGAAACCGCCACTCTGCTGGAAAAGTACAAGATCCAAAGGCATACATCGTCACCTTACCGTCCTCAAACAAATGGAGCGGTGGAGGCAGCCAATAAAACAATTGTCACCATTCTTAAAAAGATGGCTGAGAATTACCGGGATTGGCCCGACAAGATACCCTTTGCCTTATGGGGATATCGGACGTCAATTCGAACTGCAACCGGAGCAACTCCATACTATCTGACATATGGAATGGAAGCAGTCCAGCCGGTCGAGCTAGAAGTACCCTCTCTTAGGATTCTACTCGAAAGTCAGATACCTGAGGCGGATTGGGTCCAAGCCCGATACGACTCACTAGTCCTCTTAGACGAACGACGATCCCGGGCTCTGAATAATATTCAGATATATCAGAAAAGAATCCAACGGGCTTTTAACAAAAGGGTTAGGCCCAAGAATATCAAAGAGGGCGATCTAGTCCTAAAATCTGTTCGAGCTTTGCTACCAGTCGACCCAAGGGGAAAATTCAAACCTAATTGGGCCGGGCCATATTTAGTGAAGAAGATTCTTTCAGGAGGAGCAGTAATGCTAACGGACTTGGACGGAAACGAGTTCGTCAATCCAACAAACTTGGACCAACTGAAGCGTTACTACCCATAAACCCTATCTCAATGTCATTTGCAAAATTTATAAAATGTCTTTTTATGAATTTTCAAAATTTTAAGCAAGTCAATAAGTTAGGATCATTTATCCTACCGTTGCACATCTCGAATTAATAATCTTGATGTATTTCGAAAATTGCAAAAAAATGCTTCTGAACTACGGAAGGTTTGATTCCATTAATTTTGGATACGTAGGCAACCCCTCAAAAGGGTACAACCATTGCAATAACGAAAAGACGGGAACGGTATTCACTAATATGTCTTTTTATTATTTCAAAAAAAAGTACATCACAAACAAAAAAAGAACAACAAAATCACACCACAAAAATAATAGTAATACTTAAATAATAAATTTAGGGGACTACTCGTACATTTTGCCCTTTCCCTTATCTTTCGGGTCACGTGGAGCCCGAGGCCGACGGGGTGGGGGCGAACGTTCCCTAATCACAAGGGGAACTTCCTTTGCTCGAACCCGCTTCTTCGATTTTGGGTTTTCCACCCTTTGCATCGGTTCCAGCCGAGCCCTAACCGGCTCGGGGAGTCTTTCTCGAGGACCAAGTCGATCCTTAGCAGCCAGTCTTGGCCCTAGTCTCCTTTCTAAGTCCATCTGGGGGCTCACCTTCCCCCGTGCACCCTTATTACTGGACCCTTCAGTCTGAGTCTTAGATCTTCTTTTCTGACCTGTCGAAGTATCTCCCTCCGTAAAGAAGCTCCTATTGTCCTTAGCATGCTCCCGGCGTAACAGGTCATAAGCCTCGTCAATTTTCAGAGCAGCCCGGGTCTTAGCTGAGTCAGCCCGGGTCCACCTTACATAAGAATCGGTTACCCAGATCGAATGAGAATTTTTAAGAACAGGCCAAGTAGCTCGTGTATACCACCTTTGCATCCAGGTGTCACACATCACATCCGTCAGCTGAGTAGATTCACTCACAACGACCTCGATTTCTGGGATTCTTTGCGCCCGACCATATTGCCTAAGTATGCGATCGGGAAAGAGGTGAATTGTCTGCCTAAAAGATAGGATTACCTGATATCTAGCCCTATCTCGAGATTCCAGGCCAGTCCAAAGGTAAATCGGCCACCATGGCACGGCCCAACGGATCAACAGGCCTCCATGGAAAGATAGCAGCTCATCCCAGTATTTTTGGGTATTGAAGCGGGAAAAGGCAATAGCTCGTCTCCTTGACATAACTTGCCTGGGTTGATATCGGCTCACATTTAAGGGAGGATCCAAGATCGATAACCTCTCGAATAGCCACAGCTGGAAAAAATCCGAAAAAAATCAAAATTGCAAAAATCGTCAAAATCACGTAAAAAAAAACGTGAAAAGGCGTGAAAACCGAGAAAACCGCAGAAGCCGGAAAATCGGGAAAAAACCGCGCAAAACCGAAAAATGGGAGAAGCCGGAAATTCAAAAAAATTAAAAAAATTCGAAAAATCAGCATACCTGTAGAAGTCGAGTACTCCCAGTTAGCCGAATTGACGGATCTCTCTTACGATTATCCAAACCTTGAATAATCTCCCCTGTAATCAGCCAGGCCGGGCTGTGCTCCGTCTCCATCAGGTCAGCCACGGTGAAAAGTTTGACGTGGCCCATGCAAGATAACAAGTCCATATGCCCTTCGAAGGCATAAACATGGAGCATACAAAAAGTGAAGGCCCTACGGCTATGAACCGGCCTGACCCGGACGTCATCTGGATTCATGAATTTTTCAGCCAGGTCGATCAGGGAAACGGTATCTCCTTCTAGCATACGGGATACCTCCATATGGGAAAGCCCTAAAAATTCCCTTAACTTCCTCCTTGGGTCAGAAACCGAAAAAGGGATAGCAGGGCGAAGTATAGGATTCCATCCTCCTGCAGCAGCAATTTCCTCAGGAATAGGGCAAATCTCTCCTCGAGGAAAACTAAATACATGATATGTGTCATCCCAATAGGATAGGCAAGCATCCAAGAAGTGACAGTCTACTTGCATCTGACGGATCACGGACAATTGGGTAACGCCATTCTGATTCAGGATAGCCCTATCGGCATCCCTAAAATATTTGGACCACTCGTGCAACATTCCGACTAATCGGTCAATTCCCATATTTGATTTGCTAAAAGAAAGAATAAATTTTTCAGGGGTTATTCTTTTCTTTAATTAAGGAATTGGGAGGATTATGAAAATTTATGAAGCAAGAAGGGGTATTTATAGCATGAAAATAAATTCTCCTCCTCACCTTAGGATTCCCAATCCTAGAGCATTTAGCATACAAGCCATTGTCCTAAGGTTTAGCTAAGTCATCCCGAGCATTCCTATTCCTTTTCAAAGTCAAAACAAAAATTCCCTAATTTTTCAAAGATTTTTTTTCAAACTCAAAAATTCAAACTTTTTCTCAAATTTTTATTCCCCAGCACGAGTCATTTTTCCTACAAATATTACATGCAAAATTTTGCAGCTTTGCATAAATATGTACAGGACGACTCAAGCAGGACCATACAATTTGCATAACTCCCCAGCGGCATTTAACAAGATGAGCCGACATACAGGCCCGTTTTAAGTCTCATGCGACGAATTCCCCCACGGAGTTATCATCAATTCAGGTACATTTCTAGCCCATGGCCGGCGGGCCCTTCACGCAGGTCTAATGGACCTTAAACGACCCGACCGGAAGCTGCCAGGTTTTAATCCTTGATTGACCTGGTGGCTACTCTGACTTTCGCCCTGTCCAAGCCTCAGTCAGAGTGGGGGCTCTGTAGACACCCACATTTTGACCGCCAGGTGTCTATAGCAGTTTCCGACAAACACCCGATGATGATCGGACGCTAACGTGCCTTGACGTACTCGGAAATGGGCTCGAAATGATGGATATTTGGCTTAGGCATTTTAAGGAGTACAAATCTCACAAAACCAACCTCAAATTCAGGCCCAGTGGGTCGTTTCGAGTCAAATAACACTAATTTGGGTCGAATCCGACACCGAGGGTAAAACCGTCTTTTAGCGACCGAGTCAAAACCCGGTCAAAGTATTTCTCGAAACCCGTGAGTCTACCGTGACATGTCACACGGTTAGTTCACACTCCAACTCTACAAAAATCATCCATGCAAAAAATAATAAACAATTCCGTTTAAGGTAGAATTCGATCCCGAGTAGGAATCCTATCCGAGAACCGACTCAGACACTCAACCGAGTTGAAACACTCGGTCAAGTAGCAAGGCAGCCGGTTTCCTCCTCTTTTCTTCTCTTACAAGAAAACGGAATTCTCGTTCTCCTCAGCTTCTTACTCAAGCGGTAATTCTAGCTCAAACAGGAGTCCTATTCAAAAACCGATTCGAGCATCCGACCGAGTGTAAAACACTCGGCCGAAACAGTCCAAAATGAGAGCAAATACACCGGTTTGCCTTTCTTCCTCCACAAGAAAGCGGAATTCTTATTTCCCTCAAATTCCTACATTTCCTATCCCAAGCGGTAGTCAAACTCTCCCAAGCCAAGGTCGGAAATTTCCTATAAATAGCCCCTTGCATCCAACACAAAAGAACATTCATTAACACCAATTAACCATCAATAATTTACCAAAATTACACACACACACACTCGATTTTTCAGCAATAATTATCTAGCATCGACAAACCGATATTACGTTACACACCCGAAGGAAAACCGGCCCCATACCCGAACCTTCACCCGTCCGAACCAAATCTCCAACCGAACCGAAACTCGACGCTCCCGTGCCTAGCCACATTCCGACGAGCCCCGATCCGAGTCAACAAGAGCATGTAGGTTGAGGGTGCAACAAAACCCGATTTCTTCCCTTCTCCTCTTCTCTTCTCTTCGTCCTTTTTTATTATGGGTCAAGAGTCGTTTTTTTTTAGCTAATATCGTTATTAACGAAAAACTATTTTCATAACGAATATTCTTAAACATATGATATCGATTTTTCTATAATCGAATATCGTATCGAAAAGAATTATATTAAGATCTCGACGATACTAAAAATCGTTACATCTTTTTTCGTTCAAAATTCTTTTCTTTTACTTTTCGTTCAAAACGAACTATTTTACAAAACCTTTTTTTTTCATTCATTCCGAGTATTCGATATCGATTTCATAATCGAATATCGGATACGACGAATATCGAAAACATGGATCGAATACAAATTAATTCATAATTTGTACGCGATTCATCAAAAATAACAATTTTCGGACAAAAATAAAAAACCCGGACAGACCCGCATGCGAGTCGCGCCAAGCCCGAGCGACTCGCGCGCAGGCCTGGATACCCGAGTCCCTTTTTTCGATCTTTTCGTTCGTTTTATTATTTATTCTTCGATCGATTTCTAAAATTTACATCTTTTCTAAAAACTATTCCAAGTATTCGATATTAACTTCGTAGTCAATTATCGAGTATAACGAATATCGAAAATATTAAGTCGAGTACGAATCATGCAATATTCATACGCGATTTAATACGAACTTCGAGTTTTCGAAAACCGGACCCGAAACAGGCCACCACGCGACCCGCCGGCGTCCCGGGCGAGTCGCGCGGCTGGCTGTTTGCCGCGGCCCTTTTCCGTATTTTTATTTATTTTTCGAGCTTCGTTTTTTATACAAAACAACGTTCTTTTCAACAATATTTTTCAGATTTCGATATTCTCTCGATCTCGCTATTTTATTTTGCTATATTATTATTTACAAATCGATACTAACTCGTTTGTTTGTTTTGTAGCAAATTCATCTTTTTATTTCATTTGTTTTATTATACTAAAACGAATCTCACATGCTAAATTCGACTTTGACGTTAATTAATTTTGCATGCATTAAACCACTTAGCAACCCATTCAATTCCTCACATGTTTAGAAAACAATGTTTGCATATCATTCATCGTATTACTAACGCGCGCATTAAAACGTCATTCGATATCCTAGTAGAGGCCGCTAATGTGCGGGCGGGGTTGGGTGTTCTTAGTGAACTTCCCAACACGTACCCTCACCCCTTACTCAGAACCGTGGTTTCCGGATGTCCGAAACCATTGGCAACGAGAGTCATTCAATATACGATTAACCGCTCTAGTCGGCATCTATATCGATATGCAAAAGGGACGAGCCCAATAAACTCTGACATCGGAAATAGGCCGTATTTTGTACACGGCCCACTACGACATAGAGTGGGCTCGAACGGTTCCGAATAACCATAAAATTCGGTGGCGACTCCGACTTCGATTTAAATTTCCATTTGACCATCTCATGGAGATTCATTCGCCTCCCCAAACCCGCGCGTGGCCGCGTCGGGGTGGACCTATGTCATGTCCACAAACCATACCCGACTTCTCTTTCTCTCTTCCTCGACTTTCCTCGTCTTTTCTTCTTTTTTTCGTCGTTGGTCAATTTTCATTATGGGTCGTTCGTCGCATCTTTTTTATTTCTAATATCGATATTACTAAAACTATTTTCATATAACGAATATTCTTAAAAATATGATACTGATTCTCTAATCGAATATCGTATTAAAAGAATTAAATTAATCTCGTTGATGCTAAAAATCGTTACTTTTCTACAAAATACAACGATTCTAACGCGGAGAGAACTAACATTTTTTTCGTTTCGTTCAAATTCTTTTCAAAACAACTTTATAAAACCTTTTCTAAAAAATCATTCTGAATGTTCGATATCGATTTCATAATCGAATATCGAATATGACGAATATCGAGAGCATAGATCGAGTATAAATTAATTCATATTTATACGCGATCTAGCAAAATTAATGATTTCTCGAAAAAACCCGAACCGGGACAACAGTCCATGCGAGTCGCGCCCCCTCCCAGGCGACTCGCGTGGAGGCCTGATTCCGCGGCCCTCTTCTTCGCTTTTCTCAATTTTTTTTCCAACATCGTCTTTTCTACAAAACGGTTACTTAAAACCTTTTTTCACCTTTTTCAAAATTATTCCGAGTATTCGATATCGATTTCATAATCGAATATCGATTACGACGAATGTCAAGAACATTAAATCGAGTGCAAATTGTGCAATATTTGTACGCGATTTAATAAAATCATCGCTTTTTCAAAAAAATCAATTTCGAAAACAAACCGGGACGTGAGTCGCGCGCGTCCCGGCCGGGTCGCCTGCTCGGGCGAGTCGCGCCTGACTCGCAGGCTGGAACGCGACCTTTCCTTCTTCTTTTTTCGAACATCGTTTTTGGACAAAACAACGTCTTTTTAGCGATATTACAGATCTCGATATATTTTTTACATTAATCATCGCATTCGTATTTTCATTCGATTTATTCAATCGTTACTAACACGTTTGTTCATCTTTTTAGCAACTTCTTCTTTTCATCATTTGTTTTATTATACTAAAACGAACCTCGCATGCTAAAATACAACTTTGACGTTAATTTTCATGCATTAAACGACTTAGCAACTCATTCAATTATTCACATGCTTAGGGAAAATAATCTTTGCATAACATTCTCCCGTTCAACTAACGCGCGTATTAAAACATCAAACGATATCTTAGTAGAGGCCGCTAATGTGCGGGCGGGGTTGGGTGTTCTTTGTGAACTTCCCAACACGTACCCTCACCCCTTACTCAGAACCTCGGTTTCCGGATGTCCGAAACCATTGGCAACGAGAGTCATTCAATACATGATATCCGATCAAGTCGGTATCGGTATCAAGTTTGGACGCCTCCCTCACGGCTTTTTCGCCCTGAATCTTCCACTGAGTCACCTGACCCTTTGTCTCCTCCAGCTCGCCCTCCTGTTTCACCAGCTGATCCTTCAAATTGGTGATAAGGGTGACATCCCTTTCAACCATAGCCAGGCGGTCAGGGGGAGGGACCCCGGGGGTAACCACCAGCTCTTCATAACTCAGACGGCTGAGAGCCGCCATCTCAGCAGAAGCTTGAAGCACCCTGGAGGTGCGCTGGATATACTGGATCACCTGATTGGAAGTAGAGGTTACAGATTTGGTGAGGCGATCCGCTAAAACAGCGCCAGAGTCTGAGAGCAAGGCATAGACGTCCAGACTATCGCCTGCAGTATAATGGAACTCCGTATTTTTCTCTGAGAAGAGGGTGCTTGGGACGTCACGAGCAGGACGCTTGGGCTCAAGCGTATCAACGTCGGCCTCCAGATCAACCACATGTGTAGCCCCTGAAGGCTCTCTGTCCCTCTTCCTCCTGCTCTCCATGGGAACACTCTCCCCAGTCTCTTCAGAATTAACAGGACGTGATCCCTGGGGAGTATGAATCCCTACAGGGGAATCACCCTGCTTGCCGGCTGGAGAGGGGGTGGCTTCCGAGGTAACCTCCGCCTCCGCGCCCCGGGCATCAGAAAGAGGAGTCATCGGCTTTGCAGGCGGTAGCCTCGGAGGAAAAAGAAGCCTGGTTCGGCTAGCGGAGATGCTCTTCACGTACTTCATCAAATTCTTCTCACCCTTCTTGTAACTGGAAGGAAGGGAGGGACGCTTGGAAACGATGGTGAAATCTTCTACTAAACCGAGTCTCCTTACCTCCTTCCTCGACCAAAGACGGGTGGCGAAATCTGCATGGCATAAGAAAAACAGTTAGAAAAATGTAGGCAAGAGTTGAAGGAGACAATGCCAATAAAATCCCTGAACTACCTTCTTCAAGACTAGGAATCAGGCCCACTCGGCCCAGATATTCGTCAGTGGCTATAAGCTCCGCATGAGGAAGCCAGAAGCCAGGGCCACATACGCTAGACTTGTCTACAATAGCAACAAATTTCTCGACTAGCTCCTCGTCCCGCCTATTCAGTTTCACCTCCAGGGCTTTCCCCCCAACGCCTGGATGGTACTCCTCACGGGTTTCCAGGCGAGTGTGGACATGATTCCTGAAGTGTCTAGGAATCCGCCACCCTGAAGCACTATGCACATACAAGAAGTTGTTTTTCCAGTCCTTCAGACTGTTCAGAGCTGGCCAGACAGGGGTGTATCCCTTTTGCCTTTGGAGAGACCAGTATCTAGGGGAACCCTCTCCCCCAGAAGAAGATACCATCTGCAGACCAACCATCACTACTACAATTATAGCCTACCATGACGCTTATAAGATGACGGTTACACACGGAACCGTCCTCTAGGTACATTTGGTATTTGGCGGGAAAAAAAATTATCAATTATGACGGTTTTGGGAAAAAAGTGAGATCTTATGTACAACAAAGAGGACGGTTGGTCAAACAAAACGACCTCTATTACTTAAGAAACCGGTTTGGAAGAAGAAGCGAGCTCTATGATAGACAAAGAGGTCGTTTGATTCTTTAAAGCGACATAAATGAAAATAATAATATTTTATTTCAACGTACTCTAACTTCCTAACATACATAAAACTAGAATTTCAGTTCACTCTTATTTCTTATTATCCACTACAAGAAATACGCGCATTACCGACCGATTATTGCCGACCGACAAAAAATCTGTCGCTAAAATACGTTACCGACCGCAAATCCGTCGGTAATTGGATAGTAGTCGGAATTTGACCGACCGAGTACATGCCGTCGCTAAAAGAGAAAATCGGTCGGTGATATAGAAAAATACCGACCGATTGCGTAACTTTACCGACTGATGTATATATTTGCCTACCGATTTTCTTAAATACCGACCGACGATTTTTTTGATCTTAAAAAAATTCTATTTAGTAACCCTTACCGACTGAATTTCAAAATTACCGACCGACTACCGGCAGGTGACGAAATCGACCTTATGTTCACCTCAACTGATACACACAAATACACAATTAGCTTCTTTCATTTAATAATAAAACTCCCAAGTCTGAAAACCCTCCCCCCATATCAACACCTTCACCATCTGTCACTGCTGTCGCCCTCCGCGCTGCTACTGCCGTCCGCGTCGCTGCCGCCCTCCGTGCTGCCGGCAACTCTCTCGCTGTTGTCCCCCTTGCCAATTTTTTTCGTAAAATCCCTAATTTGGTAAAGGTATGAGTATTAATTATTCTTTTGTCTTAGATTGTTTAAAAAGAGTTTATTGTTGTTATTCTTTATAATTTTATGTTGTATGTGATGAATTTCTGAACTTTTAGGGTTGGTGACATTTAGGGTTTCTGATTTGGGGAAAAATCGGGTTGTTTATTTACTTGTACATTCATTCATTCATCCAAATTTTTGTGGTTTTGATGTTATTACATTGATGAATCCCTGATTCTGATCAGTTTTACACTACAACAAAATAGGCTTTTCGTGGCGATTATTTCACGACAATTGAAAAATCGACATAAATATACACAATTCCTCTCTATATTTAACCATTTACCCTAACAAATTAGAATCGACACTAATAAACTTAACTAAATGACGGGTTAGACCGATCCTAATAAACCCACTTGAAACAAGTAACGTACAAATCACTTGTGCTGCTAGGGATTTAGAAGAACTTCATTTCCTCATAAAAAATACCCACGAAGGCACGAAATCTCCTTCCTCTCCAGTCTCCATCTCCGTCTCCCTCGGCAGTACGCTCGCCAGCATCTGTCGCCAACCTCCATCGCCAAAATAGATCATTTATCGTCTGCTGCAGTTGCCTATTAGCGTCGTTCCTCTTCGTATGTTTTGACACATTTTTTGTACTTTAAAATTCTGTTTAGTGCTTAATCCTATATAAAATGATATTTGTTCTCGTTTTATCCACATTCCTTCCCTTATTCTAAAATTAATTAGGGATGGAATTCACGAAGTGAGAATATGTATGTTTTCACATTAGGGTTTATATCGATTTGGGAATTCTGGCTAGGAATTTGATTTAGGCTAATGTATGGTACAATTGGAGATTGTCTGATGATGAAAATTTTAATATAGCGTTCTTGCCATTCTATAAAAGCAGGTTGTAGTTATAGTTTGACCAAGCAACAAGCATAATACAAGCTGGCCCTTTGAGTGATAATACACAGTCTGTTATATGTTCCTAAGGTCAAAATGCAATGCACGGCGCTGCATTTTTTTATGCATCAGACTGTATGTGATTTAGTTCAATATTTGATATTTTGCTATCCTTCCATATTCTTTTCTGTTTAACTTCCCTTTCTGAATCTGTTCCTTAGATTTCCATAGTTGGGCAGTAGGAAACTTGGGGTTGGGCCAGGTGGCTTCTACCATCCTGGCTATAAAGATGGGTCCAAACTGTGATTGCAAATGATGTGTCTCGGGTTGGATTGGGACCCACAAACGAGGAAGTATCAGAAGCGAAGAAGAATAAATAAGGCCAAACCGCCTAATATTGCTAGTGAGTTCGAGGTGTTAGTAACTAAAGCTATGCAAGATTCACTCTCTCTATAAAGGAGCACTCCAAAGTTTGCAATGCCGTAGAAATCCTTCCTCGAATGACTCCTGACATTTGCATCATCAACTTCTACACTGAGAATGGGAGACTTGGTCTGCATCAGGTATATTATATAGCTAATGTTGTTAGTATCTCATCTAATATTCAGGTCTATGACTCCATTTCGTCCAATGATAACATTTTCAACAAAAAATTATTGAAAATATTTCTTAGGAGGAAAGGAATACTAAATAGTTTTCCAAATAAATTTGTCTTTGTTTTTTTTTGTGATTTTCTCGATTGTACCCTTAGGCTCTTACCATTTCATTTTCTCACTTTTACCTCTCGTTTTGTGCAAAAATCTTTCGATTGTCCATAACTCTTCGAGTCTTCGCTATGAGTTTTGAAAACCTTAATTTTTCTTTTCAAATTGGTTGTGTTGACGAGGTCTTCAATTTGAGAAAATAAACACCGCTTTCTAAACTTCTGAGAAAATAAACACTGCTTTCTAAACTCGTAGTCGGGATTTATGGTTAGTTTTTTTATGGAAACACTTTGAACAGCTATATATAGCTCTCGGCTATGAGTTTGGAAGTTGGGCTTTTCCTTCCCTTTTTAAACTGTGTACTCCTAATAACATCAGCTACCCTTCTGCTCTTGTTCTGGAAATCCTGAAATTTCATTCATGCCATATCACATAGATAGCGGTGACGATTGCATCGTCTTTGCCTCTTGGGCAGTCACTTTTCATGGTTACAATGTGAGTTCTACCTGAGTAATGCAAGAAGCATGTCAGAGGCGTTCATTCATAACCATTCCTTGTTTCCTACCTAGATTTCTTTCGAAAAGTCACATCCAAAGAACAAAAGCAGCCTGCTTTCCTTTGCCCTGCAACAGAGAATGCACCTGTTAGCACAATTTATCTCTCTTGTTTGCAGGCTGTCTATAGTGGCCAGGGAGTCGTCAATTGATTTGGTAATCTATTTATGTCGATTTCGATACTGATATTCATGTTGTAGGCTTACTTTTACGCTTTTCGAGATTCGATTTTGCACCAACGATGTCTGCGTATTCGATACTACGTATCTTTCTCTACCTTATTTTACTAGCTCTTTCTATCTAATTGCTTGGACTGAGTTGTTTGTTTAATTGTGTGGTTGGTTTAGGAATATAATTCTCTGTACAACGAAGTATAGGAAGAATCCGGCAATTGAATATCCGCTTAAGCTTCCTCATCCTATTCCCCTTAAATTCCATAAGAATTCTGATGGTATTTCTTTTCTCCTTTTATTCCTCATTCTTTTTTCGAATGTATGTGAATGCAAGCTGCTGCCATATTTTGTGTCCTGCTGCACCTAGGAGGCTGCATTCAAGTAAAGGTTGTGCAAAATTGATACACGCAAAGACCTGTCTTGGGGGTATTTGAGCTAATTAAGGACACATCCTCGTAGCATATGGTCTGTATTTAGGAATAGCATGTTACATTTATGTCTAGATCCAAGCCACGTTTTTGCGAGATATAAGCTGCACTCAGTTGATGAGAATGTAACATCTTTATTAACGGAAAGCTGCAGTAATTAATTGACATCAGGTTGTATTTAAGTCATGAAATCGCAAGCTTTGGGATGCTTGGCACAACTTGACTTGTTGCATCAGGCTACGTCCATCAGCTTCTTCCGACAGAGACCCATTTCCCTTCTCGTTTAGAGGTATGTATGCAACGAGAAAAGCATAAGGTTGTATTGGCATGTGTTCAGGGATGCCATTGGTGTTATAGCAGGTTACAGTTCAAAAAGAGAGTAAGGTAGTGTCTTTATGAATGATAGACTGTGTTACTTCAACTTCACTAATTATGGAAGAACTGCTGATGCCGCAAAGGCTCAATCAGCCGATAAAGTTGTTCCTCGGATTGCTGCACACATGGCTAGTGAAAGAGATCTTGTTAATTTAAAGATGGTTTGTTTGGCTCTATTTAAAACGTCCATGGCTTTGTAGGGATACAAACCACCTCTCTTATTGTCTTCATTAAAGTGTACACAACGACAAATCCCTCCATAAACTCATTCATAGATAGTAAGTGTTAGATTATGTGCTTTTCATTGTCAATAAAAGCCTTGAAACTCATTCTTATTGTCTTTATTTTAGGTGGTTTCCGTAGTCACAACACTTCAACTCCTACACATGACAATAATACTCTGAATGATGAGGATGTACTTGAGGAGTAGTACATCAGAATATCGTGATACATCCAATGAGCTCAAGTGAATTTGGTCCAAAGGTGAGCTAAGCTTAGAGGCATCCTATTTTTTCATTTATGCAGTTCAAGCACTTGTGAATATGTTGCTTGTTGATTGAAGATTAATTTTCTAATTATAGTCCAATAACGTCAATTCTTTCAATTTTGATCCCTTGCCTTAAGACATACAAAATAAAGAGAGTTTAACAGGTGCCTTTGATGTATATATATGTGCTTAAATTTGATTTAATTCAATAATTAACGAGTAAATGTGGTTGTAATGGTTTTTGACGCATGGAAAGTTGTTTATCCTTCATTTACGCAGGTTATGTCCATGTTTTTGATGCATGAGTGTACATTTATAAATGCTAGAATTAAAAGAGATCTGTTTTCATGCAAGGACATAGCTCAATATTGGTTGTTTACTTTGTTTAAGTATGGATTGTTAAGGATATACTTGCAAATACCCCTCTTCATTACGAGAATGCCTCAATGAGATGACATTTTGTTATGTGTGAGGGAGTATACATAAAACCGTGAGTATAAATACATAAATATATTTGATTTGTTTCACTTGCATGTCATAAACGAATAAAAAATTGGATTAACATGGTATATTATTTATCTTTGTATATTGCAGTTTTTTGAGGTGCGACTACTTTACTTAAGACGGAATACATGGGTTGAAGCTTTTCTTTTGTGGCTGAAGACAAATAATTTTTTCTTTGGTTTAATTTTCAAATAATTGTTTGTGGTTATTTTCTGTCTTATATAGTGGTTATAGTGGTTGTATACTCGTATCCAAATTGAATTTTCTGTCTTATATGAAGTATGACTTAGTTGTTAACACCATGCAGGGCGGGATTACCTGATGACATTGGCATAGAGGCAATGATGTTTGAACCCTTGGAAACAGTTGAAAAGGAAATCAAGAAACCCCTCATGAGAAATAACAAAGAAGGAATGACTCGTTTGACGGTTGAGTATAATAAAGGCAACAAGAGGTAAAATGATATCTTCATCATCTGCGACCTTTAGATACTGTATTTGTTTTGCTTAGCATCTATTGTTAAAACTACTACTCTATTAATCAGTAGTGAATACCATTGTACTTTATTTAATTTGATATCCAATCCCTTGTCTTTCTTTCTTTGAGATGTTCAATATTCATCAGGTCGTTAGAAAACAGTCTTAACAGATCATCACTAGCCTCTAGGCACCATTCTATGCGGATATTATGTTTGCCGATACATGTTGGAGATCATTCGAGGAAGACACACAACTATTATTTCGGATGTATGTTTTTATCTCAGAATTCATATGTACTTTCTTTTCTAACATTTACTCTATATATCATACATATATTATTCTCGTTGCTTAATTTTGTTGTTATATATCAGTTTATGATTGGATCCCCAAAGAGGTATTCGGCTCAACAAATTGAAGAGGTGCGTGATATTTGGGCTAAGTATGTGCTCAAATTCAAGCAGTAATACAAGTTAGTCTAGATGAATTTCTATCCAACTTTATCCTTATAGTACCAATTCTATTCAGTGTTCATGTTTTGGAGATCAAACTTTACTTATATGGTGGATTAATAATTGTGTTTAAACTTTAAATCATGTTGACTTGTAGTTTTGTGATGTTTATTTAGTACTTTCAAGTGGAACTTATAAAAGCTACTCCGTATATGGCTAGTAAAGACAAGCTTTTATTCTTGGTTTTACGTCATTCTACAGCGTATCCGCAATGTCTACACGAAGTCATCAGGCACTTAGAGTGGATTGACTTGGTTAACATTCACTAATTTGCGGAGACCATGCAATTACAAGTTGCTATTATGATGTATTTTGGTTTGTTTATGCAAGAATATGTATTTTGTTCGTAAATATTGATGTTCTTGCAACCTTCATGTGTATGACGTTTCTTTTGTCGAATTCTTACTCTTTGTAATATATTGTAGTTGATGGAATCGGTCCTACTGTTTGTAATATATTGAAATTCATGGAATCGCAGTTTCTTTAGTAGCGTTATTTGTTGAAATGCAATGTTGGGTTCTTTTAGATTGTAGGATGTATTGGAAACAAAATATGTAACAGGGTTCCGGTTTAGCTGTTTTGTCATACACACGGTACATATTTTCTTTTACAAAGATGACGGTTTTAAAAAAAGGGAGCTGTTTTAGAAGGTTAACAAAGATCACGGTTGGTAGAATAAAACGTTCTTTGCCAAGAATAACAACAATGACGGTCATGTATTTGAACTGTGATCTCAGAAGATTAACAAAGATGACGGTTGGTAGAAAAAAGCGTCCTCTGCAAAGAATAACAACAATGACGGTCATGTATACCAACCGTGTTGTGCAAGGATAACAACAATGACGGTCATGTAGTCTAACCGTGCTCTGGAAGAATAACAACAATGACGGTTTGACCTTCTTTAAACCGTGATTGATTATCAACGATCACGGTGACCTATATGACGGTTACTATCTTCTTTTAGGACGGTTTTCAACCGTCATGGTAGGCTATAATTGTAGTAGTGCATGTATTGCAGGGCATTGATAGAGGGCCCCTCACCATGAAATAGGCAGGTCCACGTGTAGGCTATCAGTGACCTAACCGCCGCAGCGGTCAATTGGGCTATGGCCACATTCATCCTCCTAAAGGCCTCCTCCAGGAAGGGGTGCAAGGGGAAACGCAGGCCAAATTCTAGGCACTTGTGGTAAACGGCTATACAGCCGTTAGGGGGGGCAACATACAGTATCCTTCTCCCCTGGAATAACAATGGTGTACCCCTCCCCAAAGTTGTAAAATTTCTCAATGGCCCCTGTAGCGTTTTTTATCAAAATTAAGTCCCGATTTTTGGCCTCTGGGTAGCTTTTCAGGGGGACCTGATACTTAGTCTTGTCTAAGTAATATACTCTCCCCTCCTCTCTGGGGACAAGGAGATCGGCAATTCTAGAAGGGTCTATTTCCATCGCCTCGTCGTTGGAGTCAACGACGTCAAAAGGGGCAGGCTCAGGCGAGTTAGCATCTTCAGCCCCCTCCGTATAATCTTCTTCAAACGTCCTAACACCTGTTCCCCCAGAAGAGGAGGCAAGGTCAGCCCTACCCTCCTCCCTACCCTCCGCCTTCTCAGGCGACAGGTCGATGAATGTAAGGATGCGAGCACGATGACTAGACATAATGATTCAAGAAGCAAAAGAGAGGAAATGAAAAAGACAAGGATTTAGGGCAAGATTCTAACCTAAAAACGATGATTGCTGGTTGAAAATCCGAGAAAGAGAGCTCCTCAATCTAAGAAAGTTCTCGGCAGCGGAAGAATATGAAGAGGGGTTTAGGTTTTTTTCAAAAAGCGTAAAAGAGGGAATGGGGGGAGTAGGAAGGCTTATATAGACCAGGGGAAGTGAAGAGTCGCCCCTTCTAAAAGCTTCCCCAGAAACTGCCCCACGTGTCACGCTTTCAAAACCAACTGCCCACCTCTTCCCAAGAAAAACCTCGAAAAGGTAAAGGGTGTCAGAGGGTTAATCATTCCGTGACGTCATCCCTTCATTCAAAAAAAAATGCAGCGCACATAAGGAACCCGCTTGATCTTTCATTAATTGGAAAAAGCCCAAAAATGGACAAATTACATTCAGCACAGAAAAATAAAAGTACAAAAGGAGCCTGATTTTCTGGCTCAGTTAACTAGCCTGCGAGTCCGGAGGAGGCCTAATCATCATCAGGGTCTAGGGAATAATCCCCAGGGCTGTCGTCATCCAGGGCGGACCCCTAATCCCAGTCATCAGAATCCTTGAAAGGATCAGTAGGGAAATCATCTTCGCCCTCGCAGGAGGAATAGCCCTGGCCCTCGCTATCCTCAGAATCATGGCTGCTTGTGTCCCAGTCATGCCCAAAGGGGACGGCCCTGGCATCATCTGGAAAATCGCGACCCACCCACCCCACCAGAGGGGAGAAGGGGCCTGATTCTGGAGAAGAGGTCAACTCAGGGCAGTTAGGGTCAAACTGCTCTGGATGAAGCCAGGGGAAGCACCTGTGGCACCCCCTGTCATAACACCCCCCAGCCTAGGTGCAGTGCCCAGGGCGAGGACCAGCAGGAGGAGATCTCCTCGGGCGCCACCATCCCTGGAAAGGGCCTTTCTCTTAGCCACCCGTTGAGAACGGGAGCGTTTTCTTTTACTACAACGGAGAATCTGGTGAGCCCGCTTAGCATATTTCAGCCGACGGAGCCCTCTGAAACAACGGATTTCTACATAAACCCCACAGCGGAAGACTGTTTTCCTAATCCAAGACATTGGCTCTTTTTAGAAAAGAATAGTGGAGAGGTTGAAAGTGAAGCGTGAAATAACGGAGAACAACAGAATTTATACAAAAAAATTTTGAACAAAAGTAAGCCATTAATGAAGCTTCAACCACCTCTGTAAAGGGAAGAACCAATCACCATGTTGGCGCGCAGTCCAAGGATCCTCTTTACAAGAGAAGTAATCATGAGCAAAGCTATCCCAACTCTTTGCATGCCCAATACGGTTGAGTTTCCTCCCTCGGGAACATGTTGTGCATTAAATGCTAAGTTGCCCAAAGGGGTCAACCTCTCATCCTAATCAAGAGATCGCCTGCCAAGGGAAGCCCTGCTTCCCTTTAGCCGGCGAGGGCCAATTGATGGGGGTCGGTAGCCTGCTCCGGGTCACCCGTCATTTGGGGGCCCAAGATGGCCTAACCCAAGAATGAAGAGGAGTCTGCCCTGAAGGTTTGCCAAATGAGGGTCACTGAATCACTCCAAGGCACTCACCTGCCCGGCAGGGCCACGTCGCCGGCCGAGCGGGGCAGACAAGCCCCCTGCCTGCTGGCACCCTGGGTGTTCTTACCCCCAGCAGAGGTAGGGGAAGCCAGAGGCCCTTCCGTCATTTTGTCTAAAGGTAAAAGAATGGGTGGGTAAGGTGAAGCCACTTGTCACTCCCTCATCCACTTATTCTTTCTCTCTCTTCTTTACTTTTCCTCTCTCTTGTGGGAAGGTATAAATACTCTCCCAGCTCCTACATGAAGGGGGTTGGATTTTCTCTCTCTAGACTCTCACTCCAAAAACCGCCACCTAGCTCCTCACGAACTAGGTTCGTTAAGGCATTTCACGGACTAACTTAGGCATCGGAGAGGGTTCCCTCGGACACCTCCAGGGCCCTGTGCGTTCACTGTGCAGGGAGCAGGTCATCTTCGCCGGGAAAGTCTGACCACCGGAGTGCGAGGAAGGAGAGACCAAAGAAAGTCAAACATAGACCATTCAAGCATCATAGCATCTGTTAAGACCCGAACCCAAAGCCGGGTTTAATTGTTTCTATACCGGAACAGTTATAATAATGTTAGTCCCATAAATTACATTTTAATTTGTTATTTAGAAGCTTAGAGCACCCACAATGTAGAGGAGGGTCACCTCCTCTCCTTCTATTTTTGTGACGATTCATATCTCATTTCCCACTATCTTTATCCTTCTTCTTCTCTTCTTCTCTTTTATTTTTTCTCCACATTGTAGATGATCAAATTTAATATTGACTTTAATTATTTTATTTATAATTTAATACTATGAATCACATATTGTTATAATAATTTACAAAATAATAAATTTAATTCATAAAAAGACTACTTAATAAAATTCATAAATAAAAACATATAAATTTCATAATTACTAACGCAAAATACATGAGAAGAAAAATACATGAAACTTATAACATTAAAATGTGATACATATTTTTTAATTTATGTACGAACCTTGAAACATAGTCCACATATGCTCGACCAAATCGTTCTTCAAGGACATGTGTATTTTTTTGTCATGTAAACATATTTACACATATACATGGATTATTAAAGTTTCTACAAAAAACATACACACACATGTATGGATTATTAAAATTTCAAACTATTTATATTTTCTCTACAAAAAAACATATATAGATTATTTAAGTTTCCAATTTTTAAAGTAGAATGAATAAAAAATTACAGTACAAGAGGAAATCTCCAACCTCCTCTAAGAGCACACACAATGTAGAGGAGGGTCACCTCCTCTTATTTTTTTCTCTCTCCTTCTATTTTTGTGACACTTCATCCCCTCTTTCATCCACCTCATTTCCCACTATCTTCACCCTCCTCCTCTTCTTCTCTTTTATTTTTTTCTACATTGTAGAGAATTACTATCTCCATCCTCTTCCTCCCATTATTATCATTTTTATTATCAAAATTAAACAATTGCATGCACATAATTTATTCACTAAAAAAGAAAGTGGGTTTACCCAATATGTATGAAACAAGTTAAATATGCAAAGTTGTACTATAAGTTTATTAAAGTTGAGAAGAAAAATATTGTGGACGGATTTAAGTTAAAATTATCGAATGGAAAAAAAATTAACAAGTATTTTAAAATGGAGCACATAGTTTCCGAAATTTTAGAAGAAAAAAAACATGCATATTGTAGGTATATATAAACCTACTCTTATTCATATTGTACTATATGGAATATTAATTTTTCCAATTTTTAGAGTTGAATTAGAAAAATAAAAATAAAATTAATATATATATATATATATAATACACATGGCATGGATGAATTGAGTAATGGGCACAAGGGCCTATACTCTTATTCCTCTAAAATTAGAGGAAGTACTCATCATCCTCTAAATAAGAGGATCCTCTATGGTGTACCCACATTGTAGAGGACTTCCTCTTATAGGAGAGAGGGTGTTAATAGGATGGTTAATCCTCTACAATGTGGATGCTCTAAGGACTTCCAATTTTGTATCCACATTGTAGAGGATGTCCTCTTAGAAAAGAGAGAAGGCTAAGAGGATGACATATCCTCCACAATGTGGGTGCTCTTAGTAACTTAGAGCATGTACAATAGAGAGGACAACTTCATCCTCTTATTTTTTCTCTTTCATTCTATTTTTTTGACACATCATCATCTCTTTCATCCACCTCATTTTCCACTATCTTCATCCTCTTCATTTTTACTTATCTAATTTTATCCCACAATAGAGAGTATCCTCTTATACTACTTTTCTACTCCCTCTCTTCATATCCAAACACATCATTTCCTTTTTCACATTTACCGAGACACGTTTTACACCTTCAATATCTTTCATTTTACATTACTAAAAATTCTAAAAATATGATATTCTTACTCTACTCATAAAGATGAATCAAACAAGATCTCACGTGACTATATTTTACTTTGTAGATTGTCGAGAATATCGAAGATTCTCTTGACTTGTGAATAGTGGCAAAATGAGAAGGGGTGTGTTTGGTTTTGAAGGGAGGGAGTAATTATTTACTTTAATTATTTTATGGTTAATATTATTTGTTTATTTAGATGGCCAATGATATATGTTTGTATGCACAAGGGCCTAGGCTCAAATTCCTCTAAAATTAGAGGAAGTAATCAACTTTCTCTTAGTAAGAGGACCTTCCATGCTCATTCCACAATGGAGAGGATATCCTCTTAGAGGAGAGAGAGTCCTAAGAGGAGGGTAAATCCTCTCCATTGTACATGCTCTTAATGTGTAATATTTCGTTCACAAAGATATTTTTGATAACGAAGAATTATGTCCAACCTAATTTTTTCAACTCTCCCATATCTTTCTCATTTCCCCAAATTTTCCCTTCCCTATAATATTTGAGTTGCCGAATTGTATATACTATTGTATAGAATAAAATATGTTGTGTTTTGAGTATATAATAGTAAGATATTAAGAACAAGATGATATTAATAGCTAAGATGATATTCACATGAATTATGTTTTTAAGGTATCCCATGCTAATTTGTTGATTAAGTTGAACTGATATACGGAGTATTGAATAAAGTATACTGTGTACAGTAATATACAACGTTTTTAAACATACGACCTTTAATAACGTATTTAAAGACGTCTCACATAATGTGGATTGTTGTTATTTGACGGTCTTTAATAACGCTATGTATTATGTCTTACACTAATTTTGATTTTATTGTATTGAAACATATCTCAAATTCCCAGGAGACAATTCATAACTCATGAGCTCACCTTATTCTATACCTAAAGTAATACTCCCTCCGGTTTTTATTTTTTGCCCTCATTGCCTTTTTCACACAAATCAATGAAAGTATAAAAATAATGATAAAGGGAGCAATGATGATGCAAATGAGGTGACTAGACATGTGTGTGTCATAAAGTTAGGATATAAATGGTATATTTAATTATTTTTTGATGGCAAATGGTGTAAAAAGATGAATACATAAGGACATTTTGGTAAAATACACATCACAAATATGGAAAGTGGAGAAGTGGGGCAAAAAATAAAAACCTGCCATATAAGGAATACGGGACAATAATTAAAAACCGGAGGGAGTAGTTGTTTTTCACATTTAATCAGTAGTTTAATCACCCAATAATGTTTTTTACAATATAATATCATATATTCTCTTCATCTAAATAGAAAGATTACGGATGCTTTATACATAAAAATTAAGGTAAAGAAAACTTCAACTATTAAGCTCAATCAATGCCTCCTAGCTAAAAAAACCAAATTACTCTTTTTAATTATGGATATTCACCAAACATTATAAATCATGTTATATTCACCAAACATTATAAACCGTTTACAAGTTTCGCCTTTAGTTTGTAATACGGAGTATAAGACTACAAGTGTAATACACGTGATAAATCACGAGAGTCTATTGATCTTACTTTTTAATTTGAAGTATCGTAAGGTTTGTTATCAATATTGAATGCGTATATTGAAGCAATAAAAATTATTTGTATACATTACACATTCCGATGAAGTCTATAGGATTGTGTACGTTTAGTAATATGACAGAGGGTTTGACTGTTTGACGGACATTATTTTTTACTATTCTTATCTGACGAAGATGTCAACTAACTACAACTGATGATAATCGATCAAGATCAAATAGTTGGTGATGAAGGCCTTCATTTCTCGGCTAATAGATTTTTCTTTTTTGGATCTAAAGAGTAATTCGGGGGTTAGGGTTGGATGTATACGGGTTGAGTTTATATGGGTTTCTACATTTATTATCAGGGTCGAGTTTATACGGGTTTCTGCGTTCAACGCATATGTTGTTATGTTTACGATGTCTTCTACATTTTACATTATGACACTGTCTCACTAGATAACTACTACTCCCTCCGATTCATTTGTTTCTTTAGGTTTGCTTTTTGGCACTATTCATGAGTGAGTGAAATATCTAATATAATTTCTAATCTATAAAGTAAAACATACTCGTGTGAGATCTTTTTAAAATTATCTTAATGAATACATTAAGAATATCAAATTTTTACGATTTTTAATAATGTGTAACTAAAGATAAAAACGAAACAAAACGTGCATTGGCAAGTGTGATAAAACAAACGTAAAGAATCAAATGAATCGGAGGGGGTAATATATATATATATATACACACACACACACACATACATATATATATATATATACATACATACATATATATATATAGAGAGAGAGAGATAGGTTCTTATGAGTCCCTCATAAGTATTGAGTCCCTAAGTCCTCATCCCATCCGTTGGATGGGAGATGGATCAAAGGACGAGATAAATCACTGTTTTAATAAAAAAAAAAAAAAAATAAGAAGATATTGCATCCAACAAAATAGGAAGGTGAATATTTCAATAACGTAATATTCTCGTTCATTCAATCATTCATTCTCTCCTTCATCAATTCTGTTTCCATCACTTTCTTCTTCATCGTTCTCTCGCTCATTCAATCATTCATTCTTCAAAATCACATTCAGTCATTCATTGTCTTCATCGCGCCGCTGCCATTTATTTCAAAACCACACAATCAAGAACACATTCAGTCAATAATCGTCTTCATCGCGCTGCTGCATAATACGTTCGATCAATCCGGCTTCTACTTTTCATTCAATGGCTGATATGCAAATCGTGGAAAAAACAAACGGTGAGTATATATATTGTAGTTTATACTTAGACATGGGAGTCATTAAGATGATACTAAATTATTAGTTTTTACTTTTCTACGTTGAACTGCATACTAAATTATAAAGATATTGGGTTATTTTTGTTCACATACTGTGTTACTTTAGTGTAGAGTGTCTGTTATTTTAATGATAAACTTCTATTACTTTTATGGTCTGTTACTTTAATTCATCAAAGTTGTTACTTTAGTTCTTAACGTCTGTTATTGTAACGCAGTAGTGAGTCATGGGAATATATGAAACCGTCATATTTAAGTAATAATAAAAAAAGATATTGTTTCCTATAATAGTGGGAGTCATTAAAATGATACTAAATTATTAGTTTCTACTTTTCTACGTTGAACTGCATACTAAATTATAAAGATATTGGGTTATTTTAGTTCACATACTGTGTTACTTTAGTGTATAATGTCTGTTATTTTAATGACAAACTTCTATTACTTTTATGGTCTGTTACTTTAATTCATCAAAGTTGTTACTTTTGTTATTAACATCTGTTATTGTAGCGCATTAGAGAGTCATTGGGATATATGAAACCGCCGTATTAAAATAATAATTAAAAAAGATATTGTTTCCTATAATGGTGGGACGTGATTGCCAACAAAATAAGAAACAAATAAAAAGAGTAATTGCCCTAAGATTTGCATTAAAAAAAAGGGGGAGATACTGCATCCTAAAATAACTCCCATAATTTTAGGAAACAGTAAATCACTTTATTCATTCATTCACATTGCTACGTTCATCATCATCAAACCTAAAAAATATGCTTCCCATCAATCTGTGCTCGACATCCCGTTTTATGAATTCAATGATCGCGACATCTTCATCAACTATTGATAAGAAAATCGTAGAGTACAACAATGGTGAGTTTTCGATATTGTTTACAGATTTTTTTGTTAATTTTATTCATTTCATTTTATCACGTTCAATCATTCATCTTCTTCGCGCGGTTGCAATTTACGTTCAGTCAACCCACTCAATAACACGTTCAATCATTAATCTTCTTCCTCGCGACGCTGAAATTTCTCATTCGATGGCGGATATGCAAATCGTCGAATACACAAACGGTGAGTATTTGGTTTCTAATTTATACTGAAAACGAGTTATTAGGATGCTCCATATTATTAGATATTACAGTTTACACTATGGAAACTGCATATTATTGAAGGTCTAATCATTATATGAATTTTACGCACGAACAAATATATGGAGTTATTGTAATGCACATACTGTGTTACTTTAATATACACAATCTGTTATTTTAATGGATAACCCATGTTATTTTAATGCACATAATGTTAATTGAATCTAATGTTACTTTAACGCACTTCATCTGTTACTTTAGTTCTTTTCATCTGTTACTGTAATGCATTGAAGTGACAAAAAAAATTAGAATACCGCCATATAAAAAAAAATAAAAAAGAAAGATATTGCTTCCTATAATTATGGGACATGATTGACTTCAAAATAGGAAACAATATCAAAGAGTATCGCTCTCATTCAAAGATAGATACTGCGTACTCTCATTTCTGATCATTATATGAATTTTTTGCACTAACCTGTACCTGGTGTTATTTTAAAGAACATTATCTGTTACTTTAATTCACACTATCTGTTACTTTAATGTCTGACCACTGTTACTTTATACCTGGTGTATAAGCATCCTCTGTTAATTGAATCCAGTGTTACTTCAATGCACTTCATTTGTTACTTTAATTCTTGTCATCTTTAATTCTTGTCATCTGTTACTTTAATCCATATTTCATGTTTTGATTGTTTCTTTTTCGCCACGTTTATTGGCACTGTTATTGTGTTTCAGTAGACGCAAAAGCACATGAATGATGTAGGGATACGAGTGAAAGTTTCCTCCATACATAGGGCAGATCTTCAAGGACGTGGATGAGTCAGTAAACTTCTATAAAATCTACGCATTGGCTTGTGGATTCGATGTGAGGAGGTCCACAACAAAAAGATGGCGCGGTGGTTAGATTAAATCAAAACTTCTGACGATGATGATGATGAAGAAGAGGACGAGGAGGATGAAGAAACAGAATTCTAAGTAGGACAATATATTGTTAGAATAACATACATTATTCGTTAGAGTAACATACTTAATGCGTTACAATAACACAAATTATGAGTAATAGATGTGAAACATTGGAATTGTAATGAAGTTGATTCAGTTGGAACTCTTGTATCAATTTTTGTTTTGGAATATCCTTAATAAAAACAAACATTATTCTTTTGGTTAATTGGAACGACTCATGTGTATGCAAGAGACTATTATGCAACGGAACAGATTTTACGAATTAGAGTAACACAGTTCATGAATTACAGTAACACATTGTATGAGTCAAAGTAACACAATCTATGAGTTAAAATATACAGCGTCAAAACAGAGAGTAAGTTATGCGGGAGGATTTGTGAATTGAAAAAAATTAATTTTGAATAAATGTGTTGTGTGAGAGAAAGAAGATCAGTGAAAAAAAGAATTAATAGGAGAAAAGATTTGAGTATATAATTAGAGAGGAGAGAGAAAAAAATGAAATATTTACAAAGATTTTGTCAGTTATTTCCTTAATTGACAAAACAAATCTTGACCATTAATCTGTAATTAAATCAAAGACTAAGATGAGGATTCACGGACTCAAAATATATAAGTGGACTCACCTAAACCTGGCAAACAGATCGTGTCGTGTCGTGTTCGTGTTCGTGTCATTGATAAACGGGTCACGAACCCCTCAACCCAAACCCGACCCATTTATGTTTCGTGTCGTGTTCGTGTTGACCCACTTACATAAATGGGTTATCAACCCTCAACCCAAACCCATTTATTTCGTGTCGGGTTCGTGTCGTGTTTTCGGGTCATGTCCAAATTTGGAAAGTATTAACATATTTATGTTAAAAATGATTAAAAATATTTACACTAATTTAATAATCAGGTTATTCGTGTCAGTTTCGTGTTTTGGGACCTCAACCCAAACCTGACCCAATTAAACCTCGTGTCGTGTTCGTGTCGACTCACTTACATAAATGGATCATCAACCCTCAACCCAAACCCGTTTATTTCGTGTCGGGTTCGTGTCGTGTTTTCGTGTCGTGTCAATTTTTGCCGGCTCTAGACTCACCTGATCCCACTTCTATATATATATATATATATATATATATATATATATATATATATATATATATATATATATATATATATATATATATATATATATATATATATATATATATATATATAGTTCATTAACATCCACATTGTCTTTAGTTCATTATGATAAAATCTCTGATATAGTGGGTTAGCCAAAGTAGTTCTATCTTTCGTACACCTATTAACACGCGTATGGATGACCACACTTTGTTGTATAATTGAACACCAACCGTACTTTACTCTATGTTGTTCATACTTTCGTCCACCTATTAATAATATAAACTAACTTTCAGACTCTGAACGAATAATCTAAAATAAATCTTTAATTTATTTTTTCTTCAATATCAATACAAATGGACAACCGTGAAATTTTTTCACGGGTATCACACTAGTAATTTCATTATCTCGCACACAGCCAAAAAAATTAGAGATACACTTGGTGTGTGTGAGGGGTCTCATACACCACCAATCATAATCTTCCACTTGGTCTATGTGAAGAATCTTATTTTTTTTATTTAATTACTTAGATTTCATCATTAATTAGGCCTTAATAAATGATCTTTCATTAATAATAATATTACTTTAATAATTAATAGAGTATATTTTCAGTATTTATACAGATACTGTTTATGTATTTGGTCCATATATTTGTACGGCCAACAGTTACGTACGTCAAGTAAAATTGTACACAATTTCGTATTTTTGGCACATGTACCTATATCTTCGCTATTTGGTTTGTGTTTCGTGTAATTTTTTTTACGATTATTTTTTATACAATGTACTGTATTTACTTAAACGCTTTTAAATATAATTTAAATTTAAGTATTTTAATGCACATTTGTTTTTTTGGTACGAAATGCACATTTGTTATTAAGATACTCCCTCCGATTCTTTGGGTTCGCAACATTTACTATTTGCACAAAAAATAAGAAAAGCAAGTGTGGGTCACTACGAGTGATGTTATTGTGAGATTAAACAATATAATAATGAAAAAAGTTAGATGTTTAAAAAGTTAGTGAATATTTTGGAATATAATGAAAAGTGAAGGGTATGTTAATCATTTTATACGAAAAATAAAGGCCAAATTAAAAATGTAGCAAATCTAATGAATTTGCCAAATATGGAATATGTTGCAAACCCAAATAATCGGAGGGAGTACATTATTACTTATACAGTTTTACATCGTTCGGTTACTTTTGTTAAATTTGTTTGTTTGTACTTTTGTTATTAAGATACATTATTACTTATACAGTTTCACATCGTTCGGTTACTTTTCTTACATCTATTTATTTGTACTTTAGCCTAAATGATGTATTATTAATGTTGTGTGATTATTATTTACTAAGATTAATCGTTGTATCGTACGTCTAAATAAAATCGTTTTAATTAAATGTGCAATATAATACTTAATTAGTGTGTGTGTACACACACATAATTTATTTATGGAAAATAAGATTATACACTTGATTGTATAATAGCTTTGTACAACCAAGGCAAAGTTGTTGAGCTTTTGTGTATATTTATTGAGTTTATAAAAGTTTCTGAGTTGAGTTGTAAGTTTTTGAGCTTAAACATTCATGTGATTTAACTCGACAACTTTACCTAAAGCTCAAAAAGTTTACAGCAAAACTCAAAATCTTTGTGATAAAGCTCAAAATCTTAAATCTAGTTGTACATAGAGCTCTGTACAACTGGTTGTATAATCCTCTGATTGTTTATTTATTCGAGTTACGTCCGTGTTTATGCATCTTTTACCTAACTATGATTAATTGTTACATGTATGTACGATATTACTAACTTATTATAATTTTGTTTTGTGATATATATTAATATTTAATATGTAAAACAATAATTTTAGTATTATTTATGTATATACATATGTTTCTTATTTTTGATATGCGAGTAATTTGTAATTGTTATATTTGTACTTGAGCTTATATGATACTCTTATTACTACCCTACCATTTTATTGACACAAAGAGTTGAGTACTTTACTTCATTTGTATATGTATGCTTAAGCTTAGTCAATATGGCATACCGACATACCGCATGATACGTAATTTTCATATTAATTTGTAGTAGTACGATTATTTACTTTTATTTACTATATGTTCTACGGTATTAACAATCTTGTTTGTCGGTATAATCATATTTAGTCAATCGACATTTAACAGATAGTCGATAGTTCGATGTCATTAGTTGATCGATGAAATAATTTGTCATCCGATCGAACAACGCCTTTAGTCGATCGACATGAATTATGTATATGTTAGTTAATTATGCGTTTTCGTCGTTTGGTTATAGATTTGTTGTAAACAGTCAACCGAACTGATTATTTAGTTGGTCGTTTGTCAACATTGTGTGTATCGGCTTTTGTTTGATAATATTGAAGATGTATTTTTGTCATTATTATATTTCATCTTATTTTATTTTTGCATACGTACCAAAATAATTTTAATAAAAAAATGTTAGTATTAGATAAAGCAATTATTGTTGTTGGGAATAAACAATTTATTAAAAAGAGATTCATCCTTTATAATTCTCTATAAAGTTGAATTAATATTGTGATTTAAATTTATTTTAAACGATTTGGCAAAGTTAGGTCAGTTCATTGACAAATGACCTTAAGGAGTATATTTAGTCGTTTGATCGGAACCAAAGTAAGGTCGGTCGATAGTACTCATAAATTGGTCGGTTAATTATCGACTGAGCTTCATACGCATTTCAACATTGTACTGCCTTTTTTAATTGTCTTATAATATTGAAGACATAGCTTTGTTGTTATTTTCTCCATCTTTTTTTTTTGGTATAACAAAATATTTATAAAGGGAAACATGAAGAAAAACAATTAATCTTGTTGGGAAGATGCAATTTACTAAAAAGATGATCAACTATTACAATTCTTTATAAAGTTGAATTAAGAAAGGTTTTTTAATCTTGTTTGAACTATTCGGCTAAGATAGATTAGTTAATTGACGGATGAGCTAACGAAGTATATGCAGTCACTGGATCGTAACCAAAGGTCGTTCGATTGAACTAATAACGACGTTAACGCAGTGGTCGATTGATCTCCATATGTGTTTGAACATTGTATCGTATTTTTATTCCATTTTATGTTATTTTTGCATATGAAATTAGTTTTGAAATAAAAAGATGTAGAAAAGTTATTAATATCGTAATCTGAAATCATGTTTTTTTCGCTCTTATATCTTTTTTAAAAAAAAGCACTTTACCAAATTAAATGTTAATGAAATTCAATGATATTTTTAAAAGGTAGTACAAACAGATACTCAACTTCATATCAGAAAAAATGAAACTTTTTTTTGGGAATTAAGAAAAAAATACAAGTACATCGAAAATTATTTGAAAAAAAACTTTTATTTTTAAAATGACTTACAAAATTTCAATAAGAAACAACTCTGTAAAAAAATTTTAATTAAAAAAAATAATTAAAATAAAACTTAATGTTTTATAGGTCCACTTAATAAAAATGGAATTAAACAAATACAGAGTATATTAAATCGTACATACCATATACGTACAAAATACTCCATATATACTTATATGTATAGATGGGTAAGTACCGTGTAAATGGATATACTGTACATATATTATACACATATAAAGGGGGATACATAAAAATATATACTCCGTACTATGTGTTAATATATGTATTACTAGTAAATTGTATTTGAAAAAATAATGGAGTAAATATTATACAAATACCAAGAAGGTTAGGTGAAAATTAGATGGAAAAATGATTAAATGAATGAATCTTTCAAAAGTAAGGTTCCTTTAATTGGACACTAGATTAGCCCCGTGCAATTGCACGGTTTTTAAGTTAATATGTTTATTGCATATTTTTGAGTCAACATGTTCATATAGGTAATTAATACGGAGTACTGCGTAACATTTACATTTTTATTACGTATTTTTTCATAATAGGTATTTTGATGTTTGGTACAGTATGTTATTTGTAATGATTATTTTTAATAAGATGTTAAAAATTAGTGGTCTTTGATAGAAATAAAAATAAAAATTATCGTGTATTATAATCATTATATTGTGTAATATACTTGACTAAAATCAACGGTTTCTCCATATTGGCTAATTTTATTTTTCTCCATATTTGTCAATTTTAGGAATATCTCTATTATATCGTTCAATATTTTTATTAGGAATATATATTTGGTTATTTTTTTTCTATTATATTCTTATATTATTTGGTGATACATCTTATAGTAATATATACTAGAGTAAAGCCCGTGCTTTGCACGGGTTAATGGGCTTAATTACATTGATGAGGTATATTCGTTAAATAAGAAACTTAATCAATCTATATCATTATAATAAATAAGATAATCACGTGATATTAGTAATCAAACTTAATTTTAGCTAAATTTATAATCTTAATAGCTTATTTTAAAACTTAAAATAATACATGACAACTCTTATTTATAATATAAAATTTCATCAACTTATTATAATTTTTCGATGTGAAAATAATTTTACGTTCGTTATCTTATTAAGAGATTTTTTAAGACTCAAAAGTTTTTTTGATTGATATCTAATAACAAATGAATTTTTTGATTGATATCTAAAAACGAAAGATTAATCTTATTTATAATATAAGATTCTATCGCCCCATCATAATTTTTCGATATAGGATAATTTACTCAAGGTTTATAGTTTTAAGATCCGCTTTTAAGACCCAGAAAAACGCACGATTACTCTTATTTATAATATAAAATCATCACCTTATTTAAATTTTTTCGATGTGAGATAATTTTAGGTTTGTAGTCTTTTTAAGGTTTGTAGTCTTTTTAAAAGCTTTTTAAAACTCAAAAGATTGTTGGTTGATATTTAAAACCGAAAGATTACTCATTTATGATATAAAATTCCATCACCTCATCATAATTTTAAGAGCTATTTTTAAGACTTAAAAGAGTTTGTTTTTATATCTAAGTTAAAGGATAGACGATTAGTTTTTATTTATATAATCGAATTTGATCCATCATATTGGAGTATATGTCACGGTTGCTTAGTATTGATTTTGGTAACTTTAGCAACGCAATCAACTATGGAGTCCTATAATTTAAAACATGTAAAATAATATGTAAGCAATTAAGAGGTAGTAATAAAAATAAGAAAGAATATGAATTCAAACAAAGATTTATTCTAACTTATAATTTTAATTATACTGTACTAACTTGTAATTAAGATATAGTAATAAGAATATGAATTGAAGCAAAAGCTTAATACTAACTTGTTGATATTCCGTTTTGCAATGATCCTTGATAGCCTGAATATTCTTTCGATCCCAAGTAATATTCCCGGTTGCGGTAATATTCTCATATCCATCCCTATAAACCAAGGTAAAGGAAAAAAAACAATACAATTGAGGTGATTATATTAAGTATTACTTTAGGATAAACATAGTTGTTTAAAATTTATAATGCATACCTTAAAAAGGTCTTGAATTCATTAACCTCATTGATATCGAGGTTAATATATAGCCTACTTGAACTTGATGTTGATAAACTAAGGTAGCCTAGGTGATAAAACATTAGTGGTTAGTTGTACCATCAGTCCATCACTGAGCCTAATATAATAATAATAAGCAATATTGTTGAATTTTGAGTTACTGTTATAATCTCTTGCCAAAAGAGATGTTATTGTCACTATCTTAACATTATCTTCAAGATCAAGCTGTCGTTTTTGTGAAATATAGTCGGTGGAACATTGACCCCATAATTTAACTTTTACACGTTGTCCTCTGTAGCAAAAATTTGTAATGTTATTAGATAATACTCCGTATTAAATAATTTTTCATAATTATATAAGGAGAGATTTTCTATTTTCTCTTGAAAAAAGATACCGTTGGTCTTCTATTTCAATTTTTTTGTTGGCATCTTCTCCTGAATCATCGACAACCTTTCCAAATATATCTGTAAATATTTATGTATATTTAAATCGTAATTTAGACTGTTAACCAAAACATATATAATAATGATGTGAAATAGAAATAGAAATACTTATAACAAAGTAAGTAACATACCACTTAAAACCGAGAAGTTGTCACGACGGTCGTCAAGATGATGAAATTGCACAAAGTCAAATTTATGCTTAGGAATAATGACCTCCGTGTCTTCACTAACAGACTTAACAAAAGTATCAAATTGAAATTTTAGCATTATTTTGTTGTCGCTTACGACACGATACTGTTCCTTGTTAGGAAGAACTTCAAAATTTTTAATGATATATATTTTTCCTTCCACAAGCTTTTGACGCAATCGTGAATTTTGACCACTGCGTAGTGTTGCATGGACATATTCACCCTGCAATGCAAAAAGATTGAAAATTATTATGTAGGATGCGAACGAATTAAATTCAATTAATCATAATTTTCAGAATGCATATATTATTTAGATAACAATAACATGGATTATTTACCTCTTCGTCAATAAGAACCATATCGGTACAAATCACGAACCCTTTTTTCTTAATGCTTTCCACGTCCCACAATCTGGAAACACGGACTCTGATTTTCCAATCGCTCCTTTTCGAGTTTAATTCATTAATAAATGAATACGGCCTAAAATATAATGACATCATATCGTTATTACAGTTTTAAAATACTACGTAACACATTCGAATAATAATAATAATAATAATAATAATACTACGTAACACATTCGAATAATAATAATAGTAATAGTAATAATAATAATAGTAGTAGTAATAATAATAATAATAATAATAATAATAATAATATAATAATAATAATAATAATAATAATAATAATAATAACAATAACAACAACGTAGTAGTGGAAAATAGACAAATCTTGTAGATACGTCGTACCTAGGTGCTGGGTTTGACATTGATATTGTGGTTATTGAGAATTACGTACTTGGATGAATGATTTTTTGTGACAAATTCAACCAGTATTTATATATTATTATTTTCCATATGTTTGAGAAAATAATTAAGGCAACCCTTCCATATACTATTATTGATTATGATTATATATTATTATGTAGTATAGTATATTTCTATAGATTTATATATTTATATCAATCAATCAATCATTATAAACTACGTATTTCCTAATAGTATATTTCATTATTAATAAAATAATAATGTTACTACGTATGATATTTATAATATTTCCTAAATAATATTAAATAATATACTATGATATATATTTATAATGTTACTACGTATTTCCTAATATTTATACTATAATATTTTTCTATATTATAATACTAAATAATATACTATTAAATATTTAATAGTATGATATTTATTATATTACTAAAATATTAGTTCTATATACTTTCCTAATTATATTATTATACTTTTTTATAATTATGTTTTCCATATTAATAAATTTAAACAAAAAATAACCAATGAGCATATACTTTCCTATATTTTACTATTATTATATTACTTTTTTATGATTATGTTTTCCATATTAATAAATTTAAATAAAAAATAACCAATGAGCATATACTTTCCTATATTTTACTATTATTATATTATATTATTATTATTATATCATATTAATAAGCGGACCAATCAGATCGCTCGATGGAACGGACCAATGAGATCGCTCGAAAAAAGCCTAATATATATATATATATATATATATATATATATATATATATATATATTGATTTGGTGATATTATAACCCATTTATTGTGTAATATACTAAAAAAAAATTATAATATATTTTTTTTAGCGGAAAAACTTTCATTCTCGTGATGACACGTAAGCGCAATTCTAGTTTCTCTTATTCTCTTAGTATAAGAGGGTTAAACTAAGTCAAATAATATCAAAGTAAATATTTGCAATTTTTTTAAAAATACTTTTCAATTTTTATAATTTATCAAAAAGATAATAGGTACGATGAGAATTTTATAAATATATATGAGTTAAATTTTTATTTCTAGTGACAGTATATTCTATCAATGAGTATTATTCCCATTATTTTCATAAGTCATTATATAGAGAATGATACTACAATATATATTTTAAAAGAGGAAGAAAATGAGATTGAGAGAGTGAAGGAAAAGGGCGGGAAAAAATTGAAGAAGAGACTGACCCGTGCCCCATTTTTTAGAACTCCCTATTCTTTTAGTAGGAGAGGGATGTGGCACAACAAGGTGGTGTATGAGATCTCCTATAAGTGTATTTCTACCATCTTTCGCACACGGCCCACCCTTCTGAAATTTTGAGATGAGCGCTATTTCTAGAAAATCAAAACTTCTAAACACCATCCTCCATGTTTCTCGTTTTCCCCAAAAAAACCACTGGACCTCTTTTCTAAAAACTTCATCACTGGAAAGAAAAAAAATCAAACCCTAATTTTGTTCATCCATCTCTAGAACCCAGCACTGATGATAACCACTTCCGTAAAACAATGCCCCGTAGGCCGTATTATTCTTCATCTACACCTAACAAAGCAAAACCCTATTTAACTACTCCGTAGTTTTCTACTACAAATCTAATCTACAATTGGATTCATCATAGGTTTGTTTTATTTATAATTTTAAGAATCAACAGTAGTTTATGATATAAAATTTTGGTTGATGACTAAAATGAACAAGTAGTTGATTTAATATAATAATAGTCGTATTATATGTGCGAATTCATCCATAGCATTGTTTTTTCTTTGGTTAATTTTCCTTAATAGTTTTATTTTATTTTTCAAACCCTGTTGTTTACAGTTTGACAAAATTATTCTGGGCTCGTTTGTTTCACTAGGGAAAGATGGAGTTACCGGTAACTTAAATTCACGTGAATTTGTATTTCATGAGAATTACAAAAATATTGTTTGGTTGTCACGTGAGAAATAACTTCATGCGGAAAGTTCTACACACCAAGGAGGGGCTTGGTGAATAACTTCCCCATTATGGAGGAAGTGACAATTCCTGGGAAATGGACAACCAAACAGAATCTCAATTTATCAATTCATGGAAAGTTCTACTTCCCATAATTTAAGAGGGCAACCAAACGACCCTAGGTATTTCGGCTCTCCTCATCTTCCTTGCTTGTGTTGAAATTGTAGCCAAATATACCCAAATTGAGGGATCCATGGGTGTTCAATTGTACTTTATGTCGATTCATGTTTGGGTTAAATTACTTTAAGGTAGCGTTTGACAACCTTGATTTCATTTCAAATCGTCATTGTCAAATTAGAAAAGTAAAATGATGAATTATAAATCCAAATTCCTTATTGGGAGAACAAAAAATTTGAAATCCTTTGTTTGGAAAGTCAAATAATTTGTAAATCGAAATTGTTCAAATTTATTTCTTAATCACTTACAGTCCCATTTTCAAGGCTGTTAGCTAAAAAAAGACACCACTTAACTAAAAAAACATAATTTCAAGTTTCATCACATAATTAAACATAAACTAGATGTTTGAAGTTCGATTAACTACAACTCATCCTTTTGGAGCACTACTATGCTTAGCAAGTCAAAGTAAAATATAATTCAACTTTTGATCTTCGGGTAGGCCTTTGAACATTTGAAATTTTGTCGGGTAGTCGCCAAATATATCCACGGTTTCCAAAACTTGAGAATAGGGATGTCAACGGGTCGGTTTCGGGTCGGGTGGAGCCTCACCCGAATCCATCACCCGAATCCGCATACTTCACCCGATCCATCCGTCACCCGATTAACCCACCACCCGGATCCAATCCATCCGTCATTCGCGGGTGATTCGGGTGGATCGGGTGCTTAGCGGATGAAATTTTTTTTTTAAATACAATAACAAATATACAAATTATAAGATGCGTAAAGTTCTTTGGGATTTTTTGGTGGTCGGAAATTAAGACGGGGAAAGAAAATCTAAAATGGTGGCCGCCAAAGTGATTACGGAAAATATTTTCTTAGGTTTTAAGAAAAAAAAAAAGATAATGAGTATAAAAATAGAGTGAAATTAATTTTTTTTTTTATATATTCATATATATTTTTTTTTAAATCTATAAACGGGTGAACGGATCGGGTGGACGGATCGGGTGACGGGTGAAAAATCTCCACCCGAATCCGACCCGATCCATCACCCGATTCATCCGTCATCCGCTTAAAATCCATTTAGTTCGGGTTTTCGTCCATTAATTTTATTCGGGTGGATGGATTTTGAACGGGTTCGGGTGAAATTGACATTCCTACTTGAGAATGTAGAATGTCATCAACTCTGCAGACTTCATCATACACTTCTTTTCCTTCTAAAGTAGTGTCTTTGAGTCTAGCCTCAACGTACTTATCGAATGAGTTTTCAACTCTTGACACGGTTTGGGCTAAATCATCCTTTTTTTTTGCTTCTTTTTGGAGCTAAATGAAGCAGTGTTGACACTTGAACTCGTGCCATCATAACCCTCCTCATCCATCATAGCTGCACCTCCTCAAGATGTTCCGATCCATCACCAAGTGCTTGATCCGGACCAAGTAACAAAGATATGTCGTCCCAATGATCGATAACCTATTGGAATAAGATGAAGCAGCTGGGTTGATCTGCAATGGTTATATTAATACCGAGTAAGATGAAGAAAGTCATATATAGGAGCATATCAACATACATATATGACTTGGTGTTCAAAGCTACCAAAAAATGTTACTCCCTCTGTATTTTTTTATACGATGTTTGACTTTTTCGAGGTGAGGTTTGACTTTAATTTTTATGTAAATATATTATTCCAAAATTTTTTAAAATTGCACCATAAAATCCCTTACGAAAAGAGATTTCAAATGAGTATACATTTCATGGTATTTTTTCTTATGTTGTGAGAGATATTGAAGAGAGAAGGGGTTGTCTCGAAAAGTGAGAATGACTTATATTAAAAAACAGAGGGAGTAGTATACAATCAAGTATACTCAAATAAACAAATGTCATAGTGAGACTTTTAGGTAGTGGGTGGCTCGAGCCCTCGATCAAACTGTGAGAATATGCTAAAGCAAAGACCAATGATAACATAAGCTTCCTGAACTTCAGACATAAGGGAGCAAAAAGACTACTGTAATAAAATTTCAGACATTCCTGAATTTCAGACAACTGCTCTTTCTCTTCTTCGAGGACAACTGCTCAGTTTTGCTGATCTTTGAATGCTGCATATAGCAGATATACATAGTAGAATACACATAAGAGGCCATAGAAATGAACAAATGATAACTACAGTATATGTGAACAATAGAAAGCTGGAACAGTGTGACAACAGACTCACAAACGGCATACTTGAACTATAGAAAGCAAGAACAAACTTTCAAGTATATACAAGAAAAGAGTGAGATGTGTACTCAATCACAATTATCGCCACAGTAAGGAGAAATATAAAATCCGAAGCAAGTTGGTCTAATCTCAAAATCGAAGTTTAATTTCACCAATTCTAATATATACTGTAGGCAATAAAAACAGTCCTTCATAGAAGTATGGAAATATGTAAAATCGTTTTATTACAATAGACTTTTTACTCCCAAAGCAATTTATTGAACAAAATGAGGTGTTCGGGCTCACACTTGAATATTTGGCTTGTGACAAGAAATGAGGAAAGTAAGCATTGAATTCAAAGCTAAGTATAAGTACCTCAGTATACGCCTTTCATTCGTCCATCTCTTTTATTGGTACAACCACCATCTTCCTCTCCTCATCCCACTTGAATTTGGTTTGTGTTCTTATTTCCATGATCACTCTATAGTGCTTTCTCCAATTCTTAACACAGTTTCTCACATTTTCGGTACTAAGAGACATGTCTAACTTTTTTTTTTACTTTATTTACCACAGCTTGGTAGGACTGAGGCTTCCATTCACCATCTCCTTTATTCTCTTGAATTTCTTGGTTATACAACACCATGATTAGAATAGAATCCATTTGTTGGGTCCAAGCAAGTAATATATCCTCTTTTCTTAGGTTGGGTAGAGCCAGAAACTTGTTTTCTTTTTTCACTCATCACCTACAAATAATGAAAATATCAACTTTAATAATGAAAATATCAACTTTTAAACATTTAAGAAAAAATCAGCAATATGATGATTACGTAAACAACACCATGTTATCTAGGAATTATGTAAAAGTTGAGAAGTCAATGTGGAAACAAGCAAGAACATCTAGGAACTCAACAAAACATATACTAAAGTATGACTCACCGCTAGAAGTAATGAACATCATTTAAGCCCTTCCCGCTCGATAATTGATGGTTGGATTTTGTCGTGAATCCCACCGATCAAGATAAACCAACTAACCTAAGCTTGGTAACAAATGGTAAGTCGGGTCGAAGTTCTTAGGGACAATAAGTTGGATTAAGGTAAGTTAGGGTTCTAGACTAGGTTCAAGACGAATGAAGGTGATTGGATTGAGTTGTGACTAAACTAGAGTCTAAGAACTAAAACAATGCAAAGCAAATGAAAAGTGATAATCAACAATAGAAGAAAGAAACTAGAGTTAGGTCGGGTTCAAGGGTGTCTAGGAGGTCAAGGAGGAATAAGAGTGTCGGTGTAATCCACTAGCCTCGGTTACGCCCGGGCTCTTGCACCTAGACGGCCAAAGGAGTCTCTACACTACGCTTTCGCTAATAATGATGATATCCAACAAACCAACATGCATTAACATACAAGAGGAAACAAGGAAACATGAATTTCTCAATCACAAGTCTACTTACATTTCATCAAACATGGTATGTGCACAAAGGTAGGAGGCAAGGTAAATAACACCAAACACCACCAAATTTCACCCTAATCACCCATTAATCAACACCCAATCCCCCTACTAACTCTAGCATGGAAATCTACTCACTCTTCATATATAGACAACCTACAACAACTATCAACACAAATAACATTAAAATGATATTCATATTGAAGAATAAGTGAGTGCTAAACATGAAGAAAGAATAGAAACAACCTAAAACAAGATTAAGACTAAAGAAAGAAGAAATATTAAGGAGAAGAGAAATATACCACTAAGATAAAAAAAAAGGGAAGGAAAGATTAAGTCTTTGCATAAATAAACCCAAAGGAAGATCTCCAATGTTGTCAATAGAGTAGATCAACTCAAAAGATCTTCAATATTACAAAGATGAAACAAGGATTAAACTAGAATTAAAGAAAGATTAAGGTAGGATTAAGCTAATCTATCCTAGAGTAGATCTAGGGTTTTGTGATAACAAATGATTACAAGAGGGACTATTTATAGGGTAGGAATAATGGGGAGGAGGAGAGGAATCGAAACGAATTGAAGCTCAAACAGGCCGTCACAATCGTGTTGAGATGGTCACGACCGTGACCAACACCCATCCTGACTGGGACCATTTCATCCCGACCAGGACGGGCCTCAGATCACGGTCATGACCCTTTTTGACACGACAGTGAAGGCCAGCAGTAAGCCAACTTCTTTTGCATATTTTGTCACGGTCATGTAGGTGTAGGACACAACCATGTAGGCCTAGTGGGCTCCAAGGGACTCTCCTACTTGCTCTTTCTTGGCTTCTTATCGATACTCGGTTCTCCAGATTATCTCAAGTGGGCTCCAAGGGACTCGGGATCGAGTCTAAGGCATCGAGTCACCATTGCTTCTCTTCATTTGCTTTGATCCATACGCGTCGGAAACGAGATGAAATCGTTCCATTTCTTCATGATAGGCCTTAGAAACCTAAAACATACTAGAAGAAGCGTAAGTAGCCTCGAAACCGCTCGAAAGAGCGATTCCGTCAAAGAAAGCGAGACAAAACACGTGAAATAAACACTACAAAACATGCTTATCAATAATTTCTCCACATTTCTTCCGTTGCAAGGTTGTCCGTGAATTTATTCCAATCAGGGGTTTCTCTAACGGGTGCTACATAATCCTCTTCACTCTCCTCTATTTCTAACACTGCATTTTGTAAATCTCGATCTACCTCATCCATTGAAGTTGTTTCATCAATTTTTTCCGGATCTTAAAAAGTTATAAAGATGACACAAGCGTTTATTCGAACTTGAGTTTTTTTACCGAAAAAACTAATAGTTCTCATGATAGCCCAACACTTTTTCATACAACCAAAGGCTCGCTCAGTGGTGTTACAAGCCGATGAATGTCGCAAGTTAAAAAGCTCCTTGGAATTTGTTAGGGTGTTCCCTCGCCACAAATTTAAGTGATATTGTGTACCTTTATCTGGAGCTAAGAAACCCTCACCATTGGTATAACCCAAATCGACAAGAAAATACTTATCATTTGGTACATATAGATTATAAATTTGTCTTCAAAGAGCATCACGGAGAACACGTTGATCGGAAGCATACCCTTTCCACCTAAGTAGAACATAGTTGAAACAAAGTTGTGGGTCACACGTCGCTAAAACATTTGTGGTGATGTCACCTTTTCTATTTCGATACCTACCCCAGCCCGCTCCTCGAGCAGGACAGTCATAGGTAAATGAGTTCCATCAAGGGCTTCAACAGCACCCTCAAACCATTTCCACTTTGCATCCTTAACATAACTAGTATGGTTATCGTTTCCTTTAACATAGTGTTTTCCAATTTTTTAAACTGCTCAAAGCACCCTATGAAATTGACGACTCACGGTCTCTCTTGATCGAACAAAGAGGGCTTGAATAGTTCGATTTTCTAGATTATGAGCAAGGGTATGTAGAAAAAATACAACAACTTCCTCATCCGTGACATTCCTAGAAGTTACTAATCCACCCTTTGACCTTAGAACTCTAAGTAATTTTTCAAAACATCGTCTATCAAAGCGCAATTGCTCATAACATTTGCTGTTATTTCTTAATGTATCTAACCACATTGCTCTTTTTTGGGATCGTTCATGTTCATTCCAAGATAACTCCCTTGCCTTATACCGTTGTTCATTTAGAGCCGCAACTATAACAATAATAAAATTCACAACTAGTATGATAAACTTCATATCGTCGTCTTCTTCTACACGAGCGCATTTTCTTGATTCCCGTGAACTTAACATATTGCTCTATGCAAATGATGAAAAATTATGACTATTATCAGACAGGTTAAAACAATTTTATACTCCTGTAGTCTTGTATATTATTAAACAGTAATTACTAGAAAGCTACGCAGACGAAACTATGAAAAACGTGATGAACGATCATATCAGCATCTAAGAGAGCTGTAGATACTCTGATGTATATGACTACTACGTCATTTCTTAGTCCGTAAACTTCTAAATTGGACATTAATATTTACAATCCATCAGTAATTCTCAAGATTAACAACAAACCCTAGAAACTACGATATGCATTGAGTTCAATACTACTATAACAAATTCGAACGAAAAACAGACACAATCATACTCAAGAACAAACCCTAGAAACTAAATTGAGAAATTTTAAAGTTAAAAATGAGAGAAAACTTACAATGATTCAATGAGATGAATAATAGATGAATTAAAACGCAAAAGCCTTATCAATTAAGCTGAATTTGATCAACTTATGTAGCTTGAAGAAGAAAGAAAGATGAGAGAGAGATGGAGGGATAGAGTGTAAACCAAGAGAGGGGGAGAATGAATTTCAGAATGACATGTCTGTAGGTGTCATTTCTATTTGGACTTTTTCGTTAAGGGCCTAATTTCAATGGGATGTGGCAAAATTCAGATTCACAAATTACTTTGGTTCCCAAACAAAGTATTTGGACCGAATCCAAATTTCAGAATGAAATTCTACTTGCCAAACAGACCATTAGTAGCATGTGTATTTCTCGTATGCAGTGTTAGTTGGTTAGTAATTTTTTTGGATCATTGAGCAATCAGATATGTATAGGCGGAATGTTGATAATGATGTTGGGAGGAAAAGAGGCGACAGAGAATGATAAGAACAACTATTAATGTTTTCTTAGCATATTATAGTTACAATTGCCTGAGATGGGGCCAAGTATAAACATAGGCAACTTCACCATTTGACACCGAACATAGATTTGTTGTTTGAGCATCCCGAAAACTACACATTTGAGACAGCCCTAGACTTTGTGTTTTAAGGATGTATATGGAACAATTGTTATATGGTTATCCTTTATTCCTGTTTAATTAAGCTAACTCTTCTGAGGTGGCCTCTATTTGAGTAGAGATGGATCTCATTTTTTTCTTAGTAGTTTGTGTGCATTTCTGATATTTTTTTTGTGTTTGATCAAGCATGTGTCGTTGATTGGTTGTGTGTAATGTAGTATTGATCAATTGTATACAGGTAATGATAGTCAAACAACAAGTGAAATCTTGTTTGATATTTACAATTATAGAAATAAATAATTCAAGTGAAATATTTTATATTTCTAAATTATGTTAAATAGATAACAAAATAAACAATATTAAATATTAAATATTTTATATTTCTAAATTATGTCAAATAGATAGCAAGTGAAATGTTTATTACAAAAAGTCAATTTCAGAGATGTTTTTTTTATGCATATTATGTTTATTTGAGCTCGGAATTCATGAATTATAATATGATATTTCTGCGTCTTAGTGTTATGAAGCTTACACAAGACTTGGTCTACCACGGTCAGGCCATTTTTAAGGTTCAAAGCTCGCATTCATCTCTGTTTAAGTATGCTTTGAGGGTTACGCTAATTAAATGAAGTATTGTATTCTCTCATCTCTCTAATTTTAAGTAATTAATTACCATAGTTAGTTAAGTTGTTAAAAATATGTTAATTTTAAGTTAAAACTGTATTTAAGGTGATAATATAGTTTTCTTTGTTAATTGTTCAGTTTTATTATTATTGTATGTCTAATGTCTATATGTAAATAACCATATAGGCGGGTAAAAAGAGTTTAAAGATTATGAGTCATTTTACTACTACATCTAGGTATATAAAGAGAGTTTTGAAATTATTTGTTTTATTAAGCACGTTGAGCACGAATGATTAGAAGTTTTTTTTTGAATTTCAGGCGTAGACAAAACAAACCCTTGAGAAATTACCAATTTTGGATCCATAACTAGTTTCTGACTGAATATATCTTTTCAATATGCTAATCTCACGCAAGGGTAAAGCCCTAAAATGCTCGAATCAGACAAATAAAGTAAAAATGTGACCTTGACAATAAATCATACAAAAATATAGTATGTTACTCACAGTTTAATTGTCTATGTCGCGACTTCGTCATGTACTCATGTTCATATGTTCTTTTTCGTACTAAATTTTTGACTAACTCTGATTCTGATTTTGTTTCATCTATCTTATTTTACGTAAGGTCCTTTGTTTAACGAGGTCGATGAAATTGTTGCCAAAATAAAGTGTCCAATTATCAAAACATATTGTCCTATCGAAATACAGGTATAATCATCAAAACTCTCTACATTTGCTTTTTCACATTTGCCGAGACTAGGGATGACAATTTCACCCGCATCCACCCCACACCCGATCCACCCGAAAAAAATAAATGGGTGAAAACCCGATTAAATGGATGAATAACGGGTGATGGATAAGACAGGTGATGGATTGGGTCGGATGCGGGTGGAGCATCATGCCACCCGTAATACGTTAACCATTCGACATCTATCCATTTAAAAAAATATATATTATAAAAATTACGCGAGAATAAGAGAATGTCTCTGTTTTCCTAAAACCTTATTCATTTTTATTTCCTAGATTAGACCTAACTCAAATAATACTACCATGGCGACGAAAGGTGTCAAGTCGCAAGCTAGGTTTCATAAGAAATTGTTTTTGATTTGGTATTTATTTCACAAAATAATACTTCGTAGTACAAGTGAATCACTCGTTAAATCACCCAAACCACCCGTTTCAACCGTGAATGACGGGTGAATCGAATATGGATGATACTCCTAGTGGATGATGGATGGATCGGGTGGGAGAATAGAGACGGGTGATGGATACGGGTGAGGCTTCACCCGATCCGAATCCGATCTGTTTCGGTATGAAAACGGGTCCCTGACCTTGGGCTTCGCGGTTCTCCTCGGCTCCGGATGCGTGCCGACGGTGATCCTGCAAGGTAAACTCCGGGCTCGGGGGAACCCCCGGGGCGGAGCCTCCGACGCCCAAGTCAGTGAAATATATGACTGAATATAGATATTTAGGGAGATAAGAGAGGTAGAGAGAGAATAGGGAAGAATATGTGTCCATGAATCCCCCCTTTCCCCTCACCCTAAGTGGGGTATTTGTAGGGGAAAGGATATAGTAGGGTGATGTCACCCATGATATCAGCATGGTGATCAGTAGAGAAGTCTCTCTGAGTCAGTTAATGACTACCCGTAAGGGGGGTCGTCTGATAGGGGGTTCGGCCTCTAGGGTCGGCTAGGACCCATTTGGGCCTTCTCAGTCCCGGGAGTCGGGCCTATGCGTTTGGGGGGTTTTATCCCCCATCAATTTGCCCTCAGCGGAGTCGGATACTGAGTATGCGGGTCCGATGCCAAGCATGGTTGGACCGACCGACTAAATAACGGACTTCATTTTTATACAAAGGCACGTATTCATTAGGCCTTGTTGGCGCGTCTGCCCTAGCGTCATCTAAACTCTGTCAGGGCGTCAAACGTCGGGCCCCTTGTGTACTCGGAGGTGTACATGGGGTTTTATCATTCTATACATGACCAGGTAATCACTAAGCCCTGTGATCAACGCTTCTGCCCCGGTATATCTCATCTGGATGTGTCGGGGTGCCAGAGTCCTGCCAGAGTAGTTTATGGACTTTATTTAGGACTTGGGGGCCGTGCACCTTGCCTGTTTGGAGGCAGACATAAGGACTTATGGTTAAATACAAGCTCGAGTATTTACTTTTTACGCCTTGTCGGCCGACGATCTTGGCTCGGCCAATCTATGAGCTTTGGTTGAAGCTCGAGAAACGTGCCCCCTGCCTGCTCTGATGTGGGCAGAATGACTTGCATTTTTTACAAGCAGGCCAAGTATTCATTAGGCATTGTTAATCGAATGACCTACCTCGACCGATCATGGAACCTAGCCGAAGTTCGACGGTCCTTCTTCCTGCATGATTGATGCACACATAGAGTGCCTTAGGCCTTGCTGGATCGGCTATGACGCCCGACTTGTCCCTGACTTCTGGTCGAAGTCTAGGGGGGCCTGCTTTCTGCCTGACTGGAGGTGTGCAGAGAGGCTTATATATATGCTCTTTATACAAGGCTGAGTGTGCCTCAGGCCTCGTTGTTTTAGTTTTGCCACCTGGCCTGACCCTAGCTTCTGGTCGAAGTCCGGGGGGCTTGCCCTCTGCCTGCCCAGAGATAGGCAGTGGGACTTGTGATTCGGTGCGTGGGGCCTGGCCTGACCCTGGCTTCTTGCCTAAGTCCAGGGGGCCTGCCCCCTGCTTGCCCAGAGGTAGGTAGAGGGACTTATGATTCGGCGCGTGGGGCCCGGCCTGACCCTGGCTTCTTGCCGAAGTCCAGGGGCCCTGCCCCCTGCCTGCCCAGAGGTAGGCAGAGGGACTTATGATTCAGCGCATGGGGCCCGGCCTGACCCTGGCTTCTTGCCGAAGTCCACGGGGCCTGCCCCCTGCCTGCCCAGAGGTAGGCAGAGGGACTTATGATTCGGCGCATGGGGCCCGGCCTGACCCTGGCTTCTTGCCGAAGTCCACGGGGCCTGCCCCTTGCCTGCCCAGAGGTAGGCAGAGGGACTTATGATTCAGCGCATGGGGCCCGACCTGACCCTGGCTTCTTGCCGAAGTCCACGGGGCCTGCCCCCTGCCTGCCCAGAGGTAGGCAGAGGGACTTATGATTCGGCGCATGGGGCCCGGCCTGACCCTGGCTTCTTGCCGAAGTCCAGGGGGCCTGCCCCCTGCCTGCCCAGAGGTAGGCAGAGAGACTTATGATTCTTGGCATGAGACCCGGCCTGACCCTGGCTTATGGTCGAAGTCCAGGGGGCCTGCCCCCTGCCTGCTCAGAGGTAGGCGAAGGGACTTATTCTCTGTACAAGGCTAAATGTGTATCAATCCTTGTTTTTTGTTGGGGGGTCTACTTTCCCTGGATTTTGCAACAGGGGCTCCTCCCCTATTGCCCCTACCCATTAGCTATGAGAGTAATGAATAGGTGATGGGTAAATATTAATCTTGTCTTCGTAGATTTCCACATGGTGGTTGACGGACCTAGGTGGTCTCTGCAGGCGTCGAGGTTGAGCCGTACGTTGGCTGGGCAGCATCTTGACCGAGCCGTAAGTCGGTAGGGCCGAGCCGTAAGTCGGCAGGGCGAACCGTAAATCGGCAGGGCAACATCTTTGCCGAGTCGTAAGTCGGTAGGGCCGAGCCGTAAGTCGGCAGGGCGAACAGTAAATCGGCAGGGCAACATCTTGGCCGAGCCGTAAGTCGGTAGGGCCGAGCCGTAAGTCGGCAGGGCGAACCGTAAATCGGCAGGGCAACATCTTGGACGAGCCGTAAGTCGGTAGGGCCGAGCCGTAAGTCGGCAGGGCGAACCGTAAATCGGCAGGGCAACATCTTGGCCGAGCCGTAAGTCGGTAGGACCGAGCCGTAAGTCGGCAGGGCGAACCGTAAATCGGCAGGGCAACATCTTGGACGAGCCGTAAGTCGGTTAGGTCAAGTCTTTGTCAAGCTACAAACATTTGGCTCATTTGATACCCATTTTTGTGACTTATCTTCACCATTTTTCGGGTAAATTTTTTTGAGGAGTTTTTTGGAAAATTTCTGTGATGGGACGAAAAGTTGGGTAATTTCTTGTGGTTGGTATTTTTTGTCTCACAACTTCGACAATTTTTGGCTAATTTTTGTGAAGTATTTGTGATTTTTTTGTGGTGGGATGGAAAATTGAATAGTTTTTGTGGCCCATTTTTTATTGTGTAGAGTATATTCGACTCTCACTAAATTTCATTAATTATCGCTTAATGGAGAAAGGTATAACCCCACATTTAACATAAAACCGGGTTAAGTGACCCAAATAAACACACAACAGCAAACCCACAATCAGTGGTGGAATAAGCCAAAATCCTTAAGTCCACCCCCCATGTTATAACAATGATTAACAAATTCTAAATCCGGCTCAAAGGAGTGTGCGTATGAAAAGTAGAAGTTGATAACTACCACTTGGAAGTATCAAGTTTAAAGGGCCAAACTCACCATTGCTCCGTTGAACTGCATCGTGATGCTCGTTAGTGAGTCAGGATCGAGGACGTGGTCAACCATAGGTGGTTTGATCTTTAGATTTGGTATGAGTGTCGGAGTGGGCCGGCAAGGCGGATAGACGGCTCGTGGTGACGTTAGCAATCGGAGAAGGACGTGTTCAGATGCCATCAAAGGTATATTCGATTGTTCGTCGTTCTCGTACATAGCGTGCGATGGCTTGGTAGGAGACTGTCTCGGTCTCGGCAGGGAGGACCGGAGATGGCCGAGAGTTTCTCGCAAACTTTTTTGATAAATGAACCAACCATGTTTGCAGTAACAAGCATCGTATGTCCTTTGAAGCTAATAGTTGTCCTTTGCCTATTCCTACGAATAATCTTGATGTCACCCGACTTATCTCGAATCTATCAACCGGGGGAACCTTAGAATGCGCTTTTGCCATTAGTGACTGAGACGCCCAAGTCTTGAGAAAATCCAAAATCCAAAATATAGTATAAGTTGTCCGCCTGCCTCGCAATCTGACCCACGTCCTGTGAATCAGGCGCTGCTGCACGTAAGAAAGTCTGACGGAGTTGGTTCAAACATCCATCACAAGCGGAATACAGAGATTCTTTCCGAAGATCATTTTGATTTGTGTTTTTGCGTAGCATTTTTGACACTAATCCCTTCATTTGCTATGAATTTTCAATAAAATATAGTAGATGTACATTCTAATGTACTCCCTCCGTTTCATTGAAAGATTTCACCTAAAAAGTGGCACATTTTTTAAGAATAATAATAAAATATTCAAAAGTAGAGAGGGTGTAAAGTAGGTGGGCCACCTAGGTAAGAGAGAAAGAGTTATACCAAAAAAGAAAGTGGAAGTTATCAAAGAAATTTACAAAAAAGGAAAAGTGGACGCTTTCAATGAAACGGAGGGAGTATGACATTAAGCATGGAATGAATTTGACAGGCTGACTCCGTCCTTATCTTCTCAAAAAATCAGATCTGGAAACTACAGTCGCATTTCATCCTCTTTTGCAGGCAATTATTGTTCAACCAGCTTTTCCCCTTACGCCTTATCTTCTAGTGGACTCCTTCCTTAATTGTATACCCAATCAGTTTGATGGAGTCTTTGTTTTGGCTCAAAATAATTGCTTTTGAAGTTCTATTTGTTCACCGTGATGAACAACCACAATGAACACCCATTTTCTTGTAATTTGTGTCATTGATTTCTGTAGATCTATCTCCAAAATGAAGATTAGATCTGGAAAAAACTGTATTTGGGAGTGGTTGATTTTTGTGGGTAATTCGTGAGCACAACCGTTCTCCCCACAGACGGCGCCAAATTGTTTCGGTATGAAAACGGGTCCCTGACCTTGGGCTTCGCGGTTCTCCTCGGCTCCGGATGCGTGCCGACGGTGATCCTGCAAGGTAAACTCCGGGCCCGGGGGAACCCCCGGGGCGGAGCCTCCGACGCCCAAGTCAGTGAAATATATGACTGAATATAGATATTTAGGGAGATAAGAGAGGTAAAGAGAGAATAGGGAAGAATATGTGTCCATGAATCCCCCCTTTCCCCTCACCCTAAGTGGGGTACTTATAGGGGAAAGGATATAGTAGGGTGATGTCACCCATGATATCAGCATGGTGATCAGTAGAGAAGTCTCTCTGAGTCAGTTAATGACTACCCGTAAGGGGGGTCGTCTGATAGGGGGTTCAGCCTCTAGGGTCGGCTAGGACCCATTTGGGCCTTCTCAGTCCCGGGAGTCGGGCCTATGCGTTTGGGGGGTTTTATCCCCCATCACGATCCATTGCCATCCCTAGCCGAGACACGTTCACTACAAGAAATTGGGTTCCGGGTGTCCAACTTATGGGCGTCCAGAACTCCAGATCATACAAACGCCGACATGGCCTCTGCAAGGAAAAACGGGCGTCCCCTATTGGAAGCCTAGTAGGGCGTCCAGATCATATATGGCAGGAAGTTTGACGAGCCACTATGAAAATAATGGGCGTCCCCAATCAAACGTCGTAAGATAAACATGGGAGTTTAACTGCAAACGCCAAATAAGAAGACGGGCATCCACATTCAAACGCCATATGGCGAAGAATGGGCGTTTGCCTGGGGACGCTATATCGAAAACACGGTCGTCTACAGGTGGACGTCCACGCCTCTAATGCCGCCACAGATACACGCCCAACCCCTCGCCCATCGTCATTCATTCAAAAAAAATCTCTCTACTTCTTCTCTCTACGTTCACCCGCGCGCCATTTTCACTCTGTCTTCCATTTTTTCCTACTTCTACGGTATGGTTCATGTTTCTTATTATACTATATATTAATTTTAATGTTTAATTTCAGTAGTTAATTTCAATTTTTTTAATTATTATTGTTGATTTGATATTTAGTGTTGTTATGGTCTCAATTGAGTTACATTGTTTGTTTGCCCAAGTTGTTTCGCCCAATTTTAGTTAGGTAGATTGTTGGTATGACCTTCGGAATTCTGCATTGAATATGTGAGTAATTGGGTTAGTATGTGAATATATTGAGTGAGAATTATAAATTGTTAGATAAATTCGAGTTTAATCGGTTTTTATGTAATTTATTTTTACATAGAAAATTAAGAAAACTGAACGGAAATGGATACGAGGGAAGACTTGATAAGAAAAGATGCCTTACTGTCGAATTTGTAAAGGGCGTTGACTCGTTTTTGGATTTCTCTAAACAAAACTCACCTGACTATGCATCGAGAGGTGAGGTACGCGGTTAGGTGTCCGTGTCTTAAATGCAAGAACCTAAAATTTTTTAGGATAATTGTGGTTAAGGAACATGTCCTCGTGAATGGTTTCTCACCCAGTTATTATCGTTGGATCTGTCACGGTGAACCATCTCAAGTTGAGGAACCCCAGATCCAACAAAATGTGGGGGTTGAGAGTAATGATAGTTGATGTTGTCAAGTGTAACGTGTTTAACAACGACGACAGTACATAATGAATGATGACTCACCTGACCCTCAAGAGTCTAACCCGCGAGCGAAAGCGTTCTTCGACATGTTAGATGCTTCGGAGAAGCCGTTATATGGAGGGTGCAATATGACTTTGTTAGAAGTGGCATCTATGATAGTGAGTCTGAAATGTGAGTTTAACCTACCCTTCGCTTGTATAGACGGTTTTGCCGCCGTAGTTGAGAGAGTAATCCCAAAAGATAACATCATGACCCGAACATTTTATACTACCAAAAAAGTTGTGAAAGGTCTTCAACTTCCGCATCAAAAGATTGATGATTGTCCCGATGGATGCATGTTATTTTGGAAGGATGATGTCACGTTCGATGAATATAGAAGATGTGGTAAGGGTAGGTATAAAACCTTTGAGAGGGATATTGTTTTCAGGGATAGAAAAAGGAAAAGTGGTTGTAGGGGTAAGAAACCGATACCAATTAGTCAGCTTACTTATTTCCCCATTGTACCTAGACTTCATAAATTATATGCAACCAAAACCATAGCTGAACAAATGAGGTGGCACAAAGAAGAAATTAGGGTACCGGGAAAGATGTGTCATCCGAGTGACGGTGATGAGTGGAAGCGTTTTGATAGAATTTACCCTCAATTTGCAGTAAAACCCCGAAATGTAAGGCTTGGGTTGTGTACTGATGGATTTGCACCCTTTGGTCAGTTTGGTAAGTCTTACTCTTGTTGGTCTGTGATGGTCACACCTTATAACTTACCTCCTTGGTTGAGTTTAAAACAACCTCTCATCTTTCTATCTCTTATTGTTCCCGAACCAAAGAACCCAAAAAATTATTTTGATGTTTACATACAGCCCCTGATTGAGAAATTGAAACAGTTGTGGGAAGTAGGGGTGAAAACATATGATGTATTTTTGAGATAAAACTTTCAGCATTTGCTTTTTGTTTCATCTATCTTATTTTACGTAGGGTCCTTTGTTTAACGAGGTTCATGAAATTGTTGCCAAAATGGAGTGTCTTATTATCAAAACAGATTGTCCTATCGAAATACAGGTATATTGTAACATCTGCTATTTTCCTAACTGTAGACACCAGCATTTTGACTGCCAGGTGTCTATGGTAGTCTCCGACAAACACCCGATGATGATCGGACGCAAACGTGACTTGGTATACTCGGATTTGGGCTCAAAATCAATAATATCTAACACGGACTTTTAGCGGAGTGCAAATCTCTCAAAACAGACCTCAAATCCAGGCCCAGTGGGTCATTCCGAGCAAAATAAGACTAATTTGGGCCAAAACCGACACCAAAAATAAATCCCGTCTTTTGGCGACCGGGTCAAAACCCGGTCAAAGACGAAACCGTCCCATAAATCAGCCAAGTTCAGCTGGCGCACAAATCTAAATTCAAAAAAATCAATCAAAACAACAAAATCAATTCTTTCCTATTTTGTCTCGATTTGCTTGACCCACTCGATCGAGTGGATTGACCCACTCGGTCGAGTGGAGCGTCATTTACCGGATCAGGCCCATTTTCTAGGGCACTCGACCGAGTGCACTAGGGCCACTCGATCGAGTGACCCTAGGTCGTGGGGTAAACTCTATAAATACCCCACGACCCCCACTCATTTACACAGTTTTTTTCACCCACACTCTACCTACATTTTACCCTACATTCACCTACACTACAAGCCTTAGTAAGCTTAAGCACTACACACAAAAACCGAGCCCTTCGTCCCTCGAAAACCGACGAATCACCCACACACACACACACCATAACTTGCATACATCCTCGATACTCCGACGTCCCGTCACTATTTACGAGTCCATTTCCGAGGTCCCTACTAAGCATGTATGTTGAGGGTGTCCTAAACCCCATTTCGATCCTTGCTACTTCATTTCTATTTACGCTTTTTGTATCGTTTATATACTAACTATACTAGTATCCTAACTTTAACATTAACTCTAACATTTCATTTCTCGTATACTAACTTTTACATTTTCGTTACTAACATTATTATACCGCGTATATGTAAACTAGTATCAAAATCCGGTTTTAAATACGTTTGACTATAATTATCGCCTAAAGTCCGTCTAATCCCTTTATGAGCAACGACGGAGGTGGAGCCCTTTCGAGGAGCCCCGCCCCAATGTACTCAAGGGCGTGACGTGATCGCAATCGGTCGTAGTTGAACGTATTTAATTCCATTTCTATAATTAGTACGGAACCCGTTGACACGAAAACCGACATCACGTAACCCGAAAGGGTTAGTTTCGATGTCGTGACGTAGAGGGATGCATTCCGTTGCTAATTCAAAATTTCTAATATAAACGTTTTTCATAAAATCCCGACAACGGTATTATAGTCGTATATATACACGATTATAGTACCGGAGGTCAAGTTAAATTCAAATCGTGCGATATTTGTATTTAATTTGGCCGATCGTCAATTTTAAACCCAAAAACGAAACGAGTTGACACTCGTACAGGGGCTACTTGACCGAGTGCGTAGGCTACTCGATCGAGTATCGCCCATTAACCTAGGCAGAACCCTTTTCGAGGACACACTCGACCGAGTCAGACCATGACTCGACCGAGTGGGTCCTGTAACCCAGAAAACCGAGGGCTTTGACACACATTTCAAGCCTCGTCCTTTTATCGACTTTAGTCATCACGTGTAAAGACAATCACGTGACTTTCCCCTTTTCAAAACTCACGCTTATCACGACACTATAACAACTTTGATCGATTTTTTGACGTGATAAGTTGGGACAAGGCATCGAGACATGAGATCGGGCTAGCTTCACGCTTAGGTCCTATGTCTCCGTCCTTCATTTATTACACAATGCAATGTGTATTTAATTGGGGTTCGTCCACCTACACAATTCACGGTCTAGTTTGTATACGGGTCCGTTCCTAGCTTCTTATTATTTATTATTCCACTTCTATATCGCTTATAATTTCTGTATTGGCCGGGTTGTATTTCCGCCCGTGTAACTTGTACGTTATTTATTTTTGAGTTTCGTTTATTTACTTGCTTATCGCTTTATAAATGAACCTCGCATGCTAAATGATGGTAGGGATTTGTCGTGGATCCCGCCACCAAATAAATAACCGGCTAATCCTAACTGGGGTAGATAGGGCAAGTCGGGTCGAATCCACGGGGACGGTAGAGGCGTCTAGACTAGGTCGGCCCAAATACTAGACTAGGTCAACGAGCTAAGCTAGAGAATGATAAGAGGGAGAGAAGACTAGACTATGACTAAGAAGAGCAACAAGGAAAACGGGCTAGGATTAGGTCGGGGTCAAAGGGGTAACGGAATGGTCAAGGAGGAGTTAGAGTGAAGGCGATAGTAGGGAAATCTAGGTAATCTAACTTAGACCGACCTAGAGGTTCCTCATGGAACCCATCCGGCGACACACATGACAAAGGAAGGCAAGAAAAACAAGCATTCCAACCTACTTAGTCATTCAAGCATTCCAACAAACATGTAACATGCATCACTCAAGAAGAAACCCAAATCTTCCACCAATTCCTCCAACAAACCCTTAATCATCCAATTAACACCCTAATCACCCTACTAACCCTAGCAAGAACACCAATCTAACATCATCAAACTAATTCTAACAAGAACAAGAGGAAACAACACAAGAATCAAAACATACATAATCAAACTAGTGATAACTATGAACTAAGAATAATCCAACAATCAAAGATGCAAACTTGGATGAATTAAACAAGATAAGGAGTAAAAAGGAAGAGGATTATACCATACTAGTGAAGGAGAAAGATTGAAACTTGCATTAATGAAGAAAACCCAAAACAAACCACCAAGGTTGTCAATCTTGGAAGGATCTTGAAGAATTCCCTTAATACAAGTACTAAACTAAGATTAACTACTAATTACCGACTAATCAACACTAATCTAAACTAATCTAACCTAAAATAGTCTAGGGTTTAGTGGGAAGTGAAGAACATAAGCTAAGATGGTGTCTTAATACAAGAGGGGGGGTATATATAGGGTTACAAGTGGAAAGGAGAAGAGAAGAATGAAGCGCGGAGCAGCAGCAACCCTTCCCGGCCGGAAGGAGGTGGTCCCGGTCGGGAGGGTGTCGGTCCCGGTCGGGATGGACCCAAAACAGGAGCATCCTCTTTTGTGCACCTCATCCCGGACGGGTTGAGGTCATACCCGTCGGGGATGAGTCTTGTAGGCCTCCAATATGATCTTTAAGGTTCCTCGTTGCTTCACATGGACTTCTCATCGATTCTCGGGACTCGGGATCGGGTCTCGGAGGCTCGGGATTGGGTCCCAAGGTCTCGGGGTCGATTCCAAAGCATCGAGTCATCGTTCCTTTATCTCGTTAGCTCCAAAATGTGTATGTATCGAGTCGGAATCGCTCCAACTCTTCCAAATCGGTCTCGGGAACCTGAAACGAACTAAAGGAAGCATAAGAAGCCCCTAAACCGCTCCCAAGGAGCGATTCCACAAGAAAAATGGGACCAAAACACTACGAAAATAGGCACTACAAACTACACTTATCAACTCCCCCACACTTAACCCTTACTCGCCCTCGAGTAAGCACATACTAACTACTAAACTAGCCGAGTGGGTTTTAGCGCACCCTACGCCCTTTCAACTCACGCGAGTGCACTTTAGAGGAAAAGTGCACTCCGCAAGGCAAGTGGGGTCTTGTGACAAAACTGTGGATGCAACCGGACACAAAAACACATAAACAAACAAGCACACAAACAAACACACAAAAGGTTGCACCCAAAAGAAAAGAAATACCGCTTCCCTCAAACAAGCGGTGAGAGAAGCACCGGTTTAGGACTCAAGGCAAGTGACAACATTCCCAAGCTAGCAATACAAACCAAGATGGACTAAACCCTAATAGTATGACGATAAAGCAACAAAAACGTTGGTAACTTACCTAGGTCCTCCTAACTTTCTAAAAACGTACTACGGGACGATCGACGGAGTGGGAAGTGATGATCCACGGTATTAGTCGACACTGTAGGTAAGTGAGACCCCGCCCCCTTTAGCAAAGAGCCAAGAGGGTCGTCCCATGTCCGAAACCGCCTAACTAGTCCAAGTAAAAAGTGAAAAACATGCAAAATGAGGGAAGACCGACTAATGCCGCTATCATCCTTCCTCGGGACTCGGTCCTTTGGTAGGCTCTTCACGGCAAAAGTCGGAAAAAAGGCTTATTTTTGTGAGGTTAAGATCTTTTTGTGAGACGATTTTCTTTTGGCATTTTCTCTTTTCTTATGCATTTTTGCCTTGTTTTGCCATGTCATTCTTTCTCTTCTTTTCTATTTTCTTTTTGGCTTTTGTGCCTTTTCTTTTTCTTCATTCTTTTCTTTCTTTCATTTTCTTTTCATTTTCTTTTCTTTTTCTTTTCTTTGCCCTTTCTTGGCAAGATTTGGCTTTTTGGCATTTCTTATTGCAAAGAAAGACGAATTCAACAATTTGCAATTTTATTGTGTGGAAATGTGTGGGAGGTAGGGTAATGGGTGAGTCGGGACGGGCCCTTCCCTTCAAACCCACAAAAAGTGGAGAACTTGGACTAATCAAACGATCCTAGACACGGTCACCTAAGGGACGAGACTCGGTAACCAAGGCCTTTTCACACTGTGGGTGGTCATAATGGTCAAAATGCAAATCCCGTAGTAAATCCCTAGTAAGCTAGGTGGACTCAAGGTAAAGGACCAACGAAATCATTGATTTAGGGTCATTCTACTAGATTAAAGTCCAAGACTCGATTTACACTACTAAAAAGGGAAAGTACACACGCACACACTAGCCTCTAAACCGGGTTTTCGAAAACGGTTTACACACAAGACACACAACATAACACAAAACAAAGACTCAACGAAAACAAAAAAAAAGAAACAAAAGTAACAAAACAAGAACAACACAAAACGAACACAAAAGAAAACACAAACACCACCCCTATCTTCCAAACAAGCCACCAAATCATCCACACTTTACAAAGCTCCACCCGAGCACACAACATCACAATCTCCTCCAAACTCCGCAAGAGGTAAAGAAGAAAAAGAGATAAGATGTTACCGGGAGTCTTGAAAGCCCTCCAAAGTTAGCGGCGATTAAAGCAACCTATAAGGGAAAGAGAGGCAAAACACGCACACAAAACAAATATACGACACAATGACACAAGAGGAAAACACACAAAATAAAAATCTTTTTGATTTTATGAATTTTTTTTTCAAATTTTTAGGATTTTTAAAGATTTTTTTCGAAAAACTACAAAAATAAAACTAACTATGCTAGAATATCGCTCCCCCACACTTAAGTCGAGCCATGTCCTCATGCTCGACCGTAGTGCATGGAGCACAAAAGAAAAGAAACTACGAAAATAAAGCTAAAAATCAAAAAGTGGAGAAAAGGGTAGAAAGTGTCCGGCCGGGGTAGAAAGTGTCCGGCCGGGGTGTAATCAAGTCACCATGGGCCGAGACAAGAAAAAGATATGGATGGGGGAAGAAATAAAAAAAGAAGGAAATAAAAGGAAATGGGAGGGGAGGACTAGGTGTAATCACGTCACCTAGCCCGGATTCCGCCTAATTCCGACTAAATCCTCAAAAAGAAAGAGTGAAAAACTTGTAAAATTTGGATTTTGAAAATGACTCTCGATGTAGTCACATCATCGAGAATCGGGAGCAACCAAAACCAAGGCCTCGAAGGCCACCATGACTAAGGGAAGGGGAGAAACAAGGGGAAAACAAGCAATAAAAAAACGGAAAAGAAAGGATAGTTGCCATACCGACCGGTTAGCAACTCACTCTCTCCATCGTCTCAATGATCAATATAGGCACTTGCTTGTTGTCGTCATTGTCATCCTTCTTCAAGCTTAAGAAAACCGCATGGCTAAGGTAGTAATGGTGTGAGGGGGTTGGATTTGATGTGAATATCGGTCTAAAGTGAGGAGGAAATGAGGTTAAGGTATGTAAATGAGGGACATGGGTGGTATAACATGAGCAAGGATGGGTAGGGAGGTTGGGTGGGGGTATACAATGGTTGGGTGGGCTTAATGTCGAAGAAGAAGCACCAAAAAGGAGTAGGGGGTCATCCCGGTCGGGATGGGTGATGAACAAAACAATAAACAAGAACTAAAGATTCAAACTTGATGAACAATAAAGGATTAAGAGTAAAAGAAGAAGAAGATTATACCAACTAGTAAAGAGGAAAGATGAAATCTTGCATTAATGAAGAAAACCCAAAACAAACACCCAAGGTTGTCAAGCTTGGTGAAGATCTTGAAGAATTCCCTTAATACAAGTACTAAACTAGGATTAAGAACTAATTACCGACTAATCAACCCTAATCTACACTAATCAAACCTAAAGTAGTCTAGGGTTTGAAGAAGATAAGCTAAGATGGTGTCTTAATACAAGAGGGGGGGGGGGTATATATAGGGTTACAAGTGGAAAGGAGAAGAGAAGAATGAAGCGCGGAGCAGCAGCAGCCCTTCCCGGCCGGGAGGAGGTGGTCCCGGTCGGGAGGGTGTCGGTCCCGGCCGGGAGGAGCTGGTCCCGGTCGGGATGGACCCAAAACAGGAGCATCCTCTTTTGTGCACCTCATCCCGGACGGGTTGAGGTCATACCCGTCGGGGATGAGTCTTGTAGGCCTCCAATATGATCTTTAAGGTTCCTCCTTGCTTCACATGGACTTCTCATCGATTCTCGGGACTCGGGATCGGGTCTTGGAGGCTCGGGATTGGGTCCCAAGGTCTCGGGGTCGATTCCAAAGCATCGAGTCATCGTTCCTTTATCTCGTTAGCTCCAAAATGTGTATGTATCGGGTCGGAATCGCTCCAACTCTTCCAAATCGGTCTCGGGAACCTGAAACGAACTAAAGGAAGCATAAGAAGCCCCTAAACCGCTCCCAAGGAGCGATTCCACAAGGAAAATGGGACCAAAACACTACGAAAATAGGCACTACAAACTACACTTATCACTAAATCATTTCGACCATAATTAAGATGCATTAAATGACGTAGTTCACATACTATTCACATGCTTAGCCCGAAAACGCTGTTTGCATATCATTTAATCGTTTTACTAGCGCGCGCACACGAACACGAACGATGTCTTAGTAGAGGCCGCCATGTGCGGGCGGGGTTGGGTGTCCTTAGTGGACTTCCCAACACGTACCTTCACCCCTTACTCAGAACCTTTGGTTTCCGGATGTCCGAAACCCTTGGCGCACGAGAGTCATTCTATATACGAAAGCCGGTTTAAACGGTATCGATATTGCAATGCAAAGGGACGAGCCCAATAAACTCTGAAATCGAAGTGGGCTTACTTTGTGCATAGCCCATGACGACATAGAGTGGGCTCGTATGGTTCCGAATAACCACAAAATTCGGTGGCGACTCCATTTTGACTTAAATTTCGAACCCGAGAACAATCTCACCACGAGATTCATTCGCCTACCCAAACCCGCGCGTGGCCGCGTCGGGGTGGACCTACGTCATGTCCACAATTTGGCGACTCCGCTGGGGATACCTGATGTACCACATGTCATCGGGGTTCCTAGGGTGAGACTCGAAGAGAAATCGTTCGAATATTAGTGTGCGCGCATTAGTTTAATGATTCATGCATAACCCAAATTTTGCCCGGGCCGGTTACTTGTGACCGACGTCCCACTATACCACGGTGCATTCCTACATGGGTGCACTAAAGACTTCGATGGCGGAACTCGCCGGGGTTTTACGGCAGGTCCTAAGTCCAAATCGGCTAGGGAGTCCGTCCCGTTTCGCGAGAATGCTATCGTTGTTGGTATAGACCCTATTTTGACCGACCGAGACTTAGTGTAAAGCATACATAAGCGTCGTAAAAATGCTTGTTTGACTACGTGCTACTTGGTTTCCGTGTCATTTTTCAAAAAAAACCGTCATTTCAAAAAAATGCATCTTTCCAAAAAACACCAAATTTTGAAAAACCCCAAAATACTGTCCGTTTCGGGACCCGTCTTTTCAAAAATACCCGACTTTCAAAAATTCGGAATGCCGCCGAAACTTAGGATCAACGATTTGACTCAAAATATCCTTTTTCTAGTCGGCATGCTGCCCATTTTAATTCTTGGATTTCCAACACCATTCCGATTCTCTGAATTTTCAAAATTCTAATCTTGGTTTTCGAAATCCCGTTCTCAATTTTCGAACTTTCGAAAATTCACCCATTTTAAATTCAAACTTCAAGCATTCAACCTTCCTAATAAACCTTCCTCATTATAGGACCTACCGTCTAGCCGTGTGTCGGGTCTTTGCATAAGCATGTCGAAGGTCTATAGCGTCGAAACTCCGCCGATCTTATATCGCGAGTTCCCCCCCCCCCCCCTTTTCCGAGTCCGCCTTATCTGTCAAGGCATGACCAACCCGCGTAGGGTATACCCCTACAAAGGAAAGTCCGTCCATACACTCGAGTCAAAAGTCTGGGGAAAAGTCTCACGTGGACCTTCCTTCGAACGGGATTAGGCCCACAAAGCCAAAATCCTAAGGAAGCTATACCACCCATCGAGTCATCCGTCTAGATGTCTTTCTCGAGTCTTTAGTCTCCCTTCTTAGTGTCGCTCGGGATGTACTTTTCCTTTCTTTTTCCAAGATCTGGGTTCAGTTTCTGATTACGCGGTGTTCTTACAGACAGGCCGCCGGCAACTAGACACGCTCGAAGGATGGCTACTTTGAACAGCCTACAAACCTCTCTGGACGCCATGGTCGCGAAGCAGACCGACATCGAAGCCCAACTGACTGAAATGAGGGCTGGCCAAGTGGCCATTGTTGCTCGCCTAGCTACGGTGGAGCAAAGGGCTCCTAATGCCGAGGCTACTAAGCCTCTAGCTGAACTAGTCAGCGCGGTGCGCCGACTAGAGGAGCAAGTCCATTTGGCTGGGAGTAACAACATCCATCGGGAGAATAGTCGAGAGTACAACCCACTGAGTGACAAGCTGCCCGCAAACCTGAACCTCACAGGTTTGCCCATGTTTGAGGGAACTGAAGACCCGTTACTACATGTGCGGGCCTTCAAGGAATTCATGGCCATCAAGGGAGTGGATTCGTCCATGTTCAAGAACCTCTTTGCTGCATCTCTTGAGAAGCACCCACGGGCCTAGTACTATAGGCTAGACCCGAAAAAATACCCTACATGGGATGATGTGGCCACCGAGTTCGCTCGGAATTATGCTGACAACACCGAGATCCAAACCACAATGCGATCTCTGGAGGTTATGGCCCAAGAGCCGAAAGAAGGTTTTACTAAATACCTTCAACGCTGGAGGGCTGAAAGCGTGAAACTGGTCGATAAGCCCAATGAGAAGACTTTGGTGGAGGCTTTTGTCAAGAACCTCCTCCCTTCCTACCGGGTTCACCTCCGATATGCTGTCATACCCAATTTCACCACCCTTACTGAAATGGGTATGAGGATCGAAGACGATCTGAGACTAGAAGGCCTCACTAAGGCCGCTAGCAAGGGGTACCAAGGGGCTTCTTCCTCCACCACTAAGCCCCAAGCTGAAACTCGTAGCATTTTTTACGCGGTTAATCTACTAGATGCCCCGTCCAAGAAGAACACCCCACCTCGGGTTTTCACTGATATAGGTACCACCTATACCTATGCCTTACAAAGGCTGTCCTCCAAAGGCCTAATCCAACCGATAGGCCCAACTTCTGAAGTTCCGGTCGAGCGACGCTCCAAGAACTACAATGCTCAGGCCTATTGCCAATACCACCGGGGCAATGGGCATGATACCGAAAAGTGCTGGAAGCTGAAGCACCTGATCCAGGACTTGATCGAAAGCGGTAAAATCCCGCTACCCGGAGATAAACCAAGCAACAAGGAGACCCCTTTCAGCTCCTATGCCATCTTTGCCGGGGAGGTGATTGATTTTTCTCACCTTATCTCTCCATTTATCCCGCAAGTGAACGGGATCTGGTTTGATGATGAGGATGATGTCTACCTCGCTAAAGGGGAAACCGTTCCCATCACCCCTGAACAGATTCGCGAGGCCAAAACCCGAGTCCTAGCCAGCAACCACCTTGGTCGTCCCTATCTAGCCACAAGCACTAGGGACATCCCTATCCCGACAACCATCACCGATCCACTCGGGATGGAAGTCGCCCCCGAAGAGTCTACCGCTGAAACGGCTATTGTGAAGCAACTGAAGAAGACCCGAGTTGACCTCACTATATGGCAACTCTTAGTCAGCTCACAAGAACATCGAGAAGCACTTACAAAGGCTCTCGATCAAGTCAAGATCGACTCTTTGGCTACCCCTGCTGAAATGGTAGCCACGGTCCTACCCCACCTAAAGGGTAAGGCCAAGGAAGGAGGCCCAATGATCACTTTTTCTGAAGCCGACCTGCCGCCATTTGGGGCCTCCCACAACCTGGCCCTCTACATCACGGTGATTTGCCGAGGAAAATACCTCCGTATGACCTTGGTTGATGACGGGTCCGCTGTAAATGTCCTTCCTCTGAGGACCGCCAAAGCCCTCGGCATTACCGAGGCTGACTATATTCCGACGGCTCAAACCATCCAAGCCTTTGATGGGAGCCCGAAGACGGTATCTGGGGCCGTGAAGCTGACCATCATAACGGGCCCGATAGAAAAAGAGCTTGAATTCCAGGTGATCGATGTCACCTCATCATTCAACTTGCTCCTAGGAAGGCCGTGGATCCACGCGGTCAAGGCGGTATCCTCCACCCTCCACCGAAAAATCAAAATGCCTCTGCTCAACGATGTTATTACTTTGGAGGCAACCCCAATGACCGTGGCTAGCTGCAACGCCACGGGCCGCACGGACCTCTGGGGGTTCGACTTTGTGGGAATGATCGAGGAAGAGTACCTCTTTAGGCCTTATTTCACCACAAGCATTGACACAATGCTCCAAAACCTAGGGTACCTTCCGGGGGCTATCTCTCGACCCGACCTTCCAGCTGGGAAGATCATCGAGGTCCTTAAGGACGAAGACTCTCACTTCGGCCTTGGCTACGCCGCCACTCCGGGCAATGTTGTCCGAGCAGGAATCGAAAAGGCCTGCAACATCATGAAGGGTATCCACTTGAGCCCTTATAGCCCACGGTTGGCCGACTACTTTGTCACACCCGTATTTGGGGCTATCCAGGTTAGACTATACCAACCCAATGCTACGCACCTCGGGACCCACTCGGCCCGGGACTGCAACTACATCTCGGATGAGGTGTTCGCCCTCATCCAGTCCGATGGAGCTAATGATGCTGAGCCCGCGCTGGGGCTGCTCTTCGGGGAAGACACCATAGTCCCAACTCCAAAAGAAGACCTGGTCAACCTGATCCTCCGCAGCAACAGGTTTGACCCGACCAAGCTGATCTCGGATGTTGGCTCTGAGACGGGAAACAGGGCCTGGAGGAAGACTGTCAAGTGGACTGACAGTCAAGGAAAGATCTACAAGCTGGTCACCGGAGAGGGAGACATGCCTGAGTCTGAGTCCGAGTCTGAGTAGGAGTCTGAGTTAGAGTCTGAGGTCGAGTCTAGGGAAATCGGTGCTAGAGTCACTCCTGTAACCCCTCTCCCTTCTATCATTCCTGCTGCTGGCACTTCGGGGTCTGTCCCGAGTGCCTTACAAATTCCGCCACTGACCAATGATCAGATGGCTGCTCTCTTTGAGTTGTTTTCCAAATTTTCAATCAATAATAATAACCGTTCTGCTTACGACTTGTCTCTTTTAAATTATGCTTTCAAAAATGTTTTATGCTATGACATTGAGAATTCCGACGAACAGGTACCCCTACCTCCACATCTGATCGAGCAACTAGAGCAAAGGGAATCCCGGAATCCGGTAATTGAAGAGACCGAGTCCATAAATGTGGGAACAACCTTAGAGCCTCAGATACTTAAGATAAGGTTATCTTTAGATCCCGAGGAGAAACAACAGTTCATAAACCTCCTCCAAGAATTCAAGGATGTCTTCGCGTGGTCCTACAAGGACATGCCGGCGATAGACCGGGAAATAGCCGAGCACCGCATACCTATCAAAGACGGGTGCAAACCGGTCAAGCAGAAGCTTCGTCGAATGAGGCCCGAATGGTCCCTCAAAGTAAAAGAAGAAGTCGACAAACAGTTCAAAGCCGGCTTCATACAAGTGTCCGAGTATCCGGACTGGGTTGCAAACATCGTGCCGGTTCCTAAAAAGGACGGTAAGGTGCGGGTATGCGTAGATTTTCGGGATCTTAACAAGGCAAGCCGAAGGATGATTTTCCGTTACCACACATCGACATACTGGTGGATAATACGGCCGATCATGCCCTTCTATCATTCATGGACGGGTATGCCGGATATAATCAAATCAAAATGGCGAAAGAAGACATGAGTAAGACTACCTTCACTACACCTTGGGGTACTTACTGTTACACCATCATGCCGTTCGGTCTCATTAATGCCGGGGCCACATACCAAAGGACCGCTACCACTCTACTACACGACATGATGCATAAAGAGGTAGAGGTCTATGTAGACGACATGATCGTCAAGTCCAAAGAGCGGGACGGTCACATCACCGCCCTAAGGAAGTTTTTCACCCGATTGCGCAAATACAACATGAGGCTAAACCCTCAAAAGTGCAGTTTCGGGGTAACATCAGGCAAATTAGTGGGTCATATCGTTAGCCAACGAGGTATCGAGGTCGACCCAGCTAAAATCAAAGCCATTTCCGAGATGCAAGCTCCTAAAACTGAAAAAGAAATAAGGGGATTTCTCTGGAAAGTCCAGTATATTAGTCAATTCATTTCCAAACTAACCATGGTGTGCGAACCAATTTTCAAGAAACTGAAAATAGGGGAACGGATACTATGGGATGACAAGTGCTAGGCTGCTTTCGACAAGATTAAGGAAATTCTGTCTGCTCCGCCGGTTTTGATGCCACCTCAACCCGGTTTGCCTCTGTCGTTATACCTAACAACGACCGAAACAGCCATGAGGGCTATGCTGGCTCAGACAGTTGACTCCGAAGAACGAGCCATTTATTACATCAGCAAGAAGTTTTTAGAGTATGAATGCAAATATACCATGCTCGAAAAGACGTGCTTGGCACTAGTCTGGGACACTAAGAAGCTCCGACACTACATGCTCAGCTACGAGGTCCATGTTCTATCCAAGATGGACCCGATCAAATACCTCTTCGAAAAACCCATCCTCAATGGCCGGATTTCGAGATGGACTCTGATGCTGGCAGAGTTCGACCTGAAATTTGTACCGTTAAAGGCTATTAAGGGGCGAATAGTAGCTGAATTCCTCGCCGACATCCCGGTGACCAAAGAAGGGCACACCGACACCTGGTCCTTCCCAGACGAAGATATTTTCCATACTGATGCTGAAACATAGGATTTATACTTCGATGGAGCATCTAATTTTCGAGGGTTCGGAGTCGGGATCCTTCTAATTTCACCAAAAGGGGAGCATACCCCCGTCTCCATCAAACTGGACTTTGATGTTACCAATAATGCAACAGAGTACGAAGCATGCATTTACGGGCTACAAGCCGCCGCCAACCTATGGATCACAAATCTCCGGGTACATGGCGACTCATCCTTGGTCATTAACCAAGCACTCCAAAAATGGAAGACTCGGAATGCTAATCTCGTGGCCTACCAGGCACGAGTAAGGGATCTCGAGAAACAATTCCAGAAGGTAGAGTACATATATCTGCCTCGGGAAGAAAATCAGTTTGCAGATGCACTCTCAAAGTTGGCATCTTTACTAAATATTCCTGACCACGTGACCAGTATGCCAATTTGCGTCGAAAGACGGTCCGAGCCAGAATACGTTCACGACATTGAAGACATCGAGATCATTGATCGCGAACCTTGGTACCAGGCTGTATTAAAGTACCTGAGGAATGGAGAATACCCTTTCGGGACCGAGGGTCGAGCCAAGAAAGCCTTACGGAGGCTAGCCAGTCAGTTCATCCGTACTGATGACGGGCAACTGTACAAAAAAACGGCGCAGGGGGCTCTTCTCCTTTGTGTTGATAAATATAAGGCCGAGAAAGTAATGGCCGAAGTACATGATGGTGAAAACGGTCCACATATGAATGCTCACATGTTGGCCCGAAAAATCATGAGGCTCGGTTATTACTGGAATACTATGGAAGCCGACTGCCAGTTATATGTCAAACATTGTCATAACTGTCAAATCTTCGGCAATGTGCAACATATGCCGTCATCTCTGCTTTATACCATGACGTCACCCTGGCCGTTCTCAACATGGGGTATCAACATAATCGGGAAAATAAATCCCTCTGGTACTGGTGGGCACTGCTTTATTTTAGTAGTTATCGACTATTTCACCAAGTGGGTCGAAGCTGAGTCGTATCGCATTCTCAATGCTAAGCATGTCGCCAAGTTCATTCAGAACAAGATAATATGTCGGTATGGGATCCCACATGAATTCATCAGTGATCACGGGACTCATTTCCAAGCCGAGACCGCAGCCCTGCTAACTAAATATAAAATTCAAAGGCATACGTCCTCGCCCTACCGTCCCCAAACAAATGGAGCGGTAGAGGCGGCCAATAAAACAATTGTCACCATACTCAAAAAGATGGCTGATAATTACCGGGATTGGCCCGACAAAATACCTTTTGCCCTATGGGAGTACCGGACGTCAATTCGCACCGCAACCGGGGCAACACCGTATTACCTAACCTATGGGATGGAAGCAGTCCAGCCTGTCGAGTTGGAGGTACCGTCCCTCAGAATTCTGCTAGAAAGCCAAGTACCCGAGGCTGACTGGGTTCGAGCACGGTACGATTCGTTGGTTCTACTAGACGAACGACGATCCTGCGCTCTCAACAACATCCAAATCTACCAGAAACGAATCCAACGGGCCTTCAACAAACGGGTAAGGCCTAGAAACATTAAAGAAGGGGACTTAGTCCTTAAGTCTGTTCGAGCCTTGCTACCGGTTGACCCAAGGGGAAAATTCAAACCCAACTGGGCTGGGCCGTATCTGGTAAAGAAGATACTGTCAGGGGGAGCAGTGATGCTGACGGACCTGGATGGGAATGAGTTCGTCAACCCGACCAACCTGGACCAGCTGAAGCATTACTACCCTTAGCCATTTCTCAATGTCATTGGCAAAATTTACCAAAATCTTTTACAAAAAGCAAGTCAATAAGCTAGAATTATTTATTCTACTGTCACAAGACATCTTGAACCACTAGTCTTGGTGTAATTCGAGATTGCAAATTTACTGAGCCTGAACTACGTTTGGTTTGATTCTGCTAATTGCGGATACGTAGGCAGCCCCTCAAAAGGGCACAACCAATGCAATCGAGGAAAGACAGGAACGGTTTAATAATAAACTTCTTTTATTAATTATCACAAAAAAAAGAGCCCCGATAAACTCGGGAAACTTACAAAAATGCAGGAATTCAAAAATTGCAAAAAACAAAAAACAAAAATGCACACGACACTCCAAAATAAATAATAATAATATTTAAATAATAAAAAAGCTAAGGACTCGGTATTTAAGGCATCTTGCCCTTCCCCTTGTCCTTGGCCGTCCACTGACGACGACGCGGAGGAGAGCGTTCCCGAATCACCACAGGAACCTCTTTAGCCCGGACTCGTTTCTTGGAACTCGAGTCCTCATCTACCTCGATAGGCCCGAGTCGGGCCCTCACAGGCTCAGGGAGCCGGTCTCGCGGACCTAATCGGTCCCGGGCCGCCAGCCTTGGCCCAAGTCGTCGTTCCAAGTCAATCTGGGGGCTTAGCCGCCCCCGCGTGCCACTAGCACCGGCATCTTTAGCTCGAGTCTTAGTATGTGACTTAAGACCCGATTCTAATCGGACTAAGGTAGCAGGGGTCTCTCCCTCATCAAAGAATCCCCTATTTTCCTTTGCCGTCTCCCGACGGACCAGTTCGAAGGCCTCATCGACCTTCAGAGCTTTACGAGCTTCCTCGGACTCCTCGGAAGTCCATTTCTCATAAGCCCGAGAAACCCAAGCGGATTGGCAAGAGTTGGGAATAGTCCATGTAGGACGAGTGAACCATCTCTGCAACCAGGTGTCGCACATAGCATCTGTCAGCTGGAGCGAGACGCTAATAATGGCTTCAGTCTCAGGAATGCGCTGAGACGAACCGAACTGCCTCAGGATGCGGTCCGGGTAAATGTGAACTGTCCAATCAAGGGACAGGATCACAAGGTAACGAGCTTGGTCCCTCTTGGCCAGCCCTGTCAGCTTAGAAAGGAACCACCAAGCGACAGTCCACCTGATTAAGGGGCCACCATGGAACACCAACTCCTCATCCCAGTAAGCTCGATTTATATGGTGACTCGAGCTTATCCGGCGCCCTCTTGAACTGATTTGGCTGCTGCGATAGTTGGGAATGCTCGGAGGGGGCTCTATGATCGACAGGCGCTCCGACAACCAAACCTACAAAAAGTATATACAAAATTCATAAGCAACGAAATGGTCCGCTACAGCCCACTCAATCGAGTATACCATCTGACTCGATCGAGTAAGGCTCCCTAAAAGCAACCAGAATCTCGTTAAGAGTGACACTCGATCGAGTAAAGCATCCCACTCGATCGAGCAAGCCCTCCACAGATGGGCAGAAGCACTTTGCAGACATCACTCGATCGAGTGACAGGCCCACTCGATCGAGTGACTTACGGACCTCAAGAAATCGCGCGAAACAAAAATCGAAAATTGCGAGACATATACCCGCAGAATAAGGGTACTCCCCGTCAGTTGCCGGGTTGGGTCGAGTCGCCTAGCGTCCAGACCCATGATGATTTCTCTAGTGACTAGCCAAGCAGGGGTATGACCAGTCTCCATCTGGTCAACCACTCCGATCAGCCTAATTTGACCCACGCATGAGTCAACATCCATCATCCCCTCAAAAACGTAGCGGTGCAGCATGCAGAATGCGAAAGCCCTACGCCTATGAGAAGGCGTAGCCCTTACATCTTGACTGTTCATAAACTTGTCAGCCAAGTCGAAGAGGGAAACAGTATCTCCCCGCACCATTCGATCCGCCTCAGCATGAGACAGACCCAGGAAATCCCTTAACCTTCTCCTCGGGTCCGGGTAGAACGGAGGGATGGCAGGACGAGCAATAGGGCTCCAACCCCCGATGGCTGCGATCTCCTCGGGAAGAGGGCATATCTCTCCCAGCGGGAATGCAAAGACGTGATGGGTGGTATCCCAAAACGACAGACAAGCGTCCAAAAAATGCAAATCAGGTATTTGGCGTCGAAGAGGAAACAGGCTGACAATCCCCACTTGGGTCAGTTGAATTTTGTCCTCATTCCGGAAGTGTTGGGACCAGGCAAAAAACATTGAAGTAAGATGCTCGATACCCATGGCAGGAATTTGAATCCTCTTGAGAGACTAAGAAATTTTTGAGGAAAAGAAGGGGTTTTGATTTGAGATGCAGTAAACTGAAGCAGGGAGACCTATATTTATAATAGGAAACCCTAACTGTAACCCTAACTACCCTGCCTCCTCAGCAAACTGGGCCCCAACATGTGCAGGCCTGACTTCAACCCATAATAGGAATCAAGTTGTCCCGAGCTTTTCTAAATATTTCTAAAAAAAAAAAATTCAAAAATTTCAAATTTTTCAAATTTCGGTACAGTTTCCCAAGCACGAGTCGGTGTTTTGCCTATGTGTTTCATGCAATTTGTTATGTGTCAGCATACAGGTACACCCCAGACTTCAGAAGCAAGTCTCCACGCAATTACTTCACTCCCCAACGTGAGTCAATATTTATCCCAGAATGCTACAATCAGAGCTATGATGTATCAGCATACGGGTGCACCTATACCTTCAAAAGCAAGTTTCACTCCCCACGGAGCTATCATCCGCAGGACAGGTATGACCCTCTGCCTTTGGCTGGCGAGCCCTTCGCGCGAGTCTAATGGACTATAAACGACCCGACCGGAAGGCTGCCAGGTCGTAATCCTCGATTGGCCTGGTAGCTACTCTGACTTTTGCCTTGTCCAAGCCTCAGTCAGAGTGGGGGCTCTTTAGACACCCGCATTTTGACTGCCAGGTGTCTATGGTAGTCTCCGACAAACACCCGATGATGATCGGACGCAAACGTGACTTGGTATACTCGGATTTGGGCTCAAAATCAATAATATCTGACACGGACTTTTAGCGGAGTGCAAATCTCTCAAAACAGACCTCAAATCCAGGCCCAGTGGGTCGTTCCGAGCAAAATAAGACTAATTTGGGCCAAAACCGACACCAAAAATAAATCCCGTCTTTTGGCGACCGGGTCAAAACCCGGTCAAAGACGAAACCGTCCCATAAATCAGCCAAGTTCAGCTGGCGCACAAATCTAAATTCAAAAAAATCAATCAAAACAACAAAATCAATTCTTTCCTATTTTGTCTCGATTTGCTTGACCCACTCGATCGAGTGGATTGACCCACTCGGTCGAGTGGAGCGTCATTTACCGGATCAGGCCCATTTTCTAGGGCACTCGACCGAGTGCACTAGGGCCACTCGATCGAGTGACCCTAGGTCGTGGGGTAAACTCTATAAATACCCCACGACCCCCACTCATTTACACAGTTTTTTTCACCCACACTCTACCTACATTTTACCCTACATTCACCTACACTACAAGCCTTAGTAAGCCTAAGCACTACACACAAAAACCGAGCCCTTCGTCCCTCGAAAACCGACGAATCACCCACACACACACACACCATAACTTGCATACATCCTCGATACTCCGACGTCCCGTCACTATTTACGAGTCCATTTCCGAGGTCCCTACTAAGCATGTATGTTGAGGGTGTCCTAAACCCCATTTCGATCCTTGCTACTTCATTTCTATTTACGCTTTTTGTATCGTTTATATACTAACTATACTAGTATCCTAACTTTAACATTAACTCTAACATTTCATTTCTCGTATACTAACTTTTACATTTTCGTTACTAACATTATTATACCGCGTATATGTAAACTAGTATCAAAATCCGGTTTTAAATACGTTTGACTATAATTATCGCCTAAAGTCCGTCTAATCCCTTTATGAGCAACGACGGAGGTGGAGCCCTTTCGAGGAGCCCCGCCCCAATGTACTCAAGGGCGTGACGTGATCGCAATCGGTCGTAGTTGAACGTATTTAATTCCATTTCTATAATTAGTACGGAACCCGTTGACACGAAAACCGACATCACGTAACCCGAAAGGGTTAGTTTCGATGTCGTGACGTAGAGGGATGCATTCCGTTGCTAATTCAAAATTTCTAATATAAACGTTTTTCATAAAATCCCGACAACGGTATTATAGTCGTATATATACACGATTATAGTACCGGAGGTCAAGTTAAATTCAAATCGTGCGATATTTGTATTTAATTTGGCCGATCGTCAATTTTAAACCCAAAAACGAAACGAGTTGACACTCGTACAGGGGCTACTTGACCGAGTGCGTAGGCTACTCGATCGAGTAGCGCCCATAAACCTGGGCAGAACCCTTTTCGAGGACACACTCGACCGAGTCAGACCATGACTCGACCGAGTGGGTCCTGTAACCCAGAAAACCGAGGGCTTTGACACACATTTCAAGCCTCGTCCTTTTATCGACTTTAGTCATCACGTGTAAAGACAATCACGTGACTTTCCCCTTTTCAAAACTCACGCTTATCACGACACTATAACAACTTTGATCGATTTTTTGACGTGATAAGTTGGGACAAGGCATCGAGACATGAGATCGGGCTAGCTTCACGCTTAGGTCCTATGTCTCCGTCCTTCATTTATTACACAATGCAATGTGTATTTAATTGGGGTTCGTCCACCTACACAATTCACGGTCTAGTTTGTATATGGGTCCGTTCCTAGCTTCTTATTATTTATTATTCCACTTCTATATCGCTTATAATTTCTGTATTGGCCGGGTTGTATTTCTGCCCGTGTAACTTGTACGTTATTTATTTTTGAGTTTCGTTTATTTACTTGCTTATCGCTTTATAAATGAACCTCGCATGCTAAATCATTTCGACCATAATTAAGATGCATTAAATGACGTAGTTCACATACTATTCACATGCTTAGCCCGAAAACGCTGTTTGCATATCATTTAATCGTTTTACTAGCGCGCGCACACGAACACGAACGATGTCTTAGTAGAGCCGCCATGTGCGGGCGGGGTTGGGTGTCCTTAGTGGACATCCCAACACGTACCCTCACCCCTTACTCAGAACCTTTGGTTTCCGGATGTCCGAAACCCTTGGCGCACGAGAGTCATTCTATATACGAAAGCCGGTTTAAACGGTATCGATATTGCAATGCAAAGGGACGAGCCCAATAAACTCTGAAATCGAAGTTGGCTTACTTTGTGCATAGCCCATGACGACATAGAGTGGGCTCGTATGGTTCCGAATAACCACAAAATTCGGTGGCGACTCCATTTTGACTTAAATTTCGAACCCGAGAACAATCTCACCACGAGATTCATTCGCCTACCCAAACCCGCGCGTGGCCGCGTCGGGGTGGACCTACGTCATGTCCACACTAACACTTTTATCCTTTCCGCTATGACTTCGTCATAACTCTATCACATTTGACCTTTGAAATATCTTTAACGATTTTATTATTCTTCTTCTTACCAACCTACAATTATTTTTGGACTCTTTTACACTCAATTGGACCGTTACCCTTGTCACACACCACTATTACCCTTTCTTTTATAAGCATTTCTTAATGATTAAGATATTTTCTCCTCCTCCAATTAATGATACATGCATAGGCATGCAAAGACATGCATGGACATGCATACACTTTCACCCTTATTCATACACTTGGCCGACATGCAAGCCTTGGTTGCATGGTTCTCATCAATATTTAAAAGACCCTTTATGTTAGAAATCTTTCCATCTTTCATTCATTCATTTCTCCCAATTTAATCAAGCCAAAACCATCTCCTTTCTACCTCATTATTCACGTGAAACTTAAGATAAAACAACAACTCCCTTACTCCGAGAGATTGGGGATTTGATTCTCATCACTTGCGACCTATTGCGCTCTTACCTAGGCCAAAAAAATCTATCCCCTTTCTAAAAAGAGACTAAGGAAGGTTACTATTATAAGAAACAATGTATGTTTTTTATGTGTCTTCCACCATTAGCTACGGCTTCGTTATATTGGTGTGCGTTCTTGGAAGTATTTGTCTTGTCAGGAATGAATATGTCTTCCAAGGTGTCAGTCTTGCTGGAAGCTTTTTTATGAATCTGATCCGAACGAAAATGGACAGGGCCGACCCATATAGGGTTCGATCCGATTCAAGGAACCGGGGTCCAAACAAGTGATGACCTCAATATGTATATTGTTCATACAACTTTAACAAGAAGTATTAATGTGGTGTAGTGGATAAGATACATTAACATAGAGGTCATGGTTCAAATCTTTTTAGTGCCACTTTTTTATTTAAGTTGAGAATTTTATACTACTGTACTATACTAAGGGCCCCATATTGAAGCTGGAATATGACCTCCAAATTTAATGGGCCGACCCTTGAAATGGATACACTTGTTCGTGTTGGTAAAGGCGGGCTATGATCGATCGGACCCTTCTCGTTCCCTCTGGTCCTAAGAAGGGTTCCCCTCTAACTAAACTACAGAAACACTCCTCGGCTTGATCACCATTGTTGGTCCTCCTTCATCTTCATGCGCCCCATTCAAGTTGATGGTTGATGGTGCATGGAAATGTTTCGATAAAACTGATGGTGGGTGGATTAAGCGGTAATTGTATGGCAAAATTGGTGACTAAGTTCTTAATTTCTCCATGAGTAGATAATTTTTCTTGCTAGGGTTTAGAGAATCCGTGAATTGAATATGATTGCTAATTAGTTTATGGATCTGTCAATGATATTGCGTCTGAGTTGTTAATTGTATCATATAAACTCAATGTCGATTCACCACTTCAAGCGAAAGCTCTTTGTCTTTTTCACGCGGTTTGCTGGGCACGTGAGTACGTGACAATGGTCTTTTGAATCTAGCTCTCCACACTGACTTTTGGCGGCTTGTCCTTCGGCTAATAGATATGGAAAAGATGACACCCTCTATTATTAGACTGTTAGATAACTTCACTTCTCTTTTTGCTCTTTTCCTCTACCTTTCTATTTCTTATATACCCAGGGAGGAGAACCAAGCTGCTCACAGCTTAGTTGCCCACTCTACAAGAAAACAAGACGCAAGCGTCTACTACTGGCGACTGTATACGGTCGCCATATTTTCTCAGACGATTGATGTCGGTCTCCAGGTTGGTCTCTTTCTCAGGAGGCGAGCGACCGATGTCGGTCGCCAATGCTTGGCGACCTCCAAAAGCCGAAAAAAAATTGTGTTATGTTCGGCTCGTGTTCAATTAAAACCCGCATTTAATCAATTCTAAAAAAAATTTTTGGTTTAAAGATGGATTCTAATTAAGAGGCTGGACTATATCGAGTTTGATGAACGGTCTAAGTTAACAAACCTAACCTAAATATACCATTTGATGAACTCTAAAAGCCTAATCAAATAGGACAAGTCGACAATCATAATATGAAAATGGAAGCCCAAATCGGTGAGTATTTGTGTTTTAGTCTATTAGTAGGTCCTTGCGTAAAAACTGTTGGCCCATATTTGGAGTCATGATGTGCACAGAAAACAGTCTACTTAAAGAGCAGATATTTTCCATTTGTAGTTTGGAACTTTGAATAATAACTCATTCACATCCACTAGCCTAAAGTAAACACAAAGGACAACTTCCAATATGAAGTGGACCTAATTGATGAACTCATGATGTTGAAAGGGGCATATTTTCTCCATGTAAAGGTATAATTATAAAAGAAGAAAGTGAAAGAAAAGCCTAAACAGCCATGAATTACTCCTAGTCCTACCTTATGTGCTCCGGACCCATATGTCAATATCATAATAATGCTTTATTTTACTCAACCTAATCAATTTCTGGCCTTGCATTGTTTGCAAATAATACTCCATCACTTTTGTAGTATTCGATCGTCCGACTCCCAACAAAACGTAAACCGGTAATAAGGATATACGAGTATTCAAAGTGAATTCGGTAACCACGATGATATGACAAAATCGAAATGTTTCCATTATTCCACGGTTATGTTACAAAGGAAAACATAAATACAACTGTACATCAATCCTGCTTAAACCTATTTATTCTATGAAAAAACTTGAGAAACAAAGAGTTACAACAAACAAGTAGAAACTCACAAACATAAAAGGGAAATTAAACACTGATTTGCATATGTTACAAGATAATTGAACTGATGCCTGCTGTTTCTGCTATAACTATATTCTACAAGCTAAAAGTAGGCTCCAAAACTTAATGCACAGATCAGAGCCTCATATATAGACGTACAAGTGAAGTTGACACGTCAAGCTGTCTCTTGAAAGTTGGCTGATCTACACAAAGCTACAGGGTTAGCCTTGTAGCAGGCTGCTGCTGCTTCACATTCTTTCTTCTCTGACTCATCCTTAGCCTGAATGCTGTTAAAGAATCCTTTGCTTACACAATCGCCTTTGTTATCCTTCCTAATCCCGAGTGTCGTCCATATAGAGCTTTTAGCTGCCTCGTCCGGGTCGTCAATCCTCAATGTCTTTGGCGTAAGAACATTACTAGTACTAGTCGGAGCAGCTACGATTTCCCCGTCCCTTGTATGCTTCCCTAGAGCAGTAGGCTGAGGGCTGTTGGGGTGCGGTACCAATGGAACATTCCAGGGAACCGGAGATCCGTTCCAGTAAGGATGATGGAAAACTGGGACGGGAAACACCGGAGGGCAAAATGGAACAGCAGGGTGCCACATGTACGGCCCTTGATAGCACTGCATCGGATTGGCAATGGCAAACCCGGGGTCTTTGATGGATTGGTCTTCCATCGACACTGACGCTGACGCTGATGCTGTAGTGAGAGTGGAAGCAGTTGATGAGCGATCATCCCTGTTTTCGGAGCCAAATGTAAGGACAGTTGTTCCATGATGGGTAGACTCATCGGGGAGGGTGAAATGAGAGGGGCGATGAGCAGCAGCAGCAGCGGAGGTCTTGTTCTTGCGCCTGCCAGCACCGACAGGAACATTCCTCATAGTCCCACCGGCAGTCCAATACCTCTGGCAGGCCTTACAAAAGTATCGAGGCTGGTTGACGTTGTAGTTGTTGTAGTAGCAGAATTTGGTGTCCATGCTCTTACACCTGGGGCAAGGGAGTATCTTGTCCGGCTTATTTAGCTCTTCCTTCTTCGTCTCATCATCCGATTCTTTTTCATCCTTTCCTCCAGCTTTGGCATCCTTCTTCTTAGTAGTAGTAGTAGTTTGTGAGAGTTGCTGCTGCTGCTGCTGCTGCTGCTGGAGTGCAGTAGTATCTGTTGATTCGTCATCCATGTCGTCCATGCCATCTTCGGACGGATTATCCACTTTATCATTCTCCATTAATAATTCATCTTCTGCTACCTCCTGAAATTAATTAATTAATTAATTAATTAATATAAACATATTGTGCTCACTCTCAGATCATCATATATTCATATTCAGATCTGGGATCTATCTATATCTTTGTTTTTTTATGTTCAATTTTAGCAGCCATAAGGTTTTATTTGTCGGGCTATTCAAACGATCGAAAGTATTTTATTTGATCAAAATTTTAATTAGTTTATTTTTGTTTAACAAATACAGAGTAACATGAAATAAATACTCAGAATATCTGACATGAAAATTGAAAATAAACAACCTAGTAAGTTTTCGATTGTCAAATGGTACATACAATTAAAACATTGAACATTTAATTATGATCAACATAAGACGGAAAAATTCCCATTAAAAACTTTCATTTTTTTTTTAATTCCCAAAATGAAGTGAGTCCCTTTATTTATTTTTGGGTGGTGTGAAAAGAAATGGATATAGATGTTTATAGAAACGGAAGAATGAAAGTAGTGGTATTATGAGTATATGTACATACCTTAATACGATGAACTCCAGTGAATTGTTGAGCTGCAGAATCATTAAGTTGAATTGTTTTCCCAAACAAAGTAATTGCAGGATCCAATATCATTCTCCTCGGAACTCACAACTAACCAAATCGGACAACTCTCGTTTCGTTTTATATGGCAACGGATGTCGTTTCACACCATAGACTATAGACTAGAGAGAGATAAAAGGAGTATATTTGAGTAATGAGAGTTGAAAAATGGAGTATCACGTTTTGGGTATTTCTTTCATCTATAAAAAAAAACAAATCTAAATCAAATAGCTCGTCTGTTTGGTGGAAATTCTGAGCCACATATTTCGATACTACGGAGTAGAGTACTACATTTTGTTTGCTACAGTAATATTTCTTGGGATTATTTTATTAAAAAAGTCATTTTTGTTTGTATTTAATAATGTCTTTCTAATACCACGTGCTGCTGCACGATTGGGTCACTTGGATAAGATGGACCTTTTTGGTTTATTTTTTCTTCTCTTTTTTCTCTCTTTCTTTGCTCTTTTAGTTTTAGTCTTTTTCTTCCACTTGATCTAAATTAAATCAAGTGTCCTTTTTTAATCCAACTTGACTGTTTATGTAGTGGGAGGGTAAATAAAACGGATTTTCTATAATGTTTTCATTATTGGACACATGATATGATGATAATAATACTAGTTGAATAGCTTAAACATTATCCTTAGAGTAAGGTTAGCAATGAATTTGGACTCAATCCATAGGGTGGATGGATTGAAAATGATGATACATCAATGGATTCTCAATTCTTTGAGGAGGATTGAGAAAAAATATCCACTTTGACGAATTGAACAAAAGAGGAAAGATTAAGCAATTAGTGATTAAGTTGTCTTAAATGTATTATCTTCTTTATATAAAAGAAGACACCAGCCACAACTATGTGGCACAATGTGAGAGCTTTATTTTAAAATAAGTCCTTATTTTTTACACTTCTTATTGAGTTCCCTTATTGAGTTCCCTTAAGGCAGTAAGAAATTCAATCTGCTATTCAAAATCAACAATTTAATGCAATCTCTTAGTAAAACTAAACTTAATTAACCAAGCTATTGGAAATTACACAGCATTGAAACCTCGAGAAAATGTCCATTCACGTTGAACAATGCTTCTTGAGACCTGAGTATCTCTCCTTCCCCATAATTTTCTCCATCCCCATATATTTATTCTTCAATCCTCACTTTTATAAATAGATAATTCCTTGAAGTGGATTCGTCAAACAAAAAAATTGAAGAAGAAGGGTGTCTTGCTTATCCTAAAAATATAAACAATAATGATTCTAATTTCTTTGAAATCTTACAATCATCAACTCCGATATCACGAGGAGATCATTTATATGCAAGATCGCCTTTGTCTCTGAGTCTTCACGACGACCACAAGCGCGACCACCACCTCTAATGGGAGGAGATGGGCGGCGGTGGTGGTTCACCCCTAATTGTTGGTTCAATTGTTGATCATCGTCATCATCATGATGAGGTTCTTCCGGTACAATAATTTCATAATCTATGGAAAGAAGTTATCTATAAAAAGGTAACCCTAAGCTTAAGGTGAAGAGGGTAGATGAAGCTTCTAATCAATAAAGATGGAGGTGGGTATCAATATAGATGGAGAGTGATGAAGATTATTGGAAATGGTAATTGAATAAGAGAAGGAGGCATGAGAGTATAATAGAGGGGTGAATGAGGGTGAATGAGTGGGGTGACGGCAGAGTAGGTTAGAAATGAGTTATAGAATTACTAATTTTATTTTATTTTCATCTTATTAACATAATTAGCACATAAAATAAATTGGTATAGATTATCACAATGTAATTTATTTTAATGAAATAAATTATTATTTACTATGGAATACTTTGTATTAATTTGTTGTTTTTAATGTACTCATAATTAGTAATTTAACAAGTGAATTGATAATTTGGTACCGAAGTTGATAAATTAGGAATTGGAACACATACTTCATAGTTACAATTCATGTTCACTTACAAGTGAAAATTGAATATTAATATTGTGTTTTTCATCATAAAAAATAGGAGCAGTAATTAATATGGTTTTGTTATTTTTGAAAACTCTTTTTTTTAACGACCCATAAAAAATACCACTACCTCCGAGTCTAACTTATGTTCCCCTTTGATTTTGGGAGAAAAATATTATATATTTTCATCACAAAAACTCATATGAGACGGTCTCACAGTATTATTCTCTCCGTTTTAAAATGTTTACCACATTTCCTAAATTTATGTGAGAAGTACATATTATTAAAATGAAGCAAATATAAAAAAAAATCGGTGAGAGTATATATAAATACAAATATTTTATGGAGTATTAATTTAATAAATTCAGTTTGATCCAACGGGTCCAACACGTAACGACCCGTTTACGTATTTTTATTTTCTACAAAAAGAACTTTATCAAATTATAAGTGATATATTAGGTTAACTACTTCACCTTTGTATGATTTTTTTATATGCTACACACCAAGTACATGTGCAAAAAATTTGTAAACCCGTAATATGTCCAATTCATTTATTAGAATTTTTTTTACCATTGATCACTTTTACACACAACCACACCAAAATAGCCTCATTTCGTTGGCCTCTCATTTTTTTACCTTCTTTGTCCTTTTTCGAAGTTTTGTGACGGTTCACTAACCAAGAAATATGTAACCTAACGTCAATAGTTAACAACGCAAAGATCAGACCTTCGTTGTTATATGAATTTGAAATCGAATGTCGCAAATAACATTCGTATTGTCATTACCAAACTACACTTTCAATGTTATTTATAATTATGTGACGTGTCATGGGTGTCTCACCAATTTTCTTTTTTCAAGGTTGTGTGTCGGGTTATATTAAAACTACAAAACGTAACTTGATGTCAAGATGTTGCAAAGTAAACAATTTCGTTTATTATATGGATCTTTTTATCAAATGTGGGTGATAACATTCGCGTTGTCCCTGCCGATCTACATCGGATGTGTTCCAGTATTACTAACTTTTAATCATTTTAAAAAGAAGTTCACAACACGTTATGGGTATTACACTATTGATGTAATTATTATGTCCAGTTGGTATTATTCTTATATATTTAAAGTTATCATTCTTATTGGTATTATTATACTTGATTTATGTATTAAAAATCTTTTTGTAATTAGTTTTCTAATGTATAAATATTAGTATTCATTTTCTAAAATAATACTCCCTCTGTTTTTACCTCATTTCATCATTATTTGTGGCGGATATTTTAATGAAACGAACGGAGGGAATATAAATATTAATTTTTTTTGCTTTGTTGAGTAATTTTAGGATTTAAATTTTGTACTCTTGATTTTTCTGCAATTTGAGTTACATATTCATTTGTTGCTGCAATTTGCTTTTGATTTTGCTGAGATTTGTTTTTTATTTTGGTGCAATTTGAGCTAAAAGAAAAAGGGAAAAGTCCCATGGTACCCTCGAACTATGTCACATTACACATGGTACCCCTGCTTTTAAGTTTCTTCCCATGGTAACCTTGAGTTTTATAGTTTAGTTCCCGATTTGACATTTCCCAAATTTCTGTCATAACGCCGTTAAGTTATGACCAAAATTAATTACATTACTCAACTACTATTTTTCTTCAAAAGGAAAGGAGTTCCTATGGTACCCCTAAGTTTTGATAGTTATTTTCATGCTACCCTTAAGTTTTCATAGTTGTTCCCATGACACCCTTAAATTTTTCATAGTTGTTCCCATGGTACCCCTGAAAGGAAAGCAATGAATATGGGAAATTTGGGAGTGATGACAGAATTTAACGGTGTCATGACAGAAATTTTGGTAAGGGCAAATCGGGAACTAAACTATAAAACTCAAGGTTACCATGTGAACAAACATAAAAACAGGGGTACCATGTGTAATGTGACATAGTTCGAGGGTACCATGGGAAATTTCCGAAAGAAAAATACCATCAAAATAGTTTCCGACAGGGCTTCTCTAACTCTTCCAAGTTCCAATATCACTTTGTTTGATTATGATCTTACAATAATGTGTGTTACTCACGATATTATATTCAAAAATAATATAACCCAACTTGCATCGATAAGTTTATTTTTTGCGAGAATGTTTTTATGTTTTAACCCAACTTGCATTGAATTTTTTATCAGTATAATTATCATGTGATATTAATATGATTTAAAACATACTATTTCGTATTTTTTTATGGTAATATTGTTAACAAAGAAATTTTGGAAATCAATAAATATTTTTTACTATTTTGTGAACGTTTAGTAAAAAATATTAGTAATATTTTTTTAATTTACCTAATTTCAGCTCGGGCTCATAGCTCGGACGGGTTCCGCCCCAAAATATTTGTGTTTTAGAGCCGTAACGTTCATTATAGGCCTTCTTACTTTTTTGTATGAATTGTGTCAAACACATATTAACACGTACTCAATTCGACGCCATATGTCGTTATACTTGAGACATCTACATTTATCCTCCAATCTCTGAAATTATTATTTACCTGCATACTCACATGAGTTATTTGACTTCAATATTGAACACACTATAATAATCATATGCGTCAATATTCACTTCATTTACGTTATTTTAAGCCAATATCGTCTTTCCGATCACCCTCATATGGATTGTAATTTGTTGATGCAAAAAAACGCTTCAACTCCGTGAATTTTCACGGGTATTACGCTTTATTTCTAACTTCCTATTATTTTTAAAAAAATGTTCACAAACTCGTGACGTGTCACGGGTATTACACTAGTGTGTAATAATTGAGTTCAACGCCTATTTCTTACATTTGTGTTATAAATACATTTACTTCTACCATTTTTTATTTATTCATCCCATCTTAATAAAATTAAACTTGTACCATTAAACTTCTATTATTCATTCATATTTTCTAATTTATAACTTCTCGTTTTTTAGTTTCGAATTATATTCGAAATCTATATAACGCCACTAATTCTTCGTTAGTTAAAATGTATAAATTAGATTTATAAAAAAATAAAAAAAAAAATATTTAAAGTACGAAAAAACCCGTCAAATACTCGTTTTATAAATTGTCGCTTTTATTTAAAAAAAAAGATCAAAACTTATGGATTATAATATAATCGTAATTTATAAAATGAAATATAAAAAAATGAGCAAAAATTAAATGAATAAGACATGATAAATGTTGTGAGATGAGTGGATCCCCTATGGAGAAAAAATATGAGTATTTTATAATAGAGAGAAAATGAGGTAGAAAAACTGAGGTAGAAAAAGTGGGGTCCTCTGTGGAGAGAAATTGCATCCATTGATAACCATGGTCTTAGTTATCATTCTCTAACTAGTGAGATTCTAATGATTATTTTACAACGATATAATATTCTTCTCTCTCCTTCCTTAATTATCCTACCTATCATTTAATCAGTTTTTTCTTATATACACACTCAAGTTAAAAATTGTAAAACAAATTGTATAAAAACAGTCCTCCAGTTCCACATTAAAAGTAATATCTATAGAATTCATGATATGAAAAAATAAAATAATATCTATACAGTCAATAAATTGTATTATTTTTTCATTAAAAAAACTGGATTCACGCCTTCATCATGTGATTGAACGTCTTTTTTCTTCTTTTTAGCTTGCACCTTCGGTATGGCGGTGACCCGGTCATTCTCTAGAACGATATTGACATGTACATTCTGTAACATCCCTAATTTTATAAATTAAATTAAATTAATATTATGTTCGTATTTTTATTTTTACGATTTAACTCGTAATTCTTAAAATTAATATAAAACGAACTTATCGTTTAATCGTTTCAAACTCCTAAAATTCTATTTGTGTCGGAGACTGTTCTTATATTTAAAACATATTTTCATTTCTATTTCGATTTATTTTATGCATTTAATTTAATTCTTATCGAAAGTCTATTTCGACGATTTAAATTCTAAACTCTTTTCATTTATTTTTATTTAAGCTCGAATTTCTATTTTTGGCTCGAAGCTCATTTATTTTAAGTTTCGTCAAAACATTTATTACCTTTCCTCGAGAAATCAATTTAGTTCACTTTATCGAAGATTTATTATTTATCGAGTAATACTATTTCATCGTCTAATTTTTATTTTTATAAGTTTCGTTTTCGTCTTGAATAATTTATTTACTCATTTTTTTAGTTGACCCAATTATTTTTATTATTCGGTTCAATTACTTATTAATTTATTGATTCGTTTTAATTCGTGGGTCAGTCAACTTATCGTTACGGATTTCGTCCAATTCGTTTAATTTATCCGTATAACTTCTTTGTGAGCTGATTCATCTCCTTTTCTTTTGTTCTTATCCTCATTTACTGTGTACTTCCCCCTTGCTATATTTTTTTTCCACTGATTCAATTCCCACTCTTTCAACTTACTGTCATTTATCCCTTATTTTAATCCCCACCGCTTCAACTTTTTTCCCCCCACAATTCACGTAACCCCCTTCATTCATCTCTTCTTCACACCTTTCTTTTTCCTTCCCTGTCAACGCTCACGCAGTCTCCTCCCCTGGCCTTTTGATGCTCGCTGCTGCCCTGCTGCTGCGTTTTTATGCCGCTCGCCCTCTATCTCTTCTTCTTTCACGCACCTTTCGATCACCTTCATCCTCGGTCTGCGTTTTGTAGCTGCTGCTGCTGTTCCGTGCATCCGCTGCTGTCGTTTTTGCCCTTCTTGTTGCTGTCGTTGATGCGTTGTGACTCTGTTCTGCTGTCTTGCTGCTACGCTGCTGCGGCCGCTGCTGTTGGTTCGTGCGCGAGCATTCTTCGACCCGGAACCGTCGAAAGGTATTTCGTACTTATCGCTTTCTTATTCTATTCTGATTGTTGTAGACACCCACATTTTGACCGCCAGGTGTCTATAATAGTTCCCGCCAAACACCCGATGATTATCGGACGCAAACGTAATTTAATGGACTCGGATATGGGCTCGAAATCATGGACATTTGGTTTAGGCTTATTACGGAGTACAAATCTTACAAAACCAACCTCAAATCCAGGCCCAGTGGGTCGTTTCGAGTCAAATAAGACTAATTTGGGTCGAATCCGGCACCAGAGGCAAAACCGTCTTTTAGCGACCGAGTCAAAACCCGGTCAAAGATATTTCCCGAGACACACGGACCAGCCGTGACACCTCACACGTCCGGTTTGGACTCAAATACTACAAAAATCAGCTACACAAATATTAAACAATTCCGTTAAAGGTAGAATTCGATCTCATGTAGAAATTCTATCCGAAAACCAAATCAAACACTCGGTCGAGCAGCCTTATTTCAACCGAGTTCCTTGCCTTCTTCACCAAGAAAGTGAGTTCTCGTTCCTTCAACCTCTTACGTATCCTATCCAAACCGGTATTTCTTGTTGTCCAAGCAAGATACCTCTCTCAACCTCCTTTTCCTATAAATAGGACCTTCTAGCATCAACAACATACACGATTCATACACCAACAATTCATAACACATCTACAATCCATAACCATACACCTTCGTTACATAATCAATCCCATAACATCCATACATCCAAAAATAGCATCGAGGTACCGTTACTACAACCCGACGAATCTGTCCTCAAAACCAGTCACCACCCGTCATCCTACACGTCCCAAACCGACACCCTAACTCATCCACATCGTCTCGACGCTCCCGAGCCTAAGCCACTTTCCGACGAGCCTTATTCCGAGAAAACAAAGCGTGTAGGTTGAGGGTGTAAAATCAAACCCGACTCTTCCTCCTTTCTCTTCCCTTCTTCTCGTTTTTTTTCTCTTGCGTCATTCATCGTTTTCTTTTTAAGGGTCGTTCGTCGCATATTTTTCATATCTCTAGTATCGATATTACAAAAATATTTTCATAAAACGAAACGTTCTTAAAATACGATATCGATTCTCTAATCGAATATCGTATCTAACAAGAACTAAATTAAATCTCGTTGATGCTAATAAAATCGTTACATCCTTTTTTTAAACAAAATTCGACGATTTTTACGCGGAGAGAATTAACATTTTTTTTCTTTTCCTTCAAATTCTTTTCAAAAACAAACTTTGTAAAATTTTTTCTAAAATCATTCCGACTATTTGATATCGATTTCATAATCGAATATCGGATACGACGAATATCGAAAATATAAATCGAGTATAAATTAATCCATATTTGTACGTGATTTATAAAATTTGACGATTTTCGAAAATAAAAAAATCGGGACAGACTCCCGCGCGAGAGCCTGGATAGCCGAGCTCCTTTTTTTCGTTTTCTCGTCTTTTATTCTTTTCATTCCTTACATAAAATAGCGACTTTCGCGACATATTTTTAGATTTCGATAAATACTTTTTCGACCTCGGTCAACACGTGTTAATCCATCACGTGTCATAAACCTTTTTCAAAATCATGACATGTTATCGTATTTGCATCTTTATTCGATTTACTCGATCGTTACTAGCTCGTTTTCTCGTGTTTGTAGCAGTGTGTTTTATTTCTTTTGTTTTATTAGACTAAAACGAACTTCACATGCTAAAATAACTTAGACGTTATTAGTTTAAGATGCATTAAACGACTTAGCAACCCGTTCAATTTCTCTCACATGCTTAGGGAAAATAATGTTTGCATATCATTCCACTATCGAACTAACACGTGTACACCAAAAACGAACGATATCTTAGTAAGGGCCGCTAAGTGCGGGCGGGGTTGGGTGTTCTTAGTGAACTTCCCAACACGTACCCTCACCCCTTACTCAGAACCATGGTTTCCGGATGTCCGAATCCATTGGCAACGAGAGTCATTCAATACACGATATCCGATAATGTCGATATCGGTATCAAATGATAAGGGACGAACCCAATAAACTCTGACATCGGAAATGGGCCGTATTTTGTACACGGCCCACGACGACATAGAGTGGGTTCGAACGGGCCCGAACTCCCACAAAGTTCGGTGGAGACTCTTACTTCGATTTAAATTTCAATTTGACCATCTCATATGGAGATTCATTCGCCTCCCCAAACCCGCGCGTGGCCGCGTCGGGGTGGACCTATGTCATGTCCACAATTTGGCGACTCCGCTGGGGATCAACTGATGAGTCACTTACCATCGGCATCCTCAGGGTGAGACTCGAAAAGAAATCGTTCGATTAGTAATGTACACGTTTTAGTTCAATGGTTCATGCATAACCCAATTCTTTCCCGGGCCGGTTACTTGTGACCGACGTCCCACTATACCGCGGTGCATTCCTAAATGGGTGCACTAAAGACTTCGATGGCGGAACTCGCATGGGTTTTACGGCAGGTTCTAAGACCAACTCGGCTTAGGAAGACCGTCCTGATTTGCGAGAAAGCTATCGTCGTTGGTATAAACCCTATTCGACCGACCGAGACTTAGACTAAGAGCATACATGGTGTCATTATACTGTTTCCGTGACTACATCCTACTTGATCTTCTTTGGTCTTTTTCAAAAACCGTCATTTCAAAAATTGCGTCTTTTCAAAACTATCCATTTTTCAAAGTCCGGAAAGCTACCGAATTTAGGACTTATGATTTTGACTCAAAATAGCCTATTTTTAGCCGGTATGCTGCCTTAACTTCATCAAAATTTCCGAAAATTTAGCCCGATCAGATTTTTTTGGTTTTCAAAAAAAATCGGGCCATTCTATCCGACCTTGTTCGGTTTTCAAATCCAAATTCCCTTTTAAAAACTTTCTTCTTCTTAGGACTTCCCGTATTTAGCAGTGTCGGGTCTGGTCATAAGTTGTTAGAGTCTATAGCGTCGAAACTCCGTTGATCTTACATCACGAGTTTCTACCCCATCCCAGTCCCCCTTATTTGTCAAGGCACGACCCACCTGCGTAGGAGAAACTCCTACAAAGGGAAGCCCGTTTACACACTCGAGTCCAAAGTCTGGAGTATCTCACGTGGACCTTCCTTCGAGCGGGACTCGGTCCACATAGCCAAATCCTAAGGGAGGCCCACCTTTCACGAGTCACCCGTCTAGGTGTCTTTTCCAAGTCATTTCCTTTTCAGGCTTTTCCTCACTCGGGGGCCACCCTTCAGCAGAGCGATCAACCACGGTTGCTCTAAGGGTCATGGCTTACACGTATTGTCTCACGTATCCCACTTTCGAGTCACTTAGGTGTCACACCATCTGAGTCCTATCAGATTCTTTAGCCTCACTCGGGGGCTATCCCCCAACCGAGCAGTCAACCACGGTCATCCTAAGGGCACCCCACGTTCATCATACACTGGCGTCCTTATGATGCCTTCTTCGAGTCGTACCTATGCTACAAATACTCGAGTCATCTAGGGTTAGGTCACCACGGTTGGTCCGAGCACGCGACGCGGTCAAACACGGTTGCCCCATTTTCGGACTCGCCCTTATACACCGTCCGAGTCTCATGGTTGAGTCCAAGCCAGGGTCGTCACCTCGTCTAGATCAACGTTTGAGTATCCCGGTCCAAGAGTCTTTGTCGACCCGTCACCCCGGGCCATGTCTAGTCTGACTCTTTCTCTTGCGCAAAACCGAGTTTAGGAGAGTTCTAATACCTGCCGTCTCTTCCGATCAGGGATCCTGTGAGTGAGGCGTTACCAAACCACAACAGATCCCGCGCCGTCGAGAAAGGGGATATCCAGGGGAGTATGCTTATGATGTCTTGCTCCGTTAACAATATTTTCTCAAAAATCAATACCGCCCTAGATAACCTAAATGCCAGGGTGACCACCATCGAAGAAGACCTTGTAAGAACCCGATCCCGTCTAACACAACTAGAGCGGGTAAGACAGCCTATCACCCAAATGAGCCATTTGAAGGGTGAACACTCTTACGAAACTGTCTGGTACCCTCAAGATGGCAAGACCAGGGGAGGTAACCCTCAAGTCACCTCTCCAGAAATCAAGAACCAGTCAAAGGAAAGGACATTTACCCACTTGGATATGTCCTACACCGTCACTTTCCAGAGGTTGGTTCCGAAGGGACTAATACTACCTATAGGCCCAACAGCCGACCCACCTTTGGAAAGACGCTTCAAAGCATGGAACGCCGAGCATTACGGCAAATTCCACAGAGGGAAAGGACACGATACAGAACAGTGCTGGAAGCTGAAACACCTCATTCAAGACTTCCTTGATGCCGGGAAGACTCTCGTTTTGGAAACATTGTCACTTGCAAAGCCCCTCATGGACTATACAGGGCCTGATGACCAAAGCATCCAATCTATCTCCCAATCCTATACAGGAGTCCGGATTTGATTTAAGTTCAAGTCTGAGTCTATAATATACTATTTATTTGAATTTCAAAGTCAGAGTCAGAGTCAATTGTATTCTGTCCTCTTTTTCAAATTCAATAAAATCAGCCTTTCTATTTCTCATATATGCCTTCCTTATATGTTTCCGAGAACATGATGAGCACCATCGTACACTGTGAGCACATGCACGTGACTATTATAGGCACATCTATAATGACTGCAGGAAACCGAGCCCGTGTTTTCCTCTTACCTGTTCCATGTCTGGTATAGAAAAGCCACATAACTACCCTTAGCAGGAGCGGTATCGAATCCTATGACAAATCTAGGTAGTCTTCTAGTTTGGGTTCAAGACGGGAGGCAAGCTCACTTCCCACAATAAACACCCTTCCAATAAGACTTGACCAACTTGACCAATCCTTACCTTAGTGTTAGTCTGACCAACCGAACAAAAAATAAACAAAAAAAACAAAAAAAAACTGGACAAAAAAAAAGAAAAAAAAACAAAAGTCCAAGAAAAAAAAAGAAAAAGAAAAAGGCCCAAAACAAAAGAGCTGGCCATGATCAAAAAGAACTCCCAAAAACCCATGACCATGATCAACGGTCAATTCAAGTGGAAGCCCCATGACCAGGGTACAGTCAATTATCAATACTCATACCATCAAATAGGTGAGAAACAATCAAGTTGGTCAGCTAACACCACATTTAGCCTTCCCACATTACAACCCTCAAGACCTTCCCGAGACCCAGGCCAGAGACAGCCCGAAATTTTGAGGATTCAAGCTCCATAGGATACCCCTAACCATTAGGACCAGACATGGAAATCAGATCTCGCATTATCAAAACTTATCCCGATCAAAGTTCGAGCCATTTTACTCGACTTCCCCTTTACATAACAAAATTCACAATCACCATACAAAGACCCGAGAGCAAAACTCGTCAAATTCCCCCGAGAGCAAAACTCGTCAAATCCCCCGAGAGTAAAACTCGTCAAATCCCCTGTAACACCCCTGATTTTTATAAATTAAATTAAATTAAAATTATGTTCGTATTTTTATTTTTACGATTGAACTCGTAATTCTCAAAATTAATATAAAGGGAATTTATCATTTGATCGTTTCAAACTCCTAAAATTCTATTTGACTCGGAAACTCTTCTTATAAATAAAACATATTTTTATTTCTGTTTCGGTTCATATTGTACATTAAATTTAATTCTTATCGAAAATCTATTTCGACGATTTATGTTCTAAATTCTTTTATTTATTTATTTATATTTAAGCTCGAATTTTCTATTTTTCGGCTCAAAGCTCATTTATTTTAAGTTTCGTCAAAACATTTATTATTTTCCTCGAGGAATCAACTTAATTCATTTTATCGAAAATTTATTATTTATCGGGAAATACTATTCCACCGTCTAATTTATTTCTATAAGCTTCGTTTTTGTCTCAAATACTTTATTTACTCATTTTATTTGACGGTCCGATTATTTATTAATTTTTATTAACTCGTTTTAACCCGATTCGTGGGTAAGTCAATTTATCGATTCGGAATTTGTTTTATCCGTGTTTCTAACTCTGTTTTCCTAACTTTTATTTAATTGTGGGACCAAGGTGAATAATTCTCCTTATTTTCTTGTGATTCCACCGTTTCACCTCTACACTCTCCTTTCACATTCTACTCCCATCGTCATTCATTCCCCTTTTCGTCTCCTTTTTGCACCGCTTCACTCCCCCTTGTTATTTATGTTCACCTTCCCTTCATTTCCTTCTTCTATCAACGCACCCTCTTCCCCTGTCATCTCCCTTTTTCTATCCTTCTCCCCCAGCCTTCTGCTGGCTGCTGTTGTGCTGCTGCTACGCTGCTTGCCACTGCTGTTTTTCTCTCGGTTCCGATGTCGGCTCCGGTGTCGTCTGTTTCGGAAAGGTAATTCCGTCCCTCTGTGTCTTCGTCCTTCTTCTTTTCTATTTCTCTTCACCTGTTGCTGCCGTTGGTCCGATGCTATTTGTTTATGTTGTGATTGTCATGTTTCGTTTGGTTTGCTGCTACTGTTTCCGTCTAGTACTGCTGCTGTAAGCTTTGTTTTGTGCCAATCTCGTCGTCGTCATCTTGCTGCTGTTGTTTTGTCGTACCTGATGATGCATCTGCTGCCGTCTTGTTGTTCTCATTGTTGTTGTTGCTATTCATTGCTGTTGCGTGCTGCTGTTTTCGCTTCTTCACCTCCTCTTCTTCTTCTTCCTTGTCGGGTCTGTTGTGGTCCGTTTTACTGCTGGTATGGACGCCAATTCTTCTGCTACTGTCCTGTTGCATCTGCGGCTATTATCATACTGTTCGTTGCTGTCCATTTCTCCTCCTTTCTCTTCATTTTTCTTTCCTCTTATTCTTTGTTTTTGTGATCTGTTGTGTCGTTGTTTGTCCGTATGTGTGTCAGTTATGTTTTGATCTCTATTTCGATCGATCCGACTTATAATCATCCAAGTTTCTCAGTTGATCGGGTCCATCTTTATTTGGCGTCCCTCTACTCTTTAAGCTCTTTCTTTTCCTTCCTTCTTGCTGCTGTTTTGTCGGTTATGCCGTTTTCCGTTATCTTCTCGATCTGCTTCCCTTCTCCGCCCCTCTTTTTTCCTTGTCTCGTATTCCGTGTCCTCTAGTCATTTTCTTTATTCCTTAATTCCGATCCCTTGTTTCTGTTTTTGTATGTCTCGAGTCCCGTTAAAGCCTTGAAGATTTTTCTTTAAGACGAGTATCGGAGCGATTGGATCTTGGACAAATGGGTTGAAGAAAGTGCTTTGAGGATTTATCACACAAGGTAACTTTAGGACGTTACTTGATTTTATATCGTATGTTTGAGTAGTAGTATGTAGTAAATATTTTAACTTGGGTTTTCTAACTTTTTTTAGCTATTTATTATTTGCTAAATATTATTTAGTTAAATTGGATACCTTATAAATATTTTACGAGTTTTCGATATCGTTTTATAAATCGTTAGTAATTTAATTATTTACGATCGTTATAATATTTTGTTGGTTATCGTGACACTAGTAACTAAATAATATCGATTTCATATTTTTCGTCATATTTTGTTAATTTATAATTTTAGCTCAAAATCGTTTTTTATATTATAATCGGAATTTGTATACTTGTTCAATAAATTAATTTCGTTTTACGACTTATATTAATAAATGAGAAAATAGTCACTTTTGTTTTAAATATATTTTAGTCGAGACTATTTTCACTAATTGACTATTTTTAGTAAAATTCGTATTATTTAATGATAAAATCTATTTGCTAAATCTAATTCGAAAGCTTTATAAAATCTCGTTTAATTTATAAAACTCATTGACTCAATTAATTTTGATATCGTTTTTCTTAAAACAACTCTTTTCTAAAATTTGTTATTGTAACTCGATTTTGTTATTATTTATAAAATTCTATATATTGACTTATTATATTTTATTTATATCTTGATTAACGAATTTAGAAATATAATAATGTTACGATAACGACGATAATAATAAAATGTTAATTTCGTTAGAAATGCTATTTTTATACATTTCACTTATTTTGAATAACTTACGAATTTTCTATAACAATGTTTCCGTTTTAAGTAAGTTTATAAAATTAGGAAGTTTCTATTTATAGAAAGTTTCTCTTTTATATAAAATGTTTATTCCTTTTATCCTCATACTATTTTTATTGATTATATCTTTTGAATATCGATAATGGCTTTGTTTTGGAGTTATGGAATAAGGACAAGTGTGAGGTTAGAGTAATATATTCTAGGGTTTACGGTTTTGCCATCAGTTATAAGGCTGGTGTGTCTTTATGGGGCACACTGGTTGTTGAACCGAGCATATATGGTGTTCGGGAGTGTGTGAACATTTTGACCTTAAACTCGTGCCTCACAGTGTAAGACGCCGTCGGGTTGAACTGAGTATTTATGGTGCTCGGGAGGGGTGTACATATCATCTTAAACTAGGGTCACGCATTTATAAGTCGCCGTCCTATTATGGTTGAGTAGCCTAGTTAGAGACCGAAGTTTGATTTGTTTGAACTAAGTTCTCGAAGCTAGTTTTAGTATTCTCCTAGTGAAAGTCTAGCCTTCTTCACTAATCCTATCTATAACGTCATTTTGAATATTTTTATTATTATCGTTACATTTTGGTTTGCAGGTTGGCAATTTTGATGTTTTCTTCTGAAAACTTGTTATGATCTTATTGTTCCAATATTTTAAGTATTCTCCGAAAGCTTATTTTTATTATATTATTTAATGTTTTCCATTTTAATTATTTTGATATAATAATACTATTATTTTCCATATGATATAATATGGCTGGGAGAACGTCCGGGTTACTCCCCACTGACGTGGCTGTTATGTTTGTAACATGACAGGTATTTGCTGCTGGGTTTTGGGTGTGAGCTAGCGAGTAGTGCGGATCCTACTCTTTCTTCATTCATGTTTATTTATGGATTTGTATAACCTTGTTTGGAGAATTTCCTTTTAGCCCTTTTGTAAAAAGAGGCCTTTGTATTGACTTACCATTTCTTTTAATAAGATATAGTTTGTCAGTGTGTTTTTAATCCCGACTCTACAGTGTTTCCGCCACTGTATCGCATTAGATTTTCTAGGGGATTACAGTTGGTATCAGAGCATTGTTGCTCCCGACGCTTACACCTGATTTTAGGGGAAAATACCAGTAAATGATTTGAATATTAAAGAAATATTAGTGAGAGATGGGTAGAAACCAAATTAAGGACTTAACTGTTAGGTTTATATGTTCTTGTAACTCAATGACTAGCATTGAATATCTGTTTCTTTTATCGAGAAGAAGATGAATGCACAAGATGTTGATAGGACGCTGCTCTAGGCCGGGACAAGACCTGCTCAAAGTTCTCAACGCCCATTGATTCGAGTGGACAACTTTTTACTACAAGGAAGATTCAATGGCAACCCTTCAACCCAGATTTGGTTTGCTCAAGCTATAGGTTAGATGATCTAGAGTAGATTCTTATTCCATGATGTTGCAGTAGATCCAAATTGAGTGACCCAGGACTTGCATTCTCGTGCCTCTACAAGAAGATGAAGTAATCCTTTTAGGTTCCCTCGTAAACCTTAGAGGTCTAAACTTTCCCTTCTCGGTTTAGGTCTTTATCTTCTAGAATCATTGATTCTTTTCTTCCTGCTTCTGCTTCTTATAATTCATCTCTTATATATTCTCGTCTTCATTCTTGTGATAAATCTTTGATTAATTCTTCTATTCTACCATCTTTCTCTTGAGATTCTTTGGTTAGACCGGTTTTCTGTCTTACTGAACCCCGTGTTATAGATGTTTGAGGTTTAGTAAACCCTTGTTACCTGGTTTGAGAAGTGTGAGTCTACCCTATCTTCTAAGCAAGTAATAAATTCTTGAGGATTGATTTGAATGGCAAATTGTTGATTATGGGAATTAGGATGATATTTTAGGCACCTAACCTTGAGTTATAGGTTACCTTGATTATTTTGGAGTACTTAGAGTTGAATATACTTTGGAGTAGTAAGAGTACATCATATTTGATGGATACCTAGTACCTAACCTAGAAATGAACTAAATACAACTGATAATATTACTTTGGAGATTTTTACCTAATGCGTATTTAATGGATGCATCGTGAATATTTGGGATCATAGAGCATTGTTTAAAGTGTTAACCTGAGTATTATGGTACCATCGAAGGTTTTGATTAATATCCTTAGAAATTTTGGTTGACATAGATTACCCGTATTTATTAAGGATTAAATCGTTGAAGAAGAGAGACATATTGCACAATTAGAGGTTGGATTTATCACGTTGTTTTGAGGAATACTTAATGCGAATCATCTTGATGAATTTATAGTTCAAAACCCTTAGATCAACGAGATTGTGGATTCATTGAATATTTTAGTGATTTCGTGGTCAATATGAAATTTGATGGAATTTTTTTAAGAAACCTTAGCCCAATGACGTGTTTGAAGATTTGAGCTATAGGTTTGAGCATGTTTGAGGATTTATTATACTTTGCCAACTTCTGTACTTGTGGCATTATAATTGTTGGTGATCATTTTTGAGGATTTCGTACCCGAACATTATTAAATGGTGGATTTTGATTAGTGTTCCTTACTCGAGCAGTTTGGAGTATACCTCGAGTGCAGACCTTATGAACTTTGGATGTATGAGCCTTAACGGTTGCGAGTTTGGGTTTGGCTGATGACCATTGGAATTTTAATTGATGAGATTAGATTGTAAAACAATTGTGGACTAGTATCGTGTCGTCTGAACGATTGGATAATTACGTAAGACATCTTTGGAGATTACGACTGAGTAGTACCACCTAGAGCCTAATCTTGGACTTAACGTATTTGATGGAAATTAGGAACTCGTGTTGTGGGAGTCGTACCGGGAATCTCGAGATGGTTAACTTCTTCTGTTTTTCCTTGAGAGCTCCGTTTGACTCTCAATTTCGTTCCTCCCCTCAGCTTTTCTTAAATCCTCTTTCTTCTTCGGCCAATCCCTTTGACTTCTTTATCGGGTTTGAAAACTTATGTTTCGAATTGTCATTGACTTCGACTCTATTCATCCGTTTATCTTTTCTCCGAACTTATGTTATGAAAAGTTTGACTAATTTAAAAATTTTGATTTTCTTGAGATTTTAACATTTTGAGTTATAAATTTCACAACTTGTATTTCGTTTTTGTTTTATTTTTGGTCCCGTTCAAAGGGCCTAAATAATTTATTTTAAAGTATTTCGAAATTGTTTAAAATTTTAATTTTGATTTTCAAGTGATTGAGATTTTATAAAAGTTTTCTTAATTGCAAATATTTTGATTTCTATGAGATTATTAGGTAAAATGATTTAAAATTCTCGAAAAACTTCGTATGTCTAAATTTTTGTTTTATTGTCATTAGACTTTAAATCCGTTATTGAAAATGTTTGTCGACTGGTTCGATTATTATTTACTAACTACAAAACAGGATTTCTCAAATTTTTGTTTGATCTCAAAAGCGTAATATTGTCGAATTTCTCAATCAAAACGTTTTACTGTTGGTTTTAAAATATTGGGTACTCTTCCCCCTTGAGTTCGTTTAGAAATATTGTTTATCGTCTCTATTTTATCAAATAATTTTAATTTACGATTTTATTAATTTGAATGATTTCAAACTTTGGGGTTTGAGCCCAACTCTTCTTGAAATAAATCTTGTCTTCGATTTAGATTTCATATAACGTTTGAAGTGTAAAATTTTAAAAATCGAGATTGTGATGCGAGTTAAGCATTCTCATGTTGTTCAAGTGATATACATTGTTTTCCACTCTATTATTATGTTTTTGTTAGTTTCGAGGACGAAACTTCTTTTTAGTGGGGAAGATTGTAACACCTCTGATTTTTATAAATTAAATTAAATTAAAATTATGTTCATATTTTTATTTTTACGATTGAACTCGTAATTCTCAAAATTAATATAAAGCGAATTTATCGTTTGATCGTTTCAAACTCCTAAAATTCTATTTGACTCGGAAACTCTTCTTATAAATAAAACATATTTTTATTTCTGTTTCGGTTCATATTGTACATTAAATTTAATTCTTATCGAAAATCTATTTCGACGATTTATGTTCTAAATTCTTTTATTTATTTATTTATATTTAAGCTCGAATTTTCTATTTTTCGGCTCAAAGCTCATTTATTTTAAGTTTCGTCAAAACATTTATTATTTTCCTCGAGGAATCAACTTAATTCATTTTATCAAAAATTTATTATTTATCGGGAAATACTATTCCACCGTCTAATTTATTTCTATAAGCTTCGTTTTCGTCTCAAATACTTTATTTACTCATTTTATTTGACGGTCCGATTATTTATTAATTTTTATTAACTCGTTTTAACCTGATTCGTGGGTCAGTCAATTTATCGATTCGGAATTTGTTTCATCCGTGTTTCTAACTCTGTTTTCCTAACTTTTATTTAATTGTGGGACCAAGGTGAATAATTCTCCTTATTTTCTTGTGATTCCACCGTTTCACCTCTACACTCTCCTTTCACATTCTACTCCCATCGTCATTCGTTCCCCTTTTCGTCTCCTTTTCGCACTGCTTCACTCCCCCTTGTTATTTACGTTCACCTTCCCTTCATTTCCTTCTTCTATCAACGCACCCTCTTCCCCTGTCATCTCCCTTTTTCTATCCTTCTCCCCCAGCCTTCTGCTGGCTGCTGTTGTGCTGCTGCTACGCTGCTGCTGTGCGCTGCTTGCCACTGCTGTTTTTCTCTCGGTTCCGATGTCGGCTCCGGTGTCGTCTGTTTCGGAAAGGTAATTCCGTCCCTCTGTGTCTTCGTCCTTCTTCTTTTCTATTTCTCTTCACCTGTTGCTGCCGTTGGTCCGATGCTATTTGTTTATGTTGTGGTTGTCATGTTTCGTTTGGTTTGCTGCTACTGTTTCCGTCTAGTACTGCTGCTGTAAGCTTTGTTTTGTGCCAATCTCGTTGTCGTCATCTTGCTGCTGTTGTTTTGTCGTACCTGATGATGCATCTGCTGCCGTCTTGTTGTTCTCGTTGTTGCTATTCATTGCTGTTGCGTGCTGTTGTTTTCGCTTCTTCACCTCCTCTTCTTCTTCTTCCTTGTCGGGTCTGTTTTGGTCCGTTTTACAGCTGGTATGGACGCCAATTCTTCTGCTACTGTCCTGTTGCATCTGCTGCTATTATCGTACTGTTCGTTGCTGCCCATTTCTCCTCCTTTCTCTTCATTTTTCTTTCCTCTTATTCTTCGTTTTTGTGATCTGTTGTGTCGTTGTTTGTCCGTATGTGTGTCAGTTATGTTTTGATCTCTATTTCGATCGATCCGACTTATAATCATCCAAGTTTCTCAGTTGATCGGGTCCATCTTTATTTGGCGTCCCTCTACTCTTTAAGCTCTTTCTTTTCCTTCCTTCTTGCTGCTGTTTTGTCGGTTATGCCGTTTTCCGTTATCTTCTCGATCTGCTTCCCTTCTCCGCCCCTCTTTTTTTCTTGTCTCGTATTCCGTGTCCTCTAGTCATTTTCTTTATTCCTTAATTCAGATCCCTTGTTTCTGTTTCTGTATGTCTCGAGTCCCGTTGGAGCCTTGAAGATTTTTCTTTAAGACGAGTATCGGAGCGATTGGATCTTGGACAAATGGGTTGAAGAAAGTGCTTTGAGGATTTATCACACAAGGTAACTTTAGGACGTTACTCGATTTTATATCGTATGTTTGAGTAGTAGTATGTAGTAAATATTTTAACTTGGGTTTTCTAACTTTTTTTAGCTATTTATTATTTGCTAAATATTATTTTGTTAAATTGGATACCTTATAAATATTTTACGAGTTTTCGATATCGTTTTATAAATCGTTAGTAATTTAATTATTTACAATCGTTATAATATTTTGTTGGTTATCGTGACACTAGTAACTAAATAATATCGATTTCATATTTTTCGTCATATTTCGTTAATTTATAATTTTAGCTCAAAATCGTATTTTTATATTATAATCGGAATTTGTATACTTGTTCAATAAATTAATTTCGTTTTACGACTTATATTAATAAAAGAGAAAATAGTCACTTTTGTTTTAAATATATTTTAGTCGAGACTATTTTCACTAATGATCTCTTATTTATTTCTGATTGACTATTTTTAGTAAAATCCGTATTAATTAATGATAAAATCTATTTGCTAAATCTAATTCGAAAGCTTTATAAAATCTCGTTTAATTTATAAAACTCATTGACTCAATTAATTTTGATATCGTTTTTCTTAAAACAACTCTTTTCTAAAATTTATTATTGTAACTCGATTTTGTAATTATTTATAAAATTCTATATATTGACTTATTATATTTTATTTATATCTTGAGTAACGAATTTAGAAATATAATAATGTTACGATAACGACGATAATAATAAAATGTTAATTTCGTTAGAAATGCTATTTTTATACATTTCACTTATTTTGAATAACTTACGAATTTTCTATAACAATGTTTCCGTTTTAAGTAAGTTTATAAAATTAGGAAGTTTCTATTTATAGAAAGTTTCCCTTTTATATAAAATGTTTATTCCTTTTATCCTCATACTATTTTTATTGATTATATCTTTTGAATATCGATAATGGCTTTGTTTTGGAGTTATGGAAGAAGGACAAGTGTGAGGTTAGAGTAATATATTCTAGGGTTTACGGTTTTGCCATCAGTTATAAGGCTGGTGTGTCTTTATGGGGCACACTGGTTGTTGAACCGAGCATATATGGTGTTCGGGAGTGTGTGAACATTTTGACCTTAAACTCGTGCCTCGCGGTGTAAGACGCCGTCGGATTGAACTGAGTATTTATGGTGCTCGGGAGGGGTGTACATATCATCTTAAACTAGGGCCACACATTTATAAGTCGCCGTCCTATTATGGTTGAGTAACCTAGTTAGAGACCGAAGTTTGATTTGTTTGAACTAAGTTCTCGAAGCTAGTTTTAGTATTCTCCTAGTGAAAGTCTAGCCTTCATCACTAATCCTATCCATAATGCCATTTTGAATATTTTTATTATTATCGTTACATTTTGGTTTGCAGGTTGGCAATTTTGATGTTTTCTTCTGAAAACTTGTTATGATCTTATTGTTCTAATATTTTAAGTTTTCTTCGAAAGCTTATTTTTATTATATTATTTAATGTTTTCCATTTTAATTATTTTGATATAATAATACTATTATTTTCCATATGATATAATATGGCTGGGAGAACGTCCGGGTTACTTCCCACTGACGTGGCTGTTATGTTTGTAACATGACAGGTATTTGCTGCTGGGTTTTGAGTGTGAGCTAGCGAGTAGCGCGGATCCTACTCTTTCTTCATTCATGTTTATTTATGGATTTGTATAACCTTGTTTGGAGAATTTCCTTTTAGCCCTTTTGTAAAAAGAGGCCTTTGTATTGACTTACCATTTCTTTTAATAAGATATAGTTTGTCAGTGTGTTTTTAATCCCAACTCTACAGTGTTTCCGCCACTGTATTGCGTTAGATTTTCTAGGGGATTACACCCCCCGAGAGCAAAACTCGTTAAAATCCCCGAGAGCAAAACTCGTCAAATCCCCCCGAGAGCAAAACTCGTTAAAATCCCCGAGAGCAAAACTCATCAAATCCCCGAGAACAGAACTCGTTAAAATCCCATCCCAATTCTTCTCATTCAAACCAGTTACCAGCCCCAAACACGGGAACTCAAATTGCAGTCGGCATAGAACATGCCCAAATAAGTTCACATCACCTCTGGAGCTACCCCGGAGAACGCTCACAGTCACAGGATCAACATCCTAACTATTCTAGCTCTTTGATCAAGACATCACTGGGAATGCACCTAGCCTACACCATCGCTGTGGCTAGTTACACACAAAGCCCTAGTAAACTAGGCACCATTATATATCTTTCAATCCACTGAACTACGGCATGGTTTGATTTCACTACACGTGAATACGTAGGCAGCCTTTCAACAGAGGCACAACCACCCACATTGACACAGATTCAAAAAAGCACCATCATTCCTGACACGACACTGTCATGTTCTCAACAGCTAGCTTTGTCATTCTGGGGGCTTCTCCTAGGCAGAAGTTCTCCATCCATTCACATAATCCAAATAGTTTCAAAATCTAGCCACCTTTCTATAGTGTGTCCTAGTACTCGGCTCAGTCAAAGACGAGAATCTGTCAGGACTCGGAGCAATACCCACTTTGGAAATGTACCCAAAAATCAAAAATCCAGAAGAGCACTAGACTACAGCGTTGCTACTACTAAAAGTCTTGTCATGCCAAAACAGTCTCATTACAGACTATTGCAATCCCCCCATAGCACATCCTTCCCATTTCAACTTCGATAGTGTTGCCACTCGCCTAGGCTACGGGATAACGCAACTTAAGAGTCTTGTCATCTTAGGTGGCCCACCCCCTACCGAGTCACGGTCTAACCCTTAGAGAGTCAAAGTCGGGTATGTCAACTCGTCCTCTCGCGTCCGAGTCGAGTCTGTCGGTATATCTCTCTCTTCAAATTCTCATTTTTAAAATTTGCAAAACTTAGGCATTTAAGAAAATCTCTTTCCAAGTCACCACGGGAATAGGAATTTTTATCATACTTCATCTAGGCATACAGGCCTAACCAGAGGAGTTTAGGAGTTCGTGTCAGAATCTGATCAGGAATCAAGTCATCCCAAGCATTCTTATTTCTAAAAAATTTCAAAAAAAAAAATTTCAGCATTTTCTTTCCAAAAATCAATCAAAAATCATTTCTTCCCCAACGTGAGTCGGTGTTTCGTCTAAATATTACATGCAAATTGTTATGTATAAGCATACAGGTACACCCAAGACTCCCGAAGAAATCTCAAAATTCCCCAGTGGAGAAACTCAAGCGACTTCTTTCGGGATGTATCTGTAAACAAATACACCCATAGCTTCCAAGGCAAGCTCCCGCGTAATTCCAAGATGGGATGTGTCTGTAAACAGACACACCCATAGCTTCCAAGGCAGGCTCCCGCGTAATTCCAAGACGGGATGTATCTGTAAACAGATACACCCATAGCTTCCAAGGCAAGCTCCCGTATAACTCCAAGACGGGATGTATCTGTAAACAGATACACCCATAGCTTCCAAGGCAAGCTCTCGCGTAATTCCAAGACGGGATGTATCTGTAAACAGATACACCCATGGCTTCCAAGGCAAGCTCCCGCGTAATTCTAAGATGGGATGTGTCTGTAAACAGACACACCCATAGCTTCCAATGCAGGCTCCCGCGAAATTCCAAGATGGGATGTGTCTGTAAACAGACACACCCATAGCTTCCAAGGCAGGCTCTCGCACAACTACAAGATGGGATGTGTCTGTAAACAGACACACCCAAGACTTTTCAGGCAAAATCCCCGCATTATTGGCATCTATCCAGGTATGATTTCTATCTTATGGCTGGCGAGCCCTTCACGCAGGTCTAATGGACTATAAACGGCCCGATCGGAAGTCTGTCAGGTTTTAATCCTTGATTGACCTGGTAGCTACTCTGACTTTTGCCTTGTCCAAGCCTCAGTCAGAGTGGGGGCTCTGTAGACACCCACATTTTGACCGCCAGGTGTCTATAATAGTTCCCGCCAAACACCCGATGATGATCGGACGCAAACGTGCTTTAATGGACTCGGATATGGGCTCGAAATCATGGACATTTGGTTTAGGCTTATTACAGAGTACAAATCTGACAAAACCAACCTCAAATCCAGGCCCAGTGGGTCGTTTCGAGTCAAATAAGACTAATTTGGGTCGAATCCGGCACCAGGGGCAAAACCGTCTTTTAGCGACCGAGTCAAAACCCGGTCAAAGATATTTCCCGAGACACACGGACCAGTCGTGACACCTCACACGTCCGGTTTGGACTCAAATACTACAAAAATCAGCTACACAAATATTAAACAATTCCGTTAAAGGTAGAATTCGATCTCAAGTAGGAATTCTATCCGAAAACCAAATCAAACACTCGACCGAGCGTAGGACACTCGGCCGAGCAGCCTTATTTCAGCCGAGTTCCTTGCCTTATTCACCAAGAAAGTGAGTTCTCGTTCCTTTCAACCTCTTATGTTTCCTATCCAAACCGGTATTTCTTGTTGTCCAAGCAAGATACCTCTCTCAACCACCTTTTCCTATAAATAGGACCTTCTAGCATCAACAACATACACGATTCATACACCAACAATTCATAACACATCTACAATCCATAACCATACACCTTCGTTACATAATCAATCCCATAACATCCATACATCCAAAAATAGCATCGAGGTACCATTACTACAACCCGACGAATCTGTCCTCAAAACCAGTCACCACCCGTCATCCTACACGTCCCAAACCGACACCCTAACTCATCCACATCGTCTCGACGCTCCCGAGCCTAAGCCACTTTCCGACGAGCCTTATTCCGAGAAAACAAAGCATGTAGGTTGAGGGTGTAAAATCAAACCCGACTCTTCCTCCTTTCTCTTCCCTTCTTCTCGTTTTTTTTTTCTCTTGCGTCGTTCATCGTTTTCTTTTTAAGGGTCGTTCGTCGCATATTTTTCATATCTCTAGTATCGATATTACAAAAATATTTTCATAAAACGAAACGTTCTTAAAATACGATATCGATTCTCTAATCGAATTTCGTATCTAACAAGAACTAAATTAAATCTCGTTGATGCTAATAAAATCGTTACATCCTTTTTTTAAACAAAATTCGACGATTTTTACGCGGAGAGAATTAACATTTTTTTTCTTTTCGTTCAAATTCTTTTCAAAAACAAACTTTGTAAAACTTTTTCTAAAATCATTCCGACTATTTGATATCAATTTCATAATCGAATATCGGATACGACGAATATCGAAAATATAAATCGAGTATAAATTAATCCATATTTGTACGCGATTTATAAAATTTGACGATTTTCGAAAATAAACAAATCGGGACAGACTCCCGCGCGAGTCGCGCCCCTCCCAGGCGACTCGCGCGAGAGCCTGGATAGCCGAGCTCCTTTTTTTCGTTTTCTCGTCTTTTATTCTTTTCATTTCTTACATAAAATAGCGACTTTCACGACATAATTTTAGATTTCGATAAATACTTTTTCGACCTCGGTCAACACGTGTTAATCCATCACGTGTCATAAACCTTTTTCAAAATCATGACATGTTATCGTATTTGCATCTTTATTCGATTTACTTGATCGTTACTAACTCGTTTTCTCGTGTTTGTAGCAGTGTGTTTTATTTCTTTTGTTTTATTAGACTAAAACGAACTTCACATGCTAAAATAACTTTGACGTTATTAGTTTAAGATGCATTAAACGACTTAGCAACCCGTTCAATTTCTCTCACATGCTTAGGGAAAATAATGTTTGCATATCATTCCACTATCGAACTAATACGTGTACACCAAAAACGAACGATATCTTAGTAAAGGCCGCTAAGTGTGGGCGGGGTTGGGTGTTCTTAGTGAACTTCCCAACACGTACCCTCACCCCTTACTCAAAACCATGGTTTCCGGATGTCCGAATCCATTGGCAACGAGAGTCATTCAATACACGATATCCGATAATGTCGGTATCGGTATCAAATGATAAGGGACGAACCCAATAAACTCTGACATCGGAAATGGGCCGTATTTTGTACACGGCCCACGACGACATAGAGTGGGTTCGAACGGGCCCGAACTCCCACAAAGTTCGGTGGCGACTCCTACTTCGATTTAAATTTCAATTTGACCATCTCATATGGAGATTCATTCACCTCCCCAAACCCGCGCGTGGCCGCGTCGGGGTGGACCTATGTCATGTCCACAATTGTCGATGCAGCTGCTACTCGGTCTATCTATTTCTGCTTTGTTCCTTGTTCTTCTTCTCCTCTTTCTGTTCCATCTGCTGATTTTCTTTCTTCCTTCTTCATTTTCTTTGCTGCTACTGTTGACTTTGTTGCTTTGGTTTCCTTTCCGTATCTGCTTTTGTACGCTTCTATGTCTTGTGATGTCGATTATGCTTCTTTCCTCTCTTCCTTTTCTGCTCCTCACTATTTTTGCTGCTATTGCCTCTTGCTACTGCACCTGCTGCTATTTTGCTCCTTTCCGTTCTTCTATTCTATCGTTCTCATCATTCGTTTTTCTATGTTCCTTATTTCGATTTCTTTGTTTCTATTTCTTTTGTCTCGAATTCCGTTGAGTCTCGAAAGTTGCTTTGCAAGACAAGTATCAAGAGTAAGCGGAACTTGGACAAGTGGATGGAAGGGAGTGCTTTGACGATTTATCGCGAAAGGTAACTTTAGGACGTTACTCGATTTTATATCGTATGTTTGAGTAGTAGTATGTAGTAAATACTTTTAATTTCGGTTTTCTAATTTTAACTACTTATTATTTGCTAATTATTATATTATTTTAAAATCGTGTACCTTATAAATATTTTACGAGTTTTTGATATCGTTTTATAAATTGTTTGTAATTTAATTATTTACGATTGTTATAATATTTTGTTGGTTATCGTGACACTAGTAACTACTTCATAATAACAATTTCATATTTTCTTCATATTTCGTTAATTTATAATTTTAACTCAAAATCGTATTTTTATATTTTAATCAAAATTTGTATACTTGTTCAATAAATTAATTTCATTTTACGACTTATATTAATAAACTAGATTGAAGCCTGTGCGCTGCACGCGTTAGTTGGCTTAATTACATTGATGATGTACATTCGTTAAATAAGAAACTTAATCAAACTATGTCATTACAATAAATTAGATAATCACATGATATTAGTAATCAAACTTAATTTCAACTGAATTTATAGTCTCAAGAGCTTATTTTAAAATTCAAAAGAACACATGATTGCTCTTATTTATAATATAAAATTTCATCACCTTATTATAAATTTTCGATGTGAAAATAATTTTACGCTTGTAGTCTTATTAAGAGATTTTTTAAGACTCAAAAGTTTTTGATTGATATCCAAGAACGAATGAATTTTTTAATTGACATCTAAGAATGAAAGATTAGTCTTATTTATAATATAAGATTCTATCGCCTCATCATAATTTTTCGATGTAGGATAATTTACTCAAGTTTCATAGTCTTAAGATCTGCTTTTAAGACCCCAAAAAATGCACGATTACTCTTATTTATAATATAGAATCATCGCCTTATTTTAATATTTTCGATGTGGGATAATTTTAGGTTTGTAGTCTTTTTAAAAGCTTTTTAAGACTAAAAAGATTGTTAGTTGATATTAAAACCGAAAAATGACTTATTTATGATATAGAATTTCATCACCTCATCATAATTTTTTCAATGTGGTATAATTTACTTAATTAAAGTTTATAGTTTTAAGAGCTATTTTCAAGACTTAAAAGAATTTGTTTTTATATCTAAGTTAAAAGGAATTACTATTATTTATATAATAAAAAAAATTCACCTTATTATAATTTTTCGATGTGGGATAATTTTACTTACATTTATTTAAGTTTAGATATAGTCTAATTAAGAACTTTTATTTATAGACGAATGATTACACTTATTTATAATATATAGAATTTCATCAACCCATCTTAATTTTTCGATGTGGGATAAATATACTTTAACTATATAGTCTTGGTCTTAGGAACTTCTTTTTAGTCTCAAAAGATAGTTGGTTAATATTTAAGAACGAAAGATTACATAGAATTCTATCACCTCATTATAATTTTTCGATATGCGATAATCTAATTTAACTTTATTTGTAGTCTTCTTAAAAACTTTTTTTAAGACTAAAAAGTTTTTTTGTTGATCGATATCTAAGAACGAATGATTAGTCTTATTTATAATATAGATTTACATCACCTCATCATAATTTGGAGAAACGGTTACTTTTATTTATATAATAGAATTCCATTCCATCGTATTATCATACTCTTTTCGGTCACTATTTTTTTTCCTCATTTCATTAAAATACCCCTCACAAATATTAAGGTGAGGGGTATTTTAGCAATGAACGAAGAGAATATGATAATACGATGGAATTCTATTATATAAATAAAATTTTATAGTCTTAAAAGTGTTTTAAGACTCAAGAGTGTTTATAAGACTCAAAAAATAAGGGTATAATTTTTCAATGTAGGATAATTGCTTAAGTTTATAGTCTTAAGAGTTTTTTAAGACTCAAAAGATTTTGATTGATATCTAAGAACAAATAATTAGTCTTTATATAATATAGAATTTCATTACCTTATTATAATTTGTCGATGTGGGATAATTTAACTAAAACTTGTAGTCTTATTTATAATATAGAATCATCACCGTAACTTATTTTAATTGTTTCGATGTGGGATAATTTTAAGTTTGTAGTCTTAAATAAGACCTTTTTTAAAATCAAAAGTTTTTTAAAATGACTACAAATTTATGACCTCATCATAATTTTAAAAAAAATGATATGGAATTCCATCATAGTTTTTAAAAAAAACAAAAGTTTTTTGTTGGTTGATATCTAAAAATAATGATTACTTTTAGTTGATGTCTAAGGAATTTTTGTTATTAGTTTTATTTATAATATAGAATTTCATCATCTTATTATAGTTTTTTTATTTAAGTGTATAGTCTTAACAATTTTTTTAAGACTCAAAAAATTTATGTTTGATGAAACTTTATAATTTTTTGAATGTGGACAGTTTTACTTAAGTTTATATAGTCTTAATATATATTTTAAGACTCAAAAGATTTTTGGTTAATATCTAAGAGCGCATGATTACTACGGAGTACTCCATTATTTATAATATAGAAATCTATCGTCTTATTATAATTTGTCGATGTGGAATAATTTAACTAAAATGTGTATCCTTATTTATAATATAAAATCATCACCGTATCTTATTTTAATTGTTTCGATGTGAGATAATTTTAAGTTTATAGTCTTATTAAGACTTTCTTTGAAACTCGAAATATTGTTGGTTTTAAAAACTCAAAAGAGAGGGAGTATAATTTTTCGATGTGAGATAATTTACTTAAGTTTATAAACTTAAAGAGTTTTTTAAGACTCAAAAGATTTTGATTGATATCTAAGAACAAATAATTAGCTTAGTCTTATTTATAATATAGTAATTCATCGTTTTATTATAATTTGTCGATGTGGGATAATTTAACTAAAATTTGTTTTCTTATTTATAATATAGAATCATAACCGTACCTTATTTTAATTGTTTCGATGCGGGATAATTTTAAGTTTTTAGTCTGATTAAGACCTTTTTTTAACTCAAAATATTATTGGTTGATATTTAAAAACAATGATTACTCTTATTTAGTAGAAATCCATAATCTCATCATAATTTTTCGATGTGAGCAAATTACTTAAGTTGGTTGATGTATGTTTAAGGAAGAATTGTTATGTCTTATTTATAATATATAATTTCTTCTCCTTATTATAATTTTTTTACTTAAGTGTATAGTCTTAAGAACGTTTTTAAGACTTAAAAGATTTTTGTTTGATGAAACTTTATAATTTTTCGAATGTGGGATAGTTTTATAAGTTTATAGTCTTTATATATTTTTAAGACTCAAAAGATTTTTGGTTAATATCTAAGAGCACATAATTACTCTTATTTATAATATAAATTGTTCCGGTTACGGAAACAATTAACCCGGCTCTGGATCCGGGTTGTATAATTGAGTTGCTAGTGAACAATTGATCGTCTGACTTCCTTGAACCTCTCCGTTGTCTCACTCCCTGGATCGGACCTTCCCGGCGGAGTTAGCCTGCTCCCTGCACAATGAACGCACAGGGCCTCGGAGGTTGTCCGAGGAAACCCTCTCCGATGCCTAAGTTAGTCCGTGAAATGCCTTGATGAACCTAGCTCGTGAGGAACTAGGTGGCGTTTTTAGGAGTAAGAGTCTAGAGAGAGAAAATCCAACCCCCCTCATGTGGGAAATGGGAAAGTATTTATACCTTCCCACAAGAGAGAGGAAAAGAGAAAAGAAGAGAGGGAAAATGGGTGGATGCTTGTGCGACACGTGGAATCACCTTGTCCACTCATTTCCCCCTTACCTTTGGGCAAAATGACGGATGGGTCCCCGGTTTTCCTTCGGTCCTGCTCGGGTAGGGCACCCTAGAAGCAGGCAAGGGGCCTGGTTGCCCTGCTCGGCAGGCGGGAAGGCCAGGCCAGGCAGCTAAATGGTTAGGGCCATTCACTTGGAGTTTTCAATGATATTGCTGGGAGATCTGCTGGGCTGGCCTCCTCTTGTTCCTGGATCAGGCACCCTGGGGCCTGGATGGCGGGCGACCCGAGGCTGGCTACCGACCCCCATCAATTGGCCCTCGCCGGCTGAGGGGGAGCGGGGCTCCTGCTCGGCAGGCGACATCTTGTTTTGGGACGGCGGGAGGTTGACTCCTTGAACACTCTTGCATTAAATGCGTCGCGTGTTCCGGAGGAAACGAGCTTTAATTTCTCTGGGTATGCAGAGAGTTTAAACGTCTTCTTTCATGATTATCCCTCTTTGCAAAGTGGATTTTCGAACAGTGCGCCAGTTTGATGATTGGCTCTCCTCTTTGCAGAGGTGGTTGGAGCACCATTAATGCCCTGCTTCTGCTCTTTGTATAAATTGTATCTTCCTTCACCATTTTCTCGACCCATTTCCAACTTTCCTTCCTTTCTTTGTCTTAACCATGGTTTGGATCAAAAAATCTGTGACTCGCCGCAGAGTTCGCTACGTTACTTTCACCTTCAGAGGATTCTGGAGGCTCCGGTATGCTCGAGCTGCTTACCGAGCTGTTCGTCATAGCCGTCGTTCACGGCTTCATTCCCGTCGGAGGGGTAAGAAAACTCCTGCTAGGCTGAACAAGCGTTTCAAGAGGTCCTCACCCCACGCTGCTCCTAGGTTCAGGCGTTGCCCCCAGGGAGGGGGTTGCTTTGACAGGGGATGCCACGAATGCTTTCCGTGGCTGCACCCTGAGCAGTTTGGCCCTAACTTCTCTGATACTGACTCCTCCTTGGCGTCAGGCCCCTCCTCGCCTGTGAAGAGGACAGGTTGTCGCACCTGCGACGAATCCCAGGCCGCTCCCTTTGGCAGGGACTGGGAGGACAGCAGCCAGGACTCCGATGACAGCGGGGGTCTTGGTTGTTTGAGTGACAGGGATGAAGATGGGATCCCTGATGATCCTTTCCAAGACTCCCCAGACTGGGACTGGGGTTCGGACTTTGGGGGCCCAGGCAGCCCTGGGGACCCTTCCCCTGACTTGGATGATGATTAGGCCTGCGTAGCAGGGCGTTTGCTTGTTGGGCCGGAATTCCTGGGCCCTTGTATATTTTCTTTCCTTGTTGGGCACTGAATGTAATTTTCCCTTTTAGGGTTTAATGAAATGAAATTTAGGCGATGCGTTTGTGTATTGTATTTTTAATGTGTTTATTACTTTTTGTTTGAAGTGAAGAGGGGACGTCATAGGGCGACCAATCCCTTGACACTTTTTGGTTTCTTTCGAGGTAATTCTTGGGAAACCACGCAGGACTGACTTCTGAGGAAGTGACGCGTGGGCAGTGGTCTTTGGGTGGACTCCTGAGATTTTGGCGACTCTTCGCATGCCTTTCTCCCTATAAAAGCAATCAGCTACACATTCTTCTTCTTTTTCTTTCTTTAATCTTTCTTTTCTTGAAATCTTCCTATTCTCCCTTTCTGCAAAACCCTTGGGTGTTTGACGAATCGTACCCCACTTTGTACCCCCATTTCTCTGGGAGATTCCTTCTTCGGGCTTTTACCGCACTGGCAGGCGATCTTAGGTCAGACTTTTGCCTTCCATTTCCGGCTTTTTCTTTTTGATTTCCTGTTTTTCCGCTTCCATTAGAGTAAAATGTCTAAAACCCGTGAGCGGATTTTACCCTTTACTGACCCATCAAAGAGGGGGGAAGGGGTGAGTTTTGCCTCCTCCTCTAGGGAGGTTGGTTTTGAGGAAGAGCATTCGGCGGACAGCGGGGTGGTAACTCTCCTGACCCCCCTTCGTTTGACGCCATTGACTCGGACGACGAGGCGTTGGAAGTTGACCCTTCTAGAACCTCTGGCCCCCTTGTTCGTCGGGAAAGGGGTAGGGTTTACTATTTAGATAAAGTCAAATACCGCATCCCTTTGAGTACTTTCCCTGACCCGAAAAATCGGGAGCTGATCCTTGCATAGAACGCCGCCGGTGTGATTGAGCGGTTTTACAATTTCGGGGAGGGGTATACAGTCGTTGTCCCCGGCGAAAAGGATACCGTATGCAACCCTCCCGATGGGTGCATAGCGGTTTACCATAAATGTCTGGAGTTCGGCCTTCACTTTCCCCTCCACCCTTCCCTGGAGGAGATCTTCAGGCGTATGAACGTCGCCATCGCCCAGCTGACCGGCTGTCAGGGCGTTAATTTCATATGTCTGGACTTGTCTGTTCCACCGCACCGAGCCTTCCATTGACGCCCTGCGGTTTATGGTGGGCTTACAAATGGTTTCTTCTGGGAGTGCGGGCTCCCCTGGTTATTGGTCCCTTTTGAGGCAGAAGGGACATTCTTTGGTGTGGCCTGCCATGGATAGTTTGAGAGACTGGAAGAACAACTTCCTTTATGTACACAGCATCCATGGGTGGAAGATTCCCCGACATTTCCGGAATCATGTCCACACCAGGCTAGAGACCCCTGAGGAGTATCACCCTGGCGTGGGTGGAAGAGCCTTGGAGGTGAAGCTGGGCGAGAAAGACAAGGAATTGATGGGCTATTTTGCTGCCCACACTGATAAGTATGGGGTGTATGGCCCTACATTATGGCTCCCCCATGCGGAGCTTATTGCGTCTGATAAATACTTGACCCGGTTGGGCATGAACCCGGGTCTAGATAAAGGTAGTTCAGGAGTGTTGATGATTCTTTCTTACTCTTTTTCCTTTTAAAGTGCCCTGATAGCTTGTATGTTTTCCTTGCAGATCTTGCTACCTTTATTTGGAAAAAAGGGGAGGTGAGGCGCCTGGGCCTGACCGAGACTCTCACTGTTGTCCAAAGTCGCCCTTCTCTTCCCCCTGATTTTAAGAGAGGTGAGAAGAATCTGATGAAGCACTTGAAGGGTCTGTCGTTCAGTAGACCAAGGCTTCCTCCCCCTCCTAGAGCAACGCCTGCAAAAACGGCGGTTTCTGAGGCCACTCCCTCTCCAGTTGCGAAGGTGATCGCCTGTGAGGCTACCCCTTCGCCTGTTGGCAGGTAGGGGGGCCTTTCAGCAGGGGTTCAGATTCCCTTGGGGCCGCGGACTGCAGGCTCCGAAGAGACTGGGGAGAGCACTCCCAGGGGGCTAATTAGAAAGAGGAGCAGGGAGGCTCCAAATGCTGACCAAGTGGTGGACCTGGAGACTACCACGCCTGAACCCAAACGTTTTGCTCAGGGGGTTCCTGGTACCCTCTTTTCCGAGGAAAACACTGAATTTCATTACACCGCTGGCGATAGCCAAGATGTTTCCGTCTTACTCTCCGACTCTGGGGCAGTTTTAGCGGACCATCTTCTCAAGACTGTCCATTCTACCGCCAACCAAGTGACCCAGTACGTCCAGCGTACTGCCAAAATCATCCAAGCTTCTACAGAGCTGGCGGCCCTTAACCGCCTGAGTGATGAGGAGCTGTCTAACTCTGACCGCCTTTCTGCAGTCGAGAGGGACGTTGCTCTCATTGTCAGTCTGAAGGACCAGTTGGCGAAAAAGGAGACCGAGCTGGAAGAGGCCAAGGGTCAGGCGATCCACTGGAAGTCTGAGAATGAGAAGGCTATCAGGGAGGTGTCTCGCCTGGGGGAGGAGTCAAAGAGAGCTCAGCAGGCTTTCGCGGAGTTGGAGCAGGCCAGGAAAGCTTTGGCTGAGCTGGATCACGCCAAGAAGAGCGTCGTCGACCTAGGGGAGCGCCTTTCCCAGGCAAACTCAGATCTGCAGGCGGCTCTCGGCGATTTGGCAGCGAAGACCAAGGAATGGGAGAAGGAGAGGGACGAAATACTCCAGGAGGTGGATACGGCTGTGTCGGCGGGCTTTGTGAATGGCGCCCACTCTTGTTTGGGGGTAGTTATGGAGACTGTCAGGGAGATGTTCCCTGGTTTTGATGAAGATGCTTTTCGAGCCCTCTATACTGCCAAGGACGAAGCTCAAAGGCGCAGACTGTCTGAAGGAGCTGCTACTTCCGGCCCAGACGCCCCCCCTGCCTAACATGGAGGGCAGTCTTCCTCAGAGGGCTCTTGCTTGTCTCCTGCTGCGCCTGTGCCAACGTTTTAACTTCCTTACTTCTTTGCGCGCCGAGCCCTTTTGTTGGCCGGCTGCCGTGTTTAATTGTAATTATTTGTTCTAAAAACTCTTATCCTGTGTTCCTTTGACACTATTCCTTTTTATGTAGATTTCTCTGCTTGCTTTGTCTGTTTTTGTATGATTCTTCATGAGTTTGATGCGCAGCCTGTCCCTGCCTGCCCAGAGGTAAGCAGGGAGGTTCCTTAACATTTTTTATACAAGGTTGGGGGGCCTGCCCCCAGTCCTTTGTTGATCCGGCCTGTCCCTGGCTTTTATTCAAAGTCCAGGAGGCCTGCCCCCTGCCTGCCCAGAGGCTAGCAGGGAGGCTTTTGCGCTTTTTATACAAGGTTAGGGGGCCTGCCTCCAGTCCTTGTTGATCTGGCCTGTCCCTGGCTTTTATTCAAAGTCCAGGGGGCCTGCCTCCTGCCTGCCCAGAGGCTAGCAGGGGGGCTTTTGCGTTTTTTATACAAGGTTGGGGGGCCTGCCCCCAGTCCTTGTTGATCTGGCCTGTCCCTGGCTTTTATTCAAAGTCTAGGGGGCCTGCCCCTGCCTACCCAGAGGTAAGTAGGGAGGTTTGGATTTTTTGTTGGGGGGTTCATTTTTCCTGATTTTGGCAACAGGGGGGCCTCCCCCTATTGCCCCCTACTCGTTTGTGTGTGAATGCGCAAGTTTGAACAGGCAACGAGTATAAATCTGGATCTTTCTCATTTCTTTATAAAACTTGTGACATTTTGGGTGGTCGGAGCTGTCGACATTCTTTGACCGTCCTCCGCCATTTGTTTTTAGCAAAAAAAAAAACTATCTTCGAATTTTGTTCAGACGTAATATTTTTTCAGGGTGTCCGCATTCCAGTGAGCATGCAATTCTTGCCCTTCAAGGTTGGCGATTTTGTATGTGCCCGGTCCCAGGATTTGAGTCACTTGGTATGGACCTTCCCAGTTGGCACTTAGCTTTCCATGCTCCCTTAATTTTCCAACCGCCTGCGTTTTTCTCAGAACCAGTTCACCCATCTGGAAGTTCCTCTGGCGGACTTTGGTGTTGAAGGCTTTCCTCATCCGTTGCTGGTAGGCAACGATGTTGGTACTGGCTTCCTCCCTTAACTCCTGGACCAGGTCTAAGGCCTCGACCATTGCAGCTTCGTTTTCAGCCCGGTTGTACTGCAGGGAGCGCAGAGAAGGGATCCTTGCCTCAATTGGTAATAACGCCTCTGCTCCATATACCAGACCAAATGGGGTCTGGCCTGTAGATTCTTTTCTGGTGGTTCGGATTGACCAGAGTATACTGGGGAGTTCGTCAGCCCACCTACCCTTGCAGTCATCCACCATTTTCTTTAGGCCATTTAAGATCTGTTTGTTGGCCGCTTCTGCCTGCCCGTTGGTTTGAGGGTGACAGACGGCCGAGTAGGCGACTGCGACGTTGTGGCTTTACAGCCAGATTCTTAGAGGATCGTTATCAAATTGTCTGCCATGGTCAAATACCAACATTTTTAGCAAGCCAAACCTGGTGATAATATTTCGCCAGACCACTTTTCTGACTGCCGGCTCAGTTATGTGGGGCACTGCTTCGGTTTCTACCCATTTGGTGAAGTAGTCTATGGCGACAACAAGAATTTCCTGCCCCCTGTGGCCACCGTGAAGGGTCCTAGTATGTCCATCCCCCATTGAGCGAAGGGGATGGGGGATAGGATTGGCCTGAGCTCCTGGGCCGGGGCATGGATTGACGGGGCAAAGAGTTGGCATTTTCTGCATTTCTGGGTCAGGCTCTTGGCATCCGCCAGCATAGTAGGCCAGTAGTAGCCTGCCCTTAGGGCTTTGTGGTCCAGTGATCTCCCTCCGATGTGATGTCCACAAATCCCCGAGTGGATATCTTCCAACACTTCAGCAGCTTGGTCTGCTCGTAGGCATTTAAGCAGGGGATAGGTAAAAGATTTCTTATAGAGTTCTTCACCAATGAATATGAACCAGGCTGCTTTAGCCTGTATCTTTCTCTTATGTACTGCGTCTGATGGTAGGATACCATGTTTCTTGAACTAGATGAAGGGAGTCATCCAATTTTCCGGCCCTTCCTCCACGGTGCTAATCGCCTGGCAGGGGCTAGTAGACTTCTCGTGTAAGACGTCAACCCATACTGACCTCCGTATGTCTTGTAGACTGGAACTTGCTAGTTTTGACAGGGCATCTGCTCGACTGTTCTGGGAACGGGGGATCTGTTTGATCTCATACGATTTTAGGCCTGACAACTCTCCTCTCGCCATTTCTAGGTACGTGGCCATTGCCTGGTCCCTGGCTTCATATTCACCATTGATTTGGTTGGCGATGAGCTGGGAGTCTGTTGCCAGGACAATCCGTTCTGCCCCTGCGGCCTTGGTTAGCCTGACTTCTGCGAGTACTGCTTCGTACTCCGCTTCGTTGTTTGATGCAGGGAAGACAAACCTGAGTGCATGCTCAAAGTCAGTCCCCTCTGGGCTGGTCAGTACGACGCCTGCGCCTGCGCCATTGGCTGTCGAGGATCCATCAGTATGCACGATCCACTCCTCGGCGGGGGTTTCTTCTTCCCCTGAATGGGAGCACTCAGCCAGAAAATCGGCTAAGGCTTGGGCTTTGATGGCTGTTCTTGGCTGGTAAGATATCCCTAGCCCACTCAGCTCGATCGCCCACTTCAGCAATCTCCCTGATTTCTCAAACTTTTCCAACACTTTTTCCAGCGGTTGGTCGGTGAGGACCACGACCGGATGCGCGTCAAAGTAAGGTCTGAGTTTTCTGGCAGCAATAATGACTGCGTAGGCAGCTTTTTCGACCATTGGGTAATTTTTCTCGGCTGCCCCCAGCGCATGGCTTACAAAGTATATAGGTTGCTGGGTGCCTGCCTCTTCCCGTAAAGTGACCGCGCTGACGATTATATTAGTTACAGCGATGTAGAGGAAAAGTTTTTCCCCTGCTACTGGTCTTGCCAGGGTGGGGAGCTTCTTAAGATGGTCCTTCAATTGCTCGAAGGCTTCTTTCTGCTCGTTTTCCCACTTGAACTGTTTGTTTCCTTTCAGTATCTTGAAGAAAGAAGTAGACTTGTCTGCTGATCGGGCGACGAATCGCGCCAAGGCGGCCATGCGGCCCGTCAGGCGCTGGATGTCTCTAATGGTCTTGGGCTCAGGAAGGTCTAAAACTGCCTGAATTTTCTCAGGGTTGACGTCTATCCCTCGAGAGCTGACCAAGAACCCCAGGAATTTACCGGAACGGACCCCAAATGTACACTTTTTTGGGTTGAGTTTCATTTTGTAGGCGCGCAGGGAACAGAAGGTCTCCTGCAGGTCTATCAGGTGCTCCCTGTCTTCTTTGCTTTTCACGATGACGTCATCGACGTAGGCCTCAATGTTTCTGCCTTTTTGACCTTCAAACACTTTATCAACTAAACGTTGGTATGTGGCCCCTGCATTTTTAAGCCCAAATGGCATCATCTTATACATGTAGGTGCCTGAACTGGTGATGAACGCACACTTCACTCTGTCCGGCTGCCATAAGTATACTTGATGATATCCTGAAAAGGCGTCTAGGAAGCTCAGCATGGTATAACCACTGATGGCGTCCACCAGTTGGTCGATTCTGGGGAGCGGATAGCAGTCTTTCGGGCAGGCCTTGTTGAGGTTTGTAAAGTCTACGCACATTCTCCATACGCCCGACGATTTTTTGACCATGACTACATTCGCCAGCCATTCTGGGTAGTCACAGACCTCAATAAAGTCTGCCTTCAAAAGCTTGTCAATTTCTTCCTTGATTGCCGCGTCCTTCTCCGCGGACATATTTCGCTTTTTCTGCTTTACAGGGCGAGCGTCCGTGCTTACGTTCAGCCTGTGAACGATGCACGATAGATCAACCCCGGGCATCTCATCTGCCGAGTAGGCGAATACGTCCTTGTTTTCTTTCAGCAGCTTGATCAGTTCAGCCTGATAGGACTCCTCCAGGTCAGCTCCTATTAGGACCTGCCTCTCTGGCTCTAAGTCTACCAGCATGCTTTCGCCCCCTGGCTCCAGGTGGTTGGACGCCTGATTCTCGGCTGGAATTTCGCCTTCCCTGCTGGGGGAACTGTCAACCTTTCTTTTTCCTTTTCTCTCTTTTTCGTGCGTTTGTAGGGCCACGGAGTAGCATTGTCTGGCTGACTCTTGGTCCCCGCGCACTTTTCCTTCTAGCCCGAAATCGGTGACATATGCTATGGTGAGGGCCCTGATGGAAATGGCAGCCTCGATTTCGTCCAGGGTGGCGCTGCCAATTAGGGCGTTGTAGGCGGATCTTGCATCCACAACAACAAAGGTTGCCCTGACGTTTCTGGCAATAGAGCCTTCCCCAAAGGTTACGGGTAGGTCTATGACTCCCATGGGCAGCACGCCTGCTCCACTGAACCCGTATAACGATCCGGGGGCAGGTCGTAGGTGCCTTTTTTCCAGGCCCATTTTCTCGAAGGCGTCCTTGTACAGCAGATTCGTGTATGCGCCAGTGTCTACCATGCACCTCCGCACAATGTGGTTGCTGATCTCCAGGGACAGCACCAAAGGATCACTGTGCGGGTACACCACACGCCCTGCATCTTCAGGGGTGATGCTTAATGTTACTCCTCTTGGACTTCCTGCTTTCTCAGCATAACAGATCTGGTTCTTGAGTTCACGCATTTGTCTTTTTTGGCCTCTTCGACTGAGCTGGCCCTCAGTACCCCCTGATATTAAGTGGATCACCATGCGATTCTGCCCTGACCCTTCGGGTTTTTCAGATACTTCTTTCTGAGACTTATTCTTGGCTGCGTAGTTGGCCAACCATCCGTTCCTGATTAACTTCTCGATTTCGTCTTTCAGGTGGCGACATTCCTCGGTGGTGTGGCCTATGCAGTCGTGGAAGGTGCAGAATTTCTTGGGGTCTCCCTTTGGGCTGCGAGGTTTGTTCGGGCGATTCCACTTACCGATTTCCTTTTCTAGTTCGAAGATCTCCGCCCTGGATTTGTTGAGGGCAGTGTAACTGTCAAACCTGGGCTGGTAGACAGTGCGCTCCTTCTTGGGAGTGTCTCCCTCTTCTCTCTGCTTGCCTGGCTCATTTCTGCCACGCCCACCCTGCGGTCCCCCTTGCGGCCTTGTTTGGCCTGCAGGGGTATCCGTCAGGCCGTGGAACTCCTCCTGCAGGATAAATCCTTCCGCAATTTTCCTGGCCATGGCCAAGGTTTCTGGCTGGGCCCTGATCATCTGATTTTTCATTTCCCCTGGAAGCAGGGAGATTGTCAGGGCGTAGGCGGCGGTGGAATCATCGATCTCCCTGACCTGCTGGTAGGATAGATCAAACCTTCTCAGGTATTCCCTTACACTTTCACCCTTTTTCTGCTTTAGGGTCATAAGATCGAAACGAGTGAGGCGTCTTCTTTTATTCCCAGCATATTGTTCGAGGAAGGTCTCGGCCAACTCTATGAAGAACTTGACTGACCCCTGGCGGAGGTCCCTGAACCATCCTTGTGCAAGCCCTACCAGGGTGGTTGGGAAAACTTTGCACCAGATGGCATCATCTACGTCGTACATGCCCATGTGGCTCTCAAATGCCGCCAGGTGGTCTTCTGGGTCTGTTGTCCCATCAAACTTAATGGTGGGCATTTTAATTTTTGGAATGGGGTATTCTTGTACCTCAGGATGAAGTGGGGTTTTTGTGGGCCTCCCTACCAATCGTGACCTGCTTTCCCCAGATTGGTTACCATGAGTATCCCATTGTCTATGGGCCGATTTCCTCATACTGGGGGAGCGGTGCCTTGGAGGCGGCCTGCTCGCTGCTTCATCTTCTGTCTCAGGGGAGACTTGCCTGGGTCTCTTCCTCTGAGAGTGACAGAAGCTCTCACCCTGGTGATACTTAGATTCGAGCGGTTGCCCCCGGTTGAGCCCTGACTGCAGGCTTTGGGATAAACCAGGGGCTGACTGCTCTTTGACCGCCGGTGTTAACCTGGAGAAAACCCCGCCTGGCTTTTCTCCCAGGCGTTTTGACATGGGCTCCCTGCGCCTCATTCGCTCCTGTAATTCCCGGGATAAGCCTCTCTGTTCTCCAGACGCGGATTCTGTTGTGTGAATGGAGAACGCCTGCTGGACAGGTGGTTCTGGGTTGCCGGTTGTAATGCACCTTTGCACATGCGCATACGCTTGTGCCGTCCTTCTTGCCTTCCTCTGAGCATTTCTGGCGGCGGTCCGCCTCGTGCCCCCAGCTCCATCCCTGCTTACTGAGGGTGGCTGCCTGGGGGCCGATGCGACCCTGCCTACCAGGTCCTCAGGAGTGAACTCCTGGTTTAGCATTGCGGAGAAGAAGGCGGCCGTCTGCACCATCTGAGTTGGGGTCAGATTCAGAGCGTGCCCAGGGTGTGTCCCCAACTCAGGTGTTACAGCAGCGCTTGGCCCGCCGTGGAGGCTAGTTCCCCCCATCCCCAGGATTGTGGCAGGAGGAACCCTCTCCAACTGCGGCATACCATACAGGGGAGCCACCGGTGGGCCCGTCGGGCCCGTCCCTGCACTGGTATCGACAATTTCTGGCATGATTGTTTTAGTTTTTTGTGATTATGAGTGGTTGATTTTAGTGGGTAACTCGTGAGCACAACCGTAAGTTTCCCACAGACGACGCCAAATTGTTCCGGTTACGGAAACAATTAACCCGGCTCTGGATCCGGGTTGTATAATTGAGTTGCTAGTGAACAATTGATCGTCTGACTTCCTTGAACCTCTCCGTTGTCTCACTCCCTGGATCGGACCTTCCCGGCGGAGTTGGCCTGCTCCCTGCACAATGAACGCATAGGGCCTCGGAGGTTGTCCGAGGAAACCCTCTCCGATGCCTAAGTTAGTCCGTGAAATGCCTTGATGAACCTAGCTCGTGAGGAACTAGGTGGCGTTTTTAGGAGTAAGAGTCTAGAGAGAGAAAATCCAACCCCCCTCATGTGGGAAATGGGAAAGTATTTATACCTTCCCACAAGAGAGAGGAAAAGAGAAAAGAAGAGAGGGAAAATGGGTGGATGCTTGTGCGACACGTGGAATCACCTTGTCCACTCATTTCCCCCTTACCTTTGGGCAAAATGACGGATGGGTCCCCGGTTTTCCTTCGGTCCTGCTCGGGTAGGGCACCCTAGAAGCAGGCAAGGGGCCTGGTTGCCCTGCTCGGCAGGCGGAAAGGCCAGGCCAGGCAGCTAAATGGTTAGGGCCATTCACTTGGAGTTTTCAATGATATTGCTGGGAGGTCTGCTGGGCAGGCCTCCTCTTGTTCCTGGATCAGGCACCCTGGGGCCTGGATGGCGGGCGACCCGAGGCTGGCTACCGACCCCCATCATAAATTTTCATCACCTTATTATAATTTTTCAATGTAAGATTATTTTTACTTAATTTTGTAGTCTTATTAAAAGACTTAAAAGTTTTTTTGATTGATACTTAAAGAATAAATTATTAGTTAGTCTTATTAATAATATAGAATTCATCAACTTATCATAACTTTTTGATGTGGGATAATTTATTATTTAAGTTTATAGTCTTCCATCACCTAATCATAATTTTTCGATGTGAGATAATTTACTTAAGATCATAGTCTTAAAAACTCTTTTTAAAACTAAAAAAAGTACGTCCTTACTTTTGATTATAATATAGAATTTCATCACTCTATTGTAATTTTTCAATGTGAAATGATTTTAAATTTGTAGTCTTATATATTAAAAGCTTTTTTAAGAGTTAAAAGTTTTTTTTGTCGATATTTAAAATTGAATGATTACTATTATTTAGAATATAGAATTACATCACTCCATCATAATTTTTCGATATGGGATAATTTAAATGTTTTTCTTGGTCGATATTTATTTAAAACCGAATGATTACTCTTCTTTATAATATAAAATTTCATCACCTCATCATAATTTTTCGGTATAGGATAATTACCTGAGGGTTATATCGATATAGGATAATTACTTAAAGGTTTATAATCTCAGGAACTCCTTTTGAGATTCAAAAGATAATTACTTAAGGTTTATAGTCTTAGAAAGACTTTTTGAGATTCAAAAGACTTTTGGTAGATATCGAAGAACGAATTATTACTCTTTATTTATAATATAGAATTTCATCATCATATTATAATTTGTCGATGTGGGATAATTTCAAAACTGTTATATGTAATAAATTCATTACATAATGTGAAACAAATAATATGAAATTTATACTCTAATGAAAGCATTTTCTAACACGAATATAATTATTTCATTTTTATAATTTATTTTACGATAATGTTTTTAAAAAATGAACTCTAAAGTTTTTAACTAAGAATGGTAAAACATCCCATTAATATGATAAATTAAAAATATATTATAATAGTTAAAAGATTCTCTAGTTGATTTATTATTATTATTTATGATACTTTTCTAATTTGAGGTTTGATGAAACAGACTAATGAGATCGCTCGAAAAAAGCCTAATATATATATATATATATATATATATATATATATATATATATATATATATATATATATATAAAGAGAGAGAGAGAGAGAGAGAGAGAGAGAGAGTAAGGCTCTTATGAGTCCTTTACTCTATATGAGTCCATGAGTCCTCATCCCATCCGTTGGATGGGATGAGGATGGATGGACAAGATTCATTGCATTAAAAAAAGAGAGAGGAAGATTTACGTTCCTAAAATAGATCCCAAGAATTTAGGAAACAATAACCCACTCCATCACGTTCATTCATCATTCATCACATTCATTCATTAATTCAACCGTGAGAAAAAAACCCTTTCTTCATCGCGTTCATCCTTTCATTCAATCAAAATTGTGCACGAAAACGCGTTACAATGGATCCAGAGGCAGTATCATCTTCTTCAACAATTGATAAGCAATCGATAGAGTATAACAATGGTGAGTTTCAATAATAATTTGACGTCAATTTTCATTGTTGCTATTACTTTGATTGTTGCGCTAATTTTTTTCGTCGATTTGGACGTTGATACTGCTTTCGTTGCTATTTCATTGTTGGGTTATATTTTACTTTCATTGTTGCGTTTTTTCATTGTTGCTATGGTGAGATTTACTTTCATTGTTGCGTTATTTTTTGACGTCAATGATTTTCATTGTTGCGTTATTTTCTGACGTCGATATGGATGTTAAGGCAGAAACGTCATTGAAGTAACATACCGTCTGAGTTACATTAACACTTATTTGCAATTATAGTAACACTTTGAACGTTTAGGAAAAGGATTTAGATGATGATGTTAAAGTAACATACTGTATTAGTTAGAGTAACACAACTTATTAATTGAAGTAACTCAATAGTTGCATGAGTGTAACGTTGATTAATTTTGTATTAATGCAGAAACGTCATTGAAGTAACATACCGTCTGAGTTACAGTAACACTTATTTGCAATTATAGTAACACTTTGAACGTTTAGGGAGAGGATTTAGATGATGATGTTAAAGTAACATACTGTATTAGTTAGAGTAACACAACTTATTAATTGAAGTAACTCAATAGTTGCATGAGTGTAACGTTGATTAATTTTGTATTAATGCAGAAACGTCATTGAAGTAAAATACCGTCAGAGTTACAATACCACTTAATTGCAATCACAGTAACACACTTAACGTTTAGAAATAGGGTTTTGATGATGATGTTAAAGTAACATTCTGTACAAATAAGAGTGACAGAACTTGTTAATTGCAGTAACCCATTGGTTTCATTGGTGTAACGTTGTTTAATTGGCTGCAGGTGGCATTGGCAAAGAAGCAAACGCACAGGACAACAGTGCAAAAGGTGATATTTTATTCATTTTATTAATCGTGGGTTAGTAACAGTGGTTCATCGCTCTAGTTTTAACTCAGATTCCATATTTAACGTATGCTTCATTGATACTACCGTTTTGTTTTGTATTAACGCAGAAACGTCGTTGAAGTAACACACCTTCTGAGTTACAGTACCACTTAATTGCAATTACAGTAACACACCGGTCATTTTAGGAAAAAAGTTTTGATAATGATGTTAAAGTAACGTACTGGGTTAGTTAGAGTAACACAACTTATTAATTGAAGTAACACATATGTCTCAATTGTGTAACGTTGTTTAATATTGTGCAGGTAGCGCTTGCCAAGAACCGAATGCACAAGAATGGTGCAGAGATGTGGGTGAGGCTTTCACTCCGTACATGAAGCAAGTATTTGGAACAATTAAAGAGGCAGTGGAATTTTACAAAATCTACGCACTGGCTTGCGGATTTGACGTAAGAAGGTATACAACAAAGCGATGGCACAGTGGTGAGATAAAGTCAAAGCTCCTAGTCTGTAACAGACAGGGTTTCACGAAATCCGTTAAAGCTGTTAACAATACACCTGCGGCCATGAAAGATGTTAACGATGCAGCTGGGGGAGGAGTTGTTACAGCTGTTAACAATACACCTGAGGCTGTGAAAGCTGTTAACAATGCAGCTGCGCCCTAAAAAGAAGACGAAAGTCCGTCATTGCGGGTGCAAGGCAAGGATCAGGCTGTTCAATAAAGGAGGCATTCTCAGGATTGATAGGTTCCACATCGGCCACAACCACGAACTGATCTCACCAAAAGACAGAGAATTCCAAAAGCTGTCGAGGAACCTGACAAAGTACCACAAGCAACTGATCTTGAACAATTCGCGGGTATGGAGTAACACAATTTCTTTTATAGAATAACATTTAAGTAAGATAGGTGTAACATCGTTTTTTTGCTAGAGTAACAGAGCTGGATTAGTCCAGTGTGTGCATAATCTAATTACTTTTGCTAGAGTAACACCAGTGAATCTATAAAGTAACAGTACTTAAGAATTAGAGTAATACAACTGGTGTATTAATGTTAAATTGTCACAACGCTTGATTCTTGTTTTCAGCTGAATATCGGCGCAACACGGACGTACAACATGTGCAAGGAGCAGGTGGAGGGGTTCGCAAACGTGGGTGCGAGCTTGGTTGACTTCAAAAACTGGGGAAGAGATATAAAGTGCTTCCTACATGAGAGGGACGGTCAGCTATTCATCGATCGTTTCAAAGACATGGCTAAGAATAGGAGGGGTTTCTATTTCGACTAGACCTGGACGAAGATGGGAGTGTGAGCAAGGTTTTCTGGGCTGACGGTGAGGCGCGGCGAAACTACCAGTTATTTGGGGATGCAGTTTCGTTCGACCCGACATACGGGACGAGCAAATATAAGATGATATTCACGCCGTTCACCGGCGTTGATCATCACAAACGATCGGTAACTTTTGCTGGGGCTCTGATAGCGCACGAGGATTATGAGTCGTTCGTCTGGGTGTTTGAGAGATTTCTGACAGCAATGGGAGGTAAGGAGCCGGTGTATATTATTACCGACCAAGATCCGGGTATTATACCATCCGTAAGGGAGATGTTTAAGACGGCGCTACACCGTTTCTGTATGTGGCATATCTTGAACAAGGTTCCTACAAAATACGGTGCATCGCGGAGTGACTACCAGGATTTTTTTGAAGAGATTGAATGCTATAGTATGGGATGTGGATATTGATGGAGATGAGTTCGACGCGGAGTGGCGTGACTTAATGGAGGAGTACCATGGGAGTGATGTCGAGTGGTTTTCAACTACATTCTCCATTAGGGAGCAGTGGGTGATGGCACATTGCAGGGATTTAAAGATGGGCGGCTTAATGCAAACAACGCAAAGGTCGAAGAGTGAGAACAGTTTCTTCAAAAGATTCGAACAAAATTCGGGGACATTGGTCAAATTCTGGATGCGATTCGAGAGCGCCATGGACCAGCAACGGTATACACAAAAAAAACTCGACAACGACAATGTTCAAGCCTCTCCAAAGACAGCAACCCACCTGCCAATTGAACATCGCGCTGCTAAAATTTACACCCACGCCGCATTTGAAGAATTTCAGGAGGAGGTGAAATTTTCTGTGGGCACTTGCAGCGTGAGGGGCTTCCTTGTCAAGGACGGGGTAGAGGAGACACTGGTGAGGGATGCTACATGAGATAAAGAGTTTACGGTCCAGTATATATCAGGTACTGCTTAAACTCACTCATGCGCTGACATTTGGTTCATGTGATAGCAGAGTTGTTATAAAAGTAACACCAGTCAGTCCTTACAGTAACACATATATTGAGTTACAGTAACGGATGATAGCATTTGGACATCTGCGTTTGATAAGTTTAGTTTGTAGTGCCTATTTTGCTATGTTTTGGTCCCATTTTCCTTGTGGAATCGCTCCTTGGGAGCAATTTATGGGCTACTTATGCTTCTTCTAGTTCGTTTTAGGTTCCCGAGACCATACATGAAGAATTGGAACGATTTCGACTCATTTCATACACTTTTGCAGCCAACGAAGAGAAGGAACGATCACCTGGTGCCTTGGATTCGATCCCGAGACCTTGGGACCCATTCCCAAGCCCCTTAGACTCGTTCCCGAGCCCCGAGAATCGATGAGAAGCCCATAAGAAGCAAGGAGAGACTGAAAAGTTCTTATTGGAGGCCTACAAGACCCTTCCCGGGCGGGATAATGGCTTTCCCGACCGAGAAGGGGTGTACAAAGCGAGAGGTTGCTGTTTTGAGCCGTCTCGGCCGAGACCAACCTTGTCTCGGTCGGGACCATCCCTTCCCGGCCGAGATGGGGCCGTCTCGGTCGGGACGGGGGTGTTGCAGCCCGTGTGCACTTTCTTTCTTCTCCTTTCATTCTTGGAACCCTATATATACCTCCTCTTGTAATTTTGTGTTATGTTTGGGGATTACCCAAAAACCCTAGCCTAGTTTAGCATAGATTAGTGTAGATTAGTCCTTAGTTAATCTTTAATCCTAGTTTAACTCTTGTAATTTGGGAATTCTTGAAGAATCCAACCAAGATTGACAACCTTGGTTGATGTATTTGGGTTTTCTTCCATTTATGCAAGATTTCTTCTTTTCATCTTCTCTAGTATGGTATAATCTTCTTTTCCCTTCTTTTTATCTTTGTTTATCAATCAAGTTTCAATCTTTAGTTCTTGTTTATTGTTTTGTTCATCATCCTTGTTAGTTTCACATATGCAAGTTTGGTTGTTTGAGTTGGTTCTTCTTGTTAGTGTTAGTTTGAATTTAGATATGTTTGTGTAGACTCTTGCTAGGGTTAGTAAGGTGATTTGGGTGTTTAATGGGTGATTAAGGGCTTGTTGGAGATGTTGGTGGAAGTTTTGGGTTTCCTCTTGGTTTGATGCATGGTACATGTTTGTTGAAATGCTTGAACGACTTGTAGATGCATATGCTTGTTTTTCTTGCTTTTCTCTTGTGGGTAATAGTTTGCTTGTGGGTTTGGTTCCCTAACTACGTAGCGAGAGCCTGGTGAGGACGACCTCTAGGTTGGTCTACGTAGCGAGAGCCCGGATGCGACTTAGGCCACGATAGCACGCTAGTAACCCCGTTTGTCATTGTGTGTCTCCAAGATGGGTTCTAGGAGGAACCTCTAGGTCGGTCTACGTAGCGAGAGCCCGGACTACACCTAGATGACCCGACTACCCCTTTACCTTAGCTCTTCCTTGACCATTTCATTGCCCCTTTGAACCCGACCTAATCCTAGCCCGTTTCCTTATTTGTTTTCTCCGTCACCTTAGTCGTAGCCTTAGTCTTCTCCCCTTCTTATTACTCTAGTTTAGCCTAGTTAATTAGTTGACCTAGTCTCGTATTTAGGTGACCTTAGTCTAGACGCCTCTTACCGTCCCCGTGGATTCGACCCGACTTGCCCTAGCTACCCACTAGGATCGGTTGGTTATATTATTGACGGTGGGGACGTGACAATTCCTCACCATCAATTTGGCGCCATTGCAACAAGGAAACGGGGCCAAAACCACTTTTTGTGCCTCTTGTCAAGGATTTGAAGCTTGCTAGTGATTGGAGACGATGCTTAGGGAGGAAGAGGTTGGTGAAGCTCGTAGGATGGATAGACCCCGGAGACAACACGAAAGATGACGTTGGGTCTTTTGAGGACTACTTCTTGCCTCCTCCTTGGAGGCCGTGGAGGATAGCTTGGGTTGAGCACTCTGTGGGCCTTCATTACGATGTCGGTCGTGCGTTTGACTTGCTCCTCCAAGCCCTTGAGGGCTATGGTTGAAGAATGGGAGTCCACCATCCTCGGTTTGACGGAGTTCCTAAAGAACCGTCATGTTGTATATTCCTCTTTGCTCTTCTCCTTAGTTTCTTGTTTTTGTAATTGTGTTTGCGTGTTTTGATTGTTAGGTTCTAGGACTTATTTTATTTTGTAGAATTCTTGTAATTTGGAATTTTGTTGAGTGATGTGAGGGAGGGGTTTCTAATGATTATTGTTAAGTTGTGTAGGATGATTGATGTTTGAAGGTGATTTTATGAGTTTTGGGGGTAAATGCTTGAAGCGATCCTGGGAGCGGTTCTATTATTGATTTTTGGGAGCTTTGATGAAGCTATGTGCTTAGGTGAATATTTGAAAATCAAGAGAAGCTCCACTTATATCTCCCATGATTAGCATCAAGTATTTCGTACTCGGTCTTCTATTTTTTCTGTCAAGTCTTGGCTCGGTGGGATTTTTATTGGAAGACGGGAGCTAGATGGTTGTTTTTGAGCTTACAATAAGCTTTTGGGGACGGGATTTCGGATCCCGAATTGTTATTTGTGGATTGGGAGGAAGGCTAGGTGAGTTCTTATTGAAAGGAAGCTTCAAAGGCATCCCGGACGAGAACGGGTTTTACTTGGGCGAGAAATGGTATCATCTCGGGCGGGATGACAACTCTTCCCGGGCGAGACGACCCCATCTCGGTCGGGTAGCAATGGCAAAAACTTACAGCTACTGGAGCACCGTCCCGGGCGAGACGAAGACCCGTCCCAGCCGAGAGGAGCCCATCTCGGTCGGGTTGATATGACACAAAATCGCAGCTACTGGAGCACCGTCCCGGGCGAGACGAGCTTGTCCCGGGCGAGACGAGCTTGTCCCGGGCGAGACGAAGACCCGTCCCGGCCGAGACGAGCCCATCTCGGTCGGGTTGATATGACACAAAATGACAGCTACTGGAGCATCGTCCCGGGCGAGACGAAGACCCGTCCCGGGCGGGACGAACCCTTCTCGGCCGAGACAGGCTGTTTTCAGCACTACTTCGTTTTATTACTCCTGCAGCCCGAACCCACCCAACTCATTAAGCCCGCCCCGCCCCTACTACTCCCCTCTCACACACTAATACCCAAACCCAACCCAACCCATTCCCATATCATACTAACTCATCTTCAACCTCCTTCATCTTCATAACACACAAAACCCCAATTTCCAAACCCCAAAACACCATAAATATACAAATACTCCACCAAATCTCATCAAATCACTTCCAAAACCACCCAAAATCAGTTTCTATCACATTAATACCTATCCTAGACCCATTTTCCACCATTTAAATCACCAAAAACGAAAAAAAATCGAGTTTTTATCACTATTTTTTCCAAAATCCGAGTTTGGGGTTTTGGTTTCAAACTCGATTTAGCTTGTTGGAGTTGGTGTTGGAAGCTTATTACACCATTTTTAAGCTTCTATTGTGTGTTTTTGTGGGTTCTAGCTAGTGTTTTTGGGTAAAATCCGAGTTTGGGTGTTCACCATTTTTGAAGCTTCTTCATCATTAATGTCTCCAAAGAAAAGAGGGAATGTGGTAGCAAGCAAGAAAAGGAAGAACGCTTCCACTTCTAGAGCCGAAATCGAGCCCGAGGTCGAGGTTGAAGAGCCGGAAATTCCTTGCCATCCGGATTTTCCTACCCTTACCTTTGGTTCGGAATGGCAAAAGGAGCAATTCTACAAGCTCCTTGGTAAGCCTCTTGAGCCAACTCGTTTTATTTGCAAAATCATACTTAGGAAGCTTGGCATCCTTGAACAATGTAGACAATTGTTTGTGGGTATGGGGTTGGAATTATTATTTAACATGCATGAGCGGACCTACAAGCAACTCACCCTTGAGTTCTTTAGTAGATTTGTTCTAAATACTAGAGTTGATCCACCCCGGGTTGCTTTTCGGGTGAACAATAGTGACTACAATTATACCCTCCCCGAATTTGGTGTTATTTTTGGTCTTCCACTCGTGTCTAATTGTAATGCACCCGCCGGTTTTAGTGAGATCGATGTTTGGAAGAGTATTACCGGTCTTAGCCTTGTAGACTTTCGACGGTTGTCTAACCGTCATGTCCACCACCCGGTTTTGCGCTTTTGGCATCGATTAATTGCGGGTACGATATTTGGGAGGCCCGAAATGAGCACCTTCACTCAACAAGAGTTAACCATACTCGGGGCCTATTTAAATGTTAAGAGTCAACCTAGGTTCACCCCCGACCTTTCCCTTGCCTTGGCTAAGCACTTTCTTAAGATAAGTAAGGCGGGGAAGAATGTGAGTGAGATTGTTCTCGGGGGGCTTATAACACACATAGCTAAGGCGGTAGATGAGAATTTCAGCGAGGAGGACTTGATCCCCGTACCGGAGGATACTACCATAGATGAGGACCGTTTGACTAGGTTCCATAAATGGATCGCCTATGAGAGAGAGCACAAGAGGTATCAATGGTTTACCTCGGGTCGGCCACACTTCACTTTGCCATGCCCTACGCTTCCGACCCTTGTGCCTTTGCGACATTCCCTAGTCCCGGTCCGAGAGCCTAACCTTTTAATGCCCGGTGCGGGAGGTGACCCTAGTGCCTCTTCCTCCCTTAGTCCGCATACACATGCTAATGTGAGGCCTCGACAGCAACCAACCCAACAACAACAACAGCAAGCTACCCGACCACTCCCCTCTTATCCTACACCCCCGGCATATGTGTGCGTTCCTTCGTACACCCCCTACACTCCATTTGCCTACCCTCATCCCCCGGCCGATCCAGCTATGGCCGCTATGCTTAATGCTCTACACATTGGGCATTATGCGAAGAGGAGGGACGACTACTATGCCCAGTACCCCGGCTATCACCTTCTTGCACAACAGGGGTATATTGATCCACATGGCAACCTTCCATCATGGTATAGACCCGAGTATTTCCCTAACCACGGTAATCTTAGTGGTAGTGGTGCCATGATGGATGATGAGGAGTACGAGGCCGAGGATGCCTTCGATATAAATGCGGGTATGGGTAATCAAGAAGCCGGTGAAGAAGATAAAGATGGAAATGATGATGATGAGGGCAACAATGAAAGTGAGAAAGGGGACGACGACGAGCATGGTGATGACTTTGATTAATGAAGCGATGGAGATGCGTTAGTTGCTAATCTTTGGTATGGCAACTTTCTTTTCTTTTCCGTTTTTGATTGCTCGTCTATTTTCTTTCCCCTTGTTATGAGTATTTTGTTGGCCCTCGGGGCCTTTGTGGTGATTGCTCCCGATTCTCGATGACGTGATTACATCGAGAATCATTTGAAAAATCCAAATATACAAGTCTTTTCTCTTTCTTTCTTTTATTTTTCTTTTAGTAAGAATTAGTCGGATTTAGGCGGAATCCGGGCTAGGTGACTTGATTACACCTAGTCCTCCCCGCCCATTTCCTTTTATTTTCCTTATTTTTATTTTCCTCCCCTTCCATATCTTTTCTTGTCTCGGCCCACGGTGACTTGACTACACCCCGGCCGGACACATTCTACCATTTTCTCCACTTTTCTTTTTGTTGTTTAGCTTTATTTTCGTAGTTTCTTTTCTTTTGTGCTCCCATGCACTACGGTCGAGCATGAGGACATTGCTCGGCTTGAGTGTGGGGGAGCGATATTCTATCATAGTTAGTTTTATTTTCGTAGTTTTTTGAAAAATCTTGAAAAAAACCCTAAAAATTTGAAAAATTTCTTAAAAAATCAAAAATATTTTCTTTTGCGTGTTTTCATTTTTATGTCATTATATCGTATATATGTTTTGTTGTCCGTGTTTTGCCTCCCTTTTTCCTCTTAGGTCGCCCAATCACTGCTAACTTTGGAAGGCTTTCAAGACATCCGGTAACGCCTTTTATCCATTTTTCCTCTTTACCTCTTGTGATGTTCGGAGGAGATTTGTGATGATGTGTGCTCGGGAGGAGCTTTGTAAAGTTTGGTGTTGGTTGGTTGTTTATTTGGAAGTTAGGGGTGGTGTTTGTTCCCTTTGTTTGTTTGTTTTGTTTTGTGGCCTTTTGTCTCTTTTTCTTTCGTTTTCGTCGCGTCTTTATTTTGTGTTGTGTAGATGTGTCTTGTGTGTAAATGGGTTTTCGAAAACCCGGTTTAGAGGCTAGTGTGCGAGTGTTTACTTTCCCTTCCTAGTGGTATAAATCGAGTCTTGGACTTTAACCTAGTAGAATGACCCTAAATCAATGAATTCGTTGGTCCTTTACCTTGAGTCCACCTAGCTTACTAGGGATTTACTACGGGATTTGCATTTTTGACCATTATGACCACCCACGGTGTGAAAAGGCCTTGGTTGCCGAGTCCCGTCCCTTAGGTGACCGTGTTTAGGATTGTTTGATTAGTCCAAGTTCTCCCCTTTTTGTGGGTTTGAAGGGAAAGCGCGCTCCCAACTCTCCCATTCACCTACCTCCTACACATATCCACACAATAAATTGCAATTTGTTGAATTCTCTCTTTCTTGTTACACAGAGAAATGCCAAAAAGCCAAATCATGCCAAAAGGGGCAAAGAAAAAGAAAATGAAAAAAAAAATGAAAGAAAGAAAGAAATGAAGACAAAGAAAAGGCACAAAAGCCAAAAAGAAAATAGAAAAGAAGAAAAAGAAATGGCATGGCAACACACAAAGCATATATGCAAAAGAAAAGAGAAAATGCCAAAAGAAAATCGTCTCACAAAAAGATCCTAACCCCACAAAAATAAGCCTTTTTCCGACTTTTGCCGTGAAGAGCCTACCGAAGGACCGAGTCCCTAGGAAGGATGATAGCGACAATGGTCGGTCTTCCCTCACTTTGCAAATATTTCCACCTTTTTACTTGGACTAGTTAGGCGGTTTTAGACATGGGACGACTCTCTTGGCTCATCGCTAAAGGGGGCGGGTCTTCACTTACCTACAGTGTCGACTAACACCGTGGTTCATCACTTTCCATCCCGCCGATCGTCCCGTAGTACGTTCTTAGAAAGTTAGGAGGACCTAGGTAAGTTACCAACGTTTTTGTTGCTTTATCGTCATACTATTAGGGTTTAGTTCATCTTGGTTTTTATTGCTAGCTTGGGAACGTTGTCACTTGCCTCGAGTCCTAAACCGGTGCTTCTTTCACCGCTTGTTTGAGGGAAGCGGTATTTGTTTTCTTTTGGGTGCAACCGATTATTTGTTTGTTTGTGTATTTGTTTGTTTATGTGCTTTGTGTCCGGTTGCATCCACAGTTTTGTCGCAAGACCCCACTTGCCTTGCGGAGTGCACTTTTCCTCTAAGTGCACTCGCGTGAGTTGAAAGGGCGTAGGGTGCGCTAATACCCGCTCGGCTAGTTTATTAGTTAGTATGTGCTTACTCGAGGGCGAGTAAGGGTTAAGTGTGGGGGAGTTGATAAGTGTAGTTTGTAGTGCCTATTTTGCTATGTTTTGGTCCCATTTTCCTTGTGGAATCGCTCCTTGGTAGCGATTTATGGGCTACTTATGCTTCTTCTAGTTCGTTTTAGGTTCCCGAGACCATCCATGAAGAATTGAAACGATTCCGACTCGTTTCATACACTTTTGGAGCCAACGAAGAGAAGGAACGATCACTTGGTGCCTTGGATTCGATCCCGAGACCTTGGGACCCATTCCCGAGCCCCTTAGACTCGATCCCGAGCCCCGAGAATCGATGAGAAGCCCATAAGAAGCAAGGAGAGACCGAAAAATTCTTATTGGAGGCCTACAAGACCCTTCCCGGGCGGGATAGTGGCTTTCCCGACCGGGAAGGGGTGTACAAAGCGAGAGGTTGCTGTTTTGAGCCGTCTCGGCCGAGACCAACCTTGTCTCGGTCGGGACCAGCCCTTCCCGGCCGAGATGGGGTCGTCTCGGTCGGGACGGGGGTGCTGCAGCCCGTGTTCACTTCCTTTCTTCTCCTTTCATTCTTGGAACCCTATATATACCTCCTCTTGTAATTTTGTGTTATGTTTGGGGATTACCCAAAAACCCTAGCCTAGTTTAGCATAGATTAGCATAGATTAGTGTAGATTAGTCCTTAGTTAATCTTTAATCCTAGTTTAACTCTTGTAATTTGGGAATCTTGAAGAATCCAACCAAGATTGACAACCTTGGTTGATGTATTTGGGTTTTCTTCCATTTACGCAAGATTTCTTCTTTTCATCTTCTCTAGTATGGTATAATCTTCTTTTTATCTTTGTTTATCAATCAAGTTTCAATCTTTAGTTCTTGTTTATTGTTTTGTTCATCATCCTTGTTAGTTTCACATATGCAAGTTTGGTTGTTTGAGTTGGTTCTTCTTGTTAGTGTTAGTTTGAATTTAGATATGTTTGTGTAGACTCTTGCTAGGGTTAGTAAGGTGATTTGGGTGTTTAATGGGTGATTAAGGGCTTGTTGGAGATGTTGGTGGAAGTTTTGTGTTTCCTCTTGGTTTGATGCATGGTACATGTTTGTTGAAATGCTTGAATGACTTGTAGATGCATATGCTTGTTTTTCTTGCTTTTCTCTTGTGGGTAATAGTTTGCTTGTGGGTTTGGTTCCCTCACTACGTAGCGAGAGCCCGGTGAGGACGACCCCTAGGTTGGTCTACGTAGCGAGAGCCCGAATGCGACTTAGGCCATGATAGCACGCTAGTAACCCCGTTTGTCATTGTGTGTCTCCAAGATGGGTTCTAGGAGGAACCTCTAGGTCGGTCTACGTAGCGAGAGCCCGGACTACACCTAGATGACCCGACTACCCCTTCACCTTATCTCTTCCTTGACCATTCCATTGCCCCTTTGAACCCGACCTAATCCTAGCCCGTTTCCTTATTTGTTTTCTCCGTCACCTTAGTCGTAGCCTTAGCCTTCTCCCCTTCTTATTACTCTAGTTTAGCCTAGTTAGTTGACCTAGTCTCGTATTTAGGTGACCTTAGTCTAGACGCCTCTTACCGTCCCCGTGGATTCGACCCGACTTGCCCTAGCTACCCACTAGGATCGGTTGGTTATATTATTGACGGTGGGGACGTGACAAATCCTCACCATCAGCGTTGTGAATGCTTAAAGTAACACTGAACATGCATTAAAGTAACACCTCACATTCTTAAAAGTAACTCATTCTAACCTCCATTACATTTTGCACGCCATTACCTCCATTATAACTGTTGTGTCTGCTTATTGAAAAGATAGATAATATATTGTTATTGACGCGTTGTTTTGCGTGTGCAATGTCACATTAATATGTCGTCATCTTTCCATGTACGTGTGAATCAAGCTGCACATGTCAGCTGTTTAATTTACGAGGGATACCGTGTCGACACGTAATCTGGATATATTTATCAAAAGGGCTGACCACTATTCCCGAAAACATGGTAACCAAAAGGTGGACAAAGGAGGCTGTTCGCACTGCTCGAATCAGTGATGAAGGATTAGACGGCGAAGACATTGACATCATCGACGGAAAACAGATCGAGATGTCGAAATTGTGGTCGGAAATCCATGAGACCAAGGGACTTCTAAAGGCAGAAGAAAAGAAAGATGTGGAAAGCTTATGCGGATTAATTCGGGAGTTCAGGTTGCAGAGGCAGCCAGTTTCTGGTGGCGGAAATGTTGGCAAGACACATGAAATTGAAAATATGCTCGGGTGTACGACCTCTGACAATATCACGATACTCCCCCCAAAGATTTCTAAGACAAAGGGCAGCGGAAAGCGGATGTTATCAAGCAAGGAAAAGAAGGTCGCACTTTCAAGAAAGCCGAAACGCATGTGCAATAACTGCAAACAGATGGCGCACCATGACAAATGAAACTGTCCAAATCCGTATGCAGCACGACTCCCTAAATAGCCTACTAAACCACACAATGATGAGGATGAGGAGGACGAAGAAGATGAAGACATCGAAGGAGAGGAAACTGAAGAAGACACCGAGGAGGACGAATAGGAGGAACAAGTGTTTTGAGAATACTCGATTTTTTTGTCATTCTAAGCGTTTTTTCTTTTTTCCTGGTCTACACGAAAAACTAATGCCATACGGATTTTTGAGACATAGTGTTGTGCTGCATTGCAATTAACACTACATTTTATTTAATACATGTGGTTTTTTGGAGAAGTAACCGATCTCATGACTGTAATATCATTATAATAACACCATTAATCTCTTAGAGTAACACAGTTTGTTCATTATAGTAACATTTACAGTAGAGTAATACCAGCAGAGGTTAACTAAAGTAATTCCCATAGTAATACAAGCAGAGTTTAACAGCTTCTTTCCATTGATGACAGTCGACATACCAATGCAATCAGACAAGTATCTAAACAATACAAAAGTACCAACATTTGTACCTTAAAAAACAATTTATGAAGGCTTCTGGAATTGACTGTAATATCATCACAATAACACCATTGATCTCCTAGAGTAACATAATTTGTTCATTAGAGTAACATTTACAGCAGAGTAATACCAGCAGAGTTTAACTAAATTAATCCCCATACCATTCACAGCTTCATTCCATTGCTTATAGTCAAAATACCAATGCAATTAGACAAGTATCTAAACAATACAAAACCATTAATTCGTAGTTAGACAAGTATCTAAACAATGATTCAGTAAAAAAAAAAATTTTTTTCGGCCCTTTGTTGTCTTGCTCTTGCCCTTGGCACCGTCAATGATCTTTTGTCTCGCGTCCGTATACTTGTTCACGTTTTCCAACAACCGCGACCGCACCTTGTTCCTGTCTGCCAATAGAAGTGTGGCTGCAAGTTGGACCACCAAATATCGTCTGTTGACCTTCCTTTCAAGGTCGATGTGGTGGAATGTACAGCCCTCGTACATCAACATGTGCATCATAAGGAAGATTCCCGACTCGTCCCAAGTTGCGTCTGCTTTCTGCCACTTAAACTTGACCTCTCTAAACTCGTATGTAACGATATCAGATGCATCAGGGACTTTGAGCTTGTCGAGATAATCGCTAATTGTTGACACCTGTGAGCATCACAGAGACGTTATTAGGAGAAAAACTGATGGTCGTGTGCACTAACAACTACTAGCATACATATACTGATCGGAAAAAGAGCACTAACCATTAACCTTGCGGCCTTGTACAATCTTGTTTCCTGGACGTTCGTGTAACGTTGGTGGTCAAGGAGATCTATTGTCCTATCCTTACGGTTAATGCACACGCATGAGTAGTACTCATTGATGTTGATCGGAATAAAGGTAAGATCAGCTTCCAAGTTAAGAGAACGACAACACTTCCTTCTAAAAAGATCGAGATGGGACATCAAGATGTCCACTGCCTGCGTGGATGGGCCGTCTTCATAATCATCAATCATACCATAAGGGCAGTCCTACAAACATATTCAATGTGTATCAGACTACTAGAATAAATATACAAAAAAGGATACAGATTAAAGTAACACATTTTCTGTACTACAGTAACACCAACAATGCTTTAAAGTAACACAATATTTAAGTAACAACAAAGAGTTAATGTACCACAAAGAAAGTACTAGAGTAACAAAACGTGCGAATTAGAGTAACACATATAAACAATTTAACGTACCAAATGTGTATTAAGAAGTAACACGTCTTATGCATTAAAGTAACGCACTTCCATCATTAAAATAACACCATACATGTGTTGATACATTATGAACTTGGCTCTTAAGCAAAACATTATGTGAGGAACATGTGTTCTCCTAGAACAATGGTGATAACTATATACGCAAGCAGATGCAACAGTAATGCGTACCTTCTGTCGTATACCAAAGTATGCCATCGTGGGTGTCTCGACCGAAGTAGCGACGGGAGATGAAAGCCTGTTCAATAGCATCGACCAGCATTCGACGATGCACGACGCCATTTTCTGGCCCGATAACATTGAACGTATGTCACTCCGCTCAATTGAAGCCAGTGATGAATAGTTTGCAACTTCCTCGCTGAACGAAAAAAAAAACCCAATCAAAAAATCTGTTTTAATATTCACCGATTATTAATGTTACAGTAACTGCATACCAATTATCTAGTGTTCCAAGCTCCACAAGGCAGTAGTCCACGACGTGTTTGCGACGGATGGCGATATGGCTTAACAACGTCCTGTTGTTCGCAAGAAATGGTGACAACATAGGGGAGTCCGCATCTTCATCGCCGCAGTCAATTGAGCATCCAAGTCCGTCACCCTTACCACGGTTTCGGCTCTTCAGGACAGATCTAGTCCGCGTAGACAACTCAGATTCAGGCATAGTTTCTGCGGCCGGGGTTGTAGGGTCAGGAGTCGACAGTCGGCTCTTCTTCGGCGGGCGTTCCTCATAATCTGCCTCGCCTGCCCTCTTGACGGTTTCCCGGGTAGACCCCACAACACCAGATATTGTTCTCTCGATGGCGATGTTTGCTTTATCGTTTAAGAACTCCCTCACCCTCGCTATAACCTCGTCTCTATCCTTATTGATATCGCACAGGACCAGGGTTGCTGCAATCTCCGCTCTGAATAGGTTGTTCGCCTCCATTGTGCCTAGGCAACAGTCAAACACTTCCCCCCGGTACAGCATCATGTGTATCATGAGATACACACCGCAGTCGTTCGCCGAGAACCCTCCACCCTGCCATGCGAATGGGACGTTGACAACAGGGAACTCCGCGACAGCCGAACCCTTTGCGATACCTTTTTTGGCCACGTACTTTCCCAATTCCACAACCTTGATTATACAAAAAAGACATATAAGGACTGACAACTGACAATGCGTGTCCTGGTGTATAGAATGATGTCCGAATATATTTAACATAAGTACACTTACCGCAATTTTCGCCATACCGACGTATGGTAGGCTTTCAAAATCCTGCCCTTCATAACTCCTGTTGTCGAGGAACTCAATCTGCTTTGACAGGAAGTTGATACACGCACAACTGTAGTGGTCGTTGTCGTTGGAAAGCACCGGGATGAAGACCTGTTATTTGGTAATAAAGTGATTAGCGATTATTGTTAAAGAGCTGTAGTAAAGGGTCCCCCGTTTGAGTGTTTCATATAGACGTACCAAGTCAGAGTCTAGCCGTAAGATGTCTTTATTTACTTCGGTCCAAATATCCCAAAAGTTTATTACAATAACACATCTTCTGCATTACAGTAATACATGGTCATACATTACAGGGTGAGAGTCAGAGTAACACGTCTTCTGCACTACAGTAACACATGACCGTCTTTGAAATAACACCATACACGTGACACAGTAATAAATCGACTTCTTACAGTAACACATCAAGTTTATTACAGTAACAGCGTATGGGCATTAAAGTAACACCAAGTTTAATGCACGAAAAAGATGAAACCCCGATACCACAACAGTCTTTGATGAAAATAAATTAATTATAGGACACAAACGCTGCAAACTTAATCAATCATATAATTAGCGAAAAAGTAAATGAAATCAGAAAAAGATGTAAACTAAACCTAGTTCTTCAGCAAAATAATCGAATATTAGCGAGTTACCTTGATGATAATGTTTTCTTGAATGTAACCTTGCTCGCGATGAAGGTGAGCGATTGATTTGAGTTGAGCGAGCGATTGAGTTGAGTTGAGAGATTGAGTGTTCAGGTGTGCTTGAGTTGAGCGGACGTTTGAATAAGATGAGGAATGATGAAGGTGAAGGGTTTAGTTAAGCGAGCGTTTGAATGCAAAAAAAAAAATGAGATGAGAGAGAAATAGTAGTTGGCGGTAATCTAGGGAGGAGAGAGGATTTTTTTTTAATTTTTTTTTCCAAAATTTGGTAGTTACTACCTTAATTACTACACACAATCTCAACCATTCATCCCCTTTAGATCAATGGCTCTAAAGAGGACTCATGGACTCAAAAAAGATAAAAGGACTCACTTGATCCTTCCCCCCTCTCTCTCTCTCTCTCTCTCTCTCTATATATATATATATATATATATATATATATATATTGATGAGAAAGTAGTCGATTTTGTTTTAAACACATTTTTAGTTGAGACTATTTTTCCTAATAATTTCTCATTTGTCTACGATTAATTATTTTTAGTAAAATCAGTATTATTTATTGATGAAATCTATGTGCTAAAACTAATATGAAAGCTTTATAAAATCACGTTTAATTTATAAAACTCATTGACTCAATTAATATTGATATCGTTTTTCTTAAACATCTCTTTTCTAAAATTTATTGTTTTAACTCGATTTCCTAATTATTTATAAAATACTATATATTGACTTATTATATTTTAAACCAAAATATTTTGAGTAACGAATTTAGAAAAATATTAAAGTTACGATAACGACGATAATAATAAGATGTTAATTTCGTTGGAAATGCTATTTTAATACATTTCACTTATTTTAAGAACTTACGTATTTTCTGTAACAAAATTTCTATTTTAAGTAAGTTTCTAAAATTAGTAAGTTTATATTTATAGAAAGTTTCCCTTTTAATATAAAATGTTTATTTCTTTTATCTTCGTATTATTATAATGATTATTATTCTCAATATCGATAATGGCTTTGCTTTGGAGTTATGAAATAAGGACAAGTGTGAGGTTTAGAGTAATATATTCTAGGGTTTACATTTTTGCCATCAACTATAAGGCTGGTGTGTCTTTATGGGGCACACTGGTTGTTGAACCGAGCATATATGGTGTTCGGGAGTGTGTGTACATTTTGACCTTAAACTCGTGTCTCGCAGTGTAGGACGTCGTCGGGTTGAAGTGAATATTTATGGTGCTCGGGAGGGGTGTGCATATTATCTTAAACTAGGACCACGCATTTATAGTCGCCGTCCTATTATGGTTGAGTAGCCTAGTTAGAGACCGATGTTTGATTTGTTTGAACTAAGTTGTCGAAGCTAGTTTTAGTATTCTCCTAGTGAAAGTCTAGCCGTCGACACTAATCCTATCCATAACGCAATTTTTGAATATTTTTATTATTATCGATACATTTTGGTTTGCAGGTTGGCAAATATTTGAAGTTTTCTTCTGAAAACTTGTTCTGATTTTATTGTTCCAATATTTTAAGTTTTCTCCGAAAGCTTATTTTTATTATATCATTTAATGTTTTCCATTTTAATTATTTTGATATAATAATACTATTATTTTCCATATGATATAATATGGCTGGGAGAACGTCCGAGTTACTCCCCACTAACGTGCACTAGTAGAAAAACTTGGATTTGAGGCTCAATAAAACTCTCCATTAGAGGCATCTTTTATGATGTCTCATACGGAGGGGCCGCACATCGAAAATTATAGTGCGGCGTCTTTTAGAAGCATCAAATAGTGGACTATTTGCGGCATTTTCTAAAACTGACGCCTCAAATACTCTGAACGTTTTGCGGCGTCTAAGGGTAAAACGCCTCTAATGACACCTTTTTTGGCGGTGTTTTTTGGTATATGACGCCTCAAATAAAACTAGAATTTGATGCACATTTACAATTCGACGCTACAAATATCACCATATTTTACATATTTAATTGGATCATTAGAAGCGTCTACTCCAAATAAATATCGCAAGCAATTTTATTTTATTTAAAAAATATATAATTTTTTTGGATAATTTCGACGACAACCATTTGCATTTCAATAAACAAATAAAATTCTTACATTATCCATCGAAATCTACATACATACATTCACATGTCCAAAAAGTGGCATGTATACAATTCCAACCTCAATTAAACCAAACAAGTCGTGCCAAAATGCTCCAATTAACTAGTCTACTTCAAGTACAACAACGATTCGTAAAGCACGTAGCCCACTTATCCCGTAATTCATTCATCTCATCTTCACCGTAGGTGTAGGGTTGCTCATTTTGTAAGATCCAAACCTTAAAAACACACAAGAACGACTTATTATCAAATGAACACAAAAATATGATAATAAAGTTGTATATTCATGTAAGATGGTCGTATGTAGCTTATAATATCAACGAGATTGCAATGAACTAATTAAACAAACACCCACCTCACAAATTTTATTTACTACTACAAACAATGCCTTCAATGTTACTACAAATGATTATTTTAATTACTTTTAAAACTACGTAGAAACAAAATAAAAGTTTTCACTTTACTTACCAGTCAATGACCATCTTCACACGTAAATTTCTACAACTAATTTTATAACACCTCCGTCTCATTCATTATTTTCCCAAAAATTCTATTAAAAAAACAAATAACTCATACGGAAAAAGTAAGTTGTATCATAAATCATTATCGGGTGATATCAAATATGAATCGAGTTATGTCGACCACTGATTCTGAGCTATGATCAATTGCATGCGGCTAGATATGAGCTAATTAGTCAGATGGGTTGGTTTGTCTACTAACAAGCCAAAAACAGAGAGCTTTGACAAGGGAAACAGATGGAGCGGGCATATTGCATATTGCATAGAGCTGAAGAATTCAAGTGTAACTAGAATGATTGGGATTATTACAAAAACCCGAGGTTTGAGGTAGGCTAATCTCAGGCTCTAACATAGCATCTCACAGTGTGTTAAAAAAAATATAGAGATTTAAGATAACATTACATACAAAGGAGGAGGTCAGAGAAGAGCCTTTTAGGGTGCGACTGCAATCTCGGTTTCTTTCTTATTCTTCATCACTTCCTTCCACTTCTCTGCATTGTCAATAATCTCTCCTGTCTTTATGAGGTATCGCACTTTGCTTCCATCCTCTAGCACTTTATGCCCCACCCAACTGGTCACTTCTTTCTCTTTTGAGTACAACATCACGTTTGAACTGTGAATCGGTCCCCTCTATCTGCCATCCACAAATCATAAACAATTACTTCATCAGGCTTGAAAATTATCACAACAGGCTCAACAATACCATTTTTGGTATTCTGTTTGATTGTTGGATTTCTTCTACATTTACACTAGGAATATTTACTGTAGAGTACTAATGACTGTCAAAAACAATTCACAAATACAAGGTAGACTCGTCAAACTCTGACCAAAATTGTATGGAGTTAAAAGCTATTCATAGGTCATCCAACACGAATACCAAATTTAAGGTTAGTTTACACTTGATTGAGTTGAACCCTGACCCAGCTTGACTCGGACGTATAACTTTAGATTAGAAAAAATTGTATAATGAGTACTTCACAGATGCATAAATTTATCAAAAAAAAATATATAGCATTTTGTATATATTTTAATTTGAGTCTAACAATTGATAAATATTAAAGAAAAATATTGTTAAAAGCTGAGGTGTGAAAATGTATTTGAAGCAGCAATTAGATACCTCAGAATCAAGCTTTGTATCGCATGAAGAACTGCATCCGCTTCTTATACTATGACTGTAATGACTCTATGAGGCAACACATCTAGAATGAGAAGCCAACTGCTTTGTATCGCATGGAAAGCAACAATTGCGGATAAAAGTTACGCAAAAGTTGTTTCTCCCTCTTTTTATATAGTTAAAGAGAAACTACTATCAAAGGAGGATAAAAGGAGAATCTACTATCAACTCCGCCGTCTTCACCCCTACCATCTCCGGTATGCTTAAGATAATACTTCATAGTTCACACTCATTTCAATTTCATAAAATCTTATACAACAATAACAATATGACCCCCTTCGAAACATAACACATCGGTGAGACGGTGACTGGACGTGGCAAACAGGTGAACTGGTCAAATCGGATCAACTTCTAGTCCAGACCATTTTCGTGTTTTTAATTTTCAACTTTACTGCAATTTTAGGGCCATTCGGGTTAGGTCAAGTCAAAGCTAAATTGACCCCACCCAACTATTATATTTATAGTCTGTTTCGGAGCACGGAGTAGTTGCATCAGGATTCAGACATGCATGGAATGAATCTATCCATAGTCTAAAACTCTATATAAAGACAACATGCATGCCTATGTAAACATGCAGTCTCAAGGACAAAAAATTGGTCAAGAATCTTCAAGGAATCTTATCATTTTCCCATTAAGAAAATAAAACAAAAGCAACCGAGATCAGAAGAATATTCTTGTGATATCGACTTAAATTTGTAATCTCTTACTATCTAAAACAACTAAAAACCTCAAATGTTATAGCTTTTCTTCACTTTGAAGATTAATGGGTACTACTACTAGTACTAATGTTAGCCAAAATAAAGAAGATGATAGAACTACTAAAATAGCAAGTAGTAGAAAATATGTAGATAAGTGGAAGTTCCCAAAAATCACACTTAACATGTTATACGAGAATAAACCCTTAAGGTTTTTCCCGAACTATGTCATAAAAGACAATGAAAAATCCGTCATATTAAATATCTCCAACAAGTTTAAGACCTACAATCTAATTCACCACGACTTCGTAAAGAGGTTCACCAAGTCGAAACACAAGTTCCAGCACCTGGGTCCGGATATGCGAATTGAAGACCTGAATATGCGAATTGACTCGGCCTACCCCTACGTCAATTTTCTAGTACTACGCTTTATTCCTAAACTTTTCTCGTCCCATGTCCTTTTCTCAGAGACTGCAACTGGTTCGAAAGAACATTTGTCCAAATAAAAATGATTATAAGACTACTAAATATAAGCCCCAAGCTACTTTTATTAGTGTAATTATAATATACTGCAACTGGTACTTTTATTTTGCCGAGCTCAAGTATTAACTTCACCTAAATGGAGAACCCCTACTTCCATGTCTAATGTCTTCTGCAAATACTATAGTTCACCTAACAAGAAATATCATAGGAGTACTAACTGTAAGCCCCAAGTCCCTAACTTCAGTTTTTCTTCTTTAAAGTAGTGGTTTTCCAATTTTAGAGGATGGAAGTTTAGTGAGAATATAGACAGATATAGCTCAGAAATGATTGACAGTCTATTATGTTGATGTATTATAGCATTCATAATTGTTCACATATTTCTAAGAAGTTTCATTTTCGCTTAACCGCTCAATTGGACAACCAATATAGCCATTTGCATCAGAACCAAATTAAATTGAACCCAAATACTCTACTTTGAGAAATGAACTAAACCGTAAATTTGAAACAGGTGAAATCTCTCAAATTGACAAAACATCACAAAATGATCAAATTTCTATTTTGACTCCGTTTTAGATAGGAAACCAATACAATTCGCAGTAAAAAAGAAGAAGAGAAAAGTCGTGTTCTATTATTTAGACTCCGATTTCTTTTAATTTTCAGTTTTCACACCTCTACTAGACTACTACGAGTACTACTCTTCTCATGCAAACAGTACACACCTTCTACTACCTTCTAGTTTTAATACAAACATATCATTGTAGAGAAATTGTCCCCAAACTGAAATACAGAACAAGAATAAATTGAATGAAACAAAGGTTATCTGGAACAAAAAAGAAGACAAAATTCAACACAAATGAAAAAAAACTTCAATCAAGTAATTATCGACTCTATCCAATAAAAATCAACTTTGAGAAAGTAGTACCTCCACCATGGATTTCGATAGTGATTTTCCTTCGTCGTTTAACTTTTGTAACCTCATTTTTCTGCTTGTTTCGCCTAGGTATACTTTGCCAAAGTATTCTCAACATCTGCAATAGTAAATTTGCAAAGCTTTGTTATTGTTTCTTGTTTTTGACTGAGTTGTATATTCTACGTATATTTAACGAAACATTAAGTACAAATCAACCTCTCCACAATGAGCAAAACCAAAGTATCGACTATGGTACTATAAATTGGTCATATTCACTTTTTGAATTATTTGATTGTAGCCAGTTACTTACCGTAACATAAGAACACTATGATAACTTCTCCTTATTTGTACGCTAGCTACTTAATGGATAAATAAGAGGATCTCCTTCTACTTCTCCTTCTCCTTCTCCTTCTTCTAGATCTGCATGAATAAGGAGAACAAAATTAAGATCCTTTGGATAATGCAACCTTCTTGCACTTAATCTCAGATCTCTTCCTGATACAACCTGTATTCAAAAACCCCTGCAATGGATAAAAATAACAATGTTTTATTCATAAAACTTGTAGCTTGGCAGCCTTACAATATTGAGTTCTAATAACAAAGAAAGAACAAATAGGCCTTTGATCTTCACTGAAACAAACCAGTCACATAAACACATGAGCTGTCCAAACCAGCTCGTGTATCAAGCATTTTAGGTTGCCTGAATCGAGTGAACAGTAGCTTGCAATGACATATGTAGGCGTAAATTTCATTAATCTTTTCTTTCGTTTAAGATTTACTTCCAACTTGCAATAGACCAATAAAATTTGTTCAATATCATTACACAGATAATGAATTTAATAATTAACAGCTTGTAACCAAAATCTACAACCTAGAAAGAAGATAATTTATACTCCCTCCGATTTCTAATGTTCTTCACTCTGGCTTTTTAAGTGGAAACTCAAGCATCAATTTAAGGTGTTTCATTAGATGGCGTGGTGAAGTAAATGTCGTAAATACTTCGAGGTCTCCAAGTTGATCCCTGAAAGAATGCGGAGCTACAATCATCGAAAAACTAAGCAAATCCCAATGATTAGACATACATAGTCTGCCTCAGGCCATAGTTTCTTATAAGAGCACAAGGCTATGGATGACCCATGATGATATAATCTCCCCGAGAATTGAATCGACTGACTGCTAGTTCAGATTATAATAACAATGGTTCAAAAGGGTTCTTTTTTGTAGTACATTACAAACTAAAAGCTTATTAAACAATATTAAACGTAGCATCAAAGAATTCTATAGAGACCGTCCAATACAGATGGCAGCACATGCAAACCATTGATTAAGTAGTCATACAAATCCAAAAAACCTCATCTGAGACTGTCTTAAGCTTAAAAAGAACTCGTACTTAATAAAGACGTTCCTTTTTCATGATACGTGGTTCATTGAACAAAGTCATAACATTTTTATCATGCTAATAATGGAAGGAGAGGTACCCATCAAAGCAAGAGCAAAAAGGAAAGAGAGAAGAGAGACTTACAAGAGAAGATGGAGCAGGAAGAAAAAGAGAAGTTAGAAGGGGGAAGTTAGTTTATTAGGAGTAGTAGGAGTACGAGTGTAAGAAAAAGAGTGAGCGTGTGCAGTGAACAAGGCAATATTCACATGGCAGAGACGTAGGAAGTGAAGGAAATAGATCTCCAAGACAATCCTACTGACCATCATCATCATTCAGTCAAACAATAAATTAAATCAGCATCAGCATCAGCATGTTTGTTTAAAAACTGACTACACAAAGTCATTGAGTTTAAGTGATAACAAGATTGAGTTTAAGTGATTAAGGTCGCGGTGGTGGAGTAATAACAAGATTTAATGAGATTAGTGGAATGAAGGGACTAGGCTACCTCGTATAATTAATTAATTAATTAAAATTATTTATTTAATTAATTAACTACTGCTCATGTTCTGACAAAAAGTAATGACGGAATGGCACCCAAATCAGTGGTCTTACTTTCCTTAAATGTACTGTGGCTGGCTTCATGTTGTCTTAGCAATAGTAGAAGCAGTACTAGGAGGTCCTCTAGTGGGCCTTGTCGGGCTGGCGAAGACCCTACTCCTGGGCCTCCTACTCGTGTTGGGCCGGCGGCAGTTTTGAATGGCCAACATAGACAATAGTGAACAAACTATATGAACTTCATATTAATAATGCAAGCTCAAACAATTATTAGGGACATGAGCTACTTACAACATAGACAAATATGTATTTCGTAGCATGCTCTAAGAGAAAAAGGTAAGTACATGTAATATACCTTACTTGTTTCCTTTCAGACTTGGCATCTCATGTAAGAACGATACTCCGTACATCAATTTCATGTTAAGTTTCGTATAGACGCTTGTGTTTTATGTGATTGCACCATCCAAAAAATGCAATGAAGGTGATGCGACACCATTATAACTGCCACAAGAGGAATGAGTACTCAACTAAAATATAGAACGAGCATAAATTGAACGAAATGAAGGTGATAATTAATTCAAAAGCATCAAATTTTGGCTAAACTATTATTAATGAAGCAACATACTAAACAACCCATTAGCTAGATATCAATCAGAGCAAGAAGACAGGATGATATTTGTCCTAAAAACCTGTTCAAACCAGTTCAAACATGGGAATCAACCATCATATCAAATATGCATAATGATTTCGCACTACAGCACAAAAAAACAGGTCAGATAAGATGAACGCAGTTGACATATACAATTGCAGTAGGTGCACATTTTTTACTAGTCTTAATTAATAAGACTCATCTTTTAATTCTTCTTCGCTATAAGTGGGACGAGGGATAAAAAATGCCAAAATATTGGTCTTGTATCATACAATGTAGAGAGTACTAAACGTAATTGGCTGATAAAATCACAAGGAGACGTATATGACACTAATAATCGGTTGTTTATCGACATTAAATGCTCTAATGGAGTACACAATTACTTGTCTTTACATTCTACAACGTACTTATCTCTACCCACCAAAGCTTCGATATTTTCAAAGTAATTGAAAAACCAAAATTATTCTTCAGGAAAGCTTAAATCATAAAACAAACCGAACAAAACCCTAAATTTCAATTTTTTCAATTTGTAACAAAAACCCTAAATTCATAACAAAAACACAAAATTGGTAACAAAAACAGGTAAAATCAAACCTAGCAAATAATTATTAACAAAAGCCTTTAATTAAAGGCAAAAGAAGAACAAACAAAACCTTAAATCACCCAATAATCCTAACAACGAGAAATACTGGTGGAACGAGATTTAGAACCACCTGAGTTGGAGGCAGTGAAAATTGATGGGGGAATAGGAAGTAGGAGAGAAAACTGGCGGAAGGAGGAAAGGAAACTGGCGGAAGAAGGCAGTGAGAAGGCGGTGCGGCAAAGAGAACGAAGTGAAGTTTTGTAATGAAGGTAGCCTGGGTTTCGAGTTTTGTACTGTACTAGTGTTATACCCGTGAAAAATTTCACGGGTTGTTGTTCTATTATTGTTTACGTATAAGAGTCTTTAGGTAGTTGTGCATTATTACATAAGCAAGATGTCATGAAACGGTGTTTGTAAATTAATATTACGTATGAAAGTACTTACTATTTGCGTTACTCGAATGTTACGTCGTTTAATATGTACATACTATTTGCGTACTACTAAGACGAAGTATCCTACGTAGTATGTTAGTATAATATGTAGAAAATGGTTGTTGTCGGACGTTGTTTAGGTTAATAAGGAAATGTGTATAGTAAAAAATAACGTAATATATACACTATCACTAATTGATAATGTAATATTAATATTTGTACGTTGAATTTGTCCTTGACTTCTTCTAGGGAGTCATAGTACTCACTCTCATCTTCAAAATGTATATTGGAGTTTGCAAGTATAAGAATTAATGAAAGGGTTATGATCGACTTAAGTTGTCTTTAAGCTGAGCTGAAAAAATCTAATATAAATAATAGTAAAATAATTGAAATAAATAAAATGACGTGTTACAACTTTTGAAATAAAGGATAAAATGAGAAAATTTATAGAAATCAAATATGAAATTTCTATCCATCCCACGGAAGGGGGTCTGGTAATTTTTAAAACTCAATAAAATAGAACGTAAAGTAGAAGGTATTTCTAGAAGGTTGTTTAAAAATACGGGGTGTTATACTAACATTCAAGGACTAACATTGAGTTTTATTAAACGTATATATGGTACTCGTATAACTCAAAGACCTGTATTGAATATTGTTTGATTATAGTGAAATAGTTAAAATGAAACTTTTAGCTTTTGTTTGACCCGTTTCGACTCACTTTATACCGTCTTTCTTGAGTCTGTACCTACACATAGAAACATCGATGCACAGTAACAAAATTTCAAGAAATATGATCAATATACATTAACTAAGTTGAAAGTCAATTAATCAGTTAATTAAAGACAAAACGGCCAATTAAAATCAAACCAGATAATAAAATCATCTACACTAAGAGTAGAATTTTGGGACAAAAATCAGTAAAATAACACTTACCAACTGAATAATTGATGACGTGTGAAATGTTTTTCCCTTTCTCTGGTTAATAGGAAAAAACGTGTCTCAATAAAATTACGTGAAAGAAAAAATCATGGGAGAATGAGAAATTATTTGAAAGGAAAGATAAAATATGACCGTGTTAAGTAATATTGGAAAAAAGAAAGAGATGCAACAATGGTAGTAGTGCAACATTTTTTCTTGTGCATGTATTAGTTACTCGTATTAATTATAGCAAAATCTTCTCTATATGAGTTATGGAGTACTCCGTAATATATTTATGACATACTAAAGCCTCAACTCCCAATGAGATATAAATTATAGAGAATTTAAATTTTTCTCGGTTCCAAGAAGTATAGATAATTGGAGGAATAGATAATGAAGAGTCGTTTTAATTGTATTTGAGACTACAAATTATGCATACCTAATCAAAGTAAATTATACATTTGGGGACTGCAAATGCATTTAAGAGCCTTATTTAAGAAATTAATTCACTTATTTTTTTGCACCTAATTTACCACCACTTATTTAAGAAATAAATTAATCAATTTCCTAAGTTAATTACTTATAATAAAATACAATTTGGTAAGGAACGATTACTATTAGTTAATGAATTAATCATAATAAATCGGGTTAAAATGAAGTAATGCATATAATTATGTAATTAAAAGAAATGTTAAAATAAAAAATAAAATTAGAAATAAAGTTGAACTGACAAAACCATTGTTTGTAAATTTATACGGAGAACAATGTAGTGAAACAAAGATAGATTGTGAATCCACCACGCGCGGGTTCAATCCCCGTCGTTCGCCCACCTTGGATGGAGGATTGGAGTGATTCTGAACCTTGTTCCTACATGACCCGATCAATTCGATCAGGCTTACTCTCTTGGCTAGACTAGATTGTATTCTCCAAACCCTATTGTCCCAACTCGTAAAAAACACAATTATGCCCAAATTCCACTATCGACTAACGTTGCTACAAACAAAAACGGAAAGAATCAAATGAAACAGAAAAAATTCGATATTAAATGGTCGTATGTTAATAACACAATTATGGTAAAATTGTCCATCAAATAATTATCATGAAAAATTAAAATATTAACTTATATGAAATAATTACCATACTTAAAAATTATGATTGATAAGAAATCATTTCATTCGGAAAATATGATTGGTAAGACGTTTTTTATATATACTCTAATCATATATTATGATTCGTAGACAATTCGTAGGCAATGTTATTATATACTCTGTAGACAATTTAATTGATAAATTAGTCAATGATCGTAAATCTAAACTTTTCACTTTGATTTTTCTTTGAGTAAAACTTTTCACATTGATAAGTAACTTATGATCGTAAATAAATTTTTAATCCCTACTTGAAAATTAAACACCATAATTTAGTTTATGAACTTCAACTGAACCCCTTGATGAATGCTAATCAATTAAATTAATCAACTAATTTTTTTAAAAATCTTACAGCAACAACCGAGCTCCTCTAATCCTCATCCAATCTGAGAGATTCTTAACGCTATCAATCCACTATCGACTAACGTTACTATAAACAAAAACGGAAAGAATCAAATGAAACAGAAAAAACTCAATATTAAATGGGCATATATTAATAACTCAATTATTTCAAAAAAAATGTTAATAACTCAATTATGTTAAGATTGTCAATCAAATAATTATCATGACAATTTAATATATTAAATTATATGGAATAATTACCATACTTAAAAAATATGATTGATAATACATTTTTTAATACTCTAATCATAATATATTATGATTCGTAGACAATTCGTAGGCAATGTTACCATATACTCCGTATTACCTTTGTTTTTAAAATTGTTACTATTCCTAATTATGGAGCACAATTTGTGATACTCGGTAATTAGAAATAATCACAATTTGAAATCATAATAATTGGAACGTAACATAATCAGAAATTAGAAATCATAACTAATCTTAAAAATTAAACTCATGATCAGAAAACAATATTAGAAAATAACACAATATTATAACTATAATCAAAATTAGAAATAATCAAAATTTGAAAGTCATTAACTTTTATAAAAGTTCATACATACCATGGTTTGAAATATATCGCACAAAACTAATTAAATAAGTTTTCAAATAGTTATAAAAAAATAAAGGACTTTAATAGCTAAAATACCTTCACAAAGTTTCACTGGCTCATCTTTGTTAACCATCACCTGGAAAAAAAATAACGCCCTTATACAAATTAACAAAAAAAACGCCCTTATAAATAACATCACCGTCTATATTGTCATATCTTGAATTAAACATAAAACCTACAACCTAGCCAAAATACTTTGTATATCAACAACCAAACTTAAACATTGTTTAGAACATTAACATGTAAATATCAAACAATATTTAGAACATTAACATGTGAATAATAATATAAAGACTTTAACATCATATGAAACATTACATAAACTACCTAGATTTGATTATTAAATTGAATTAGTTTGTTTAAGTTTCCAATTTGACCAATAAGGATAAATATTTGTGAGTAAAAACAAATGTACATGTAATTACCTCCAAATGCATCCAAGTTCAATTACAACTCAATGGGATTCCCACAAAGTGCATCCAAGTTCGTATCCACTATTAACCCAATTGAAAATTTGTTAAGTTAGGAAGAATGATTAGAACAATAAAACATTACGAAGTCCTGCACATATGAGTATGTGTTTTCATAATTGTATAAAATTTAAGTACACATACTTTGCATCCTTTAAATTTGTATTCATGAAATAGAATCTGTTTCTTGTTTCTATTACAGAACCAATCGTGATAATTCTACCGATCACATCTGCAGAAGCATATAGATTAAAAGTTAGCATAAATATGCAATAAATTAGCGCGACATTACAAAATATATAAAACAACGTGGATTATAATAATAAGATGAATATAAAATCCACTATATAAAGTTATAGATGAATAATAACAACTTCAAAAAAGATGTGACTGAAAATAGGATGCATAATTACCTCACAGTTAAGAAGCAACAATTCCATAGCAGCTAATTCTAAATCCTGTTTCAGGTCAAATATGCTCCACTTGTAAACTACACAAACCTTCATCTCCATTAGCCTCACACCAACGTTCAACCGAGAAATTGAAGTCATCTCATAAGGCGCCTAATTTATGCTTCAAACGTCCACGTCCAGAATCTGTGAACGAAGATTGAAACGTTATAGAAAATTCAAAATTCATGTTGTAAATTGTTCAGGAATACGAAAATGAATCTAAGATGAACAACTTATAAAATAACAACATTAATTTGCATCACTTTGGAAATCTGGAAACTATGTATTGTGAATTGCATTTGGTTTAAAGAAGATGTCTTAATTAATGGGGTAGTTAAATGTGAGACTTGTGGGAGTGTGATTATAGCATTAATGAGGGAATTGCATTGTGAATTGCATTGTGTATTGTAAATTGCATTGCGTGAATTAATTAGGGTAGGTGGAATTAAGAGTAATTGTGGAGAGGAATTAATAGGAATGCCTCGTGAACTGTTTCTGCAACTTATTTTGTTTTTAAATTTTTTAAGAAGCCTACTATATCTATTTTTTACAAATTAAACACAAACTAATGACTTGGATCAGTGGTTTGCAATTGTGGTATAGATCCTAGAGGGCACGAGTTTGATTCTTGTTGCCGCCTTTTTTGGAGGAAATTTTGAGTAAACTTTTAAGGCTTGCTTCGGTAATGCAAGCTTCGAATAATGGTACAAACATTGATTGCCTTTGTGAGAATAATGCTCCGAATAATGTACCCTTTCATTGAACGCAAGTGAACCTTGATTGCACACCAACTATACACTTACATACACTAACTAAACTATGAAACAACTAAGTGGAAAAAAATGGGTCTATTCTCAATGGGGGGCAATGAATAGTGCCATGTAGGATTAAATGGTCCTTGCTTTAATATAAAGAAGATAAGGAATAAGAATTAATTAAATATACGGAGTATATAACTTACTCCCTCCGATTACCTATTTTCTTCCCTCTTTTCTTATTGGGCTGATTTTGATTTTCTTTCCTCTTTCCATTTAAGGAAAGTTTTACCCTCTTCATTAATTAATATAATATTCATCTCTCCTACTTTTCCACCCCACTTTTTCTCATTTAATTAATATAATATTCATCTCTCATACTTTTTCATTCTACTTTTTCTCATTTAATTAATATAATATTTCTCTCTTACTTTTTCATTCCACATTCCATTATTCTACTAATATAATTACTCCCTCCTTATTTTCTTCCCCAAAAAGAAAGGGGAAGAAAATAGGTAATTGGAGGGAGTACATGGGAGAGGCGTCCAATTTCTCGATATATTGATGCCGCACTGTTGGCTTTTTTTATTAAGTGAGAGGCGTCATGTTTCCGAAGACGGCGCACTTCCAATTTTTAGCATTTTCTTTTTAAAATACGACTCCCACAAGTATTTCACTAAAAAAAAGATAAATTATTTGCTGCTATTTGTCTAAAACGCCTCATATAAGGAGCCGCAATTCGACATTTTTCTACTAGTGGTGGCTGTTATGTTTACAACATGACAGGTATTTGTTGCTGGGTTTTGGGTGTGAGTTAGCGAGTAGCGTGGATCCTACTTTTTATTTATTCATGTAATTTATGGATTTGCCTAACCCGTTTGGAGAATTTCCTTTTTAGCTCTTTTGTAAAAAGAAACCTTTGTATTGACTTACCATTTCTTTTAATAAGATATAGTTTGTCAGTGTGTTTTAATCCCAACTCTACAGTGTTTCCGCCACTGTTTTGCGGGGACAAGTAGTGATATTGTGCCCAGGTTTTTTACACAAAGTACAAATCCTTCCTTGTTTAATTGCAGCTTCTTTCCCACCTCTTTCTCGTGTATGTTTCGGACGACCTTTTGTTTTCGAAATTGGAGGATTGGCGATATAATCATCACCGAGATTGACGATTTGATCATCCAACCCTTGTTCATAACTCACTGTCCTTTGGTCGGCAATGGAAACAACTCTAGAGTGGAACTCATCTCGACACCATCGTTTCGATAAATACATTGGCGGTATTTCAAAACAGTCCTTGTGCATAAACACAAATAAAACATGCCGACAAATTATACCCCAAAACTCAAAGTGCTTACAACTACATAAAATCGTGTCACCGCTCCATGTGACACTATGCTTTCGTGAACGTTGATCCATATAATGTTGCACAATGAAAACAAAATTGTCACTCTCACTTACCTTGTATTGAGTAGCTCTTTCAAATTCTTCTTGAAATTTTTTAAATGAGAATACTGTAAAAACTTTTTGTACTTGCTCTTCTAGGGGAGACAAAGTACGTAAAGTAGAACCCCTATACGTGTCTAGCATAGAATGACGTTGTTAGGTTTGCCCAACGTCCTCAATCGCAAGATCGACCTACAAATGTTTAAAGTGAACTTTAGGAAACGTATAGAAAAAATGCAATAAATTGAAGTAGGTATCTAGCTAGAGCTTATAATTAAAGAGAGTACCAAAAGCTTACCTGTTTGATAAGTTGGGTTAAACATGAGCGCGAAGTTGTAAAACATTTCACAAATCTATTAATACTTTCACATCTTTCGGTTGTCGTCATACCACCAAAAAAATAGCCACGAAGATAAGTCGGCACCCAATTTTCCTTAATCTCATATAACCCCTGTACATGTTTGTTTCCTTGCAAATTAAACTTTGAAACCACGACGGGCCATTCTTGCTCAAACTCATCAACATTTTCCAACCTATCTATAGAGTCCATAAAATTCTGCACATCAAGCTGAATAACGCTCTCTAAGAAGTGCGGTAAACCAACCTAAAATTTTTGATGTGATATGCAAAATGCAAAATGCATGTTTTGTAAATCGCATTTCTTTGAAAATTGCTTCTGTCAACCACAGATCTTGATCAGTAATGATTGTCACCGATGGTTTATTCATGAGTGTAACAACAGTTTGTTAGCAAAGTAATTAAATTATTAACAATTAATACAACTATATACATTATAATTTAAATTAAAACGATGAAATATTAGGGGTTTCCATACCTTCATTAACCAACGAATGAAAAGTAGCAAGTCTTTCGTTACGAATAAGGGCACACAACTAAATAATATAGTTCTCCCATGGTTGTCAATACCAATAAAAAAGCCAAAAGACATGTCATAAGAGTTCACTCTGTAGGTGGTATCAAATCCCGTAGAATCGTCAAACTCTTGGTACAAGTCAAAGCAATGAGCAGGTGACCAAAATATATTTTCGAGTCTATTTTCAGCATCAATTGTATAACAAAACTGAAAATTAGGGTTATCCATCTTAGCCCTTTTACAGTATTCAAGAAGATCAATAGCATCATTGTCTAAATTTTCTCTTTGAATCCTACCAAAGAAATTATGAAGTCCTTTTGAAAAAAAGGAAGGTCACCATGTTTCACATTTTTTTTGAAGCTCCTGACTCGCATTATTTGTCTCACTGAAAGACCAACTTCTTTGTATAATAAAAGTTGTTGCTCATCTTCTTTAGAAATTGTGCGGTAAGAAGGGGGGAAACACACTTGCGTAGGTGATAGCAAATCATGATTATGAAATGGTGTAAATAGAGTAACTTGTCATTCTTCAGGAAAAATATCATTAGATTTTTTTTCAAAGTGATCTTCATAAAAGCCTTACAACCACACCTAGCTGACGATCAGTTTCGTTGTTCCTTAGAAGGATCAAAGATTTTTTCATCTGGGTATCCTTCTCGATGGCAAAAAAATCACGTCTAATCATTTTCCCGTTCTTATTAAAAAACCGACCTTTTCGATTGGAAAAGCCTTATTTTCTTGCGAAATTTTCATAAAATCTATAAGCTTCTTCTGCACTTAGAAAGCAATGACCAATACACTTGTGTTTTCAAGTTCATTGTCATCCAATAGTACCATTCCTTGTCTTTCCAACTCACATATTTCATGCTTTGGTAACTCGTTTAAATCAATAAAATTGACAATGTTCAATCTGATGAAATGGATAATTATTAGAAAGAAAAAATAAATCCATGATTCAGTAAAGTACTATGTATGATATTATCAGCCAATTAAACAAAAAAAGAAGACAACCATTTTGTATGAGAAAATTAAAGGAAACAATTTCTGTTAATCTAAACATATTCAAAAGAGTAATATAAGACGTACGTAATAATAATCATTGGCCAATCATCTTACTCAAACCAAGTCAACAAGTTCACTTTCGTAATATAAACAAACAGTAATTAATCAAGCACCATCATCTTGCTGAATTGTTTAACATATTGTTAGACTGTTTTTGATTAAGTTAATTGAGTGTACTCTAATCACCAAAGAATCACAATTATACTCCGTATTACGCAATCATCATACGTAGGAAGCACATTGATAATAACAATGATAATGTTTAAAATAATTAACCAAAAAATTTGTTTGTACCTTTCATGAATGAATTGTTGAGTATATGAACCGTCAATTGCATTGTTCTCCATTATCGTAGTTAATTGAATTTTTTCCTAGATGAATTAAGGTAGGGAATATGAAAGTAATTAATATTTTTTTTCTTAAATGAAAAAGTATGCGTAGAAGAGAGTGATTAGATGATAGGTAGGGTAATTAAAGAAGGAGAGAGAAGAATATTATATGGTTTTAAAATAATCACTAGAATCCCACTAATTAGGGAATGGTAACTAAGGATAATGCTTAACCTATGCAACTAGTATTATTATCATGTGCTCGATGGGCACATTATAGAAAATTCATAAATAAAATTTAGGGATTTTTTTTACCTTTATCGCATGTTTTTAGTTTTTTTATAGTACTGTCTCTCCTTCTATATCGTCTTATACTTTACTTTTGGGAAGAAACAAATAAAGATAAAATATGTGGAGGAAAATGAATGTGAAAAAAAAATGCTTTCTAAAGTTAACTGACTGTTTTCGCGAGTTTTTGAAAATAAAGTCTTTAAAATAGAGTTTTAATTAACACAAAAACACTATCAGTTTTTGAAACATGCTGTAATTTTGTTAAAAATAATAAAAACTTTCAATTTGACACTTCATATCAAAAATTACGAAAATTATTAAATAAATTATTATGTGTGTGTTTTGGTCTCGGCCTTATAATATATATTTTTTATTTTAAAAAAATGATTTATTTGCAAATCTCGTAAAAACGATTCCAAATAACGAAACATGTGAAAACTAACGGTTTTAAAGTTCATGTTATGAAAACCAGACATACATATATTGTCTAACAAAAATCTAATTTTTATACATGCAACTACACAATTAAAATCATGCAATACCGAGTAACATCGACGTTACCTCTAATCCAAATCCGAGTCGATTATGAATTCATCGGCTTCGGGATCGTCCACAAATCTTTAACGAACGACATGCATGGTAGAAAGATACCATGAGAAAACCAAGAATAGTCAAGATACATAATGATCTAAAACAACATCGACTATTACCTTAACGAAAGGATCAAAGAGAGGATCGATAAGAGAGAAATAAGAGTCGGAAAGAGATGTTTGGACCCGGTTTTAGGGTTGAAAATGCCGTTGTTTTCCCTTCAGTTTCACGTGAATAATGAGGTAGAAAGGAGGTGATTTTGGCTTGGTTTAATTGAGAGAAATGAGTGAATGAAAGATGGAAAGGTTTCTAGCATAAAGAGTCTCTTAAATATTAATGAGAACCATGCAACCAAGGCTTGCATGTCGGCCAAGTGTTTGAGTAAGGGTGAAAGTCTATGCATGTTAATGCATGTCCTTGAATGTATTAAATGGAAAAGGGGAAAATATCTTAATCCTTAAGAAATGTTTATAAAAGAAAGGGTAATAGTGGTGTGTGACAAGGGTCACGGTCCAATTGAGTGTAAAAAAGTCCAAAAATAATTGTAGGTTGGTAAAGAGAAGAATCGTAAAATCGTTAAAGATATTTCAAAGCATTTCGAGTGAACATCGGGTTGAAAAAAAATGATGAAACATAAGATCAAAATGTGATAGAGTTATGACAAAGTCATAGCGGAAATGATAAATGTGCTAGGAAAATAACAGGTGTTACAACTCTCTCCTCTATCTAAGAGAAAGTTTCGTCCTAGAAACTGAGAATAGGCAAAAATAAAATCGAGGTTCACCTTACTCGAAGAGATGAGGATGGTTTGCTCTCATCAAAGACTCAGTTTCCCACGTTTCTTCCTCAAACCGATTACAGCACAACAGGACTTTTAACAGAGGTACAATCTTGTTTCTCAAACGTTTCTCCACTACAAGAAAAACAGTCCCTGGCGTCCGCTTGGTTGGCGTCCTGGGCATATGGACGACTACATGGCATCTGAAAAAACCTACGGGCGTCCACAGTCAGACGCCAAACTTGGCGTCCGACTGAGTTTGGGAAGGACGAAATTCAGGCCAACAGACGTCCACAGGCGGACACCATATACCACAAATGGCGTCCACTGTCGGACGCCAAAGGAGGAGTACCGGGCGTCCACGCATGGCGTCCGATAGTGGACGCCCGTCCGTTTGATTTGGCGACAAATACCCGCCCACCCCCCTCTCCCCCTTCACTCTCTAAAAAAATTTTTACTCTCTACACCCTCTCCACACTCCCTCGCCGATTCCATTCCAAATTCCTCTCCAATTTTCATACTTTTTCTTAATTTGTGGTATGTTTTCTTACTTTACTTAGTTCTTATTCAATATAATTAGTTCTTATTTTTGATTGTTATCGTTATTTATTGATAATTTGCTCGTTAATATTGTTTAGGTCTAAATTTCGATTAGGTTGATTAGTTTAGCCCAAATTCGCTTAGGTGGATTAGTTTAGTTGAAATTTGATTAGGTAGATTAGATTTGCCCATCACAATTATGATTAGGGTTTGATGAAATTGGTTGAATTGAGCTAGAATCACCTCTAGGGCCTTCCGTGAGGTTTTGTGTGACTTAGGACGGACCAAATGGTGTCGTAATAATGCCGGATTTTCTCCAAACCACTTCTATCCTGATTTGGGTTGTAAATAGGTGTTAGCGGCGCTTTCGGAAATTTGATATCTGCATCCGAAAATTTGGCCCTTTTTTGACCTGTTTAAGCTATATATTTCTGTCTGACCTAAGCCATGAATTGTTGTGTTTTGTTCGGTTGATTTGGGATTACATTGATAAATTAGCTAGAGTTTTTGTAAATTGGGATTAAATTGTGATTACATTTGTGATTAAATTCGGTGACTAATTTTTGTAAGGTCAATTAAAAATTAATAAGAGATTTGCAAATTAAAAAATTGGGTTTACTTTGACGTATTAGTGATTAAATTGTGGACACTCAGTTATGGAAATTAAGTTAGAGAAATTAAGTTTAAGTTAAATGGTGATTAAATTTTCGTTTAGTAAGTTCTGAATTAAGTTACGGAAATTTAACTTTTATTTGTTATATATATTTTTTGAACATAGAAAAATGAAGAGAGTTGAACGCAAATGGATGTATGAGGGTAGACTTGATAAGAAGAGACGTTCCACCGTAGAATTTTTGAGGGGTGTGGAATCATTTGTCGAGGTCGCTAAAAAGTCAGTAGACTATGCATCGAGGGGGGAGGTTAGGTGTCCGTGCACTAAATGCAAGAACATTAAATTTTTTGATGTCCTTGTAGTTAAGGAACATGTCATCTATAATGGTTTTTCATCAAATTATTATAATTGGATTTGTCATGGTGAGCCACCTCAGTCTGAGGAACCCAAAAACCGTCAAAATGAGGGGGGTTTGAGAGGTATGATAGTAGACGTACAACTTGTTTAACAACGAGAACACATATGGGAATGACTCACCCAACCAACAAGACTCACCTAACCCACAAGAACCTAACCCACGAGCAAAGGCGTTCTTCGACATGTTGAACACTTCGGAGAAACCGTTATACGGAGGGTGCGATGTGACTTTGTTAGAGGTCGCATCTATGGTAGTCAGCCTTAAATGTGAGTTCAACCTACCCTTTGACTGTGTCGATGGTATTGCTGCCTTGCTCGAGAGAGTAATCCTGAAAGACAATATCATGACCCGAACTTTCTACACAACCAAAAAAGTTGTGAAGGGCCTTCAATTCCCGCATCAGAAGATTAATGCTTGTCCAGATGGATGTATGTTATTTTGGAAGGACGATGCGATGCTAGATGAATGTAAGAGATGTGGTAAGGGTAGGTATAAGATGGTTGAGAGGGATATTGTTTTGAGGGGTAGAAAAGGGAAAAGCGGTGTTAGGGGTAAGAAACCGATCCCAATAAGTCAGCTTACGTACTTCCCTATTGCACCAAGGCTTCAAAAATTGTATGCCACAAAAACCATAACGGAGCAAATGAGGTGGCACAAGGAGGATATTAGGGTACCAGGGAATATGTGTCATCCGAGTGACGGCGAGGAGTGGAAGCGTTTCGATAGACTACATCCCCACTTTGCGTCAGAACCCCGAAATGTAAGGCTAGGGTTGTGTACTGATGGATTTGCACCTTTCGGCCAATTTGGTAAGTCGTACTCTTGCTGTCTTGTGACGATCACACCTTATAACCTACCTCCTTGGTTGTGTTTGAAGCAGCCTTTCATCTTTCTATCTCTTATTGTGCCTGGTCCCAAAAATACAAAAAATCATTTGGATGTTTACTGGCAACCTGTTATTGAGGAATTGAAACAAATGTGGGAGGGAGGGGTCGAAACTTATGATGTCTCTTTGGGACAAAACTTTCAGTTGAAAGCAGCTCTGTTGTGGACTATAAACGACTTTCCCGCGTACGGTATGCTCTCGGGGTGGTCTACTGCGGGTCAGAAAGCGTGTCCGTGTTGTATGGAAGAGAGCAAAGCTTTTTATCTCCCAAATTCTAGTAAAATTAGTTGGTTTGACTGTCATAGACAGTTCCTATTAGAGGGTCACCCATATAGGAAGAATAAGAAGGCGTTCAAGAAGGGTGGGGTTGTGCTTGACGACGCACCTGATCGACTCCCAGGAGATGAAATATGGGAGTTGATTTCCGAGTACCCGTCCACTGTTGACGGAACCGATCTGGAGTTCAAAGACCTGAAAAAGTTGAAAAATGGTTGGTTTAAACGTAGCATATTCTTTGACCTACCATATTGGAGGACTTTGTTACTTCGTCACAATTTAGATGTGATGCACATAGAGAAAAACTTCTTCGAGCAGTTGATTCACACTGTAATGGATGTGGAGGGGAAGAGTTGTGACACTACCGGCTCCCGACGAGATGTAAAGATTTTTTGTGACTGTCCTCAGCTGCACATAAAACGGGATGGGTCCAAACCGAGAGCCTTGTTCACACTTGACAAGGCCCAGAGAAAGGCGTTGTTGGAGTGGGTAGAGAAGTTGAAGTTTCCTGATGGGTACGCCTCCGACTTCAAACGCTATGTTAATCTTAAGAACCTAAAACTGCAAGGGTTAAAGAGTCACGACTGCCATGTCTTTATGGAGAGGTTACTTCCGGTAGCTTTAAAGCAACTTCTGCCACCGACGGTGTGGAATTCTATAACTGAGATATCTCAGTTTTTTCGAGATTTGTGTTCTTCTACAGTAACAAGTGAGGACATGACTCGGCTGGAGGATCAGATTCCACAAATACTATGCAAATTCGAGATGATCTTCCCACCGTCGTTCTTTAATTCCATGGAGCATCTACCTGTCCACTTGCCCTACGAGGCTAAGGTTGGAGGACCTGTATAGATGGATGTACCCATTTGAAAGGTACATAAATTTTTGTAACTTTATTTATAAATTTAATTTAAACATAGCTAACTTTTATTAATTAAAATACATAACTTCTTTATTTAGGTTCCTCAATCATCTGAAGAAGAAAATTGGTAACAAGGCTAGGGTAGAGGGTTCCATTTGTAATGCATATTTGACAGAAGAGATTGCGAACTTCTGCTCCCTATACTTCGAGAAAGACGTCCAAACAAAAACCAAGAACCTGAACCTAGAACATTCAGTTTCCATTGATCCTACTATACCAGAGTTTTTTCAAAAGAAGGACGATGAAGGAACTTCATCCGTCGAGGGTTCTAGGCTCCTAGATGAGAAAGAGTACAACCGAGCGCACCTTTACCTACTCTCTAATTGTGAGATCTTAGAGCCTTATGAGAAATAATTTGTAACTGAATATGTCGCTGTGAACCCTGACGTGAACCCTGATGACGTTTGGAGTAAGCACGATGAACATTTTCCTAAGTGGCTAAAGGATTACGTAGTTGCCTTAGACATACGTGATGATTTGGTTAGAAGTTTGGCTTACAGACCAGTGCGAGCGGTTAAAACCTGGAACCGATACACAGTGAATGCGTTCAATTTTCACACATTCAACTATGGTAAGAACAAGGCTAGATGTAATTTCGGTGTCAGTGTGACATCTCTTGATGGTGATGAGTACTACGGCATTTTGGAGGATATTTTTGAGTTGTGTTATGCCGGCAAAGAACGGGGGTATAGAGCTGTGGTGTTCAAATGTGAGTGGAAAGACAGCTCCGTGAACGGAACCCGGGTGCATGAACGTCACAAGATCGTGGAAGTTAACCACACCCGGAAATATCCTACGTACGATCCGTTCATACTCGCGCATCAGGCCAAGCAAGTCTACTTTGCTCCTTCTCCGTACACGAGAAATGACAGAAATCAAAGTCAATGGTGGGTAGTCTTTACGACAAAACCACGGGGGCAAATAGACAGTCTTTGTTCCAGGAAGATGCGGCTTCAAGTGGTACACGCTTGTCTCCTATTGACGAGACCATACTCTCCGAAGAAGATAAGAATGTAGGGGCAGATGAATACTCTGAGGATGATACTGAAGATGGACAAGGAGATTACATGGTTAGGGATGTTCCGGAGATCCTTGAGGAGGATGACGGACACGATGAAGAGAATTTGGAGGACGATCAAGAGGAGGGCGAGGAAACGGAGGAGGAGGATCAGAGTGAGGACAATGAGGCTGAAGACAATAACGACAGCGAAGATGACTGCTAGACTTGTTGTAGTAGGTTAACCATATTAATCATTGTGTTACTTATTGTGTACGTTATATCAATTATGTTAGATTGTAATTGCTAATTGTTGCTAATTTGTTGCAAGGTTAAGATAATGGCAGGCGATAGATCGACGAGGAGACGTGGCGGAGGTAGTGGGTCTGTGCACGCATCCACCTCGCAGCAGGAGGAGGAGGAAGTGGTCCTTGAAACGCCGGGACCGGAGCAGAACGACGAGCAGCAGCGGCAGGGGGACACAGAGGAGCTAAAGAAGGACGAGAACGGTCGTTTGATTCTCGACCCCGGTCGCGTATGGTAATATAATCTAACATGCCCACTCTTTTGTAATATATGAATTTTTGGACTACATACATCTTGTAATATTTCGTACATGTCTGTGTCTCTCGACTTGGTGCAGGTTCCTCCATGGGGAGGTGACCACTGGCTGTACTAACAGCTACATGGTCGACAAAGGTCTAGGGTATGCCTGTTGGACTCAGGTGCCGACGGATCAACGGGAGCAGTGGTTCAACAACTTCCGGGTTCGTTGACTGTTTTTGCTACCGAGTTCCGCATTCATAATATGTACTTTGTAATTATTTCTTTTACTAATTACTAATCCGCCTTGATTTTGTAGCTGAAGTTCTTTTGGAAGCCGGAGCTCGAAGGAAGGGTATATGAGCGGTACAACGAGACTTGCACACGCCGCTTCGCAGACGTAATGAAAAAGCGCCACACCCGGGGGACTGCGCTAAAAGACCTGAAAGGTGTAGTTTTTTATATTACTCAATTTTAAAGAACAATCTAACTTCAATCTTTTACTATATTAACTAATAATATATTAGTGTTGTCATACTTCAGGTGAGGCGTTGGAGAGGTGGGTTAAGTACCACGACGACAAGGGCTTCAAGGTTAGATCAGAGAGGGCATCCCGAAACAAAATGAAGAACTGTGAGCTTGAGGGGAAGGCCGACCCGACACATCATCGGGGTTCAGTCTTCGTTTCTTCGTCTCAAGAGGGTATGATTTCTAATAATATCGTACTCCTACTTGATTAATCATAAACTACGTTCACGTAATATACGTTCGCCTAACGGTCGTACTTATTTAACAGCTACAAGCTGAACTCGGGAGGACGCCAACCGCCCCTGAGGTGTTCCTGGACATGCACGGGAAGACCGACTCGGAAGGGACTTCTTTTATGACGAGTAAAGATCAGGCAATCTGGGTGAGTACTTACTATTTCAAATAAATCAACTGAGTCTATATATATACTTTAGGTGGTAGATAAGTATCTTTATTGATTTCATCTACTAATAACTTGAATTGAAATCACTGTTGTGTACGCAGGATGCCTACCAAGAGGAGCTAGCAAATCACGAGAGTTCTCCTGATGCTGCCGAAGTAGACCCGAATGAGACCTATTTCAAGGTCGTGAAGGGGTACAAGAAAGGTAGTGTGTATGGTGTTGGGAATGCACACGGGATCTACTTCACACCTCCCACAGCGCGTCTAGGCACCTCCACACAGATGGAGTATACGCCACCCGGATCTCAGCAGCCTGACCCAGAAAAGGAGGCCATGAAGGAGCAACTGAAGGAGCAGGCGAAGCAGATAAAGAAGATGCAGGAACAGATGGCCATGTTTCAGGCCATGTTCAACAAATGCAACCAAGGACGTCCCCCTTCCCCTCCAGACGACAGAGACCCCTTTGGCGGGGATGGCGGTAACTCTGGTGCTTCAGCTAGCTTCACAGTTAGCTGATTATTTTTTGTTGTTGGTGTTGTAACTGGATTTATGGATTATGTATCTTCGAACTAGTTTAGATTTATGTACCTTTAAACCGTATGTTAAAACTTTTTTATATAAATGTTTTTTGAGCATAAATGTGGCGGGAGATCAAGTGTTTTGGTTGATTGAGAGTGTGTTGTGGATGGTCGACAGTTGTGGTTGGATGAGAGTTGTGGATTTGTTTTATTTTTCAGGTTTTGGCTAGACATCGAACGCTTGTCTACGGCAATGCATCAACATAAATGGCGTCCAATAACGGACGCCAAGCCAGACGCCGGAGGAAGCTAAACGCGATCAGCTATTCAGGGGATATGGCATCTGACTGTGGACGCCAAGTGTCCCAGGATGGCGTCCACAGTCGGACGCCAACATGATGCACATGGCGTCCGACTGTGGACGCCATCCTGGGAAACCTGGCGTCCACAGTCGGACGCCACCCATGGCGTGCGCTGTCAGACGCCAATTTTATTGGCGTCCAATAGAGGACGCCCGGACAAAAAACAGGCGACTGGTCGTGGCATCCACTTTCTGGCGTCTGTTTGCGGACGCCAGGACCCATACAGCGTCCACTAACGGAAGCCAATGGATGTACGCCAGGCCCATCTATTCTTGTAGTGCTCGCGGCGGTCGGTAATCTTCACCGGCTTTTCTTCGTAGGTCAAATCTGGTTCGAGATCAACAATCTCGGGTTCCAACACGTGCTTGGGGTTACTAACATACTTCCTCAACAGAGAAACATGAAAGACATCAAGAATCTTACCCATGGAAGCAGGCAACTCCAGCTTATAAGCGACTTCGCCCACTCTCTCGTCGACAGGGTATGGACCAACGAACTTAGGGCTGACTTGCTCTTAATCCCAAACCGTTTAACCCCTTTCATGGGTGATACTTTCAGGAACAAAAGATCACCAACCAAAAATTCCAAAGGTCGGCGACGAACGTCGGCATACGACTTCTGTCAATCCTGGGCGAACTTCATCCTAGATTGGACTATATTTACAATATCAATAGTCTGAGCTAATAGATCTGGACCCAAAATCTTTACTTCACCGGGAACGTCCCAACAGACCAGGCTGTGGCATTTACGATCATACAGTGCCTTGAACGGGGACATCTTAATGGAAGCATGGTAGCTGTTGTTATAGGAAAACTCTAGCAGCAGAAGATGTCAAACCCAATTCTCTTGAAAATCTAATGCACAAGCCCGTAACATATCCTCCAGAGTTTGGATCGTTCTCTCGGACTGTCCATCAGTAGCAGCATGGAAAACGGTACTCATCAATAATTTTCTTCTCAAAGCATCTTGCAATGCTTTCCAAAATTTAGAGCAGAATCTCAAATCCTGGTCCGAGACAGTCTCGAGTGGCATGCCATGATGACGGACGATCTTGGCAACATACACTTCAGCAAGTTTCTCCAGACTCCAAGTGTCGCAAACAGGGACGAATCGTGCACACTTGGTAAAACGATCCACCACCACCCAAATACCGTTTCTTCCATTCACGATTCTCGGTAATGCCATCACGAAATCCATTGATATCCATTGTCACTTCCATTCCGGAATAGGGAGTGGTTGAAGCAAACCTCCAGGCTTCTTGTGCTCGAACTTCACTTGTTGACAAGTTAAGCACTTACTCACAAACTCCGCAATGTCCTCTGTCATATGAGGCCACCAAAAATGGAGCTTCAAATCCTGATACATTTTGTCACCACCAGGATGAATAGAGTACCTCGTCTTATGTGCCTGTTGTGAGTCAAATTTGAACCGTTTTTCCTCCCATTTAGGCCCGTTTTTCCTCCGTTTTGCAAGACAAAAGTGCGATTATCGCCGTATTTTTAGTACTTCTCGCATTAGCGTCTCTCTTTTACATTTTATGTGTTTTGGTAGTTTTCTATCTATTTTGATAGGATTTTCGACCAAAAGCGTGTCCGAGCTTCTATGAGCACGAAAGAGAAGGAGACCGTCCGAAGAGCAAAGCACGAAACTAAAAGTTCAAGTAATCCAATCAATCGGCAAAGAAAGAGACCGGAAACGAGGGCAGAAAACCATCGGGCGAAGTTTCACCCGATGAGATATCACCGGGCGAAGTTTCGCCCGACGACATTTTTTACCTCCCCGAAGATTTTCTAGAAACATTCACCACCGGGCGAAATGACCGGACGAAACTTTCACCATTGGGTGAAGTTTCGCCCGACGGTAAAGGAGCGCCAATTGCATCTCTGGAGAAGATTTCACCGGGTGAAATGACCGGGTGAAGTTTCACCCTGCGGTATGGGCTCGTGGATGACCTTTAATCGTAGGGTGAAGTTTTGCCATGTGAAGGTGCATAGAGTGAAAGTCTCATTAAGGAAAGAAGATTGGATTTTGGCCTTAGTTGTGTGACCCATTAAGGGTTTAGTATATATAGTTAACCCTAAGTTTTCTTCTAAGGGTGCCTCTTTTAGATTATGCCTTAGTTTTAGTTAGATCTCCATTGTAGTAGCTTCCATTAGATCTAAAAAGCTTTCTTAGTTTACATTAATTCTACTCTATATTTTGTAATCAAACTTCTTCATTTAGCCTAGATTCATTTGAAGATTTAAGGGTTTTGCAAGCATTTGGTGACAAGATTCTTGTATTATTTTTTGAAGCTTCATATTTATGTTAATCTTCATCTTCCTCTTTTGAGTTTTTCTTCCATAGTGGGTACTTTCTCTCTCTCTCTCTCTCTCTCTCTCTCTCTCTCTCTCTCTCTCTCTCTCTCTCTCTCTCTCTCTCTCTCTCTCTCTCTCTCTTCTTCTTAATTAGTTTCCTCTTTAATTTCTCCTTTGTTTGCCTTTGTTTCCTATTATGTTTAATTAGTTTAAATCTCCATTGTTAGTAATTCCTTATTTTCTCTCTCCTTTGTTTGTTTCCTTCACTTTCCTTTCTAGTGTTTGTTTTTCTTTCTTTATTTTGCCTTGTTGTTTATTTCTTTCTTAATTGTTGTTTTGTTTGTGTTTCCCTCATTATTGTGTTAGATTGCTTTTCGTTCCTTTTGATCAATATGCATTACATTCCTCTTAGCCTCCTTGTTATTTATTTTGTTGTGCTCGTTATGGCTAGTGAGTAGATTTTAGTTAGGGGGTTAGGGGAGGAGGAACTTTGGATTTGGGGCTCGTTTTATGAGGATTATTGCATTTGTGGTGATTTGTTTTGCATGAGATTATTGTGTCTTGTTGACTTACCTGATCAACTCAGTTAGCTTGACTCACTATAACCAATATGGGGAAACTCGAGGTTTGGGTAATCTTGTCTTGAGACTTTAGCTTTCTCGTCGCGAAAGTGGGTTTTGGCTAGGTCGGGTAGGGAAACCGAAAGGTGGCTCCTCCCTTTATTTACCTTGTGATGATTCTTGTGATTCTTGTACCCTTGTCTTTAGTTTCGACTCCCCGACTCTCCCTAACGCCTTTCCTATCATTGTTTCTCATTTCCTGTTATTTAATTCGTTTAATTAGTTTACTCTACCTTGTCCCAACCCCCCTTTAGACCCCATCCGCAATTATTCCCGGACTTGACCAATTATATCACACTGTCTCCCTGAGGTTCGACTCCGACTTACCACTACTACATAGTAGCTAGTTGGGACTATAAATATTGTTTACATGCGTGTCAGAGACAACGCGCCTCAAAATGGCGTCGTACGTTGCCAGGGACACAGCGGTAGTTAGTTGATTAAGTCTTTGTTTTAATTGTGTTTGGTTAATTGTTTTATTTTTATTTTCTCTCCTACCCTAATACCGCTCGGTGCTAGGAGTCTCACCTTTGAATTGAGCTGTGTTCAGAAAAAGTTATATTCGGCAATGCTTATTCCAAACCGGTGCAAGCGAAGCGTTATTATTATTTCGACCCTCAACTCAACCAAAGTGAAACCTCATCCATATCTTACATCAACCCATCACCCATCCAACCTTCCCAAATCTCCTACAAAATTTTCCCTTCCATCTCTTCCCTTAAAAAAAACCACCTCCATAAACAAACAAACATGCCTAGCTTAAGATCTCATTCCCAACCCACCAGTGAACAAGCTTCTTTTCCCGTCGCCTATGGAACCATACCCGATGATTTTGAGCTCAAAACTTCTTTAATTGCCATAGTCCAACAAGACACCTATCATGGACTTTCACAAGAAGATGCTCTAGAACACATGACGACGTTTAAAGAGAAGCTTGTCGGAATGAGATTGAATGGACTTACTTCGTGCCGATTCCAAAGGCTTTTGTTCCCTAAAACCTTACGAGATGATGCTAGGAGATGGCTACAAAGCCACCCCGGTGACACCTTTCAAATTTGGGATCAATTAATGCATTTCTAGAAAAGTACTACCCCCTTATAAGACCAATCGATATATGATGAAAATTCAAACCTTCCGACAAAGTGACAATGAGAGTATAAATGAAGCTTGGGAAAGATTCCGGATCTTGCAAAGGAAGTGTCCACACCACGGCATTCCTAGTTGGCTTTTACTTCTTTTTTTTTCAACTCTTTATTGGATAGTGCCAACGATAATGTCAATACGGTGACAAAAGGTGGTTTCTTCTTGCTTGATGAAACCGAATCCGAGAAACTTATTGAAAAGATAGCCAAGAACGGTGAACAGTCCAAAAATGCCCAACATGGAGAGTTAATTGGTGAGTCAATGTCATCAACCGAAAGGAGAGCCGCTCTTGAAGCTAGAGTCGATGAGTTGGTCAAGCAATTTGAAATATATGTTGCTAGGGCCAACTCTCCACCAAAGACTAGAACATTTCCAAGAAGATCAACTCCACCAAGGAGGGTGAATTCACCAAGACGATCATCACCACTCAAATTGTATCGAGTTGAAATCCCATGCGATCATTGCGGGAAGTATGACCTCGATTCCGATTTTTGTATGAGAAAGGAGAATGTACATCAAGTTGATGCTCGAGGAACCTATGAAGAACCTTATATGCAAAATCCTAATTGGAGAGCCGGATTCTATTCTATGCCGACCAAAGAACCATATTTTCGCTATGATCAATCCACTCCAAGAGCCCCCAATCAAAGGGTTTATTCCAATTTCAATAGATTCAATCATCAACAATAATTTTCTCATGAGAATCGTTTCAATCAAGGTACTCCCTATCCTCAAGGACCCCATCAACCTAGTTATGGTTCCTTCTTTTGATTTTACCTTCAATGTAATCAAGGCCCTCTAAGGTATTCCCAAGGTAATTCTCCACATTCTTATGATATGCAAGAAACACTCAAATACTTATTGGAGGAAAACGCATCAAATCGAGCTAGAATAGAAGCTTTAGAGGCACGTGTCGCCTCGCGAGCTCAATTTTCCCAAGGACCAACCTATCCTTCCAATTATGCGTCCGTGAATGCCATTAAGGTAGTGAACAACAAAGAACTGGTGAAACCCTTTAACCCACAAACCTCTACACCTCATCCCTCAATCATCCACTTTGATGAGAATGTGGTTAGGGACGTAACTAAGAAACCAAAGAGAGATCCCTCTAAATACCTAGTAGGAGACCTTACATATGTGGTAGAACAAATTCCTTGGAAAGCCATGAATTTAGTCTCTAGAATTGATGTGCCACCCTTGAATGACATACCCCAAATTTCTTCAAGTAACCAAACCTTGGAAAGAATAACCTTCACCGACTTGCTCAAAAATATCGATACCAGCCCTTCCATGCCTACCCCATTTGAGTATATCCGGGACATTATCTTGAAACCTACTGTAAGGGAAGAAGTTCTCGTTTCACCAAGAGTTACCTCGAAGGTTACAATCCCCATCAAACTTGGTGATCCCGGTAGTTTTTCCATACCCTGTTCTATAGACCACGTCTTAATAGACCGAGCTTTATGTGACCTAGGCGCAGATATCAGTCTTATGCCCTTAGCCATTGCCCGAACTATCAACATTAGGGTCATGGACCACTTTCCATTGAATGTCCAAATGGCCGATGGGACTACAAAAGAACCTTATGGGTTAGCTCGCAACCTCATGGTCAATGTGGGAAATCTGTACATCTCTACCGACTTTGTCATTCTTGATATGCCTACAGAAGAGCGCAACCCCAATCTCTTGAGGCAGCCCTTCTTAACCACCGGTGGGGTGATTATTGATGTGAAGAGAGGGCGATTATCTTTCAATATTGCTAATGACATAGTTCAAATTGTATTACCCGCATTCCTTTCTGAAAATTCTTTTGGCGGGGAACTATGGAATCAAATGGTAGAATTTCCTTCTAATGAAGAACCATCCACGTACTGAAGATCTCGATTATGATAATGAAGAAGATGACGGTGCCCTATTCATACTTGGTCCTACCTCCGAAGAAGATATTCCTGAAGAGTTTGCCATGCTTCCTGAGGTAGCACGACTTATGGGTGTGCCGGAGTTAAGAAGAGAGTTCAAGATTGGTAACATTGAGTTTGAAATTAAGACCCAAGACCCTCCGGGTTGCTTTTCAAGCAACCCCGATTAAGCATGAACAATTTGATTCGGTTTGGTGGCTTACACAATAACCACCTTGTAAATATGCGTATATTCGTACTCTTTTTATTTTTCTCGGACAATAGTTTTTGGTTTTCCCTTGGAGCTTGCTTTTAATGACAATTGCAGGACGTGTGACGATTTCTTTTGGAGTATTTGGGACGATCTACTATGATTATGAGAGTTTTTCTCCATGTAGTCAATACATGGATTGAGAAGATTGGTTTTATTGAAGAATTAAGGTTTGGTTTGGACCAAGTCAAGAAGAATCTTCGCAGCAAAAAGCTTATTTTGAGTGAAAAATACCGCCGGGTGAAACTTCACCCGGTGGAATTGTTGCCTAAAGTTCGTCGGGTGAAACTTCACCCGATGGCAATTATGCTGGAATTACTGGAATTGATGGAAAACCCGTCGGGTGAAATTTCACCCGACGGTAAACTTATTCGCGACTTGGAATTGACGGAATTCCGTCGGGTGAAATTTCACCCGATGGAATCTCATTGGGCGAAACTTCGTCCGACGGTATTTTGCGCGGAATTGGCGATTTTTTGTCCGAGGACCGTCGTGTGAAATTTCACCCGATGGTGATCACCGGGTGAAACTTCACCCCGCATCAGCCTATACCCCAACCCAACCTCATTTATTCTTCATTTCACCCTTTTCCTCTCTCTCTCTCTCCCCTCAAAACTAACCCCCAAAACCCAAAACCCCCCAAATTCTACCACCTTCAATCCCTTCTAATCCTCCATTTTCTCAACCAAATTCAAATCTAATTCCACCCTTTTCATTCTTATCGAATTCCTAACATCTTTTAGGAGTTATTTTTTGAGAAATTGACTAAATTTTGACAACCCCAAACCCTAACCTCCATCACAAAATCACCAATTTCAATCATCAACAATGAGGAGACTTAAACAAACTGCAAGAAAAAGGCTTTCATCTGTGGTTAATCGTCCTTCGGGTTCAGTGTCTTCATCACATTCGGAGGAGCCGGTCGAGTTCCAAGAGGAGCCTACTCCGATGCCGGTTCAAGTGCAAGCCTCAGCCTCACGCGAACAACTTGTTCCGCTCGAGGTACACTACCCGACCATTCGTCGTAATTTTCGTCATTCTGAGTCTGGTGTCTGTTTTGCCAAGAAATCCTACCTTGAAAAATTGTAATTTTTTTTGGAATTGTTGTCTCGAGCCAACTCGTTGGGCAGCTCGGGATGTTCTTGAGCGTATGGGTATTGAGTTACAGGTCAGAGCGATGTGCCAAAATATTGGACTAAATAATTTTTACACCTCTACGGAGGAAACCTTTAGAAACTTAACCTGTGAGTTCTTTGCGACTTATGAGCTGAGTGCTGGTGATGACATTACCGTCACTTTTCAGTTGCCTGAGACTCTGTATGTCTTGTCTCTTAGAGATTTGGCACATTGCTCGGCTTAGCCACTTCTGTCTTAGGAAAACCTCGGGCGAGGCAATCTAGAGATGAGAAATTTGCCCGTGATCGGTTTTGGTTTAAGATTTCCTATCAGAGGACTTTCCAAGGGGGTAAAACGGGTTCATTCTCTATTCAGAACCCCATCCTCAAATATTTGGCACGTATCATAGCCAACTCTTTTCTCTCAAGCTATGATACGCACCATAACTGTGGTGCTACAACCGTACAACTGCTTGAGGATGCGGTTCTGAACAGAGACCCTTCTATTGACATGTCCAACGCTTTAGCTACGCATTTTGCCCAGGTTGTGAAGGGCAACCGCAAGAACATCTCTTGTGGTGGCGTGGTTAAAATGATAGCTAGAGCCTTGGGCGTGGATTTTAGTAGCATGACACCAGTGGTCGGAGTGGGGAATTATTTAGACGAGACTTATTGTCCTTTTCTGGTTTGGCCCCAAGGAAATTATAACAGTTTGTTTTTGTACAAAATTACTGAGTTGCGAGCTATAGCAATGCCTAATCCTGAGTGAGTTAGGCTCGATGTTGAGGAGAATTTCGGCATGCCGAAAAGGTTAGGGGAGTATATTCGGGATCATACCGGTGGTAAGTTTTATCCAGTTAATTACCCTGCTGGACCTTTAGACTATGGTGACGACGAGGTAGAGGTAGAAGATGTGACGGAAGAGGAACCGGAGGTCGAAACCTTCCGGGATGAGGGTCAAAGAGCATTACCTTCTTCATCCTGTGGACCCTCTTCCTCCCACCAGTCTGAACCACAAGCCTCTCTGTTTTTCACCCCCAATTTCACTGACTTTACCCCGCACAAACACTCCACTTTCACCCAGTCTACCCCCGGTTTTCAGGAGAACGTGAACATGAGTCCTCCGAGACACTATTCGTTCTTCGGATCGGAAGACTTCTATAACCAGTGGGGGGAAGTTTATGATCGTACCCGTCAGACTTGGGAGAACTCGACCACATCACTCAATTTGGCCCAAAGTGCCTATAATGTAGACCGGGATGCATGCGATACTGCGCATAATTCCTACGCGTACTCTAGGGACGGTTTTGAGTACGTCTTGGACAGCTACGAGATGGCCAGGGACGCTGCTAGGGATGTCCAAGTAGCGAGGTTGGCGGCGGAGGAGAACCAGGGGTTGTTGCAACAAAAACAACACTATTTTGATCGATTTTTCAGTATGCCTCCGTCTGGGTCTTATTATCAGTCACCTCGTCCCCCGGGTTCAATGTGAGTGGTCGAGTATTGTTAGTGTTAGTGTGGGGGGGGGGGGGGAGGGGGAGTGTTGGGTGTCGGTCGTCGGTTGTCGTTTTTCTGTTGTCAGTAATTTTTGTCAGAGTTAATGGTTATTTGTTGTGATAATTTTTGATGATTGGGTAAGTTGTCAGCCCCTCCGTGACCCTAATTGGATCGTTACATACGCGAGGTTTTATTGCAGGTGCCTTAGAGAAGAATACACAGTTTTAGTGTGGAGGGAGGGATCTACTATCCTTTTCTTCCTTCTCTTTTTCATTTTTCCTTTAAAAACCAAAAACTTGAAATAAAAAATTTCCTTTTCTTTTCATTTTGGTTTTCTTTTCTTTTATTTTTCTTTTTGTGTCACTTGTATTGCTTTGCATTCTCCTTCTTGTAGGTACACCACCAACCAATTAGCATGTGTACGTAAAGTAGCAAAATTGAAGACTATGCGGTAATATCCTCTACCTTCGTTTTTTCCCATTCTCTTATTTGTATGGGAGTTTGGGCTTGTATACTATTTGAACATTCACTTGGTAAACATTTTGGAATTGGTGGTTGTGGTTGTGTTGAGTTGATTGAGTTTGGAGTGCTTGGCTATACTTGTGTATTTTTTTTTGTTTTTTTTTTGTGTTTTGTTCATTTTGTGTTCTTTTTCATTTTTGTATAGTGTGTCTAGGTAAAGTTTTCGAAAACCCGATTTTGAGTTTAAGCCGAGTGTTTATTACTCCCTTGTTAGGAACCCATTTTGATTTTTGGACATTATTCTAGTAGAGTGACCTTGAACCAATTTTTGCATTGAATTTTTACCATGAGTCAGTCTTTTCTACTAGAAGTCTACATCGGGATTTACATTTTGACCACCTTGACCACCCATGGAGTGATAAGGGCTTGGTTACCGTTTCCCATTCTCTTAGGTGACCTTATGATACGAGTCGTTACCATACTCAAATTAGTGATTTTTATAAACCTTGGTTCCTATCTTAACCTCAAAAATATAGATAATAGTAAAGGATTAGAAGGGTTGATCCCACGGAGAGATTGGAAAAACTCATTATCTATTAATACTAACTCACGTATTGACTAGTTATTAACATATTTACGGAAAGGGGGGTATTTGCGAATTGAACTAAACTAAACTTTTATTCCAACATTACTACTGTATAATAGTGAAAACGAGCGTCCAATTAATCTCAAGTAAATATATCCGACCGATCGACCAACTCAATTCGATTAATTCCTCTTACTCATTCCGCCAAGTTAATGTTAAGAATTTTAATAGTAAAACTCTCCTTACTTAGCCTCCTGTAATTCAATTCCAAAACTCACCTTGACTAGGCCAAGAGTCGTTTTAAGACAATTTAATCTAGAGAACTTGACTTCATTATACTAGATAAAATTGAGATTAGGACTAGCTAATTATGTCGTAGCTCAAAATTAGCCCTTACTTATCCATCTCTATGCATACTAGAACACACGAATTACAGATAAGTAGCTTTAAGACCGAAATGAACGAAACCAAGTTATATTCTAACCAAAATTATTACTATATCGCAAGACTTAACTTCGATTAGTCGCTACTTTTAGACAATATTTAGTTTAGGCTAAATAAAGCCCTTAGCTCTGAATCACACCAAAATTTATCCATGGATAGCAACTGAAAAATATGGAGTGATTAATACTCATCCCAAATATAACTTGATAAACCGAATGAATACGAAATTAAACAAATCTCAATGATAATCGGACAAAATGTTTCGAATCAAGTTCATCATTTAAAGAGACAAAATTACAAGTAAAAATAAAGGGAGAAAAGGGAAGAGAAAAACTTATAATATAGCCCTGAATTCACAGCCCCAAGTTGGCTTTGACACCTCGATTGTTGCCTGATTCCTGCTTTTCTCGTGGTGTAGATAGCTACCCACTCGAACTCATCTTTCTACAACCCAAAATCCTTCACTTGAACTAGTAATTTCACTCTTGATTCCCTCGTATTTTTCGTGATATTCTTTGCCTCCATTACTGAGATGACAGCCGAGGTTTAAATAGGGAAAATAGTTGAATAACTGACCCCAAATTACTGCCATGGAATCAATATAATTGCTCTTCTCATCAATTGAATTCAAGAGAGACAAATGTAATTCTCTTGCCGTTACTTTTTTATGAGCTTTGCACCTTCCTGCAATTAATATTGCAATTTTATCCATGGAGAAACGGAAGGTTGTGAGTGAAAACAATTTCCATCTTTTTATTGATTACAAGAGGGGGTTAATGAGGAGTTTCTTCACATTTCTTTTATCTGCTTGTTGTAGGCCAAGAGGTAGGTGTAAACGACTGATCATGATTAGTCCCGATTATATGTAATAGTTGACCTATTTTACTTTTGTAGCATCCTTAAGTACGGAACTTGTCGGTCTCGATCCCATTTGAGTAGGCTCGTTATATTTTTGGTTGAATAATGTATGACCCAAGTATAACCTGTCGACAAAATAAGACGATAATTAATCTTTTAGGCCCAAAATAATATTCAACTTATAAAAGCTCAAAATGTTGGGATATAGGTACAATAGCTCAAATGGTATGAAAAACGACTCCAAGTGTATAAATATAACTAATAAATATGTATATAAATATGCACATATCACCTTACTTGAGAAGCCATTTTTAGTCCAAATTTCTATCTTTCTGTGGGTTCGGAGGGGGTGCACACCCGACTTGCCTATTTACCTACCATTTATACACATCCACAAATAAGTTTGCAAACATATGTTTTACCTTGATCTTGAATACACCATCTAGCTAATTATGGGCTACTCAAAAGCAAAAAGAAAAAATGAAGAAGAAGGGCATGAAAAAAAAGCCCTCAACCGAAATAATTGGGGAAAGGAAAGAAAACCGAAAAGAAAATCAAAACCTCGAAAAATATTCCCAAACCCAAATAATCCCTTGGTTGACTACTTGCCGTGAAATTCCTACTAGAGGACCGAGTCCCGAGGAAGAAAAATAGCGGTGATTAGTCAATCCCTACCGTTTTGCAAACACTTGTTCATTTTTTTTGTTTCATCTAATTGGCCTTCTCGAGTTTAAGACGACCCTCTAGGCTTAGCTTAGGAGACAGGATAACACCTACCTACAGTGCTTACTAACTCCATGGTTCTCACCTTTCCACTCCATTTATCGTCCCGTTGTAGGCATCTTTAGTGGAATTAGACGGACCTTGGTAAACTTTCAATGTTCTTACTGTTTGATTGTCATCCTATTAGAATTTTGTCCATGTCAATTTGAGTGATTAACTTGGTAGTGTTCTTGCTTGTCTTGAGTTTAAAATCGGTGCTTCTCTGTCGTTTCGATGAGGGACTCGGCGATTTATTTTCTCTTTGGATGCATCTATCTTTTTGAGTGTCTTCTTTATTTTATGTATTTGTGTGTGTTAGTCGCATCCCCAATTTTGAGCAAGACCCGACTTACCTTGCATGGAGGTACTCTACCTCATGGGCATCTCGATGTGAGTTGAAGGGACAGAGCGGGCCCGTTAATTGCCCCGTATCGGCTTAGCATAGTCTAGCTTAGTAGTAGTAGTTAATTTCTTTTTGGGTATTTGCTCGAGAACGAGCAACGGTTTAGTGTGGGGGAATTGTTGTGTCTCAAATTTGGACCATTTTTCCTCCCATTTAGGCTCGTTTTTCCTCCGTTTTGCGAGACTAGAGTGCGATTATCGCCATATTTTTAGTACTTCTCGCATTAGCATCTCTCTTTTACATTTTATGTGTTTTTGGTAGTATTCTATCTATTTTGAAAGGATTTTTGACCAAAAGCGTGTTCGATCTTCTATGAGCACGAAAGAGAAGGAGACCGTCCGAAGAGCAAAGCACGAAACTAAAAGTTCAAGTAATTCAATCAATCGGCAAAGAAAGAGACCGGAAACGAGGGCAGAAAACCATCGGGTGAAGTTTCACCCGATGAGATATCATCGGGCGAAATTTCGCCCGACGACATTTTGTTACCTCCCCTAATATCTTCGAGAAACATTCACCACCGGGTGAAATGACCGAACGAAACTTTCACCATCGGGTGAAGTTTCGCCCGACGGTAAAGGAGCGCCAAATTGCATATCTGGAGAAGATTTCACTGGGTGAAATGATCGGGTGAAGTTTCACCCGGCGGTATGGGCTCGTGGATGACCTTTAATCGTAGGGTGAAGTTTTGCCATGTGAAGATGCATAGGGTGAAAGTCTCATTAAGGAAAGAAGATTGGATTTTGGCCTTAGTTGTGTGACCCATTAAGGGTTTAGTATATGATTGGGGTCGGCAGCCTGACACTAACAGCCTACTAGGCAGGCTCCCATAGGATTGCCTGGAAGGCCCAGAAAACGACCCGGCAAACAGTCAAAACAAAGAACATAGAAGTGGGAAGAACTACTAAGGAAAACAGCTAGCCGCCGGGCCAGCAGGGTGACACAGCCTGCTGGAGCCTCGCTCTCACAACTCAAACCGGCCTACCCCCTGGGGAAATCTCCGCAGGCAGAGCAGGGATCCCCAGGGGCCTTCTCGTCATTTTGCCTAAGGTAATTGAGAGTGGGTGGATGAGAAGACGCCACTTGTCACCTCCTTATCCACCCATTCTCCTTCTACTTCCCTCTCTTGTGGGAAGGTATAAATACTCTTCCATTTCCCACAAGAAAGGGGTTGGATTTTCTCTCTCTAGAACTCTTACTCTTAAATCGCCACCTAGTTCCTCACGAGCTAGGTCTCTTAAGGCATTCTCGGACTGACTTAGGCATCGGAGAGGGTTTCCTCGGACAACCTCCGAGGCCCTGTGCGTTCTGTATGCAGGGAGCCAACCCATTCCGCCGGGAAGGTCCGACTGAAGGAGTAAGAGGAAGGAGAACCAGTCAAGATTGATCGATTGACATTCAAAGCAACATTGAACGATACAAACTCGAATTCCACGTCGGGTTAATTGATTCCAATACCGGAACAATTTGGCGCCGTCTGTGGGGAAGATCTGGTTGTATCCACGAATTACCCACAAAAAATCAACCATTCCCAATTACAAAAACTAACCAATCAAAGTAATCATGCCGGAAATCGTTGACACCAGTGTAGGGGTAGGTCCGACGGTCCCGTCGGTGACCCCCCTATACGGCATGCCGCAGCCGGAGAGAGCTCCTCCCACCACGACCCTAGGGATGGGAGGAACTAGTCCCCTGGGCATGCCAAATGCAGCTGGCGCCAGAGTTGGGGGCACACCCAGGGCACACCCTGAACCTGACCCCAGCTCAGATGGTACAGACAGCTGCCTTCTTCTCTGCGATGCTAAACCTGGAGTTCACTCCTGAGGACCTGGTAGGCAGAGTTGCAACGACCCCCATGCAGCCTCCCTCAATGAGTAGAGATGGAGCTGGGGGCACGAAGCGAACCGCCGCCAGAAACGCCCAGAGGAAAGCAAGAAGGACAACTCAAGTATACGCGCAGGTGCAGAGGCGCATCACAACAGGCAGCCAAGAGCCGCCTGCCCAACAACAGGCGTTCTCCATTCATACCACGGAGTCCGCGTCTGGAGAGCAGAGAGGTCTATCCCAGGGATTGCAGGAGCGGATGAGGCACAAGGAGCCTGCATCTAAGCGCCTGAGGGAAAAGCAGGGCGGAGTCTTCTCCAGGTTAACGCCGGCAGCCAAGGGACAGCCAGCCCTAGGGTTGTCCCAAAGCCTGCAATCTAGGCTTAACCGGAGGCAGCCGCTTGAGTCCAGATACCACCAGGATGACAACCTCTGCCATTTCCGGAGAAAAAGATCCAGACAAATCTCCTCTGAGACAGAGGACGAAGCAGCGAGCAGGCGACCACTGAGGCACCGCTCCCCCAGTACGAGGAAACCGATCCCTAGACAATGGGATATCCACGGTAACCAGTCTGGGGAAAGCAGGTCACGAGTGGTAGGCAGGCCTACAAAAACTCCTCTTCATCCCGATGTACAAGAATACCCCATCCCAAAAATCAAAATGCCCACCGTCAAGTTTGACGGGACCACAGACCCAGAGGATCATCTGGCGGCATTTGAGAGTCACATGGGCATGTATGACGTGGATGACGCAATCTGGTGTAAAATCTTCCCAACCACCCTGGTAGGACTTGCACAAGGATGGTTCAGGGATCTTCGCCAGGGATCGATCAGCTTCTTTATAGAGTTAGCCGAGGACTTCCTTGAACAATATGCAGGGAACAAAAGGAGGCGACTCACTCGATTTGACCTAATGACCCTGAAGCAGAAAAAGGGCGAAAGCGTCAGGGAGTACCTAAAGAGGTTTGACTTGTCCTACCAGCAAGTCAGGGAGATTGATGATTCCACAGCTGCCTACGCCCTGACAATCTCCCTGCTCCCAGGGGAAATGAAGAATCAGATGATCAGGGCCCAACCAGAAACTTTGGCCAAGGCCAGAAAAATCCCTGAAGGGTTTATTCTGCAGGAAGAGTTTCACAGCCTGCCGGACACCCCTGCAGTCCAGACAAAGCCGCAAGGGGGACCGCAGGGTGGACGTAGCAGAAACGAGCAAGGCAAACAAAGAGAGGAGGGGGATACCCCCAAGAAGGAACGCACTACCTACCAGCCAAGGTTTGACAGCTACACGGCCCTCAACAGGCCGAGGGCATAAATCTTTGAGCTGGAGAAGGAAACTGCAAAATGGAATCGTCCAAACAAGGCGCGCAGCCCGAAAGGGGATCCTAAAAAATTCTGCACGTTCCATGATTGCATAGGACACACCACAGAAGAATGCCGACACTTAAAAGACGAAATAGAGAAACTCATAAGTAACGGCTGGCTGAGCAACTATGCAGCAAGGAACAAACCCCAAAAGGAGGCGGCAGACAAACCTGAAGGCTCAGCCCAAAATCGCACGATCATCCATGTAGTGTCAGGAGATGCAGAGGGGCGAACCAGCAGACGAAGCCAGAAGAGGCAGATCCGTGAATTACGGAACCAAATTTGCTACGCCGAGAGGGCAGGAAGTCCAAGAGGCACTACCCTGAGAATCACCCCTGAAGATGCAGGGAGAGTCATATACCCGCATAGTGACCCTTTGGTCTTAACCCTTGAAATTAACAATCACATTGTCAAGAGATGCATGGTGGACACTGGCGCCTACACAAACCTCTTGTACAAAGACGCTTTTGCGAAAATGAATCTTGAAAAAAGACATCTGAAGCCAGCCCCTGGATCTTTGTATGGGTTCAGTGGGGCAGGTGTACTTCCCATGGGAGTTATCGACTTGCCGGTAACATTCGAGGAGGGGGCCTCTGCCAGGAATGTCAGGGCATCATTTGTTGTGGTGGATGCCAAGTCTGCGTACAACGCCCTGATAGGGCGGGCCACCCTAGATGAAATCGAAGCCGCTGTGTCAATCAGGGCCCTCACCATAGCCTATGTGACAGACTTTGGCATGGAAGGGAAGGTCCATGGGGATCAGGAGTCGGCCAGACACTGTTACTCCGTGGCCCTGCAAGCCCATGAAACAGAAAGGAAAGGAAAACGAAAAGCCGAGGGTTCACCTAGCAGGGAAGGTGATATCCCGGCTACACAGCAAAAAGCCGCCCACCTAGAGCCTGAAGGAGAGAGCATGCTAGTGGACTTAGAACCAGGAAGGCAGGTCCTCATAGGGGCCGACCTGGAAGAGTCCTACCAGAAGGAGTTAATCGCAGTCCTAAGAGAAAATAGGGACGTATTTGCTTACTCTGCAGATGAGATGCCAGGGGTCGACCCGACTTTTATTGTTCACAAGCTGAACGTTAACCCGGAGACTCGCCCTGTGAAGCAGAAGGAAAGAAACATGTCCGTAGAGAAAGACGCGGTGATAAAAGAAGAAATAGACAAACTCTTAAAGGCAGATTTCATCGAAGTCTGTGACTACCCTGAGTGGTTGGCAAACATTGTGATGGTAAAAAAGTCATCAGATGTATAAGATGATGCCATTTGGGCTGAGGAATGCAGGCGCCACCTATCAGCGATTGGTGGACAAGGTCTTTGAAAACCAAAAAGGGAGAAACTTGGAAGCCTATGTCGATGATGCAATTGTCAAGAGCAAGGGGGACAAGGAGCATCTAACAGACATGCAGGAAACATTCTCCTCCCTGCGGTCATACAAGATGAAGCTGAATCCGAAAGAATGCACGTTCGGAGTCCGATCCGGAATATTCTTGGGATTCTTAGTCAGCTCCAGGGGGATAGAAGCCAATCCAGAAAAAATTCAGGCGGTCCTAGACCTCCCGGAGCCTAAAACCATAAGGGACATTCAGCGGCTCACAGGCAGGATGGCTGCCCTGGCCCGCTTTATCGCCAGATCGACAGACAAGTCCACCCCATTCTTCAAAGTGTTGAAGGGCAATAAGCAATTCAAATGGGAAGATGAACAAAAGAAAGCCTTCGAACAATTGAAGGAACACCTGAAGAAACTCCCTACCTTGGCAAGACCAGTGGCCGGAGAAAAACTGTACCTCTACATTGCTGTCACCAACACAACAGTAAGTGCAGTCATCCTAAGGGAGGAAGCAGGCTCACAGAAGCCCATCTACTTTGTGAGTCACGCCCTGGGGGCAGCCGAAAGAAACTATCCTTTGATAGAAAAAGCCGCCTATGCAGTCATCATTGCGGCCAGAAAACTCAGACCCTACTTTGACGCGCATCCCGTTGTGGTCCTCACCGACCAGCCACTGGAAAAGGTATTGGAAAAATTTGAGAAATCAGGAAGGCTGCTAAAATGGGCAATCGAGCTAAGCGGGCTGGGGTTATCATACCAACCAAGGACAGCCATCAAGGCACAAGCCCTGGCTGACTTCCTGGCTGAGTGTTCCCATTCAGGGGAAGAAGAACCCCCCGCCGAAGAATGGATCGTACACACTGACGGATCCTCAACAGCCAATGGACCAGGGGCAGGCGTTGTACTAACCAGCCCTGAGGGAGTGGATTTTGAGCATGCGCTCAGATTCACCTTCCCTTCATCAAACAATGAGGCGGAATATGAGGCCGTACTCGCAGGGATAAATCTGGCTAAAGCCACAGGGGCAGAGCGGGTTATACTAGCAACTGACTCCCAGCTCATTGCTAATCAAATTAATGGAGAATATGAGGCTAGAGATCAGACCATGGCCACCTACCTTGAAAAAGTAAAACAGGAATTATCAAGCCTGAAGTCCTATGAAATCAGGCAAATACCCCGATCACAGAATAATCGGGCTGGCGCTCTGTCAAAGCTGGCCAACTCCAGCCTACAAGACATAAGGAGGTTAGTTTGGATTGATGTTATGCATGAGAAGTCCACCACTGCCTGTTAGGCAGCCAGCACCATTGAGGAGGAACAGAAAAACTGGATGACCCCCCTCATTCAGTTCAAAAAGTACGGCATCCTACCACCTGATACAATACAGAAAAAGAAAATACAAGCTAAGGCAGCATGGTTCATAATCATTAATGAAGAACTCTACAAGAAATCTTTCACTTACCCCATGCTCAGATGCCTAGGGGCAGACCAGGCCGCTGAAGTTCTAGAGGACATCCACTCAGGAATCTGCGGACATCACATTGGAGGAAGGTCATTGGCCCACAAAGCTCTAAGGGCAGGCTACTACTGGCCTACCATGCTAGCAGATGCTAGGAGCCTAACCCAAAAATGCAGAAAATGCCAACTCTTCGCTCCATCAATCCATGTCCCAGCCCAAGAACTCAGGCCGATTTTATCTCCCATTCTTTTCACCCAATGGGGGATGGACATACTAGGTCCTTTCACCACAGCTACAGGGGGATGAAAGTTTCTGATCGTGGGGGTAGACTACTTCACAAAGTGGGTCGAAGCTGAAGCAGTCCCAAACATCACCGAGCCGGCGGTCAGGAAGGTCATATGGACAAACATTATAACCAGATTTGGCCTTCCAAAAACATTGGTATTTGACCATGGAAGGCAATTTGATAATGACCCCCTAAGAGCCTGGCTGGAGGGGCATGGGATAGTCGTCGCCTATTCCACCGTCTGCCACCCCCAGACCAATGGGCAGGCCGAGGCCGTAAACAAACAGATTTTAAACGGACTCAGAAAAATGGTGGATGACCTCAAAGGAAGATGGGCAGACGAGCTACCAAGCATCCTCTGGTCAATAAGGACCACCAGAAAAGAGTCAACAGGTCAGACACCCTTTGGCCTAGTGTATGGAGCAGAGGCTTTGCTACCCATCGAAGTGCGAATTCCTACCCTGCGATCTCAGCAATACAACCAGGCTGACAACAACGAAGCAATGGCCGAAGCTCTTGACCTGGTCCACGAAGTCAGGGAGGAGGCCAGCACCAACATAGCAGCCTACCAGCAAAGAATGAGAAAAGCATACAACAAAAGGGTGCATGAGAGAAGATTTCAGGTAGGCGACCGAGTATTAAGGAAGATACAGGCTGTTGGAAAATCTCGGGAGCACGGCAAACTAAGCGCCAACTGGGAGGGCCCATACCAAGTGACCCAGATCTTGGGAACAGGCACGTACAAAATCGCCAACCCGGCAGGCCAAGTGTTGAACGCACACTGGAACGCCGACACCCTAAAAAGATACTATGTATAGCTAAGTCTTAAGGAAACCACGTCTATAGGAAAAAATACTGGCGGAGGACGATCAAAAAAGAAATGTCGACGAATCCGACCAAATCTTATGTTTTAACGAAATTTCTATAACACTCAAGAATTCATACTCGTTGACTGTATAAGCTTGCGCTCACACACACAAACGAGCAGGGGGCAATAGGGGGAGGCCCCCCTGTTGCCAGAACCAGGAAAAATGGACCCCCCAACAAAAAACCTTGAAACCGCTACCTACTTCCGAGCAGGAAGGATGCAGGCCACGCACAGCTAACAAGGACTGGGGGAAATTCCCCCAACCTTGTATAAGAAACGCAAAAGCCCTCCCTACCTACCTCTGGGCAGGCAGGGAGCAAGCCCCCTGGACTCCGAGCAGAGGCCAGGGACAGGCCAGGCTACGCACAACTGACAAGGACTGGGGGCAATTTCCCCAACCTTGTATAAAAAACGCAAAAGCTCTCCCTACCTACCTCTGGGCAGGCAGGGAGCAAGCCCTCTGGACTCCAAGCAGAGGCCAGGGACAGGCCAGGCTACGAACGACTGACAAGGACTGGGGTCAATTCCCTCAACCTTGTATAAAAAACGCAAAAGCCCTCCCTGCCTACTTCTGGGCAGGTAGGGAACAGGCCCCCTGGACTCCGAGCAGAGGCCAGGGACAGACCAGGCTACGCACAACTGACAAGGACTGGGGGCAACTCCCCCAAACCTTGTATAAAAAACGAAAAAGCCCTACCTGCCTACCTCCGGGCAGGAAGGGGGCAGGCCCCCTGGAATCCAAGCAGAGGCTAGGGACAGGCCAAGAAACGCACAACTAAACAAGAATTGGGGGCAACCCCCCCCCCCCCAGATCGTGGATCAGGCCACACCTCAAAAAGAGAAGAAAAAGTAAACCAGAAAAAGCACTTCATAATAAACCCATGAAGAGTAAAAGTTTTTACAAAGTAGCAAACAGAGATCCGAAAAGTCTAAAATATTACAAACAGCTGGCCATATCAAAAGGCTCAACACAGAGAATAGAGCTATTTCAAAGAAAGGATAAACACTATGGAGCATCCTGGCTTGGGTCGGCAGCTGCCTCAGGTGGTCTGGTCGCTCGAGCCTCATTCTTAGCAGAGTAGAGACTCCGAAAGCCTCTTCATCAAACGCAGGGAACATTTCCCTAATCACCTCCATCACCAACTCCAGGGAAGAGTTGGCACCAATCACGAAGCTTGCATCCACCGCAGCCTCGGTCTCCTCCGCAAGGGCTTCTTTTTCTTTCTTCCACTCTCCCTTGGCTTGTTCAAAGGCCGAGTCAGCTCTAGACAGTTGCTCCTCCAAACCAGCTACTTTTTCTTTTAGGTGCCCCATCTCAGCCAGAGAAAGGGTAGCCTGCTCCATTGACAGACGGCTCTCCTTCAGTTCAGCTTCCAGCTTGGCTACTTCCCTCGTAGCTCTCTCTCCCTGAAGTTTCCATTGACCAGCTTGGTCCTTTGCCTCCTCCAGCTCACCCTCCTGCCTCGCCAGCATCTCTTTTAAGTTGTTTATCAAAGTTATGTCCCTCTCCACCATAGCCAGGCGGTCAGGAGGAGGAGCCCCTGGTGTGACGGTCAATTCTTCATCACTCAGACAGCTGAGAGCTGCCAGCTCGGCAGACGCCAGCAAAACCTTGGAGGTACGCTGGATATATTGGAGCACCTGGTGAAAAGTTGAAGTCACGGACTTGGTAAGGCGGTCAGCCAAGACGACGCCAGAGTCGGAAAGCAGGCCCGATACGTCCACACTATCACCAGCGGTATAATGAAACTCCGTGTCCTCCTCTGGAAAGGGAATGCTCAGAAGTTCACGTGCAGGGCGCTTTGCTTCAGGGGAAGCAACATCCGCCTCCAAATCCACCACATCAGCCCCTGAGGGCTCCCTACCCCTCTTCTTTCTCGGCTCCAAAGGGGCACTCTCTCCAGTCCCCTCTGAATTCACAGGGTGCGACCCCTGGGAAGTTCGGGGCCCGGCTGAAGAGACGCCCTGCTTCTGACCAGGGGAGGGGGTGGCCCCTGAGGTGACCTCAGCCTCCCCTTCATGGATACTGGGGGAAGGGGTCGTCGGCTTTGCTGACGGCAGTCGGGGAGGGAGAGGCAGCCTCCTACCAGCAGCGAAATCCTTTACAAGCTTCATCAAGCTTTTCTCCCCTTTCTTGAAATTTGAAGGGAGGGAGGGACGCTTGGAAAGGACGACAAACTCCTCACTCAAACCTAACCTCTTAACTTGCCTCCTTGTCCAACGGCGAGAAGCAAAGTCTGCAAGAGAAAAAAGGGCAGTCAGTTAAAAAGCAAAGGAATAAGAAATCTCAAAAAAATCGCGCCAGCAAAAGCCCCCCAGAACTACCTTCACGGCTAGTGATTAGGCCCAAGGGGAGCAAATACTCGTCTGTGGTTATAAGCTCCGCATGAGGGAGCCAGAAAGCAGGGCCAAAGACACCGGATTTATCCGCAACAATTTCAAACTTCTTGATTAAAATCTCTTCCTTCGGACTCAGCTTAACCTCCAGGGCCTTCCCCCCGACGCCTGGGTGGTACTCTTCGCGAGTTTCCATACGGGTGTGAACATGGTTCCTAAAATGCCTAGGAATCCTCCACCCTGACGCGCTATGTACGTACAAGAAATTATTTTTCCAGTCTTTCAGGCTGCTCAAAGCCGGCCAGACCAGAGCGTACTTCTTCTGTCTCTGCAGGGACCAATAACCAGGGGAACCGTCCCCCCTTGACGAGGATACCATTTGAAGACCAACCATGAAGCGAAGGGCATCAATGTAAGGCCCATCACCATGGAAAAGACAGGTCCAAGTGTAAGCTATCAAGGACCTAATAGCTGAGGCAGTCAGCTGAGCTATAGCAACATTCATCCTCCTGAAGGTCTCCTCCAGGAAGGGATGAAGAGGGAATCGCAGGCCGAATTCTAAAGCCTTGTGATAAACAGCCACGCAACCCTCCCGGGGGCAGCATACCGTGTCCTTTTCCCCCGGGACTACGACAGTGTACCCTTCCCCAAAATTATAGAACTTTTCAATTTCCTCGGCAGCATTGCTTTCTAGGATCAAGTCCCTATTCTTGGCCTCGGGGTAGGTCTTTAAGGGAACCAAGTACTTCTTCTTATCCAAATAGTAAGTTTTCCCCCTCTCCCTACGGATGAGGGGGCCGGCAATCCTGGAAGGGTCTACTTCCAGGGCCTAGTTGTCAGAGTCAACAACGTCAAAGGGGGCGGGTTCGGGTGATTCAGCACCCTCCCCCCTGTCAAGATCATCCTCTTCCCTGGGCCCAACCCCAGAAGAGGAGGCTAAATCACGTCCACCTCCGTCTCCACCTTCAGACCTCCCAAGCAAAGAACCAAAAGAAAAAGCGCGGACTCGAGACATACTGGGTATGAAGAAAAGTACCGATGAAAGAGAAAGAGGACGAAGATTCAAAGAAAGATTCTAACCTAGAATGTCGGTCGTCGCCGGAAAATGTGAAAGTAGACACTTCTTGATCTCACAAAGTTCTCAGCAACGAAGACGGTTTGGGAGTATGAGAGAAGTTACGAATTTTGAAAAGTGTAAAAGAAGGAAATGAAAGAGGAGAGGGGCTTATATAAAGCCCAGGAAGCCTAAAAGGCCACCTCTCTGACAAGACGTCCCCAACAACCTACCCCACGTGTCACGCGCTGATGAGCACAAGCTGCTCACCCCTTCCCAAGAAGGGCCTCGTAAAGGCAAAAAGTGTCAGAGGAACAGTCATCTGGCAACGTCATCCCCGCAAAAAAAAAAGAGACAAAGTGAATAGCCAAGTCGCTCGGATTTTTTCATTAGCCTTAATGGAAAATGGGCAGGTTACATATCATGCCAGGCAAATAAAGAAAATACATAAAAGAGCCTAAATTTCCGACTCGACGCACCTATGCCCTGCTAAGCAGACCTAATCATCATCTAAATCTGGAGAATGGTCTCCAGGGCTACTTTGACCCCCGAAGTCCGATCCCCAATCCCAGTCTGGGGAGTCCTTGAAAGGGTCATCAGGGAGTCCATCCTCATCCCTGTCACTCAAACAGCCTAGACCCTCACTGTCTTCGGAGTCCCGGCTACTGTCATCCCAATCCCTGCCATAGGGAACAGCCTGGGATTCATCGCAAGTACGACAGCATGTTCTCTTCACAGGAGAAGAGGGGCCTGACCTCATGGAAGAGTCTGCATCAGAGCAGTCGGGGTCAAATTGTTCAGGGTGCAGCCACGGGAAACATTCGTGGCAGCCTCGATCAAAGCACCCACCTCCCTGAGGGCAGCGCTTAAACCTGGAAGCAGCAGGAGGCGAAGATCTCTTAGGGCGCTTGCCCGCACTGATGGAAGCTTTCCAACCACTCCGACGAGGGTGTGGCCGTGAATGACGGCTGCGGCAAATGGTCCGTAAGCCGCCCGAGCATACCGGAGTCTCCAAAATCCTTTGAAAAGAAAGGTGACAGTACGAACTCCATGACGAGTAGTGAATTTTTTGATCCAAACCATAATTCAACAAAGAGAAGTGGAAGGATTGGGGATGAGTTAAACGAAAATGGCAAGAAAAGCTGGAATATATACGAGTGAAACACAGCATTAATTGGCATCCCAACCACCCTGGAAGGGAAAGCCACCAATCGCGAAGTCTTCACATTTCCCGAAAATCCATCGAGCAAAAAGGGTAATCATTGCAAGAAACCCTTCAACTCTTTGCATACCTGACACAACTGAGCTTCATTCCTCGGGAAGGTACAAAGCATTAAATGCAGCAGTAAAGGTGGAAATAAGTCAACCTCCCTCCATCTAAGTAAATGTCGCCAGCCGGAGGGAAGCCTTGCTCCCCTCCTGCTTGCGAGGGACAATTGATTGGGGTCGGCAGCCTGACACTAACAGTCTACTAGACAGGCTCCCATAGGATTGCTTGGAAGGCCCAGAAACCGACCCGGCAAACAGTCAAAACAAAGAACATAGAAGTGGGAAGAACTACTAAGGAAAACAGCTGGCCGCCGGGCCAGCAGGGTGACGCAGCCTGCTGGAGCCTCGCTCTCACAACTCAAACCCGCCTACCCCCTGGGGAAATCTCCGCAGGCAGAGCAGGGATTCCCGGGGGCCTTCTCGTCATTTTGCCTAAGGTAATTGAGAGTGGGTGGATGAGAAGACGCCACTTGTCACCTCCTTATCCACCCATTCTCCTTCTACTTCCCTCTCTTGTGGGAAGGTATAAATACTCTTCCATTTCCCACAAGAAAGGGGTTGGATTTTCTCTCTCTAGAACTCTTACTCTTAAATCGCCACCTAGTTCCTCACGAGCTAGGTCTCTTAAGGCATTCACGGACTGACTTAGGCATCAGAGAGGGTTTCCTCGGACAACCTCCGAGGCCCTGTGCGTTCTGTGTGCAGGGAGCCAGCCCATTCCGCCGGGAAGGTTCGACTGAAGGAGTAAGAGGAAGCAGAACCAGTCAAGATTGATCGATTGACATTCAAAGCAACATTGAACGATACGAACCCGAATTCCACGTCGGGTTAATTGATTCCAATACCGGAACAGTATATATAGTTAACCCTAAGATTTTTTTCTAAGGGTGCCTCTTTTAGATTATGCCTTAGTTTTAGTTAGATCTCCATTGTAGTAGCTTCCATTAGAAACTCCATTAGATCTAGAAAGCTTTCTTAGTTTAGATTAATTCTACTCTACATTTTGTAATTAAACTTCTTCATTTAGTCTAGATTCATTTGAAGATTTAAAGGTTTTGCAAGGATTTGGTGACAAGATTCTTGTATTATTTCTTGAAGCTTCATATTTATGTTGATCTTCATTTTTCTCTTTTGAGTTTTTCTTCCATAGTGGGTACTTTCTTTTCCTCTCTCTCTCTCTCTCTCTCTCTCTCTCTCTCTCTCTCTCTCTCTCTCTCTCTCTCTTCTCTCTCTCTCCTCCTTAATTAGTTTCCTCTTTAATTTCCCCTTACTTTGTTGTTTGCCTTTGTTTCCTTTATGTTTAATTAGTTTAACTCCTCATTGTTAGTAATTCCTTATTTTCTCTCTCCTTTGTTTGTTTCCTTCACTTCCCTTTCTAGTGTTTGTTTTTCTTTCTTTATTTTGCCTTGTTTATTTCTTTCTTAATTGTTGTTTGGTTAGTGTTTCCCTCATTATTGTGTTAGATTGCTTTTCGTTCTTTTTGATCAATATGCATTACATTCCTCTTAGCCTCCTTGTTATTTATTTTGTTGTGCTCGTTATGGCTAGTGAGTAGATTTTAGTTAGGGGGTTAGGGGAGGACGAACTTTGGATTTGGGTCTCATTTTACGAGGATAATTGCATTTGTGGTGATTTGTCTTGCATGAGATTATTGTGTCTTTTTGACTTAGCCTGATCAAGTCAGTTAGCTTGACTCACTCTAACCAATATGGGGAAACTCGGGGCTTGGGTAATCTTATCTTGAGACTTTAACTTCCTCGTCGCAAAAGCGAGTTTAGGGTAGGTCGGGTAGGGAAACCGAAAGGTGGCTTCTTCCTTTATTTACCTTGTGATGATTCTTGTGATTCTTGTACTCTTGTCTTTAGTTTCGACTCCCCGACTCTCCCTAACGCCTTTCCTATCATTGTTTCTCATTTTCTGTTATTTAATTCGTTTAATTAGTTTACTCTACCTTGTCCCAACCCCCCTTTAGACCCCAACCGCAATTATTCCCGGACTTGACCAATTACATCACACTGTCTCCCTGAGGTTCGACCCGACTTACCACTATTACATAGTAGCTAGCTGGGACTATAAATATTGTTTGCATGCGTGTCAGCGACATCAGTGCCTCGGTTAGAACTTTCTTAGCATCACTAGGGACAACCCAGCGGTTCTTAAATTTTAATGCTCCACTGGAGTCCACAGAAAAATCGAGAGCCTTACCAAGATTCATCTTTCTCGGATACTAACCACAAAAGGATCTTCCAACTGCTTCTCACAGATCTATCGGAAAAGAGTCTGTTCAGCAACAAGGGCATTGAGGTAACCATCGTAACCTTTATCAACAACGTCAATAGTCATCTTGGCAAATTCTCGGGTCAACTTCTCAGATAAGCCCGAACACGGAGTTAAGGAATAGAGGGTCTTTCTGCTAAGAGAGTCAGCAACTACGTTAGCTTTTCCCTCACAATACACCAGCTCAAGGTCATAGTCATTCACTAATTCGATCCAATGTCTCTGTCTCGCATTTAGATCTTTCTGCGTGAAGAGATATCGTAGACTCTTATGGTCAGTGTGAACCTTTGATGCGCGTCAGATTGTCGCCTATCTAACACGATCAAACAAAATTTAAAAACTCCAACTAACTACTACGTAGTAGCGGTAAGTCGGGATCGATCCTCAGGGACGGTCTAGGTAAAGTCGGTCGAGTCAAAGTCTAAGCACGTTTGGACGTTCGGGGTCTATTTTTGGAGTTTTATGGGTTAAGTCTATGCTAGTCTATACTGAGAAGCTATAAACTACGAGAAGCTAGTCTAATAAGGAGAAGGTGTTAGGGGAAGTCGGGAATCGAAAATCGGGTTCTATGAGTCTCGGAATCGTGTTTTAGTCACAACGATGATAAGGGAAAATGCCACCTTTCGGTTTCTTCACCCAACCCACCTATACCCGCTTTCGGGGCGAAAGGGTAAGTCTCAAGTTAAGCTAATTTCTTCCCCGAGTTTCTCCATATTGGTAGAAATGAGTCAAGGTCAATCTAGCTGCAGTCTAGTTCAACAAAGACACAAAAACCTTAAAATTGATAAATCAACAAGCAAGCAACCCACCAACATCCCTCAATTCAAATTACCCAAGATCTTCCTCCCTAAACCCCTAACAAGAAATCTACTCACAATGCATAATGGGAACTAATAAAACGATAACTAAGGAGAAATTAACTAAACAAGCCTAATAATTAAATGTATAGAAAAACAATAACTAAATTAAATCCAGACGAGAGATTAAAATCTAGAACGAAATTAAATCTAACTAGAGATTAGGGAGAGGAAGAGAAATATACCGACTATGGAGGAAAACGATAATAATAAAAATAAGGAGAAGTTTGATGAAGATGACAATGGATTTGTCACTAACCCTTTGAAATTCTCCAAAATAACTTCAATAAAAACTTGATTAAACTAAAGAAGGAGTCTTTACACTGATTATTAAGGACACTAATTAGATCTAAATAGGTGGAGATTTTTGGATTGTCACCCTCCAAAAACCCCCTACTAATTAATCTACTAATAAGCTAATAATAATCTTCTACTAATCTACTAATAATTTACTAATTTTATAGCTTAGGTAGTGTTGTGTTGTAAATGTGTCTTCTCCTCAAATGAGGAGTTACATATATATAGAGGAGAGAAAAGAGGGTAACCCTAAGTAAACCCTAGGCCCAATAAAGTGGCAGCCCAAATGCTCATCAACTAATCTTCACTCTATGATTCCCATCCGGTGAAATTTTGCCCTACGGTTTTGGATAATTCACCACCGGGCAAAACTTTGCCCTGCGGTTTTCCCAATTTCGCCCGGTCACTTCGTAGGGTGACAACTCACCCGACACACCAACAACTTAACTCACCCAAACCGTTTCAATTCAATAATCTGAGCTTCACTCAAAAGAAGGTTTCTAACTCACGGACTAGGATCTGGGTCGAACCAGGTCGACACCGGAGTTGGTGTCGACGCCGGGGATACTCGCCGGAAAACAGAAGAAGATGGAGATGAAGGTGGAGTTCCGGTTCTGAGCTGCTGTACTCGCCGGCGATAGATCTGGGCAGAGGAGGTCGGCTCACGGAGTCGCTGACGCCGGCGCTGCTGTTGTCGTTCTAGGCCGACGCCGGAAACAGAGGGAGATGCGGCTAGTCGCCGGCAAAGCTGCTGCTGCGCTCTGTTGTTACCGGTGCCGCTGATGGTTGCCGCTGCTGGCGTCGTGGTCGTCGGAGGCGTCTGTTGTTATCGGTGTAGAGGCGCGGTGGTGGTGCTCGGCCTGCTGCCGCGCGACGCTGCTGCTGCACTGTTGTTTTGCCGGAGTTGGTCGAGGAAGGTGTCGGAGATGAGGATAAGGTGGTGGTAAGGTATGGGAGTATGGTGGTTGATGGAGGGAGTATAGAGTTTGAATTAGGTAATGGGTTGGTTTGGGGTAGGGATGAAGATGGAGGGAGTATGTGGTTGAGGTAAGAGGATGGAGATGGTGGGTCGTGGTGGAGAGAAGGTGGTGGTGGTTGCCGGTGTGTCGGCTGTTCGCCGGAGCTCAGGCGAAGGGTGGTGTTTGAAGATGGTGGCTGTTTTGATGGAGGGAGATGGGAGTTGGGTTTAGTCAAGGTCAAGTTGACCTTGACTTGTAAGTGGGTTATGGGTTAATATGGGTAATTGGGTTGGTTTGTATTTGGGTTGAGGGTCATGGTAATGGGGTTGGTTTGAGTGATAGTTGGGTTGGTTTGGGTAATTGGGTTGATTTGTGGGTTATGATTTGGGTTTGGTTGTATGGAAGATGTGGGTTAAGTGAGTTGTGGAGTACAAGGGTGAGATGGGTTATGGGTTAAGTGAGTCGGGTTTGACTTGGGGTTTGACTCGATCTCTTGACTTGGCTCCTCTTGCTTTAATTCACCTCTTTATTCACGAACATGTACCTAAAAGACAAAAACACACAATAGTAGTACAAAATTCTACGAAAAAGACGATAAATACAAAAAACCAAATTCAAACTAGAAAATACAAAATGTAGTCAAAAATGAGTTATATTGACGTTAAAGCACACAAAATCGAGTCAAATACGAGTGAAAATAGGGGGTAAAACGGTCCAAATTTGCGTGTTATCAACATTGCATCTCACCCCATACAAATAGTGTCTCCAAACTTTCAAGGCATGCACAACAGTGGCTACCTCCAAACCATGAGTATGGTAATTCACCTCATGAAATTTCAACTGTCTAGAGGCATAAACGATCACCTTACCACCTTGCTCAAGGACACAACCCAAACCATTCTTGGAAGCGTCACAATATACATCGAAACCAACGCCTTCTTCAGGTAGGGTCAGGATAGGGGCAGAAGTGAGCTTTCTCTTGAGCTCAGAAAAAGCATCTTCGTAGGCCTAACTCCACAGAAATTTACTCTCTTTTTTGAGTAATTGAGTCAGCGGGTGTGCTAACTTAGAAAAGCCTTGCACAAACCTTCGATAATAGCCATGAAGACCTAAGAAACTTTGAATTTCACCAACATCTTTGGGACGTGCCCAGTTCTCGATAGCTGAAATCTTAGTTGGGTCAACTTTAATACCTTCCTTTGCGATAACATGACCCAGAAAAGCTACCTCGGAAAGTCAGAACTCACACTTAGAAAACTTAGCATACCACTTTTGATCTCGTAGAATGCCAAGAATAATCTTGAGAAGTTCTGCATGCTCAACTTCTGACTTAGAAAAAATTAGGATGTCATCAATAAAGACAACAACACACTGATCCAAATACTCCCTGAAAGTTCTGTTCATTTGATCCATAAAAACAGCAGGAGCATTGGTTAGTCCAAAAGGCATGACTTTGAATTCATAATGTTAGGGGTGTTCACCGGTCCGGAACCGGACCGGACCAGACCCGATTGGACTGAAGACCGGCCAGATGCATACGCCAGAACCGAAGTCTGGACCGGCCAGGTGTTAGACCGGACCGGGACCGGACCTGTCAGACCGGTCTTAACCGGGACCGGATCGGTCGACCCGGATGGCGCGTGCTTACGTACGGCTAGTAATTTAGTATAGTATTTTGAATTATTTATAGATTAAAAATTATATAGGAAATAGGAATCACGGAAGTTATGATTTGGGAATATTACAATTTACAAAGTTAGGATTTGAATTTAACAGAATATTGGGAATTTGAGTATTTGAGATTAATGGGAAATTGGGAATATTGGAAACTTGAGGATCAATTCCGGTCTTCCGGTCTGGACCGGGTTTTTCTGGGTTTTAGCCCGGACCGGACCGGAAACCGAAAAGTTGCATGGAAGAGGAACCGGGGACCGGACCGGTTGTGGGTAGGTCCGGTTCGGTCTGGACCGACCGGTCCGGTTCGGTCCGGTTGGCCGGTCTGGACCGGTTTTTGATAAGCCCTACATAATGTCCATACCTCGAACTGAAAGCCGTCTTCGGAATATCTAATTGTCGGACGGGGATTTGATGGTATCCAGACCTTAGATCGATCTTGGAAAATACAGAAGCACCCTTAAGTTGATCAAAGAGATCATCAATTGCAAAGGATATTGTTCTTAATCGTAACCATGTTGAGATCACGATAATCAATACATAGGCGCATCGAACTGTCTTTCTTTTTGATAAAAAAGTACAGGAGCGCCTCAAGGGGAAGAACTTGGACGAATGAAGTCTTTTTCTATCATGTCGTCCAATTGCTTGCGTAACTCTTGCAACTCAGCAGGAGCCATTCTGTAAGGTGCCTTGGCGATCGGGCCAGTACCAGGTACCAGTTCAATAGTGAATTCCACATCCCGTTCGGGAGGAATACCAGGCAACTCCTCGGGGAATACATCTGCATAGTCAGTAACTATACGTACTTCCTAGAGTTTAGGGAGTTCAGCAGTTACAGTTACCGTACATAGAAATGTTTGGCAACCTTTTCTCTGCAATTTAATAGCCTTCATGGCTGAAATGATCTTGATACCCTTTTGTTTTCGACTCCCACAATATAATACGAGTACCTTTGGGAGACGTTAGAAAATTCTTCTGCTCTCAACACAGGATTTTGGCATCGTATAGGGCTAATCAATCCATCCCCAGAATAACATCGAATTCAGCAAGAGGGAACTCAAGAAGGGTGGAAGGAAGGATGGTACCCGCGAAAGGATAGGTACATCCTGATAAGCTTTGAAGCAATGGACAATTTCGCCAGAAGGAAGAGTTAAAGATATAGGCTCAACTTGACAAGGAGTTAAGGATAATTTCAAAGCCAAGACTGAAGTGGAAGCACCAGTGCCACGTTGAATCCGCTTTGATCATTGTTGTCGGTGTTGTTGTTTCGGTTGTTTCTTCCGGCCATCTTGAAGTTCACATGTGACAACATATAATCAATGCTAATCATTGAGTTTCAGGAACAGGAAAACTAACAAATAAGTCCTTACTTGTTTCTACCCATCTCCAATAATATTTTCATTAACTGTTTAAATAATTTACAAGTATTTTCCCTAATTTCAGGTGTAAGCGTTGGGAGCAGTGATGCTCTGATACCAACTGTAATCCTCTAGAAATTCTAATGCAATACAGTGGCGGAAACACTGTAGATGTGGGATTATAACACACTGTAACTATGTCTTGATTAAATAAAAACGGTAAGTCAATACATAAGTCATTGAATAAAAATGGCTAAAATAAAAACAAGGAATATTTCCCATGGTACCCTCGAACTTCGACACATTGCACATGGTACCCCTCATTTTGAGGTTTGTTCCTATGGTAACCTTGTATTTTGCGTTTAGTGTACATGGTACCCCTGATCAATTTTCCGTCATAACGGCGTTAAAAGTTAGTTTAGTTAAAGTGATTAATTTTAATTTTTTTTGGCGAAATTAGTTAGAAAATTAATGAAATTCAAATTAATTGAGGAAATGTCCATGGTACCCCTGTGTTTTCAATATTTTAACCATGGTACCATAGTATTTTTAATTTTTTGTCCATGGTACTCTTGTGGTTTCAATTATTTGTCCATGGTACCCCTAAATGAATTGTAACCACAAGGGTACCATGGGCAAAGAATATAAAATATAAGGGTACAATGGTTAAAACATTGAAAACACAGGGGTACCATGGACATTCCCTCAATTTTCAATTATTTTTATTAAAAGTTCATTAATTGTTCTAACTAATTTTTCCTCTGAAACAAATTAATCACTTTAACTAAACTAACTTTTAACGCCGTTATGACAGAAAATTGATCAGGGGTACCATGGGCACCAAACACAAAACACAAGGTTACCATAGGAACAAACTTAAAAATGAGGGGTACCATGTGTAATGTGTCAAAGTTCAAGGGTACCGTGGGAAATATCCGTAAAAACAATCCATAGAAAGGGTTTAGCAATCCATAGTACAAAGCTTAGTAATCAGCGAAGCAGGATCCATAACTACTCGCTAATCCACCCGAAAGGAAACACATATACCTATCGTGTTAAAAACATAACAGCCACAATCAATGAGAAGCAACGTCAACGTTCTCCCAGCCGTATAACAGGACTTTAAAACTGTAATTGCTATTATAGAAAAATAGTAAAATCGGAAAGCAGTAAAACGTAATAGGAAAAATAGGCTTTCAGTGGAAAAAACTTTACGTATCAAAACAATGAAATAAGAATGAGTTTTCCGGAGAAAACATAAAATATTTGCCAACCTGCAAACCAAAATATATCGATAATAATAAAATATTTAAAATGGTGTTATGGATATGATTGGTGATGAAGACTAGACTTTCACTAAGAGAATACTAAAAACTAGCTTCGAGAACTTAGTTCGAACAAATCAAACTTCGATCTCTAACTAGGCTACTCAACCATAATAGGGCGCCGACTTATAAATGCGTGGCCCTAGTTTAAGATAATGCACACCACTCCTGGGATTACCTGTCACCCAGTTCAACATATGACGGCGACTTACTGCAAGGCCTAAGCTTAAGGTCAAAATGTACACAACTCCCGGGATACCTATCACCCGGTTCAACAACCAATGTACCGATTCCTGATACACTAGCCTTATAGTTGATGGTAAAAATGTAAACCCCATAATATATTACTCTAAACCTCATACCTGTCCTTATTCCATAACTCCAAAACAAGCCATTATCGATACTTAATAGAAATATAGTTTTTTTTTCAAAAGAGAAACTTTATAAAAATAGAAACTTTCTTAAAATAATAACTTTCCAAAAATAGATACTATTATAAATAGAAATCGATTTAAAATAGGAGTTATATAAAATAATTAATATTCGACCTCGAGACGTAAATATTACATTTACCTTATAACTGTATAACCCATGATTAAAACTTGATGGGGGTCGGAAACCTGCAAACGGGCCGCCCGCCATTTGGGTCCCGGGGTGGCCCGACCCGGGAATAAAGGACCTACCAGGAAGGTCACGAAGCAAAAAGCCATCACTCTAAGGCATCCGCCTGCCCGGCAGGGCGTCACCGCCCTGCCGAGCAGGGCAACCAGTACTCCCTGCCTCCTGGTTCTTAGGTGTTCGCATGCCCAACAGGAGCAGGGGAAATCAAGGGCCCTCCCGTCATTTTGCCTACAGGTAAAGGGGAATGGGCGGATGAGGTGAAGCCACTTGTCACCCCCTCATCCACCCCTTCTCTCACTCTCTCTCCTCCTTCCTCTCTCTTGTGGGAAGGTATAAATACTCTTCCATTTCCCACAAGAAAGGGGTTGGAAATTCTCTCTCTAAACTCTCACTCTAAAAACCGCCACCTAGTTCCTCACGAGCTAGGTTCGTTAAGACATTCCACGAACTGACTTACGCATCGGAGAGGGTTCCCCCGGACACCTCCGGGGCCCTGTGTGTTCCTTGTGCAGGGGGAGGCCATCTCCACCGGGGAAGCTCGACCATTGGAGTGAGGAGAAGGGGAGAGTCAATAGAAGACTTACGTTGATCACTTTAGGACTTCAAACACCATTGCAAAAGATCCGAACTCAGAATCGGGTCTAATTGTTTCCATACCGAAACAATTTGGCGCCGTCTGTGGGGAAGATCTGGTTGTACCCACGAAATTACCCACTAAAAATTAACCTCAATCAAATCACTACAAAAATGCCTGAAATCATAGAAGCAAGCTCCGGGGTGGGTCCGACGGTACCACCGGTGATCCCCCCATATGGAATGCCTACACCTGGGAGAACGCCTGCCGCAACAATCCCAGGGGTAGGGCATACCAACCTTCGCGAGACACCTGAGGGAGGTGCTGCAGTCACAGCTGGGCAGGTTGGCCATCAAAGACCCAATTTAAACCTCACCTCTGCCCAGGTTCTGCAAACCGCATTCTTCTTCTCAGCAATGCTTAACCAAGAGTTCACTCCAGAGGACTTGGTTGGCAGGATTGCTACTACTACTAGGCAACTTCACTTTGAGAGTGGAGAGGGTGCCAGGGGTACGAAGCAAACCGCCGCCAGGAACATCCAGCGGAAGACATTGAAAGTGGCCAAGGGGTACCAGCAAACCCAGAGGCGTATTACCGGTAATCAGGAGCAAGCAGCTCAACAACAAGCATTCTCCATACACACTACAGAGTCCACGGCTGCCAGAGAAAAAAGAGGATTATCCCAGGGCCTTCAAGACCGAATGAAGCATAAAGAGCCTGCATCCAAACGTCTGGGAGAAAAGCAGGGCGGAGTCTTCTTCCGGTTGACGCCTGCAGCAGAGGAACAGCCAACTCCAGGGCTATCTCAAAGTCTGCAGTCCAGGCTCAACCGGGGGCAACCACTCGAGTCAAGGCATCGCCAGGGCGACAACCTTGACCAGCCCCAAAGAAAAAGAACCAGGCACCCCACCCCTGATAGGGAAGATGAGGCTATAAGCAGGCTGCCACCAAGGCACCGCTCCCCCAGTACAAGGAAACCGACCCCTGGAAGATGAGATGACTACGATTGCCACTCTAGGGGAAGTAGGTCACGATTGGTAGGCAGACCCACCAAGACACCACTTCACCCTGACATACAGGAGTACCCCATCCCGAAGATTAAAATGCCCTCCGTCAAATTCGACGGAACTTCAGACCCAGAAGATCACTTGGCAGCCTTTGAGAGCCACATGGGCATGTACGACGTAGATGATGTGGTCTGGTGCAATGTCTTCCCAACTACCCTGGTTGGGCTAGCACAAGGATGGTTCAGGGATCTACGTCAGGGGTCGATCAGTTTCTTTATAGAGCTAGCTGAAGCTTTCTTAGAGCAGTAAGCAGGGAACAAGAGGCGCCGGCTCACTCGTTTTGACCTGATGACTTTGAAGCAAAAGAAGGGGAAAAGTGTTAGGGAGTACCTAAAGAGATTTGACTTGTCTTACCAGCAGGTCAAGGAGATCGACGACTCAACGGCTGCATACGCCCTGACCATCTCCCTACTATCAGGGGGGAGATGAAGAATCAGATGATCAGAGCTCAGCCTGAGACCCTGGCTAAAGCCAGAAAAATCGCAGAAGGCTTCATATTGCAAGAAGAATTCCACAGCCTGCCGGATACCCCCGCAGGGCCAACCAGGCCGCAGGGGGGACCGCAGGCTGGGCGCAGCAGGAACGAGCAAAACAGACAGAAAGACGAGGGGGGAGATACCCCTAGAAAAAAGCGCACTACATATCAACCCAGATTCGATAGTCACACAGCCCATAACAAATCCAGGGCAGAAATCTTCGAACTGGAGAAAGAGACGGCAAAATAGAATCGTCCCAACAAACCTCGCAGCCCAAAAGGGGATCCGAAAAAATTCTGTACCTTCCACGATTGTGTCGGACACACCACCGAGGAGTGCCGCCACCTGAAGGACGAAATTGAGAAGCTTATCAGGAATGGATGGCTGAGCAATTACGCAGCGAGAAACAAGAGCCAGAAAGAGGTGGCAGATAACCCCGAAGGCTCGGCACAAACCCGCGTGATAATCCATGTGATATCAGGGGATGCAGAGGGCCAGTCAAGTAGGAGAAGCCAAAAAAGACAGATCCGGGAATTACGAAACCAAGTCTGCTATGCTGAGAGGACAGGGTGTCCAAAGGGCGCGACCCTGAGCATCACCCCAGAGGATGCAGGGCGGGTAATATACCCCCATAGCGACCCCCTGGTATTGTCCCTAGTAATCAGCAACCACATCGTAAAAAGGTGCATGGTAGATACCAGAGCTTATACCAACCTACTGTACAAGGACGCATTCGAGAAGATGGGCCTGGAAAAGAGGCACCTGAGGCCAGCCCCTGGGTCCTTATATGGATTCAGCGGGGCAGGTGTACTCCCCATGGATATCATCGACTTGCCCGTAACATTTGGAGAAGGGGCCTCCGCCAGAAATGTCAGGGCCTCATTTGTTGTAGTAGACGCAAGGTCTGCATACAACGCCCTGATAGGCAGAGCTACCTTGGACGAAATCGAAGCAGCCATATCCATCAGGGCTCTGACTGTAGCTGTAGACACCCACATTTTGACCGCCAGGTGTCTATAGCAGTTTCCGACAAACACCTGATGATGATCGGACGCTAACATGCTTTAACGTACTCGGAAATGGGCTCGAATCATGGATATTTAGCTTGGGCTTTTTACGGAGTACAAATTTCGCAAAACCAACCTCAAATTCGGGCCCAGTGGATCGTTTCGAGTCAAATAACACTAATTTGGATCGAATCCGACACCAGGGGTAAAACCGTCTTTTAGCGACCGAGTCAAAACCCGTTCAAAGATATTTCCCGAGACTTGTGGACTGACCGTGGCATCTCACGTGTCCAGTTCTTACCCAAACTCTACAAAAAATCAGCTACACAAAATATTAAACAATTTCGTTTGAGGTAGAATTCGATCTCAAGCAGGAATCCTATCCGAAAACCGATTCAAACACTCAACCGAGTGCAAATACTCGGCCAAGTAGCACACAACCAGCCGAGATTTCCTTTTCTTCCTTCACAAGAAAACGGAATTCTCGTTCTTCTCAGACTCCTACGTTTCCTATCCTAAGCGGTATTCAAACTCTTCTAACCCAAGGTCGGGAACCTCCTATAAATAGGAACTCCCATCCAACACTTTAGAGAAAAACATCAATTATTAGCAACATACACAATTAATTCATACGATCCCCAGCATACATAATTCCTGAAAAATATAATTCTTTAGCATCGAGAAACCGATAGTGCATCCAAAACCCGAAGGAAACCGGTCCCGATACCCGACACCCTTCACCCGTCACTTCTAAACCGAGCCACCCTAGCCCGACCGACATCACTCGACGCTCTCGTGCCTAGCCACATTCCGACGAGCCCCGATCCGAGTCAACAAAAGCATGTAGGTTGAGGGTGTAACCAAACCTGAACCTTTTTTTTTTTTAACTTTTTCGTTCGTTTTATTATTTATTCTACAAAACGATTTCTAAAAATTTCATCTTTTCTAAAACTATTCCAAGTATTTGATATTGATTTCGTAGTCAATTATCGAATATAACGAATATCGAAAATATTAAATCGAGTACGAATCATACAATATTTGTACGCGATTTAATAAAAGCATCGAATTTTCAAAAAACCACTTTCGGAATCAGCATGCCACGCGACCCGCTGGCATCCCGGGCGAGCCGCGCGGCCGGCTGTCACGCAACACGTCTTTCTTTTTTATTATTTTTCGAGCTTCGTTTTTTATACAAAACAGCGTCTTTTAACGATATTTTTCAGATTTGGATATTTTCTCGGTCTCGCATATTTATTTTTGCTATATTATTTTACAAATCGATACTAACTCGTTTGTTCATCTTGTTGCAAATTCATTCTTTTTCATCGTTTGTTTTATTATACTAAAACGAACCTCGCATGCTAAAATACAACTTCGACGTTAATTTTCATGCATTAAACGACTTAGCAACCCGTTCAATTCCTCACATGCTTAGGAAAACAATGTTTGCATATCATTCATCGTATTACTAACGCGCGTATTAAAAAATCATTCGATATCCTAATAGAGGCCGCTAATGTGCGGGCGGGGTTGGGTGTTTTTAGTGAACTTCCCAACACGTACCCTCACCCCTTACTCAGAACCGTGGTTTCCGGATGTCCGAAACCATTGGCAACGAGAGTCATTCAATATACGATAAACCGCTCAAGTCGGCATCGGTATCGAACTGCAAAGGGACGAGCCCAATAAACTCTGACATCGGAAATGGGTCGTATTTTGTACACGGCCGACTACGACATAGAGTGGGCTCGAACGGTTCCGAATAACCATAAAATTCGGTGGCGACTCCAACTTCGATTTAAATTTGACCATCTCATATGGAGATTCATTCGCCTCCCCAAACCCGCGCGTGGCCGCGTCGGGGTGGACCTATGTCATGTCCACAGTAGCCTATATAACAGATTTTGGCATGGAAGGGAAAATTCATGGAGACCAGGAGTCAGCCAGGCAGTGCTACTCGGTAGCCCTCCAAACCCATGAAACTGAGAGAAAGGGAAAAAGGAAAGCTGACAGTTCCCCCAGCAGGGAGGGTGAGATCCCAGCCAGACAGCAGGGGGCTGACCACCTGGAACCTGGGGGGAAAGTATGCTGGTGGATCTGGAGCCTGGCAGACAAGTCCTCATAGGAGCTGATCTGGAGGCGTCCTACCAGGCGGAACTAATCAAGGTTCTGAGAGATAACAGGGACGTATTCGCCTACTCGGCGGACGAAATGCCAGGGTCGACCCAGCTTACATCGTTCACAGGCTAAACGTGAATCCGGAGGCCCGCCCCGTCAAACAAAAGAAAAGAAACATGTCAACAGAGAAAGACCTAGCCATAAAGGAAGAAATAGAAAAACTTTTGAAAGCAGATTTCATTGAAATCTGTGATTACCCTGAATGGCTGGCAAACGTTGTAATGGTGAAAAAATCCTCAGGCGCATGGAGAATGTGTGTAGACTTCACAAACCTTAACAAGGCCTGCCCAAAAGACTGCTATCCCCTTCCCAGAATAGACCAGTTGGTGGACGCCACCAGTGGGTACTCCATGCTAAGCTTTCTGGATGCCTTTTCAGGGTACCATCAGGTGTACCTATGGCAGCCCGACAGGGTGAGGAGTGCCTTCATCACCAGCCATGGCATCTATATGTACAAAATGATGCCTTTCGGACTAAAGAACGCAAGGGCCACCTACCAGCGATTAATGGACAAGGTCTTTGAGAAACAGAAGGGTAGGAATTTGGAGGCCTTAGTCGATGACGCAATCGTAAAAAGCAAGGGAGATAATCAGCACTTGACAGACCTGCAAGAAACCTTCTCCTCCCTGCGCGCTTACAAGATGAAGCTCAACCCCAAAAAGTGCACATTCGGGGTTCGCTCCGGAAAATTCCTAGGTTTTCTGGTCAGTGAAAGAGGAATAGACGCCAACCCTGAAAAGGTTCAGGCAGTCTTGGACCTCCCAGAACCGAAAACCATTAGGGATATCCAGCGCCTAACTGGTAGGATGGCTGCCCTGGCACGCTTCATCGCCAGATCAGCAGATAAATCAAAACTATTCTTCAAAGTCTTGAAAGGCAATAAACAATTTAAATGGGAGGATGAGCAAAAGGAAGCCTTTGAACAACTAAAGGAACACTTGAAAAAACTCCCCCACCCTGGCGAGGCCAGTGGCAGGGGAAAAACTTTTCCTTTACATCGTCGTCACCAACTCGACAGTAAGTGCGGTTATCTTAAGAGAGGAAGCAGGCTCTCAACAGCTCATATACTTTGTGAGTCATGCCCTGGGAACAGCCGAGAAGAATTACCCAGTGGTTGAGAAGGCGACATACGCAGTCGTCATTGCAGCCCGAAAACTCAGACCTTACTTTGAAGCGCACCCTGTTGTGGTATTAACTGATCAACCGTTGGAAAAAGTCTTAGAAAAATTTGAGAAGTCAGAAAGACTGCTGAAATGGGCCGTCGAGTTAAGCGGACTAGGAATATCTTATCAGCCCAGGGCAGCCATAAAAGCGCAGGCCCTGGCGGATTTCCTGGCCGAGTGCTCCCACTCAGAGGAAGATGATCCCCCCACTGGAGAATGGGTAGTATACACGGATGGATCTTCCACGACCAACGGTGCAGGGGCAGGGGTCGTATTAACCAGCCCTGAAGGAACGGACTTTGAGCATGCTCTCAGGTTCACCTTCCCTGCATCTAACAACGAGGCCGAGTATGAGGCCGTCCTGGCAGGCATAAAATTGGCCAAAGCCGCCGGAGCAGAGCGGGTAATTCTGGCAACAGACTCCCAGCTCATCGCCAACCAAATCAATGGAGAATATGAGGCAAGGGACCAGGCTATGGCCATGTATTTGGAAAGGGTAAAGCAAGAGTTTTCGGGGCTTAAGTCCTACGAAATCAGGCAGATTCCCCGGTCCCAGAATAACCGGGCAGACGCCCTGTCGAAGCTAGCCAACTCAAGTTTACAAGACATACAAATATCGGTCTGGGTGGACGTAATCCAAGAAAAATCTACCCCCCCCCCCCAGCTGGTTAATATCGTTGAAGAGGATGACCCAGAAAATTTGATGACTCCAATCATCCAATTCAAGAAGCATGGAATCTTACCGCTTGACCCTGCTCAAAAGAGAAAAACGCTGGCAAGAGCCACATGGTTCGTATTAATAGGAGATGACTTGTACAAAAAGTCGTTTTCCTCACCCCTGCTCAAATGCCTGGGGGCAGGGCAGGCGGAAGAAGTTCTAGACGACATTCATTCAGGAATTTGCGGGCACCACATAGGAGGAAGGTCTCTGGCACACAAAGCTCTGAGGGCAGGGTACTACTGGCCGACCCTGCTGGCAGACGCAAGAGATCTGACTTGAAAATGCAGAAAATGCCAACTCTTTGCCCCTTCAATCCATGCTCCAGCCCAGGAGCTCAGGTCGATCCTCTCCCCCATTCCTTTCGCTCAATGGGGGATGGACATACTGGGCCCCTTTACTACAGCTACCGGAGGTCGGAAGTTCTTAATAGTAGGGATTGACTACTTTACCAAATGGATCGAAGCTGAAGCAGTCCCTAACATCACCGAACCTGCAGTTAGAAAAGTCATCTGGAGGAATATCATAACCAGATTTGGCTTACCAAAGATGTTGGTGTTCGACCACGGAAGACAGTTTGACAATGACCCCCTGAGAACCTGGCTAAAGGGGCATGGAATAGCAGTCGCCTACTCCACTGTCTGCGACCCACAAACTAATGGGCAGGCTGAAGCTGCCAATAAGCAGATCCTGAATGGATTAAAGAAAATGGTAGATGACCTTAAGGGTAGGTGGGCAGACGAATTGCCAAGTATTCTATGGTCAATCGGAACCACACGCAAGAAGTCTACAGGCCAGACACCCTTTGGCCTAGTCTATGGAGCAGAGGCCTTGTTACCTATAGAAGCCCGGATACCAACTCTGAGATCCGAACAATATAATCAGGCAGATAACGAGGCATCAATGGCTGAAGCCCTAGACATGGTCCAGGAAGTCAGGGAGGAGGCCAGAATTGACATAGCGGCCTACCAAAAAAGGATGAGAAGAGCATACAACAGAAGAGTAAATAAGAGGAGTTTTCAGGTGGGGGACCTGGTCCTAAGAAAAACGCAGGCGGTAGGAAAAGCGCATGAACATGGAAAATTAAGCGCCAACTAGGAAGACCCATACAGGGTAACCCAGATTAAAGGCCCAGGCACCTACAAGATCGCCAACCTTGAAGGCCACGAGTTAGCCGCACACTGGAATATAGAACCCTAAAGAAGTACTATGTTTAAAAGTAGGAAGCTTGATAGCTTTTTTATTTTTTACTTGTCAAAGAAAAACCAGCGGAGGACGGTCAAAACAGAATTGTCGACGACTCCTGCCACAAATGATTGTAGCAAATCCTGAAGAAAAGAAAAGCTTTCAATCCATACTCGTTGCCTGTTCAAAATTTGCAGTTTTCACACACAAACGAGCAGGGGGCAATAGGGGGAGGCCCCCCCTGTTGCTGGAACCAAGGAAAATAGGCCCCCCAAGAAAAATTTCAATCCTCCTGACTACCTCTGGGCAGGCAGGGGGCAGGCCCCCTGGACTTCGAACAGAAGCTAGGGTCAGGCCAGGCTTCGTAGGCCAAGAACAAGGACTGGGGGCAATCCCCCCAACCTTGTATAAAAAACGCCAAAGCCCCCCCTGACTACCTCTGGGCAGGCAGGGGGCAGGCCCCCTGGACTTCGAATAAGAAGCCAGGGTCAGGTCATGCTTCGCACGCCAAAAACAAGGACTAGGGGCAATCCCCCCAACCTTGTATAAAAAACACCAAAACCCCTCCCTGCCCCTGGGCAGGCAGGGTGCAGGCCCCCTGGACTTCGAATAAGAAGCCAGGGTCAGGCCAGACTTCGCACGCCAAAAATAAGGACTGGGGGCAATCCCCCCAACCTTGTATAAGAAGACAACCAAAAACCCCTCCCTGCCTCTGGACAGGCAGGAGGCAAGCTCCCCGAGCTTCAAAAAAAGGAAAAAGTCAGGTCGTACCTTTGGAAAAAGAAAAAAGCAGGCTGAAATAAAAAGCATTCATAACAAATCCAAGTGTTTTTACAAAAACAAAAGAAAGATTACAAAGATGGCCGGCCCATCAGAGCTCGGGCACGAAAGTTAAAGATTATCACAAGGAAAAGATATAGTAAGATCAGAACAAGAGAAAATGGCAAAGCCCCTGCACATCAGACGTTGGGGGCATCCTTACGGGCACCATCAGCCTCCTCAGCTGGCTTGCTAGCCCGAGCTTCATTCTTAATGGAGTAAAGATTCCTGAAGGCTTCCTCATCGAAATCAGGGAACATTTCCCTGATTACTTCCATGACGAATTCCAGCGAAGAGTTGGCTCCATCTTGAAAACTCGTATCCACTGCAATCTCAGTCTCCTCCAGGATGGTATCTTTCTCCCTTTTCCATTCTTCACCCTTGGCCTACAAGTCAGCCTGAGCCTGCTTAAGATCTGAGTCAGCCTTCGACAAGCGCTCCTCCAGGTCGACTGCCCTCCTCTTTGCATGCTCCACCTCAGCCAAAGACTTCTTTGCCTGCTCCACCGCCAGCCTGCTCTCCTTCAAGTCTGCCTCCAGCTTCAACACTTCTTTCATGGCCTTCTCCCCATGGAGCTTTCGTCGAGTCACCTGACCCTTCATTTCCTCCGTCTCACCTTCCTGTTTTGCCAACTTATCCTTCAAGTTGCTGATCAGGGTAACATCCCTTTCCACCATGGCCAGACGATCAGGAGGAGGAACCCCAGGAATGACAACCAGCTCCTCATCGCTCAGGCGGCTGAGAGCCGCCAACTCAGCTGAGGCTTGTAGCACCCTGGAAGTGCGCTGAATATATTGGATCACTTGATGGGAGGTAGAAGTCACAGACTTGGTAAGGCGGTCTGCCAGGACGGCCCCAGAATCTGAAAGTAGGGCAGAAACATCCACACTATCGCCCGCAGTATAATGGAACTCCGTGTTCTCTTCTTAGAAGAGAGTACCTGGAATCTCACGGGCAGTGCGTTTAGGCTCAGGGGTCTCAACGTCGGTCTCCAGGTCAACCACATGAGCAACCCCAGAGGGTTCTCTACCTCTTTTTCTCCTGCATTCCAGGGGGACACTCTCCCCAGTTCCTTCGGAGTTGGCAGGGTGTGATCCCTGGGGGGTATGGGTCCCCGCAGGGGAATCACCTCGTTTGTCGGTAGGGGAAGGGGTGGCCTCTAAGGTGACCTCTGCCTCTGTACCCTGAACACTAGAAGGAGGAGCCGTCGGCTTTACAGGCGGCAACCTTGCAGGAAGAGGAAGCCTTCGGCTGGCTGAACGACTCTTCACAAACTTCATTAGATTCTTCTCACCCTTCTTATAGCTCGAAGGAAGGAAAGGACGCTTTGAAATAATCACGAAATCCTCGGTCAAGCCAAGCCTCCTTATCTCCTTCCTCGACCAGAAGCGAGATTTGGGGTCTACAGGGTGAAAAAGAACAACCGGTTAGAAAGAAACATAGAAAAAAGGAGCAACAAGGCCGGTAAAAATCCCTGAACTACTTTCTTCAAGGCCAGGAATCAGGCCTACGCGGCCCAAATAGTTATCCGTGGCAATGAGCTCTGCGTGAGGAAGCCAGAAGGCAGGGCCGCAGATGCCGGATTTATCAGTGACAACCGCAAATTTCTTGATCACTTCCTCGTCCAGCATGTTTATTTTGACCTCCAAGGCCTTCCCCCCAACACCTTGGTGGTATTCCTCACGAGTTTCCAGGCGAGTATGAACGTGATTTCTAAAATGTCTGGGAATCTTCCACCCAGAGGCGCTGTGTACATATAAAAAATTGTTTTTCCAGTCTTTCAGGTTGTTTAAGGCCGGCCAGACTAAGGTATAACCCTTCTGCCTCTGAAGGGACCAGTATCCAGGGGAGTCATCCCCCCTGATGAGGATACCATTTGCAGCCCCACCATAAAACGCAGGGCATCAATAGTGGGTCCCTCCCCATGGAAGATACAGGTCCAAGTGTAGGATATTAATGACCTGATCGCACTGGCTGTCAACTGAGCTATGGCCACATTCATTTTCCTGAAGGCCTCCTCCAGGAAAGGGTGCAGAGGGAATCGCAGGCCGAACTCCAAACTTTTGTGATAGACGGCTATGAAACCGTCAGGGGGAAAACACACTGTGTCCTTCTCCCCAGGAATCACGATTGTATACCCTTCCCCAAAATTGTAAAAGTCCTCAATGGCCCCAACAGCATTAAGTGCCAAAATTAAATCTCGATTTTTGGCTTCAGGGTAAGTCCTTAAAGGGATATGGTACTTGGCCTTATCTAGATAATATGTCCTCCCCTTCTCCCTAGGGACAAGGGGACCAGCTATCCTAGAAGCGTTTATCTCCAGAGCCTCGTCGTCGGAGTCAACGACGTCAAAGGGGGCAGGTTTAGGGGAGTTGGCATCCTCCCCCTCAGAATGATCCTCCCTGGTAAACCTAACCCCAGAAGAAGAGGCCAGGCTAGTCCTGCCCTCCTCCCCACCCTCCGCCCTCTCAAACGGTGGATCGACAAAAGAAAGAATCCGAGCGCGAGACATTGATTCAAGAAGAGATGTGAAGAAACTAAAAAGAAAAGGGTTTTAAGGGGCAAGATTCTAACCTAGAAACGGTGATCGCCGCGTGAAAATCCGAGGAAGGAAGCTTCTCAGTCTTGAGAAAAGAGTTCCCAAGCAGTGGAGAAATAAAGAGGGTTTTCGAGTTTGAGAAGTGAGAAAAAGAGAAATAGGGGGAGGAGAGAGGCTTATATAAGCCCAGGAAGCCAAAGGGCCGCCTCTCTGACAGTACTTCCCCAAAAAACTACCCCACGTGTCGCGTTTTGAACATCAACCGCTCGCCTCTTCCCAAGAAGGGCCTCGAAAAGGCAAAGGGTGTCAGAGGGCTGATCACCTAATGACGCCATCCCCGTATTCATTCAAAAAAAAAGAAAAAAAGAAAAAAGCAACAAAAACGTAACCAAACAGCCTGATCTTTTTTATTCATTAAGGAAAGAGGCCCAAAATGGGCAAGTTACATCCGAAACAAACAAATAAGAAGTACAAAAAAGAGCCCAACTCTGGCTCAACCCACCAGCCTGCAAACCCTGGGCAGACCTAGTCATCGTCAGAGCCCGAATAATCCCTTGGGCTGTGTCACCCAAAGCTGACCCTCAGTCCCAATCTTATGAATCCTTGAAAGGATCAGTGGGGAAGTCCTCCTCGCCATCGCCGGAGGAGTAGCCTTGGCCCTCACTATCCCTGGAGTCACGACTGCTGATATCCCACTCCCTGCCATAGGGGACCGTCCTGACGTCGTCACAAGAACCACAGCCCATTTTCCTCACAGGGTAAGAAGGGCCTGACTCAGGGGATGAAGTAAGCTCAGGGCAATTAGGAACAAATTGCTCGGGGTGTAGCCAAGGAAAACACGTATAGCACCTCCTATCAAAGCATCCAGAGCAGCGCCCAGCCATTGGCCCAGGTGGAGATGAAGATCGGATAGGACGCTTGCATACCCTGGCAACTTTCCTTATGGCAGCCATCCTCCTGGCATTCAGAGAGGAACGAAGCCGAAGTCGCCTACTGCGACGCAGGGCCAGAAAAGTCGCCCTTGGATATCTTAATCTCCAAAATCCCTTGAAGCAAAACGTACCCACACGAACCCCGCAGCGAAGAACTGTTTTCTTAACCCAAGACATTGTTCTTGTAAAGAGAAAATAAAGCTAGAAGAAGGATTGAAGATGAAACGTAAGAAGTGGTAGGGATTGGAATTTATACAAGGGTAGAACACACCATTTATGGCACCCCAACCAATTCAATAAAGAGAAGAAACAATCACCGAGGAGGCACGCTATCCAAAAATCCTCTTTGCAAGAGGTAATCATGAGCTGAAAGACATTCCGACTCTTCGCATATCCCACGCAGTTGAGTTTCCTTCCTTGGGAACATGCAACGCATTAAATGCTAAGAAGTCAACCTCCCATCCTAAGAGATCGCCTGCCAAGGAGAGCCCTGCTTCCCCTTAGCAGGCGAGGGCCAATTGATGGGGGTCGGAAGTCTGCAAACGGGCCGCCCGCCATTTGGGTCCCGGGGTGGCCCGACCCGGGAATAAAGGACCTACCAGGAAGGTCACGAAGCAAGAAGCCATCACTCTAAGGCATCCGCCTGCCCGGCAGGGCGTCACCGCCCTGCCGAGCAGGGCAACCAGTACTCCCTGCCTCCTGGTTCTTAGGTGTTCGCATGCCCAACAGGAGCAGGGGAAATCAAGGGCCCTCCCGTCATTTTGCCTACAGGTAAAGGGGAATGGGTGGATGAGGTGAAGCCACTTGTCACCCCCTCGTCCACCCTTTCTCTCACTCTCTCTCCTCCTTCCTCTCTCTTGTGGGAAGGTGTGGACATGACATAGGTCCACCCCAACGCGGCCACGCGCGGGTTTGGGGAGGCAAATGAATCTCCATATGAGATGGTCAAATTGAAATTTAAATCGAAGTAGGAGTCGCCACCGAACTTTGTGGGAGTTCGGGCCCATTCGAACCCACTCTATGTCGAAGTAGGCCATGTACAAAATACGGCCCATTTCCGATGTCCGAGTTTATTGGGTTCGTCCCTTAGCATTTGATACCGATACCGACATTATCGGATATCGTGTATTGAATGACTCTCGTTGCCAATGGATTCGAACATCCGGAAACCATGGTTCTGAGTAAGGGGTGAGGGTACGTGTTGGGAAGTTCACTAAGAACACCCAACCCCGCCCGCACTTATCGGCCTTTACTAAGATATCATTCTTTTTTTATGTACACGCGTTAGTTCGATAGTGGAATGATATGCAAACATTATTTTCCTAAGCATGTGAGGGAAAAATAAAGGGGTTGCTAAGTCGTTTAATGCATCTTAAACTAATAACGTCAAAGTTATTTTAGCATGTGAAGTTCGTTTTAGTCTAATAAAACAATAGAAATAAAACTGCTACAAACACGAGAAAACGAGTTAGTAACGATTGAATAAATTGAATAAAGATGCAAATACGGTTATATGCATGATTTTAGAAAAAGGTTTATGACTCGTGAAAAATACTTTGTCGAAATCTGAAAATATACCGAGAAAACCGCTGTTTTATATGAGAAAACGATGCTAAAAAAATCGGAAAAAAAAAACGAAAAAAGGCCGCGGCTCACGACTGCCCGCGCGACTTATATTTTCAATATTCGTCGTATTCGATATTCGATTATGAAATCGATATCGAACATTCGGAATGATTTTAGAAAAGGTTTTAAAAAAAAAAGTTTGTTTCGAACGAGAAAAAAAAAAGATTTTGAAAGAAAAAATGTTACTTCTCTCCGCGTAAAAAATCGTCGTATTTTGTATAAAAAGATGTAACGATTTTTTGGCATCAACGAGATTTAATTTAGCCCTCGTCTAATACGATATTTGATTAGAGAATCAATATCATATTTTTAGGAACGTTTCGTTTTATGAAAATATTTTTGTAAGTATCGATATTAGAAAATAAAAAAGATGTGACGACGACCCGTATTAAAAAAAACGGACCGACACAATGACGCGAAAAGAAGAAGAGAAAGAAAAAAAACGAGAAAAAGGGAAGAGAAAGGAGAGAATCGGGTTTGATTTTACACCCTCAACCTACATGCTTTGTTTTCTCGGGATTGAGCTCGTCGGAAGGTGGCTTAGACTTGGGAGCGTCGAGATGATGTGGATGAGTTAGGGTGTCGGTTTGGACGTGTAAGGTGATGTGAAAGAGGGTCGGTTTTGGTCGTGTAGCGTGACGGATTTTGGCCGGTTTTTGGGGACGGTTTCGTTGGGTTGGATTCGTCGGGAATTGCTTAGTATAATTTGGTGGTATGTGAGAATAGTTTGTGAAAATTTCTGTTTGTCACGATTTTTTGTGTTGTGTTTTTTGTTTGAATGGAGGGTCCTATATATAGGCGAAGAGGTTTAGGAGAGGTGTCTTGCTTGGACAACAAGAAACACCGATTAGATAGGAAATGTAAGAGTTCGAAGGGGAACGAGAGTCTCGTTTCTTGGTGAAGAAGGCAAGGAACTCGGCTGAAATAAGGCTGCTCGGCCGAGTGTCCTATGCTCGGTCGCGTGTTTGATTTGGTTTTCGGATAGAATTCCGACTTGAGATCGAATTCTACCTTTAGCGGAATTGTTTAATATTTTCGAAGCTGATTTTTTGTAGTATTGGAGTCCAAACCGGACGCGTGAGGTGTCACGGTTGGTCCGTGAGTCTCGGGAAATATCTTTGACCGGATTTTGACTCGGTCGCTAAAAGACGGTTTTGCCCCTGGTGCCGGATTCGACCCAAATTAGTCTTATTTGACTCGAAACGACCCACTGGGCCTGGATTTGAGGTTGGTTTTGTAAGATTTGTAATCCGTAATAAGCCTAAACCAAATGTCCATGATTCCGAGCCCATATCTGAGTCCATCAAAGCACGTTTTCGTCCAATCATCATCGGGTGTTTGGCGGGAACTATTATAGACACCTGACGGTCAAAATGTGGGTGTCTACAGAGCCCCCACTCTGACTGAGGCTTGGACAAGGCAAAAGTCAGAGTAGCTACCAGGTCAATCAAGGATTAAAACCTGGCAGACTTCCGATCGGGTCGTTTCATTAGACCTGTGTGAAGGGCTCGCCAGCCATAGGATAGAATTCATACCTGGGTTGATGTTAATAATGTCGCGGGAGCTTGCCTTGGAAGCTACGGGTGTATCTGTTTACAGGTACATCCTGTCTTAGAATTGCGCGGGAGCTTGCCTTGGAAGCTATGGGTATATCTGTTTACAGATACATCCTGACTCTTCAGTAGAAAATGTCGCCTGAGCTTTCCACTGGGGAGTTTTTTTGAGAATTCTTCGGGAGTCTTGGGTGTACCTGTATGCTGACACAATTTGTATGTAACATTTAGGTGAAACACCGACTCATGCTGGGGAAGAAATGATTTTTGATTGATTTTTGGAAAGAAAATGCTGAAAAATAAAATTTAAAATTTTTTGGAAATAAGAATGCTTGGGATGACTTGATTCCTGATTAGATTCTGACACGGACTCCTAAAATCCTCTGGTTTGGCCTGTATGCCTAGATGAAGTAGGGAGTGTGATAAGAAAATTCCTATTCCTGCGGTGACTAGGAAAGAGATTTCCTCTATTATAAATAGAGGGTTCTTGCTCTTCATCTTTCATATTCCAACCCAAATCTTTTCTTTCTATCTGAAAATCTCTTAGACTTTTTAGGATAAACAAAGAAAATATTCTTGCAATGGGTATTGATCATTTGACCGCGATGCTTCAGGCATGGGCTCAAGACTTTCGAGATGAAGATAAAGTTCAGCTAACTCAAATGGGAATTATTGCTTTATTCCCGCTTCAGCGACTTAAGGTAGATTCGCACTTTCTCGATGCTTGCTTATCCTTTTGGGATACTACCCACCATGTTTTCGCATTTTCTCGAGGAGAAATATGTCCCCTTCCCGAAGAAATTGCAGCTATAGGCGGTTGGTGCCCTAATGCTCGTCCTGCTATTCCCCCATTTTATCCTGACCCAAGGAGAAGATTAAGGGATTTTCTAGGCTTGTCGCATGCTGAGACGGCCCGTATGGTAAAGGGAGATTCAGTTTCCCTATTTGACCTGGCTGACAAATTCATGAACCCAGTTGGCGTAAGAATTACTTCTACCCATAGACGTAGGACTTTTGCCTTTTGTATGCTGCATCGATATGCCTTTGAAGGTCGGATGGATGCTGACTCGTGTTTGGGTGAAATCAGGCTGATTAGCATAGTTGACCAGATGGAGACAGGTCACAGTCCGACTTGGCTGATAACCGGGGAGATTATTATGGGTCTTGATGCTAGAAGACTTGACTTGGATCGACAATTGACAGGAAGCATCCGTCTTCTGCAGGTATTCAACCGTTTTTTTCCCTTTTTTTTTTTCTTTTTCCGAAAAATTTCCCGAATTTTCCGAAAAAAAAATTTTAAAATTTTTTCCTCCAAATTTCCGAAAATTTTGATTTTTTCGAAATTTTGATTTTCTCGAAATTTTTTATTTTTTCTTTTTTTTTCGAAAATTTTTCCGAATTTTTTTTTTGAAAATTTTTCGAAATTTTTTTTGCTGATCTGGTTGTTCGAGCGTCTGTCAATCATAGAACCCCCGGTGAACATATCCAGATATCGCAGATGTCAGATTGGTTCCAGGTCCCGACGAATAAGCTCGAGTCATCATATAAATCGGAAATATTGGGATGAAGAGCTAACATTCCATGGTGAGCCTTTGATTAGACGAAATGTCATCTGGTGGTTCCTTTCAAGACTGACGGGATTAGCTAAGAGGGACAAGGCCCGTTATCTGGTTATCTTGTCTTTGGACTGGACCGTCCATATTTACCCGGATCGTATTCTGAGACAGTTTGGTTCGTTTCATCAGATCCCCGAGACTGAAGCAATCATTAGCGTTTCGCTCCAATTGACGGATGCTATGTGTGACACGTGGCTACAACGTTGGTTTACCCGTGTCATGTGGACTATACCTCGCCCTTGCCAAACCGCTTGGGTTTCTGAGTCATACCGAAAATGGACTTCTGAAGAATCCCAGGAGACTCGCAAAACTTTGAAGACTGACGAGGCTTTTGACTTGGCCCGTCGAGAATCGGCAAAAGACAATAGGTGGTTCTTTGATAAAAAGGAAATTCCAACTACTTTTGTCGAGCCGGAGTCGGGTTCTAAGTCAAAAACTAAGACTCGAGTTAATGAGACCGGTGCTAGTGACTTGGAGAGAAGGCTCGGACCAAAGCTAGCGGTCTGAGATAGACTAGGTCCGCGCGACAGGTTACCCGAGAGGGTGAGGGCCCGCCTAGGACCGAATGGGGTGACCGGGGAATCGAGTTTGAAGAAACGCACCCGGTTCAAAGAGGTTCCCTTGGTGATTCGGGAGCGTTCACCTCCACGTCGACGTCGGTGGACCAAAAAGGAAGCTAAGGACAAGGGAAAGGGAAAAATGCCCTAGTTTTTTTTTATTATTTAAGTATTAGTATTATTTATGGTGTGCTGGATTTTTTTTTGTAACTTTCCGAATTTGTCGGAAATTTTATTTTTGAAATTAATAAAAGAAACTTATTAAACCGTTCCTGTTTTCTTTTCTCGATTGCAGTGGTTGTGCCCTTTTGAGGGGCTGCCTACGTATCCACGATAGATGGAATCAAACCAAACGTAGATCAGACTTAATTTGCAATTTCGAAATACATCAAGACTATTGGTTCAAGATGCTTGTAACAGTAGAATAAGTAATTCTAGCTTTTGACTTGTCTTTAAAAGTTTGAAAAAGATGTTTTTAATAAACTTTTGCAAATGACATTGAGAGACATTAGTTAGGGGTAGTAACGCTTCAGCTGGTCCAGGTTAGTTGGGTTGACGAACTCATTCCCGTCCAGGTCCGTTAGCATTACTGCTCCGCCTGATAGAATCTTCTTTACCAAATATGGCCCAGCCCAGTTAGGTTTGAACTTTTCCCTTGGATCTACTGGTAACAAAGCTCGAACAGATTTGAGAACCAAATCTCCTTCTTTGATGTTTCTGGGCCTCACCCTTTTGTTGAAAGCCTGTTGGATCCTCTTCTGATAGATTTGTATATTATTGAGGGCACGAGATCGTCGTTCGTCTAAAAGGACTAGCGAGTCATATCGTGCTCGAACCCAATCAGCTTCGGGTACTTGACTCTCGAGTAGGATTCTGAGTGACGGTACCTCTAACTCAACAGGTTGGACTGCTTCCATCCCGTATGTAAGGTAATACGATGTTGCCCCGATCGCAGAACGAATCGAGGTCCGATATCCCCAAAGTGCAAATGGTATTTTGTTGGGCCAATCCCGGTAATTATCAGTCATCTTTTTTAGTATGGTGACAATTGTTTTATTGGCTGCTTCTACCGCTCCATTGGTTTGGGGTCGGTAGGGTGAAGATGTATGCCTTTGAATTTTGAACTTGGTGAGCAAGGTTGTTGTTTCAGCTTGAAAATGGGTCCCGTGGTCACTGATGAATTCATGAGGGATCCCATACCGCCATATTATCTTATGTTGAATAAACTTGGCGACCTGCTTGGCATTAAGAATACGGTAGGATTCAGCTTCGACCCATTTGGTCAAATAGTCGATTGCCACCAAAATGAAGCAGTGTCCCCCGATTCCCGAAGGGTTTATCTTTCCAATTATATCGATTCCTTATGTTGAAAATGGCCAGGGTGATGTCATGGTGTATAGCAGGGATGGTGGCATATGTTGTACATTGGCAAAAATTTGACAATTATGGCAATGTCTAACATATAGCTGGCAGTCGGTTTCCATGCTATTCCAGTAGTATCCGAGCCTCATGATTTTCCGAACTAACATCTGGGCATTCATGTGTGGGCCGCATTCTCCATCATGTACCTCAGCCATAACTTTTTCAGCGTTGGTTTTATCGACACATCGAAGGAGAGCCCCCTGTGCTGTCCTTTTGTAGAGTTGCCCATCGTCGGTGCGGATGAACTGGGTTGCCAGTCTTCGCAAGGCCTTCCTGGCCCGGTTGTCAACTCCGGGTGGGTATTCTCTGGTTGTTAGGTATGTCAACACGGCTTGATACCATGGCTCGGGATCAGGTATCTCGATATCTTCGATGTCGTGGATATATGCTGGCTCGGATCGTCTTTCGACACAGATCGGCATACTGGTCACCTTCTGGAACTGTTTCTCGAGATCCCTTACTCGTGCCTGGTAGGCCACGAGATTAGCATTTCGAGTCTTCCATTTTTGGAGTGCTTGATTAATAACCAAAGATGAATCACCATGTACTCGGAGGTTTGTGACCCTTAAGTCGGCGGCGGCTTGTAGCCCGTGAATACATGCTTCATACTCAGCAGCATTATTGGTGACGTCGAAGTCTAATTTGATGGACACGGGAGTATGTTCCCCTCTTGGCGAGATTAGGAGAATCCCGACTCCAAATCCTCGGAAATTGGACGCCCCGTCAAAGTATAAGTCCCATGTTTCGGCGTCGGTGTGGAAAATGTCTTCATCTGGGAAGGACCAGGTGTCGGTGTGTCCTTCTTCGGTTATGGGACTGTCAGCGAGAAATTCGGCTACTATTCGTCCTTTGATGGCCTTCAATGGTACGAACTTTAGATCGAACTCTGCCAACATTAGGGTCCATCTTGATATCCTGCCATTGAGAATGGGCTTTTCGAAAAGGTACTTGATCGGATCCATTCTGGATAGTATTTGTACCTCGTAACTGAGCATGTAATGTCAGAGTTTCTTGGTGGCCCAGACCAAAGCTAAGCACGTCTTTTCGAGCATGGTGTATTTACACTCGTACTCTAAAATTTCTTGCTGATGTAGTATATAGCTCATTCTTCGGAGTTGACCGTTTGAGCTAGCATAGCCCCCATGGCTGTCTCTGTCGTGGTTAGGTATAGTGACAAAAGCAAACCGTGCTGAGGTGCTATCAGGACTGGTGGTGAAGACAAAATTTCTTTGATTCTATCAAAGGCTGCTTGACATTTGTCGTCCCATAGTAACCGTTCCCCTATTTTCAGCTTCTTGAAGATCGGTTCACACACCATGGTTAGCTTTGAAATGAACCTGCTAATGTATTGGACTTTTCCGAGAAACCCTCTTATCTCCTTTTCGGTTTTAGTGGGCTGCATCTCGGTGATGGCCTTGATTTTGGCTGGATCGACTTCGATACCACGTTGGCTATCGATATGACCCAGTAACTTGCCAGATGTTACCCCGAAACTGAATTTCTGAGGGTTTAGCCTCATGTTGTATTTGCGTAATCGGGCGAAGAACTTTCTCAGGGCGGTAATGTGACCGTCCCTGTCTTTGGATTTGACGATCATGTCGTCCACGTAGACTTCCACTTCTTTATGCATCATGTCATGTAATAAAGTTGTGGCGGTTCGTTGATAGGTGGCCCCGGCATTGATGAGACCAAATGGCATAACAGTATAGCAATAAGTACCCCAAGGTGTAATGAAGGTGGTCTAATCCATATCTTCTTCTTCCATTTTTATCTGGTTATACCCCGCATACCCATCCATAAATGATAGAAGGGCATGATCAGCTGTGTTATCCACCAGTATATCGATGTGTGGTAACGGGAAATCGTCTTTCGGGCTTGCTTTGTTGAGGTCCCGAAAGTCTACACAAACGCGTACCTTACCATCCTTTTTAGGGACTGGTACGATGTTTGCAACCCAATCTGGATACACGGAGACTCGTATGAACCCAGCCTTGAATTGTTTGTCGACTTCCTCCTTGACTTTGAGGGACCATTCAGGCCTCATGCGTCGGAGTTTTTGTTTAACCGGCTTGAACCCTTCCTTGATCGGTATATGGTGCTCGGCTATTTCGCGGTCAATCCCCGGCATGTCCTTGTAGGACCATGCAAAGACGTCTTTGAATTCTTGAAGGAGATTTATGAATTGTTGTTTCTCCTCAGGATATCTAAGGATAACCCTATCTTAAGCGTCTGAGGTTCTAAGGTTGTTCCCACGTTAATGGATTTGGTTTCTTCGATTACCGGATTGCGGGATTCCCTTTGCTCTAGTTGCTCGATCAGATGTGGAGGCAAGGATACCTGTTCGTCGGGTTTCTCAATGTCATTGCACATAATATTTTTGGAATTGAGAAAGTTTTGAAAATGAGACAAGTCGTAAGCAGAACGGTTGTTATTATTGATCATGAATTGAGAAAATAGCTCGAAAAGAGCTGCCATCTGATCACTAGTCAGTGGCGGGATAGGTAGGATGCCCGGGACAGACCCCGAGGCACCAGGAGTAGCTAAAGAGAGAGGGGGAGTTAGAGGACTGACCCTAGCACCGGACTCACTAGACTCAATCTTAGATTCTGACTCGGACTCTGACTCTGACTCAGACTTAGATTCTTGCATTTCTCCTTCCCCTGTGATCAGCTTGTAAGTCCTTCCTTGACTGTCAGTCCATTTGACAGTCTTCCTTCAGGCTCTATTTCCGGTCCCGGATCCGACCTCCGAGATCAGTTTGGATGGATCAAAGGTGTGGCTACGGAGAATGAGACTGACCAGCTCTTCTTTCGGTGTTGGGGTCGTGAGTTCCTCTCCGAAAAGCAGCCCTAGCGTGGGCTCGGCATTCTTAGCATCTTCGGACTGGATAAGAGCGAAGATGTCATCCGGTATGTAGTTGCAATCCTGGGCCAAGTGGGTCCCAGGCCGCGTGGTGATGGGCCGGTAAAAGCCCGTTTGGACTGGTCCAAATACTGGAGTAACAAAAGTGACAGTGTTAGTCCTTGTTTGGCCCATATTCTCTGGGGTTATGGTATAACGCAGACCAGTTTGAGTCCTCCCGTTATCTAGGACTTCGAGGATTTTCCCTGCGGGGAGATCGGGCCTTGATGTAGCCCCCGGCAGATAGCCCAGATTCTGCAACATCCGGTCAATGCTAACCGTGAAGTAGGGTTGGAAAAGATACTCTTCTTCAATGGTCCCTATGAAGTCGAACCCCCAGAGATCGGTGCGGCCTGAGGTGTTGCAGTTAGCCACAGTCATAGGTGTGGCTTCTAGAGTGATGACGGTGTCGTGTAAAGGTAGCTTGACTTTCCGATGCAGGGTGGAGGATACAGCCCTGGTCGCGTGGATCCAAGGTCTTCCTAAAAGAAGGTTGAAGGAAGAAGTCACGTCGATCACTTGAAATTCCAGCTCCTTCTCTATCGGGCCTGTTATGATAGTAAGTTTTGTGGCTCCGGCTACTGACTTTGGACTTCCGTCGAAAGCCTGAATGGTTTGAGCTGTGGGAATGTTGTTGGCCTCGGTAATGCCGAGGGCTTTGGCGGTCCTCAAGGGGAGGACATTGACTGCAGACCCGTCGTCGATTAGGGTCATGGGTAGGTACATTCCACGAAAAATGACCGTGATGTAGAGGGCCATGTTGTGGCTGGCCCAAATGGTGGTAGATCAGCATTGGAGAAGGTAATAAGTGGGTCTTCTTCTTTAGCTTTCCCCTTTAGGTGGGGCAGAACCGTGGCTACCATTTCAGCTGGAGTAGCCATGGAGTCAATTTTGACCTGATCGAGGGCCTTAGTGAGTGCCTCTCGATGTTCCTGGGAGCTAACTAAGAGTTGCCATATAGAGAGGTCAACTCGAGTCTTGCTCAGCTGCTTTACATGAGCCTTTTCAGCAGTTGGCTCTTCCGGGGCGGGGTACACCCTAAGTGGCTCGGCGATGATGAGGGCTTGACTATTGGCTAAGACCTTGGACTTAACCTTCTGAATCTCCTCGGGCGTGATGGGGACATCTTCCCCCTTGGTGAGATAGACATCATCTTCATCGTCGCACCAGATCCCGTTTATTTGCGGGACAAATGGAGAAATGAGGCGTGAGCAATCCACTATTTCCCCGGAGAAAATGGCGTGGGTGGCCAGCAGATTATCCTTGTTGTTGGGTTTGCCTCCCGGTAAAGGGATCTTGCCACTTTCGATTAGATCTTGGATAAGGTGCTTTAGCTTCCAGCATTTCTCGGTATCGTGTCCCTTACCACGATGGTATTGACAGTAGGCCTGGAGGTCGTAGGCCTTGGAGCGACGCCCGACCGGGAGATCAGGTGTTGGGCCTATCGGGGTAATCAGGCCTTTTGATGATAGCCTCTGCAGGGCGTTTTCATAGGTGGTGCCTATGTCGGTGAATACCCGGGGGGTGGTATTCTTCTTGGACGAGGTATCAAGTAAGTTTACCTCGTCAAAAATGCTACGAGTGGCACTAGTAGATGTGGGCTTGCTTGTCGATGAGCTGGCCCCTTGGTATCCCTTGGCGGAGGCCTTAGTGAGGCTTTCCAACCTTAGATCATCTTCGATTCTCGTCCCCATCTCAGTCAGGATCGCGAAACTAGGTATGATGGCGTACCGGAGATGGACCCGGTAAGCAGGAAGGAGGTTCTTGACGAAGGCTTCAACCAGCACTTTTTCACTGGGTTTATCGACCAGTTTGTCGCTTTCAGCCCTCCAGTGTTGAAGGTATTTCGTGAATCCTTCCTTAGGTTCCTGGGCCATTACTTCCAGGGTGCGCATAGTGGTCTGGATTTCCATGTTGTCGGCGTAGTTCTGAGCGAATTCCGTATCCACGTCATCCCAAGTTTTGTATTTCTTGGAATCGAGCCGGTAGTATCAGGCCCTCGGGTGCTTCTCAAGAGAAGAAGCGAACATGTGTTTGAACATGTTAGACTTAACCCCCTTAAGGGCCATGAACTCCTTGAAGGCCCGGATATGGTGGACCGGGTCTTCAGTACCCTCGAACATTGGCAGGCCCGTCAGATTAAGATTGGCGGGTAGTTCATCGGTCAATGGTGTGTAGGTCCGAGCATTCTCCGTGTGGATGGAATTTTTGGTCGACAGATGGACTTGTTCCTGCAATTTGTGGACTGCGCTGGACAATTCATTTAAAGGCCCAGTAGTGTCGACACTGCCGCTGGGAGTTCCCTGCTCCACGGCACTTACCCGGGTAAGGATGGCGATCTGGTCCCCTCTCATCGACGTGATCATGTTTTCCAGCTTGGTCAATGAGGTCCTCAATTCATCTATGGCTTGTTGCGTCATGGCTCGGGTGTGGGGTGGCCTGTCTGTAAGGGCACCGCGTAATCAGTAACTGACCCAGATCTTAGAATCAAAGAGTACATCCCGAGCAAGGAAAAGACTAGACGAGAAAAAAGACTGAAAACCGACTTCTATACGGATGACCCGTGGACGGTGGGCCTTCCTTAGGATTTGGCAAAGTGGGCCTAGTCCCGTTCGAAGAAAGGTCTACGTGAGAATTCCCCAGACTTTGGACTCGAGTGTGTAAACGGGCTTCCCTTTGCAGGAGTTTGTCCTACGAAGGTGGGCCGTGCCATGACAAATAAGGCGGACTGGGATAGGGAGGAAATCCGTGATGTATGATCGATGGAGTTTCGACGCTATAGACTCTTACAACCTATGACAAGACCCGACACTGCTAAATACGGGAAGTCCTAGGAGGAAGAGGGTTTTGAAAAGAGAATTTGGATTTGAAAACCGAGCAAAGTCGGATAGGATGGTCCGATTTTTTGAAAATCAAGAAAAAGGTTATCGGGCCGAGATTTCGGGCTTTTGAAAAGGTTTGGACAGCATACCGGCTAAAAATAGGCTATTTTGAGTCAAAATCATAAGTCCTAAGTTCAGTAGCTTTCCGGGTTTTGAAAAATGGATGGGTTTGAAAAGATGCAAGTTTTTGAAAATGACGGTTTTTGAACAAGACCAAAGAAGATCAAGTAGCATGTAGTCACAAAAACAGTATAATGACACCATGTATGCTCTTAGTCTAAGTCTCGGTCGGTCGAATAGGGTCTATACCAACGACGATCGCTTTCTCGCAAATCAGGACGGAATTCCTAAGCCGAGTTGGTCTTAGAACCTGCCGTAAAACCCATGCGAGTTCCGCCAACGAAGTCTTTAGTGCACCCATTTAGGAATGCACCGTGGTATAGTGGGACGACGGTCACAAGTAACCGGCCAGGGAAAGAATTGGGTTATGCATGAACCATTGAACTAAAACGTGTACATTACTAATCGAACGATTTCTTTTCGAGTCTCACCCTGAGGATGCCGATGGTAAGTGACACATCAGTTAATCCCCAGCGGAGTCGCCAAATTGTGGACATGACATAGGTCCACCCCGACGCGGCCACGCGCGGGTTTGGGGAGGCGAATGAATCTCCATATGAGATGGTCAAATTGAAATTTAAATCAAAGTAGGAGTCGCCACCGAACTTAGTGGGAGTTCGGGCCCATTCGAACCCACTCTATGTCGTAGTGGGCCGTGTACAAAATACGGCCCATTTCCGATGTCTGAGTTTATTGGGTTCATCCCTTAGCATTTGATACCGATACCGACATTATCGGATATCGTGTATTGAATGACTCTCGTTGCCAATGGATTCGAACATCCGGAAACCATGGTTCTGAGTAAGGGGTGAGGGTACGTGTTGGGAAGTTCACTAAGAACACCCAACCCCGCCCGCACTTAGCGGCCTTTACTAAGATATCGTTCGTTTTTTATGTACACCCGTTAGTTCGATAGTGGAATGATATGCAAACATTATTTTCCTAAGCATGTGAGGGAAAAATAAAGGGGTTGCTAAGTCGTTTAATGCATCTTAAACTAATAACGTCAAAGTTATTTTAGCATGTGAAGTTTGTTTTAGTCTAATAAAACAATAGAAATAAAACTGCTACAAACACGAGAAAACGAGTTAGTAACGATTGAATAAATTGAATAAAGATGCAAATACAGTTATATGCATGATTTTAGAAAAAGGTTTATGACTCGTGAAAAATACTTTGTCGAAATCTGAAAATATACGGAGAAGACCGCTGTTTTATATGAGAAAACGATGCTAAAAAAATTGGAAAAAAACGAAAAAAGGTCGCGGCTCACGGCTGCCCGCGTGACTCGCCCGGGAGGGGCGCGACTCGCGCGGGTGGCTGTCTCGGATTCGGTTTTCGAAAATTGCTAATTTTGATAAATCGCGTACAAATATGGATTAATTTATACTCGACTTATATTTTCAATATTCGTCGTATTCGATATTCAATTATGAAATCGATATTGAACATTCGGAATGATTTTAGAAAAGGTTTTTAAAAAAAAGTTTGTTTCGAACGTGAAAAAAATAGGGATTTTGAACGAAAAAATGTTAATTCTCTCCGCGTAAAAAATCGTCGTATTTTGTATAAAAAGATGTAACGATTTTTTGGCATCAACGAGATTTAATTTAGCCCTCGTCTAATACGATATTTGATTAGAGAATCAATATCATATTTTTAGGAACGTTTCGTTTTATGAAAATATTTTTGTAAGTATCGATATTAGAAAATAAAAAAGATGTGACGACGACCCGTATTAAAAAAAACGGACCGACACAATGACGCGAAAAGAAGAAGAGAAAGAAAAAAAAACGAGAAGAAGGGAAGAGAAAGGAGATAATCGGGTTTGGTTTTACACCCTCAACCTACATGCTTTGTTTTCTCGGGATTGAGCTCGTCGGAAGGTGGCTTAGACTTGGGAGGATCGAGATGATGTGGATGAGTTAGGGTGTCGGTTTGGACGTGTAAGGTGATGTGATAGGGGGTCGGTTTTGGTCGTGTAGCGTGACGGATTTTGGCCGGTTTTTGGGTACGGTTTCGTCGGGTTGGATTCGTCGGGAATTGCTTAGTATAATGAGGTGGTATGTGAGAATAGTTTGTGAAAATTTCTGTGTGTCACGATTTTTTGTGTTGTGTTTTGTGTTTGAATGGAGGGTCCTATTTATAGGTGAAGAGGTTTAGGAGAGGTGTCTTGCTTGGACAACAAGAAACACCGATTAGATAGGAAATGTAAGAGTTCGAAGGGGAGCGAGAGTCTCGTTTCTTGGTGAAGAAGGCAAGGAACTCGGCTGAAATAAGGCTGCTCGGCCGAGTGTCCTACGCCCGGTCGAGTGTTTGATTTGGTTTTCGGATAGAATTCCTACTTGAGATCGAATTCTACCTTTAACGGAATTGTTTAATATTTTCGAAGCTGATTTTTTGTAGTATTGGAGTCCAAACCGGACGCGTGAGGTGTCACGGTTGGTCCGTGAGTCTCGGGAAATATCTTTGACCGGGTTTTGACCCGGTCGCTAAAAGACGGTTTTGCCCCTGGTGCCGGATTCGACCCAAATTAGTCTTATTTGACTCGAAACGACCCACTGGGCCTGGATTTGAGGTTGGTTTTGTAAGATTTGTACTCCGTAATAAGTCTAAACCAAATGTTCATGATTCCGAGCCCATATCCGAGTCCATCAAAGCACGTTTACATCTAATCATCATCGGGTGTTTGGCGGGAACTATTAAAGACACCTGGCGGTCAAAATGTGGGTGTCTACAGAAGGTATAAATACTCTTCCATTTCCCACAAGAAAGGGGTTGGAAATTCTCTCTCTAGACTGTCACTCTAAAAACCGCCACCTAGTTCCTCACGAGCTAGGTTCGTTAAGGCATTCCACGAACTGACTTAGGCATCGGAGAGGGTTCCCCCGGACACCTCCGGGGCTCTGTGTGTTCCTTGTGCAGGGGTGGCCATCTCCGCCGGGGAAGTTCGACCATTGGAGTGAGGAGAAGGGGAGAGTCAATAGAAGACTTACGTTGATCACTTTAGGACTTCAAACACCATAGCAAAAGATCCGAACTCAGAATCAGGTCTAATTGTTTCCATACCGGAACAAAACTCAAATAAAGTTAAAATCATAATTATTTATCAAAAGATTGAAGTTTAAGTAGTTAAAAGTTTTTAAATAACAAATCGACAGATTTTCCAGAATTGCACTATCTTACTATAAAATTCGTAATTAAATCATTAAAAATCAAAATGATGTAAGATCAGTGGGGTTGAAAACTTTAGTCACTTAGGTACAACTTTTATTTCAGGAGAAAATCCAACCTCAAAATAAAATATGAGTTTTTATTCGTATATTTAGAAACTGACAGATTTAGACACCCGATTATATTTCTTTAATAAAACGCGTTTAAAAATTGATTTAAAAGAAAATCTAGTTGGAAACATTAAATAGACACTTTAAAGTTTGTGTAAGTAAATTATCCAGATAAAATATAAAGTTTATCATAGACTTCAATTTTGATTTTTACACAACTGACTGATTCACGGATTAATTTGACACCTGTTCATAAACAATTTATTGTGACAAAAATACCAGGAAATAATTTACGAAATTAAACATACATAAATTAGACCTAAAATAAATAGTAGCCTCTTTTTGGAATTTTCGAAAATAATGTTTTTAAAATAGAGTTTTAATTAACACAAAAACACTATCAGTTTTTGAAATATGCTGTAATTTTGTTAAAAATAATAAAAACTTTCAATTTGACACTTCATATAAAAAATCATGAAAATTATTAAATAAATTATTATGTGTTTGTTTTTGTCTCGGCCTTATAATTTTTTTTATTTTAAAAAAATGATTTATTTGCAAATCTTGTAAAAACGATTCCAAATAACGAAACATGTGAAAACTAACGGTTTTAAAGTTTATGTTATGAAAACCAGACATACATATATTGTCTAACAAAAATCTAATTTTTATATATGCAACTACACAATTAAAATCATGCAATACCGAGTAATATCGATGTTACCTCTAATCCAAATCCAAGTCGATTACGAATTCGTCGGCTTCGGGATCGTCCACAAATCCTTAACGAACGACATGCATGGTAGAAAGATACCATGAGAAAACCAAGAATAGTTAAGATACATAATGATCTAAAACAACATTGATTATTACCTTAACGAAAGGATCAGAAAGAGGATCGATAAGAGAGAAAAATAAGAGTCGGAAAGAGATGTTTGGACCCGATTTTAGGGCTGAAAATGCTGTTGTTTTCTCTTCAGTTTCACGTGAATAATGAGGTATAAAGGAGGTGATTTTGGGTTGGTTAAATTGAGAGAAATGAGTGAATGAAAGATGGAAAGGTTTCTAGCATAAAGTGTCTCTTAAATATTGATGTGAACCATGCAACCAAGGCTTGCATGTCGGCTAAGTATTTGAGTAAGGGTGAAAGCCTATGCATGTAATGCATGTCCTTGAATGTATTAAATGGAAGAGGGAAAATATCTTAATCCTTAAGAAATGTTTATAAAAGAAAGGGTAATAGTCGTGTGTGACAAGGGTCACGGTCCAATTGAGTGTAAAAGAGTCCAAAAATAATTGTAGGTTGGTAAAGAGAATAATCGTAAAATCGTTAAAGATATTTGAAATCATTTCGAGGGACATCGCGTTGAAAAAGAAATGATGAAACATAAGGTCGAAATGTGATAGAGTTATGACAAATTCATAGCGGAAAGGATAAATGTGCTAGGAAGATAGTGGGTGTTACAGTTTATCTTTACGTAACATTTATCAACTTAATGTAATACACAAACTCGTCGGCATGTAACGTTATAATATAAATAAAATCAAATACCACTTACCAAAAAAAATCAATCTCTGAATTTCCCAAAAATATCATTCAGTACATATCTTGAATTGTCCTTCCCAGATCATCCATCCATCTTTCCCAAAATAAGCAATCAAATTATCAATAATCTTCATCCCAAACCATCTCATTCATCTCCTATGCCATGGTTGGATGCGAGTTTGCCCACCAAGGTCTTCACCATCACCATCTTCACAAGTGTCTTTTACCTTTGTTGCTCACATGTATTAAGTACTCCCTCCTAGTTTCCATGATCTTCCCATTTGATTAAAATACACCTCACATATATTAAAGAAAGAGGAAGATCAATAGATCATTGAAACTAGGAGGGCGTAATATTTTTGTCACCAACTCACCATCTTCGTTATTTTTGCCTTCATGGTTTGTTAATATGAAAATTTATTGTCTTATGCAAAAATATTTAAAAGTTTGGTTGAAATATGTCAAAATTGAGTTCGTTGTTAGATAATTAAAAAATATTGTCGTTTTTTATATTTAATTTGATTTGTTACAAAATGTATTGTCAATTCTGTCACCAACATATTCTTCTTTTATCTGGCAGACAACTAGATGAATAATATAGCTTGTAGTGTACAACTGTATTATATTGGCTAGTCATAGCTCTCCACATACGAGATCATCAGTTGAGTCAAGTTGAGCAAATGAGGTCACGAGATGACCTCTTTATGTAATAGGTCATTGCTAATTTTTAGTAAGTACTCCCTCCATGCATTTTCCTATTTTTTTCACTTTATTAAAATACTCCTCACATATAATAGAAAATACTCCTCACATATAATAGGTAATAGGGAAGTGGGAAGAAAACAAAAAATTGGAGGTAATACTTTGAAGAGGAGCAAAGGGAAAGGCACATGCCATGCCTTTTGATGCTAGACACCCTATTTTTCGTAAGTACTAAATTTGCATTATTCAAATAAGGGCAACAATACCCTTTTTAGGTTAAGTTGGCTAACATTTTTTTAGGGATCGGTAGATAACATAATAAAACATCTCTTATTATTAAAAGAGGAAACCACATAGTCTTACGTGGCAGCCTCCTTAGCACAAATTTGATACCCTCCTTGAACTCTCAGCAAACCAGCCAAAACATACACCTAACTTCTATTATTTGCTTATTAGTCCCCTTAATATTCATAATTCGTAAAACAATCCTCGTCCCCACCCACAATACCCAATTCCCAGGAAGACATTAATTATTTGTTTCCCAATTCCCATAACCCTTATTTACTCCTCCCAACCCATACCTCGGCAATCCACTTCTTGAGAAATGGATGAGTGACTCCTCGATGCCTCTCAAATCAGTATCAAGATTGTCAATCCTCATTAACTATTCATAATTCCTCCTCACCATATTCTTATAAAATGGATTCCGATGTCTCATTCATATTTTGTTCTGCTCAGATCGTTTCATTCGTTAACTTTATCTTGGGTTTCTTAAGATTTAGGCAAACATGTCTTTGGAGAAATTTGTCACCATTTCTGAGTTGAAGGAAGGCGATAGGCTCGAAAATATGAAGGTGAGAGTCATTCATCGGTGTACACGTCCCGCATTGAAGGACAAGAACAAGACTGACTCAATTGAGGTGTTGCTAATTGATGAAACGGTACTGTTCATTATTTTTGGCTCTTTCGATGTTTCTCATAGTTATATAATTTCGTTTTGTGGTTTTATCGTAAGCACAGTCTGATTCAATTGTTTTTTTCTTGCATGTTTTGCTTCATGCCTTCATGGTTTCTGTGTCAATCTGAGTATTTCAATTCAAAATTCAAAATCCTAATCAAATAATTCAAATGAAATAATCCTATCTGTTTAATCTGAATGTAGCTGACACCAAATATTCAAAATCCACATTCATTGAATGTAGCTGACACCAAATAATTCAATGAAATTTTAAGTATTTCAATTAATCCTAATTTGTTTAATTAGTGTTCCTTGCACTCTTCGTAAGCAAGTTATTTCAATTAATCATAATCCTAATATGTTCCTTAGGATTATTGCTGTATAATTGCATTCGTATTGTAATTTAAGATTGTAAATTATTTTTATTATAATTTTATAATTGCATTCATAACTATAATTTTTACTATAATTTTATAATTGCATTCATAACTATAATTTTTATTTGGGTTATTTCATGAGAATAATACCAACTATGCGTGTGCTTCTTAAATTAATACAAACTATACGTAATCTCATTTTAATACGAACTATGTCTTCATTAACCTCGCTTTGCTATGAGTGACCGGTTACCTGCTGAACCTCTCTTATTTAACTCTTTCTCTAACTCTTCTTCTTCTTATTTACATTTCCTGTTCATTTTTTGTCATTGAAAAAAAAATTAAAATTTTCAAAAATTCATCTTTCATTTCTCTTTCATTTAGTCTAATAGAAGCTATGAAAAAAAAAGTTTTTATTGTTATTTTGGCTTCACGATGACTGCAACGGACCTAATAAAACTCTAGAAAGTTACAACAAGTCACTATGACCTGTAATAGCAAGTCGTAATTTTATAAATAACAAAACGAGATTAATGAATGTGTAGTTCATATTAAAATGAGATTACGTATAGTTTGTATTATTTTTAGAAGCACACACATAGTTGGTATTATTCCCATGAAATAACCTTTTTTATTTCACTCATTATTATAATTAAAATTCAACGTGTTCTCCCCCTCAGTTAATCGTTCTCCGGGACTTGCGGGATATCAAACTTCAGTGTTCTGCGACAGATTAGTTCAAGTTAAATGAACGAGCGAAAGCATCTGAATGAAGTCATTATAGAGATCTTGATCCAAATTGTTGATGAATTTGGAGGTAAACCATCTCGTGAACAGATATAAGAAAAGAAATGTGTAATTATCTCAGGAGGTAATGTGATTAAAAAATTAATTATCTAACTCTTTTTTATTCTTTCTCAGGTTTTAAGACGTTATGAACCGATATAAGGATCATTGAGCTTGGTTTATGGCCCAAGTCTATAATTATTGTTGTACTTCGTATAAGTTTTTCATCAAGGTTACGTACGGACAAATTTGCAATAAGGATTAGCATTTGTATGTTTTGTACGTATTATACATTGAAATAATGGTGGTCACATTTGTGAATATATTTTGACAGAGTTTAAAAATCTGGTACGTATATAATTATTCAAATAATTAACAAGTTGGATAAACACGGTACGGAGTATAATATTTTGTTATATTGTGCACATACGGTCTAAAACAGTTGGTTTGGACGGATTAAGTTAAAAGTTTTGTCGGTAAAAATTATTAATACTTTATCTATAGATATTCATCATACATTATAAAGTGTAACACAATAACCCCTGTGAGTGGTTTGTAGATCTTGCTCTTTATAAAATTGAAATATCGTACAGTTTAATACAGTATCAATTTTGAATGCATTGGGCAATATATTATAATTTAGACGTTACACATACCGATGAAGGTTATACAGATGGTTGGCGGACATTGTGTTACACCATTCTTATATGATGATGATATCAACTACTGTAGTTTTTTTTTTTAAAAAAAAACTTTTAATTGGAGACACACAACGTTAGGAGTATTTAAATTCTACTTATAATAATAGTCAAATATTAAAAAAAAGAAAAAGAAAGAGAAAAAGAAAAAGGAAAAGGAAAAAAAAGAGGGGCAACACTGTGACAATAAAATGAGTAATTGGAGGTCGTAAATTAGTGGTACAAAAAATGCGATACGGAGTACTGCATTGTAAAAGTCGTATGTAGTGATAAACATAGGGGGCTACTTCATGTCGCCCGCATATTTACTTAGCGTCGTCCACATTTTATGAAAAAGTTACCGATTTGACCTTTTTTTAATTAAACAACCTAGCAAAAACATACTACTCCATAATCAATCAGCTTGAACTACGTATAAATTTGTACGGTATAAAATTAGCATATAAATATAAAATTTTCTAAGATCAAAGAGTTTAAAAAAAAACCCAACAATTGTGTCTATCCCTTTAGAGCTCTTAATGGAGTCTATTACTTCTTCAATTTTTCCCATATCTTGAGAAATTGATACTCCGTATTTCATTTCCCTAAAAAAAATTATAACTTAATTTTTTATCAAATTAAATTTCCAAATTTCCCATAATTTTTTATTTCTTCCAAATTTCTCTTCTCCACGAATTTCTGTTTCCAATACATTTCTCCTTTCCCCACAATTATTTCTGTTTTCCATAATTTTTCTTTCTCCATATAAGTTTCAATTTTTAAATGTGAACATTATTTGGTGCTATACGGATATAAAGATTTGTTTAACACACGGAGTATAATACGGATACATTATTTATGGAGATAGTCATCATTTTTTTTGTGACGAGGGAACTCACCGCTGTTACCTTTGAATCATATCTTAAATTAATACCGTAGCACTACAGATTATCGAATTAATGGATTATATGTTCCATTAACACTGTAATATTTGGCAACTAAAATAAAAAAAACCTGAGATTCTCTTATATTTAAGTTAGCTTTGAAGTATTGATGTTCAAAATCTTTTGATTTGGTATACAAGTATTTAAGGTAGGTTATCGAATTGATACGATTTTTTTGACAATATAACGAATATTTTTAGAAATTAAATAATCTTTTATTCTTCAAGATCTACACTTTTTTACGGTCGCTCCTTTTTTTAGTTATCAATCATTTATCTTATTTAAGTTAGCTTTTTTTGAATTGATATACAACTTTTATTGAATTGATATATAAATATTTACGATAACTGTTTTTGAATGGATAATTTCAAATTTGTACATTATTAATACACATCACACTAGCTGCAATATATTGACTTAATTTTTATTGATTATTTGTTGGGTCTTGCTTTCGCAGTACGCATTTTACTCGACGCAGTATCGTTTTTTTGATTTTGCCCCTCTCATTTCCCCCTCTCTCAAATTATATCCATAATCTATTAAATTTGATAAATTGAATGAATGTATAATTAGATTTGTAAAAATCAATGATAAATGAAAAAAAAAAGATGGTTTTTAGGGTTAGGGTAGAGACGGTGGGAAGAAATGAAATTAGGTTTGTTTTCTGAAAAGGGTATGCAATGGAAAAATATGCGCAAAAAGTACTGCGATGAGTAAAATGCGTACTGCGAAGAGTAACTCCGATTTTGTGATGGTGGTGAATTTACTTCTCTAAATCTAGAAAGATTTCATCACTACAAAAATAAGGCATTTATAACCTTTATTCAATTCTTTGAAATTTTAAACGATCCATTGTAATCTTAAATTTTCGATTTTTACGCCCGAAAACATCTTAGTTTAACCTGCGTAGAGTTGATTTTGAATGTATTATTCGACTTAAGAAAATTCTAACGTATAATATGTTGAATTTATATACCCTACATCATTTTTGAACTACTATACTATTTATTTATTCATTCAATGTTTAGGGTGAAGAAATCAATATTCATTGCTTTGAAGAAGCTAGCAAAATATTCGCTGCATTGAATTGATTTTCTGGGTGAAGAAATCAATTTTTGGGTCCATTATTTTAAATGATTTTATCATATAAGAGATTAGTGAGGATTAAGGTGTTGGTTAAAGGGTCTAAGTGTCGACCTCATTCTATTTAGTTTGACCAATTTTCAAAATACGTGTGAGGATGAATGTTTTGTTTAAAGAGAAAAAATCGGTTTGACAAATTATCACTATACACATATATTATACACTCTCGCTTCTAAGTCTTATGAAGTACTTATTTGCCGTATAAAATTTCTAACCTACTACTTCACTTCTAAGTTTGATTTCTTTCGTTTTGTCATTCTCTCTAAATACAAATGTAGGAATGATACAAATTAGACACGAATCGTACCCTTTATATCAAACGATCCTATATCTAATACTTCCTCCGAGTTCCTATTATTGTCCCAAAAGGTTTTGGGGTGAAAAATAAGGAAGGGAAAATGAGTGGTTGAAAAAAGAATGAGAAAGAGAGAGAAATGAGAGAGTAATTGTGGACCACACATTAATGGCCTAAATAGGGAAGTGAGGCAAAAATCAAACTCAACCCAAAAAGGAAAGTGGGACAATAATAGGAACTCGGAGGGAGTACTCATTTCGTTATAAATCTAATTCGGTTTGTCAAGTAAAAAACTTACACGTCAATATTATAACCACGAGGCAATATAGCTTCTTTAGAACAACCCCGTGATTTTATCACGGGGTGTATACTAGTATAGGTTAAATCTTGGACCCTGTAGCCCTTTTAAGATAAGGGATAACCCAGAAAGATGCATATATAGCACTCCCCTAGGTTGTAGTTTATCTATGTTTCTCTTAGCTTAGGGTTATAAGCCACAACAAGGCATCCAAATACCCTCGGACTTTCATAGTCAGCAGGTGTCCCACGTATGAGCTCAAAGGGAGTTCTGTTTTGCTTCACAGAAGATGGACTCCTATTGATCAGGTAGGCAGAAGTAAGTACACAGTCTCCCCAGTACCTTAGGGCTAGACCAGCTTGGATTCTCAAAGGTATACCGATCTCCAATAAGGGTCTATATTTCCTTTATACAACCCCATTTTGTTGTGGCCTATCCACTATACTAGTTTGATGAATCATCCATTTTTTCATGAAATATGTTTTGCATAGTTTGGAAATGACGTAGGTCCACCCCGACGTGGCCACGTGCGGGTTTGGGTAGGCGAATGAATCTCGTGGTGAGATTGATCTCGGGTTGAAATTTAAGTCAAAGTTGGAGTCGCCACCGAATTTTGTGGGAATTCGGACCCGTTTAAACCCACTCTATGTCGTTGTGGACCGTACACAAAGTACGGCCCATTTCGATTTCAGAGTTTATGGGGCTCGTCCATTTGCATTGTGATACCGATACCATCACTACCAGTTATCGTGTATTGAATGACTCTCGTGCGCCAACGGTTTCGGACATCCGGAAACCGAGGTTCTGAGTAAGGGGTGAGGGTACGTGTTAGGAAGCCCACTAAGGACACTCAACCCCGCCCGCACTTAGCGGCCTCTACTAAGACATCGTTCGTGTTCGTGTACGCACGCTAGTAAAATGACTAAATGATATGCAAACAACGTTTTCGGCTAAGCATGCGAGTTATATGTGAACTACGTCATTTTAATGCATCTTGATTCACGTCAAAGTGATTTAGCATGCGATGTTCATTTAAGGCAATAAATGGCAAACATCGAAAAAAGAAAACTCGTAAATAAATTACACGGGCGGAATACAACCCGGAATTCACAATACAACGAGCGATAAAATAAAATAATCGAATTAGACAACGGTAAACATTAACTATAAACGGACCCGTAAATAGAAAATGTGAACTAGACCGTAAGTTAAGTAAATGGACGAACTCCGATTAAATATACATTATGTTGTATATTAAACAAAGGACGGAGATATGGAACCTAGACGTGGTGCTAGCCCGATCCCGAATCTCGATTCCTTGTCCCGACTTATCACATCGAAAAATTGGCGTCTAAATTAGTCATGTATCGGATACGACTAAAGAGTCGTCGACACAAAACTAATTGTGAAAGACATCGATCAAAGTCGTAGAAGTGAATTAAAATGCATGAATTTTGGAAAATAGGATCACGTGATTGTCCTTGCACGCGACGACTAAGTCGTAAAAAAGACGAGGCCCGGATGATGCTTGAAGCTCTCGGTTTATTTCGAACAAAGGAACCCACTTGATCGAGTCATGGCAAGGACTCGATCGAGTGAACCCTTAGAAGGAACTACTGCCCGATTTTTGTAGTGCTACTCGATCGAGTAGCCTATGGCACTCGATCGAGTGCCCTTGTATGAGCTGCTGCTCACTTTGAAACGTGATGGTTTCTTTCTTTATTTATTTAAAATAGATGGTTGCATGATTTAAGTTTAACTCGGCTTCCGGTGCAATAATCGCGTATTATACGATTATAATACCGTTATCGGAATTTTATAGAAAATGTTGTTATTGGATCGGAAATTTGATTAGTGACGAAATTGTCTCCCTCCGCGTCACGACATCGATACTAATCCTTACGGATTATGTGATGTCGGTTTTCGCGTCAATGGGTTCCGTACTAATCTCGGAAATGGCATCGAACGCGTTCAACTATGAACGACCACGATCACGTTACGCCCTTGAGTATTTGGGGCGGCGCTCCTCGGAAGGGTGCCACCTCCGTCGTGACTTGTAAAGGGATTAAACGGACTTGGAGCGGTGTTCATAGTCAAACGTGTTCGATCCGAAGATTTATTATATACATATATACATACACGGTATTTAAATGTTAAATGTTAGAAAGCGAAAGAATAAAAAGTTAGTGACAAAGAATTAAAATGTTAGTAAACGATAAAATTAAATGTTAGTGTTAGTGATTAATAATAATAATAATAATAGTAATATATATATATATATATATATATATATATATATATATAATCGAAAAGAAAAGAGTAAGGAGAAAAAGATGATGGGATTTAATGACACCCTCAACCTACATGCTTAAACGATCTCGGAAATGGACTCGTAGTGGCGGCGTGAGCGCGGGAGTGTCGAGATATGTAAGTAGAGTTATGGTGTATGTCTTTGACGAGTTTTGATCTCGGGAATTTGAATGTATGTGTGTGTATGTGTATGAGTGCCTAGGACTCAAGAGTGATGAAGGTTATGTAAGTATTGTGTAAAGTTGCAAATGGAATGATTAGGGTTGAATGGGTGAAAAAAAAAGATGTGAAATGAATTGATGTGATGGGGTATTTATAAGGAGGATCCCGGTTTAGGGTCACTCGATCGAGTGGAGCATGTGCATTCGATCGGGTGGCCGGTTCGAGTCCGGTTCGGCCGGTTCACTGCTTTACTCGACCGAGTGGGTGTGATCCACTCGATCGAGTGGCTAAAAACGGAGGGAGTGTTTTTAGGAAAGATTTGTTGACAATTTTGAATGTGATTTGGTAGTTGAGACTAGCTTCTAGAAGCGCCCTTGGCTGTTTTTTGTGTCGGATCGCCAAAAGACGATTTTATTTCCGGTGTCGGTTTTGGCCCAAATTAGTCTCTTTTTATTGGAAACGACCCACTGGGCCTGGATTTGAGGTCGGTTTTGAGAGATTTGCACTCCGCTTAATGCCCACGTCGGATACTATTGATTCTGAGTCCGTATTCGAGCGTATTAAGTCACGTTTACGTCCGATCATCATCGGGTGTTTTGTCGGGAACTGCTATAGACACTAGCAGACAAAATGCGGGTGTCTACACATAGTTGATCATCAAATTCTAAACCATGGTCTAATTTTACTATTTTGACTCTTTTATCAAACTGTGTACTGGCATACTTATAGAACAACTTGAGATTATGTAATGCTTCAGACTTATGGCTCAACAAATACACCCAAGTTCCCCTTTAATATTCATCAACATTGTCAAAAAATAATTGAACATTTCTTTAATTTATAGGCCACTTTGTAGGCCCTCCAGATGTCTATGTGAATCAATTCAAAGGGTTGAGCAACAATGAACTTGCTAAGAGGAAATGGGATTTTTGTGAATTTTGCCATGGGACATATTAAACCGTCATCATGTTTAGCCTGTTGAGGTAGTTTTAATGTGTGGATGAACTTTAATTTGGACATAGCGGCATGCCCTAGCCTATGGGGCCACAAAGAGTTAAGTAGAATAAGCTTTAGCATTCATATAATCTAGTTCATTACAAGTTGTTTTTGTGGAGTCACATGACTTAAGATTCAGTCTTAGTGTTACAACTTATAGACAAAAGTTCATTAGACCTAGATGAGCCCCTGTTACTCTTTGTAACTTCACAAAAGGTAGGCTTGATTTGTATTTTTTATGGGATGGGATGATACAAGCCACGGTTGACTCTTCCTAGGAGTTTGATTCCACCACTAGTACATCTCTGCACCTAGCAATAATAAGCATAAAATAGGACTTGACTGTTATTATCATGAGTAAACCTCCGAAAAGACAAGAGGTTTCTGGCTTGGGACACAATTACAAGACCTAAAATTGAAGGGGTCTGGGCATCAAATAGGCTAGTAAGTGGAATATTATTGCTGTGGGGAAATTAGTGAACTGGATTTATTAACTAAGAGATCAATTATGGATCAAATGGGTGAACACTAACTACCTGAAAGGGGTACCTGGAATGACTACTCTCCACCCTCCAACGTAGCTTGGACTTGGAGAGTAATCTGTAAAACTAAAGTAAAACTAAAGGTAGGTTATCTGGACAACTGCTAGACTACAGACCCTCGAGGATACTCTATTGCTAAAGGATATCAGTGGCTCACGGGCACGAATCCATTGAATGAATGACAACATGTGATTTGGAGTGGATGGACCACTCCTAAACACTCCATGATAACTTGGATCATGCTCCATGATGGTCTGAATACAAAGGAAAAGTTGGCTAGAATTGGATGCAACGACGATGATAAATGTTGTATTTGTTGTAATGGGATTGAGAGTGTCCTCCATCTCACCAAAAATTGTGACTATAGTAGCATTATCATATCCTCTTTGGAAAATTGGCTAGTTGAACAACTTCCAACCCTTCCTGCCCTTAATCTGATACAGGAGAGTGAACCTGACATGAAGATTTGGGCCATGGTACTGAATACATTTGGAGCGTAAACACCAGGGTGTCTAACACTCTAAACAAGGGAGCTATGAGACGATATATAAACAACCCACCCTCTCCCCTCCAAGGCTCGTGTGAATCGAGTTGGTTTCGTGAACCTTGAACCACCCATAGACCCGAGCAACGATGGTTCAACTCGCACCCACGAAGCCTAACCTTCACTAAAACTCCGATTTTTGTGAGAGGATTTAATAGAGAGAGTTTTCTAACTCAAACTCGATTTTTTTTCATTCATCAAATCTAACTATTACAAGCATAGGAGTGGCATATACACACACACACACACACACACACAAACCCTTAAGACTAAAACAACCGACTCACATGCAAAAGAGATACACACAAATGATTAAAATAACTAAACAAAATGTGGGCTTGTTCTTGAGAATAATGCTTCTTCTTTAATGCATTTTGTCTTCATGTGATAACTGTACTTGGTCTCCAAGGACTAATAGGACTCTTCATAGTTGGCAAGGGGATGGCCTACCCGTGGTGGAAGGTGGCAAAAGTACTTTTGGTGAACCTTGTTTTGGTCCTCCTTTTGGTCTCGTTGCTTATTTCGCACCCAATTAAGCTTTCCCGACTTGTGACGAGTTTTGCACTAACTTCCTTTATGATTTGTGTGGACATGACATAGGTCCACCCCGACGCGGCCACGCGCGGGTTTGGGGAGGCGAATGAATCTCCATATGAGATGGTCAAATTGAAATTTAAATCGAAGTAGGAGTCGCCACCGAACTTTGTGGGAGTTCGGGCTCGTTCGAACCCACTCTACGTCGTAGTGGGCCGTGTACAAAATACGGCCCATTTCCGATGTCAGAGTTTATTGGGTTCGTCCCTTAGCATTTGATACCGATACCGACATTATCGGATATCGTGTATTGAATGACTCTCGTTGCCAATGGATTCGGACATCCGGAAACCATGGTTCTGAGTAAGGGGTGAAGGTACGTGTTGGGAAGTTCACTGAGAACACCCAACCCCGCCCGCACTTAGCGGCCTTTACTAGGATATCGTTCGTTTTTGGTGTACACGTGTTAGTTCGATAGTGGAATGATATGCAAACATTATTTTCCCTAAGCATGTGAGAGAAAAATAAATGGGTTGCTAAGTCGTTTAATGCATGTTAAACTAACAACGTCAAAGTTATTTTGGCATGTGAATTCATTTTAGTCTAATAAAACAAAAGATGAAAATAAATAGCTACAAACACGAGAAAACGAGTTAGTAACGGTTGAATAGATCGAATAAGGATGCAAATACGATAATATGCATGATTTTAGAAAAAGGTTTATGACACGTGATGGATTAACACGTGTTGACCGAGGTCGAAAAAGTATTTATCGAAATCTGAAAATATGTCGCGAAAGTCGCTATTTTATGTAAGGGATGAAAAGAATAAAAGATGAGAAAGCGAAGAAGAGGGTTCGGCCTACCAGGTTCTCGCGCGAGTCGCCTGGCAGGCGCGCGACTCGCGCGGGAGTCTGTCCCGCTTTTTTATTTTTCGAAAATCGTCAATTTTTATAAATCGCGTACGAATATTGATCAATTTATACTCGATTTATATTTTCGATATTCGTCGTATTTGATATTCGACTATGAAATCAATATCGAACATTCGGAATGATTTTAGAAAAGGTTTTAAAAAAAATTTGTTTCGAACGAAAGAAAAAAAACTTTGAACGAAAAAAAAATGTTAATTCTCTCCGCGTAAAAAATCGTCGTATTTTGTACAAAAAGATGTAACGATTTTTTTAGCATCAACGAGATTTAATTTAATCCTTGTCTAATACGATATTTGATTAGAGAATCAATATCGTATTTTAAGAATGTTTATATATGAAAATAGTTTTTATAGTATCGATATTAGAAAATAAAAAAGATGCGACGACGACCCATATTAAAACGAGGACGGACCGACGACGCAAAAAGAAGAAGAAAAAAAATCGAGAAGAAGGGAAGAGAAAGGAGAGAGTCGGGTTTGATTTACACCCTCAACCTACATGCTTTGTTTTCTCGGGATTGAGCTCGTCGGAAGGTGGCTAAGACTTGGGAGCGTCGAGATGATGTGGATGAGTTAGGGTGTTGGTTTGGACGTGTAAGGTGATGTGAGAGGGGGGTCGGTTTTGGTCGTGTATCGCGACGGGTTTTGGCCGGTTTTTGGGGCCGGTTTTGTCGGGTTGGATTCGTCGGGAATTGCTTAGTATAACGAGGTGATATGTGAGAATTTTCGATGTATGATTGATGTATATAGTTTGTAAAAACTTCTGTGTGTCACGATTTTTTTGTGTCGTGTCCTTTGTGTTTGAATGGAGGGTCCTATTTATAGGCGAAGAGGTTTAGGAGAGGTATCTTGCTTGGACAACAAGTAACACCGATTAGATAGGAAATGTAGGAGTTCGAAGGGGAGCGAGAGTCTCGTTTCTTGGTGAAGAAGCCGAGCATCTCGGCTGTTTTGGATGCTTTTGGCCGAGTGTTTGACACTCGATCGGTAATTGCCTTAGTTTTCTGATAGAATTCCACTTGAGGTCAAATTCTATCCTCGAATGGATTTGTTTAATATTTTCGAAGCTGATTTTTTGTAGTATTGGAGTCCAAACCGGACGCGTGAGGTGTCACGGTTGGTCCGTGAGTCTCGGGAAATATCTTTGACCGGGTTTTGACCCGGTCGCTAAAAGACGGTTTTGCCCCTGGTGCCGGATTCGACCCAAATTAGTCTTATTTGACTCGAAACGACCTACTAGGCCTGAATTTGAGGTTGGTTTTGTAAGATTTGTACTCCGTAATAAGCCTAAACCAAATGTCCATGATTTCGAGCCCCTATCCGAGTCCATCAAAGCACGTTTGCGTCCGATCATCATCGGGTGTTTGGCGGGAACTATTATAGACACCTGGCGGTCAAAATGTGGGTGTCTACAGAGCCCCCACTCTGACTGAGGCTTGAACAAGGCAAAAGTTAGAGTAGCTACCAGGTCAATCAAGGATTAAAACCTGGCAGACTTCCGATCGGGTCGTTTATAGTCCATTAGACCTGCGTGAAGGGCTCGCCAGCCATAGGATAGAAATCATACCTGGGTTGATGTTAATAATGTCGCGGGAGCTTGCCTTGGAAGCTACGGGTGTATCTGTTTACAGGTACATCCTGTCTTAGAATTGTGCGGGAGCTTGCCTTGGAAGCTATGGGTATATCTGTTTACAGATACATCCTGATTCTTTAGTAGAAAATGTCGCCTGAGCTTTCCACTGGGGAGTTTTTTTGTTTTGAGAATTCTTCGGGAGTCTTGGGTGTACCTGTATGCTGACACAGTTTGTATGTAACATTTAGGTGAAACACCGACTCATGCTGGGGAAGAAATGATTTTTGATTGATTTTTGGAAAGCAAATGCTGAAAAAAAAATTTAAAAATTTTTGGAAATAAGAATGCTTGGGATGACTTGATTCCTGATCAGATTCTGACACGGACTCCTAAAATCCTCTGGTTAGGCCTGTATGCCTAGATGAAGTAGGGAGTGTGATAAGAAAATTCCTATTCCTGCGGTGACTAGGAAAGAGATTTTCTCTATTATAAATAGAGGGTTCTTGCTCTTCATCTTTCATATTACAACCCAAATCTTTTCTTTCTATCTGAAAATCTCTTAGACTTTCAGGATAAACAAAGAAACTATTCTTGCAATGGGTATTGATCATTTGACCGCGATGCTTCAGGCATGGGCTCAAGAATTTCGAGACGAAGATAAAGTTCAGCTAACTCAAATGGGAATGGTTGCTTTATTCCCACTTCAGCGACTTAGGGTAGATTCGCACTTTCTCGATGCTTGCTTATCCTTTTGGGATACTACCCACCATGTTTTCGCATTTTCTCGAGGAGAAATATGTTCCCTTCCTGAAGAAATTGCAGCTATAGGCGGTTGGTGCCCTAATGCTCGTCCTGCTATTCCCCCATTTTATCCTGACCCAAGGAGGAGATTAATGGATTCTCTAGGCTTGTCGCATGCTGAGACGGCCCGTATGGTAAAGGGAGATTCAGTTTCCCTATTTGACCTGGCTGACAAATTCATGAATCCAGTTGGCGCAAGAATTACTTCTACCCACAGACGTAGGGCTTTTGCCTTTTGCATGCTGCATCGATATGCCCTTGAAGGTCGGATGGATGCTGACTCGTGCTTGGGTGAAATCAGACTGATTAGCATAGTTGACTAGATGGAGACAGGTCATAGCCCGGCTTGGCTGATAACCAGGGAGATTATTATGGGCCTTGATGCCAGAAGACTTGACTCGGATCGACAGTTGACAGGAAGCATCCGTCTTTTGCAGGTATTTAACCATTTTTCCTCTTTTTTTCGAAAGATTGCTCGAGTTTTCTGAAAAAAAAAAAATTTCGAAATTTTGATTTTCTCGAAGAATTTATTTTCTTTTTTCGAAAATTTTTTCCAAAATATTTTTAAAATCTTTTTCGAATTTTTTTTTTTTGAATTTTTCCGAATTTTTTTTTTTTCGAAATTTTTTGTAGATCTGGCTGTCCGAGCGTCTATCAATCATAGAGCCCCCGGTGAACATATCTAGGTATCGCAGCTGTCAGATTGGTTCCAGGTCCCGTCGAATAAGCTCGAGTCATTATATAAATCGGAAATATTGGGATGAAGAGCTAATATTCCACGGCGGGCCTTTGATTAGATGGAATGTCATCTGGTGGTTCCTTTCAAGACTGATGGGATTAGCTAAGAGGGACAAAGCTCGTTATCTGGTGATCCTGTCATTGGACTAGACCGTCCATATCTACCCGGATCGTATTCTGAGACAGTTCGGTTCGTTTCAGCAGATCCCCGAGACTGAAGCAATCATTAGCGTTTCGCTCCAATTGATGTGTGACACGTGGCTACAACGCTAGTTTACCCGCGTCATATGGACTATACCTCGCCCTTGTCAAACCACTTGGGTTTCTGAGTCATACCGAAAATGGACTTCTGAAGAATCCCAGGAGACTCGCAAAACTTTGAAGACGGACGAGGCTTTTGACTTGGCCCGTCGAGAATCGACAAAAGACAATAGGTGGTTCTTCGATAAAGAGGAAATTCCAACTACCTTCGTTGAGCCGGGGTCGGGTTCTAAGTCAAAAACTAAGACTCGAGCTAATGAGACCGGTGCTAGTGACTTGGAGAGAAGGCTCGGACCGAAACTGGCGGTCCGAGATAGGCTAGGTCCGTGTGACCGGTTACCCGAGAGGGTGAGGGCCCGCCTAGGACCGAGTGAGGTGACCGGGGAGTCGAGTTTGAAAAAATGAGCCCGGGTCAAGGAGGTTCCCTTGGTGATTCGAGAGCGTTCGCCTCCACGTCAACGTCGGTGGATGGAAAAGGAAACTAACGACAAAGGAAAGGGAAAAATGCCTTAGTTTTTTTATTATTTAAGTATTAGTATTATTTATGTGTGTTCTCTTTTTTTGTAACTTTCCTAATTTATCGGAATTTTTTTTTTGAAATTAATAAAAAGAAATTTATTAAAAATCGTTCCTGTTTCTTTTTCTCGATTGCAATGGTTGTGCCCTTTTGAGGGGCTGCCTACGTATCCACAATAAATGGAATCAAACCAAACGTAGTTCAGACTTAATTTGCAATTTCGAAATACATCAAGACTATTGGTTCAAGATGCTTGTAACAGTAGAATAAGTAATTCTAGCTTTTGACTTGTCTTTAAAAGTTTGAAAAAGATGTTTTTAATAAACTTTTGCAAATGACATTGAGAGACATTAGTTAGGGGTAGTAACGCTTCAGCTGGTCCAGGTTAGTTGGGTTGACAAACTCATTCCCGTCCAGATCCGTTAGCATTACTGCTCCACCTGATAGAATCTTCTTTACCAGATATAGCCCGGCCCAGTTAGGTTTGAACTTTTCCCTTGGGTCTACTGGTAATAAAGCTCGAACCGATTTGAGAACTAAATCTCCTTCTTTGATGTTTTTGGGCCTCACCCTTTTGTTGAAAGCCTGTTGGATCCTCTTCTGATAGATTTGTATATTATTGAGGGTACGAGATCGTCGTTCGTCTAAAAGGACTAGCGAGTCATATCGCGCTCGAACCCAATCAGCTTCGGGTACTTGACTCTCGAGTAGGATTCTGAGTGACGGTACCTCTAACTCAACAAGTTGGACCGCTTTCATCCCGTATGTAAGGTAATACGGTGTTGCCCCAGTCGCAGTACAAATCGAGGTCCGATATCCCCAAAGTGCAAATGGTATTTTATCGGGCCAATCCCGGTAATTATCAGCCATCTTTTTTAGTATGGTGACAATCGTTTTATTAGCCGCTTCTACCGCTCCATTGGTTTGGGGTCGGTAGGGTGAAGATGTATGCCCTTGAATTTTGTACTTGGTGAGCAAGGCTGCTATTTCAGCTTGAAAATGGGTCTCGTGGTCACTGATGAATTCATGAGGGATCCCATACCGGCATATTATCTTATCTTGAATAAACTTGGCAACATGCTTGCCATTGAGAATACGGTAGGATTCAGCTTCGACCCATTTGGTGAAATAATCGATTGCCACCAAAATGAAGCAGTGTCCCCCGGTTCCCGAAGGGTTTATCTTTCCAATTATATCGATTCCCCATGTTGAAAATGGCCAGGGTGATGTCATGGTGTATAGCAGGGATGGTGGCATATGTTGTATATTGGCAAAAATTTGACAATTATGGCAATGTCTAACATATAGCTGGCAATCGGTTTCCATGTTGTTCCAGTAATAACCGAGCCTCATGATTTTCCGGACTAACATCTGGGCATTCATGTGTGGGCCGCATTCGCCATCATGTACCTCAGCCATAACTTTTTCAGCGTTGCCTTTATCGACACATCGAAGGAGAGCCCCCTGCGCTGTCTTTTTGTAGAGTTGCCCATCGTCGGTGCGGATGAACTGGGTTGCCAGTCTTCACAAGGCCTTTCGGGCTCGGTTGTCAGCTCCGGGCGGATATTCTACGGTTGTCAGGTATGTCAACACGGCTTGGTACCATGGCTCGGGATCGGGTATCTCGATATCTTCGATGTCGTGGATATATGCTGGCTCGGATCGTCTTTCGACACAGATTGGCAAACTGGTCACGTGATCGGGAATATTTAGTAAGGATGCGAGTTTTGAGAGTGCATCTGCGAACTGATTCTCTTCCCGAGGTAGGTATATATATTCTACCTTCTGGAATTGCTTCTCGAGATCCCTAACTCGTGCCTGGTAGGCCACGAGATTAGCATTTCGAGTCTTCCATTTTTGGAGTGCTTGATTAATGACAAGGGATGAATCACCGTGTACTCGGAGGTTTGTGACCCCTAAGTCGGCGGCGGCTTGTAGCCCGTGGATACATGCTTCATACTCAGCGGCATTATTGGTGACATCAGAGTCTAATTTGATGGACACGGGAGTATGCTCCCCTCTTGGCGAGATTAGGAGAATCCCGACTCCAAATCCTCGAAAATTGGATGCCCCGTCAAAGTATAAGTCCCATGTTTCGGCGTCAGTATGGAAAATGTCTTCATCTGGGAAGGACCAGGTGTCGGTGTGTCCTTCTTCGGTTATGGGACTGTCAGCGAGAAATTCGGCTACTATTCGTCCTTTGATGGCTTTCAATGGTACGAACTTTAGATCGAACTCTGCCAACATCAGGGTCCATCTGGATATCCTACCGTTGAGAATGGGCTTTTCGAAAAGGTACTTGATCGGATCCATTCTGGATAGTACTTGTACCTCGTAACTGAGCATGTAATGTCGGAGTTCTTGGTGGCCCAGACCAAAGCTAAGCACGTTTTTTCGAGCATGGTGTATTTACACTCATACTCTAAAAATTTCTTGCTGATGTAGTATATAGCACGTTCTTCGGAGTTGACCGTTTGAGCTAGCATAGCCCCCATGGTTGTCTCTGTCGTGGTTAGATATAGTGACAAAGGCAAACCGTGATGAGGTGGCATCTGGACCGGTGGTGAAGACAAAATTTCTTTGATTCTATCAAAGGCTGCTTGACACTTGTCATCCCATAGTAACCAATCCCTATTTTCAGCTTCTTGAAGATCGGTTCATACACCATGGTTAGCTTTGAAATGAACCTGCTGATGTATTGGACTTTTCCGAGAAACCCTCTTATCTCCTTTTCGGTTTAAGGGGACTGCATCTCGGTGATGGCCTTGATTTTGGCTGGATCGACTTCGATACCACGTTGGCTAACGATATGACCCAGTAATTTGCCAGATGTTACCCCGAAACTGCATTTCTGAGGGTTTAGCCTCATGTTGTATTTGCGTAATCAGGCGAAGAACTTTCTCAGGGCGGTGATGTGACCGTCCCTGTCTTTAGATTTGACGATCATGTCGTCCACGTAAACTTCCACTTCTTTATGCATCATGTCATGTAATAAAGTTGTGGCGGTTCGTTGATAGGTGGCCCCGGCATTGATGAGACCAAATGGCATAACAGTATAGCAATAAGTACCCCAAGGTGTAATAAAGGTGGTCTTATCCATATCTTCTTCTTCCATTTTTATCTGGTTATACCCCGCATACCCGTACATAAATGATAGAAGGGCATGATCAGCTGTGTTATCCACCAGTATATCGATGTGTGGTAACGGGAAATCGTCTTTCGGGCTCGCCTTGTTAAGATCCCGAAAGTCCACACAGACACGTACCTTACCATCCTTTTTAGGGACTGGTACAATGTTTGCAACCCAATATGGATACTCGGAGACTCGTATGAACCCAGCCTTGAATTGTTTGTCGACTTCCTCTTTGACTTTGAGAGACCATTCGGGCCTCATGCGTCGGAGTTTTTGTTTAACCCGCTTGAACCCTTCCTTGATCGGTATATGGTGCTCGGCTATTTCGCGATTAATCCCCGACATGTCCTTGTAGGACCATGCGAAGACGTCTTTGAATTCTTGAAGGAGATTTATGAATTGTTGTTTCTCCTCGGGATCTAAGCATAACCCTATCTTAAGCATCTGAGGTTCTAAAGTTGTTCCCACGTTAATGGATTCGGTTTCTTCGATTACCGGATTGCGGAATTCCCTTTGCTCTAGTTGCTCGATCAGATGTGAAGGCAAGGATACCTGTTCGTCGGGTTTCTCAATGTCATTGCACATAATATTTTTGGAACTGAGAAAGTTTTGAAAATGAGACAAGTCGTAAGCAGAACGGTTGTTATTATTGATCATGAATTGAGAAAATAGCTCGAAAAGAGCTGCCATCTGATCACTAGTCAGTGGCGGGATAGGTAGGATGCCCGGGACAGACCCCGAGGCACCTGGAATAGCTAAAGGGAGAGGGGGAGTTGCAGGACTGACCCTAGCACCGGACTCACTAGACTCAATCTTAGACTCTGACTCGGACTCCAACTCGGACTCGGACTCAGATTCTGGCATTTCTCCTTCCCCTGTAATCAGCTTGTAAGTCCTTCCTTGACTGTCAGTCCATTTGACAGTCTTCCTCCAGGCCCTGCTTCCGGTCCCGGATCCGACCTCCAAGATCAGTTTAGATGGATCAAAGGTGCGGCTACGGAGAATGAGACTGACCAGCTCTTCCTTCGGTGTTGGGGTCGTGAGTTCCTCTCCAAAAAGCAGCCCTAGTGCGGGCTCAGCATTCTTAGCATCTTCGGACTGGATAAGAGCGAAGATGTCATCCGGTATGTAGTTTCAATCCTGGGCCAAGTGGGTCCCAGGGTGCGTGGTACTGGCCCGGTATAGGCCCGTTTGGACTGGTCCAAATACTGGAGTAACAAAAGTGACAGTGTTAGTCCTTGTTTGCCCCATATTCTCTGGGGTTATGGTATAACCCAGACCAGTTTGAGTCCTCCCGTTATCTAGGACTTCGAGGATTTTCCCTGCGGGGAGATTGGGCCTTGATGTAGCCCCCGGCAGATAGCCCAGATTTTGCAACATCCGGTCAATGCTAACCGTGAAGTAGGGTTGGAAAAGATACTCTTCTTCAATGGTCCCTACGAAGTTGAACCCCCAGAGATCGGTGCGGCCCGAGGTGTTGCAGTTAGCCACAGTCATAGGCGTGGCTTCTAGAGTGATGACGGTGTCGTGCAAAGGTAGCTTGATTTTTCGATGCAAGGTGGAGGATACAGCCCTGGTTGCGTGGATCCAAGGTCTTCCTAAAAGAAGGTTAAAGGAAGAGGTCACGTCGATCACTTGAAATTCCAGCTCCTTCTCTATCGGGCCTGTTATGATAGTAAGTTTTGTGGCTCCGGCTACTGACTTTGGACTTCCGTCGAAAGCCTGAATGGTTTGAGCGGTGGGAATGTAGTCGGCCTCGGTAATGCCGAGGGCTTTGGCGGTCCTCAAGGGGAGTACATTGACTGCAGACCCGTCGTCGATTAGGGTCATGGGTAGGTACTTTCCACGACAGATGACCGTGATGTAGAGGGCCATGTTATGGGCTGGCCCAAATGGTGGTAGATCAGTTTATGGGATGGGATGATACAAGCCACTGTTGACTCTTCCTAGGAGTTTGATTCCACCACTAGTACATCTCTGCACCTAGCAATAATAAGCATAAAATAGGACTTGACTGTTATTATCATGAGTAAACCTCCGAAAAGACAAGAGGTTTCTGGCTTGGGACACAATTACAAGACCTAAAATTGAAGGGGTCTGGGCATCAAATAGGCTAGTAAGTGGAATATTATTGCTGTGGGGAAATTAGTGAACTGGATCTATTAACTAAGAGATCAATTATGGATCAAATGGGTGAACACTAACTACCTGAAAGGGGTACCTGGCATGACTACTCTCCACCCTCCAACGTAGCTTGGACTTGGAGAGTAATCTGTAAAACTAAAGTAAAACTAAAGTAAAACTAAAGGTAGGTTATCTGGACAACTGCTGGACTACAGACCCTCCAGGATTCTCTATTGCTAAAGGATATCAGTGGCTCACATGCACGAATCCAGTGAATGAATGACAACATGTGATTTGGAGTGGATGGACCACTCCTAAACACTCCATGATAACTTGGATCATGCTCCATGATGGTCTGAATACGAAGGAAAAGTTGGCTAGAATTGGATGCAACGACGATGATAAATGTTATATTTGTTGTAATGGGATTGAGAGTGTCCTCCATCTCACCAAAAATTGTGACTATAGTAGCATTATCATATCCTCTTTGGAAAATTGGCTAGGTGAACAACTTCCAACCCTTCCTGCCCTTAATCTGATACAGGAGAGTGAACCTGACATGAAGATTTGGGCCATGGTACTGAATACATTTGGAGCGTAAACACCAGGGTGTCTAACACTCTAAACAAGGGAGCTATGAGACGATATATAAACAACCCACCCTCTCCCCTCCAAGGCTCGTGTGAATCGAGTTGGTTTCGTGAACCTTGAACCACCCATAGACCCGAGCAACGATGGTTCAACACGCACCCACGAAGCCTAACCTTCACTAAAACTCCGATTTTTGTGAGAGGATTTAATAGAGAGAGTTTTCTAACTCAAACTCGATTTTTTTTCATTCATCAAATCTAACTATTACAAGCATAGGAGTGGCATATACACACACACACACACACACACACACACACACAAACCCTTAAGACTAAAACAACCGACTCACATGCAAAAGAGATACACACAAATGATTAAAATAACTAAACAAAATGTGGGCTTGTTCTTGAGAATAATGCTTCTTCTTTAATGCATTTTGTCTTCATGTGATAACTGTACTTGGTCTCCAAGGACTAATAGGACTCTTCATAGTTGGCAAGGGGATGGCCTACCCGTGGTGGAAGGTGGCAAAAGTACTTTTGGTGAACCTTGTTTTGGTCCTCCTTTTGGTCTCGTTGCTTATTTCGCACCCAATTAAGCTTTCCCGACTTGTGACGAGTTTTGCACTAACTTCCTTTATGATTTGTGTGGACATGACATAGGTCCACCCCGACGCGGCCACGCGCGGGTTTGGGGAGGCGAATGAATCTCCATATGAGATGGTCAAATTGAAATTTAAATCGAAGTAGGAGTCGCCACCGAACTTTGTGGGAGTTCGGGCTCGTTCGAACCCACTCTACGTCGTAGTGGGCCGTGTACAAAATACGGCCCATTTCCGATGTCAGAGTTTATTGGGTTCGTCCCTTAGCATTTGATACCGATACCGACATTATCGGATATCGTGTATTGAATGACTCTCGTTGCCAATGGATTCGGACATCCGGAAACCATGGTTCTGAGTAAAGGGTGAAGGTACGTGTTGGGAAGTTCACTGAGAACACCCAACCCCGCCCGCACTTAGCGGCCTTTACTAGGATATCGTTCGTTTTTGGTATACACGTGTTAGTTCGATAGTGGAATGATATGCAAACATTATTTTCCCTAAGCATGTGAGAGAAAAATAAATGGGTTGCTAAGTCGTTTAATGCATGTTAAACTAACAACGTCAAAGTTATTTTGGCATGTGAATTCGTTTTAGTCTAATAAAACAAAAGATGAAAATAAATAGCTACAAACACGAGAAAACGAGTTAGTAACGGTTGAATAGATCGAATAAGGATGCAAATACGATAATATGCATGATTTTAGAAAAAGGTTTATGACACGTGATGGATTAACACGTGTTGACCGAGGCCGAAAAAGTATTTATCGAAATCTGAAAATATGTCGCGAAAGTCGCTATTTTATGTAAGGGATGAAAAGAATCAAAGACGAGAAAGCGAAGAAGAGGGTTCGGCCTACCAGGTTCTCGCGCGAGTCGCCTGGCAGGCGCGCGACTCGCGCTGGAGTCTGTCCCGCTTTTTTATTTTTCGAAAATCGTCAATTTTTATAAATCGCGTACGAATATTGATCAATTTATACTCGATTTATATTTTCGATATTCGTCGTATTCGATATTCGACTATGAAATCAATATCGAACATTCGGAATGATTTTAGAAAAGGTTTTAAAAAAAATTTGTTTCGAACGAAAGAAAAAAAACTTTGAACGAAAAAAAATGTTAATTCTCTCCGCGTAAAAAATCGTCGTATTTTGTACAAAAAGATGTAACGATTTTTTTAGCATCAACGAGATTTAATTTAATCCTTGTCTAATACGATATTTGATTAGAGAATCAATATCGTATTTTAAGAATGTTTATATATGAAAATAGTTTTTATAGTATCGATATTAGAAAATAAAAAAGATGCGACGACGACCCATATTAAAACGAGGACGGACCGACGACGCAAAAAGAAGAAGAAAAAAAATCGAGAAGAAGGGAAGAGAAAGGAGAGAGTCGGGTTTGATTTACACCCTCAACCTACATGCTTTGTTTTCTCGGGATTGAGCTCGTCGGAAGGTGGCTTAGACTTGGAAGCATCGAGATAATGTGGATGAGTTAGGGTGTCAGTTTGGACGTGTAAGGTGATGTGAGAGGGGGGTCGGTTTTGGTCGTGTAGCGCGACGGGTTTTGGCCGTTTTTTGGGGCCGGTTTTGTCGGGTTGGATTCGTCAGGAATTGCTTAGTATAACGAGGTGGTATGTGAGAATTTTTGATGTATGATTGATGTATATAGTTTGTAAAAACTTCTGTGTGTCACGATTTTTTTGTGTCGTGTCCTTTGTGTTTGAATGGAGGGTCCTATTTATAGGCGAAGAGGTTTAGGAGAGGTGTCTTGCTTGGACAACAAGTAACACCGATTAGATAGGAAATGTAGGAGTTCGAAGGGGAGCGAGAGTCTCGTTTCTTGGTGAAGAAGCCGAGCATCTCGGCTGTTTTGGATGCTTTTGGCCGAGTGTTTTACACTCGATCGGTAATTGCCTTAGTTTTCGGATAGAATTCCACTTGAGGTCAAATTCTATCCTCGAATGGATTTGTTTAATATTTTCGAAGCTGATTTTTTGTAGTATTTGAGTCCAAACCGGACGCGTGAGGTGTCACGGTTGGTCCGTGTGTCTCGGGAAATATCTTTGACCGGGTTTGACTCAGTCGCTAAAAGACGGTTTTGCCCCTGGTGCCGGATTCGACCCAAATTAGTCTTATTTGACTCGAAACGACCTACTAGGCCTGGATTTGAGGTTGGTTTTGTAAGATTTGTACTCCGTAATAAGCCTAAACCAAATGTCCATGATTTCGAGCCCCTATCCGAGTCCATCAAAGCACGTTTGCGTCCGATCATCATCGGGTGTTTGGCGGGAACTATTATAGACACCTGGCGGTCAAAATGTGGGTGTCTACAGAGCCCCCACTCTGACTGAGGCTTGAACAAGGCAAAAGTTAGAGTAGCTACCAGGTCAATCAAGGAGTAAAACCTGGCAGACTTCCGATCGGGTCGTTTATAGTCCATTAGACCTGCGTGAAGGGCTCGCCAGCCATAGGATAGAAATCATACCTGGGTTGATGTTAATAATGTCGCGGGAGCTTGCCTTGGAAGCTACGGGTGTATCTGTTTACAGGTACATCCTGTCTTAGAATTGCGCGGGAGCTTGCCTTGGAAGCTATGGGTATATCTGTTTACAGATACATTCTGATTCTTTAGTAGAAAATGTCGCCTGAGCTTTCCACTGGGGAGTTTTTTTTTTTTTGAGAATTCTTCGGGAGTCTTGGGTGTACCTGTATGCTGACACAGTTTGTATGTAACATTTAGGTGAAACACCGACTCATGCTGGGGAAGAAATGATTTTTGATTGATTTTTGGAAAGAAAATGCTGAAAAAAAAATAAGAATGCTTGGGATGACTTGATTCCTGATCAGATTCTGACACGGACTCCTAAAATCCTCTGGTTAGGCCTGTATGCCTAGATGAAGTAGGGAGTGTGATAAGAAAATTCTTATTCCTGCGGTGACTAGGAAAGAGATTTTCTCTATTATAAATAGAGGGTTCTTGCTCTTCATCTTTCATATTCCAACCCAAATCTTTTGTTTCTATCTGAAAATCTCTTAGACTTTCAGGATAAACAAAGAAACTATTCTTGCAATGGGTATTGATCATTTGACCGCAATGCTTCAGGCATGGGCTCAAGAATTTCGAGACGAAGATAAAGTTCAGCTAACTCAAATGGGAATGGTTGCTTTATTCCCACTTCAGCGACTTAGGGTAGATTCGCACTTTCTCGATGCTTGCTTATCCTTTTGGGATACTACCCACCATGTTTTCGCATTTTCTCGAGGAGAAATATGTTCCCTTCCTGAAGAAATTGCAGCTATAGGCGGTTGGTGCCCTAATGCTCGTCCTGCTATTCCCCCATTTTATCCTGACCCAAGGAGGAGATTAATGGATTTTCTAGGCTTGTCGCATGCTGAGACGGCCCGTATGGTAAAGGGAGATTCAGTTTCCCTATTTGACCTGGCTGACAAATTCATGAATCCAGTTGGTGCAAGAATTACTTCTACCCACAGACGTAGGGCTTTTGCCTTTTGAATGTTGCATCGATATGCCCTTGAAGGTCGGATGGATGCTGACTCGTGCTTGGGTGAAATCAGACTGATTAGCATAGTTGACTAGATGGAGACAGGTCATAGCCCGGCTTGGCTGATAACCGGGGAGATTATTATGGGCCTTGATGCCAGAAGACTTGACTCGGATCGACAGTTGACAGGAAGCATCCGTCTTTTGCAGGTATTTAACCTATTTTCCTCTTTTTTTCAAAAGATTGCTCGAGTTTTCCGAAAAAAAAAATTCGAAATTTTGATTTTCTCGAAGAATTTATTTTCTTTTTTCGAAATTTTATTCGAAAATTTTTTTAAAATTTTTTTCGAAATTTTTTTTTTAAAATTTTTCCGAATTTTTTTTTATTTTTCGAAATTTTTTGTAGATCTGGCTGTCCGAGCGTCTATCAATCATAGAGCCCCCGGTGAACATATCTAGATATCGCAGCTGTCAGATTGGTTCCAGGTCCCGTCGAATAAGCTCGAGTCATTATATAAATCGAAAATATTGGGATGAAGAGCTAATATTCCACGGCGGGCCTTTGATTAGATGGAATGTCATCTGGTGGTTCCTTTCAAGACTGACGAGATTAGCTAAGAGGGACAAAGCTCGTTATCTGGTGATCCTGTCATTGGACTAGACCGTCCATATCTACCCGGATCGTATTCTGAGACAGTTCGGTTCGTTTCAGCAGATCCCCGAGACTGAAGCAATCATTAGCGTTTCGCTCCAATTGATGTGTGACACGTGGCTACAACGCTAGTTTACCCGCGTCATATGGACTATACCTCGCCCTTGTCAAACCACTTGGGTTTCTGAGTCATACCGAAAATGGACTTCTGAAGAATCCCAGGAGACTCGCAAAACTTTGAAGACGGACGAGGCTTTTGACTTGGCCCGTCGAGAATCGACAAAAGACAATAGGTGGTTCTTCGATAAAGAGGAAATTCCAACTACCTTCGTTGAGCCGGGGTCGGGTTCTAAGTCAAAAACTAAGACTCGAGCTAATGAGACCGGTGCTAGTGACTTGGAGAGAAGGCTCGGACCAAAACTGGCGGTCCGAGATAGGCTAGGTCCGTGTGACCGGTTACCCGAGAGGGTGAGGGCCCGCCTAGGACCGAGTGAGGTGACCGGGGAGTCGAGTTTGAAAAAATGAGCCCGGGTCAAGGAGGTTCCCTTGGTGATTCGAGAGCGTTCACCTCCACGTCAACGTCGGTGGATGGAAAAGGAAACTAACGACAAAGGAAAGGGAAAAATGCCTTAGTTTTTTTATTATTTAAGTATTAGTATTATTTATGTGTGTTCTCTTTTTTTGTAACTTTCCTAATTTATCGGAATTTTTTTTTTGAAATTAATAAAAAGAAATTTATTAAAAATCGTTCCTGTTTCCTTTTCTCGATTGCAATGGTTGTGCCCTTTTGAGGGGCTGCCTACGTATCCACAATAAATGAAATCAAACCAAACGTAGTTCAGACTTAATTTGCAATTTCGAAATACATCAAGATTATTGGTTCAAGATGCTTGTAACAGTAGAATAAGTAATTCTAGCTTTTGACCTGTCTTTAAAAGTTTGAAAAAGATGTTTTTAATAAACTTTTGCAAATGACATTGAGAGACATTAGTTAGGGGTAGTAACGCTTCAGCTGGTCCAGGTTAGTTGGGTTGACAAACTCATTCCCGTCCAGATCCGTTAGCATTACTGCTCCACCTGATAGAATCTTCTTTACCAGATATGGCCCGGCCCAGTTAGGTTTGAACTTTTCCCTTGGGTCTACTTGTAATAAAGCTCGAACCGATTTGAGAACTAAATCTCCTTCTTTGATGTTTTTGGGCCTCACCCTTTTGTTGAAAGCCCGTTGGATCCTCTTCTGATAGATTTGTATATTATTGAGGGCACGAGATCGTCGTTCGTCTAAAAGGACTAGCGAGTCATATCGCGCTCGAACCCAATCAGCTTCGGGTACTTGACTCTCGAGTAGGATTCTGAGTGACGGTACCTCTAACTCAACAAGTTGGACCGCTTCCATCCCGTATGTAAGGTAATACGGTGTTGCCCCAGTCGCAGTACGAATCGAGGTCCGATATCCCCAAAGTGCAAATGGTATTTTATCGGGCCAATCCCGGTAATTATCAGCCATCTATTTGAGTATGGTGACAATCGTTTTATTAGTCGCTTCTACCGCTCCATTGGTTTGGGGTCGGTAGGGTGAAGATGTATGCCCTTGAATTTTGTACTTGGTGAGCAAGGCTGCTGTTTCAGCTTGAAAATGGGTCTCGTGGTCACTGATGAATTCATGAGGGATCCCATACCGGCATATTATCTTATCTTGAATAAACTTGGCAACATGCTTGCCATTGAGAATACGGTAGGATTCAGCTTCGACCCATTTGGTGAAATAATCGATTGCCACCAAAATGAAGCAGTGTCCCCCGGTTCCCGAAGGGTTTATCTTTCCAATTATATCGATTCCCCATGTTGAAAATGGCCAGGGTGATGTCATGGTGTATAGCAGGGATGGTGGCATATGTTGTATATTGGCAAAAATTTGACAATTATGGCAATGTCTAACATATAGCTGGCAGTCGGTTTCCATGTTGTTCCAGTAATAACCGAGCCTCATGATTTTCCGGACTAACATCTGGGCATTCATGTGTGGGCCGCATTCGCCATCATGTACCTCAGCCATAACTTTTTCAGCGTTGCCTTTATCGACACATCGAAGGAGAGCCCCCTGCGCTGTCTTTTTGTAGAGTTGCCCATCGTCGGTGCGGATGAACTGGGTTGCCAGTCTTCACAAGGCCTTTCGGGCTCGGTTGTCAGCTCCGGGCGGATATTCTATGGTTGTCAGGTATGTCAACACGGCTTGGTACCATGGCTCGGGATCGGGTATCTCGATATCTTCGATGTCGTGGATATATGCTGGCTCGGATCGTCTTTCGACACAGATTGGCAAACTGGTCACGTGATCGGGAATATTTAGTAAGGATGCGAGTTTTGAGAGTGCATCTGCGAACTGATTCTCTTCCCGAGGTAGGTATATATATTCTACCTTCTGGAATTGCTTCTCGAGATCCCTTACTCGTGCCTGGTAGGCCACGAGATTAGCATTTCGAGTCTTCCATTTTTGGAGTGCTTGATTAATGACTAGGGATGAATCACCGTGTACTCGGAGGTTTGTGACCCCTAAGTCGGCGGCGGCTTGTAGCCCGTGGATACATGCTTCATACTCAGCGGCATTATTGGTGACATCAGAGTCTAATTTGATGGACACGGGAGTATGCTCCCCTCTTGGCGAGATTAGGAGAATCCCGACTCCAAATCCTCGAAAATTGGATGCCCCGTCAAAGTATAAGTCCCATGTTTTGGCGTCAGTATGGAAAATGTCTTCATCTGGGAAGGACCAGGTGTCGGTGTGTCCTTCTTCGGTTATGGGACTGTCAGCGAGAAATTCGGCTACTATTCGTCCTTTGATGGCTTTCAATAGGGGTGTTCACCGGTCCAAACCCGGACCGGATCGGACCGGACCGGTTTGACCCGCGGACCGGAAACCCAAAAAACCCAAACCCGCGGACCGGACCGGTAACAAAGAAACCCGGACCGGACCGGACCGGACCCTCTTAAGACCGGACCGGACCGGACCAGACCGTAAAAATACACTAAATTTGATATTTTTTTAAAGTGTGGACCGGACCGGACCGGACCGGGGACCGGTTACCAACTTTTTTGGGACCCGGAGACCGGACCGGTACGTGCCCCGGTCTGGACCGACCCGGACCTTACGGTCCGGTCCGGTCCGGTTTGCCGGTCCGGGTCAATTTTTGAACACCCCTAGCTTTCAATGGTACGAACTTTAGATCGAACTCTGCCAACATCAGGGTCCATCTGGATATCCTACCGTTGAGAATGGGCTTTTCGAAAAGGTACTTGATCGGATCCATTCTGGATAGTACTTGTACCTCGTAACTGAGCATGTAATGTCGGAGTTCTTGGTGGCCCAGACCAAAGCTAAGCACGTTTTTTCGAGCATGGTGTATTTACACTCATACTCTAAAAATTTCTTGCTGATGTAGTATATAGCTCGTTCTTCGGAGTTGACCGTTTGAGCTAGCATAGCCCCCATGGTTGTCTCTGTCGTGGTTAGATATAGTGACAAAGGCAAACCGTGCTGAGGTGGCATCTGGACCGGTGGTGAAGACAAAATTTCTTTGATTCTATCAAAGGCTGCTTGACACTTGTCATCCCATAGTAACCATTCCCCTATTTTCAGCTTCTTGAAGATCGGTTCACACACCATGGTTAGCTTTGAAATGAACCTGCTGATGTATTGGACTTTTCCGAGAAACCCTCTTATCTCCTTTTCGGTTTTAGGGGACTGCATCTCGGTGATGGCCTTGATTTTGGCTGGATCGACTTCGATACCACGTTGGCTAACGATATGACCCAGTAATTTGCCAGATGTTACCCCGAAACTGCATTTCTGAGGGTTTAGCCTCATGTTGTATTTGCGTAATCGGGCGAAGAACTTTCTCAGGGCGGTGATGTGACCGTCCCTGTCTTTAGATTTGACGATCATGTCGTCCACGTAAACTTCCACTTCTTTATGCATTATGTCATGTAATAAAGTTGTGGCGGTTCGTTGATAGGTGGCCCCGGCATTGATGAGACCAAATGGCATAACAGTATAGCAATAAGTACCCCAAGGTGTAATGAAGGTGGTCTTATCCATATCTTCTTCTTCCATTTTTATCTTGTTATACCCCGCATACCCGTCCATAAATGATAGAAGGGCATGATCAGCTGTGTTATCCACCAGTATATCGATGTGTGGTAACGGGAAATCGTCTTTCGGGCTCGCCTTGTTAAGATCCCGAAAGTCCACACAGACACGTACCTTACCATCCTTTTTAGGGACTGGTACAATGTTTGCAACCCAATCTGGATACTCGGAGACTCGTATGAACCCAGCCTTAAGATGTTTGTCGACTTCCTCTTTGACTTTGAGAGACCATTCGGGCCTCATGCGTCGGAGTTTTTGTTTAACCGGCTTGAACCCTTCCTTGATCGGTATATGGTGCTCGGCTATTTCGCGATCAATCCCCGACATGTCCTTGTAGGACCATGCGAAGACGTCTTTGAATTCTTGAAGGAGATTTATGAATTGTTGTTTCTCCTCGGGATCTAAGCATAACCCTATCTTAAGCATCTGAGGTTCTAAAGTTGTTCCCACGTTAATGGATTCGGTTTCTTCGATTACCGGATTGCGGAATTCCCTTTGCTCTAGTTGCTCGATCAGATGTGGAGGCAAGGATACCTGTTCGTCGGGTTTCTCAATGTCATTGCACATAATATTTTTGGAATTGAGAAAGTTTTGAAAATGAGACAAGTCGTAAGCATAACGGTTGTTATTATTGATCATGAATTGAGAAAATAGCTCGAAAAGAGCTGCCATCTGATCACTAGTCAGTGGCGGGATAGGTAGGATGCCCGGGACAGACCCCGAGGCACCTGGAATAGCTAAAGGGAGAGGGGGAGTTACAGAACTGACCCTAGCACCGGACTCACTAGACTCAATCTTAGACTCTGACTCGGACTCCAACTCGGACTCGGACTCAGATTCTGGCATTTCTCCTTCCCCTGTAATCAGCTTGTAAGTCCTTCCTTGACTGTCAGTCCATTTGACAGTCTTCCTCCAGGCCCTGCTTCCGGTCCCGGATCCGACCTCCAAGATCAGTTTAGATGGATCAAAGGTGCGGCTACGGAGAATGAGACTGACCAGCTCTTCCTTCGGTGTTGGGGTCGTGAGTTCCTCTCCAAAAAGCAGCCCTAGTGCGGGCTCAGCATTCTTAGCATCTTCGGACTGGATAAGAGCGAAGATGTCATCCGGTATGTAGTTTCAATCCTGGGCCAAGTGGGTCCCAGGGTGCGTGGTACTGGCCCGGTATAGGCCCGTTTGGACTGGTCCAAATACTGGAGTAACAAAAGTGACAGTGTTAGTCCTTGTTTGCCCCATATTCTCTGGGGTTATGGTATAACCCAGACCAGTTTGAGTCCTCCCGTTATCTAGGACTTCGAGGATTTTCCCTGCGGGGAGATTGGGCCTTGATGTAGCCCCCGGCAGATAGCCCAGATTTTGCAACATCCGGTCAATGCTAACCGTGAAGTAGGGTTGGAAAAGATACTCTTCTTCAATGGTCCCTACGAAGTTGAACCCCCAGAGATCGGTGCGGCCCGAGGTGTTGCAGTTAGCCACAGTCATAGGCGTGGCTTCTAGAGTGATGACGGTGTCGTGCAAAGGTAGCTTGATTTTTCGATGCAAGGTGGAGGATACAGCCCTGGTTGCGTGGATCCAAGGTCTTCCTAAAAGAAGGTTAAAGGAAGAAGTCACGTCGATCACTTGAAATTCCAGCTCCTTCTCTATCGGGCCTGTTATGATAGTAAGTTTTGTGGCTCCGGCTACTGACTTTGGACTTCCGTCGAAAGCCTGAATGGTTTGAGCTGTGGGAATGTAGTCGGCCTCGGTAATGCCGAGGGCTTTGGCGGTCCTCAAGGGGAGTACATTGACTGCAGACCCGTCGTCGATTAGGGTCATGGGTAGGTACTTTCCACGACAGATGACCGTGATGTAGAGGGCCATGTTATGGGCTGGCCCAAATGGTGGTAGATCAGTTTATGGGATGGGATGATACAAGCCACTGTTGACTCTTCCTAGGAGTTTGATTCCACCACTAGTACATCTCTGCACCTAGCAATAATAAGCATAAAATAGGACTTGACTGTTATTATCATGAGTAAACCTCCGAAAAGACAAGAGGTTTCTGGCTTGGGACACAATTACAAGACCTAAAATTGAAGGGGTCTGGGCATCAAATAGGCTAGTAAGTGGAATATTATTGTTGTGGGGAAATTAGTGAACTGGATCTATTAACTAAGAGATCAATTATGGATCAAATGGGTGAACACTAACTACCTGAAAGGGGTACCTGGCGTGACTACTCTCCACCCTCCAACGTAGCTTGGACTTGGAGAGTAATCTGTAAAACTAAAGTAAAACTAAAGGTAGGTTATCTGGACAACTGCTGGACTACAGACCCTCCAGGATACTCTATTGCTAAAGGATATCAGTGGCTCACAGGCACGAATCCAGTGAATGAATGACAACATGTGATTTGGAGTGGATGGACCACTCCTAAACACTCCATGATAACTTGGATCATGCTCCATGATGGTCTGAATACGAAGGAAAAGTTGGCTAGAATTGGATGCAACGACGATGATAAATGTTGTATTTGTTGTAATGGGATTGAGAGTGTCCTCCATCTCACCAAAAATTGTGACTATAGTAGCATTATCATATCCTCTTCGGAAAATTGGCTAGGTGAACAACTTCCAACCCTTCCTGCCCTTAATCTGATACAGGAGAGTGAACCTGACATGAAGATTTGGGCCATGGTACTGAATACATTTGGAGCGTAAACACCAGGGTGTCTAACACTCTAAACAAGGGAGCTATGAGACGATATATAAACAACCCACCCTCTCCCCTCCAAGGCTCGTGTGAATCGAGTTGGTTTCGTGAACCTTGAACCACCCATAGACCCGAGCAACGATGGTTCAACTCGCACCCACGAAGCCTAACCTTCACTAAAACTCCGATTTTTGTGAGAGGATTTATTAGAGAGAGTTTCCTAACTCAAACTCGATTTTTTGTCATTCATCAAATCTAACTATTACAAGCATAGGAGTGGCACACACACACACACAAACCCTTAAGACTAAAACAACCGACTCACATGCAAAAGAGATACACACAAATGATTAAAATAACTAAACAAAATGTGGGCTTGTTCTTGAGAATAATGCTTCTTCTTTAATGCATTTTGTCTTCATGTGATAACTGTACTTGGTCTCCAAGGACTAATAGGACTCTTCATAGTTGGCAAGGGGATGGCCTACCCGTGGTGGAAGGTGGCAAAAGTACTTTTGGTGAACCTTGTTTTGGTCCTCCTTTTGGTCTCGTTGCTTATTTCGCACCCAATTAAGCTTTCCCGACTTGTGACGAGTTTTGCACTAACTTCCTTTATGATTTGTGTGGACATGACATAGGTCCACCCCGACGCGGCCACGCGCGGGTTTGGGGAGGCGAATGAATCTCCATATGAGATGGTCAAATTGAAATTTAAATCGAAGTAGGAGTCGCCACCGAACTTTGTGGGAGTTCGGGCTCGTTCGAACCCACTCTACGTCGTAGTGGGCCGTGTACAAAATACGGCCCATTTCCGATGTCAGAGTTTATTGGGTTCGTCCCTTAGCATTTGATACCGATACCGACATTATCGGATATCGTGTATTGAATGACTCTCGTTGCCAATGGATTCGGACATCCGGAAACCATGGTTCTGAGTAAAGGGTGAAGGTACGTGTTGGGAAGTTCACTGAGAACACCCAACCCCGCCCGCACTTAGCGGCCTTTACTAGGATATCGTTCGTTTTTGGTATACACGTGTTAGTTCGATAGTGGAATGATATGCAAACATTATTTTCCCTAAGCATGTGAGAGAAAAATAAATGGGTTGCTAAGTCGTTTAATGCATGTTAAACTAACAACGTCAAAGTTATTTTGGCATGTGAATTCGTTTTAGTCTAATAAAACAAAAGATGAAAATAAATAGCTACAAACACGAGAAAACGAGTTAGTAACGGTTGAATAGATCGAATAAGGATGCAAATACGATAATATGCATGATTTTAGAAAAAGGTTTATGACACGTGATGGATTAACACGTGTTGACCGAGGCCGAAAAAGTATTTATCGAAATCTGAAAATATGTCGCGAAAGTCGCTATTTTATGTAAGGGATGAAAAGAATCAAAGACGAGAAAGCGAAGAAGAGGGTTCGGCCTACCAGGTTCTCGCGCGAGTCGCCTGGCAGGCGCGCGACTCGCGCTGGAGTCTGTCCCGCTTTTTTATTTTTCGAAAATAGTCAATTTTTATAAATCGCGTACGAATATTGATCAATTTATACTCGATTTATATTTTCGATATTCGTCGTATTCGATATTCGACTATGAAATCAATATCGAACATTCGGAATGATTTTAGAAAAGGTTTTAAAAAAAATTTGTTTCGAACGAAAGAAAAAAAACTTTGAACGAAAAAAAATGTTAATTCTCTCCGCGTAAAAAATCGTCGTATTTTGTACAAAAAGATGTAACGATTTTTTTAGCATCAACGAGATTTAATTTAATCCTTGTCTAATACGATATTTGATTAGAGAATCAATATCGTATTTTAAGAATGTTTATATATGAAAATAGTTTTTATAGTATCGATATTAGAAAATAAAAAAGATGCGACGACGACCCATATTAAAACGAGGACGGACCGACGACGCAAAAAGAAGAAGAAAAAAAATCGAGAAGAAGGGAAGAGAAAGGAGAGAGTCGGGTTTGATTTACACCCTCAACCTACATGCTTTGTTTTCTCGGGATTGAGCTCGTCGGAAGGTGGCTTAGACTTGGAAGCATCGAGATAATGTGGATGAGTTAGGGTGTCAGTTTGGACGTGTAAGGTGATGTGAGAGGGGGGTCGGTTTTGGTCGTGTAGCGCGACGGGTTTTGGCCGGTTTTTGGGGCCGGTTTTGTCGGGTTAGATTCGTCAGGAATTGCTTAGTATAACGAGGTGGTATGTGAGAATTTTTGATGTATGATTGATGTATATAGTTTGTAAAAACTTCTGTGTGTCACGATTTTTTTGTGTCGTGTCCTTTGTGTTTGAATGGAGGGTCCTATTTATAGGCGAAGAGGTTTAGGAGAGGTGTCTTGCTTGGACAACAAGTAACACCGATTAGATAGGAAATGTAGGAGTTCGAAGGGGAGCGAGAGTCTCGTTTCTTGGTGAAGAAGCCGAGCATCTCGGCTGTTTTGGATGCTTTTGGCCGAGTGTTTTACACTCGATCGGTAATTGCCTTAGTTTTCGGATAGAATTCCACTTGAGGTCAAATTCTATCCTCGAATGGATTTGTTTAATATTTTCGAAGCTGATTTTTTGTAGTATTTGAGTCCAAACCGGACGCGTGAGGTGTCACGGTTGGTCCGTGTGTCTCGGGAAATATCTTTGACCGGGTTTGACTCAGTCGCTAAAAGACGGTTTTGCCCCTGGTGCCGGATTCGACCCAAATTAGTCTTATTTGACTCGAAACGACCTACTAGGCCTGGATTTGAGGTTGGTTTTGTAAGATTTGTACTCCGTAATAAGCCTAAACCAAATGTCCATGATTTCGAGCCCCTATCCGAGTCCATCAAAGCACGTTTGCGTCCGATCATCATCGGGTGTTTGGCGGGAACTATTATAGACACCTGGCGGTCAAAATGTGGGTGTCTACAGAGCCCCCACTCTGACTGAGGCTTGAACAAGGCAAAAGTTAGAGTAGCTACCAGGTCAATCAAGGAGTAAAACCTGGCAGACTTCCGATCGGGTCGTTTATAGTCCATTAGACCTGCGTGAAGGGCTCGCCAGCCATAGGATAGAAATCATACCTGGGTTGATGTTAATAATGTCGCGGGAGCTTGCCTTGGAAGCTACGGGTGTATCTGTTTACAGGTACATCCTGTCTTAGAATTGCGCGGGAGCTTGCCTTGGAAGCTATGGGTCTATCTGTTTACAGATACATTCTGATTCTTTAGTAGAAAATGTCGCCTGAGCTTTCCACTGGGGAGTTTTTTTTTTTTTGAGAATTCTTCGGGAGTCTTGGGTGTACCTGTATGCTGACACAGTTTGTATGTAACATTTAGGTGAAACACCGACTCATGCTGGGGAAGAAATGATTTTTGATTGATTTTTGGAAAGAAAATGCTGAAAAAAAAATAAGAATGCTTGGGATGACTTGATTCCTGATCAGATTCTGACACGGACTCCTAAAATCCTCTGGTTAGGCCTGTATGCCTAGATGAATTAGGGAGTGTGATAAGAAAATTCTTATTCCTGCGGTGAGTAGGAAAGAGATTTTCTCTATTATAAATAGAGGGTTCTTGCTCTTCATCTTTCATATTCCAACCCAAATCTTTTGTTTCTATCTGAAAATCTCTTAGACTTTCAGGATAAACAAAGAAACTATTCTTGCAATGGGTATTGATCATTTGACCGCAATGCTTCAGGCATGGGCTCAAGAATTTCGAGACGAAGATAAAGTTCAGCTAACTCAAATGGGAATGGTTGCTTTATTCCCACTTCAGCGACTTAGGGTAGATTCGCACTTTCTCGATGCTTGCTTATCCTTTTGGGATACTACCCACCATGTTTTCGCATTTTCTCGAGGAGAAATATGTTCCCTTCCTGAAGAAATTGCAGCTATAGGCGGTTGGTGCCCTAATGCTCGTCCTGCTATTCCCCCATTTTATCCTGACCCAAGGAGGAGATTAATGGATTTTCTAGGCTTGTCGCATGCTGAGACGGCCCGTATGGTAAAGGGAGATTCAGTTTCCCTATTTGACCTGGCTGACAAATTCATGAATCCAGTTGGTGCAAGAATTACTTCTACCCACAGACGTAGGGCTTTTGCCTTTTGAATGTTGCATCGATATGCCCTTGAAGGTCGGATGGATGCTGACTCGTGCTTGGGTGAAATCAGACTGATTAGCATAGTTGACTAGATGGAGACAGGTCATAGCCCGGCTTGGCTGATAACCGGGGAGATTATTATGGGCCTTGATGCCAGAAGACTTGACTCGGATCGACAGTTGACAGGAAGCATCCGTCTTTTGCAGGTATTTAACCGTTTTTCCTCTTTTTTACAAAAGATTGCTCGAGTTTTCCGAAAAAAAAAATTCGAAATTTTTATTTTCTCGAAGAATTTATTTTCTTTTTTCGAAATTTTTTTCGAAATTTTTTTTTTGAATTTTTCCGAATTTTTTTTTTATTTTTCGAAAATTTTTGTAGATCTGGCTGTCCGAGCGTCTATCAATCATAGAGCCCCAGTGAACATATCTAGATATCGCAGCTGTCAGATTGGTTCCAGGTCCCGTCGAATAAGCTCGAGTCATTATATAAATCGAAAATATTGGGATGAAGAGCTAATATTCCACGGCGGGCCTTTGATTAGATGGAATGTCATCTGGTGGTTCCTTTCAAGACTGACGGGATTAGCTAAGAGGGACAAAGCTCGTTATCTGGTGATCCTGTCATTGGACTAGACCGTCCATATCTACCCGGATCGTATTCTGAGACAGTTCGGTTCGTTTCAGCAGATCCCCGAGACTGAAGCAATCATTAGCGTTTCGCTCCAATTGATGTGTGACACGTGGCTACAACGCTAGTTTACCCGCGTCATATGGACTATACCTCGCCCTTGTCAAACCACTTGGGTTTCTGAGTCATACCAAAAATGGACTTCTGAAGAATCCCAGGAGACTCGCAAAACTTTGAAGACGGACGAGGCTTTTGACTTGGCCCGTCGAGAATCGGCAAAAGACAATAGGTGGTTCTTCGATAAAGAGGAAATTCCAACTACCTTCGTTGAGCCGGGGTCGGGTTCTAAGTCAAAAACTAAGACTCGAGCTAATGAGACCGGTGCTAGTGACTTGGAGAGAAGGCTCGGACCGAAATTGGCGGTCCGAGATAGGCTAGGTCCGTGTGACCGGTTACCCGAGAGGGTGAGGGCCCGCCTAGGACCGAGTGAGGTGACCGGGGAGTCGAGTTTGAAAAAATGAGCCCGGGTCAAGGAGGTTCCCTTGGTGATTCGGGAGCGTTCACCTCCACGTTAACGTCGGTGGATGGAAAAGGAAACTAACGACAAAGGAAAGGGAAAAATGCAGGGTGATGTCATGGTGTATAGCAGGGATGGTGGCATATGTTGTATATTGGCAAAAATTTGACAATTATGGCAATGTCTAACATATAGCTGGCAGTCGGTTTCCATGTTGTTCCAGTAATAACCGAGCCTCATGATTTTCCGGACTAACATCTGGGCATTCATGTGTGGGCCGCATTCGCCATCATGTACCTCAGCCATAACTTTTTCAGCGTTGCCTTTATCGACACATCGAAGGAGAGCCCCCTGCGCTGTCTTTTTGTAGAGTTGCCCATCGTCGGTGCGGATGAACTGGGTTGCCAGTCTTCACAAGGCCTTTCGGGCTCGGTTGTCAGCTCCGGGCGGATATTCTACGGTTGTCAGGTATGTCAACACGGCTTGGTACCATGGCTCGGGATCGGGTATCTCGATATCTTCGATGTCGTGGATATATGCTGGCTCGGATCGTCTTTCGACACAGATTGGCAAACTGGTCACGTGATCGGGAATATTTAGTAAGGATGCGAGTTTTGAGAGTGCATCTGCGAACTGATTCTCTTCCCGAGGTAGGTATATATATTCTACCTTCTGGAATTGCTTCTCGAGATCCCTTACTCGTGCCTGGTAGGCCACGAGATTAGCATTTCGAGTCTTCCATTTTTGGAGTGCTTGATTAATGACTAGGGATGAATCACCGTGTACTCGGAGGTTTGTGACCCCTAAGTCGGCGGCGGCTTGTAGCCCGTGGATACATGCTTCATACTCAGCGGCATTATTGGTGACATCAAAGTCTAATTTGATGGACACGGGAGTATGCTCCCCTCTTGGCGAGATTAGGAGAATCCCGACTCCAAATCCTCGAAAATTGGATGCCCCGTCAAAGTATAAGTCCCATGTTTCGGCGTCAGTATGGAAAATGTCTTCATCTGGGAAGGACCAGGTGTCGGTGTGTCCTTCTTCGGTTATGGGACTGTCAGCGAGAAATTCGGCTACTATTCGTCCTTTGATGGCTTTCAATGGTACGAACTTTAGATCGAACTCTGCCAACATCAGGGTCCATCTGGATATCCTACCGTTGAGAATGGGCTTTTCGAAAAGGTACTTGATCGGATCCATTCTGGATAGTACTTGTACCTCGTAACTGAGCATGTAATGTCGGAGTTCTTGGTGGCCCAGACAAAAGCTAAGCACGTTTTTTCGAGCATGGTGTATTTACACTTATACTCTAAAAATTTCTTGCTAATGTAGTATATAACTCGTTCTTCGGAGTTGACCGTTTGAGCTAGCATAGCCCCCATGGTTGTCTCTGTCGTGGTTAGATATAGTGACAAAGGCAAACCGTGCTGAGGTGGCATCTGGACCGGTGGTGAAGACAAAATTTCTTTGATTCTATCAAAGGCTGCTTGACACTTGTCATCCCATAGTAACCATTCCTCTATTTTCAGCTTCTTGAAGATCGGTTCACACACCATGGTTAGCTTTGAAATGAACCTGCTGATGTATTGGACTTTTCCGAGAAACCCTCTTATCTCCTTTTCGGTTTTAGGGGACTGCATCTCGGTGATGGCCTTGATTTTGGCTGGATCGACTTCGATACCACGTTGGCTAACGATATGACCCAGTAATTTGCCAGATGTTACCCCGAAACTGCATTTCTGAGGGTTTAGCCTCATGTTGTATTTGCGTAATCGGGCGAAGAACTTTCTCAGGGCGGTGATGTGACCGTCCCTGTCTTTAGATTTGACGATCATGTCGTTCACGTAAACTTCCACTTCTTTATGCATTATGTCATGTAATAAAGTTATGGCGGTTCGTTGATAGGTGGCCCCGGCATTGATGAGACCAAATGGCATAACAGTATAGCAATAAGTACCCCAAGGTGTAATGAAGGTGGTCTTATCCATATCTTCTTCTTCCATTTTTATCTGGTTATACCCCGCATACCCGTCCATAAATTATAGAAGGGCATGATCAGCTGTCTTATCCACCAGTATATCGATGTGTGGTAACGGGAAATCGTCTTTCGGGCTCGCCTTGTTAAGATCCCGAAAGTCCACACAGACACGTACCTTACCATCCTTTTTAGGGACTGGTACAATGTTTGCAACCCAATCTGGATACTCGGAGACTCGTATGAACCCAGCCTTGAATTGTTTGTCGACTTCCTCTTTGACTTTGAGAGACCATTCGGGCCTCATGCGTCGGAGTTTTTGTTTAACCGGCTTGAACCCTTCCTTGATCGGTATATGGTGCTCGGCTATTTCGCGATCAATCCCCGACATGTCCTTGTAGGACCATGCGAAGACGTCTTTGAATTCTTGAAGGAGATTTATGAATTGTTGTTTCTCCTCGGGATCTAAGCATAACCCTATCTTAAGCATCTGAGGTTCTAAAGTTGTTCCCACGTTAATGGATTCGGTTTCTTCGATTACCGGATTGCGGAATTCCCTTTGCTCTAGTTGCTCGATCAGATGTGGAGGCAAGGATACCTGTTCGTCGGGTTTCTCAATGTCATTGCACATAATATTTTTGGAATTGAGAAAGTTTTGAAAATGAGACAAGTCGTAAGCAGAACGGTAGTTATTATTGATCATGAATTGAGAAAATAGCTCGAAAAGAGCTGCCATCTGATCACTAGTCAGTGGCGGGATAGGTAGGATGCCCGGGATAGACCCCGAGGCACCTGGAATAGCTAAAGGGAGAGGGGGAGTTACAGGACTGACCCTAGCACCGGACTCACTAGCCTCAATCTTAGACTCTGACTCGGACTCCAACTCCGACTCGGACTCAGATTCTGGCATTTCTCCTTCCCCTGTAATCAGCTTGTAAGTCCTTCCTTGACTGTCAGTCCATTTGACAGTCTTCCTCCAGGCCCTGCTTCCGGTCCCGGATCCGACCTCCAAGATCAGTTTAGATGGATCAAAGGTGCGGCTACGGAGAATGAGACTGACCAGCTCTTCCTTCGGTGTTGGGGTCGTGAGTTCCTCTCCAAAAAGCAGCCCTAGTGCGGGCTCAGCATTCTTAGCATCTTCGGACTGGATAAGAGCGAAGATGTCATCCGGTATGTAGTTTCAATCCTGGGCCAAGTGGGTCCCAGGGTGCGTGGTACTGGCCCGGTATAGGCCCGTTTGGACTGGTCCAAATACTGGAGTAACAAAAGTGATAGTGTTAGTCCTTGTTTGCCCCATATTCTCTGGGGTTATGGTATAACCCAGACCAGTTTGAGTCCTCCCGTTATCTAGGACTTCGAGGATTTTCCCTGCGGGGAGATTGGGCCTTGATGTAGCCCCCGGCAGATAGCCCAGATTTTGCAACATCCGGTCAATGCTAACCTTGAAGTAGGGTTGGAAAAGATACTCTTCTTCAATGGTCCCTACGAAGTTGAACCCCCAGAGATCGGTGCGGCCCGAGGTGTTGCAGTTAGCCACAGTCATAGGCGTGGCTTCTAGAGTGATGACGGTGTCGTGCAAAGGTAGCTTGATTTTCCGATGCAAGGTGGAGGATACAGCCCTGGTTGCGTGGATCCAAGGTCTTCCTAAAAGAAGGTTAAAGGAAGAAGTCACGTCGATCACTTGAAATTCCAGCTCCTTCTCTATCGGGCCTGTTATGATAGTAAGTTTTGTGGCTCCGGCTACTGACTTTGGACTTCCGTCGAAAGCCTGAATGGTTTGAGCTGTGGGAATGTAGTCGGCCTCGGTAATGCCGAGGGCTTTGGCGGTCCTCAAGGGGAGTACATTGACTGCAGACCCGTCGTCGATTAGGGTCATGGGTAGGTACTTTCCACGACAGATGACCGTGATGTAGAGGGCCATGTTATGGGCTGGCCCAAATGGTGGTAGATCAGTTTATGGGATGGGATGATACAAGCCACTGTTGACTCTTCCTAGGAGTTTGATTCCACCACTAGTACATCTCTGCACCTAGCAATAATAAGCATAAAATAGGACTTGACTGTTATTATCATGAGTAAACCTCCGAAAAGACAAGAGGTTTCTGGCTTGGGACACAATTACAAGACCTAAAATTGAAGGGGTCTGGGCATCAAATAGGCTAGTAAGTGGAATATTATTGCTGTGGGGAAATTAGTGAACTGGATCTATTAACTAATAGATCAATTATGGATCAAATGGGTGAACACTAACTACCTGAAAGGGGTACCTGGCATGACTACTCTCCATCCTCCAACGTAGCTTGGACTTGGAGAGTAATCTGTAAAACTAAAGTAAAACTAAAGGTAGGTTATCTGGACAACTGCTGGACTACAGACCCTCCAGGATACTCTATTGCTAAAGGATATCAGTGGCTCACAGGCACGAATCCAGTGAATGAATGACAACATGTGATTTGGAGTGGATGGACCACTCCTAAACACTCCATGATAACTTGGATCATGCTCCATGATGGTCTGAATACGAAGGAAAAGTTGGCTAGAATTGGATGCAACGACGATGATAAATGTTGTATTTGTTGTAATGGGATTGAGAGTGTCCTCCATCTCACCAAAAATTGTGACTATAGTAGCATTATCATATCCTCTTTGGAAAATTGGCTAGGTGAACAACTTCCAACCCTTCCTGCCCTTAATCTGATACAGGAGAGTGAACCTGACATGAAGATTTGGGCCATGGTACTGAATACATTTGGAGCGTAAACACCAGGGTGTCTAACACTCTAAACAAGGGAGCTATGAGACGATATATAAACAACCCACCCTCTCCCCTCCAAGGCTCGTGTGAATCGAGTTGGTTTCGTGAACCTTGAACCACCCATAGACCCGAGCAACGATGGTTCAACTCGCACCCACGAAGCCTAACCTTCACTAAAACTCCGATTTTTGTGAGAGGATTTAATAGAGAGAGTTTTCTAACTCAAACTCGATTTTTTTTCATTCATCAAATCTAACTATTACAAGCATAGGAGTGGCATATATACACACACACACACACACACACACACAAACCCTTAAGACTAAAACAACCGACTCACATGCAAAAGAGATACACACAAATGATTAAAATAACTAAACAAAATGTGGGCTTGTTCTTGAGAATAATGCTTCTTCTTTAATGCATTTTGTCTTCATGTGATAACTGTACTTGGTCTCCAAGGACTAATAGGACTCTTCATAGTTGGCAAGGGGATGGCCTACCCGTGGTGGAAGGTGGCAAAAGTACTTTTGGTGAACCTTGTTTTGGTCCTCCTTTTGGTCTCGTTGCTTATTTCGCACCCAATTAAGCTTTCCCGACTTGTGACGAGTTTTACACTAACTTCCTTTATGATTTGTGTGGACATGACATAGGTCCACCCCGACGCGGCCACGTGCGGGTTTGGGGAGGCGAATGAATCTCCATATGAGATGGTCAAATTGAAATTAAATCGAAGTAGGAGTCGCCACCGAACTTTGTGGGAGTTCGGGCTCGTTCCAACCCACTCTACGTCGTAGTGGGCCGTGTACAAAATACGGCCCATTTCCGATGTCAGAGTTTATTGGGTTCGTCCCTTAGCATTTGATACCGATACCGACATTATCGGATATCGTGTATTGAATGACTCTCGTTGCCAATGGATTCGGACATCCGGAAACCATGGTTCTGAGTAAGGGGTGAAGGTACGTGTTGGGAAGTTCACTGAGAACACCCAACCCCGCCCGCACTTGGCGGCCTTTACTAGGATATCGTTCGTTTTTGGTGTACACGTGTTAGTTCGATAGTGGAATGATATGCAAACATTATTTTCCCTAAGCATGTGAGAGAAAAATAAATGGGTTGCTAAGTCGTTTAATGCATGTTAAACTAACAACGTCAAAGTTATTTTGGCATGTGAATTCGTTTTAGTCTAATAAAACAAAAGATGAAAATAAATAGCTACAAACACGAGAAAAAGAGTTAGTAACGGTTGAATAGATCGAATAAGGATGCAAATACGATAATATGCATGATTTTAGAAAAAGGTTTATGACACGTGATGGATTAACACGTGTTGACCGAGGTCGAAAAAGTATTTATCGAAATCTGAAAATATATCGCGAAAGTCGCTATTTTATGTAAAGGATGAAAAGAATCAAAGACGAGAAAGCGAAGAAGAGGGTTCGGCCTACCAGGTTCTCGCGCGAGTCGCCTGGTAGGCGCGCGACTCGCGCTGGAGTCTGTCCCGCTTTTTTTTTTTTTGAAAATCGTCAATTTTTATAAATCGCGTACGAATATTGATCAATTTATACTCGATTTATATTTTCGATATTCGTCGTATTCGATATTCGACTATGAAATCAATATCGAACATTCGGAATGATTTTAGAAAAGGTTTTAAAAAAAATTTGTTTCGAACGAAAGAAAAAAAACTTTGAACGAAAAAAAATGTTAATTCTCTCCGCGTAAAAAATCGTCGTATTTTGTACAAAAAGATGTAACGATTTTTTTAGCATCAACGAGATTTAATTTAATCCTTGTCTAATACGATATTTGATCAGAGAATCAATATCGTATTTTAAGAATGTTTATATATGAAAATAGTTTTTATAGTATCGATATTAGAAAATAAAAAAGATGCGACGACGACCCATATTAAAACGAGGACGGACCGACGACGCAAAAGGAAGAAGAAAAAAAATCGAGAAGAAGGGAAGAGAAAGGAGAGAGTCGGGTTTGATTTACACCCTCAACCTACATGCTTTGTTTTCTCGGGATTGAGCTCGTCGGAAGGTGGCTTAGACTTGGAAGCATCGAGATGATGTGGATGAGTTAGGGTGTCAGTTTGGACGTGTAAGGTGATGTGAGAGGGGGGTCGGTTTTGGTCGTGTAGCGCGACGGGTTTTGGCCGGTTTTTGGGGCCGGTTTTGTCGGGTTGGATTCGTCAGGAATTGCTTAGTATAACGAGGTGGTATGTGAGAATTTTCGATGTATGATTGATGTATATAGTTTGTAAAAACTTCTGTGTGTCACGATTTTTTTGTGTCGTGTCCTTTGTGTTTGAATGGAGGGTCCTATTTATAGGCGAAGAGGTTTAGGAGAGGTGTCTTGCTTGGACAACAAGTAACACCGATTAGATAGGAAATGTAGGAGTTCGAAGGGGAGCGAGAGTCTCGTTTCTTGGTGAAGAAGCCGAGCATCTCGGCTGTTTTGGATGCTTTTGGCCGAGTGTTTTACACTCGATCGGTAATTGCCTTAGTTTTCGGATAGAATTCCACTTGAGGTCAAATTCTATCCTCGAATGGATTTGTTTAATATTTTCGAAGCTGATTTTTTGTAGTATTTGAGTCCAAACCGGACGCGTGAGGTGTCACGGTTGGTCCGTGTGTCTCGGGAAATATCTTTGACCGGGTTTGACTCAGTCGCTAAAAGACGGTTTTGCCCCTGGTGCCGGATTCGACCCAAATTAGTCTTATTTGACTCGAAACGACCTACTAGGCCTGGATTTGAGGTTGGTTTTGTAAGATTTGTACTCCGTAATAAGCCTAAACCAAATGTCCATGATTTCGAGCCCCTATCCGAGTCCATCAAAGCACGTTTGCGTCCGATCATCATCGGGTGTTTGGCGGGAACTATTATAGACACCTGGCGGTCAAAATGTGGGTGTCTACAGAGCCCCCACTCTGACTGAGGCTTGAACAAGGCAAAAGTTAGAGTAGCTACCAGGTCAATCAAGGAGTAAAACCTGGCAGACTTCCGATCGGGTCGTTTATAGTCCATTAGACCTGCGTGAAGGGCTCGCCAGCCATAGGATAGAAATCATACCTGGGTTGATGTTAATAATGTCGCGGGAGCTTGCCTTGGAAGCTACGGGTGTATCTGTTTACAGGTACATCCTGTCTTAGAATTGCGCGGGAGCTTGCCTTGGAAGCTATGGGTATATCTGTTTACAGATACATTCTGATTCTTTAGTAGAAAATGTCGCCTGAGCTTTCCACTGGGGAGTTTTTTTTTTTTTTGAGAATTCTTCGGGAGTCTTGGGTGTACCTGTGTGCTGACACAGTTTGTATGTAACATTTAGGTGAAACACCGACTCATGCTGGGGAAGAAATGATTTTTGATTGATTTTTGGAAAGAAAATGCTGAAAAAAAATAAGAATGCTTGGGATGACTTGATTCCTGATCAGATTCTGACACGGACTCCTAAAATCCTCTGGTTAGGCCTGTATGCCTAGATGAAGTAGGGAGTGTGATAAGAAAATTCTTATTCCTGCGGTGACTAGGAAAGAGATTTTCTCTATTATAAATAGAGGGTTCTTGCTCTTCATCTTTCATATTCCAACCCAAATCTTTTGTTTCTATCTGAAAATCTCTTAGACTTTCAGGATAAACAAAGAAACTATTCTTGCAATGGGTATTGATCATTTGACCGCAATGCTTCAGGCATGGGCTCAAGAATTTCGAGACGAAGATAAAGTTCAGCTAACTCAAATGGGAATGGTTGCTTTATTCCCACTTCAGCGACTTAGGGTAGATTCGCACTTTCTAAATGCTTGCTTATCCTTTTGGGATACTACCCACCATGTTTTCGCATTTTCTCGAGGAGAAATATGTTCCCTTCCTGAAGAAATTGCAGCTATAGGCGGTTGGTGCCCTAATGCTCGTCCTGCTATTCCCCCATTTTATCCTGACCCAAGGAGGAGATTAATGGATTTTCTAGGCTTGTCGCATGCTGAGACGGCCCGTATGGTAAAGGGAGATTCAGTTTCCCTATTTGACCTGGCTGACAAATTCATGAATCCAGTTGGTGCAAGAATTACTTCTACCCACAGACGTAGGGCTTTTGCCTTTTGAATGTTGCATCGATATGCCCTTGAAGGTCGGATGGATGCTGACTCGTGCTTGGGTGAAATCAGACTGATTAGCATAGTTGACTAGATGGAGACAGGTCATAGCCCGGCTTGGCTGATAACCGGGGAGATTATTATGGGCCTTGATGCCAGAAGACTTGACTCGGATCGACAGTTGACAGGAAGCATCCGTCTTTTGCAGGTATTTAACCGTTTTTCCTCTTTTTTTCAAAAGATTGCTCGAGTTTTCCGAAAAAAAAAATTCGAAATTTTTATTTTCTCGAAGAATTTATTTTCTTTTTTCGAAATTTTTTTCGAATTTTTTTTTTTTTTTTTAATTTTTCCGAATTTTTTTTTATTTTTCGAAAATTTTTGTAGATCTGGCTGTCCGAGCGTCTATCAATCATAGAGCCCCCGGTGAACATATCTAGATATCGCAGCTGTCAGATTGGTTTCAGGTCCCGTCGAATAAGCTCGAGTCATTATATAAATCGAAAATATTGGGATGAAGAGCTAATATTCCACGGCGGGCCTTTGATTAGATGGAATGTCATCTGGTGGTTCCTTTCAAGACTGACGGGATTAGCTAAGAGGGACAAAGCTCGTTATCTGGTGATCCTGTCATTGGACTAGACCGTCCATATCTACCCGGATCGTATTCTGAGACAGTTCGGTTCGTTTCAGCAGATCCCCGAGACTGAAGCAATCATTAGCGTTTCGCTCCAATTGATGTGTGACACGTGGCTACAACGCTAGTTTACCCGCGTCATATGGACTATACCTCGCCCTTGTCAAACCACTTGGGTTTCTGAGTCATACCGAAAATGGACTTCTGAAGAATCCCAGGAGACTCGCAAAACTTTGAAGACGGACGAGGCTTTTGACTTGGCCCGTCGAGAATCGGCAAAAGACAATAGGTGGTTCTTCGATAAAGAGGAAATTCCAACTACCTTCGTTGAGCCGGGGTCGGGTTCTAAGTCAAAAACTAAGACTCGAGCTAATGAGACCGGTGCTAGTGACTTGGAGAGAAGGCTCGGACCGAAATTGGCGGTCCGAGATAGGCTAGGTCCGTGTGACCGGTTACCCGAGAGGGTGAGGGCCCGCCTAGGACCGAGTGAGGTGACCGGGGAGTCGAGTTTGAAAAAATGAGCCCGGGTCAAGGAGGTTCCCTTGGTGATTCGGGAGCGTTCACCTCCACGTCAACGTCGGTGGATGGAAAAGGAAACTAACGACAAAGGAAAGGGAAAAATGCCTTAGTTTTTTTATTATTTAAGTATTAGTATTATTTATGTGTGTTCTCTTTTTTTGTAACTTTCCTAATTTATCGGAATTTTTTTTTTGAAATTAATAAAAAGAAATTTATTAAAAATCGTTCCTGTTTCCTTTTCTCGATTGCAATGGTTGTGCCCTTTTGAGGGGCTGCCTACGTATCCACAATAAATGAAATCAAACCAAACGTAGTTCAGACTTAATTTGCAATTTCGAAATACATCAAGATTATTGGTTCAAGATGCTTGTAACAGTAGAATAAGTAATTCTAGCTTTTGACTTGTCTTTAAAAGTTTGAAAAAGATGTTTTTAATAAACTTTTGCAAATGACATTGAGAGACATTAGTTAGGGGTAGTAACGCTTCAGCTGGTCCAGGTTAGTTGGGTTGACAAACTCATTCCCGTCCAGATCCGTTAGCATTACTGCTCCACCTGATAGAATCTTCTTTACCAGATATGGCCCGGCCCAGTTAGGTTTGAACTTTTCCCTTGGGTCTACTTGTAATAAAGCTCGAACCGATTTGAGAACTAAATCTCCTTCTTTGATGTTTTTGGGCCTCACCCTTTTGTTGAAAGCCCGTTGGATCCTCTTCTGATAGATTTGTATATTATTGAGGGCACGAGATCGTCGTTCGTCTAAAAGGACTAGCGAGTCATATCGCGCTCGAACCCAATCAGCTTCGGGTACTTGACTCTCGAGTAGGATTCTGAGTGACGGTACCTCTAACTCAACAAGTTGGACCGCTTCCATCCCGTATGTAAGGTAATACGGTGTTGCCCCAGTCGCAGTACGAATCGAGGTCCGATATCCCCAAAGTGCAAATGGTATTTTATCGGGCCAATCCCGGTAATTATCAGCCATCTTTTTGAGTATGGTGACAATCGTTTTATTAGTCGCTTCTACCGCTCCATTGGTTTGGGGTCGGTAGGGTGAAGATGTATGCCCTTGAATTTTGTACTTGGTGAGCAAGGCTGCTGTTTCAGCTTGAAAATGGGTCTCGTGGTCACTGATGAATTCATGAGGGATCCCATACCGGCATATTATCTTATCTTGAATAAACTTGGCAACATGCTTGCCATTGAGAATACGGTAGGATTCAGCTTCGACCCATTTGGTGAAATAATCGATTGCCACCAAAATGAAGCAGTGTCCCCCGGTTCCCGAAGGGTTTATCTTTCCAATTATATCGATTCCCCATGTTGAAAATGGCCAGGGTGATGTCATGGTGTATAGCAGGGATGGTGGCATATGTTGTATATTGGCAAAAATTTGACAATTATGGCAATGTCTAACATATAGCTGGCAGTCGGTTTCCATGTTGTTCCAGTAATAACCGAGCCTCATGATTTTTCGGACTAACATCTGGGCATTCATGTGTGGGCCGCATTCGCCATCATGTACCTCAGCCATAACTTTTTCAGCGTTGCCTTTATCGACACATCGAAGGAGAGCCCCCTGCGCTGTCTTTTTGTAGAGTTGCCCATCGTCGGTGCGGATGAACTGGGTTGCCAGTCTTCACAAGGCCTTTCGGGCTCGGTTGTCAGCTCCGGGCGGATATTCTACGGTTGTCAGGTATGTCAACACGGCTTGGTACCATGGCTCGGGATCGGGTATCTCGATATCTTCGATGTCGTGGATATATGCTGGCTCGGATCGTCTTTCGACACAGATTGGCAAACTGGTCACGTGATCGGGAATATTTAGTAAGGATGCGAGTTTTGAGAGTGCATCTGCGAACTGATTCTCTTCCCGAGGTAGGTATATATATTCTACCTTCTGGAATTGCTTCTCGAGATCCCTTACTCGTGCCTGGTAGGCCACGAGATTAGCATTTCGAGTCTTCCATTTTTGGAGTGCTTGATTAATGACTAGGGATGAATCACCGTGTACTCGGAGGTTTGTGACCCCTAAGTCGGCGGCGGCTTGTAGCCCGTGGATACATGCTTCATACTCAGCGGCATTATTGGTGACATCAAAGTCTAATTTGATGGACACGGGAGTATGCTCCCCTCTTGGCGAGATTAGGAGAATCCCGACTCCAAATCCTCGAAAATTGGATGCCCCGTCAAAGTATAAGTCCCATGTTTCGGCGTCAGTATGGAAAATGTCTTCATCTGGGAAGGACCAGGTGTCGGTGTGTCCTTCTTCGGTTATGGGACTGTCAGCGAAAAATTCGGCTACTATTCGTCCTTTGATGGCTTTCAATGGTACGAACTTTAGATCGAACTCTGCCAACATCAGGGTCCATCTGGATATCCTACCGTTGAGAATGGGCTTTTCGAAAAGGTACTTGATCGGATCCATTCTGGATAGTACTTGTACCTCGTAACTGAGCATGTAATATCGGAGTTCTTGGTGGCCCAGACCAAAGCTAAGCACGTTTTTTCGAGCATGGTGTATTTACACTCATACTCTAAAAATTTCTTGCTAATGTAGTATATAGCTCGTTCTTCGGAGTTGACCGTTTGAGCTAGCATAGCCCCCATGGTTGTCTCTGTCGTGGTTAGATATAGTGACAAAGGCAAACCGTGCTGAGATGGCATCTGGACCGGTGGTGAAGACAAAATTTCTTTGATTCTATCAAAGGCTGCTTGACACTTGTCATCCCATAGTAACCATTCCCCTATTTTCAGCTTCTTGAAGATCGGTCACACACCATGGTTAGCTTTGAAATGAACCTGCTGATGTATTGGACTTTTCCGAGAAACCCTCTGTAGACACCCGCATTTTGCCTGCTAGTGTCTATAGCAGTTCCCGACAAACACCCGATGATGATCGGACGCAAACGTGACTTAGTATACTCGGATTTGGACCCGAAATCAATAATATCTGACATGGACTTTTAGCGGAGTAATAATCTCACAAAACAGACATCAAATTCAGGCCCAGCGGGTCGTTCCGAGGAAAATAAGACTAATTTGGGCCAAAACCAACACCAAAAATAAATCCCGTCTTTTGGCGACCGGGTCAAAACCCGGTCAAAGACGAACCCGTCACAAAAATCAGCCTAAGTGGGACCTTCTAGAAGCTGGCGCCCAAATCCATTTCAAAAAAGATACCAAATCAACCAAGTCAACCTTTCCTCTTTTATCTCGGATTTTCTGTTCCACTCGATCGAGTGGATTGACCCACTCGGTCGAGTGGAGCGTCAAAAACCGGATCAGGCCCATTTTCTAGGGCACTCGACCGAGTGCACTAGGGCCACTCGATCGAGTGACCCTAGGTCGTGGGGTAAACTCTATAAATACCCCATGACCTTCACTCATTTGGACAACTTTGAACTTTGGATCAACTTTCTACACATCCATTTTACCCTACATTTATCTCACATTTTCAGTCACACTCTTCACCCTACAACCCTAAGCAATCACATACAAAAACCGAGTCCCTTGTCCCTCGATAAACCGACAACACACACACACACACACACACCATAACTTACATACATCCTCGATACTCTATAGTCCCGTCACTATTCGCGAGTCCATTTCCGAGGTTCCTACTAAGCATGTATGTTGAGGGTGTCCTAAACCCCATTTCTATCTTTTCTACTTTTGTTTATGTTTATGTATCGCTAATGTTATACTTATATTAATATCGTAATCCTAACACTCTAACTCTAACATCCTAACTTTTACATTTTCGCATACTAACTTTTCTATTTCGCGCTACTAACATTACTATCGTACCGCGTATGTATATATATATATATTAATACCGAAAATTCGGTTTCGGATGCGTTTGACTATAATTGTCGCCTAAAGTCCGTCTAATCCCTTTACGAGCAACGACGGAGGTGGAGCCCTTTCGAGGAGCCCCGCCCCAATGTACTCAAGGGCGTGATGTGATCGCGACTAATCGTAGTTGAACGTATTCGATCCCATTTTAATTAGTACGGAACCCGTTGACACGAAAACCGACATCACATAACCCGAGAGGGTTAGTTTCGATGTCGTGACGTAGAGGGAAGCATCCCGTTACTAATTCAAATTTTCTTCGCGTAAACGTTTTCATAAAGTCCCGACAACGGTATTATAATCGTACATATACACGATTATAGCACCGGAGGTTGAGTTAAATTCAAATCACGCGATATTTGTATTTAACTCGACCGACCGTCGTTTTCAACCTCAAAAAAACGAAACGAGTTAACACTCGTACAAGGACTACTCGACCGAGTGCATAGACCACTCGATCGAGTAGTGTCCACAAAACTGGGCAGACTACTTCCCAAGGGTACACTCGACCGAGTCAGGCCATGACTCGACCGAGTGGGTCCTGTAGCCCAGAAAACCGAGAGCTTGGATGCAACATTTAAGCCTCGTCTTTTTTTTACGACTCTTAGTCGACACGTGTAAAGCCAATCACGTGAACTCATTTTTCAAAACTCACGTTTATCGTGGCAAACCGAATTAAATCTAAATTCGTCAATATTTTGATTTAATTCGGCCAACCTTCAAATTTAAGACACATAAAATCACGAGTCATAACTCGTACAGGTGCCACTCGGCCGAGTACACCTGCTACTCGACCGAGTAGCACCCCAAATCGTGGGCAGAAGCACCTTTTAGGATGCACTCGACCGAGTCAGACCATGACTCGACCGAATGGGCCCTGTAGCCCAGTAACCGAGGGCCTTGACACATACTTTCAAGCCTCGTCTTTTTCATCGACATTAGTCATCACGTGTAAAGACTATCACGTGACTATCCTATTTTCAAAACCATGCACATTACGACACGTAGAACGACTTTGATCGATTTTTCGATGTGATAAGTCGGGGCAAGGCATCGAGGCATAGGATCGGGCTAGCATCACGCCTAGGCCCTATGTCTCCGTCCTTCGTTTGATGTACAACAAAATGTACATTTAAGCGAGGTTAGTCCATTTACACATTTCGCGGTCTAGCTTACTTACGGGTCCGTCCCTATCTTGGTATCATGTGATTACTTTTACGTAATGTTGTATTGTGAATTCCGGGTTGTATTTCCGCCCGTGTAACTTGTACGTTTTTTTACTTTACTTTCGAGCTTTGTTTATTACTTGCTTTTACGCTCTATAAACGAACCTCGCATGCTAAATCACTTTGACCAAAAATAAGATGCATTAAATGACGTAGTTCACATACTATTCATATGCTTAGCCCGAAAACGCTGTTTGCATATCATTTAATCGTTTTACTAGCGCGAGCACACGAACACGAACGATGTCTTAGTAGAGGCCGCCATGTGCGGGCGGGGTTGGGTGTCCTTAGTGGGCTTCCCAACACGTACCCTCACCCCTTACTCAGAACCTTTGGTTTCCGGATGTCCGAAACCCTTGGCGCACGAGAGTCATTCTATATACGAAAGCCGGTTTATACGGTATCGGTATTGCAATGCAAAGGGACGAGCCCAATGAACTCTGAAATCGAAGTGGGCTTACTTTGTGCATAGCCCATGACGACATAGAGTGGGCTCGTATGGTTCCGAATAACCACAAAATTCGGTGGCGACTCCATTTTGACTTAAATTTCGAACCCGAGAACAATCTCACCACGAGATTCATTCGCCTACCCAAACCCGCGCGTGGCCGCGTCGGGGTGGACCTACGTCATGTCCACAATTTGGCGACTCCGCTGGGGAGAGCGTTCCCGAATCACCACAGGAACCTCTTTAGCCCGGACTCGTTTCTTGGAACTCGAGTCCTCATCCATCTCTATTGGCCCGAGTCGGGCCCTCACAGGCTCAGGGAGCCGGTCACGCGGACCTAGTCGGTCCCGGGCCGCCAGCCTTGGCCCAAGTCGCCGCTCCAAGTCAGTCTGGGGGCTTTGCCGCCCCCGAGTGCCACTAGCACCGGCATCTTTAGCTCGAGTCTTAGTGTGTGACTTAAGACCCGATTCTAATCGGACTAAGGTAGCAGGGGTCTCCCCCTCATCGTAGAATCCCCAATTGTCCTTTACCGTCTCCCGACGGACCAGTTCGAAGGCCTCATCGACCTTCAAAGCTTTGCGAGCCTCCTCGGACTCCTCAGAAGTCCTACTCGGCCGAGTGGCACCCCAAATCGTGGGCAGAAGCACCTTTTAGGATGCACTCGACCGAGTCAGACCATGACTCGACCGAGTGGGCCCTGTAGCCCAGTAACCGAGGGCCTTGACACATACTTTCAAGCCTCGTCTTTTTCATCGACATTAGTCATCACGTGTAAAGACTATCACGTGACTATCCTATTTTCAAAACCATGCACATTACGACACGTAGAACGACTTTGATCGATTTTTCGATGTGATAAGTCGGGGCAAGGCATCGAGGCATAGGATCGGGCTAGCATCACGCCTAGGCCCTATGTCTCCGTCCTTCGTTTGATGTACAACAAAATGTACATTTAAGCGAGGTTAGTCCATTTACACATTTCGCGGTCTAGCTTACTTGCGGGTCCGTCCCTATCTTTGTATCATGTTATTACTTTTACGTAATGTTGTATTGTGAATTCCGGGTTGTATTTCCGCCCGTGTAACTTGTACGTTTTTTTTACTTTACTTTCGAGCTTTGTTTATTACTTGCTTTTACGCTTTATAAACGACCTCGCATGCTAAATCACTTTGACCAAAGATAAGATGCATTAAATGACGTAGTTCACATACTATTCACATGCTTAGCCCGAAAACGCTGTTTGCATATCATTTAATCGTTTTACTAGCGCGCTCACACGAACACGAACGATGTCTTAGTAGAGGCCGCCATGTGCGGGCGGGGTTGGGTGTCCTTAGTGGGCTTCCCAACACGTACCCTCACCCCTTACTCAGAACCTTTGGTTTCCGGATGCCCGAAACCCTTGGTGCACGAGAGTCATTCTATATACGAAAGCCGGTTTATACGGTATCGGTATTGCAATGCAAAGGGACGAGCCCAATGAACTCTGAAATCGAAGTGGGCCGTGCTTTGTGTATAGCCCATGACGACATAGAGTGGGCTCGTATGGTTCCGAATAACCACAAAATTCGGTGGCGACTCCATTTTGACTTAAATTTTGAACCCGAGAACAATCTCACCACGAGATTCATTCGCCTACCCAAACCCGCGCGTGGCCGCGTCGGGTTGGACCTACGTCATGTCCACAATTTGGCGACTCCGCTGGGGATACCTGATGTACTACATGGCATCGGGGTTCCTAGGGTGAGACTCGAAGAGAAATCGTTCGAATATTAGTGTGCGCGCATTAGTTTAATGGTTCATGCATAACCCAAATTTTGCCCGGGCCGGTTACTTGTGACCGACGTCCCACTATACCACGGTGCATTCCTACATGGGTGCGCTAAAGACTTCGATGGCGGAACTCACCGGGGTTTTACGGCAGGTTCTAGTTCAAAATTGGCTAGGAAGTCCGTCCCGTTTCGTGAGAATGCGATCGTCGTTGGTATAGACCCTATTCGACTGACCGAGACTTAGTGTAAAGCATACATAAGCGTCGTTATAATGCTTACTTGACTACGTGCTGCTTGGTTTCCGTGTCATTTTTCAAAAACCGTCATTTCAAAAATGCATTTTTTCCAAAACACCCAAATTTTGAAAAAACCCGAAATGCTGTCCGTTTCGGGACCCGTCTTTTCAAGGTATCCAATTTTCAAAACTCGGAATGCCGCCGAAATTTAGGATCAACTGATTTGACTCAAAATATCCTTTTTTCTCTAGTCGGCATGCTGCCCATTTTAATTCGTGAATTTCCAACACCATCTCGATTTTCTGAATTTTTCAAAATTCTAATCTTGGTTTTCGAAATTCCGTCTTTAGTTTCCAAACTCTCGGAAATTAATCCACTCATTTTATATTCAAATTCAAACATCCAACTATCCTAGTAAACCTTCCTTATTATAGGACCTACCGTCTAGCCGTGTGTCGGGTCTTTGCATAGTATGTCGAAGGTCTATAGCGTCGAAACTCCGCTGATCCTATATCGCGAGTTTCCCCCCCTTTCCCGAGTCCGCCTTATTAGTCAAGGCACGACCGACCCGCGTAGGGCATACCCCTACAAAGGAAAGTCCGTCCATACACTCGAGTCAAAAGTCTGGGGAAAAGTCTCACGTGGACCTTCCTTCGAACGGGATTAGGCCCACAAAGCCAAAATCCTAAGGGAGTTATACCACCCATCGAGTCATCCGTCTAGATGTCTTTCTCGAGTCTCTAGTCTTCTTTCCTAGTATTGCTCGGGATGTACTTTTCCTTCTTTTTTCCAAGATCTGGGTTCGGTTTCTGATTACGCGGTGTTCTTACAGACAGGCCACCGGCAACTAGACACGCTCGAAGGATGGCTACTTTGAACAGCCTGCAAACCGCTTTGGACGCCATGGTCGCGAAGCAGACCGACATCGAAGCCCAACTAACCGAGATGAGGGCTGGCCAAGTGGCCATTGTTGCTCGCCTAGCTACGGTGGAGCAAGGGACCCCTAATGTCGAGACTACTGGGCCCATAACTGAACTGGTCAGCGCAGTGCGCCGGCTAGAAGAACAAGTCCATTTGACTGGGAGTAACAATATCCACCGGGAGAATAGCCGAGAGTACTCCACGGTGAGTGACAAGCTGCCCGCGAACCTGAACCTCACAGGTTTGCCCATGTTCGAGGGAACTGAAGACCCGTTACTACATGTGCGGGCCTTCAAAGAATTCATGGCCATCAAGGGAGTGGATTCGTCCATGTTCAAGAATCTCTTCGCTGCATCCCTTGAGAAGCACCCACGGGCCTGGTACTATAGGCTAGACCCGAAAAAATACCCTACATGGGATGATGTGGCTACCGAGTTCGCTCGGAACTATGCTGACAACACCGAGATCTAAACCACAATGCGATCTCTGGAGGTCATGGCCCAAGAGCCAAAGGAAGGTTTCACTAAGTACCTTCAACGCTGGAGGGCCGAGAGCGTGAAATTGGTCGATAAGCCCAATGAGAAGACTCTGGTGGAGGCTTTTGTCAAGAACCTCCTCCCCTCCTACCGGGTTCACCTCCGGTACGCAGTCATACCCAATTTCACCACCCTTACTGAAATGGGTATGAGGATCGAAGATGACCTGAGACTAGAAAGCCTCACTAAGGCCACTAGCAAGGGATACCAAGGGGCCTCTTCCTCCACCACTAAGCCTCAGGCTGCAACTCGCAGCATTTTTGACGCGGTTAATCTACTAGATGCCCCGTCTAAGAAGAACACCCCACCTCGGGTCTTCACCGATATAGGTACCACCTATACCTATGCCTTACAAAGGCTGTCCTCCAAGGGCCTAATCCAACCGATAGGCCCAACTCCTGAAGTTCCAGTCGAGCGACGCTCCAAGAACTACAATGCTCAGGCCTATTGCCAATACCACCGGGGCAATGGGCATGATACCGAAAAGTGCTGGAAGCTGAAACACTTGATCCAGGACCTGATTGAAAGCGGAAAAATCCCGCTACCCGGAGATAAGCCCAGTAACAAGGAGAACCCTTTCAGCTCCCATGCCATTTTTGCCGGGGAGGTGATCGACTGCTCTCACCTTATCTCCCCCTACACCCCGCAAGTGAACGGGATCTGGTTCGACGACGAGGATGATATCTACCTCGCTAAAGGGGAAACCGTTCCCATTACCCCTGAACAGATTCGAGAAGTCAAAACTCGAGTCCTAGCCAGCAACAACCTTGGTCGTCCCTATTTAGCCACAAGCACTAGGGACACCCCTACCCCGGCAACCATCACCGATCCACTCGGGATGGAAGTCGCCCCTGAAGAGCCGACCGCCGAAGCGGCCGTCGTAAAGCAATTGAAGAAAACCCGAGTTGACCTCACCATATGGCAACTCCTTGTTAGCTCTCAAGAACATCGAGAGGCACTTACAAAGGCTCTCGATCAAGTCAAGATCGACTCTTTGGCTACCCCCGCTGAAATGGTAGCCACGGTCCTACCCCACCTAAAGGGTAAGGCCAAAGTAGGAGGCCCAATGATCACATTTTCCGAAGCCGATCTGCCGCCATTCGGGTCCTCCCACAATCTGGCCCTTTACATCACGGTGATTTGCCGGGGAAAATACCTCCCGATGACCCTAGTTGATGACGGGTCAGCTGTGAACGTCCTTCCTCTAAGGACCGCCAAAGCCCTCGGCATTACCGAGGCTGACTATATCCCGACTGCTCAAACCATCCAAGCCTTTGATGGGAGCCCGAAGTCGGTAGCTGGGGCCATAAGACTGACCATCATCACGGGCCCGGTAGAAAAGGAGCTTGAATTTCAAGTGATTGATGTCACCTCATCATTCAACATGCTCCTAGGAAGGCCGTGGATTCACGCGGTAAAAGCTGTGTCCTCCACCCTCCACCGTAAGATCAAGATGCCTCTACTCGACGGTATTATTACTCTAGAGGCGACCCCAATGACCGTGGCTAGCTGTAACGCCACGGGCCGTACGGACCTTTAGGGGTTCGATTTTGTGGGGATGATCGAGGAAGAGTACCTCTTTAGGCCTTACTTCACCACGAGCATTGACACAATGCTCCAAAACCTAGGGTACCTTCTGGGGGCTACCTCTCGACCCGACCTTCCAGCTGGGAAGATCATCGAGGTCCTTAAGGACGAAGACTCTCACTTCGGCCTTGGCTATGCCCTCACTCCGGACAACGTTGTCCGAGCAGGAATTGAAAAGGCCTGCAACATCATGAAGGGTACCTACTTGAGCCCTTATAGCCCACGGTTGTCTGACTACTTTGTCACACCCGTATTCGGGGCTATCCAGGTTGGACTATACCAACCCAACGCTACGCACCTCGGGTCCCACTTGGCCCGGGATTGCAACTACATCCCGGATGAGGTGTTCGCCCTCATCCAGTCCGACGGAGCGGATGATGCCGAGCCCGCGCTAGGGCTACTCTTCGGGGAAGACACCGTAGCCCCGACTCCAAAGGAAGACCTGGTCAACCTGATTCTCCGCAGCAATAGGTTTGACCCGACCAAGCTGATCTCGGATGTTGGTTCCGGGACGAGAAAAAGGGCCTGGAGGAAGACTGTCAAGTGGACTGACAGTCAAGGAAGGATCTACAAGCTGGTCGCCGGAGAGGGAGACATGCCTGAGTCTGAGTCCGAGTCTGAGTCGGAGTCTGGGTCAGAGTCTGAGGTCGAGTCTAGAGAAGTCGGTGCTAGAGTCACTCCTGTAACCCCCCTCCCTTCTATCATTCCTGCTGCTAGCACTTCGGGGTCTGTCCCGAGTGCTTTACCAATCCCGCCACTGACCAACGATCAGATGGCTGCTCTCTTTGAGCTGTTTTCTAAATTTTCAATCAATAATAACAACTGTTCTGCTTACGACTTGTCTCTTTTAAATCCTGCTTTCAAAAATGATTTATGCTATGACATTGAGAAATCCGACGAACAGGTACCCTTACCTCCGCATCTGATCGAGCAACTAGAGCAAAAGGAATCCCGAAATCCGGTAATTGAAGAGACCGAGTCCATAAACGTGGGAACAACCTTAGAGCCCCAGATACTTAAGATAGGGTTATCTTTAAATCCCGAGGAGAAACAACAGCTCATAAACCTCCTCCAAGAGTTCAAAGATGTCTTCGCGTGGTCCTACAAGGACATGCCGGGGATAGACCGGGAAATAGCCGAGCACCACATACCTATCAAAGACGGGTGCAAACCGGTCAAACAAAAGCTTCGCCGAATGAGGCCCGAGTGGTCTCTCAAAGTAAAGGAAGAAGTCGACAAACAGTTCAAAGCCGGCTTCATACAAGTGTCCGAGTATCCGGACTGGGTCGCAAACATCGTGCCGGTTCCTAAAAAGGACGGTAAGGTGCGGGTATGCGTAGATTTTCGAGATCTTAACAAAGCAAGCCCGAAGGATGATTTTCCGTTACCACACATCGATATATTGGTGGATAACACGGCCGATCATGCCCTTCTGTCATTCATGGACGGGTATGCCGGATATAATCAAATCAAAATGGCGGAAGAAGACATGGGTAAGACTACCTTCACTACACCTTGGGGTACTTACTGTTACACCGTCATGCCATTTGGTCTCATTAATGCCGGGGCTACATACCAAAGGACCGCTACCACCTTACTACACGACATGATGCATAAAGAGGTAGAGGTCTATGTAGACGACATGATCATCAAATCCAAAGAACGGGACGGTCACATCACCGCCCTAAGGAAATTTTTCACCCGATTGCGCAAATACAACATGAGGCTAAACCCTCAAAAGTGCAGTTTTGGGGTAACGTCAGGCAAAATTACTGGGTCATATCGTTAGCCAACGAGGTATCGAAGTCGACCCAGCTAAAATCAAAGCCATTACCGAGATGCAAGCTCCTAAAACCGAAAAAGAAATAAGGGGATTTCTCGGGAAAGTCCAGTATATTAGTCGATTCATTTCCAAGCTAACCATGGTGTGCGAACCAATTTTCAAGAAGCTGAAAATAGGGGAACAAATACTATGGGATGACAAGTGTCAAGCTGTTTTCGACAAAATCAAGGAAATTCTGTCTGCTCCGCCAGTTTTAATGCCACCTCAACCCGGCTTGCCTCTGTCGTTATATCTAACAACGACCGAGACAGCCATGGGGGCTATGCTGGCTCAGACAGTTGACTCCGAAGAGCGAGCCATCTATTACATCAGTAAGAAGTTTTTAGAGTATGAGTGCAAATATACCATGCTCGAAAAGACGTGCTTGGCTCTAGTCTGGGCCACTAAGAAGCTCCGACATTATATGCTCAGCTACGAGGTCCATGTTCTATCCAAGATGGACCCGATCAAGTACCTCTTCGAAAAACCCATCCTCAACGGCCGGATTTCAAAATGGACTCTAATGTTGGCAGAGTTCGACCTAAAATTTGTACCTTTAAAAGCTATTAAGGGGCGGATAGTGGCTGAATTTCTCGCCGACAGCCCGATAACCGAGGAAGGACACACCGACACCTGGTCCTTCCCAGACGAAGATATTTTCCATACCGATGCCGAAACATGGGATTTATACTTCGATGGAGCATCTAATTTTCGAGGGTTCGGAGTCGGGATCCTCCTAATTTCACCAAGAGGGGAGCATACTCCCGTCTCCATCAAGCTGGACTTTGACGTTACCAATAATGCAGCAGAGTACGAAGCATGCATTTATGGGCTACAAGCCGCCGCCAACCTAGAGATCACAAATCTCCGGGTACATGGCGACTCATCCTTGGTCATTAACGAAGCACTTCAAAAATGGAAGACTCGGAATGCTAATCTCGTGGCCTACCAGGCACGAGTAAGGGATCTTGAGAAACAATTCCAAAAGGTAGAGTACATATACCTGCCTCGGGAAGAAAATCAGTTCGCAGATGCACTCTCAAAATTAGCATCTTTACTGAACATTCCCGACCATGTGACCAGTATGCCAATTTGCGTCGAAAGACGGTCCGAGCCGGCGTACGTCTATGACATCGAAGACATCGAGATAACCGATCCCGAACCCTGGTACCAAGCCGTGTTGACATACCTGATCCACGGAGAGTATCCCCCCGGGACGGAAGGCCGAGCCAAGAAAGCCTTACGGAGGCTAGCCACCCAGTTCATCCGTACTGATGACGGGCAGCTGTACAAAAAGACGGCACAGGGGGCTCTTCTCCTTTGTGTTGACAAATATAAAGCCGAGAAAGTAATGGCCGAAGTACATGATGGCAAAAACGGTCCACACATGAATGCCCACATGCTGGTCCGAAAAATCATGAGGCTCGGGTATTACTGGAACACCATGGAGGCCGACTGCCAATTTTACGTCAAACATTGCCATAACTGTCAAATCTTTGGCAATGTGCAACACATGCCGCCGTCTCTGCTTTACACCATGACGTCACCTTGGCCGTTCTCGACATGGGGTATCGACATAATCGGGAAGGTGAATCCCTCCGGAACTGGCGGGCACTGCTTCATTTTGGTAGCTATCGACTATTTCACCAAATGGGTCGAAGCTGAATCATATCGCATCCTCAATGCTAAACATGTCGCCAAATTTATCCAAAACAAGATAATATGTCGGTATGGAATCCCCCATGAATTTATCAGTGATCATGGAACTCATTTCCAAGCTGAGACGGCAACCTTACTGGCTAAATACAAATTTCAAAGGCACACGTCCTCGCCGTACCATCCCCAAACAAACGGAGCAGTAGAGGCAGCTAATAAAACCATTGTCACCATACTCAAAAAGATGGCTGATAATTATCGGGACTGGCCCGACAAAATACCTTTTGCCCTATGGGGGTATCGGACATCAATTCGCACCGCAACCGGGGCGACACCATATTACCTAACCTATGGGATGGAGGCAGTCCAACCAGTTGAGCTAGAGGTACCGTCCCTCAGAATTCTGCTAGAAAGTCAAGTACCCGAAGCTGATTGGGTCCGAGCACGGTACGATTCATTGGTTCTACTAGACGAACGACGGTCCCGCGCTCTCAACAACATCCAAATATACCAGAAACGGATCCAACGGGCCTTCAACAAGCGAGTAAGGCCCAGGAACATTAAGGAAGGGGACCTAGTCCTTAAGTCTGTTCGAGCCTTGCTACCAGTTGACCCAAGGGGAAAATTCAAACCCAACTGGGCTGGGCCATACCTGGTGAAGAAAATCCTATCAGGCGGAGCATTAATGCTGACGGACCTGGACGGGAATGAGTTTGTCAACCCAACCAACCTGGACCAGCTGAAGCGTTACTACCCTTAGCCATTTCTCAATGTCATTAGCAATTTTTATCAAAATCATTTATTTTACAAAAAGCAAGTCAATGAGTTAGAATTATTTATTCTACTGTCGCAAAACATCTTGAACCAATAGTCTTGGTGTAATTCGAGATTGCAATTTCCTAAGCCTGAACTACGTTTGGTTTGATTCTGCTAATCGCGGATACGTAGGCAGCCCCTCAAAAGGGCACAACCAATGCAATCGAGAAAAGACAGGAACGGTTTTAATAATAAACCTCCTTTTATTAATTATCACAAAAAAAAAATCCCAAAAAGCTTGGGAAAATTACAAGTGCAGGAATTCAAAAAAAAAAAAACTACAAAAACACACGACAAAATAATAATAATATTTAAATAATAAAACTAAGGACTTAGTATTTAGGGCATCTTGCCCTTCCCTTTGTCCTTGGCCTCCTTGGCCGTCCACTGGCGACGACGCGGGGGAGAGCGTTCCCGAATCACCACAGGAACCTCTTTAGCCCGGACTCGTTTCTTGGAACTCGAGTCCTCATCCATCTCTATTGGCCCGAGTCGGGCCCTCACAGGCTCAGGGAGCCGGTCACGGGGACCTAGTCGGTCCCGGGCCGCCAGCCTTGGACCAAGTCGCCGCTCCAAGTCAGTCTGGGGGCTTTGCCGCCCCCGAGTGCCACTAGCACCGGCATCTTTAGCTCGAGTCTTAGTGTGTGACTTAAGACCCGATTCTAATCGGACTAAGGTAGCAGGGGTCTCCCCCTCATCGTAGAATCCCCTATTGTCCTTTACCGTCTCCCGACGGACCAGTTCGAAGGCCTCATCGACCTTCAAAGCTTTGCGAGCCTCCTCGGACTCCTCAGAAGTCCACTTCTCGTAGGCTCGAGAAACCCAAGCGGATTGGCAAGGGTTGGGAATAGTCCATGTAGGACGAGTAAACCACCTCTGCAACCAGGTGTCGCACATAGCGTCCGTCAGTTGGAGCGAGACGCTAATAATGGCTTCAGTCTCAGGAATGCGCTGAACCGAACCGAACTGCCTCAGAATGCGGTCCGGGTAGATGTGAACTGTCCAGTCAAGAGACAGGATCACGAGGTAACGAGCTTGGTCCCTCTTGGCCAACCCCGTCAGCTTGGAAAGGAACCACCAAGCAACCGTCCACCTAATCAATGGGCCACCGTGGAACACCAATTCCTCGTCCCAGTAAGCTCGATTTATATGGTGATTCGAGCTTATCCGGCGCCCCCTAGAACTGAGTTGACTGCTATGGTAGTTGGGAACGCTCGGAGGAGGCTCTATGATCGATAAGCGCTCCGACAGCCAGACCTGCAAACGCATACACGGAAATTATGAGTAACGGAATCATTCGCTACAGCCCACTCGATCGAGTACACCATCTGACTCGATCGAGTGAGGCCCCCTAAGACAACCAGAAGCTCGTCAGGTATGACACTCGATCGAGTACACCATCTGACTCGATCGAGTAAGCCCTTCACAGACCGGCAGAAGCACTTCGCAGACATCACTCGATCGAGTGGTGGGTCCACTCGATCGAGTGACTTACGGACCTCAGGAATTCGCGAAAAAAAAACAAAAAAGGGAGAAAAGCAAAATTAAAAAAAATCGCAAGATGAATACCTGCAGAATGAGGGTGCTACCCGTCAATTACCGGGTTAGGTCGAGTCGCCTAGCATCCAATCCCATGATGAGTTCCCCAGTGGCTAGCCAAGCAGGGCTGTGACCAGTCTCCATCTGGTCAACCACTCCAATCAGCCTAATCTGACCCACGCATGAGTCATCATCCATCAACCCCTCAAACACGTAGCGGTGCAGCATGCAGAACGCGAAAGCCCTGCGCCGGTGAGAAGGCGTAGCCCTTACATCCTGACTGTTCATAAACTTGTCAGCCAAGTCGAAGAGGGAGACAGTATCTCCCCGCACCATTCGATCCGTCTCAGCATGAGACAGACCCAAGAAATCCCTCAGTCTCCTCCTCGGGTCCGGGTAGAACGGAGGAATGGCAGGACGAGCAACAGGGCTCCAACCTCCAATGGCTGCGATCTCCTCGGGGAGAGGGCATATTTCTCCCCGCGGGAACGCAAAGACGTGGTGGGTAGTATCCCAAAGCGCCAAACAAGCATCCAAGAAGTGTGAATCAGGCACCAGACGCCTAAGAGGAAACAAGCTGCTAATCCCCATTTGGGTCAGTTGAATCCTATCCTCGTCCCGAAAGTGTTAGGACCAAGCAAAAAGCATTGAAGTGAGATGTTCGATGCCCATCGCAGGAATTTGATTTCTCTTGAAAGACTGAGAGATTTTTAAGAGAAGAAGAGTTTTTTGTTTCGAGATGCAGTAAGCTGAAGCAGGGAAACCTGTATTTATAATAGGGAAGCCTGGCAGTAACCCTGACTAACCCTGCCTCCTCAGTAAACTGGGCCCCAGCATGTGCAGGCCTGACTTCAACCCAGAATAGGAATCTAGTTATCCTGAGCTTTCCTAAATTCTTTCTAAAAATTCCTTAAGTTCAAAAAAAAAAAAAAAAAATCTCTTTTCCGAAAATTTCAACTTTTTTCAAATTCCAGTACTTTTTCCCCAGCACAAGTCGGTATTTTGCCTATGTGTTACATGCAATTTATCATGTGTCAGCATACAGGTACACCCCAAGACTTCAGAAGCAAGTCCCCGCGCGACCACCTCACTCCCCAGCATGAGTCAACATTTATCCCAGAATGCTACAGTCAAAGCCGTGATGTATCGGCATACGGGTACTCCAACACCTTCAAAAGCAAGTTTCACTCCCCACGGAGCTACCACCGGCAGGACAGGTATGACCCTCTGCTTATGGCTGGCGAGCCCTTCACGCTAGTCTACTGGACTATAAACGACCCGACCGGAAGGCTGCCAGGTCGTAACCTGCGATTGGCCTGGTAGCTACTCTGACTATCGCCTTGTCCAAGCCTCAGTCAGAGTGGGGGCTCTGTAGACACCCGCATTTTGCCTGCTAGTGTCTATAGCAGTTCCCGACAAACACCCGATGATGATCGGACGCAAACGTGACTTAGTATACTCGGATTTGGACCCGAAATCAATAATATCTGACATGGACTTTTAGCGGAGTAATAATCTCACAAAACAGACATAAATTCAGGCCCAGCGGGTCGTTCCGAGGAAAATAAGACTAATTTGGGCCAAAACCAACACCAAAAATAAATCCCGTCTTTTGACGACCGGGTCAAAACCCGGTCAAAGACGAACCCGTCACAAAAATAAGCCTAAGTGGGACCTTCTAGAAGCTGGCGCCCAAATCCATTTCAAAAAAGATACCAAATCAACCAAGTCAACCTTTCCTCTTTTATCTCGGATTTTCTGTTCCACTCGATCGAGTGGATTGAGCCACTCGGTCGAGTGGAGCGTCAAAAACCGGATCAGGCCCATTTTCTAGGGCACTCGACCGAGTGCACTAGGGCCACTCGATCGAGTGACCCTAGGTCGTGGGGTAAACTCTATAAATACCCCATGACCTTCACTCATTTGGACAACTTTGAACTTTGGATCAACTTTCTACACATCCATTTTACCCTACATTTATCTCACATTTTCAGTCACACTCTTCACCCTACAACCCTAAGCAATCACATACAAAAACCGAGTCCCTTGTCCCTCGATAAACCGACAACACACACACACACACACACACACACCATAACTTACATACATCCTCGATACTCTATAGTCCCGTCACTATTCGCGAGTCCATTTCCGAGGTTCCTACTAAGCATGTATGTTGAGGGTGTCCTAAACCCCATTTCTATCTTTTCTACTTTTGTTTATGTTTATGTATCGCTAATGTTATACTTATATTAATATCGTAATCCTAACACTCTAACTCTAACATCCTAACTTTTACATTTTCGCATACTAACTTTTCTATTTCGCGCTACTAACATTACTATCGTACCGCGTATGTATATATATATATTAATACCGAAAATTCGGTTTCGGATGCGTTTGACTATAATTGTCGCCTAAAGTCCGTCTAATCCCTTTACGAGCAACGACGGAGGTGGAGCCCTTTCGAGGAGCCCCGCCCCAATGTACTCAAGGGCGTGATGTGATCGCGACTAATCGTAGTTGAACGTATTCGATCCCATTTTAATTAGTACGGAACCCGTTGACACGAAAACCGACATCACATAACCCGAGAGGGTTAGTTTCGATGTCGTGACGTAGAGGGAAGCATCCCGTTACTAATTCAAATTTTCTTCGCGTAAACGTTTTCATAAAGTCCCGACAACGGTATTATAATCGTACATATACACGATTATAGCACCGGAGGTTGAGTTAAATTCAAATCACGCGATATTTGTATTTAACTCGACCGACCGTCGTTTTCAACCTCAAAAAAACGAAACGAGTTAACACTCGTACAGGGACTACTCGACCGAGTGCATAGACCACTCGATCGAGTAGTGTCCACAAAACTGGGCAGACTACTTCCCAAGGGTACACTCGACCGAGTCAAGCCATGACTCGACCGAGTGGGTCCTGTAGCCCAGAAAACCGAGAGCTTGGATGCAACATTTAAGCCTCGTCTTTTTTTTACGACTCTTAGTCGACACGTGTAAAGCCAATCACGTGAACTCATTTTTCAAAACTCACGTTTATCGTGGCAAACCGAATTAAATCTAAATTCGTCAATATTTTGATTTAATTCGGCCAACCTTCAAATTTAAGACACATAAAATCACGAGTCATAACTCGTACAGGTGCCACTCGGCCGAGTACACCTACTACTCGACCGAGTAGCACCCCAAATCGTGGGCAGAAGCACCTTTTAGGATGCACTCGACCGAGTGGGTCCTGTAGCCCAGTAACCGAGGGCCTTGACACATACTTTCAAGCCTCGTCTTTTTCATCGACATTAGTCATCACGTGTAAAGACTATCACGTGACTATCCTATTTTCAAAACCATGCACATTACGACACGTAGAACGACTTTGATCGATTTTTCGATGTGATAAGTCGGGGCAAGGCATCCAGGCATAGGATCGGGCTAGCATCACGCCTAGGCCCTATGTCTCCGTCCTTCGTTTGATGTACAACAAAATGTACATTTAAGCGAGGTTAGTCCATTTACACATTTCGCAGTCTAGCTTACTTACGGGTCCGTCCCTATCTTGGTATCATGTTATTACTTTTACGTAATGTTGTATTGTGAATTCCGGGTTGTATTTCCGCCCGTGTAACTTGTACGTTTTTTTTACTTTACTTTCGAGCTTTGTTTATTACTTGCTTTTACGCTCTATAAACGAACCTCGCATGCTAAATCACTTTGACCAAAAATAAGATGCATTAAATGACGTAGTTCACATACTATTCATATGCTTAGCCCGAAAACGCTGTTTGCATATCATTTAATCGTTTTACTAGCGCGAGCACACGAACACGAACGATGTCTTAGTAGAGGCCGCCATGTGCGGGCGGGGTTGGGTGTCCTTAGTGGGCTTCCCAACACGTACCCTCACCCCTTACTCAGAACCTTTGGTTTCCGGATGTCCGAAACCCTTGACGCACGAGAGTCATTCTATATACGAAAGCCGGTTTATACGGTATCGGTATTGCAATGCAAAGGGACGAGCCCAATGAACTCTGAAATTGAAATGGGCTTACTTTGTGTATAGCCCATGACGACATAGAGTGGGCTCGTATGGTTCCGAATAACCACAAAATTCGGTGGCGACTCCATTTTGACTTAAATTTCGAACCCGAGAACAATCTCACCACGAGATTCATTCGCCTACCCAAACCCGCGCGTGGCCGCGTCGGGGTGGACCTACGTCATGTCCACACCCTCTTATCTCCTTTTCGGTTTTAGGGGACTGCATCTCGGTGATGGCCTTGATTTTGGCTGGATCGACTTCGATACCACGTTGGCTAACGATATGACCCAGTAATTTGCCAGATGTTACCCCGAAACTGCATTTCTGAGGGTTTAGCCTCATGTTGTATTTGCGTAATCGGGCGAAGAACTTTCTCAGGGCGGTGATGTGACCGTCCCTGTCTTTAGATTTGACGATCATGTCGTCCACGTAAACTTCCACTTCTTTATGCATTATGTCATGTAATAAAGTTGTGGCGGTTTGTTGATAGGTGGCCCCGGCATTGATGAGACCAAATGGCATAACAGTATAGCAATAAGTACCCCAAGGTGTAATGAAGGTGGTCTTATCCATATCTTCTTCTTCCATTTTTATCTGGTTATACCCCGCATACCCGTCCATAAATGATAGAAGGGCATGATCAGCTGTGTTATCCACCAGTATATCGATGTATGGTAACGGGAAATCGTCTTTCGGGCTCGCCTTGTTAAGATCCCGAAAGTCCACACAGACACGTACCTTACCATCCTTTTTAGGGACTGGTACAATGTTTGCAACCCAATCTGGATACTCGGAGACTCGTATGAACCAGCCTTGAATTGTTTGTCGACTTCCTCTTTGACTTTGAGAGACCATTCGGGCCTCATGCGTCGGAGTTTTTGTTTAACCGGCTTGAACCCTTCCTTGATCGGTATATGGTGCTCGGCTATTTCGCGATCAATCCCCGACATGTCCTTGTAGGACCATGCGAAGACGTCTTTGAATTCTTGAAGGAGATTTATGAATTGTTGTTTCTCCTCGGGATCTAAGCATAACCTTATCTTAAGCATCTGAGGTTCTAAAGTTGTTCCCACGTTAATGGATTCGGTTTCTTCGATTACCGGATTGCGGAATTCCCTTTGCTCTAGTTGCTCGATCAGATGTGGAGGCAAGGATACCTGTTCGTTGGGTTTCTCAATGTCATTGCACATAATATTTTTGGAATTGAGAAAGTTTTGAAAATGAGACAAGTCGTAAGCAGAACGGTTGTTATTATTGATCATGAATTGAGAAAATAGCTCGAAAAGAGCTGCCATCTGATCACTAGTCAGTGGCGGGATAGGTAGGATGCCCGGGACAGACCCCGAGGCACCTGGAATAGCTAAAGGGAGAGGGGGAGTTACAGGACTGACCCTAGCACCGGACTCACTAGACTCAATCTTAGACTCTGACTCGGACTCCAACTCGGACTCGCACTCAGATTCTGGCATTTCTCCTTCCCCTGTAATCAGCTTGTAAGTCCTTCCTTGACTGTCAATCCATTTGACAGTCTTCCTCCAGGCCCTGCTTCCGGTCCCGGATCCGACCTCCAAGATCAGTTTAGATGGATCAAAGGTGCGGCTACGGAGAATGAGACTGACCAGCTCTTCCTTCGGTGTTGGGGTCGTGAGTTCCTCTCCAAAAAGCAGCCCTAGTGCGGGCTCAACATTCTTAGCATCTTCGGACTGGATAAGAGCGAAGATGTCATCCGGTATGTAGTCTCAATCCTGGGCCAAGTGGGTCCCAGGGTGCGTGGTACTGGCCCGGTATAGGCCCGTTTGGACTGGTCCAAATACTGGAGTAACAAAAGTGACAGTGTTAGTCCTTGTTTGCCCCATATTCTCTGGGGTTATGGTATAACCCAGACCAGTTTGAGTCCTCCCGTTATCTAGGACTTCGAGGATTTTCCCTGCGGGGAGATTGGGCCTTGATGTAGCCCCCGGCAGATAGCCCAGATTTTGCAACATCCGGTCAATGCTAACCGTGAAGTAGGGTTGGAAAAGATACTCTTCTTCAATGGTCCCTACGAAGTTGAACCCCCAGAGATCGGTGCGGCCCGAGGTGTTGCAGTTAGCCACAGTCATAGGCGTGGCTTCTAGAGTGATGACGGTGTCGTGCAAAGGTAGCTTGATTTTCCGATGCAAGGTGGAGGATACAGCCCTGGTTGCGTGGATCCAAGGTCTTCCTAAAAGAAGGTTAAAGGAAGAAGTCACGTCGATCACTTGAAATTCCAGCTCCTTCTCTATCGGGCCTGTTATGATAGTAAGTTTTGTGGCTCCGGCTACTGACTTTGGACTTTCGTCGAAAGCCTGAATGGTTTGAGCTGTGGGAATGTAGTCGGCCTCGGTAATGCCGAGGGCTTTGGCGGTCCTCAAGGGGAGTACATTGACTGCAGACCCGTCGTCGATTAGGGTCATGGGTAGGTACTTTCCACGATAGATGACCGTGATGTAGAGGGCCAGGTTATGGGCTGGCCCAAATGGTGGTAGATCAGTTTATGGGATGGGATGATACAAGCCACTATTGACTCTTCCTAGGAGTTTGATTCCACCACTAGTACATCTCTGCACCTAGCAATAATAAGCATAAAATACGACTTGACTGTTATTATCATGAGTAAACCTCCGAAAAGACAAGAGGTTTCTGGCTTGGGACACAATTACAAGACCTAAAATTGAAGGGGTCTGGGCATCAAATAGGCTAGTAAGTGGAATATTATTGCTGTGGGGAAATTAGTGAACTGGATCTATTAACTAAGAGATCAATTATGGATCAAATGGGTGAACACTAACTACCTGAAAGGGGTACCTGGCATGACTACTCTCCACCCTCCAACGTAGCTTGGACTTGGAGAGTAATCTGTAAAACTAAAGTAAAACTAAAGGTAGGTTATCTGGACAACTGCTGGACTACAGACCCTCCAGGATACTCTATTGCTAAAGGATATCAGTGGCTCACAGGCACGAATCCAGTGAATGAATGACAACATGTGATTTGGAGTGGATGGACCACTCCTAAACACTCCATGATAACTTGGATCATGCTCCATGATGGTCTGAATACAAAGGAAAAGTTGGCTAGAATTGGATGCAACGACGATGATAAATGTTGTATTTGTTGTAATGGGATTGAGAGTGTCCTCCATCTCACCAAAAATTGTGACTATAGTAGCATTATCATATCCTCTTTGGAAAATTGGCTAGGTGAACAACTTCCAACCCTTCCTGCCCTTAATCTAATACAGGAGAGTGAACCTGACATGAAGATTTGGGCCATGGTACTGAATACATTTGGAGCGTAAACACCAGGGTGTCTAACACTCTAAACAAGGGAGCTATAAGACGATATATAAACAACCCACCCTCACCCCTCCAATGCTCGTGTGAATCGAGTTGGTTTCGTGAACCATGAACCACCCATAGACCCGAGCAACGATGGTTCAACTCGCACCCACGAAGCCTAACCTTCACTAAAACTCCGATTTTTGTGGGAGGATTTAATAGAGAGAGAGTTTTCTAACTCAAACTCGATTTTTTTTCATTCATCAAATCTAACTATTACAAGCATAGGAGTGGCATACACACACACACACACACAAACCCTTAAGACTAAAACAACCGACTCACATGCAAAAGAGATACACACAAATGATTAAAATAACTAAACAAAAGGTGGGCTTGTTCTTGAGAATAATGCTTCTTCTTTAATGCATTTTGTCTTCATGTGATAACTTGGTCTCCAAGGACTAATAGGACTCTTCATAGTTGGCAAAGGAAGGCCTACCCGTGGTGGAAGGTGGCAAAAGTACTTTTGGTGAACCTTGTTTTGGTCCTCCTTTTGGTCTCGTTGCTTATTTCGCACCCAATTAAGCTTTCCCGACTTGTGACGAGTTTTCCACTAACTTCCTTTATGATTTGTGTGGACATGACATAGGTCCACCCCGACGCGGCCACGCGCGGGTTTGGGGAGGCGAATGAATCTCCATATGAGATGGTCAAATTGAAATTTAAATCGAAGTAGGAGTCGCCACCGAACTTTGTGGGAGTTTGGGCCCGTTCGAACCCACTCTATGTCGTAGTGGGCCGTGTACAAAATACGGCCCATTTCCGATGTCAGAGTTTATTGGGTTCGTCCCTTAGCATTTGATACCGATACCGACATTATCGGATATCGTGTATTGAATGACTCTCGTTGCCAATGGATTCGGACATCCGGAAACCATGGTTCTGAGTAAGGGGTGAGGGTACGTGTTGGGAAGTTCACTGAGAACACCCAACCCCGCCCGCACTTAGCGGCCTTTACTAAGATATCGTTCGTTTTTGGTGTACACGTGTTAGTTCGATAGTGGAATGATATGCAAACATTATTTTCCCTAAGCATGTGAGAGAAAAATAAATGGGTTGCTAAGTCGTTTAATGCATGTTAAACTAATAACGTCAAAGTTATTTTAGCATGTGAATTTGTTTTAGTCTAATAAAACAAAAGATGAAAATAAATAGCTACAAACACGAGAAAACGAGTTAGTAACGGTTGAATAGATCGAATAAGGATGCAAATACGATAATATGCATGATTTTAGAAAAAGGTTTATGACACGTGATGGATTAACACGTGTTGACCGAGGTTGAAAAAGTATTTATCGATATCTGAAAATATGTCGCGAAAGTCGCTATTTTACGTAAGGGATGAAAAGAATAAAAGACGAGAAAGCGAAGAAGAGGGTTCGGCCTAACAAGCTCTCGCGCGAGTCGCCTGGCAGGCGCGCGACTCGCGCGGGAGTCTGTCCCGCTTTTTTATTTTTCAAAAATCGTCAATTTTTATAAATCGCGTACGAATATGGATCAATTTATACTCGATTTATATTTTTGATATTCGTCGTATTCGATATTCGACTATGAAATCGATATCGAACATTCGGAATGATTTTAGAAAAAGTTACAAAAAAAAGTTTGTTTCGAACGAAAAAAAAAAAACTTTGAACGAAAAAAAAATGTTAATTCTCTCCGCGTAAAAAATCGTCGTATTTTGTATAAAAAGATGTAACGATTTTTTTAGCATCAACGAGATTTAATTTAATCCTTGTCTAATACGATATTTGATTAGAGAATCAATATCGTATTTTAAGAATGTTTATATATGAAAATAGTTTTTATAGTATCGATATTAGAAAATAAAAAAGATGCGACGACGACCCATATTAAAACGAGGACGGACCGACGACGCAAAAAGAAGAAGAAAAAAAATCGAGAAGAAGGGAAGAGAAAGGAGAGAGTCGGGTTTGATTTACACCCTCAACCTACATGCTTTGTTTTCTCGGGATTGAGCTCGTCGGAAGGTAGCTTAGACTTGGGAGCGTCGAGATGATGTGGATGAGTTAGGGTGTCAGTTTGGACGTGTAAGATGATGTGAGAGGGGGGTCAGTTTTGGTCGTGTAGCGCGACGGGTTTTGGCCGGTTTTTGGGGACGGTTTTGTCGGGTTGGATTCGTCGGGAATTGCTTAGTATAACGAGGTGGTATGTGAGAATTTTCGATGTATGATTGATGTATATAGTTTGTAAAAACTTCTGTGTGTCACGATTTTTTTGTGTCGTGTCCTTTATGTTTGAATGGAGGGTCCTATTTATAGGCGAAGAGGTTTAGGAGAGGTGTCTTGCTTGGACAACAAGAAACACCGATTAGATAGGAAATGTAGGAGTTCGAAGAGGCGCGAGAGTCTCGTTTCTTGGTGAAGAAGCCGATCATCTCGGCTGTTTTGGATGCTTTTGGCCGAGTGTTTGACACTCGGTCGGTAATTGCCTTAGTTTTCGGATAAAATTCCACTTGAGGTCAAATTCTATCCTCGAATGGATTTGTTTAATATTTTCGAAGCTGATTTTTTGTAGTATTTGAGTCCAAACCAGACGCGTGAGGTGTCACGGTTGGTCCGTGTATCTCGGGAAATATCTCTGACCGGGTTTGACTCGGTCGCTAAAAGACGGTTTTGCCCCTGGTGCCAGATTCGACCCAAATTAGTCTTATTTGACTCGAAACGACCTACTGGGCCTGGATTTGAGGTTGGTTTTGTAAGATTTGTACTCCGTAATAAGCCTAAACCAAATGTCCATGATTTCGAGCCCCTATCCGAGTCCATCAAAGCACGTTTGCGTCCGATCATCATCGGATGTTTGGCGAGAACTATTATAGACACCTGGCGGTCAAAATGTGGGTGTCTACAATTTGGCGAAAAGTAACCTAGACATTTATTTAGAAAATAGGGTCTAGTTTACCACCTAAGTGAAGTCTAGTGCAAATGGACCTTAGTTTGGACATAAGCCCTCGCCAAAGCACCCTCGGTCATGGTGACCATACCCACATTTTCCTCCTCATCCAATTTTGGTTCACCCTTGCCCTTAGCCCCCACTGTAGCATTATACCATACCTTGTGGATGAAAATAAACAAGACTAGAATTGAAGGTTACCTGGACAGACCTGCAAGGGTTGTGAGCAAAATTTAGGAGATGATCACGCACAAGGCAAGAGAAGTGTTACAACAACCCTATGTCAAACCAGCTGAAGTGCAAGTTTTGTCAACAATGTTGATGTAATCTGTTTACCTGTCCGTGTTTTATGTGATATGTAGCCTTTGGCTTGTAAAACTATATGTAAATTGCTGTTATGAAATAATAAGACTCATATTCTCACCAAAAAAATGACAAGATGTTTCTCTTAAATTCTGGAACATACATTATTTAGTTTGAACCCACTTTCAAGGGTGGTGTTACCTTTATGAGTGACCTTGACAGTCTTTCCATTTGGCAAATGTATATTTGGAAGAGTATTAATGCTTTTACATCATACAGATTTTAAGGTGAGTTGTCATATGATCTGAGGCCCAAAGTCTAGATATTATCCAATCTTCGTTGGTTTCAATGTCATAATTCACGGACATACCTGCAAACTTGCATTCCAGTTCATCACCACTGTCTCCCCATGAGTTTTGGTTGTTGTTGTTTCCTGGAACTAACTTCAAGAGTGTGGACATGACATAGGTCCACCCCGACGCGGCCACGCGCGGGTTTGGGTAGGCGAATGAATCTCCATATGAGAATGGATCAAATTGAAATTTAGGTCTATGTGGAGTCGCCACCGAATTTTGTGGTTATTCGGAATCATTCGAGCCCACTCTATGTCGTAGTGGTCCGTATACAAAATACGGCCCATTTCCGATGCCAGAGTTTATTGGGCTCGTCCCTTTGCATTTGATACCAATACCGACATTATCGGATATCGTGTATTGAATGACTCTCGTGCGCCAATGGTTTCGGGCATCCGGAAACCGAGGTTCTGAGTAAGGGGTGAGGGTACGTGTTGGGAAGCCCACAAAGGACACCCAACCCCGCCCGCACATTAGCGGCCTCTACTAAGAATTCGAATGACTTTCCAATACGCGCGTTAGTTGAACGGGAAAATGATATGCAAAGATTATTTTCCCTAAACATGTGAATGGAATTGAAAAGGGTTTCTATGTCGATTTAATGCAATTAATTCTACGTCAAAGTGGAATTTTAGCATGTGGGTTCATTTTAGTAAAATAAAATAAACGACAAAATTCGACAAAGGAAACAATCAAACCATTAGTAACGATGTAACGAGTAATAAATTGAATAAAGATATAGATGTGATGAATGCATGATTTTGGAAAGAATGGTAGGTCACGTGATGGATTAACACGTGTTGACCGAGGTCAAGGAAAAAAATCTATCGAGATCTAAAAAAAATGTTTTGTCTAAAAAAAATGATGTTCGAAGAATAATAATAAAAAAGAGCGAAATTGTTTTCTTCGGAAAATTGATGATTTTTTAAAATCGCGTACAAATATTGCGTAATTTGCACTCGACTTAATATTTTTGATATTCGTCGTATTCAATATTCGATTATGAAATCGATATTAAATACTTGGAATAATTTATACTCGATTTTAATTTTGATGCTCGTCATATCCCATATCCGATTATTGAATCGGTATGAAATGCTAGAGCGAAAACTTGAAGAAAATAATATAAGTCGTTTTAAATTAATTAGCACGATATAAATTTTCTCCGCGTTTATTAATGTCGTAATTAATTCAATTGAATTAGAGGACATCTATATTAGCATCAACAAAAATCGTGTTAATTAATTTATTTGACTAAATCATTAGATTCGACATCCAATTATGGAATTGGTGTCGAATCTAATAGATCGACACCTTAAAAAAACTCGTCTTGATTCCCTCCGCATCCCGACATCATAATTAATTCTTGCGAATTGTTTGATGTCGGATCCGCATCAATGGGTTTCGACCCTTGTTAAATATAATGCTTGTTTTTGAAATTTAATGTAAATATACGACTAATGATAATGATACAAACAAAATAAAAAAATATTGTTTAAGTTAACTTATCTCAATAATCAAATAATCAGGGGTATTGGAACAAGCGACCGTCAACGCTGTGTGCAGTACACTTGTATATTCGTGTTTCCTTATTCCGATACCCCTCTTATTCGACACAAATTGATAAGTATTTTAATGTTTTGTATTAGTTATTATCGATATTATGATGCAATAAAGAAAAAATAAAAAATAATAAAATTAGAAAAGGCGAAGAAGATGACGAGAGGAAGAGAAAAAGGAGAGAACGGGGTTTTGACACCCTCAACCTACATGTTCTTGTCTCGGATCGAACTCGTAACCGTGGCTTTAACACAAGAGTCTTCGAGATTTTATGGAGGTTAAGTTATGGTGGATCGGGATTGATTCCTAAAACTAGGTTTAGGGTTTTTTTGCTAATGTAGAATTGCTAGGGTTTGATTAGGGTTGCATGTATGAGATTAGGGTTTTTTTTTGAAGTGGTAGAAGTTGTATTAGGGTTGAATTTTATGTGTAAAAGATGTGTAATTGTGTGTGCATGGGGTTGCTTATATAGGCATTGCCCAAGTACTTTGGTGTCTAGGGTTTTGTGCCCTGACGGACTTGACCTGATGGTCCGTCTGAAGGTGGACTGTTGGTTTTGCTTCTTGAGTTGAACTTTTTGTATTTGAGTGGCTGCTTTGATGTGTCTAGGAAACGACTTTGACTAGGGTTGACCCAATTGCTAAAAGTCGATTTTATTTCCGGTGTCGGTTTTGGCCCAAATTAGTCTTGTTTGACTCGAAACGGTCCGCTGGGCCTGATTTTGAGGTCAGTTTTGTGAGATTTTTACTCCGTAAGTGCTTAAGCCAACGACTAATGGATTTGAGCCCATATCCGAGCGCGTAGAAACACGTTAGCGTCCGATCATCATCGGGTGTTTTTTGGAAACTGCCATAGACACCTGGCAGTCAAAATGCGGGTGTCTACAAAGAGGCTCTCCAAGGTGTGAGTAGCCTTTCCAATTGCAGCAGTCAAGTCCATTTTATCTGAGGTTGAATTAGTTGCAGTCTGGCCTTCTATTATAATTGGTATGGCCTGTTTGTTTCTTACTCCATTTGGTTTAAAACCTTGAGTTGTGCCTGGTTTTCTATGTTTTTGGATGACCCACAGGGTACTCCTTTACTTCCCAGCACATTTCCAAGGCATGGTTCTGCCTTCCATAGTGAATACAACTCATTTCAAGCTCCCCTTACTGATGAGAGCATAAATCTCTTGGTTCTTTCCAACTACAAAGTTCCTCACTTGAATCTCCTCTTGCATCATTATAGAAGCAACATTTTCCACCGTAGGCAAAGGATCCATGAGCAATAGATTACTCTTGAGGATGCCATATTCTTTGTCTAAACCATTTAGAAATTGGAATAGTCTTTTTTCTATAGTTTGTTGGCTTATAGTTTCCAGCACTACTAGAAAAATGAGATTTGGCAAATAGATTGTACAACGGTTGTTATAAATAACAGTTGCGTATTACAAAAGGTGACGGTTATTGGGAAGCGACCGATGCGAAATGTTCATATCAAATATAACCGCATCAGTCATGATATATGACCGATGCGAAATATATATGTAAAATGTAACTGCATCCGTCATGATTTATGACCGACACGAAAGAGTTTTGTAAATTTTTTACACAACGGTCATAATAACCGTTGCATAATATAACCAACTAATTTTAATAAATTACTAAGTACAATAACATATTACTCTACTCATTTCTACAGTAAACTAAACAATACTCAATTCATGAAACACGCACCCCCATTTCCTAATTTTATTAAACCCTAGATTCATCTTCAATTCCAATCCACTTCGCCCAGAACTACGGAGAACCACGCTCGCCTACTCCCGATCCTCCGACCACCGCGCTCGCCTATTCATCATCCTTCGACCACCGCGTTCCCCTTCCACCGACCTCGAGAAATTAGCGAGGGTAAGCTACTCCCCCTCTTTGTAATTATTCTTGACCTTCGATTCAGTGAAATTTACTTCAAATTAATTTTTGTTGGACAAAGTAATTGTATATTTGAACCTCGTATGCTGTTCTTTCGACCGTTACATAAACATTCAGGTGAGGCCTCATAAACAATATCTTTGCCAAAAGTAAATGTGAAATTGGAAGCATTTTTTCACTGTATTGTTGTGATTTTTAAGTCCATAGAGCTTTAGAGAGGCTTTCACTATGTCAGCTGCTTAGTAATTCATTTCCTGAAATCTGAACTTTCGACCATGTCCTACATGAGAGTTGTTGCTTTTGCTGCCTTTTTTTGTTGTTATCCATCGCATATGTTGTTGCTTTTTTTTTTATCTGGTGGAAACATAAATCTTATACTCGCATTATTTCTACGACTTGAATGCTATTGTTCTAGGGGCGACCACGTTCTGTTGGGAGTTGAGTTGATATGCCCAGCCTTGATGATAGCCTCGGGTGCTTTCCATGCTGGGGCATCCATCCTATAGGTCATGTAGTCATGCAATGTTTTTTTTAATTGGTTGTTGACTGTCCAATTTCTTCCTCATACTAACAGCACCCTTATAACCACAAGAAATTGTCGTTGTTGATGCTGCTGCACGTCTGAAGGTATACTCAGCGTTCAAACAATCTTTTTCTCATTTGTTCCTCTTAAAAACGACAAACTGATGTTGTTTTGTGATCTTTCTGCATGAAGGTCAAAACTCTTAACATATTTGTGGTGAACTTATTTGGATCTGGCTATCAGGTCCTGAAAATGACTCATTCTCTTGCCAAAATGAAAAAAAAAATTACATTTTAACTCACTGTAGTGATGACAGTTTCTTTTGGTTTGTATTTTTTAGGCTTTTTTCGTTCTCCTTATACTATCTGCGCTCTCTAATTCGAAAGGCATACCAGGCCATTTCCAGAGTTGCCTCTCTATCTTAAAAGCGGAGCTGCTTGCTTTGTAAAAGGTACCACATTTTAGTACTTGACTTATAATCCACAGTTTCAGTATAAATAGCTTGTTGTGGACTTGTGGGTGTGCTTTAGCCTTAGCCGGTGGCGCTGAGGCACTGCCAAAATACCTTGGTGCGCAAGTGCGTGCCCTTTAGATAAGGCATTTGGGTTTGATTCTGGTCGTTCCTTTCATAGGTTGATTTGGGGTTTTAATGTGATTTTAACAATAATTGCCGCATATAACAACCAAGTTTAGTCCTCCTATACTTCCTCCCTCCATTCTTAAGTCCTTATCAACCCTTTCAATTTAGAAACACAAATCCTCCATAGTCGAGACGTTCTCACATCTATAAATAAAGTTAAAAGAGTTGTTTATGCATTTAATTTTTTGTCACGTGGCGGGCATTAAATGCTTGAGCAACCTTTTATTATTAATATTATTAATATTATTATTATTGTTATTGTTATTGTTATTATTTATAATTTCTTTCCTTTTGTCATCTTAGTCTTACTGAATTTTTCCCTCATATATGTATGTGTCACCAAGTTTTGCCTTTACACAGTTGCAAATTTTGTCTTCATAAAGATTTCTCGTTCTATTTTCAAAATATTCTCCTCAGTTGTATATTCGCTCTTTGTACGTTCTAATTTTAGTGTTAATTTATTTCGTGCATTTGTTATTGTTTAGTGAACTTATGTGAAGCCACTAATCAAGTCTGGAATTCCTCGCTTTTCAGGTATAATAGTTTTATTTTAGTTGATTATTTATATAGATATATTTGAAGTTAACTTTAAATATAATGGATTTGGGGTTCATAAGAGTGTACTTTTATTTATATTCAAACTTGAAGAAATTTACACAATATGATTAAAAAGAGGTTACAACTGTTTTTGTTTTTCAGTTTCTTGCATTCGGCTTTGATTTATTCTTATTGCATTTTGTTTTGTTGCTTATATATGTATTGTTTTTTCATGATTATAGATAGATGCGTTTCCGTTCTGTTTTTAAAATATTCTCTTCAGTTGTACAATTGTTCTTCGTTGAATCTAATTTTAGTGCTGATTTAATCTTTTTGCATTTGTTTTTTTTTAGTAAAATCATGCGAAGCCAATAATCAAGTCTGCAATTTTTCATTTCTCAGGTATAATAATTTTATTCCAATTGATTATTTATATAAATATATTTCAAGTTCACTTTAAATATCACGGATATTGGGTTCATAAGAGCGTGCTTTTTTTTATATTCAAGCTTGAAGAAATTTACAAATATGATTAAGAAGTTGTTTCTTGCATTCGACTCTAATTTACTCTTATTGCATTTTGTTTGTTGCTTACATATATGTATTGTTTTTTCATAATTTTTAGAGTTGTTATAAAGTTTTCGCTTTATTATTAAACTTATATATACATAGACAAAATATTAGATAAAATTTTTAGAAAGATTGTGATTAAAATAATGTACGTGATAATAAATGTACTAACAAAATGAATCATCTTTGTTGGAAAGTATAAAAATAAAATAAAATAATGAAGTAAGTTAAATCAAATGAAATTTCCATTCTTTATCAATGAATATTAATTTTCTACTCATTATTATAACAGATAACAATTAAATAAGGTATTAAGGATATTCCCTGAATATCCTCTCGATATCTTCCTGATAATACAAATATTATGTAATCAATAGTTTCTGTAATTATCAGATTGTAATCATTGTATTTAGGTAAATAATCATCATATGATTATTGCCTTATATAATTAGTCGTAGCTTAGTCAAGAAGCTAGGTTCATGTATAAATGTACAACTACGCTTATGTTATTATTATCAAAATATTTATCCAAGTTATTATATTTCTTATATGGTATCAGAGCCCTAGTTCCTCACAAATCCAACCCTTCTCTTCTCTTGTCCTCACGACCAAAAATCATCTGCCAACATGTCTGGCAATTTCCACATTCTTCCTAACCCCACTCAACCCTCTGTTCCTCTCATTGTAGCAGATTTATCTCAATGCATTGAACTTGTCCCAACAACCTACCGCTCTTGGGCACGTCAAGTCCAAAACCTTCTCTTTGGATACGACTTGTTCAAATTTGTTGACGGAACTTATCCTTGCCCCGAAGAAACCATAACCGATGATGACGATGATGTCACTCCCAACCCGGCCCATCAAACTTGGCTCCGCCAAGACAACTTAGTGAGTGGTGCTCTCCGTGGCACCATACACGAGTCCATTGCTCCTCTTCTCCTCTCGGCTACTACGTCCCGGGAAATTTGGACGACCCTTCAGTCCACCTATGCCAACCCTTCCCGGGGCCACATCCTTACAATCAAAGATCGTCTCCAATCGATCAGCAAAGGCAATCTCACGGCCACTGAGTATATGCAATCAATTAAATCTTGTGTGGAAGAACTCCACCACATGGGTAAGCCTATGGACATTGAAGATGTCACGGCCAAACTCATTCATGGTCTCGACTATGAAATCTACTCTCCTCTTATTGACGCTGTCAAGGCTAGGGACACACCCATATCGTTCGATGCCTTCCATGAGAAACTGCTTCAGTTTGACCTTTCCCTCAAAATTAACCCCCAAACTCATGTCTCCCGCCCCAATACTCATCAACCTGCCTCGGCCCATGTCACCTATACCCGTCCCCCTAACCGCCCCTACAACCCTTCCCGCAACACACATCACACTCCCTCTGCCTCCCCCGGTATTCTCCCCCTACCCACCACCAATCCCACTCGTCCTTTCCTTTCCGACTCTACCACCACTCCCTTCAAAGGCAAATGTCAATGGTGTCACACACCGGCCCATTTCCTAGGTCATTGTCCTATCTTCCGCTCCCTCTTTCCCAATGTAACCGTACCTGCCCGCCCAGCTCCCTCTAACCCCACCCGTCGCCCAAACCAACCCCCCCGGGCCAACACTGCCACCGTTGGCCAACCCTCCTCTCCCGGTTGGATCCTTGACAGTGGTGCTAGTCATCACATTGCACGTGATCTTGACACCCTTGCCCTCCATTCTCCTTACGACGGTGCCGACGATCTCTTAATTGGAGATGGGTCCTCCCTCCCCATCCACAATATTGGTTCTTTCACCTACTCTCTTCCTTCTTCTTCTCTTAAATTTGCTAATGTTCTCCATGTTCCCACAATTTCTAAGAATATTTTGTCCATATCTCAATTTTGTCTCGATAATCATGCTTACGCGTTATTCACCTCTACCTCATGTTTTTTACAGGATCATCTCACGGGAATGACGCTAATCCACGGTCGACTTAATGCGGGTTTATACGAATGGAGCCCCACTCCTCCCATCTCGGCTCCACCCACCGCCCACCTTCATTCCCTAACTACCACCTCTCCATGGCACCATAAACTTGGTCATCCCTCCCCCCATATTTATAAAATAATTAGCAATAATTTTTCCTTGTCGTTGCCTTTATCAATTCATCATAATTGTAATGCTTGCAACGTAAATAAAAGTCATAAGTTACCTTTCTCGTTATCCACGCTCACCACTACTGCTCCTCTTCAACTTCTATTTTCCGATGTATGGACCTCTCCTGTTCACTCTATTGACAATTTTAAATATTATGTAATTTTCGTCGATCACTTCACTAAATATACCTGGTTATATCCACTTAAAAATAAATCCGATACATATACTACCTTTTCACGTTTCCGCGCATTAGTAGAAAAATATTTTAATCGACCCATAGTCCAACTCTACTCCGACAATGGTAGAGAGTACCTTAAACTCACTCCCTCCATTACAAATGATGGTATCACTCACCTCACCTCCCCTCCCCACACACCTGAACATAACGGATATGCCGAAAGGCGACATCGTCATATAGTTGAAACCGGGTTATCTCTTCTTAGTCATGCCCATCTCCCATCCTCATATTGGTCATTTGCCCTTGTCACCGCTGTTTATCTAATTAACCGTCTTCCCACCCCAACCCTCAATAACTCTAGTCCTTACCTTAAACTCTTTAATATCCCCCCTAATTACAATAAATTAAGAAGTTTCGGGTGTCTATGCTACCCTTGGCTACGTCCTTACACCACCCATAAGCTTGATCCCAAATCCACTCCGTGCATTTTTGTTGGCTACTCCGTCACCCAAAGTGCATATCATTGTCTAGATCCCCTAACTCAACGTGTCTATACATCACGTCATGTTAAATTTATAGAACACATTTTTCCCTACCCTCAGCTCACACAAAACGAAACACTTGTCTCACCTACTCCCACTACATGGTGTTCTCTCTCCCTTCAATTTTCCCCTTCCTCAGCCCCTGTTCCCCCTGTTAATACTTTAGTGGACCAACCCTCCACTCCCACTACACCTCTTCCATCTACCTCATCCTCCACTACCACGTCCTCACCCTCTTCTTCTTCACACACCCCTACCTCGACACCACCAGACTCCTCACCCGAGTCCACCCCCACCAGCTCTCCTGACATTCCCCGTCACCGACCCACCACTCGCCTCTCTAATAATATCCGGGTCCCCAACCCACGTTATGCTAACCTCGCCCACATCTCTCCCACCTCACTTCCATCCTCACTTAAAGTAGCCCTGGCCACTCCTCACTGGCACGAGGCTATGAAAGAGGAGCACTCCGCCCTTCTAAAAAATGAAACTTGGTCCCTAGTCCCTCCTCACTCCACCTACAATGTCATTGGTTGTAAATGGGTTTATCGAGTCAAATACAACCCAGATAACTCTATCCAAAAATACAAAGCTCGTCTCATAGCCAAAGGCTTTCATCAACGACCCGGCCTTGATTACTCCGAAACCTTTAGTCCCGTCGTTAAGCCCGCTACGATTCGACTCGTGTTGACATTAGCTCTTTCCCGAGGATGGTCCCTCCGACAACTTGACGTGAATAATGCTTTCCTTCAAGGTACGTTATCTGACACAGTATATATGTCTCAACCCCCAGGGTTCATTAATTCCCAATTCCCCTCACATGTCTGCAAATTGTCTAAAGCTATTTATGGTCTAAAACAGGCTCCTAGAGCCTGGTATAACGAACTCACAAATTATCTTGTCTCATTTGGGTTCAGACAATCCTTGTCGGATCCCTCGCTTTTTATTTTCAGTCACAAACAATGTCTTATTTACCTTCTTGTCTACGTAGATGACATAATTGTCGCCGGTCTACCCTCTCCTACTCTTGACAATTTCTTTACCTCCTTCTCGACCCGCTTCTCTTTAAAAGATCTCGGTTTCCCGTCGTATTTTCTTGGTGTAGAAGTTACCCCCACTGCCTACGGCCTACAACTTACTCAAACCAAATACATCACAGACCTTCTCTCTCGTTTTCATATGACAGAGTCAAAACCGGCCACCACACCCATGCTAGCCTATCCTCCTCTCCTGCCCGTCACTGGTACACCTATCTCCAATCCCACTGACTATCGCGCCGCTGTAGGCTCTCTCCAATATCTCTCCCTTACCCGTCCCGATATTGCCTATAGTGTCAATAAGTTGGCTCAGTTCATGCAGGACCCCCAAGAAATACATTGGACGGCCCTAAAACGCCTCCTTCGTTATCTTGTTGGCTCCACCAATGTAGGTATCCGCCTCACTCGGAATTCACCTCTCCGTCTACACGCCTTCTGTGATGCTAACCATGCCCGTGATACTTCTGACTATATTTCTACCACGGGCTATATCGTCTACCTCGGCACAAATCCGATCAGCTGGGTATCCCAAAAGCAACGGTCCGTCGCTCGTTCCTCCACCGAAGCGGAGTTCAGGGCTGTTGCTGACACTACCTCGGAGCTCATTTGGCTTCGTTCCCTCCTTCTTGAACTTGATGTCACCATAACAAACCCTCCTGCCATTTTTTGCGATAACTTGGGTGCGGTAAATTACTCCGTTAATCCAATTTTTCATTCTAAAATGAAACATGTTGCTCTTGCTTTTCACTTTGTCCGCGAACAGGTGCAACGTGGTCTTCTCCGAGTCCAACATATTTCATCGAATGATCAACTTGCTGATGCTCTCACCAAACCTCTCCCCCGGTCTGTTTTGTATCCATTGTTGCTCAAGATTGGTCTTACTTTCAGTCCGTCCATCTTGCAGGAGCATATTAAGGATATTCCCTGAATATCCTCTCGATATCTTCCTGATAATACAAATATTATGTAATCAATAGTTTCTGTAATTATCAGATTGTAATCATTGTATTTAGGTAAATAATCATCATATGATTATTGCCTTATATAATTAGTCGTAGCTTAGTCAAGAAGCTAGGTTCATGTATAAATGTACAACTACGTACGCTTATGTTATTATTATCAAAATATTTATCCAAGTTATTATATTTCTTATATAAGGGTAAATGAAAAGCTTTTCGTCAATTACTAATGTAATTAATTACATTTAATAAAAAAACTTAATATCACATATAATAATACAAAAAATTATTAAATAAAAGTTTTAGAAAAGATTATGATTTTTGAAAATGTAGGTCGTAATAAATTTATTAATGAAAACAATTTGCATCGATTTTTACATTCACAAATGAAAATTCTTATTGCTATAAAAGGTAGTATTAGATTGTGATTAAAATAATGTACGTGATAATAAATGTACTAACAAAATGAATCATCTTTGTTGAAAAGTATAAAAATAAAATAAAATAATGGAGTAAGTTAAATCAAATGAAATTGCCATTCTTTATCAATGAATATTAATTTTCTACTCATTATTATAACAAATAATAACTAAATAAGGGTAAATGAAAAGGTTTTGGTCAATTACTAATGTAATTAATTACATTTAATAAAAAAAAACTTAATATCACATATAATAATACAACAGCTTATTAAAAAAAGATTTAGAAAAGATTGTGATTTTCGAAAATGTAGTTCGTAATAAATTTATTAATGAAAACAATTTGCAGTGATTTTTACATTCACTAATGAAAATTCTTATTGCTATAAAAGGTAGTATTAGATTGTGATTAAAATGATGTACGTGATAATAAATGCACTAAGAAAATGACTCATCTTTGTTGAAAAACATAAAAATAAAATAAAATAATGGAGTAAGTTAGGTCAAATGAAATTTACATTCCTTATCAATGAATATTAATTTCCTACTTATTATTATAACAAATAATAATTAAATAAGGGTAAATGAAAAGGTTTTGGTCAATTATTAATATAATTAATTACATTTAATGAAAAAAACTTAATATCACATATAATAATACAACAAATTATTAAATAAAAGTTTTAGAAAAGAGTGTGATTTCTGAAAATGTAGGTCATAATAAATTTGTTAATGAAAACAAATAAATTTATTAATGAAAACAAATTGCATTGATTTTTACATTCACAAATGAAAATTCTTATTGTTATAAAAGGTAGTATTACACAATTTACTATTTTCGATTAAAAAAAAGGTACTCTTATGAACACAAAACCCATGATAGATAAATTTAACTTGAAATATATTTATATAAATAATCAATGAATTATAACAAATAATAATTAAATAAGGGTAAATGAAAAGGTTTTGGTCAATTACTAATGTAATTAATTACATTTAATAAAAAAAACTTAATATCACATATAATAATACAACAAGTTATTAAATAAATGTTTTAGAAAATATTGTGATTTCTGAAAATGTAGGTCATAGTAAATTTATTAATGAAAATAATTTGCATTGATTTTTACATTCACAAATGAAAATTCTTATTGTTATAAAAGGTAGTATTACACAATTTACTATTTTCGATTAATAAAAAAAAGTACACTCTTATGAACACAAAATCCATGATATTTAAAGTTAACTTGAAATATATTTATATAAATAATCAATGAAAATGAAAGTATTATAACTGAAAAATGAGAAATTTCAGACTTGATTATTGGCTTTGCATAAGTTCACTAAATAAAAACAAAATCCGAAAAAGTAATATCCGTAATACATTTATTATCGCTTAAATTTTTAAATTACATATTTTTCTACGCCTTTTTTATATCTAATTCTCCGTTCGCACTAATTTGTTATGTTATTAGTATGTTGTATTAATTTATGCTTTTATTAAATTCCTTATTAATTTTATTATTATCTATCTATATTCTATATCTATATATAAAGCTAAAAGAGTTATTTGAGTATTTAATTTTCTGCCACGTGGGAGATATTAAATGCTCAAACAATCCTTTATTATTATTATTATTATTATTATTATTATTAATTTCTTCCCTTTGTCAATTTAGTCTTATTAAATTTTTCCCCCATATATATATATATGTGTGTGTGTGTGTGTGTGAGATCAAGTTTTGGCTTTATACAATGACACATTTTTTATTATTAAAAAATTTTTTGTTCTATTTTTAAAATACTCTCTTCAGTTGTATAATTGTTCTCCGTTGATTCTAATTTTAGTGCTAATTTTATCTTTTTGCATCTAATTTTAGTTAACTTATGCGAAGCAAATGATCAAGTCTGGAATTTCTCACTTTTCAGGTATAATAACTTTATTTAAATTGATTATTTATATAGATATATTTCAAGTTATCTTTAAATATTATGGATTTTGTGTTCATAAGAGTGTGCTTTTATTTATATTCAAACTTGAAGAAATTTACAAAATATGTTTAAGAAGAAGTTACAACTGTTTTTGTTTTTCAATTTCTTGCATTCGGCTATAATTTATTCTTATTGCATTTAGTTTTGTTGCCTATGTATGTATTGTTATTTCTAATTATGGATATGTTTCCGTTCTATTTTTAAAATACTCTCTTCAGTTGTATAATTGTTCTCCGTTGATTCTAATTTTAGTGCTAATTTTATCTTTTTGCATCTAATTTTAGTTAACTTATGCGAAGCCAATGACCAAGTCTGGAATTTCTCACTTTTCAGGTATAATAATTTTATTTTAATTGATTATTTATATAAATATATTTCAATTTAACTTTAAATATCATTGATTTTATGTTCATAAGAGTGTACTTTTATTTATATTCAAACTTGAAGAAATTTACAAAATATGATTAAGAAGAAGCTACAATTGTTTGTGTTTTTACAATTTCTTGCATTCGACTCTAATTTATTTTTATTGCATTTTGTTTTGTTGCTTATATATATGTATTGTTTTTTCATAATTATAGATATGTTATAAATTTTTCACTTTATTATTAAAATTATAGATAATCACATTAGTGAGCGTCTCATACTTCTCGGTTGGCCATGGTAATTGGTTATATATAGTACTGAATTTTTTATAATTTGCAATAATATAGTACTGAATAATTTGCAATAATATAGTACTAAATATTTTTAATAATATAGTACCGAATTTTTAATTATTATATGTGATGTTAAGTATTCTATTTATTAAATTTGGAGTTAATTATATGAGCACTTGATCCAAAACTTTTTCGGTTACCCTTATTTAATTAATTAATTAATTAATTAATTATTATAATCAAATAGAAAATTAATATTCATCCGTAAATAATGGAAGATTTCAACTTTCATTGCGTTTAAGTTAATCCATTTCTTACCTTTATTTTTTGACTCTCGACAAATATGATTCACTTTATTACTCAGTAATACCTTTATTATCGCTTAAAAATCTTTTTATCACAGATTTTTCTACAACTTGTATCTAATACTCCGTAAGGACAAATTTGTTATGCTATTAGTATGTAGTATTAATTTATGCTTTTATTAGATTCCTTATTAATTTTATTATTAATTGATTGAAACCTTTTCGTTTGCCCTTATTTTATTATTTGTTATAACAATCAATTCAAACTTAATATTCATTGATAAGGAATGACAAATGTTTTACAACAAAACTATTGTCTCCTCTAATTATAATTTTAAGCACATCATTGTTGCCAACCATCATAACTTCTGAGATTAGCAACATCATCTCGACTTTAAATTGTCCCGTGAAATTTGCATGTATGTACGTCTACCACGGTTCAAGGTTGCAATTTTTTGGCTCTACATACCACATTATATACGTATATGTGTCGCGAATAATAAACCTGAGTTACTTTTATTTAATAATTTGTTGTATTATTATATGTGATGTTAAGTATTCTACTTATTAAATTTAGAGTTAATTATATGAGCATTCAATCCAATCCTTTTCGGTTACCCTTATTTAATTAATTAATGGTTATAATAATCAAATAGAAAAATAATATTCATTCGTACAGAATGGAAGATTTCAAATTTCAATGTGTTTAAGTAAATCCATTTTTTAACTTTAATTTTTTGACTTCTCGACAAATATGATTCATTTTATTACATTTATTATCGCTTAAATTTTTTTAATCACATATTTTTCTTCAACTTATATCTAATACACCGTAAAGACTAATTTGTTACTATGTTATTAGTATGTGGTATTAATTTATGCTTTTATTAGATTCCTTATTAATTTTATTATTAATTGATTGAAACCGTTTCGTTTGCCCTTATTTTATTAGTTGTTATAACAATCAATACAAACTTAATATTCATTGATAAGGAATGACAAATACTTTACAACAAATATGATTCATTTCTCCTAGGTAACTATTGTCTGCTCTAATTACAACTTTAAGCACCATCATTATTGCAATCGAAGCTACATTTCAACTATGATTAATTCCATTAAACACGAAATCGATCCACATGTAATTTCAGACAACTACTCTGTATATATATTCGCCAAACGACTTGGTGGATGATTTACAAAAACCAATGCACACAATTTTTAAGCGGATAATCCCGTGAATTTCAGGGGTGACGTACCTAGTTACGATTATTATTTAGTAATCTTTCACTACTTAAGATGTCGTCTATCATAGTAATTCGGGTTTCTCAAATTTATGTGTACTGGTAGACAAGACGAGCTCATTATTAGTAAGCTTATGGTTTAACTCGATCCACTTTTGTTTATGGTCCTTAACGTACTCATACGTATGTAAATAAACACGATCCAAATAAGAACGTTAAAAAAAAGGAAAAAAATGAAGAAAATGAAGATAAATAGGGGAAATTGTTTGGTTCATAAACGTATGTAGTTATGGATGTGATTGAAGAGAGGTGACCATAATACTACATAACAAGTGGATGCACATTGCACATATATGATTCCCACGTTATTTGTCTCTACATTTGATTCAAATTTATCCAAGTGCTACATTAACATCTGTCTAGGCAACATTTTTTTTCCAAAGAAGTGCTTGTTTAGTCGTATTACGATAAAGGAGAGTGAAGATTTGAAGGTAGACCTTTAATTTGTAAATCATACACATCGATTTTGACCGTCTAGATATCATTTGAGGAAGGAAAGACGAGAGATGAGAGAAGTTTACGGTAATAGGATGTGAATATGTTTTAAGAAGGTGGAGATTAGTTAGGTTGATTTGAGTACTCCATTGTGATATACTCCCTCCATTTTTTAATGTTTAGCATTCAATAGCTACGAAGTACCAAGTACAAGACTATTTATTTCTATTCGTTTCTTCTTTTCAATTTATGTTTCCATTAATAGTAACAAAATTTTCAACTCACCTTGGTGTATGTAACAATAGAGTAATTATTACTCACCTTGGATTAAGAACTTGAAGTCTTATGTATTGATATACAACTACTCAAATCTATGTTATCACGTATGAGAAGTACGGAGTATTTTCTATTCAGAGCTTCTCAAGATTGGAGGAACACTATTTACTCGGTATATAAGCTTGTATGGTGTTTCAAATTTGTAAAATTTCAATGGAAACTTTAATAATATGTACTCCGTATAACTTAAAAAAGTTTTACTTACTAATGGCAACCCTAATTGTTTGTTCAATTATGTGAATCTTGTTTAATTTGTTAAAATATTTGACAACAACTACTATTCACCTTCTTCAAAGCTTATATTCTACGCTTCTTTCATAAATTTAATTTACTCATTTCCCGCATAATTTATGAAGCGTGAATTGTTGTTCAAGACAACTTTGGTTATTCGTTCAACCTTTTTAACTTCATTTGAATTCAAATGGTTGCAAACATGGTGTAATTTGTTTGGTTTTTTTTGAAAGAATATAAGAATAATGAATTTAGTTTACTTGTGTATGTTTTGTGGTCTAATACAAATCTTTGGATTTGGTTGAGGTTCGGATCAAAGGATGCTTATACGGTTGAAGAGATGAACGAGGTTCGAGACTTGTTTGCTACCGATTTTATGGAGGATTATCTTTAGTTGTGTGTTAGTGAACACTTGAAGTGGTAGTAGATACAATATTGGTATGGTCTTATGAATTACTATTATATGAATTTTATTATATATGTATCCACTACTTGATTCGTTGTTCGACATTGAAGAACGATTATTGCTACTCCACTATTTAATATTGTAGATATGCATAATTATAAACGTACTCCATATGTAAATGAATGGATTTTCTATATTATATATATATGCACTACTTGGTTAGTAGTTCAACATTGAAGAGCGATTATGGCTACTATTTAGTTTTGTAGTTGTGCATGATTATTAGTGTACTTCATATGTAATTAGATCGATTGTGGTATCTTGGCTACGATATGACCATTAATTTTTTTTCTCAAAAAAGACTTTTCACAACGGTCGTTTAAATAAACCGATGCTAAATTGTATACCTTTTGCAGCGGTCACAATTGTTAACTGATGCACAATGTACCCTTTTGCAACGGTCAGTATTTATAATCGTTGCGGTAAATGAACTTTTCGCAACGGTTACTTTTTCAACTGATGCGAAATGTTCATATTTAGCAACGGTTATTATATTTAACCGAAGCAAAATATGTTTCCGCAACGGTTTTAGAACCGTTGTGATAAATGGTGGACCTATTACAACGCCGCGAGATACAACGGTCAACGACCGTTGCGATATGCAGTTTTTGACCGTTGCGATATGCAGTTTTTGTACTAGTGCAGGTAGGCTATCACTTCAGTGGTTGTTTTGGTTAGTTGAGGTAGACGACTCATGTTCTCTAGTTCATCCAAAACTGTGTGCATCTGGGTGTAGTACTCCTCTATGGGTCTACTATCTTGTATCACCTTATAGCATTCTTTGTTTAGGTTAATTTTTCATGCCCCATTAGCTACTGTGTACCTCTTCTCCATAGTGTCCCAGATTTGTTTGGTAGTGGGAATGCAGATTATCACCATCCTTGTTTCACCAATTTTTCAGTCACATATCCTAGCTTTCTTTGCTGATAGTGCTAGTTCCATTTGGTGTTTCTATGGGGATCGGATGTTCTAGGATCTTTTGAGGGGTGTGGGTACTTTCAGGATCTAGCTATTGTCAGGGGCATTGCATTCCATTTTGGGTTCTATACCCTTATTGCCACCACTATCTTTCGACATTTCCAGGTTGCAGCAACAACAATAATTATTTAGAAAAGTGGATTGTAGAAGAAGAAGAAGAAGAAGAAGAATAGACTTACAATTAGAGAATGTTCATTAACACTCATGAGCCCAAGGGCTACGATACCAAGTTGATTAAATGTACTTTAGCTTATGAATGATAATGATGAGAGCATGAAATTGAGAGAGATAGGAACCTAGAGGTTCTCGTATTCATTTGATATTCTTGTGTTAACAAAAACCAACTACATTTTCCATATATATATCCCCTATCAGGGTAACAAGTCTCTAGTAAGCAACTAGACAAACAACTACGAGACAAAGACAGATAGAGGACATAGAAAATAGTTGACTTCTACACCAAACAATGTGGATACACGACACTAATCCCTAAGCATAGTACTAGTTAAGGTCGTGTCCTTATCATGTTCTTTTATCAGCTAGATTTCATCTCATTGCTTGCACTAACAACATAATGATGATCTACAAACTTTCAATCAATCCACCTTACAATTCTCAGAAATTTCAATTTAAGGAAATCAATTAGGCTACTGAAATTCTGAATAACGAACATGATTACAATTTTGTCCAATGTTTTTCAAACCTGACAGGTGACATTTAGGCCCGTCAAATGATGTTGGGTAGCCCTGTTCTAACGTTCAAAATGAGGTCCCTCATGGTAAAAAACAAATCGCCCTTGAAGAAATTCAGGGGTCACATACTCTTGTATTAAATTTTGTATAAACATCTTTATTATAATTATTGCAAAAAAATACGAAGTATTAAATTAACAATGACTCCTTTTTAAAATATTCATTTGAAAAATTACTCCATTTTAATATTTTATTTAAAAATTATAATCAACATATGTTTAAAGTATAAAAGTTATTCAAAACTATGTTTTTAGGACGAAAATTTGAAAGAATTTTTAATTTTTAAATATATGTATATATTAGGTGTAAATTTGGACAAAAAATTCGAAAAAAGGTTATTTTAAATATAGATATTTTAAAAACACAATTGTTAATTTACTTCTAAAAAACTTCAAAACAAATAAATGTAATTTTGGAGGATGCAAATATATTAAGTTTTTACCATTTTACATGATATGGAGTAGTAATATATACTCCTACTCGTCTTTGAAAAGTTCACCCGATGTGCTACAAGTGACGAGAGAAAATTAATGGTCCCCGGGCCCGAACCCAAGTCCATATTGCAGGGGGCCACACCTGTTACCACTACACTCAAACAAATACTCCCTCTGTTTCATTGATATCTTCCACATTTCCCTTTTCAACCATTTCTTTGATTTCTTCCACTTTCTTTTTTCACTATCAACTTTCTCTCTTACCTATGTGACCCACTTACTTTACCTACTCTCTACTTTTACATATGTTATTATTTTTCTTTAAAAATGTGCCACTTTTAAGGTGGAAGAAATCAATGAAACGGAGGGAGTATATTGAAAGTAATTGAATTGGAATACCTATATTTTGAGGGCCCTTTTCTAATGAGCCCCAGTTCTTAGAACCGGGTGAACCCGATATCTAACGAATCTGGTCGTAGTGATCAAATAGTAGGGGTGAAACAATCGTATTTAAGAGGATCCAATAACCCTAATATTCAACAAAGTCAAGAAAAGAAAGATACTAATAAACAATAGTACCGGAAAACAATATTTATGACTTTCCTAGCTAGGATCGGGGGTAATAAACAATATTTTAGCCGTTTCATCCCAACCTGCAATCATAATAGATAGTGAACTCGAAAGCAGGAAGCAAAATGCAAACTCAAGCCACTTTGACAGGAGAAGTTTTTAATAAAGCTGAAAGAACCGCTGCATATCTTGCTCTCATATGACAACAATCTCAAGTTTCCGTCATTATATATTTTATAGCTGTTAGCCCTTATTCATCCCGTAAATAGTTTATTCTTTATGTGTATATATACCTTTGTATCTTATGTAATTGGCAAGCAACTGAAAGCAATAACACAAGAATATATTTGTTCAATACCCGATTCATATTATGGTATCAGAGCCCTAATTAATTTTTTTTCACATAATTATTTTTTTCTTCTCGAAACAAAGCCATGACAAACTCCGACTATACGAAACTTGAACCACCAACGAACCAATCGATCTCTATTGTTGCCGTTGAAAACCCAGGTAGCAATATCACGCAAATTTCCTTTACCGGTCAAAACTATGATGAGTGGGCTCGCACATTCCGTCTTGCTCTCCTCGCCAAAGGGAAGCTTGGCTACATCAATGGGTCCATTTCCAAACCCACCAATCCGGCTGCCTCTCTCGATTCATGGCGGTCCTCAAATGCTCTTTGTCTTCTCCTTGATACTAAATACTATCACTTCGGAATTGCGAAAGACTATTTCCTATCGTGATGAGGCGCAAAACCTCTGGACCGACATCAAACAGAGGTTTTCTGTCGCAAACGATGTACGTATATATCAATTGGAGGCTGAAATTGTTGCCTCTAAGCAAGGACCAACCGAAACTTTGATGGCCTACTACGGACGTACGCAAAAGCTTTGGGACGATCTCATCGAAATCGATCTTATTCCCACTTGCGACTGTAATCCATGTTCCTGCAATTTGGTGAGTTTATGTATGTGATATCCGTCGCGAAAAAAAATGGGTACATGATTTTTTAATGAGTCTTGATGCTCGGTTTGAGAATGCTCGTTAACATATTCTAGGTACGGACCCCCTTCCTAGAATGAACTATATTTATAACCGTCTTCTTCAAGAAGAAGGAGTACGCACATTCACTTACCCTAAACCCGAGACTCGACCTGACACTATGGTTTTTGCAGCACGGGCTAATTACGGGGGACGCAATACCGGGGGGGGGGGGGGGGAATCGTGATCATTATAGGACTGTCACTAAGTCTACTGAAAGTCTTGAAAAAAATAATAGCTCAGACACGTCCAAACCATATTGTATTGCTTGTCAAAGATCGGGTCATTTTATTAAAAGTTGTTTTCGTGTAACCGAAAATTTTCCCGAATGGTGGGGTAACAGACCTCGTGACCGTATTTATATAAGTCCTGATGCTACTGACATGAGTAAAGCAGTTTTTGTCCCGGATACAAATGGACGCGCTAATCTTGATCGTAATAAAGTCCCTCGTGTTCATATGATGGCGGGAAAAAATGGTGCAAGTTCCTATGCCCCTGATAATATTGATTTTAACTCGCTCTCGGCAACGAAACGTGCTGATTTGGCTCGTTTTTGGCAATCTCATAAGACCGCTCCATCCGAACAACTTAATGGTAATGTTCTCCTTTCGTCTTGGATTATCGACACGGGTGCATCCCATCACATGTCGGGATGTTTAACCCATTTTACTAATATTCGGAAAATTGCACCTTTATCCGTCGGCCTTCCAAACGGTGACCTCTCGATCGCAACTCAATGTGGTGATATTATTTTATCTCCTCGCGTTATTCATAAATATGTTTTGTATGCTGCAACTTTAAATTGTCATTTGATTTCCGTTTCTAGCTTACTTCTTGAAGAATCCCTAACGATTCAATTTTCTCAAAAATTTTGTCTTATTCAGGATCGTTCCTCGAAGATGGTGATTGGTGCGGGTGAGCAACGCGAGGGGTTGTACTACTTAAAAAGGTGTCCTAGACGGTGAGGCTAAGGCTTACATAGTAGGCACTCCTAATACGGTCGAATTATGGCACCGAAGGTTGGGGCATTCTTCTTCCAATATTTCTCGTTTTCTTCCTTTTTTTAATAATTCGTCTACCCGAACGATTGACGCTTTTTATAGCAAAACATTTGACATTTGTCTCCGCGCGAAGCAAACACGCAGACATTTTCCGTTAAGTTTGAATAATGCTGCTTGCTTATTTGATTTAATTCACTGCGATTTATGGGGTTCTTACTCCGAAAATCGGTCATGTGGCTCCACATATTTTTTAAACTATTGTCGATGATTTTTCTCGATATACGTGGGTCTATCTTTTACGTCACAAAAGGGATACTAGCAAAACCATAATTATTTTTTTTTGCAATGATAGATCATCAATTTAATAAGAAAATCAAAATTTTGCGCAGTGATAACGGTACTGAGTTTACTTGCCTTCAAAAAAAAAATTCAAACAAATGGTGTCATTCACCAAACTTCTAATGTCGACACTCCACAACAAAACGGTCGAGTCGAGCGAAAGCATCGTCATATTTTAAATGTCGCTCGTGCTCTATTAGTTCAGGCTTGTCTTCCTTTTTTCTTTTGGGGAGAATGTGTTTTAGCGGCTGTTTATTTAATTAATCGCACACCAACCACTCTTCTTAAAGGCAAATCCCCTTATGAAATTTTATTTAATAAATCTCCTCCGTTTGACAATATTCGTATTTTTGATTGTTTATGTTACGCAAAAAATATTAATCGATCTCGTGATAAATTTGCCTCTCGAGGCCGCAAATGCATTTTCTTAGGCTACCCGTTTGCTAAAAAAGGATGGAAATTATATGACTTGGATATTGGCTCGTACTTTGAATCTCGTGACGTAGTTTTTCTTGAAGAAGAATTTCCTTATCAATCCATTAATCTACGTGACGATAATCCTGGTTCTTCTTCTCTTGACGACACATTCACCCCTGTCGACCATATACTTGTCCAAACACCCACTGTGGACGCGATACCCACACGAGACTCACATGTCTCTCCTGGCCCGTCAAATTCCACCATTATTCCAAACCACGAAACGACTAACCCCATAGAATCATCCGCACCTACTAATACTGATATCTCTCCAGAAGACCATGATCTAAACCTTATCAGCTCGACTACAAGCGACCCAACCGAACCCACCTCCTCCGAACCCCATGACAATCCACCCCCACCTCTATCTCTTCACGGACATCGACAAAAAATACCGAACTCTCGTCTCCACGGATATGCACTATCTCTTCGCCCCACGACACATTTGCTCACCACACCATCATCGTCCTCACGTACAAAATTTCTTATTTCCCATTTTGTTAATTACGCCAAGTTTTCCCCTAACCACCAAATATTTTTGTCGGCCGTGACTAAAAATCATGAGCCTAGTTCCTTTAAAGAAGTTACTCAGGTACAAGAATGGCGCGACGCAATGAAACTTGAAATCGATGCACTCGAGAAAAACAATACTTGGACTCTCGAACACCTTCCACCAACCAAGAAAGCCGTTGGATCGAAATGGGTCTACAAAATTAAATATAATGCCGATGGGACAATTGAACGTTACAAAGCCCGATTGGTCCTTCTGGGTAATCGTCAAGTCGAGGGCATCAACTACAATGAAAACTTTGCTCCCACAATTAAATTAGTTACAGTTCGTTTCTTACTTGCCATTGCTGCGGCCAAGAAATGGAAACTTCATCAAATGGACGTCCATAACGCTTTTATTCATGGTGATCTCCATGAGGAAGTCTATATGAAACCTTCTCCCGGTTTTCATTCCTCTAATAATGGCAAAGTATGTCGCCTCCGAAAATCCGTATACGGTCTCCGACAAGCACCCCGATGTTGGTATGCAAAACTCGCCTCAGCTCTTCTTAACTATGGTTTCTGTGGACATGACATAGGTCCACCCCGACGCGGCGAAGCGCGGGTTTTGGGGAGGCGATAGAATTTCCATATGAGATGGATCGAATAGAAATTTAAATCGAAGTTAGGAGTCGCCACCGAATTTTATGGTTATTCGGAACCGTTCGAACCCACTCTATGTCGTAGTGGGCCATACTTAAAGCCTGGCCCATTTCCGATGTCAGAGTTTATTGGGTTCGTCCCTTAGCATATCGATACCGATGCCGACTGGGCGGTTAATCGTATATTGAATGACTCTCGTTGCCCATGGTTTCGGACATCCGGAAACCACGGTTCTGAGTAAGGGGTGAGGGTACGTGTTGGGAAGTTCAACGAGAACACCCAACCCCGCCCGCACTTAGCGGCCTTTACTAAGATATCGTTCGATTTTGGTGTACACGCGTTAGTTCGACGATGAAATGATATGCAGAGATTATTTTCCTAAGACATGTGAGGAAAAAAAATAAATAAACGGGTTGCTAAGTCGTTTAATGCATGTTAAACTACTAACGTCGAAGTTATTTTAGCATGTGAGCTCGTTTTAGTCTAATAAAACGATAAAAAGAAAATATGAGAAAAGTTGCTACAAACACGAGAAAACGAGTTAGTAACGATTGAATAAATATATGAAATCGAGAAAATGAAAATTAATCGAAATCTGAAAAGATAATTTAAAACGTTGTTTTGTATAAAAACGATGTTCGAGAAAAGAAAATAAAAAAGGGTGTGTCTCGGCCGAGAGCCGCGCGACTCGCCCGGGATCCATGCGGGTCGCGTGGAGGCCTGTTTTTCGACGACGGTTTTCGAAAAAGTTTTGATTAAATCGCGTACGAATATCGCATAATTCGTACCCGACTTAATATTCTCGATATTCGTTATATTCGATAGTTGACTATGAAATCAATATCAAATATTTGGAATAGTTTTAGAAAAGATGTAAATTTAGAAATCGTTTCGTAAAATAATAAAAATAAACGAACGAAAACTAAAAAAAAAGGTCTCGGATCACAGACTCGTGCGCGAGTCGCCTGGACCGGGCGCGACTCGCGTACGGGTCTGATTTTTATACATTTTTGTGTTCGAAATCGTTATAAATCGCGTACAAATATAGATTAATTTATACTCGGTTGATATTTTCGATATTCGTCGTATTCGATATTCGATTATAAAATCGATATCGAATATTCGGAATGACTTTAGAAAAGGTTTTGAAAAAAGTTTGTTTTTGAACGAAAAGATGTAAAAAAGATTTTGAACGAAAAGTTGTAAAAAAGATGTAACGATTTCGTCGAAAACTTAATATAATTCTTTTGATACGATATTCGATTATATAAAATCGGTATCATATTTTAAGAATATTCGATATATGAAAATAGTTTTAATAATATCGATATTAGAAAATAAAAGAACAAAAAATCGACGAAAGACCCATACAAAAAACGAGAGAAAGGGAAGAGACGGGTTTGATTTACACCCTCAACCTACATGCTTTGTATTCTCGGTATAGGGCTCGTCGGACAGTGGCTTAGGCACGGGAGCGTCGAGATGATGTGGGTGAGTTAAGGTGTCGGTTTTTTGGAGCGTTTTTGTGTGTGTATGAGGGATCGGCCGGTTTGGACGGGATCGGTTTCGTCGGATTTTTGGAATTACTTCGGGATTATGTCGGGACTTCGAATGTCGCTTTTTGGCTGCTGAAAACTTAGGATTTTCTCGGTATTTTCTGTGTTTATAGTGGCTGGAAAACGAGGTAATTGATGTCTTTTTTGTGTTGGTGTGATGTCCTATTTATAGGAAGTCTCCGACCTTGGTTTAGGAGAGTTTGAATACCGCTAAGGATAGGAAACGAGGGAATTTGAGGGAAATAAGAATTCCGCTTTCTTGTGAAGAAAGAAAGGGAAATCTCGGCTGACTTGGGCTGTATTGGCCGAGTATTTGGTACTCGGTCAATGTCTGAATCGGTTTCCGGATAGAATTCCTACTTGAGATCGAATTCTACCTTAAACGGAATTGTTTATTATTTTTGTATGGCTGATTTTTGTAGGAATTTGGGCAGAAGTGGGACGCGTGAGACATCACGGTCGGTCCACAAGTCTCGGGAAATATCTTTGACCGGGTTTGACTCGGTCGCTAAAAGACGGTTTTACCCCTGGTGACGGTTTCGACCCAAATTAGTGTTATTTGACTCGAAACGACCCACTGGGCCTGGATTTGAGGTTGGTTTTGTGAGATTTGTGCTCCTTAAAATGTCTAAGCCAAATGTCCATGATTACAAGCCCATATCCGAGTCTGTCAAAGCACGTTTGCGTCCTATCATCATCGGGTGTTTGGCGGGAACTACTATAGACACCTAGCGGTCAAATGTGGGTGTCTACAGAGCCCCCACTCTGACTGAGGCTTGGACAAGGCAAAAGTCAGAGTAGCTACCAGGTCAATCAAGGATTAAAACCTGGCAGCCTTCCGATCGGGTCGTTTTGGGTCCATTAGACCTGCGTAAAGGGCTCGCCAGCCACGGAATAGGAACCATACCTGAGCTGATGCTGATAACGTCGCGGGAGCTTGCCTAGGAAGCTATGGGTATACCTGTGTGCAGATATATCCTGTCTTAGAATTGCGCGGGAGTTTTTCCACTAGGGAACTTAGAATTCTCGGGAGTCTTGAGTGTACCTGTATGCTGACATAATTTGTATGTAACATTTAGGCGAAACACTGACTTGTGCTGGGGAAAAAGACGATTTTTCGAAAATTTTGAAAATAAAAAGGCTGAAATTTTTTTGAAAAGTTTGGACATAAGGATGCTTGGGATGGCTTTGATTCCTAATCGGATTCTGACACGAATTCCTAGGATTTCCTTGTATGCCTAGGCGAAGGAGGAAAATTGGTAAAATCCTATTCCTGCGATGACTAGGAAGAGGGATATTCTATATTATAAATAGAGAGCTTTGGCTCCTTTAATTTTCATATTCTCACCCAAATCCTTTCTTTTATCTCAAAATCCCTTAGACTTTTTAGGATAAAATAAAAGAAACTATTCTTGCGATGGGTATTGACCATTTGACCGCAATGCTTCATGCGTGGGCCCAGGATTTCCGTGATGAAGATAGAGTCCAATTAACTCAAATGGGAATTGTGGCTTTATTCTCACTTCAGCGACTTAGGGTAGATTCGCATTTTCTTGATGCTTGCTTAGCCTTTTGGGATACTACCTTTCATGTTTTTGCATTTCCTCGAGGAGAAGTATGTCCTCTTCCTGAAGAGATAGCAGCTATTGGAGGGTGGTGCCCTAATGCTCGTCCTGCTATTCCTCCATTTTATCTCGATCCAAGGAGGAGGCTGAGGGATTTTCTAGGGTTGTCACATGCTGAGACAGCCCGTATGGTGAAAGGAAATTCAGTTTCCTTATTTGACTTGGCTGATAAATTTATGAACCCAGTGGGTGAAAGAATTACTTCTACCCATAGGCGTAGGGCCTTTGCTTTTTGTATGCTGCATAGGTACGCCTTCGAAGGTCGAATGGATTCTGACTCATGCTTAGGTGAGATCAGGCTGATCAGCATAGTTGATCAGATGGAGACAGGTCACAGCCCAGCTTGGCTGATAACTGGGGAAATTATTATGGGTCTTGATGCTAGGAGGCTTGAACCAAATCAACCGTTGACAGGGGGCATCCGTCTTTTGCAAGTATTTAATCTTTTTCCTCGAATAATTGCCCGATTTCCTGATTTTTTACGGTAATCCGAATTTCCCGGTTTTTTTCCTGAAATTTTCAATTTTCCGGTTTTTTCGAATTTTTGATTTTGCCGAATTTTTCGAAATTTTACGAAAATTCTTAATTTTTGAATTTTTTTTGAATTTTTTGAATTTTTTTGATTTTTCGAAAGTTTTTGACTTTTCGAAAATTTTGCAGACCTGGTTATTCGAGCGTCTGTCGATTATGGAGCCCCCGGTGAATATACCCAAATACCGCAGCAATCAGATTGGTTCAAGGTCTCGTCGAATAAGACCAAGTCATCCCGTAACTCAAAAATATTGGGATGAAGAGCTAACATTCCATGGTGGGCCTTTGATCAGGTGGAACGTCATTTGGTGGTTCCTTTCGAGACTGACGGGATTAGCTAGGAGAGACAAAGCCCGCTACCTAGTGATTTTGTCTTTGGATTGGACTGTCCATATTTATCCGGACCGTATCTTAAGACAGTTCGGTTCGTTTCAGGAGATCCCTGAGACTGAGGCAATAATTAGCGTTTCGATCCAATTGACGGACGCTATGTGTGACACGTGGCTACAGCGCTGGTTCACCCGTGTCATATGGACTATACCTCGCCCTTGTCACACCACTTGGGTTTCTGGATCCTATCGCAAATGGACTTCTGAAGAATCCGAGGAGGCCCGTAAAGCTTTGAAAACCGAAGAAACTCTTGATTTGGCCCGCCGAGAATCGGCCAAAAATAATAGGCGGTTCTTCGAGGTGACTCCCATTACCTTTGCTGAATCAGAGTCGGATTCCAAGTTAAAACCTAAGACCCAGACTAATGAGACTGGTGCTAGTGATTTGGAGGGAAGACTCGGACCGAGGAAGGCGGTCCGAGATAGGCTAGGCCCGCGTGATAATGAGGTGACCGGGGAGTCGAGTTTGAAGAAACGAGCCCGGGCTAAAGAGGTTCCCTTGGTGATCAGGGAGCGTTCACCTCCACCTCGACGCCGATGGACCGAAAAGGAAGCTAAAGGCAAAGGAAAGGGAAAAATGCCTTAGTTTTTTATTATTTAAGTATTAGTATTATTTTTTGTGATGTTTTTTTGATTTTTTTTTTGTAATTTTATTATTTTAAATAAAGAAAGGTTTATTAAAGAACCGTTCCTGTTTTTTCGATTGCAGTGGTTGTGCCCTTTTGAGGGGCTGCCTACGTATCCACAATAAATGGAATCAAACCAAACGTAGTTCAGACTGAATTAATTTGCAATTTCGAAATACATCAAGACTATTGGTTCAAGATGTTTGAAACAGTAGAATAAATAATTCTAGCTTTTGACTTGTCTTTAAAAGTTTGAAAAAAAGATGTTTTTTAATACACTTTTTGCAGATGACATTGAGAAAGGTGGGTTAAGGGTAATAGCGCTTCAGCTGGTCCAGGTTAGTTGGGTTGACAAACTCGTTCCCGTCCAGATCCGTTAGCATTACCGCTCCACCTGATAGAATCTTCTTTACCAGATATGGCCCAGCCCAATTAGGTTTGAATTTTCCCCTTGGGTCCACTGGTAATAAGGCTCGAACTGACTTGAGGACCAGATCTCCTTCTTTGATGTTTCTGGGCCTCACCCTTTTGTTGAAAGCCCGTTGGATTCTCTTTTGATAGATTTGAATATTATTGAGGGCACGAGATCGTCGTTCATCTAAAAGGACTAGCGAGTCATATCGTGCTCGAACCCAATCAGCTTCAGGTACTTGGCTTTCAAGTAGGATTCTGAGTGATGGTACTTCTAATTCAACAGGTTGGACTGCTTCCATGCCGTATGTAAGGTAATACGGTGTTGCCCCGGTCGCAGTACGAACCGAGGTTCGATATCCCCAAAGAGCAAATGGTATTTTGTCGGGCCAGTCTCGATAATTATCAGCCATCTTTTTGAGTATGGTGACAATTGTTTTATTAGCCGCTTCTACCGCTCCATTGGTTTGGGGTCGGTATGGTGAAGATGTATGCTTTTGAATTTTGTATTTGGTCAGCAAGGCTGCTGTTTCGGCTTGAAAATGGGTCCCGTGGTCACTAATGAATTCGTGTGGGATCCCATACCGGCATATTATCTTATTTTGAATGAACTTGGCAACATGGCTAGCGTTGAGAATACGGTAGGATTCAGCTTCGACCCATTTGGTGAAATAGTCGATTGCCACCAAAATGAAGCAGTGTCCTCCGGTTCCCGAGGGGTTTATCTTCCCAATTATGTCGATTCCCCATGTTGAAAATGGCCATGGTGACGTCATGGTGTATAGCAAGGATGGTGGCATATGTTGTACATTGGCAAAAATCTGACAGTTATGGCAATGTCTAACATATTGTTGACAATCGGTTTCCATGCTATTCCAGTAGTAACCGAGCCTCATGATCTTCCGGGCCAGCATCTGGGCGTTCATGTGTGGACCGCATTCGCCATCATGGACTTCAGCCATAACTTTTTCGGCATTGGTTTTGTCGACACATCGGAGGAGAGCCCCCTGTGCTGTCTTTTTGTAGAGTTGCCCATCGTCAGTGCGGATGAACTGGGTTGCCAGTCTTCGCAGGGCTTTTTTGGCTCGGTTGTCAGCTTCGGGTGGATATTCTCCGGTTGCTAGGTATGTTAGTACAGCTTGATACCACGGCTCGGGATCGGGTATCTCGACCTCCTCGATGTCGTGGATATATGCTGGCTCGGACCGTCTTTCGACACAGATCGGCATACTGGTCATATGATCGGGAATGTTTAGCAAAGATGCCAGTTTTGAGAGTGCATCTGCGAATTGATTTTCTTCCCGAGGTAGGTATATATATTCTACCTTGTGGAACTGTTTCTCGAGATCCCGTACTCGTGCTTGGTAGGCCACGAGATTAGCATTTCGAGTTTTCCATTTTTGAAGCGCTTGATTAATGACCAGGGATGAATCACCGTGTACTCGGAGGTTTGTGACCCCTAAGTCGGCGGCGGCTTGTAGCCCGTGGATACATGCTTCATACTCAGCGGCGTTGTTAGTGACGTCGAAGTCCAACTTGATGGATACGGGAGTGTGTTCCCCTTTTGGTGAGATTAGGAGGATCCCGACTCCAAATCCTCGGAAATTGGATGCCCCGTCAAAGTACAAGTCCCATGCTTCGGTATCAGTGTGGAAAATGTCTTCGTCTGGGAAGGACCAAGTGTCGATGTGTCCTTCCTCGGTTATGGGACTGTCAGCGAGAAATTCGGCTACTACTCGTCCTTTAATGGCTTTCAGTGGTACGAATTTTAGGTCGAATTCTGCCAACATCAGGGTCCATCTTGATATCCTGCCGTTGAGGATGGGCTTCTCGAAGAGGTACTTGATGGGATCCATTCTGGATAGCACTTGCACCTCGTGGCTGAGCATGTAATGTCGGAGCTTCTTAGTGGCCCAGACCAAAGCTAAACATGTCTTTTCGAGCATAGTGTACTTACACTCGTACTCTAAAAACTTTTTGCTGATGTAGTAAATGGCTCGTTCTTCGGAGTTAACCGTTTGAGCTAACATAGCCCCCATGGCTGTCTCTGTCGTAGTTAGGTATAGCGACAAAGGCAAACCGTGCTGAGGTGGCATTAGGACCGGTGGTGAGGCCAAAATTTCCTTGATTCTATCAAAGGCTGCTTGACATTTGTCATCCCATAGTAACCGTTCTCCTATTTTCAGCTTCTTGAAGATCGGTTCACACACCATGGTTAGCTTTGAGATGAACCTGCTAATGTATTGGACTTTTCCGAGAAATCCTCTTATCTCTTTTTCGGTTCTAGGGGGCTGCATCTCGGTTATGGCCTTGATTTTGGTTGGATCGACTTCTATACCTCGTTGGCTGACGATATGACCCAGTAATTTGCCGGATGTTACCCCGAAACTGCATTTCTGAGGGTTTAGCCTCATGTTGTATTTGCGAAGTCGGGTGAAGAACTTTCTCAGGGCGGTGATGTGACCGTCCCTGTCTTTGGATTTGACGATCATGTCGTCCACATAGACTTCCACTTCCTTATGCATCATGTCATGCAATAGAGTCGTGGCGGTTCGTTGGTAGGTGGCCCCGGCATTGATGAGACCAAATGGCATAACTGTATAGCAATAAGTACCCCAAGGTGTAATGAAGGTGGTCTTATCCATATCTTCTTCTGCCATTTTTATCTGATTATATCCCGCATACCCGTCCATAAATGATAGAAGGGCATGATCTGCTGTGTTGTCCACCAGTATATCGATGTGTGGCAACGGGAAATCGTCTTTCGGGCTTGCTTTGTTAAGATCCCGAAAGTCTACACAGACTCGAACCTTACCATCCTTTTTAGGGACTGGTACTATGTTTGCAACCCAATCTGGATACTCAGAGACTCGTATAAACCCAGCTTTGAATTGCTTGTCGACTTCCTCCTTGACTTTGAGGGACCATTCGGGCCTCATGCGTCGGAGTTTTTGTTTAACCGGCTTGAACCCTTCCTTGATTGGTATATGGTGCTCGGCTATTTCGCGATCAATCCCCGGCATGTCCTTGTAGGACCATGCGAAGACATCTTTGAATTCTTGAAGGAGAACTGTGAATTGTTGTTTCTCCTCGGGATCTAAGGATAGTCCTATCTTAAGCATCTGAGGCTCTAAGGTTGTTCCCACGTTGATGGATTCGGTGTCTTCGATTACCGGATTGCGGGATTCCCTTTGCTCTAGTTGCTCGATCAGATGTGGAGGCAAGGATGCCTGTTCGTCGGGTTTCTCAATGTCATTGCACATAAAATTTTTGAAATTTTGAAAATGAGACAAGTCGTAAGCAGAACGGTTGTTATTATTGATCATGAATTGAGAAAAGAGCTCGAAAAGAGCTGCCATCTGATCACTAGTCAGTGGCGGGATAGGTAGGGTGCCCGGGACAGACCCCGAGGCACCAGGAATGGCTAAAGGAAAAGGAGGAGTTACAGGACTGACCCTAGCACCAGACTCACTAGACTCAATCTTAGACTCTGACTCGGACTCTGACTCAGACTCAGACTCAGATTCTGGCATCTCTCCTTCTCCTGTGATCAGCTTGTAAGTTTTTCCTTGACTGTCAGTCCATTTGACAGTCTTCCTCCAAGCTCTGGTTCCAGACCCGACCTCCGAGATTAGCTTGGACGGATCAAAGGTGCGACTGCGGAGTATGAGGCTGACTAGCTCTTCCTTTGGCGTTGGAACTGCGAGTTCTTCTCCAAAAAGTAACCCTAGCGCGGGCTCGGCATTCTTAGCATCTTCGGATTGGATGAGAGCGAAGATGTCGTCTGGTATGTAGTTGCAGTCCTGGGCCAAGTGGGTCCCAGGGCGCGTGGGCCGATATAGGCCAGTCTGAGCAGTCTCGAATACTGGAGTGACGAAGGTGACCTTACTGGTTTCAGTCTGGCCCATGTTTTCTGGAGTTAGGGTGAAGCCCAAGCCCGTTTGAGTCCTCCCATTGTTCAGAACTTCGAGAATTTTTCCGGCGGGGAGATCGGGCCTTGAGGTAACTCCTGGTAGAAAGCCCAGATTCTGTAGCATTCGGTCTAGGGGGACGGTGAAATAAGGGCGGAAGAGATGATCTTCTTCGATGGCTCCTATGAAATCGAATCCCCATAGATCGGTGCGGCCCGAGGTGTTGCAATTAGCCACAGTCATAGGTGTGGCTTCTATAGTGATGACGGTGTCACGCAAAGGCAGCTTGATTTTCCGATGCAAAGTGGAGGACACGGCCCTGGTTGCATGGATCCAAGGTCTTCCTAGAAGAAGGTTAAAGGAAGAAGTCACGTCGATCACTTGAAATTCCAGCTCTTTCTCTATCGGGCCGGTTATGATAGTGAGTTTTGTGGCCCCGGCTACTGACTTTGGACTTCCGTCAAAAGCCTGAATGGTTTGAGCTGTTGGAATATAGTCGGCCTCGGTGATGCCGAGGGCTTTGGCGGTCCTTAAGGGAAGGACGTTGACTGCTGACCCGTCGTCAATTAGGGTCATGGGTAGGTACTTTCCACGGCAGATAACCGTGATGTAGAGGGCCATGTTGTGGGCCGGCTCGAATGGTGGTAGATCAGCATTGGAGAAGGTGATCAGTGGGCCTTCTTCTATGGATCTGCTTTTTAGGTGGGGTAGGACCGTGGCTACCATTTCAGCTGGAGTAGCCATAGAGTCGATTTTGACCTGATCGAGGGCCTTAGTGAGTGCCTCTCGATGTTCTTGGGAGCTAACTAGGAGTTGCCATATAGAGAGGTCAACTCGAGTTTTGCTTAGCTGCTTTACAAGAGCCTTTTCAGGAGTTGGTTCTTCCGGAGCAGACTCTACTTTAAGTGGTTCAGCGATGATGAGGGCTTGACTAGTGGCTAAGGCTTTGGACTTAACCTTCTGAATCTCCTCATGTGTGATGGGGACAGCTTCCCCTCTGGTGAGGTAGACATCATCTTCATCATCGCACCAGATCCCGTTTATTTGTGGGATAAATGGGGAAATGAGGTGTGAGCAATCCACTACTTCTCCGGAAAAGATGGCATGAGTGGCCAATGGGTTGTCTTTGTTGTTGGGCTTACCCCCGGGTAAAAGGATTTTCCCGCTTTCAATGAGATCCTGAATAAGATGCTTCAGTTTCCAACATTTCTCGGTATCGTGCCCCTTACCACGATGATAGTGACAGTAGGCCTGAAGGTTGTAGGCCTTAGAGCGACGTTCAACCGGGGTATCCGGTGTTGGGCCTATCGGAGTGATCAGGCCTTTTGATGATAACCTCTGCAGGGCGTTTTCATAGGTAGTGCCTATGTCGGTGAATACCCGGGGAGTAGTAGTCTTCTGGGATGAGGTATCGAGTGCGTTTACCTCATCGAAAATGCTACGAGTGGCAGCAGTAGTAGCGGGCTTGCTCGTTGATGAACTAGCCCCTTGGTATCCCTTAGTGGAGGCCTTAGTGAGGCTTTCCAATCTTAGATCATCCTCGATTCTTGTTCCCATTTCAGTTAGGACCGCGAAGCTAGGTATGATGGCGTATCGGAGATGGACCCGGTAAGCTGGAAGTAGGTTCTTGACAAAGGCTTCAACTAGCACCTTTTCACTGGGCTTATCGACCATTTTGACACTTTCAGCCCTCCAGCGTTGAAGGTATTTGGTGAATCCCTCCTTAGGTTCCTGGGCCATTACTTCCAGGGTGCGCATGGTGGTCTGAATTTCCGTATTGTCGGCGTAGTTCCGAGCGAATTCCGTTGCCACGTCATCCCAAGTTTTGTATTTCTTGGGATCGAGTCGGTAGTACCAGGCCCTTGGGTGCTTCTCGAGAGAAGAAGCGAATAGGTGCTTGAACATGTTGGACTTAACCCCTTTAAGGGCCATGAATTCCTTGAAGGCCCGAATGTGGTGGACCGGGTCTTCAGTACCCTCGAACATTGGCAAACCCGTCAGATTGAGGTTGGTGGGTAGTTCATCGGTCAGTGGGGTATAGATCCTAGCATTCTCCGTATGGATGGAGCTTTGGGTTGTCAAGTGGACCTGTTCTTGCAGTTTGAGGACTGCACCGGCCAATGCGGCTAAAGGCCCGTCATCATCGATCGAAGCGTTGGGGGTTCCCTGTTCTACGGCACTAACCCGAGTAATGATGGCGATCTGGTCTTCCCGTACCTTCCTCAGTTGGTCTTGGATTTGGGCCAACGAGGCTGTCAATTCGTCTATGGCTTTTTGCGTCATGGCTCGAGTGTGGGGTGACCTGTCTGTAAGGGCACCGCGTAATCAGTAACTGACCCAGATCTTAGAATCAAAAGTACATCCCGAGCAAGAAAAAGAGACTAGACTAGAAAGAAGACCGGAGACTGACTTCTAAATGGATGACACGTGAGTGGTGGGCCTTCCTTAGGATTCGGCAGAGTGGGCCTAGTCCTGTTCGAAGGAAGGTCTATGTGAGAAATCCCCAGACTTTAGACTCGAGTGTGTAAACGGGCTTCCCTTTGTAGGAGTTAGTCCTACGAAGGTGGGTCGTGCCTTGACAAGTAAGGCGGACTAGGATGGGGTGGAAACCCGTGATATAAGATCGACGGAGTTTCGACGCTATAGACTCTAACTTATGACAAGACTCTAACTTATGACAAGACCCGACACTGCTAAATACGGGAAGTCCTAAGTGGAAGAGGGTTTTGAAAAGAAAGTTTGGATTTGAAAACCGAGCAAAGGTCGGATTGTAAGACCCGATTTTTTTGAAAACCGAGAAAAAAGATTATCGGGCCGAGATTCCGGGCTTCTTTTTTGAAAAGGTTTGGACAGCATACCGGCTAAAAATAGGCTATTTTGAGTCAAAATCATAAGTCCTAAATTCGGCAGCTTTCCGGGTTTTTGAAAAATGGATGGGTTTTGAAAAGATGTAATTTTTTGAAAATGACGGTTTTTGAAAAGACCAAAGGAGATCAGGTAGCATGTAGTCATAGAATCAGTATAACGACGCCATGTATGCTCTTAGTCTAAGTCTCGGTCGGTCTAAGAGGGTCTATACCAACAACGATCGCTTTCTCGTACTGAGGACGGACTCCCTAAGCCGAGTTGGTCTTAGGACATGCCGCATAGTCTAAACGAGTTCCGCCATCGAAGTCTTTAGTGCACCCTAGTGGGAATGCACCGTGGTATAGTGGGACGTCGGTCACAAGTAACCGGCCCGGGATAGAACGGGGTTATGCATGAACCATTGAACTAAAACGTGTACATTACTAATCGAACGATTTCTTTTCGAGTCTCACCCTGAGGATGCCGATGGTAAGTGACACATCAGTTAATCCCCAGCGGAGTCGCCAAATTGTGGACATGACATAGGTCCACCCCGACGCGGCGAAGCGCGGGTTTTGGGGAGGCGATAGAATTTCCATATGAGATGGATCGAATAGAATTTTAAATCGAAGTTAGGAGTCGCCACCGAATTTTATGGTTATTCGGAACCGTTCGAACCCACTCTATGTCGTAGTGGGCCATACTTAAAGCCTGGCCCATTTCCGATGTCAGAGTTTATTGGGTTCGTCCCTTAGCATATCGATACCGATGCCGACTGGGCGGTTAATCGTATATTGAATGACTCTCGTTGCCAATGGTTTCGGACATCCGGAAACCACGGTTCTGAGTAAGGGGTGAGGGTACGTGTTGGGAAGTTCAACGAGAACACCCAACCCCGCCCGCACTTAGCGGCCTTTACTAAGATATCGTTCGATTTTGGTGTACACGCGTTAGTTCGACGATGAAATGATATGCAGAGATTATTTTCCTAAGACATGTGAGGAAAAAAAATAAATAAACGGCTTGCTAAGTCGTTTAATGCATGTTAAACTACTAACGTCGAAGTTATTTTAGCATGTGAGCTCGTTTTAGTCTAATAAAACGATAAAAAGAAAATATGAGAAAAGTTGCTACAAACACGAGAAAACGAGTTAGTAACGATTGAATAAATATATGAAATCGAGAAAATGAAAATTAATCGAAATCTGAAAAGATAATTTAAAACGTTGTTTTGTATAAAAACGATGTTCGAGAAAAGAAAATAAAAAAGGGTGTGTCTCGGCCGAGAGCCGCGCGACTCGCCCGGGATCCATGCGGGTCGCGTGGAGGCCTGTTTTTCGACGACGGTTTTCGAAAAAGTTTTGATTAAATCGCGTACGAATATCGCATAATTCGTACCCGACTTAATATTCTCGATATTCGTTATATTCGATAGTTGACTATGAAATCAATATCAAATATTTGGAATAGTTTTAGAAAAGATGTAAATTTAGAAATCGTTTCGTAAAATAATAAAAATAAACGAACGAAAACTAAAAAAAAAAAGGTCTCGGATCACAGACTCGTGCGCGAGTCGCCTGGACCGGGCGCGACTCGCGTACGGGTCTGATTTTTATACATTTTTGTGTTCGAAATCGTTATAAATCGCGTACAAATATAGATTAATTTATACTCGGTTTATATTTTCGATATTCGTCGTATTCGATATTCGATTATAAAATCGATATCGAATATTCGGAATGACTTTAGAAAAGGTTTTGAAAAAAGTTTGTTTTTGAACGAAAAGATGTAAAAAAGATTTTGAACGAAAAGTTGTAAAAAAGATGTAACGATTTCGTCGAAAACTTAATATAATTCTTTTGATACGATATTCGATTATATAAAATCGGTATCATATTTTAAGAATATTCGATATATGAAAATAGTTTTAATAATATCGATATTAGAAAATAAAAGAACAAAAAATCGACGAAAGACCCATACAAAAAACGAGAGAAAGGGAAGAGACGGGTTTGATTTACACCCTCAACCTACATGCTTTGTATTCTCGGTATAGGGCTCGTCGGACAGTGGCTTAGGCACGGGAGCGTCAAGATGATGTGGGTGAGTTAAGGTGTCGGTTTTTTGGAGCGTTTTTGTGTGTGTATGAGGGATCGGCCGGTTTGGACGGGATCGGTTTCGTCGGATTTTTGGAATTACTTCGGGATTATGTCGGGACTTCGAATGTCGCTTTTTGGCTGCTGAAAACTTAGGATTTTCTCGGTATTTTCTGTGTTTATAGTGGCTGGAAAACGAGGTAATTGATGTCTTTTTTGTGTTGGTGTGATGTCCTATTTATAGGAAGTCTCCGACCTTGGTTTAGGAGAGTTTGAATACCGCTAAGGATAGGAAACGAGGGAATTTGAGGGAAATAAGAATTCCGCTTTCTTGTGAAGAAAGAAAGGGAAATCTCGGCTGACTTGGGCTGTATTGGCCGAGTATTTGGTACTCGGTCAATGTCTGAATCGGTTTCCGGATAGAATTCCTACTTGAGATCGAATTCTACCTTAAACGGAATTGTTTATTATTTTTGTATGGCTGATTTTTGTAGGAATTTGGGCAGAAGTGGGACGCGTGAGACATCAGGGTCGGTCCACAAGTCTCGGGAAATATCTTTGACCGGGTTTGACTCGGTCGCTAAAAGACGGTTTTACCCCTGGTGACGGTTTCGACCCAAATTAGTGTTATTTGACTCGAAACGACCCACTGGGCCTGGATTTGAGGTTGGTTTTGTGAGATTTGTGCTCCTTAAAATGTCTAAGCCAAATGTCCATGATTACAAGCCCATATCCGAGTCTGTCAAAGCACGTTTGTGTCCTATCATCATCGGGTGTTTGGCGGGAACTACTATAGACACCTAGCGGTCAAATGTGGGTGTCTACAGTTTCCAACAATGCTCGGCCTCGTATGATCATTCGTTGTTCTCTATGCGTACACCCGATACCGAAGTTCATGTCCTCGTTTATGTAGACGATTTGGTCATTTGTGGCGGCAATTCCGCAAAGATCACCCAATTTATAGATTATTTAAGCTTTTGCTTCTACATGAAGGACTTGGGTCCCCTCAAATATTTTTTGGGTCTTGAAATTGTGCGTACAACACGGGTATATTTGTCTCTCAACGAAAATACGCCCATGATATCCTCACCGAATCTGGACTCCTTTGCGCAAAACCAACAACCACTTCCATGGAACCTAACCATCGTCTCGCTCTATCCACTGTCGATCTACTACACGATCCACAACCATACCGACGTCTAGTTGGCCGGCTAGTCTATCTCACTATCACTCGGCCAGAGCTCATTTACTCGGTTCACATTTTAGCTCAATTTATGCATGCCCCGACCATCGATCATTGGAAAGCAGCCCTACATGTTGTTCGATACACTAAAAATGCTCCTGGACAAGGTTTGCTTCTTCGTTCCGATAGCAATTATCTCTAACTACATGCTTATTGTGACGCTGATTGGACAAGTTGTCCCACTAGTCGACGCTCACTTTCAGCGTACCTCGTATTTTTGGGTTCATCTCCTATATCTTGGAAAACCAAGAAGCAAAATACGGTCTCTCGTTCATCTGTCGAGGCTGAATACTGGTCTATGGCTTACACAACCTGTGAACTAAAATGGCTAAAAGGCCTCCTCGTCTCCCTCGGCATACCACACACAAAACCTATTCAACTTTTGTGCGATGGTCAATCCGCTCTCTACATTGCCCGAAATCCGGTATTTCATGAAAAACGCACGAAACACATCGAAATAGATTGTCATTTTATTAGGGACGAGATTTTGAAAGGCACTATATCTCCAAGCTACGTCCATACAAAAGGTCAGTTGGCCGATATTTTCACTAAAGCCCTTGATCGCATACCATTTACCGATCTCTTGTCCAAGTTGGGTGTCTCAACTCTCCACACTCCAACTTGAGGAGAGGGGGTAATAGAGCTGAAAGAGCCGCTGCATATCTTGCTCTCATATGGCAACAATCTCAAGTTTCCGTCATTATATATTTTATAGCTGTTAGCCTTTATTCATCCCGTAAATAGTTTATTCTTTATGTGTATATATACCTTTGTATCTTATGTAATTGGCAGGCAACTGAAAGCAATAATACAATAATATATTTGTTCAACACCCGATTCATATTAGTTTTTCCCAGTAGTGATAGAGATAGAGTCTATATATGTGAAACAAGTATCGATTAAGGATATGTAAAAAAAAGGAAACTACTGTGCGTACCTAAAACCAGTGTCCATGACTTGGATGAATGACTGCGCTACAATTCCATATGAACTAGTCTCTGAAATGCCTTAGGGTCTTGCTATCAGAGAAGCAATGACAAAAATAAAGACAAGTGCTTCTTACTCTCAAGTACAGAAAAATCAAGGACCATTAAGCATCAAGCATGTAGCCACTGTCTCTACACTCACCTTATCAAGGTGACAATCACTCCTGTTTTCAGTCCAAGGTGAAATACACACTACGTTAGATTAATTAGGACTAAACCCAAATAACTTGACAGAGAGGTTAGCTTACGATGCTACTCCATCAGCATTAGCATCCAATCCGCGCATCAACACCACATAAATGAAATAATGAATACAAGGTGAAATACACCATACATCAAGAGAACGTTGAGCTACTTTATTTTTTTCACTTATTAAATGGAGTACCGATAAATAATGAAAGAGACGGGTGAACTTAATTCAAGTAGCTGCTACTATCGGTATTCTATTGATTTTAAAACATATGTTACAAAAAAAGTTGTTGAACAGTCTCTAAAGGGCCATGAAGTTCATAATGGAGCCCTTTTTCCTGATCAAGCAGCGCACAAGGAGTGCACCGCCTCCTATGAGGATGAAGTATTTGCTTCTTTTGATCTCTTAAAAATCAAGAAGAGAAACTGGGGATGGAAGAGAATCATATACTCCATCTTAGAAACATCACATTTTATGGTAATTTTAATCAATCTATAATCTCACACCTAGGTTAAACAGAAAACAAACCATTTCCTATAAGACATACGGATTAGAATAAGTCCCTAGACATAACATAAACAAATATACTCCAAACACATGATAAAAAATGCAGCAAAAATTGCACGCATTTCAACAAACGCTTCACAGGCATACATAAATATGAACGACCAGCACAAAAAATGCAATCTTTCGGTAATCCATTTCAATTCTAGCTAATATGAGTACAAGCAACTACAGCAAAATAAGAGCCAATTGCGATAAACTAAACAAGAATACGTGCCTGATTTTTATGGTTCAACCAGCAAAAAAGTAGTATAATTAGCAAGTACTTGTAAACTAAACGAATAAAAGGCTTTTTTTATTCTAGTAGTATAGAACGCAGATATTGGTAATCATCCGCACGAAATTCATCGTCATTCTTAGGAGATACGTATATAATAGAATATCTTTGGTTTTCGATTGCAAGCAGAATGCATCTTTGCTCTTCAGACCTCTGTAACATCCTTCTGCAATAGCATTCCTTGTGCAGGTGTGCTTCAGTTGAGTATGTTGGATTCTTGACACTTTTATTATTTAGGAGATCAAGGAGAGATCTTGAGTAACACAAAGTACGAGCAGAATCAATCTCCAGCATTTTCATCTAGCACCTTGAAACATCTCGAGAGACATTTAGCATTTTCATCTCCAGAGATGTGATTTTTCATGAATCAATCTTCCCTCATCATTCCCCTTCACTGCACTCTTTTAATCTCACTCCTGAAATTTCTCCTGAATCAATTTCTTCACTCCTTTTCTCAAAGATTATCACTGTCATCCTTCTTACCTCTCTCCTAACCATTGTGATCATACCCTTACATCTCTTTGTGTTACCGCTCCTGTCAATAGCCCTTCCCTTTGCTGTAATGTCAGTTCCAATCCCTTGCTAGACACTAGGTCACTTTCCCCTATATGCAGTAACCTCAGAGTTACTCCCAAGCTGCTGAGTTCCCTGAATGGAGGGATGCTATTGCCAAGGAGTTTTCTGCTCTTGAAGCCAATCACACTTGGCGGCTTGTTCCTTTTCCTTCAGGCAAAAAGGCCATCAGTTGTAAATGGGTCTTCAAGGTTAAGCACAAGTCCGATGGGTCTATAGAAAGGTATAAGGCTTGCTTGGTGGTTAAGGGGTTCACACAGAAAGAAGGCATCGATTATACTAAGACCCTCACCTGTTGTAAAACTAACCACCATTCGTTGTTTAGTTGCTATTGCTGTCAAACAGAATTGGCCTATCACTCAATTGGATGTCAATAATGCATTCCTTCATGGTGACCTCCATGAGAAAATCTACATGAAGCCTCCTCCTGGTTTGCTCCTTCATGATGGTTTGGTTTGCAAGTCGGAAAAGTCACTTTATGGTTTGAAGGAAGCATCACGACAGTGGTATGCTAAACTCAGTTCTGCCCTGCTTTCAAAGGGATACCGTCAGTCTCTCAATGATTATTACCTCTTCTCTAAAGAACCAGATGGGAAGAAAGTCTACCTGGTAGTGTATGTTGATGATATCCTCATCACAGGTAATCATCTTGATGAAATATCTCGCCTCAAATCGTTTCTGGACTCTACTTTCAAGATTTAGGATCTGGATTCTTTGCATTTTTTCCTTGGTCTGGAATTTATTTCTACTCCTACTGGGCTTGCTGTTACTCAACAGAAGTTTACCATGGAGTTGTTAACTGAATTTGAGTGTCTCCACTCCAAACCAGCTTATTTTCCTCTTGATATCACAAAGAAGCTCACTCCCACTTCTGGTGACTTACTCCCTAATCCTTCTCAGTATAGAAAATTGGTGGGGAAATTGAATTATCTCACCCACAGCATCTTAGTCAGTTTATGGCTCAACCTCGCACCTCTCACATGGATGCAGCTCTTCACACCTTGAGATACTTGAACAAGTGCCCTTCTCAAGGCATTCTCTTCAACAGTACTTCAGATTTTACTTTGGAAGGATATTGTGATGCTGATTGGGCATCATGGCCTCTTACCAGGCGATCCATCAGTGGGTTTGTTGTGTTTCTGGGTAATAGTCTGGTGTCTTGGAAGTCCAAGAAGCAACAGACCATATCTTTATCCTCAGCAGAGGCGGAATATAGGTCACTGAGACGCATCACTGCTGAATTGGCTTGGCTTACCAGACTACTCATGGAGCTAGGTGTTACTGATATTACTCCAATCCCATTAGGCGGCTATTCACATTGCTCGCAATCCCGTTTTCCATGAGAGGACGAAGTACATTGATTTAGATTGCCACTTTGTTAGGGAAAAGTTGTTGGTTGGACTCATCAATCTTTCTTATGTTCCTACTCAAATGCAGTTGGCTGATATACTTCCCAAGGGGTTGCCAGGACCTCAACATCATGTTCTTCTTTCCAAATTGGGTGTTCATTCTGTGTCCTCCAATTTAAGGAGGTGTTAACATATATGATGTCTGACAAGAGCAACCACCTTGATGAGTTGGTTACAAGTTAGTTACAAAAGTTGTTGCAAAGTTTGTTATAGAAAGTTGTTACACATACTTGTATATAAATACAATAAGATGTAATTATCTAATTCAATTAATATACATAACCAATTTTATTTTGTCTGGTTTTCTCTCAAATTCTTCCTCTGTTACTTTGTCTCTGTTGGTCGTCTTCATCACAATACTCGAGGTTCTAAGCTTCATCAATGGAGGTAGATTGATTCCAACACTGAGAGGATTAAATCGAACCAAGGAATTAGAGAAAGTGGTGGGAGTCAAATAAATATCATGAATCCATGTACGAGTGCAAGTTAAAAGACATAAACAGAGTTGGACCAGAATGTTTCCTCGGAAATTTTTCGACTGCAAGCAGAACTCATCTCTCCTGCAGCAGCATTCTTTCAATCAACTAGCAACACTACCTTTGTTATGTTTCTGGACTGCTAACAGCTACAGATACACACAGACAGCATTCACACACAGAATGGACCACAACACCTCTAAAGAAGAAGCAATTTAACATCACAAGTTCATAAAATAACAACGAAAGAACAAACTTTAGGTCAATATATAGGTCATTTACTTTGTCGTGGGATTTCATCTCATTGCCAGCAATAACAGCATAATGATGATCTCCAAACTTTCAATCAATCCACCCGCTTACAATTCTCGAAATTTCAATTTCAACTTACAAGAAATCAATTAGGCTACTGATCGAAATTCCAAATAACCAAGATGAAAACAATTTTGTCCAACGTTTTTCAAATCTTACAGGTGTTAGTGATCAAATAGTCCTTCCTAGCTTGGATCGGGCAATAAATAACCAAGATGAGAACAACTGCCATATTAAGGAAGATCTAATAACCCTGAAATCGAACAAAGTCAAGAAAACAAGGATACTAATAAACCATAATACCAGAAAACAATATTTACGACCTTTTTAGCTAGGATCGGGGGCAAAAAATAATCAAAGATATTACGAGTAACTTTTACCGCTTGGAATTCCAAGTAACATGTCAAATATGTTGGCACTTTCCATTTCATCCCAACCTGCAATTATAATAAGACACTGAACGCGAAAGCAGGAAATCAAAGATATTAATTTTTTGTGAAGGCTGCCACAAGATCTGCAAAGCAATCAACAAAATGTGATTGCAATGAGATAGTACTGCATTGCTATCCTGCAGTCTGCTTAGAATTCCAGGGTGTTTGCTTGAGGTTCGATCACGATAGCCTCCTCATTGATAAATGATGGGAGACTTCATTCCATTAGAAATTTGACAAATGCAGCTCTTATTACATCCTTTACCAACTCTCCTATCTCTGCAGGAATCCAGTGAATCGTACAAATAAGCATTTAGAAATCCAAATTTGACACATAAAAAGGCTGAGAAGGGAGGGGAGTGGGACTCAAAGTGGGGCCTTGACGTTAAACTTTCCTCTAAGACACCCCAAGTCTATCACCTTACAAAATTATAAACACCAGAATTCTTTTACAGCTCAGTCGCTTTTTTAAAACATATTCATATGTGTTCAAGGAGTACGAAATTGTGTATGCACACGCTGCACATCGCAACTCGTGAGCAAAGAAACAGCCTTCAACACACAGCTCAACAACGTTTAAAACAAGGGATTAACTTAAATTAGATAAATACAGGAATGCGGTCTCATTTACATTGAAAATTTGACAATCATAGAGGAATCAGAGCATCTCTTCTTACATAAGTTCTACAGATACCACATTTTTTTCCACAAAAGTAATAAAACCACCCATTAAACAAAGAATAATCCAAGGCCATTTATGAATTCAACACCCAATAGCATCATCAGTTTATTATTTCACCCCCAACACCTCTAAAGATGTTCCAGCAACAAGAGGGCAGTAGAAATTCAATACTCCGCAGTCATTTATGTTTCTGTGATGTCTAGATTTGTTGGTGGGTTAAGTGACTGTACTACTCCTCAACACTGCCACAAAATGTTCTAGTCTCAGTTTCAATGTTCCAAAGCTGCAACAATTCTACAATCAAATGAGAAAAACTGGAAAGGTAGACGAATAACAACAGTCAACATTCTTGCAATGTAATGTAAAGAACAAAGAACAAATGGAGAATCGTTTTATTAAAGAATAGAGAGATTCAAGAATGCTTGAACCAGTTACAGCAATAGCAACAGCAACAGCCAAAGGCTATACAACTAACCATGTTTCCTGAAACCCTGAGGCCTAATTGCCAGTACGTCAAAATACACAAAATATAAAACAAATCCCATGTAATCTCAACATAGCAGCTACCTAAGTTAGCTTTACAAAATTGCAGTGGTGGATCAAAAGTCAAAACCCCTAATTTTCAGTTTCAGAAGAAAGGAGCCCTGCAAGGCACTCCTTTCCTGCTTCTCTTCCTCAAACTAATAAGACTTGTATCAGGGTTATTACCTTCCTCAATCATAATCTTTTGCCTTTTGTGGTGTAGCTGCTGCCGCTGCTGCTGTAAGTCAGGAAAATTCTTCCTTTTTTTGTGCTCACCATCATCAGCAGCTACCATCGTAATCCCAACCCCGGCCTTGATCTTCAATTTAAGACACTTCTTCTTCTCCAATAACTCACCTCCACCACCTCTCTGTCCCTCACAAAGTAGAAGAATCCCATTTTCAGCTGCTAAGTCATCAAATGACCTTTTCTTTTTCTGCTCACCTTCATCACCAAATACCCTCGTAATTCCAACTCCCGGCTTTATCTTCAATTTAATGCCTGTCGTCGTCTCACACTTGTTCTCTTTCTCAGAAACCAGTACCCACTCTTGAAATGAAAAGTTCAGATTTTGGAGTGAACCCCCCATTACGCTTCAGATTTTTGTATGAATTTCAGGAATTTAAGTAAAAAAAACACACACAGAAAAGGGTATTACAGAGTTGGAGTCGTTGTTGTTGTTGAAGAAGAAGAAGAAAGAAGAAGAAGAGGAAAGAGTATGGGGGTAAGAAGATGAGTGAACAACGGTGAACACAGAAGTGAAATTAGGAATGAAGAAAATGTTGATCACCAAGTAATTAATTGGGTGAGAGTGTAGGGCTTGAGATGATGAGCTGTAATTGTGAAAACCCTTCTGAAGTTTACCGCCTTATATTTGCAACGGTCATATTATGTAGCCGGTAGCCCTATTTGGGATTGGAAGCAAGAAGATGAATTTTGTGTTTTTATATTCACTCCATATTTTTTATTTTCGTTTATTGATGCCTTGGGCTTGGTGTGATAATGATGTCAAAAAATATCGTTTTGTTCGTTAAATTTACCGATAAAATATTCGGTAATTATTCAAGTAAATAACATAATTTCATTAAAGAGAGACTCTTTATTCTTTAATTTTAGTCTTTTAGATTATGAAAGAATGAAATAAAATGATTCACCATAAGACGGAACTCACGTCCGACAAATTGCGTCTAAAAAAAATTAACAGCGATGGAAATTCAAAACATTACGACTAGGGATGAAATGGGTCCGAGACCCGAGTCTCACATCGTCACATGTAAGACCCAAACCCTTATAATAAAAAACGGAAAAACAAAGTTACAAATACCAGACATTTAAAGTGTTTAATTTTTTTTTGAAATCTCATATTTGAACCTTAAATCATATTGAGAAAATCGACTTCAGCCACTAAAACAAAATGGAAGTCAGACTCCCACAATTTCCTATAAGGTAAAACATCAAAGCCAAAATGCGCTACAGCAAGAGCAAACTTGTTTGCTTCGCGCTTAACCAAACACCAACGAACAGTAATAGAGTTTGTAATCAACTGCTTAATCTCGCTGCATGTTGCATATAGTTCACTACATCCTCCCTTTGCTTCTCGGAGAATATCAATCACTTGCTTGCAACCACTTTCGACTTCAATCCTCGTCATGCCCCGCCTAGTAGCCTCCCAAATCACCTCCGCTTTCGCCTCACTAGCTTCCACAACCTCTCGACCTCTCTGCGCAATGACCCACTTTACCTCCCCCTGGTATTCCTGCACACCACACCAACTCCCATTCCCCACCCCGATTCCGGTCGTCACCAGCCACCCTGAGACTCCTCTCGCCCATGCTTACCCGCGGACCTGCTATATATTGGCAGCCCTCCCGTCTGCCTCCTCAAGCTCCTTTCTTAACTCATCCACTCTTCTCCTTACTCCCTCCCTGGACACCCTCTACCCGTCAAAACCCCACAAATGTATAACTTCCCAAATATCCCAACATGTCACCATGAATTGTTCCCGGTCTCCCTCCTCCATCTCACCCCACAAATCCTCCACCCACTCCCTCACCCGGCCCATTTTCCTTCTTAATGTCCACCTCCAAACCATCCAATAACCCACCCAACCATACACCCTTTAAGAAGGTGGAGACAAGTCTCCACCTTGGAATGAATGGCATACTGGACAAATAATATCAAGAGACCGTACTCGAGAAGCCAACATACCTTTAGTGGGGATCACATCGTTACAAACTTGTCAGAAGAAAAGCTTCACCTGTTGAAGGACATTCACTCTCCAAACTCTTGTCCACAACCACTCCTCCTTGTCATAGTTCGATGGGCCTTCGTCTTCTACCCATCCCCCTAAAAGGAGGATGTAAGCCGATTTAATCGATTAGACACCATTCTTCTTCGGGTCCCAACACCACTCATCCCGCCTATATCTTCTTTTTGTCCTCATATTGAGAAATATGTCATGGTCATCAGGCAAAAAGAGCTCGTCGAGCCTAGTCACATCCCAACTGTGTCCCTGTTCAACAAAAAGAACACAAACCCGCAGCTCCCCCTCCACCATGTTCGCTGCCACCAGAGCAATAAGTAAGCGGGTCCTCCCTTCACCCACATATCCTGCCAGACCCGGGTATCGACCCTGTTGCCCACCCTTCTACGTGCCCCTTGCATCACCACCTCCCTTGCCTCCCAAATCCCCCTCCATGTATAGCTCGCTTTTCGTCCTAATCCCGCCTCTTCAAACGTGGTATCCGTGAAATAACGCGCTTTCAATATTCTACCCATCAAGGTACGACCCTCCCTCATCAATCTGCGCCGCAACCTGTGCATCCTTCCGTACACCCCCATTGCTTTTAAAATCCCACGACTATTGAGAATAATTAATCATTTCCCATTTTCGCCCCTTCTTCTTTCTATAATATTAAATCCCGTTGACATACTTTACAACTCACCAACCAAATACTTGTTAAACCCTTCTTCATCCATACCTCTCTAAACCCTAGCCCTTCATGAATTAGCCATTTTACTTCATTTCTTCGGGCTTTTCAACTTGAAGATCGAAGATTTTCTGTGGCCAATTCTTGGAAATCTAAGGAACAGAGTTTCTCTAATCAAGATTCAAGCCAAGCCTTCTTTCTCAAGCATTAAGGATGAGTAGTTTCTAGTGTTTTGTTTTCTCTTTTGCTTACTTTTTGCTTGTTTGGTTTCAATTTAGAGTTTCACCTCTCTTAAATGTTTACTGACAATCACCCTACATTGACCCAAATTGAACCAAACTCCATGGACACTAACCACGTTCTCAATCCACCGTGACCATTATCAGCCACCCATAGGTTCCTCTTCCCAGAGCTGCAACCCCTAGCCACCAATATGTACAAACAATCGGCCAAATCTACGGTGCTTGTCGGAGATCTGCTAAAGTTAGGGTTTGAGGAGGTAGATTTTAATCAGATTCTAATGCGATATCGAACCTCCGACTAAGCAAATCGACCGTTGGCTAGTTCAGGTTTGAGTGTTGAACTGGTGATGGTGCATGATGAATGATAAAGAATTATTGGGGATTGAAGATGATGATTACGATGTGTGATGATTATGCTATGTGAGATGGTGATGGGTTGATAATACTGTTTTGGGTTGGGAAAAAATATTGGGGTAATTTTGTCATTATTTAGTTTATTTACTAAATAACTAAGGAATTAAGTTAAATGATGATCGGAAATGAAATACGGTTGGATTTTGAAATATACGGAGTAATATAGGTGATAATTTGTAAAAAAACAAAATACATGGTGGTAATTTGTAAAATACCGTTACTACATTGTTGTATTTTGTAATTTTTTTCTTAAGCATATATGAAATTTTATGGGTATAAATTAAATTTTGGTAGTGAGTGGATTGTGGGTGAGACCCATTTATAAACTTGGATGAATTTGTACCATTGTTGACATTGGTTCATGAAGGTTAAGTTTGTTTCGCGGAGTTGTGTATCATAGTTAATCATATTTTTTTAGAAACTAGTTTTTGGCCCGACAATGCTCAGGCTGTACCGTCTGAGTTTTTTTTTCGCAGAAAGATATTTTGAAAAATGGTTTTTCCCTTCAAGATGACCGTCGTTTAATGTTGGTGGGTGTATTATACTTGATTTCCACATTTGATGTGAGTATAATTTTTTTGCATAAACGTGTAGATACTATTTTAATGAATGCACATTATTTATTATGCAAATAGAAAAAGATTTACAATAACTTACGGTGCATTTATTTACTTCATTTTTAGACACAATATTTATAATGGATCCAATTGTTAAGAAATCATGATTAAAAAAATAGAAAGGTACTCCCTCCGGTCACTATTTTTTGTCTCATACCTAAATATATATTTGTGAGCAGTATTTTATTGAAATGAGACAAAAAATAGTGACCGAAGGGAGTAGTTTTAAAATTGATCTGCTTTAAAATATATATATATAGAGAGTGAGGATCAAGTGAGTCCCTTTTTTTTATTTGAGTCCATGAGTCCTATTCTTAGCCATTGATCTAAAGAGGATGAATGGTTGAGATTGCATGTAGTAATTAAGGTAGTAACTACCATATTTTGGAAATAATATGAGAAAATTCTCTCTCCTCCCTAAATTACTGCCAACTGATATCTTCTTCTCTCTCATCTCATTCATTTTTTTTCATTCAAACACCCGCCTAACACAAAAACCCTTCACCTTCATCATCTCTCATCTCATTCAATTTTTTCACTAAACTCAAGCACACCCGAGCACTCAATCGCACAACTCAACTCAATCGCTCAAATCAACTCAATCGCTCACCTTCAACTCGAGCAAGGTTATATTGAAGCAGCTTTCTAACTTTAGCAAACATAATGAACAAGGTGCGATCGCGATTGTTGGAAAACGTAGACAAGTATGCGGACGCTAGACAAAAGATCATCGACGCTCCCAAGAGCAAGCCAACAAAGGGCCGAAAAAAATAACGTGTTTACTGAATCATGTCATCTCTTTTCTAACTACAAATTAATGGTTTGTATTCTTTAGTTACCTGTCTAATTACATTGGTATTTTGACTATCACCAATGCATTGAACCAGTTAAACTCTGTTACACTAACTAGTTGTACCTGTTACTCTAATTTACTGCTGGTGTTACTATGGGGATTACTGAAGTTAACCCAATTTTCTTTGGTCTCACAATCTGTGTGTTACACCGAAGCATTGTAAATGTTACTTTAATGAACAATTTATGTTACTTTAAGTTATTAATGGTGTTTGTACAATGATATTGCAATTAATTCCTCTGACGCATTATATATTGTTTTTTGAAGAACAAATGTTGGTACTTTGTCAATGAATGGAACCAATCCAAGTTATCCCCAGTTACTTTGGCAATGATTTTGTCTAAACAAAGCTGTTGTCTTCAGTTACTTCAATGCATTGTTTCCGTTACTGTAACAGACGAATAGTGTTACTCTGACACACATGAGATGTTACTCTAACAAAAAACACATGTATTAAATAAATATAGTGTTAAATGCACCGTAACACAGCGCTATGTGTAAAAAAAATTGTACAAAATTAGTTTTTCGTGTAAACCAGAAAAAAAGAAAAAATTCTTATAATGACAAAAAAACACGAGTATTCTCAAAACACTTGTTCATCCTCCTCGTCTTCCTCGGTGTCTTCTTCAGTTTCCTCTCCTTCGATGTCTTCATCTACTTCATCCTCGTCATCCTCATCATTGGTTGGCTTAGTAGGCTGTTTAGGCGGTCGTGCTGCGTACGGATTTGGACAGTTTCGTTTGGTTGGCTTAGTATACTTTCTCACATCAAATCCGCAAGCCAACGTAGATTTTGTAAAATTCCACTGCCTCATCAATTGTTCCGAATACTTGCTCCATGTACGGAGTGAAAACCTCACCCACATCTCTGCACCATTCCTGTGCATTCGGTTCTTTGCCAATGCTTCGTGCAAGAAATTAAAAAATGTCACGCCCATGGACATAAGTGTTACTTCAACTCATAAGTTGTGTTACTTTAACCCTTAAAGGATGGTACTCCAACGTCAGCGCCAAAAACCCTTTTCAGTTACGTGTTTGTGTTACTCTAATTAGAATTAGATATTACTGTAATTCATAACTTGTGTTACTTCAACGCCATGACTGCTTCAACATAAAGCAAACAATAATATCAGTGAAACAATAATATCAATGAACCATTGTTATTAATCCATGATTGATCAAATGAATCAAATTCTACCTTTTTCAGTGTTGTCATGTGCGTTCGCATTTTTGGCAAAACCACCTGCACAAAATCAAACAGCGTTACACCCATGCAAATAATGTGTTACTATAATTCATAAGTGGTGTTACTCTAACGTGTACAATACGTTACTCTAACATCATCATCAAAATCCTTTTTCCGAACGTTCATTTGTGTTACTGTAATTGCAAGTAAGTGTTACTTTAATACAGAAGGCATGTTACTTCAACGACGTTTATGCGTTAATTGAAATCAAAACAATAGTATCAATGGATATCATGGAAAATCTGAATAAAAAGCATAAAAAGCCCTATAATCTATAAAGATCGAGAGAGCAAATAACCATTGATACGAAACTGTGATATCAAAACGCAATGACATCAAAAAAAAAAACGCAAATTGATACGAAACTGTGATACGAAATGACAATGAAAGCACTATAAACATGAAACTCATCGTAAAAAAAACACAATTTGACGCGATAAACCATTGATATTAAAACGCACATTGAAAGCAATATGACCATCGAAATCCATGAATAAAAATTGAATCAAAACGTGAATGAAATACTGAAACTCACCATTGTTATACTCGATCAGTTGCTTATCAACTGTTGAAGACGATGATGCGGTCATTGAATCCATTGTAACAGAATTCCGAGTACAAAATCGATGATTGAGCGTGAATGAAGAAAGGGTTTTTTTTTGTGTTTGAATGAACGTGATATGATGAATGAATGTGAATGATGAATGAATGTGATAGGGAGTTATTGTTTCCTAAATTCATGGGAGCTATTTTAGGAACGTAAATCTTTTTTTTTAATGGATGCATCTTGTCCATCCATCCTCATCTCATCCAATGGATGAGATGAGGACTTAGGGACTCACAAAGAGTAAAGGACTCATAAGAGCCTTACTCTCTCTCTCTCTCTCTCTCTCTCTCTCTATATATATATATATATATATATATATATATATATATATATATATATATATAGAAGTGGGATCAAGTGAGTCCCTTAATATGTTTTGAGTCCTTGAGTCCCAATATCAGCCATTGATTCATTGTAAGATTAATGGTGTAGATTTAATCACATAATTAAGGTAATAACAATAATATCTTTCAAAATATATTTGTTTTTCTCTCTCCTCCCTTAATATCTCCCGCCTATCTCTCTATCTCTGTCAACCCTTTCAACTTCCCACTTTCACCGCCTATCCCTGTCAAGCTCATTCATTTCACCTCTTACCTCATTTTCTTACTCAATTTTCACCGCTTCCTCACAACAAGCGAGCCTATTTTGATTTCTGGAACACTCCCGCCTTCTTTACTGTCTTCATCATCTCCTCATCCTCGCTCATCTTTGCTCATACCCTCTACATTCATCAACGACGGAGCTACACAATTTTTGAACTCTAAACCTAAGGTAAATTAGGGTTTTTTCTGTGGTTTTTATTTACTTTTAGAGTAAATTTTGGTTTTTTTCGTTATGCTGATTACCTTTAGTTGTTTTTTCTTTATTTCTCTCATTTTGTACCTAGAATGCACGGTTGATTAGTTTTTTATTTCCGATTTTGATTATATGCGTCTTCTGTTTTTCATGGCTCCCCTGCATGTTATTTTTGTTACTTTAATGAACATTGTATGTTACTTTAATTGGTATCATTTGTTATTTTAAAGAATAACATATATAACTAACCTTACCCTTCTATTATTTGAATTCTAAACCTAAGGTAAATTAGGGTTTTTTCTGTGGTTTTTAATTACTTTTAGAGTAAATTTTGGTTTTGTTCGGTATGCTGATTACCTTTAGTTGTTTTTGTTTTATTTCTCTCATTTTGTACATAGAATGCACGGTTGATTAGTTCTTTATGTCCGATTTTGATTATATACGTCTTCTGTTTTCCATGGCTCCCCTGCATGTTATTTTCGTTACTTTAGTGAACATTATTGTTTGTTACTTTAGCTGGTATCATTCGTTATTTTAAAGAATAACCTATATAACTAACCTACCCTTCTATTGATACAATATTACCTGCAGCGTTTTGTAATGTATGTGTTTCTTGTTACTTTAATTCATGTATGTTGTTACTTTAATGCTTAATTTTTGTTACTGTAATTCATTTTCAGATGGCAAAAGGAGGTAAGATTGTCGTTGATGGTGTGAAGGAGGGTCAGGTCAAGAATCGAGCTCGACGGGCGATGAAAACGGCTGTCAAGCCTTCGAAGTTGAAGAAGATAGCTACCGAAGAGTCTGGTGAATCCAACGTCGACCGTTCGGCGTCGGTCAGATGCAGCCCGAAGCTCCTCGTTGATCTGATATCTAATTTAAACCAGAGGCAGCGCGAGGCGCTTAAAACAATTGGGTTTGGCGGTGTACTTGAAATGCACCTTAGTAGTTTCCCTGTAAAGTTTGCCACTGACTTCATGTCTTTATTTAGTGACGACACGCTGATTTTTCGGTGCGGGAGAAATCAGTTCCTGGTAACCAAGCACGATGTACATGACTGCTTCCTCCTTCCACTTGGACCGGACCCTGTTGAGCTGCTGCCGATGGGTCGATCGAAGGCAGCCGAATCTGAGTCCGTCGTGGAGCTGAAGAGAAAGTGGAGGGCTGATTTTCATGTCGCAAATGACGGTGATGCGATCCCTCTGTCAAAGGTCCTTAGGAAACTACAGGAGGATGTAAAGGGTGGCGAGATGTTCTGTAGGATGTTCGTTCTCTACAGCGTGTCGATATTTTTCAAACCGACGTCCAACCATGGTGTTGATCTGAGACTACTGAAGGCGGTGCAAGATGTACAGCGGATTAAAAACTTTGACTGGTGCACGTTCATCTTGGAAGGACTGGCGCAGGCGTGTGAGGATTTTGTGTTCAATAGCCGATCATATCTACTTGGCTGTGTGCCGTTTTTAATGATAACCTACTTCCAGCGGTTTGACTACCGCAATCTCCCGTGCCTGTGCGATCTCCCTTTGATCAAGCACTGGGATGATCAACGCATGATTGAACGGTTGGCCGGCGAGTTTATTGGTGGTGGGCTGGGATTGCTTACCCTATCTGATGTGAAGTACCCCCGTTGTGTACGTGTGGTGACGGGGGGAGACGCGCCGTCGTCGCTGAGGATTACACAGGACCGTCACGCTGATGATGGTACATTGCCTGGTCAAGAGGGCGATAAGTTCACCACCATCAAACTTCCTCGTGGCCTTGAAGATGATAGTGAGCTGAGGACCAAGGCTGTCGACGTAAGTGATCATGTCATTAATTTGTTAATGAATCTATATGTGTCTGACTTGGAGAATCAGTAAGGATGTTACTTTAGTGTCCACCAGTAAGGATGTAAATCTTGGATGTCTGTAAATCTGCATGTTACCCTAACATATCTTCTGTTACTTTAGCATATAACCGACGTTACTCTAGTGAACATTATGCGTTACTTTAATGTTTACAGTCCGTTACTTTAACCTGTATCATCTACGTTATTGCTCCAACATATATGATGACACTTTTATTGAAAGATTTTTGTTAATTTAGTATATACTTTAGCGTCCACTCTCTTTTCACTACACAGTTATTGTTTCTTGCAGGATGTCCATCACATTCATCTGATGGGAAGGAATGCTATCGTATTCCATGATTGGTGGGTCTCACATGCTGCGAAGATCAGGAGGATAACATCGGGCAATCCATTACCCAAAGACCCGGTGCCATCACAAGCATCCCAGTCATTCTGGGGAGGAGCAGAGCTACACCGGGTGGTGGATGAAGTCTGTGAGGCGCTGCGTCGTGCTAGGAATTTGTCGTTGCAGGGGCCGGTATTTGAGGCCAAAAATACAAATCAAGGTGAGGAGGATTATCTTAACATTCATCCGTACTCGACGGCTGAGATTAACGAGGTTATTCAGGAGGAACTAAATTTGGACAATGACCGCCAGTTAGTTCTTTCTCTGTGGGATATTGATAGAATTAGAGATGTGGAGGTCGGTGAGTGTTTGTCGGTGGTGGTAGACGGAAGGAAGGTCTTCCACCCATTCTTTTTTCATTCTGAAACGCAGCTGGTATGCATGCAAGTCGTCGATGAGAGGCTTGGGTGCTCTTGTGACTGTGATGTCCCAGATCCTGACCAGCTTACGCTGTCGGACTTCCTGTGTCGGGATAGCAGGCTTTTCAGGTCTGTTTTGTCTGTCAGGAAAGACGTAATCGACTACGTCTTCTACAAAAATGAAAAATACATTGCATCGTGAGTGGTCTACATCTTCTAATTTTTTTTAATGCGTTTTATCGTCGTTTTTGTTAAATGTTTCATAGTCCGTTCGAATATTTGCAGAGAAATGATTGTGAGGTTCAGTGACTTTTTTAACATTCCCCGTGGTGAGTTGGCCACGATGGCGCCTGGAGAGCAGCTTTCAAATGCTGTAATTGACTGCTGGTGCATACTTATGAATCGCTTGGCAGCTGCTCAGTCTGCACCGCGGCGGACATCACCTTGCTTCTTCGGTGTCAGCCACAGTGTAAGCTCTCTCATTCCCTTTCTCATCCAATACGATAAGTGCAACATCATCAACAAACTCTAGTAATATTAATATAATGTCATCATATCAGTTGATATAAAGTATTTATACAAAAAAGTGTTTTACTGTGGTTCTATGGTTCTGTTACTGTAAGGCACTTTGTGCATTACTCTAACGATAGCGACCTGTTACTTCAACAAATGTCATGCAGGATACAGCTCTCCAGATTTGGAGGAACAGAAAGGGTGGTGTCTTTGTGGAACATGGATCAGCGAATTCACGAGCGAAGCACTGTTCAACTTCTGGAACATATGGATCGAAGAAAATGAAGGGAATCTCGATCTAGATTCTGATCTGGTATTTTTTATTTTAGATCCTATGTTTTGTAAGCTCCCACCTCTATTATAATTACGAACGCGATACCCATCTCCCACCTACAGGTATTCATTCCGGTGCTGTCGGAAAACAATGACCATTACAGCTGCGCGTGTATCAATTTTTTGTCACAGCGCATCGAATACCTTGATAATAGGTCCTATGACGAGGGGGAGTTTGAAAGTCTTCCCTACGTTGGGATCGCACGCCTCTCAGTAAGTCTGGTCATTTTGGTGTATATATTTACCGTTTGTTATATATAAATCGTCGTATATAAACATGGCATAAAAATGAATGGTGTTTCGTCATTTTCTCATTCTCATATGTTTTTATTTTATCTTATTGAATATCATCAAGGCCAAAGAAATGGGTAAGTATATGGTTCAGAGAGGCATCACCAAGGGGGCCAGTGTCTCTTCATTCCCTCTCGTCAACGTACCGTTCAGATGGCAGGGCAGCGGGTTCTCGGCTAATGATTGCGGCGTATACCTCATGATACACATGATGTTGTACGCCGGTGAGGAGTTCGACTGTTCTTTGGGGACCTGCGAGGAGAACAATCTTTATAGGGCAGAAATTGTCGCGACGCTGTGTCTCTGTGACTTTAATAAGGAGAGGGACGTGTTGATATCGCGGGTGTCCTCCTTTGTAACTGATAAAGCCAACCATGCCATCAGTAAGACTATGTCAGATGTTGCCACGTCCGTCAGTGAGTCTCAAAAGAGGTCAGGAGAGGCGATCCCTGACGATAGACCCTCTAAAAAGAGCCGTGGGCCACCATCCACTCCAGAAACACCCGCTGCAGAACCCGCCCATCAATCACCGGACACCACCGGGTCATTATCTGTCCTTGGTAGTCGAGCTAGGGGTGACGGGGACGGCTTAGGATGCTCCATTAACTGTGGTGATGCGGATCCCAGTGTACCGATGGCATGCCCGTTCCTCTCAAACAACAGGACCCTGCTTGGAAATCTCCCCGTCATGCGGAAAAATGTCGTGGACTACTGCTTAATTCAGCACAACAATTACAACGGCAGGTAATAGCACGAACGCTACACATATCGTCAACATATTGTTGTCTAAATTTCTGTCATCTATGTGTTGTTTCGCGATGCCTAACGATCCGTTCTGAAAACAGCAAAATGGTTGCGGAGTATTCACCGTTGGCCGTGATGACTCGGGGTGATGTGATGTCCATGCTTCCGGGTGAGGACATGTCGTCATCTGTTGTCGAGTGCTGGTCAATGCTTATGAACAGCCTCGCTGCAAACGGCAGTGGGTCGGGTAATTCTCCGAAGATGGCGTATTTTGGTCTGCGACAAACGGTATGTATTAAATTAACCGCGCATGGAATGTATAATCAATCGGCAGAATGTGTAGTGAAAAAGAGTGTGGACACTAAAGTAACAGATAATATCGACTAAAGTAACAAATTCTTTCAATTAAAGTAACATCATATATGTCACAAGAGCAATAATGTAGATGATACAGGTTAAAGTAACGGATCTCATGAATTGAAGTAACACATTTTGTGAGCTAAAGTAACGTCAGTTGCAAAAGTAACAGAAGGATCACTGAACCACAATGACACCAACCACTGCATTGAGTTAATTTTCACCACAATTACTTTTATATTTGATTACATTTGTTTACAGGATGCGGTAATGAGGATTATTGCCGAAGATCCGGACAGTCCGTCCACTCAGAATGCAGATGCCTTGATGGAGCAATGGCATATATTCAGGAGTAATTGTGGTGGTACGTTGCAACTGGACGCTGAATTGTTCTTTGTGCCCATCAACGTCGACGGGTACTTCTCTTGCGTAGTAATCAACCGAATTAAAAAGACAGTCGATCTCCTCAACCACTGTCGTTATACGGCAATCAGAGATACAGACCTCTTTGCATCCATCAAGGCAATTGTGAGCCTCTCTTTTATTCATTTAATCAGTTTTTAATCACAATCTTTGCGCGCCAACGAGCGATTTCCTTGACTTTTATCATCAATGACATTCAGGTGGGGAATATGAGTGACTTCCTTGACTTCTATAAAGTACCTGGTGCGGAGGAAATTGTGGCGTACAGGTTCCGCACGATTAAGCTTGGTTGGCAAGACAAAGTCAAGAACAAGGATGAGTCAGGGACATTTCTTCTGATGCACATGCTATTGTACGAGGGACGTGAATTCGTACATGAGGACCTCGGCAGGAAGGTAAACAGAAGGTACCTGGTGGTTCAGCTTGCAGCCACTCTTCTCCTAGCAGACCTGAATAGCGCCCGGAAGCGGCTGATTGCTGATGTGAAAAAGTTTGTGGCAGCCAGGCCAAAATTAATTGAAGAATCGAAGGCTAAGGGGCTCAACATCTATAAGCGAGGAAAGGGCCGGAAACAGTAGCCCGTAAATGGTTGGATTAACTAGTACTTTTGTTTAACAAAAAACATAACCGTCGTTTAGTACAAGGTTTTGACAAATTGTGTTGTCAGAAAAACAGTTGCTTTCATTCTGTCACATTTCTATGTTATTATATCCTTTAAACTTTGTTACCCTAACTCGTGTTGTTTGTTACTTCAATTAATGTCATGTGTTACTTCAGATCTAATATATTTCATCGTGCATCATGGTCTCTTAATTCAACGCAGGATCAACACAGCAGCATACTTAAACAAAATTGTAATGCCTTCTTCATTGAGTACTCCACAAACAAATAGAAAAAGAATAACTTCTGTAATATCTGTAATTCGACTAACATTATTCCGCGTTACTCAAACTCATTTAGCATGTTACTCTAATGAATAATGTATGTTATTTTAACTGAATCTTACTCTAGTAAAATATTATATTATCCAAGGAATGAATATCTGTAATACAGTCAACACTTTAAAAATGAATTAGGTTTTCCGTGTTACTCTAATTCATCTAGCACGTTACTTTAATGAATTATGTGTGTTACCTTAACCGAAACTTACTCTAGTCATAATATTCACCAAAGAATTAATATCTGTATTTAAATAAAATCTTTAAAAAGTGTTACTGTAATTGATTCAATTAGCTACTGTAAATTTTAGGCTACGTCGGTCTAAGAACCACAGTTCCCTAATCAGAATACTGGTTCATCTTCTGCATCCTCCTCGTCCTCATCTTCTGATTCTGATTCTGATTCATCGTCGGATGGTTCGACTGTCGCTGGCGGTCGTTTTGCAAAGGGATTGGGGAAATTCCTCTTCTTGTGATGCGCCATCTGCTTACAATTGTTGCACATGCGCTTGGGCTTCTTTGCAAGTGCAACGGAATTCGCTTTGCTTGATAACAACCTTTTGCCGCTTCCTTTTGTCTTGGAAATCTTCGGCGGGAGTATCGTTATCTCTGCTGTTGACGTACATCCCAACATCTCTTCCAATTCCTGGGTTTTATTCAGTGTCTTGCTACCCTCAATCGGCTTAAGCTTCATCCTAAATTCGCTGATCAAAGCGCACATGCTCTCCACATCTTCTTTACTAGCATACCGTAGAATACCCATCGTCTCATGAACCTCCGACCACAGTTTAGACATCTCTATCTGCTTTCCGTCTATGATGTCAATATCATCGCCTTCCAGACCGTCGTCACCAACACGAGAATTGCGCAGTGCATCCCTCGACCACCTTCTCGCAACGTAGTTATCGGGTATACTTGTCAGTCCCTTAGATGAATATATCCAAATTATGTGTCGACACAGTATTCCCCTTGTCTCAAACAATTTACATGTGCACTTGATGTCCGACGTCTCTGCAGGATGTTATTAAAACATTAAGACTATCAAAACCAACACCCTCAAACCGCGTTACTTTAACTCATATCTTGTGTTACTGTAATTCACACCTTTTGTTACTTTAATACACAAAATCACGCACAACAAAAGCATTCTGTGCTGGATCCACAAAATACAAATCGCATTACTTTAATTCATGTTGTGTGTTACTCTGATTTATTCATTCTGTTACTTTAACTCATAAATCCCGTATAAATGATGACAACAAGCAGGCCATTGCGTACCTTGTTTGTAGTTGACCAGGAATTCTTTAGCCCTGGTGGCATCCCTCACTGTAGTTAGTTCAACCCCATCCCGTTCAGCAAATCCTCGCACACTGCACGTCCCCACTGAACCCGCCACCTCCTCTTGAAATTCATCAAAAATCACGTGGGTGTACACCCTTGTTGCGTGCTGTTCTATCAGGAGGTGGGTCATTGTCTTCGGCAGAGATTGTAGATTCTCGCTGTCAAGCTTCTTCTGGTTATACCTCTGCTGATCCATTGCGCTCTCGAACCGCATCCAGAATTCAACCAACGTTCCATGATGGTTCTCAAACCGTTTGAAAAAACTGTTTTCGCTCTCCGATCTCTGTGTCGTTCGCATTAAGCCACCCATCTTCAGATCCCTGCAGTGTGCCATGACCCACTGCTTCCTGATCGAGAACGTAGTTGTGAACCACTGAATATCGCCCACGTCGTGCTCCTCCATTATTTCCATCCACCGCTCGTCGAATGCTGCTGCATCGATGTCCTCATCCCACACTATTGCATTCAGCTTCTTCAGGAATTCCTGGTAGTCAGCCCTCGAGGCACCATATTTAGTGGGTACCTTATTCATTATATGCCACATACAAAACCGTTGCCATGCTGATTTGAACATCTTCGCGAACGATGCTATGATCCCGGGATCCTGCTCAGTGATGATGTATGCAGGTTCCTTGCCACCCCTGGCCTTCAAGAACCGTTCGAACACCCAGTTGAACGATTCAAAGTCCTCGTGCGTGATGAGAGCGCCACCAAAAGTCACGGATCGTTTGTGGTGATCGACACCAATGAACGGGGTGAATATCATCTTATATTTGTTCGTCCCGTATGTTGGGTCGAATGAAACTGCGTCACCAAACAACCTGTAGTTCCTCCTAGCAACGCCGTCAGCCCAAAATACCCTGCTCAAACTACCGTCGTCATCCAGGTCGTAATCAAAAAAAAATCTCTCCCGATTGTCCGCCATACCTCTGAAACGATCAACGAATAGCTGACCATCTCTCTCACGGACGAACCACTTTATATCTCTGCCAAAGTTTTTGAAGTCGACCAAGCTGGCACCTACGTTTGCGAACCCTTCAACCTGTTCCTTACACATCTTGTACGTCTCCGTGGCACCGATCTTCAGCTGAAACAATTCTTTTATTAAAGTAACGTATGACAACAGTTGAAGTAACAGTAAGACGGCATTAAAGTAACCCGTTGATTAACTGAGCCAGACATTTTTTTTAATTTACAGACGGCATTCATTAAAGTAACGGATGCTATGAACCACGGTAAGACAGCATGTGCATTACAGTAACAAAATATTACCCATGGCGCGGTGTACTAAACACATAGTGACCTGAACTTATATAATTGAACCTGCAAGAAGCTACTCAATACGTACCCGTGAATTGTTCAGAATCATTTGCTTGTGGTACTTCGTGAGGTTTCTTGATAACTTATGAAATTCCCTGTCTTTTGGTGAAATTAGCTCGTGGTTGTGCCCACTGTGAAAAACAACAATTTTCATAGGTCCGCCATTGCTGAACAACTTAATTCTTGCCATACAGCCAATAGGACGGACCTTAGTTTTCCTTTTTGGTTCCTTCACAGTGACTCCCTCTGCCGTCTCCTTGACCTATTCCCCCTTCGACGTCGCCTCCTTGGACGCCGCATCTTCGCTGACTTTCTTTTTCTTGTTAAAACCCTGCCTGTTACATACCAGCAGCTTTGATTTAATCTCACCACCCCGCCATCTTTTCGTTGTGTACCTCCTCACATCGAACCCGCAGGCCAATGCGTAGATTTTATAAAAGTTTACCGCCTCTTCCTGGTCTTTGAATATCTCCCCTACGTATGGCGTGAAACTCTCACCTACATCCCTGCACCATTCGTGTGCCGCTGCGTCATCTGAAAAGCAAACCACTGCATTGAGTTAATCAAATTACCAGAAGATGCGTGTAAAATAGACACAAAGTAACTGATGAAGGTCGCTAAAGTAACGGGTGATATGCATTAAAGTAACGGCTATTGTGCACTAAAATAATGCTATTCAGATTTCATTCACATTTTTTTAAAATTATGTGGTAATACAGTGCTCATACAATGAGCGTAGAATATGATAATAAGGAGTATTGCCTCCATGGTGTCTACAGTATAAATCAAAGACAAAAAAATTACGGTTTATTTGTTTGACCGGTTGAATATCAGCCATAGAGGGAGATTTCTGCAGCGGCACAAGGTGGAAGATGAATGACTTAACGTCTATTATAATTCGTTTACTGAACTTGTGTATTTTGATTGTAGGTTATTCTTATTGGATGTTGTTGACTATAGTAACACAGTATGTTTCTCTGAATGGGCAGTTAATATTTTTATTTGTTTCCTATTTTGTTGGGAATCACGTTCCACCATTATAGGAAAAAATATCTTTTTAAATCATTATTTTAATACGGCGGTTTCATATATCCCAATTACTCTCTAATGCGCTACAATAACAGATGGTAAGAACTAAAGTAACAACCAGTATAAATTAAAGTAACAGACCATAAAAGTAATACAATTTTGGCATTAAAATAACAGACTCTCTAAACCAAAGTAACACAGTATGTGAACTAAAATAACCCAACATATTTATAACGTAGAAAAGTAGAAACTAAAAATTCAGTATCATCTTAATGATTCCCTCCAATTTAGGAAACATTATCTTTTTTGTTTATTATTTTAATACGGCGATTTCATATATCGCAATGACTCTCTAATTTATTACAATTATAGGCGTAAAGAATTAAAGTAACAACTTAGATGAATTAAAGTAACAGACACTCTACACCAAAGTAACACTGCATGTGAACAAAAATAACAAAAAAAAAAATGTGTGCGCAGATATCGTTTCATGAATACGCAGTTCATTTGAGGGACTACGTTCATCGTCATCAAACCTAAAAAAAATGCTTCTCATCAATCTGTGCTCGATATCCCGTTCTATGAATTCAATGATCGCGACTTTTTCATCAACTGTTGATAAGCGAATCGTAGAGTACAACAATGGTGAGTTTTCAATATTGCTTACAGATTTTGTTGTTAATTTTATTCATTTCATTTTATCACGTTCAATCTATTCATCTTCTTCTTCGTGCGGTTGCAACTTACGTTCAATCAACCAACTCAATAACACATTCAATCATTTCTCTTATTCCTCGCGACGCTGAAATTTCTCATTTGATGGCGGATATGCAAATCGGCGAACACACAAACGGTGAGTATTTGGTTTCTAATTTATACTGAAAACGCGTCATTAGGATGCTCTATATTATTAGATTTTAAAGTTTACAGTATGGAAACTGCATATTATTGAAGGTCTAATCATTATATGAATTTTACGCACGAACAAATATATGGAGTTATTGTAATGCACATATTGTGTTACTTTAATATACACAATCTGTTATTTTAATGGCTAACCCCTGTTATTTTAATGCACATAATGTTAATTGAATCTAATGTTACTTTAACGCCTTTCATCTGTTACTTTAGTTCTTTTCATCTGTTAATGTAATGCATTGGAGTGACAAAAAGGATTTAGAATACCGCCATATAAAAAATATAAAAAATAAAAAAGAAAGATATTGCTTCCTATAATTATGGGACATGATTGACTTCAAAATAGCAAACAATATCAAAGATTATCGCCCTCATTCAAAGATAGATACTGCGTAATACTCTCATTTCTGATTATTATATGAATTTTTTTGCACAAACCTATATCTGGTGTTATTTTAATGTACATTATCTGTTACTTTAATTCACACTATCTGTTACTTTAATGACTGACCTCTGTTATTTTATACCTGGTGTATAAGCATCCTCTGTTAATTGAATCCAGTGTTACTTCAATGCACTTCATCTGTTACTTTAATTCTTGTCATCTGTTACTTTAATCCATATTTCAAGTTCTGATTGTATTTTTTTCGCCACGTTTATTGGCACTGTTATTGTGTTTCAGTAGACGCAAAAGCACATGAATGATGTAGGGATGCGAGTGAGAGTTTTCTCCATACATAGGGCATATCTTCAAGGACGTGAATGAGTCAGTAAACTTCTATAAAATCTACGCATTGGCTTGTGGATTCGATGTGAGGAGGTCCACAACAAAAAGATGGCGCGGTGGTTAGATTAAATCAAAACTTCTGACGATAATGATGAAGAAGAGAACGAGGAGGATGAAGAAGCAGAATTCTAAGTAGGACAGTATATTGTTAGAGTAACATACATTATTCGTTAGAGTAACATACTTAATGCGTTACAATGACACAGATTTTGAGTAATAGATGTGAAAGATTGAAATTGTAATGAAGTTGATTCAGTTGGAACTCTTGTATCAATTTTTATTTTGGAATATCCTTAATAAAAACAAACATTATTCTTTTGGTTAATTGGAACGACTTCTATGTATGCAAGAGACTATTATGCAACGGAACAGATTTTACGAGTTAGAGTAACACAGTTCATGAATTACAGTAACACATTGTATGAGTCAAAGTAACACAATCTATGAGTTAAAATAAACAGCGTCAAAACGGAGAGTAAGTTATGCGGGAGGATTTGTGAATTGAAAAAAATTAATTTTGAATAAATGTGTTGTGTGAGAGAAAGAAGATCAGTGAAAAAAATTAATAGGAGAGAAGATTTGAGTATATAATTAGAGAGGAGAGAGAAAAACTGAAATATTTACAAAAATTTTGTCAGTTATTTCCTTAATTGACAAAACAAATCTTGACCATTAATCTGTAATTAAATCAAAGGCTAGGATGAGGACTCACAGACTCAAAATATATAAGTGGACTCACCTGATCCCACTTCTATATATATTAAGGCTCTTATGAGTCCTTCTTTATATATGAGTCCCTAAGTCCTCATCCCATTCATTGAATGAGATAAGGATAGATGAACAAGATTCATCCTAATATTTGCATTAAAAAAAGGGAGATACTGCATCCTAAAATAACTCCCATAATTTTAGGAAAGAATAATATCACGTTCATTCACTCATTCATTCATTCACGATCATCAAACCTAAAAAAACGCTTCCAATATCACGTTCATTCATTCATTCAAATCTGTGCTTGACAACCCGTTACTATGGATTCAATGATCGTGACATCTTCATCAACGGTTGATAAGCAATTCGTGGAGTACAACAATGGTGAGTTTCGATATTGCTTTCACGTTTTGCGTCAATTTTATTCATTTTATTCATCATAGATTCATATCAATGGTTCATTGCTGTCGTGTTAGTATAGATTCCAGATTATTATGTTTATTATTTAGGTTTTTCATAATCTTCACGGATTATTATTTAGGTTTTTCATAATCTTCATCAATTGTTATGCTTTCATTGCCATAGAAGTCATTAAGATGCTCCATATTATTAGATTTTACATTTATAGTATGGAAACTGCATAATTGCATATTATTAAAGATCTGATCGTTATATGATTTTTTCGCACAAACATTTATATGGAGTTATTGTAATGCACATAATATGTTACTTTAATATAGATCATCTGTTATTTTAATGTCTAACCCCTGTGTATAGGCATCTTCTGTTAATTGAATCTCGTGTTACTTTAGTGCACTTTATCTGTTACTTTAGTTCTTGTCATCTGTTACTGTAATGCATTGGACTAACAAATGATTTAGAATACCGCCATATTAAAAAAAATACCTATTAGAAACTGTAAATTATTAAAGTTCTGATTGGAGTAACGAGTCATCATCATTAGGATAACATACCTAATGTATTACAGTAACACGTTTGAAGCATTAGAGTAACATGTCATCGGATTTAGTTATTAATGTTTTGGTTAGAATAACGCCATATTTTAAGTTCTGATTGTTTGTTTGTCGCCACGTTTATTGGCATTGTTCTTGTTTTTGTAGTAGACGCAAAAGCACAGGAATGGTGCAGGAATGTGGGTGAGAGTTTCACTCTATACATAGAGCAGATCTTCAAAGATGTAGATGAGAAGAAGAAGAAGAAGAAGAAGAATCATTAGGAAACGCCATGTATGTCATTGTCTGACGATGAAGAAGAAGAATCAGGAGGAGGAGAAGGAGGAGGAGGAGGAGAAGAAGAAAAAGAAGAAGCAGCACAATTTTGAGTAGGACAATATATTGTTAGAGTAACATACATTATTCGTTAGAGTAACATACTGAATAAGTTACAATAACATAGTTTATGAGTTTGATTGATTTTTCAATATCTAGTCCTTAGAGTAACATCCTTTATTGGAGTAAAATGAGGTAGAATAACACACATTGTGCATTAGGGTAACATACATAATGAGTTACAGTAACACAGTTTATGAGTATAATTTGATTTCCAATATCCAGTTCTTAGAGTAACAGGTATGAAACATTGGAATTATAATGGAGTTTTATAATTTTTATTTTGGAGTATCCTTAATAGAAACATACATTATTCTTTTGGTTGATTAGAAGTCCTGTTTTTGCAAAAGACTATTATGCAACGTAACAGATTTTATGAGTTAAAGTAACACAATTCATGAATTAGAGTAACATTTTTTGCAAGAGACTATTATACAACGTAACAGATTTTATGAGTTAAAGTAACACAGTTCATGAATTAAAGTAACACATTGTATGAGTTAAAGTAACATAGTTTATGGGTTATGGTAGTAACATAGTAACATACGTACAATGGCAGTAGAAAAATGATGATTTTTGAAGATGAAAAAAACTTAGTTTTGAAGAAACTTGTTGTGTGAGAGAAAGAGACAGTTAAAACATTGATATGAGAGAGAGAAGATTTGCATTGAGATAGTTAAGGAAGAGAGAGAAATGATATATTAACCAACATTTGTTAGTTATTTCCTTATTTCTGACCAAGATTTCACAACTATCCATCTTACACTTGATTAATGATCCAAGATTGGACTCATGGACTCAATGTATATAAGAGGACTCACTTGATCCTTACTATATATATATATATATATATATATATATATATATATATATATATATATATATATATAGAGGTAGGTTCAAATAAGGTCTACATTTATTTTAAGGTCATAAGTTCCAGTGTTAAAGTTACACAAAAAGTGCTTAAAGTTACACGAGATGAGTGATGAAGTTTCACTTTATCATTTGAAGTGATAAAAGAGCTGAATGTTATAGTTACATATCAATTTTAAACAAATGCAACTTTATCGTATGTCATCTGTAACTTTAATATAGACTTACTGAGACATGGTGACCTTATTTGATCTCTACTCTATATATATATATATACAGGTGGGATTTGGTGTAAACACCAATTTTGGTGTAAACACCCTAACAATCTAGACCGTTGATCTTAATCTTGATCAACGGTTGAGATTAATTGTCAGAAGATAACAAAACCCAAAAAAAAAAACTCACAACCCATCTCTCTTTCTCTCTCCTCTCTTTCTCTCTCTTCTATCTAGGGTTTCTATCAAATTTTCTCCCAAAAACCCCCAAATTTCCTCCCAAAAAGCCCTAAATTTCAGATCATCCTAATCTCAAAAAATTGATCAATTGCATACGAAATTCGTGTTTATGCCCGTTGAAGTATTACACTACCACGTTGCGAGGTTCGTTCAATTCTGAAAATTGAATTGAATTCGTTCAATTCAATTCAATTTTCAGAAATTCAATTCAATTCGTTCAATTTTCAGAAATTCAATTCAATTCGTTCAATTTTCTGAAATTCATTTTTGATGAGCATGGATTCCACCGAGCATGAACCTTTTGTTGATGAACATGAAGGTAATGTCGTTATAATTCAATACCTATTTGTTTTTGAATAGGTATTCGGTTTTTGAGCATGGATTCGGTTTTAACTATTGGTTTTTAATTTCCTCCAGAATTCTTTATGATGAATATTTATTTCAACACTGAAAACATGAATCAACTTGAAGGTAATCTCAGAATTTTATAGAGTACATGAATATATATGTTAGAATAGTTGAATATATGTGTTGGAGTAATTGGAGTACTTGAGTATATGTGTTGGAATAGTTGAATATATGTGTTGGAGTAACTGAGTATATGTGTTGGAGTAACTGAGTATTTGTGTTGAAGTAACTGTGTATTTGTGTTGGAGTAACTGAGTATGTGTGTTGGAGTAACTGAGTATTTGTGTTGGAGTAACTGAGTATGTGTGTTGGAGTAACTGTGTATATGTGTTGGAGTAACTGAGTATATGTGTTGGAGTAACTGAGTATTTGTGTTGGAGTAACTGTGTATATGTGTTGCAGTAATTTAGTATATGTGTTGGAGTAATTTTGTATGTGTGTTGCAGTAACTGAGTATGTGTGTTGGAGTAATTTAGTATATGTGTTGGAGTAACTGAGTATATGTGTTGGAGTAACTGAGTATGTGTGTTGGAGTAACTGAGTATATGTGTTGGAGTAACTGAGTATGTGTGTTGGAGTAACTGTGTATATGTGTTGAAGTAATTTAGTATGTGTGTTGGAGTAATTTTGTATGTGTGTTGGAGTAATTTTGTATATGTGTTGGAGTAATTTAGTATGTGTGTTGGAGTAACTGAGTATGTGTGTTGGAGTAACTGAGTATGTGTGTTGGAGTAACTGAGTATGTGTGTTGGAGTAACTGAGTATATCTGTTGGAGTAACTGAGTATGTGTGTTGGAGTAACTGAGTATGTGTGTTGGAGTAACTGTGTATATGTGTTGAAGTAATTTAGTATGTGTGTTGGAGTAATTTTGTATGTGTGTTGGAGTAATTTTGTATATGTGTTGGAGTAACTGAGTATGTGTGTTGGAGTAACTGAGTATGTGTGTTGGAGTAACTGAGTATGTGTGTTGGAGTAACTGACTATATGTGTTGGAGTAACTGAGTATGTGTGTTGGAGTAACTGTGTATATGTGTTGGAGTAACTGAATTTGAATATTGGAATACTTGAATATGTTTGCAGAAGAAACCCAATCCATTGATAGCAATCATACTCAAGTTAGCAACAATGCTCCCATTATGACAACACCAACTTTTGAAAAAAGCACCAATTCTCTAAGCTTGACTTACACTCCGGGTGGTAGCGATAGTTGGACAAGGACGGTAGAAGATGAGCTCACACCTAAGATAGGGAGATGTTTCCGAAGTCTTGAGGAAGGGATTAATTTTTATAAGATGTATTCCCTTAGGTGTGGTTTTGATCCTAGGTTGCATACGCAAGTATGGTTTCGTGGTGGTACAAAAATATATAAGAAGACTGTGGTGTGTAACTTACAAGGTTTTAAAGAAGATCGAAAAAAGACTACAAAAGTATCTAAAAAGACGGTTTCTGCAGAATCTGCCGTTGAAAAGGTCCAAGACGAACAATTGTCCAACCCTATTGTGAAAAAGCAAAAAAAGAAAAAAAAGGAAAAGAAGAGCGATTCTCAGACCAAAACTAGTTCACCACAAAAGCGATGGGTTGATCGAGTTGGTTGTATGGCAAAGATACGGTTAGTAGCTTTTGAAAACGGATTCAAGATTGATCAATTTGTTGAAGCACATAACCATATGCTTTGCCCGATGAAGGATAGAGAATTCCAAAAGCTTTCAAGAAACCTGACGCTTTATCATAAGCAAACGATTGTTAACAATGCAAAACTGAACATAGGTGCTACGAAAACATTTAGATTGATGAGCGTCAATGCAAATGGGTATGAAAATGTTGGAGCATCTCTTATAGATTTTAAGAACTTTCTAAAAGACATCAAACTCTACATTGGTGACCGCGATGCGGATTTGTTCATTGACTATCTTGAAACCCAGAAGAAAACCGATGATAGCTTCTACTTTGCTTACCATGCCGATGAAGACAATCATTTCTCCAGAGCATTTTGGGCAGATGGCCAGGCGAGGATGAATTACTCTACGTTCGGAGATGTTGTAACTTACGACGCCACTTATGGTACCAACAAGTATTTTATGGTGTTTACTCCTTTCACAGGGGTAAACCATCACAAAAAGTCCGTGACTTTTGCCTCTGCGTTGCTTGCACATGAGGATGAAGTGTCTTTCAAATGGGTGTTTGAGAAGTTCCTTGATTGCATGGGTAATAAAGAACCTCATTGTTTTATCACGGATCAAGACCCTGGAATGAAGGGTGCCATAGCTCAGGTTTTCAAGACGGCAATACATCGTTTATGCAGTTGGCATATCATGGAAAAACTGACAAGTAAAGTTGATTCATCAATTTGCAGGTACATTATTTTTTGGAATAACTGAACATGAGCATTAGAGTAACTAATAATTGAATATATTTGTTGAATAGTTGAATATGTGTGTTGGAGTAACTGTGTATATGTGTTGGAGTAACTGAGTATATGTGTTGGAGTAACTGTGTATTTGTGTTGGAGTAACTGGAAATATGTGTTGGAGTAACTGAGTATATGTGTTGGAGTAACTGTGTATATGTGTTGGAGTAACTGAGTATATATGTTGGAGTAACTGAGTATTTGTGTTGGAGTAACTGAGTATTTGTGTTCGAGTAATGATTGCATGGGTAACTCTTGAAAAGCATATATGTGTTGGAGTAACTATCTTCCAATAGAATCAGATTGGAATAACTCTTGAAAAGCATTGGAATAACTCTTGAAAAGCATTGGAGTAACTCTTAAAAAGCATTGGAATAACTGAATAAATGAAGTAGAATAACTGAATAATAGAGTGACTGTGATTCTTGAATTACTGCAGGGAAACAGAGTTCGTGAATCAAATTAATGCTGCGGTGTGGGATATACATCTAGAACCTCTTGAGTTTGAAGAGAAATGGAGTAAAATCATTACTGAATACAAGTTGGAGGGGAACACTTGGCTAAGCACCATGTATAGCGTCAGGGACAATGGATACCTGCCTACCATAGAAACATTCCATTAGGTTGCTTGTTGAGAACAACCCAGCGATCGGAAAGTGAAAATAGTTACTTTAAGAGATTTGAAGGAATACATGGAACACTTGTGGAATTTTGGTTGAGGTTCCAAAGTGCAATGGATCAACAAAGATACAATCAAAAGTGTCTTGACAGAGAGAGTGACAGTTCATTGCCTCAAACTTTGACTCCTTTAAAGGTGGAGACTCATGCAACTAAAGTCTACACGCACACTATTTTTTATGAGTTCCAACGGGAGGTAACTGAATCCATTTGTTCTTGTGGTATTAACAATATCACGAAGATTGAGAACGTTTTGCATGCTGACATCGAAGATATTGCTAGGCATAAGATCGTCCAAGTTGTGTACAATACTGAAACAAAAGCTGCAACATGTTCATGCAAGTTATTTGAAATGAAAGGGTTGCTTTGTAGACATGTCATTTCGGTTTTGTCTGGACGAGTGGAGACTATTCCTGAGCAGTACATACTACCAAGGTGGACGAAAAATGCTTACCGAAGACCGCTTTATGATGTAAATGGCATCCTAATTCAGGATTTCACCGCCATTGATATGAGCAAAGTGGAGATGTCAACAATTTGGTCTGAGTTTTATTCCACCATTGGTGTTCTTACCTCGATGCCTGCCGAGACGATGATGGAACTGTCGAAGTTGTTGAAGCAATTCAGGGAAAATTTGCTTCCGAAGGGGCAACCTACGAACAAGGAAAAGGAAATCGAGATGTTGTTAGGTTGTAGTTCCTCATCAGAAATTAAAATTTTGCCTCCAAAGCATTCAAAGAATAAGGGGACGGGAAAAAGGCTGCTATCAAACAGAAATCAAAGCATTGTGAATGCTAAAAAACGAAAAAGGTTATGTGCAAACTGCAAACAAATGGCAAATCATGATAAACGAAACTGTCCAAATCCATTTGTTGAACATGTGGATCACGATGCTGAAGTGGACATAGAAGATGACACAGAAGACAGAGAAGAAGAAGGAGAAGCACAGGAAGAAGAAAGAGCAACAGGTATGTATTGGAGTTAATGTGTTTTGACTAATTAACATTAATATTGGAGTACTTGAGGATAAATATAATATATATTTATGTGTGTGTGTAGGACCCCCTCGGAAATCTTTACGACTCAGTCAAAAGGATGGGACTACATGATGTTGGAAGTCATTCATACAAGTATACAACATGATAGTTCGTGTAATAATTTTTGGATAGATGTTGGAGTAACCATCAAAACATGTTGGAATACTTGGTGTTATCTCTTGGAATACTTGATGTTATAAAAGTTGGAACATTTGGTGTTATGTCTTGAAATACTTGGTGTTATGGTTTGGAATAACTGCTTGTAAGCATTGGAATACTTGGTGTTATCTCTTGGAATACTTCATGTTATAACTACTTTAATGTCTTGGAATAACTACTTCAATGCCTTGGAATAACTACTTTAATGTCTTGGAATAACTACTGCAATGCCTTGGAATAACTACTGTAATGAATTGGAGTAACTACTTCAATGCCTTGGAATAACTACTTTAATGTCTTGGAATAACTACTGCAATGCCTTGGAATAACTACAGCAATGCCTTGGAATAAACTACTGTAATGAATTGGAGTAACTGAGGTAAAACGTTGGAATAACTACTTTAATGCCTTGGAATAACTACTTTAATGCCTTGGAATAACTACTGTAATGCCTTGGAATAACTACTGCAATGCCTTGGAGTAACTACTGTAATGAATTGGAGTAACTGAGGTAAAACATTGGAATAACTACTTTAATGCCTTGGAATAACTACTGCAATGTCTTGGAATAACTACTTCAATGTCTTGGAATAACTACTTCAATGAATTCAGATCCACTAATAGCATTATAGGACCGTCTCATTCTCATAGCAGAGAACGAGGTCGAGGTCAAGGCCAAATTAAAAGAACCATTATGAGAGGATTTGGGATAATTACATTAATCTCACTTCATTAATTAATTACAACCATTATAATGTACGCTTCATGCATGCTGATATGCTATGCAATGCAGAAATCTTAGTACTCCAATATTAATGTTGAACAGAAATCAAAGAATAACTAGTTCAGCAGTAAGAATAACTAGTTCTAATCATTAGAATAACTACATCTAAGCATTAGAATAACTACGACATTTCAATCTACTCACAATTCAATCTATGGCTTCTCCATGTTATCTAATGTTTCCGTGCCGGCACTGGTCTCAATGTTCCAACACGGTGATCAGCACGTATTCTCGAAACAGCCTTGAGGATGTTCTCCTTATCATCACAAAAATCTTTGACTCTAGTCTTCAAAGCTGTTATTTCCTCATTTGCATCAGAAAAGATCAAGACTCCAGCCATTTCAATCGACAAGGAAATCCTGTTTGCTCTTTTGTCGATATATAATGGAGAATTAACTCCATCGTAGTACAATGTGTGCAACATAAGGAAAAATCCAGATTCATTTTTGTTGATTTGCGTATCATTACTCCATTTGAAATCTTTGACGACGATTTCAAACTTGACTACATCATCAGCCCCACGTATCTTGTTGTGCTCGAAGTAGTCGGACAAGCTACCCACCTTTGAAAAAAAAGGAAAGAAAAAAAAAGTATAATCATTCAATACAAAAAAAAAGTATAATCATTCAATACAATTAACCATTCACAAAAAAGAATACTAACCACAAGCTTTGCTAACTCGAAGAAACTTGATTCATGCCAATTTTCATGGATCAGGTTGTCCAAAACATCAACCTGTCTTGTTTTAAAATTGACACACACACAAAAAAAGTGCTCTTGAAGATATAGTGGGACGAAAACCAATTCCGCACCCAACATACAGCCTCTAGGATTGTTTGTGATGAATTCATCCCACAAACGCATTAATTTGTCAATGCGTGGCTCCGTTTGTGAGTCTTCATTCTCATCCTCAAGCATACTCAAGAGTAGATCCTTTTTCATAAGAGTATCAAAAGTATTCATGAGATTCATAAGAGGGTCATGGATGGAATAACTCTATATATGGCAGCCAACATCAAACGATAATATTCATAGGAATAGCTGCTTAAAAAATTGGAATAGAACACGGTTTATTTGTTAGTTCGCTTCTAAATCTATTGGCAGCAAACATCGAAATGACGGAATAACATGGAATAACATACATACCATGTGCCTAATCCCAAAAAACATCATGGTTGGTGATGTTTTTTGTATGTTTTCCATGTAGTTTAGAGCAATTGACCAACACTCGATGATGGACCAATCGGTCTTCACATCGTGGCGGATTGACAAAAGGTCTTCTCTTGTAGCGCTCACATTTCCGGACCGGAAAACAACCTCACTAAGCATACAAAAAAAGACATCGTTAGACAACATGCACAAAAACCATTATTAGAATAGCTTATGTAATGCCTTGGAATAACTACTGTAATGCCTTGGAATAACTACTGCAATGCCTTGGAATAACTACTTCAATGAATTGGAGTAACTGAGGTAAAACGTTGGAATAACTACTGTAATGCCTTGGAATAACTACTGCAATGCCTTGGAATAACTACTGCAATGAATTGGAGTAACTGAGGTAAAACGTTGAAATAACTACTTTAATGAATTGGAGTAACTGACAAGTTATAAAAACACAATTATAAAAAATGCATCACAACTTATACCTTTTCTCATATGTGTAATCTTCTAAAAAACAGTAGTCAAGTACTTCTTTTTTTAGTTTTGGCAATGATGAAGTATGCGCTTCAGCCCCTCTGAAAAGTGATGAGACAAATACCATCTTACCATCAGTCTCACCCAAATCTAACGTACACCCAAAACCGTCTCCAATTTGAATATCAACAGATTTGCGAGCACTTGGAGATGCAGCTGTTGAAGACTTCCCCTTCGGTTCTATTTTTTTCCGCGATTTTGATAAGGTCGTCAACAATCTTTTTTTGTTCTTTGTAGACACCCACATTTTGACCGCCAGGTGTCTATAGTAGTTCCCGCCAAACACCCGATGATGATAGGACGTAAACGTGCTTTGATAGACTCGGATATGGGCTTGTAATCATGGACATTTGGTTTAGACATTTTAAGGAGTACAAATCTCACAAAACGGACCTCAAATCCAGGCCCAGTGGGTCGTTTCGAGTCAAATAACACTATTTTGGGTCGAAACCGTCACCAGGGGTAAAACCGTCTTTTAACGACCGAGTCAAAACCCGGTCAAAGATATTTCCTGAGACTTGTGGACCGACCGTGATGTCTCACGCGTCCCACTTCTGCTCAAATTCCTACAAAAATCAGCCTTCACAAATATTAAACAAATCTGTTTAAGGATAGAATTCAATCTCAGGTAGAAGTTCTATCCGGAAACCGAAACGAAATACCACCCGAGCTCAGATACTCGGCTGAAACAGCCGGGATATCACCCCAGCCAGCCGAGTCTTTGGCTTCTTCTCTAAGAAACGAGAAGTCTATTCCCTCACGAACTCTCGTATTTCCTATCCAAACTGGTGTTTCTTGTCACACAAGCAAGACCACCTCGGTTCCTATAAATAGGACCCTCCCTTCAACATCCAAGGGACGAAGAATACAGAAAAATACACGAAAAAATCAGACTGAAAAATACCGAGAAAGTCAGCCAAAAAGCAACATCCAAAATCCCGACGCAATCCCGAAGTAATTCCAAAATCCGACGAAACCGATCCTGTCCGAACCGGCCGAGTCCCCACGTCACTCACACATACAAAATCGACACCTTAACTCACCCACATCATCTCGACGCTCCCGTGTCTAAGCCACCGTCCGACGAGCTCTATACCGAGAACACAAAGCATGTAGGTTGAGGGTGTAAATCAAACCCGTCTCTTCCCTTTTCTCTCTTCTTCGTCTCGTTTTTATTATGGGTCTTTCGTCGGTCTTTTTCTATTTTTTTTCTAATATCGATATTACTAAAACTATTTTCCTATGTCGAATATTCTTAAAATATGATATCGATTCTATATAATCGAATATCATATCGAAAAGAATTATATTAAGTTTTCGACGAAATCGTTACATCTTTTTTTTTACAACTTTTTTCGTTCAAAATCTTTTTTACATCTTTTCGTTCAAAAACAAACTTTTTTTTTCAAAACCTTTTCTAAAGTCATTCCGAATATTCGATATCGATTTTATAATCGAATATCGAATACGACGAATATCGAAAATATAAACCGGGTATAAATTAATCCATATTTGTACGCAATTTATAACAATTTTCGACAAAAAAATAAAAAAGGACAGACTCGCGTGCGAGTCGCCCCCGGTCCAGGCGACTCGCGCCCGAGTCTGACCCGAGTCTATTTTTTTTAAGTTTTCGTTCGTTTATTTTTATTATTTTACGAAACGATTTCTAAATTTACATCTTTTCTAAAACTATTCTAAATATTTGATAATCAACTATCGAATATAACGAATATCGAGAATATTAAGTCGGGTACGAATTATGCGATATTCGTACGCGATTTAATCAAAACTTTTTCGAAAACCGTCGTCGAAAAACAGGCCGCCACGCGACCCGCATGAGTCTCGGGCGAGTCGCGCGGCTCTCGGCCGAGACACACCCTTTTTTATTTTCCTTTCTCGAACATCGTTTTTTATACAAAACAACGTTTTAAACTATATTTTTCAGATTTCGATTAATTTTCATTTTCTCGATTTCATATATTTATTTCTTATATTATTATTTCAATCGTTACTAACCCGTTTTCTCGTGTTTGTAGCAATTTATTCTCATATTCTTTTTTGTTTTCGTTTTATTAGACTAAAACGAACTCACATGCTAAAATAACTTTGACGTTAGTAGTTTAACATGCATTAAACGACTTAGCAACCCATTTTATTTTTCCTCACATGTCTTAGGAAAATAATCTCTGCATATCATTTCATCGTCGAACTAACGCGTGTACACCAAAATCGAGCGATATCTTAGTAAAGGCCGCTAAGTGCGGGCGGGGTTGGGTGTTCTCGCTGAACTTCCCAACACGTACCCTCACCCCTTACTCAGAACCGTGGTTTCCGGATGTCCGAAACCATTGGCAACGAGAGTCATTCAATATACGATTAACCGCCCAGTCGGCATCGGTATCGATATGCTAAGGGACGAACCCAATAAACTCTGACATCGGAAATGGGCCAGGCTTTAAGTATGGCCCACTACGACATAGAGTGGGTTCGAATGGTTCCGAATAACCATAAAATTCGGTGGCGACTCCTACTTCGATTTAAAATTCAATTCGATCCATCTCATATGGAAATTTTATCGCCTCCCCAAAACCCGCGCTTCGCCGCGTCGGGGTGGACCTATGTCATGTCCACAATTTGGCGACTCCGTTGGGGATTAACTGATGTGTCACTTACCATCGGCATCCTCACGGTGAGACTCGAAAAGAAATCGTTCGATTAGTAATGTACACGTTTTAGTTCAATGGTTCATGCATAACCCCGTTCTATCCCGGGCCGGTTACTTGTGACCGACGTCCCACTATACCGCGGTGCATTCCCACTTGGGTGCACTAAAGACTTCGATGGCGGAACTCGTTTAGACTTTGCGGCATGTCCTAAGACCAACTCGGCTTAGGGAGTTCGTCCTCAGTACGAGAAAGCGATCGTTGTTGGTATAGACCCTATCAGACCGACCGAGACTTAGACTAAGAGCATACATGGCGTCGTTATACTGATTCTATGACTACATGCTACTTGATCCTTTTCGGTCTTTTCAAAAACCGTCATTTTCAAAAATTACATCTTTTCAAAACCTATCCATTTTTCAAAAACCCGGAAAGCTGCCGAATTTAGGACTTATGATTTTGACTCAAAATAGCCTATTTTTAGCTGGTATGCTGTCCAAACCTTTTCAAAAAAAAAAAAGCCCGAAATCTCGGCCCGATACCCTTTTCTTGGTTTTCAAAAAAATTGGGTCCTTCCAATCCGACTCTGCTGGGTTTTCAAATCCAAATTCCCTTTTCAAAACCCTCTTCTTCTTAGGACTTCCCGTATTTAGCAGTGTCGGGTCTTGTCATAAGTTAGAATCTATAGCGTCGAAACTCCGTCGATCTTACATCACGGGTTTCCACCCCATCCCAGTCCGCCTTACTTGTCAAGGCACGGCCCACCTTCGTAGGACCAACTCCTACAAAGGGAAGCCCGTTTATACACTCGAGTCCAAAGTCTGGGGAATTCTCACGTAGACCTTCCTTCGAACGGGACTAGGCCCACTTTGCCGAATCCCAAGGAAGGCCCACCGTCTACGGGTCATCCATCTAGAAGTCAGTCTCCGGTCTTTTTCTAGTCTAGTCTTTTCCTCACTCGGGGGACTACCCTTCAGCGGAGCGATCAATCACGGTTGCTCTAAGGGTCTTGTCTTACACGTATCTCACGTACCCCACTTTCGAGTCACTTAGATGTCACACCATCTGAGTCCTTAGTCTCACTTGGGGGCTATTCTCCGATAGGGCGATTAATCACAGTCACTTCGAGAATCGTACCCTACACATTTGTCTTAGGAGAGTCTAACCCGAGTCAAACTGGAGTCGTCTCTCCTCCCACGCTATTTCCTATGCCTTGGTGTATTCGAGTTCCGAAGCAAATTTACTGATTACGCGGTGCCCTTACAGACAGGCCACCCCACACTCGAGCCATGACACAAAAAGCCATAGATGAGTTGACCACCTCGTTGGCCCAAATCCAAGACCAATTGAGGAAAATGCGGGAAGACCAGATCGCCATCCTCACCCGGGTAAGTGCCATAGAGCAGGGAACTCCTAGTGGCAATGTCGATACTACTGGGCCTTTAGCTGAATTGGCCAGCGCAGTCCACAAACTGCAGGAACAGGTCCATCTGACAACCCAAAGCTCCATCCATACGGAGAATGCTCGGACCTACACCCCACTGACCGATGAACTACCCGCCAATCTCAATCTGACGGGTCTGCCAATGTTCGAGGGTACTGAAGACCCGGTCCACCACATCCGGGATTTCAAGGAATTCATGGCCCTTAAAGGGGTTAAGTCCAACATGTTCAAGCACCTATTCGCTTCTTCCCTCGAGAAGTACCCAAGAGCCTGGTACTACCGGCTCGATCCCAAGAAATACAAAACTTGGGATGACGTGGCAACGGAATTCGCTCGGAATTACGTCGACAACACGGAAATCCAGACCACAATGCGCACCCTGGAGGTTATGGCCCAAGAGCCCAAGGAAGATTTCACCAAGTACCTTCAAAGGTGGAGGGCCGAAAGTGTGAAGTTGGTAGACAAGCCCAACGAGAAGACACTAGTGGAGGCGTTCATCAACAACCTCCTACCTCCCTACCGCGTCCATCTTAGGTATGCCGGCATTTCAAACTTTGTGGTGCTTACCGAAATGGGCATTAGGATTGAAGACGATCTTCGACATAATGAAGATCTGGGTGAAGCCTCTACCGAAGGCAATACTGGACATCCACTTGAGTCCTTGGAAGCCGAAGACTACTGACAGCCTCATCCAAGAGTCTAGATTTGGTTCAAGTCCGAGTCTGAGTCCGAGTCTAGGATATACTATTTTCTTTCAAAGTCAAAGTCAGAGTCAGAGTCAGCAGTATTCTGTCCTCTTTTCACATTTCAATAAAATCAGCTTTTCTATTTCTCATACATACTTTCCTTATGTGTTTCCGAGAACATGATGAACACTATCATACACTGTGAGAACACGCACGTGACTATTATAGGCACATCTATAATGACTGCAGGAAACCGAGCCCGTGTTTTCCTTTTACCTATTCCATGTCTGGTATAGAAAGCCACATGACTACCCGTAGCAGGAGCATATCGAATCCTATGACAAATCTGGGTAGTCTTCTAGTTTGGGTTCAAGACGGGAGGCAAGCCCACTTCCCACAATAAACACCCATCCAATAAGACTAGCCAGTCCCTACCTTAGGTGTTAGTCTGACTGACAAAAAAAAAAGCTGGACAAAAAAATCAAAAGTCCAAAAAGAGAAAAAAAGCAAAAGGCCAAAACAAAAAAAGCTGGCCACGATCAAAAAAGAATTATCAACATCTCTCGACCAGACACGGTCAACTCAAATGAAGAATCCCATGACCGGGGCTAAGAGGTCAACCCAAAGAATTCAAAAACCCATGACCGTGAAACGGTCAATTCAAAAATTATCAATACCCATACCATCCAATAGGGGAGAGACAGTCAAGCTGGTCAGATAACACCACATCTAGCCTTCCCACATTACAACCCTCAAGACCTTCTCGAGACCCAGGCTAGAGACAGCCCAGAATTTTGAGGATTCAAGCTCCATAGGATACACCCTAACCTTTAGGGCCAGACATGGAAATCAGATCCCGCATTATCAAACCTGCCCAATCGAAGCTCGAGCCATTCTACTCGACTTCCCCTTTACCCAACAGAATTCACAATCATCATATGCAAATCCGAGAGCAAAACTCATCAAATCCCCGAGAGCAAAACTCATCAAATCCCCGAGAGCAAAACTCATTAAAATCTCCGAGAGCAAAACTCGTTAAAATCCCCGAGAGCAAAACTCATCAAATCCCCGAGAGCAGAACTCATCAAATCCCCGAGAGCAAAACTCGTTAAAATCCCCGAGAGAAAAACTCATCAAATCCCCGAGAGCAGAACTCGTTAAAATCCCCGAGAGCAGAACTCGTTAAAATCCCATCCCAATTCTTCTCATTCAAACCAGTTGCCAGCCCCAAACACGGGAACTCAACTTGCAGTCGGCATAGAACATGCCCAAATAGTTCACACCACCTCTGGGGGCTATCCCGGAGAATGCTCACCGCCACAGGATCAACATCCTAACTATTCTAGCCCTTTGATCAAGACATCATTGGGAATGCACCTAGCCTACACCATCACTGTGGCTAGTTACACACAAAGCCCTAGTAAACTAGGCACCATTATATATCTTTCAATCCACTGAACTACGGCTTGGTTTGATTTCACTAACACGTGAATACGTAGGCAGCCTTTCAACAGAGGCACAACCACCCACATTGACACAAATTCAAAAAAGCATCATCATTCCGGTCACGACACTGTCATGTTCTCAGCAGCTAGCTTTGTCATTCTGGGGGCTTCTCCTAGGCAGAAGTTCTCCATCCACTCACAAAATCCAGATAAATTCAAGGAATAAAGATCTAGCCTCCTTTCTATAGTGTGTCCTAGTACTCGGCTCAGTCAAAGACGAGAATCTGCCAGGACTCGGAGCAATACCCACTTTGGGAAATGTCCCAAAAATCAAAAATTCAAAAGGAGCACTAGACTACAGCATTGCTGCCGCTAAAACAGTCTCATTACAGACTACTGCAATTCCCCTATAGCAGATCGTTCCCATTTTGATGTTCGACTGTGTTGCCACTCGCCTAGGCTACGGAATAGCGCAACTTAAGAGTATTGTCATCTTAGGTGGCCTACCCCCTACCGAGTCACGGTCTAACCCTTAGAGAGTCAAAGTCGTGTCTGTCAACTCGTCCTCTCGCGTCCAGAGTCGAGTCTGTCGGTATATCTCTCTCTTCAAATTCTCATTTTTTGCAAAACTTAGCCATTTGAGAAAATCCTTTTCCTAGTCACCACGGGAATAGGAATTTTTATCACACTTCATCTAGGCATACAGGCCTAACCAGAGACTTTAGGAGTCCGTGTCAGAATCCAATTAGGAATCAAAGTCATCCCAGCCATCCTTATTTTCAAAACGTCCAAAAAATTTCAGCATTCTCCCTTTCAAAATTTTTTTGGAAAAAATCATCTTCCCCAGCATGAGTCGGTGTTTCGCCTAAGTGTTACATACAATATGTTATGTGTCAGCATACAGGTACACCCAAGACTCCCAAAAATTCTAAGTTCCCCAGTGGAAAAGCTCATGCAAGCTCCCGCGCAATTCTAAGACAGGATATATCTGCAAACAGGTATACCCATAGCTTCCTAGGCAAGCTCCCGCGATATTATCAGCATCAACCCAGGTATGATTTCTATTCTATGGCTGGCGAGCCCTTCACGCAGGTCTAATGGACCCTAAACGACCCGATCGGAAGGCTGCCAGGCTTTAATCCTTGATTGGCCTGGTAGCTACTCTGACTTTTGCCTTGTCCAAGCCTCAGTCAGAGTGGGGGCTCTGTAGACACCCACATTTTGACCGCCAGGTGTCTATAGTAGTTCCCGCCAAACACCCGATGATGATAGGACGTAAACGTGCTTTGATAGACTCGGATATGGGCTTGTAATCATGGACATTTGGTTTAGACATTTTAAGGAGTACAAATCTCACAAAACGGACCTCAAATCCAGGCCCAGTGGGTCGTTTCGAGTCAAATAACACTATTTTGGGTCGAAACCGTCACCAGGGGTAAAACCGTCTTTTAACGACCGAGTCAAAACCCGGTCAAAGATATTTCCTGAGACTTGTGGACCGACCGTGATGTCTCACGCGTCCCACTTCTGCTCAAATTCCTACAAAAATCAGCCTTCACAAATATTAAACAAATCTGTTTAAGGATAGAATTCAATCTCAGGTAGAAGTTCTATCCGGAAACCGAAACGAAATACCACCCGAGCTCAGATACTCGGCTGAAACAGCCGGGATATCACCCCAGCCAGCCGAGTCTTTGGCTTCTTCTCTAAGAAACGAGAAGTCTATTCCCTCACGAACTCTCGTATTTCCTATCCAAACTGGTGTTTCTTGTCACACAAGCAAGACCACCTCGGTTCCTATAAATAGGACCCTCCCTTCAACATCCAAGGGACGAAGAATACAGAAAAATACACGAAAAAATCAGACTGAAAAATACCGAGAAAGTCAGCCAAAAAGCAACATCCAAAATCCCGACGCAATCCCGAAGTAATTCCAAAATCCGACGAAACCGATCCTGTCCGAACCGGCCGAGTCCCCACGTCACTCACACATACAAAATCGACACCTTAACTCACCCACATCATCTCGACGCTCCCGTGTCTAAGCCACCGTCCGACGAGCTCTATACCGAGAACACAAAGCATGTAGGTTGAGGGTGTAAATCAAACCCGTCTCTTCCCTTTTCTCTCTTCTTCGTCTCGTTTTTATTATGGGTCTTTCGTCGGTCTTTTTCTATTTTTTTTCTAATATCGATATTACTAAAACTATTTTCCTATGTCGAATATTCTTAAAATATGATATCGATTCTATATAATCGAATATCATATCGAAAAGAATTATATTAAGTTTTCGACGAAATCGTTACATCTTTTTTTTTACAACTTTTTTCGTTCAAAATCTTTTTTACATCTTTTCGTTCAAAAACAAACTTTTTTTTTCAAAACCTTTTCTAAAGTCATTCCGAATATTCGATATCGATTTTATAATCGAATATCGAATACGACGAATATCGAAAATATAAACCGGGTATAAATTAATCCATATTTGTACGCAATTTATAACAATTTTCGACAAAAAAATAAAAAAGGACAGACTCGCGTGCGAGTCGCCCCCGGTCCAGGCGACTCGCGCCCGAGTCTGACCCGAGTCTATTTTTTTTAAGTTTTCGTTCGTTTATTTTTATTATTTTACGAAACGATTTCTAAATTTACATCTTTTCTAAAACTATTCTAAATATTTGATAATCAACTATCGAATATAACGAATATCGAGAATATTAAGTCGGGTACGAATTATGCGATATTCGTACGCGATTTAATCAAAACTTTTTCGAAAACCGTCGTCGAAAAACAGGCCGCCACGCGACCCGCATGAGTCTCGGGCGAGTCGCGCGGCTCTCGGCCGAGACACACCCTTTTTTATTTTCCTTTCTCGAACATCGTTTTTTATACAAAACAACGTTTTAAACTATATTTTTCAGATTTCGATTAATTTTCATTTTCTCGATTTCATATATTTATTTCTTATATTATTATTTCAATCGTTACTAACCCGTTTTCTCGTGTTTGTAGCAATTTATTCTCATATTCTTTTTTGTTTTCGTTTTATTAGACTAAAACGAACTCACATGCTAAAATAACTTTGACGTTAGTAGTTTAACATGCATTAAACGACTTAGCAACCCATTTTATTTTTCCTCACATGTCTTAGGAAAATAATCTCTGCATATCATTTCATCGTCGAACTAACGCGTGTACACCAAAATCGAGCGATATCTTAGTAAAGGCCGCTAAGTGCGGGCGGGGTTGGGTGTTCTCGCTGAACTTCCCAACACGTACCCTCACCCCTTACTCAGAACCGTGGTTTCCGGATGTCCGAAACCATTGGCAACGAGAGTCATTCAATATACGATTAACCGCCCAGTCGGCATCGGTATCGATATGCTAAGGGACGAACCCAATAAACTCTGACATCGGAAATGGGCCAGGCTTTAAGTATGGCCCACTACGACATAGAGTGGGTTCGAATGGTTCCGAATAACCATAAAATTCGGTGGCGACTCCTACTTCGATTTAAAATTCAATTCGATCCATCTCATATGGAAATTCTATCGCCTCCCCAAAACCCGCGCTTCGCCGCGTCGGGGTGGACCTATGTCATGTCCACATTCTTACTGAAGGGGGTGATTGACTTATGCAGAATATCATCCCGAATCTGGTTATCATCGGCTAAAAACAGGGCTGCAGCAATCTCTGCTCGGTATCTAATTCTTGATTTCATGTCTCCCAAAGATGAATTAAATACACATCCATGATATAGGAGCATATGAATCATCAAGTATACACCACAATCTAAATCTCCCTGAAAAGGTTCTTTCCAAGGTAAAGGGACTACTACCCATTTGAAATCTTTCACTTTTTCCCCAATGGCTAGACCCTTGCTGTTTAGAAAAGAACCATATAAGAATGCCTGATAGAAAACGTAATTTAGTTAGTATCCATTTAATGTATTACTGAATAATGAAATATATATTAAAAAAATGTTATAGCAAATACTTACAGCATATTTAGAAAGCAGTTCAAAGTATGGAGCAAGATTAGTGTCCCAGTAAGATGTCAGGTTATCAAGATAATCCATTGTTTTGTTCTTGAAATTGATTACAACACATATAAAGTGCTCTCGATAATGGATTGGAATGAAAACCTACGGAAGACAACACAATAATCCAGTTATTCATGTTCAGCTATTCCAATATTAGACATCAGTTACTCTATGTTCATGTTCGGTTATTCCAACATATGTGTTCTTTTGGTTGAACATATATAATAACTGAATGCAGAGTAAAAAAAGATGTTTACCAGATCCGAATCAAGCTTTACTGGATGATTAATAATCTCAATGTAGGTAGACCATGCTGTGAAGATTTGGGCCTGATAATTTTCTTGATTGCCTTTAATCTTGTCCTCTAAAGCGTACTTTATTAATGTGGGCTACACAAAGAGAATCAAAAGTTATACTCTAAATATGATTCATAACACAAAATAACTTCACCAAAAAGGTTTGTGTGCACTTACAGAATGCCCAACCCCTAAAAATAGTCTTGATGAAGAGCTTCCATTTGCCTTGATCATCATACGATTGAGAAGGAGGGACCAACAATCCACCACATTTGTAAATATCATTTTGTCAACTTGCAATGACTGAAAGTCATCTCTCGCCAGAAGGTTTATATGGGAGAATTCAACCAAAGCCTCCCTGAGATTTCAATAAAATAATTTAGTTGTCTACAATAGTCAAATATACAACCAACTGAAAAAAAAGGTAAAAGGAAATTGATACTTACGATTGAGAATATTTATAGTCATCGAGGAAAATGTAATCAACAACATTTTTCCTCAAACTGTGAAGGCCTTTCAATAATTCGTAATTCTCAATCATGTACTTAGACACAACGGTTGCGTCTTTTTCAACTGGCCCACAGTATATACTGCAACCAAGATCTTGAGGAACAACACCCACACAATCATGTAAATAATACACAGGATCACTGTTGGAATCAACATTCCTGCCAAGCTCCTCATCAACATTCCTCAAATCCCCATAATCATTTCCAGGCTCCTCATCGACATTCCCTGAATCCACATAATCATTTTCAGGCTCCTCATCAACTTTGCTTTTCTCTCTTGTCATCTCTTTGACATAATCTTCGTAGGTTGGAAGATTGTCTTTCACTTGATGCATTTTTAAAGCATGCTCAGTGATGAAATCGATGTAGTCAAAGAATTTACTCTCCTTCCAAAATTCTGGAGTTGATGAAAGGCTCACTTCTGTCGGTAAACCCTCTGACGAGCTTGGAAAACCCTCTGATCTCATCAGTTCACTCCGACGAGCATGTCTCTTATAAAAGAGATCAACATCTTGTTGCATGATTAGCCAATGTGCATGCAAGTTCTGAAAAATAAAAGAAAAAATATCAGTAGCATACACAAATCCATTATTCAGTAACTACTTTAATGAATTGGAGTAACTAATGTAATGCCTTGGAATAACTACTTTAATGCCTTGGAATAACTACTATAATGTCTTGGAATAACTACTGCAATGTCTTGGAATAACTACTGCAATGCCTTGGAATAACTACTGTAATGAATTGGAGTAACTGAGGTAAAACGTTGGAATAACTACTTTAATGCCTTGGAATAACTACTGCAATGTCTTGGAATAACTACTGCAATGCCTTGGAATAACTACTTCAATGAATTGGAGTAACTGAGGTAAAACGTTGGAATAACTACTTTAATGCCTTGGAATAACTACTTTAATGCCTTGGAATAACTACTGCAATGCCTTGGAATAACTACTGCAATGAATTGGAGTAACTGAGGTAAAACGTTGGAATAACTACTTTAATGCCTTGGTATAACTACTTTAATGCCTTGGAATAACTACTGCAATGTCTTGGAATAACTACTGCAATGCCTTGGAGTAACTACTTCAATGAATTGGAGTAACTGAGGTAAAACGTTGGAATAACTACTTCAATGCCTTGGAATAACTACTTTAATGTCTTGGAATAACTACTGCAATGCCTTGGAGTAACTACTTCAATGAATTGGAGTAACTGAGGTAAAACGTTGGAATAACTACTTTAATGCCTTGGAATAACTACTGTAATGCCTTGGAATAACTAATGAATTGGAGTAACTAATGTTTGAATAACTACTGTAATGCCTTAGACACTTACATCTTTTGCCCTAGCTCGAATTTGTTCATCGGTTTCAAATCCAGCTGGCAACTCCAAATATGTCTTTCCCGGTTGAGGTTCACTCACAACCTCTGTTAATATGTCATTGTTGTTGTTTGTTGTGGCCCTCGGAGTCACCGGAGGATCTATTAACCACACAAACAAAAAACACATGTTAAATATTGTAGACAAATTAGAAAAAAAATGGAAAAACATTAATAGAATAATTCTACCATTCTTACTAGTTGACTGCTTGCAAATAGGGTAAACACCCTCGATTAAGTTACCGGTTAGTTCCTAGCCGACCGGTGCTAAGTTCCGCCCTTGCCCTCTTCTCTAAACTCTTGTTTGACCAATGCTTGATCAGTGGTATATCCCTTGGGGCAGCCTCTCCACGGAACTCTACTCGATGAAAATATGAAAGTAACAAGACAAGTATACAGCCCCGTAAATTCTTGCCCTTTCCGGACCTAACTAAACTCACTCCCTCGACTAGCTGCTGAAAAATATATGAGCACCAATCGTACTCACATATCCTTCCTACATCTTCGACCATTTTTAGAAGGGAGAAATCAACGGTGTGGTTTGACGTTGGTGCAAGAAAGGATGACATAGCATACAAGACAAACATACGCTTGAATTGATCTCGATCTCCACCTTTATCTTTGGGATCAAGCATAGATTCAGTCAGTTGGTTCAGCTTGATACAATCCTTGTTGTTGTTTATGCCAAAATCTTCCCTCCATTTGCGCTTCAACGTGTCTTGAGTTGATAAGATGCCAGGCCCAGTTGGCACTAATTCGACTTCATGGCCACCCCTTGGCAACCCAAAGACGTCATAGACATCATCTTTTGTGAGGAAAAATCTGATACCTGAAGCCTCAAACATGTGGCCAGCAGCGTTGAACTGTCTCACCAAAGATGGCACTATGTCTAATGGGAGTACGGAAACCTTTAGATCGAGTAACCCCCCAAACCCAATCTCACGAACATCTATCGGCCAACTGACGTTGGTCAAGTTTACTTATCAGCTCCACAAGACCATGAGGGCGACACTTTACAATCATTGACTGCGGCCTGCAAACATCAGAACACGTTAGACAACATAACTATTTTACAATCATTTACACCTTGGAATAACTACAGTAATACCTTGGAGTAACTAACATCGGCTAACACATAATTACAGTAATGCTTTGAAATAAGAAACAAAAAAAATAAAAAACTTACAATTGTGGTGGTTTTGCTAATGCCCCACCATCTGTTTTGACTGTGACGGATGATTTCGACCGTTTCTTGGAAGGCTTTCCGGTGGCCTCATCTTTTGTTCCTATGGGACGCTTCTTTTTGTTTTTAGAAATGAAGTCAACAAGGACATCTTTATCCATGAGAATATTTTCCTTACTCTTTTGTGATGCCATAGAAAGTGGTCCAACCTTAACCAAAAACCAGGAAGGTAAAACTCAATCATCTCAAATTAACATACATAAAGTGATAATACAGTAAAAGTGTGACAAATAAGGAATGCGATTAGCACTAAATATTGGTGTCACTTATCATGTGTATACGATTATCTCCACAACATTTACAGTACAGTGCCTAAATTTCCAGAGATTCAACGCATTACACAAGTCATAATGGTACACAGATATTTGGGCCAAAACACCAAAAAACCCAATGAACACTGACACAATGGCATAGAAATGAACTGAAACAAAGTGTTCATTGTCTCATCGATCATAATGATCCTCTTAAATTACACTTCTCAAACACTTGAGAGTGTATAATTTAGTAGTTGTACTAACACAGTCCAAATAACCTTTGAAATTAGTGGTTTTGACATTGAGATTTGCAATATTTTTTTGCAAAACAAAACAAATACGGAGTAAGTAAATAACGCGTCAACATTTAGAAAAACAGAAACTCTATGTTGAAACTACTGCAATGTCTTGGAATAACTACTGTAATGAATTGGAGTAACTGAGGTAAAACGTTGGAATAACTACTTTAATGCCTTGGAATAACTACTGCAATGTCTTGGAATAACTACTGCAATGCCTTGGAATAACTACTTCAATGAATTGGAGTAACTGAGGTAAAACGTTGGAATAACTACTTTAATGCCTTGGAATAACTACTTGCACATAATCCTTGCGTATCCACACTTTTTCAAAATGAGACAGCAGAGAATTATAGAACAACATTCCAGTAATAGCAGCTTTATTTTTGGTAAGAAATCTTGGGATTAGAGTCTGATGCTTAACCACCCGAATCTCTTCCAAATCCAAATTCAGCAAATACACTAAAATGGAGATGAATGATGGAGACAGATTACAGAAAATAAGGTATGGTAAGACAGATTACAGGTGTGTGTGTGTCTACCCGATCAATTCTCCTGATTCACTTCCCATCCATTTGCAACTCAACCAAATTCAACTCTTTATCACCATCACATTCATTTCTCATTCTCTTCTCTTCTCTTCTCTTCTAAGACACTTCCTCACCATCTGTAATAATCTTACTGTTCCAAATTAATTCTCCCTTATTTTCCTTCAATTAATTGCCTCTTATCAAATTTACTCCCACATTACTGAATTCTTTGTAATGAATTTCCATTTTATTCCTACTTAAATCACAAAACTCATCAAACATGGTGCTAAATCTCAAAAACCCATTGCCAGCAAAATGTTTTCATTAACATTAACATTAATTTGTGTAAAATACCTACTGCTACAAATTAAATTTTACAAATCTATCATGTTTCCCATCAGGCCATCCAGGTTGCCTGCAACTTCTGGTTAGGTTTTCACAGTCACTTATGACAAGAGTATTGATTGATAAACGGCCTAGAAATCATATACTCCATAAATAATTGCAGTAAAAATAAATGGACTTCATCCAAACCGAGTAAAAATTATAATACACAATGGTGATATTATAAGCTCCTAATTGCTTCATCCAAACCGATCGGGGAAAAACTCAGGTGTTGCCTGTACAATGGACTTACCATCATTGAATCTTTATAACCAACAATCACAGTCATCTTTATAAGCAATTAAGACAAAATTAGAAAATTAGAAACAAAATAAACATAATGCAGTACATTTTGAACGAAATAAACATATAACTAGTTGAAGATACCAAAATTGGGCAAAAAACAGAGTGAAATAATTGAAGAAATTAGGGCGGAATGATGAAGATGATGATGATTGTTATCAAACCCTAACAGAGGCGAAATGTAACATATACACAGTAATAGAATCAAATCCACAAAAATCAAGCAGAAATAATGATGAAACGTGATTTAGGACAAACAAAACACAAACGAGAAGTCGGAAATTAAACTCGTCATTCGTCAAGTCGGAAACAGTGCGAACTTTTATACCTGAATCAGTGAGAAATTAAACTCCTACTCAGGAATTGTTGAGGTAAAGCTTGAAGCAACTGAAATGGATGAAATTAGGGCTGAAATTGACGAAAATCACCTGAAAAATTAGCAAAAATCAGCAAACTGAACCTAATGAAATTAGAACTATGATGATGATGAGAGGATTAGAAGGAATCGCGGTAGAATGACCTGAAGAAATTGAACTCAGGAATCGGAATCGCAGTACGATGATGGTGGAGATGAAAGGTCGTTTGTTGCTTGAAGAAGACGGAATGAAGACAGAATGAAGACGAATTTTGAAAATGAAGAGAGGAGAGAGAAAGAGAGGTGGAATGTGGAGGGTTTTGTTGGGGTTTGTGAGATCTAATCTAAGCCGTTGATCAAGATTAAGATCAACGGTCTAGATTGTTAGGGTGTTTACACCAAATTGGTGTGTTTACACCAGATCCTGATTCTATATATATATATATATATATATATATATATATATATATATATATATATATATATATATATATATAAGTAGGATCATTTACCCACCCCTTCTTTTTGTACAATCTACCTTCATTTTTCAACCATTAGATCTAATTACATCAAGAGACAAGATTAAATATTAAAATTAAGAAGTGAAGCATCAAACACAACCCACGCTCAAACCCTATACCAACTTAAACAAAAATCCCTAGCTCCCAAACCCTCTCGCATCCCACTCCAGATTCACGAAAAACCGTCAATCGCGAGAAGAAATCTCATCTCACCAATATCTACAAACAATCTTGCATCCAAATCAGATATTTCAATCTTTAGTTTGATCAATTTTTTTTGTATTTTTTTGTATTGTTTGATCAATTTCAATCGTATTGTATTTTGTACGGTATGATTTCAGTCTATTTTGTCTATTGTATTTTGTACTGTATTTTGTATTTCAATCGTATTTTTTATGGTTTCAGTCTATTTCAATTTTAGAATTCTTGTACTGTATTTTTTATTTTCAATTTATTTAGTATTGTTCAATTTTTTTTTTCAGTACAGTCTGCGTTATTCAAATTTTATTTTATTTCAATTTATGAGTTTGCGTTTTTCAATTTAGTATTGCTCAATTTTTTTTGTATTTAGTATTTCGTATTGCTCAATTTATTTAGTATTGTTCAATTTTGTATTGTTGTATTGCTCGATTTATTTAGTTTGTATTTTGCATCTTAATCAACCATTTCGTGTTCAATCTTAATCAATTTTGTTCAATTTGCCGAGGTATATGTTGATTCACGCCCAATCTTCAAATTGAACCGTATATGACGATTCCAGATTTTTTTTACAGATGATACACTTACACGCGGTGTACAGCATTTTTCATACACAACCAATAATAATGCGACATGTGTCTAGTTTACTTTTACCAAAGTTGATTAGTGCAAGGGTAACTTAGTAATTTAATATGTTTATTTAATTATTAATCTTATTCTAGTTAAGTTAATTTTAGAAACTTTTGTATTTTATTTTTATTTTGCATTTTTTGGTTTCTTGAATTAATCATATAATACTGTTAATATATTTTTGATTTATTTATATTGTAAAATTAATTAATATGAATAAATTTTGTACTTTTTTTTAAAATCGTGACTATTATTATATATATGTATGTATGAAAGGTAAACATATTAAAATAAATAATTAAAATTTTCAAAAAGTTTAAAGTAAATTATGATAATTATTAAACATTTGGCATATACTAACCATAATACCTAAGTTTATAATTATTTTATTAACATTAAAAATTAATTTCCTTAAATTAAGTTGCCAATTGTTTATTTATGTAAGTTTCAAAAAATAATATCATAACTAATTAAAAATAAATTAATTTTAAAACAATAATTACTTAAAATAAGAAAATGTATAAGGCTTTAAAAAAATTACATAATAATATACGTAAATATATATATATATATATATATATATATATATATATATATATATATATATATATTAAAAAAATTAAATGTTTTGATAATTTTAAAGTAAATTAATGGATATTATTTGATTACAAAATCAATATTGAAAATATTTGGTAATATTTTTGTTATTCTTTAGGAAATATGTGGGAAATATACGATATACGGAAATATTTTGTAAATATTTCAATAAATTAAAAAATTTAGAAATTAAAATCTTCCTAACAATATAATTATACATATATGAGTTATATGATTTACCTAACATTTATTAAGAAAAATTATGATTTATTTCTTTCCTTGTTTAGTTTCATTTTTACCGAGTTATATATGAGTATATATATTTTTTCATTTAGTCATCCAAATTTAAAAATATTTCTAATTGAACATTCCTTTTTACTGTTTAATTGTTTTTTTTCCTTAAGTTTAAATTTCATTTTTAATTCAATTAATGAAAATATTAGTTTTAAATTTTGTTTTTATAATTAATTAATACAATTTAAAACAAGAAAAATGAAAATATTATTTTGAAAAAAGGATGTATAAATAATATTTATTAATTTACGTGAAAGTTTAAAAAAATTGATTAATGATGATTATATTAATAAATTTACTTTCAAATAAAATTATTTTAATTAAAATTAATTAATTAATTGAATGGTGAACACAACAAAAAATCTATATATATTTGTTCAAAATAAAGATAATTAAAAAAATTAAAAGTTTCTACAATTAACTTAACTATAGTTTAGTAATAAATTAACTAAAGGTGTAAAATTACTAACCTAACCCCGAACTAATAATCGTAGGTTAACAAAAAATTGACACGTGGCGCAGTATAGTTCACTGTGTGTGAAATTCTCATACACCGCGTGTAAGTGTAGCCTTTTCGCAAATTGCTGATTCAAATTACTGAATATGTTGATTCAAATTGATGAATATTAGTTCAATAACTAGGCCAGGGTTTCTGATTATATATCGATTCCTGATTTTACTAGGGTTTCTGATATTCGGGTTGCTGATATCGTTGTTGATTTCAAATTCCGGTTCAATAGAGTTATTTTTGTGCATCATCTTGTGTCGACGTTACATGCTGATATCCCACTTTACTTTTATGGTTTATTAAACTTGTTATTGCAATACTTGAATATGAACATTGAAATAAGTCAATAACTACATACTATTTCGTAACATGAATTTCTGTGTTTGGTACATTATATTATCTATGAAATATCCAATTATTTTATTATATTATTCAAATTATTCTATAATACTGTTGCGGTCATTCTATATTATTCTTACAGTTATTTCACTATATTAGTTACTGCATTTCATAACTAGTTATTTTATAGTATTTTTACAGTTATTCTATTGCACATACGTGATTATTGTATTTCAATTTTTTTTATACTTTCAACGTAACTAACTCCCTTTTTTTGTTTTTCAGTGAGTTTTTTTTGCTGGATGCGCACTCAATGATATGCAAGATGTTTCATTCAAATATAATAACACTGCACGAGTTATTATTCATTGCAATAACTTACTTCTATAATGGAATAACTTCGTAAAATCAGATACCAATATTCTAAAATTGACTATATTTGAGTTTCAACTTAATACAATAACACAAGTTATTCATTACAATAACTGAATTTCTATATTATAATAACTACGTAAAATCGAATAATCAAATAACATTATTATAAAATTAATTATATTTGAATTTTATCTCAATACAATAATACAAGTTATTCACTACAATAATTGCGTTTCCACATTGAAATAGCTACGTAACATCATATAACATTATTTTAAAATTGATTATATTTGAGTTTCATCTCAATACAATATCACACAAGTTATTCAATACAATAACTGAGTTTCTACATTAGAATAACTACGTATTTACATTGGAATGACTATGTATGTATAACCTGATAAAATTATTATTCTCATCAGTAAACAACTGAGTTTACCATAAAATAACTATTGTTTCTTCATCAAATAATCGTGTTTGTACATTGAAATAACTATGAAAACCTGAGGAAAAAATTGCTTTGATGATCAAGTGAGTTTTAATCTCAGCTGTTGATCATGTGAGATCCAATGGTCTTTAAAAGGAGGTAAAATGTACAAAAATTGGTAAATGTACAAGAACCTGCCTATATATATAAAGAGGGGATCAAGGAAGTTAATAACTTCCTAGAAGTCCCTTAGTGTTGATCTTTAATTTAAAACGGGGAGGGGGGCATTTTGGCTGCCAAACATTCCCTCACCCAAATCAATCATTACATTACTTCCCTCCTCTACTCTCCCGCCTATTACCCTTCCCAATCTCCTCCTTTCGATTCATTTCTCCAATTCAATTCATCTCTCTCTAACAAAACTCTATCAAATAAGCTCCATTAATAACTTCGACCATACTTCGTCAACAACTCCGATCATACTCCGTTTTTAACACAACATACTCCGTCAGTAACTCCGATCATCATACCAAGTTATGTTTAGGCATAAACTTTGATCATCTTCATCTTCTTCTTTTTAGCTTCTTCTTCATCTTCATCTTCTTCAAGCTTCTTTTATTTTTCATACCTTTTTTTTGGTATTTATAACATTATTCATCTTCATTATCCACAAAAAAGAACAACTTCATCTTCAAGATGAAGTTGTAATTTTTTTGTGGGATGAATGAAGCTTGAAGATGGAGATGTTGAAGATGAAGATGAAGATGAACAAGTCATTTAGTGCGTAATGTTCTTGCAGAATTGCAAGATCACACACTTTCAGTTGTATAGTCACACTCATTATGTTGTAGAATCACGCAGCTGTACACTCATTGTAGTCACATATTTAGTTATATAGTCACACTTATTATGTTGTATAGTCACACTCGTTATGTTGTAGAATCACGCAGCTGTATGTAGAATACCTTGAGATTAAAGTATCATGCATTTAATCATCTTCATCTTCATGTTTGTTTTATTTTTCATACCTTCTTTTCTTTGGTATTTATAAAATTATTCATCTTCATTATCCAAAAAAAATTGAAGGTTGAATATGGATGAATGGAGGTTGAATAACTAATAAATGTTTAGATATTTTCGTTTTTTTAAAGTCACAGTCGTCCATTCATCCATATTCAACCTTCATTTTTTGTGGATAATGAAGATGAATAATTTTATAAATACAAAAAAAAGGTATGAAAAATAAAACAAGCATGAAGATAAAGATGATTAAACGCATGATATCTGTGGACATGACATAGGTCCACCCCGACGCGGCCACGCGCGGGTTTGGGGAGGCGAATGAATCTCATGTGAGATGGATCTCGAGTTGAAATTTAAATCAAAGTAGGAGTCGCCACCGAACTTTGTGGGAGTTCGGGCCCGTTCGAACCCACTCTATGTCGTAGTGGGCCGTGCATAAAGTACGGCCCATTCCGATTTCAGAGTTTATTGAGTTCGTCCCTTAGCATAGCGATACCGATACCGACATTATCGGTAATCGGGTATTACTCTCGTATGCCAATGGATTCGGACATCCGGAAACCATGGTTCTGAGTAAGGGTTGAGGGTACGTGTTGGGAATTTTACAAAGAACACTCAACCCCGCCCGCACTTAGCGGCCTTTACTAAGATATCGTTCGATTTTGGTGTACGCGCGTTAGTTCGACGGTTGAATGATATGCAAACAAGGCTTTTTAGACTAAACATGTGAATTATGTTTGTTCTACGTCATTTAATGCATTTAAATTTAACGTCAAAGTTGTTTTAGCATGCGGGGTTCGTTTTAGTATAATAAAACAAAACAACGAAAATAAGATACAAAGACAAAGAAAAAACGGGTTAGTAACGGTTTGTAAATTGAAATAAAGATGTAAATATAATGCAATGCATGATTTTGAAAATATTTGTCGAGACCTGAAATATACCGAAAAGTCCGTTGTTTTATAAAAAAAAGGAAAAGATGTTTTTTTAAAAATAAGACGGGATCGCTTTTCGATGTTACGGTTCTCAGGAGACGACGCGACCCGCGTGGGTGAGGCGCGACTCGCGTGGCCATGCGACTCGCACAGGATTCGTGCGACTCGCATGGCTGCCTGTTCTCGAGACCCTTTTTTCGAAAATCAACAATTCTGTTAAATCGCGTACAAATATAGCATAATTTATACTCGACTTAAATTTTCGATATTCGTCATATTCGATATTCGATTATGAAATCGATATCAAATATTCGGATTGATTTTTAGAAAAGATGTTTTGTAAATCGTTTTGAAAATCGAACTTTAAAAAACAATGTTAGTTCTCTCTGCGTTGAAATCGTCGTATTTGTTTTTAAGACCATATGACGAGTTTTTAGCATCAACGAGATTGATTTAGTTCCTTTTGATACGTTATTCGTCTATGGAATCAATATCGTATTTTTAAGAACGTTTATTTTATATAGAAAATTATATTGTAGTATCGATATTAGAAAAGAAAAAAACGTGATGAAGAACCATATAAAAAGACAGACGGACGAGAGAAAGAGAAGAAAAGGGAGAAGTCGGGATTTGTAACACCCTCAACCTACATGCTTGATTATCTCGAAAATGGACTCGTAGTAGCGGCCTAGGCGCGGGAGCGTTAAGATGTATATAGGTGAGTTATATGGTGTGTATGGTTAGGGATTTAGCGATTTTTGCTCTCGGGTTTGTATACGATTTGCCTAAAATTGCCTAGAATTTTGGGTTGTGAATGGTCGGGAATCCTATAGGATTTCTAGAGGAAAGATTGGAATATAATATGCCTAGTATTGCTGGAATTCCGGGTTGTAATTTGTGTGTCGGGATTGGAATTGTTGTGTTGATGTTGTAATTGATGTCAGGAATTGTGTGTATAATGGTGGGGTATTTATAGGATGAAATACCGACTTGGGATAGGAGATTGATATCTTGCAAAGGAAGAAAACAACCGGTTGAGATGAAGTGGGATTCCGTCTTTGGATAGGAAAAGGTTACTTGCATGGGAAGAAACACCCGATTTAGATGGAGTAGGATTCCTACTTTGTACCTGATATTTGTGTAGTATTTGACTTCGATTCAGATTTTTGAAGTGGCGTGACAGATTTTTTTGTCTCGGAAACGTCTTTAACCGGGGTTTGACCCGGTTGCTAAAAGACAGTTTTGCCCTTGGTGTCGGTTTTGACCCAAATTAGTCTCACTTGACTGGAAACGATCCACTGGGCCTGGATTTGAGGTCTGTTTTGTGAGATTTTTACTCCGCTAAAAGCTCGTGCCAACTACTATTGATTCCGAGTCCGAAAATCGAGTGTATTAAGTCATGTTTTCGTCCGATCATCACCGGGTGTTTTTTGGAAACTGCTATAGACACCTGGTGGTCAAAATGTGGGTGTCTACAGAGCCCCCACTCTGACTGAGGTTTGGACAAGGCGAAAGTCAGAGTAGCTACTAGGCTAATCAAAGATTAAGACCTGGCAGAGTTCGGATCGGGTCGTTTATTGTCCATTAGACTTGCGTAAAGGGGTCGCCAGCCATAAGACAGAAATCATACCTGAGTTGATGCTAATAGCTCTGTGGGGACTTGCCTAAGAAGCCTTGGGTGTGCCCGTTTGCAGACACATCCCATCTTGGAGTTGCGCGGAAGCTTGCATAGGATGCTATGAGTGTGTCCGTTTGCAGACACATCTCGATTCAGAATTACGCGGGAGCTTGCATAGGAAGCTATGGGTGTGTCCGTTCGCAGACACATCCCGATTCTTTAGTAGAAATGTTGCTTGGGGATTCTTACGAGGAGACTTCCTTCTCGAGTCTGGATGTACCTGTATGATGCCGACACATAGCAATTCGTATGTAACATGTAGGCGAAACACCGACTCGCGCTGGGGAAGTAAAAGCTTGATGTTCCTTTGGGAAGCACAAGCTGGTACCTGAAACATTAGATATATAGGCAGAAATAGCAAATATAGCGGATAGCAAGATAGCGTACAGGAAATGCATTTAGCATCTATAGACTAACTTGCGCTGGGGAAAATGATTTTTGCTTCATTTTGAAATCGAAGTCTTGAAAGCAACTCACGTGCTAGGAGATATGTTTTCAAAATCGAAAGAGGTAGAAAAGAATTTTGCAGTTTAAATAGACTGAAATTTGACCTTGTCGAAAAGGATTTTCTCAAATGGCTAAGTTTTGCAAATTTTAAAATGAGGATTCGAATAGGGAGGCCTAGCGACAGACTCGACTCTGGACGTGATCGGACGAGTTGATAGACACGAATGGACTCTCGAGGGGTTGGACCGTGACTCGGTAGGGGGGTGGGCCGCCTACTATGACAAGACTCTTAAGTTTCGCAATTCCGTAGCCTAGGTGAGTGGCAACACGGTCGAACGTCGAAATGGGATAGATATGCTACACGGGGTTGCAGTAGTCTGTAATGAGACTGTTCTTGTACGACAGAACTTAGTAGTAGACTTGTGTTCTTTTGGATCTTCTTTGGTTTTGGGGTATATTCCCAAGGTAGGTGCTTATTTGAGTCCCTGACAAATTCTTGTCTTCGACTGAGCCGAGTACTAGGACACTCTATAGAAAGGAAGATAGTGTTTGAAAGTATTTGGATTATGTGAGTGGATGGAGAACTTCTCCCTAGGAGAAGCCCCCAGGACGACAAAGCTGGCTGCTGAGAATATGACAGTGTCGTGACCGGAATAATGGTGCTTTTTGAATGTGTGTCAATGTGGGTGGTTGTGCCTCCGTTGAAAGACTGCCTACGTATTCACGTGTGGTGAAATCAAACAAAGCCGTAGTTCAGTGTTGAAAGATATATGATGGTGCCTAATTTATTAGGGCTTTGTGTGTAACTATCCATAGCGATGGTGTAGGCTAGGTGCATTCCCAATGATGTCTTGATCAAAGGGCTGAAGTGGTTAGGATGCTGATCCTGTTACTGTGAGCGTTCTCCGGGGTAGCCCCCGGAGGTGGTGTGAACTATTTGGGCATGTTCTATGCCGACCACAGGTTGAGTTCCCGTGTTTGGGGTTGGTAACTGGTTTGGATAATTTTGGAAATGTGGTGCTAGGTTGTAAGTGGCTTTGATGTTTTGATATCTGGAGCTTGATTTTGTGGAGCTAAGGCTTTGAGGGTAAAGGTATTGTAATGTGGTAGGAAAGGGGGAAGTCAAGTAAAAATCACTCGAACTTCGATCGGGCAGGTTTGATAATGCGGGATTTGATTTTCATGTCTGACCCTAATGGTTAGGGTATCCTATGGAGCTTGAATCCTCAAAATTCCGGGCTGTCTCTTAGCCTAGGTCTCGAGAAGGTCTTGAGGGTTGTAACGTGGGAAGGCTGAGTGTGGTGTTAGCTGACCAGCTTGATTGTCACTCCCCTATTGGATGGTATGGGTTTTGATAATTTTGAATTAACCGTTTCACTTGAGTTGACCGTTAAGTACGGTCATGGGTTTTTGAATATTTTTTAGTTGGTTGACTTCTTAGCCCCGGTCATGGGATTCTTCATTTGGGTTGACCGTTTAACCTTGGTCATGGATGTCTCTTTTTTTGATGATAGCCTTCTTTTTTTTGTTTTGGCCTTTTGCTTTTTTTTTCTCTTGGACTTTTGATTTTTTTGCCCATCTTTTTTCTTTGTTCTGTTGGTCAGACTAACACCTATGGTATGGATTGGTCAGTCTTATTGGAAGGGTGTTTATTGTGGGAAATGGGCTTGCCTCCCGTCTTGAACCCAAACTAGGAGACTACCTAGATTTGTCATAGGATTCGATACTGCTCCTGCTAGGGGTAGTTTTGTGGCTTTCTATGTCATACATGGAACAGGTAAAGGAAAACACGGGTCTCGATTTCCTGCAGTCATTACAGATGTGCCTATAATAGTCATGTGCGTGTACTCACAGTGTATGATGGTGTTCATCATGTTCTCGGAAACACATAAGGAAAGCATATATGGGAGATTGAAAAGAGCTGATTTTATTGAATTTTGAAAAGAGGACAGAATGCAAATAATTTTGACTCTGATTTGGAAATGAGGATGTAGGGTATCCTAGACTCGCACTCAAACTTAGACTCAAATTTAATCCGGACTTACGGACGCTCGGTTGGTTGTTTCTTTTTTGGTAAGGTCTCTGATTGGAGAAAACGACTGGTGCCATGACTCGCCTAAACTTGACTTTGCGCAAATGCAAGAGAGGGAGTCAAACTAGACACGGCCCGAGGTGACTGGTCGACAAAAACTCCTGGACCGGGATACTCGAACGTTGACCTAGACAAGGTAACGACCCTGGCTCGAACTCGACCATGAGATCTGAGCTGCATGCGGGTGACTCCGAAAATGGGGCGACCGTGTTTGACCGCATCGCGTGCTCGGACCAACCGTGGCTACCTAAACCTAGGTGACTCGAGTATTCGTAGCGTAGGTATGACTTGAAGAAGGCATCGTAAGGACGCCGGTGCAGGATGGACGTAAGGTACCCCTTAAGGTGACCGTGGTTGACTGCTCGGGTGGAGGACAGCCCCCGAGTGAGACTAAAGACTCTGGTAAGACTCAGATGGTGTGACATCTAATTGACTCGAAAGTGGGATACGTGAGACAACACGTGTAAGACCTGATCCTTAGAGCAACCGTGATTGATCGCTCTGCTGAAGGGTAATCCCCGAGTGGGACTAAAGACTTTGTTGAGACTCGAGTGTCGGACGAGTGACCCTTAGATGTAAGGATCACGAACCTTTTGTTATAAGGCTATGCCTTGTAAAAGGTTGACTCGGAAAAGACACTTAGACGGGTGACTTGTGAAAGGTGGGCCTCCCTTAGAATTCGGCTATGTGGGCCGAGTCTTGTTCGAAGGAAGGTCCATGTGAGATATTCCCCAGACTTTGGACTCGAATGTGTAAACGGGCCTTCTTTTGTAGGAGTATGTCCTACGTAGGTGGGCCATGCCTTTGTCAAATAAGGCGGACTGGGATAGGGAGGAAACCCGCGATGTAAGATCGACGGAGTTTCGACGCTAAAGACCTCGATGACTTACGACACGACCCGACACTGCTAAATACGGGAAGTCGTCCTAAGAAGAGGGAGATTTTGAAATAGATTTTTTTTGAAAGCCCGAAAAAAAATCGGGGGGAAGCCCGACTTTTTCGAAAAAAACGAAAAGGCGAGCCGGGTGACAGTTTTAAAAGTTCGAAAATATTTTCGAATTTTGAAATGAGCAGAATACCGGCTAGAAATAGGTTGTTTTTTTTAAAGTAAAATCGTAAATCCTAAATTCGGTATATGCCCCGGGTTTTGAAGTTGGATATTTTGAAAGGGATGCAATTTTTGAAAATGACGGTTTTTTTATTGAAAAAGAGGTCATGTAAATCAAATAGCATGTAGTCATGGAAGCAGTATAACGACACCATGTATGCTCTTAAACTAAGTCTCGGTCGGTCTATAAAGGGTCTATACCAGTGTTCATAGCCTATCCGAGAATCGGGGCGGACTTCCTAAGTCGAGTTGAGCTTAGAACATGCCGTAAAACCAATACGGATCTGCTATGAACACTTTTTGACATATCCAATTTGGACTACATCAATGGTATAGTGGAACGTCGGTCACCAGTACCGGCCCGGGAAAATATGGGGTTATGCATGAACCGTAAAACTAAAACGTGTATTGTACTAGTCTAACAATTTCTATTCGAGTCTCACCCTGAGGATGCCGATGGTAAGTCACGCATCAGTTAATCCCCAGCGGAGTCGCCAAATTGTAGACATGACATAGGTCCACCCCGACGCGGCCACGCGCGGGTTTGGGGAGGCGAATGAATCTCATGTGAGATGGATCTCGGATTGAAATTTAAATCGAAGTAGGAGTCGCCACCGAACTTTGTGAGAGTTCGGGCCCGTTCGAACCCACTCTATGTCGTAGTGGGCCGTGCACAAAGTACGGCTCATTCCGATTTCAGAGTTTATTGGGTTCGTCCCTTAGCATTGCGATAACGATACCGACATTATCGGTAATCTGTTATTGAATGACTCTCGTATGCCAATGGATTCGGACATCCGGAAACCATGGTTCTGAGTAAGGGGTGAGGGTACGTGTTGGGAAGTTCACAAAGAACACCCAACCCCAACCGCACTTAGCGGCCTTTACTAAGATCGTTCGATTTTGGTGTACGCACGTTAGTTCGACGGTTGAATGATATGCAAACAAGGCTTTTTAGACTAAACATGTGAATTATGTTTGTTCTACGTCATTTAATGCATTTAAATTTAACGACAAAGTTGTTTTAGCATGCGGGGTTCGTTTTAGTATAATAAAAAAACAACGAAAATAAGCTACAAAGACAAAGAACAAACGGGTTAGTAACGGTTTGTAAATTGAATAAAAGACGTAAATATAATGCAATGCATGGTTTTGAAAAGATTTGTCGAGACCTGAAATATACCGAAAAGCCCGCTGTTTTATAAAAAAAGGAAAATATGTTTTTTTTAAAAAATAAGACGGGATCGCTTTTCGGTGTTACGGTTTTCAGGAGACTACGCGACCCGCGCGGGTGAGGCGCGACTCGCGTGGCCATGCGACTCGCACAGGACTCGTGCGACTCGCATGGCTGCCTGTTCTCGAGACCCTTTTTTCGAAAATCAACAATTCTGTTAAATCACGTACAAATATAGCATAATTTATACTCGACTTAAATTTTCGATATTCATTATATTCGATATTCGATTTTGAAATCGATATCAAATATTCGGAATGATTTTTAGAAAAGATGTTTTGTAAATCGTTTTGAAAATCGAACTTAAAAAAACAATGTTAGTTCTGTCCGCGTTGAAATCGTCGTATTTGTTTTTAAGACCATATGACGATTTTTTAGCATCAACGAGATTGATTTAGTTCCTTTTGATACGATATTTGACTTTGAAATCAATATCGTATTTTTAAGAACGTTTATTTTATATAGAAAATTATATTGTAGTATCGATATTAGAAAAGAAAAAAACGTGATGAAGACCCATATAAAAAGACAGACGGACGAGAGAAAGAGAAGAAAAGGGAGAAGTCGAGATTTGTAACACCCCCAACATACATGCTTGATTATCTCGAAAACGGACTCGTAGTAGCGGCCTAGGCGCGGGAGCGTTAAGATGTATATAGGTGAGTTATATGGTGTGTATGGTTAGGGATTTGGCGAGTTTTGCTCTCGGGTTTGTATACGGTTTGCCTAAAATTGCCTAGAATTTTGGGTTGTGAATGGTCGGGAAACCTATAGGATTTCTAGAGGAAAGATTGGAATATAATATGCCTAGTATTGCTGGAATTCCGGGTTGTAATTTGTTCGTCGGGATTGGAATTGTTGTGTTGATGTTGTAATTGATGTCAAGAATTGTGTGTATAAGGGTGGGGTATTTATAGGATGAAATGCCGACTTGGGATAGGAGATTGATATCTTGCATAGGAAGAAAACAACCGGTTGAGATGAAGTGGGATTCCGTCCTTGGATAGGAAAAGGTTACTTGCATGGGAAGAAACACCCGATTTAGATGGAGTAGGATTCCTACTTTGTAGCTGATATTTGTGTAGTATTTGACTTCGAGTCAGATTTTTGAAGTGGCGTGACAGATTTTTATGTCTCGGAAACGACTTTGACCGGGGTTTGACCCGGTTGCTAAAAGACAGTTTTTCCCTTGGTGTCGGTTTTGACCCAAATTAGTCTCATTTGACTGGAAACGACCCACTGGGCCTGGATTTGAGGTCTGTTTTGTGAGATTTTTACTCCGCTAAAAGCTCGTGCCAACTACTATTGATTTCGAGTCCGAAAATCGAGTGTATTAAGTCATGTTTGCGTCCGATCATTATCGGGTGTTTTTTTGGAAACTACTATAGACACCTGGCGGTCAAAAATGTGGGTGTCTACACTATGTCATAGTGGGCCATGCACAAAGTATGGCTCATTCCGATGTCAGAGTTTATTGGGTTCGTCCCTTTACATTTGATACCGATACCGACATTATCGGATACCGTGTATTGAATGACTCTCGTGTGCCAATGGATTTGGATATCCGGAAACCATGGTTCTGAGTAAGGGGTGAGGGTACGTGTTGGGAAGTTCACAAAGAACACCCAACCCCGCCCGCACTTAGCGGCCTTTACTAAGATATCGTTCGATTTTGGTGTACGCGCGTTAGTTCGACGGTTGAATGATATGCAAACAAGGCTTTTTAGACTAAACATGTGAATTATGTTTGTTCTATGTCATTTAATGCATTTAAATTTAACGTCAAAGTTGTTTTAGCATGCGGGGTTCGTTTTAGTATAATAAAACGAAACAATGAAAATAAGACACAAAGACAAAGAACAAACGGGTTAATAACGGTTTGTAAATTGAATGAAAGATGTAAATATAATGCAATGCATGGTTTTGAAAAGATTTGTCGAGACCTGAAATATACCGAAAAGCCCGCTGTTTTATAAAAAAGAAAAAGATGTTTATTTTAAAAAAATAAGACGGGATCGCTTTTCGGTGTTACGGTTTTCAGGAGACTACGCGACCCGTGCGGGTGAGGCGCGACTCGCGTGGCCATGCGACTCGCACAGGACTCGTGCGACTCGCATGGCTGCCTGTTCTCGAGACCCTTTTTCGAAAATTGATAATTTCGCTAAATCGCGTATAAATATAATATAATTTATACTCGACTTATGTTTTCGATATTCGTTATATTTGATCTTCGATTATGAAATCGATATCAAATATTCGAAATGACTTTTTAGAAAAGGAAAAAGAAAAGGTTTTGTAAACCGTTTTGAAAATCGAATTAAGAAAAATAATGTTAATTTTCTCCGCGTTGAAATCGTCGTATTTTCTTTTAAAGACCATGTGATGATTTTTTAGCATCAATGAGATTAATTTAGTTCTTTTAGATACGATAATCGACTAGAGAGTCGATATCGTATTTTAAGAACGTTTGTTTTATATGAAAATAGTTTGTAGTATCGATATTATAAAAAATAAAAGGTGTGATGATGACGACCCATAAAAAAGACGGACCGATGACGCGAGAGAAAAAAAATGAGAGAAAGGGAGAGAGAAAGGAGAAGACAGGATTTGTAACACCCTCAACCTACATGCTTGATTATCTCGAAAATGGACTCGTAGTAGCAGCCTAGGCGCGGGAGCGTTAAGATGTATATAGGTGAGTTATGGTGTGTATGGTTAGGGATTTGGCGAGTTTTGCTCTCGGGTTTGTATACGGTTTGCCTAAAATTGCCTAGAATTTTGGGTTGTGAATGGTCGGGAATCCTATAGGATTTCTAGAGAAAGGATTCGAATATAATATGCCTAGTATTGATGGAATTCCGGGTTGTAATTTGTGTGCCGGGATTGGAATTGTTGTGTTGATGTTGTAATTGATGTCCGGAATTGTGTGTATGATTTGTGTGTATAAGGGTGGTATTTATAGGAGAGGTTTCCGGCTTTGTCTAGGAAACGAAACCCGGCTTGGATGGGAAGAAACACCCACTTTGGATAGGAAAATGTTGTTTGGAGGGGAAGAAACACCGGTTGGGGTGAAGTAGGATTCCGGTTTTTGGATGGAAAAAAGGAATCAGGTTTTGGATAGGAAAAGCTTGCTTAATTCTTCTTCATTGCTGATTTTTTGTAGTATTTGACTCCGAATCAAATTCGTGAAAGCTGTATGACAGATTTTTCCGCCTCGGAAATGTCTTTGACCGGGGTTTGACCCGGTCGCTAAAAGACGGTTTTGCCCCTTGTGCCAGTTTTGACCGTAATTAGTCTCATTTGACTGGAAATGACCCACTCGGCCTGAATTTTAGTTCAGTTTTGTGAGATTTTTACTCCGCTAAAAGCTCGTGCCCACTATAATTGATTCCGAGTCCGAAAATCGAGCGTATTAAGTCATCTTTGCGTCCAATCATCATCGGGTGTTTTTCGGAAGCTGTTATAGACACCTGGCGGTCAAAATGTGGGTGTCTACAGAGCCCCCACTCTGACTGAGGCTTGGACAAGGTGAAAGTCAGAGTAGCTACTAGGCCAATCGAGGATTAAGACCTGGCAGACTTCCGGTCGGGTCGTTTATAGTCCATTAGACTTGCGTAAAAGGGCTCGCCAGCCATAAGATAGAAACCATACCTGAGTGGATGCTAACAGCTCCGTGGGGACTTGGTTCTGAAGTCCTGAGTGTATCTATATGTTGATACACCCCATCTTGGAGCTGCGCGGGAGCTTTGCCTAAGAAGCTCTGGGTGTGTCCGTTTGCAGACACATCCCATCTCAGAACTATGCGGGAGCTTGCCTAAAAAGCCCTGGGTGTGTCCGTTTGCAGACACATCCCAATCCGAAATTACGCGGGAGCCTGCCTAAAAAGCCTTGGGTGTGTCCGTTCGCAGACACATCCCGATCCAAAATTACGCTGGAGCCTGCCTAAGAAGCCCTGGGTATGCCCGTTTGCAGACACATCCCAACTCAGAATTATGCGGGAAATCAGACTTGTTGTATAAGTCCTGGGTGCGCCTATATATGGGCCCATCCCGTGCTATTTCGGGAAAATGCCGCCTTGGGCTTTCCACTGAGGAGACATGTGAGTTTCGCAGGCGCTGGGGAATAAAAAACATGATGTTCCTTTGGGAAGCCAAGCTGGTACCTGAAATGTTAGATATACAGGCAGAAATAGCAAAAATAGCAAATAGCAAGGCAACATACAGGAAATGCAGTTAGCATCTATAGACTGACTTGCGCTGGGGAAAAATGATTTTTGCTTAGTTTTTTTTGAAATCGAAGTCCTGAAAGCAACTCACGTGCTAGGAGATAGGTTTTCAAATTGGAAAGGGGTAGGAAAGAAATTTTCAGTTTAAATAGACTGAAATTTGACCTTGACGAAAAGAATTTTTTCAAATGGCTAAGTTTTGCAAATCTCAAATCAAGAATTTGAAGAGAGAGGCCTACCGACAGACTCGACTCTGGACGCGACAGGACGAGTTGACAGAAACGACTGGACTCTCGAGGGTTTGGACCGTGACTCGGGAGGGGGGTGGGCCACCTAACATGACAAGACTCTTAAGCTGCACTATTCCATAGCCTAGGCGAGTGGCAACACGGTCGGACATCGGAATGGGATCGGTCTTTTATAGGGCTTAGCGGTAGCAATGCTGTAGTCTGGTATTGGGGAAATTTTCCCAAAGTAGGGTGTAGCTTCGAGTCCCTGACAGATTCTTGTCTTTGACTGAGCCGAGTACTAGGACACACAATAGAAAGGTGGCTAGATTCTTTTTGAAAGTGTTTGGATTTTGTGAGTGGATGGAGAATTTCTGCCTAAGAGAAGCCCCCAGGACGACAAAGCTAGCTGCTGAGAACATGACAGTGTCGTGACCGGAATGATAGTGCTTTTTGAATGTGTGTCAATGTGGGTGGTTGTGCCTCTGTTGAAAGGCTGCCTACGTATTCACGTGTGGTGAAATCAAACCAAGCCGTAGTTCAGTGTACTGGAAGATATATGATGGTGCCTAGTTTATTAGGGCTTTTTGTGTAACTATCCATAGCGATGGTATAGGCTAGGTGCATTTCCAATGATGTCTTGATCAAAGGGCTAGAATAGTTAGGATGTTGATCCTGTGACTGTGAGCCTGGGGTAGGCCCCAGAGGTGGTGTGAACTATATTTGGGCATGTTCTATGCCGACCGCAGGTTGAGTTCCCGTGTTTGGGGCTGGTAACTGGTTTGGATGTTTTTGGAAATGTTGTGCTAGGTTGTGTAGACACCCACATTTTGACCGCCAGGTGTCTATAGTAGTTTCCGACAAACACCCGATGATGATCGGACGCTAACGTGCTCTAACGTACTCGGAAATGGGCTCGAAATGATGGACATTTGGCCTAGGCATTTTAGGGAGTACAAATCTCACAAAACCAACCTCAAAATCAGGCCCAGTGGGTCGTTTCGAGTCAAATGACACTAATTTGGGTTGAATCCGTCACCAGGGGTAAAACCGTCTTTTAGCGACCGAGTCAAATCCCGGTCAAAGACATTTCCCGAAACCCGTGGGTCCACCGTGACATCTCACACGGTTGGTTCACACTCCAACTCTACAAAAATCAGCCATACAAAAAATAATAAACAATTCCGTTTAAGGTAGAATTCGATCCCGAGTAGGAATCCTATCCGAGAACCGACTCAGACACCCAACCGAGTGCAACCACTCGGCCAAGTACCCAAATCAGCCGGTTTTTCCTCTTTTCTTCCTACACAAGAAAACGGAATTCTCGTTCTCCTCAGCTTCTTACTCAAGCGGTAATTCTAGCTCAAACAGGAATCCTATTCAAAAACCGATTCGAGCATCCGACCGAGTGTAAAACACTCGGCCGAAACAGCCCAAAACAGTAGCAAAACACCCGGTTTCCCTTTCTTCCTCTACAAGAAAGCGGAATTCTTATTTCCCTCAAATTCTCTCGTTTCCTATCCTAAGCGGTAGTCAAACTCTCCTAAGTCAAGGTCGGGAATCCCTATAAATAGGACCTCCCGTCCAACACAAAAAATAACGTTTCTACACATCCATTACACCGAAAAACATTCATTGACACCAATTAACCATCAATAATTTACCGAAATTATACACATACACACACGATTTTTCAGCAACAGTTATCTAGCATCCCGACACACATAATTCCTTAGCATCGTTAGACCGATATTACGTCACAAACCCGAAGGAAAACCGGTTCCCACACCCGAGCCTTCACCCGTCCGAACCTTCACCTTAGCCGAACCAAATCTCGACGCTCCCGTGCCTAGCCACATTCCGACGAGTCCCGATCCGAGTCAACAAGAGCATGTAGGTTGAGGGTGCAACAAAACCCGATTTCTTCCTTTCTCTCCTTCTCTTTTCTTCGTCCGTTTTTACGGGTCTAGAGTCGGTTTTTTTTATTTTCCTAATATCTTTATTAACGAAAAACTATTTTCATAACGTATATTCTGAAAATATGATATCGATTCTTCCATAATCGAATATTATATCGAAAGGAATTATATTAAGGTTTCGACGATACTAAAAATCGTTACATCTTTTCTTCATTCAAAAATTCTTTTCTTTTCTCGTTCAAAACGACTTATTTTACAAAGCTTTTTCAAAACTCATTCTAAATATCCAATATCGATTTCATAATCGAATATTGGATACGACGAATACCGAAAATATGGATCGAATACAAGTTAATCCATAATTTGTACGTGATTCATCGAAATAACAATTTTCGAACAAAAAATATAAAGACGGACAGACCCGCACGCGAGTCGCGCCATGCCCAGGCGACTCGCGCGCAGGCCTGGAATCCGGGACTTCTTTTTTTACGTTTTCGTTCGTTTTATTATTTATTCTTCGATCGATTTCTAAAAATTAACATCTTTTCCAAAACTATTCCAAGTATTTGATATTGATTTCGTAGTCAACTATCGAATATAAAGAATAACGAAAATATTAAGTCGAGTACGAATCATGCAATATTCATACGCGATTTAATACGAACTTCGAGTTTTCGAAAACCGGACCCGAAACAGGCCACCACGCGACCCGCCGGCGTCCCGGGCGAGTCGCGCGGCTGGCTGTTTGCCGCGGCCCTTTTCCGTATTTTTATTTATTTTTCGAAATTCGTTTTTTTATACAAAACAACGTTCTTTTCAACAATATTTTTCAGATTTCGACATTCTCTCGATTTCGCTATTTTTGCTTGCTATATTATTTTACAAATCGATACTAACTCGTTTGTTCATCTTTTTAGCGATTTCATCTCATTTTATTTCATTTGTTTTATTATACTAAAACGAATCTCACATGCTAAATACAACTTCGACGTTAATCATTTTGCATGCATTAAACCACTTAGCAACCCATTCAATTCCTCACATGCTTAGGAAAACAATGTTTGCATATCATTTATCGTATTACTAACGCGCGCATTAAAACGTCATTCGATATCCTAGTAGAGGCCGCTAATGTGCGGGCGGGGTTGGGTGTTCTTAGTGAACTTCCCAACACGTACCCTCACCCCTTACTCAGAACCGTGGTTTCCGGATGTCCGAAACCATTGGCAACGAGAGTCATTCAATATACGATTAACCGCTCCAGTCGGCATCTATATCGATATGCAAAAGGGACGAGCCCAATAAACTCTGACATCGGAAATGGGCCGTATTTTGTACACGGCCCACTACGACATAGAGTGGGCTCGAACGGTTCCGAATAACCATAAAATTCGGTGGCGACTCCGACTTCGATTTAAATTTCCATTTGACCATCTCATGGAGATTCATTCGCCTCCCAAAACCCGCGCGTGGCCGCGTCGGGGTGGACCTATGTCATGTCCACAATTTGGTGACTCCGCTGGGGATTTTCTGATGAGTTAATAACCTTCAGTGTCCTCAGGGTGAGACTCGAATAGAAATCGTTTGACTAGTACAATGCGCGTTTTAGTTTTACGGTTCATGCATAAACCCCACTTTCCCGGGCCGGTACTCGTGACCGACGTCCCACTATACCATTGATATAGTCCAAACTGGTTATGTCAAAGGTGTCCACTAGCCGATTCATATGGGTTTTACGGCATGTCCTAATCTCAACTCGAGTTAGGGAGTCCGCCCCGATTCTTGATAGGCTGTGTACACTGGTATAGACCCTTATAGACTGACCGAGACTTAGATTAAGAGCATACATGGCGTCGTTATACTGTTTCCATGACTACGTGCTACTTGATCCACATCTTTTTCAAAACCGTCATCTTTTTAAAAATTTGCATCTTTTTTCAAATATCCAATTTTCAAAACCCGGGTCATATGCCGAACTTAGGACTTATGATTTTACTCAAAATAGCCTTTTTCTAGCCGATATTATGCCCAATTCAAAACTCGAAATTACTTTCAAAACTTTCAAAACCCGACGTCCGGCCCGCTCCTTATTCTCTTTTTCGAAAAAGGGCCGGATTTCTCCACCCGATTCATTTCGGGCTTTTCAAAATCATATTTCAAAACCTTCCTCTTCTTAGGACTTCCCGTATTTAGCAGTGTCGGGTCGTGTCATAAGTCGTTGAAGTCTCTAGCGTCGAAACTCCGTCGATCTTACATCACGAGTTTCCCCCCCATCCTAGTCCGCCTTATTTTTACTAAGGCAAGGCCCACCTACGTAGGACATACTCCTACAATGGTCGGCCCATTTACACAATCGAGTCTAAAAGTCTGGGAATGTCTCACGTGAACCTTCCTTCGGACAGGGCCCAACCCACAGCGTTGGATCCTGAGGAAGGCCCACCTTCACAAGTCACCCGTCTAGGTGTCCTTTCCGAGTCGTTTACCGTCTTTTAGTCCTTTTCTTCTTCTTTTTTCCCTTGCTCGGGATGTACTTTCCTTAGGATTCGGGTTAAGTTGCTAATTACGTGGTGCTCTTACAGACAGGCCACCCTTCACTCGAACCATGACGCAAAAAGCCATAGATGAGTTGAACACCACGTTGGCCCAAATCCAGGACCAATTGAGGCAAATGCGGGAAGACCAGATCGCTATCGTCACTCGGGTTAGTGCCGTAGAACAGGGAACTCCTAACGCCTCGATCGATGACGATGGGCCCTTAGCCGCGCTAGCCGGCGCAGTCCAAAAGCTGCAGGAACAGGTTCACTCGACCACCAGAAACACCATTCTCACGGAAAATGCCCGTACCTATTCGACCCTAACTGATGAATTGTCCGCTAACCTTAACTTAATGGGCTTACCAATGTTCGATGGGACTGAAGACCCGGTACTTCATATTCGGGCTTTTAAGGACTTTATGGCTGTCAAGGGGGTCAAATCGACCATGTTCAAGCACCTTTTTGCTTCCTCTTTGGAAAAACACCCGAAAGCCTGGTACTACAGGCTTGACCCCAAGAAATTCAAAACTTGGGACGATGTTGCAATGGAATTCGCGCGAAACTACGCGGATAATGCTGAAATCCAGACTACCATGCGTACTCTGGAAGTTATGGCCCAAGAACCGAAGGAGGGATTCACCAAGTACCTCCAAAGGTGGCGGACCGAATGTGTTAAGTTGGTGGACAAGCCCACCGAAAAGGTGCTAGTGGAGGCCTTTGTCAAAAACCTCCTCCCTGCTTACCGAGTCCATCTTAGGTACGCTATCATACCCGATTTCGCCACTCTGACTGAAATGGGTACTAGGATCGAAGACGATCTAAGGCTAGAGAACCTTACTAAGGCCTCTAGCAAAGGGTATCAAGGATCCAGTTCCTCCTCTAGCAAGCCCGCCACCACAACGGCGGCCCGAAGCATTTTTGACGAGGTAAACTCACTTGACTCCTCAACCAAGAAGAATACTCCAAATCGGGTATTCACTGACATAGGGACAACTTATGCTAATGCCTTACAAAGGCTATCTTCAAAAGGCCTAATCCAACCGATAGGCCCAACTCCAGAAGTTCCCGTAGAAAAACGGTCCAAAAGCTACAACATTCAGGCCTATTGCCACTATCACCAAGGCAATGGGCACGACACGGAGAAATGCTGGAAATTAAAGCATCTTATCCAAGATCTGATCGAAAATGGGAAGATACCGCTACCCAGTGACAAGCCAAGCAACAAGAATAATCCTCTTGCTACTCATGCCATTTTCACTGGAGAGGTAGTTGACTGTACTCATCTCATTTCCTCTTTTATTTCCCAAATCAACGGGATATGGAACGACGACGAAGATGATGTCTACTTGGTAAAGGGGAGGCTATCCCCGTCACTATCGACGAAGTCCGGAGGGCTAAAGCCAGAGCTCTGGCCGGTACACACACCATCACGGCCACCCCGAAAACCGTCCCTGAACCTTCCAGGACGGAATTCACTCCTGAAGAACCAAACGCCGACACGGCCCTAGTCAGACAATTGAAGAGGGTCTGAACCGATATTACCATATGGCAGCTTTTGGTTAGTTCACAGGAGCATCGAGCGGCACTTACTAAGGCCCTCGATGAAATCAAGGTCGACTCATCGGTTACCCCCACTGAAATGGTAGCCACGATCATGCCATATCTCAAAGACAAGCCCAAAGGAGAAGGCCCGCTCATTACCTTCTCCGAGTCCGACCTTCCACCATTTGGGACCACTCATAATTTGGCCCTGTACATTACGGTGATTTGTCGAAACAAATATCTCCCAATGACCCTAATTGATGACGGGTCTGCAGTAAACGTCCTTCCTTTAAGGACAGCCAAGGCCCTCGGCATTACCGAGGCTGACTACCTTCCGACTGCAAAGACTATCCAGGCTTTTGATGGGAGCCCAAAATCAGTTGCTGGGGCCGTTAAACTAACCATCATAACAGGCCCGATCGAGAAGGAGTTAGAATTCCAAGTGATCGATGTTACTTCATCCTTCAATCTGCTACTTGGGAGACCGTGGATTCACGCGGTCAAGGCTGTGTCCTCTACTCTTCATAGAAAGGTCAAACTACCTCTACAGGACGGGATCATCACCCTCGAACCTACTCCCATAACCGTGTCCAGCTGTAACACGGCGGGCTCAGCCGACCCACGAGGATTCAACTTTGTAGGAATGATCGAAGAAGAGTACCTTTTTCAGCCATACTTCACCGTTAGCATCTATACAATGCTACAGAATCTAGGTTGCCTACCGGGAGTCACATCAAGGCCATATCTTCCACCGGGAAAGATCATCGAAACCCTGAACAACAGGCAATCTCACTTCGGTCTAGGCTATACCATGGCATCCGGCTACGCGAACCAAGCTAGGGCAGTCACATTTGTCACCCCGGTATTCGAAACTGTGCAAACGGGCCTCTATCGGCCCACCATCTCATATCCCGGGACCAAACTGGCTCGGGAATGCAATTTCATTCCAGACGACATATTCGCCCTTATCCAGGCCGAATCAAAGGAGGGCCCAAGCAACACTGAGCCCATTTTAGGACTACTCTTTGGGGAAGACAAGGTCATCCCGACCCCTAAACAGGAGCTGGTCAGCCTTATCCTTCGCAGCAGCAGGTTCGATCCAACTAAGCTGATCTCTGAAGTTGGTGCCGACACTGGGAAGAGAGCTTGGAGGAAGACAACCAAATGGACCGACGGTCAGGGTCGAGTCTACAAGCTAACTACTGGCGAAGGAGATATGCATGCTATCGAGTCTGAATCTGAGTGCGAGTCTGAGTCAGTGTCAGAGTCGGAGTCTGAGTCAAAGTCTAGAGGGTCCAGTACTAGGATCGAGTCTGTAACCCCTCTCCCTTCTCTAGCCTCACCATCGGGAGCCCCGAAATCTGTCCCGAGGGCTCTCCCTATCCCGCCTCTGACCAACGATCAGATGGCAGCTCTCTTCGAGCTCTTTTCAAAATTTACTATCAATAATAACGATAACCGTTCTGCTTACGACTTGGCTTATTTTCAAAATGTTTTCAAAAATCTTACTTGCAATGACATTGAGAAACCCGACGAACAGGTACCATTGCCTTCGCATCTAATTGAGCAACTTGAACAAAGGGAGTCCCGAAATCCGGTAATCGAAGAAACCGATTCCATCAACGTAGGAACCCCTTTAGAGCCTCAGATACTTAGGTTGGGCCTATCTTTAGATCCCGAGGAGAAACAACAATTTACGGACCTCCTCCAGGAATTCAAAGACGTTTTTGCATGGTCCTACAAGGACATGCCGGGAATAGATCGGGAGATAGCTGAACACCGAATACCCATTAAAGACGGGTACAAGCCGGTAAAACAGAAACTCCGAAGAATGAGGCCCGAATGGTCTCTCAAAGTCAAAGAAGAAGTTGATAAACAATTCAAAGCGGGCTTTATCCAAGTGTCTGAATATCCAGACCGGGTTGCAAACATAGTACCAGTACCCAAAAAGGATGGTAAAGTCCGAGTATGTGTAGATTTCCGGGACCTTAATAAGGCCAGCCCAAAAGATGATTTTCCGTTGCCACACATCGACATACTGGTGGATAACACGGCCGATCATGCCCTTCTGTCATTTATGGACAGGTATGCCGGATACAATCAGATCAAAATGGCGGAAGAAGACATGAGTAAGACCACCTTCATCACACCTTGGGGGACTTACTGCTATACCGTGATGCCATTTGGGCTTATTAACGCTGGTGCCACTTATCAACGGACCGCTACTACTTTATTGCATGACATGATGCATAAGGAAGTAGAGGTCTACGTCGACGATATGATTGTCAAATCAAAAGACCGGAACGGGCACATTGAAGCCCTAAGGAAGTTCTTCACCCGACTACGCAAGTACAACATGAGGTTAAACCCTCAAAAATGCAGTTTCGGGGTAACTTCGGGCAAACTACTGGGCCACATTGTCAGCCAACGCGGCATCGAAGTCGACCCAGCAAAGATCAAGGCCATAACCGAGATGCAACCACCTAAAACCGAAAAGGAGATAAGGGGATTTCTCGGAAAAGTCCAATATATAAGCCGATTCATTTCAAAGCTAACCATGGTATGTGAACCCATTTTCAAGAAACTGAAGATAGGAGAACGAACACTATGGGACGACAAATGTCAAATGGCTTTCGACAAGATCAAGGAGATTCTATCCTCTCCACCGGTGCTAATGCCACCTCAGCATGGTTTGCCTCTATCACTATACTTGACAACAACCGAGACAGCCATGGGCGCTATGCTAGCCCAGACGGTCAATTCTGAAGAACGGGCCATTTACTACATCAGTAAGAAGTTCTTGGAGTATGAATGCAAATACACTATGCTTGAGAAGACGTGTCTAGCATTAGTATGGGCCACTAAAAAGCTCCGACACTACATGCTTAGTCACGAGGTACATGTGCTATCCAAAATGGATCCAATCAAGTATCTTTTCGAGAAGCCCATCCTTAACGGTCGTATATCCAGGTGGACCTTAGTGCTAGCTGAGTTTGACCTCAAGTTCGTACCTCTAAAAGCCATCAAGGGCCGGGTAGTAGCAGAATTCCTCGCCGATAGTCCGGTATCCGAGGAAGATCACACCGATACTTGGACCTTCCCAGACGAAGACATATTCCATACCGACACTGACACATGGGATCTGTATTTTGATGGAGCGTCCAACTTTCGAGGATTTGGTGTCGGGATCTTGCTAATCTCACCACAAGGTGAGCATACCCCATTATCCATTAAGCTAGATTTTGACGTGACCAATAACGCAGCCGAATACGAAGCGTGCATTCACGGGTTGCAAGCCGCTGCCGATTTAGGAGTAACAAACCTCCGGGTCCACGGCGACTCATCATTAGTCATAAACCAAACCCTACAAAAATGGAAGACTCGGAACGCAAATCTCGTGGCTTACCAAGCACGAGTAAGGGTTCTCGAAAAACAATTCCAAAAGGTGGAGTACATCTATCTGCCTCGGGAAGAAAATCAGTTTGCAGATGCTCTCTCAAAATTAGCGTCTTTACTGAATATCCCGGCACATCTAACCAGCATGCCCATTTGTGTCGAAAGGCGGTCTGAGCCAGCATACATCAACACTATCCAAGATATCGAAATAACTGATCCAGAACCTTGGTATCAGGCTATTCTAACCTACTTGACGTCAGGGGAATATCCTCCGGGAGCTGAAAACCGGGCCAAGAAAGCTCTGCGAAGATGGGCAACCCAGTTCATCCGCACAGACGATGGACAGCTATATAAGAAGACAGCACAGGGGGCTTTACTTCTATGCATTGACAAAACTCAAGCCGAAAGAGTTATGGCCGAGGTGCACGATGGCGAAAACGGACCACACATGAATGCACATATGTTGGCCCGGAAAATCGCAAGACTCGGTTACTACTGGAATAGCATGGAAACTGACTGTCAGATGTATGTCAAACACTGTCATAACTGTCAGATTTTCGCTAATGTTCAGCATATGCCTTCATCTCTACTATATACAATGACATCACCATGGCCATTTTCGACATGGGGAATTGATATAATCGGGAAAGTGAATCCTTCCGGGACAGGAGGTCATTGCTTCATCCTGGTGGCTATCGATTATTTCACCAAATGGGTCGAAGCCGAATCATACCGGATCTTGAATGCCAAACATGTGGCTAAGTTCATCCAAAACAAAATTATATGTCGATATGGGATTCCACACGAGTTCATCAGCGATCACGGGACCCATTTCCAAGCTGAAACCGCCACTCTGCTGGAAAAGTACAAGATCCAAAGGCATACATCGTCACCTTACCGTCCTCAAACAAATGGAGCGGTGGAGGCAGCTAATAAAACAATTGTCACCATTCTTAAGAAGATGGCTGAGAATTACCGGGATTGGCCCGACAAAATACCCTTTGCCTTATGGGGATATCGGACATCGATCCGAACTGCAACCGGAGCAACACCGTATTATCTGACATATGGAATGGAAGCGGTCCAACCGGTCGAGCTAGAAGTACCATCCCTTAGAATTTTGCTCGAAAGTCAGGTACCTGAGGCGGACTGGGTCCAAGCCCGATATGACTCTCTAATCCTCTTAGACGAACGGCGATCCCGGGCTCTGAATAATATTCAGATATATCAGAAGAGAATCCAACGGGCTTTTAACAAAAGGGTTAGGCCCAGGAATATCAAAGAGGGCGATCTAGTCCTAAAATCTGTTCGAGCTTTGCTACCAGTCGATCCAAGGGGAAAATTCAAACCTAATTGGGCCGGGCCATATTTAGTGAAGAAGATTCTTTCAGGAGGGGCAGTAATGCTAACTGATTTGGACGGGAACGAGTTCGTCAATCCAACAAACTTGGACCAACTGAAGCGTTACTACCCATAAACCCTATCTCAATGTCATTTGCAAAATTTATAAAATGTCTTTTTATGAATTTTCAAAATTTTAAGCAAGTCAATAAGTTAGGATCATTTATCCTACCGTTGCACATCTCGAATTAATAATCTTGATGTATTTCGAAAATTGCAAAATATTCTGAACTACGGAAGGTTTGATTCCATTAATTTTGGATACGTAGGCGACCCCTCAAAAGGGTACAACCATTGCAATAACGAAAAGACGGGAACGGTATTCACTAATATGTCTTTTTTATTATTTTCAAAAAATACATCACAAACAAAAAAGAACAACAAAATCACACCACAAAAATAATAGTAATACTTAAATAATAAATTTAGGAGACTACTCGTACATTTTGCCCTTTCCCTTATCTTTCGGGTCACGTGGAGCCCGAGGCCGACGGGGTGGGGGCGAACGTTCCCTAATCACAAGGGGAACTTCCTTTGCTCGAACCCGCTTCTTCGATTTTGGGTTTTCCACCCTTTGCACCGGTTCCAGCCGAGCCCTAACCGGCTCGGGGAGTCTTTCTCGAGGACCAAGTCGATCCTTAGCAGCCAGTCTTGGCCCTAGTCTCCTTTCTAAGTCCATCTGGGGGCTCACCTTCCCCCGTGCACCCTTATTACTGGACCCTTCAGTCTGAGTCTAAGATCTTCTTTTCTGACCTGTTGAAGTATCTCCCTCAGTAAAGAAGCTCCTATTGTCCTTAGCATGCTCCCGGCGTAACAGGTCATAAGCCTCGTCAATTTTCAGAGCAGCCCGGGTCTTAGCTGAGTCAGCCCGGGTCCATCTTACATAAGAATCGGTTACCCAGATCGAATGAGAATTTTTAAGAACAGGCCAAGTAGCTCGTGTATACCACCTTTTCATCCAGGTGTCACACATCACGTCTGTTAGCTGAGTAGACTCACTCACAACGGCCTCGATTTCTGGGATTCTTTGCGCCCGACCATATTGCCTAAGTATGCGATCGGGAAAGAGGTGAATTGTCTGCCTAAAAGATAGGATTACCTGATATCTAGCCCTATCTCGAGATTCCAGACCAGTCCAAAGGTAAATCGGCCACCATGGCACGGCCCAGCGGATCAACAGGCCTCCATGGAAAGATAGCACCTCACCCCAGTATTTTCGGGTATTGAAGCGGGAAAAGGCAATAGCTCGTCTCCTTGACATAACTTGCCTGGGTTGATATCGGCTCACATTTAAGGGAGGATCCAAGATCGATAACCTCTCGAATAGCCACAGCTGAAAAAAAATCCGAAAAAATCAAAATAGCAAAAATCGTCAAAATCACGTAAAAAAAAAAAAAAAACGTGAAAAGGCGTGAAAACCGAGAAAACCGCAGAAGCCGGAAAATCGGGAAAAAACCGCACAAAACCGGAAAAATGGGAGAAGCCGGAAATTCAAAAATTCAAAAAATTCAAAAAATCAGCATACCTGTAGAAGCCGAGTACTCCCAGTTAGCCGAATTGACGGATCTCTCTTACGATTATCCAAGCCTTGAATAATCTCCCCTGTAATCAGCCAAGCCGGGCTGTGCTCCATCTCCATCAGGTCAGCCACGGTGAAAAGTTTAACGTGGCCCATGCAAGATAACAAGTCCATATGCCCTTCGAAGGCATAAACATGGAGCATACAAAAAGTGAAGGCCCTACGGCTATGAACCGGCCTGACCCGGACGTCATCTGGATTCATGAATTTTTCAGCCAGGTCGATCAGGGAAACGGTATCTCCTTCTAGCATACGGGATACCTCCATATGGGAAAGCCCTAAAAATTCCCTTAACTTCCTCCTTGGGTCAGAAACCGAAAAAGGGATAGCAGGGCGAAGTATAGGATTCCATCCTCCTGCAGCAGCAATTTCCTCAGGAATAGGGCAAATCTCTCCTCGAGGAAAACTAAATACATGATATGTGTCATCCCAATAGGATAGGCAAGCATCCAAGAAGTGGCAGTCTACTTGCATCTGACGGATCACGAACAATTGGGTAACGCCATTCTGATTTAGGATAGCCCTATCGGCATCCCTAAAATATTTGGACCACTCGTGCAACATTCCGACTAATCGGTCGATTCCCATATTTGATTTGCTAAAAGAAAGAATAAATTTTTCAGGGCTTATTCTTTTCTTTAATTAAGGAATTGGGAGGATTATGAAAATTTATGAAGCAAGAAGGGGTATTTATAGCATGAAAATAAATTCTCCTCCTCACCTTAGGATTCCCAATCCTAGAGCATTTAGCATAGAAGCCATTGTCCTAAGGTTTAGCTAAGTCATCCCGAGCATTCCTATTCCTTTTCAAAGTCAAAACAAAAATTCTCTAATTTTTCAAAGACTTTTTACTCAAAATTCAAACCTTTTCTCAAAATTTTTATTCCCCAGCACGAGTCATTTTTCCTACAAATATTACATGCAAAATTTTGCAGCTTTGCATAAATATGTACAGGACGACTCAAGCAGGACCATGCAATTTGCATAACTCCCCAGCGGCATTTAACAAGATGAGCCGACATACAGGCCCATTTTAAGTCTCATGCGACGAATTCCCCCACGGAGTTATCATCAATTCAGGTACATTTCTAGCCTATGGCCGGCGGGCCCTCCACGCAGGTCTAATGGACCTTAAACGACCCGACCGGAAGCTGCCAGGTTTTAATCCTTGATTGACCTGGTAGCTACCCTGACCTTCGCCCTGTCCAAGCCTCAGTCAGAGTGGGGGCTCTGTAGACACCCACATTTTGACCGCCAGGTGTCTATAGTAGTTTCCGACAAACACCCGATGATGATCGGACGCTAACGTGCTCTAACGTACTCGGAAATGGGCTCGAAATGATGGACATTTGGCCTAGGCATTTTAGGGAGTACAAATCTCACAAAACCAACCTCAAAATCAGGCCCAGTGGGTCGTTTCGAGTCAAATAACACTAATTTGGGTTGAATCCGTCACCAGGGGTAAAACCGTCTTTTAGCGACCGAGTCAAATCCCGGTCAAAGACATTTCCCGAAACCCGTGGGTCCACCCTGACATCTCACACGGTTGGTTCACACTCCAACTCTACAAAAATCAGCCATACAAAAAATAATAAACAATTCCGTTTAAGGTAGAATTCGATCCCGAGTAGGAATCCTATCCGAGAACCGACTCAGACACCCAACCGAGTGCAACCACTCGGCCAAGTACCCAAATCAGCCGGTTTTTTCCTCTTTTCTTCCTACACAAGAAAACGGAATTCTCGTTCTCCTCAGCTTCTTACTCAAGCGGTAATTCTAGCTCAAACAGGAATCCTATTCAAAAACCGATTCGAGCATCCGACCGAGTGTAAAACACTCGGCCGAAACAGCCCAAAACAGTAGCAAAACACCCGGTTTCCCTTTCTTCCTCTACAAGAAAGCGGAATTCTTATTTCCCTCAAATTCTCTCGTTTCCTATCCTAAGCGGTAGTCAAACTCTCCTAAGTCAAGGTCGGGAATCCCTATAAATAGGACCTCCCGTCCAACACAAAAAATAACGTTTCTACACATCCATTACACCGAAAAACATTCATTGACACCAATTAACCATCAATAATTTACCGAAATTATACACATACACACACGATTTTTCAGCAACAGTTATCTAGCATCCCGACACACATAATTCCTTAGCATCGTTAGACCGATATTACGTCACAAACCCGAAGGAAAACCGGTTCCCACACCCGAGCCTTCACCCGTCCGAACCTTCACCTTAGCCGAACCAAATCTCGACGCTCCCGTGCCTAGCCACATTTCGACGAGTCCCGATCCGAGTCAACAAGAGCATGTAGGTTGAGGGTGCAACAAAACCCGATTTCTTCCTTTCTCTCCTTCTCTTTTCTTCGTCCGTTTTTACGGGTCTAGAGTCGTTTTTTTTTATTTTCCTAATATCGTTATTAACGAAAAACTATTTTCATAACGTATATTCTGAAAATATGATATCGATTCTTCCATAATCGAATATTATATCGAAAGGAATTATATTAAGGTTTCGACGATACTAAAAATCGTTACATCTTTTCTTCATTCAAAAATTCTTTTCTTTTCTCGTTCAAAACAACTTATTTTACAAAGCTTTTTCAAAACTCATTCTAAATATCCAATATCGACTTCATAATCGAATATTGGATACGACGAATACCGAAAATATGGATCGAATACAAGTTAATCCATAATTTGTACGCGATTCATCGAAATAACAATTTTCGAACAAAAAATATAAAGACGGACAGACCCGCACGCGAGTCGCGCCATGCCCAGGCGACTCGCGCGCAGGCCTGGAATCCGGGACTTCTTTTTTTACGTTTTCGTTCGTTTTATTATTTATTCTTCGATCGATTTCTAAAAATTAACATCTTTTCCAAAACTATTCCAAGTATTTGATATTGATTTCGTAGTCAACTATCGATACTAACTCGTTTGTTCATCTTTTTAGCGATTTCATCTCATTTTATTTCATTTGTTTTATTATACTAAAACGAATCTCACATGCTAAATACAACTTCGACGTTAATCATTTTGCATGCATTAAACCACTTAGCAACCCATTCAATTCCTCACATGCTTAGGAAAACAATGTTTGCATATCATTTATCGTATTACTAACGCGCGCATTAAAACGTCATTCGATATCCTAGTAGAGGCCGCTAATGTGCGGGCGGGGTTGGGTGTTCTTAGTGAACTTCCCAACACGTACCCTCACCCCTTACTCAGAACCGTGGTTTCCGGATGTCCGAAACCATTGGCAACGAGAGTCATTCAATATACGATTAACCGCTCCAGTCGGCATCTATATCGATATGCAAAAGGGACGAGCCCAATAAACTCTGACATCGGAAATGGGCCGTATTTTGTACACGGCCCACTACGACATAGAGTGGGCTCGAACGGTTCCGAATAACCATAAAATTCGGTGGCGACTCCGACTTCGATTTAAATTTCCATTTGACCATCTCATGGAGATTCATTCGCCTCCCAAAACCCGCGCGTGGCCGCGTCGGGGTGGACCTATGTCATGTCCACAATTTGGTGACTCCGCTGGGGATTTTCTGATGAGTTAATAACCTTCAGTGTCCTCAGGGTGAGACTCGAATAGAAATCGTTTGACTAGTACAATGCGCGTTTTAGTTTTACGGTTCATGCATAAACCCCACTTTCCCGGGCCGGTACTCGTGACCGACGTCCCACTATACCATTGATATAGTCCAAACTGGTTATGTCAAAGGTGTCCACTAGCCGATTCATATGGGTTTTACGGCATGTCCTAATCTCAACTCGAGTTAGGGAGTCCGCCCCGATTCTTGATAGGCTGTGTACACTGGTATAGACCCTTATAGACTGACCGAGACTTAGATTAAGAGCATACATGGCGTCGTTATACTTTTTCCATGACTACGTGCTACTTGATCCACATCTTTTTCAAAACCGTCATCTTTTTAAAAATTTGCATCTTTTTTCAAATATCCAATTTTCAAAACCCGGGTCATATGCCGAACTTAGGACTTATGATTTTACTCAAAATAGCCTTTTTCTAGCCGGTATTATGCCCAATTCAAAACTCGAAATTACTTTCAAAACTTTCAAAACCCGACGTCCGGCCCGCTCCTTATTCTCTTTTTCGAAAAAGGGCCGGATTTCTCCACCCGATTCATTTCGGGCTTTTCAAAATCATATTTCAAAACCTTCCTCTTCTTAGGACTTCCCGTATTTAGCAGTGTCGGGTCGTGTCATAAGTCGTTGAAGTCTCTAGCGTCGAAACTCCGTCGATCTTACATCACGAGTTTCCCCCCCATCCTAGTCCGCCTTATTTTTACTAAGGCAAGGCCCACCTACGTAGGACATACTCCTACAATGGTCGGCCCATTTACACAATCGAGTCTAAAAGTCTGGGAATGTCTCACGTGAACCTTCCTTCGGACAGGGCCCAACCCACAGCGTTGGATCCTGAGGAAGGCCCACCTTCACAAGTCACCCGTCTAGGTGTCCTTTCCGAGTCGTTTACCGTCTTTTAGTCCTTTTCTTCTTCTTTTTTCCCTTGCTCGGGATGTACTTTCCTTAGGATTCGGGTTAAGTTGCTAATTACGTGGTGCTCTTACAGACAGGCCACCCTTCACTCGAACCATGACGCAAAAAGACATAGATGAGTTGAACACCACGTTGGCCCAAATCCAGGACCAATTGAGGCAAATGCGGGAAGACCAGATCGCTATCGTCACTCGGGTTAGTGCCGTAGAACAGGGAACTCCTAACGCCTCGATCGATGACGATGGGCCCTTAGCCGCGCTAGCCGGCGCAGTCCAAAAGCTGCAGGAACAGGTTCACTCGACCACCAGAAACACCATTCTCACGGAAAATGCCCGTACCTATTCGACCCTAACTGATGAATTGTCCGCTAACCTTAACTTAACGGGCTTACCAATGTTCGATGGGACTGAAGACCCGGTACTTCATATTCGGGCTTTTAAGGACTTTATGGCTGTCAAGGGGGTCAAATCGACCATGTTCAAGCACCTTTTTGCTTCCTCTTTGGAAAAACACCCGAAAGCCTGGTACTACAGGCTTGACCCCAAGAAATTCAAAACTTGGGACGATGTTGCAATGGAATTCGCGCGAAACTACGCGGATAATGCTGAAATCCAGACTACCATGCGTACTCTGGAAGTTATGGCCCAAGAACCGAAGGAGGGATTCACCAAGTACCTCCAAAGGTGGCGGACCGAATGTGTTAAGTTGGTGGACAAGCCCACCGAAAAGGTGCTAGTGGAGGCCTTTGTCAAAAACCTCCTCCCTGCTTACCGAGTCCATCTTAGGTACGCTATCATACCCGATTTCGCCACTCTGACTGAAATGGGTACTAGGATCGAAGACGATCTAAGGCTAGAGAACCTTACTAAGGCCTCTAGCAAAGGGTATCAAGGATCCAGTTCCTCCTCTAGCAAGCCCGCCACCACAACGGCGGCCCGAAGCATTTTTGACGAGGTAAACTCACTTGACTCCTCAACCAAGAAGAATACTCCAAATCGGGTATTCACTGACATAGGGACAACTTATGCTAATGCCTTACAAAGGCTATCTTCAAAAGGCCTAATCCAACCGATAGGCCCAACTCCAGAAGTTCCCGTAGAAAAACGGTCCAAAAGCTACAACATTCAGGCCTATTGCCACTATCACCAAGGCAATGGGCACGACACGGAGAAATGCTGGAAATTAAAGCATCTTATCCAAGATCTGATCGAAAATGGGAAGATACCGCTACCCAGTGACAAGCCAAGCAACAAGAATAATCCTCTTGCTACTCATGCCATTTTCACTGGAGAGGTAGTTGACTGTACTCATCTCATTTCCCCTTTTATTTCCCAAATCAACGGGATATGGAACGACGACGAAGATGATGTCTACTTGGTAAAGGGGAGGCTATCCCCGTCACTATCGACGAAGTCCGGAGGGCTAAAGCCAGAGCTCTGGCCGGTACACACACCATCACGGCCACCCCGAAAACCGTCCCTGAACCTTCCAGGACGGAATTCACTCCTGAAGAACCAAACGCCGACACGGCCCTAGTCAGACAATTGAAGAGGGTCCGAACCGATATTACCATATGGCAGCTTTTGGTTAGTTCACAGGAGCATCGAGCGGCACTTACTAAGGCCCTCGATGAAATCAAGGTCGACTCATCGGTTACCCCCACTGAAATGGTAGCCACGATCATGCCATATCTCAAAGACAAGCCCAAAGGAGAAGGCCCGCTCATTACCTTCTCCGAGTCCGACCTTCCACCATTTGGGACCACTCATAATTTGGCCCTGTACATTACGGTGATTTGTCGAAACAAATATCTCCCAATGACCCTAATTGATGACGGGTCTGCAGTAAACGTCCTTCCTTTAAGGACAGCCAAGGCCCTCGGCATTACCGAGGCTGACTACCTTCCGACTGCAAAGACTATCCAGGCTTTTGATGGGAGCCCAAAATCAGTTGCTGGGGCCGTTAAACTAACCATCATAACAGGCCCGATCGAGAAGGAGTTAGAATTCCAAGTGATCGATGTTACTTCATCCTTCAATCTGCTACTTGGGAGACCGTGGATTCACGCGGTCAAGGCTGTGTCCTCTACTCTTCATAGAAAGGTCAAACTACCTCTACAGGACGGGATCATCACCCTCGAACCTACTCCCATAACCGTGTCCAGCTGTAACACGGCGGGCTCAGCCGACCCACGAGGATTCAACTTTGTAGGAATGATCGAAGAAGAGTACCTTTTTCAGCCATACTTCACCGTTAGCATCTATACAATGCTACAGAATCTAGGTTGCCTACCGGGAGTCACATCAAGGCCATATCTTCCACCGGGAAAGATCATCGAAACCCTGAACAACGGGCAATCTCACTTCGGTCTAGGCTATACCATGGCATCCGGCTACGCGAACCAAGCTAGGGCAGTCACATTTGTCACCCCGGTATTCGAAACTGTGCAAACGGGCCTCTATCGGCCCACCATCTCATATCCCGGGACCAAACTGGCTCGGGAATGCAATTTCATTCCAGACGACATATTCGCCCTTATCCAGGCCGAATCAAAGGAGGGCCCAAGCAACACTGAGCCCATTTTAGGACTACTCTTTGGGGAAGACAAGGTCATCCCGACCCCTAAACAGGAGCTGGTCAGCCTTATCCTTCGCAGCAGCAGGTTCGATCCAACTAAGCTGATCTCTGAAGTTGGTGCCGACACTGGGAAGAGAGCTTGGAGGAAGACAACCAAATGGACCGACGGTCAGGGTCGAGTCTACAAGCTAACTACTGGCGAAGGAGATATGCATGCTATCGAGTCTGAATCTGAGTCCGAGTCTGAGTCAGAGTCAGAGTCGGAGTCTGAGTCAAAGTCTAGAGGGTCCAGTACTAGGATCGAGTCTGTAACTCCTCTCCCTTCTCTAGCCTCACCATCGGGAGCCCCGGAATCTGTCCCGAGGGCTCTCCCTATCCCGCCTCTGACCAACGATCAGATGGCAGCTCTCTTCGAGCTCTTTTCAAAATTTACTATCAATAATAACGATAACCGTTCTGCTTACGACTTGGCTTATTTTCAAAATGTTTTCAAAAATCTTACTTGCAATGACATTGAGAAACCCGACGAACAGGTACCATTGCCTCCGCATCTAATTGAGCAACTTGAACAAAGGGAGTCCCGAAATCCGGTAATCGAAGAAACCGATTCCATCAACGTAGGAACCCCTTTAGAGCCTCAGATACTTAGGTTGGGCCTATCTTTAGATCCCGAGGAGAAACAACAATTTACGGACCTCCTCCAGGAATTCAAAGACGTTTTTGCATGGTCCTACAAGGACATGCCGGGAATAGATCGGGAGATAGCTGAACACCGAATACCCATTAAAGACGGGTACAAGCCGGTAAAACAGAAACTCCGAAGAATGAGGCCCGAATGGTCTCTCAAAGTCAAAGAAGAAGTTGATAAACAATTCAAAGCGGGCTTTATCCAAGTGTCTGAATATCCAGACTGGGTTGCAAACATAGTACCAGTACCCAAAAAGGATGGTAAAGTCCGAGTATGTGTAGATTTCCGGGACCTTAATAAGGCCAGCCCAAAAGATGATTTTCCGTTGCCACACATCGACATACTGGTGGATAACACGGCCGATCATGCCCTTCTGTCATTTATGGACGGGTATGCCGGATACAATCAGATCAAAATGGCGGAAGAAGACATGAGTAAGACCACCTTCATCACACCTTGGGGGACTTACTGCTATACCGTGATGCCATTTGGGCTTATTAACGCTGGTGCCACTTATCAACGGACCGCTACTACTTTATTGCATGACATGATGCATAAGGAAGTAGAGGTCTACGTCGACGATATGATTGTCAAATCAAAAGACCGGAACGGGCACATTGCAGCCCTAAGGAAGTTCTTCACCCGACTACGCAAGTACAACATGAGGTTAAACCCTCAAAAATGCAGTTTCGAGGTAACATCGGGCAAACTACTGGGCCACATTGTCAGCCAACGCGGCATCGAAGTCGACCCAGCAAAGATCAAGGCCATAACCGAGATGCAACCACCTAAAACCGAAAAGGAGATAAGGGGATTTCTCGGAAAAGTCCAATATATAAGCCGATTCATTTCAAAGCTAACCATGGTATGTGAACCCATTTTCAAGAAACTGAAGATAGGAGAACGAACACTATGGGACGACAAATGTCAAATGGCTTTCGACAAGATCAAGGAGATTCTATCCTCTCCACCGGTGCTAATGCCACCTCAGCATGGTTTGCCTCTATCACTATACTTGACAACAACCGAGACAGCCATGGGCGCTATGCTAGCCCAGACGGTCAATTCTGAAGAACGGGCCATTTACTACATCAGTAAGAAGTTCTTGGAGTATGAATGCAAATACACTATGCTTGAGAAGACGTGTCTAGCATTAGTATGGGCCACTAAAAAGCTCCGACACTACATGCTTAGTCACGAGGTACATGTGCTATCCAAAATGGATCCAATCAAGTATCTTTTCGAGAAGCCCATCCTTAACGGTCGTATATCCAGGTGGACCTTAGTGCTAGCTGAGTTTGACCTCAAGTTCGTACCTCTAAAAGCCATCAAGGGCCGGGTAGTAGCAGAATTCCTCGCCGATAGTCCGGTATCCGAGGAAGATCACACCGATACTTGGGCCTTCCCAGACGAAGACATATTCCATACCGACACTGACACATGGGATCTGTATTTTGATGGAGCGTCCAACTTTCGAGGATTTGGTGTCGGGATCTTGCTAATCTCACCACAAGGTGAGCATACCCCATTATCCATTAAGCTAGATTTTGACGTGACCAATAACGCAGCCGAATACGAAGCGTGCATTCACGGGTTGCAAGCCGCTGCCGATTTAGGAGTAACAAACCTCCGGGTCCACGGCGACTCATCATTAGTCATAAACCAAACCCTACAAAAATGGAAGACTCGGAACGCAAATCTCGTGGCTTACCAAGCACGAGTAAGGGTTCTCGAAAAACAATTCCAAAAGGTGGAGTACATCTATCTGCCTCGGGAAGAAAATCAGTTTGCAGATGCTCTCTCAAAATTAGCGTCTTTACTGAATATCCCGGCACATCTAACCAGCATGCCCATTTGTGTCGAAAGGCGGTCTGAGCCAGCATACATCAACACTATCCAAGATATCGAAATAACTGATCCAGAACCTTGGTATCAGGCTATTCTAACCTACTTGACGTCAGGGGAATATCCTCCGGGAGCTGAAAACCGGGCCAAGAAAGCTCTGCGAAGATGGGCAACCCAGTTCATCCGCACAGACGATGGACAGCTATATAAGAAGACAGCACATGGGGCTTTACTTCTATGCATTGACAAAACTCAAGCCGAAAGAGTTATGGCCGAGGTGCACGATGGCGAAAACGGACCACACATGAATGCACATATGTTGGCCCGGAAAATCGCAAGACTCGGTTACTACTGGAATAGCATGGAAACTGACTGTCAGATGTATGTCAAACACTGTCATAACTGTCAGATTTTCGCTAATGTTCAGCATATGCCTTCATCTCTACTATATACAATGACATCACCATGGCCATTTTCGACATGGGGAATTGATATAATCGGGAAAGTGAATCCTTCCGGGACAGGAGGTCATTGCTTCATCCTGGTGGCTATCGATTATTTCACCAAATGGGTCGAAGCCGAATCATACCGGATCTTGAATGCCAAACATGTGGCTAAGTTCATCCAAAACAAAATTATATGTCGATATGGGATTCCACACGAGTTCATCAGCGATCACGGGACCCATTTCCAAGCTGAAACCGCCACTCTGCAGGAAAAGTACAAGATCCAAAGGCATACATCGTCACCTTACCGTCCTCAAACAAATGGAGCGGTGGAGGCAGCCAATAAAACAATTGTCACCATTCTTAAGAAGATGGCTGAGAATTACCGGGATTGGCCCGACAAAATACCCTTTGCCTTATGGGGATATCGGACATCGATCCGAACTGCAACCGGAGCAACACCGTATTATCTGACATATGGAATGGAAGCGGTCCAACCGGTCGAGCTAGAAGTACCATCCCTTAGAATTTTGCTCGAAAGTCAGGTACCTGAGGCGGACTGGGTCCAAGCCCGATATGACTCGCTAATCCTCTTAGACGAACGGCGATCCCGGGCTCTGAATAATATTCAGATATATCAGAAGAGAATCCAACGGGCTTTTAACAAAAGGGTTAGGCCCAGGAATATCAAAGAGGGCGATCTAGTCCTAAAATCTGTTCGAGCTTTGCTACCAGTCGATCCAAGGGGAAAATTCAAACCTAATTGGGCCGGGCCATATTTAGTGAAGAAGATTCTTTCAGGAGGGGCAGTAATGCTAACTGATTTGGACGGGAACGAGTTCGTCAATCCAACAAACTTGGACCAACTGAAGCGTTACTACCCATAAACCCTATCTCAATGTCATTTGCAAAATTTATAAAATGTCTTTTTATGAATTTTCAAAATTTTAAGCAAGTCAATAAGTTAGGATCATTTATCCTACCGTTGCACATCTCGAATTAATAATCTTGATGTATTTCGAAAATTGCAAAATATTCTGAACTACGGAAGGTTTGATTCCATTAATTTTGGATACGTAGGCGACCCCTCAAAAGGGTACAACCATTGCAATAACGAAAAGACGGGAACGGTATTCACTAATATGTCTTTTTTATTATTTTCAAAAAATACATCACAAACAAAAAAGAACAACAAAATCACACCACAAAAATAATAGTAATACTTAAATAATAAATTTAGGAGACTACTCGTACATTTTGCCCTTTCCCTTATCTTTCGGGTCACGTGGAGCCCGAGGCCGACGGGGTGGGGGCGAACGTTCCCTAATCACAAGGGGAACTTCCTTTGCTCGAACCCGCTTCTTCGATTTTGGGTTTTCCACCCTTTGCACCGGTTCCAGCCGAGCCCTAACCGGCTCGGGGAGTCTTTCTCGAGGACCAAGTCGATCCTTAGCAGCCAGTCTTGGCCCTAGTCTCCTTTCTAAGTCCATCTGGGGGCTCACCTTCCCCCGTGCACCCTTATTACTGGACCCTTCAGTCTGAGTCTTAGATCTTCTTTTCTGACCTGTCGAAGTATCTCCCTCAGTAAAGAAGCTCCTATTGTCCTTAGCATGCTCCCGGCGTAACAGGTCATAAGCCTCGTCAATTTTCAGAGCAGCCCGGGTCTTAGCTGAGTCAGCCCGGGTCCATCTTACATAAGAATCGGTTACCCAGATCGAATGAGAATTTTTAAGAACAGGCCAAGTAGCTCGTGTATACCACCTTTGCATCCAGGTGTCACACATCACGTCTGTTAGCTGAGTAGACTCACTCACAACGGCCTCGATTTCTGGGATTCTTTGCGCCCGACCATATTGCCTAAGTATGCGATCGGGAAAGAGGTGAATTGTCTGCCTAAAAGATAGGATTACCTGATATCTAGCCCTATCTCGAGATTCCAGACCAGTCCAAAGGTAAATCGGCCACCATGGCACGGCCCAGCGGATCAACAGGCCTCCATGGAAAGATAGCACCTCACCCCAGTATTTTCGGGTATTGAAGCGGGAAAAGGCAATAGCTCGTCTCCTTGACATAACTTGCCTGGGTTGATATCGGCTCACATTTAAGGGAGGATCCAAGATCGATAACCTCTCGAATAGCCACAGCTGAAAAAAAATCCGAAAAAATCAAAATTGCAAAAATCGTCAAAATCACGTAAAAAAAAAACGTGAAAAGGCGTGAAAACCGAGAAAACCGCAGAAGCCGGAAAATCGGGAAAAAACCGCGCAAAACCGGAAAAATGGGAGAAGCCGGAAATTCAAAAATTCAAAAAATTCAAAAAATCAGCATACCTGTAGAAGCCGAGTACTCCCAGTTAGCCGAATTGACGGATCTCTCTTACGATTATCCAAGCCTTGAATAATCTCCCCTGTAATCAGCCAAGCCGGGCTGTGCTCCGTCTCCATCAGGTCAGCCACGGTGAAAAGTTTAACGTGGCCCATGCAAGATAACAAGTCCATATGCCCTTCGAAGGCATAAACATGGAGCATACAAAAAGTGAAGGCCCTACGGCTATGAACCGGCCTGACCCGGACGTCATCTGGATTCATGAATTTTTCAGCCAGGTCGATCAGGGAAACGGTATCTCCTTCTAGCATACGGGATACCTCCATATGGGAAAGCCCTAAAAATTCCCTTAACTTCCTCCTTGGGTCAGAAACCGAAAAAGGGATAGCAGGGCGAAGTATAGGATTCCATCCTCCTGCAGCAGCAATTTCCTCAGGAATAGGGCAAATCTCTCCTCGAGGAAAACTAAATACATGATATGTGTCATCCCAATAGGATAGGCAAGCATCCAAGAAGTGGCAGTCTACTTGCATCTGACGGATCACGAACAATTGGGTAACGCCATTCTGATTTAGGATAGCCCTATCGGCATCCCTAAAATATTTGGACCACTCGTGCAACATTCCGACTAATCGGTCGATTCCCATATTTGATTTGCTAAAAGAAAGAATAAATTTTTCAGGGCTTATTCTTTTCTTTAATTAAGGAATTGGGAGGATTATGAAAATTTATGAAGCAAGAAGGGGTATTTATAGCATGAAAATAAATTCTCCTCCTCACCTTAGGATTCCCAATCCTAGAGCATTTAGCATACAAGCCATTGTCCTAAGGTTTAGCTAAGTCATCCCGAGCATTCCTATTCCTTTTCAAAGTCAAAACAAAAATTCTCTAATTTTTCAAAGACTTTTTACTCAAAATTCAAACCTTTTCTCAAAATTTTTATTCCCCAGCACGAGTCATTATTCCTACAAATATTACATGCAAAATTTTGCAGCTTTGCATAAATATGTACAGGACGACTCAAGCAGGACCATGCAATTTGCATAACTCCCCAGCGGCATTTAACAAGATGAGCCGACATACAGGCCCATTTTAAGTCTCATGCGACGAATTCCCCCACGGAGTTATCATCAATTCAGGTACATTTCTAGCCTATGGCCGGCGGGCCCTCCACGCAGGTCTAATGGACCTTAAACGACCCGACCGGAAGCTGCCAGGTTTTAATCCTTGATTGACCTGGTAGCTACCCTGACTTTCGCCCTGTCCAAGCCTCAGTCAGAGTGGGGGCTCTGTAGACACCCACATTTTGACCGCCAGGTGTCTATAGTAGTTTCCGACAAACACCCGATGATGATCGGACGCTAACGTGCTCTAACGTACTCGGAAATGGGCTCGAAATGATGGACATTTGGCCTAGGCATTTTAGGGAGTACAAATCTCACAAAACCAACCTCAAAATCAGGCCCAGTGGGTCGTTTCGAGTCAAATAACACTAATTTGGGTTGAATCCGTCACCAGGGGTAAAACCGTCTTTTAGCGACCGAGTCAAATCCCGGTCAAAGACATTTCCCGAAACCCGTGGGTCCACCGTGACATCTCACACGGTTGGTTCACACTCCAACTCTACAAAAATCAGCCATACAAAAAATAATAAACAATTCTGTTTAAGGTAGAATTCGATCCCGAGTAGGAATCCTATCCGAGAACCGACTCAGACACCCAACCGAGTGCAACCACTCGGCCAAGTACCCAAATCAGCCGGTTTTTTCCCCTTTTCTTCCTACACAAGAAAACGGAATTCTCGTTCTCCTCAGCTTCTTACTCAAGCGGTAATTCTAGCTCAAACAGGAATCCTATTCAAAAACCGATTCGAGCATCCGACCGAGTGTAAAACACTCGGCCGAAACAGCCCAAAACAGTAGCAAAACACCCGGTTTCCCTTTCTTCCTCTAAAAGAAAGCGGAATTCTTATTTCCCTCAAATTCTCTCGTTTCCTATCCTAAGTGGTAGTCAAACTCTCCTAAGTCAAGGTCGGGAATCCCTATAAATAGGACCTCCCGTCCAACACAAAAAATAACGTTTCTACACATCCATTACACCGAAAAACATTCATTGACACCAATTAACCATCAATAATTTACCGAAATTATACACATACACACACGATTTTTCAGCAACAGTTATCTAGCATCCCGACACACATAATTCCTTAGCATCGTTAGACCGATATTACGTCACAAACCCGAAGGAAAACCGGTTCCCACACCCGAGCCTTCACCCGTCCGAACCTTCACCTTAGCCGAACCAAATCTCGACGCTCCCGTGCCTAGCCACATTCCGACGAGTCCCGATCCGAGTCAACAAGAGCATGTAGGTTGAGGGTGCAACAAAACCCGATTTCTTCCTTTCTCTCCTTCTCTTTTCTTCGTCCGTTTTTACGGGTCTAGAGTCGTTTTTTTTTATTTTCCTAATATCGTTATTAACGAAAAACTATTTTCATAACGTATATTCTGAAAATATGATATCGATTCTTCCATAATCGAATATTATATCGAAAGGAATTATATTAAGGTTTCGACGATACTAAAAATCGTTACATCTTTTCTTCATTCAAAAATTCTTTTCTTTTCTCGTTCAAAACGACTTATTTTACAAAGCTTTTTCAAAACTCATTCTAAATATCCAATATCGATTTCATAATCGAATATTGGATACGACGAATACCGAAAATATGGATCGAATACAAGTTAATCCATAATTTGTACGCGATTCATCGAAATAACAATTTTCGAACAAAAAATATAAAGACGGACAGACCCGCACGCGAGTCGCGCCATGCCCAGGCGACTCATTTTATTTCATTTGTTTTATTATACTAAAACGAATCTCACATGCTAAATACAACTTCGACGTTAATCATTTTGCATGCATTAAACCACTTAGCAACCCATTCAATTCCTCACATGCTTAGGAAAACAATGTTTGCATATCATTTATCGTATTACTAACGCGCGCATTAAAACGTCATTCGATATCCTAGTAGAGGCCGCTAATGTGCGGGCGGGGTTGGGTGTTCTTAGTGAACTTCCCAACACGTACCCTCACCCCTTACTCAGAACCGTGGTTTCCGGATGTCCGAAACCATTGGCAACGAGAGTCATTCAATATACGATTAACCGCTCCAGTCGGCATCTATATCGATATGCAAAAGGGACGACCCCAATAAACTCTGACATCGGAAATGGGCCGTATTTTGTACACGGCCCACTACGACATAGAGTGGGCTCGAACGGTTCCGAATAACCATAAAATTCGGTGGCGACTCCGACTTCGATTTAAATTTCCATTTGACCATCTCATGGAGATTCATTCGCCTCCCAAAACCCGCGCGTGGCCGCGTCGGGGTGGACCTATGTCATGTCCACAGGTTGTAAGTGGCTTTAATGTTTTGACATCTGGAGCTTGATTTTGTGGAGCTAAGGCTTCGAGGGTAAGGTATTGTAATGTGGTAGGAAAGGGGGATGTCGAGTAAAAATGACTTGAACTTCGATCGGGTAGGTTTGATAATGCAGGATTTGATTTCCATGTCTGACCCTAATGGTTAGGGTATCCTATGAAGCTTGAATCCTCAAAATTCCAGGCTGTCTCTTAGCCTAGGTCTCGAGAAGGTCTTTAGGGTTGTAACGTGGGAAGGCTAGATGTGATGTTATCTGACAAGCTTGATTGTTTCTCTCCTATTGGATGGTACGAGTATTGACAATTTTGAATTGACCGTTTTCACTACGGTCATGGGTTTTTGAATATATTTTGGTTGACCTCTTAGCCCCGGTCTTGGTATTCTTCACTTGGATTGACCGTTTAACCTTGGTCATGGATGCCTCTTTTTTTTTATGATAGCCTACTTTTTTTGTTTTGGCCTTTTGCTTTTTTTCTCTTGGACTTTTGATCTTTTTTTTGTCCAACTTTTTTTCTTTGTTTTGTTGGTCAGGCTAACACCTAAGTTAGGGATTGGTCTGTCTTATCGGAAGGGTGTTTGTTGTGGGAAATGGGCTTGCCTCTCGTCTTGAACCCAAACTAGGAGACTACCTAGATTTGTCATAGGATTCGATACCGCTCCTGTTAGGGGTAGTTATGTGGCTTTCTATGTCAGACATGGAACATGTAAAGGAAAACACGGGTCTCGATTTCCTGTAGTCATTATAGATGTGCCTATAGTCGCGTGCATGTGCTCACAGTGTACGATGGTGTTCATCATGTTCTCGGAAACACATAAGGAAAGTATATATGAGAAAGAATATTGAAAGCTGATTTTATTGAATTTTGGAAAAGAGGACAGAATACAATTGACTCTGACTTTGACTTTGACTTTTGGAAGAAATAGCACATCCTAGATTCTGACTCAGACTCGGACTTAAACCTAATCTAGACTCTTGGATGCTCGGTTGTCAGTAGTCTTCGGCTTCTAAGGACTCGAGTGGATGTCTAGCATAGTCTTCGGTAGAAGCTTCACCCAGATCTTCATTATGTCGAAGATCATTTTCAACCCTAGTGCCCATTTCAGTTAAAGTGGCGAAGTTGGGTATGATAGCATACCGGAGATGGACCCGGTAGGAAGGGAAAAGGTTCTTGACAAAGGCCTCTACTAAAGTTTTTTCATTGGGCTTCTCCACCAGCTTCACGCTTTCGGCCCTCCAGCGTTGGAGGTATTTGGTGAAGCCTTCTTTGGGCTCCTGGGCCATGACTTCTAGGGTCCGCATGGTAGTCTGAAGTTCCGTATTATCAGAATAGTTTTTAGCGAACTCGGTAGCCACAGCTTCCCAAGTTGGGAATCTTTTTGCATTAAGCCTATAGAACCAGGCTTTTGGATATTTCCCGAGGGATGCGCCGAACAAATTGATGAACATGTCGGCTTTGACCCCCTTGACCGCCATGAATTGTTTGAAAGCTCGAAGGTGTAATAATGGATCCTTCGTCCCTTCGAATATGGGTAACCCTTCTAAGTTGAGATCCTTTGGTAGTTTCTCACTAATGGGTGCATATTCTCGGGCATTTTCCGTGTGGATAGTGTTGTTTATTGATAAGTGGACATGTTCCTCCAGCTTACGGACCGCGCTGACTAGTTCAGCTAGAGCCCTGGTAGTCTCAACCCCACCATTATGGGTCCCTTGTTCCAAGACGCTCAAACAGGTGGCAATGGCAGTTTTCTCGGTCTTGATGGCTGTCAGTTGGGCCTCCATCTTAGCCAGCAAGGCGGTCAATTGGTCCAAGGTTTCTTGCATTTTCTGGCGTCTGGTTACCGGTGGCCTTTCTGTAAGAATACCACGTAATCAGTAAAGTTGCTTCGGAACCCAAATACACCAGGCATAGGAAATAGCGCGGGAGGAAAGACAACTCGGTTTCACTCGGGTTAGACTCTCCTGAGACAAATGTGTAGGGTACGATTCTCGGAGTGACTGTGATTAATCGCTCCGTCGGAGAATAGCCCCCAAGTGAGACTAAAGACTCTGATATGACTCAGATGGTGTGACATCTAAGTGACTCCAAAGCGGGGTACGTGGGACACGTGTAAGACATGACTCTTAGAGCAACCGTGTTGATTGCTCTGCTGAAGGATAGCCCCCGAGTGAGGAAAAGCCTGAAAAAGGAATGACTTGGAAAGGACACCTAGACGGATGACTCGTGGGTGGTGGGCCTTCTTTAGAATTCGGCGTGTGGGCCGAGTTTTGTTTGAAGAAGGGTCCACGTGAGATATTCCCCAGGCTTTGGACTCGAAAGTGTAAATGGGCCCGCCTTTGTAGGAGTACGTCCTACGTAGGTGGGCCGTGCCTTGACAAGTAAGGCGGACTGGAATAGGGAAGAAACCCGTGATGTAGGATCAATGGAGTTTCGACACTAGAGACTTTGACAACTTATGACAAGACCCGATACTACAAAAACGGAAAATCCTAAGAAGAGGAAAGTTATTTAAAAGGGATATTTGGGCTTAAAAAGATCCGAAAAAGTCGGAGGGACGGCCCAATTTTTTGAAAAATGGCAAAGGGCCATTGGGCCGTGATTTTTGAGGTTTTGAAAATGTTCGGGCAGCATACCGGCTAAAAATGGGCTATTTTTGAGTAAAATTATAAGTCCTAAATTCGGTAGCTTTCCGGGTTTTGAAAAACGGATAATTTTGAAAAAAAGATGTATTTTTTTTTGAAATAACGGTTTTTGAAAAAGATGACATGTAGATCAAGCAGCACGTAGTCACGAAAACAGTATAATGACACCATGTATGCTTCTTAAACTAAGTCTCGGTCGGTCAAAATAGGGTCTATACCAACAACGACGGCTTTCTCGCAAATCAGGACGGACTTCCTAAGCCGAGTTGGACTTAGAACATGCCGTAAAACCCATGCGAGTTCCGCCATCGGAGTCTTTAGTGCACCCATTTAGGAATGCACCGCGGTATAGTGGGACGTCGGTCACAAGTAACCGGCCCGGGAAAGATTTAGGTTATGCATGAACCATCGAACTAAAACGCGTACATTACTAATCGAACGATTTCTTTTCGAGTCTCACCCTGAGAACCCCGATGACTAGTGGTACATCAGGAATCCCCAGCGGAGTCGCCAAATTGTGGACATGACATAGGTCCACCCCGACGCGGCCACGCGCGGGTTTGGGGAGGCGAATGAATCTCATGTGAGATGGATCTCGAGTTGAAATTTAAATCGAAGTAGGAGTCGCCACCAAACTTTGTGGGAGTTCTGGGCCGTTCGAACCCACTCTATGTCGTAGTGGGCCATGCACAAAGTATGGCCCATTCCGATGTCAGAGTTTAATGGGTTCGTCCCTTTGCATTCGATACCGATACCGACATTATCGGATACCGTGTATTGAATGACTCTCGTGTGCCAATGGATTCGGATATCCGGAAACCATGGTTCTGAGTAAGGGGTGAGGGTACGTGTTGGGAAGTTCACAAAGAACACCCAACCCCGCCCGCACTTAGCGGCCTTTACTAAGATATCGTTCGATTTTGGTGTACGCGCATTAGTTCGATGGTTGAATAATATGCAAACAAGGCTTTTTAGACTAAACATGTGAATTATGTTTGTTCTACGTCATTTAATGCATTTAAATTTAACGTCAAAGTTGTTTTAGCATGCGGGGTTCGTTTTAGTATAATAAAACGAAACAACGAAAATAAGATACAAAGACAAAGAACAAACGGGTTAGTAACGGTTTGTAAATTGAATAAAAGATGTAAATATAATGCAATGCATGGTTTTGAAAAGATTTGTCGAGACCTGAAATATACCGAAAAGCCCGTTGTTTTATAAAAAAGGAAAAGATGTTTTTTAAAAAAAAACAAGACAGAATCGCTTTTCGGTGTTACGGTTTTCAGGAGACTACGCGACCCGCGCAGGTGAGGCGCGACTCGCGTGGCCATGTGACTCACACAGGACTCGTGCGACTCGGATGGCTGCCTGTTCTCGAGATCCTTTTTCGAAAATTGTTAATTTCGTTAAATCGCGTATAAATATAATACTCCCTCCGAGTTCCTATTATTGTCCCATAAGGTTTTGGGGTGAAAAATAAGGAAGGGGAAATGAGTGGTTGAAAAAAGAAGGAGGAAGAGAGAGAAATGGGAGAGTAATTGTGAACCATACATTGATGGCCTAAAAAGGAAAGTGGGACAAAAATCAAACTCGGAGGAAAGTGGGACAAAAGGAAAGTGGGACAAAAAGGAAAGTGAGACAATAATAGGAACTCGGAGGGAGTATAATTTATACTCGACTTAAGTTTTCGATATTCGTTATATTTGATGTTCGATTATGAAATCGATATCAAATATTCGGAATGATATTTTAGAAAAGGAAAAAGAAAAGGTTTTGTAAACCGTTTTGAAAATCGAATTAAGAAAAATAATGTTAATTCTCTCCGCGTTGAAATCGTTGGATTTTGCTTTTAAAGACCATGTGACGATTTTTTAGCGTCAATGAGATTAATTTAGTTCTTTTAGATACGATATTCGACTAGAGAGGCGATATCGTATTTTAAGAACGTTTGTTTTATATGAAAATAGTTTGTAGTATCGATATTATAAAAAATAAAAGATGTGATGATGACGACCCATAAAAAAGACGGACCGATGACGCGAGAGAAAAAAAACGAGAGAAAGGAGAAGACGGGATTTTTGTAACACCCTCAACCTACATGCTTGATTATCTTGAAAACGGACTCGTAGTAGCGGCCTAGGCGCGGGAGCGTTAAGATGTATATAGGTGAGTTATGGTGTGTATGGTTAGGGATTTGGCGAGTTTTGCTCTCGGGTTTGTATACGGTTTGCCTAAAATTGTCTAGAATTTTGGGTTGTGAATGGTCGAGAATCCTATAGGATTTCTAGAGAAAGGATTGGAATATAATATGCCTAGTATTGATGGAATTCCGGGTTGTAATTTGTGTGCCGGGATTGGAATTGTAGTGTTGATGTTGTAATTGATGTCCGGAATTGTGTGTATAAGGGTGGGGTATTTATACGAGAGGTTTCCGGCTTTGTCTAGGAAACGAAACCCGGCTTGGATGGGAAGAAACACCCACTTTGGATAGGAAAATGTTGCTTGGAGGGGAAGAAACACCAGTTGGGGTGAAGTAGGATTCCGGTTTTTGGATGGAAAAAAGGAATCCGGTTTTGGATAGGAAAAGCTTGCTTAATTCTTCTTCATTGCTGATTTTTTGTAGTATTTGACTTCGAATCAAATTCGTGAAAGCTGTATGACAGATTTTTCCGCCTCGGAAATGTCTTTGACCGGGGTTTGATCCGGTCGCTAAAAGACGGTTTTGCCCCTGGTGCCGATTTTGACCCAAATTAGTCTCATTTGACTGGAAATGACCCACTCGGCCTGAATTTGAGTTCGGTTTTGTGAGATTTTTACTCCGCTAAAAGCTCGTGCCCACTACTATTGATTCCGAGTCCGAAAATCGAGCGTATTAAGTCATGTTTGTGTCCGATCATCATCGGGTGTTTTTTGGAATCTGTTATAGAAACCTGGCGGTCAAAATGTGGGTGTCTACAATACCCTAATCCCAAGGTATTCTACAGCTGCGTGATTCTACAACATAATGAGTGTGACTATACAACTGAAAGTGTGTGACTATTTTTAGGTATTTTTTTTATCTACGTTCAAGATTCCACGTTCGTCAAATCCCTACTTCTGAACCTCGACAATTTTCAGGTATTTGTTTTTATCTTTTTAGCGCATCTTTAAAATAATTAATCATCTTCATCCTCATGCTTGTTTTATTTTTAATTCCTTTTTTTTTGTATTTATAATATTATTCATCTTCATTATTCACAAAAAAATGAAGGTTGAAAATGGATGAAGGAAGGTTGAATATTTAATGAATGTTTAAATAATTTGCCCTGATTCGTAGGTATAATAATCTTTCTAATTATGAATGTGACTTTGCTAATGATGATTGAAGTATAATTAACTGTATGACTTTTATTTTCCATTTTACGGTTTCAATTTTGTAGTCACACACTTTAGGTTGTATAGTCAAACAGTTGATGTTGTATAGTTACACTCATTATACTGTAGAATCACACAAATTCTTGCATGATTAGTGTGTGTAATCATCTTTGCTAATGATGATTGAAGTATAAATAAATATAATTTAGTTGTATAGTCACAGAGATTAGGTTGTATAGTCACACAGTTGAAGTTGTATAGTCACAGTCATTATGTTGTAGGATCACAATCATTATGTTGTAGGATCACACTGTTTATGTTGTATAGTCACACAGTTAAAGTTGTATAGTCACACTCATTATGTTGTAAAATCATGCAGCTGTACAGTCATTGTAGTCACATATTCAATTGTATAGTCATATTCATTGTGTGATTTAGATTGATTGTGTGTCTTGTCGCAGCGAAATGGCTGGTGGAAAGAGGAATGTTGGTAAAAGGGGCGGTGGGAAGAAGAAGGTCGTGGAAGATACAGCGGCCGACCACGTAATTGGACAACGTATTGTTCCGCACGTACCGGAGACCAACATTAAGCTCCTGAGTTTTTATATGGGATAAAATGTTTGCTTTAGGATGGACGTACTATATGTAAAGGATGTTTGATGGGTTAGAATGTTTTTATGTTTAACGTACTATAGGTAAATGATGGACTTTTTCTAATGTAAATATATTTCCATCGCTATTTTCTGGTTTCATAATTAATCACACGAGGTCTATAGCAAAATCACTTATCCTTTCACCTTTAAGACCACGCAGCTGTGCACCAATTGGTTTGCAGCGAAAAGTGGTCGTATTTGTATAGTCACATTCGCCTTGTTGTATAGTCACACTCGCTATGTTGAATAGTCACACTCCTTATATTGTATAACCGGGAAAGATTTTGGTTTTTCATTTTGTATAGTCACATTCGCCATGTAGTAGAATCACACTCATTATGTTGTAGAATCACACTCATTTTGTGCGTAATGTCAAACGTCAACATAATGAGTGTGACTATACAACTGAAAGTGTGTGACCTTGCAATTCTGCAAGAACATTACGCACAAAATGAGTTGTTCTTTTTTTTAATTAAAATGTTTTTACAGTCAATTAAAATAATATTTCTAACTAGAACATATATTAATTAGAATGTTTTTTTGTTGGATGAATGAAGTTGGAAGATGAAGTTGTTCTTTTTTTTGGATGACGAATCTTGAAGATGAAGAAATTCTTCTTTTTTGTTGGATGAATCGAAGTCGCTCATTTTACGTCTAACAATCACATGTTGTAATATTTGTGATAGGAGAGTAGAAAGTTTCAGTAATTTTCCGAATTTTTAAATGCGTCTTACAAACATGAAATCAACTATAAAAGAAACCAATATGAATGGAGGTTGAATATTTAATGAATGTTTAAATACTTTTGTATTGATTAATATTTTCATTTTTTTAGAATGTCGTTACTGAGGAAAGTCACAGTTGTCCATTCATCCATATTCAACATTCATTTTTTTTGGATAATGAAGATGAATAATGTTAGAATAATAAGGATTCTGTAAATATTAGCATTCCTAGAATACAATATCCTTGTCTTGTTTATAAATATTAGTTGATTATATTTCTCCTTGTATTTAGGCAATTGTATCCTTGTAATTAGGAAGTTATTCCTGTAAATCGATTATATAATGAGAAGCTCAGTAATCACCCATCTTAGGGGATTCAATCATCTGACAAATAATTTTATAAATACCAAAAAAACATATATGAAAAATAAAACAAGCATGAAGATGAAGATGATTAAACGAATGATACTTTAATCCCAAGGTATTCTACAGCTGCGTGATTTTACAACATAGCGAGTGTGACTATACAGCATAATAGTGTGACTATACAACTGAATATGTGACTACAATGAGTGTACAGCTGCGTGATTCTACAACATAATGAGTGTGACTATACAACATAATAGTGTGACTATACATCATAATGAGTGTGACTATACAACTGAAAGTGTGTGACCTTGCAATTCTTCAAGAACATCACGCACTAAATGGGTTGTTCTTTTTTTTAATTAGAATATTTTTACAGTCTATCAAAATAATATTTCCAACTATAGCATATTAATTAGAATGTTTTTTTGTTGGATGAATGAAGTTGGAAGATGAAGTTGTTCTTTTTTTTTGGATGAACGAACCTTGAAGATGAAGAAATTATTCTTTTTTTTGTTGGATGAATGAAGCTTGAAGATGAAGTTGTTCTTTTTTTGTGGAATGAATGAAGCTTGAAGATGGAGATGTTGAAGATGAAGATGAAGATGAATGAAGGTCGAAGAATTTGGGTTAAAATTTATGAAGACAAAATATTGAAATTATGAAGCATGTAGAGAGGGAGTGGTTTGATGAGTAAAGAAAATTTGGGTGATAGAAATGAATTAGTTTGAATTTTGTTGAGAGAGGTGAGTGTGATTGATAGTGTGAGAAAGGGCAAAGTTGCTGCTGCTACTGCTGCTGTCAGGGTGCTGTGATTGATTGAACCTTTTGCCTTTTTTTATAACACACCATCCATCTAAGCCATCCATCCAACTCAAGATCAAAGGCTAACAACACAACTTCCCAACATCCCAATCCACCACCAACTTCCTTGATCCTATATATGTAGAAGTAGATATGGTGTAAACACACCAATTTGGTGTAAATACTCTAACAATGTGGACCGTTGATCTAATACTTGATCAACGGCTCAGGTTAATCCTCAAAAGAGAACAAACCCTCACAAAACTCATCCCTTACCTCTCTTTTCTCTCTCCTCTATTTCTTTGATAATATTACATAACCATTTTTCCTTTCAAAAAATTTGCTCCAAAAATTGAAACCCTGGATTTTTTTGGAAAAATGCTCAATTTTAAGTTCCTATTGCTCAATCGTAATATTAGATTGTATGTTACTTCATTTAATTCGTTTTAGTTTTCCAGAAATTTGTTCAATTCATTCAATTTTTTGATTAAATTGCAATTTTTGCACAAAATTCATTCCTATTGGTCAATTTTCTGGAAAATTGCTCAATTATAAGTTCCTATTGCTCAATCGTAAGATTAGATTGCATATTACTTCATTGAATTCAGTTTAATTTTTCAGAAATTTGCTTAATTTTATGCAGAATATATGTGTTCATTAGAGTACTTGAATATATGCGTTGGAATACCTGAATATATATGTTGGAATAACTGAATTGAAATGTTAAAATAGGTAGCTGAATCTCAGAATTTTAGAGTACTTGAATATATGATTTAGAATACTTGAATAAATTTATTGGAGTACTTGAATATCGTAATTTTAGAGTACTTGAATATATGTTTTAGAATACTTGAATATATGTGTGTTGGAGTACTTGAATATATATGTTGGAGTAACTGAATATTAGAATAGTTGCTTAATAAATGTGATATATGCAGGACCCACTCGAAAATCTTTACGACTCAGTCAAAATGATGGGACTATATGACGTTGAAGACATTCATACAAGTATATAACTCAGACGATGAAGGCATACGATGTTTGTAATATGATAGTTATAATAGTTGGAGTACTTTGGTGTTATATCTTGGAATACTTGATATTATAGCTAGGAATACTTGGTTGTCACTTTTATTTTAGTTCTTTTTGGATTTTATGATTTGGATCTTGAATTAATCTGTGTTCAGGAAGGAGGTAGTCAATAGAATGTGTTGTGTATTATTTGATCAAAGAGTATGTCACAGCAAGTTATGAGTTTATGTGATTGAGTAGTAACCTCATTTTTGTGTAATCTACTAGGTGTTATTCTAGGAATACTTGCTGTTATAGTTTAGAATACTTGGTGTTATATCTTGGAATACTTGATAGTATAACTTGTAATACTTGGTGTTATATCTTTGAATACTTGGTGTTATAGCTTGGAATACTTGGTACCTTATATATATCTTGGTGTAAATTGTTAGAATAACTGAGATCAAAATTTGGAGTAACTGTTGTCCAATATAAGAATAACTGATTATAAGCATTGGAATAACAACAACATTAGATTAATTGAAGGTGAATAATTGATTGATTTAATCAACAATTTGAATGATTGTTGGAGTAACCACCAAAACATGTTGGAGTAGTTGTTTACAAGCATAGGAATAACTATGTTACAAACATTCTGATATGTCGAAATTACATTATAAGCACACAATAGTACACTATGACAAAATATCCAAAAAAATGGGAATGTTTTCCAAACAACCTCTTCATTCCGGCTTCTTCATCGCTCTAGCTAAAAATGTCATCACGGCCTTTGGATAATGCTATCCCTCCATCTTTACATTGTGCCATCTAACACAAGGAAAAAAATGACACTTTGATAAATTAATAAGCTACGATCAAATAAATTAACCATAACCGACAGTTGTGAGTCTATTTACCTTCGATTACCCCTCACAGATATTTTCTTCAAAGGCTAGTAGAGAATAGCCCAAATATTATACTCTCAATTTGAACAGTTATCCCCGATTTACGAAAAAGAGAAAAAGAAAATAAATAGAAAGGTAGACAAACATGAAGTATGCGTTGTGGTGCATTTCTCCGTCGAATGCCATGGGGCACTTATAGTATTCATGAACTCAGTAAAAGAGTACTCCATCATACATATTCAAGTACTCCAATGTATAAATTCAAGTACTCTAATATTATGAAATATATACACTATTTTAACAATCCAATTCAGTTACTCCTACACACACACACACACACATATATATATATATATATATATATATATATTCAAGTATTTCAGCATACATATTCAAGTATTCCAATGTATAAATTCAAGTACTCTAAAATTCTGAAATTCAGGCACCCATTTTAACATTCCAATTAAGTTACTTCAACATATATTCAAGTACTCCAGCATACATATTCAAGTATTCCAATGTAAAAATTCAAGTACACTAAAATTTTGAGATTCAAGTACCTATTTTAACATTCCAATTCAGTTACTCAAACATATATATTCAAGTACTCCAACGTATATATTCAAGTACTTTAAAATTATGAGATTACCTGCAAGTTGATTCACGTCTTTTACGTTGAAATCGATGTTCATCATAAAGAATTCTGGAAATTTATCATGATAGTTACCTTTAATTTGAGAATTCTAAAACGAATTACAACTCAAACATGAAAAACTAACCTTCATGTTTATCAACAATATGAACTTAATTTAGATGATGTTCATGTTCGGTGGAAATCATGTTCATCATAACGAATTTTCTGCAAAACGAATTGTAATTTAATCAAAAGTAAATTGCAAAAATAAAAAACAAAATGAACAAAAATTTCTGGAAAATTGAATGAATTTTAACAATAAAAACTATTCAATGAAATAATTTACAATTTAATCTTATGATTGTAGACACACATATTTGAACCTGGTGGCTGCAAGAGTGTCTAGCAAACACCCGATGACGATCGGACTGCAACGTGACGCGAGTTTGCAATGTTTTAGATAGTTTTTTTATAAAACGGATCAAATAACTACTCGGAAAAATTAAATTAACATCAAGGCCACCTTAGTCCTGTCATTACGGTCGCATAGACGCTAATTAGAGTCAATTCCGACACCAGGACTCCGAATCGATCTCGAAATACGTAAAATCAAACCCAAGTCAGCACCGGGCCAAGGAAACCTCGGGATGAACACCCGAGGCCCACTCGGCGCAACAGTGCGCTAGGTCAAGGAGAAAACTTAACCTCCAAGCTTACAAACGATACGAACACTCTCGGTTTTGGAAAGTATCAAAGTCGTATCTTCAAAATCCCAGGCGCCTCGCACTAGGCGTCCTAGGACTCGCACGCACGAACCCAGACGCCTGAGTTCTGGTGCACCTGGACTCAGGCGTCCATTCAGGCAACGAGAGCCAAAAATAACTATAAATACCCCCCTCCACCCCATTCATTCGATACAATTCTCAATTTTCCTTCTCCCTTTACTCGTCACGAGTTTCTCTCGCTTTGGCTCGCACTCCGACACCCAAAGCAAACGATCCACTCGATTGTAGTCCCGATAAGCGAAATCGAAGTTACTCCTCACCTTCGAGCACTACTCCACTCGATCCCGAGGTGCCTGTGTTCGATTAGCTACTCCGAGTCTAGCAACAGAATTCTGTCGGATTAGTCGCAGCACCATCAAGTAGTAACGAAACTCTGCCGGATTAGCCGCAGAACAAGAAAACGGTAACGGAACTCTGCCGAAATCACAATGCAAGTTAGGAGGATCTGCCATTTGAAGTCGAATATTCAGTAGGTTGTCATCTAAACAGAACTTTACATTTCTGTACTTTTATTATGCACTACGATAATGTAAAACGTGGACACTAGGTCCGTAACACATACTAAAACACGTAACGTCCCAACTTCAACCACAAACACTAAAATACCCTAAATAGACCCGAGTAGTTCCGAGATCCGCTCTCAACTATCTATGCACCGTGTCCCGTTTAGCGTATACTCCGAGGGTGCAACTCCTCACTATGTTATTTACTTACATTTCGCATTTACCGCTTTCATATGATTTATTACTTTTATGACCTTATAATCGCATACTAAATCATCTAACACGAAATTCAAAATGTAAACAAGCTAAAATTGAACAAAGCGATGGTCGGGTTTCGTATTAGTCCCGATGCTCACCATACATGGTTCGATGCATCACTATTAATACCGAGATGACGCATCTTAAGTAGTATAGGGTAAGGTATACCACGAGAACACCTAATATCTGTATTTTCACGTTAAAACTGATTTGCTAATACGTATAATATTAGTAGTCTCTACTCTCTTATGTGCATCTTTTCATGGCCTGCTTGTCACGTGAAATCGCTTGCAAAGAATGTAAATACACATACTTCGACGACAAAGCTTACTTGTCCTTAAACAACCGACATAGCAAAGATATAGGGTTAAAACAACGGATGTTACAGTACTTCCGCTACAACAAGGGAACAAAGTTATCATCCCACCGATTGATTAGTAGAGGCCGCTATGTGCGGACGGAATTGGGTGTCGATGTCTAACGGATGTTGGCTTCCTAATCCATACCCTCACCCCTTACTCAGAATCGACGGTTTCCGGATGTCGTTCGAAACCATTGGCAATGAGAGTCATTCCAGGCATGAAGTGATTAAGGGTACAAGTCTTTATCTTTAGATCCCGTCTCACTCAGTTTTGAGCCGGCTAAGGATCAAAGTTGTCTTGAACGTTTTCTGAGTCCCCATAATTGACTCGGTGGCGACTCCACAAATCGGCAACGAATTCGGTTCACTAAAAAGGTCGCCTTACCAAACATATCGACCTTTTTACAACCACGACTCGATCGATCCCAACGGAAACACGGGTGCCCGTACCCATCTAGTACAAGTCCGGGTCGTCATCCGAATCGAGGTCTGAGACATCGCCTCGAACGCGAGATCGGACCGGCCCCCGACCAGGAGGGGGCCGCGTGGGTGACCGCCGTGATTGAAACCGGGTTGGTCCCGCGCGAGCGGTGCGCCGGGCGGTGCGAACGGACGTCCACAATGATTGAGCAATGTGAACTTACGATTGAGCATTTTTCCGGATAATTGGGCGAACTTATGATTGAATGAAGGTTAGGGATTTCAATTTTGGGAGATTTTTTTGTTGTGAGAAACTGTGTTACGTAGGGTAAAGAAAGAGAGGAGAGAGAAAAGAGAAGTATGGGGAGGGTTTTGTTCCCCTTTTAAGATTAATCTAAACCGTTGATCAAGATTAGATCAACGGTCCAGATTGTTAGGATATTTATACCAAAATTGTTGTTTACACCAGATCCACCTATACATACATACATACATACATACATACATACATACATACATACATACATACATACATACATACATACATACATACATACATATATATATATATATATATATATAGAAATTGCATCCGGTGAGTTGTTTTCTTTAAATGAGTCCGTCCCGCAAATCACAGCCACATGATCAAATCACATGAATGGCTGAGATTCAATCTCAGCGTCATCTTCATTGTATATAATCTTACTGTTACAGTAACAGAACACTATTTTAAAAAAAAATAAAAAAAACTATTACAGTAACACAAATATCTTACTGTGACACTGTCACAGTAATAAGAAATTACAATAATATTGTCAGAGTAATACTGTTACTGTAACAGAACACTATTACAGTAACACAAAAATCTTACTGTGACAGTGTCACAGTTACAAGGAATTACAATAATAATGTCACAGTAATAATGTCACAGTAATATGAAATTAAAGAGTTATAAATATCTTACTGTGACACTGTCACAGTAATAAGAAATCACAGTATAATGTCACAATAATAAGGGAAAATTGATACTTTATACCTATTATAACTCACTTTTTCAAATTTTATACCTTGGATAATATTTTTTCAAAACTTATACTAAGTTTCTCACATTTTCTATATTTTATACCTAATCTTATCAATGACATTTCACCCCCATTATTTACTCATTAACCCCCATTAATTCATCCTTACCTCACTAATTACCCATTAACACCCATCATTCCTCACCATTTCTACCCTCCACACAATTATACCACCATTGCTGTACATACTCGATTGCAACCACCACCACTCCTCAATTCTCTGTGATCGTTGCACACAACCCCTCTGATCACATCTCCCCTCTGGCCCGGGCCCACCATTACTGTCACCCTCGCACTTGGGAATCTTCCCTTTCCAACCTCTCTGGTAAATTTGTCCCCGATTTTAGTTGTAGCCCCCTAATTATTTACTCCTACTACTACTCCCTACTTAAGTTATCTTCCTCTAATTTAGTGGTGACATGTGGTGATTAATGGGTTGGATTTAATTAATGAAATTAAAGGGGTTTGATTGTGTGTAGTGTTCACGGATTTTTCTAGATCATCATACGATTTATGAACTTACAAGTTACAATGTATACCCATTCACGAGTTTTTGTTTACGATTTATGTACCACTTTCTATATAATCAACTATCTTGGGACTGTTTTTCTAAACTCTTTCATCTTTATCTTCTTTTTTCAGCTATTTTTTTATCAAATTGGAACACACATCAACCCATTATTTAACTTCTTCAGAAACAGTAACCCATAATTTAAAATTGACAACTACAAATTATATGACACCACTAAAACAAATACGAAGTAGTAATAGAAATGTCAAGAGTTAGCCGGTGTTGTTGAGGTCGAATAGTAGCAATGTTGACAGAGGTGGTGGTGGGTCCTTGACTGCGGAAGTCGCTGTTGTGAATCGGGAAAAGATGATGACAGGGGTAGGAAAGGGTGGATTGCTAGGTTGAGGAGCAATGGTAGTTGAAATTGAGTACAACAATGGTGGTGTGATTGTGTGGAGGGTGGAAATGATAGGGAGGAGATTGGTGGGTGTTAAATAGATAATTAGTGAGGGAATGATGAATTAATGGGGGTTAATGAGTAAATAATAGGGGTGAAATGTCAATTGATAAGATTAGGTATAAAATATAGAAAATGTGAGAAACTTAGGTATAAGTTTTGAAAAAATATTATCTAAGGTATAAAATTTGAAAAAGTGAGTTATAGTAGGTATAAAGTATCAATTTTCCCTATGTAACACCCCTGATTTTATAAAATAAATTAAATTAAAATTACGTTCGTATTTTTATTTTTACGATTTAACTCGTAATTCTTAAAATTATTATAAAACGAATTATTCATTAAATCGATTCAAACTCCTAAAATTCTATTTGACTCAGAAACTCTTCTTATATTTAAAACGTATTTTCATTTCGCTTTCGATTCATTTTATACATTTAATTTAATTCTTATCGAAAGTCTATTTCGACGATTTAAATTTTAAATTCTTTTTATTTATTTATAATAAGCTCGAATTTCTATTTTCGGCTCGAAGTTCATTTATTTTAAATTTCGTCAAAACATTTATTTCCTTTCTTCGAAAAAATTAATTTAATTCACTTCGTCAAAAAATTATTATTTACCGGGAAATACTATTTCGTCGTCTAATCATTTATTTCTATAAATTTCATTTTCGTCTCGAATACTAATTATATCTCGAGAAATGTTATTTTTACTCATTCTATTCGACGACCCAATTTTTATTTAATTTTAACTCGTTTTAATTCGATTCATGGGTCAGTCAACTTATTATTACGGATTTCGTAATTCGTATTCCTAACCCGATTCATTTAATCGATCCATATTCTCTTACTCATTTAACTAATTAATTCTTTTACCCTTCACTGATTGATTCAACTCATTTTCTTTAATTTCCACCTCTTCATATTTCGTACACCTCCACCGTTTCCCACTCATTATATTCATTCATTCAACCCCTCATTTAGTTCCTTATTTTTGTTGCCTGGTTTCATCTCCTTTTCCTACTCTTTGACCCACCGCTTCACTTGCTCTCCCTTTTATTCTACTTCTTTTTCTTTGCATCTTCGATATTATGAATTCTGATCCTTCCTCTCCATTTCTCCTCTGTTTTCGCTATTTGCTTCTATGCTAATGGTGCTGCTGTTGCTTCCCCTTCATCTCGTCCTGTTTCCTTTTGTTTGATGCTCCGCTAATGCTACTGTACCTGCACGTTGCTGCTGCTGCTGTTAATCGAGGTGGGTTCCTCTCGTTCTCTTTCGTTTTTCTTCTCCTCCCTCTTCTTCTTCCATTTCTGGCGTCATTTGTTGCTGCGGCCTGTTGTTTTACGCTGCTGCTGCTTCTGATTTTTCCGTTCCTTTCTTCTTCTTCTTCTGCTGCCGTCTTTTGTTTGTTCATGTATGATGCTGCGTTTTGTCGTCGTTTTGTTCGTATTCCGTTTTCTGTCTTTCATTTCTTTATTATCTAATCGGATTTGCTAGTGCTGTTGTGATTCAATTTTTCGTGTTGCGGTCGATTCCCTTTTCTTTTCCTCTGTTTTCCTCAGTCCGTTTCGATGCGGATGTTCTCGTTAGTTTATGCTGCTGCCGTCTTGTTGTTTATTCTCATATATTGCTGCTGCTGCTTCGTTTTACTGCTACAGCTGCTTCGTTTTTCTTCTGATGCTGCGTTATGTGGTCTGGTTGTTTCTCGCTCCTTCTTCTTCTTCTCTTCAATCCGTTTTTCTTGTCTTTTTTTTTTGTCGCCCTTCTGGCTGCTGACTGCTGCTGTTTGATGATGTTGCTGTTCATGCGTCATATTGTCTCGCGTACTGCTGTTGTGCGTCAGTTCGTGTTCTTCACCCTGGATTCGCGCTCATCTGTTTTCGGTTGCTTGTACTCGTATCTGGTTACTCGTGTGCGTATTGTACTCGTATTGTACTCATATGCGTGGCTTTTCTGAAGTTGATTTGTATCTGGTTACTGTGATCAGCTTCGGTTTCGTTTCATCTTCTGTTCTATTCATTCTTTTGTCACATTCCTGCATATCGTTTCCCTCTCCGTCTTGTGTTAATACTCGTCCCTTCGTTCTTCCCTTATCTTGAGTTTGAATATCGTCTTATTCCGACTCATCGTATTTGTTTTAACTTCCCTCTTGGTTTTTGGGTGTAACTTGTTACGTTACCCGTATCCAACCCGTGTCTCATTCTTATGTTTTGTCAACTCGATTTTCTTGCTGAAGCCTGCTTAGAAGGCTATCGATTCTACGATGTGGAGCTTCAAGATGTTACTATAGAAGTTTTGGAGCTTGGACTACAAGTGGGAGAAGCAAGTTCATTGAAGGCTTTTTATCGAGGTAACTTTAGGACGTTACTCGATTTTATATCATATGTTTGAGTAGTAGTATGTAGTAAATATTTTTAAGTTCGGTTTTCTATTTTTTTTTAGCTATTTATTATTGCTAATTATACTAATTTTAATTCGTTACCTTATAAACATTTTTATAACTTTCGATATCGTTTTATAAATCGTTTGTAATTTTATTATTTATGATCGTTATAATATTTTGTTGGTTATCGTGACACTAGTAACTAAATAATATCGATTTCATATTTTTCGTCATATTTCGTTAATTTATAATTTAAACTCAAAATCGTATTTTTATATTATAATCGAAATTTGTATACTTGTTCAATAAATTAATTTCGTTTTACGACTTATATTAATAAATGAGAAAATAGTCACTTTTGTTTTAAATATATTTTAGTCGAGACTATTTTAATTAATAATCTCTTATTTATTTCTGATTGACTGTTTTTAACAAAATCCGTATTATTTAATGATAACATCTATTTGCTAAATCTAATTCGAAAGCTTTATAAAATCTCGTTTAATTTATAAACTCATTGACTCAATTAATTTTGATATCGTTTTTCTTAAAACAACTCTTTTCTAAAATTTATTATTTTAACTCGATTTTGTAATTATTTATACAATTCTATATATTGACTTATTATATTTTATTTATATCTTGAGTAACGAATTTAGAAATATAATAATGTTACGATAACAACGATAATAATAAAATGTTAATTTCGTTAGAAATGCTATTTTTATACATATCACTTATTTTGAATAACTTACGAATTTTCTATAACAATATCTCCATTTTAAGTAAGTTTCCAAAATTAGTAAGTTTCTATTTATGGAAAGTTTCCCTTTTACATAAAATGTTTATTTCTTTCATCTTCATATTATTCATAATGATTATATCTCTTGTTCATATCAATAATGGCTTGTTTTGGAGTTATGGAATAAGGACAAGTGTGAGGTTAGAGTAATATATTCTAGGGTTTACGGTTTTGCCATCAACTATAAGGCTAGTGTATCAGGAATCGGTACATTGGTTGTTGAACCGAGTGACAGGTATCCCGGGAGTTGTGTACATTTTGACCTTAAGCTTAGGCCTCGCAGTAAGTCGCCGTCATAAGTTGAACTGGGTGACAGGTAATCCCAGGAGGGGTGTGCATTGTCTTAAACTAGGGCCACGCATTTATAAGTCGCCGCTCTATTATGGTTGAGTAACCTAGTTAGAGACCGAAGTTTGATTTGTTTGAACTAAGTTCTCGAAGCTAGTTTTAGTATTCTCCTAGTGAAAGTCTAGCCTTCTACACTGAATATTTGCATAACGCCTTTTTGAATATTTTTATTATTATCAATACGTTTTGATTTGCAGGTTGGCAAATATTTGATGTTTTCTTCGGAAAACTTGTTCTGATTTTATTATTCCAATATTTTCAGTTTCTCCGAAAGCTTATTTTTATTATGTCGATTTAATGTTTTCTCATTTTAATTATTTTGATATAGTAATACTAATATTTTTCATATGATATAATATGGCTGGGAGAACGTCCGAGTTACTCCCCACTGACGTGGCTGTTATGTTTATAACATGACAGGTATTTGCTGCTGGGTTTTGGGTGTGAGCTAGCGAGTAGCGTGGATCCTACTCTTTCTTCATTATGTAATTTATGGTTTTGTATTAACCTGTTTGGAGTTTTTTTTTCTTTTAGCCCTTTTGTAAAAAGAGGCCTTTGTATTGACTTACCATTTCTTTTAATAAGATATAGTTTGTCAGTGTGTTTTAATCCCAACTCTACAGTGTTTCCGCCACTGTATTGCATTAGATTTTCTAGGGGATTACAGTTGGGATCAGAGCATTGTTGCTCCCGACGCTTACACCTGATTCTAGGAAAAGTACTAGTAAATGATTTGAATATTAAAGAAATATTAGTGAGAGATGGGTAGAAACCAAAGTAAGGACTTAACTGTTAGGTTTATATGTTCTTGTAACTCAATGATTAGCATTGAATATTTGTTGCTTTTGTCTGGAAGAAGATGAATGAACAAGATGTTGATAGACTGCTGCTCCAGATCGGGACAAGACCTGCTTAGAACTCTCAACGCCTGGTGACTCAAGTGGACAACTTGGTGCTAAGGAAGATACAATGTTGACTCTGCGGCCCAGATTCGGTTTGCTCAAGCTATAGGTTAGATGATCAAGAGTAGATTCCTGTTCCGTGACGTTGCAGTGGATCCAGATCGAGCGACCCAAGACTTGCATGCTAGTTTGTCTACAAGAAGATGAAGTAATCCTTTTGGTTCCCTCATGAACCTTAGAGGTCCAAACTTTCCCTTCTCGTTTTAGGTCTTTATCATCTAGAATCTTTGATTCTTTTCTTCCTGCTTCTGCTTTTTCCAATTATTCTCTTATATTCTCATCTTCATTCTCTCAGTGAATCCTTGTTCTATTCTCCTATTCTACCATCTTTCTCTTGAGATTCTTTGGTTAGACCAATTTCCGTTCCAGTGAACCCCGTGGAAAGTTATAGATGTTTGAGGTTTAGTGAACCCTTGTTACCTATGGTTTGAGGATTGTGAGTTATACCCTGTTAACTAGCTTGGTAAGCTTTGTCAATTAATGGAATTAGGTTGACATCTTGGATTTTGAATCTTGGCTTATAGGTTAGTTTGAATATTTTGGAGTACTTAGAGTTGAATATATTTTGGAGTAGTAAGAGTACATCATATTTGATGGACACCTCGTACCTAGCCTAGAACCGAATTAAGTATAACTGACGATACTACTCTGGGATTCTTACCTGATGCCTATTGGATGGATGCATTGCGAATATTCGGGATCATAGAGTATTGTTTAAAGTATTAGTCTAAATGTTGTGGTGCCATTGAAGGTTTTCATTATTGTGGTTAGAAATTTTGGTTGACATAGATTACCCGTGTTTCTTAAGGATTAGATCGTTGATGTTGTTTAAGGTTGTAACCTATGAACTTTGGAGTTGAGTGATCCAAATTGGATAAATTGTTGTTAACCTTGAAGAAGAAAAATATATTGCACGATTAGAGGTTGGATTTATCGCATTGATTTGAGGAATACGTAATGCGAATCATCTTGATAGATTTATGGTTCAGAACGCTTAGACCAACGAGATTGTGGTTTCGTTGAGTTAATAATTAAATATTTTGGTGGTTTCGCTGATACAATATGAAATTTGATGGATTTCTTAGAACCATTAGGCGAATGACGTATTTGAAGATGTGAGTGTTTGCGCCATTATCTATAGGTTGGAGCGTGTTTGAGGATTTGTTGTACTTTCCCAACTCCTGTACTTGGGGCATTATAATTATGTTAGTAATCATTTTTGAGGATTTCGTACCCGAGTATTGTTAAATTGGTGGACTGTGTTTAGTGTTCCTTACTCAAGAAATTTGGAGTATACTTCGAGTTCAAACTTTATGAGCTTTTGATTTGGGAACCTTATCGATTACGAGTTTGGGTTTGTCTGATGACCATTGGAATTTTAATTGATGAGATTAGATTGTAAAACAATTATGAATTAGTATCGTGTCGTTTGAATGATTAGATAATCATGTAAGACATTTTCGGGATTGTGACTGAGTAGCGCCACCTAGCACCTAATATTGGACTTAACGTATTTGATGGAAATTAGGAACCGTGTTGTGAGAGTCGTACCGAGAATCACGAGATGGTTAACTTCTTCTGTAATTCTTTGAGAGCTCCGTTTGACTCTCAATTTCGTTCCTCCCATTAGCTTTTCCAATCCTGCTACTTCTTCTTCGGCCAATCCCTTTGACTTCTCTATCGGGTTTGAAAACTTTCGTTTCGATTTGTCGTTGACTTCGATTATATTTATCCGTTTATCTTTTCCCCGAACTTATGTTATGAAAAGTTTGACTAATTTAAAAAAAAATCAATTATCATGAAATTTTAAACATTTTGAGTTATAAATTTCAAAACTTTGTATTTCGTTTTTGTTTTAGTTTTGGTCCCATTTCAAAAGGGTCTTAATAATTTATTTTAAAGTATTTCGAAATTGTTTAAAATTTTAATTTTGATTGAGATTTTTATGAAAACTTTCATAATTGTTAATGTTTTGATTTCTATAAGATTATTAGGTAAAACGGTTTAAAATTTTTGGAAAATTTCGTATGTCTAAATTTTTGTTTTATTGTCGTTAGACTTTAAATCTGTTATTGAAAATGTTTGTCTACTGATTCGATTATTATTTACTAACTACAAAACTTGATTTCTCAAATTTTTGTTTCGTCTTAAAACATAATATTGTCGAATTTCTTAATTAGAACGTTTTAATGTTGCTTTGGAAATATTTGGGTACTCTTTCTCTCGAGTTCGTTTACAAATATTATTTATCGTCATTATTTTATAAAATAATTTTCAACTTGGGATTTTATTAGTTTAAATGATTTCAAAACTTTGGGAATTGAGCTCAACTCTTCTTAAAATAAATTTTGTCTTCTGTTTCGATTCCATATCACGTTTGAAGTTGTAATTTTTTTTTTTAAAAAAAAACCGAGATTGTAATGCGAGTTAAGCATTCTCATTTTGTTCAAATGACGTAACTTTGTTTTCCATTCTATTATTATGTTTTTGTTAGTTTCGAGGACGAAACTTCTTCTTAGTGGGGAAGATTGTAACACCCCTGATTTTATAAAATAAATTAAATTAAAATTATGTTCGTATTTTTATTTTTACGATTTAACTCGTAATTCTTAAAATTATTATAAAACAAATTTATCGTTTAATCGATTCAAACTCCTAAAATTCTATTTGACTCAGAAACTCTTCTTATATTTAAAACGTATTTTCATTTCGCTTTCGATTCATTTTATACATTTAATTTAATTCTTATCGAAAGTCTATTTCGACGATTTAAATTTTAAATTCTTTTTATTTATTTATTTATTTATAATAAGCTCGAATTTCTATTTTCGGCTCGAAGTTCATTTATTTTAAATTTCGTCAAAACATTTATTTCCTTTCTTCGAAAAAATTAATTTAATTCACTTCGTCAAAAATTTATTATTTACCGGGAAATACTATTTCGTCGTCTAATCATTTATTTCTATAAATTTCATTTTCGTCTCGAATACTAATTATATCTCGAGAAATGATATTTTTACTCATTCTATTCGACGACCCAATTTTTATTTAATTTTAACTCGTTTTAATTCGATTCATGGGTCTGTCAACTTATCATTACGGATTTCGTAATTCGTATTCCTAACCCGATTCATTTAATCGATCCATATTCTCTTACTCATTTAACTAATTAATTCTTTTACCCTTCACTGATTGATTCAACTCATTTTCTTTAATTTCCACCTCTTCACATTTCGTACACCTCCACCGTTTCCCACTCATTATATTCATTCATTCAACCCCTCATTTAGTTCCTTATTTTTGTTGCCTGGTTTCATCTCCTTTTCCTACTCTTTGACCCACCGCTTCACTTGCTCTCCCTTTTATTCTACTTCTTTTTCTTTGCATCTTCGATATTATGAATTCTGATCCTTCCTCTCCATTTCTCCTCTGTTTTCGCTATTTGCTTCTATGCTAATGGTGCTGCTGTTGCTTCCCCTTCATCTCGTCCTGTTTCCTTTTGTTTGATGCTCCGCTAATGCTACTGTACCTACAAGTTGCTGCTGCTGCTGTTAATCGAGGTGGGTTCCTCTCGTTCTCTTTCGTTTTTCTTCTCCTCCCTCTTCTTCTTCCATTTCTGGCGTCATTTGTTGCTGCGGCCTGTTGTTTTACGCTACTGCTGCTTCTGATTTTTCCGTTCCTTTCTTCTTCTTCTTCTGCTGCCGTCTTTTGTTTGTTCATGTATGATGCTGCGTTTTGTTGTCGTTTTGTTCGTATTCCGTTTTCTGTCTTTCATTTCTTTTTTATCTAATCGGATTTGCTAGTGCTGTTGTGATTCAATTTTTCGTGTTGCGGTCGATTCCCTTTTCTTTTCCTCTGTTTTCCTCAGTCCGTTTCGATGCGGATGTTCTCGTTAGTTTATGCTGCTGCCGTCTTGTTGTTTATTCTCATATATTGCTGCTGCTGCTTCGTTTTACTGCTACAGCTGCTTCGTTTTTCTTCTGATGCTGCGTTATGTGGTCTGGTTGTTTCTCGCTCCTTCTTCTTCTTCTCTTCAATCCGTTTTTCTTGTCTTTTTTTTTTGTCGCCCTTCTGGCTGCTGACTGCTGCTGTTTGATGATGTTGTTGTTCATGCGTCATATTGTCTCGCGTACTGCTGTTGTGCGTCAGTTCGTGTTCTTCACCCTGGATTCGCGCTCATCTGTTTTCGGCTGCTTGTACTCGTATCTGGTTACTCGTGTGCGTATTGTACTCGTATTGTACTCATATGCGTGGCTTTTCTGAAGTTGATTTGTATCTGGTTACTGTGATCAGCTTCGGTTTCGTTTCATCTTCTGTTCTATTCATTCTTTTGTCACATTCCTGCATATCGTTTCCCTCTCCGTCTTGTGTCAATACTCCTCCCTTCGTTCTTCCCTTATCTTGAGTTTGAATATCGTCTTATTCCGACCCATCGTATTTGTTTTAACTTCCCTCTTGGTTTTGGGGTGTAACTTGTTACGTTACCCGTATCCAACCCGTGTCTCATTCTTATGTTTTGTCAACTCGATTTTCTTGCTGAAGCCTGCTTAGAAGGCTATCGATTCTACGATGTGGAGCTTCAAGACGTTACTATAGAAGTTTTGGAGCTTGGACTACAAGTGGGAGAAGCAAGTTCATTGAAGGCTTTTTATCGAGGTAACTTTAGGACGTTACTCGATTTTATATCATATGTTTGAGTAGTAGTATGTAGTAAATATTTTTAAGTTCGGTTTTCTATTTTTTTTAGCTATTTATTATTGCTAATTATACTAATTTTAATTCGTTACCTTATAAAAATTTTTATAACTTTCGATATCGTTTTATAAATCGTTTGTAATTTTATTATTTATGATCGTTATAATATTTTGTTGGTTATCGTGACACTAGTAACTAAATAATATCGATTTCATATTTTTCGTCATATTTCGTTAATTTATAATTTAAACTCAAAATCGTATTTTTATATTATAATCGAAATTTGTATACTTGTTCAATAAATTAATTTCGTTTTACGACTTATATTAATAAATGAGAAAATAGTCACTTTTGTTTTAAATATATTTTAGTCGAGACTATTTTAATTAATAATCTCTTATTTATTTCTGATTGACTGTTTTTAACAAAATCCGTATTATTTAATGATAACATCTATTTGCTAAATCTAATTCGAAAGCTTTATAAAATCTCGTTTAATTTATAAACTCATTGACTCAATTAATTTTGATATCGTTTTTCTTAAAACAACTCTTTTCTAAAATTTATTATTTTAACTCGATTTTGTAATTATTTATACAATTCTATATATTGACTTATTATATTTTATTTATATCTTGAGTAACGAATTTAGAAATATAATAATGTTACGATAACAACGATAATAATAAAATGTTAATTTCGTTAGAAATGCTATTTTTATACATATCACTTATTTTGAATAACTTACGAATTTTCTATAACAATATCTCCATTTTAAGTAAGTTTCCAAAATTAGTAAGTTTCTATTTATGGAAAGTTTCCCTTTTACATAAAATATTTATTTCTTTTATCTTCATATTATTCATAATGATTATATCTCTTGTTCATATCGATAATGGCTTGTTTTGGAGTTATGGAATAAGGACAAGTGTGAGGTTAGAGTAATATATTCTAGGGTTTACGGTTTTGTCATCAACTATAAGGCTAGTGTATCAGGAATCGGTACATTGGTTGTTGAACCGGGTGACAGGTATCCCGGGAGTTGTGTACATTTTGACCTTAAGCTTAGGCCTCGCAGTAAGTCGCCGTCATAAGTTGAACTGGGTGACAGGTAATCCCAGGAGGGGTGTGCATTGTCTTAAACTAGGGCCACGCATTTATAAGTCGCCGCTCTATTATGGTTGAGTAGCCTAGTTAGAGACCGAAATTTGATTTGTTTGAACTAAGTTCTCGAAGCTAGTTTTAGTATTCTCCTAGTGAAAGTCTAGCCTTCTACACTGAATATTTCCATAACGCCTTTTTGAATATTTTTATTATTATCAATACGTTTTGATTTGCAGGTTGGCAAATATTTGATGTTTTCTTCGGAAAACTTGTTCTGATTTTATTATTCCAATATTTTCAGTTTCTCCGAAAGCTTATTTTTATTATGTCGATTTAATGTTTTCTCATTTTAATTATTTTGATATAGTAATACTAATATTTTTCATATGATATAATATGGCTGGGAGAACGTCCGAGTTACTCCCCACTGACGTGGCTGTTATGTTTATAACATGACAGGTATTTGCTGCTGGGTTTTGGGTGTGAGCTAGCGAGTAGCGTGGATCCTACTCTTTCTTCATTATGTAATTTATGGTTTTGTATTAACCTGTTTGGAGTTTTTTTTTCTTTTAACCTTTTTGTAAAAAGAGGCTTTTGTATTGACTTACCATTTCTTTTAATAAGATATAGTTTGTCAGTGTGTTTTAATCCCAACTCTACAGTGTTTCCGCCACTGTATTGCATTAGATTTTCTAGGGGATTACACCCTAATAATGTCAAATTCATTTATCAATTAACACTACAGAGTAACATCAACATGAGATTAACAGTAGCACTGTTACAGTAACAGAGCACTATTACAGTAACACAAATATCTTACTGTGACACTGTCACAGTAATAAGAAATTACAGTATTAATGTCACAGTAATAATATCACAGTAATATGGAATTAAAGAGTTATGATGTTTGTGTATGCAAAGGCAGCCTTGTTACTCTTCCTTAATGACGTGGTCCAATCTCAGTCATTCAATCTTGTTTGATTGTGTGGTCCATATTGAAAGGACGGACTCATCTAAAGAGGGAGACTCACCGGATCCTCACTCTATAAATTGCATCCGGTGAGTTGGTCTTCTTTAAATGAGTCCGTCCCGCAAATCACAGCCACATGATAAAATCACATGAATGGCTGAGATTCAATCTCAGCGTCATCTTCATCGTATATAATCTTACTGTTACAGTAACAGAACACTATTACAGTAACACAAATATCTTACTGTGACACTGTCACAGTAATAAGGAATTACAATAATAATGTCAGAGTAATACTGTTACAGTAACAGAACACTATTACAGTAACACAATTATAAGGAATTACAATAATAATGTCACAGTAATATGAAATTAAAGAGTTATAAATATCTTACTGTGACACTGTAACAGTAATAAGGAATCACAGTATAATGTCAAATTCATTTATCAATTGACACTACAAAGTAACATCAACATGAGACAATTGACACTACAAAGTAACATCAACATGAGATTAACAGTAGCACTGTTACAGTAACAGAGCACTATTACAGTAACACAAATATCTTATTGTGACACCGTCACAGTAATAAGGAATTACAGTAAAAGGCAGACTTGTTACTCTTCCTTAATGACGTGGTCCAATCTCAGCCATTCAATCTTGTTTGATTGTGTGGTCCAGATTGAAAGGACGGACTCATCTAAAGAGGAAGACTCACCGGATCCTCACTATATATAAATATATACTCTCATCGATTTCACAAATTTTTGTATGAGACAGTCTCACCGTAAGTTTATTGTAAGACCTCTCACATAAAATAGTTATCTTTACTACGTATTTTTGATTTTCTATTAGTGTATTTCACAATAAGTTTCCGTGAGACGGTCTCATAAAAAAATTGTTCGATGTATCGACACCTTTCACATGTACTTATGTTGTGGAATAAAGAATGACGATATAATCAGGACAAAGTAAGAAAATTAATATTGAATTATGTAAAAAAAAATTAACATGCCAATATATAAGATGTATTAATTAGTGTATTCTTAAAATTAACATAGATTAAGAAGTCTAATTATCTGCTCCTAAAACAAGAAGGGCAAAGTTGTTAATTTTTGCAAAGTAAATGGGCATATTTGTGTCGAAAAAATTAGGCAAATGTCTCACCAACCTAGTCTTATACTCCCTCTTTTTATATATAGTAATCCATCAATTCCAATCAATTCCATACATTTGCTTTATTACGTAGATTAATGCACATTTTCTTTTGTCTATATCTTTAGTTACGTACTTCCAAAAATTATAAAAAATTGATATTCATGATACACTCAATTAGACAATTTAAACAAGATCTCACATGACTATATTTGATCGTATATATTAAAAGTTATATCGATAATTCTTTCCACCTATGAATAGTGTACAATATCAAAGTACATGAAATTGATTGGAAATAGGGAATATATGATTCAGTCATAGTATCACAATTTACCCTGGAAAAATGGTAAGATAGAGAAAGTACTCGAAATATGATTACGTCGCGTATAAAAGAGTGAAAATATATAGGGAGTCCATACAGGAGATTACATCTGGCAATTAATTCCGTTCTTAGGCGTTAATATCGAGATACAATTAGATCAAACATCCCTTATACCAAAAAAATTACATGAAATACAAGACACTATTTTGTTGAGCAACCGATAACAAAGCCCAACCAACCAATGAGCTTATTAGTTCATAGTAGATCACCAACTTGATCTTAACAATGTAGCATGCACGTATGTAGTTAGGCTTGTGATGGAGACGGGCCGTCAGCAGCAGGGCTCATGGCTGGTGCAGCGGCCGGGCCGCTCACTTTACCAAAGCCGAACTTTTTGATGAGCTCCGTAGCAATAAGCTGGTTAGCGCTGTCACTCGGGTGATACTCGTCCCAAAACACGTACTTACTCCTATCCTTGCATAAAACAGATGCCGGAACGCATGTTAATGCTGGCCTTATTCTCCCAAATGAACAACATGGTGAATCCGCATTCGTGAATCCTGTCATTTATTTACATACGATATTTAATCAGCCAATCGGGTTAGGTAGAAATACTTACGTACGTACGTACTTCAATACAACAACATAAACTCGAAGGATATATAATTTGAGAACGTGTGCATGCCAATATATGTGAGACGGTAATACAGAATGAAGTATGAAGTGATATACCGTATTTGTATGGATTGACAATGACATCGTTGACAACATCATAGGCATCACCAAACAAGAATTCGGCATTGGGGAGGGTGGTGGAGAGTCGTTTCACCATCTTGTCTGTAGCACTATTGAAGTTCAAGGCCAACTCATTTGTTTTGTCTTGGCATTCCCCTGATGTGCTTAACACTCTCTGAAGTGGAATGCAGCCCATCGGCCCAAGCCCGAATACCATCAACTTCCTTGCTCCTAGTTTGTGCAACAACTGATGAATGCCACATGCAGCATATAGCAGATAAGATTATTACACAAATTGTTGTATGAAACCTGTACGTACGTCTTATTATAACAAAAATAATAATAATAATAATATTAATAATAATAATAATAAGTCGATGCATTAGACACTATATATATTATGTTTCGTAATGAATGATTTAGGAGTATTTATTTGCTAATTAGTGGCTGGGTGCATACAGTACATGTACACACCTTGAGTTGATCTCCAAGGGTTCCAACTAAGTAGTTCATGAAAGTTGCATCATTGTATTTCCAAGAATCGGTATAGACAGGCATCAAAAAGTTGTTGATGAAGTCGTTACTCCCAAGTGCAACCACGTATCTAGCATTTTGGAAAAACTTGGTAGATTCATTTTTGCCAATCTTCCTACTTATCAGCTCTTGGGTTCCTTGGAATAACTCTATTTGCCTGTAGAAACATAGCCTTTGAATCTGCATATATAATAATAACATCACCAACGTCTCATTCAAATACTACGTACTACTTTAGTACTTTTACAACGAAAAATGTTAAGTACGGATCAATATATAATACTTACGAAATAGCCACCCGTTTCGTTCAATATACCGCCACCACCAGATGCGTAATTAACGCCATTCGACAAAATCAAATCTTCATCCAAATTTGGGTCTAGAAATGCTGGTGGTCTTGGAAGACCCATCGTATCCCCTGCATAAAGTACACGTTATAGTATCAGTTTTCATTTCATAGACGACCTTAATTAAGTCCTTAATACTTAGGAACATTATTATGTAGGTCAGTACCTAGTAGTATATATGTTAATGTTAGAAAATAAGAATAAGCTGTACGAGTTTGATGCTAATATTACCTATGATATCTGAGACGGTTCGGCCATTAGTAAACCTTCCATTAGGTAAACCATCACCAAAATCAATGCCATACCAAGGAAGGTTAGCCTTTGCTAAACTTCTAGGTAGGTTTTCGTTATTCCCCACATCCGACAGCGAGTCTCCGAAAATGAACTGAACAGTTGTGCAATCATATCCCTTAATGACGCTCCCTATGAGACTCACCACTAACAATAATCTCGCAATCAGCTTCATACTCGGACTCATTGTACGTATGTACGTTTTCCTCAGCTGTTATATATACAGTCAAGTAGTCTTTGTTGTGAGATGAGTGTGGTTTTTATAAGGAGAAAATTGGGTTTATTTATTATAAAGACGTAACACTTGTAGTAGTAGTATGGAATGGGGAAAGCTAAAGAAGTTGGATCAACGAACTAATTAAGCCTTTTTTGGAGGTTCTTACCTACTGCAACTACCAGGGAAAATTGTAAGCTAATAGGATTTGAGAGTGTGATTTGGGTAAAAAATTTAGACATAATCTTGAATTTAGTACTCGTACTACAACATAAATAGATAGCGTGTTTAGTAAGTGCATATATTGAACACAAGAATAATGCATAAATAACACAAATTCTTGTTTGTGACAGACTTATAACGGATCAAATACGACCTGTTTACATAGAAAAGGCAGAATACTACGAAACCAGATGGGTGGTCTTTTCTACATAAATAAGAAATATTTGACCCGTTATAACAAAATAATGGATACCCGTCACAAGGGAGACTGGGAGAGTAACTGCACAAATAATGAGTTCATCTGTTTGATTTATGTTAAGTTCCAATGCATCAAATGTAGGGGAGCCAATGATCGAGCAAAGGTAGTCTGTAGATGGTAGTTAGTCAGCCCTGCTATAAGATGTGCACCCGTGACCAGAGATTTATAATTTTCATGTTCTGTGAGTAATGCAAGCTTAAGTTTCAGACGAATGATAAAAGCCGTCACTAACATAGTAAAGTCTTCAAGAAATATTGTGAACCGCGATTACTAACAATGGTGTCCCATGAATGCGCTACTTGGAATACAAAATAAACCTCAAATTCAAAGTCAGCATGTGATTTTCTCATAAAAAGAGTAAAGGCATTTTGAACCAAAATCGCTCCCCATGGCAAATTCATCTTTAGACCAATGGTAAATTCATCTTTAGACCAATGGTCAAACTCAATCAAATTCGACTCTAAAATATCTCTATATCCAAGATTAATGAATATCCCACAAAAATTCGTTGATATCCTACACTTTATACACGTATATCAATCTCGCGAAATAAAGAATGTCAAATATGGTCATAGCGTGGAAGCTTAGGGCAACAACAACAATGAACGTCTATCCAAGTTCATTTTTCGCTACATCACTGTCACATCACTTATCTACAAACTCAAACTTCATAAAACCAATGCCAACAATAGTACAAGTTTATTCAAGTTTATAAATGAGTCTTACACACACAATCCACTCACTACTTAAAATTAATTTCTACCAAAACATTTCATTTCTAATTTAACATTAATTTCGTGTCGGGTTCGTGTCGGGTTTTGTAGACACCCAGATTTTGACCTGGTGGCTGCGGAAGTGCCCAGCAAACACCCGATGACGATAAGACTGCAACGCGACGCGGGTTTGCGATGTTATAGGTAGTTTTTCTATAGAACGGATCAAATAATTACTCGGAAAAATTAAAACTAACATGATAGCAGCCTTAGTCGTGTCGTTACGGTCGCATAGACACTAATTACAGTCAATTACGACACCAGGACCCCGTGTCGGTCCCTCAAACCGAGTCAGCACCGCGCCAAGCGAACCTCGGGATGCACACCCGAGGCCCACTAATGTTCACGGCGCTAAGGTAACACACGGGAACCTTAACCCCCAAGTATCTTATTATCCTCCTCCCTCTCGGTTTTGGAAAGTATCAAAATCGTATCTTCAAATCCCGACCGCCCCACCTCACGCGCCTTAGTATCCCCGCGCCTTAGCCCAGGCGCCTGGGTCTTGGTGCGCCCCAGCTCAGGCGTCCATATGGGCGACGAGGGCTGAAAACACCTATAAATACCTCCCTCCGCCTCATTTATTCGACACACAATTCTCATCTTCTCTTCTCCCTCTAACTTTCTCGCCAAGGGCTCGCACTCCGACACCCGAGGCAAACGATCAACTCGAACATAGTTCCGATAAAAGTGACATCGACGCTACTCCTCACCTTCGAGCACCCCACTCGATACTGTGGACATGACATAGGTCCACCCCGACGCGGCCACACGCAGGTTTGGGTAGGCGAATGAATCTCCATATGAAACCGATCGAATTGAAATTTAGGTCTATGTGGAGTCGCCACCGAATTTTGTGGTTATTCGGAACCATTCGAGCTCACTCTATGTCGTAGTGGTCCGTATACAAAATACGGCCCATTTCCGATGTCAGAGTTTATTGGGCTCGTCCCTTTGCATTGGATACCAATACCGACATTATCGGATATTGTGTATTGAATGACTCTCGTGCGCCAACGGTTTCGGGCATCCGGAAACCGAGGTTCTGAGTAAGGGGTGAGGGTACGTGTTGGGAAGCCCACGAAGGACACCCAACCCCGCCCGCACATTAGCGACCTCTACTAAGAATTCGAATGACTTACAATATGCGCGCTAGTTAACGGAAAAATGATATGCAAAGAGTATTTTCCCTAAACATGTGAATTGAATTGAAAAGGGTTTCTAAGTCGATTTAATGCAATTAATTCTACGTCAAAGTGGAATTTAGCATGCGGGTTCATTTAGTACAATAAACGAACAAGAATTAAATTGACAGAAGAAACAAGCAAACGCGTTAGTAACGATGTGATGACATAACGAATAATAACGGTTTGCGCAAATATTGAATTGAATTGAATTGAATGATGTACAAGATGATGCATGGTTTGAAAAGATAGTATACACGTGATTAATTATGCACGTGTTGACCTGAGTCGTGAAATACTATCGGGTTTTGAAAATATAACAATGTACGATTTATTGTGTTAATCGTTATGAGGTTACCCGATCGAGTGGTCGATAGACTCGATCGAGTAGACCCTGAAAAGAGGTTTCTATTTCGTGTTTTAGACCATACTCGGCCGAGTCATTGACCAACTCAGTCGAGCACATGGCCACTCGACCGAGTCACTGTGAGACTCGATCGAGTGGAAGTCGTGAAAAACATTCTGGTTGGATTTTTGGGGCGCCACTCGACCGAGTGGGCTAGGCACTCGGTCGAGTGCCCCCTGTACGAATTGTAATTCGTTTGCAAATTTAATTGTTGATTTTGAAATTGCTTTTGATTTTTGATAATTCAACGATTTTACCGAATCGGGCATAAATATTGCACAATTTATGTTCGACTTGGGTTTTTATAAATCGCGAATTTTGTTGAACCGAATATAAATATTGTTGAATTTATACTCGATTCTAATTTTGAATACTCGTTATATCCCACATTCGATTATTTGAATCGATATGGAATATTAGAGTAAAATAAAATAAAAAAAGGATAAATTGATTCTAGTCGCTTTAAATTAATTATCGTGATATGAACAAATCGCGTTAATTAATTCATATGACTTGATTGTTAGACTCGATATCCAATTATGGAATGGGTATTGAATCTAAAATCGACGCTTACTTGAATAAAAAAGGACTTGATTCCTTCGACTTCTCCGACATCGAAATAAATCCCTAGGGATTGTGATGTCGGATCCGTGTCAATGGGTTTCGACCCTTATTGAAATATGATGTTTGTTTTTTTCAAGAAATCAATGTGACATGCGAATAACATTAATGATGCAAATGATATGAAAATTATTGTTGAAGCTGACCTATCTCAATAATCGAGTAATCGGGATATTGGAACAAGCGACCGTCAACGCGTGTGCAGTACACTTGTATATTCGGATTTCCTTATTCCAATATCACTCATACTCGACACAAATTGATAAGTATTTTAGTGCTTTGATACTAGTATTATCGATATTAATAGTATTAGGATGCAATAATAAAGATAAAATAAATAAATAAATAAAAACACGACCCGTATGAAGACGACATGACGCGAGAAGGAGAAAGAAAAGAGAAGAAACAGGGTTTTGACACCCTCAACCTACATGTTCTTGTCTCGGATTAGAACTCGTAACCACGACTTTAACACTAGAGTCTTCGAGGTGGATGAAGGTTGAGTTATGGTGGCTCGGGTTGTTAATTCCTAAAACTAGTTTAGGGTTTGCTAAGGTGTTGCTTAAGGTTTGCTTAGGGTGTATTAGGATTGGAAAGGATTTGAATTAGGGTTGAATTTTGGGGTGTAAAGATGTGTAAAAAAGGTTGTTGAAGATGTGTGCATGAGAGTTGCTTATATAGGAAAAGCTAGGGCTCCGGTTTAGGGTTACTCGACCGAGTAGGCAGCTGACTCGGTCGAGTGGCCTTGTGCGTCAGCCGTCGGGCTTGAATAAGGGCCCACTCGATCGAGTGGGGTGGGCACTCGATCGAGTGGCCCAGCTGGGTCGCGCGGGTGAGTCTTTTGGACCTTGACCATGGATATTTGATGGGTTTGTGTTTGAATTGGACTTTTGATGTTTGAGGGTTTGTTTTGCATGTCTCGGAAACGACTTTGACCGGGGTTGACCCAATCGCAAAAAGTCGGTTTCATTTCCGGTGTCGGTTTCGGCCCAAATTAGCCTTATTTGATTGGAAACGGCCCGCTGGGCCTGGATTTGAGATTGATTTTGTGAGATTTATACTCTGTAAGTGTGTTAGCCAGCGATTAATGGATTTGAGCCCGTATCCGAGCGCATAGAAGCATGTTAGCGTCCGATCATCATCGGGTGTTTTTTTTGGAAACTATCATAGACACCTGGCAGTCAAAATGCGGGTGTCTACAGAGCCCCCACTCTGACTGAGGCTTGGACAGGGCGAAAGTCAGAGTATCCACCAGGTCAATCGAGGATTCAAACCTGGCGGACTCCCGGCCGGGTCGTTTATAGTCCATTGGACTCGCGTGAAGGGCTCGCCAGCCATAAGTTAGAAGTCATACCTGAGCTGATGATGCTAGCTCCGTGGTGCATTTGGACTTGTTGCGTAAGTTCTGGGTGCGCCTGTGTGTTGGCCCATCCCGCGAAAATGCTGGGGAGGTATAGTGGATTGCACGTCCCTGTTTGAGTCGTACCTGCATAAGTCACGTAGAATGCATGCAACACGTGGGTAGTAAAATGACTCGCGCTGGGGAAGATGATTTTGACATTTTGAAAATTTGAATTTTTGAAATTTTGAGTTTTGAAATCTTGACTTTGAAACTTTGAGATTTTTGAAATTTGGAAACTTTGAGATTTTGACTCCTAACAAAGATTAGGAAATTTTGGGATGAAGATTTCCGTGCTAGTATCGAGACTAGGGTTGCGGTTTGATTCCAATTTAGGATTAGGAAATTTTCCTAAACGGTTGGCAAGGCCAATGCTATATATAGCCCCTTCTTGCTCTTGGTTTCTTCATAAGTCCCATCACAAAAGAAAAGTCTCTTTATCTTCCTTTAGGGCAAAAAGAAAGTCTGTTTTTCTTCTTAAGAAGTTTAGCCATGGGAATTGATAGGTTGACCATTATGCTGTAAGAGTGGTCCCATCGCTTTAGGGACACGGATCGGGTGGCTTTAAATCAGACGGGGATAACCCAATTGTACCCGTTCCGTCAGATGGTGGTTGACCGCTATTTTCTGGACGCTTGCTTGGCTTATTGGGATGACATATATCATGTCTTTGCCTTCCCTCGGGGCGAAGTCTGTCCTCCACCTGAGGAGATTGCCGCTATAGGGGGATGGAATCCGATACTCCGTCCCGCCGTCCCGTACTCGATCTATGACCCGAGGAGGAAGATGAGAGAATTATTGGGGCTCTCCCACAACGAGGTGTCCCGTATGTTGGAGGGTGACAATATTTCTCTGATCGACTTGGCTGAGAAATTTATGAATCCTCTTGATGTTCGGGTTAGACCGGCTTATGGTCGTAGGGCTTTCTCTTTTTGCATGCTCCATGTATATGCTTTCGAGGGTCACATGGATTTGCTATCTTGCATGGGAAGCACCCGTCTCTTGACCGTGGTAGATTTGATGGAGACTGAACACAGCCCGACTTGGCTGATCACGGGCGAGATTATCCAAGGATTGGACAATCGTAAGAGAGACTCGTCAATTTGTCTTACCGGGAGCACCCGTTTGTTGCAAGTATGTCACTTGGCTTTTCTTCAATTTTTCGATTTTTGATTTTTTTGCGAAATTTTTTTTTACTGCGGGGGGTACTCGATCGAGTCACTCAGGCACTCGGTCGAGTACCCTCGATGAAACTCTCCTGATCTGTCTTCGGAGGTGCTACTCGATCGAGTCACCCTGGCACTCGATCGAGTCACCCTGGCACTCGATCGAGTGCCCTCGTAAAAAGCCTCCTGTTCGCGTTCAGGGGTACCACTCGATCGAGTATCCCTAGCACTCGACCGAGTGGCCTTAGGCGAACGCTTATTTTGCCTTGAAAACTCATGCTTTTGCTTCCTTTTGCAGATTTGGCTATATGAGAGGCTATCGGTGATAGATCCTCCTCTTGATGCGGGCAATTACCGTCATAACCAAGTGATGACGAGGAGGCGAGCCGTTGACTTTTCTCGTCAGATTACGCAAAAGTACTGGGACGAGGTTTTGTCTTTTCATGGCGGCCCGTTAATTCGATGGGTAGTTCCGTGGTGGCCCATCTACCTTTGGAGTGGCTTGGACCCGAGGGACAGAGCCCGCTATCAGGTGATCCTTTCTTTCAGGCAGACGGTTCATCTCTACCCAGATCGCATACTAAGGCAGTATGGATGGACCCAGCGCATCCCCGAAGTTGAAGCAGTTGTGAGTGACCTTACCCAACTGACTGATGTGATGTGTGATACCTGGATGCAAAGGTGGTACACACGGCATACTTGGCCCATTGTCAAATCTCGCCGCTCAATCTGGGTTTCAGATTCTTACATGAAGTGGACCAAAGCCGTTGATGCTAAAGCCCGAGCTGCGCTGAAGGTTGACGAAGCTTTTGACCTGCTGAGGAGGGAGCAAGCTAAAGACAATGGGGGATTCTTTGATGATGGTGACACCCCGGCTACCATGGTTCGTCTAATGTCAGGTCACAAAAAGAAGACTAAGACTCAAGCTGAAGGGTCTAGTGCTAAAGGTGCTTGGGGGAGAGTGAGCCCCCAGACTGACATGGGAAGGAGACTGGGCCCAAGACTACCCGTGCAGGACCGACTTGGCCCACGGGATAGGCTACCCGAGCATGTGCGGGCCCGACTTGGGCCGAAGACCGTGATAGAAGACCCGTCGTCAAAGAAGCGGGTTCAGGCTAAGGAAGTTCCCCTTGTGATTAGGGAACGCTCACCTTCACCTCGGCGACCTCGGGCTCCACATGACCCGAAGGACAAGGGAAAGGGGAAGATGCCCGGATATTAGTCTTCTTATTTTATTATTTGAATATTATTATTACTTTTTAGTGGTGTGGTTTTTTTTGGTGTGTGTGCCGTTTTGGCGTTTTTTTTTTTTTTTTTTTTTGTAATCCCGAGTTTATCGAGATATTAATTAAAGATATATTATTGAACAGCCGTTCCCGCCTTTCGTTTATTGCAGTGGTTGTACCCTTTTGAGGGGTTGCCTACGTATCCACAAATAGCGGAATCAAACCAAACGTAGTTCAAACTTTGATTTGATTGATTTGATTTTTTTTGCAATTTTCGAAATACATCAAGATTATTAATTCAAGATGTGCGACAGTAGAATAATTAATTCTAACTTATTGACTTGTCTATAATTTTTGAAAATTTATAAAAAGACAAATTTTTATAAATTTTGCAAATGACATTGAGATGGGGTTTATGGATAGTAGCGCTTCAGCTGGTCCAAGTTGGTCGGGTTGACAAATTCGTTCCCGTCCAAGTCTGTCAGCATTACCGCTCCTCCTGATAGGACTTTCTTGACTAAGTATGGCTCTGCCCAGTTGGGTTTGAATTTACCCCTTGGGTCAACCGGCAGTAAGGCACGAACCGATTTCAGGACCAGATCTCCTTTCTTGATGTTCCTGGGCCTAACCCGTTTGTTGAAAGCCCGTTGGATTCTTTTTTGATATATTTGAATGTTGTTGAGGGCCCGGGATCGCCGTTCGTCTAAAAGGACTAGCGAATCGTATCGGGCTTGGACCCAATCTGCTTCAGGTACTTGGCTTTCAAGTAAAATCCTGAGGGATGAAACTTCTAGCTCGACGGGTTGAACGCTTCCATTCCATATGTCAAATAATATGGAGTTGCCCCGGTCGCAGTGCGGATTGAGGTTCGATATCCCCATAGGGCAAAAGGTATTTTGTCGGGCCAGTCCCGGTAATTCTCAGCCATCTTTTTAAGTATGGTGATAATTGTTTTATTGGCCGCTTCTACCGCTCCATTTGTTTGAGGTCGGTAAGGCGAAGATGTATGCCTTTGAATTTTATACTTCGCCAGCAATGCGGCAGTTTCAGCTTGAAAGTGGGTCCCGTGATCGCTGATGAACTCGTGAGGGATCCCATACCGGCATATTATTTAATTTTGGATAAATTTGGCCACGTGCTTGGCGTTCAAGACACGGTATGACTCGGTTTTGACCCATTTGGTGAAGTAGTCGATGGCCACTAAAATGAGCAATGACCTCCCGTCCCGGAAGGATGCACCTTTCCAATTATGTCTATACCCCATGTCGAAAACGGCCATGGTGATGTCATGGTATATAAGAGGGAAGATGGCATATGCTGTACATTGGCAAAGATCTGACAGTTATGGCAGTGTTTGACATACACCTGACAGTCTGTTTCCATGGTGTTCCAATAGTACCCAAGCCTCATGATTTTGCGGGCTAGCATATGGGCGTTCATATGCGGGCCGTTTTCACCGTCATGAACCTCGACCATGACCTTTTAGGCCTGTATTTTGTCGATGCATAGGAGTAGAGCCCCCTGTGCCGTTTTTTTGTACAATTGCCCGTCATCAGTTCGAACAAATTGGGTAGCTAATCTTCGTAGGGCCTTTTTGGCCCGATTTTCAGCTTCCGGGGGGTACTCTCCCGTTGTCAGGTAGGTTAGGACAGCTTGATACCAAGGTTCCGGGCCAGTTATCTCGATATCCTGAATGGCGTGGATGTAGGCTGGCTCGGACCGCCTTTCGACACAGATTGGCATGCTGGTCAGGTGATCCGGGATGTTCAGTAAAGATGCTAATTTGGAAAGTGCATCTGCGAACTGATTTTCTTCCCGGGGCAGATAAATGTATTCTACCTTTTGGAATTGTTTCTCTAGAACCCTTACCCGTGCTTGGTAAGCCACGAGATTGGCGTTCCGAGTTTTCCATTTTTGGAGTGCTTGATTGATGACCAATGATGAATCACCGTGGACCCGGAGGTTTGTTACCCCTAAATCCGCGGCGGCTTGCAACCCGTGAATGCATGCTTCGTATTCGGCTGCGTTGTTGGTCACGTCGAAGTCCAACTTGATGGATAAGGGAGTGTGTTCCCCTCGGGGTGAAATTAACAGGATTCCGACCCCAAATCCTCGGAAGTTGGATGCCCCATCGAAATATAGATCCCATACCTCCGTATCGGTATGGAATATGTCTTCATCAGGAAAGGCCCATGTATCGGTGTGGCCTTCTTCGGATATTGGGCTGTCAGCGAGGAACTCGGCAACTACCCGGCCTTTGATGGCTTTTAATGGTACAAATTTGAGGTCGAACTCGGATAACATTAAAGTCTATCTTGACATCCTGCCGTTGAGGATGGGCTTCTCGAAAAGTACTTGATAGGATCCATTTTGGATAACACTTGTACCTCGTGACTGAGCATGTAATGTCGGAGCTTTTTAGTGGCCCAAACCAATGCTAGGCACGTCTTTTCAAGCATTGTATATTTGCACTCATATTCGAGGAACTTTTTACTGATGTAGTAAATAGCACGTTCTTCTGAATCGACTGTCTGGGCCAGCATAGCCCCCATGGCCGTCTCTGTCGTCGTTAGGTATAACGACAAAGGCAGATCGTGTTGAGGTGGCATTAGTACCGGCGGAGCAGACAAAATCTCCTTGATTTTGTCGAAAGCCGCTTGATATTTGTCGTCCCACAGCACCCGTTCTCCGATTTTTAGCTTTTTGAAGATTGGTTCGCATACCATGGTTAGTTTCGAAATGAATCGGCTGATGTATTGGACTTTCCCGAGAAACCCCCTTATTTCCTTTTCGGTCTTGGGTGGTTGCATCTCGGTGATGGCTTTGATTTTAGCTGGGTCGACCTCGATGCCGCGTTGGCTAACGATATGGCCCAGTAATTTGCCCGACGTTACCCCAAAACTGCATTTTTGTGGGTTCAGTCTCATGTTGTATTTACGTAGCCGGGTGAAGAACTTTCTTAGGGCTGAAATGTGCCCGCTTCGGTCCTTGGATTTGACGATCATGTCGTCCACATAGACCTCCACTTCCTTATGCATCATATCGTGGAGCAAAGTAGTGGCGGTCCGTTGATAAGTGGCCCCGGCGTTGATAAGCCCAAATGGCATGACGGTGTAACAGTAAGTACCCCAAGGTGTAATGAAGGTGGTCTTACCCATGTCCTCTTCTGCCATTTTAATCTGATTGTACCCGGCATACCCGTCCATGAACGATAGAAGGGCATGATCGGCCGTGTTATCCACCAGTATGTCGATGTGTGGTAACGGAAAATCGTCTTTTGGGCTTGCCTTGTTAAGATCCCGGAAGTCAACGCAAACCCGCACCTTGTCGTCCTTCTTGGGTACCGGCACGATGTTTGCAACCCAGTCTGGATATTCAAACACTTGTATAAAGCCTGCTTTGAATTGCTTATCGACCTCTTCCTTGACTTTAAGAGACTACTCGGGCTTCATTCTTCTGAGTTTTTGCTTTACCGGCTTGCACCCATCTTTGATGGGTATTCGGTGTTCGGCTATCTCCCGGTCTATACCCGGCATGTCCTTGTAGGACCATGCAAAGACATCTTTGAATTCCTGGAGGAGGTATGCGAATTGTTTTCTCTCCTCTGGATCTAAAGATAGGCCCAACTTAAGCATCTGGGGCTCTAAAGTGGTTCCCACGTTGATGGACTCGGTTTCTTCGATTACCGGATCTCGGGATTCCCTTTGCTCGAGCTGCTCGACCAGGTGTTGAGGTAGGGGTACCTGTTCGTCGGGTTTCTCAATGTCATTGCATATAAAATTTTTGAAATTGAGAAAATTTTGGAAATAAGACAAGTCGTAAGCAGAACAGTGTTCGTTATTATTATTGATGGTAAATTTTGAAAATAGCTCGAATAGAGCTGCCATCTGATCATTGGTCAGTGGCGGGATAGGGAGAGGTCTTGGGACAGGCCCCGAGACCTCAGTGGATAAGAGAAGAGGGGTTACAGACTCGACTTTAGCACCAGACCCTCTAAACTCGGACTCAGAATCCGACTCTGACTCTGACTCAGACTCGGTATCCGGCATGTCTCCCTCGCCGGTGGTCAGCTTGTAGACCCGTCCTTGACCGTCGGTCCATTTTATGGTCTTCCTCCAAGCCCTCGTCTCGGTGTTGGTACCGACCTCGGTGATTAGCTTGGTTTGGTCAAACCGATCACTGCGAAGGATCAGGTTGACCAAGTCGTCTTTTGGAGCGGGGACGGCCTTGTCTTCTCCGAATAAGAGCCCCAGCACGGGCTCGGAGTTGTTTTCGCCCACTTTTGATTCGGCCTGGACGATGGTGAATATATCATCAGGGATGAAATTGCATTCCCGAGCCTTTTTGGTCTCGGGATATGTGACGATGGGTCGGTAAAGGCCCACTTGGATGGCTCCGAAGACTGGAGTGACGAAGTAATCCGGTAACTTCGGGCTATAAGGGCTTATGTAAGTACCCTTGAAAATGTCGATGGCCTTGTGAATACCGGCCCGAACCACGTTTTCCGGGGTTATAGCATACCCCAATCCGAAATGTGATTCGCCATCATTTAGGACCTCGATAATCTTCCCAGCTGGAAGATTTGGCCTTGAGGTTATTCCGGGTAGGTAACCCAGATTTTGTAGCATCGTGTCGATGCTAGTTGTGAAGTAGGGCCTAAAGAGATATTCTTCTTCGATCATGCCCATGAAATCAAATCCTCGTGGGTCGGCCCGGCCCGTAGCGTTGCAGCTTGCTACGGTAATTGGGGTCGCCTCCAGCGTGATGATACCGTCTTTAAGGGGCATCTTGACTTTTCGATGGAGGGTAGATGACACGGCCTTGACCGCGTGGATCCAAGGCCTTCCTAATAAGAGATTGAATGACGAGGTGACATCTATCACCTGAAATTCCAACTCCTTTTCGATTGGGCCTGTTATGATCTTCAATTTCACGGCCCCGGCGACAGGTTTTGGGCTTCCGTCGAAAGCCTGGATAGTCTGCGCCGTCGGAAGGTCACCGATGCCGAGTGCTTTTGCGGTCCTTAGAGGAAGGACATTTACGGCTAATCCATCGTCGATAAGGGTCACCGGGAGATATTTACCTTTGCAGATGACCGTGATGTATAGGGCCAGATTGTGATTCGGCCCAAATGGTGGCAGATCAGCTTCGGAGAAGGTTATGAGCGGGCCTTCTTCTTTGGATTTGCCCTTAAGGTAGGGCATAATGGTGGCTACCATTTCAGCAGGGGTAGCTTCTGAATCAACCTTGATTTCATCGAGAGCCTTAGTCAATGCTTCCCGATGAGCTTGCGAGCTGACCAATAGTTGTCATATGGTTAGATCAGCTCGGACCCTCTTCATTTGTTGGACCAGAGCCGTGTCTGGGCTTGGTTCTTCGAGAGTAGGCTCCATCCTGGCAGGTTCAGTGACGGATATAGGAATGGAACGCCCAGCTGCGGCGAGGTGATTGGTAGCTAAGGCTTTGGACTTAGCCTTTCGGACCTCTTCAAGGGTGATGGGGACAGCTTCCCCTTTGGTTAAGTACACATCATCCTCGTCGTCGAACCATATCCCGTTGATTTGTGGGATATAGGGAGAGATGAGGTGAGAACAGTCAATTACCTCACCGGTGAAGATAGCATGGGCGCTGAACGGGTTTTCTTTGTTGCTCGGCTTGTCTCCGGGCAACGGGATTTTCCCGCTCTCGATAAGATCTTGGATCAGGTGTTTTAACCTCCAACACTTTTCAGTATCATGCCCGTTACCCCGATGATACTGACAATAGGCCTGGGCATTGTAGGTTTTGGGCCTCTTTTCTACTGGAGGTTCTGCAGTTGGGCCTATCGGCTGGATCAGGCCCTTTGAGGATAGCCTTTGGTATAGGTAGTCCCTATATCTGTGAATACCCGATTTGGTGTATTCTTCTTAGATGAGGTGTCGAGCAGGTTTACCTCGTCGAAGATGCTGCGAGTCGCAACCGCAGGTGTGGGCTTGATCGTAGATGAACTCGCCCCTTGATAGCCTTTGGTAGAGGCCTTAGTCAGGCTCTCTAATCTCAGGTCATCCTCGATTCTCGTGCCCATTTCAGTAAGGACAGCAAAGTTTGGGATGATAGCATACCGGAGATGGACCCGGTAGGATGGGAGTAGATTTTTGACGAAGGCTTCCACTAGGGCCTTCTCGCCGGGCTTGTCGACCAGCTTCACACTCTCAGCTCTCCACCTTTGCAGATATTTTGTGAACCCTTCTTTGGGCTCTTGGGCCATTACCTCCAGAGTACGCATTGTAGTCTGGATTTCAGTGTTATCGGCGTAGTTCCGAGCAAATTCGGTCGCCACATCATCCCAAGTCTTGTATTTCTTGGGGTCGAGCCTGTAGAACCAGGCCCTGGGATGCTTCTCCAAAGAGGAAGGGAATAGGTGCTTGAACATGGCGGACTTTACCCCTTTGACTGCCATGAAGTATTTGAAGGCCCGGATATGATGGACCGGGTCTTCGGTACCCTCAAACATAGGAATTCCCATCAAGTTGAGGTTAGCCGGTAGCTCGTTACTCAAAGGTGAATAAATGCGAGCATTTTCGGAGTGGATTGAATTGCTTGTTGAAAAGTGAACTTGCTCCTCGAGCCTGCGAACAACACTGACCAATTCGGCTATGGGCCCAGTGGAATCAGCTCCTTCAACTGGGACCGTCTTCTCTACAGTGCTCAGGCGAGTGTCCAAAGTTTCTTGGTTAGCGAGGATGGAGGTCAGTTGAGTCTCGATTTTGGTTAGGGCATTTTTCAATTCTTCCATCTTGCGTTGATGTCGGGTTGTGGCTGGCCTGTCTGTAAGAACACCGCATAATCAGAAACTAGCCCAGAAATCCCGGAACAGAAAGTACATCCCGAACGAGACTAAAAGGGAAATGACTCAAGGAAGACACCTAGACGGGTGACTTGTGAAGTGTGGGCCTTCCTTAGGATTCGGCGAGTGGGCCTAGTCCTTTTCGAAGGAAGGTTCACGTGGGACATCCCCAGACTTTTGACTCGATTGTGTTGACAGGCCCTCCTTTGTAAGAGTATGTCCTACTTAGGTGGGCCTTGCCTTAGTCTAATCAGGCGGACTGGGATAGGGAAGAAACTCGTGATGTAAGATCGACAGAGTTTCGACGCTAGAGAAACTTGACAACTTAAGACATGACCCGACACTGCTAAATATGGGAAGTCCTAAGAAGAGAAAGGTTTTGAAAATTGATTGATTTGAAAATTCCGAGATAACTTGGTGGAGAGGCCCGATTTTTCGAGAAAAAATCGGAAAGTGTAACGGGCCTCGGTTTTGAGAGTTAGAAAAATGCTTTGAGTTTTGAATTGGGCAGCATACCGTCTAGAAAATAGGCTATTTTGAGTAAAATCATAAGTCCTAAATTCGGCATGCGACCCGGGTTTTGAAAATTGAATATCTTGAAAAAGATGTATTTTTGAAAAGTTGATATTTTTGAAAACAACTCGGAAACCAAGTAGCACGTAGTCACACAAGCATTATAACGACGCCATGTATGCTTTACACTAAGTCTCGGTCGGTCTGAGAGGGTCTATACCAGTGTACATAGTCTAGACGTTGATCGGGACGGACTCTCTAAGTCGAATTGAGCTTAGAACATGCCGCGAAACCCACTCGAATCAACTATGGACACCTTTTGACATATCCATATTGGAGTACATCAATGGTATAGTGGGACGTCGGTCACCAGTACCGGCCCGGGAAAATATGGGTTATGCATGAACCGTAGAACTAACACGCACATTGTATTTGTCAAACGATTTCTATTCGAGTCTCACCCTGAGGATGCCGATGGTAAGTCACGCATCAGTTAATCCCCAGCGAAGTCGCCAAATTGTGGACATGACATAGGTCCACCCCGACGCGGCCACGCGCGGGTTTGGGTAGGCGAATGAATCTCCATATGAAACGGATCGAATTGAAATTTAGGTCTATGTGGAGTCGCCACCGAATTTTGTGGTTATTCGGAACCATTCGAGCCCACTCTATGTCGTAGTGGTCCGTATACAAAATACGGCCCATTTCCGATGTCAGAGTTTATTGGGCTCGTCCCTTTGCATTGGATACCAATACCGACATTATCGGATATTGTGTATTGAATGACTCTCGTGCGCCAACAGTTTCGGGCATCCGGAAACCGAGGTTCTGAGTAAGGGGTGAGGGTACGTGTTGGGAAGCCCACGAAGGACACCCAACCCCGCCCGCACATTTGCGGCCTCTACTAAGAATTCGAATGACTTACAATACGCGCGCTAGTTAAACGGGAAAATGATATGCAAAGTGTATTTTCCCTAAACATGTGAATTGAATTGAAAAGGGTTTCTAAGTCGATTTAATGCAATTAATTCTACGTCAAAGTGGAATTTAGCATGCGGGTTCATTTAGTACAATAAACGAACAAGAATTAAATTGACAGAAGAAACAAGCAAACGCGTTAGTAACGATGTGATGGCATAACGAATAATAACGGTTTGCGCAAATATTGAATTGAATTGAATTGAATGATGTACAAGATGATGCATGGTTTGAAAAGATAGTATACACGTGATTAATTATGCACGTGTTGACCTGAGTCGTGAAATACTATCGGGTTTTGAAAATAGAACAATGTACGATTTATTGTGTTAATCGTTATGAGGTTACTCGATCGAGTGGTCGATAGACTCGATCGAGTAGACCCTGAAAAGAGGTTTCTGTTTCGCGTTTTAGACCATACTCGGCCGAGTCATTGACCAACTCGGTCGAGCACATGGCCACTCGACCGAGTCACTGTGAGACTCGATCGAGTGGAAGTCGTGAAAAACATTCTGGTTGGATTTTTGGGGCGCCACTCGACCGAGTGGGCTAGGCACTCGGTCGAGTGCCCCCTGTACGAATTGTAATTCGTTTGCAAATTTAATTGTTGATTTTGAAATTGCTTTTGATTTTTGATAATTCAACGATTTTACCGAATCGGGCATAAATATTGCACAATTTATGTTCGACTTGGTTTTTTATAAATCGCGAATTTTGTTGAACCGAATATAAATATTGTTGAATTTATACTCGATTCTAATTTTGAATACTCGTTATATCCCACATTCGATTATTTGAATCGATATGGAATATTAGAGTAAAAAAAAAAGGATAAATTGATTCTAGTCGCTTTAAATTAATTATCGTGATATGAACAAATCGCGTTAATTAATTCATATGACTTGATTGTTAGACTCGATATCCAATTATGGAATTGGTATCGAATCTAAAATCGACGCTTACTTGAATAAAAAAGGACTTGATTCCCTCGACTTCTCCGACATCGAAATAAATCCCTAGGGATTGTGATGTCGGATCCGTGTCAATGGGTTTCGACCCTTATTGAAATATGATGTTCATTTTTTTCGAGAAATCAATGTGACATGCGAATAACAGTAATGATGCAAATGATATGAAAATTATTGTTGAAGCTGACCTATCTCAATAATCGAGTAATCAGGATATTGGAACAAGCGACCGTCAACGCGTGTGCAGTACACTTGTATATTCGGATTTCCTTATTCCAATATCACTCATACTCGACACAAATTGATAAGTATTTTAGTGCTTTGATACTAGTATTATCGATAATAATAGTATTAGGATGCAATAATAACGAAAAATAAATAAATAAATAAAAACACGACCCGTATGAAGACGACATGACGCGAGAAGGAGAAAGAAAAGAGAAGAAACGGGGTTTTGACACCCTCAACCTACATGTTCTTGTCTCGGATTAGAACTCGTAACCGCGGCTTTAACACTAGAGTCTTCGAGGTGGATGAAGCTTGAGTTATGGTGGCTCGGGTTGTTAATTCCTAAAACTAGTTTAGGGTTTGCTAGGGTGTTGCTTAAGGTTTGCTTAGGGTGTATTAGGATTGGAAAGGAGTTGAATTAGGGTTGAATTTTGGGGAGTAAAGATGTGTAAAAAAGGTTGTTGAAGATGTGTGCATGGAGGTTGCTTATATAGGAAAAGCTAGGGCTCCGGTTTAGGGTTACTCGACCAAGTAGGCAGCTGACTCGGTCGAGTGGCCTTGTGCGTCCGCCGTCGGGCTTGAATAAGGGCCCACTCGATCGAGTGGTTGGGGCACTCGATCGAGTGGCCCAGCTGGGTCGCGCGGGTCAGTCTTTTGGACCTTGACCATGGATATTTGATGGGTTTGTGTTTGAATTGGACTTTTGATGTTTGAGGGTTTGTTTTGCATGTCTCGGAAACGACTTTGACCGGGGTTGACCCAATCGCAAAAAGTCGGTTTCATTTCCGGTGTCGGTTTCGGCCCAAATTAGCCTTATTTGATTGGAAACGGCCCGCTGGGCCTGGATTTGAGGTTGATTTTGTGAGATTTATACTCTGTAAGTGTGTTAGCCAGCGATTAATGGATTTGAGCCCGTATCCGAGCGCATAGAAGCATGTTAGCGTCCGATCATCATCGGGTGTTTTTTTTGGGAAACTACCATAGACACCTGGCAGTCAAAATGCGGGTGTCTACAGATACCGAGGTGCCTGTGATCGACTAGCTCAAGCCTAGTAGCGAAGCTCTGACGGATTAGCCGCAGAACTAGTCCATAGTAACGAAGCTCTGCCGGAGTAGCAGCAGGAGGGGTAAACGGTAACGGAGCTCTACCGGAGTCACTGGTTAAGTTAGGAGGATCCTCCTGTTGAAGCCGAGTCGTCACTAGGTTGTCATCTAAACAAAACTTTCCATATTTGCATTTTCTCTTATTATGCACAACGATAACACTAGATGTGGACACTAGGTCCACAAACATCTACTAAGACACGTAACGTCCCAACTTCAATCGCAAATACTAAAACACACTAAATAGACCCGAATAATTCTGAGATCCGTTCTCAACTATCTATACATCGAGTCCCGTTTAGTGTATACTCCGAGGGTGCGACTCCTCACAATGTGATTTACTTACATTCGCATTTACGGTTTTTCGTATGATTTATTGCTTTTATGACCTTATAATCGCATGCTAAATCACCTAACATGGAATTCAAAACGTAAAAGAACTAAAACTGAACCAAGTGATGGTCGGGTTCCGTATTATTCCGGGTGCTCACCTTACTAGGTTCGACGCATCTCTATTAATACCGAATCGACGCATCTTAAGCAAAATACCAGGTAAGGTATGCCACGAGAATGACTAATATCCGTATTATCACGTTAAAACCGATTTGCTAATACCTATAATATTAGTACTCTCTACTCTCCTACGTGCATCTTTTCATGGCCTGCTTGTCACGTGAAATCGCATGCAAAGGATGTAAATACAACTACTTTGACAACAACTCTTACTTAAACAACCGACGAAGTAAAAGGCATAGGGTTAAAGCAACGGATGTTACAGCATTTCTACCACAACAAAAGAACTAGGTTATCAGCTCACCGATTGATTAGTAGAGGCCGCTATAGTGCGGGCGGGATTGGGTGTTGACATCTATCGGATGTTGGCTTCCCAATACGTACTCTCACCCCTTACTCAGAATCGACGGTTTTCGGATGTCCGAAACCATTGGCAATGAGAGTCATTCTAGGCATAGAGTGCTTAAGGGTACAAGTCTTTATCTTTAGGTCTCGTGCCACTCAAATTTGAGCCGGTAAAGGATCAAAGTTGACTGGAACGGTTTCCGAGTCCCCATAACTGACTCGGTGGCGACTTCACAAATCGGCAACGAATTCAGTTCACTAAAAAGGTCGTCTTACCAAATAAATCGGCCTTTAAACATTTACAACCACGACTCGAACGATTCCAAACAGAAACACGGGTGCCCGGACCCGTCTAGTACAAGTCCGGATCGTCATCCGAATCGAGGTCCGAAACATCGCCCCGTACGCGAGATTGGACCGGCCCCCGACAGGGAGGGGGCCGCGTGGATGGCCGCCGCCACACGTTGAAAAACCGGGTCGGTCCAGTGCGGGCGCGCGCGGGGCGCCGGACGGTGCGGACGGACGTCCACAGGTTTACGTGTCATCTTCATCTAATTTACTAAACAGGTTATTTATGTTGGGTTCGTGTTTCGGGACCTAAATGCAAACCCGACGACCCAATTAAATCTCGTGTTGCTTTCGTGTCAACTCACTTACACCAATGGGTCATGAACCCTCAACCCAAACCCGTTAATTACGTATCGTATTTTTGGGTCGTGGCATTTTTTGCCCGCTCTAGTTATATTCCAATATTTTAAAACATTTTATTGAAAAGCTAATAAAATTTATTATACAAAACACTATAAGACCATCTGCAAGGGTAGAAAAGGAAGAAGTTGAAAACATGAAAAGTGAAGAAATTAGAAGATGAAGATGAAATGGTGTTTTACAATGGTTGAAATGAACGAAAAGGAAGATGAAATAATTTCAACATTTCAAGTACTTGAAATGTTGAAACGGTTTCGAGTTGTCTTCCAGAATCGATCGATACCGAGTTAAGATCTTCAATTTCCATTGAAAAATCAATTTTGCAAACTTGTTTTTAGGTTAATAAAGAAGAAGGAAAAGAGAAAAAGTTGAGCAGTTAGAGAAAGAATGAAGGGGAGATACGTAGCATACAAAATGAATGACAAATTCGTCTTAAGAAATGTAAAACTTTTAGCCATTATTACATTAACATTATATGTAGCACAGAGTAGTAGTTGATCCGTTTTAATCTTTAAGACGGATATTCATCAAAAACCCTACGATTGTAACATAATGTGACCCAACCCGACCCCAACCCGACCCGAGCGACCCGATTGCCACCTCTATAAATATACTCCAATATTTACTTCATTTCACACAACACTTTCCTACTCATTTTCACATTTATATAAACTTAAATATCTTTTATAATAATAATAATAATAATAATAATAATAATAATAGTAATAGTAATAGTAATAGTAATAGTAATAGTAATAGTAATAGTAATATTATTATTAATAATAATAATAACAATTCATCAAATTATTATTACAAATTTGATATCAATTCAGAATATTTAGATGATTATCAAGCAAGGGTGTTCATCGGTCCAAACCCGGACCGGACCGGATTGACCCGCGGACCGACAAATCCAAAAATCCAAACCCGTGGACAGGACCGGTTAACAAAGAAATCGGACCGGACCCTCTTGAGATCAGACCGGACCGGACTGGACCGTAAAAATACACTAAATTTGATTGGTTTTTAAAAGTGTGGCCCGGACCGGACCACGGACCGGTCACCAAGTTGTTAGCAACCCGTGGACCGGACCGATATGTGCCCTGGTTCGAACCGACCCGGACCTTACTGTCCAGTCTGTTGGTCCGGGCCACTTTTTGAATGGCCCTATTATCAAGACACACAACAATTTCCAGATAATACAACATTACCTATACAAAATTCAAGTCAATCAACATATGATAATACTAACCATTTTCCTATATTCTCTACCCAAACTTCTATAAATTATCATGGTCAACATCACATTGATGATGATGTTGATGAAAATTATCGACCTCAACATCACGGAACTCGAACATGGCTAATTTCTCCGTAAAGGAGGATGAAGCACTAATTTCCTCTTTTATTAGTATTTCTGAAGATGGTATTGTTGGTACTAACCAAAACAAGAATGTTTTCTGGAAGTGTGTTTTTTAAAAATATTAATTGGCAAGAGCTTCCAACTCTGCACTACGACATCGCTCTATCGGTATGCTCGATAATCGGTTTAGAAGAATATCTAGCATAATCATGAAATGAGGTTCGTGCTACGAGATGGCTGGTAGAAGAAGGGCCAGTGGGTGGAATGAAGAAAGTGTCTTAGCAGAGACTAGAGTTTTATATAAAACTAGATTTAACTTGGATCATGCTTGGGAGATGTTAAAAAATCATCCGAAATGGAAATATTTTTTAGCTCCCTTCGCTGCTAACGCTTTCAAAACAGGTTACGTTGGAGGTACATCTACCGGCGCTCTAAATGAAGACAACACCTGTAATGGTAAAAGAGCACGAGTTGATGATGATGAGCGATCAAATCAGACCTCTAATGATATTGAGAGTGCGTCTACTCAACGTTCCGAGGGTCGATAACAAGCAAAGAGAAACAAAGGTAAGAAAAAAGTCAATAATGTTGAGTTAGATGAAATAAACTTGCAATTTGCAGCGATGAATGAAACAGCCATAAGTGATATAGCTCTGGAGAGGGAGAAATTGCAAGTTAAGAAGACAGATGTGGAGGTTGCTTTGCAACAATTGGCATACAATAACAAAAGAGAAAAAAGGAAGAGAAAGGATCAAGAGATTGAACAGACGAAAAATGACTAGCAAATGCTTCAACATTTATTGCAAGCTCAATTGCTATCACCACATTTAGAAACTTTGAAGATTAATTTGCTTAATAAGTTTGGCAGTCTTTGATTGTTACTTTGTTATATTTTCATATTTGTAGTAGTCGTTTGTTTACTTATTAGTATTAAAGTTGTGTGTTTAATTAATGTTTATTTTTAAGTTGTGTTTTCAATTGATTGTGGTCGTTGGAGTATATGAATTTGAGTCGTTGGAGGATTTGTATTTCAAAAATAGAGTCGTTATATGTAATATAGTCGTCAGAGTATCTGGAGTATGTGGATATCCTTCTCCTTATCTAAAAAATATACATATAGATTTCATCTTGTTATCCATATCCTTATCAAATATGACTCTGATATATATATATATATATATATATATATAATGGATGATTTTACTTAAAAAAATTCACACCAATTTAAATCATTCACACATCATGTCTAATTCTTCATCCCCACCATCTTCAACACATTCTTCCTCATCCTCAGAAGGCTATGATAGACGCTGAGCTCAAAGGACTCAATTAAGAAATTTAACGTATACTAAACTATTACAAATACAAGCACAAAATACCCCCCATCAAAACCAACCACCACTTCGGAAATGAAAAAATTCATTGAAAAAACCGAGAAGATGGTCATCGTAGACTCTACACAGCGACTACTTCGCTGATGCAGCTGTGTACAATGATAGGATGTTCCGACGTAGATTTCGGATGCAAAGACATCTGTTTTTATGTTTGGTACATGCTGCTGAGTCCACTCACGAATTTTTCCAACAAAGACGTGATACTACTGGAAGACCAGGTTTATCAGCTTTGCAAAAATATACTGCCACTATTCGTATGCTAGCATACGGAGAGGTCGCTGATAGGGTTGACGAATACTTAAGACATGGTGAATCGACGACACAAAACTGTCTTTTAGTGTTCATCGAAGTTATCATTGCTCAATTTGGTGAAGAGTATCTCAGAACTCCAACAACTGCAGATGTTCAAAAGCCACTTCAAATCAATGAAACACGAGGATTTCCAGGTATGTTGGGGATTATTGATTGTATGCAATGGACTTGGAAAAATTGTCCAGTGGGTTGGCAAGGCCAATATCAAGGACGGTCAACAAAACCGTCGATAATTCTTGAGGCTATAGCTTCTCAATATTTTTGGATATGGCATTCTTATTTTGTCACGCCCGGATCAGCTAACAATCTAAACGTGCTTCATCGTTCCCTCGTCTTTGAGGATCTCTTGAACGGGCGAGCTCCACGTGTTAGTTATTGGGTAAACGGTAATCACCACAACACTGCTTATTACTCCCTCTCATTCACTGGAAAAGCACACCTTTTTTATTCAAATGGGTGGTATATTTTATTCAATGTATGCTTTTCCAAAGAATGAGAGGGAGTACTTAATAGATGGGATATAACCAAGATGGTATACTTTTATCTCGTCTATAAGACATCCACAAACACCTAAAGATAGGTGTTTTTCAAAAAGACAAGAGAGTGTAAGAAAGGATAGGGAGCGTGCGTTCAGTGTCCTACAAGCTAGGTTTGCGGTAATTCGTAGATCAGCACTATCTTGGGATACAATAACTTTGCAAAAAGTTATGAAAACATGTATAATATTACATAACATGATTGTAGAAGATGAACGTGATACATATGCTGGATACGACATTGCAAATGAGTATTTGCAAGAAGACAATGAGGAAGCATCTACTTGAAGGAGTTATGTCCATTGTCCTACGGATTAACCCGCTTAAGTCTATGTATCTGATATGCTTTGCTAGAGATCGATGTCGGGTTGACATGTAAATGAGTCACCTGTCTGGTAGTCTTAAGTGGGTCACACACAATGTGTACAACATATTATTAATATATATCAATATATTAAAAATATCGGGTCAGTAGTAATACGGACCCAGCTGCGTTGTCGGGTTATGGTAATAGAGTTATACTAATAATCTAATTATGGTAATTAGAGTTAAGGGAATAACCTAATTCTACCTTCTCATCTCCTATATAAGGAGGTTCATATGATGAACCAAGATATGGAATTAAGAGTACTGACTCATAATATATATACGGAGTATTCTTCTTATAAAGAGTTATAAGAGAGATCTAGAGAGAAGTTGTGAGACGGACTCACAAACCCTAATACTAGCATATACGTCGCAGTTCCGTACCCGATTGGATACCAAAGAGGGCATCACGTTTGGGGTGTTTTATTCTGTCCGTGGGAATTATTTATTCTGTCCGTGGAGATTATTTATTCTGTCCGTGGAGATTATATATATATATATATATATATATATATATATATATATATTTCTGGGTCTATTATACTTCTTATTAATACGTTGTTCCGCTACAAATAAGGTATAATTGTTATCCCTCTACTTTTGTCTTTTCGGTTAATACTCGTAACAGGTCCTTGGGTTTAAGGGTTGTAACCCTACAGTGGTATCAAAGCCACTGTTACGTAGTATTAATCTAATAAATGTGAATCTATGTCTCATAATTGGTTATGAGAAATTCACCCGTGTATTAATTTGATTATATTTTATTTGTTCGTGTTGAGAATTTTTCTCGCAGACTGTTAATTCATTGAGGCAATTATAACAATGATGTAAGTGTGACATAATTTGTTATAATTGCATATACCACACGTGTCTTGCAATCTGTCTTGGCCTTCATACTCTGTATTGATGTACGTTGGTGATTATGGGATAATTATACATATCGGGATATGTCTTGGTGCAGTATTTGATACTAGTACTACTGAATGTTACGTACGAGGTTTTGTTTCACTTGTTTGAAGTTTAGGGTTTATCTTTTAATAATTTAAATTGTTAAATTATGTAATTGACACTTAAAATTAATTTAAGATATAATGTTGATTATGTTTAAATTTATTTTGCCCTAAATTGACCCACTATAATCTCAAATTTCTTTGTTGACGATGAGACTAACTAGTTTAGTCAAGATTCGATTGAAATTGGGAACGTAAAATTACAAGAGTTTATCGTTGACGATGAGACCTAATAAGATTAGGACAAGACTCATTTTAATTATGGTGGAGACGAAACGAAACGAGGTCAACTCGGTTGGAACGGGTGTGACTCGGTTGGCACGAGTATGACTCGGTAGGCACGGGTGTGTCCCGGTTGGAACGGGATGACCCGAGCGGCAAAAGTTTGACCAAGACGACACAATATTTACTCGGACGACATGGTGTCGGGTCGAGCGACGCTTTTAAGAAAAGTCGTCTTCTTGCGTTTATGTGTTGATTATGAATCAAACATGATTATACTTTTATTTTCCCGAATCAATGAAAAATTAGTTTTCTAAATCGGTAAATAATGTTATGCATTTTAATTATCATACTATCATAAATAGATCGGAAAAAGAGTTTCTCGAGTCTTATTTGATTTTGATGAATTGTTGATCTATATGACAATTATAAGTTGCAAATCGATTGTGAATTGAGTTTTGTATATTCGTTCAATTTTTTCGGGTAGAAAATTGTTCCTCGTAGTTGGAAAAATGAAAGATATTGGTGAAAATGTTCAAACCAAATAGCAATTATGAGTTGTAATATGATTATGAATCAAAATATGGGATCTCCTAACTTGTTTTATACACAAATCACTAGTAACAATTGAATTATTATGTCATATGATGCATGATTTTTATTGTTTGAGACTTGTGACATGTGTGCTTAGGTTGCCTTGTAAGTTGACTGATAAGTGTGGTTTGTAGTGCCTATTTTGTAGTGTTTTGGTCCCATTTCCTTGTAGAATCGCTCCTTGGGAGCGGTTTAGGGACTTCTTATGCTTCCTTTAGTTCGTTTCAGGTTCCCGAGACTGATTTGGAAGAGTTGGAGCGATTCCGACTCGATACATACACATTTTGGAGCCAACGAGATAAAGGAACGATGACTTGATGCTTTGGAATCGACCCCGAGACCTTGGGACCCAATCCCGAGCCTCCGAAACCCGATCCCGAGTCCCGAGAATCGATGAGAAGTCCATGTGAAGCAAGGAGGAACCCTAAAGATCATATTGGAGGCCTACAAGACCCATCCCGACCGGGAAGGATGCCATCCCGACCGGGATGAGGTGTACAATAGAGAGGGCTCCTGTTTTGGGCCGTCCCGACCGAGACCATCTCCTCCCGGCCGGGACCGACACCCTCCCGACCGGGACCACCTCCTCCCGGCCGGGAAGGGCACCTGGCAGCCGCGCTTTGTTTCTTCTCTTCTCCCTTCCATTTGTAACCCTATATATACTCTTCCCTTGTTATGTTAAGCTTATGTTAGACATTACCCATGAACCCTAGCCTAGTTTTAGCATAGATTAGATTAGATTAGTGTAGATTAGTCTTTAGATTATCGTTAATCCTAGTTTAATGCTTGTAATTTGGGAATTCTTCAAGATCTTCACCAAGCTTGACAAACTTGGATGTTTGTATTGGGTTTTTCTCATCTATGCAAGTTTTCTTCCTCCTTTCATCTTCTAGTATGGTATAATCTCTTTTCCTTTATCTTAATCTTTGTTCCTCCATCCAAGTTTGCATCTTTGTTCATCTTATTGTTCCTAGTTCATAGTTATCACTAGTTTGTTTATGTTTGTTTTTATTCTTGTTTTGATGCTTCTTGTTCTTGTTAGTCTTAGTTGGATAATGTTAGAGTAGTGTTCTTGCTAGGGTTAGTAGGGTGATTAGGGTGTTAATTGGGTGATTAAGGGTTTGTTGGAGATGTGGGTGGAAGATTTGGGTTTCTTCTTGGTTGATGCATATGACATGTTTGATGAATTGCTTGAATGACTAAGTAAGTTAGATTGCTTGTTTTTTCTTGCCTTTCCCTTGTGGGTGTTAGTTGTTATGGGTTCGGTTCCCTCATTAAGTTGCGAGAGCCCGGTGAGGCGACCCCCAGGTTAGTCTAAGTTGCGACCGCCCGGATGCGATCTAGGCCATAACACGCTAAAACCCCGTTTGTCATATGTGTCGTCAAAATGGGTTCCATGAGGAACCTCTAGGTCGGTTTAAGTTGCGACCGCCCGGACCGACCTAGATTACCCTACTACCTCCTTCACTCTAGCTCTCCCTTGACCATTTCGTTACCCCTTTGACCCTGACCTAATCCTAGCCCGTTTCCTTGCTTGTTTCTTTCTTTAGACCTAGCTTAGTCCTAGCCTCCCCCTCCTTAGATTAGCTCGTCTTGAACCTAGTCCTAGACCGTAGCATACCTTAGTCCGACCTCCCGTCCCTGTGGATTCGACCCGACTTACCCTAGCTACCCCAGTTAGGATTAGCCGGTTTTTATTTGACGGTTGGGATCCACGACAAATCCCTTACCATCAAATTGGCGCCGTTGCCGGGGACGGCGTAGTTTAGACTTTTGTTTGCTTAGTTGTGGACTTTGTTCTTGATTTTTGTGTTCTCTTATCCTTGTGTATCTCCGTTTTTCTTCTTGTGTGTTACTCTCCCTTCCTAGTGCCTCAAAAGCACTAGGCTACTAACGTTTGCTCAAGTGCTTCTAGCTCATCCTAGGTACCAAAGCAACGTTATGGACATGGCGCGTCCAAGCTACCATCAATCATCACGGGACAACTATGGGGCGAATTACCATAACCCACAACTTTACCAACCATATCAACCTCATCAACAATCTTATGAACCCTCTTCTTATGGTTACCAAGAAAGTTGTCAAGGATCGTTCCCACATCCTAACAACTACCAAACACCCTCACATAACCCACAACCAAATATCCCTAACTTTGACACTTGTCAAATGTTGGTCCAAACACAAGAGAGCCAACAAGAGATGATGATGTTATTGCAAAAGGGTCAACATGAGATGGCGATTTTAATGCAAAAGAGTCAACAATTGATATTGACTCACATACAAGGGGTTGAAAGGGAACTCAAGGCCCAAATAGAGGTGCAAGATGCTCGCATCAATGCACTCATGGATCATATCACGATGTTGGCCACTCGAGCTCCACTACATGTTGAGGAAGGTTCATTTGGGCAAGAAGGTCGGGTGCCTCCACAAGAAAGTCAACCCAACCTTGAAGCTACAAATGAAGAAGAGAGGGTCGATCAAGAGACCATTGTTGAGTGTTGCTTGGGTGGTGAAGATAGGGAGAGAATAGAGGAAGTTGAAGCTTCAAGGGCCAACAATGAGGAGGGGAGTGAACATGATTCTCAAGATAACTCTTGGGGAGCCGATGTATTGGCTATCAAATTGGATTTGTTCGATTTTCTTCGTGATGAACCACTAGACAATCCAAAGCCAAGTGAAGACATACCTCCTCTAGGCCATATAGACAAGGTGAGTGAAAAGGAGCGCAATACTTGGGAAAAAGAAGTAGATGCCTTGGAACTTGCCTTGAACGGGAAAGTGGAGGATCCCAAACCCTCCATTGAAGAAAACTTGATGTCTTCTCCTCCTCTACCGCAATCGATGCCTAGTCCCTTGTCTTGTGAGACGGTTGGTGAAGAGGATCCTTGTCGGGCGGTGGAAAAGAGTCCCACTCTCGACCCCGTAGAAGAAGCGACACCCCTAGGGTGTGATCTCCCACATCATGACACCGAGCACGACTCTAGATCACTATACCTACCGGAGGGTCATAAGAGTCGTAGCTATGTTGGTTCCGAAGACCCGGAAGATCACAATAACCCCGAGCATAATGAAGATGATCGCTTTTTCCCTCCGACTTGGAAGCTCTTAGCAGTGGCTAGGCTCGGCCATGAGAGCTTAAATGAAGATGTTGCTAGGGCATTTGACTTACTCCTTCGAGCTCTTGATGGCTATGGAGGTGTAGTTGGTGAGAGTACCTTATTGTATATATCTCTTTTTCTTGTTCTTTTTGCTTTTGTGTGTGTATATATGTTTGTTTGGTACCTTGGTTTCTAGGATGGTTAGTTTTGTGAAATTCTTGTTGTTTGGATTGTTGATGAGCGTTGTGAGGGAGAGAATTTGATGTTGCATTTGAGCTTATTGTCATAGGTGTGAAGTGAAGAGGATTCCTAGAGAGGAATGGTTAATGATAGAGCTTGGTTCGTGATTGTGGAAGTCGGTTTTTGAAGCTTCGGTGAAGCTTTTGGGGTTTTGGAGGTCAAGAAGACCCATCCCGGGCGGGAAGGGAGCTTCCCGACCGGGAAGGTTATGCCATCCCGACCGGGAAGGATCCGTCCCGATCGGGATGAAGGTGCAAAAATTGGAGCTTACTGGAGTGCCGTCCCGACCGGGAAGGTGGCTTCCCGACCGGGACGAGTGTGTCTTCCCGATCGGGACTATCCATCCCGACCGGGATGGTCCCCTTTCTCCTCTTTTGGCCTCTTCTTCGACATTTGGGCCCACCCAACCATTGTATACCCCCACCCAACCTCCCTCCCATCCTTGCTCACGTCATATGACCATTACACTTCATTTACATACCCTCACCTCATTTCTCTTCCCTTTACACCGAGTTTCACATCGAATCCCACCCCCTCACGCCATTGCTACCTCTACCTTGCGGTTCTATCAAGCTTGAAGCGGGATAGCAATGACGACAACAAGCGAGTGCCTTTATTGATAATTGAGACGATGGAGAGAGTGAGTTGCTAACCGGTCGGTATGGCAACTATCCTTTCTTTTCCGTTTTTTATTGCTTGTTATCCCCTTGTTTCTCCCCTTCCCCTTTGTCATGGTGGGCTTCGAGGCCTTGGTTTTGGTTGCTCCCGACTCTCGATGATGTGACTACATCGAGTGTCATTTTCAAAATCCAAATTTTACAAGTTTTTCACCCCTTTTTGTCGGATTTAGTCGGATTTAGGCGGAATCCGGGCTAGGTGACTTGATTACACCTAGTCCTCCCCTCCCATTTCCTTTTATTTCCTTCTTTTTATTTTCTTCCCCCTTCCATATCTTTTTCTTGTCTCGGCCCATGGTGACTTGACTACACCCTGGCCGGACACCTTCTACCATTTTCTTCACCCTTATTTTTGATTTTTAGCTTTATTTTCGTAGTTTATTTTCTTTTTCTTTTGTGCTCCATGCACTACGGTCGAGCATGAGGACATGGCTCGACTTAAGTGTGGGGGAGCGATATTCTAGCCTAGTTAGTTTTATTTTCTTAGTTTTTTTTTTAAAAAAAAATCTTTAAAAACCCTAAAAGTTTGAAATTTTTTCACAAAAATCAAAAAGATTTTTCTTTTGTGTGTTTTCCTCTTGTGTCATTGTGTTGTGTATTTGTTTTGTTGTGCGTGTTTTGCCCCCCTCTTTTCCTTATAGGTTGCCTCATCGCCATTAGCTTTGGTGAGCTTTCAAGACTTCCGGTAACATCTCTTCATCCCTTATTCCCTCTTTGCTTCTTGTGAGTTTGGAGGAGTTTTGTGATGATGTGTGCTCGGGAGGAGCTTTGTAAAGATTGTGGTGGATTTGGAGACTTGTTTGAAGATAGGGGTGGTGTTTGTGTTTTTTATTTGTGTTCGTTTCGTGTTGTTCTTGTTTTGTTGCTCTTGTTCCTTTTTCTTTTGTTTTTTGTCGAGTCTTTGTTTTGTGTTTTGTTGTGTGTCTTGTGTGTAAACCGTTTTCGAAAACCCGGTTTAGAGGCTAGTGTGCGAGTGTCCACTTTTCCTTCCTAGTTGTATAAATCGAGTCTTGGACTTTAGTCTAGTAGAATGACCCTAAATCAATGATTTCGTTGGTCCTTTACCTCGAGTCCACCTAGCTTACTAGGGATTTACTACGGGATTTGCATTTTGACCATTTTGACCACCCACGGTGTGAAAAGGCCTTGGTTACCGAGTCTCGTCCCTTAGGTGACCGTGTCTAGGATCGTTTGATTAGTCCAAGTTTTCTCCCCTTTTTGTGGGTTTGAAGGGAAATCGCGACCCCCGACTCACCCATTACCTACCTCCCACTCATTTTCACACAATAAATTGCAACTTGTTGATTCCTCTTTTTCTTGTCATACAATGAAATGCCAAAAAGCCAAATCTTGCCAAAAGGGGCAAAGAAAAGAAAAGAAAGAAAAAAATGAAAGAAAGAAAAGAATGAAGAAAAAGAAAAGGCACAAAAGCCAAAAAGAAAATAGAAAAGAAGAAAAAGAATGGCATGGCAAAACAAGGCAAAAATGCAAAAGAAAAGAGAAAATGCCAAAAGAAAATCCGATTCACAAAAAAATAATCCTCACCTCTCAAAATAATCCTTTTTCCGACTTTTGCCGTGAAGAGCCTACCAAAGGACCGAGTCCCGAGGAAGGATGATAGCGGCATTAGTCGGTCTTCCCTCATTTTGCATGTTTTCCACCTTTTTACTTGGACTAGTTAGGCGGTTTTGGACACGGGACGACCCTCTTGGCTCACGCTAAAGGGGGCGGGGTCTCACTTACCTACAGTGTCGACTAACACCGTGGTTCTTCACTTCCCACTCCGCCGATCGTCCCGTAGTACGTTCTTAGAAGGTTAGGAGGAACCGAGGTAAGTTACCAACGTTTTTATTGCTTTGTCGTCATACTATTAGGGTTTAGTCCATCTTGGTTTGTATTGCTAGCTTGGGAACGTTGTCACTTACCTTGAGTCCTAAACCGGTGCTTCTTTCACCGCTTGTTTGAGGGAAGCGGTATTTCTTTTCTTTTGGGTGCAACCTTTTGTGTGGTTGTTTGTATGTTTGTTTGTTTATGTGTATTGTGTCCGGTTGCATCCACAGTTTTGTCGCAAGACCCCACTTGCCTTGCGGGGTGCACTTTACCTCTAAGTGCACTCGCGTGAGTTGAAAGGGCGTAGGGTGCGCTAATACCCATTCGGCTAGTATAATAGTTAGTATGTGCTTACTCGAGGGCGAGTAAGGGTTAAGTGTGGGGGAGTTGATAAGTGTGGTTTGTAGTGCCTATTTTGTAGTGTTTTGGTCCCATTTCCTTGTAGAATCGCTCCTTGGGAGCGGTTTAGGGACTTCTTATGCTTCCTTTAGTTCGTTTCAGGTTCCCGAGACTGATTTGGAAGAGTTGGAGCGATTCCGACTCGATACATACACATTTTGGAGCCAACGAGATAAAGGAACGATGACTTGATGCTTTGGAATCGACCCCGAGACCTTGGGACCCAATCCCGAGCCTCCGAAACCCGATCCCGAGTCCCGAGAATCGATGAGAAGTCCATGTGAAGCAAGGAGGAACCCTAAAGATCATATTGGAGGCCTACAAGACCCATCCCGACCGGGAAGGATGCCATCCCGACCGGGATGAGGTGTACAATAGAGAGGGCTCCTGTTTTGGGCCGTCCCGACCGAGACCATCTCCTCCCGGCCGGGACCGACACCCTCCCGACCGGGACCACCTCCTCCCGGCCGGGAAGGGCACCTGGCAGCCGCGCTTTGTTTCTTCTCTTCTCCCTTCCATTTGTAACCCTATATATACTCTTCCCTTGTTATGTTAAGCTTATGTTAGACATTACCCATGAACCCTAGCCTAGTTTTAGCATAGATTAGATTAGATTAGTGTAGATTAGTCTTTAGATTATCGTTAATCCTAGTTTAATGCTTGTAATTTGGGAATTCTTCAAGATCTTCACCAAGCTTGACAAACTTGGATGTTTGTATTGGGTTTTTCTCATCTATGCAAGTTTTCTTCCTCCTTTCATCTTCTAGTATGGTATAATCTCTTTTCCTTTATCTTAATCTTTGTTCCTCCATCCAAGTTTGCATCTTTGTTCATCTTATTGTTCCTAGTTCATAGTTATCACTAGTTTGTTTATGTTTGTTTTTATTCTTGTTTTGATGCTTCTTGTTCTTGTTAGTCTTAGTTGGATAATGTTAGAGTAGTGTTCTTGCTAGGGTTAGTAGGGTGATTAGGGTGTTAATTGGGTGATTAAGGGTTTGTTGGAGATGTGGGTGGAAGATTTGGGTTTCTTCTTGGTTGATGCATATGACATGTTTGATGAATTGCTTGAATGACTAAGTAAGTTAGATTGCTTGTTTTTTCTTGCCTTTCCCTTGTGGGTGTTAGTTGTTATGGGTTCGGTTCCCTCATTAAGTTGCGAGAGCCCGGTGAGGCGACCCCCAGGTTAGTCTAAGTTGCGACCGCCCGGATGCGATCTAGGCCATAACACGCTAAAACCCCGTTTGTCATATGTGTCGTCAAAATGGGTTCCATGAGGAACCTCTAGGTCGGTTTAAGTTGCGACCGCCCGGACCGACCTAGATTACCCTACTACCTCCTTCACTCTAGCTCTCCCTTGACCATTTCGTTACCCCTTTGACCCTGACCTAATCCTAGCCCGTTTCCTTGCTTGTTTCTTTCTTTAGACCTAGCTTAGTCCTAGCCTCCCCCTCCTTAGATTAGCTCGTCTTGAACCTAGTCCTAGACCGTAGCATACCTTAGTCCGACCTCCCGTCCCTGTGGATTCGACCCGACTTACCCTAGCTACCCCAGTTAGGATTAGCCGGTTTTTATTTGACGGTTGGGATCCACGACAAATCCCTTACCATCATTGACCTAGTAGCATGTTCAGGAATCATAATGCATTAAACCCCTTGCACAAATATTAAGTATTGCCTTTCCAGAATTGATCACTACAACAATTTTATACCATTGGTTGAAGTGACTGCCTAAGCGGTGCTTTGCTAATATGTGTGGACTGAGTAGGTGGGTAACAGTTACCCACATGTTCAGTCTAGTTTGCTTAACATTTCTATCATGTCAGACTTGGGCTTTGAGGCAAATAGTCGGTGTCATATGATGACTAATTCTGACGAACCAGAAATTACATAGAGATGTAATTGACAAGTTTATTGTCTACCTTTACTTTTGGAGCTTGAGCAGTGAGCCCAAGTTCACTTGAGCGACAAAAGGTTTAGGATCTTGGAATATTATGCGAACTTGAGGGTAGTTTGCATGATTTCATCGTAAAATTATTTAAGATTATTAATATTAATTATCGTTTTACTTTGCATATAATTGTAGTTGTAATTTAGTCCCTTTATCACATTTATTAAAGATGAGTTTGAATTGTTCAACCTTGTCGACTGGTATCTTGAGAATTGTTCTCAAAAAAAATAGAGATATGGATTTTGTCCTTATGAAGGATAATTTCGACAAATTATAACCTGTGCTAATGTATAGTATGGACTGTATAATTAGCGTCATGAAGATGACTACTATAAATACCAAAATCAGTTGTTTCAATAAGGGGAATCGTTCCCATTAAGTGAGAAAATGTTAAATATGATCCAATTTATCCATGTCATATGATGAATGATTATCTTGATAATCAGGAAATTTTCGATGCTTCTTTTTGAAAGATTAGTCCTAAGTTTCAATTGAATAAAATCGTTTCAATTAGTCCTAAGTTTGGGTCACTTTGTTATGAATAAAACATGTGACTTAATAAGGTTTCTCACCTTTTAGCATGAGTTGTTAAAAAAAATTGAACATTGTATCAAAAATGCAAATAATACTAATGTTCTATGAGTTCATTAAGAAAATTGCCTAAGATAATGATTGATGAATATAAGACGTTGGTTAAAGTAAAGGAAGAATAATTGTTGTCATACCCAAACTTGTTCCCAATTTTAGATTAGGTACGAAATTATTTATCATTAATGTATTGATTCAGTCATCAATGTAATGACAAATATATGACATTGGAAGATAGCTTTCTAGAAGTGTCTAGAGAATCTGCAAATCAATTGAAGTATGACTTCAGATGTATATGTTACTGGAGTAATTGTTACTTGCATTCTACTGTTTTGGTATAAGATACTAAATGCAACTATTACATTGTGGATGTGATGGCCCAAAGTGTAGGGTTACAACCCTTAAACCAAGGACCTGTTGCGAGTATTAACCGAAAAGACAAAAGAAGAGGGATAACAATTATACCTTATTTGCAGTGGAACAGCATATTAATAAGAAATATAATAAACCCAGAAATATATATAATCTCCACGGACTGAATAAATAGTCTCCACGGACAAGAATAAATAATCTCCACGGACAGAATAAAGCACCCCCAAACGTGATGCCTCTTTTGATATCCACACGGTACGGAACTGCGACGTATATGCTAGTATAATGTTATGTGAGACCGTCTCACAACTTCTCTATATCTGTCTTATAACTCCTTATAAGACGAATATATATTATGAGTCAATTCTCTTAATTCCATATATATATTATGAGTCAATACTCTTTATATCATCTCTTGGTTCATCATATTAACCTCCTTATATAGGAGATGAGAAGGTAGAATTAAGTTATTCCCGCAACTCTAATTACCATAATTAGATTATTAGTATAACTCTAATTACCATAACCTGACAACGCAGCTGAGTCCGTATTCCTACTGATCTGATATATTTAATATATCGATATATATACTAATATATCCCGTACACATTGTGTGTGACCCAATGGGCCCACTTAAGACTACCAGACATGTAACTCATTTACATGTCAATCCGACATCGACCTCTAGCAAGGCATATCGGATACATAGACTTAAGCGGGTTAATTCGTACGACAATGGACATAACTCCTTCAGTCACCCACTTGTACATGTCCTCTCACGAACAGCGTTAAGTCTCATTGCTACTATTGTCTCCAGTTGAGAATGAGGTAAGAAGAAGTGTCATCCTCACAAGTCTCAATCTTTTACTCGAATCTTTGAGTTGAGTTGTTAAAAGAGCACATAGATGACAATCATCCTATCTGAGCGCGGCCACACATTTGCACAAGTCACACTCTTCGAGTGGCCAAGAAACAATAAATTCCCTTTAATAAAGGAAGAGCAAATCTCCTCTTGTCTAACCACATACTATCACATGATCCATGCATGCCCAATAATCATCCATAGTCCCCTTTCACAGTTGACGAGGAATAGTATCAAAGCATACACATCACATGTACAGAATAGTCAAAGACTCAGTTCAAAAGACCATACAAGTTCATAACTTGTAAAGAACTTTACTGACACTAAGCGAAATCTTAGTAAAATCCTTTTCGCCGGATCTGTCTAATGCATGTTCTTAACATACACCCGTGTGCTTGGTTTAGTATCTCAATACCTATGACTCAAGGAACTTAGCCATCAACCAACTCACACACCAGTCATTTAAGGGTATTCAAATGTACCAACACAATACTCTGACTAGAGACGAAATAATTACATCATCCAAATAGAGTTCCAAGACTAAGTCACGTACTTAGTGATCTATTTCATCAATGTAAATTATTTAGGGACAAAACTCGGTTACATTAACCAAATGACAATATGTCATACATATATCAATTATCGAAATAACTCCCACTAAACCAAACACCTCTAAAAGTACTAAGACCACTCGCTCATGCGTCTTATACCAATCATAACAATATGATCTTTATGTAGAGGAGGTTTCGGGACATACAACATTTGTATCGGTTATTTACAAGCATATGATCAATCTACCTTTTCTCGATTAAGGTAAAATGTTAGTTTCATAAGCAACAAATTGCTTCATAAACTTTAAAGTTGAGTGTGTACTTGATTCGTAATCAAACGTCTATTTGCTTCAAAAGTAATTGAACACTAAAATTAGTTATAATACTAGTCATAAAGTTGTCCTTTGAAACCGTTCCAACACACAACTTATCATCCAAAAAAAATATACTGTGATTACAATCTCATGTCATCTTTGTCTATTTGGAAATATGAATCGTTGTAACTTGTTTACAATAATTCGCTTATCACATAATGCGCATCTCTTAAATAATTCCCCTTTTTGCTTCTCAAGCGCAAAGGAACAATTCTTAGATAGCATTCTAGTGACACTCACCAGATTAGTATCTACTTGTCACACGAGCACATAATAAACACATTTCTTTCAAAGTCTCATAGACTAAAGCAATCAAATGTCGTTTAGTTAGAGAAGTATGTCACTTACATACCACATCATAACGATAAGTGCACTCCCACTAGCCTCTTGTACACATTGTCTTTCTTCGTCTCAAAAGAAAACAAAGAACTTTGAATTACCACATTGAGAACGAAGATACTTGCTTCATGCTCCAATCAAATCAGAATACTCACATTTGCCTAGCAATTTTAATAATATGAAATTCATACGATGTGTCTCACACACATCATATTGCATCCCTTTCAAGAAATGTATTTCACATATATATGTCCAAAACTCATCATAATGAGTGATGACATTTAAAATGCTAAATCAATCTTAATAGACTTAAGCATAATGTTGTAAAAAGGTTTTTTCCATAGTCATTACTATGAGATTAATCCTTAACTACCAACTATCACTAGTACAAAAACTACCTACCGCAACGGTTAAAAACGGCATATCGCAACGGTCGTTGACCGTTGTATTCCACGGGGTTGCAATAGGTCGACCACTTATCGCAACAGTTCTAAAGCCGTTGGAAAAACATATTTTGCATTGGTTGAATAAAATAACCGTTGCTAAAGATGTACATTTTGCATCGGTTGAAATTGTAACCGTTGCGAAAAGTTCATATATCGCAACGGTTGTAAAGAGTGACCGTTAAAAAAAGTGTACATTTTGTATCAAAAGTATACATTTTGCATCGGTTAGCATCAGTAACCGTTGCTTGAAGTGGTAATAAATTAGCATCAATCAATACAAATGACCGTTGTAAAAAGTTTTTAAAAAAAAGAATAATACAACTACTGTACACGATTGAACCATAACATTACATAAATAATCTTATTCAACTACAAAAGTAAAAAGTTCGCACCAATAATCGCACCTCAACCACGAACAATTAACTAGTAATGCATGTATATATGTATATATGAAATCCATCCAATTACATATGGAGTACGTTACATTAATAATCATGCACAACCATAAAATTAAATACATAATAGTAGGAGCGATTGTTCTTTAAAAAATGCCGAACTAATGAAGTTGTGTATACATATAGAAGAAAATCCATATATTCTAATTCATATGATATACCAATATTATATCTACGACCAATTCAAGCCAAAGAAATAAGTAGCCCACAAATCTTGAACCTCATTCATCTCTTCAACTGTATAAGCATTCTTCGTTAAACATATACGAGTACAGTATAAGTAACCAAAATCAATTATTCTTATATTTTTTTTTAAAATCAATCAAATAAAAAAATCCAATGATTGGAAATTAAACGTCAAGTGAAAATATTTAACTAATAAATTACCTTCTTATGATCTTCGATGTTCCGATATTGTCGAAGTATATCTAACATGTACTGCATGACATAATAGCCACACTCCGTGCTTCCATTCTGTTGATGACATTGGGAAAAATACATTGACGCAACATTAAGTGTGACATGAGAAACGGCAAAACTACATTGAAACACAAATGAGAGAATCCAAAAAAAAAATACGATCAAGAAAAAGGGTTACTAGCATTCTAATCCACTTGTCTAAAACATGAACATACCACACCCACCCTTCTTATTATCATCTCATCGTATTTCAATCATTATATTCAAACACACACCCATAAGGCAAACCAACAAGTTGAATCATTAATCAACACAAATCATCAGTTCAACTTCACATTATCGAACTTACACAAACCAACCTAAATAAGCGTATATGCACCCAAATTTGTAGAATTGACAAACAATTAACTCAATGCACAACCGCGAAAAATGTTGATGATGACAACTTACTTCAATGTTGCTCCATTTAATTGACGAGCCTGGTTTCGATGTCAAACCTCCACGAGCGGTCTTAAAAGTTCGAAATGCACTACGCCTCAAAAAAAAAATATATGGAAAAAAATATCAATCTAAATGAAAGTTTGATTTTTTTTTTTATAAATACATAGGTGTTATAGCTTCATCAAAATACTGACATCTGTATTAGTTGTTTAAATGATGCATCACGCTTTATGCTCGCCATTGGATCATAAAAACATGCCCCATGAATGAGTGAAAAGATAATGGCTGCCATCCAAAGTTTTATGTACAATGACAAAGGACAAATATAAAATTAGCCACATAGGGAGTATAACATTATTGTGGAGAATTGAATTATTCAAGAAAAAAGAAGTATTGAACTTTGGTAAAAACATACTTACTCTTGACAAAAAGAAACTAATATGATATCAACACTACCCATCTTAAGCAAACTACACTCCACATATTCATTATTGCATGACTGCATTTCTTATCTTATCCTAGCCGAGACATAATTGTTGAACACAAAAATTCAACTTTAGGCAAGACTTCATTTTTCTTCTCTTCATAGAGCTTTTGTAAAAATCTTGTGCATATGAATCATACAAGAAATAATCAAATATTCTTACCTAAAACAATATTCAACCATATAAACTCTAATGAACCATGAAGTAGAGGCATATTGTAGGGTTACAACCCTTAAACCCAAGGACCTGTTACGAGTATTAACCAAAAAGACAAAAGTAGAGAGATAACAATTATACCTTATTTGCAGCGGAACAACGTATTAATAAGAAATATAATAACCCAGAAATATATATATATATAATCTCCACGGACAAAATAAATAATCTCCACGGACGGAATAAATAATCTCCACGGACAGAATAAATAATTCCACTAACAGAATAAAGCACCCTAAATGTGATGCCTCCTTTGGTATCCACACGGGTAGGAAACTGCGACGAATATGCTAGAATAAAGGTACGTGAGACCGTCTCACAACTTTTCTCTATATCTCTCTTATAACTCTTTATAAGACGAATATACTATGAGTCAATACTCTTTATTCCATATATTGGTTCATCATATGAACCTCCTTATATAGGAGATGAGAAGGTAGAATTAGGTTATTACAATAACTCTAATTACCATAATTAGATTATTACTATAACTCTAATTACCATAACCCGACAACGCAGCTGGGTCCGTATTACTACTGACCCGATATATTTAATATATCGATATATTTTAATAATATCCCGTACACATTGTGTGTGACCCAATAGGCCCACTTAAGACTACTAGACATGTAACTCATTTACATGTCAATCCGACATCGCCCTCTAGCAAGGCATATCGAATACATAGACTTAAGCGGGTTAATCTGAAGGACAGTGGACATAACTCCTTCAGTCTCCCACTTGTACATGTCCTCCCGAGAACGGCGTTAAGTCTCTTTGCTACTATTGTCTCCAATTGAGAATGAGGTAAGAAGAAGTGTCATCCTCACATGTCTCAATCTTTTACTCAAATCTTTGAGTTGACTTGTTAAAAGAGCAGATAGATGACAATCATCCTATCTGAGCGCGACCACGCATTTGCACAAGTCACACTCTTCGAGTGGCCAAGAAACAATAAATTCCTTTCAACGATTAAAGGAAGAGCAAATCCCCTCTTGTCTAACCACATCCTATCACTTGATCCATGCATGCCCAATAACCATCTATAGCCCCCTTTCACAGCTGACGAGGAATAGTATCAAAGCATACACATCACATGTACAGAATAGTCAAAGACTCAGGTCTAAAGACCGTACAAGTTCATAACTTGCAAAGAACTTTACTGACACTAAGCGAAATCTTAGTAAAATCCTTTTTGGCGGGTATGTCTAATGCATGTTCTTAACATACACCCGTGTGCCTGGTTTAGTATCTCAATACCTATGACTCAAGGAACTTAGTCATCAACCAACTCACACACTAGTCATTTAAGGGTATTCAGATGTCCCAACACAATACCCTGACTAGAGACAAAATAATTACATCATCCAAATAGAGTTCCTAGACTAAGTCACGTACTTAGTGATCTATTTCATCAATGTAAATTATTTAGGGACAAAATTCGGTTACATTAACCAAATGACGATATGTCATACATATATCAATTATCGAAATAAGTCCCACTAAACCAAACACCTCTAAAAGTACTAAGAGCACTTGCCCATGCGTCTTATACCAATCATAACAATATGATCTTTATGTGGAGGAGGTTTCGGGACATACAACATTTGTATCGGTTATTTACAAGCATATGATCAATCTACCTTCTTTTAATTAAGGCAAACTGTTAGTTTCATAAGCAACATTTGCTTCATAAACTTTAAAGTTGAGTGTGTGCTTGATTCGTAATCAAACGTCAATTTGCTTCAAAAGCAATAGAACACTAACTTTATTAGTCATAAAGTTGTCCTTTGGAACCGTTCCAACACACAACTTCTTTTCCAAAACAAAATTTACTGAGATTACAATCTCACGTCATCTTTGTCTATTTGGAAATATGAATCGTTGCAACTTGTTTACAATAATTCGCTTATCACATCATGCGCATCCCATAAATAATTCCATTTTTGCTTCTTAAGCGCAAATGAACAATTTTTAGATAGCATTCTAGTGACACTCACTAGATTAGTATCTACTCGTCACACGAGCACATAATAAACACATTTCTTGCAAAGCAATCAAATGTCGTCTAGTTAGAGAAGTATGTCACTTTCATACAAAATCATATCAATAAATGCACTCCCACTAGCCTCTTGTACACACTTTGTCTCTCTTCGTCTCGAAGGAAAACAAATATCTTTGAATTACCACATTAAGAACGAAGATACTTGTTCCATGCTCCAATCAAATCGGAATATTCACATTTGCCTAGCAATTTTAATGATACGAAATTTATACGAAGTGTCGCACACATCATATTGCATCCCTTTCAAGAAATGTATTTCATATATATATGTCCAAAACTCATCATAATGAGTGATGACATTCAAAATGTTAAATCAATCTTAATAGACTTAAGTATAATGTTGTAAGAAGGGTTATTCATAGTCATTACTATGAGATCAATCCCTAACTACCAACTATGCTTTATAGATAATCTTATATCAATCCACATCATCTTTATATTGAAGACTATTCTTCACTATAAGACCATTTAACCAAAGTCTATACTTGGTAGTTATGGTATATATGGAATCTATTAGATTTTATGTGACTTTTGGAGTCCTTGCCCATTATTGTTTCATCATAGGTCAAACCTATGTAGGATAATATTTTCCAGCTAAGATGATCATGACTTTTCATGGATGCATCAATACCCTCTTCAACAGTTGTAGAGAATTCCTGGTAATCTTGAACAATTCAAGGTCGAATCTACTCCCACTGTTTCTATTAGAAATCACATATTTTAAAAGAAAAATATCACTCCATGCAACAAAAAAATTTTGTTCTTTGGATGATTTGTAGAATTAACATAATATCCCTAATAAAACACATGTCATAATTGAATCTAAGTTCTAGAAAATGATTTTCTTTAAACTTTAAGACTTGATAACTAAGAAAAGACTTTTTAAAACATTTTCAATCCATATCTCATATGGTGTCTATTCTCTGACTTACATGGACAATCTCATCAATATTGTACAAAGACTTTTATAGTGCATAACTTTCTAAAGCGTCAATAAAATCTGCATATGACTCATCATAGACCAAATCATATCAAATATGGTTCGATGTAGTTTGAAACATTTTTCACTACTTCTAAGATGATCACAATCTTTTAGTTCAATTCCTCCATGTTTCAATCATATCGAACAAAACCATACGTGTTACCCATTTTGCAACATCACTAGTTAAACTCACACGTATCTGTATGTGTGTGGTCTAACAAGTCTAAGTACTCTCCCACTACAATTAATAGGAGTTACTTGTAATGTCATTTATCCATCTAAACAAGATCCATTTACCTCAGTTAATCCTTATCAATAAGGTTTATAATTTCATCATTATGAACTTATTTTTATGTCTCTTGTCTCATGGATTAAGGACAATGCCATAATAGGTAAAACTCGTGTCGAGGGATGGAACCTTTTGATTGTTATGTTACAATTAAAAGCATTCACTACTAGGAATGTAGAGCCCAACAAACATGTTAGCATTATTGTACCTCATATTCTTGCAAGGTATAGAACAACAATTGTTATACTTTTATTAAAACTTTTCATGCCCATACATGAAACAGAATCAATATTCTTGCTTATGACTTGTACAAGAATAACATTTATTCAATTCCAGTATTCAACTTTATGGTAAAATTAAGTGATTTTTCTTTTATATATGAAACAACAACGTTTGTCCATTTCATCATAAAACACTTCACTTATATACCATTATTCTACCCTCTTTGAGCCATCACATCCACAATATAATTGTTGCATTTGGTATCTTATACCAAAATAGTAGAATGCAAGTAACAATTACTCTAGTAACATACACACCTGAAGTCATACTTCAATTGATTTGCAGATTTTCTAAACACTTCTAGAAAGCTATCTACCAATGCCATATATTTGTCATTACATTAATTTACATTAATGACTAATAAAATCGTACCTAATTTAAATTTGGCAACAACTTTGGGTATGATAACAATTATCCTTCCCTTACTTTAGCCAACATCTTAGATTCATAATCATTATCTCAAGCAATTTTCTTAATGAACTCATAGAACATTAGTATTATTTGCCTTCTTGATACAATGTTCAATCATCTTTTAACATCTCATGCTAAAAGGTGAGAAACTTTATTAAGTCACATGTTTATTCATAATAAAGTGACCTAAACTTAGGACTAATTGAAAGGATTTCAATTCCTAATTCTTTAGAAAGAAGCATCCAACATTTCCTGATTATCAATATAATCACGTCATCGTATGAGATATGGATTAATTAGATCATCTTCAATATTTTCTCACTTAATGGGAACTGTTACCTTTTATTGAAACAATAGATTTTGGTACTTATAGTCATCTTCATGACTCTAATTATATAGTCTGTACTGTACATTAGCATTGGTAATAATCTATCGGAATTATCCTTCACAAGGACAAAATCCGTATCTCTAATGTTTGAGAACAATTCTCAAGATACCAATCAACGAGGTTGAACAATTCAAACTCATCTTTAATAAATGTGATAACTAACTAAATTACAACTATATGTATATGCAAAGTAAAACGATAATTAATATGAATAATCATAAACAATCTTAAGATAAAATCATGCAAACTACCTTCAAGTTCGCATAATATTCCAAGATCCTAAATTTTTTGTCGCTCAAGTGAACTTGGGCTCACTGCTCAAGCTCCAAAAGTAAAGGTAGACAACAACATTGTCAATTACATCAATATGTAATTCTTGGTTCGTCGGAATTAGTCATCATATGACACCAACTATTTGCCTCAAAGCCCAAGTCCGACTTGATAGAAATGTTAAGCAAACCAGATTGAACCTGTGGGTAACCGTTACCCACCTACTCAGTCCACACACATCGGCAAAGCACCGCTTAGGCAGTCACTTCAACCAATGGTATAAAATTGTTGTAGTGGTCAATTCTGGAAAGGCAATACTTAATAATATTTGTGCGAGGGATTAAATGCATATGGGTCCTAACCATACCACTAGGTCAACTTACAAGGCAACCTATTAGTTCTAAACACACAATTCACAAGTCTAAACAATAAAATTTATGCATCGTATGACATAATTATTCAATTATCATTGTGATTTGCGCATAAAACAAGTTAAAAGATCTCATATTTTGATTCATAATCATATTAAAATTCATAATTGCTATTTGTTTGACCAATTTCACCAATCTCTTTCATTTTTCCAACTATGAGAAACAATTCCCCACCCAGAAAAATTGAACGGATATACAAAACTCGATTCACAATCGATCCGCAACTTATAATTGTCATATAGATAAACAATTCATCAAAATCAAATAAGACTCGAGAAACTCTTTTCCCAACCTATTTAGAAAACTAATTTTTCATTGATTCAAAAAAATAGAAGTATAATCCATGTTGATTCATAATCAGCACACAAACGCAAGAAAACGACTTTTCTTAAAAGCGTCGCCCGACCCGACACCATGTCGTCCGAGTAAATATTGTGTCGTCTTGGTCAAACCTTTGCCGCCCGGGTCATCCCGTTCCAACCGGGACACACCCGTGCCAACCGAGTCATACTCGTGCCAACCGAGTCACACTCGTGCCAACCGAGTTGGTTTCTTTTCGTTCCGTCTCCACTATAATTAAAACGAATCATGTCCTAATCTTATTAGGTCTCATCGTCAATGATAAATTCTAGTAATTTTACCCAATTTCATTCGAATCTTGACCTAATCTAATTAGTCTCATCGTCAACAAAGAAATTTGGGATTATAGTGGGTCAATTTAGGGCAAAATTAAATTAAAACATAATCGATATTAGATCTTAAATTAATTTTACGAGTCAATTTTAGAATTTAACCGATTAAATTCACAAATTAAAACAAACCCTAAACTTGATCGAAAATCTCATAGAGTAGCCGCAATATCAATGTAACTATTACAAATTATTACTCAAATATGATATAAAATATTATCACGGTAATGATTATCAAATAATCGAACCAATGTACACATGATATTATCAAATAATCACTTGTTATACGCACATGTTAACCTATGCACGCTCACAATACACAAAGCAATACAAACAATAGTCAAACCAAAGAGTGCGGCAGCCGACAGTGAGTAATATCAATATGGCAACATCAATGCTAATTAAATTAACATGCGGAAATTAATATAACAACGAGAACAATTCTCGGACGAATAAAATAATGAAATTAATATGCGCGTAGAATCCCTCATAACCAATTATGAGCCATAGATTCAGGTCTATCTGATTAATACTACGTAACAGAGGCTCTGATACCACTGTAGGGTTACAACCCTTAAACCCAAGGACCTGTTACGAGTATTAACCGAAAAGATAAAAGTAGAGAGATAACAATTATACCTTATTTGCAGCGGAACAACGTATTAATAAAAAATATAATAACCCAGAAATATATATATATATATATATATATATATATATATATATATATATATATATATAGAGAGAGAGAGAGAGAGAGAGAGAGAGAGTGAGGATCCGGTGAGTCTCCCTCTTTAGATGAGTCCGTCCTTTCAATCTGGACCACACAATCAAACAAGATTGAATGGCTGAGATTGGACCACGTCATTAAGGAAGAGTAACAAGGCTGCCTTTGCATACACAAACATCATAACTCTTTAATTCCATATTACTGTGATATTATTACTGTGACATTATTACTGTAATTCCTTATTACTGTGACAGTGTCACAGTAAGATATTTGTGTTACTGTAATAGTGCTATGTTACTGTAACAGTGCTACTGTTAATCTCATGTTAATGTTACTTTGTAGTGTCAATTGATAAATGAATTTGACATTATTACTGTGACATTATACTGTGATTCCTTATTACTGTGACAGTGTCACAGTAAGATATTTATAACTCTTTAATTTCATATTACTGTGACATTATTACTGTTGTTGTGAAAGAAAGAAGAGAAAGTAGAAAGAGATAAAGTGAATGAGAGAAATCAGAGAGGTGTTTATTCATCCCATCAGGGGGCATATATATAGTACATTGTACATCTAGGGTTACATCATAGTGGGCTATAAGGCCCAATGGACATCCACATATTATGTTTCATAACACTCCCCCTTGGATGTACATCACTAAAAAAAATGCCTCGTTAAAACCTCGACTAAAAAAAACCAGTGGGAAAAACACTAGTAAAGGAAAAAGAGTACATAAATCTTCATACACGCATAACAGACTGCCTCATTAAAACCTTTCCATGGAAAACCCAGTGGGACAAAACCATGGCTTAGGAAAAAGAGTACAGCGCGTGGTTACTTCCCCTGATAATTACACAACTTGATATTTAATGAAAATAATTCATGTCTTCATGGAACTTCACGACGACGTTGAAATGGATTGTAGTAACTGACAAACTTGGTATCTTCAATCAATAGGAATCTTTGATAAGTTCAGTATCATATTTCTTCGGAGCTTGCAATCTGGACATAATCATTTATGACTCCTTGATGTATAACCAAATATGTATCTCGTCATTAAAATTATGACGATCATAACTATAGCGTATTAACACGTCTATATCGCTACCTCGTTAAAAACCTTGCTAGGAAAAAACCAATGGGACAAAAACCTAGTCGAAGGGAAAAAGAGTGTAGCTAACATTATTTCTCAACTGATTATCTTCAGGAGAATCAATCCGATTTTATCTTAAATAATAATTTATTTTTCTTATCATTGTACGGATTGACATACTTATTGTAGCATTTCACTCCATGATTTTCCAACTATTATGGCGCTTCTGGACCATAAATTATTTTCACATGACAAGAAATTTAATCATGTATGATTTCTCATACGCTCAAACTTCAAGCTGAGACAATGAAACCGTGCATTCACACCATACCACATGCATGTTGAATGCTTTCATAAATACACTTACGTGTAGAGGTTCATATATACTTAATCACGAGTCCTTCAGGAACTCATTCGATCAACCACTGTCATGTGCTGATAATTTATAATATAAGCTCCTTCCCCGAATACTTATCAATCTTGGAGTATGATCTCCTTTTAAACATATATCCTGCAATATATAACAATAATAATCTCGTGCATGCATGTAATAATATGAATAATGCTTGATAATGTATATTCTAAATTGATGCAACGATGCAATCTTAAACTAATATGCAATGATAAAATATCTATATTACATGCACATGAGACACAAATGCAAACTGTACAGTATATTCACCAATATTCATAATTGGATTGACTTCATGTCAATACGTGGACTTTAAGTCCATGAGCTCAATCTTAACCATGGATTGTACGTCAACAATCAAAATGGATTTTTATATAAGATCCCTATTAGGGTCGAATGCGCGCAACTATTATTCGGTTTCACGAATTAATATATCGATATAATCTCTTATCATCAGTACTGATTATTGATATCTGAATCTGAATATATGTGGTACCAATCTTTTTATGTAAGCCATCTATTATCTTCAGATATCTATCCACTTCGGGACATTCAATTTCATTACTCTTTACGAGTACCAACTGCACATGCTTGCCATTTTCTTTATAACAAATGAACCGAATAAGACCCTCACACTATATCATGTGTGATTATTGAAAATTTGGCAAGAATCTCAATGTTCATTACATCTATTATTCACGACTGATCTATAGCTCGCTACACCACAAGGAGGGTGAATCTGTCTATAGTCAAATAATAAATTTCAATGTATAACATATTTAATAAGGTAATCAAGCTGATATATCATCATATACATCATCATAACACAATGATCAAATCATTATTCATATTTCATGAACCTCTAATTGATGTATTTCATATTCAAAAGAAGTCTCTGAACTTCTGGTTCAGTTGGGATCAACATTATTTGTTTCTTTTTACCAGCTTATTCTTATCAATCTCCCCCTAAGGTGGTAAAAACTATCATTACCGGATAGATTTAAAGGGCAATATCCACCTTAGAATTCGTCTTATATTTCATAGACTTTATCAACTGATTCTCTTAAGTAAAAATAATATATTTGGGAGCTCAACTTAACGCAGTTGGTTTTTCACGTGCTGAATTAAAATTGCCCATTTGGGAGATCACCGTGTTCACATAATATTTACATTGTAAACTTTGATTACATGAACTACTTGTAAAATTCTCTGTGACTATAGGTCACATAATTAAAACCTTAAAGGTCAATCGGATATGGACATTCATCTCCATTATCCAACTACGAATAGTATTTAGATCTCCAATATTTCACATACTCAATCTCAGTGTATTGTCTTGCCTTGAATATAATTTTAATGGTACACTAGAGAGTTTGATCAGCACGCCATTAAATTATTTCAAGATAAACATCAGGTTTATCGAAACGGGTGTAACAAGAACCCGGATGGCATCAAATTGTCACATCTTCAATATTTTTGTGTCAACTTTACCAGTTGATTGATTCTCATTCTGCTAAACTTCTGTTTAGCTACATTCTATGTATGTGCACAATAATTTTTCTCATATTGCCATAGCAAATAATAAATGTGACATAACACAACTGGTGTCTAATATAATAGGCAAGATCCGTCAATATTCCTTCCCGGAATATGATTATATTACTCTTAGAGTAATTCAATTCCATGTGATAATTATAATGACTTTAAATTGATCATTAATAAATTGATCATTTATTTGACCATATAAATACATGGTCGCGTTATCACATTGCATTCACAAGATATTATGATCTTTACTATATCGTTTCCGGTAAAAATATCAGAGTTTTTTTAAATAAACACATAATTAACATATTCACCTCCTTGCACTTATTCAGTGTCGGTAACATAATTTTCATCACTTAATCAATATTTTATTCGATGCCATATTTGTTTCACGAAATAATGGACGTTAATCGAATATTTTGTTCATGTCATATCCATTACCAGGAAAAATGACTATTAATCACCTATATATATACGAGACTCACGATTTTAATATCGCATTAATTTGCTCAACCATGACCATTCGCTTCAGGAAATGGTTTATATTATTTTGATACGAATATCAACTGTTAAAAATATCTCATACTTTGCAAACATCCGTGAATAAACATCTAGTTTATTCTTTATTTTTATACTTAAAATAATATTCACTACACGCAAAACGAAAATTTGTAAGACACCGTGAATTTCACGTCAATGTTTCAATATTGGTCAACAATTCAACACTATGATTTCTCGTCATAGGTTCAGTATAGGTAATTACTATGAATTTCAGGTCATAGTGTGCGTGTCAAAATTTCAACTCGTATATAATTTTTCTTCCTCTCATATCGAACTTCGCGTATATGAGGGTCACATGATTCTTCATGAGTTATGTACTTTAATTGACCGAATCAGGCTCAATTAAGGCCGCATTATCATTAGGCTCAATTAAGGCCATAACATTTGGCTTATTTTTCTGCCACGTTCTCGACATCTGCTTCAGATAGAGTCTTTATCGAATGTCACATTCACTCCAGGGAATGAACTCATCCAATTGAAAGAGATTCGTCATTTTTCAATATTAATTACTCCGTATATTATATTATTCTGTTCAACTTCGGATGAACATGAAATTAATCCAGAGGATTTCTCATGACCTCTCTTTACGATATCTTGTCTTCAGGACAATAATAAGTGGTATTAAATACAGTACAATTTCATGTACTTTCTCTCCCACATAATTATTATTTCAATTTGAAATTGATATGAAAATGGTACAATTTCATGTAATTTACTAGTATAAATTTTATAAATTTCAACTTTAAAGTGATATTTATCTCGGTACAATGTCATGTACGTACTCACGCGGAGTATATTTTTCACGATACAATGTCTTTGAGGCTTCTTTATTTCCTCGATCGTCTATACTTCAGGTATACAATCTTTTATGAAACTTGTATCTAAAATATTTGTTACCATACAGAATAACATTATTTTCAATGCTCATAATTAAAAATTAAATAGTTTTGGAACTTCAGGTCCAAAACTATATGAGCATTATCTTATGGATATTAAGATTGAAATTGATCCATAGATATATACAGTCTATGAGACTAAATTAAATTGAAAGATAGAAAACGTCATATCCTCATATGAACTCCTCGTATTTTGGATTATTGCCTCCAGAATAGATGCATTCATAACTACGGTCTATAAGACCGATTTATCAATCAAACATCTTCTATTAAAAGAAGAAAATCATAACTTTGACATCTTGTCATAATTTTTTTTCTCTCTTGATAATATTATCAAGATCATTAATATCAATAATTCTTTTCAAGAATATATATTTCAGAACAATAAATTCAGAGTTCGTGTATCAATTATCGAGAAAGTTAAACAAGTTAGAACCACTTGGATTTCACCGAAAGAAAGGACTTAAAATGAAAACACAATAAGCAATATAAGAATTTTCATGAATTGCTTATGACAATAGAAAAGAAAAAGGGATATAAAAGGAAAACGCAATAAGCAACTAAGAATTGCTCATGAACTAGGTCAAAATAAATAAATAAATAAAAACACAATAATAATAATAAAAAAAACATGCCACGGACTCAAGGCCATGATAAAGAAATTTATTGTTGTGATGTATTTCTTGCGGCATGTAGACATGTAGCAGAGATGATAATTGAATTGAATTGCCCATGTAGGAGATAAAAGTAATTCCTAAACATACGAATATATGCACAATGTATGAACTGCGCTCTATAAGTAGGAATATATGGTTGATCCCATAAATTATACTCGTACTATGCAATTACGATTGACACAGAAACGATTTCCATAAAATAAAAACAATAAAATTAGGGTTAGATACTCGTATATATATGGATATGAACGAGTCACCGCACAAGATATGTCAGTTATCATATAAATGTATAATTGACGAGTAGAAGTTAATTACGAAGTCGGTTATCATATGAAATTATGATACCTTACTCGTAAAAGTAAAAAAAAAAATTAGGGAATAAAAAAATTAAGGTAGAGATTCGTGCTGATAACGTGTTGTGAAAGAAAGAAGAGAAAGTAGAAAGAGATAAAGTGAATGAGAGAAATCAGAGAGGTGTTTATTCATCCCATCAAGGGGCATATATATAGTACATTGTACATCTAGGGTTACATCATAGTGGGCTATAAGGCCCAATGGACATCCACATATTATGTTTCATAACAACTGTGACATTATTATTGTAATTCCTTATAACTGTGACACTGTCACAGTAAGATTTTTGTGTTACTGTAATAGTGTTCTGTTACTGAACAGTATTACTCTGACATTATTATTGTAATTCCTTATTACTGTGACAGTGTCACAGTAAGATATTTGTGTTACTGTAATAGTTTTTTTTTTAATAAAAAAAAATAGTGTTCTGTTACTGTAACAGTAAGATTATATACGATGAAGATGACGCTGAAATTGAATCTCAGCCATTCATGTGATTTGATCATGTGGCTGTGATTTGCGGGACAGACTCATTTAAAGAAGACCAACTCACCGGATGCATATATATATATATATATATATATATATATATATATATATATATATATATATATATATATATATATATATATATAATCTCCACGGACAGAATAAATAATCTCCACGGACGGAATAAATAATCTCCACGGACAGAATAAATAATTCCCACGACAGAATAAAGCACCCCAAACATGATGCCTCCTTTGGTATACACACCGATATGAAACTGCGACGAATATGCTAGTATAAAGGTACGTGAGACCGTCTCACAACTTCTCTCTATATCTCTCTTATAACTCTTTATAAGACGAATATACTATGAGTCAATACTCTTTATTCCATATATTGGTTCATCATATGAACCTCCTTATATAGGAGATGAGAAGGTAGAATTAGGTTATTACAATAACTCTAATTACCATAATTAGATTATTACTATAACTCCCTAATTACCATAACCCGACAACGCAACTGGGTCCGTATTACTACTGACCCAATATATTTAATATATCGATATATATTAATAATATCCCGTACACATTGTGTGTGACCCAATGGGCCCACTTAAGACTACCAGACACATAACTCATTTACATGTCAATCCGACATCGACCTCTAGCAAGGCATATCGGATACATTGACTTAAGCGGGTTAATCCGTAGGACAGTGGACATAACTCCTTCACATATACATTATTATCCACTATCTCTTTTTCTATTTTATACTATACGACACTAAGGCATTGGAGCATTAGTATGCATATCACTACTTTAGACAAAGTGATTGCTTGTTAAAACCCCATTATATTGTTCTAATCCAAAAGATGTTACTTACATAAAATTCATATTCATATTAATTATTATTTGTCATGCTGAACTTCTCCTATAAAATACCAAAATAAAACATTCCACTTGTTGCCAGAAAACAACAATACTAGAACAATTATCTAAAACAAATCAAAAATCTAAGGGTTATTTAACGACAATAATATCAACTATAGAGCGTATTCCCAAAATAATACCAATTTCAATAAATCCGAGAATAATACGTATTATTGGAGTAGTTAAACAAGAGTACTATAAGTGACTTATCAGGTCACCTAATTAATATTTAACCTGTTACTTATCCTCCATCCTCTTCCTTAGACTCGGATAACGAGTGAACCGTGTCAGGTCAGCTTCGGGTCAGGTCAGCTTCGGGTCAGGTCACTTTCAGATTATAATAATCGGGTTGACTTCGGGTCGGGTCGGAAAATTTCGGGTTGGGGTCATTCTTGAGTTTGCTGTTTTCAACTTTTTTAAGGATATCAACTAGTTTTCTATAATAATAGTCGGGTCAGTTTCGGGTTGGCTCGGCTGAAAATCATGCTTCAGTTCGAGTGTCGGGTCGGTTTCAGTCTGGCTTATTCGGGTCGGGTTAGTTTTCTCAAGTCTGCTCCTCCTTACTTCTCTCCTTCATCCTCTCTCTCCATTACCCTTCATCCTTCTTCCGTTTTTTTCTATACGTTTCGTTTAGATGAACGCGTTGGTTTTGGTGTAGGATTGTGTTGTTAGTTAGATTTGGTGAGGTTGAAGGAAGAGGAAGACCGAAGACGTTAATGACGTTTAATGTCTCGTATACTGAATAAGTGAAAAAGAGTGAACATGAAACAAATTAAAGGCGAAAAAGCAAGGTGAACGAGTTCTACCGTTAACTGGTCATCTATACTACTCTGATTTAACAACTCCAAAAATACGTTTTATTCTCAGATTTATTAAAATTGAAATTATTTTTGGAAGACGCTCTATAGTTGATATTATTGCCGTTAAATAAAATTAAAGGTGAAAAAGGAAGGTGGAAGGGTTCTACAGGTAACCGGTCACCCATACTACTCTCGTTTAACTACTTCAATAATACGTATTATTCTCAGATTTATTAAAATTGATATTATTTTGGGAAGACGCCTTATAGTTGGTATTATTGTTGTTAAATAACCCAAAATCTAAAAGATATAATACAAAAAATAATAATCCTAACAATAATAAGTTTATTATTAGTAATATATATCACAATGGACTACTCAAATCAACTTAAATAATAACCGTGAGAACTAGATAATTACACTTGTAAGGGCTCTAGTTACACTTTTGAGGAAGACAAAATTGAGGAGTAATTGGGGTACGTGTCCATCTTGTCGGTCGGCAGGCTCCCTATCATCAAGTTTAGCTAAGTTAGTTCTCACGGTTCTTATTGAACTATAGGTTCTCATGAACTATATCATCATGGTGTTTTTATATTATTAGTCATACAAAATTTGTGATTATTAGTCATACAAAAATTTGTGGTTATTATTAATGATCTTTACCGTCGTATGGTCAATTATTGTAAAACATATTAATAAAAAATTATATATTATTAAAAGTATGTGAGTGTTTTCACAATAAATTTATTGTGGGACCGTCTTACGATAATTATTGTGAGACATACTAATAAAAAAAATATTAAAAGCAACTCCCTTATATGTAATTAAAAAATAAACAAGTAACCACCCATGTTATGAGAGATCTCACAATAACATTATTGTGAGATCGTCTCATTTGAAAAATTGTGGTGACTAGGTGAGCGATCTCACAATAACAAGAATTTGTGATTATATTATTCAATGTCATAATGGTCGTCGTTTTAAATATTATACAAAATGTTTTCGCAACGGCCTCAAATCATGACTAATGCGGTTAAGTTTTATATACGTATACATTTCGCAATGGTCATAATAGTCGTCGTGTTAAATATTATACAAGACGTTTTCGCAACGGTCGTAAATCTTAACTGATGCGGTTATATTTTACATTCATATATATTTTGCAACGGTCATTATGGCCGTCATTTTAAATATTATACAAAACGTTTTCGCAACGGTCGTAAATCCTGACTGATGCGGTTATATTTTAAACATATATATCCACTACTACAAATCCCCTACTTTCTCGACGCTTTAGCATCGACACTTTTATACGCGTCGACCAATTTCCCACCCGTATAAGCATCGTATTCCTAATTTATGAACTAAAGACTAAAAACCCACTAAACACGCCCACCCATAATTTCAATTTACCGCTTTTCTCGGAAACAAACATTTCAATCTAGCGCTCTACACATTCTAACCCTAATTCTAAACTGCTCTATCCAATATTCTAACCCTAATTCTAAACTGGTCTATTGAATTCATCTTCTTTAATTATCAAATCTTCAATCAGTTATCCTGATTATCATTACTTTCAATTAGGGGTGTTCAAAAATTGACCCGGACAGGCAAACCGGACCGGACCGGACCGTATGGTCCGGGTCGGTCCAGACCGGGACACGTACCGGTCCGGTCTCCGGGTCCCAAAAAAGTTGGTAACCGGTCCCCGGTCCGGTCCGGTCCGGTCCACACTTTAAAAAATATCAAATTTAGTGTATTTTTACGGTCCGGTCCGGTCTTAAGAGGGTCCGGTCCGGTCCGGGTTTCTTTGTTAACCGGTCCGGTCCGGTCCGGGTTTCTTTGTTAACCGGTCCGGTCCGGTCCGCGTTTCTTTGTTAACCGGTCCGGTCCGCGGGTTTGGGTTTTTTGGGTTTCCGGTCCGCGGGTCAAACCGGTCCGGTCCGGTCCGGGTTTGGACCGGTGAACACCCCTACTTTCAATCCCCTTTTCATTACGTTCACAATGGTGAAGGATATGGTGGACCAGTCTGGTTTGAGAAGATGATGGCAAAGTTAGTCGCGCACGGGGGCTCGATGGCGGCCCAGTCTGGTTTGAGAAGACGACGGCAGTGCAGATGGACAAGCAGGGGCCGCCTGTTGAGCTATTGACTATCGTGCATCGATCACCTAGAGTACAGTATATATCAGCCTCAAATTTTTGTGTATTATCTGATAATGTGTGAAAATTTGACAGAGTTAAGGAAATCGTCAATTTTTTAGAGTACCGTCAAACGTGACTTACTTAAGAGAGGATCTGGTCAGATCTATGACTTTGATTTTTATTTTTATTTTCATTTAGCAGTTTGCAGAATTAGGTGTTATTTTACTTAAAGTTGTACCAAATGATTGCTTTGGACTTTGTTAATCGTAATCGTCATCTGTTTAGATGAAATTAGACTAGTTTGCGTTAGCCAGTAAACTGAATTAAGTGGAATTGCATGATTTAAGTTGAATTAGCTCAAATTTAGGGATAATTACGTTTGGAATAGGTTTAAATTTTGAAAGAGGAGGCATGTTTGTTGTTGAAGCTAACTTTCCTTTTCTCGTATTCAGCATCTGAACTAGCATGAAATTAGATAACATTTGGTAGTTTCGGTAGTTTCTCATGATGGTTATATGACTCATATGGAAGGCTTATTTGAGACTTTGAATTAGTCTCTTTTGAGATGATCTCTTTCATCAAATTTATTGCATCCTATAATTTTTTTTTTCTTTTTCTTTGAGAATGGGATTGTATGATTTTATTCTCAATGTCTTACTATTAATGCTGTTTAAATAACCCTTTTTTTCTTCTTAAGGAAAGTCACAACAAAACGTTGACTTCACTATCTCAGGCCGAGGAAAATCTAGTGTCAACACTAGCAAACATTACTTCTCTTAAGAAATCATCATCTATCACTGGCGAGAAGTACATATTCATGCAAAAACTTGCGATTTTGTTTCGGTCGTATGTGATTTTCTACAGGTACCTTTCTGTTCAATTACTTTATTGTATGAACACCTTAGTTCCAATTGATATAGACCTCATACTGTCTAGGCTAGGTAAAATCTCCATTATGCATGTCCTTCCATTTGTGACTATCTACCATCAGAAAGGTAAACTAGAAAATTTTGGGCTGTCTACTTTGCCTCTAAGTGGTTCACCACTGGGAAACAAGATGTCAAGATATCTTGAACTATATGCGACGACCATGAAATGAAAGGTGGTATATGAGGGAGTGGTTATTTTGCCTTAAATCTCTATCTCAAACAAAACTCATATGTTACTACTCAGCATTCAGTCGCAAAAAACTCATATGTTACTACTTAGCATTCAACCTTAATTGTTACTTAATCTTAAGTTATTTACAAAACATATTGTGTGTATTGTGTGTGTCTCTATTAACTACTGCTTTAAAGGCTTCATACTTTTTTTTGACGCTCTCTACATTGATCCAGAGTTATACTATATATCGAGGATTTGGTGAAAATACTGAAAAGACTTGACTAAATACTTACGTTTGGCATAGGTTTTACGTTTGCATATAGTGGGTGGGCGGGTGATAGTTATCTGTATGGTTATTTTGCCTTAAATCCTTATCTCAAAAGGCTACTTAGCTAACACTAGGTTGGTTACTTAACTTTAATCTTGCCATAATAAGCTAGAGGCCTCTCAATATAAAAGATGCAAGAACTCCATAAGAAACGTGCTTCAATTGCTATGAAAAGACGAGCTGCGGATAATGATGATGAAATGGCAGAAGTTCAAACTGCTGTGGACGCAGCAATGTCGGTGTTGGGCAGGGGAGGTGGCAGTGCTACCACCATTGCGACAGTAATGACTGCAGCTCAAGCTGCAATTGTGGCCTTCAAAAAAGAGAAAAATCATCTTGTTAAACTTGATGATTTCGGTAGAGATCTAAACCGACAGAAACGTATGGATATGGAGCGGAGGTCCAAAGCTCCAGAGGACCGGACAAACCGGCCGAGAGGAAGAGAATGGCGTATGATAGAAGTGACCTTTCCTATCAGCGGATAGAGGGTGAGTCTAGCACGGATGAGAGGGAGAGTGAGACTGATGCCTATAGGTCAAATCGCAACATTCTTCTTCAGACAGCCGAAGATGTCTTCAGTGACGCATCTGAAGAATATTCTCAACTGTCTTCAGTTAAGGAGATATTCGAAAGATGGAAGAGATCGTATGCGGGAAGTTATCGTGATGCGTACGGATGCGCGTGTTTTATATACACTTTTTATGCCTTTTATGCGCGCATTCCCGTACTTATCGAATAGTGAAAGCTATTGTTTTGCCCCGAATTGGCTACTTTGTGGTGTGTATTGTCTTTTTGCAGGAACGGAAGACGAAGGAGCTAAAGCGAACCAAAACCGCGCCAAAACGAAGCTGGAAGAAGCTGTTTGCTGAAACAGGTGATAGTCAACCGACTATTAGAATAGTCGGCCGACCATAACGATAGTCGACGGACAATGACAATAGTCGGCCGACTATTCTGGACCCTGCAGAAATCAAAATAAGTGACTGATTAGTCGACCGACTATTAAAATAGTCGGCCGACTATTTCCTAGGCCGCGGGAAGGTTTCGTGCTCAGCAAGAAATTTCCTAAACAGTTTTTAACCCATTCAAATTGTATAAATAGGGCTTTTCAGCCACATTAGACTTCTCTACCTCTCTACTTTTCTCTCGATACTTTTCCTCTCCTTATACTTTTATTTAGTTTAATTTCTTCCTTTAAAACTCGGTTATTGTAAGACTTCAAGATTCGAATCGCCTTTATTCCTCTCGGTAATTTAATCTAATATTTCTCCCTTCTTCTCCGTTCTTAATTGTTCTTAATCCTTTTTTATGCTTATCGTAATTTTATTATTATTCATCATGTTTAATCTAATTGAATCGTTTATTAATTTTGTTGTTCTTAATTTAATTATGAGTAGCTAATTTCCTTCGCTAGGATTTAGGGGATCTGTGAATTGAATGTGGTCGCTAAATAATTTATAGAACTGTCAATAATATTGTGTCTGAGTTGTCAATTGTAGCATATAATCGCGATTAGTCAGTTAATGCGCATGATTGATTAATTGAATTCGGTAAACTTGAACCTAAGATCGGAAGCCTGGTAAAAGTTAGACCTGCTACAACACATTAGTTTGCCCTAATAAGATCGGAAGCCTTTAGATGCATGCTAGGGTGCCTTTATCTGCGACAGACCTGTGACTTAGACCGTGACCATATGAGATTCGTAGTGAACCGACAATCCTAGTTCTCTCTCCATATATCAATTCATCTTATTTAGTTCAGTTATTCTTCTCCTTTATTTTTATCTTCCTTCACTACTTTAGTTTAGTCAAACACAATTAAAAACCCCCGATTTGTTACTTATATAGACTTTAATTGCGAGTAGGATTTATTTGTCTCCCTGTGAAATCGATCCCGACTTCCCTAGCTATATTTTTAGTTGGACCGTAGTTGGTTATTTTTGATAGGTACACGACTAGCTTATCAAATTTAGGCGCCGTTGCCGGGGAGATGGTTTATCTTACTTGTCGTTTTAGTTTATCTTTTGTCTCAGGGAACTTTTGTTCCTTGAGACGGTTCTCATATTTTCCTTTTTATTTTTGTTTATGCCCAGGTCTGACAGGTCCGAGATTTATAAATTTGATCCCGAACCCGAGAAGACTTTACGAGCTAGATGGAGTTTTTGGAGGGAAATTCGTCCAGCGGAAAAATCTAACCCGCTTGAACCAGTTTTCGATAATCTGGAAGCGGAATATTCGTCCCATGAAGAGGACAACTCCAGTACTAAATCAGACGCCGAGTCAGATATCTCAATTCCGATCATGCCGCCGAAGCTTTCCATCACTCTGAGCCGACTCAGGCTAACATCCCGAAAGGATGGAAGCTACCGACTCCCACCATCGGCTCTTTCGAGATTCGTCCCGCTTATATCAATTTAGTGGAGCGAAATACCTTCTCGGGCAAGAAAGACGAAGACCCCGGACAGCATATGGAAATATTCACTGATTATTGTTGTTCGATTCCAGTTACTCCCGGGGTAACACAAGAACAAGTAATGGAGGCCTTATTTCCATTTTCTCTTGTAGGTCCAGCCCGTAGATGGTATCGAGACTTGGATAAAGAAGCAGCCAATATTAATGACTGGAACTCATTGGCGCTTGCTTTTTATAAGCATTACCACCCTCCTCAGCGCACTAATCAGATACGGAGTCAGATAACTAGTTTCAAGCAAGGACCGTTGGAAGATCTAAACGAAACGTGGACTAAATTTAAGGATCTAGTCCATTCTATTCCTCACCATGGATTCGAGCCATGGTTCTTATGTAATCAATTTTATAACGGTTTATTTGATGATAATCGTGCTATTCTTGACGGTGCCGCTAGCGGACGTTTCCAAAACAATATTGATGATGACAAGGGTTGGAAATTGATCGAGGAGATAGCCACACATCGAGCCGAGTATGGAAATCCGAGGGGTAGTGTTCGGGAGGCCGCAGCGGACACCAGTGAGATTATGGCTCAATTTGATCATCTTCATGCCCGTCTCGATAAAATTCAGAATCCGCCTCATAGAAACGAGTCAAATCAGCAAACTGTCCATGCTATGATCAAACAGGAGGTCATGTGTGAGCGATGTGGTACCGAAGGCCATAGCGCGGGGGAATGTATGACCGAGATGGAACAAGTTCTAGCTTTTCAACATTTCAAGCAAGGTAATCCCTATTCTAATTACTATAATGAGAGGACTAGGGAGCATCCGAACTTCAGTTGGACGAGTCAGAATGTGTTGAACCCAGTTCCTCAGCCGAAGCAACAAGCTTATGTTCCGTCTCATCGTGGACAACAACAAGGCTTCCAAAAGCCTCTAGCTCTTCCACCGCGACTCAACCTCTTGCTATTCTTCCTCCACTGCCTGTGACTCCGGCTCTAGTTTCTAGCGAATATTAGGAATTGAAGAGTATGATGCAATCTCTTATGATCTAGATGCAGAAAAGTGATCAATCTAAAGATGCACAGATCAAGGTGTTGGAGACGCAGGTGGCACAGCTTGCCACAAATCAGTCTATAAGGCAACCGGGCACATTGCCGTCACAGCCGGAAAAATCGCATGATACGGCCAACGCGATTCAGCTTCGTAGCGGCCTTACTTATGACGAGCCCAAGATGCCTAATTATGATAATTCTGTTATTATGGAAGATGTAATTGTGGATGTAATTGATGATGTATCGTTAAAAACTGCTGAAACTGCTGTGAATGACGAATTGGTCTATAATAGTCGACCGACTATTTCAGATAGTCGACCGACTATTTCAGATAGTCGACCGACTATTTCAGATAGTCGACCGACTATCATTGACAGATTACCAGAAACTACAGGTGAGGCAAAAAAATAGTCGACCGACTATTGTTAATGGTCGACCGACTATTCCTGATAGTCGGTCGACTACTCCATAGACAGGATTAGAATCCGAGACGGTCGCTGTTGAAAAGACGTCAGCTGCTGAAGTGGAAACAGGTGTTGTACTGGACAAAGCTGCTGAACAGATCAAAAATTCAAGTTCCTTTTCCTAGCCGGTTGAAGAATAAGAAGATCAAGAATCAGTTCACTAAGTTTATGGAGGTCATCAAAAATCTCCAGGTAACCGTTTCCTTCACATAATTAATTACCCAGGTACCCTCTTATGAGAAATTTATGAAGGATATTTTGACCCGTAAGAGGAATTTTAATGAACATGAGACCATTGCTTTTACTGCTGAGTGTAGCGCTCTAATCCAAAGTAAGTCTCCACCCAAACTAAAAGACCCGGGTAATTTTTCCATACCATGCACCATAGGCACCCACGTGATTGATAAAGCATTATGCGATTTGGGTGCGAGTGTCAGTGTTATGCCCTATTCTGTTTGCGATAAACTGAATATGGGTCAGCTTAAAGTCACAAGTGTGACTCTTCAGATGGCTGACAGGTCAGTCAAACGTCCCCCTGGAGTCTTAGAGGATGTCCCCGTTAGGATAGGTAAATTCTTTATACCTGTCGATTTCATTGTTTTAGATATGGCTGAGGATACCCAGATTCCTATAATTTTAGGTAGGCCATACATACTGCGGGGGCCCTTATAGATTCAAGCACGAACGCTTGACTCTAGAGGTGGGGGACGATATGGTGACCTTTAACTTGGCAAACACATTAGCTAATCCTATGATAGAGGACACATGCTATGCTCTCGATTCATTGATGATGCTGTTTTTGATGTTTGTATGGGTTCCCTGAGTAGGGGCCCACTCGAGGCTTTGATGTGTTTAGTCACTTGTGCGGGGGATGAGCTTAATGATGATGATGCTGTGTGGGATATGCTAGGATCTACACAATATATACCGGACCATGTATTTCGAGACGATTCTAAGTCTTATCCCGTCATCATAAGTAATAAAGTAGACAAGAAGAAGTCCACCGCGAGGAATCGTTGCAAGGTGAATGACCAACATCACCATGTTAAGGATGAGAAAGGAGGAGGAGTCGAGGTTTTGCACCTCGAAACAGTCACCAACTGAGCAAGGTGACTACGGTCGTACGGGACCTTAAACCAGAGCTGACCGGGAGGCAACCCGGGTCGTAAAACATTTGTACCTGCATTTTGTTAGTTAGAGCATATTTAATTTTCTGCATTATAGATTTTGTGAGGGTGAGAACGAGGGTCTAAAGGTTTGAATTGAGATTTGCAGAGAACAGGCTACTGACGGAAAACTGGAATGAGTCAACAATAGTCGACCGACTATTTTAATAGTCGGCCGACTATTCTAATTGTCGGACGACTATTACTATAGTCGGTCGACAATTCCGGCAATTATCGCGCACCTTGGTTGACTATTTCCGTTACATAAGTCTCTCCTTACTCTTGTACTTCAGTTAACCCTTAAAACCCTATTCTCTCTCACTCCTCCCATCTACCTCCATCCTTAACATTCATCTTCTTCATTCAAATCTCCATCTTCATCCTCAAACCCTACCCATCTTCTTCTCTCCATCCCTTTTTCTTCTCTAATCTTTTCATCCTTTGCTAGTTCTTGTCTTTATTGAAGTTGCAACTACTTTCCAGCCATTCAAGTAAGTTTCCTTGTGTTTTTTTTTCTGTTTAACTACTTCGTCGCCTGCGTTTTCTGCTGTCCGCCGGGAGTCGCCGACTATCGGAATAGTCGGGCGACTATTCTGATAGTTGGACGAATATTCCGATAGTCGGACGACTATCTTTCTGTTGGGCGATTTTTCGCGATTTCTGGGTTTACGGTTTGTTGGATTACAGACTTTGAATTTAGAATTTTGGCTTAGTTTTGTCTCAGATTTCTGCTATTACTCAATTTCCTTACCCAAATTTGTTGATTTCATCCACATTATCATGTTTTTACCCAAATTTCAGTTATGGAATTAGGGTTTTGATTTCAATTGATTTGGGGTTTTTGTGCGAATAGTACACTAGTCTGATTTTTGCTATTTCAGGTCAAAATGAAAGGACGAAAAAGACAATGTCGGGGGTGCACAAGGCGTCGGGTCGACATTAGCCGGGAGTCAGCGTCGACTCTGGATCTCGTTCCGTTTTCCGAGCAGATCATACCAGAATACCCCGATATTCGGTTTACCTCGGCAGATCAGAGGGAGCGCTTTGTCCGATTGGCAGCTCTTAAGGTAACCCCGACACGGTTTCTAGACCGTGAGCTCTTGGGCAGGTTGGGCATTTATCATCCTGTTGTAGACTTACTGAATGGTACTGGTATGAGTGGACTTATCTATATGCTTGAATTCACATATATGGGTCTGACTAGACCTGGCAAACAGATCGTGTCGTGTCGTGTTCGTGTCATTAATAAATGGGTCACGAACCCCTCAACCCAAACCCGACCCATTTAAGTTTTGTGTCGTTTTCGTGTTGACCCACTTATATAAATGGGTCATCAACCCTCAACCCAAACTCATTAATTTCGTGTCAGGTTCGTGTCGTGTTTTCGTGTCATGTCCAAATTTGGAAAGTATTAACATATTTATGTTAAAAATGATTTAAAAATATTTACACTAATTTAATAAACAGGTTATTCGTGTCAGTTTCGTGTTTTGAGATCTCAACCCAAACCCGACCCAATTAAATCTCGTGTCGTGTTCGTGTCGACCCACTTACATAAATGGGTCATCAATCCTTAACCCAAACCCGTTTATTTCGTGTCGGGTTCGTGTCGTTTTTTCGTGTCGTGTCAATTTTTTCCGGCTCTAGGTCTGACTCTAGAGTATTTTAGTAGTTTCAATTTTTTTAGTGATTTGAACTGGGACACACCATGCATATTTTTTAGGCTCTTTAACACGAGTTTTTCTAGGACCGCTCGCGAGTTCGGTCAGCTTTTGGGTGTCACTAGCGAAGGGGACTCAATACATCCCCCTCGCTGTCTAGCCAACGAAATCTGGTCTTGTATTTCTGATCGTAATACGGGTTGTAAGCGAGGCAACGAAGTCCACCACCCGGCCATCCGATACTGGCTTCGTCTGAAAGGGTGCACCATTTACGGACGTACTGAGCCGAACAATGTTAATGTTGATGAGTTGGAAAGTCTAGCCGGCTATCTCAACATCGATAGCGAGCGGCCATATGTCATGAATGTGGCCGCCCTCGTTGCCCACCATTTCCAACATATCGGAAATGGGCTTTTAGCTGTCATTCATTGTGGGGGTCTCGTTTCCCACATCGGTCGTAGGCTATTTCCGGACTTCCCGTACGGGGAGGAACCTATAGGACACGATCTTCCATCTGCCGCGCGACTCGATAGTCGCCTTTTGAACTTTTCTGTCCTTAGGAGTCTTCATTGGCTAGGTCTAGATTTGCGTTGGCGCATAGCAAAGGATGACTCGGTTATCCTCCCTTACAATCTACCACCTCTTACCCCCTTCCCCCATCTCCCCTTTGGTCCTGAACGGGACGCTCCACCGTATCCCTCCTATTTGCTACCACTTAGGAGGGATCTTCAGAACCCCACACACTTCGGACCCGAAACGGGTGAACCGTCTCGATCTTCTTGACAATCTCGAGGGGGTGGTCGATCGACCAGCCGTGCATCGCATACACCATCTTTTGCGGCTGGACCTTCGGGCCCACCACGGCCTCCTTATGCATTTCCATATACTGATTATTCTAATATGCCTGCATTTCCTGCCCACTTCGTGCCTCCTCCACCGTATGTTACACCTGCGGTCCTTGACCAAGCGGTAGTCCCTGGAATGCTTAATGAGTTGTGCCACCGGACAGCCACGGTACAGCTAAATCGGGCACTTTCCGATTTTCCATGTTACAACAATGGAGTGTAGGTCGGCCTGATCTCTCCTACAGCTTGGCACCAGACTTACTACACCTATCCTGAGGGAGGCTATGGTAACAATGACGGGAATAAGTGAAGGAATATGTCCTAAGACATTTCCGACAATTACTAAATATAATATAGGATATTATTATGGAGATAATCGTTATGTATTATAGTAATTCATAATTGCTTGCTAGAGAATAATTATGATAATTAGTCCAATTCGATTGGGCTGATGACTATAGATATATAATCCTATAAGGTCACACAATCAGACTTAGTCAGGAAACTAAACATGCCCAATATGGACTTGTGAGGTATTAGATTGTGACTACTTATGAGACCCGGTTAGTATCTTGGTTTAACCAAAACTCTACTACTATATAAGGATATGGTATATGAGTCATAAGGAGATTAAGAATCAACCAGAGAAAACCCTAATCTAAGCTAGTTCAGTTCATTGCCTCAAGCACCCTTAAAAGTAAGAGAGAGAATTGTTCTATCTCTTCCGTCCTAGCAGACGTGGGATTCCGACTGGGTGGGTGGACCGAGTAGAGGAGCAACACGTGGGGCTCTAGTATCTCTCCGTCTCATATATCGAGGAATTTACGCTACGAGGGTATGTATTTCTCGACCTACTTTTGTCTTGATTCATATCTATATTGTGCTTGTGTTCTTGAATTGGTGTTAGGAAATTGTTTCCTAAAATTCCGCTTTCGCACCGGTAAAATCCTACAGTGGTATCAGAGCCTCTAGAATAATATTTATATGATCAAATTCATATTATTTGTGCGTCTTTATTATGATACAATTATAATCTTGAGTTTATCATGGGAAAAATTGACATAACTAATATGGAGATATTGGTTGATTGAATTTTTTAAGGAGGACCAAAAATTACATTTTCATGGTCAAAGATTAAATTTTTACTCGTATTACTTTACTCTATGGCTATATGATAACTCAGAGTAATTTAATGTTTTTATTGAACTGGATTATATCAAAAAGGAGTTTTTGCGCAGATCCAAGTAGCAAAATAAAAATATTGTTTTCGTTTTGTTACTAAGTTTGATGAAATCAAAAGTCGTATCCAAATTGAATTCTATTTTGCTAGTAAAGTTGTTACTATCATTATTAGTGTTATACCTTCCAAATTTGATTTAATATTTTTTTGAAAAATAAAATCAATGGAGGGGGCGGCATCACCACGGACCTGCAGTTGTCGACCGTATTTCAGACGGATCTTGGCTGTCGTTGGTCACCATCTCAGGCCAATCGTTGGTCGGATGTCCTATGAGGGCAGGTGTCGAAGGTCGCCATCGATGGTGGCTGGTGAAGTCTGTTTTGACGGGTGGACTGCGCGGAAGGCTAGGCCTCTCTGTGGTTGTGCGTGGTGGTCGAGGGCTGCCGCTGGTGGTGGATGTCTGGCGTGTCGGTTTTCTGCCATGGTGGCATGGAGGCGAATGCTTGGTGCTGGATTACCGTAATGTTTTTTTTTATGACCATCTTGATTGGATCAAGATGTGAACTTGGCCCACTTAGATAACACTTACTGTAACTGTTTTCTTGTGGTGTATTAGGGTCCAAAAGTGTGGTTTAATGCTATGTCAATGGATTTGATCTATTGGGCTGGGCCTCAGATTACTTTTGTTTTGGATCATAGTGGCTGATGATGGCATCAGTTCAAGTTTTTCAGAATTGACATTATGGTATCCTATGAAAATAAAATAAAATTTAATCCTTATTTTTTTTAATTATGCTAATTTTTCCGTAATTTGATTACACCCATGATAAAATATTATAGATTGAATCATAATAAATTCGTTTGTTTAGTTTACGACTTAATCGTTAAGTCGTGTTACTAAAGTTGGTTCTGCGATTAGTTTACGACTTAAGAGTTAGGTCGTGTTACTAATTTCAAGTTTTTTTTCTCTAATTAATCGTTAATTAGAATATGAATGAGATTCATTATTTATTTTTCCGTATTGTGTATACGGCGCCTGAATGTCATTATAAATGTTATGAGATTGGCTTGTGACTAGTATGGCCCAAACTATGATGGTTTACGATCTGCGTATCGTTTTTCCTTGTAATAATTTTTAATTATTTATTCGTCTTGTTATGAGTGCAATGTATAATTATTCTAGTTCATGCGATTGCGGGCGCATCGTATTGCAATGTAATAATTTATTATTTTATTTTACTAGTTAAGTTGTAATTAGTGAAAATAAATGTAATTTGAAGACGAAGTCCCGAGAAGATGGAGGATAAAGATCCAAACGTATTCGAGGGAGGTTTCATGAAGGATGGAGATCCTTGCACCAAAAAAAATGAAGGATGGAGATCCGGATGAAGCTTTTGGACCTAGTTAGTTTAGGGGCCATACTAGATCATTTATTTTTATGCTTGTATTTAAGTTTGTTTTATGCTTGCTTTATTTTGTGAATGTGGTTATTTTGTTATGAGTTCACCGTTAATAACCGACATTTGATCCCCATATAAGTAATATTGAGTCATATGTTTTTCCAAACAACACCTACGAAGCCCTAGAACACGATTGATAGGTTCTGCCAAAGCAGGGTGTTGATCGTATTTCCGGGGATAATAGGATGAATTTATGAAATTCACACGTTAATGTTTGGTTTGACTCAACGGAACTACCAAAAGGTAAAGTTTTGGGTTTCGAAACAAAGAGATGTGTTTGACAAGGAGTTGTTAAACACGTCGACCAAGAATTATAAGGCAGTTATAATTAGTAAGGTTGTTACTTACCTTAAACATTATTTAATCAAAGGCAGGGCCAAAGTCCGTTTGATGAATAGTGGGAGAGGGTCTTGGTGGAATGCCTTTTAGGGGATGATTTTTAAAGGGCATTTGGTAGTTTAAAAGGATGTTTTAAACCGCTTTGATGAATATTTCGCTTATACTCGCTTGTTCTTTTATTTATGTAAATATAATGACTAAAACAACAACTCGTTTTTTAATTTGTGCTCAGTTCTTGAGAAGGACAAATTGAATGCTAATCTTTCCTAAAATGGAAACGAAACTGAGAATGGTTCTCAGGTGTGAAGGAAAGGGTATGTTTTGAACAATTCTCTTTCTGCCGAACTCCCTAAAATAGCATCAGATGCTAAAAGCCGGAGAACGTATCATAGTGATAGCTCGAATGGCCATTGATAATGTATCAATTAATTTGTTGTATAACTGGTTTCAAAATTTGTTTGAACTATTGTATGCAATGAGGGAAAACAAAAATGGCAAGAGTTTGTGTTGGTTAGGATTGAGAGTTACATCCCAAATGAGTCGAAAAAGGGAACATGGAGATGTTCTTATTGCTCGTAAGGGAAAATCGTTCAAACGGATGGGGTAAGACCGATTTCTAAGAATGACTATGATAAACAAGTTGTCAAGTCGGGTTCTTTTGAAAAGGAAAGGTCGGTTCAAAAGTAAATGTTGCGAATGAACTTCAAGTTTTCTCTCGTCTAAAAGTTAGACGTGGAAGTTGATTTCCCCAAATACCACGAGGATGAGGAACATGGTGTTTATATGTTCGGTCTTTTTGTTATAGAAGTGAATTTAGCAAATTCTATTTCCCGGGTATACGATACCGCATGTACAGAGACCAAAAGGAGTAGAAAGCTAAATTATCAAATAGTTTGTATGTTTCGGAAACACACATCTATAACATCGATGGCAAGATACATAAGGTTAATGAATCAAACACTCTTTAATTTGCAAAGCAAATGATGTTCTAGCCTTTATACATACGGATGTGTGGGGACCAATGAACACATTAGCAAGAGGTGGGTATGGTTACTTCACAAGTCGAAATTGTTTGAAAATTTCAAACATTTCCAAAATGAAGTGCAAGACCAACTTGAGAAGAAAATAAAAATATTACGATCCGATCGTGGTTGGTGAATATTATTTTCAAGAGTTTGATGATCATTTACAAGGATTGTGGAATCGTTTCACATTTTGGACCACTAGGAAAACAGAGTTTTTCGAACGGAGGAATCGTACCTTATTAGATATGGTTTGATTCAGGATAAGTCTTGCTGACCTTCTAATTTTCATATCCGGATTTGCATTTAGAATGCAGCATTCACACTTAACATGATTCTAACCAAAGCAGTAGATGAGACACCATATACGTGATATGGATGAAAACGTTCCTAAGTCTTCTTTTATGGTCTATTCCGAATAGACTATGTGTAACACCCGCAAATTTTCTATGCGTTGTTATCTATTCCGTTATGACTCCGTCATGACTCTGTTATTTTCTCTGTCTTCAGTTTCCTTCATTTTCAAGCTTCATAACATTTTCAAGTCAAATATAATTTATTTTTATTAAAAGATTTTAAATATTTTATTTTCCTGATCTATTTATAAAATTTTCATCGCAAACTATTTATTTATTCGCGAGGAGTCCTATTTTTTCTACGAACTAACGTTTTAAGCTTGGATTTACGTTATTTCTTTTCTTAAAAATGTCTAAACACATTTATATAATATTTCCAACTAAGAAATATTTTTATTTACGAAAAATTTAGCCTTTAATCATTTTATTACAAAGTATCGTAAATAATTATTTTCTATCGCGAGGTTTACTCGAATTGCTTTGAAATGCTTTTAGTAATTATACGATTCTTATTTTTGTCAACCTACATTTAAAAGAAGCACTTTTTGGCCCCTTTTTAGACCATGACACCCATGGTCACACATCTTCACATTTTTTTTTTCATTTGGTTTTATAAAGTGATTAAAGCCTTAGATATTTTTATTACCTTAATGAATTTGGTGACTAATTGCAAAACTATTCACTCTCCCTTGTTAATCCATTTTGGTTGGTTTTTTTTAAGTGTATCTAACATTGTTTTCATCAATTTTTAAGATCATATTCATTCACACAATTCACATAATTCATTTCTTTTCATTCATTCTCATTCAACCACATTAAACAAAGAAAATACTCTTCAATTCCTTCATATTGGCCATGAGTTTCAGCCATATTTTCCAGCCCAATTTTGTCCCTAATCGAGTCTTGATCGTCTCATTTTTATCGTAAAATTAATCATCTTTCCGATCCTATCGTTAAGGTAATAATCGATGGGTTTTCGATCGTTATTTACCATTGATTTTCTTAGTTTTTCTCATGGTATTTTTCTACCATGATTTTCGTGTGATGTAGGTTTTGTGGATGATGTAACACATGTAAGATTTTAATTCCATTATTCGTCCCGTGGCTATTTAATCGACCCTTTCGAGTCTTGTTATTATATCTATCTTGGATCCGACCTTCGTAAAAAGGTTTTAATAATTTTATTTTCGTTCAAAAATCCATTTTTTTAAATTAATTACCTCGTTCGCAAAATTTTAATTATCTCGAGAAATCGCTATTTAACCTTTTTCTACACGATTTCGTAAATAATTATTTTTTTGAAACGTAATTTCAAATATTACTTTCTCGTAATCACGTTCTTATACGATTTTCGTCTTCTTATTTTTTTAAAGTGATCCATTAACGATTTTAAGCGCGAATCGGGCTCAGATTGTAGCAGACCCGATCGTTTCCGTCATCTGACTGAGATATTTTCGGAGTCAGTTGAAAAAGTCAAAACTGACTCCTCTATTTCCTCCTGTTTACTGTTGCACGTTACCTTTTTATCTCTTGTGCAGTTACGTTCTCCCCAACTCTTCTTAAACCTCCAACACTGTATCCACTTCTCATCTTTTAAAAAAAAAGGGCAAATTGAACGTATAACCTCTCAAAAAAAAGGGCAATTGAGCGTACAACAACACAGTAATTTGTTCTTTAGTATTTTTCTCCATTCCGATCATTCCCTTCATTCTGATTCATTCTAATTCGAAGGGTAATCATCGATTCTTAATTCCTTCTTCCTAGTTCTCGATTTATGATACTAATAAGGGTCTTGTACCTTGTTTATAATTTTTTTAGGCTTTCGAGACAACCCCGAGGAGGACGAGTACATTATTGACTCAGATCTCGATTAAGGTAACATCGATGATCTCGGTATTGCTTGATATTTTTGTCGTAGTTATATGTTTAGAATTTAAATTTTTGTTTGGCAATTATAGTATGTCAATTGTTCTTATAGAAGTTTTAGAATCGTTAAATTTTGGTTTATTTCGTTGTTGCATTCGTTTTTACGAGATTATTGAATAAATCGTTATATTAGTTATTAAATTATAATATTTGGCCGATACACTAATATAATCATAAAGTTACTGTTAGAACATAAATTTTACAGATTTTATTTTTTTTAAAGTCGTTTAATGAATTTTTGATAGATTTCGTACAAAAATGAGTTAAAACCGATTTTAATGTTTATATGCCTAATTTACGTATTTAAATCTGAAAATTTTTGTGTAAGTACATTCTGCTGAAATTTAATTTTCTGGAATTTTTCGTAATTTTTCGAATTTTATAGGTGGGTGAAATAATTAATAGTCCTAAAACACCGTTTTATCGTTAAACCGAATATCCCTTTTAATTTCTGATTTTTATTTTAATTCTCGATTCGAATTAAAGTTTCTGATATTTTCTAACAAAATACTTATTTTCGTGACATTCGGGATTTAATAAAATAAAAAGAGCGATAAATCGTTATTTAACCTTTTAAAACGAAACCGATGATTAAAAGACGGTTTTTACTATTTTTTTTTTTAAATTCTCAAATTTTCATTTTTTTTAATTGAAAAGTTTCTGGAAAATTTTGATTTCCTTGATAAGTTACGATTTTTTGGACATCCGCGCACAAATCGTTTTGTATTTAGCTTTTATTTTTATCGTTAACGTTTAATTAGCGCGTTTTCCGTTAAAGCCTTTAAAACCGGTTTCCAGATTTTGAAAAAAATTATTTTCTGGACATATTGTCTAAATATTAGTTTTAAATTTTTATCGTTATTTTTACACTATTTTTCGAAGCTTTGAATGGTAGAATCAATTTTTAAGCGAAATCGTGAATTATCATTAAATACGATTTTACAGCAACTTATTTAATTTTCCAGCAACTTTGAACCTTCTGAAAATTTAACCTTTTTATTTTAATTCACCCCTTATGTTATTCAAAAATGATTTTAAATGTTTAATAAAATAAAGAAGGTTAAGTAAATTACTTTTATAAAGATATGATTGTCGTAAAACATTATTTTATGCTCGTTCCATTGAAACTAATAATAATTAGGGAATTTTATTTTTATATATTTTCGAAACACCCTAATTCATAATAATAATACGTTTGTGAAATATTTCGATAATTCCTATAAATAATTTATACTCGATTTAAAACATAATAATTGTTAAGGCCAAAAGTAATAGTTTGCGAAATTAATAATATTTACTTTATAGTTAGAGTAAATTACTATTCTTGATATTTTTCCATAACACTATTTTCATCATATTGTTATTCCGAGAAAATATCCTAAAATAGAAAGTTTCCTAAAAATAGAAAATTCCTAAAATAGAAAGTTTCCTAAAAATAGAAAATTTCCCAAATTAGAAAGTTTCCCTTTTAGAACGTTTTGTTAATCCTATCCAATTACGACAACGGCTTTGTTTTGGAGTTATGGAATAAGGACAAGTGTACGGGTAGAGTAATACAGTCTAGGGTATACGTTTTTGCCATCAACTATAAAGCTGGTGTGTCTATGTTGAGACACATTGGTCGTTGAACTGAGTATGGTTTGTGTTCAGAAGTGTGTATATTTTGACCTTAAACTTAGATATCGCATCGTGTAAGTCGCCGTCGGGTTGAACTGGATTACGGTTGGTGTCCAGGAGGGGTGTACATTACTTAAGCCAGGACCTCGCCGCACGCAGTCCTGTTATAGTTGAGTTGCCTAGTTAGAGACTGAAGTCTAATCTGTTTTGACTAAATTCTCGAACCTAGTTTAGTATGATCCTAGTGAAAGTCTATTCCGTTACACTGATTGATTTCCATAACGCCGTTATTATTATTGATTGACATTGATTTGCAGGTTGACAATCATTTTGAATTATTTTACCGTATCATTTTAAATGTTTTCCATTTTTCAACTATTTTGATATAATAGTAACTACGCTTTGATATCATGTAATATGGCTGGGAGAACGTCATCGTTACTCCCCACTGAATTGTGGCTGTTATGTTTATAACATGGCAGGTATTATATGTTCGGGTTTGTGTGGGCTAGCGAGCGGCATTTGGTCTTACGCCGTGAATTTATTTTTAAAATTTTTGGTTTGAGTGTTAAACTTTTTTTTTGAGGATTTTTAATTTTTGCCCTTTTTATATAAAGTGGCAGTTGTATTGACTTACTTTTAGTTAATAAAGTTAGTTTTCAGTGTGTTAATCCCAACTCGACAGTGATTCCGCCACTGTTTCGCATTAGAATTTATAGGGGATTACAGTTGGTATCAGAGCATCGTTGCTCCCGACGCTCACACATGATTTTAGGAAAAATATCAGTAAATGATTTAAACATTAAATAAGATATTAGTGAGAGATGGGTAGAAACCAAAATAAGGACTTACTTGTTAAGTTTATATGTTCCTGAACTCAATGATTAGCATTGATTATGTGTTTCTTTTGTGGTTGAAGATGAACGGCCGAACGAACCAGAATGATATCAATAATGCGATGCTCAACAACCTGAATTCGATAGCGCAAACGCTCCAAGGATTGACCAACATGAACGCAAACAACCAGCGACCTTTTAGCTTCTCGCACGCAGCTGAAGGGATGGCCAAGAGCAAGTTAGAATTTTACGACGGCTCTGTAGGACCCTGAAGTCATGAATCGTTGGTTCCGGTTGATGGAGAGGCAATTCGGGATTTATTTTGCTCCCGAGGACCAGAAGGTGGGCCTGGCCGTGCTTTACTTGTCTGATGAAGCCGATCGATGGTGGACCCTAGTTGGCCCAACTACCTTGCAAACTCCGGGTTTTGGATGGGCTCAATTCAAGATCCTGCTGGAGCGTAGGTTCTATCCCAAGGAGCTAAAGCAGCAAAGAATGAGGGAGTTCAGCAACCTTGTCCAAGGAACCAGCATGACCGTGGCTGAGTACTCGAAACAATTCCATTTCCTGGCGCATTATGCTGAAGGCCTGCTACAAACTGAGGACAATCGAGCATTTTATTTCAGAGAGGGGCTCAGAGCAGATATTGCGCACAATATTCCAAGAGATTTGGAGACTGTACAAGATATCTACAATGCCGCGCTGTTTACCGAGTCCTCACTAAAGGAAGTCAAGAAGATGGAGACCACTGCTGCTGGCTACAAGAGACCATTCCATTCTTCTGGCAACACCTCTTCTTCATCGAAGAAATTCCATTCTTCTGGAGGTCTGAAATATTCCTTTGTTTTCTTTCTTCTTATCTTGTTACATCAGAATCACATCATATGTTTTACAGGGAAAAAGAACCATTCTAACTCCCGATTTCAAGACAAGAAGAGCACTGCCTGCTTCAAATGCAAGAAGGATTTCCACCCGGGCAAGAACTGTGACGGCTCTCCCATTGTCTGTTTCACCTGCGGAGAACCGGGACATATTTCGACCAGATGTCCGAAGAAGGCTGCAACCAGCGATGCTGTCACCACACCTGCTCGAAAGGGGCGCATATTCTTGATGAGCCGAGCCGACGCTGAGGCTAACCCTGACGTAGTTACGGGTATGTTTACGATCTCTGGTGTTAGTGCCTTTATATTATTTGATACTGGTGCCTCCATATCCGCTATCTCCTCCATCTTTGCTTCGAAGTTATCTCTTATTCCTTCCCAAGCCGAGCCTATTTCTATCACTCTTCCTTCTGGTGAAATCGTTGCTTGTTCTAAAGCATATCAAGCTGTTCCTATTCTTTTTGCCGGTATTATCCTTCCTTCGACTCTTCTCGAGTTTCCTCTGGCAGAGTTCGATGTTATTTTGGGCATGGATTGGTTATCCCTCTATGATGCAAGATTTCAGTGCCGAGACCAGAAGATTTTTCTGAAGACTCCTAGTGGTTCTCGTATTACTTATCGTGGTGGTCGACGCCAGAAGGGTATCAAGATCATTTCTGCTATGAAAGCTATTCGTTTGCAGAGAAAAGGTTGCCAAACATTTTTATGTACGGTGACTGTAACGGCAGAATTACCCAAACTTGAGGAAGTACGCATAGTCAGTGAATATGCAGATGTATTTCCCGAAGAATTACCTGGTATCCCCCCTGAGCGAGATGTAGAATTCACCATCGAGCTCGTACCAGGCACTGGCCCTATTGCCAAGGCTCCTTATAGAATGGCTCCAGCTGAGTTGCAAGAATTGCGTAAACAGTTGGATGATATGATTGAGAAGGACTTTATTCGTCCTAGTTCATCTCCTTGGGGCGCTCCTGTACTGTTTGTAAAGAAGAAGGATGGTACTATGCGCCTATGTATTGACTATCGTGATCTTAACAAGGTTACGATCAAGAACAAATATCCTTTGCCCAGAATCGATGATCTCTTCGATCAACTTAAGGGCGCTTCTGTATTTTCCAAGATCGATCTCAGATCGGGTTATCATCAAATCCCTGTCCGTGAATCAGATATTCCTAAGACGGCATTCAGTTCGAGGTATGGACACTATGAGTTCAAAGTTATGCCTTTTCGACTGACCAATGCTCCTGCAGTATTCATGGATCAGATGAACGGAACGTTCCGGGAGTATCTAGACCAGTGTGTTGTTGTCTTTATTGACGACATCTTAATCTATTCTAAATCCGAGGCTGAGCATGCCGAGCATCTTAAGATCATTCTTGGCATCCTACGAGATCAAAAGTGGTATGCTAAGTTCTCCAAGTGTGAATTTTGGCTCTCTGAAGTGGCTTTCCTGGGTCATGTCATTGCTAAGGACGGTATTAAGGTAGACCCGGCTAAGATTTCCGCTATCGAGAACTGGACAAGCCCGAAAGATGTTGGTGAGATTCGAAGTTTCTTAGGTCTTGCTGGATATTACCGAAGATTCGTTCAAGATTTCTCTAAGGTGGCCCGTCCTATGACTCAGTTGCTTAAGAAAGAATCTAAGTTCCTATGGAACCAGGCCTGTGAAGATGCCTTCTCCGAGCTTAAGAGACGTCTTACTACTGCTCCAGTTTTGACCCTACCCAAGGAAGGCGTTAACTTTGAAGTTTATTGTGACGCTTCTAAGCATGGTTTGGGTTGTGTTCTCATGCAAGGTGGTAAGGTAGTCGCTTATGCCTCTAGACATTTAAAAGTTCATGAGGTGAATTATCCTACCCACGATCTTGAGTTAGCTGCTGTAGTTCATGCTCTAAAGGTCTGGCGACATTATCTTTATGGAGTAAGGTGCAAGGTGTACACTGACCACAAAAGCCTACGATATCTCTTTACACAGAAAGACCTTAATGCGAGACAGAGACGGTGGGTAGAGTTGGTGAACGATTACGATCTTGAATTGGTGTACTGCGAGGGTAAAGCCAATGTGGTTGCAGATGCTCTTAGCAGAAAGATCCTACATTCCTTAACTCCATGTTCTGGCATTTCAGAAGTTCTGTCCCGTGAGTTCGCAAAGATGACTATTGATGTGGTTATCGAAGGTTCTGATGGGCGGATCAATGCCTTAGTTGCTGAACCAGCTCTTTTTCAGGAGATTCGTGAGAAACAGTTGGAAGATCCTCTCGTTGCCGGTATCCGTGAGAAGATGAAGCAGGGTAAAGCTCTCGATTTCTCTGTGGATTCCAGTGGAACTCTGAAGTTTAGGGACCGTTGGGTCGTTCCAGATGAAGTGGAAGTCAGGAAGCAGATTTTGACCGAAGCTCATAAGTCGAGATATTCTGTACATCCCGGAGGTAGTAAAATGTACAAGGATTTGAAGCTTCATTTCTGGTGGCCATTCATGAGGGACGACATTGCCAAATTTGTGAGTACGTGTTTGACTTGTCAGCAGGTTAAGTTTGAACATAAGAAACCTGCTGGTATGCTACAGCCGCTCCCTGTTCCAGAGTGGAAGTGGCAGTGTGTAGCCATGGATTTTGTGATGGCATTACCGAGAACGATAAATGGAAGAAACGGTATTTGGGTCATAATAGATCGTTTGACCAAGTGTGCAGGATTTGTTCCAATTCGTGACACTTGGAGTCTGGAGAAGCTTGCAGAAGTCTATATTGCCGAGGTGGTCCGTCATCACGGTGTTCCACTCGAGATCGTATCCGACCGAGATCCGAGGTTCTGTTCTAAGTTCTGGAAGGCGTTACAAAGTGCCTTGGGAAGTCAATTGTTGATGAGTACCGCTTTTCATGCCGCTACCGATGGTCAATCCGAGAGGACGATTCAGACTTTGGAAGACATGTTGCGGGCTTGTGCGTTGGATTTTCAGGATAATTGGATCCGACATCTTCCATTGGTGGAATTCTCCTACAACAACAGTTATCATGCTTCCATCAAGATGGCCCCGTTTGAAGCACTGTATGGTCGTAAGTGTCGTAGCCCATTGTGTTGGGACGTACCTGGTGAGGTGAAGACTTTGGGCCCTGATCTGTTGGCCGAGACCATTGACGCAGTGGAATTAATTCGTTCTAGGATGAAAGCTGCTCAGGATCGTCAGAAATCCTATGCTGATGTCCACCGCCGACCTCTGGAGTTTGCAGTTGGTGATCAGGTATTTCTTAAGGTATCGCCGATGAAAGGGGTGAAACGATTCGGGATCAAAGGCAAGCTCAGTCCTAAGTTCATTGGATTGTACCCCGTGATCGAAAAGGTAGGCGAAGTGGCTTACAAGCTTGAGTTGCCTGCTTCGATGGGCAAAGTTCATGACGTCTTTCACGTATCTCAGCTGAGGAGGTATGTTAGTGACCCCGAGCATGTTCTAGAACCAGAGATTGTTGATGTAGAACCTGACTTGACGTACGAGGAGAGACCTGTGAAGATTACTGATCGACGGGAGAAGCGCTTGAGGAATAAAGTTGTACCCTTGGTGAAAGTTCTATGGCGCTGTAACAAGTTCGAAGAAGAAACTTGGGAAGCCGAAGCAGCGATGCAAGCTAAGCATCCCCATCTTTTCGAGTAAGGTAATCTCGATTCTTTCTTTTCTGCCTTTTTTCCAATTTCGAGGACGAAACTTCTTTTTAGAGGGGAGGGTTGTAACACCCGTTAAATTTTAATTCCATTATCCGTCCCGTGGCTATTTAATCGACCCTTTCAAGTCTTGTTATTATATCTATCTTGGATTCGACCTTCGTAAAAAGGTTTTAATAATTTTATTTTCGTTCAAAAATCCATTTTTTTTTAATTAATTACCTCGTTCGCAAAATTTTAATTATCTCGAGAAATCGCTATTTAACCTTTTTCTACACGATTTCGTAAATAATTATTTTTTTGAAACGTAATTTCAAATATTACTTTCTCGTAATCACGTTCTTATACGAGTTTCGTCTTCTTATTTTTTTAAAGTGATCCATTAACGATTTTAAGCGCGAATCGGGCTCAGATTGTAGCAGACCCGATCGTTTCCGTCATCTGACTGAGATATTTTCGGAGTCAGTTGAAAAAGTCAAAACTGACTCCTCTATTTCCTCCTGTTTACTGTTGCACGTTACCTTTTTATCTCTTGTGCAGTTACGTTCTCCCCAACTCTTCTTAAACCTCCAACACTGTATCCACTTCTCATCTTTTAAAAAAAAAGGGCAAATTGAACGTATAACCTCTAAAAAAAAAGGGCAATTGAGCGTACAACAACACAGTAATTTGTTCTTTAGTATTTTTCTCCATTCCGATCATTCCCTTCATTCCGATTCATTCTAATTCGAAGGGTAATCATCGATTCTTAATTCCTTCTTCCTAGTTCTCGATTTATGATACTAATAAGGGTCTTGTACCTTGTTTATAATTTTTTTTAGGCTTTCGAGACAACCCCGAGGAGGACGAGTACATTATTGACTCAGATCTCGATTAAGGTAACATCGATGATCTCGGTATTGCTTGATATTTTTGTCGTAGTTATATGTTTAGAATTTAAATTTTTGTTTGGCAATTATAGTATGTCAATTGTTCTTATAGAAGTTTTAGAATCGTTAAATTTTGGTTTATTTCGTTGTTGCATTCGTTTTTACGAGATTATTGAATAAATCGTTATATTAGTTATTAAATTATAATATTTGGCCGATACACTAATATAATCATAAAGTTACTGTTAGAACATAAATTTTACAGATTTTATTTTTTTTAAAGTCGTTTAATGAATTTTTGATAGATTTCGTACTAAAATGAGTTAAAACCGATTTTAATGTTTATATGCCTAATTTACGTATTTAAATCTGAAAATTTTTGTGTAAGTACATTCTGCTGAAATTTAATTTTCTGGAATTTTTCGTAATTTTTCAAATTTTATAGGTGGGTGAAATAATTAATAGTCCTAAAACACCGTTTTATCGTTAAACCGAATATCCCTTTTAATTTCTGATTTTTATTTTAATTCTCGATTCGAATTAAAGTTTCTGATATTTTCTAAAAAAATACTTATTTTCGTGACATTCGGGATTTAATAAAATAAAAAGAGCGATAAATCGTTATTTAACCTTTTAAAACGAAACCGATGATTAAAAGACGGTTTTTACTATTTTTTTTTTAAATTCTGAAATTTTCATTTTTTTTTTAATTGAAAAGTTTCTGGAAAATTTTGATTTCCTTGATAAGTTATGAATTTTTGAACATCCGCGCACAAATCGTTTTGTATTTAGCTTTTATTTTAATCGTTAACGTTTAATTAGCGCGTTTTCCGTAAAAGCCTTTAAAACCGGTTTCCAGATTTTGAAAAAAATTATTTTCTGGACAGATTGTCTAAATATTAGTTTTAAATTTTTATCGTTATTTTTACACTATTTTTTGAAGCTTTAAATGGTAGAATCAATTTTTAAGCGAAATCGTAAATTATCATTAAAATACGATTTTACAGCAACTTATTTAATTTTCCAGCAACTTCGAACCTTCTGAAAATTTAACCTTTTTATTTTAATTCACCCCTTATGTTATTCAAAAATGATTTTAAATGTTTAATAAAATAAAGAAGGTTAGTTAAATTACTTTTATAAAGATATGATTGTCGTAAAACATTATTTTATGCTCGTTCCATTGAAACTAATAATAATTAGGGAATTTTAGTTTTATATATTTTCGAAACACCCTAATTCATAATAATAATACGTTTGTGAAATATTTCGATAATTCCTATAAATAATTTATACTCGATTTAGAACATAATAATTGTTAAGGTCAAAAGTAGTAGTTTGCGAAATTAATAATATTTACTTTATAGTTAGAGTAAATTACTATTCTTGATATTTTTCCATAACACTATTTTCATCATATTGTTATTCCGAGAAAATTTCCTAAAATAGAAAATTTCCTAAAAATAGAAAATTCCTAAAATAGAAAGTTTCCTAAAAATAGAAAATTTCCCAAATTAGAATGTTTCCTTTTTAGAACGTTTTGTTAATCCTATCCAATTACGACAACGGCTTTGTTTTGGAGTTATGGAATAAGGACAAGTGTACGGGTAGAGTAATACAGTCTAGGGTATACGTTTTTGCCATCAACTATAAAGCTGGTGTGTCTATGTTGAGACACATTGGTCGTTGAACTGAGCATGGTTTGTGTTCAGGAGTGTGTATATTTTGACCTTAAACTTAGATATCGCATCGTGTAAGTCGCCGTCGGGTTGAACTGGATTACGGTTGGTGTCCAGGAGGGGTGTACATTACTTAAGTCAGGACCTCGCTGCTCGCAGTCCTGTTATAGTTGAGTTGCCTAGTTAGAGACTGAATTCTAATCTGTTTTGACTAAATTCTCGAACCTAGTTTAGTATGATCCTAGTGAAAGTCTATTCCGTTACACTGATTGATTTCCATAACGCCGTTATTATTATTGATTGACATTGATTTGCAGGTTGACAATCATTTTGAATTATTTTACCGTATCATTTTAAATGTTTTCCATTTTTCAACTATTTTGATATAATAAGAACTACGCTTTGATATCATGTAATATGGCTGGGAGAACGTCATCGTTACTCCCCACTGAATTGTGGCTGTTATGTTTATAACATGACAGGTATTATATGTTCGGGTTTGTGTGGGCTAGCGAGCGGCATTTGGTCTTACGCCGTGAATTTATTTTCAAAATTTTTGGTTTGAGTGTTAAACTTCTTTTTTGAGGATTTTTAATTTTTGCCCTTTTTATATAAAGTGGCAGTTGTATTGACTTACTTTTAGTTAATAAAGTTAGTTTTCAGTGTGTTAATCCCAACTCGACAGTGATTCCGCCACTGTTTCGCATTAGAATTTATAGGGGATTACAGATGATCCCGAGTCCGACGAGTATATTATCGATTCAGATTTGGATTCGAGGTAACGTCGATGTTACTCGGTATTTCATGATTTTAATTGAGTATTTGCATGTATATAATTTTTATGTTTTATTTTGGCAATATATGTATGTCATAAAATCTGGAAAATTTTTAAAATTTGAAAATTTGCATGTTTCGGTATTTTTATCGTTTTTACGAGATTAACGATTAAATCGTCATATTAATTTGTAAAATCGTAATATTCGGCCTAAACATGTAATATATGTTTATATTCTGTAAAAATGATATTTTTGATGATTTTTAATAATTTAATATTTTCTGATATTTTAGTTATCGATTATTGAGTTATTACCGTTTACGGACAACAACGATTAAAAACCGATTTTTAGTCCTTGTACCTAAATATTTTATTTTAATCTGATTTTCGACATGGTGAAACTTTCTGATGAAATAGAATTTTCTGAAGTTTTTCATTATTTTTATGAATTGTTAAGTGGATGAATTAATTAATCACTTTAAATCATCGTTTATCGTTAAAACCGTGTTTGTCGTTTAAATTCTCGATTTCTGGTCTTTGGTTTAAATCTGAAAAAAATGTGATTCTGATAATTTCATAATAAAATTTAATTTTATGATTTTTAGTGTTTTAATAAAATGTTCGGAACGATATGTTTTATTAATGGAATCGTTAATTGTGAAAACGGGTTTTAAAGACGGTTTTGACGGGATTTGGTAAATCTGGAACTTTGGAAAATCTGGAAAATTAGAATATTCTGGAAAATGATGATTTTTAAGTTTAATAATAATTTTTAGACATTAATACTTAAGTCGTTTTGTAATTACTATTTTTATTAATCGTTATTGTCGAGATTAGACGATTAACGAGAAAACGCTTTAAAAACCGAGTTTTAGGATTATGGAAAATTTTCTTTCCTGGATAGAATGTCCATAAATATATTTTAACTATTTTACGTAATTTTTGTACTATTTATTAAAGTCTTTAATTAATAAGTATTGATTTTCGGACAAATTGTGATTTATCGTTAAAATGCTTCGTCTTACCTAAAAGAATTATTTTTCCAGCAATTTTGAAAGTATTTAAATCTGAAACTTTAAGAGTTAAATCATTCCTTAACATACTCTAAATATATTTGTTGGTTTAATTAAATAAAGACGTTCAAATATGTAATTTGATATTTGCCGTAAAAATCCTATTTATAATCATATTGTCGAAACTAATAGTAATTAGGGAATTTTAGCTTTGTAACTTTTGAAAACACCCTAATTAGTAGTACTAAAGTGTTTAAGTCATTTTTAATTATTTTATAAACACTTGTATGGTTTTTTTAATAATTTCATTAACTCAAATGTTCTCGTTTCAAGAATTAATATCGTTAAAGCCGAAAGTACTAGTTTTATAAATCTATACCGTTTACTAAAAATGTGGTTTTAGTATAAACTAATATTTTCGCTATTTTGATATGATGTTATTTTTAGTAAAGTTTCCTAAAATAGAAAGTTTCCTCTTTTGGAAAGTGGTCCTTTTTCCTTTTGTTCTCTTATTATCTATAACGATGATGTCTTTTATATATCGATAAAGGCTTGTTTTGGAGTTATGGAATAAGGACAAGTGTGGATTTAGAGTAATATAGTCTGGGATGTACGTTTTTGCCATCAGCTATAAAGCCGGTGTGCCTAATTGGGGCACATTTGGTCGTTGAACTGGGCGTAGTTTCGCCCAGGAGAGTGTATGTTTTGACTTTAAGCGAGATATCGCATTGTGTTAGTCGTCGTCAGCTGAACTAGACATATTTGTTGTCTAGGAGGGGTATGCACTACTTAAACCAGGACCTCGCTGCACGCAGTCCTGTTATAGTTGAGTTGCCTAGTTAGAGACTGGATTCTGTTATGAGTTAAGTCTACGGTTCTCGAAGCTAGTTTCTAGTATTGTCCTAGTAAAAGTCTAGATTCTACATTAATCCTATCCATAACGCCATTTGGAATATTTTTATATTATCGATATAAATTGGTTTGCAGGTTGGCAACTATTTTTATGTTTCTTCGAAAACCCATTTTAATATTTTGGTTTTGCGCTGAAAGCTTATTTTAATATGATGTTTTTCTGTTTTCCATTTTTACTATTTTTCTATAGTAGTAATTACAGTTTTAAAATCCTGTTATACGGCTGGGAGAACGTTGACGTTGCTCCTCACTGATTGTGGTTGTTATGTTTTTAACATGACAGGTATGCATGTTTCCGGGTGTGGGCTAGCGGGCAGACATGATCCCTGCTCGATTAATTTTAATAATTTTGTCTTGTGGATTGTTTTAATTTTGGCCATTTTATTTAAGGCCTAATGTTTGACTTTACCATTTAAATTTTACCAAAACATAGTTACAGCGTGTTATAATCCCGACTCTACAGTGTTTCCGCCACTGTATCGCGTTAGAATTTCTAGGGGATTACAGTTGGTATCAGAGCATCCCTGCTCCCGACGCTTACACCTGAAATTAGGGAAAATACCAGTAAATTATTTAAACAGTAAATAAAAAAAATATTGTTAGAAATGGGTAGAAACAGATAAGGACTTAACTGTTAAGATTATCTGTTCCTGAACTCAATGATTAGCATTGAATATTTCTTGCTTTTGTTGGAAGAAGACGAATGAACAAGATGTTGATAGGATGCTGCTCCAGATCGGGACAAGACCGTCTTAGAACTCTCAACGCCTGCTGACTCGAGTGGACAACTTGGTGCTCCAAGAAAGATGTCGATGGTGACTTTTAGATCCGGTTCAGTTTACTTAAGCTACAGGCAAGATGACTAAGAGTAGATTCCTGTTCCATGATGTCGCAGTAGATCTAGATGGAGCGACCCAAGACTTGTGTGCTCGTTCCTCTACAAGAAGATGAAGTAATCCATTTGGATCCCTCGTGAACTCTGGAGGTCCGAAGATTATCCTCTGGTTCCAGAACTTAGTAATACAGGGTCATCGACTCTTTTCTTCCTTCCTCTACTTCTTCTCATTCTTCTCTTTTATATTCTCTTCTTCATCCACTTGATGAATCCTTGTTATATTCTTCTACTCTACCATCTTTCTCTTGAGATTCTTTGGTTAGACCGAATTTTGTCTTAGTGAACCCGTGAAACGTTATAGATGTTTGAGGTTTGGTCAACCCTTGTTACGTGGTTTGAGAATTGTGAGTTATACCTTGTTATCTATCTTAGTAAGCTTTTGAGGATCGATTTGAATGATAAATTGTCGATTAATGGAATTAGGTTGGTACTTAAGATTTTGAACCTTGGGTTATAGGTTACTTGATTATTTGGAGGACTTAAAGTTGAATAATCTATTGAAGTAGCAAGAGTATATCATATTTGATAGATACCTAGTACCTCACCTAGAACCGAACTAGGTGTAACTGATAATACTACTTTGGGATTCTTACCTGATGCTTATTGGATGGATGCATCGCGAATATTCGGGATCATAGAGTATTGTTTAAAGTGTTAGCCTGAGTGTTGTGATACCATTAAAGGTTTTCATTAATGTTGTTAGAAATTTCGGTTGACATAGATTACTCGTATTTCTGGTGGATTAGATTGTTGATCGTCGTTTAAGGTTGTAACCTATGAACTTTGGAGTTGAGTGATCTAACTTGGCTAAATTGTTGTTAGCCTTGAGGGAGAGAAACATATTGCACAATTAAAGGTTGAAGTTATCGCGTTGTTTTGAGGAATACTTTGATGTCAATCATCTTAATGGATTTATAGTTCAGAACCTTAGACCAACGAAATTGTGGCTTCGTTGAGTTATTAAATATTTTGTGGTTGCACCATTACAATTAGAAATTTGATGGACTTCTCAGAAACATTAATCGAATGACGTGTTTGAAGATGTGAGTGTTTGCGCCATTACCTATAGGTTTGAGCGTGTTTGAGGATTTATTGTACTTCCCCAACTTCTTTACTTTTGGTATTATAAATATGTTGGTGATTATTTTTGAGGATTTCGTGTCCGAACATTGTTAATTGGTGGATTTTATTTAGTCTTCCTTACTCGAGAAATTTGAAGTATACCTCGAGTTCAGACCTTATGAGCTTTAAATTTATGAACCTTAGTGATTACGAGTTTGGGTATGTTTTGATAAACGTTGGAATCTTAATTAGTGGATTAGTATAAATCATTTGTGGATTCTTACCATACTAATTGAAAGATTATATAAGTACGTAAGACTTAATTTTGGAGGCTATCGTAGTTGATAATCTTGGAGGTTGCAGATTGAGTAAGACCACCCTGTATCGATATTTGACTTAGCGTTAGATGATGGGGCAATTAGGAACCCGTGTTTCTGAGAGTCGTGCCAGGGTTCTCGAGATGGTTAATTTCTTCTATAATCCTTGAGAGCTCTTTCTGACTCTCAACTCCGTCTTCCTTTCTGCTTCTCTTGAATTCGGTTACCGCATCTGCTGTTAATCCCTTTAACCTTTATCGAGTTTGAAAACTTTTGTTTTGATTTGTTGTTTATCCTTGTTCTATTTACCCGTTAACTATTTTTCGAACTCCCTATTTTATAAAAAGTTTGACTACTTTAAAAAAAATGGATTATCGTAAATTTTAACATTTTGAGTTATAATTTCTAATTGTAAAATTGAACGCTTTGTAAAAAGTTTGACTAACTTAAACTTTTCGGATATCGTGAAATTTAACATATTCGAATTATAATTTGAGAACTTTATACTTCACTTCTGTTTTATCTTTGGTTGATATTTATATTTAGTTTTCTTTCAAAATGCTTTAATAATTTATTTTGAAGTATTTCGAAATTATTTCAACTTTTGATTTTCAAGCAATCGAAATTTTATGAAGACTTTCATATTTCCAAATACTTCAATTTCTACAGGATTAGTATGTAAAGCGTTTTAGCATTGTCAAAATTATTTTGTATGTTCAAGTTTGATAACGTTTTTGAAAACTTTCATAATTACTTTGATAACATTTTCGAAATTTTAACGTTTTGAAATTAGTTTTCGTTTTATTGTTGGTGGACTTTCGAATCTGTTATTGAAAATGATTGACGACTGGTTCGATTTTTACTAACTACAAAATTTGATTTCTCCGAACTAAATTTTGTTTCTTCAAAAAAAAATATAAATATTTTCGAATTTTCGAATCAAATTGTTTTACTTTTGTTTTGAAAATGTTTTGGTTACCTTATTTCTCTCAAGCTCGTTTGCAAATGTTATTTGACGTCGTTATTTTATCAAACAACTTTACTTTATGATTTCATTAATTAAAAGATTTTAAATTCCGGGTAGCTTAGCCCAATTCTTCTTGGAATAAATAATTGCATTCGATTTTGTATCACTTTGAAAGTTATAAAATTTTCTTTTAAAACAAATTTTTTATACAAATTTGTATCCCCATCTTTTCGAGTGGGGTAATTTTGATTCCTTCCTGCTTATTCTTAGTTTCGAGGACGAAACTTTCTTTTAGTGGGGAGGATTGTAACACCCGCTAATTTTCTATACGTTGTTATCTATTCCGTTATGACTCCGTCATGACTCTGTTATTTTTTCTGTCTTCAGTTTCTTTCATTTTCAAGCTTCATAACATTTTCAAGTCAAATATTATTTATTTTTATTAAAAGATTTTAATTTTTTTATTTTCCTGATCTATTTATAAAATTTTCATCGCAAACTATTTATTTATTCGCAAGGAGTCCTATTTTTTCTACGAACTAACGTTTTAAGTTTGAATTTATGTTATTTCTTTTCTTAAAAATATCTAAACACATTTATATAATATTTCCAACTAAGAAATATTTTTATTTACGAAAAATTTAGCCTTTAATCATTTTATTACAAAGTTTCGTAAATAATTAATTTCTATCGCGAGGTTTACTCGAATTGCTTTGAAATGCTTTTAGTAATTATACGATTCTTATTTTTGTCAACCTACATTTAAAAGAAGCACTTTTTGGCCCTTTTTAGACCATGACACCCATGGTCACACATCTTCACATTTTTTTTTCATTTGGTTTTATAAAGTGATTAAAGCCTTAGATATTTTTATTACCTTAATGAATTTGGTGACTAATTGCAAAACTCTTCACTCTCCCTTGTTAATCCATTTTGGCTGGTTTTTTTTAAGTGTATCTAACATTGTTTTCATCAATTTTTAAGATCATATTCATTCACACAATTAACATAATTCATTTCTTTTCATTCATTCTCATTCAACCACATTAAATAAAGAAAATACTCTTCAATTCCTTCACATTGGCCATGAGTTTCAGCCATATTTTCCAGCCCAATTTTGTCCCTAATCGAGTCTTGATCGTCTCATTTTTATCTTAAAATTAATCCTCTTTCCGATCCTATCGTTAAGGTAATAATCGATGGGTTTTCGATCGTTATTTACCATTGATTTTCTTAGTTTTTCTCATGGTATTTTTCTACCATGACTTTCATGTGATGTAGGTTTTGTGGATGATCCCGAGTCCGACGAGTATATTATCGATTCAGATTTGGATTCGAGGTAACGTCGATGTTACTCAGTATTTCATGATTTTAATTGAGTATTTGCATGTATATAATTTTTATGTTTTATTTTGGCAATATATGTATGTCATAAAATCTGGAAAATTTTTAAAAGTTGAAAATTTGCATGTTTCAGTATTTTTATCGCTTTTACGAGATTAACGATTAAATCATCATATTAATTTGTAAAATCGTAATATTCGGCCTAAACATGTAATATATGTTTATATTCTGTAAAAATGATATTTTTGACGATTTTTAATAATTTAATATTTTCTGATATTTTAGTTATCGATTATTGAGTTATTACCGTTTACGGACAAAAACGATTAAAAAACCGATTTTTAGTTCTAGTACCTAAATATTTTATTTTAATCTGATTTTTGACGTGGTGAAACTTTCTGATGAAATAGAATTTTCTGAAATTTTTCATAATTTTTATGAATTGTTAAGTGGATGAATTAATTAATCACTTTAAATCATCGTTTATCGTTAAAACCGTGTTTGTCGTTTAAATTCTCGATTTCTGGTCTTTGGTTTAAATCTGAAAAAAATATGATTCTGATAATTTCATAATAAAATTTAATTTTATGATTTTTAGTGTTTTAATAAAATTTTAGGAACGATAAGTTTTATTAATGGAATCGTTAATTGTGAAAAGGGGTTTTAAAGACGGTTTTGACCGGATTTGGTAAATCTGGAACGTTGGTGTTCTGGTCACGGAAACAATTAACCCGGTTCTGGATCCGGGTCGTAAATTGAAACGTTGACAAGTAATGGATAGCTTGACTTCCCTTGATCTCTCCTTTGTCTCCCTCCCTTGATCGGACCTTCCCGGCAGAGTTGGCCTGCTCCCTGCACAGTGAACGCACAGGGCCCCGGAGGTTGTCCGAGGGAACCCTCTCCAATGCCTAAGTTAGTCCGTGAAAATGCCTTGATGAACCTAGCTCGTGAGGAACTAGGTGGCGTTTTTGGGAGTGAGAGTCTAGAGAGAGAAAATCCCACCTCCTTCATGTGGGAAATGGAAGAGTATTTATACTTTCCCACAAGAGAGAGGAAAAAGAAGAGGGGAGAGAAAGAATGAGTGGATGAGAGATTGACATGTGGCTTTACCTCATCCACTCGTTCTCCCTTACCTTTAGGCAAGATGACGGAGGGGGCTTCTGGGAACCTCGGCCCTGCTCAGGGAGAAGGTCGCCCGGAGGCAGGCGAGCAGGGAGTGTCTGCACGCTCTTCACAGCCAGTCGCCTTACCCTACCGGGCAGGCGGCTTCCTTGTAGCTTTGCTCCACTGGGGAAATCCTGGTATCTTATCCCGACGGCCTGCTGGGCAGGCTCCTCGGTTCCCTGGACGGGGTCTTTATGGGGCCTGCTAGGCGGGCGGCCCGATGCAGGCTCCTGACCCTCATCAATTGGCCCTCACCGGCTGAGGGGGAAGCAGGTTTCCCCTTCGGCAGGTGGACTCTTGGTGGAGGGGAGTTGACTTGTGTCTCTTACTACTGCATTTAATGCGTTCGCGTATTCCCGAGGGGGAGTCTCTTCTGTATTGGGCATGCCAAGATTTTAATTGTTTCTTGGGTCATGATTGCCTTATAGCACCAAATGGATTTTTGGGCATCGTGCTGGTGTGCTGATTGGCCGTTTCTTCTGTCAGGGTGGTTGGGGCGTTATTCAATGCCTTGGCTTCCCTCGTATAAATTGCATTTTCCTTTGCCATTTTCACGACCCATCTTCAACTTTCTTTTTCTTCTTTTTTCTAAGAAAATGTCATGGATTACCAAAACATTCTTTTACCAAGGGACTCGCGTGGTGACCCGCCGTTTCAGGGGCCGTCAGAGACTAAGGTATTCCAGGGCATCCTTTCTCATCTTGCGCCGCAGCCGGCGACCCCGCACTCAACTCCACAGGAGGCTTAAGAGGAGGTCTCATGTCAGGGCGGGCAAGCGCCCTCTGAGGGCTTCTCCTACCGTCCCAAAGCATAAGCGCTGCCTCCAGGAAGGGGGTTGTTTTGATAGGGGGTGCCCTGAATGTTACCCATGGCTACACCCTGAGCAATTTGATCCTGATCACTCAGAGTTGGGATCTTCTTCTGAGTCGGGCCCTTCTTCCCCTTTGAGGAAGAAAGTGGGTTGCGGCTCCTGTGACGACATTGAGACAGTCCCTTATGGGAGGGACTGAGATGTTAGCAGCCGGGATTCCGGCGATAGTGGTGGTTGGGGTTACTCCTCCGGTCGAGACGGTGATGATGGCTCTGCAGACCCCTTCAAGGATTCCGACGACTGGGACTGGGGATCCGATGCAGGGGGGCACAGCCCTGGGGACTATTCCCCAGGTTCTGATGACGATTAGGCCTGCCCTTGGGGCGCAGGCGTGATGAGCCAGAAAAATAGGGGCTCTTTTTGTACTTTGTTTGTCCTGGATGTAATTGCCCGTTTTTCCGGGTTTTTTAAGACTTAATGCAAGAAAGTTCAGGCAATTTGTTTGTGTGTTGTATTTTTACTATTTGTTTATTACTTATTGTTTGAATGAAGAGAGGACGTCACTGGGTGATCAATCCTCTGACACCCTTTGGTCCTTTCGAGGCTACCCTTGGGAAGCTACAGAGGGCTGACTTCTAAGGGGGTGACACGTGGACAGTAATCTTTGGGCGGATTTTCGAGGGTTGGCGACTCTTTGTATGCCTTCTCTCCTATAAAGCAATCAGCCACCCATTCCTTCTCTTTTTCCTTTTTCAAACCTTCTTTCTTTTGCAAATCTTCCTCTCTTTTTCTGCAAACCCTTTGGTGTGACGACTTGTGCCTTCCTTTGTACCCCCGTTTCTCCGGAAGATTTCTCCTTCAGGCTTTCATCCCACCGGCAGACGACCTTAGGTTAGACTTTTAACTTCCAGTTCTTGCTCTTTCTTTTCGATTTCTTGTTTTTCATTCCTATTAGAGTTACAATGTCTAGAACTCGTGAGCGGATCCTACCTTTTACTGACCCATCGAGGTGGGAGGAAGGGGAAAAAGGTAGGGAGAATTTTGCCTCCTCCTCTAGGGAGGTTGGCTCTGGGGTAGTTGAGGAGGAAAATTCGACGAGTAGTGGGGGTGGTAACTCTCCTGACCCTCCCCCTTACGACGTTATTGATTCGGACGACGAGGCGCTGGAAATTGACCCCTCCAGGACCTCTGGCCCCTTTATTCCTCGGAAAAGGGGTAAGGTTTATTATTTAGACAAAGTCAAGTACCACGTTCCCTTGGGAACTTACCCCGACCCGAAAAACCGGGACTTGATTCTTGCGAAGAATGCCGCCGGTGCGATTGAGCTGTTCTACAACTTTGGGGATGGGTACACAATTGTCGTCCCCGGCGAAAAAGACACCGTATGCAGCCCTCCCGACGGGTTCATAGCGGTTTACCACAAGTGTTTGGAGTTCGGCCTTCGTTTTCCCCTTCATCCTTCCCTGGAAGAGATTTTCAGGCGTATGAATGTGGCTATCGCCCAGCTGACAGCCACGGCTGTCAGGTCATTGATTTCATATGTTTGGACCTGCTTGTTCCATCGCGCCGAGCCCTCTATTGATGCCTTGAGGTTTATGGTCGGCCTACAAATGGTCTCTTCTGGGAGTGTGGGCTCTCCTGGATATTGGTCCCTCTTGAGGCAGAAGGGGCATACTCTGGTGTGGCCGGCCATGGACAGCCTGAGAGACTGGAAGAACAATTTTCTTTATGTGCACAGTGCCCATGGGTGGAAGATTCCCCGTCATTTCAGGAATCATGTCCACACCAGACTAGAGACCCACGAAGAGTACCACCCTGGCGTGGGAGGGAAAGCCTTGGAGGTGAAGTTGAGTAGGAAGGACAAGGAGTTGGTAGACTATTTTGCTGCACATACTGATAAATACGGGGTGTATGGCCCTTCATTATGGCTCCCCCATGCGGAGCTTATTGCTACTGATAGATACCTGACCCGGGTGGGCATGAATCCGGGCCTAGATGAAGGTAGTTCAGGAGTGCTGATGATTCTTCCTTTCTTACCCTTTTTCTTTTTAAGTGTCCTGACCGTTCGTCTGTTTGCTTTGCAGATCTTGCCACCTTCCTTTGGAAAAAAAGGGGAGGTGAGGCGTCTGGGTTTGACCGAGACTCTTACCGTTGTCCAAAGCCGCCCTTCTCTTCCCCCTGATTTCAAGAAAGGTGAGAAGAACTTGATGAAGCATCTGAAGGGTTTGTCGTTTAGTAGGCCAAGGCTCCCTGCTCCTCCCAGATCAACGCCTGCGAAAACGGCGGTCTCTGAAGCCACCCCTTCCCCGGTTGCGAAGGTGATTGCCTGTGAGGCTACTCCCTCACCTGCTGGTAGGCAGGGGGGCCTTTCCGCAGGGGTTCAGATTCCCTCGGGGCCGCGGGCCGCGGGCTCCGAAGAGACTGGGGAAAGCACTCCCAAAGGGCTGATCAGAAAGAGGAGCAGGGAGGCTCCGAATGCAGACCACGTGGTGGATTTGGAAGCCGCTACGCCTGAACCAAAACGCTTCGCTCAGGGGGTTCCTGGTACCCTCTTTTCTGAGGAGAACACCGAATTCCATTATACCGCCGGCGATACCCAGGATGTTTCTGCCTTACTTTCCGACTCCGGGGCAGTTTTGGCGGATCATCTCCTCAAGACTGTCCACTCTGCCACTCATCAAGTGACCCAGTACGTTCAGCGTACCGCCAGAATCATTCAGGCTTCTGCGGAGCTGGCGACCCTTAATCGTTTAAGGGACGAGGAACTGGCTAATTCTGACCGCCTTTCTGCAGTCGAAAGGGATGTTGCTCTTATTGCCAGTTTGAAGGATCAATTGGCAAAAAAGGAGAAAGAGCTGGAAGAGGCTAGGAGTCAGGCGATTCACTGGAAGTCTCAAAATGAGAGAGCTGTCAGGGAGGTGTCCCACCTGGAGGAGGAGTCGAAGAGAGCTAAGCAGGCCTTCGCAGAGCTGGAGCAGGCCAGGAAGGCTTTAGCTGAGTTGGACCATGCCCAGAAAAGTGTCGTCGACCTAGGGGAGCGCCTTTCCAAGGCGAATTCAGATCTTCAGGCGGCTCTTGGTGATTTAGCGGCGAAGACTGAGGAGTGGCAGAAAGAGAAGGATGAAATAATAAAAGAGGTGGAAACGGCCGTGTCAGCGGGTTTTGTGAATGGCGCCAACTCTTGCTTAGGGGTAGTTATGGAGGCTGTCAGGGAGATGTTCCCTGGCTTTGATGAAGAAGCTTTTCGGGCCCTCTACGCCGCCAAGGATGAGGCCCAGATGCGCAGGATGGCTGAAGGGGCTGCTATTTCTGGCCCAGAAGCTCCCCTGCTTAATATGGAGGGCAGTCATCCTCAGAGGGCTCTTGTTCGTCCCCCGCTGCGCCTATGCTGACGCTTTGACTTCTTTATTTCTTTGCGCGCCGAGCCCTTTTGTGGCCGGCTGCCGTGTTTACTACTGTAATCACCTTTTTTAGCGAACTCTTATCCTGTGTACCCTTGCCACTTTATTCTTTTTTATAAGGATCTTTTTGTTTGTTTTTGTCTGTTTTCGTTTGGTTTCCTGTATAAGTTTGAGGTACGGCCTGCACCCTGCTTGCCCAGAGGTAAGCAGGGAGGTTCTTAATGTTTTTTATACAAGGTAGGGGGGGCCTGCCCCCAGTCCTTGTTGATCCGGCCTGTCCCTGGCTTTTGTTCAAAGTCCAGGGGGCCTGCCCCCTGCCTGCCCGGAGGTAAGCAGGGAGGCTCTGCGTTTTTTATACAAGGTTGGGGGGCCTGCCCCCAGTCCTTGTTGATCTGGCCTGTCCCTAGCTTTTGTTCAAAAGTCCAGGGGGCCTGCCCCCTGCCTGCCCAGAGGTAAGCAGGGAGGCTTTTTGTGTTTTTTTATACAAGGTTGGAGGGCCTGCCCCCAGTCCTTGTTGATCCGGCCTGTCCCTGGCTTTTGTTCAAAGTCCAGGGGGCCTGCCCCCTGCTTGCCCAGAGGTAAGCAGGGAGGCTTTTTGCATTTTTTATACAAGGTTGGAGGGCCTGCCCCCAGTCCTTGTTGATCCGGCCTGTCCCTGGCTTTTGTTCAAAGTCCAGGGGGCCTGCCCCCTGCCTGCCCAGAGGTAAGCAGGGAGGCTCGGAATTTTTGTTGGGGGGTTCATTTTCCCTAGCTTTGGCAACAGGGGGGCCTCCCCCTATTGCCCCCTGCTCGTTTGTGTGTGAAAACGCAAGTTTGAACAGGCAACGAGTATAAATCTGAAGCTCTCTCATTTCTTTATAAAACTTTTTTTTGACATAAGGGTGGTCGGAGCCGTCGACATTCTTTGACCGTTCTCCGCCATTGTTTTCAACAAAATAAAAACTATCTTTAGACTCGGTTTAGACATAATATTTCTTCAGGGTGTCCGCGTTCCAGTGAGCATTCAACTCTTGTCCTTCAAGGTTGGCGATTTTATATGTGCCTGGTCCTAGGATTTGAGTTACTTGGTATGGACCTTCCCAGTTGGCACTTAGCTTCCCGTGCTCCCTGGATTTTCCAACAGCCTGCGTTTTTCTGAGAACCAGATCACCCATCTGAAAATTTCTCTGGTGTACTCTTCTATTGTAGGCTTTCCTCATTCGTTGCTGGTAGGCGACGATGTTGGTACTGGCCTCCTCCCTTGTCTCACCGACTAGATCTAAGGCCTCAGCCATTGCAGCTTCATTCTCAGTTTGGTCGTATTGCAGGGAGCGCAGAGATGGGATCCTCGCCTCAATTGGTAGTAGAGCCTCTACTCCATATACTAGGCCGAACGGGGTCTGGCCTGTAGATTCCTTTTGGGTGGTCCGGATTGACCAGAGTATGCTGGGAAGCTCGTCAGCCCATCTGCCCTTGAGGTCATCTACCATTTTCTTAAGGCCATTTAAGATATGCTTGTTGGCTGCCTCTGCCTGTCCGTTGGTTTGAGGATGGCAGACGGCCGAGTACGCAACCGCGATGCTATGGCTTTCTAGCCAGATTCTTAGGGGATCATTGTCAAATTGCCTGCCATGATCAAACACCAACATTTTTGGCAGGCCGAATCTAGTGATTATATTCCGCCATATCACTTTTCTGACTGCTGGTTCGGTAATGTTGGGCACTGCTTTAGCTTCTATCCATTTGGTGAAGTAGTCTATAGCCACGATCAAGAACTTTCTGCCCCCGGTGGCTATCGTGAAAGGTCCTAGTATGTCCATCCCCCACTGAGCGAAGGGGATGGGAGATAGGATTGACCTGAGCTCTTGTGCCGGGGCATGGATGGATGGGGCAAAAAGCTGACATTTCCTGCACTTTTGGGTCAGGCTTCTTGCGTCTGCTAGCATGGTAGGCCAGTAGTACCCCGCCCTGAGGGCCTTGTGGGCCAACGACCTTCCTCCAATGTGATGTCCACAGATCCCTGAGTGGATGTCTTCAAGGACCTCGGCTGCGTGGCCTGCTCCCAGGCATCTGAGCAGGGGGTAAGTAAAAGATTTCTTGTAGAGCTTTTCGTCAATGATTATGAACCAGGCGACTTTGGCCTGAATTTTTCTCTTTTATACGGGGTCATCTGGCAAAACTCCGTGTTTCTTGAACAGGATGATGGGGGTCCTCCAATCCCCAGGCCCTGCCTCCTCCACAGCTCCGATGGTTTGGCAGGGGATGGTAGATTTTTCTTGGATGACGTCTACCCATACCGACCTCCTGATATCCTGCAGACTGGAACTAGCCAGCTTTGACAGGGCGTCTGCTCGATTGTTCTGGGAACGAGGGATCTGTTTGATCTCATATGATTTTAGGCCTGATAATTCTCCTCTCACCATTTCTAGGTACGCGGCCATTGCCTGGTCCCTGGCTTCATACTCTCCGTTGATTTGGTTGGCGATGAGCTGGGAGTCTGTTGCCAGGACAATTCGCTCTGCACCTGCGGCCTTGGCTAGTTTGACGCCTGCGAGTACTGCTTCGTACTCAGCTTCATTGTTTGACGCAGGGAAGACAAACCTGAGTGCATGCTCAAAGTCAGTCCCTTCTGGGCTGGTCAGTACGACTCCGGCCCCTGCCCCATTAGCCGTGGAGGACCCATCGGTGTATACCGTCCACTCGCCGGCGGTTGGGCCATCCTCCTCAGAGTGGGAGCATTCTGCTAGAAAGTCGGCCAAGGCTTGGTCTTTGATGGTTGTTCTGGATTGATATGTTATCCCCAGTCCGCTCAGCTCAATAGCCCACTTCAGCAGCCTCCCTGACTTCTCAAACTTCTCCAGTACTTTCTCAAGGGGCTGGTCTGTCAGTACTACGACGGGGTGTGCGTCGAAGTATGGCCTTAATTTTCTGGCTGCTATAACAACCGCATAGGCTGCTTTTTCGACCATCGGGTAATTTTTCTCTGCTGCCCCCAGGGCATGACTTACAAAATATATGGGTTGCTGGGTGCCTGCCTCTTCCCTTAAACTGACCGCGCTGACTGTTACATTAGTTACGGCGATGTAGAGGAAGAGTTTTTCCCCTGCTACTGGTCTTGCCAGGGTGGGGAGCTTCTTTAGATGGTCCTTCAATTGCTCGAAGGCTTCCTTCTGCTCGTCTTCCCACTTGAATTGTTTGTTACCTTTCAATATTTTGAAGAATGGAGTAGACTTGTCTGCTGACCGGGCGATGAATCGCGCCAGGGCGGCCATGCGGCCCGTCAGGCGTTGGATGTCTCTGATGGTCCTGGGTTCAGGGAGGTCCAGAACCGCCTGAATTTTCTCGGGGTTGGCGTCTATTCCTCGAGAGCTGACCAAGAATCCCAGGAATTTTCCGGAGCGAACCCCAAACGTACACTTCTTTGGATTGAGTTTCATTTTGTAGGCGCGCAGGGAGCAGAAGGTCTCCTGTAGGTCTGTCAGGTGCTCCCTGTCTCCTTTGCTCTTTACGATGGCGTCATCGACGTAGGCTTCTATGTTTTTGCCTTTTTGACCCTCAAACACCTTATCGACTAAACGTTGGTATGTGGCCCCTGCGTTTTTAAGCCCGAATGGCATCATCTTGTACATGTAGGTGCCTGAACTGGTGATGAACGCACACTTCACTCTGTCCGGCTGCCATAAGTACACTTGATGATACCCTGAAAAGGCATCCAGGAAGCTCAGCATAGTATATCTACTGGTGGCGTCTACCAGTTGGTCGATTCTGGGGAGCGGGTAGCAGTCTTTCGGGCAGGCTTTGTTGAGGTTTGTAAAGTCCACGCACATTCTCCATGCGCCCGATGATTTTTTGACCATGACTACATTCGCCAGCCACTCTGGGTAGTCACGGACCTCAATAAAATCTGCCTTCAGGAGTTTGTCAATCTCCTCCTTGATCGCCGCGTCTTTTTCTGCGGACATATTTCGCTTTTTCTGCTTCACAGGGCGGGCGTCCGTGCTTACGTTCAGCCTGTGAACGATACACGATCGATCGACCCCCGACATTTCGTCCGCCGAGTAGGCGAATACATCCTTGTTTTCTTTCAACAGCTTGATCAGTTCAGCCTGGTAGGACTCCTCCAGGTCAGCCCCTATTAGGACCTGCCTCCCTGGCTCTAAGTCCACCAGCATGCTCTCTCCCCCAGGCTCCAGGTGGTTGGACGCCTGATTATCGGCTGGGATTTCGCCCTCCCTGCCGGGGGGACTGTCGGCCTTCCTCTTTCCTTTTCTCTCTTTTTCGTGCGTTTGCAGGGCCACGGAGTAGCATTGCCTGGCTGACTCTTGGTCTCCGCGCACTTTTCCTTCTAGGCCGAAATTAGTGACATATGCTACAGTGAGGGCCCCGATGGAGATGGCCGCCTCGATTTCGTCCAAGGTGGCTCTGCCAATTAGGGCGTTGTAGGCGGATCTTGCATCCACTACAACGAATGTTGTCCTAACGTTTATGGCAGTAGAGCCCTCCCCAAATGTTACGGGTAGGTCTATGACCCCCATGGGCAGCACGCCTGCTCCACTGAACCCGTATAATGATTCGGGGGCAGGTCGCAGGTGCCTTTTTTCCAGGCCCATTTTTTCGAAGGCGTCTTTGTACAGCAGGTTCGTGTACGCACCAGTGTCTACCATGCACCTCCGCACAATGTGGTTGTTGATTTCCAGGGATAGTACCAGGGGATCACTGTGCGGGTACACCACCCGCCCTGCATCCTCAGGGGTAATGCTCAACGTCGCTCCTCTCGGACTTCCTGCTCTTTCAGCATAGCAGATCTGGTTTCTTAGTTCACGAATTTGTCTTTTTTGGCCTCTTCGGCTGATCTGGCCTTCAGTACCCCCTGATATTACATGGATTACCATGCGGTTCTGCCCTGAGCCCTCGGGTTTTTCAGGTACTTTCTGATACTTATTCTTGGCTGCGTAGTTGGCCAACCAGCCATTCCTGATTAGTTTCTCGATTTCGTCTTTCAGGTGGCGACATTCCTCGGTGGTGTGGCCTACGCAGTCGTGGAAGGTGCAGAATTTCTTGGGGTCTCCCTTTGGGCTGCGAGGTTTGTTCGGGCGATTCCATTTAGCGGTTTCCTTTTCTAGTTCGAAGATCTCCGCCCTGGATTTGTTGAGGGCAGTGTAACTGTCAAACCTGGGCTGGTAGACAGTGCGCTCCTTCTTGGGGGTACCCTCTTCCTCGGTTCTCTGCCTTCCGGGCTCATTCCTGCCACGTCCACCCTGCGGTCCCCCCTGCTGCCTGGCGGGGCCCGCGGGGGTATCCGGCAGGCTGTGGAACTCCTCCTGCAATATAAACCCTTCGGCAATTTTTCTGGCTTTGGCCAGAGTTTCTGGCTGAGCTCTGATCAGTTGATTCTTCATTTCTCCAGGGAGTAGTGAGTTGGTCAGTGCGTACGTCCCAGTCGCATCGTCTATCCCCTTGACCTGCTGGAAGGACAGATCAAATCTCTTTAGGTAATCCCTGACAGACTCACCCTTCTTTTGCCTGAGAGTCATTAGGTCGAAACGAGTAAGACGGCGTCTTTTGTTTCCTGCATACTGGTCGAGGAAAGCCTCTGCCAGCTCTATGAAGAAACGAATCGACTCTTGTGGCAAATCTCTGAACCAGCCCTGCGCCAGGCCCACCAGGGTGGTTGGGAAAATTTTGCACCATACCGCGTCATCGGCGTCGTACATGCCCATATGGCTCTCGTAAGCCGCCAAATGATCTTCAGGGTCAGTCGTGCCGTCGAATTTAACAGAGGGCATTTTAATTTTTGGAATTGGATATGCCTGAATCTCAGGGTGAAGCGGGGTCTTGGTCGGCCTGCCCACCATTCCCGACTTGCTCGTGCCTGAATAGTGACCGTGGTCCTCCCTTCTGTCAGGGGTCGGTCTCCTACTTTCAGGGGAGCGGTACCTAGGTGGGCGCCTGCTTGTTGCCTCGTCATCTTTAGGAGGGGAATGATATCGTGAGCGCTTCTTTTGAGCAGGCTCGAGGTTGTCACCTTGACGATGCCTGGATCTCAGAGGCTGGCCGTTATTAAGCCTGGACCGAAGACTCTGAGATAGGCCTGGCGCAGGGGGAGCCTCCCCGGCTGGTGTTAACCTGGAGAACACATCTCCCTGCTTTTCCCCCAGGCGCTTGGACACCGGCTCCTTGTGCCTCATCCGCTCTTGCAATCCCCGGGATAAACCTCTTTGCTCTCCAGACGCAGATTCTGTTGTGTGAATGGAGAACGCCTGTTGTTGGGCCGGTGGCTCTTGGCTGCCCGTTGTAATACGCCTCTGCACCTGCGCATACACGTGAGCCGTCTTTCTTGCCTTTCTCTGAGCGTTTCTGGCGGCGGTTCGTTTTGTGCCCCCTGCCCCACTCCTGCTCATCGAGGGTGGCTGTCTGGGGGTCATTGCGACCCTGCCTACCAGGTCCTCAGGAGTGAACTCCTGGTTTAGCATTGCAGAGAAGAAGGCGACTGCCTGCGCCATCTGAGCGGGGGTCAGGTTCAGAGTGTGCCCTGGGTGTGACCCCAACTCCGGTCCAACAGCAGCGCTTTGTACGCCTATGAGACTGGTTCCTCCCACCCCTAGGATCGTGGCGGGAGGAACCCTCTCTGGCTGTGGTATGCCGTACAGGGGGGTCATCGGTGGGACCGTCGGACCCGCCCCTGCACTGGCGTCAATAATTTCCGGCATGATTACTTTGATTGATTTAGTTTTGTAGTTTGGAATGGTTGATTTTTGTAGGTAATCCGTGGATACAACCAGATCTTCCCCACAGACGGCGCCAAATTGTTCCGGTCACGGAAACAATTAACCCGGTTCTGGATCCGGGTCGTAAATTGAAACGTTGACAAGTAATGGATAGCTTGACTTCCCTTGACCTCTCCTTTGTCTCCCTCCCTTGATCGGACCTTCCCGGCAGAATTGGCCTGCTCCCTGCACAGTGAACGCACAGGGCCCCGGAGGTTGTCCGAGGGAACCCTCTCCGATGCCTAAGTTAGTCCGTGAAAATGCCTTGATGAACCTAGCTCGTGAGGAACTAGGTGGCGTTTTTGGGAGTGAGAGTCTAGAGAGAGAAAATCCCACCTCCTTCATGTGGGAAATGGAGAGTATTTATACTTTCCCACAAGAGAGAGGAAAAGAGAAGAGGGGAGAGAAAGAATGAGTGGATGAGAGATTGACATGTGGCTTTACCTCATCCACTCGTTCTCCCTTACCTTTAGGCAAGATGACGGAGGGGGCTTCTGGGAACCTCGGCCCTGCTCAGGGAGAAGGTCGCCCGGAGGCAGGCGAGCAGGGAGTGCCTGCACGCTCTTCACAGCCAGTCGCCTTACCCTACCGGGCAGGCGGCTTCCTTGTAGCTTTGCTCCACTGGGGAAATCCTGGTATCTTATCCCGACGGCCTGCTGGGCAGGCTCCTCGGTTCCCTGGACGGGGTCTTTATGGGGCCTGCTAGGCGGGCGGCCCGATGCAGGCTCCTGACCCTCATCAGTTGGAAAATCTGGAAAATTAGAATATTCTGGAAAATGATGATTTTTAAGTTTAATAATAATTTTTAGACATTAATACTTAAGTCGTTTTGTAATTACTATTTTTATTAATCGTTATTGTCGAGATTAGACGATTAACGAGAAAACGCTTTAAAAACCGAGTTTTAGGATTATGGAAAATTTTCTTTCCTGGACAGAATGTCCATAAATATATTTTAACTATTTTACATAAATTTTGTACTATTTATTAAATTCTTTAATTAATAAGTATTGATTTTTGGACAAATTGTGATTTATCGTTAAAATGCTTCGTCTTACCTAAAAGAATTATTTTTCCAGCAATTTTGAAAGTATTTAAATCTGAAACTTTAAGAGTTAAATCATCTCTTAACATACTCTAAATATATTTGTTGGTTTAATTAAATAAAGACGTTCAAATATGTAATTTGATATTTGCCGTAAAAATCCTATTTATAATCATATTGTCGAAACTAATAGTAATTAGGGAAATTTAGCTTTGTAACTTTTGAAAACACCCTAATTAGTAGTACTAAAGTGTTTAAGACATTTTTAATTATTTTATAAACACTTGTATGGTTTTTTTAATAATTTCATTAACTCAAATGTTCTCGTTTCGAGAATTAATATCGTTAAAGCCGAAAGTACTAGTTTTATAAATCTATATCGTTTACTAAAAATGTGATTTTAGTATAAACTAATATTTTCGCTATTTTGATATGATGCTATTTTTAGTAAATTTTCCTAAAATAGAAAGTTTCCTCTTTTTGGAAAGTGGTCCTTTTTCCTTTTGTTCTCTTTTTATCTATAACGATGATGTCTTTTATATATCGATAATGGCTTGTTTTGGAGTTATGGAATAAGGACAAGTGTGGATTTAGAGTAATATAGTCTGGGATGTACGTTTTTGCCATCAACTATAAAGCCGGTGTGCCTAATTGGGGCACATTTGGTCGTTGAACTGGGCATAGTTTCGCCCAGGAGAGTTTATGTTTTGACTTTAAGCTAGATATCGCATCGTGTTAGTCGTCGTCAGCTGAACAAGACATATTTGTTGTCTAGGAGGGGTATGCACTACTTAAACCAGGACCTCGCTGCACGCAGTCCTGTTATAGTTGAGTTGCCTAGTTAGAGACTGGATTCTGTTATGAGTTAAGTCTACAGTTCTCGAAGCTAGTTTCTAGTATTATCCTAGTGAAAGTCAAGATTCTACATTAATCCTATCCATAACGCCATTTGGAATATTTTTATATTATCGATATAAATTGGTTTGCAGGTTGGCAACTATTTTTATGTTTCTTCGGAAACCCATTTTAATATTTTGGTTTTGTGCTGAAAGCTTATTTTAATATGATGTTTTACTGTTTTCCATTTTTACTATTTTTCTATAGTAGTAATTACAGTTTTAAAATCATGTTATACAGTTGGGAGAACGTTGACGTTGCTCCTCACTGATTGTGGCTGTTATGTTTTTAACATGACAGGTATGCACATTTCCGGGTGTGGGCTAGCGGGCAGACATGATCCCTGCTCGATTAATTTTAATAATTTTGTCTTGTGGATTGTTAAACCCCTTTGTGGATTGTTTTAATTTTGTCCATTTTATTTAAGGCCTAATGTTTGACTTTACCATTTAAATTTTACCAAAACATAGTTACAGCGTGTTATAATCCCGACTCTACAGTGTTTCCGCCACCGTATTGCGTTAGAATTTCTAGGGGATTACACTATGGAATATTACTTCTACACCCAAAGCGTAAACAATGTAGTTGTTGCTTGGGGGTGGTGTCTTTTTGGGAAAGGTGGTTGTTCCAAAAAAGTCAAGTGGGAGTAGTATACATCTCGAAGGAGTTCGTGATGACGAGCAACAACTGAGTGAGATGGCACAACATAAGGATGTTGTAAAAGGTGGTGATGTAGGTTCGACTCACAACCCATCCGCTAATTATCTAAAGGTTGTAGTTTCATATTGTAGAACTAGTAGATCTTATATTCCAACAAAAAGGTTTTCAAAAACTTATTTGACGGAATGTTCCAAAATAATGATTTTGGAAATTAAGAAACTTACTACCTACAAGGATGCTTTGGTAAGTTAGGACTCCATAAGGTGACTAAGAGTAGTCGTACTAAAATGGATGTCAAACCGCTTTCTTGAAAGAGTTCTTGAAAGAGGATGTGAAGTTAAGTGGGAGTATTATTACTTTCATAACATAGTATGTGGATGACATACTAATCATAGGAAAACGATGTATCCATACTTGAGGCAGTCAAGGGATGGTCATACTACTACTTCGCTATGAAGGATCTAGGAAAGACAGATTACATATTGGACATCAAGATCTATGGAGATAGATCGAGGATGATGATTGATTGAACTTAGTCAAGAAACTTATGATGATAAGATCTAGTTATGTTCATGATGACCCAAATACCAGACAAACTCGAGTGTTTGACACTGAATTGTCGTGAGTTGGTATACGGTGGAGAATATGAGTTGGTTGTTACATGTTACACTGTTGCGAGTTTCTGCAGTGACTAAAGATGACTTCCGCGGTAGTTTGGTTTCATTCTTTGTCTCAATGGACTCTCGTAGCTAGATTTTACATGAGAAACCGAGTACATAGCAACGACAAATGCAGCAAAGGTAGTTTGCAAGGTTCGGAACAATGCAAATGTCGAAAATCTATTTGACTAAACCGTTCCCACCACCTAGGTATGAGAGTCATACTAGATTTATGGGATTTAAGCTAATCAAGATTAGCGATGAAATTGTATGTGGAGAAATACAGTTATTAAAACATGGTTGATGTTTGGAATGTTCATCTATATCATTAATACTTATTTAATCATTGGTTTAGTATTAAATAAAATGTCCAGAAAGCATGTGAGTTCTCTATAGGATTATCAAAAGTGTTTTGATAAGTGGAAAACTATCGGTGAACAGAGATCACAACTTATTTGTGTCCCTAGTCAGCATCACTAAATTGGACATAAGTGATCCATTGAATGACTAGCACGAGATTGTTGGATAGCGCAATTCCATGGGCTATGGGAACATGGAGATGTTCGTTCAATCGAGTGGATATATTGGATATATTGTGACTTGACCAAAGTGAATTCTAATGTATATAGAATCAAATCTATGTTTAGCGGATTCCTTTGACATGAGTATATCATTGCAACCATGATACGATTAGTTGTGCATTGACACTGTCAAACGCCGCGCAGTAAAAGGAGGTTATAAAGACATTCGTCATGCATACTAAGAATTGAGTGGGAGTTTTGGATGATACAAGACTGGATAAATCCTCCTATATGATAGGATTGGTGTCTGGGCCCCTTGATGAGGGAGAACTAAAAAATGCATGGCCATGCGAGGAGTGGATTAAGGAGTTAATTCATTCAAGGACAGTTCAAACTCGGAGAACGAGGAAATGAATTTGATAAGTGACACATTAATCATGAGATGTTTAGATGTGATCGAATTCGACATTAAGCGACTTAAGGAATTTGAAGATTGCCTTATTGTCTTCGGACAAGTGGGAGATTGAAGGAATATGTCCTAAGACATTTCCGGCAATTACTAAATATAATATAGGATATTATTATGGAGATAATCGTTATGTATTATAGTAATTCATAATTGCTTGCTAAAGAATAATTATGATAATTAGTCCAATTCGATTGGGCTGATGACTATATATATATAATCCTATAAGGTCACACAATCAGACTTAGTCAAGAAACTAAACAGGCCCAATATGGACTTGTGAGGTATTAGACTGTGACTACTTATGAGACCCGGTTAGTATCTTGGTTTAACCAAAACTCTACTACTATATAAGGATATGGTATATGAGTCATAAGGAGATTAAGAATCAACCAGAGAAAACCCTAATCTAAGCTAGTTCAGTTCATTGCCTCAAGCACCCTTAAAAGTAAGAGAGAGAATTGTTCTATCTCTTCCGTTCTAGCAGACGTGGGATTCCGACTGGGTTGGTGGACCGAGTAGAGGAGCAACACGTGGGGCTCTAGTATCTCTCCGTCTCATATATCGAGGAATTTACGCTACAAGGGTATGTATTTCTCGACCTACTTTTGTCCTGATTCATATCTATATTGTGCTTCTGTTCTTGGATTGGTGTTTGGAAATTGTTTCCTGAAATTCCCCTTTCGCACCGGTAAAATCCTACAATAAGGAGGGTGATAACGAGGAGGGAGAGGAGAACGATGGGGATGACGAAAGTGAAAGTGGTAGTCAGGAGGAGAGCGGCAACGAGAACTCCGATTAGGACGGCTTGGGGAGGTCTCCGCTTGTATATACATCTTGTAAGTAGTTCTTGTTTTTATTTTTCCACTTTCATTGTCCTGCATTCCTTTCTCGTATATTTTATGCCTCTTATTGTTTGTTGTACACAATAAGGGCATTGTGAGATTTGGTTTGGGGAGGGTATGCTTCTGTCTGTTTTCATCCATCTGCATATTTCTTGCATTTCCGCATGCATTTTTTTTATTAAAAAAAATCACAAAAATATGTTTTTGCATTTAATCGAGTCTTAGTTGAGTCAGAATGCTATGTAGCGATGATGATATTGCTTTTATGTCTTCATTTAGTTGCTTATGCTAGTGCGCGGTTAGAATTTTTGTATATAATTACATGCGATATTCTTGCATCTTTGGTTAACAGTATTGAACGAATAAACTTGACTCATTGTTGGCAAACTACTCAGATTTGTAAGGAATTAGAGCCTTTAATTAAACTGATGACATTCATGATCAGTTTCATTTAGGTTGAGAGTAGTACTCCTTATGAGACATGTAACATCAAACTACATACGCATGACATTCGTCTCTTAGGTACCTGTACGTTTTTGACTCGTGGTTTTGACATGTGCGAAAAAGACAAATCCTTTCTTTTAATTAATTCCCATAAGCCTCACATAGTCAAATTGACCTGTTTGACCCGTTTATTAACTACATGCCATATATTGCCTACCATAGTCAAGCTAGTAGATGAATTAGACGAAATTGTTTTTATTTCGGGTTAATTTTGGTACCATGATTGATTGGGGTCGGCTGCCCGATACCAGTCGCCTGCCAGGCAGGCCCAGGGATGCCCACCAGGTTCGAAAAGCCAGTCCCTGGCAAGAAGGCAAGACATGCGCAAAACGCTAAGTATGACAGTCAGCCGCCGAGACCACAGGCTGGCACAGCCTGCTGGAACCTGACGGCCATTGCACGAAGTCAGCCTGCCCTGGGGGACACTTTGGTTGACAAGGTCGGAACCCCCCAGGGGCCCTCTCGTCATTTCCCCTAAGGTAATTAGGAATGGGTGGATAGGAAGCCTCCACTTGTCGCTTCCTCGTCCACCCATTCTTCTCCCACTTCTCTTTCTTATGGAAAGGTATAAATACCCAACCTTCTTCCACAAGAAAGAGGTTGGATTTTCTCTCTCTAGACTCTTACTCCTAAAAACGCCACCTAGTTCCTCACGAGCTAGGTTCGTCAAGGCATTTCACGGACTGACTTAGGCATCGGAGAGGGTTTCCTCGGACAACCTCCGAGGCCCTGTGCGTTCATTGTGCAGGGAGCAGGCCAATTCCGCCGGGAAGGTCCGATCAAGGGAGTGAGAGAAAGGGGAGACCGAGGGAAATCAAACGACCGGTTGTTCACCATTAACCCAATTAAACAGCCCGGATCCTAGGCCGGGTAAATTGTTTCCGTGACCGGAACAATTTGGCGCCGTCTGTGGGGAACTTACGATTGTGCTCACGAGTTACCCACTAAAATCAACCACTCATAATCACAAAACTAAAACAATCATGCCAGAAATTGTTGATGCCAGTGCAGGAACGGGTCCTACGGTCCCACCGGTGACCCCCTTGTATGGTATGCCGCAGTCGGAGAGAGTTCCTCCTGCCACGATCCTAGGGGTAGGTGGAACCAGTCTCCTCGGTGGACCTAACACTGCGTTAACGCCTGAGCTGGGGGCACCCCCACGACACGTTCTTAACCTGACCCCAGCTCAGATGGCGCAGGCAGCCGCTTTCTTCTCCGCGATGCTGAACCAGGAGTTCACCCCTGAGGACTTGGTAGGCAGGGTCGCATCGGCTCCCAGGCAACCATCCCCAATCAGCAGGGATGAGGCCGGGGGCACGAGGCGGACCGCCGCCAGAAATGCCCAGAGGAAAGCGAGGAGGACGGCTCAAGCGTATGCGCATGCGCAAAAGCGCATTACTACTGGCGATCCAGAGCCACCTGTCCAGCAGGCGTTCTCCATTCACACGACAGAATCAGCGTCTGGAGGACAGGGAGGCTTATCCCGGGGATTAAAGGAGCGCATGAGGCCCAGGGAGCCCATGTCAAAACACTTGGGAGAAAAACCAGGCGGAGTTTTCTCCAGGCTAACGCCTGCAGCCAAGGAACAGTCGGCCCCCGGCTTATCCCAAAACCTGCAATCCAGGCTCAACCGGGGACAACCGCTCGAGTCCAGGTACCATCAGGGTGAGAACCTCTGCCACTCCCAGAGGAAGAGGCCCAGGCAAACCTCCCCGGAGACAGAGGATGAAGCAGCCCAATGGCGTAGGCGCAGGCGTCGTACTAACCAGCCCAAGAGGGACCGACTTTGAACATGCCCTTAGATTTGTTTTCCCAGCATCAAACAACGAAGCGGAATACGAGGCAGTGCTCGCAGGCATCAGGCTAGCTAGAGCTGCAGGAGCAGAACGAATTGTCCTAGCGACAGACTCCCAGCTCATCGCCAACCAAATCAATGGAGAATACGAAGCAAGAGACCCAGCAATGGCCACATACCTAGAGATGGTAAAGGGAGAATTATCCGGCCTAATATCATATGAGGTTAAACAGATCCCCCGATCCCAGAACAACAGAGCAGACGCCCTGTCAAATCTGGCAAGCTCCAGTCTACAGGACATCCGGAGATCAGTGTGGGTCGACGTTTTACACGAGAAGTCCACTAACCCCTGTCAGACGATTAATACCGTAGAGGAAGAGCTGGAAAGCTGGATGACTCCCTTCATCCAGTACAAGAAGCATGGTATCTTACCATCGGACTCGTTACAAAAAAGGAAGATACAGGCTAAAGCAGCCTGGTTCATACTCATTGATGAAGAACTTTACAAAAAGTCTTTTACTTATCCCCTGCTCAAATGCCTACGGGCGGATCAGGCCGCTGAGGTATTGGAGGATATCCACTCAGGGATTTGTGGACATCACATTGGTGGGAGATCGCTGGCCCACAAGGCCCTCAGGGCAGGCTACTACTGGCCTACCATGCTGGCAGATGCCAAGAGCCTGACCCAAAAATGCAGAAAATGCCAACTCTTTGCCCCATCGATCCATGTCCCGGCCCAGGAGCTCAGGCCAATCCTATCTCCCATCCCCTTCGCTCAATGGGGGATGGACATTCTAGGACCCTTCACGGTGGCCACAGGGGGCAGAAAATTCTTGATTGTCGCCATAGACTACTTCACCAAGTGGGTGGAAGCCGAAGCAGTGCCCAACATCACTGAGCCGGCGGTCAGGAAGGTGGTCTGGCGAAATATCATCACCAGGTTCGGTCTACCAAAGATGTTGGTATTTGACCACGGCAGGCAATTTGATAATGATCCGCTGAGAATCTGGCTGGAAAGCCACAACATCTCAGTCGCCTACTCAGCTGTCTGTCATCCTCAAACCAACGGACAGGCGGAAGCAGCCAACAAACAAATCCTGAACGGCCTGAAGAAAATGGTGGATGACTGCAAGGGTAGGTGGGCTGACGAACTCCCTAGTATACTCTGGTCAATCCGAACTACCAGAAAAGAGTCTACAGGCCAGACCCCATTTGGTCTGGTATATGGAGCAGAGGCACTATTGCCAATTGAGGCAAGGATCCCCTCTCTGCGCTCCCTGCAGTACGACCGGGCTGAAAACGAAGCTGCAATGGTCGAAGCCTTGGACCTGGTGAATGAGTTAAGGGAAGAAGCCAGTACCAACATCGCTGCCTACCAGCAGCGAATGAGGAAAGCTTTCAACAGCAAAGTACGACAGAGGAATTTCCAGATGGGCGAGCTGGTTCTGAGAAAGACGCAGGCGATTGGGAAGTCAAGAGAGCATGGAAAGCTGAGTGCCAACTGGGAGGGCCCATACCAAGTAACTCGGGTTCTGGGACCAGGCACATACAAAATCGCCAACCTTGAGGGACAAGAGCTACATGCTCACTGGAATGCAGACACACTAAAGAAATATTACGTCTGAACAAGAATACAGGCAGTTTTTACTTTTACTAAAAAAGGCGGAGGACGGTCAAAAATGTCGACGGCTCCGACCACCCCAATGTCAAAAAGAAAATTTTTAAGAGAAATGAGAAGACACAGATTTATACTCGTTGCCTGTTCACCCTCGCGTCTTTCACACACAAACGAGCAGGGGGCAATAGGGGGAGGCCCCCCTGTTGCCGAAATTGGGAAAAGTGAACCCCCCAACGCAAATCAAAAGCCATCCTGCTTACCTCTGGGCAGGCAGGGGGCAGGCCCCCTGGACTTTGGACAAAAGCCAGGGACAGGCCGTACTAATAAGGACAGGGGGCAGGCCCCCCAACCTTGTATAAAAAACGCGAAAAGCTACCCTGCTTACCTCTGGGCAGGCAGGGGGCAGGCCCCCTGGACTTTGAACAAAAAGCCAGGGACAGGCCAGGCTAACAAGGACTGGGGGCAGGCCCCCCAACCTTGTATAAAAAACGCAAGAACCACCCTGCTTACCTCTGGGCAGGCAGGGGGCAGGCCCCCTGGACTTTGAACGAAAAGCCAGGGACAGGCCAGGCTAACAAGGACTGGGGGCAGGCCCCCCAACCTTGTATAAAAAATGCAAGAACCACCCTGCTTACCTCTGGGCAGGCAGGGGGCAGGCCCCCTGGACTTTGAACAAAAAGCCAGGGACAGGCCAGGCTAACAAGGGCTGGGGGCAAGCCCCCCAACCTTGTATAAAAAACGCAAAAGCCGCCCTGCCTACCTCTAGGCAAGCAGGGGGCAGGCCCCCTGGACTTTGAACGAAAAGCCAGGGACAGGCCAGGCTAACAAGGACTGGGGGCAGGCCCCCCAACCTCGTATAAAAAACGCAAAAGCCACCCTGCTTACCCCTAGGCAGGTAGGGTGCGGCCCCCTGGACTTTTGATCAAAAGCCAGGGGCATGCTATGACAGGCGATTAAACAAATAAGAAAAGAATCCATGAATTTTAAAACAGTTGGCCGTAAAAAGCGAAGAGAAATATTCTACGAGTAAAACCCATGAAAGGTGGAAAGGTCTTTACAAAGGTCAAAGAAGAAAAAACAAAGTGGCGAATATTACAAACAAAATAGCCATAAACACCGGCTTAGCATGGAAAGATAAAAGCTTTTATAAGAAAAGAGGAGCATCACGTAGCATCCTGGTGAGCATCAGCATCTGCCTCAGGCTGCCTGGTCACCCGAGCCTCATTCTTAGCGGCATAGAGACTCCGGAAGGAGTCCTCATCAAAGGTAGGGAACATCTCCCCTATCACCTCCATTACCAGCTCCAGGGAAGAGTTAGCACCACTCGCAAAGCTGGCATCCACTGCAGCCTCAGTCTCCTCAGCCAGGGTCTCTTTCTCTTTCGTCTATTCCCCCTTAGCCTGTTCAAAAGCCGACTTGGCCTTTGACAGCTGCTCCTCCAAGTCAGTCACTCTCCCCTTCAAGTGCCCCATCTCGGCCAAAGATAGATTGGCTCGGTCCAACGACTGCCGGCTCTCCTTCAGATCAGCCTCTAGCTTGGAAACCTCCTTCACAGCCATTTCCCCCTGCTCCATTGATCAGCCTGCTTCTTGACCTCCTCCAACTCTCCCTCTTGCCTTGTCATTTTATCTTTCAAAGAGCTTATCAAGGAGACGTCCCTTTCTATCATGGCCAGGCGGTCGGGAGGAGGAGCCCCAGGAGTAAATGTCAGCTCCTCATCACTCAGGCGGCTGAGAGCCGCCAGTTCCGCAGATGCCAGCATAACCTTGGAGGTACGCTGGATATATTGAAGCACTTGATGAGAAGTGGAAGTCACCATCTTTGTAAGGCGGTCGGCCAAGACAGCTCCGGAGTCAGAAAGCAGGCCCGATACATCCACACTATCACCAGCCGTGTAATGGAACTCTACATTTTCCTCTGGGAAGGGAGTGCTAGAAGGCTCACGTGCAGGGCGTTTCGCCTCAGGGGTGGAGACATCCGCCTCCAGGTCCACCACGTCAGCACTAGGGGGCTCCCTCCCTCTTTTCCTCCTCGATTCCAAGGGAACACTTTCCCCAGTCCCCTCGGAATCTCCAGGCTGCGTTCCCTGCGAGATCCGAGGTCCAGCCGGAGAGGCGCCCTGTTTCTTACTGGGGGAAGGAGTAGCTCCTGAAGTAACCTCCGCTTCCCCCTCATGAATGCTAGGGTTAGGAGTCGCCGGCTTCGACGAAGGCAGCCGGGGGGGGGAGGTAATCTTCGACCAGCGGCAAAATCTTTCACGAGCTTCATGAGGGCTTTACTTCCTTTCCTAAAATTTGCAGGAAGGGAAGGACGCTTTGAAAGAATGTTCAACTCCTCGCTCAGGCCCAACCTCCTGACCTGTTTCTTGGTCCAACGCCAAGTATAGGAATCTGCAGAAAGGGAAAGGCGGTCATCTAAAAAGCAGGGAGAAATAAAGTCCCTAGAAAATCGTGACAGCAAAAAATCCCTAGAACTACCTTCAAGGCCTGGAATCAGGCCCAGGGGAAGCAAATACTCGTCTGTCGTGATGAGCTCCGCATGAGGGAGCCAGAAAGTAGGGCAAAAATTCCCACGTTTATCCACAACAATCTCAAACTTTTTTACCAAAATTTCCTCCTTCGCGCTCAGCTTGACTTCCAGAGCCTTCCCCCCAACGCGTGGGTGATACTCCTCGCGCGTCTCCATGCGGGTGTGGACATGGTTCCTAAAATGTCTAGGAATTTTCCACCCTGACGCGCTATGGACATATATAAAGTTGTTCTTCCAGTCTTTAAGGCTGCTAACGGCCGGCCAGACCAAAGCGTATTTTTTCTGCCTCAGCAGAGACCAATAACCAGGGGATCCATCCCCCCCAGATGAGGACACCATTTGAAGACCGACCATGAAACGAAGGGCGTCAATATAGGGCCCCTCACCATGGAAAAGGCAGGTCCAGGTGTAAGCTACTAGGGATCTAATGGCAGTTGCAGTCAGTTGGGCGATGGCAACGTTCATCCTCCTTAAGGTTTCCTCCAGGAAGGGGTGTAGCGGGAATCGCAGGCCAAATTCCAAGGCCTTATGATAAACCGCCACGCATCCTTCTGGAGGACAACACACTGTGTCCTTCTCCCCAGGGACTACAACCGTGTATCCTTCCCCAAAATTGTAAAATTGCTCAATGGCCTTAGCAGCGTTACTTTCCAAGATCAGGTCTCTATTTTTGGCCTCAGGATAGGTCTTTAAGGGGACCACGTACTTTTCCTTGTCCAAGAAGTAGGCTTTCCCCCTCTCCCTGCGGATGAGGGGGCCGGCGACCCTGGAAGGATCCACCTCCAGGGCCTCATCGTCGGAGTCAATCACGTCAAAGGGAGCTGGCTCGGGTGACTCGGCACCCTCCCCCCGCTGATAATCGTCCTCCTCCCTGGGGCCAACCCCGGAGGAGGAAGCTATATCCCGTCGGTCACCGTCGCCACCACTAGATCCCCCGAGCAAAGAATTAAAAGAAAGGGGACGGACTCGCGACATATTGGCTACGGAAGGGAAAAAAAGAAGTGAGATTTAAAGTTCTAACCTAAGGACGCCGATAAAGTCGCCGGAGACAGTGACAAGAGGTGTTCCTTGCTCCTCGAAAAACGCTCGGCAGACGAAGAAGATTCAAGAAGTATTAAGGGGTGTGAAGTATCAAAGAAGAGTAAAAGAAGAAAATGAAGGGAGAGGAGGGTGTATATAAAGCCCAAGAAGTTCAAAAGGCGGCCCCCTGACAAAACCCTCAATAGTCGTCCACGTGTCGCATACTGAACACCTGCTGTTCATCCTTCCCGAAAAAGGGCCTCGAAAGACAAAATGTCAGAAAAAGGCACACAAACGCGTCGCCTGAATTTCATTTCATTAAATTTTACAAAGGAAAATTACATTCAGTGCCCGGCAAAAAAAAAATAAAAATAAAAAAAAAAAAAATTCCGGCCTGACAGAAACCAAACACCCTGCCACGCAGGTCTAGTCATCGCCCAAATCTGGAGAATAATCCCCAGGGCTGCCTGGACTCCCGAGAGCCGAGCCCCAGTCCCAGTCTGGAGAGCCCTGGAAAGGGTCATCTGAAGCTCCGTCTTCACCCTTGTCGCTCAGACAGCCAAGACCCTCACTGTCATCAGAGTCATGGCTGCTATCCTCCCAGTCCCTGCCAAAGGGAACGGCCTGGGATTCGTCACAGGTGCGACAGCCTGTCTTCTTTACAGGCGAAGAGGGACCTGACGCCAAGGAGGAATCAGTGTCAGAAAGGTTAGGGTAAAATTGTTCAGGGTGCAGCCATGGAAAGCACTCATGGCACCCCCTGTCAAAACAGCCCCCTCCCCGGGAGCAGTGTCTAAACCTAGGCGCAGCAGGAGGCGAGGACCTCCTAGGGCATTTGCCCATCCTAACAGAGGCCTTCTGACTCCTCCGGCGGAAATGAAGTCGTGAACAGCGACTCCGGCGAACAGCTAAGTAAGCGGCCCGAGCATATCGGAGCCTCCAAAACCCTCTAAAGATGAAGGTAACATGTCTGACTCCACGGCGAGTTACGCTTTTCTTGATCCAAGCCATGTTTAAGACAAAAGAAAATGGAAAGATTGAAGACGGGTTGAAACACAAATGATAAAGGAAACTGAGGTTTTTATACAAAAGAAAGCGCAACATTAATGAACGCTCCAACCACCCTGGAAGGAGAGCCACCAATCAGGAACTCTTCACGGTTCCCCAAAATCCGCCCAGAAGAGAAGTGCAATCATTACAAAAGCACTCTCACCTCTTTGCATACCTGACATGAGCAGTGCAAAGTTCCTTGGGAAGGCGCGAAACATTAAATGCTGCAACAGACATGGAAGTCAACCTCCCACCAAGCAAGGGTCGCCAGCAGAAGGAAAGCCTTACTCTCCCTCTACTAACGAGGGCCAATTGATTGGGGTCGGCTGCCCGATACCAGTCGCCTGCCAGGCAGGCCCAGGGACGCCCACCAGGTTCGAAAAGCCAGTCCCTGGCAAGAAGGCAAGACAGGCGCAAAACGCTAAGTATGACAGTCAGCCGCCGAGACCACAGGCTGGCACAGCCTGCTGGAACCTGACGGCCATTGCACGAAGTCAGCCTGCCCTGGGGGACACTTTGGTTGACAAGGTCGGAACCCCCCAGGGGCCCTCTCGTCATTTCCCCTAAGGTAATTAGGAATGGGTGGATAGGAAGCCTCCACTTGGCGCTTCCTCGTCCACCCATTCTTCTCCCACTTCTCTTTCTTATGGAAAGGTATAAATACCTAACCTTCTTCCACAAGAAAGGGGTTGGATTTTCTCTCTCTAGACTCTTACTCCTAAAAACGCCACCTAGTTCCTCACGAGCTAGGTTCGTCAAGGCATTTCACGGACTGACTTAGGCATCGGAGAGGGTTTCCTCGGACAACCTCCGAGGCCCTGTGCGTTCATTGTGCAGGGAGCAGGCCAATTCCGCCGGGAAGGTCCGATCAAGGGAGTGAGAGAAAGGGGAGACCGAGGGAAATCAAACGACCGGTTGTTCACCATTAACCCAATTAAACAGCCCGGATCCTAGGCCGGGTAAATTGTTTCCGTGACCGGAACAATGATGATTGAAAGAAAAAAAAGGGAATTGAAGAAATGAATTGAGAAAAAAAAATGAAAAGAAAAATCAATGAACGGAAAAAAATTGAATGGAAAAAAAAAGGAAAGAAGAAAGAAAAGAAAAAAAATGAAGTGAAACTAGAAGAAGAATGTGTTTTTGATATGAGAAAAGAATTGATCTCTCTAATTTCATAGTTATTAGTGGGAAGCGGTTTTGATAAGGCGCTTGTTGCTATGCCTAATTTCTTCGACTGGAGTTTGGTGAGAACGGAATGTTTACTATTGATGGGTGTAAGGAATACTAGCTTGGCTTTTACCACCTCATATCCATATCGTTTTGCCCCTTCTTACCCGATTAGCCTCACTTTATACCATATGTAAGTCCTTGGCACGTGTCTTTTCCCGATAGAATGCGTATGTACGCTTATTAGAGATTAATTTCATGTTAGATTACATGCATGTTCTTGTAGGTCGCAGTTTAGGTGAGTGCTTTGTCTTTCCATTTTTACATAAACTCACAATATCACTCGTTTTGTGTGATGAGCGATCCGTGAGAGTCCGACATAGACGAGTCTTGCAAGGTTGAAGGTTCAGTATTGTTGTCATTGGTCAAGCTTGTTGTATGTGGTTGTTTACATTAATTTTAATCGTTGCGCATTGGTTATGGTAACTTTGGAGCATATTCCACTATGAGTTATATACATTTCATTAGGATTGAGTTATAGTTTTGTGCTTGTTTGAGGACAAGCAAGGGTTTGGTTTGGAGAGATTTGATGCGCGTGTTTTATATACACTTTTTATGCCTTTTATGCGCGCATTCCCGTAATTATCGAACAGTGAAAGCTATTGTTTTCCCCCGAATTGGCTACTTTGTGGTGTGTATTGTCTTTTTGCACGAACGGAAGACAAAGAAGCTAAAACGAACCAAAACCGCGCCAAAACGAAGCTGGAAGGAGCTGTTCGCTGAAACGGGTAATAGTCGACCGACTATTAAAATAGTCGGCTGACCATAACGATAGTCGACTGACAATGACAATAGTCGGCTGACTATTCTCGACCCTGCAGAAATCAAAATAAGTGACTGATTAGTCGACCGACTATTAAAATAGTCGGCCGACTATTTCCTGGGCCGCGGGCAGGTTTCGTGCTCAGCAAGAAGTTTCCTAAACACTTTTTAACTCATTCAAATTGTATAAATATGGCTTTTCAGCCACATTAGACTTCTCTACCTCTCTACTTTTCTCTTGATACTTTTCCTCTCCTTATACTTTTATTTAGTTTAATTTCTTCCTTTAAAACTCGGTTATTGTAAGACTTCAAGATTCGAATCGCCTTTATTCCTCTCGGTAATTTAATCTAATATTTCTTCCTTCTTCTCCGTTCTTAATTGTTCTTAATCCTTTTTTATGCTTATCGTAATTTTATCATTATTCGTCATGTTTAATCTAATAGAATCGTTTATTAATTTTGTTGTTCTTAATTTAATTATGAGTAGCTAATTTACTTCGCTAGGATTTAGGGGATCTGCGAATTGAATGTGGTCGCTAAATAATTTATAGATCTGTCAATAATATTGTGTCTGAGTTGTCAATTGTAGCATATAATCGCGATTAATTAGTCAGTTAATGCGCATGATCGATTAATTGAATTCGGTAAACTTGAACCTAAGATCGGAAGCCTGGTAAAAGTTAGACCTGCTACAACACATTAGTTTGCCCTAATAAGTTCGGAAGCTTTTAGACGCATGCTAGGATGAATAGCGGACCAGAAGGACCTTTTCACTACCCCTTAGACCAATATCTGCGACAGACCTGTGACTTAGACCGTGACCATATGAGATTCGTAGTGAACCGACAATCCTAGTTCTCTCTCCATATATCAATTCGTCTTAATTCATCCTATTTAGTTTAGTTATTCTTCTCCTTTATTTTTCTCTTCCTTCACTACTTTAGTTTAGTCAAACACAATTAAAAACTCCCGATTTGTTACTTAGATAGACTTTAATTGCGAGTAGGATTTATTTGTCTCCCTGTGAAATCGATTCCGACTTCCCTAGCTCTATTTTTAGTTGGACCGCAGTTGGTTATTTTTGATAGGTACACGACTAGCTTATCACATACATCTCCTTGAGTATCCCATCTATTTTCTCTCCTTATGTGAGGGTGGAGCTATTAAAGTGGGACCCTTTGTATGAAGATATTGACTTTTTTGACATGAGATGGTATGTAAGTACCAAATTCGAACTGGCTGAGAGCACTATTGACGGTTTTGAAGTGGTGCATTGACTTGTACTTTTACTTGGTTGTAAATCTTGTAATCGATTTTTTGGCCTTTTCCACTGACCTTTTGTGTATCTGACATGGCGCTTTCATGTTCGTGCAGGCATTCTTTGCTTTTTGATTACGGTGTTCCAGCAGATGGCATCTGAATTCAGTTCAGGTGACATTGATGCTGAATCGATGGATGACAAAATCGATGGAAGACAAATCAACTCACTTTTTTGAACTTGGACATTAAATAGAATTCTCTTGGGAGGAAGACAAATACTCCAATTGTTTAGGATTTTGTTCAATGATACTATTGAGTGTTTTCTTTATAAACCCCTCCTAATTTGTATGTGGGCTCTTGTTATAATTATAATTATTAATAATAACGCCAACTTGATCATTGTGTATATATTCTTTATGATTAGATTCTCGACGCTTTTACGATCTCAAAGTGTTGATAACTGAACTTTATATTATTATTTCTTGACTCTTTTAATAGTCAAAAGTCTCCCCCTTAGAATAAATTTGGCGGTAAATGAATTACAACGACACATGAAAGTGTCGAGGTTAGATATTTCAGTGTACCGTATGGCGACGCAGAAAAGCGTCATGACTGTAATATTCCACGCTTTAATGCGACGAGAATGCCGACGCAGAAAAGCGTCATGACTGTAATATTCCACGCTTTAATGCGTCGAGAATGTCGATGCAAAGATGCGTTGAGAATTCTTGACGCCCCAAATCTCCACTCTTTTGATAAGCGTCGAGAATAAAATTTGCGACACTTCTAAGCAACGAGAATCTACTTTTAAAGCGTCAAGAAATCAAGATATTAGTAGTGGTGATTGCATCGGTCGTATAGTTTGACCGATGCGGTTACAGTTCCTATAAACATTTCGCATCGGTCGCTTCCCAATAACCGTTGCCTTTTATAATACGCAATGGTTATTTATAACAACCGTCATATTAACTATTTGTCAAATGTCATTTCTCTACTAGTGTATGCTTCATAGATACTCTTATATCAATCCATATCATCTTTATATTAAAGACTATTCTTCAGTTCTTCACTATAAGACCCATTTAACCAAAGTCTATACTTGGTAGTTATCCTATATGAAATCTATGACTTTTATGTGACTTTTGGAGTCTTTGCCCATTATTGTTTCATCATGACTTTTCATGGATGCATCAATATCCTCTTCAACAGTTGTAGAGAAGTCCTGTTAATCCTGAACAATTCAAGGTCGATTCTACTCCCACTATTTCTATTAGAAATCACATATTTTTAAAAGAAACATATCACATCATGCAACAAAACACTTTTGTTCTTTGGATGGTTTGTAGAAATAACATAATACCCCTAATAAAACACATGTCATAATTGAGTCTAAGTTTTAGAAAACGATTTTCTCTAAGCTTTAAGACTTGAAATTAAGGAAAGACAATTTTAGAACATTTTCAATCCATATCTCATATGATGTCTATTCTCCGACTTACATGGACAATCTCATCAACATTGTACAAAGACTTTTATAGTGCATAAGCTTCTAAAGCGTCAATAATATCTGCATATGACTCATCATAGACCAAATCATATCAAATATGGTTCGATGTAGTTTGAAACAATTTTCACTACTTCTAAGATGATCACAATCTTTTAGTTCAATTCCTCCCTGTTTCAATCATATCGAACGACTTGTACCAACTTATCAAGTTGATCTTGTACTTTTATTTGAATTTCCTTGAACAATTCAAACCATTCAATTTCAAATTTCATCAAATGAACAAAACAATACGTGTTACCCATTTTTGCAACATCATTAGTTAGACTCACATGTATCTTTATATGTGTGATCCAACAAGTCTAAGTACTCTCCCACTACAATTAATAGGAGTCACTTCTAATGTCATTTATCTATCTAAACAAAATTTGTAACACCCGCTATTTTCGTAACGCTTTTATCCTTTCCGCTGTGACTTCATCATAACTCTGTCACGTTTTGGCCATCCGTTTCATCATTTTTCCAATCTTTAATTTTTTTTTTGAGTCAAATAATATTTATTTTTATTTTAAAATATTTTAATTATTTTAAACTATTTATTTGATTTTTATCGTAAACTATTTATTTATTCGCGAGAAATTCTATTTCTCTATGATTAACTTTTTAAGCTCGGATTTAAGTTATTCTTTTCCTAAAAATATTTAAACACATTTATATAATATTTCCAACTAAGAAATATTTTTATTTACGAAAAATTTAGCCTTTAGTCATTTTATTACAAAGTTTCGTAAATAATTATTTTCTATCGCGAGGTTTACTCGAATTGCTTTGAAATGCTTTTAGTAATTATACGATTCTTATTTTTATCAACCTACATTTAAAAGAAGCACTTTTTGGCCCCTTTTTAGACCATGACACCCATGGTCACACATCTTCACATTTTTTTCATTTGGTTTCATAAAGTGATTAAAGCCTTAGATATTTTTATTACCATAATGAATTTGGTGACTAATTGCAAAACTCTTCAATCTCCCTTGTTAATCCATTTTGGCTGGTTTTTTTTAGTGTATCTAACATTGTTTTCATCAATTTTTAAGATCATATTCATTCACACAATTCACATAATTCATTTCTTTTCTTTCATTCTCATTCAACCACATTAAACAAAGAAAATACTCTTCAATTCTTTCATATTGGCCATGAGTTTCAGCCATATTTTCTAGCCCAAATTTGTCCCTAATCGAGTCTTGATCGTCTCATTTTTATCGTAAAATTAATCCTCTTTCCGATCCTATCGTTAAGGTAATAATCGATGGGTTTTCGATCTTTATCTACCATTGATTTTCTTAGTTTTTCTCATGATATTTTTCTATTATGATTTTCGTGTGTTGTAGGTTTTGTGGATGATCCCGAGTCCGACGAGTATATTATCGATTCAGATTTGGATTAGAGGTAACGTCGGTGTTACTCGGTATTACTTGATTTTATTTGTGTAATTGCATGTATATATTTTTATGTTTCATTTTGACAATATATGTATGTCACCAAATTTGGAAAAAATTTAAAAGTTGAAAATTTATATGTTTCTGTATTTTTATCGCTTTTACGAGATTAACGATTAAATCGTCATATTAATTTGTAAAATCGTAATATTCGGCCTAAACATGTAATATATGTTTATATTCTGGAAAAATGTTGTTTTTGATGATTTTTAATAAGTTAGTTTTTTTCTGATATTTTTGATATCGATTATTGAATTATTACCGTTATCGGACAAAAATGATTAAAAGCCGATTTTTAGTTCTAATACTTAAGCATTTTATTTTAATCTGAATTTTGACGTGGTAAAACTTTTTGATAAAATAGAATTTTATGATTTGTTTCCTAATTTTTCGAAATTTTTAAGAGGATGAATTAATTAATCACTTTAAATCATCGTTTATCGTTAAAACCGTGTTTGTCGTTTAAATTCTCGATTTCTGGTCTTTGGTTTAAATCTGGAAAAAATTATGATTCTGATGATTTCATTATAAAATGTAATTTTATGATTTTTAGTGCTTTAATAAAATGTTAGGACGATAAGTTTTATTAATGGAATCGTTAATTGTGAAAACGGGTTTTAAATGACGGTTTTATTGGAATTTGGTAAATCTGGAACTTTGGAAAATCTGGAAAATTAGTATATTCTGGAAAATGATGATTTTTAAGTTTAATGATAATTTTTGGACATTAATACTTAAATCGTTTTGTAATTACTATTTTTATTAATCGTTATTGTCGAGATTAGACGATTAACGAGAAAACGCTTTAAAAACCGAGTTTTAAGATTCTGGAAAATTTTCTTTTCTGGACAGAATGTCCATAAATATATTTTTGGCTATTTTACGTAATTTTTGTAATATTTATTAAAGTCCTTAATTAATAAGTATTGATTTTTGGACAAATTGAGATTTATCGTTAAAATGCTTCGTCTTACCTAAAAGAATTATTTTTCCAGCTATTTTGAAAATATTTAAATCTAAAACTTTAAGAGTTAAATCATCCCTTAACATCTTCTAAATATATTCAGTGGTTTAATTAAATAAAAGACGTTAATGTATTTAATTTGGCATTTGCCGTAAAATCCTATTTATATTTGTATTGTCGAAACTATTAATAATTTGGGAATTTTAGTTTTGTAAATTTTGAAAACACCCTAATTAGTAGTATTTAAAATGTTTAAGACATTTTTAATCATTTTATAAAAAATCGTATGATGTTTCAGTAATTTCATAAACCTAAAAGTTCTCACTTTATCAATTAATACCGTTAAGGCCGAAAGTATTAGTTTTATAAATCTATATCGTTTACTAAAAATGTTGTATTAGTATAAACTAATATTTTCGCTATTTTGATATGATGCTATTTTTAGTAAAGTTTCCTAAAATAGAAGTTTCCTAAAATAGAAAGTTTCCTCTTTTGGAAAGTGGTCCTTTTTCCTTTTGTTCTCTTATTATTTATAATGATTATATCTTTTGAATATCGATAATGACTTTGTTTTGGAGTTATGGAATAAGGATAAGTGTGGGGTTAGAGTAATACAGTCTGGGAAGTACGTTTTTGCCATCAGCTATAAAGCCGGTGTGCCCATTTGGTCGTTGAACTGGGCGTAGTTTCGCCCAGGAGAGTGTGCATTGTGCCCTTAAGCTAGATATCGCATCTTGTTAGTCGCCGTCAGTTGAACTGGATACATTTGGTATCCAGGAGGGGTGTATACTACTTAAACCAGGACTTCGCTGCACGCAGTCCTGTTATAGTTGAGTTGACTAGTTAGAGACTGGATTCTGTTATGAGTTAAGTCTACAGTTCTCGAAGCTAGTTTCCAGTATTATTCATAGTGAAAGTCTAGCCTTGTGCACACTAACCGAATATCCATAACGCCATTTTGATTATTTTATTTATTATCGATATAAATTGGTTTGCAGGTTGGCAAATATTTTTATGTTTCTTCGGAAACCCTTTTGATTATTTTGTTTTACGCTAAAGCTTATTTTAATATGATGTTTTACTGTTTTCCTTTTTACTATTTTTCTATAATAGTAATTACAGTTTTAAAATCCTGTTATACGGCTGGGAGAACGTTGGCGTTGCTCCCCACTGATTGTGGCTGTTATGTTTTAACATGGCAGGTATACGTGTTCCGGGTGTGGGCTAGCGAGCAGTGTGGATCCTGCTTATTTATTTTTATAATTATGTCCAATGGATTGTTCAAACCCCTTTTGTGGATTGTTTTAAATTTTGGCCATTTTATTTAAGGCCTATTGTTTGACTTTACCATTTTAATTTTACTAAGACATAGTTAGAGTGTGTTTTAGTCCCGACTCTACAGTGTTTCCGTCACTGTATCGCGTTAGATTTTCTGGGGGATTACAGTTGGTATCAGAGCATCACTGCTCCCAACGCTTACACCTGAAATTAGGGAAAATACTAGTAAATGATTTAAACAGTAAATAAAAATATTATTAGAAATGGGTAGAAACAAATAAGGACTTAAATGTTAGGATTATTTGTTCTTGTAACTCAATGACTGGCATTGAATATTTGTTTCTTTTATCGAGAAGAAGATGAAAGAACAAGATGCTGATATGCTGCTCCAGATCGGGACAAGACCTACTTAGCACTCTCAACGCCTGTTGACTCGAGTGAACAACTTTGTGCTTCAAGAAAGAGGTCGATTGTGACTTTTCAGCTCCGGTTTAGTTTGCTCAAGCTATAGGTTAGATGTTTAAAGGTAGGTCCCTGTTCCGTGACGTTGCAGTAGTAGATCCAGATGGAGCGACCCAAGACTTGTGTGCTCGTTCCTCTACAAGAAGATGAAGTAATCCTTTTTGTTCCCTCGTGAACTCTGGAGGATCGAAGTTTCTCCTCTGGTTCAAGAACTTAGTATTATAGGATCATCGATCCTTTTCTTCCTCCCTCTATTTCTTCCAATTCTTCTCTTATATATTCTCATCTTCATTCTCTTGGGGAATCCTTGTTCTATTCTTCTATTCTACCATCTTTCTCTTGAGATTCTTTGGTTAGACAGGATTCTGTCTTAGTGAACCCGTGTTATAGATGTTTGAGGTTTAGTAAACCCTTGTTACCTGGTTTGAGGATTTTGAGTCTGCCCTACTTTCTAAGCAAGTATGAAATTCTTGAGGATTAATTTGAATAGCAAAATGTTGCTTGATGGAATTAGGATGATACTTTAGACACTGAACCTTAGGTTATAGGTTACCTTGATTATTTTGGGGTACTTAGAGTTGGATATATTTGGGAGTAGTAAGAGAGTATGTCATATTTGATGGATACCTAGTACCTAACCTAGAACCAAACTAATGGTAACTGATAATATTACTTTGGATTCTTACCTAATGCTTATTTAATGGATGCATCGCGAATATTTGGGATCATAGAGTATTGTTTAAGGTGTTAGACTGAGTGTTGTGGTACCATTGAAGGTTTTCATTAATGTCGTTAGAAATTTTGGTTGACATAAATTACCCGTATTTCTTAAGGATTAGATCGTTGATCGTCGTTTAAGGTTGTAACCTATGAACTTTGGGGTTGAGTGATCTAACTTGGGATAAATTGTTATTGTCCCTAGAGAAGAGAACTATCTTGCACAATCACAGTTTCGTTTTATTGTGCTGTTTTGAGGAATATTATAATACGGATCATCTTATTGGGACTGTTATAACCATAAACCAACGAGATTGTGGCTTCGTTGAGTTAATAAATATTTTGGTGGTTTCGCTGATACAATATGAAATTTGGTGGAATTTTTAGAAACCTTAGTCGAATGACGTCTTCGAAGATGTGAGTGTTTGCGCCATTACCTATAGGTTTGAGCGTATTTGAGGATTTGTTATACATTCCCCAACTTCTTTACTTGTGGCATTATAAACAAGTTGGTAATCATTTTGAGGATTCTGTGTCCAAGCATTGTTATATTGGTGGACCTTGTTTAGTGTTCCTTACTCGAGAAATTTGGAGGATACCTCGAGTTCAAACCTTATGAGTTTTGAAATTAGGAGCCTTATTGATCAAGGGTTTGGGTATGTTTTGTTAACCGTTGGAATCTTAATTGTGGATTTGATTCTAAAGCATTTGTGGATTAGTATCGTGTCGCTTAAACGATTGGATAGTCACGTAAGACATTTTTGAAGATAGTGACCGAGTAGTACCACCTAGTGCCTAATATTGGACTTAACGTTATTTGATGGAAATTAGGGACCCGGGTTGTGGGAGTCGTACCGGAAATCTCGAGATGGTTAATTTAATTCTTCAATCCTTGAGAGTTCTATTTGACTCTCAAATTCGTCCTCCCCTTAGCTTCTCTTGAATCCCGCTTCTTCATCTTCAGCCAATCCCTTTCGACTTCTTTATTGGGTTTGAAAACTTTTATTTCGATTTGTCGTTGACTTTGACTCTATTTATCCATTTATTATTTTCCCCAAACTTGTGTTATGAAAAGTTTGACATCTACAATTTTTTTTTGATTTTCATGAAATTTTAACACTTTGAAGCATAATTTCAAATTTTAAAACTCCTCATTTTGTAAAAACTTTGAACAATTTAACATTTTGGGTTATCGTGAAATTTAACATTTTTGAATTATAATTTAAGAACTTTATACTTCACTTTTGTTTTATTTTTTCTTGATATTTATATTTAGATCTGTTTCAAAATGCTTTAATAATTTATTTTAAATTATTTCAAAATTATTTCAATTTTTTTATTTTTTTCATGCGATCGGAATTTTATGAAGACTTTCATATTTCCAAATACTTCAATTTCTACAGGATTATTATGTAAAACATTTTAACATTGTCGAAGTTGTTTTGTATGTTCAAGTTTGATAACAATTTTAAAAACTTTCATAATTAATTTGATAACATTTTCGAAATTTTGACGTTTTGAAATTAGTTTTCGTTTTTGGTGGACTTTTGGATCTGTTATTGAAAATGTTTGACGACTGGTTCGATTTTTACTAACCACAGAATTTGATTTCTCCAAAGTAAATTTTGTTTCATCAGAAAAAGAAATACTATCGAATTTCTTAATCATATTATTTTACTTTTGTTTTGGAAAATGTTTTGGTTATCCTATTAACTTCGAGTTTGTTTACAAATGTTATTTGACGTCGTTATTTTATCAAATAACTTTAATTTACGATTTCTCTATTAAAAAAAAATTAAACTCCGGGTAGCTTAGCCCAATTCCTCTTGGAATAAATATTTGCATTCGATTTCGTATCACTTTGAAAGTGTAAAATTTTCTTTTAAAGCAAACTTGTTATGAGAAATTTTATCTTCATATTTTCGAGTGGAGTAATCTTGATTCCATTCTGCTTATTCTTAGTTTCGAGGACGAAACTTTCTTTTAGTGGGGAGGATTGTAACACCCGCTATTTTCGTAACGCTTTTATCCTTTCCGCTGTGACTTCATCATAACTCTGTCACGTTTTGGCCTTCCGTTTCATCATTTTTCCAATCTTTATTTTTTTTTTGAGTCAAATAATATTTATTTTTTTTTAAAATATTTTAATTATTTTAAACTATTTATTTGATTTTTATCGTAAACTATTTATTTATTCGCGAGAAATTCTGTTTCTCTATGATTAACTTTTTAAGCTCGGATTTAAGTTATTTCTTTTCCTAAAAATGTCTAAACACATTTATATAATATTTCCAACTAAGAAATATTTTTATTTACGAAAAATTTAGCCTTTAATCATTTTATTACAAAGTTTCGTAAATAATTATTTTCTATCGCGATGTTTACTCGAATTGCTTTGAAATGCTTTTAGTGATTATACGATTCTTATTTTTATCAACCTACATTTAAAAGAAGCACTTTTTGGCCCCTTTTTAGACCATGACACCCATGGTCACACATCTTCACATTTTTTTCATTTGGTTTTATAAAGTGATTAAAGCCTTAGATATTTTTATTACCTTAATGAATTTGGTGACTAATTGCAAAACTCTTCACTCTCCCTTGTTAATCAATTTTGGCTGGTTTTTTTAGTGTATCTAACATTGTTTTCATCAATTTTTAAGATCATATTCATTCATACAATTCACATAATTCATTTCTTTTCTTTCATTCTCATTCAACAACATTAAACAAAGAAAATACTCTTCAATTTCTTCATATTGGCCATGAGTTTCAGCCATATTTTCCAGCCCAATTTTGTCCCTAATCGAGTCTTGATCGTCTCATTTTTATCGTAAAATTAATCATCTTTCCGATCCTATCGTTAAGGTAATAATCGATGGGTTTTCGATCGTTATTTCCCATTGATTTTCTTAGTTTTTCTCATGGTATTTTTCTACCATGATTTTCGTGTGATGTAGGTTTTTTGGATGATCCCGAGTCCGACGAGTATATTATCGATTCAGATTTGGATTAGAGGTAACGTCGGTGTTACTCGGTATTACTTGATTTTATTTGTGTAATTGCATGTATATATTTTTATGTTTCATTTTGAAAATATATGCATGTCACCAAATATGGAAAAAGTTTAAAAGTTGAAAATTTGTATGTTTCGGTATTTTTATCGCTTTTACGAGATTAACGATTAAATCGTCATATTAATTTGTAAAATCGTAATATTCGGCCTAAACATGTAATATATGTTTATATTCTATAAAAATGTTGTTTTTGATGATTTTTAATAATTTAGTATTTTTCTGATATTTTTGATATCGATTATTGAATTATTACCGTTATCGGACAAAAACGATTAAAAGCTGATTTTTAGTTCTAGTACTTAAACATTTTATTTTAATCTGATTTTTGGCGTGGTAAAACTTTTTGATGAAATAGAACTTTCTGATTTGTTTCATAATTTTTCGAAATTTTTAAGAGGATGAATTAATTAATCACTTTAAATCATCCTTTATCGTTAAAACCGTGTTTGTCGTTTAAATTCTCGATTTCTGGTCTTTGGTTTAAATCTGGAAAAAATTATGATTCTGATGATTTCATTATAAAATGTAATTTTATGATTTTTAGTGCTTTAATAAAATGTTACGACGATAAGTTTTATTAATGTATTCGTTAATTGTGAAAACGGGTTTTAAATGACGGTTTTATTGGAATTTGGTAAATCTGGAACTTTGGAAAATCTGGAAAATTAGTATATTCTGGAAAATGATGATTTTTAAGTTTAATGATAATTTTTGGACATTAATACTTAAATCGTTTTGTAATTACTATTTTTATTAATCGTTATTGTCGAGATTAGACGATTAACGAGAAAACGCTTTAAAAACCGAGTTTTAGGATTCTGGAAAATTTTCTTTTCTGGAAAGAATGTCCATAAATATATTTTGGCTATTTTACGTAATTTTTGTACTATTTATTAAAGTTCTTAATTAATAAGTATTGATTTTTGGACAAATTGAGATTTATCGTGAAAATGCTTCGTCTTACCTAAAAGAATTATTTTTCCAGCTATTTTGAAAATATTTAAATCTAAAACTTTAAGAGTTAAATCATCCCTTAACATCTTCTAAATATATTCAATGGTTTAATTAAATAAAAGACGTTAAAGTATTTAATTTGGCATTTGCCGTAAAATCCTATTTATATTTGTATTGTCGAAACTATTAATAATTAGGGAATTTTAGTTTTGTAAATTTTGGAAACACCTTAATTGGTAGTATTTAAAATGTTTAAGACATTTTTAATCATTTTATAAACACTCGTATGATGTTTCAGTAATTTCATAAACCTAAATGTTCTCACTTTATCAATTAATACCGTTAAGGCCGAAAGTATTACTTTTATAAATCTATATCGTTTACTAAAAATGTTGTATTAGTATAAACTAATATTTTCGCTATTTTGATATGATGTTATTTTTAGTAAAGTTTCCTAAAATAGAAGTTTCCTAAAATAGAAAGTTTCCTCTTTTGGAAAGTGGTCCTTTTTCCTTTTGTTCTCTTATTATTTATAATGATTATATCTTTTGAATATCGATAATGGCTTTGTTTTGGAGTTATGGAATAAGAATAAGTGTGGGGTTAGAGTAATACAGTCTGGGAAGTACGTTTTTACCATCAACTATAAAGCCGGTGTGCCCATTTGGGGCACATTTGGTCGTTGAACTGGGCGTAGTTTCGCCCAGAAGAGTGTGCATTGTGCTCTTAAGCTAGATATCGCATCGTGTTAGTCGCCGTCAGTTGAACTGGATACATTTGGTATCCAGGAGGGGTGTATACTACTTAAACCAGGACCTCGCTGCACGCAGTCCTGTTATAGTTGAGTTGCCTAGTTAGAGACTGGATTCTGTTATGAGTTAAGTCTACAGTTCTCGAAGCTAGTTTCCAGTATTATTCCTAGTGAAAGCCTAGCCTTGTGCACACTAACCGAATATCCATAACGTCATTTTGATTATTTTATTTATTATCGATATAAATTGGTTTGCAGGTTGGCAAATATTTTTATGTTTCTTCGGAAACCCTTTTGATTATTTTGTTTTACGCTAAAGCTTATTTTAATATGATGTTTTACTATTTTCCTTTTTACTATTTTTCTATAATAGTAATTACAGTTTTAAAATCCTGTTATACGGCTGGGAGAACGTTGGCGTTGCTCCCCACTGATTGTGGCTGTTATGTTTTAACATGGCAGGTATACGTGTTCCGGGTGTGGGCTAGCGAGCAGTGTGGATCCTGCTTATTTATTTTTATAATTATGTCCTATGGATTGTTCAAACCCCTTTTGTGGATTGTTTTAAATTTTGGCCATTTTATTTAAGGCCTATTGTTTGACTTTACCATTTTAATTTTACTAAGACATAGTTACAGTGTGTTTTAATCCCGACTCTACAGTGTTTCTGCCACTGTATCGCGTTAGATTTTCTGGGGGATTACAAAATTCATCTACCTCAGTTGATCCTTATCAATAAGGTTTATAATTTCATCATTATGAAACTTATTTTTATGTTTCTTGTCTCATGGATTAAGGACAATGCCATAATAAGTAAAACTAGAGACGAGAGACTTGAACCTCTTGGTTATTATGTTACAAATAAAAGTATTCACTACTAGCAATGTAGAGCTCAACAATCATGTTAGTCTTATTGTACCTCATATTCTTTCAAGGTATAGAGCAACAATTGTTCTACTTTTATCAAAAAAATTCATGCCCATACATGAAACAGAATTAATGTCCTTGCTTATGACTAGTACAATAATAACAATTATTCAATTCCAGTAGTCAGCTTTATGGTAAAATTAAGTGATTTTCCTTTTATATATTAAACAACAACGTTTGTCCATTTCATCATAAAACACTTCACTTATATACCATTATTCTACCCTCTTTGAGCTATCACATCCACAATGTAATAGTTGCATTTGGTAACTTTATCCCAAATAAGTAGAATGAAATTAACAATTACTCTAGTAACATACACACCTGAAGTCATATTTCAATTGATTTGCAGATTTTCTAGACACTTCTAGAAAACTATCTACCAATGCCATATATTTGTCATTACATTGATGCTAAATAATTTCATACCTAATCTAAACTTGGGAACAAGTTTGGGTATGACAACAATTATCCTTCCCTTACTTTAACCAACGTCTTAGATTCATTAATCATGATCTCAGACAATTTTCTTAGTGAACTCATAGAACATTAGTATTATTTGCCTTCTTGATACAATGTTCAACCGTCTTTTAACATCTCATGCTAAAAGTTAAGAAACCTTATTAAGTCACCTGTTTATTCATAATAAAGTGACCTAAACTAAGGACTAATTGAAACGATTTCAATTCTTAATTCTTTGAAAAGAAGCATCCAAAATTTCCTGATTATCAATATAATCATTCATCATATGACATGGATTAATTGGATCATCTTTAACATTTTCTCACTTAATGGGACCGGTTCCCTTTATTGAAACAATGGCTTTTGGTACTTATAATCATCTTCATGACTCTAATTATACAGTCCATACTGTACATTAGCATTGGTAATAATCTATCGGAATTATCCTTCACAAGGACAAAATCCGTATCTCTAATTTTGAGAACAATTCTCAAGATACCAATCAACGAGGTTGAACAATTCAAACTCATCTTTAATGAATGTGATAACGGTAACTAAATTACAACTACATGTATATGCAAAGGAAAACGATAATTAATATTAATAATCATAAACAATTTTAAGATAAAATCATGCAAACTACCCTCAAGTTCGCATAATATTCCAAGATCCTAAACCTTTTGTCGCTCAAGTGAACTTGGGCTCACTGCCCAAGCTCCAAAAGTAAAGGTAGACAACAAACTTGTCAATTACATCTCTATGTAATTCCTGGTTCGTCGGAATTAGTCATCATATGACACCAACTATTTGCCTCAAAGCCCAAGTCGGACTTGATAGCAATGTTAAGCAAACCAAACTTAACATGTGGCTAACCGTTACCCACCTATTCAGTCGACACATATCGACAAAGCACCGCTTAGGCAGTCATTTCAACCAATGGTATGAAATTGTTGTAGTGGTCAATTCTGGAAAGGCAATACTTAATATTTGTGCGAGGGATTAAATGCATATGGGTCCTAACCATGTCACTAGGTCAACTGACAAGGTGACCTATTAGCTCTAAGCACACAAGTCACAAGTCTAAACAATAAAATTTATGCATGACATAATTATTCAATTGTTATTAGTGATTTGCGCATAAAACAAGTTAAAAGATCCCATATTTTGATTCATAATCATATTACAATTCATAATTGCTATTTGGTTTGAACAATTTCACTAATATCTTTCATTTTTCCAACTATGAGAAACAATTCCTCACCCGAAAAAATTGAACGGATATACAAAACTCGATTCACAATCGATCTGCAACTTATAATTGTCATATAGATGAACGTTTCACCAAAATCAATTAGGACAAGAGAAACTCTTTTCCCGACCCATTTATGATAACATGATAATTAAAATGCACAAAATTATTTAGCCGATTTAGAAAACTAATTTTTCATTGATTCGAAAAAATATAAGTATAGTCCGTGTTTGATTCATAATAAACACACAAACGCGAGAAAATGACTTTTCTTAAAAGCGTTGCTCGACCCGACACCATGTCGTCCGAGTAAATATTGTGTCGTCTTGGTCAAACCGTTGACGCCCGGGTCATCCCGTTCCGACCGGGACACACCCGTGCCTAGCGAGGCATACTTGTGCCAACCGAGTCGCACCCGTTCCGACCGAGTTGACTTTGTTTCGTTCCGTCACCACCATAATTAAAACGGGTATTATCCTAATCTTATTAGGACTCATCGTCAACAATAATAAATTCCAATAATTTAACGTTCCCAATTTCAATCGAATCTTGACTGATCTAATTAGTCTCATCGTCAACAAAGAATTGAGATTATAGTGGGTCAATTTAGGACAAAATTAAATTAAAAATAATCAATATTAGATCTTAAATTAATTTTACGAGTCAATTTCAGAATTTAACCATTTTAAATCCATAAATTACAACAAACCTTAAACAGACAGAAACGATAATTAGTCGCGTCAATACAGTCATATACTTAACAGTAACAAATCTCGCATGGAAATATGATCATATAATTGACCCATATGAATATGCCACTTGTCCATGATAATATGCATACATCCATAATAAAATTATGTGTACGTGACATGATTATGCAAGAATGCACATGTTGATAGCCAAAAGTCAAGCGACACAGTTGGTAAATAATGTACAAAATAATCAAATTAATACGCGGATGGAATCCCTCATAACCAATTATGAGACATAGATTCACGTCAATTAGATTATACAACGTAACAGAGGCTCTGATACCACTGTAAGGTTACAACCCTTAAACCAAGGACCTGTTACGAGTATTAACCGAAAAGACAAAAGAAGAGGGATAATAATTATACCTTATTTGCAACGGAACAACGTATTAATAAGAAATATAATAAACCCATAAATATATATAATCTCCACGGACTGAATAAATAATCTCCACGGACAAGAATAAATAATCTCCACGGACAGAATAAAGCACCCCAAACGTGATGCCTCCTTTTGTATCCACACGGTACGGATCTGCGACGTATATGCTAGTATAAAGGCTTGTGAGACCGTCTCACAACTTCTCTATATCTATCTTATAACTCTTTATAAGACGAATATATATTATGAGTCAATACTCTTAATTTCATATATATATTATGAGTCAATACTCTTTATATCATCTCTTGGTTCATCATATGAACCTCCTTATATAGGAGATGAGAAGGTAGAATTAAGTTATTTCCATAACTCTAATTACCATAATTAGATTATTAGTATAACTCTAATTACCATAACCTGACAACGCAGCTGGGTCCGTATTACTACTGACCCGATATATTTAATATATTGATATATATACTAATATATCCCGTACACATTGTGTGTGACCCAATGGGCCCACTTAAGACTACAGACAACTAACTCATTTACATGTCAATCCGACATCGACCTCTAGCAAGGCATATCAGATACATAGACTTAAGCGGGTTAATTCATACGACAGTGGACATAACTCCTTCACGAAGAGGGTGGAATAATGGTATATAAGTGAAGTGTTTTATGATTGAAATGGATAAACGTTGTTGTTTCATATATAAAAGGAAAATCACATAATTTTACCATAAAGCTGACTACTGGAATTGAATCATTGTTATTCTTGTACTAGTTATAATCAAGGACATTAATTTTGTTTCATGTATGGGCATGAAAAGTTTTGATAAAAGTAGAACAATTGTTGCTCTATACCTTGCAAGAATATGAGGTACAATAAGACTAACATGATTGTTGAGCTCTACATTGCTAGTAGTGAATACTTTTATTTGTAACATAACAACCAAAAGGTTCAAGTCTCTTGACTCTAGTTTTACTTATTATGGCATTGTTCTTAATCCATGAGACAAGAAACATAAAAATAAGTTTCATAATGATGAAATTATAAACCTTATTAATAAGGATCAACTGAGGTAGATGAATTTTGTTTAGATAGATAAATGACATTAGAAGTGTCTCCTATTATTTGTAGTGGGAGGGTGCTTAGACTTGTTGGATCACACATATACAGATACGTGTGAGTTTAACTAGTTATGTTGCATAAATGGGTAATGCGTATGGTTTTGTTCATTTGATGAAATCTAAAATTGAATGCTTTGAATTGTTCAAGGAAATTCAGATAAAAGTACAAGATCAACTTGATAAGTTGATACAAGTCGTTCGATATGATTGAAACAGGGAGGAATTGAACTAAAAGATTGTGATCATCTTAGAAGTAGTGAAAAGTGTTTCAAACTACATCGAACTATATTGGATATGATTTGGTCTATGATGAGTCATGCAGATTTTATTGACGCTTTAGAAACTTATGCACTATAAAAATCTTTGTACAAATGTTGATGAGATTGTCCATGTAACTATGTAAGTCGAAGAATAGACACCATATGAGAAATGGATTGAAAATGTTCTAAAATAGTCTTTTCTTAATTATCAAGTCTTAATTTAGAGAAAATCATTTTCTAGAACTTAGACTCAATTATGATATTTGTTTTATTAGGGTATGATGTTAATTCTACAAACCATCCAAAGAACAAAATTGTTTTGTTGCATGGAGTGGTATGTTTCTTTTAAAAATATGTGATTTCTAATAGAAACAGTGGGAGTATAATCGACCTTGAATTGTTCAAGATGAACAGAAATTCTCTACAACTGTTGAAGAGGATATTTATGCATCCATGAAAAGTCATGATCATCTTACCTGCAAAATATTACCTTACATAGCTTTGACCTGTGATGAAACAATAATGGGCAAAGACTTTAATAGTCACATAAAATCTAATAGATTTCATATAACATAACTACCAAGTAAAGTCTTTGGTTAAATGGTCTTATAGTGAAGAATAGTCTTCAATATAAAGATGATGTGGATTGATATATGAGTATCTATGAAGCAGAGTTGGTAGTTAAAGGTCGATCTCATAGTAATGACTATGGAAAAATTCTTTTTACAACATTATGATTTACGTCTATTAAGATTGATTTAGCATTTTGAATGTCATCACTCACTATGATGAGTTTTGGACATATATATGTGAAATACATTTCTTGAAATAGATGCAATATGATGTGTGTGAGACTCATCGTATGAATTTCATATTATCAAAATTGCTAGACAAATGTGAATGATCCAATTTTATTAGAGCAAGGACTATGGAGTAATATCTTCGTTCTCAATGTGATAATTCAAATATGTTTGTTTTACTTTGAGATGAAGAGAGACAAAGTGTGTACAAGAGGCTAGTGGGAGTGCATTTATCGTTATGATTTGTTATGTAAGTGACATACTTCTCTAACTAAACAACGTTTGATTGCTTTAGTCTATGAGACTTTGCAAGAAGTGTGTTTATTATGTCTTCGTGTGACGAGTAGATACTAATCTGGTGAGTGTCACTAGAATGTTATCTAAGAATTGTTCCTTTGCGCTTAAGAAGCAAAAAGAGGAATTATTTAAGAGATGCGCATGATGTGATAAGCGAATTGTTATAAATAAGTTATAACGATTCATATTTCCGAATAGACAAAGATGACATGAGATTGTAATCTCGAAATATTTTGTTTTGGATAAGAAGTTGTGTGTTGGAACGGTTCCAAAGGACAACTTTATGATTAATATTATAACTAAAGTTAGTGTTCTATTGCTTTTGAAGCAAATAGATGTTTGATTACGAATCAAGCACACACTTAACTTTAAAGTTTATGAAGCAATTATTGCTTATAAAACTAACAGTTTGCCTTAATTGAGAGAATGTAGATTGGTCATATGCTTTTAAATAACCGATACAAATGTTATATGTCCCGAAACCTCCTCTACATAAAGATCATATTGTTATGATTAGTATAAGACGCATGAGCGAGTGGTCTTAGCACTTTTAGAGGTGTTTGGTTTAGTGGGAGTTATTTCGATAATTGATATATGTATGACATATTGTCATTTGGTTAATGTAACCGAGTTTTGTCCCTAAATAATTTACATTGATAAAATAGATCACTAAGTACGTGACTTAGTCTTCGAACTCTATTTGGATGATGTAATTATTTTGTCTCTAGCCAGGGTACTATGTTGGACATTTGAATACCCTTAAATGACTGGTGTGTGAGTTGGTTGATGACTAAGTTCCTTGAGTCATAGGTATTGAGATACTAAACCAGGCACAAGGGTGTATGTTAATGTAGACACCCACATTTGACCGCCAGGTGTCTATAGCAGTTCCCGACAAACACCCGATGATGATCGGACGCAAACATGCTTTAACGTACTCGGAAATGGGCTCAAAATCATTGGCATTTGGCTTGTGCTTTTTACGGAGTACAAATTTCACAAAACCAACCTCAAATTCAGGCCCAGTGGGTCGTTTCGAGTCAAATAAGACTAATTTGGGTCGAATCCGACACCGGGGGTAAAACCATCTTTTAGCGACCGAGTCAAACCCGGTCAAAGATATTTTCTCGAGACTTACGAGTCAGCCGTGTCGCCTCACGTGACCGACTCGAGCTCAAACTCCACAAAAATTAGCTACATCAATGTTAAACAATTCCGTTAAAGGTAGAATTCGATCTCAAGTAGGAATTCTATCCGAAAACCGAATCGAGTATTCAACCAAGCGTAGGACACTCGGCCGAGTGGCCTGATTCCGGCCGAGCTCCCCTTCCCAAACCAGGATTCCCTTTCTTCTTTGCCAAGTAACGGAATTCTCGTTCCTCACAACTTCTTACTTTTCCTATCCCGATTGGTATTTCTTGTCATACAAGCAAGGCTACCTCTACCCCTATAAATAGGACCCTTTGCACACAACACAAAAACAACCTTTTCCTAACACGATATACACATACATTACACACACCCGTTTCATACCTCGACACATTCAATTCCCGATATTTTTCGTCCAAAACCGAAGAAACCGTCCCCCTTTACACGTCCAAAACCACCATCAACTCACCAACATTAACTCGACGCTCTTGTGCCCAAGCCACGTCCCGACGAGCCCCGATCCGAGTTAACAAAAGCATGTAGGTTGAGGGTGTAATCAAACCCGATTTCTCTTCTCTCCTCTCCTTCACCTTTCTCTCGTTTTCTTCTTCTTTTCGTGTCGTATCGTCGTCGGTCGATTTTTTTTTATGGGTCGTTCGTCGCATCTTTATTATTTCTAATATCGATATTACTAAAAAACTATTTTCATATAACGAATATTCTTTAAAATATGATACCGATTCTCTATTCGAATATCGTATTAAAAGAATTACATTAATCTCGTTGATGCTAAAAATCGTTACTTTTTTTTTGCAAATACAACGATTCTGACACGGAGAGAACTAACATCTTTTTTCGTTCAAATTTCTTTTACAAAACTTTTTAAAATTCATTCCGAATATTCGATATCGATTTCATAATCGAATATTGGGTACGACAAATATCGAAAACATAAATCAAGTATAGATTAGCTCGTATTTGTACGCGATTTATCAAATTAGCAATTTTCGAACAACAAGCAAGACCGGGACAGACCCGCACGCGAGTCGCGCCCATCCCAGGCGACTCGCGCACGGGCCTGAAACTCGGGTCTTTTTTTTAGCTTTTCGTTCGATTTTATTATTTATTCTACAAAACGATTTCTCAAAATTTGTATCTTTTCTAAAACTATTCCGAGTATTTGATATTGATTTCATAATCGACTATCGAATATAACGAATATCGGAAATATTAAGTCAAGCACGAATTATGCAATATTCGTACGCGATTTAATAAAAGCATCGAATTTTCAAAAATCGGTGTCGAAAACAGGCCGGGACGCGAGTCGCATGCGTCCCGGGCGAGCCGCGCGGCCGGCTGAAACGCGGCGCGTCTTTTTTTTTTTTTTTATTCTTCGGATTTCGTATTTTATACAAAACAGCGTCTTTTTAACAATATTTTTCAGATTTCGACTAATATTTTCTCGATCTTGCATATTCATCATACTTGCTATATTATTTTCTCACAAATCGATACTAACTCGTTTGTTCATCTTGTAGCAAATTCATTCTTTTTTTCATCTTTTGTTTTATTATACTAAAACAAACCTCGCATGCTAAAATACAACTTTGACGTTAATTTTTCATGCATTAAACCGACTTAGCAACCCATTCAATTATTCACATGCTTAGGGAAAATAATCTTTGCATATCATTTTCATCGTTCAACTAACGCGCGTATTCAAAAATCAAACGATATCCTGGTAGAGGCCGCTAATGTGCGGGCGGGGTTGGGTGTTCTTTGTGAACTTCCCAACACGTACCCTCACCCCTTACTCAGAACCTCGGTTTCCGGATGTCCGAAACCATTGGCAACGAGAGTCATTCAATACATGATATCCGATCTAGTCGGTATCGGTATCAAATGCTAAGGGACGAACCCGATAAACTCTGACATCGGAAATGGGCCGTATTTTGTACACGGCCCACTACGACATAGAGTGGGTTCGAACGGGCCCGAACTCCCACAAAGTTCGGTGGCGACTCCAACTTCGATTTAAATTTCAATTCGATCCATTCTCATATGGAGATTCATTCGCCTCCCCAAACCCGCGCGTGGCCGCGTCGGGGTGGACCTATGTCATGTCCACAATTTGGCGACTCCGCTGGGGATTAACTGATGTGTGACTTACCATTGGCATTCTCAGGGTGAGACTCGAATAGAAATCGTTTAACTAGTACAATACGCGTTTTAGTTTTACAGTTCATGCATAACCCCATTTTTACCGGGCCGGTACTGGTGACCGACGTCCCACTATACCATTGATGTAGACCAAATTGGATATGTCAAAAGGTGTGCATAGCAGATTCGTATGGGTTTTACGGCATGTTCTAAGTTCAATTCGACTTAGGAAGTTCGCCCCGATTCTCGAATAGGCTATGTACACTGGTATAGACCCTTATAGACTGACCGAGACTTAGCTTAAGAGCATACATGGTGTCATTATACTGTTTCCATGACTACGTGCTACTTGATCCACATCTTTTTCGAAAACCGTCATTTTCAAAAATTTGCATCCTTTTCAAAATATCCAATTTCAAAACCCCGGACATATACCAAATTTAGTATTAACGATTTTACTCAAAATAGCCCTTTTTTTAGCCGGTATTATGCCCAATTTAAAACTCGAAATTATTTTTGAACTTTCAAACCGTCACCCGGCCCATCTTTTCCGTTTTTCTCGAAAACGGGCTGGTTCTCCCCGAACTTTTCGGGCTTTTAAAAATAAATCATATTTCAAAACTTCCTCTTCTTAGACTTCCCGTATTTAGCAGTGTCGGGTCGTGTCATAAGTCGTTGAAGTCTCTAGCGCCGAAACTCCGTCGATCTTACATCATGGGTTTCCCCCTACCCCAGTCCGCCTTATTTTACTAAGGCAAGGCCCACCTATGTAGGACATACTCCTACAAAGGTTGGCCCAGTTTACACAATCGAGTCTAAAGTCTGGGAATGTCTCACGTGAACCTTCCTTCGAACAGGGCCCAACCCACATAGTTGGATCCTGAGGAAGGCCCACCTTTTCACCAGTCACCCGTCTTGGTGTCTTTTCCGAGTCATTACCGTCTTAGTCTTCTTCCTTTTCCCTTGCTCGGGATGTACTTTTTTTAGGATTTGGGTTAAGTTGCTGATTACGCGGTGTTCTTACAGACAGGCCACCCTTCACTCGAACCATGACGAAAGAAGCCATTGATGAGTTGACAGCTTCGTTGACCAAAATCCAAGATCAATTACGACAAATGAGGGAGGACCAGATTGTCATCGTCACTCGGGTTAGTGTCGTGGAACAAGGAACCCCCAATGCTTCGATCGAAGATGACGGCCTGTTGGCCGCATTGGCCAGCGCGGTCCAAAAGCTACAAGAACAGGACCACTCGACCACCAGAAACACCATCCTCACGGAAAATGCTCGTATCTATTCGCCCTTGACTGACGAACTGCCCGCTAACCTCAACTTAACGGGCTTGCCAATGTTTGACGGAACTGAAGACCCGGTACTCCATATTCGGGCTTTCAAGGACTTTATGGCTGTTAAGGGGGTCAAATCGACCATGTTCAAGCATCTCTTTGCTTCCTCTCTGGAAAAGCACCCGAAAGCCTGGTACTACAGGCTCGATCCCAAGAAATACAAAACCTGGGACGATGTTGCAATGGAATTCGCGCGAAACTACGCGGATAATGCTGAAATCCAGACTACCATGCGTACTTTGGAAGTTATGGCCCAAGAGCCTAAGGAGGGTTTCACCAAATACCTTCAAAGGTGGAGGACCGAAGGTGTTAAGCTGGTGGACAAGCCCAGCGAAAAAGTGCTAGTGGAGCCTTTGTCAAAAACCTCCTCCCCGCTTACCGAGTCCATCTCCGATACGCCATCATACCCGACTTCGCCACTTTGACCGAAATGGGTACTAGAATCGAAGACGATCTAAGGCTAGAGAACCTTACTAAGGCCTCTACCAAGGGGTATCAAGGAGCCAGTTCATCCTCCAGCAAGCCCGCAACCACAACGGCGGCCCGAAGTATCTTCGACGAGGTTAACTCATTGGACACCTCAACCAAAAAGAATACTCCAAATCGGGTATTCACCGACATACGGACAACCTATGCTAATGCCTTACAAAGGCTGTCTTCAAAAGGCCTAATCCAACCGATAGGCCCAATTCCGGAAGTTCCCGTGGAAAAGCGATCTAAGAGCTACAACATTCAAGCCTATTGCCACTATCACCAAGGCAACGGGCATGACACTGAGAAATGCTGGAAGTTGAAGCATCTTATTCAAGATCTGATCGAAAGTGGGAAGATACCACTACCCAGCGATAAGCTAAGTAACAAAAATAATCCTCTTGCTACTCACGCCATTTTTACTGGAGAGGTAGTCGACTGCTCTCATCTCATTTCCCCTTTCATTCCCCAAATCAATGGGATATGGAACGACGATGAAGATGATGTTTATCTGGCCAAGGGGGAAGCTGTCCCCGTCACCATCGAAGAAATCCGGAAAGCTAAAGCCAGAGCCCTGGCCGGTGCACATACCATCACGGCCGGTCTCGCCACTCCAGAAACCGTCACTGAACCTTCCAGGACGGAACTCACTCCCGAAGAACCAAATGCCGACACGGCCCTAGTCAGACAACTAAAGAGGGTCCAAACTGATATTACTATATGGCAGCTTTTGGTTAGTTCTCAGGAGCATCGGGCAGCACTTACTAGGGCTCTCGATGAAATCAAGGTTGACTCATCGGTTACCCCCATTGAAATGGTAGCCACTATCTTACCACACCTCAAGGGCAAGCCTAAAGGAGAAGGCCCACTTATCACCTTCTCCGAGTCCGACCTTCCACCATTCAGGGCCACCCATAACTTGGCCCTATATATCACGGTGATCTGCCGCAACAAATATCTCCCGATGACCCTGATTGATGACGGGTCCGCAGTAAACGTCCTTCCCTTAAGGACAGCCAAGGCCCTCGGCATTACCGAGGCCGACTACCTTCCGACTGCACAAACTATCCAGGCTTTTGATGGGAGCCCAAAATCAGTTGCTGGGGCCGTTAAGCTAACAATCATAACAGGCCCAATCGAGAAGGAGTTAGAATTCCAAGTGATTGATGTCACTAAATCTTTCAATCTGCTACTTGGAAGGCCATGGATTCACGCGGTCAAAGCCGTGTCTTCCACCCTTCACAGGAAAGTCAAGCTACCTTTACAAGATGGGATCGTCACTCTCGAAGCTACTCCCATAACCATGTCAAGCTGCAACACGGCAGGCTCAGCTGACCCGCGAGGTTTCAACTTCGTGGGAGCGATCGAGGAAGAATATCTTTTCCGACCATACTTCACTACTAGCATCGACACGATGCTACAGAATCTAGGTTACCTACCAGGAGTTACATCAAGGCCTTATCTTCCAGCTGGGAAGATTATCGAGGCCCTGAACAACGAGCAATCTCACCTCGGTCTAGGTTACACTATGACACCAGGATGCACGGACCAAACCAAGGCAGTCACGTTCGTCACTCCAGTATTTGGAACTATTCAAGTGGGCCTCTATCAACCCACCATTTTATATCCCGGGACCAAATCAGCCCGGGAATGCAATTTCATCCTGGATGATATCTTTGCCCTTATCCAGGCCGAATCAAAGGAGGGCCCAAATAATACCGAGCCCATCCTAGGACTACTATTCGGGGAAGAGAAGGTCGTCCCGACCCCTAAACAAGAGTTAGTTAGCCTGATTCTCCGCAGCAGCAGATTCGATCCAACGAAGCTGATCTCCGACGTGGGTGCCAACACCGGGAAGAGAGCTTGGAGGAAGACAACAAAGTGGACCGACAGTCAGGGTCGAGTCTACAAGCTAACTACTGGTGAAGGAGATATGCATGGCGCCGAATCCGAGTCCGAGTCCGAGTCAGAGTCAGAGTCGGAGTCAGAGTCAAAGTCTAGAGGGTCCAGTACTAGGATCGAGTCTGTAACCCCTCTCCCTTCTTTAGTCACACCATCGGGAGCCCCGGAGTCTGTCCCGAGGGCTCTCCCTATCCCGCCTCTGACCAACGATCAGATGGTAGCTCTCTTCGAGCTATTTTCAAAATTTACTATCAATAATAACGATAACCGTTCTGCTTACGACTTGTCTTATTTTCAAAACATTTTTAAAAATCTTACTTGCAATGACATTGAGAAACCCGACGAACAGGTACCATTGCCTCCGCATCTAATCGAGCAACTCGAGCAAAGGGAGTCCCGAAATCCGGTGATCGAAGAAACCGATTCCATCAACCTAGGAACCCCTTTAGAACCTCAAATGCTTAAGTTGGGCTTATCTTTGGGTCCAGAGGAGAAACAACAATTCACGGATCTCCTCCAGGAATTCAAAGACGTCTTTGCATGGTCCTACAAGGACATGCCGGGAATAGACCGGGAGATAGCTGAACACCGAATACCCATCAAAGACGGGTACAAGACGGTAAAACAGAGACTTTGAAGAATGAGGCCCGAATGGTCTCTCAAAGTCAAGGAAGAAGTCGATAAACAATTCAAAGCGGGCTTTATCCAAGTGTCTGAATATCCAGACTGGGTTGCAAACATAGTACCAGTACCCAAAAAAGATGGCAAAGTCCGAGTATGTGTAGACTTTCAGGACCTTAATAAGGCCAGCCCAAAAGACGATTTTTTGTTGCCACATATCGATATACTGGTGGATAACACGGCCGACCATGCCCTTCTATCATTCATGGACGGGTATGCCGGATACAATCAGATCAAAATGGCGGAAGAAGACATGAGTAAGACCACCTTCATCACACCTTAGGGGACTTACTGCTATACCGTGATGCCATTTGGGCTTATTAACGCTGGTGCCACTTATCAACGGACCGCCACCACTTTATTGCACGACATGATGCATAAGAAAGTGGAAGTCTACGTGGACGACATGATCGTCAAATCAAAAGACAGAAACGGGCACATTGCGGCCCTAAGGAAGTTCTTCACCCGACTACGCAAGTACAACATGAGGTTAAACCCTCAAAAATGCAGTTTCGGGGTAACATCGGGCAAGCTACTGGGCCACATTGTCAGCCAACGTGGCATCAAAGTTGACCCAGCAAAGATCAAGGCCATTACCGAGATGCAACCGCCTAAAACCGAAAAGGAGATAAGGGGGTTTCTCGGGAAAGTCCAGTATATCAGCAGGTTTATTTCAAAGCTAACCATGGTATGTGAGCCCACTTTCAAGAAACTGAAGATAGGAGAACGAACACTATGGGACGATAAATGTCAAATGGCTTTCGATAAGATCAAGGAGATTCTATCCTCTCCACCGGTGTTAATGCCACCTCAGCATGGTTTGCCTATGTCGCTATACTTAACAACGACCGAGACGGCCATGGGCGCTATGCTGGCCCAGACGGTCGATTCCGAAGAACGGGCTATTTACTACATCAGTAAAAAGTTCTTGGAATACGAATGCAAGTACACAATGCTCGAGAAGACGTGCCTAGCTCTGGTTAGGGCCACTAAAAAGCTCTGACACTACATGCTTAGTCACGAGGTACATGTGCTATCCAAAATGGATCCAATCAAGTATCTATTTGAGAAGCCCATCCTCAACGGCCGTATATCCAGATGGACTTTGATGCTAGCTGAGTTCGACCTCAAGTTCGTACCATTGAAAGCCATCAAAGGCCGGGTAGTCGCGGAATTCCTCGCCGATAGTCCAGTATCCGAGGAAGAACACACCGATACTTGGGCCTTCCCAGATGAAGATATATTCCATACCGACACCGAAACATGGGATTTATATTTTGATGGGGCGTCCAACTTTTGAGGATTTGGTGTCGGAATTTTGCTAATCTCGTCACAGGGGGAGCACACCCCGCTATCCATCAAGCTAGATTTCGACGTGACTAATAACGCGGCCGAATATGAAGCATGCATTCACGGGCTACAAGCCGCCGCTGATTTAGGAGTAACAAACCTCCGGGTCCACGGTGACTCATCTTTAGTCATAAATCAAGCCCTACAAAAATGGAAGACTCGGAACGCAAATCCCGTGGCTTATCAAGCACGAGTAAGGGTTCTCGAAAAACAATTCCAAAAAGTAGAGTACATCTATCTACCTCGGGAAGAAAACCAGTTTGCAGATGCTCTCTCAAAATTAGCATCTTTACTGAACATCCCAGCACATCTAACCAGCATTCCCATTTGCGTCAAAAGACGGTCCGAGCCGGCATACATCCACGCTATCCAAGATATTAAGATAACTGATCCAGAACCTTGGTATCAGGCTATTCTAACCTACTTAACGTCAGGGGAATATCCTCCGGGAGCTGAAAACCGGGCCAAGAAAGCTCTATGAAGATGGGCAACCCAGTTCATCCGCACAGACAACGAACAGTTATATAAGAAGACAGCACATGGGACTCTACTCCTATGTATTGACAAAGCACGAGCCGAAAGAGTCATGGCTGAGGTACATGATGGTGAAAATGGTCCGCATATGAACGCCCATATGTTGGCCCGGAAAATCACGAGACTCGGTTGTTACTGGAATAGCATGGAAACTGACTGTCAGTTATATGTCAAACACTGCCATAACTGTCAAATTTTCGCCAATGTACAACATATGCCTTCATCCCTATTATATACAATGACATCGCCATGGCCATTCTCAACATGGGGAATTGATATAATCGGGAAAGTGAATCCTTCCGGGACAGGAGGTCACTGCTTCATCCTAGTGGCTATCGACTATTTCACTAAATGGGTCGAAGCCGAGTCATACCGGATCTTGAATGCCAAACATGTGGCCAAGTTCATCCAAAACAAAATTATATGTCGATACGAGATTCCGCACGAGTTCATCAGTGATCAAGGGACCCATTTTCAAGCTGAAACTGCCACTTTGCTGGAAAAGTACAAGATCCAAAGGCATACATCGTCACCTTACCGTCCCCAAACAAATGGAGCGGTGGAAGCAGCCAATAAGACAATTGTCACCATACTTAAAAAGATGGCTGAGAATTACCGGGACTGGCCCGACAAGATACCCTTCGCCTTATGGGCATCAATTCGAACTGCAACCGGAGCAACTCCGTACTATCTAACATATGGAATGGAAGCAGTCCAGCCAGTCGAGCTAGAAGTACCATCCCTTAGAATTCTACTCGAGAGTCAGGTACCTGAAGCAGATTGGGTCCAAGCCCGATATGACTCACTAGTCCTCTTAGGCGAACGGCGATCTCGGGCTCAGAATAATATTCAGATATATCAGAAAAGGATCCAACGGGCTTTTAACAAGAGGGTTAGGCCCAGGAATATCAAAGAGGGCGATCTAGTCCTAAAATCTGTTCGAGCTTTGCTACCAGTTGACCCAAAGGGAAAATTCAAACCCAATTGGGCTGGGCCATATCTAGTGAAGAAAATCCTTTCAGGAGGAGCAGTAATGCTAACGGACTTGGACGGAAACGAGTTCGTCAACCCAACAAACTTGGACCAACTGAAGCGTTACTACCCATAAGCCTTATCTCAATGTCATTTGCAAAAATTTATAAAAAAAATTTCTTTTTATAAAATTTTCTTTTTATAAAATTTTCAAAAATTTTAAGCAAGTCCATAAGTTAGGATTACTTATCCTACCGTTGCACATCTCGAATTAATAATCTTGATGTATTTCGAAAAATTGCAAAATTACTTTTAAACTACGGAAGGTTTGATTCCATTAATTTGGATACGTAGGCAACCCCTCAAAAGGGTACAACCACTGCAATAACGAAAAGACGGGAACGGTATTCACTAATAAGTCTTTTTATTATATATAAAAAAACCGATAAACTCGGGAATTTCAAAATACATCACAAAAAAAAAGAACAAAAATAACAAAATCACACCACAAAAATAGTAGTAATACTTAAATAATAAATTTAGGAGACTACTCGTGCATTTTTCCTTTCCCCTTATCTTTCGGGTCACGTGGAGCCCGAGGCCGACGGGGCGGGGGCGAACGTTCCCTAATCACAAGTGGAACTTCTTTTGTTCGAACCCGCTTCTTCGATTTTGGGTCTTCTACCGCTTGCACCGGTCCAAGCCGAGCCTATCTCGAGGACCAAGTCGGTCCTTAACCGCCAGCTTTGGCCCTTGTCTCCTTTCTAAATCCGTCTGGGGGCTCACCTTCCCCCGTGTACCCTTAATACTGGACCCTTCAGTCTGAGTCCTAGATTTTCCTTTCTGACCTACCGGAGTAGTGTCTTCGTCAAAAAGCTTCTATTATCTTTAGCATGTTCCCGGCGTAACAGGTCGAAGGCCTCGTCAGTCTTCAAGGCAGCTCGGGTTTTAGCTGAATCAGCTCTTGTCCATCTCACATAAGAGTCAGATACCCAGATCGAATGAGGATTTTTAGGAACGGGCCAAGTAGCTCGTGTATACCACCTTTGCATCCAGGTGTCACACATTACATCCGTCAACTGAGTAGATTCACTCACGACTGCCTTGATTTCTGGGATTCTTTGCGCCCGACCATATTGCCTAAGTATGCGATCGGGAAAGAGGTGAATTGTCTGTCTAAAAGACAGGATTACCTGATATCGAGCCCTATCTCGGGACTCTAAGCCGGTCCGAACATAAATGGGCCACCATGGGACGGTCCAGCGGATCAATGGGTCTTCATGGAAAGATAGCACCTCATCCCAGTATTTTTGGGTTTTGAAGCGGGAAAAGGCAATGGTCCGTCTCCTCATCATCACTTGCTTGAGTTGATACTGGCTCACGTCTAGGGGAGGATCCAAGATCGATAGCCTCTCGAACAGCCACAGCTGAAAAACCCGCAAAAAATCAAAATCGCGAAAAATGTCAAAATCACGTCAAAAAAAACGTGAAAAACGCGAAAACCGAGAAAACCGCAGAAACCGGGAAAATCGGGAAAAAACCGCAGAAGCCGAAAATTGGAAAAATCAGAAAAAGCCGGAAAAAAATCAAAAAAACCGGCCTACCTGTAAAAGACGGGTGCTCCCAGTCAACCGGACTGACGGATCCCTTTTGCGATTATCCAAACCCTGGATAATCTCTCCTGTAATCAACCAAGCTGGGCTGTGCTTTGTTTCCATCAGGTCAGCCACAGTAAAAAGTCTAACATGGCCCATGCAAAATAATAAATCCATATGGCCTTCGAAGACATAGACATGGAGCATACAAAACGTAAAGGCCCTGCGGCTGTGGACCGACCTGAGTCGGACGTCATCTGGGTTCATAAATTTTTCAGCTAGATCGATCAAAGAAACGGTATCTCCTTCTAGCATACGGGATACCTCCATGTGAGAAAGCCCTAAAAATTCCCGTAACTTCCTCCTCGGGTCAGGAACCGAAAAAGGGATAGCAGGGCGAAGTATGGGATTCCATCCTCCTATAGCAGCAATTTCCTTAGGGATAGGACAGATTTCGCCTCGAGGAAAACCAAATACATGATAAGTATCGTCCCAGTAGGACAGGCAAGCATCCAAGATGACGATCTACTTGCATCTGACGGATCACGAACAATTGGGTAACGCCATTCTGATTTAGGATGACCTTATCTGCATCCCTGAAGTATTTGGACCACTCTTGCAGCATCCCAATTAAACGGTCGATTCCCATAATTGGATTTCTAAAAGAATGAATAAATTTCTCAGGGTTTGTTTTTCTTTAAGAAAGAGAGGGAATTGTGGGAATTGTGAGAATTTATGAAGCAAGGAGGGAGTATTTATAGCATAAAACCAAGTTCTCCTCCTCACCTTAGGATTCCCAATCCTAGAGTATTTAGCATACAATCATTATCCTGAGGTTTAGCTAAGTCATCCCGAGCATTCCTATTCCTTTTCAGAGTCAAAAATTCTCTAATTTTCAAAGGCTATTTCAAACTCAAAAAATTCAGAACCTTTCTCAAAAATTTTATTTCCCAGCGCGAGTCATTTTTCCTACAAATATTACATGCAAAAACTTTGCAACTTTGCATAAATATGTACAGGACGACTCAAACAGGACCACGCAATTCGCATAACTCCCCAGCGGCATTTAACAAAATGAGCCCATATATAGGCGCATTTAAGTCTTATACGACGAGTTCAATCACCCACAGAGTTATCATCAGCTCAGGTACATTTCTAGTCTGTGGCCGGCGAGCCCTTTACGCAGGTCTAATGGACTTTAAACGACCCGATCGGAAGTCTGCCAGGTCTTAATCTTTGATTGGCCTGGTGGCTACTCTGACTTTCGCCCTGTCCAAGCCTCAGTCAGAGTGGGGGCTCTATAGACACCCACATTTGACCGCCAGGTGTCTATAGCAGTTCCCGACAAACACCCGATGATGATCGGACGCAAACATGCTTTAACGTACTCGAAAATGGGCTCAAAATCATTGGCATTTGGCTTGGGCTTTTTACGAAGTACAAATTTCACAAAACCAACCTCAAATTCAGGCCCAGTGGGTCGTTTCGAGTCAAATAAGACTAATTTGGGTCGAATCCGACACCGGGGGTAACGTCTTTTAGCGACCGAGTCAAACCCGGTCAAAGATATTTTCTCGAGACTTACGAGTCAGCCGTGTCGCCTCACGTGACCGACTCGAGCTCAAACTCCACAAAAATCAGCTACATCAATGTTAAACAATTCCGTTAAAGGTAGAATTCGATCTCAAGTAGGAATTCTATCCGAAAACCGAATCGAGTATTCAACCAAGCGTAGGACACTCGGCCGAGTGGCCTGATTCCGGCCGAGCTCCCCTTCCCAAACCAGGATTCCCTTTCTTCTTTGCCAAGTAACGGAATTCTCGTTCCTCACAACTTCTTACATTTCCTATCCCGATTGGTATTTCTTGTCATACAAGCAAGGCTACCTCTACCCCTATAAATAGAACCCTTTGCACACAACACAAAAACAACCTTTTCCTAACACGATATACACATACATTACACACACCCGTTTCATACCTCGACACATACAATTCCCGATATTTTTCGTCCAAAACCGAAGAAACCGTCCCCCTTTACACGTCCCCTTTACACGTCCAAAACCACCATCAACTCACCGACATTAACTCGACGCTCTTGTGCCCAAGCCACGTCCCGACGAGCTCCGATCCGAGTTAACAAAAGCATGTAGGTTGAGGGTGTAATCAAACCCGATTTCTCTTCTCTCCTCTCCTTCACCTTTCTCCCGTTTTCTTCTTCTTTTCGTGTCGTATCGTCGTCGGTCGATTTTTTTTTTTTATGGGTCATTCATCGCATCTTTATTATTTCTAATATCGATATTACTAAAAACTATTTTCATATAACGAATATTCTTAAAAATATGATACCGATTCTCTAATCGAATATCGTATTAAAAAATTAATCTCGTTGATGCTAAAAATCGTTACTTTTTTTTTTACAAATACAACGATTCCGACGCGGAGAGAACTAACATCTTTTTTCGTTCAAATTTCTTTTACAAAACTTTTTAAAATTCATTCCGAATATTCGATATCGATTTCATAATCGAATATCGGGTACGACGAATATCGAAAACATAAATCAAGTATAGATTAGCTCGTATTTGTACGCGATTTATCAAATTAGCAATTTTCGAACATATAGCAAGACCGGGACAGACCCGCACGCGAGTCGCGCCCATCCCAGGCGACTCGCGCACGGGCCTGAAATTCGGGTCATTTTTTAGCTTTTCGTTCGTTTTTATTATTTATTCTACAAAACGATTTCTCAAAATTTGTATCTTTTCTAAAACTATTCCGAGTATTTGATATTGATTTCATAATCGACTATCGAATATAACGAATATCGGAAATATTAAGTCAAGCACGAATTATGCAATATTCGTACGTGATTTAATAAAAGCATCGAATTTTCAAAAATCGGTCTCGAAAACAGGCCGGGACGCGAGTCGCATGCGTCCCGGGCGAGCCGCGCGGCCGGCTGAAACGCGGCTCGTCTTTCATTTTTTTTTATTCTTCGGATTTCGTTTTTTATACAAAACTGCGTCTTTTTAACAATATTTTTCAGATTTCGACTAATATTTTCTCGATCTTGCATATTCATCATATTTGCTATATTATTTTCTCACAAATCGATACTAACTCGTTTGTTCATCTTGTAGCAAATTCATTCTTTTTTTCATCTTTTGTTTTATTATACTAAAACAAACCTCGCATGCTAAAATACAACTTCGACGTTAATATTTCATGCATTAAACCGACTTAGCAACCCATTCAATTATTCACATGCTTAGGGAAAATAATCTTTGCATATCATTTTCATCGTTCAACTAACGCGCGTATTCAAAAATCAAACGATATCCTAGTAGAGGCCGCTAATGTGCGGGCGGGGTTGGGTGTTCTTTGTGAACTTCCCAACATGTACCCTCACCCCTTACTCAGAACCTCGGTTTCCGGATGTCCGAAACCATTGACAACGAGAGTCATTCAATACATGATATCCGATCTAATCGGTATCAAACGCTAAGGGACGAACCCGATAAACTCTGACATCGGAAATGGGCCGTATTTTGTACACGGCCCACTACGACATAGAGTGGGTTCGAACGGGCCCGAACTCCCACAAAGTTCGGTGGCGACTCCAACTTTGATTTAAATTTCAATTCGATCCATTCTCATATGGAGATTCATTCGCCTCCCCAAACCCGCGCGTGGCCGCGTCGGGGTGGACCTATGTCATGTCCACAGTTAAGAACATGCATTAGATGGACCCGTCATAAAGAATTTTACTAAGATTTTGCTTAGTGCCAGTAAAGTTCTTTACAAGTTAAGAACTTGTATGGTCTTTAGACCTGAGTTTTTGACTATTTTGTACATGTGATGTGTATGCTTTGATACTATTCCACGTCAGCTGTGAAAGGGGGCTATGGATGGTTATTGGGCATGCATGGATCATGTGATAGGATGTGGTTAGACAAGAGGGGATTTGCTCTTCCTTTATTGAAGAGAATGTATTGTCTCTTGGCCACTCGAAGAGTGTGACTTGTGCAAATGCGTGGCCGCGCTCAGATAGGATGATTGTCATCTATCTGCTCTTTTAACAAGTCAACTCAAAGATTCGAGTAAAAGATTGAAACATGCGAGGATGACACTTCTTCTTGTCTCATTCTCGATTAGAGACAATAGTAGCAAGAGACTTAACGCCGTTCTTGAGAGGACATGTACAAGTGGGAGACTGAAGGAGTTATGTCAACTGTCCTACGGATTAACCTGCTTAAGTCTACGTATCCGATATGCCTTGCTAGAGGTCGATGTCGGGTTGACATATAAATGAGTTACCTGTCTGATAGTCTTAAGTGGGCCCATTGGGTCACACACAATCTATACGGGATATTATTTATATATCGATATATTAAAAATATCGGGTCAGTAGTAAATAGAGTTATACTAATAATCTAATTATGGTAATTAGAGTTATGGGAATAACCTAATTCTACCTTCTCCTATATAAGGAGGTTCATATGATGAACCAAGATATGGAATTAAGAGTATTGACTCATAATATATATATATATATATATATATATATATATATATATATATATCTGGGTTTATTATACTTCATATTAATTCGTTGTTCCACTGCAAATAAGGTATAATTGTTATCCCTCTACTTTTGTCTTCTCGGTTAATACTCGTAACAGGTCCTTGGGTTTAAGGGTTGTAACCCTACACTACTAGAGTTGAACAACCTGAGTACGATGTAGGATACATTCTTGATATACATCAATTTGTGTCTAATCGAGATCCTATGGAAGATTCAGCTTGACATTTATCTCTTAGAAATGATCTTATTGAGAATCTTTGGCAAAGGTTTCGCCACTTAGGTTAAGTTTTACTCAATGTATTCGTAACCTGTTTTGTTTAATTAGATCTTAATTTTCCTTCTACGTACTTCTAAACTTATGTTTAATTATTCTGAAAACTTTTGTTTAATTATTATGAAAACGAAATGACTACACACTACATCATTCCGACATACATTATTCTGATAAGACAATACAAAATCAATGTGATAGAAATTGACAACTCCTTTATTTATTATGTCAGATACTTTAATTGATACGATATTCAAAAACAAAGTGACTACACACTGCACCATTCCGACATACACTATTCTGGTAAGACAATACAAAATCAATGTGGTAAAAATTGACAACTCCATTATTTATTATGTCAGATACTTTAATTGATACGATTTTCAAAAACGAAGTGACTACACACTGCACCATTCTAACATACACTATTCTGATAAGACAATACAAAATCAATGTGGTAAAAATTGACAACTTCATTATTTATTATGTCAGATACTTTAATTGTTACAATAATATATGGAAAAAGAAAATACCAAAATAGAAAAGGAAAATATATGGAAAAAATAGCTCTATATAAGTTATGACTTCGTTTTACATCTCCTCACAACTCTTTCACTCCTACATAAAATTAACTAAAATATATAACATGTCTGGCCACTATGATGAGGAAGTTGAAAAAACTCAGTGGAAAATCAATCAGATTAGGGATGAAGCTCCCAACTTTTTTACTCGTGTTAACTTAATCGTAATAGAAAGCATGTATATGTTATTATTAAATAGTCCACCGGCTGTAACCAAACTCCACGGTATAATTACTGGAAATGCAGAAGCTAGACTTAGTCCTCCAATGGCAGTCAATAATACTTATGGTATAATTCTTACTATTACTATATATGAAACTCTATGATATATGCAGATTTTGATTATATTATCTCTAATATTTCAGAGACATGGATGGCTAAAAACGAAGAACTTACATCCTTAGAAAGTGAAGTTGTTTCGATGATTCGTAGACTGTTGAAAATAGTTGATAAAGATGTTTTAAGTGATCTTTTGTCCGGTCGTGGACGAACATTTGTTCAGCGTGAAGAGGTTTTCTACTGGACTATTTATGACCAAATTACAACGGAGGAGGACCGACTCCATGAAATTGAACTTCTGGGAGACGAAAACTCAGACGGTTGGAAGGACAATTCAGATTACGATTACGATGGGGACCATGAGCCTATTAGAAAATAATGGATGTTGTCTAATATTAATCGTCGAGTCTTTCTGTTTGTAAGAGTCTTCAAGTACTGTCGTTGTCGTCCTCCCTTTTTATTTATTTTATGCTTGTTTAAATTTAGTAAGTCTTAATTAAATTAGGTTTTACAATGTATTAAGGATTAAGTCTTCGCCTATTTTCATTTCAATTTATTTCTCTTCAATTTTCCGTATATTTTATTTTCATTTCCTACTTTCATTTTTTTGGAAACAATAATATTAAAAAAAATTAAGAAAATTAAGAGTAAAAATTATAATAGTATGAAAATAAATGATTGGGTACGTAAAGGTAAATTTGATGTGTAAATGTGTGGGGTATAATAAAATAGGAGAGAGAATGAAAGTAGAAGATGAAATGAATGTGGGGTGTTTTTTTGTAAGATGAAAAATAAAAAGATGGTGAGTGGAAAAATGAGGTGGATGATTGAAATGAGAAGAGAAGGTAAGATGAAAAGAAGAAGATGAAATACTAATGCGGATGGTCTAATAACCAGTTTAATTGTTTATTAAACGCACGGTCATGACTAATTAGGGCCCTAAATTTTTGAGGCCCGATTTCAATGCTCTTATAGCACTCGAGCTTAGACAGCCTCATGCTGAGGCATTAAAGGTTGTACCAAGATCAATAGGGTTCTGCGAGACTGAGACTGTGATTGATGGAACACAAGGAAAGTAAATTGCTAGAATGGCAAAAGGTGATACTTGTATGAAGTGGAAATTAACATCTTTGGACTCTGACATTCACTGAAATCAACAGAGATACGGGAATGGAATTGATGAAGTACATGAAAGCAAGGTCATTCACGAAAGCTGTTGGCTAAAAACTAAAGAAGAGCTGATATTTGTAGCATACCGAAGTGATGTGGGAATTGGGATTAATATAAACGAGAAAGGAAGCAAATTGACTAAAGCTGACAGCTGAAAACTTACAAGCATACAGTTATCAACCTTCAGAGTTGATCTTTCAAGAATATGAGTATATGACAAAGTTAAATCAAATCGTAAGGGTTGTTTATTTATAGGGCGTCTTCAGATTTGTTTATTTAACGACAATAATACCAATTATAAGGCGTCTTCCCAAATTAATACCAATTTCAATAAATCTGAGAATGATACATATTATTGGAGTAGTTAAACAGGAGTAGTATTAATGACTTTATAACCTGCTACATCTGGCCACCTAATTAATATTTAACCTGTTACTTATCCTTCATCCTTTATCTTGGACCTGGATAACGGGTAAACCTTGTCGGGTCAGCTTCGGGTCAGGCCACTTTCGGGTTATAATAATCGGGTTGACTTCGGGTCGGGTCGGATAATTTTGGGTTTGGGTCATTCTCGAGTTTGCTGTTTTCAACTTTTTTCGGGATATTGACTCGTTTTCTATAATAATAATCGGGTCAGTTTCGGGTTAGCTCGGATCAATTCGGATTAGGGGTCAAAATCAGGTCTTCAATTTAGGTGTTGTATCGGGTTTTGTTTGCCTTATTCGAGTAGGGTTTGCCAGGTCTACTCCTCCTTACTTCTCTCCTTCATCCTCTCTCTCCATTACCCTTCATCCTTCTTCAGTTTTTTTACAGTTTTTTTCTATACGTTTTGTTTAGATTAACGTGTTGATTTTTGGTGTAAGATTGTGTTGTTAGCTAGATTTGGTGAGGTTGAAGACTTGAAGGAAGAGAAAGACGGGGGACATTAATGACGTTTAATTCCCTGTACACTGAGTAAGTGAAAAAAAGTGAAGTAATATGAAATAAATTAAAGACGAAAAAGGAAGGTGAACGGGTTCTACAGCTAATTAGTCATCTATACTACTATGGTTTAACTATTCCAAAAAATACGTATTATTCTCTGATTTATCAAAATTGGAATTATTTTCGGAAGAGACTCTATAGTTGGTATTATTATTGTCGTTAAATAAAAGTAAAGGTGAAAAAGGAAGGTGGAAGGGTTCTACAGGTAACCGGTCACCTATACTACTCTGGTACTCCAATAATACGTATTATTCTCAAATTTAATAAAATTGATATTGTATTATTTTGGAAAGATGCCTTATAGTTGGTATTATTGTTGTTAAACGACCCAACAAAGAATCAACACCATTTATTTAGAACAATGTATCAAAGAGAGCCCAAGTCATATGAAGTCACATGTACCTGCTTTAGGAGAAGAAACATTGATACAAAACCCGAAAGGCCTAACAAAAATGGCAAAACGACCACACCGATCGAAAGGCCACTGTTTTTTTGGGTGTAAATGTAAGTATATTAATCCAAAAAATATGTTACAGAAGAAGTTCACTCCTACTGGCGTAGGAGCAGACCATCAAGCCAAACCTGATCTTACTGGACAATGTCCCTTTACCGAAAGGCCACTGTTATTTTAGACGGGTATTGCATAAAAAACCATGGTACTATATAGACAGACAGATCCAAGTAATTGAAGTTTTAACCGTTGCTGATGAATCATTGCCAAAGCATAAAGCATGGGGAAAGGTCATTCGTTTCTCCAGGTTCAAAAAACAAAACAAAATATAGAATCCCTAAAAGTGTGAAGGCCATTTATTATTTCACTATCGATTTTTCCTAACATATATTTTTGATTTTGCGGAGGTTGGAATTGGGTCTAATCACCCTCAAGGTGAGCGACTTTGTAACAAACCTAGCTACGTCGATGATGACGTTCACCCATTATGATAAGAGTAATTACTTTCTTATCAGCCCCGTTTAAATACTTTTCTAAATTTAGACCATTTAAAAAAAGCATACATTTGCTCTGAAGTGTTGAGATTTAAGTGTAAACTAGTCGTCATACCCGTGCACCGAACGGGACTATACGATTTTATGGCCTTTACCAATCGCAGTTCCGTCTTTTTGCCTCATTGTCCAATATTTATTTTATTATTTATTTATTTTTGTTTTGATTTCATGTCTTTGTAAGTTTATTTACTCTCATAGTCATTCGGAAATTCTGAACATGACGAAGCTTAGGAAGATTGAATGATTCAAGTTACGAAAATATACGTGGCATGTATGTTAAATGAATGGCAGGGAAAAAAAAGGGTGGTCTGAAAGTGCCGAAACATGCATGATGCATCAAACATGTCACACAAGTGTAGTAAGGTGAATTGGACTAAAAGTGTGTTTGTCAGAACGTAAGTGAGTGATTATTGACGAAAATGAGATATAATGCTATAAGATATAACGCATTATAACTAATAATTCATTTTTTAACTTTAATTGGAGAACGTAATCATATTGAATTATGACTTTAATTCTTTCTTAGTTTTTCTCTCGCGTCTTGAGTTGGGATTTTCAAATTTCGGCCTATTTTCTTCAATGGTTTCTGTTGTTGCGACTGTTTACTTCGTTTACTATCACTTCAGGTCTATAACATATTTTGTGTGTGTTAGTTTTGTTCTTAAAATATAAACAATGTACTTGTAGTTGATGTACATAATAATTGTCCACTTACCCCGGCCTTGCCTAGCTTTCTCTTCTCTTTTTTAATTGGTGTGTTTACCGCAGGCTCTAATTTTATTTCGGTGGTACACCGAGGTTCATATTGGATTTGGTTGCAGGTCTAATTGGGTCGCTTTGGGTGTACACTTGGGTGCCATATTGAGGTTCATGCTCTCTAATTAATAATTTTTTTATTCATTGTTGTAGGTGATAATACACTTACGTATAAATTATGGAAGGGAAAGATTAATGGAAGGGGAAGATGAAGCGAGGTCGGAGCTAAGGAGTTTTTCCTCTTTTCTCTCTTCTTTCTTAATTGATTGAGTTTCTTTAATTAAAAAATTTGTTAATTAATTGTCTTTATTTTTTAACATATCTCTCCTTTCTTAATTTTGTTTATCCAATCAAAGCAGAACACGTGATTTTATTAGAAGATAGTACTCCATCTGTTTTATTGATATCTTCAACATTTCTTTTTTCAACTATTTCTTTGATTTCTTCCACTTTCTATTTTTCTATTACACTTCTCTCTTATCTATGTGGCTCACTCACTTTACCCTCCCTCTCTCTACTTTTACATATTTTATTGTTTTTCTTATGAAATGTGTCACTTTCAAGGTGAAAGAAATCAATGAAACAAAGAGAGTATTAGATAAATGATGGATGAAGGATGATTTGTTTGGGTTGAAAATTTTACTCCGTAATATATAGTGTATTTAATATAAGATACTACTTTAACATCTCTCTCTCTCTCCATTTTTCTTCTCCCTTATTTTATTTTATTTTTCTCTTTGTACGTGAAATTATACAAGTAGTGGCCCGGAGGCCCGGATGTGTCATATTTTATTGTTCGACTAAATGCTAGGATCTGTTTTTTTTCCTCTCGTCTACATTGTTGAGTTTGTTGCTCTTGTCCTTTGTTGTGCTTGTTTATAATTTTCATGTTTCACATTTGTCTATGTTAGTTTTATTCTATTATTTTTCATTATTAGTTGTGTATTAGATTATGATTGAAGTTTATGGTGATAATTTCCTTACGTTTCTTTTCTGTTTCACTTTTCCTTATTATCTGATGTTTCTTGTGTTATCTCTAATCCTCTTATCGGTTGGCTTGACTGTTATCTTATAATTCGCCCTAAACATTGTTCAATGAGTAGATTATACAACCAGTTTATACATAGCTCTATGTACAACTGGTTTTATGATTTTGAACGTTATCACAATTGTTTTAGCTTTTTTATAAACTTTCTGAGCTTTAGTGTAAAGTTGTTGAGCTAAATCTTTGAGATGGTTGTACATACAACTATGTATAATACTATTTTCCAACATTGTTTGTGCTAATAGTTTATTACGGAGTAATTGTTATAGTTAATTAGTCGAGGAAGATTAACCAATATTAGCGTCTATTAACAACTTAAAATAAAATAATAGTACTCATATTTTCCTAGGACGATTATATTTTGAAAATGTAGTTGAAAATTAAATCAAGATTTTTTTTCTATCCAATATCACTTATATATACCAACAATACATGGTTCATTCAAAGTTTATCTAAATTAATTATTATTTAAAAAAAAAATGAAATTAACAAACTATTTGAATAAAATGCATAATTTTTTTTAATAAAATACATAAATTAGTCTTTAATATCAACTATATATTTGCATTTAATACTGTACATTCAATACACAAATTAATTATTTTTTATTTTATTATTTTTTTTAAAAATCAACCAATGAAGAGGGTGACATGGCTTCCTCAAATGCTCTCAAAATGAAATGAAGAAATATGGTGATTTTGTTTGAGTTTTAATAGTATATATAGATGACGGCATTAATATGAAACAAACAAAGGTAGTACTAAAATGAAGGACAGAACAAATGATCAAGTACCCGTCAAATAACACACCATCTCTTTACCATAAAACCATTTCATTCAAATTGAGGAAACTGAAATCAATAGGAAAATAAAAGCATGATGGCTAATGGATATACCTTATTAACGGGAACATCAATGGGCCAGTGATGAAGAATCTTGTAAAAGTAATTGAACATGTCAAGAGACGCCCCAAAAGTCTTAAGCCCCACGCTCACAGACCCCACATTTTCTTTCTGCTCCTCACCATCTTCTTCAACCTTCTGCTTCTTTGATATCGTGTCCTCTTCGACCGCTGCTTCTTCTTCTCTGTCTCTCTTCCCCACATTTTATTTCCCTTCGCCACCAAGAGTAACGCTATCAAACTCTGTTTCCGTCGCCACCGCTGTGATTGTTTTAGACGCCATTACAATTTCTATATCCTAGGGTTTTAGAAATTGAAGGCTTTAGTTTAGTGAGGTAGAGGTGGAATACCCTCTATTTTCCTATCACTTTTATCCTTTCCGCTATGACTTCGTTATAACACCATCACATTTTGACCTTTGAAATATCTTTAACGACTTTACGATTCTTCTTTTTACCCAACCTACAATTATTTTTGGACTCTTTTTACACTCAATTGGACCGTGATCACCCTTGTCACACACCACTATTACCCTTTCTTTTATAAACATTTCTTAAGGATTAAGATATTTTCTCCTCCTCCATTTAATGATACATGCACAGAGACCCTTATTACTAGAAACTTTTCCATTTTTCATTCACTCACTTCTCCCAATTTAATCAAGCCAAAATCATCTCCTTTCTACCTCATTATTCACGTAAAAATTGAAGGGAAAACAACAGCATTTTCAGCCCTAAAACCGAGTCCAAACATATCTTTACGATTCTTATTTTTCTCTATTATCGATCATCTTTATGACCCTTTTGTTAAGGTAATAATCGATGTTGTTTTAGATCATTATTTATCTCGACTTTTCTTGGTTTTCTCATAGTATCTTTCTACCATGCATGTCGTGTGTTAAGGATTTGTGGACGATCCCGAAGTCGACGAATTTATCATCGACTCTGATTTGGATTAGAGGTAACGTTGATGTTACTCGGTATTGCATGATTTTAATTGTGTAGTTGCATGTATAAAAATTAGATTTTGTTAGACAATATATGTATGTCTTGTTTTAATAACATAAACTTTAAAATCAGTAATTTTCACATGTTTCGTTATTTGAAATCATTTTTACGAGATTTGCAAATAAATCATTTTTTTAAATATCAAAAAAAATATTATAAGACCGAGACAAAAACATACACATAATAATTTATTTAATAATTTTCGTGATTTTTGATATTGTTCCGGTTATGGAAATAATAGACCCGACTTCGGATTCGGATCTTATGATTATGGTATTGCTCGGATGGTACTCGTTTGACTTCCTTTGGTCTCTCCTTTCGCACACTCCGGTGGTCGGACTTTCCCGGCGAATATGGCCTGCTCCCTGCACAGTGAACGCACAGGGCCTCGGAGGTGTCCGAGGGAACCCTCTCCGATGCCTAAATCAGTCCGTGAAATGCCTTAATGAACCTAGTTCGTGAGGAGCTAGGTGGCGTTTTTTAGAGTGAAAGTCTAGAGAGAGAAAATCCAACCTCTTTCATGTGGAAAATGGGAGAGTATTTATACCTTCCCACAAGAGAGAGAAAAGAGAAGAGGAGAGAGGAAAAAAGAGTGGGTGAGAGGGTGACAAGTGGATTCACCTCATCCACTCATTCTCCTTTACCTTAGGCAAAATGACGGAAGGGCCTCTGATTTCCCCTGCCTCTGCTGGGGGCGAGAACACCCTGGGGGCCAGCAGGCAGGGGGGCTTGACTGCCCTGTTTGGTTGGCGGCATGGCTTTGCCGGGCAGGTGAATGCCTTGGAGGTTTCTGTGATCTTTGTTCGGTGGTTTGCAGGGCAGACCCTCCTCTGTTTCTGGGTCGGGTCATCCTGGGGCTCAAATGGCGGGCGACCCGCAGCAGGCTACCGACCCCCATCAATTGGCCCTCGCCGGCTGAGGGGAAGCAGGGCTTCCCTTTGGCAGGCGATATCTTGACTGGGATGGCGGGAGGTTGACTCTTTTGAACAACTTAGCATTTAATGCGTAGCATGTTCCCGAGGGAGAAAAACTCAACCGTATTGGGCATGCAAAGAGTTGGAATGTCTTTTACTCATGATTACTTCTCTTGTAAAGTGGATTTTTGGACAGCGTGTCAGTTTGATGATTGGATCTCCTTCTTACAGAGGTGGTTGGAGCACCATTAATGGCTTGCTTTTGTTCTTATATAAGTTCCGATCTTCTCCATCATTTTTACGCCTCATCTTCAACCTCTCCACTATTATTTTTCACAAAGAGCCAATGTCTTGGATTAAGAAAACAGTCTTCCGCTGCGGAGTTTACGTTGAGATCCTTTGTTTCAGAGGGCGTCATCGGTTGAAGTATTCTAAGCGGGCTCACCAAATTCTTCGCTGCTGTAGACGGAAAAGCTCCCGTCCTCAACGGGCTGCTAAGAGAAAGACCCTCTCCAAGGCTGGCAAACACCCAGAGAGGTCTCTCTCTTCTGCTGATCCTTCATCTGGATACTGCTCCCAGGCAGGGGGCTGCTATGACAGAGGATGCCATAGGTGCTTCCCTTGGTTGCATCCAGAGCAATTTGATCCCAATTGCCCTGAACTGACCTCTTCTTCTGAGTCAGGCCCTTCCTCTCCTTTGGTGAGGAGGGTGGACCGTGGTTTTTCTGATGATGTCAGGGCCGTTTCTTTTGGCCATGATTAGGATACAAGCAGCCATGACTCTGAAGATAGTGAAGGCCAGGGCTATTCTTCTTGTAAGGGCGAAGATGAGGGCCTCGATGATCCTTTTAAGGATTCTGACGAATGGTATTGGGGGTCCGCTTTAGATGATGACAGCCCTGGGGATTATTCCTCAGATTTCGATGATGATTAGGCCTGCTTCGCAGGTTGTTCGAGCCAGGATATCAGGCTCTTTTTTGTAACTTTTTATTTTTCCACTCTGTAATTTTGGACCTTTTAGGTCTTTTGAACTTAATGAAAATCAGGTGGGCCCTTTTGACTTCCTTATGTGCGTTTTTTTTTAACGAGTGAATGGGTGACGTCATGTCATGATTGCCTCTGACCTCTGTTACCTTTTTGAGGTTTTTCTTGGGAAGCGATGGGTGGTCGGTTTTTGAAAACGTGACACGTGGGGGTACTTTCTGGGGAAATCTTTTAGGATGGGGGACTCTTCATTTACCCCTGCCTATAAAAGCACTCCTACTCCCTCCATTTCCCTCTTTTACGCTTTTTAAAAAACCCAAACCCTTCCTCATACACTTTCATCACCGAAAACGTTCTAGACTGAGGAGCTTTCTTTCTCGGACCTTCAACCAGCAGCCGTCGTTTTAGGTTAGAATCATATCCTAAGTCCTCGTCTTTTTCATTTCCTCGCTTTTTCTTCTTCTTAAATCATTATGCCCAGTCACCGCGCCTGCATCCTTACGTTTACCGGTGTAACAACCCGGATTTTCCAGACTTTATAAGTAAGTCTATAATAGGAAACAGCGGAAGACATGATACATATCCAAGTCATTAATATTCTCAACTAATTAGACTACTTTTTAATAATTATTAAAGTATTTAAATATTACATTTAATTATAACAATTTATGAAGAAATAAAAATACATTCGAGTCTCATCTTGATCAGCTATCTTCAACCTTGCCCGTCTGAGGAATGGTCAGTCTCCCTTAATCTGACGATTATAATATTTTAAAAGAATTTCATAGAAAAACAAATCGTCAGGTGGGTAAATTATCAATATTTAATATGAATAAAATATTAAAACAACATAGATCAATTAGCAGTACATAAAAGCATAACCGATAACACATAACTTTTAGAAATCGTAAGAAACATTTTAAGTGCCGTATTATTTTTAGAAAAGTTTTATCACAATATACTGTCCAATTATTGTACAAGTTCCGAATAAGTTTTGTATTTGATACTTGTACAATAATAATATACCGCCAATCACACCGATACCAGGGGGCTTACATTATTACCCCTGTTTACCGTGGTGACATAAACACGTTTAAAACAAAATTCGTCCTCTCATCTCCAGGGTCGAATGCCGGTACGTGGGGTTGTTACTCGCACCACGGACTACTCACCACCCGGCTGGTTATCCCCGCAGCCATGCTCCAATCGTCAACTCACGGAAACCCGGGTGCGATCCACCTAACACGTACGGGACTGATCAGGTCCCCACCTAAAGTATGGTCACACTCCCGCCTACTCTCGAGTCAATGTCAGCACAGCCAAAGACCCTTCGTACGCTACGGACGGTTTTATACGGTTAAGCTAAGCGCTATTCTTTCAAGTTATCTCGTACACAATAGAGACAACCTGCTTTCCCGCTCAAAGAGATTTCGAATTAAGTCCTAAAAATGCCCAATAAAATAGACAATCTTTTGAAATATATTTTGAAAACATTATGTGTTATCCAACTCGAATTCGATAGAAATTCATTTTCTTATACTTAGATACAAAGTAACAATAGCCAAATAGCACGTAGTCAAATAAAAGTCTCCTTACGGGGTTGTCCTTGTTTGTAGGCCGGTATTTGGCTAACGAACTTGGTTAATAAATTAAATGATTATTATGATCATTTAACGAAGTTTAGCCAAGTTTTAATCAATACTAAGGGATGGTTCTCAGTCCCCTGAGTAATCAATTTATTAGAAATCGCCCTTAATTCATTTAACTATAACTTATAATTCCAAAATGTGTAACTAACGTACAACTTTTGTCTCTAAAATATTGTAACTGAAATATGAGTAACTATTTACGAAAGTTGTCTTTAAAAACCTTTGTAACAAAAATACGTGATAAGTTAGGGGAAAAGATTCAAAGATTGACCATTTATTAAAATCTCAAAGAATTAATAAAAAGTTGTATCTATATGTAAAACGACGATTATTTGACAAAAATATGTCCCAACTTTTGAAAAGTTGACAAGTTAAACATACTTGACAGTTTTGACGAAGTCTTTAAAAAGTCAAATATTTAATTTTGTTTTATTTTAAACTTGGTAAAAACTCAAATCATGTCTCAAAATGTTATTTCTTTTTAAATAGCTAAAATACGATAAATCACTGACTTATAAAAAAAAAATGTGGATCTAGCGACAACGTGAGTCAGGCGTAACCGATTGCCAGTGTCCTAAAATTCTAACCTGCTCACTGAAAAATAAGCTAGGTCTTTTAATATTACATTATTTGGGGTATCGTTGGTCATGTCTCGCAAGTAATAATTACATTAGAGTCGAATAACAAATAAAATAAAATAAAATAAACTAAAATTAATTATTTTCTATGTTACCCATAGATAGTAAAATAACAATATCAAGTAATAATAGTTGTAAAACTTCTAATTATATCTAGAAATAGCATTTTTATATACTATTTAAATTTCATAAAAAAAATAATGGGTTTTCATAAAACAAAATTTATAACAAAATTAATAATTTATTATAATAATTTTTCTTCTCCTAAAATAAATAAATAATTAAATATTAATAGGTTAAAAATTTAATAAAATTTGTAAAACTTGAACCTTTCCTTTCTCCATATCATCTGTCCTTCTTTTTCCCAATTAAATTTTATAAATTGAAATTTGACTTAATTATAATGTAAGTATAAGTAATAAAAATTCATATAACTAAATAATCATATGCATGCAATTAAGAATATCCATAACATACTCACATAGTCACATGCATCAATGTTAAAAGAAAAGTCCATAAGAAAAAAAATTATTTAATAAAAGACCAAAGTTTTTAGAAAAAAGGTGACGATTTACCCACCCTAATTAAAGGGTTAGTCTAGAAGATAGTCGGATTCTTGTGTTGTTTCGGTTGAGTCGAGATGCTCGATCCGTTTCGTCCTCGTCGGTTTCTTCTTGTCGGCAGAATTCCATCATCAACCAATAGGAGTAGCAAAATATTTACATGCATGTTAATTTTCTTTTGGAGTAAATATTAAATTTGAAAATTCTGAAAATTAAATCTTAATGAAGGAAAATAATATTACCTTATTCAAAATAATAGATGAAATTTGGAAAAAAATGGAGTAACAATTAAAATTTGGGACTGAGGTTATTCGTCTTGATGAAACGAGATACAACCGTTAAATCATCCATTACTTTCTTCCGATCATGTAAACAATAAACTTTGAGAATTAAATAAGATGAGGTGTGATTTAAAAGGGAAAGTGGTTGCGTAAAGGTGAGGAAGCATGTTGAGGGATACATGGTTTAATTGAAATTAGTGTGGGGTGGAGATGAAGCTTAGAGGGTTATTAATGATGGGGTTATTAAATTGGGATCAATTTGTCAAGGGGAGGGCTTGATATGTGTGCGGCTCAAGTTAGATCTTGATTTCGGGTCTGATTCTATATACTGTCTCATAATTGATTCGGTTCTATGAGGTACGAAGTTCGATTTTCAATACAGTTGCGAGGATACGACGAATAAATTTTAAAACCGTAAAACATTTAGGTTAAATCTGGATGACGAACCCAACTAAATTTATAATACGGGTGGTATAATTGTATAGGTAAGTCTCGACTAATTAATTAATTAGTCGGGTCACAAATTAATATAATTTCGTATTATCGGAATACTAACGCGAAGATATATTACCTTAGCATGCAAAAGAAGGGACGTTGTCAAATGAGTTTGAGGCATGGAAAATATTTAAATAGTTTGAGATGAAATTATGACGAGTAACAACATAATATTAATATATGATAAATAAGACATATTAAACAATTGTTACGAACGTATTTTATATAATATAACAACATTTAGGTTGAAACTATACTTTTACTTATAACCCTTTTAAATTATACTCTATGAATAGTAGAAAATATTGATTAAGGAAGGGTTTGATATAAATGTCAAGTAAAATATAGGGTTAGAATAATGGTAGAGTGTTAGGTTTGACCCCTACCTCTTTCAACACAGTTTTTGTCTACTAACAGTCGGAATCTATCTTCGACCTCTTCTGCAAAATTATAGTACCCACTCTCCTCTTTGAAATGAGTATTGGAGTGTGCAAGTGTGATAATTAATGAAAGAGTTATGATCGACTTAAGTTATCTTTGAGCTGAGCTGAAAAATTTATGATAAATAATAGTAAAATAATATAAATAAATAAATAAAATGACATGTTACAGATTTTGAAAGAAAGGATAAAATGACAAAATTTGTAGAAATCAAATATGAAATTTATATCCATCCCACGGAAGGGGGTCTGGTAGTTTTTTTAAAAATACGACAAAGTATAACATAAAATAGGAAAAATTTATAAAAGATTGTTAAAAATACGGGGTGTTACAACCGGCCCATCGATTGAGAGGGTGGAGGGTAGAGAAGGGGGTAGAGCTGACCTTGCCTCTTCTTCTGGGGGGCTTGGTGTTAGGATGATCGAAGAAGACCACTCGGAGAGGAGTGGAGATGCTAATTCTCCTGAACCTTCTCCTTTTGACGTCGTTAATTCCGACGACGAGGCGATGGAAATTGACCCTTCCAGAATCGCCGACCCACTCGTCCCCCGGGAAATAGGGAGGAATTATTACTTAGACAAGGCCAAATACAAGATCCCCCTGAAAACTTACCCGAAGTCTAAAAACCGGGACTTGATCTTGGAGAGCAACGCCGCCGAGGCTATTGAACGATTTTACAATTTTGGGGAGGGATACACAATTGTCGTCCCTGGAGAGAAAGACACCGTGTGCTGCCCTCCTGATGGCTGCATAGCTGTCTACCACAAATGTTTAGAGTTTGGCCTGCGTTTCCCCTTACACCCTTTTTTGGAGGAGACTTTCAGGCGGATGAACGTGGCCATTGAGCAGCTAACCGTCGTGGCAGTCAGATCACTGATAGCCTACACATGGACCTGCCTATTTCATGGCGAGGGGCCCTCAATTGATGCCCTGAGATTTATGGCTGGCTTGGCGATGGTGTCTTCTAGGGCTGAGGGTTCCCCTGGATACTTTTCCATCCTCAGGCAGAAGAAACACTCCCTAGACTGGCCAGTTCTAAACAGCCTGAAGGATTGAAAGAATAATTTTCTGTATGTGCACAGCGCCACGGGGTGGAGGATTCCTCGACATTTTAGGAATCATGTGCATACTCGTCTGGAAACCCGCCAGGAATATCACCCTGGTGTTGGGGGAGGGCTCTGGAGGTGAAGCTGAATGACAAGGAGCAGGATCTGGTTAAGAAGTTTGCTGCCTCTATAGACAAATCTGACGTGTTTGGCCTTGATTTACGGGTCCCTCATGCGGAGCTCATAGCCACTGACGACTACTTGACCCGCGTGGGCCTGAATCCTGGCCTTGACGGAGGTAGTTCAGGGATATTGTAGACTATGTCCTGCTTCGTCTTCCTGTCTTTTTCTGACCAATTTTTTCTTTGCCCTGCAGATCTTGCCACTTGTCTTTAGTCAAGGAAAGAGGCGAAGGATCTCGGCCTAGACGAAGATTTTACTATTGTTACAAAGCGCCCCTCCCTTCCTTCCAGTTACAAGAAAGGCGGAAAAAACTTGATGAAGTACGTGAAGGACGTGGCTGCAAATCGGGTGAGGCTCCCTCTTCCTCTTAGGAGAACGCCTGCAAGGCCGGCGGCTCTTTCTGCTCCCCAAGATGTAGAGAAGGAGGCTACCTTAGAGGCTACCCCCTCTCCTGCCAGCAAGCAAGGAGCCTCTCCTGCAGGGACTCACCCTCCCATGGGGTCAAAGCCGACTGACTCTGAGGAGACTGGGGAGAGTACCCCTCTGGAGAGCAGGAAGAGAAAAGACAGGGAGACTGCGACTGTCACCCCAGTGGTGGACCTGGAGGCTGACACTAACACGCCTGACCCCAAGCGTCCTGCTTCTGATGCCCCTAGCACCCTCTTTTCAGACGAAAATACTGAATTTCATTACACTGCTGGTGATAGTCTAGATGTGTCCGCCCTGCTTTCTAACTCTGGTGCTGTTTTGGCGGACCGTCTGACTGAGATTGTGACCTCCACTACTACCCAAGTGATTCAGTACATTCAGCGTACCTCCAGGGTTTTCCAGGCTTCAGCTGAACTGGCGGCCCTCAGTCGCTTGAGTGACGAAGAGCTGGTTGTGACCCCCGGACTCCCCCTCTCTGATCGCCTGTCACTGGTTGAGAGGGATGTTACCCTTATTGCTAGTTTGAAGGGTCAACTGGCGAAGTGTGAGGGCGATCTAGGGGATGCCCAAGCCCAGGTTACGCATTGGCAGGCTCGGGGTGACCAGGCCATGAGGGAGGTAACTGGCCTGGAGGCGAGGTTGAAGCAGGCGATGAATGAGCTGGAGGGGGCCAAGAAAGCGGTCGCTGAGCTGGAACATACCAAGAGAAGGGTGGTTGATCTGGAGGAGCGCTTGTCAAAGACTGACTCAGATCTTCAGAGTGCGCAGGGTGACTTGAAGACAAAAGGCGAGGAGTGGCAGAAGGAAAAAGATGTCATTCTTCAAGAAGCTCAAACTGTCGTGGCGACGAATTTTCAGGCTGGAGCTACCTCATCTTTGCAGTTCGTTATGGAAGTCATCAGAGAAATGCTCCCAAACTTTGATGAGGATGCTTTCCAAGATTTATATGCTACTAAGAATGAAGCCCGAGCCAACAGATCGCCTAAGGAGGCTACTGATTCTGGACAAGGTGCCCCCTGCTTAACACGAAGGGCAGTCGTCCTCCGAGGGCTCTTGTCCCTACCCTTCTGCGCCCTTGTTTCCTCGCTGACATAATCTTTTTTGCGCGTCGGGCCTGACGTGGCCGGCTGCCTTTGTAATATTTTTAACTCTTGTTTCTGAATTCTTACTTTTCTTTATCTATCGAACTCTTTTTATCTGTTATGAATAAATTTCCTTTGATTTTGTTTGATGCTCTTCTTCTAAGGTGTGGCCCGACCCTGGCTTCTGGTCGAAGTCCAGGGGGCCTGCCCCCTGCCTGCCCAGAGGTAGGCAGGGGGACTTTGCGTTTTTTATACAAGGTTGGGGGGTTGCCCTCAGTCCTTGTTCATTTGGCACGTGGGGCCCGGCCTGACCCTGGCTTCTGGTCGAAGTCCAGGGGGCCTGCCCCCTGCCTGCCCAGAGGTAGGCAGAGGGACTTAAATTTTTGTTGCGGGGTCTATTTCCCTTGGTTTAAGCAATAGAGGGGCCTCCCTCTATTGCCCCCTGCTCGTTTGTTTTTGAAAACACCAGTTTGAACTGACAACGAGTATAAATTTCAGACTTTCATTTCTTCAAAAACTTTTACAGTAATCTGTGGTCGGAGCCGTCGACATTCTATTTTGACCGTCCTCCGCCAGTTTTTCTGAAAGGAAAATTACTTAACTTCCTAGTGGTTAGACATATTATTTCTTTAAGGTGTTCGCATTTCAGTGGGCGGCTAGCTCTTGTCCTTCAAGATTAGCAATTCTGTAGGTACCTGGCCCCATAATCCGGGTCACCTTATACGGGCCTTCCCAGTTGGCGCTCAGTTTTCCATGCTCTCTTGACTTTCCTACAGTCTGCGTTTTCCTTAAAACCAGATCTCCCACTTGGAAACTTCTTTCATTTACTTTTTTGTTGTACGCCTTCCTTATCCGTTGTTGGTAGGCGACTATGTTAATGCTGGCTTCCTGCCTGACTTCGCTGACTAGGTCTAGGGCTTCAGCCATTGCTGCCTCGTTATCTGCCCTGTCATATTGCTAGGATCGCAGGGTAGGTATTCGCGCTTCAATGCGTAGCAGGGCCTCTGCCCCATAGACCAGGCCAAAAGGGGTTTGACCCGTAGATTCTTTTCGGGTGGTCCTGATTGATCATAGGATGCTTGGCAACTCATCCGCCCACCTGCCCTTGAGGTCATCCACCATCTTTTTTAGTCCATTCAGGATTTGCTTGTTGGCAGCCTCAGCCTGCCCGTTAGTTTGTGGATGGCAGACGGCGGAATAGGCGACTGCTATACCATGACCCTCCAGCCAAACTCTCAAGGGGTCATTGTCAAATTGCCTCCCATAATCAAATACCAGCATTTTTGGCAGGCCAAATCTGGTTATGATATTTCTTCAGATTACCTTCCTGACTTCAGGCTCGGTGATGTTAGGGACTGCTTCGGCTTCAATCCATTTTGTAAAGTAGTCAATCCCCACTATCAGGAATTTCCGGCCTCCCGTAGCTGCAGTGAAGGGGCCCAATATGTCCATCCCCCACTGAGCGAAGGGAATGAGAGATAAGATTGGTCTGAGCTCCTGGGCTGGAGCGTGAATTGAAGGGGCAAATAATTGACATTTTCTGCATCTTCGTGTTAAGTCTCTTGCATCAGCTAGCAGGGTTGGCCAATAGTAGCCTGCCCTCAAGGCCTTGTGGGCTAATGACCTCTCTCCTATATGGTGACCGCAGATTCCTGAATGGATATCGTCTAAAACTTCTGCAGCCTGTCTTGCCCCCAGGCATTTAAGTAGTGGTGAGGAAAATGACTTCTTGTATAGCTCTTCATTGACCAATATGAACCATGCAGCTTTTGCCGGCATTTTTCTTTTTTGAGCAGGGTCAGACGGAAGGGTTCCGTATTTTTTGAATTGGATGATTGGGGTCATCCAATCTTCAGGCTCTGACTCTTAAACTACACTGACCGGCTGGGAAGGGGTGGTAGATTTCTCTTGAACTACGTCTACCCAGACTGACCTTCTAATGTCTTGCAGGCTAGAACTGGCCAGCTTAGATAAGGCGTCTGCCCGGTTATTCTGGGACCGGGGGATTTGCTTGATCTCATAAGATTTTAACCCTGATAGTTCTTGTTTTACCTTTTCTAGGTAAGCAGCCATGGTCTAATCTCTAGCCTCGTACTCACCATTAATCTGATTAGCGATGAGCTGGGAGTCTATTGCTAGTATAACTCGTTCTGCTCCTACAGCTTTGGCCAGACTGATGCCTGTAAGGACGGCCTCATATTCGGCCTCGTTGTTTGATGCAGGGAAGGTGAATCTGAGCAAATGCTCGAAGTCCACTCCTTCAGGGCTGGTCAGCACAATCCCCGCCCCTGCACCGTTGGCTGTAGATGATCCATCTGTATACACTACCCATTCTCCGGCGGGCGGATCATCCTCTTCTGAATGGGAACATTCGGCCAGGAAATCCGCCAAGGCCTGTGCCTTGATGGCGGTCCTGGGCTGGTACGATATTCTCAGTCCACTCAGCTCTATTGCCCATTTCAACAACCTCCCAGATTTTTCAAATTTTTCTAACACCTTTTCAAGGGGTTGGTCGGTTAGCACCACGACAGGGTGGGCGTCAAAGTAGGGCCTGAGTTTCCTAGCATCAATGATGACCGCATAGGCTGCCTTCTCGACCAGCGGATAACTCTTTTCAGTTGCCCCCAGGGCATGGCTCAAAAAGTATATTGGTTGTTGGGAGCCTGCTTCCTCCTTTAGGATCACCGCGCTGAATGTTCTGTTCGTCACGGCGATATAGAGGAAAAGCTTCTCCCCTGCCACTAGCCTTGCCAGGGTGGGCGGTTTCTTTAAATGTTCCTTCAGCTGTTGGAAGACCTCTTTCTGTTCGTCCTCCCATTTGAACTGCTTGTTTCCCTTCAACACTCTGAAGAAGGGTGTTGATTTATCGGCCGACCTGGCAATGAACCGCGCCAGGTCGGCCATCCTACCAGTCAGGCACTGGTTATCTCTTATGGTCCTTGGTTCTGGGAGGTCTAATACTGCCTGGACTTTCTCGGGATTTGCATCGATGCCCCTGGCGCTTACTAAAAAACCCAGAAACTTTCCGGAGCGGACACCGAAGGTACATTTCTTTGGGTTTAGTTTCATCTGATATGCGCGCAGGGAAGAGAAGGTCTCTTGCAGGTCCCTACGCTGCTCTGCATCCCCTTTGCTTTTCACAATGGCGTCGTCGACGTAGGCCTCCAAGTTTCTGCCCTTCTGCTTCTCAAAAACCTTGTCGACCAATCACTGGTAAGTGGCGCCTGCGTTCTTGAGTCCGAACGGCATTATTTTGTACATGAACGTGCCAGCGCTGGTGATGAAGGCGCACTTTACCCTGTCTGGTTGCAAGAGGTAGACTTGGTGATAGCCTGAAAAGGCATCCAAGAAACTTAGTGTGGTGTATCCACTGGTGGCATCTACCAGCTGGTCAATCCTCGGGAGTGGGTAGAAGTCTTTTGGGCAGGCTTTGTTGAGATTTGTGAAGTCCACGCACATCCTCCATGCGCCTGAGGACTTTTTCACCATCACAACATTCGCCAGCCATTCAGGGTAATCACAGGCTTCTATGAAATCTGTCTTTAAAAGTTTTTCGATCTCTTCTTTTATGGCCTAATCTTTTTCGGCGGACATGATTCTCTTCTTTTGTTCGATAGGGCGGGCGTCCGCACTTACGTTCAGCCTGTGAACGATATGTGCTGGATCAACCCTCGGCATTTCGTCAGCCGAGTATGCGAATACGTCCCTATTGTCCTTCAGAACTTTGATCAAGTCTGCCTGGTAAGACTCTTCCAGGTCGGCCCCTACAAGGACTTGTCTTCCCGGTTCCAGATCCACCAGCATGCTTCCCCCCCCCCCCCCCAGGTTCAAGGTGGTCAGCTGCCTGCTGGCTAGCTGGAATCTCTCCCTCCTTGCTGGGGGAACAGTCTGCCTTTCTTTTCCCTTTTCGCTCTATTTCGTGGGTGTGCAGGGCTACGGAGTAGCACTGTCTAGCTGACTCTTGGTCGCCATGCACTTTTCCCTCCATGCCGAAGTCCGTGACATAGGCTATGGTCAGAGCTCTAATTGATATGGCAGCTTCGATCTCATCTAGGGTTGCTCTGCCAATCAAGGCGTTGTATGCTGATTTGGCATCTACAACGACGAAGGATGCCCTGATGTTTCTGGCTGAGGCACCCTCTCTAAATGTGACTGGCAGATCAATGATCCCCATGGGGAGTACACCTGCCCCGCTGAACCCGTACAGTGATCCAGTGGCAGGCTTTAGGTGTCTTTTTTCCAGATTCATTTTGTCGAATGCGTCCCTATACAGAAAATTTGTATAGGCTCCTGTGTCCACCATGCATCTTCTTACGATATGGTTGCTGATAACGGGGGATAACACCAAAGGGTCACTGTGAGGGTAGATTACCCGCCTTGCATCCTTGGGAGTGATGCTCAGGGTCAGGCCCTTAGGACTTCCGGCCCTTTCAGCGTAGCATATTTGATTACGGAGTTCGCTGATTTGCCTTTTCTGGCCTCTTTTGCTTGTCTGACCTTCCGCATTCCCTGACACTACATGGATTACCATGCGATTCTGCACTGATCCCTCTGGTTTGTCCACTACTTCCTTCTGACTTTTGTTTCTGGCAGCATAATTGCTCAACCACCCATTCCTGATGAGTTTCTCAATCTCATCTTTCAGGTGCCTGCATTCCTCAGTGGTGTGCCCCACACAATCGTGGAATGTACAAAACTTTTTGGGGTCTCCCTTTGGGCTGCGTGGCTTACTCGGGCGGTTACACTTAGCCGTCTCTTTTTCCAGTTCGAAGATTTCTGCCCTGGGTTTGTTTAGAGCTGTGTAGCTATCAAATCTGGGCTGATAGGCTACACGCTCCTTCCTAGGGGTGTCTCCCTCTTCGTTTTTCTGCCTGCTAGCCTCGCCCCTGCTGCGTCCACCCTGCGGTCCTCCCTGCAGCCTAGAAGGTCCTGTGGGGGTATCCGGCGGGCTATGGAATTCCTCCTGCAGCATGAAGCCCTCAGCGATTTTACGAGCTTTTGCCAGGGTCTCTGGCTGTGCTCTGATCATTTGGTTTTTCATCTCCCCTGGAAGTAGGAAGATGGTCAGTGCATATGCTGCAGTTGAATCGTCAATTTCCTTTACCTGTTGGTAGGATAGGTCGAATCTCTTCAGGTATTCTCTGACAGTTTCACCCTTCTTCTGCCTGAGGGTCATTAGATCAAAGCGGGTTAGCCGGCGTCTCTTGTTCCCTGCATACTGGTCCAAGAAAGCCTCGGCTAGTTCTACAAAGTAGTTGATAGATCCCTGCGGTAGATCCCTGAACCACCCTTGTGCCAGCCCTACAAGGGTAGTGGGGAATACCTTGCACCAAACCGTGTCATCAACATCATACATCCCCATGTGCCTTTCGTACGCCGCCAGATGATCTTTCGGGTCGGTAGTTCCGTGGAACTTGATGGAGGGCATCTTGATTTTTGGTATGGGATATTCCTGCACGTCAGGGTGAAGGGGTGTTTTGGTGGGTCGGCCTACCCTTCTTGACCTGCTTCCCCCAAAGTGGTAATTGTATTCATCCCATCTTTCAGGGGTCAGTTTTCCAGCGCTGGAGGAGCGGTGCCTGGGTGGCTGCCTACTCATAGCTTCATCATCCCTGTCAGGGGAGTGATGCCTGGACCGTTTTTTCTGGGGTGGCCCCAGGTTATCACCCTGACGATGCTTTGACTCCAATGGCTGCCCGTGGTTGAGCCTTGACTGCAAGCTGTGGGATAACCCTGGGGCTCGTTGCGATTCGGCTGGGGTCATCCTGGAGAAGACATCTCCCTGCTTCTCCCTCAGGCGGGTTGTCACTGGTTCCCTGTGCTTCAACCTATCCCGGAGTTCTTGGGATAGACCCCTTCTTTCCATAGCTGAGGTAGACTCAGTGGTTTGTATGGAAAAGGGTTGTTGCTGAGCAGGCTGTTTCTGGGTTTCGGTGAGGCGCTTCTGGGCCTGCACATACCCTTGAGCCGTTTTCCTCGCCTTTCTCTGGATGTTCCTGACGGCGGTTCGCTTCGTGCCCCCAGCTTCATCCACCCCTTCAAGGTGGAGCTGCCTAGGGGTCGTTGCGATCCTGCCCATTAGGTCCTCAGGGGTGAATTCCTGGTTGAGCATGGCTGAGAAAAAGATGGCGGTCTGTGCGATCTGGGCAGGGGTGAGATTCAGGGTAGGCCTCTGATAGCTGACCTGCCCAGCTGCGACTGCATTTCCTCCATCGGGTGCTTCATGGAGGCTTGCTCGCCCTACCCCTGGGATTGTTGCAGCAGGCGTTACCCCAGGTGCAGGCATGCCATATAGGGGGATCACCGGTGGTACCGTTGGACCCGCCCCAGAATTGGCCTCTACGATTTCAGGCATTTTGTTTTGATTGTGGTTGATTTTTGTGGGTGATTCGTGGGCACAACCGAATTCTTCCCCACAGACGGCGCCAAATTGTTCCGGTTATGGAAACAATAGACCCGACTTCAGATTCGGATCTTATGATTATGGTATTGCTCGGATGGTACTCATTTGACTTCCTTTGCTCTCTCCTTTCGCACACTCCGGTGGTCGGACTTTCCCGACGAAGATGGTCTGCTCCCTGCACAGTGAACGCACAGGGCCTCAGAGGTGTCCGAGGGAACCATATCCGATGCCTCAGTCAGTCCGTGAAATGCCTTAATGAACCTAGTTCGTGAGGAGTTAGGTGGCGTTTTTTAGAGTGAGAGTCTAGAGAGAGAAAATCCAACCTCTTTCATATGGGAAATGGGAGAGTATTTATACCTTCCCACAAGAGAGAGAAAAGAGAAGAGGAGAGAGGAAAAATGAGTGGGTGAGAGGGTGACAAGTGGATTCACCTCATCCACTCATTCTCCTTTACCTTAGGCAAAATGACGGAAGGGCCCCTGATTTCCCCTGCCTCTGCTGGGGGCGAGAACACCCTGGGGGCCAGCAGGCAGGGGGGCTTGACTGCCCTGTTTGGCTGGCGGCATGGCTTTGCCGGGCAGGTGAATGCCTTGGAGGTTTCTGTGATCTTTGTTCGGTGGTCTGCAGGGCAGGCTCTTCTCTGTTCCTGGGTCGGGCCATCCTGGGGCTCAAATGGCGGGCGACCCGCAGCAGGCTACCGACCCCTATCATATATGAAGTGTCAAATTGAAAGTTTATTATATTTAACAAAATTACAGCATGTTTCAAAAACTGATAGTGTTTTTGTGTTAATTAAAACTCTATTTTAAAAACTTTATTTCCGAAAACTTTGAAAAGAGACTACTGTTTATTTTAAGTCTAATTTAAGTTTGTTTAATTTCGTAAAATATTTTCAAGTATTTTCGTCACAATAAATCGTTTATGAACAGGTGTCAAATAAATCCACGAATCTGCCAGTTGTGTAAAAATATAAATTGAAACCTATGATAAACTTTATATTTAATCTGGGTAATTTACTTACACAAAATTTAAAGTGTCTAGTTAACGTTTTCAACTGGATTTGCTTTAAAATCAATTTTTAAACGTGTTTTATTAAAGAAATACAATCAGGTGTCTAATTCTGTCAGTTTCTAAGCATACGAATTAAAACCCATATTTATTTAGAAGTTGGATTTTCTCCAGAAATAAAAGTTGTAACTAAGAGTTCGTTTGGTTCATGCGGGAACTTATTTCCTGGAGGAAGTTGCAATTCCCAGGAAGTTACTTCCCACTTCAACTTCCCGGAAATTTGAAATATTTGTTTGGTTGACATCCTGGAATTCACACTTCCCGGGAATTGAATTCCTACATCTTGTTTGGTTGACTCGACCTAATTCTCATGATTTTGATTACAATGACTATTATGCCCTTTGTTAATCAAGGGTATAAAAACTTATGAATTTATTTTTTCAGCAACTTAAGAAATATCTGAAATTGTCTCCACTATAATATGCAGTCGTAACCAAATTACATTATCGGCGTAAAAAATAACGAACATTAATTTTTTTTTTTAATTCTGAATTAACCAAAAAATCGATGAGTGGAAGAGTAAATTCCGAGTTAACCAAAAAATTCTGAGTTAAAAAAAATAATGCAGAAAAGTTGAGAGGAAGTCGTAAATGGAGAATGGGGATAAGAAATTAGGGTTAAATGAAAAATAGATGAGTGGAGAAGGGGCAAAAAAGTCATTTGAATAATTTGGGATGTGGGATGTGCAACTCAACGGGGGGGGTCGGTGAGCAACTTCCTGCATCATGCAGGAATTGCAAGTGATGGGGTGAGTTTGAGTTCCCCCATTTTTTTAGTTTTGGGGTAACCAAACAACTCCCCGGGAAAGCATTTCATGGGATATTGCAATTCCCGGGAAGTGAGGGGGCAACCAACCGAGCCCTAAGTTTCTAAAGTTTTCAACCCCACCGATCTTACGTTGTTTTGATTTTTAATGATTTAATTACGAATTTTATAGTAAGACAGTGCAATTCGGAAAAATTTGTCTATTTGTTATTTAAAAACTTTTAATTACTTAAACTTCAATCTTTTGATAAATAGTTATGATTTTGACTGTAGTTGACTTTTAATCTTGGACTATACAATTAAATAGTAAATATAATATTCACGTCTCGAGGCCTAATATTAATTATTTTATATAACTCCTATTTTACATCGATTTCTATTTATAATAATACCTATTTTTGGAAAGTTATTATTATTAGAAAGTTCTATTTTTGTAAAGTTTCTCTTTTGAAAAAATAAGAACTATATTTCTATTAAATATCGATAATGGTTTTTTTTGGAAATTATGGAATAAGGACAAGTGTGAGGTTTAGAGTATTATATTCTATGGTTTACGTTTTTGCCATCAACTATAAGACTGGTGTGTCTTTATGGGGCACGCTGGTTGTTGAACCGAGCATATATGGTGTTCAGGAGTGTGTGTGTATATTTTCTTAAGCTCGTGTCTCGCAGTGTAAGATGTCGTCGGGTTGAACTGAGTATTTATGGTGTTCAGGAGGGGTGTACATATCATCTTAAACTAGGGTCACACATTTATAAGTCGCCGTCCTATTATGGTTGAGTAGCCTAGTTAGATATCGAAGTTTGATTTGTTTGAACTAAGTTCTCGAAGCTTGTTTTTAGTATTCTCCTAGTGAAAGTCTAGCCGTCTACATCAATTCTATCCATAATGTCATTTTTGAATATTTTATTATTATCGATATATTTCGGTTTGCAGGTTGGCAAATATTTTATGTTTTCTCCGGAAAACTCATTCTTATTTCATTGTTTCGATACGTAAAGTTTTTCCACTGAAAGCTTATTTTTCTTATAACGTTTTACTGTTTTCGTTTTTACTATATTTTTCTATAATAGTAATTACAGTTTTAAAATCTTGTAATATGGCTGGGAGAATGTCGTCGTTGCTCCTCACTGATTGTGGCTATTATGTTTTTAACATGACAGGTATATGTGTTTCCCTTTGGATGGGCTAGCGAGTAGTTATGGATCCTGCTTCACTGATTACTAAGTACTAGTATAGACCCCGTGCATATGCACGGTATATATGCAAATTTATTTTGTAGATATTCTAAAATTGACATATTAAATTTTATGTTACACAACTTTGTAATTTAGATTTAAGAGAATAATTAGAAATTGTTAAGCAAAATTAGTAGACCAATACATGTACTCGTGTGTGTATATATATATATATATATATATATATATATATATATATATATATATATATATATATATATATAGAAGTGGGATCAGGTGAGTCCCTTATTATGTTTTGAGTCCTTGAGTCCCAATATCAGCCATTGATTCATTGTTAGATCAATGGTGTAGATTTATTCACATAATTAAGGTAATAACAATAATATCTTTCAAATTATATTTTTTTTTCTCTCTCCTCCCTTAATATCTCCCGCCTATCTCTCAAATTATATTTTTTTTCTGTCAAACGTTTCAACTTCACACTTTCACCGCCTATCTCTCCATCTCTGTCAGGCTCATTCATTTTTCACCGCTTCCTCTATTTTCGATTTACTCTCTCTCAATTTTCTTACTAAATTTCACCGCTTCCTCACAACAAGCGAACTTATTTTGATTTCTAGAATACTCCCGCCTTCTTTACTGTCTTCATCATCTTCTCATCCTCGCTCATCTTCGCTCAAACCGTCTACATTCATCAACGACTGAGCTGCACTATTTTTGAACTCTTAACCTAAGGTAAATTAGGTTTTTTCCTGTGGTTTTTATTTACTTTTAGAGTAATTTTTGGTTTTTTTCGTTGTGCTGATTACCTTTAGTTGTTTTTTCTTTATTTCTCTCATTTTCTACCTAGAATGCACGGTTGATTAGTTGTTTGTTTCCGTTTTTGATTATATGCGTCTTTTGTTTTTCGTGGCTCCCCTGCATTGTATTTTTGTTACTTTAATGAACGTTGTATGTTACTTTAATTATTGTCATATGTTATTTTAAGGAATAACATATATAACTAACCTTACCCTTCTATTATTTGAATTCTAAACCTAAAGTAAATTGGGGATTTTTCTGTGGTTTTTAATTACTTTTAGGGTAAATTTTGGGTTTGTTCGGTATGCTGGTTACATTTAGTTGTTTTTGTTTCATTTCTCTCATTTTGTACATAGAATGCATGGTTGATTAGTTCTTTATGTCCGATTTGTTTTCCATGGCTCCTCTGCATGTTATTTTCGTTACTTTAGTGAACATTGTTTGTTACTTTAGCTGGTATCACTCGTTATTTTAAAGAATAAGCTATATAACTAACCAACCCTTCTATTGATACCGTATTACCTGCAGCTTTTTGTAATGTATGTGTTTCTTGTTACTTTAATTCATGTATGTTGTTACTTTAATGCTTATTTTTTGTTACTGTAATTCGTTTCCAGATGGCGAAAGGAGGTAAGATTCTCGCTGATGGTGTGAAGGAGGGTCAGGTCAAGAATCGAGCTCGACGGGCGATGAAATCGGCTGTCAAGCCTTCGAAGTCGAAGAAGATAGCTACCGAAGAGTCTGGTGAATCCACGTTGACCGTTTGCCGTCGGTCAGATGCAGCCCGAAGCTCCTCGTTGATCTGATATCTAATTTAAATCAGAGGCAGCGTGAGGCGCTTAAAACAATCGGTTTTGGCGGTGTACTTGAAATGCACCATAGTAGTTTCCCTGTAAAGTTTGCCACTGACTTTATGTCTTTATTTAGTGACGACTCGCTGATTTTTCGGTGCGGGAGAAATCAGTTCCTGGTAACCAAGAACGATGTACATGACTGCTTCCTCCTTCCAGTTGGACCGGACCCTGTTGAGCTGCTGCCGATGGGTCGATCGAAGGCAGCTGAATCTGAGTCCGTCGTGGAGCTGAAGAGGAAGTGGAGGGCTGATTTTCATGTCGCAAATGACGGTGATGCGATCCCTCTCTCAAAGGTCCTTAGGAAACTACAGGAGGATGTAGAGGGTGGCGACATGTTTTGTAGGTTGTTCGTTCTCTACAGCATGTCGGTATTTTTCAACCCGACGTCCAACCATGGTGTTGATCTTAGACTACTGAAGGCGGTGCAAGATGTACAGCGGATTAAAAACTTTGACTGGTGCACGTTCATCTTGGAAGGACTGGCGCGGGCGTGTGAGGATTTTGTGCTCAATAGCCCATCATATCTACTTGGCTGTGTGCCGTTTTTAATGATAACCTACTTCCAGCGGTTTGACTACCGCAATCTCCCGTGCCCGTGCGATCTCCCTTTGATCAAGCACTGGGATTTTCAACGAATGATTCAACGTTTGGCCGGCGAGTTTATTGGTGGTGGGCTGGGATTGCTTACCCTATCTGATGTTAAGTACCCCCGTTGTGTACGTATGATGACTGGGGGAGACGCGCCGTCGCCGCTGAGGATTACACAGGACCGTCACGCTGATGATGGTACATTGCCTGGTCAAGAGGGCGATAAGTTCACCACCATCAAACTTCCTCGGGGCCTTGAAGATGATAGTGAGCTGAGGACCAAGGCTGTCGACGTAAGTGATCATGTCATTAATTTGTTAATGAATCTATATGTGTCTGACTTGGAGAATCAGTAAGGATTTTAAATCTGGGATGTCTGTATATCTAACATATCTTCTGCTACTTTAGCAAATTATTGACGTTACTTTAGTGAACTATATGTGTTACTTTAATTCTTACAATCCGTTACTTTAACCTCCATCATCTACATTACTGATCCAGCATATATGTGTTACTTTGATCTATACCATCTCTTACTTTAATTAGTGTTATCTGTTACTTTTAGTGTCCACCATTAAGGGTGTAAATCTTGGATGTCTGTAAATTTGCATATAATCTTGGGTGTATCTTTTGTTACTTTAGCATATAATCGACGTTACTCTAGTGAACATTATGCGTTACTGTAATGTTTACAGTCCGTTACTCTAGTGAACATTATGCGTTACTGTAATGTTTACACTTTTATTGAAAGATTTTTGTTAATTTAGTTTATACTTTAGCGTCCACTCTCTTTTCACTACACAGTTATTGTTTCTTGCAGAATGTCCATCACATTCATCTGATGATGGGTAGGAATGCTATCGTATTCCATGATTGGTGGGTCTCACATGCTGCGAAGATCAGGAGGATTACATCGGGCAATCCATTACCCGAAGATCCGGTGCCTTCACAAGCATCACAGTCATTCTGGGGAGGAGCAGAGCTACACCGGGTGGTTGATGAAGTCTGTGAGGCGCTGCGTCGTGCTAGGGATTTGTCGTTGCAGGGGCCGGTATTTGAGGCCAAAAATTCAAATCAAGGTGAGGAGGACTATCTTAACATTCAGCCGTACTCGACGGCTGAGATTAACGAGGTTATTCAGGAGGAACTGAATTTGGACAGTGACCGCCAGTTAGTTCTTTCTCTGTGGGATATTGACAGAATTAGGGATGTGGAGGTCGGTGAGTGTTTGTCGGTGGTGGTAGACGGAAGGAAGGTCTTCCACCCATTCTTTTTTCATTCTGAAACGCAGCTGGTTTGCATGCAAGTCGTCGATGAGAGGCTTGGGTGCTCTTGTGACTGTGATGTCCCAGATCCTGACCAGATTACGCTGTCGGACTTCCTGTGTCGGGATAGCAGGCTTTTCAGGTCTGTTTTGTCTGTCAGGAAAGACGTAATCGATTACGTCTTCTACAAAAATGAAAAATACATTGCATCGTGAGTGGTCTACATCTTCTATTTTTTTTTAATGCGTTTTATCGTCGTTTTTGTTAAATGTTTCATAGTCCGTTTGAATAATCGCAGAGAAATGATTGTGAGGTTTAGTGACTTTTTTAACATTCCCCGTGGTGAGTTGGCCACGCTGGCGCCCGGAGAGCAGCTTTCGAATGCTGTAATTGACTGCTGGTGCATACTTATGAATCGCTTGGCAGCTGCTCAGTCTGCACCGCGGCGGACATCACGTTGCTTCTTTGGTGTCAGCCACAGTGTAAGCTCTCTCATTCCCTTTCTCATCCAATACGATAAGTGCAACATCATCAACAAAATCTAGTAATATTAATATAATGTCATCATATCAGTTGATATAAAATATTTATACAAAAAAGTGTGTTACTGTGGTTCTATGGTTCTGTTACTGTAAGGCACTTTGTGCATTACTCTAATGAAAGCGACCTGTTACTTCAACAAATGTCATGCAGGATACAGCTCTTCAGATTTGGAGGAACAGAAAGGGTGGTGTCTCTGTGGACATGAGCGAAGCACTGTTCAACTTCTGGAACATATGGATCGAGGAAAATGAAGGGAATCTCGATCTAAATTCTGATCTGGTATTTTTTATTTTAGGCCCTATGTTTTGTAAGCTCCCACCTCTATTATAATTACGAACGCGATACCCATCTCCCACCTACAGGTATTCATTCCGGTGCTGTCGGAAAACAATGACCATTACAGCTGCGCGTGTATCAATTTTTTGTCACAGCGCATCGAATACCTTGATAATAGGTCCTATGACCAGGGGAGTTTGAAAGTCTTCCTTACGTTGGGATCGCACGCCTCTCAGTAAGTCTGGTCATTTTTTTGTGTATATTTACCGTCTGTTATATATAAATCGTCATATATAAACATGGCATAAAAATGAATGGTGTTTCGTCATTTTCTCATTCTCATATGTTTTTATTTTATCTCATTGAATATCATCAAGGCCGAAGAAATGGGTAAGTATATGGTTCAAAGAGGCATCACCAAGGGGGCCAGTGTCTCTTCATTCCCTCTCGTCAACGTACCGTTCAGATGGCAGGGCAGCGGGTTCTCGGCTAATGATTGCGGCGTATACCTCATGATACACATGATGTTGTACGCCGGTGTGGAGTTCGACTGTCCTTTGGGGACCTGCGAGGCGAACAATCTCTATAGGGCAGAAATTGCCGCGACGCTGTGTCTCTGTGACTTTAATAAGGAGAGGGACGTGTTGATATCGCGGGTGTCCTCCTTTGTAACTGATAAAGCCAACCATGCCATCAGTAAGACTGTGTCAGATGTTGCCACGTCCGTCAGTGAGTCTGGAAAGAGGTCAGGAGAGGCGATCCCTGACGGTAGGCCCCCTAAAAAGAGCCGTGGGCCACCATCCACTCCAAGGACACCCGCTGCAGAACCCGCCCATCAATCACCGGACACCACCGGGTCATTATCTGTCCTTGGCAGTCGTGCTAGGGGTGACGGGGACGGCTTAGGATGCTCCATTGACTGTGGTGTTGCGGATCCCAGTGTACCGATGGCATGTCTGTTCCTCTCAAACAACAAGACCCTGCTTGGAAATCTACCCGTCATGCGGAAAAATGTCGTGGACTACTGCTTAATTCAGCACAACAATTACAACAGCAGGTAATAGCACGAACGCTACACATATCGTCAACATATTGTTGTCTAAATTTTTGTCATCTATATGTTGTTTTCGCGATGCCTAACGATCCGTTCTGAGAACAGCAAAATGGTTGCGGAGTACTCACCGTTGGCCGTGATGACTCGGGGTGATGTGATGTCCATGCTTCCGGGTGAGGACATGTCGTCATCTGTTGTCGAGTGCTGGTCAATGCTTATGAACAGCCTCGCTGCAAACGGCAGTGGGTCGGGTAATTCCCCGAAGATGGCGTATTTTGGTCTGCGACAAACGGTATGTATTGAATTAACTGTGCATGGAATGTATAATCAATCGGCAGAATGTAACAGATAATATTGACTAAAGTAACATATAATATTGACTAAAGTAACAGATAATATTGACTAAAGTAACAAATTCTTTCTATTAAAGTAACATCATATATGTCACAAGAGCAATAATGTAGATGATACAGGTTAAAGTAACGGATCTCATGAATTGAAGTAACACACTTTTTGAGCTAAAGTAATGTCAGTTGCAAAGTAACAGAAGGATCAATGAACCACAATGACACCAACCACTGCATTGAGTTAATTTTCACCACAATTACTTTTGTATTTGATTACATTTCTTTACAGGATGCGGTAATGAGGATTATTGCCGAAGATCCGGACAGTCCGTCCACTCAGAATGCAGATGACTTGATGGAGCAATGGCATATATTCAGGAGTAATTGTGGTGGTACGTTGCAACTGGACGCTGAATTGTTCTTTGTGCCCATCAACGTCGACGGGTACTTCTCCTGCGTAGTAATCAACCGAATTAAAAAGACAGTTGATCTCCTTGACCACTGTCGTTATACGGCAGTCAGAGATACAGACCTCTTTGCATGCATCAAGACAATTGTGAGCCTCTCTTTTATTCATTTAGTCAGTTTTTAGTCACAATCTTTGCGCGCCAATGAGCGATTTCCTTGACTTTTATCACCAATGACATTCAGGTGGGGAATATGAGTGACTTCCTTGACTTCTATAAAGTACCTGGTGCGGAGGAAAATGTGGCGTACAAGTTCTGCACGGTTAAGCTTGGTTGGCAAGACAAAGTCAAGAACAAGGATGAGTCAGGGACATTTCTTCTGATGCACATGCTATTGTACGAGGGACGTGATTTCTTACATGAGGACCTCGGCAGGAAGGTAAACATAAGGTACCTGGTGGTTCAGCTTGCAGCCACTTTTCTCCTAGCAGACCTGAATAGCGCCCGGAAGCGGCTGATTGCTGATGTGAAAAAGTTTGTGGCAGCCAGGCCAAAATTAATTGAAGAATCGAAGGCTAAGGCTCTCAACACCTATAAGCGAGGAAAGGGCCGTAAACAGTAGACCGTAAATGGTTGGATTAACTAGTACTTTCGTTTAACGAAAAACATAACCGTCGTTTAGTACAAGGTTTTGACAAATTGTGTTGTCAGAAAAACAGTTGCTTTCATTCTGTCACATTTCTATGTTATTATATACTTTAAACCTTGTTACCCTAACATGTGTTGTTTGTTACTTCAATTAATGACATTTGTTACTTCAACTCTATTATATTTCACCATGCATCATGGTCTCTTAATTCAACGCAGGATCAACACAGCATCATACTCAAACAAAATTGTAATGCCTTCTTCATTGAGTACTCCACAAACAAATAGAAAATGAATAACTTCTGTAATATCTGTAATTCGACTAACATTATTCCTCGTTACTCTAACTCATTTAGCATGTTACTCTAATGAATATTGTATGTTATTTCAACTGAATCTTACTCTAGTAAAATATTAATCCAAGGAATGAATATCTGTAATACAGTCAACTCTTTAAAAATGAGTTAGGTTTTCCGTGTTACTTTAATTCATCTAGCACGTTACTTTAATGAATTATGTGTGTTACTTTAACCGAAACTTACTCTAGTCATGATATTCACCAAAGAAATAATATTTGTATTTAAATAAAATCTTTAAAAAGTGTTACTGTAATTTATTCAATTAGCTACTGTAATATTTAGGCTACGTCGGTCTAAGAACCACAGATCTCTAATTAGAATACTGGTTCATCTTCTGCATCCTCCTCGTCCTCATCCTCTGATTCTGATTCTGATTCATCGTCGGATGGTTCGACTGTCGCTGGCGGTCGTTTTGCAAAGGGATTGGGGCAATTCCTCTTGTCGTGATGCGCCATCTGCTTACAATTGTTGCACATGCGCTTGGGCTTCTTTGCAAGTGCAACGGATTTCGCTTTGCTTGATAACAACCTTTTGCCGCTACCTTTTGTCTTGGAAATCTTCGGCGGGAGTATCCTTATCTCTGCTGTTGACGTACATCCCAGCATCTCTTCCAATTCCTGGGTTTTATTCAGTGTCTTGCTACCCCCAATCGGCTTAAGCTTCATCCTGAATTCGCTGATCAAAGCGCACATGCTCTCCACATCTTCTTTACTAGCAGACCGTAGGATACCCATCGTCTCATGAACCTCCGACCACAGTTTAGACATCTCTATCTGCTTTCCGTCTATAATGTCAATATCATCGCCTTCCAGACCGTCGTCACCGACACGCGAATTGCGCAGTGCATCCCTTGACCACCTTCTCGCAACGTAGTTGTCGGGTATACTTGTCAGTCCCTTAGATGAATATATCCAAATTATGTGTCGACACAGTATTCCCCTTGTCTCAAACAATTTACATGTGCACTTGATGTCCGACGTCTCTGCAGGATGTTATTAAAACATTAGGACTATCAGAACCAACACCCCTCAAACCGCGTTACTTTAACTCATATCTTGTGTTACTGTAATTCACACCTTTTGTTACTTTAATACACAAAATCACGCAGAACAAAAGCATTCTGTGCTGGATCCACAAAATACAAATCTGTTACTTTAATTAATGTTGTGTGTTACTCTGATTTATTCATTCTGTTACTTTAACTCATAAATCCCGTATAAATGATGACAACGATCAGGCCATTTGCGTACCTTGTTTGTAGTTGACCAGGAATTCTTTACCCCTGGTGGCATCCCTCACTGTAGTTAGTTCAATCCCATCCCGTTCAGCAAATCCTCGCACACTGCACGTCCCCACTGAACCGGCCACCTCCTCTTGAAATTCATCAAAAATCGCGTGGGTGTACACCCTTGTTGCGTGCTGTTCTATCAGGAGGTGGGTCATTGTCTTCGGCAGAGATTGTAGATTCTCGTTGTCAAGCTTCTTCTGGTTATACCTCTGCTGTTCCATTGCGCTCTCGAACCGCATCCAGAATTCAACCAACGTTCCATGCTGGTTCTCAAACCGTTTGAAAAAACTGTTTTCGCTCTCCGATCTCTGTGTCGTTCGCATTAAGCCACCCATCTTCAGATCCCTACAGTGTGCCATGACCCACTGCTTCCTGATCGAGAACGTAGTTGTGAACCATTGAACATCGCCCACGTCGTGCTCCTCCATTATTTCCATCCACCGCTCGTCGAATGCTGCTGCATCGATGTCCTCATCCCACACTATTGCATTCAGCTTCTTCAGGAATTCCTGGTAGTCAGCCCTCGAGGCACCATATTTAGTGGGTACCTTATTCATTATATGCCACATACAAAACCGTTGGCATGCTGATTTGAACATCTTCGCGAACGATGCTATGATCCCGGGATCCTGGTCAGTGATGATGTATGAAGGTTCCTTGCCACCCATGGCCTTCAAGAACCTTTCGAACACCCAGTTGAACGATTCATAGTCCTCGTGCGCAATGAGAGCGCCACCAAAAGTCACGGATCGCTTGTGGTGATCGACACCAGTGAACGGGGTGAATATCATCTTATATTTGTTCGTCCCGTATGTTGGGTCGAATGAAACTGCGTCACCAAACAACCTGTAGTTCCTCCTAGCAACGCCATTAGCCCAAAATACCCTGCTCAGACTACCGTCGTCATCCAGGTCGTAATCAAAAAAAAATCCCTCCCGATTGTCCGCCATACATATGAAGCGATCAATGAATAGCTGACCATCTCTCTCATGGATGAAGCACTTTATATCTCTGCCAAAGTTTTTGAAGTCGACCAAGCTGGCACCTACGTTTGCGAACCCTTCAACCTGTTCCTTACACATCTTGTACGTCTGCGTGGCACCGATCTTCAGCTGAAACAATTCTTTTATTAAAGTAACGTGTAACAGCAGTTGAAGTAACAGTAAGACGGCATTAAAGTGACCCGTTGATTAACTGAGCTAGACATTTTTTTTAATTTACAGACGACATTCATTAAAGTAACGGATGCCATGAACCACGGTAAGACAGCATGTGCATTACAGTAACAAAATATTACCCATTGCGCGGTGTACTAAACACATAGTGACCTGAACTTATATAATTAAACCCGCAAGAAGCTACTCAATACGTACCCGTGAATTGTTCAGAATCATTTGCTTGTGGTACTTCGTGAGGTTTCTTGATAACTTATGAAATTCCCTGTCTTTTGTTGAAATGAGCTCGTGGTTGTGCCCACTGTGAAAAACAACAATTTTCATAGGTCCGCCATTGCTGAACAACTTAATTCTTGCCATACAGCCAATACGACGGACCTTAGTTTTCCTTTTTGGTTCCTTCACAGTGACTTCCTCTGCCGTCTCCTTGACCTCTTCCCCCTTTGACGTCGCCTCCTTGGTCGCCGCATCTTCGCTGACTTTCTTTTTCTTGTTAAAACCCTGCCTGTTACATACCAGCAGCTTTGATTTAATCTCACCACCCCGCCATCTTTTTGTTGTGTACCTCCTGACATCGAACCCGCAGGCCAATGCGTAGATTTTATAAAAGTTTACCGCCTCTTCCTGGTCTTTGAATATCTGCCCTACGTATGGCGTGAAACTCTCACCTACATCCCTGCACCATTCGTGTGCCGCTGCGTCATCTGAAAAGCAAACCACTGTATTGAGTTAATCAAATTACCAGAAGATGCGTATAAAATAGACACAGAGTAACTGATGAAGGTCGCTAAAGTAACGGGTGGTGTGCATTAAAGTAACGGCTATTGTGCCCTAAAGTAATGCTATTCAGATTTCATTCACATTTTTTAAAAATTATTTGGAGTATTGCCTCCATGGTGTCTACAGTATAAATCAAGGACAAAAAAATTACGGCTTATTTGTTTGACCGGTTGAATATCAGCCATAGAGGGAGATTTCTTCAGCGGCAAAAGTTGGAAGATGAATGACTTAACGTCTATTATAATTCGTTTACTGAACTTGTGTATTTGGATTGTAGGTTATTCTTATTGGATGTTGTTGACTATAGTAACGCAGTATGTTTCTCTGAATGGGCAGTTAATATTTTTATTTTGTTTCCTATTTTGTTGGGAATCACGTCCCACCATTATAGGAAACAATATCTTTTTAAATCATTATTTTAATACGGCGGTTTCATATATCCCAATTATTCTCTAATGCGCTACAATAACAGATTGTGAGAACTAAAGTAACAACCAGTGTAAATTAAAGTAACGGACCATAAAAGTAATACAATTTTGATATTAAAATAACAGACTCTCTGAACCAAAGTAACACAGTATGTGAACTAAAATAACCCAACATATGTATAACGTAGAAATGTAGAAACTAAAAATTCAGTATCATCTTAATGACTCCCTCCAATTTAGGAAACAATATCTTTTTTGTTTATTATTTTAATACGGCGATTTCATATATCGCAATGACTCTTTAATGTATTACAATTTTAGGCGTGAATAATTAAAGTAACAACTTGGATGAATTAAAGTAACAGACACTCTACACCAAAGTAACATTGCATGTGAACTAAAATAACAAAAGAAAAAGTGTGTGCAGATATCTTTTCATCAATACGCAGTTCATTTTAAACAGAATCTGACAATTTGCTATCATTTTAAACAGAAACTGGAAATTTAGAAACTACAATGTATATACTAACCTCTTGTTTTTCCTATGATTTGCGTATCAGCCATTGAATGAAAAGTAGAAGGCGACTATTGATTGAATGTCTTCCCGACTGTATTGAAATAAACTCTACCTTCGCTATATGAGGCCGGTGACTGGATGAATGAGGTTTTGATTGTGTTATTTTGTAGAAAGAACAACGAACAACAGGGAGAATTAATTGAGTGAGCGAGAGAGAGATGAAGATGAAGCGATGGAAACGAGAGAATGAATGATTGAATGTGTGTGAATGTTACGTTACTATAATATTCTCCTTCCTATTTTGTTGGAGCAGTATCTTCCTTTTTTTTATTAATCTAGTGATTTATCTCGTCCCTTGATTCATCTCCCATCCGACGGATGGGAATGGGACTTAGGGACTCAATATATATAATGAACTCATAGGAACCCACCTCTATATATATATATATATATATATATATATATATATATATATATATATATATATATATATATATATATATATATATATATATATATATATATATATATATATATATATATATATATATATATATATATATATATATATATATTACTGTATATGTTATTCTCGTACTTTCAAAGTCATTTCTAGTATATTGTTACTCTCAAAATATTATACTGTCAAAGATACTCAGAAATACAATTATCGGTATTACATGAAACTTGATATGAGATGAAATATAATGTAATATAATAATTATGGCATATATATGGATTATATGACATAATATACGGAAAATAATATAGATGCATATTATAAGGAATGTATGCATTCTATATGGAATTTAAGGCATAATAATTATATTATATACACGGTATTCTTATCGAATTGATTATTACCATATATTTAGCGTATATTTAATGATGCACGGTATATATGATATTACGATATGATATATTTAGCATATATTTAGCCTTACGTATACTGTTAAATATATGATAATATATATAAAATTAGATTGTACCGTCAATTAATCAATCAGTTAATGAGTATGATATATAGAAAAAGATTTATACTATTTTATGGTATAACAAAATTGGTAGCATCTACTCGATTAATTATACTATACTATTTTATGTTAGTATCTTTTAAACATATAGCTATTGATCGCAGTTAACATGCATGGGTGATTTAGATATAAGTCCAACCAATATATATTAAATAATCCAAAAGTAGGCCCATATGTTAGTAGGCGGGAAAATTTGGAGATTTGTTATTTGGTTAGTGGAAAGGGGGATTGTACTATGGATTGTTAAACCCTTTTTATGGATTGTTTTTATTTTAGCCATTTTTAATCAATGGCTTATGTATTGACTTACCGTTTTTATTTAATCAGAACATAGTTACAGTGTGTTATAATCTCACATCTACATTGTTTCCGCCACTGTAATACGTTAGAATTTCTAGGGGATTACAAGAGGAGCGTGCAAGAGAAGTCTGCGGTTTTACGAATATAACAAGGCAAATTCTTGTTTATGACGACGACACTATCCGTCGTAACTTTAAGACGGGTCAAATATTATACCAAATCACATGGCAAGTACCAACTCAGATAACAAAGTGTGAACAAGCTAAGTCAACAAACAAATAGCGTGTATTACTCCCTCCAAACCACTATGATTTACCTACTTATTATTTTAATCTCTCACATTTGAATAAAAGTGGATAAATCATAGTGGTTTGAAGAAAGTACTACTTTACAATGTTAATACTTCTACTTGTATGTGTTTTTCATTCCATTTTCTATGTGAGCAAAATAATTGGAAGTTGCGATAATTTATGGATGCGATTTTCAAAATTGATGATCTTTTTTTGTGTTTACCATAAACAGAGAAACTAAGCAACAATGGACAAATGTAAGAACTTATCGAAGAAGAAACGGAACAACCTAACAGTGTCGTGGTAAGGAGACCACTGACTTAAAAATTATGTCGGCATAACTCCGGTGGTTATCGCGCCTACAACATCGGTAGTTTTCCAAGGTTAACACTGAATTATCGCTAATACCCGATCACTTGAGTATGAGAACTTTGGAACGATCATTAACTTAACCCATGAAAGAAAAAAAGAGAGAATATAGTGAGATAAGGGAAAAGAGTTGTTGTTGTTGAGTATCTGAGAAGTGTGAGAGAAAGTCTGTATTTATAAGGTGAGAAGCTTCCAACTGCTCCAAAAATGTATTGTATGTAGTTAAGCACCATAATCGTTCGTGATTAATGGTGTTAATTACGCACTTAAATACCGTAACAGTCGGATTGACTGAATCAATCCACACTCTATATAGAACCTAGACAACACAACTTAACCCAATTAACCTAGACACACCAAGCATACACAGACTCAAAAGTGTAACAGTCGGGTACGGCCGCACCGCAGGTGCTCCACCCAAACCCATGTTGAGCCGGGGTAGGGCGTGCGCGTGTGTGGTATAGTCCTAAACCTACACTCTCCAAATAAAAGGCTATTTTGTCTTACAACTAAATACTACTCCCTTCATTCAACTCCACTTATCATTTTTTTTTGACACTATTCATAGCCAAAGAAAATTTTCAATATTCTCGACAATCTATAAGTGATAATATAGTCATGTGGGATTTTGTTTGATTCGTCTTTATGAGTATATTAAGAATATCAATTTTTATAATTATGTATGAAAGATATCGATGATGTAAAACATGTCTCGACAAATGTGCCAAAAGCATAAGTGACAAGTGAAGTTGAATGAAAGGAGTACTATAGTAATAAGAAGTATTATAAAAAGGAGAAAGGCTCCCTAATCCACCAATGTGGGAAGGAAAAAAAGGAAAAGAGCAGCACTCCTCTTTATGCCATCATTCCAACAACCCCCAACTGATGGCAAATAGAAGAGGATGAGAACAAAGAAGAATCATGAGTAAGGAAGGACTAGATACTTAGATGTTTAGTGTCTTTCGACTTGAATTGACGTATTAGTGAAATGAGGCTTCCAACAAGTGAATATCTTTCTATTTAAGTTCCTTGTTGAGCTTCGGTTGAGACTTGAGACCCCCACAACACATCATATTTTCAAATAGTGATCGTTCTGTGACTTCAGAGTGCAACGCTCTTAGAGCCATGCGTTTAGGTTCTAGTGAGTGTTCTAATGAGAAGTTTCATATTCTCACATAGATGGTGGTTAAACCAGCCACCATCACACACGTAGGTGGCTTAAATGCTTCTCAATAGCATATCTCGTAGTACAAGCCATTAAGGGCATAAGTTCAACCTTTCTATATATACACACAATCCATAAAGTGCGTCAAAAGTACCACCACAATTGGCTATGGATTATCTATTTCTATAGGTGTGAGCTCTACAGTCCATCAAGATTCACACTTTATTTTGACTTAAGAACTTAAGCTTCATTCCTCTCGACTCGTTGAAGATTACGCTGCTCGTAAATCCTTTTGGAAAAGAATCGATCTGCAAGATTACGTTCGGACTTCACACAGTCCAAAGCAATCACTCCATTTTTCAGGAGTTGTTTCACCACATTATACCTGATTCGAATATGTCTTTTTCTTAACATTTAATACATCATTCTTAGCAACATTGCTAGCTTCATGACAATCATAGTGCAGGGAGACTGGTGCAACATTGATAAGTCAATGTTTATGCATATTTTTACCCCTTTAATATTATATTTTCTATGTCGTCTTTGTATTATTTGAGCTAAACGTTATAACTTTAGTAACTTGATATACTATCGGCCTTATATTATTTATGGTGCTAAATTGAGTATTTGATATATATTTTAATTATTTAATATGGATACATGGAAAGACTACTAAAATTGTATGTATATTTACAGGTCTAATTCCATCAACTAATGGGGTCAAAATCAAGTTTGAAACCATCAGCCCATTATGGAAAAATAAGGAAAGAAAATCGGGTGTAAAAAGGAAAGAAGATGTTGAATTGGAAGAGCAGGATCAATTAATTAAGGAAAGAAATAAATTCACTAAGACCAAATTCAACACTATAAACGAAGGCATTAGGGCTTGAGGGGAGGGAAGTAGGAGCCACAAAACACACACATAGGAATAGGGCAAAGGCCTTGGCCTTCATGGCCAAGGTCGGTACAAATTCAACCTAATTGTAATACGGGACGCGATCAATTCAACTCCTTACTTACCTAACGGTTGTATCTATCGATCTATCTTATTGAGTTTATTTATCGTTTAATTAGTTATTTAGTTTAATCTTTCAGTTATTTGAACATGTAAAGTACCGATTATTGTCAATGAGTTATGAGATTACGTTATTGTTTTAACGTTTAATTAGAACTTTGATATTCGTATGAAATTCACGATTTGACTATTGTTTTCATGTTTATTAATTTAGCCTGATCACCTAGATTATTTACATGAGTCGATTGTTAAATTAATAGTGTTTCAAATTAGGTTGCAACGTTTTGGTCTAATTAAAGTGCTAGAATTTTGTATGATAATTGAGTTATACTTAATTGCAGCGTTCTGGTTTTATATAACTCAATTGATGGGTATTCTTAATGCGGCTAAATTTGTTAAATTAATTCGTGCGTTCATGGTTAATTTGATAAATTTGGTTAGGATTAAACTTGCGTGCGTTCACGGGGTTTAACGAGTCAAAACGATAAAACTGATCATTTGCGTGCGTTCATGGGATTAACTAGTTACCGATCTATTTGAGTCTAATTAATTGAATCGATGATTAACCCGACTATATCATATATTGCATGTCTCGAATATTGTTATGATTAATTACTTATTTATTATTATGTTTTTTTTTACTTTATTATTATTATTTCCAAAACCAACAACCCCCTATATATATTTATACTATTAAATAATTAATCGTCTTAGATAATAACGTTAGTCTCTGTGGGATCGACCTCTACTTACCCAATCTACCGTAGAGTTAGTAGTGTTTATAAATTTAATTTTGACTGCGAAAACGACACGCATCAAACATATCCTTCTAAGGCACGTCAGCCAATAAGTTTCTCAACCAATCTGCTTCTTGACTTGCCAGCTCCAGAGCAATAAATTTGGACTCCGTGGTGGATCTCGCTATAAAAGTCTCTTTTGTAGATTTTCATGATATAGCTCCTCCATCTAAGGTGAACACATAACCACTTGTGAAACTTGTTTCATCATTACCTGAAGCCCAGGCCAGTTTGCATCACAAAATCCTTCTAACACAGTTAGAAAATTTATAAAACTACAAACATAAATCAACTGTTCCTTTCAAGTATTTTAGTAAAACAACGGAGTATATTCTACTGTTCACTACTAGGATTATGTGTATACCGACCTAGGGCAATAATCAATAGAGGTTGAAATCAGAATCAATTCCTCGTACCAAATTCAATTTGCAAAAACTAGTATACTAAATTATTTTATCAAATCAAGTAATGAATTGAGAATAACTTTTTTTAGTTTAAATGAGGACACTATGCTGCTGAAAGAATTGAACCTTCAACTATATAACTGAGAATTAAAATATTCTAAAATTAAAGAACTTGGGTTGAAACCATCTGAAAATGTGATTTGAAACGGACAATAATTATCATGACATTGAAAATTGTGGGGTGTATTTAAATTTTACGGTAACTTCATATAAATTATCTCAAATATTTGGTGTCTTCTTAAAATAATCTCATCTATAATTAATCCAAAATAAACCCCATTATGAGTTACTATTGACAAATAGGTCACTGCTACTCATTAATACTATCTCACGATCAACAACCTCTTCACCCTTCGCCCTTCAACCTTCACTCTTCACTCTTCACTCAACCTCTCAAATTTTCAGAGTAGCACACATTCAGAAATCAATGGCACCTAAACCACAACTTTGCACAATCCCCTCATAAAACACAAGACCTAAAGACCGGACTAGACCCCCTTAAGATCGGGTTTGGACCGGGAAAATATACTAAATTTGTTTTTTTTTTTTAAGTGTGCACCAGACTGGAGATTGGACACCACTTTTCTGGAGACCCCGGAGACCGGACTTGTATGTGTCCGGTTCGGTCTGGTCTAGAATCTAGACCATATGGTCCGAGTCGGTTTGGTTTACCGGTGGTGGAGTTGATTTTGATGGTTGCATGCTCGCATAAAGGACGAGGAGGAATCGGTTCTAAAGTTGGTTAGTCTGAAAATGAAGTTGTGGAGTTGATGATGGTGTATTGGTTGTGGAGTTGGTTTTTATGGAGGTTGATAATGGTGACGAAGGTGGAAACGAAAGACAAAGAGAAGAGAGAAACATCAGGTTAATTTTAAGTGTTTTTTTTTTGTCATAAGACACCTAACATTTAAACCTTCTATAAATAACACCTATAGTTTTTTTTGCCCAAAAGCACCTTAAACTTATATTTCTTTGTTAAAAGACATCAAACCCAACTTCCGTCAAAAAACCATTAATATTGACGGTCTTCTTATTTTAACCATCTTCCTTCATCGACCATTCTCCCTTAATCAACCCTTCTTCCTTAATCAAACTCAATCAACCATCTTTCTTTAATTCAACCATCTTCCCTTAATCAAACTCAATCAACCATTTTCCTTAATTCAACTCTCATTTCTTAATCAAACCCTCATTTCTGGCTACTTTTCATTTGCATACATCTCAATCAATCTTCATTACTTAAGTCAAAACCACCAAGTTTTCGCTTAATCAGTAAGTTTTCGATCATAACTCTTCATTCTTAAGTAAATTAATCATTAAGTCATCAACAACAAATTAAATTTTTGAATTCAATTTCCAATTTTATGTTATTTACCCTTAATTTTGAGTATAATTTTGGGGTATGTGTGTTAGAGTTTATTAGACAAATTTTTGAGCTATTACTGAATTGAAGTTTCAGTTGTAAGAAACTAAGAACAATAACTTTTGTGTTTAGATTTATGAGTAGCCATTTGTTTTTCTTTGTCAATTCATTTTTGGTTTTAGTAATCATTTGTATTTCATTCTTTATGTGTATCATATAAGACGAGTACTTGAAGATGTCATGTTAATTGAGAATATGCAAAAGTGAAAAAAATGTGAGGTTCAATTAAGGGGATAACAAAAGTGGTTTTGGATGGAAATTAAGTTTTTTTGGGAGGAAAAATGGAGTATTGTGACCTTGTGGAAAAAAATAAAGAAGATGAGAAAATGAGATAATAATGGTAATGTAAAGGAAGATGTTGATTGAGTTTGATTAAAGGATGAGTGTTGATTAAGGGGTGAGGGAAGGAGATTAAAGGATGAGTGTTGATTAAGGGGTGAGGGAAGGAGATTAAAGGATGAGAACCGTATATTGACGGTTTTCTTATGAAAGTTGGTGTTTGGTACCTTTTAACAAAGAAATGTAAATTTAAGATTCTTTTGGCAAAAAAAACTATAGGTACTTTTTTGCAGAAGGCTTAAATGTTAGGTGTCTTCTGACAAAAAAAATCTTAATTTTAACTTGTTATAACAGGTAAATATCCACTAAATCTAGTTTGAGAATACTCCGTACATATATTTAAAATTGGAATTATTATGAGATTACATGTAATTGAATTATTCTAAGAGGGTGGATAATAGTTTGAATTATTCTCATGAAATAACTCTAAATTTAGACTATATAATGATACTCCCTCCGTTCCAATGAATTGTTTGCCTTTGATTTTGACACCAAGGGTAAGAGGTCCAATTAGAAGGTGACATGTGGAGCCAAGGGTCATATTACATATAAAAAACATTCCTAAAATAGAAAGGCAAACAATTCATTGAGACGCCCCAATATGGAATAGGCAAACAATTCATTGGAACGGAGGGAGTACTTAAAAAGGAAAGAGAGGAGAACAAGTGTCTCAACTCAAAAAGAAAAAAAGAAAGAAGGTTCTAAGTGGAGTAATGTTATTTCTATTCTAATAACAGGCTTGCTTAGGATGAGGGTAATGTATTACAGGTAATAAAGTTAAAATGAAGGAGATTGATGCTTGCTTGTGATATTTATGGTGTAAAGGAGATACGAAGGATGAACAATTTACTCTTATTAAGGAGTAATGCATCACTTAGGGGAGGTGAGTAATGTTTCCCCAAGATATGTTATCCAATACTATTATCCTTATTTTCTCCATTTTCGCTTAACATCGTCACTATTTTTCATCATTATTTCATTTTATCTATATTAATCTATTACCTCAATATACTATGCTCATCCCAAGCGAACGCTCGATCATAATCGTTTTGCCGTTTAGGAGCTCAGGTAACTTTTGTAAAAGAAATTCAAGACAAATTTCAATGAGACACGTTGTATCGACCGTTGACGGACGTTAACATAGAAAATTTCCAAAGTCACCGTTCGCAGTCCGCAGTCCCTTGAAATCTTGAATATAAGGACTCCTCATAATTGAACCCCACCATTTTTACATTATTATTCACATCATCAATTCACCTTCATCATCCATTTCAAATAGATTACCAATTTCCCATAAGAACCCCCTTTAACTGTAATTATAAAGCGTGCATCTGTCAATTACCCCGCATAAAATTGCTCAATTAAAGGTAAAGTTTTCACCTTTTTTTCACTTCTTTTGGTTATCTGATTTGATTTCTTGTTGTTTTTGATGAAATAAGTTATGGGTTCTCTGCTATCAAGTATAAAGTCGATTTTTTATTTGATCATTGTGATTTGAGAAGGCTGGATGATTACCCATGTCAAAAGATCTTGTCATTCAAGGGTTAGATGCACATTTTGCCCTTTTTGTTGTTTGAGTCAAATATAAATTGACGATTTCGCCAAAATTTGGGATGAAATCTTATTACTTACTGTAATTTTGGCATTGTTGGAAGTTACTTGGGTAATTCTGATGATTATTGGTGTTTTACTTGTCTAATTTTTTTCGTCAGATAGTTGCTGGGAAAGGAGAATGTGAGAGCTGTTTTCTTTACTACTTGCAGTTACTATAATATATTTTTAACAAAGTTTGTTGTATCTTTTAGACTGGTTAATCTCTTCTGACTTTTATCGAACTCCTCCAATCCAACTTGCTTGCTGAAATGGGGTTTGTTTATTTTTATTAATTAATCAATGTGGGTTAGCTATTGGTAATTTGAACTTTGAACGAATCGGCTGGATATTGACACTCTATAGTGAAGCTGTGTCATTGTCTTCAGTCTTGGCTTAACTTTTTCTAACGGAAATGTGTGATTTGTGGCTCAGTCTACACTTAAATTTTGGTGATCAGCAGCTTGTATTCGCAAGAGAAATGAGTGATCGTTTAGCTGAGTGTGTGGACCGCCTGATTACACCTGACCCTGTCGAAACTAGGAGTGGGTCTGAGGTTTCAGGATGTTCGGCCAACAATAATGGCCCTGCTGCTGAATCGTCTTGTTCAGTTAATCAGGAGAAGGTGGCAGAGGACGGTTTACTGGGGGAAGAAGAACCACTCATCCAACCCGAATGCCGTATTTGTCAAGATGAAGATAGCATTAAGAACTTGGAGGCCCCTTGTGCTTGCAATGGCAGTTTGAAGGTAACATATTCGTGCTATATGCCAGTTTTCAGTCTTATGTTAGCTTTTGCAATGAGCTGATCCTCTGCATATCTTTCAGTTTGCTCACAGGAAATGTGTTCAAAGGTGGTGTAATGAGAAAGGAGATATTATCTGTGACATATGTCATCAGGTACTCTTTGTGCTTTGATCTAGATTTCTTAATGCTGCCTTTTTTTATTCCTTGTTTATGAGTCTATGACATTGTGTATAGTGTTTAGTCTTTAGACTTTAGACTTGTATTTTGGAGCTCATCTCTGTTGAGTAGTTAAATTGCAGATCATCACTCATATATTATATTGATGTTATGGCGGTATAAGGAGTCTGGTTTATCTGATAAAATATTTGCGTCTCTTTATGGATTACTGTGTATTAACAGAGTATTAAGTTTTCTGAATGATTGAGTTGTGTGCTGGATGAATTAATAAATTAAAATTTTGGAAATTATCGGTCTGATATGCAATAATGTATAATGAAACACAAGAGGTATACTTGTCTGATTTCAGGTAATGGTTATAAAAGAACTGACTCAAATGGTGATATGTGTGCTTTTGCTGTGAATTCAAATAAGTTGAATCTTGTCTAGATGCCTAGTGTATAGTGTTGTGGTGCTTTTCTTTATAATTTACACGCTTGTCCCTCATATATATCCTTTCAAACTAGTCCCTCTGTTTCTTTTATTTCTTCCACCTTCAAAGTGGCACATTGCTCAAGAGGAACAATAAAAATATACTCCTCCCATTCAGGAGGATTGTAGCATTTGGTTTTAAGACCAATATTAAGAATAGTAAGCCAAAACAAATTGTTGAGCAAAATGCCCTTTCACGCCAAAGTGACCCACCATAGATAGCCGTCAACCACACACCCCATCATCTACACTCACATGGTCACACCTCCCTACACAAACAACAGAAATTATGTCACCACAACCGCCACCTTAAAAGCTCCTTCCTCCATAGCAAGCGTCTCCACCGACTTCAACTGCCACCTTCCACCATAAAATTATGATGATGGAGGTTGAAATGGTAATGGTAGGGAAAACTACCGGCAAACACCAAGGGAACAATGGGTGGTGCAATGAGTACAACGACACCACCTCACCTGCACCTAAATCCCGACTTCATCCCGCTATTTTATCCTTCCACCTTCACACCTAAAATACCACCGCCATTGCTCAAAAACCCATTCCTTCCTGACAAACAAAGTCCCCCCCCCCCCCAATCCATGAAGGCCGCACACCTTTCAAGGGTGGGAAAGTGAGGTTCTTGGGTGGAGGATAAATTTTTGGTGATTGCAGGCTGCACTTAAAAATCTAAAATCACCCCAAGTGTTGCTGATGTGGTGGTGTTTTCGAAGGTGAGAGGGGGGGTTGGGGCTTGTGGTTGTGGTAGTTGCGTGTTAGTCGGTGTATTGTGTAACGGTCAGCGAGTATATGGCGGTAGTGATGGGGTGATGGGGATGGTGTAGAGGACTTGGAGTAGTGAGGAGGGTAGTGTAGGAGTGGTTATATATCAGGGTACTTTAGTCATTTGGTGGTTTATTCTTGTCGTTTTAGGAAATGATATGAATTCAGTGAGTGAAATGAAAAAGGAGTCTTATGAATTCAAGGAATGAGAGAGAGTACAAAACTAGAGAGTGAATAAAGTTGGCTATTTAGTTAGGAGAGAAGGGAACACCCAAAAAAAATAAGGGGAAGAAATTAAAGACATTGCTTGAAAAGGAAAAGTGGAAGGTATTATAGAAAATGAGGGAATATCTATTAGTAGAAGGCATAAAACTTAAATTAGTACTACATGTTAATAATTGATAGTAATATGGTGTGCGGCAAGTAAAAAAGGTCCAAAATGGAAGAAGATATAAGAAATTACCAAAACCCTATGCAAATCGTAAACTTATCAAGTTAAAAATCTTATTGTTGTGTGGAAGAGTCCTCCAGTACCAAACTTGTGTCTGAATTGTTATTTCTCTTGGCTGCGTCTTCATGAATTTTAACATTAGTGGCCCTATTAGGCTGTCCGTGTTAAAAATCTTTTTAGATGGTGGGTTAATAACTAACTGCGACAATAACGCTTTCCAAGATGATATTGGGAAGGTGATCCAGTTAGGAGCGTTGAGTGATTATCTCCTCCTATACAGGCTTTAAACTCTTGTGTGGGTGATAGTTACAGTGTCTGATTTGGCAATACCATTCAAACCCCTTTACATCAATCTGTTACTTCCTCCCTTCGAATCCAAGTGTTCCATAATGTCAAATTGTTTCACATATATTGAATGTGGGGTCACAAAATTGAATGGGGGAGTAGATATGTTTGCGGATATAATTAAAGGGATAATAGTTCCAGTTTCCGATGATTTGAAATACTGTGTTTCTAAACCTTTTCTTTCATCCTGTTAGAATATAGTCTAGTTATGGAAAAACATATAAAGGTTTTGTCATCAAAACATGGTACTCCCTGTACACTTATTTGTTCCTCCCATTTCATTCGGTCATGGCTCTTAAGAAATACTCTGAATGATAGTTTTAATAAACTTGTAGGTTGGGTAGTCATTACTCATTAACACCAAGTATTAGTGTATGACTATTTGCTCAAGGTTCAGTATTCCACCGACCCTTTCATCCTAAACACTACTTCTCACCACTTTCACCTGAGAATCACTGTCACAGCCGCCGCCACCATACTCCCACCAAGACTCAACTGATCACCTAGAACTCACCGGAACACCCAAATTTTGTTGGGCCTCCTACCCAGGTGGTCATCGTCACCGTACAATCACATAGTCGCTGCCATCATGGCACCGACCACCATGTCCAAGGCGAAAACCGCGTGAGGCCGATGAACAGAATGGCGATTTTACTTTCAATGTAATACGGAGTATGTATTATCTTGAGTTCTGGGTGTACAACTCTGATTTGTCGAGGGACTGCATGTTAGCTTTGGGTAGGAAGGATGTTAATAGGAAGACGAAGTAGATACGAGTTCGTGGTGTTAACTGGCGTGGGTTGGGGTCATTTTTTGAGGTCAAGTGCGATGATGGTGGTAGGCTTGAGCAGTATGGATGGTGTTGGAACTCTCGGAAGGATGAATGGTTGGAGATGCGCAATGGTGGGAATGGGGTTGCGGAGGGAAAGGGCTTTTTGGAATAACAAAGATTAGGGATTCTAAACACACGATAAATAAATGGCAGTTATATAAATGTTAGGTGGTCTAAGGATTATACGGTTTAAAAATTTGCCATTTTAGGAAAGAAATGAAAGGAGGAACAAATAGATGTGCATGGAGTGTACTCCGTATAATTTAAAGCAAAGTTCTTCAAACAAACTTGTTGTGTCTTCTTCGAGCATACTCAGCGTTGAGGCTAAAATTTTTGTCCATGTAAGTTTTGTTGATGTTAGACACTTACATTTGAAGCTTAATTTTCTACCCTGTACCATAATTTTTCATGTACAGTGCGTTGAATAGATGCTCACCAATCTTTACCCTTCTTGATATTGTCCAAGTGATGATGGGCTGTAAATTATTGAATCTGTAAACTTCTCCAAAGTTTATATGAACTTTGGAACTACATTTTTCTTGATATGTTTACTTGAAAAATTCTCACATATACATGTATCATCTAGCTTCCATGTATGTATGTATAATACTTGCGTATGCCATTGGCTTATCTTCCCTATGCGTTAACATTTGTTTTGTAGCCTTACCAGCCTGGCTATACTGCACCACCACCTCCACCAGCCGATGAAACAGCTATAAATATCAGGTCACCTTTGTTTTCCCTCCTTACATGATTTTGACGTATCGCTCTTAGGCTTGTTCTTTTGGATTGAAATTGACAGAACTTAACTTAACGTGTTTGAACTGAACTGAAAAAAATAAATAATAATAATTATTATTATTATTAAATATTATTATTAATGATAAATAATACTACTACTAATAATAATAATAAATAATAATAATAATAATAATAATAATAATAATATAATTAATAAAATACTATTTAATACGGAGTAATTAATAAAAAAAATTGTAATTAATAATAATAATAATAAATTAATAGTAATAAATAATAATTATCATTATTATTAATTAATTACTGATAATAATAATTATTAATAATTAATATTATTAATACTCGTAATTAATAATAAATAACATTAATAATATTATAAATTAATTAATTAATATAATTATTAATTATGATGTTAATATTAATAATAATAATAATAATAATTAATATTAATAATATTAATATTTTTATATTATTATTATTATTATGAATGAATAATTATTATAAAATATTAATATTATTATTATAAAAGAATCTTATTATTATTATTATTATCATTATTTATTATTATTATTATTATTATAAATAATATTAATAATAATTAAAATAATAATTATTATTATCTATTATTAATGTGCCTGAACTTAACTTAACTGAACTAAATGAATCTGAACTGAGAATGTGTCTGAATTGAACTTAACTGAATGTTTCTGAACTGAACTGAAAGTGTCTGAATATAAGTCCAAAAGAACCGGGCTTTAGTCTTATACTGTCACCTAAATAATTGCAGTCTTAACGAATAAAGAAAACCACAATAGTGCTTCATGCAATTTTTGAACTGAAACCTTTCTCTTTTCATTAGCGTGTAAGCATCAACGATATCTTCTATGCTATAACGATCAAATTCTTGACGTATTGTATGTTGCTGACAGCAGTCAGTGGACAATATCTGGTGCGCCATTAGATATGAATGATCCACGTATACTGGCTATGGCGGCAGCTGAAAGACAACTACTAGAAGGTGACTATGATGAGTATACTGATTCAAATGCCAACGGAGCAGCCTTTTGTCGTTCTGCAGCCCTTATCGTAAGCTTGCTGAATCATGTCCCGAAAGCTGTTATTACCTGTACTTTCATGTCTGCTTTAATAATTCTCTGAAGTGTAAAACACTTAATGGACTTTACAATCCGGCCGTTAAATGGATCTTGACTATATTGAGAAGGAACATCTGAAATACCCAATCTAATTCGTTGGTTCATTCCTGTAATACTCCGTAGTGTAATTGCTGATTAGAGTGTTAAATTGAGGTTTATGTGGTGTCACTATTTGTTTCTTAAGTGCCTTGTCTTAGCTGATCTCACAAGCATTTTAGGACGAAGGCTTCGCTGTTGTTGGTGTTTTTTTGCATCATGCATATGACTATATGATACGGAGTATACGTGTATTGAGGTGGTATATTCCTCATTGAAATATCGAATTTACTTTATTCTGCTTTTTTTACAAGATGTTCAAAATAACCGTGCTTGAACAGGTAAAGTTGTCGTCGATACTTACGAGTATTTGTTTATTACAATCATCTTTGGCAGTTAATGGCTTTGCTGCTTTTGAGGCATGCTCTCTATGTCACCAGTCCTGATGAAGAGGAGGATGATGTCTCCACTTTCTTCTCTGTGAGTGTCATCTTGTTTCTTTTAAGTACAGAATATTTCTCTGTGTCCTCCACTCCACTCACTTTGTGCCACATTATTAATTACTAGTACTTGTTTCTTGGCAGCTTTTCTTACTTCGGGCCGCTTGTTTTCTTCTTCCATGCTACATAATGGCATGGGCTATTAGTATACTGCAACGCCGAAGGGAGACACGGGTTGGTCACTTTAGTTATCTGTTTATGTAAATTTTCCATACTGTTTTCTAGACATTTATGTATGAAAAATTGAAGACCATCTCATGTTGTGCTCACCTTCCCTTTCCGCCTGCCTACCTCCTCCCCACCCCGAAACTAAGAGTGTAGAGTACTGGAGTGTGTTTTCTTGTAAAAACTTTCTTCCCAAAGACTTTTTCTGAAGACAGACATTATTTTAAGTACGGGGAGAAGTAGGGCGTAGATGGCATATGTGAACGGTTTTTGAACATTTTAAACTTTGTTGGGCGTGTTTGGTGACGCCAATTCTTTTTAGTGAATTCTCTTGGGAGTTTTTCATTTCTGGCGGGTTTTGACTTTTTGAAATAAATCGGAATGTAGCAAATGCTATTTTCCTTACTCCGTATTATTTTTTGACTAAATCGATTTATAACTCTCCGAATTTTCCACATTAAAACAAAGGGCAAATGATGAATATCATTTCTTATGTAATGGTGCTTATTAATTTGTGTTTGTTGTCTCCCAAACAGGAAGCTGCTGAATTGGCAGCTAGTGAAGTAGCATACGTGATTCAGGCGGGACAGACGAGGGAGGTCCACTTCACTATAGCCCCTACTCCAGCAGTTGCACTGCTTCCAGACCAACATCAATAATTGTACAATGTAAATTGCTTCTCCGGTGCCAATTGTGAGTTCGAGTTCCTGGCATCCATTGTACACCCTGTTATACTTGTCCGTAACTTTTGGGGCAAAGAAGTGCAGAGATCCCGCAACTTCTTTGTACATAAAAACATGAGATAAACTATTGTCTTGTACGAGTAATTTCTAGCACCTAAAAAGTGGAAAGCCCAATTATTCTGGGTTGAACGAACTATTTTCTTTTCTGCGAGCTAAAACATTTTCTTTTCTGCGCTCTCTTTGACCTGTCGGAATTGCCTCATCAACTATCAGAACTTTAATGACAAAGCAAGGCAGCCTTTGAACTAGTCGGACGAACCTCTGTAAATTGTTGAAAATGCATTCTTTGTACCCGGTTCTTTTGGTATGCAAAATTGGATCATGCTCCCTTGTAGAGTGCATTGTGTGTATCAGCTTCTTTTTGGATCATGTTTAACCTTCGAGTTTTAATTAAGGAATTTGGCATGATCTTATTATGGCTTTGCAAAAGGCCCTTCCACACGAGTTTGGATCCTCATCATTCCTAGAAGTGCAGGTTTATTACCTTTTACAAATTTTATACTCCGTACTTCCGTCTCGTTCTATAGTTATTGTATTTTATGTGGGAATTTCAAACATAAGTAATTATTGAGAAAGGCGGAGACTATTATTTTCCTTGTTACTTTAACAATGAAATCTGAATCAAAAGATTATTTCGTGAATCGTTAGATTATAACGAGATCAAATCTTGACCATATTGACATGTGTTTCTTGTATAATGTCATACATTTATGAATTTGTTACACACGGTAGATATCTTTCGTGTAGTGGTAGTGTGTACTCATAAACATATATTCGACATGCTTCCTATCATAGTAATGCGACTAGTGCATTTTACGTTGGATTTTTTTATATATTTTTCTAAGAACGTGGATTACATAGTATGTGACATTTAAAACAAATTCTTGTTTATGACGAAAATATACGTCATAAATTATAAAAGGTCAAATCATAATAGTTACTCCCTCCATCCCACTATGATGTTCCCACTTATATTCCAATGTGAGGAATATAATAATCAAATGGGAACATCTCTTTAGGATGGAGGGAGTACTTATAATGTGATTTGATCCATCGTTAATTATCCGTAGGAAAGACTTCCTCCACATTTAATAATCTAACCTATTCTGAGTTAAGCAGTGGCATTGAATAGAGCAAAAAATGTGTCTCTCAGCCCGCCACACCACACCTGGTTATGTAAAAGCAACCAACCCATACGTAAAAATTAAATGTAAGCACAGTCAAAGTTCTACTGTAACTGGTCTGTCTGTAATTGACAGTTGACATATGACCAACCGTAGTTGGTGCCTCCATTTAATATGTGGGGCGTTCACATTTTCGAGATCCTGCAACTCACCGCCCTTCTCTGAAAAGCAACCACAGTAATGATAAGTCATTTGCTACTTAGGGCATCCACAATGGATGTCCATGATAGGATTTCATGAAGATTGACGGCAAGTGATAGAGATACAATGGGTGTATGGGTGGGTTTGTACACCACCAATATATGCATGCCACCTATGCACCCTAAAGAATTTACCTTTTTGGAAGATTCCTTATTAATTGATCTTCCCACCTAACTCTCACCTACTTTTCTCACCTAATTATTTTTTTTTTCTTTTGTTTGTTATTTTATTAACTTCAAATTTAATACTTCTTATTTTTATACATGTATTTTTATATACCATATTATACGTGTATTTTTATACGGTGTTGTATTGTAAATGTATTTATACGTTAGTGTTATATTGGTGTATTTTTTTACCAAAATATATTTTGTTACGTATTATTAAACTGTATTTTATATGTATGTTATAATTATGTATTTATACCGTCTTATTATAATAATTTATTTATACCTTTTGTGTATGTATACCCGAATACATATTTGTAGTGTATTTATACATTATTTATACATTTTTATTTATGCTCTATTACGTTTTGTAAACTTTGTTTGCACGTTATTTTTATTTAAAAAAATTTATAGAAAAAAAAATTTAAGATGTTTTACATACAATATTTTCGGAAGGTATTTTTTTAGTAGTGTAACTATATTAGGTGTATTCCGGATGTATACGTATTGAAAGTATTTGTTCTTTAATTTTAATTTTCTTTAATTTTTTAATTTTGTAAATTCTTAAGTTTACTATTTTTTTACACTTGGGCCGTAGCCCGAGACAGTTTGTGAAGTGTAAAAAATATATCGTAAAAAAATTACACCAAACATATAACATGAAGGCGTACAAAACTACAAACTACAAAATTATACAAAAATACATATGAAAAATATACAAGGCGTACAAATATTGGCCTAAAAATATACAAGGCGGAAATTTTTTAATTTTTTTTTACTAATGACATTTAAATATATCGTAAAAAAATTACACCAAACATATAACATCAAGGCGTACAAAACTACAAACTACAAAATTATACAAAAATACATATGAAAAATATACAAGGCGTACAAATATTGGCCTAAAAATATACAAGGCGGAATTTTTTTAATTTTTTTTTACTAATGACATTTAAATTGCTTTTTAATGAATTTCGGGGAGATTGTATATCGACAGTAAATTTACACGACTACACAATTTTTACTACGTATGTAATATTTATTCACATAATTATATAACATGACTACATATTTTATTATTTTCTCCTTAAAAAAAATTGCCTCGCACGATTGACCCGTTCACAATAAATCAACAAAAATATAGTCTACCGTAACATACAAACTAAAACGTAGAAACAAATTCATATAAAAAATTACACAAAAGAAATATTCCGCAACACAACATTTTAAAACATTAAATATAAAATACGTAAACATTTAAATTGATTTTGTTTCTACATTTTATTTCTGTTTTGTTGGTTCGAAGCCCCTAATTACGTTTCAAATTGTCGGGACGGTCTCACGAGATTTTTTTTTTAACTAATGAGATTTAAATTACTTTTAAATGAATTTCGGGAGATTGTATATCGTCAGTAAATTTCCACGACTACAAATTTGTAGTACGTACGTAATATTTATTCACTTAGTTATATAACCTGATTACATATTTTTTTATTTTCTCCGTAAAAAAAAATTGCCTCACACGATTGACCCGTTCATAGTAAATCAACAAAAAAATTGTCTACCGTAACATACAAACTGAAACGTACAAACAAATTCATATAAAAAAAAATATTCCATAACACAACATTTTACAACATACAAATATAAAATACGTAAATATAAGGTACAAGCATAAAGCATACATGTATAGCGAATACAAATACAGAGATTAGAAATATACGAGCAGAATATACGTACATATACGGTAAAAGTAAAAAAATACGAAATACTAAAAAAACTGAAAAGAAAAAAAAGGTTAATAATTACAAAATATAATTAATACAATAAATCAATGCATTTAATATGGTTTATTTAACGAGGGAATCTACAAAATTAAAATGAAAAAAAAAATCTAAAATGGACACATGGCAACCTTTTACTGGTGGTGTACAAACCCCCTCATACACCCATTGTATCTCTAATCTTTTTGAAGATTGACAAACAAATTACCATTGTTGGGGTTCGTTCATTTTGGGTTCATGAGAAATGGTTTGTGCAGACAAACCAAGTCCATGAATGGAACAACCAAATGTTGGGAGGGGAGAGTGAGCATCACATAATAATATAATAATGAGAGGGTGGGTAAGGTGTAGTTCACTCATAATTTTAGTGAGTGAGAAGGTGAGTCCTCTTTGATTTTAGTGTGGGTCCCCTTGATTTTAGTGTGGGTCCCCTTGATTTTAGTGTGTAGCATATATTTTGTTTTGATGGTGGAACATTTTTTTTGTATTGAAACATTTAAGACAATTAATTAATTAAAATATATTTAAATAAAACAAAAATAATCATGTTTAAATGTATTCTATTATTTTTTGTAATAACAATATATTTATTTAATAATATTTAATACAAGGTCGGTTTAACGGAAAACGTTTGCTATTGTTGGAACCCGATATGATCCGATAATATCTCTTCATAGACATGCCGAGCTATGCAGTGAAATTCATAATAATTTAAGAGCGGACTTGGTTGAATGATTCATAAGCTAAGTTAATTTGTACGATAGCTCAACGACTTTGTAACACAACTCAATAATATTATTTTTAAAAAATTTAGCTAAACAATACATTACTACTACACATCGACTACAGACATTAAAAGAAAGTACTCCGTACAACTTAACTACAAAATACAGTACTAATTAAAACAACTAACACTTACTAGTAGTTATATTTATAATGCTGGAAGTAATAGTAAATCATGGAATAAGACGTTAAATAAAATAAAACTTAATTAAACATTTAAAAGATATGGATTTGACTGGATGTGACTACACACTATTTATATAAGTTTTTATAATGTTAAAATAATAATTATGTAAAAGTAATTTAGTTTAATTTAATTTTTTGTAAAGTGTTTGTATTAATTATTTTTATTAGTTCATTGTTAAAGTAATCCAAAATGATTATTAATTAAATATAAGATATTTTATTAGTAGAAATTAAATTTTGGGAGTAGATTATGGGTGGGATCCATTTATGAACTTGGATGAACTTTTACCATTGTTGATAGAAGTTCATAAGGATTGGGTTTGTAAGTAAATGACGTGGCGGTGACGTGGCGGCAAATGAACCACAATGAAACCCAAACCATTGTGGTTGCTCTTAGCAATTCAGATTCAGATGTACCGTTTCAAAGTTCACATATTTCTAGTATCCGTCCCAAACATATAACAGGTCAAATAGTGATCAAATAAGTAGGATAAGTCAAAAGTATAATTGATGGGACTTAGATAAATAATTGTCCTTCTCACGTCAAATAGCATTCACTTCACCCGTTTAAATGAGACCAACCGTTCAAAGTCAAAATGGTTTAAACAACGTTTCATTTGGTTAAATTTCACAATTTTTATTTTACTTTATCTAATTTTAATTTATCTTTCCAATTCAATTTGGCAAAAGAATTACGGTGTAAAATGTTGTAAACATGGATAAATAGTAAGGATAGCACGGTAAAATCTAGAACATTTTTAAGTAACTATTGCAATCGAAGAATTCAAAAATAAGTTCTTCCATTGTCATGTACTCCTATATATTGACAATTTCTATATTTAACAACTTTCACTTACAACGGAAGAACTTATTATTTTGTTCTTAAATGAGACTCATTCTTATTTGTTCTTCAATCAAATTATTTTATTTTCTTAGAAAAATGCAAAAACTTGATTCTTAAATAAGAACTTAGTTCGTATTTTTACAAATCCAATATAATACACAATGGAAGAACTTTATAATATATTCCCTCATATTCATTCAATTTTTTACGTGGGGGCCGTTTTTGTAAAGAAAAATGTTGGAGCTACGTAAATTAAAGGGATGGGAGGGAGTAAAGTTCTTGCCGACAAACGCAAGACAAAAAACCACTATTGTGGTTGCTCTTTAAAGCAACCACAATGAGTGCTTTTTACCTTGAGATTGTCAATTAAGAACTTTATTCATAAAATTCTTCAATTGCTTTGGGTTTGTTAATATAAAAACCGGGAAAATAGTGATTAAGCCCCTTTACTTTGCTCAATTGTGAAATCAAACCCCTTAACTTTTGATTGTAGCAATTAGACCCCTTAACTTTGTCAATATGTAAAATTAAGTCCTTTTTATTTATTTTCCGATCAATTGCTCAACTTCTCGTCAATTTCTCATACTAGAATATGAATACGTACATCACGGTAGAATAAGAATACCTACATTACAATAGAATACGAATACATACATTACGGGATAAAATATTTTATCAAACTACTTGGGATATACGAATACGTACATTACGAATACGAATAGTATTTTTTTTTACTACTCCATACTTGGGAATATGTATTTCTATACGTATACGTATTATATTGGTGTGTTTTGGGATAAAATATTTATTGATAATAATCAGATATTGACATGAAATTGACGAGAAATTGAGCAATTGATCGGAAAAAATAAAAAAGGACTTAATTTCACGTATTGGCAAAGTTAAGGGGCTAATTGCTATAGTCAAAAGTTAAGGTGTTTGATTTCACAACTAGTGTATACCCCGTGCATGTATGCACGGTATTTATAGAATTTTAATATTTTAAGTTAATTATTTATACAAAGTAAATTTTAATTTAGCAACCTGATAATTTTTCACGATTCTATCATTGTATTTGGATAATAATAAAATAACTTGAAATTGCAACCTCGACTAATATCATGAAATATGTAGTACAAAATAATTATTATCTTAATTGTTGTTAGAAATTTAAGCGACTATATTTCTACAATTTATTTGTATCGATACACCCGTTGTTAGTTTTTAAATATTTAACCCGTAAGAATTTTTATATGATAATTGAGTGTGATTCTTCCTCATTTGTTCTATTGATTTTGTTCAAATTGAGAGTTTAAAATTTAGGCGAGAAAAGTTTTGAGATTTTTTTTCTTTTAGTTAGTAGAAATTGATAGCTTAAAATTTTGGTGCGAAAAGTTTTGAGAATTTTTATTTTCTTACTTAATAGACGATTACAATATTTAATTACAATCAAATATCAGTCATGATTATTACAAAAATAAAACATATGGTAGCATCTACTCTATTAATTATATTATTATACTATTTTATGATAGTATCTTTTAAACATATAGCTATTGATCGTAGTTAACATGCATGGGTAATTTAGGTATAAGTCCAACCAATATATATTAAATAATCCAAAAGTAAGCCCATATGGTAGGCCCGTATTTGATTAGGCGGGAAAATTTGGAGATTTGTTACTTGGTTAATGGAAAATGGTAAAGAATAAGTACTACATATCTAAGGTCAAAGGTTCGATTCGCATATAACTCATTTCACTTGCTTTACTAATTCTTTTTTTTTTTGTAGTTGATAACTTTAGGCGGAAAAAATTGGAGGATTGTTATTTGGTTAGTGGAAAGGGGGATGAGGATTTTCCTTAATTAAATTATTGGAGTCTATAGCTTTAGGATTAATTTAATGATAATTGAAATAATGAGATATTGTGGTGTAGTGGTAGAGAATAAGTACTACATATCTAAGGTCAAGAGTTCGATTCGCATATAACTCATTTCATACTACTTTCCTGATATAAAAACTTACTCTCTTCCATCCATTCAATCTTGACATTTGTTTTTTCACCACTTTTAAGAAAAGTGATAAAAGTAAGGGTATTAATGATAAATTAAGTGGTGTTATGGGTCCACCAAAAAGTTTTTGTGTAAATAGATAAAAGATATGAGGATTATAAGATCTTGTCAAAAGAGGAAGGTAAAGAATTGATTGGATTGTCCATTTATAATAAGTGTAAAGAATTGAATGGATGAGAGGGAACAATTCTTATTTAAGAACCAAGTTCTTAGATTATACTCGCTTCGTTCCAATCAATTTCACACATTTACTTTATCACGTAGACCAATGCACGTTTTCTTTTCTCTATATCTTTAGTTACATATTACTAAAAATTACTCCCACCGTTCCAACGAATTGTATACATTTGTTTTTTTGACACTATCTATAAGTAGGATGAATTTTCGATACTTCTAATGTATAAGATAAAATATATTCATGTGAGATATTGTTTAAATCGTCTAATCGAATCCACTATGAATATCAAATTTTTACAATTTTTCGTAATACGTAACTAAAAATATAGACAAAAGAAAACGAGTATCGACGTACGTGCATAAAGCAAATGTATACAAATGGTTGGAACGGAGGGAGTATAACAATTTGATATTCATGATGCAATCGATTAGACAATTTAAAGAAAATATCGCATGACTATATTTCATCATATATATTAAAAGTTATGGGGTTATTTCGTGGGAATAATCTCAACTATGCGTGTGATTCTTAAATTAATCAAAATTATACGTAATCTCATTTTAATATGAATTACGCCTTCATTATTAAAAAATAATGACCTACTACCTGTTACGGGTGTAGTCGTGCTATGGGTGACCGACTATCTGTTACACCTTCCTTATTCAACTCTTCTTCTGATTCACATTTCGTATTCATTTTCGGTCATAAATAAAAAACAAAAAAAATCCGAAAATTCATCTTCAATTTTTTTTCAATTAGTCTTATAGAAGTTATGAAAAAATGTTATTATTGTAATTTTGACTTTCACGATGACCGCAACGGATCTAATAAAATCCTAGAAAGCTACAACAAGTCACTATGACCGGTAATAGCGTGGTTCATATTAAAATGAGTTTACGTATAGTTTAGATTATTTTAAGAAGCACACGCATAGTTGAGATTATTGTCATGAAATAACTATTAGAAATAATGCAAAGACAATATTTGACCATTGTTGCATAATAAGGGTATCTCCCATCAAGTAGTATATTGACACCAATTTTCATGATGATTATGAATATCATTATCTTCATAGTAATGACAATTCATTTCCTATCATAAATTGATTTTGATACCCTTTGATTTTAGTCTCGTATTAGTCTTATATAAAGTGATACAGTATAAGAGAATAAGAGAATGAGTATGAGACATATTATCAAATACTCCATCATCCAAATCTCTTCGATAAATTCTGAGCATACTATCGAGTTCCAACTCCTTGTGGTTAAGTACACAACCTAGAGGAGTGTTGTGTGACCTTTGGGGGCGACGCTCATATCGATTTGTACCGTAGTCGAGACGATTTCGTTTCTCATTCAGTGGCCTTCATATCACGACACAACAACCTATATATTTCTAAATATATATTTGCCCCTATAGTACTGTGACTCAATATTTCCAACAATAGCCCAAAGTTATATCGATGATTCTTCTCACCTATGAATAATTCGTAATAACCAAATGTATGGAATTGATTGGAACGGAGGAAGTAATAATATTGTTGATTACTAAAGAAAATTGCATGTAGGTCTCAATTTAAAACAAAAGAAAAAGTTCTTCCACTAAGATCAAAAGTTCTTCACAAATTCTTGTTTGTGACGGAGATATCCGTCACAAACAAATGACGGGCCAAGTAGATAGCATTTGAGGGGAAAAGACAAAAGTGAGGTTGGTAGGACCTTTGTCCTTTTCCCCTCAAATGGTATCTATTTGACCCGTCTTAAGGTTGCGACGGATATATCCGTCGCAAGAGAGACCAACTGAAAGTTCTTATACTCAGAAGATGGTGATAAAGTGATACATGAGATGACATTGGAATAACTTATTTTAAAATTCTTTCATTGTGATTGCTCTAACATCACTACTTTTAAGGTTTTGAGAAAATGAAAAATATTATTGATGATTTGCAAGAGTATACTCCGTATTACGTACTCTTTCACATCTAATCCAAGCTTTACATAGGGTCCATTTTTCTCCTCATACAAGTGAGCCCTATGTAAAGCTTGGATTGGATGTAAGAGAGTAACTATTAATACACCTAAGATCTTGATATCCAATGCAATACTCTCTCCGTTTAAGATCAATCATAACATATTCCTTTTTTTGACGTTCAAGTTCAATCAACACATTTTCATTTTAGTCTATGTTTTAATACGAAGTATTAAACGAATACTTTAAACCTACATATTTATATAAAAGTCACTACTTACCCCGCTTATTTATATTTTAATAATAAACATTTCGTTTCTTAAAATTTGTACAAAAAACAAATGTATTGATTGATCTTGAACGGAGGAAGTACAATATATGCATACTTGTTAACAAGAGGAACAAATAATCCAGGGATAAACAAATTATCTAGGGACGGAAGCTATACAATACTCTGTGGAAATATGTTGATACTAGGGATATTTACGTGATATTCTTCGCATGCTCCCGCATGCAAGACGAATGATCGATCCCCCTGAAGAGTCCGATCTTTAGAGCACGATCCGTGAAGCACGCGTGTGAGAGCGGTTTGGTGAGAGAATCTACAAGTTGGTCGTCTCCCGAAATGTGTCAGACCCGGAGGGCGTTATTAACAAGTTCCCGAAGAAAGTGGAAAGTTAATGCAAGGTGTTTCATACAAGAGTGGAAAGTAGGGTTAGCGGAGTAGGGGGTGGCATTGAGGTTGTCGCAAAGAAGTACCGAGGGTTATATATTGGAAAGTGTAGCTCAATTGGGAAGTTGTCGCAAAAAAAGTACCGGGGGTTTAGATATTACTCCGTGTTATGGATGGGTCTATACTAGTGTTGTAAAAAGAGAAAATTGAAAGCAATGAGGCGCATATTTTTTTGTGCCGGTGCAGCAAATTGGAAAGCACAGATTTATACTCCGTAGTACTCAAGTCGAACCTATCTATATACTCCGTACTTTATGCACAAGTTTTAAAAAGAGTGTTGGTCGTCGCAGTACACGTTTTACTCGATGGAGTAGGATATTTCCAATTTTGGCCCTCTCATTTTCACTCCCCTCAAAATCTATCTTTTTTTCTCCTCTCCTTTTTCCTTTCTCCTATTCTTGCTTCAATTTGACTAAACGTAATACATCATTTTTTTTAACTTTTACGCAATACATTTTTTTTAACTTTGATATTTTCTTTCAACTTTGACGGGTATATTTGTTTTAAATTTGATGCACTTCATATTTTTTTAATCTTTGACATAATTTATTTTACTTTGCTAACGCATTATGTTACTTTTACCACTTACTTTTTTTTTCCAACTTTGACGCAATACATTTTTTTAAACTTTGACTTTTTTTTTTTTTTCAATTTATTGCCACAATACGTTTTTTTTTTAAATTTTGACTGTACTACATTGAGTAAAAAAGACCTTGGAAACGCCTATCTATTTTTTAACTTTGGGAAAAAACCTAATTTTATTTCCCTACACAAATTTCTATATATTCTTTATTTAATTAAAAAAATATATTAAAACTATAATAATTATTAATACTCCGTAATAATTGCTTCTCTCTCCTCAAGTAGCACTTACTTAACCCGTTTTAATGAGACCAACGGTTCAAAGTTAAAATGATTTAAACAACGTTTCATTTGGTTAGATTTCACGATTTTTATTTTACTTCCTATAGTCTTAATTTATCTTCCCATTTCAATTTGACACCAGAATTTTTTGGGAGTACTCTTTACCGTCGGCGCTTTACTTCTTACCGTCGGCGTTAATTACGTAAAATGACGACTTTGTCCTTGGTATTTATCCTCGAAATAATATTACTTTAACATTCTATAGATTATTGATTTATTAAAACTCGATAATAAAATCGTCCTTTTCGATTATCGTAATAAACCAAAACCGACTTCCTATATAGTTAATATATGGAATTACGCAAAATGACGAGTTCTCATTTACAATTAATTCTCGAAATATTTTTACATTTACATTTTATAGAGTATCGGTTTATTAGAACTCGATAATAAAACCGTTTTTTAGATTATTGTTACGCCTCCGGTTTTAAACAATTAATTAGATTAATTAACGACTTAATACAATTTAATAAACATAATTAACAACTACGAGTAATACGAAAATTAAATCCTAATTAATCTACGACAAGTCGACAATCAAGATTTATTATACAAATCGCTGCAAATTAAAAGAAAAAAAATTCGGAAATGGGTCGGGTCGAGTGAGTTTTTCGACCCACCAAAGGGTCGTATTATTTTCTTTATAATACTTGAAAGTTTTGAGAAATAGTTCAAGTATAATATAAATCTTCCAATGATATAATAGTATAAGGTGGTGAAATTGGTTATATTGACAACATTTCATGTGACTCGGGTTGGGTTGGTCGAAAATGTTCATCGACCCAATTTTTTTTCCTTTTTTAATTTGCCAATTAGCTTGTTGATGTTGGTGTAGTGGTTAAATCATTTGCCTTTTAGTCAATAGGTCAGGGGTTCGACCCTTCTTAATAGCATTTTGTTTGTTAACTTATTTTGTAAATTTTCAAAAAACAAATGTGTAAACAGGTGGATTCGAAACCGAGTCACTTGTATAAAATGTTGTCAATATAACCAATTACACTACCTTATACTTCATATTTTATATCATTGGAAGATTTATATTATACTTAAACTATTTCTCAAAACTTTGGTGGGTCGAAAAACCCACTCGACCCGACCCATTTCCGGATTATTTTCTTTTAATTTGCATCGATATGTATAATAAATCTTGATTGCCGCCTTGTCGTAAATTAATTAGGATTTAATTTGCGTATTACTCGTATTTGTTAATTACGTTTATTAAATTGTATTAAGTCGTTAATTAATCTAAACTGTTTAAAACCGGAGGCGTAACGATAATCGAAAAAAACGGTTTTATTATCGAGTTCTAATAAACCGATACTCTATAAAATGTAAATGTGATAATATTTCGATAATTAATTGTAAGGGAGAACTCGTCATTTTACGTAATTCCATATACTAACTATATAGCTAGTCGGTTTTGGTTTATTACAATAATAAAAAAAGACGGTTTTATTATCGAGTTTTAATAAACCGGTAATCTATAAAATGTAAAAGTAATATCATTTCGAGAATAAATAGCCGGGGCAAAGTCGTCATTTTACGTAATTAACGCCGACGGTAAGAAGTAAAGCGCCGACGGTAAAAAGTAGTTCCAAATTTTTCTTAATGCATATAAAATGACAAATATAAGAAATATTGAGGATAAAATGGTAAATGAATGTAAATAAATAAGAATTATGGTGTAAAATGTTGTAAAATGGGTAAATAGTAATGGTGCATTTTTAAGTAGCTATTGCAATAGAACTCAAAAATAAGTTCTTCCATTATCATGTACTCCCTCCGTTCCAATGAATTGTTTGCCTTTGGTTTTGACACTAAGGGGAAAAGATCCAATTAGAACGTGACATGTGGAGCCAATGATCAAATTACATACAAAAAACATTCCTAAAATAGAAAGGCAAACGATTCATTGAGACACCCCAATATGGAATAGGCAAATAATTCATTGGGACGGAGGGAGTAATATATTGACAATTTCTATATTTAACAACTTTCAATTACTCGTACAATGGAAGAACTTATTATTTTGTTTTTAAATGAGACTCATTCTTATTTTTTCTCCAATCAAATTATTTTATTTTTTCAGAAAAATGCAAGAACTTTATAATATAGAGTTCTTGGTGACCAACTCAAAACAAAAACCGCTACCACAATGGGTGGTTCTTACCTTGAAATGGTTAATTAAGATCTTTATTCATAAAATTCTTCCATTGCTTTGGGTTTGTTAATATAAAAACTCAAGTTCTTATTTAAGAACAAAGTTCTTATATTATACTCCATCCGTTCTAATCAATTCCATACATTTACTTTATCACGTACATAATGCACGTTTTCTTTTGTCTATATTTTAAGTTACATATTTCTAAAAATTATAACAATTTGATATTCATGATGCACTCGATTAGACAATTTAAACAAAATCTCGCATGCATGACTATATTTTATCATATATATTAAAAGTTATATCGATGATTCTTCTCACCTATGGATAGTGCACAATAACCAAATGTATGGAATTGATTGAAACAGAGAGAGTAATAATATTGTTGATTACTAAGAAAATTGCAAGTAGGTTTCAATTTAAAACAAAAGAAAAAGTTCTTCCACGAAGGTCAAAAGTTCTTATAATTAGAAGGTGGTGATACATGAGGTGACATTGGAAGAACTTATTTTTAAATTCTTCCATTATGATCGTTTTAACATCACTACTATTAAGGTTTTGAGAAAATGAAAAATATTAGTATTAATGATTTGCAAGAGTATACTCCGTATCACGTACTCTTTCACATCCAATCCAAGCTTTACGTAAGGTCCACTTTTCTCATCACAAAAGTGAGCCCTACGTAAATCTTGGATTAGATGTAAGGGAGTAACTATTAATACACCTAAGACCTTGATATCCAATGCAATACTCTCTCTGTTTAAAATCAATCGTAACATATTCTTTTTTCGGACGTTCAATTTCAATCAACACATTTTCATTTTAGTCTACTCCGTATGTTTTAATACGGAGTATTAAACAAATACTTTAAACCTTACATATTTATAGAAAAGTCACTATTTACCCCACTTATTTATATTTTAATAATAAACAATTCATTTCTTAAACTTTGTTCAATACTTATTAACAAGAGGAACAAATAATCTAGGGACGGAAGTTATACAATACTCCGTGGAGATATGTTGATACTAGGGATATTTATGTGATATTCTTCACATGCTCTCGCATGCAAGACGAATGATCCCCCCCGAAGAGTCCGATCTTTAGAGCACGATCCATGAAGCACGCGTGTGAGAGCGGTTTGGTGAGAGAATCAACAAGTTGGTTGTCTCTCGAAATGTGTTAGACCTGGAAGGCGTTACTAACAAGTTTCCGAAGAAAGTGGAAAGCTAATGCAAGGTGTTTCATACAAGAGTGGAAAATGGGGTTAGCGGAGTAGGGGGTGACATTGAGGTTGTCGCAAAACAAGTACCGAGGGTTATATATTTGGAAAGTCCCGAGGGTATATGTTTGGAAAGTGGAGCTCAATTGGGAAGTTGTCGCAAAAAAAGTAATGGGGTTTAGATATTACTCCGTGCTATAGACGGGTTTATATACTAGTTTTATAGTGTTGTAAAAGAGAAAATTGAAAGCAACGAAGAGCATTTTTTTTGTGCCAGTGCAGCAAATTGGAGAGCATAGATTTATACTCCGTAGTACTCAAGTCAAACCTACCCATATACTTTATGCACAAGTTTTAAGAAGGGTGTTGTCTTTGCAGTACACGTTTTACTCGACGCAGTAGGAAGATTTTCCAATTTTGCCTCTCTCATTTCTCCTCCCCTCAAAATGATCTTTTTTTTCATAGTTACTCATCGCAGTACCGTTTTTACTCGACGCAGTACTTATTTTTAGCTAAATTTCCATTTGATACTCTTAACCAAACATTTTTCTCATACCTAAAACCTAGTATCCTCTCTAATTGTAAACCTAAAACCTCATATCCTCTCTAATTGTAAACCTAAATATTTTCTTGTTTATCAATTTCGGAAGATTTAATCTAAATTTAATTGAAGAATTGGTATTGAATAGTTTAATTAGCCTCAAATTACTAAAAATGAATGTTTTGATTTTTTGTTCCAAATTAGGGTTTAAAGAATGTAACCCTCAAATTTCCATTAGATTGGCAGTCCATTCCTACAATTTTTATACTCCCTCCCCACTACAATGATCTTCCCACTTCATAATGACACATTGATTAAGAAATGGGTAATGAGAGGTGGTAAATTGTTGGGTGGGGTTCAAGATGTCAAATCATAAAAAGTAATCAATAGGAAGATAGTATAATGGATGAATGAGGAAAGTTTTGAAGTGGGAAAATCTTAGTGGAGTTTCCTTTTAAGGAAAGTGGGAAAATTTTAGTGGTGGGGAGGGAGTACTTCGTATATGTTTTTTCTTTAATCATCCACTGGGTATGCCCTATTATTTCATATCATCTTATTTTTTGAAATTTACAATATACGGTGTATTTCTCGACGTAGTACCGTCTTAATCTTTTATAAACTTATCGTCGTAAATATTCAATTTTTTTTTATGAATGTAATATCGTCTTATATCATTTAAGATATATCACCGTCACCGTATTGCATTAACAAATTAAAAAAAAACGTATTTCGTCAACAAATGAAAAAATTTGTACTGCATCCGGTTTCCTTTTGGCACATTGCCGAGACGCGTTTTACACAAGCGATATCTTTCATTTTACATTAACAAAAATTATAAAAATTTTATATTCTTAATGTGCTCATAAAGACGAATCAAACAAAATCCCACAGGACTATATTCTCACTTATAGATTGTCGAGAATATCGAAGATTCCCCTCAAGTGTGAATAGTGTCAAAAAGTGAAATGAGACAAGTGAAATTGAATGGAAGGAGTATGTTTGAGTAAAATAAATGAGAGCGAAGATAGAGAGGAGAAAATAGAATTGAGCAGCAAAAAATGAATAAAACAATTTGAGGGAAGGGGAAATGAGAGGGATAAAATTGACAAGTTGGTACTGTAGCGAGTAAAAATCGTACTGCGAAAAACAACACCCATTTTTTTTCTCCTCTCCTTTTCATTTATCTTATTCTTCTCTCTATTTGACTCAACGCGGTGTTATCACTTTTTTTACTTTTACGTAGTACATTTTCTTTTAACTTTGACGGAGTAAATTTGTTTTAAATTTGACGCAATACATTTTTTTAAAACTTTGACTCAGAACATTTTTTTTCAATTTATTGCCACAATACGTTGTTTTTTTTAAAAATAATTTTGACCGTACTACATTGAGTAAAAAAAGACTTTGGAAACACCCTATCTATTTTTAACTTTGAAAAAAAACCTAATTTCAAATAAATTCGTAATTGTTCAATAGTAATCTTATGAAAAAAACCCGTATCCATAATTGTTCAATAGTATCATAATTGTTCAATTATAATTGTTCGTAATTGAAAAAAAAACCTAATTTCAATAGTAAACTCGTATCCATAATCTTATGAATTGATAAATTGAATGATTTGTATAGTTAGAATTGAAGGCAATCAATGATGATTGAAAATTTTGAATGATTTCTACAATCCTAATTTCAATAATTAATGATAATTAATAGTTCATACTTGTTCATCAATCAAACTCGTATTCAAAGAATTATAAATAAATTATTTATAAACTCGTATTCAAAGAATTAGAAATTACGCCCTATAGTTGATTATTATAGTTGTATATTTAGAATTGAAATGAATTGATGATGATAATTGAAAAAAATGGATGATTTCTATGGTTAACGTAGAGAGAAGTTTGGATGATTTCTAGGATTAGAGAGTAATAGAAAAAAAAAAGCACAAAAAGTATATTAAATGTACAAATACGTACTCCCTCCAATTTTTAATGTTTGCCACATTTGATGAATATATGTGAGAAGTATTATACTGAAAGGGGGCAAACATTAAAACCAGAGCGAGTATTTGCTTAATATTAAATGTAAAGTTGATAGTGACATACTGACATTTATGTAAATACATAAAATTTAAAGAATTTATCTGATATTAAAATAAGAGTAAATTAGAAATTACTCCATTCAAAGTTGCGGTTTTTAAAATTTACTTCCTTATGATTTTTTTTTTAATATTTTACACCAAAAAGATGCAAAAGTTCAAAATTTACTTGCAATTCTATATTCCGACGAGTATTTCCGGCGAGTTTGATTTTTTTTGCCTTTTCCCTATTTTTAATACCGAAATTGCCCCTGTCTTCATCTTACTCTTCTTCCCCCTCCCCTTATGGTCTCATTTGTAAAAAAATCTTCCTTATGCTGTCATTTGTAAAAAAAAAAAGAAAACAAAATCTCCACCATTGGAATCGTCCCTAAAATAGTCACTTCGAAGGTTTGCAAGTCGGTTATTGTACTGCAAGTCGGAAAGTAAAAATGAATAAGAGGTGGGGTGGGGGAGGGGGCGTACGATAAAAGAAGGGCAAATCGGTCAATAAAAACATAAACTCGTCGGAATTTAGAATTGCAAGTAAATTTTGAACTTTTGCATCTTTTTGGGTGTAAAATAATAAATTTTTTTTATAAGGAAATAAATTTTAAAAACCGCAACTTTGAAGGGAGTAATTTCTAATTTACTCTTAAAATAATGATTAAAATGAAAATGGGTATCTGAACATCAAAAAAAAGGAATATGAGTAGATTTGATTTGAACATAGGACTAGTCAGTAGTCAATGTGATTTGATTTTTAAGTTATACAGTGATTTGATTTTTAAGTTATACACCAACTTGAATCAAATCATTTTTTCTTATGGTTTGGCCATGTAATAATTGGTCGTTCGTCGATGACATGAACCAAATTGAGCCGAATTTCAGGATGAAGAAGAAAATGGAAAATCGGAAACACAACTTTTTATTCAACAATAATAACAGAAGACATTACAAAACACAATAACGCTCACAAATGGGAGTTTTATTAACCCTCATTGGAGTCTGATAGAAGTACTCGTGTACATTACAAAACAGAATCGGGATAGATTAAATTAAATGATGATTAATTATACTAATAATAATAATAGTATTAGTAATCAGCAATATAATAATAGTCGTAATACGTAGTAGTGGTAGTTAGATCCTTGATTAAGAATTAAGGGCACTTGGGTCCACCCTCCTGGGTCTTCCAGTTGTTGTAGCAAGGGCAAACTTCCTTGTTCTTGTAGAAGCCTGGAGGAACGCAGAGGCACTTTTTGCAGCACTTCCTGCAGAATAACATGCACGCCCTGTGGTACTGCGTCTTTGAGCATCTCCTCCTACACTCCGGTAGGCACTCTGTATATTTTAAACCCATTACTACTCCATTAGCAAAGGACAACAAGTTATTCATTACGTAGTAAGACCTTGTCACCACCCTAACACAGCTTAATTAATATGAACGAGAGATAGGGAGCGATGTGTTAATTAATTAATTAATTAATGAGTTAGTCGACTTACGTTTAGGCTTCAAACTCCCTTCTCCATATGCCGATCCCGCCATTACCTGATTCCAAGTTCAATGCTCAATACATCTTTCTACTTTATGCAAATTGCGAATGTGCGGCACGGCACCACATCCAAGATTTAATCGTATTCAAGGAGGAAAGAGAGTATTATTATTATTATTATTATTATTATTATTATTATTATTAGGATTTTTCAATGAGTACATTATAAAAAAACATAGTATTATAGTAAGATTTACCAGTATAATTCTCCAATTATGGTAATTTTGAGCTTAAATTTTATTTTGTCATGAGATGTGCTTGTAATTGTTTCTTATCATGTGCCCATTGAACACATTTTAGAAATATCTTATTATTATATTATACGAGTATTTAAAAATATGTTAGAAAAATATTTACACCATCCATCTCGTACGGAGTAATTAGTTTCCAAATTAAAATACTGAAAACGTACTTCTATTTATGTGAAATACTACCTCCATTTTTCAAAAAAAATCACACAATTTGCTCATTATATGTGACAAGTAGTTTCATGAAATGGGACTATTTTAGTGGGTCAGAGACTCAGAGTGAGTGGAATCATAGAAACAACGGACACTGCATATATAATACGAGTAAGGATTAATTGTTTGACCGAAATGAAACGTAGTTGGGATCTTAGAAGGTGATTCAGAAATCAACATTGTGAACATGGTAATAACTGTGAGAGAGGAGTACATTTCTTTCTTTCTTGTACTAGGAAAGTATAAGATGTTCACATTTGCTGTGAATGAAACTTTCCAATAACAAAAAAAAATACTTATACATCAGATACGGAATATAAAGAAGCAAGTAAACCGTGAAAAAAGAAGAAGGAAATAGTAGGAGTGAATGGTAAAGAGAAATGTACCTGAGTGGCAAGCATGGAAATGAGAATAATAGCCAAGAGGAGGAGTGGTAGGACCTTGATGTTAGCCATTTTGTGTTTGTTTGAGAGGGATGTTAAAAGGGGTTTTGATAGGACGGACAAGGGAGATTAGAAGATCGAGTGCGTATAAGTTGGTGTTTTGTGGGAGATATTTATAGGTAAGATGGGTCCATCCAACTATAGATCCAAGTGAAGAACAAATTTGAGTGAGTATGAGTATGAGTATGAGTATTTTATTTTATATATTTGCTTCCATCCCCGCAAATTTGGGTTAGCTTGTCAGCCCGAATGTGGGTGAATTGGTGATGGATCTAAATTGTACTCGTAGTTATGTTGCCTCACAGTCACACTTATTATCAATTTTGTTTTACAACTATCCTAGGGTCTTACATAATTCACGCCAGCCTTTGTAACGTCGCATACAAAATGGTAAACAAGGTGCAAGAATTGTGTCTTCCTCATATCATCTCGAAAACACAAAGTGAATTTATCTTGGGTCATCAAATCATCGAAAATATCGTCAACTTTTAAGAATTAATTCACCATATGCGCAGAGTTGCAGAAAGTAGAAAAGAGAGGTTGTATAGTAATTAAAATCGACCTAGAAAAAGCTTATGAGAGGCTTCGATGAGATTTCATACGGCTCACACAGTCACACTAATTGATATGGGACCCACAAGTATTACTCAGAAATAATACCATTGTAGAAAAATAAGGACTAACCTTTATGCGGAAGCGATCAGATCGTTGTGTTCACTAATTGTCTACTACCATATATGAGTAATTATTAATTGTACCTCCGGTGACTACTAGAGTCCCGGTATATGTCCATGCCCAAATCCTAAGTCTCATATTGATGGTGGACAACATCATAGGTGTTTTATAGTATTTGTGTATATCTTTTTTTTGTGAGAATGTGAGAATTTTATTTCATAACTTACAAATTTACATCAACCAAACCACCAATATAGTCATAAGGTGGTAACAGACATCACATAAAAAATCACTAGACTAATGAAATAGTAGCCTAGTCATACTATTAAAATCCTTCTGCGTCATCTTCTGTTGTTGTAGTAGGTTCCTAAGCTGGCCTCTAATCCTTTTTTGTATGTCGAAAATCAGTTTAGCAGGCCTAGGCAGAAAACCATCACATCTTGCCTTATTCCTCTTCATCCAGGAATGATGTGCAAAATCTGCAAAGACCATGTCTTGTACTCTACCTTGAGGTGTCCCTCCCTTCGTCAAGTTGTACTTAGGATGTTTGGGGAAGGTATCAGCAATCCATGTCGATCTCAAGTCCCATCCTAATTTGTTTACTTTAATCACATTCCATAATTAGTGGTGTGGACATGACATAGGTCCACCCCGACGAGGCCACGCGCGGGTTTGGGCGGCGAAATGTTTCCCATGTGAGATAGTTCTCGGGTTGAAATTTAAGTCGAATTAGGAGTCGCCACCGAACTTTGTGGGAGTTCGGGCCCGTTCGAACCCACTCTATATCTTAGTGGGCCGTGTACAAAATACGGCCCATTCGGATCTCAGAGTTTATGGGGTTCGTCCCTTTGCATTGCGATACCGATACCGTCATTATCGGATATCGTGTATTGATTGACTCTCGTGCGCCAACGGTTTCGGGCATCCGGAAACCGAGGTTCTGAGTAAGGGGTGAGGGTACGTGTTGGGAAGCCCATAATGGACACCCAACCCCGCCCGCACTTAGCGGCCTCGACTAAGACATAGTTTGATTTTATAATACGCGCGTTAGTGATTCGGTGGAATGATATGCGAACAACGTTTTACGACATGCATAGAAGAATCGAATAGGTTGCTACGTCGATTTAATGCATTTAACTCACGTCAAAGTGGTTTAGCATGCGAGATTCATTTGTAAACGGTAAACGCAAACAAACAAAAGCAAAGCAAAATGATAAATAGGTTACAAGTTACACGGGCGGAAATACAACCCGGACAAAACTAAATAACGAGCCAAGTCGAAATCGCAAAATAGTAACGGTGACATTGAATGGATTAGTATAGATAATACGATGCATGGTTTTTGAAAATGTAGGCACGTGATTGACTGTACACATGTCGACTGAAGTCGTAAAATATTTGACGAGGCAAAAATGACGTTCATGAATTCACGTTCTTGTATAAAACGAACCACTCGACCGAGTCATGGGTGGGACTCGGTCGAGTGGCCCTATACAGACCCCTATGCCTCATTTTTGAAGGGTCACTCGATCGAGTGAGCCAAAGCACTCGATCGAGTGCCCTCTGTTCGAGGTGTAGCTCGATTTCGAAATGGTGGCTATAACGAAATTTATAATTTGTTTAAAATCGATTGTCAACCGAGTCGAATATAAATATGGCATAATTTATATTCGGCTCGGTTTTCGGTACCCGTAACATTTTTTATTATTACGAGACCGGCATCGGGATTTTTGAAAAGAGTGTTATAAAATCGTTTTGGATCGGATTAGGACGAAATTAATTTCCCTTCGCGTTACGACATCTTTAATAATCCTTACGGATTATGTGATGCTCGGTTTACCGTCAACGGGTTTCGTACCAATTTTTGAAAATGGTATCGGACGCGTTCAACTACGTACCACCACGATCACATTATGCCCTCAAGTGCTTAGGGCGGTGCTCCTCGAAAGGGCACTACCACTCTCGCGACTTGTAAAGAGGTTAAACGGACTTGGAGCGGTAGTCGTAATTAAATGCGTTCAATCCGAGAATGATTTATAAATTAATATGTACGCGGTATTTATTTAATTATGACGATAAATAAATAAACGATAGTAAAAATGTTAGTGTACGAAAATTAAAATGGTTAGTAACGAAGTATAAATGTTAGTAACGAAATAAAAATGTTAGTATTAGTACGTATCGTTATTATCGATTAATTAGTATACGTATACATAAGTATATATATATATAGAAAAACGAAGGAGAAAGAAGAGAGAAATAGATGTCGGGTTTGTATATTACACCCTAAACCTACATGCTTTTGCTTCTCGGAATAGGGCTCGTCAAATGGTGGCAAAGTCACGGGAACGTCGAGATATGTAGGAGAGTTATGGTGTGTGTGGTTTGTAGAGAGGATTGTTTTTTTTGTTTTTACGAGTTTTGATCTCGGTATGTGTGTAAATGTGTGTGTAGGGTTGATGTCGAGATGATGAATGCTTAAAGGTGAAATGATGGCTGAAAATGTGAGGGTTTTTGAAGTAGTAATGGCTAAGAAAAAAATTGTGTTTATGTTGTGGGGTGACGGGGTATTTATAGAAAAAATACCCCGGTTTAGGGTCACTCGATCGAGTGGCGCGGGTGCACTCGATCGAGTGCCCGGTTTGGGTCCAACTTGGCCGGTTTATGGCCTTACTCGACCGAGTGGGTGTGAACCACTCGATCGAGTGGGTCGGAAAGGAGGGAGTGTAAATATGGAATGATTTGTTGCCTTTTTGAATGGAATTTAGTTGTTGAGGCTAGCTTCTAGAACCGCACTTGGTTGGTTTTTGCGTCAGATTCATCTTTGACCGGGTTTTGACCCGGTCGCTAAAAGACGGTTTTATTTCCGGTGACGATTTTGACCCAAATTAGTCTCATTTTATTGGAAACGACCCACTGGGCCTGAATTTGAGATCAGTTTTGTGAGGTTTGTACTCCGCTAAAAGCCCATGCCAGACATTACTGATTCCGAGGCCATATTCGAGCGCGTTAAAGCATGTTTGCGTCCGATCATCATCGGGTGTTTTTTGGAAACTGCTATAGACACCTAGCGGCCAAATGTGGGTGTCTATAGGTGGATAACAATTTCTCTATAGCACATACAACATTGTCTTCATTGCTGCAATGCTACAACATACAACATTTCTCTATAGCACACACATAAAAGTCTTAGACGCCTCTTGAGCCGCCTCTTGAGAGAATATTACTTTCAGAGCAATGTTATCTGTCTCGTTCTTCCACGGAGGCAGAATTCCGTGTTGTCGCGGATACAACAATGAAATAGTTTGGTTGCAATATCTTCTTTCCGAGCTTAATGTCTCGTTTCTATTTTGCCTATCATTTGTTGTGACAATCTTAGTGTTACTTACTATTAATCGAACCTAGTTATTCCTTCTCGTATGAAACATATTGTGTTACCTTTTTTTTGTTTTCGTCCAAAAACATATCTCCGAAGGCGTCCTACGTGTTCAACACATCTCCTCGGATGATCAGTTAGCTGATGCACTCACCATACCGCTTCCCCGGTCGCGTCTCTATCCTATTTGATTCAAGAGTGGTTTATCGGCATGATCGTTCATCTTGCAGGAGCGTGTTAAAGAAATTCTATAATCTTAATTTTTTTGTAGGGGAAACGCGAGTAGGATTTTATTAAATTAATCTCCCCTGAGTCAATAAGGCCTTGCAGAAAATTGGACCCAAATAAGATTTCATCCCCAGCTGACAGACAAAGCCGAGCAGTCAAGTGGGCGATAGTATTACCCATACGTTTCACATGCACACTCTCACTACGAGAAAAAGAACACAACAAAGATAAAATTTGATCCCACACATAAACCAATTGTGCTCCTGATGACCGTTCTGCGGGTTCATAGCATTGATAACCGATAATGCATTACTCTCGATGACGCTAATCCCGCCCTTCGTATCCTGATTATGTAGCAAACCAAAAATCATAGCCTAGGCTTCCACGGTTTCTACCGTCTACACCGCACATGTTCTCGAGTTGCCAGCCTTCACCACGACCCCATGAGCATCCTTGAGCACGAATCCCCGCCCAATTTCCTCATTCCCAAACATAGCTGCAGTGTTTAATTTATACCATCCATCAGGAGGTCGTAGCCACCAAGCATGTCCCCCCTCGAGTCGGACTGCACAAGTGACTCTACTAAGCCCATGCACATTACATATTCCCGAACAAAGCGATCCAGACCCACTTTAGTCACGTGCAGCGGGGGTTGGGTCTCCTGAAAGAGCATACAACTATGCTACATCCATGTCGTCTAATTAAGCTAGTGTCATGAACTGGGTTGTCTAGCTTTTAGTGACCCTCTCCAGGACCCACTTACCCACATCACATCAAGCTCCTCGTGGCATAGTCGAAGATAGAAGTTGCAACCCTAAGCCGACTCATATACTACTAGAGGCCGAGCAATGGAATAAAGCGTGGGTATCAGTTTCCACAGCTGTGGTGCACGTGCAACACATCTCATCGTCCCCTATGTGGCGGTCACATAAAAGCTTTCTAGTTGATAAAATTCCGGTGCAAGAACGTCAAACGAAGTGCTTTAGCTTCGGAGGGACCTCTATGTACCATATATACTTCCATAATTCCCTCATTCCCCCCGAACCACCAGTAGGAGAGTGTCGACCAAAACCACCTCTAGCAAGCCTATACACGAAGCTCACTGAAAACAACCCATCCCGAGATGGCCACCAATTGAGTTGATCATCAGGTAGCTCATGGTTTAATGGGAGCGAGAGAACATCACGGACTTCGTCGGGACGGAGAGCCGCATTCAATTTGTGAACATCCCACCTGTCATGCTCATAGTCAATGAGAACAACCACTCTCAATCCAGGATCAACCTCAAGATTAGGACCCGTGATACGGCTTGACGTTTGTCTCGGAAGGTAGACCTCGGTCCAGACATTAATTCTAGCACCATTTCCCACTCTCCACTTCAACCCTTTTAGTAGAAAGTCCTTAGCACCCCAAAGGGTTCGCCAACAATAACTCTGGTCATACCCTCTTCGTGCTGGTAGTTCGGACGTGTCGGACCGTGCTTCGTGCTGGCCCAGACGTGCTTCGTGCCCCAAAAAATCGTGCCGTGCTAAGCACGGCCCGAACTTGAATCAACTCGCCGAGGCCCGACCGTGTCGTGCTCGGGCCGAGTTTTGTGCCTGGGTCGTGCCTGGTCCAATTTTCTTTTTTTTAAATCCCTGTTTTCGCCTTTGCGATGAAATACAATTGCGATTTTCCATCCAGATTTGTACAAAACGTTATTAGTTATTTATTAAAAAAAAAAGAGCAAATAAATCAGAAATATAAATAAGAGAAAAGAAATTTAATATTTATTAAATAATCAACATCGATAGGTTGCGAGTACATACTGTCATACTGGAATAATCAATCTATAATTGAAGAAGTAACTACAATTTCTAAATAAAAAATTACGTAGAAGTTACAACTGAAAGTTACAACTAGAATGTACAAATAGAAACTAAAATATACAAATTGACGAAGCGTTGACGAATTCAGTGGTAGTTTCGTCAGAGTCGTTGTCACTATCTTTTAACTCCTTGCCTTGTTTTCTATCTCGTGCATCTATCCAATCTTTAAAGCACACGCAAATTTGGAGGGTCTCGGAACCCAAAGATGTATGTCTATCATCTAACACCCTCTTAGCGGTACTGAAACAGCGTTCGGATGCAACAGATGAAACTTGAATGGCGAGAAAGTCCTTCGTCATAGCGGACATCACCAGCAGAAGTTTAGTGTGTTGTTTCCACCAAACCGTAAGGTCTAGGTCAACTACTGAGGTAGGTTTGTTAGTGCTGAAATATTGATATGTGTTGTACATATAATACTCGGCCAGAACAGCCGTCCTTGAAGCTCCTCCACTCAGAATTATTCCCGACATTATGTCGAGGATGTCGCCGAAGCCTGCATCCCTACTGTTGCTACTAGTACCTGCACCTGATTCAGTGTTGTTACCGTAAATAAACTCGTAAACGTTAAATAATCTAAAAAATTCGTTTCTATTATTTGTTTTATATTCTTTTAAGTCAAAATCTATGTTCATTAATTGTTTATAAGCATGAACAAAGTCTATCGCACCCTGAAATTTTCATCTGGGGTCTAAAATGGTTGTAATAAATACATAGGCTGTAGGAATATTAGAACAATATTTTAGTCAATTTTCCTCCATGACGGGTAAAAACGTGTCGTAAATATTTTTGCCTCGATATTTTCTGAAAATATTAGCAATTCTAATAATATTACAAAGGAAATAAGAGGCAGTAGTGCTATATACATGGGAGAAGGTGTTTGTCGCCTCGCTAAAGGTGCACAAGATGTCAATATACATTTCAATTTTTGACCAATCATCATAAAAAATTGGGTCGTTGGGACAACTACGGTTCCACCGAATAGTCAGATGATCCTTATACGCTAAACAAGCACTCAACATTGTATACATTGAATTCCACCTTGTGTTATTTTCCGGGGGAATTTTCTATATTTTATACCGTTTTCTCTACAATAGTTACGCCAGTCTTGGCGCCTCCAGTGACAATTGTTCAAGTGCATAACGATCCTTTCAAATTTAGCGTGGTATTCTTTTAGACCCAAGAGACCGTCTTAAACACATAAGTTTAAAATATGACAAGCACATCGAACATGTAACAAAATACCATCTAAAAATACATTTTCTAAATGAGTCTTTACCATGTTAGCGCAAGAAGTCATAGACGTGGCATTATCAAAGGTAACATTTAATATTTTATCTCTAGTTTCGTATTCGTTTATTCCTTTCATAATAATGTTTAGTATATTTAAAGCGGTATGTGGGTATGCTAATTTAGCAAACTCTATAATTCTTTTTTGCATAACCCAATCCTCATCTAGCCGGTGAGCAGTTAAGCATATGTATGAAAAGTCGTAACCAGAATCCTATCTATCAGCTGTTAGTGATATTCTAAATGTTTTATTTTTTAACTGGGAAATAAGCTCCATTTTTCACTCCATGTATTGTTTCATTGCATTATTTTTAACGCTACGACGACTCGTTTCTTTATGAGCCGGTTGTTTGGTTTTTAAATATCTATTAAAAGCTGGGTGTTCAGCTAGAGCAAAATGTTTTTCAGTTTGAATTATCATTCTAGATAATTCGTCGACACATGTACTATAATCATAGGTGTAGTCTTGTTGGGAATTGGGTCGGTTTACAAATTGGTCAAGAGATGTTTGACCTTGTTTTTTTGGAACACATTTTTTAGCGTGTCGAGCTAGGTGACCGGTACCGGAAGCGCTTGTGGCATTTAAAATACTGCCGCATACATTACAACGAGTCTTTTTTTATCTTTACTTTAGTAAAACTTTGTCATACTACACTTGTCGTAGCCCTTGCATTTACCATTTGTTTTTCGTCATCCATTCTATCTCAGTACTGGTTTGTTCAGTTGTTCCACTTGTTTGTTGGATGTGTGAGGTTGTGAAGACTGTGTTGTGAATTGTGGTCTGCTATGTGTAGATGTGTCGGGTTTGGACGTGTATTGACTCTGTGATGGTATAAATGGTGTAAACGACAATTGTGTATAAGACGGGGGTAGCGGTGGTCTGCCCAAGATTGTTTGATCCTTGAAATTAAATTGGTAAGGTTGGTGGGACGACCCTTGGCCGGTTTGATCGAAAATGAAAGGAGTCGGGGTACCGTATTGGCTTCCGGGGAAGTAATATGACGGGATACCGGACCATTGGTTGGGGATAAGGTTAAATCCCGGTGAGCTCATATATGGACCCTGTTTGGGATGTCCGTCATGTCCCTGTGCCTTCGATTGTGGTGTTTGTGAACCGAAGGCTTGTGGTTGTTCTACGCTACCTTGACGTGATCGACTCTTTTTTGACCCAGACTCAATGTGACGTGATCATTCCGACATGATTTATATTATTTAACGGATTGAACAATTTAATAATAATTTTAGTGAAAATAATTAACAATACGATTACCAAGTTAATAAACAATTAAGATTATATTTAATTAACGATTTAATTAACAATTACCAAAAAAATGTAATTAACCAATTTTTTTTATTAACAAATTAGTCGTAAGCTAACTAATAAAAATCAACAATAAATAACAAAAATTAAGTAAATGAGATAAAGTTAGAAAATGCAAACAAATATTGGAGAATTCCGGAGATGCCGATCGAATAACGATATTCGATAGAATTTAATTAATAGCTCAAAAACCCAAATGCACCAAAAAACCCGATTCTATCAAATCGGTACTTCAATCTCGTAATTAAGCCCCGAAAAAGTCATTGACGACCTTCATACAAATTACTATATTGAAATTAGTAGTATAATTTTTATATATAATACAGAGTAGTTTTTATAAGATTAGTAATAATTGGTATAATGTTATAAAATGAGAAAGAAAGGAAAACTAGAGAGAAAATAGAGCGAGCAATATGTGAGAGAGTTATCTTATTCATGTCATTGAGAGGTATATATAGTACATCAGTAATGATAAGAGAGTTTACATATGGGTCAAAAGTCCAATGGACATTCACCTAATATGATTTCATAACACTCCCCTTGAATGTAGATTACAGAATAATATGTCTCATAAAAACCTCACTCGAAAAAAAACCTCGTGGGAAAAAAACTAGTGTAGAATAGAGTACATTATTCCTCAAACATGCATATGATGCTGCCTCATCAAAACATTTCCATGGAAAACCCAGTGGGACAAAACCATAGATAAGAAAAAAGAGTACATCGCGTGCATATATACTCCCCTTGATAGTTACATCACTCGGAAAATAACTATACTACCCATGATGTGATTATAAATCTTGATATTGAAATAACACTCATCATACTTGATAAACTCCATAGATGTCTTCGATAATTAGAAATCTATCATTGATCTTCAAATAGTTATACGGATAATATGAAGATAGACTTTGATTGTTGCGTCTTCATCCAAATATCACTTTAACATTTCAAAGTATAGTCAGATTATCAATAATTTGCATGAATATAATATGTGACTAAATTTAAACTATATGAATATGAAATGATGCAACGATGTGATAAGAAATTAATATGAAATGATATACTTAGTTTCTATATATCAGCATGATGACTCGATATGCAAACTGTATTGAATACTTTTCAATATCATCAATAAATTTGATGAATTTCAGGATTATGAGCTCATTGATACCAATAAATATGTCGACGGCCATACGGATTTATAAAATCCTTATTCAATAGGCCACTTGATATTGCGCACAAATGTGTAGCCATTTCATATCGATGTAATTTCGTAGAATCGTCATTCTACTTATATATTACTGTACACCATAAATACGCGTAATTTGATATGATAAAACTTCTTTTGTTTTACCAACTTGTCACTCACTTTCTCCCCCTAAGATGGTAAAAAAATTCAAGATAGATTGCAATCATTTACTTAACCACCTTAGAATGCGATTTATCGTATCATATACAAATAAGATTTCATTGATGGGTATTTTTGCAAGATTATGATATATTTCGGAGAGTACGTGATTCATAAAATAATTGACTTTAATGTCTGATTCTAAATGCCAAATTTTAACTTTTAATGGCTGATTTTAAATGCGAAGTTTAAGAGATCAATTTATTCACATGATAACAATCAAATTGTGAATTCTAATAGCACAAATTACTTGTATTTGATATGTGGTCTCCAAGCCACTTTAAACAATATCGATCAATTCGTAGAATTGAACTTAAAATATGTCTATTCAACCTCGAGTAATGTGCACTTGTTGATCATATATGCTTAATCAGTTCATGTTAACTTTTGATATTTGTTCGCAATTAATTGCAATAATGCATATGCGAATTGAAGTTGGCTATATCTCAATATGTACAATTTGCACTTAGGAGTACATGACAAACTATTAGATGTTAAACTTATGATTAGCTATTACTCAATATGACACAGAAATTTATATTCATCTCGCAAAATGGAACACTTCTAGTGTCTCATGTAAATTTGCAAGATTAGTCGTATGTTAATATCTTTTTGGGAAATATAACGATATATTCTATTCAAGAAATTTCTCAAATGATGAATATTTAAAAGTTACGGAGTGAGATTTCGGAAATAAAAAATTGGAGAATAATTGTGACTAAGATTATTTCAGAAATAAATACTCATAACATTAAATTTATAGGAGGATTGACTCAACTTATACCAAATTATGAAATCATCTCCAATTATAATGATTTCCCTCTCACATTAATGCGATAGGAGATCAGCTGACATTATACTAACAAATTTTCTTTTTGTCTAAGATTAACTCAATATAGGAGACCATCTCGCATTAAATTGATAGGAGACAATCTCACATTGAATCATCAGAGAACATTTCACAATATATAGAACGTAATTTACATGTGACAAAATATAACTTAGAAAATAATGAACATGATTATGAAAACTTTAACATTCTAAATTTCTAATAATAAGTATATCATCATGCATGTTATTACGTATTTGTAATACCCTAAGGATGGTTATTAGTATTTCATACTCCGCAATATAATAGGGAGTATGTAGCAAAATAGAAAGATTGTTACCATAGTTACCAAATATTACTACCATAACTACATTAATATAACAAGTTAGAGAATATACTATTATAGAAATTAAATATTTTTGATATCAAAATCTATGACTTTAGAAAATATGTATTTCGATAATCATATAATTTAACATCTAAATCATATTGTTGAAATAATATAAAGCTGTCAAATTTTCCGTTTAAAATATATTGATCACAAATAGACAAACAAAATACTAGTTTCGTAGTAACTAACTATTATGCATTGAAGTATATCTCAATCGTTAAAACGACTACATTAATATATAATTCTTTGACATAGAGATACAAATATGGAGATACCACTACAAGAAAAACAGTCCCAGGCGTCCGCTATTTTGGCGTCCTGGGCATATGGACGCCCACATGGCGTCTGAAAATACTTCCGGGCGTCCACCGTCAGACGCCAAACTTGGCGTCCGACTGAGGATGGAGGACGAAATTCAGGCCAACAGGCGTCCACAGACGGACGCCATATACCCCAAATGGCGTCCACTGTCGGACGCCAAAAGAGGAGTTACGGGCGTCCACATGGCGTCCGATAGTGGACGCCCGTCGGTTTGTTTCGGCGACAAATACCCGACCACCCCCTCTCCCCCTTCACTCTCTAAATTTTTTTTTATCTCTCTACACCCTCTCCACACTCCCTCGCCGATTCCATTCCAATTTCCTCTCCAATTTTCATACTTTTTCTTAATTTGTGGTATGTTTTCTTACTTTACTTAATTCTTATTCATTATAATTAGTTCTTATTTTTGATTGTTATCGTTATTTATTGATAGTTTGCTCGTTAATATTGTTTAGGTCTAAATTTCGATTAGGTTGATTAGTTTAGCCCAAATTCGCTTAGGTTGATTAGTTTAGTTGAAATTCGATGAGGTAGATTAGATTTGCCCATCACAATTATGAATAGGGTTTGATGAAGTTGGTTGAATTGAGCTAGAATCACCTCTAGGGCCTTCCGTGAGGTTTTGTGTGACTTAGGACGGACCAAATGGTGTCGTAATAATGCCGGATTTTCCCGAAACCACTTCTATCCTGATTGGGGTTGTAAATAGGTGTTAGTGGCGCTTTTGGAAATTTGATTTCTGCATTCGAAAATTTGACCCTTTTTTGACCTGTTTAAGCTATTTCTGTCTGACATGAGCCATGAATTGTTGTGTTTTGTTCGGTTGAATTTGGATTACTTTGATAAATTAGCTACAGTTTTTGTAAATTGGGATTAAATTGTGATTACATTTGTGAATAAATTCGGTGACTAATTTTTGTAAGGTCAATTAAAAATTAATAAGAGAGTTGCAAATTAAAAAAATGGGTTTACTTTGACGTATTAAGTTAAATTGAGGACACTCAGCTATGGAAATGAAGTTAGAGAAATTAAGTTTAAGTTAAGTGTTGATTAAATTTTCGTTTAGTAAGTTGTAAATTAAGTTACGGAAATTAAACTTTTATTTGTTATATATATTTTTTGAACATAGAAAATGAAGAGAGTTGAACGCAAATGGATGTATGAGGGTAGACTTGATAAGAAGAGACGTCCCACCGTAGAATTTTTGAGGGGTGTGGAATCATTTGTCGAGGTCGCTAAAAAGTCAGTAGACTATGCATCGAGGGGGGAGGTTAGGTGTCCGTGCACTAAATGCAAGAACATTAAATTTTTTGATGTCCTTGTAGTTAACGAACATGTCATCTATAATGGTTTTTCATCAAATTATTATAATTGGATTTGTCATGGTGAGCCAGCTCAGTCTGAGGAACCCGAAAACCGTCAAAATGAGGGGGGTTTGAGAGGTATGATAGTTGACGTAGTGGAGTGCAACTTGTTTAACAACGATAACACATATGGGAATGACTCACCCAACCAACACGACTCACCCAACCCACAAGAACCTAACCCACGAGCGAAGGCGTTCTTCGACATGTTGAACGCTTCGGAGAAACCGTTATACGGAGGGTGCGAGGTGACTTTGTTAGAAGTCGCATCTATGGTAGTCAGCCTTAAATGTGAGTTCAACCTACCCTTTGCCTGTGTCGATGGTATTGCTGCCTTGCTCGAGAGAGTAATCCCGAAAGACAATATCATGACCCGAACTTTCTACACAACCAAAAAAGTTGTGAAGGGCCTTCAACTCCCGCATCAGAAGATTGATGCTTGTCCAGATGGATGTATGTTATTTTGGAAAGACGATGCGATGCTAGATGAATGTAAGAGATGTGGTAAGGGTAGGTATAAGATGCTTGAGGGGGATATTGTTTTGAGGGGTAGAAAAGGGAAAAGCGGTGTTAGGGGTAAGAAACCGATCCCAATAAGTCAGCTTACGTACTTCCCTATTGCACCAAGGCTTCAAAAATTGTATGCCACAAAAACAATAGCGGAGCATTTGGTGTCACTTTGTGTCATCCGAGTGACGGCGAGGAGTGGAAGCGTTTCGATAGACTACATCCCCACTTTGCGTCAGAACCCCGAAATGTAAGGCTAGGGTTGTGTACTGATGGATTTGCACCTTTCGGCCAATTTGGTAAGTCGTACTCTTGTTGGCCTGTGATGATCACACCTTATAACCTACCTCCTTGGTTGTGTTTAAAACAGCCTTTCATCTTTCTATCACTTATTGTGCCTGGTCCCAAAAATCCAAAAAATCATTTGGATGTTTACTTGCAACCTGTTATTGAGGAATTGAAACAAATGTGGGAGGTAGGGGTCGAAACATATGATGTCTCTCTTAGACAAAACTTTCAGTTGAAAGCAGCTTTGTTGTGGACTATAAATGACTTTCCCGCATACGGTATGCTCTCGGGATGGTCTACTGCGGGTCAAAAAGCGTGTCCGTGTTGTATGGAAGAGAGCAAAGCTTTTTATCTCCCAAATTCTAGTAAAATTAGTTGGTTTGACTGTCATAGACAGTTCCTATCAGAGGGTCACCCGTATAGGAAGAATAAGAAGGCGTTCAAGAAGGGTGGGGTTGTGCTTGACGACGCACCTGATCGACTCCCAGGAGATGAAATATGGGAGTTGATTTCCGAGTACCCGTCCACTGTTGACGGAACCGATCAGGAGTTCAAAGACCTGAAAAAGTTGAAAAATGGTTGGTTTAAACGTAGCATATTCTTTGACCTACCATATTGGAGGACTTTGTTACTTCGTCACAATTTAGATGTGATGCATATAGAGAAAAACTTCTTCGAGCAGTTGATTCACACTGTAATGGATGTGGAGGGGAAGAGTTGTGACACTGCCGGCTCCCGACGAGATGTAAAGATTTTTTGTGACCGTCCTCAGCTGCACATAAAACGGGATGGGTCCAAACCGAGAGCCTTGTTCACACTTGACAAGGCCCAGAGAAAGGCGTTGTTGGAGTGGGTACAGAAGTTGAAGTTTCCTGATGGGTACGCCTCCGACTTCAAACGCTGCGTTGATCTTAAGAACCTAAAACTGCAAGGGTTAAAGAGTCACGACTGCCATGTCTTTATGGAGAGGTTACTTCCGGTAGCTCTAAAGCAACTTCTGCCACCGACAGTGTGGAATTCTATAACTGAGATATCTCAGTTTTTTCGAGATTTGTGTTCGTCTACAGTAACAAGTGAGGACATGACTCGGCTGGAGGATCAGATTCCACAAATACTATGCAAACTCGAGATGATCTTCCCACCGTCGTTCTTTAATTCCATGGAACATCTACCGGTCCACTTGCCCTACGAGGCTAAGGTTGGAGGACCTGTCCAGTATAGATGGATGTACCCATTTGAAAGGTACATAAATTTTTGTAACTTTATTTATAAATTTAATTTAAACATAGCTAACTTTTATTAATTAAAATACATAACTTGTTTATTTAGGTTCCTCAATCATCTGAAGAAGAAAATTGGTAACAAGGCTAGGGTAGAGGGTTCTATTTGTAATGCATATTTGACAGAAGAGATTGCGAACTTCTGCTCCCTATACTTCGAGAAAGACATCCAAACAAAAACCAAGAACCTGAACCTAGAACATTCGATTTCCATTGATCCTACTATACCAGAGTTTTTTCAAAAGAAGGGCGATGAAGGAACTTCATCCGTCGAGGGTTCTAGGGTACTAGATGAGAAAGAGTACAACCGAGCGCACCTTTACCTACTCTCTAATTGTGAGATCTTAGAGCCTTATGAGAAACAATTTGTAACTGAATATGTCGCCTTGAACCCTGACGTGAACCCTGATGACGTTTGGAGTAAGCACGATGAACATTTTCCTAAGTGGCTAAAGGATCACGTAGTTGCCTTAGACATACTTGATGATTTGGTTAGAAGTTTGGCTTACGGACCAGTGCGAGTTGTTAAAACCTGGAACCGGTACACAGTGAATGGGTTCAATTTTCACACATTCAACTATGGTAAGAACAAGGCTAGATGTAATTTCGGTGTCAGTGTGACATCTCTTGATGGTGATGAGTACTACGGCATTTTGGAGGATATTTTTGAGTTGTGTTATGCCGGCAAAGAACGGGGGTATAGAGCTGTGTTGTTCAAATGTGAGTGGAAAGACAGCTCCGTGAACGGAACCCGGGTGCATGAACGATACAAGATCGTGGAAGTTAACCACACCCGGAAATATCCTACTTATGATCCGTTCATACTCGCGCACCAGGCCAAGCAAGTCTACTTTGCTCCTTCCCCGTACACGAGAAATGACAGAAATCAAAGTCAATGGTGGGCAGTCTTTACGACAAAACCACGGGGGCAAATAGACAGTTCTTTGTTCCAGGAAGATGCGGCTTCAAGTGGTACGCGCTTGTCTCCTATTGACGAGACCATAATCTCCGAAGAAGATCAGAATGTTGTGGCAGATGAATACTCTGAGGATGAAACTGAAGATGGACAGGGAGATTACATGGTTAGGGATGTTCCGGAGATCCTTGAGGAGGATGACGGACACGATGAAGAGAGTTTGGAGGACGATCAAGAGGAGGGCGAGGAAACGGAGGAGGAGGAGGATCAGAGTGAGGACAGTGAGGCTGAGGGCAATAACGACAGCGAAGATGACCTCTAGACTTGTTGTAGTAGGTTACCCACATTAATCATTGTGTTACTTATTGTGTACGTTATTTCTATTGTGTTAGATTGTAATTGCTAATTGTTGCTAATTTGTTGCAAGGTTAAGATAATGGCAGGCGGTAGATCGACGAGGAAACGTGGCGGAGGTAGTCGGTCTGTTCACGCATCGACCTCCCAGCAGGAGGAGGAGGAAGTGGTCCTTGAAACGCCGCAACAGGAGCAGAATGACGAGGAGCAACGGCAGGGGAACACGGAGGAGCTACAAAAGGACGAGAACGGGCGTGTGATTCTCGACCCCGGTCGCGTATGGTAATATAATCTAACATGCCCACTCTTTTTTAACATATGAACTTTTGGACTACATACATCTTGTAATATTTCGTACATGTCTGTGTCTCTCGACTTGGTGCAGGTTCCTCCATGGGGAGGTGACCACTGGCTGTACTAACAGCTACATGACCGACAAAGGTCTAGGGTATGCCTGTTGGACTCAGGTGCCGACGGATCAGCGGGCGCAGTGGTTCAACAACTTTCGGGTTCGTTTACTGTTTTTGCTACCGAGTTCCGCACTCATAATGTGTAGTTTTTTATTATTTCTTTTACTAATTACTAATCCGCCTTGATTTTGTAGTTGAAGTTCTGTTGGAAGCCGGAGCTCGAAGGAAGGGTATACGAGCGGTACAATGAGACTTGCTCACGCCGCTTCAAGGACGTAATGAACAAGCGCCACAAGCGGGGGACTGCGCTGAAAGACCTGAAAGGTGTAGTTTTTTATATTAATCAATTTTAAAGAAAAATCTAACTTCAATCTTTTACAATATTAACTAATAATATATTAGTGTTGTCGTACTTCAGGTGAGGCGTTGGAGAGGTGGGTTAAGTACCACGACGACCAGGGGTTCAAGGTCAGATCGGAGAGGGCATCACAAAACAAATTGAAGAACTGTGAGCATGTGGGGAAGGCCGACCCGACACATCATCGGGGTTCACAGTCTTCGTTTCTTCGTCTCAAGAGGGTATGATTTCTAATAACATCGTACTCCTACTTGATTAATCATAAACTACGTTCACGTAAAATACGTTTGCCTAACGGTCGTATTTATTTAACAGCTACAAGCTGAACTCGGGAGGACGCCAACCGCCCCTGAGGTGTTCCTGGACATGCACGGGAAGACCGACTCGGAAGGGACTTCTTTTATGACGAGTAGAGATCAGGCAATCTGGGTGAGTACTTACTATTTCAAACAAATCAACTGTGCCTATATATTTACTTTAGGTGGTAGATAAGTATCTTTATTGATTTCATTTTCTAATAACTTGAATTGAAATCACTGTTGTGTACGCAGGATGCCTACCAAGAGGAGTTAGCAAATAACGAGAGTTCTACTAGTGGTGCCGAAGTAGACCCGAATGAGACCTATTTCAAGGTCGTGAAGGGGTACAAGAAAGGTAGTGTGTATGGTGTTGGAAATGCACACGGGATGTACTTCACACCTCCCACAGCGCGTCTAGGCACCTCCACACAGATGGAGTATACGCCACCCGAGTCTCAGCAGCCCGACCAAGAAAAGGAGGCCATGAAGCAGCAACTGAAGGAGCAGGCGGAGCAGATAAAGAAGATGCAGGAACAGATGGCCATGTTTCAGGCCATGTTCAACAAATGCAACCCAGGTCGTCCCCCTTCCCCTCCAGACGACAGAGACCCCTTTAGCGGGGATGGCGGTAACTCTGGTGCTTCAGCTAGCTTCACAGTTAGCTGATTGTTTTTTGTTGTTGGTGTTGTAACTGGATTTATGGATTATGTATCTTCGAACTAGTTTAGATTTATGTACCTTTAAACCGTATCTTAAAACTTTTTTATATAAATGGTTTTTTAGCGTAAATGTGGCGGGAGATCAAGTGTTTTGGTTGATTGAGAGTGTGTTGTCGATGGTCGACAGTTGTGGATTTGTTTTATTTTGCAGGTTTTGGCTAGACATCGAACGCTTGGCTACGGTAATGCATCAGCATAAATGGCGTCCAATAACGGACGCCAAGCCAGACGCCGGAGGGAACTAAAGACGATCTTCTATTCAGGGGAATGGCGTCTTACTGTGGACGCCAGATGGGCCAAGATGGCGTCCATAGTCGGACGCCAACATGATGCACATGGCGTCCGATTATGGACGCCACCTTGGCCCATCTGGCGTCCACAGTAAGACGCCATTCATAGCGTCCGCTGTCAGACGCCAATTTCTTTGGCGTCCAATAGTGGACGCCCGTTTAAAAAAAAGGCGACTGGTCGTGGCATCCACTTTCTAGCGTCTGTTTGCGGACGCCAGGACTCATACAGCGTCCACTAACGGAAGCCAATGGATGGACGCCAGGCCCATCTATTCTTGTAGTGTACATTGAAAATACCCCATATATATATATATATATATATATATATATATATATTATGATCTCCTTATAGTCATAAGGTAATAATTGATCATATGTATATCTTCAAAGCACATGAATTAACTTCTTAATATAGTGATATAAGGATTGAGAAATAGAATAACAATTTGTTTGCTATAAAGATGTAAGAATTGAGGAAAAATAACGAACTCCTTGCTTGAGAGATGCAAGGATTGAAAAAAGAAAATAACGAACTCCTTGCTTGATAAATGCAAGGATTGAGAGAAAATTAACGAACTCCTTGCTTGAGATATGCAAGGATTGAAAAAAGAAAATAACAAACTCCTTGCTTGATAAATGCAAGGATTGAGAGAAAATTAACGAACTCCTTGCTTGAGATATGCAAGGATTGAAAAAAAAAATAATGAGCTCCTTGTTTAAAAGATACAAGGATTGAGAAAAAGATGAACTCCCCCTCAATTGTTTTCCGCTCGGTAATTAGAGTCTCGTGCTGATAACGTGTTATAAAACAAGAAAGAAAGGAAAGCTAGAGAGAAAATAGAGCGAGCAATATGTGAGAGAGTTATCTTATTCATGTCATTGAGAGGTATATATAGTACATCAGTAATGATAAGGGAGTTTACATATGGGTCAAAAGCCCAATGGACATTCACCTAATATGATTTCATTATACATAAGTTATATTATAAGATTAGTATAAGATTTATAGTAAGATTATGGATATTTATTTTAAACTCTGCTTTATGGATATCATCAATTTGGCCCAGATTATGGATATTATCAATTTGGCACAGATTACCTGCTTTAGTTTGGGGGCCTATTTATTTTAAACTCTGTTTCTGATATTAATAATAATGCTTCCACTTCCGATTATATTGATGAGTCTATTGATGTATGGCATGGTAGATTAGGTCATGTGAATGTTGAATCCATTAAAATACATAGAACGACGTCACTAATTCCAAGTTTGACCAATAAATAATTCTCTAAATGTGCTAGTGTGTTGAGGCTAAGTTTACAAGAAAACCTAGTAAACCAGTTAAAAACAGGGAACCGAGTCTTCTTGAATTGATTCACACCGACCTAGCTGATTTTAAAAGTACTATGAGTCGAGGTGGTAAACATTATTATGTCACTTTTATTGACGACTGTTCTAGATATACTAAAGTATACTTGCTTAGGACTAAGGATGAAGCAGAACAATCGTTTATAAAATTTAAGAATGAGGTCGAAAATCAACTCAATAGGAAGATTAAAAGGGTTAGGTCCGATAGAGGAGGCGAATATGGTTCTAATTATTTAATCAACTTCTATGAGAAGAATGGACTAATCCATGAGTCTAGTCCACCCTATTTACCACAGTCAAATGAAGTAGCTGAACGAAAAAAGAAACGATGAATGCTATGCTTTTAAGTTCTGGTCTATATGATGATATGTGGGGGGAAACGATGCTTTCTGTTTGTTATATTCTTAATCATGTACTACATAAGAAAATTAACAATACACCCTACGAAATCTGGTAGGGCTATCCTCCTAACCTAAGTTTCTTAGAGTATGGGGTTGTTTGGCTAAGGTGGGTTTACCCAACTTTATTAGGAGACCTACAGTTGGACCAAAAAACTTATGATTGTGTGTTTATTGGGTATGTTCAAAATAGTTCTGCTTATAGATTTATGTCATTGAATGATCATTCCATATCTGAAGCTAGAGACACAGAGTTTTTTGAGCATGTTTTTCCTCTCAAGAAGAATGTTGTGGCATTACCTGAGTTGTCTGATTTACTTGTTGCTTCTGTTCAAAATTCTATGCATGCTAGTACTAGTACATCTGTTGATCATAGTATTGAATCTAGAAGGAGTAAAAGACCTAGAGTTGAAAAATATTTTGGTAATGATTTTGTTACAACATTTCTATCTGAGCATGGTTACGCTGTTTGTGCTAGTAAAGAATTTGTTTCAACCTTTTTAATAGAAGAAGATCCAAAAACCTATAATGAAGCAATGAGATCCATTGATGCTAATGTTTGGAAAGATGCTATTAAAAGTGAACTTGACTCTATTCTGGCCAGCCAGACTTGGGAGTTGACTGATTTACCTAAAGGAAGTAAAGCCATTAGTAGTAAACTAGTGTAGACCCGTGCAATACTGCACGTATATTTAGATTAATTGCTTAATATCCTATATTATATAGAAATGCTCGATTAAAATAAATTACCTTTTAGATAATTATTAAAAGATTTTGATTTCAGAAAATCAATCTATAAACTACTAAAAAGATTAATTAATTATAGAAAATTTTTATAATAAAATGAACGGTCATTTTATAAAAAAAATCTCCTTCTCAAATACTCCGTAATAATATAACTTACAATTTTGCATTAAATAGCTTATGTGTTTATACCAAATTTATAATATTTGAAATAAAAAAAGTATCACCCTTAAAATTTATATTTTTGTGGTTTCCATCTAAATCGTACTCGTAAGAATTAATAATGTTTGCAATTATAATGGGTTGCATGTTATTGATATTAATTAAATGGAATATATGTATGCTTAATATTTTCCTTATTTAGATGTGAGTTTTTTTGAAGGGGAAATAGTGAAAGAGGTGTTGACACCTCATCACTTTTATAGAATTCACTGTCTTCTTAGTATATAGGGGATGAGTCTTTAAAAAAAAAGACTTGATGGAACAATAAAAAAGGTTCAAAGCCAGACTTGTTGTTAGAGGATTTACACAAAAGAAAAATATCGATTATTTTGATACTTATTCTCATGTGACTAAAATATCGATTATTAGAACTCTTATCGCTTTAGCTGTCATTCATAACCTTGTACATCAGATGGATGTTAAAACTGCTTTCTTGAATGGAGAACTAAGGGAAGAGATTTATGTGTCGTAACCAGAGGGTTTCGTGATTAAGGTCCAGAGGATAAGGTGTGTAAACTTAACAAGTCATTATATGGGTTGAAACAAGCACCTAAACAGTGGTATGAGAAGTTTAACAACACTTTGGTACAAAATGGCTATATGGTTAGCAACTATGATTCTTGTGTGTATTCAAAAGTATTAGAATCTAATTGTGTGATCATTTGCCTAGATGTTGATGACATGTTGATACTTGGTAATAATTTGGACGTCGTAATTAAAACCAAAGAATTTCTGTCATCACAATTTGAGATGGACTTAGGAGAAGCTGATGTTATCCTAGGAGTTAAGGTTATCCGAAACTCTAATGGAATTTGCCTAAGTCAATCTCATTATCTACACAAAGTGTTAGAAAATTTTAACTGCACAGATGTTGAACCTACTAGAACTCCATATGATGCTAGTATACCTCTAAGTAGGAATTTGGGTAAGAGTGTATACCAAGAAGAGTAAGCTAAGATCATAGGAAGTGTCATGTTTTTAATGAACTGTTCTCGACCTGATATTACATATGTTGTTAGCAAATTAAGTCGATATATCCATAACCCGAGTAATGAACATTGGAATTCTGTATGTTAATCGTTTACTAAAGTATCTGAAAGGAATTACATACCTATGTTCGCATTACAGTAAGTTCCCCGCCGTGTTGGAAAGGCACTATGATGCAAATTGGGTCGCCGGTAACAATGAAATTAATTCTACGAGTAGTTATGTGTTTACCATGGGTGGAGGAGCTATATCGTGGAAGTCTTCAAAACAGACTTGTATGGCTCGCTCTACTATGGAGTCTAATTTCATTACTCTTGATTTAGCAGGAAAAGAGGCAAATTGGTTGAGAAACCTACTAGTGGACATACCAACTTGGGGAGGTCGGTCGGCCTCAATCTCCCTACATTGTGATTCGAAGCTGCCATAAGCATGGCTAAGAACAGTGTCTACAATGCGAAAAAACGACACATGCGAATTAGACACGCCGCAGTTAGACAACTTCTGAAAAATGGAGTAATTGATATAGACTATGTGAAGTCCGAAAGCAACATCGCTGATCCTTTGACAAAAGGGCTGACTAGGAGACTAGTCATTGAGACTTCAAGGGAAATGGGACTTAAGACTCTAAAGTCAACTAAAGAGTGTAACACTTGATTGAGTCTAAAGTCCTTACCCCTTAGATGTCTAATGATTCATAGCCTTTATGGTGGTGCTTTGAGACGCACTTGATGAAACATAGGTTGGACTTATGTCCTTAATGGCTTATGACAGAAGTACTATTGAGAAGTACTTAAGCCACCTACGTAAGTGTGGAGGCCACGAGACTAAGAGAAGTCTTATTCCCACTTATCAGACCTAAGGAAACACATGACTTTAAAGAGCGCGTTGCACTTAGATCGCGGAACGACCATAATCTTGAAGGTATGACATATGTTGTGGGAGGTATCAGCCGAAGCTCAGTAAGAAAATTCAAATCGCATGATATTTATCTTGCTGTAAGTAAGCTGTTACCTCACTTCACTAATGTGTCAGTTCAAATCGAAAGATATTGATACTTAAGTGTCCGATCCTTCCTTTACTCTGAATTTTTCCTCTTCTGTCTTCTCTGTCGCCCCTAGTGGGGGATTGTTGGAAATAGGGGCTTGATTTTTGGACAAATGTTTTTCCACTATCCCACATAGAAGAGTTAATGAAGTATATTGATATTTATATACTTCACTACTCTTTCCTTCTCAAACTAGTGAGTGAAAGGGGTCTTTTATATGAGCTTGCGAGGTGCTTAATTCAGCTCGCACACGCACGCGTGCGCCCGGTCCATCTCGAGTTGGAATCAAGATTTGGGAAAGGGTCGTGCTTTTTCCTAACGAGTCTTTACTCAATCCTAACGACATTTTACCGAAATACCCCTGTCATTTCACCCATCATAATTTTTTTGTTTCTCTCTCAATGAATCTCAAAAAATTCAACCACCCATAAATCACCAAAAACATCGAAACCGTCCGGGGTCCAGGGTCGATGACTGGGGTGGATGGGATGACTGGGGTCGGGTCAGCGGTGCAGGGGTTGGGTTCGGCGGGGGCCAGGTGGGCGTGGTCGGGTCGGGGTCGGGGTCGGTCTGGGTCGGGTGGTGGGGTGGCGTCGGTCTAGGCAGTGGATGGATGGGTTGGGGTCGGATCGAGTCTGGGTGGGTGGGTGGGGGTGGTCGATCTGGGTGGATGTGAGGGTGGCTTGGGGTGGGTCATGGGTGGCAGTCGGAGAAGGGAGGGAACAGCAGGGAGTCGGGGAGGGAAGGAAGGGGTGGGTCATGGAGGCTAGGGTTTTTTCCTTTTTTTTTTAATTATTTTATTTATTTAAATTTTCTTTTTTCCTTTGTTACGTTTTCTTTTTGTTTTTTATATTAAACTTAAATAATTAATTAAACAATAATAATACAATAAATAAAATAAATTGGTAAAATAATAATCAATTTTATGTCATTAGTAATTGAATTAGAATCATAATTGAATACGGAAGCGATTGATTATCTAAATTGATCGAGTAAAACAAAAGGAGCATAAATGAATCTCAATGTCAAAGATAAAGTTCATAGGGTATTATGGGAAAATCATAGTAAAATTCGTTAGAATTGAGTAAAGGCTCGTTAGAAAAAAGTAATTTCGTTTGGGAAATTGCCTGCGGCGGGCCCTGCCAGGCTTTTAGGCCCAATAGAGTGGTTTTGTTCATCTGTGTCCAGGTTGTTCACCATTAGCTACAGTTTTGGAGTAGTCAAAACTGTGTTAATGATCATTGATTTGCTTTAATGGCTGATTCGGTTTTAATGACCGTGTTAATGACTGATTATTGCGCATTAGCCACTACGATCTTCTGCTCATCTCGTCGGCTATAAAAGGGCATCCTCGAGTACACTTTAGAACACACAACTCTCATCTCCTCTCTTCCTTTCCCATCTTCTTCTCTCAATAATTTTGAGTAAAGTAATTCTGATTACTGTTTGTTCCAAGTGCCAAGTTTCGAGTGGGCGATTTCGGGTAATATAATGTAAGGTTAACCTTGGGGAACTACCGACAACTGCTGATCGCCACCACAGTCTTGTCGAAATAGTTTTCAAGACATTAGCTCCCATACCACGACGCTACAACAATTTGGATCTAATTTCTTCCCTTTTTCCATTATTACTATTTTATCAATCAACAAGTTATACTAGGACCAAATATCACCCATCCGCAAGCCACCATCCTACTTTAGTGATCCCCAGACGCATCTTCTCTATGTTTATTACTTCTTTAATTTTCATTATTAAGTTTAATAAAGGATGTAACAGGGGTTCGATGAACCCTAACATTAAGTGTGCTTACGGGTTAACCGTTAGTACACGCCATCATTGTTAAAACTTAATTTTTCAACTGGCAAAAAAAAGGAACAAATATCACCTAAGTCATTTTCTTCCAAATGGTAACGTTTGAATTGGATGAGTTTTATTGGTACAAAATGTACTCGTTGCGAGGACAAAAAGATGTGTAGGAGTATAGTGGAATTTAAAATTTGGGACTTTTGAAGGGTAGAGGTCCCACGTAACTTGGGAGGCATGTTACCGATCTCATTCATTCATTCCTTTTTCTTTTATTTTCAGCACCTCACATTAGCATGTGGCCATGTTACTTATTAGACCCGATAAGCAATAATACTAGTATTACAGTATTATTATATTATGTGCAAACAATCTAGTGAGGTTGTGAAAACGAAACAATTCTTCAAAATTTAGCAGCGTTATTATTATTTCGCCAACCTGTCCACCATCTCACGTACCAATCTATAATGCAATTTGGGCAGGGAAGTGTCATTTATTACAATCTCGCTTTGGTACAAATCTAGAAACATGGGAGACACATGATTACATTACATGAGGCCTACGAGATAGCTTTGAACGTGTTTTGCTAGACTAAAGTAATAAAGGCAAATGATTTCGTGGAACTAGCAACTGCAAATCTTTATTTGTTTCTTTCCATTCAATATTAAGTTTCTTCAATACAAAAAAAATACTTTATCAAAATTGGTTAAAGAAAGCATAAGGCTAAAGTAACAACATATATCTAGACAATGCTTGATCAATGTACTTGATCAATAACTCTACTCATCACAAAGGAGGAAGGATGTGGTTACTGTGAAATCCTCATTTGTTTGACATTAATATTTTGGATACTACACCTCACATTGTGCTTGTTATGGTTAAAGATAGGTCTAGACAAGTTCGGTTTTATCTGACGGGTAGTTTATGATACGATTTCAATAAAGCATTAGCAGAGAGGAATGTTTTATGGTCCTTACTATATCAGTATAAAACGTTGATTAAAGAGTCTTGGATTATGTGGAGGGATTTTAACAATTTTGAATAATGGAGTTAGGATTGGAGCTCGAGATTTCAATTATGTATGAACCATTGTGAGATGTCTGAAGCTCAAACCTCAGCGTCTTACTTTAGTTGGAACATTAAGCATGAGGAAGGGGTTCGTGTGTTCAGTAGGCCAGAATTGATGGGGTCTATTAATGTGGAATGATTGGATAACGTCAGAGATACTTCAGGGTGTTCTTACCGGAAGGTCTTTAGGACCATTGTCCGTGTATTATCTAAATGAACGTCATTAATAAAACTAAAAGAACGAGTTTCAAATACTTTAACATGTGGCATCTTGCTGATAACTTCCTTAGCGTTATTCAGAAGGTTGGGAATAAAAGAGTTGAAGGGAACCCAATGTATAAATTGGTTCAGAAAATGAAATTAGCCAAAGTTGAGCTCAAACAGAAATAGGTTCTCATATGTGGAGAATTCATGTCAGATGGGGATATTAGCCCTTCCAGAAGTTCAGATGAAGTTGCACTTGGATCCTCTCATTGTTGTATTGAGTGCTCAGGAGAGGGCAGTGTCTAAGGATCTGTTGCTCAGGGAGAAAACTTGTCAAACTTTTCTTATGCAAAAAGCTAAATGTCATTGTATTGAGGAGGGGTATCTGAATACTAAGTATTTTCACTATTGTATTAAGAAAAGGAGGAGTACTAATATGATACTCGAAATTAAAGCTAAGATTTAAGATGTGCAACTTTTATTGACTAGCTCTGATGCTATTAATAGAGCATATTTAAGGAATTCTATGTTGATTTGCTGGGTAGTAATAACAAGGTGAAGTCAGTGCATAAACCTATTGTTAGTAAGGGTAAGGTGATAAATCAGAATCAGACTAATTTGCTTACGACATGTTTCTAAAGAAGAGATCAAGCAATGTCTGTTTGATATCCCAGGTGATAAGGCTCCAGGTCTTGATAGTTATTACAGACAGTTTTATAAGGACGCTTGGCCTATTATTGGAGATAGTGTCATAGAAGCTATTCAGAATTTTTTCAATAAAGAGAGGTTGCTTAAGCAGATTAATCATACATTGATCACTCTTATTCCTAAAGTATCTATGCTTAAGTGGGTGGATCAGTTTAGACCAATTGCTTGTTGTAACACTCTTTATAAATGTACTACAACGATCTTGATGGGGTCGGTAATCTATCAACCGCTATCCATCGACCCCAGACCCGGATCAACCCCGCTCCGGGAAAGTCTCATAGCCTTCAAGGCTGACGACCGGGGCATCGAGCCTGACCTTTCCGGCCGACTCCCAGGAGTGCATCAGCGAAGAACTCCGCAACCCCGGCCCAACCCCTGTTCGGACTAGCCGAACCCTAGCTCGCCCTAGTCAAGGGCGACTCAAGACCTTCGGTCATCCCGACCCCGAGGGTACGTCCCGAGGTAGGCCCTTAGACCCTCGCCTAAGGTAAGGGGCACGTCCCAGTAACGTGCGCACTCTCTCTCTTGGGAAACCTATAAATACCCCTCAATGTCCTTTCATTAGGGGGTAATGAATTTTCTCTCATTAAGTTTCTTCCCTAGAAAACGCCACCTTATTCCTCACGAATAAAGTCCATTAAGTGCATTCAAAGACTAACTTAGGCATCGGAGAGGGTCCCCTCGGACAACCCCGAGAGCCTGTTTGCTCATTGTGAAGGCAAGGTCGACCTGCTCCTCCAAAGAGGTCAAAACGCTAGAGGAAGGAAGAGGTGAGTACTTGAACAAGGCCAAGGTTCAAGTCCAACCCGACAAAGATCTAGACCCGATTTAGATCCGATTGTTTCCTACCGAAACAATTTGGCGCCGTCTGTGGGGATACACTAAGATAATCTCCCAAAAGAACAACAGTCACAAGAAGAATGCCCGATAGCGAAGAAATAGTCACGGCAACAGATCCGACGGGGCAGGCCATCGTCCCCCGTTATGGAATGCCATTACCGTCATCTCGAGCCGTCGTGCCAGCCGTCACCCCCCGGGGTGGCGGGCATGCCACGACTCACGGTACTCCTAGTAAGGGGGCGGGGGCCTCGAAAGTGCAGGATGAGGTGGAGCGAGGGCTCAACCTCGAGCTTACACCTGCCCAGGCTGCACTGGCCGCCAGCTTTTATACCGCAATGTTGAACAAGGATGTCACTCCTAAAGACATGGTCGGCGGTATTGCAATGACCCCAAGGCGTCTCGAGTTCCCCAGCTCGACGACCGCGGGGGGAACGAAACGAACCACTACCAGGAGAATCCAGAGAAAGCGAAGATGGCCGCCCTGGGGTACGTTCAGGTCAAGAGGCGGCTACAAATTGCTCCTCCGGAGCCGGAAGCCCCAGGAAAGAAGGTTTGGTGCACATCGTAGAATTTACTGTTTCTGCGGAAAAAGGATCTCTATCGCAGGGCATGAAGGATCGACGCAAGCCTCGGGAACATGTCTCAACACGTCTGGGCCCAAAGCAAGGCAGAGTGTTCGACAGGATAACCCCCGCGAGGCCGCGAAAAAGCGACCAAAAACGAAGGGCCTGTAAAAAAGCATAAATTCCAGACTCACCCAAGGTCCGCAACTCGAGAAGAGGTACAATTATCCGGAGGCACGAAGGAGGTTCTGGAAACGAGGTTCGAGCCACCGCCCCAGGGCAAGCGCTCGGGACCCCGACATCGATCCCCCGAGGTGGAACCCGAGGCCATAAGCCGATGTAGCCAATCACATCAATACTACCCTCCAGGCGGCAGAACCTCTACTCCGAGCCGATGGGACGATCAGGGAGCATATAACTCTCAGTTTGAGGAGGCCGGTCGAGGATCCTAGGCAGGCCCACTAGGACCCCGCTACATCCAGACATCCAATGCTACCCCATCCCCAAAATTAAGATGCAACGGTCCGATTCGATGAGACTACGGATCCCGTGGACTACTTGGTGGCTTATGAGAGTCATATGGGGATGTATGACAGAGAAGACACGGCCTGGTGCAAAATCTTCCCGATGACTCTCGTTGGACTCGCTCAAGGATGGTTCAGAGACCTTCCCCGAGGGCCCATTTACACTTTTCAATAGTTGACCAGCATATTCGTCGACCAGTATGCCGGAAATAAGAGACGCAAACTCACTCACTTTGACCTCACGAAGCTAAAGTAAAGAGAGGGCGAATCTATCCGGGAGTACTTGAAGAGGTTCGATCTTAAGTTCCAACAAGTAAAGGAGATCGATGACCTCATTGCTACCTACACTTTGACCAATTCGCTCGTGCCAGGTGAGCTAAAGAATCAACTCATCTGAGCCAAGCCCGAGTCTCTTGCGAAAGCTCGCAAGATCGCCGAAGGGTTCATGGTTGAAGAAGAGTATCACAGCAAGCACGACCCCACACCGGTGTCAAACCAAGCCAAGGCCGCGCCGCAGAGCACCGACGGTAAGGGAGAGTCGGCCAGTAAGCGAAGAGAGAAGAAAGCAGCCGGAAAGAACGGGTACCTTACCAACCGAAGTTAGAGAACTATACTTTTCTCAACAGGCTGAGGGCCGAGATTATTGAGCTAGAAAAAGATGCGGCAAAGTGGAATCGCACCGGCAAGCCCCGACACCCTAAGGGGAATCCCAAGAAGTTTTACGCTTTCCTTGACAGTATTGGGCATACGACAGAGGAATGCCGAGACCTCAAAAATGAAATAGAAGAACTCATCAGAAAGGGATGACTAGCCACATACGCCGCCCGTACAAAGAACTTGAAGGCCTAGCCAGACAAGCCAGAGGGATTGAAGTAGGACAGGCTTGCGATACACGTCGTATCCGGAGACGCTGTCGGGCGGATGAGTCGGAGGGGCCGGAAGTGGCACCTGCGCGAGCTCCACCATCAAATATGCTACGTAGGGGGGGCCTCGATGCCTACCACGTTGACCCTCAGTATCATGCTAGGAGACAATGGACGTATAATATACCGAGAAAGCGACCCTTTGGTCTTATCCCTCGGAATCAGTAACCATGTTGTGAAAAGATGTATGGTGGATACGGGAGCGTACAACAATCTATTGTACAAGGAAGCTTTCGAGAAAATGAGCCTAGAACCGAGACACCTAAAACCCGCCCCTGGATCTCTCTACGGGTTCTGCGGAGCAGGCATAATCCCAACGGGAACCATAGAGCAACTCGTCACCTTCGGTGAGGGAGAAGCAACTTGTAACATCTGAGCGTCGTTTGTCGTCGTCGAAGCCAAGTCCGCCTACAATGCCCTCATAGGGCGGACAACCCCGGATGAAATCGACGCCGCCATCTCCATCTGAGCGCTTACGGTACGGTGGCTTATGTTACTAACCTCGGAACCGAGGGAAAGGTATACGACAATCAAGAGTTGGCCCGTCAATGCTAGTCTGTGGCCTTGCGGGGCCATGAGGCCGACCGGAAAGGCAAGCAAAAGACCGAACAACTAACCATCCAACAACCAATCGACCGCCAGGAACCTGAGGGCGAGAGTATGCTGGTGGAACTGGAGCCTGGGTGACCCGTCCTGATTGGTGCTGACCTAAATGACTCATATAGAAAGAGGCTGGTCAAGGTACTCAAGGACAATAGGGATGTATTCGCGTACTCGACCGAGGAGATGTCGGGGATAAACCCGAGCCATATTGTGAACAAGCTGAACGTCTCCATGCGCCAGACCTGTAAAACAGAAGAAAAGAAGTATGTCAATCGAGAAGGACTAGGCTATTAGGGAGGAGATCGAAAAATTCCTGAAGGCCGACTTCATCGAAACCTGCGACTACCCAGAACGGCTGGCGAATGTAGTCATGGTGAAAAAGGCCCCGGAGGCATGACGGATGTGCGTATATTTCACAAATCTCAATAAGGCCTGCTCCAAGGATTGCTACCCCCACTCCGCCCAGGATCGACCGGCTGGTAGACGTGACCAGCGGGCATTCGATTCTAAGCTTCCTTGATGCCTTCTCAAGGTACCACCATGTCTACCTTTGGGGGGTGATAGGGTGAAATGCGCTTTCATCACGAGTGTCGGCACGTTCATGTAAAAGATGATGTCGTTCGGCTTGAAGAACACGGACGCCACATACTAGCTCCTGGTCAACCAAGTCTTCAAAGAGCAAAATGGTAGAAACCTGGAGGCGTATGTGGATGATGCCATAGTGAAGAGTAAATAAGATGAGCAACACTTTGAAGATTTAAAGGAAACCATCACCTCACTCCGAGCCTACCAGATGAAGATGAACCCCAAAAAATGTACCTTCAGAGTCCGATCGGGAAAATTCCTTGGTTTCTTGGTCAGTGCCCGAAGGATAGATGCTAACCCTGAAAAGGTCAGGGCCATCCAAAACTTGCGAGAGCCCAAAACAATTTGGGACATTCAACGGTTGACCGGCCAAATGGCCGCCCTCGCACGGTTCATAGACAGGTCGGCCGCCAAGACAACACCGTTCTTCAAGGTCTTAAAGGGTAATAAGCAATTGAAGTGGGAGTCCGAACAGAAGGAAGCGTTCGAACAGCTGAAGGAGCACCTCAAGCAGCTGCCAACTTTGGCTAGGCCGGTCATGGGTGAGAAGTTATCACTATACATTGCAGTTACCAACACAACGGTAAGCGCGGTCATACTAAAGGAGGATTGCGGAACACAGCAGCCCATCTACTTTGTCAGTCACGCCCTCGGACAGGCCGAGAAGAATTACCCAATGGTCGAAAAGGCGACATATGTTGTGGTAGTGGTGGCTCGGAAGCTCCAACCCTATTTTGACGCACACTCTGTTACCGCGCTCACGGACCAACTGTTGGAAAAGATCTTAGAAAAAATTGAAAAATCGGGAAGACTATTGAAATGGGCCATAGAGCTTAGTGGCCTCGCCATAACCTACCAGTCCAGAACCGCCATCAAGGCTCAGGTTCTGGCTGACTTCTTAGCCGAGTGTTCTCACTCAGAGAAGGTCGACCCACCCGCTGGGGAATGGATGTTCACCGATAGATCGTCCACAACCAACGTTGCGGGGGCAGGGGTCGTACTGACAAGCCCCAAAGGGGTCGATTTTAAGCATGCGCTATGATTCACCTTTTTCGCGTCAAACAACGAAGCAGATTACGAGGCTGGGTTGGCCGACATCAAACTGGCTATAGCCGCCGAGGCAGAGAGGATTATTCTGGCCACCGACTCTCAACTCATTGCTAACCAGATCAATGGAGAGTATGAAGCCAGAGATTAGATCATGGCCTCGTACCTGGAAAAAGTAAAAGAAGAGTTGTCAAAACTCAAGTATTATGAGATAAAACAGGTCCCCAGATCACACAACAATCAAGCAGATGCCCTATCCAAGCTAGAAAGCTCTAGCCTACAGGACATTAGAAGATCGGTCTGGGTTGATGTTGTAAAATAAAAATCAACCACTGACCCCCAGGTAATCAGTGTGGTCGATGAGACCGGACCCGAAAGCTGGATGACGCCAATCATCCGATTCAAAAGGGACGGCGTACTGCCAAAAGATCCTACTTTGCAAAAAAGGATGTCGTCAAAAGCCGCGAGGTATGTAATGGTCAACAACGAGCTGTATCAAAAATCCTTTTGGTCACCTCTGCTCAGGTGCTTGGGGCCAGAACAGGCGGCCACGATTTTGGATGACATCCACTCTGGAATATGTGGACACCAGATAGGCGGAAGGACCCTCGCCCATATAAGGCTCTACGAGCAGGTTATTACTGGCCAACCATGCTGGCAGATGCAAAAGAGTTGGCCTCAAAATGCAGAAAGTGCCAACTGTTCCCACCAGTAATACATGCGCCAGCCCAGGACCTGCGGCCAATCCTATCCCCCATACCCTTTGCTCAACGGGGAATGGACATCCTGGGACCATTCACTGTCACAACGGAAGGAAGGAAGTTTCTAATTTTAGCAATTGACTACTTTACCAAGTGGATTGAACCATAAGCAGTCCCTAACATAACCGAGCCTGTAGTTCGAAAAGTTATATGGCGTAACGTAATTACACGCTATGGCCTACCTAAGGTCTTGGTGTTCGACCACGGGCGACAGTTCGACAACAATCCACTGAGAGGTTGGCTGGAAGGACATGGGATCGTCGTCGTCTACTCTGCAGTATGCCATCCGCAAACCAACGGCCAGGCCGAGGCAACTAACAAGCAAATTCTAAACGGCCTAAAGAAGATGGTAGATGATCTAAAAGGAAGATGGGCGAAAGAGCTCCCCAGCATCCTTTGGTCCATACGAACCGGCAGGAAGGAGTCCACCGGACAGACATCATATGGTCTGGTATACGATGTCGAGGCCTTCTGTAGACACCCAGATTTGGACCTGGTGGCTGCAGAAGTGCCCAAAAAACACCCGATGACGACAGGACTGCAACGCGACGCGGGTTCACGATGGTTTAGGTAGTTTTTCTATAGAACGGATCAAATAAATTACTCGAAAAAATTAATCTAACATGATGGCAGCCTTAGTCGTGTCGTTATGGTCGCATAAACACTAATTAAAGTCAATTCTGACACCGGGACCCCGAGTCGGTCTCGAAACTCCAACCGAGTCAGCACCGCGCCAAGCGAACCTCGGGATGCACACCCGAGTCCCACTAAACTCACGGCTCTAGGACAAACCCAGGGATGCCTTAGTCCCCAAGATACGTATTATACACCCATCTCTCGGTTTTGAAAAGTATCAAAATCGTATCTTCAATACACCGGGCGCCTCACCTTGCGCCCCAGATTCTTCTCACGCCTGAACCCAGGCGCCTGAGTCTTGGTGCGCCTAGACTCAGGCGTCTATATGGGTGACGAGGGCCGAAAACACCTATAAATACCCCTCTCACCTCATTCATTCGACACAATTCACAACTCTTCTCTTCTCCCTATGTTATTCTCGCTAAGGGCTCGCACTCCGACACCCGAGGTAAACGATCCACTCGATTGTAGTTCCGAAAAAGTGACATCGACACTACTTCTCACCTTCGAGTACCCCACTCGATCCCGAGGTGCCTGTGTTCGACTAGCTATAGTCTAGTAACGAAGTTCTGTCGGAATAGCCGCAGAATCAGCCAATAGTAACGGAGCTCTGCCGGAATAGCCGCAGGAAGGGTCAACAGTAACGGAACTCTGCCGAAATCACTAGGCAAGCTAGGAGGATCCGTCTTTGAAGCCGAGTCGTCACTAGGTTGTCATCTAAACAAAACTTTACATTCTCGCACTTTCTTTTATTATACACTATGACAATACTAGGCATGGACACTAGTTCCATAAACACATACTAATACACGTAACGTCCCAACTTCAACCGCAAACACTAAAATACACTAAATAAAACCGAGTAATTCCGAGATCCATTCTCAACTACCTATGCATCGTGTCCCGTTTAGTGTATACTCCGAGGGTGCAACTCCTCACAATGTGATTTACTTACATTCGCATTTACCGCTTTCGTATGATTCATCGCTTTTATGACCTTATAATCGCATGTTAAATCACCTAACACGGAATTCAAAACGTAAAACAACTAAAATTGAACAAAGTGATGGTCGAGGTTCGTATTAGTCCGGGTGCTCGCCTTACTAGGTTCGACGCATCTCTATTAATACCAAACTGACGCATCTTAAGCAGAATACCAGGTAAGGTATATCACGAGAACGACTAATATCCGTATTATCGCGTTAAAACTGACTTGCTAATACGTATAATATTAGTACTCTCTACTCTCCTATGTGCATCTTTTCATGGTCTGCTTGTCACGTGAAATCGCATGCAAAGAATGTAAACACAACTACTTTGACGACAAAACTTACTTGTCTTTAAACAACCGACGTAGCAAAAGGTATAGGGTGAAAACAATGGATGTTATAGTACTTCCGCCACAACAAAAGAACAAAGTTATCAGCCCGCCGATTGATTAGCAAAGGCCGCTATAGTGCGGGCGGGATTGGGTGTTGACATCTATCGGATGTTGGCTTCCCAATACGTACTCTCACCCCTTACTCAGAATCGACGGTTTCCGGATGTCCGAAATCATTGGCAATGCGAGTCATTCCAGGCATGGAGTGCTTAAGGGTACAAGTCTTTATCTTTAGGTCCCATGCCCCTCATCTTTGAGTCGGCTAAGGATTAAAGTTGACTTGAACGGTTTCCGAGTCCCCATAATTGACTCGGTGGCGACTCCACAAATCGACAACGAATTCAGTTCACTAAAAAGGTCGCCTTACCAAACGAATCGTCCTTTAAACATTTACAACCACGACTCGATCGATTCCAAACGGAAACACGGATGCCCGAACCCGTCTTGTACAAGTCCGAATCGTCATCCGAATCGAGGTCCGAAACATCGCCCCGTACGCGAGATCGGGCCGGCCCCCGAACGGGAGGGGGCCCCGTGGGTGGCCGCCGCCACACGTTGAAAAACCGCGTCGGTCCCGCGCAGGCGCGCGCTGGGCGCCGGGCGGTGCGGACGGACGTCCACAGTTTGGCGACTCCGCTGGGGATTTGGAAACAAGTTTCCAGTGGTTGTGTAACTTGAACGAGGTCGGTGAAGCTCATTTCCTAGTTCCTAGTTGTGGTCACTACAGGTTTTGGCCCTAAAAGCCCACCCTAACCATTATTAGGACCAATAGACCTCTTTGCGGTAAGATCCTTAGGGATACGCGAAGAGATCCTCGATTGACGCTCTGACCGCCTAACGCGTACCTCGCGGGAATAATAAGCGGATAGTTCCGAACGGACGGTATGACACTCGTCTCCCCAGATGATTTGTCAATACCTAAGTAAAGACTATTCGTGGGCGGTGGCCTACCCTAACCTACCCGTGTCTGCATCCTGCATGAGTGTATACATTCCTAGTTACGTGTAGCGTGTTTGAACAACCCAAATAAAACACTAAAAATCGAGATTCAACCACGCCAACATATTCAACCGCACCCAATTCCGTTTTCGAAAAATACTCCCTCTTTTCAAAACGACCTTTTGAACACCGATACTCCAGTCAAACCGTAATTTCTCAAAAGGGGAAAACATTTTTAGATGGCGTCATCATGGCAAATTTTACATTCACTATTTTGAAAATTTTTAGTGCTATTACTTTGGCCAAAGTAAAGTGCGTCAACAACAAATACCGTTAATACCACCGAGACTCCCAATTAATGGGATCAAGGTACCTCAAACGGTTACATTTTATTTCAAAAAAAAGAAATGCTTTTTTTTACACACATACCGTTAACACAACCGAAGCTTCAATTAATGAAGTCAAGGAACCCAAAACGGTTACACTCTCAAAACACTTTTCACAATACGTCACCCCCCACCGTTAAATGCTAGTTAATGCAACCAACGAACGTGGGTTACTCGTTTTAAAAGTTTTTCTAAAAAAACACTATTCACTACCTAAATTCCTTAATAAGGATTTAGTCACACCTTCTGAAGCACCATCACGGACATCACGATCTACCACGAGCACCACATACACCGCGACTATCGAGCTGGCTAATTAATAGCAGTTTTGATAAAAGCACCACGTCATCATTTTCAAAACTGGTTCCCCTAAGAACCGTGCTCCTTTAAAAAAAAATATTTCCACTTTTGCTATCGTCGGAATCCTAACACACACATATGGTGACACACTTTCACGTCACAAGCGAAGTCTTCACGCCATTTTTACAAATCGTCCTTTTCAAAAAAATCTTTCCTCCGCAAAGATTGGTCGTTTTCAAAAAAAATATATCAAAGTTCTTTGATCCTGAGTCGGGTTCGCGATCAACTTCTTACGTCGTACAACCGTGTGATTAAGTGACTGTGTTAGTTACTAAGGATCGCCTCTGCTCGAGGTCTTACATTTTGGGTCGTCTCGTCCCGAGAAGTCCTCTTTAAACCTCACCTCCGAGGATTCGGTCAAATCGTCTCGTTACAGAGACATAAATTTATTAGGCGTTACGCCGAATACACCAAGAGTCTAAAGCACCTGAGTCCCTAAGCCAGTGACCGCACACAAGCACAAGTCAAGGGCCTCGTTTCCGCGTCGCTCGATTACGGGCATTCCTCGAGTCTCTAAGCCATCCGGCAAATCCGTCCCGATCCTCGACGTAATCTTGCAGAAATCATTCCCCAACATGTCTTTGGAACCTGGAGTGATCGAAAACCTCTGCATCAACGTCAATACCCTGACCGAGGTGGTTCATGATATTCGCACCTCGATAAACCGTTTGTCCTGTTTCGTTCGTCATATTGACAGTCGTCTTAATTTCCTCGAAAGTGGGGGAACGAGGAACGGGGCAGATACCAGCTTAATCAATTACCACACCCCAGAACCCACTCCGAACAGGTCACCTCGGTGCTCCGAAAGGGCAAGATCCCCTAAGATCAGTAGAGAGGTAACCTCAATGCCCCGCAAAGCATTACCCAACAAAACTAGGACGCCTCGAAAAGAATTCACCAAGATCAACTCGTTGTGTACTGAAACTCTTAAACACTTAATAGATCAAGGGCTGCTCAAACCTCTGGGTCCCACCCCAGACCCACCGGTTGGCAAGCAAAGCAAAATATGGAGTCCTAATGCTTACTGTCTCTTCCACCAAGGCAATGGGAACGACACTGAGGCATGTTTCACATTGAAGCACGTCATCCAAAACCTAATCGAAGCAGGAACGTTCTCCCCGGCAAAGTGGCAAAAGGCAGACTTTACCTTTTCAGTTGCCGAGAGAGAAATAGTGACATCAGTGGTCGTCACAAGTAACTTTAGGCCTCTCAATGATTCACCTTGGAAGGTCACCTCTAGGCGCCCCTCGAGGGGAACATCTTCGGAGGACGATGACAGGCTCTAAAACACTGACAATGTATGACGGCATTGTCACGAGGTGATTGAGTCACGATAGCCGCCCCCCAAGGGCGGTAAGCCGGTCTTAGAAAGGGTCTAGTTCACCTTAGGGCCAAGACTAAATAATAATAATGTTTTTTCCTTTGAGTTCGAGAGGTGCGAGGGACATGTCCTCCACCTCCCCCAAAGCAAACTTGATCACGGGCATCTAGCCCGTTTCCTACTTATCAATAAAACAACTCTTTTTTTTACAAACATGCCTCGACAATCGCTTGACTTCTTTCAATAACTTACTTTAACGCTTAAAGACTCGACACTGTGCCACTTATTGATAACAATTGACTTAAACGCAAGGGCTACAACAAACAGCTCACTTAACTTCACCCTAAAAAGAGATCGGGAACAACAGCCCTAGGTTCAACCCATCACTGATCCCCCTGACCAAACGACAATGAGCCTGCAATGAACAAACCCCCATCAAACTAGACTTACCAACAACGCAGCTGAATACGAAGCCTGCCTAATAGGTCTAAAAGCAGTCATATCTCTAGTGGTTAAAAACCTTAGAGTACACGGGGATTCATCCTTAGTGGTCAACCAAGCCACGGGAACCTGAAAGGTTTATAGCGAAAGCCTAACCCCATACCAAACCAAAGTGGAACAATATCCCGGGAATTTACCGAAATCGACTTCATACACATACCCCGCGAAGAAAACCAATTCGCTGACGCGTTATCCAAACTAGCCTCACTAATAAACATGCCCGGTCACCTTTTATCTATGCCTATCTGCGTAGAGAGAAGCGAACAACTAGACCACATCCATAACCTCGAAGCCGACGATACCCCCAAGGAACCCTGGTACAAAGCAATCCTAGACTTTAAAACCCACGGGTCGTATCCACCCAACACTAACACCAAGAACAAAAGAGCCCTACGAATACAAGCCGCCCATTACGTCCTGAGTCAAGGACTATTATACAAACGAACCCCACAAGGAGTTCTCCTTAGGTGTGTAAGTAAAAACCAATCCGAGAGAGTCATGGAAGAGGTACACGACGGAGAGTGCGGAGCCCACATGAGCGCACACCTACTAGCCCGAAAAATAATGAGACTGGGCTGTTACTGGATTATCTTAGAGGCAGACTGTCGATGTCACGTTCGTCACTGCCACAATTGCCAACATCCAACACCTACCGCCATATTCTCTCCACACTATAGCCACACCCTAGCCTTTCTCTACTTGGGGAATAGACATCATAGGAAAGTACACCCATCCGGGACAGGCGGACATTGCTTTATACTAGTGGCCGTCGATTATTTCACCAAATGGGTAGAAGCCGCCTCTTACACCGTACTAACGTCCAAACAAGTAGTCAAATTCTTACAAAATAACATCATCTGCCGCTACGACATACCTCACGAAATCATCAGTGATCAAGGGGCTCACTTCAGGGCCGACACCCAAAATCTCCTCGATAAATACAAAATCCAAAAACACAAATCCTCACCCTATAGACCTCAAACAAATGGGGCCGTATAAGCAGCCAACAAAACCATCACCACGATCCTTACGAAAATGATAGACAATTATCGGGATTGGCCAAACAAAATCCCTTTCGCCTTATGGGGTACCGAACATCCTATCGAACACCCACCGGAGCCACACCATATTACCTAACCTACGGTTCCGAAGCCGTACAACCCGTAGAGCTAGAAATATTGTCACTAAGGATATTAGCTGAGAGCGGTATTCCCGAGGAAGAATGGAACCAGAAACGATATGACGAGCTAGTACTCTTAGACGAGCGTAAGATACATGCCTTATCCAATGTACAAGCCTACCAGTAACGCATACAACGAGCCTTTAATAAACGAGTGAAATCCTGAAACATACACGAGGGAGATTTAGTAATCAAATCAATTAGAGCACCCCCTTCCCGTCGATCCTAGAAGGAAATTCAAACCAAACTGGGCGGGCCCCTAGCTCGTCAAAAAAATACTCTCGGGAGGCGCCGTTATCGTCACCGACCTAGACGGTCAAGAGTTCTCAACCCCAACCAACATGGATCAACTCAAACGATACTACCCATACAACACCCCGACAACCCCATCCCGACCTCCCACTTAGGTGGAAGCCATGTGATCGGGCCCCAATCGGATCGGTCGTTAACGAAGGACGGGGGATAAAACGATATTTGTAAGACTCGAGATTACACAAAAACAAACAAGTATTCGTGGTAAGTCGAGGTCGGTCCAAAGGAAACGGAATGTGTTGACAAGTCTAAAGTGGCGTGTTTGATGTCTAAAAGGGGGGTTTCTAGGGTCGAGTCTAGGCTAGAGAAATAACTACGAGAATAGCTAGAGGTGATCAATCTAGGGAAAGACGTTAGGGGGAAGTCGAGATTCGGAACATGGAGTCTAAGAAGGTCGGAATCGATTTTTTGTTGCAACATTGATAATGGGAAAATACCACCTTTCGGTTTCTTCACCCAACCCACCTAAAAACCCGCTTTCGCGGCGTAGAAGGGTAAGTCTCTAGTTGTGGTAATTTTTACCCCGAGTTTCCCCATATTGATAGAAACAAGTCCAGGTCGGTCTAGTTGGCCGGACTAAAACATGGCCCATTTCCAATGTCAGAGCTTATCGGGTTTGTCCCTTAGCATTTGATACCGATACCGACATTATCGGATATCGTGTATTGAATGAATCTCGTTGCCAATGGATTCGGACATCCGGAAACCGTGGTTCTGAGTAAGGGGTGAGGGTACGTGTTGGGAAGTTCATTGAGAACACCCAACCCCGCCCGCACTTAGCGGCCTTTACTAAGATTTCGTTTGTTTTTTACGTACACGTGTTAGTTCGACGATTGAATGATATGCAAAGATTATTTTCCCTAGACATGTGAGAGAAAAATAAATTGGTTGCTAAGTCGTTTAATGCATGTTAAACTAATAACATCAAAGTTATTTTAGCATGTGAATTTGTTTTAGTCTAATAAAACAATAGAAACAAAATATGAAAATAAATTGCTACAAACACGAGAAAACGAGTTAGTAACGATAAATAAATCGAATAACGATGTAAATAAATAAAATGCATGATTTTGAAAAGATTTATGTCACGTGATGGATTAGCACGCGTTGACCGAGGTCAAAGAAAAAGTATATATCGAAATATGTCACGAAAGTCGCTTTTTATGTAAGACTCAAAGAGAATAAAAAATAGAAAAGCGAGGAAACGAAAAAAGAGACTCGGCGGAACAGGCCACCGCACGAGTCGCCTGACCGGCGCGAGACTCGCATGGCAGGCTGTCCGATTTTTTTTACTTTGTCGAAAAAAATCGTTAATTTATATAAATCGCGTACAAATATGGATAAATTTGTGCCCGATTCATATTTTCGATATTCGTCGTATTCGATATTCGATTATGAAATCGATATCGAATAGTCGGAATGGATAAAAAAGTTAAAAATCGTTTTATAGAAAAAAAACGATGTTTAAGAAAAATCGTCGAGGCAAACGAAGAAGAAAGGGCTGTGGATTCAGGCCGCCGTGCGAGTCGCCTGAGGGTGGCGCGGCTCGCACGGTTTGCTGTCCCAGTTCGGTTTTTTGAGAAATTGTTAATTTCGATAGATCGCGTATAAATATGAATTAATTTATACTCGGTCTATGCTTTCGATATTCGTTGTATCCGATATTTGATTATGAAATCGATATCGAATACTCGGAATGATTTTTAGAAAAGCTTTGTAAAAAAGGTTGTTTTGAACGAAAAGTTTAAAAAAAGGAATTTTGAACGGAAAAGATGTTAATTCCCTCCGCGTATAAAATCGTCGAATTTTGTTTAAAAAAGATGTAACGTTTTTATTTAGCATCAACGAGAAATAATTAATTTTGTTCTTGTTGGATACAATATTCGATTAGAGAATCGATATCGTATTTTAAGAACGTTATAAAAATAGTTTTTGTAGTATCGATATTAGGAATAATGAAAAATATGCGAAAACGACCCATATTAAACGAGGACCGACGACTCGACACAAAAAGAAAAAAAAATGAGAAAGAGAGAGAGAGAAAAGAGAAGAGTCGGGTTTGATTTACACCCTCAACCTACATGCTTTGTTTTCTCGGGATAAGGCTCGTCGGAAAGTGGTTTAAACTTGGGAGCGTCGAGATGATGCGGGATGAGTTAAGGTGTCGGTTTGGTAGTGTAATGGGACGGTTTCTCGGGGCTTCGAGGCTTCGTCGGGAATATGTTGGGATTCTAATAGATATCGAGGATGTATGATACGTGTATAATTTCTGTGTAAAAAAACCGTGTTATAACTTCTATGTCTGATGTCTTCATATGTGTTGAACGGGAGGTCCTATATATTTATAGGAACCGAGGTAGTCTTGTTTGTATGACAAGAAATACCGGTTTGGATAGAATTGTAAGAAGTTGAAAGGAACGATAAGTCCGTTGCTTGGGGAGGAAGCAAGGAAATCTCGGCTGAATTGGCTGATTTCGGCCGAGTGTTTGACACTCGGTCGGTAATTGTTTTGGTTTTCGGATAGAATTCCCACTTGAGATCGAATTCTACCTTTAACGGAATTGTTTAATGTTTATTGAAGCTGATATTTTGTAGTGTTTGAGTCCAAACCGGATGTGTAGTGTCACGGTTGGCTCGCGGGTTTCGGAAAAAATATCTTTGACTGGGTTTCGACTCGGTCGCTAAAAGACGGTTTTACCCCCGGTGTCGGAATCGACCCAAATTAGTCTTATTTGACTCGAAACGACCCACTGGGCCTGGATTTGAGGTTGGTTTTGTAAGATTTGTACTCCGTAATAAGTCTAAACCAAATGTCCATGATTATGAGCCCATATCCGAGTCCATCAAAGCACGTTTACGTCCAATCATCATCGGGTGTTTGGTGGGAACTATTATAGACACCTGGCGGTCAAAATGTGGGTGTCTACAGAGCCCCCACTCTGACTGAGGCTTGGACAAGGCAAAAGTCAGAGTAGCTACCAGGTCAATCAAGGATTAAAACCTGGCAGACTTCCGATCGGGTCGTTTAGAGTCCATTAGACCTGCGTGAAGGGCTCGCCAGCCATAGGATAGAAATCATACCTGGGTTGATGCTGATAACGTCGCGGGAGCTGTCTTTGGAAGCTATGGGTATACCTGTTTGCAGGCACATCCTGTCTTAGAATTGCGTGGGAGCTTGCCTTGGAAGCTACGGGTACATTTGTTTACAGATATATCCTGATTTTTTCAGTAGAAAATGTCGCCTGAGCTTTCCACTGGGGAATTTTTCTTAGAATTTCTCGGGAGTCTTGGGTGTACCTGTATGCTGACATAATTTGTATGTAACATTTAGGTGAAACACCGACTCATGCTGGGGAAGAAATGACGATTTTTTTCGAAAATTTGGAAAAGAAAGATGCTGATTTTTTTTTGAAAAGTTTGGAAATAAGGATGCTTGGGATGACTTTGATTCCTAATCGGATTCTGACACGGATTCCTAAAATTCCCTGGTTAGGCCTGTATGCCTAGATGAAGCAGGGGAAGTGATATAAAAGTCCTATTTCTGTGATGACTAGGGAAAGGGATATTCTCTATTATAAATAGAGGGTTCTGGCTTTTTATTTTTCATATTTCAACCCAAATGTTTTCTTCTATCTTAAAATCCCTTAGACTTTTAGGATAAATAAAAGAAACTATTCTCGCAATGGGCATTGATCATTTGACTGCGATGCTTCAGGCGTGGGCTCAGGACTTTCGAGACGAGGATAAAGTTCAGCTAAATCAAATGGGAATTGTGGCTTTATTCCCACTTCAGCGACTTAGGGTAGATTCGCACTTTCTTGATGCTTGCTTATCCTTTTGGGATACTACCCACCATGTTTTTGCATTTTCTCGAGGAGAAATATGTCCCCTTCCTGAAGAAATTGCAGCTATAGGCGGTTGGTGCCCTAATGCTCGTCCTACTATTCCTCCATTTTATCCCGACCCAAGGAGGAGGCTAAGGGATTTTCTAGGCTTGTCGCATGCTGAGACAGCCCGTATGGTAAAGGGAGATTCAGTTTCCCTATTTGACCTGACTGACAAATTCATGAAGCCAGTTGGCGCAAGAATTACTTCTACCCATAGGCGTAGGGCTTTCGCCTTTTGTATGCTGCATCGATATGCCTTTGAAGGTCGGATGGATGCTGACTCGTGTTTGGGTGAGATCAGGCTAATTAGCATAGTTGACCAAATGGAGACAGGTCACAGCCCGGCTTGGCTGATAACTGGGGAGATTATTATGGGTCTTGACGCTAGAAGACTTGACCCGGATCGACCATTGACAGGAGGCATCCGTCTTCTGCAGGTATTTAACCGTTTTTTTTTCTTTTTCGAAAAATCGCCCAATTTTCCGAATTTTTCCGCAATTTCGAATTTTTCGAAATTTTGGTTTTTCCGAAATTTTTCGAAATTTCCAATTTTCGAAAATTTTGATTTTTTTCGACTTTTTTTTTTGATTTTTTTTTTTTTGAATTTCTTCTGAAAATTCGAATTTTCGATTTTTTTAATTTTTCGAAAGTTTTTTACTTTTCGAAAATTTTGCAGATCTGGTTATCCGAGCGTCTGTCGTTCATAGAGCCCCCAGTGAATATATCCAGATATCGTAGCTGTCAGATTGGCTCAAGGTCCCGACGAATAAGCTCAAGTCATTATATAAATCGGAAATATTGGGATGAAGAGCTAACATTCCATGGTGGGCCTTTGATTAGATGGAACGTCATCTGGTGGTTCCTTTCAAGTCTGACGGGGTTAGCTAGGAGGGACAAGGCCCGTTATCTGGTGATCTTGTCTTTGGACTGGACTGTCCATATCTATCCGGACCGTCTTCTGAGACAGTTCGGTTCGTTTCAGCAGATCTCCGAGACTGAAGCAATCATTAGCGTTTTGCTCCAATTGACGGACGCTATGTGTGACACGTGGCTACAACGATGGTTTACCCGTGTCATGTGGACTATACCTCGCCCTTGTCAAACCACTTGGGTTTCTGAATCATATCAAAAATGGACCTCTGAAGAATCCCAGGAGACCCGTAAAACTTTGAGAACTAACGAGGCTTTTGACTTGGCCCGTCGAGAATCGGCAAAAGACAATAGGCGGTTCTTTGATAAAGAGGAGACTCCAACTACCTTTGCTGAGCCAGGGTCGGGTTCTAAGTCAAAAACTAAGACTCGGGCTAATGAGACCGGTGCTAGTGACTTGGAGAGGAGGCTCGGACCGAAACTAGCGGTCCGAGATAGGCTAGGTCCGTGCGACGTGACCGGGGAATCGAGTTTGAAGAAACGAGCCCGGGTTAAGGAGATTCCCTTGGTGATTAGGGAGCGTTCACCTCCACGTCGACGCCGATGGGTGGAAAAGAAACTAAGGACAAGGGAAAGGGAAAAATGCCTTAGTTTTTTTTTTATTAATTAAGTATTAGTATTATTTATTTATTTTCGATTTTTTGTAATTTTTCCGAATTTATCGGATTTTTTTTTTAAAATTAATAAAAGAAACTTATAAAAGAACTGTTCCTGTTTTCTTTTCTCGATTGCAGTGGTTGTGCCCTTTTTGAGGGGCTGCCTACGTATCCATAATAAATGGAATAAAACCAAACGTAGTTCAGACGTAATTTGCAATTTCGAAATACATCAAGACTATTGGTTCAAGATGTTAGTAACAGTAGAATAAATAATTCTAGCTTTTGACTTGTCTTTAAAAGTTTGAAAAAAGATGTTTTTATAAACTTTTGCAAATGACATTGAGATAGGTGGGTTAAGGGTAGTAGCGCTTCAGCTGGTCCAGGTTAGTTGGGTTGACAAACTCGTTCCCGTCCAGATCCGTTAGCATTACGGCTCCACCTGATAGAATCTTCTTTACCAGATACGGCCCGGCCCAGTTAGGTTTGAATTTTCCCCTTGGGTCTACTGGTAATAAAGCTCGAACAGATTTGAGAACCAAATCTCCTTTTTTGATGTTTCTGGGCCTCACCCTTTTGTTGAAAGCCCGTTGGATCCTCTTCTGATAGATTTGTATATTATTGAGGGCACGAGATCGTCGTTCGTCTAAAAGGACTAGCGAGTCATATCGTGCTCGAACCCAGTCAGCTTCGGGTACTTGACTCTCGAGTAGGATTCTGAGAGAGGGCACCTCTAACTCAACAGGTTGGACTGCTTCCATGCCGTACGTAAGGTAATACGGTGTTGCCCCGGTCGCAGTACGAATCGAGGTTCGATATCCCCAAAGTGCAAATGGTATTTTGTCGGGCCAGTCTCGGTAATTATCAGCCATCTTTTTTAGTATGGTGACAATTGTCTTATTAGCTGCTTCTACCGCTCCACTGGTTTGGGGTCGGTAGGGTGAAGATGTATGCCTTTGAATCTTGTACTTGGTCAGCAGGGCTGCTGTTTCGGCTTGAAAATGGGTCCCGTGGTCACTAATGAATTCGTGAGGGATCCCATACCGGCATATTATCTTGTTTTGAATGAATTTGGCAACATGGCTGGCGTTGAGTATACGATAGGATTCAGCTTCGACCCATTTGGTGAAATAGTTGATTGCTACCAAAATGAAGTAGTGTCCTCCGGTTCCCGAGGGGCTTATCTTCCCAATTATATCGATTCCCCACGTTGAAAATGGCCATGGTGATGTCATGGTGTATAGCAGGGATGGTGGCATATGTTGTACATTGGCAAAACTTTGACAATTATGGCAATGTTTAACATACAGCTGACAGTCGGTTTCCATGCTATTCCAGTAGTATCCGAGCCTCATGATTTTCCGGACTAACATCTGGGCATTCATGTGTGGGCCGCATTCGCCATCATGTACCTCAGCCATAACTTTTTCAGCGTTGGTCTTATCGACGCATCGAAGGAGAGCCCCCTGCGCTGTCTTTTTGTAGAGTTGTCCATCGTCGGTGCGGATGAACTAGGCTGCCAGTCTTCGCAAAGCCTTCCTGGCTCGGTTGTCAGCCCCGGGTGGATATTCTCCGGTCGTTAGGTATGTCAACACGGCTTGATACCATGGCTCGGGATCAGGTATCTCGATTTCTTCGATGTCGTGGATATATGCTGGCTCGGATCGTCTTTCGACACAGATTGGCATACTGGTCATATGATCGGGAATATTTAGCAAAGATGCCAGTTTTGAGAGTGCATCTGCGAACTGGTTCTCTTCCCGAGGTAGGTATATATATTCTACCTTGTGGAACTGTTTCTCAAGATTCCTTACTCGTGCCTGGTAGGCCACAAGATTAGCATTTCGAGTCTTCCATTTTTGGAGTGCTTGATTAATGACCAGAGATGAATCACCGTGTACTCGGAGGTTTGTGACCCCTAAATCTGCGGCGGCTTGTAGCCCGTGGATACATGCTTCATATTCAGCGGCGTTGTTGGTGACGTCGAAGTCTAATTTGATGGATACGGGAGTATGTTCCCCTCTTGGCGAGATTAGGAGAATCCCGACTCCAAATCCTCGGAAATTGGATGCCCCGTCAAAGTATAAGTTCCATGTTTCAGCATCCGTGTGGAAGATGTCTTCATCCGGGAAGGACCAAGTGTCGGTGTGTCCTTCTTCAGTTATGGGACTGTCAGCGAGAAATTCGGCTACGTCCTTTGATGCCTTTCAATGGTACGAACTTTAAATCGAACTCTGCCAACATCAGGGTCCATCTTGATATCCTGCCGTTGAGGATGGGCTTTTCGAAAAGGTACTTGATTGGGTCCATTCTGGACAACACTTGCACCTCGTGACTGAGCATGTAATGTCGGATCTTCTTAGTGGCCCAGACCAGAGCTAAACACGTCTTTTCGAGCGTGGTGTATTTACACTCGTACTCTAAAAACTTCTTGCTGATGTAGTATATGGCTCGTTCTTCGGAATTGACCGTTTGAGCTAGCATAGCCCCCATGGCTGTCTTTGTCGTGGTTGGGTATAGTGACAAAGGCAAACCGTGCTGAGGTGGCATCAGGACCGGTGGTGAAGACAAAATTTCTTTGATTCTATCAAAGGCTGCTTGACATTTGTCGTCCCATAGTAACCGTTCTCCTATTTTCAGCTTCTTGAAAATCGGTTCACACACCATGGTTAGCTTTGAAATGAATCTGCTGATGTATTGGATTTTTCCAAGAAACCGTCTTATCTCCTTTTCGGTTTTAGGGGGCTGCATCTCGGTGATGGCCTTGATTTTGGCTGGATCGAGCTCGATACCTCGTTGGCTAACGATATGACCCAGTAATTTGCCAGATGTTACCCCGAAACTGCATTTCTGAGGGTTTAGCCTCATGTTGTATTTGCGTAATCGGGTGAAGAACTTTCTCAGGGCGGTGATGTGACCGTCCCTGTCTTTGGATTTGACCATCATGTCGTCCACGTAAACTTCCACTTCTTTATGCATCATGTCATGTAATAAAGTTGTGGCGGTTCGTTGATAGGTGGCCCCGGCATTGATGAGACCAAATGGCATAACAGTATAGCAATAAGTACCCCAAGGTGTAATGAAGATGGTCTTATCCATATCTTCTTCTGCCATTTTTATCTGGTTATACCCCGCATACCCGTTCATAAATGATAGGAGGGCATGGTCAGCTGTGTTATCCACCAGTATATCGACGTGTGGTAACGGTAAATCGTCTTTCGGGCTCGCCTTGTTAAGATCCCGAAAGTCTACACAGACACGAACCTTACCATCCTTTTTAGGGACTGGTACTATGTTTGCAACCCAATCTGGATACTCGGAGACTCGTATGAACCCAGCCTTGAATTGTTTGTCGACTTCCTCCTTGACTTTGAGGGACCATTCGGGCCTCATGCGTCGGAGTTTTTGTTTAACCGGCTTGAACCCTTCCTTGATCGGTATATGGTGCTCGGCTATTTCGCGATCAATCCCCGGCATGTCCTTGTAGGACCATGCAAAGACGTCTTTGAATTCTTGAAGGAGAACTATGAATTGTTGTTTCTCCTCGAGATCTAAGGATAATCCTATCTTAAGCATCTGAGGTTCTAAGGTTGTTCCCATGTTGATGGATTCGGTTTCTTCGATTACCGGATTGCGTGATTCCCTTTGCTCTAGTTGCTTGATCAGATGTGGAGGTAAGGATACCTGTTCGTCGGGTTTCTCAATGTCATTGCACATAATATTTTTGGAATTGAGAAGGTTTTGAAAATGAGACAAGTCGTAAGCAGAACGGTTGTTATTATTGATCATGAACTGGGAAAATAGCTCGAAGAGAGCTGCCATCTGATCACTAGTCAGTGGCGGGATAGGTAGGGTGCCCGGGACAGACCCCGAGGCACCAGGAAAAGCTAAAGGGAGAGCGGGAGTTACAAGATTGACCCTAGCACCGGACTCAATAGACTCAATCTTAGACTCTGACTCGGACTCCGACTCAGACTCAAACTCAGATTCTAGCATTTCTCCTTCCCCTGTGATCAGCTTGTAAGTCATTCCTTGACTGTCAGTCCACTTGACAGTCTTCCTCCAGGCTTTGCTTCCGGTCCCGGATCCGACCTCTGAGATCAGCTTAGACGAATCAAAGGTGCGGCTACAGAGAATGAGGCTGACCAATTCTTCCTTTGGTGTTGGGATCGTGAGTTCCTCTCCGAAAAGTAGCCCTAGCGCGGGCTCAGCATTCTTAGCATCTTCGAACTGGATAAGGGCAAAGATGTCATCCGGTATGTAGTTGCAGTCCTGGGCCAAGTGGGTCCCAAGGCGCGCGGTGATGGGCCGATATAGGCCAGTTTGGACAGTCTCGAACACTGGAGTGACAAAGATAATCTTGCCGGCTCCGGTTTGGCCCATGTTTTCCGGGGTTAGGGAGTAGCCCAAGCCTGTTTGAGTCCTCCCATTGTCCAGAACTTCGAGGATTTTTCCTGCAGGGAGATCGGACCTTGATGTAACCCCCGGTAGAAAGCCCAGATTTTGCAACATTCGGTCAAGGCGAATCGTGAAGTAAGGACGGAAGAGATGATCTTCTTCGATGGCCCCTACGAAATCGAACCCTCAGAGATCGGTGCGGTCTGAGGTGTTACAGTTAGCCACAGTCATAGGTGTGGCTTCTAGAGTGATGACGATGTCATGCAAAGGTAACTTGATTTTCCGATAAAAGGTGGAGGACACAGCCCTGGTCGCGTGGATCCAAGGTCTTCCCAAAAGAAGGTTGAAGGAGGAAGTCACGTCGATCACTTGAAATTCCAGCTCCTTCTCTATTGGGCCTGTTATGATAGTAAGTTTTGTGGCTCCGGCTACTGACTTTGGGCTTCCGTCAAAAGCCTGAATGGTTTGAGCTGTGGGAATGTAGTCGGCCTCGATAATGCCGAGGGCTTTGGCGGTCCTCAAGGGGAGGACGTTGACTGCTGACTCGTCGTCAATTAGGGTCATGGGTAGGTACTTTCCACGGCAGATGACCGTGATGTAGAGGGCCATGTTATGGGCTGGCCCAAATGGTGGTAGATCAGCATTGGAGAAGGTAATCAGTGGGCCTTCCTCTATGGATTTCCCCTTTAGGTGGGGCAGAACCGTGGCTACCATTTCAGCTGGAGTAGCCATAGAGTCGATTTTGACTTGATCGAGGGCCTTAGTGAGTGCCTCTCGATGTTCCTGGGAGCTAACTAGGAGTTGCCATATAGAGAGGTCAACTCGAGTCCTGTTTAGCTGCTTTACAAGAGCCTTTTCAGCAGTCGGCTCTTCTGGGGCGGGCTCCACCCTAAGTGGCTCGACAATGATGAGGGCTTGACTGGTGGCTAAGACCTTGGACTTAACCTTCTGAATCTCCTCGGGTGTGATGGGAACAGCTTCCCCTTTGGTGAGGTAGACGTCGTCTTCGTCGTCGCACCAGATCCCGTTTATTTGCGGGACAAATGGAGAAATGAGGTGTGAACAATCCATTATTTCCCCGGAGAAGATGGCGTGAGCGGCCAAGGGGTTATCCCTGTTGTTGGGTTTACCCCCGGGCAAAGGGATCTTCCCGCTCTCGATGAGATCTTGGATAAGGTGCTTTAGCTTCCAACATTTCTCAGTATCGTGTCCCTTACCACGATGGTACTGACAGTAGGCCTAGAGGTTGTAGGCCTTGGAGCGTCGTTCGACCGTGAGATCAGGTGTTAGGCCTATCGAGGTGATCAGGCCTTTTGATGATAGCCTATGCAGGGCATTTTCATAGGTGGTGCCTATGTCGGTGAATACCCGAGGGGTGGTATTCTTCAGGGACGAGGTATCAAGTGCGTTTACCTCGTGAAAAATGCTTCGAGTGGCAGCAGTAGATGTGGGCTTGCTTGTTGATGAGCTGGCCCCTTGGTATCCCTTGCTGGAGGCCTTAGTGAGGCTTTCCAACCTTAAATCATCTTCGATTCTCGTTCCCATTTCAGTTAGGACCGCGAAGCTAGGTATGATGGCATACCGGAGATGGACCCGGTAAGCAGGAAGGAGGTTCTTGACGAAGGCTTCAACCAGCACTTTTTCACTGGGCTTATCGACCAGTTTGACGCTTTCAGCCCTCCAGCGTTGGAGATATTTCGTGATTCCTTCCTTAGGTTCCTGGGCCATTACTTCCAGGGTGCGCATAGTGGTCTGGATTTCCGTGTTGTCGGCGTAGTTCCAAGCGAATTCCGTTGCCACGTCATCCCAAGTTTTGTATTTCTTGGAATCGAGCCGGTAGTACCAGGCTCTCGGGTGCTTCTCGAGAGAAGAAGCGAACAGGTATTTGAACATGTTGGACTTAACTCCCTTAAGGGCTATGAACTCCTTGAAAGCCCGGATATGGTGGACCGGGTCTTCAGTACCCTCGAACATTGGCAGACCCGTCAGATTGGGATTGGCGGGTAGTTCATCGGTCAGCGGTGTGTAGGTCCGAGCATTCTCCGTGTGGATGGAGTTTTGGGTTGACAGATGGACCTGTTCCTGCAGTTTGTGGACTGCGCTGGCCAATTCAGCTAAAGGCCCAGTAGTGTCGACACTGCCACTGGGAGTTCCCTGCTCTACGGCACTTACCCGGGTAAGGATGGCGATCTGGTCCCCTCTCATCGACGTGATCATGTTTTCCAGTTTGGTCAAAGAGGCCCTCAAATCATCTATGGGTTGTTGCGTCATGCCTCGGGTGTGGGGTGGCCTGTCTGTAAGGGCACCGCGTAATCAGTAACTGACCCAGATCTTAGAATCAAAGAGTACATCCCGAGCAAGGAAAAGACTAGACAAGAAAAAGACCAGAAATTGACTTCTAGACGGATGACCCGTGGACGGTGGGCCTTCCTTAGGATTCGGCAAAGTGGGCCTAGTCCCGTTCGAAGGAAGGTCTACGTGAGAATTCCCCAGACTTTGGACTCGAGTGTGTAAACGGGCTTCCCTTTGCAGGAGTTTGTCCTACGAAGGTGGGCCGTGCCTTGACAGATAAGGCGGACTGGGATGGGGTGGAAATCCGTGATGTAAGATCGACGGAGTTTCGACGCTATAGACTCTTACAACCTATGACAAGACCCGACACTGCTAAATACGGGAAGTCCTAAGAAGAAAAGGGTTTTGAAAAGAGAATTTGGATTTGAAAACCGAACAAAGTCGGGTAGGATGGTCCGATTTTTTTGAAAACCGAGAAAAAGGTTATCGGGCCGAGATTTCAGGCTTTTTGAAAAGGTTTGGACAGCATACCGGCTAAAAATAGGCTATTTTGAGTCAAAATCATAAGTCCTAAATTCGGTAGCTTTCTGGGTTTTGAAAAAATAGATGGGTTTGAAAAGATGCAAGTTTTTGAAAATGGCGGTTTTTGAAAAGACCAAAGAAGATCAAGTAGCATATAGTCACGGAAACAGTATAATGACGCTATGTATGCTCTTAGTCTAAGTCTCGGTCGGTCGAATAGGGTCTATACCAACGACGATCGCATTCTCGCAAATCAGGACGGACTTCCTAAGCCGAGTTGGTCTTAGAACCTGCCGTAAAACCCATGCGAGTTCCGCCATCGAAGTCTTTAGTGCACCCATGTAGGAATGCACCGCGGTATAGTGGGACGTCGGTCACAAGTAACCGGCCCGGGAAAGAATGGGGTTATGCATGAACCATTGAACTAAAACGTGTACATTACTAATCGAACGATTTCTTTTCGAGTCTCACCCTGAGGATGCCGATGGTAAGTGACGCATCAGTTAATCCCCAGCGGAGTCGCCAAATTGTGGACATGACATAGGTCCACCCCAACGCGGTCACGCGCGGGTTTGGGGAGGCAAATGAATCTCCATATGAGATGGTCAAATTGAATTTTAAATCGAAGTAGGAGTCGCCACCGAATTTTGTGGTTATTCGGAACCATTCGAACCCACTCTGTGTCGTAGTGGGCCATATTTAAAACATGGCCCATTTCCGATGTCAGAGCTTATCGGGTTCGTCCCTTAGCATTTGATACCGATACCGACATTATCGGATATCGTGTATTGAATGACTCTCGTTGCCAATGGATTCGGACATCCGGAAACCATGGTTCTGAGTAAGGGGTGAGGGTACGTGTTGGGAAGTTCATTGAGAACACCCAACCCCGCCCGCACTTAGCGGCCTTTACTAAGATATCGTTCGTTTTTTACGTACACGTGTTAGTTCGACGATTGAATGATATGCAAAGATTATTTTCCCTAGACATGTGAGAGAAAAATAAATGGGTTGCTAAGTCGTTTAATGCATGTTAAACTAATAACGTCAAAGTTATTTTTAGTCTAATAAAACAATAGAAACAAAATATGAAAATAAATTGCTACAAACACGAGAAAACGAGTTAGTAACGATAAATAAATCGAATAACGATGTAAACAAATAAAATGCATGATTTTGAAAAGATTTATGTCACGTGATGGATTAGCACGCGTTGACCGAGGTCAAAGAAAAATTATTTATCGAAATATGTCGCGAAAGTCGCTTTTTATGTAAGACTCGAAGAGAATAAAAAATAGAAAAGCGAGGAAACGAAAAAAGAGACTCGGCGGAACAGGCCACCGCGCGAGTCGCCTGACCGGCGCGCGACTCGCGTGGCAGGCTGTCCGATTTTTTTACTTTGTCGAAAAAAATCGTTAATTTATATAAATCGCGTACAAATATGGATAAATTTGTGCCCGATTCATATTTTCGATATTCGTCGTATTCGATATTCGATGATGAAATCGATATCGAATAGTCGGAATGGATAAAAAAGTTTTAAAAATCATTTTATAGAAAAAAAAACGATGTTTAAGAAAAATCGTCGAGGCAAACGAAGAAGAAAGGGTCGTGGATTCAGGCCGCCGTGCGAGTCGCCTGAGGGTGGCGCGGCTCGCACGGTTTGCTGTCCCGGTTCGGTTTTTTGAGAAATTGTTAATTTCGATAGATCGCGTATAAATATGAATTAATTTATACTCGGTCTATGCTTTCGATATTCGTCGTATCCGATATTTGATTATGAAATCGATATCGAATACTCGGAATGATTTTTAGAAAAGCTTTGTAAAAAAGGTTGTTTTGAACGAAAAGTTTAAAAAAAGGAATTTTGAACGAAAAAGATGTTAATTCCCTCCGCGTATAAAATCGTCGAATTTTGTTTAAAAAAGATGTAACGATTTTATTTAGCATCAACGAGAAATAATTAATTTTGTTCTTGTTGGATACAATATTCGATTAGAGAATCGATATCGTATTTTAAGAACGTTATAAAAATAGTTTTTGTAGTATCGATATTAGGAATAATGAAAAATATGCGAAAACGATCCATATTAAACAAGGACCGACGACTCGACACAAAAAGAAAAAAAAAACGAGAAAGAGAGAGAGAGAAAAGAGAAGAGTCGGGTTTGATTTACACCCTCAACCTACATGCTTTGTTTTCTCGGGATAAGGCTCGTCGGAAAGTGGTTTAAACTTGGGAGCGTCGAGATGATGCGGGATGAGTTAAGGTGTCGGTTTGGTCGTGTAATGGGACGGTTTCTCGGGGCTTCGAGGCTTCGTCGGGAATATGTCGGGATTCTAATAGATATCGAGGATGTATGATACGTGTATAATTTCTGTGTAAAAAAACCGTGTTATGACTTCTATGTCTGATGTCTTCATATGTGTTGAACGGGAGGTCCTATTTATAGGAACTGAGGTAGTCTTGTTTGTATGACAAGAAATACCGGTTTGGATAGGATTGTAAGAAGTTGAAAGGAACGAGAAGTCCGTTGCTTGGGGAGCAAGCAAGGAAATCTCGGCTGAATTGGCTGATTTCGGCCGAGTGTTTGACACTCGGTCGGTAATTGTTTTGGTTTTCGGATAGAATTCCCACTTGAGATCGAATTCTACCTTTAACGGAATTGTTTAATGTTTATTGAAGCTGATATTTTGTAGTGTTTGAGTCCAAACCGGACGTGTAGTGTCACGGTTGGCTCGCGGGTTTCGGAAAAAATATCTTTGACCGGGTTTCGACTCGGTCGCTAAAAGACGGTTTTCCCCCGGTGTCAGAATCGACCCAAATTAGTCTTATTTGACTCGAAACGACCCACTGGGCCTGGATTTGAGGTTGGTTTTGTAAGATTTGTACTCCGTAATAAGTCTAAACCAAATGTCCATGATTATGAGCCCATATTCGAGTCCATCAAAGCACGTTTACGTCCAATCATCATCGAGTGTTTGGTGGAAACTATTATAGACACCTGGCGGTCAAAATGTGGGTGTCTACACATATATATAGTAATCCTTAATGGGTCTCTTAACCTAAAGCCCAAATCCAAATTTTGCTTCATTATTGAGACAATCATCCTTTGCATCTTCATAGGGCAAAGTGTCGCCCTGCGGCTCGATGGACTAATCCCACCGGGTGAAAATTTCGGCCGGTGAGATTTTCTTCACTTTTTGCGATTTCCGGCACTATTCACCATCGGGTGAAATTTCACCCGGTGGGCGAAATTTTGCCCGGTCAACTTTGCCCGGTGGGGAGGTCTCGGAAAATCTTCGGGGAGGCGTTTACCGTCGGGTGAAATTTCGTCCGGTGGTGTCTCATCGGGTGAAATTTCACCCGGACATACTTCTGGCCTCTTTCCTTGTCTCATTCTTCGTCGATTGATTGAATGGCTTTAAACTTTAAGTTGTGTGCTTTGCTCTTTGGACGGTGTTCCCTTCTCTTGTGCTCGTGGAAGCTCGATCGTGATTTCGGTGCCAAATCCTATCAAAATTGATAGAAAAACTGCCAAAAACACGTAAAATGTACAAGAGGGACGCTAATCCGAGAAGTACACAAAATATGGCAATAATCGCACTCTAGACTCGCAAAACGATGGAAAAACGCATCTAAATGGGAGAAAAAAGGGTCTAAATCTAGCACACAACAATTCCCCCCTACTAAACCGTTGCTCGTCCTCGAGCAAAGACCCAAAAAGAAATTACAACTACTACTACTAGCTAAACTATGCTAAGCCGATACGGGGCAATTAACGGGCCCGCTCCGTCCCTTCAACTCACATCGAAATACCCATGAGGTAGAGTACTCCCATGCAAGGCAAGTTGGGGCTTGCTCAAAATGGTGGATGCGACTAAACACACACAAAAACACATAACACGAAAGAGTAGACGCATCAAAAGCAAAAATAAAACACCGAATCCCTCATCGAGACGGCGGGGAAGACACCGATTACTTACCTAAAACAACAATAAACTTCCAAGATAAATGACCTATGTAAACAAGGACCGAAGCCTAATACTATGACAATTAAGCAATTTAGATGTTGATAACTTAGCCTAGGTCCTCCTAGTCTTCTAAAGGGGTACGACGGGGCGTATAAAGGAGTGGAAAAAGTGAACCATGGATTTGTTCGACACTGTAGGTAGGTGCAGTCCCGTTCTCTTTGGCTAAGCCAAGAGGGTCATTCCGAACTCGAATTTCCTAAATTAGCCCAAACAAAAAGGTGGAGTGTTTACAATTATTGAGGTGGATCTACTATTCACCGCTATCTTCCTACCTCGGGACTCGGTCCTCTAGTTGGCACTTCACGGCGACGAATCGATCAAAGGGCTTTTTTTTAAGGAGATGTTTTTGATGATATGATTTCATTTGAAGCTCCTTTTCTCTCCCTTGTTTTTCATATTTTTGTGCCCTTTTCTCTTGCTTTGGTTTGCCCTTTTTTGGCTTTTTGATTTTGATGTGGTTCATAACCAAGCTTGGAGGTTATTTTTGTGTAAACTTATTGTGGTGATGTATAGGTGGAGGAAAAATAGGTGATCTAGAACGCTCGCCATTCTCGGATAACCCACAAAAAGGCAGAAAAAATTTGGACTAAAGGTGCGATGGTCATTCGAGCAAGGTCACCTAGAAAACGTGATGCGGGAACCAAGGCCTAACTCCTCCATGGGTGGTCAAGGTGGTCAAATGCAAACTCCGAAGTAAACCTCTAGTAGAAAAGGTGGACTCAAGCTAAAGGATCAACAAATTCATTGATTAAGAGTCATTCTACTAGATTAAGGTCCAAAATCTACAATGGGTTATCTACAATGGAATGTAAACTCTTGTAAAAAGTTTGTAATCGGGTTTTCGAAAAGTTTAGTCCTAGACACAATATACAAAAACAAAAGGAAACACACGAAAAAGGAAAAGCAATAAAAGAAAACACAAGTAAGGTCATGCACTCTGTACTCCATCGACATTCAAGCACAAAAATCAACCACAACACCCGAAATGCTCATCTCTTCGAGAGCCTCCCAATAGCAACAACCTCACTCCTCTACAAAGATAAAGAAGAAAGAAGGAAGGAAGTTACCAAGCGGAGTGCTTTCATATTCTCTTCAAAACATGCGATTAAGGTGGTGGTTACCTCTAAGAGTGGAGGACAAGACCATACACAGGACACGAAAACATAACGAGACGAGAAAAGAAAAGAAAAAGAAAAATGTTTTTGATTTTTCGAGTTTTTCAAATTTTTATGGTTTTTGAAAAGATTTTTTAAAAATTAAAGATAGTAGACTCCTCCCCCCACACTAAAACTGTACATTGTTCTCAATTGACAAGTAGGGGAAGGACGAAAAAGATGAAAAAGAAAAATAAGAAAAATCTTTTTGGATTTTTATGATTTTTCAAATGTTTTTTGGATTTTTCAAATGTTTTAAGAAAAGAAAAAAAGAAAAAAAGGAAAGCGATAAAATAGTGGCGGGCCTAGGTGCAATCACATCACTTAGACCCTAGCCAAGTGGCTAAGAAAATGAAAATGAAACAAAAGAAAGGAAAAGAAAATTAAAACGAAATGGTGAAAAATTGGGCGTAGATGTAGTCACGTCACCTAGCCCGGATAAAGAAAAATTGAGAGAAATTGATTAAAATTTGGATTTTTCAAAAGGGTCAATGACATAATCACGTTGCCTAAAGACCGGGAGCAAAACCAAGGCCGCTTCGGCCGCAAAAATCGGATAGTGGGACAATGGGACAACTTGCAATTTTGATTAGAGGTAAAAACAATCACAATGATTATAATGATGGAACAAGGAACAAGGAACAAGGAACGAAATTCATTTCAAAGATTGATTACAGACTCACCGACCTAATCCACACACATATGCACAACATACACATCAGTGACCGACTCTGGGGATAGTTTAATTTGGGTAATCATTTGAAGCGAAAGAAACCGTCGGAGACCCGGGTAAGGGTTGTACGCCCTCGGTGGGTACTAACTCATAAAGGTCGAATAATGTACGACCCTCGGGTAATCTATAGTTAGCATACTCCCAAATTTCCATTCCCCCCGATTGGTTCAGTCGAAATTCACCGGGACCTAAGGGTAGGTCCCAATTGTGACAATTATAAATATTGGTTCGGTGTATGTTGGGGACTATTAAAGCACGGTCATGGCAAACGGAGACGAGGCGATGGTCAGGTACATTAAATATCCAAGCTGGAAGATAGACCTCGTCAAGCCAGACTCGATTATCTAGTGGTATAAGGTGGTCGGTCGCATAACCCAAGTTTTTAGCGATTAAGGTCACAAGACCTCCACAGTCAAGCAACGAAGGGGCATTGGGCAATAGTAATTTTGTGAAAATGCAACGCTATGACAAGTGGTAAGTCTAGGGGGTTAGGGTTACCAAGTAAAGAATCAGAAATCAATTGTAAGACGCACACATTAAGATTAAAAATATTATCGGTAGATGGTATCAAGCAATGGGAGAGTATCTCCGCGAAGTAACGAATAACGGGTTTACGGATTTCAGAGGTAAAGTTTGAATTAGGTTCAAAATCTCGTTGACCACGTGCTATGCACCGCCAAAGGTCTCTTCTAGAAGTACTAGCTTGTACATCATTCAAAGGTTCACTAACTCCGGTACCCGATGAGAGTAGACCTAAGGTTAGGCCAAATTCGGAAATAGTTAAACAATGGGTTCTACCGAACAAACAAAATCTAAGTTCTCTTGGTGTGGTCGGGTTATCGATAGTAAAGGTACCTAAGAACTCACATACAAGGTCTTTATTTGTGAAAGGCACAAAATTAAGGAGTTCGCTTGTTCCGGTCCTAGACGATAACTCTCTAATATCGTCCTCTATTCCTAGAATTTCCATTGTGAATGGACAAGGCCACCTAGTGCTCCGAAAGGTCTTTTCGGAGAAGGTTTGAGCTAAGGGTGTATTAGGACAGGGTAAAAGTTTAGGCTTAGAATATTTAGAAACTTTAGAGGTTGAAGCCATACCTTGTTTACGCGCGGCTCTTTGGGTTCTTGTCTCCATGATAACAATTTGCAAGAATGATCCCAAAACTTCTTTTCCTTCTTCAAAACCCCAAAATAAATCACCAAGTATGGAAATGAAACTATGAAAGGAGGTTTGACTGTGGTTGGGTATGGAAGGTGGTTTGATGTGTTTATGATGGGTGAAAATGTGGAGTGAATTGTGGGGTAAAAAGGGTGATATAAATAAGGGGTGGTTGAGGAGGGAAAGTGAAAGTTTTAAAGTGGGTGGTAAAAATTTGGTGTAAAAATTTTTGGGTTATTTAACGACAATAATACCAACTATTGAGCGTCTTCCAAAAATAATACAATTTCAATAAATCTGAGAATAATACGTATTATTGAAGTAGTTAAACAAGAGTAGTATAAGTGACTTTATAACCTGCTACATCAGGTCACCTAATTAATATTTAACCTGCTACTTATCCTCCATCCTTCTACTTAGACCTAGATAACGGGTGAACCGTGACGGGTCAGCTTTCGGGTCGGGCCAATAATACGTATTATTCTCAAGTATATCAAAATTGATATTATTTTGGGAAGACGCCCTATAGTTGGTATTATTGTTGTTAAATAACCCTTTTTTTATTCACACCCACCCCAAATTTAGTCACCTTTTCCCCAAAATTAACCTAAAGTCATTCAATTACCCCAAAATTAACCTAATTTATCACATCATTCAATTTCCTTATAAACTAAACCCTAAATAATTCAATTTCTCCAATCAAGCCCACATTTTCAATTTATAGCACAACAATTAACCCAACTACATTAACTCAATAACACCTCAATAATAACTCAATAATCATTCAACTCAACAATTAACCCAACAATAATAACACAATAACTACAACAACAATAACAATACTAAAACAATAAGACATACCGGTGATGGAAACTCGTCAGTAATCGTCGAGGGAAGACGAGCGCCGGCAGGGAGGACGCCGGCGGGGAGCACGTAGGCGGGGAGGATGAAAGAGGGAGACAAGCGCGCGTGGAGGAATCGGCAGGGAGGACGAACGACGAAGACAAGCGACGAAGACAACTGTCGGCGAGAGCAGCAGCGCTGGCAGACAGGACGAGCAAGGGAAGATTTCGACGCCGGGGAACGCGCACGGAGGACGCCGGCAGGGACGAACGCCGGTCGACAAGCCGGTGACTGGAGGAAGAGAGGTTGGGTTTTGGAATTGGAAGTTAGGGTTAAGATTTGGGGTTTTTGGAATAGTGAAAATGAATGAATGAATGGGGTCGGGTAAATGGCTGGGGTTAATCTCGTTTTTTTTAAAGGTTGTGCGACGGTCAATTCGTCGCATAATTACGTCGTTAATCAGCATTTTCGACGGACTATCCGTCGCACAGCCTGTCGAAATCAATTTTTTTTAGCCGTTGGAAAGTGCGTTCCAGCCTGTACCTGCGTCGCATTTTATAATTATGCGATGGAATGTCCGTCGCATACACCCTTCTGTGACGGACTTTCCATCGTAATATTCGTCGCTTAGTTTAACAAAATAACGTCGAATTAATTTTTTCAGGGTGCTTGTGCGTCAGCCAGTGACACACTATCTGGCGGGATTTCCGCCGCACGGACTTCAATTGCGACGCGTATTCCGTCGCAAGCCGTCGAAAAACTTTCGGCGCCAAATCCTCACCACCGCGCCTGTATCACCGTCGACATGACGTCGGGGAAACCGACGCAATTGTCAGTACATCGAGTATTCCGACGTAAGTCAACGCAGGCTTCTTTTCTACGTCAAAATTTTAGTCCGCCGCAATTCGGCCTGATTTTTGTAGTGTTCACCTACCCAATCCCGCACGTGGTCGCATCGGGGTGGACCTATGTCATGTCCACAGTACTCAAGTTGTCACAATAGATAACTGGAGCAGCAGAGCTACGAACATCAAGTTCAGTGAGAAGAGAAGTAACCTAGACAAGTTAGACCGTAGTAGCAACTACGACACAAAACTCATCTTCTGTGGTGGATAGGGTGACCCCCGGTTGTTTCTTAGAGGACCACGAGATGGCATTAAGATCGAGATAGACAACATAGCCGGAGGTTAAGACATTGTTTTGTTTGTCTTCAGCCCAGTGAGTGTAACAGAAGGCGTGAAGGGAGGAGGATTCATTACAAAAAAAGGGTAAATCGTGAGAGGTGGTACCATTTAAGTAACGTAACGACCATTTGAGGGAATGCCAGTGCATGGACCGAGGGAATTGCACGAATTTAGCAAGTTGGTTCAAAGCAAAGGAGACGTTGGGACGCGTGAGTGACATATATTGCAACTTGTAAGTTACCGAGCAGAGCACAGTAAGACACGACATTGGGATGAGGGTCACCCTCATTGTGACGTAACCGAATGTCAAGGGTGAATGGGGTGGGACACAAGTTTGACTTGGTGATGTGTGTCAAATTTGAACCATTTTTCCACATATCTAAGCTCGTTTTCCTATCGCTTTTATGAGATTTGAGTGCGATTAATCGCCTTTTTTGAGTCTTTCTCACTCTAGCGACCTCTCTTGTGCATTTTACGTGTTTTTGGGTAGTTTTCCTATTATTTTGATAGGAATCCATTGTCTGAGAGCATTTTCGAGCTCACATGGGCACAAGGGAGCGGAATATTGTCCCAAAGCATGATTAAAGTCCAAAGTCCAAACCCAAGAGGTGAACCTTGAGCAAAAGGGCAAAACTATAGTCCATTGGGCATCTTCACCGGAGAGGTCGAACTTCAAATTGGTTATATTTAGAGTTCTAAACCTTGGAACAAAGCGGTTCTAGTTGGAGGTGAAAGATTATCTTCTTAGCTTTCCAACGACATATCACACGCCCCAATTGGAGATCAAACGAGAGAGTTATGGGTCTCTGAAGTCACAGGGCGAAGTTTCACCCGATGAGATCTGACCGGGGGAAATTTCATCGGGCGAAACTTTTGAGTTTTTTGAGTTTTTTGTCAGATTTTTCATCGGACGAAACTTTGCCCGATGATATTTTGACCGAGTGAAACTTCGCCCGACGGTGTTTCCTCCCCAGATTGTCATTTCGGACAAAAAAGTCACCGAGCGAAACTTCACCCCACAGGGTGAAACTTCGCCCGACGGTATTTCGACCATTTTGGAGAGAATTCGCGGGGCAAAACTTCACCCTATTGAGATCCAAAGGGCAAAGTTCATTCCAAGGGCAAAGATTAGAATTGGGCTTTGGTTTAGTGATTCATTAAGCTACTACTATATATATAGTTAACCTATTGAGATGCACATGACACTCCATTAGATAGACACTACATTAGATTAGAAGCCATTAGATATTCATAGATGCTTCATAGTTATTACCAATCTTCATCTTCATCTAGCTTTAGATTTAAGCTTTTGTATGGAATTCTAGTTTTATTCAAGAAGTTCTTTGGAGATTATCAAGGGATTAGTGACAAATTCATTGTCTTCTTCTTCAAGGCTTCTCCTTATTTTTATGCATCTTCATTTTCCTTATTGTTATTTTCCTCCATTGTTGGTATAATTATTTTCCTCTCCCTTTTCTCTAGATTAGATTTTACTCTTGCTCTTTCGTTATTGCATCGTTTTTATTGATTTTTCTTGCGTTGTTTTTAGATAGCTTTGTATTTTATTTTGTTGATCGTAATTTCCTTCGTTGTTTTAGTATTATTTCCTTTAGTTTTTATCGTTATGCATGTTTTTGTTATTATCTCCATTGTTATTGTTTTTGTAGTTTTCTTCATGGATCGTGAGTAGTTTTCTTGTTAGGGGGTTAAGGGAGGAAGATCTTGGGTAATATGAATTAAGAAATTGTGGTTTGGTTGCATGCTTGTTGATTTATAATGTTCGAGGTTTTTGTGTCTTTGTTGACTTATTCCGGCCAATTAGATCGATCTTGACTCAGTTTTATCAATATGAAGAAACCCAGAGTAGGAGTTACCTTGATTTGAGACTTACCCTTTTTCGCCGCGAATGCGGGATCTAGATAAGTTAGGTGAAGAAATCGAAAGGTGACATTCTCCCTCTATCAACTTTGTGACGGACCCATAATTTCTCGACTTACAGAACCCAATTTCCGATTCTCGACTCCCTCTAACACATTTTCTTTATTGATTTATATTCACTACTACAAAACATCAAATAGACATGGGTCGTTTTCACCAATAGACATGGATTTTGCGACACATGTTAAGTTGAGTGACATCTATTGTCAAACATAAACATAGGTCTTTTAATAACCTATGTCTATTTTTATATTAGACATAGGTTTTCAGCTTTAACCCATGTCTATAAAAACTTTAGACATGGATTTTTTGTACGCCCTATGTCTATTTCTAAATATAGACATGGGTTATTTGTTTGCCCTATGTTTATTGTCATAGTATAAACATTATCTCTCTTTCCTTCCACACTATAGAAATACAAACATATGGTCTAAATTGGATACTCAATCATAAACCTAATAAACATGTTCATAAAGCGACTAGAATCAAGACACCGCGACTCATGATGTTCCTCTTAACCTTTCTCCGAACTATCTCCTGTCAATCAAACAAGGGTTAACAACATTAAAGAGCTTCCAAGCCTGAAGTAAATAGTATTCTTGGTGGTTATTCTGTATGAAAAAGTTATGACACCACCTATAAATGTATAAAAAGCTCTCAAGTGAGCTTGCTTACTTGCCTTGTGTGAGTACCTAGAACAACACAATATTTGTCTCCTTTATGGTCTGAAGGGAGAGGAGGGTCCTGCAGAAGACATTAGCCGACAAACAGCTTAAACCACGAATATTTCATTCATATTTAAGTAAAACATAAGCTAGCCTTGCTACATTCAGACTTAACTTATACGGAGTAATACTCCAATTTGGCGATACAGACGATCCATACAGATTGTGTATGATCGGAAGAGATTATTACTTCTATGTATTATAGTCACATTCTCGGAAGTTCATACCACTGGAAGGGTGTCGATGAAGTTGTTGTAGATTGTGTCTAGGGGACGTGTATTGTAGTCAGCAGGTGTACAGATTGCCGCCAAGTTGATCGTTTAAATCACACAAAAATCCCAAAATTCAGACGAAATAAAGTGAAAACATATAAACTGCAACTTCGAACAAGAACATGATTAGAAGTTGCAACAATCTAAGCATAAATCACAAAGAACTCCAAGAACAAACAAAAATCACATCATGCAGGACAAAAATCATCTGAAAATGAACAAAGTACAACTAATTAACAACAAATCGATAGATGAGCAATCAAATCGACAATAACAAGGCACAGATGTTAATCATAATACAGCGAAAATCAGGAATAAGTCACAAAATTCAGGCATATAAGTGAAAACATTAACCCAACTTTTCGGATTCCCAAGAAAGTATCGCCATTACCACTGTGGTGCTTTACTATTCTTTCATGTACCTTCTCTCTATCCGTATGCCCTTATCGACCTACCACGAGATAAGAAAGATCAAATTAAATCATTATAATAGAATAACCTAAGTCAAAATAAGATGGTAATGTAAACAAATTACGCTATAGTCTTGAATTCTAGCTCTCATACAGAGAGGCAGTAATCCTCTATTGCCACAAAAGTATATGTTTGTTTTTTGTCGGGTTTCTATAATCCTATCTAAACATATGCACATGGAGTAGAATAATCATGAGCCCGAATTAAACAAATGAGTGATGAAATAATGGTCGATTGAACTAGAACTGAATAGCTCACTCTCCCAGTTGAGAGTATATCATAAATTGTACAGAGTAGTTGTGTATATTGCCTATACTATTACGAATTTACGATGTAAGGGTCAAATAGACCCATACCAATGTGGTTGAGGATATGATCCTTACTCGCGACATAAGACGTTCATATGAACAAATAAAAATCTACATTCAATTGCGCGAAAAAGGCACAACTATACTCAACAGAGCACCCAAGAAAATGATCCTTGCTATGAGAACATGAAGCAAACATCAGCTCAAAAGCTAAACTAACCAACAAACTAGGGAAAGGGAACAAAGACATGGAGAAAAATTACCAGCCAATTTCAGTCAGCGACCCTATACATTTGATAGCTTCACGTGGGGGATCGACCAAGTTACCCTATACATTTAATAGCTTCACGTGGGGGATCGACCAAGTTTACTAAGTAAGTCTGTATAGAAGAATAGACAATTAATCAAGCAACAGTTACAAGTGTTAACCGGCCACAAGAACATGAATGTTCTCTGAGAGCATTCATAAATAACAGTAACATGAATATTCTCCGACTCAATGGGGCTCCCAAGCTTAAGAGACTTGGCAAAGAGTCTTAAAAAGTACTTATAAGAGGGATATAGCTTATGAAGCATCTTAGGTGCAATTGATGATTTCTGTTTCTCAATCCTAACATATCCAATGTCATCAGTTAAGGAGAGATTTTGTCCTAAACCTTGTAAAGCAACTTGTGAGACATCATGTTTATAGCTTGAGTCCAAAATCCAATCAATATCACTTACCTGATAACACCAAGACTGCAGGTAAGAATTCCTTCCACAGAACGTTCCGTGACACTTAGATGCTTGGTCCTGAAGTGAACAATCATGGACCATCGAACCCGATTTTGAAAACAATTGCTTCTTGTCACTCACTTGATCATCCTGAAATCTGTGGGCAGTCCACGCAACCTCATTATCATCCTGGATGGAGTTGAGTTCAGCATTTCTGGCAACTTCGACCATTTCTCTAACAAAAACTGGAAGCGACAATTCCTATCATGATACTTGCACTCCACAAACCGATTAATAAAATCTACTAATATGACAGCAGAAACGTCTAAAGAAATCGCTCAATAACTACTAAAATAGCAAATTAAAACAGATGAACAGCAGTACAAAAATCGATCAAAAATCTAAAATCAAGCATGGCATACAACCCAAAAAACACAGAAATGTGAATATTCGAAGCATAAGTAAAGAAAGAAACATCAGTTGACGAGGTAAGCCAATTTGTTAGTACTAATACCCTAAATACCTAGATACATAAACAAAAACGATTCAAAATTCGATTTACTACCTGAGAAATTGAGATTCAGGAAAAACGACACGACATATGAAATTGGGACCTGCAATCCGTTCATCCAAATTAACTATCCAAGAACTACAGTTCATCCAAATTACAGACGATCACATAGAGCATTCATAAACAAGTTAAACAACATAAAAAAAATCAAAAATCAGATTACCTTACAAGAAATGTCCACAACATATCTTACCCACAATTTAAGAGGAATGGAGATCTTCTATTACAACAACAGATGGCATCTTCACTGCACAGGATTTGAAGAGTACAGAATTCTGGGTCAGAGTTGGACAACGATCAAAATTCATAGATCCGAGGCTATCAATCATCGAAATTTTGTAAGGAGAATGTTGAATCATTGACATTCATCCATAAAGAAATCGAAAATAGCACAACCAATTAGGAACGAACTACTATCAAGAAACAATTTAAGTTTTAGGGAACAATAACCTCTAAAAGCACAACGGCGGCCGAAGATGAAATCGGCGGCCGGCAGCAGTAATCGAGGCTAGCAATTACTGCTGAGAGTGAGGATGAGAGTGACAACGGCTACGGCTAGGATTATCTTGTAAGCGTTCTTGTATGCTGCAGATTGCGAAGGCGGAGTCATTGGAGGAAGGGACGAGGCATCTGGCGATTGAGTTCGCGATTACACTGGCGGAGGCGAGGGAGAGGGCGCTGGGGATGATGAGGAAGTTGCCGCAGTTTATCCAGGGGTTGTTTGGGATTTTAATCAAGTTGCTGCGTTTTGAATTGAATTGAAGAATTGAAGATGGTTGCATTTTGAATTGAATTGAAGATGGTTGCGTTTACGTTTTGGGTTTTGCTTAGGGTTTTAAAGATGGCTACGTTTTAGGTTTTCTCATCTCAATATACACGATGACATGGGTATTTCGCGAAAGTAGATTAAATGGGATTTTCCTGAACTTTTTACTTTTCTACCTTTATCCCTACACTTTTTACATGTATACATGGTACCCTTGTACTTTGGTACACCTAAACTTTATTATTATCTTTATTGGTACCCCTGAAATTTTTTTCCCGTCAAGTTTTGGCAACAAATTACCTTTTTATGTTCAAGATTAAAAGTGAAACGTCATTTAACATACGTAATTAACCGATAATTGAACTTAAAGCAACATTTTTGTACGTGTTAGCAGTTATACTCCGAATCTAAACGGATTATATTTTAGACGTTATATTGTCAAATCAAATGATAACACTTAAATTAAGCTCAATTACTTGTTAGTTATCTAAGTTAAATAATATTGAAGTCTTAATGCTAAGTTTAAAACATAATCTAACAACAAAACTTGACGGAAATTTTTTTGGGGGAGCTAGTTAAATTAATAATAAAATTCAAGGTTACCATGTATAGAAATAGAAAAGGTAGGGGCACCATGTAGAAAAGTGAAAAATATAGAGGTACCGCGTAGAAAATCCCAAAATTTTTATTACCAGTACGTGGTTTTTATGTGTCCTGCATCTATTCATGTATTATAGACGTAGGTTTTACTTTGACCTATGTCTATAATTTATAGAAATAGATGTGGGTTTTCTTTCAACCTATGTCTATTAGGTCATGTCTATGACTAATTTTGTAGTAGTGATTTGTCATTTACATTTTAATTTTGACTCGGCTCAAAACCCCCATTACACCCCAAACATACTTAGACTTAGACTCGACCGACTTCACGTAGACCGTCCCTGTGGATCGATTTCGACCTACCACTACTACATTAGTTAGGTTAGTTGGTGTTTATAAATATTGTTTGATCGTGCGGGTCGTGACGCCCGCGCATCACTCAGACATGTTTTTTTTTCGAGAATGTCTCGAATATACTTGGAAGAAAGCACTACAAGAAATCGGGTTCCGGGCGTCCTAGTCATACAAACGCCCATATGGCGTCTGCTTGAAACAACGGGCGTCCACTATTGCTAGCCAATCAGGACATCCAAAGCATATAGGGGAGAAAGTCTGATGGGCCACTACTAAAATGTGGGCGCCCACAATCAGACGCCATATGGCGAACACGGGCGTCTGATTGTGGACACCATAAGGCGAACACGGGCGTCTGATTGTGAACGCCATAACAAAAACACGGGCGTCCATTGTCGGACGCCCGCGCCCCTGATTCTGCCACAAATACTCGCCCACCCCCTCGTCCATCGTCATTTAAAAAAAAAAACTTATCTCTACTTCATCTCTTTATTCGAACTCGCGCGCCATTTTCATTCCCGTCTTCTAATTTTTTTCTACTTCTACGGTATGATTCATGTTTCTTATTATACTATTATTAAGTTTTATGTCTAATTTCAGTTAGGTTGAATAATTAATTTCAATTTTTTCAGTTATTATTGTCGATTTGATATTTAGTGTTGTTATGGTCCCAATTGAGTAACATTGTTTGTTTGCCCAAATCGTTTCGCCCAATTTTGATTAGGTAAATTGTTGGTATGACGTTCGGGTTTGTTGATTGATTATGTGATAAATTGGGTGAGTATGTGAATATATTGGGTGGGAATTATAAATTGTTACTAAATTGTTTATGTTGAATTGGGTGAGAATTGTGACTACATTGTTAGTATAAATATGTTAATAAGTTTAGGTTGGTTGTTTATTTTTAGTAAAAATATTTGTTTTAGTAGTATTAAATTAAGTTAGGGAAATTCGAGTTTAATCGGTTGTTATATAATTTATTTTTACATAGAAAATGTAGAGAATTGAACGGAAATGGATGTACGAGGGAAGACTTGATAAGAAAAGATGCCCTGCTATTGAATTTGTAAAGGGTGTTGAATCTTTTTTGGAATTCGCTAAACGATCACCTGACTATGCGTCAAAAGGTGAAGTTAGGTGTCCATGTCTTAAATGCAAGAACCTAAATTTTTTAGGGTAATTGTGGTTAAGGAACATGTCCTCTCAAATGGTTTCTCGCCCATTTATTATCGTTGGATTTGTCATGGTGAGTCATCTCAAGCTGAGGAACCTCAGATCCAACAAAATGAGGGGGGGTTGAGAGGAATGATAGTTGATGTTGTTGAGTGCAACGTGTTTAACAACGATAATAGCACATATATGAATGATGACTCACCTGACCCTCAAGAGTCTAACCCACGAGCGAAAGCGTTCTTCGACATGTTAGATGCTTCGGAGAAGCCGTTATATGGAGGGTGCGATATGACTTTGTTAGAAGTCGCATCTATGATAGTGAGTCTTAATTAAATGTGAGTTTAACCTACCCTTCGCTTGTATAGAAGGTTTTGCTGCCTTGCTTGAGAGAGTCATCCCAAAAGATAACATCATGACCTGAACATTCTATACTACCAAAAAAGTTGTGAAAGGTCTTCAACTTCCACATCAAAAGAATGATGCATATCCCGATGGATGCATGCTATTTTGGAAGGACGATGCCATGCTTGATGAATGTACAAGATGTGGTAAGGGTAGGTATAAAACGTTTGAGGGAGATATTGTCTTGAGGGGTAGAAACGGAAAAAGTGGTGATAGGGGTAAGAAACCGATACCAATTAGTCATGATTGCCATGTATTTATGGAGAGGTTACAACCAGTGTCATTGAAGCAGCTTCTACCACCAACAGTATGAAATTCTATAGCTGAGATATCTCAGTTTTTCCGAGATTTGTGTTTGATGCGTGTCGTTTCCGCAGTCAAAATTAAATTTATAAACACTACTAACTCTACGGTAGATAGGGTAAGTAGAGTTCGATCCCACAGAGACTAACGTTATTATCTCAGAAAATTTATTATTTAATAGTATAGATATATATATAAAAAGTGGGGTTTTGTTGGGTTTGAAAATAATAATAATAAAGTAAAAACATAACAATAAATAAATAACTAATATAACAAAATTCGAGACATGCAATATATTATATAGTCGGGTTAATCATCGATTCAATTAATTAGACTCAAATAGATCGGTAACTATTTAATCCCTTGTAAGCAAGTAAATTAACAGTTTTACCTTTCTTACTCGTTAAACTCCGTTAACCACGCAAGTTTAATCCTAACCATGTAAGCACGTATCAAGTAAATAAATTTAATCTCGTTAAGAACACCAATCAATTGAATTATATAGAACCAGAAAGGTGCAATTAAATATAACTCAATTATCATACAAAATTCTAGTAGTTAAATTAGACCGGTAAGCTGCAATCTAATTTAAAACACTATTAATTTAACAATCGACTCATGTAAATAATTTAGATGATCAGGCTAAATTAATAAACATGAAAACAACAGTCAAATCGTGATTTTCATACGAATACCAAAGTACTAATTAAACGTTAAAACAATAACGTAATCTCATAACTCATTGACAATAATCGGTACATTACATGTTCGAATAACTGAAAGATTAAACTAAGTAACTAATTAAACGATAAATAAACTAAATAAGATAAATAGATAGATAGATAGATACAACCGTTAGGTAAGTAAGGAGTTGAAACTGATCGCGTCCCGCATTAAAATCCAGTTGAATTTGTACCGACCTTGGCCATGAAGGCCAAGGCCTTCGCCCTATTCCTATGTGTGTGTTTTGTGGCTCCTTGTTATCTGATTTACATTAAAGCCCTAATGCCTTCTTTTATAGTGTTAATTTGGTCTTAGTGAATTTATTTTTTCCTTAATTAATTGATCTTGCTCTTACAAATTCCACGTCTTCTTCTTTCCTTTTTTTTCTTCTTGAAATTTATTGCTCTTTACTTGCTGTTGTCTTCTGGCTATGTTTCGACTCATTAGATGATGGAATTTGATTTTGCTCTCTGCAACAAAGTTGTTCATCTCGAACTTAGCTTTCCAATGCATTTTGATTTTCATTATTCCGACATCGTATGAGTAAGATATTATCGTCTTAAGACAGACCCGCAAGCATAAATATGATTTTAGTAGTCTTTTACATGTATATATATATATATTAAATAATTAAAATATATATTAAATACCCAATTTAGTACGAAAAATTATATAAGGCCGATAATATATCAAAAGTTACTAAAGTTATAATGTTTAGCTCAAATAATACAAAGACAACGTAGAAAATATAATATTAAAGGGGTAAAAATACGCATAAATATCGACTTATCACTGTTCTTCTACAGTATTAATTAAGGACATGACTCGGCTGGAGGATCAAATCCCACAAATACTCTGCAAACTTGAGATGATCTTCCCACCATCCTTCTTTAATTTCATGAAGCACCTACCGGTCCACCTGCCTTATGAAGCTAAGGTTGGAGGACTGTCCAATATAAATGGATGTACCCATATGAAAGGTACTTTTTTTTGTTAATTTAATTTGTAATTCAAATTAAAACATAGTTAATATTTATTAAATGACTTGCTCATATTAATTTTATATGTAGATTCCTTAACCATTTAAAGAAAGAAAATGGTAACAAGGTGAGGGTAGAGGGTTCTATTTGTAATGCCTATTTAACAGAGGAGATTGCGAACTTCTGCTCCCTCTACTTTGAGAAATATGTCCAAACTAAAACCAAGAATCTGAACCTTGAGAAATCGGGGGTAATTGATCCTAACATACCAGATTTTTTCAAATTAAAGACGAGGAAGGAACATCATGAATTGAGGGTTCTAGGATGTTAGATGAAAAAGAATACAATCGAGCTCACCTTTACCTACTTTCCAATTGTGAGATTTTGGAGCCTTATGAGAAGCAGTTTGTAATCGAATTTGTCGCTGCAAACCCAAATGTGAATGTTGATGATGTTTGGAGTCTGCATGACGAAAAGTTTCCTAAGTGGCTTAAGGAACATGTAATTGCCTTAGATATACAGGATGATTTGGTTAGAAGTTTGGCATGCGGTCCTTTACGAGTGGTTAAACCTGGAATCGGTATTCGGTAAATGGTTTAATTTTCAAACATTCGACTATGGGATAAGGCTAGGTGTAATTTCGGTGTGATTGTTTCTTCTCTGGATGGTGAGGAATACTACGGTATATTGGAGGATATCTTCGAGTTGTGTTTCGCTGGTAGAGAATGTGGGTATAGAGCTATGATATTCAAATGTGAGTGGAAAGATAAATCAGTGAATGGTACAAGAGTGCATAAACGTTACAAGCTAGTTGAAGTTAATCATACTAGGAAATATCCTAAGTATGATCCTTTCATACTCGCACATCAAGCGCAACAAGTGTACTTTGCTCCTTATCCAACCACTAGAAATGATAGAAATCAAAGTCATTGGTACGGGGGCAAATAGACAGTACACTTTTTCAAGAAAATGTTGTTTCAAGGGGTACGCACTTATCTGCAAGTGATGAAACCATATTCTCAGATGAACATCGTAATGAAGAGGTTGAGGAAGATTTAGAGGATGATGATGGTGGTGACAACGATAACATCCTTATGGATGTTCGGAAGATGCTTGAGGAGGAGGAGGGACAGGAACAGAAGGATTTGAATGGTTTGGAGGATGACGATGTCGATGGCGAGGAGACGAAGGAGGAAGATAAGGATGAGAAGGATGAGGGTGAGGGTGATGGTAATGAGGATAAGGAAGACGAGTATTAGAACGGTATTAATTAATAGGTTTTATTTATCACTTATTCATTAATTCGGTTACGCTTATTAGAACTGTCTTTTAACGATAATTTTGATTGCTAATTTTCGATACTGTATTTTTTTTGCAAGGTTAAGATGTCAGGCAGAGGAAGGAGTCGGGGTGGAAGCAGTAGGGCACAGACCTCCCGGGAGCGGGACGTGGAGGAGGAAGTGATCCCTGAGACAGTAGAGGAGGAGCAGCAGCAGTAGCAGGGGGAGTAGCAACAAGGGGGGACAGCAGCAGGGGGGACAGTAGTAGGATGAACCCCCGGTTGGCGAGGACGGTATGGTGATACTCAATATCGACAACAACTAGGAATATAATCTAACGTGCATACCAAAAAATAATTGTTGGAATATTTTTTTTAAGATTTCTTAGATATGACATTCTCGAAACGGTGTAGGTTTTGGCGGCAGGATGTGGTGTCGGGGTGCACAGCAAGCTACATGATTAACAAGGGCTTGGGGTACACATACTGAGGTCAAGTGCCACTACAGCAGCGTCGACAGTGGTTCAACAACTTCAAGGTGTGTGGGTTTTAATTTTTTACTCACTTTGTCGGTATTTCACGTTTGTTCAACAATTTCAAGGCTCTGTATATCTTTTCGTTACAAACAATTCTCTCAATTTTGTAGCTGAAATACACTTGGAACCCGGAGCTGGAACGTATTGCATGGGATCGGTACAACGCTACTTGTAGACAACGTTTCGCGAACGTCATGGGATCGGAGCGAGGAACTGCGCTGAAAGACCTGGAAGGTGAAGTTTAAAATAATACTCGGTTGTTAACAAAGAATATAACTTCAGTTTGCCCTTGATTAATATCTTAACACTTCAAATTTCAGGTGAAGCACTGGCGAGGTGGATCGCAAACCATGACAACCCAGAATTCAAGAAAAGATCGGAACAGGGAAAGAAGAATAAACTAAAGAACGCAGAAATAAAGGGGAAGGCAAACCTTACCCATCATCTAGGTGCTTAATCATCTTACCGTCGGGCGTTGCAGGCATGATTTTTATTAGTATAGTATTTTTTAAATTCTCATAAATTATATTTGCGTAGTAATTGCCTAACATTGAACTACATTTATTAGATCCAAAAAGAAACAGGCAAAATGCCCACTACTGCCGAACTTTTCTTGGACATGCCTGGGAAGACCGATGACGAAGGTGGGGCAACATTTGTCACGAAGAGGGATCAGGCAATTTGGGTAAGTAATAGCTATTTCAAATAAGTTCACTTCGTCTTAGTCTATTTGGATAAATAACTTTGCCAATGTCTTTATATAATACCTAAAACTGAAGTATTTGTTGTTTATTTAGGATGCCTACGTCAACCGGACCACCGACACCTCTTTTCAACCTACCCAAGACCCAAATGCAACATATTTTGAGGTCGTCGAAGGGTAGGAAAGAGGGTGTGTATGACGTAGGGAATGTGCACCCCATGTTTTTCACATCTCCTCCCCCACGTGTTGGCGACACCTCTTCGCAGACTGAGTACACGCCCGCGGCTCTATCCCAAATGCAATCTAAGTACGAGGCGGACAATGAGAAAGGAAACCGAAGAGAGCGAGAAATGAGAGAACATATGGTGCGTCAAGACGATGAAATTAGGAGGATGCGCGAAGAAATGCAACGATGGAGCACCTTATTCGCCAACTGTAACCAGGGACCTACTCTTCGTCCTCCAGATGATAGAGATCCCTTTAACGTGGGTGGTGGGAATTCTAGTGCCTCAACTAGTTTTCTGGTTGGTTGATGTACTGTAGTTATTGTAAATTTAATTGGTTACGATTACCATAACTTCGAACTAACTTTTATATATGTCAAATAACTAGTTAGATTTTATGTAGTTGTGTTTTATGACGACGGATTTGTAATTATTTATTTATATTAGCGTCATTTCATTTTCAATGGTGTGTTGTGGAGTAGGCGTGGTGTGGATGGTGTGGTATGATTGAATGTGTTGAGATTCGAAGTGTTGTGAATGCTTATGTATTGTGATTGTGAATTCTGTTTTTTTTGGCAGATTTTGGCTAGACATCAAATGGATATTTATGGCTTTACAAGACCATAAATGGCGTTCACTATCCGACGCCAGGCTAGACGCTATGTAGACTACAATACGTCATATAGTCAGCGTCCTGCTGGCTTCTGACAGTGGACGCCAAGTTTGTGAAACTGGCGTCCACTGTCAGACGCCAAGTACGTGACATAGCGTCTGACAGTAGACGCCTATTGCACAAAGCTGGCGTCCACAGTCTGTCGCCAGGTCTCTCAAATGGGCGTCCATTGTCAGACGCCATCTTGGACGCTCGTTTCTGGTGTCTGACTGTGGACGCCCGCTTTAAAAATAGGTGCCTCCTCCAGGCTTCCACAGTTTGGCATCTGACAAAGGACGCCCGTCCTCAAAAGGCGTCCATAAACACAAGCCATTTATGGACGCCCGGGACCTTAATTCTTGTAGTGAAGATGACGGTCTTAGGACGTAGGCCAACCCTAGACACCAAGAACATAAGACCGATAGAGGGCATAAATCTTAATTCACATTTGATCATCAAACCCTAAACCCTAAATTCATAATCTAATCAACCTAAATATTCAATATTTTGCTATCTTATTAAGCATATAGTAAGCTACTACACCAAGTAAACAACATCCAAATACAAATTAAAACCAACAATTATACAAATTCACCTAAATAATTATTTCAACTTAAGAAGAATAAAAATACCTTAAATTGATTATAAATACCGATAGAAAAAAGATAATAAGTGAATTTAATGATATCGGGCAAGAGTTGATGATCTTGGCAAGCTTTTGATGGCAACATTTTTTTTTGTGTTTTGCGTTTTAGGAAGAATGAGAAAGAGGAGGAACTTAAAAAAAATTGACAAAAGGGCAACCGATATCGGTCGCCAATTGATAACCACGACGTGTCCCATAATTTGCGACCGATGTCGGTGGCCCGTTGATGTGTCGTGTTTATATGGCTTTATTCCCTCGATTCATTTGTCTTTTCTGGTCGGAACGCGCTCTTAAGAGCCGTTTCTTCTAACATTTTGCCTTGAGTGAGTGTTTCTGTAGATTCTACATGATTTCAGATTTCTATGCACATCTACACTCATATCTGGTTAGAAGAACGATCCTAAAACAAGACCCGTGCCATAAGACGTTTAGGTGAAGAAGATATTGAGACGAGTCGATTCATTGGGCCATCGGAAGCGGCCTAATCCATGCTTCAAGTAGGATGTGCGTGCTACCCTATAGAGGACAGGGCCCCTGTGGGCCGGCCTGAGCGACATATCACTTAGTTTTTGACGATTTTAGGCTGAATTGAAGGTGTACCTCGGCCCCTGCATGTGAACGGCCCTCTGCCGGCCGGCCGCCATGCGCACACAGATGTTTCCGCCTTGTATTACTAGGGGAAGACTTGTTTCGTTTTGGCACTTCCTTGAGAACTTAGAATTATTTTTAGAACAAACTACTCGTGACTCTTAGCATTCCGCACTCCGTCTCAAACTCGTACTCGATTTCGGTAAATTTGTTTATGCAATTCTTAATTTTACGTTTCAATCTTCATCGTTAATTACTTTGTTCGTCGTAACTTTCTCCATCTACGATTTGTTGTTCCGTTTAGTTCACTAGATTTTCGTTCATTTATCATTAGATTTATCGCTAGATTTCTTTATTCTTTTTTATCATGAATTATATATTTGTTAATTGTTGTTCCATAATCGTCATGAGTAGCTAATTTTCTCGCTAGGGTCGAGGGGGATCGATGGGTTATTAGCCGATTTTGTTACGTCGATACTAAACTCATAATTATGCTAGTGCCATTTTCGCGCGTTTTATTTGTTGATTAATCTGTTAAAGGCCACAACATTTTAATCTGTTTGGGAAATTCTAGTTCTTGTGCGAAAGCCGAATTAGGATTAGATCACGTGCGATTTGGTAGGGAGTCTAATAAGTTGTGAGAGGTCGTTAGATCCTTCCTAGGTTGATACGATTCGAGAGGACGTGTTATAGGCTTATAGCCGACTAGCATGTTTATGTGTTTATTATCATTGTTGCATAATTGCCAAACGTCTATCGTGAAATCGTGACCTTAGTTTTCATCTCATTGTTAGAATCCATTATTCACTATCGCATTTTAGTAGTCTTATAAGTATTTTCTCATCAACAAACGTTTAGAGCACCTTAGAATCGCCATAGCTAATAGACATTTTTAACTGCTTCCCTGTGGATACGATACCTTACTTGCCGCTATCTTCTTGTTAGTAGCATTATGTTCTTCTTGATTTGGTGAGACGACATAAGCCATATCACCCGTCTTTAAAAAAAATCAAATTGGCTATGGTCGCCAATATGGAGACCATTTCCGGTCGGCCGTATTTAATTAATAGTCGTCAATTGGCCAACTACTTAAGACGTCTCCATAATCAGTCAAGCTTATTGTATTTTCTAGTAGTGATCGACGCTATTGGTAATCTATTAGTAATTTTTTCTACTAGTCAATATAAGCATGTCAAATGTGGTGGTAACTCAATCGTCTGTTGTACGGTAAGATTTTGCAATGCAATGGGAGATGAAATTGTATTAGATTCGAACATTCTCCTAGCCATTTTAGATTTGTCGAAAATTGATTTAATGAAAGAAATCAACATATTTTCTTAAAAAATACTTGGAATAAAAAGAGCATTTACACTTAACTTGTCTTTTGGTGTATTCACTCTATATATGTCTTTTCTTTTCAAAATTACAAGTTTGAAAGTGATGGATAAAAAAGGACTATAAGTCATGTACAAAGGTACTGTGGACTCATTGTAAGTGTATCGTTATGACTCTTAAACGAAAAAGGCATTGGAGATTATAATGGAGTTTAAGGAAAAAAATGTTTAAAATAAAAAAAATTGTTAAAATGGAATCCTTTGAAAAATTAACTATCAAAAATGGATTCACGACACAATCGACACCACATAGCCATATAGATTAATTCGGTACAAAGTCGTTCACTTTTAAATCAGTAAAGAAAAAAAAAATTCAAATGCACTTGTTTGAAGTCAAGCACTCAAGCTACTAGTGCATTGATCCTTACTTTGAAATGCTAACCATTGAGCCAATGATATACTATCACAACTTCTAAACGAGCTGCAATTTAGACAACCTTCTTATATCGAATGAGGGTGTGAACGGTGAAACATAAGTCTTTTGACTTTAAAAGATAAGTACATTTCGATCATAACAGTATCAGTGAAAGATGAACCCATTTTCAATAATTATATAAAAGGAATCGTATTTTGATAATATATTTATTTTAGAGTACTAATTTTGTTAAAAAAAATGTCATCATAATGAACAAAGCATAATGTGCAACATCCTCACTCATAGAGTAAGTACATCATGAAGTTTTCATACAACCAAATTTCTAGACTGAGAAGTTAATTAAGATCCAAATGCCAAAATAAGATTAATCCAATAAGATTGTGGCACATGGCCATTACATAAGATAAAGTGAAATAAAGCACAACTTTTAGTACTAATGAAAACTTAATTAGCACTAGATCAAGTTGTCATAATACTTAAACACATAACATAATTAATACGAGTAATAATAATAAGATTGATAGATAGTGTGTATGGTTATATATTAGCCCAAGCAAATTCTCCCTCTACGAATAATTAAATAGGTGGGGAGAATGTGAATTAGAAAGAAGGAAAATACTATCCGTTTCACTAAGATTATCACATTTCATTAGAACATTCGTTACATATAATAAGAAAATGCGTTAATCTTTTAGGGTTGGAGGGGTATATAGTGAAGTGGGCTGGTTAATTAAGGGCATTTGGGACCACCCTGTTGGGTCTTCCAATTGTTGTAGCAGGGGCAGACTTGTTTGTTGCCATAGGTGCCTGGTGGGACACACAGACATTTGTTGCAGCATTTTTGGCAGAAGAACATGCATGGCTTGTGGTATCTTGTGTTCGAACACCTCCTTGTACATTGTGGTGAGCACTCTGTTCAGATCATCACATCATTCTAATCATTAATTAATTAATTAATTAATTAATTACATTCTCTATTCTATTTACCAATGTTAACCTTACACTAAGGTTAAATCTAGCTAATTAACCGTACCAATTCAAAAAGAAAATCCAAAACTTCCACTTAGTCACTCACTTGCCACATTGCGAAATTAGAAGTTTAACTACTCTTTTTCTATCTCGGTCATTTATTCACATATTATATTATTTACTAGAAATATCATAATGAAAAGTAAATAAACGAAAGAGACGGACAAAGTAACATTTAGCTAAATGTAGGAGCTTTCTCTATTGGAGTAATTCATGTATTTTCTTTTCACAAATTAATGATGGAGATAAGAGTATTATCGAGTTGCATTGAGAGTACATACTAGTGTAGTAGTGTGTACTACATAGTCACATGCGTTCTTGCGGGGCACTAAACAGTGGAGTATACTTTTGAAGCATGTCGTCGGTTGGTCCAATAAAAATGATTTTGAAACTGTATTCCATATATTTATCTTAAATTTAAGACGGGTATATCCAATCTAAATTTTATATTCCTATTTTGTTAATGTCGTCAGTTTATTGAGTTAGCTTTATAGGTCCAGTCCGTCTTTTGTCACTTGTCGACTAGTGAAGTTAGCTCGATAAAATTTGAGAGTGAGGGAAATGCAAATGGCGACTTACGAGAAGGCTTCAAACTTCCCTGTCCATAACTACCGGCCATAGCCTGAAATAATTAGAAGAAATAAGTTAGCAATCAAGCATACTGTACTGATTTAATCCCTATATATATATGTTCGTCTCATTTGCCTAGTATATGTGAATAATATTTTAATAAAAAAATGAACGACGGACATATAGATACGGAGAGAGTATTAATTAATTAACTACAAAGGAATATTATAGTGCAAAAACGAATGTAACACATTTGTATGTATGGATGTATGTTAATACCTCATTTGCAAACATGGCAAAGGCTATGAGAGCAAGGAAGATGATGGAGAAAACTTTGTTAGTCATGGTGTAACTAGGAAAAATGGAGGCAACTTTTTTTTTTTTTGAAATGTAAATGTTAGGAGAGAAAATTGAAGCTTGAGTTGGAATACTAGGAGTGTGTGTTTGTAAGGGTATTTATAGAATTTTTGGGTGGGTAGGGTTGGGACTTGGTACGTTGGGTTAATAATCCATGTTGTGATTCTCAATTATACATGCTAACTTACTACATATGCTTGGATGTGGAGTTTTTGTACTCGATCTCTCACTTGTCCCCTTGCATATCTTATCTATTTAGTGGGACTATTCACAATTTCACATTCTCGAACTCCCGATCCAAACCGGTTTAGATTAGACCGCTACTTTAGATAGAGACTTGGGTACAACAAAATTTAGAATGGAAAAATTAAATTGGACTAAACTGGGGTGAGAATATAATGTATTTATGTCAATGCAAGAGCGGATATCGGGAGGAAATTACCAAATACCCTTTACCTATGTATTTCTAGATCGGAAACATGATAAAAATGAATCGGGTGCAAATCGATCGGTCTGAATTGATACATACAACTTTTTGAACACTCATAAAAAGCAAATATTAGGGGAGTTGCTACTTCAAATAGTGGCTGGTTTTTTAAATGAAAAAAGAAAGAAAAAAGGTGACGTGGAACCGTTGAGAAGGAATAGTTTCAGAAAGTTAAGACGGTAAAACGAGACATAATTTAATAAAAAACATGAAAATGGTAAAAAAAATCTTATATATACACAATTAACGAATAAGTATTCTTGGACATCAATAAAAATAAGATTTTTTTTGTCAAAAAATACCTACCTCTCCTCTCCACTTTGATATATTTTCACACTTTTATTCAAAATGTTAGAGATTGCAATAATAAGTGGTAGAATCTTAGCGGAGTAAAGGGATTAACATTTAGGTCCTCTAAAAATAAGGCATCTAGATTTTTTTTTCAACCAAAACCGCTAAACATTTGTATTTGTTTGCCTTAAGACATCAAAGCACGAATTCCGTCAAAAAAATGTCAAGAAACTAACTCTTGACTAATGCAATTGCTTGTGTGATATAGTCTTCTTAATTTTTTCCCAAAATTTACATTTTTCCTCCAAAAATCCTCATAAAGTGTTCACCATGATATATACTCTAATTGCCACCATAATTATAATTGTTAATAAAAGTATTCTTCTTATTAATCATTGTATTGGCACAATAATTATTGTTAATAGAAGTATTGTCTTATTGATATTGTCAATAAAAATCATCAATTAGACAACAAGAAAATCAATTCTAGAGTAATATACGGAGTACAAAATTAGGGTCACCAAAATTAAACAACAATCACACATGCAAATCCAAATAAAATTATGGTCCGTTTGGGAACACGGATTTCATTTTGAAATTTGGATTTTACACAAATACTTTGTTTGGGAAACAAAGTGAATTTGTGAATTTGGATTTTGTCAAATCCAACCATATCCAAGTCTCTCACAAAAATGGTCATTTCCAAATGACACCTCAACCCATGTCATTGTAAAATTCTATCATTTCGCTTTTCTAATTTGACAATGACGATTTGAAATGAAATGTTGGTTGCCAAACGCTACCTTAGGTGTTTTAGAAAGTGAAACTTAAATACAAACTTAATAATGCAAACATTAAAGTAATAATATTATGAATTTACAAAATCAATATAAAATTTAGTTAGTTTTAATAAAAAAAATCAGGATTTTAGTAATTAATTGAAAGGATAGTCATACATTTACAAATTGTGCGAAATGTTGATAAATTTGTTAGAGATGTACTCTAATGAAGGAAATTATGGGTTTGATGAAGTAAACCAATGGTGGCATTTAGAGCTAATCAAAAGCGGGCTTGGGCTGGACATGGACGGGCCTAACTATAAAATAAGTATCTGGTGGGCCATATTTTGTTGTCCGTGTCCGTTATAACGGGCCACATGATGCTGCCCAAGCCCGCCAACTTATGGTTAGCGGGCTAGCCCGTGGGCCTGAATAAAGTTAATCAAGTCGTTACTTTTTTTTAAATATAAGTCATACATCGCAATTTAAGAGACTAAAATTCAAAAAAATACTACACATTGAAAAAAATATATCCGATACTGTTTCAAAATTCAAATACAACTTCACTAACAAAAATATTCATTTCTCGTCAAACAATAGTAGGATCAGCCTCATCATTCTCATCTTCGCCTTCAACGTCTTCTAAACCAAAGGTTTCATCATGAATCAATGAGAAATTGAGAATAAAGAAGATAAATGGCTTGGTGCTTTGGTTTGATACCTTGATGGCTGATGGGTGATGCGTCAACATTCAAAGTGTGGTTGATTGCTTGATGTAGTGTAAGCTATTGATATTCTTTAGGAGTTAGTGGCTAAGTAGGACTTTAAGAGATAAGTCTGTTGATTTTTTTAGACATTCGAATTTATTATTTCTTTGTAATTTGTATTATAATAATCATATTCAATGTCTCTTTTGCTAGTAATTTCTTTAACTTATATAAGAATATATATTTTAGCGGGCTGTCCGCAGGCTGTTTTCTTTAGTCCAAACCCATCCGTTTATTATAGCGGACCTAGTTTCTTTGTCCGTGACCCGCTTTTCTTTTAAAAAAAGTTTATGTCCAGACCCGCTTACTAAGTGGGCCAAATGGGCCGGGCCAAACGGACAGCCTGCACTTGATTAGCTCTAGTGGCATTGATGGTTGTGAGGTGGTTGATGAAAATGGAGAGAGTGAAGAGGAAATGAAAAACAAAAGGATGATATGATGTTGGTTCATATTTTCCATTACAAATGGATGATATGATGATATGATGTTGGTGCCTAAAGAAAAACAAATAAAAATGTTTAGTAATTTTGGACAGAAAAATATAACTATAAGCATCTTATTTACAGAATGCATAAATGTTAGGTATTTTATGACAAAAAATTCATAAAAATAACTAATTTAACTGTGTACATCATAACTTAGGATTCACTATAAAATTACTACCGATATGGCAGTATGAAACCATCCACAATGGATGAAAAGAAGGAAGTTGAAATGTAGAAAAAGGGAGAAAGAAGAAGATGAAGTTGAAATAGGAGATTGCATTGGATGAAAAATATGAAATGAAAGTTGAAATCTTTTCAACATTTCATGTAGATAAAAACATTTCACAAAGATGAAATGAAGAGAGAGGTAGGAAATGAATGGGTAGATGAAGGAAATGACGGTGGGCTCCAATGCAAAGGATGACCCTTTTCAGTTTTAATTTTTTTTTGTAGTTTTTTAGTGATCGATTGAAATAGGTCAAATATATCCAATTAGAAAGAAAATGTCAAAAATATTTTTCTACAATCTAAGCAGATGTGTTTGTCTCATTCTAGATATTTGATCCGTCATAAGTTTAAGACGGATATTTCCGTCATAAACAATAATTTACAACATACGGAGTAAAAAAAATTCATTTCTTACTTTCATTTTTTTTAAAACAATAATATTAAAAAAATGTAAGCAAATTAAGAGTAAAAAATATTCTATAATAGTATAAAAATAAATGATTGAGTTAATGTAATTTTGATGTGTAAATGTGTGGGGTATAATAGTAAAATAGGAGAGAGAATGAAAGTAGAAAATGAAATGAATGTGGGGTGTTTTTTTTAAAGATGAAAAATAAGAAGATGATGAGTGAAAAAATGAGGTGGATGATTGAAATGAGGAGAGAAGGTAAGATGAAAAGAAGAAAATGAAATACTAATGCGGATGGTCTGAGAGATGAGAATTCACCCATCATATTACAAAGTAATTATATACTTATATTCAGTATTATATTATTAATACGAGAGAAAATCATGTCAACCGGACATTCACTCAATAGTTGAGAGTTGAGAATTGAGAATTGAGATCCACTCACTTGACTCATAGTCCTCTATTCCTTTTTAAAGTGGAGATCAATTTCATTAATAATAAATCATACGACATCTATAAACTTTATCAAAATGAACTGATTACAAATTTGTAAAATATAAATAAAGAACATCCTCTAGAGACAAAAATCGTTATTAAAATAACACGCTTCTGCATAGTCTTCAATATATCTTTGTTTATTGACACAGTTTTTCGCGAAGAAATTTATGGATATGATGATATAATCTTCACTGGTATGAACTTCTCTCTATTTGACAAATTGTAGACCGAGATCCGATCTCAATTGTATCGACGTAGGTAGAAGCTTTAGAGCTCTTATAATCTTGCACATAATTCTTTCACCTCTTCAAAAGAGAAAACAAACCCACCAAAAATATATGAACAAACCAAACCCATCAACTTAGGGGACAAATCTCCAAATGAGAGAGGCATGAATATCTTATTATATATATAATAATCAAACACCATGTGTCATTACGTCCAATTTCCTTCCCCCCCCCCAAGTGTGAACGTATGTACATCTAAAGCAATTCCAAAGTTTCTTCAAAATCTCTTATATATTAAATCTAACACCATGTGCCATGACGTGGCACAATGGTGATCCCCCATTTAGAAAACACGATTGTATGTACATCCAAAGCAATTCCAAAGTTTCCTCAAAATCTCAGTGGCAAGAATCGAACCCATGTCCTCCAGGATCTATCCCACATGAACAAACCACTGAACCAAGACATTAATATGTGTTCAATGTGTAGAAAATAGATATAGTAGACTTCTTACAAAAATTTAAAAACAAAACATTAAGTGCATATGACCAATTTAATGTCCCGAAACAAGTACACAGATTCCATAAAAACATTAATTCGTTCAATAAGTACACAGTTTTCAATTGGGTTATTCAATGATCTTGAAACAATTCAAATTAACGCATTGAAAAAAGTACTCCGTAACAATTAATTAACCCTTCTTTGAAAGTTGTATTGCAGTAGGATAATTAAATCGGGTCTTGGTTTATGCATCAAGGAGGGACTCTTTGATTTCCTTCTCTTCTTTTCCCACGCTTACCTCTATTCCTGCTAATACTCCTCTCCTCATTTAAGGTTTGTATTTCCAAATTACATGCTCATTCTTCAACCCATAAACTTTCGACTTTATTAAGCATTGTGAAATACAGGATCTTCTTCAATTTGAGGTTGTTGATTTGAAATTTTTCCGTCTGATCAACACTTACAAATCTAAAATCTTGAAAGATTAAATTGCCGAACGTGAATGTGAAGAAAATGAAGACCAACATCCTTTGACATTGCAACTCAACTTTCTAGGGTACAATTCAATTTTCTGTCAATATTTTAATTAACTGTTTTGTTTTTTTTTCTTCCTTTTATCAATTTGTTTAGTTGATTTTTTGATATTAAAATTTTGAATTCAATTGATTTTTCTTTGATTTTTGTCGTCTTTACTCAGATAATTCTTAACTACATACCATTATTTTCCAAAGATCGTGGATTCATCTAGAAAAACAAAATGGGAAGAAAATGAATTCAGATGCTTCTAAACAAGACGACAAAGGTAATTACACATATCTTATTTTGTTATTTTGGAGACAACTGAATTAATTTACAAAAACATGTACGGAGTAGATTTTTTTATGACATTAATAGAAGTTAGTTGATTTTTTTAGAGATTAATTGGTTGAAGGTGTTGTTTTTTAGAGATTGATTGCAGTTTTTGTTAGATGATTGTTGTTTATTTGTGTTTTAATAAATCGGTTGTCTTTGATTTGTGTTTTTGTAGGACATTGGATAGAAATACAAACTCCGACAACTCCTCCGGTGTTAAGGATATCTCCTGATATCTCGTAAATATTATTTCGTAGATATTATTCTTGATATTATATCGTAGATATTATTTTGTTTCCTACATTGCATATTCTGTAATCTTTCATATATTCATCCTAGTTAGTCTACATTCATTTCATACTCTTTTATTCCTTATTTAGGTTTATTCTGTAACTCTTGTATTTATACCTCCAAGTTGTAATCTCTGTAATTACGTTTAGCAATACAATAAATCTTTAATCTTAACATGGTATCAGAGCTCTTATGATCCATCCACAATAATGTCAACTAACCAAATTTCCAACACCCATGAACCTAGTGTTCCTCTCTTCATCGTCAACCTCTCCATGGTTGACAAACTCACCTCACTTACGTATATGCAATGGCAAACCCAAGTCGAGGCAATACTATTTGGCTATGACCTCCTGAAATTCCTAGATGGCACTCACCCTTGCCCGTCAACCACCATTCCCGACCCCAACCACAAACCCGCCGCCGACCCAAAAACTGTCGTCCCACCACCCGAAATCCCCAACCCGGCGTACATAACGTGGAAACGTCAAGATCAATTTGTCAAAGGCGCCCTCCTAAGTTCCCTTACCTCTGACACCGGAGCACTAGTCACACGACTCGCTACATCTCGCGAGGTTTGGACATCTTTGGCCAAAACCCACGCAAATCCCTCCCGGGGACATATTCTCCAAGTCAAAGACCGTCTTGACTCAATCACCAAAACCACCACTACAACTGTTTCCGAATACTTACAATCCATCAAAACCTGTACTGACAAACTTGCCGTTCTCGGCAAACCCATGGACCCTGAAGATGTCACCGCCAAAGTGTTGCGAGGCCTTGACCCCACCATCTACAAATCTTTCATTGACTCTGTCAATGCTCGAGATGAACCTATCTCATTTGACAACCTTCACGAAAACTCCTCAATTACGACCGCACTGTTAACAAACCCACCATTCCCGAACCTTTTCCCGCCACGGCCCACATGGCCCAATACCAACCCACACCCGATCTCAACCCGGCATAAGTCGCAACCCACCCACCCCACCCACCAACTCGAACAACCAAACCGCCCCCTTTAAAGGTCGTTGTCAATACTGCAACTACATCGGCCATGTTGTCTCCAAGTGTCGTCGCTTCGCCCGCGATTTTCCCGGTGTCACCTTCCAAACTCTCCCCTCACCGCGACCCAACAACGATCCTACCCCACGCAATTCTCGCCCCCCTCAAGTCAACTTGGCCACCACCCACAAACCCACCACCGACCAACCTTGGCTCCTTGATACCGGGGCCACACATCATGTCACCAAGGATCTCTCTAATCTCGCCCTTCACGCACCTTACGACGGTAGTGACGAACTTGTGATAGGTGACGGCTCGGCTCTTCCCATAACTCATATTGGTTCGTTTCTTATGTCTAACTCTTCTCACCCTTCTTTTAAGTTCACTAACGTTTTATGTGTTCCCACCGTCTCGTGTAATATTTTATCTGTCTCACAATTCTGTCAAGATAATGACACTATTTTTGATTTTTCTGATGATTTTTTTCTTATCAAGGATTCCAAAACGAGTCGGATTCTTATTCGCGGAAGACCTAATGGAGGCGCCTATGAATGGCTACCTCCATCACCTACCGCGCACACCTCTACTACTACTACACCGGATTGACATCACCGTCTTGGACACCCGTCAATCAAGATTTTTAATTATTTACGTACCAAATTTAATTTTTCGTCTAATAATCTTGTGTCTCAAACTTGTAACCCGTGCAAAATTCACAAGAGCCACAAGCTCGATTTTTTTGTTTCTACCACTACTACAAATGAGCACTTGGGCCACGGTTGAATTCGTGGCAAAAGTGCTAAATTTTCGTGGCTAAAGTACTTTGCCACGGAAAGACCATCCGTGGCGCAAGTGGCCGTGGCAAACAAATAGCCACGGGAAAAAAAAACGTGGCAAGTATTGATTTTATTGCCACGGAGTCTCCCGTGGCTAGAATTAATTTTTTGCCACGGATTATCCCGTGGCTAATTATGTTTGTAGCAAAACATTTATTCCGGTGAAAAAATATATAATAAATTAAATAAATTAATAACCGTAAGAATTCTCTACCCGCATCGAAGGGCCTTCCCAGGAGGTCACCCATCTTAACACTACTCTCACTCAAGCACGCTTAACTGTGGAGTTCTTATGGCCAGCTACCAAAAATGAAATTGAACTTTATTGACATAATCATTGGTTTGAATTCTTTTAAAGTGATGTTTTTTTTTCACAAACTACATTTACTTTTGAGTAATTAATTATTTTACCCAATGATTTACATATTATGACTAAAAAATTATTATTCCGAAAAAAAAGAGTTTCGAAGTAGATTTTCGGACTCATGATTTCATTAATTTATCGATATTTCTATTTTAGTTTCTATTTTCCACGTTCTTTTATTGCTAGTTCTTTCGATATGTTTTTTTCTTTTCGTTATCGGTCATTATTTTATTTCATCAGTTTTTTATCCTCATTGAGTTTTCTCTTGCCTACCTCATGTTTTACCCAAATTATTTTTCATAAAGTAAATTTTATTTTAAATTCATTTTTTTAAAATATCTTCCAAATAATATTACAGAAAAGTTATTGAATTAAAAAGTTGCCGATAAATTAATTTTGGATTTTCTCACTGTTAGTCCTTAATTAGTATATTTTCTTACTTGTATTTGTTAATTATTTTATTTTCTTATTTATACCTCTCTTTTTTTTGAAAATTTATTTTGACTGGTTTTTGAACTTAGACACAACTTTCTAATACATTAATCTTTCTTCCAAACCAAACAACTTGAAGACAATTAAATTACAAAAATAATTATTGTTTTCACAGTCAAAGTTAATTCCATAAAAAAATATATAGACTGATTAGAATTCTTAAATACGAATTTAATAAAGCAATTTTTTTAACAATGAAAATATTGTAAGAGAATCAATAATTTGGAAAAAAAATCATTCTCAGTCACTTTCTTTGTTAAGTTTTATTGTCTTAAAAAGAAGTGTATGTATTACATGTGAAAAAATTAATTGATTAAGCGGTAAAAATGAAAGAATCTTAAATAATATTAGACGTATCAATGATGGATGATCAATCGCATGCTTCTTTTACTTGATATGCTATGTACGTCACATTTTAGCTAGCATATATAACACTATGTAAATGTTAGTTGTTTTTCAAAAGTCATACTTAAGATTATAGTATTTTAATAAAACACGTTGTCAAATTAAAAGAAATCAATTACTTCAAAAATGATGATTTCTAAAAAATCAACAAATTAGACAACCAAAGTTTTCTTGTATTTAATTTTACAAAAAAATCATTTTTTTTTCTTAAAATAAACTAAATATAATAATACCAATTTTTTATTAATAAAATATTTTCAAAGTTAATATTTTTTTTTTCATATTATCTTTAACTTTGAATTTTAATGAATTTTTTTGACACTCGGCTTAACTTGAAAGTAATATGATTAAAGTTTGGAGAACCATTAGCCACATGCATTTATTAAATCTGTGGCTAAAAATTAATTTCGCCACGGAAGTATATTATGTCGTGGCTAAATAATATTTGCCACTGAACAAATTCATGGCTAAACATATTTTTGCCATGGGTGTGGCATCTTTCATGGCAAGAATGATTATTGGCCACGATTTTAATAAAATTCGTGGCGCAAGTGATTTTTTGCCACGGGAAAAAATGTTCCCGTGGCATATTTTTTTTTCCAAGTAGCGAATCAAATTTTTCCCGTGGCTAGGTAAAATTTAGCCACAAATAACAAATTCCCTTGGCATAATTCGTGACGCAAGTGCCAATTTGTTGTAGTGTACGTTAATCACTAAAAACCCTCTTGAACTTATCTTCACTGATGTTTGGTCCTCACCAATTACGTCTTATGATAATTTTAAGTATTATATCATTTTTGTCGATCACTTTACCAAGTATATTTGGTTATACCCTCTTAAAAACAAATTTGACTCCACCACAGTTTTTACTCGTTTTAAACTTCTAGTGGAAAAGCTTTTCAATACACCTATTCGTCAAATTTATTCAGATAATGATGGTGAATACATTAAAATGTCTCACTCTCTATCTAACCATGGCATAGGACACCTTACCACCCCACCACACACACCCGAGCTAAATGGGTACGCCGAACGCCGTCATCGACACATAGTTGAAATCGGGTTAGCCCTCCTCACTCACGCCCGACTACCCACTTCGTTTTGGACACATGCCTTTTCCACCGCCACCTACCTAATTAATCGGTTACCAACACCGACCCTTAAACATTCCTCACCTTACCTTGCTCTCTTTGGTACTCACCCGAACTACACCAAACTTAGAAGTTTTGGTTGCCTATGTTACCCTTGGCTCCGACCTTACACCACTAACAAACTTCAACCCAAATCCACCCCGTGTGTCTTCGTAGGTTACTCACCCATCCAAAGTGCCTACTATTATCTCGATCCCACAACCCATAAAATTTATGTCTCTCGTCACGTTAAGTTCATAGAAAACTGTTTTCCGTTCCCGGATCTCAACCCAACACACCCTTCTACTAACGAAAGTCAAACACCTATACAATGGTTTCATCAAACTGTCCCCACCTACTCTCCCTCTCATACCCCACATACTTCTTCCAACCCCCCTGTGACACCCGACCCTGCCACCCCACACCCTGAACCCGACCCCTCAACCTCCCTTCCTACCCAGCCCATGACCCAGACGCCCCTACCTACCCCGCCCACAAACCAACCGCCCCTGCCTACCCCGCCCACAAACCAGCCACCTCTGCCCGAACCACCACAAAACCGGCCTATAACCCGGTTAAGCAACAACATAAGGAAGCCCAACCCCAAATATGTTAATTTAGCTTCTCTCACCCCTCCCTCTCAACTTCCTCATACTACCAAACATGCCCTTGCCATCCCGAAATGGAAGGAGGCCATGATAGCCGAATACAATGCCTTGTGCGACAACAAAACGTGGACTCCTGTCCCACGAAAACCCGAGTTCAATGTCATCAGCTGCAAGTGGATATACCGCATCAAGTACAAACCCGACAATACTATTGACAGGTATAAAGCTCGACTTGTTGCTAAAGGTTTTCTTCAACGACCCGGTATTGATTACTATGACACTTTTAGTCCTGTTGTTAGACCCACCACAGTCCGAATCCTTCTTATTTTAGCACTCACCAATGGCTAGAATTTACGTCAATTAGACCATAAATAACGCCTTCTTGCAACGCAACCTCACTGAAACCGTTTACATGTCACAACCACCCGGGTTTGTGGACTCCCACAATCCCTCCCACGTCTGTAAACTCACCAAGGCCATCTACGGTCTCAAACAAACTCCGCGAGCTTGGTATACCACCCTTAAGCAATACCTTCTCGCTAACGGGTTCGTAGGGTTAATTGCTGACCCGTCTCTATTCATAACCACGACACAACAAAACAAAATTTATTTACTAGTCTACGTAGATGACATAATAATAACCGGTCCCAACCCCATCACCGTTGCGTTGTTTGTGTCTAAATTGTCGTCCCGATTTGCACTCAAAGATCTTGGTGCACTGTCTTATTTTTTAGGGGTCGAAGTCACACCCACCAAATCGGGATTACTACTCACACAATCTAAATATATACATGATTTATTGCACCGTCACCACATGCTTGAGGCAAAACCCGCCAACACACCAATGGCACTTTTTCCCCCTCTTCACAAGAATGACACGGCTCCAGTGACCAACGAATCGGACTATCGGGCCATTATCGGTAGTCTTCAGTACCTCTCCTTCACAAGACCGGACCTAGCATTTACCGTTAACAGACTAGCTCAATTCATGCAACACCCAACTGACCTTCACTGGACGACCCTAAAAAGATTGCTCCGGTATCTCCAAGACACGACCCAAGTCGGTTTATTACTTCATCGCGCTTCTCCCAACAGTCTGCACGCCTATAGTGATGCAGACCTGGCCGGAGACCGCGACAATTACCGTTCAACCACAGGCTTTATTACTTATCTCGGACGGAACCCGTTATCCTGGTCATCCAAGAAACAATCCGTCGTGTCTCAATCATCCACTGAAGCCGAGTTCCGCGCTGTAGCAACTACCGCGTCCGAGCTACTATGGCTGAAAAACCTACTCACTGAAATGCATTTTCCTACCATTTCCACCCCAATAATATATTATGACAACCTAAGCGCCACAAACTACTCCGCCAACCCCGTATTTCATTCTAGAATGAAACACTTGGCCCTTGCTTTTCACTTTGTTCGAGAACTAGTCACCAACGGCGCTCTTCAAGTTCAACACATTGCAGGTGACGATCAACTAACAAATTAGCTCACCAAACCTTTGCCACGTGCCCGGTTCGTCGAATTAGTTACCAAGATCGGACTCCTTGGAGGATCGTCCGTCTTGCGGGAGCATGTTAAGAATATCTCCTGATATCTCGTAAATATTATTTCGTAGATATTATTCTTGATATTATTTCGTAGATATTATTTTGTTTCCTGCATTGCATATTCTGTAATCTTTCATATATTCATCCTAGTTAGTCTACATTCGTTTCATACTCTTTTATTCCTTATTTAGGTTTATTCTGTAACTCTTGTATTTATACCTCCAAGTTGTAATTTCTGTAATTACGTTTAGCAATACAATAAATCTTTAATCTTAACATCCGGCACGTCACTATGGGTCACTGCGGGTGATATCAATTAAATATTCTTTTTCGTTCTATTAATCTTCAAGTTGCAAAGGTGACATGAAAATTATTCATCCCTCTTAATCTTATTTGCGGTTTTACTTTTAGTCGATTATAATCCGCATTTTCAGAAGAACAAAAGAAGCCGAACGGAGACATTATAGAGATCTCGATCCAAATTATTGAAGTTGATTGTGTTTGAGGTGTGTATTTCAGGATTGAAATTGTCCAAAAAAATCTCCTCCATTTCTATGTACCCTTTTCTTCCTAATTTGTTTGAGTTGTGAGTAGTGATCATGGATTCATGGTTATGAATTTGTTTTGTTTGAGTTGTGAGTTGTGATCATGGTTAGGAATTTGGAAGTAGAGAAACAATGACGTCATATTTGGATGATGCATGTTTGTTAACGTATGTGTGTGCTTGCGATTTATGTTCTAGGTTTTTTGTTTAATTCACGATATGATGATATAGACAGTGATTTTAATTTTTGATAAGAGTGTTTTTTTTTCAGGTGATGATGAACGAAGATGGTACAGTGAATTTCTTAGTGGTATTTTAGGTATTAAAGTCCATTAATTTTTTAATAACTATTTGAAAACTTATTTAATTAGTTTTGTGCGATATATTTTAAACGATGGTATATATGAACTTTTATAAAAGTTAATGACTCTCCTATTGTGATTATTTCTAATTTCGATTATAGTTATAATATTGTGCTATTTTCTAATATTTTTCTCTTATTATGATTTCTAATTTTTAAGATTAGTTATGATTTCTAATTTCTGAATATGCTACTTTCCAATTGTTATGATTTCTAACTTTTATAGTTATGATTTCTAATATTTTCAATTGTGATTATTTTTAATTACCGAGTATCACAAATTACGCTTCATAATTATGTATAGTAAAAATTTCAAAAAGAAATGTAATACAAAGTATATAGTAACATTGCCTACGAATGGTCTACGAATCATAATATATGTTTATAGTATAAAAAACGTCTTATCAATCATATTTTCCGAATGAAATGATTTCTTATCAATCATATTTTTTTACGTATGTTAATTATTCCATGTAAGTTGATATTTTAATTTGTCATGATAATTATTTGATTGACAATCTTACCATGATTGATTTATTAACATATGCCCATTTAATATCGAGTTATGATTTCTAATATTTCCGATTGTGATTATTTCTAATTATCGAGTATCACAAATTATTATGCTCCATAATTATGTATAGTAACAATTTTAAAAAGAAATGTAATACAGAGTATATAGTAACATTGTGTACGAATTGTCTACGTATCATAATATATGATTAGAGTATAAAAAAACGTCTTACCAATCATATTTTCCGAATGGAATGATTTCTTCTCAATCATATTTTTAAGTATGATAATTATTCCATATAAGTAATATTTTAATTTGTCGTGATAATTATTTGATTGACAATCTTACCATAATTGAGTTATTAACATATGCCCATTTAATATTGAGTTTTTTTTTTGTTTCGTTTGATTCTTTCTGTATTTCTTTATAGTAAACGTTAGTCGATAGTGGATTGAGAGCGTTAAGAATCTCTCTGATTTCCGTATTTGTTTATATATATATAGAGAGAGAGAGAGAGAGAGATCATATAAGGTTCTTATGTCCCTATAAGTCCATAAGTCTCATTTTTAATCCTTGAATTAAAAAGCAATGGATGGCTGAGATTGAAAGATCTTATTAATTTTTCAAAAAAAAATAAAAAATAATTGTACGTCTCTTTTTCCCCACCCTTAGCAATTTCCCACATATTCATTCCTATACTAATTAATTACTGCTTCATTTTCTCACCCTTCCCACCATTTTTCTCACAATTTACTCATTCATTCTTTCTCACTCTTCTCACTCCTTATTTCCTAATTCATTTACTTATTAATATTCTCTCATCTACTATTCATCATCCATTGAAGAAGAATCTCCAAAATCGTCATACTCATCTTCAATCTCGTTATTTTTTGAGGTAAAGTTTTAATTTTTTTTTGTTTGTGAAAATTTTCAAACGCATGAGATGATTGAAAATAAAACACCATCAAAATCAACTCGGAATACAATCGTTATCTTTAATTAGATTGTGCGTATTTTCTTCTTATATTTACTATAATTTGGGGATTTGTTGTTTAATTACACGAATTTGGGTATTTTTTGCGAAATTAGGGTTTTTGTACAAATTGGGGGTTTTGCGTTTAATCGTGGTTTTCTGGTTTAATTTCGAATTTCTTGTTAAATTGGAATTTTTTTATTTGAGAATTTGGTGTCTAATCAATTTTTGGTGCTAATATTGTTGTTAATCAATTTCTTAGGGTTTTGTTTACTGAGTTTTTGATGGGGTTTTGTTCATTCCATCAATAAAATTGATATTAAGGTTTCTAGGGTAATTTATGGGATTTTTGATGTTTACTGTTTCCGGGTTTTATCAACTTGTATGCATGTTTACTGTTTCTGGGACTCGATATCAGTTTGTTAATTGCATCTGTATTTCCACCTTTTTCATTTCTTTTCACTATTATAGCTTATTGATATTTTTTTCATTATGTTTTTTTATTTTCAATTAATATAGTATGTGTTTTCAATTAATAATTGCAGATTTTTGATGAAGATGAAGAATTAAAAATGGAGATGAAGACGAAGAGGAAGAATTAAAAATGGAGATAAGACCGGACGAGCTTTGTAAATGAGTTGCTTTTTATAGATATTTGTAACTTCAGTTCACATATTTTGTAACTTTAGTTCACATATTTTATAACTTCAGATCGTATATTGTAACTTCAGTCCATATATTTGTACCTTCAGTTCATATATTTGTAACTTCAGTTCACATATTTTGTAACTTCAGTTCTTGTATTTTGTAACTTCAGTTCACGTATTTTGTAACTTCAGATCATATATTATAACTTCAATTCTAATCAGTTCATATATTTTTGTAATTTCACTTCACATATTTTATTTGTAACTTCAGTTCACATATTTTGTAACTTCAGTTCACATATTTTGTAACTTCATTTCACATATTTTGTAACTTCAGATCGTATGTTGTAACTCAACATTTTTGTAACTTCAATTCTAATCATTTCATATATTTTTGTAACTTCAGTTTATATATCACGTAACTTCAGTTTATATATTTTGTAACTTCAGATCATATATATTGTAACTCCAATCATGTTCGTATATCATGCAAAAAAAAAAAATTCCAAACATCAAATACTAAAATTCGAATGAAAACATTCAAATATTCTGATTTATGCTAAATACTATGGGTTTGAGAGAGAATGTATTAAATTGGGTTGGAAAGAATGTATTAAATTGGGTTGGAGAGGGTGTGTATTAAATTGGGTTGGAGAGAGTGTGTATTTAATTGGGTGTATTGGTATTTGCTTTGCTTTGGGGTACTAAGTGTCTTAATTATGATTAAACAAATCTCAACCCTTCATCCTCACCCCATCCAAAGGCTCAAATGTGGACTTATGTACTTATAGGGAGGGTTGTCCTTATGTGAACCTCTCTCTCTCTCTCTCTCTCTTCTCTCTCTCTCTCTCTCTTCTCTCTCTCTCTCTCTCTCTCTCTATATATATATATATATATATTTGTAGATAAGATTTTTGTTAGTGTTATTTTACCGAATTTTGTCCCAAAATTCTATTCTTAGATGATTCTGTTATATGGTTTGATTTTATTTGGCCGTTTTTTCTTTAATTAGCTAATTAGTTCACTTTCAACTTAGTTAATGTATATTAATCATATTTTCTAACACCCCACATTGATTGAAGATGTCCTATTTATGAGCTTTGCTTAAAGGGATTTGAAGTACTACTCATATCAACAAAGTGCACTTTCTCTTCTGGTTGGATGCGCGTGAGTGAGGACAAAATGTGCTGGAAAGGACTCGTGTTGGTCTGTGGGACCAGTACAAAGCCTGGCAGGCTACCGCGGTTAACATTTCCGGTCCTAGGATTGGGCCGGGGTGTTACATATTTCTTGGAATTTTGTTAGTGTGCATCGATGTTTCTATTTGTAGGTACAGACTCAAGAAAGACGGGACAAAGTGAGTCAAAAACGGGTCAAACAAAAGCCAACAGATTCATTTTAACTATTTCACTATAATCAAACTATATTCAAGACGGGTCTTTGAGTTATACGTGTATCATATATACGCTTAATAAAACTCGATGTTAGTCTTTGAATGTTAGTCCCATGTAATGGTTATTGTTTTGATTAATTATGCATTTATCGTAAGAAATTTACTTTTATAATTTGTGTAAATATAATAAAGTTATAATAATGTTAGTCCCATAAATTACATTTTAATTTGTTATTTAGAAGTTTAGAGCACCCACAATGTAGAGGAGGGCCACCTCCTCTTATTTTTTCTCTCTCCTTCTATTTTTGTGACGATTCATATCTAATTTCCCACTATCTTTATCCTTCTTCTCCTCTCCTCTTTTATTTTTTCTCCACATTGTAGAGGATCAAATTTAATATTGACTTTAATTATTTTATTTATAATTTAATACTATGAATCACATGTTGTTATAATAATTTACAAAATAATAAATTTAATTCATAAAAAGATTACTTAATAAATTCATAATTAAAAACATATAAATTTCATAACTAATAACGCAAAATACATGAGGAAAAAAAATACATGAAACTTATAACATTAAAATGTGATACATATGTTTTAATTTATGTACGAACATTGAAACATAATCCACATATGCAACCAAATCGTTCTTCAAGGACATGTGTATTTTTTTGTCATGTAAACATATTTACACATATATATGGATTATTAAAGTTTCTACAAAAAAACATACCCACACACGTATGGATTATTAAATTTCCAAAGTCTATTTACATTTTCTCTACAAAAAAACATATATGGATTATTAAAGTTTTCAATTTTTAAAGTAGAATGAATAAAAAAATTACAGTACACATGTCATTGATTAATTGAGTAATTGGCAAAGGGCCTATACTCTTATTTCTCTAAAATTAGAGAAAAGCTCCAACCTCCTCTAAATAAGAGGACTTCCAATTTTGTATCCACATTGTACAGGATGTCCTCTTAGAAAAGAGAGAAGGTTAAGAGGATGACATATCCTCTACAATGTGGGTGCTCTTAGTAACTTAATGTGTAATATTTCATTCACAAAGATTTTTTGATAACGAAGAATTATGTCCAACTTAATTTTTTCAACTCTCCCATATCTATCTCATTTCCCCAAATTTTCCCTTCCCTATAATATTTGAGTTGCCGAATTGTATATACTAATGTATAGAATAAAATATGTTGTGTTTTGAGTATATATTAGTAAGATATTAAGAACAAGATGATATTAATAGCTAAGATGATATTCACATGAATTATGTTTTTTATTGTATCCCATGCTAATTTGTTGATTAAGTTGAACTGATATACGGAGTATTGAATAAAGTATACTGTGTACAGTAATATACAACATTTTTAAACATACGACCTTTAATAACGTATTTAAAGACGTCTCACATAATGTGGATTGTTGTTATTTGACGGTCTTTAATAACGATATGTATTATGTTACACTAATTTTGATTTTATTGTATTGAAACATATCTCAAATTCCCAGGAGACAATTCATAACTCATGAGCTCACCTTATTCTATACCTAAAAAGTAATAGTTGTTTTTCACTCATTTAATCAATAGTTTAATCACCCAATAATGTTTTTTACAATATAATATCGTATATTCTCTCCATCTCAATAGAAAGATTACGAATGCTTTATACATAAAAATTAAGGTAAAGAAAACTTCAACTATTAAGCTCAATCAATGCCTCATACGAGCTAAAAAAAACAAATTACTCTTTTTAATTATGGATATTCACCAAACATTATAAATCATGTTATATTCACCAAACATTATAAACCGCTTACAAGTTTCGCCTTTAGTTCGTAATACGGAGTATAAGACTACAAGTGTAATACATGTGATAAATCACGGGAGTCTATTGATATTACTTTTTAATTTGAAGTATCGTAAGGTTTGTTATCAATATTGAATACGTATATTGAAGCAATAAAAATTATTTGTATACATTACACATTCCGATGAAGTCTATAGGATTGTGTACGCTTAGTAATATGACAGAGGGTTTGACTGTTTGACGGACATTATTTTTTACTATTCTTACCTGACAAAGATGTCAACTAACTATAACTGATGATAATCGATCAATATCAAATAGTTGGTGATTAAGGCCTTCATTTCTCGGCTAATAGATTTTTCTTCTTTGGATCTAAAGAGTAATTTGGAGGTTAGGGTTGGGTGTATACGGGTTGAGTTTATATGGGTTTCTACATTTATCATCAGGGTCGAGTTTATACGGGTTTCTGCGTTCAACGCATATGTTGTTATGTTTACGATGTCTTCTACATTTTACATTATGACACTGTCTCACTAGATAACTACTAATATATATATAGTTCATTAACATCCACGCACATTGTCTTTAGTTCATTATGATAAAATCTCTGATATAGTGGGTTAGCCAAAGTAGTTCTATCTTTCGTACACCTATTAACACGCGTATGGATGACCACACTCTGTTGTATAATTGAACACCAACCGTACTTTACTCTATGCTGTTCATACTTTCGTCCACGTATTAATAATATAAACTAACTTTCAGACTCTGAACGAATAATATAAAATAAATCTTTAATTTATTTCTTCTTCAATATCAATACAAATGGACAACCGTGAAATTTTTTCACGGGTATCACACTAGTTAGTAATATTAATTTAAAGAAACTAAAATAGATTCTTCTACTCCTTATACCTTAATAATCTCGCCTTCCCGTTTTTTCCATTACTCTGTATTGTCTATAGTAATGTGTGTGTTTTTTATGACGAGGGAATCCGCAGTCGTTACCTTCGGTTCATGTAAGCCATCCTAGGGCGACATGCTCGAAATCTAGAAGGCATAGCCACAAACTTTAATCACTGGACTCCATCTTTGCGGGCTATAGTAATGTGTTAGGATTTAATATTTAAGTAAATAAAATTTAAAAAAATTGTTTATAAAAATGACGTCAAAGGAAAAAGAAAAACATAAATGGCTGTGTCGAAATGAAAATGTATACGAAGTATAAAAAACGGAGTTCAAGTACGCCTAAAAGCAGGGACTACTCTTTACCGTCGACGCTTTACTTCTTACCGTCGGGCGTCGGTGTTAATTACGTAAAATGACGACTTTGCCTTTCATTAGATTTTTTTTATTATTTGTTTCTAATATTTTCGATTCACGAAGTCGGTAATATTTACAATTTCTAATTTTGAAACCGACTCCACCAAATCGACTTTTTTAGAAACCATGTTTTAATTGACACTTATTACGTCATTTTTTTTTTTCACTTCATATTTTAAAAAACGTGTTTAGTATTTTATTTTGAAACTCGACTCAAATGAAGTGTTTTTTTTAAAACCGTTTAAAAAACTCGACATAAATCTACACAATCGTCCTCATTAAAAGCCCACAACTTATTATTGAAACTTCAAAAGCATTTCATTATTCATTTCCGTTTCATCTCTCTAGAAAATCAAAATTACAAATCGAGTATTACGAAGCGGCTTTCTAAAATATCGGGTTTCTTATTTCACGAACCTTGAGGAACGAGTTTTACACTTTCACAAGTGGTGTTAATCGATCGATCGTGTTACAATTGGATGTATTCTTCAATTTTTTTCGCGACTTTTACTTATTTACGCAATTATGAATCTCCGTAGATTTTTCTTCAATTATCGATTCATATCGTAGATTGGGACAGATTGATTGGTTTAGGTCGACTTATGAAACTCCGTTTCGCTGTGTATGTCTAGTGGCGGACCTAGGATTTTTCGCCTAGGGGCTCAAAAAAAATTCTGACATTTTTTAAGTTTATAAATTACTCTACATTTTACGTTATTATTTTCTTTATAAATTACTCCATATTTTACGCTATTATTTTCTTTATAATACTTGAAAGTTTTGAGAAATAGTTTAAATATGATATGAAGCTTCCAATGATATGCAACATGAAGTATAAGGTAGTGAAATTGGTTACATTGATAACATTCCAGGCTCAGGTTTGAATCCCTCTATTTACACATTTGTGTTTTGAAAATCTACAAAATAATTAAACAGACAAAATATTATTAACAAGGATCGATTGAACCCCTGACCGATTGACTATAAAGCAAAGGACTCCACTACACCAACATCAACAACCTAATATTTCAAATGGTTCAAAACTAATTATTTCGAAAAACAAATTAAAAGAGAGAAAAAAAAATGGTCGAACAACTTTTTTGAGTGGCCCATGTCCGTCGAAGAACTTTTTCGACCTTTTTTTTGCATCGATTTGTATAATAAAACTTGAATGTCGACTTGTCGTAGATTAATTAGGATTTAATTTGCGTACTACTCATATTTTTTAATTACGTTTATTAAATTGTATTAAGTCGTTAATTAATCTAATTAACTGTTTAAAACCGGAGGCGTAACGATAATCGAAAAAAACGGTTTTATTATCGAGTTCTAATAAACCGATACTCTATAAAATGTAAATGTGATAATATTTCGAGAACTAATCACAAGGGAGAACTCGTCATTTTACGTAATTCCATATACTAACTATATAGCTAGTTGGTTTTGGTTTATTACGATAATCGAAAAAGACGGTTTTATTATCGAGTTTTAATAAACTGATAATCTATAAAATGTAAAAGTTATATTATTTCAAGAATAAATAGCAGGGACAAAGTCATCATTTTACGTAATTAACGCCGACGGTAAAAAATAAAGCGCCGACGGTAAAAAGTAGTTCCGGTAAAAGTGTGTATGTCATCGTTGATTAGATGCTTTATGTGATACAACCAATTATTGAATTCTTTACATTTTGGTTTGGGGAAGTTTTATAATAATAAAATTATTTTTTAATATGTAAAACAATTAGTCCTTTGTGACGGTAGTATTGTTAGTATAACGGGTTAGATATTATTCTTGATGAGGTCGTATTGTTAAAATGGAGTAAACATTTTCCATTTAGTTAGTTTTTTTTTGGTTCATATCCATTTAGTTAGTTAATGACACAACGTGGTCCCCAGGAAATAACAATATTTTTGTGTTTTTTAGTTAAATGGATAAATACTTGACATGTTACAAAGTACTACTCCGTATACCATTATGACGAAAGAGTTTGTGTGTTTAAAATGTCGTTGATGCCCCTCCTATCTATACTACGGAGTACAATATAAGGTTATTAAATAATACTCCCTCCGATTCTTTCGATTCGCAACGTTTACTATTTGCACAAATAATAAGGTTGTGAGTGAAGATGGTGGGTCTCACCAATAAAGTAAAAAACTAACACAAATAAAAACCTACCTATTATAGAAATGTTGCAAACCTAATGAATTTGCCAAATATGGAATATGTTGCGAATCGAAAGAATCAGAGGGAGTATGAAGTAGCTAAAAATAACAATGCAACGCAAACTCACGACCTCCACATTACTTTTAAGTGTCTTATCCACTGAATCACTATACTATTCCTTATTAAAACTTTAGGCCTTCTTTTATCGCTTGTTCTTGGTCACATGTTAAGCGGAGTGGAAATGTTGTAGGCTTGTAGCACATCAAGTAGCTAGATTGTGTATGAGAAGTGGGAAGGAGTCAATGTATGTCTCACATTTTCCGGAGGCAATTCTTGTTCTTGCCGAAATCGATAATATATAAGCCCGCTTTTCACCAAAAAAACAACAACATACATATTGAGCTTATTCACTCCCCGATTCATTTAACCGAAATGAATCCCTATTGGACCAACCCTACTCATATCATAATTGAATATCATAATTATTCAAATCAAATTTGAGCTCATAAGATAAAATATAAAATATCTTTCGTTTTAAGGAGGGAATTTCATTTTCTTATTTAATGGCTTTTAGCCTTTTATTAAAAAAAGAAAAGAAAGAAAGAAGGTACTGTAATTGAAGAAAGACGCATGTTAGGCATCACATAAATTCCGAGGCATTGTGTCAACAGGACTCAGCACTGTCAAGTAACATGGATAGTGGCGAGTGAAGACTGATGACTGACGTGTGTAGGACCATAGAACATGTAAATCTCCGAGATCCGGTGCATTGTTTATTCTGCGACGTTGAAAAAATTCTCCTCCATTTATTCAAGATCACAAGATTTTGTGTCATACGTAGCATTAAATACTCGTCTCATCTTATATGATCACATATAGAGGGTCGGTTCTGAATATTTGAAGGTCCTAGGCGAAAATGTCAAATGGAGTCCCTTTTATAGCAAATTTTGAAATTGAGGGTGTATGTTAGTTTGATTTTTTTTTTTTTACGAATATTATAGTGAAAATCAAAATTAAGGCTCCAAATTTGTTACTGTAATCTTTTTTTGTGATGTTTAAATCAAAATTCGGGTCCTAAATTTTTTAATATAAACAATAAAAACAATTCTTGATTTTAAAATAACTAGGAGCAAAAAATTTACGGAGTATAATAATTGGGAATACAATTTGATCTATCAAACATTCCGTAATTAATGTAGAAAATACAAAAAGGTGACTAAGAATTAATTTAAAAATTTACGAACAAAGGATTTGAAGGGAAAAAAAATTACAACATAGAAGCCTTTGTCGAGGTTTGAACCCAAGTGATTTCAATCAAAGTCAAAGGACTTAGCCACTACAGTTGGTCTCTCTTGCAACGGATATATCCGTCGCAAGTTTAAGACGGGTCAAATAGATATCATTTGAGGGGAAAAGGACAAAGGTCTCACCAACCTCACTTTTGTCTTTTCCCCTCAAATGGTATTTACTTGGCCCATCATTTGTTTGTGATGGATATGTCCGTCACAAACAAGAATTTGTGTAGCCACTAAGACCAGGTTCTTTTCAGCTTATTTTCAGTCTGTTTCAGACCAACTCAACTTCTATCAGCTCAGCCAACTCTTATCAGCTCAGCCCAGCTCCTATAAGCTAAGCTCAGCTCCAGTATTTTCAGCTCAACTCCAATATTTCCAGGCCTTCAAATAATACTTCAATAATAATAGTAATAATAATTAAATATAATAATAATAATAATGATGATGATAATAATAATAATAATAATAATCCCTCCGTCCCAAAATGATTGTCCCATTTACTTTTGAAGAATAATTAAGAAAATTGTGTAATGATGAGGTATATAGGCAATTTTGACTACTTTATAGGGTGATGTGTGAAGTGGTATGGGTTAATGGAATGACAAAATGGTAAATACTTTGTCTTAGTATGGATAAAGTTGTAAAAAAAAGATTTAGACTAACAAAGAAAGTTGAGAAATGGGACAATATTTAAGAACCTACACAAAAAGCAATACGGGACAATCTTAGTGGGACGGAGGGAGTAATAATAATAATGATGATAATAATAATAATAATCAATATATATATATATATATATATACTCCCTCCGATTCAGAATGATCTTCCCCTTTGTTTAATATATGTGAAGTATATTTTAATCAAAGGGGAAGATCATTATGAATCGGAGGGGGTATATTTTAGGCTTTTTTCGAGCGATCTCATTGGTCCGTTTCATCAAACCTCAAATCAGGAAAGTATCATAAATAATAAAAAAATCAATTAGAGAATCTTTTAATTATTATAATATATATTTAATTTATTATATTAATGTGATGTTTTACAATTCTGAGCTAAAAACCTTTAGAGTTCATTTTTTAAAAACATCATCGTAAAATAAATTATAAAAATGAAATAATTAGATTCGTGGTAAAAAATGCTTTCATTAGAGTATAAATTTCGTATTATTTGTTTCACATTATGTGATGAATTGATTACATATAACAGTTGTAAAATTATCCCACATCGACAAATTTTAAATGATGATGAAATTCTATATTATAAATAAGAGTAATCATTCGTTTTTTTTATATTTATCAGAAGTCTTTTGAATCTAAAAAAGAGTTCTTAAGACTATAAACCTCAATCAATTATCCTATATTAAAAATTATGACGAGGTGATGAAATTTTAGATTATAAATAAGAGTAATCATTCGGTTATAAATATCGACCAAGAAAAACTTTTAAATTATCCTACATCGAAAAATTATGATGGGGTGATGAAATTCTATATTATAAATATTAGTAATCATTTGGTTTTAAATATCGGCCAAAAAACTTTTGAGTCTTAAAAAAACTTTTAATGTATAAGACTACAAATTTAAAATCATCCCACATTGGTGAGGTGAAGAAATTCTATATTTTAAATAAGAGTAATGCTGTATTTTTTTTAGTCTTAAATAGAGCTGATGGAAGACTATAAATAATTTTTTTTAGTTTTAAAAAGAGCTGATGGTGTTGGAAATATAGGGTGACTATAGAGACAATATATAACTAGAGAATATAAGTTGTTGTGTTGTGGTATGAAGGCCACTGAATGAGAAACAAAATCGCCCTGACTACGGTACAAATCGGAATGGGCGTCGTCCCCCAAGGTTACACAACACTCCTAAAAGGTTGTGTACTCAACCATTAGGAATTGGAACTCGATGGTATACTCAGAATTTGTCAAAGAGATTTGGATGATCGAGTATTGATAATGTGTCTCATACTCATCCTCTTATATCACTTTATGTAAGACTAACATGAGACTAAAATCAAAGGGTATCTAAAGCAATTTATGATAGGAAATGAATTGTCATTACTATGAAGATAATGATATTCATAACCATCTTGAAAATTGGTGTCAATATGCTACTTAATGGGAGATACCCTTACTATGCAACAATAGTCAACATATTGTCTTTGCATTATTTCTAACAATCCCCCACTAATGCAAATGACAAACCGAAAACAAAAATCCTGAGCATATGAAAAGGTTGACACTTAGACGTTAATATCTTTCGATTTGAATTAACGTATTAGTGAAATGAGTCAACAACTTACTTACAACAAGAGGATATATCTCGATTTGAATTTCTTATTGAACTTCGGTTGAATTACTCTCACAACACATATCATACCTTAAGTTTCACACGAGTTCCACAATACGATTCAACAAATTTATGGCCAAATGAACCTTGGAATTTTGATGAGTGCTCTAGAAAGATAACTCAATCTCTCATAGAAGGAGGCCAACCCTTCACACTCACTTAGGTGATTCTATCAAGGATATCTCCACATAACCCACACACTTATGAGCTATAAAATCATTAAGAGCTCTAAAGCTCAACCTCTCAATACTACGGTGAATCCATCAAGTCCTTCACAACAGGACCACCCAAACATAGGGATATAGATTCATTAAGAGAAATATCTCAACCTCTATCATTACGGTGATCTCATCAAGTCCGTCTCACAAGGACCACCTAAATTTGGGCTATAAGACCATTAAGAGCTATATGCTCAACCTCTATCATTACAGTGATCTCATCAAGTCCGTCTCACAAAGACCACCCAAATTTGGGCTATAAGACCATTAAGAGCTATATGCTCAACCTTTCAAATACACCAAATTATATTTGATGATTTCAACTCTCTCAAATCTGCATAATACATGTGTGTAATTCACTACACATCATTTTTATCAATATGAAGCTGAAATTAGCATCAAACATTGCATAGCAGTTGATGCCCCCACAATAATGCAATAAATATTAAGCTCCCAATCACCATGCATTACCCCGGTAAAGTTAAAAGAGCAAAATAATACGCATACATAATACATGAAATTATAACAGTCTTCTCAATAAACTTACAATAAAATTATTATAAAGATGAAAGCTTACTCATGATCATTGTGCATCTCACCTTGTGATCCTACATCTTTATAAATATCCAACATGTTGCAATTCTCAATATTGCGCCATATATACATCATCATTCGTATATTAGAGAACAACGATCTCGATGATTGTTTCACTAATATTTTCTTTTTGCAAATCCACAAATTAAAATGTATATCCTTTACTCACATAAAATCAATCATCATAATCTCATATAGTGTGGTGTAAGTCGAATGTACAACATAAATAAATGAACCTTACTTAACCATTTATTGACTTAAATTATTCATGTATAAAACATGCTATCGATCATCACTTTCCCCCGCAATTATGAATATACATATTCTTCACAAATTATAAGATATCAACTCTAAAATTGATGTATAAAATTGATGTATCAACCATTTTAAGATAATTTTATCAAATAAGTTGAATGACTTCCCCACATGTTGTCCCACCACGAAATAGTGACAAACATAATCGTTTAAACAAAATCTACATATTATTCATTCATTAATCATCCCAACTTTTAGATATCAAATAATTATGCCTGACAATTTATCTATTCCATAATCTGTTCTTAGAGTAATTTATGAAATAATTCATCTAATTATTTAATACATACTTGATCAAGATTATGCATGTAATTAAAAATAAATTATTTAACCCCCACATATAGCTTATTTTACTCAAGTGAGCATTGATGCGTTTCTAGTGTGATGTTAAATTCTCCTTCCAAATGTATCCAAAATAATTTACAAGACAAGTACACACGTGCCTTTTCAAAACATTAATAAGGATACAAAAGTCACACTAATATATAATCCCAACATATATTACACATATTCAATTTTTTCAAGCAAAACATACATAATGTTCTTAAATTGATTAATGAATAATATTCAATGTCATGTATATTAAGTGCATAGAATAAATTTATAACAGCTATATAATAAATCCAAATATTGCTCTCATTACTCATAAGAGCATATAATCTCCACATGGTCATCTTCCAAGACAACATAATTTGCACAAAAAATCATTAATAATTAATTATTACTCCACTAATAATCACATTAATTATTTTGATAGTAGGCATATAATATTCTCCATAAACACAGAAAAACATTTACCTTTTAGTTGTATACTAATACAAACATGTGTGCAAATTCATCATTCATCATTCATCATGAAACATTGAGACTAACACATTCAACTAATGTTCAGAAACAACATAACATCCTACTCTTATCAGATAATTTATCTTCCAATCAATGACGATAAATAATACTCAACTACCAAACGTAATTATTTTATCATCATGAATCACAAGAAGACAAGAACTAAACTCATAGATACCATACCTCATTCTCAAGGACAAGGATTGATAATAAAATAAGATAATAACATTCACTTATAAATCTTCAAATACTTTCATCATACTACCACGACATTGTGTCCCATTTTCCAAAAAGTAAATGACCGAATCAGCTCACGACTTAAACTAAAAAGTTGTAGACCTTCTTCTTATATTTTCAACGCCATATTACACGTCCCAATCGGAGGTCTAGAGACGGATTTATTGCCATAATACCGAACTGCTGTCTCACCCTCAACGAGATGAATCTTACCAACGAAACAAGATAGCCAATTGAAACAATTCCAATGACAAGTGATGAACACAACCAAAATAATAGTGGCATAATTTCTTTTCTCAATTGTTGGAAATATAGGATCACTATAGGGACGATATATAACTAGAGAATATAAGTTGTTGTGTCGTGGTATGAAGGCGTTTATAATTCGCTTTAAATTGAACTAGGATGAAATATTTTCCTCCGCGTTATAATGTCGTAATTAGTCCTTTCGGACTATGTACAATTATTTCGGCATCAACGGGTTCGTGTTTAATATGCTTTATTGCTTGATTCTTTTTAGATCCGATATTCGACTACAAAGTCGATATCGCATCCTAGGAATAACGTTTTATTTGCTTGATTAGATGGTAGTACGATAATATCGATATTAGAAACGAGAAAAGGAAAAGAAATAAATAAAAAAAAGGACGCGACGATGATGACACATGACGACGGACAGACGAGAAAGACGAAGAAAAGGGAAGAGAGAAAAACGAGATTTGTAACACTCTCAACCTACATGCTTAATTATCTCGGAAACAGACTCGTAGTTGCGGCAAAGGCGCGGTAGTGTCGAGAATATAGGGTGATTTATGGTGTGTATGGTTAGGGAGGGGATTTGGCGAGTTTTGCTCTCGGGTTTCCTAAAGGATTTCTAGAGGAAAAGTCGGGGTTGTCAAAGTACAAAATTGCTGAAATTTGTATGTGAAAAGTTGTTGTTGTCGTCGTAATTGAAGGTTACAAAGAGGTGTATTTATAGGAAAATACCCCGACTTTGGATAGTAAAGGTACCCGGCTTTGGATAGGAAAGGTACTCAGTTTTGGATAGAAAAGGATTCTGATTTCGGATAGAAAAGGAATCCGGTCTCGGGTAGAAAAGGAGCCACTCGATCGAGTGGCGCATAGTACTCGATCGAGTGTCCGGTCTGATGCCTATTTCCGCGGGTTTTGTGAGCCTACTCGACCGAGTGGGCTGGTTCACTCGATCGAGTGGGTCAAGACGGGTGGAAGACTCTTTTTAGAGATAAAATTTTATCTCTAGCGGAGAGGTTTAGTTGCTTGGTTCTTCTTTGTAGCTGATTTTTTGGTGGTATTTGACTTTGAATCAGATTTACAAAGCTGCGTGACTGATTTTTTATGTCTTGGAAATTCCTTTGACCGGGGTTTGACCCGGTCGCTAAAAGACGGTTTTGCCCTTGGTGTCGGTTTTGACTTAAATTAGTCTTATTTGATTGGAAATGACCCACTGGGCCTGAATTTGAGGTCAGTTTTGTGAGATTTGTACTCCTCTAAAAGCCCATGCCGGATACTATTGGTTCCGAGTCCAAAATCAAGTGTATTAAGTCATGTTTACGTCCGATCATCATCGGGTGTTTGTTGGAAACTGCTATAAACACTAGCAGGCAAAATGCGGGTGTCTACAGAACCCCCACTCTGACTGAGGCTTGGACAAGGCGAAATTCAAAGTAGCTACCAGGCCAATTGAGGATTAAGACCTGGCAGACTTCCGGTCGGGTCGTTTATAGTCCACTAGACTTGTGTGAACGGGCTCGCCAGCCATAAGATAGAAATCATACCTGAGTTCTGTTCTCTAGGATAGCTCCGTGGGACCTTTTTTTGAAACCCTGGGTGTATGCGTATGCAAATACATCCCATCTTGGAGCTGCGCAGGAGCTTGTTTCTGAAGCCCTGGGTGTATCTGTTTACAGACACATCCCATCTCGGAACTATGCGGGAGCTTGCCTAAGAAGCCCTGGGTGTGCCCGTTTGCATACACATCCAGATTCAAAATTACGCGGGAGCTTGCCTAAGAAGCTCTGGGTGTGCCCATTTGCAGACACATCCCGATTCGGAATTACGCGGGAGCTTGCCTAAGAACGCCTGGGTGTATCCATTTGCAGATACATCCCAATTTACATATGCCACTTTAAGTGAAACTTCGTCTCACGGTGGGGAGATAAAAATAAACTTGACGTTCCGTTGAGAAGTATAAGCTGGTACCTGAAATGTTAGTTATACAGGCCAAAATAACAAATATAGCAGATAGGAAATGTAATTAGCATCTATAGACTGACTTGCGCTGGGGAAAATAATTTTTGCTTCATTTTGAAATCGAAGTCCTGAAAGCAACTCACGTGCTAGGAGATAGGTTTTCAAAATTGAAAGGAGTAGAAAATAAATTTGTAGTTTAAATAAACTGAAATTTTGACCTTGTCGAAAAGGATTTTCTCAAATGGCTAAGTTTTGCAAATTTCAAAGCAAGAATTTGGAAAGAAAGGCCTACCGACAGACTCGACTCTGGGCGCGACAGGACGAGTTGACAGACACGACCTGGACTCGTAAAGGGGTTGGAACGTGACTCGGTAGGTGGGTGGGCCACCTAAGATGACAAGACTCTTAAGCTGCGCTATTCCGTAGCCTAGGCGAGTGACAACACGGTCGAATCCTTGAAGTTGGAAGAATATATTGTAGGGGGATTGCGGTAGTCTTTAATGAGACTGTTTTTTGCATGACGGGACTTAGCAGTAGCAATGCTGTAGTCTAGTGCTCTTTTGAGTTCTTTAATTTTGGGATACATTCCCAAAGTGGGTGTCGCTTTGAGTCCCTGATGGATTCTTGTCTTTGACTGAGCCGAGTATTAGGGCACTCTATTGAAAGAAGGCTAGTTTTTGAAAGTCATTTGGATTTTGTAAGTGGATGGAGAACTTTTGCCTGGGAGAAGCCTCCAGGACGACAAAGCGAACTGTTGAGAACATGACAGTGTCGTGACCGGAATGATGGTGCTTTTTGAATGTGTGTGAGTGTGGGTGGTTGTGCCTTTGTTTCAAAGGTTGCCTACGTATTCACGTGTAGTGAAATCAAACCTTATCGTAGTTCAGTGAAGTGGAAAATGTATTATGGTGCCTAGTTTATTAGGGTTTTGTGTGTAACTAGCCATACCAATGGTGTAGGTCAGGTGCATTCCTAGTGATGTCTTGATCAAAGGGCTGGAATAGTTAGGATGTTGATCCTGTGACTGTGAGCGTTCTCCGGGGTAGCCCCCAGAGGTGGTGTGAACTATTTGGGCATGTTCTATGCCGAACGCAGGTGGAGTTCCCGTGTTTGGGGCTGGTAACTGGTTTGGATAATTTTGGAAATGTGGTGCTAGGCCGCAAGTGGCTTAGATGATTCGAAATCTGGAGCTCGATTTTGTGGAGCTAAGGCTTCGAGGGTAGGGTATTGTAATGTGGTAGGAAAGGGAGAAGTCGAGTAAAAATGACTCGAACTTCGATCGGGGTAAGTTCGATAATGCGGGATCTGATTTCCATGTCCGACCCTAATGGTTAGGGGTATCCTATGGAGCTTGAATCCTTAAAATTCCGGGCTGTTTCTTAGCCTAGGTCTCAAGAAGGTCTTGAAGGTTGTAATGTGGGAAGGCTAGATGTGGTGTTAGCTAACCATCAAGACTGTTTCTCCCCTATTTGATGGTATGGGCATCGACAATTTTTTGAATTGACCGTACCCCGGTCAAGGGACTTTCACTTGAGTTGACCGATAACTACGGTCATGGGTTTTTGAATTTTTTTGGTTGACCTCTTAGCTGCGGTCAAGGGATTCTTTATTTGTGTTGACCGTTGACCACAGTCAAGGGATTGACCGTATCTGATCGAGGGATGTTGATCATGGTCAGCTCTTTTGTTTTGGCCTTTTGCTTTTTTTCTTGGACTTTTGATTTTTTTTTGTCCATTTTTTGTTGGTCAGATAACACCTAAGGTAGGGATTGGTCGGTCTTATTGGAGGGGTGTTTCTTGTGGGAAATGGGTTTGCCTCTCGTCTTGAACCCAAACTAAGAAACTACCTAGTTTTGTCATAAGATTCGATACCACTCCCTAAGGGTAGTTTTGTAGTTTTCTATGTCAGACATGGAACAGGTAAAGGAAAACACGGGTCTTGATTTCCTGCAGTCATTATAGATGTGCCTACAATAGTCACGTGCATGTGCTCACAGTGTATGATGATGTTCATCATGTTCTCGGAAACACATAAGGAAATCATATATATGAGAAATAGAAAAGCCTGATTTTATTGAATTTTGAAAAGAGGACAAAATACAGTTGACTCTGACTCTGACTTTGAAATTGAAAGAAATAGTACATCCTAGACTCGGACTCAGACTAGGACTTAAATCAAATCCGGACTCTTGGACACAAGGGAGGTAGATTGGATGCTTTGGTCATCGGGCCCTGTATAGTCCATGAGGGGCTTTGCAAGTAACAATGTTTCCGTGACGGGTGTCCTTTCGACATCGAGGAAATCTTGAATGAGGTGTTTCAGTTTCCAACACTGTTCTGTATTGTGCCCCCTCCCCATGTGGAATTGGCAGTAATGTTCAGCGTTCCATGCTTTGGAGCGTTTTTCTGAAGGTGTGTCGGCTGTTGGGCCTATAGGTAGTATTAGGCCCTTCGAAACCAACCTCTGGAAAGCGACGGTGTAGGACATATCCAAGTGGGTAAATGTCCTTACTTTTGACCGATTCTTGATTTTCGGAGAGGTGACTTGAGGGTTACCTCTCTCGGTCTTGCCATCTTTGGGGAATCGGACAGTTTTGTAAGAGTCTTCATTCTTCAAATGGCTTGGTTGGGTGATTGGCTGCCTTACCCGCTCTAGTTGTGTTAGACGGGATCGGGTTCTTACGAGATCCTCTTCGATGATGGCTACCCTGGAACTTAGGTTTTCTAAGGCGGTATTGATTTTTGAGAAGATATTGTTAATGGAGCAAGATGGCATAAGCATACTCCCCTGGATATCTCCTTTCTCGACGACGCGGGATTTGTCGTGGTTTGGTAGTGTCTCGTTCATTGGGTCCTTGATAGGAAGAAACGACAGGTGTTAGAACTCGCCTAAGCTCGGTTTTGTGCAAGTGCAAGAGAGAGAGAGAGAGAGTCGAACTAGATACAGCCCGGGGGTGACGGGAATGACTAAAATTCTTGGATCAGGATACCCGAACGTTGACCTAGACAAAGTAACGACCGCGAATTAGACTCGAGCTGCAGAAGGGTGAGTCCGAAATTGGGGCGAACGTGTTTCACCGCGTCGCGTGCTCGGACAAACCGTGGTGACCTAAACCCTAGGTGACTCGAGTGTTCGTAGCATAGGTTCAACTCGAAGAAGGCATCATAAGGGTGCCGATGTAGGATGGACGTAGGGTACTCCTTAGGGTGACGATGGTCGACTGCTTGGGTGGAGGAGAGCCCCCAAGTGAGACTAAAGACTCTGATAGGACTCAGATGGTGTGGCATCTGAGTGACTCAAAAGTGGGGTACTTGAGACAACACGTGTAAGACATGACCCTTAGACTCGAATGTCGGACAAGTGACCCTTAGATGTAAGGACCACGAACCTTTTGTTATAGGGCTATGCCTTGTAAAAGGTTGACTCGGCCTCGAGGGAAGGCAGACGGGGTAGTGGAAGAAACTCGCGATGTAAGATCGGTGGAGTTTCGACTCTAGAGACCCTTGACTTGACTTGAAAAAGGATGGCCCTGTGATTAGGGTAGACCCTTAAGTTAAAGAGTTCTAGAATTAAGATGACTCGACTAACGGATTGAAAGACAGGCGAAACTCCCTTAATAAAGATCGTGGGGACCGTAGAGGGAAAGATCGCGTGGGACTTTCTAGTTAGGACTCGAGTGTTTAGACGAGCCTTCCATTTACGAGTGTATGACTCGTGTTGGTTGGTTATGTCTTTGACGAATAAGGCGGACTGGGATGAGGAAGAAACCCGTGATGTAGGATCGACGGAGTTTCGACGCTATAGACCTTCGACAAATTATGAAAAGACCCGACACACGAATTACGGTAGGTCCTATAATAGGGAAGGTTTCGAAAAGGATTAACTTCCTAAATAAGGAAGGTTTTTGAAAAGGATTGAATTTTGAAATTGAGAGGACGTTCCTGAAATTGACAGTGGGCCAATAAGACCGGGCATTTTGAATATTTGGAATGGTTGCGAATAAATTCCCATTTAGAAAAATTGGGGACGGTCCGTCTTTTGAAGTACGCCGACAGAACCAGATTTTTTGAAAATTTAAAAATTTGGAATTTTGAAAATTTGAATATCGAAAATAAATTTTTGAAAATTTGAAAATTTGAAAACGGGATCCCGAAGATTTGAAAAATCGAAGTTGGCATCTCGAAGACTTGAAAATCGAGAATGGCATCTCGAAAATCTGGAAATCAAAATTGAATTTTGAAAATTTGGAAAAATTGAATAGGGATCGAAAATTTGAATATTGAAATGGACAGCATGCCGGCTAGAAAATAGGCCTGTTTTTAGTCAAATCTTAAGTCTAAATTTTGGCAGCGTTCCAATTTTTTTGAAAATTGGATATTTTTGAAAAGATGGGTTCCGAAACGGACGGTATTCCGGGTTTTCAGAATTTGGTATTTTTGGAAGGATGCATTTTTTGAAATGACGGTTTTTGAAAAAATGACACGGAAACCAAGTAGCACGTAGTCAAATAAGCAATATGACGACCGCATGTATGCTTTAAACTAAGTCTCGGTCGGTCAAAATCGGGTCTATACCAACAACGACGACTTTCTCGTAATTCAGGACAGACTTCCTAAGCCGAATTGGTCTTAGAACATGCCGCAAAACCCATACGAGTTCGGCCATAGAAGTTTTTAGCGCACCCATTTAGGAATGCACCGCGGTATTGTGGGACGTTGGTCACAAGTAACCGGCCCGGGAAAGATTTGGGTTATGCATGAACCATCGAACTAAAATGCGTACATTACTAATCGAATGATTTCTTTTCGAGTCTCACCCTAGGAACCCCGATGACTAGTGGTACATCGGGTATCCCCAGCGGAGTCACCAAATTGTGGACATGACATAGGTCCACCCCAACGCGGCCACGCGCGGGTTTGGGGAGGCGAATGAATCTCATGTGAGATGGATCTCGGATTGAAATTTAAATCTAATTAGAGTCGCCACCGAAGTTTGTGGGAGTTCGGGCCCATTCGAACCCACTTTATATCTTGGTGGGCCGTGCACAGAGTACGGCCCATTCTGATTTCAGAGTTTATGGAGTTCGTCCCTTTGCATTGTGATACCAATACCGACATTATCGGAAACCGTGTATTGAATGACTCTCGTGTGCCAGCAGTTTCGGCCATCCGGAAACCATGGTTCTGAGTAAGGGGTGAGGGTACGTGTTGGAAAGTTCACAAAGAACACCCAACCCCGCCCGCACTTAGCGGCCTCTACTTAGATATTGTTCGTTTTTCGTGTACGCGTGTTAGTTTGACGGTTGAATGTTATGCAAACAGCTTTTTGAGAGATATAGAAATTGAAGAAGTTGCTACGTCGATTTAATGCATCTAAACTAACGTCAAAGTTATTTAGCATGCGAGGTTCAGTTTAGTACAATTAAAAAAACAACGAAAATAAAACACAAAAGTAGAAACAATTGAGTTAGTATCGTTAATAACGGTTTGTAAATAGTCTAGAAGGATATAAGGAGACATGATGCATGGTTTTAAAAAGAATAGGACACGTGATGGACTTGACACGTGTTGACCGAAGTCATAAAAATATTTGATACGGCTTATCGCATGTGAAGAGCTCACATTTGGTGTGTGAATGAGGCCACTCGGCCGAGTCATGGGGGAGACTCGGTCGAGTGCCCTTTTTAAAACCCTTCTGCCGGTTTTTTTGGGGTGCCACTCGATCGAGTGGGCTAGGCACTCGGTCGAGTGCCCCCTGTACGAACAACTTTTCGTTGCTTTTAATTGTTAAATCGATAATTTATTAAGCCGCGTAAAAATATGATACGATTTTTACTCGACTTAATTTTCGATACTCGTCATATTCAATACTTGATTATAGAATCAATATCTAATATTTAGAGTGAATTTTGTAAAAGACGTTTATAAGCCGCTTTAAATTGAACTAGGATGAAATATTTTCCTTCGCGTTATAATGTCGTAATTAGTCCTTTCGAACTATGTGACAATTATTTCGGCATCAACGGGTTCGTGTTTAATATGGTTTATTGATTGATTCCTTTTAGATCCGATATTAACAAAGTCGATATCGCATCCTAGGAATAACGTTTTATTTGCTTGATTAGATGGTAGTATGATAATATCGATATTAGAAATGAGAAAAGGAAAAGAAATAAATAAAAAAAGGACGCGACGATGACGACACAAGACGACGGACAGACGAGAAAGACGGAGAAAAGGGAAGAGAGAAAAACGGGATTTGTAACACCCGCAACCTACATGCTTAATTATCTCGGAAACAGACTCGTAGTAGCGGCAAAGGCGCGGAAGTGTCGAGAATATAGGGTGAGTTATGGTGTGTATGGTTAGGGAGAGGATTTGGTGAGTTTTGCTCTCGGGTTTTCTAAAGGATTTCTAGAGGAAAAGTCGGGGTTGTCAAAGTACAGGATTGCTGAAATTTGTATGTGAAAAGTTGTTGTTGTCGTCGTAATTGAAGGTTGCAAAGGGGTGTATTTATAGGAAAATACCCTGACTTTGGATAGGAAAGGTACCCGGCTTTGGATAGAAAAGGTACTCAGTTTTAGATAGAAAATGATTCTGATTTCGGATAGAAAAGGAATCCGGTCTCGGGTAGAAAAGAGCTACTCGATCGAGTGGCGCATAGTACTCGATCGAGTGCCCGGTCTGACGCCTATTTCCGCGGGTTTTGTGAGCCTACTCGACCGAGTGGGCTGGTCCACTAGATCGAGTGTGTCAAGACGGGTGGAAGACTCTTTTTAGACATAAAATTTTATCTCTAGCGGAGAGGTTTAGTTGCTTGGTTCTTTGTAGCTGATTTTTTGTGGTATTTGACTTCGAATCATATTTCCAAAGCTGCGTGACTGATTTTTGTGTCTCGGAAATGCCTTTGACCGGGGTTTGACCCGGTCGCTAAAAGACGGTCTTGACCTTGGTGTCAGTTTTGACCTAAATTAGTCTTATTTGATTGGAAATGACCCAGTGGGCCTGAATTTGAGGTCAATTTTGTGAGATTTGTTCTCTGCTAAAAGCTCATGCCGGATACTACTAGTTCCGAGTCCAAAATCAAGCGTATTAAGTCATGTTTACGTCCGATCATCATCGGGTGTTTGTTGGAAACTACTATAGACACTAGCAAGAAAAATGCGGGTGTCCACACTATGTATGAAATTATGACTTGCGATTACCGGTCATAGTGACTTGTTGCAATTTTTTAGGGTTTTATTAGGTGTGTTGCAGTCATCGTGAAAGCCAAAATTACAATAAAAATATTTCTTTTTTCATAACTTCTACTCCCTCCGAGTTCCTATTATTGTCCCATAAGCTTTTGGGGTGGAAAATAAGAAAAGGGAAATGAGTGGTTCAAAAATGAAGAAGGAAGATAGAGAAATGAGAGAGTAATTGTGAATCACACATTGATGACCTAAAAAGAAAAGTGAGATAAAATTCAAATTCAGCCCAAAAAGGAAAGTAGAACAATAATAGGAACTCGGAGGGAGTATAAGACTAATTGAAAAAAAGTGAAAGATGAATTTTTGGAAAATTTAATTTTTTTAATCAATGGCCGAAAATGAATACGAAATGTGAATCAGAAGAAGAGTTAGAGGAAGAGTTAAATAAGGGAGGTTCAACAGGTAGTCGGTCACCCATAGCAAAGCGAGGTTAATGAAGCCGTAGTTCATATTAAAATGAGATTACGTATAGTTTGGATTAATTTAAGAAGCACACGGATAGTTGAGATTATTCCCATGAAATGACCCTTATTAATATTGTTATGCACTCCATAATGTTTTGAGGTCATGAAATAGATATTACATTCAAATATTTACAACTCTGTCTCAATGCCATTACGATTAATTTATATTTTTTACACTATTTTTGAGTGAATAAAATATCTAATATATATACCATACAATATCGCATGTGAGTATTATTTGTATTGTATTAAGGTTAAAGAATGTCAAAATTTTAAATTTTTTATATTACGTAATCAAAGATATATACATAACAAATTATGTTGTTGTTGTTGTTATCAACTAATTATTATTATTATCATTATTATTTTTATTATAAATAAGAGAGTTTTATTGATGAATCAAAACATCATCATCATTTGGGGTTATAATTTTTTTTTTTTTCATTTTAAAAAATATTATTAGATAATTTATATAAGTAGTTATTAGTTTCAACTTCTATCAGTTCAGCTCAGCTTAACTTATATCAGTGCAGCTCAGCTCCTATCAGACCAGCTCAGCTCTTATCAGACCAGCTCGGCTCAGCTCAACCCTGTTTCAGCCGAAAAGAACAGAGCCTAAGTCATAAGTGTTTCATTAAATATAACACACACTTTAATGTATCTATCAACTGATTTTTCTCAAAATTGGGCCCCTTTCAACTTTGGGCCTTAGGCCGTCGCCCCCTAGATTACCCTTTGGGATGCGCCTGCATATATACTCTGATTTTATTTATTGTCCCATTTGAAAATATATGTAAGCTATTTATTATACTATCTCTCCTATTATCAATGATCTTCTCACTTTCTTTTTTGGCTTAGTACATTCATCTTCCATCTTTCCATTTTTGACTTGTATTTTAATCATTTATTTATTATTTCTTCAATATTTTATTCTTTCCTTTATCCGCAAACGCCACCATATTTCCACTTTATACTCAACTTTTTTCTTACTTTAATCAATACTTTATTCTCTTCTTAATTTTTGTGTCAAAAAAGAAAGAGAAGATCATGGGTAATATGAGGAAGTATTGAAATTGGGCAATAAATAAAAGTCGGAGGGAGTTTTTATCTAATGTAATAGCCAAGTTTCTTATAAAAAGTATACGTGACAGATAATGGGAAAACCAACAAATATGGAAAGAAACTAAATATTTAGAGATTATTTATAACGGTTTATTGTGAAAATAGATTACGGAATATTCTCTATTTTAATTTTGAAATAATTTTAGCTACTTTTATACTTCCTCGAATCCCGTCCATTCACTATTTTACATAGAATATGATGGGGTTGGTACTCAGCTGGCCAGACATGTCCGACAGTCGGCACCAGCTGTGATCCAAGAGAAACCCTGATCACGACATGTTGAAGAGTCGACCTGGTTAGGCTTAGTCGGCCACGACTCGGTGGGGCCTAGCTAGGCCACTCCGTACAAAATGCCCCTCTATAAATAGGAGCATTATTCCCACATGCAAAAGGTTCATAAATCAATAGAACTTATCTCACTAAAAAACAAGGTAAAATCCTCTACTAAGACAATCATATCGACTTTGTCCCGTTCACTAACTTGAGCGTCGGAGAGGCAACCTCGAACACTCTCCGAGGCCCTTGTGTGTTGCTTGTGCAGTGACAAGACGAAGTCGGCCTCAAGTAGGACAAAGAGAGATCAGACGGCTACTCCTAGCCAAATTACTTTAGATGTTTGCACCCTAAACACTTTGGCGCCGTTTGTGGGGATACTTACAAAAACCTCCATACTATCAAGTAACGAAAAATTTGACATGACTGATTAGGGTGCGACGAACTCCCTGCAAGCGACTTCAACCTCAGCCGGCCTCATGCTGAAGAACACTACAAGAAAAGCAGCCCCAGGCGTCCACCTGAAGGGCGTCCTGGGCATACGAACGCCTAAATGGCGTCTGAGTCAAATAGAAGGCGTCCACTGTCGGACGCTAAATATGGCGTCCGACAAAAGTTTGAAAGGGAAATATTGAAGCAGATGGGCGTCCGATAGTGGACGCCATTAAGGACCATATGGCGTCCGCTAGCGGACGCCAAAGGGGTGCATATGGCGTCCGCTAGTGGACGTCCTCTCTTGTCTTAGAATTTTTTTTCGGGCGTCCACTGTCGGACGCCCGTTTCCCCAACTCGCATCAAATACTAGCCGACCCCCTCTCCTTATTCATTCTTCCAAAATTTTTTCACTCTCTAACTTCTCTCTACCTCCTCACCCGCGCGTCCTCTCTTCATTTTTCCCTCTTCTTTATAATTTACGGTATATTGTTTTTACTTTAATTACTTCTTATTCATTATAATGTTGGTTAGCTTTGATTTTTTTCAATTATTATGGTAGTTTGATAGTTAATATCGTTTAGGTCTCAATTGAGTTGTCTTGTTTGTTTAGCCCAATTTTGATTAGGTAGATTAGGTAGATAATTTGTGATTAAATTGGGAAATTAAGTTATAGAAATTAAGTTAGGAAAATTAAGTTTGAGTTATTCGTAATTTGTGATTAAATTGCGATTACATTTGGGTTTAGTCAGTTCTAAATTAAGTTTAGGGAAATTCAACTTTAATTTGTTATATATATATATAGAAAGAGAGAGAGACAGAGAGAGATGAGTTCTAATGAGTCCTTTATAAGTATTGAGTCCCTAAGTCCTCATCCCAGGATGAGGATGGATGGACAAGATGCATCCTAATATTTTGTATTTAAAAAAGAGAGGAGGATTTAGTATCCTAAAATAACTCCCATGATTTTAGGAAACAATAACTCCCATAATCACATCCATTTCTCATTCATTCATTCATTCATGTTACAGGTTCATCAAAACCTTAAAAGAAACGCTCCCATCGATCATCACGTTCATTCATTCATTCAATCAAATGTGTGCTCGAAATTCCGTTACTATGAATTCAATGATCGCAACATCTTCATTAATTGTTGATAAGCAATTCATCGAGTATAACAATGGTGAGTTTCGATATTGCTTTCATGTTTTGCGTCAATTTTTATTCATTATCTTGATTAATTTGCGTCAATTTGTGTTCATGCTTTGCGTCAATTTTCATGTTGATATTGCTTTCATGGTCGTTTCATTCATCATAGATTCATATGCAGGGACTCAATACACACACACACACACACACACACTACTACAAAACCATGCATTTCTCGATGCTTTTTTGTTTTATTTAAGATGCTTAAAAGCGTCAGAAATATATTTCTCGACGCTTCTAAAAGCGTCAGAATTTTGGCAGACAGAAATTCTCGTCGCTTTTAAGTGTCATTAATCTTGACACTCTATAACGTCGCAAATGTCTCCTGACGCACTTTTGCCAAATATTCTTGACGCTTTATGGCGTCATACCGGTCAAATCTAGCGCATTCTTTTAGCAGATTTCTCGTCGCTTTTAAGTGTCAAAATTTGGGTCAACAACGCCAACAAAATTGGGCACCTTAAAAAGCCTATATCATTATCATTATCAACTGGAGTATTTCTCAATAAGCACTTTTGAATTCATACAATCAAATAACTAAACAAAATCATTTCATTAGATAAGTAGAATGACTGATCACCAAGTATTTTAACAAATTTCAAATCGAAGAGCAAACAATTACATAAAATGGTCTGTTTTTCAAAAAAAACATGCTCAATCACAATGTTCAAACTCCTTAGAAAAAGTGACTAATATTCGTCAAGAAGGAAGCTTTCTATCTTCGTTATTGGTGTAGCGGGACCATATCACAAATCTTGAACCTGCGCAAGAATGATACTGTAATCAACAAAAAAAATTATCACAAGTTGAAATCTAAAGTTGCATTAGAGCTTACTTACTAATCTAATTGATGCGTCCTCATCCAAATAAATACTTCAAAAGAAAACTTCAGGGCAAAAGATAAAATGTTGTATTTTTATTTATGATGAGAGAAATACAGTGGAACTAGGTTTGTAAAAAGTTTGAGTTGGCCTTGAACAGCACAATCGTACAACACTGAGATATTACTAAGGTTTTACAAAAATATAAACTCTATTGACCCTGAAATAAGTTCGATCAACCGACTCCCTATACCTCTTTTTTATTAAACATAAGATTAAGGTTTTATGATAAAAGAGAGTAACGCGTCACTTCAGCAATGTACTTTGATAAATTTCCATACTTCCTTGCAAGGTCTTCTATCCATTAATATCGTGGGCGTGGTAGATGATAAAGCTTTTGTTTTATCTTCAGATTTATCAAAAACGTTAAGCTTTGCTACCTGCAAATACTTATTAGGGTGGTTTTATCAGATTCAGCCCTTTCACCAACAATTTTCTAATCCACCTACAATAACAGCATCAATAACTATGTAGTTCTTAAGTCGTGTATCTGCTAAAATCAATTTAAGAAATCAGGAATCATATCTTAATTACATCAATCGAAATCAGAACAAAAGTAGAAAAGGTTGAAATTGTGAATTAGCAAGCGACATTTATAGAAAATCTGGAAGATTACAAGGAAAACTAAAAAACAATGATGAAGAAAAGTGAAAGATTCAAAGAAGAAGAGAATGTTAATTCAATGAAGTCATGAAACAGTGAAACACCCAGTTAACTAAATTCTAAAAAAAACCAAAAGTTGTACTCTTAATGATATATAATAATGACAAAGCATTAGAAAATTAACAAATATTTGTACCTAACCTGACATGAACTAATCAAAAACCAAAATGGATCATTAAAAAAGTACACGCAGGTACGGAGGATATGGCAAACATGAATTATCAAAAACCAAACAGCACACTTGTACCCAAGAAAACATTTAGTAGTAGTCAGTTGTATCTCCTAAATAATACTCCGTACCTAATAGTTATTGGTTAGCTAATTAGTAGGTATTAAGACTTGGCATTTCACTTGTTAAACATATCAACATGTATATTGTATATATACATGTACTCATGTTGAATATATAAAAGCATCACACTAATTTTTGGTTTAAACAAGAATTTTAACGGTTTTGTAACGTCTCATCGTCGAAGAAACTCGTAAGGCAAAACAGGCTGATGCTACAACCTCTGCTACTAGCCCGACCTTATTCGGTCCATTTCTCTTATCAATAGTGGTTTAGGGAAAGGCTCTGCTACTTGTAGCCCATATTAACCAATAATATATAGTAGTAGTCTATCATACTCAGCTAAACTATTACACTTATGCAGTAAACGTCCCACTAGTGCACCTGCAGATTGTTCTAATTGAATTGGGATGGAGTCATCACTACATGTCCAAATGAAAGTACCACATTATAATCTCCCGTGATTTGAATGGAGCAAGCCTTTAAGTACTGACACCTTGGACATTCACATGTATCTTTTGCACGTCGTTGTAATTCATTGCAATGGCTTTGGACATGTCCTCTGTACTATACCAAAATAGTCTTAAGAATTAAGAATCAAGACAAGAACAATAGCCAAATTGGAACAATGTCTCTTTATATTATGATTTGACTCGGACAAAAAATTAATATAAAACTAGAGATAACTAAAGAGACCAACAATGATAATTTTTGTAGTATATTAAAGTCGCATCAATTTACAATAAAGTAAACTCTATAAATATGCATGATGTCAAATTTAATACAAAGCATTCATAAGATGGTACCCAATGTTTTAAATTTCACCATATATTCACAAATAAATAATATGTTCATCCCCATGCTTAAAAAATACAATGTTAGGGACATGAAATAAGCAGAAAAAGGAAATGAGCTCACCAAGTGTTGAGAAACAACAACAAGGAAGGGAGTAGATCCTACCGCTAGAGTTGATATTCACAAAGCTGGATAACACACACGACTGGCACACAAATTCAAAAACATAAGTTGCCATATTTTCGCTGAATTTGCCATTTAATAGTAGATGCATACCAACTTCATCCTATCAACACACATCAACTTGAATCAGCATAAAAAACGATCAAACCTGCAATAAAGTCCATTAAAACAAGTAAAATCACCCAAATTGCTACGAAAATTCAACTTAGAATCAATTTCCCCAAATTCTAGGGTTATAATAAACGAACGCAATCAAGCACAAAACGGGAAAGGGATAAGTGTCTGTGTATATTGTCGTGAGTACCAGCCCAACGACGGCGGTGGTAACATGGGAATTTGGTGAATAGTGGGGGATGGAGTGATGAGCGAGCGATTATTACCATGGTGGGGTTAATTTTGAGGGAAACAGACGAACAAAAACAGAAGGAATAGAAAAAAAGAGAGCGGCTAATTCTGGGGGAACCGATTAACATGAGGATGAAGACGAGATTTAGGGAAATAGTTTTAGGGGAAATGAGAAAAAAATAATTAGGGTTTCACTGTGATAATATGATTGCTACGCGCTCATCTCAGAACTAAAAGAGAGCGGTTATTTCTTAATTTGGGAGTAAAGGTAGTAAAATAAGGGGGAGGAAAGATTATGAGGTTGACGCTTTACTAAAGCGTCAATAGTAAAGTGTCATAAATGTAAGGGATTTCTAGTAGTGACACACACACACACATATATATATATATATATAGGGACTCAACACATATATAGGGACTCATTAGAACCTATCTCTCTCTCTCTCTCTCTCTCTATATATATATATATATATTTAGGATCCCATCCGAACCACAACTTTGGTGCTAACTATTGCTTACGGTCCGAACCCCACTTACACTTCTTTAATGCTCCACTTACACTTTTAATGGCTCCACTTACACTTTAAAAATAGCAAAAAAAAAAACTTGCCCGGTCGGCAGGCCGCCGGTGCACAGGTGGCCGGTTAGCCGGCCTGACGACCGTTTTTTTATTATTTCTTTTGTATTTTTTTAAAGCGTAAGTAGAGCCCCTAAAAGTGTAAGTGGAAGTTCAAAGAAGTGTAAGTGGGGTTCGCACCGTAAGGAAAAGTTAGCACCGAACTTTGATTCGCACCGGATCCCACCCCTATATATATATATTTTTTTTTTGGAGTTTAATTTTTGTAATTTTTGATTTATTTCAATTTATTTCAGTTATTAGTGCTAGTTTGATAGTTAATGTTGCTTATGTCTCAATTGAGTTACATTGCCTGTCTGCACATTAGTTCGGCTCAATTTTGATTAGGTGGATTGTTGGTGTAAGCTTAAGGTAAGTGGTATTAATGTTGTGATGAATTTTTGAGAATTTGATTAAATTGGGTTTAGTTTGAGTAATTTGTTAGTGCAAATACATTAAGGTCAATTCTAAATTAATAATACATTTTGTTTAGTTTGTGCTAAATTAAGTTAGGGAAATTCAACTTTAATTTGTTATATGTATTTTTTTAAAATAGAAAATGAAGAGAATTGAACGGAAATGGATGTATGAGGAAAGACTTGATAAGAAAAGACGTCCCACCGTCGAATTTTTGAGGTGTGTTGAATCATTTGTCGAGTTTGCTAAAAAGTCAGTAGACAATGCATCGAGGGGGGAAGTTAGGTGTCCATGTACTAAATGCAAGAACCTAAAATTTTTTGAGGTCATTGTGGTTAAGGAACATGTCATCTGTAATGGTTTTTCACCCAATTATTATCATTGGATTTGTCATGGTGAACCTTCTCAGTCCGAGGAACCCGAGAATCGACAATATGAGGGGGGGGGGGGGGTTGAGAGGTATGATAGTTGACGTTGTGGAGTGTAACTTGTTCAACAACGATAACACATATAGGAATGACGACTCACCTAACCCACGAGACTCATCCAAACCACAAGACTCACCTAACCCACAAGAGCCTAACCCCCGAGCAAAGGCGTTTTGTCAACATGTTGAACGCTTTGGAGAAACCGTTATACGGAGGGTGCGATGTGACTTTTTTAGAAGTCGCATCTATGGTAGTTAGCCTTAAATGTGAGTTCAACCTAACTTTCGCTTGTGTCGATGGTGTTGCTGCCTTGCTTGAGAGAGTAATCTCAAAAGACAATATCATGACCCGAACTTTCTACACAGCCAAAAAAGTTGTGAAGGGTCTTCAACTCCCCCATAAAAAGATTGATGCTTGTCCAGATAGATGCATGTTATTTTGGAAGGAGGATGCGATGCTTGACGAATGTAGGAGATGTGGTAAGGGTAGGTATAAGACGGTTGAGGGGGATATTGTTTTGAGGGGTAGAAAGGGGAAAAGTGGTGGTAGGGGTAAGAAACCGATCCCAATCAGTCAGCTTACGTACTTCCCTATTGCACCCAGACTTCAGAAATTGTATGCCACACGAATTATAGCCGAGCAAATGAGGTGGCACGAGGAGGACATTAGGGTGCCACGAAAGATGTGTCATCCGAGTGACGGTGAGGAGTGGAAGCGTTTCGATAGACTATATCCCCACTTTGCGTTAGAACCCCGAAATGTAAGGCTTGGGTTGTGTACTGATGGATTTGCACCTTTCGGCCAATTTGGTAAGTCGTACTCTTGCTGGCATGTGATGATCACACCTTATAACCTACCTCCTTGGTTGTGTTTGAAGCAGCCTTTCATTTTCCTATCTCTTATTTTCCCTGGACCTAAAAACCCGAAAAACCATTTGGATGTTTACTTACAACCTGTTATTGAGGAATTGAAACAACTGTGGGAAGTAGGGGTGGAAACTTATGATGTATCTTTGAGACAAAACTTTCAGTTGAAAGCAGCTCTGTTGTGGACTATAAACGACTTCCCGCATATGGTATGCTCTCGGGGTGGTCTACTGCGGGTCAGAAAGCATGTCCGTGTTGTATGGATAACAAAGCTTTTTATCTTCCAAATTCTAGTAAAATTAGTTCGTTTGACTATCATGGACAGTTCCTACCAGAAGGTCACCCATATAGGAAGAATAAGAAGGCATTCAAGAAGGGTGAGGTTGTGCTTGACGACGCACCTGATCGACTCCCAGGAGATGAAATATGGGAGTTGATTTCCGAGTACCCGTCCACTGTTGACGGAACCGAGCAGGAGTTTAAAGACCTGAAAAAGTTGAAAAATGGTTGGTTTATACGTAGCATTTCTTTGACCTACCATATTGGAGTACTTTGTTACTTCGTCACAATTTAGATGTGATGCACATAGAGAAAAACTTTTTTGAGCAGTTGATTCACACTGTGATGGATGTGGAGGGGAAGAGTTGTGACACTACAGGCTCCCGGCGAGATGTAAAGAAATTTTGTGACCGTCCTCAACTGCACATAAAATGGGATGGATCCAAACCGAGAGCCATGTTTAGCCTTGACAAGGCTCAGAGAAAGGCGTTGTTGGAGTGGGTGGGGAAGTTGAAGTTCCCTGATGGGTACGCCCCCGACTTCAAACGCTGTGTTGATCTTAAGAATCTGAAACTGCAAGGGTTAAAGAGTCATGATTGTCACGTCTTCATGGAGAGCTTACTTCTAGTATCACTGAAGCAGCTTCTGCCACCAACGGTGTGGAATTCTATAACTGAGATATCTCAGTTTTTCCGAGATTTGTGTTCTTCTACAGTATCAATTGAGGACATGACTCGGCTGGAGGATCAAATTCCACAAAAGAGATTGCAAACTTCTGCTCCATCTACTTCGAGAAAGATGTCCAAACAAAAGCCAAGAATCTGAACCTAGAACAGTCGGTGTTAATTGACCCTACTATACCCGAGTTTTTTCAAAAGAAGGACGAAGAAGGAACATCATCCTTTGAGGGTTCTAGGATGCTAGATGACAAAGAGTACAACCGAGCACACCTTTACGTACTTTCTAATTGTGATATTTTAGAGCCTTATGAGAAGAAAAAATTGTAATTGAATATGTGGCTGCAAACCCTAATGTGAACACAGATGATGTTTAGAGTATGCATGAGGATCAGTTTTCTAAGTGGCTTAAGGATCATGTAGTTGCCTTGGACATACAAGATGATTTGGTTAGAAGTTTGGCATACGGACCTGTGCGAGTGGTTAAGACCTGGAACTGGTACTCGGTAAATGGGTTCAATTTTCACACCTTCAACTACGGGAAGAACAAGGCTAGATGTAATTTTGGTGTGAGTGTATCATCTCTTGATGACGATGAGTACTATGGTATTTTGGAGGATATTTTCGAGTAGTGTTACGCTGGTAAGGAACGGGGGTATAGAGTTGTGATATTCAAATGTGAGTGGAAAGACAACTCAGTGAACGGGACCCGAGTGCATGAACGTTACAAGATTGTGGATGTTAATCACACCAGAAAATATCCTACATACGATCCATTCATACTCGCACATCAGGCGAAGCAGGTGTACTTTGCTCCTTATCATTACACGAGAAATGACAAAAATCAAAGTCAATGGTGGGCAGTTTTTAAGACTAAACCACGGGGGCAAATAGACAGTACTCTTTTCTAGAAAGATGCTACTTCAAGTGGTACACACTTATCTCCAACTGACGAAACCATATTCTCCAATGAAAATGAAAATGAAGGGGCGGAGGGAGATTTAGAGGAGGATGACGATGGTGGTAACGATTACATCATTACCGATGTTTCGGAGATCCTTAAGGAGGATGACGGGCACAACGAAGAGAATTTGGAGGACGATCAGGTAGAAGACGAGGAGACGGAGGAGGAAAATCAGAATGAGGAGGACGAGGCTGATGACAATAGCGACAACGAAGATGACTAATAGAGTTGTTGGAGTAGGTTTTACTGAGATGTCGTTGTCTTCATTATTTGTTGCACTATTTTAACCAGGTTAGATTGTAATTGCTAATTGTTTTGTTGACATTGTTTGTTGCAAGGTAAAGATGGTAGGCAGAGGCACCAGGAGACATGGTGGGGGTAGTAGGTCTACTCAGATGTCTAGCACGCAACGTACGGAGGAGGAAACGGTCCCCAAAACGGGACCGGAGCAGCAAGGGTTCCAGGAGGGTCAACAGCAAGGGCAGCAGCACGACGAGCGGGAACATGACGACGAGGGCCGGCTGAGGATTGACCCTGGTCGCATTTGGTAATATAATCTAACATGTCAATACTTTTGTAGCCTACTTTCTAATTGTTCGACTATATCTTAAGATTTCATACATATATGTGATTCTCGACACGGTGCAGGTTTTTGCACGAAGAGGTGACCACCGGGTGCACCAACAGCAACATGGTCGATAGGGGCCAGGGGTATGCTTGTTGGAGTATGGTGCCACCCGACGTACGAGAGTGGTGGTTCAAGAACTTCCGGGTACGTTGATTGGTTTACTTACCGAGTCGTTAATTTATAATGTTGACTTTGTAAATATTTTCGCTACTAATTAATAATCCGTCTTGGTTTTGTAGTTAAAGTCCACTTGGTGACAGGGGTTAGTCATGTCCCTAATCAAAGATACCCTAAGCTCACTAACTAATGTAGATAGCGAACTCAGAGGTCGAACCACAAGGAGATGGGAATTCAATTATTTATCCTAAGAATTAGATTCTAGATTAAAGGTCACAATTTGGTTGGTTTGGTAGAGTAGAAACTAAATAACTAAGATAAATCAATATGGGAAAAGTCTAGGGTTTCAGGTTCACTACGAATATTACTCGGGTCAGGGAGTCAACTAACATGTCAATAATCAAACTACCTAAGGTGCAGGTCCGGTCGGTACACTACAACCTTTAGATCTAAACTTAACCTGCGGTCGCTAGCATTAAGTCCGTCTACCTAAACTATCGTGGCCTAATTAGTTCTTAAGCCCGTCGGCGAAAAGTCCTAATTTGTGATACTAATTAATTGAATTATGCATCAAACAATTAATCAGAGTTAAAACGATATTCAAGCAATAGTTCATACGATTAGAAACAGGTCAATTGACTATAACCCTAATAATACGCGTAGATCTCCCTAAACCCTAGATGAAATCTAGCTACTCATATTAAGCATAATCAAATTAACAAAATACGAATTGCAATTAAACATAGCGAAGGTGAATCGAATTAATCTACGAAAAGCAATAATAAATCTACACTAGAAAACGATAAAGCAATACGAAGAATGAATTAAGACGCAAATTAAAGTAGAAACTGAAATTGAAATTGAAATTAAGAATTGCAATACCGAAGAATTCCAGATCTAAGAATGAGAAGCAAGGTTAAATGTATCTCAGAAAAATGGCCTCAAACTATGAATGTGTAAAAGTGTGTAATAGAGGAGAAAAGAAAAAGTAAAGATGTCTAACAATTGAGTCAGGAAACTGATTTAAAGAAAATCAGTTGGATTCAAAACAGGCCCATATTCTAAGTTGAAAAAGAATTGACGCGCGGCCCGGATTGGGTGCACTCGATCGAGTGACCCCCCAAAATATGGGCAGGAGCGTCAGGGGCACTCGATCGAGTAGCGCTGTAGTTCACATCATTGCGCGCTTGACTTTAAACGGATGTCACTTCTTCGTTACTTGTTCAAATTGGATGTGCAATATACCGTTAGAAAGCTGAGAGAAAGCGCTTTCCATCGCCACCAAATTCACCATGATTCGAGTTGTGGAACTAACGATATGAACGTTTGAAGTTGACCCTTGTGTAGGCGATCATTCTCTCATCTCGTTTTGTGTCTTTTCCTTCTTGGGTCTTTGTTTCTTCGTGTATTCCGCATCTTCTTCCTTCGATTCCGTGCTTAGGTGTAAATTCTTCAATTATCGATTTCGTAATGCTCCGATTAGCTCCAAATGCGTCCAAATCTACAAAATACACATAAATACGGAAGTATCGACATTCAAAGTATATTGCATCATTATTAACGAGTTAAGCACAAAAACCGAGATAAAACTAACAATTAGGGGATGAAAATATGTATATAAATAACACTCATCAAACTCCCCCAAACCGAGCCTTTGCTTGTCCTCAAGCAAATCACACATATAAATAAAAGAGAGGGCAAGTGATGTGAAACACGACTAAGAGCAAGCTTACAATCATTCTACTAAAAATTTGCTCAAGTCGGTTAGAAAACACGCAATGCCAAAAATATAACTAAATCAATAATCATGCCTTAAATGAACAATTGTTCGCCAACCTTTCAATCTTGCAAGACCATCAATGTCGGACTTCCTCGCGGTTATCGCTCAACACTCATAAGAACGGATGAGTATATAAATGTGAAGATAAGAAAGAATAAAGACACTCACTCGACTTATGAAATATGCATGCAATTGAATATGAAATCAATCTCCCGAATCAAATACGTGTTCCACCAATCAGGACCATAGTACATGCCAAGGACTTACAAAGGGTGGCTAAATGGGTAAGGGTAATAAATGGATTGTGCCTAAGCACGTATGGGAATGTGGAGCTAAAACCCGACCCAGTTGCTGCTACACAATAAAAACTATCCATCAAAAACCCCAACAAATAACGTCGAACCACCTACTAGAGATATAAAATCAGAATTAGGTGTAAGAGGAAATTTTGTTCATCCTCTCAATTAATCTTTAGTTTCAATTTTTTCGACCGTTCCCCGAAATATTACAAGAAGCATATTTTTCATATTTCATTTTTTTTTTCATATTTTTTCATTTTTCGTTTCTTTTCGTTTCTTTTCTTTTCTTCATTCTTTTCTTTCATGCTTTTATTTTTTCAAATATCGAATAGGGGGAAGGAGAATACAAACTCGCACAACAACATTACACACTAAGTCCAAAGGATGCAGAAATCTCCAAACATGACCATATAGTGAAGTAATTCCAATTAAGTTCACTGCGACTGTCCCGGAAGGCTAGGTTATTCTGGGTTGTAGCTAAACAATATAGGCAATAAAAACTGGCTTACAACAACTGAAATGGGCTAAACAAAGGAAAATGACCTAAATCTACAAGGTAGTAAAAATGTGTCATTTTTGGCTATGTAGAGCTCATCAAAAACAAAAATGTCTTTCCTCATGTATCTCCTCCTCAAACCAAACACGTAATCAATATCAAGAGACGGACGTCATATTTATGCAAATTGATGTTACACATTTCACAAGGAGAAAACCACTCGATTTCAGAATAATAATGATACCAGTTATGGATGTTACTGGCCTAGGAAGTTCTAAATCCTCATAATTTTGTGGCTTGCCGACAAGTGGTCAAATTTACTTATTTGGCAATTAAAAGTTCAAATAGGCATTCATATCGATTTAATCAAATCTCAAGACAAAACATGTTTCCAGACACGAAGTCAGCTGAAAATTAGGAGAAATCATGTTAAGTGCAATATCATCATTGTCATTTTGCACGCTTCTACATCAGACACACACACAAAAACACATAAAAAAATTAAAATATTTTTGGATTTTTCTGATTTTTTTTCAATTTTTTCATTTTTTTTGAAAGCGGTAAAACACACGACATGAAATGAAACACACAAAAGCACACAAACTCTCCCCCAAACCTAAATGTCACAGTGTCCTCAATGTGACTGTACAACAGATAAAAATAGGAAATCCACAGTCAATCATAGGGACAACGTAACCTAGGGGAAGACAAAAATCTAGGAAATCGAAAAAAATAAAAAATAAATAAAAAAAGGAAGGAAACTACCGTATACACAACACAGCTCCCCCAAACCAGCTGCAAAGTGGTGGTTCATCTTATAGATCAGTTGTCCACAGATAACTGTGATCAAAACAGCTTAAGGCTCTCAAGAGTCGATCAAACATCTGCGCATGTGCTTCACAAAAGCATAAGTAGCACCAAGATATAAAGAAGACAAACAGAGACAAAGTCAATGATCATCTTAGTCTATCAGACGAGCTAGACCAATCCTCAGAATGGTGGTCAAAGTGCATAAGAAGAGTAAGAATGTCATTAGGCGGCTTGTAGGGCAAGACGTAGACACCAAATATCTCAGATTTGACCCACGACTTATCAACGGGTATAGATTGAATAGAAGAAGAGTTAGAACTTTCAAGACCACTCAAAACAACAATCTTACTTGCCTCACATCCTATAGCAAGTTTATCCAAAATTGACATGTCTAAAATCAAACCGATGTCTGTGAAAAAATTATCACAATTCTCCTCACAAATCATAAGCTCAAACAAAGGGGCAAGAGAAATCGGATCGAGAAAATCAATGGGTAAAAAAGATTCATCCTCGATATAAGGGAAAAACTCAAATTTCTCTAGAATGGGTTTCTCAAAGGAATCATCGTTGCTATCCCGTCTATCCACACTTTCTTCACCCAAGGAATCATCAAAAAGTGTATTATCCTCTTTGCTTTGATTTTTCCGCTCAATCTCAAGATCCTTTCTTTTGTTCAATTCTGTCTCCAAAACCTCATAATTGACATCAAATGACACTCTCTCAAAATCACACAAATCAAAATCCTTAATATTATCCTCAATTAAAAGAGCAACATTTCGAGAATCCAAACACACGTTTTCCTCAAAAAACACACATTCTAACTCACAGTCATTCATGGCGGTTTGGCGATTTTGAATAGATTGAACATTATACCCATCATCATCATCATCATCAATTATGTTCACAAGAGATGGAGATGGAACACTTACCTGGAGGTTCTTCACTACTTCCATAGGCGTACTCGGTTGACTTTGTTGCTCTTGGCATGCTAATTGGGCAATTTGACTGTCCAATATTTCATAATGATCTAGCAACTGGCCTATTTGAGTATCTTGCTTTTGTTGAGCTTGCACGAATTGCAGCAACAAAGCCTCGATTTCCGCCTTGACATTTTTCCGCCTCAACTCTAATTCAGCACTATTACGGGCTAAATATTTAAGGATTTCCAATCGTTCCTCGTAAGAGATATAATTAAACATCCCCCAGCAATTTTCCTCAATTCTAGCACGTGACTCATCATAAACACCATTATATATATCATATGACACATATCCCGTAGATCAACATTAAAGCCATTTTGAATAATGAAAGACTCAAGTCTATCCCAATAATTATGTAGTGACTCATGTTTGAATTGTGGGAAGTAAAAATTGGTCATAATGGTGAATGATAAAAAAAAATATATACAAAATAAAAAAAATAAAAAAAATAATATACAAAAGATTAGAATAACCTAGAACCTAAAAAAGATAAACAACTAAATAACACCGTCTCCCTGGCAACGGCGCCAAAATTTGACAGGGGTTAGTCGTATCCCTAATCAAAGATACCCTAAGCTCACTAACTAATGTAGATAGCGAAGTCAGGGGTCGAACCACAAGGAGATGAGAATTCAATTATTTATCCTAAGAATTAGATTCTAGATTAAAGGTCACAATTTGGTTGGTTTGGTAGAATAGAAACTAAATAACTAAGATAAATCAATATGGGAAAAGTCTAGGGTTTCAGGTTCACTACGAATATTACTCGGGTCAGGGAGTCAACTAACAGGTCAATAATCGAACTACCTAAGGTGCAGGTCCGGTCGGTACACTACAACCTTTAGACCTAAACTTAACCTGCGGTCGCTAGCATTAAGTCAGTCTACCTAAACTATCGTGGCCTAATTAGTTCTTAACCCGGTCGGCGAAAAGTCCTAATTTGTGATACTAATTAATTGAATTATGCATCAAACAATTAATCAGAGTTAAAAGGATATTCAGGCAATAGTTCATACGATTAGAAACAGGTCAATTGACTATAACCCTAATAATACGCGTAGATCCCCCTAAACCCTAGATGAAATCTAGCTACTCATATTAAGCATAATCAAATTAACGAAATACGAATTGCAATTAAACATAGCGAAGGTGAATCGAATTAATCTACGAAAAGCAATAATAAATCTACACTAGAAAACGATAAAGCAATACGAAGAATGAATTAAGACGCAAATTAAAGTAGAAACTGAAATTGAAATTGAAATTAAGAATTGCAATACCGAAGAATTCCTGATCTAAGAATGAAAAGCAAGGTTCAATGTATCTCGGAAAAGTGGCCTCAAACTATGAATGTGTAAACGTGTGTAAAAGAGGAGAAAAGAAAAAGTAAAGATGTCTGACAATTGAGTCAGGAAACTGATTTAAAGAAAATCAGTTGGATTCGAAACAAGCCCATATTCTAAGTTGAAAAGGAATTGACGCGCGGCCCGGATTGGGTGCACTCGATCGAGTGACCCCCCAAAATAGGGGCAGTAGCGTCAGGGGCACTCGATCGAGTAGCGCTGTAGTTCACATCATTGCGCGCTCGACTTTAAACGGATGTCACTTCTTCGTTACTTGTTCAAATTGGATGTGCAATATACCGTTAGAAAGCTGAGAGAAAGCGCTTTCCAACGCCACCAAATTCACCATGATTCGAGTTGTGGAACTAACGATATGAACGTTTGAAGTTGACCCTTGTGTAGGCGATCATTCTCTCATCTCGTTTTGTGTCTTTTCCTTCTTGGGTCTTTGTTTCTTCGTGTATTCCGCATCTTCTTCCTTCGATTCCGTGCTTAGGTGTAAATTCTTCAATTATCGATTCCGTAATGCTCCGATTAGCTCCAAATTCATCCAAATCTACAAAATACACATAAATGTGGAAGTATCGTCATTCAAAGTATATTGCATCATTATTAACGAGTTAAGCACAAAAACCGAGATAAAACTAACAATTAGGGGATGGAAATATGTATATAAATAACACTCATCAAACTCCCCCAAACCGAGCCCTTGCTTGTTCTCAAGCAAATCACACATATAAATACAAGAGAGGACAAGTGATGTGAAGCACGACTAAGAGCAAGCTTACAATCATTCTACTAAAAATCGGCTCAAGTCGGTTAGAAAACACGGAATGCCAAAAATATAACTAAATCAATAATCATGCCTAAAATGAACAATTGTTTGCCAACCTTTCAATCTTGCAAGACCATCAATGTCGGACTTCATCGCGGTTATCGCTCAACACTCATAAGAACGGATGAGTATATAAATGTGAAGATAAGAAAGAATAAAGACACTCACTCGACTTATGAAATATGCATGCAATCGAATATGAAATCAATCTCCTCAATCAAATACGTGTTCCACCAATCAGGACCATAGTACATGCCAAGGACTTACAAAGGGTGGCTAAATGGGTAAGGGAAGAAAATGGATTGTGCCTAAGCACGTATGGGAATGTGGAGCTAAAACCCGACCCAGTTGTTGCTACACAATAAAAACTATCCATCAAAAACCCCAACAAATAACGTCGAACCACCTACTAGAGATATAAATTCAGAATTAGGTGTAAGAGGGAATTTTGTTCATTCTTTTCTTTCATGCTTTTATTTTTTAAAATATCGAATAGGGGGAAGGAGAATACAAAGTCGCACAACAACATTACACACTAAGTCCAAAGGATGCAGAAATCTCCAAATATGACCACATAGTGAAGTAATTCCAATTAAGTTCACTGCGACTATCCCGGAAGGCTAGGTTATTCTGGGTTGTAGCTAAACAATATAGGCAATAAAAACTGGCTTACAACAACTGAAATGGGCTAAACAAAGGAAAATGACCTAAATCTACAAGGTAGTAAAAATGTGTCATTTTTGGCTATGTAGAGCTCATCAAAAACAAAAATGTCTTTCCTCGTGTACCTCCTCCTCCTCAAACCAAACACGTATTCAATATCAAGAGACGGACGTCATATTTATGCAAATTGATGTTACACATTCCACAAGGAGATGGACATGTTTTAGGCCATGTTTGCGAGATGCAACCAAGTCGTCCCCATCCCCTCCAGACGACAAAGACCCCTCTAACGCGGGTGGTTGTAACTCTGGTGCTGCAGCTAGCTTCACAGTTAACTGATTGTTTTTTGTTCTTGTAACTGGATTTATGGATGATGTATCTTCATACTAGTTTAGATGTGTGTACCTTCAAACCGTATGTTGTGGTTGATTGAGAGTAAATGAAGTTGAGATACTGTGGATGGTCTACAGATGTGTGTGGATGGTCGACAGATGTGTGTGGATGGTTGAGAGTTGTGAATGTTGTTTATTTTTGCAGATTTTGGCTAGACATTGAACGCATTATTACGGCCTTGCAGTAGTATACATGGCGTTCACTAACGGACGCCATGTCAGACGCTATAGGAAGCTGTAAATGGACCCAAATGACAGATATTCAGGTAAGGTGGCGTCCGACAGTAGACACTAGTTGGCGTCCACAATCGGACGCCATATGGGGTAGGTGGCGTCCGACTGTGGACGCCATCCAGGGGCACCTGGCGTCCATTGTTACACGCCATCATCGCGTCCACAGTCGGTCGCCAGGGTGGACGCCCGCTTCATAAATAGGCGATCGGTCATGGCTTCCACTTTCTGGCGTCTGACTGTGGACGCCCGTCTTTAAATAGCGTCCACTGACGCAAGCCACTGGGTGGACGCCCGAGAGCTCTATTCTTGTAGTGGGAGGTAGCCCCATCCTCGAACCTCCTACCTAGGAGTAGTGACAAAAAGAAGGGACAAATGATGGACGTCTCAACTCCGGCGGCGACAACCCCAGCTGAAGCACCAGTGAGACGGTTCACTCCCGAGCAGCTCTCCGCTGCCTAACAGTTCTTCTCTACATTGCTCAAGCCTTCAATCCAAGCCGTCGTCGAGAAGACCGGTGAGGTCCTCCAGAGGGGCCAATGTGTCTCTTAGGTGACTCTTTCTTGAACCGCCCACGATAGAAGTAAGGGGATGAAAGGTGAGGGAAGAGTTCAAACGCATAGCGAGAGAGCGTCTTGAGTTCGAACGACAGAAAAAAGGCTACCAACCTTGTTGCCGTGTACCCCAATAGTACACCGCGACCTCCAACGGTGTTTGGGAGCAAACATCGTCATCCCCATTGTGAGCGAGGATCGGAGCTGGCGGACGAGGAGGTCGACGCCCTTCCCGAGGGAAGGGGAGGGCCAGGAATCGCTGTCTCAGGGCCACAATGCGTGACAGACTCGACCTAAGTCGAAGAAAGCACGTCGCACCCCAGCCCAACAAGAACCGTAATACGCCGGCCAGGTTCACGTGTGAGGAAGGACGGACACCCCAGAAGGGTCCAGGATAGGCTGAGAGGGCTCAGAGAGGAGGAAAGTCCGGCATGGTCCCACTCCGCGAGCCCAACCCAACGAGGATCTATCTTCAGCCGACTCTCCTCTAGGTCCCCTATGATGGCTAGATGGCAAAGTTGACGCAGCCGATGACGATCAGACTGCAACACGACACGATTTTACGATGTTTAGACATTTTTTTTATAGAAGGGTCATTACTCGGAAAAATTAATTCAACATCAATACGGTCTTAGTCGTGTCATTACGGTGGCGTCAACACTAACTAGAGTCAATTCCAATTCTGGGGCTCCGAATGGGTCCCGAAACACGGAGAGTCAAACCCAAACCAACGCGTCAGGTCGAGTCGAACCTTGGAATGCGCTTCCGAAGCCTAACGGCGCTTTCTAGGGCAAGAGAGGAAGTCTTAACATGCAAGAAAACTCGAAGATCACTTATAACTCTGCTTTGGAAACTTTTCAAATCGGATCTTCAAAATCTCGGGCGCCCGGTGAGGTGCGCCTGAGAATTGCATCGCCTGAAGCCAGGCGCCTCACTTTTGGGTCGCACAACGTGTTGCGCCTGAAATCTCGGATTTAACTACGAGAAAAACTATAAATACCCCTCTCCTCCGCTCATAATGGACACACAATCACACCTCTTCTCCTCTCTACGAGCTCCACACAACTTACAGCTCTTCATTAGCGTCGCACTCCACGATGTTAGAAATGATCCACTCGATCGTTATCTCCTCAATTTGCATTCCACGAATCAACACTACTCTTCGGAGTTTCTACGAGTTCCTGACTCGCAAGGATGAACAAGGGCACCTGTGTTGGCTCGTCAACTTGCTCCATCGTAGCGAAACTCTGCCGAAATCATCGCAGGACAGCTAGCTAGAATGATCATCCTGTCAAAGTGGATATCGTCACTAGGTTGTCATCTAAATCAAACTTACATATCACACTTTAATTATGCATTTCGACGTCGTCAATTATGACCTATGTGGATACTAATTCAACGACGCGTCCACCACTTGCACTCTAAGTGGTGTACAGGCCTTACTCCTGTTCGACCCAGTCAAGATCAACTCGTCTAAACTACGTAACATCCACAACTTCAACCTTAAGTACTAAAACACCTAATAAATCGAATCCGAGTAGTCGTTATAAGATCCATTCTTGATCGTCTACACATCGTACTTCGTTTAGTGTAAATTCTAAGGGTGCAACTCCTCATACAATGTGATTTACTTACATTTCGCAATTTACCGCTTTCGTATGATTTACCGCTTTTATGACCATAATTGCATGCTATATCACCTAATACGAAATCAAAACGTAAACGAACTAACGTTAACCGAAACGAGTAGTGGTCTAATCCCGTATTAATCTTGATGCTCACACCTCACATGTTGCTCGACGCATCCTTATTAATACCGCACAGACACACTTTAAGCAGAATACCAAGTAAGATATACCACGAGAAATGACTAATATCCGTATTATCATGTTAAAACTGATTTGCTAATATGAATACAATCTAGTACTCTTTACTCTCCTACGTGAATCTTTTCAGGTTCTGCTTGTCACGTGTAATCGCATGCAAAGAATGTAAAAATACTTACTTCGACGACAAACTTACTTGTCCCTAAAAGAACCGACATAGAATATGCATAGGGTTAAAACAATGGATGTTATCGCATTTACGCCACAATTGGAAGGAAGTTATTTGCCCACCAATTGATTAGTATAAGCCGGTACGTGCGGGCGGGATTGGGTGTACTGTTGGCGTCTATCGGACGTTGGCTTCCCAATATGTACCCTCACCCCTTACTCAGAATCTATGGTTTCCGGATGTCCGAAACCATTGGTAATGAGAGTCATTCTAGACATGGAATGCTTAAGGGTACAAGTCTTTATCTTTAGGTCCTTATGTCACTCAACTTTCAGCTGGCTAAGGATTAAAGTTGACTTGAATGGTTTCCGAGTATCCCAAAACTACTCGGTGGCGACTCTACAAATCAACAACAAATTCGGTTCACTAGAATGGTCGCCAGACCAAATGAATCGGCCTTTAAACATTTACAACCACATCTCAATCGATTCAACGGAAACATAGATGCGCCCATACATCTATCTAGTACAATTCAAATGGTCAACCAAATTGAGGTCCGACACTTCGCCTCGAACGCGGGATTGGACCGGTCCGGACCCAGGCATCCGACGGGCCGTGTAGGTGGCTGCACGACTGTCTGTGTGGCGAGACGGTGACAACGTCCACTGTTTAAAGATTCCGCTGGGGATATGGAAACAAATTTCCAGCAGTGGTTTTACTCGACTGAGGTCGGTGAAGCCTATTTCCTGGTTCCTTTTGTGGTCACTACATGTTTTTGGCCCAAAAAATCCAACCCTAACCGATTTAGGACCAATCGACCTTCTTACGGTATGGTTCTCGGACCGGACCCATGAGGAGGCCCCTGATTGACGTTCCGGCCGTCCAAGGTAGTCACGCATTTTGTTAATATGCCAAGCAATAAGCTCCGAGTGGAACAAGGCAACGCACATCCTCACTCAGGGTGACACGTCCCGGTTGAAACGAGGATTTTTTTATGGGCGGTAGCCTACCCTAGCTTACCCGTGTCTGCATCACGAATGAGTGTATTCTTGTTTAGCTATGTGTAACGGGTTGTGACAACCTGAATAAAATATTAAATTCCGGATTAAACCACGACAACATATTCAACTACACCCAAACTCCGTTTTCGAAAGGTCATTTTTAGAAAACCATTTTCCTTAGCGTCGTCACTCCGGCCTAGTCATTTCCAAAGTCAAACTTTTCAAACCCATTTTAGCACCATTACTCTGGCTAAATTCACACTCATTATTTAAAAACCCGTTTTATGCCGTTATGCTGGCCAAATCCAAACTTCCCACTTTCAAAAATTATTATCTGTTACTATCGCCAAAATTTCAATCAATGGGATCAAGGCACCTAACAATGGTTACATTTTCCGTCCACAAAACACTTTTTACACATACCATCGCCAAAATTTCCATCAATGAAATGAAGGTATATTTACCCGGTTGCACTCTCCCTTTCAAGACACCGCTACCACCACCTAAATTTCCGCAATGAGAATTTACCTATACAATGTGGTCGAGCTTCCATTTTAAAACACCACCATGGTCGTCATGTTTTCTCAAAACAGAACATCGAACTCCTAACCAATAGAAGTCTCGATAACAACGCAACTCCTCGATTTACGCATCTCTTCAAACCGGTCGTTATATACCGTCATTTTGCAAAATCACAATTTCACGCCGTCACTATCGTCAATTTTTCAACTCATGAACTCTTGACACCCACATGGCAACATTTTACGACACGTCAAAACGATGTCACTTAACTGTGGTAATGTCAATTTCAAAATTCGCACTTTCGAAAAATTGCTTTTCAAATCTATCCATTTTCAAAAACATTAAAAGCCTTTGATTTTGACCTAGGATCGAGATCAAATCCTTACGTCGTACAACCGTGTGCTTAACTCTCATTGCTAAATTGCTAAAGTCACCTCCGTTTGAGGTTTTACATTTTGAGTGATCTCATCTTGAGAGTCCTCTCTAAATCTTACGCTGAGATTTGTGTCAAATCATCTCGCTCTAGAAATCCAAGTCCATTAGGCGTCTCGTCGAATACACCAAATGTCTAATAACACATGAGTCCGAACACTCGATGACCGCAAACACACGAGAATCAAGGGTCTCATTTCCGTGTCGCTCACCTACGAGCATTCCTCGAGTCACTTACGAGTCTCTCTTATGTAGTCCGGTTGGTCCGTTCTCATGTTCGGTCCTTCTCCATAGTCGTGTCAGGGGATTCAAGCGTAGATGCAAACAACCGTAGCGTAAATGATGCCAGACAATCCGTATAAAACACCGTAGGCGCCCTAGCCAATATGATCCAAGACTTACAAGCCTCTATCATTGCTATGAACTTTTCCGTAAATAGCATCGACGCCCGTCTTGGTCACCTAGAAGATCGTGCCTCGGACGAAAACCACAACCGGATCCTTAATGAAGTCCCGCTAAGTTGTAACACCCCGACCCAATCCTAGAGCTGGAATGTTAACCGCGGTAGCTCGCCAGGCTTTGTACTGGTCCCACAGACCAACACGAGTTCTTTCCAGCGCATTTTGTCCTCACTCATGTGCATCCTGGAAACCTTCCCAGGAGGTCACCCATCCTAAGATTGCTCCCAGTCAAGCACGCTTAACTGCATAGTTCTTATCATGGGCAAACCAGAAAAGAAAATGCACTTTGTTGATATGAGTAGTACTTCAAATCCCTTTAAGCAAAGCTCATAAATAGGACATCTTCAATCAATGTGGGGTGTTTCAAAGTTCCACGCCGTTAGACAACATTCCCGCTGGGGTCACCCTAATGACCCTGTCCCACCACCTCCAAACGATATGTTACAATTTGCCATGAGTCGTATCGACTTCCTCGAAAACCGGATGCGCTTGAACCAAGGCAACAACATCAACCTCGAAAATCATCGGAAGTTCGAGATGGTGAACGATCAACTTCTGAAAAACTTCCACCTAACCGATATACCTAAGTTCAAAGGAACCGAAGACCCACTCAACCATATCCGAGCCTTTAAGGAATACATGGCCATTAAGGGCATCAAGCCAAACCTTTTTGCTAGGATATTCCCATCATCCTTAGGCGACACGGCTCAATATTGGTTTTATTCCCTCGATCCCAAAAAGATATCCACATGGGACGACATAACTGTCGAATTTGCGAAGCAGTATACGGATAACTCCGAAACCCAGATCACTATCCGAGGCCTAGAAATCCTTTCTCAAAAAAAGAAAGAGGGCTTCTCCGAGTTCCTAATTAGGTGGAGAAAGGTTAACACCCAACTGGTAAACCGTTATGACGAGACCACCTTAGTGGAAAAGTTTGTCAACAATCTCAGGCCAACATATGCGTCACACCTCCGATGTCAAAACATCTGCACCTTCAAAGAGTTCTCTACCTTAGGGATACGTCTAGAAGACGATATGAAAAAGGGGGTATTCTAAAAAAAATGGGTAAAGGCTACCAAGGCCCAACCACCTGCACTGGAGCCTGCTCATACGGGTCGTCCAGAAATAACAAAACCGAAGAAGTCCACTTAGTCAAACCAACCACCAGAGGGAGAACTAACTTCACCCCCAGGACATTCTCCAAACTAGGCAATACTTACGCCGAGGGCTCTGAGGCTATAAAAAGGTTAGTTGAGCGAGGAAATCTCGAACCATTGGGACCCACGGCGGATCCACCTGCCGATAAAAGAAGTAAAATGTGAATGCCAACAAGTATTGCCATTTTCATCGTGGCAACGGGCATGACACCGAATCATGTTTTCGACTCAAACACACCATACAAGACATGATTATAAAGGGGACAATCCCACTCCCTCCACCCGAAAAGCCGAATAACACCTCAAACCTCTTTAGTGTCCATGTCATCTTTGATGATGTCATTGACTACTCGCATCTAGACTCGAGAGAGGACGATGTTCTAAACATCGATAAAGACTCAAACAGCCACATTGAGTACACACCTAGTACTCCTACGGAGCCCGAAACAACCCAAAATCTGACCCATATAATACTACAGCTGCGCCCTTTGCTGTTAAAAATTGAGGCGAGAGTAGCTCGTATCGAAGAAAAGATCAAAACGTTTCCTGAACCACCTGGCTTGGATTGCAATGGGTCTATGTTATGTGCTAAATTTAGACCATTTTCCCTCCTATTTAGACCCGTTTTCCCTCGTTTTGCGAGATTAGAGTGCGATTATCGCCTTATTTTGAGTATTTCTCGCATTAGCGTCCCTCTTGTGCGTTTTACGTGTTTTTGGTAGTTTTTTCTATCAATTTTGATAGGTTTTGGCACCAAAAAATGATCAAGCTTCCACGAGCACGAGAGAGGGGAATTCCGTCCGAAAAGCAAAGCACACAACTTAAAGTTCAAAGTCATCCAATCACACGACGAAGAATGAGACAAGAAAAGAGGCGAAAAAATGACCGGGAGAAGTTTCACCCGATGAAAAACCACCGGGCGAAGTTTCGCCCGACGGTAAATTTGCCTCCCCGAAGATTTTCAGAAAGCTTCTCCACCGGGCGAAACTTTCACCCAACGGGTGAAGTTTCACCCGATGGTAAAAGCGTCCAAAAATTGCAAAACTGGAAGAAGTTCACTGGGTGAAACCACCGGGTGAAGTTTCACCCGGCGGTATTGATCCGTGTACGATAGGGTGAAGTTCCACCTCATGAAGATTTAAAGGGTGATTGTCTCACTAATGGAGCAGAAAATTGTATTTGGGCTTTGGGTTAAGGATCCATTAAGGCTTTACTATATATATGTATACCCTAGAAGTCATCACATTAGGTCTCCATTATCTCACCATTAGTAGATCATTCTAGTAGTAATTTAGTAGTTCTCTACGATTTTAATAGCTTAGATAGTAAGCTAGTAGTAGATCTTCATAGTTTTCTTCATCAATTCTCTAAATTTACATTCAAGCTTTGTAGAATTCAAGTTTTTATTGAAGATTTTTGGAGATTATTAAGGGATTAGTGACAAATCCTTTATCCTCTTCATCAAGCTTCATCTTTTATTTATGCAATCTTCTTCTTTGTTGTTGATCTTCATAGTTGGTATATTTCTCTTCCAGTCTCTAATCTCTAGTCTAGATTTATTATTGTTCTTTCGATATTGTTCATTTTATTGTTTTTTCATTATTGTCTTGTTTTGATAATCTTTATTTATATTGTCTTAGATCATTTTATGTTTCATTTTGTTTATTGTTATTTTGATCATCTTTGTGTTGTTAACTAGATTTCATTTATGTTGTTTTAGATTGATTTTCTAGCTTACTTGGTAGATTGCAATTTCCTTATTGTTTTGTTGTTATTTCCTTTAGATTTAGTTATTATGCATGTTGTAGTTATTTTCTCCTTTGTTAATGTTTTATTAGTTTCCATCATTATATGTGAGTAGATTTCTTGTTGGGGAGTTTAGGGAGGAGGATCTTGGATTAATTGAATTGAGGATTTTAGGTTGGTTGGTTGCTTGTTGGTTTGTCTTGCTTGAGGTTGTTGTGTCATTGTTGTTTTAGTCCAGCCAACTAGACCGACCTTGACTCATTTCTATCAATATGGAGAAACTCGAGGTAGAAATTACCTTAACTTGAGACTTATCCTTCTTCGTCGCGAAAGCGGGTTTGAAGGTGGGTTGGGTGAAGAAATCAAAATGTGGCATTCTCCCTTTACCAATGTTGTGACCGACCCGATTCCAATTTTCTTAGACCCCCAATTTTCAATTCCCGACTTCCCCCTAACACCTTTTCTTTGATTGATCATTTCTTTTTATTTCTATTGTTATTTCTCTTGTTACTTAATTTTCCTCTTTTACCGCATCTCTAGCATAGACTCGACCCTTAAAACCCCCACTAGATCCCAAACACGTTGCTTTTAACTCAATATCGTTCCGTTCCCTGTGGACCGACCTCGACTTACCACGAATACACTAGTTATTTTTGTGTTTTTGCGAGTCTATAAATATTGTTTGATTCCCCATCCTTCACTAAACGACCGATCCGATTTGGGAGGCGATCAAAATGGTGCCTTGCCGGGGAACGACGAGTAATTGTGTTTTTAGTTATTGTGTTTGCTTATTCGCTTTAATTTTATTTTTCTCCCTCTTCCCTAGTATCGTTAGGTGCTAAGAGACTTACCGTTTAATTGAGTTTATGCCCAGGAATACATCATCGCCCTTGTGGTTCGATCCGAAGCCGGAAAGGACATTTAGAGCTTTGCGATTTCGGGGTAATAACTCAACCACACACCCTTCATTATCACCTCCTAATATTAATCCGATCTTACCTTCTACACCAAATAGTCCTTCCACATCATCTACTTCACAAAATTCACCACCAACCCCGCCATCACCAAGAACACCACCACCAAATCAAAATCGAACCCCTGCAAATCATCCACATCCAAATCCATATCCATTACCACCACCAATCCAACCAATGGCGACCTTAGGTTCCCATTCCCAACTTACACATGAAGAAACACCTTCACCAGTTGATTTCGGGGTGATTCCCGAAAATTATGAATTGAAAGCTTCTTTGACAAATGCGGTTCAACAAGATACCTTTCATGGTTTTTCCCAAGAAGATGCCCAAGAGCATATCGCTTCATTTAAAGAAAAATTAGTAGCTAGGGGCCCGTCTCAATGGGTTAACTTCATGCCAATTGCACCGATTGTTATTTCCAAAGACATTGAGAGATGGAGCTCGTAGATGGCTTCAAGGCCGTCCTGCTAATTCTTTCACAACATGGGCCCAATTATCCAGTGCCTTCTTGGAGAAATATTTTTCACCGTCAAAGACTAACCAATATCGCATGGAAATACAAACATTCAAGCAAGATGAATTTGAAAGCCTAAGTGAGGTCTGGGAAAGATTTAGAGACTTATTACGCAAGTGCCCTCACCATGGAATACCTGATTGGCTAACAACCCAAACATTTTACAACACCCTTTCATCGAGAACCAAGGAAAACCTCAATTCGGTCGCCGGAGGAGATTTCTCTTCCCTTACCGATGAGACATCTAAAAGTCTTATTGAAAAGATGGCAAGGAGTGATTCTAGAGTGGTTCAATCGAGAGATTTTAGAAAGAAAGAAAGAGAGAAGACGAGATTTGTAACACCCTCAACCTACATGCTTGATTATCTCGAAAACAGACTCGTAGTAGCAGCCTAGGCGCGGGAGCGTTAAGATGTATATAGGTGAGTTATGGTGTGTATGGTTAGGGAGGGGATTCGGCGAGTCTTGCTCTCGGGTTTGTATATGGTTTGCCTAAAGTTGCCTAGAATTTCGGGTTGTGAATGGTCGGGAATCCTATAGGATTTCTAGAGGAAAGATGGGAATATAATATGCCTAGTATTGCTGGAATTCCGGGTTGTAATTTGTGTATGTCGGGATTGGAATTGTTGTGCTGTGAATTGTTGATATGACTTGAATGTAAATGTATGAATTGTATGTTGGGAATATTGTAATTGTCACGAATTGTAGTTCATAATTGATGATGCGAGGGTGGGGTATTTATAGGATGAAGTACCCGACTTGAGATAGGAGATTCTAGTATTTGGATAGGAAAGTGGTTTCTTTCCAAGGAAGAAAGCAACGGTTGGGAGGAAGTATGATTCCGCTTGTGGATAGAAGAAGCTTGCTTAAAGAGGAAGAAACTCCTGATTTTGGCTAAAAAAGAAGGTCACTCGATCGAGTGGTTCATGGCACTCGATCGAGTGCTAGTCTAAACTCGAGTCTGATTGTTTTTTGTGAGCCCACTCGACCGAGTGAGCCACTCCACTCGATCGAGTGGAGCTGGACGGGTGATACAACTCTTCAAAAGATAAAACTCTATCTCTTATGGAATTGTTTATTATTTTTTGTATCTGATTTTTTGTGAGGAATCCGATTTTGACTTGGCTTCTCGAACATCGCGTCATATATTTTTGGCTCGGGAATTGGCTTTGACCGGGGTTTGACCCGGTTGCCAAAAGACGGTTTTGCCCTTGGTGACGATTTTGACCTAATTTAGTCTCATTTGACTGGAAATGATCCACTGGGCCTGAATTTGAGGTTAGTTTTGTGAGATTTTTACTCCGTTAAAAGCTCGCGCCAACTACTATTGGTTTTGAGTCCGAAAATCGAGTGTATTACGTCATGTTTACGTCCGATCATCATCGGGTGTTTTTTGGAAACTGCTATAGACACCTAGCGGTCAAAATGTGGGTGTCTACAATATATCTATATATATATATATTAAATAATTAAAAATATATATTGAATACCCGATTTAGTATTAAAAATGATATAAGGCCGATAATATATCAAAAGTTACTAAACTTATAACGTTTAGTTCAAATAATACAAAGACGACGTATAAAATATAATATTAAAGGGGTAAAAATACACATTAATATTATTGTCGTCCTCGGCAATGAGAACTCAAGAGCTAAAATGACGAACCAAAATATTAACCTTAAAAACATTTTAGACTAACCAAACAAGGTACGATCGACGAAAAAGAAAAAATATTTGAGAAAAATAGTAAACTTATCAAAACTTTTTAAAGTTAGATTAGTAAGCAATATAAACATAAGTTTCTCCTCCATTATAAACTATTCAATTAATTAATTTAACAATATACAATATTTTAAACCACTTCTAAATCAAAATTATAAATAAACTCATTATCCTTCCCACATATATAACTACCTTTGAAAAATTGTGTAAGAATTGACTCAAGAAGACAGATTTAAGTAGTTTAAGGTCTTAGGAGAATGGGATCTACTTTCGGTACATTCCTATTACCAGTTCAGTACGAGGATCGTCCTCCCGAGCACATAAGGCAAACTAGACACCTCGTCTCACTTTTTCCGCTCTTTTTTTTGCTTTCTTTTTTTTCTTTTTCTTTGTTTGATTTTTTTTTTCAAGATCGAGTGACCCATGTAGCGAGCCTTCAACCAATGACTCCCGCCATTTCGGGCAAGGCATTAGGCGTTCTCCCAATTCCGTTAGGACTAGGTTCCCCTCGGATTTACTAACTCGAGTCACAAGACCGACTCACTCACTTTTGAGGCATCTAATCTTCCTTATAACCCTAATTAGGAGCCACCTACGAAAGTAAATTAATTGGAACAAGATCAGCTTACCGCTCGTACCTCCAGAGTCAACGAAAAAAAAAAGCTAAGGTAGCTAAAGTAAGTGGTATTCTTTATAATTTATTTGTAACCTAAATTTAAAAGAGACTTAAGATATCATTTACTATCAAATTAATTAATCCAAGTCTATTTGAGAGGAAAAATAAATGCATACACAACTTTAAAATATATAATCTTTTAAATTACGCTACCACTATTATTAGAGAAATTATTTAAAAAAATTAGTCCTTTGTGACAAAACATTAGATTAGAGTTCGTCGTCAACTTCCCAATTCTAGGTAGTCAAACATTAGCGGAGTTAGTGAAGTAGAGATTTTAGCAGCTCCGCCACAATTATTGGGAAAAAATCTATGCAGTATTGTATAAACTTTCATACCTCTACCCTAGAAATTATGATATCAGTCTGAAATTTGTAACCTCTCCTTAATTAATAAAACTATCCCCTCCTTCTACCCGTAGATGTAGCTAAAAGGTTGTTAGTGAACCACGTAAATTTGTCGGTCTCTCGATTTTATGTCCTAAATTTCTTTCTCTTTCTCTTCCATTATAACAAACTAGTATCAAAGCTTTGGGTTTTTCTGATATGTGAGAAAGATGTCTGGGATGAGCTTAAATTGGAGAGATTTAATGAGAGGAATAGTTTTAGTCTGTGGCAAATCAAGACGCGGGTGTTGTTAAAACAATAGGGATAATGGGCGTCACTTGTGAAGAAGAAGGACGACTCAGTCATCGCTAAGATGACCTTTCTGGAGAAGAGTACAGTTTGTCTGATGATATCATCACTGAAATCACGGAGGAAGATAGAAGTAGTGGTAGTACTGATAAACAGGTGGAGCAGCAAGTCACTCCTGATAAGAGTGATGAACCACTGATGATCAACCACTACAGTCCGAATCTGAATCTGCACCATCAAGCTCTTCATTACCAGTTCAGAAGCAGCAGAGTTTGGCCCGTAATCGGTCCATCAGACCCAATTTCGGGAAGCTTCGGAACAGGTATGGTCATGATGATGAAATGGTGGGTTTGTCTGATCTGGTTCCGAATAGAAAGTTTCAACACGGTTTGGAGTAGCTAAATTTTGGAACAATCTGATTGCTTTTTTGTTGGGCAATATCTGGGGCAGGAGGGGAAGAAGCGTTTTTTCTGGTACATCTGACACTCATTAGAGTGCATCTGGTACATCTATCTGATTGAGAGGAAAGTTTTATGGTACACCTAGCATTTTTGGAGTGCATCTAGTACATTTAATCTGACATTCTTTGGAGTGCATCTGGTACATCTGTCTGATTTGATTGATGAGAGACAATTCAAGTCAAGGTAGAGATTGTTAGGAAATAAGTGCTTAGCAATTGTCTTTTCGGATCTCGAATTGACTTGTGATCTGAATCTGTTTAATTAGGAAGTTTTCTTAAATAATATTTGACTGATTAGAGTTTCCTAATCAATATCCGAGTATCTGACTAAGAGTTTTTTATTGTATAGGGTTTTCGTCTGTTTAGGATCTTTTGTTTAGGTTGAGAGTATTATGTAAACTCTCTTGCCTCTACCCTAAAAATTATGATATTATTCTGAAATTTGTAACATGTCCTAAAGTTTATAAAACTATCCCCCTCCTTCTGCCCATGGATGTAGCTAACATGTTGTTAGTGAATCACGTAAATTTGTGTATCTCTCGATTTTACGTTCTTAATTTGTTTGTCATTCTCTTCCGTTATAACACGTTCAAAATAATTTATTTTGATCTCGACAAATAGAACACTTGTAGTCAGTGGCGGATCTAGACCAAGGCGGTATGGGCTATAGCCCAAGTAACTTTCCAGAATAATTACAATTTATGTATGAAGTTTTTCATTGTGTTGGAGTAGAACAGTTTGTAACATGGGAGTGTTTGGTTGTGTTGATGGGGAGGGGGACAGGGGTTCGAAACGTAGTCCTTGCAAATTGAGTTTAATTTTTTTGTCAACTTTTCAATAGTTCATTAAATACGTAATTAAATTATATTACTCCGTATCTCTTATTTTTTGAAGTCCTATCTCTTATTTTTTTGAAAAAAGTACTCCCTCCGTTCCAACTAATTGTATACGTTTGCTTTATGCACGTATGTCGATACTCGTTTTCTTTTGTCTATATCTTTAGTTACGTGTTACTAAAAATTATAAAAATTTGATATTCATAATGTATTTCATTAGACGATTTAAACAAGATCTTACACGGCTATCTTTTATCTTATATATTAAAAGTTATATTGAAAATTCTCATCACTTATAAATAGTGTTAAAAAAACAAATGTATACAATTCGTTAACGGAGGAAGTAACATTTTAGATGGGCGTAACCATAATAATTTCATATTTTTTTATTTTTTTTTGATACAGTTGTACTAATTATTAGGTTGTGTTTAAAAATACATTTTCAATTTTTAAGATGAAAATTTTCTTTTATATACTAAAATGAATCATTTCTAATTACTATGGAACTTGTACCATTATTAAATTGTAATTATCATTCTTCATATATAAGAATAAGAGTATTTTTTTAATATTTACTCATGTATTTTTAGAAAATGGTCACAACTAACAACTCACAACCTATTACGTTTTCCATCACATTATTTGTGAAAATTATTTTAATAAAGATAAACAAATAACCGAGAGACGGAGGGAGTATAATTCACTCGGGAAAAAAATCATTTCGTACGATAAAACCACAAATGTTAATTTAGCCCTAGATAGTCTTGATTCCTGGATCCGCCCCTGCTTGTAGTGTCTCATGTAAATTTGCAGGATCAATTATAAAAATATTGTTTCACTATACTAATTTTTTACTTGCCATGTTAATGTCTTGACAATTTCTCTATACAGTGCCGAGTAATTTGAGACTTAAGAATATGGAGAATTTTATTTTTCTGTGCGATGATGAGGACCTAAATAAACTAGTGTGATCAATTTAAATTAATATGAGACTAGCTATCAATATTATTCTAAAGACCCTGTACACTTACTAGGCTACTATCTTTATCATCCCTAAGGGTGTGATTAGAAGAATAGAAGCAATTTGTAGAAATTTTATTTGGGAAGGGAGTTTGTAGTATAAAATGGTTCCCCTGGCCTTGTGGCATGGGATAAGGTTACAAGTCCTAAAAAGGAAGGAAGACTGGGTATCAAACATGCTAGCAAATGGAATACTGCTTCTGTGGGAAAGCTAGTCAATTAGATTTATGAGAAAAGGGATAGACGTTGGATCAAGTGGGTTAATATCAATTACTTGAGGGGTACTGAGTGACATGAACCCCACATAATTCGTGGACTGCTCATCCCTAGGGTTATTCCATAGCTAGAGGATACGAATGGCTGGCTGGTGCTAAGCCTAAGAATGAATGGCAACATGTGGTATGGAGTTGATGGAACATCCCCAAACACTCTTTGGTTACTTGGATTTTACTTCAAGGAGGTCTGAACACAAAGGTAAAACTGAGTAACATTGGTTGTAGCAGTGACGATAAATGTTGAATTTGTTGTGCTGAGGTTGAGGATGTCCAACATCTTCTGCAATCATGTGGTTATAGCTGCAGGATTAGATTGGCTCTCGAATGCTGGATGGGGGAAGACCTCCCTCTTTTGCTCGATTTTAGACTGAGCCAGAAAGGGTACCCTGTGAGGAAGCTTCTAGAAATGGTCCTGATTGCATTCTTTCATACACTCTGGATAATGAGAAACAAAGCTAGATTGGAAAGGTATGTGTACAGGCCTGAAAGGGTGGTCAATGATATACAAGATATGATCATCAAGTATAAGGCCATAATTGAATTCAAGCAACACATGATAAGTCATGATGATGCTGCTGTCTTAATAAAGATTTTGATGTAATTTGATTCCTGTTTTTTTGTTTGTGCACTCATCTGGCAAATGGCCTGCAGGCCCAGTAAATTACCTTTTTAAATGGTTGTTATGAAATAAAATCTCTCACATTCTCACAAAAAAAAGAATATGAGAGTAGCTCGCTCAGATTATATTGATAAGATATTGTCTCGCAATAAAATTATATGAGATCGTCTCGTATTGATGAATAGACTCTTGTTTCCAATGATAATGATAAAAGATTGTCTAACATTAATGAATTGATAAGATGAGATCGTCTCGCATTAATGAATATAATTTTTTCTCACATTAAATTGATAGGAGACGTTTTCATTCAAATAAACTTCAAATGAAAACAAAAGTTTTAGCAAATTAAAATTAGGAGAGATAACCAATTCCACATTTAAATCATATTGATTGGAATAATGATATAAATTTGTCAAAATTTTAAGTATATTTACAAAATGGGTAAACAAAAGACTACTTTAGCGACTTAAATGATATGATTTTTAAATTTCGCTAAATATTTGAGACGGGAGAATTAGCATATATAAGTTCTTGGTATAGAGATACAAAGATTGAGATAGAAAATATATATTATTATGATTTTTTTATAGTCATAAGGTAATTATAGATCACATGTATATCTTCTAAATATATTAAATAAACTCCTTGATATAGTGATATAAGGATTGAGAGAAAAAAACAACGATTTTCTTGCTATGAAGATGCAAGAATGGAGAGAAATATAAAATAATAATCATATTAATCTTCTTGCCATAGGGATATAAGAATTGAGAGAAATAATATAATAGAGAAGATACAAGGATTGAGAGAAAAATTGAGATAAAAATAAGATGATTCCATTGCTATAAAAATACAATGATAAAGAAAAAGAATAACGTTCTCCTTGCTACAGAGATGCAATACATTGAGAAAAAATAAAAATAAGAGATTTTCTGCTACATGGTAACCCGTGTTTTTAACTTTTCAATATGGTATCCTTGCACTTTTATAAACATACATGGAACCCCCACTTATGGAGTATTATGTCTCCTAACCTTAATGATGTTTTCCCTCTTCTTTGACTTTCTCTTTATGTTAGTTATGTTGATGATGCGTGCCGTTCTTATATGATTTTTCACCTTATTTGGCACGCATTTACGTGTCATTTTGCTAATTTTAGTAGTCTATTTGTCTCATTTTATCCCATTTGTACTACTCGGGTATGCGTATTTATATTTTGCACGAATTTTAAACTGAATAGTCGAAAGAGCTTAAAATACGTCAAAGTCAAACAAGAAGTCAAACTCTAAACCGATTACCCGAGACTCGAGTGATAAATGAAGGATGAAGAGTTAATGGCCTAGACAATATAAGTCAATTGACCCATTAGCCATGAAGTAGTTGGGCAACCCAATTTCTAAGAGAGTCAATACCCTAGTAAAGCCAAGTTACCTGACTAACAAAAAGCCCAACTTATGAATTTTTTATAACAACTTATGGGTTGAGTTTGTTGTTGAATGCAAGATGGCCCGTGCGTATCAAGCCAATCAATCGGCCCAAATTAAAAGGCAACAGTCAATAGATCAGCCAAATCAAGATAAAGCCTTCAGTCTAGCCAACTGCTCCATAAGAGTCGACTAGTCCATCCGACAACCCAATTTCGTCAATCGAAGACAAGACTCATCGACTTCTACCCCATTATCCCCTCCTTGCTTATCACGCTTCTCTCAACCCAGTACCTATTTACGTACATTGTGAAAGTTAGTGGGGGGGAAACGAGGGGTAATGAAGTGAGTGGAAGAGATAATGGGGTACCTAAGCTAACAATTACTCATCTTTAGGGATCATTCATTCACCATTATCTTTAGTTTTAGTTTACAGTAAAATTCTAGTTTTTAGGTTCATATTCTCGATCGGGTTATTTTTATTATTCTTATTTAATTTCTTCAACCCTGTTCTATTAAATTTCAGTCTCGATACTTCTTCTCTTCTTCCCTGATCTCCTTCTCAATTACTGTTATTGTTATTTTCTCTTATCTTCTTAATTTTTCTGTTTCCAGTAATCATGAAACATTACACCAAAGACATGAGTACTAAACTAGAGGAATTAATGAAGTACCTTCCTAATCCATTCTAACTCTACGTTGCTATTAACTTGAGCTATCCAACCATTACAACGAATTATCAAATCATTCCTAATCCTTCGTATCAGATCGATGTCGTGGATGAATAAGCATCTACTCCATACGATACTTATTCCGAGCATACAAAATCATATAAATCAAGGCATTCAAGGCAGCAAACATAATATGTTTCTTTAGGAGCGACCTGCATCTCCATCGCTGCAACTTTCCAAATACATCAACACCATGAAGCTTCATATCCTCAATCCACTCCTGCATTAATTAACAACATTTCTGATTGTAATTAGAACATGGAACCGTTACTCGGTCAATGAGTTTAATTTTCAAACATATAACTACGGGCAGAATAAGGCGAGATGTAATTTTGGTGTAACAGTTTCTTCTCTTGATGGTGACGACTACTATGATATTTTGGAGGACATCTTTGAGTTGTGTTACGCTGAAGATAACCGTGGTTATAGAGATGTGATGTTCAAATGCGAATGGAAAGACAACTCATTGACTGGTACGAGAGTACACGAACGTTACAAGTTAGTTGAAGTTAACCATACTAGGAAATATTCTATGTACGATCGAATTTATACTAGCACATCAAGCACACCAAGTGTATTTTGCTACTTATCTAACCGTGAAAAATCATAGAAATCTAAATCAATGGTGGGCGGTCTTTAAGACTAAGTCACAGGGGCAAATAGACAATACTCTTTTTCAAGAAGTGGATGTTCAAGTGGTACACGATTATCTCCAAGTGATGAAATCCTATTCGCAAATGAGAATCACAATGAGGGTGTGGGTGAGGATTTAGAAGATGATGAAGGGGATGATGAAGATGACATCCTTATAGATTTTGGGGAGATGGATGAGGGGGATGATGGTTTAGAGACGGAAGAATATTTGGAAGGTGAGGATGACTTGTTTGAGGAGGACGATGATGACGACGAGGGCAATAAGGGTGTGCGTAGTGCTAGTGGCCAGGATTGAGAGGATAACGATAGCGACGATGCATATTAGATGGGTATAGTTTTCGTTACAATATTTTATAGTTTTCGTTACAATACTTTTTATACTTTTATTTATACTTTTATTCATACGTTTTATACTACATACTTTTTGTCTGTTGTAGATGTCTGGCAGGGGATTGAGGAGAAGAGGCGACACTAGCAGCCAACAACAGGAGCAGCAACAACAACATCAACAGGAGGAGGAACCAATTGTCGATGAGGAAGGAAAGGAGGAACCGCCACGGAACCCAGATGTTGTACCAGAGTACAATGACGACGAGCGGATGATGTTATACCTCGATGGCGTTTGGTACTAATTTTTTACATAGTATTTGATAAATTGTCTAAATACTAAGCTTCTACATATTTTTTTAATAATTTCGTTTTAAATATATATTAAATTCTTCAAACAGTGTAGGTTTTGGTTCTCGAAAGTCCAGAGAGGATGTAGCAAGAGCTATAATGTTGATGGCGGCGGTGGATATACTTGTTGGATACAAGTACCAAACCATGAGAAAGAATCATAGTTTAAAAATTTCACGATTCATAGTTTTTTTCTCATTTGGGTATTAATTCAATTGAATGAGATGTATTATTCATTTGTTACTAATATCGAACGTTCTTGCAGCTGAAATTCACATGGGATCCTAGCTTGGAAATTGTTGCATGGGAGAGATACAATAAGATTTGTAAAATTAGGTTCAAGGACAACATGTAGAAGAAGGCGAGTAGAGACACTCAACGCAATGTTCTTAGAGGTATAGTTTTTATAAATCGATTTTTATGTCATTTATATATACATGAATAATCTAACTTGGATCTTCTTTTAAACTAAATATAGGTCAAGCGTTGGAGGATTTTAATAGTAGGTGTTTAACCAAGGAATTTAAGAAAAGATCTGCACAGGCGAAGAAGAACAAATGGAGGGGAACTTGGAGGCGCGCGCTGAGCCTACGCATCATCGGGGGGGCTCAATCAGCATACCATCGCACGATGTAGGCAAGTTTATAATTATGTATATCCTTGTGATTTTGTCATTCTCACTAATATTTGCATTATTAATAGCTTGTTAATTTTTTTTCTTAAATTTAATAGCTTCAACGTCAAACGGGGAAAATGCCAACCGCTCCAGACCTCTTCTGGGACATGCATACAAACACAGATAATCAGGGGAATGTGCAATTTGTTACCCAAAGGGACTAGGATATTCGGGTGAGTTTCTATTGAAATAAAACAACAACAATGTAGTGAAAAGCACCCAAATTTAAATTTTTCTTTTTGATATAATATATACTTAATCCTCAAATTCGTGTTGTTTAGGACGCTTACACGGAACGGTCTGAGAGTGCTTCTGAAGGCATCCAAAACCCAAATCAGATTGGTTCGAGGTAGTGGACGGGTACCACAAAGGGGGTGTTTACGGTTTAGGTAATGCACACAGTCTAATCTTCACACCTCCTACACCATGTGTGGGTACCTCGTCCCAGGCCGTGTATGAGCCGTCCTCTCTAGCACAGGTCAGGGCGCAGTATGACGCAAACCAAGAGGCGTGGAGACAAAGAGAAGAGGCGGCTAGACAAAGAGAAGAGGCGGCGAGATAAAGAGAAGAGGCGACAAAACACAGAGAAGACATCGCGAGAGAGAGGGAGCGTGAAATGAATGAGAAACTAATGTGCCAGGAGGAGGAACTTAGGAAAGTGCGGGCAGATGTGGAGCGATTCAACTTATTCTGGGCCAATTGCAATCAAGGGTTCCCTCCACGTACCCCAGATGATAAAGACCCCTTCAACGGGGGTGATGGGAACAGTGATGCTTTTGCTAGCTTCACGGTTGTGTAGGTGATTAGTTAGAAAAACATGAACTTGTTGGTAATTTGTAAGAAGAGATTATCGTTCCGAACAACTTGTTGTGGTTGTGCTAGTTTTTAGATTATCGTTTCTTCAAAACAATCGTAGTTAATTTGTAAACAGAGATGTGATTAGTTGTTGCTATGACTAGGTTATCTTTAGTGATACTTGAGGAAGCGTTGCTTGGATTGTGCTTACAGCTGACTTCTGTATCGTGCTGTTATAAGAGTTGATTTGTGTAGACACCCGCATTTTGCCTGCTAATGTCTATAGCAGTTCCCGACAAACACCCGATGATGATCGGACGCAAATGTGACTTAGTATACCCGGATTTGGACCCGAAATCAATAATATCTGACATGGACTTTTAGCGGAGTAATAATCTCACAAAACAGACCTCAAATTCAGGCCTAGTGGGTCGTTCCGAGCAAAATAAGACTAATTTGGGCCAAAACCGACACCAAAAATAAATCCCGTCTTTTGGCGACTGGGTCAAAACCCGGTCAAAGACGAACCCGTCACAAAAACAGCCCAAGTACACCTTCTAGAAGATGGCGCCCATTTCTATTTTCAAAAAAGATTACACAATCAATCAAGTCAACCCTTTCCTCTTTTATCTCGATTTACCTAACCCACTCGATCGAGTGGATTGACCCACTCGGTCGAGTGGAGCGTCAAAAACCGGATCAGGCCCATTTTCTAGAGCACTCGACCGAGTGCACTAGGGCCACTCGATCGAGTGACCCTAGGTCGTGGGGTAAACTCTATAAATACCCCCTCAAACCCTTTGCATTTCAAGTTTTACCTAATGCAAAATTACACTAATCTTTTACCCTAATCCTTCTACACTCTACACTCTACAACCCTAAGCAAACATACACACAAACCGAGTCCCTTGTCCCTCGAAAAACCGACATTACCACCCACCCACCCACACACACCATAACTTACATACATCCTCGATACTCCATAGTCTCGTCACTATTCGCGAGTCCATTTCCGAGGTCCTTACTAAGCATGTATGTTGAGGGTGTCCTAAACCCCATTTCGATCTTTGTCTTCTTTATTTTACGTTTTTTTGTATTGTTAATATTATACTTATACTAGTATTGTAACTCTAACACACTAACTCTAACATCCTAACCTTTACATTTTCGCATACTAACTTTTCTATTTCGCGTTTCTAACACATTACTATCATACCGCGTATATATATATATATTAATACCGAAAATTCGGTTTCGGATGCGTTTGACTATAATTGTCGCCTAAAGTCCGTCTAATCCCGTTACGAGCAACGACGGAGGTGGAGCCCTTTCGAGGAGCCCCGCCCCAATGTACTCAAGGGCATGACGTGATCGCGACTAATCGTAGTTGAACATATTCGATCCCATTTTAATTAGTACGGAACCCGTTGACACGAAAACCGACATCTCATAACCCGAAAGGGTTAGTTCCGATGTCGTGACGTAGAGGGAAGCATTCCGTTACTAATTCAAATTTTCTAACGTAAACGTTTCATAAAATCCCGACAACGGTATTATAATCGTACATGTACACGATTATAGTACCGGAGGTCGAGTTAGATTCAAATCGTGCGATATTTGTATTTAACTCGACCGACCGTCGTTTTCAACCTCAAAAACGAGATGAGTTGACACTCGTACAGGAACTACTCGACCGAGTGCATGGGCCACTCGATCGAGTAGCGTCCATCAGGCTGGACAGACCCTTTTTCGAGGGGCTACTCGACCGAGTGCTTAGGCCACTCGATCGAGTAGCGTCCATAACACTGGGCAGAAACTTTTTTGAGGACGCACTCGACCGAGTCAGACCATGACTCGACCGAGTGGGTCCTGTAACCCAGAAAACCGAGGGCCTTGACACACACTTTCAAGCCTCGTCCTCTTATCGACATTAGTCATCACGTGTAAAGACTATCACGTGACTATTCTATTTTCAAAACCATGCACATCACGACTTTGATCGATTCTTCGACGTGATAAGTCGGGACAAGGCATCGAGGCATAGGATCGGGCTAGCATCACGCTTAGGCCCTATGTCTCCGTCCTTCGTTTGATGTACAACATAATGTATATTTAAGCGGGGTTAGTCCACTTACACATTTCGCGGTCAAGCTTACATATGGGTCGTCCCTAACTTTTATTTATTTATTATCCTATTCCTATATCGCTTATGTAATTTTTGTATTGGCCGGGTTGTATTTCCGCCCGTGTAACTTGTACGTTATTTACGTTTGAGTTTCATTTATTTACTTGCTTATCGCTTTATAAATGAACCTCGCATGCTAAATTATTTCGACTATAACCAAGATGCATTAAATGACGTAGTTAACCAATAACTCATATGCTTAGCCCGAAAACGCTGTTTGCATATCATTTAATCGTTTTACTAGCGCGCTCACACGAACACGAACGATGTCTTAGTAGAGGCCGCCATGTGCGGGCGGGGTTGGGTGTCCTTAGTGGGCTTCCCAACACGTACCCTCACCCCTTACTCAGAACCTTTGGTTTCCGGATGCCCGAAACCCTTGGCGCACGAGAGTCATTCTATACACGAAAGCCGGTTTATACGGTATCGGTATTGCAATGCAAAGGGACGAGCCCAATGAACTCTGAAATCGAAGTGGGCTTACTTTGTGTATAGCCCATGACGACATAGAGTGGGCTCGTATGGTTCCGAATAACCACAAAATTCGGTGGCGACTCCATTTTGACTTAAATTTCGAACCCGAGAACAATCTTACCACGAGATTCATTCGCCTACCCAAACCCGCGCGTGGCCGCGTCGGGGTGGACCTACGTCATGTCCACAATTTGGCGACTCCGCTGGGGATACCTGATGTACCACATGTCATCGGGGTTCCTAGGGTGAGACTCGAAGAGAAATCGTTTGAATATTAGTGTGCGCGCATTAGTTTAATGATCCATGCATAACCCAATTTTGCCCGGGCCGGTTACTTGTGACCGACGTCCCACTATACCATGGTGCATTCCTACATGGGTGCACTAAAGACTTCGATGGCGGAACTCACCGGGGTTTTACGGCAGGTCCTAGTTCCAAATCGGCTAGGAAGTCCGTCCCGTTTCGTGAGAATGCGATCGTCGTTGGTATAGACCCTATTCGACCGACCGAGACTTAGTGTAAAGCATACATAAGCGTCGTTATAATGCTTGCTTGACTATGTGCTGCTTGGTTTCCGTGTCATTTTTCAAAAACCATTATTTCAAAAAATGCATCTTTCCAAAACACCCGGATTTTGAAAAACCCGAAATGCTGCCCGTTTCGGGACTCGTCTTTTCAAAATATCCAATTTTCAAAGCTCGGAATGCCGCCGAAATTTAGGATCAAATGATTTGACTCAAAACATCCTTTTTCTCTAGTCGGCATGCTGCCCGTTTTAATTCATGAATTTCCAACACCATCTCGATTTTCTGAATTTTCAAAATTCTAATCTTGGTTTTCGAAATTCCGTTTTTAATTTCCGAACTCTCGGAAATTCATCCACTCATTTTACATTCAAATTTCAAACATCCAACTATCCTAGTAAACCTTCCTTATTATAGGACCTACCGTCTAGCCGTGTGTCGGGTCTTTGCGTAGTATGTCGAAGGTCTGTAGCGTCGAAACTCCGCTGATCCTATATCACGAGTTTCCCCCCCTTTCCCGAGTCCGCCTTATCTGTCAAGGCACGACCGACCCGCGTAGGGCATACCCCTATAAAGGAAAGTCCGTCCATACACTCGAGTCAAAAGTCTGGGGAAAAGTCTCACGTGGACCTTCCTTCGAACGAGATTAGGCCCACAAAGCCAAAATCCTAAGGAAGTTATACCACCCATCGAGTCATCCGTCTAGATGTCTTTCTCGAGTCTCTAGTCTTCTTTCCTAGTGTCGCTCGGGATATACTTTCCCTTTTTACCAAGATCTGGGTTCAGTTTCTGATTACGCGGTGTTCTTACAGACATGCCACCGGCAACCAGACACGCTCGAAGGATGGCTACTTTGAACAGCCTGCAAACCGCCTTGGACGCCATGGTCGCGAAGCAGACCGACATCGAAGCCCAACTGACCGAAATGAGGGCTGGCCAAGTGGCCATTGTTGCTCGCCTAGCTACGGTGGAGCAAAGGGCTCCTAATGTCGAGACTGCTGGGCCCATAACTGAACTGGTTAGCGCTGTACGCCGACTAGAAGAACAAGTCCATTTGACTGGGAGTAACAATATCCACCGGGAGAATAGCCGAGAGTACTCCACGGTGAGTGACAAGCTGCCCGCAAACCTGAATCTCACAGGTTTGCCCATGTTTGAGGGAACTGAAGACCCGTTACTACATGTGCGGGCCTTCAAGGAATTCATGGCCATCAAGGGAGTGGACTCATCCATGTTCAAGAATCACTTTGCTGCATCCCTTGAGAAGCACCCACGGGCCTGGTACTACAAGCTAGACCCGAAAAAATACCCTACATGGGATGATGTGGCTACCGAGTTCGCTCGGAACTATGCTGACAACACCGAGATCCAAACCACAATGCGATCTCTGGAGGTCATGGCCCAAGAGCCAAAGGAAGGTTTCACTAAATACCTTCAACGCTGGAGGGCCGAGAGCGTGAAATTGGTCGATAAGCCCAATGAGAAGACCCTAGTGGAGGCTTTTGTCAAGAACCTCCTCCCCTCCTACCGGGTTCACCTCCGGTATGCTGTTATACCCAATTTCACCACCCTTACTGAATTGGGTATGAGGATCGAAGACGACCTAAGACTAGAAGGCCTCACTAAGGCCACTAGCAAAGGGTACCAAGGGGCCTCTTCCTCCACCACTAAGCCCCAGGCTGCAACTCGCAGCATTTTTGACGCGGTTAATCTACTAGATGCCCCGTCCAAGAAGAACACCCCACCTCGGGTCTTCACTGATATAGGTACTACCTATACCTATGCCTTACAAAGGCTATCCTCCAAAGGCCTAATCCAACCGATAGGCCCAACTCCTGAAGTTCCGGTCGAGCGACGCTCCAAGAACTACAATGCTCAGGCCTATTGCCAATACCACCGGGGCAATGGGCATGACACCGAAAAATGTTGGAAGCTGAAGCACTTGATTCAGGACCTGATTGAAAGCGGTAAAATCCCGCTACCCGGAGATAAGCCAAGCAACAAGGAGAACCCTTTCAGCTCCCATGCCATCTTTTCCGGGGAGGTGATTGACTGCTCTCACCTTATCTCCCCCTACATCCCGCAAGTGAACGGGATCTGGTTTGACGACGAGGACGATATCTACCTCGCTAAAGGGGAAACCGTTCCCATCACCCCTGAACAGATTCGGGAGGTCAAAACTCGAGTCCTAGCCAGCAACAACCTTGGTCGTCCCTATCTAGCCACAAGCACTAGGGACACCCTTATCCCGACAACCATCACCGATCCACTCGGGATGGAAGTCGCCCCTGAAGAGCCGACCGCTGAAACGGCCATTGTGAAGCAACTGAAGAGAACCCGAGTTGACCTCACCATATGGCAACTCCTTGTTAGCTCACAAGAACATCGAGAAGCACTTTCAAAGGCTCTCGATCAAGTCAAGATCGACTCTTTGGCTACCCCCGCTGAAATGGTAGCCACAGTCCTACCCCACCTAAAGGGTAAGGCCAAAGAAGGAGGCCCAATGATCACCTTTTCTGAAGCCGATCTGCCGCCATTTGGGACCTCCCACAACCTGGCCCTTTACATCACGGTGATTTGTCGAGGGAAGTATCTTCCTATGACCTTGGTCGACGACGGGTCAGCCGTGAATGTCCTTCCTCTAAGGACCGCCAAAGCCCTCGGCATTACCGAGGCTGACTACATCCCGACTGCTCAAACCATCCAAGCCTTTGATGGGAGTCCAAAGTCGGTAGCTGGGGCCATAAAACTGACCATCATCACGGGCCCGATAGAAAAGGAGCTTGAATTTCAGGTGATTGATGTCACCTCATCATTCAACTTGCTCCTAGGAAGGCCGTGGATCCACGCGGTCAAAGCCGTGTCCTCCACCCTCCACCGTAAGATCAAGATGCCTCTGCTTAACGATGTTATTACTTTAGAGGCAACCCCGATGACCGTGGCTAGCTGTAACGCCACGGGCCGCACAGACCTCTGGGGGTTCGACTTTGTGGGGATGATCGAGGAAGAGTACCTTTTCCGACCTTACTTCACCACGAGCATTGACACAATGCTCCAGAACTTAGGGTACCTTCCGGGGGCTACCTCTCGACCCGACCTTCCAGCTGGGAAGATCATCGAGGTTCTCAAGGACGAAGACTCTCACTTCGGCCTTGGCTATGCCCTCACTCCGGACAACGTTGTCCGAGCAGGAATCGAAAAGGCCTGCAACATCATGAAGGGTATCTACTTGAGCCCTTATAGCCCACGGTTGTCTGACTACTTTGTCACGCCCGTATTCGGGGCTGTCCAGGTTGGACTCTACCAACCCAATGCTACGCACCTCGGGACCCACTTGGCCCGGGATTGCAACTACATCCCGGATGAGGTATTCGCCCTCATCCAGTCCGACGGAGCGGATGATGCCGAGCCCGCGCTAGGGCTGCTCTTCGGGGAAGACACCATAACCCCGACCCCAAAGGAAGACCTGGTCAACCTGATTCTCCGCAGCAACAGGTTTGACCCGACCGAGCTGATCTCGGATGTTGATTCCGAGACGGGAAAAAGGGCCTGGAGGAAGACTGTCAAGTGGACTGACAGTCAAGGAAGGATCTACAAGCTGGTCGCCGGAGAGGGAGACATGCCTGAGTCTGAGTCCGAGTCTGAGTCGGAGTCTGAGTCAGAGTCTGAGGTCGAGTCTAGGGAAGTCGGTGCTAGAGTCACTCCTGTAACCCCCCTCCCTTCTATCATTCCTGCTGCTGGCACTTCGGGGTCTGTCCCGAGTGCTTTACCAATCCCGCCACTGACCAATGATCAGATGGCTGCTCTCTTTGAGCTGTTTTCCAAATTTTCAATCAATAATAACAACCGTTCTGCTTACGACTTGTCTCTTTTAAATCCTGCTTTCAAAAACATTTTATGCTATGACATTGAGAAATCCGACGAACAGGTACCCTTACCTCCACATCTGATCGAGCAACTAGAGCAAAGGGAATCCCGGAATCCGGTAATTGAAGAGACCGAGTCCATAAACGTGGGAACAACCTTAGAGCCTCAGATACTTAAGATAGGGTTATCCTTAGATCCCGAGGAGAAACAACAGTTTATAAACCTCCTCCAAGAGTTCAAAGACGTCTTCGCGTGGTCCTACAAGGGCATGCCGGGGATAGACCGGGAAATAGCCGAGCACCGCATACCTATCAAAGACGGGTGCAAACCGGTCAAACAGAAGCTTCGTCGAATGAGACCCGAGTGGTCTCTCAAAGTAAAGGAAGAAGTCGACAAACAGTTCAAAGCCGGCTTCATACAAGTGTCCGAGTATCCGGACTGGGTTGCAAACATCGTGCCGGTTCCTAAAAAGGACGGTAAGGTGCGGGTGTGCGTAGATTTTCGAGATCTTAACAAAGCAAGCCCGAAGGATGATTTTCCGTTACCACACATCGATATACTAGTGGATAACACGGCCGATCATGCCCTTCTGTCATTCATGGACGGGTATGCCGGATATAATCAAATCAAGATGGCGGAAGAAGACATGAGTAAGACCACCTTCACTACACCTTGGGGTACTTACTGTTACACCGTCATGCCATTTGGTCTCATTAATGCCGGGGCCACATACCAAAGGACCGCTACCACCTTACTACACGACATGATGCATAAAGAGGTAGAGGTCTATGTAGACGACATGATCGTCAAATCCAAAGAACGGGACGGTCACATCACCGCCCTAAGGAAATTTTTCACCCGATTGCGCAAATACAACATGAGGCTAAACCCTCAAAAGTGCAGTTTCGGGGTAACATCAGGCAAATTACTGGGTCATATCGTTAGCCAACGAGGTATCGAGGTGGACCCAGCTAAAATCAAAGCCATAACCGAGATGCAAGCTCCTAAAACCGAAAAAGAAATAAGGGGGTTTCTCGGGAAAGTCCAGTACATTAGTCGATTCATTTCCAAGCTAACCATGGTGTGTGAACCAATTTTCAAGAAGCTGAAAATAGGGGAACGGATACTGTGGGATGACAAATGTCAGGCTGCCTTCGACAAAATCAAGGAAATTCTGTCTGCTCTGCCAGTTTTGATGCCACCTCAACCCGGTTTGCCTCTGTCGTTATACCTAACAACGACCGAGACAGCCATGGGGGCTATGCTGGCTCCGACAGTCGACTACGAAGAACGAGCCATTTATTACATCAGCAAGAAGTTTTTAGAGTATGAGTGCAAATATACCATGCTCGAAAAGACATGCTTGGCTCTAGTCTGGGCCACTAAGAAGCTTCGACACTATATGCTCAGCTATGAGGTTCATGTCCTATCCAAAATGGACCCGATCAAGTACCTCTTCGAAAAGCCTATCCTTAACGGCCGGATTTCAAGATGGACTCTCATGCTGGCCGAGTTCGACCTAAAGTTTGTACCGTTAAAAGCTATTAAGGGGCGGATAGTAGCTGAATTCCTCGCTGATAGCCCGGTAACCGAGGAAGGACACACCGACACTTGGTCCTTCCCAGACGAAGATATTTTCCATACCGATGCCGAAACATGGGATTTATACTTCGACGGAGCATCTAATTTTCGAGGGTTCGGAGTCGGGATCATCCTAATTTCACCAAGAGGGGAGCATACTCCCGTCTCCATCAAGCTGGACTTTGACGTTACCAATAATGCAGCAGAGTACGAAGCATGCATTTATGGGCTACAAGCCGCCGCCAACCTAGGGATCACAAATCTCCGGGTACATGGCGACTCATCCTTGGTCATTAACCAAGCGCTTCAAAAATGGAAGACTCGGAATGCTAATCTCGTGGCCTAGCAGGCACGAGTAAGGGATCTCGAGAAACAATTCCAGAAGGTAGAGTACATATACCTGCCTCGGGAAGAAAATCAGTTTGCAGATGCACTCTCAAAATTGGCGTCTCTACTGAACATTCCCGACCACGTGACCAGTATGCCAATTTGTGTCGAAAGACGATCTGAGCCGGCGTACATCCATGACATCGAAGATATCGAGATCACCGATCCCGAACCATGGTACCAGGCTGTGTTAAAGTACCTGACAAACGGAGAGTATCCTCCCGGGACGGAAGGTCGAGCCAAAAGGGCCTTGCGAAGGCTAGCCACCCAGTTCATCCGTACTGATGACGGGCAGCTGTACAAAAAGACAGCACAGGGGGCTCTTCTCCTTTGTGTTGACAAATATAAGGCCGAGAAAGTGATGGCCGAAGTACATGATGGCGAAAACGGTCCACAGATGAATGCTCACATGCTGGTCCGAAAAATCATGAGGCTCGGGTATTACTGGAACACCATGGAGGCCGACTGCCAGTTATATGTCAGACATTCCCATAACTGCCAAATCTTTGGCAATGTGCAACATATGCCGCCATCTCTGCTCTATACCATGACGTCACCTTGGCCATTCTCGACATGGGGTATCGACATAATCGGGAAGGTGAATCCCTCCGGTACCGGTGGACATTGCTTCATTTTGGTAGCTATCGACTATTTCACCAAATGGGTCGAAGCTGAATCATATCGCATCCTCAATGCTAAACATGTCGCCAAATTTATCCAAAACAAGATAATATGTCGGTATGGAATCCCGCATGAATTTATCAGTGATCATGGAACCCATTTCCAAGCTGAGACCGCGGCCTTACTGGCTAAATACAAAATTCAAAGGCACACGTCCTCGCCATACCGTCCCCAAACGAACGGAGCAGTAGAGGCAGCTAATAAAACGATTGTCACCATACTCAAAAAGATGGCTGATAATTACCGGGACTGGCCCGACAAAATACCTTTTGCCCTATGGGGGTACCGGACGTCAATTCGCACCGCAACCGGAGCGACACCATACTACCTAACCTATGGGATGGAGGCAGTCCAACCAGTGGAGCTAGAGGTACCGTCCCTCAGAATTCTGCTGGAAAGTCAAGTACCCGAAGCTGACTGGGTTCGAGCACGGTACGATTCGTTGGTTCTACTAGACGAACGACGGTCCCGCGCTCTCAACAACATCCAAATTTACCAGAAACGGATCCAACGGGCCTTCAACAAGCGAGTAAGGCCCAGAAACATTAAAGAAGGGGACCTCGTCCTTAAGTCTGTTCGAGCTTTACTACCAGTTGACCCAAGGGGAAAATTCAAACCCAACTGGGCTGGGCCATATCTGGTGAAGAAAATCCTATCAGGGGGAGCAGTAATACTGACGGACCTGGACGGGAATGAGTTTGTCAACCCAACCAACCTGGACCAGCTGAAGCGTTACTACCCTTAACCATTTCTCAATGTCATTAGCATTTTTTTTATCAAAATCGTTTATTTTACAAAAAGCAAGTCAATGAGCTAGAATTATTTATTCTACTGTCGCAAAACACCTTGAACCATTAGTCTTGGTGTAATTCGAGATTGCAAATTTCCTAAGCCTGAACTACGTTTGGTTTGATTCTGCTAATTGCGGATACGTAGGCAGCCCCTCAAAAGGGCACAACCAACGCAATCGAGAAAAGACAGGAACGGTTTAAATAATAAACTTCCTTTATTAATTACCACAAAAAAAAAAGCCCCAACGAACTTGGGAAACGTACAAGCGCAGGAATTCAAAAAAAAACTACAAAAAAAAAACACACGACAAAAATAGTAATAATATTTAAATAATAAAACTAAGGACTCGGTATTTAGGGCATCTTGCCCTTCCCTTTGTCCTTGGCCTCCTTGGCCGTCCACTGACGACGACGCGGAGGAGAGCGTTCCCGAATCACCACAGGAACCTCTTTAGCCCGAGTCCTCATCCACCTCGTTAGGCCCAAGTCGGGCCCTCACAGGCTCAGAGAGCCGGTCACGCGGACCTAATCGGTCCCGGGCCGCCAGCCTTGGCCCAAGTCGCCGCTCCAAGTCAGTCTGGGGGCTTTGCCGCCCCCGCATGCCACTAGCACCGGCATCTTTAGCTCGAGTCTTAGTATGTGACTTAAGACCCGACTCTAATCGGACTAAGGTAGCAGGGGTCTCTCCCTCATCATAGAATCCCCTATTGTCCTTTGCCGTCTCCCGACGGACCAGTTCGAAGGCCTCATCGACCTTCAGAGCTTTGCGAGCCTCCTCGGACTCCTCAGAAGTCCATTTCTCATAGGCTCGAGAAACCCAAGCAGATTGGCAAGGGTTGGGAATAGTCCATGTAGGACGAGTAAACCATCTCTGCAACCAGGTGTCGCACATAGCATCCGTCAGTTGGAGCGAGACGCTAATAATGGCTTCAGTCTCAGGAATGCGCTGAGACGAACCGAACTGCCTCAGAATGCGGTCCGGGTAGATGTGAACTGTCCAGTAAAGGGACAAGATCACAAGATAACGAGCTTGGTCCCTCTTGGCCAACCCCGTCAGCTTGGAAAGGAACCACCAAGCAACCGTCCATCTAATCAATGGGCCACCGTGGAACACCAATTCCTCGTCCCAGTAAGCTCGATTTATATGGTGATTTGAGCTTATCCGGCGCCCCCTAGAACTGATTTGGCTGCTACGGTAGTTGGGAACGCTCGGAGGAGGCTCTATGATCGATAAGCGCTCCGACAGCCAAATCTGCAAAAAGTATACGCAGGATTTATGAGCAATGAAGTGGTTCGCTACAGCCCACTCGATCGAGTACACCATCTGACTCGATCGAGTAAGGCTCCCTAAGACAACCAGAAGCTCGTCAGGTGTGACACTCGATCGAGTACACCATCTGACTCGATCGAGTAAGCCCTTCACAGACCGGCAGAAACACTTTACAGGCATCACTCGATCGAGTGATAGGTCCACTCGATCGAGTGACTTACGGACCTCAAGAAGCCGCGAAACAAAATAAGAGAGAAAAGCAAAATTGAAAAATCGAGAGACATATACCTGCAGAATAAGGGTGCTCCCCGTCAGTTGCCGGGTTGGGTCAAGTCGCCTAGCATCCAGACCCATGATGAGTTCCCCAGTGGCTAGCCAGGCAGGGCTATGACCAGTCTCCATCTGGTCAACCACTCCAATCAGCCTAATTTGACCCACGCATGAGTCAGCATCCATCAACCCCTCGAAAACGTAGCGGTGCAACATGCAGAACGCGAAAGCCCTACGCCTGTGAGAAGGCGTAGCCCTTACATCCTGGCTGTTCATGATATTGTCAGCCAAATCAAAGAGGGAGACAGTATCTCCCCGCACCATTCGATCTGTCTCAGCATGAGACAGACCTAGGAAGTCCCTCAGTCTTCTCCTCGGGTCCGGGTAGAACGGAGGGATGGCGGGACGAGCAACAGGGCTCCAACCCCCGATAGCTGCAATCTCCTCGGGAAGAGGGCATATTTCTCCCCGCGAGAACGCAAAGACGTGGTGGGTAGTATCCCAAAGCGCCAAACAAGCATCCAAAAAGTGTGAATCAGGCACCAGACGCCTAAGAGGAAATAGGCTGATAATCCCCATTTGGGTCAGCTGAATCCTATCCTCGTCCCGAAAGTGCTGGGACCAGGCAAAAAGCATTGAAGTGAGATGTTAAATACCCATGGCAGGAATTTGATTTCTCTTGAAAGACTGAGAGATTTTTTAAGAGAAGAAGAGTTTTGATTTGAGGTGCAGTAAGTTGAAGCAGGAAGACCTGTATTTATAATAGGGAAGCCTGGCAGTAACCCTGACTAACCCTGCCTCCTCAGTAAATTGGGCCCCAGCATGCGCAGGCCTGACTTCAACCCAGAATAGGAATCTAGTTATCCTGAGCTTTCCTAAATCCTTTCTAAAAATTCCTTAAGTTCAAAAAAAAAAATCTTTCTCGAAAATTTCAGCCTTTTAATCCAGTACATCTTCCCCAGCACAAGTCGGTGTTTTGCCTATGTGTTACATGCAATTTATCATGTGTCAGCATACAGGTACACCCCAAGACTTCAGAAGCAAGTCTCCACGCGACCACCTCACTCCCCAGCGTGAGTCAACATTTATCCCAGAATGCTACAGTCAAAGCCATGATGTATCAGCATACGAGTACTCCTACACCTCCAAAAGCAAGTTTTACTCCCCAACGGAGCTACCACCGGCAGGACAGGTATGACCCTCTGCTTGTGGCTGGCGAGCCCTTCACGCTAGTCTACTGGACTATAAACGACCCGACCGGAAGGCTGCCAGGTCGTAATCTGCGATTGGCCTGGTAGCTACTCTGACTTTCGCCTTGTCCAAGCCTCAGTCAGAGTGGGGGCTCTGTAGACACCCGCATTTTGCCTGCTAGTGTTTATAGCAGTTCCCGACAAACACCCGATGATGATCGGACGCAAACGTGACTTAGTATACCCGGATTTGGACCCGAAATCAATAATATCTGACATGGACTTTTAGCGGAGTAATAATCTCACAAAACAGACCTCAAATTCAGGCCCAGTGGGTCGTTCCGAGCAAAATAAGACTAATTTGGGCCAAAACCGACACCAAAAATAAATCCCGTCTTTTGGCGACCGGGTCAAAACCCGGTCAAAGACGAACCCGTCACAAAAACAGCCCAAGTACACCTTCTAGAAGATGGCGCCCATTTCTATTTTCAAAAAAGATTACACAATCAATCAAGTCAACCCTTTCCTCTTTTATCTCGATTTACCTAACCCACTCGATCGAGTGGATTGACCCACTCGGTCGAGTGGAGCGTCAAAAACCGGATCAGGCCCATTTTCTAGAGCACTCGACCGAGTGCACTAGGGCCACTCGATCGAGTGACCCTAGGTCGTGGGGTAAACTCTATAAATACCCCCTCAAACCCTTTGCATTTCAAGTTTTACCTAATGCAAAATTACACTAATCTTTTACCCTAATCCTTCTACACTCTACACTCTACAACCCAAAGCAAACATACACACAAACCGAGTCCCTTGTCCCTCGAAAAACCGACATTACCACCCACACACACACACACACCATAACTTACATACATCCTCGATACTCCATAGTCTCGTCACTATTCGCGAGTCCATTTCCGAGGTCCTTACTAAGCATGTATGTTGAGGGTGTCCTAAACCCCATTTCGATCTTTGTCTTCTTTATTTTACGTTTTTTTGTATTGTTAATATTATACTTATACTAGTATTGTAACTCTAACACACTAACTCTAACATCCTAACCTTTACATTTTCGCATACTAACTTTTCTATTTCGCGTTTCTAACACATTACTATCATACCGCGTATATATATATATTAATACCGAAAATTCGGTTTCGGATGCGTTTGACTATAATTGTCGCCTAAAGTCCGTCTAATCCCTTTACGAGCAACGACGGAGGTGGAGCCCTTTCGAGGAGCCCCGCCCCAATGTACTCAAGGGCATGACGTGATCGCGACTAATCGTAGTTGAACATATTCGATCCCATTTTAATTAGTACGGAACCCGTTGATACGAAAACCGACATCTCATAACCCGAAAGGGTTAGTTCCGATGTCGTGACGTAGAGGGATGCATTCCGTTACTAATTCAAATTTTCTAACGTAAACGTTTCATAAAATCCCGACAACGGTATTATAATCGTACATGTACACGATTATAGTACCGGAGGTCGAGTTAGATTCAAATCGTGCGATATTTGTATTTAACTCGACCGACCGTCGTTTTCAACCTCAAAAACGAGATGAGTTGACACTCGTACAGGAACTACTCGACCGAGTGCATGGGCCACTCGATCGAGTAGCGTCCATCAGGCTGGACAAACCCTTTTTCGAGGGGCTACTCGACCGAGTGCTTAGGCCACTCGATCGAGTAGCGTCCATAACACTGGGCAGAAACTTTTTTGAGGACGCACTCGACCGAGTCAGACCATGACTCGACCGAGTGGGTCTTGTAACCCAGAAAACCGAGGGCCTTGACACACACTTTCAAGCCTCGTCCTCTTATCGACATTAGTCATCACGTGTAAAGACTATCACGTGACTATTCTATTTTCAAAACCATGCACATCACGACTTTGATCGATTCTTCGACGTGATAAGTCGGGACAAGGCATCGAGGCATAGGATCGGGCTAGCATCACGCTTAGGCCCTATGTCTCCGTCCTTCGTTTGATGTACAATATAATGTATATTTAAGCGGGGTTAGTCCACTTACACATTTCGCGGTCAAGCTTACATATGGGTCGTCCCTAACTTTTATTTATTTATTATACTATTCCTATATCGCTTATGTAATTTTTGTATTGGCCGGGTTGTATTTCCGCCCGTGTAACTTGTACGTTATTTACGTTTGAGTTTCATTTATTTACTTGCTTATCGCTTTATAAATGAACCTCGCATGCTAAATTATTTCGACTATAACCAAGATGCATTAAATGACGTAGTTAACCAATAACTCATATGCTTAGCCCAAAAACGCTGTTTGCATATCATTTAATCGTTTTACTAGCGCGCTCACACGAACACGAACGATGTCTTAGTAGAGGCCGCCATGTGCGGGCGGGGTTGGGTGTCCTTAGTGGGCTTCCCAACACGTACCCTCACCCCTTACTCAGAACCTTTGGTTTCCGGATGCCCGAAACCCTTGGCGCACGAGAGTCATTCTATACACGAAAGCCGGTTTATACGGTATCGGTATTGCAATGCAAAGGGACGAGCCCAATGAACTCTGAAATCGAAGTGGGCTTACTTTGTGTATAGCCCATGACGACATAGAGTGGGCTCGTATGGTTCCGAATAACCACAAAATTCGGTGGCGACTCCATTTTGACTTAAATTTCGAACCCGAGAACAATCTTACCACGAGATTCATTCGCCTACCCAAACCCGCGCGTGGCCGCGTCGGGGTGGACCTACGTCATGTCCACAATTTGGTATATCGTGTTGTTGTTGCTTGTATGTTATTGTTTTTGCAGAAATAGGTTGTTAATAAAACGATATGTTATGAGATGAAAGTAGAGGATTGGCGACCGATGGTGGTCGCCATTTTTTCCCAGCGGCGACCACTATCGATCGCCAAATTAGCAATTGCTGGTTGCCAAATTCGGCTACTAATAGTAGTCGCCAAATTTGGCGACCGACCGTGCTCGCCAGATTCTTCAAATGACGACCAACTCGGGCGACGGACAATGGCGACCACAGTCGGTCACCAATATGAATATGGCGACCGAAAACGGTCTCCATTGTCAGACGCACGAAGCCTGTATTCTTGTAGTGAAAGGAGGCAAATTGAATTTGGTGTAAAAGCAAAGGATTTAAAAAGGGTAGAATATGAAAATTCTCGAAAGATTCGTTAAGATTTAGTAAACGCTCGTTAGAAAAAAGTAATTTTGTTATTTATTGAATAATGACTATTTCAATAACAATTTGCGAAAAACATTTTTTTTCAACAAACTCACGATTTAAAACGTCATTTTCAAAGTAAAATCAGACGATATAACTAAAATAAGGAAAGGGAAAAGTTGGAAAAAAAACAGCCAAAAGAGCATTGTATAGTAAAAATCGGAGCAATACTTAGAAAAAATGGTTCTAACCTCATTTCTTTCGTGAGCCGACTTACGACTCGACCCATTTGTCACCTAAAACCTAATCCCCTACCTCATTATCTTGACTTAAGAATAATCCATAGTCTATCTCCGTCTTCTTCCCTGTTTAGTTCCGACGAACCCCTATCGTCGCTGTCGCCGCTGATCGACAAGAGGTAACTCCGTTCTTCTTCCCTAATTTTTGTTCATGTGCCAGTTCGCTTTGGTTGTGTTTGTTGTTCTTCTTAATCGTATTTCGTTGCTGTCGCTCTTCGTCTTTCTTCTCGTCCCTTCCCTTCAGACCTGTTTCTCGTCCTTTATCCCCTGTATTCTCTCGTTATTCTTTTTTCGCTATTGGGTCGCTGCTGTCATCCTTTGTAATTGTTGTTGCTTTTTTCGACTAGTGCTTGTTATTGCTACTCTTATCGTTGCTCACTACTGCAAAACATGACATAGACATGGGTCGTTTTAACTAATAGACATGGGTTTCGCGACCCATGTTAAGTTGAGTGACATCTATTGTCCAATACTTAGACGTGGGTCGTATGTCCTATGTCTATCTAAAACATAGACACAGGTTTTTCAATTAGCCCATGTCTTTATAAAATTAACCCATTTCTATAAAAACTATAGACATGAGTTTTTTGTTCGCCCTATGTCTATTATAAATATAGACATGGGTTTTTTGTTCGCCCCATGTTTATTGTCATAGTACAGACATGGGTTCTTTGTTTGCCCCATGTTTATTGTCATAGTACAAGCATGGGTTTTTTGTCTGCCCCATGTTTATTGTCATAGTAATCAGTCCGAAAATGATATCAATTATTAATGCTTTCTGTATTTTTTATAAGAAACTGCAATCCGACCGAAACCAAAATAAATCTCATAAATTATACAACACCCAATTGGACGATCAAACGTTCCATATTTCATAAAAGTAGTCATCATCCCAAACAAATAAGTAGCTAAGATAAAAAAACTACACAATTACGCGATGTACTAATAATAAAATCTCTTCCTACTACAGCCAATCTTTTTAGCTAATACATTGAATACTACATGCATGTCTCCTACTTCTAATTTTGAAGATAATAGTTAGCCCACAAATCGCGAACCTCATCGATGTGAATACATGGCAAGTACTTTGAAGTGCTGCAACAATTTCAATATAATTGAAAGCGAATACTTCAAGAACATAAATACTTTGATTATAACATAGAGAAAATGTGTATGTGCTCGAAGTCTTATTACCTTATCAATAGTTCCCTTCAAATTAGAAGAAGTGATTAAGTCGGTCATGTACTTCATTATGTAGTAGCCACATTCTGTGTTACCCGGCTGACAAGCACACTATAGCAACATATATACCAATATCAACAATTCAATCACAAACAAGAACCAACAAGGCAACATGCATCAAATCCGATCAATAATTAGCAAAATTAATTGCGGGTTTTGAAGGATTAGTAATCTGCAAATCATAAACTAATAATCTGGTACGAAAAAAGAGCAACAAACCAAGGCAACTTCATCTCCTGTAGCGTATTTGCCAACATTCCTTTCCAACAGCTTCTCTTAAGCCGATTTGATGGGAAAAAACAAAAAACAGGTCAACTCGCTGCACAAGATCAATAGTAATTGAATTACGTGCTTGACATCTTGAACAACGCTAAACAAAGACGTAATCTTTCTAAAACGTCCAAAATTGACCCTCCTTAAGGAATTGATAAGATAAGATGACATAACAATTTGGTCTTGGGGATATAAGTGAATATCTATTTTAGAAATCCATTTCACCTTGGCTCTAGCCTCCCGTTTCAAAAGCGTCAAGACTAGATAAACCTCACCAACTCGCACAACAAAATTCGAGGTGCAAGCCAATGTCATGAAGTGTAAGCTTATCGACAAAGCCTTTCCTGATATGGTGCTGGGCCCAAGATATTTTCTCGTCAGTCCCAAGTTTTTCTTCAATATAATTCTGCATCCGAAAAAAATGAAAGTACTACCATCTCACGCATTGATATACTAATGAAAGATACATGGAGAAGAGCACGGAAGATTATAACTAACCACCACTGTAAGATTCTGGAACGCTGTATGTTTGAGGCGACAATATTTGCAGCCTTGAACAGAAACCAAATATGGATTAGATAGACTTGATATCAAACAATCACTAACCAATTATGAAATTAGTGAAACCCCAATCCCGGCTTAGTGGCTTGGTATGCGTGATTTCTTACTTCTATTTACAAGGGTTTTCCACGTATAAATTGCTGTGTCTGTGTTCTATATTTTCATTTGTTAAACTGCATTTAAACCTGATACACATTCCAAAGTTGATACTAGATAACACAATCTTTGCAGATTTTTGCCCAAACAGTAAGACCCCAGTATTTACACCAAGTATACCTAATTGAGTGCTCTTTTCTGAAGATCCTGAAGCAACAATGGGTTTTCAGGAAACTTGCCTTCCAGATACTGTACAACATAAAAACGGATACAGTCACCAATATCTTGGGCGACTAAGAGCTTACGACAAGAGTTGTCAAACTCTTTTTAACAACGAAATCAAGAAAAACCAATAAAGCAGGGAACTGACCATTATTATTGCAAAGGAATATGCAATAACAACATCCTCATCCACCAACACCAGCACATAGCCGAGAGGGTTTAGTTTCATAAACTCTGTTAATTAACAAAAAAAACAAGTGAACCAATGAGATTAGGACATAAGCTCAACACCTTAAACAGACCGATGCCCACCAGACACCTCATTCGTTAAGTTTAAAATGGTTTTTTAATATTATTTGCATCAAATCCGATCAATATACCAACTTCTGATCTGATCGGAACATATATAGGGTGGAAACCTGGTGATAGTGAATGCTGCGAAGAATTTCTTGACGATGGTGTATCGAAAAAACAGAGTTCAGATGTCCTGTTATGTTCAGGCAAAACACCTGCATTGCGTGTATAATTTACGAATCTCAGTCATTTGTTTACCATCGCCTTAAAGAACGAAAGCAAATACGGAGTACAAATAATGAAGGAAATTAAATGTGGTGGAAGGGTTAACCAAGGGAGGTAGAAAAAATTGAACGCTGGCAGGAAATTAAGGGTGGTTTCATAGGTGATCTCCTCGTCATCTCCCACCTTTATATGTGGTATTGTGAATATAACTGTATTAAGCTTATAAATCTTCAACACTATAAGTAATAAACACGAGAATAATATCGAGTCCAGGCTAACATAAGAATGTCAACAACAGCTACTCGTATACTGTTTTCAAACAAATGAAACAGTCGGGCTAGAGCAAACATATAAAAAAGACATAGAAACGTAGATAACAGTCCTACAGTTTTCAAACTAATGAACCAATCGAACTAGAGCAAACGACATAACAAAAACATATGAATGTCGATTACAGCTACGGAGTATATAGTTTTTAAACTAATGAAACAATCGAGCTAGAGCAATCAACATAACAAAAACAGGTGAAATTGTAAATGTAAATAACAGACCCACAGCTTACAAACAAGTTAACCACTCGAGCTAGAGCTAGAGCTAGAGCCAATGATATAACAACTCTACAGTTTTCAAACTAAAAACTCGAGCTACATCAAACGATATTGTAAAAACATATGAAAGTAGTAAATAACAGCCCTACAGTTTTACTAATGAGACACTCGACCTAGAGCAATTCGAATGTATTAGTAGACACTCGACAAAGACATGTGAACGTAAATAACAGCCCTACAATTTTCACACTACTGAAACGCGAGCTAGAGCAAACGATATAACAAGAACATACGAAGGTAAATAACAGCCCCACAGTTTTCAAATTATGAAACACTCGAGCTAGATCAACATACAGGCTACAGTTTTCAAATTAATGAACCACCCGTTATCGTCTTGTTTCCATTGTACCCACCCTAACAACAACAAATAAAATTCAATGCTAAGCTCTCATTTTCTAATGCAATCAAACTAGCATCCATATCCTAAACTTCACGGTTCAATTGAGCTGGAAGGTTCGCAAATTCACCAAATGAAGGATCATATGGAAGGAGAAATTCAGCAAATCAATCTTGGCACAAATTGAATTGGTGGATAGATTAGTGAAATTAATGTCAAAATGTAGGATAATCACCTGATCCGAAGACAAATTATTCTTCGCACAAATTGATTACGAGTCAAATAGACTTGAGTTAATGCTGCGTCTCAGGAGCTACAGCTTTGAATCATAAGTGAAGTGATGCTGCGTCTCAGGAGCTACAGCTCGATTTTCTAGGGTTTCAGGAAGATTTTCCCCCAATTTCGAATGGAATTGTTGATTTTGCAGAAAAACTGGAAATCTGAAGAAAGTGAAGTGATGATGACGACGATGATGAAGTTAGGAGGGAGAATGCCAGATTAAGTTATGCAACTCCGACTCCAGATTAAGTGATTTTGCGATGGCCACCTAAACCCTTCTTAAACCAAGTTATGCGTCCGCGTGACGGAGTGACGGAGAATGCCAGATTAAGTATACCGGATTGAAAGAAGCGATTGAGTGACGGAGTGATTGAGTATGCCGGATTGAAGAAGAGATTGAAAATTATTGAGGATTAGGTATTGAAGAAGCGTTTTCGTTTCATGGCTGCACTTCGATTGAATATTATTGAGGTTTAGGTGAAATGAAAAAAGAAAAAAGAAAGCTGCTTAGGATGTAGGTTTACTAGTTTAATAGGAGTAATAGAATATTATTAGTTTGTTAGGACAAATAGAATAGACATGGGTCACTATTTTATTAGTATTATATCAATATACATGGATTTCTTGTGTGCCCTACATCTATTCATATATTGTAGACATAGGTTTTACTTTGACCTATGTCTATAATTTATAGACATGGATTTTAATTTTGACCTATGTATATTCTCTTTTATATACATAGGTTTTTCAAATAACCTATGTCTATTAAAAATAGATGTGGGTTTTTCTTTTAACCTATGTCTATTAGGTCATGTCTATGACTAATTTTGTAGTAGTGGCTGTCTATTTTGTTGTCGTTTCATTAATGTCTCGCTGCTTGTGTTTGTCACTACTACCGTTGCTCGGTTTTAGTGATGTTCTGTTCGTGTTACAGTTGCTGTTGCTACTGCAATTCTTGACTTATTGTTGCTGTAGGATCCTTCGTTTTGTGAGTCAATTTCAAGTCAATTCATGCCATTGTGCTATCGGGTTTATCAACTCGATTAAGTTTGGTCTTCGTTATTCTATTTTGACACATCGATTCCTTTTTTCCGTCTTGTGTCGAGTACTCTTATCTCCTTCTTCTTCTCTTATCTCGAGTTTGAGTATCGCTTTATTCGACCCATTCGTGCCTGTTTTAACTTTCCTCCTTGTTATTTGGGTTTATCAAGTTTACCCGAATCCAAACCTTGTCTCATTTTTTTTGTTTTGTCGACTCCATTTTCATGTTGGAGCATGCTTAGAAAAACTATTGATTCCACAACTTGGAGCTTAAAGGTGCTACTATTGATGTTGGGGTTTAGACTACGCAAGTAGAACAAGTTCATTGATGACTTTCACTCAAGGTAACTTTAGGGCGTTACTCGGTATTATATCGTATGTTGAGTAGTAATGTGTAGTAAATATTTTACCTTCGACTTTCTAATTTTTAGCTACGTATTATTTTTAAATGTATAATTTCAAGGCTTGTGCCTTATAAATATTTTTTACAACTATTCGATATTGTTTTATAAATCGTTAGTAATTTTTTTATTACTGCTTCACCTTAATTGTTATTTAAACAAGTAAAAGTTATGTCTTGACCCGAGTGGGGATAACATTTATCTTCTGCATGTCCATGAAGTTTTGAAAAATCCAAACATCTCAGAGATAGATAGAGAGGTAGGAATTTCTTGAACGAATTGCACTCCTTTGAATAAGTTAGGAGTCCATTGATGAGAAGGGGCTGGGGAAAGCTTGAACCCAATTCCTACAGTGATGAATATAAGCGCAATTGAAATTCTCGGGGAGTTATACATTTGTATATTTATAAGACCGTTCACTATTTCTTGAAGCTCGATCTCCCGAATTTGGAGTATCCGATTTTCACGCAATTCACAGGGTTCAACAAGCAATCGATATTTCACGAGTTATATTATTTTGTTGTTTATCGTGACACAAGTAACTAAATAATATATTTCGTTAAGTTATCATTTTAACGCAAAATTGTATTTTAATATAATAATCAAGATTTGTATACTTGCTTAATAAATTAATTTTCGTTTTACGACTTGCGCGTTGTTAATTTCCAATTTTCTTTTGGGACTAGGGCTCTTATGTTAATTATTGGGCAAAAATGCCTACAAAGTATTTGCAGTTCATGATGTGAAAAGTTGTTTATTTTTCTTCATTTGTTGAAAGTTGGGCTTCCTTTCAAAAAATTCTATTTATTATATTTAATTTAATATAGGTTGCAACAATTGTGGCACAACCTGGCCTCATGTTGTAAGAGGTAGGGGTAGAAAGTTGTTGCCATCTGATGTTGCATAATATGTTATTGATAGAGGCTTTTCTCCAGATCTCATTTTAACTGCCAAGCGTGCCAATGAGGTGATCATAGTTTTTTTATACTCCCTCCGAGTCCGATTTATCTTTCCCTTTGCCTTTTGAATGAAAATTAAGGAGGTATAAATGCGTGGCTCAAAAAGAAAGAGGAAGAGAGAAATGTAAGATTGACTATAGGCCACATACTATAGTTTTAAATGGAAAGAGAGAAGATAAATCAGACTTGGAGGGAGTATTTTATGTAAATAATCTTATTTGGATATTAAATCTTTCACACAAATCATTTATTATTGTGGACATGACATAGGTCCACCTCGACGCGGCCACGCGCGGGTTTGGGGAGGCGAATGAATCTCCATATGAGCATGGATCGAATTGAAATTTAAATCGAAGTGGAGTCGCCATCGAACTTTGTGGGAGTTTGGGCCCGTTCGAACCCACTCTATGTCGTAGTGGGCCGTGTACAAAATACGGCCCATTTCCGATGTCAGAGTTTATTGGGTTCGTCCCTTTGCATTTTGATACCGATACCGACTTGATCGGATACCGTGTATTGAATGACTCTCGTTGCCAATGGTTTCGGACATCCGGAAACTAAGGTTCTGAGTAAGGAGTGAGGGTACGTGTTGGGAAGCCCACGAAGGACACCCAACCCCACCCGCACATTAGCGGCCTCTACTAGGATATCGTTTGATGTTTTAATACGCGTGTTAGTTGAACGATGAAATGATATGCAAACATTGTTTTTCCCTAAACATGCGAGAATTGAATGGGTTGCTAATGCAACTAAAATTTAACGTCAAAGTTGTATTTTAGCATGCGAGGTTCGTTTTAGTCTAATAAAACAAACGAAAAGAAAAGAAATTGCTACAAACACGAACAAACAAGTTAGTAACGATTGAATAATAAAAATAAATATTATAATATGCATGATTTTGAAAAGTTTAATTCACGTGATGGATTAACACGTGTTGACCGATGTCAAAAAAAATAAAGTCGAGATCTGAAAAGACGCTGTTTTGTCTAAAAAACGATGTTCGAAGAATAATAAAAAAACGAAGAATGTGTTGCGTTTCAGCCGGCCGCGCGGCTCGCCCGGGGTGCGTGCGACTCGGGCCCCGGCCTATTTTCGAAGTTGATTTTTTTGAAAATCGATGATTAAATCGCGTACAAATATCGCATAATTCGTACTCGATTCAATATTTTCGATATTCGTCGTATTCGATATTCGATTATGAAATCGATATCAAATGTTCGGAATAATTTTGGAAAACATGAAAAGAAAAGGTTTTGAAAAATCATTTTGTAGAATTAGAAAAACGATCCTTAAGGAAAAAAAGTAGAGAAAACGAAGAAAGAGGCCGCGGTGTCCAGGCTCCCGCGCGAGTCGCCTGGGAGGGGCGCGACTCGCGTGGGTTGCTGTCTCGGCTCGTTTATTTTCGAAAATCGTTAATTTCGATAAATCGCGTACAAATATGAATTAATTTATACTCGATTTATACTTTCGATATTCGTCGTATTTGATATTCGATTATGAAATCGTTATCGAATATTCGGAATGACTTTTAGAAAAAGTTTTATAAAATTGTTTTGAAAAAGAATTCGAACGAAAAGAAAAGAATGTTAATTCTCTCCGCGTTAAAATCATCGTATTTTGTAAAAAGAAAATGTAACGATTTTTTAGCATCAACGAGATTTAATTTAGTTCTTGTTAGATACGATATTCGATTAGAGAATCGATATCATATTTTAAGAACATTTATATATGAAAATAATTTTGTAGTATCGATATTAGAAATAAATAAAAAAATGCGACGACTGACCCGTAAAACAAAAATCGACCGACGAAAAAAATAAGAAAAGACGAGAAAAATACGAGAGAAAGGAGAAGTCGGGTTTGATTTTACAACCTCAACCTACATGCTTTGTTTAATCGGATCAGGGCTCGTCGGAATGTGGCTAAGGCATGGGAGCGTCGAGTTAATGTTGGTGAGTTATGGTGGTTGGTTGGGACGTGTAAGAAGGGTATCGGGTCTAAGGGCCGGTTCCTTCGAGTCTCGGATGCACTAAGTGTAAGGAGTTTATGTTTATGTGTGAAAAGTTGATGTTGTAGGTGTGTATGAATGTCTCAAACGTCGGGAGTTGATTGTGTTGTGTAATTGTGTTGTGCAAGGGGCCTATTTATAGGAAAGTTCCCGACCTTGGGTAGGAGAAGTGTTTGGGTTAGAACTACCGCTTAGGATAGGAAACGTAAGAAGCTGAGAGGAACGAGAATTCCACTTGCTTGGCGAAGAAGCAAGGAATTCGGCTGGAAGAGGGCTGCTCGGCCGAGTATTTGATACTTGGTCGGGTGTTTGATTCGGTGTTCGGATAGAATTCCTACTTGAGATCGAATTCTACCTTTAATGGAATTGTTTAATATTTGTGTAGCTGATGTTTGTAGTATTCGAGTCCAGGCCGGACTCGTGAGGTATCACGGTTGATCCATGTGTCTCGAAAAAAAAATTCTCCGACTGGGTTTCGACTCGGTCGTAAAAAGACGGTTTTGCCCCTGGTGTTGGATTCGACCCAAATTAGTCTTATTTGACTCGAAATGACCCACTGGCCCTGAATTTGAGGTCTGTTTTATGAGATTTGTACCCCGTAAAAAGCCCAAGCCAAATGCCAATGATTCTGAGCCCATTTTCGAGTATGTTAAAGCATGTTTGCGTCCGATCATCATCGGGTGTTTGTCGGAAATTGCTATAGACACCTGGCAGTAAAATGTGGGTGTCTACAGAGCCCCCACTCTGACTGAGGCTTGGACAGGGCGAAAGTCAGAGTAGCTACCAGGCCAATCAAAGATTAAGACCTGGCAGACTTCCGATCGGGTCGTTTAAAGTCCATTAGACTCTGCGTGAAGGGCCCGTCGGCCACAGACTAGAAATGTACCTGAGCTGATGATGATGACTCCATGGGGAATTGGACTTTGTCGTATAAGTCTTGGGTGCGCCCATATATGGGCTCATCTCGTTAAATGCCGCTGGGGAGTTATGTGAATTGCACGGTGTTGAATTGTACCTGTATAAGTTACATAAAATTTTGCATGCAACATGTAGGCGAAACAAATATGACTCGCGCTGGGGAATAAAAATTTGAGAAAGGTTTTGAGTTTTGGATTTGAAAGAGTCTTGAAAATTAGAGAATTTTTGACTCTGAAAAGGAATAGGAATGCTCGGGATGACTTGGCTAGATCCTAGGATAGGGCCTGTATGCTAAATCTTCTGGGATTAGGAATCCTTAGGTGATGAGGAGAATCCGGTTTCATGCTATAAATACCCTCTCCCCGCTTCACAATTTTTCATAATTCCCACTCTTCCTTAAAGAAAAAACAAGCCCTGAGAATCTTATTCTTTCTTTTAGAAATCTAATTATGGGAATCGACCGATTAATTGGAATGCTGCAGGAGTTGTCCCGATATTTCAGAGACGCGAAAAGTCATTCTGAATCAGAATGGTGTCACCCAGTTATTCACGATCCACCAGATGCAAGTAGACCGTCACTTTTTGGATGCTTGCTTGTCCTACTAGGACGATACTTATCACGTTTTTGGTTTTCCTCGAGGCGAAATCTGTCCTATCCCTGAGGAAATTGCTGCTGTAGGAGGCTGGAATCCCATACTTCGCCCTGCTATCCCGTTTTCAGTTCATGATCCGAGGAGAAAACTACGGGAATTTTTAGGACTTTCTCACATGGAGGTATCCCGTATGCTGGAAGGAGATACCGTTTCCTTGATTGATTTGGCTGAAAAATTTATGAACCCAGATGACGTCCGGGTAAGGCCGGTCCATAGCCGTAGGGCCTTTACTTTTTGTATGCTCCATGTTTATGCCTTCGAAGGTCACATGGATTTATTATCTTGCATGGGTCACGTCCGACTTTTTACTATGGCTGACCTGATGGAAACGGAGCACAGTCCGGCTTGGCTGATTACAGGAGAGATTATCCAGGATTTGGATAATCGTAAAAGGGATCCGTCGACCCGGTTGACTGGGAGTACCCATCTTTTACAGGTATATAGATTTTTTGATTTTTTTTAGCGGTTTTTTGACAACTCGCGATTTCGATTTTTCAGCTTTGGCTATTCGAGAGACTATCGATCATTGATCCTCCCCTTGACGTAAGTCGATACCGCCCCAATCAGGTGATGACGAGGAGACAGACTGTTGACTTTTCTCGCCTCAATACTCAAAAATACTGGGACGAAGTGCCGTCTTTCCACGAAGGCCCATTGATCCGGTGGACCGTTCCATGGTGGCCCATTTACGTTCGGACCGGCTTAGAGTCTCGAGATAGGGCTCGATATCAGGCTATCCTATCTTTTAGACAAACAATTCACCTCTTTCCCGATCGCATACTTAGGCAATATGGTCGGGTCCAAAGAATCCCGGAAATCGAGGCGGTCGTGAGTGAATCACTCAACTGACGGACGTAAATGTGTGATACTTGGATGCAAAGGTGGTACACTCGAGCTACTTGGCCCGTTCCCAAGACTCCTCACTTGATCTGGGTATCCGATTCTTATGTTAAATGGACAAAGGCTGATTCTGCTAAAGCCCGAGCTGCCCTGAAGACTGATGAGGCTTTCGACCTGTTGCGTCGGGAACAAGCTAAAGATAATAGAAACTTCTTTGACGAAGGTGCTACTCCGGCAAGTCAGAAAGGGAAATCTAGGACTCAGACTGAAGGGTCCAGTACTAAAGGTGCACGGGGGAAAGTGAGCCCCCCAGACGGACTTAGAAAGGAGACTTGGCCCAAGATTGGCGGTCAAGGACCGACTTGGTCCTCGAGACAGACTTCCCGAGCCCGTACGGGCTCGGCTTGGGCCAGTGACAATGGCAGAAGACCCATTGTTGAAGAAACGAGTTCAAGCAAAGGAAATTCCCCTTGTGATTAGGAAACGTTCGCCCCCGCCCCGTCGGCCTCCGGCTCCGCGTGATCCGAAGGATAAGGGGAAAGGAAAAATGTACGAGTAGTCTCCTAAATTTATTATTTAAGTATTACTACTATTTTTGTGATGTTATTTTTTTTTTTGTGATGTATTTTGAAATTTCCGAATTTATCGGTGTTTTATAATAAAAGACATATTAGTGAATACCGTTCCCGTCTTTTCGTTATTGTAGCGGTTGTACCCTTTTGAGGGGTTGCCTACGTATCCATAATTAATGGAATCAAACCTTCCGTAGTTCAGACATTTTTTTTTGCAATTTTCGAAATACATCAAGATTATTAATTCGAGATGTGTGACGGTAGAATGAGTAATCCTAACTTATTGACTTGCTTAAAATTTTGAAAAAGACAAATTTTTATAATTTTTTTGCAAATGACATTGAGGTAGGGTTTAAGGGTAGTAACGCTTCAACTGGTCCAAGTTGGTTGGGTTGACGAACTCGTTCCCGTCCAAGTCTGTTAGCATTACTGCTCCTCCTGAAAAGATTTTCTTCACTAGATATGGCCCAGCCCAATTGGGTTTGAATTTTCCCCTTGAGTCAACTGGTAGCAAAGCTCGAACGGATTTTAGGACGAGATCGCCCTCTTTGATATTTCTGGGCCTAACCCTTTTGTTAAAAGCCCGTTGGATCCTTTTTTGATATATCTGAATATTATTCAGGGCCCGAGATCGCCGTTCGTCCAAGAGGACTAGCGAGTCATATCGGGCTTAGACCCAATCTGCTTCAGGTACCTGACTCTCGAGTAGAATTCGGAGGGATGGTACTTCTAGCTCGACTTGTTGGACCGCTTCCATTCCATATGTCAGATAGTATGGAGTTGCTCCGGTTGCGGTGCGAATTGATGTTCGATATCCCCATAGGGCGAAAGGTATCTAGTCGAGCCAATCCCGGTAATTCTCAGCCATCTTTTTAAGTATGGTGACAATTGTTTTATTGGCTGCCTCTACCGCTCCATTTGTTTGGGGACGGTAAGGCGAAGATGTATGCCTTTGAATTTTGTACTGCTGAAATCCAGACTACCATGCGTACTCTGGAAGTTATGGCCCAAGAGCCTAAGGAGGGTTTCACCAAATACCTTCAAAGGTGGCGGACCGAAAGTGTTAAGCTGGTTGACAAACCCAACGAAAAAGTTCTAGTGGAGGCCTTTGTCAAAAACCTCCTCCCCGCTTACCGAGTCCATCTCAGGTACGCCATCATACCCGATTTCGCCACTTTGACCGAAATGGGTACTAGAATCGAAGACGATCTAAGGCTAGAGAACCTTACTAAGGCCTCTACCAAAGGGTATCAAGGATCCAGTTCCTCCTCCAGCAAGCCCGCCACCACAACGGCGGCCCGAAGCATTTTTGACGAGGTAAACTCACTTGACACCTCAACCAAGAAGAATACTCCGAATCGGGTATTCACTGACATAGGAACAACCTATGCTAATGCCTTACAAAGGCTATCTTCGAAAGGCCTAATCCAACCGATAGGCCCAACTCCGAAAGTTCCCGTAGAAAAGCGGTCTAAAATCTACAACATACAGGCCTATTGCCACTATCACCAAGGCAATGGGCATGACACGGAGAAATGCTGGAAATTGAAGCATCTTATCCAAGATCTGATCGAAAATGGGAAGATACCGCTACCCAGTGACAAGCCAAGTAACAAAAAAATCCTCTTGCTACTCATGCCATTTTTACTAGAGAGGTAGTTGACTGCACTCATCTCATTTCCCCTTTCATTTCCCAAATCAACGGGATATGGAACGACGACGAGGATGATGTTTACCTGGCTAAAGGGGAGGCTGTCCCCGTCACTATCGAGGAAATCCGGAGGGCTAAAGCCAAAGCTCTGGCCGGTACACACACCATCACAGCCACTCCGGAAACCGTCACTGAACCTTCCAGGACGGAACTCGCTCCCGAAGAGCCAAACGCTGACACGGCCCTAGTCAGACAACTAAAAAGGGTCCGAACCGACATTACTATATGGCAGCTTTTGGTCAGCTCACAAGAGCATCGAGCAGCACTCACTAGGGCCCTTGATGAAATCAAGGTCGACTCATCGGTTACCCCCACCGAAATGGTAGCCACGATCCTGCCATACCTCAAGGACAAGTCTAAGGGAGAGGGCCCACTTATCACTTTCTCCGAGTCCGACCTTCCACCATTCAGGACCACTCATAACTTGGCCCTGTATATGACGGTAATCTGCCGAAACAAATATCTCCCGATGACCCTGATTGATGACGGGTCTGCAGTTAACGTCCTTCCTTTAAGGACAGCCAAGGCCCTCGGCATTACCGAGGCTGACTACGTTCCGACTGCAAAGACTATCCAGGCTTTTGATGGGAGCCCAAAATCAGTTGCTGGGGCCGTTAAACTAACCATCATAACGGGCCCGATCGAAAAGGAGTTAGAGTTACAAGTGATCGATGTTACCTCATCCTTCAACTTGCTACTTGGGTGACCATGGATTCACGCGGTCAAAGCTGTGTCTTCCACTCTTCACAGGAAGGTCAAACTACTTTTGCAGGATGGGATCGTCACTCTCGAAGCTACTCCCATAACTGTGTCAAGCTGCAACACCGCAGGCTCCGCCGACCCACGAGGATTCAACTTTGTGGGAATGATCGAAGAAGAATACCTTTTCCAGCCGTACTTCACCGTTAGCATCTATACGATGCTAGAGAACCTGGGTTGCCTACCGGGAGTCACATCAAGGCCATATCTTCCACCTGGGAAGATCACCGAAACCTTGAACAACGGGCAATCTCACCTCGGTCTAGGCTATACTATGGCGTCCGGCTACACGAACCAAACCAAGGCGGTCACGTTCGTCACCCCGGTATTCGAAACTGTTCAAACGGGACATGTGATCACTGATGAACTCGTGCGGGATCCCGTATCGACATATAATCTTATTTTGGATGAATTTAGCCACATGCTTAGCATTCAAAATCCGGTATGACTCGGCCTCGACCCATTTGGTGAAATAGTCGATATCCACTAAAATAAAGCAGTGACCCCCTGTCCCGGAAGGGTTCACTTATCCAATTATATCAATTTCCCATGTCGAGAATGGCCATGGTGATGTCATAGTATATAATTGGGATGATGGCATATGTTGTACATTAGCAAAGATCTGACAATTATGGCAGTGTTTGACGTATAATTGACAGTCAGTTTCTATGCTATTCCAATAATAGCCGAGTCTCGTGATTTTCCGGGCTAGCATATGGGCATTCATATGCAGGCCATTTTCACCATCATGTACCTCAGCCATGACTCTTTCGGCTTGCGTTTTGTCAATGCATCGGAGTAAAGCCCTCTGCGCTGTCTTCTTATATAACTGTCCATCATTTGTTCGGATGAACTGGGTTGCCCATCTTCGTAGGGCTTTCTTAGCCCGGTTTTAAGCTCCCGGAGGATATTCACCCGATGGTAAATAGGTCAGAATAGCCTGATACCAAGGTTCTGGATCAGTTATTTTGACATCTTGAATAGCGTGGATATATGGCGGCTCGGATCGTCTTTCGACGCAGATAGGCATGCTGGTTAGATGCGCTGGGATATTCAGTAAAGATGCCAATTTTGAAAGAGCATCTGCAAACTGATTTTCTTCCCGAGGTAGATAGATGTATTCTACCCTTTGAAATTGTTTTTCGAGAACCCTTACTCGTGCTTGGTAAGCTACGAGATTTGCGTTTCGAGTCTTCCATTTTTGTAGGGCTTGATTTATGACTAAAAACGAGTCACCGTGGACCCGGAGATTTGTTACTCCTAAATCAGCGGCGGCTTGCAGCCCGTGAATGCATGCTTCATATTCGGCTACGTTATTAGTCACGTCGAAATCTAACTTGATGGATAACGGAGTGTGTTCCCCTTGTGGCGATATCAGTAAATTCCCGACACCAAACCCTCGAAAGTTGGACGCCCCATCAAAATATAAATCTCATGTTTCGGTGTCAGTATGGAATATATCTTCATCTGGGAAGGCCCAAGTATCGGTGTGTCCTTCCTCGGATACCGGACTATCGGCAAGGAATTCTGCGACTACCTGGTCTTTGATGGCTTTTAAAGGTACGAACTTGAGGTCGAACTCAGCTAGCATTAAAGTCCACCTAGATATCCTGCCGTTGAGGATGGGCTTCTCGAATAGGTACTTGATAGGATCCATTTTGGACAGAACATGTACCTCGTGACTGAGCATATAGTGTCGGAGCTTTTTAGTGGCCCAAACTAAAGCTAAGCACGTCTTTTCGAGCATCGTATACTTGCATTCGTATTCCAAGAACTTCTTACTGATGTAATAAATAGCCCGTTCTTCTGAATCGACCGTTTGGGCGAGCATAGCCCCATGGCTGTCTCGGTCGTTGTCAGGTATAACGACAGAGGCAGGCCCGGTTGAGGTGGCATTAATACCGGTGGAGAGGATAGAATCTCCTTGATTTTATCAAAAGCCATTTGACATTTATCGTCCCATAGTGTTCGTTCTCCTATCTTCAGTTTCTTGAAAATGGGCTCACATACCATGGTTAACTTTGAAATAAACCGGCTGATATATTGGACTTTCCCGAGAAACCCCTTTATCTCCTTTTCAGTTCTAGGTGGCTGCATCTCGGTAATGGCTTTGATCTTAGCCGGATCAACCTCGATTCCGCGCTGGCTGACGATATGGCCCAGTAGCTTGCCCGATGTTACCCCGAAACTGCATTTTTGAGGGTTTAGCCTCATATTGTACTTGCGTAATCGGGTAAAGAACTTTCTTAGGGCCGCAATGTGCCCGTTTTGATCTTTGGATTTGACGATCATGTCGTCCACGTAGACCTCCACTTCCTTATGCATCATGTCATGCAATAAAGTGGTGGCGGTCCGTTGATAAGTGGCATCGGCGTTGATAAGCCCAAATGGCATCACGGTATAACAGTAAGTACCCCAAGGTGTGATGAAGGTGGTCTTACTCATATCTTCCTCCGCCATTTTGATCTGATTGTATCCGGCATACCCGTCCATGAATGATAGAAGGGCGTGGTCGGCCGTGTTATCCACCAGTATGTCGATATGTGGTAACGGGAAATCGTCTTTTGGGCTGACCTTATTAAGGTCTCGGAAGTCTACACATACCCGAACTTTGCCGTCTTTTTTGGGTACTGGCACGATGTTTGCAACCCAGTCTGGATATTCAGACACTTGAATAAAGCCCGCTTTGAATTGTTTATCGACTTCCTCCTTGACTTTGAGAGACCATTCGGGCCTCATTCTTCGGAGTTTCTGTTTTACCGGCTTATACCCGTCTTTGATGGGTAAACGGTGTTCAGCTATCTCCCGGTCTATTCCCGGCATGTCCTTGTAGGACCATGGGAAGACGTCCTTAAATTCCTTGAGGAGATCTGTGAATTGTTGTTTTTCCTCAGGATCTAAGGATAAACCTAACTTAAGCATCTGAGGCTCTAAAGGGGTTCCTACGTTGATGGAATCAGTTTCTTCGATTACCGGATTTTGGGACTCCCTTTGTTTGAGTTGCTCGATTAGATGCGGAGGCAGTGGTACCTGTTCCTCGGGTTTCTCAATATCATTGCAAGTAAGATTTTTGAAAATGTTTTGAAAATAAGACAAGTCGTAAGCAGAGCGGTTATCGTTATTATTGATAGTGAATTTTGAAAAGAGCTCGTCGAAGAGAGCTGCCATCTGATCGTTGGTCAGAGGCGGGATAGGGAGAGCCCTCGGGACAGACTCCGGGGCTCCCGATGGTGTGACTAAAGAAGGGAGAGGGGTTACAGACTCGATCCTAGTACTGGACCCTCTAGACTTGGACTCAGATTCCGACTCTGACTCTGACTCTGACTCAGACTCGGACTCAGCACCTTGCATATCTCCTTCACCAGTAGTTAGCTTGTAGACTCGACCCTGACTGTCGGTCCACTTAGTTGTCTTCCTCCAAGCTCTCTTCCCGGTGTCAGCACCCACTTTGGAGATCAGCTTGGTTGGATCGAACCTGCTGCTGCGGAGAATCAAGTTGACTAACTCCTGTTTAGGGGTCGGGACGACCTTGTCTTCCCCGAATAGAAGTCCCAGGACGGGCTCAGTATTATTTGCGCTCTCCTTTGATTCGGCCTGGATAAGGGCAAAGATGTCATCCGGGATGAAATTGCATTCCTGAGCCAATTTGGTCTCGGGATATGAGATGGTGGGCTGATAGAGGCCCACTTGAACAGCTTCGAACACTGGAGTGACAAAGTAATCAGTCAGTCTTGGACTGTAAGGGCCCAAGTAGGTACCCCTGAAGATGTTGATGGCCTTCTAAATACCGACCTGAACCACGTTTTCCGGGGTTATAGCATACCCCAAACCGAATCTTGACTCTTCATTAATTAAGACCTCGCTGATCTTACCGGCTGGGAGGTCAGGTCTCGAGGTAGCTCCCGGTAGGTAACCCAGGTTTTGTAGCTTCGTGTCAATGCTAGTGGTGAAGTATGGCCGGAAAAGATTCTTCCTCGATCATTCCCACGAAATTGAAACCTCGCGGGTCGGTTGAGCCTGCCGTGTTGCAGCTTGACACGGTTATAGGGGTAGCTTCGAGAGTGATGATCCCATCTTGTAAAGGTAGTTTGACCTTCCTGTGAAGTGTGGAAGACACGGCTTTGACCGCGTGTATCCAGGGCCTTCCAAGTAGCAGATTGAAAGATGAGGTGACATCGATCACCTGAAATTCTAACTCCTTCTCGATCGGGCCCGTTATGATCGTTAGCTTAACGGCCCCAACAACTGATTTTGGGCTCCCATCGAAAGCCTGGATAGTTTGTGCGGTTGGAAGGTAGTCAGCCTCGGTAATGCCGAGGGCCTTAGCTGTCCTCAACGGAAGGACATTTACTGCGGACCCATCATCAATTAGGGTCATTGGGAGATATTTATTCCGGCAGATCACCGTGATATATAGGGCCAAGTTATGGGTGGCCCCAAACGGTGGAAGGTCGGACTCGGAAAAAGTGATAAGTGAGCTTTCTCCTTTGGACTTGCCTTTGAGGTGAGGCAAAATAGTGGCTACCATCTCGGTGGGGGTAACCAATGAGTCAACCTTGATTTCATCAAGAGCCCTAGTAAGTGCTGCCCGATGCTCCTGAGAACTAACCAAAAGCTGCCATATAGTAAGATCAGTTCAGACCCTCTTTATTTGTCTGAATAGGGTCGTGTCAGCGTTTGGTTCTTCGGAAGTATGTTCCGTCCTGGAAGGTTCAGCGACGGTTTTCGGGATAGAAAGACCGGTCGTGATGACGTGTGTGCCGGCCAGGGCTTTGGCTTTAGCCTTCCGGATTTCTTCGACGGTGACGGGGACAGCTTCCCCCTTAGCCAAGTAAACGTCGTCTTCATCATCATTCCATATCCCGTTGATTTGGGAAATGAAAGGGAAAATGAGATGGGAGCAGTCGACTACTTCTCCGGCAAAAATGGCGTGAGTAGCAAGGGGATTATTTTTGTTACTCGGCTTATCACAGGGTAGTGGTATCTTCTCACTTTCGATCAGATCCTGAATGAGATGCATCAACTTCCAGCATTTCTCAGTGTCGTGCCCGTTGCCTTGGTGATAGTGGCAATAGGCTTGAATATTGTAGTTCTTGGATCGCTTTTCAATGGGAACTTCTGGGATTGGGCCTATCGGTTGGATTAGGCCTTTTGAAGACAGCCTTTGTAAGGCATTAGCATAGGTTGTTCCTATATCAGTGAATACCCGATTTGGAGTATTCTTTTTGGTCGAGGTGTCTAATGAGTTAACCTCGTCAAAGATGCTTCGGGCCGCAGTTGTAGTTGCGGGCTTGCTGGAGGATGAACTGGCTCCTTGATACCCCTTGGCAGAGGCCTTAGTAAGGCTCTCTAACCTTAGATCGTCTTCGATTCTTGTACCCATCTCGGTCAAAGTGGAGAAATCGGGTATGATGGCGTACCGGAGATGGATCCGGTAAGAGGGGAGGAGGTTTTTGACAAAGGCCTCCACTAGCACCTTTTCGCTGGGCTTGTCCACCAGCTTTACACTTTCAGCCCTCCACCTTTGAAGGTATTCGGTGAAACCTTCCTTAGGGTCTCGGGCCATAACCTCCAGAGTACGCATGGTAGTCTGGATCTCGGCGTTATCCGCGTAGTTTCGCGCGAATTCCATTGCGACATCGTCCCATGTTTTGTATTTCTTGGTGTCAAGCCTGTAGTACCAGGTTTTCGGGTGCTTTTCCAGAGAGGAAGCAAAGAGATGCTTGAACATGGTCGATTTGACCCCCTTAACTGCCATAAATTCCTTGAAGACCCGGATATGGAGTACCGGGTCTTCAATCCCGTCAAACATTGGTAAGCCCGTTAAGTTGAGGTTAGCGGGCAGTTCATCGGTCAAGGGCTAATAGGTACGGGCATTTTCCGTGAGGATGGTGTTTCTGGTGGTCGAATGGACCTGTTCTTGCAGCTTTCGAACTGCACCGGCCAGTGCGGCCAAAGGTCCGTTATCATCGATCGAAGCATTGGGGGTTCCTTGTTCCACGGCACTTACCCGAGTGACGATGGCAATCTGGTCTTCCCTCATTTTCCTCAATTGGTCCTGGATTTGGGCCAACGAAGCTGTCAACTCATCAATGGCTTCTTTCGTCATGGTTCGAGTGAAGGGTGACCTGTCTGTAAGAACACCGCGTAATCAGCAACTTAACCCGAATCCTACAAAAAGTACATCCCGAGCAAGGGAAAAATAAGACTAAGACAGTAATGACTCGGAAAAGACACCTAGACGGGTGACTTGTGAAAAGGTGGGCCTTCCTTAGGATCCAGCTATGTGGGCTGGGCCTGTACGAAGGAAGGTTCACGTGAGACATTCCCAGACTTTGGACTCGATTGTGTAAATGGGCCAACCCTTGTAGGAGTATGTCCTACGCAGGTGGGCCTTGCCTTAGTAAAATAAGGCGGACGGGGTTAGGGAGGAAACTTGTGATGTAAAATCGACGGAGTTTCGACGCTAAAGACTTCGACGACATCTTACACGACCCGACACTGGTAAATACGGGAAGTCCTAAGAAGAGGAAGTTTTGAAATATGATGATTTTTTTGAAAAGCTCGAAAATTCGGGGAGAACCGGCCCCTTTTTTTTCGAGAAAGAAAACGGAAAGGCGGGCCGGGCGAAGGTTTTGAAAGTTCGAAAATATATTTTCGAGTTTTAAATTGGGCATAATATCGGCTAGAAAAAGGGCTATTTTGAGTAAAATCATAAGTCCTAAATTCGGTATATGTCCGGGGTTTTGAAATTGAATATTTTGAAAAGGATGCAAATTTTGAAAATGACGTTTTTAAAAAAAAAGATGTGGATCAAGTAGCACGTAGTCATGGAAACAGTATAATGACACCATGTATGCTCTTAAGCTAAGTCTCGGTCAGTCTATAAGGGTCTATACCAGTGTACATAGCCTATTCGATAATCGGGGCGAACTTCCTAAGTCGAGTTGAGCTTAGAACATGCCGTAAAACCCATACGAATCTCCTATGCACACTTTTTGACATATCCAATTTGGACTACATCAATGGTATAGTGGGACGTCGGTCACCAGTACCGGCCCGGGAAAAGATGGGGTTATGCATGAACCGTAAAACTAAAATGCGTATTGTACTAGTCAAACGATTTCTATTCGAGTCTCACCCTGAGGATGCCGATGGTAAGTCACACATCAGCTAATCCCCAGCGGAGTCGCGAAATTGTGGACATGACATAGGTCCATCCCGACGCGGCCACGCGCGGGTTTTGGGAGGCGAATGAATCTCTATATGAGCATGGATCGAATTGAAATTTAAATCGAAGTGGAGTCGCCACCAAACTTTGTGGGAGTTTGGGCCCGTTCGAACCCACTCTATGTCGTAGTGGGCCGTGTACAAAATAAGGCCCATTTCCGATGTCAGAGTTTATTGGGTTCGTCCCTTTGCATTTTGATACCGATACCGACTTGATCGGATACCGTGTATTGAATGACTCTCGTTGCCAATGGTTTCAGACATCCGGAAACCTAGGTTCTGAGTAAGGGGTGAGGGTACGTGTTGGGAAGCCCACGATGGACACCCAACCCCGCCCGCACATTAGCGGCCTCTACTAGGATATCGTTTGATGTTTTAATACGCGTGTTAGTTGAACGATGAAATGATATGCAAACATTGTTTTTCCCTAAACATGCGAGAATTGAATGGGTTGCTAAGTCGATTTAATGCAACTAAAATTTAACGTCAAAGTTGTATTTTAGCATGCGAGGTTCGTTTTAGTCTAATAAAACAAAAGAAAAGAAAAGAAATTGCTATAAACACGAACAAACAAGTTAGTAACGATTGAATAATAAAAATTAATATGATAATATGCATGATTTTGAAAAGTTTGATTCACGTGATGGATTAACACGTGTTGACCGAGGTCGAAAAAAATAAAGTCGAGATCTGAAAAGACGCTGTTTTGTCTAAAAAACGATGTTCGAAGAATAATAAAAAAACGAAGAACGTGTCGCGTTTCAGCCGGCCGCGCGGCTCGCCCGGGGTGCGTGCGACTCGCGCCCCGGCCTGTTTCCGAAGTCGATTTTTTTGAAAATCGATGATTAAATCGCGTACAAATATCGCATAGTACTCGATTCAATATTTTCGATATTCGTCGTATTCGATATTCGATTATGAAATCGATATCAAATGTTCGGAATAATTTTGGAAAAGATGAAAAGAAAAGGTTTTGAAAAATCGTTTTGTAGAATTAGAAAAACGATGCTTAAGGAAAAAAAGTAGAGAAAACGAAGAAAGAGGCCGCGGCGTCCACGCTCCCGCGCGAGTCGCCTGGGAGGGGCGCGACTCGCGTGGGTTGCTGTCTCTGCTCGTTTATTTTCGAAAATCGTTAATTTTGATAAATCGCGTACAAATATGAATTAATTTATACTCGATTTATACTTTCGATATTCGTCGTATTTGATATTCGATTATGAAATCGATATCGAATATTCGGAATGACTTTTAGAAAAAGTTTTATAAAATTGTTTTGAAAAAGAATTCGAACGAAAAGAAAAGAATGTTAATTCTCTCCGCGTTAAAATCGTCGTATTTTGTAAAAAGAAAATGTAACGATTTTTTAGCATCAACGAGATTTAATTTAGTTCTTGTTAGATACGATATTCGATTAGAAAATCGATATCGTATTTTAAGAACGTTTATATATGAAAATAATTTTGTAGTATCGATATTAGAAATAAATTAAAAAATGCGACGAACGACCCGTAAAACAAAAATCAACCGACGAAAAAAATAAGAAAAGACGAGAGAAAGGAGAAGTCGGGTTTGATTTTACACCCTCAACCTACATGCTTTGTTTACTCGGATCGGGGCTCGTCGAAATATGGCTAAGGCACGGGAGCGTCGAGTTAATGTTGGTGAGTTATGGTGGTTGGTTGGGACGTGTAAGAAGGGTATCGGGTCTATGGGCCGGTTCCTTCGAGTCTCGGATGCACTAAGTCACTACTAGAATAAGTCTAAAAGAAATCATTATTAAGTAATCATTTAAGCATAATTTGTGGTGTCTTTGGTTTAAGAAATCAATTATCCCAAATAAATGATATCTTATCTACTAACAAAGACATCATTTTTCAAAAAAATGATTTGTAAATAAAATCAATCTAATACAAAGACACCATTTTTCATAAAAATGGTTTCTAACTACATGAAATCTAACAAAGACACCATTATTTTAAGTAAATGGTTTCTAATCAACTCACTAAATAATTTTTTTTATTGTACACAATTTACAGAACACCCTCATTTCTTCCCATCTCTCCCTCTCTCTATTCTTCTTCTCACCGCATCTCCCCTTTCCTTCAAACCCTAACCCCCTCTGACTCCGCCATCGACATCCACCTCCCATGTCTCTCAAATCTTACTCCACCTTTGCCGCCAGCGATTACTCTGTCCGCCATCGACATCTCCGGCGAGCTTCAACCCCCAGGGAGTCTATCTCCGACTCGTCCTCTTGAGTCACTTGAACCTGAACACTGCGCCGGTTTTATTCAGAGAGAATCCTTCTATAATCTCTACTGAAATCATCAAAAGCATCTTAGCGTCAAACTCTGCGTCAACAGTTTGTCCTCCACCTCACTTGCCGTCAAACTCAGTTTCTTCAGAGAGAATCTGTTTCTGCCAGTTTATATCGTTTCATCATTTATTCTTGTTGTTATTGCAGTTATTACGATGGAAGGAGAAATATCCAAGGTCTATTCTAAAGGCAATGCCAGGTTGTGTTCTTCGCCAAAAACAATTAATCGTTTTGCTTTTTGATTGCTTTGCGCTACTATCGATTTTACAGGATAAGAAATATCTTATGAGTTTTAATTCAATTTATTGTGTCAGTTCTTGTTTGAAGTCCAAGCTGTATTCATGTTTAGATATTGCAAGCGGTATTCTTATATTCAGGATTAGATATTCATGTTTATGTTTACTGCAATTTTGGTGCAGTAGGTATCTTCTGATTTTCTTGATTGTGAAGTAATCGTCAGTTACTTGACCACTTAGGTATAATGTTTACGAATCAAGTCTATAGGTTTCACTAATTATATTTTTTTATTTTAGGTGTCTTGTTGATGTCTTAATATGTTGATTCTTTCACAGTTCAATGACTGTTGCATTGTGTTCCGTTGATTGAAATTGGGTTCTTTTGTTGAATGTGCTCCACGTACTTACAGCAGAATATGCAATAGATATCCTCTTACAGCAGAAATAGCTATGAAATTCTTCATTAAGCAACTTGATCATAAGAATATTTAATTGACCAAAGTGAATCCTACCACTACTACAATTCTTCACTGTACTTTATTTGCCTACGTAATTGTGAGATTTGATTATTTTTGCATTGTTAGTGTTGTAGATTGAGTTGGGTTATCATCGGATGAAGATAAATTACTTGAGTTTTGGTGATCCTGTTGGATTCGCGTTTGTTGCTAAGCTTGATAGAGATTAGAGCTGCTGATATTTACGATTTCTTACTTGTATGATGATACGTGAAATTCATTGGAAATGTGATTATATTCTTTTTAATTGATATTCGGATATCATTGGCAATTTGGTATCAGCTGCTGTGATGTCGAAGCTAAAGATACTAGGTTGCTTGTTCGTGTCTGGAGTAATAGGCAGAGGAAAAGATGAATTGTAACCTCCTGGTAAGCTGCTATGAAAATTGTGAGTGATAGATAATGTTGCAACACTCGGCCTGCATTAATATATATATATATAAAGAGAGAGAGAGAGAGAGAGAGAGAGAGAAGGAAGAAAAATAAAGGCGTGGAAGTCGTCTAATGATGTAGCAGTTGATTGGGGTCTGCAGCCTGATACTGACGGTCTGCTAGGCAGGCTCCCATAGGATTGCCTAGAAAGCCCAGAAGCCGACTCGGCGAATAGTCAAAGCAAAAGTATTGAAATGAGAAGACCTACTAAGGATTCCAGATGACCGCCTGCCCAGAAGGGTGGCGCGGCCTGCCTAAGCCTAGACCTCACAACCCATACCCGCCTGGCCCCTGGAGAAATCTCCACAGGCAGGGTAGGGATCAGCGGGGACCTCTTCGTCATTTTGCCTAAAGGTAAATGAGAATGGGTGGGTGAGAAGAAGCCACTTGTCACCTCCTTATCCACCCATTCTCCTTCTACTTCCCTCTCTTCTGGGAAGGTATAAATACTCTTCCATTTCCCACAAGAAAGGGGGAGGATTTTCTCTCTCTAGAACTCTTGCTCTTAAATCGCCACCTAGTTCCTCATGAGCTGGGTTCCTTAAGGCATTCACGGATTGACTTAGGCATCGGAGAGGGTTTCCTCGGACAACCTTCGAGGCCCTGTGCGTTCTGTGTGCAGGGAGCCAGCCCATTCCGCCGGGAAGGTCCGACTAAAGAAGTAGGAGGAAGGAGAGCCAGTCAAGATTGGTCAACTGACATCCCAAGCAACATCAAACGATACGAACCCGAATTCCACGTCGGGTTAATTGATTCCAATACCGGAACAACAGTAATACTTAATACTAGTAGTAGTATAATACGATTATATAGGAGATAATGTAGTAAGTTAGTTAGTTAGGGTTATGTTCGGAAACGGAAACAGAAATAGAGGAGGTCTGTTTTGGTGGTACCAAGTTTGTACTTCAACTCCGACAGCAACTGCTTATTCTCTTGATTTAACACCTCTGCTTTTTTCCATAGCCTCTAATCTTCCTTCATTATCTAACAGTTCTCCATGTACAACTCTGTGTTCAACATTTCCCTTCTGTCTTCCTTCCTTATAACCGCTTGTCATACATGCATACCATACATTATCATCATCATTCAAACTTCACTTTTGTAATTGTACATGTGTAATGGTATCCTCCAACCGTTAAGCTGTATTGCGCCACCGTCAGGAAGCTCGCCAATAACGGCTTCAAGGCCTTTGATCTCATTCTCCATGATGTTTCGCCTAATGTTGATGGTGCTTGGGCTCAGGAAGCTACTACCCAGAACTCTGTCGTTATTGATTTTCTTATGCTTTCTATTGATTTCCTAGAGGAAATTTTGTGACCAAGATTTTTATTTTATTTATTGGAGTTTCTTTTGAGTCTGATTGTTGTTTCCATTTGCTAATATCAATAAGTGATGTGCTTGCAATTTATCAGGTTTTCAGGTCACAGGATTACAAAGTCGTCGTCTACTGCCTTAGGAAGGTAATCAATCCGCTGTCATGTCTATTTTTTTTACAACGGATTAGCATGTTAGACTACAGATACACTTGGTATGCAAGTTTTCCAATGGTATCTTCCATCCATTCCAATGAATTGTATACGTTTACTTTTTCCACATGGATTTTCGTGAATGTTGTTTCCTATTTTCAGTAAATTTGGATGCCAACTATGTCAAATCTGTGAGATATTGTTGGAGTTACGTCGTGATATCTTTGTTGCTTGCAATGAATGTGCATTTCTAATTTGTAGAATATTTGGTTGATGTGTTTCTGATATGTTTGATGTCTAGCTTTTTTAGTGCTTATCATTTTCTTCTTCTACTTGATGCAGGAAAAAGCTTTGGAGTGAATGAATTTGTGACCCTGCCTACCAGGTCTTCGGGGGTGAATTCCTGGTTGAGCATTGCGGAGAAGAAGACAGCTGTCTGTACCATCTGAGCTGGGGTTAAGTTCAGGGTGTGCCCTGGATGTGCCCCCTGCCCTGGTGCCACAGCTGTATTTGGCATGCCCAGGAGACTGGTTCCCTCCACTCCCAGGATCGTGGCGGCAGGAGCTCTCTCCGGCTGCGGCATGCCGTATAGGGGGGTCACCGGTGGGACCGTCGGACCTACCCCTACGCTAGTGTCAACAATCTCAGGCATGATTGCTTCAATTGGTTAGTTTTTGTATTTGGGAATGGTTGATTTTTGTGGGTAATTCGTGGATACAACCAGATCTTTCCCACAGACGGCGCCAAATTGTTCCGGTATTGGAATCAATTAACCCGACTTGGAATTCGGGTCTGTGATGTTCAATGTTGCTTTGAATGATGATCGGACAATCTTGTCAACCTCTCCTTCCTCTTACTCCACTAATCAGACCTTCCCGGCGGAATGGGCCTGCTCCCTGCACACAGAACGCACAGGGCCTCGGAGATTGTCCGAGGAAACCCTCTCCGATGCCTAAGTCAGTCCGTGAATGCCTTAATGAACCTAGCTCGTGAGGAGCTAGATGGCGTTTTTAGAGTGAGAGTCTAGAGAGAGAAAATCCAACCTCTTTCTTGTGGGAAATGGAAGAGTATTTATACCTTCCCACAAGAGAGGGAAGTAGAAGGAGGATGGGTGGATGAGGGGGTGACAAGTGGCTTCACCTCATCCACCCATTCTCATTTACCTTAGGCGAAACGACGAGGAGGTCCCTTGGTGGTCCCTGCCCTGCCTGCGGAGATTTCCCCCAGAGGACAGGCGGGTAGGGGTTATGTGAAGGCTGGGTTGAGCAGGCCGCATCGCCCTGCCGGGCAGGCGGTCGTCTGAAGTTGTCCCCAGTGGGTTCTCTTTTTAGTGATTTTGCTCCGATTGTCTGCCAGGTTGGTTCCCGGGCTCCTTGGGTTGGGTCTTCTGGGGGCCTGCTTAGCAGGCGGCCCGGAGCAGGCTACCGACCCTCATCAATTGGCCCTCGCAAGCTGGGGGGAGCAAGGCTTCCCTCCGGCTGGTGACTTTTGCTCAGATGGAGGGAGGTTGACTTGTTTTTGGTTTCACTGCTGCATTTAATGCGTTTGTACTTTCCCGAGGAAAGAAGCGTTAATTGCATTGGGTATGCAAAGAGTTGAGAGATCTTTTAGCAATGATTACTCCTCATGCTTGGTGGATTTTCGGGTAGTGTGATGGCTTCACTATTGGTGTCATTCCCTGCCAAGATGGTTGGGATGCCATTTAATGCTTCATTTCCCTTGTATAAATTCTGGGTCTCTTTGCCATTTTGATAATTCATCCTCAATTCTTACAATTTTCTTTGTTAAATCATGGCTTGGATCAAGAAATCTGTTACTCGCCATGGAGTTCGCACTGTTACCTTCCTCTTCAAGGGGTTCTGGCGGCTAAGGTATGCCCGGGCAGCTTTTCGGGCCCTTCGCCGCAGCCGACGTTCACGGCCCTTTCCTCGCCGGAATGTCCGAAAGGCTCCTATTAGGGGAGGCAAGCGCCCAAGAAGGTCCTCGCCCCCTGGTGTTCCCAGGTTCAAGCGCTGCCTTCAAGGAGGAGGGTGTTTTGATCGGGGTTGCCATGAGTGTTTCCCATGGCTGCACCCTGAACAGTTCGACCCCGACTGTTTTGACGCAGACTCTTCTCTGGGGTTAGGCCCTTCCTCTCCAGTGAAGAAAACGGGCTGTGGCACTGGTGACGACCTCCAGACAGTTCCCTATGGCAGGGACTGGGACGTCAGCAGCCGGGACTCTGGAGACAGTGAGGGTCTGGGCTGCTCGAGTGACAGAGACGAGGACGGACTCCCTGACGATCCCTTCAAGGACTCCTCTGACTGGGATTGGGGATCTGACATAGGAGACCAGGGCAGCCCTGGGGACTACTCCCCGGACTTAGATGATGATTAGGTCTGCTTGCAGGTTGCAGGCGTGTTGAGCCGGAAATCCAGGCTCCTTTTGTATTTTCTTTCTTTGCTAAGTATGACATGTAACTTGTCCATTTTCCTTCAAAGTTAATGAAAAATCCGAGCGGCTTTGTTACTTGTTGTTTGTTGTGCCTCTTTTTTTTTTTGAATGCGGGGATGACGTCGTTAGGTGACTATCCCTCTGACACTTTTTGTTTTTTCGAGGCCCTTCTTGGGAAGGGGTGAGTGGATCGTGTTCAAAGCACGACACGTGGGGTAGTTTGTTGGGGATGTATTGTCAGAGAGGCGGCCCTTTTGGCTTCCTGGGCTTTATATAAGCCCTTCTCCACCTTTATTTCCTTCTTTCGCATTTTTTCGAAATTTGAATCCCCTTTCATACTTCCAAACAGTCTTTGCTGCTGAGAACTTCATAAGATCAAGGAGCGCCCACTATCACATTTTCCGGCGACGACCATCGTTCTAGGTTAGAATCTCTCTTTAAATCCTCGCCTTTTTTCCTTTTCCTCAATACTTTTTCTTCATAAACCAACATGTCTCGCGTTCGTGCTCTCTCTTTTGGTCCACTGCCTGAGAGGACTGAAGGTAGAGATGGGAGTAGACGTGACCTAGCCTCCTCTTCTGGGGTTGGGCCCAGTGAGGAGGACCGCCTTGAAAGAGGGAGAGGTGCTGAATCCCCCGAACCTGCTCCCTTCGACGTCGTTGATTCTGATGATGAGGCACTAGAGGTGGACCCCTCCACGATTGTCGGCCCCCTTATTCCCAGGGAGAAAGGGAGAACTTATTACCTAGACAAGAAAAAGTACTTGGTCCCTCTGGAAACCTACCCCGAAGGCAAGAACCGAGACCTAATTTTAGAAAGTAATGCTGCTGGGGAGATTGAGAAGTTTTATAATTTCGGGGAGGGATATACGGTCATAGTTCCAGGAGAGAGAGACACAGTATGCTGCCCCCCTGAAGGTTGTGTGGCTGTTTATCATAAAAGCCTGGAATTCGCCCTGCGATTCCCTCTTCACCCTTTCCTGGAGGAGACCTTCAGGAGGATGAATATGGCCATAGCCGAACTGACTGCTTCAGCCATCAGGTCCCTGATAGCCTATACCTGGACCTGCCTTTTTCATGGTGAGGGGCCTTATATTGACGCCCTTCGTTTTATGGTTGGGCTGCAAATGGTGTTTTCGTCAGGGGGGATGGTTCCCCTGGGTACTGGTCCCTCCAGAGACAGAAAAAAATATGCCCTAGTCTGGCCGACTTTAAGTAGCCTGAAAGACTGGAAGAACAATTTCTTGTATGTACAAAGTGCTTCCAGGTGGCGGATTCCTAGGCACTTTAGGAATCATGTTCATACCCGCATGGAGACTCGCGAAGAGTATCATCCAGGCGTCGAAGGGAAGGCCCTGGAGGTAAAGCTGAGTGAGAAAGAAGAGATACTAGTCAAGAAGTTCGAGATTGTTGTGGATAAGTCTGGCGTTTGTGGCCCTGCTTTCTGTCTCCCTCACGCGGAGCTCATAGCCACAGACGAATACTTGCTCCCATTGGGCCTGATCCCTAGCCTCGAAGGTAGTTTTATGGGGCTTTCGCCGGCGCAATTTCCCTGAGACTTTCATTTCTTTGCTTTTTTAGTTGACTGCCCTTTTTTCCTGCAGATTCCGCTTCTCGTCGTTGGACAAGGAAGCAGGTTAAGAGGCTAAGTTTGAGCGAAGAGTTTGTCATTGTTTCGAAGCGTCCTTCCCTTCCTTCAAATTTCAAGAAAGGGGAAAAAAGTTTAATGAGGCTCGTAAAGGATCTCTCTACTGGCCGGAGGCTCCCTCTTCCTCCACGACTGCCGTCGGCAAAGCCGGCGACTCCTTCCTCCAGTATCCAGGATGGGGAGGCTGAGGTTACCTCAGGGGCCACTCCTTCCCCTGGATGTAGGCAAGGTGACTCTCCAGCCGGGACTCGTATTTCCCAGGGATCGCGTCCAGCGAATTCTGAGGGGACTGGGGAGAGTGTTCCCCTGGAGCTGAGAAGGAAAAGGGATAGGGAGCCCTCAGGGACTACTCCTGTGGTGGACTTGGAGGCTGATGTTGATACTCCTGAGGCAAAACGCCCTGCTCGTGACATTCCGAGCACCCTTTTTCCGGAGGAAAATACGGAGTTTCACTATACTGCCGGCGACAGTGTAGACGTGTCGGGCCTGCTCTCCGATTCTGGTGCCGTTTTGGCCGACCGTTTTACTAAGTCTGTAACTTCAACATCCCACCAAGGAATTCAATATATCCAGCATACCCCCAAGGTGTTGCTGGCATCTGCTGAGCTGGCGGCTCTTAGCCGCCTGAGCGATGAAGAGCTGACTGTTACACCCGGGGCTCCCCATCCTGACCGTCTGGCTATGATGGAAAGGGATATAGCTTTGATAAATAATTTGAAAGATAAGCTGGCGAAGCAGGAGAGCGACCTAGAGAAGGCGAAGAATCAGGCAGGCCAGTGGAAGCTTCAAGGGGAGAAGGCTGTGAGGGAAGCATCCAAGTTTGAGGCTGCGCTGAAGGAGAGTCGCCTGGCGATGGAGCGAGCTTCCCTTTCTCTGGCTGAGATAGAGCACCTCAAAAGGAAGACAGCTGATTTGGAGGAACGTCTGCCCAAAGCTGATTCAATCCTTGAGCAGGACAAGAGTGAATGGAAGAAGGAAAAGGATGCCCTCGTGGAGGAGACCGATGCTGCGGTGGACGCAAGTTTTGTGAGCGGGGCCAACTCTTCCCTGGAGCTGGTGATGGAGGTGATCGGGGAGATGTTCCCTGTATTTGATGAAGAGGCCTTCCGAAATCTTAACTCTGCCAAAAACGAGGCTCGGGCGGCCAAACCTCCTGAGGCGGCTGCTGGTCCAAGCCCGGATGCTCATAATGTTTATATTTTCTTGAAATAACTCTGTTCTTTGTGCTGAGCCTTGCTATGGCCAGTCGTCTGTAATATTTAGTTTCTTTGGATCTTTGTCTTGTTGTTTTTTGTGAAAACATTTTACTCTCCATGGATCTGCTATGGAATGCTTTTTCTTGTTTCGGTTTGCTTTTTTCCTTCCTTAGAGTATGGCCTGATCCAAGGTTGGGGGAATTACCCCCAGTCCTTGTTAGTTCTGCGTAGCTTGGCCTGATTCTGGCCTCTGGTTGAAGTCTAGGGGACCTGCCCCCTGCCTGCTTCTAGACAGGTAGGGAGGGTTTTTGCGTTTTTATACAAGGTTGGGGGAATTGCCCCCAGTCCTTGTTAGTTGTGCGTAGCCTGGCCTGTCCCTGGCCTCTGCTCGAAATCCAGGGGGCCTGCCCCCTGCCTGCCCAGAGGTAGACAGGGAGGGCTTTTGCGTTTTTTATACAAGGTTGGAGGAATTGCCCCCAGTCCTTGTTAGTTGTGCGTAGCCTGGCCTGTCCCTGGCCTCTGCTCGAAGTCCAGGGGGCCTGCCCAGAGGTAGGCAGGGAGGGCTTTTGCGTTTTTTATACAAGGTTGGAGGAATTGCCCCCAGTCCTTGTTAGTTGTGCGTAGCCTGGCCTGTCCCTGGCCTCTGCTCGAAGTCCAGGGGGCCTGCCCCCTGCCTGCCCAGAGGTAGGCAGGGAGGGCTTTTGCGTTTTTTATACAAGGTTGGAGGAATTGCCCCCAGACCTTGTTAGTTCGGCATGTGAGGCCTGCTCCTTTCCTGCCCAGAGGTAGGTAGAGGGGTTTAGAATTTTGTTGGGGGTCCATTTTCCTTGGTTCTGGCAACAGGGGGGCCTCCCCCTATTGCCCCCTGCTCGTTTGTGTGTGAGAGCGCAAGTTTAAACAGACAACGAGTATGAACTCTTGAGCTTTATATAAAAAAACTTGTTTAAACATAAGGGTGGTCGGAGCCGTCGACATTCCATTCTGATCGTTCTCCGCCAGTACTTTTCTAAAGACGAGATTTTCCTAAGACTCGGCTAAACATAGTATCTTTTCAGGGTGTCGGCGTTCCAGTGTGCGCCCAGCTCCTGGCCTTCTGGGTTGGCGATTTTGTATGTGACTGTTCCCAAAATCTGGGTCACCTGATATGGGCCTTCCCAGTTGGCACTTAGTTTGCCATGCTCCCTGGATCTTCCTACAGCCTGCGTCTTTCTCAGTACTAGGTCGCCTATTTGGAACCTTCTCTCATGTACCCTTTTGTTGTATGTCTTTCTCATTCTTTGCTGATAGGCGGCTATGTTGATGCTGGCCTCTTCCCTGACTTCATGGACCAGGTCTAGGGCTTCGACCATTACTGCATCATTGTTAGCTCTGTTGTACTGCTGAGACCGTAGGGTAGGAACTCGTACTTTGATGGGTAATAAAGCTTCTGCTCCATACACCAGGCCAAATGGTGTCTGACATGTTGATTCCTTTCTGGTGGTCCTTATTGACCAAAGTATACTTGGTAGCTTGTCTGCCCACCTACCTTTGAGATCATCCACCATCTTTTTGAGCCCATTTAGGATCTGCTTGTTGGCGGCCTCGGCCTGCCCATTGGTTTGTGGGTGGCAGACGGCAGAGTAGGCGACTGTTATTTCATGCCCTTCCAGCCAGGCTCTTACTGGGTCATTATCAAACTGCCCCCCATGATCAAATACTAGCATTTTTGGCAGGCCGAATCTGGTTATGATGTTTCTCCAGATGACCTTTCTGACTGCAGGTTCAGTGATGTTTGGGACTGCCTCAGCCTCAACCCACTTTGTAAAGTAGTCAATCACCACGATAAGAAACTTCCGTCCTCCCGTGGCCGCAGTAAAGGGGTCCAGTATGTCCATCCCCCATTGAGCAAAAGGAATGGGAGACAGAATTGGCTTGAGCTCTTGGGCTGGGGCATGAATTGATGGGGCGAAGAGTTGGCATTTTCTGCATTTCCGGGTTAAGTTCCTTGCATCTGCTAACATGGTAGGCCAATAGTAGCCTGCCCTTAGGGCTTTGTGGGCCAACGATCTTCCTCCAATGTGATGCCCGCAGATTCCTGAGTGGATGTCATCCAAAACTTCAGCGGCCTGCTCTGCCCTCAGGCATCTGAGCAGGGGGAAAGTGAAGGATTTTTTGTATAGCTCTTCATCAATTATTACGAACCATGCTGCTTTGGTCTGTACTTTCCTTTTTTGCACTGGATCAGACGGTAGGGTGCCATATTTTTTTAACTGAATGAGGGGGGTCATCCAGTTTTCCTGTTCCTCTTCGATGATGTTGACTGCCTGACAGGTAGCAGTGGATTTCTCCTGCAAAACATCTACCTAAACTGACCTCCTTATGTCCTGTAGGCTAGAGCTGGCCAGTTTTGACAGGGCGTCGCCCCGATTATTCTGTGACCGGGGTATTTGCCCGACTTCGTAGAATTTTAGGTTTGACAGTCCCTGCTTCACCTTTTCTAGGTAGGCGGCCATGGCCTAGTCCCTAGCTTCATATTCTCCGTTGATTTGATTGGCAATGAGCTGGGAGTCAGTTGCTAGTATAATCCGCTCTGCGCCCGCTGCCTTAGCTAGATTTATCCCTGCAAGTACGACCTCATATTCCGCCTCGTTGTTCGATGCAAGGAATGTGAATCTGAGCGCATGCTCAAAATCCACTCCTTCAGGGCTGGTCAGTACGACACCCGCCCCTGCACCATTGGCCGTTGAGGACCCGTCAGTGTATACTATCCATTCTCCGGCGGGGGGTTCCTCTTCCCCCGAATGTGAACATTCAGCCAGGAAGTCCGCCAGGGCCTGTGCCTTGATGACTGTCCTGGGTTGGTATGATATCCCAAGTCCGCTTAACTCAATTGCCCATTTTAGCAGCCTCCCCGATTTTTCAAATTTTTCCAATATCTTTTCTAGTGGCTGGTCGGTGAGGACCACAACAGCGTGCGCGTCGAAGAAGGGCCTGAGTTTTCTAGCTGCTATGACGACTGCGTAGGCGGCTTTTTCTACCAAAGGATAGTTTCTTTCAACTACCCCCAGGGCGTGACTTACAAAGTAGATGGGCTGCTGTGAGCCTGCTTCTTCTTTCAGGATGACTGCACTTACCGTTGAATTGGTGACAGCAACGTATAGGTATAGTTTTTCTCCTGCTGCTGGTCTCGCCAAGGTAGGGAGCTTTTTCAGATGTTCCTTCAATTGTTCGAAGGCTTTCTTTTGCTCATCCTCCCATTTGAACTGTTTATTGCCTTTCAACACTTTGAAGAAAGGGGTCGACTTGTCTGCTGATCTGGCGATGAAGCGAGCCAGGGCAGCCATCCTGCCTGTGAGCCGTTGAATGTCCCTTATGGTCTTAGGCTCTGGGAGGTCCAAGACTGCCTGAATCTTCTCGGGATTGGCGTCTATTCCTCTGGAGCTCACTAAGAATCCTAAGAATTTGCCAGATCGGACTCCGAACGTGCACTTTTTTGGATTCAACTTCATTTTGTAGGAGCGCAGGGAGGAGAATGTTTCTTGCAGGTCCATCAGGTGCTCCCTGTCTCCTTTGCTTTTGACAATTGCATCATCGACATAGGCTTCCAAGTTTCTCCCCTTTTGATTTTCAAAGACCTTGTCTACCAATCGCTGATAGGTGGCGCCTGCATTCTTCAGTCCAAATGGCATCATTTTATACATGTACGTTCCATGGCTGGTTATGAAGGCGCACCTCACCCTATCAGGCTGTCAGAGGTAAACTTGATGGTACCCTGAGAATGCATCCAGAAAACTCAACGTGGTATATCCACTAGTGACATCTACCAGTTGGTCTATTCTGGGCAGGGGGTAGCAGTCCTTTGGGCAGGCTTTGTTAAGATTTGTGAAGTTTACGCACATTCTCCATGTGCCTGATGACTTCTTCACCATCACAACGTTTGCCAACCCCTCAGGGTAATCACAGACTTCGATGAAATCTGCTTTCAAGAGTTTTTCTATCTCCTCTTTTATCGCCGCGTCTTTTTCTGCGGACATATTTCTTTATTTCTGCTTTACAGGGTGGGCCTCCGGATTAACATTCAGCTTGTGAACAATAAAAGCCGGGTCGACCCCTGGCATCTCATCTGCTGAGTAGGCAAATACGTCCCTGTTTTCTCTCAAGACTGCGATCAACTCTTTCTGGTAGGACTCCTCTAGGTCGGCCCCTATGAGGACCTGCCTCCCTGGTTCTAAGTCCACCAGCATGCTTTCCCCTTCAGGTTCCAGGTGGGCTGCTGTTTGCTGAACAGCCGGGATTTCACCCTCCCTGCTGGGGGAACTTTTGGCTTTTCGTTTTCCCTTTCTTTCTGTTTCATGGGCTTGCAGGGCCACGGAATAGCAATGTCTGGCTGACTCCTGATCCCCGTGAACCTTTCCTTCCATGCCAAAGTCTGTCACATAGGCTATGGTGAGGGCCCTGATTGATACGGCGGCTTCGATTTCGTCCAGGGTGGCCCACCCTATCAGGGCGTTGTATGCAGACTTTGCATCCACCACAACAAATGACGCCCTGACATTCCTGGCAGAGGCCCCTTCCCCGAACGTTACCGGTAAGTCGATAATCCCCATGGGAAGTATGCCTGCCCCACTGAACCCATACAGAGATCCAGGGGCCGGCTTAAGGTGTCTTTTTTCTAAGTTCATTCTTTCAAAGGCGTCCTTGTACAAGAGGTTTGTGTAGGCGCCAGTGTCCACCATGCATCTCTTGACAATGTGATTGCTAATCTCAAGAGTTAAGACCAAATGATCACTGTGTGGGTATATTACTCTCCCTGCGTCCTCAGGGGTGATGCTCAGGGTCGTGCCCCTCGGGCTTCCTGCCTTCTCGGCGTAGCAAATCTGGTTCCGTAATTCGCGGATCTGCCTTTTCTGGCTTCGTCTGCTTGTTCGTCCCTCTGCATCCCCTGACACTACATGAATTATCATGCGATTTTGGGCTGAACCTTCAGGCTTGTCTGCCGCCTCCTTTTGGGATTTGTTCCTCGCTGCATAGTTACTCAGCCAGCCGTTTCTTATGAGCTTTTCTATCTCGTCTTTTAAGTGTCGGCATTCTTCAGTGGTGTGGCCTATGCAATCATGGAACGTGCAGAATTTTTTAGGATCCCCCTTCGGACTGCGCGGCTTATTTGGGCGATTCCATTTTGCTGTTTCCTTCTCCAGCTCAAAGATCTCTGCCCTCGGCCTATTGAGGGTCGTGTAGCTGTCAAACCTTGGCTGGTAAGCTGTGCGCTCTTTCTTGGGGGTATCCCCCTCCTCTTTCTGCTTGCCTGGATCGTTCCTGCAACGTCCACCCTGCGGTCCCCCTTGCGGCCTTGCTTGGCCTGCAGGGGTGTCCGGCAGGCTGTGAAACTCTTCCTGCAGAATGAACCCTCCGGCAATTTTTCTGGCTTTGGCCAAGGTTTCGGGTTGGGCCCTGATCATCTGGTTCTTCATCTCCCCTGGGAGTAGGGAGATTGTCAGGGCGTAGGCAGCAGTTGAATCATCAATCTCCCTGACTTGTTGGTAGGACACATCGAATCTCTTTAGGTACTCCCTAACGCTCTCGCCCTTGTTCTGCTTCAGGGTCATAAGGTCAAAACGAGTGAGCCGTCTCCTTTTGTTCCCTACGTATTGTTAAAGGAATGCCTCGGCTAACTCTTTAAAGAAACTGATCGACCCCTGGCGAAGGTCTCTGAACCATCCCTGTTCAAGTTCTACAAGGGTGGTTGGGAAGATTTTGCACCATATTGCATCATCCACATCATACATGCCCATGTGACTTTCAAATGCCGCCATGTGGTCCTCTGGATCTGTAGTCCCGTCGAACTTGACGGTGGGCATCTTGATCTTCGGGATGGGGTACTCTTGTACGTCAGGATGGAGAGGAGTCTTCGTGGGCCTGCCTACCACCCGTGACCTGCTTTCCCCAGACTGGTTACCGTGAACATCCCACTGTCTAGGGGCCGGTTTCTTCGCACTGGGGGAACGGTGCTTTGGTGGTCGCCTGCTCGCTGCCTCGTCCTCCGTGTCAGGGGAGGGTTGCCTGGACCGCTTTCTCCGGGACTGACCGAGGTTGTCATCCTGGTGATACCTTGATTCGAGCGGCTGCCCCCGGTTAAGCCTAGACTGCAGGCTTTGAGACAGCCCTGGAGCTGGCTGTCCCTTTGCTGCTGGCGTTAACCTGGAAAAGACTCTGCCCTGCTTTTCTCCCAGGCGCTTAGACGCAGGCTCCCTGTGCCTCATTCGATCATGCAGTCCCTGAGACAGACCCCTCTTCTCCCGGGACGTTGACTCCATAGTGTGTATATAGAACGCCTGTTGTTGAGCAGGCGGTTCCTGGCTGCCTGCTGTGATACGCCTCTGTGCCTGTGCGTATACTTGAGCTATTCTCCTTGCCTTCCTCTAGGCGTTTCTGACGGCGGTTCGCTTCGTACCCCCAGCCCCCTCTCTGCTTACTGAGCGGGGCTGTCTGGGGGTCGTTACGACCCTGCCTACTAGGTCTTCGGGGTGAATTCCTGGTTGAGCATTGCGGAGAAGAAGGCAGCTGTCTGTACCATCTGAGCTAGGGTTAAGTTCAGGGTGTGCCCTGGATGTGCCCCCTGCCCTGGTGCCACAGCTGTATTTGGCATGCCCATGAGACTGGTTCCCCCCACTCCCAGGATCGTGGCGGCAGGAGCTCTCTCCGGCTGCGGCATGCCGTATAGGGGGGTCACTGGTGGGACCGTCGGACCTACCCCTACGCTAGTGTCAACAATCTCAGGCATGATTGCTTCAATTGGATAGTTTTTGTATTTGGGAATGGTTGATTTTTGTGGGTAATTCGTGGATACAACCAGATCTTCCCCACAGACGGCGCCAAATTGTTCCGGTATTGGAATCAATTAACCCGACTTGGGATTCGGTTCTGTGATGTTCAATGTTGCTTTGAATGATGATCGGACAATCTTGTCAACCTCTCCTTCCTCTTACTCCACTAATCAGACCTTCCCATCGGAATGGGCCTGCTCCCTGCACACAGAACGCACAGGGCCTCGGAGATTGTCCGAGGAAACCCTCTCCGATGCCTAAGTCAGTCCGTGAATGCCTTAATGAACCTAGCTCGTGAGGAGCTAGATGGCGTTTTTAGAGTGAGAGTCTAGAGAGACAAAATCCAACCTCTTTCTTGCGGGAAATGGAAGAGTATTTATACCTTCCCACAAGAGAGAGAAGTAGAAGGAGGATGGGTGGATGAGGGGGTGACAAGTGGCTTCACCTCATCCACCCATTCTCATTTACCTTAGGCGAAACGACGAGGAGGTCCCTTGGTGGTCCCTGCCCTGCCTGCGGAGATTTCCCCCAGAGGACAGGCGGGTAGGGGTTATGTGAAAGCTGGGTTGAGCAGGCCGCATCGCTCTGCCGGGCAGGCGGTCGTCTGAAGTTGTCCCCAGTGGGTTCTCTTTTTAGTGATTTTGCTCCGATTGTCTGCCGGGTTGGTTTCCGGGCTCCTTGGGTTGGGTCTTCTGGGGGCCTGCTTAGCAGGCGGCCCGGAGCAGGCTACCGACCCTCATCAAAGACGATGGACGAGGATGTTTAGAAGATCATCATTGAAGTTGATACTTTGATCCTATTGTATTTTTTTTGAGAAAACATTCCCATTAATTTTCAGGAATAATAATGTTATTTGCACTATTGTGTGCTTCCAATGTAATTACGAAAATATTTTGGCATTGATATATAGTATTTTATTTTTAAAATCCTTGTCTATTTTAATTAGTAGGAGTAGAAAAAATAGTATAACTACTAATAGTTGGACTCTCAAATATTATATTAGAAAAGGAAAGAAAAAGAGAAGAAAGAAAAAAGAAAAGAAGAGATCAAATAGATCATATTTCTTAGTTCCATGCTTATTAATCTAGAAAGCAAATAAATCATTTAAGTGTGTTAAATGATTTTGTTAACTTGAGATAAGAAATCATATATCTTTGAAACAAGGTGTTTAATATATATATACCAAAGAAATCATATATCTCTTAAAATTGACTTCTAAACTTTACTCAAAGAAATCAATTTTTGGAGATGGTCTCTTAGCCAAAGACACCTTTGACTTGGAGACCATCCCCAAAATGATGTCTTAGGCCCTTTTGGAATGATTTCTTTGGCCCTTTTTGTAGTAGTGAGTGTAAGGAGTTTATGTTTATGTGTGAAAAGTTGATGTTGTAGGTGTGTATGAATATCTCAAACGTCGGGAGTTGAATGTGTTGTGTAATTGTGTTGTGCTAGGGGCCTATTTATAGGAAAGTTCCCGGCCTTGGCTAGGAGAAGTGTTTGGGTTAGAACTACCGCTTAGGATAGGAAACGTAAGAAGCTGAGAGGAACGAGAATTCCACTTGCTTGGCGAAGAAGCAAGGAATCCGGCTGGAAGAGGGCGGCTCGGCCGAGTATTTGATACTCGGTCGGGTGTTTGATTCGGTGTTCGGATAGAATTCCTACTTGAGATCGAATTCTACCTTTAACGGAATTGTTTAATATTTGTGTAGCTGATTTTTGTAGTATTCGAGTCCAGGCCGGACTCGTGAGGTATCACGGTTGGTCCGTGTGTCTCGAAAAAAAATATCTCCGACCGGGTTTCGACTCGGTCGTAAAAGACGGTTTTGCCCCTGGTGTTGGATTCGACCCAAATTAGTCTCATTTGACTCGAAATGACCTACTGGGCCTGAATTTGAGGTCTGTTTTATGAGATTTGTACCCCATAAAAAGCCCAAGCCAAATGCCAATGATTCTGAGCCCATTTTCGAGTATGTTAAAGCATGTTTGCGTCCGATCATCATCGGGTGTTTGTCGGAAACTGCTATAGACACCTGACAGTAAAATGTGGGTGTCTACAATTATAATATGAAAAAATGTTCGCTAAAAATAACATAAACCATACACACGTGAAATCAATGCGAAGATATATACATGCTTGACCTTATATATATATTACTCCCTCCCATCCAATCCATGGTTTATATGGAATATTTCACTAAGTTTAATAAAGGGGGTAAAAAGTAAGGGTATTATTGATAAACAAAGTGATTTTATGGGCTCCACCTAAATTAAAGTGTGTAAAAAGTAGTGACATTTTGTATAAATAGATGAAGGAATGAAGGATATGAAGATTGTGTGGCAAAGTTTTTGTCATAAAATGAATGTAAAGCTTTGATTGGAAGATCCATTTATAGTAAGTGTAAAGCTTGGATTGGATGAGAGGGAGCATCATGTTATACATACAACTATCTCGTACTTGATACAATTGTTCATTGAGTAAATTAGTTTTAACTTATATTTTCTTAAAATAATGTAAAATTTACGTAGTAGAACTAACTTGATATAAAAATTGTAACACTAAACATTTCAAAAAATTCTGAATAAAAAATACTCCCTCCGATTCATTGGATTCGCAACGTATTCCATTTTTGGCAAATTCATCAGCTTTGCCACATTTCCATTTTAGGCCATATTTTTCTTATGAAATGACTAACCTACCTTACCTTTTCATTACTATATTCCAAAATATTCAATCTAATATTATTATATTACTTAATCTTACATGACATCACTATTGTGGTCCACCAATTCACTTTCCTTATTTTTTGTGTGAATAGTAAATGTTGCGATTCCAATGAATCGAAGGGAGTAGATCTTTAATTAAAACCCCTCATGAAAATCAAAGTGTAACATTAAAAAGATAAGTGTGATTGTTTATCTTTTAAATTAATAATAATAATAATAATAATAAAATCTTATTTTTTCAATAACAATTACTAATGTACAAAGTAATACTCGTATTATAGAAGTCGTGTGATATGTAATATGTAATACTACCTCCGTACCACTAAGATTGTCACATTTCATTAAAATACCCCCTCACAAATAATCGAGAAATGGGACAATCATTTAGGGACGGAGGGAGTATGTGTTATATGCTCCAATTTCAATTTTACAAAGAATTTGATTTAAGGGGAATAAATTTGGGGAAAAAAAATTAGGGTTCGAGTTGAGATTTAGCGGTTTCATGTAGGATGATTAAGGGAAATGAGATTGAATTGGGGGAAATAATTAGGATTATTGGATGAGATCAGTGTTACTCCGACACGTCGGATCTCCGGCATGTCACGTGTTGATACGACACGGGACACATGTCAGACACCGCGTCTATCGACAAGACACAAACGCGTAATGACCGCAGATGGAGCAGAAGAATAGGGGAGAGAGAAAAGTGAAGATAACGTGTAAAACCTTGTCAGAGAACGACAGTGGGTGACTGGTGGTGGCGACGTTGGGTGACTGGTGGTGGCGACGTTGAGTGGCTATGGTGGTTGTGGTGGTGACGGCAACTGGTGTGTGATAGTTGTGGTGGCTGAAGAAACTTACTCGCGGAATCATCGCAATATACCTAATGTATCTTTACTAGGTAGGTGGGGTTAATGGGTAGTTGGAGTTAATAGTATTAAAATAATGGGTAAAGTGGAGGAGAGTAATAAATAGGGAGTAACTTTTATTTGACTTATATTTTCAAGACACTTGCAAGTTGCAAGTTAAGTCTCAACTCTTCCAATTTTTCATTATATTATCGTATTATTACTAGTTTGTACTGTATATATCGAGTATGATTTTTAAAAAATTAAAAAGTAATGTACTAAAGGGTTATATCGATGAATAAAATTAAATTACTTTAATACTACCGTGTCCGTGTCGTGTCCACTATTTCGGTCAAGACACTCCGTTGATCGTGTCCACGTATCCTAAAATTTCAAAAATTATGTGTCCAACACGTCGACACGTGTCTACGAGTCTATGTAACACAAGGTTAAATTTGGGGGTTTAGTGTGGGATAATTGGATGAATGGGGAAAAAGAAGAATGAATGATGGTGGGAGAGGAGAGAGGCTAATATTAGGACGAAGGACAATTTCGTCCAAATAAAGAAATCTCGTCGAAAAATTAACTAATGGCAAGTTTGGTGCGATTCTAATTTTTTGTTAACTTTTTGGGGGTAGTTTAAAGAAAATGGTTATTTAATAGTAATAATATTGACTATTGGGCGTGTTGCAATAATAATAATACCAATTACAATTAATCTGAGAATAATACATCGAATGGGAGTATTCTAATGATAATGGTACAGTGGACGGGTTACCTGAATAACAGGTCCACCTCCCTTAAGCACCTAATTTACTTCTTAACAACTTCACTCTCCCTTCAACCTTCACTCCGCCAATAATGTTACCATCACCAAACCTTCAACCTTCATTAAACCTCACCCATCATACCTTCAACCTCACCAACCCCAATCTTCAAATCCATTTCGCAAATTGGTAAGTAAATCTGTACCTATTGTAACACCCCGTATTTTTAACATCCTTTTAGAAATACTTTCTACTTTACGTTATATTTTGTCGTATTTAAGAAACTACCAGACCCCCTTCCGTGGGATGGATAGAAATTTCATATTTGATTTCTACAAACTTTCTCATTTTATTCTTTATTTCAAAAGTTGTAACATGTCATTTTATTTAATTAAATTAATTTACTATTATTTATATTAGATTTTTCAGCTCAGCTTAAAGACAACTTAAGTCGATCTAACTCTTTCATTAATTCTCATACTTGCACACTCCAATATACATTTTGAAGATGAGAGTGGGTACTATGAGTCCCCAGAAACTAAGACATTTAATTTCTCCGGCAATAAATTATTTTGAACTATTTCAAGAATGTGGTGTTTTAAAAATAAGCGTAAACAAAGACCGATTTAATTTTGAAACTGACTCAATTACAATTTCCAAAATTGTGATAATTATTATTGCCTATTTTTTCTCCCTCTCTCCTCTTTTTCTCACCCATTCAGGTCACTCCCTCCCTCTCTCATCACAACCCACTTTTCTCCCTCCTTCCTCATTCATTTAATTACCATTCTCCTCCTTCCTCCCTCTTTACTAATTTCACTCCACCTACTCCACTTTTACCCACCATAATAAAATCACTACCTTTCACTACTATAATAAAACAATACACAATAATAATAATAATAATAATAATAATAATAATAATAATATTTCAACCAAATCAGAAAAAAAAAATCAAGGGGTATTTATCCAAAATGAAGAAAACTAAGGCAAGCTTGAGAGTCTAGATTAACCAAATTCTCATTTTGTAAAAGGTATATTTCTTCAAATTCTTATATATAATAATATTTTTATGTAATAATAATAAAGTCGAAATTTTTATAATTAAAGACTTGCATGTTTTCAAAACTCATAGTCCATTATTTCTATTTTTATTTTTATTTAATTTTCAGTTTATTTTTAAAACTTTTGAAATTTGAACTATTTTCGACTTGCATGTCCTTTAAACCTACACATCTAAGGTATTTGACTTATATAATTATTATCTTATTTTTAAACTTTTGAGTTGAGACTATTTTTTTTGGCATTGCATGTCATTAAAACTTGTAGATCTAGTGTATTTTACTTTTATTTTATTTTATTTGTATTTTTATGAAAATTACTGAATTTTGGTAGAATTAATTCAATTATATGTATTATGGGTCACGGTGGCGAAAAAGAAGAAAAAGAAGCAGAGAAGGCCGAAGAAGACGTCGGAACCGGGTCGAAGAAGCCTAGTTGCCCTATCTCGTTTTTAGACCAAGAATCGAATCAAGGGTGGGTAAATTATATTAACTGATGAAAAATTCATTTTCATATAACTGTTTGCATGTTAATTTTAGTCGTAGTTTTATGTTAATAAGGGGTTGCATGTAAGACTACTACTAAATTATGGGAAACATTAGTATAATAATTTATAGTATAAATAAAACTTCGGTCTAAACTCATAAATAATGAAAAGGGAAATTAATTAGTTAAAGTGGCAGTTTGAGTTGAAATGGAGATAATAATAAAATTTAGGGTCTAATAAAATTTTAGAGTAATCGTATAGTTAAGAACAAAAATAATCACTTTGGGTATGATAATATAAAATCCGGCGTAGGGAACTTTTCCGAAATTATTTCGTGGACCAATTACGTGCTAAATGATTTCTTACTTTTATTTTTTATCCTTAAAATAATGTTGTAAATTTAAATTTAAATTTGTATTTTATTTGTATTGTTATTGTTTTATCTAAAGACTTCAAAAAGCGATGTAATTTAATAGATTAGGGCGAGACTTGACCTACGATACCCCAAATAATGTAATATTAAAAGACCTAGCTTATTTTTTTGTGAGTAGGTTAGAATTTTAGGATCCTTGCAATCGGTTAGGCCTGACTCACGTTATCGCTAGATCCACGTATTCCTTATAAGTCAGTGATATATCGTAATTTAGCTATTTAAAAAGAAATAACATTTTGAGACATGATTTGAATTTTTAGCAAGTTTAAAATAAAACAAAATTACATATTGACTTTTTAAAAACTTCGTCAAAAGCGTCAAGTATGTTTAACTTTATCAGCTTTTCAAAAGTCGGGACATATTTATCAAATAATTGTTGTTTTACATACAAATAAAAGTCTTTATCAATTCTTTGAGATTTTATGGTCAATATTGGAATCTTTCCCTTAATTTATCACATACTTTTGTTAACAAAGGTTTGTAGAGACAACTTTTATAAATAGTTACTCATATTTCAGTTACAATATTTTGGAGTCAAAAGTTGTACTATAATTATACATTTTGGAATTATAAGTTATACTAGTTAAAAGAATTAAGTACGATTTCTAATCAATTGACTACTCAGGGGACTGAAAACCATCCCTTAGTAAATTGATTAAAAACTTGGCTAAACTCCGTTAAATGATCATGATAATCATTTAATTTATTAACCAAGTTTGTTAGCCAAATCCCGGCCTACAAATAGGGACAACCCCGTAAGGAGACTTTTATTTGACTACGTGCTATTTGGCTATTGTTACTTCGTATCTAATTATAAGAGAAGGAATTTCTATCGAATTCGAGTTGGATAACACATAATGTTTTCAAAATATATTTCAAAAGATTGTATATTTTATTGGGCATTTTTAGGACTTAATTCGAAATCTCTTTGAGCGGGAAAGCAGGTTGTCTCTATTGTGTACGAGATAACTTGGAAGAATAGCGCTTAGCTTAACCGTATAAAACCGTCCGTAGCGTACGAAGGGTCTTTGGCTGTACTGACATTGACTCGAGAGTAGGCGGGAGTGTGGCCATACTTTAGGTGGGGACCTGATCAGTCCCGTACGTGTTAGGTGGATCGCACCCGGGTTTCCGTGAGTCGACGATTGGAGCGTGGCTGCGGGGATAACCAGTCGGGTGGTGAGTAGTCCATGGTGCGGGTAACAACCCCACGTACCGGCATTCGACCCTGGAGATGAGAGGACGAATTTTGTTTTAAACGTGTTTATGTCACCACGGTAAACAGGGGTAATAATGTAAGCCCCCTGGTATTGGTGTGATTGGCGGTATATTATTATTGTACAAGTATCAAATACGAAACTTATTCGGTAATTGTACAATGATTGGCCGGTATACCGTGATAAAACTTTTCCAAAAATAATACGGCACTTAAAACATTTCTTGCGATTTTCAAAGTTATGTGTTATCGGTTGTGCATTTATGTACTGTTATTTGATCTATGTTTGATTTAATATTTTTTTCATATTAAATTTTGATAATTTACCCACCTGACGATTTGTTTTTCTATGAATTTTTTTTAAAAATATTTTAATCGTCAGATTAAGGGAGACTGACCACTCCTCAGACGGGCAAGGTTGGAGATAGCTCAAGATGGGACACCAATGTATTTCTATTCTTCATGAAATTGTTATAATTAAATGTAATATTTAAGTACTTTCATAATTATTATGAAGTAATCTAGTGAGTTGAGAATAGTAATGACTCGAATATGTATCATGTCTTCCGCTGTTTCCTATTACAGACTTGTTTATAGAGTCTGGATAATCCGGGTTGTTACAGTTGGTATCAGAGCATGATTTGATGACTTTATCTGCTCTAGAGCTTTAAAGCTCCCGACTAAGTTGGTAATAGAGTCTTATACTCCCAACTCACTCGGCTAGCGGAATCGAGTCATCTATTTTCTAGGATAATAAATTAAAATAACTAGATCACTTAAAAGAAAAAGTAAAATGGTAGAAACAACTAAGGACCGACCTAGTTTTAGGAACCCGTAGCTTTTGTTTTATCGTTACTTGTTTTTGACTTATGTGACTTACATTGTAATGTGTACCTATGTGTATGTTATATAGCTATAAGCTTATTATAAAGTCCTTAATAGTATTATCAAAATATATGTTATAATATTATATATATTTGTCTAATATACTATATAAGTTATAAGAAACTATATATCCCTTAATAGTAATTTTTTTTACGCGTATATACAACTAAATTCATCATTATGAAGACCCGTCAGAATCAAGTGAGGATTATCACGATGCTATGATGAAGGAAGGTCAATTGAGTCATCAACTACTTTTAGAAGGCATATAGTAAATTCGGGATGCAATATTTTTAACTTTGGTTATAATAACATGTGTATTGATCGGTGTTGGTGGGTTAACTCCCTACCATACTAACTTGGTTACTTTGGTTGCAAGGTATAAAGTAACGTAATCTAAATAATTAATTAAATATGAGAATTAGCTAACATAGTATTTAAGACACCTTTATTTAATAACGAGAATTGAAATTCTTCACATACTGTGTTACATTTCAAAATTTTGTCAATTTATTAATTCTCTCATCATCCTACCTACAATTCGTCATAGTATTAAATAAATTCTCGGAAGGATGTATGTTTTTTTCGTTCCTTTTAATTTGCTATTAATTTTTATACCACCATCTTCTTGTCGATCGTATTTTCGGATTCTCAGTTTATTGCTTGAACTTTTCTCCGTCTTTCCCAAATTCAGTTCAACTTGTTACCTTTACTTTCATTTCATTAGAACTTTCTAATACATATCTACTATTTCTGGAAGAAAGTTTATTGACTCTCTTATTCATCTATTTAGGGAATACGAGAGACCTATCTTACCAGACTACACATTCATCCTATCATATTCATGCTCACATTGATCCCTTACCTCCCAGTCTAGCGAAGTTTATTTGATTTATTAATTTTTACATCACCTTTTCTTCTGATGTTTCTTTCAATCCAAGTATGGTGAAATGCAACTGCTAAAGTATTGCACCATTTTTGCTTCTAATGTTTTCCTTGCTGCTTTGCTGCACTCCATTTCAAATTCAATATTCAAAGCATCGGTTTCTCCTTTAAATTTCATCCATTGTTTTAGCTTCTTCCACATTTTATTTACATAAGGACACTTTTGATGGATAAGTGTGAGCGATTTTCAGCATCATGTTCGCAGAAAATACATCTACTAGTTATTAGAAAACTTTGTTTTCTGCATATTGTCTGGTGTTACAAGCTTCTTTTGTCTTGTCCTTTACGTTACGAATTCATGCTTTGGAATCATCTTTTACCCTTTATCACCCTGACCCATCACCTATTACATTGCTTTCACCTTAAGCAATCATATACCAATTCAGCCTAGAACTTATCATTTCCTGCAAACTTTGTGCTGACCTTATATTATTTGCCTTACTTCCCATCCTCTTAACTTTTAATGCTTGAGGTGTTTTCATGATTGAAGTATATTGTTCCATCTCTTTATCTCTCGAATTGTCTTTGCTCCTAGGATGTAATATTGAGTCCAGATGTTCTAAATGCCTCTTTTACCATTGACAAACTTCTAAAACCATTGATTGACCACTACTTTGTTCCATGTTGTAAGATCCTTAAATTGAACCCTCCTTCGTTCTAATGAACACTTATTCCCTCATAATATTTACAAGATACGCTTTTCCTATCAGTAATATCATTCCAAAGGTAAATTCAGTATAACTTATGTTGTCTCTGAGCATAATATTCTTTTGATTAGTATTTGATTTTTATAATCCTTAATACTTTATTTTTAAAATCATTCTCACCTTTGATTTAAACAGGGTCTTATTCACTCTTAACTTATTAGTTTGGATTTTATTTTTGTGTAAACATTTTATTTAAAATGTACGGAGTATTCATTTTCGTTTTTCTATTTTAATTATACTCTTTATTTAAAAGCCGATTCTATCTTGACTTTAAAAATATAATCCTTTGAAATTTTATTTTCCTACAAACTCTCAATTTTAAAATTTTCTAACCCTCCTACCCCATATGGAATCCTAACTGAGATAGAGTATGATATAGTTGCGCATGTGGGATTAGTGGATGGATAATAGATGGTGATATAATCATATTTCAAATGGAGAGAAATGATATTCTAGAAAACTTTGTTTTCTGCATATTGTCTGGTGTTACAAGCTTCTTTTGTCTTGTCCTTTACGTTACGAATTCATGCTTTGGAATCATCTTTTACCCTTTATCACCCTGACCCATCACCTATTACATTGCTTTCACCTTAAGCAATCATATACCAATTCAGCCTAGAACTTATCATTTCTTGCAAACTTTGTGCTGACCTTATATTATTTGCCTTACTTCCCATCCTCTTAACTTTTAATGCTTGAGGTGTTTTCATGATTGAAGTATATTGTTCCATCTCTTTATCTCTCGAATTGTCTTTGCTCCTAGGATGTAATATTGAGTCCAGATGTTCTAAATGCCTCTTTTACCATTGACAAACTTCTAAAACCATTGATTGACCACTACTTTGTTCCATGTTGTAAGATCCTTAAATTGAACCCTCCTTCGTTCTAATGAACACTTATTCCCTCATAATATTTACAAGATACGCTTTTCCTATCAGTAATATCATTCCAAAGGTAAATTCAGTATAACTTATGTTGTCTCTGAGCATAATATTCTTTTGATTAGTATTTGATTTTTATAATCCTTAATACTTTATTTTTAAAATCATTCTCACCTTTGATTTAAACAGGGTCTTATTCACTCTTAACTTATTAGTTTGGATTTTATTTTTGTGTAAACATTTTATTTAAAATGTACGGAGTATTCATTTTCGTTTTTCTATTTTAATTATACTCTTTATTTAAAAGCCGATTCTATCTTGACTTTTAAAATATAATCCTTTGAAATTTTATTTTCCTACAAACTCTCAATTTTAAAATTTTCTAACCCTCCTACCCCATATGGAATCCTAACTGAGATAGAGTATGATATAGTTGCGCATGTGGGATTAGTGGATGGATAATAGATGGTGATATAATCATATTTCAAATGGAGAGAAATGATATTCTTTGAGGAGCACTTGAACAATAGTCTAAAAGTGAATAGGTAATAAGATGTGGTCATGTGGTATTGTTTTATGGATATTAATTTGTAAAACCACTATTAAAGGATATTTTAGATTTTTCTGAATATAAGTCCTTGAATGGATTGGGGACATATTTGAGTAATATGAAGTTAAAAGAGTGAGTTTTGTAGTTGAAAGAGAAATATTGAAGTATTGAGAATAACTTCGTTATGGATTGATATTAACCTTGGAAGAACGATGATAAAAGAAATGATGGTCTCTAGAATGTTTAGGGGATTAACCGTTATGTTAATTTGGAGAAAATAGGAAACATGAGATGTGGAATGATGTCATTAGGATACTTGTGTTTTTGTCAGACGATCGTGGTATATAGAGGTGAAAACTAATAAGAATGATTAGAGATAAATTACACTATGGACTAATGGAATTATAAGAAAAGAAATTTTGAGCTTATTAGAGATAATTTTAATTTGATGATTAGACATTCTCTTTAAGATTATGGAATAATATATGGAAGCTTGGAAACATAATTTTGAGGAACTTAGAAATGAGATGGTCTTGTACATGTAACTATGAGAAGGTTGCAAGGAGATCATGCGATTGTACGGTTAATAGCTATTTAAAAGGTATCGAGGCAGATATGTTTTATAATTCTACGGATTTTATTGATTAAGTTGGCAGTTTAAATGATTTGACAAACTCGAGGATATAGTACATCATTTTATAAGGAACTAGATTCACATATTATGTAAGATAGACAATGATTGATTTATGGGATGTACATGGAGTAAAGATGAATTTTGAGAATTTTGGAAATAACCTAGGTCAAAGGACGAGGAAAGATTATACTCGAGGGAGTTGAAATGTTATACTCGAGGAAATGTTATACATGGAGATACATTGAGGCTAAATTATTATTTGGATTTTGTGGGTCATGATCTGGTAAGGATATTTATAATAAATTTAAGGATATGATCATATCGTCTGATAATGGATTAGACTCGTGTATGGTATGATTGCTAATTTCGTGGGACTAAGGAATCCAGTAGGAAACTTAATTATATCATCCTCGATAATTTTCGTACCTTACAAGTTTCGAGGACGAAACTTTTTGTTAGGGGGTAAGAATGTAACACCCCGTATTTTTAACATCCTTTTAGAAATACTTTCTACTTTACGTTATATTTTGTCGTATTTTAGAAACTACCAGACCCCCTTCCGTGGGATGGATAGAAATTTCATATTTGATTTCTACAAATTTTCTCATTTTATTCTTTATTTCAAAAGTTGTAACATGTCATTTTATTTATTTAAATTAATTTACTATTATTTATATTAGATTTTTCAGCTCAGCTTAAAGACAACTTAAGTCGATCATAACTCTTTCATTAATTCTCATACTTGCACACTACAATATACATTTTGAAGATGAGAGTGGGTACTATGAGTCCCCAGAAACTAAGACATTTAATTTCTCCGGCAATAAATTATTTTGAACTATTTCAAGAATGTCGTGTTTTAAAAATAAGCGTAAACAAAGACCGATTTAATTTTGAAACTGACTCAATTACAATTCCCAAAATTGTGATAATTATTATTGCCTACTTTTTCTCTCTCTCTCTCCTCTTTTTCTCACCCATTCACGTCACTCCCTCCCTCTCTCATCACAACCCACTTTCCTCCCTCCTTCCTCGTTCATTTAATTACCATTCTCCTCCTTTCTCCCTCTTTACTAATTTCACTCCACCTACTCCACTTTTACCCACCATAATAAAATCACTACCTTTCACTACTATAATAAAACAATACACAATAATAATAATAATAATAATAATAATAATAATAATAATAATAATATTTCAACCAAATCAGAAAAAAAAATCAAGGGGTATTTATCCAAAATGAAGAAAACTAAGGCAAGCTTGAGAGTCTAGATTAACCAAATTCCCATTTTGTAAAAGGTATATTTCTTCAAATTCTTATATATAATAATATTTTTATGTAATAATAATAAAGTCGAAATTTTTATAATTAAAGACTTGCGTGTTTTAAAAACTCATAGTCCATTATTTCTATTTTTATTTTTATTTAATTTTCAGTTTATTTTTAAAACTTTTGAAATTTGAACTATTTTCGACTTGCATGTCCTTTAAACCTACACATCTAAGGTATTTGACTTATATAATTATTATCTTATTTTTAAACTTTTGAGTTTAGACTATTTTTTTTGGCATTGCATGTCTTTAAAACTGTTAGATCTAGTGTATTTTACTTTTATTTTATTTTATTTGTATTTTTATGAAAATTTCTGAATTTTGGTAGAATTAATTCAATTATATGTATTATGGGTCACGGTGGCGAAAAAGAAGAAAAAGAAGCAGAGAAGGCCGATGAAGACGTCGGAACCGGGTCGAAGAAGCCTAGTTGCCCTATCTCGTTTTTAGACCAAGAATCGAATCAAGGGTGGGTAAATTATATTAACTGATGAAAAATTCATTTTCATATAACTGTTTGCATGTTAATTTTAGTCGTAGTTTTATGTTAATAAGGGGTTGCATGTAAGACTACTACTAAATTATGGGAAACATTAGTATAATAACTTATAGTATAAATAAAACTTTGATCTAAACTCATAAATAATGAAAAGAGAAATTAATTAGTTAAAGTGGCAGTTTGAGTTGAAATGGAGATAATAATAAAATTTAGGGTCTAATAAAATTTTAGAGTAATCGTATAGTTAAGAACAAAAATAATCACTTTGGGTATGATAATATAAAATCCGGCGTAGGGAACTTTTCCAAAATTATTTCGTGGACCAATTACGTGCTAAATGATTTCTTACTTTTATTTGTTATCCTTAAAATAATGTTGTAAATTTAAATTTGTATTTTATTTGTATTGTTATTGTTTTATCTAAAGACTTCGAAAATCGATGTAATTTAATAGATTAGGGCGAGACTTGACCTACGATACCCCAAATAATGTAATATTAAAAGACCTAGCTGTTATAATGTAATATATTGTATTGGTGGATGTCCACACTATGACGACATTATGTCGACATCATATCTTTATAGAATATTCTAGACCTAGAAGAAACCCTAGATATCTATATGTATATATACATACCAATGATCAATGTAATAGCGTACCTCTCTCATTCTCCTCTTTCTCTCCTTATATTATAACACGTTATCAGCACGAGACTCTACCGAACGAGCAACTACAATTATCGTTATTATTATTACTATCTTCAGATCTTATTTATCACGCTATTCAGGTACTTTTTCGTATGAACTTAATTTATCGTTATACCAAGTACAACACGTTTATATAAATTACATATAGAGCATTTGTTACGATATGTTACTCGTTTTCTACGATTTTAATTCATGAAGTATTTCACAAGTGTCAATCGTGTAGTACTCCCTAATTAAGAATTTGTTTAGCATGTATCATATTGCCTGATATAATTGTCAAACGTGCCTGATATAATGATCTTATACGTAACATAACGGTGTAATGCTCTTAATTAAACATGTTTGATTTTCACAATACGTACTTTAGCAATTGTCAAATACGGAGTAACAGTATAGTCCTCTATTCCGCAATTTCCAATAACCAATACTACATATTTATTGTCTACGATTATATTCATCTACATAATACGTGCATGGCAATTAGGTCTACATAATTATTGTCTACATAATACGTACATAGGTGTATCATTATATTATATCATAAGTTAATTTCATCTATATGACTATATTCATCTATAGTTTATATTTAGTCATCTATAGCAAGCTAGTCATACTAATAAAACATAATCCTATAGCACTCAAGTATTATACGGTTGCCTAATCAAATTTTTAATATCAAAGAATATTTTCCTTAATTATATTTCTTACTCGTAATACATACTTCAGAGATTTACATTGGTTTATGTTTAATTTAACTTTATTCGTCTATAATTACAAGATTATATTTTGATTACACTAATTATATCTCATATATTTGTCGTTATTATGTTAACACGTGATATTTTGTTATTCATCTATATCTCATACATTGATAACAAGATTATATTATATATGTTAATAACACATGTATATATTGTGGCCTTTGTGGGTTTGTGATTATTAAGTTTGTAATAACATTAGTAAATATATGATTAACACGTGTTATATTAAGTTTGTCAATATATTCCCTCCGTCAATGTTATGTTATTTGTATACGTCAATATTATACTACATATGTTAATATTATATGTTCATATGTTAATAACTATATTATTATTATTTTATTTTTTTTGCATCATAGTACGGAGTAGTTATTAACATTCTTTGTAACACCCCTAATTTTTATAAATTAAATTTGTATCCATATTTTTATTGGTTTGCGATTTAACTTGTAATCCTTCATTTTAAATCTTATCGAATTTACTTTGACTTCGTCTTAAACTCCTGAAATCTTTATTTTAGCTCGAATTTCTATTTTCAACTCGAAACTCGTTAAAACGTTTTATTATTTCTTCGAGAAATTATTTTATTAAACTTTCATTGAAAAATATCATTTTGCTTTCGATAAATCAATTTAATTCATTTTCGTTGAAAACTATTTATTCGTCGAGAAACTCAATTTCCTTACAAACAATTATTTAAACTCGAGATTGACCCATTTGATTTTCGAGTCAACTAATTATTTTTATCAACTTCGAACCTGACCCAAATATTTAATGTTACGACAAAATAATATTTTAGCCCATCTCGAAGTTTGGGTCTAATTCTTTTCTTATGCGATTTTAACCCAATTTATTTGTAAGCCAGTTATTTATTTTTACTAATGATTTCGATCAAATCGTAAATTATTTTTCAACCCAAATCGAGTCTGTTACCTCGTCTTACTAGATGAGTCACTAAAATATATTTTATAAGTTTAAGCACCTGTTTTTATTTATCCTAATTCTTGTCAACTGCCTCTATCTCTAGCGGTTGTTATTGTTACATTATCACTTATATTATTTTATGATTTACACTACTTAGCTAACCTCCTATTCCTATCCTATTCCTACTCTCCTACTCCTACTCCAATTTTTGCTTCGTAAGATTAGCTTAGAAGTGAGTTTGTATGCAAACTCTCAACTTCCCATCTTATTTGTTTGCTTGTGCTTCATAAAGGAAGCATATGAACGTTCTTCTTCCTCTTTTTTTTTTATTATCCGTGTACCAACTCTAATCTACCTCACAAAATCATCCTCTATTCTTGCTCGTTCTTGCTCTTAATTCATCATCTTCCGTTCTAAACTCAGGGTAATTTAATTACTCTTAATCCGCGTCATTCTTAGTTTTTTTTAGAGTAACTTTTATATGGTCGTAACACCATATATGTATACCGTTTTGTAGGCTATTTTGAGGATCCCGAGGCAGACGAGTATATTGTCGATTCGAATCTCGATGAAGGTAACACATGATGGCATGACTCGGTATTGCATGATATATATGTTGTAGTTGCTTGTAGTATCGTTTTAAATCGAATTTTATAAATATGTTTACTATATTATTAAGATGATATGTTTCAATCTTCTAAAAATTATTATAGGGCCGAGACTAAAACATATGAATAAGAAAATTAATTTCTTAATTTTTCATGATTTTTAATATGAATTATCAAATTGAAAGTTTTATTGTTTTTAGTAAAGTTACAGCATGTTTTCGAATCTGTTACTACTTTTGTACGATTTTTACTCCTGTTTACAGATCTTATTTTCAACTTTTTTGAAAAGAGACTACTTTTTATTTTAGGTCTAATATACGTCTGTTAAATTTTGTAAATTAAATCCAAGTAGTTTTAACACAACAAATCATTTATGAAACTGTGACGGATTAGTTTGCAAATCTGTCAGTTGTTGTAAAACCTAATTTAAAACCTATGATAAACTTTGAATTTAATTTTGGTAATTTACGTACATTAACTTTAAAGAGTCTAGTTAATGTTTCTAATTGGATTTGGTTTAAAATAAAATTTTAAACGTATTTTATTAAAGAAATACTATCGGGTGTCGGATTCTGACAGTTTATCAAACTACGAATAAACAGCCCTGTTAAGTTAGGAACTTCGATTTTCTCCAGAAACAAAAGTTGTAGTTAAGCTTTTAAAGTTTTCAACCTCACTGATCTTACGTAATTTTGATTTTTAATGATTTAATTATGAATTTTGTAGTAAGACAGTGAAAATCTGAAAAATCTGTAAATTTGTAATTTATTTCTTTTAATTACTTAAACTCCAACCTTTTGAGAAATAATTATGATTTTTACTTTCCTTGACTTTTAATCATTAATTATGCATTTACCTAATAAATATAATGTTTATGTCTCAAGGCCTAATATTAAATATTTTATATAACTCATATGTTAAACGATTTCTAATTATAATAATACCTATTTTGGAAATTTACTATTTGAAGAAAGTTTCTATCTTTGGAAAGTTACTATTTTGGGAATATTTAAGATATTTTCGGATGAAATATTTATTGGTTTGAATATGGAATAATGTTGGAAATGAGAATGTACAGTATATAAGTCTAGGATATGTTGGTTGTTACCATCAGCTATATGGTCAGTGTATTTGCGTCAGGGATACATTGATTGTCGAGCTGGGTATCGTTTATGCTCAGGAGTCATGCGCATGTACTTAGGCTAGGACCTCGCTGAACGCAGTCCTATTATAGTTTGAGTTGTCTGGTGAGAGGGCTTAGGAGTCGCTTCGTGGGCAGTGAGTTCCTTAACCAGTGAGGCTTAGGGGTCGCTTCGTGGGCACTAAGTTACACTTTGGTGTTGTTTTGACATATCTCTAGTAGTAAAAGCTGTACTTATCATCGGTTTTATATTCCATTATTCGTTTTGACGCCGTCAGGCTGCTGAATTGTTTTCTGGTTTTGAATCTATTTTGATATATATAATGTTTTGAGTTTAATCTATTTTCTTATATTATGCTTCTATTGCCTATATATTATGTAATATGGCTGGGAGAACTGCCTGAGTTGCTCCCCACTGAATTGTGGCTGTTATGTTTATAACATGACAGGTATTCTATGTTCCGGGGTTTGGTGTGCGCTAGCGAGTGGCATGGATCCTACTCTGCTTTAATCACATTTATTTATGGATTGTTAAACCCATTTGAAGGATTTTTATTTTTAGCCCTTTTGTAAAAAGTGGCCTTTGTATTGACTGACCGTTCTTTTTGTAATATACAGAACATCAGTGTGTATTAATCCCAAATCTACAGTGTTTCCGCCACTGTATTGCGTTAGAATTTATAGGGGATTACATTCTTGTTCATTAACATATAATTGAATTTTTAACGTAGTTAATATGTGTTCATTATAGTAGTTATTCTACCCATGTGCCATTTATTATGGTGATTCATTAAAACCTTTTTTTTAACCAATCGCACATAACTTTAATGATAATATGTCATTATTAATACTCCGTAGTAAATTGGAACGAGTAAATAGCAAATCGAATATCACGTGTAAATAACATGTCACATATTTATTTACTTATTTATGGTTCATATCATATTTTAGTAGTCTTACCTATTATATACGGAGTAATAAAATAGGTATATCAAGAATGTTTGTCATATAATTTTATAAAACTAATATGTGATATTTGATTGTATAGTTTCATCATGTCGAACATTGCAAAACTTGATTTCGAGGCCCTAGATATAAGTGGAAAGAACTACTTGGCCTAGGTACTAGACTGTGAAATTCACCTAGCTGCAAAAGGCCTTGGTGAAACTATTAAGGAAGGAAATAAGTCATCTGATCAAGATAAGGCTAAGGCCATGATTTTTCTTCGTCACCATCTCCATGAGGGACTCAAAATTGAATATTTGACTGTGAAAGATCCCTATACTCTTTGGACAGAATTGGATGAAAGGTATAAACACCTAAAAAGCGTGATGTTACCCGGTGCTCGTGCCGAATGGGCGACTTTGAGGTTACAAGATTTTAAGTCTGTAACAGAATATAACTCAGCCGTGTTCAGAATCACTTCACTACTAAAATTATGTGGAGAGAAAATTAGCGATTATGACATGTTAGAAAAGACATTCTCCACTTTTCACGCAAGTAACATTGTCCTGCAGACACAATACCGTAAAAAAGGATTTAAGAAATACTCTGAACTAATCTCTTGTTTACTTGTGGCTGAGCAAAATAATGAGTTACTGATGAAAAACCACTCATATCGTCCCACTGGTACTCAACCATTCCCAGAAGCGAATGTGGCCTCCCATCAGGGGACATATGAAAAAGGAAATGATTATGCAAATAATTATGGTCAAGGACGTGGTCGCGGTCGCGGCCGTGGTCGCGGTCAAGGCCGTGGACGCGGTCAAGGCCGTGGACGCGGTCGTGGTTGTGCGCCGGGATACGGACGAGGCCGAGGTGATATCTTCAAAAGGTCATATCATCACCAGAAGTGGGAAAATGATCATAAATCAGAGGAAAATACAAATGAGGTGGGCCCCAATCAATGCTACCGTTGCGGACAATATGGTCACTGGACCCGTGTGTGCCGCACTCCAAAATACTTTGTTGACCTCTACCAAATGTCTCAGAAAGGAAAGAATGTAGAGACAAATATGGTGCATGGAGATGGTGAAGCTGATTTCGATACTAATAAGTCAACCCATTTGGAAGTAGAAGATTTCTTCACTACCCAAGCATAATTGGTCCATTAAGATTAGTTTATATTTATAATTACTTATAGAAGAAAGCATAAGTTATATGTTGGTTTTTATCGCAGTACTTTGCTTTGATATTTTTGAATGCTTGGATGATTATTATTGTTGTTATTTAAGTTGGTATTTTATTCGTATACCGGTTATTTGCTTTATTTATAAACATTTTTTTTATTAATATGAAGAAAATTAATAACCATCAGGATCAATTATTAAGTAATTTTGACGGATCTCGCCTATTTATATGAGACATTTTGTGTCATGTCACATAAATAATTTGTTTTTGGCCACATGAATAATATTATTATGCATTACGATGAAATATAGCTAAACTAGAAGTTTAGCATAATGAAATTCAGTCAGCTAAAATGTGGCGTGCGATTAGTGAATTTATCAAGATAATGCGAAATATATACAAAAATTGCCATGAATTTTAGGCAAAGTAAAGTTAGTACAAAAGAATTAAATATGTGACAATCAAGGCCATCCGGGTTCTTATTACACCCGTTTTGATAAATATGAAGTTTCTTTTAGAAGAAATTTAATAAAGTGCTGAAACTCTCTCGTGTATCATTAAATCAATATATATTTAAGGCGAGACAATACATTGAGATGAAATATTATGTTGGAGATAATACTCATAGTTGGATAATGAATATGAATGTTTGTGTATGATTGAATTATGCGACATGTAGTCACGCAAAATTATACAAGTACATCATAATATATAAGTATCATGTGAACATGATGATCTCATGAGCAATTTTAATTCAGCACGTGGAAAACCAACTGCATCAAACCGAGCTCCCTAATATTTTATTCTACTGAAGAGAATTAGTCGTTTTAAATTTATGAAATATAAGATAAATTTTAAGGTGGATATTGCCCTTTTAAATCTATCAAATAATGATAGTTTTACCACCTTAAGGGGGAGATTGATAAGGATAAGCTGGTAAAAACAAACAAGTAATATTGATCCCCAACTAAACCCGAGATTCAGACACTTGTTTTGAGTATGATATACATCAACTAAAAATTCAAGAAATATGAATGTTGATTTATATAATTTGGTTTTGATAATGATGTATAATGATATACCAGCTTGATCACTTTATCATATTAAGATATGTTATACATTGAAATTTATGATTTGACTATAGACAGATTTACCCTCCTTGAGGTGGAGCGAGCTATAGCTCGGTCATGGATAGTAAATGTATGAACATTGAGATTCTTGCCATATTTTCAATAATCACACACGATGGAGTGTGACGGTCATATTCGGTTCATATGTTATTATAAGTGAAAGAAAATGGCAAGCATGTGCAGTTGGTACTCATGAAGAGTGATGAAACTTGAATGTCGTTGAAGTGACATAGATATCTGAACGATAATAGATGGCCTAGATATGTGAAAAGATTGGTACAAAATATATTCAGATATCTTTAAGCAGTGCCGACAGTATAAGTAATTATATCGATATATTAATTCACGGAACCGAATAATATTTGCGCGCGATATGTAATGAACAATTTAATGGGGATCTTATATAAGCGTCCATTTTGATTGTTGACGTACAATCTATGGTTAAGAATGAGCTCATGGACTTGAAGTCCACGTATTGACATGAAGTCAATCCAATTATGAATAATATTGGTGAAGATATTGTACAATTTGCATTTGAATATCATGTGCATATAATATAGTTATTTTGTCATCGCATAGTAGTGTCATATTATGTCATTGCATTAACATAGAATATATATTATAGTGTATGCATACAATTATTGTTTTGTTAAAATGCAGGATAAATGTGTAAATGATATAAGAATGATCAGTTGTGAAATATTAGCTATACTCTTTTTCCCTTCGACTAGGTTTTTTGTCCCAAAGGGTTTTTCCTAGCAAGGTTTTTAACGAGATAGCACTATAGACGTGTTAAAAACGCTATAGTTATAACCATCATCATTGTTGAGATGACACTTGTTCGAGATATATTTGTCGATTACGGCGAACTCATTTCAACAACATGAAGTTACATGAAGACATGGATCATTTCAATACATATTGTTTCAACTTGTGCAATCATCAGGGGGAGTAAACACGCGCTGTACTCTTTTTCCTAAGCCATGGTTTTGTCCCACTGGGTTTTCCATGGAAAGGTTTTAACGAGGCAGCGTGTTATACGTGTTTTGAAGATTTATGTACTCGTTTACTTTACTAGTGTTTTTCCCATTGGGTTTTTCTAGGCAAAGTTTGAATGATACATGACTTCACTAATGGACATCCAAGGGGGAGTGTTATAATGTAATATATTGTATTGGTGGATGTCCACACTATGACGACATTATGTCGACATCATATATTTATAGAATATTCTAGACCTAGAAGAAACCCTAGATATCTATATGTATATATACATACCAATGATCAATGTAATAGCGTACCTCTCTCATTCTCCTCTTTCTCTCCTTATATTATAACACTAGCTTATTTTTTTGTGAGTAGGTTAGAATTTTAGGATCCTTGCAATCGGTTAGGCCTGACTCACGTTATCGCTAGATCCACGTATTCCTTATAAGTCAGTGATTTATCGTAATTTAGCTATTTAAAAAGAAATAACATTTTGAGACATGATTTGAATTTTTAGCAAGTTTAAAATAAAACAAAATTACATATTGACTTTTTAAAAACTTCGTCAAAAGCGTCAAGTATGTTTAACTTTATCACCTTTTCAAAAGTCGGGACATATTTATCAAATAATTGTTGTTTTACATACAAATAAAAGTCTTTATCAATTCTTTGAGATTTTATGGTCAATCTTGGAATCTTTCCCTTAATTTATCACATACTTTTGTTAACAAAGGTTTTTAGAGACAACTTTTATAAATAGTTACTCATATTTCAGTTACAATATTTTGGAGTCAAAAGTTGTACTATAATTATACATTTTGGAATTATAAGTTATACTAGTTAAAAGAATTAAGTACGATTTCTAATCAATTGACTACTCAGGGGACTGAAAACCATCCCTTAGTAAATTGATTAAAAACTTGGCTAAACTCCGTTAAATGATCATGATAATCATTTAATTTATTAACCAAGTTTGTTAGCCAAACTCCGTTAAACGAAACTTTTTGTTAGGGGGTAAGAATGTAACACCCCGTATTTTTAACATCCTTTTAGAAATACTTTCTACTTTACGTTATATTTTGTCGTATTTTAGAAACTACCAGACCCCCTTCCGTGGGATGGATAGAAATTTCATATTTGATTTCTACAAATTTTCTCATTTTATTCTTTATTTCAAAAGTTGTAACATGTCATTATTTATTTAAATTAATTTACTATTATTTATATTAGATTTTTCAGCTCAGCTTAAAGACAACTTAAGTCGATCATAACTCTTTCATTAATTCTCATACTTGCACACTCCAATATACATTTTGAAGATGAGAGTGGGTACTATAAGTCCCCAGAAACTAAGACATTTAATTTCTCCGGCAATAAATTATTTTGAACTATTTCAAGAATGTCGTGTTTTAAAAATAAACGTAAACAAAGACCGATTTAATTTTGAAACTGACTCAATTACAATTCCCAAAATTGTGATAATTATTATTGCCTACTTTTTCTCTCTCTCTCCTCTTTTTCTCACCCATTCAAGTCACTCCCTCCCTCTCTCATCACAACCCACTTTTCTCCCTCCTTCCTCGTTCATTTAATTACCATTCTCCTCCTTCCTCCCTCTTTACTAATTTCACTCCACCTACTCCACTTTTACCCACCATAATAAAATCACTACCTTTCACTACTATAATAAAACAATACACAATAATAATAATAATAATAATAATAATAATAATATTTCAACCAAATCAGAAAAAAATCAAGGGGTATTTATCCAAAATGAAGAAAACTAAGGCAAGCTTGAGAGTCTAGATTAACCAAATTTCCATTTTGTAAAAGGTATATTTCTTCAAATTCTTATATATAATAATATTTTTATGTAATAATAATAAAGTCGAAATTTTTATAATTAAAGACTTGCATGTTTTAAAAACTCATAGTCCATTATTTCTATTTTTATTTTTATTTAATTTTCAGTTTATTTTTAAAACTTTTGAAATTTGAACTATTTTTGACTTGCATGTCCTTTAAACCTACAAATCTAAGGTATTTGACTTATATAATTATTATCTTATTTTTAAACTTTTGAGTTGAGACTATTTTTTTTGGCATTGCATGTCTTTAAAACTTGTAGATCTAGTGTATTTTACTTTTATTTTATTTTATTTGTATTTTTATGAAAATTTCTGAATTTTGGTAAAATTAATTCAATTATATGTATTATGGGTCACGGTGGCGAAAAAGAAGAAAAAGAAGCAGAGAAGGCCGAAGAAGACGTCGGAACCGGGTCGAAGAAGCCTAGTTGCCCTATCTCGTTTTTAGACCAAGAATCAAATCAAGGGTGGGTAAATTATATTAACTGATGAAAAATTCATTTTTACAGAATGAATTTTTCATATAACCGTTTGCATGTTAATTTTAGTCGTAGTTTTATGTTAATAAGGGGTTGCATGTAAGACTACTACTAAATTATGGGAAACATTAGTATAATAACTTATAGTATAAATAAAACTTTGGTCTAAACTCATAAATAATGAAAAGGGAAATTAATTAGTTAAAGTGGCAGTTTGAGTTGAAATGGAGATAATAATAAAATTTAGGGTCTAATAAAATTTTAGAGTAATCGTATAGTTAAGAACAAAAATAATCACTTTGGGTATGATAATATAAAATCCGGCGTAGGGAACTTTTCCGAAATTATTTCGTGGACCAATTACGTGCTAAATGATTTCTTGCTTTTATTTGTTATCCTTAAAATAATGTTGTAAATTTAAATTTGTATTATATTTTTATTGTTATTGTTTTATCTAAAGACTTCGAAAATCGATGTAATTTAATAGATTAGGGCGAGACTTGACCTACGATACCCCAAATAATGTAATATTAAAAGACCTAGCTTATTTTTTTGTGAGTAGGTTAGAATTTTAGGATCCTGGCAATCGGTTAGGCCTGACTCACATTATCGCTAGATCCACGTATTCCTTATAAGTCAGTGATTTATCGTACTTTAGCTATTTAAAAAGAAATAACATTTTGAGACATGATTTGAGTTTTTACCAAGTTTAAAATAAAACAAAATTACATATTGACTTTTTAAAAACTTCGTCAAAAGCGTCAAGTATGTTTAACTTTATCAGCTTTTCAAAAGTCGGGACATATTTATCAAATAATTGTTGTTTTACATACAAATAAAAGTCTTTATCAATTCTTTGAGATTTTATGGTCAATCTTGGAATCTTTCCCTTAATTTATCACATACTTTTGTTAACAAATGTTTTTAGAGACAACTTTTATAAATAGTTACTCATATTTCAGTTACAATATTTTGGATTCAAAAGTTGTACTATAATTATACATTTTGGAATTATAAGTTATACTAGTTAAAAGAATTAAGTACGATTTCTAATCAATTGACTACTCAGGGGACTGAAAACCATCCCTTAGTAAATTGATTAAAAACTTGGCTAAACTCCGTTAAATGATCATGATAATCATTTAATTTATTAACCAAGTTCGTTAGCCAAATCCCGTCCTACAAATAGGGACAACCCCGTAAGGAGACTTTTATTTGACTACGTGCTATTTGGCTATTGTTACTTCGTATCTAATTATAAGAGAAGGAATTTCTATCGAATTCCAGTTGGATAACACATAATGTTTTCAAAATATATTTCAAAAGATTGTATATTTTATTGGGCATTTTTAGGACTTAATTCGAAATCTCTTTGAGCGGGAAAGCAGGTTGTCTCTATTGTGTACGAGATAACTTGGAAGAATAGCGCTTAGCTTAACCGTATAAAACCGTCCGTAGCGTACGAAGGGTCTTTGGCTGTACTGACATTGACTCGAGAGTAGGCGGGAGTGTGGCCATACTTTAGGTGGGGACCTGATCGGTCCCGTACGTGTTAGGTGGATCGCACCCGGGTTTCCGTGAGTCGACGATTGGAGCGTGGCTGCGGGGATAACCAGTCGGGTGGTGAGTAGTCCATGGTGCGGGTAACAACCCCACGTACCGGCATTCGACCCTGGAGATGAGAGGACGAATTTTGTTTTAAACGTGTTTATGTCACCACGGTAAACAGGGGTAATAATGTAAGCCCCCTGGTATTGGTGTGATTGGCGGTATATTATTATTGTACAAGTATCAAATACGAAACTTATTCGGTAATTGTACAATGATTGGCCGGTATACCGTGATAAAAATTTTCCAAAAATAATACGGCACTTAAAACATTTCTTGCGATTTTCAAAGTTATGTGTTATCAGTTGTGCATTTATGTACTGTTATTTGATCTATGTTTGATTTAATATTTTATTCATATTAAATTTTGATAATTTACCCACCTGACGATTTGTTTTTCTATGAAATTTTTTTTAAAATATTTTAATCGTCAGATTAAGGGAGACTGACCACTCCTCAGACGGGCAAGGTTGGAGATAGCTCAAGATGGGACACCAATGTATTTCTATTCTTCATGAAATTGTTATAATTAAATGTAATATTTAAGTACTTTCATAATTATTATGAAGTAATCTAGTGAGTTGAGAATAGTAATGACTCGGATATGTATCATGTCTTCCGCTGTTTCCTATTATAGACTTATTTATAAAGTCTGAAAAATCCGGGTTGTTACACCTATTCTTCAATTTAATTTTTTTCCCGAATTCTGCGAATTAATTGCATTAATCGACATTGACAGATGCCGAGTTGAAGTTGGTTTGCTTTAGAGTATTTCGAAGACAATGACAGAGGTAAGTTAATCGATTGTCTAAACTCAATTCATATTTCTAAGGTTTATGTTATTTTTGGGTTTTTGATCATTTTACCTCCTAATCCAATCTGAATCAAATTGTTAGGTAAAATTAGTGTTTTTTATTCACATACCTGACATATTGTGTAGTATGACACTTGGAGTAGTGTGAACTTGAAGTTCTCATTTAGGGTACATTTGTGAGAAAAGATTCAGAGTTGTTTTACACTTTTTGAAGATTTGCCTATTATTAGATTTAATGAGGAGAGGAGGGTAATGAAAATATAGACTTTTTTTTAATACTTTTTGCAGATTTGCCAAATGGAAGGATTTAAGTAGAAAGGAGATGAAGAAAGAGGGTAAAGAAGGAGGAGGGTGTAGTAGCCAGTTGTTTTTAAGGAAGGTTACCTACTGTTGCAGGTAACATATGCAACTGTATCATTATCATTAGAATACTCCAATTCGATGTATTATTCTCAAATTAATTGTAATTGGTATTATTATTGGAACACGGACAATAGTCAGTATTATTGATATTAAATAACCCTAAAGAAAAAGTAACGAAGGGTTTAAAACCCAAGAAAATGGACTTTTAAGGGTGTAAAGCGTCAAAAACTCTTGTTTTTTCTCTCGAATGACGCACTTATCGGTTCAAGTAATTTTTGGGCCAAAAACCTATTAGAACTACTTCTTAGACGGCCTTGATATAAGTTTCGAAATATTTCATGCATTTTTCTTTCTTTGTTTCTCCTTAGTCGGATAAAAATTTTGACGTTTTAGAAGCTCCAATCTACAAAATTTCCATATCTAATACTTCGTACATGCGAGCTAAACTAGTCTGACAGTTGTTCTCCATTTAAGAACTTTGTTTTCACGTATCCTTTGGACATCAAGATTATGTACCTTCACTGAATGCATTATTCAAGAAGTAGTGTCAATGAGGGATAACTTCATGTAGTTATGCCACATAGAAACAATATTTGGCGAGTTTACAAGCCTTGGAATCTGAACTATGCATCACATCAACATATGGTCTGGGAATATTCTGCCTACTAAGTTTCTAAAGGTTCCAACGCATGGTTGGTCAACGTTTCTTGACTTATTTCTGACATTTCCTGTGATGATCGCTACATCATAAAGAGAGACAATAATGACAAGTTTCAGTTAGACTCTTCACAGGGATTTAATGATTATGTATTTATGTACCCTCAAACCAGGCCACCCACATTTGGTGAAAATGTCAGATGAAAAAGATGAAAAAGGTGAAAGTTGAAATTTGAGATGAAAAAGTGGTTGATATTGGATGAAATTGTCGAAAAAATTCTTGAAATTATTTGAAGTTTTCATCTACTTGAAAACATGATGAAAACTTGAAATAAGGAGAGAGGTAGGGGAAGGACGGTAGTGTGAAAGTGTGAAGTGGGTCCTTTTGCCTAATTTTTTTTCTTGTGTTATTTTATGTAGTTTGTTTTTTATGCTTTATATCTTTTTTTATAAAGATTTGATTAGTTCCTAGTTTTTATATTATAAGTATTTTTTTTAAATCTTATGTGACTTTTTTATATTAACTTGAAGTTGGATTTTTGATTATACTTGGTATTAGATATTGTCCTAATTATAGTAAATGAAAAAATATTTTACTCCATAGTAATTAAAAAATAGATATTAGACCATCCACTATAATGGGAAAACGAAAGACGGAAAATGGAGTAAGTCTTCTACAGAACCGTCTGGTAGTATATATAAGATCGACGCTACTCAATTTTAAGGAAAAATAAAACTATAAACGTAAGATTGGTATTAAAAGTCAAATATTAAAATAGGTTGGTCTTAAATTATAAGATGGTTCAAATGCATACAAAATCAATGACAATTTCGTCTTAAGAAATGTAAAACTTTTAGCCTTTATTACATTATGTAGTATGGAGTAGTAGTTGATCCGTTTTAATCTTTTAGACAAATATTCATCTAAAACCCTACGATCGTAACATAATGTGACCCAACCTGACCCCAACCCGAACCGAGTGACCCATTTTTCACCTCTATAAATATACTCCAATATTTACTTCATTCCACACAACTATTTCCTACTCATTCTCACGTTTATATAAATTTAGATATCTTTTATAATTATGAGTTATAATAATAATAATAATAACAATTCATCAAATTATCATTACAATTTTGATATCAATTCATAATATTTAGATTTATCAAAACACACAACAATTTCCAGATAATATAATATTACCTACACAAAATTCAAGTTAATCAACATATGATAATACTAACCATTTTCCTATATTCTCTACACAAACTCCTGCAAATTATCATGCTCAACATAACGTTGATGATGTTGATGAAAATATAGTTGAAAATTTATCGACCCCAACATCACAGAACTCGAACAAGGCTAATTTCTCCATGAAGGAGGATGAGACACTAATTTCCTCTTTTATTAGTATTTCTGAAGATGGTATTGTTGGTACTAACCAAAACAAGAATGTTTTCTGGAAGCGTGTATTTGAAAAATATGAATTGTCAAGAGCTTCCAATCCTGCACTACGACATCGCTCTATTGGTATGCTCAATAATCGATTTAGAAGAATATGCACCATAATCATGAAATGGGGTTCGTGCTATGATATGACTTGGAAGAGCTAGTGGGTGGAATGAAGAAAGTGTCTTAGCAGAGACCAGGGCTTTATATAAAATCAGATTCAACTTGGATCATGCTTGAGAGATGTTAAAATTTTATCGGAAATGGAAGGCTTTTTTAGCTCTCTTTGCTGCTAACGCTTCGAAAACGGGTTACGTTGGAGGGACATCTATCAACGCTCTAAATGAAGACAACAATAGTAGTGGTAAAAGAGTACGACTTGAAGATGATACATCTAATGATATTGAGAATGCGTCTGCTCAACGTCCCGATGATTGAGAACAAGCAAAGAGAAACAAAGGTAAGAGAAAAGTCAATAATATTGTGTTAGATGAAATAAACTTGCGATTTGCAGCGATGAATGAAACAACTATAAGTGATATAGCTCTAAAGAGGGAGAGATTGCAAGTTAAGAAGACAAATGCAGAGCTTGCTTTGCAACAATTGGCGTACAATTAAAAAAAAGAAAGGAAGAGAAAGGATCAAGAGATTGAATAGACGAAGAATGACTGGCAAATGCTTCAACATTTTCTGCAAGCTCAATCGCTACCACCACAGTTACAAACTTTGAAGATTAATGTGCTTAATAAATTTGGTGATCTTTGATTGTTACTTTATTATATTTTCAAATTTGTGGCAGTCATTTTTTTTACTTATTTGTATTCAAGTTGTGTGTTTAATTTATGTTAATTTTTAAGTTGTGTTTTCAATTGATTGTAGTTGTTGGAGTATTTGAATTTGAGTCGTTGGAGGATTTGTATTTGAAAAATAGAGTCATTACTCTATTTTCCCTATTGTAATATAGTCGTTAGAGTATCTGGTGTATGTGGTTCTTATCCTTATCTAAAAAATATTCATATAGATTTCATCTTCTCTTATCCATATCCTTATCAAAAATGACTTTATATATATGGATGATTTTACTTAAAAAGAATTTACACCAATTTCAATCATTCACACATCATGTTCAATTCTTCACCCCCACCATCTTCAACACATTCTCCCTCATCCTCAGAAGGCTATAATAGACGCCGAGCTGAAAGGATTCAATTATTACAAATAGGACTTGAAAAGAAATTTATTGTGTACTCAACTATTACAAATACAAGCACAAAATACTCCCCATCAAAACCAACCACCACTTCAGAAACGAAGAAAATTCATTGAAAAAAACCGAGAAGATGGTCATCGTAGATTCTACAACGACTACTTCGTTGATGCACCTGTGTACGATGAATGATAGGATGTTTCGACGAAGATTTCGGATGCGAGGACATCTGTTTCTACGTTTGGTACATGCTGCTGAGTCCACTCACGAATTTTTCCAACAAAGACGTGATGCTACTGGAAGACCAGGTTCATCAGCTTTGCAAAAATGTACTGCTGCTATTAGTATGTTAGCATACGCAGAGGTCGCTGATAGGGTCGACGAATACTTAAGACTTGGTGAATAAACAACATGGAACTGTCTTTTAGTGTTCGTCGAAATTATCATTGCTCAATTTATTGAAGAGTATCTCAGAAACTCCAAGAGTTGCAGATGCTCAAAGGCTACTACAAATCAATGAAGCACGGGGATTTCCAGGTATGCTGGGGAGTATTGATTGTATGCACTGGACATGGAAAAATTGTCCAGTGGCTTGGCAAGGCCAATATCAAGGACGGTCAACAAAACCGTCGATAATTCTTGTGGTTATAGCTTCTCAAGATTTGTGGATATGGCATTCTTATTTTGGCACGCCTGGATTAACTAATGATATAAACGTGCTCATCTTTCCCCCGTCTTTGATCATATCTTGAACGGGCGAGCTCCACGTGTTAGTTATTGGGTAAGCAGTAATCACTACAGTACTCATTATTTAACAGATGGGATCTACCCAAGATGGTCTACTTTTATCTCGTCTATAAAACATTCACAAACACCTAAAAATAGGGTTTTTTTTGAAAAGACAAGAGAGCGTAAGAAAAGATGTGGAGCGTGCGTTTTGTGTCCTACAAGTTAGGTTTGCGATAATTCGTAAACCAGCACTATCATGGGATACAACCACTTTGAAAAAAGTGATGACGACATGTATAATATTACACAACATGATTGTGGAAGATGAACGTGATACATATGACGGATATGACATTGCTCATGAGTATATGGAACAAGACAATGAAGAATCATCTACTAGTGTTGAAGGTCCTGAGTACGGTGTAGGATACGTGTTTTATATACATCAATTTGTGGATAATCGAGATCGTATGCAAAATTCAGATCGACATTTATCTCTTAGGAATGATCTAATTGAGAATCTTTGGCAGAGGTTTCGCCACTTAGGTAAAGTTTTATTCAATGTATTCGTAACGTGTTATATTTGATTAGATCTTAAGTTTCCTTCTATGTATTTGTAAACTTATGTCTATTTAAGTTTTACGCACTTTACTTCCAATCTACCAATTTTTTTATTTTCTGACGGATGCTTCAATTAATAAGATACCAAATGTGAAGTGACTACACACTGCTCCATTCTGACATTACTATGCTGATAAGACAATACAAAGTCAGAAAAAGAAAAGAAAAAAATTGACAACTCGATTGTATTTTCTGACGGATGATTTAATTAATAAGATACCAAAATTGAAGTGACTACACACTACTCCATTCCGACATTACTATGCTGATAAGACAATACAAAGTTAGAAAAAGAAAAGAAAAAAATTAGCAGCTCAATTGTATTTTCTGAGAGATACTTTAATTAATAAGATACCAAAATTGAAGCGACTACACACAACTCCATTCCGGCATTACTATGCTGATAAACCAATACAAAGCTAGAAAAAGAAAAGAAAAATAATTGGCAACTCGATTGTATTTTCTGACGGATGCTTTAATTAATAAGATACCAAAATTGAAGTGACTACACACTACTCCATCCCGACATTACAATATATGCTGATAAGACAATACAAAGTCAGAAAAAGAAAAGAAAAAAATTGACAACTCAACTGTATTTTTTAACGGATGCTTTAATTAATAAGATACCAAATGTGAAGTGACTACACACTACTCCATTCCGACATTACTATGCTGATAAGACAAAACAAAGTCAGAAAAAGAAAAGAAAAAAATTGACAACTCAATTATATTTTCTGACAGATGCTTTAATTAATAAGATACCAAATGTGAAGTGACTACACACTACTTCATTCCGACATTACTATATATGCCGATAAGACAATACAAAGTCAAAAAAAGAAAAGAAAAATAATTGGCAACTCAATTGTAATTTCTGACGGATGCTTTAATTAATAAGATACCAAAATTGAAGTGACTACACAGTACTCCATTCCGACATAACCATGCTGATAAGACAATACAAAGCCAGAAAAAGAAAAGAAAAAAAATTGACAACTCAATTGTATTTTCTAACGGATGCTTTAATTAATAATATACCAATTGTGAAGTGATTACACACTACTCCATTCCGACATTACAATATATGCTGATAAGACAATTCAAAGTCAGAAAAAGAAAAGAAAAAAATTGACAACTCAATTGTATTTTTTTACTGATGCTTTAATTAATAACATACCAAATGTGAAGTGACTACACACTACTCCATTCCGACATTACTATGCTAATAAGACAAAACAAAGTCAGAAAATGAAAAGAAAAAAAATTGACAACTCAATTGTATTTTCTGACGGATGCTTTGATTAATAAGATACCAAATGTGAAGTGACTACACACTACTCCATTCCGACATTACAATATATGCTGATAAGACAATACAAAGTTAGAAAAAGAAAAGAAAAAAATTGACAACTCAACTGTATTTTTTACGGATGCTTTAATTAATAAGATACCAAATGTGAAGTGACTACACACTACTCCATTCCGACATTACTATGCTGATAAGACAAAACAAAGTCAGAAAAAGAAAAGAAAAAAATTGACAACTCAATTGTATTTTCTGACAGATGCTTTAATTAATAAGATACCAAATGTGAAGTGACTACACACTACTCCATTCCGACATTACTGTATATGCTGATAAGACAATACAAAGTCAGAAAATGAAAAGAAAAATAATTGGCAACTCAATTGTATTTTTTGACGGATGCTTTAATTAATAAGATACCAAAATTGAAGTGAATACACACTACTCCATTCTGATATTGCTATGCAAATAAGACAATACAAAGTCATAAAAAGAAAAGAAAAAAATTGACAACTCAATTGTATTTTTTTACGGATGCTTTATTTAATAAGATACCAAATGTGAAGTGACTACACACTACTCCATTCCGATATTACTATGCTGATAAGACAATACAAAGTCAGAAAAAGAAAAGAAAAAAATTGACAACTCAATTTTATTTTCTGACGGATGCTTTAATAAGATACCAAATGTGAAGTGACTAAACACTACTTCATTCCGACATTACTATGCTGATAAGACAATACAAATTCTAAAAAAAAGAAAAAGAAAATATATGGAAAAAAATAGCTCTATATAAGTTAGGACTTCATTTTACATCTCCCCACACCTCTTTCTCTCATACATAAAATTAATAACATGTCTGCCCACTATGATGAGGAAGTTGAAAACACATAGTGGAAAACCAATAAGATTAGTGATGAGCTCCCAACTTTTTTACTCGTGTTAACTTAGTCGTAATAGAAAGCATGTGTATGTTAATATTAAATAGTCCACCGGCCCTAACCAATCTCCATAGTATAATTACTGAAAATGCGGAAGCTGTACTTAGTCCTCCAATGACAGTAGTCAACAATACTTATGGTATGGTTTGTACTATTACTGTGTATGAAACTCTATGATATATGCAGATTTTGATTACATTATCTCTAATATTTCAGAGACATGGATGGCTAAAAATGAAGAACTTACATCCTTAGAATGTGAAATAGTTTCGATGATTCGTAGACTGTTCAAAATAATTGATAAAGATGTTTTAAGTGATCTTTTGTCTGGTAGCGGATAAACATTTGTTCAGCGTGAAGAGGTTTACTATTGGATCTACGACAAAATTACAACGGAGGAGGACTGACTCCATGAAATGGAACTTCTAGGAGACGAAAACCCAGACGGTTGGATGGACTATTTAGATTACGATTACGATGAGGAACATGAGCCCATTAGAAAATAAAGGATTTTGTCCAATATTAGCCATCGAGTCTTTATATTTGTAAGAGTCTTTATGTACTGTCGTTATCGTCCTACTTTTTTTATTTATTTTATGCTTGTTTAAATTTATTAAGTCTTAATTAAATTAGGTTTTACAATGTATTAAGTATTAAGTCTTCGTCTGCTTTAATTTAAATTTATTTAACTTTAAGCGATTACATCCATATGTTTTATTTTCATTTCTTACTTTAATTTTTTTAGAAACAATAATATTAAAAAAAATGTTAGCAAAATAAGAGTAAAAATTATAATAATATGAAAACAAATGATTAGGTTAAGGTAAATTTGATGTGTAAATGTGTGAGGTATAATCAAATAGGAGAGAGAATGAAAGTAGAAGATGAAATGAATGTGAAGTGTTTTTTTGTAAGATGAAAAATAAGAAGATTGTGAGTGGAAAAATGAGGTGATTGATTGAAATGAGGAGAGAAGGTAAGATGAAAATAAGAAGTTGAAAAACCAATGTTGAGACCATCCACAATGGTGGAAAAAGAAGAAGAAATGATGAAAAGTGAAAAAAGGTTGAAGATGAAGATGAAATAAGGGAATGCAGTAGATGAAAATAATGAAATGAAAGTTGAAAATAATTTCATGTTTTCAAGATGTTGAAAAGATGAAATGAAGAAGAAGGAGAAAAGGACAAGAGGTTGGCGCAGGAGAGAAGGCCCAACTATTGGTTTTTATTTTTATTTTTAATGGTTAAATAAAATGGAAACATGGTTATTTTAGTTTTTTATTTCATGACATATTTTATCAAATGGTTAAATAATTTTCACGCCTATGTTTTATTTTCATTTCTAACTAATTTTTTTTTAAAAAAAACAATAATAGTAAAAATACCGTAAACCAAAATAAAAGTAAAATTATAAAAGTATGAAAATAAATTATTGGGTTAAAGTAAAATTTGATGTGTAAGAGCATCTCCAACCATGAGCATTTGCATCAGCTCATGGTTGATGATACTTTAGCATGTCACTCCAACCATGATGAGTGTTCAGCAAAATCTTGTTGAGCGGAGAGATGCGCAACAATTTGATGAGAGAAGAGCTGAGTTGGGTTGTTGATTTGTATATTTAAATGTTTTTTTTCGTTTTTTTTGTTTAAAACGACACACAACTATGAGTAGTTTAGTGCATTTTGTCCTTTGAGGCGTGCACGCAAATTTTTGTTGTTTTAATTTCCACACTACTACTCTTAACTATTCACATTTTTTACTTGAAAACTATATATTTTTATATTAAAAAAAAAAGTAAATATCTAGATTGAAAATTATTTTCTCTATAAATTGAGTATAATATTGAGTAGTATTGTCACACTACTTCCTCTCTCTATTTTATTTTTGATTGGGGTCGGCAGCCTGACACCAACAGCCTGCTAGGCAGGCTCCCAAGGGATTGCCAACTAAGCCCAGAAACCGACCCGACAAACAGTCAAAGTAAAGAGCATAGAAGCGGAAAAAACTACCAAGGAGAACAGCCGACCGTCGGGCCAGCAGGGTGACGCGGCCTGCTAGAGCTTGGCTCCAGCCGCTCAAAACCCGCCTACCCCCTGGGGACATCTCCGCAGGCAGAGCAGGGGTCCCCAGGGGCCCTCTCGTCATTTCGCCTAAGGTAATTGAGAATGGGTGGATGAGAGGACGCCACTTGTCACTTCCTTATCCACCCATTCTCCCTCTACTTCCCTCTCTTGTGGGAAGGTATAAATACTCTTTCATTTCCCACAAGAAAGGGGTTGGATTTTCTCTCTCTAGACTCTCACTCCTAAAAACGCCGCCTAGTTCCTCACGAGCTAGGTTCATCAAGGCATTTCACGGACTAACTTAGGCATCGGAGAGGGTTCCCTCGGACAACCTCCGGGGCCCTGTGCGTTCATTGTGCAGGGAGCAGGCCAACTCCGCCGGGAAGGTCCGATCATAGGAGAGGGATAAAGGAGAGATCAAAGGAAATCAAGCGATCCATTACTTATCGACATTCAAATAATACGACCCGGATCCAGAGCCGGGTTAATTGTTTCCGTGACCGGAACAATTTGGCGCTGTCTGTGGGGAAGATCTGGTTGTATCCACGAATTACCCACAAAAATCAACTATTCCCAATTACAAAAACTAAACCAATCAAAGTAATCATGCCGGAAATCGTTGACGCCAGTGTAGGGGTAGGTCCGACGGTCCCACCGGTGACCCCCTTATACGGCATGCCACAACCGGAGAGGGTTCCTCCCACCACGACCCTGGGGATGGGAGGAACCAGTCTCCTGGGCATGCCAAATGCTGCTGTAGCACCGGAGTTGGGGGCACACCCAGGGCACACTCTGAACCTGACCCCAGCTCAGATGGTACAGACAGCTGCCTTCTTCTCTGCAATGCTAAACCAGGAGTTCACCCCTGAGGACCTGGTAGGCAGGGTCGCAACGACCCCCAGGCAGCCACCTTCAATGAGCAGGGATGGAGCCGGGGGCACGAAGCGAACCGCCGCCAGAAACGCCCAGAGGTAAGCAAGAAGGACAGCTCAAGTATACGCGCAGGTGCAGAAGCGTATCACAACAGGCCGCCCAGAGCCACCTGCCCAACAACAGGCGTTCTCCATTCACACAACAGAATCCGCGTCTGAAGAGCAGAGAGGTCTATCTCAGGGATTGCGGGAGCGGATGAGGCACAAGGAACCTGCATCCAAGCGCCTGGGGGAAAAGCAGGGCGGAGTCTTCTCCAGGTTAACGCCGGCAGCCAAGGGACAGCCGACCCCAGGGTTGTCCCAAAGCCTGCAGTCTAGGCTTAACCGGGGGCAACCGCTCGAGTCTAGATACCACCAGGATGACAACCTCTGCCAGTCTCAGAGGAAGAGACCCAGACAAATCTCCCCTGATGTAGAGGATGAAGCAGCGAGCAGGCCGCCACCGAGGCACCGCTCACCCAGTACTAGGAAACCGATCCCTAGACAATGGGATGTCCACGGTAACCAGTCTGGGGAAAGCAGGTCACGAGTGGTAGGCAGGCCTACAAAAACCCCTCTTCATCTTGATGTACAAGATTTCCCCATCCCAAAAATCAAAATGCCTACCGTCAAGTTTGACGGGACCACTGACCCAGAGGATCATCTAGCGGCATTTGAGAGGCACATGGGCATGTATGACGTGGATGACGCAATCTGGTGTAAAATCTTCCCAACCACCCTGGTAGGACTTGCGCAAGGATGGTTTAGGGATCTTCGCCAAGGATCGATCAGCTTCTTTATAGAGTTAGCCGAGGCCTTCCTTGAGCAGTATGCAGGGAAGAAAAGGAGACGCCTCACTCGTTTTGATCTCATGACCCTGAAACAGAAGAAGGGCGAAAGCGTCAGGGAGTACCTAAAGAGGTTTGACTTGTCCTATCAGCAAGTCAGAGAGATCGATGATTCCACCGCTGCTTACGCCCTGACAATCTCCCTGCTCTCAGGAGAAATGAAGAATCAGATGATCAGGGCCCAGCCTGAAACCTTGGCCAAGGCCAGGAAAATAGCTGAAGGTTTTATTCTGCAGGAAGAGTTTCACAGCCTGCCGGACACCCCTGCAGGCCAAGGAAGGTCGCAAGGGGGACCGCAGGGTGGACGTGGCAGAAATGAGCCAGGCAAACAGAGAGAAGAGGGAGACACCCCCAAGAAAGAGCGCACAACAGACCAGCCAAGATTTGACAGCTACACGGCCCTCAATAGGCCAAGAGCAGAAATCTTCGAGTTGGAAAAAGAAACAGCAAAATGGACTCGTCCAAACAAGCCGCGCAGCCCAAAGGGGGATCCCAAAAATTCTGCATGTTCCACGATTGCATAGGCCATACCACGAAGGAATGCCGACACTTATAAGATGAAATCGAGAAACTTATAAGAAACGGCTGGCTGAGCAACTATGCAGCAAGGAACAAACCCCAGAAGGAGGCAGCGGACAAACCTGAAGGCTCAGTCCAAAATCGCACAATTATCCATGTGGTGTCAGGAGATGCAGAGGGACGGACTAGCAGACGAAGCCAGAAAAGGCAGATCTGCGAATTGCGGAATCAAATTTGCTACGCCGAGAGGGCAGGAAGTCCAAGAGGCACTACCCTAAGCATCACCCCTGAGGATGCAGGGAGAGTCGTGTACCCGCATAGTGACCCTCTGGTCTTAACTCTTGAAATTAGCAATCACATTGTCAAGAGATGCATGGTGGACACTGGCGCCTATACCAACCTCTTGTACAAAGACGCTTTTGAGAAAATGAATCTAGAAAAAAGACATCTGAAGCCGGCCCCTGGATCTTTGTATGGATTCAGTGGGGCAGGCGTGCTACCCATGGGAGTTATCGACCTGCCAGTGACATTCGGGGAGGGGGCCTCGGCCAGAAATGTCAGGGCATCCTTTGTTGTGGTGGATGCCAAATCTGCGTACAACGCCCTGATAGGGCGAGCCACCCTAGATGAAATAGAAGCTGCTGTGTCAATCAGGGCCCTCACCATAGCCTATGTGATAGACTTTGGCATGGAGGGGAAGGTCCATGGGGATCAGGAGTCGGCCAGACACTGTTACTCCGTGGCCCTGCAAGGCCATGAGACAGAAAGGAAAGGAAAGCGAAAAGCCGAAAGCTCTCCCAACAGGGAGGGCGAAATCCCGGCTGCCCAACAAGAATCAGCCCATCTAGAGCCTGAAGGGGAGAGCATGCTGGTGGACTTAGAACCAGGAAGGCAGGTCCTCATAGGAGCCGACCTGGAAGAGTCCTACCAAAGGGAGTTAATTGCAGTCCTTAGAGAAAATAGGGACGTATTTGCTTACTCTGCAGATGAGATGCCAGGGGTCGACCCGGCTTTTATTGTTCACAAGCTGAACATTAATCCGGAGGCTCGCCCTGTGAAGCAAAAGAAGAGAAACATGTCCGTAGAGAAAGACGCGGCGATAAAAGAAGAGATAGACAAACTCCTAAAGGCAGATTTCATCGAAATCTGCGACTACCCTGAATGGTTGGCAAACGTTGTGATGGTAAAAAAGTCATCAGGAGCATGGAGAATGTGCGTAGACTTTACCAATCTTAACAAAACCTTCCCAAAGGACTGCTACCCTCTGCCCAGGATAGATCAACTGGTGGATGCCACTAGTGGATACACCACGCTAAGTTTTCTGGATGCATTCTCAGGGTACCATCAAGTGTACCTCTGGCAGCCAGACAGGGTGAGGTGCGCCTTCATAACCAGCCATGGCACTTACATGTATAAGATGATGCCATTTGGGCTGAAGAATGCAGGCGCCACCTATCAACGGTTGGTGGACAAAGTCTTTGAAAATCAAAAAGGGAGAAATTTAGAAGCCTATGTCGATGATGCGATTCTCAAGAGCAAGGGGGACAAGGAGCATCTAACAGACCTTCAAGAAACATTCTCCTCCCTGCGGTCATACAAGATGAAGCTGAATCCGAAGAAATGGACATTCGGGGTCCGATCCGGAAAATTCCTGGGTTTCTTAGTAAGCTCCAGGGGGATAGACGCCAATCCCGAAAAAGTTCAGGTGGTCCTAGATCTCCCGGAGCCTAAAACCATCAGGGACATTCAGCGACTTACAGGCAGGATGGCCGCCCTGGCCCGATTTATCGCCAGGTCGGCAGACAAGTCCACCCCCTTCTTTAAAGTATTGAAGGGCAACAAGCAATTCAAATGGGAGGATGAACAAAAGAAAGCCTTCGAACAATTGAAGGAACACCTGAAGAAACTCCCTACCTTGGCAAGACCAGTGGCCGGAGAAAAACTGTACCTATACATTGCTGTCACCAACACGACAGTAAGTGCAGTCATCCTAAGGGAGGAAGCAAACTCACAACAACCCATCTACTTTGTGAGTCACGCCCTGGGTACAGCCGAAAGAAATTATCCTTTGATAGAAAAGGCCGCCTATGCAGTCATCATCGCAGCCAGAAAACTCAGACCCTACTTTGACGCACATCCCGTTGTGGTCCTCACCGACCAGCCGGTGGAAAAAGTGTTGGAAAAGTTTGAGAAATCAGGAAGGCTGATGAAATGGGCGATCGAGTTAAGCGGGCTGGGAATATCATATCAGCCAAGAACAGCCATCAAAGCACAAGCCTTGGCTGATTTCCTGGCTAAATGTTCCCATTCAGGGGAAGAGGAGCCCCCCGCCGAAGAATGGATTGTGCACACTGACGGATCCTCAACAGCCAATGGTGCAGGGGCAGGCGTTGTACTGACCATCCCAGAAGGAGTTGATTTTGAGCATGCGCTCAAATTCACCTTCCCCGCATCAAACAACGAGGCAGAGTACGAAGCTGTACTCGCAGGGATAAATCTGGCTAAAGCCGCAGGGGCAGAGCGAGTTATACTAGCAACTGACTCCCAGCTCATTGCTAATCAAATTAACGGAGAATATGAGGCCAGAGACCAGACCATGGCCACCTACCTTGAAAAAGTAAAACGGGAGTTATCAAGCCTGAAAACCTATGAAATCCAGCAAATACCCCGATCACAGAATAATCGGGCTGACGCTCTGTCAAAGCTGGCCAGCTCCAGCTTGCAAGACATAAGGAGATCAGTTTGGGTTGATGTTATGCATGAGCAGTCTACCACTCCCTATCAGACAATCAGCACCATTGAGGAGAGACAGGAAAACTGGATGACCCCCATCATTCAGTTCAAAAGGTACGGCATCCTACCACCTGATCCGGTACAGAAGAGGAAAATTCAAGCCAAAGCCGCCTGGTTCATAATCGTTGACGAAGAGCTCTACAAGAAATCTTTCACTTACCCCCTGCTCAGATGCTTAGGAGCCGATCAGGCTGCCGAAGTCCTAGAAGACATCCACTCAGGAATCTGTGGACATCACATCGGAGGAAGGTCGTTGGCCCACATGGCCCTCAGGGCAGGGTACTACTGGCCAACCATGCTAGCAGATGCTAGAAGCCTAACCCAAAAGTGCAGAAAATGCCAACTCTTCGCTCCATCCATCCATGTCCCAGCCCAAGAACTCAGGCCGATTCTATCTCCCATTCCTTTCGCCCAATGGGGAATGGACATACTGGGTCCATTCACCACGACTACAGGGGGCCGAAAATTTCTGATCGTAGGGATAGACTACTTCACAAAATGGGTTGAAGCTGAAGCAGTCCCAAACATCACCTAGCCGCCGGTCAGGAAGGTCATTTGGAGGAACATTATAACCAGATTTGGCCATCCAAAAATATTGGTATTTGACCATGGAAGGCAATTTGATAATGATCCCCTAAGAGCCTGGCTAGAGGGGCATGGGATAGCCGTCGCCTATTCCGCCGTCTGCCACCCCCAGACCAATGGGCAGGCCGAGGCTGCAAACAAACAGATCTTAAACGGACTCAGAAAAATGGTAGATGACCTCAAGGGAAGATGGGCGGACGAGCTACCAAGCATCCTCTGGTCAATAAGGACCACCAGAAAGGAGTCAACCGGTCAGACGCCCTTTGGCCTGGTGTATGGAGCGGAGGCGTTACTACCCATCGAAGTACGAATTCCTACCCTGTGATCTCAGCAATACAACCAGGCTGACAATCGCGAAGCAATGGCCGAAGCTCTTGACCTGGTCCAGGAAGTCAGGGAAGAAGCCTGCACCAACATAGCAGCCTACCAGCAAAGGATGAATAAGGCATACAACAAAAGGGTGCATGAGAGAAGATTCCAAGTAGGAGACCTGGTATTAAGAAAGACACAGGCTGTTGGAAAATCTAGGGAACACAGCAAACAAAGCGCTAACTGGGAAGGCCCATACCAAGTGACCCAGATCTTGGGAACAGGCACGTACAAAATTGCCAACCCAGCAGGCCAGGAGTTAAACGCGCACTGGAACGCCGACACCCTAAAAATATACTATGTATGACTAAGCCTTAAGGAGATCACACCCATAGAGGAAAATACTGGCGGAGGACGATCAAAAAAGAAATGTCGACGACTCCGACCAATCTAATGTTTTAATGAAATTTCTATAACACTCAAGAATTCATACTCGTTGTCTGTTTAAAGCTTGCGTCTCACACACAAACGAGCAGGGGGCAATAGGGGGAGGCCCCCTGTTGCCAGAACCCAGAAAAAGGGACACCCCAACAAAAACCTTTGAAACCACTACCTATCCCCAAGCAGGAAGGATGCAGGTCACCCACCGCTAACAAGGACTGGGGGCAAATCCCCCAACCTTGTATAAAAAACGCAAAAGGCCCTCCCCGCCTGCCTCTGGGCAGACAGGGAGCAAGCCCCCTGGACTCCAAGCAGAAACCAGGGACTGGCCAGGCTACGCACGACTAACAAGGACTGGGGGCAAATCCCCCAACCTTGTATAAAAAACGCAAAAGCCCTCCCCGTCTGCCTCTGGGCAGACAGGGAGCAAGCCCCCTGGCCTCCAAGCAGAAACCAAGGACTGGCCAGGCTACACACGACTGACAAGGACTGGGGGCAAATCCCCCAACCTTGTATAAAAAACGCAAAATCCCTCCCCGTCTGCCTCTGGGCAAACAGGGAGCAAGCCCCCTGGCCTCCAAGCAGAAACCAGGGACTGGCCAGGCTACGCACGACTGAGAAGGACTGGGGGCAAATCCCCCAACCTTGTATAAAAAACGCAAAAGGCCCTCCCCGCCTGCCTCTGGGCAGACAGGAGCAAGCCCCCTGGACTCCAAGAAGAGACCAGGGATGGGCCAGGCCACGCACGATTGACAAGGACTGGGGGCAAATCCCCCAACCTTGTATAAAAAACGCAAAAGCCCTCCCCGTCTGCCTCTGGGCAGACAGGGAGCAAGCCCCCTGGCCTCCAAGCAGAAACCAGGGGTTGGCTAGGCTACGCACGACTGACAAGAACTGGGGGCAAATCCCCCAACCTTGTATAAAAACGAAAAGCCCCCCCCCCCTGCCCGCCTCTGGGCAGGCAGGGTGCAGGCTCCCTGAACCTCGAGCAGAGGCCAGGGGTAGTCCAGGTTGCACACAGCTGACGAGGACTGGGGGCAAATCCCCCAACCTTGTATGAAAGACGTAAAAGAGGCAGACAGAAACAAAGGAAAGGCATTCCATAGCAAAACCCATGAATGTTAGAAAGTTTTTTACAAAGTAACTAAGACGAAGATCCAGAAGGACCGATATTACAGACAGCTGGCAATGATATAGGCTCAGCGCAGAAAGTAAGACTATTATAAGAAAAGGCATCATGAAGCATCCTGGCTGGGGCCGGCGGCTGCCTCAGGTGGTCTGGCCGCCCGAGCCTCATTCTTAGCAGAGTAGAGACCCCGGAAGGCTTCTTCATCAAAAGCGGGGAACATTTCCCCAATCACCTCCATCACCAACTCCAGGGAAGAGTTGGCACCACTCACGAAGCTGGCATCCACCGCAGCCTCAGTCTCCTCTGCAAGAGTCCCTTGTTCCTTCTTCCACTCTCCCTTGGCCTGTTCAAAGGTCGAGACAGCTCTGGACAATTGCTCCTCCAAGTCAGCCACTTTTCCTTTCAAGTGCCCCATCTCAGCCAGAGAAAGGGTAGCCCGCTCCATTGACAGACGGCTCTCCTTTAAATCAGCCTCCAACTTGGCCATTTCCCTCACAGCTCTCTCTCCCTGAAGTTGCCACTGACCAGCCTGGTTCTTTGCCTCCTCCAGCTCACCCTCCTGCCTTGCCAGCTTATCCTTCAAGTTGTTTATCAAGGTAATGTCCCTCTCCACCATAGCCAGGGGGTCAGGAGGAGAAGCCCCTGGTGTGACAGTCAATTCTTCGTCACTCAGGCGACTGAGAGCCGCCAGCTCGGCAGACGCCGACAGTACCTTAGAGGTACGCTGGATGTATTGAAGCACCTGGTGAGAAGTTGAAGTCACGGACTTTGTGAGGCGATCAGCTAAGACAACGCCAGAGTCGGAAAGTAGGCCTGACACGTCCACACTATCACCAGCAGTATAGTGGAACTCCGTGTTTTCCTCCGGAAAAGGAGTACTCGGAAGTTCGCGAGCAGGACACTTAGCTTCAGGGGTAGTAGCATCCGCCTCCAAATCCACCACGTCAGCCCCAGAAGGCTCTCTATCCCTTTTTCTCCTCAGCTCTAAAGGGGCACTCTCCCTGGTCCCCTCAGAGTTTACAGGGCGCGCTCCCTGAGAAGTTCGGGGCCCAGCTGAAGAAACACCTTGCTTCTGACCAGGGGAAAGGGTGGCCCCTGAGGTGACCTCAGCCTCCCCCTCATGAATACTGGGAGTTGGGGTCGCCGACTTTGACGACGGCAGTCGAGGGGGAAGAGGCAGTCTTCGACCAGCAGCAAAGTCCTTCACAAGCTTCATTAAACCTTTGCTCCCTTTCCTGAAGTTTGCAGGGAAGGAAGGGCGCTTCGAGAGAACGACAAGTTCCTCGCTCAAACCTAATCTCCTAACCTGCTTCTTTGTCCAGCACCAAGAGGAGGAAGCTGCAGAAAAGGAGGGGCAGTCAGCTAAAAAACAAAGAGAAATAAAGTCTCTGAAAAATCGCGACAGTATAAACCCCCTAGAACTACCTTCAAGGCCGGGAATCAGGCCCAAGGGGAGCAAATACTCGTCTGTCGCTATAAGCTCCGCGTGAGGAAGCCAGAAAGCAGGGCCAAAAATTCCGTGTTTATTCGCGACGATCTCAAACTTTTTTATCAAAATCTCCTCCTTCGGACTTAGCTTAACTTCCAGGGCCTTCCCCCCGACGCCCGGGTGGTATTCCTCGCGAGTCTCCATGCGGGTGCGAACATGATTCCTAAAATGCCTACGAATCCTCCACCCTGATGCGCTATGTACGTATAAAAAATTATTTTTCCAGTCCTTCAGACTGCTCAAAGCCGGCCAGACCAGGGCGTATTTCATTTGTCTCTGCAGAGACCAATAACCAGGGGAGCCGTCCCCCCCTGAAGAAGATACCATTTGGAGACCAACCATGAAACGAAGGGCATCAATGTAAGGCCCCTCGCCATGAAAAAGACAGGTCCAGGTGTAAGCTATCAAAGACCTAATAGCTGAAGCAGTCAGGTGAGCAATAGCAACATTCATCCTCTTGAAGGTCTCCTCCAGAAAGGGATTAAAAGGGAATCGCAGGCCGAATTCTAAAGCTTTGTGGTAGACAGCCACACAACCCTCCGGGGGACAGCATACCGTGTCCTTTTCCCCCGGGACTACAACTGTATATCCTTCCCCGATATTATAGAACTGTTCGATGGCCCCGGCGGCATTGCTTTCCAGAATCAAGTCCCTGTTCTTAGCCTCAGGGTAGGTCTTTAAGGGAACCAGGTACTTATTCTTATCCAAGTGTGGACATGACGTAGGTCCACCCCGACGCGGCCACGCGCGGGTTTGGGTAGGCGAATGAATCTCGTGGTGAGATTGTTCTCGGGTTCGAAATTTAAGTCATAGTTGGAGTCGCCACCGAATTTTGTGGTTATTCGGAACCATATGAGCCCACTCTATGTCGTCATGGGCTATGCACAAAGTAAGCCCACTTCGATTTGAGAGTTCATTGGGCTCGTCCCTTTGCATTGCAATATCGATACCGTCTAAACCGGCTTTCGTATATAGAATGACTCTCGTGCGCCAATGGTTTCGGGCATCCGGAAACCAAGGTTCTGAGTAAGGGGTGAGGGTACGTGTTGGGAAGCCCACTAAGGACACCCAACCCCGCCCGCACATGGCGGCCTCTACTAAGACATCGTTCGTGTTCGTGTGCGCGCGCTAGTAAAACGATTAAATGATATGCAAACAGCGTTTTCGGGCTAAGCATGCGAGTTGTTGATTAACTACGTCATTTAATGCATCTTGATTCACGTCAAAGTGATTTAGCATGCGATGTTCATTTAAATAAATAAATGGCAAACATCAAATAATAGAAAACTCGTAAATAAATTACAAATTACACGGGCGGAATACAACCCGGAATTCACAATACAACGAGCAATAAAATAGAATAATTGAATTATAAACAACAAATGTTAACTAGAAACGGACCCGTATATAATAAATATAAACTAGACCGTAAGTTGTGCAAATGGACGAACTTTAATTAATTACGCATTATATTGCATATTAATCAAAGGACGAAGATTCGAGACCTAGGTGTGGTGCTAACCCGATCTCGAACCTCGATGCCTTGTCCTGACTTATCACCTCGAAAAATGGAGTCTAAATTAATTATGTGTCGGATACGACTAAAGAGTCGTCGACATAAAATTAATAGTGCGAGACCGTCGATCAAAATCGTTTTAGGTGTCGTGATATGCATGAGTTTTGAAAATTAGAATTACGTGATTGATTATGCACGTGTCGACTAAAAGTCGTAAAAAGAATGATGAGGCTCAAATGTTGCATTAAAGCTCTCGAATTTCTGGGCTACAGGACCCACTCGATCGAGTCATGGTCTGACTCGGTCGAGTGTGTCTTTAAAGTAGCTACTGTCCAGATTTTTGGGTGCTACTCGATCGAGTAGCCTATGTACTCGGTCGAGTAGCCCCTGTACGAGTGACAACTCGTGTTGCTTTTTTGGTTAAAATCGATAGTGGGCCAAATTAAATACAAATATTGTATGATTTGTACTTAACTCGGCTTTCGGTGCTATAATCGCATATGCAAGCGATTATAATACCGTCATCGGAATTTATGAAAATGTTATCGTTTAGATTGAAATTTTGAATTAGTGACGGAATTGCATCCCTCTACGTCACGACATCGGGACTAATCCTTTCGTATTATGTGATGTCGGTTTTCGTGTCAACGGGTTCCGCACTAATCTTGAAAATGGGATCAAATACGTTCAACTATGACCGATCACGATCACATCACGTCCTTGAGCACATTGGGGCGGCGCTCCTCGAAAGGGCGCCACCTCCGTCGTTACTCGTAAAGGAATTAGATGGACTTTAGGCGATCGTCATAGTTAAACGTATTCGAAACCGAGAATTTAATACTAGTATGTATATATACACGGTATAATAATGTTAGATGTTAGAATACATAAATAAAATGTTAGTATGCACAAAATTAAAGTGTTAGTAACGAAAATGAAATGTTAGTGTTAGTAGATAGTAGTTAGTAATAATAATAATAATAATAATAATAATAATAATAATAATAATAATAGTAATAGTAATAGTAATAGTAATAATAATAATAATAATACATATATTTATATAATCGAAAAGAGAAGAGTAAGGAGAAAGAGATGATGGGATTTAATGACACCCTCAACCTACATGCTTAAATGATCTCGGAAACGGACTCGTAGTAGCGGCGTGTGCGCGGGAGTGTCGAGATATATAGGGTGAGTTAGGGTGTGCTTGGTTAGGGAGAGGATGCTCTCGGGTCTTTGGTGAGTTTTGATCTCGAGTTTTTGAATGTGTATGTGTTGATTGTGTATAAATGAATGTGTATGAATGTGGAAGATTGAAAGGTGGTAATGTGTAGAGATTGATAAGTTGGCTGAATGTGTTGTTTTTGGGTTTTTGTAAATGTGGTGTAAAGGTTTATAGTGTAGTGTAGTACGGTAGGATTAGGGTAGAAAGTGTACACTAAGAATGCATGGGAAAAGCTTGTGAAATGAATGGGGTTAAGGGGGTATTTATAGGAGAAACCCCACGACCTAGGGTCACTCGATCGAGTGCCCTAGTGCACTCGGTCGAGTGCCTTCAGAAATGAATCTGGTCCGGTTTTTGACGCTCCACTCGACCGAGTGGGTCAATCCACTCGATCGAGTGGATCAAGCAAATCGAGCTATTTTAGGAAGGAATTGATATTGTTGTTTTGATTGATTTTATTTGAATTTAGACTTGGCGCCAGCTTCTAGAAGATGCACTAAGGCTGGTTTTTGTGACGGGTTCGTCTTTGACCGGGTTTTGACCCGGTCGCCAAAAGACGGGATTTATTTTTGGTGTCGGTTTTGGCCCAAATTAGTCTCATTTTGCTCGGAACGACCCACTGGGCCTGGATTTGAGGTCGGTTTTGAGAGATTTGCACTCCGCTAAATGCCCACGTCGGATACTATTGATTCCGAGTCCGTATTCGAGCATATTAAGTCACGTTGACGTCCGATCATCATCGGGTGTTTTGTCGGGAACTGCTATAGACACTAGCAGGCAAAATGCGGGTGTCTACAGAGCCCCCACTCTGACTGAGGCTTGGACAAGGCGAAAGTCAGAGTAGCTACCAGGCCAATCGAGGATTACGACCTGGCAGCCTTCCGGTCGGGTCGTTTATAGTCCAGTAGACTTGCGTGAAGGGCTCGCCAGCCATAAGCAGAGGGTCATACCTGTCTTGATGATGATAGCTCCACGGGGAGTCAGACTTGTTGCATAAATCCTAGGCGTGCCTATATGTGGGCCGATCCCGTACCATTTCGGGGAAAATGCCGCCTCGGGCGTTCCGCTGGGGAAATATGTGAGCTGTACGGGCTTGCTTTTGAAGCCTTGAGTCGTACCTGACCTGATGATGATGCTCCGTGGGGAGTAAAACTTGCTTTTCGGGGCGTAGGTTTTGGGGTACATTCCCAAATGGGTATCGCTTCGAGTCCCTGACAAATTCTCGTCTTCGACTGAGCCGAGTACTAGGACACTCTATAGAAAGGAGGCTAGTTTTTGAAAATATTTGGATTATGTGGGTGGATGGAGAACTTCTGCCTAAGAGAAGCCCCCAGGACGACAAAGCTAACTGTTGAGAACATGACAGTGTCGTGATAGGAATGATGGTGCTTTCTTGAACTTGTGTCAATGTGGGTGGTTGTGCCCTTGTTGAAAGGCTGCCTACGTATTCACGTGTAGTGAAATCAAACCAAGCCGTAGTTCAGTGGATTGGAAGATATATTATGGTGCCTAGTTTATTAGGGCTTTGTGTGTAACTAGCCATAGCGATGGTGTAGGCTAGGTGAATTCCCAATGATGTCTTGATCAAAGGGCTAGAACAGTTAGGATGTTGATCCCGTGACTGTGAGCGTTTTCCGGGGTAGCCCCCAGAGGTGGTGTGAACTATTTGGGCATGTTCTATGCCGACCGCAGGTTGAGTTCCCGTGTTTGGGGTTGGTAACTGGTTTGGATGTTTTTGGATATGTGGTGCCAGGTAGAAAGTGGCTTTGATGTTTTGAAATCTGGAGCTCGATTTTGTGGAGCTAAGGCTTCGAGGGTAAGGTATTGTAATGTGGTAGGAAAGGGGGAACTCGAGTAAAAATGACTCGAACTTCAATCGCGGTAGGTTGATAATGCGGGATCTGATTTCCATGTCTGGCCCTAATGGTTAGGGTGTATCCTATGGAGCTAGAATCCTCAAAATTCTGGGCTGTCTCTTAGCCTAGGTCTCGAGAAGGTCTTGAGGGTTGCAATGTGGGAAGGCTAAGTGTGGTGTTAGCTGACCAGCTGATTGTTTCTCCCCTATTCGATGGTATGGGTTTCGATAATGTTTTGAATTGGCCGTACCCCGGTCAAGGGACTTTCACTTGAGTTGAACGTTGACCACGGTCATGGGTATTTGAATATTTTTTTTTTGGGTTGACCTCTTAGCCCCGGTCGTGGGATCCTTCACATGAGTTGACTGTGTCCCGGTCAAGGGATTGATCGTATCTGGTCGAGGGATGTTGAGAGTTCTTTTTTGGTCATGGCCAGCTCTTTTGTTTGGCCTTTTGCTTTTTCCTTGGACTTTTGATTTTTTTTTGTCCAGTTTTCTTTTTTTTTTTTTTTCACGGTAATCCCCTCTCATGATGTTGTGGGTGGATATGGGGGTGGGCCCATCGGTTGGATTAGGCTTGTGGAGCTAAACCTTTGTAAGGTGTAAGCCTAGTTGGTGTTTATGTGAGTGCAACTCGCGATGGAGTACTCTACGGTAAGCATGGTGATTTGGATCTCGGTATTGTCATCATAATTCCGAGCAGGCTTAGTGGGAGCATCGTCCCGAGTTGGGTATTTTTGGCATCAAGCCTATTGAGTCACGATGCTTCTTTTTTGCTTCTGGTCAGACTAACGCCTAAGGTAGGGATTGATCAGTCTTATTGGAGGGGTGTTTATTGTGGGAAATGGGCTTGCCTTCCGTCTTGAACCCAAACTTGGAGACTACCTAGATTTGTCATAGGATTCGATACTGCTCCTGCTAGGGTTAGTTTTGTGGCTTTCTATACCAGACATGGAACAGGTAAAGGAAAACATGGGTCTCAGTTCCTGCAGTCATTATAGATGTGCCTATAATAGTCACGTGCATGTGCTCACAGTGTATGATGGTGTTCATCATGTTTTCGGAAACACATAAGGAAGCATATATGAGAGATTGAAAAAGTTGATTTTATTGAATTTTGGAAAGAGGACAGAATACAGTTGACTCTGACTCTGACATCGGAATTGAAAGAAATAGAACATCCTAGACTCGGACTCAGACTCGGACTTAAATCAAATCCTGACTCTGGGATGAGGTTGTCAGTAATCTTCGGCTTCTAAGGACTCAAATGGATGTCCAGTATAGCCTTCAGTAGAAGCTTTACCCAGATCTTCATTATGTCGAAGATCGTCTTCAATCCTAGTGCCCATTTCGGTAAGCACTGCAAAGTTTGAAATGCCGGCATACCTAAGATGGACGCGGTAGGAGGGTAGAAGGTTGTTGATGAATGCCTCCACTAGTGTCTTCTCGCTGGGCTTGTCTATCAGCTTAACACTCTCAGCCCGCCAACGTTGAAGGTATTTGGTGAAACCTTCTGTTGGATCTTGGGCCATGACTTCTAAAGTCCCCATGGTAGTCTGAAGTTCAGTATTATCAGAATAGTTTTTAGCGAACTCGGTAGCCACATCTTCCCAAGTGGGGAATCTTTTTGGATTAAGCCTATAGAACCAGGCTTTTGGATATTTCCCGAGGGATGTGCCGAACAGATTGATGAACATGTCGGCTTTGACCCCCTTGATCGCCATAAACGCCTTGAAAGCTCGGAGGTGTAGTAATGGATCCTCCGTCCCTTCGAATATGGGTAACCCTTCTAGATTGAGATCTGTTGGTAGTTTCTCACTAATGGGTGTATAGTCTCGGGAGTTTTCAACTCGGATGTTGTTCTCTTGGGAGGCATGGAACTGTAGTTCGAGCTCACGCACCGTGCTGATCAGTTTGGCAAATGACCCAGTATTTACCGACCCGTAATTGAAGTCTTGTTCTTCAACGACAGTTAAACGAGCATTCAAGGCCTCTTGGTCGGCTCTTATGAACCCTAGTTGGGTTTCAAACATGGCCTGCTTACTAGCCACGGTTTCTAGCAAAGCCTTCAGTTCATTAATGGTGTTTTCCATCTCCATATTCCCGGTTGTGGATGCCATCCTCTGCGAGAATACCCACGTAATCAGAAATGTTGCTTCGGAACTTGAATACACCAAGGCATAGGAAATAGCGCGGGAGGAGAGACAACTCTGGTTTGACTCGGGTTAGACTCTCCTAAGACAAATATGTAGGGTACGATTCTCGGAGTGATTGTGATTAATCGCCCCGTCGGAGAATAGCCCCCAAGTGAGACCAAGGACTCTTGTAGGACTCAGATGGTGCGGCATCTAAGTGACTCAAAAAGTGGGGTACGTGAGACAACACGTGTAAGACATTACCCTTAGAGCAACCGTGACTGATCGCTCTGCTGAAGGGTAGCCCCCGAGTGAGATGGAAGGTTTTATTAAGACTCGAGTGTCGGACGAGTGACCCTTAGATGTAAGGACCACAAACCTTTTGTTATAGGGTTATGCCTTGTAAAAGGTTGACTCGTCCTCGAGGAAAGGCAGACGGGGTAAGGGAAGAAACTCGCGATGTAAGATCGGCAGAGTTTCGACGCTAGAGACCCTTGACTTGACTTGAATAAGGATAGACCCTGTGATTAGGGTAGACCCTTAAGTGGAAGGACTTGAGTTGGGATGACTCGACTAACGGATTGAAAGACGGGCAAGATTCCCCTAGGAAAGGTCGTGGGGACCGTCCTGTCGGAGGGAAAGATCGCGTGTGACTTTCTAGTTAGGACTCGAGTGTTCAGACGAACCTTCCATTTACGAGTGTATGACTCGTGTTGGTCGGTTATGCCTTTAGGAAAAGGCGGACTAGGATGGGGAAGAAACCCGTGATGTAGGATCGACGGAGTTTCGACGCTAAAGACCTTCGACGTATTACGAAAAGACCCGACACACGGATTACGGTAGGTCCTATAATAAGGAAGGTTTTTGAAAAATGATTGAATTTTAAAAATTGAGAAGACGGTCCCGAAATTGGTAATGGGCCAATAGGACTGGGCATTTTGAAATGTTAGAATGGTTGCGAGTAATTTCGCGTTTTGAAAATTGAGGAGGCGATCCCGTCTTTTGAAATTGGCAGCATGCCGACAGAGCCGAGTTTTTTTGATAAGTTGAATATTTGGAATTTTGAAAATTTGAATATCGAAAATAAATTTCCGGAAATTTGAAAATTGAAAATAAGATCCCGAAGATTTGAAAATCGAAAACGGCATCTCGGAGATTTGAAAATCGAGAATCACATCTCGAGGATCTGAAAAAAAAAATCGAAATGGAATTTTGAAATTTGAAAATCGAAATGGAATTTGAAAATTCGAAAATCGAATGGTGGATCAGAAATTCGAATTTTGAAATGGACAGCATGCCGGCTAGAAAATAGGCTATTTTGAGTCAAATCGTAAGTCTAAATTTCGGCTGCATTCCGAATTTTTGAAATTGGATATTTTGACAAGATGGGTCCCGAAACGGACAGTATTTCGGGTTTTTCAAAATTCGGTATTTTTGGAAAGATGCATTTTTTGAAATGATGGTTTTTTGAAAAATGACACGGAAACCAAGTAGCACGTAGTCAAACAAGCATTATAACGACGCTTATGTATGCTTTACACTAAGTCTCGGTCGGTCAAAGTAGGGTCTATACCAACAACGATAGCATTCTCACGAAACGGGACGGACTCCCTAGCCGATTTGGAACTAGGACCTGCCGTAAAACCCCGGTGAGTTCCGCCATCGAAGTCTTTAGTGCACCCATGTAGGAATGCACCGTGGTATAGTGCGACGTCGGTCACAAGTAACCGGCCCGGGCAAAATTGGGTTATGCATGAATCATTAAACTAATGCGCGCACACTAATATACGAACGATTTCTCTTCGAGTCTCACCCTAGGAACCCCGATGACATGTGGTACATCAGGTTTCCCCAGCGGAGTCGCCAAATTGTGGACATGACGTAGGTCCACCACGACGCGGCCACGCGCGGGTTTGGGTAGGCGAATGAATCTCGTGGTGAGATTGTTCTCGGGTTCGAAATTTAAGTCATAGTTGGAGTCGCCACCGAATTTTGTGGTTATTCGGAACCATACGAGCCCACTCTATGTCGTCATGGGCTATGCACAAAGTAAGCCCACTTCGATTTGAGAATTCATTGGGCTCGTCCCTTTGCATTGCAATATCGATACCGTCTAAACCGGCTTTCATATATAGAATGACTCTCGTGCGCCAATGGTTTCGGGCATCCGGAAACCAAGGTTCTGAGTAAGGGGTGAGGGTACGTGTTGGGAAGCCCACTAAGGACACCCAACCCCGCCCGCACATGGCGGCCTCTACTAAGACATCGTTCGTGTTCGTGTGCGCGCGCTAGTAAAACGATTAAATGATATGCAAACAGCGTTTTCGGGCTAAGCATGCGAGTTGTTGATTAACTACGTCATTTAATGCATCTTGATTCACGTCAAAGTGATTTAGCATGCGATGTTCATTTAAATAAATAAATGGCAAACATCAAATAATAGAAAACTCGTAAATAAATTAAAAATTACACGGGCGGAATACAACCCGGAATTCACAATACAACGAGCAATAAAATAGAATAATTGAATTATAAACAACAAATGTTAACTAGAAACGGACCCGTATATAATAAATATAAACTAGACCGTAAGTTGTGCAAATGGACGAACTTTAATTAATTACGCATTATATTGCATATTAATCAAAGAACGGAGATTCGAGACCTAGGTGTGGTGCTAACCCGATCTCGAACCTCGATGCCTTGTCCTGACTTATCACCTCGAAAAATGGAGTCTAAATTAATTATGTGTCGGATACGACTAAAGAGTCGTCGACATAAAATTAATAGTGCGAGACCGTCGATCAAAATTGTTTTAGGTGTCGTGATATGCATGAGTTTTGAAAATTAGAATTACGTGATTGATTATGCACGTGTCGACTAAAAGTCGTAAAAAGAATGATGAGGCTCAAATGTTGCATTAAAGCTCTCGAATTTCTGGGCTACAGGACCCACTCGATCGAGTCATGGTCTGACTCGGTCGAGTGTGTCTTTAAAGTAGCTACTGTCCAGATTTTTGGGTGCTACTCGATCGAGTAGCCTATGTACTCGGTCAAGTAGCCCCTGTACGAGTGACAACTCGTGTTGCTTTTTTGGTTAAAATCGATAGTGGGCCAAATTAAATACAAATATTGTATGATTTGTACTTAACTCGGCTTTCGGTGCTATAATCGCATATGCAAGCGATTATAATACCGTCATCGGAATTTATGAAAATGTTATCGTTTAGATTGAAATTTTGAATTAGTGACGGAATTGCATCCCTCTACGTCACGACATCGGGACTAATCCTTTCGGATTATGTGATGTCGGTTTTCGTGTCAACGGGTTCCGCACTAATCTTGAAAATGGGATCAAATACGTTCAACTATGACCGATCACGATCACATCACGTCCTTGAGCACATTGGGGCGGCGCTCCTCGAAAGGGTGCCACCTCCGTCGTTACTCGTAAAGGAATTAGATGGACTTTAGGCGATCGTCATAGTTAAACGTATTCGAAACCGAGATTTTAATACTAGTATGTATATATACACGGTATAATAATGTTAGATGTTAGAATACATAAATAAAATGTTAGTATGCACAAAATTAAAGTGTTAGTAACGAAAATGAAATGTTAGTGTTAGTAGATAGTAGTTAGTAATAATAATAATAATAATAATAATAATAATAATAATAATAATAATAGTAATAGTAATAGTAATAATAATAATAATAATAATACATATATTTATATAATCGAAAAGAGAAGAGTAAGGAGAAAGAGATGATGGGATTTAATGACACCCTCAACCTACATGCTTAAATGATCTCGGAAACGGACTCGTAGTAGCGGCGTGTGCGCGGGAGTGTCGAGATATATAGGGTGAGTTAGGGTGTGCTTGGTTAGGGAGAGGATGCTCTCGGGTCTTTGGTGAGTTTTGATCTCGAGTTTTTGAATGTGTATGTGTTGATTGTGTATAAATGAATGTGTATGAATGTGGAAGATTGAAAGGTGGTAATGTGTAGAGATTGATAAGTTGGCTGAATGTGTTGTTTTTGGGTTTTTGTAAATGTGGTGTAAAGGTTTATAGTGTAGTGTAGTACGGTAGGATTAGGGTAGAAAGTGTAGACTAAAAATGCATGGGAAAAGCTTGTGAAATGAATGGGGTTAAGGGGGTATTTATAGGAGAAACCCCACGACCTAGGGTCACTCGATCGAGTGCCCTAGTGCACTCGGTCGAGTGCCTTCAGAAATGAATCTGGTCCGGTTTTTGACGCTCCACTCGACCGAGTGGGTCAACCCACTCGATCGAGTGGATCAAGCAAATCGAGCTATTTTAGGAAGGAATTGATATTGTTGTTTTGATTGATTTTATTTGAATTTAGACTTGGCGCCAGCTTCTAGAAGATACACTTAGGCTGGTTTTTGTGACGGGTTCGTCTTTGACCGGGTTTTGACCCGGTCGCCAAAAGACGGGATTTATTTTTGGTGTCGGTTTTGGCCCAAATTAGTCTCATTTTGCTCGGAACGACCCACTGGGCCTGGATTTGAGGTCGGTTTTGAGAGATTTGCACTCCGCTAAATGCCCACGTCGGATACTATTGATTCCGAGTCCGTATTCGAGCATATTAAGTCACGTTGACGTCCGATCATCATCGGGTGTTTTGTCGGGAACTGCTATAGACACTAGCAGGCAAAATGCGGGTGTCTACACCAAGTAATAAGTCTTCCCCCTCTCCCTACGGATGAGAGGGCCGGCGATCCTGGAAGGATCCACCTCCAGGGCCTCATTATCAGAATCAATTACATCAAAGGGAGCAGGTTCGGGTGACTCAGCACCCTTTCCCCTGTGATGGTCATCCTCTCCCCTGGGGCCGACCCCAGAAGAAGAGGCTAAGTCACGCCGGTCACCGTCGCCATCCCCAGTCCTCCCAAGCAAAGAATTAAAAGAAAGAGGGCGGACTCGCGACATACTGGCTATGAAGGGAAAATACCAATGAAAGAAGGGGAAAGATTTAAAGAAGAGCTTCTAACCTAGAACGCCGATAGTCGCCGGAAAAAGTGACAGAAGATACTTCTTGTTCCTCACGAAATTTTCAGCAACGAAGGCGGTTTGAGAGTATGAGGGGAGTTATGAATTTCAAAAAGAGTAAAAAGAAAGAATGGAGGGGGAGAAGGGCATATATAAAGCCCAGGAAGCCTAAAAGGCTGCCTCTCTGACAAGACGCCCCCAACAACCTCCCACGTGTCGAGCGCTGAACATAAATTGTTCACTCCTTCCCAAGAAAGGCCTCGAAAAACGAAAAATGTCAGAGGAATAGTCGAGTGGCAACGTCATCCACGCAAAAAAAAAAAAAAAAAGGTGTTCAAGTTGCTCAGATCTTTTCATTAGCCTTAAATGGAAAAAGGGCAAGTTACATATCATGCCAGGCAGATAAAAAATAAACATAAGAAAATATATAATAGCCTAAAAATTCCGGCTCGACGCACCTATGCCCAGCTAAACAGGCCTAATCATCATCTAAATCTGGAGAATGGCCTCCAGGGCTGCTTTGACCCCCGAAGTCCGACCCCCAATCCCAGTCTGGGGAGTCCTTGAAAGGGTCATCAGGGAGTCCATCCTCATCCCTGTCGCTCAAACAACCAAGACCCTCGCTGTCATCGGAGTCTCGGCTACTGTCGTCCCAAACTCTGCCAAAGGGAACAGCCTGGGACTCATCACAGGTACGACAACCTGTTCTCTTCACAGGAGAAGAGGAGCCTGACCCCAGGGAAGAATCTGCATCAGAGCAGTCAGGGTTAAATTGCTCAGGGTGCAACCACGGGAAACATTCGTGGCACCCCCGATCAAAGCACCCCCCCTCCCTGAGGACAGCGCCTAAATCTGGAGGCAGCAGGGGGCGAAGATCTCTTCAAGCGCTTGCTCGCCCTGATGGAAGCTTTCCTACCACTCCGATGAGAGTAAGACCGTGAACGGCGGCGGCGGCGAATGGCCCGGTAAGCAGCTCGAGCGTACCGGAGTCTCCAAGACCCCTTGAAAAGAAAAAGGACGGTGCGAACCCCATGGCGAGTCACGAGTTTTTTGATCCAAACCATGATTCAACGAAGAAAGTGGAGAAATTAAGGATGAGTTAAGCAAAAATGACGAGAAAGATGGGATTTATACAAGTGAAAACGCAACATTAATGGCATTCCAACCACCCTGGAAGGGAAAGCCACCAATCGCAAACTCTTCACGGTTCCCAAAAATCCATCAAGCAAAGAAGTATAATCATTGCAAGAAACCCCTCAACTCTTTACACGTCTGACACAAACTGTGCTTTGTTCCTCGGGAAAGTACAAAGCATTAAATGCTGCAGCAAAAGTGAAAATGAGTCAACCTCCCTCCAAGCAAAAGTCGCCAGCCGGAAGGAAGGCTTGCTTCTCCCCCCAACTTGCGAGGGCCAACTGATTGGGGTCGGCAGCCTGATACCAACAGCCTGCTAGGCAGGCTCCCAGGGGATTGCCAACTAAGCCCAGAAACCGACCCGGCAAACAGTCAAAGTAAATAGCATAGAAGCGGAAAAAACTACCAAGGAGAACAGCCGACCGTCGGGCCAGCAGGGTGACGCGGCCTGCTAGAGCTTGGCTCCAGCCGCTCAAAACACGCCTACCCCTTGGGGACATCTCCGCAGGCAGAGCAGGGGTTCCCAGTGGCCCTCTCGTCATTTCGCCTAAGGTAATTGAGAATGGGTGGATGAGAGGACGCCACTTGTCACTTCCTTATCCACCCATTCTCCCTCTACTTCCCTCTCTTGTGGGAAGGTATAAATACTCTTCCATTTCCCACAAGAAAAGGGTTGGATTTTCTCTCTCTAGACTCTCACTCCTAAAAACGCCGCCTAGTTCCTCACGAGCTAGGTTCATCAAGGCATTTCACGGACTAACTTAGGCATCGGAGAGGGTTCCCTCGGACAACCTTCGGGGCCCTGTGCGTTCATTGTGCAGGGAGCAGGCCAACTCCGCCGGGAAGGTCCGATCATAGGAGAGGGATAAAGGAGAGATCAAAGGAAATCAAGCGATCCATTACTTATCGACATTCAAATTATACGACCCGGATCCAGAGCCGGGTTAATTGTTTCCGTGACCGGAACAATTTTGTTAATCACATTTAATACAAATCAAAATTAAACTTATTTCTTTATAATATTAGTTATGGATAACTATAATTATAATAATCCGAGTAATAATAATAGTAGTAGTAATAATATCGAACAACAAATGTTAGAAGTTCTTCGAAAAATAAGAGATGAATGTTTTATGGATCCTCAATCAAATATCGCTAACTCTGGCAGTTACCAAAACTCACAATATAACCTAAATAATTATGAAACCCGGCCTAATCACGCAGGGTATGACCAAAATAATTATCAAAGCCCACAGTATAATTCTCAATACCCCAAAAATTTTCATCCTTCCCAACAATTTGACAACAAAAACGATAATTATTCTGATACTTATCCTCGTTACAGTTCACAAATCCTGTCAAATAACTCGTTCAACTGCAACCTATCCCAAACTTCAGAGTGTGATAGGTACAACGTAGTTGAAGAAAGAGATGAGGTTGAGGTATCTGTGAGGGTCAGTGAACCGTCTGGTTCAACAAGGAAGAAACATATATAGTTTATTCAGGAGGATGAAGCTCTCATATCTTCGTTTATGAGGCACTCAACTGATAACATCATTGGAACTAATCAAAAGAAAGATGCATTATTATGGGTGAAAGTAGGAGAGTTATTTGAAAAAGCACGTGAAGCTAACCCTGACAAGATTATGCATCGTACTGCAAGCATGTTGGGCAGTCGATTTCGACCAGTATCATCCGCTGTTAAGAAATGGGTTGGATGTTACGAAGAATCTGTTCGGAGGAAGGGCAAAAGCGGGTACAAGGAAGAAGATATCATTCAAGAAGCTCATGCACTTTATAATGAGGCTCACGTTGGAAAATTTCAAGAAGAGCGTGCATGGATGATGCTTAGAAAATATCAGAAATGGCATGAAGTTGTTGGAGGTTATATTAATACAAAGCATAGTAGAAAGCAGAGTATTAAGAGTAGAAACGATATGTCTATGATAAGCTAATCGTACAGCTATAAAAGATAACCCACTTAGGTCTAACTAAAATTATAGCCAGGGAACTCAGGATCGAATCCACAAGGAGACAAATAAATTCTTGCAACTTAAGTCTGCCTAAGTAACCAAATATGGGGTTTGTTGGATTGTTTGACTAAATTAAAGTAGTGAACGAAAGAGAATTAAAAGACAAGAAATAACTAAAATAAATAAGATGAATTACGACGAATTTATATGGAGAGAAAAACTAGGATTGTCAGTTCACCATGAATTTTCTACAGTCACAGTCTAGGTCACTGATCTATTATAGATATTGGTCTAAGGGGTAGAGAAAAGGTCCTTCCGGTCCGCTATTCACCCTAAAATGTTTTTAACGGCTTCCGATCTTATTAGGACAAACTAATGTGTTGTAGCAGGTCTAACTCTTACCAGACTTCTGATCTTAGGTTCGAGTTTACCAATTCAATTAATCAATTACGTCGACTTAATCAATTAATCTCAATTAAATACTACAATTAACAACTCAGACGCAATATCATTGACAGATCTATAAACTATTTAACAACCATATTTAATTCACGGATCCCCTAAATTCTAGCAAGGGGAATTAGCTACTCATGGAGAAATTTACGACAATACTAATAATGATGATAATTAAATTAGGCATAACAAATAGATCTAAAGAGAATTAAGTATAAATGAATTAATATGATTAAGAAAGAAATAATTAAGAAATAAAGGAAGAACAAAGAGAGAATTAGATAACCGAGTTTAAGAAAGAGTAGTAAATTTTTTAGAAATTCTAGATCTAAAAGTTTGAGTGTAGAGAGACATCTAAATATTAGTCTAAAGAGAATTAAAAGCATAAGAAAGAAGTAGTATATAAATTCCAGTCTAATAGTTTCTTAAATACTAAGTTAAAACAAAAGCTCAAAAGTCTTATTAACACTAAACATCAAACTAGGAAAGTGTAGGTCTTCGTCCAGTCTAAAGAATAGTCGGTTGACTATTTTGATAGCCGTTCAACTATTTGATAGTCGTTCGACTATTTGTGACATGTTTTCGTTCTCAGCACTGCGCACTCAACTTCAAACGCTTGTCATTTCTTTGTTACTTCTTCAAATCGGGTTTGCAATATACGGTTGGAAAGCTAAGAGAAAGAGCTTTCCAAGCAACTGGAATCAGCTCAATTAAAGTTGTAGAACTCAAGATATTTACGTTTTGATTTGACCCGTTTGGAAACGATCATTCTCTTTTCTTATTGCGCATAAGATTTCATCTTTTAGCATGATTTTTGGCTTGTTTATGTGTCCGCGGATCCATTCTCTACGTAAGATGCAACAAGACCACAAAATATCAAATTCGGGGGGAAATAGTAGCCAATGCTACTCGATATGCATAGAAATGTGTGCGTAAAAGACAAAATAAACGTATATAAATCGCACGCATTAGTCTACGGGTGAGAGGAGCACAGATCCGGATACCTCTGTCATTGGAAGCGACCCAGAGTCCACCAAAGTGGTAAGAGAGTTCGTTTAAGTGACGGTGGTTTTTTGATAGCAACTAGCGCTGAAGAAGGTGAGGGACGCGGGAGTCAACGTCCGTAAGATATAAAGGCAGCAAAAGAAGACGAAGGGGAAGATTAAAGTTGGAGAGGTTGCGTATTTGGCAGAAACTATAGATCGTCATGGGAATAGAAAGAAGGCGGATGTGGAATTGCAGTGGAAGAGGCTAAATTTTGCTAAACAGAAATTGGAAAGGAAGAATAAACATATTGAAGCAAAAAATAAATAGATTGCTGTTATTAAACAGAAGGTCAAGAACGACGAGAAGATGTGGAAATGGCAGGCGTTTCACCATTTATCGTCAAGGAACAATTTAAGCCCACAAGAAGAGGCATGGAAGATGAAGCTTCTCAACGAATTACAAAACTAGAAGGGTTATGAAGTATTTGCAAGTGTCTCTTCTTTAAATTTCCGTTTATGTTTGAGTTTGAAGTTATGTTTATGTTTGGGGCTAAAAATAAATATGTTTATGTTTTAGTTTAAGTATTTCTTTATGTTTATGTTTATGGTTAATGTTTATGTTTAGTCTTGGTAACTATATTTTGTGTGCTAGTGTATTCTGTACTCGTATTGTGTGAAAGTAATTTTGATCAAGCTGGTATGTATTGTCTTATCAACTAATGTGTAATGTAACATTTCTTTTTCAAGAGTGAGCTACTTTTACTGCATGATATGACTTGACTTCCAAAGTAAATGCAAGTTGTGGTGAAGCTAGCTATCGAAATAGTGTGGTATATGTTGTTGTGCAAGTTGTGTGGTACAGTTAGTTGTCCAACTTGTGTGGTATACAATGTTTTGCAAGTTGTGTGGTACAACTTTTTATGCATTGTCTATTTATTGTGAGTATTGGATTTGTACTAAGGAAGTAATGAGTCATATCTATTGATTGAGCAATGTTAAATATTTCAACAACAAATATCACAACTCAAAAATAAAATAAGAGATTTTCTACGTGGTATCCCTGAACTTTTTACTTTTCTACCTTGTACCCCTACAATTTTTACATGTATACATGGTACCCTTGTACTTTAGTAAAAGTTTCTTTGGTACCCTGAAACTTTATTATTATCTTTATTGGTACCCCTAATCTTTTTTTTCCGTCAAGTTTTGGCAACAAATTACCTTTTTATGTTCAAGATTAAAAGTTAAACGTCATTTAACATACCTAGTTAACCGATAATTGAACTTAAACTAACAATTTTGTACGTGTTTGCAGTTATACTTCAAATCTAAACGGATTATATTTTTGACGTTATATTGTCAAATCAAATGATAATAGTTAAATTAAGTTCAATTACTTGTTAATTATCTAAGTTAAATGACATTGAAGTCTTAATCCTAAGCTAAAAACATAATCTAACGACAAAACTTGATGAAAAAAAAACTTTCGGGCCGTAAGTTAAATTAAATAAACTTCAAGGGTATCATGTATAGACATAGAAAAGGTAGGGGTACCATGTAAAAAAGTGAAAAGTATAGGGGTACCACTTTTCTAACCGCGGTTTCTGTGATCGTCGGGACAACCTTGGCCTCAATCCACTTGGGGAAATAGTCTACAGCGATGATCGGGAACTTCTTGCCCCCAAAGGCAACTGTAAATGGGCCAAAGATGTCCATTCCCCATTGCGCAAATGGTATTGAACTTAGGATGGGTTGCAAGTTCTTTGCCGGCGCGTGGATCACTAGGGAGTGAATTTGACAGTTGTGACATTTCTTGGTAAGTTCCCTGGCGTCTTGAAGGATGGTTGGCCAATAGTAGCCCGCTCTTACAGCTTTATGCGCAAGGCTCCTACCTCATATGTGGTGACCAAACATCCCCTAAATGGATGTCGTCTAACAACTCCATAGCTTCTCTGGGTCTCAGGCATCTCAGAATAGGCGTTGACACACTCTTTTTATACAGTTGGTCTTCTATGAGCATGTACCTTGCCGCCGCTATTGGCATGCGCTTTGCCTTGTAGGGGTCGTCTGGCAGTTTCTTGTCTGTTATGTACTCTATGATGGGAACCCTCCAGTCCTCCTCGTCGGCTTCCACATACCACGGTGTCGTCCTTTGCCCCTAGCGAGATGCTCTTCTACTTCCTTACGTTTACCCACACTGATCGCTGAATGTCCTGTACGCTGGAGCTTGTCATTTTCGATAGGGCGTCAGCTCAGTTATTTTGAGACCTTGGGATTTGCTTTATCTTACAAGACATAAGGCGAGATAGCTGCTGCTTCACTTTCCATAGGTATAACGCTATTGACGGCTCCTGGTGTCTCTTACTCATCACCGTTGATCTGGCTTGTTATTGTGAATCGGTGGAGACGACAACTCTCTCTGCTCCGACGACTATTGCCAGCTCGACGTCTGCTTTGTTGTTGGAGGCATGGAAAGTGAAACGTAGGGCATGCTCGAATTCTTCTCCCTCGGGGCAGTTTAGGACCACGCCGGCCCCCGACCCATTGCTGGTGGCCGACCCATCGGTGAAGACCCCCCATACATGGGATCCAGCGGTTCGGCTCTCCTCGGGATCCGAATGTGAGTCGACGGCGGTCCCACAAGGGAACTCTAGCCCAAGGGTCAGGCTTATGCGGAGTCGGGCCAACCCGGGGGTCCGGCTCACGCGGGGTCGACCGACCCGTGGTCTGGTTTTTAAAGTATGGCCCAAACATTTAAGGGATCGGGCCTATATGTCTATCTCAGTCGGCCTACATGTCTAAGGAATTTATCCCCCATCAATTTGTCGTGAAGTTTAGTATCCCCATACACCTTAATGGCTCGAATTTCACCATTACTTTTAGACTGAACTGGTCTTAGGAGATTTACATTTCACCCCGAGGGCTCAATGGGCTTAATCATCAAACGTGTCACCAAGGTCGGATCAAAAGCTAATGTTACATTTTATGCATCACAAGCAAGGAAGTACTCTCGCAGGTTTTTGAGATTGATCGTTGTCTGGTCCTTATATTCTTATTACAAACTTTGTAACAAACGGTATTTATATATATATATATATATATATATATATATATATATATATAATACATTGAATAGTATAAATAATTGGGTCAAGGATGGCAGAAATACCATACTAAATTTGAACTATGACTAACTCGACAAATCCAACTTTTACAGTATTGTAAAACCATACTTAAAATATAACTTAAAACTTAAGTAAATAAATCTCCCACCATAGGTCTTACCCAAACTACATAATGTAAAATGGTCTACGGATGACTGCGTGAGAGTGTGAGACGATCCGATTTTTTAGAAAAATAAATAAATAAATTTATTATTGATAAATGAATGAACATGTTGTATGGAGATACATACCATTTTATGGTGTGAGACTATCTTAGACAATAACCATAAAGATAATATATATTCCAAAGTGCTCCCCAATTATTACTCCTTTCGTATTTAAATAATTGTCATTCTCACTCTTCAAAATTTTCCAAAATATATAACTAAATATATTTAAATGTATATTCATATCAAGGTTCTTTTCGTAAATATTTTTATGGTGTAATTTTGTAATTTTTCAATCAATATATTTATTTGTAAAACTGATTTTAAAGGTTTATATCGTAAAGAGTGAAAACGAGAGTTATTTGAATATGAAGGAAATATTCTTTTCCCAAAACCACAAATCACAAATCACAAGAAACCTTTTCTATAAAGAGACCATTTTACGATGTGAAACACCTGGATCACTAAGACCATCTGCAATAGTAGAAAAAGAAGAAGTTGAAAACATGAAAAGTAAAGAAATTAGAAGATGAAGATGAAAAGGTGTTTGACAATGGTTGAAATGAATGAAGAGGAAGATGAAATAATCTCAACATTTCAAGCACTTCAAATGTTTAAAAGTGGAGAGAGGTTTCAATATGGAGGGGTGAAATCAGATGAAGCAGCAAATGGGTATCACTTTTTGTCAAAGAAAGGAGCGAAAATTACACATTACATCCTAATAAAAATCACCTTTTTTCAATTACAGACTTATAAAAAAAATTCAACAATTACTACCTAATAAAGCACTTTTCATTTGCGCTTGCAACCTTAAGTGGACTCTGGTGAATTAGTAAGCTGATTTTCGTCCAAAATTAGATTACGCCTAATCTTGTGACCATTTTGCCCTTTAGTCTATATACTCTTTCTCCAACCAACCTTTTATCACTCTTACAAGTTTTATTGCTATTCAATTTCTTTACTCTTCAAATTCAAATTTTTCACTTTTCAATTTCTTCACCCTTCTCTCTAATGTTTCTAGTTTCTACCTTTTCTTCACCTTTTCATTATTACAGACTTATAATAAAAGATAAAAATCACCTTAATTAACCCCTTTTACTCCTCTCTTCATCTACTCACTTCGTACCTTCCTCATCAACCATCCTCTAAACCCTAATTAAATCGACAAATGAATCCAAAATTCATACTAAATTCTGGCGCAATTGAAGGAAACGACAAATCTGCAAGTAACCCCAAATCCTTTGTTAATTTAGGATTTTTTTTCCGTTAATTTAGGGTTTTTAATCGATTCTTAAAACGACACTCAGATTTGCATTTAAATTTAGTCTTTCTTATATGAATTAAGTGAAGTTTTAGTGTTATTGCAGTTCATTAGCATGTTGAGAGCCAAATGCGATTGTCGATTAGATAATTTCAATTTTTAGGGTTTCTGCAATTTGTTATTGATTTTGTTTAGATGTTACATGAATTAGGGTATACATACCTTGTTCGTATCAAGAGTTCAATACACTTGATAAGTGTAGTTTGTAGTGCCTAATATGTTGTGTTTTGGTCCCATTTTCCTTGTGAAACCGCTCCTTGGGAGCGGTTTATGGGTTACTTATGCTTCCTTTAGTTCATTTTAGGTTCCCGAGATCATTCATGAAGAGTTGGAGCGATTCCGACTCAATACATACACTTTTCGGAGCCAACGAAGCGAAGGAACGATCACTCGATGCCTTGGATTCGACCCCGAGACCTTGGGACCCAATCTCGAGCCTCCGAGACCCGATTCCGAGTCCCGAGAATCGATGAGAAACCCATGAGAAGCAAGGAGGGACCGAAAGGAGCTTATTGGAGGCCTACAAGACTCATCCCCGACGGGAAGGACCTCATCCCGTCCGGGATGAGGTGTACTAAAAGCACACCTTCTGTTTTGGGTCCATCCCGACCGGGATGAGCTCATCCCGACCGGGACCACTTCATCCCGACCGGGACCAACTCCTCCCGACCGGGATGAGCCCAGATCAGACCCGCGCTTCATTGTTTCTTCTCCTTTCCTCTTGTAACCCTATAAATACTCCTCCTCTTGTAATCTTGTGGGGAGGTGAGACATTACCCACTAAACCCTAGACTACTTTAGCATGGATTAGCATAGATTAGAGTAGATTAGTCGGTAATTAGTCCTTAATCTAGTTAGTTAATCCTTGTATTAAGGGAATTCTTGAATAATCCAACCAAGATTGACAACCTTGGGTGATGTATTTGGGTTTTCTCTTTTATGCAAGTTTTCATTCTTCCATTCATCTTGTTAGTAGGTATAACATTCTTTTCCCTTCTCTTATTCTTGTTTATTCATCCAAGTTTCAATCTTTGTTCATTGTTAGGTTCATTGTTCATTGTTTTCACTAGTTTCTTTATGCAAGTTTTGTTGTTTGTGTTGATTCATCTTGTTCTTGTTAGTTTTAGCATTAGATATGTTTGAGTAGACTCTTGCTAGGGTTATTAGGGTGATTGGTTGTGATTGTGGATTATTAGGGTGAGATGGGTGGTATTAGATGTTGTTTTTGTTGTTTCCTATTTACCTTGCACTCCACATGTTTGATGAATTGCTTGTGAGACTAGAGACGATCAATCCTTGTTTTTCTTGCATATTCTCTTGTATGTGTGTGTTTGGTTGGTTGGTTTGGTTTCCTTATTAGTAGCGAGAGCCTGGTGAGGATGACCCCTAGGCCGATTACGTAGCGAGAGCCCGATCGGCGTTACCTAGGCTACATAAGCACGCTAGTAACCCCGTTTTTCCCCTTTTTGTCTTCGTTGCACCCATGAACCCGACCTAACCCTAGTTTCTTCTTATCGTTCTATTTGCTTCCGCTAGTCATTAGATGCTTGTTTAGCCTTTTTATTTGTTGTTATAGATTATAGTTTAGACCTTAGCTTAGTTCACCTTAGCCATCACTCTAGTTTAGTTTGTCTTGAACCTAGTCTTAGACCGTAGCACACCTTAGTCCGACACCCCGTCCCTGTGGATTCGACCCGACTTGCCCTAGCTACCCAGTTAGATAGGTTAGTTGGTTATTATCTGACCGGCGGGATCCACGACAAATCCCACCCATCAAATTGGCGCCGCTGCCGGGGACGGCGTAGTTTAGACTTTTGTGTGCTTAGTTTTAGACTTTGTTCTTGATTTTTGTGTTTTCTTCTCCTTGTGTATCTCCGTTCTAATTCTTGTGTGCTATTCTCCCTTCCTAGTGCCTCAAAAGCACTAGGCTACTAACGTTTGCTCAAGTGCTTCTAGTTCATCCTAGGTATCAAAGCAACGTTATGGAAATGGCACGTCCTGGCTTCCATCAATCGTCACGGGACAACTACGGGGCAAATGGCCAAGTCCCAAAATTTCACCAAACATATCAACCTCATCAACAATCTTACGAACGCCCTCCGTATGGTTACCATGAAAGTTGTCAAGGATCATCACGACATCCTAACAACTACCAAACACCCTCACATAACCCACAACCAATAATCCCCAACTTCGAGACTTGTCAAATGTTGGTCCAAATGCAAAAGAGTCAACAAGAGGCGATAATGCTATTGCAAAAGGGTCAACATGAGATGATGATTTTAACGCAAAAGAGTCAACAAGTGATGATGACTCACATACAAGGGGTTGAAGAGGAGCTCAAGGCCAAATAGGGGTGCAAGATGCTCGCATCAATGCACTCATGGCTCGTATCATGATGTCGGCCACTCGAGCTCCACGACTTGTTGAGGAAGGTTCATTTGGGCAAGAAGGTCGGGTGTTTCCACAAGAAAGTCAACCCGATCATGAATCCATGAATGAAGAAGAGAGGGTCAATCAAGAGACCATTGTTGAGTGTTGCTTGGGTGGTGAAGATATGGGAAGAATAGAGGAAGTTGAAGCTTCAAGGGCCGACAATGAGGAGGGGTGTGAACATGATTCTCAAGATAACTCTTGGGGAGCCGATGTATTGGCTATAAAATTGGATTTGTTCGATTTTCTTCGTGATGAACCGGATCTTGACAATCCAAAGCCAAGAGAAGACAAGACTCCTCTAGGCCATGTAGACACGGTGAGTGAAAAGGAACGCAATACTTGGGGAAAAGAGGTAGATGCCTTAGAACTCGCCTTGAATGGGAAATTGGAGGATCCTAAAGCCTCCAATGAAGAAAACTTGATGCCTTCACCTCCTCTATCGCACTTGATTTCTAGTCCCTTGTCTTGTGAGACGGTTGATGGAGAGGATCCTTGTCGGGCGGTGGAAGAGAAATCTACTCTCGACTCCGTAGATGAAGCAACCCCCTTAGGGTGTGATCTCCCAACTCATAACACCGAGCATGACTCTAGACCACTATACCTACCAGATGGGCATAAGAGTTGTTGCTATCATGGTTCGGAAGACCCGGAAGATCACGAGAACCCCGAGCATAATGAAGATGATTGCTTCTTGCCTCCGACTTGGAAGCTCTTGAAAGTGGCTAGGCTCGGCCATGTGAGCCTCAATGAAGATGTTGCTAGAGCATTTGACTTACTCCTTCGAGCTCTTGATGGCTATGGAGGTGTAGATGGTGAGAGTATCCTATTGTAAATATATTTTTTTGAGCTTTTGTTTGTATATATGTTTGTTTGGATCATTTGGTTTTTAGGATTGTTAGTTTTTGTGGAAATCTAGTAATTTGGTCTTTTGATGAGCGATGTGAGGGAGGGAATTTGATGTTGTATTTGAGCTTGTTGTGACAGGTGTGACGTGAAGGTGAATGCTAGAGAGGAGTGGTCATTGTTAGAGCTTGGATTGTGAGCAAGGGAGTCGATTTTTGAAGCTTTGGACAAGCTTTTGGGGTTATAGAGGGTTTGAGGACTCTTCCCGGCCGAGAAGAGAACATCCCGACCGGGAAGGATGTCATACCGATCGGGATGAGGGTGTCAAAATTTGGGTTTACTGTTGTGTCGTCCCGACCGGGATGGGAGCTTCCCGACCGGGACGGGTGTGTCATCCCGACCGGGACCATCCATCCCGACCGGGATGATGTCGTGCTCCTTCTTTTGGCCTCTTCTTTGTCATTCGAGCCCACCCAACCATTTTATACCCCCTCCCAACCTCCCTACCTATACTTGCCCTTATCATGTGACCCCTACACTTCATATACACATATTCACCTCATTTTTCTCTTCACTTTACACCGACTTTCACATCAAATTCCACCTCCTTATACCTTTGTACTTTAACCATGCGGCCTTATTGAGAAGGAAAAGGAATAGCAATGGCAAAGACAAGCTATGTGCCATTATCGACCTATGAGACGATGGAGCGAGTGAGCTGCTAACCGCATGGTACGGCAACTATCCTTTCTTTTTCGTCTTTTATTGCTTGTCTTCTTTTGTTAAGTTCCCCTTCCCCTTATCATTTGTGTCATGGTGGCCCTCGGGGCCTTGGTAATTATTGCTCCCGACTCTCGATGACGTGACTACATTGAGAGTTGTTTGAAAAATCCAAATTTACTAGATTTTCACCCTTTTTGTAGGATTTAGCCGGATTTGGGCGGAATCCGGGCTAGGTGACTTGATCACACCTAGTCCTCCCCTCCCATTTCCTTTTCTTTTTCTTTTTATTTCTTCCCCCATCTATATCTTTTCTTGTCTCGACCCATGGTGACTTGACTACACCCCGGCCGGACACATTCTACCCTTTTCTCCACTTTTCTTTTTGATTTTTAGCTTTATTTTCGTAATTTCTTTTCTTTTCTTTTTTCGTCTCCATACACTACGGTCGAGCATGAGGACATTGCTCGGCTTAAGTGTGGGGGAGCGATATTCTATCATAGTTAGTTTTATTTTCGTAGTTTTTCGAAAAATCTTTAAAAATCCTAAAAATTTGAAAATTTTTCACAAAAATCAAAAAGATTTTCTTTTTTTGTGTGTTTTCCTTTTGTGTCGTTATGTCGTATATTTGTTGTGTTGTGCGTGTTTTGCCTCCCTTTTTCCTTATAGGTTGCTTGAATCACCGATAGCTTTGGAGAGCTTTCAAGACATCCGGTAACATCTTTTATCCCTTTTCCCCCCTTGTCTCTTGAGGAGTTTGGAGGAGATTGTGATGTGGTGTGCTCGGGTGAAGCTTTGTGCATACTTGTGGTTGATTTGGTGACTTGTTTGGAAGCTCGGGGTGGTGTTTGTGTTGTTTATGTGTTCGTTTTGTTTTGTTTTTGTTTTGTTGCTCCTCTTTTTCTTTCGTTTTTGTCGTGTCTTTGTTTTGTGATGTGTGCTTGTGTCTAGTGTGTAAACAGTTTTCGAAAACCCGGTTTAGTGACTAGTATGTGAGTGTTTACTTTCCCTCTCTACTAGTATAAATCGAGTCTTGGACTTTAGTCTAGTAGAATGACCCTAAATCAATGATTTCGTTGGTTTCTTACCTTGAGTCCACCTAGCTTACTAGGGATTTACTACGGGATTTGCATTTTGACCATTATGACCACCCACGGTGTGAAAAGGCCTTGGTTGCCGAGTCCCGTCCCTTAGGTGACCGTGCTTGAGGTTGTTTGATTAGTCCAAGTTCTCCCCTTTTTGTGGGTTTGAAGGGAAATCGCGACCCCCGACTTACCCATTCCCCTACCTTCTACAGATATCCACGAAATAAAGTTGCAAATTGTTGAAACCTCTTTCTTAGTTACAAAAAGAAATGCCTACAACAAAAAGAGCAAAGAAAAGAAAAAGAATGAAAAAGAAAGAAAGAAAAGATTGAAGAAAAAGAAGAGGCACAAAAAGCCAAAAAGAAAATACAAAAGATGAAAAAGAAAAAGAAATGGCATAGCAACACAAAGCAAAAATGCAAAAGAAAGAAAAATGCCAAAAAGAAAATCGTCTCACAAAAAGATCTTAACCCCACAAAAATAAGCCTTTTTCCGACTTTTGCCGTGAAGAGCCTACCAAAGGACCGAGTCCCTAGGAAGGATGATAGCGGTAATGGTCGGTCTTCCCTCACTTTGCAAATAATTTCACCTTTTTACTTGGACTAGTTAAGCGATTTTGGGCATGGGACGACCCTCTTGGCTCATTGCTAAAGAGGGCGGGGTCTCACTTACCTACAGTGTCGACTAACACCGTGGTTCATCCTTTTTTCATCCCACCGATCGTCCCGTAGTACGTTCTTAGAAGGTTAGGAGGAACCTAGGTAAGTTATCAACGTTTTTATTGCTTTGTCGTCATACTATTAGGGTTTGGTCCATTTTGGTTTGTATTGCTAGCTTGGGAACGTTGTCACTTGCCTCGAGTCCTAAACCGGTGCTTCTTTCACCGCTTTTTAGAGGGAAGCGGTATTTGTTTCTTTTTGGGTGCAACCTTTTGTGTGTTTGTTTGTATGTTTGTTTGTTTATGTGTTATTGTGTCCGGTTGCATCCACAGTTTTGTCGCAAGACCCCACTTGCCTTGCGGAGAGCACTTGTCCTCTAGGTGTTCTCGCGTGAGTTGAAAGGGCGTAGGGTGCGCTAATACCCGCTCGGCTAGTTTAGTAGTTAGCATGTGCTTACTCGAGGGCGAGTAAGGGTTAAGTGTGGGGGAGTTGATAAGTGTAGTTTGTAGTGCCTAATTTGTTGTGTTTTGGTCCCATTTTCCTTGTGGAACCGCTCCTTGGGAGCGGTTTATGGGTTACTTATGCTTCCTTTAGTTCGTTTTAGGTTCCCGAGATCATTCATGAAGAGTTGGAGCGATTCCGACTCAATACATACACTTTTCGGAGCCAACGAAGCGAAAAAAACGATCACTCGATGCCTTGGATTCGACCCCGAGACCTTGGGACCCAATCTCGAGCCTCCGAGACCCGATCCCGAGTCCCGAGAATCGATAAGAAACCCATGAGAAGCAAGGAGGGACCGAAAGGAGCTTATTGGAGGCCTACAAGACTCATCCCCGACGGGAAGGACCTCATCCCGTCCGGGATGAGGTGTACTAAAAGCACACCTTCTGTTTTGGGTCCATCCCGACCGGGACCACTTCATCCCGAACGGGACCAACTCCTCCCGACCGGGATGAGCCCAGATCAGACCCGCGCTTCATTGTTTCTTCTCCTTTCCTCTTGTAACCCTATAAATACCCCCCTCTTGTAATCTTGTGGGGAGCTGAGACATTACCCCTTAAACCCTAGACTACTTTAGCATAGATTAGCATAGATTAGAGTAGATTAGTCGGTAATTAGTCCTTAATCTAGTTAGTTAATCCTTGTATTAAGGGAATTCTTGAAGAATCCAACCAAGATTGACAACCTTGGGTGATGTACTTGGGTTTTCTCTTTTATGCAAGTTTTCATTCTTCCGTTCATCTTGTTAGTAGGTATAACCTTCTTTTCCCTTCTCTTATTCTTGTTTATTCATCCAAGTTTCAATCTTTGTTCATTGTTAGGTTCATTGTTCATTGTTTTCACTAGTTTCTTTATGCAAGTTTTGTTGTTTGTGTTGATTCATCTTGTTCTTGTTAGTTTTAGCATTAGATATGTTTGAGTAGACTCTTGCTAGGGTTATTTGGGTGATTGGTTGTGATTGTGGATGATTAGGGTGAGATGGGTGGTATTAGATGTTGTTTTTGTTGTTTCCCATTTACCTTGCACTCTACATGTTTGATGAATTGCTTGTGAGACTAGAGACAATCAATCCTTGTTTTTCTTGCATATTCTCTTGTATGTGTGTGTTTGGTTGGTTGGTTTGGTTTCCTTATTAGTAGCGAGAGCCCGGTGAGGATGACCCCTAGGCCGATTACGTAACGAGAGCCCGATCGGCGTTACCTAGGCTACGTAAGCACGCTAGTAACCCCGTTTTCCCCTTTTTGTCTTCGTTGCACCCATGAACCCGACCTAACCCTAGTTTCTTCTTATCGTTCTGTTTGCTTCCGCTAGTCATTAGATGCTTGTTTAGCCTTTTTATTTGTTGTTATAGATTATAGTTTAGACCTTAGATTAGTTCACCTTAGCCATCACTCTAGTTTAGTTTGTCTTGAACCTAGTCTTAGACCGTAGCACACCTTAGTCCGACACCCCGTCCTTGTGGATTCGACCCGACTTGCCCTAGCTACCCAGTTAGGTTAGTTGGTTATTATTTGACCGGCGGGATCCACGACAAATCCCTCCCATCAACACTGTAGTCACTGATGGTGGCTAAAATAATGAAGAGGAAGAAACATTAGAGAGAAGGGTGAAGAAATTGAAAAGTTAAAAATTTGAATTGAAGATAAAGAAATTGAATAAGACTTGTAAGAGTGATAAAGGTGGGGAAAGAGTATATAGACTCAAGGGCAAAATGGTCACAAGATTAGGCGTAATCTAATTTTGGACGAAAAACTGCTTACTAATCCACCAGAGTCCACTTAAGGTAGCAAGCGCAAATGAAAAGTGTTTTATTTGGTAGTAATTGTTGAATTTTTTTTATAAGTCTGTAATTGAAAAAAAGTGATTTTTATAAGGCTGTAATGTGTAATTTTCGCAAGAAAGAACGACCAATGTGGAGATCCTTTTTTTTTGTTACTTTTTTTGGTTCCGACGTCCATATTTGCTCTTTCTCGACGACTATATTTCCGAGTTTATAATTTACTTTGTAACTTTTTGTAATTAAAATTCATCATTTATCCGAGCCGTATTTTTGTTTAACTTTAGGCCGTATTTTTTGTGACGACATTATTTGTCTTAAATTATAAGATGGTTCAAATGCATACAAAATGAATGACAAATTCATAGTCATACTAGACAAATTCGTAAAAACAATAATATTAAAAGTTATAATAGTATGAAAATACATGACTAGGTTAAGGTAAATTTAATGTGTAAATGTGTGGAGTATAATAAAATAGGAGAGAATGAAAGTAGAAGAAGAAATGAATGTGAGCTGTTTTTTGTAAGATAAAAAATAAGAAGTTGATGAGTGAAAAGATGAAGTGGATGATTGAAATGACGAGAGAAGGTAAGATGAAAAATAAGAAGTTGAAATAGCATTGCGGATGGTCTAAATAACTATACAAAAACAATACTCTGTATATTTCAATGTTCTTACCTTTTTAATAAAATACTCCTCGTATATTTTTAGGGAAGGAGGAACAACATTAAAATTTTCAAATTGTTCCCCGTTACTATATTCCCAAAACCACAAATCCCAAGTAATGCCCATCTTTTGCATGTATATGCAGTTATGCACGTTATGTAACTTGCACAAATTCTTATTTGTGATCGAATTATAACGGATCAAATATGATCTGTTTATATTAAAAGACAAATTACTATAAAAGTACATGAGTTAGTTTTTCTACTTAAATGAAAAATATTTAACTCATTATAATAAAATGACGGACAACTCCTTCACAAGGAAAGTAGTTGCTACTCTTGATACCTACTTTTTGTTTTGAGTCCGAGCTATAATTTGACTAGATGTACATATCAGACGATCTTAATCCTTTGACGTGTCCTACCCTTATTGGCGTACTAAGGCAAAGAGATCAAAACATGTCAAACACTACCCTCTCAGCTAATCAATCAACCTACAAAAGTAATTATCACCCACGCCATTTAAGATATGCACGAAAAACAGTTAGCATGTCACATACATACCTCATTTATATCATATGTATGACCTCTTCTTCATAAGTTTATACGGACGGAGTAGTAGTTTCTAATTATTTTAATCTCCAGGCCACGGTAACAACAAAGCAGATAGATGTTCATACACCTTTTTTTTTTATGTTCATACACCTTTTTTTATGCCAAAGTGGACAAGCTTTTTATCATCGAAAAAAGGAAACAACTCTTGTTCATACACCTTTATTTTTTATTACTCCTTGCTTACTACTAGGAGTATTATGCATCGCCTCGGTGTACGTCGTACTACAGTGTAAAGAGGATAATATCGACTTTGTTATAAATATATCTATAAATTCATCAAGTTATATATATGGAACATGATGAAGAAGAGGCAGACAGTGAGAAGAGGCAATAGCTCGATATCGTCGTCGTCAGTGGTTCGATACGGAGAGTGTCAGAAGAATCATGCTGCAAGCATGGGAGGTTATGCTGTTGATGGTTGTACAGAGTTCATGGCAAGTGGAGTAGTAGAAGGAACAAGCAGCAGGGATAATGTTAATAATAACACTGATGCAGATCTCTTGTGTGCAGCTTGTACTTGCCATAGGAATTTTCACAGAAAAGAGATTGTTATTCACAATAAAGCTGTCTCTGAGACTTCTTCTTCATCTATATGTATATAAGAGCAAGTGTATAGATTTAATATACTGTATTATTCATTGGTGGTTTGCTATATATAGAGCCTATACTATTGGTTTTGTGATTAAGGAATGGAGAAAAAAGGTGTGATTTTTATATTTCTAATTGTGTTAATGATTTTGTTACGAGAATTTTTCTAAAAGTTTCTGTTGGAAACGGTATGTTATTAGAATCCTGATCACTACTCAAACCAAAATTCTCTCCAGATTAAAAAACAAGGAAACCGTAAAATCTCACTTGACTCCATTAAGTCATGAAAAAGAGGATAAAAAAATGCGGAGTATAATTCTACACAACTGTATCACAAATTTGTACATGTAGTAATATTCGTGATAAAAATCCGCATCCTCAAAATACGACGTGGCATATTACAAATGGAAAGTCAAAAACGAGGGTCAAAGGTCAAAAGTCAAGAGCCGAGGGTCAAGGGTCAAAAGTCGAAGGTCGAAGGTCAAAGGTCGGAAGGTCAAAGACGACAGTCAATAGTCGAAAATCGAGAGTCAAAGACCGAAAAGTCAGAAGTCAATATAATCAAAAGTCGGTAATTGAAACAAAGATCCGGAATAATATACGATGATGGGCTAAACAAAGTATGAAGTAAGTAAAGCAATGGGCCGCATAACCAAGTAAGCCCAGCAAATATAGCAAGGCATCTACCATCCCAGCCCATGCACACAAGAGGCCAGGGAAGAAGTCAAAGTTGTTCCTACAATCCAGGAAACTCTCCAGCTGACCAGGAGAGAAATCAGAGAAAGGGTGTAACGGCTGGGTAGCATTAAAGACAATGGCTCTGAAGGAGAGAAAAAAGGTAACGACTCCAGGGGGCGGGCAACTATAAAAAGCAAGGGACGGAGGAAGAAAGGGGACATTCAAGGCATTAACCACACACCCCAATCTCGAGAAAACACTAGAGTAAACACCAATAGTCGATTATAGTCAAAACTCCATACTTGTATCCCTCTTATTTTTTCGTTCTTTCCGTTCATAGTAGAATCTTGGTGGGATTCCGACTCCCCCCGCGGTTTTTCCCACATCGGGTTTCCGCCTCACCAAAATTTCGTGTGTCATTCTCTTTCTTTCGTTGTTCTTGGTTTACTAGATTCGATACCGTTTCGTCAACCCGTAGTTATAGGACGATCGCTTTAACCCGCAACCGAAAGCGTTGACCTGGTAAATTTTTACCAAAACAATTTGGCGCCCACCGTGGGGCAAAGTGATCATTTTCTATAAGCCAAATCCTACAGTGAAGCAATTCGCGTATCATCATGTCCGGATCCAACCAAAGCCCCTCTAGCAGCCTGGAAGCATCAACCCAGCCTACTGGAGGAGACCCGCCTCAAGGATCATCAGAGCCAATCTCCGCACCTCTCACCCAGGCAATCCCTACCAGTCTGGCAGCAGGACACGTACCAGTAGCCTCAAGACCACCTCATGTGCCTAAGGTGTCGAAAACGTTCAATCCCTTCAAAATCAGCAAGGAAGGCGCTTCGTCTAAAATGCATGCATGTGCAAGGAGGGATACTGGGAGACTTTTCCAGGATTTCAACTCCACCATACCCCCTAAGGGACGTACTTCTGGGGATTAACAGTCTGAGGTAGGCGGTGGAAACTCTGCAGAAGGATAACCAAGACATCAAGGCCCAGATCTCTGCACTAGCCAAACCTCCAGTTACACCAGTCCAATTGTCATCAGAAGTGCCGCCCCTGATACCTGGAGGAGAGCCCAGCATTCAAAGAGAACCCGTTATCAGCAGACAAACCTCCAGTACACTTCCCCAGGAACTGGTCACCAGGCTGGAACTAGGACTGGCGCCGCCTAGCCAAGACATTGAGCCTCGAGGGCTGGGCTACCTATCTTACGGCCCCACATCTGACAAATCTTACATCACAGGTAATCCCCTCTCTAGCATCGAAAGTCGAGAAACTAACTCACTGTTTCTTACAGGTACCCCCATTCACCAGGCGCGAGGATGACAATCTGTAACCCCACCAGGGATGACCACCTTATCCAGCCATCAGCCCTTTGGAGGAGTAAGGTTAGCAGCCATCCCCATCCAGCAGATATCAGGATGGCAGCAAGGTACCCCAGCCGGTATGGTGACCCCTGACAGTAGCCCATATCCTGGAGGAGCCTGGCCTCCCAGAGTCCCACTCCAACATGCAGCAGGATGGCAACCCGGATCCACAATCAACGCCACACCATTGCCCGACCCTCCTAGTAGTCAGTATCCTGGAGGAGGTGTCTGGTCAGGAGGTACCCCTATCCTCCGGACACAAGGATGGCATTCCGCAGCTCAACGAGGAGTAGTCACCCCATCCAGCGGTCAGTCCTCTGGAGGAGCATGGTCAGCAGCCACTCCCATCCAGCAGGTATCAGGATGGCAGCCAGGAGCCCCAACCGGCACGGTGACCCCCGTCAACAACCTGTATCCAGGGGGAGTCCGGTCAGCAGGAGTCCCATTCCAGCAAGCAATATGGTGGCAATTTGGGTCCACAATCAACGGGACACCGTTGTCTAACCCTCAGAACCACCAGTACCCTGCAGGAGCATGGTCGGGAGGTACATCCTTTAGCTTCTTTCCGCCTGTCCCTATCCCTCTTGCAGGATTAGGTAACGTAATGGATCAGCAGTACCAGGAGCTGAGGGACTTGATCAACGAGATTCTAGGGATGCCACGCCCCTTAGAAAGAGCAGCGAGAGACAGCTACGCAGATTCTCCATCCACCGACGATCTAGCCTGCGTCGCCGTCCCCAAAGGATTCGTGCCACCAGCCATGCCCATGACACTCTATGACGGTACCGCAGACCCGTTGGATCACATCAATCAGTATAAGCAGAAAATGATGGTGGTGACTGCAGCAGGACCCCTGAAGGAGGCATGCATGTTCAAGGGATTCGTCTCCACCTTGTCAGGAGCAGCTTTGCAGTGGTTCGTTAGTCTGCCCAACCAGAGTATCACCTCCTTTGCTGACCTGGTCAATGCCTTCAACCAGCAGTTCGCCAGCAGCAGAAAACTTGAGAAGCAGACCAACGATCTGTACCGGGTGGTACAAAAGTTTGAAGAGTCCACGCGCGACTTTCTCAACAGATTCAACAAGGAGAAAGTGACCATCCCCAGATGTGATGTAGCCACCGCCATAGAAGCCTTCCGCCAAGGACTCCACCAGGATTCAGATCTGTACAAGGACCTCACCAAGTATCCATGCACCACATTTGAGGATGTGCAGACAAAAGCATTGGCAGCCATCAAGCTGGAGGAGGATTCAGGTCCCAGAAGAGCTACTTATGATCCAACAGAGCTACTTATGAACCTGGAGAACCACTCTTCCTGTATTTATCAGTAACCGAGGTAGCAGTCAGTGCGGTATTAGTACGTTAACATGAAGGAGCACAACACCCAGTATATTATGTCAGTAAGTCTCAGCTTCTTGCAGAGACCAAGTACACATCCCTTGAAAAACTCATACTTGCACTTGTTACAGCATCCTATAAACTACGACCTTATTTTGAATCACATGCTATTTCGGTAAAAACAAACTATACTCTAAAGACTATTATGAGAAAACCTGAGTTGTCAGGGAGAATGGCTAAGTGGTCCATACACTTGAGTGGCTTCGACCTGAAGTTCGTCCCCAGAGCAGCAATCAAGTCCCAGGCGCTAGCAGGCTTCGTATCCGACTTCAGCCCAACATTGTAGTCCCAGGCAGAGAAAGACATCCTCATCCTGGAGGAGGACAAAGGAGAGCAGATCTGGAAGCTGAATGTGGATAGCGCCTCCAACATGAGAGGATCTGGGGCAGGGTTAATCCTCGGGTCACCACAGGGAAACCTCATAGTCCGAACAACGAATAATGAAGTTGAATACGAATCCCTAATCCTAGGCCTCCAACTAGCTCTAGACCCCAAGATCAGGCACCTGGAGATGTGCAGCGAATCCCAGCTCATAGCCAACCATGTGAATATCTCTTATGCAGCAAAAGACTCCAAGATGTTGGCCTATCTGGAGAAGCAGATGCCCTAGCCACCCTGGGGGCAACGTTCAAGCCTGGAGCAATCTCCACCATACCTATTGTCCACATCCTGGAGCCAGCAATCCAGAAGAATTAAGAAGCATCTGGAGGAGGCAAAGACAGGACCCGATGGCTGCGAGAGGCAGGAATTGTAATCCCCTAGAAAATCTAACGCGATACAGTGGCAGAAACACTGTAGAATCGGGATTAAAACACACTGTAACTATGTCTTAGTAAAATTAAAATGGTAAAGTCAAACAATAGGCCTTAAATAAAATGGCCAAAAATTAAAACAATCCACAAAAGGGGTTTGAACAATCCATAAGACATAATTATCAAAATAAACAAGCAGGATCCACACTGCTCGCTAGCCCATACCCGGAACACGTATACCTGCCATGTTAAAACATAACAGCCACAATCAGTGGGGAGGAACGCCAACGTTCTCCTAGCCGTATAACAGGATTTTAAAACCGTAATTACTATTATAGAAAAATAGTAAGAAAACGGAAAACAGTAAAACATTATAATGAAAATAAGTTTTCAGTGAAAAATTTCACGTAACGAAACAATAAAATAAAAACGAGTTTTCCAAAGAAAACATAAAACATTTGCCAACCTGCTACCAAATTATATCGATAATAATAAAATAGTCAAAATGGCGTTATAGATATTCGGTTAGTGTGCACAAGGTTAGACTTTCACTAGGGATATACTTAAAACTAGCTTCGAGAACTCAGACACCAACTTCACACGCAGCGAAGATTCAAGGTCTCTAACTAGGCAACTCAACCATAATAGGACGTCGACTTATCATGCGAGGTCCTAACTTAAGTAATATACACCTCTCCTGAATACCAAATGTATCCAGTTCAACTGACGGCGACTAACACGATGCGATATCTAGCTTAAGAGCACAATGGACATATACTCCTGGACACCAAATGTATCCAGTTCAACAACCAATGCATCCCAAATGGATACACCAGCCTTATAGTTGATGGCAAAACAATACATCCTAGACTGTATTACTCTAACCCCACACTTATCCTTATTCCATAACTCCAAAACAAAGCCATTATCGATATTCAAAAGATATAATCATTATAAATAATAAGAGAACAAAAGAGTAATCATTATATTCTTAAAGAGGAAACTTTCTATTTTAGGAAACTTCTTTTTTTTAGAACCTTTACTAAAAATAGCATCATATAAAAATATCGAAAATATTAGTTCATACTAACACAACTTTTTTAGTAAACGATATAGATTTATAAAACTAATACTTTCGGCCTTAACGATATTAATTGATAAAGTGAGAACATTTAGGTTTATGAAATTATTGAAACATCATACGAGTGTTTATAAAATGATTAAAAATCTCTTAAACATTTTAATACTACTAATCAGGGTGTTTTCAAAGTTTATAAAATTAAAATTCCCTAATTATTAATAGTTTCGACAATACGAACATAAATAGGATTTTACGGCAAATGTCAAATTAAATACTTTAACGTCTTTTATTTAATTAAACCATTGAATACATTAAGATTATGTTAAGGGATGATTTAACTCACCAAGTTTCAGATTTAAATACTTTCAAAATGGCTGGAAAAATAAATTTTTTTTGGTAAGACGAACCATTTTAACAATAAATCACAATTTGTCCAAAAATCAATACTTATTAATTAATGACTTTAATAAATAGTAAAAAAAATTACGTAAAATAGTTAAAATGTATTTATGGACATTCTGTCCAGAAAAGAAAATTTTCCAGAATCCTAAAACTCGGTTTTTAAAGCGTTTTATCGTTAATCGTCCAATCTCGACAATAACGATTAATAAAAATAGTAATTACAAAAGGATTTAAGTATTAATATCCAAAAATTATTATTAAACCTAAAAATCATGATTTTACAGAAACTACTATTTTTCCAGATTTCCAAAAATTCCAGATTTAATAAATCCCGCTAAAACCGTCTTTTAAACCCGTTTTCACAATTAACGATTCCATTAATAAAACTTATCGTTCCCAACATTTTATTAAAGCACTAAAAATCATAAAATTACATTTTATTATGAAATCATTATAATCATACTTTTTCCATATTTAAAAAAAAGACCAGAAATCGAGAATTTAAACGACAAACACGGTTTTAACGATAAATAATGATTTAAAGTGATTAATTAATTCATCCTCTTAATAATTCCGAAAAATTATGAAAAAAATTCAGAAAATTCTATTTCATCAGAAAGTTTCACCACGTCAAAAATCAGATTAAAATAAAATGTTTAGGTACTAGAACTTAAATTCGACTTTTAATCGTTCTTGTTCGTAAACGGTAATAATTCAATAATCGATAACTAAAATATCAGAAAAATACTAAATTATTAAAAATCATCAAAAACATCATTTTTACAGAATATAAACATATATTACATTTTTAGGCTGAATATTACGATTTTACCAAGTAATATGACGATTTAATCGTTAATCGCGTAAAAGTGATAAAAATACCGAAGCATGCAAATTTTCAACTTTTAATAATTTTCCAGATTATATGACATACGTATATCGTCAAAATAAAATTATAATTATATACATGCAATTACACAAATAAAATCACGCAATACCGAGTAACATCGACGTTACCTCAAATCCAAATCCGAGTCTACGATAAACTCATCGGCTTCGGGGTCGTCCAAGGATCCTTCAATACACGACATACACGGTACAAAAATACCATGAGAAAACTTAAAAGAATCAAGGTAAATAACGATCGGAAATAACATCGATTATTACCTTAACGAAGGGAAAAGATAGACGATTAATTTGGAGATGAAAATGAGACGATCAAGAATCGATTTGAGACAAAGTTTGGCTGGAAAATATGGCTGAAACTCACAGCCAATATGGAGGAAATGAAGAGTATTTTTGTTTAATGTGGTTGAATGAAAATGAATGAAAGAAAATGATGAGATGAGCAAATAAATGTGAACTTTTAAAAATGATAAAAAATATGTTAAATCCATCCAAAACCACCAGCCAAAATGGATAAGGAGAAAGTGTGAAGAGTCTTGCAATAAGTTCAAAAATAATTGTAGGAAAATAAAATATCTAAGGCCTTAATCAAGTTATAAAACCAAGTGTTCAAAAAAATATGTGAAAGTGTGTGACCAAGGGTGTCACGGTCCAAAAATGAGTAAAAAGTGTTTCTTTTAATTGTAGGTTGCTTAAAAATAAGAATCGTAAAATTATCAAAAGAATTTCAAAGCAATTCGAATAAACCGCGCGTTTGAAAATAATTATTTACGAAACTTCGTAATAAAATCATTAAAGGCTAAATTTTCGTAAATAAAAATATTTCTTAGTTGAAAATATTATATAAATGTATTTAAACATTTTTAGGAAAAGGAATAACTTAAATCCGAGCTTAAAAATGTTTCAAAGAAAAATAGAATTCCTCGCGGAAAAATAATTAATTTACGAAGAAAACCAAATAAATGAATTTAAGGGAATTAAAATCTTTAAAAAATAAAAATAAATGTCATTAAACTTAAAAATGAAAATAGAGCTTGGAAAAAGATGAAATGCAAGGCCGAAATGTGACAGAGTTATGACAGAGTCATAACGGTAAAGACAAAAATGCTAGGAAAAATAGCGGGTGTTACAGGAATATTCAGCACCACAGCCAGCCAGGGAGAGACCCCAGTCTGGAAGAAATCCTACCTGGACTGGCTACAGATGACATGCTGCCAGCAGACCAGAAGGAAGTCAGGGGCTTCAAAATGAAAGCATTAAAATTCACCCTCATTGATGGCATCCTATTCAGAAGATCACTTGTTGGACCATACTTAAGGTGGTGGTTCATTGGAGATCTCTACTGAACGAGCATGGGCAGAAATTGTTTTGCATGACCTCCACAATGGTGAATGTGGAAATCATGCAGGGGGCAGGGGCCTATCCAATAAGGCACTTCGCCAAGGCTACTTCAGGGCAACAATGCGCAGAGATGCTGTTGAGTACGTCAAGGAATGTGACGTCTGCTAGAGGCACGCACCAGTCAACCACCAGCCAGCAGAGCCACTGCATCCAGTAATTTCGCCTTGGCCCTTCATGAAGTGGGGGATGGATATTGTTGGCAGGTTACCAAGCCCCAGGAAGCAAAGTCTTTATGTTGGCTATGACGAATTACTTCTCCAAATGGATAGAGGCAGAAGCATTCCCGCAGTTGACTGAGAAGCAGGTTATATCCTTCATTAGACATAACACTATCTGCAGGTTTGGCATTCCCTCAGAAATCATCCGCGACAACGGATCCCAATTTACTGACAACAAGATGGAGGCCTACTGCGCCAGGTGGAATATCACACTAAGCAAGTCTACCCCCAGAAATTCTCAGTCCAATGGACAGGCAGAGTTGATCGCCTCCCAATTGGATCGGTTGTTAACGAAGGACGGGGGATCAAACGATATTTGTAAGACTCGAGATTACACAAAAACAAACAAGTATTCGTGGTAAGTCGAGGTCGGCCCACAGGGAACAGAACGTGTTGACAAGTTTAAAGCCATGTGTTTGATGTCTGGAGGGGGGGGGGGGGGGGTTTCTAAGGGTCGAGTCTATGCTAGAGAAATAACTACGAGAATAGCTGGGGGTGATCAATCTAGAGAAAGGCGTTAGGGAGAAGTCGGGATTCGGAACATGGAGTCTAAGAAGGTCGGGATCGAGTTTTTGTTGCAACATTGATAACGGGAGAATGCCACCTTTCGGTTTCTTCACCCAACCCACCTAAAAACCCGCTTTCGCGGCGAAGAAGGGTAAGTCTCTTGTTGTGGTAATTTCTACCCCGAGTTTCTCCATATTGATAGAAACGAGTCAAGGTCGGTCTAGTTGGTCGGACTAAAACAACAATGACACAACAACCATAAGCAAGATAAACCAACAAGCAAGCAACCCACCAATACCCCTAAATTCAAATAATCCAACTCCTCATCCCTAAACTCCCCAACAAGAAATCTACTCACTAATCATAATGAAATACAATAAAACATTAACTAAGAAGAAACTAACTAAAACATGCATATTGATTAGATCTAAGGAAACTAACTACAAGATGATGAGAAAACTACAATCTAACAATTACCCACTAAATTATGAAAAGGACAAGATCTAACAAAATACTCTAGAGAATAATCTAGAACAACATGAATAAAATCTACAGAAACTAACAACACTAAGATGATAAACAAGACAATAACAAGGAAATAACATTAAATCTAAACTAGAGATAAGAGAGTGGAAAGAAATGTACCAACTATGAAGATCTAGAAGAAATAAGAAGATTGCATGAATAAAGATTGAATCTTTGATGGAGAAGATGAAGAACTTTTCACTAATCCTTCAATAAACCCAACAAATCTTCAATAAAACTTGAAATAATCTTCTACAAACTTGTAATCTAGAATTGATGATGAAAACTAAGTAGATCTACTACTAATTACTATGTAAACTACTAGATTATTATAGAATTACTACTAGAATACTACTAGATTGTTCTACTAATGGATGGTGTAATATGATGAATGACTACACTAATGGAGGCCTACTACTACTTACTTAGGCAACAAATTAGGGTAACATATATATAGTAATCCTTAATGGGTCTCTTAACGTAAAGCCCAAATCCAACTTTTGCTTCATTAGTGAGACAATCATCCTTTGCATCTTCATAGGGCGAAGTTTTGCCCTGCGGTTTGATGGATAAATCCCACCGGGTGAAAATTTCGCCCGGTGAGATTTTCTTCATTTTCTTCGATTTCCGACGTTCTTCATCATCGGACGAAATTTCACCCGGTGGGCGAAATTTCGCCCGGTCAACTTCGCCCGGTCGGGGGTCTCGGAAAATCTTCGGGGAGGCATTTTTACCGTCAGGTGAAATTTCGCCCGGTGGTGTCTCACCGGGTGAAATTTCACCCGGTCATTCTGCTGGCCTCTTCTTTGTCTCATTCTTCATTGATTGATTGGATGGCTTTAAACCTTAAGTTGTGTGCTTTACTCTTGGGACAGTATTCCCTTCTCTTGTGCTCGTGGAAGCTCGATAGTGATTTTGGTGCCAAATCGTATCAAAATCGATAGAAAAACTACCAAAAACACGTAAAACGCACAAGAGGGACGCTAATGCGGGAAGTACACAAAATATAGCGATAATCGCACTCTAAACTCGCAAAACGAGGGAAAAAAGGGTCTAAATGAGTGGAAAAACGGTGTAAATTTAGCACACAACAATTACCCCACACTAAACCGTTGCTCATCCTCGAGCAAAGACCCAAAAAGAAATTATATAATACTACTACTAGCTAGACTATGCTAAGCCGATACGGGGCAATTAACGGGCCCACTCTGTCCCTTCAACTCACATCGGAATACCTATGAGGTAAGATACTCCCATGCAAGGCAAGTTGGGGCTTGCTCAAAATGGTGGATGCGACTAAACACACAAAAATACATAACACGAAAGAATAGACGCATCTAAAGCAAAAATAAAATACCGAATCCCATATTGAGACGGCGGGGAAGACACCGATTACTTACCTAAAACAACAATAAACTTCCAAGATAAATGACCCACGTAAACAAGGACCAAAGCCTAATACTATGACATTTAAGCAATATAGATGTTGATAACTTAGCCTAGGTCCTCCTAGTCTTCAAAAGGGGTACGACGGGACGTATAACGGAGTGGAAAAAGTGAACCATGGATTCGTTCGACACTGTAGGTAGGTGCAGTCCCGCTCTCTTTGGCTAAACCAAGAGGGTCGTTCCAAACTCGAATTTCCTAAATTAGCCCAAACAAAAAGGTGGAGTGTTTACAATTATTGGGGTGGATCGACTAATCACCGCTATCTTCCTACCTCGGGACTCGGTCCTCTAGTTGGCACTTCACGGCGATGAATCGATCAAAGGGTTTTTTTTTTAATGAGATGTTTTTGATGATACGATTTCATTTGAAGTTCCTTTTCTCTCCTTGTTTTTCATATTTTTGTACCCTTTTCTCTTGCTTTGGTTTGCCCTTTTTTTGGCTTTTTGATTTTGATGTGGTTCATAACCAAACTTGGAGGTTATTTTTGTGTAAACTTATTGTGGTGATGTATAGGTGGAGGGAAAATAGGTAAACGAGAACTCGCGCCATTCCCGGATAACCCGCAAAAAGGCGGAAAGAATTTGGACTAAAGGTGAAATGGTCATTCGAGCAAGGTCACCTAGAAAACGGGATGCGGGAACCAAGGCCTAACTTCTCAATGGGTGGTCAAGGTGGTCAAATGCAAACCCAAAGTAAACCTCTAGTAGAAAAGGTGGACTCAAGCTAAAGGATCAACAAATTCATTGATTAAGAGTCATTCTACTAGATTAAGGTCCAAAATCTACAATGGGTTATCTACAATGGAATGTAAAATCTTGCAATAAGTTTGTAATAGGGTTTTCGAAAACATTTAGTCTTAGACACGCTATACAATAGCAAAAAGGAACACACAAAAAAGAAAAAGGCAAATAGAGGAAAACACAAGTAAAGTCATGTACTCCATACTCCATCGACATAAAAGCACACAATCAACCACAACACCCAAAATGCTTAACTTCGAGAGCCTCCAATATCAACAATCTAACTCCTCTACAAAATTAAAGAAAGAAGGAAGGAAGTTACCAAGCGGAGTGCTTTCATAATCTTTTCAATTCGCGCTTCAAGGTGGTGGTTACCTGTAAGAGTGGAGAACAAGACCGTACACGGAACGCAAAAACATAACGAGAAACAAGAAAAGAAAAGGGAAAGAAAGGAGAAAAATGTTTTTGATTTTTCGATTTTTTCAAATTTTTATGGATTTTGAAAAGATTTTTGGCAAAATAAAAGGTAGTAGACTCCTCCCCCACACCAAAACTGTACATTGTCCTCAATGGACAAGTAGGGAAAGAACGAAAAAGATGGAGAAGAAAAACCTTTTTGGATTTTTAGGATTTTTCAAGTGTTTTTGGATTTTTCAAAATTTTTGAGAAAAGAAAAAGAAAATAAAGAAAATAAAGAAAGCGATAAAATAGTGGCGGGCCTAGGTGTAATCACATCACCTAGACCCTAGCCAAGTGGCTAAGAAGTTGAAAAAAAAGGAAGTAAAAGAGAAGAAAAGAAATTAAAACGAAGGGGTGAAAAATTAGGCGTAGGTGTAGTCACGTCACCTAGCCCGGATTTTTCAAAAATTGAGAAAATTTGATTAAAACTTGGATTTTTCAAAAAGGTCAATGGTGTAATCACATCGCCTAAAGACCGGGAACAAAACCAGGGCCACTACGGCCATAAAAATGGATGGGACAGTGGGACAGCTTGCAATTTTGTTAGAGGTAGGACAATCACAATGATTATAAACTGATGAAGGAAGGAACAAGGAATGAATTCATTTCAAAGATTGATTAAAGACTCACCGACCTAATCCACATACACACACAACATACACAACACCGACCGACTCTGGGGGATAGTTTAATTTGGGTAATCATTTGACGCAAAAGAAACCGTCGGAGACCCGGATAAGGGTTGTACGCCCTCGATGGGTTCCAGCTCAGAAAGGTCGAATAATGTATGACCCTCGGGTAACCTATAGTTCGCATACTCCCAAATTTCCATTTCCCCCGATTGGTTTAGTCGGAATTCACCGGGACCTAAGGGTAGGTCCCAATTGTGACAATTATAAATATTGGTTCGGTGTATGTTGGGGACTATTAAAGCACGATCATGGCAAATGGAGACGAGGCGATGATCGGGTACATTAAATATCCAAGCTGGAAGATAGGCCTCGTCAAGCCAGACTCGATTATCTAGTGGGATAAGGTGGTCGGTCGCATAACCCAAGTTTTTAGCGATTAAGGTCACAAGACCTCCAGTGTCTACGAAGAGGCGTTGAGCAATGATAATTTGATGAAAATGCAACGCTACAAAAAGTGGTAGGTGAAGGGGGTTAGGATTACCAAGCAAAGAGTCAGAAATCAATTGTAAGACGCACACATTAAGATTAAAAATATTATCGGTAGACGGTATCAAGCAATGGGAGAGTATATATATCGGCAAAGTAACGAATAGCGGGGTTACGGATTTCAGCGGTAAAGTTTGAATTAGGTTCAAAATCTCGTTGACCACGTGCTATGCACCGCCAAAGGTCTCTTCTAGAAGCACTAGCTTGTACATCACTCAAAGGTTTACTAATTCCGGTACCCGATGAGGGTAGACCTAAGGCGAGGCCGAATTCAGAAACAGTTAAACAATGAGTTCTACCGAACAATCTAAATTTAAACTCTCTTGGTGTGGTCGGGTTATCGATTGTAAAGGTACCTAAGAATTCACATGTCAAGTCTTTATTTGTGCAAGGCACAAACTTGATAAGTCCGCTTGTTCCGGTCCTAGACGATAACTCTCTAATATCGTCCTCTATTCCTAGAATTTCCATTGTGAATGAAAAGGGCCACCTTGTGCTTTGAAAGGTCTTTTTGGAGAAGGTTTGAGCTAAGGGTGTATTAAGACAAGGTAAAAGTTTGGGCTTACAAGAAGTAGAACGTTTAGAAGTATTAGAGGTTGAAGCCATACCTTGTTTACGCGCGGCTCGTTGGGCTCTTGTCTCCATAATAATAATAGCAAGAAAAATCCCGAAACTTTAGCTTTTCCCTCTTCAAAAACCCAAGGAAATAATCACCAAGTTGAAATGGAATTTTGAATGGAGGTTTGAATGTGAATGGGTATGGAGGGTGGTTTGATGAGTTTATGATGGGTGAAAATGTGGAGTGAATTGTGAGGTAAAAAGGGGTGATATAAATAAGGGTGGTTGGGAGGGAAAGTGAAAGTTTTAAAGTTGGTGTAAAAATTTTTGGAGGGAAAGTTATGTGTGGTAAATATGAAGGAGGGAATTGAAATTGTAGTGAGGAGGTGTGTTATGGGTGATTGAGCATGTCCATGCCGCCGGGTGAAATTTCACCCGGTCAAGCACCACCGGGTGAAATTTCACCGGACGGAATTTTTGTCGTAAAAATCGTTTTCTGCCATTTTTCCCACCGGGTGAAATTTCACCCGGTCAAAATCTCACCGGGCGAAAATTTCGCCCGGTGGTATCTTCTTCAATTTCGGCAATTCTGGCAACTTTCGGTAGGGCGAAGTTTCGCCCGGTCAGGTCTCACCGGGCGAAATTTCGCCCGGCGGTCTTGTTTTCTTCGTTTCCCCGCCTTGCCATTTCATGGCTCTTCAACAATCACCTAAAGATTCAAATATTGACTTGACTCACATTACATAATCAATATCTCTCACAAACATGCTTGTGGTCTTCAATTTGGCTCCATAACTTCTCCAAAAGCTTGATCTTCATCCAAATAAATGCTCCATGGCGAAATCCAAGTTCAACCATTCTTCTGAAGCTAACAAACTAAAAAACTTAAAGAAATATGATACCTATATACAAGGTGGTTGTTGAGGATACCACCAAACCTACATCAATTTCGAGAGAGGTTAAATATCACTCCCCATTGGGAGCTCACCAAACTTCATGGTAGCGAAGGTCTCACGAACGTGACCGGGATGATAAATCTTCAAACGTTGTCCATTAACCATAAACTTCTCGGTTTCCGGGCTTGATATCTCTAATGATCCATATAGTTGCACCTTGGTCACTTCGAATGGACCTGTCCATTTTGATTTCAACTTACCGGGGAAGAGCTTAAAGCAAGAGTTGAAGAGTAATACTTTATCACCAACGGAGAAGTCCTTACGAAGTATTCGGGAATCGAGCCATTGGCGAGTTCGTTCCTTGTAAATCTTCGAGTTTCCGTAGGCTTCAAGTCTTAGTTCTTCCAATTCTTGTAGTTGCCCATTCGACTTATTCTTCTAATTCCACCGGTAAATGACAAGCTTTACCACACACAAGACGATAAGGAGTGGTTCCAATCGGCGCTTTGTAAGCCGTCCTCAATGCCCAAAGGGCGTCATTTAACTTTAATGACCAATCCTTTCGGTGTGTATTTACAACTTTCTCTAAAATTCCCTTGATTTGACGGTTGGAGATCTCGGCTTGCCCATTTGATTGAGGGTGGTAGGCTAGGGACATCTTGTGAGTGATACCATATTTTCTAAGAAGGTGTTCAAAGGTATCTTTTCTAAAATGAGAGCCTCCATCACTAATTATGACTCTAGGCATACCGAATCTCGGGAAAATTACATTCTTGAAAACCTTAATTACAACCTTGGAGTCATTGGTGGGGGAAGCTACGACCTCGATCCATTTTTGAGACATAATCAACCGCTACTAGGATATATTCGTTACCAAAAGAGGATGTGAACGGACCCATGAAATCAATGCCCCAAACATCGAACAATTCAATCTCTAAGATGGGTTGAAGGGGCATCTCATTTCTTCTAGTAATATTCCCACTTCTTTGACAAGCATCGCACGTGAGAATGAAAGCTCGAATGTCCTTGAACATGGAAGGCCACCAAAACCCGCTTTGGAGAACCTTGGCAATTGTCTTTTGGTTGTCCAAGTGTCCACCATAAGATGTCGAGTGAAGGTGCTTCACAATATTATAACCTTCATCGGCCGTGAAACATCGTCGGTAAATTCCATCTACACAACGGCAGAATAAATATGGCTCGTCCCAATAATAGCGTCGGGCTTCATAACGTAGTTTCTTCCTCTCTTGCTTGGAATAATCGTCCGGAATAAAATGAGATACTAAGAAATTGATGATATCGGCATACCAAGGTGTAATAGTATCAATGGCCATCAAGGGCTCATCTCTCATAGCTTCATTGATGGGGATACCATCTTCTTCATTGTTCTCTTTACTAACCGTTAGTCTACTAAGATGATCCGCTACCAATTTCTCCGATCCGGCTTTGTCTTTAATCTCAATATCAAATTCTTGTAGAAGGAGGACCCACCAAAAGAGTCGGGACTTGGTCTCCTTCTTAGACATGATGTATCGAATTGCCGCACGATCGGTATGAATTATGACTTTGGAACCGGTAACATAATTTCGGAATTTCTCCGTGGCATAGACAACGGCAAGCATCTCTTTCTCGGTTGTTGTATACCTCGATTGGGCTTCATCTAATGTTTTGCTTGCATAATATATCGCATGTAGCTTCTTGTCAACCCGTTGTCCTATAACGGTACCAACGGCAAAATCGGAAGCATCGCACATGATCTCAAATGGAAGACTCCAATCGGGAGCTTTGATAATCGAAGTGGTGGTGAGAGCTGTCTTTATGCTGCAAAAGGCCTCAAGAAACGAGTCATCAAAAACAAAAGGTGCATCTTTCATAAGCAAAGAAGGCAAAGGCTTAGCAATTTTGGAAAAGTCTTTGATAAATCGTCTATAAAAACCGGCGTGACCTAGAAAACTCCTCACCCCTTTGACATTTGTAGGTGGTGGCAAGTTCTCGATCACGGAGACTTCCGCTTTATCGACTTCGATTCCTCTATTAGAAACAATATGACCTAGGACAACACCTTGTTCAACCATAAAATGACATTTTTCCCAATTTAAAACAAGTCTATACACTTCACATCGAGCTAACACTTGGTCTAGATTTTCAAGACAAGAATCAAAAGATGTACCATGGACACTAAAGTCATCCATAAAAACTTTCATGGATTTTTCAATAAAATCGGAAAAAATAGCCATCATACATCTTTGAAACGTTCTCGGCGCATTACACAATCCAAATGGCATCCTTCTATAAGCATAGGTGCCATAGAAACATGTGAAAGTGGTTTTCTCTTGGTCATCGGGATGAATGGGAATTTGAAGAAATCCAGAATGATCATCAAGGAAACAAAAATAAGAATGATGCGCCAATCTTTCAAGCATTTGATCAATAAAGGGAAGAGGGAAATGGTCTTTTATGGTGGCCGTGTTCAATTTTCGATAGTCTATACACGTGCGCCAACCGGTAATAGTCCTAGTAGAAATTGACTCACCTTTTTATCCTTTTACAACCGTCATTCTTCATTTTTTCGGCACAACTTGGACGGGGATAACCCATTTACTTCCGATTATTGGGTATATAATGTTAGCCTCATACAACTTGAGGACTTCCTTCATGACAACCTCTTTCATGGTGGGGTTCAACCTACGTTGACCCTCAACCGAAGGACGGTGGTCATCATCAAGGATGATCCTATGCATACAAATATTTGGACTTATGCCTTGGAGGTCGGCAATGCTATACTCGATGGCCTTTTTGTGCTTTATGTCAAAACAATCAAAAGTTTTTCCAATTGAGGTCCATCAAGGGTAGCATTGACGATAACGGGATAATTAGTTCCTTCAAGAAAAACATATTTGAGGGAAGAAGGGAGTGGTTTAAGTTCAAGATTAGGAGGAGAAGATACCATACTCTTACCCACCGGTAGTCGTTCTACCTTTTCTTCATGCGAGCATTCATTTTCAAAGGATGGAGAGTCAAATGGTTCATCTTCTTGCTTATCATCATCTATAAAGCTATACTCAACCAAACTATCAATAACTTCAATGGAATGCATTTGTTTAATCATTGGTTGTATAAGAGCTTGAGAAAGGGAAATCTCTACTGACTCGTTCCCTATGTTGAAAGACAATTTACCATTCTTAACATCAACTATAGTACCTCCAGTAGCCATAAAAGGTCGACCTAAAATAATGGGGGTAATATTGCCTTCGGGCATATCCATGACAATAAAGTCGGAGGGGATGAAAAACTTACAAACTTGAACGGGTACATCCTCAAGTATCCCAAGTGAGTACTTGACGGACCTATCCACAAGTTGAATCGACATGCTAGTGGGTCTCATCTCCCCCACACTAAGTCTCTTGGCAATGAAATAGGGTAACAAACTAGCACTAGCCCCTAGGTCACATAAAGCTTGATTAACAACAACATTTCCAACCCGACAAGGGATAGAAAAACTACCGGGATCCTCAAGTTTCTTTGGTATTTGATTCATAAGAATGGCACTACATTGTTCTGTGAGAGAGACACACTCTTTATCCTCTATTGTTCTTTTTTTAGTCAAGACATCTTTCAAAAACTTAGAATAGAGGGGCATTTGAAAAATTACCTCGGTGAAGGGTAAAGCTACCTCAACCTTCTTCAACATATCCACGAAACGGCTAAATTGGGCATTTTCCTTGCATGGCTTAGCTCGTTCGGGAAAGGGCAATGGAGGGACAAAAGTAGGAGGCGGTGGAACATTGGATTCTTCTTCCTCTTCGGTTAATCGTCCCACCTCTTTTCTTTTTGCTTCTTTCGCTTCCACTTCTTTCTTCCGCTTCTATTTGCTCTTTCCGCATTTTGAAGGATGTCGAACTCCGCTTGTATTCCCCGGTTTTGTTTGGGGAAAGTGGGAGATGATTCTTGTGATGCACTTGGTTGATTGACTTTGGATGGAGTGATTTTGGTGTTCAAGTTCAAATTCTTGTATAGGTCCTCAAGTTCTTTGCCACCTTTCAAAATAACGGCATTTGCTTGGTGCGAAGGGTCTCTTGGGTTTTGGGGTTGTCCGCGCAAACCATGGGGTGGATGAGTTGGGGCGACTAAGGCTTTTGTTGCTTCTTGAGATTCCCAAACCTTTAGCCTTGCCTTGGTGTCTTGATGTTCATTCCATAGTTGCCCAACGGTTCTTTGCAAATCATTATAGTTATCCCATGGGACTCCTCCTTGACCAAATTGAAAATTGCTTGGTTGACCATAAGATTGAGAGGGTTGATTAAATGGTTGTTGATTGTAACCTTGGTTTCCTAGTAACTTTCCTTGGAACCCTTGATTGTATCCATGATTGAAATGATTACCATGTGGATTTTGGTAATTGTTGTAATTGTTGGGAACATGGAAGTTGCTACTTTGTTGATTGAAGTTACTCCTTTGATGGGGAGGCATATATGGGGGCATCTTTGGTGGACCTTGGTTAAAGGGTCTTTGTTGACTTTGATTGAATGACCTCAATTGACTCCCTTGGGCACGTGGCATCGGATTTTGAACATTTTGATTGCCATAGGAAAAATTAGGATAAAATCTTGTACCAACATTGTTAGTATTGGAAAAAGGATCAAATTGAGGTCTTTGCCCATACACTTGTATAGGTTGGACTTCATTTGGCTCTTCAATATAAACTTCTTCATTAGGAATGCAAGAGTTAGAATCATGCCCATAATTGCCACAATCATCACATTGGACTTCCCATGTTAATTGCTTTGGAGGAGATGGTTGCCTTGGTGGAACACTCCCTTGAATTTGGTACATGCCTCTAGGAGTAGGCCTTGAACTTATGGCATCCATTCTCTTTTTTAATTCTTCAACTTCCGCTTGAAGCTTCAATTCATTAGAACTCGTAGATTAGTTAACTTCAACTTTCTTTCTAGAATCCCTCGATTGACCCATTCTAGAGTCACTCCTTGCCATCTTCTCAATAAGACTCTTATATGCCTCATCGCTGAGAGAAGAGAAATCTCCTCCGGCGGCCGAATTGAGGTTTTCTTTGGTTCTCGATGAAAGAGTGTTGTAAAATGTTTGGGTAGTTAGCCAATAGGTTATTTCATGGTGTGGACATTTGCGCAATAGATCTCTAAATCTTTCCCAAGCCTCACTTAGGTTTTCAAATTCATCTTGTTTGAATGTTTGTATCTCTATGCGATATTGGTTAGTATTTGACGGCGGGAAATATTTCTCCAAGAAGGCATTAGATAATTGAGCCCATGTTGTAAATGTATTAGCGGGATGGTCTTGAAGCCATCTACGAGCTCCATCTCTCAAGGTCTTTGGAAATAATAAACGGTGCAATTGGCATGAAGTTAATCCATTGAGACGGGCTCCTACTAATTTCTCTTTGAATGAAGCAATGTGCTCTTGATCATCATCTTGAGAAAAACCGTGAAAAGTATCTTGTTGAACCGCATTTGTCAAATAGGCTTTCAATTCATAGTTCTCGGGAATCTCTCCGAAATCGACGGGAGAAGGTGTTTCTTCTTGTGTGATTTGGGAATGAGATCCTAGGTTTGCCATTTGTTGGATTGGTTGTGATGATGGATTTGAATTTGGATGATTTAGAGGGGATGGATTTTGATTTCGTGGTGGAGTTTTCGGTGATGGTGGTGAATTTTGTGAAATGGAAGGTATGGAAGGATTATTTGGAGTGGGATTGTGTAATGTAGGAGGTGTAGAGGGTGTATGTGGTAGGATGTGATTAAGGTTAGGAGGTGATAATGAAGGATGTGGAATGATAGTGGTTGAGTTATTTCCCCGAAAACGCAATGCTCTAAAAGTCCTTTCCGGCTCCGGATCGAACCACAAGGGCGATGACGTGTTCCTGGGGATAAAACTCAATTAAACGGTAAGACTCCTAGCACCGGCAACGGTGCCATTTTGATCACCTCCAAATCGGATCAGTCGTTAACGAAGGACGGGGGATCAAACGATATTTGTAAGACTCGAGATTACACAAAAACAAACAAGTATTCGTGGTAAGTCGAGGTCGGTCCACAGGGAACGGAACGTGTTGACAAGTGTTTGATGTCTAGAGGGGGGGGGGGGGGTTTCTAAGGGTCGAGTCTATGCCAGAGAAATAACTACGAGAATAGCTAGGGTGATCAATCTAGGGAAAGGCGTTAGGGAGAAGTCGGGATTCGGAACATGTAGTCTAAGAAGGTCGGGATCGAGTTTTTGTTGCAACATTGATAAAGGGAGAATGTCACCTTTCGGTTTCTTCACCCAACCCACCTAAAAACCCGCTTTCGCGGCGAAGAAGGGTAAGTCTCTTGTTGTGGTAATTTCTACCCCGATTTTCCCTATATTGATAGAAACAAGTCAAGGTCGGTCTAGTTGGCCGGACTAAAACAGCAATGACACAACAACCACAAGCAAGCAACCCACCAATACCCCTAAATTCAAATAATCCAAGTCCTCATCCCTAAACTCCCCAACAAGAAATCTACTCACTAATCATAATGAAAGACAATAAAACATTAACTAAGAAGAAACTAACTACAACATGCATATTGATTAGATCTGAGGAAACTAACTACAAGATGATGAGAAAACTACAATCTAACAATTACCCACTAAATTATGAAAAGGACAAGATCTAACAAAATACATACTCTAGAGAATAATCTAGAACAACATGAATAAAATCTAGAGAAACTAACAACACTAAGATGATCTAAACAAGACAATAACAAGGAAATAACATTAAATCTAAACTAGAGATAAGAGAGTGAAAAGAAATGTACCAACTATGAAGATCTAGAAAAAATAAGAAGATTGCATGAATAAAGATTGAATCTTTGATGGAGAAGATGAAGAACTTGTCACTAATCCTTCAATAAACCCAACAAATCTTCAATAAAACTTGAAATAATCTTCTACAAACTTGTAATCTAGAGAATTGATGATGAAAACAGTCTACTAGAATACTACTAATTACTATGTAAACTACTAGATTATTATAAAATTACTACTAGAATACTACTAGATAGTTCTACTAATGGATGGTGTAATCCTTAATGGGTCTCTTAACCGAATGTCCAAATCCAACTTTTGCTTCATTAGTGAGACAATCATCCTTTGCATCTTCATAGGGCGAAGTTGTGCCCTGCAGTTTGATGGACAAATCCCACCGGGTGAAAATTTCGCCCGGTGAGATTTTCTTCATTTTCTTCGATTTCCGGCGTTCTTCACCATCGGACGAAATTTCACCCGGCGGGCGAAATTTCGCCCGGTCAACTTCGCCCGGTCGGGGGTCTCAGAAAATCTTCGGGGAGGATTTTTTACCGTCGGGTGAAATTTCGCCCGGTGGTGTCTCACCGGGTGAAATTTCACCCGGTCATTCTGCTGGCCTCTTCTTTTTCTCGTTCTTCATTGATTGATTTGATGGCTTTAAACCTTAAGTTGTGAGCTTTACTCTTGGGACGATATTCCCTTCTCTTGTGCTCGTGGAAGGTCGATCGTGATTTTGGTGCCAAATCCTATCAAAATCGATAGAAAAACTACCAAAAACACGTAAAACGCACAAGAGGGACGCTAATGCGAAAAGTACACAAAATATAGCGATAATCGCACTCTAAACTCGCAAAACGTGGGAAAAACGGATCTAAATGAGGGGAAAAAGGGTCTAAATTTAGCACACAACAAGAGTCTAGTAACAAACTTGTGATAGACAACCTAAAAAGGAGACTGAAAGAGGCAGGGGGAAGATGGGCAGAAGAACTCCCATGGGTGCTATGGTCTGACAGAACCACACCTAAGGTGGCTACAGGACAGAATCCTTTCAGCTTAGTTTTTGGTGTTGAGGCGGTCATTCCTTCGGAAATAAGAGTGCCTACCCATAGATACGGTTGCATAATAGAGGAAAGGAACCAGGTGGAGATGGCAAACAACTTGGATACCATAGACGAACTAAAAACTGATGCCCAAATCAAGATGGCCTCCGACAGGCAGACAGTCGTCAGAAGCTACAACAAGAATGTCAAAGTCAGAGTCCTGCAGGAAGGTGACCTAGTTCTCAGAAAAGTCCTCCAGAACACCAGAAATCAGCAGGTAGGGAAGTTCGCCTACAATTGGGAATGACCCTACCAAGTGGAGAAGGTAGTAGGGAATGAAGCTTACCGACTTATAACCTTGGAGGGGAAAATCATCCAAAAATCATGGAATCTCATACATTTGAAGAAATACTTCTTCTAACAGGGCCAACGTCGCCAGAAACATGACATCCATTCTGTTAGATGCACCTACACCAGAACCCAGGGCCAACGTCGCCAGAAACATGGCATCTATTCTGCCAGATGCACCTCCACCAGAACCCATGTTTAATCTTACCTAACATTTCAAACATGTGTTTTCAAACAGATGTCTTCAAATATTGCATCTCCCATTTTCGTCAAGTGTCGTCAGTTTTTTCAAAAATTCGCGAAGCTGGTAACTAATCTGGTGGAGTGTATAATTTCTACAGAAGGCGTGCGTCTTGTGACTAAGTGCCTACAACCGGGACATTATAGTCTCCCGCGCCACTTAACACACACGCAAAGCGTGGCACCTCTGACTGAGTGGGCAAACAAAATTCCAGGCCACCACGATATCAAAGGTCGACCATACAAACATAAGGCATGCATACAACAGAAGGTAGTAAGACAAAACTACAACAAACGATTACGATCGAATTCAGGCATAACATACAGCCGCACATCGAAAAACAAAAAATTACGAAAGTTACTTCGATTTCACACAACGAAAGTTAAGGCACGAAGTGCCACAAAATACTAACACACTTCGCTCCCCTGAGCAAAGGCAAAATCACTACAGAAAATATTTTGCAAACACTAACAGAAGTTCACACCGCGAAGGGTTCACAAGCCGAAAACAAAGTACAACAAAAGAGGAGTAGCATCACTCCAGCAGAACTTGGTCCACAGCCTGGACATTCTCCTCTGGTGGAGGCGGAACTGTAGCAGATCCTCCTGCAGGAACCTGGGTCTCTGATGAACAGCAGCAGAACCTCTCCTAGGATCATCAGCGACATCCTCCTGGTCCACACTCTCTTGCCCATCAGCCTCCTGGTCAGCAATAGGAGAACCAACAGACTTCTCCAGATCCTCCGCCTCCACGTCATAGAGAGCATCCGAGATAGGCGCCATAGGAAATTTCTTATACAGTCGCTTCTTCCCTACAAGCAGGTCCCAATCTTTGTGCTTTTCCGCCGAGATATTCCTTGATCATCTCAACCTTGGTATACTGGTCCGACCAAGTAAGAGCATCCCTCAGAGTCCTCTTCACCTAAGCATTCTTCTTCTACAGGAAAGAATTGGCATCCAGGGCCTGAGCAAGCTCACTCCTTGCCTCCACCAGATCTGCACTAAGCTTTTTGCCAGATTCCTCTGCCAACAATCCGCGAACCAAATCCAACTCCTCCAGAGAACTGTTCTCTAGCACAGACCTGGGAACAAGACGTAACATCTGGTCCAGAAGAGCCATGTCCTTTGCAGACTTGGACGAACCGAAGCCTTCAGGAAATTTGAGCACCACTCCAGCAGGAACACCCTCAAAGAATCTGGGGGAAGAATAAGAGTGAGGCTCAGAAAGATCTACCACAGGGGGTTCACTTTCTGCAGGAGTAATTTCTGAGAGAGGGAACGAGTTACGCCTTCTCCTAGAACCAGAAGGGCCAGCAAAAGCAGAACCAACTTTCCTCTTGGAGGCCACCCTAGTGGCAACGGCTCGCCCTCTAGCAGCCACAACTAGCTCTAAGGTAACACGAGGCTTAGCGGATCCTAAAGAAGGGAGCAAGCGAAAATAAGTACCATGAAAATCTGAGGTCAGGCAAACTTAGCCAAGCATGGACGTATCTTACTCGAAGACCCGTTCTCACCCGACTCTTCTTTTTTCTCGAGGAGGAGAGGAAGGATCATCTATGGAAGGATAGAGCAAATTGCGAAATGTCATATGCTCCGAGTTTAGGCCGAATAGTCGGGTCAAAGAATCAATCATCACGCGAACCGTCTACAATCCAAGCAAACGGAAATTCCCACCTAAGATGAGCTTAGTCGGAAATTTGGGGGCATTTGTTCGGGATAAAAATCTGCATCTCCAAAGTACGACGTGGCATATTACAAATGGAAAGTAAAAAACCGAGGGTCAAAGGTCAAAAGTCAAGAGCCGAGGGTCAAGGGTCAAAAGTCAAGGGCCGAGGGTCAAGGGTCAAAAGTCAAAGGTCGAAAGTCAAAGGTCGAAGGTCAAAGGTCGAAAGGTCAAAGACGACAATCAATAGTCGAAAATCGAGAGTCAAAGACCGAAAAGTCGGAAGTCAATATAATCAAAAGTCGGTAATTCAAACAAAGATCCGGAATAATATACGATGATGGGCCAAACAAAGCATGAAGTAAGTAAAGCAATGAGCCGCATAACCAAGTAAGCCCAGCAAATATAGCAAGGCATCTACCATCCCAGCCCATGCACACAAGAGGGAAGAAGTCAAAGTTGTTCCTACAATCCAGGAAACCCTCCAGCAGACCAGGAGAGAAATCAGGGGAAGGGTGTAACGGCTGGGGGAGCATTAAAGACAACGACTCTGAAGGAGAGAAAAAAGGTAATGGCTCCAGGGGGCGAGCAGCTATAAAAAGCAAGGGACGGAGGAAGAAAGGGGACATTCAAGGCATTAATAACACACCCCAATCCCGAGAAAACACTAGAGCAAACACCAATAGTCGGTTATAGCCAAAACTCCATACTTGTATCCCTCTTATTTTTTCGTTCTTTCCGTTCATAGTAGAATCTTGGTGGGATTCTGACTCCCCCCGTGGTTTTTCCCACATCGGGTTTCCGTGTCACCAAAATTTCGTCTGTCATTCTCTTTTTTTCATTGTTCTTGGTTTACTAGATTCGATACCGTTTCGTCAACCCATAGGTATAGGACGATCGCTTTAACCCGCAACCGAAATCGTTGACCCGGTAAAATTTTACCAAAACAAGTACTAGTTGAGCTTACTTGCAAATTCACGACTTAAATAGGAGACTAAGTATTAACCTTGAAAGCTCTCGTTTGAGCCAAAATATAGTCAACAGGGGGTGAAATGAGTATATATACCCGATTTTTCCGTTTTTCTAAGTTTAATACTAAGTCAACAATTATCCTTTTGGGTCTCAAATTGATTTGTTTCTGTCCTAAAATTGATCTTCTTGTTTTGGTAACAATATTGTTACATAAAGATTGTTTGCTTTTAGGAAAGATGGTTCTTTGTTTAGGCAACTAGTTTGCGTGGAATAATAATAATAATACTATATAAAGACTTAACTAGTTTCTAGGCAAATTAAGAGAGAGATTATTTGAGAGCAAAAATATAGAGGGCTAATCTGTGGGGTTTCTTGAGGAGAAAACTCAATTTGTTCTGAGTCTCTATTATTTGGTTTTTTCTACTCTCGTCTTCGTTGGAAACCGTTGGAGTTTGTTCGGATCTTGGTTGACCGCAAGATCGTTTCTCCTTCGTCTTGTTGGTGAGTTTGTCGCAAGGCGAACTCAATCTGGGTAGTCTCTTTCCTGTTTGAGATTACTATTTGGTTGGTAGAATTGGTAGTACTTTTAGCTTTAGTTGTACGTGAGCTATTAATTAAGCGCGTGTACTATAGTCTACTGATGTACTATTATTTTCACAATAGTGAATTTGGTCTCCTTGTCGGTGTGAACGTAGCCAGCGATTTTGCTGATGAACCACTTAAATTTGTGTGTCAGTTTATTATTGTTTTCTATTTGTTTTATTCTTCTCGCATAATTAACAAACCATTAAGTAATGGGACGCCTCTGTTATAAAAAAACTGGTATTAGAGCTCCAGGTTCTAATTCCGTTGAGTCGGGCGTTATTTGGGTTTGTTGAATTTTTGGTGAGAAGATGTCTGGAGCAACAATTTTAAAGGTTGATAAATTCACGGGGAGTAATAGTTTTGGGTTGACAGGATTGTGATAGGACGGTAGTGTTGATGGTTAGGTGGAGTTTTCACCTGTACAGGTCGAACCACATGATTCCGAGTCAAGCTATCAACTTTTGTTTCTGCGGCGTCTTAATGAGGCGGGTTAGCCCCCTGGGTGGTGGGGCGGTTTAGGGCTCCTAGGTGGAGCAAGCTCGTGCCTTGAGTGAAAAAAAGGCAAAACCCGTGCGTTGGGTGAAAAAGGCAGGACTCGTGTCTTGGGTGAAAAAGACAATCGAGATCTCATGGAAGATCTTTTGTGCTTTAGGCTGACGAGCATAAGCATGTTGGTAGTACGGTACTAAAAGGGAAAGGAGAAAAATGACTATTCACTGAAGACCGTCGAAAGATGCGATCGTTCAAGTCAAGGTGGAGACTAATGGGACAAATAGTGACTTGAGAATCGACTGTTTGAAGGTGTACTTTGAATATTGGTTCGGGTTCGACAATTCAAATCAAGGTGGAGATTGTTAGGAAATAAGTGCCTAAAAATTGTTCTATTGGATCTTGAATTGATTTGTTCCTGACATCTTCCTAAAGTTTATCTTCTTGTTTTGGTAACAATATTGTTACATAAGATTGTTTGGTTTTAGGAAAGTTTAGTATTTGTTTCCTAATTAGTTTAGGTAACTAGTTTGGGTGAAAATACTATATAAACACTCGAATAGTTTCTAGGTCAACTAAGAGAGAGAGAGAGAGAGAGAAAACCTAGACTCCTCCTCCAAGAAAAACCCTAGCTTCCATATTTCATCTGGGGCTTCCATCGATAATTAATCGATGGTAAGCCCCAAAAACTGATTAGTTTTCACTTCCTGGTTTGATAATTAATATGTTATTCAATAAAAGTCTCTCTTTTTATGGGAGTTTCATCCTTTATTTCAAGGTTTTTGTCCTTTTGGTCAAGGCTTCGGTCCCTTACGTTGTTATGGGGCTTAGTTTTATTTTTATTGACAAGGGTAGTTTGTTGATGGTTCGTCGCACGTCTATTCAATGTCTACAAGTAATTTGTCAACGATCTTTGAGGCCAATAGAAGGTAAGTTTTCTCAAATTCTGAATCAAACGAAGGATCCCCTCAACAAAAGCTGCAAGAAGATAGCGATAAGAGGTCATGTCGAATTGGCAGACCATGTCTTGAGATCCTTAGTTTCTAAGAGAAATTACTTTCTTTGGTTTTTATTGGATTTGATTGCAATTATAGGTATGCGTTGTAAGTGTCGTTTGGCGTTCTATTAATGAATTATTTTTCTCGCTCAAAAAAAAAGAGAGAGAGAGAGAGAGATGATTTGAGAGCACAGATATAGAGGGCTGACCTGTGAGGTTTCTTGAGGAAAAATCTCAATTTGTTATGAGTCTCTATTATTTGGTGGTTTTACTCTCGTCTTCATTGGACCGTTGGAGTTTTTTCGGATCTTAGTTGGCTGCGAGATCGTTTGTCCCAAACAGGGTCGGTCCTGAACATATAAGGGCCCTAGGCAAAATGTTCAAATGGGGGTCCTTAATAAATCAAAGTTATAAAAAAATTGTGACATTGTCAATAGTCAATACACGCGGTTATAAAATCATAAAAATTTGGATCTGCGGGAAAATTTTGAGACGCAAAATCTTTAATGATAACATCAACATCAATGTTTTCTAAAAGTTCCTTCTCGATGGATAATATTGTAAGATCATTCAACCGTTCTTCTGTCATTGATGACCTCAAGTAGGTTTTGATCAACTTTAACTTCGAAAAACTTCTTTCGCCTGAGGCTACAGTTATCGGAACTATTAATAAAAATTCTATAAGCAATTGAAACATTAGGATAACAATCAGCAGATTTGACAAACTCAAGAATTTCAGTAGCAGACAACAATGTGTTCGGTAAAGTTGATTGCAAAACTTTCAATTCTAAGTAGAAATCATTTAAATCAATATCTAATGGATAAGTAGAGTGAAAACTGACATAACATTCTCTTAATTACTTTTCATCCAACGACTTTAACTTGTTTGAATCAAACAAAAAATCAAAAATATTTTGGAAAAATTGATGGGAATAATACGACCTTTATGACATCTTCCGAAAGTAGTATCACCTTTCAATAATCCGAAAACAATTCCACCTTTATATACTATCTTCTTTAAATAGTTCAGAAAACTGGTTACCTGTTGAACAGGTTATAACATACAATTTATTAAAAGAAAAAGAAAAAAACTAAAATATATTAAAAAAAAAAGCAAGTTAAGATCCCCAATTTCAAAAACATATACGTATCCCTCTCACTCCTCAACTCTCAAAAGCAAACCCTAAATTGAATTTCCAGTTCCTCCGCCTTGCCCTACACAACCGAGCCCTACACAACCGACGAACTACCGAGGACCAACCGACGACTTGCACAACCATTGCTTCCTCATTTATGTTTTTTCATCCTTCGATCTCTTTCTAGTATGATTTCTTTATCATTTGCACATCCTTTTGTCTAATATGATTTCTTTCTATTTTTCGTTATTATTTGTGTAAGTTTTTGTTTTGTTTATTTATGAGGTTGGTTTAAGGTCATTTTGTGTGATTAGGTCCATTTTTGATCTGGGTTTGTGGTAATTTTGTGTGATAGTATCACTTTGTGAGGTTGTTTGTGCTATTATGTTGAGTTTTGATGTTTAAGTTTTTTTTCCTGATTGTGTCAATTTGTGAGGCTTTTGTACGTGTTGATTGATAGTGGTATGTTTACGAAAATTTGGTTTACTGCTCGTGAGTAGGATATTCTTGTTATCAATGTTACGAAATTAAAGAGTATTGATTTTTAAGTTGGAGTTTGCTTGTGTTGAAGAAGACAAATTAACTCCAAAATGTTACAAGATTCTTTCCCCTTTGGTTGATTAGAGTTAGGATTTGTGTTTACTGTAATTTAGTTCTAAATCAAATAAATATGTGAACAGGAACTAATTAATGTTGGAGAGTACTTCCCATTTCATAAAAGTGAAAGAAGTACCGGCAGATTATGAATGGGAAGATCCCAGACCAGTGAGTCCTATAAAATTGAAAGATTTAATTTTTCAAGATGATGATGGGTCAGAGGATGATGAGGAGTATGTTCCTTTAGATAGTGATAGTGAAACTGAAATTGAAAAGGTTGACAATGAAGTGTTAGGCAATGATGAAGATGAGTTTAATGGTAGTGAAGTTGACACAAGTGACGATGAATATAATGTTGCAAGGGATAGGGTTAGAGGATGCAATAGTAAGATCTTAGAGCGCATGCGACAATTAAATGGAGAAGTTGTTGAAGAAGGGGTTAGTACACAACTTAATTTTGAACACTTGGAAGACTCAACTCAAGATACACCCGAAAATAGTGGAGATGAAAGTGATAGTGATAGTAAGAGAGGGGTTTTAGTTAGCCAAGATACCGATTTCACTAAGTTTGAGTGGGTGGTGGGGCAAAGGTTTGCAACAAGAGAAGATTTTAGGAATGAAGTTGCTAAATATGCTGTTTATCAAGGAAAAAACTTGAAATTTGATGTTAGTGACGAGAAAAGAGGACAAAAACTAGGGGTTAAGTGTGCTGGTAAGTGTCCATTTAGATTGTATGGCTCTTGGGATTCTAGAAGAGCAACTTTTGTGGTGAAAAATGTGGTTAATGAGCATAAATGTAACCGAACAATGAAGAAGAATCGACAACTAAAATCTCCTTGGCTTGCTAAGCAGTTCTTAGAAGTTTTTAAAGTTAGGCCACACTGGCCAGCTAAAGAGATTATTGAGACGGTTAGGAGAACGTATAAGGTAATCATTTTGAAATATTTTGCATACAAGGTGAAATATTGGGCACATAGGATGTTACATGGGTCGATGCAAGAACACTATCTCAAAGTTGGGAGGTACTTGGAAGCCTTAAAGAAGGCTAGTCCTGGAACACACTTGGTGTTAGTTAGTCATCCTAAATCTACCACAACACCAATTTTTCAGAGGTTGTATGTATGCTTCGAAGGGCTGAGAAATGGATGGAAAGAAGGATGTTGGAAGATCATATGTGTGGATGCGTGTTTTTTGAAGACATTTCTTGGTGGTCAATTAATGGTTGCTGTGGGTAGAGACGGGAATGATCAAATGTACCCAATAGCTTGGGCTATTGTTGAAGGGGAGAATAACTTGAGTTGGGAGTGGTTCCTCACCCAATTGCAAATAAGCTTGAAGTTAGGTAAAGGTGAAGACATGGCTATTGTCTCTGACGAGCATCAGGTATTCCTTTATTTTATTTTTGTGTTCGTAGCACAATTAAAAACATTTTATTGCATAGCCTAACATGTTTGGTTTTTGAATTGCATGGTCTGATTTTAACTACGCTTCATTTTTTATTTTTAAGGCCATCATTCATGCTGTTGGCTCAATTCTTCCATTAGCTGAGCATAGGCACTGTGCTAGACATATTTTTGCTTTGTGGCACAAGACTTATAAAGGTGACGACATGAAAATCAAATTTTGGAAAATAGCCAAAGCGTTCAATGAAGCTGACTACCTTGATGCCTTGAGTGAGTTAGAAGAAGTAGATGCTAATGCTGCCATAGGATTTAAGAGTTACAACCCAAAGCTATTTTGTAGGGCCCTTATGAGTACTTCCATGAAATCAGACACCATTACCAGTAATCTAGCTGAGACATTTAATGGTTGGATCATTAATGCTAGAACTAAACACTTGATATACATGCTTGAGGACATAAGAACATCATTGATGCAAAGATTGGTAAAGAAAAGGCAAGAGATGGAGAAGTTGGACTCACCAATTTGTCCAAGAATTAAAGTTAAGTTAGAAAAGGAGAAACTTGAAGCGGCAAATTGCGAAGTATTTCCTTCACATGATCATTTGTTTCAAGTTACTCATTTCTTGGATAGTCTTAATGTTAACTTACAAGACAAAACATGTACATGTAGAAGGTGGGACATGTGTGGGTTTCCATGTTGTCATGCAATAGCTGCCATATTTTTTTGTGATAGAGAAGCTGAAGAATTTGTGGAAGATTGTTACAAAAGAGATGTGTACTTGAAAGCATATGAAGGTTCCATTCCACCTTGTGAGGGAGAGAGACATTGGCCTAGGATTGCATATCCATTAGAACCCCCGTCGATCAAAATTGGTCCAGGAAGGCCGAGGAAAAATAGGATCAAAGGGCCACATGATCATCCTAAAAAACCAGGAAAGTTAACTCGACATGGAATTGAGATGACATGTTCTTTATGTCAAAGCAAAGGTCATAATAAAAGAAGATGTCCCAACAGGGATTTGAATGTTGAGTCAGCAAGACCTCCAACAAAGAAACATAAAGGAGGTGGGGTTAATCAAGTTACCACAAATGTTGAAGGTGACATTCATATGACTACTACGGCTCAACCAACAATGATAGGTAGAGGAGGAAGAGTTATTAGAGGTGGGTTGGGTAGTAGAGGTGGACGAGCTAGTACTAGAGGAGGTGGCAGTAGAGGTTTTGTTGGTAGCACGGGGGGTAGTAGAGGAGGTCGTCATGAATGTGGTAGGGGTAGGAAGGGAGGTGGACATGAAGAGGAGAGACATCGAGTTGGATATGGAAATTTTATATGTAATGGTGCCACGATAATAAATGTAAGAAATCAACTCACTTGTATATGCTTCTAATTATATGTTTTCGTGTAAATGATAGACGTGTTCATAATTTTGTGTTTATCTCTAAATTTCAGGATCCAAGTTCATCGCAAGCGTCGAGGATGGTCAATACTTGCTCAATTAATGATGGTCAAGGCCCAATGCCGAGTCAGGCGTCATCATCCGTCAACAAATAGATTAGTTGAATGATCAGAATTGTGTGCTTTTGCTCTAATGTGGAGATGTAAAAATTTGTTTGAAGTTGTATTAGGTGAATCATGTGAACCTAATTCAAATACAAACTCGATTCAGGAGTAAATTTGGTGAAAAATTTGGACGCAATGTGTTTTCAATATGGGTGTCTATAAAATTTGGCGAGAACAAAAAAAGGAAAAGAGCTAAAAAAAGACATCGTTTGCCTGCCAGTGAGAAATGTCCGAAACTTTGTTATTTAGTGTTTCTTGAAAATGACATATCATCGTTACAATATCAAGTTTAGGAGTATAAATATTACGATTTGTTAATAGTTGCATAAAAATAATGATATACTGCGTATGTATAGTCTTGCTTGCGTAAAAAATCACTTTAAAAAATATGTAGTTGTTTATTGTGTCTTGCCGTAATGACATCAAGCCGATAAACTACCGTCTATAAAATTCGACGTTCATATTGAAATCCGGGTCACATGACCTGCTATTACAAGTTACTTTTGTGTGAATATTGTTTAAAGAAGATAGTATATAAAGGTGGAATTGTTTTCGGATTATTGAAAGGTGATACTATTTTCGGAAGATGTCATAAAGGTCGTATTATTCCCATCAATTTTTCCAAATATTTTCAAAAGTTCGTAGTTGCTCAAATCTACTTTTCAAAGCAGTAATTGCCATATCAACAACAACAACCAAAAAATACTCAAGTCTAAATATTTCTTCAGGCGATTGATTTTGTTCATCTTCTTGATTAGTTTCATCAAATTGTCTTTTTCAAATAATACGACGCTTTGTCGGAAGAGTAAGCTACATCCATATTAAGTGTTATACTTTTAGCGTCATCCATACAAGAAAGAAAGCCTTGAACTCTAAATTTCTCAAAATATGACACTATAGCTTCAACTTATACTACGGTGGTGTCAATACACATGGACTTGGATTGCAACTTTTTACTAACCTTATTTAAGTAAAATTTCATACTCTCTTTGTTTCATTGATATCTTGCACATTTCTTTTTTCAACCATTTCATTGATTTCTTCCACTTTTCTTTTTTCTGTCACACTTCTCTCTTACCTAGTGGCCCACTTACTTTACTCCCTCTCTACTTTTACTTATTCTATTGTTTTTCTTAATAAATGTGCCACTTTTATGGTGGAAGAAATTATTGAAACGGAGGGAGTACCAAATTACCATTCCAAGCAAAAACTCAAAACTCCCAAGTGCATTATACAAACTCTCTACTTCACTCTTTGTCTTTGCATCATTATCACAAGAACCATTTAGAATCGACAATGCCAATCATAACTCGGGTGCTTGAAATCTATTAGCTTTAACACTTTTAATCCAACTCTCTCAATGAGTGTTAGATAAAAATTTGAATGTAAATTCAGGAACATTATCAAGCAAAATTTTCCATCTTTTGGAAGAACCTGAAAATACTGCATATATGCGTTGACAATTCCAAAAAATGAAACAACTTTAGTACAAGAATGTCCCAAATTGCTAAGAGCAAGATTCAAAGTAAGACAAGCACAAGGCATATATAACGCACTTGGATTAACTTCAATTAAACATTTTTGTAGACCTTGGTGTTTCCCTTTCATATTGGAGTCATTATCATAACCTTGACCTCTTACATTGTTAATATCAAAATCAAGAGACTTTAAAGCCTTTTGTAATTCAATAAAAAGTCATAATCCTGATGTATCATTTACCTCCAAGAATTCTAAAAAATGCTCTTTAATTATAATTTTTTCAGTTGACATATTCGCAAATCGTACAATCAAAGTCATTTGCTCTTGATGACTTATATCAGTAGTACAATCAAGAATTATAGAGAAATATTTTGCCTATTTGATAGTTTTGATTATAGAACTTTTCACATTATGGGCCCAAATAGAAATCAATTCATTTGGAATTTTATGTCCAAGATAATGATGCTGGTGAATATCTTGATTTTGAATCCGTCTTAATTACATGATCTTGCATTACCACTTCAAATTCCGCAATCATTTCAATTAATCCTAAGAAATTACCATTATCATCTTTATATAATTTTTCATTAGATCCTCTAAAAGCCAAATTATGAGTAGCAAGACATCTAACAACCGACATTATTCTAAGTATCACTTGCCTCCATCGATCTTCTCTTTCATAATTGTTTCTTGCAAGTTTTTATCAATTGTTTCACACTTATCCAACCTTACTCTTGTTTCATTCCATGTAGACATGATATTATATTCATATGCTCGGTACTATTTTCATGATGCTTGAGTCTTACACTAATATGTTTCCATTCACATAAACCATTGTTCGCCAACAAACTTTTATTATTAATAGATTTAAACAACTATACTTACAACAAAAACAAAACACCTTGTCAACATGTTTAGAATAAACCAACCATTTTCTATCACTATTCTCACCACTGTTCAATTTTCTAGAAAAATAGGCATATGAAAAATGTCTATTATTACCGCCAGGAGGAAAATTAATATTTGATTCTCTTATAGGCCCCTTTTCAATTATAATATCTCTTGTCTTGTTATTAATATTAGTCCAATTCATAGGATCATAAACATCAACAAAAGTACATGTTTAACACATTATTTGGCACATCATTTGGTACATTAGACTCGCTTTTAATATTATTATCATCAAACGTTATTTTCATTACTTTCATTGTTATTATCTTGCAAATTTTCATTTAAGTTAGCTAAATTTTCATCGACAATATTTCTAACAACAAATCTATCGATAACACCATATTGTGATTTTATTAACTCTTCTGCAAGTTTTTTTTTCTTTTCTCGCTCCCGATAAGTGTTTTTGAAGCAACATTGTAACAAACTAACAATAACAATCGACAAATTCCTAAATCACAAACCCAATTGCTTAACACTCAATTATAAAACAATAAAATCACGTAAAAGCTTAAATAAATAAAGATTAACATCTCCTCTCTAAACACTAAAATCAAAAACTCAAATTAACAAGACAACAACTCAAAATCAGAAATTAAGAATCAATAACACAATGATATAATTATAAGACTCTAAAAGACTAAAATCAAAGAAAAACATAAATCTTTGCCCAATAATCCAGCAAATAAATAAAGACAAAAAAAGGATTTAGAGCACCCTGATGTGGGTGGACTGGCAGAAAGGCGGTGGTTGAGATGACGGCCGGCGACCGGTGGTGGGGCTGAGGCGGTGTCGGCGGGGTAGGGCCAGGTCAGACAAAATTGAAGAATTAGAGAGGAAGATAGATTAAAGAATCAAAGATGAAGATAGAAAAAATAGAAGGAAAGACATAGTAATTCACTAATTAAAGAGACAGGACTAAATTTTTTTACAAATTAGTAGAAACAAATCAAATCACTTTGCGATAGTAAAAATTTTGATGGGATATTTCGGTGTAAAATACTGAAAGTCTGACGTTTAATTTCTATTCTCTTTCTTCTATTACCTATTTTCATCTTCACGTGAACAACTGCTTTCTAATTTTTTTTCCTGGATTGGGTCCCCTTCCCACTTGGGTCCTAGGCCTGTGCCCCCTTGGATTAAGCCCAGGTCTGGGCCTGGTCCAAAGCAGCCTACATGACATCGTCTCATCTGATCTCTCAAATTCCTCATCCATGCTCTCTCATCCCTCCTACAATTTTGAACTTAGACTACAAGAAATACTTCATATAGCTACCGTCCACGCGCGACTGACAAATTCAGTCGCTTATTTAGCGACTAAAAGTAATCCGCACGACCGATATCAGACGCTGGACGAGGAGACGGATTTTTAAAAAATTAATTATCCGTAGAGACCGAAATCGGTCGCTAAAATTATACACACGCGACCGATATCGGTCGCTAATGCAGTGACCTAGCGACCGATTTCAGTCGCTAAATAAAAAGTACGCGCAACCAAAATCGGTCGCTAATTAGCGATTGAAATTTTACATGCGCGACCGATTTCGGTCGCTAAGCGTTCTGCATTTTTTTAAAGCGACGAACACCCGCCCCTCCCCCGCTCACTTCTCTAATTTCACTCTATCTCTCTACCCACCGTCTCCCATCTCTCTAAAATCGCTCCCTCCTCCTTTCCTCTTCATTCATTCCTTCTTCTCTCATTTTCCTTTAGTAAGGTATATTTATCTATCTATATTTAGTTTTAATTATTTGTTAATTGTTTTTATCGATTTAAATAAATTAGTTATTGGGTTGGATAGTTTTTTAGTTGTCGGAATATTTAGTGTAGTAAGCATGTTAATTGCCCATAGGTTCCCTAATTTGAAATAGGTAGATTGCTGGTATAAAATTAGGGTTTGTGGTTAAGTAGTTGAATGAATTGGTTGTTTTGATGTGTTAGGAAATTGGAAGTGAAATACACTTATGCCGATGTTGTGATGTAATTATTGACGGATTGGGTGCAAATAGTAATATGTTTAGGTGAATCGAGAATTTTACAAAATATGTGAATAGTGTATATATTAGCAAATTATTTTAGAGGAAATAATTTGTATGTGGTTATTGTGTCAATTCTTTTAGATAAAAAAAATGAAGAGACAGGAACGAAAATGGATGAACGGGAAAAGATTGGATAAGAGACGACGTCCCACAACGGAATTTTTAGAGGGTGTTAGTAGTTTTCTTGAGTTCGTTAGAACCCATCTCGAATACGCGTTAGAAGGTAGATTTAGGTGTCCTTGTGTGAAATGTAAGAACCTTAAATTCTTGGATAGTATTTTGATTAAGGAACATATTATCTCAAATGGGTTTTGCCCAAATTATTATTATTGGATTTGTCATGGTGAGATGTCTGCTGTTGAGGAATCTAAGGTTGATCAGAATGAGGGCGGGGTGAGAGAAATGATTGTTGATATGGTTGAGTGCAATTTGTTTAATGATGAGAGCATGTACACTAACGACAATGACCAACAAACCCCACAAGAGCCATACCCACGAGCGAAAGCGTTTTTTGATATGTTAGAGGCTGCGGAGAAGCCATTATATGGAGGGTGTGACGTGACATTGTTAGAAGTCGCATCTATGGTAGTGACCCTTAAATGTGAGTATAACCTACCTTTTGGGTGCGTAGACGGTATCGCTGCGTTGATTGAGAAACTCATCCCAAAAGACAACATTAAGACCAAAACATTCTACAATACCAAAAAAAATAGTTAAAGGTCTTGAACTTCCGCATCAAAAGATCGATGCTTGTCCCGATGGATGTATGCTTTTTTGGAAGGACGATGTCGCGCTTGAGGAATGTAAGATATGTGGGAAGGGTAGATACAAAAGCGTAGATGGGAATATTGTTTTGAGAGGTAGGAAGGGAAAGAGTGTTGTGAGGCATAAAAAACCTATACCACTTAGTTGACTTACCTACTTTCCAATCGCCCCTAGACTTCAAAAATTATATGCAACCAGAACCATTGCCGAACAAATGAGGTGGCATAAAGAAGAAACTCGTGTAGAGGGGAAGATGTGTCATCCTAGTGACAGGGAGGAGTGGAAACGCTTTGATAGGATTTACACTGAATTTGCTGAGGAACCCCATAACGTGAGACTTGGGTTGTGTATCGATGGGTTCGCCCCTTTCGGTCAGTTCGGTAAGTCATACTCATGCTGGTCTGTTATGGTCACACCGTACAACTTACCCCCATGGTTTTGTCTGAAACCACCGTTCATCTTCCTTTCTCTCATTGTTCCCGGCCCAAAAATCCAAAAAACCACTTGGATGTTTACTTACAACCAGTGATAGAGGAATTGAAACACTTGTGGGAAGTAGGGGTGGAGACATATGATGTGTCGTTGAAACAAAATTTCCAGCTTAGAGCATCGCTTCTGTGGACTATAAACGATTTCCGTGCGTATGGTATGTTGAGTGGTTGGTCTACGGCGGGCCAAAAAGCTTGTCCTTGTTGCATGAGTGAAAGTAAAGCGTTCTACCTAAGTAATTCAAGCAAAATTAGTTTGTTTGACTATCATAGACAGTTTGTACCCGAGGGTCACATGTACAGGAAGAATAGGAGAGCTTTCAAGAAGGGTGAGGTGGTGCTAGATGAGGCACCGATTCGTCTCCAAGGAGATGAGATTTGGGAGGTGATTTCAGAGTTCCCATCTACTGTTGACGGGACCGATCAAGAGTTCAAAGATCTTAAGAAATTAAAAATGGTTGGTTTAAAAGAAGCATCTTCTTCGACCTTCCATATTGGAGTACTTTATTACTTCGACATAATCTGGACGTGATACATATTGAGAAGAATTTCTTTGAGCAACTGATTCACACCGTCATGGATGTAGAGGGTAAGACATGTGACACCGTAGGATCCCGAAAAGATTCGAAAAAAATTGTGACCGTCCGAAATTGCATATCAAGCGGGATTGGTCGAAGCCTAGAGCCTTGTTTATTCTTGATAAGGCTCAGAGAAAGGCCGTGTTAGAGTGGGTAGGGAAACTGAAGTTCCCTGATGGGTACGCATCCGATTTTAGTCGGTGTGTGGACATTAAGAACCTCAAGCTCCAAGGTTTGAAAATTCACGTCTGCCACGTGCTCATGGAGCGGTTACTATCTGTGGCGTTGAAGCACCTGCTGCCGGAAGGTGTTTGGAATCCTATCACTGAGATATCTAAGTTTTTTCGAGATTTGTGTTCGTCGACAGTTATAAATGACGACATGACTCGTTTGGAGGATCAAATTCCTCAGATATTATGCAAACTTGAGATGATCTTCCCACTCTCCTTCTTTAACTCAATAGAACATCTACCGGTCAACTTGCCCTACGAAGCTAAAGTGGGAGGACCGGTACAATTTAGATGGATGTACCCGTTCGAGAGGTGAGAACTTTCAACTATTTACTTACCCACTAACATTAGACACTATAATTTTTTAATAACTTCATTACTTGATGATTGTCGTAGATTTCTCAACCATTTGAAGAAAAAAATTGGCAACAAGGCGAGGGTCGAGGGCTCCATATGTAATGCTTATTTAACAGAGGAGATAGCCAACTTCTGTTCTCTGTATTTCGAGAAAGAAGTGAGCACTAAAGCCAAAAATCTTAACCTAGAAACACCCGAGACCATTGACCCCAACATACCAGACTTTTTTCAAAGTAAGGTAGGCGAGGGATCGTTATCAGCTGGCGGGTGGAGGACATTAGATGAGAAAGAGTACAATCGTGCTCACCTGTACTTGTTATCAAACTGTGAAGTTTTGGAGCCGTATGAGAAGCAGTTTGTAACTGAATTTGTAGCTGCTAATCCACATTTAAATGCTGATGATGTTTGGAATAAGCATGAGGAACAGTTTCCCAGGTGGCTTAAGCAACATGTAATTTCAGAGAATATTCAGGATGATTTGGTTAGGAGTCTAGAATTAGGTCCTTTGTGGAAGGTTAGGACTTGGAACCGGTATTCGGTTAATGGTTTCAAATTCCATACATTTGCCCACGGTAGCAGTAGGAGTAGATGTAATTTCGGTGTGAGTGTGTCGTCACTAGAGGGTGATGATTACTACGGTCTATTGGAGGACATCTTCGAGTTGTGCTATGTTGGAAATGATCGTGGGTATAGAGCTGTTGTATTTAAATGCGAATGGAAGGCAACTCAGTGCATGGTACTAGAGTACATGAAAGGCACAAACTAGTTGAAGTTAATCATACCAAAAAATACTCCAAGTACGATCCGTTTATACTTGCACATCAGGCACACCAAGTGTACTTTGCGCCTTATCCAACCACAAAGAACGACAGAACTGTAAACCAATGGTGGGCGGTGTTTAAAGCTAAGCCACGGGGGCACTATGACACTGACCTCTTCCAAGAGGAGGTCATTTCTAGTGGTACAACATTGTCTCCAGTTGATGAGAATCTTTTCGCGATTGATGATGATGACAATAATGAGGTGGATGTGGGGGAATATTTTGAAGACGAGGAAGGTGCTTCTAGTGATATGGTCGAGGAGGAGGTCGATACCAATGATTTAGAGGTCAATGACGAGGAGGAGGAAGATGACTACGAGGAAGAGAATGTGGTTGGTTCGAGTAGGCAAGTGGAAGATGACAACGACAGTGACGATGATTTCTAGTAGGGTATAGTTTTAGTAAGTTATATTATTTCAATATAGTAATCTGCAGTATATGTTTTGGGCAAATTATTATTTCAATATTATGATGTCAATTTCTAACTTTCTACTATGTCTGCAGATATGACGTTGGGCAGCAGACTGCGGTATGGTAGTGGGAGCAGCAACAGGAGGCAGCAGCGGCAGGAGGACCAAGAGAAGACCCGGATGGAGGACCAAAACGAGGACCATCAGGAGGGTGACGAGGAGTCGAACGAAGAGCAACAACCTGAACAACCACAAAAGTATGACGAGCTTAAGTATACAGACGACAGGCGCCTAATTATGAGCCCCGAGAAGACATGGTGAGACATCATCTCATTTCACTCTTTGGTGTAGGTTTCGGATTCGTGCGGTGGTGACTGGTGTCTCCGACAGTTTCCTGAAAGAGTTGACTACTTATTGCACTAGTTCGACCTAGGTGCCTCTGTGGCAACGGGAGAAGTGGTGGTCCAACTTCAAGGTGCACTAATATTTTTGTTTTATTAATTAACTTTTAATGTTTACGGATTACTAATACACTAACAACAAACGATCTTGCAGATAAAACAATATTGGAATGAAGGTCTCGAGGTGGCTGCGAGAGACAGATACATGGACGTCGCGAAGCCCAGATTCAAAGACAACATGTGGAAGTTGGCGAGCGAGGGAATGGCACATAAATACCTGTAATCCCCTATAAATTCTAATGCGAAACAGTGGCGGAATCACTGTTTAGTTGGGATTAACACACTGATAACTAAATTTTAATAATAAAAAGGCAAGTCGGTACAACTGCCACTTTTTATAAAAAGGGCAAAAATTAAAATCCTCAAAAATGTTTAACATACAAACCATAATATAAAAATAAATTCAACGGCGCAGGATTAAATGCCGCTCGCTAGCTCACACAACCCGAACAGATAATACCTACCATGTTATAAACATAACAGCCACAATTCAGTGGGGAGTAACGACGACGTTCTCCCAGCCATATTACATGATATTAATGCACAGTTACTACTATATCAAAATAGTTGAAAAATGGAAAACATTTAAAATGATACGGTAAAATAATTCGAAATGATTGTCAACCTGCAAATCCATGTCAATCAATAAAAATAACGGCGCTATGGAAGTCAATCAGTGTAACGGAATAGACTTTCACTAGGATCATACTAAACTAGGTTCGAGAATTTAGTCAAAACAAATTAGACTTCAGTCTCTAACTAGGCAACTCAACTATAACAGGACTGCGTGCAGCGAGGTCCTGGCTTAAGTAATGTACACCCCTCCTGGACACCAACCGTAATCCAGTTCAACCCGACGGCGACTTACACGATGCGATATCTAAGTTTAAGGTCAAAATATACACACTCCTGAACACAAACCATGCTCAGTTCAACGACCAATGTGTCTCTAACTAGACACACCAGCTTTATAGTTGATGGCAAAACGTATACCCTAGACTGTATTACTCTACCCGTACACTTGTCCTTATTCCATAACTCCAAAACAAAGCCGTTGTCGTAATTGGATAGGATTACCAAAATGTTCTAAAAAGGAAACTTTCTAATTTGGGAAGCTTTCTGCTTTAGGAAACTTTCTACTTTAGGAAATTTTCTATTTTAGAAAATTTTCTCGGAGTAACGATACGATGAAAATAGGGTTATATAAAAATATCGAGAATAGTAATTTACTCTAACTATAAAGTAAATATTATTAATTTCGCAAACTACTACTTTCGGCCTTAACAATTTTTAAGTTCTAAATCGAGTATAAATTATTTATAAGAATTGTCGAAATACTTCACAAACGTATTATTATTATGAATTAGGGTGTTTTGAAAATGTATAAAACTAAAATTCCCTAACTATTATTAGTTTCGACGGAACGAGTATAAAATAATGTTTTACGACAATCATTTTTATAAAAGTAATTTATTTAACCTTCTTTATTTTATTAAACATTTAAATTATTTTCGAATAACATAAAGGGTGACTTAAGATGAAACGGTTAAATTTTTAGAAGGTTCGAAATTGCTGGAAAATTAAATAAGTTGCTGTAAAATCGTGTTTTAACGATTATTCACGATTTCGCTTAAAAATTGATTCTATCATTTAAAAGTTTCGAAAAATAGTGTAAAAATTACGATAAATAATTAAAACTAATATTTAGACAATCTGTCCAGAAAATAATTTTTTTTTTCAAAATCTGGAAACTCGGTTTTAAAGGCTTTTACGGAAAACGCGTTAATTAAACGTTAACGATTAAAAATAAAAGCTAAATTGAAAACGATTTGTGCACGGTTGTTAAAAATCATAACTTATCAAGGAAATAAAAAAAAAATTCCAGAAACTTTTCAAATAATAAAAAAAAAGAAGAAAATTTCAGAATAAAAAAAAATAGGAAAATCCGTCTTTTAATCATCGGTTTTGTTTTAAAAAGTTAAATAACTATTTATCGCTCTTTTTATTTTATTAAATCTCGAATGTCACTAAAATAATTATTTTGTTAGAAAATATCAGAAACTTTATTTTGAATCGAGAAAAAATAAAAATTAAAAATTAAAAGGAATATTCGGTTTTAACGATAAACGGTGTTTTAGTACTATTTATTTTTTTTCACCCACTTATAAAATTCGAAAAATTACGAAAATTTACAGAAAGTTAAATTTGGTCAGAATGTACGTACACAAAAATTTTCAGATTTAAATACGTAATTTAGGCATTTGAACATTATATCGGTTTTAAATCGATTTTGTACGAAATCTGTTAAAAATCCATTAAACGACTCTAAAAATTCGAAATCTGTAAAAAAAAAATTTGACAGGAACTTTAAAATTATATTAGTCTATCGGCCAAATATTATGATTTAATAACTATTATAACGATTTATGCACTAATCTCGTAAAAACGAACACAACAACGAAATAATTGAAAATTAACGATTCTAAAACTTTTAAATAAAAAATTAATGACATACTATAATAGCCAAACAAAAACTTAAATTCTATACATGTAACTACAACAAAAAAAATCAAGCAATACCGAGATCGTCGTGTTACCTTAATCAAGATCTGAGTCAATAATGTACTCGTCTTCCTCGGGGTTGTCTCGAAAACCTAAAAAAAAATATAAAAAGGTACAAGACCCTTATTAGCGTCGTAAATCGAGAAGTAGGAAGGAGGAATAGGGGTTTTGATGATTACCCTTGAACTAAGATGAACACGGAATGAAGAGAATGATCGAAAACGGGGAAAAAAATGAAGAACAGTGGACTATTGTTGTTTACGTTCTTCTTCTTTTTTTTTTGAGAAGAGAAGAGGAGAACGTACATTGGATATGGGATATGGTTGGAGTTTAAAGGGAGTTGGGGTAACTGCCAAAAGGATAAGGAAGGAAATAGAGGAGTCGGTTTTTACTTTCTCAACCGACTACGAAAATATCTCAGTCCGCTGAGGGAAACGGTCGGGTCTGCTACAATCTGAGCCCGATTCGCGATTAAAATCGTTAATTGATCACTTTTAAAAATAATAAGACGGAAAACATATGAGAACGTGTTTATGAGAAAGAAGTATTAAAATCACGTCTCAAAAATAATTATATACGAAATCGCGTAGAAAAATATTAAATAGCAATTTCTCGAGATTAATTAAAATTCTCGCGGACAAGGAAATTAAAATTGGTTTTGAATGAAAATTTATTAAAGTGTTATACGAAGATCGAAATTAAGCTGGATGAAAAATAACGAGACTCGATAAGAGTCGATTTAATCGCAACGGGACGAATATCAAAGTTGTAAATTTTACGGGTGTTACAACCCTCCCCACTAAAAAGAAGTTTCGTCCTCGAAACTGGAAAAGACAGAAAGGAAGGAATCGAGATTACCTTACTCGAAGAGATGAGGATGCTTGGCTTGCATCGCCGCTTTGGTTTCCCAAGTTTCTTCTTCGAACTTGTTACAGCGCCATAAAACTTTCACCAAGGGTACAACTTTATTCCTCAAGCGCTTCTCCCGTCGATCAGTAATCTTCACAGGTCTCTCCTCGTATGTCAGGTCAGGTTCTACGTCAACAATTTCTGGTTCTAGAACGTGCTCGGGGTCACTAACATACCTCCTCAACTGAGATACGTGAAAGACATCATGAACTTTGCCCATTGAAGAAGGCAACTCTAGCTTGTAAGCCACCTCACCTACCTTCTCGATCACGGGGTACGGTCCAATGAACTTAGGACTAAGTTTGCCTTTGATCCCGAATCGTTTCACCCCTTTCATCGGCGATACCTTAACAAATACCAGATCACCAACTACAAACTCCAGAGGTCGGCGGTGGACATCAGCATAGGATTTCTGACGATCCTGAGCAGCTTTCATCCTGGAACGAATTAATTCCACTGCGTCAACGGTCTCGGCCAACAGATCAGGACCCAAAGTCTTCACCTCACCAGGTACGTCCCAACACAATGGGCTACGACACTTACGACCATACAGTGCTTCAAACGGGGCCATCTTGATGGAAGCATGATAACTGTTGTTGTAGGAGAATTCCACCAATGGAAGATGTCGGATCCAATTATCCTGAAAATCCAACGCACAAGCCCGTAACATGTCTTCTAAGGTCTGAATCGTCCTCTCGGATTGACCATCGGTAGCGGCATGAAAAGCGGTACTCATCAACAATTGACTTCCCAAGGCACTTTGTAATGCCTTCCAGAATTTAGAACAGAACCTTGGATCTCGATCGGACACGATCTCGAGTGGAACACCGTGATGACGGACCACCTCGGCAATATAGACTTCTGCAAGCTTCTCTAGACTCCAAGTGTCACGGATAGGAACAAATCGTGCACACTTGGTCAAACGATCTATTATGACCCAAATACCGTTTCTTCCATTTACGGTTCTTGGTAATGCCATTACAAAATCCATGGCTACACACTGCCACTTCCACTCTGGAACAGGGAGCGGCTGTAGCATACCAGCAGGTTTCTTATGTTCAAACTTAACCTGCTGACAAGTCAAACACTTGCTCACAAATTTGGCAATGTCGTCCCTCATGAATGGCCACCAGAAATGAAGCTTCAAATCCTTGTACATTTTACCACCTCCGGGATGTACACAATATCTCGATTTATGAGCTTCTCTCTCTCTCTCTCTCTCTCTCTCTCTCTCTCTCTCTCTATATATATATATATATATATATATATATATATATATATAGAAGTGAGATCTTTTACCCATCCTGTATTGTGTAAAATTTAACTAAGTCTTTCAACCATTAGATATAATTAAATCAAATGGTCAAGATTAAAGATTGAACATCAAATCTTTTACACCCCTACCAAACTCTAATCACAAAATTAGAACGCACGTTATCAAACTCTCTTACCCACAAAATCAAATTCACCCACACTCACGAAATCCTCTTCGGAATTCAATCTCTTCAAACCATCTCTACAATATCTCCAAATCAAGTATTTCAATCTTAATTTACTGTTGTTTGATTTCGCGATATTTTGTGTTCAATTTTGATTTTTCTGATTTCTGATTCAATTTTTCTTTATATAAATCGGATTTCGTGAAATTTTATTTGAGCAATTCGTTTATAGTCCAATAATGCATTTTCTTTATTTAAAATTTTTATTTTATAGTCCATCAATTTCGTTTGAGCAATTCGTGAAATTTAGATTTTATAGTCCATCAATCAGAATCTGATTCAATATACGTCATTTGGGGATAAATTTAGGAATTTTGAGTTTGATACAGGATGTTGCTATGATATTTGATATTTGATATTTGAGTTAATTGTGTGAAATTCCCTCTACTTAGGATTTTCTAGGGTTTAAAGTTAAAATCAGGATAATTGTTTGAAACTAATATTTCACTCTTCATGTTAATTAGTTGTGCCTTTTGTGGTTTACTGCACTTGTTATTGCAATACTTGAATATGAACAATGAAATAACTATATACGATTTCATAGCATGAATTTCTTTATTTGGTACATTATTATACTCGTATCTAGCTATGAAATACCCAATTATTTTATTATGTTATTACAACTGTTCTATACTATTGTTGCAGTTATTTTATATTATTCTTGCACTTATTTCACTATATTAATTACTGTGTTTCATAACCAGTTATTTTATAGTAGTTCTACGGTTATTCTATTGCACATACGTGATTATTGTATTTCAATTTATTTTTTTATACTTTCAATATAACTAACTCCCTCATTTTTGTTTATTTGTTTTTCAGGTTTTTTGCTGGGTGCACCTTCAGTGATATGCAAGATGTTTCATCCAAACAAAATAACACGAGTTATTATTCATTCCAATAACTGTAACACCCGCTATTTTTCCTAAGCATTTTTATTCTTTCCGTTAGGACTCCGTCTTAACTCTGTCACTTTTCGGCCTCATATTTCATCATTTTACTAAGCTCTATTTTCATTGTTGAGTTTAATGATATTTATTTATATTTTAAAAAGATTTTTAATTCTTTTAAATCCATTTATTTGATTTTCCTCGTAAACTATTTATTTTCCGCGAGGAATTCTATTTCTCTACGAATTAACATTTTTAAGCTCGGATTTAAGTTATTCCTCTTCCTAAAAATGTTTAAATACATTTGTATAATATTTTCAACTAAGAAATATTTTTGTTTACTAAAGAGTAGCCATTATGATTTTAATACGAAGTTTCGCGAATAATTATTTTCTTACGCGAGGTTTACTCGAATTGCTTTGAAATACCTTTAACAATTTTACGATTTTCTTTTTTATCAACTTACAAATTATTTTGGGATATTTTCCCACATTTTGGACCGTGACCCCCTTGGCTCACCCCTACTACATTTTTTTATACACTTCATTTTATTATGTTAAACATTAGATATTTATTTCTTTCTTCATTCATTTTGGTGGATTAATACAAACTCTTCACACTCCTCTCACCTTCACTCTTGGCTGAATTTTTGAGGTGAATGTACCTAGTTTTCATCAACTTTTAAGTCACCATTCATTCCATATCTCTTCACATTTTCCTCTTTATTCATTCTTCCATTTTATTTTAGCAAAAACCTTTTCTTTCTCCCTCTTTTTGGCTGGTGTTCCTGCCCATTTTCAGCAGCCATTTTCGTCCATAATCAAGCTTTGATCGTCCTATTTTCGCCTTCAAAATTAATCGTTATTCCGATCCCTTCGTTAAGGTAATAATCGATGTTATTTTCGATCGTTATTTACCTTAATTATTTTAGTTTTTCTTATGGTATTTTTGCACCATGCTTTTCTTGTGTTGAAGGATTTTTGAATGATCCCGAAGCCGACGAATTTATAATCGACTCGAATTTGGGTTAGAGGTAACGTCGATGTTACTCGGTATTTCATGATTTTAATTGTGTATTTGCATGTATAATTTTTATATTTCATTTTTGACAATATAATGTATGCCTTATAATCTGGGAAATTTTTAAAAGTTGAAAATTTGCATGTTTCGATATTTTTATCGCTTTTACGAGATTAACGATTAAATTGTTATATTAATTTGTAAAATCGTAATAATCGGCCTAAACATGTAATATATGTTTATATTCTGGAAAAATGTTGTTTTTGATGATTTATAATAATTTAGTATTTTTATGATATTTTTGATATCGATTATTGAATTATTACCGTTATCGGACAAAAACGATTAAAAGCCGATTTTTAGTTCTAGCACCTAAACATTTTATTTTAATCTGATTTTTGACGTGGTCAAACTTTCTGATGAAATAGAATTTTCTGAATTTTTTTCATAATTTTTCGGAATTGTTAAGTGGATGAATTAATTAATCACTTTAAATCATCGTTTATCGTTAAAACCGTGTTTGTCGTTTAAATTCTCGATTTCTGGTCTTTGGTTTAAATCTGGAAAAATTATGATTCTGATGGTTTCTTAATAAAATGTATTTTTATGGTTTTTAGTGCTTTAATAAAATGTTAGGAACGATAAGTTTTATCAATGGAATCGTTAATTGTGAAAACGGGTTTTAAAGACGGTTTTGATGGGATTTATTAAAGCTGGAATTTTTAGAAATCTGGGAAAATAGTATTTTCTGGAAAAACATGATTTTTAATCTTAATAATAATTTTTGGATATTAATACTTAAATCGTTTTTTAATTACTATTTTTATTAATCGTTATTGTCGAGATTAGACGATTAACGAGAAAACGCTTTAAAAACCGAGTTTTAGGATTCTGGAAAATTTTCTTTTCTGGACAGAATGTCCATAAATATCCTTTAGCTATTTTACGTAATTTTTGTACTATTTATTAAAGTGTTTAATTAATAAGTATTGATTTTTTGACAAATTATGATTTATCGTTAAAATGTTTCGTCTTACCTAAAAGAATTATTTTTTTCCAGCTATTTTGAAAATATTTAAATCTGAAACATTAAGATTTAAATCATCCCTTAACATATTCTAAATATATTCAATGGTTTAATTAAATAAAGGATGTTAAAAGATTTAATTTGACATTTGCCGTAAAATCCTATTTGTAATAGTATTGTCGTAACTAATAATAATTAGGGAATTTTAGCTTTGTAAATTTTGAAAACACCATGATTAGTATTATTAAAAATTTTAAGACATTTTTAATCATTTTATACACTTGTACGATATTTCAATAACTTCATAAACTCAAATGTTTTTACTTTAATAATTAATATCGTTAAGGCCGAAAGTATTAGTTTTATAAATCTATATCGTTTACTAAAAATGTGGTATTAGTATGAACAAATATTTTCACTATTTTGATATAATGCTATTTTTAGTAAGGTTTCTAAAAATAGAAGTTTCCTAAAATAGAAAGTTTCCTCTTTTGGATAGTGATCCTTTTCTTTTGTTCTCTTACTATTTGTAATGATTATATCTTTTGAATATCGATAATGACTTTGTTTTGGAGTTATGGAAGAAGGACAAGTGTGAGGTTAGAGTAATATAATCTAGGGTTTACGTTTTTGCCATCAACTATAAGGCTGGTGTGTCTTTATGGGGCACACTGGTTGTTGAACCGAGCATATATGGTGTTCGGGAGTGTGTGTATATTTTCTTAAACTCGTGCCTCGCATTGTAAGACGTCGTCGTGTTGAACTGAGTATTTATGGTGCTTGGGAGGGGTGTACATATCATCTTAAACTAGGGCCACGCATTTATAAGTCGCCGTCCTATTATGGTTGAGTAGCCTCGTTAGAGATCGAGGTTTGATTTGTTTGAACTAAGTTCTCAAAGCTAGTTTAATTTTAGTATTCTCCTAGTGAAAGTCTAGCCGTCTACACTAATCCTATTCATAACACCATTTTGAATATTTTATTATTATCGGTATAACTTGGTTCGCAGGTTGGCAAATGTTTTCTGTTTTCTTTGGAAAACTCATTTTTTTATTATATTGTTTCGATACGTGAAATTCTTCACTGAAAGCTTATTTTTATTATACTTTTTTACTATTTTCCGTTTTTACTATTTTTCTATAATAGTAATTACAGTTTTAAAATCCTGTTATACGGCTGGGAGAACGTTGACGTTGCTCCCCACTGATTGTGGCTGTTTTGTTTTAAACATGGCAGGTATATATGTTTTCCTTCGGGTGGGCTAGCGAGCAGTTATGGATCCTGCTTGTTTTAATCAGATCACTGTATTATGGATTGTTAAAACCCTTTTTATGGATTTTATTTATTTATTTATTTTGTAGCCATTTTTATTTTATGGCTTATGTATTGACTTACCATTTTTATTTAATCAAAACATAGCTACAGTGTGTTATAATCCCACTTCTACAGTGTTTCCGCCACTGTATTGCGTTAGAATTTCTAAGGGATTACAGTTGGTATCAGAGCATCACTGCTCCCGACGCTTACACACCTGAAATTAGGGAAAAATACCAGTAAATTATTTAAATAGTAAATAAAAATATTATTAGAAATGGGTAGAAACAGATAAGGACTTCACTGTTAGAATTATCTGTTCCTGAACTCAATGATTAGCATTGAATTTTTGTTTTATATGTCGAAGAAGATGAAAGAACAAGATGCTGATATGCTGCTCCAGATCAGGACAAGACCTGCTTAGCACTCTCAACGCCTGCTGACTGGAGTGGATAACTAGGTGCTCCAAGAAAGATTTCGATAATGACTTTTAGCTCCGGTTCAGTTTACTTAAGCTACAGGCAAGATGATCAAGAGTAGATTCATGTTCCATGATGTCGCAGTAAATCCAGATGGAGCGACCCATGACTTGCGTGCTCGTTCCTCTACAAGAAGATGAAGTAATCCATTTTGGATCCCCTCGTGAACTCTGGAGGCCCGAAGATTCTCCTCTGGTTCAAGAACTTAGTAATATAGGATCATCGATTCTTTTCTTCCTTCCTCTATTTCTTCCAATTCTTCTCTTATATATTCTCAACTTCATTCTCTTGGTGAATCCTTGTTCTATTCTTCTATTCTACCATCTTTCTCTTGAGATTCTTTGGTTAGACCGGATTCTGTCTTAGTGAACCCGTGTTATAGATGTTTGAGGTTTAGTAAACCCTTGTTACCTGGTTTGAGGATTTTGAGTCTGCCCTACTTTCTAAGCAAGTAAGAAATTCTTGAGGATTAATTTGAATAGCAAAATGTTGCTTGATGGAATTAGGATGATACTTTAGACACTGAACCTTGGGTTATAGGTTACCTTGATTATTTTGGCGTACTTAGAGTTGGATATATTTGAGAGTAGTAAGAGAGTATGTCATATTTGATGGATACCTAGTACCTAACCTAGAACCAAACTAAGGGTAACTGATAATATTACCTTGGATTCTTTACCTAATGCTTATTTAATGAATGCATCGCGAATATTTGGGATCATAGAGTATTGTTTAAGGTGTTAGACTGAGTGTTATGGTACCATTGAAGGTTTTCATTAATGTCGTTAGAAATTTTGGTTGAGATGGATTACCCGTATTTCTTAAGGATTAGATCGTTGATCGTCGTTTAAGGTTGTAACCTATGAACTTTGGAGTTGAGTGACCTAACTTGGGATAAATTGTTGTTGTCCCTAGAGAAGAGAACTATCTTGCACAATCACAGTCTGGTTTTATTGTGCTGTTTTGAGGAATATTATAATACGGATCATCTTTGGGACTGTTATAACCTTAGACCAACGAGATTGTGGCTTCGTTGATTTAATAAATATTTTAGTGGTTTCGCTGTTACGATATGAAATTTGATGGAATTCTCAGAAACCTTAGTCGAATGATGTGTTTGAAGATGTGAGTATCTGTCATTACATGTCAGGCTGAGTGTGTTTAAGGTTTGGCGTACTTTACTAACCTCTGTCTAGTGATGATGTTAAAAAAATATGTTGATGATCATTTTGAAGTTTTTGTGTCCGGACATTGTGAATTGGTGGATTTTATTTAGTGTTCCTTACTCGAGAAATTTGAAGTATACCTCGAGTTTAGACCTTATGAGCTTTGATTTTATGAGCCTTAGTGATTACAAGTTTGGGTATATTTTGATAACCGTCTAAATCATTTGTGGATTTTTACCGTACTAATTGAAATATTATATAAGTATGTAAGACTTATTTTTGGAGGCTATGGAAGTTGATAATTTTGGAGGCTGTAGATTGAGTATGACCACCCTGTACCGATTTTGGACTTAGCGTTATTTGATGGGCCAATTAGGAACCCGTGTTTGTGGGAGTCGTGCTAGGAATCTCGAGATGGTTAATTTCTTCTATAATCCTCGAGAGGTATGTTTGACTCTCAACTTCGTCCTTCTTTCTGCTTCTCTCGAACTCTGTTACCGTAGCTGCTGCCAATCCCTTTGACCTTTATCGATTTTGAAAACTCTTATTTTAATTTATTGTTTATCCTTGTTCTATTTATCCGTTAACCATTTTTCAAACTTCCTATTTTATAAAAAGTTTGACTAGTTTAAAAAAAAATGGATTATCGTAAAATTTTAACATTTTGAGTTATAATTTCTAGTTGTGAAAATCCCCATTGTGTAAAAAGTTTGACTAACTTAAACTTTTCGTATATCGTGAAAAATATTTTTGAATTATAATTTAAGAACTTTATACTTCACTTTTGTTTTATCTTTGGTTGATATTTATATTTAGATCTGTTTCAAAATGCTTTAATAATTTATTTTAAATTATTACGAACTTATTTCAATTTTTGATTTTTCAAGCGAACAGAATTTTATGAAGACTTTCACATTTCCAAAAACTTTGATTTCTATATGATTATTACATAAAAGGTTTTAACATTGTCGAAATTATTTTATGGTTTGATAACGTTTTTGAAAACTTTCACAATTACTTTGATAACCTTTCCAAAATTTTAACTTTTTGAAATTAGTTTCTGTTTTATTGTTGATGGACTTTTGAATCTGTTATTGAAAATTTTTGACGACTGGTTTGATTTTTACTAACTATAAATTTTGATTCCTCCAAACAGAATTTTGTTTCATCATAAAAAGAATTATTATGAAATTTCTTAAGCAAAAATTGTTTTACTTTCATTTTGAAAATACTTTGGTTATCCTATTTCCTTCGAGTTTGTTTACAAATGTTATTTGACGTCATTGTTTTATCAAATAACTTTACCTTACGATTTCACTAATTAAAAGATTTTAAACTCCGGGTAGCATAGCCCAATCCCTCTTGGAAAAATATTTGCATTCGATTTCGTATCACTTTGAAAGTTGTAAAATTTTCTTTTACAGCAAAATTTTTATGCGAATTTGTATCCTCATGTTTTTGAGTGAGGTAATCTTGATTCCTTTCTGCTTATCCTTAGTTTCGAGGACGAAACTTTCTTTTAGTGGGGAGGATTGTAACACCCGCTATTTTTCCTAAGCATTTTTATTCTTTCCGTTAGGACTCCGTCTTAACTCTGTCACTTTTCAGCCTCATATTTCATCATTTTACTAAGCTCTATTTTCATTGTTGAGTTTAATGATATTTATTTATATTTTAAAAAAAAATTTAATTCTTTTAAATCCATTTATTTGATTTTCCTCGTAAACTATTTATTTTCCGCGAGGAATTCTATTTCTCTACGAATTAACGTTTTTAATCTTGGATTTAAGTTATTCCTCTTCCTAAAAATGTTTAAATACATTTGTATAATATTTTCAACTAAGAAATATTTTTGTTTACTAAAGAGTAGCCATTATGATTTTAATACGAAATTTCGCGAATAATTATTTTCTTACGCGAGGTTTACTCGAATTGCTTTGAAATACCTTTAACAATTTTACGATTTTCTTTTTATCAACTTACAAATTATTTTGGGACATTTTCCCACATTTTGGACCGTGACCCCCTTGGCTCACCCCTACTACATTTTTTTATACACTTCATTTTATTATGTTAAACATTAGATATTTATTTCTTTCTTCATTCATTTTGGTGGATTAATACAAACTTTTCACACTCCTCTCACATTCACTCTTGGCTGAATTTTTGAGGTGAATGTACCTAGTTTTCATCAACTTTTAAGTCACCATTCATTCCATATCTCTTCACATTTTCCTCTTTATTCATTCTTCCATTTTATTTTAGCAAAAGCCTTTTCTTTCTCCCTCTTTTTGGCTGGTGTTCCTGCCCCTTTTCAGCAGCCATTTTCGTCCATAATCAAGCTTTAATCATCCTATTTTTGCCTTCTAAATTAATCGTTATTCCGATCCCTTCGTTAAGGTAATAATCAATGTTATTTTCGATCGTTATTTACCTTGATTCTTTTAGTTTTTCTTATGGTATTTTTGCACCATGCTTTTCTTGTGTTGAAGGATTTTTGAATGATCCCGAAGCCGACGAATTTATAATCGACTCAAATTTGGGTTAGAGGTAACGTCGATGTTACTCGGTATTTCATGATTTTAATTGTGTATTTGCATGTATAATTTTTATATTTCATTTTTGACAATATAATGTATGTCTTATAATCTGGGAAATTTTTAAAAGTTGAAAATTTGCATGTTTCAATATTTTTATCGCTTTTACGAGATTAACGATTAAATTGTTATATTAATTTGTAAAATCGTAATAATCGGCCTAAACATGTAATATATGTTTATATTCTGGAAAAATTTTGTTTTTGATGATTTTTAATAATTTAGTATTTTTATGATATTTTTGATATCGATTATTGAATTATTACCGTTATCTGACAAAAACGATTAAAAGCCGATTTTTAGTTCTAGTACCTAAACATTTTATTTTAATCTGATTTTTGACGTTGTGAAACTTTCTGATAAAATAGAATTTTCTGAATTTGTTTCATAATTTTTCGGAATTGTTAAGTGGATGAATTAATTAATCACTTTAAATCATCGTTTATCGTTAAAACCGTGTTTGTCGTTTAAATTCTCGATTTCTGGTCTTTGGTTTAAATCTGGAAAAATTATGATTCTGATGGTTTCTTAATAAAATGTATTTTTATGGTTTTTAGTGCTTTAATAAAATGTTAGGAACGATAAGTTTTATCAATGGAATCGTTAATTGTGAAAACGGGTTTTAAAGACGGTTTTGATGGGATTTATTAAAGATGGAATTTTTAGAATTCTGGAAAAATAGTATTTTCTGGAAAATCATGATTTTTAATCTTAATAATAATTTTTGGATATTAATACTTAAATCGTTTTGTAATTACTATTTTTATTAATCGTTATTGTCGAGATTAGACGATTAACGAGAAAACGCTTTAAAAACCGAGTTTTAGGATTCTGGAAAATTTTCTTTTCTGGACAGAATGTCCATAAATATCCTTTAGCTATTTTATGTAATTTTTGTACTATTTATTAAAGTGTTTAATTAATAAGTATTGATTTTTGGACAAATTATGATTTATCGTTAAAATGCTTCGTATTACCTAAAAAAATTATTTTTTTTCCAGCTATTTTGAAAATATTTAAATCTGAAACAATAAGAGTTAAATCATCCCTTAACATATTCTAAATATATTCAATGGTTTAATTAAATAAAGGACGTTAAAAGATTTAATTTGACATTTGCCGTAAAATCCTATTTGTAATTGTATTGTCGTAACTAATAATAAATAGGGAATTTTAGCTTTGTAAATTTTGAAAACACCCTGATTAGTATTATTAAAAATTTTAAGACATTTTTAATCATTTTATACACTTGTACGATATTTCAATAACTTCATAAACTCAAATGTTTTTACTTTAATAATTAATATCGTTAAGGCCGAAAGTATTAATTTTATAAATCTATATCGTTTACTAAAAATGTGGTATTAGTATGAACTAATATTTTCGCTATTTCGATATAATGCTATTTTTAGTAAGGTTTCTAAAAATAGAAGTTTCCTAAAATAGAAAGTTTCCTCTTTTGGATAGTGATCCTTTTCTTTTGTTCTCTTACTATTTATAATGATTATATATTTTGAATATCGATAATGACTTTGTTTTGGAGTTATGGAATAAGGACAAGTGTGTGAGGTTAGAGTAATATAATCTGGGGTTTACGTTTTTGCCATCAACTATAAGGCTGGTGTGTCTTTATGGGGCACACTGGTTGTTGAACCGAGCATATATGATGTTCGGGAGTGTGTGTATATTTTCTTAAGCTCGTGCCTCGCATTTTAAGACGCCGTCGGGTTGAACTGAGTATTTATGGTGCTCGGGAGGGGTGTACATATCATCTTAAACTAGGGCCACACATTTATAAGTCGCCGTCCTATTATGGTTGAGTAGCCTAGTTAGAGATCTAGGTTTGATTTGTTTGAACTAAGTTCTCGAAGCTAGTTTTAGTATTCTCCTAGTGAAAGTCGAGCCGTCTACACTAATCCTATCCATAACACCATTTTGAATATTTTATTATTATCGGTATAACTTGGTTCGCAGGTTGGCAAATGTTTTATGTTTTCTCCGGAAAACTCATTTTTTTATTATATTGTTTCGATACGTGAAATTCTTCGCTGAAAGCTTATTTTTATTATAATTTTTTAGTATTTTCCGTTTTTACTATTTTTCTATAATAGTAATTACAGTTTTAAAATCCTGTTATACGGCTGGGAGAACGTTGACGTTGCTCCCCACTGATTGTGGCTGTTATGTTTTAAACATGGCAGGTAGAGATGGCAATGGACCGGATCTGGACCGGGTCCATTAGGATCCGGACCCGGATCCGGACCCGGATCCGGACCCGGATCCGTCAAAATTACCCTAGACCCGAACCCGACCCGGACCCGGCCGGGTCCAAAATTTTAAGACCCGGATCCAGACCCGCCGGATCCGGTTCGGGTCCGAGTCTACCCGAGGGTCTCACTATTTTATTTTATTTTGTCCTACATTCCAAATTTCTTCCAAATTTCAAATTTTGCCGGTATTTTTTATCGCGTACAAAATTTTCTACGACATACATTGTACTAAGAAATTAAACACTCTTACAAACTCATTCATAACGGTCTTAGGAAATCTTGAATGAACATTGAAATGGTGAGGAAAGAAGTGAGAGAGTGAGTTAGTTTAGTAATTTAGTTGTTTGCTAGCGTTTTTGCGTATGTATGTTGGTAGATTTTTGTTTGTTTTTTTTTAATTAAAGTGCCGGGTCCACGGGTCGGGTCCGGGTCCAGTATTTCAGACCCGGACCCGGACCCGGTTTTCAAAAATAAGATCCAGACCCGAGCCGGATCCGCCGGGTCTACAAAAATGAGACCCAGACCCGACCCATATGGGTCCGACCCGTCGGGTCTGGACCGGGTCCTGGACCCGTTGCCATCCCTAATGGCAGGTATATGTGTTTTCCTTCAGGTGGGCTAGCGAGCAGTTATGGATCCTGCTTGTTTTAATCAGATCACTGTATTATGGATTGTTAAAATCCTTTTTATGGATTTTATTTATTTATTTATTTTGTAGCCATTTTTATTTTATGGCTTATGTATTGACTTACCATTATTATTTAATCAAAACATAGCTACAGTGTGTTATAAGCCCACTTTTACAGTGTTTCCGCCACTGTATTGCGTTAGAATTTCTAGGGGATTACAATAACTGACTTCTACATTGGATAACTACGTAAAATCAAATACTAATATTTTAAAATAGATATATTTGAATTTCATCTCAATACAATAACACGAGTTATTCATTACGATAACTGAATTTTTACATTAGAATAACTACGTAAAATCAAATAACATTATTTTAAAATTAATTATATTTGAATTACATCTCAAAACAATAACACAAGTTATTCATTACAATAATTGTGTTTCCCTATTGAAATAAATACATAACATTATTCTAAAATTGATTATATTTGAGTTTCATCTCAATACAATATAACACAAGTTATTCAATACAATAACTGAGTTTCTATATTAGAATAACTACATATCTACATTGGAAAGACTACATATCACATGATAAAATTATTATTCTCAATAAACAACTGAGTTTGCTATAAAATAACTATGTTTCTTCGTTAAATAATCATGTTTGTACATTGAAATAACAATAAAACTGAGGAAAAATTTGTTTTGGTGATCAAGTGAGTTTTAATCTCAGCTGTTAATCATGTGAGATCCAATGGTCCTTAAAAAAAGGTAAAATGTACAAAAAAATGGTAAATGTCTCTCTCTCTCTCTCTATAGATCTCTCAATTTCAATTATCTATTTCTGTATTTTGAATCTTTCTTACAAACAATTATCTATTGGTTTTTGTAGGTTCACTATGGATTTTACTTTACTTACCATAACACCACGCCACGTCGTGGAGTTGTAAATACTATCAGACGAGCGAAGAAGTTGTTCGGGTTAGACGTGAATACGTGATAATGATTGGACATTCAATCTGAGGGGCGATGCATGTCGTTTGTGCCCTTATCTCAAGGAATGAGTGTTACATTCTTTTGCAGTTATCTATTTTCCGTATTTTAGATATTTCTCACAATCAAGTGTAATTATTTTAATTTAAGTATTTCTCACAATCAATTCTAATTATTTTAAACGCAACAAAACTAAACGGTTTATTTTATTATTATTAATGACAATTTGATGAACTTGATCGGATATCTTTGATATAAAGATTGAAATGATATGTTTAAGTTAATAGAGTACTCCGTATTAATTTTTGTTTTTGATTTTTGTAGGTTGCAGTTTCTCGGAGAATACATACAAAGATCATGTAGAATTGCAATATCTAACAAGTTATGCTTTTTAAAGTTTTTTTGTGATTTTTACTTTAATTTTAAAACATACGGAGAAATCTTTTGTAATTAGGGAAATTGATTAATTATGTATTAAATATAATTAGTAATTATATTTCAAAGTCATCATTTTTATCTGGATAGATTTCATTTTGCACATAAAGCTTACAATTTATTTTATTCCATCTAATTTTTTTAATGAAAAATATTTATCTTTTAAATGTTGCTAAATACGGTATGAATAAAAAATTCACCAAAAAAATCTTTTAATAGATTGGTCAAATCTTTTATATTTTACGGTATATCTTTATTATATTAATGAACAGAAAATGTATGGTATGAAGTACGAGTAATATTTAAATGATGCATTGGAACATTGACATTTGAAGAACCAATAAAAAAATTGAGGCAAAATTTGGGTTTGAACCAATAAACAAGGAATACCATCGGACTTTATTGTTAATTTACTCTTTGAATCATACTCGGTCATTGTTATTGAGTCTTTATTCTAATTACGGACTATTTAATTTAAGTTGTGTTTTTTCATTCAACTAACCTTATAAATAACGATTTAATGTTACATAGTAACAACGTATTGCTAATAGTTTCTTTTTTCAACCTCGTGATTTTATCACAAGTTTTAGACTAGTTGGTAATATTCCTGGCTTTAGCTGTGAGCTATTAAGCAAGTGTATTACGGTCTACTGTTGTACTGTTATCTCCGCAACAGTGAATTTCGTCTCCTTGTCGGTGGAGACGTAACCAGTGATTTTGTTGGTGCACAACGTAAATCTGTGTGCCAGTTTATTATTGTTTGCTATTTTTTTCTTCTAACATAATTAACAAACCGTTGGTAATGGGACCGTTATAACAGGTGGCATGGCGTAGTTCAATTATGACATGTGTAATATGCACAGCGGAATTTTGAAGTGGTTTGGTCTCACACTTTGAGACCCACGTCCACCATTCCTCTTATTCACGATTACAAAATATTTAAAAACTCTACCCAACGATTGATACCAATCGACTTAGTCACAATTCCTCTAGAATATGTCTTCTTCATTAAGATGGATGTAGCAGCTTTCATCTGCAATAAACAAGAATTACGACAGTAGTAAAATTAAATTAGAACACGATTAAGTATAAAGTATTTTTGTGACTAATTCCAACCTTTCGAAAAATTACAAAAATAATTTTGACTCGAAATAATTTTGCTAACAATGTTAAATCGCAGTAGAAGATTGTGTTTTACAAAAAAAATTCGAGATCTATTTAGGGGTCGTTTGGTTCGAAGTAATGGAATGGATTGGAATGGAGTGTGATTCTACGAAGAATTGGAGTTAGATACGCGTACTTGTTTGGTTCGAGTTTGGAATAGGTTGTATTTATATTAAACTGGATTGAAATTGGAAACTTGAGGTTGGGGTAGGGGATGAGATTCCAAAGGATTAGGATTCTAACTTCATTCCTAAATGCTCCAACCAAACATTGGAATGGACCGAATCCATTGAATCCATCCAAAACCTTCAACCAAATACCCCATAAATAGACTCCAAAAACGTGTCAAGCTAGGAATAATAATTCCAAGTCAAAAATAATTTTACCATATTTTAGAAAATATGGGATACTACAAAAAATATTATGGAATAAAATCTAATACTCCCTCCGTTCCAATGAATTGTTTGCCTTTTCTTTTGGCACCAAGGTTAGGGGAACCAATGAGGGAGTGACATGTAGAGCAAAACTCATGAGAATGATCAAATTGCATATAAAAAACATTCCTAAAATAGAAAGACAAACAATTCATTGAGACGCCCCAATATGGAATAGGCAAACAATTCATTGGAACGGAGGGAGTACAAAATAGATATTCTAATATAACTAAACAAGGAATCAAGAGAACACTTTGATCACAATCAATATATATATATTTTAGGCTTTTTTCGAGCGATCTCATTGGTCCGTTCCATCAAACCTCAAATTAGGAAAGTATGATAAATAAATAAAAAAATCAATTAAAGAATCTTTTGATTATTACAATATATATTTAATCTATTATATTAATGTGATGTTTTACAATTCTGACGTAAAAACTTTTAGAGTTCATTTTTTTAAAATATTATCGTAAAATAAATTATAAAAATGAAATAATTAGATTCGTGGTAAAAAAATGCTTTCATTAGAGTATAAATTTCATATCATTTGTTTCACATTATGTGATGAATTTATGACATATAACAGTTTTAAAATTATCCCACATCGACAAATTATAATATGATGATGAAATTCTATGTTATAAATAAAGAGTAATAATTCGTTCTTCGATATCTAACAAAAGTCTTTTGAATCTCAAAAAAAGTTTCTAAGACTATAAACTTAAGTAATTATCCTACATCGAGATGATGAAAATTTTATATTATAAATAAGAGTAATCATTCGGTTTTAAATATTGACTAAGAAAAACTTTTAAATTATCCCACATCGAAAAATTATGATGGGGTATTGGGGTGATAGGAATTGTATATTATAAATATTAGTAATCATTCGGTTTTAAATATCGATCAAAACACTTTTGATATATAATACATTATTAATAAGATTAATGATGTATTTTTTTAATCTTAAAAAGAGCTGATGGAAGACTATAAACTTAAATAAATTATCTCACATCGAAAAACATGATAAGTTGATGAATTCTATGTCATAAATAAAACCAATCCTTCGTTATTAAATATCAATCAAAAAAACTTTTAAGTCTTAAAAAGTCTCTTAATAAGACTACAAACATAAGTAAAAATAATCTCACATCGAAAAATTATAACAAGGTGACAAAACTTTATATTATAAATAATACTCCGTAGTAATCATGTGCTCTTAGATATTAACCCAAAATATTTTGAGTCTTAAAATATATATTAAGACTATAAACTTAACTTAAAAAATTATAATACGTTTATGAAATTCTATATTATAAATAAAATTTTAAAAAATTCTTTAGACATCAACGAAGTTAAGTATTTCTCCTGTTTTGGTAAAAATTTACCGGGTTTAGATTTGAGGTGTGGGTTAAAGCGATCGAACTAACTCGTACAAATTGATAGACGAATTAAATCTACAAATGCGAAAGTACGGAAAGAAAGCAAGGGGACACAAGAATTAGTGACGCGGAAACCCAATGTGGGAGAAACCGCGGGAGGAGTCGGAATCCCGCCAAAGTATCAACTATGAATGAAATGAAAGAATAAAGAATACAAATATCAACTTCGGATTATCGGGGGCTAAGTTTTGCTAGTATGCTTTGTGGTACGGAGTTGAAGTATATTGAAGATGAGTTGAATGATCCCTGCGTTGTTATCGTTGCCCTTATATCTATCCTTCTTCCCCTTAGTCGTTGTCTATAACTTCTCCCTTCCTTTTCTACTGACTACTCTCCTCCTCTGGTGGAATTGCTCCTAAAATTTAGGGAATTGTTGGTGTGACCGGATCTTTTGCTCTTGGAGTAGGGTTTTCCTTGCTTGTTGGGGTTGCTCTTGTTATTGGGTTATTTCTGGCCCATCTCAGGAGTTAACTGCTGTTTGGCCTATACTTGTTGTCTAGTCTTCGGGTTGGCTTGTTGACTCCAATTTGTGTTAAACTTACGACTTTCGTGACCTTTGATATGCTTCGTAATTTTTCCGCTCTCGATCCCTTGACTTCTTGACTCTTGACTTTTGATTTGAGGAGTGCCACGTCATCTCTAAAGACGTAAATTTTATCCCAAACAATTGCTCCCAAATTTCCGACTAAGTTCATCTTAGGCGGGAATTTCCGTTTGTGCACATAATTCTGATGACGATTTTTCAATGTAGTGTTTGTCCCTCAATCTACTTCTCTTGTTTCCATAAATGACTCTTCCCCTCCCCTCATTATTACTCACGTTTTCCCACGCCACCTCCTCATCAATACTTGTTTTCCCCCTCCCTCTCTACTCACTTCTGCTCCCTCTATCTCTCTCTAAAATCCGAACCCTTTTCAAAATTCAAACCATTTTCGTCTTCCCGATTCTTGCTGCTCATTGCCGTCGTCGTGCTTGATCAGGTGACTTTCTTCTCTCCTTACTCATTTCTTTCATCTTTTCCATGGCTCCCAAGCTGAACCGTAACAAATCCCCTCTTTGTTCTTCTCTTTCTTCGCCGTCGTTGCCGACGGCATTTACTCCCTCCTCTATTCTGGGTGTGACACACTCTTGTGACTCCAACTTCTCAGAGGATGACCTTCCTCTTGTCAGAGAAATCTTTGGTTTTGGCGAAGGGGTAGAAATTCATATCCCTTCTCCGGGGCAACGAGCGGACTTCATCCGACCTGGATGGGTCTGCATGTATGCTTACCCATTCCTCCTGGGCTTGCGCTTCCCCTTACCTTCCATCGTTCAAGAACTTCTGTCCTACTATCAATTCGCCCCTTGTCAACTGGCCCCCCACACCTGGCGGGTTCTGCTGTCCTTCTGCGTCTTAAATTGTCGTCATCGGAGGAATTTCTCCTTAGGCGACGTCTGCGGCATATTCCAAGTGAGGCCCTGTGTGGCAAAAAATACTTTGTTAAAATATTTGATCTGTTCTGGATTTCTTTCTGCTCAGGGGAGCGGAATACCCGAATTTTACCTCTGCTCAAGGGAACAGAGTGTTTTGAACTTGTTTTTTATTGTACTCGTTTGCTTACTTTGCGGTGTTTCTGTGTTTGTTTTGGTTGTTGTCAGCTGTTGTGTGCATGCCTTTGTCTGTGTGGTCGACCTTTGATGGTTGGTGGCCTGGAGTTCTGTTTACCCACTCAGTCGGAGGTGCCTCGCTTTGCGTGGGTGCTGAGTGGCGCAGGAGACTTGTAATGTCCTGGTTGTAGGCACTCAGCACAAGACGCACGCCCTCTGTAGGAATGATACACTCCACCAGATCAATTGCCCATATTAGTTGAAAAGGTAATTGATAAAAGACGAAAAACCCGTCATGTTTGGAAGTATTGGTGGGAAAGAATAACACCTTCGAAATGTGGGAAGGGAAAAATCAATTTTGTAGGTGCGTAAAAAGAAATAAATAGAAACATGTGACAGGAAACTCAAAGAATGTGAAAAAAAAATTAGGTTTTGAAAACATACGAAAGGGGTTTCAAAATTTTGAGATAAAAGAAAATGGGTTAAGTTTTTAGGCTATGTGAAAATCTGATTAAATTTTGAGGCATATGAAAATGAGCTAAGTCTTAAATTTTGGAAATGTGAAATATCAAATTCTATCTCAAATGTCAAAAAATTTGCAACCAAAAGAACATTTTGAAGGGTAAAGTAGAGTTAAAAAGACAGAAGATGTGATTACCTGAGCTCTAGTGGAGGTGTATCTGGCGAATTGAATGCCTTATTTCTGGTGACAGTGGCCTATGCTCCTGGTGATTTTTTCTCAGAAGAAGTACTTTTTCAAATGCACTATGTTCCAAGGTTTTTGGATGATTTCCCCTTCCATGGTCATAAGTTGATATGCTCCGTTTCCAACTATCCTCTCTACTTGGTAGGGTCCCTCCCAAGTGTAGGCGAATTTCCCCGCCTGCTGATTTCTGGTGTTCTGGAATACTCTTCTGAGGACCAGATCTCCTTCCTGCAGGACTCTGACTTTGACATTCTTGTTTTAGCTTCTGGCGACTGTCTGCCTGTAGGAGGCCATTCTGATCTGGGCATCAGTTTTGAGTTCATCTATGGTGTCTAAGCTGTTTGCCATTTCAACCTAGTTTCTTTCTTCTGTTATGCAGCCAAATTTGTGCGTGGGTATCCTCACCTCTGCAGGGATGATCGCCTCAGCACCAAAGACCAAGCTAAAAGGCGTCTGTCCTGTAGCCACCTTAGGTGTGGTTCTGTCGGACCACAGCACCAATGGGAGCTCCTCTGCCCATCTGCCCCCTACTTCCTCCAGCCTCCTCTTCAGATTATCCATCACAATTTTGTTGCTAGATTCCGCCTGACCATTGGACTGAGGATTTCTGGGAGTAGACTTGTTTAGAGCGATATTCCACCTGGCGCAATAGGCCTCCATTTTGTTGCCAATAAACTGGGACCCGTTGTCGCAGACGATCTCTGAGGGAACACCGAACCTGCAGATAATGTTACGTTTAATAAAGGATATAACCTGCTTCTCAGTCACCTGAGGGAACGCTTCTGCTTCTATCCACTTGGAGAAGTAGTCGGTCATTGCAAGCATAAAGACTTTATTTCCTGGTGCCCTTGGCAGTTTGCCCACAATATCCATTCCCCACTTCATGAAGGGCCAAGAAGAGATTATTGGATGTAACGATTCTGCTGGCTGGTGATTGACCGGTGCATGTCTTTGGCAGGCGTCGCATTTTTTAACATACTCTCTGGCGTCCCTGCGCATTGTTGGCCAATAGTAGCCTTGGCGAAGTGCTTTGTTGGATAGACGACTCTTGCCCCCTGCATGATTTCCACATTCTCCCATGTGGAGATCATGCATTACCATCTCTGCTTCCTCCTGGCTTAAGCACCTTAGGTATGGTCCGGCGGTCGATCTTTTGAATACTACACCATCAATGAGGGTATATCTGGATGCTTTCATCCGGAAACTTCGGGCTTCTCTTTTGTCTGTCGGTAGAATATCATCTTGCAACCAATCCTTGTAGGGTTTTCTCCAGTCGGAGATTTCCTCCTGTTCTGCTGTGGTGCTGCAGATCCTTGCTTCTTGAAACCATTGCAGTCCCTGATCTGGTGAATCCCCTTCTGGTGTCCCCCGTTCTTGTGCACCTTTCCAGATTGCTGGCTCCAGCACATGGACTATGGGTATGGTGGATACGTCTCCCGATTTGAAGGTTGCTCTTAGAGTAGCTAAGGCGTCCGCTTCCACGTTCTGATCCCTTGGAACTTGGCTGATTGAGAATTCTGTAAACCTTAGGGAGAGATCTTTTGCCACCTCAAGGTAAGCCATCATCTTGGAATCCTTTGCTGCGTATGAGCCATTCATATGGTTGACTATCAGCTGGGAGTCACCATATACCTCCAATTGCTTGATTTTAAGATCTATGGCCAGCTGGAGACCTAAGATTAGCGCTTCATATTCTGCTTCATTGTTCGTTGTTCGGAACTCGCATCGTACTGCTTGGACTATGAGGTCTCCCTGAGGTGACTTGAGTACCAATCCCGCTCCGGATCCTCTCATGTTTGAGGCGCCGTCTACGTTAAGCCTCCACACTTGTTCGCCCTTGTCTTCTTCCAAGAGAGTGATGTCTTTCTATGCTTGTGTCTGCAGTGTCGGACTGAAGTCGGATATGAAATCTGCTAACGCTTGAGACTTGATTGCTGTTCTGGGGACAAACTTCAAATCAAAGCCATTCAAGTGCATGGACCATTTCGCCATCCTACCTGACAACTCGGGTTTTCTCATAATAGTTTTTAGTGGGTAGTTTGTTATTACAGATATAATATGTGATTCAAAATAAGGACGCAGTTTATATGACGTCGTAACGAGTGCAAGTACAAGTTTCTCAAGGGACGTGTACCTAGTCTCTGCAGGAAGCGGAGACTTACTGACATAGTAGACGGGATGTTGCGCTCCTTCATGTTCCCTTACCAACACCGCACCAACCGCCACCTCAGTCACCGATAGGTACAGAAAGAGCGGCTCTCCAGGTTCCGGCTTTGACAGAAGTGGTGGAGTACTCAAGTAGTGCTTTAGCTCCTTGAATGCTTTCTCGTGCTCTTCAGTCCAATCAAATCTTTGAGCCTTCTTCAGGATATCATAGAATAAACGGCATCTGTCTGAGGATCTGGAGATGAACCTATTCAAGGCGGCAATTCTTCCAGTCAACCGCTGCACATCTTTCGGTTTCTGTGGAGACTCCAACTGCAGGATGGCTTTGATCTGCTATGTACTGGCTTCGATTCCCCTCTGGGTGACCATGTACCCCAGGAATTTTCCACAGGATACCCCGAACGTGCACTTGGAAGGATTCAACTTCATCTTGTACTCCCTCTGGGTGTTGAAGGCGTCTTCCAGATGTGTCGTGTGCTGTGAGGCTTGCTTGGACTTGACGACCATGTCATCGATATATACCTCCATGGTATCACCAATTTGCTTCTTGAACATCATGTTGACCAGCCTCTGGTAGGTAGATCCTGCATTTTTCAGACCAAAAGGCATAACATTGTAGCAATAGATACCTCTCTCAGACCTGAAGGCGGTTTTCTCCAGATCGGCTGGATGCATCTTGATTTGGTTGTATCCGCTCCACGCATCAAGGAAAGTCAGCATTTCATGGCCTGCTGTGGCGTCCACCATGGCGTCTATGTGCGGCAGAGGAAATGGGTCTTTTGGGCATGCCTTGTTTAAATCGGTGAAGTCGACGCACACTCTCCACTTGCCATTCTTCTTTGGAACTACCACCACGTTGGACAACCACTCTGGGTATTTTACCTCCCTGATTTTACCAGCAGCCAGCAGGTTATCCACCTCCTGATTGATAACTTGATTCCTCTCTAGAGCAAACTTCCTTCTTTTCTGCTGGATTGGTTTGTAGCTCGGGTCCACGCTTAACCTGTGGGTTATGATACTCGGATCTATTCCTACCATATCATCATGGGACCAAGCAAAACAATCCATGTTAGTTTTTAATAATTCAATAAGGTTTTGTCGGGTATTACCTGTGCACTCTGATCCGATCAACACTTTTCGTTCAGGGTGTTGTTTGTCTAGGTTGACTTCATCTATCTCCGCCTGAGGGGGTTCGAGATACTCTTGCAGAGGTAGGTGAAGGCTCTGTAGTTGCTATGCTGGAGGACTTGCCGTCTTCTTCAGCGCCACTCTGTAGCAGTCTTTGGCCTCCCTCTGGTCACCGCTGATCTTCTGCACTCCCCAAGGCGTGGGGAACTTTAGGCATTGGTGGTAGGTGGAGGTGATGACCTTCATCTCATGTAACCACGGTCTTTCTAGGATCACGTTGTAAGTGGAAGGACCGTCAATGACCAAATACCGTACTTGCTTGTGCACCCCTCCAGCATAGGTGAGAATCGTAATCTCTCCCAGGGAGTATTTGGTTTCCCCACTGAAGCCTACGAGGGGGACCGCTTTTCAGCTCAGGTCCTCTTCGCTGAACCCCATGTTCTGCAAAGTCTCTAACATGATAAGGTTGACAGAGCATCCGGTGTCCACCAGTATTTTCTTCACAGTGTAGTTCCCTATGGAGAGCGTGATGATTAGGGCATCGTGGTGGGACTCTGGAGAGGGTTCCGCATCAGATTCATCAAAGGAGACGGCTGGAAGGTCTTGACAGCTGATTCTGCAGGAGTGCTCTGGTCTGTCTCCTCTGGACTGGGAAGCGTGCCTTTTGGCTGCCGAATAAGTTAGGCCACACAATTCCGATCCTCCTGTGATTACATTGACGATTCTGGTGCACAGTGGAGGAGGTGAGGGCAACACTTGGTTTGCCGCATTTATCCTGCTGGAACTTCTGGATACCAGGTGATCTAGGTTTCCCTGATCGTAATGGAACTTCACTTCCTTTCTGAGGAGGACACACTCTTCGGTGTTGTGCCCGATGTCATCATGGAACTCACACCTCTTGCGGGCGTCTCGTCAATCGTTGGCATACTCCTGTCTTCTGGGCCACCTGACTTTGTGCCCCAACTCCTTTAGGGCCCTGAGTAGACCAGCAAGGTTGGTAGAGAACCCATACTCGCTTATTTTAGGTGGGAGTGCTGGGCTCTCCTTCCAATCTTTTTCATCAGAGAACTTGTGCACATTTCTGTCGTAGGGCTTGGATCTTTCGCCTCTATTCTCTGTTGGTGCCTTCCTGGAGACATGCTCAGAACCATATGTAGCCCTTCTAGGGCCCGAATCTTCCTCCAATCTGATGGCTGCCATTGCTTTGGTTTGCACATCTTCGAATGTAGCGCATGGATATTTGGTGAGATGTTTGTAAAGATCCGAATCCTGGAGGAGTGGCTACTATGGCAGTGGCTACGTTGCATCTGGGAATAGTCACTTTCTCCCTGTTGAATCTGTTGTAGAAATCTCGTGTAGACTCCTCGAATTTCTGCACCACCCAGTATAGATCGCTAGTCTATTTTTCTGGCTTCCTGCTGCTGGCGAACTGTTGGTTGAAGGCATTAACCAGATCAGCAAAGGAGGTGATACTTCCGTTCGGCAGACCAACGAACCAGTGGAGGGCTGCCCCTGAGAGGGTGGAATCAAACCCTTTGCACATGCAAGCTTCCTTCAGAGGCCCTGTGGCGGTTACCACCATCATTTTTGCTTGTACTGGTTGATGTGGTCTAGGGGGTCTGCAGTGCCATCATAGAGCGTCATGGCTGGTGGCACAAAACCTTTGGGCACAGCAACGCAAGCCAGGTCGTCAGTGAAGGGCGAGTCTGCATAGCTGTCTCTGGCTGCTCTCTCCAGGGGGCGGGGCATTCCAGGGATTTTGCTGATCAGGTCCCTCAGCTTCTTCAGTTCTTGGTACTGCTGATCTGCAGCACTGTTTGTTCCTGCAAGAGGGTTAGGAGCAGGTGGGAAGAAACTGAAAGGGGTACTCCCTGCCTGAGGCCCTCCAAGGTGGCGACTGCTCGGGGGTGGAGGTGGAAGAGACATAGTCACTGCAGGCTCAGGCCGCCATCCTGATGCCATCTGGGGTGAGCTCTGGACGGCCAGACCGCTTCAAGGTAAGGGCTAGCAACCATGGGGTTGACTGTTACTCTCAGCTGCCATCCGGAAGCTTGCTAACTGGGGGTAGGGGCTCTTCCCAGATCTGGTGGGAGTCGGTTGTTGGCTGGGGTGTGCACTCCTGGCGAACTTACTGGCGGCCATTCTGATGCCTGGTGAACGGAGGTACCTGCAAGAGACAACGGATTAGCTTCCCGGTTCTCGAGGCTAAAGAAAGGATTACCTGTGACGTAGGGTCCGCCAGGGGTAGGGCCATGAGTCAAGTAGCTTATTCCTCTGGGTATCATGAGGACCAACTCCAAATCCAAATCTAGTCTGGTGACCAATTCCTGAGGGAATGACTTGGAAATTTGCCCACTGGTGATAGACTCTCTGTGGGAGCTTGGCGTTTCCTCAGGCGTCGTGAACAGGATCTCGGGTGATGACTTGACCGGTACAGGTGGTGGTTTTGATGCCGCCTTCATCTGAGCCTTGATGTCCCGGTTGTCCTTCTGCAGGGTCTTCACCGCCTGGCGCAAAGTGTTGATCCCCTGGAGTATCTCCATCATGGGATCCGGTGCCAGCGGAGCTCTGGAAGCGTCCCGAATAACCCTCCATGAGCCGTCGCCTTAGATGGTGCCCCCTCTCTACTGGCTGCGAAAGGGTTTAACGTCTTTGATGTTGAGGACCCCTGTGGTGGTTTCGAGGCGCTCAACATATGCCCCGCCACCTGGCTAACTGGAGTCGCCTGGGTGGATAATATGATGAGCGGTCCGGTCGTTCTTGAGGAAGGTGTTCCTCCATCAGACTGAGTGGAGGCGTTTTGACTGTTGGCGAGATCTTGGCTGGATCCAGACATGTCGACACGTAAGCTTTGCTGCGTGATTTGGCTAGCAAACGATCACTTTGCCCCACGGTGGGCGCCAAATTGTTTTGGTAAAAATTTACCAGGTTTAGATTTGAGGTGTGGGTTAAAGCGATCGAACTAACTCCTACAAATTGATAGACGAATTAAATCTACAAATGCGAAAGTACGGAAAGAAAGCGAGGGGACACAAGAATTGGTGACGCGGAAACTCAATGTGGGAAAAACCGCGGGGGAGTCGGAATCCCGCCAAATTAAAGTATCAACAATGAATGAAATGAAAGAATAAAGAATACAAATATCGACTTCGGATTATCGGGGGCTAAGTTTTGCTAGTATGCTTTGTGGTACGGAGTTGAAGTATATTGAAGATGAGTTGAATGATCCCTGCGTTGTTATCGTTGCCCTTATATCTATCCTTCTTCCCCTTAGACGTTGTCTATAACTTCTCCTTTCCTTTTCTTCTGACTACTCTCCTCCTCTGGTGGAACTGCTCCTAAAGTTTAGGGAATTGTTGGTGTGACCGGATCTTTTGCTCTTGGAGTAGGGTTTTCCTTGCTTGTTGGGGTTGCTCTTGTTATTGGGTTATTTCTGGCCCATCTCAGGAGTTAACTGATGTTTGGCCCATATTTGTTGTCTAGTCTTCGGGTTGGCTTGTTGACTCCAATTTGTGTTAAACTTACGACTTTCGTGACCGTTGATATGCTTCGTAATTTTTCGCTCTCGATCCCTTGACTTCTTGACTCTTGACTTTTGATTTGAGGAGTGCCACGTCATCTCTAAAGACGTAAATTTTATCCCAAACATCTCCCACATCGAAAAATTGTGACGAGGTCACAAATTTGTAGTCCTGAGTTAAAAAAATGTCTTAATAAGACGACAAACTTAAAATTATCCCACATCGAAACAATTAAAATAAGTTACGGTAATGATTCTATATTATAAATAAGACTACAAATTTTAGTTAAATTTATCCCACATCGACAAATTATAATAAGATGATGAATTTATATATTATAAATAAGACTATTTATTTGTTCTGAGATTCTTAGATATCAATCAAAATCTTTTGAGTCTTAAAGAAACTCTTAAGACTATAAACTTAAGTAAATTATCCCACATCGAAAAATTATACCCCTCTCTTTTGAGTCTTTAAACACTCTTAAGGCTATAAACTTAAGTAAATTATATATCCCACATCAAAAAATTATACTCCCTCCGGTCACTATTTTTTGCATCATTTCATTAAAATACCCCTTACAAATATTAAGGTAATGGAGACAAAAATAGTGAACGAAGAGAGTATAATAAGACGATGGAATTCTATTATATAAATAAAAGTAGTCATTTCTCCAAATTATGATGAGTGATTAAATTCTATATTATAAATAAGATTAATAATTCGTCCTAAAATTCTTAATAAGACTACAAATAAAGTTAAATTAGATTATCACATATCGAATTTTTTTAATAAGTGTATCTATATTATAAATAAGACTACAAATTTTAGTTAAATTATCCCACATCGACAAATTATAATAATAATACTAATTATTTGTTCTTAGATATGATATCAATCAAAATCTTTTGAGTCTTCAAAAAACTCTTAAGACCATAATAAGATGATAAAATTTTATTGTAAATAAAAGTAACCATTTCCCCAAATTATGATTAGGTGATGAAATTCTATATTATAAATAAGACTAATTATTCATCCTTAGATGTCAAAAAAAAACTTTTAGTCTTACAAAAACTATTAATAAGACTACAAATAAAGTTAAATTAAAATTATCACATATCGAAAAATTATAATGAGGTGATATAATTCTACGTAATCTTTCATTCTTAGTTATTAACGAACAATCTTTTGTACTTAAAAAAATGTATTTATTAAAGCTCATAGTTAATGTATAATTATCCCGCATCGAAAAATTAAGATGGTGGGATGGAATTCTATATATTATAAATAAGAGTAATCATGCATCCGTCTTTAAATAAAAGTTCTTAATTAGACTATATCTAAACTTAAGTAAAATTATTCCACGTCGAAAAATTATAATAAAATGGATTTTTCTTATTATATAAATAAGAGTAATCATTCATCAAAAGTATATACTCAAATAAGATGATCAAATTTGATTATATAAATAAAGAGTAATCGTTTATCATTTAACTTAGATATAAAAACAAATTCTTTTAAGTCTTCAAAATAGCTCTTAAAACTATAAACTTAATTAAGTAATTAAATTTTACTTCATCGAATTTTTTTGATGAGGTGATGGACTTTATATCATAAATGAGTAATTTTTCGCTTTTAAATATCAACTAACAATCTTTTGAGTCTTAAAAAACTTTTTAAAAAGACTACCAATAACCTAAAATTATCCCATATTGAAAAAATTAAAATAAGGTGATAGATTCTATATTATAAATAAGAGTAATTGTGCATTTTTCTGGGTCTTAAAAGCATATCTTAAAACTATAAATCTTGAGTAAATTATTCTATATCTAAAAATTATGATGAGGCGATAGAATTTTATATTATATATCAATCAAAAAATTTATTCGCATGTATTCTTTTGAGTTTTAAAATAAGCTTTAAGACTATAAACTTAGTTGAAATTAAGTTTGATTATAATTAATATCATATGATCATCTCATTTATTATAATGATATAGATTGATTAAGTTTCTTATTTAACGAATATACATCATCAATGTAATTAAGTCAATTAACCCGAAACCAATTAACCCGTGCATCGCACGGGCTTTAATCTAGTAGATATAAATTTTAGACAAATTCTAAAAGATAAAGATTGTTTCTAAAAGATAGAGGTTTTATTTTAGACAAATTCTAGTCAAATTAAAATTCAATAAAATACTTTACAAAAATCGAATAGAATATAAATTTCATGAGTTTTATCAAAAAGATATTTTACAAAAAATTTATTTTAAGAATTTTTTTCAAGCTTGCACAATATTTCAAAGCAGTCCTCGTCTTTTAGGCATGTAATAGATTTCCTGTCAAAAGGGAAAATACGGTGGGGTTAATCGTAATATTGCATATAGAAAATTGGTCACACATTTTCGGATTGTATCATTTGAAATTATTATTCAATGAACCGCAAATCATAAATACTTTGACGCCTTAACACATTGTTTGGGATAAATTCCGCGTTCTTAAAGATGACGTGGAATATTCACACGCGAAGAAACTACGGAACAATACTCGAAAGTCAAGAGTCAAAGTCATAAAAGCCGGAAATCCGACACAAGAAAAAGTCAGCAAAGAAGGTAAGGCCCAATACCAATATTGGGCCAATCAACAGCCAAGTACAGAGATGGGCCGGGAACGATCCAACACCGGGAAAAGCCCTATCCTAAGCCAAGGAAAGAGTCAGCAAACAACTTCCTAAAAACTAGGTATAGATCCACCAGAGCAGGAGGGAATCAAGGAAACGAAAGGGAGGGGAGTATAAACCCCAAACGATCACTTTGGAGGAGGTCATTCATCATTCAACACACTTCAACCCCACTTCAGAAAGCCTACTAGAAAATTCAAACCTTCAATAGTTAAAAATTGATACTTTGTATTTCAGTTTACTCCGAGTCGTTCATAGTTGATACTTTGGCGGGATACCGACTCCCCCCGCGGTTTTTCCCAGATTGGGTTTCCGCGTCACCAATTCTTGCGTCTCTTTGTTTTCTTTTCACGTTTCATATTCGTAGGCTCAATTTATTTACTAGTTTGTTGGCCTTAGTTTGATCGCTTTAACCCACAACTCAATTCGAAACCCGGTAAATTTTTACCAAAACAATTTGGCGCCCACCGTGGGGCAAAGTGATCGTTTGCTAGCCAAATCGTGGAGCGAAGTAATTCACGTGTCAACATGTCCGGATCCGGCCAAGATCTTGCCAACACTCCCGCTCAGTCTACCGAAGAAACGCCTTCCTCAGGGATGACAGGCCCGTTCACCACACCGTCCATCCAGGCGACTCCAGTTAGCCAGGCGATAGGGCAAACGCTGAGCGCCTCAAAACCATCTCAGGGGTCCTCAGCGTCAAGGGCATCCAACCCATTGGCAACCAGTGGAGGCGCGACGTCATCTAAGGCGGTGGCTCATGGAGGATTGTTCGGGGACGCCTCCAGAACTCTGTTAGCGCCAGATCCCATGGCAGAGATACTCCAGGGGATCAACACTCTGCGCCAGGCGGTGAAGAACCTGCAGAAGAACAACTGGGATATCAAGGCTCAGATGAAGGCGGCGTCGAAACCACCACCTGTACCAATCCAGTCGTCACCCGAGGTCTAGTTCCCTACACCTGAGGAAACACCAAGCTCCCACAGAGAGTCTGTCACCAGTGGGCAAATTTCCAAGTCATTCCCTCAGGAGCTGGTCACCAGGCTGGATTTGGAGTTGGCACCACCTAGCCAGGCCATGATACCCAGAGGGCTGGGCTACTTGACTCATGGATCTGCCCCCATCGCAGGTAATCCTTTCTTTAGCCTTGAGAATTGGGAGGCTAATCCGTTGTCTTTTGCAGGTACCTCCGTTCATCAAGCACCAGAATGGCCGCTGGTAAGCTCGCCAGGAGTGCACACCCCAGCCAACAACCGCCTCCCACCAGAGTGGGGTAGGGCGCCTACCCCCGGTCAGCAAGCATCCGGATGGCAGCCGAGAGTAACGGTCAATCCCGTGGTCGCCAGTCCTTACCCTGAAGCAGCATGGCCGTCCCAGAACTCACCTCAGGTGGCATCAGGATGGCGGCCCGAGCCTGCAGTGACTATGTCCCTTCCGCCTCCACCCCCGATCAGTCGCCACCTTGGAGGACCCCAGACAGGGAGTACCCCTTTCAGTTTCTTTCCTCCTGCTCCTAACCCTCTTGCAGGAACAAACGGTGCTGCAGACCAGCAGTACCAAGAACTGAAGGAGCTGAGGGAGCTAATCAGCAAAATCCCTGGAATGCCACGCCCCCTAGAGAGAGCAGCCAGAGACAGCTATGCAGACTCACCCTTCAGCGACGATTTGGCTGGCGTTGCTGTGCCCAAGGGTTTTGTGCCACCAGCCATGACGCTTTATGACGGCACTGCAGACCCCTTGGACCATATCAACCAATACAAGCAAAAAATGATGGTGGTAACCGCCACAGGGCCTCTGAAGGAAGCCTGCATGTGCAAGGGGTTTGGCTCCACCCTCTCAGGGGCAGCCCTTCACTGGTTCGTGGGCCTGCCAAATAGAAGTATCACCTCCTTTGCCGATCTGGTCAATGCCTTCAACCAACAGTTCGCCAGCAGCAGGAAGCCAGAGAAGCAGACCAGCGATCTGTACAGGGTGGTACAGAAATTCGAGGAGTCTACGCGAGATTTCCTCAATAGATTCAACAAGGAGAAAGTGACTATTCCCAGATGTGACGTAGCCACCGCCATAGAAGCCTTTCGTCAAGGGCTTCTCCAAGATTCGGATCTTTACAAAGATCTCACCAAGTATCCGTGTGCTACATTTGAAGATGTACAAACCAAAGCAATGGCGGCCATCAGGTTGGAGGAAGATTCGGGCCCCAGAAGAGCTACCTATGGTTCTGAGCATGTCTCCAGAAAGGCACCAGCAGAGAAGAGAGGCGAAAGATCCAAGCCCTATGACAGAAGTGTGCACAAATTTTCTGAGGAGAGGGATTGGAAGGAGAGCCCCGCACTCCCACCTAAGATCAGTGAGTACGGGTTCTCTACCAACCTTGCTGGTCTACTCAAGGCCCTGAAGGAGTTGGGGCGCAAAGTCAGGTGGCCCAGGAGACAAGAATATGCCAACGATCGTCGGGATGCCAGCAAGAGGTGTGAATTTCACGACGACATTGGGCACAACACCGAGGAATGCGTCCTCCTCAGGAAGGAAGTGAAGTTCCATTACGACCAGGGAAACCTGGATCATCTGATATCCAGAAGCTCTAGCAGGGTAAATGCGGCAGATCAGGTGTTGCCCTCGCCTCCTCCACTGTGCACCAGAGTCGTCAATGTGATCACAGGGGGATCAGAATTGTGCGGCCTAACTTATTCAGCAGCCAAGAGGCACGCTTTTTAGTCCAAGGGAGACAAACCAGAATACTCCTGCAGAATTAGCTGTCCAGACCTCCCAGCCGTCACCTTTGAGAAATCTGATGCAGAACCATCTTCAGAATCTCACCACGACACCCTAATCATCACGCTCTCCATAGGAAACTGCACTGTGAAGAAAATACTGGTGGACACCGGAAGCTCTGTTAACCTAATTATGTTAGAGACTCTGCAGAACATGGGGTTCAGCGAGGAGGACCTGAGCAGAAAAGCGGTCCCTCTTGTAGGCTTCAGTGGGGAAACCAAATACTCCCTGGGAGAGATTACGATTCCCACCTACGCAGGAGGCGTAAACAAGCAAGTGCGGTACTTGGTCATTGATGGTCCTTCTACTTACAATGTAATCCTGGGAAGACCGTGGATACATGAGATGAGAGCCATCACCTCCACCTACCACCAATGTCTGAAGTTCCCCACGCCTTGGGGAGTACAGAAGATCAGTGGTGATCAGAGGGAAGCCAAAGACTGCTACAGAGTGGCGCTGAAGAAGACGGCAAGTCCTCCAGCATTGCAACTACAGAGCCTTCACCTACCCCTGCAAGAGTATCTCGAACCCCCTCAGGCGGAGGTAGATGAAGTCAACCTAGACAAGCACCATCCTGAGCGAAAAGTGTTGATCGGATCGGAGTGCACAGGTAATACATGACAAAACCTCATTGAATTATTAAAAACTAACATGGATTGTTTTGCTTTGTCCCATGATGATATGGTAGGAATAGATCCAAGCATCATAACCCACAGGCTAAGTGTGGATCCAAGCTACAAGCCAATCCAGCAGAAAAGGAGGAAGTTTGCTCCAGAGAGAAATCAAGTTATCATCCAGGAGGTGGATAACCTGCTGGCTGCGGGAAAAATCAGAGAAGTAAAGTATCCAGAATGGCTATCCAACGTGGTGGTAGTCCCAAAGAAGAATGGCAAGTGGAGAGTGTGCGTCGACTTCACCGATTTAAACAAGGCGTGCCCAAAAGATCCCTTCCCTCTGCCGCACATAGATGCCATGGTAGACGCCACAGCAGGCCATGAGATGCTGACCTTCCTTGACGCGTGGAGTGGGTACAATCAAATCAAAATGCATCCGGCAGATCAGGAGAAAACCGCCTTCAGGTCCGAGAGAGGTATCTATTGCTACAATGTTATGCCTTTTGGTCTGAAAAATGCAGGATCCACCTACCAGAGGCTAGTCAACATGATGTTCAAGAAGCAAATCGGCGATACCATGGAGGTATATATTGATGATATGGTTGTCAAGTCCAAGCAAGCCTCACAGCACGCAGCGCATCAAGAAGACACCTTCAACACCCTGAGAGAATACAAGATGAAGTTGAATCCTTCCAAGTGCACGTTCGGGGTATCCTGTGGAAAATTCCTAGGATACATGGTCACCCAGAGGGGAATTGAAGCCAGTACAGAGCAGATCAAAGCCATCCTGCAGTTGGAGTCTCCACAGAAACCGAAAGATGTGCAGCGGTTGACTGGAAGGATTGCCGCCCTGAATAGATTTATCTCCAGATCCTCAGATAGATGCCGATTATTCTATGACGTCCTGAAGAAGGCTCAGAGATTCGACTGGACAGAGGAGCACGAGAGAGCATTTAAGGAACTGAAGCACTACTTGAGCACTCCACCACTCCTGTCAAAACCGGAGCCTGGAGAGCCGCTCTTCCTGTATCTATCAGTAACTGAGGTGGCGGTCAGTGCAGTGTTGGTAAGGGAGCACGAAGGAGCACAGCATCCCGTCTACTATGTCAGTAAGTCTCTGCTCCCTGCAGAGACCAGGTACACGTCCCTTGAAAAACTAGTACTCGCGCTCGTTATAGCATCATATAAACTGCGTCCTTATTTTGAATCACATACTATATCTGTAACAACAAACTATCCACTAAAAACTATTATGAGAAAACCTGAGTTATCAGGGAGAATGGCCAAGTGGTCTATACACTTGAGCGGCTTCGACCTGAAATTTGTCCCCAGAACAACGATAAAGTCCCAGGCGTTAGCAGACTTCGTATCCGACTTCAGCCCAGCACTGCAGACCCAGGCAGAGAAAGACATCCTTCTCCTTGAGGAGGACAAGGGCGAACAGGTGTGGAAGCTAAATGTAGATGACGCCTCCAACATGCGAGGATCTGGAGCAGGATTAGTTCTGAAGTCTCCTCAGGGGGATCTCATAGTCCAAGCAGTGCGATGCGAATTCCGAACAACGAACAATGAAGCAGAATATGAAGCGCTAATCTTAGGGCTCCAGCTGGCCCTAGACCTCAAAATCAAGCGATTGGAAGTATATGGTGACTCCCAACTAATAGTGAACCATATGAATGGCTCATACGCACCAAAGGATTCCAAGATGGTAGCTTACCTTGAAGTGGCAAAGAGTCTCTCCCAAAAGTTCGAAGAATTTGCAATCAGCCAAGTTCCAAGGGAGAAAAACGTGGAAGCAGACGCCTTAGCAACCCTGGGGGCAACCTTCAAACCAGGAGAAGTGTCCACCATACCCATAGTCCACATGCTAGAGCCAGCAATCTGGAAGAACGCAGACGCAGGGAAGTGCGAAACACCAGAAGGGGATCCACCAGAGCAAGGGATGCAATGGTTTCAGGAGGCAAGAATCTGCAGCACCACAGCAGATCAGGAGGAAATCTCAGACTAGAGAAAACCCTACAAGGATTGGTTGCAAGATGATATTCTGCCGGCAGACAAAAGAGAAGCCCGAAGTTTCCGGATGAAAGCATCCAGGTATACCCTCATTGATGGCGTAATATTCAAAAGATCGACCGCCGGGCCATACCTGAGGTGCCTAAGTCAAGAAGAAGCAGAGATGGTACTGCATGACCTCCACAGCGGAGAATGTGGAAATCATGCAGGGGCAAGAGTCTATCCAACAAAGCACTTCGCCAAGGTTATTATTGGCCAACAATGCGCAGAGACGCCAAAGAGTATGCTAAAAAATGCGACGCTTGCCAAATACACGCACCGATCAACCACCAGCCAGCAGAACCACTACATCCAATAATCTCCCCTTGGCCTTTCATGAAGTGGGGAATGGATATTGTGGGTAAATTGCCAAGAGCGCCAGGGAATAAAGTGTTCATGCTTGCAATGACCGACTACTTCTCCAAGTGGATAGAGGCAGAAGCGTTCCCTCAGGTGACTGAGAAGCAGGTTATATCCTTTATTAAGCGTAATATTATCTGCAGGTTCGGCGTTCCCTCAGAAATCATCTGCGACAACGGGTCCCAGTTTATTGGCAACAAAATGGAGGCCTATTGTGCCAGGTGGAATATCGCCCTAAACAAGTCTACCCCCAGAAATCCTCAGTCCAACGGGCAGGCGGAATCTAGCAACAAAATTGTGATGGATAATCTGAAGAGGAGACTAGAGGAGGCAGGGGGCAGATGGGCAGAGGAGCTCCCTTTGGCGCTGTGGTCCGACAGAACGACACCTAAGGTGGCTATAGTACAGACGCCTTTTAGCTTGGTCTTTGGTGCTGAAGCGGTCATCCCTGCAGAAGTGACAGTACCTACCCACAGATATGGCTGCATAACAGATGAAAGAAACCAGGTGGAAATGGCAAACAGCTTAGACACCATAGATGAACTCAGAACTGACGCTCAGATCAGAATGGCCTCCTACAGGCAGGCAGTCGCCAGAAGCTACAACAAGAATGTTAAAGTCAGAGTCCTGCAGGAAGGAGATCTGGTCCTCAGAAGAGTATTCCAGAACACCAGAAATCAGCAGGCGGGGAAATTCGCCTACACTTGGGAGGGACCCTACCAAGTAGAGAGGATAGTTGGAAACGGAGCATATCAACTTATGACCATGGAAGGGGAAATCATCCAAAAACCTTGGAACATAGTGCATCTGAAAAAATACTTCTTCTGAGAAAAAATCACCAGGAGCATAGGCCACTGTCACCAGAAATAAGGCATTCAATTCGCCAGATACACCTCCACCAGAGCCCAGGTAATCATATCTGCTGTCTTTGAAACTCTACTTTACTTTTCAAAATGTCCTTCAGGTTGCAAGATTTTTGACATCTGAGACAGAATTTAATTTCGAAAAGCCTTAGACTTAGCTCATTTTCATATGTCTCAAAACTTGATCAGATTTTTGCACAACCTGAATAAAAAATTCGTTTTCCTAGATCTCAAAATTTCAAAAACCTTTTCACGTATTTTCAAAACCTAATCTTGTTGCATCCTTTGAATTTCCTGTCACATGTTTCTGTTTATTCCCTTTCACGCACCTATGAAGTTGGTTTTTACCCCCACACGTTTTAAAGATATAACTCTCTCTCTCTCTCTCTCACCAATATTTTCAAACAAGATAAACTTTCCATCCTAATATGGGTAACTGATCTGGTGGAATGTATGATTTCCACAGAAGGCGTGCGTCTTGTGCTGAGTGCCTACAACCAAGACATTACAAGTCTCCTGCGCCACTCAACACCCACGCAAAGCGTGGCACCTCTGACTGAGTGGGTGAACAAAATCCCAGGCCAACACCTATCGAGGGTCGACCATACAAACAAAGGCATGCATACAACAGACGACAATAATCAAAACACAGAAATATCACAGAGTAAGCAAACGCATTTTTTAACAGAGAAACAAGTTCAAACCCTCTGCTCCCCCGAGCAGAGGTAAAATTCAGATATTCTGCTCCCTTGAGCAGAAGAAAATCCAAAGCAAATCAAATTCTAACAAAGTATTTTTTGTGCCACACAGGGCAAAGACAGTAGAAAGTAGCAGGCTGAACAGCCTAGATATTTTTCTCCTCAGGAGGGAGAGAAGCAAGGGGTTCCACAATCAGGGCATCAGCATCTACGGGTTCAGGCGCATCTTGAGCTGCTGGCGGGGGAGGAAACCGACTCCTCCACAACCTCCTCCTCGCCCCCAGCAAGCATCTCCAGATCAAAGCCGTTGGGGAACTCTTCTTCCATCCTTTTCTGCAGAGCAGCCAGATCCCAGCTCACATGCTTTCCTTTGGAGAAGGCGCTAACCATCTGGATCTTGGTACTCAGAGCAGACCAGCTGAGAGCCCCTTACATGTTCTCCTGCAGTGTGACCACCTTCTCCTGAAGGCTGGAATTGACATCCTGAACCTTAGCAAGCTCTACCCGCATCTTCTCCACAACCACCTTCTGTTTCTCCCCCTCAACAAGCCGTCCATTGGCCTGGTCTAGTTCCCCCCTCAACTTTGCAGCCTCCTCCTCCAGTTTGGCAGCCTCCTCCTCCAGTTTGGCAGCCTTCTCCTCCAGCCTCAGAGCCTCCGCCCTGGCATGGCCCACCTCCTCAGATAGATGAGCATTCTCAGACTGCAGTCGGCTCCCCAGGTCTCTGAGGTGAGATACCCCACCTTTCAGAAACAAAGCCATTTGAAGAGCCTGACCAGAAGGACGACCATCATCAACATGGTACCAAAGAAAATAAAGAATTCAGGGAACAAATGTGAGCGGAGAGGTTACCTCAAAGGCATGGACAGAAATGTGAGCGGCCACCTCAATAAGGGGTTCCCTGGCCATCACCACTTCTGAACCGGGAAAGAGGAGCTGATCCAGATGAGCTAGATCCTTCAGGTCCCTGATAGTCCCAAAATCTTTGGGAAAGGACAACCGAATGTCATCCGGATCACACTCAGCAGAGTGCGGAACGGAGGGGTGAGGAGAATAGGGCACGTGGATCACAGGAGTCTCATCTGCAGAACCAACTCGTGCAGGAGGAGTGAGGCTACGCTTCCTCTTGGAACTGGTTGAAGGGGCAGGGGATGAGCCAGAACCCATCTTGGAGGACGAGCGGGCAGCCATGCTCTTTCTCCTAGCCCTAACCCGGTCCAAGGTCATCGGAGCTTTGGAGTTGCCTAATGAAGGCGGAAGGGCAAAATTAGTCACACACACACCAAAAAACAAAAGATACCAACAAGTTCAGCAAACTATCCCTCACCTGGAGACATGGCGTCAGCTATAGGAGGACAAACGCCGTTACCAGAAGGGACAAAGAGGTTACTGAAGGTGAGTTGCTCAGAACTCAAACTAGAAAGCTTGACAGCAAAGTCAAGAATGGGCATCACCTCCTTAAGCTGCTGGAGACCTGTAGCATGAAACCAGTAAGCAACGTAAGTGTGTAAGAAGATTTAAGAACCAAAGACACGACGAGTACCTGTGACAAAACCCCACTCTGAGTAGAGATAGTCATGGGGAAGGGGAAGAAGAGAATCAGTCTTCACAAAAACAAAGTCTCTGAACCAATCTGCGTCTGGAGGATTGGAGGGGAAGATTATACCAGGGAAATTCTTGTCCTTTACGCGCATCGTCACCTGGCCACATCCCAGGGGCCGCACCTGGAACACAGCGCAGACATCACGCAGGGAGAAGTCCGTCTGATGGCGATGGTTTAGCACACAGAAAGACAATAATACCCTCCATGTATGGGGGACCAGCTGATAAGGGGCTAACTTGTAATAGTTCAGAAGCTCCTGAACGAGTGGAGGGAAAGGAAAGCGCAAACCCAAGAGGAAAGGGTAGGCATACATGCAAACCCACCCAGGAAGAATAGAGTCCGCTCTCTGCCCAGGTAAAGGGATGTGAACCTCAACCCCTCCACCAAATCCGAAGACCTCTCTGATGAAAGAAAGATCCTTGGGGGAAAAGCTAGAATCGCAAGAGCGTGTCTTGCCCAAGATGTCAGAGGGAGAAAACGACAAGGATAACGAGGAAGAAGTCGGAGGGGTAGAAAGTTTGCTTCGATTGGATTTCGGGGCCATCGGTAAAAAGAAAAAAGGGGGAAACAACGAAAAACAGGAAAGATAGGAATTCACCTGAGCACAATACAACGACGGCAACGGACGACGGGAGACGAGGAGGGCGAGAGTAATTTGAATTTTGAAGAGGATATGGGCAAGGAAGAAGAAGGAGGAATGGGAGTAAGTAGAAAGAGAGAAAAGTTGAGCAGATTAAAGAGAGGAGGATGGTATGGGGAAGTGTGGGTAATTAAAGAAGGAGAGGGGTGAAATCATCATGAGGGAAGAGGAGCAGTCAGTTGGAAAAACGATGGAAGTAGACTGAAAGACAAACTCTGCAGAAGAAAATCGTCACCAACTGAGAACAACACGAACAGAAATTCCCGCCTAAGATGAACTTAGTCGAAAATTTGGGGGCATTTGTTTGGGATAAATTCCGCGTTCTTAAAGATGACGTGGAATATTCGAAGTCAAGAAGTCACACGCGAAGAAACTACGGAACAATACTCGAAAGTCAAGAGTCAAAGTCATAAAAGCCGGAAATCCGACACAAGAAAAAGTCAGCAAAGAAGGTAAGGCCCAATACCAATAATGGGCCAATCAACAGCCAACTACAGAGACGGGCCGGGTACTATCCAACACCGGGAAAAGCCCTATCCTAAGCCAAGGAAAGAGTTAGCAAACAACTTCCTAAAAACTAGGTATAGATCCACCAGAGCAGGAGGGAATCAAGGAAACGGAAGGGAGGGGAGTATAAGCCCCAAACGATCACTTTGGAGGAGGTCATTCATCATTCAACACACTTCAACCCCACTTCAGAAAGCCTACTAGAAAATTCAAACCTTCAATAGTTACAAATTGATACTTTGTATTTCAGTTTACTCCGAGTCGTTCATAGTTGATACTTGGCGGGATACCGACTCCCCCTCGCGGTTTTTCCCACATTGGGTTTCCGCGTCACCAATTCTTGCGTCTCTTTGTTTTCTTTTCACGTTTCATATTCGTAGGCTCAATTTATTTACTAGTTTGTTGGCCTTAGTTCGATCGCTTTAACCCACAACCCGAATCGAAACCCGGTAATTTTTTACCAAAACACACATCTAACTAACCTACATCCAATGATACGATTCGCGAGATCGAGTCAAGTGAGTTCGATTAGAAAGACTCTTTTTCAATTACGCAAATTTCTTGTCTCTCTCTTAACACTCGAACGCGTTATGTTCACATCCTCACCATCTTCACCAAGTGCTCATCTTCACCTTATGACGTCTTATATGTCCTGTATGTTTACGTAGTTACAATCTTGACTTTTAACTTCTCTATAAATATCCATGTCGTTCATTCACGATACCTGCAATATAAACACATTGACACAAGACCAAAAATTGTTATGTGCACATGCACTTGTCATCATCAAAACCAATAATTGTATTGAGTAACTATAATATGAAGAAATTCTGATCTACATTCCCTGACCTCTTTTTGATAATGACAAGTCTCGTTATGTGTGTAGGTGAAGTTCCCCTCAATAAGATCACATGATCAAAATATACTCAAACTTAGGAGTTCTTATCATACATGTCATGTCTTAGCTAATTACTAAACAAACACTAGAGAGGCATACGAGTGAAAACAACACTTAAAACCTTGAGCAATATCAAGAAAATGAATTCCATCTTAAGAGATATACTTCCATACCATAAACTAAATTTCCCTTCTTAACATCATTGAAAAGGAGAAAATGAACACGTAACCAGAATTATATTCTTAGTACTTATCAATTAATACGGCTCAGTATGCATAACACTTAAAAGATAGTGCGATATCACATACATGTTTGACATCGAAGACTGATATATATCTAATATGAGCAAAAGGAATAGAAAGAAGGTTTATGTTTTACAAAATGACTTCGATTGTGCACAAGTAGGATCAAGGGATAGCCTAGGTATTTAGGTAATCGGACCTCTAAACCTGAATGCTCGGGCGCGCGACACTTTGACTTCTAGACATCGACCACACGTCGCACCAATAATCAATCGAAGGCATTCTACTTGGTTTTCGTTACTTGGCTTACCAAAACATCAACCCTAATTCCTTGTGTGGTTTCTCCCGTTCTAATCAAACTGTCTTCAAGTGAAGACACTACTTCTGACAACTTTGAGTTTTGTGTAGTCGGAATATCCAAATTTTGAGTAAATTCAAGGTGTCTTTTATTTGTACAAGATTTTGTTCGATTCTTGAAGCCCCAACAATTTCTCGTCAACCCCTATTACTTTCTTGTCTTGCTTTCTTAGAGCAATCACAATGGACAAACTCAATATAAAGTTTGTCATTGCCATGTAAGATTTTGACAAACTCCATATGCTTAGAACTTTTAGAAACAATGGAAGCTTACATGAGAAAGTTAAATAAAAATAAATAAATAAATAAAATAGCAATTGGACAATCTTGCTTTGGATTTAACAAGAACTGGGTTCTTAAACAAGAACTTGTTCTTATTTTGAAGAACTCAAGACAACCCACAATGGAAGAACTTTTAAAAAATAAGTTTTTGGTGACAAACTCTAGGAGAAGAACCTCCATTATGGTTGCTCTTAGGTTCATCAATATCTACCTTTTTTTTTTTTGAAATATCTCGACATCTCCGTTATAAGACTTTCCTTATACCCGATATTTTCATCCACAATAATCTTCCCTCTAACCGAGCATTCAGATTTACCCTTTTCTTCGAGCTTCCTCTTTTTTCAGAAGAGGATGTGACCAGGCCATAATTTCCATAGGGTTTTTTTTTTGAATCTCCCATAACGGGAACTACATTAAATCGGAAACAACAATACTAACCGCAATCACCGGGAGTCTATTGCCCGACGCAGTGATCGAGTTTCCTATCGGTGCAGCCCGTGCTAGCTCATGCGCCACACCATTACAAACCCGACTAGTATAACACCAACGAATAGCTCGGAAATCTTCCGCTACACTAGCAATTTCCTCAAGCAGCAGGAACAGACCACTTCTCCCTTTCTACTCTTTGTTAATGGCCGAGATGATAGCTTGAGCATCACTTTCAACTATGACAGCATCGTGTCCTTGCCTTCGTGCCTCCCTCATCCCTTCAAGAATAGCAGCAGCTTCAGCGATCGGTGCATCCCACTTCTCTCTTCGTCGAATCGCGAAAGCCCATAGAACTTGTCCCGCCTGGTCCCGGCACACACCCCCCATTCCCACCCCCCGTCCTTCCGTGGAACTGGCATTAACATTAATCTTCAAGAAGCCCGTCTCAGGTGGCCTCCATTTCGTGTTAGCAAGCGAGACCGTCCCCCTCCCTGAGCATTCTCCTTGTTCCTTTTCCATTTCCAGCTCTGCGAGTTCCATCAAAATATCCTTGCTCCTCCTCGAGACTTCGTCACTCCTCCGACGCTCCTGGTTAAAAATCAGCTTGTTCCGCGCTTCCCAAATGGCCCAGCACGTTGTCATAAACAAGGCTTGACTCTCCTTTCCAATACATCGCCAGACTTCTTCGATTCAGTCCCTAGTCCCCATAATCCCATCGATGTCCCCCACCCCAAGACGACCTCATCCCAGACCCGACTAGACAGCCCACAATCCCGAAACAGGTGAAGACTCGACTCGAAATTAGACTGACACACATGACACAGAGCATCCTCCAAACCAACTCGGGAAGAAATGTTTACCTTAGTCGCAATTGCATCGCTACACAGCTTCCAGAAGAAGAGCTTTATCCGAGGCCAAACCGGGACTTTCCAAACTAGATTCCATATCCATTTATCGAGTCGTCGGTCCGAGCTTTCCTCCATCCTCGCTTCTTCCCCCTCAAGCATACGATAGGCCGTCTTCACTGAGTAAATACCGTCTTTTTCCGGCCCCCAGTACCACGTATCATCTACCTCCATGTCACTCAGTCGAATACTCAAAATTGATTCAGCTTCGAAAGGCAGAAAGGTTGATCGGACCTTCGAAACATCCCATCGTCTTCCCCCATCTTCAACTAGGAGCTCAACGACCCTCATATCTTCTTTATTCGGTGGGCATGTCGCTAGTACTTTCCCGTCGTGGTTGCCAACTGCCCAAGCATCCCTCCAGACTAGTGTATTCCTCCCATCTCCGATCCTTCTTCTCAATCCTTTAAACAGGACATCCCGAGCTTCAATGATTCCTCTCCACGTATAACTTGGATTGGAACCCAATCCAGCATCCAAGAAGTTACTGTCAACAAAATACTTGCTACCCATTATACGGGCCCAAAGTGAGTCCGTGTTTGTGATGAGACGCCACGCTTGTTTACCGAGGAGGGCTAAATTGAACTTCTTCAGATCTCGAAAACCAATGCCACCGAAATCCTTAGCCCGACAAAGCTTCTTCCACGAAACCCAAGTAATACTCCACTTCGTTTCTTGATGGCCCCACCAAAATCTAGATATAAACGAGCTAAACTCATCGCAAAACGACGTTGGAATTTTGAACACACTCATCACATAGGTTGGGAGTGAATTGGCTACAGCCTTTATAAGAACCTCCCGGCCCGCCCTAGACAATGTTTTCCCACGCCAGACATTGAGTCTTTTTTGCAGCTTAGCTCGAATAATATCAGTTATAGCTTTTTTCGACCGGCCCACAACTGTTGGTAACCCCAAGTATTTCTCTTGACAATCGACCTCCTCCACCCCAAGTACTCTCGTTACCCTGCCCCTCCGATCCCGTGGTACTCCTTGGCTGTAGGAGACCGTGGTCTTCGATAGGTTAACAAGTTGGCCCGAAGCATGCTCATAGTTACGAAGAATCAGGTTCAGAGTTCGGGCTTCCTCCTCATTAGCTTTAAGGAAAAAAATACTATCGTCTGCGAAAAAAAGATGCGAGATAACAGGAGCCGTCGGGGCAATTTTCAGTCCATGAAGTGTACCTCGTACAATAGCTCGCCTGGTCAAATGAGATAGGACCTCTGCACACAGAATGAACAAATAGGGTGATAGCGGGTCGCCTTGCCTGAGACCTCGCGACGGAACAAATTCTCGGGACGGTGAGCCGTTAATTAGGACCGAGAATGAAACAGAAGAGACACACTCCATGACTCGATTCCTCCAATTCACATCGAACCCCAAGACCGCAAGTGTCTTATCTAGAAAATCCCACTCAATTCGGTCGTAAGCTTTTGCCATGTCCAATTTTAAGGCCATGAAGCCATTCGCCGCTTTAGAATTTTTCATATGGTGAAAAAGTTCGAAAGCAATTAGAACATTCTCAGTAATCAGCCTACCTGGAGTGAAAGCACTTTGGTTTTCTGAAACAATCTCGCCGAGGAAGGGCTTAAGTCGATTCGCTAGAACTTTGGCCACCAACTTGTAGACCACGTTGCATAGGCTAATCGGTCGAAAGTCCCGTATCTTATCAGGCGCTTTTTTCTTCGGTATTAAGACAATATATGTCCTGTTGATCTCTCTAGGAATCGGGTTCCCTCTCAGGATACCAAGGACGGTTCGGATCACCTCTGGGCCCACCACATGCCAAAAGGTTTGAAAGAAAAGCCCGTTCATCCCATCCGGGCCTGGAGCTTTAAGAGGATGCATTTGGTTCAAGGCATCGATAACTTCAGCCTCGTGGTACTCTCGTCCTAGCTGCAAGTTCATACTGCTGGTAATTCTGTTCTCAACTCCATCGAACACATTATCAAAATTTCTCGAACCTGCAGTCTCGAACAACTGCTCAAAGTACTCAATAGCAACCTCTCCCACCCCCTCCCACCCAGTCCGTGACCGACCATTATCATCAATAAGTGTTTGGATATGATTCTTCTTCTTACGCTCACCTGCTCGCCGATGAAAGAACCCCGTATTCCGATCCCCCTCCTTTAACCAAAGAGCTCGCGACCTTTGTCTCCAAAATATTTCCTCCTGGCGACATAGATCACCGACCTGAGCCACTAACTTACGTCTTCTCGCCACCTCTTCTTCCGTCCGAGCTCCTCTATTTATTTGTGCAATTTGTTTTCTTTTTTTCTCAATATCACGCACGATTTTGCCGATCGATATTTTCTTCCAAGCTTGGAGAGCTCGCCCACACTGTTTCAGCCCTTCGACCAGATCCCCCCCCGCCTTTCCCAAAACCCTCCTCGACCACTTTCTCACAGCCATCTTGCCCAATCCACACCTGCTCAAACCTGAATCCTCGTTTAACTCGCTGCCCCTTTTCCCTTGTGTTCAAGATTAGCTTGATCGGTGCATGATCGGACCACTCATGTTCGAGGTTGACCAGCTTAGCAAAAGGAAAGATATCCGCCCATTGGTCAGAGCAAAAAGCACGATCCAATCGGCATTGCCGATTCGTACTCCCTGATTTTCCATTATCCCAAGTGTATTCGTAGCCTTCGAACGGAACACCTCGTAGGTCACAGTTGTCAAGGGCACTCTGAAAATTGTCCATTTGCCTTTGCGCCCGTCTTCCACCTTTCATTTCCGATGGTAGGAGAATTTCATTAAAGTCACCAATACAGACCCAAGGTAGGTTGCTTTGTCGACCAAGAATCCTCAAGAGCTGCCAAGACAAGTGCCTATCCGAAACTGCAGGCCAACCGTAGAACCCTGTTACTCTCCACTCCCCTTTCTCATCCCGAATTTTGAAGTCCATATAATGGACAGTAGCTGAAAGGAAATTGCAATCTATCCCCTTCTTCCACATAAACGATAGACCGCCCGACCTCCCTACACTATCAACATCCAACCCGTCATACTCTTCAAACTTCGCCCTCACCCTCCCCATCGCACGACCACTTAGTTTCGTCTCACACAGAAACACCATGGCCGGGGCCTCCCTCCGGATAAGGTGCCGGAGGCCACCAACTGCCTCAGGGTGGCCCAAACCCCGGCAGTTGATGCTTAGGATATTCATTGGGCCCGACGGGGTTGAGTATTCTCAACCTCCGCCTCAGGTATATAGACGCCCCCGTCGGTATTAGTTTTGTTTTTTTAGTCACCTCGAAATCTTCTTCACCTTCCCAGTGTCTCTTGCCCCCTCCCCCAGAAGGTATCGTCAACCCCATCCCCTTCATGCTCTTGATGTGCTCCCTGGCCTTACGCTTCCACGTCTTCTTTTTCTCATCCTCTTCCCCTTCCCCCTCCCCCTCCCCCGACGTGACAAGGCTGCCCAAAGAAAACTGTATGACATCCATATCAACGGGTCCCTGCTCGACTATACACCCATGTTGCCCTCCTAACAGCTCACTCTCAGCCTCCTTATCTATGTTGTACGTGATATCCGCTTGCCCTCCTTCCCGTGACGTCCCTCCCTTACCCCCACTAACGGTCAGCCTACCAGTGTCCACTTCCCCCTAGTGTGGTACCACCACCTTATCCACTTCTCCCACTTCACCCTGGTTCGTTGCTGGTTTAGTTTTTTTTCCTCGTAAATTCACAGCAATAATCTGGAGCTTCCTAATCATATCAGCGACCGCGGCCTCACTCTCCTCCTGGGCAGACTTATCAAAGTCATTTCCATAGAGTTTTTGGTTGAAAGGTAATGATTTTTGAGGAAAAGAAACTCTTTGATAAGAGTAATGACAATTTTGGTGGTATTCAAGTGGTGTAAAGATGACATGTTTAATATTGATGAAGAAGGAAAACATTATATATCACAATCTAGATATCAATGTAGACCACTTTTTGTGAGGGATAGAGTCTTGTTTTTGCTCAATAAATGATAAGTTACCATTCAGGATCAATATGTTTTACACGTAATAATCATATCAAATAATGTCAATTAGTACCTAAGTAATAAAAATAAAAAATACTTGGAACTTTCACATGGTAGGTATTACTTGATACTTTCCTTCCTAGTCATTTTTTTAGAGACTTAAACAAAAGACGAAACTAAAATGCTTTTAATTAAACCGACCTCCAACCTAATTTTCTGAAAAATATTTCTCATAAGTGGTTTTTTTAAAGGTATCAACTAATTGATTTTAAGTATTACGAAACTTTAAGGGAATATTACCTTTTTCAATATGCTCTCTTAGAAAAGTGTGTCTTATCTCAATATGCTTAGTTTTAGAAAGTTGAACACCATTTTTAGAGATCACAAATTAATAACACCCGTACTAGTGTAATACCCGTGACACGTCACGGGTTTGTAAACATTTTTTTAAAAATAATATTAAGTTAAAAATAAAGTGTAATACCCGTGAAAAATTATGGGGTTATTGAAGCAATTTTTTGCATCAAAAAGGCAAATCACAATCCATATGAGGGTGAACGGAAAGACGATATTGGCTCAAAATAACGTAAATGAACTAAATATTGACGCATATGATTATTATAGTGCGTTCAATATCGAAGTCAAAGAACCCACGTGAGTATGTAGGTATATAATAGTATCGGAGAGTGTATGATAAATGTAGATGTCTCAAGTATAACGACATATGACGTCGAAATGAGTACGTGTATAATATGTGTTTGACACAGTTCGTACAAAATAGTAAGAAGGCCTATAACGAACGTTATGGCTTCTAAAACACAAATATTTTGGGGGCGGAACCCGCCCGAGTCATGACCCTGAGCCGAAATTAGGTAAATTAGAAGATATTAATAATATTTTAGACTAAAAGTTCACAACGTATCATCAAAATATTTATTTATTTTCAAAATTTCTTTGTTAATAATATTATTTAAAAAAATACGGAGTAATATGTTTTAAATCATATTTTTATAACATGATTATTTAATGATAAAAAATTCATTTAATGGAATCAAAGTTTGTTATGGTTAAAAAAATTATATATATATATATATATATATATATATGCAATATTAAATAAAATTTGTTTATTCGTACTAATATCATTTTTTTAAATAAATGATTAAGAAAACTAAGAATGAAATTGTATTTACATTTAAAGAAAAGTAAAAACAACTAACATTTTTCAAATGCGTTACTAACACGCGCGTATTTGACCCGAAACCCGACATTTTTCAAACACGTTATTAACGATTTTTAATGGGTTTTTGTAACGATTTTTAACCCGAAGCCCGATATTTTTTAACAGTTTATTAACATTTTTCAAACTCGTTACAAATGCTTAGGTTTGCTGATATGTTTGATGATACGCTTGCTGATACGAAGTACTCATACATTTTAAACAATTGATGTTATGTTTATGGATATGATTAATTGGACATAATATTATTATTCACTAAGTACATGCTATTTTTCTCATTGGAAAAAAGTTGACGGTTGATTGATTTTGAATTTAAGTACTACTTGCTCTCTTTTTTATCTTCTTATCCCCTCAATGTATTAGTCAGATATTATATTAAAATGAGAAGATAAGAAAATGGAGGAGGTAACAAACTCTTTTAAAAAAGACAAATTAAAACAAATCCAAATTGACCCATTGTGCAATCATAAATAGGCAAATAGCTGACCCGATAACGGTTTGACTCAACCTTATTATACAATATATGTTGACCCGTAGTGTTCCATTTGAAACTTAGTTTAAACTTTAGTTTGCAGTTTTTAATTAGAACAAATAAAACAAACAAAAATTGGGTGACCTGATAACAGTTCAACTCAATCGTATACGGAGTACTTGCTCCGTTCCAATATGTTCTTTACGTTTGCTCTTACAATCACTAATAATTTGGATTCAAAATGTGATTTACATGACAAATAAGTCTTATGAGAGATTGTCTTATACTAAACAAATTCTTCAATATACTTGAAAATCAGACGCTTTTATGTTCTTCATCAAAAGCACCTCTTGAGTTCGTAATCCAAAGCGGCACTCAGTACCCTTGAAATTTTAAAATTAGACAGATCTTATTAGATTTACTTGTATGGTTGATAATCAATATACACGAACAATTATAGTGTGGACGTGACATAAGTCCACCCCGACGCGGCCACGCGCGGGTTTGAGGAGGCGAATGAATCTCCATATGAGATGGTCAAATTGAAATTTAAATCGAAGTTGGAGTCGCCACCGAATTTTATGGTTATTCGGAACCGTTCGAGCCCACTCTATGTCGTAGTGGGCCGTGTACAGAATACGGCCCATTTCTGATGTGAGAGTTTATTGGGCTCGTCCCTTTGCAGTTCGATACCGATGCCGACTTGAGCGGTTTATCGTATATTGAATGACTCTCGTTACCAATGGTTTCGGACATCCGGAAACCACGGTTCTGAGTAAGGGGTGAAGGTACGTGTTGGGAAGTTCACTAAGAACACCCAACCCCGCCCGCACATTAGCGGCCTCTACTAGGATATCGAATGATTTTTTAATACGCGCGTTAGTAATACGATGAATGATATGCAAACATTGTTTTCCTAAGCATGTGAGGAATTGAATGGGTTGCTAAGTCGTTTAATGCATGAAAATTAACGTCAAAGTTGTATTTAGCATGTGAGGTTCGTTTTAGTATAATAAAACAAACGATAAAAAAGAATGAATTTGCTACAAGATGAACAAACAAGTTAGTATCGATTTGTGAAAATAATATAGCAAATGTGAGATCAAGAAAATATTAATCGAAATCTGAAAAATATTTGTTAAAAGACGCTGTTTTGTATAAAAAACGATGTTCGAAAAAAAAAAAAAAAAAAAGGAAAACGGGTCGCGTTTCCAACGTTGCCCGCGACTCGCGCCCCGGCCTGTTTCGAGGTCGGTTTTTGAAAGTTCGATGTTTTTATTAAACCGCGTACGAATATTGCATAATTCGTACTCGATTTAATATTTTCGATATTCGTTATATTCGATAATCGATTATGAAATCGATATTAAATACTCGGAATAGTTTTAGAAAAGGTGCAAATTTTGAGGAATTGTTTCCTAGAATAAAAAACGAACAAAAAAGCTAAAAAAAGGGTTCGGGTTTCAGGCCCGTGCGCGAGTCGCCTGGGATGGGCGCGACTCGCGTGCGGGTCTGTCCCGGTCGCGTTTTTTGTTCGAAAATTTGATAAACCGCGTACAAATATGAATTAATTTGTACTCGATTTATGCTCTCGATATTCGTCATATCCGATATTCGATTATGAAATCGATATCGAATATTCAGAATAAATTTTAGAAAAGGTTTTGTAAAAAGGTTTGTTTCGAACGAAAAGTAAAAAAAAGAATTTTGAACGAAAAAGATGTTAACTCTCTCCGCGTATAAGATCGTCGAATTTTGTTTAAAAAATATATGACGATTTATTTAGCATCAACGAGAATTAGTTAATTTTGTTCTTGTTAGATACGATATTCGATTAGAGAATCGATATAGTATTTTAAGAACGTTTGTTATACGAAAATAGTTTTTAGTAATATCGATATTAGAAATAATAAGAAGTGATGAATGACCCGTAAAAAGACGACACACGACCCGTAATAAAAAGACGGACGAGAAGGAGAAGAAGAGAAGAAAGAGAAATCGGGTTTGATATACCCTCAACCTACATGCTTCAGTTTACTCGGATCGGGGCTCGTCGGGACGTGGCTTGGGCACAAGAGCGTCGCGTTTAACGTCGATGGGTTATGGTGGTTTGGTGGGACGTGAGGCGTGTGAAGGGTGTCGGGTATCGGGACCGGTTTCCTTCGGGTTTTGGATGTACTATCGGTTTCTCAATGCTAAGGTTGATGCTTTTCAGGAATTATGTATATATCGTTGTGTGATTCATTGATTGTTGAATTTGTGTCATGCAAGGGGCTATTTATAGGAAAATCCCGACCTTGGCTAGGAGAGGTGCATTTGAATTAGAACTACCGCTTAGGATACAAAACGTAGGAAGTTGAGGGAAATAAGAATTTCGTTTTCTTGTGAAGGAAGAAAGAGAACCGTCTGGTTGGTAGGCTACTCGGCCGAGTATCCTAGCTCGGTCGAGTGTTTGATTCGGTTTTCGGATAGGATTCCTACTTGGGATCGAATTCTACCTTAAACGAAATTGTTTAATATTTGTGTAGCTGATTTTTGTGGAGTTGGAGTCTGAACCAACCGTGTGAGGTGTCACGGCTGACTCACGAGTCTCGGGAAATATCTTTGACCGGGTTTTGACTCAGTCGCTAAAAGACGGTTTTACCCCTGGTGTCGGATTCGACCTAAATTAGTGTTATTTGACTCGAAACGACCCACTGGGCCTGAATTTGAGGTTGGTTTTGTGAGATTTGTACTTCTTATAAAGCCCAAGCTAAATATCCATGATTTCGAGCCCATTTCCGAGTACGTTAAAGCATGTTTGCGTCCGATCATCATCGGGTGTCTTGTCGGAAACTACTAAAGACACCTAGCAGCAAAATGTGGGTGTCTACAGAGCCCCCACTCTGAATGAGGCTTGGACAGGGCGAAAGTCAGAGTAGCTACCAGGTCAATCAAGGATTAAAACCCGGTAGCTTCCGGTCGGGTCGTTTAAGGTCCATTAGACCTGCGTGAAGGGCCCGCCGGCCATGGATTAGAAATGTACCTGAGCTGATGATAACTCCGTGGGGGATTGAACTCGTCGCATAAGACTTAAAATGGGCCTATATGTGGGCTCATCTTGTTAAATGCCGCTGGGGAGTTATGCAAATTGCATGGTCTGTTTGAGTCGTCCTGTACATATTTATGCAAAGTTGCAAAGTTTTGCATGTAACATTTGTAGGAAAAATGACTCGCGCTGTGGAACAAAAATTTTGAGAAAAGATTTGAATTTGTGAGTTTGTAGGAGTCTTTGAAAATTAGAGAATTTTTTACTCTGAAAAGGAATAGGAATGCTCGGGATGACTTAGCTAACCCTCAGGATAAGGATTGTAAGCTAAATACTCTAGGATTGGGAATCCTAAGGTGAGGAGGAGAATTTGGTTTTATGCTATAAATACCCCCAACTTGCTTCATAAATTCTCATAATTCCCACAATTCCCTCTCTTCCTTAAAGAAAAAACAAGCCCTGAGAAATTCATTCTTTCTTTTAGAAATCCAATTATGGGAATCGACCGATTAGTTGGAATGCTGCATGAATGGTCCAAATATTTCAGAGATGCCGATAGGGCTATCCTAAATCAGAATGGCGTTACCCAATTGTTCGTGATCCGTCAGAAGCAAGTAGATCGTCACTTCTTGGATGCTTGCCTGTCTTATTGGGACGATACTTATCATGTATTTAGTTTTCCTCGAGGAGAAATCTGTCCTATCCCTGAGGAGATTGCTGCTGCAGGAGGATGAAATCCCATACTTCGCCCTGCTATCCCTTTTTCGATTTCTGACCCAAGGAGGAAGTTACGGGAATTTTTAGGGCTTTCTCACATGGAAGTATCCTGTATGCTAGAAGGAGATACCGTTTCCTTGATTGATCTAGCTGAAAAATTCATGAACCCAGATGATGTCCGGGTCAGGCCGGTCCACAGCCGTAGGGCCTTTACTTTTTGCATGCTCCATGTCTATGCCTTCGAAGGGCATATGGATTTACTATCTTGCATGGGCCATGTAAGACTTTTCACTGTGGCTGACCTAATGGAAACGGAGCACAGCCCGACTTGGTTGATTACAGGAGAAATTATCCAGGGTTTGGATAATCGCAAGAGGGATCCGTCAGTCCGGCTAACTGGGAGTACCCGTCTTCTACAGGTATACCGTTTTTTTTATTTCCCGGTTTTTTCTGATTTTCCGGTTTCTGCGATTTTTCCGATTTTCCCGGTTTCTGCGGTTTTCACGCCTTTTCACGTTGTTTTTTTGACGTGATTTTGATGATTTTTTGCGTTTTCGATTTTTTGCGGGTTTTTTCAGCTGTGGCTGTTCGAGAAGCTATCGATCTTGGATCCTCCCCTAGACGTGAGCCGGTATCAACCCAGACAAGTAATGATAAGGAGACGAGCTATTGCCTTTTCTCGCTTCAACACCCAAAAATACTGGGATGAGGTGCTATCCTTCCATGGAGGCCTACTGATCCGCTGGACCGTCCCATGGTGGCCGATTTATGTTTGGACCGGTTTGGAGTCTCAAGATAGGGCTAGATATCAGGTAATCCTATCTTTTAGACAGACAATTCACCTCTTTCCCGATCGCATACTTAGGCAATATGGTCGAGTGCAAAGAATCCCAGAGATTGAGGCAGTCGTGAGTGAATCTACTCAGTTGACGGATGTAATGTGTGACACCTGGATGTAAAGGTGGTATACACGAGCTACTTGGCCCGTTCCTAGAAATCCTCATTCGATCTGGGTATCCGACTCTTATGTAAGATGGACACGAGCTGATTCAGCTAAAACCCGAGCTGCCTTGAAGACTGACGAGGCCTATGACCTGTTACGCCGGGAGCATGCTAAAGATAATAGAAGCTTCTTTGTCGAAGAAGCTACTCCGACAGGTCAGAAAGGGAAATCTAGGACTCAGACTGAAGGGTCCAGTGCTAAGGGTGCACGGGGGAAAGTGAGCCCCCAGACGGATTTAGAAAGGAGACTAGGGCCAAAGCTGGCGGTCAAGGACCGACTTGGTCCTCGAGACAGACTTCCTGAGCCTGTCAGGGCTCGGCTTGGACCGGTGCAAGTGGTAGAAGAACCAAAATCGAAGAAGCGGGTTCGAGCAAAAGAAGTTGCTCTTGTGATTAGGGAACGTTCGCCCCCGCCCCGTCGGCCTCGGGCTCCACGTGACCCGAAAGATAAGGGGAAAGGAAAAATGTACGAGTAGTCTCCTAAATTTATTATTTAAGTATTACTACTATTTTTGTGGTGTGATTTTGTTATTTTTTTTGTGATGTATTTTTGAAATTCCCGAGTTTATCGGTTTTTCTTAAATAATAAAAAGACATATTAGTGAATACCGTTCCCGTCTTTTCGTTATTGCAGTGGTTGTACCCTTTTGAGGGGTTGCCTACGTATCCAAAATTAATGGAATCAAACCTTCCGTAGTTCAGAAGTATTTTTACAATTTTTTGAAATACATCAAGATTATTAATTCGAGATGTGCAACGGTAGGATAAATAATCCTAACTTATTGACTTGCTTAAAATTTTTGAAAATTCATAAAAAGAAAATTTTATAAATTTTGCAAATGACATTGAGATAGGGTTCATGGGTAGTAACGTTTCAGTTGGTCCAAGTTTGTTGGGTTGACGAACTCGTTTCCGTCCAAGTCCGTTAGCATTACTGCTCCTCCTGAAAGGATTTTCTTTACTAAATATGGCCCAGCCCAATTGGGTTTGAATTTTCCCCTTGGGTCAACTTGTAGTAAAGCTCGAACTGATTTTAGGACTAGATCGCCCACTTTGATATTTCTGGGCCTAACCCTTTTTTTAAAACCCCGTTGGATCCTTTTCTGATATATCTGAATATTATTCAGAGCCCGGGATCGCCGTTCGTCTAAGAGGATTAGTGAGTCATATCGGGCTTGGACCCAGTCCGCTTCAGGTACCTGACTCTCGAGTAGAATTCTGAGGGATGGTACTTCTAGCTCGACTGGCTGGACTGCTTCCATTCCATATGTCAGATAGTATGGAGTTGCTCCGGTTGCAGTTCGAATTGATGTCCGATATCCCCATAAGGCAAAGGGTATCTTGTCGGGCTAGTCCCGGTAATTCTCAGCAATCTTTTTAAGTACGGTGACAATTGTTTTATTGGCTGCCTCCACCGCTCCATTCGTTTGGGGACGGTAAGGCGACGATGTATGCCTTTGGATCTTGTACTTTTCCAGCAAAGTGGCAGTTTCAGCTTTAAAATGGGTCCCGTGATCGCTGATGAACTCGTGCGGAATCCCGTATCGGCATATAATTTTATTTTGGATGAATTTAGCCACTTGTTTGGCATTCAAGATTCGGTATGACTCGGCTTCGACCCATTTAGTGAAATAGTCAATAGCCACTAGGATGAAGCAGTGACCTCCCGTCCCGGAAGGGTTCACTTTCCCAATTATATCAATTCCCCATGTTAAGAATGGCCATGGTGACGTCATTGTATAAAATAGGGATGAAGGCATATGCTGAACATTGGCGAAAATCTGACAGTTATGACAGTGTTTGACATACAACTGACAGTCAGTTTCCATGCTATTCCAGTAATAACCAAGTCTTGCGATTTTCTGGGCCAACATATGGGCGTTCATATGTGGACCGTTTTCACCATCATGTACCTCGGCCATAACTCTTTCGGCTCGAGTTTTGTCAATGCATAGGAGTAAAGCCCCCTGTGCTGTCTTCTTATACAACTGTCCGTCATCTGTGCGGATGAACTGGGTTGCCCATCTTCGTAGAGCTTTCTTGGCCCGGTTTTCAGCTCCCGAAGGATATTCCCCTGACGTTAAGTAGGTTAGAATAGCCTGATACCAAGGTCTTTGGATCAGTTATTTCAATATCTTGGATAGCTTGGATGTATGCCGGCTCGGACCGTCTTTCGACGCAAATGGGCATGCTGGTTAGATGTGCTGGGATATTCATCAAAGATGCTAATTTTGAGAGAGCATCTGCAAACTGGTTTTCATCCCGAGGCAGATAAATGTACTCCACTTTTTGGAATTGTTTTTCGAAAACCCTTACTCGTGCTTGGTAAGCCACGAGATTTGCGTTCCGAGTCTTCCATTTTTGTAAGGCTTGATTTATGACTAAAGATGAGTCACCGTGGACCCGGAGGTTTGTTACTCCTAAATTAGCGGCGGCTTGCAGTCCGTGAATGCATGCTTCGTACTCGGTTGCGTTGTTAGTCACGTCAAAATCTAACTTGATGTATAACGGGGTGTGTTCCCCTTGTGGTGAGATTAGCAAGATCCCGACACCAAATCCTCGGAAGTTGGACGCTCCGTCAAAATACAGATCCCATGTGTCGGTGTCGGTATGGAATATGTCTTCATCTGGGAAGGCCCAAGTATCGGTGTGTTCTTCCTCGGATACCGGACTATCGACGAGGAATTCCGCTACTACCCGGCCTTTGATGGCTTTTAAAGGTGAGAACTTGAGGTCGAACTCGGCTAGCATTAAAGTCCATCTGGATATACGGCCGTTGAGGATGGGCTTCTCGAATAGATACTTGATTGGATCCATTTTGGATAGCACATGTACCTCGTGACTAAGCATGTAGTGTCGAAGCTTTTTAGTGGTCCATACTAAAGCTAGACACGTCTTCTCGAGCATTGTGTACTTGCATTCGTATTCCAAGAACTTTTTACTGATGTAGTAAATAGCCCGCTCTTCGGAATCGACCGTCTGGGCTAGCATAGCGCCCATGGCCGTCTCGGTCGTTGTTAGGTATAGCGACAGAGGCAAACCGTGATGAGGTGGCATTAACACCGGTGGAGAGGATAGAATCTCCTTGATCTTATCGAAAGCCATTTGACATTTGGCGTCCCATAGTGTTCGTTCTCCTATCTTCAGTTTCTTGAAAATGGGCTCACATACCATGGTTAGTTTTGAAATGAACCGGCTTATATATTGGACTTTCCCGAGAAACCCCCTTATCTCCTTTTCGGTTTTAGGCGGTTGCATCTCAGTTATGGCCTTGATCTTTGCTGGGTCAACTTCGATGCCACGTTGGCTGACAATGTGGCCCAGTAGCTTGCCTGATGTTACCCCGAAACTGCATTTTTGAGGGTTTAACCTCATGTTGTACTTGCGTAGTCGGGTGAAGAACTTCCTTAGGGCTGCAATGTGCCCGTTTCGGTCCTTGGATTTGACAATCATGTCGTCGACGTAGACCTCCACTTCCTTATGCATCATGTCATGCAATAAAGTGGTGGCGGTCCGTTGATAGGTGGCACCGGCGTTAATAAGCCCAAATGGCATCACGGTATAGCAGTAAGTCCCCCAAGGTGTGATGAAGGTGGTTTTACTCATGTCTTCTTCCGCCATTTTGATCTGATTATATCCGGCATATCCGTCCATGAATGATAGAAGGGCATGGTCGGCCGTGTTATCCACCAGTATGTCGATGTGTGGCAACGGAAAATCGTCTTTTGGGCTAGCCTTATTGAGGTCCCGAAAATCTACACATACTCGGACTTTGCCATCCTTTTTGGGTACTGGTACTATGTTTGCAACCCAGTCTGGATATTCAGACACTTGAATAAAGCCCGCTTTGAATTGCTTATCAACTTCTTCCTTGACTTTGAGAGACCATTCGGGCCTCATTCTTCGGAGTTTCTGTTTTACCGACTTGTACCCGTCTTTGATGGGTATTCGGTGTTCAGCTATCTCCCGGTCTATTCCCGGCATGTCCTTGTAGGACCAGACAAAGACATCTTTGAATTCCTGGAGGAGATCCGTGAATTGTTGTTTCTCCTCGGGATCTAAAGATAGACCCAACTTAAGCATCTGAGATTCTAAAGGGGTTCCTACGTTGATAGAATCGGTTTCTTCGATTACCGGATTTCGGGACTCCCTTTGCTCGAGTTGCTCGATTAGATGCGGAGGCAATGGTACCTGTTCGTCGGGTTTCTCAATGTCATTGCAAGTAAGATTTTTGAAAATATTTTGAAAATAAGCCAAGTCGTAAGCAGAACTGTTATCGGTATTATTGATAGTGAATTTTGAAAATAGCTCGAAGAGAGCTGCCATCTGATCGTTGGTCAGAGGCGGGATAGGGAGAGCCCTCGGGACAGACTCCGGGGTTCCCGATGGTGTGACTAAAGAAGGGAGAGGGGTTACAGACTCGATCCTAGTACTGGACTCTCTAGACTTCGACTCAGACTCCGACTCTGACTCTGACTCGGACTCGGACTCAGATTCGGCAGTATGCATATCTCCTTCACCAGTAGTTAGCTTGTAGACTCGACCCTGACTGTCGGTCCACTTAGTTGTCTTCCTCCAAGCTCTCTTCCCGGTGTTGGCACCAACTTCAGAGATCACCTTAGTTGGATCGAACCTGCTGCTGCGGAGAATCAAGCTGACTAACTCCTGTTTAGGGGTCGGGACGACCTTGTCTTCCCCGAATAGTAGTCCTAGGATGGGCTCAGTATTGTTTGTGCCCTCCTTTGATTCGGCCTGAATAAGGGCAAAGATATCATCTGGGATGAAATTGCATTCCCGAGCCAGTTTGGTCCCGGGATATGAGATGGTGGGCTGATAGAGGCCCATTTGAATAGCTCCGAACACCGGGGTGACGAACGTGACCGCCTTGGTTTGGTCCGTACATCCGAGCGCCATAGTGTAGCCTAGACCGAGGCGAGATTGCCCGTTGTTTAGGGCTTCGATAATCTTCCCAGCTGGAAGATAGGGCCTTGATGTAACTCCTGGTAGGCAACCCAGATTCTGTAGCATCGTATCGATGCTAGTAGTAAAATATGGCCGAAAAAAGTATTCTTCCTCGATCATTCCCACGAAGTTGAATCCTCGTGGGTCAGCTGAACCTGCCGTGTTGCAGCTTGATACGGTTATGGGAGTAGCTTCAAGAGTGACGATCCCATCTTGTAAAGGTAGCTTGACCTTCCTGTGAAGAGTGGAAGTGTGGACATGACATAGGTCCACCCCGACGCGGCCACGCGCGGGTTTGGGTAGGCGAATGAATCTCCATATGAAACAGATCGAATTGAAATTTAGGTCTATGTGGAGTCGCCACCGAATTTTGTGGTTATTCGGAACCATTCGAGCCCACTCTATGTCGTAGTGGTCCGTATACGAAATACGGCCCATTTCCGATGTCAGAGTTTATTGGGCTCGTCCCTTTGCATTTGATACCAATACCGACATTATCGGATATTGTGTATTGAATGACTCTCGTGCGCCAACGGTTTCGGGCATCCGGAAACCGAGGTTCTGAGTAAGGGGTGAGGGTACGTGTTGGGAAGCCCACAAAGGACACCCAACCCCGCCCGCACATTAGCGGCCTCTACTAAGAATTCGAATGACTTTCCAATACGCGCGTTAGTTGAACGGGAAAATGATATGCAAAGAGTATTTTCCCTAAACATGTGAATTGAATTTGAAAAGGGTTTCTAAGTCAATTTAATGCAATTAATTCTACGTCAAAGTGGAATTTAGCATGCGGGTTCATTTAGTACAATAAACGAACAAGAGTTAAATCGACAAAAGAAACAAGCGAACGGTTAGTAACGGTAAATCGATATTAACGGTTTGAGCAAATGATGAATTGAATTGAATGATGTACAAGATGATGCATGGTTTGAAAAGATAGTACACACGTGATTGATTAAGCACATGTTGACCTAAGTCGTAAAATACTATCGAGTTTTGAGAAAAGATGATGTGCGACCCGTGTTTTGGTCGTTATGAGGCCACTCGATCGAGTAGTCGATAGACTCGATCGAGTGGGCCCTGAAAAGATGCTTCTGTTTCATGGTACAGACCGTACTCGGCCGAGTTATGGACCAACTCGGTCTAGTACATGGCCAATCGACCGAGTCACTATGAGACTCGATCGAGTGGGCGTCGTGACAGACATTCTGATTCGGTTTTGAGGTGCCACTCGACCGAGTGGGCTAGGCACTCGGTCGAGTGCCCCCTGTACGAATTGTAATTCGTTTGCAAATTGAAAATTGATTTCGAAATTGCTTTCGATTTTTGAGAGTTTGACGATTTGGCCGCACCGGACGTAAGTTTTGCACAATTCACGCTCGACTTGGTTTTTTATAAATCGCAAACTTTATTGGACCGAATATAAATGTTGTTGAATTTATACTTGATTCTAAATTTGAATACTCGTTGTATCCCATATTCGATTATTTGAAACGATATGGAACATTAGAGTGAAAAGAAAACAAAGAAATTTCAGAGAAAGTAATTAGCGAGACTTGAATGTTGTTTAGGACTTACGGTTTGACATAAATTGAGGCCACTCGATCGAGTCATTGAGGGACTCGACCGGGTGAGCACTTGAAAAACCCTCTGTCCAGATCTGATGACCCTATTCGACCGAGTTATTGATCAACTCGACCGAGTAGGCCGCCACTCGATCGAGTCATTGTGAGACTCGACCGAGTAGAGGTCTTACAGACCATTCTGTCTAGATTTCGTGATGTCACTCGATCGAGTGACGTAGGCACTCGACCGAGTGGTACCTGTGCGTGATCAGAAATCGCTTGCTCTTGATTTGAATCGTTTAATTAACCGAGACAACATAAGTATTCCTCCGTATTTGTAGTGTTATAATTGGACAACATCTACATTAACATCAACAGAAAATTGAATCGGCTAAATTATTTGATTTGATTTATTAGACTCGACGTCCAATTACGGGATTGGCATCGGGTCTAACATATCGATACTTTGCTTAAATAAAGGAAAGGACTTGATTCCCTCGACTTCTCCAACATCGAAATAAATCCCTAAGGATTGTGATGTCGGGTCCGTGTCAACGGGTTTCGACCCATATTAAAAATACGTATCTTGAAAAAGGTTGTTTTTTGAAATCGATGCAACATACGAATAATAACAATGGTGCGAAAATTATTGTTGAAGTTAATCTATCTCAATAATCAAGTAATTGGGATATCAGAACGAGCGACCGTCAACGCTGTGTGCAGTACACTTGTATGTTCGTGTTTCCTCATTCCGATATCACTTCATACTCGACACAAATTGATAGATATTTTAATGTCTTGATACTAGTATTATTGATATTAATGACGCGATAATAACGATGAAAATAAAATAAAGCAAACGCGACCCGTAAGAAAACGACATGACGCGAGAAGGAGGAAGAAAAGGAAAAGAAGCGGGGTTTTGACACCCTCAACCTACATGTTCTTGTCTCGGCGCGGACTCGTAACCGTGGCTATGACACAAGAGTCTTCGAGGTTTATAGAGGTCGAGTTATGGTGGCTCGGGTTTGATGAATCCTAAAGCTAGTTTAGGGTTTTCTATGGGTGTGCTAGGGTTTGTGAAAGTATGAGCTAGGGTTGAATTTGAGGTGGTAAAAGTTCTGAAAAAAGGTGTCTTGAAGTGTGTGCAAAGGGTTGCTTATATAGGAAAAGCTAGGGTTCCGGTTTAGGGTTACTCGACCGAGTAGGCAGCTGACTCGGTCGAGTAGGCTTGTGCGTCAGCCGTCAGGCTTGAATAAGGGCCCACTCGATCGAGTGGGTGAGGCACTCGATCGAGTGGCCCAGCTGGGTCGCGCGGGTCACTCGCTTGGACCTTGACCATGGATATTTGATGAGATTGAATTTGAATTGGGCTTTTGATGTTTGAGGGGTTGTTTTGTGTGTCTCGGAAACGACTTTGACCAGGATTGACCAAATCGTGAAAAGTCGGTTTTAACTCCGGTGTCGGTTTCGGCCCAAATTAGCCTTATTTGATTGGAAACGGCCCGCTGGGCCTGGATTTGAGGTTGATTTTGTGATATTTGTACTCCGTAAGTGTGTTAGCCAGCGATTAATGGATTTGAGCCCGTATCCGAGCGCACTGAAGCATGTTAGCGTCCGATCATCATCGGGTGTTTTTTTGGGAAACTACCATAGACACCTGGCAGTCAAAATGCGGGTGTCTACAGAGCCCCCACTCTGACTGAGGCTTGGACAGGGCGAAAGTCAGAGTATCCACCAGGCCAATCGAGGATTGCAACCTGGCGGACTTCCGGCCGGGTCGTTTATAGTCCATTAGACTTGCGTGAAGGGCTCGCCAGCCGCAAGCTAGAAGTCATACCTGAGCCGATAACTCCGTGGGGAATTGGACTTGTCGCGTAAGTCCTGGGTGCGCCTGTATGTGGACTCATCCCTTGAAATGCCGTCGTTGGCTTCCGCTGGGGAATTATCGTGGGTTGCACCTCCCTATTTGAGTTGTACCTGTATGAGTCACATAAAATGCATGCAACACGTAGGCAGTAAAATGACTCGCGCTGGGGAGAAAATGATTTTTTGAAAATTTGAATTTTTGTAATTTTGAAAATTTGAGATTTTTGAGTTTTGGAATCTTGAGATTTTCAAATTTTGGAAATTTTGATATGTTGACCTCTAACAAAGGTTAGGAAAGTTCGGGATGGAGATTTCCATGCTAGTATTGAGACTAGGATTGTGGTTCGATTCCTATTTGAGATTAGGAAATTTTCCTAAATAGTTTGCAAGGCCAATGCTATATATAGACCCTTCTTGCTCTTGATTTTCTTCACAAGTCCCATCACAAAACAAACTCTTCTTAAGAGAAAGTCTCTCTAATTCTCTTGAGGAAGTCTTTTCATCTTCTTTAAGAAGTTTTTAGTTATGGGGATCGATAGGTTGAGTGTGATGTTGCAGGAGTGGTCCCGTCGCTTTAGGGATGCAGATAGGGTGGCTTTGAATCAGACGGGGATAACCCAATTGTACCCGTTCCGTCAGATGGTGGTTGACCGCTATTTTCTGGATGCTTGCTTGGCTTATTGGGATGACATATATCATGTCTTTGCTTTCCCTCGGGGCGAAGTCTGCCCTTTACCTGAGGAGATTGCAGCTATAGGAGGATGGAATCCGATACTCCGTCCCGCTGTCCCATATTCGATCTATGACCCGAGGAGGAAGTTGAGAGAATTTCTAGGGCTCTCTCACAACGAGGTGTCTCGCATGATGGATGGTGATAAAATTTCTCTGATCGACTTGGCTGAGAAATTTATGAACTCTCTCGATGTTCGGGTTAGGCCGGCTTACAGCCGCAGGGCCTTCTCTTTTTGCATGCTTCATGTATATGCTTTCGAGGGTCATATGGACCTGTTATCTTGTATGGGAAGCACCCGTCTTCTGACCGTAGTGGATCTGATGGAAACTGAGCACAGCCCGGCTTGGTTGATCACGGGCGAAATTATCCAAGGATTGGATGATCGCAAAAGGGACTCATCCATTCGTCTAACCGGGAGCACCCGTTTGTTGCAAGTATGTCACTTGACTTCTTAATCTAATTTCTTGGATTTTTTTTGCGAAATTTTTTACTGCAGGGGGTACTCGATCGAGTCACCCAGGCACTCGGTCGAGTACCCTCGATGGAACTATCCTGATCTGTCTTCGGAGGTGTCACTCGATCGAGTCACCCTGGCACTCGATCGAGTGCCCTCGTAAAGAGTCTCCTGTTTGCATTCAGGGGTACCACTCGACCGAGTGTCCCAAGCACTCGACCGAGTGGCCTTAGGGGAACGCCTATTTTGCCTTGGAATCTCATCCTTTTGTTTTCTTTTGCAGATTTGGCTATATGAGAGGCTATCAGTGATAGATCCTCCACTTGATGCGGGCAACTATCGTCATAACCAGGTGATGACGAGGAGGCGGGCCATTGACTTTTCTCGTCAGATTACGCAGAAGTATTGGGACGAGGTTTTGTCTTTTCATGGTGGTCCGCTAATTCGATGGGTCGTTCCATGGTGGCCCATCTACCTTTGGAGTGGCTTGGACCCGAGGGACAGAGCCCGCTATCAGGTGATCCTATCTTTCAGGCAGACGGTTCATCTCTACCCAGATCGCATACTAAGGCAGTATGGATGGACCCAGCGAATCCCTGAAGTTGAAGCAGTTGTGAGTGACCCTACCCAACTAACTGATGTAATGTGTGATATCTGGATGCAAAGATGGTACACACGGCATACTTGGCCCGTTGTCAAATCTCGCCACTCAATCTGGGTTTCAGAATCTTACATGAAGTGGACCAAAGCGGTTGATGCTAAAGCCCGAGCTGCGCTGAAGGTTGACGAAGCTTTTGACCTGTTGAGGAGGGAGCAAGCTAAAGACAATAGGGGATTCTTCGATGATGGTGACACTCCAGCTACCCTAGTTCGTCTAATGTCTGGTCACAAGAAGAAGACTAAGACTCAAGCTGAAGGGTCTAGTGCCAAAGGTGCTTGGGGGAAAGTGAGCCCCCGGATGGACTTGGAAAGGAGACTGGGCCCAAGACTACCCGTGCAGGACCGACTTGGCCCACGGGATAGACTGCCTGAGCATGTGCGGGCCCGACTTGGGCCAAAGACCGTGATTGAAGACCCGTCGTCAAAGAAACGGGCTCGGGCTAAGGAGGTTCCACTTGTGATTCGGGAACGCTCGCCACCACCCCGAAGACCCCAGGCTCCACGCGACCCGAAGGACAAGGGGAAGGGGAAGATGCCCGGATACCAGTCTCCTTATTTTATTTTATTATTTAAGTACTACTATTATTTTTGTGGTGTGATTTTTGTCTTTGTTGTGTTTTTTTTGTGTGATTTTTTTGAAATTCCCGAATTTATCGGTTTTTTAATAAAAGACATATTAATGAACACCGTTCCCGTCTTTTCGTTATTGCAGTGGTTGTACCCTTTTGAGGGGTTGCCTACTTATCCGCAAATGGCGGAATCAAACCTAACGTAGTTCAAAATTTGATTTGATTGATTTTTTTTGCAATTTTCGAAATACATCAGGATTATTAATTCAAGATGTGCGACAGTAGAATATATTAGTTCTAGCTTATTGACTTGTCTAAAATTTTGAAAATTTATAAAAAGACAAATTTTTATAAATTTTTGCAAAAGACATTGAGATGGGGTTTTATGGGTAGTAGCGCTTTAGCTGGTCCAAGTTGGTTGGGTTGACGAATTCGTTCCCGTCCAAGTCTGTCAGCATCACCGCTCCTCCTGATAGGACTTTCTTGACTATGTATGGCCCAGCCCAGTTAGGTTTGAATTTACCCCTTGGGTCAACCGGTAGTAAGGCACGCACCGATTTTAGGACCAGATCCCCTTCCTTGATGTTCCTGGGCCTAACCCGTTTGTTGAAAGCCCGTTGGATCCTTTTTTGATATATTTGAATGTTGTTGAGAGCCCGGGATCGCCGTTCGTCTAAAAGGACTAGCGAATCGTATCGGGCTTGGACCCAATCTGCCTCAGGTACTTGGCTTTCAAGTAGGATCCTAAGGGATGGCACCTCTAGCTCGACTGGTTGGACCGCTTCCATTCCGTATGTCAAGTAATACGGGGTTGCCCCGGTCGCGGTGCGGATTGAGGTTCGATATCCCCATAGGGCAAAAGATATTTTGTCGGGCCAGTCCCGGTAATTTTCAGCCATCTTTTTAAGTATGGTGACAATCGTTTTATTGGCCGCTTCTACCGCTCCATTTGTTTGAGGTCGGTAAGGCGAAGATGTATGCCTTTGAATTTTGTATTTTGCCAGCAATGCGGCAGTTTCAGCTTGAAAGTGGGTCCCGTGATCGCTGATGAACTCGTGAGGGATCCCATTTCGGCATATTATTTTATTTTGGATAAATTTGGCCACGTGCTTGGCGTTCAAGACACGGTATGACTCGGCTTCGACCCATTTGGTGAAGTAGTCGATGGCCACCAAGATGAAGCAATGACCTCCCGTCCCGGAAGGATGCACCTTTCCAATTATGTCAATACCCCATGTCGAAAATGGCCATGGTGATGTCATGGTATATAATAGGGAAGATGGCATATGTTGTACATTGGCGAAGATCTGACAGTTATGGCAGTGTTTGACATACAACTGACAGTCTGTTTCCATGGTGTTCCAATAGTACCCGAGCCTCATGATTTTTCGGGCTAGCATATGGGCGTTCATATGCGGGCCGTTTTCGCCATCATGGACCTCGGCCATGACCTTTTCGGCCTGTATTTTGTCGATGCATAGGAGTAGAGCTCCCTGTGCCGTCTTTTTGTACAATTGCCCGTCATCAGTTCGGACAAATTGGGTTGCTAATCTTCGTAAGGCCTTTTTGGCCCGATTTTCAGCTTCCGGGGGGTACTCTCCCGTTGTCAGGTAGGTTAGGACAGCTTGATACCAAGGCTCCGGGTCAGTTATCTCGATATCCTGAATGGCGTGGATGTAGGCTGGCTCGGACCGTCTTTCGACACAGATTGGCATGCTGGTCAGGTGATCCGGGATGTTCAGTAAAGATGCTAATTTGGAAAGTGCATCTGCGAACTGATTCTCTTCTCGGGGCAGATAAATGTATTCTACCTTTTGAAATTGTTTCTCTAGAACCCTTACGCGGGCTTGGTAAGCCACGAGATTGGCGTTCCGAGTTTTCCATTTTTGGAGTGCTTGATTGATGACTAATGATGAATCACCGTGGACCCGGAGGTTTGTTACCCCTAAATCAGCGGCGGCTTGCAACCCGTGAATGCATGCTTCGTATTCGGCTGCGTTGTTGGTCACGTCGAAGTCCAACTTGATGGATAAGGGAGTGTGTTCCCCTCGGGGTGAAATTAACAGGATTCCGACCCCAAATCCTCGGAAGTTGGATGCCCCATCAAAATATAAATCCCACACTTCCGTATCGGTATGGAATATGTCTTCATCAGGAAAGGTCCATGTATCGGTGTGGCCTTCTTCGGATATTGGGCCGTCAGCGAGGAACTCGGCAACTACCCGGCCTTTGATGGCTTTTAATGGTACAAATTTGAGGTCGAACTCGGATAACATTAAAGTCCATCTTGACATCCTGCCGTTGAGGATGGGCTTCTCAAATAAGTACTTGATAGGATCCATTTTGGATAACACACGTACCTCGTGACTGAGCATGTAATGTCGGAGCTTTTTAGTGGCCCAAACCAATGCTAGGCACGTCTTTTCGAGCATTGTATATTTGCACTCATATTCGAGGAACTTTTTACTGATGTAGTAAATAGCCCGTTCTTCTGAATCGACTGTCTGGGCCAGCATAGCCCCCATGGCCGTCTCCGTCGTCGTTAGGTATAACGACAAAGGCAGACCGTGTTGAGGTGGCATTAGTACCGGCGGAGCAGACAGCATCTCCTTGATTTTGTCGAAAGCCGCTTGACATTTGCCGTCCCATAGCACCCGTTCTCCGATTTTTAGCTTTTTGAAGATTGGTTCGCATACCATGGTTAGTTTCGAAATGAACCGGCTGATGTATTGGACTTTTCCGAGAAACCCCCTTATTTCCTTTTCGGTCTTGGGTGGTTGCATCTCGGTGATGGCTTTGATTTTAGCTGGGTCGACCTCGATGCCGCGTTGGCTAACGATATGGCCCAGTAATTTGCCCGACGTTACCCCAAAACTGCATTTTTGTGGGTTCAGTCTCATGTTGTATTTACGTAGCCGGGTGAAGAACTTTCTTAGGGCTGAAATGTGCCCGCTTCGGTCCTTGGATTTGACGATCATGTCGTCCACATAGACCTCCACTTCCTTATGCATCATGTCGTGGAGCAAGGTAGTGGCGGTCCGTTGATAAGTGGCCCCGGCGTTGATAAGCCCAAATGGCATGACGGTGTAACAGTAAGTACCCCAAGGTGTAATGAAGGTGGTCTTACCCATGTCCTCTTCTGCCATTTTAATCTGATTGTACCCAGCATACCCGTCCATGAACGATAGAAGGGCATGATCGGCCGTATTATCCACCAGTATGTCGATGTGTGGTAACGGAAAATCGTCTTTTGGGCTTGCCTTGTTAAGATCCCGGAAGTCCACGCAAACCCGCACCTTGCCGTCCTTCTTGGGTACCGGCACGATGTTTGCAACCCAATCTGGATATTCAGACACTTGTATAAAGCCTGCTTTAAATTGTTTATCGACCTCTTCCTTGACTTTAAGAGACCACTCGGGCTTCATTCTTCTGAGTTTTTGCTTTACCGGCTTGCACCCCTCTTTGATGGGTATTCGGTGTTCGGCTATCTCCCGGTCTATACCCGGCATGTCCTTGTAGGACCATGCAAAGACGTCTTTGAATTCCTGGAGAAGGTCTGTGAATTGTTTTCTCTCCTCTGGATCTAAAGATAGGCCCAACTTAAGCATCTGGGGATCTAAAGTGGTTCCCACATTGATGGACTCGGTTTCTTCGATTATCGGATCTCGGGATTCCCTTTGCTCGAGCTGCTCGACCAGATGTTGAGGTAGGGGTACCTGTTCGTCGGGTTTCTCAATGTCATTGCATGTAAAATTTTTGAAATTGAGAAAATTTTGGAAATGAGACAAGTCGTAAGCAGAACGGTGTTCGTTATTATTATTGATGGTAAATTTTGAAAATAGCTCGAATAGAGCTGCCATATGATCATTGGTCAGTGGCGGTATAGTGAGAGGTCTTGGGACAGGCCCCGAGACCTCAGTGGGTAAGGGAAGAGGGGTTACAGACTCGACCTTAGCACCAGACCCTCTAGACTCGGACTCAGACTCCGACTCTGACTCTGACTCAGACTCGGTATCCGGCATGTCTCCCTCGCCAGTGGTCAGCTTGTAGACCCGTCCTTGACCGTCGGTCCACTTTATGGTCTTCCTCCAAGCCCTCGTTTCGGTGTTGGCGCCGACCTCGGTGATTAGCTTGGTTGGGTCGAACCGATCGCTGCGGAGGATCAGGTTGACCAAGTCGCTCTTTGAAGCGGGGACGGCTTGGTCTTCTCCGAATAAGAGCCCCAGCACGGGCTCGGAGTTGTTTTCGCCCTCCTTTGATTCGGCCTGGACGATGGTGAATATATCATCAGGGATGAAATTGCATTCCCGAGCCTTTTTGGTCTCGGGATATGTGATTGTGGGTTGGTAGAGGCCCACTTGGATGGTTCCGAAGACTGGAGTAACGAAATAATCCGTTAATTTCAGGCTATAAGGGCTTATGTAAGTACCCTTGATAATGTCGATGGCCTTGTGAATACCGGCCCGAACCACATTTTCCGGAGTTATAGCATACCCCAATCCGAAATGTGACTCGCCATCATTTAGGACCTCGATGATCTTCCCAGCTGGAAGATATGGCCTTGAGGTTATTCCGGGTAGGTAACCGGAATTTTGTAGCATCGTGTCGATGCTAGTTGTGAAGTAGGGCCTAAAGAGATATTCTTCTTCGATCATGCCCACGAAGTCAAATCCTCGCGGGTCGGCCCGGCTCGTAGCGTTGCAGCTTGCTACGGTAATTGGGGTCGCCTCCAGCGTGATGATACCGTCTTTGATGGGCATCTTGACTTTTCGATGGAGGGTAGATGACACGGCCTTGGCTGCGTGGATCCAAGGCCTTCCCAGCAAAAGATTGAATGATGAGGTGACATCTATCACCTGAAATTCCAATTCCTTTTCGATTGGGCCCGTTATGATCTTTAATTTCACGGCCCCGGCGACAGGTTTTGGGCTTCCGTCGAAAGCCTGGATAGTCTGCGCCGTTGGAAGGTAATCGGCATCGGTGATGCCGAGTGCTTTTGCGGTTCTTAGAGGAAGGACATTCACGGCTGATCCATCGTCGATAAAAGTCATCGGGAGATATTTACCTTTGCAGATGACCGTGATGTATAGGGCCAGATTGTGATTGGGCCCAAAGGGTGGCAGATCAGCTTCAGAGAAGGTTATGAGTGGGCCTCCTTCTTTGGTTTTGCCCTTAAGGTAGGGCATGATGGTGGCTACCATTTCAGCAGGGGTAGCCTCTGAATCAACCTTGATTTCATCGAGAGCCTTAGTCAGTGCTTCCCGATGAGCTTGCGAGCTAACCAATAGTTGCCATATAGTTAGATCGGCTCGGACCCTTTTCATTTGTTGGACCAGAGCCGTATCTGGGCTTGGTTCTTCGAGGGTAGGCTCCGTCCTGGCGGGTTCAGTGACGGATATAGGAATGGAACGCCCCGCTGCGGCGAGATGATTGGTGGCTAAAGCCTTGGACTTAGCCCGTCGGACCTCTTCAAGGGTGATGGGGACAGCTTCCCCTTTGGTTAAGTATACATCATCCTCATCGTCGAACCATATCCCGTTGACTTGTGGGATATAAGGAGAGATGAGGTGAGAACAGTCAATTACTTCACCGGTGAAGATAGCATGAGCGCTGAATGGGTTTTCTTTGTTGCTCGACTTGTCTCCGGGCAACGGGATTTTCCCGCTCTCGATAAGGTCCTGGATCAGGTGTTTTAACCTCCAACATTTTTCAGTATCATGCCCGTTACCCCGGTGATACTGACAATAGGCCTGGGCATTGTAAGTTTTGGGCCTCTTCTCCACTGGAGGTTCTGTGGTGGGGCCTATCGGTTGGATCAGGCCCTTTGAGGATAGCCTCAGTAAGGCATAAGTATAGGTAGTCCCTATATCTGTGAATACCCGATTCGGTGTATTCTTTTTAGATGAGGTGTCGAGCAGGTTTACCTCGTCGAAGATGCTGCGAGTTGCAGCTGCGGGTGTGGGCTTGATTGTAGATGAACTTGCCCCTTGATAGCCTTTGGTAGAGGCCTTAGTCAGGCTCTCCAACCTCAAATCATCTTCGATCCTTGTGCCCATTTCAGTAAGGACAGCAAAGTTTGGGATAATAGCATACCGGAGATGGACCCGGTAGGATGGGAGTAGATTTTTGACGAAGGCTTCCACTAGGGCCTTCTCGCCGGGCTTGTCAACCAGCTTCACACTCTCAGCCCTCCACCTTTGCAGATATTTTGTGAACCCTTCTTTGGGCTCTTGGGCCATTACCTCCAGAGTACGCATTGTAGTCTGGATTTCAGTGTTATCGGCGTAGTTCCGACCAAATTCGGTCGCCACGTCATCCCAAGTCTTGTATTTCTTGGGGTCGAGCCTGTAGAACCAGGCCCTGGGATGCTTCTCCAAGGAGGAAGGGAATAAGTGCTTGAACATGGTGGGCTTTACCCCTTTGACTGCCATGAAGTCTTTGAAGGCCCGGATATGATGGACCGGGTCTTCGGTACCCTCAAACATAGGAATTCCCGTCAAGTTGAGGTTGGCCGGTAGCTCGTCATTCAAAGGTGAATAAATGCGAGCATTTTCGGAGTGGATCGAGTTGCTTGTTGACAAGTGGACTTGCTCCTCGAGCCTGCGAACGACACTGACCAATTCGGCTATGGGCCCAACGGAATCGCCTCCTTCAACTGGGACCGTCTTCTCCACAGTGCTCAGACGGGTGTCCAAAGTTTCTTGGTTAGCGAGGATGGAGGTCAGTTGAGTCTCGATCTTGGTTAGGGCATTTTTCAAATCCTCCATCTTGTGTTGACGTCGGGTTGTGGCTGGCCTGTCTGTAAGAACACCGCGTAATCAGAAACTAGCCCAGAAATCCCGGAATAGAAAGTGCATCCCGAACGAGACTAGAAAGGGAAATGACTCAAAGAAGACGCTTAAACGGGTGACTTGTGAAGCGTGGGCCTTCCTTAGGATTCGGCAAGTGGGCCTAGTCCTGTTCGAAGGAAGGTTCACGCGGGACATCCCCCAGACTTTTGACTCGATCGTGTTGACGGGCCCTCCTTCGTAAGAGTATGTCCTACTTAGGTGGGCCTTGCCTTAGTCTAATAAGGCGGACTGGGATAGGGAAGAAGCTCGTGATGTAAGATCGACAGAGCTTCGACGCTAGAGAAACTTGACAACTTAAGACATGACCCGACACTGCTAACTATGGGAAGTCCTAAGAGGAGGGAAGTTTTTTGAAAATTGATTGATTTTTGATGAAGGACCGAGTGGACTCGGTGAATGGCCCAAATTTCCGAAAAAGAGGACGAAAAGTCATTGGGCCACGAGCTTTGAAAGTTCGAGTTTTGATTTGGGCAGCATACCGGCTAGAAAATAGGCTATTTTGAGTAAAATCATAAGTCCTAAATTCGGTATGTCCCGGGTTTTGAAAATTGAATATCTTGAAAATGAGGATGTAATTTTTGAAAAGTTGATATTTTTGAAAATGACTCGGAAACCAAGTAGCACGTAGTCACACAAGCATTATAACGAAGCTGTGTATGCTCTACACTAAGTCTTGGTCGGTCTGAAAGGGTCTATACCAGTGTACATAGTCTAGACGTTGATCGGGACGGACTCTCTAAGTCGAATTGAGCTTAGAACATGCCGCGAAACCCACTCGAATCGACTATGGACACCTTTTGACATATCCATATTGGAATACATCAATGGTATAGTGGGACGTCGGTCACCAGTACCGGCCCGGGAAAATATGGGTTATGCATGAACCGTAGAACTAACACGCGTATAGTATTTGTCAAACGATTTCTATTCGAGTCTCACCCTGAGGATGCCGATGGTAAGTCACACATCAGTTAATCCCCAGCGGAGTCGCCAAATTGTGGACATGACATAGGTCCACCCCGACGCGGCCACGCGCGGGTTTGGGTAGGCGAATGAATCTCCATATGAAACGGATCGAATTGAAATTTAGGTCTATGTGGAGTCGCCACCGAATTTTGTGGTTATTCGGAACCATTCGAGCCTACTCTATGTCGTAGTGGTCCGTATACGAAATACGGCCCATTTCCGATGTCAGAGTTTATTGGGCTCGTCCCTTTGCATTTGATACCAATACCGACATTATCGGATATTGTGTATTGAATGACTCTCGTGCGCCAACGGTTTCGGGCATCCGGAAACCGAGGTTCTGAGTAAGGGGTGAGGGTACGTGTTGGGAAGCCCACAAAGGACACCCAACCCCGCCCGCACATTAGCGGCCTCTACTAAGAATTCGAATGACTTTCCAATACGCGCGTTAGTTGAACGGGAAAATGATATGCAAAGAGTATTTTCCCTAAACATGTGAATTGAATTTGAAAAGGGTTTCTAAGTCAATTTAATGCAATTAATTCTACGTCAAAGTGGAATTTAGCATGCGGGTTCATTTAGTACAATAAACGAACAAGAGTTAAATCGACAAAAGAAACAAGCAAACGGTTAGTAACGGTAAATCGATATTAACGGTTTGAGCAAATGATGAATTGAATTGAATGATGTACAAGATGATGCATGGTTTGAAAAGATAGTACACACGTGATTGATTAAGCACATGTTGACCTAAGTCGTAAAATACTATCGAGTTTTGAGAAAAGATGATGTGCGACCCGTGTTTTGGTCGTTATGAGGCCACTCGATCGAGTGGGCCCTGAAAAGATGCTTCTGTGTCATGGTACAGACCGTACTCGGCCGAGTTATGGACCAACTCGGTCGAGTACATGGCCAATCGACCGAGTCACTGTGAGACTCGATCGAGTGGGCGTCGTGACAGACATTCTGATTCGGTTTTGAGGTGCCACTCGACCGAGTGGGCTAGGCACTCGGTCGAGTGCCCCCTGTACGAATTGTAATTCGTTTGCAAATTGAAAATTGATTTCGAAATTGCTTTCGATTTTTGAGAGTTTGACGATTTGGCCGCACCGGACGTAAGTTTTGCACAATTCACGCTCGACTTGGTTTTTATAAATCGCAAACTTTATTGGACCGAATATAAATGTTGTTGAATTTATACTTGATTCAAAATTTGAATACTCGTTGTATCCCATATTCGATTATTTGAATCGATATGGAACATTAGAGTGAAAAGAAAACAAAGAAATTTCAGAGAAAGTAATTAGCGAGACTTGAATGTTGTTTAGGACTTACGGTTTGACATAAATTGAGGCCACTCGATCGAGTCATTGAGGGACTCGACCGGGTGAGCACTTGAAAAACCCTCTGTCCAGATCTGATGACCCTATTCGACCGAGTTATTGATCAACTCGACCGAGTAGGCCGCCACTCGATCGAGTCATTGTGAGACTCGACCGAGTAGAGGTCTTACAGACCATTCTGTCTAGATTTCGTGATGTCACTCGATCGAGTGACGTAGGCACTCGACCGAGTGGTACCTGTGCGTGATCAGAAATCGCTTGCTCTTGATTTGAATCGTTTAAATTAACCGAGACAACATAAGTATTCCTTTGTATTTGTAGTGTTATAATTGGACAACATCTACGTTAACATCAACGGAAAATTGAATCGGCTAAATTATTTGATTTGATTTATTAGACTCGACGTCCAATTACGGGATTGGCATCGGGTCTAACATATCGATACTTTGCTTAAATAAAGGAAAGGACTTGATTCCCTCGACTTCTCCAACATCGAAATAAATCCCTAAGGATTGTGATGTCGGGTCCGTGTCAACGGGTTTCGACCCATATTAAAAATACGTATCTTGAAAAAGGTTGTTTTTTGAAATCGATGCAACATACGAATAACAACAATGGTGCGAAAATTATTGTTGAAGTTAATCTATCTCAATAATCAAGTAATTGGGATATCAGAACGAGCGACCGTCAACGCTGTGTGCAGTACACTTGTATGTTCGTGTTTCCTCATTCCGATATCACTTCATACTCGACACAAATTGATAGATATTTTAATGTCTTGATACTAGTATTATTGATATTAATGACGCGATAATAACGATGAAAATAAAATAAAGCAAACGCGACCCGTAAGAAAACGACATGACGCGAGAAGGAGGAAGAAAAGGAAAATAAGCGGGGTTTTGACACCCTCAACCTACATGTTCTTGTCTCGGCGCGGACTCGTAACCGTGGCTATGACACAAGAGTCTTCGAGGTTTATGGAGGTCGAGTTATGGTGGCTCGGGTTTGATGAATCCTAAAGCTAGTTTAGGGTTTTCTATGGGTGTGCTAGGGTTTGTGAAAGTATGAGCTAGGGTTGAATTTGAGGTGGTAAAAGTTCTGAAAAAAGGTGTCTTGAAGTGTGTGCAAGGGGTTGCTAATATAGGAAAAGCTAGGGTTCCGGTTTAGGGTTACTCGACCGAGTAGGCAGCTGACTCGGTCGAGTAGGCTTGTGCGTCAGCCGTCGGGCTTGAATAAGGGCCCACTCGATCGAGTGGGTGAGGCACTCGATAGAGTGGCCCAGCTGGGTCGCGCGGGTCACTCGCTTGGACCTTGACCATGGATATTTGATGAGATTGAATTTGAATTGGGCTTTTGATGTTTGAGGGGTTGTTTTGTGTGTCTCGGAAACGACTTTGACCAGGATTGACCCAATCGTGAAAAGTCGGTTTTAACTCCGGTGTCGGTTTCGGCCCAAATTAGCCTTATTTGATTGGAAACGGCCCGTTGGGCCTGGATTTGAGGTTGATTTTGTGATATTTGTACTCCGTAAGTCTGTTAGCCAGCGATTAATGGATTTGAGCCCGTATCCGAGCGCACTGAAGCATGTTAGCGTCCGATCATCATCGGGTGTTTTTTTGGGAAACTACCATAGACACCTGGCAGTCAAAATGCGGGTGTCTACAGGAAGACACAGCTTTGACCGATGAATCCATGGTCTCCCGAGTAGCAGATTGAAAGATGAAGTGACATCGATCACTTGAAATTCTAACTCCTTCTCGATCGGGCCCGTTATGATTGTTAGTTTAACGGCTCCAGTAACTGATTTTGGGCTCTCATCAAAAGCCTGGATAGTCTATGCAGTCGGAAGGTAGTCAGCCTCGGTAATGCCGAGGGCCTTGGCTGTCCTTAAGGGAAGGACGTTTACCGCGGACCCATCATCAATCAGGGTCATGGGGAGATACTTGTTTCGGCAGATCACCGTGATATATAGGGCCAAGTTATGGGTGGTCCCGAATGGTGGAAGGTCGGACTCGGAGAAAGTGATAAGTGGGCCTTCTCCCTTGGACTTGTCCTTGAGGTGTGGCAAGATCGTGGCTACCATCTCAGTGGGGGTAACCGATGAGTCAACCTTGATTTCATCAAGGGCCCTAGTAAGTGCTGCCCGATGCTCCAGAGAACTAACCAAAAGCTGCCATATAGTAATATCAGTTCGGACCCTCTTTAGTTGTCTGACTATGGCCGTGTCAGCGTTTGGCTCTTCAGGAGTGAGCTCCGTCCTGGAAGGTTCAGTGACGGTTTCCGGAGTGGCGAGACTGGTCGTGACGGTGTGTGTGCCGGCCAGAGCTCTGGCTTTAGCTTTCCGGATTTCTTCGATGGTGACGGGGATAACTTCCCCCTTTGCCAGGTAAACATCGTCTTCATCGTCGTTCCATATCCCGTTGATTTGGGAAATGAGAGGGGAAATGAGATGAGAACAGTCGACTACCTCTCCAGTAAAAATGGCGTGAGTAGCAAGAGGATTATTTTTGTTACTTGGATTATCACTGGGTAGCGGTATCTTCCCACTTTCGATCAGATCTTGAATAATATGCTTCAGCTTCCAGCATTTCTCCGTGTCATGCCCATTGCCTTGGTGATAGTGGCAATAGGCCTGAATGTTGTAGCTCTTAGATCGCTTTTCTATGGGAACTTTCGGAATTGGGCCTATCGGTTGGATTAGGCCTTTCGAAGACAGCCTTTGTAAGGCATTAGCATAGGTTGTCCCTATGTCGCTGAATACCCGATTTGGAGTATTCTTTTTGATTGAGGTGTTCAATGAGTTAACCTCGTCGAAGATGCTTCGGGCCGCTGTTGTGGTTGCGGGCTTGCTGGAGGAGGAACTGGCTCCTTGATATCCTTTGGTAGAGGCCTTAGTAAGGTTCTCTAGCCTTAGATCGTCTTCGATTCTAGTACCCATTTCGGTCAAAGTGGCGAAGTCGGGTATGATGACATACCGGAGATGGACTCGGTAAGCGGGGAGGAGGCTTTTGACAAAGGCCTCCACTAGTACATTTTCGCTGGGCTTGTCCACCAGCTTGACACTTTCGGTCCTCCACCTTTGGAGGTATTTGGTGAAACCCTCTTTAGGCTCTTGGGCCATAACTTCCAGAGTACGCATGGTAGTCTGGATTTCAGCATTATCCGCGTAGTTTCGCGCGAATTCCATTGCAACATCGTCCCAAGTTTTGTATTTCTTGGGGTCAAGCCTGTAGTACCAGGCTTTCGGGTGCTTTTCCAGAGAGGAAGCAAAGAGATTCTTGAACATGGTCGATTTGACCCCTTAACAGCCATAAAATCCTTGAAAGCCCGAATATGAAGTACCGGGTCTTCAGGCTCGTCGAACATTGGTAAGCCCGTTAAGTTGAGGTTAGCGGGCAGTTCATCAGTTAAGGGTGAATATATGCAAGCATTTTCCGTGAGAATAGTGTTTCTGGTGGTCGAGTGGACATGTTCTTGCAGCTTTTGGACCGCGCCGGCCAATGCGGCCAAAGGTCCGTCATCTTTGATCGAAGCATTGGGGGTTCCTTGTTCCACGGCACTAACCCGAGTGACGATGGCGATTTGGTCCTCCCTCATTTGTCGCAATTGATCTTGGATTTTGGCCAATGAAGCCGTCAACTCATCGATGGATTCTTTCGTCATGGTTCGAGTGAAGGGTGGCCTGTCTGTAAGAACACCGCGTAATCAGCAACTTAACCCGAATCCTAAGAAAAGTACATCCCGATCAAGGAAAAAGGAAGAAGACCAAAACGGAAATGACTCGGAAAAGACACCTAGGCGGGTGACTTGTGAAAAGGTGGGCCTTCCTCAGGATCCAACTATGTGGGTTGGGCCCTGTTCGAAGGAAGGTTCACGTGAGACATTCCCAGACTTTTAGACTCGATTGTGTTAATGGGCCAACCTTTGTAGGAGTATGTCCTACGTAGGTGGGCCTTGCCTTAGTAAAATAAGGCGGACTAGGATGGGGGGGGAATCCGTGATGTAAGATCGACGGAGTTTCGACGCTAGAGACTTCAACGACTTATGACACAACCCGACACTGCTAAATACGGGAAGTCCTAAGAAGAGGAAGTTTTGAAATATGATATTTTTTGAAAAGCCCGAAAAATCCGGGGTGGAACCGGCTCTTTTTTCGAGAAAAAACGGAAAAGGTGGGCCGGGTGACGGTTTGAAAAATTTCGAAACTAATTTCGAGTTTTGAATTGGGCTTAATACCGGCTAGAAAAAGGCTATTTTGAGTAAAATCATAAGTCCTAAGTTCGGTATATGTCCGGGGTTTTGAAATTGGATATTTTGAAAAGGATGCAAATTTTGAAAAATGACGGTTTGGGAAAAGATGTGGATCAAGTAGCACGTAGTCATGGAAACAGCATAATGACCCCATGTATGCTCTTAAGCTAAGTCTCGGTCAGTCTATAAGGGTCTATACTAGTGTACATAGCCTATCGAGAATCGGGGCGGACTCCCTAAGTCGAGTTGAGCTTAGGACATGCCGTAAAACCCATACGAATCGGCTAATGGACACCTTTGACATATCCAATTTGGACTACATCAACGGTATAGTGGGACGTCGGTCATCAGTACCGGCCCGAGAAAGATGGGGTTATGCATGAACCGTAAAACTAAAACGCGTATTGTACTAGTCAAACGATTTCTATTCGAGTCTCACCCTGAGGATGCCGAAGGTTAGTAACGCATCCGTTAATCCCCAGCAGAGTCGCCAAATTGTGGACATGACATAGGTCCACCCCGACGTGGCCACGCGCGGGTTTGGGGAGGTGAATGAATCTCCATATGAGATGGTCAAATTGAAATTTAAATCGAAGTTGGAGTCGCCACCGAATTTTATGGTTATTCGGAACCGTTCGAGTCCACTCTATGTCGTAGTGGGCCGTGTACAGAATACGGCCCATTTCCGATGTGAGAGTTTATTGGGCTCGTCCCTTTGCAGTTCGATACCGATGCCGACTTGAGCGGTTTATCGTATATTGAATGACTCTCGTTGGCAATGGTTTCGGACATCCGGAAACCACGGTTCTGAGTAAGGGGTGAGGGTACGTGTTGGGAAGTTCACTAAGAACACCCAACTCCGCCCGCACATTAGCGGCCTCTACTAGGATATCGAATGATTTTTTAATACGCGCGTTAGTAATACGATGAATGATATGCAACCATTGTTTTCCTAAGCATGTGAGGAATTGAATGGGTTGCTAAGTCGTTTAATGCATGAAAATTAACGTCAAAGTTGTATTTAGCATGTGAGGTTCATTTTAGTATAATAAAACAAACGATAAAGAAGAATGAATTTGCTACAAGATGAACAAAGGAGTTAGTATCGATTTGTGAAAATAATATAGCAAATGCGAGATCAAGAAAATATTAATCGAAATCTGAAAAATATTTGTTAAAAGACGCTGTTTTGTATAAAAAACGATGTTCAAAAAAAAAAAAAAAAAAGGAAAACGGGTCGCGTTTCCAGCGTTGCCCGCGATTCGCCCGGGGTGTGCCCGACTCGCGCCCCGGCCTGTTTCGAGGTCGGTTTTTGAAAGTTCGATGTTTTTATTTTAAACCGCGTACAAATATTGCATAATTCGTACTCGATTTAATATTTTCGATATTCGTTATATTCGATAATCGATTATGAAATCGATATCAAATACTCGGAATAGTTTTAGAAAAGGTGCAAATTTTGAGGAATCGTTTCGTAGAATAAAAAACGAATGAAAAAGCTAAAAAAAGGGTTCGGGTTTCAGGCCCGTGCGCGAGTCGCCTGGGATGGGCGCGACTCGCGTGCGGGTCTGTCCCGGTCGCGTTTTTTGTTCGAAAATTTGATAAACCGCGTACAAATATGAATTAATTTGTACTCGATTTATGCTCTCGACATTCGTCGTATCCGATATTCGATTATGAAATCGATATCGAATATTCAGAATGAATTTTAGAAAAGGTTTTGTAAAAAGGTTTGTTTTGAACGAAAAGTAAAAAAAAGAATTTTGAATGAAAAAGATGTTAATTCTCTCCACGTATAAGATCGTCGAATTTTGTTTAAAAAAGATGTGACGATTTATTTGGCATCAACGAGAATTAGTTAATTTTGTTCTTGTTAGATACGATATTCGATTAGAGAATCGATATCGTATTTTAAGAACGTTTGTTATACGAAAATACTTTTTAGTAATATCGATATTAGAAATAATAAGAAGTGATGAATGACCCGTAAAAAGACGACACACGACCCGTAATAAAAAGACGGACGAGAAGGAGAAGAAGAGAAGAAAGAGAAATCGGGTTTGGTATACCCTCAACCTACATGCTTCGGTTTAATCGGATCGGGGCTCGTCGGGACGTGGCTTGGGCACAAGAGCGTCGAGTTTAACGTCGATGGGTTATGGTGGTTTGGTGGGACGTGAGGCGTGTGAAGGGTGTCGGGTATCGGGACCGGTTTCCTTCGGGTTTTGGATGTACTATCGGTTTCTCAATGCTAAGGTTGATGATTTTCAGGAATTATGTTTATATCGTTGAGTGATTCATTGATTGTTGAATTTGTGTCATGCAAGGGGCTATTTATAGGAAAATCCCGACCTTGGCTAGGAGAGGTGCATTTGAATTAGAACTACCGCTTAGGATAGGAAACGTAGGAAGTTGAGGGAAATAAGAATTCCATTTTCTTGTGAAGGAAGAAAGAGAACCGGCTGGTTAGTAGGCTACTCGACCGAGTATCCTAGCTCGGTCGAGTGTTTGATTCGGTTTTCGGATAGGATTCCTACTTGCGATCGAATTCTACATTAAACGGAATTGTTTAATATTTGTGTAGCTGATTTTTGTGGAGTTGGAGTCTGAACCAACCGTGTGAGGTGTCACGGCTGACTCACGAGTCTCGGGAAATATCTTTGACCGGGTTTTGACTCGGTCGCTAAAAGACGGTTTTACCCCTGGTGTCGGATTCGACTCAAATTAGTGTTATTTGACTCGAAACGACCCACTGAGCCTGAATTTGAGGTTGGTTTTGTGAGATTTGTACTCCTTAAAAAGCCCAAGTTAAATATCCATGATTTCGAGCCCATTTCCGAGTACGTTAAAGCATGTTTGCGTCCGATCATCATCGGGTGTCTTGTCGGAAACTACTTGATTGGGGTGGGCCGCCTGTCAATCAACTACCTGCTGGGCAGGCCCCGGGACGGATCCCGTCAGGGAATCGAAAGACCAGCCTCCCAGCAAGGACCTGGAACAAAGCATGACACTTAAGGATAGCCGTCAGCCGCCGAGGGCACGGGCTAACCCAGCCTGTCGGAGCTTGGCAGCCCCCTGCCTGGAAACTGTCTGCCCTGGGAGAATCCCTGGCCAGCAGGGTCAGGATCCCCAGGGGCCCTCTCGTCATTTTGCCTAAGGTAATTGGGAATGGATGGATGAGAGGCCGCCACTTGTCACTCCTCTATCCAACCATTCCTCCTTCTCTTCTCTCTCTTGTGGGAAGGTATAAATACCTCTCCATTTCCCACATGAGAGGGGTTGGATTTTCTCTCTCTAGACTTTTACTCCTAAAACGCCGCCTAGTTCCTCACGAGCTAGGTTCGTAAAGGCATTTCACGGACTGACTTAGGCATCGGAGAGGGTTTCCTCGGACAACCTCCGAGGCCCTGTGCGTTCATTGTGCAGGGAGCAGGCCGTTTTCCGCCGGGAAAGTCCGATTCAGGGAGTAAGAGGAAGGGGAGACCAAGGGAATTAAGCAATCAGTTGTTCACCATTAAATCAATTATACTGTCCGGATCCTAGACCGGGCAAATTGTTTCCGTGACCGGAACAATTTGGCGCCGTCTGTGGGGAGTTTACGGTTGTCCTCACGAGTTACCCACTAAAATCAACCACTCATAATCACAAAATTAAACACAATCATGCCAGAAATCGTGGATGCCAGTACAGGAGCGGGTCCGACGGTCCCTCCGGTGGCCCCCCTGTACGGTATGCCGCTGTCGGAGAGGGTCCCTCCTGCCACAATCCTGGGGGTAGGGGGAACCAATCCCCTCGGTGGATCTAACACTGCTGTGACACCCGAGCTGGGGGCACGCCCTGGACGTGCTCTCAATCTGACCCCAGCTCAGATGGCACAGGCAGCCGCGTTCTTCTCTGCGATGCTAGATCAGGAGTTCACGCCTGAGGACCTGGTGGGCAGGGTCGCATCGGCTCCCAGGCAACCGTCCCCAGTCAGCAGGGACGAGGCCGGGGGCACGAGGCGGACCGCCGCCAGAAATGCTCAGAGAAAAGCAAGAAGAACAGCCCAAATGTATACGCATGTGCAGAGGCGCATTACCACTGGCAAACCAGAGCCACCTGTCCAGCAGGCGTTCTCTATTCACACGACAGAATCGGCGTCTGGAGGGCAGGGAGGCTTATCTCAAGGATTACAGGAGCGCATGAGGCCCAGGGAGCCTGTGTCGAAACGCTTAGGGGAGAGGCCAGGCGGAGTTTTCTCCAGACTAACACCTGCGGCCAAGGAACAGTCAGCCCCCGGCTTATCCCAAAGCCTGCAATCCAGACTCAACCGAGGACAACCGCTCGAGTCCAGGTACCATTAGGGTGAAAACCTCTGCCACTCCCAGAGGAAGAGGCCCAGGCAAGCCTCCTCGGGAACAGAGGATGAGGCAGCTAGCAGACCGCCACCGAGGAACCGCTCCCCCAGTACGAGGAAACCGACCCATAAACAATGGGAATCTCACGGTAACCAGTCTGGGGAAAGCAGGTCACGACTGGTAGGCAGGCCCACGAAAACCCCGTTGCACCCTGAGGTACAAGAGTACCCCATTCCAAAAATCAAAATGCCCACCATCAAATTTGACGGAACGACAGACCCTGAGGACCACCTGGCAGCCTTTGAGAGCCACATGGGCATGTATGACGTAGATGATGCCATCTGGTGCAAAGTCTTCCCTACCACCCTGGTGGGACTTGCGCAGGGGTGGTTCAGAGACCTCCGCCAGGGGTCAATCAGGTTCTTCATAGAGTTGGCTGAAATTTTCCTTGAACAGTATGCCGGAAATAAGAGAAGACGCCTTACCCGTTTCGATCTCATGACCCTGAAACAGAAAAAGGGTGAGAGTGTAAGAGAGTACATGAGAAGGTTCGATCTATCCTACCAGCAGGTTAGGGAGATCGATGATTCCACCGCTGCCTACGCCCTGACAATCTCCCTACTTCCAGGGGAAATGAAAAACCAGATGATCAGGGCCCAGCCGGAAACCCTGGCCATGGCCAGAAAGATTGCTGAGGGGTTCATTCTGCAGGAGGAGTTCCACGGCCTGACGGACACCCCTGCAGGCCAAACAAAATCTCAAGGGGGACCGCAGGGTGGAAGGGGCAGAAGTGAACCAGGTAAGCAAAAGGAGGAGGGAGACACTCCCAAGAAAGAACGCCCAGTCTACCAACCCAGATTTGATAGTTACACCGCTCTGAACAAATCCAGGGCGGAAATCTTCGAACTGGAAAAAGAAACTGCCAAATGGAACCGTCCAAACAAACCTCGCAGCCCAAAAGGCGACCCAAAGAAATTCTGCACTTTCCACGACTGTATAGGCCATACCACCGAAGAGTGCCGTCACCTGAAGGATGAAATTGAGAAATTAATCAGGAACGGATGGCTGGCCAACTACGCAGCCAAAAACAAGTCTCAGAAGGAAGTGTCTGAGAAACCCGAGGGGTCAGTGCAGAACCGGATGGTAATCCATGTAATTTCAGGGAGCACTGAGGGTCAGCTCAGTCGAAGAGGCCAAAAAAGGCAAATGCGCGAGCTGAGGAACCAGATCTGCTACGCTGAGAAAGAAGGGAGTCCAAGGGGAGTGACATTAAGTATCACCCCTGACGACGCAGGACGGGTGATATATCCGCACAGTGATCCTCTGGTGCTGTCCTTAGAGATCAGCAACCATATTGTGCGACGATGTATGGTAGACACGGGCGCATATACAAATCTTTTGTACAAGGATGCTTTCGAAAAAATGGGCCTGGAGAAAAGGCACCTGCGGCCTGCTCCCGGATCGCTGTATGGATTCAGTGGGGCAGGCGTGCTGCCCATGGGCGTCATCGACTTGCCTGTAACCTTCGGGGAAGGTTCCACAGCCAGGAATGTCAGGGCAACCTTTGTTGTTGTGGACGCAAGATCTGCCTATAATGCCCTGATTGGCAGGGCCACGCTGGATGAAATCGAGGCAGCAATCTCCATCAGGGCTCTCACCATTGCGTATGTCACAGACTTCGGGCTGGAAGGAAAAATACGTGGGGACCAGGAGTCAGCCAGACAATGCTACTCCGTGGCCCTACAAGAACACGAAAAGGACAGAAAAGGAAAAAGAAAAGCTGACGGCTCCCCCTGCAGGGAAGGCGAAGTCCCAATCGAGCACCCGGTGTCCGATCGCCTGGAACCAGGGGGCGAAAGTATGCTGGTGGACTTAGAACCAGGAAGACAGGTCCTGGTAGGAACAGGCCTGGAGGAATCCTACCAGGCCGAACTGGTCAGACTACTGAGGGAGAACAAAGACGTATTTGCTTATTCTGCAGACGAAATGCCCGGCGTTGATCCCTCATGCATCGTTCACAAGCTGAACGTAAGCATGGATGCTCGCCCTGTAAAACAGAAAAAACGAAACATGTCTGCAGAAAAGGACGCAGCGATCAAGGAAGAAATTGACAAACTCTTGAAACCAGACTTTATTGAAGTCTGCGACTACCCAGAATGGCTGGCAAATGTTGTTATGGTCAAGAAGTCGTCAGGCGCATGGAGAATGTGCGTCGACTTTACAAACCTGAACAAGGCCTGCCCGAAAGACTGATATCCGCTCCCTCGGATCGATCAATTGGTAGACGCCACCAGTGGCTACACCATGCTAAGCTTCTTAGACGCCTTTTCAGGCTACCACCAAGTATACTTGTGGCAACCGGACAGGGTGAAGTGTGCGTTCATCACTAGTTCGGGCACTTACATGTATAAGATGATGCCCTTCGGGCTCAAAAATGCAGGGGCCACGTACCAGCGGTTGGTTGATAAAGTGTTTGAGAAACAAAAAGGTAGAAACATCGAGGCTTACGTTGACGATGCCATTGTAAAAAGCAAGGAAGACAGGGAACACCTGACAGACTTGCAGGAAACCTTCAGTTCTTTGCGCGCTTACAAAATGAAACTAAATCCGAAAAAGTGCACGTTTGGAGTCCGCTCCGGAAAGTTCCTAGGGTTCTTGGTCAGTTCTCGGGGTATAGATGCCAACCCTGAAAAAATTCAGGCAGTCCTAGACCTCCCTGAGCCCAAGACCATCAGAGACATCCAGCGCCTGACGGGTCGAATGGCCGCCTTGGCCCGATTCATTGCCCGATCAGCAGACAGAGCCACTCCTTTTTTCAAAATACTGAAAGGAAACAAACAGTTCAAATGGGAAAGCGAGCAGAAAGAGGCCTTCGAGCAACTGAAGGACCATCTTAAGAGGCTCCCTACCCTGGCAAGACCAGTAGCAGGAGAAAAACTTTTCCTCTACATTGCAGTAACCAATATAAGTGTCAGCGCAGTCATCCTACGAGAAGAGGCAGGCACCCAGCAACCTATATACTTTGTGAGTCACGCGCTGGGGGCAGCTGAGAAGAATTCTCCGATGGTTGAAAAAGCCGCCTACGCGGTCATAATTGCAGCCAGGAAGCTCAAACCTTACTTTGACGCGCATCCAGCCATAGTCCTCACCGACCAACCCCTGGAAAAGGTGTTGGAAAAATTTGAAAAATCAGGGAGATTGTTGAAATGGGCAATTGAGCTGAGTGGGCTTGGTATATCTTATCAGTCAAGAACAGCCATCAAAGCCCAAGCTTTGGCGGACTTTTTGGCTGAGTGCTCCCACTCAGGGGAGGAGGAAGCCCTTGCCCAGGAAGGGACCGTATATACTGACGGGTCCTCGACGGCCAACGGCGCGGGTGCAGGCGTCGTGCTAACCAGCCCAGAAGGGACCGACTTTGAGCACGCTCTCAGGTTCGTTTTCCCATCATCAAACAATGAAGCAGAGTATGAAGCAGTACTCGTAGGCGTCAGGCTGGCTAAAGCCGCAGGGGCAGAACGAATTGTTTTAGAAACAGACTCCCAGCTCATCGCCAACCAAATCAATGGAGAATACGAAGCAAGAGACCAGGCAATGGCCGCATATCTGGAGATGGTAAAGGGAGAATTGTCCGGCCTGAAATCATATGAGGTCAAACAAATTCCTCGATCCCAGAACAACAGAGCAGATGCCCTGTCAAAACTGGCAAGCTCCAGTCTGCAGGACATCCGGAGATCAGTATGGGTTGACGTTTTACACGAGAAGTCTACTGATCCCTGTCAAACGATTAATGCCGTAGAAAAAGAGCTGGAAAGATGGATGACCCCTTTCGTCCAGTACAAGAGGCACGGTATCTTACCGTCAGACTCATTACAAAAGAGGAAGGTACAGGCTAAAGCAGCCTGGTTCATATTCATTAATGGAGAACTCTACAAAAAGTCCTTTACTTATCCCCTGCTTAAATGCCTACGGGCGGATCAAGCCGCTGAGGTATTGGATGATATCCACTCAGGGATTTGTGGACATCACATTGGCGGGAGGTCGCTGGCCCACAAAGCCCTCAGGGCAGGCTATTACTGGCCTACCATGCTGGCAGATGCCAAGAGCCTGACCCAGAAATGCAGAAAATGCCAACTCTTTGCCCCATCGATCCATGCCCCGGCCCAGGAGCTCAGGCCAATCCTATCTCCCATCCCCTTTGCTCAATGGGGGATGGACATCCTCGGACCCTTCACAGTGGCCACAGAGGGCAGAAAATTCTTAATTGTCGCCATAGACTACTTCACCAAATGGGTGGAGGCTGAAGCAGTGCCCAACATCACTGAGCCGGCGGTCCGAAAGGTGATCTGGCGAAATATCATCACCCGGTTCGGTGTACCAAAGATGCTGGTATTTGACCACGGCAGGCAGTTCGATAATGACCCACTAAGAATCTGGCTGGAAAGCCACAACATCTCAGTCGCCTACTCAGCTGTCTGCCATCCTCAAACCAATGGACAGGCGGAAGCAGCCAACAAACAAATTCTGAACGGCCTGAAGAAAATGGTGGATGACTGCAAAGGTAGGTGGGCTGATGAACTCCCCAGTATACTCTGGTCCATCCGAACTACCAGAAAGGAGTCTACGGGCCAGACCCCATTTGGCCTGGTATATGGAGCAGAGGCTCTATTGCCAATCGAGACAAGAATCCCCTCTCTGCGTTCCCTGCAGTACGACCAAGCTGAAAACGAAGCTGCTATGGTTGAAGCCTTAGACCTGGTGAATGAACTAAGGGAGGAAGCCAGTACCAACATCGCTGCCTACCAGCAGCGAATGAGGAAAAATTTCAACAGCAAGGTCCGTCAGAGGAGTTTTCAGATGGGCGAGTTAGTTCTGAGAAAGACGCAGGCGATTGAGAAGTCAAAAGAGCATGGAAAGCTGAGTGCCAATTGGGAGGGCCCATACCAAGTAACTCAGGTTTTGGGGCCAGGCACGTACAAGATAGCCAATCTAGAAGGACAAGAGCTGAGCGCTCACTGGAACGCAGACACGCTAAAGAAATATTACGTCTGAACAAAAAATGTAGGAAGTTTTCACTTTTACTAAAGTAAAAAAGGCGGAGGACGATCAGAAATGTCGACGGCTCCGACCACCCCAATGTCAAAAAGAAATGAGAAGATACAGATTCATACTCGTTGCCTGTTCACACTCGCGTCTCTCATACACAAACGAGCAGGGGGCAATAGGGGGAGGCCCCCCTGTTGCCAAAATTGGGAAAAGTGAACCCCCCAACACAAACCAAAAAAAGCCACCCTGCTTACCTCTGGGCAGGCAGGGGGCAGGCCCCCTGGACTTTGAACGAAAAGCCAGGAACAGGCCAGGCTAACAAGGACTGGGGGCAGGCCCCCCAACCTTGTATAAAAAACGCAAAATTTACCCTGCCTGCCTCTGGGCAGGCAGGGGGCAGGCCCCCTAGACTTTGAACGAAAAGCCAGGAACAGGCCAGGCTAACAAGGACTGGGGGCAGGCCCCCCAACCTTGTATAAAAAACGCAAAAGCTACCCTGCCTGCCTCTGGGCAGGCAGGGGGCAGGCCCCCTGGACTTTGAACGAAAAGCCAGGAACAGGCCAGGCTAACAAGGACTGGGGGCAGGCCCCCAAACCTTGTATAAAAGACACAAAAGCCACCCTGCCTACCTCTGGGCAGGCCGGGGGCAGGCCCCCTGGACTTTGAACGAAAAGCCAGGAGCAGGCTAGGCTAACAAGGACTGGGGGCAGGCCCCCCAACCTTGTATGAAAAATACAAGGAACCACCCTGCTTACCTCCAGGCAGGCAGGGGGCAGGCCCCCTGGACTCTGAACAAGAGCCAGGGACAGGCTATAACAAACGCGATCAAACAGACAACAAAAAGATCCCTAAAATCTTAAAAGCAGTTATGCCATATAAAGCCAAAAGAGGTATTCCACAAACAAAACCCATGAAGGGTGGAAAGGTCTCTACAAAGTTGAAGAAAAAACCGAGTAGCAAAAATTACAGAAAAACCATGAACACTGGTTCAACACAAGAGAATAAAAGCCTTCGTAAAAGAGAAGGGGCGTCACGGAGCATCCTGGCGAGCGTTGGCGTCTGCTTCAGGCCGCCTGGTCACCCGGGCTTCATCCTTGGCAGAGTAAAGGCTCCGGAAAGCGTCCTCGTCAAAAGTAGGGAACATCTCCCCTATCACCTCCATAACCAATTCCAGAGAGGAATTGGCGCCGCTCACAAAGCTGGCACCCACCGCTTCCTCAGTCTCCGCAGCCAGGGTCTCTTTCTCTTTCGCCCATTCCCCCTTAGCCTGGTCAAAAGCCGACTTTGCCTGCGACAACTGCTCCTCCAGGACCGTCACTCTCCCCTTCAAATGTCCCATCTCGGCCAGAGATATGTTAGCACGATCCAACGATTGCCGGTTCTCCTTCAGTTCGGCTTCTAACTTGGAAACCTCCTCCACAGCCATTTCCCCCTGTTTCCTGGCCTCTTCCAACTCCCCCTCTAGCCTTGTCATTTTATCTTTCAAGGAGCTTATCAAGGAGACGTCCCTCTCTATCATGGCCAGGCGGTCGGGAGGAGGAGCCCCAGGGGCAACTGTTAGCTCCTTATCACTCAGGCGGCTGAGAGCTGCCAGTTCCGCAGATGCCAACATGACCTTGGAAGTACGTTGAATGTATTGAAGCACCTGATGAGAAGTAGAAGTCACCATCTTTGTGAGGCGGTCGGCCAAGACAACCCCAGAGTCAGAAAGTAGGCCCGAAACGTCCACGCTATCCCCAGCCGTGTAGTGGAACTCCACATTTTCCTCTTGGAAGGGAATGCTAGAGGGCTCACGGGCAGGGCGCTTCGCATCAGGGGTAGAAACGTCCGCCTCCAAATCAACCACATCAGCACTAGGAGGCTCCCTCTCCCTTTTCCTCCTTGTTTCCAAGGGAACGCTCTCCCCTGTCCCCTCGGAATCACCAGGCTGCGTTCCCTGCGAGATCCGAGGGCCAGCCGGAGAAGCACCCTGCTTTTGACCAGGGGAAGGAGTGGCTCCTGAAGTGACCTCCGCTTCCCCCTGCTCATGAACGCTGGGAGTAGGAGTCGCCGGCTTCGACGAAGGCAGCCGAGGGGGGAGAGGTAATCTTCGACCAGCGGCAAAATCCTTCACAAGCTTCATGAGGGCCTTGCTTCCTTTTCTGAAATTTGGTGGAAGAGAAGGACGCTTTGAAAGAACGTGCAATTCCTCGCTCAAGCCTAACCTTCTGACCTGCTTCTTGGTCCAGGTCCAAGAGTAGGAATCTGCAGGAAAGGAAAGGCGGTCATTTAAAAAACAGGGAGAAATAAAATCCCTGGAAAATCGTGACAACAAGAAAACCCTAGAACTACCTTCAAGGCCACGAATCAGGCCCATGGGAAGCAGGTACTCGTCTGTCGTGATAAGCTTCGCATGAGGGAGCCAGAAAACAGGGCAAAAGTTCCCATGTTTATCCGTCACGATCTCAAACTTCTTTATCAAAATCTTCTCCTTATCGCTCAGCCTGACTTCCAGAGCCTTCCCCCCAACACGAGGATGATACTCCTCACGTGTCTCCATGCGGGTATGGACATGATTCCTAAAATGTCTAGGAATTTTCCACCCCGACGCACTGTGGACATATATGAAATTGTTTTTCCAGTCCTTGAGACTGCTCATGGCCGGCCAGACCAAGGCGTACTTTTTCTGTCTCAGCAGAGACCAATAACCAGGGGAGCCATCCCCCCCAGATGAAGACACCATTTGGAGGCCGACCATAAAGCGAAGGGCGTCAATGTAGGGCCCCTCGCCATGGAACAGGCAGGTCCAAGTGTAGGCCACTAATGCCCTAATGGCCGTTGCGGTTAACTGAGCGATGGCGACGTTCATCCTCCTGAAAGTTTCTTCCAGGAAGGGATGCAACGGGAATCGCAGGCCGAATTCTAGAGCCTTATGAAAGACGGCTACACGCCCCTCTGGGGGACAGCATACTGTGTCTTTTTCCCCAGGGATCACCACTGTGTACCCCTCCCCAAAGTTATAAAACTGCTCGATGGCCTCAGCCGCATTACATTCCAAAATCAGATCCCTATTCTTAGCTTCGGGATAGGTCTGTAAGGGAATCGCGTATTTTTCTTTGTCCAAAAAGTAGGTCCTCCCTCTCTCCCTGCGGATGAGAGGACCGGCCACCCTGGCAGGATCCACCTCCAGGGCCCCGTCATCGGAATCAATCACATCGAAGGGAGCTGGGTCGGGTGACTCAGCACCCTCTCCCCTGTGATTGTCTTCCTCCCTGGGGCCAACCCCGGAGGAAGAGGCAACGTCACGACGATCACCGTCGCCGCCGCCAGTTCTTCCGAGCAAAGAATCAAAGGAAAGGGGGCGGACTCGCGACATTTTAGGCTACAGAAGGGAAGAAAAGAAGCGAAAGATTTGAAAAATTCTAACCTAAGGAACGCCGGTGAAGTTGTCAGAGACGGCGACAAGAGGTGATCCTTGCTCCTCAAAGAAAAAGCGCTCGGTCAATGAAGGAGATTCAAGAAGTGTTAGGGGGAGTAAAGGTATCAAGAAGAGTAAAAAGAAGAGAATGAAGGGAGAGAAGGGTTTATATAAAAAGCCCAAAGAAGTTCGAAAGGCGGAACCCCTGACAAAACTCTCGAAGACCGTCCACGTGTCACATACTGAACACCAACTGCTCACCTTTTTCAAAAAGAGCCTCGGTAAACGGAAACGTCAGAGAGAAAGGTCAATCAACGACCTCATTCAAAAAAAAAAAAAAAAAAAAAAAAAAAAACGCGAAACATTCATTTCATTGAAAACCCCGCAAGGGAAAGATACATCGTGGGACGGGCATGAAAGAAAATTACATAAGGCTCAAAAAATTTCCAGCCTGACAGAAATCAAAGGCCCTGCCACGCAGGCCTAGTCGTCTCCCAAGTCTGGGGAATAATCTCCAGGACTGCCTGGACTCCCGAGAGCCGAACCCCAATCCCAACTGGGGGAACCCTGAAAGGGGTCATCTGAAGCCCCGTCTTCGTCCCTGTCGCTCAGGCAGCCAAGACCTTCGCTGTCGTCAGAGTCATGGCTGCTGTCTTCCCAGTCCCTTCCAAAAGGGACAGCTCGGGACTCGTCGCAAGTGCGACAGCCTGTCTTCTTTACAGGCGAAGAAGGACCCGATTCCAGGGAGGAATCAGTGTCAGAATTGAGGCCGAATTGTTCAGGGTGCAGCCATGGAAAACACTCATGACACCCCCTATCATAACAGCCCCCTCCCTGGGGGCAACGCCTAAACCTAGGCACAGCAGGAGGAGAGGACCTCCTAGGGCGTTTGCCCATCCTAATGGAGGCCTTCCGACCCCTCCGGCGAAGGCGAAGCCGTGAACAGCGACTCCGACGAACAGCTAAATAAGCAGTCCGCGCATATCTAAGCCTCCAAAACCCTCTAAAGATGAAGGAAACATGTTTGACTCCGCGACGAACTACGCTTTTCTTGATCCAAGTCATGTTCAAAATGAGGAAAAGGGAAAGATTGAAGGTGGAATGAAGCACAAATGATCAAGGAAGCTGAGGATTTTATACCAAGGAAAACACCGCATTAATGAACGCTCCAACCACCCTGGGAGGGGAGCCACCAATCAGGAACTCTTCACGGTTCCCCAAAATCCGCCCAGAAGAAAAGAACAATCATTACAAAAAGTGCTCTCGCCTCTTTGCATTCCTGACATGAGCAGTACAAAGCTCCATTGGGAAGGCGCGAAGCATTAAATGCTACAACGAGACATGGAAGTCAACCCCCCTCCAAGCAAGAGTCGCCAGCAGAAGAGAAGCCTCGCTTCCCTCCTACTGACGAAGGCCAATTGATTGGGGTGGGCCGCCTGTCAATCAACTACCTGCTGGGCAGGCCCCGGGACGGATCCCGTCAGGGAATCGAAAGACCAGCCTCCCAGCAAGGACCTGGAACAAAGCATGACACTTAAGGATAGCCGTCAGCCGCCGAGGGCACGGGCTAACCCAGCCTGTCGGAGCTTGGCAGCCCCCTGCCTGGAAACTGTCTGCCCTGGGAGAATCCCTGGCCAGCAGGGTCAGGATCCCCAGGGGCCCTCTCGTCATTTTGCCTAAGGTAATTGGGAATGGATGGATGAGAGGCCGCCACTTGTCACTCCTCTATCCAACCATTCCTCCTTCTCTTCTCTCTCTTGTGGGAAGGTATAAATACCTCTCCATTTCCCACATGAGAGGGGTTGGATTTTCTCTCTCTAGACTTTTACTCCTAAAATGCCGCCTAGTTCCTCACGAGCTAGGTTCGTAAAGGCATTTCACGGACTGACTTAGGCATCGGAGAGGGTTTCCTCGGACAACCTCCGAGGCCCTGTGCGTTCATTGTGCAGGGAGCAGGCCGTTTTCCGCCGGGAAAGTCCGATTCAGGGAGTAAGAGGAAGGGGAGACCAAGGGAATTAAGCAATCAGTTGTTCACCATTAAATCAATTATACTGTCCGGATCCTAGACCGGGCAAATTGTTTCCGTGACCGGAACACTACTATAGACACCTGGCAGCAAAATGTGGGTGTCTACATATAGAAAAAAATATATATTATATACATTATAAAGCGCATACTCAAAATTCAACTAATTAAGGAGTTTAATTGATGAAAATAAGTTACAAAGGATAATGCTGGTGAAAACGACTCACGCAGTCGATAATGCCACTAATCTAAGATATTTTTTCGTATTGATATTTGTATCAAAACTGTATTTTTGTATTTTCCATAAATTTATAATATGTGCATATTTTATAGATCTTGGTCATTATAATTTTTAAATTGTACTACAATGTTAAAATTGAGAAAAAATATTACTCCGTATTTTGGTAGATACTGAAACATAGTACACAGTTGAAGTTATATTGAAAGGGGCAAACATTAAAGCCGGAGGGGTATTTTTTTCAATGACCAAGACTTATCATATTAGCCAATAGCCACCCACATGTCACACCCACTTATCGTATTTTATAATTATACTATATGTGGAATTGTATACTCATTTGTAGGAATATTATCATGGTTAATCTTTGATTTAAGAGAAAACATGTAACAAATGACTGACCCATATAATTTCATGCTTATTGAAGACTACGATTCAATATTGGTAACTGGGTTTTTGGGTACAAACTTGTTTCTATCTATAATATCTATAGTTTCTATAAATTTGTAAGAGCAATAACCACTTACATTGCTAAGTATATTTTCAAACTCCCACCGTATTTCAATTCTGAAATTCTTTTAACTAATTTCCGACTCATTAATTAAAATAAACTCTATAGTCTATAAGAACAAAAATATCCTTAGGTTTATTATTATCAAAACACAACATTTATCACAAACTAAACAAAGCCTATCAATCATCAACATCATCCTTATCCCTTAATCACATATCACAATAAAAATCAAAAACATCCCAGAATTGAAAAAAAAAACTATTAGAGGTGGAAGTGGGAAAATGAGAGGACAAAGTTAGTGAAGGGTAAATACTAAACATAGTCATTTAGTCATTCATTCTCTAATCTTTATAAATTACCAAGTACTTTTTTTTATCCTTCTCAAATCCTAATTAAATCCAAAATGTTTAGAGGTAAAATTCCTAATTCTTTTCATCTGATTTTGGGTAATTTTTTAATTTTGTTCAAGCTGTTTTTGGTAGTTTTTTGTTGTGTTTTTGGGGGATTTTGGCCTGTGGCCTGGGTATGGGAAAAAAAGGGTTTTTTTTTCGGTTTTTTGTTAGTATAGTTTGTTTTTGTTTGATTTTTTCTGGGTAAGAGTTGATTTCATTGTTTTAGGGTTTGAATGTATGATTTTTCTGAGTTTACATTCAGTGATTTGAGTATTTATCCCTCTCTTTCTCTCCACATTAATCTATTCAAGCTATTTCCAACCATGAATCAGGACCCCAAATTTGAAACTAAACCCATCCACGAAAAATGAAACAAACCTATTTATCGTCCATCATGCTTCGATTTTGTGGGCGATTCGCTAATTTGAGTGATTCCGTTGTTGATGGTGATGCCACTGCTATTTGTCATGCGTGGCTACTGTTATCGAGCATCGATTCTCCCCTGTTAGAAATACAAAAGAAATCAAAATTTAGTATAAGAGCCATCAAAATTTAGCAAAAAGAATAACATGAAATAAGAAATACGACGATTGATGTTAAAAAATCGGGGATCTATGATGAGGGATACAAAAAATTGTAGAAGAATATATGTAAAGTGATTAATAACAATGAACTGAAATTTAAAGAAGGAAAGGAATGAATGGACTGGAACATGGGGAAGGGAGATGAAGATATCATTTAAGCATATGTGTTTTCTGTGCAACATTTATTTGACTCATACATTATTCAATGCACCGATGCTATTCTCAAAGTATAGCCTTAAATGATGGTGGAGATTACTTCTCCCCTAAACAACCACATTTCCATTATAATACCCTATTATACTTAACTATTCCAAAACACTAAAAATAAGGACTTATTCCCAAATTGAGCTCCCACATTGTGCCACATAGCTAAGTGTGGTGTCTTCTTTTATATAAAGAAGATTATTACTCATGATAGGCACACAATTTAGTTCAATCTCGTAGTCACACAATTGTTGTCGAGACAATAATAATTGAAAACAAACGTGAGCAGCTAAAATATACTCACTCTCGATCATGGATAGAGCAACTATGTTTCGCTTCTTTAAAACCCATGAAATAATGCAAGGTTCAAGAAATGTAGTCATCCCTGATGTACTTTTTCTATCAAGCAAAACAATCTGCATAATATCAGCATCCGAAAACCAACCAGGTTAAAGTTGCAACCTATGGGATACAATAACAATAAATCTTGTGTATCGATCAAATACCGTAAAATCCGTTTCACGACAGTTAAGTACGGTCCTCTAGGGAATGATTGAAAGTGGGCGCATAAGTATACGCTAAACATGATATCCGGGCGACTTGCAGTTAAGTAAACAAGAGATCCAATCATACCTTGATACAAGGTTTCATCAACCTTCTTACCGTTCTCATCTTTATCTAAATGGAGTACAGTTCACATCTTTATCTAACTGGTGTTGCGGATACGTGAGCATTTTCCAGTACAAACCACTTCAGTAACTCCCTAATGTAATTCTGTTAATGAATCATGATCTCCTTTGGAGTTTGCTTAATTTGAGCCCAAGGAAGAGGCCCAATTCTTGCTCCCATCATGCTCATTTCAAACTCGGACTTCATTAAATTTGAGAAGTACATAAACCTTCATTAGTATAGTAGGACCAAAAATAAAGTCATCTGATATACATATATTTGTACTACTAACAATTCATCACCGTCGTGTTTAAGAAAAAGTTTTATCAACCGAACCTCTTTCGAAATTATTAGCTAATAACAATTTTGAAAGATGTTCATACCAAGCTTTAAGAGCTTTTTTTAACCCATACAAATATTATCACGTTTATAAACATAATTCGGAATTTTTTTAAACTTGAAACCAGGTGGGTGTTCCACATAAACATGGCCTTTACTTCCAAATAGCCATTAATAAGTCTTGATCGTAGTCGATCCCCTCTTGTTGCTTGTATCCTTGAACGATCAATCTCACATTATCTCTCATTATTTCTCTTTGATCATCAAGCTTATTTCGGAACACCCAACGAGTACCGATCACGGTTCATTGCTATGGCCTTGGTTCCGACTACTACACCCTATTCCTCTCAAACTGATTTAGTTCATCATCCTGCATAGCAAGAATCCATTCAGAATCTAGTAAGGCTTGATTAATATTAGTGGGCTCTATTAGGGTTGTGAGTGAGCCGAACTATTCGATCCGATTCGTGAAGCTCGGCTCAAAAAATGTTCGATTCGTATTCGATTTGTCCGATCAAATATTGGGCCAAATAATAATTTGGTATTCGAACCAATTAAAGCCAAATATTCGGCTCGATTCGTTTCAACTCATTACTTATCCATTTTTTCGGTGTATTTAAATTCATGATCCATTTAGAAAATTTACTTTAAAATTTTACTTAAATGTTGGTATTCACGGTCCATTTTACTTAAAAATTCACGTCTAATTTTATTAAACTCACGGCCAATTGAAAGTATGAAACATTGGAACTGTCAATAAAGAGCCGAATGCTTATTTATCATCAGAAGTTTCATAACCATCACCTGCAAAATCGCAAAGAAATTTGCAAAAACAACCATCGTCGAGCACAAAGAAGCAAATAAGAATTTAAAACTTGATTCAATTTGAAAAATTATTATTTGTGGTTGAAATTTTTATTATAATAGATATTAAAATCTCTAAAGTAGAGATTTTGTTAAGTAGGTTTGCATTTTGTTTAGTTTTTTATTTTATTAGGTCAAACTAAATATTATTCGATATTCGACTCGATAAATCAAATATCAAACCAAATAACGATTTTCATTATTCAACTATATCAAACCAAATCAAACGTCGGCTCGAAAAATTTCAAATCAAACCAAATAATGTCATTATTCGGTATAGTTCGGCTCGATCACAGCGCTAGGCTCTATAGGGTAAAGATACTAAAAACCAGCACAAAAGTTTTTTTAAGAATGTGTTCGGATCCCCTTTCTAATGTCGGTTAAGACATTTCCAAAGAATGAGACCTTTAGCATTTTTATTTTTCTGAATAAAAGGTGTATTCTTCTGATCATCGAATGACAGATTTTGAGAGGACAGAGCAGCATCAATCGTTCTGTTTGAGATGTCGTCGGATGATACAGTGTATGTAACCATATCATTAGTTGGTGCAGAATTAGGTGATAAAGTCTGATCTACCGTATCATTGTTCTTTCCAGCCTCATTTTCTTTGTCTTTTCATGTGTTTCTATCAAATGATACTGTTTGATCAACTGTATCATTATTTCTGTGTGTTGTTAGAATTTATGATAGACTTAATAACTGATTAAATTGTTTGATCAGTTTAGAGTTACTGAATTGTGGTCCATTTGGTGATCAACCTAAACTCTATTAAATATCTATTTCTTATCTCCTACAATCCTATATTCCATTAGCCACTATACATAAACTTTATCTACTTGTAAATTTATCTTTGATGGAAAGATTAATATAAATACAACATCATTCAGGGTCACTAAATTCATCCTTCTCTATTCATCTATACAACATCATTATCTGAGAGGAAAGAGTTTAGAACCGGCAATGGCTGGAGGTTATTTCTAGATCTTATTATTTAGCTTCCGCTTTTGAGTTTATCGTTATGTTCATTTATTAATTAAGAACATGATAAATTCATATAAAGAACTTACATTTGGTATCAGAGTTTCAGTTTATATCTCTGTCTTGCTTGTCTGTTTCGTATCTGATTCATCTTACTTCATTGAGTTTTCGTCATTCATAATTGTGAGTCTCGACTGATTAATGGGCGTCTGTAATCGAGAATTTTGTTTCTTATTTTTGGGCCTGTTTCATTGTATGAAGAGGATAGGGATGAATATTTGTCTTTTTATTCTCTAAGTGTAACGGCTGCATATTGACTACACTTCTATTTTGGATTCTGTCGTGACTCACCATACTTCATATGATCTTTTTTCTTCCATCATTGTATTGTGATCACTGGGGTTCACCTAATTATAATATTATTTTTTTATGCACCACTGCATGTTCTTGTGATCTTTTCTTGTTGAATCTTCACGCTGACCTACACCTTGTATCAGAGCTTATATTTTTTTTATTTTTTTTTTGAGGAAAAGCGTAGATCATTATATTAAGTCAACTTCCGACAACTCAATAACGGTTGCCGGAAAATCGTCCACAGATACAACCTCGGTGCCTACAACTGGACAGAGTCTTGCAACCCAGTGGGCAACCGTATTACCACTACGCTTAGTATGCATACAACGAGACAGAGAAAAACGGTCAAGAAGGTAAAGAATATCGTCAAAGCAGTAACCAATAGGAGACCTCCATCGCACCCTATGCCGCACATTCTGAACCACATTCAGCGAGTCGCACTCCAATATAATGTTCTGGTATCCCGCCTCATAAACCTTACACAAGCCATAGCACGCTGCTTTTGCCTCTGCCACCTCCGGTCCCCATCTCGCCTGGACCCTTTTGCTTCCCATCATCAGCACCCGTCCCTCTTCGTCACGCACCACAAACCCCAGCCCAACCTCGCCTTCATGGTCAAGAGCTGCATCCACATTGACTTTAACAGCTCCCCCACTCGGCTTTTTCCAACAACTTACTCCCACTTCTCTAGCCTGTCCAGAAACATTAGCCACCGCAGCTTGGTATATCCCATACTCATGAACAAGGCGGAGCATACCCTGGCTGATGATCATCGGGGGCATCGGGTTTTCTTCGAACATCATAGAGTTTCTGATCGTCCAAACTCCCCAGGCCGTCGCGAGGAACCGAACCTTCGCATCAGAGTCGAGATCCTTCAACACAGCCTGTAGAGTCTCGACAAACAGTTCGCTCGCGCTATACTGCTGGATAACCGACTCAAAACTCGAACCCACCCATATCCAATTCGTTTTCTCGCATCCCCATAACGCATGGATGGTAGATTCCTCCTCGACTAGGCACAGCCCACAGGTGGGAGAGTCCACACAGTGGCGCGAAAACAAACGCTTACGGACACCTAAAACCTCCGAGCACGCCCGCCAGACGAAATGCGCGAGCTTGGGGGGTATACAAAGATTCAACATCGTCTTCCAGATCGATCCCTCACGACCTTCCTGATTCATGCTCCGTCCTCCGAACGCCGCACCCTGGACTCCAAGTTGATAAGCCGACCGAACCGTAAATATGCCATCTTTCGATGGCCACCAGAACATGGAGTCAGACTTCCTAGACATGGGGAGAGGGATCTCGAGGACGGCTCGAACATCTTCCTCAACCAACAGATCACGAAGTCGTCCAGCATCCCACTCACACGAGTTTTGATTAATTAAGTCAGCAACTCGCAGGCTTCCATCAGCTTCCAAATTTGGAACTGGAATTCTTGCGGACGTTGGACCTGGAAGCCAAGCTTCTGACCACACCCCTCTATCCCCTCCATTCCCAACCCTCCATTTAAGGCCCTCCAAGAGCAAGGATTTTGACCCCCACATACTCCTCCAACAATAACTTGGGTCGTGCCCCCGCCTTGCATCAAGCACCGACGAGTGTTTGTAGTATCTAGCCTTCATAACCCGGGCCACCAGCGTGTTCGGGCAGCAGTACAGACGCCAAATCTATTTAGCTAAGAGAGCCTGATTGAAGACTCTCAAGTCCCGAAAACCCATCCCGCCTCGCCCCTTAGCTTGACACAGCTTCTCCCAGGACATCCAAAAGAGTTTCTGCTTCGCCTCCTTAGAGCCCCACCAGAACTCAGCCACAGTCCTATGCAATTCGCTGATTACACCTTCAGGTATTAGGAAAATACTCATCATATAAGTGGGTATTGCTTGGGCAACGGCCTTGATTAAGATCTCTTTCCCGGGCTTGAAGAGCAATTTTTCCTTCCACCCATTAATTTTTTTTCACACCCTATCTTTCAGCCCCATAAAAATCGCCTTCTTTGACCTCCCGATGATGGTAGGGAGACCCAAGTATTTCTCATGCCGACCAACCTTACGGACCCCCATAATACTCCTCACCGTTACGCGCGTATGATTCGTCACCTTTTTGCTAAAAACAACCTCCGTCTTGGCATAATTAATTTTCTGTCCCGAAGCTCCTTCATACTGGCTAATTAGATTAGCAATTTTTGAGCACTTATTCGAAGTTGCCCTGGCGAAAAGAATACTATCATCTGCCAAAAATAGGTGAGAAATAATCGGAGCGCCCCGACAAATACGAATGCCATGGATCTGCTTTGCCATGACCGCCCGCCTAATGAGATATGAGAAGGCGTCAGCACAAAAAAGAAACAAGTAAGGGGAGATTGGATCCCCCTGTCTCAACCCCCGGCTCGGAGTAACACGTCCAGTCAGCTCCCCATTGATAACAAACGCATGGGAAACAGACCCAATACAGTTCATGACCCTCCTCACCCACTCCTCTGCGAACCCCATAGCCCTCATCATAGCATCGAGAAAATCCCATTCCCCCCTGTCGTAGGCCTTACTAATATCGAGCTTAAGAGCAATATTCCCAAGCCTACCCTCGCCCCTCTGGAATACTTCGAAGGCTAAAAGAGCATTGTCAAAAATGAGTCGGCCTGACGTAAAGGCGCTCTGTTCTTCCGTAATTATTGCATTCATTAACAGTTTCAGCCTATTAGCAAGAGTTTTCGAGATTATTTTATATAACACATTACACAAGCTAATAGGCCTATACTCCGCTAATTTCCTCGGGATCGCCACTTTTGGGATGAGGACTACCGAAGTCTCGTTCACTATACTCAGGCTGCCACCCTCAACCCACCATTGTCGAACATAACTACATATATCAGGACCCACGATGTCCCAATGCTTCTGGTAGAAGATCGCATGCAACCCATCAGGGCCAGGCGCCTTATTAGGGTGCATGTCGAAAAGGGCCCTTCGGACTTCCTCATCATCAATCTGTTTCGTGAGGCTATCGTTCATGGCTCCAGTAACCCTCTTCTTAACCGCACCCAAGACCTCCGACACTCCGCGGACCCCCTGAGTTTAGAATACTCCCCAAAATAGTACCTAAATCACGCGCCTCTGTCTTCCACTCCCCAAACTCATCTTCAAGGCCTTTTATCTCGTTTCTTTTTCGTCACGTATTTTTATGGAAATATTTAGTATTTTTATCTCCATCACGTAACTCAATTTTTCTCGCCCTAGCATACCAGTACGATTCTTCCTGCCTATGAAGCAGATTAAGCTCTTGCACCAGCCCAGCACACGCCTGTAGCATATCTGCCGACGGAGCTCTCTTCTGCCAGACTTCCAGCTCCCGTTCCGCCTCTCTTATTCGCTTCTTCAGGTTACCAAACTTGGTCTTGGCCCACCCCCCAAGTTCGCTCGCACAATCGCGAATTCTCTCCTCCACACCACCAGCACCACCTCCGTCCCACACCCGTCGTACTACCTCCCTACAGCCTGGGTCGGACAACCAGAGCATCTCGAAGCGAAACCTTCTGTGTCTACCTTGCTGCCAATATCTATTAGTGGTAGATATAATAATCGGAGCGTGGTCCGAAGCGTATATGGGTAAGTGCCACACCCTAGCCTCAATGTGAGAACTCTTCCATGCCGGCGAAGCCACAGCACGATCCAACCGTTCACGAATAACGTTACCCACAACCCTCCTCCGTTGCCACGTAAAGGTGTTACCCTCATAACCCATATCAGCAAGGTTACACTCAAGAAGCGCGTCCCGAAAAGCATTCATCTCTCGATCCCCCCTAATACTCCCTCTATCTTTCTCACCAGAGCTTAGTATCTCATTGAAGTCACCAAATACTAACCTCGGTGCACTAGAAACATGACACAAACGACGAAGAAGATTCCACGTCTTATACTTCTCTGTAGCCCGAGGCCAACCATAAATACCAATCGCCTATGCCCCTCTCCGCATCCCGCACTGAAACGCACACATGTCGACTATCATATGTACGCAACTCAGCCTCTACATTACGCCACCACAGACCTATGCCACCCGACCTACCATTACTACTAATACAAATTCCTTTATTAAAACCACATTTAAATTGAACTTTTTCTAACTCACTCGCCTTCAGCATCTTTTCCATAACGAAAACAATGCTCGGGCCCTCCCTCCAGCACCTATCTTGGAGGGCGTTCACCGTCAGGGGATTGCCCAGCCCCTGACAGTTCCAACTTAGGATTTTTATTTCTATTCGCGGGGCTGCTCAACAACAGCCTCCGCTACTTTCTGGTTGACGTCCAGCACCGTAACAACGACACCTTCACTTAGCTTACGATGACTCTTCATCACTTCCTCAGTCTCGTGGTCTTCCTCCACGTCTCTACTCCGCTTTCCCATTCTCACGCTATTCCCCTCATCACGTTTCTCCTGATTCAATGATTCACCCGTCCTCTTGTGAAGTCTCGCAGCCTTGAACCACTTTTCACGCCTAACCACGGAACCCCTACCCAACTCCGTCAGGTTATCACTCATTATAGTGTCAATATCGTCAGTACGGTCACCCATCGAGCTGTTCGCCGAAACTTCATCCTCGAGGCCCTCCTTCTCCCTCCCTGCCTCCTCCTTTCTCTCCCCATCACCATCTCGCCTTCCTCACTTTCCCCCTCCACCACTCCAACAATATCTTTAGTGCCCTGAGAAGCCGCCTCCCCTCCCTTCTTGCTTTTATTGTTGACAACAATAAAGTTAAGTTTAGCAATGAGATCATTCACCACAGTCTCTTCGCGACGCCTTGCCTCCTCGTCAAACTCTTGCTGCAAAGTACGACCCTTCGCCCCAGCAGGGTTCGCTACAAGTCTACTAGTCTTCCAGGGGGATGCACGAAGGGTTTTGTCGAATAGAAGCTCCCCATCCTCATATGGTCCTCCATCACAATCCTTCTCCCCATGCCCTAGTATCTCACACCCATAACAAAAGGTCGGTAACCGTTCATACTGTATAGGGAATTTCTCTATCTTACCCGACTTCATATTCACCTCCACACCATCTCGCAATGGCTCCCGAACATCGTGAAGGATTCGCAGACGCACTGCTCTCTCGACTCTACTCACTGAATCCTTATCTAAACTCATAAACGATCCCACCTGGTTACCAATGTAGCACATGTTTTCCTCCTTTCCTCGACCGCGAAGGGGTAAATCATACACACAAATCCACAAAGGTACATGGTGAAGCGGGGTTTCCGATAATTTCCCCTCCCCCTTAGGGTCATTAAGACACCAAATGCTCTTATCGAAATGCCATGGTTGATTTTCAAGCACTTTGAGTTTATCTTTTTCGAATTCGAATCTAAAAAGGAAAATACGCTCTATCGGATCAAGAATACTACCTACCAAAGATCCCTTTGGTTGCCACACTTTTGCCATAGTTTCAATCTCTGCCCTGGCATTCACCGCCTTTGTGGTCCAAATCCTCCCCATGAGTATGAACTCTTCTTTGTCCGCATCTTGATCGTCATCCGCGCTCCAAACATATCCACTCGGTTGTCCCACAACTTCCTTCCCCTTTCGCTGCCCTACTCGGTTATCTTCTGCCATCTAATGATCGCAAAAAGCAGTGTGCGCTGAGAACGAGGATGATTTGGTAGAGAAAATTAACTTTTGTCAGAACCCACGTGGGGTAGGAAACCGTCAAAAATAGGAGAGAGAGAGGGTAGAAACCCTAGAGACCTCTCATAGAAAACCTAGAGAGAAAAAAATCACTTTCTTAGTTTTAATTTAACGAATATAATGTAATTGTATTCAGAGCTTTTATTTTTTATTTTATTTTAATGTTGAGTATACTCTTTATACTCATGTGATATAGGTTGTTTTAGTCCTTTAGGTGATTTCTAGAGTAATTTATCACATGTATATTATTATTTCGTATGACATTCGGATATATTGTTGAGTCAAAATATAAGTTACGTTTTGGGTCGTATGAATATTAAGGTTCACATAATAAATTCAGTACTATTATTATGTCAGTTTTGAGCTGTCTATATAACTTAAGTTAAAATATATAGATTAATATAGTAATGTTGAGTGATTCGTAAATTTTATTGGTTAGGGAGTAGCCACAACATCTCTAATTGTTTGAAATTTCGTTTTGGAATCACATGTAGTAACTAAACATTAATTGTGATCAATCGTACGTAATATAATAAAATATACCCACAAGAAATTTTGTTATATTTCTATGATTAATTAGGATGAATATTAAACTATATTTCTTGATCTACCCACAGGAATTAAGAAATAAAAATTTGATAGTCTAATCATTAAGTTAATTAAAATAATTAAAATTATTACGAGTCTATCATGAGTAGAACTTTAGCCCACAGGTAAGTTTTATGTCACTAGATTCATATTAGCATGATTTTACATTGGTAAAGCATGGTTATAGTTATGTCTCAAATTATTAATAAGCATGTTATTTATTTATTTGCAGTTATTTTGTCTGGTAGTTCTTCTGATGTCAAATTTGACATTCCTGAATTGAATGGTGAAAATTATAAGGTCTGAAAATAGAGAGTACTACCGCAGTTACGATGGATGGATGTTGATTATGCTATAAGGAAAGACGAACCGCCAAGTATAACGGACACTAGTGAACCTGATGAGGTAGATCTTTATGAAAAGTGGGAGAGATGTAACCGTCTCTCCATTATGTTCATAAAGACCAGGTTATGTGCTAGTATTCGTGGTTCAGTTGAAAAGTATGATAAGGTTAAAGAGCTAATTAAGGCCATCGATGAGCAGTATGTAACTTCAGACAAATCTCTTGCCAGTACCTTAATTATGCAATTTTCATCCCTAAAGCTCAGTCAAACTAAAGGCGTGCGTGAATATATCATGCGCATGAGGGACATTGTGGCTCAACTTAAAGGCTTGGAGGTTACTATGTCCGACTCCTTTCTGGTGCACTTCATTTTATGCACTCTACCTTCACAATATGCCGCTTTTAAGATATCCTACAACACACATAAGGATAAATGGTCTATTAATGAGCTTATGACCATGTGTGTTCAGGAAGAGGGTAGATTGCTACTGGAAGAAGGTGAAAAGTTGAACTTTATCACTTCTAAAAAGAAGGGTGATGATCACACTAAAGACAATGGAAAGGGGAAGGTTCCAGCTCAATCAGTCATAAAGAAGAAATCTTCGTGTTTCTTCTGTAAAAAGAAGGGACACATGAAAAAAGATTGCCCTAAATTCAAAGCCTGGCTGAAAAGGAAAGGGTATGACTAACCTAAGGAAACCGGTGGGCAGTGAAGCGTCTATCTATTCAGGAAATCGGATAGGATCACATGTGGAAGCCATCGCGACATGCACTTTAATTCTTAGTAGTGGTTTTAATTTGGTTTTGCAAGAGACATTTTATGTTCCTAAATTTGCTAGAAATTTGATTTCTATTTCCAGACTTGTAACCTTTGGATTTTCTTTTAAATTTCCGGACACCAGTTTTAATATTGTTAAGAATTCTGAAATAATTGGTTGTGGTATTTTGTCTGAAAATTTATATCGTCTCAGTTTGCAAAATGATACCACTGAAAGTACCATGCATGTCAACATTGGTTTAAAAAGATGTATTATGGATGAGAATTCTTTTATGTTGTGGCACCGGAGATTGGACACATCTCCATTCAGAGGGTTAAGAGATTGGTGAAAGAAGGGGTACTTAGTACCTTAGACTTCACCGATTTTGAGAATTGTATTAGTTGCATTAAGGGAAAGCAAACTAATACTCATAAAACTGGTGCTAGGAGGAGTTCTGAGTTATTAGAAATCATACATACGGATATTTGTTGTCCGGACATGAATGCTAATGATCCAAAATACTTATCACCTTCATTAATGATTATTCGCGATATATGAATCTCTACTTACTTCGTTCCAAAGACGAAGCTTTAGATACCTTTAAATTGTTTAAGGTTGAGGTAGAGAACCAATGTGATAAGCGCATTAAAATCGTAAGATCAGATCGAGGTGGTGAGTACTTTGGTAGATACACTGCGAACGGACAAGCACATGGTCCATTTGCTAAATTTCTTCAAGAGCACGGGATTGTTGCCCAATACACCATGCCTGGTTCTCCGGACCAGAATGGTGTAGCAGAAAGAAGAAATCGGACATTAATTAACATGGTACGGAGTATGCGAAGTAATGTTAATTAACATGGTATGGGGATGTCCGTCTGAAGTGAGAATTTATAACCCACAAGAAAAGAAACTTGATCCAAGGACTATTGGTGGGTATGTCATTGGATATGCTGAGAAGTCCAAGGGTTATAGGTTCTATTATCCATCTCACAGCACTAGAATTGTGGAATCAAGAAATGCCAAATTTCTTGAGAATGAATTGATCAGTGGGAGTGATCAGTTTCGGGAAATTATTCCTGAAAAGGATCACAATGAGGTTCCACCATCTGATTCAGGTGTTCGGTTGGTCGTCATTCACACTCCTCAAGTCCAACCGAGTGTAAGACGACCAAATAAGGAAACTCCACATACTGTTGATCAAAATGTGGTAGAGACTGAGGAAGTTTGGCCCGAGGGTGAACATGCTCCATTAAGAAGATCTACCCGAGAAAGAAAAACAGCTATTTCTGGTGATTTATGGTGTATTTACAAGAATTGGATTATTGTGTTGAAGCCGATAATGATCCTTTGTCATTTTCACAAGCCGTAAGTTCTACAGATTCAAACTTATGGATGAATGCTATGAAAGATGAGATGAATTCTATGGCATCTAATGGAGTCTGGGATCTCGTCGAGTTGCCTGATGGTGCAAAAACCATTGGATGTAAGTGGGTCTTTAAGACAAAAAAAGACTCACTCGACAACATCGAGAGGCATAAGGCAAGACTCGTTGCTAAAGGATTCAATCAAAGAGAAGGAATCGATTACACAGAGACTTTCTCTCTGTATCCAAGAAAGATTCTCTCCGAGTTGTCATGGCATTAGTAGCTCATTTTGATTTCGAGCTACATCAGATGGATGTGAAAACGACATTTCTCAATGGAGATCTAGAAGAAGAGGTTTATATGAAACAACCTGAAGGATTCTTCTCTAGTGATGGTGAGCGTTTGGTTTGTAAGCTAAATAAGTCTATATACGGTTTGAAACAAGCTTCCCGACAATGGTATAAGAAGTTCCACGAAGTTATTTCTTCATTCGATTTCGAAGAAAATATTATGGATCAGTTTATATACCTTAAGGTCAGTGGGAGTAATATTTGTTTCCTTGTGTTGTATGTGGATGATATTTTGCTAGCAACCAATGATAAGGGGTTTCTATATGAGGTGAAACAATTTCTTTCAAGTAACTTTGATATGAAAGATATGGGCAAGGCATCTTTTGTCATTGGCAATAAGATCCATAGAGATAGATCCCGAGGCATTTTAGGCTTGTCTCAGGAGGCCTATATCAACAAAGTACTCGAAAGGTACAGAATGAAAGATTGTTCACCAAATGTAACACCCATTGTGAAAGATGACCGGTTCAGTTTGGACCAGTGTCCTGGGAATGACATTGAGAGGGAACAAATGAAAAATATTCCCTATGCTTTAGCAGTTGGTAGCATTATTAATGCTCAGGTCTGTACCAGACCCGACGTTGCATATGTTGTTGGAGTATTAGGCAGATATCAGAGTAACCCAGGAATCGATCACTGGTCAGCTGCAAAGAAAGTGTTGAGATACCTTCAGGGTACTAAGAATTACATGCTTATGTATAAACGAACTGAGAGTCTTGAAGTGGTAGGGTATTCCGATTCAGACCACGGTGGCTGCATTGATTCACGAAAATCCACCTCAGGATATGTGTTTATGCTAGCCGACGGGGCTATTTCTTGGAGGAGTACCAAACAGACAGTGGTAGCCACTTCTTCTACGGAGGCCAAGTTCATTTCTTGTTTTGAGGCTACCTAACATGGTGTATGGCTGAAAGGTTCATATCCGGTCTTAGAGTTGTTGACTTTATTAGTCGGCCAATATAAATCTATTGCGATAATACAGGTGCTGTCTCTTTGGCTAAGAATAATAAAAGTGGAGGTGCAAATAAGCACATCAACATTAAGTATCGAGCCCTTAGAGAACGTGTTCAAGAGAAGAAAGTGACTGTTCAGCACATTAGCACTGATCTTATGATTGTCGATCCTTTGACTAAAGGCATGCAAATTAAGAATTTCAAGGGTCATGTAGCAAGTATGAGACTTGGTCTCGAAATGTGATACATTTATTTTGTTGTTTTGAACCTTTCATTCAGTTGAATATTATCTCATTTTAATTTATACACGTACTTATTTTGTTACCATTATTTATTGAGAAATATCATATTGTTTTGACCTAGAGTAAACACATGGTTTATTCATTAAGTTGAGAGTGGTGAAAGACCGAGTATATTGTAATACATGGAAGGTTAATTCTCGTTTTAAATAAGAGGATTAGTCACTATGATTTGTATATGCGGTTTCTCGTTTAAATGGACCAAGTGGGAGAATGTTAGAATTTATGATAGACTTAATAACTGATTAAGTTGTTTGATCAGTTTAGAGTTACTGAATTGTGGTCCATTTGGTGATCAACCTAAACTCTATTAAATATCTATCTCTTATCTCCTACAATCCTATATTCCATTAGCCACTATACAGAAACTTTATCTAGTTGTAACTTTATCTTTGATGGAAAGATTAGTATAAATACAACATCATTTAGGGTCACTAAATTCATCCTTCTCTATTCATTTATACACCATCTATATCTGAGAGGAAAGAGTTTAGAACCGACAATATAGTTAAGACGGTCGACGGTATTCGGGGACGGTATTTTTGGGTTGTAGATAAAGCTGTTCAGGATTCCAATAAGCAATGGCTGGAGGTTATTTCTAGATCTTATTATTTAGCTTCCGCTTTTGAGTTTATCGTTATGTTTATTTATTAATTAAGAACATGATAAATTCATATAAAGAACTTACATGTGCTTCTTCGTTAAATATTTCCATCAAAGTTCCCATCATCAAGATTCAATTCTGGTGGGTCATCATTATGAAGTAAACAATATTGTAGTCCTCATCATCATATCCTATATGACACATGTTCAAAATTATCAGTTTCATCAAATATTACTTGAACGCTTTCCTTTAACACATATAGTTCTTTTTTCATTTTTGTACACTTTATTTTGCATGCTTTGCTATGACTAAAGTACCCTAAGAAAATAGTCTCATTGTTTGAGGGATCAAACTTTTCCAACCTATTCTTACCATTATTGTGCACGAAGCACTTACTAGCAAAATACCTTAGGTGACCAATATTCGGTTTTCTCCCACGAAGTTATTCATAGGGTGTTCTCTATAGGACACTTCTAATTAATTGTAGCCCTATTGTAAATGTAGCACGCAGTGTTTACGGCCGCAACCCACAAAATTCTAGGCAATCCGCTACTTAAAAGCATAGTACGAGACATATCCTCAAGTGTACGATTCATTCTTAACAACAACTCCATTTTGTTGAGGAGTACGAGGTATCAGAAGTTATGATCAATTTCATTCTCCATGAATTATTAGTCAATGAAGGATGGTTTTTCAAATTCCGTACCACATGATTTGTTCTAATTGAAACCAGATTACGACAAAGCTTATTTAGGTCTTCTTAAGCAATACTTCAATTTGGTAAATGTTTCATCTTCAGAACTCGAAAAGATAGGTCACACATATCTAGAATAATCATCGACAATCAGAAAGACATATCTATACCCACCTATACTCATTACTTTCATGACCTCAAAGATCCATATGTATGACTGTATAAATTCTAGATGATGGTCGGTGTTAAGGTGTTTCTTAGGTTTAAATAATGATGATCTAACATGTTTACAATGAGTACAAGTATCACAAATTCTATTAATCTTATATTTTAGACTCGGAAGACCTTATACTAATTCATGTTTAGACAATTGTTGAATGAGGCCCATATTAACATGTCCAAAATGCTTATGTCAAAAAAAGGAATTTCGAGTAGTACTCATACAGAAGATAGGAGTTTCAACAATCTAATTTATATTAACCTTATACGCATTCACATACCGCTTACCTTCGAGTAACACGTTACTCGTACCTTCTCTAATTATGCGACACACACCTGAATGAAATATTACTTTGTTATCTCGTTAGCAAAACTGTAAAATGGTCAAATGATTGTGCCTGAACCCTTTTTACCAAGAATACGTTATCGATGAAATGTGTTTAAAACAATCAGACTTTGCCAATTGCAACCACTTTGCCTCTCTTGTTGTCTAAAAAAACCACGGTTCCACCGTTGTAAGCCTCTAGTGAAAGGAGTAATGATATTTTTCCCTTTATATGTTGCGAACAAACATTGTCCAGGTACCAGCAGCTGCATTCTTTCACCATGACATTTAAAAGTTAGCTCTTAGTCTTAGGAACCCAACAAAATTGGGGCTCATGTTAGTAACAATAAACATAGAATTTTTTCGTACGAAAATATTTTTACTGTCTTAGCTATAAGTTTAGTAACAACTTTGGAAGCATAGTTTATTTTATAATTAAGGTTTTGAGGCCCTTCATTGTCTTAACAATTGCTTTTAAAATGTCCCTTTTTGTTGCAATAGTCACAATGAAAGTTCATTTTTTTTCATGTTTTCTTTTATTAATTTACCAGGTTTCATCATGACCAGACTTCACTTCAACCAATTGCTCATTCTCGGTTGTCGTACTAGTCACAAAATTATACTTATCGACTTGCTCATATTCCTGGTTGACACACTCAATCAACTTATGACAACATTTCCAATGGTGCCTTGTCTTACCACAAAACATACATCTGACATATTCATGAAGGTCGACATACTTCATTTTCCTAAAACCGGTGTCGATCAGGGTTGGCTTAACAAGAAACCTACGATGCATGGGGATAGTAGGGATATGCTAGCTAGTCCTCGTTTAAGAGCGTTGCCACTTTGTCTTCCCAGTTATGCAATAAAAAATCGTCCAGGTAGATCTAGATCGACTACCTGATATTATGTTTTTATGATTACCAAGTATATTTGCCTATGTTTTTATGCATATGATTGTCACGTTATATATTATGTATGCATATATGTGTGATTGTTTATCAAGTATTCCCTCCAAATCACTATGACTTACCCACTTTTATTCAAATATGAGAGATTAAAATAATAAGTGGATAAATCACAGTGGTTTGGAGGGAGTATAAAATAGAATCGATGTTGAAGAGATCGATAAGTTCGAATATGAAGAATTAAGCTCGACGAATATGAAGAACGAAGATCGATGAAGAACATCGAAGAATGAAGTTCACTAAAGACGTTGAATACGAGAAGAATGTCAAAAATCGAGTGTTGAACGATATGATGAGAAGAAGAAAGCTTGAAGATTACAAAAGAAGTGAATAGAAGACCGAAGACTAGAAGAGTCTAGGGTTAGTTGTTACGTTTGGTAGGTACCATCGTTATAGTAACAACGACTCATTGTTATAAAACTATAACAGTGTCATTATAACGATGGAATACAACTAAAATATTTCTTCTTTAACTAAGCTCAAAACAAACTTTTCTTCTTTAGCAAATCTCGGTTTTAATCCTAATACGAATCATATAAAGAGAACATGTAATATGGAAATTATAAGATATGGGTGAATATCTTGATTGATAAGATTTAATTCACAAAAATATCTTATAATATGTCCTAAATTTAGAGATTTTTTTTCATCATAATACCTTTAATCTAAAGAAATCTAATTTAAGTATAATACTTTCTCTTATGATTTTCAAAAGATAATATTTAAAGAGATATATACACTTTATGGAAAGAATTGTATTTTGATACAACTTCTATTTTTTTTTGGATGAAAATATTTGAAGGATAGGAATAATTTTCTTAAAGATTATATTTTCCAAAATCTATCATTGTTAAATTATAAAATATCTCAAAATGATTTCAATTTCTATTTTATTTCTTCAGAATTTTTTATATAAAAATACTTTATTTCAAAAATCTGTCATTTCATACGATTTTAGGCAAGAGAATAATGAATCGATTTGGATTCTGGAATATTCTGGGATGACCTCGATTAAATCGTGTAGTTATTTTTAGGTGTTTAGAGGTTATGTACTTGTGTTAAACCCTAATTCTTCACCTATAAATTGTCTTAATTGTTCTTTGAGAAAATAATGAAGCTCACACAGAAGAACATCAAGCACACAAAATCATCTCACAAGAAACATCATTTTACAAAAGAAAACGTCTTTCAAGTTCAAAAGAATTTTAGCTTATCATAATCGTTTCTTTCATTAAAACCTTCCGTTGTATGAAATAGTGTTTACTAACCAAAATATTATTTGTGTGTGTGTGAGAGAGAGAGAGTTAGAGGAATTAATTTGTATTCAGGAGGGGGTACTAAACTAATCAATCGAGTAACAGTGGACGTAGATCTCAGAGTGTGAGATCGAACCACTTCAAAAATCTCGTGTCTTTCTTGTCTTTACTTTCTCGTTACACGCGCCATACATACACATCCATACGCGCTCGAAAATAGTCGGAAAAATTGAGAAAAAGTCAATACTCAATTCACCCTCCCCCCCTCTTGAGTATTTCATATAGATAGATCCCCAATCCTTCAACTGATATCAGAGCAGGTTCTAGGAAATTTGCTTAACATCAATGAGAGCGATCTACTACTCAACCCGATTTTTCGATGGAGTGCAAGCATCTTAAGTGCTCGATATTCTACGACAAAAAGACTATGGACTATGGAAAAGCTTGATGATGTACTTCATGAAAGTTAACAATTGGTAATGTTGAAAGATCATCGAAAATGGTCCAGTCAAAATCATGACCACCGTAGACGAAGGCAAGTCCGAAGGAAAGGCTGAAAAGGACTACGTAGAATCGGACTACAAGAAAGCCAAGAAGAACTTCAAAGTTATGTCCTTGTTGCAAAACGAGATTATACCTGCCTAAGGACGTGTAATTCGGCTAAGGGAATATTAGACAAACTTGAGCTTGCCTATGAAGGCACAAACCGTGTGAAAAGCATCGAATTGACATGTTGATTTAAAAGTACGAATGCTTCTCTATGAAACAGGACGAAAACATTCCTAACATGTCATCGAGATTCACGACTATCATGAATAAGCTTCATAATCTCGGACGAGAAATCGAAGAGGAGGATATAGTCCGTAAGATACTTAGGTCAATGACTAAACGTTGGCAATCTAAGGTTACGGCTATAGAAGAATCCAAAGATTTAGGTTTCTGCACCTATTAAGAGCTCATCGGTACACTACTGCCACATGAGATGCAATATCGACATACCAATGAGGCTTGGAAAGGTAGAGGGATTGCCCTAAAAACTTCTCAGTCCGAAGATGACGATGGAGATTTGGAAGATGAAACTGTTGCATTCGGAAGACGCATTCGTAAGAATAAACTATTACGAATGAATAAAATTGTTCCATCTAAGAAGTCTTTTACACCAAAGACTCCATCTTTCGATCAAGCTTGTCACAAGAGTGGTGCATTCGATCACTTCGTACGTGATTTTCTTGCTTGGAGAGAAATAAAAAATAATCAAAAACACGCGAAGAACTGGCGACGCATGTCTTACGGCAAAGTCACACAAGTCAGATTCATGAGACGATGATGAAGTTAGTCTTACTGAAATTAGAAAACTCTTAAAGCTTTTTAAACTAGATTTGATTAAACATTATGATGCTAGCTTTGAAGATCGCCATGAGATAGAATTAGAAAATAAATACCCTAAAGAACAAATTAACGATATAGCCAAAGACCGTCATATCGTTAGAAATGAAAATAAGAAGACAGGTTCCAAAGTTGGTACAACGATGGAGTCCCTTAAAGCTTTTGAGGAAAAACTAAAATCGGTCGTTAATGCAATGATAGAGCTCAGAATGAGAATGAATACCTCAATAACCACATAACCAAACTCAACCTTGACATCCAATCGATCCAACAAGAACATGCTTCTGAGATGAAAATCATCCCTGAATTAAAGGAAAGTTACTGCAAGCCAATGCGAAGGTAATTGAGCTTGGGACTATCAACTCATCCCTTTCTAAGAAAGTTCATTGATGGTCAAAAGAAACTGTGTTTGGTTTTGTCAAACAAGTTCACCGAAACCCAAAGCCAATAAATAAGCGTAATCGACTTGCTTAAACAAAAACTTGCCAACCTAGGAAACACTACCAACCTAGGATATACAACCAACCTTCAGGACTTAGACGACTTGATCAATCTTCAAACCGAAAATGAAGATTTGAAGAAACAACTTAAGAAAGCCCAAAGATTGCAAGTTCATTAACCACCTCAAATCAAAATGCGCAATTTGATAGTCTAGTCTAATCTAACAATTAATACGGTGTACGTAATATAAAATATTTTCAAACAAGACTTAGAAAGAATATCTGATGACGCTAATTTGAACATCGTAGACCTAAACGGTTAAACAATAATGTCAATAACGCAAAGGATCTTACATTTGTAATGACAAGTCGGGACAGGACAATTTTGAAGAAACCCAGATTTGGACCTGGTGGCTGCAGGGGTGCCCAACAAACACCCGATGATGATCGGACTGCAACACGACACGATTTTACGATATTTTAGACGGTTTTTCTATAGAACGGATCAAATAATTACTCGGAAAAAATAATTCAACATCAAAACGGTCTTAGTCGTGTCATTACAGTCCCATCGACACTAATTATAGTTAATTCCGACTCCAAGGCTTCGAATCGATCCCGAAACACACAAAGTCAAACCCGAGTCAGCGCGTCAGGCCGAGTCGAGTCTCGAGGTGTGCGCTCGAGGCCCAACGGCACATGCGCTAGGGCATAGGACGAAGTCTTACCGTTCAAGCAATGCAAAGATCACGTATAATCTCCGCTTTGGAAACTTTTCAAATCGGGTCTTCAAAATCTCAACGCTTCCCCTCAGGCACCTGAGAACTGCATCGCCTGAAGCCAGGCGCCTCAATTCTGGGTCACATGACGTGTGGCGCCTGAAATCTCAGATTGAACTACGAGAATAACTATTGATACCCCCCTTCTTTGCTCATAATCGACACAGCACATTCTTCTTCTCCCTCTAATAGCTCCAGACAACTTGCAACTCTTCTATAGTATCGCACTCCGACATTAGGCACGATCCACTCGATCGTTTTCTCTTTGTTTTGCATTCCACAAATCAACACTACTCTTCGTAGTTTCTCGAGTTCCTGCCTCGACAAGAACAAAATAGGGCACCTGTGTTTGCTCGTCGACTTTCCTCACCGTAACGAAGCTCTGTCAGAATCTACGCAGGACGCTGGAAGGATCATCCCGTTCAAGTCGATATCGTCACTAGGTTGTCAACTAAACCAAATTTTACATATCACACTTTTAATTATGATTTTCAATAACGTCGAGTCCGGCCTATGTGGATGCTAATTCCACGACGCGCACAAAGTGGTGTACAGTACAAGCCTCACTCCTATTCGGCCTAGTCAAGACCAAGTCGTATAAAATACATAATGTCCATAACTTCAACCTCAATACCTAAATCGAATCCGAGTAGTCAAAGATCCATTCTTGATCGTCTACACATCGTATTTCGTTTAGTGTACATTCTGATGGTGCAACTCCTCATACAATGTGATTTACTTGCATTTTGCATTTTACCGATTTCGTAAGATTTACCGTTGTTATGACCATATCACATGCTAAATCACCTAACACGAAATCCAAAACGTAAACAAAACTAAAACTTAACAAGCGGTGGTCCAGTCCCGTATTAATCTTGATGCTCACCCCTCACATGTGGTTTGACGCATCCTTATTAATACCGAATAGACGCACCTTAAGCGGAATACCAGGTAAGGTATACCACAAGAATGACTAATATCCGTATTTTCACATTAAAGCTGATTTGCTAATACGAATATTATCTAGTACTCTCTACTCTCTTACGTGCATCTTTTCATGGTCTGCTTGTCACGTGAAATTGCATGCAAAGAATGTTAAAGCACTTACTTTCGACAAACATACTTATCCTTAAACAACTAACCTAGAAAAGGCATAGCGTTAAAAAAATGGATGTTATCGCATTTACGCCACAATTAGGAACGAAGTTGTCGCCCATCGATTGATTAGTTGAGGCCGCTTCCTGCGGGCAGGATTGGGTGTTGACGTCTATCGAACGTTGACATCCCAATACGTACTCTCACCCCTTACTCGGAATCTATGGTTTCCGGATGTCCGAAACCATTGGCAATGAGAGTCATTCTAGACATGGAATGCTTTAGGGTACAAATCTCTATCTTTAGGTTCCCATGTCACTCAGCTTTGAGCCGGCTAAGGATTAAAATTGACTTGAACGGTTTTTGAGTATCCCAAAATTACTCGGTGGCGACTCCACAAACCGACAATGAATTGAGTTCACTAAAAAGTTCATTAGATCAAACATATCGGCCTTTAAACACTTAAAACCACTTCTCGATCAATTCAACGGAAACATAGATTCCCCCCCCCCCCCCCCCCGTACATCTATCTAGTACAATTCAAATTGTCAATCAAATCGAGGTCCGACACTTTGCCTCGAACGCGAGATCGGACCGACCCCCAAACGCGAGGCGTCCCGGATGGGGCCGTATGGGTGACACACTGTGACGGTTTGCGCGGGTGCGCGCGGCGAGCGACTGGCAACGTCCACAGTTTGGCCACCCCACCGGGGAAATGGAAACAGATTTTCAGCGGTGGTGTAGCTCGAACGAGGTTGGTGAAGCCCATTTCATAGTTCTTTTTATGGTCACTACAGGTTTTTGGCCCTAAAAAGCCCACACTAACCGATTTAGGACCAATCGACCTTCTTACGGTAAGGTTTTCGGACCTGACCCGTGAGGAGACCTTCGATTGACGTTTCGGCCGTATGAGGTAGTCACGCATTTCGTAAATATGCCAAGCGATAATCTCCGAGTGGAACAGGGCAAGCTTATCCTCACTCACGGTGACACGTCCCAGCTGAAGCGAAGACTTTTCGTGGACGGTAGCCTACCCTACTCTACCCGCGTTTGCATCCTGCATGAGTGTATGCTTGTCTAGTGATTTGTAGCGTGTTGTGAAAAACCGAATAAAGAATTAAATTCCGGATTAAACCACAACAACCTATTAAAATACAACCAAACTATGTTTACGAAAAGACATTTTTCAAGAAAACCATTTTCGCGTCGTTACTCTGGCCAAACTCACACCCACTATCAAAACTCACCATTTTCAAACATTAACAAGTCGTTACTGTAGCTAAAATCCCGGTCAATGGGACCAAGGTACCTAACACGGTTAAATTTTCCCTTTCAAAACACTTTACACATACCGTTACTATCGCCAAAATTTCAATCAATGAAATCAAGGTACCTAACACGGTTACATTTTCCGTCCACGTAACATTTTTTTACACGTACACACCACCAAAATTCCAATCAATGGAATCAAGGTATATTAGCATGGTTGCACTCTCCTTTTCAAAACACCGTTACCACCACCTAAATTCCCGTAACGAGAATTTAGCTAAACAAACCCCATTTTGTAACACCACCATGGTCATCATGTTTTCTCAAGAACACCATCTACATCATAAACATCGAACTTCTAACTAATAGAAGTCTCAATAACAATGGACCTCTCCCCTTACCATTTACACATCTCTTTAAAACTAATTCTTCAAACACCATCATTTTGCAAAATCACAATTTCACCTCGTTACTATCGTCAATTTTTCAACTCATGAACTCTTGACACCCGCATAGCCGCACTATCTTACATATCATAAACGATGAAACTTAACCATCGTAATGTCGATTTCAATACTCCCACTTTTAAAGACCCGCTTTTCAAATCTATCCATTTTCGAGGACATCGAAATCCATTTTTGAGCCGGGATCGAGATCAACTCTTTACGTCGTACAACCGTGTGATTAACTGTCTGTGTTAATTGCTAGGTCACCTCTAATCGAGGTTTTACATTTTGGGTCATCTCATCTCAAGAATCCTCTTTAAATCTCACCCTGAGATTTTTGTCAAATCATCTCGCTTTAGAAATCCGAGTCCGTTAGGCGTTTCGCCAAGCACATGATTCCCAAAACTCGATGGCTGTAAACACGCATGAATCGAGGGTCTTATTTTCGTGTCGCTCGCCTACAAACATTCCTCGAGTCGCTCTCGAGTCTTTTACGTCGTCCAGTGGGTTCATTCTCATCTTTGGTTCTGTTCCGCAGATCCATTGTTAAGGAATGTCTTCAAGCAACAACGAAATTAACATTGATCAACTCAATGCCTTGATGAACATGGTTCATGGCATCCTTGGTCTAATATCACCAATCTCCTCCTCCATTGACGAGATTAGGCGCCGGCTCGAAACCCTGGTGTGGACGTCCGTCTGCACCGCCCGGTGACCCGCGCGCGCCTGCGCGGGACCGGCCCAGTTTTGATCGTGGTGGCCACCCACGCGGCCCCCTCCCGGTCGGAGGCCAATCCGATCTCGCATCCGGGGCGATGTGTCGGACCTCGAATTGGATGACGATTCGGACTTGTACTAGGCGGGCGCAGGCGCCCGTGTTTCCGTTGGAATCGATCAAGTCGTTGTTGTAAATGTTTAAAGGCCGATATGTTTGGTAAGGCGACCTTTTTAGTGAAACGAATTCGTTGCCGATTTGTGGATTTGCCACCGAGTCAATTATGGGGATTCGGAAATCGTTCAAGTCAACTTTGGTCCTTAGCAGGCTCAAAGCTGAGGGGCACAGGACTTATAGATAAAGACTTGTACCCTTAAGCACTCCATGCCTGGAATGATTCTTATTTCCAATGGTTTCGGACATCCGAAAACCAACGATTCTAAGTAAGGGGTGAGGGTACGTATTGGGAAGACGACGCCCGCTAGACATCGACACCCAATCCCGCCCGCACGTAGCGGCCTCTACTAATCAACCGGTGGGCTGATAACTTCATTCCTTTGTTGTGGCGGGAGTACGGTAACATACATTGTTTTAACCCTATGCCTTTTACTATGTCGGTTGATTAAGGACAAGTAGGTTTTGTCGTCAAAGTAGTGGTGTTTACATTCTTTGCATGCGATTTCACATGACAAGCAGGCCATGAAAAGATGCACGTAGGAGAGTAGAGAGTACTTGTATTGTACGTATTACCAAATCAGTTTTAACGTGATAATAAGGATATTAATCATTCTCGTGGAATACCTTACTCGGTATTCTGCTTAAGATGCGTCGGCTCGGTATTAATAAGGATGCGTCCAACCATGTAAGGTGAGCACCAGACTAATACGGAACCCGACCATCGCTTTGTTCAGTTTCAGCTTGTTTACGTTTTGAATTCCACGTTTGGTTATTTAGCATGCGATTATAAGGTCATAAAAGCAATAAATCATACGAAAGTTGTAAATGTGAATGTAAGTAAATCACGTAGTGAGGAGTTGCACCCTCGGAGTATTCACTAAACCGGACGCGATGCGTAGATAGTTGTGAACGGATCTCGGAACTACTCGGGTCTATTTAGAGTGTTTTTGTGTTTATGATTGAACTTTCTTGGGACGTTACGTGTTTTAGTACGTGTAATGGACCTAGTGTCCACATTTGACATTATCGTAGTGTATATTAAAGATAAGAAAATTTAAAGTTTTGTTTAGATGACAACCTAGTAACGGTTCGACTTCAAAAGGCGGATCCTCCTAGCTCGCCTGCTGATTTCGGTAGAGTTCCGTTACCGTTGGCCTTTCCTGCGGCTAATCCGGCAGAACTCCGTTACTATTTGCTGGTTCTGCGGCTAATCCAGCAGAACTCCATTAGTGGACTCGGAGTAGCTAGTCGAACACAGGCACCTCGGGATCGAGTGGAGTGCTCGAAGGTGAGGAGTAGCATCGATTTCGCTTATCGGAACTACAATCGAGTGGATCGCTTGCCTCGGGTGTCGGAGTGCGAGCCCTTAGCGAGAAACTCTTAACGAGTGAAGAGAGAAGGGAAGATATTGTATGTCGAATGAAGAGGGTGGAGGGTAGGGATGTCAATTTCACCCGAACCCGTTCAAAATTCATCCACCCGAATAAAATTAATGGACGAAAACCCGAGCTAAATGGATTTTAAGCGGATGACGGATGAATCGGGTGATGGATCGGGTCGGATTCGGGTGGAGATTTTTCACCCGTCATCCGATCCGTCCACCCGATCCGTTCACCCGTTTATAGATTTTAAAAAAAAATTATATGAATATATAAAAAAATAATTAATTTCACTCTATTTTTATACTCATTATCCTTTTTTTTTCTTAAAACCTAAAAAAATATTTTCCTTAATCGCTTTGGCGGCCACCATTTTAGATTTTCTTTCCCGTCTTAATTTTCGACCACCAAAAAATCCCAAAAAACTTTACGCATCTTATAATTTGTATATTTTTTGTTGTATTTTTAAAAAATATTTTTCATCCGCTAAGCACCCGATCCACCCGAATCACCCGCGGATGACGGATGGATTGGATCCGGGTGGTGGGTTAATCGGGTGACGGATGGATCGGGTGGAGTATGCGGAAACGGGTGATGGATTCGGGTGAGGCTCCACCCGACCAGAAACCGACCCGTTGACATCCCTAGTGGAGGGGGGTATTTATAGTTGTTTTCGGCTCTCGTTACCCCGATGGACGCCTAAGTCCAGGCGCACCAGAACTCAGGCGCCTGGGTTTAGACGTGACAAGACTGAGGCACGCGAGGTGAGGCGCTCGGGATTTTGAAGATACGATTTTGATACTTTCCAAAACCGAGAGTTGTACGTATTATTCGTGACTTGGGGATTAAGCTTCCCCCCCCCCCCCCTTGACCTAGCGCCGTTACGCCGAGTGGACCTCGGGTGCGCATCCCGAGGTTCGCTTGGCGCGGTGTTGACTCGGTTCGTATTTCGGGACCGACTCGGGGTCCTGGTGTCACAATTGACTCTAATTGGTGTCTATGCGACCGTAATGACACGACTAAGGCTGCCTTGATGTTAATTTAATTTTTCCGAGTAATTATTTGATCTATTTTATAGAAATACCATCTAAAACATCGCAATCTCGCGTCGCGTTGCAGTCCGATCGTCATCGGGTGTTTGTTGGGCACTCCTGCAGCCACCAGGTCCAAATCTGGGTGTCTACACCTGGAAGGAACCGAGAGAAGGCGCCACAAAAGTCCAATAAGGCGAGAACTATTCCTTAGCGGCGACTCGTACGTCAAGTATGCAAAGTTCACCCCTCTCTTTGATGTCACAACCTTTCGAAGGCCTTGCAGGCAGTTTATAGAGTTGGGGGTATCTTATGCAGAGGCCCTTAAGAAATTGCAAGAGGCATGGTTGTTATGGCCTATAGGCCCCACTCCTGACCAACCGTTGAGTAAGAGAGGTGCGTCCTGGAATCTGAACGCCTACCGCTTGTACCACTAGGGTAGGGGCCACGAAACCCAGACATGCACTTATCTCAAGCATGAGGTGGAGGATCTAATTGAAAAGGGGGTCTACTTCCCCGCAATGTGTTTCCAATGGCGAACTAGCTTTAACTACCCAACTAACCAAGCGGGCGACTCGAATGGACCTTGAGAGCCCCACAAGCGAGGGTTCTTCAGAAGAACGTGAGCCTGATCCGAGTCGACGTCTGGTTCATCCTAAGGGTCAAGGTTTAAATAATACAATAAAGCTTTTTTGAGTCAGAGGTATAGGGGCATATCCCTTCCTCCCAAAGTTCTATTTGAACACGTTTTCTACAACCTAATCAATTAAAGAAATAAACATTTCTTTTTCTCACTATGTGCCACGACAATTGCTTGATTTAAAGCAAACACTTCTCGCTTACGACTCGATATATACTATGCCGTTTATCGATAGCAATCAAACAAAAAGCGTAAGGGCATCAACTAACGGCCCACTTTATCTCACCCTAACCGAGATCACAATAAGCAATCATCCTAGCACTCACAAAACTCGATCTAACTTATACAACCCTTAAGGTTATCAAAGGAAAAGTCTTAGTCGACTTCCTACCCAAAAACTCAATAGAGGAAACACACTCAACTGACACATGGTCCTTCCCTGATGAAGACATCCTGTTCGCCAACGATGAGTCGTGGGACCTATAATTCGATGGCGCCTCGAGCATGAGGAGCTACCATGTAGGAATCCTTCTAATATCCCCGCAAGGTCACCATAAACCCATATCCGTAAAACTTGACTTCCCGATAACCAACAACGCGGTCGATTACGAGGCACGTCTAATAAGAGTACGAGCCGCAGTAACACTAGGGATTAAGAACCTTAGGGTCCATGGAGATTCATCTCTGGTAGTCAAACAATCCACAGGCATTTGGAAGTTTTCTAGCGAAAGCCTAGCTCTAAACTGAAATTGAAACAATATCCCAAGATTTCACCGAAATCAAGTTTATACACATCCCGCGAGAGGAAAATCAATTTGTAGATGCACTATCCAAACTAGCCTCACTGATAAACATGCCCGATAATCACTTCTCCATGTCAATTTGTGTGGAGAGGAGCGAACAACCAGCTTACATCCACAGCATCGAAACCGATGACACCCTCAAAAAACCCTGGTACAAAACAATCCTAGATTTCAAAACCTACGGATCATACCCTCCCAATACAAACACCAAAAATAAACAAGCCTTAAGAATACTCGCCACCCACTACATCCTAAACCAAGGGCTATTATACAAACGAACCACATAAGGAGTACTCCTTAGGTGCCTAGACGAAACTCAATCGAAAAGAGTCATGGAAGAAGTACATGACAGAGAATGCGGACCCCACGTGAGTGCACATGCCCTAGCTCGTAAAATAATAAGGCTATGCGACTACTGGATAACCCTAGAAGCAGGCTGTCGGCATCACATCCGCCACTGTCACAACTGCCAAATATTTGTCAACATCCAACATATAGCACCATACCCACTCCACACTACAGCAACACTCTGGCCCTTCTCCACCTGGGGAATAGACATCATAGGAAAATTACACTCATCCGGAATTGACGGACACTGTTTCATACTAGTAGTCGTCGATAACTTGACCAAAGAGGTAGAAGTGGCATCCGACACAATACTTACCTCCAAACAAGTGATCAAGTTCCTAGAAAACAACATTATATGTCTCTATGGCATACCACACGAAATCATTAGTGATAAGGGGGCTGATTTTAGGGCCGACACCTAAATACTCCTAGACAAATACAAAATCTAACGACACAAATCATCGCCCTATAGGCCTTAAACAAACTGGGTTGTAGAGGCAGCAAACAAAACTATCGTCACCATCTTTAAGAATTTGATGGACAATTACCGGGATTGGTCCAACAAAATACTATTCGCATTATGGGGATACCAAACATCCTACTGGACTCCCACCGGAGCCACACCTTACTACCTAACCTACGGTTCGGAAGTTGTGCAACCAGTAGAGTTAGAAATACCCTCTCTAAGGATAATAGTCGGGAGCGGCATTCCCAAAAAGGAATGGAACCAAACGATATGACGAGCTAGTCCTTTTAGATGAGCGCGGAATACACGCACTATCCAATGTGCAAGCCAACCAACAAAGAATACAACGAGCCTTTAACAAACGAGTTAAGTCTCGAAACATACACGAGGGAGATTTAGTGGTTAAATCCATTACAGCCCCACTTCCAGTCGATTCTAGGGGAAAGTTCAAATCTAACTGGGCAGGTTCTTACCTCGTCAAGAAAATACTCATGGGAAGCACCGTGATCATCACTGATCTAGACGGACAAGAGTTCTCAACCCCAACCAACATAAACCAGCTTAAATGCTATTACCCTTAGTCTCGTAATATTCTAATCTTGATCTCTTAACTATGGTGAAAGCCCATGCAAAAACACTCGAAACAATCTCGCATCGGTAATTGGTATAACGAGTCTAAAGCACAAAATCACTCGCACTTTACGAACTACGAACATGGTTTATTCCATCTATTCACGGATACGCAAGCATCCCTCTCCGGGGTACAACCAAACTAACAAAATCGACTACAATCGATACGTGCGCAAATCGGAGCTCATCATACGATTCGATTCACAATGTGATTACAATGACAAAGCACACTAAACAAAAAAGCGACCAAACGAGGATGTAGTGAAAACCCGAAAGGGCGCTCTGGGCAAAATGAAGAATTGAGTTGCGAGCCGTCGAAAAAAAATGCGAGCCATGGACGGAGTGAAAACCCGAAAGGGCTCTCCGGGCAAAATGAAGAATTGAGTTGGGAGCCACCACAAAAAAAACGTGTGCTTCTTATTAATGCAAATCAAAATCAAGCCTTTGTCGAGGCCTTTACATCAAGCATTCATCACCCGGGTACTCCGGAAGCAAAGACAATGTGTCAGCAACCTCTACAAAAACTATGACTAATACGCTACATTACATAATACGACATAATACTAACGGCTAGTCCTACAGGTCCATCTTTTCCTTTACCTTACCCTTCAGGTGCGCTTCCTTATGCCTCTCATCATGGGTCTCTCGAATGCAAGCGTTCACCTTTTCAGCCAGTTGTGAGCCCAACCAATCCCACGTGTCCTCCACATCTGCATCTTTAATATGGGTCTTATCTGTTTTAACCCGCTTGGGCGAATTGACGGTACTAGAAACAGTAACACTATCTTTAGTTGGGCGCTTAGCAACATTATCCCGCATAACTTCTTTATTCTTTAGCTCCATAATTTCCAGGTCCTTAACCTCTGCCGCTCCGTCGAATGTTCACAAACTTTCCTTCGGGAATAGGAGGGAGGTGTCCATCGAGTGTTCGCCTTCGGAACAAGATGTATAGTCCTACGTCTACAAGCCATTTCAAATTCCCTAAAAGAATCCTTTCCCCACGGATGGGAACCGATATCATCATTGTCATCCTCAGGAATGGTTTGTGTTCCGTCCATCTGACGCATCAACCTGTTCGGATAAACGTAAACACATGCACTCCAGGATAATATCCGCATAGTAAGGGCTGATGACAAGAACGAGAGTCTGATATATCTCTTATTATGCCACCGTGGAACGGTCCATCTAATGGCAATCCCTCCGTCAGCATGCAAGCGACAGAACCACTCGTCTTCGAAACCACTAAAATCCCGAAGAGGTATTACACTTCGCATAGCAAGCCTGTTGCAGTTATAACCTTCGATGAGCCGAGGTGGATTGATTAGACGTAATCTCTCCTGTAGCCAAACCTGCACAATACAACACAACATCACCACTTCGAACTAGGACGGGTTCGGACAAAGTGACATTTGAACCATGACATACCTGCAAAATGGTTTTAGAACCGCGAAAGGGAGCACGATGAATGCGTGCGCGTATGTCGATACCCATTAAAAGCTCACCCAAAATAAACCAAGAGGGCGATCGCTCGTGTTCCATCTCCATAACGACATCTATAACATGAAGGTAACCCCAACCGTCCTGCACCGATGCATCCTCAAACAAATAGAAACACACTATCGCAATGCTAAGAGCACGCTTGTAAGCTAGAGGTGAAACATAATATGCATCCTTCCGTGAGAATTCCATAACAAGGTGCTCTAAGTTAATTCCACCTTCACCAAAGAAAACCCCAACCTCTTCCGGTAAGGGAATATCCAAGAACCGACGAAACCGCTCCACGGGAACATCCCCTTGAACTGGGATAGAAGGATGGAAACGAATACCACCCTCTAATCGCATATATCTCCTCGGGCAGAGAACACACATCACCCCTCGGAAATGTAAAGACATGATACTTATTATTCCAAAAGCGTGAACATGCAATTAAGAAGTCATCTTGCACTTTAATCTGCTTCACCGAAGTAATAGCAGACAAACCATCACTTAACAAATCTTCAAGTTCACCTTTCTTGAAGGAATTCATCCACTCGGTCAAAAGACGGCCAAAACCCGACATGACTCGGAACATCAAACAAGAGATATCAAGACACTTGGGTGTTAATTATGTCTAAAGAAAACACCCATAACCGATATATATATATAGATACAATGGCGTAGTAATTAGGAAATTGCGAAAGTTTCCATAATCGAGAACCAGGCCGCTCCAGGCCAGGCGCCTGAGAACCGGGCAGCTCGGGGCCAGGAGCCTAAAGTTCAGGCCGCCGATCGTACCGCCCCTCACTCCACTGTTATTCGGCAACTTCAAGCGATAAGAGAGGTTTCCTAAAACAGTTGTGTCCTTTTCCAAAGCTCAAAAGCACGATATATGCACAATGCAAAAACAAAGGTTCCCTCATCAACAACAGACAACTCTGATCCACCGGTCTTAGACGTTTTTTTGGAGGATAAGCTACCCTACCTATTCGTGTTGTAGCCCTATGCGACATTATCAATAAAGAATAAAAAGTGGTCCAACCTTTTTTCATGTTACTCCGCTTTGTACACAAGCGTTATCGTCCAAACACGACGATACATGTCTACAACATTGCACACACACTCGGTCAAAACTTTTAATTATAAAATGCTTTATACATGTTTTGCACATTTCGAATAAAATGTTTTAATCGACGTTCTACTTGGTCCAATTTCCGGCTCAAACTAAGCAAATTTTAAGTATTCCCAAAAAAACATTTTTCGCACTTTCGTTCAATCCTAACGCATTTAAAACACTTTAAATCGCGGCTCAACCATAAAAAAATCAACCTTGGAGTGCTTACGTGATTACTTGCTACCTAAGCTAACATTTCAGGGATTCAAAGCAAGCCGATCAAGCAAAAGAAAGTTTGGTCAAATATACAAAACCGATACAAATCCAAGTTTAGAACGAAGCTAGAGAGGACCCTTAGAGGCTGCCGCTACAGCCAATACAAGCTCACCAATGTTATCATCAAAGCCTAGATCCTCCAAATCAAAAGTAGGAGACCCCGTAACGTCATCTACTCAGCGACCTAGACCCGCCAGCATATCCACGGTAACCATCCCGGTAATAGGAACCCCTCCGAAAGGACCAACTTCTTTGGTAACAACAGTGGTCTGATCCACAACCTCTGCCTTTACTCCAACCCTAGCCTCGCCCTACACCGAGGTCTCACCCAGAGACCGAGCCAGTTGCTTCCTCAACCTGGCGATCTCGATATCCCTAGGCCGCAAAGTCTAGATCATGCTGAGCTTAGACGTCTCGAGCTCAGCTACCCGCGCTCCCAACTGCGCTACCATGTCGGGGACATCCTGCAAATTAAAAGGCATACTATCTCTTAGAAAAAGACAGAACAACTAGCCTAAAACAACCCACAGAAAAAAAACACTTACCGATTGAGGCCCCGATGTGTCGCGAGCCGAGGCATCAACTCTCTCCGATGCGTAGGCCTGGAAGCAGTTGGCAGCCTGCCATAAGCGCTGATGGGTAGCCGACGAAACCTGAACGAAAAAACCAAACAAGTTAGCCAACAAAACCTAACCCACAAAAACAACTTCAAAGTAAAATCACAAAAGCTTACCCGGTACACCCGATCGCGCCACTTTATTCTGTCCTCCAACTCCTCCACAGGGCAAAGAAGAAGAGGCTTAGTAAAGGCCACCCCGGTCGCGTCCACCCTAAGTAGTGTCAATGGGAAGTTTGGGGGCTGAACGGCATCAGCCGGGTCGGGTCAGCGAACTAGAACAAAAAAATAAATCATTTCAAAACTTGACAAACCTGAACCACAAAACCAAAAACAAACAAAGAGCAATGAAGTACTTACCACGATGCAGCGGTAAGCCAACCGTTGACAGACGTAAGACACATATGAGGCACCAGATACCAGTAACGCCTCGCATCCTTTACCATCCCTGTCCTCGCGGGTCTCAGCCGTAGTCAGGGGGCCTAAACATGCTCCATGAAGGGTAAAACGGAACTCTGAACTCGTCGTAGAGGCACGGATGCACTAACCTCTCTCCCAGATACCACACCAGATGGAATAGCGCGGGGAGGAGAATCCTCTTGTAGCTCCTCGGCCTCAACTCTGCCCCTCACATACACGGGTAAACCTCGTAGTTTGCCCAAGGACGGGCCACAAATTGCAAAACCGAACAAATATTGCATCTCAAAACTCCTAACCTTGGGGGCTACCTAAGAACACAAATAAGGGAAAACTTACATCCTCGAGACGCAGCTGGTTCACCAGCACGTTCTCCGTCGAGTAGTGGCTCGCAGTCGTCTTGGTCTGAGCCAACCTCAACTCGATCCCAGTTGGGAACCTAGCTGGGCGAACCGGCACCGTCTTAGGCACCATGCTCGGAAAGTAAGAGTATATTCAAGCCTGCAAAACTCGAGATACCGTCAGTAAAACAAAACAAAACTAACAAGATCCAAAACCAAATACAAGTCAAGCTATTAACCTCCAGCACGAGACCTGGACCCACGATGGGTATGGCTGAGTCCGAGGCCACCTTCTGTGGCCTCACCATAGCCTGCAGACAATGGGTCATTTCCACAAAACCTGCCGTCACCTAGTCAAAACGTCCCAGCTGACTCAAGTCAGCCAGGAAAGGCAAAATCCTAGTACTGAACCTCTAGCCCTTATCCGACAAGTGGCTCGAACAAAGGAAATACCGCAACCACAGACGGGCATCCTGCAGTGCCGTGTCGGGATCTCAACCCTCCAAAACCGTCATTCTCTCAAAGTGGTCGGTGATGTAGGAACTAGTCAAAGCATGGGGCGAGCTATAAGCTGAAGGCTCTAGACAATCCCTGATCCATCACCTAACCTCGGCGCTATCCATCCTATGTCCCTCTGGCGCCCACTTAATTAACTCGGAACCCCAAGGCAGTCCCGTAATCACCCCAAAATCCTTCAAAGTCATGCCGACCTCGCCGAACGACATGTGAAATGTCGAGGTCATGTCATGAAAGCGATCTACCATCGCTCTGATTACCATTAGTTTGCACTTGGTTTTGCAACCTACCAGTCGAACCCAATGCCCGACTAGGCGACCCAAGGCCATCCTCATAATCACCTCCTTAGCCTCAGGGCTAAGCTTCTGGGAGTATATCTGCAGACATGTCGTAAAGCCCGAAAAAGTCCTCATCGGACCTAGGGGCTGCAAACCACGATGATGCAAGTATAAACAAGCCTTAGAAGTATAAATCGATATCACATACAAATCGATAGCAAAATAAGCAAAGGAACTCACCTTGCCATTAATAGTGCGGCTAAGTTAGACGCGTGCAAATCTTGACGAAGCAACAGTTGTCGTCCATCCCAGCCTCTAGCCCAAATGGGATCTATGTAATAAGCCTCCTCGGCCTCATTAGCAGGTCGGGGTACCTGGCTTCTCCTCTAGACCGTCACAGGCAAGGTACGCTCCTTTACTCGGTCAAAATCAGCTTCATTCACCACCCCAGGCTCAAGTCGAGGCGAAGGGGCACTCCGACGTCTCTTGCGGGCCATTCGGGGAGTCAAGGAGCTCAAACTGGAAACCTCACCGATAATACCAACTATAGGGACCTCATCGGGATGTCCCGTGCCATCTCTAGCTGGGAAACAAAGCAAAGCAAACTAAACACCCCGGGTCAGGTCAAGACAGCCCAAATAGGTCAAAATAAGCTCAAACTTTTTAAGCAAGATATCAAATTTTTGAAAAGCCCACTAGCACCTATTTTCGACCCCGGTCGCCATATAAGTAGTTTCGGGAAAATCTGGCATCGTTACGGTCTCATTTGGTCCATCGTAAGCATCACAAACTCACACAAAATGACCTTAAATGCATTCCGGGTCACAAAAATCGACATACAAGCTACTCACAACATCACAAGGAAGAATCTAGCCATTTGACAAGGGTCAAGTACAGAAACAATCAGGAAATCGGTCCCCAAACCCTAATTTTCGACATTTAGCCATGGCGGCAATTTATGGACCTTCAAGCTTTCATCCGGAACAAACAACTACACCTACAAGTTCTATACTACCCTAATTCAAAACGGGAATAAATAATGAGCATAAAAACATAGCAAGGACAAAATGCCCAAATTGATTTCTAGGGTTTAAACAAATTCAAAATCATACCGATCAAGTTCAATTCGACAATAGTGAGTAAAAGACACTTACTAGGGGTCGACATTTTCGAGATTGAGCGAAAATCGAGCTTGAATCGGTAAATATGGAGGAAAGACGGATGAGAGGAGAGAGAGTGTTAGCGTCGGTTTTTTTTGAACAAGAAACCATCGCTCCTTCAATCGCGCTTTTATTATGGGTCGGTAAAACAAGACTTCAACCGCCTCCTCCTTGGCGCCCCATTCTGCAACGCTGACACTCCGGTGTCTCTATATTAGGCCGCCCGGGCACAGGCACCAAAACTTATAGCGTAAGACAAAGTCAGATTAATCCGGACACGCTCCACAATACCCGGAAGACATACACTCGACAATTAGAAAACAAACAATAAGCAAACCGCATTCCCATCCCCAGCAAAGTCATCTAGACTATACTATCCTTCCCCAGCGGAGCATCCCATAAGCTAGCACAGCCCGTTATGAAAACCAACAAAAATCTCCAACGATACCCACCGATTCAAACCATTCACACAATACCAAGTTCAAATAGCGAACTCTTTAACAAAATTGCAAATACGAATCAATTACCTCAGCAAATCCTCAATCCAAAGCAACCAACCTACATCCCCAGCGGAAAACCACAAACCCTACTCCAAATACAATAGAGCAAGAAGCAATACAAAATACAATTATGCGCTCGCCAAGAGTTTTTGAAAGGATCCTAGGAAAAGATCAAAATGTAAATACAAATACAAAAGAAAGTCATACATCCACTCATACAATATACAAAGTCCAGGAACAGAAAGGAATCTGTTCCAAAGAATACAATATGCAAAGGCCAGAGATAGTCAGAATCTATCTCAAAGAGTACAATATGCAAAGTCTAGGATCAGACAGGAATCTGTTCCAAAGAATACAATATGCAAAAGTCAGAGATAGTCAGAATCTATCTTATAGAGTGGAATATACAAAGTCCTGGAATAGGCAGGAATCTATTCCAAAGAATGCAAAATACAAGGACAACCACCCAAAAGGGATTTACACAAGGACAGCCACCCAAAAGGGATTTATACAATATGTAAGGACAACCACCCGAAAGGGATTAACATAATTCAACGCAGCCACCCGCAAGTGATTAAATCAAAACCAAGTTACCCGACAAGAACTTATTACAAAGGATTCATCTCACCAAGTTTCAGCTACTCAGAAGTAGACTCAAACATGGGGTCTATTCCAAAGAGCAAATCATTAATCAACTACAATAACCCTGCAAACCCAATTCAAAGTAAGCAAATCCGAATCAAAACTTCAACAAGAAACTGCAGGCAAGGAGGTCAGGTATGATTTCTAACCCTTGACTGACAAGCCTTAGTACCAAGTCAAACGAACTAAAAAGATCCGAGCGGACAGCCACCAGGTCGTAATCCTCGATTAACCTAGGTGGCTATACTTTGAATTTCGTCTTGTCTAAGCCTCAGTCAAAGTGGGGGCTTCTATAAACACTCAGATTTGGACCTGGTGGCTACAAGAGTGCCCGACAAACACCCAATGATGATCGAACTGCTCCACGACATGTTTTACGATATTTTAGACAGCTTTTCTATAGAACGAATCAAATAATTATTCGGAAAAATTAATTCAACATCAAGCCGGTCTTAGTCATGTCATTACGGTTGTGTCGACACTAATTAGAGTCAATTACAACTCCGGGGATCCGAATCAGTCTTGAAACACGCAAAATCAAACACGAGTCAGCGCGTCAGGCCGAGTCGAGCATCGAGACGCGCGCCCAAGGCCCAACAACGCACGAGTTAGGAAAAGGACCGAAGTCTTAGCATCCAAGCAATGTAAAGATCACGTATAATCTCCGCTTTAGGAACTTTTCAATTCGGATCTTCAAAATTTCAACCGCTTCCCCTGAGGCACCAGAGAACTGCATCGCCTTTAGCTAGGCGCCTCAATTCTGGGTCCCATGACGTATGGCGCCTGAAATCTTGGATTGAACTACGAGAAAAACAATAAATACCCCTCTTCTTTGCTCATAATCGACACAACATATTCTTCTTCTCCCTCTACGAGCTCCACACAAGTTACAGCTCCTCTTTAGCGTCGCACTCTGACATTAGCTTAGGCACGATCCACTTGATCGTTTTCTCTTCGATTTGCATTCAACAAATCAACACTACTCTTCGTAGTTCCTCGAGTTCCTGACTCGAGAAGAACGAAGGGCACTTCTGTTGGCTCATCGGCTTGCCTCACCGTAGCGAAGCTCTGCTGGAATCGCCACAGGATGCTGGGAGGATCATCCCGTCGAAGTCGATATCATCACTAAGTTGTCAACAAAACCAAACTTTACAAGTCACACTTTTAATTATGCATTTTGATAATGTCGAGTCCGGCCTATGTGGACACTGATTCCACGATACGTCCATCACTTGCACTCCAAGTGGTGTACAGGCCTTACTCCTGTTCAGCCCAGTCAAGACAAACTCGAATAAAATACGCAACGTTCACAACTTCAACCTCAAGTACTAAAACACTTGAACCGAATCCGAGTATCCAAAGATCCATTCTTGATCGTCTACACATCGTATTTCGTTAGTGTACATTCTGAGGGTGCAACTCCTCATACAATGTGATTTACTTACATTTTTCATTTTACAGATTTCTTATGATTTATTGTTGTGCGTTTATGACCATAATCGCATGTTACATCACCTAACACAAACCAAATCGTAAACAAAACTAAAATTGAATAAGCGGTGGTCCAGTCCCGTATAAATCTCGATGCTCATCGCTCACATGTGGTTCGTCACATCCTTATTAATACCGAACCGACGCACCTTAAGCAGAATATCAGGTAAGGTATACCACGAGAATGACTAATATTCGTATTATCACGTTAAAGCGGATTTGCTAATACGAATATTATATAGTACTCTCCACTCTCCTACGTGCATCTTTTTATGGTCTTCTTGTCACGTAAAATCGCATGCGAAGAATGTAAAGCACTTACTTTGACGACAAACTTACTTGTCCTTAAACAACTAACATAGCAAAGGCATAGGGTTAAAAAAATGGATGTTATCGCATTTACGCCTAAATTAGGAATGACGTTATCAACCCATCGATTGATTAGTAAAGGCCGCTACGTGCGAGCAAGATTGGGTGTTGACATCTATCGGACGTTGACTTTCCAATACGTACCCTCACCCCTACTCAGAATCTATGGTTTCCGGATGTATGAAACCATTGGCAATGAGAGTCATTCTAGACATGGAATGTTTAAGGGTACAAGTCTCAATCTGTAGGTCCCCATGTCACTCAGCTTTGAGTCGGCTAAAGATTAAAGTTGACTTGAACGATTTTCGAGTATTCCAAAATTACTCGGTTGCGACTCCACAAATCGGAAACGAATTCGGTTTACTAAAAAGGTTGTGAGACCAAACATATCGGCCTTTAAACATTTACAACCACATCTCGATCGATTCAACGGAAACATAAATGCCCCCCGTACATCTATATAGTACAATTCAAATCGTCAAGCAAATCGAGGTCCGACACTTCGCCTTGAATACGAGATCGGACCGGCCCCCAGACGCGAGGCGTCCCGAACGGAGCAGTGTGGGTGGCCTTCGCGACAGTCCGCGCGGGCGCGCGCGGAGAGCGGGTTGCAGTGTCCACAAATTTCCGAAATCATGAATTAATCTAGCATTAACCCTTTGTCCATGTGCCTCCGTACTGAAGCGCCTAGCATCAGGAGCCTATGCTCTAAAGTGCCTAGTCGCAGGCGCCTTTGTACCAAAATACATGGTTCCAGGCGCCTATCCCCATGTCCTATGGTCAATACACATTAGAATGCGTAGCAAATCAAAGTCTGTCCAACATTCAATGTACGATTCTCTTTACGTTTTTTTACGACTTTTTTTATAGTTTACGTTTACCTTTCTAAATTCAATATTGCAATTGTTCAAGTATTGTGAAAACGGATTGTATTCCGCTCGTGTAACTTGTAATCTACATTTCAAGTTCTTTAGTTCACTTGTTTGGCAATTTATCGCTTTCACTTGAACATCGCATGATAAATATAACTTCGACAGTTCAAAAGATTCATTAAATAACATAGTACAATAATTAGCATATCTAGATTTAAAACAATGATTGTCATGCATAATTTTCTTACTAACGCACGCACTCCAACACCAATCGATGTCTTAGTAGAGACCGTTATGTGCGGGCAGGGTTGAGTGTCCTACAAAGGGACTTTCCAATACGTACCCTCAGCCCTTACTCAAAACTTTGGTTTTAGGATGCTCGAAACCATTTGTCACAAGAGTCACTTGAAATTCAATATTCGATGTGCTTAACGGAAGAAGCCTTAAGCTCTAATAATATAAGGCATACCATGCTTTGTGCTCCGTATGGTCTAAGTACAGAGTGGGTTCGAACGGGTCTGAACTCCAACAATGTTTGGTGGCGACTCCTCTTCGAATTAATTTAAATTCGAGATCAATCTTACCATGACATACCTTCGCCTACTCAAACCCGCGTGTGGCCGCGCGGGGTGGACCTTTGTCATGTCCACACTTTCCTCACATCCACCCACTATGTCCTTCTTATACCTTGTAGGCTTGAGAACGCCAGTTTGGACACGGCGTACGCTCTATTGTTCTGGGACTAGGGCTCTTGTCTTACTTCGGACAATTTGAGGCGTGAGAGTCAAACTTGACCTTCTCCATGCATGGTCTCTCTCTGGCTTCTTATTATCCGTTTATCTGATTGGATATTAGTTGGGAGTTCGTTGACAGGATTATCCTCTCAGCCCCTGCAGCGCAGCGATGGCAAGGTTGATGTCGACTAGTAAAGCTTCATCCTCGGCTTTGTTATTGGATGACGGGAAGGTGAAGCATAAGGCATGGTCAAATTCGTCACCTTACTTTCATGCTTGTGAAGACAACTCTGGCCCCCACCCTATTCACTATTGACGACCTGTCTGTAAAGACATGCCACTTTCCGATTAGAGGGTGTCTTCTTTTGAATTAGAGGAATCGTCCAAGAAGTCGGCTAATGCATGGGTTTGAGGCCAGTTCTTAATCGAAATTCCAAGCCCGCTCGACTCAATTTCCTATTTCAACAACCTGCCCGACTTTTAGAATTATTTGAGGACTTTCTCTAGCAAGTGGTTTGTCAAAATGGTTCTTGGGTGAGCGTCAAAATATGGTCAGAGCTTCCTGACTGCTACTACTACCGTGAAGGCAACCTTTCGATATTATTTGTAACAGGCCGACTTTTCATCAATGAAAGTAAGCAAATTGAAATTATAGGCATCATCTCCCCATGCCCACGCATAAGGATTATGGTCGATGCAGCTTGGAAGAAATATGATAATGCTACTGCGGGATGGATGGTCTACGCAAGATGATAATGGAAAATGTATGTATTAGGTTGGTACGAAACTCATGGTGGTCTCAACTCTACAGGCAGAGGTTTTCGCCTCTACGAGGTGGTCAACAGAGCAATGAAACATGGACTTCTTCATGTCAATATATTCAGTGATTGCTTACAACTTGTTATGCAGTTTACAAAGATTGATAAGAAGACGCCACTACCTACTAGGATTCTGGAGCATCCTTCTTATCTCTTTCCTATGTTTCATTGTCTTACAATTGCTTTTTTTACCAAGGGGCATGAGTTTTAAGGCACAAAACAATCTCGTTGTGGCACTGGATTCATAAAACCCGCATCTCCGATGGTAAAAAAAAGTATTTCAATGAATTAAGCACTTCCCAAATCTTTTCGATATTCTCTCAAACTCACAAAACTTCCAACATATCCATACTCTAGTGCATGACTATATCAAACATTAGTAATATGTATAGTGCATGTAGAATCATTATACGAAGTATATTCATAGTAGTGGTCACTGTTTAAGGAAAGTTGCAATTTGTTCTGTTTTTATAAATTTATATTTTATTAATTTTAATATCCATAGTAGACGTCCTACGATTTACTACTACTGAATCCCATTTTTTGCTAAAAAAATACTAGTATATTCCTATAACATTAAAATTGTGCTTATGTTGGAAGATAGCCTGAGAATGGAATATGTGCATTATAGGAAGACTGAAATTTCAGCCCTGATGCAGAGGATAAAAATCAAGCACCTATACTTAAATGATGATAATACCCATATTTTTATGCACATCTTACCTCTCACAAGTCACATAGCTTTATTGGTTCCATTAAGGATATAAAATGGGATACACATACCACACAGGAAGGGATATGTGATTCATTCCTATAATATTATAAAGATCTATTAGGATCTACCACTGAGGTTCAAAGTGTAGACCCCTCGCTGTTTCAACCTGCTAATACCTTACCCCTGATGCTACTTCTAAGCTTGTAAGTTCAGTCTCTGCGAGGGAAATAACGAAGATTTTATTTACCATTGATCCGAGGAAGAGTCTTGGCCCCGATAGGTTCTCTCAGGATTTTATCAACATGCTTGACCTATCATCTCTGAATATTTTATTGTTGCAATCAAAGATTTCTCACTACTAGTAGGATATTGGGTGAGGTTAACTCAAACATTGGTCCCTAACAAGAAGACAGTGCCTTGTTCTATGATGGATTTTAGTCTCATCACTTGCTGCTCCACCATCTACAAGACTATTAGCAAGATAATCGCCAATAGATTAATTTCTAATATGCAGTTAATTGTAGGAATGGAACAATATGCATTTATACCTGGTAGAAACATCTTTGGTAAAATATTCACTTCTCAAGAACTACAATAGAACTCACTTCTCCCCAAGGTGTACTATTAAAGTGGATATGAGAAAGACCTTTCACCCAGTAAATTGGCACTTCTTAGAACATATATTAACTCATTTTCGCAGTGGTGAGCCTAGGTCGTATGCTCACAAAGATAAATAATTAAGTCCTATTACCTTTAAAAATATAGTATAGGTAAGTCGGGTGTCGAATCCACATGGAAGGCGATGTAAATTAATGTGTGAATAAAATAAATAAAAGTAACAAGAATAATGGGGGTTTTGTGATTGAATTGTCTAATAACTAAAATAAGGAAAGTAAAATAACTAATAATTAATGATGAATTCAGATGATTAAGAAACTCGGCTCAAAGAAAATCCACTGACTAGTTAAACAATTGATCATCGACTACTAACCTTTATTTAATCCTTGAGTATTCTATTGTGAAACTGAAAGTTCCAATTGTTCCGTAAATAATATTACTTAGGTCGAAACACGATACTAAGCAACCTAATTATTGAACAACCTAATCCACGCATCTAGATTTAATTCAATAACAGCGTGAACGATGTGAACAAATCAATAGAAATAACGTCCTTTAACACACACGGTTATTGGTTCGAATTATATGTTTATTCCTCCTTTTACCCAATTACGATGAAACGCATACAAATAATTAGGTCTAAAGGTTGCAACTTTATCAAGTGAATTGAACAATTACGGATTCAAACACAAAGAATTGCAATAGATTAAAGATTGAAATAATCAATTGGCCAAAAAGATTAAACAAAAAACAATCATAAAATTAGCGCAAGGAATAAACAATAAAGTAATTAAATAAAGATTAAGAAAGTCTCACAACCAATTAACTAGAAAGCTTCAATTCTTTGACCCGAGAAGGAAGAATTAGTTACACATAATTAGGGTTCTTCTCTTCTTTATTTTCTTGATGAACGTAACGCTCATGAATGATGAATAAAAAACTAATAATAGTATATAGTCTAATAATGATAGGAAATTATCCTAATTTCCTAAATCTAATAATAATAGTAATAATAATAGTAATAATAATAGTAATAATAATAATAACAATAACAATAACAATAACAATAACAATAACTAATAAGCTGACACGGACCCAAAGCAGTTCCGTCTTCAATCCCCGAGCTGCGCTTTGATTTTTCACTCGGTTTGGTTGGGCTTGTTCTTCACATTCTCCATCTCGAGCCCAAATCACACATCATGGAATTAAGAGCTCTAAAAACCGTCTTTTCTCCAATAAAGCACAATTTACTTAATAAAATCAATTGGACGATTTCCACTCTAAATCCGCATCTTTAATCACCAAATCTAGCTCAAATCTCCATCATAAACACATACAAAACACGCTAGATCAACTTCCCCACACTTAGACCTTTGCTCGTCCCGAGCAAAACTCGGAAACATCAACAATAAAACGCAAGATCTTACTAAAAGAAACATGGGAAGCTCGACATCAAACAAAACTCATCCCCTCAACCACCCTCCTTATATCATCCTCGAAATTTAAACGCAAGGTCACAATGACATGAAAAACACACAACAACAAAAACTGTTACCACAAAACAACACCAACAATCATCGGAAAATGACACTACGCCCCTTATTTCTCCTAGTCCTAAACATGATCACATGTGCTACAAAATATCACCAATGGTAAAAGATGTATACCACTATTATTCACAACCCACACATGTGATCGACCTAAACACCTCTAACACCTCAATACAACACAAAACAATACTCCAATCGCATAAAATTTAGTGCTACGACTACATCCGCACCGCGATTCTTCTCACCTTGACCAACTATCCTACCCGACCGACCTTCTATGTCACCCTTTTTATGACACCACGCCAAGAATAAAGAAAGTATTGTGAATTTTTTTTCCTAAAACCCTCATTTTGCCTAGAGCGTCTGCCCTTGCGGATTTTCACTCTAGCTTTTCATTTTTATTTTCAAACTCACACTACTCTCGTGGCACGCAACTCGATTTTTCTTTTTACCCGGATTGCCCTTTCGGGTTTTCACTCCGTCCTCGGCCACATTTCCCATTCTTGCCCAGGCGCCCTTTCGGGTTTTCACCTAGCCGGGTTTATTTTTGTTCTTTTTTCAATTTTTCATTTTTTTTTTGATTTTTTTGTTTTTTTCCTTCAAATAACATCATAAATACAACACAAAAGACAGTTACGAAGCCGAGACAAATATATCCTTCCCCACACTTATTCCGAGCATTGTCCTCAATGTGAAACTAAGGACATAAACAAACGGGGAAAGGTCTTCAACACCGACAAACAACTCGTCGTAACTCTCACCAAGGCTAATTTTTATAATATGGAGTAGTATTCGAACCTCCATCTCACAGCAGCCTCACTTACTCAGCCAACGCATTGTTGCCCTTAACTCTCGAAACTATAACAAAGCAAATAACTCTCATACCAACGATGAAAACACAACTGCAACTGACATGATTAAGTTACACATATGAACACGGACAATCACAGCACCACAACCCTGACGACACTCTGATGCCAACACAACCAAACTCGCCCAAGCCGGGATAATTTCAAATCGATTCCACAATTAAGGCAAACTAGCAGCACAACAAACCCAACTACCGGCCATAATAGCAACAACTGAAATCGTATGAATAAAAGAGATGAAGGACACGATTTCATACCCAATAAAAAACAACCAAATCCATTCACCGAGTATAATTCAATAATGCCAATCAAACTTCTGTCTCAGAAATCCAAAGACATCCTCACCAACTCGCTTCACCCTCTCCCTCAGCTCTCGGGACAAACATTGCTGCTGCCACCAAACGGATCAAACACTAGCAGCCATCATTACCCATTCCGCACCAAAAGCAACAAACTCAGCCAAAATCTGCATTGAAAATAACCGATAACCAGACTAACACCACCAAACAAACCAACAGCCCCCTCGAGACAACCGACCTGAGACTGGTGATACAAGTGGCTGACACAGACCACACACACGACGGAAACACCCACGGACACAATAGCTGACTGACGCACCAGGGACCGACGAGGACAACCAAGGATGGCGACGCAGACTGATCGGCGAACAAAGACTGGCAGCGCGAGATGGGATCGATGATGGTGAAAGTATAAGGAGGTAGATTATTGGAAGATGGGAATTGATGATTTTTTTTAGTATGAGGGTGGAATTAGGGAAGAATCAATGATGAATTGAAATTAGGGATTAGGAATTGAAAAAGGTGGGGTTTGATTTAGGGAAATCAGAAAAGAGATGAAGAGGAGAAGAAGAAGATGAAGATGGGGAATCTGGGTAGTGAACGTATTTTTTTGATTTTTATTTTTTTAAATAGAAAAACAAACCTGTACAGGAAGGGGGATTGCGCGAGTCGCATAGGCGCCGCGCGACTCGCGCCAAGGCCTGAAATTTCGTCCTCTTTTTCGATTTTCTTCAGTTTTGCTTTGATTTTGAGGGGCCGCCACTAGTCGCCCAGGGCTCGCACAAGTCGCCCCAACTTCTGAAATTAGTCTATCTCATTCCTACAAAATACTAAAAATTATTATCACACTCAAAATCAAAAATAAAAATAACATCGACTTATTCGACAAAAATACGAAAAAAGATTATAACTCTAATATTATGAAATATGACCCATAATAAAATTAATAAAAATATATGTTAGACACGGGTTGCCTCCCGGAGGCGCTCTTGTTTTAACGTCGTTGACCCGACGATAAAGCGGAATCTTCATTAATTGGGTCGAAAAGATCAATTTTCTCGACTGCTCCCTTCATTCAACTTCAAGTGAAGTCCACAAACTAACTTATTCAAAAACAAAAAAAAATCATCAAATAACAAGAAGCGGGTTGCCTCCCATAAGCGCTGATTTAACGTCCCGCACGACGGAAAGGGGTCACACAGCACTACCCCTCTATAGAGTAACTCAATTTATTTCAAGATCGGAACAAGTTAATGCCCGTAGGAGACGGTCAAACAAGCTAGCAAAAGAGTTTGTGAAAATGGTATAAAAGATTATAATGAGAATATACCATATACACCGCATAAATATAGAGGTACATAGAACGTCAGACTCATGGTATGGTTCTCGAGATAACGGCGTCATCTCAAACAATTTTTCTGTGTCCCTACTCCACTAGTAGAGAAATGACATTTGACAAATAGATAAGACAACGGTTGTTGTAAATAACCGTAGCGTATTGTAAAAGGCAACGTTTATTGGGAAGCGACCGATGCAAAATATTTCTAGGAAACATAATCGCATCAGTCAAATTGTACGACCGATGCGAAATGTATACACAAAACATAATCGCATCAGTCAGAATTTACGACCGATGCGAAATGTATATACTACAAAATATAACCGCATCGGTCAGGATTTTTGACCGATGCGAAATATATTTATAGAACATAACCGCATCAGTCAGTATTTACGACCGATGCGAAAGGGTTTTGCATAATATCACCACATGAAATGACAGGTTTTGGGACCGTCTTTTTGTAACCGTCGGTAAAATCAATCCCAAACTTAATTTTAGGACGGCTAGCAATCTCAAACTTACAGTTGCAAATTTGGTATCACATTTTGAATAGTCTCAAATATAACTGATTGGTTTCAAATTTGGGATAGACTTTTAATATTTGGGACCAAAATCGATCTCAAACAATTTTTTTTAAATTTGGGCCCAATTTCTTCATTTCTTCACCTTTTCTTCGTTTCTTCGAGCTCGTTGATTTCATAACCCTAATTTAGCCTGAGGATATGAAACTGCTCGGCTACTTGTTTTGGCCGCCAATTTCCACCATTCTCTACCATTTTCCACCTCCCATGGCGCCCGGTTTTTCTCTCTCCTCCTCCGCAGCCGCCAACCGCCGTCCTGATCTCGTCTTCGTCGTCAATCCTCGAGGTAACCGCCTTTGTGAAATACGCTTGAAATCTCAGTACAATCACACATTTTTATGTATGTTTCTGAGGTGTTTGTTATGTCTGATTAATTATGAATTGGATAAAAACTGACGAGTTCAGGAGCAAATGGAAAGACGGGGAAAGAATGGAAGAGGCTTTTGCCGTTTCTTCCCTCTCGCCTTTCTAATGATTTCAATGTAAGAATTTTGATTGTGAGACCGTTTATTGGAGAATTACCGTCTTTTTATAAGCCGAGGAGTTAATGAGTTTCGAAATTGCTTGGTTGTTTCATCTTTGTCGAATGTTGTTGCTTTGTAATTTTCGATATTTAATTGCACCTTGCTTTGCAAATTACTCGAGGATAAACCTCGAGCTGTTTTGTTGAGGAGATTGATAGTAGTTGTGTTTTGTCATTGATGGTTGTATGTTCTTAGATGAGGGGAAAAGTGAAATACAATGACTCACAACGCGACAATTTGGTAGTTGAAATAGCTTCATCATTCGTAATTTGGTAGTATGTCGCTATCTTGTCGAGATTTACAAGGGAATTGAGTATTTGTTTGCGAAGATACCTAATACGAGTTATTTGTTTTGTCCTGTGTTGCTCGAGCTCATTTAGAAGTGTTCGACACAGCTACTTTTATGAAAATTTTGCATATTTTGCCTTCAAATGAAGAGTCCAAGTGTGTCAAGCGATCATTATACATGGGGAAGAACATAAAACTCTACTGTTCATGAAATTCGATTGCTTCAGAAGTTATAGAATTGGTTTCCTAGAGAGTAGAGAAAAGTTGGTACTTCTAGCATGATATGCTATGCTACTTCTGCAAAAGAAAATATCCGTGCCAGTAATCCTCAATCTGCGTAATTCATACCTTATGGGTTGCCAGGAGGTATGAAACTGCTCGGCTACTTGTTTTGGCCGCCAATTTGGTATTTTCCCTCTCTCTTTGATTCTCTACCTATTGTATATTTGTATGTAATTAAGGAATTAGAGATTCATTAATTTCAAAATGCTTGAGTATGAGTCCCTATTTATAGACGGCTTACAGTGATGGTTCAAAATTTTAGGGGATTATCATTTTAGAGTTTTAGTTCCTTCTAGCTTCGTCTTCATCCTCGTGTTCTACTCTATCTCGTCACATCATTTGTAATTTTGGTTCCTTTGATTCCTTCTGTTTCTGTCTATCTTTTGCTCTATCTTAGTTTAATTTTAGAGTTCACATCATCTTTGATTTACGTGATTCAAATTCAATTTCAAATATTACGGTTTGGCTGGGAATGTGGACTTGAGTATCAAGACAAAGAGAAGCGGGTTTTTGTTTACTGAATTCGGTACCAAGGTGGGGAAGGTGGCGGCTGTTGTTGCTGGTGTTCAAGGTAAATTGATGGCGGGCTAGCTTATATCAATTTGGATTCATACATTATACAGAGTATCATTCTTAGTGGAATAACGTGGTATTGCTAACAAAATCTTTGGACAATATTATGAGTCATTTATAATGCACGTGTATTGCTAGAATGGCTACACATATATTGTACTTACCATTGTTATTTGATAATCTAATTGCTAGAACCAAAAAAGAGTTTAAATAACAACCAACATTTCTTATGCGTTAATATTTATCATATGCACTTAAATTATCGCGTTATATATGTTGGTTGTTATTATCGCGTTAAACCAAGACTTTAATCAAGTTTTTCCCTCTTAAAAAATCAAGTTTAATAATTGTACGGTTCAATATTATGAGTCATTTATAATACATTAGAATGACCTCATACAAATTTTCCATTCTCTTTCGTCAGTTGTTCCCTTTTCCCTTCGTAGTTTGAGTTGTTATGTTCAGTTTAGTAGGCTATACTGATATACTCCACTTAGGTGTTATTTTGACTTGTGAATGTACTTGATGATTTCAGGACTTCCTCAAACTGTCTAAGAAAATGTTTGAATATGATGTTATTTGATGGAAAGAGCAGAAAAGGCCATGACCATCCTTCAGGTAAAGGATATGATCCTTTTTTAAGGCCTCTATTATTTTTATGTTATCTTACAGTTATTTAGTGATGTTTTTGAGTAAAGTTTAGTTGTCTTTTTTGTTTGTTATATATAACACAAAACACAAGTATGGATTTTATGTCTTGGTGTTCTATGCACTTTTGATCGTACATAGCTTGGAGAACCTAACTTACTTAAGTATGAAATTACATGCACTTTTGATCGTACAAGGCATTGGGCTCAAATTTGTGAAATTAGTCGTATGAAATTTCAAAAAAAAAAATTGTAACATCTCAAGGTTCACACATAGAAAGAAGTGATACTTTTAAGGTATGTGCATGCTATTACATGCTCCATTTTATTCATTAGCCTTGTAGAGTATTATTAAAGTTTTAGTTTTAATACTCACCCTTGTCTATCATTACCTGTGTAACCATTGGATATTTTTTTTCCCTTATAATTCTAAATTATTTATTCGCATCAAACAAAACTACATGGTCCCACTTTTCTTCGGAATGTAATGGTATAATATTATTCGAAAGTATTTCAACTGATCCACGTAACATCTGTGAAGTATTTCATGACTTATGAGGGTTTATTTGTTAATGTTAGTGTTTTCGTGGCAGCTCTAACCCTCTAACACTCTCATGATCAACGTTTTACATTTCTAGCTAATACCTTTATTTATGTTTTAATGTGATATCTGACTAAAGTATTCTATTTTTGAATTTCTTTTACAGAGTTTTGTTTTAATCGGCATCGGAGTAGAGCAAGTAGAGTATGACGAGTTGAGTTGATATGCTAATGCACCATTGTCGAAAAACTTAGTGAGTAATGTAATTTCTTTTGTTGGAGACTAGTCACAGAAAGTCTCTCAAATGTTACTTTATGAGAATTAATCTATGTATTGTAAGTTTAGCTATTTGTACATGCGTTGGAGTGATGCTTGTGGGTTATAATTCATTTAATTGTGTAGTATTTGTATTATTATTCAGATTAATGCTAAATGTTTGGATTGGAATGGAGACATTTGATTGGTAATGAATGGTATTTGAGCTAGCAAGGATAACACGTTATTTATTTATTTATTTTTTAATAAGAAAAAGGGAAAAGGAAATTTGCTTTCAGCGACAGTTTAAAAAAAGACCGTAGCCTAATACCCTCTTTTCACAACGGTCATAAAAATGACCATTGTCTAAAATCAACTTTTCGCAACGGTTATAAAAATGGCCGTTGTCTAAAATCAACTTTTCGCAACGGTTATAAAAAAGACCGTCGTGTAAAATCAACTTTTCGCAACGGTTATAAAAAAACCGTCGTCTATAATCTACTTTTCGCAACGGTTACATGTTTTAACCGACGTGAAATATCTTTTAGGCTATGGTCTCGTGACCGTTGCAAAAAGTACTGGGTCTATAGCAACGCCCAGGAATACAACGGTCAAAGACCGTTGCGATATGTGGTTTTTAACCGTTGCGATATGCAGTTTTTGTACTAGTGCTCCTTATGGTCGTGTCTTTCAAATCCCATAATATATCACCCGATTCACCACCCAAGGAGGGATCAATAAAATATGTGGGTAACGGTAACTCTGATACGGGTTCTATATAGGGCACAGTCAATAAATACAAGTCACCTTACTCTCCCTCATCATCTAGTGGGGCACCCTCGACATGAGTAAGGGAAATAGGATACTCAATTTTGGTCACATCATCACTAATAATCGATTCATATTTAGGAGACTCAAAGTATTGGGGAAGTTCAAGAAATAAAGTGGTTACCTCTAATTCTCGAGCATTGTTAACCAGAACATCAATTACATCCCATTTTTCATTACGACCTAACTCAAGAAATCTACCATCACTTTCAACTTGTAAATCGATTTGAGTTGCACGGTTAAAATTATGGTAAATCGCTACCAAGAGTTGTTCGTTACTCAAAGGTAAATATTTGCGTTCTAGCACATACTCCGTGAGTCTTTCAAAATAGTGATGTAGTAACTCATTATCAAGTTGGGGACAACAAAAACTCATTTCAAGATGACAAACAAAAAGACCCTTAATTAAAATATATATTTACAAGAGATACAAAAACGAATAATCACACAAAAACAACTAATTGCCTTCCCGGGCAACGACGCCAAAATTTGGTGAGCCTAGGTTGTATGCTCCCAAAGATAAATAATTAAGTCCTATAACCTTTAACAATATAGTAGAGGTAAGTCGGGTGTCGAATCCACAGGGAAGGCAATGTAAATTAATGTGTGAATAAAATAAATAAAAGTAACAAGAATAATGGGGGTTTTGTGATTGAATTGTCTAATAACTAAAATAAGGAAAATAAAATAACTAATAATTAATGATGAATTCAGATGATTAAGAAACTCGACTCAAAGAAAATTCACTGACTAGTTAAACAATTGATCATCGACTACTAACCTTTATTTAATCCTTGAGTATTCTATTGTGAAACTGAAAGTTCCAATTGTTCCGTAAATAATATTACTTAGGTCGAAACGCGATACTAATTGAACAACCTAATCCACGCGTCTAGATTTAATTCAATAACTGCATGAACGATGTGATCAAATCAATAGAAATAACGACCTTTAACACACGCGGTTATTGGTTCGAATTATATGTTTATTCCTCCTTTTACCCAATTACGATGAAACGCATACAAATAATTAGGTCTAAAGGTTGCAACTTTATCAAGTGAATTGAACAATTACGGATTCAAACACAAAGAATTGCAATAGATTGAAGATTGAAATAATCAATTGGCCAAAAAGATTAAACAAAAAACAATCATAAAATTAGCGCAAGGAATAAACAATACTCAAGTAATTAAATAAAGATTAAGAAAGTCTCACAACCAATTAACTAGAAAGCTTCAAATCTTTGACTCGAGAAGGAAGAATTAGTTACACATAATTAGGGTTCTTCTCTTCTTTATTTTCTTGATGAACGTAACGCTCATGAATGATGAATAATGAAAAACTAATAATAGTATATAGTTTAATAATGATAGGAAATTATCCTAATTTCCTAAATCTAATAATAATAATAATAATAATAATAATAATAATAATAATAATAATAATAATAATAATAACTAATAAGCTGACACGGACCCAAAGCAGTTCCGTCTTCAATCCCCGAGCTGCGCTTTGATTTTTCACTCGGTTTGGTTGGGCTTGTTCTTCACATTCTCCATCTCGAGCCCAAATCACACATCATGGAATTAAGAGCTCTAAAAACCGTCTTTTCTCCAATAAAGCACAATTTACTTAATAAAATCAATTGGACGATTTCCACTCTAAATCCGCATCTTTAATCACCAAATCTAGCTCAAATCTCCGTCATAAACACATACAAAACATGCTAGATCAGGCAGACCTACATAGATGGTCCATTCAATTATGCCATACCTTCGATCCTCCAAGTTCTTACTAAAGATAAATGGTGCCTCACATGGGTATTTCTATGATAAAAAGGGGTTTGAGGTTGGGGGATCCCCTATCACCTCTCCTTTTTATTCAATTCTTAGAATGGAAACACTATCTTGCATGCTACAAAATAGTACAAAGGAGAGCAGCTTTTCGTACCAACCAAAGTGCACTAGATTCGCTCTTAATCACCTTATGCTTGAGGATAACCTTCTTATTTTTACTAGATTAGATGTACCTGTTGTGAACACTATTGCTCTGTGCTTACAGAAATTTGCTTCGGTAGACACCCGCACTTTGCTTACTCGTGTCTATAGCAGCTTCCAACAGAACACCCAATGATGATTGGATGTCAACATGCTTCAAAATGCTTGAGTACGGGCTCATAATCAATAGTATTGGAATCAGGCACATAGCAGAGTACAAATCCCTCAAAAGCGAACACAAAATCAGACACGGTGAGTCATTTCCAATTAAATAAAGCTATTTCAAGTCAAAACCACCATCGGGGGCAAAACCGTCTTTCATTGACACAGTCAAACACAATTAAAGATGAAAACCCGAAACAAAAAAAACACATCTAAGTACGTTCACAAATCAAAGTCAAATGCACCAAATCCTGCCAACAACAAATAGAATATCAGTCCCGCATTTTTGGTAACTTCCTATCATCGTGAATTCAGTAGCGAGGTCTGTTGCACCTCAGAACTGCGGCACACGGGTTGTTGCGCTTCAAACCAGGGCGCGAGCTCTACTGCAACAATGTTTCGAAATCGGAAGCTATGTTTCGGCGCTCAAATACATTTTCAAAGCTTCAAACTTCTATATATACGAGGCATTACACTCATTTGCAAAGGATCGAAAATCCATCAATCACACATACACTTAAACCTCTAAAAATACCTTAACTTTTCTTACATATCGGAACGCTCTCCGTATCCGCATTGATACTATTAGGAATAATGACTAGCAATTGTCCGTATTCGAGACTCGGGCTGAAAGTCGAACTAAGTGCGAAAATAAGAAGATGTATTTTGTAAGGATGTATGTAGTTTGTCCCACGTCTAAAGATTGGTGAAGTGTGGATATTTTACCATGTATAAATAGGTAAAATATCCCACATGGAAAGATTAGCTAATTGGAGGTGATTCTTTCTGTATAAATAGAAGTGATCATTCAACCTTAGTAACCAACCCAAAAATTGGAGTCTCCTAAGCATCATCTTGACAGACTTCCTCGGAGTTGTAATATTATCTTAATAGTAGTGAATATTGTTCCCTTTGTCGGTGTGGACGTAGCCAGTGATTTTGCTGGTGAACCACGTAGATCCATGTGTCAATTTAAATATTGTTTGCTATTTATTTTTTTCTTCTCACGTAGTTACCGAACAGTTGGTAACGGGACGCCTCCGTTATAACAAGCTGGTATTAGAGCTCCAGGCTCTGCTTTCGCTCTTTGAGTTAGGCGTAATTTGGGTGTATTGATTTTCTGGCGAGAAGATGTCCGGAGCAACAATTTTAAATGATGATAAGTTCACCGGAAGTAATAGTTTTGGGTTGTGGCAGTTGAAGATGAGAGCTTTGCTGAGACAGCAAGGCGTCTGGTCTGTTCTGTCAAAGGAAAAAGAAAAATCAGAAGATAAGGCGATGACAGAATGAGACATGGCCTTGGAGGAGACGTCTGCAATTACTGTAAGGAACCTACTCATTGAAAACACAAGTGTCCTAGGTTGAAGGATACTGGTGTTTCTACTGTTGCACATAAAGGTGCCGAGTGCGACTCGGAGGAAGATTATGTTCTCCTTGTTGATGTTGTTCCACGTCCTTTAGATAGTTGAATTCTAGACACGGGGTGCGTTTTCCATATGTGTCTGTTAGGAAATAGTTCGAGTCTAACGAAGCTTCACATGGGGATAGTGTTACCAAGGGTGACTGGTCCATTTATGAGATAGTGGGAGTCGGGACTATTCGGGTTAAAACACATGATGGTGTTGTTCTCTTCTTAGAGGGTGTCATGCATGTTCCAATATAATCTTGAGGAAACATCTTGTGTCACTTGGGATGCTAGTCGATCAAGGCTACAGTTTTTCAGGTGACAGTGAAACTTTGTGCGTGGTTAGAGGTTCGTTGGCTACTAGGAGAGGTGTCAGGGAAGGAGCACTTTATGTCCTTCGTGGTACTATGTTTACCGTTAGTGCATCGAGTAGTGGTTCGTCTGGCTCTCTTGGGTCTAAGTTGGGGCATACGACACTTAGATGTTTGGGCGATACGTCGAGGCACATCTAGTTTGGTTCATTCGATAATCATCTGGATAATTTGGAGTTGGTAGACTTGTGTGAGGATGGTAGTGTTGACGGTTGTAAGGTGGAGTTTTCGCCAGTACGGGTCAAACTACAAGATTCTCGAGACAAGCTATTGACCGTTGTTTCTACGCCTCAATGAGGCGGTTTGGGGTTCAAGGCGGAGCTGTTTAGGGTTCTTGAAATAGATCCGTTGGGACCTGAAGTGGGCTCATTGGGAACTTCAACGGGAGTTCATTATTTTGTGTTCTTCGGAGTTGTTAGGTTTGACATGTTAGTCTAACATTTGCACCTGACGATAGAGGTGATTTGGGCTCGCTTAGAACATTGGAATTAATTGTTTCGACTTGAGTTGTTGTGCCTTGGTGTCGGCAAATTTGTGGTGTCATGACACTGTTGTTGACTCAAGTGAGATGTTGTCTATTTTATGGTGTTGTGTCCTTTTGGGCAATTTGGTATGACGATACATTTGGCCATATTTTGTTTTGAAGGAGAATTTGTTTTAGAGTCTTGTGTGCATTTGTTTCAGAACACCATTCCATCATTTGTAACGTTGGTATCTTATACATTTGTTTTTGGTGTTTGGTAGTGACCTCGCTACGTTTGTCCATGTTGGTATGATGATATGTTGCGTGCTTAGTACGTTGGTAGTTTCAACTTGCTACATTTGGTACATTGTAAGTTTTGGTCATGTTGGCACTCTTGGTCCATTTGTTCGTTTTGTTTGTTGAGTTCAAGTCAGGGTGGAGACTGTTGGGACAAGTGGTGACTTGAGAATCGTCAATTTGAAGGTAATTTGGTTACATCATTTTAGAGCTTGGTTCGTGTTGGACAATTCATGTCAAGGTGGAGACTGTTAAGAATAATAACTAGCAATTGTCCGTATTCAAGACTCGGGTTGAAAGTCGACCTAGGTGCGGAAATAAGAAGATGTATTTTGTATGGATGTGGTTTGTCCCACATCTAAAGATTGGTAAAGTGTGGTTATTTTACCTTGTATAAATAGGTAAAATATCCCACATGGAAAGACTAGCTAAGTGGAGGTGATTCTTTTTGTATAAATAGAAGTGACAATTCCATCTTAGTAATCAACCTAATAATTGTAGTCTCTTAGGCTTCATCTTGAGAGAGATCCTCGAAGTTGTACTATTATCTCCATAGTAGTGAATATTGTTCTCCTTGTCGGTGTGGACGTAGCCAGTGATTATGCTGGTGAACCACGTAATTCCATGTGTCAGTTTAAATATTTATTGCTATTTATTTTGTTCTTCTCGCGTAGTCACCAAATTGTTGGTAACAAGATGCCTCTGTTACAACAGATACCTTATGAGACTGCACTTCGAAATAATTGAACGTATAGGTTGAGATTGGAATGAGACTGCACTTCGAAATAATTATTGAACGTATAGGTTGAGGTTGTTCCAATCCCCATTTCTAATCTCTTAACTTTTTTCTTCTCCGTAACAAACAACTAACATTTACATTTTGATTCTAACCACTAACACTTACTTTATAATTTACTAACATTTACTTTTCCTTACGCTAACATCTAACATCTCGATTATCGCCTTTACATTTCAAATTCTGTAATACCGATCCTACATATATATTCCAACTATTTTCAGAACATGATCCGAGTGAACGTCTAATAATGCTAAATCGATCATCCTAGCCTTGAATGGCCAAACTACGATGTCGAAATGGCGAAGGACCTAACATTCGCAAGGATGAGTCTTTATCGATTTAAAGCGAGCATCTGATGACGCCAATTTGAACATCGTAGGCTCTACTAGCCAAACTATCGTGTCGATAGAGCAAAGGGTCTAAAAAGGCTAATATAAATTGATCTCTTCAAACAATCGCATGCGACATTTGAATCTGCCAAAAGTCAGAACAGTAGCCAATCCAGGCGTAAGAGCTGTGACGCCTCGCGTGGTCTGTTGCGCCTTAGGACAAGAATGCTCGATGGCGTGTGATAGATCGTATTTAGTACGGGTTAGAAGCGTCGAGTTAGACGTTTATTTGGTGACGTAATAATGATTTTGGGGATAATTGAGTAGAATTCTCATTTTATGATATTAATTGTATTTGAGAATAATTATATGATTTAATTGATCGTTCGGTCACCCAATTGAAGTATGAAAGCCCGGATGAAGCAACAGAACCGACAGACTCGCGCTACTCGGAAATTGAAGACGGAACTTGAGTCGCTTCAGGTTCCGTAACAGCTTAATATTTATTAGGATTATTATATTTTATTTTATTATTTTATTATTAGCTTTTGGTAATCATTAGACTTTCCTATTATTATTAGACTACTATTATTACTACTTTATATAATCATTACTAGTATTAGTTATTTTATTATTATTATTCCATCGGTTGTACGTTCATTAGACAAAAGCTGATGAACCCTAGTTTTATGTGGAACCAATATTTTCATCTCGGTTAAAGACATTGAAGCGTTTAATTATCAATTGTGAGTTTGAAAGTGTAGACACCCGCATTTTGCCTGCTAGTGTCTATAGCAGTTCCCGAAAAACACCCGATGATGATCGGACGCAAACGTGACTTAGTATGCTCGGATTTGGGCCCAAAATCAATAATATCTGACATAGACTTCTAGCGGAGTAATAATCTCACAAAACAGACCTCAAATCCAGGCCCAGTGGGTCGTTCCGAGCAAAATGAGACTAATTTGGGCCAAAACCGGCACCAAAAATAATTCCCGTCTTTTAGCGACCAGGTCAAAACCCGGCCAAGACAAACCCGACACAAAGAGCGACCGGGTGCGTTCCCAAAACATGCACCAGGTTCACAAATCTATCCAAATCACTCACGAATCAGCCAAAATTAGCCAAATCAATCATAATCAATTAAACATAAATCAAGGGCAATCACGCCCAAAATAGCCCGGCCTAATTGATCCACTCGGTCGAGTGGATTGGCCACTCGATCGAGTGGAGCCTCTCCGAACCCGTCCAGATTCATTCCTGAAGGCACTCGACCGAGTGCACTAGGGCACTCGATCGAGTGACCCTAGGACGGGGTGAAGCCTATAAATACCCCTTCAAACCCATTGCATTGAAGGAGGGGAACTAATGCAAAATTACCCTAAGCTTCTACCCTAATCTATCTATACTCTCTACACTACAAGCCTTAGCAACCCTAAGCCCTATACACAAAAGACCGAGTCCCTTGTCCCTCGATAAACCGACAACACACACACACACACCATAACTTACGTACATCCTCGATACTCCATAGTCCCGTCACTATTTGCGAGCCCATTTCCGAGGTCCCTACTAAGCATGTATGTTGAGGGTGTCCCAAACCCCGTTTCTATCTTTGTTATTTTCGCTTATGTTTTTTGTATCGTTTATTTTGTACTCTTACTAGTATCGTAATCCTAACACTCTAACATCTAACACTCTAACATTTTACTTTTTCTTGCATACTAACTTTTACATTTTCGTTGCTAACATTATAATCATACCGCGTATATATATATAGTATTACCAAATTCTTCGGTTTCGGATGCGTTTGACTACAATTGTCGCCTAAAGTCCGTCTAATCCCTTTACGAGCAACGACGGAGGTGGAGCCCTTTCGAGGAGCCCCGCCCCAATGTACTCAAGGGCGTGACGTGATCGCGACTAATCGTAGTTGAACGTATTCGATCCCATTTTTATTAGTGCGGAACCCATTGACACGAAAACCGACATCACATAACCCGAAAGGGTTAGTTTCGATGTCGTGACGTAGAGGGATGCAATTCCGTTACTAATTCAAATTTTCTAACACAAACATTTCATAAAATCCCGACAACGGTATTATAATCGTATATGTACACGATTATAGTACCGGAGGTTGAGTTAAATTCGAATCAAGCGATATTCGTATTTAATTCGACCGACCGTCGTTTTCGACCCCAAAAGTGAAACGAGTTAAGACTCGTACAGGGACTACTCGACCGAGTGCATAGGCCACTCGATCGAGTAGTGCCCATAAAACCGGGCAGACTACTTCCCAAGGGTACACTCGACCGAGTCAGGCCATGACTCGACCGAGTGGATCCTATAGCCCAGAAAACCGAGAGCTTGGATGCAACATTTAAGCCTCGTCTCTTTTTTTACGACTCTTAGTCGACACGTGTAAAGCCAATCACGTGAACTCATTTTCCAAAACTCACGTTTATCGTGGCAAACCGAATTAAATTTAAATCCGTCAATATTTTGATTCAATTCGGCCAACCTTCAAATTTAAGACACATAAATCACGAGTCACAACTCGTACAGGTGCCACTCGACCGAGTACACCTGCTACTCGATCGAGTAGCACCCCAAACCGTGGGCAGAAGCTTCTTTTAGGACGCACTCGACCGAGTCAGGCCATGACTCGACCGAGTGAGTCCTGTAGCCCCATAACCGAGGGCCTTGACACACCTTTCAAGCCTCGCCTTTTTTTTATCGACATTAGTCATCACGTGCAAAGACTATCACGTGACTAACCTATTTTCAAAACCATGCACAACACGACACGTAGAACGACTTTGACCACCTTTGACGTGATAAGTCGGGACAAGACTACGGGATATGAGATCGGGCTAGCAATATGCCACAGTCTCGTATTTTCGTCCTTCGTTTAGTACACAATACAATGTGTATTTAATCGGGGTTAGTCCATCTACGCATTTCGCGGTCTAGCTTACATACGGGTCCGTCCATATCTTTGTATCGCGTTATTTTTATTACTTCTACGTAATGTGGTATTGTGAATTCCGGGTTGTATTTCCGCCCGTGTAACTTGTACGTTTTTATTTTACCTTCGAGCTTTGTTTATTTACTTGCTTTTACGCTTTATAAACGAACCTCGCATGCTAAACCATTTTGACCAAGAATAAGATGCATTAAATGACGTAGTTCACAAACTATTAATATGCTTAGCCCGAAAACGCTGTTTGCATATCATTTAATCGTTTTACTAGCACGCACACACGAACACGAACGATGTCTTAGTAGAGGCTGCCATGTGCGGGCGGGGTTGGGTGTCCTTAGTGGGCTTCCCAACACGTACCCTCACCCCTTACTCAGAACCTTTGGTTTCCGGATGTCCGAAACCCTTGGCGCACGAGAGTCATTCTATATACGAAAGCCGGTTTATACGGTATCGGTATTGCAATGCAAAGGGACGAGCCCAATAAACTCTGAAATCGAAGTGGGCTTACTTTGTGTATAGCCCATGACGACATAGAGTGGGCTCGTATGGTTCCGAATAACCACAAAATTCGGTGGCGACTCCATTTTGACTTAAATTTCGAACCCGAGAACAATCTCACCACGAGATTCATTCGCCTACCCAAACCCGCGCGTGGCCGCGTCGGGGTGGACCTACGTCATGTCCACAATTTGGCGACTCCGCTGGGGATACCTGATGTACTACATGGCATCGGGGTTCCTAGGGTGAGACTCGAAGAGAAATCGTTCGAATATTAGTGTGTGCGCATTAGTTTAATGGTTCATGCATAACCCAAATTTTGCCCGGGCCGGTTACTTGTGACCGACGTCCCACTATACCACGGTGCATTCCTACATGGGTGCACTAAAGACTTCGATGGCGGAACTCACCGGGGTTTTACGGCAGGTTCTAGTTCAAAATTGGCTAGGAAGTCTGTCCCGTTTCGTGAAAATGCGATCGTTGTTGGTATAGACCCTTTTGTGACCGACCGAGACTTAGTGTAAAGCATACATAAGCGTCGTTATAATGCTTGTTTGACTACGTGCTACTTGGTTTCCGTGTCATTTTTCAAAAACCGTCATTTCAAAAATGCATTTTTCCAAAACACCCAAATTTTGAAAAAAACCCGAAATGCTGTCCGTTTCGGGACCCGTCTTTTCAAAATATCCAATTTTTCAAAACTCGGAATGCCGCCGAAATTTAGGATCAACTGATTTGACTCAAAATATCCTTTTTTCTAGTCGGCATGCTGCCCATTTTAATTCGTGAATTTCCAACACCATCTCGATTTTCTGAATTTTTTTTTTCAAAATTCTAATCTTGGTTTTCGGAATTCCGTTTTTTTTCCAAACTCCCGGAAATTCTTCCACTCATTCAATATTCAAATTTCAAACATCCAACTATCCTAGTAAACCTTCCTTATTATAGGATCTACCGTCTAGTCGTGTGTCGGGTCTTTTCGTAGTATGTCGAAGGTCTGTAGCGTCGAAACTCCGCTGATCTTATATCACGAGTTTCCTCCCTTTCCCGAGTCCGCCTTATCAGTCAAGGCACGACCGACCCGCGTAGGGCATACCCCTACAAAGGAAAGTCCGTCCATACACTCGAGTCGAAAGTCTGGGGAAAATCTCACGTGGACCTTCCTTCGAACGGGATTAGGCCCACAAAGCCAAAATCCTAAGGAAGTTATACCACCCATCGAGTCACCCGTCTAGATGTCTTTCTCGAGTCTCTGGTCTCCTTTCCTAGGGTAGCTCGGGATGTACTTTTCCTTTCCTTTTCCGAGATCTGGATTCAGTTTCTGATTACGCGGTGTTCTTACAGACAGGCCACCGGCAACCAGACACGCTCGAAGGATGGCTACTTTGAACAGTCTGCAAACCGCTTTGGACGCCATGGTCGCAAAGCAAACCGACATCGAGGCCCAACTAACCGAGATGAGGGCTGGCCAAGTGGCCATTGTTGCTCGCCTAGCTACGGTGGAGCAAGGGACCCCTAATGTCGGGACTACTGGGCCCATAACTGAACTGGTCAGCGCAGTGCGCCGGCTAGAAGAACAAGTCCATTTGACTGGGAGTAACAATATCCACCGGGAGAACAGCCGAGAATACTCCACGGTGAGTGACAAGCTGCCCGCAAACCTGAACCTCACGGGTTTGCCCATGTTCGAGGGAACTGAGGACCCGTTACTACATGTACGGGCCTTCAAGGAATTCATGGCCATCAAGGGAGTGGACTCATCCATGTTCAAAAACCTTTTTGCTGCATCCCTTGAGAAGCACCCACGGGCCTGGTACTATAGGCTAGACCCGAAAAAATACCCTACATGGGATGATGTGGCTACCGAGTTCGCTCGGAACTATGCTGACAACACCGAGATCCAAACCACAATGCGATCTCTGGAGGTCATGGCCCAAGAGCCAAAAGAAGGTTTCACTAAATACCTTCAACGCTGGAGGGCCGAGAGCGTGAAGTTGGTCGATAAGCCCAACGAAAAGACCTTGGTGGAGGCTTTCGTCAAGAACCTCCTCCCTTCCTACCGGGTTCACCTCCGGTACGCAGTCATACCCAATTTCACCACCCTTACTGAAATGGGTATGAGGATCGAAGATGACCTAAGACTAGAAAGCCTCACCAAGGCTACTAGCAAAGGATACCAAGGGGCCTCTTCATCCACCACTAAGCCCCAGGCTGCAACCCGCAGCATCTTTGACGCGGTCAATCTACTAGATGCCCCGTCCAAGAAGAGCACCCCACCTTGGGTTTTCACTGATATAGGTACTACCTATACTTATGCCTTACAAAGGCTATCCTCCAAAGGCCTAATCCATCCGATAGGCCCAACTCCTGAAGTTCCGGTCGAGCGACGCTCCAAGAACTACAATGCCCAGGCCTACTGCCAATACCACCGAGGCAATGGGCACGATACCGAGAAGTGTTGGAAGCTAAAACACTTGATCCAGGACCTGATAGAAAGCGGAAAAATCCCGCTACCCGGTGATAAGCCCAACAACAAGGAGAACCCTTTCAGCTCCCATGCCATTTTTGCCGGGGAGGTGATCGACTGCTCTCACCTTATCTCCCCCTACGTCCCGCAAGTGAACGGGATCTGGTTTGACGACGAAGATGATATCTACCTCGCTAAAGGGGAAGCCGTTCCCATCACCCTTGAACAGATTCGAGAGGTCAAAACTCGAGTCCTAGCCAGCAACAACCTTGGTCGTCCCTACTTAGCCACAAGCGCTAGGGACACCCCTACCCCGACAACCATCACCGATCCGCTCGGGATGGAAGTCGCTCCTGAAGAACCGACCGCTGAAACAGCCGTCGTGAGACAATTGAAGAGAACCCGAGTTGACCTCACTATATGGCAACTCCTTGTTAGCTCTCAAGAACATCGAGAGGCACTTACAAAGGCTCTCGATCAAGTCAAGATCGACTCTCTGGCTACCCCCGCTGAAATAGTAGCCACGGTCCTACCCCACCTAAAGGGTAAGACCAAAGTAGGAGGCCCAATGATCACCTTTTCCGAAGCCGATCTGCCACCGTTCGGGACCTCCCATAACCTGGCCCTTTACATCACGGTGATTTGCCGGGGGAAGTACCTCCCGATGACCCTAGTTGACGACGGGTCGGCCGTGAATGTCTTTCCTCTAAGGACCGCCAAAGCCCTCGGCATTACCGAGGCTGATTATATTCCGACTGCTCAAACCATCCAAGCCTTTGATGGGAGCCCAAAGTCGGTAGCTGGGGCCATAAAACTGACCATCATCACGGGCCCAGTAGAAAAGGAGCTCGAATTCCAGGTGATTGATGTCACCTCCTCATTCAACCTGCTCCTAGGAAGGCCGTGGATTCACGCGGTGAGAGCTGTATCCTCCACCCTCCACCGCAAGATCAAGATGCCTCTACTCGACGGTATTATTACTCTAGAGGCGACCCCAATGACCGTGGCTAGCTGTAACGCCACGGGCCGCACGGACCTCTGGGGGTTCGACTTTGTGGGGATGATCGAGGAAGAGTACCTTTTCAGGCCTTACTTCACCACGAGCATTGACACGATGCTCCAGAACCTAGGGTACCTTCCGGGGGCTACCTCTCGACCCGACCTTCCAGCTGGGAAGATCATCGAGGTCCTTAAGGACGAAGACTCTCACTTCGGCCTTGGCTATGCCCTCACTCCGGACAACGTTGTCCGAGCAGGAATTGAAAAAGCCTGCAACATTATGAAGGGTACCTACTTGAGCCCTTATAGCCCACGGTTGTCTGACTACTTTGTCACACCCGTATTCGGGGCTGTCCAAGTTGGGCTATACCAACCCAACGCTACGCACCTCGGGACCCACTTGGCCCGGGATTGCAACTACATCCCAGATGAGGTGTTCACCCTCACCCAGTCCGACGGAGCGGACGATGCCGAGCCCGTGTTAGGGCTACTCTTCGGGGAAGACACCATAGCCCCGACTCCAAAGGAAGACCTGGTCAACCTGATTCTCCGCAGCAACAGGTTTGACCCGACCAAGCTGATCTCGGATGTTGGCTCCGAGACGGGAAAAAGGGCCTGGAGGAAGACTGTCAAGTGGACTGACAGTCAAGGAAAGATCTACAAGCTGGTCACCGGAGAGGGAGACATGCCTGAGTCTGAGTCCGAGTCTGAGTCGGAGTCTGAGTCAGAGTCTGAGGTCGAGTCTAGGGAAGTCGGTGCTAGAGTCACTCCTGTAACCCCCCTCCCTTCTATCATTCCTGCTGCTAGCACCTCGGGGTCTGTCCCGAGTGCTTTGCCAATCCCGCCACTGACCAATGATCAGATGGCTGCTCTCTTTGAGCTGTTTTCTAAATTTTCAATCAATAATAGCAACCGTTCTGCTTACGACTTGTCTCTTCTAAATCCTGTTTTCAAAAATGATTTATGCTATGACATTGAGAAATCCGACGAACAGGTACCCTTACCTCCACATCTGATCGAGCAACTCGAGCAAAGGGAGTCCCGGAATCCGGTAATTGAAGAGACCAAGTCCATAAACGTGGGAACACCCTTAGAGCCTCAGATACTTAAGATAGGGTTATCCTTAAATCCCGAGGAGAAACAACAGTTTATAAACCTCCTCCAAGAGTTCAAAGATGTCTTCGCGTGGTCCTACAAGGACATGCCGGGGATAGACCGGGAAATAGCCGAGCACCACATACCTATCAAGGACGGGTGCAAACCGGTCAAACAGAAGCTTCGTCGAATGAGGCCCGAGTGGTCTCTCAAAGTAAAGGAAGAAGTCGACAAACAATTCAAAGCCGGCTTCATACAAGTGTCCGAATATCCGGACTGGGTTGCAAACATCGTGCCGGTTCCTAAAAAGGACGGTAAGGTGCGGGTATGTGTAGATTTTCGGGATCTTAACAAGGCGAGCCCGAAAGATGACTTTCCGTTACCACACATCGATATACTGGTGGATAACACGGCCAATCATGCCCTTCTATCATTCATGGATGGGTATGCCGGATATAATCAGATCAAGATGGCGGAAGAGGATATGAGTAAGACCACCTTCACCACACCTTGGGGTACTTACTGCTACACCGTCATGCCATTCGGTCTCATCAATGCCGGGGCCACATACCAAAGGACCGCTACCACTTTATTACACGACATGATGCATAAAGAGGTAGAAGTTTATGTGGACGACATGATCGTCAAATCCAAAGAACGGGACGGTCACATCACCGCCCTAAGAAAATTCTTCACCCGACTGCGCAAATACAACATGAGGCTAAACCCTCAGAAATGCAGTTTTGGGGTAACGTCGGGCAAATTACTGGGTCATATCGTTAGCCAACGAGGTATCGAAGTCGACCCAGCCAAAATCAAAGCCATTACCGAGATGCAAGCTCCTAAAACCGGAAAAGAAATAAGGGGATTTCTCGGGAAAGTCCAGTACATTAGTCGATTCATTTCCAAGCTAACCATGGTGTGTGAACCAATTTTCAAGAAACTGAAAATAGGGGAACGAGTACTATGGGATGACAAATGCCAAGCTGCTTTCGACAAAATCAAGGAAATTCTGTCTGCTCCGCCAGTTTTAATGCCACCTCAACCCGGTTTGCCTCTGTCGTTATACCTAACAACGACCGAGACAGCCATGGGGGCTATGCTGGCTCAGACAGTCGACTCCGAAGAACGAGCCATCTATTACATCAGTAAGAAGTTTTTAGAGTATGAGTGCAAGTATACCATGCTCGAAAAGACGTGCTTGGCTCTAGTCTGGGACACTAAAAAGCTCCGACATTATATGCTCAGCTATGAGATCCATGTGCTGTCCAAGATGGACCCGATCAAATACCTCTTCGAGAAACCTATCCTTAACGGCCGGATTTCAAGATGGACTCTAATGTTGGCAGAGTTCGACCTAAAATTTGTACCTTTAAAAGCTATTAAGGGGCGAATAGTAGCAGAATTCCTCGCCGATAGCCCGGTAGCCGAGGAAGGGCACACCGATACCTGGTCCTTCCCAGACGAAGATATTTTCCATATCGATACCGAAACATGGGATTTATACTTCGACGGAGCATCTAATTTTCGAGGGTTCGGAGTCGGGATCCTCCTAATTTCACCAAGAGGGGAGCATACTCCCGTCTCCATCAAACTGGACTTTGACGTCACTAACAATGCAGCAGAATACGAAGCATGCATTTATGGGCTACAAGCCGCCGCCAACCTAGGGATCACAAATCTCCGGGTACATGGCGACTCATCCTTGGTCATCAACCAAGCACTTCAAAAATGGAAGACTCGGAATGCTAATCTCGTGGCCTACCAGGCACGAGTAAGAGATCTCGAGAAACAATTCCAAAAGGTAGAATACATATACCTGCCTCGAGAAGAAAATCAGTTTGCAGATGCACTCTCAAAATTAGCATCTTTACTGAACATTCCCGACCATGTGACCAGTATGCCAATTTGCGTCGAAAGACGGTCCGAACCGGCGTACGTCCATGACATCGAAGACATCGAGATAACCGATCCCGAACCATGGTACCAAGCCGTGTTAACATACCTGACCAACGGAGAGTATCCTCCCGGGACGGAAAGCCGAGCCAAGAAAGCCTTGCGGAGGCTAGCTACCCAGTTCATCCGTACTGATGACGGACAACTGTACAAAAAAACGGCACAGGGGGCTCTTCTCCTCTGTGTTGACAAATATAAGGCTGAGAAGGTAATGGCCGAAGTACATGATGGCGAAAACGGTCCACACATGAATGCTCACATGCTGGTCCGAAAAATCATGAGGCTCGGGTATTACTGGAACACCATGGAAGCCGACTGCCAGGTATATGTCAAACACTGCCATAACTGTCAAATCTTTGGCAATGTGCAACATATGCCGCCATCTCTGCTCTATACCATGACGTCACCCTGGCCGTTCTCAACCTGGGGTATCGACATAATCGGGAAAGTAAACCCCTCCGGTACTGGTGGACATTGTTTCATTTTGGTAGCTATCGACTATTTCACCAAATGGGTCGAAGCTGAATCATATCGCATCCTCAATGCTAAGCATGTCGCCAAATTTATCCAAAACAAGATAATATGCCGGTATGGAATCCCGCATGAATTTATCAGTGATCATGGGACCCATTTCCAAGCTGAGACCGCGGCCCTGCTGGCCAAATATAAAATTCAAAGGCACACATCCTCGCCCTACCGTCCCCAAACCAATGGAGCGGTAGAAGCAGCCAATAAAACGATTGTCACCATACTCAAAAAGATGGCTGATAATTATCGGGACTGGCCCGACAAAATACCTTTTGCCCTATGGGGGTACCGGACGTCAATTCGCACCGCAACCGGAGCAACACCATACTACCTAACCTATGGGATGGAGGCGGTCCAACCAGTGGAGCTAGAGGTACCGTCCCTCAGAATCCTACTAGAAAGTCAAGTACCCGAAGCTGACTGGGTTCGAGCACGGTACGATTCGTTGGTTCTACTAGACGAACGACGGTCCCGTGCTCTCAATAACATCCAAATTTACCAAAAAAGGATCCAACGGGCCTTCAACAAGCGAGTAAGGCCCAGGAACATTAAAGAAGGGGATCTAGTCCTTAAGTCTGTTCGAGCCTTGCTACCAGTGGACCCAAGGGGAAAATTCAAACCCAACTGGGCTGGGCCGTATCTGGTGAAGAAAATCCTATCAGGGGGAGCAGTAATGCTGACGGACCTGGACGGGAATGAATTTGTCAACCCAACCAACCTGGACCAGCTGAAGCGTTACTACCCTTAGCCATTTCTCAATGTCATTAGCAATTTTTATCAAAATCATTTATTTTACAAAAAGCAAGTCAATGAGCTAGAATTATTCATTCTACTGTCGCAAAACATCTTGAACCAATAGTCTTGGTGTAATTCGAGATTGCAATTTCCTAAGCCTGAACTACGTTTGGTTTGATTCTGCTAATTGCGGATACGTAGGCAGCCCCTCAAAAGGGCACAACCAATGCAATCGAGAAAAGACAGGAACGGTTTTAATAATAAACTTCCTTTTATTTATCACAAAAAAAAAATCCCAAAAAGCTTTGGAAAATTACAAGCGCAGGAATTCAAAAAAAGCTACAAAAAAAAGGGCACACGACAAAAATAATAATAATATTTAAATAATAAAACTAAGGACTCGGTATCTAGGGCATCTTGCCCTTCCCCTTGTCCTTGGCCTCCTTGGCCGTCCACTGACGACGACGCGGAGGAGAGCGTTCCCGAATCACCACAGGAACCTCTTTAGCTCGGACTCGCTTCTTGGAACTTGAGTCCTCATCCACCTCGATTGGCCCAAGTCGAGCCCTTACGGGCTCGGGGAGCCGGTCGCGCGGACCTAGTCGGTCCCGGGCCGCCAGCCTTGGCCCAAGTCGCCGCTCCAAGTCAGTCTGGGGGCTTTGCCGCCCCCGCGTGCCACTAGCACCGGCATCTTTAGCTCGAGTCTTAGTATGTGACTTAAGACCCGACTCTAGCCGGACTAAGGTAGCAGGGGTCTCTCCCTCATCGTAGAATCCCCTGTTATCCTTTGCCGTCTCCCGACGGACCAGTTCGAAGGCCTCATCGACCTTCAGAGCTTTGCGAGCCTCCTCGGACTCCTCAGAAGTCCATTTCTCATAGGCTCGAGAAACCCAAGCAGATTGGCAAGGGTTGGGAATAGTCCATGTAGGACGAGTAAACCACCTCTGCAACCAGGTGTCGCACATAGCGTCCGTCAGTTGGAGCGAGACGCTAATAATAGCTTCAGTCTCAGGAATGCGCTGAGACGAACCGAACTGCCTCAGAATGCGGTCCGGGTAGATATGAACTGTCCAGTCAAGGGACAAGATCACGAGGTAACGAGCTTGGTCCCTCTTGGCCAACCCCGTCAGCTTGGACAGGAACCACCAAGCAACCGTCCACCTAATCAACGGGCCACCATGGAACACCAATTCCTCGTCCCAATAAGCTCGATTTATATGGTGATTCGAGCTTATCCTGCGCCCCCTGGAACTGAGTTGGCTGCTACGGTAGTTTGGAACGCTCGGAGGAGGCTCTATGATCGATAAGCGCTCCGACAGCCAAACCTGCAAATGTATACATGGAATGCATGAGTAACGGAATGGTTCGCTACAGCCCACTCGATCGAGTACACCATCTGACTCGATCGAGTAAAGCTCTCTAAGACAACCAGAAGCTCGTCAGGTATGGCACTCGACCGAGTACACCCTCTGACTCGATCGAGTAAGACTCGCTAAAACAAACAGAAGACTACCAGATATGACACTCGATCGAGTACACCCTCTGACTCGATCGAGTAAGCCCTTCACAGGCCGTCAGAAGCACTTTACAGACGCCACTCGATCGAGTGGTAGGTCCACTCGATCGAGTGACTTACGGACTTCAAGAAGCTGCGAAACAAAAAAATCGCGCGAAGCAAAATTGAAAAAATCGAAAGACATTTACCTGCAGGATAAGGGTGCTACCCGTCAATTGCCGGGTCGGGTCAAGTCGCCTAGCATCCAGACCCATGATGAGTTCTCCCGTGGCTAGCCAAGCAGGGCTGTGACCAGTCTCCATCTGGTCAACCACTCCAATCAGCCTAATCTGACCCACGCACGAGTCAGCATCCATCAACCCCTCAAACACGTAGCGGTGCAACATGCAAAACGCGAAAGCCCTACGCCGGTGAGAAGGCGTAGCCCTTACATCCTGGCTATTCATGAACTTGTCAGCCAAGTCGAAAAGGGAGACGGTATCTCCCCGCACCATTCGATCTGTCTCAGCATGAGACAGACCCAAGAAATCCCTTAGTCTCCTCCTCGGGTCCGGGTAGAACGGAGGAATGGCAGGGCGAGCAACAGGGCTCCAACCGCCAATGGCTGCAATCTCCTCGGGAAGAGGGCATATCTCTCCCCGCGGGAACGCGAAGACGTGGTGGGTAGTGTCCCAAAGCGCCAAACAAGCATCTAGAAAATGCACATCAGGCACCAGACGCCTAAGAGGGAATAGGCTGGTAATCCCCATTTGGGTCAACTGAATCCGGTCGTCATCCCGAAAGTGTTGGGACCAGGCGAAAAGCATTGAAGTAAGATGCTCGATACCCATGGCAGGAACTGGATTTCTTAAAAGACTGAGAGATTTTTTTTAGAGAAGAGAAGGGTTTTGATTTGAGGTGCAGAAAGCTGAAGCAGGAAACCTGTATTTATAATATGGAAGCCTGGGAATAACCTGGCTAACCCTGCCTCCTCAGTAAACTGGGCCCCAACATGTGCAGGCCTGACTTGAACCCAGGATAGGAATCTAGTTATCCTGAGCTTTCCTAAATTCTTTCTAAAAAATTCCTTCTTCGAAAATTTCAACTTTTTTTCAAAAACCGGTGCATTTTCCCCAGCACAAGTCGGTGTTTTGCCTATGTGTTACATGCAATTTATCATGTGTCAGCATGCAGGTACACCCCGAGACTTCAAAAGCAAGTCCCCGCGCAGCTACTTTACTCCCCAGCGTGAGTCGGTGTTCTCCTGGAACGCTACATCCAAAATATGATGTATCAGCATACGGGTACTCCTACACCTCCAAGCACAAGTTTTATTCCCCAACGGAGTCAACTTTCCCCGGGTATGCTACATCCAAGGCATAATGTGTTGGCATGCGGGTACACCTATGCCCCGAAAGGCAAGTTTCACTCCCCACGGAGCATCATCATCAGGTCAGGTACGACTCAGGGCCTCAAAAGCAAGCCCGTACAGCTCGCATATTTCCCCAGCAGAACGCCCGAGGCGGCATTTTTTCCAAAATGGTACAGGATGGGCCCACATATAGGCATGCCTAGGACTTGTGCAACAAGTCTAAATCCCCGCGGAGCTATCATCGGCAGGACAGGTATGACCCTCTGCTTATGGCTGGCGAGCCCTTCACGCAAGTCTACTGGACTATAAACGACCCGACCGGAAGGCTGCCAGGTCGTAATCTGCGATTGGCCTGGTGGCTACTCTGAATTTCGCCTTGTCCAAGCCTCAGTCAGAGTGGGGGCTCTGTAGACACCCGCATTTTGCCTGCTAGTGTCTATAGCAGTTCCCGACAAACACCCGATGATGATCGGACGCAAACGTGACTTAGTATGCTCGGATTTGGGCCCAAAATCAATAATATCTGACATAGACTTCTAGCGGAGTAATAATCTCACAAAACAGACCTCAAATCCAGGCCCAGTGGGTCGTTCCGAGCAAAATGAGACTAATTTGGGCCAAAACCGGCACCAAAAATAATTCCCGTCTTTTAGCGACCAGGTCAAAACCCGGCCAAGACAAACCCGACACAAAGAGCGACCGGGTGCGTTCCCAAAACATGCACCAGGTTCACAAATCTATCCAAATCACTCACGAATCAGCCAAAATTAGCCAAATCAATCATAATCAATTAAACATAAATCAAGGGCAATCACGCCCAAAATAGCCCGGCCTAATTGATCCACTCGGTCGAGTGGATTGGCCACTCGATCGAGTGGAGCCTCTCCGAACCCGTCCAGATTCATTCCTGAAGGCACTCGACCGAGTGCACTAGGGCACTCGATCGAGTGACCCTAGGACGGGGTGAAGCCTATAAATACCCCTTCAAACCCATTGCATTGAAGGAGGGGAACTAATGCAATATTACCCTAAGCTTCTACCCTAATCTATCTATACTCTCTACACTACAAGCCTTAGCAACCCTAAGCCCTATACACAAAAGACCGAGTCCCTTGTCCCTCGATAAACCGACAACACACACACACACACACCATAACTTACGTACATCCTCGATACTCCATAGTCCCGTCACTATTTGCGAGCCCATTTCCGAGGTCCCTACTAAGCATGTATGTTGAGGGTGTCCCAAACCCCGTTTCTATCTTTGTTATTTTCGCTTATGTTTTTTGTATCGTTTATTTTGTACTCTTACTAGTATCGTAATCCTAACACTCTAACATCTAACACTCTAACATTTTACTTTTTCTTGCATACTAACTTTTACATTTTCGTTGCTAACATTATAATCATACCACGTATATATATATAGTATTACCAAATTCTTCGGTTTCGGATGCGTTTGACTACAATTGTCGCCTAAAGTCCGTCTAATCCCTTTACGAGCAACGACGGAGGTGGAGCCCTTTCGAGGAGCCCCGCCCCAATGTACTCAAGGGCGTGACGTGATCGCGACTAATCGTAGTTGAACGTATTCGATCCCATTTTTATTAGTGCGGAACCCATTGACACGAAAACCGACATCACATAACCCGAAAGGGTTAGTTTCGATGTCGTGACGTAGAGGGATGCAATTCCGTTACTAATTCAAATTTTCTAACACAAACATTTCATAAAATCCCGACAACGGTATTATAATCGTATATGTACACGATTATAGTACCGGAGGTTGAGTTAAATTCGAATCAAGCGATATTCGTATTTAATTCGACCGACCGTCGTTTTCGACCCCAAAAGTGAAACGAGTTAAGACTCGTACAGGGACTACTCGACCGAGTGCATAGGCCACTCGATCGAGTAGTGCCCATAAAACCGGGCAGACTACTTCCCAAGGGTACACTCGACCGAGTCAGGCCATGACTCGACCGAGTGGATCCTATAGCCCAGAAAACCGAGAGCTTGGATGCAACATTTAAGCCTCGTCTCTTTTTTTACGACTCTTAGTCGACACGTGTAAAGCCAATCACGTGAACTCATTTTCCAAAACTCACGTTTATCGTGGCAAACCGAATTAAATTTAAATCCGTCAATATTTTGATTCAATTCGGCCAACCTTCAAATTTAAGACACATAAATCACGAGTCACAACTCGTACAGGTGCCACTCGACCGAGTACACCTGCTACTCGATCGAGTAACACCCCAAACCGTGGGCAGAAGCTTCTTTTAGGACGCACTCGACCGAGTCAGGCCATGACTCGACCGAGTGAGTCCTGTAGCCCCATAACCGAGGGCCTTGACACACCTTTCAAGCCTCGCCTTTTTTTTATCGACATTAGTCATCACGTGCAAAGACTATCACGTGACTAACCTATTTTCAAAACCATGCAAAAAACACGACACGTAGAACGACTTTGACCACCTTTGACGTGATAAGTCGGGACAAGACTACGGGATATGAGATCGGGCTAGCAATATGCCACAGTCTCGTATTTTCGTCCTTCGTTTAGTACACAATACAATGTGTATTTAATCGGGGTTAGTCCATCTACGCATTTCGCGGTCTAGCTTACATACGGGTCCGTCCATATCTTTGTATCGCGTTATTTTTATTACTTCTACGTAATGTGGTATTGTGAATTCCGGGTTGTATTTCCGCCCGTGTAACTTGTACGTTTTTATTTTACCTTCGAGCTTTGTTTATTTACTTGCTTTTACGCTTTATAAACGAACCTCGCATGCTAAACCATTTTGACCAAGAATAAGATGCATTAAATGACGTAGTTCACAAACTATTAATATGCTTAGCCCGAAAACGCTGTTTGCATATCATTTAATCGTTTTACTAGCACGCACACACGAACACGAACGATGTCTTAGTAGAGGCCGCCATGTGCGGGCGGGGTTGGGTGTCCTTAGTGGGCTTCCCAACACGTACCCTCACCCCTTACTCAGAACCTTTGGTTTCCGGATGTCCGAAACCCTTGGCGCACGAGAGTCATTCTATATACGAAAGCCGGTTTATACGGTATCGGTATTGCAATGCAAAGGGACGAGCCCAATAAACTCTGAAATCGAAGTGGGCTTACTTTGTGTATAGCCCATGACGACATAGAGTGGGCTCGTATGGTTCCGAATAACCACAAAATTCGGTGGCGACTCCATTTTGACTTAAATTTCGAACCCGAGAACAATCTCACCACGAGATTCATTCGCCTACCCAAACCCGCGCGTGGCCGCGTCGGGGTGGACCTACGTCATGTCCACAGAAAGTTCTGATCTTTATTCTTGATTATTGATTAATTGCTCAGTTTAATTATATGAATGTTGTTATTGATTTCTAGAGTGATCAACTAGTTTTCTACTGCATCGTTCTATTGTTAGTTTGTTAATTGAACAGGATTTGTTGATTAACTTGACCTGAGTAACATCTAAGACTTAATTATTTAACGGGATTCGTTGATATTAAGACTTAGGAGCAATTATCATAGATTTATAGCGCAACTGGATTGTATGTGTTTATTTATCTCTTTATCGAATTCTCTATATATTAATGCTGCTGTTGAATTAAATCTAGAACTGGATTGTTTAGGTTGTTTAACAGTTAGATCTAATTAAGAACGGGATACGTTTTAATTAGTTATTCGTAAGGAGGATTAGAATCTATGATTCACGATAAAGTAATCAAGAATAATAATTTGAACCGGATTTCGATGATCATTTGTGATTAAGTTGTGGATTTATTCTTGACCGAGACCTTTTAATCAACTGATTTACTTAAAGTTTTAATCTTTACTAGTTTTAGTTGTTAGAAAATCATTCAAAACCCCCCATATTTATTCTGTAATTAATTAGTTTATTATCGTTCTACATTAGGACGCAATTATAGTTAAACCAATTCCTTGTGTGTTCGACTCTTATTTCTACTGTACTATTGTTTTAGTTAGTTGGTTATAAGTGATTATAAATTGTAATTTGAGACATACGACTTTAGCCTGTCAGCGTGCGCCTCTGTCCTTAGGCTATGTCGCAATAGCAAAATCAATGGTCGTACGTGTTCGATGCCTTATTTGCGTATCCTCTCAGATGTTCGATATCGATTCCATAATCGAATGTCGAATGTTAGGAATCATCAAAGATCGATTTACATGGAACCCCATGATGCCAATCCGAGTATCATTATGGTCTTCACGACCAAGTAATAATACCGCGATGCAAAGGGATACGATATTCATGTTAGGTTGATATGACGATTTATCATAAGACTAGAAAGATTAGGACAAGTACCCATTTGAGGTCGAAACAAGGCGTCGTAGGCTTTCAAAGTAGTCAAATGATGATGTCCGTCTCACAAAGGGACTTGTACTTGCAACATAAGTCGACGTGTGCTAATTAATCGCGCGTCTTCTTTCAAATCCTCGTCTCATATTAATTTTTGTTCCATTTCGCACTTTTACGACTTTTGAGCAAACACAATTCAACATTAATCCAAATATCGATGAATCTTTAATCAGAAATGGTATTCGATAAATATAAAGGCCTCAACACTAGCTAGGATAAGTCGGGACGAGACGATTACAAGGTCCGGATCAAGCTCGCATAATGCTGTGATCCAGGTCTTCACCAATCAGGGCGCAACAGGCCCTTCGCCCGAGTTCCCGAACGCGAGGGTTCCTACGCCTGTGTTCCAGGGCGCACGAATCTCCGCGCTCGAAGTCTATCCCTTGGTCAAGGAGCCATGTAATGCGTGGCTGATCAGGGTCTGTCCAACGTATAATTAAATCTACGTTCCTGTTTACGTCCTCTATTCACGTGTTCGTTTATAGTCTACGCTTACAATTTGATATGTGCTAAATTTAGTCCATTTTTCCTCCCATTTAGACTCGTTTTCCTCCGTGTTTGGGAGATTAGAATGCAACTATCGCCCTATTCTTAGTCTTTCTCGCATTAGCGTCCCTCTTGTGCATTTCACGTGTTTTTGGTTGTTTTCCTATCTGTTTTGATAGGATTCGTAACCAAGAGCATGTCCAAGCTTCCACGAGCACAAGAGACTAGAATACTGTCCAAAAGCAACGCACGAAACCTAATGTCCAAACAATCAAACGACAAAGAGCGAGACCATAAAAGAGGTCAGTGAAACCATCGCTTCACCCGATGAGATACCACCGGGCGAAGTTTCGCCCGACGACATTTCAACCTCTCCGAAGATCTTTAGGAAACTTTCACCCACCGGGCTAAACTTTCACCCATCGGATGAAGTTTCACCTGATGGTAAACAGGCCCCCAAAATGCAAAATCTGGAAGGAAAGTTCACCGGGTGAAGTTTCACCCGACGGAAATAGCTCGTGAAAGGCAGAAGTTCGCAGGGCGAAGTTTCACACTCTGAAGATTCATTGGGCAAAAGTCTCACTCAAAATGTAAAAGTTGGATTTGGGCTTTGGTTTAGTGATTCATTAAGCTACTACCATATATATATATATATATATATATATATATATATATATATATATATATATATATATATATATATATATATATGTAGTTAACCTAATTAGATGCACGTCATAGATATTACACATTACATTATTACACTACTTAGAGTAGAGTAGAAAGCCATTAGATATTCATAGAAGCTACATAGTTTTCGTCAATCTTCATCTTTTTTATCTAGCTTTAGATTTAAGCTTTCACAACGAATTCTAGTTTTATTCAAAAAAAATTTTGGAGATCCTCAAGGGATTAGTGACAAATTCATTGTCTTTTTCATCAAGGCTTCTCCTTATTTTTATGCATCTTCATCTTCCTTATTGTTATTTTTCTCCATTGTTGGTATAACTATTTTCCTATCCCTTTTCTCTAGATTAGATTTTACTCTTGCTCTTTCTTTATTGCATCGTTTTTCTTGCATTGTTTTTAGATCGCTTTGTAGTTTCTTTTGTTGATCGTAATTTCCTTCGTTGTTTTAGTTTCATTTCCTCTAGTTTTCATCATTATGCATGTTTTCGGTATTATCTCCATTGTTATTGCTTTTTGTAGTTTTCTTCATGAATTGTGAATAGTTTACTTGTTAGGTGGTTAAGGGAGGAAGATCTTGGGTAATATGAATTGAAAAATTGTGTTTTGGTTGCATGCTTGTTGATCTATCTTGTTTGAGGTTACTGTATCTTTGTTGACTTAGTCTGGCCAACTAAATTGATCGTGACTCACTCCTATCAATATGGGGAAATTCGGGGAAGGAGTTACCTTTACTTGAGACTTACCCTTTTTTGCCGCGAAAGCGGGACCTAGATAAGTTGGGTAAAGAAATCGAAAGGTGACATTCTCCCTCTATCGACTTTGTGACCGACCCCATAATTCCTCGACTCATAGAACCCGATTTCCGATTCCCGACTCCCCCTAACACCCTTTCCTTATTTATTACAGTATAATTAATCATTTATCGCATCTTAGGTTAGACTCGACTCAACCCCCCCCCCCCATTAAGACCCCAAACGCATAGTTCTCACTCAATCAACTCACCGTCATCCCTGTGGACCGACCTCGACTTATCACGAATACATTTATTTATTTTTGTGTTATTTGCGAGTCATATAAATATTCTTTGATTCCCTATCTATCGCTAACGACCGATTCTAGATGGGAGTGCATCACTATTCTAACTTCGACATTGCGATTTGTTCAAGTATTGAGAATTCTGGGTTATATTCTGCCCGTTCTATAGCTTGTTATCTACTTTCATGTTATTTAAATTCCTTTGTTTGACAATTTACTGCTTTCTAAATGAACCTTTGTATGCTAAATTCAACTTCGAAGAATTCGAATAAGGTGCATTAAACGACGTAGTACAACACTCAATTCGCAAATCTAGATTCAAAACAGTGGTTGTTATGCATTTCAACCGTCTTACTAACGTGCGCACTATAACACCAATTGATATCTTAGTAGAGGTCGCTATTAGGAGGCGAGGTTGGGTATTCTTCGTGTACTTTCCAACACGTACCTTCACCCCTTACTCAGAATCACGGGTTTTCGGATGTCCGAATCCATTGGGCACGAGAGTCATTCGATATATGATAATTCGATATTCAATATCCTTATGCAAATAGACGAACCCACAAACATTATTACTATAAGGCAAACCATGCTTTGTGCACGGTATGGCCTAAGTATATTGTGGGTTCGAACGGGGCCAAACTCCTACAAAGTTCGGTGGCGACTCCACTTTGATTTGAATTTCAATTCGAGATCAATCTCATACGAGAACATCTGCCTACTAAAACCTGTGCCTGACCGCGCCGGGCGTGGACCTATGTCATGTCCATAGCTTCCTACTCCAGGTTGCAGGTTAATCCTTAACAAACTATTATGTATTTTTGAGGCACTAAAAGAGAGGTAATCAAACAAATATTGTATGAATGGGGATATACTGTGGGTCACTTCCCATTTAAATACCTTTGACTACCCCTGAATACATCTCGAGTAAATGAATGTGCATATGTATCATTATCTCATTACTAAGATCAAAGACAGGTTGGCTGGATGGGAAGCCATCTTCTCTCATACGCTGGTAAGGTCCAAATCATTAATTTAGTGATCTTTGGGATGCGCTAGTGTTGGACTACCTGCATGCTTCTACCTAAGACTATTGTTAAACAGATAAAAGGACTATGTCGTGAATTTCTGTGGGGGAAAACAAGAAGATGCAGGGTGTGGAAAAGTTAGGATACATATAGCATACCTAAGGCCGAAGAGGGATTTGACATTCATGAAATACAAAGTTGGAATAAATGCCTTTTATTGAAATGGTTATGAAAACTTATACAAATGAAGGCAGGCATCTGGAGTGTATGGTCTTCTAAATAACACCTTCATGGGTGTACTGTGTGGGAGGTAGTAGGCAAAAAAATTGGTGATAGTATGTGTTGGCATCACATTCATAGAACCCGAGATAAGTTGGTTGCTGCACTAGGTAGTTGTAGCGAGGCTTGACAGATGTTGCAACAAAGCAAACAATGCACTAAGAATAGTAAGCTCGAACTAAGGCCATTCTGTGATCTTTTTCTCAACAAATGTTGTATTGTTCGTTGGAACGCTTTGGTTTGGGATAATACTAATGCCTCAAAACATTCTTTCATTTCCACTTTGGCAATTGAGAACTCCCTTACTATGATGGATAACCTTTAAAATATGGGTATGCAATATGTTAACTGGTGCATCTATTAAGATATATTAAGGTATATACAGTTAGGAAAAATAATATGATAATATTGTGTGAGTAAGATAGATATTACGGAGTATTATCTAGGATAGAATTAGGAATAATATCATTAAGATATGATTTCGTGATATTGTAAATATGGTCTGTTTGTACTCATATTCAAGCCAATAGATTCCATGATACAAAACTCCTTTATATTTAATTAGCATCCTCTGTAGAAAACAACTGAGACTCAGTGACATATATTCTTTGAATGTGACACTTCTCGAAAGGTTTTGTTGGCTATTAATTCATGACACCAGATGAATGGTCCATACTCACTCCCCACCTTGCTAAGATAGTTTCTCATTGTAATAAGGGGAAAAGTATAAACAAGAGAATTTGAAGATGCACGTTCATTGCCTCCATCTACGAGATTTGGCAAGAAAGAAATGGGAGGATCTCCTAAGGGAAATGCAGAACCGATCTGACCATATTATTCAATGTAATGTTTTCGTTTGAGCTTTACTTATTAGTCGCACTGAAGAGAAGCACGTAGCCTTCGATTTGCTTATATGTCATAGATTCCTCTTATGATGCTCACCTTTGTTATGTTGTAATTCAATCCTTTTTGGGAATTTTATTGAATAAGAATTGATGAATTTTCCAAAAAAAAAACATTTAAAATTGTGTTATAATCTTGGTAGCACGGACAATCCTCCAAATCATTGTGGCCGTGTAGACACCGACACACGGTGGACACACGACAAATTCGACAATACGTGTTGGACACCTATAAAACTGTGTCCATCTTTTTTAATTGATTTGGATATGTGTCGGACACGGTTCATGATATTTTGAGACCGGTAAGACACGGTTCATAGTATTTGGAGACTCGTCGGACATATTATACTCCGTATGTTTATAGCGGCTGGTTAATGATATAAACACTCAAAATAAGACTAAATAATTATATAATTATAATATTATAGTAGTACAACTACTGTTTGCGTTTTTATGATCGGTTTTTCTAACATGTGCTCGTTGGTTAAATGTTAATAGCTTAACTAAGGTAGGTTTATCAATCATATTCATTAAATATGTTAATTATAAGTTACCATTTCATATTCTTATGATAATTTGATTGATAAACCTACCTTACTTATCTATTAAAAAACCGTTTTATAATTTGATGTTGAAGAAAGTTGGAAAGCCTTCAAAACCTTAGCCCCTACCATTCTATTTAAGAAAATGAAAGCTGACTAGCAATCGCTCGTTTTTCTTATTAGCATGGGATTGGATGTTAAAAATGAAAGACAGAGCATCTATTTGAAGACATTCGTCGGGGAATTCCTATCAAGGACAAGAATCCATCTTTCTCGCTTCTCCTAATCAATCGCGAGGGTTTATTCGGGCATGAGAACGCAAGTGCCGAAATCCAAAATGTCCGAACATCCGAGGACAAAAACTTTGAGTTTATAACATTTTAATTTTTGTTTTGTTATTTTATTATAATTGTGATATTGCAAGTCACCAAACCTATATTTTAATTATAAAAAACTTCAAATTCTCTTTGTTTAAATATATGTAATGTTTTTTTCCACTGTATCTGTGTCCTACAAAATATACAGCGTCGTGTCACGTGTCAGATCGAATACTGTAACAACAAATTTTGTATCACGATATTATAAATATTTGTAATACAAAACCGGAGAAACAAATTAAAATATTAATATCATAAAGTTTAAGTGTTCAATTCTCTATTCTTCCTCTGATTCTACTACGTTGCTTTAGGCACACTTCAACGGTCTTCGTGAGACGTTCTGATAAACAGATCGTATACCTATCAAAGATAACCGACTACGGTCCAACTAAAATATAGCTAGGGGAGGCAGGATCGATTCCCCATGGAGACAAATAAATCTACTCGCAATTAAAGTCTATCTATGTAACCAATCGGGGAGTTTTGTTTGTGTTTGACAAATCTAAAAGTAGTGAAGGAAAGATAATTAAAGGAGAAGAAATAACTAGAATAAATAAGACGAATTTATAAGGAGAGAAAATTAGGATTGTCGGTTCAACACGAATTTCATAAGGTCACGGTCTAGGTCACAGGTCTATCGCAGATATTGGTCTAAGGGGTAGTGAAAAGGTCCTTCCGGTCCGCTGTTCACCCTAGCATACGTCTAAAGGCTTCCGATCTTTTTAGGACACACTAATGTGTTGCAGCAGGTCTAACTCTTACCAGGCTTCCGATCTTAGGTACAAGTTTACCGAACTCAATTAATCAATTATGCACATTAACTAACTAATCGCGATTATTTCCTACAATTGACAACTCAGACGCAATATCATTGACAAATCTATAAACTATTTAACGATCATATTGAATTCGCAGATCCCCTAAATCCTAACGAGAGAAGTTAGCTACTCATGGAGAATTTTGCAACGGTACTAATAATGATGATAATTAAACTAAGCATAACTAATAAATCTAGGTATAATTCAACCATAAACAATAAGAAAAGATCAAGGAAGAGAAGATTAAGAATAAGAGATTAGGAAGGAACAAAGCAGAAATTGATTATTACCAAATTAAAGGAGAAATAACAAGAGGATATCATAAACAATAAGAAAAGATCAAGGACGAGAAGATTAAGAATAAGAGATTAGGAAGGAATAAAGCAGAAATTTATTACCAAATTAAAGGAGAAATAACAAGAGGATTCAATTGTATTAAAGCAACTAACGTAAAACCGAGTAGAGGGAATGGAGAAATTAAACCTAAAAGTTGTAGAGTATGAAAGAAGTAAAGTTGTATGTGTGAGAGGAGAAGAGATGAGAGAAAAAGAGAACGAGGAAGGAGAAGGAAAGGGAGAGGTGTCTCTAATTCTAATCTAATAGTTTCTTAAATACTAAGTTAAAAGTCCAAAAGTCTTATTAACACTAAACATCAAATTAGGGAAGTCTCGGTCTTCGTCCAGTCTCAAGAATAGTCGGTCGACTATTATTTTGGATAGTCGTTCGACTATTTGTGACATGTTTTCGTTCTCAACACTACGCGCTCAACTTCAAACTCTTGCCATTTCTTCGTTACTTCTTCAAGTCGGGCTTGTAATATATCGTTGGAAAGCTAAGAGAAAGAGCTTTCCAAGGCAACTTGAATCAACTCAACTGAAGTTGTAGAACTCAAGACATTCACGTTTTTATTTGACCTATTTGAAAGCGACCATTTTCCTTTCTTATTTCGCATAAGATTTCATCTTTAAGCGCGAGTTTTGTAACACCCGCCATTTTTCTAGCATTTCTATCCTTACCTTTATGACTTCGTCATAACTCTGTTATTTTGGCCTTATGTTTCATCATTTCTTTTCCAAACTTATTTTCAATTTTGAGTTTAATGATATTTATTTTTACTTTAAAAGATTTTAATTCTTTTAAATCTATTTATTTGATTTTCTTCGTAAACTATTTATTTTTCCGCGAGGAATTTTATTTCTCTACGAATTAACGTATTTAAGCTTGGATTTAAGTTATTCTTTTTTCTACAAATGTCTAAACATAATTTTATAATATTTTCAACTAGTAAATATTTTTATTTACAAAAATTTAGCCATTTATGAGTTTTTATTTTCTTACTCGAATTTTACTCGAATTACTTCGAAATGCCTTTAACTATTTTACGATTCTTCTTTTATCAACTTAAAAATTATTTGAGACCTTTTCTCCATATTTTGGACCGATAAAGCTTCTTGTCACAATTTTACTACATTTTATTAATACTTTTCATTCTATCACGTTAAACCGTAAACGTAAGATTATTTCCTTTTCATTGAACCGATGCATTATTACTCAAACTCTTCATACTCCTTCTTAATCTCCTTTGGCCGGCCACTTTGACTATGTTACATAGTTTTCTTCACCCTTTTTATTGTCATTTAAGCTTAAACCTTCCATTCTCCCTTCATTCATTCTCTTAAAAAAAAATTATTCAACACCATCTTCCTTCTCCTTTTGGCCGTGTGTTTCCCTCCCCTTCCTAAGCTGATTCTTGCTTAATTTGAGTCTCAATCGTCTCATTTTTATCGTCAATTAATCCTCTTTCCGAGTCTATCGTTAAGGTAATAGTCGATGTTGTTTTCGACCATTATTCACTTTGATTTTATTAGTTTTTCTCATGGTATTTTCTCTGCCATGATTTTCGTGTATGGTAGGTTTTGTGGACAATCCCGAGGCAGACGAGTATATTATCGATCCCGATTTGGACTAGAGGTAACGTCGATGTTACTCGGTATTTCGTGATTTTATTTGTGTAATTGTATGTATATTTTTATATTTCATTTTTGACAATATATGTATGTCATATAATCTGTAAAAATTTAAAGTCGTAAAAATTTGCATGTTTCGGTATTTTTATCGCTTTTACGAGATTAACGATTAAATCGTCGTATTAATTTGTAAAATCGTAATATTCAGCCTAAACTTGTAATATATGATTATATTCTGTAAAAATGATGTTTTTGATGATTTTTAATAATTTGGTATTTTTCTGATATTTTAGTTATCGATTATTGAATTATTACCGTTTACGGACAAAGATGATTAAAAGCCGATTTTTAGTTCTAGTACTTAAACATTTTATTCTAATCTGAAATTTGATGTGGGTAAAATTACTGGTGAAATAGAATTTTCGGAATTTTTCATAATTATTCGGATTTGTTAAGTAGGTGAATTAATTAATCACTTTAAATCATCGCTTATCGTTAAAACCGTGTTTGTCGTTTAAATTCTCGATTTATGGTCTTTTGTTTAAATATGGAAAAAAATATGATTCTGATGATTTCATAATAAAATGTAATTTTATGATTTTTAGTGCTTTAATAAAATGTTAGGAACGATACGTTTTATTAATGGAATCGTTAATTGTGAAAACGGTTTTTAAAGACGGTTTTAACGGGATTTATTAAATCTGGAATTTTTGGAAATCTGGAAAAATAGTAGTTTCTGGAAAAACATGATTTTTAAGTTTAATAATAATTTGGATATTAATAGGTAAATCGTTTTGTAATTACTATTTTTATTAATCGTTATTGTTGAGATAGACGGTTAACGAGAAAACCCTTTAAAAACCGAGTTTAAGGATTCTGGAAAATTTTCTTTTCAGGACAGAATGTCCATAAATATATTTTAGCTATTTTACGTAAGTTTTGTACTATTTATTAAAGTCTTTAATTGATAAGTATTGATTTTTGGACAAATTACGATTTATCGTTAAAGTATTTCGTCTTACCTAAAATAATCATTTTCCCAGCAATTTTGAAAATATTTAAATCTGAAACTTTAAGAGTTAAATCATCCCTTAACATACTCTAAATATATTCATTGATTTAATTAAATAAAAGACGTTAAAATATTTAAATTGACATTTGCCGTAAATCCTATTTATAATCGTATTGTCGAAACTAATAATAATTAGGGAATTTTAGTTTCGTAAATTTTTAAAACATCCTGATTAGTAGTATTAAAAATTTTAAGACATTTTTAATCATTTTATTAACACTTGTAAGATACTTTAACAATTTCATAAACCTAAATGCTCTCACTTTGATAATTAATATCGTTAAGGCCGAAAGTACTAATTTTATAAATCTATATCGTTTACTAAAATTTTTGAATTAGTATAAACTAATATTTTCGCTATTTTGATATGATGCTATTTTTAGTAAAGTTTCCAAAAATTTAAGTTTTCTAAAATAGGAACATTCCTCTTTTGGAATATGATGGTTACTCCAATTTGTTCTCTTATTGTTCATAGTGATTATATCTTTTTAAATATCAATAATGGCTTGTTTTGGAGTTATGAAATAAGTACAAGTGTGGGTTTAGAGTAATATAGTCTGGAAGTAAGTTTTGGCATCAACTGTAAGGTTGGTGTGTCTTTATGGGGCACATTGGTTGTTGAACTGAGCATGGTTTGTGTTCAGGGGAGTGTATATTTACCTTAACTTAGATATCGCGTCATATAAGTGTGGACATGACATAGGTCCGTCCCGACGCGGCCACGCGCGGGTTTGGGGAGGCGAATGAATCTCCATATGAAATGGGTCGAGTTGAAATTTAAATCGAAGTTGGAGTCGCCACCGAACTTTGTGGGAGTTCGGGCCCGTTCGAACCAACTCTATATCTTAGTGGGCCATGCACAAATTATGGCCCATTCGGATGTCAGAGTTTATTAGGCTCGTCCCATTCGGATGCTAGTTCATTTTAGTACAGTAAAATAAACAACGGAAATAAAAAGCACACAATAGAAATAAACGTGTTAGTAACGATAATAACGGTAATAACGGTTTATAACCAAAATGGAATGATATGGAATGACCTAAATGGCACGATGCATGGTTTTGAAAAGTTGTATGACATGTGATTGATTTAACACACGTTGACCGAAGTCATAGAAAAATATTGTCGAGACTAGAAAAGCATTGTAAGACTCACGGTTTTTGACGTGATAAGGCCACTCGATCGAATCATTGAAGGACTCGACCGTGTAGTCCTCGGGAAAAGGTTCTGTCCCGCTTTTTAGACGTCACTCGATCGAGTTATTGAAGAACTTGACCGTGTGAGAAGCCACTCGATCGAGTCATTGCGAGACTCGACCGAATGGTGGCCAAAAAGAGCTTCTGTCTCGTTTTTGGGGTCCCACTCGACCGAGTGGGCTAGACACTCGATCGAGTGCCCCCTGTACGAACCGGTGTTCGTTTCGCAACTTGTTGACATTGCTTTTTGATTTTGAAAAATTGATGATTTTGTTGAATCGGGCAGAAATATTGTACGATTTATGCTCGATTCGGACTTTTGATAGTCATTGTATCCGATATTCAATTATTGAACCGATATCAAATATTTAGAGTTAAATCTAACAAATATGTTTTTAAATCGTTTTAAACCAACTATGTATGATATAGATTGTCTCCGCGTTTATAGTGTCGTAACTAATTCCTTCGAATTATATGATCACTATTTTTAGCTTCAATGACTTCGTATTAGTTAGATTCACTCGATTAATTCGTTTAGATATGACATCCAATTATGGAATTGGTATCAAATCTAAAGAATGGCGCTTGAATTAAACACTTAATTTGATTCCCTCCGCATCCCGACATCGTAATAAATCCTTGCGGATTGTATGATGTCGGATCCGCATCAACGGGTTTCGACCTTAACTAAAAAAAAGTGTTTTATTGAAAATAGTTAAAAAAAATGATGAATATGCGACGATAATGATGAAATAAGAAAATTATTGTTGATGTTAACTCGCCTCAACAATCAAGCGATCGGGGTGTCGGGATAAGCGACCGACAACGTTGGCTGGAACACCCTTGTATATTCGGATTTTCTTATCCCGCCATCACTCACGCTCGACACGAATTGACGAGTAATTTAATGTTTTATACTAATAATATTATTGATATTATAACAATAAAAAACAATAAAAAAGGATGAAGAGGACGAGAGGAAGACGAGACAAAAAGAATGGGATTATTGCACCCTCAACCTACTGTTTCTTGTCTCGGATAGGACTCGCTTGATTGTGGCTTTAGCACGGAAGTATCGAGGTTCTATGTAAATTGAGTTATGGTGGTTTTGGATTCCTAGATGCTAGGGTTTAGGGTTGAAGATGATGAGTTGTGATGGGTAAAGATTAGGGTTGTAGAGAGTTGATTAGGGTTGTTAAAGAATGTGTAAAGTCAGGGTTTTAATTGCATGCAAGAGGGTGTATATATAGGCAAGCCATGCACCCTCGTCTAGGGTTACTCGACCGAGTAAGCCGCTGACTCGGTCGAGTGGCCCAAACAACCGCAGCTGGGCCTGTTTGAGGGCCCACTCGATCGAGTGGGCTGACACTCGATCGAGTGGGTCAGCTGGAGCGTGGGGGTCCGGGTTTTGGACTTTGAGTCGGGTATTTTTAACAATAAAAAACGAAAAAAACAGACGAAGAGGACGAGAGAAAAAGATGGGATTATTGCACCTTCAACCTACATGTTTCTTGTCTCGGATAGGTGTGGACATGACATAGGTCCACCCCGACGCGGCCACGCGCGGGTTTGGGGTGGCGAATGAATCTCCATATGAGATGGGTCGAATTGAAATTTAAATCGAAGTGGAGTCGCCACCGAACTTTGTGGAAGTTTGGGCCCGTTCGAACCCACTCTATAACTTAGTGGGCCTTGCACAAAGTATGGCCCATTCGGATGTCAGAGTTTATTGGGTTCGTCCCTTAGCATTTGATACCGATACCGACATTATCGGATACCGTGTATTGAATGTGTGGACATGACGTAGGTCCACCCCGACGCGGCCACGCGCGGGTTTGGGTAGGCGAATGAATCTCGTGGTGAGATTGTTCTCGGGTTCGAAATTTAAGTCAAAATGGAGTCGCCACCGAATTTTGTGGTTATTCGGAACCATACGAGCCCACTCTATGTCGTCATGGGCTATACACAAAGTAAGCCCACTTCGATTTCAGAGTTCATTGGGCTCGTCCCTTTGCATTGCAATACCGATACCGTATAAACCGGCTTTCGTATATAGAATGACTCTCGTGCGCCAAGGGTTTCGGACATCCGGAAACCAAAGGTTCTGAGTAAGGGGTGAGGGTACGTGTTGGGAAGCCCACTAAGGACACCCAACCCCGCCCGCACATGGCGGCCTCTACTAAGACATCGTTCGGTTCGTGTGAGCGCGCTAGTAAAATGACTAAATGATATGCAAACAGCGTTTTCGGGCTAAGCATATGAGTTATTGGTTAACTACGTCATTTAATGCATCTTGGTTATAGTCGAAATGATTTAGCATGCGAGGTTCATTTATAAAGCGATAAGCAAGTAAATAAATGAAACTCAAACGTAAATAACGTACAAGTTACACGGGCGGAAATACAACCCGGCCAATACAAAAGTTGTATAAGCGATAAGGAAATAGTATAATAAATAAATAAAAGTTAGGGACGGACCCATATGTAAGCTTGACCGCGAAATGTGTAAGTGGACTAACCCCGCTTAAATATACATTATGTTGTACATCAAACGAAGGACGGAGACATAGGGCCTAAGCGTGATGCTAGCCCGATCCTATGCCTCGATGCCTTGTCCCGACTTATCACGTCGAAAAATCGATCAAAGTCGTTAAGGTGTCGTGATGTGCATGGTTTTGAAAATGGAATAGTCACGTGATAGTCTTTACACGTGATGACTAATGTCGATAAAAAGACGAGGCTTGAAAGTGTGTGTCAAGGCCCTCGGTTTTCTGGGTTACGGGACCCACTCGGTCGAGTCATGGCCTGACTCGGTCGAGTGCGTCCTCAAAAAAGTTTCTGCCCAGTGTTATGGACACTACTCGATCGAGTGGCCTAAGCACTCGGTCGAGTAGCCCCTCGAAAAAGGGTCTGCCCAGCCTGATGGACGCTACTCGATCGAGTGGCCTATGCACTCGGTCGAGTAGTTCCTATACGAGTGTCACCTCGTCTCGTTTTTGAGGTTGAAAACGACGGTCGGTCGAGTTAAATACAAATATCGCACGATTTGAATTTAACTCGACCTCCAGTACTATAATCGTGTACATATACGATTATAATACCGTTGTCGGGATTTTATGAAACGTTTACGTTAGAAAATTTGAATTAGTAACGGAAGGCTTCCCTCTACGTCACGACATCGAGACTAACCCTTTCGGGTTATGTGATGTCGGTTTTCGTGTCAACGGGTTCCGCACTAATTAAAATGGGATAGAATACGTTCAACTACGATTAGTTGCGATCACGTCATGCCCTTGAGTACATTGGGGCGGGGCTCCTCGAAAGGGCTCCACCTCCGTCGTTGCTCGTAAAGGGGTTAGACGGACTTTAGGCGACAATTGTAGTCAAACGCATCCGAAACCGAATTTTCGGTATTAATATATATATATATATATATACGCGGTATGATAGTAATATGTTAATAACGCGAATAAAAAGTTAGTATGTGAAAATGTAAAAGTTAGGATGTTAGAGTTAGTGTGTTAGCGTTGCAATACTAGTATAAATATAATATTAACGATACAAAAAACGTAAATCAAAGAGGACAAAGATCGAAATGGGGTTTAGGACACCCTCAACATACATGCTAGTAGGGACCTCGGAAATGGACTCGCGAATAGTGACGGGACTATGGAGTATCGAGGATGTATGTAAGTTATGGTGTGTGCGTGTGTGGATAAATTGTCGGTTTATCGAGGGACAAGGGACTCGGTTTGTGTGTATGTTTGCTTAGGGTTGTAATGTGTAGAGTGTAGGAGGATTAGGGTAATAGCTTAGTGTAATTTTGCATTAGGTAAAACTTGTAAAGTGAGTGAGGGTCATGGGGGTATTTATAGAGTTTACCCCACGACCTAGGGTCACTCGATCGAGTGGCCCTAGTGCACTCGGTCGAGTGCCCTAGAAAATGGGCCTGATCCGATTTTTGACGCTCCACTCGACCGAGTGGGTCAATCCACTCGATCGAGTGGGTTAGGTAAATCGAGATAAAAGAGGAAAGGGTTGACTTGATTGATTGTGTAATCTTTTTTGAAAATAGAAATGGGCGCCATCTTCTAGAAGGTCTCCCTTAGGCTGATTTTTGTGACGGGTCCGTCTTTGACCGGGTTTTGACCCGGTCGCCAAAAGACGGGATTTATTTTTGGTGTCGGTTTTGGCCCAAATTAGTCTTATTTTGCTCGGAACGACCCACTGGGCCTGAATTTGAGGTCGGTTTTGTGAGATTATTACTCCGCTAAAAGTCCATGTCAGATATTATTGATTTCGGGTCCAAATCCGAGTATACTAAGTCACGTTTGCGTCCGATCATCATCGGGTGTTTGTCGGGAACTGCTATAGACACTAGCAGGCAAAATGCGGGTGTCTACAGAATGACTCTCGTGTGCCAATGGATTCGGACATCCGGAAACCATGGTTCTGAGTAAGGGATGAGGGTACGTGTTGGGAAGTTCACAAAGAACACCCGACCCCGCCCGCACATTAGCGGCCTCTACTAAGATATCGTTTGATTTTGAAATACGCGCGTTAGTAATACGATGAATGATATGCAAACATTGTTTTGCCTAAACATGCGAATAATTGAATGGGTTGCTAGGTCGATTTAATGCATCTAAATTAACGTCAAAGTTGTTTTAGCATGCGAGGTTTGTTTTAGTATAATAAGACAAACGATGAATAAAAGACTAGGAACAAACGGGTTAGTAACGGTTTGTAAGTTGAATAAAAGATGTAAATATAATGCAATGCATGGTTTTGAAAAGTTTATGACACGTGATGGATTAAGCACGCGTTGACCGGGGTCAAGAAAATATTTATCGAGACCTGAAGTATGCGTGAAAAGCCTGCTGTTTTAAGAAAAGGAAAAGACGTTTGAAAAATCAAGACGAGAAAGCTTTTCGGTATTATGGTTTTCAGGAGTCTATGCGACCCGCGCGGGTGAGGCGCGACTCGCGTGGCCATGCGCCCGCACGGGACTCGTGCGACTCGCATGGCTGCTTGTTCTAGAGATCGTTTTTTGAAAAATTTGACAATTTTGTTAAATCGCGTACAAATATCGCTTAATTTATACTCGACTTAAATTTTCGATATTCGTCATATTCGATATTCGATTATGGAATCGATATCAAATACTCGGAATGATTTTTAGAAAAGATAAAATAGAGAGTTTTGTGAATTGTTTTGAAAATCGAACTAAGGAAACAATGTTAATTCTCTCCGCGTTAAAATTGTCGTATTTTGCTTTTAAGACCATGTGACGATTTTTTAGCATCAACGAGATTGATTTAGTTTTTTTTGATACGATATTCGACTAGAGAATCGATATCGTATTTTTAAGAACGTTTATTTTGTATAAAAAATATATTGTAGTATCGATATTATAAGAAATAAAAGACGTGATGATGATGACCCATAAAAAAATGGACCGACGATGCAAAGAGGAAAAAACGAGAGGAAGGGAGAGAGAAAGGAGAAGACGGGATTTTGATTTACACCCTCAACCTACATGCTTTGTATACTCGGAACGGGGCTCGACGGAATGTGGCTTAGACACGGGAGCGTCGAGATGATGTGGGTGAGTTATAGTGGTTTGGGCGTGTAAGGTGTCGAGTAGGAGGTGTCCGGTTTTTAAGGCTAAGCGGCGTGATCTCGGGTTGTAATATCGGTTATTCGATGCTATGTGCGTTTGTGTGAGTTGTAGATGTGTAGGTATGATGATTATTATTGACTGAATATTGTGTTGTGAGAGGGTCCTATTTATAGGAGTGGTCCTCGATTGAAGCTAGAAGAGGTAACCTTGCTTGGGTGATAAGAAATACCGGTTAGGATAGGAAAGGTAAGTAATTTGAGAGGAATAAGGATTCCGTTACTTGGTGGGGAAGGCACTGTACCCGGCTGGAATGAGGAGTACTCGGCCGACTACCTTCATGCTCGGTTGAGTGTTTGGTCGGGTGCTCGGGTAGGATTTCTACGGGAGATCGAATTCTATCCTTAATCGGAATTGTTTAATATTTTTTGTAGTTGCTTTTTGTAGTTTTTGAGCTCAAACCGGACTCGTGGGGTGACACGACTGGTTTCTATGCCTCGGAAAATATCTTTGACCGGGTTTTGACTCGGTCGCTAAAAGACGGTTTTGCCCTTGGTGTCGGATTCGACCCAAATTAGTCTTATTTGACTCGAAATGACCCACTAGGCCTGAATTTGAGGTTGGTTTTGTGAGGTTTGTACTCCGTAAAAAGCCCAAGCCAAATGTCAATGGTTTCGAGCCCATATTCGAGTACGTTAAATCATATTTGCGTCCGATCATCATCGGGTGTTCTTTGGAAACTGCTATAGACACCTAATGACCAAATGTGGGTGTCTACAATAGGACTCTCTTGATTGTGGCTTTAGCACGGAAGTATCGAGGTTCTATGTAAATTGAGTTATGGTGGTTTTGGATTCCTAGATGCTAGGATTTAGGGTTGAAGATGATGAGTTGTGATGGGTGAAGATTAGGGTTGTAGAGAGTTGATTAGGGTTGTTAAAGAATGTGTAAAGTCAGGGTTTTAATTGCATGCAAGAGGGTGTATATATAGGCAAGCCATGCACCCTCGTCTAGGGTTACTCGACCGAGTAAGCCGCTGACTCGGTCGAGTGGCCCAAACAACCGCAGCCGGGCCTGTTTGAGGGCTCATTCGGTCGAGTGGGTTGACACTCGATCGAGTGGGCTGACACTCGATCGAGTGGGTCAGCTGGAGCGCGGGGGGCCGGGTTTTGGACCTTGAGTCGGGTATTTTTTTGGGTCTTGTATTTGGATTGGACTTTTGATATTTGTATGGCTATTTTTTGTGACTCGGAAGCGACTTTGACCGGGGTTTGACCCAATCGCTAAAAGTCGGTTTTATTTCCGGTGTCGGTTTTGACCCAAATTAGTCTTATTTGATTGGAAACGACCCACTGGGCCTGAATTTGAGGTCGCGAGATTTGTACTCCGCTAAAAAGCCCAAGGCAGAAACTAATGGTGCTGAGCCCATACCCGAGCGCGTAGAAACACGTTTGCGTCCGATCATCATCGGGTGTTTTTGGAAACTGCTATAGACACCTAACGGCCAAATGTGGGTGTCTACAATAAGTCGCGTCGGGTTGAACTGGATATGGTTTGTATCCAGGAGGGGTGTGCACTACTTAAACCAGGACCTCGCGGCACGCAGTCCTGTTATAGTTGAGTTGCCTAGTTAGAGACTGGATTCTGTTATGAGTTAAGTCTACAGTTCTCGAAGCTAGTTTCTAGTATTATCCTAGTGAAAGTCTAGATTCTACATTAATCCTATCTACAACGCCATTTTGACTATTTTTATTATTATCGATATAATTTGGTTTGCAGGTTGGCAAATGTTTTACGTTTTCTTCGGAAAACTCATTTTTATTATATTGTTTCGATACATGAAGTTTTTTTCTGAAAGCTTATTCTCATTATAATGTTTTACTGTTTTTCGTTTTTATTATTTTTCTATAGTAGTGTGGACATGACGTAGGTCCACCCCGACACCCAACCCCGCCCGCACATGGCGGCCTCTACTAAGACATCGTTCGTGTTCGTGTGCGCGCACTAGTAAAACGATTAAATGATATGCAAACAGCGTTTTCGGCTAATCATGCGAATTATTGGTTAACTACGTCATTTTAATGCATCTTGATTCACGTCAAAGTGATTTAGCATGTGATGTTTATTTAAGGCAATAAATGGCAAACATCGAAAATAGAAAACTCGTAAATAAATTACAAATTACACGGGCGGAATACAACCCGGAATTCACAATACAACGAGCAATAAAATAGAATAATCGAATAGGAAATGGTAAACGTTAACTAGAAACGGACCCGTATATAATAAATATAAACTAGACCGTAAGTTGTGCAAACAGACGAACTTCGATTAAATTCACATTATATTGTGTATTAAACGGAGGACGAAGATATGGAACCTAGACGTGGTGCTAGCCCGATCCCGAATCTCGATGCCTTGTCCCGACTTATCACCTCGAGGAATAGAGTCTAAATTAATCATGTACGACTAAAGAGTCGTTGACACAAGATTAATAGTGCGAGACCGTCGATCAAAGTCGTTTTAAGTGATACGATATGCATGAGTTTTGAAAAATAGGATCACGTGATTGACTTTACACGTGTCGACTAAAAGTCGTAAAAAAATGACGAGGATCAAATGATGATCAATGCGCTCGGTTTTCCAGGCTACAGGGTCCACTCGATCGAGTCATGGCACGGACTCGGTCGAGTGTGCCTTTAAGGTGGCAACTGCCCGGTTTTTGGGGTGCTACTCGATCGAGTGGCCCATGGCACTCGGTCGAGTGCCCCCTGTACGAGGCATGGCTCGTTTCGTTTTATTTGTTCAAAGTCGATGGTTGGCCGAGTTAAATAGAAATATTGCATGATTTAAATTTAACTCAGTTTTCGGTGCTATAATCGTGTACTATTACGATTATAATACCGTTATCGGAATTTTATAGGAAAAGTTGTTATTGGATTGAAAAAATTTGATTAGTGACGAAATGGTGTCCCTCCGCGTCACAACATCGAAACTAATCCTAACGGATTATGTGATGTTGATATTCGCATCAACGGATTTCCCACTAATCTTAGAAATGGAGTCAAACGCGTTCAACTATGATCGACCACGATCACGTTACGCCCTTGAGTACGTTGGGGCGGCGCTCCTCGAAAGGGTGCAACCTCCGTCGTTGCTCGTAAAGGGATTAAACGGACTTTGGATGGTCGTCATAGTCAAACGTGTTAGGACCCGAATTTTAATATTGTTATGTACATATACACATACACGGTATTAATTGTTAATGACGAAATGTAAATAAATAAATAAATAATGTTAGTGGTTAGAGTACATAAATAAAATGTTAGGTGTTAGAGTACATAAATAAAATGTTAGGTTGCGATAAATAAAATGTTAGTAGCAAAATTAAAATAATGTTAGTAACGGAATTGAAAAGTTAGTGCTAGTAATAATAATAATAATAATAATAATAATAATAATAATAATAATAATAATAATAATAATAATAATAATAATAATAATAATAATAATAATAATAATAATAATAATAATAATAATAATAATAATAATAATAATAATAATAATAATAATAATAATAATAATAATAATAATAATAATAATAATAATAATAATAATAATAATAATAATAATAATAATAATTGTGGACATGACATAGGTCCACCCCGACGCGGCGACGCGCGGGTTTGGGGAGGCGATAGAATTTCCATATGAGATGGATCGAATTGAATTTTAAATCGAAGTAGGAGTCGCCACCGAATTTTATGGTTATTCGGAACCATTCGAACCCACTCTATGTCGTAGTGGGCCATATTTAAAACATGGCCCATTTCCGATGTCAAAGTTTATCGGGTTCGTCCCTTAGCATTACGATACCGATGCCGACTTGAGCGGTTAATCGTATATTGAATGACTCTCGTTGCCAATGGTCTCGGACATCTGGAAACCACGGTTCTGAGTAAGGGGTGAGGGTACGTGTTGGGAAGTTCAGTGAGAACACCCAACCCCGCCCGCACTTAGCGGCCTTTACTAAGATATCGTTCGGTTTTGTGTACACGCGTTAGTTCGACGATTGAATGATATGCAGAGATTATTTTCCTAAGACATGTGAGGAAAAATAAATGGGTTGCTAAGTCGTTTAATGCATGTTAAACTACTAACGTCAAAGTTATTTTAGCATGTGAGTTCGTTTTAGTCTAATAAAACGATAAAAAGAATATGAGAAAAATAAATTGCTACAAACACGAGAAAACGAGTTAGTAACGATTGAATAATAATATAGTAAATAAATATACGAGATCGAGAAAATTAATATTAATCGAAATCTGAAAAATATTACTAAAACGTTGTTTTGTATAATAAACGAAGTTCGAGAAAAAAAAAACGAGAAAGGCGCACGTGGGCAGTCGGCCGCGCGACTTGCCCGGGACTCAGGCGGGTCGCGTGGCGGCCTGATTTCGACGACGGTATTCGGAAAATTTTAATTAAATCGCGTACGAATATCGCATAATTCGTACTCGACTTAATATTCTCGATATTCGTTATATTCGATAGCTGACTATGAAATCAATATCAAATATTTGGAATAGTTTCGGAAAAGATATTAATTTTAGAAATCGTTTCGTAGAATAATAAAAATAAAACGATCGAAAAACTAAAAAAAGGCCGGTTCACAGACTCGTGCGCGAGTCGCCTGTACCGGGCGCGACTCGCGTGCGGGTCTGTCCGCTTTTTATTTTTTTGTCGAAAATCTTATAAATCGCGTACAAATATGGATTAATTTATACTTGGTTTATATTTTCGACATTCGTCGTATTCGATATTCGATTATGAAATCGATATCGAATAGTCGGAATAATTTTAGAAAAGGTTTTGAGAAAAAGTTTGTTTTGAACGAAAAGTAAAAAGAAAAGAATTTTGAACGAAAAGTTGTAAAAAAGGGTTTTAAATAAAAAAATGTAACGATGTCGTCGAAAACTTAATATAATTCTTTTTGATACGATATTCGATTATATAGAATCGATATGATATTTTAAGAATATTCGATATATAAAAGTAGTTTTTAGTAGTATCGATATTAGAAAATAAAAAAGACCGACGAGAGACCCATAATAATAAAAAATGAGGAGAAGGGAACAGAAGAAGGAGAGACGGGTTTGATTTACACCCTCAACCTACATTCTTTGTTTTCTCGGGATAAGGCTCGTCGAGAAGTGGCATAGACTTGAGAGCGTCGAAATGATGAGGATGAGTTAAGGTGTATCGGTTTGGACGGGTGGCTTGGGACGTCGGATTTGGCCGGCTTCGTCGGGGTTTTCGAGGTTTCGGAAAAAGTGTCGGGATTTGCTAACTATCGGGTTTGTGTATGAACCGTGTATGGAGGGGGTTTTGGACGTGTTTTTGCTGCTGTTGTGTTGTTGTGTCTTGGTATTTTTCTGATGTATGATCGTTGTTTTCGGTCCTTCAAAGTGTTGTATGGGAGGTCCTATTTATAGGGAGTTCCCGACCTTGGCTTAGGAGAGTTTGAATACCGCTTAGGATAGGAAACGTAGGAGTTTGAGAGGAAATCAAAGTCCCGTTTCTTGGTGGAGAAGTCACGAATATCGGCTGGTGGAGGAGTATTTCGGCTGATTTGGGATGCCTAAACCGAGTGTTTGGAGCTCGGTTGGTGTCTGTTCCGGTTTCTGGATAGAATTCCTACTTGAGGTCGAATTCTACCTTTAACAGAATTGTTTGAAGCTGGAATTTTGGTAGTGTTTGAGTATGAATCAGCCGTGTGAAGTGTCACGGCTGACTCACGTGTCTCGGGAAAATCTTTGACCGAGTTTTGACTCGGTCGCTAAAAGACGGTTTTACCCCTGGTGACGGTTTCGACCCAAATTAGTGTTATTTGACTCGAAACGACCCACTGGGCCTGGATTTGAGGTTGGTTTTATGAAATTTGTACTCCTTAAAAAGTCTAAACCAAATGTTCATGATTACAAGGCCATATCCGAGTCCGTCAAAGCACGTTTACGTCCAATCATCATCTGGTGTTTGGCGGGAACTACTATAGACACCTGGCGGTCAAAATGTGGGTGTCTACAGAGCCCCCACTCTGACTGAGGCTTGGACAAGGCAAAAGTCAGAGTAGCTACCAGGTCAATCAAGGATTAAAACCTAGCAGACTTCCGATCGGGTCGTTTAGGGTCCATTAGACCTGCGTGAAGGGCTCGCCAGCCATAGAATAGAAATCATACCTGGGTTGATGCTGATAACGTCGCGGGAGCTTGCCTAGGAAGCTATGGGTATACCTGTTTGCAGATATATCCTGTCTTAGAATTGCGCGGGAGCTTGCCTTGGAAGCTATGGGCATATCTGTTTGCAGATATACCCTGAAAAAAGTTGCCTGAGCTTTTCCACTGGGGAACTTAGAATTTTCTGGGAGTCTTGGGTGTACCTGTATGCTGACATAATTTGTATGTAACATTTAGGCGAAACACTGACTCATGCTGGGGAAGTAATGATTTTTTCGAAAATTTTTTAAAGGAAAAAATGCTGAATTTTTTTTGGAATGGTTGAAAATAAGGATTGCTTGGGATGACTTTGATTCCTAATCGGATTCTGACACGGATTCCTAGAACTTCCTGGTTAGGCTTGTATGCCTAGATGAAACAGGGGGAGTGGTGTAAAGGTCCTATTCCTGTGATGACTAGGAAAAAGGATATTCTCTGTTATAAATAGAGGGCTTTGGCTTCTTATTTTTCATATTCCCATCTAAATCTTTTCTTCTACCTTAAAATCCCTTAGACTTTTTAGGATAAAATAAAAGAAACTATTCTTGCAATGGGTATTGATCATTTGACTGCGATGCTTCAGGCGTGGGCCCAGGACTTTCGAGACGCAGATAAAGTTCAGTTAACTCAAATGGGAATTGTGGCTTTATTCCCACTTCAGCGACTTAAAGTAGATTCGCACTTCCTTGATGCCTGCTCATCCTTTTGGGATACTACCCTTCATGTTTTTGCATTTCCTCGAGGAGAAATATGTCCTCTTCCTGAAGAAATAGCAGCTATTGGCGGGTGGTGCCCTAATGCTCGTCCGGCTATCCCTCCATTTTATCCTGACCCAAGGAGGAGGTTGAGGGATTTTCTAGGCCTGTCACATGCTGAGACAGCCCGTATGGTGAAGGGAGATTCAGTTTCCCTATTTGACTTGGCTGACAAATTCATGGACCCAGTTGGTGAAAGAATTACTTCTACCCATAGGCGTAGGGCTTTTGCCTTTTGTATGCTGCATAGATATGCCTTTGAAGGTCGGATGGATGCTGACTCGTGCTTCGGTGAGATCAGGCTAATCAGCGTAGTTGACCAAATGGAGACAGGTCACAGCCCGGCTTGGCTGATAACTGGGGAGATTATTATGGGCCTTGATGCTAGGAGACTCGACCTAGATCGGCAATTGACAGGGAGTATCCGTCTTCTGCAGGTATTTAACCATTTTTTCGAACAATTGCCCGATTTCCCGATTTTTGCGGCAATTTTAAATTTTTTCGGAATTTCTAATTTTTCCGAATTTTCGAAACTTTCAAAAATTTTTGTTTTTGCCGAAATTTTCGAATATTCCCAATTTTTACGAAATTTTTTGATTTTTCGATTTCTTTAGATTTTCGAATTTTTCCGATTTTTCGAAAATTCTGATTTTTTCGAATTTTTTTGAATTTTTTTTTTTTGATTTCTCGAAAGTTTTTTACTTTTCGAAAATTTTGCAGATACTGGTTATCCGAGCGTCTGTCGATCATAGAGCCCCCGGTGAACATATCCAGGTATCGTAGCTGTCAGATTGGTTCAAGGTCTCGCCGGATAAGATCGAGTCATCACATAACTCAAAAATATTGGGATGAAGAGCTAACGTTCCATGGTGGGCCTTTGATTAGATGGAACGTCATCTGGTGGTTCCTTTCGAGGCTGACGGGGTTAGCTAGGAGGGACAAGGCCCGCTATCTGGTGATCTTGTCTTTGGATTGGACTGTCCATATCTATCCGGACCGTATTCTAAGACAGTTCGGTTCGTTTTAGGAGATCCCCGAGACTGAGGCAATTATTAGCGTTTCGATCCAATTGACGGACCCTATGTGTGACACGTGGCTTCAGCGCTGGTTTACCCGTGTCATGTGGACTATACCTCGCCCTTGTCAAACCACTTGGGTTTCTGAATCCTATCGAAAATGGACTTCTGAAGAATCCCAGGAGGCCCGTAAAACTTTAAAGACTGAAGAAGCCCTTGACTTGGCCCGCTGAGAATCGGCCAAAGACAACAGGCGGTTCTTTAAAGAGACTCCAACTTCCCTTGCTGAGCCGGGGTCGGGTTCTATGTCGAAAACTAAGACTCAGGCTAATGAGACCGGTGTTAGTGATTTGGAGAAAAGACTTGGACCGAGGTTAGTGGTCCAAGACAGGCTAGGCCCGCGTGATAACGAGGTGCCCGGGGAGTCGAGTTTGAAGAAACGAGCCCAGGTTAAGGAGGTTCCCTTGGTGATTAGGGAGCGATCACCTCCACCTCGACGCCGATGGACCGAAAAGGAGGCTAAGGGCAAAGGAAAGGGAAAAATGCCCTAGTTTTTATTATTTAAGTATTAGTATTATTTATTTTGGGCTGATTTTTTTTTGTAATTTTATTATTTTTTGAACTAATAAAAGAAATTTATTAAAAATCGTTCCTGTTTTCCTTTCTCGATTGCAGTGGTTGTGCCCTTTTGAGGGGCTGCCTACGTATCCATAATAAATGGAATCAAACCAAACGTAGTTCAGACTGAATTAATTTGCAATTTCGAAACCCATCAAGACTATTGGTTCAAGATGTTTGTAACAGTAGAATAAATAATTCTAGCTTTTGAATTGTCTTTAAAAGTTTGAAAAAAAGATGTTTTTAATAAACTTTTGCAAATGACATTGAGAGAGGTGGGTTAAGGGTAGTAGCGCTTCAGCTGGTCCAGGTTAGTTGGGTTGACAAACTCGTTCCCGTCCAGATCCGTTAGCATTACCGCTCCACCTGATAGAATCTTCTTTACCAGATATGGCCCAGCCCAGTTAGGTTTGAATTTGTCCCTTGGGTCTACTGGTAATAAAGCTCGAACTGATTTGAGGACAAAATCTCCTTCTTTGATGTTTCTGGGCCTCACCCTTTTGTTGAAAGCCCGTTGGATTCTCTTCTGATAGATTTGAATATTATTGAGGGCACGAGATCGTCGTTCGTCTAAAAGGACTAGCGAGTCATATCGTGCTCGAACCCAATCAGCTTCAGGTACTTGACTTTCGAGTAGGATTCTGAGTGATGGTACTTCTAACTCAACAGGTTGGACTGCTTCCATGCCGTATGTAAGGTAATACGGTGTTGCCCCGGTCGCAGTACGAATCGAGGTCCGATATCCCCAAAGTGCAAATGGTATTTTGTCGGGCTAGTCTCGGTAATTATCAGCCATCTTTTTTAGTATGGTGACAATTGTTTTATTAGCCGCTTCTACCGCTCCATTGGTTTGGGGTCGGTAGGGTGAAGATGTATGTCTTTGAATTTTGTACTTAGTCAGCAAGGCTGCTGTTTCGGCTTGAAAATGGGTCCCGTGGTCACTAATGAATTCGTGAGGGATCCCATACCGGCATATTATTTTGTTTTGAATGAATTTGGCAACATGGCTGGCGTTGAGGATACGGTAGGATTCAGCTTCGACCCATTTGGTGAAATAGTCGATTGCTACCAAAATGAAGCAGTGTCCTCCGGTTCCCGAGGGGTTTATCTTCCCAATTATGTCGATTCCCCATGTTGAAAATGGCCATGGTGACGTCATGGTGTATAGCAAGGATGGTGGCATATGCTGTACATTGGCAAAAATTTGATAATTATGGCAATGTCTAACATATTGCTGGCAGTCGGTTTCCATGCTATTCCAGTAGTAACCGAGCCTCGTGATTTTCCGGACCATCATCTGGGCATTCATGTGTGGACCGCATTCTCCATCATGTACCTCAGCCATAACTTTTTCAGCGTTGGTTTTATCAACACATCGAAGGAGAGCCCCCTGTGCTGTCTTTTTCTAAAGTTGCCCATCGTCGGTGCGAATGAACTGGGTCGCCAGTCTTCGCAGGGCCTTTTTGGCTCGGTTGTCAGCTCCGGGCGGATATTCCCCGGTTACTAGGTATGTCAACACAGCTTGATACCACAGCTCGGGATCAGGTATCTCGATTTCTTCGATGTCGTGGATATACGCTGGCTCGGATCGTCTTTCGACACAGATTGGCATACTGGTCATATGATCGGGAATGTTTAGCAAAGATGCCAGTTTTGAGAGTGCATCCGCGAATTGATTTTCTTCCCGAGGTAGGTATATGTATTCTACCTTGTGGAATTGTTTCTCAAGATCCCTTACTCGTGCCTGGTAGGCCACGAGATTAGCATTTCGAGTCTTCCATTTTTGGAGCACTTGATTAATGACCAGGGACGAATCACCGTGTACTCGGAGGTTTGTGACCCCTAAGTCGGCGGCGGCTTGTAGCCCGTGGATACATGCTTCATACTCAGCGGCGTTGTTGGTGACGTCGAAGTCTAATTTGATGGATACGGGAGAATGTTCCCCTCTTGGTGAGATTAGAAGAATCCCGACTCCAAATCCGCGGAAATTGGATGCCCCGTCAAAGTATAAGTCCCACGCTTCGGTGTCAGTGTAGAAAATGTCTTCATCTGGGAAGGACCAAGTGTCGGTGTGTCCTTCTTCGGTTACGGGACTGTCGGCGAGAAATTCGGCTACTACTCGTCCTTTGATGGCTTTCAATGGTACGAATTTTAGGTCGAATTCTGCCAACATGAGGGTCCATCTTGATATCCTGCCGTTGAGGATGGGCTTTTCGAAAAGGTACTTGATTGGATCCATTCTGGATAACACTTGTACCTCGTAACTGAGCATGTAATGCCGGAGCTTTTTAGTGGCCCAGACCAAAGCTAAACATGTCTTTTCGAGCATGGGGTACTTACACTCGTACTCCAAAAATTTCTTACTGGTGTAGTATATGGCTCGTTCTTCGGAATTGACCGTTTGAGCTAGCATAGCTCCCATGGCTGTCTCTGTTGTGGTTAGGTACAGTGACAAAGGCAAACCGTGCTGAGGTGGCATTAGGACCGGTGGTGAGGCCAAAATTTCCTTGATTCTATCAAAGGTTGCTTGACATTTATCGTCCCATAGTAACTGTTCTCCCATTTTCAGCTTCTTGAAGATCGGCTCACACACCATGGTTAACTTTGAAATGAACCTGCTGATGTATTGGACTTTTCCGAGAAACCCTCTTATCTTCTTTTCGGTTTTAGGGGGCTGCATCTCGGTGATGGCCTTGATTTTGGCCGGATCGACCTCAATACCTCGTTGGCTAACGATGTGACCCAGTAATTTGCCAGATGCTACCCCGAAACTGCATTTATGAGGGTTTAGCCTCATGTTGTATTTGCGTAGTCGGGTGAAGAACTTTCTCAGGGCGGTGATGTGACCGTCCCTGTCTTTGGATTTGACGATCATGTCGTCCACGTAAACTTCCACTTCTTTATGCATCATGTCATGCAATAAAGTTGTGGCGGTTCGTTGGTAGGTGGACCCGGCATTAATGAGACCAAATGGCATAACAGTATAGCAATAAGTACCCCAAGGTGTAATGAAGGTGGTCTTATCCATATCCTCTTCTGCCATTTTTATCTGGTTATACCCCGGATACCCGTCCATAAATGATAGAAGGGCATGATCAGCTGTGTTATCCACCAGTATATCGATGTGTGGTAACGGGAAATCGTCTTTCGGGCTTGCCTTGTTAAGATCCCGAAAGTCTACACAGACACGAACCTTACCATCCTTTTTAGGGACTGGTACTATGTTTGCAACCCAATCTGGATACTCGGAGACTCGTATGAACCCAGCCTTGAATTGTTTATCGACCTCCTCCTTGACCTTGAGGGACCATTCGGGCCTCATGCGTCGGAGTTTTTGTTTAACCGGCTTGAACCCTTCCTTGATCGGTATATGGTGCTCGGCTATTTCGCGGTCGATCCCCGGCATGTCCTTGTAGGACCATGCAAAGACGTCTTGGAATTCTTGAAGGAGAACTATGAATTGTTGTTTCTTCTCGGAGTCTAAGGATAATCCTATCTTAAGCATTTGAGGCTCTAAGGTTGTTCCCACGTTGATGGATTCGGTTTCTTCGATTACCGGATTGCGGGATTCCCTTTGCTCTAGTTACTCGATCAGATGTGGAGGCAAGGATACCTGTTCGTCGGGCTTCTCAATGTCATTGCACATAAAATTTTTGAAATTGAGAAAGTTTTGAAAATGAGACAAGTCGTAAGCAGAACGGTTGTTATTATTGATCATAAATTGGGAAAAGAGCTCGAAAAGAGCTGCCATCTGATCACTAGTCAGTGGCGGGATAGGTATGGTGCCCGGGACAGACCCCGAGGCACCAGGAATGGCTAAAGGGAGAGGGGGATTTACAGGATTGACCCTAGCACCAGACTCACTAGACTCAATCTTAGACTCTGACTCGGACTCCGACTCAGACTCAGACTCAGATTCTGGCATCTCTCCTTCCCCTGTGATCAGCTTGTAAGTTCTTCCTTGACTGTCAGTCCATTTGACAGTTTTCCTCCAAGCTCTGGTGCCAGACCCGACTTCTGAGATTAGTTTAGATGGATCAAAGGTGCGACTGCGGAGAATGAGGCTGACTAGCTCTTCCTTCGGTGTTGGGACAGCGAGTTCCTCTCCAAAAAGTAGCCCTAGTGCGAGCTCAGCGTTCTTAGCATCTTCAGATTGGATAAGAGCGAAGATGTCATCCGGTATATAGTTGCAGTCCTGGGCCAAGTGGGTCCCAGGGCGTGTGGTTGTGGGCCGATATAGGCCAGTTTGGACAGTCTCGAACACTGGAGTGACAAAGATAACCTTACCGGTTTCAGTTTGGCCCATGTTTTCCGGGGTTAGGGTGTAACCCAAGCCTGTTTGGGTCCTCCCATTGTTCAGAACTTCGAGAATTTTTCCTGCAGGGATATCGGGCCTTGATGTAACCCCAGGTAGAAAGCCCAGATTCTGCAACATCCGGTCGAGGTGGACCGTGAAATAAGGATGGAAGAGCTGGTCCTCCTCGATAGCTCCTACAAAGTCGAACCCCCAGAGATCGGTGCGGCCCGAGGTGTTGCAGTTAGCCACAGTCATAGGTGTGGCTTCTATAGTGATGACGGTGTCATGCAAAGGTAGTTTGATTTTCCGATGCAAGGTGGAGGACACAGCCCTGGTCGCATGGATCCAAGGTCTTCCCAAAAGAAGGTTAAAGGAAGAGGTTACGTCGATCACTTGGAACTCCAGCTCTTTCTCTATCGGGCCCATTATGATAGTGAGTTTTGTAGCTCCGGCTACTGACTTTGGGCTTCCGTCAAAAGCCTGTATGGTTTGAGCTGTAGGAATGTAGTCGGCCTCGGTGATGCCGAGGGCTTTGGCAGTTCTCAAGGGGAGGACATTGACTGCTGACCCGTCGTCAATTAGGGTCATGGGTAGGTACTTTCCACGACAGATAACCGTGATGTAGAGGGCCATGTTGTGGGCTGGCCTAAATGGTGGTAGATCAGCATTGGAGAAGGTAATCAGTGGGCCTTCCTCTATGGATCTCTCTTTTAGGTGGGGCAGGACCGTGGCTACCATTTCAGCTGGTGTAGCCATGGAGTCGATTTTGACTTGATCGAGGGCCTTAGTGAGTGCCTCTCGATGTTCCTGAGAGCTAACTAGGAGTTTCCATATAGAGAGGTCAACTCGAGTCTTGCTTAGCTGCTTTACAAGAGCCTTTTCAGCAGTCGGCTCTTCTGGGGCGGGCTCCACCTTAAGTGGCTCGGCAGTGATGAGGGCTTGACTAGTGGCTAAGGCCTTGGACTTAACCTTCTGAATCTCCTCGGGCGTGATGGGGACAGTTCCCCTTTGGTGAGGTAGACATCGTCTTCGTCATCGCACCAGATCCCGTTTATTTGCGGGATAAATGGAGAAATGAGGTGTGAGAAATCCATTATTTCCCCGGAAAAGATGGCGTGAGTGGCTAACGGGTTGTCCTTGTTGTTGGGTTTACCCCCGGGCAAAGGAATTTTCCCGCTCTCAATGAGATCTTGGATAAGGTGCTTTAGCTTCCAACATTTCTCGGTATCGTGCCCCTTACCACGATGATAGTGACAGTAGGCCTGGAGGTTGTAGGCCTTGGAGCGACGTTCGACCGGGATATCAGGTGTTGGGCCTATCGGGGTGATCAGGCCTTCGATGATAGCCTTTGAAGGGCATTTTCATAGGTAGTGCCTATGTCGGTGAATACCCGGGGAGTGCTAGTCTTCTGGGATGAGGTATCGAGTGCATTTACCTCGTCAAAAATGCTACGAGTGGCAGCAGTAGTCGTGGGCTTGCTTGTCGATGAGCTGGCCCCTTGGTACCCCTTGGTGGAGGCCTTAGTGAGGCTTTCCAACCGCAGATCATCTTTGATTCTTGTTCCCATTTTAGTTAGGACCGCAAAGCTAGGTATGATGGCATACCGGAGATGGACCCGGTAAGCTGGAAGGAGGTTCTTGACGAAGGCTTCAACCAGCATTTTTTCACTGGGCTTATCGACCAGTTTGACGCTTTCAGCCCTCCATCGTTGAAGGTATTTTGTGAATCCTTCCTTAGGTTCCTGGGCCATTACTTCCAGGGTGCGCATAGTGGTCTGGATTTCCGTGTTGTTGGCGTAGTTCCGAGCAAATTCCGTTGCCACGTCATCCCAAGTTTTGTATTTCTTGGAATCGAGCCGGTAGTACCAGGCCCTTGGGTGCTTCTCGAGGGATGAAGCGAACAGGTGCTTGAACATGCTGGATTTAACCCCTTTAAGGGCCATAAACTCCTTGAAGGCCCGGATATGGTGGACCGGGTCTTCAGTACCCTCGAACATTGGTAGACCCGTTAGGTTGAGATTGGCGGGTAGTTCATCGGTCAGTGGGGTGTAGGTCCTAGCATTCTCCGTATGGATGGAGCTTTGGGTCGTCAGATGGACCTGTTCTTGCAGTTTGTGGACCGCGCTAGCCAATTGAGCTAAAGGCCTAGTAGTATCGACACTGCCGCTAGGAGTTCCTTGTTCCACGACACTTACCCGGGTGAGGATGGCGATCTGTTCTCCCCTTATTGATGTGATCATGTTTTCAAGCTTGGTCAGTGAGGCCTTCATGTCATCGATGGCTTGTTGCGTCATGGCTCGAGTGTGGGGTGGCCTGTCTGTAAGGGCACCGCGTAATCAGTAACTGACCCAGATCTTAGAATCAAAAGTACATCCCGAGCAAGGAAAAGACTAGACTAGAAAAAGACTGAAAACCGACTTCTAGACGGATGACGCGTGAATGGTGGGCCTTCCTCAGGATTCGGCAAAGTGGGCCTAGTCCTGTTCGAAGGAAGGTCTATGTGAGAATTCCCCAGACTTTGGACTCGAGTGTATAAACGGGCTTCCCTTTGTAGGAGTCTGTCCTACGAAGGTGGGCCGTGCCTTGACAAGTAAGGCGGACTAGGATGGGGTAGAAACCCGTGATATAAGATCGACGGAGTTTCGACGCTATAGATTCTAACTTATGACAAGACCCGACACTGCTAAATACGGGAAGTCCTAAGAAGAAAAGGGTTTTGAAAAGTGAATTTGAATTTGAAAACCGAGCAAAGTCGGATTGGAAGACCCGATTTTTTTTGAAAACCGAGAAAGAGGTTATCGGGCCGAGATTTCGGGTTTTTTTTTTTTGAAAAGGTTTGGACAGTATACCGGCTAAAAATAGGCTATTTTGAGTCAAAATCATAAGTCCTAAATTCGGCAGCTTTCCGGGTATTGAAAAAGTAGATGAGTTTGAAAAGATGTAAGTTTTTGAAAAATGACGGTTTTTGAAAAGACCAAAGAAGATCAAGTAGCATGTAGTCATGGAAACAGTATAACGACGCCATGTATGCTCTTAATCTAAGTCTCGGTCGGTCAAATAGGGTCTATACCAACAACGATCGCATTCTCGCAAATCAGGACGGGCCTCCTAAGTCGAATTGGTCTTAGAATCTGCCGTAAAACCCATGCGAGTTCCGCCATCGAAGTCTTTAGTACATCCAAGTAGAAATGCACCGTGGTATAGTGGGACGTCGGTCACAAGTAACCGGCCCGGGATAGAACGGGGTTATGCATGAACCATTGAACTAAAACGTGTACATTACTAATCGAACGATTTCTTTTCGAGTCTCACCCTGAGGATGCCGATGGTAAGTGACACATCAGTTAATCCCCAGCGGAGTCGCCAAATTGTGGACATGACATAGGTCCACCTCGACGCGGCGACGCGCGGGTTTGAGGAGGCGATAGAATTTCCATATGAGATGGATCGAATTGAATTTTAAATCGAAGTAGGAGTCGCCACCGAATTTTATGGTTATTCGGAACCATTCGAACCCACTCTATGTCGTAGTGGGCCATATTTAAAACATGGCCCATTTTCGATGTCAGAGTTTATCGGGTTCGTTCCTTAGCATTACGATACCGATGCCGACTTGAGCGGTTAATCGTATATTAAATGACTCTCGTTGCCAATGGTTTCGGACATCCGGAAACCACGGTTCTGAGTAAGGGGTGAGGGTACGTGTTGGGAAGTTCAGTGAGAACACCCAACCCCGCCCGCACTTAGCGGCCTTTACTAAGATATCGTTCGGTTTTGTGTACACGCGTTAGTTCGACGATTGAATGATATGCAGAGATTATTTTCCTAAGACATGTGAGGAAAAATAAATGGGTTGCTAAGTCGTTTAATGCATGTTAAACTACTAACGTCAAAGTTATTTTAGCATGTGAGTTCGTTTTAGTCTAATAAAACAATAAAAAGAATATGAGAAAAATAAATTGCTACAAACACGAGAAGACGAGTTAGTAACGATTGAATAATAATATAGTAAATAAATATACGAGATCGAGAAAATTAATATTAATCGAAATCTGAAAAATATTACTAAAACGTTATTTTGTATAATAAACGAAGTTCGAGAAAAAAAAAACGAGAAAGGCGCACGTGGGCAGTCGGCCGCGCGACTCGCCCGGGACTCAGGCGGGTAGCGTGGCGGCCTGATTTTGACGACGGTTTTCGGAAAATTTTGATTAAATCGCGTACGAATATCGCATAATTCGTACTCGACTTAATATTCTCGATATTCGTTATATTCGATAGCTGACTATGAAATCAATATCAAATATTTGGAATAGTTTTGGAAAAGATATTAATTTTAGAAATCGTTTCGTAGAATAATAAAAATAAAACGATCGAAAAACTAAAAAAAAGGCCGGTTCACAGACTCGTGCGCAAGTCGCCTGTACCGGGCGCGACTCGCGTGCGGGTCTGTCCGCTTTTTATTTTTTTGTCGAAAATCTTATAAATCGCGTACAAATATGGATTAATTTATACTTGGTTTATATTTTCGACATTCGTCGTATTCGATATTCGATTATGAAATCGATATCGAATAGTCGGAATAATTTTAGAAAAGGTTTTGAGAAAAAGTTTGTTTTGAACGAAAAGTAAAAAGAAAAGAATTTTGAACGAAAAGTTGTAAAAAAGGGTTTTAAATAAAAACTGTAACGATGTCGTCGAAAACTTAATATAATTCTTTTTGATACGATATTCGATTATATAGAATCGATATGATATTTTAAGAATATTCGATATATAAAAGTAGTTTTTAGTAGTATCGATATTAGAAAATAAAAAAGACCGACGAGAGACCCATAATAATAAAAAAACGAGGAGAAGGGAAGAGAAGAAGGAGAGACGGGTTTGATTTACACCCTCAACCTACATGCTTTGTTTTCTCGGGATAAGACTCGTCGGGAAGTGGCTTAGACTTGAGAGCGTCGAGATGATGAGGATGAGTTAAGGTGTATCGGTTTGGACGGGTTGCTTGGGACGTCGGATTTGGCCGGCTTCGTCGGGGTTTTGGAGGTTTCGGAAAAAGTGTCGGGATTTGCTAACTATCGGGTTTGTGTATGAACCGTGTGTGGAGGGGGTTTTGGACGTGTTTTTGCTGCTGTTGTGTTGTTGTGTCTTGGTATTTTTCTGATGTATGATCGTTGTTTTCGGTCCTTCAAAGTGTTGTATGGGAGGTCCTATTTATAGGGAGTTCCCGACCTTGGCTTAGGAGAGTTTGAATACCGCTTAGGATAGGAAACGTAGGAGTTTGAGAGGAAATCAAAGTCCCGTTTCTTGGTGGAGAAGTCACGAATATCGGCTGGTGGAGGAGTATTTCGGCTGATTTGGGATGCCTAAACCGAGTGTTTGGAGCACGGTTGGTGTCTGTTCCGGTTTCTGGATAGAATTCCTACTTGAGGACGAATTCTACCTTTAACAGAATTGTTTGAAGCTGGAATTTTGGTAGTGTTTGAGTATGAATCAGCCGTGTGAAGTGTCACGGCTGACTCACGTGTCTCGGGAAAATCTTTGACCGAGTTTTGACTCGGTCGCTAAAAGACGGTTTTACCCCTGGTGACGGTTTCGACCCAAATTAGTGTTATTTGACTCGAAACGACCCACTGGGCCTGGATTTGAGGTTGGTTTTATGAAATTTGTACTCCTTAAACAGTCTAAACCAAATGTCCATGATTACAAGCCCATATCTGAGTCCGTTAAAGCACGTTTACGTCCAATCATCATCGGGTGTTTGGCGGGAACTACTATAGACACCTGGCGGTCAAAATGTGGGTGTCTACAATAATAATATACATATACATACACATATATAATCGAAAAAGAGAAAGGAGAAAGGAGATGTCGGGATTTGAATTACACCCTCAACCTACATGCTTAAATGGCCTCGGAAACGGACTCGTAATAGCGACGGGAGCGCGGGAGTGTCGAGATATGTAGGGTGAGTTATGGTGTGTGTCTTTGACGAGTTTTGATCTCGAGAATTTGAATGTGTATATGTGTATGTAGATGATGAACGATTGAATGTTTGAAGGTGTGTTTGATGGTTGATGTATGTAAAGTTGTAGTGTGATTAAATTTGAATGAGGATTGAAAGAGTTCGAAAAAACCTTCTGATATGAATTTATGTGATGGGGTATTTATAAGGAGGACCCCGGTTTAGGGTCACTCGATCGAGTGGAGCGTGTGCACTCGATCGAGTGCCCGGTTCGAGTCCGGTTCGGCCGGTTTATGGCCTTACTCGACCGAGTGGATGTGAGTCACTCGATCGAATGGGTGTGAATGGCGGGAGTGTAAATAGGGCATGATTTGTTGCCTATTTTGAAAGGATTTGGTTGTTGTGATTTGATTCATTTTGTGTATTTGGACATAATATGAAGCTGGTTCGTCTCGGGATTCGACCTTGACCAGGTTTTGACTCGGTCGCTAAAAGACGGTTTTATTTCCGGTGACGGTTTTGACCCAAATTAGTCTCATTTTATTGGAAACGGCCCACTGGGCCTGAATTTGAGGTCGGTTTTGAGAGATTTGCACTGCGCTAAATGCCCACGTCGGATACTATTGATTCCGAGTCCGTATTCGAGCGTATTAAGTCACGTTTACGTCCGATCATCATCGGGTGTTTTGTCGGAAACTGCTATAGACACTAGCAGGCAAAATGCGGGTGTCTACAGAGCCCCCACTCTGACTAAGGCTTGGACAAGGCGAAAGTCAGAGTAGCTACCAGGCCAATCGAGGATTACGACCTAGCATCCTTCCGGTTGGGTCTTTTATAGTCTATTAGACTTGCGTGAAGGGCTCGCCAGCCATAAGCAGAGGGTCATACTTGTCCTGATGATGATAGCTCCGTGGGGAGTCGAACTTGTCTTTGAAGTCATAGGTGTACCCGTATGGCGACACATCACATCTTGGATGTAGCATTCCAGGAGAAACATCGACTCACGCAGGGGAGTAAAGTAGCTGCATAGGGGCTTGCTTCTAAAGTTTTGGGTGTACCCGTATGCCGACACATGACAACTTGCATGTAGCATTCCAGGAGAAACACCGCCTCTGATGTTCCGTTGGGAAGCACTAGCTGGTACCTGGAATGTTAGATACATAGGCAGAAATAGCAGGCACAGCAGATAGCAAGATAGCACATAGGAAATGCAATTAGCATCTATAGGCTGACTTGCGCTGGGGAAAATGGTTTTTGCTTCATTTTGAAATCGAAGTCCTGAAAGCAACTAACGTGCTAGGAGATAGGTTTTCAAAATTGATAGGGGTAAAAAAGAAATTTCAGCTTAAATAGAGTGAAATTTGACCTTGTCGAAAAGGATTTTATCAAATGGCTAAGTTTTGCAAACTTTGAAGTGAAAATTTGAGAAGGGAGGTACCGACAGACTCAACCCTGGACGTGACAGGACGACGAGTTGACAGACACGACTTGGACTCTCGAGGGGTTGGACTGTGACTTGGTAGGGGGGTGGGCCACCTAAGATGAAAAGACTCTTAAGTTGCGCTATTCCGTAGCCTAGGCGAGTGGCAACACGGTCGAACATCGAAATGGGATAGATATGCTATAGGGTGGCTGCAGTAGTCTGTAACGAGACTGTAATGACAGGACTTAGTAGTAGCAATGTTATAGTCTGGTGCTCTTTTGGATCTTTTGTTTTGGGGTACAGTCCCAAAATGGGTATCGCTTCGAGTCCCTGACAAATTCCCGTCTTTGACTGAGCCGAGTACTAGGACACTCTATAGAAAGGAGGCTAGTTTTTGAAAATCATTTGGATTATGTGAGTGGATGGGAGTCTTCTGCCTAAGAGAAGTCCCCAGGACGACAAAGCTAGCTGTTGAGAACATGACAGTGTCGTGACCGGAATGATGGTGCTTTTTGAATTTGTTGTCAATGTGGGTGGTTGTGCCTTTGTTGAAAGGCTGCCTACGTATTCACGTGTAGTGAAATCAAACCAAGCCGTAGTTCAGTGGATTGGAAGATATATTATAGTGCCTAGTTTATTAGGGCTTTGTGTGTAACTAGCCATAGCGATGGTGTAGGCTAGGTGAATTCCCAATGATGTCTTGATCAAAGGGCTAGAACAGTTACGATGTTGATCCCGTGACTGTGAGCGTTCTTCGGGGTAGCCCCCAGAGGTGGTGTGAACTATTTGGGCATGTTCTATACTGACTGCAGGTTGAGTTCCCGTGTTTGGGGTTGGTAACTGGTTTGGATAATTTTGGAAATGTGGAGCTAGGTCGTAAGTGGCTTTGATGTTTTGAAATCTGGAGCTCGATTTTGTGGAGCTAAAGCTTCGAGGGTAAGGTATTGTAATGTGGTAGGAAAGGGGGAAGTCGAGTAAAAATGACTCGAACTTCGATCGAGGTATGTTTGATAATGCGGGATCTGATTTCCATGTCTGGCCCTAATGGTTAGGGTGTATCCTATGGAGCTCGAATCCTCAAAATTCCGGGTTGTCTCTTAGCCTAGGTCTCGGGAAGGTCTTGAAGGTTGTAATGTGGGAAGGCTAAGTGTGGTGTTAGCTAACCAGCTTAATTGTCTCTCCCCTATTCGATGGTATGGGTTTTGATGATTTTTGAATTGACCGTACCCCGGTCAAGGGACTTTCACTTCAGCTGACCGTTGACCACAGTCATGAGTATTTGAATTTTTTGTATTTTTTTTGGGTTGACCTCTTAGCCCCGGTCGTGGGATCCATCACTTGAGTTGACTGTGTCCCGGTCAAGGGATTGATCGTATCTGGTCGAGGGAGGTTGAGAGTTCTTTTTTGGTCATGGCCAGCTCTTTTGTTTCGGCCTTTTGCTTTTTTCTTTGAACTTCTGTTTTTTGTCCAGTTATTTTTTTTTCACGGCTATCCCTACCTTTGATGTTGTGGGTGGATATGGGGGCGGGCCCATCGGTTGGATTAGGCTTGTGGAGCTAAACCTTTGTAAGGTGTAAGCCTAGTTGGTGAGTGCAACTCGTGGTGGAGTACTCTACGGTAAGCATGGTGATTTGGATCTCGGTATTGTCATCATAATTCCGAGCAGGCTTAGTGGGAGCATCGTCCCGAGTTGGGTATTTTTTGGCATCAAGCCTATAGAGTCACGATGCTTCTTTTTTGCTTCTGGTCAGACTAACGCCTAAGGTAGGGATTGATCAGTCTTATTGGAGGGGTGTTTATTGTGGGAAATGGGCTTGCCTTCCGTCTTGAACCCAAACTAGGAGACTACCTAGATTTGTCATAGGATTCGATACCGCTCCTACCAGGGGTAGTTATGTGGCTGTCTATGTCGGACATGGAACAGGTAAGGGAAAACACGGGTCTCAGTTCCTGCAGTCATTTTAGATGTGCCCATAATAGTCACGTGCATGTGCTCACATAGTATGATGGTGTTCATCATGTTCTCGGAAACACATAAGGAAGCATATTTGAGAGATTGAAAAAGTTGATTTTATTGAATTTTGGAAAGAGGACAGAATACAGTTGACTCTGACTCTGACATCGGAATTGAAAGAAATAGAACATCCTAGACTCGGACTCAGACTCGGACTTAAATCAAATCTGGAGTCTGGGATGAGGTTGTCAGTAATCTTCGGCTTCTAAGGACTCAAATGGATGTCCAGTATAGCCTCCGGTAGAAGCTTTACCCAGATCTTCATTATGTCGAAGATCGTCTTCAATCCTAGTGCCCATTTCGGTAAGCACTGCAAAGTTTGAAATGTCGGCATACCTAAAATGGACGCGGTAGGAGGGTAGAAGGTTGTTGATGAATGCCTCCACTAGTGTCTTCTCGCTGGGCTTGTCTATCAGCTTAACACTCTCAGCCCGCCAACGTTGAAGGTATTTGGTGAAACCATCTGTTGGATCTTGGGCCATGACTTCTAAAGTCCGCATGGTAGTCTGAAGTTCAGTATTATCAGAATAGTTTTTAGCGAACTCGGTAGCCACATCTTCCCAAGTGGGGAATCTTTTTGTATTAAGCCTATAGAACCAGGCTTTTGGATATTTCCCGAGGGATGTGCCGAACAGATTAATGAACATGTCGGCTTTGACCCCCTTGATCGCCATAAACGCCTTGAAAGCTCGGAGGTGTAGTAATTGATCCTCCGTCCCTTCGAATATGGGTAATCCTTCTAGATTGAGATCTTTGGTAGTTTCTCACTAATGGGTGTATAGTCTCGGGAGTTTTCAACTCGGATGCTGTTCTCTTGGGAGGCATGGAACTGTTGTTCGAGCTCACGCACCGTGCTGATCAGTTTGGCAAATGGCCCAGTATTTACCGACCCGTAATTGAAGTCTTGTTCTTCAACGACAGTTAGACGAGCATCCAAGGCCTCTTGGTTGGCTCTTATGAATCCTAGTTGGGTTTCAAACATGGCCTGCTTACTAGCCATGGTTTCTAGCAAAGCCTTCAGTTCATTAATGGTGTTTTCCATCTCCCTATTCCCGGTTGTGGATGCCATCCTCTGCGAGAATACCCACGTAATCAGAAATGTTGCTTCGGAACTTGAATACACCAAGGCATAGGAAATAGCGCGGGAGGAGAGACAACTCTGGTTTGACTCGGGTTAGACTCTCCTAAGACAAATATGTAGGGTACGATTCTCGGAGTGATAGTGATTAATCGCCCCGTCGGAGAATAGCCCCCAAGTGAGACCAAGGACTCTTGTAGGACTCAGATGGTGTGACATCTAAGTGACTCAAAAGCGGGATATGTGAGACAACACGTGTAAGACATGACCCTTAAAGCAACCGTGACTGATCGCTCTGCTGAAGGGTAGCCTCCGAGTGAGATTGAAGGTTTTGTTAAGACTCGAGTGTCGGACGAGTGACCCTTAGACGTAAGGATCACGAACCTTTCGCTACAGGGCTATGCCTTGTAAAAGGTTGACTCGGCCTCGAGGAGGGCAGACGGGTAAGGGAGGAAACTTGCGATGTAGGATCGGCCTAGTTTCGACGCTAGAGACCTTGACTTGACTCGAATAAGGGTGGCCCTGTGATTAGGGTAGACCCTTAAGTTAAAGAGTTCTAGAGTTGGAATGACTCGACTAACGGATTGAAAGACGGGCGAGATTCCCTTAGGAAAGGTCGTGGGGACCGTCCTGCTAGAGAAAAAGATCGCGTGAGACTTTCTAGTTAGGACTCGAGTGTTCAGACGAACCTTCCAGTTACGAGTGTATGACTCGTGTTGGTCGGTTATGCCTTTAGGAAAAGGCGGACTAGGATGGGGAAGAAACCTGTGATGTAGGAACGACGGAGTTTCGACGCTAAAGACCTTCGACGTATTATGAAAAGACCCGACACACAGATTACGGTAGGTCTTATAAGAAGGAAGGTTTTTGAAAAATGATTGAATTTCGAAAGTTGAGAAGACGGTCCCGAAATTGGTAATGGGCCAATAGGATTGGGTATTTTGAAATGTTAGAATGGTTACGAGTAAATTCACGTTTTGAAAAATTGGGAGACGGTCTCGTCTTTTGAAATTTGTAGCATGCCGACAGGACCGAGTTTTTTGAAAAGTTGAATATCGAAAATAAATTTCCGAAATTTTGAAAATCGAAAATAGGATCCCGAAGATTTGAAAATCGAAAACGGCATCTCGGAGATTTGAAAATCGCGGATGGCATCACGAAGATTTGGAAATTGAAATTGAATTTTGAAAATTCGAAAATCGAAAGGGAATCGAAAATTCGAAATTTGAAATGGGAAGCATGCCGGCTAAAAAAAATAGGCTATTTTGAGTCAAATCGTAAGTCTAAATTTCGGCAGCATTCCGAGTTTTGAAAATTGGATATTTTGAAAAGACGGGTCCCGAAACGGACAGTATTTCGGGTTTTTCAAAATTTGGCATTTTTTGAAAGATGCATTTTTTTGAAATGACGGTTTTTGAAAAAAATGACACGGAAACCAAGTAGCACGTAGTCAAGCAAGCATTACAACGACGCTTATGTATGCTTTACACTAAGTCTCGGTCGGTAAAAATACGGTCTATACCAACAACGATGGCATTCTCGTGAATCGGGACGGACTCCCTAAGCCGATTTGGTCTTAGGACATGCCGCAAAACCCAGACGAGTTCCGCCATCGAAGTCTTTAGCGCACCCATGTAGGAATGCACCGTGGTATAGTGGGACGTCGGTCATAAGTAACCGGCCCGGGCAAAATTGGGTTATGCATGAATCATTAAACTAATGCGCGCACACTAATATACAAACGATTTCTCTTCGAGTCTCACCCTAGGAACCCCGATGACATGTGGTACATCAGGTATCCCCAGCGGAGTCGCCAAATTGTGGACATGACGTAGGTCCACCCCGACGCGGCCACGCGCGGGTTTTGGTAGGCGAATGAATCTCGTGGTGAGATTGTTCTCGGGTTCGAAATTTAAGTCAAAATGGAGTCGCCACCGAATTTTGTGGTTATTCGGAACCATACGAGCCCACTCTATATCGTCATGGGCTGTACACAAAGTACGGCTCACTTCGATTTCAGAGTTTATGGGGCTCGTCCCTTTGCATTGCAATATCGATACCGTTTAAACCGGCTTTCGTATATAGAATGACTCTCGAGCGCCAATGGTTTCGGGCATCCGGAAACCAAGGTTCTGAGTAAGAGGTGAGGGTACGTGTTGGGAAGCCCACTAAGGACACCCAACCCCGCCCGCACATGGCGGCCTCTACTAAGACATCGTTCGTGTTCGTGTGCGCGCGCTAGTAAAACGATTAAATGATATGCAAACAGCGTTTTCGGCTAAGCATGCGAATTATTGGTTAACTACGTCATTTTAATGCATCTTGATTCACGTCAAAGTGATTTAGCATGTGATGTTCATTTAAGGCAATAAATGGCAAACATCGAAAATAGAAAACTCGTAAATAAATTACAAATTACACGGGTGGAATACAACCCGGAATTCACAATATAACGAGCAATAAAATAGAATAATCGAATAGGAAATGGTAAACGTTAACTAGAAACGGACCCGTATATAATAAATATAAACTAGACCGTAAGTTGTGCAAACGGACGAACTTCGATTAAATACACATTATATTGTGTATTAAACGGAGGACGGAGATATGGAACCTAGACGTGGTGCTAGCCCGATCCCGAATCTCGATGCCTTGTCCCGACTTATCACCTCGAGGAATAGAGTCTAAATTAATCATGTGTCGGATACGACTAAAGAGTCGTCGACACAAGATTAATAGTGCGAGACCATCGATCAAAGTCGTTTTAAGTGATATGATATGCATGAGAGTTGAAAAATAGGATCACGTGATTGACTTTACACGTGTCGACTAAAACTCGTAAAAAAATGACGAGGCTCAAATGATGATCAATGCACTCGATTTTCCAGGCTACAGGATCCATTCGATCGAGTCATGGCACGGACTCGGTCGAGTGTGCCTTTAAGGTGGCTACTGTCCGGTTTTTGAGGTGCTACTCTATCGAGTGGCCCATGGCACTCGGTCGAGTGCCCCCTGTACGAGGCATGGCTCGTTTCGTTTTATTTGTTCAAAGTCGATGGTTGGCCGAGTTAAATAGAAATATTGCATGATTTAAATTTAACTCAGTTTTCGGTGCTATAATCGTGTACTATTACGATTATAATACCGTTATCGGAATTTTATAGGAAAAGTTGTTATTGGATTGAAAAAATTTTATTAGTGACGAAATGGTGTCCCTCCGCGTCACAACATCGAAACTAATCCTAACGGATTATGTGATGTTGATATTCGCATCAACGGATTTCCCACTAATCTTAGAAATGGAGTCAAACGCGTTCAACTATGATCGACCACGATCACGTTATGCCCTTGAGTACGTTGGGGCGGCGCTCCTCGAAAGGGTGCCACCTCCGTCGTTGCTCGTAAAGGGATTAAACGGACTTTGGATGGTCGTCATAGTCAAACGTGTTAGGACCCGAATTTTAATATTATTATGTACATATACACATACACGGTATTAATTGTTAATGACGAAATGTAAATAAATAAATAAATAATGTTAGTGGTTAGAGTACATAAATAAAATGTTAGGTGTTAGAGTACATAAATAAAATGTTAGGTTGCGATAAATAAAATGTTAGTAGCAAAATTAAAATAATGTTAGTAACGGAATTGAAAAGTTAGTGCTAGTAATAATAATAATAATAATAATAATATACATATACATATACATATATAATCAAAAAAGAGAAAGGAGAAAGGAGATGTCGGAATTTGAATTACACCCTCAACCTACATGCTTAAATGGCCTCGGAAACAGACTCGTAATAGCGACGGGAGCGCGGGAGTGTCGAGATATGTAGGGTGAGTTATGGTGTGTGTCTTTGACGAGTTTTGATCTCGAGAATTTGAATGTGTATGTGTGTATGTAGATGATGAACGATTGAATGTTTGAAGGTGTGTTTGATGGTTGATGTATGTAAAGTTGTAGTGTGATTAAAGTTGAATGAGGATTGAAAGGGTTCGAAAAAACCTTCTGAAATGAATTGATGTGATGGGGTATTTATAAGGAGGACCCCGGTTTAGGGTCACTCGATCGAGTGGAGCGTGTGCACTCGATCGAGTGCCCGGTTCGAGTCCGGTTCGGCCGGTTTATGGCCTTACTCGACCTAGTGGATGTGAGTCACTCGATCGAGTGGGTGTGAATGGAGGGAGTGTAAATAGGGCATGATTTGTTGCCTATTTTGAAAGGATTTGGTTGTTGTGACTTGATTCATTTTGTGTATTTGGAAATAATATGAGGCTGGTTCGTCTCGGGATTCGACCTTGACCGGGTTTTGACTCGGTCGCTAAAAGACGGTTTTATTTCCGGTGACGGTTTTGACCCAAATTAGTCTCATTTTATTGGAAACGGCCCACTGGGCCTGAATTTGAGGTCGATTTTGAGAGATTTGCACTCCGCTAAATGCCCACGTCGGATACTATTGATTTCGAGTCCGTATTCGAGCGTATTAAGTCACGTTTACGTCCGATCATCATCGGGTGTTTTGTCGGAAACTGCTATAGACACTAGCAGGCAAAATGCGGGTGTCTACAAGTAGTAATTACAGTTTTAAAATCCTGTTATACAGCTGGGAGAACGTTGACGTTGCTCCCCACTGATTGTGGCTGTTATGTTTTAACATGGCAGATATACATGTTCCGGGTGTGGGCTAGCGAGCAGTGTGGATCCTGCTTATTTATTTTAATAATTATGTCTTATGGAATGTTCAAACCCCTTTTCTGGATTGTTTAAATTTTGGCCATTTTATTTAAGGCCTATTGTTCGACTTTACCATTTTAATTTTACTAAGACATTGTTACAGCGTGTTTTAATCCCGACTCTACAGTGTTTCCGCCACTGTATCGCGTTAGATTTTCTAGGGGATTACAAGTTTTGCCTTGTTTATGCATCCACGAGTCGATGTCCTACATAAAATGCAACATGACCACAAAGTATCAAATTTGGGGGAAAATAGTAGACAATGTTACTCGATATGCATGAAAATGCGTGCGTAAAAGATGGAATAATCATATATAAATCGTACGCATCACGTTCCTTGCTTGACTTTAGCTTCTTGGGAGGGTCGCGATGAGTTGAGTCTTGATGTCGATTTGATTTCCTTGAGTAGGCGGGCACAATTTTGTAGTGCTTGTTGCTACTTGGAAGGGATGATATTTCGAGAATTTCGGAGCTTTTATAGTCTACCTCTAGGTTGCACAGGCACTGACACGGACACGGGACAAGGCGTTCGAAAATTTATAGGACACGGACACGGTAGGAAAAAAAATCAATATACATATTTAAACAAAGAAAATTTGAAGATTTTTATACCTAAAATATAGGTTTGATTACTTAAACTATCGCAATTATCGTAAAAATAACAAAACAAAAATTAAAATCTTATAAACTCGAAGTTAAAATCAAATCTTAAAAAGTTCAAACAGTTATACTACTGTAATATACTCCTAAAGATTAATCAATTAACATTTATAGTATCAAGTAACCCTATAAATATATAATATTGTTGTTTTATTAAAGTCCACAAATTCATAAACAACGCAAAGTGTGTCCGATGAGTCTCCAAATAGTATGAATAGTGTCCGACACGTCTCGAAATAACATGAAACGTGTCTGACACGTCTCTAAATAAATTAAAAAACCGGACACGATTTTTCAGGTGTCTGAGACGTATTGTCGTGTGTCCGACGTGTGTCTGCGTCCGACACGGGTGTCCGACACGACATGACGGTTTGGAGGAGTGTCCGTGCAACCTAAATCTACCTTTCTCTTCACTTTTTGTAGTGAGTTTGTGTTGTATATTTTTTTTTGTTTTTTTTTGTTAAAATGATGGAGAAACCCTCTATTTATAGAATTTCTTCATCCACTCTTGTTAGACTCGGAGTGAGCTTTTTTGAAAGCTTAACTTCTCTTCGGGCCCAATTGACCGTTTCTTGACTTTTAGGTCAAATTTGATCAATGCTTGATATTTGGGTCAGGTTGACACTTCCTTGAGTGACCCAGATCGACTAGTGTTTTAATTTTGGGTTAGTTTGACATATACTTGACTTTTGGGCCAAGTATACATTTTCTTGACTTTTTTTGGGTCAAGTTAACAACTATTTGACTTTTGGGTCAAATATTCAAGTTCGGAAATAGATCGATCCGACTTTGAATTTTACCGGACAAATATAATTAAATTAAGTCAAAATTTGTTATTGACTTAGAATAATTAGTTTCTTGTATTCCGACACTTGATTAAATTTTCCGTATCTATAAATACGTCTCCGTGTCCGTGTCCGTGTCCATACCGGTGCATCCTAGGCTATAACATAACGTGTAGTGAATCCTTCTACAAACATGGCCACTTGCTTCATTAATAATCAATCAAACTACACCGTAAACAATCGAGCATTAAGCAAGTAATCAGACAACATGTTCCCATCAACATAGGAAAACCATGGTAAAAAAAGAACACAATGATACATGCTATGATTTCAACAAAGAATATGAAATTATGCACACTAGTACATACTACAGTTATAGTGTAGAAAATTGAATGAGAAGGTCTTAATTTCGCACATGAGAAATTAGGTGGAATGCCAAAATGGTGTTTAGGTTGCACATGATTCTGTCCTAGAGATCGAGGGATTGTAATAATATGGAGAGAAGTGGTCTCATTTTAGGATGGGATGGGCCTTTCATCAAACATCTCATTACAATATGCAATGTTTATATAAATAATGTAGGAGTTTATTGAAAATATTTTAATCTAGTGACAAGGACGGGGTATTATTAAGTACAATAGATTCTAAATTCGAATTTTCTTTCCGTTGTATTGTAATATACGTCTTATTACGTACTTTTTGTAAATAAATTGAAATGATACGGAGTAATAATGGAGGAGGAGCCTCCTACAAGTCATGCACTGTCTACTGGCTTCATTATGGATCATGCATGTTGGTGGTATGGGTCTTTTGACAGTGATCGATGACTCTTACATTGTCACGCAGGGTTTGACCTTGCTCTCAATATGTATGTAGATTCACTGGTGGGGCGAAATGTGCTTACTGATCAAGGCAGAGCAGTACTCCTTCCTTCCTTTTTATTATGAAATGTTTTTCGTGGTTAAATACTTACAACCCATCACAAGTTTGTGACGAATATGACCGTCACAAACAAGAATTTGTGTTCGGTTTGATGTATGCAAACTTTATAGGAGTAATAAAATTTTTAGTTAAAGTTTAGACATTGTCATTCAATTCTATGTATAATGCATATATTCTCTTAAATGGTTGATTTTATATACTCATGTTTCAAGGTGACTAATCCCTACCACGCCTGCCTAAGCTAGCCGCCACCACGCGCGACCACCGAGTCACCGGTCACAAGATCCCTTTACGTACCATCACCGTCACCATGACACCGATGCCAGACAACCTTGCCCAATCAACAACATAGAGGGTACAACAATGTTTCAACTCATCACTCAATGCAACTTCAATTCAATAGCATTACATCACCTAATGTTACGTGCACATTGATATATTAATGTGCTAAATAAATACACGCAATTGGCTGGCCTGGGGGTAAAGTTAAGTTTAATGAATGAATGAGTTCCATTGGTTGATCTTAATAAACATGAGGTGACTTATGATAATGCTATATACAGTATGCTATAATAACTACTCAATTCAAGACCATTCACATTCACGTCATTTTTCACAAAATTAATATCATTTATCATCATTTTCCTTCCGATCGAGTATATCACAATAATTAATAAAAATTACTCATCAGGAATGTGTTCGTGAAAAATAAAGTCGTTGTTAAATTTAATAATTACTCGTAATTAAGAGTGTGATGCAGTGTTATACTGTTCTGATTAAATGAAATGAATACATATACACCAGGCCAACCTTAGCTAGAACATTGACGCTTCTAAAAATTGCAAACTAGTAGCAGCCGTAGGGTCTCATAAGACCCATCACAGTCGATTTAACCAGTTCAATCTTTATAACACAAACTAGTGTGCTAACCCGTGAAAATTCACGGGGTTGAGGCACTTTCTTTGACATTAGAACATATCGAAAAAAATTAATAAGCAGTATAACAGAAAGACGTTACTGTGTGCCCGATGTTACAAATTTATTGAATTTAGAGAAATAATATTTTTACGGTAGGATCAGTATCTACGTTTAAGAACTCATGTGGGTCCGTGGACACAAATTTGGACTGAACGATATATTTGGAGACCATTAAGACGAAGAGTAAGAAAGTTGATCATGCTCCATTGTATAATTAAAGCGTCTTTCGTATCTTGTGCGAATCAAGTATTTGGAGACCCAATTACGACGCTTACCCTGACCCCCTCTTAGCCGCCCTGGTTGCATGATAAGGGCGGAATCCTTGTACAACTCCTCACTTAATGTGCCTAATTTTTCAATCGAAAGAAATTTAGAACAATAAAAATAAAATTTTCTTTAGTGAGAATAAAATGTGCATTTGAGGTGAAATTCTTATAACTCAAGATTTAAAACGCATTTGATGAATCTCAGAACTCGAGACTTAATTTTAATACAACTTCTCAGTTTTTCTTCCAAACCTGACTTACCCATCTAATTGACATTGAGATTTAACTAACACAATATGATCAAAAGATACTCTGATCAATTAATAATTAATAAATAATAATATTATTATTAATTAATCAATAATAAGTAACTGAAATATTCAATTAAAATACAAAATCTACCGACGATTTAAGCTAAAAAATATTTATTTAAGAGTATAGCATTATTTTTATACTCTTGAACTATAATATTCATATTTAAAAAATATTAAATTCAGTTTTTTATAATTATTTTATTATTAAATGGTAAAAAATACGGAGTACGTATTAAATTAAACATTTGTTTATATTTTAATTTAAAATATTAACTACTTAATATAAATTCAAAGATAACTATACTATATAAATATAAATATTTGATCAATTTCAATTTTCGTTGACGGGTCAAATTGCGATCCTAAAATACTACCATTACTTAATTTAGTGTTTTTATTTCTACACCCACTTTTTTGTACCCTCTGTTAATTTTTTTAAACAGAGTGTAAAAGGTAAATGTATCATGTCCCGATACATATTGTCAGGCGATCTCCCATAACCTTTTTTGTTGAGTATATTTTATAGGAGCAGTATTCAACTATTCAGGTACAAAATGAATTAGAAATAGAGTAGTGTAATACTCGTGAATAATCACAGGGTTATGTACAACTTTTTGTTGGACGATTTCGTTTAAGACATTTTAGATTTATTAAGTACCATAATCAAGAATGTGTCAAAGATTTACTTGTAATACACGTAAATGAATGAACGATGTATGACTTATTCAACAAATAACTTGTGAATTTAGAATTTCAATTAATTAGATATAGGGAAGCAGTATAGGTCTCAAGTGTGAATTATAGGGAAGCGTGAATTAATAACTTTGCAATTCTCTCGAGCCTAAAACAGTATATGTATTGTTTTTATACAATTTTAACAATGAATATTGGAGTGGTGTAGTGTTTAAGATGTTGGAATTTGGTTTCGAAACCCATTGATGCAATTTTTTGAAGTGATTTTTTAGTTGGGCTTGCTTTGTAAAATTACCCTATAGGAAGTAAATTGAATGAGAGACCTCATTGTTAGTGGTGTCTTCTTTAATATATAAGAGATATACATTCGCTATTTATAAAAATAAGTGGATTGGGTGATTTTTTATTCAAAAAGATTAAGTTCCATATCAACTTAAGTTATTAAGGTATAGATTTATTTTGTAACATCGGGCCCTATTCTGTAAAATAAAAATATAATATCCGGTAAATATTAGTTTACTTTTTGGTTATAATTTCAGTATAAAAGAATCCAGACTGTTTCGAGTAACATTATCAAAATGTATGTGTCAAATTAATTAGCGTTTTAAAGAATATATAAAAATTGACGGACAAAATAACATCTAAAATGAACAGATTTTTTTTTAAAAAAAAGTCAGATTAGGAAAAATGTTTGCAAATATTAGAGGATAATGTAATAGATGCATCAGGGATTCATATTTTGAATCAAGGATTAATTTAGCTGGTATAATGTCCAGGTTAATTCAGTGCGGGATTGTGAAGAGGGATTGTCCAGCCCAAACTGTGCAGCCCAAGACGTTGAATGCAACATATTATAGCTTGATTATAAAGATTTTGCGTAATTACCTAAAATAACTTTGGATTAACGTGGGTGGAGTATTTCAGAATGGGGACCAATGAGCTGCGCCACCTCAACTATCTTGGTCTCTGTTTTAATAAATAAAGGATCATAGAGTATATTATTATTAGGGTTAAGAGCTTAATTAAGTGAATATTTGCAAGATTAATCATCTAAATGAGGTAATTATGGGTTTGGATATTAATTTATCGTGATAAATTTTTGCAAATCTTTACTTAATTAATCTCTTAACATGTATCCGTTGACACATTTTAAAAAACCTCAAATTATTATACTCTGTATATATACTGTAATAAAGTAGTTTAGAATTGTGTCTGCATAGGTCCATCTCTTTCCAATTCAATGTCTATAACACAAATTATCATTGAGTAAATAAATTATTTAATTTACTACGGAGTATATCACATTTAATTTGTAATCTGAAAATTAAACATTGCTTGGCAAAATTGTCAAAAGTTTTTCTCAGCTTCGCACCCTTCCAAAACCTTACCCACATTCTTCTTCATTTCCTTCGATTTTATTTATGATTATCATGTGTGTACTCGAAAACTACTCCCTCCTATTCTGAGCATTCCTCCCACTTTCCTTTTTGAGCTTAGTTGGGTTATCTTCCCACTTTTCTTTTTTGGAAATAATTTTAATCATATTTTATTCTTCTGTCAATTCTTTATTCTTTTCCTCCACACCTAAACTCAACACTTTTTCACTTTATATCCCACCTTTTACACTTCATACCCCACTTTCTATTATCTCTCTTACTTTATCTCCACCCTTTATTATTATTTTACTCCCACCTTGGTTTTGGGGAGGAATACTCCGAATAAGAGGGAGTATTATTCATCTATATATATTTGTAAACTTGTCAAAACTCTTTCTCGATCACCTTTTTCAAATCTTTCAAAAATTCATCTTCAAGGATCACGACTGAATGCTGAATTTGAATAACACTATGTAATTTATGGTAGTTCATTTATTCAATTTGGTGGTGTTTGAATCCTAATGAGCTTTTAATTGAGAATTACCCTATAATGGAAACGTTGTCATCACTTAGGAACAAAAGAATTAAATGTGCTATAATTATGAACGCCTAAAGCAGCCGCTTTCACATTAGAATCATCAATTTTCTCTCATCTTACTTTGTTTCCCACTTTTGTAGCTAGTCTAACTACTACGTACATGAGTATGTTAAAATCACAAAGAAACTCCATCACGTATAAAAATATCTAACCTAAGTAACCTAACATAACATAATGACAATAATACATACTCCGTATTAAAAAAAAATACATTCTGTTTGTTACAAGTATCGATTAGTCACATAATTGTTCATTACGTGGACTCGGGTCTGTTACGAAACCAACTCAACCAAAACCTTCAAGTGATGGTGAGAAGCCCAAAAATGTTTATATATATATATACACACTCTAACAGGGTCGGATACAGGTTGAGCCACATGTAAAAACTTGGCTCACGGACAAGAGGCCAGATAACCCAGCTTGAGACAATAACCCAGCTTGAGACAAGTTCGTGAGTCGGATATTTAAATATTTTTTAAAAAGTTGTGTATATGCTGACTTCTTTTACGGGTAAAACACGACAGGTTCAATGGGTCATCTCTAAATTTGATTTATCATGGATTAGTATGTAATTATTCTAACCATCGCAGTTATTGTGTTGCAAAAGCTGTTACTGCTATCTCATACTCCGTATTCGTTAACGTACCCTAGTCCCTAGTTAACAAGTCTCAATCCTTGATTTTAAGCGCCGCTTATAACGTAATTTTTTTTTCCTATCCCTAAATTGAGACACTGATAGGCCGTGATGGGTCGAAGATTATTTCAACTTATTAAATTCTTTCATGTTCTGGAAACATGAATGGACAACGATAAGGGGGTCGATGAACATATTATTGATATATTATCCCTACATATAGCACTTAGTGTTGATATTCGTCTTCCGTAAGACCGTAACTGGTTGATAGAATGCTACGGACTAGTATATATATCCAATGTATTTGGATGGTTTTCTGTAAAATTTATAAGTAGTGTATAAAAGAACAAATATTTCAAAATATTTATAAGTATTTAAAAAAATTGTGAAAATGAATACTCCCTCCGATTTTGAAAGATCTTTTACTTTGTTTAATCAGTAATTATTGTCTACAACCGTTGTACCGATGTGACAATAATATAATTTACAATTTATGTTAAAAAGTGACCATTTTAGGTCCGTTAGTTATCACTTTCAAATAAATAGTTACCACATTTTTGTATTAAAAAGTGTTCACTATTTAACTCAAGGTAATTAAATACCCCTCACCATCAAATTAAAACCCTAAAATCTCCTCCCCTCCCTCCCTCCCCTCCAAACCCTAAAAAAATCCCCCTCGGGGCTGCCATCTACCAATTCTGGTAGTGGTAAGCCCCAAATTTTAATCTTTATCGTTAATTCTTAATAGTTTATTTAGATTATAATAACTCTTGCCTCTCCTTTTGGAGATTTGTCCCATCAATTGATGGGTTTGTTCCCATATTTTTTGTGGGTTTGTTCTCTCTTTTGGAGAGGTTCAAGAATGATGTGCAAGATCATGGGAGCAAAGAAATTTCTACGTATGGTGATACAATTGAGGTCAGATCTCGGTCTACTATTTGTCAAAATAGAGAAAGTTCATCCTTTTGAAGACTATATCATCAGATCCATAGATTCCTTCGCGAAAGGTTGTGTCAATCAACAGCGATATATAGAAGGTTATGCAGAAGCGTATTATTCGAATAACGATCTTTGTCTCAAGGATGTTCTTTATTTATGTTTTACAAATATGTATTCAGTTCAATTTGATATCGTTTGTAGATGCCGTATGGTTTATTATTAATGAAATTGATCTGCACTTAAAAAAAAAAAAAAACTCAAGGTGGTCAGTAAATAATCCAAAGTGGTAATTTTTTCCCTCAAATTCTTAGTTTTAAGGTTTGTTGTACGGTACAGCGGTTGTATACTATAATTTGTGTTGTTTAAAATATGTGAGGTATATTTTAATCAAAGGTGGAGAACTTTCGAAGTCGGAGGGAGTACTTTGTATGGGTTTTTAGTATTAGTGTTGGAATACGAAATTCCCATAATTTTCATTAAGCGAATGTATGGTTTATATACCTGATGGGGCCGACATCACTACCACCCCTCGATCCGAATCACTTTCTGTACGTACCTGTAGACACCCAGATTTGGACCTGGTGGCTGCAGGAGCGCCCGACAAACTTCCGATGACGATCGGACTCCAACGCGACGCGAGATTACGATGTTTTAGATAGTTTTTCTATAGAACGGATCAAATAATTACCCGAAAAAATTTATTTAACATCAAGACAGCCTTAGTCGTGTCATTACGGTCGCGTCAACACTAATTAGAGTTAATTCCAACACCGGGACCCCGAATCGGTCCTCAAATATGCAAAGACAAACCCGAGTCAACGCGCCGCGTTGAGCAAACCTCGGGACGCGCACCCGACGCCCACCCGGCGCTCGATGCGCTAGGGTTGCGAGAATGCTTAATCCCCAAGTCAACACAATATACGCATCTTCTCCGTTTTGGAAAGTTTCGAAATCGGATCTTCAAAACTTCAGGCGCCTCACACAAGGCGTCCTAGTCTTCAAGCGCACGACCCCAGGCATCTGAGTCCTGGTGCGCCGAAACTCAGGCGTCCTAAAGGTCGATTTGAACTGCGCAAGCAACTATAAAAACCCCCCTCATTTCGATCATTCGACACACAACAACTCATTCAATTCTCTTCTCCCTCTTGCTCTTTACAAGTTTCGTTCCCTCTATAACCTAAGTCGCACTTCGACACTAAGTACGATCCACTCGATCGTTTAGCGAATCGACGCTACTCCTCACTCTCGAGCACTCCACTCGACCCCGAGGAGCACCTGCGTTCGACTAGCCAACCCCAGGTCTAGCAGCGAAGCTCTACCGGATTAAGCCGTAGTAACGAATCTCTGCATGACAAGTTAGGAGGATCCGCCTCGAAGTCGAACCGTCACTAGGTTGTCATCTAAACAAAACTTTACATTTCTGTACTTTTATTATGCACTTCGATAATGTCAAAAGTGGACACTAGGTCCGTGACACGTCCTAAAACACGTAATGTCCTAAAACTTCAACCATAAGCACTAAAACACCCAAACTAAACCCGAGTAGTTCCGAGATCCATTCTCAACTTTCTACGCATCGTGTCATGTTTAGTGTACACTCCGAGGGTGCAACTCCTCACTATGTGTTTTACTTACATTTTGCATTTACCGCTTTCGTATGATTTACCGCTTTTATGATCTTATAATCGCATGCTAAATCACCTAACACGAAATTCAAAACGTAAACAAGCTAAAACTGAACAAAGCGATGGTCGGGTTCCGTATTAGTCCCGGTGCTCACCATCCGTGGTTCGATGCATCTCTATTATTAATACCGAACCGATGCATCTTAAGCAGAATACCAAGTAAGGTATACCACGAGAACGACTAATATCCGTATTATCACGTTAAATCTGATTTGCTAATACGGAGTATAATATTTAGTACCCTCTACCCTCCTATGTGCATCTTTTCATAGCCTTCTTGTCACGTGAAATCGCATGCAAAGAATGTAAACACAACTACTTCGACTACAAAACTTACTTGTCCTTAAACAACCGACATAACAAAGACATAGGGTTAAAACAATGGATGTTACCGTACTTCCGCCACAATAAAGGAACAAAGTTATCAGCCCATTGATTGATTAGTAGAGGCCGCTACGTGCAAGCGGGATTGGGTGTACGTTGGCTTCCCGATACGTACCCTCACCCCTTACTCAGAATCGACGGTTTCTGGATGTCGGAAACCACTGGCAATGAGAGTCATTCCAGGCATGGAGTGCATAAGGGTACACAAGTCTTTATCTTTAGGTCTCATGCCACTCAACTATGAGCCGGCCAAGGATCAATGTTGACTTGAACAGTTTTCGAGTCCCCATAATTGACTCGGTGACGACTCCACAAATCGACAACGAATTCGGTTCACTAACAGGTCATCTTACCAAACATATCAGCCTTTAAATATTTACAACCACGACTCGATCGATTCTAACCGAAACACGGGAGCCCGCACCCGTCTAGTACTATCTGAATCGTCATACAAATCGAGGACCAACACATCGCCCCGGTCGCGAGATCGGACCGGCCCCCGACCGGGAGGGGGCCACGTGGGTGGCCGTCGCGAACAAACCTGGGTCGGTTCCGCGCGGGGCGCCGGGCGGTGCGGACGGACGTCCACAGTTTGGCGACTCCGCTGGGGACTTGGAAACAAGTTTTCAGCGGTGGCGTAACTCGAACGAGGTCGGTGATCTCATTTCCTAGTTCCTTGTTGTGGTCACTACATGTTTTGGCCCTAAAAAGCATACCCTAACCGATATTAGGACCAATCGACCTCTTCGCGGTAAGATCCTTACGGACACGCGGAAAGACCCTCGGTTGACGCTTCGGCCACCTAAGGTAGCCGCACATCACGCGGATATACCAAACGAGTGGTTCTAAACAAACGGTATGACACTCACCTCCCCAGGTGACCTATCGTCACCTAAGCAAAGACTATTCGTGAGCGGTAGTCTACCCTAACCTACCCGTGTCTGCATCCTGCGTGAGTGTACGCATTCCTAGTTTTGTGTAGCGTGTTTGAACCACCCAAATAAAACATTAAAATCTGGATTCAACCACGACAACATATTCAACCGCACTCAACTCCGTTTTCGAAAAAGAACATCTTCTTTCCAAAACCACCTTTATTTTAAGCGCCAATGCTCCGGCCAAATTAAAACAATTTCTTTTAAAAAAAAACATTTTGGCACCGTCACCATGATGAATTTTACACTCATCATTTTCAAAAGACACCTTTTGATCGTCATTGCTTTGGCTAAAGTAAAACTCGTCATTTTCAAACAACAACGAGGACCATTATTATCACCGAACTCCCAACTAATGGGATCAAGGTACCTTATACGGTTATATTTTATTTTCAAAACATTCACGCACACAAACACATCGTTACCACCACCAAATTCCCAATCAATTGGATTAGGGCACTTAAAAAACGGTCACATTTTATTTTTCAAAACATCGTTTCGCACATACCGTTAACCTTATCAAAATTTCAATTAATGAAGTCAAGAAACGTGAACACAGTTATACTCACAAAACATTACATACACCATCCCCATTGTCGAAATTCCAATCAGTGGAATCGATGAACAGGGTCGCACATTCTCAAAGTTTTCTTAAAACACCATTACCACCAAGATCCACGGCAAGAACTTGGTCGCATTTTCAAAAAAAAACACGACGTCATTATTTTCAAAACCGGATCCTTTACAACCGCGCTTCTTTTACAAAATCATGGTTTACACTTTTGCTATCTCGAATCCTCAACACACACGTAGCAACACCTTTTTCGACACATCACAAACGATGTCACTAAACCATCGTAATACCGATTTTACAAGCTCTTACTCTCGAAAAAAAGTTTGTTTTCAAAATCCTTCCGTTTTCAAAAATATCCAAACCCTTTGATTCTGAGCCGGGATTGAGATCAATTCCTTACGTCGTACAACCGTGTGATTAACTGTCTGTGTTAGCTACTAAGGTTGCCTCTGTTCGAGGTCTTACATTTTGGGTCATTTTATCTAGAAAAGTCATCTTTCTTAAATCTCACTCTCAAGATTTACGTCAAATCGTCTCGTTCCAGAGACACAAGTCTATTAATTAGGCGCTGCGCCGAATACACCAAGAGTCTAAAGTACCCGAGTCCCTAATTCGATGATCGCAAACACGTGGAAATCAAGGGTCTCTTTTCCGTGTCACTCAATTAAAGAGCACTCCTCGCGTCTTTAAGTCACCCTGATCCAGCCTCATCTTCAAGTTCTGTTCCGCAGACTCGAAAATGGCATCAAGCGGCAACGAAAGTAGCATCGACCAACTCATTGCCCTGATGAACGTAGTCCATGGCATCCTAGGGCTAGTGTCATCAATCTCTTCCTCCATTGACGATGTCAGACGTCGTCTCGAGACCTTGGAAGGGCCCGGGAGAAAACCCCATGAGAGATCAATAGGACGAGAGCCGGTACTCAGTGGAGACCCGTATGTCGAGTATGCCAAGCTCGCGCATCCCACCGAAACCATGACCTTTCGCCGACCCTTTAGGCAATTCATCGAGTTAGGAGAGTCCTATGCTGAGGCCCTCAGGAAGTTACAAGAGGCCTGGTTGTTATGGCAAATAGGACCTACCCCAGACCCGCCCATAGAAAAGAGGGGGGCGGCTTGGAATCCAAATGCCTATTGCCTATACCATCAGGGTCGAGGACATGAGACCCAAACATGCACTGAGCTCAAGCATGAAGTGCAAAACCTGATAGATAAGGGAGTCTACGTCCCCGTAGGATATCTTCGGAGGAGGACCAGTTCTCGATACCAAGCCCATCAAGAGGGTGACCCGCATAAACGCCAAGAGCCTAACCAACGAAGGTTCTTCTAGGGACGTGTGAACCCGCCTCCGAGTCAGAGTCTAGTGCGTCTATAGGGTCTAGGCTTAGTAATAACAATAAACTTTGTCTTTTCTTATCTTATGTGTTAAGTCAAGGAGGTGCGAGGGGACCTGTTCTCCACCTTCCCACCAAACAATATCTTGGGCACCTAGCCCGCTTATTAATTATATCAATAAAACACTCTTTTTTACAAAATCGCCTCGATAATTGCTCGATTTACAATGACGAACTTTCTCGCTTGAAACTCAATACTATGCCATTTATCGGTAACAATTAATCAAAACACAAGGGCTACAACAAATGGCCCACTTAATTTCACCCTAAAAAGAGATCGGGAACAATTACCCTATGTTCAATCCATAACTGACTTTCCCAACCAAAAAGCACAACATAAGAAACCCACACAACCGACAACCAATAGGTGACCACACACCCATATCAGTCAAACTAGACTTCCCAGTTACCAACAAAGTAGCCGAATACAAAGCCTGCCTAATAAGGCTAAAAGCCGTCGTAATTCTAGGAGTTAAAAACCTTAGAGTCCATGGAGATTCATCCTTAGTAGTCAACCAAGCCACGGGCACTTGGAAGGTCTATAGTGAGAGCCTAGCTCCATACCAAACCGAAATCGAAACCATATCCCAAGAATTCACCGAAATCAACTTCATACATACACATACCTCGCGAGGAAAACCAATTCCCTGACGCCCTATTCAAGTTAGCCTCACTAATAAACATGTCGGACAACCTTTTCCCCATGCCTATCTGCGTAGAGAGAAGCAAGCAACCTGCCTACATCCACAACATCGAAACCGACGACACCTCCGAAGAACCCTGGTACAGAGCGATCCTAGACTTCAAAACCAACGGATCATACCCACCTATCACAAGCACCAAAAACAAAAGAGCCTTAAGAATACAAGTCGCCCACTATGTCCTAAACCAAGGATTACTATACAAACGAACCCCACAAGGAGTACTCCTTAGATGCATAAACACAACCCAGTCCAAATAAGTCATGAAAGAAATACATGACGGGGAATGCGGACCCCACATGAGCGCACACCTATTAGCCTGAAAAATAATTAGTCTAGGCTACTACTGGGTCACCCTAGAGGCAGACTGTCGGCGTTATGTCTGTCACTGCCACAACTGCCAAATATTCGCCAACATCCAACACCTACCACCATACCCGCTACACACCACAACAACACCTTGGCCCTTCTCTACCTAGGGAATTGACATCATAAGAAAGGTACACCCATCCGGAACTGGCGGACACAACTTCATACTAGTGGTCATTGATTACTTTACCAAATGGGTAAAAGCAGCCTCTTACACCAAATGGGTCAAATTCCTACAAAACAACATCATCTGCCACTATGGCATACCACACAAAATCATTAGTGATCAGGGAGCTCACTTTAGGGCCGACACCCAAAAAATCCTAGACAAATACTAAATCCAAGACATAAATCCTCACACTACAGACCTCAGTCAAACGGGGCTGTGGAGGTAGCTAACAAAACCATAACCCAATCCTTAAGAAAATGATAGACAACTACCGGGATTGGCCAAACAAAATACCCTTCACATTATAGGGATACCGAACCTTCTACCGAACACCCACTAGAGCCACACCCTATTACCTAACCTACGGCTCCGAAGCCGTGCAGCCCATAGAACTAAAAATACCCTCGCTAAGGATACTAGCCGAAAGCAGCATTCCCGAAGAAGAATGGAACCAAAAACGTTACGATGAGCTAGTACTCCTAGATGAGCGTAGAATACACGCATGTAGACACCTAGATTTGGACCAGGTAGCTGCAGGGGTACCCGACAAACACCTGATGACGATCGGACTGCAACGCGACGCGAGATTACGATGCTTTAGATAGTTTTTCTATTGAAAAGATCAAATAATTACTCAGAAAGATTAATTTGACATCAAGGCAGCCTTAGTCGTGTCATTACAGTAACGTCGACACTAATTAGAGTCAATTCCGACATCAGGGCCCCGAATCGGTCCCGAAATATGCAAAGTCAAACCCGAGTCAACGTGTCGGGCCAAGGAAATTTCGGGATGCGCACCCAAAGCCCACCCGGCGCTCGACGCGCTAGGGTTATAGGGAAGCCTTAACCCCCAAGAAAACCTATGATATGCATCTTCTCCGTTTTGGAAAGTTTTGATATCGAATCTTTAAAACTTCTACAGCTTGAGCTCTGGCGCCTGAAGACTGAACTGCCTCACACCAGGCGTCCGAAGTCTGAGTCGCCTAGAGTCAGGCATCCATCCGGGTGACGAGAGCCGAAAACACCTATAAATACCCCCCCTGCCCCCTTCATTCGACACACAATCACGAGTTCGTACCTACTTCTACACAACTCGTTCTTCCCTCTCTTTTTCTCGCTTAGGTCTCGCACTCCGACACCCGAGGCAAACGATCCACTCGATCGCAGTTCCGATAAGCGAAATCGACGCTACTCCTCACCTTCAAGCACTCCACTTGATCCCGAGGTGCCTGTGTTCGACTAGCTACTCCAAGTCTAGTAACGGAGTTCTGCCGGATTAGCCGCAGAACCAGCAAATAGTAACGGAGTTCTGCCGGATTAGCCGCAGGAAGGGTCAACGGTAACGGAACTCCACCGAAATCACCAGGCAAGCTAGGAGGATCCACCTTTATTTTGAAATCAAATCGTCACTAGGTTGTCATCTAAACAAAATTTTACATTTTTGTAATTTTATTATGCACTATGATAATGTCAAACGTGGACACTAGGTACATTACACATACCAAAACACGTAACGTCCCAACTTCAATCATAAACACTAAAATACTCTAAATAGACCGGAGTAGCTCCGAGATCCGTTCTCAACTATCTATGCATCGTGTCCCGTTTAACGTATACTCCGAGGGTGCAACTCATCATTTTGTGAGTTACTTACATTTCGCATTTACAGTTTTCATATGATTTATTGCTTTTATGACCTTATAATCGCATGCTAAATCACCTAACCCGGAAATCAAAACGTAAACAAGCTAAAACCGAACAAAGCGATGGTCGGGTTGCGTATTACTCTCGGTACTCACCTTACATGGTTCGACGCACCCCTATTAATACCGAGCCGACGCATCTTAAGCAGAATACCGGGTAAGGTATACCACGAGAATGACTAATATCCGTATTATCACGTTAAAACTGATTTGCTAATACGTATAATACTAGTACTCTCTACTCTACTACGTGCATCTTTTCATGGCCTGCCTGTCACGTGAAATCGCATGCAAAGAATGTAAATACAACTACTTCGACGACAAAACTTACTTGTCCTTAAACAAACGACATAGCAAAAGATATAGGGTTAAAACAATGGATGTTACCGTACTTCCGCCACAACAAAGGAACAAAGTTATCAGCCCACCGATTGTTTAGTAGAGGCCGCTACGTGTGGGCGGGATTGCGTATCGATGTCTAGCGGACGTTGGCTTCCCAATACGTACCCTCACCCCTTACTCAGAATCGACGGTTTCCGGATGTCCAAAACCATTGGCAATGAGAGTCGTTCCAGGCATGGAGTCCTTAAGTGTACCAGTCTTTATCTTTAGGTCCCGTGTCCCTCAGCTTTGAGCCGGCCAAGGATCAAAGTTGACTTGAACGGTTTCCGAGTCCCCATAATTGACTCGGTGGCGACTCCATAAATCGAAAACGAATTCAGTTCACTTAAAAGGTCGCTTTACCAAACATATCGACCTTTAAACATTTACAACCACGACTCGATCGATTCTAATAGAAACACGGGCGCCTGCGCCCGTCTAGTACATGTCCGAATCGTCATCCGAATCGAGATCCGACGCATCATCCCGAACGCGATATCGGACCAGCCTCGACCAGGAGGGGACCGCATGAGTGGCCGCCGCGATTGAAAACCGGGTCGGTCCCGTGCAGGGCGCCGGGCGGTGCGGACGGACGTCCACAACGCACTGTCCAACATGCAAGCCTATCAACAACAAATTCAGCGAGCCTTTACCAAGCGAGTCAAATCCCGAAACATACATGAGGGAGACTTAGAGGTCAAATCCATTAGAGCACCCTTTCTCGTCGACTCTAGAGGGAAATTTAAACCAAACTAGGCGGGCCCCTACCTCGTCAAGAAGATACTTATGGGAGGTGTCGTGATCCTTACTGACCTAGACGGTCAAGAATTCTCGACCCCAACCAACATGGACCAACTCAAATGATACTATTCCTAAACTCCCCGGCAACCCTATCCTGATCTTTGTACTAGGGTGAAAACCCATGCAAAACGCTTAAAAATAATTCGCATCGATAATTCGCGTAACGAGTCTAAAGAAAAATCACTCACATCTAATATGAACTATGAACATGGTTTGATTCCGTCCAAACACAGATACGTAGGCAACCTTCCAAGGGTACAACCAACAAAAAATTAAAAAATCGATTACTCGATTTACATGCAAATTGGGACCTCCCTTGCGTTCCGGTTAACAAGTGATTTCAATGACGAAGCACAAATGACGAGCCGAGGACGGGGTGAAAACCCGAAAGGGCGCTCCGGGCAAAATGAAGAATCGAGTTGCGAGCCGTAAAAAAAAAAGCAAAAGCAGAAAAAAGGACAAAACAAAAGGTGAGCCGAGGACGGAGTTAAAACCCGAAAGGGCGCTCCGGGCAAAATGAAGAATCGAGTTGCGAGCCACCACAAAAAATAAATAATAAAAAAAACGTGATTCTCATTAAAAAATCAAAAATCAGTTAAATCGAGCCTTGTCGAGGCCCTTTACATCGAGCATCCAAAATCCGGCTATCCTAAAAAATGACAACGTGTCAAAACCCTACAAAAAAACTAGTACTAATACGCCACATAATATCAATTAATAGAACATAGTACTAAACGGCTGGACTCTACCGGTCCAACTTTCCCATTTTCTTACCATTCGGGTGCGCTTGTTCGTGTCTTTCACCATCGACCCCTTCGAACACAAGCTTCCATCACCCTAACCAAATAAAGGCGAGCCCAGCCAATCATATTTCCCCTCATAACTCACATTTTCAATACGGATCTCGTCAGTCTTAGCCTGTATAAATGAACTGACGGCACCAGGATCGGTAACACTGTCTTTGGTCAGGCGCTTAGTGATGTTGCCTTGAGTCGCCTCCTTATCCTCTAGCACCACAGTCTTCCTAACTTTCGTCTTGCTCTGTCCTGACGGGTATTATGAAACTCCCCGCTGGAAAGAAATAAGGTCGGTCGGTCGAACACTTTCTGTAATGATGGGATGTGAAAACCTCTGTCTCCAAGACATCGTAAATTCCCCAAGAGAACTTTCCGTCCACGGATCAGACTTAGGAACACCCCTAGTAACCTCTAACACAGTTGGCCTCACCCCCATTTGGCGCGACAACTTGCTAGGGTAAATATAAACCGAATCCCTTAAAGATAATATCTGCATAGCATGAGTCGAGGACGAGAATGGAAACCCGGCTCGTCCACTTATATGCCACCACGGGATTGACCACCTGATATCAACTCGCCCATTAGCCCGCAAGTAAGAATGCCACCCCTCCTCGGTATAGCCATCGTTCCATGCTTGCACCATCTTACGACCCGTGAAGCCTTTATAGCTATAGCCCTTGACGGACCGAGGAGGGTCGACCAAACCAAGCCTCTCCTATAGCCAAACCTGCACAAAACACAATACAATGTCACACTTTCGAACTAAGGCAATTTTCAAAAAAGGAAAAATAGCACCCAATATACCTGCACGGTCCTAGAACCCCGAAAAGGAGCACAATGCATCCGGGCGCGAGCGTCAAGATCTAGGATAAGCTCACCCAAAATGAGTAGAGAGGGTGACCGCCCATGCTCCATCCCCATCACAACATCCAAAACCCAAGGATTATCCCAACCCTCATGCATCGACGCGTCCTCGAAAAGATAATAACATTCCACCACGATATTAAAAGCCCGTCTGCAAGCCAGAGGTGAAATATCACGAGAACCCTTCTGTGAGAACGTCCTAAATAGCAACTCTAGGTCAATACCACCTTCCCCGAAGAAAACTTTAGCCTCCTCTAGCGAAGAAAGGTCCCAAAAATGGCGAAACCGTTCTACAAGAGAATCATCTCCCAGGGGCACACAAGGTCGAACTGAACACCACCCACCTATAACGTCTAGCTCCTCGGGAAGAGGACAAACCTTACCTCCAGGGAAAGCAAAAACATGATTCTTAACATCCCAACAACTGGAGCACGCTAACAAGAAGTCATCTTGCACCTTAACCTACCTTAGCGCGATAACCATGGACAAACCATCACTTGGACAAACCTCGAGGTCACATTTATTAAAACGACCCATCCACTCGGTTAAAAGATTCCCAAAACCCGGCATGACTCAAAATAATACAAGGAAGATATAGACACACTATGGGTAATTTAGTATGTCTAAAACGAGCACCCATAACCCGCATATATAGCCCTAATCCCACAACTATTAGGAAACTACGGAAAATTTCCATAAACGAGAATCGGGCCGCCCGAGCCCAGGCGCCAAATACTGAACCGCCCGAAACCAAGCGACCCGAAATCCAAACGCCCCGACCCAGGCGTTCGAACCCTAAATCATTTGTCTCCCAAGCATCTGAAAAGTATGCCATCAGTCCCGCTTTACCCCAACAGTCACCACCTAACAACCCCAGACATCGGGAACGACCTTCTAAAGTCACTAAAGCCCTTTTCGAAAGCCAAAATACCCACACAAGAGTGACGAGGCCGTACAGATGACACATTTCACCCGTCGGATCCGCCAAACTTAGACGTTTTTTCATTTTCTTTTTAAGGGGATAAGCTACCCCACCTATGCGTGTTGTAGCCTTTAATGGCATCGTTAACTCGCGTCTGTAGCCCAGTACGGAATTATTGTGAATATACAAAAGTGGTCTAACTTTTTTTCAAAAGGTAGTCTAACTTGTTTTTGCTTTTTTGCCTCATTTTAAACATGAATGTCGAGACAACTGCACTTGCCTCCCAACGCACTCAGTCGAAACATTTGAATTATAAGAGCATTTCTTACATCTCGCACGTCTCGAGTCAAATATCTTAACCAACGTATTACTTGATCCAACTCCCGGATCAAATTAACGCATTCCGTGAATTCCGAAAACCATTTTTCGTACTCTCATGCAATCCTAACGCATTTAAAACAAACTAAACTACGACGAAATCGCAAACAAAACAAACTTGAAGTGATTACATGTCAATCTAAGTTAACATTTCACAAAACAAAAATGCAAGAGTAAACCGGTCAATCAAAATACTAAAAGTCTAAAATATACAAATTGTACAAATCCAAACACAAGCCGAGTTCCTAAACTAGGAAGGACCCCTACAGGCTGCACCTATAGCTATCACGAACTCATTGATGTCGTCATCCAAACCTAAATCCTCTAGCTCAAAAAGTGGAGACTCGGGCCTGTTCTCTTGGACTTGTATTCAGAAAGTTTCAGTTCAGTTCAGACATTTTCAGTTTAGTTCAGTTCAGTTCAGACACATTCAGTTCAGTTCAGTTAAGTTCAGTTCAGACACATTCATTTCAGTTCAGTTCAGTTCAGTCTCATTCAGTTCAGTTCAGTTCAGTTTAGACACATTAATAATAATAATAATAATAATAATAATAATAATAATAATAATAATAATAATAATAATAATAATAATAATAATAATAATAGTAGTAGCAGCAGCAACAACGAAGTGAGAGAAGGGTTTCTCACTCAAAAACCGTTTTCTCTGTAACTCAGCTTCTTTGATCAAGCTTCCATGGCTGACCCTCATGTCAACAAAGGTCCTGGAAGGCCACCAAAAAAAAGCTCAAAATGTTCCTCCTACTCCTCCAGTTCCTCCATCAGGTCGCAACTCAAGAATGGAGGAAGATGAAGAATCTACATAACAACCGGATTCTCAGAGTGCTTCGCAACACAACACGATCAAGGATTTTATTCTTCACGTGATTAATTCGTCTGGTATTCATTTTGCTCCTTCTAAACCTTCTCTCTGGTTTTGATAATTCACTGAAGGATTCGGTTAAGATGCCGGAGTCTTCCTCTGTTCTTCAACCGGGTGCTGAGCCTGTAATTCCGGCTAAGAAATGGTCTGGAATTGTAGGTAACAAGCAACAATTAGGTATGAATCTTACTTACTTTGATGAAGTTGTGGATTCTGAGGTGCTTGACTTCACTTTGGATGATTTTGAGGATGAAATCAAGGTTTGGAAGAACACCTTAATGGGAAATGTTATAGGATCTCGGCTGAATCTGCAGGCTATGGGAAAATTTGTGCAGGATCATTAGGGAGCGATAGCTCAGCCGAAGGTTCAGTACTTTAAGAAAGGATGGTTCTCCTTTCGTTTTGAATCTAAGGAGGAAATGGATGGAGTGCTTAGGGGAGGTCCTTGGAGAATGGGTGTCTACACGCTCATCCTTAAGGAATGGTCTCCGACATTCTCGAGTAAAATGGACAAGGTTGCGTGTGTTCCAATTTGGGTGTTATTCCCTGATTTGGACCCCTTCCTGTGGTTCGAAACTGTATTCGGAAAGATGGCTAGCAAGATAGGTAAACCTCTCTGTGCGGACCTAGCTACTACAACGAAAGCGAAGCTTTCGTTTGCTCGAATTCTGGTAGAGGCAGATGTGTCTAAAGATCTCCCTGAATCCATTGTGATCTCTAGTCCTTATTGTGAGTACTCTAATCAACGTGTTCAATATGAATGGTTACCATATTACTGTAAGTGTTGTGGCAAACTGGGCATACCATCTCCTCCTATAAAAGGGAGAAGAAGAAAACTGTGGTGAAAGTGACAGAAGTTCGTGCAGAGGAAGAGATAATTCCTCCTGTTGAGTCCCAGACGAGAACAGAAGGGGAAATTTCTGAGGCTGCACTGAAACCTTTCTCTTAGAATGATTTCTCATCGGTGAGGAAGTCTTCTAGGAGAATTATTCCAAAAGTTGTAAGAGATCCTATAGTTTTGGAGAATGGCTTTCATGTACTTATGAGAGATCAAGAGGGTTCTAATGACATGGATGTTGAATTGGATGTCACTAGGAATGAAATTCTGGATGAGGAAGAGCCTCTCCCTCCTCATAAAATTAATGAAAGTGGCTTCTTGGAATGTTAGGGGATTTAATGACTCAATAAGACATAGTGAAGTTAATGATTTTCTAAGGGTGAATAAGCCAGATGTCATGGCATTACTAGAAACTAGAGTGAAATAGAATAAAGCATCCAAAATTCTTAGAGGTAATTTTCCAGCTTGGTCAGTGATACACAATTACAATAGTCACAATAATGGGAGGATTTGGATCCTTTTCAATCCGTCTATAGTGTCCTTTGATGTCTCTAGTACGTCATCCCAACAGATTACTGGATTACTGCATCATTATCAATCTAATACTGATTTGCAGTTGAGTGCTATCTATGGTTATAACGAAGGGTCAGGGAGAAAGCAGTTGTGGAAGGACCTGGAAATCCTCTCAACAGGAGTGCCTTGGATTGTTCTTGGGGATTTCAACATTGTTAGAAATCCTGAGGAAAAATTAGGGCAAATCCACCTGATTTTCAGGACATGTGCGAGTTCAACCAATGCCTCTTGTATTGCAGACTTGACGATTTACAGAGTTCAGGGTGTAGCCTGACTTGGACGAATAAAAGAGAGCTGGATTCTCGAATCTTGTCTAAATTGGATAGGGCGGTGGTTAATCCTGAATGGTCTCAGATTTTTCCTACATCTGCTGCCATATTTTGTGAGCAAGGAATTTCGGGTCATACTCCAATTTTGGTGAATGTCTCAGGAGCATTGATTTATAAGAAGCGATTCAGTTTTTTGAATAGTTGGGTGGATCACCCTGATTACTTGGAAACTGTTAAGAGAGCTTGGACTAATAGAGTTGCTGGCTCTCCTATGTATCGACTTTTCCAGAAATTAAAGCAAGTCAGATATGGGCTGTCTAAACTCCACTCAAATAATTACACTAACATGTCTTTGCGAGTCAAGGAGGCAAAGAATGCTCTAATGGAATGTCAATGTCAGCTTTCATTTCTTCCTTCTCAATGCAGTTGCAAACTCAGGAAAAAGTACTGCTGGAGAACTTCATCAGTCTTAAGAAAACTGAACTGGGTATACTCAAGCAAAAAGATAAAGTTAGACACATTAAACTGGCAGATTGCTCGTCGAAATATCTCTATGCGAAGGTGGCCGAGAAAAGGAACCAACAGGTTATTGGTGCAATTAAAGATGCTGATGGAATGCTTCGAACTGGTACTGATGTTGTTTCTGAGGCGTTCCAGGAGTACTATGCAAGGCTGTTAGGCAGTGAAATTAATACTAAATGCATTGAAGAAGCCGAGACAGTTCTTCCCACTGAAGTTACTGTCTCCCTTACTGCTGGCATCACTGAAATAGAAATCAAAAAGGCAATATTTAGCATGGACGATAATAGTAGCCCAGGTTTGGATGGCTTCTCGGCTGGTTTTTTTAGATCGTCCTGGGGTATTATTCGTGAAGACTTTTGTGCTGCAGTACTCAGTTTTTTTAAAAGTTGTAAAATGTAAAAGCAAGCCAATACAACTCTTGTTTCCCTCATTCCTAAGAAGAAGGATGCAGGTTCAGTATTGGATTATCGCCCAATATTTTTGCTGCACGGTGCTATATAAAGTAATTGCAAAGATTCTAGATAATCGAGTGAAACCTATCTTCCCCTCTCTTGTGGGAGAAGAGCAAGCTGCATTCGTTTCGAGTAGGAACCTCTTTGATAACACCATGCTTTTGCAGGCGTTAGTTAAAGGATATAACAGGAAATACTTAACTCCTCGCTGTCTGATTAAGGTGGATATTCGTAAGGCTTTCGATTCGCTCCAGTGGTCATTCATTAACCCAATGCTTGCTTCTGTGGGGATTCCAGTTCAGTTTAGAAAATGGATAATGGGTTGCATCTCAAATCCTTGGTATACTTTCAAGAATAATGGAGGAGTTTCAGGCTTTATTCAAGGTAAGAGTGGTATCTGTCAAGGAGATCCCCTCTAGCCTTATATCTTTGTACTCAGTATGGAATTTCTATCTCGGAGTATGAGAAAGCTTTGTTCGCGCTCTCAGGTCTCCTACCATCCGAAGTGTTGTAGACTCAACCTCACACATTTAATTTTCGCGGATTATTTAATGATTTTCACAAGGGGAGATGTCCCTTCTGTTATGGCTTGCAAGAATATATTAGATTCGTTTGCTCAAAAATCAGGACTCTCAACGAATTTAGAGAAGACGAACATTTATTTCGGGGGAGTTGCATCGCATATTCGGAAGGAAATCTTGACGTAATCGGGTTTTGCTACTGGTACTTTCCCTTTCAGGTATTTAGGGATTCCACTCATTGATTCTAGGCTAAGCATTGAGATGTTTTCCCCTCTGCTACTTAAGATACAACAAGCATTTCATCATTGGTCCACTAAATTCCTCTCTTACACTGGCAAAGCCCAGTTATTGAACTGTGTGATTTTTGGTTTAGATAATTTCTGGTATTCTACCCTTCTTCTTCCAGTGGCTATACTAAAATCTATAAATAAGATGTGCAAAGATTTCTTTTAGGGAATACAAGATGGTGAATGCAGATTAGTCTTCAAAAAATGGAATGAGTTGTACTCACCTTGGGATGTAGGAGGGGTAAACATCAAACATTTGCAGTCCCTTGGAACATTGCTCTGCTCGTGAAATGGTTATGGATATTATCTAATCCGCCTACTAGCATTTGGAGTAAATGGTGCGCAGAATATATCTTGGGATCAAATACTATTTGGGACATAAAAGTTAAGGAATTTCATCCTGTCAGTCTGAAAAATTGTATAGCAACAAGGGATAAGTTATATCAAATATTTGGTTCTGCGGCTCTTACTAAGAAGTTTATTCAGGATTGTGTTTGCAATTCGCTGTTCATAGTGAAGCGGGCTTATGCTGGGTTGAGACAGTTGGAAAAGAAGCGGTGGGGATCGATTCTAAACGCAGGTGTACTTATGCCAAGCCACAAGTTATTCCTTTCCCTTGCTATACAGCAAAAACTGCCCACAGTAGATCAGTACTGCAAGAGGGGAATTAGCATTGTTAACAGGTGTTATCTTTGTGAGGCCGACTCAGAGAATCATCAGCATACATTTTTCAAATGTCCGTTCACAAAGGATGTCTGGATAAAGGTCCTTCGATGGATGGAAATAGATATGGCAGACAGTAGATTGATGATGATCATAAGATGGATGACAGTAGCTCGGTCAAGGAAACATTGGAAGATGGCTTGGTTAAGAGTAAGTTTAGCTGCTACAATTTACTCCATTTGGAAAGAGCGGAACAAGAGTATTTTTGCTAACAAGAAATCTAGTGTTGATGCTATAGTTTCTCAAATTAAGTTCTTGGTTGTTACTAGGTTCTCTCATTTTAAAGAGTGTCCGAAATTTTGTAGAATTATTGAGGCAATTGGAGCCTAAGGTGATGTAATACTCTAGTGTGGTTTTTTTTGCTATGCTTGTAATTTCTTTCAAATTGAAATGAAATGATATCATCTTTGCAAAAAAAAAAAAATTAATAATAATAATAATAATATATTATTATAATAATAATAGTTAATTATTATTATTATTATTATTATTATTATTAATTATTCATTATAATAATAATTATTATTATTATTTATAATTAATAGTAATAGTAGTAATAATAACAATATTATTATTATTATTATTACTTAATATTTATAATAATATTAATATTATTACTAATTATTATTATTATTATAATTAATAACTAATAATAATATTTTTATTATTATTAATATGAGTACTTAATATTTACAATAATATTAATTTTATTAAATATTATTACTATTATTATTAATTATTAATTATTACTATTATTATTATTAATTAATTAATATTAATACAATGTATATATTAATTAATTTTATTATTATTATTATAATAATTAATAATAATACCTAATATTTATAATAATATTAATATTATAATATATTATTATTAATATTATTATTTATTATTTATTATAATAATGAATAATTAATTATTATATTCTTTTTAATACTTAATATTTATAAAAATATTAATACTATTAAATATTCATATTCATATTAATATTATTATTTATTATTATTATTACTCTTATTTATTAATTTGTATTATTATTATTATTATTATTATTATTTCTAATTAATTAATATTAATATTATTTAATTAATTACTTAATTATATTTTTATTATTTTTATTATTAAATATTAATATTTTTATTTTTATTTTTATTTAATTTTTAATATTAATAATACTAATCATTAATACTAATTATTTTTTTATTAGTATTTATATTAATTATTATTATTATTAGTAGTATAATAATTATTATTATTTATTAATTATTTCTAATATTAGTTATTTCTATTATTTATTACTTTTATTAATTATTTTTATTATTAATTATTTTTACTATTATTGTTTATCATTAATAATAATATTTAGTATTATAATAATAATAATAATTATTATTATTATTATTGTTTATTATTATTATTATTATTATTATTATTATTATTATTATTATGAAACAGAACTTGTGTTAATAACGAAACCAATTACAAGAAGTTAGTGGGTAGCCGAGATACTATCTGGGCACCTACTCCCTTAGCAATAGCAAAGCTAAGTCTAGTAAAAATAAAAATAGTTGTGCGTGCCCCCGCGTCCTGAGAGATAGAAAATTTTTGAATCCGCTTGAGCAACGAAACAGCCTCTGCGTCAAGCTCCCCACGTGAAGAGAAGGAGAAAGGCAGGAACCCATAACACGTCTTGGTGCACAAATCTCCGTACTTGGGGCACTTACGCTGAGCAGCATCAACGACCACACGACTAGGCAGAAAATCAGCCATCGCAGACTGAGTCAATGGGGACGACCCTGTCAGATCGACACACACGTCACGCCCCCTATCCCAGGAATAAAGAAGCAAATCCGCCGGGCGTAGGGGCTTGTCGTGCCCATCAATCAAACCGACATCCACCTCCTTACCGGCCGAAATACCAAACCGGAAGCAGATATCTAAACGGGTGTCGCGAACCAGGTTATGTGTATGCTTAATACCAATGGTACCAGCACACGATACAACATGATCTCCAAAAATGTCCCCAACAAAAACACGAGAACAGGCAGAATAAGGCTTAAGTACCGGGAACAAAGGGACACCCAATCGATAGTTGAGGACATAGCGATAAGTCCTTCCATTCATGGTCTGTCCCAGCCCGGAGATAGGAACTGCGCGCAACCAGTCAGACGTGTGAGCATCCTGCAGAGACTTCCACAAAGCAACATGTCGTCGAGTCAAGGAGAACACTGATTCTACCGAAGCAGCAACCCTCGTGAAATATATATCTGCCAATTTCTTCATGAGTTTGGGGGCAGCGATTTCACTAGGATTACGGGAAAGGTCGGAACCGGTAGTCTCGTTAAACAGAGCCAAGGCCGCATCGAAGGTCAGCCCGGGAGCAGAGACAGCTGAAGGCCGAAGGAGCATAGCCTACAGCTCAGAGGACTGTAGACGAGAAACCATAAAGGCATAGTGCAGGACATCCCCAGCGTTGTACACACCCAACCCTCCGAAATTAAAGGGCATTGTGGAAAGACGCCACTGCCAGTCCCCGAACCCAGGGCCGGACGCGGTCACAATGCGTTCCAGGCTAGACTGCAATGCCGCATCGAAGGTCTTAGCCGAGCCAAAGACCGTAGGGGGGCAGGTGCGCAGAGAGAAAGAAAGCTTAGAAATATCGGCACATGCACGAAGTAACAACAGCTCACACTGCGGATCCTCAATCCTGGCAACAGAATCCATAAGCTCAATGTTCTAGTAACTCTCTTCGCCACAAGCTCACTGCTGAAAATACGGCAGACACTAACGGGGCCACCAAGAACTTTGACACCACGCAACGGTCGAGAAATATCGGGGGGCAACACCAGGAAGTCCACTCCTAGGATCTTCCTTAGGCCAAAAAACCTCGGTTTTTCCGACATTAAGGTGAAGGCCCAAGCAAGGACCATCCTCCATAATCAGCTCCAAAACCATCCCCAAGACCAAAGTATCTCCAACAATGGTGCCGTCGTCCAAGTACCAAGCCTGCAACCTCAAGGGAAAAGAGTCCCGGATCTTACAAATCAAAGGATGTAAGACCAAAGCGAAAATAAAAGGACCCAAAGGGTCACCCTGCTGGACCCCCTGACAAGACCAAAGGCTGTGCTCCCGTTAAAAAGCCTAGCAGGCCGAGAGTAACGAAACTCGACCCAGCGGGAAAGAACAGGGCAACACCGACGAACCTCGCGCAACATGATCTCCCGGTCGACCAAATTAAAAGCATTCTGGAAGTTGACCAAAAGCATGGAAAGTCCCACATCACCACCATGATCCTCAATAAACTGATTCAAGGCATGCAAAATGGCCTCTCCATCACCGGAAACCCTGACTCCAAACTGGAGGCCCTCAAAATAACCACAAAGCGACGGACCAATCAGAACAGCCCCAACTTTAGAGACAAGGCGTCTCCAAACCGTGCTCACAGCAAAAGGACGGACCCCACCACCTGGTTTAATAAGTGGGGTGAACGGAGCACTAGCGATGTACTCACTGAGAACTTGCGAGCATCTGCCCTCAAGAAACAAGTTAACCACCCTAGTGATAGAGGTGATCAAATCATCCGAGATAGCAAACGCGGCTCCGCTCAAACAATTCAGGAGATGCTGGGCACGAAAACCGTCTTGCCCATAAGAAGTGCCACGCGGAAAACTCCCGATCATATCCAACAAGACGATCGTGGACGCGATGAGCTGAGGGTGAGCGGCAGGCAAAGGCGGCAAGGAAGGGGATGGAATAGTGGGGTGCTTATCTTTTAAAGCCTGCAATGTATCGGCCGTGTAAGGGGCAACACCAGACGAAGAAAGCACCCGGACAGCGGCAGCGTAATGACTATCACAAATCTTTCTTCGACACTGTCGCAAGTTAACCTCACTAGAGTCAAGGTCCTCCTCCAGACGAAGAGAAGGACCCTCCTCAGCTAAGGTCTCCTGCAGAAGATGAGCAATACCACCAGGAGCCCCCCAAGTACGAATGGCATTGGTAATACACTCCTCCTGACGCTGGCGCTTCACAACATCTCTACACTCAAGGTTACTCATGGGGGAAAATGACTTAAGTATACAAAGAGGCAAAATAAGCAAGCTAACCCAGCGAGAAAGATCACCAGGGGAGTCAGCCACCGCATCGAGGGCCCCCCTGAAGATCCTAGAAAACCCAAGGCGACATCTGGGAGGGATAGATTTCACAGTGCGCACCCCTAACGACAACAAGCGATCCAGAGAAGCCACGCCAAGACAACCAAACCCAACAGCCCCCACAACAACGCCAGGGGACGAAGAAGGAGCGAGCGGTCGAGGGATGCCATAAATAAAAAAACGAGCAACTCCATCACCGCAATCAGGGGGTGCAACAAACTTAGACCCCGGCCCGTGCCGACACTTGGCAGAAAGAGAATGCGAAGTAAAGCAAACCTCACAAAGCCAAAGACTCATACGCTTAAGGGTAACCTCCGCCTCATAAAAAAAAATAGGTAAACTAGAAGAAATGGCTTGACGCGTAATTACCTGATCATCACTAAGGCAATGTCGCTTTCAGAGGTGGACGATCATGGAGGTTTTAACCAGACCCTTCACATTATTGTCACAACACTCAGAAAGACCAACGAAGAAGCAATGGAAACGCGCGAGTCCCGACATGAAGAGAGACGTGGGATGAAGCACCATGCACGAAGGCCAACTCCCACCGAGGTGAAAATACGGGACAAGGAAGACCCGACAGAACCCGAGCCAAAAACCAAAACCACCGGCAGCGGCAGAGACGAACATAGGAGGGAAAGGGCGAGAAAATAGCAGCAGGAAAACCGACCCAATTCTAACGGGAAACAGAGACGGTGGAAGGCAAAAGGAGGAAACAAAAAAAACAAACCAGTAGCAGCGACAAACCAACAAGACGGTAGCGATCAAAAACTGACACACCGTCCACCAGGATTCAGGGCGCCGGACAGAGACCCGGCGACGGCAAGCCACAGCGACGAACAGCAGCACAGAAGCAGAATTTCGGCAGAAGCAGCAGAATTCTGACTAAAGGAGTGACAAGAAAGAAAACGCCGACCAAAAGCAGGAAGCTAGACCAACACCACCGACAGCAAACAGCGGCGTCAGAACAACAGCGACGGCAAAGAAGCAGAACAGCAGACAGCAGTGGAATGTCAGCGGAAATCCGGCAGAGGAACGGATAAGGACGGGGGAAGGTTGACCGAGGAAAAAGATAAGCAGCTGGCAAGGAGGCATGCGCGGCGGAGCACCGGCGGTAGAAGAAACGGAAACCCAAAAGAAGGGAGCACCGGCGGCAGGGAGGCCGGCCAAGCCAAGAGGAAGACGGGAAGACGACAATCCGGCAGAGAGAGGGGGCCGCCGCGGCAGGAACCCTAGAGCAGGGGAGCAGGGGACACGAGTCGCATTCCCTCTCAAGATAACAGTTCAAAATTTATTATTATTATTGTTATTATTATTATTATTATTTTATAAAAACCGAACTTTCATTAACACTAGAACAAATTACAAGAAGTTAGAAGGAAGCCGAGATACTATCTGGGCCCCGCACTCCCTCTCAAGATATTATTATTATTATTATTATTATTATTATTGTTGTTGTTGTTATTATTACTATTACTATTACTATTACTATTACTATTACTATTACTATTACTATTACTATTACTATTACTATTACTATTACTATTACTGTTACTTATTTATTTATTCAGTTCAGTTAAGTTCAGTTAAGTCAGTTCACACTCATTCAGTTCAGTTCAGTTCAGTTCATACACATTCAGTTCAGTTCAATCACTTTCAGTCCAAAAGAATAGGGTCTCGATGCCATCCATGCCTGACAGCATATCTAGAGTAGCTGTCTCGGGAATCCCTCCGACATCCTCGATATCACCCGTAGCATGCCCCTCAGCCTCGGCCACAACCTCTACCTCGACTCCCCTCTCCACCTCAACTCCTAGCCTAGCCTCACCCTGCACTGAGGTCTCACCCTGAGTTCCAGCCAACCGCTCCTTGAGCCAAGCGATCTCATTCTCCCGAGACTGCAGAAGTTGCAGCAGCTTAGCCTCTTCAGTCTCGAGCTCGGCCACCCGGGTCGCCAACTGCCTCACCATATCCGGAGTATCCTGCAAATATACCTGTACTTTAGGAAAGAGTACTACCAACCTAGAAAACCAGCCCTAGGAAACACTTACTTACCGATCAAGGTCTTGAGGAGTCACGGGAAGAGGCAGCCGCCGCCCTCGACGCGTAGGCCCGGAAGCAGTTGGCAGCCTGCCACAACCACTGATGGGAAACAGACGAAACCTAAGAGATAAAACCAAACAAGTTAGTCGAGCTAAACCTAACCCTCAAGAACCAAATTTAAAGCAAAACCCAAAACTTACCCGGTATACCCGGTCACGCCACTCCATCCCATCCTCCATCCCCTAAGCAGACACGGGGGCAGAGGCTCCGTGAAGGCTACCCCAGCTGCATCTACCCTAAGCAGCGTCAAGGGGAAGTCTGGGGGCTGAATAGCATCAGCCGGATCGGCCAGCTGAAGGAAAAGCGAACCGATCAAGATGCAAGCAAACACTAGACCATAGAACAAAACGAGCCATAAAACAGACAACCAAGTACTCACCACGAGGCGATGACAAGCTAGCCAGCGGACATGAGACAGATAGGCGCCACTAGGCACCATCAGTGCATCACCTCCTTCCCCGTCCCTACCCTCATGGATCTCTGCGGCGATAGGTGGTCTAAACATGATCCAGAGAGGATCAACCGGCACCCTGAAGTCGTCATATAAGCACTGACGCACCAACCGCTCACCCAGATACCACACCGGGCGAAACAACACGGGAATGAGCATCCTCATGTAGCTTCTAGGCCTCAACTCCGCCCCCACGTACTCGGGCAAACCCTCATATTCGATCCAAGGACGGGCCACAAAATACTTAAATAAAACCGACACTTCAATAATCCCAAATCTTGGGGACTACTTAAGTAAAACAAGGCCTAAGAAAGAAACTTACATCTTCGAGACGCAGCTGGTTCACTAGTACATTCTCCGACAGGTAGTAACTCGTCGTGCTCTTGACCTGAGCCAATCTCCACTCAATCCCTGCCGGAAACCTAACCGGACGAGCACGCACCGTCTTAGGTGCCAACCGAGAGAAGTAGGAGTAAATCCAAGCCTGCAAAATCCTAAAAACATTTGTTAGCAAAACCAAACCAAACTAAGCAATACTCGAGAAACAAACGCAAAAGCAGTAACTAACCTCCAGCACAAGACCTGGATCCACGATAGGTAAAGTCGAGCCTGAATCCACTTTCAGTGGCCTCACCATGAGTTGTAAGCAACGGGTCATATCCGCGAAAGTCGCGGTCACCCAATCAAAACGTCCTAGCTGATCTAAATCAGCAAGGAAAGGCAAAATCCTAGTACTAAACCTCTCGCCCTTATCCGAGAAGTGGGTCAACCCTAGGAAGTACCACAACCACAGACGGGCATCCTGCACCGGTGTGTTGGGTAGTCGACCCTCTAATACCGCCACCATCTTGAAGTGGTCGGTAATGTGCGAACCCACCAGAGCATGAGACGTACTATAAGCCTCACGCTCCAAACAATCCCCAATCCATCCCCGGACCTCATCGATATCTAATCTAGGGCCCTCAGCAGCCCATCTAATCATCTCCAGACTCCAGGGTAAACCCGTAATAACCCCAAAGTCCTCCAAAGTCATCCTGACCTCCCCAAAACGCATATGGAAGGTCGAGGTAGTGTCGTGAAAGCGATCTATCATCGCTCTAATCACTATAAGCTAAGGTTGCACTTGGTCTTGCAACCTACCAACGAGCCCAGTGCCTGACCACGGGACCCAAAGTCGTTCTCTCGATAATCCCCTTTGCCGTGGGACTAAGCTTCTGAGAATAGATCTCCAAACATGTTGTAAAACCCGAGAAGGTCCTCCTCGAACCTGGGGGCTGCAAACCGATATAATATAAGCATAAACAAACCAAACCGACCTAAATCAAAATTAAAGTCTAAACTAATAAGAACGAGTCAAGATACTCACTAGGCCGTTCACAAAACAGCTAGAGACGTGCAAATCAGGACGAACCAATAACTGATGACCGTCCCAATCCTGGGCCCAAGGGGGATCCTCATAACCAACCTCCTCACCCTTGTGTATCGGATCCGGGACATGATCCCTCCTGGCAACTATCACAGACTGCCTACTCCTCGTGACCCTATCAAAAGCAGCCTCATTTATGGCCCCTAGTTCAGGACGTTGTGAAGGAATGCTTCGCCGTCTCTTATGAACCCCCTGAGGAGTCAGCAAGCTCGTCCCAGCGGACTCACCACTAGTACTAGCAAAAAGAGCTCCCTTGGGATGCTCAGTATCATCTCTAGCTTCTATTTGGTCCGTCATAAGTCACACAAACCTTCACGGAACGCCCTAGGATGCATTCTAACTCACAAAGGTCGACATGGAAGTCACCCATAACATCACAAACACTAGTCGAGCAAAATTACAAAGGTCAAGTACGGGAATAACCGGGAAAACAATCCATAAACCTTAATATTTCGAATTTACCCCTTTGGAAGCCATTAATGCACCTCAAAACCTCCTATCAAACTTACAACTACCATATCAAGCTCTATTCGACCCTAATTTAACAATGGGACCAAGAAGAAACCTCAAAACCTAGCAAATTCAAAATACCCAAATCGATTTTTAGGGTTTAGGCAAAACCGACCCACAATCAACCCAATTAAGCGCACATCGGCAATAGGCGAGTAAGGAACACTTACCCGAGGTCAACATAATTGTGTATGGCAAAAATCGAAACGGAAATCGGTTGAACAAATCGAGGAAGCAAGTTTGAGTCGGGAAAAGTCGCGCGTTTCGTTTCCGAGGCGAATGACCCTTCCCCTTTTTCCATCACTGACTTTAAACAGACCCGATCCTCAAAACCCCGGGCGCCCCAAGTCAAGTTTCCTTATTTTTGATTATTGGGGGCTAGGCGTCCGAAGATTAAGGCGCACCAGGTCGCGCGTCTGACTATTCGGCTCAAAGCAAAAACGAGAACAAATGGGACACGGTCTCCAATGGTCGTAAGACACGCACTCCGATACCAAGTGAAGTAACAATGACAAGACAATTTATTAACCGTAAGCGTTAAATCAAGCCTATAAACCTCCTCTAACCGAAATCTGCCCCAGCAAAAAAAAACGAGCATAAAAACCCATAACTAACAAGACTACTCATATGCAAGCACATGACAAACCAAAAAACAAATCTGAACAAAAATTTAAATGAACATCCGCGAACCAAAAAACGAATCTAACCGAAGCAAATGAACATCCGCGAAGCAAAACCGAATGGATCCTTACACATTCGAAATATTTTAAGCCTAACGAACCTCAATGCATTATGAAGGCAAAGCAAATGAACATCCGCAAAGCAAAACCGAATCGATCCTTACACATTCAAAATATTTTAAGCCTGACGAACCCCAATGCATTCTGAAGGCAAAGCAAATGAACATCTGCGAAGCAAAATTGAATGGATTCTTACACATTCGAAATTTTTAAGCCTAACGAGTCGCTAAGCGTTCTGAAGGCAAAGAAAATGAACATCCGCAAAGCAAAACCGAATGGATCCTTACACATTCGAAATATTTTAAGCCTAACGAACCCCAATACATTCTGAAGGCAAAGTAAATGAACATCCGCGAAGCAAAATCGAATGGATCCTTACACATTCGAAATTGTTTAAGCCTAACGAACCCAAATGCATTCTAAAGGCAAAGCAGATGAACATCCGCGAAGCAAAATTGAATGGATTCTTACACATTCGAAGTTTTTAAGCCGAACGAGTCGCTAAGCGTTCTTAAGGCAATACAAATGAACATCCGTGAAGCAAAATTGAATGGATTCTTACACATTCGAGTCCGAATGGATCCTTACACATTCAAACTTTTAACCCATAAGGCTAACGAACCCCAATGCATTCTGAAGACAAAGCAAATAAACATCTGCGAAGCAAAATCGAATGGATTCTTACACATTCGAGTTCGAATGGATTCTTGCACATTCGAAAATTTTAATCTGTGAGCCTAACGAGTCGCTAAGCATTCTGAAGGCAATACAAATGAACATCCGCGAAGCAAAATCGAATAGATTCTTACACATTCGATTTTTTTTTCTAACCCGTGAACATAACGAGTCCTTAAGCATTCAATTCACGTACTCCAGAAGAACACCTGAAACAAAAGACAAAGCATAATCAACACAACCATCCACCAAGGGTATTAAAACCACGACTATAATACTTAAGCAAAGGGTCCATGTCAAAGACCGTAATACTAGCCAACACTAAGCAACCCAAAGCAAAGCAAGAAATCCCAAGACCCGAGCTTCAACAGGCAACCGTAGGCAAAGAAGTCAGGTGTGATTTCTGAGCCTTGGCTGACGAGCCTCAAGTACATAGTCCAACGGACTCAAAACGACCCGATCGGACAACCTCCATGTTGTAATCCTCGATTGACCTGGGCAACTATACTTTGACTTTCGCCTTGTCCAAGTCTCAGTCAAGGTGGGGGCTTCTGTAGACACCCAGATTAAGACCTTGTGGCTGCAGGAGTGCCCGACAAACATCCGATAACGATCAGACAGCAACGCGACGCGAGATTAAGATGTTTTAGATAGTTTTTCTATAAAACGGATCAAATAATTACTTGGAAAAATTAATTAACATCATGACATGCTTAATCGTGTCATTATGGTCGCGTCGACACTAATTAGAGTCAATTCCGACACCGAGACCCCGAATCGGTCCCGAAATATGCAAAGACAAATCCGAGTCAACGCGCCGCGCTAAGCAAACCTCGGGACGTGCACCCGAGGCCCACTCGATGCTCGACGCGCTAGGATTGCGAGAATGCTTAATCCCCAAGTCAACACAATATACGCATCTTCTCCGTTTTGGAAAGTTTCGTAATCGGATCTTCAAAACTCCAGAAGCCTCACACCAGGCGTTCTAGTCTTCTTGTGCACGACCCAGGCGTCTGAGTCCTGGTGCGCCAAAACTCAGGCATCCTAAAGGTCGATTTGAACTGCGCGAGCAACTATAAATACCCCCCTCATTTCGTTCATTCGACAAACAACAACTCATTCAATTCTCTTCTCCCTCTTGCTCTTTACGAGTTTCCCTCTCTAACTTAGGTCGCACTCCGACACTAAGTACGATCCACTCGATCATTTAGAGAATCGACGCTACTCCTCACTCTCAAGCACTCCACTCGACCCTAAGGAGCACCTGCGTTCGACTAGCCAACCCCGGGTCTAGCAGCGAAGCTTTGCCGGATTAACCGCGGAACTACCGTAGTAGCGAAGCTCTGGCAAAATCTCCGCAGGACATGCTAGGAGGATCCGCCTCGAAGTCGAACCATCACTAGGTTGTCATCTAAACAAAATTTCACATTCCTCTACATTTATTATGCACTTTGATAATGTCAAACGTGGACACTAGGTCCATGACACGTCCTAAAACTTCAACCATAAGCACTAAAACATCCTAACTAAACCCAAGTAGTTCCGAGATCTGTTCTCAACTTTCTATGCATCATGTCTTGTTTAGTGTACACTCTGAGGGTACAACTCCTCGCTATGTGATTTACTTACATTTTGCGTTTACCGCTTTTACGACCTTATAATCGCATACTAAATCACCTAACACGAAATTCAAAACGTAAACAAGCTAAAACTGAACAAAGCGATGGTCGGGTTCCGTATTAGTCCCGGTGATCACCATCCGTGGTTCAATGCATCCCTATTAATACTGAACAGATGAATCTTAAGCAGAATACAAGGTAAGGTATACCACAAGAACGACTAATATCCGTATTATCACGTTAAATCTGATTTGCTAACGTATAATACTTAGTACCCTCTACCCTCCAATATATGTGCATCTTTTCATGCCTGTTTGTCACGTGAAATCGCATGCAAAGAATGTAAACACAACTACTCAACTACAAAACTTACTTGTCCTTAAACAACCGACATAGCAAAGACATAGGGTTAAAACAATGGATGTTACCGTACTTCCGCCACAATAAAGGAACAAAGTTATCAGCCAACTGATTGATTAGTAGAGGCGGCTACGTGCGGGTGGGATTGGGTGTCGATGTCTAGCGGACGTTGGCTTCCCAATACGTACCCTCACCCCTTACTCAAAATCGATGGTTTCCGGATATCTAAAACCATTAGTCATGAGAGTCATTCCAGGCATGGAGTGCTTAAGGGAACAAGTCTTTATCTTTAGGTCCCGTGCCAGTTAACTTTGAGTCGGCTAAGGATCAAAGTTGACTTGAACGGTTTCCGAGTCCCCATAATTGACTCGGTGGCGACTCCACAAATTGGCAACGAATTCGGTTCACTAAAAAGTCGTCTTACCAAACATATCGGCCTTTAAACATTTACGACCACGACTCGATCGATTCTAACGAAAACACGGGTGCCTGCACCCGTCTAGTACTATCTGAATCGTCATCCAAAGCAAGGTCCGACACATCACCCCGAACACGATATCGGACCGGCCCCTGACCAGGAGGGGGCCGCGTGGGTGGCCGCCGCAAACAAACCGGGTCGGTCCCGCACGGGCGCACGCGGGGCGCCAGGCGCTGCGGACAGACGTCCACAGGACCAAGCCTGGGTAGTCCCGCCAAGGGCTCATCCAAGGCCCTCGATCATGTGTCTCGGATTGGAAAAGTCGAGACCATCAGCATCGTCACCGAAGATGTCGAGCTTAGCCTCATCCAAGCCCACGAAGCTTTGAGCTGGAAGGTCTGGGAAGCTTGCAGGCCTTGGTGCCTCGCCGCCCGAGGTAGGAAGGCGGGGCAGCCATGCAGCTTCCACGTTCCTAGATGTGCTAAGGAGACCTCCCTCCGTAGCTGCAACCTAAGTAGAGAAGAGGGGGTGAAGGCTATTCACCCCAGTGGACACTCGGTCTCTCTCACTCTCCCCCTCTCTCTCCTCCGATAACCTATAAATACCCCCTTGGTGTTCCTCATTAAGGGGCAAGTAACCTCTCTCTCTCTCTCTAAATTCTCTACATTTAAGCCTATTAACTCTCCCTGAGTAGCGGCTAGTAACGTCCGCCAGAGGCTGACTTAGGCATCAGAGAGGGTCCCCTCGGAAACCTCTGAGACCCTGTTTGTTCTTTGTGCAGAAGTTCACAAGCTGAGCAAGGACGTTCGTTAAGTCAAGGGAAGGAATTAGATACACGAGGATCCAAGACTGAGACATATTCAAGGCTCCATATATAATCCATTTTGGAGTTGATTGTTTCTGACAAAAATAATATCGATGCTAGAGTACGAAATGTAGAATTTTTAAGCTAAATATGTAATCGAGAGAAACGGGAGAAAGTATCGGTAAATTGACTCAATTAATAACTTAAATGATAAAAGCCTTTTTATAGGCATATGACCTAAGTAAATGGAATAAATAAATGTGGGAGTAGTTGAGTATACCCACGTTTAAACTACTAGCAAATATTATGCCATGAACTAGTTTGACTAACTATATCCACATAATTAGGAAATTACATTTGACCAATTATTTTGGATCATAATAACCGAACACGAAATACAACAAATGTAAATTGTACTAATGTCATACTAATGCTAGAATTTGTATGTAAAGCTATATAAGGAGTAATAAGTAACAAGGTGAATGAAGAGACGGAATGAGAAGAGTCGGTCATTAACTAACACACCCCCTCAGTCAGTGTGGAAGAAGGACGGACGCTCAGGCTGGACCAAAACCGAAGACACGAGTCTCGAGGCAGACCCTTCGTGAAGATGTCAACGTACTACTGTTCTGAGGGTACATTATCTGAAGGACTCGAAAGTGGCCAACTTTAACCTTTTCACGAACAAAGTGGATGCCGATTTTCATGTGCTTAGTTCGCTAATGTTGAACGAGATTACTTGACAAGTAAAATGTTGAGACATCATCACAGAAGACAAGAGTATGACGGGTATGTAAGGGGCATATGGAGTTCAAACAGAAGATAAGATTGCGAACTCAACCTGTCTCGGCCACGACATTAGCAACACCGCAGTACTCAGCCTCGGTGCTGGAACGAGAGGTGGTGGTTTGGCTTTTGGAGGACCAGGAAATCAAATTATCACCAAGAAAAACACAGTACCCGGGCGTAGACTGACGAGAATCGTGTCAAACAGTAGCTCAATCAGTGTCAGAGTAGGTTATTAAAACATGAGAGTGAGACAGAGACAATGTAAGGCGGTGGTCAAGACTAGTACCCTGGATGTACATGATAATGCGTTTGAGGAAGTGCATGTGAGGAACTCGGGGAACGTGGATAATTATGCAAACTTGTTAGAGGACGTAGGAGATATCGGGCCGAGTAATCATAAGGTACTGGAGGGCACCGAGCAATTGACGATGAAGAATAGGATCATTGATGAGGGGACCGGGGTTTCACTAAGCTTAGAGCTAAGCTTGACATGGGTAATGGAAGGTTTCCTCGACGACATTGAAGCGCGGGCAACAATGTCCCTGGCGTATTGCTTTAACGACAAAAATAAAACCAGTTGTAAAGAGAGTAACAGAGATGCCCAGAAAATGATGGAGGTTGCCAAGATCAATCATAGCGAATTCTCAGGACAAACGGACAATAATGTCCTAAAGCAGGGCAGGATGGTATGTAGTGATAACTATGTTGTTGACATTTAGGAGCATGTAGGTTGCGGCGTTATGCGCAGAATATATAAAAAGAAACGTATCGCAAATGCTGCTACGGAAACCCTGAGAGAGGATAAAAGTGGCAAACCTGTGGTACCATGCGTGAAGCGCTTGTTTAAGCTCGTAAAAAGACTTACGCACCTTAAAGACGTGAGTAGGAGCAGCGGAATCAATGACCCCGGGGGCTGGTGCATATAGACAGTTTCAAGCAAGTCCTCGTTTAGGAATGCATTCTGCACGCTTAGCTAATGATTCGGCCAAGAGCGAGAGATGGTTAGGCGGAGCACCGTATGATTATCCTTTAAAGCACAGAACTTTTTGTTCTAGGCACGAGGAGCCCAGTTCGGGTCACAGAGGGCAAGGTAGAGGATTTAGGGATGGGTGAGATGTCGAGATAATGAAAGGTGTGAAGGATTTAGGTTTGAAGATGCCATGCATGAGACGTGTCGTCATGGAGTGAGTAGGGCGGGGGGAGGTGGCTAGGGTGGGGGAGGTGATGTAGGTTGGGTAGTGGGAGATTCAGGAGTCGATGGGATGATGGGTGGCGATGGGGAGGCTAGAGTTGGGATGGTCGGGGTTGGGGGAAGACGGGAAGGTTTAGGTGGCTGGGTGGGAGTTTGGGAGGGATTGAGAAAGAAGGGATGAATAGTTGAGGAATCAGGGTCAACGAATGGTAAGCTCGATTATGTGTGTGTTAGAGATTAGCAAGGGGAAACACGATTTCATTAAAGGTGACGTGACGGGAGACAATGAGTTTTCCCATGGCGAGATTAAGGCACGGATAGCCATGATAACCAGTCAGATATCCGAGAAAGACGCAAAAGGGTGATTAAGGGACAAGTTTGTATGGACGAGTGACAGATAGATTGGGATAACAGGTAGAACCAAAAACTCGGATGTGATCATATATAGAACGGGTTTTTTTTGCAGTACAGAACGGAAGTGGGTGAGTAGTGGTGTAGGGTTTTGGTAAGGAGATTATTATGGAAATGAGTAGCGGTATGGAGGGCTTAACCCAAAAGTAGGATGGAGGTGAGGCGTGGTTCAATACGCAATACACTCTTAATAGATTTTAAATAAGTGCGCCCTGAATAAATGTACTCAAACTGCCTAACTCAAGGGCGCGGCTTAGCACTCAATAATAAAGATCACCAGAAGTAGGATAAGAAGAGTGGATTTTAGGCATTGATAATCCCACAAACACAATGAATAACCCTACAAACTATGAAACCACCCATATACGGTATACTGGAGTTGTAAATGAGCCGAGTTGAGCGTGAGCTTGGGGGTGCTCGGCTCGAGCTCGAAAAGAAAAATGGGAGTCTCGGCTCGAGCTCGAGTTCGTCGAGCTTCAGAAACAAAGGCTCGAGCTCGACTCGTGGCTCGGGAAAAGGCTCGACTGCGGGTTCGAGTTGAGCTCAACTCCGGGCTCGAGTTGAGCTCGACTCCGGGCTCGAGTTGAGCTCGACTCGCGGGTTTGAGTTGAGCTCGACTCGCATGGTGGATTGGGCTCGAGGTTAAGTGCTTAACTTATTTGGATTTTTGACTAATGAAACGAAAATTAAATGAATACATTATTATTGATTTATGGGTGTCTTAAGCTATTACGAGGAAAAGACAAATAAAAGTACAAATTGTAATGATGAAAGATAAGAATCAATATCTTGAATATTGCAATTTGCAACATTATAGTAATAAAAAAAATCCGTCTTAATAAGAGGCGTATATGATATACCAAACATTCCGAAACAAAATTAACTACAAAAGACAAAACAATATATTGAAACTAAATAAACTAAATCGATTTAGTTTATAGCTACTCCTTTCTGCATATTCACTCCGAAACCTTAGATGTGGTATTATATTGGAATTTAGATGTTAATTATCTAAGGTAATAAGACTAAACAATATATCGACCAAAAATTCTTCACCCAAAAATTTAAGGTAATATGACTAAATCATGATTTACTTTCTTTTTTATGATTAATAGGTATATTTGATTTAGGTAGCGGAAAGGAAAGTGTAGCTTTAAAATAATATCGAGCCACTCGCTAGCTATTCGAGCCGAGCCAGGTCTTGCTCGGCTCGAGTCATAAATGATCCGAGCCGAGCCCACACGAGTCGAGCTTTGACTGAGCCGATCTCGAACAGCTCGCGAGCTGTCTCGGCTCATTTACACCCCTACGGTATACCATCATTGTGGCCCTCCATATTGCAGCTCAATCTTTTTTATTCTGTATTTGTTTAGCTGGCCTATAACAAGTTAGCAACTCCAATTAGAGAAATGATGACGTTTGGGTTTACAATTGTAGAAAGGAAAATGAGAAAGAGAGAAGGGGGTCCTCTAAATTTACGAAAATAAACATTCACTCTTAGACCCTCCATTTAGAGTGGCAGGTTACTGAGCACAAATTAAACACTTCACTCCCAACGGAGGGTGTAAGAGTATTTTTTTTTCCCCAAATTTAGAATTATACTAACTCATCAATCCTAATGGCGGTTTTACTCTGTCTCAAAATGAGCCTTTATCCGAACCTACTTCAATCTCATTGTGTTAATTAATTAGTTTTCAAACCGACCAAAATGTTAATTAATTTATTTTTAAATATTATTTCGAAAAAAGAAAATCAGACTTTATTTAATTAGGTTTGCAACATGTTTATTTAGCTTTTTATTTGATCACGTCACATCAAATATTATTTAATCATTTGATTCCATGAATCAAATCAAATCAAATAATTAACCTACAAAACCTGGTTCAAATACAAATCAAATAACGATTTCCTATGCATATTCGACAAACTCAAGCCAAATGAAATAATGACTCCAAAATTTTTTGAAGTCAAATCAAATCAAATAATGCTATCATTCGGTCGATTCGGTTTGGTTACCACCCTAGTATCTATTTTGAAAAACAAAATCATGATTTTTAATTACTTTTGTATGAGAATCCTCCTAAAAGAAATGACATCTTGATCATACATAATACTCCCTCCTATTATAAGTTTTTCTTTCTGCCTTTTTTATATAGGTTATGTTACATACAATCCTTAGGGTGGTGTTTAAGCATTAAATATCTTCCAAAATTAGTATAAACATATAAATTAAAGAGCAAATTGCACATACATCTATGCAATTGATACAAGTATTAAGAATTTGTTTACTTTTTTAGTCAATTAGATACAACCCTTATGGTTGTATTTATCATTTTTCTTTTTATATTGGCATTAGTTTGCTTATCTTCCCTTTTTCCATGTTGAGTTGTACTTTTAATTAATTCTTTATATAAGTTAATGTAATCCCCTGAATTGGGTGATTGGTATTGCATTCAATATATAGCGTTTACAGAGATTACAGGAATCATAAAGATACAGCATATTCATAGAATAAGAAATATTCTCCTAATATCGAGGCAACAATATAACTAGCGTAACAATCTACTGTAAACTAGGCAACAATATAATTACGATATCTTCGATATCTATTATGCCCCCACAGTCAGAGCGGGAGGAGGACGGACGCTCAGGCTGGACCTGAACCGATCATATAGGTACCGGGGTAGACCTTTCGTGAATATATCGGCATATTGATATTCAGACGGGACATGTAGAACACGGACAAGGCCAACCCGAACTTTTTCGCGCACAAAATGAATATCGAGTTCAATGTGTTTAGTGCGTTGGTGTTGAACCGGATTATCAGAAAGATAGACAGCCGAAATATTGTCACAGTAGATGAGAGTAGCACGCCGCATGGGGAGATGCAGCTCGAGTAGGAGATTACGAAGCCAGCTAGTCTCGGCAACTGCATTGGCAACACCTCTGTACTCGGACTCAGCGGTGGAACGAGAGACAATCGACTGTCGTTTGGACGACCATGAAATAAGGTTGTCCCCAAGGAATACACAATATCCGGATGTCGAGCGACGAGAATCAGGGCAACCGGCCCAATCAGCGTCGGAATAGGGAGTAAGATGAAATGACCTCGAGATGCCTATATGAAGACCATGATCAAGCGTACCATTCACGTATCGGAGAAAACGTTTAAGGAAGGCTAGATGTGGCTCTCGAGGGTCATGCATAAATAAACATACCTGTTGTACTGCATACGAGATGTCAGGTCGAGTAAAAGTTAAGTATTGTAGAGCACCGGCGAGACTACGATAAAGTGAGGCATCAGTTACAGCGGGGCCAGACGACGGACTTAATTTAGATCCAGGCTCGACAGGAGTGCTAGTCGGGTTACAGTCAGACATGGAAGCACGGGCAAGAATATCCAAGGCATACTGACGCTGACATAAAAATAAACCATTGCTGTTACGGGTCACTGAAATGCCAAGGAACTGATGTAACGCTCCAAGATCAGACATAGCAAATTCATGCGAGAGCGTTGATATAATAGACTGGAGAAGGGTTGTAGAGGAGACCGTGAGAATAATATCATCAACATATAGTAACAGATAAGCAGTTTGAGACCCCTGCTGATGAATAAATAAGGACGGATCACAAATACTACCTCAAAAACCCTTTGATAAGATGTACGACGTAAATCGTTGATACCAAGCACGAGGTGCTTGCTTTAAGCCATATAGCGACTTACGGAGTCGACAAACATACCCCGATTTTTGTGGATCACGGAAGCCCGGAGGTTTATGCATATAGACTGTTTCAGCTAAATCACCATGAAGGAAGGCATTTTTCACATCAAGTTGGTGAATGGACCATTGTCGGGAAAGAGCAATGCTGAGGACTGTGCGAATTGTGGTGGGCTTTACAACAGGGCTAAATGTTTCATCACAGTCAATACCAACCTGTTGAGAGTTACCATTAGCCACTAATCGAGCCTTATATCGCTGCAAAGAACCGTCAGAATGAAACTTGTGGCGAAAGAGCCACATACACCGAACAATAGATTGGTCAGTTGGTCGAGGTACTAGTTCCCAAGTATTATTATTAATCAAAGCTCGGTACTCATCTACCATGGCGGCTTTCCAATTCGAATCCCGTAAGGCAATCAGGTGAGATTTAGAAAGAGGTGAGATGGGTGAAGTGGTGGTGTGAAGGTTCATATGGATTTTGGGCTTCAAGATACCGTGCTGGGCTCGGGTAGTCATGCGGTGAGACGGTGGTATAGGTGGAGGGGGTGGCGGTGGGGGTGTTATTGTGAGGGTGGGAGATGGGTCGTCGGGGGTCAGAGGCGTGGATGGGTTGGGGGTGGTAGGTTCGGTGGGTGTAGGTGGTTCGGGGGACGGGAATGATACGGATAGGAGGGGATTGGGGTCGGGGTCGAGGAACGAGTAGTCGGGGGAGGTGGACGTGGACGTGGACGTGGACGGGGACGGGGAAGACGCGAATGGGAAGACTGACTCGTCGAACGTGACATGACGGGAAATAATGAGTTTTCCCGTAGTGAGATCAAGACACCGATACCCGCGATGATTTGGTGGATATCCAAGGAAGACACACCTAGTGGACCGAGTTTGAAGTTTATGGGTGCGGTTAGCGGACAGATTTGGGAAGCAGAGACATCCGAACACTCGTAAGTGTGCATAAGATGGATGTCGGAGGAAGAGGATCGATGTAGGGGTACGATTTTGTATAGAGGAAGACGGAAGTATATTATGGAGATAAGCAGAAGCATGAAGGGCGTCAACCCAGAAGGTAGGTGGGAGAGACGCGTGACACAGGAGGACAAGAACAATTTCATTTAGTCGTCGAAGCATTCTCTCGGCTTTACCATTTTGTTGTGACGTTTTGGGACAAGAGAAGCGAAACGCAAGGCCATTTTGTGTGGCGAAGTTGTGAAATGGGGTATTATCAAACTCACGACCCAAATCACATTGAAAGCTTTTAATATCTCGATCAAATTGAGTTTTAATGAATTTCGTGAACTGTAAGAATTTTTGGTGAGTGTCGGATTTAAACTTAAGGGGAAAGACCCACACAAAATTCGAGAAGTCGTCTACTAGAACGAGATAGTATTTATAGCCACTTTTACTATGTATTGGTGATGTCCAAAGATTAGCATGAATTATATCTAACGGGGCAATGGACTCGGAAGTTGAAGCATAAAATGGTAAGCGTTTGTGTTTGCTTATTTGACATGACGAGCATAAATGAGACTGAGTTTTATTATTACAAGAAATACGACTCTGACTATTAAGTAAAGACAAAATATTTTGACCCGGATGGCCAAGGCGATCATGCCATGGAGCGGGTGCAGACGTTGACACAAAAACAGAAGGACTTGAAACGGACACGGGTGGAGACAATTTTGGAGATGTGGAAGATCTCCCCGACTACTGCTCCTCATAATCATATTTCCAGTCTTGAGGTCCTTCACAGAAAAACCATCGGGGTCAAATTCAACAGAAACGTTGTTATCTTTAGTGAATTGACGCGCAGATATAAGGTTTTTAATTATGGTCGGGGTATATAACACATTACGGAGGTGTAGGTCACGGTTCGGTAAATTTATTTGGGTCATGCCAGAACGGTGAATCGGAATTGAATTACCATTACCTACATAGATTGAGCGAACTGAGCTTAAATTAAACGGAGGTTTTAACATACCTGGGTCAGCAGTCAAGTGAGATGTGGCTCCTGTATCCATATACCACTGATTGTCCTCCGGATTGGATATAGATAGAGCATTGAAGGCTGACCCCACTTGAGTGAATTCCAAATCTGAGTTGGTTGCCAAGTGAGCTTGACCTGTGTATCTCGAATTCTATGATTTAGGTGACCGACGGGTCTGGTGTGTCGGAGCCCGGTTCTGGTATGTCGGCGCGCCCCATGGAGCCGCCCACCCCACCTGAGTCGGAAAGGGGCAGGGTGGTGGTGTCGGAGTCCAGTAACACGGTATCTGAGGGGCCCAGTAGGGCGCGGGTCCAGAGTATGCGGAGGGCGGCGCGTGCGTCGTCGGCTGCTGCTGCCGGCGGTAGTAGTTGTTGCTATGGCGACCACCCTGACCCCGGCCACCGCGACCCCTGCCAGATCTGTTCCCACCGCGGCTGGCCGATCTAGAACCAGGGGCGCGCGTCGGTGGTGCTTCTTCTGGGTCGCCGATTTTCGACGCCGGAGCGGCCAGCGCTGTCGGCGGCGAGTTTTCAGATCTGGAATTTTGTCGTTGCGCTTCCAATTGAAGCATGCTACGGGCAGTTTCGAAGTCGGGAAGCGTCTGATTGATGTATACCCCGACGGTGTCATTGGCGGTCGGTAGTCCCCGAACAAGTTGGAGAACGAGTCTTTGATCGTCAACCTTGCCCCCGACATCGGTCAACTAGGCAGCTATATCCTTCAATTTCTGACAGTATTCTTCAAGAGACGGAACTGATTCCAGAGTCAGGTTCTCGAATTCGTGTTCCAGCGCAGCGGCTCGGGAGCCCTTGTTATTCAAGAAATGATTCTTGAGACAGGTCCACGCTTGGTAAGCCGTGGTTGGCTCCTCAAGGATGCGTAGGAGTGGTCCTCGGAGATGGAGCCGTAGATCCATTGGACTACAACCGCATCGATTTTGAGCCACTCTCCGTAGGACGGAGCGGTTTCTGCCGGAGAAGCCGTTCCATCAATATGTTTTAGGACTTGGTACGCTCGTGCATGTAGTGTGAATAATTTAACCCAGTGATTATATGTTATTTTCGTGCCGTCGAGAACACGAACTTTGTGTTGAATGTTTGTGATGCTGTAAACAGGATGAAGGCTGTTTTTCGAGTTTTTGGATGATGAAGAGTCATCTCCTGCCATTGGCACACGTGGGAAGTTTTTTTTTTTTTTTGAGATTTTCACGCTTGGTTCGAAAACCAAAGCTCTGATACCATGTAAGTTAATGTAATCCCCTGAATTGGGTGATTGGTATTGCATTCAATATATAGCGTTTACAGAGATTACAGGAATCATACAGATACAGCATATTCACAGAACAAGGAATATTCTCCTAATACCGAGGCAACAATATAACTAGCGTATATACAATCTACTGTAAACTAGGCAACAATATAATTACGATATAGATATCTATTACTTTTTTTTTTCTTTAGGCACAAACCTTACCATATTTTCACTTTATATCACACTTTTTATTACTTTGATCAATTCTTTATTTCTTTCTTATTTCTTATGTAAAAAAAAAGGAAGAAAATACTAAACAAATTGCCTTTATCTAAATGAATGGATCAATACGAATTAATAAAAACATATGGTGTAAAAGAACAGACATACGGATCCGAGTATATTATCATTTCATGTGTATCAAAATATATATTAATAAATATATATATATGCATGCAACATACGTACGTATACAGACGATGATGACACACATGATACATCAGTCACATACTAGCTAGCTCTAGTAATTAATAATACTCGGTAATTTACACTTTCATGTCTACTCTTTAATGCTTCACTTCAACAGTCATAAACCAACTGGCCACCTAGTAACAAAAGTAACAGTAAAAAAAAGAAAAAAAAAAAGAAGGAGAAATAGCAACAAAAAAAAGGTCCAAATATTTGAAGTCCTATGTTTTGATCTAGAAGAGTTCAGCAGCAACACATGCATCATCTAAGGGCATGTCAAGCAAATTTGTATGATCTTGACTCATCAAACCCTCGTCAAAGAGCCACTTCTCTAGAAGAGAAAGCGGGGGCGCTGCTTCGGCTGCGATGCATGGCTTGCTCTCCTCCTCCACCATCTCCATCGAGGTGTCGCCTGAGGCAGTCGCATTGGAAGTGTTGGAGTTGGTGTTGAGGTTGCTGAAGAGGGAGTTAAAACCCTGCTGGTTATTATTGTTTTCTTCCTTGGTCCAATATAATTTGTTTTTTTTGGTATTATTAATGGTGCTTTTACCATTAATATCAATATTATTAGTGTAATTGGAAGAGGAGGAGTTTTGGGTTGACTCTTGAGGTGACTTGGGCGAGGGCTTTGGGACGATCCAATTTTCGAGCAGTCGGGCGATGTTCTCGGTGCTAGAAGCGTAAGCTGATGGTTGTTGGGTCGGGTTTGGTTCGGGTTTGTCAATGGATAGGGCTTCACATAGGGCTTGTTTTGCCAAGTGGATATCAGTTTGGAGCCTTCTTTCCCATTGCCCCTTGTTGCTGTTGTTGTTGTGATGAGACGATGATGAGGTGGAGGTAGAAGAGTTATTTGAGGAAAACCCTTCTTGGGAATGTGTTGTTTGACCATCTTGCCCCTCTCCTCTCTTGTTCAGTTTTTTCTTTAGGTGGGTATTCCAGTAGTTCTTTATATCATTGTCTGTCCTTTGTGGAAGGTAGGATGCTATTGCTGCCCATCTGTGATAGATAACAAGAGTATTCACGTCAGTTTCATTTACTACAACAAAACAAAACAAATTGTAAAGAGGGAGTAGTATTAATTAGGTATACCATGCACTACAGCACTAGATATCAAAAATCTATTACTTCATCTTAATTTGTATGCATACATGTATGTAGTGTAAATCTTGTAATATATGTGACCACTGACCTCATAACATGGACGTATTTTTCATGTATGATTTCTTTAATATTCTTCATATTTTTTCAGCTGTAAGGACTGACTTCACATTTTCACTAAGTCTCCCTTCAAGATTTTTCAAAATATAACTGAAATGTAAATTCATACGAGTATCAAAGCTCTCTTCATAATGAATGTTATACTTATAGTGTCATTTTATAGTTTTCTAATCAATATATACTCCTATATATATATATATATATATATATATATAGGGATAATAATTTTAAAAAAAAATTGAATTCAAAGATTCACCTCCTAAAATAAAAGCCTCAATTATTTATTGTGTAAGTTGTGTGAGAGGTCGTTTTTTTTTTTGCTAAGTTAATGAGAAACGTAGGTAGAAAAAAAAAACTAAATTAGGAGAACTCATCGTTATGTAAGAGAGAATTATTTCTCGTTAACGCTAATAAAAAACCATTCCTTTTAAGTTTTTAATTTGTCTGATTTAAGAATGGACGAGTAATTAATATGACTTGAATCAATTTTGAGAATCAACTTTTGCGATTTCCAAACAAAAAAAACTTGGATATTGCACGGATAAAAAAATGTAATGTTTAAATAACCTTTTTAATCATATATATAGATAAATACGAAGGATTACTTCGTATTGTTATTAATATTAATTTCTTTGATTTTCTTTTATCTTCCCACTTTTTAATAATAATCGGATAGAGGATTATATTTAAATAGGAAGATAAATTTAAACTTAAGGAAGTATTAGATTATATCGATCTAATAAAAAAAAATATACCACTATTGTGTACGAGTATTAGGTTAAAAAAAAAAAATTACTCTTACTTGGAAATATTCCGAATTAGTTAATTGAATTACCTATTTCCCAAGAGCGCTTGAAGGTGGATAATCATCTTTTCCTCTTGCTCGGTGAAGTTGCCTCGTTTAATACCCGGACGCAAATAATTAGTCCATCTCAGTCTACAACTCTTACTGCATCGTCGTAAACCTAAAAATAAAAAACAAAAACAAAAAAATGTTAGTATTCGAATTATAAAAGCATGTTATTTCATTAACTCTACAACATGAACAAATGACATGATCACATGAAACTAAAAGAAAAAAAGATTAACTTTAGCAGGGTGCCAGCTGCATGGAGCTAGCTAGGGCAATAAATACGCACAATTTATTGATCACCAACCCACTAAATGAACCCAATTAAAGCTGTCGACCGATCAAGATCAACAAAATAATAACGGGCAAATAAATAAAAAGTTACCCCTAGTCCAGTTCACTTGAATGGGTAAAAGCACTTTTCACATATATATATATATATATTCAAATTAGGTCGCAATAATCCGGTGAACTGAAGAGAATATTCATCAAAAAGAATGAATATACTCCACACAAGTATAAAAGTTTACATAAAACCGTATTACATGCGATTATGAGACCTATCATGTCCAAGCTCTAAAGGGTTCTTAGTTCTAACTTTTCCGTCTCAGTTATTTGTTTAATTTTCATATTATTTGTGAGTATTTTTTAATAAAAATTAAACAAAAGACGGAGACGGTAGGTAATAAAAAAGAGAGAGCATATATATACCAGTATTAGTAGGAACAGCTCTCCAATTACCAGGACCATGCTCTTGAATATAAGAAACCAAGATTATATCTTCTTCAGGAGTCCATGGACCCTTTTTCACCCCTACTTTATCACAACAAGGTGGTCTTCCCATTTTTTTTTTTTTTTAAATCTCTAATTATATATGGATTATTATATACTAACTAAGTCTTATCTTAATTTAATTTAGGAGATGATTTGCAAGAAAAGAAAAGAAGATGGAGTGTTGATCAATCTGATCTCTTTAATTAAACTAGCTTAATTAGGTTTCTACTAAAGTAGTACTCCGTACTGAGTTGTGGAAGAACTAGTAGTACTAGATAGTGTGATTGTTTTGTGAGAGAAAGTAGTAGTGTTGCTACTTGTTGTGATTTTGTTAATGAGTTGGGGAGTTTTTATTTGGGGTTAAAAGAAAATGGAAGGAAGACAATGGTCCAACACTAGGGTACCCCTCCGGTTATATATAATAATCCTTTCATCCAATCCAATCTACCTAGCTATGCATTTATAATTTGACCTTAAGAATAATTTAAATTAAATATAACACATTTATTGAAAAAAAAATACATTTTCAATTATTGTAAAACAAGATTTCATAAAATAATATTGGGAAAATGATAAATAAAACCTGTATTTAAAAGTTTAAAAGAGGAAATAAATTATCGATAATTATATTAATTTAATCGATCCATATGTAATTTTTTCTTTAATTTATAAGTTTATTTCAAATTTGGAGGATATTAAATGTTCATCTTAAGAAATGTATTTAACATAATCCGTTAATATTTGCAACATAAAATTATAATGGAAAAAAAAAATGGGTTAAGGGCTCGTTTGGAATGTGATTAATTATTCCGGGGTAATAGAACAAAAATGAACTAGAAAATGACGGAAAGTAGTAATGATACTAAGCAGAAATGGAGAAAATTAGGGAAATCTAGCTTATTTGGGGAATTATTACTCCCCTCTCCCCCAAGTAATGCATGGTAATTATTCCCCCCTCATATCCATTTTACACTATAAAATGTCACAACCGAGTGACAAGCTCATTCATTTTTAGTTCATTTTTGCTCTATTACCCCGGAATAATTACCCCATTCCAAGCGAACTCTAAGTGTCTTTTTACGGACCATAAAATCAAGAAGAGACGTTATCTCAATAACTTACTCCGTATTACATTTATTGAGACAAATTGATGTAACAATTGTATCTAAAATAATAAAAATAGGTACGTTTAATATAAAGTATACAAATAAAGATGATCACGATCTACAATAAAAGGCGTACGTTTGTGATAAAACAAGTAGAAAATGAAATTATCATTTTCAGGGACACCTAGTATTAAAAAATACAGTATATGATAACACATAAAGAGATATAGAAAATTCATCTTTCATTAACTTATTTAAATATCGTCTCTTCGTATAATTTTTGTAAAAATTAAAATGAGTAGATTGAATTGAATGGCCTGATCACTTATTAAAAAGAGATGGAGTACTAGTTGAGTAGGATATAAGGCTTTAGATTTCAAGAATTTTTAGTGTCTCATCCTATAAGTTACATCAAAATTGAATTAAATTGTGACACGAGATAACATTATAAAATATGACAGCTAATTTGTTCTTTATATGATATATAGAAATAATTTTAAGCATTATACATTCAAGTTGGTTCACATTTATATCAAGTTAAAATCATCACATGAACCATTTGACCTAAAATTGATTAAGTCTTTTGGACAAGACAAGCCATTTAGCTAACAAGTTTAAAATAGTACTGTATTTCGGTCACAAATGATACTATAGCTAGTAACTCAAATCAAAATTTTAAGTAAATGTCACCTAAAATAGTAACTCAAATAAAAATTTACGTCAGGGGGTCACAAATTCGTTTAATTAATTAATAAAGAAATATTTCGATAAAAAAACACTAAAATATAAGACTTTCTTATAAAATTAGGGTGAATGAATAACGTTAAATACAGTCCATAGGATTGTATTTAATCATTTAAAACCTTCTAAATGTGGTACGAACTTGAAAATTGAAGACTAAATTACAAATTTATCGATGCAATTTTATTTACAGTATCATTTTTAGTCTCTTAAATACGTGTACAGATTATACAGTTTTAAGGATTATATTTATCATTTTCCATAAAATTATTGGTAATTTCAAATTTATTTGACGGTCCTACTATTTTTGAAGCAAAATAAAGTCAATTGCAAATTGGTAAAAGGTTGTCAAACCAATACATGAAACTTAACATCGTATTTACTGACATTTACTTAGATGCAACAACTAATTAAAAAGGTTGGCAGGTGCGATAAATAAAAATGATAGTATAGCTAGTAATTAGTTTTACGCGTATAGTAATAATAGTAATATTAATAGTGAGTACTTCGTAGTAAAGAGTATGGGAGTAGTAGAGGAGTAGTGTATACTATAGCCCAAATTCTTGCGGCAGAATTATTCGTCACAAATTTATAACGTGTTAAATACGATTTGTTTACAAAGAAAAGATAAAATATTATAAAAGTACATAAATTATCCTTCTTCATAAATGGAGAGTATTTGATCAGTTATAACAAAATGACGAATATCTCCGTTACAAGATAAAAGATAGCGGAGTGACTGTGGAAGAAAAGTGACAGACTAAATACTACGCTGACTTGGAGAGTGAGAGGAAGGGTTGTCTTGAAACGAAAGAGTCAAATGGAGACAGCAAGAGCATTTACTCCTCTGGTTTGAAAAAGTCAGCTTTGCTATTGATCTGAGCTGCTTCACCCAACCGCGTGGCATTCAATTCGTTTCTCTTTACTTTTTTCCTTCAACTCATCGTCTTTAATTTAATTTAATTTAATTTATTTTTGATTTAATTAGGGCAGCAATAAAAAGAAGAGCTTTTGGTTGGTAAAAGGACAATGTTTAAATCAATCCCAATTTACCTGGCTTCCTTTGATATTAATACATCGTTGACCTCTTTCGATTCTACTTAAATGAAATGAATGAGCCCCCTCCCTCAATAATGCTGTACGATCCCAGCAGATCACTACTTCATTTTAATTTGAGTTGCGAACCTATACTATACTGGAGTAGTATACTATACATTCTAGACTTGGTCAGGCTCCTCATCATACTCGATCAACTCGGACTTAGATTCCACCAATGGCTAGCACTCACGTAAAATCAATTACTATAGCAGAATATGTAGTCACAACCATTTACTCACTTAGGCTGGCTTGTTCCCATGTTGATAGCTAAACTCCTTTGTTTTTAGGCCGCTGAATCATACTCCCTCCGATTTTTTATAATTGAAACATATTTGTTTTAAGGTAGTTTCACTAGAATTATCGCATTCCTATAATGGTATACTTTTGTTAGTGGTGAGACCCACCATTCACATTCACAATCTTATTCCATGTGCAAAAAACAAATGTTGCAATTTCAAAGAATCATGAGATGTATTAGACTCGACTCATGTTTAATCTCAAACTATGCAAGATAAATTCGCATTAAAATGTCCTAATGTTCTATTCTTTTGGTGTAGCCGTTGAGTTTAGCTAGTAGGGTACTAAATTACCAATATCGGGGTCCTTGGGCCTTACTAATAACAATAATGAAAGGTCAACCAAACTAAAATAATAGATGGACAAGATCACAAGTCATCCACCACAAAGAACAAGCGCTCATATGTAACAGTTTAAGAGTTTAATACCAGTCCGTAAAATTCACTAGTCTATAATATCAAACTGTGATATGCATGTATTCGTATTTAAGATTTGAAGGTAATAACAAATTTAAGTGGCGTTGTTAGAGTTATGTGCCCTCTCAAGTTAAGAAAAAATTGACTTGTGTGATACCTATTAAAAGTTAAAGAAAAAGTAAGTCCCCTCTAGGATTTATGTTGTGCGGAAGCTAACAAACACGGCAATAATAAAAAGAAAGAGACCAATATTTAACGTGGTTCACTAACAACTTGTTAGCTACGTCCACAGGCGAAGGGAAAAACTTTTACTATGTCGAGAATGCAAATTACAGACTCGTATGAGCTCTCTCTAAGTAAAGATTTAAGAGACTCAAATATTTTTGGATGAATTCTAAGGTGGAGGGGAGACTCCTATATATATGAAAAGTATCCCCTCACCTTTCTTAATCTTTCGAAGTGGGACAAAAATACAATATATATGTTGTACATGAACCACACTTTCCTAGCTATCTCCTTAGATGTGGGACAAACCACCAAATTATTAGGAAATTCCAACTTCAAGTCACATATTCTAACAATTCTCCACCTTGACTTGAACGATCGCATCTTTCAACGGTCTTCAGTCAATTGTCGTTTTTTCTCCCTTCCCTCGGTTGTCTTTTTCACCCAAGACACTACGTAGGAAATGATACCTTACATCAATGTGTTTGGTTCTTACATGATGCACCTGATCCTTAGCAAGACATATAGCACTTAAGCTATCACAGTACACAACTGCTTGATCACAAGATCGCTAACTAACCCTTTCAACCAAATACCCTCCTTGGCCGCTTCAGTCAAAGCCATGTACTCAGCCTCTGTTGTTGACAAAGTAACAGACGACTGTAGAGTAGCCTTGCTTCCAGCTAACAATAGATCCACCAAGAGTGTATACGTAGCCAGTCATCGATCTTCTACCGTCTACATCTACTGCATAATCAGAATCAGAATAACCCGTCACCAAACACGTTGTATCACACCCATATATGAGACCGACATCTGTCGTTCCCCTCAAATAGCGGAATATCCGCTTAACTTGTTGCCAGTGTTCGCGGCCAGGTTGAACCATAAACCTGCTTACAACACTAACAGCATGCCCTATATCAGGCCTCGTGCAAACCATAGCGTACATCAAGCTATCAACTGCACTAGCATACGGAACACCTGACATGTATGTCTTCTCAGCTTCAGTTTGAGGTGCAAAAGAATTAGATAACCGAACATTCGCAGCCGATGGAGTGTTTATAGGTTTCGCGACACTCATCCCAAACCTGGATAAAATCTTCAAAATATAAGTTTTCTGTGACAAGAAAAGCTTCTTCTGAACCCGATCTCTATAAATCTTCATGCCGAGAATTTTCTTAGCTGCTCCTAAATCTTTCATATCAAACTCGGAACTGAGAAGTACCTTGAGCTTTTGAACATAAGACATCTTCTTCGCAGCTATGAGCATATAATCTACGTATAGAACCAAGTATAAATACGAACCATCCTCCATTTTGTTATGATAAACACAACAATCATAAGGACTTCTATTGTAGCCATGCCCTATCATAAAGCTGTCAAACTTCTTGTACCACTGTCTCGGCGATTGTTTGAGCCCGTATAAAGACTTCTTTAACTTACAAGCATAGGCTTCTTTTCCCAGAATTTCAAACCCCTCTGACTGACTCATCAAGATATCTTCCTCTAACTCCCCGTGAAGGAAAGCTGTCTTCACATCCAGTTGTTCTAGTTCTAGATCATAATGAGCGACCATCGCTAAGAGAACTCGAATAGAAGTGTGTCGCACTACAGGAGAAAAGATCTCATTGTAGTCAAATCCTTCTTTCTGACTAAAACCTTTCGCGACTAGACGTGCCTTGTATCTGATGCTTTCACTCTCTGTTGTTCCTTCTTTCTGTTTGAATACCCACTTTCAACCAACCACCTTTCTGCCTTGTGGCACCTTAACTAGCTCCCATGTCTTGTTCTTGTGAAGAGACTTCATCTCCTCACTCATAGCAGTGATCCATTGCGCAGAATCACCACTAGAAACTGCTTCTCTATAAGATAGTGGCTCAGATGACTCAATTTCGTCAGCTACTTGTAGTGCATATCCCACCATCTTTTCAGCATAGCAGTTTTGGGAACGAATTCTTCGCCCCTATATCTCTTTGATCAACCTACTAGGCTCTCTTATTGTTCGTTTAGGGCGCCCATCAGAAGCCTCTGGTTCATCAACACTGGACCCTTCTAGTTGACTTTCTTCCCCAGCCGGAGTAGCCTCTGGAGCTTCTTCTGTAACTTGGATCGATGTTCCTGGTAACAACACGGCTGGCGCTATATCTGGCTCCACCTGTTTCTCGAGACTATCATTATTGTCTTGACTTGTTGAATTTATCGGAAGACACAAACATAGAGCTTTCATCGAAAGTGACATCCCTGCTAAGGATGACGCGGTTCTCTGACGGAGACCAAATGCGGTATCCCTTAACTCCATCTCCATATCCCATAAAGCAACCCTTTTTGGCTCGCGGCTCTAGCTTTCCCTCATTTACATGATAATAGGCAAAACAACCAAAAACCTTCAGACATGAATAATCAGTATCTTTACCAGACCATACCTCATAAGGCGTCTTGCAGTCAATCCCCGTATGAGGTGCACGATTTATCAAGTAACAGGCCATCTTCACAGCTTCACCCCAAAACTTCCTAGTCAACCCTGCATTGGAGAGCATGCACCGAACTCTCTCAAGCAACGTCTGATTCATGCGCTCTGCAACACCGTTTTGCTGCGGTGTTCCCCTAATTGTGTGATGCCTAGCAATCTCATTATCCTTGCAAAGCTCATTGAACTTAGACAAATAAAATTCCAGACCATTATCCATTCGTAGCCTTTTGATCTTCTTTCCCGTTTGATTTTCCACCAACGCCTTCCACTGAATGAAGGTTTTAAGGACCTCACTCTTGTGCTTTAACAAATAAAGCCACGTGTACCTGGAGAAATCATCTATAAAGGTGACAAAATAGTGAAAACCTCAAATACCTTCTACGCGAGCAGGACCCCAACAATCTGAATGGATATAATCAAGCGTTCCCTTGGTAGTGTGAACCCCTTTGCCGAACTTAGCACGATGCTTCTTCCCGAACACACAATGCTCGCAGAAACTAAATTTCTTCATCTTATACCTACCCAGAAGATCCCTCTTGGATAATATCTGCATCCCTCGTTCACCCACGTGACCAAGTCGCATATGCCATAACTTAGTCTTCTCTGTGTGACGATCCTCTGACGCTACAGCTGCAGAACCTGTCAACGTCATACCTTGCAATAAATACAAGGTATTTCTCTTGATACCTATAGATATCACCTTGGAATCCTGCATAACGTTCAATGTCCCATCTGAACCCGAAAAAGTGAAACCCCTTTCATCTAGAACACCAAGAGATATCAAATTTTTCTTCAACAAAGGAACATGTCTTACGTCAGTTAAAGTACAAATCATACCATCACATGTTTTAATCTTGATTGACCCTTTTCCAGAAACTTTGCAGAAAACACCATTTCCCAAAACAACATTACCACCATTAAAGCTCTCATAAGTGGAAACCCAATCACGATGTGGACACATATGATATGAACAACCTGAGTCTAAAACCCATTTGTCGGAAGGATGTTGAACCTTATTGACAGTTAAGGCTATATCATCCTCCGAATCATACTTTTGACCCTGGACAATGGCTGCAGTTGAAGGCTTTTTCTTTGGACAATCAGCTTTCCAATGTCCTGGTTCCTTACAAATGTGGCAAAGTTCATTTAGGCTTGGTCCCTTAGGTTTAGATTTAGACTTATTCTTCTTCTTACCTCCTTAACCCTTCCCCTTGGATGTATTAACTACTAACCCCACATTATGACTTTCACCCACATCAACGGTGGCTTTTTGACGCAACTCCCTAGTGTGAAGGGCCGACTTCACCTCTTCAAGGGTCAAGGTTTCTTTCCCAACAACAAATGACTCAACAAAATTTTCATACAAGTTGGGTAATGAAACAAGCAGTATTAAGGCAGCATCCTCATCCTCGACCTTAACATCTATATTACGTAAATCAAGCAATATAGTATTTAATCTATCGAGATGATCTGTAAGGGACATACCATCTTGCATTCGGAGGCTAACAAGTGTTGCTTCAAAAGCAACTTGTTGGTGAGTGACTTCGTCGTAAACAAAGACTCCAACTTTGATCAAAGCCCCATGGCAGTATCTTCGTCAGCAACTTCGGTGATGACGTCATCCGCCAAACATAACAAAATGGTGGAGTGAGCCTTCTCCTTCATCACCTCCAATTCGGCAGCTGTGATGCTCCCCTTTGTAGGTTCTGCTCCCTCGGCTGACACTGTAGCCTTGAGCTACCTTGAGCTCTGATACCAGTTTGTTGTGCGGAAGCTAACAAACACGGCAATAAAAAAAAGACCAAGATTTAACGTGGTTCTCTAACAACTTGTTAGCTACGTCCACAGACGAAGGGAAAAACTTTTACTATGTCGAGAATGCAAATTACAGACTCGTATGAGCTTTCTCTAAGTAAAGACTTAAGAGGCTCAAATATTTTTGGATGAATTCTAAGGTGGAGGGGAGACTCCTATATATATGAAAAGTATCCCCTCACCTTTCTTAATCTTTCGAAGTGGGACAAAAATACAATATATATGTTGTACATGAACCACACTTTCCTATTTCCTCAGATGTGGGACAAACCACCAAATTAGGAAATTCCAACTTCAAGTCACATATTCTAACAGTTTCCTTCGGTAGCCACGGTTATATATGGTCCCTAGGATTGTCACCTATGACAGGCAGGTGTGTAGTGTGTTCTCATAATTATTTTTCTTGGATCGGCTTACAATCAGTCAGTTTATGAATCTCAAACTATTACCAAAGTTTTGCTCGATCAGATGAACTTATTGAACCGAACCCGGGTTATCAATTTAAACGAGGCCAGATAGCGGGAGGAGAAGGATGATCGTGATCGTGGGAGGGAGGTGGAGTTGGAGTGGGTTGTCACGGGGAGGAGGAAGTGGAGGCGGCAGAAACACAACGGTATGTTATGGATCGTTTATTGACAAAAAGACATGTCAATCTTAAAGTTGTACGTGATCGATACAAGGGGTGTTAACGAGCCGAGCACGAGCTTTGCCTTGCTCGAGTCGTGCTCATTAAGCAAAATTCGATCTTGAACCGATCTCGAGCTTACCCGAGCTCGAAAAAATTGTGCTCGCAAACAAGCTTGCGAGCTGAAATGCGAGTTCGAGCCGAGTTCGCGACTAACTCGAGCCTATATATAACTATTAAATTTACATATTTTTTCATTGATGTATTTTGATAACTTGGGATCCGAAAACATATACAAGCATATTAGGCAAATCAATAGAACATGTTACATGGCGAAAATAAAAGTATTATTAATATTTTATTGAATAAGAGCAAAATATTAACTAATCACATTATTTCGAGTTGCTCGCAAGCTTTTCGAGCCCAACCAATGGTTGCTCGTCTCGACTCGTCATGTTGTCGAGCCGAGCCAAGTTTTGACCAAGCCGAGCTTTGACGAGCCGAGCACGAGCTTTGCCTTGCTCGAGTCGTGCTCATTAAGCAAAATTCGAACTCGAGCCGATCTCGAGCTTACCCGAGCTCGAAAAAATTGTGCTCGTAAACAAGCTTGCGAGCTGAAATGCGAGTTCGCGACTAACTCGAGCCTATATATAACTATTAAATTTACATATTTTTTCATTGATGTATTTTGATAACTTGGGATCCGAAAACATATACAAGCATATTAGGTAAATCACTAGAACATGTTATATGGCGAAAATATAATTATTATTAATATTTTATTGAATAAGAGCAAAATATTAACTAATCACATTATTTCGAGTTGCTCGCAAGCTTTTCCAGCCCAGCCAGTGGTTGCTCGTCTCGACTCGTCATGTTGTCGAGTCGAGCCAAGTTTTGACCAAGCCGAGCTTTGACCAACCCGAGCTCGAGTTGCTCGCGAGCTACCTCGTCTCCTTACCACCCCCTAATCGATACTACGTGGACGGTTTGGAGGACCAAGGCCACTGTGGTGGGGAAGGTAATGGAAAAAGTGAAAAATATCTTCACCTTCAAATCCGGGGACGAATCTGATAAGGAGAGAGTATATGAAAAAGCAACCCCAGCAAAGCAACTCCAGCACTTTGAAAGGCACATGCTTATCGTTGTAAATCTCGATGATGACGTCATCCCATAGAGGCACCTCATTTTTCTTTTCTAAATGAGCCTAAATTTACGACCTTTCTATTATGGGAAGCGGTAATGTGGAGAACATAGTAAATATTTACAATGTCCTAAGGTCTTTCGTCACGATAGATGATTTGGTTAACCCGAACATTGACAGATCAATGCGAATTAGGCTCATGATTGACGTGTATAAGGATTTGACGGAGTCCATTATCATGAGGAACAAGGGAGGATAGTCATGGATAGCGCGTGTTATGTATGAGAGCCTTCCTCTCTTCTTTTATGTGTTTGGCCATCTGATCTAGGCTATGGAGAGAAAGACTATCGGGAGCGAAAAGAGTTGGTTGGGGAGGAAAGAAAGTATGGATAATGGATGAAAGCTTCCCCTTGTAGAGTGACTTGTACAACCTAAGGTGAACACTTAGGTAATCATGCTAAATGCTCAAGAAAACTTTTCGATGAAGAAGATGTGCTAAAGGAAGAGGAGAAAGTGTTAAGTAAGATGGTGGAATTATTGAGGGGTGTTTCCATGGGGAAGTGAGGCCCAAATCAGCAAACGAGGAGAGCTAATAAACAGGAACCTAGTGAGCAGCGATGAGCAAAGTCGTACTTCAAATGATGGGTACTTGGAGGAAATAGCTTTTGAGTCCGAGACTTTGCACAAAAACGAGACTACCCAAGTTATTGAAATAGACTTCGCACAAAATCGAGACTATCTAGGTTATTGAAAGAGATAGACGCAAAAAAACTTTCAAAGCTGTGAGAAAGGGTGGAGGAAACAGTGGGGCTGAAGGGGGGTATGGTCAGATCGAGGATGAAGATAGTAACGTAGGGCGAAAACGTGGCAGAGAAGTGGAAGGTGACCAGGATATGAACTTTGACACAATGAATAAGCGACCATATGGATGGGTATGAGGTGATAGGATGATCACTAGAAAATCTAACCCAATTTGCGGCGGATTTGTCTGACGCAAATAAGCCAAATCCGACGCAAATTTCTACTTCCGTCGGACTTGCCGACGTAAAACTCTGCCATGTTTTTTGACGCAAATAAGGTTTTTTGTGTCGACAAATCCGACGCAAATGTCTTTGCATCGCCGTCGGATAATTTGACGTGGCTTTTGAGGGTCAAACCACCTAGTCAACGTCCTTTGCGTCGGATTATCAGACGCAATATCTAACTTTCGTCGACATTGCGTCGGATAATCCGACGGAAATGGCGTTGACTGGTTGGCCTCTGCGTCGGATTATCCGACGCAATGTCGACAAAAGTTGGATGATGCGCAGTTGGCGACAGGGAATTTATTTTGGCGTCGGCTTATCCGACGCGATTCCAACGATTGCGTTTGGTTTGCATCGGCTAAACCGACGCCAACGTCGTGCATGTGCTCCCCAATTTCGTCGGATATTCCGACGCAATATTCATTTTAAAAAAAAATGTTTTCGTTTGTATTCAGCTCCCCAAATGCGCAACAAACAAACAACTTGCAATACATATATACAACTCCTACAAACAACCACAACAGCAGCACATCCGCCATAAAACTCACCCGAAACTCCAATAAAAGCTCACATACATATCTTCTTCACAAAGCTCCATAAAACTCAACAAATCTAAACCAGGATACTGATATAGAAAATGAAAATATATTACAAAGAACGTGTGCTGGTTCACAATTCTATCTAGGAGTTAGTGACTTAGAAATATATACATAACCATAACCTAAAAAGGTACCAAAAAGAGACGGACTACCTAAGCAAGGGGCTGAAGCTGCGAAGATCCAAAGGGATGACCATTGTCGTTGTTGTCATCGCCCCTGCTAGTACGTGATCCACCGCTGCAGCTTTCAGTCTCAATATCCCACCTTTCCCTCATCATCTCTATGAACTTGTCTTGCTCCTTAGCTCCAACCTCTTCTGTTGGGATCCTATTATCTCTTTTAATGTATGTAGGCGCTATTCTTATTTCTTCAAGTTTTCTTGAATGCGCTCGTTAGCTGTACGTTCTTGGGAGGTGCCGGTGGAGAAGTACATGTCCGCAGATGGGCCTTTACCACGACTACTACTCTACTATTACTATTACTAATACTCCATGATTATTACTTCATTACTACTTCTCAATTACTCTAATCTTCTACTACTACTACTACTACTACTACTACTAATACAACACTAACACAATTTCTATTACTAATACTACTACTATAATACTCCAAATACTATCCTCATTACTCCACTAATACTCCAAAATACTCCACTAATACTCCAAATACTCCACTAATAATCAAATATCCACTAATACTCCACTACTACTATAGTAAACAAAATCTAATATAATTAACAACATAATTAACAACATAATTAACAATTATCAATTACCCTCTAACATAATTAACAACATAATTAACAATTACCAATTATCGTCTAACATAATTAGCAATTAACAAAATCAAAAATCATACCTGAGATGCTTGGGTGGGTTCGCGCCGGAGGGGGTGGGATTCGTCAGGGAGGCCAGAAGCGTCGCCGGTGTGGCTGCCTTTGCCGGAGGGCCAGGGTTCCCCGGGGGAGGAGAGGGGAAACCTAAGTTTAGGTTGAGATTTGGGGGTCGGGTTAGGGTGGGTTCGCGTCGGAGGGGGTGCGGGGAGGGAAGTGTCACCGGTGTGGCGGTCTTCGCCGGAGGGGGTGGGGTTCGCCGGGGGACGGAGGGGAAACCTAGGTTTAGGTTGAGATTTGGGGGTCGAGTTTGGGTGGGTTCGCGCCGGAGGGGGTGAAGTTCATCGGGGAGGGAAGTGTCGCCGGTGTGGTGGCCGTTCGCCGGAGGGGGTGAGGTTCGCCAGGGGGTCGGGCAATCGCCTAAGATAAGAAAGGGGAGAGGGTCTTGTTTGGTTTGCAGATCTGGAAAACAAGTCGCGTCTTTTTTTTTAAGTTAGAAAACTTTGCGGCGGATTAGCCGTAGCAACGTTTGTCGCAAATTTAAATTTTGCGACGGCTAATCCGACGCAAAATTCGTTGACTGGTTGCGTCATATGATGGGTTGACTCGACGGACGAACGTCGGATTAGCCGAAGCAAAGTCTGGATTTGGGTCGGATTTGCGTCGGCTAATCCGCCACAACTCATTGACATAAAATTGTTGGCGCCTATTCCAAGGTGCCGGATTGCGTCGTTTAGTCTGATGTAAAAAATTAGCGACGGGTTATCCGACACAATCCGACACACCATCAATACTTGCATCGGTTATTTCATCTGACACAATTTGTCTGCCGCAATTTCCTTTGTTTTTAGTAGTGTGATGAGACCAAAAAGTAGCGGAGGCTGCTGTTGAACAACATCGCAAAGAACAATGAAAATCTTAAATTGGAACTGTCAAGGGATGGACAATCCCCTAACAGTTAATACCCTCGAAGATCGATGCTGGAGGGAGGACCCAAAAACATCATTTTCATCGTGGAAATGATGATTAAGGCAGGTGAGTTAGAGAAGGTTAGGAATAAATATGGATTTAGTAAATGTATTTATGTCAAGAGATCAGAGGTCCGGAGGATTAGGGTTGTGGTTGAGGAATATAGAAGCGGAACTAGTTACGTATGATAATCATCATGTGTGCATTAATGTGAAGAATAACGAAAAGAGATCCACATTGAAAGTTATTGGAGTTGACGGATGGCCACGTGCGAGTGAAAAACACAAAACATGGGATTTTATCTGACATCTCTACATTGACAATTTTACTCTTTGGATAGTTTTTTTAGATTTCAACGAGATTTTGAGCTCACATGAAAAATAGGGGGAGTGGCTCTTGGGGATAAGGAAATGAATGTGTTTCACAAATCGTTACTCGAGTGCAACCTCAATGATATGGACTTTCATGGAAACATCTTCACTTCGCAAAGGGGAAGAGTGGTAGCGCAGGTGATAACAGATAGCCTTGATCAAGTTATGGCAAGCATAGAGTGGAAACAATTCTACCTGGAAACGCGTGTTCGACATCTACCTATCTATGCATCTGATCATGCTCCAATTATAATAGAAAAAAACAAAAGACGAGGATGGAGTGGACGGAGAAGACGAATCAGTTTTGAGGCGATGTTGATTGTGGTTATCGAAACTAGGCTGTCGGGATGTAAGCAGAAAAGCGTGGGGAGATAGAAGGTGGAAGGATCGATGAGAAAGTGGGGCGTTGTGCGCTCACGTTGGCTAGCTTGGACAAAATGATCTTTGGTGATTTAAAGAAGAAGATATGTGAAATGGAAGGCGAACTCGAGGAATGGCAAAACCTAGATCCCTCTGCAGATATGATTGAAAATTGCAATAAAATTGTCAAGGAGCTTGATATCTACGAAGACAACATGAGACTTATTGGTACGCTCGATTTAGAAAGAATAAACTACGAGATGGAGATAAGAAGACAAAATACTTTCATCACAAAGAAACCCAAAGGAGATAAAAAAATTAAATAAAAGGGTTGAAGGATGAAGGAGGGGAGTGGCATACAAACTCAGAAGAGATTTCTAATATTGCAACGTCTTATTTTAGTGGGCTCTTTCAATCTCAAGGGGAGAGGGACAAGGATGAGGCCTTGGGAATGGTGAACAAGGTAGTTTTAGAAGAGATGAACACCAAATTAATGAGCTCGTCGGAGGATGATGAGATAAGGACACTTTTCGATGTGCATCTAAATAAAGTGCCCGGACCCGATGCTATGCATGAAATATCCCACATTGATTGAAGATGTCCTATTTATGAGCTTAAATGACTAGTGCTTAAAGAAATTGAAAGTACTACTTATATAAAAAAGTGCACTTTCTTTTCTGCTCATCCATGCAAAAGAATCACTACAAGAATTTAAGTCTGGGGCACTGATCTTAGCCACCGTCATCTGTCGCTAAAAAGAGACGCGCGACAATTGACAGTGGCTAAGAAACAGTCGCATCTAGCGACTGAAATTGGTCGCTAAATTATACGCGCGACTGATTTCAGTCGCTAAAGTTAGCGACTGATTTCGGTCGCTAAATCATCCCTTTAGCAACCGATTTCAGTCGCTGAGAGCGTCAGATTATCGACCGATATCGGTCGCTAAGGGGTGTGACGTGGCGTTCTTTGAGCGTCCTACAACAACTGACGTCGGTCGCTGAATTAAAAATTTAGCGACTGATATCAGTGGCTGCCTTACCTGAAATAGGCCGATTGTATTTGTTTCCTTTCTAGCCAAAATCTGCACAATAAAACAAACCAACAACCACAATACGTCTCAAACATCATTCCAAACATTACAAACGTTGTTCCAAACGTTACGCAAGCTTCACACTCCAGAATTTGCAACCAAGTAAGCAAACGTCATGAATACACTAAATTAATAGTGTTGTTACAAACTGTTTTCAACAAACATTCACAAACTACAAACTGTTTTCAATCTACTCAGCTAACAGGGAAACTAGCTGAAGAGCCACTACCACCTCTATTGAAGGGGTCTCTAGGATCTCGGTGTCGGGGAATGAGGCCGGAGTTACAGTTCTACTGCTGCATGCTCCTAAGGTGCTGTAGCTTTTCCAGGATTTGCAGGTTAACGGACTCCTGCATCTTCAGCCTCTCATCCTGCTCCTTCATCTTCTCAGCCATAGCCGGCCGTTGCGCCCTCTCATCTCGAAGTTTCGACCTCATCTCAGCAACGACGGATGGTACACACTTCGTCGAGGTCGCATGCCCCCACCCCTCCGAGCATTGGGTGGTGTCCAGTACAGGGAATGAGCGTTCCCCGTACCGTACACCACTCCCTTGCGGTATCACTGCGCAACTCTGAACCAAATCTCGCTCGGGTCCACACCTTCATCCTCGGGCGCTCTAGTGGCCTCCATATACGATTTCTACATGAAATTGGAGTCATGATTAGGTGAGTTGTAAAGAAAAAAAAAAGTAAAGAAGCCTTATGTTTGAAACTTATCCAAATGGCGGCGTCCTTCCTCGTAGCGAATGTTCGACCGATGGTGTCGTCCCCCTTGGTCTTCGTGTCGAGAAATAGCTGCGCAGGCGGGGGGAGTTCTCCGGTTTGCTTCTTCAACTGTTGACAGTACATGTAGATTTCTCATTTATATTTATAATGAAAACATTAAATAAGAATCCAAAATAAAAATCAAAGGTAAGGAAATACTAACATTCATAGCCCGCTGGTGCATCGACTGCGACCCACCGTAGTGGGTGCGCTCCGCATCCACCTCGGGGTCCCCTCCCCGCCTCTTGTTCTTCTTCGCCTGGAGGGATCTCTTAAGGAACTTCGGGTTGGAGCGGGCTTTTTCGAACTGTTGAATGGCGTCACCTACAATTTATACACTTTGAGATCAATAAGCGTTTTGAAGATATATACAACTTTCTATTCAAGTACGAACACTAATTGAGTAATCAAACCTTTAAGGTATTTATGTGCCCTTCCCTCGCTCGCCAACTTCCACATGTTGTCTTTGAATCTGGGCTTCGCGACGTCCATGTATCTATCTCTCGTAGCCACCTCGAGACCTTTATTCCAATAGTGTTTCATCTACAAGATCATTTGTTGTTAGTGTATTAGTAATCCATAAACAATAAAAGATACCTAATAAAACAAAAAATTTGGTGCACCTTAAATTTGGCGAACCACTTCTCCCGCTGCCACTGAGGCACCTGGGTCCAACTAGTGCAATAAGTATTCAACTTTTTCATGAAACTGTCCGAGGCACCAGTCACCACCGCACGAGTCTGAAAACTACACCAAAGAGTGAAATAAGATGATGTCTCACAAAAAAGGAAATATAATGTCTCACCATGTCTTCTCGGGGCTCATAATTAGGCGCCCATCGTCTATATATCGAATCTCTTGATCCTATTGTGGTTGTTCAGGTTGTTGATCGTCGTTCACCTCCTCCTCATTATCCTCTTGTTGGTCCTCGTTCTGGTCCTCCAGCCGGTTCTCCTCCTGGTGCTCCTGCTGCTGCTGCCCCCTGTTACTACTCCCACTACCATACCGCAGTCTGCTGCCCAACGTCATATCCGCAGACATAGTAGAAAGTTAGAAATTGACATCATAATGTTGAAATAATTTGCCCAAAATATATAATGCAGATTACTATATTGAAATAATATAACTTACTAAAACTATACCCTACTAGAAATCATCGTCACTATCGTTGTCATCTTCCACTTGCCTACTCGAACCAACCACATCCTTTTCCTCGTAGTCATCTTCCTCCTCCTCGTCATTGAACTCTAAATCATTGGTATCGTCCTCCTCCTCGACCATATCACTAGAAGCACCTTCCTCCTCCTCACCACCTTCATCGTCTTCAAAATCTTCCCCCACATCCACCTCATTATTGTCATCATCATCAATTGCGAAAAGATTCCCATCAACTGGAGACAATGTTGTACCACTAGAAATGACCTCCTCTTGGAAGAGGTCAGTGTCATAGTGCCCCCGTGGCTTAGTTTTAAACACCGCCCACCACTGGTTTACTATTCTGTCGTTCTTTGTGGTTGGATAAGGCGCAAAGTACACTTGGTGTGCTTGATGTGCAAGTATAAACGGATCGTACTTGGAGTATTTTTTGGTATGATTAACTTCAACTAGTTTGTACCTTTCATGTACTCTAGTACCATGCACTGAGTTGTCCTTCCATTCGCATTTAAATACCACAACTCTATACCCACGATCATTTCCAACATAGCACAACTCGAAGATGTCCTCCAATAGACCGTAGTAATCATCACCCTCAACTAGGATGACACATCTTCCCCTCTACACGAGTTTCTTCTTTATGCCACCTCATTTGTTCGGCAATGGTTCTGGTTGCATATAATTTTTGAAGTCTAGGGGCGATTGGAAAGTAGGTAAGTCGACTAAGTGGTATAGGTTTTTTATGCCTCGCAACACTCTTTCCCTTCCTACCCCTCAAAACAATATTCCCATCTACACTTTTGTATCTACCCTTCCCACATATCTTACATTCCTCAAGCACGACATCGTCCTTCCAAAAAAGCATACATCCATCGGGACAAGCATCGATCTTTTGATGCGGAAGTTCAAGACCTTTAACTATTTTTTTGGTATTGTAGAATGTTTTGGTCATAATGTTGTCTTTTGGGATGAGTTTCTCAATCAACGCAGCGACACCGTCTACGCACCCAAACGGTAGGTTATACTCACATTTAAGGGTCACTACCACAGACGCGACTTCTAACAATGTCACATCACACCCTCCATATAATTGCTTCTCCGCAACCTCTAACATATCAAAAAACGCTTTCGGTCGTGGGTTTGGCTCTTGTGGGGTTGGTTGGTCATCGTCGTTAGTGTACATGCTCTCATCATTAAACAAATTGCACTCAACCACATCAACAATCATTCCTCTCACCCCGCCCTCATTCTGATCAACCTCAGATTCCTCAACAGCAGACGTCTCACCATGACAAATCCAATAATAATAATTTGGGCAAAACCCATTTCAGATAATATGTTCCTTAATCAAAATACTATCCAAGAATCTGAGGTTCTTACATTTCACAAAAGGACACATAAACCTACCCTCTAACGCGTGTTCGGGATGGGTTTTAGCGAACTCAAGAAAACTACTAACACCCTCTAAAAATTCCGTTGTGGACGTCGTCTCTTATCCAATCTTTCCCCATACATCCATTTTCGTTCCTGTCTCTTCATTTTTTTTATCTAAAAAATTGACACAATAACCACATACAAATTATTTCCTCTAAAGTAATTTACTAATATATACACTACTCACATATTTTGTAAAATTCTCAAATCACCTAAACATAGTACTATTTGCACTCAATCCGTCCATAATTACATCACTAAATCGGCATAAGTGTATTTCACTTCCAATTTCCTAAAACATCAAAACAACCCAATTCATTCAACTACTTAACCACAAACCCTAATTTTATACTAACAATCTACCTATTTCAAATTAGGGAACCTATGGGCAATTAACATGCTTACTACACTAAATATTCCGACAACTAAAAAACTATCCAACCCAATAACTAATTTATTTAAATCGATAAAAACAAAAATTAACAAATAATTAAAACTAAATATAGATAGATAAACATACCTTACTAAAGGAAAATGAGAGAAGAAGGAATGAATGAAGAGGAAAGGAGGAGGGGCAATTTTAGAGAGAGGGGAGACGATTTTTTGGGAGATAGAGTGAAATGAGAGAAGTGATCGGGAAAGGGGGGGGTGTTCGTTGCTTTAAAAAAAATTCAGAACGCTTAGCGACCGAAATCGGTCGCGCGTGTAAATATTCAGTCGTTACTTAGCGACCGATTTCGGTCGCGCGTACTTTTATTTAGCAACTGAAATCGGTCGCTAGGTCACTGCTTTAGTGACCGATATCGGTCGCGCGTATATGATTTTAGCGACTGATTTCGGTCGCTACGTATAATTACTTTTTTCCAAAATCTGTCTCCTCGTCCAGCGACTGATATCGGTCGCGTGTTGTACTTTCAGTCGCTAAATAAGCGACTGAATTTTTCAATCGTGCGTGAATGGTAGCTATACGAAGTATTTCTTGTATTGAATTCCGCAATTAAGCGTGCTTGAGTGAGAGTAATCTTAGGATGGGTGACCTCCTAGGAAGGTCTCCAGGATGCGCATGAGTGAGGACAAAATGCGCTGGAAAGGACTCGTGTTGGTATGTGGGACCAGTACAAGGCCTAGCGAGCTACTGCGACTAACATTTACGGTCCTAATTTGGGCCGAGGTGTTACAATGCATGCTCTTTTATATTAAAAACATTGAGATAGAGTGGGCCCTGATTTTTACAATTTTTTCCGTAATTGTTGGGCTGGGGGCGAGGACTTAGTGGTGCTTATTCTAAAAACATCGGAGCCGCGAAAGATGACAGCATCTAGGACTATTATTTTTAATTGTGTAATGTTATTTTTAAGATAATATCTATGACTCTCGCTAATATGCTGAAACCGATGTACATAGTATAATTACGGTGGAACAAAGTGTGTTTACCCGGGACGACTTATAATGGATAACATGCTTATTGCATTTGAAGTTTTCCATGATATGGAAAGAGGAGGGGAAGGGGGCGTAAGGTAATATGACAGATTGGAATGTGGGTTACTGGAGGCTATGATGCTCGCATTGGGATGGATTTATGGAGACATCGTTTAGGCGGGTGATGGGTTGTATTTGTACTGGTACGCACTCTTTTATGATTAATGGCGAGTTGACATGCAAATTAAAGTTATTCCGAGCCTGGGGTTGAGATCAGGAGATTTTATTCACCGTATGTCTTTCTTTTGTGCGCTAATACGTTATTCTATCTAATTAAGCGGGCTTTTGCGGGACGTGAAAACTCACATAATTCGGATATGTCGGAGAGCATCATTGATATTTCATCTCTTTTTTGCCGACGATAGTATTTTTTTGTTAGGGCGACCTTCGGTGAATGCTAGTTCAAATATCACTTATGAGCACCTAATCAACTCTTGTTTACCATGAGTATATTCGAATAAAATTTTCAGTCTTGTCCCCGTGAGCGCATGTGGGTCAGTCAAATTCTTGTTTACGACGAGTATATTCGTTACAAATTCATGACAAGTTAAATATTACGTTCGTATTGGTAGATAAAGAGAAACATTTAACTCGTATGGGTTCCCCTGAGAAACGGGTCACTGTCAACCAGGTCGGATTCGGGTCTGGTCACTTTCGTGTCGAAAAAATCGGGTTGGACCGGTCATTTTCGGATTTGTTTTTCAACTTTCTTATTGATATCGACTTGTTTGCTATAAGTCAAACCTTCGTTTTGGGTGTTGGGTTGGGTTCGAGTTGGATTATTCAGGTCGGTTCACTCGTGTCGGGTCAGTTTTATCAAGTCTGCGTTGAAGTGATATTTGACCAGTTTACTAAAAAAGTTTTATCACTTTGGACGGATACGAGCAACTATAGTAGACCCGCATAGCGGACACGAGCGTAAAAATGGTCTTTTGGACATTTTTCGATATCTTAGTCAGACTCGTGTCCAGCCTAAACCCGCAAACGGTCAGCTCTAGTATGATGATATTTTTATGAAGGGTCTGCCTCATCATTTGTTCCTTCGGTTATAGTCCAACCTGAGCATCCATCCTCCTCCTATTCCGACTAAGGGGGCGTGTTGATAAATGAATGTCTCCCTCCGAGTTCCTATAATTGACCCGTATTCTTTTTTGGACTGAGTTTAATCTTTTACCTACTTTCTATTTTAGGCCATAAATGTGTGGTTCACATTTTTCCACCAATTTCTCTCTTTTTTTTCTTTTTTTTTGAACCACTCATTTTTCCTTCCTTATTTTTCACCCAAAAGTAAATGGCTCAATCATAGGAACTTCTTTTTTGAACCATTCATTTTTCTTTCCTTATTTTTCACCCAAAAGTAAATGGGTCAATCATAGGAACTCGGAGAGAGTATAACTTTACGTACATATTCACTCATTAGTATGTCATTTTGTATAGCTTATTCCCGATACACATTCATTGTAATCTATCGGTATATAAACCGACCTTGCATAATGTAATAGACAAGGGAATTTCATATTCTAACATAGAGCCGTCTAACAACATGTTCAAACCGCTCTAAAAAAAAGGGCCCAAAGAATAAGGGGTCCATTATATAATAGGGTTAATATTCGCACATAGAGTAATATTAGACTCATGGTACATGGAATAACAATTGTACTCCGTAATAAAAAAAAATGTGGAATATGTTACTATATACAATTTTTATTTATGACTGATACTCCACTAATTACAGTAACATATATTTTGTACTCCGTATTCATTTTCTAATGCTTACAACTATACTATCAAGTACACGAAATCACTGGCCCTCTATTTGGATTTATAGAACATGGTCTCTTTTAATTTGACGGACATGTTCCAACATAAACATCTCAATGATTTGACATAGCAAGTAAACATTATTAAACACTTTCTCTATATAATTTTTTTTCTAGATGTAATTAATATAAATATAAATATTACGGAGTAATATTCAAATATATTTATTAATCTTATATGGTACAGAGTATACTATACACCAATACGGGCGATACCGTATTGCCTATGAAAAATCATAGTGACTTAAAAGGGAAAAAAACCGAAATAAAAGAAATTTATAGGTGAGAACGTAGTGAGTAGACAAAAGCAAATTGATACAAATAGTATCAAGCCTTAGGAATGCCGCAATTGTTGATGTATACTGCATGCACGAAAGGTGGAAAGAGATGGGAAAATGTACGTATACGGGAATACGATATACTTAAAGTCGTACATTTCTAAGTCATTGCAATTAACAATGGCGACAATGACTGTGTTCTGTGGCATTAACATCTTGGATCACGACTTATAATCTACGTCGTTGGTTGTTACTTGAACCCCCAACTTAAGACAAGTTTATAAAATCTTCGTCTCCACCGATGTACTTTGATTTCAACTTGAATCTAAATTGGAAGAATTTCTTACTGTATTTCTGTCATCTTTGGGCTTACTTAAATTCGATTGACTAATAGCGGGTATGGTCATATGGACCTGGGGAAACGGCCAAACGGGTTGGGCTTAACACTAAATAAGATCTTATTTTAAACTTTTAATATCTGTGTCCGTTATTACGGATTACTTGCAACTGCTCAGGCCCGTCCACTTTGTTACTCTGATCTTAATGCAAAGCTAAAATTCAAAATACTCCTATAAGACCATGTCCAACCATGATCGTTAACCATTCATCATCCTTTCATCTCACTTCTTTCTCACTCATCCACCTCACAATCCAAAAAACACTCCCCCATCCATACTATCTCTTCTTCATCATCTTACCCCCTCTCATCATTTATCTCTCTTACTTTGTAATACACCACCATCCAATCTTTTTTATTAATTATGAAAATAATTTATTAACTAATTTAATTAACAAAATCGAGTACGTATAATTTAATTTGATAATTCGACTCGGTTTTCAAATTTCATACCCGACTGTTATTTCGGACTTTCACTCAATATTATACTACTCAATATTATACTCTATTTACGGAGAAAATAATTTCCAATCTAAATATATTACTTTTTTAAAAATAAAAATAAAGATTTTTTTATCAAAATAAAAGGAATGAGGTGTAGAAATTAAAAAGAAAATAGCGCAACTACTTTTTACCATCGGCGCTTTACTTCTTACCGTCGGCGTTAATTACGTCAAATGACGACTTTGTCCTTACTATTTATTCTCAAAATAATATTACTTTTACATTTTATAGATTATCGATTTATTAAAACTCGATAACAAAACCGTCTTTTTCGGTTATCGTAATAAACCAAAACTGACTTCCTATATAGTTAATTAAGCAAAATGACGAGTTCTCCTTTGCAATTAATTCTCGAAATATTATCACATTTACATTTTATAGAGTATCAGTTTATTAGAACTCGATAATAAAACCGTTTTTTCGATTATTGTTACGCCTCCGATTTTAAACAGTTAATTAGATTAATTAACGACTTAATACAATTTAATAAACGTAATTAACAAATACGAGTAATATGCAAATTAAATCCTAATTAATCTACGACAAGTCGACAATCAATATTCATTATACAGATCGATACAAATTAAAATAAAAAAATCCGGAAATGGGTCAGGTTAAGTGGGTTCGAATCCTCTTGTTATGCACTTAACAAGGTTCGAACCCCAGACCTATTGATTAGGAGGCAAACGACCAAACCATTGCACCACTATCATCAAACTAATATTTTAAATGGTTGAAAACTATCTTAAAAGAGAAAAAAAAACCAGAAAAATGGCTAAGTCGAAAAAATTGGTCGACTCGCGGATGGGGGAGTCGACCAATAGGTCTGGGGTTCGATCCTTGTTAAGTGCATAATTTTGTAAATTTTAATTATTTTTTCAGAAGTATTTTTTTGTGAACAAGAGGATTCGAACCCGGGCCATTTGTATGAAATGTTAGCAATGTAACCAATTTCACCACCTTATACTTCATGTCTCATACCATTGGAAGATTTATATTATACTTAAACTATTTCTCAAAACTTTCAAGTATTATAGAGAAAATAATACGACCCTTAGGTGAGTCGAAAAACCCACTTGACCTGACCCATTTCCGGATTTTTTTATTTTAATTTGCATCGATCTGTATAATGAATATTGATTGTCGACTTGTCGTAGATTAATTAGGATTTAATTTGCATATTACTCGTATTTGTTAATTACGTTGATTAAATTGTATTAAGTCGTTAATTAATCTAATTAACTGTTTAAAATCGGAGGCGTAACAATAATCGAAAAAACGGTTTTATTATCGAGTTCTAATAAACCGATACTCTATAAAATGTAAATGTGATAATATTTCGAGAATTAATTGCAAAGGAGAACTCGTCATTTTGCGTAATTAACTATATAGGAAGTCGGTTTTGGTTTATTACAATAATCGAAAAAGACGGTTTTGTTATCGAGTTTTAATAAATCGATAATCTATAAAATGTAAAAGTAATATTATTTTGAGAATAAATAGTAAGGGCAAAGTCATCATTTGACGTAATTAACGCTGACGGTAAGAAGTAAAGCGCCGACGGTAAAAAGTAGTCCCTGAAAATAGGTGTGCAAAAGAATGGTGTTCACGTTTCACCATAAAAAAGTTTAAAAAAATGCATTAAATATACATACTTTCTCCTTTATACTCAGCTCACTCTTCATCAGTTTCTTGCTCATCGCTAAGCTCATCGTCATTTTGCTGAAGTATCAGCATCATTGGACTGGGATGATGAGGATTCTGCAACTATATGATGAGGAGATGTATCATCGTTGGAGGTGCTCTAAAATTAACGCCATATTAATTAAAAATTAAATAGATTATTAGTCCATTGATTTTAGACATTTAGCTCACATTAGACTTAAGATTTTAGAGTCTTTTTTCCTTTACTTTAGATATTTTATTTTCTTTTGACGGTGATTCATGAGCTTTATAACTGGACTAGCAAGTTGTCCAAGGACAATTTTATCTTATTTTTGTCCACTTATTCTAGCGGACCTAGTTTTCTTGCCCGCATACCATTTGCTTTTCAAATTTTCTTGACCAAGCCCGCTTACCAAGTGAGCCAAACGGGTTGACCCTTGCACGATCACCTCTACATGAAATCAATGTGTCGTGTCCCTAAGTCATTTTTGGTTGGAGTTTTTGGAATGAATTTGAATGAATTGAATCTGTTCCATTGTTTGGTTGTACGGAGTAGCATTTAGGAATGGAGTTAGACAATAACTTCATTACAATCGGCCTATGGAATCTCATCCTAATCTTCAACCTCAAGTTTCCAATTTCATTCACTTAATTACTACAATTACAATCCAATCCGAACTCGAACCAAACAAACAAAAATAAATACTTTGATGCGTGAGATTTATATATGATTATTTCGTCTTTTACGCACGCATTTCCATGCAGATCGAGTAGCATTGTCTACTATTTTCCCCCGAATTTGATACTTTGTGAACTTGTTGTATCTTATGTAGGTTTGAACCCGTGGATGCATAAATAAGGCAAAACTCGTGCTTAAAGATGAAATTTTATGCGAAATAAGAAAGGAGAATAATCGTTTTCAAACGGGTCAAATTAAAACGTAAAAATATTGAGTTCAACAACTTAAATTGAGCTGATTTTAATTGCGTTGGAAAGCTCTTTCTCTTAGCTTTCCAACGGTATATTATACGCCTGCTTTGAAGAAGTAACGAAGAAACGACAAGCGTTTGAAATTGAGCGCGCAGTGCTGAAAACGGAAACAGGTCTATAATAGTCGAACGACTATCAAAATAGTCGACCGACTATTCAAAATAGCCGACCGACTATTCTCGAGACTGGACGAAGCCCAAGACATTCCTAATTTGATGTTTAGTGTTAATAGACTTTTGGACTTTTGTTTTAACTTAGTATTTAAGAAACTATTAGACTAGATTTTATACACCACTTCTCCCATATACTTTTACTTCTCTTTAAACTATTCTTTAGATTTCTCTCTACACTCAAACTTTTAGATCTAGATTTTTGAATTCTTTTTTACTCTTCCTTTAAACTCGATAATCTAATTCTCTCTTTGTTCTTCCTTTATTTCCTTTATTCCTTTATTTTTAATTCCTTCTTTCTTAATCTTACCAATTCGTTTATGCTTATTTCTCTTTAGATCTATTCGCTATGCTTAATTTATTTATCATCTTTATTATTGTTGTCGTACATTTTTCTATGAGTAGCTAATTTTCCTTGCTAGGATTTAGGGGATCCATGAATTGAATACGATTGCTAATTAGTTTATAGATCTGTCAACGATATTGCGTCTGAGTTGTCAATTGTAGCATTTAATTGAGATTAATTGATTAAGTCGACGTAATTGATTAATTGAATTGGTGAACTCGAACCTAAGATCGGAAGCCTGGTAAGAGTTAGACCTGCTACAACACATTAGTTTGCCCTAATAAGATCGGAAGCCGTTAGAAGCATTCTAGGGTGAATAGCGGACCGGAAGGACCTTTTCACTACCCCTTAGACCAATATCTGTGATAGACCTGAGACCTAGCCTGTGACCGTAGGAAATTCATGGTGAACCGACGATCCGAGTTTTCTCTCTATTATATTCATCTTTTTCGCCTTATTTTATTCTTCTTTCCTTCACTACTTTAGTTTAATTAACCCAAAAATAAAACCCTCCGAATTGGTTACTTAGATAAACTTTAATTGCGAGTAGAATTTATTTGTCTCCTTGTGGATACGATCCTGACTTCCCTAACTATACTTTTAGTTAGACCTAAGTTGGTTATCTTTGATAGGTGTACGATTAGCTTATCAAATTTTGGCGCTGTTGCCGAGGAGACGGTTAATTTTACTTGTCTTTTTAGTTTATCTTTTGTCTCAGTAAACTTTCGTTCCTTGAGACGGTTCTCATATTTTCCTTCTTAGTTCTGTGTATGCCCAGGTCTAACATGTCCGAGATTCATCCTTTTGATCCCGAATCCGAGAAGACTTTACGAGCTAGACAGAGTTTTTGGAGAGAAATTCGTCAAGCGGAAAAATCTAACCCGCTTGAACCAATTTTCGCTAATCTGGAAGCGGAATATTCGTCCCACGAAGAGGACAACTTCAGTACTAAATCAAACGCCAAGTCAGATATCTCAATTCCGATCATGTCACCGAAGCTTTCCATTCACTCCGAACCGACTCAGGCTAACATCCCAAAAGGATGGAAGCTACCGACTCCTACCACCGGCTTTTTCGAGATTCGTCCCGCTTATATCAATTTAGTGGAGCGAAATACCTTCTCGGGCAAGAAAGACGAAGACCCCGGACAGCATATGGAAATATTCACTGATTATTGTTGTTCGACTCCAGTTGCTCCCGGGGTAACACAGGAACAAGTAATGGAGGCCTTATTTCCATTTTCTCTTGCAGGTCCAGCCCGTAGATGGTATCGAGACTTGGATAAAGCAGTGGCCAATATCAATGACTGGAACTCATTGGCGCTTGCTTTTTATAAGCATTACTACCCTCCTCAGCGCACTAATCAGATACGAAGTCAGATAACCTGTTTCAAGCAAGGACCGTTGGAAGATCTAAACGAAACATGGACTAGATTTAAGGATCTAGTCCGTTCTATTCCTCACCACGGATTCGAGCCATGGTTCTTATGTAATCAATTTTATAACGGTTTATTTGATGATAATCGTGCTATTCTTGATGGTGCAGCTAACGAACGTTTCCAAAACAATATTGATGATGACAAGGGTTGGAAATTGATTGAGGAGATGGCCACACATCGAGCCGAGTATGGAAATCCGAGAGGTAGTGTTCGGGTGGCCGCAGCGGAAACAAGTGAGATTATGGCTCAATTTGATCATCTTCATGCACGTCTCGATAAAATTCAGAATCCGCCTCATAGAAACGAGTCAAATCAGCAAACTGTCCATGCTATGATCAAACAGGAGGTCATGTGTGAGCGATGTGGTACCGAAGGCCATAGCGCGGGGGAATGTATGACCGGGATGGAACAAGTTCTAGCTTTTCCACATTTCAAGCAAGGTAATCCCTATTCTAATTACTATAATGAGAGGACTAGGGAGCATCCGAACTTCAGTTGGACGAGTCAGAATGTGTTGAACCCAGTTCCTCAGCCGAAGCAACAAACGTATGTTCCGCCTCATCGTGGACAACAACAAGGCTTCCAAAAGCCTCTAGCTCTTCCACCGCCGCCTCAACCTCTTGCTATTTTTCCTCCGCCACCTGTGACTCCAGCTCCCGCTCCCAGCGAATATCAGGAATTGAAGAGTGTATGATGCAATCTCTTATGATCCAGATGCAGAAAAGTGACCAATCTAAAGATGCACAGATCAAGATGTTGGAGACGCAGGTGGCGCAACTTGCCACAAATCAGTCTATTAGGCAACCGGGCACATTGCCGTCACAACCGGAAAAACCGCGTGAAACGGCCAACGCGATTCAGCTTCGTAGCGGCCTTACTTATGACGAGCCCAAGATGCCTAATTACGATAATTCCGTTACTGCGGAGGATGTAAATGAGGTTGTAATAGTTGATGATGTATCGTTAAAAACTGCTGAAACTGCTGTGAATGACGAACTGGTCAATAATAGTCGACCGACTATTTCAGAGAGTCGACCGACTATCATTGACAGATTACCAGAAACTGCAGCTGAGGAGAAAAATAGTCGATCGACTATTCCTGATATTCGACCGACTATTAAAAATAGTTGACCGACTATTCTATAGACAAGATCCAGATCCGAGACGGTCGCTGCTGAAAAGACGTCTGATGCTGAAGTGGAAACAAGTGTTCTACAAGATAAAGCTGCTGAACAGATCAAAATTCAAGTTCCTTTTCCTAGCCGGTTGAAGAACAAGAAAATCGAGAATCAGTTCAGTAAGTTTATGGAGGTCGTCAAAAATCTCCAGGTAACCGTTCCCTTCACGGAATTAATTACCCAGGTACCCTCTTATGCAAAATTTATGAAGGATATTTTGACCCGTAAGAAGAACTTTAATGAACATGAGACTATTGTTTTTACTGCTGAGTGTAGTGCTCTAATTCAAAGTAAGTCTACACCCAAACTAAAAGACCCGGGTAGTTTTTCCATACCATGCACCATAGGCACCCATGTAATCGATAAAGCTCTATGTGATTTGGGTGCAAGTGTCAGTGTCATGCCCTATTCAGTTTGCGAGAAACTGAATATGGGTCAGCTTAAAGTCACAAGTGTGACTCTTCAGATGGCTGATAGGTCAGTAAAACGTCCCCTAGAAGTCTTAGAGGATGCCCTCGTTAGGATAGGTAAATTCTTTATATATGTCGATTTCATTGTTTTAGATATGGCTGAGGATACCCAGATTTCTATAATTTTAGGTAGGCCATTTTTACATACTGCAGGGGCTATCATAGATGTCAAGCACGGACGCTTGACTCTAGAGGTGGGGGACGATAAAGTGACATTTAACTTTGCTAACACATTAGCTAAGCCTATGATCGAGGATACTTGTTATGCACTAGATATTGTTGATAAAGTTATTCTTGATGTTTGTACGGGTTCCCTGAGTAGAGACCCGCTCGAGGATTTGACATGTTTAGACACTTGTTCAGGTAATAAGACTAACGATGATACCGTATGGGATATTTTAGGAGATACACAGAAACTGATGAGCATAGACGGAGAAGTGGTAAATAGGTTGGTAGATACTTCTTATGCTGTAGAGGTAACCAAACCCGACCTGAAACCTCTTCCGTCTCATCTTAAGTATGTATTTCTAGACGATTCTGAGTCTTATCCCGTCATCGTATGTAATAAATTAGATGAGAACCAACTTTCTGCTTTGTTGGTCGTTCTTAAAAAGAACAAGAGTGCTTTAGGCTACGGTAGTAGTTTCACTGATTGTTTAACTAACCTTGATAAAGTGATGCAGCGATGTATTGAGGTCAATCTAGTGCTGAATTGGGAGAAGTGCCATTTTATGGTCAACGAGGGAGTTGTCCTTGGGCACTTAGTTTTAGATCGAGGCATCCAAGTAGACAAAGCAAAGGTGCAAGTGGTCGAGCGATTGCCTCCTCCCGTTAACGTGAAGGGGGTTAGGACTTTTCTTGGACACGCCGGATTTTATCGCCGGTTTATCAAAGATTTCTCTAAAATTGCTAAACCACTTACACAATTTCTCCTTAAGGATGCCCCATTCATTTTTTTCTGATGAATGTTTATCTGCTTTTAACAGGTTGAAGCAGGCTTTGGTCACAGCACCCATTATTCAGGCCCAGGATTGGGAATTGCCATTTGAAGTGATGTGCGACGCTAGTGATTATGCGGTCGGTGCGGTGCTGGGTCAAAGGAAGGAAAAAGCAGTTAATTCCATCTATTATGCGAGCCGAACTCCGGATGAGGCTCAGGTGAAGTATACTACAACGGAAAAGGAGCTTCTAGCCGTGGTCTATGCATTAGAGAAATTTCGATCTTATTTAATAGGATCGAAAGTGACAATTTATACCGATCATGCGGCTTTGAAGTACCTTCTCACAAAGCAGGAAGCCAAACCGAGATTGTTACGATGGATCCTCCTACTTCAGGAATTCGACCTGGAGATAAAGGACAAGAAGGGTGCTGAAAATTCTGTGGCGGACAACCTTTCTAGATTTCCATTGCAGGATGGAGGCGATACTTTACCAATAGATGATTCTTTTCCTGATGATATTTTGATGGCTATTGGTAAAATAATGCCGCCTGATTTGTCATATCAACAAAAGAATCGGTTCCTACATGATGTTCGGCAATATTTCTGGGACGATCCATATCTTTTCAAGGAGTGTGCCGACGGACTTTTTAGGCGATGCATACCACAATGGGAAACCAATGCCATCTTTGAAGCTTGTCATTCCTCGTCTTATGGTGGTCACCATGGTCCCGCTAGGACCGTGGCTAAGGTTCTTCAATTAGGTTTTTATTGGCCATCTTTGTTTTCTGATGCCAAATCATTTGTTTCAGGATGTGATGCTTGTCAGAGGACGGGAAATATCTTCCCAAGGCATGAGATGCCTCAGGTCGGTATTTTGGAGGTAGAAATTTTCGATGTTTGGGGCATCGACTATCAAGGTCCCTTCCCGACAAGTCGAGGTAATAGGTACATTTTAGTAGTTGTGGACTACGTATCTAAGTGGGTGGAAGCCGTTGCCTCAGTCCATTGTGACGCTAAGACCGTCATCCAACTTTTCAAGAAGATTATATTTCCACGTTTTGGCGTCCCCCGAGTCGTCATTAGTGATGGAGGTATGCACTTTAAAGAAAAACAACTTATTGCCTTATTGTCTAAATATGGTGTTATGCATCGCAGAGGTTTGGGGTATCACCCCCAAACTAGTGGACAGGTCGAAGTTTCCAACCGGGAGCTTAAGGATATTTTGGGAAAAGTTGTCTCGAAGTCAAGAAAAGATTGGAGCCTGAAACTAGATGACACTCTATGGGCATATAGGACCGCCTATAAGACACCGATTGGTACATCGCGTTATCGGTTGGTTTATGGGAAGTCTTGTCACTTACCCATAGAGTTGGAGCATAAAGCTTGGTGGGCCGTTAAAGAGCTGAATTTTGACCCAAAATTGTGTGGCGAAAATCGACTTTTACAGCTAGATGAGCTCGAGGAGTTTAGGATGAATGCCTATAATAGTGCTCGTATCTACAAAGAAAAGACAAAAAGGTGGCACGATAAGCGTATCATTCCGAGAGAGTTTAAAGCGAGCAAAAAGGTATTATTGTTTAATTCTCGTCTTCGTCTTTTTTCTTGAAAACTAAAATCCAGATGGTCCGGCCCCTATACGGTAATTTTGGTTTCTAAATTTGGGTCGGTCGAGCTTGAAAATTATTCAACGGGAAATCGCTTTAAGGTCAATGGTCACCAAATAAAGCACTACCACGAGAAAGGTGAGACAGGAGGAGAAGTCGAGGTTTTGTACCTCGAAACAGTCACCAACTGAGCAAAGTGACTACGGTCGTGCGGAACCTTAAACCAGCGCTAACCGGGAGGCAACCCGGGTTGTAAAACATTTGTACCCGCGTTTAGTTAGTTAGAACATATTTAATTTTCTGCATTATAGATTTTGTGAGGGTGAGAACGAGGGTCTAAAGGTTTGAATTGAGTTTTACAGAGAACAGGCTACTGACGGAAAACTGGATTGGGTCAGCAATAGTCGAACGACTATGAAAAATAATCGGCCGACTATTCGAATTGTCGGACGACTATTCAAGGACCGTTTGCGAAAATTTGATAAGCTAGTCGTGTACCTCTAAAAAATAACCAACTACGGTCCAGCTAAAAATATAGCTAGGGAAGTCGGGATCGATTTCACAGGGAGACAAATAAATCCTACTCGTAATTAAAGTCTATCTTAGTAACCAAATCAGGGGTTTTATGTTTGTTTTAACTAATCTAAAAGTAGTGAAGGAAAGAGAAAATAAAGGAGAAGAATAACTAAACTAAATATGATGAATTAGGACGAATTAATATGGAGAGAAAACTAGGATTGTTGGTTCACTATGAATCTCATATGGTCACAGTCTAAGTCACAGGTCTATCGCAGATATTGGTCTAAGGGGTAGTGAAAAGGTCCTTCCGGTCCGCTATTCACCCTAGCATGCGTCTAAAGGTTTCCGATCTTTTTAGAGCAAACTAATGTGTTGTAGCAGGTCTAACTTTACCAGGCTTCCGATCTTAGGTTCAAGTTTACCGAATTCAATTAATCAATCATGCGCATTAACTGACTAATCGCGATTATATGCTACAATTAACAACTCAGACACAATATCATTGACAGATCTATAAATTATTTAGCGACCACATTCAATTCGCAGATCCCTTAAATCCTAGCGAAGGAAATTAGCTACTCATAATTAAATCAAGAACAACAAGATTAATAAGAGATTTTACTAGATTAAACATGATGAATAATAATAAATTTGCAACAAGTATAAAACAACGGTTAAGAATAATTAAATATGAAGAAGAAGAACAATCAGGAACGAAAAAGAAGGAAGAAAGATTAAATAAAATTACCAAAAGGAACGAAGGCGATTTGAATCCGAAAGTCTTACAATATCCGAGTTTTGAGAAGGAATTAAACTAAGAATGATCTTAAGAGAATAAGAAAAGAGATAAAAGTCTAAGGAGGAATAAAAGTGGAGAAGAGAAAAGTTGAGAAGTTGAGAAGTGAATTCTAATGTGGCTGAAAAGCCCTATTTATACAATTTGAATGAGTTAAAAACTATTTAGGAAACTTCTTGCTGATCACGAAACCTGCCCGCGGCCCAGGAAATAGTCGGCCGACTATTCATTCATCAATTTGATCTCTGCAGCTCCAGAATAGTCGGCCAACTATAGTAATAGTCGGTCGACTATCGTCATGGTCGGTCGACTATCACTCGTTTCAGCGAACAACTCCTTCCAGCTTCGTTTTGGCGCGGTTTTGGTTCGTTTTAGCTCATTTGTCTTCCGTTCCTGCAAAAGGACAATACACACCACAAAGTAGCAAATTCGGGACAAAATAATAGTTTTCACTATTCAATAAACATGCGCGTATAAAAGGCATAAAAAGTGTATATAAAATACGCGCATCATACTTCGTATGAGGTTCTAACTTCATAAATTCATGGAATAATCACAAATTGTACTAATCCCTTAATAATATGGAAAAAAAGTATTATACAACTGGTTGTATGTACAACCACCTCAAAGTTGTTGAACTTTTTTGTTTACTTACTTATCTTATATAAGTTCAGTTTCTGAGCTGAGTTATAATTTTTTGAGCTTAAACATTTATGTGATTTAACTCAACAACTTTGCACTAAGATTCAGAAAGTTTACAACAAAACTCGAAAACTTTGTGATAACACTCAAAATCATAAAACCAGTTGTTCGTAGAGCTATGTACAACTGGTTGTATAATATACTCATTGTAATAATACGGAGTAATATTCATTAAAAAAAATTAAATAGGTCCTTATTAATTACTCCTTCCATTCCAGTGAATTGTTTTCCTATTTCTTATTGGAGTGTTGCAATCATTTCTTTGTCTTTCTATTTTAAGATGTACATATTTTAAGAGTTAATGGCTTATAATCTTTTCTATTTTTCTATACCCAAGCACTTACACCATACTTCTTGGTCTTTTTAGAGATTTTTTGGTCTTTGCGCCCAATCGAAAGGCAAACATTTCACTATGATGGAGGTAGTATTTTACCGTGGAGTACCACGTTAGTTTTAGAAATGTGGCATCTCAAAGGGATGTTAAGTAGGATAGCTAACAAATTTTGAATTTAGGCTATTTATTCACTGATATCACGGTAGTAGTAGAAGTAGGGAGAAAGGTAAGATCTTATCTGAAATCAGAACAGAAGTTGTGTCGCGACAAAATGTCACTGTCCTAAAGTTGATTCATGCCCCGTCTGCTACACACGGCCTCAATGACATTCAACTCCCAGGATTACACAACCAAACCGTCACTAATGCAGTCAGAAAACAAGAAATCCGACTACTAAAAAATACCCATAAGCGGTGTGCCGCAGGCGCTCTACCAAAGCCCAAAGCCCGACCCGGCCCGGCGCACGCGCGCGTGTGTGGTGTACGTAGTCTTCACTTGTACACATCTAGTAAGACATTTTAGTAGGTCATATATAAGCAAGTCCAAGAAGCATTAAATGATCAATGTGGGATACTTAATACCATAAGTGCTTCTTCTGAAACATTAACTCTAACAATCCCCCACATGATTCAAAAGAAGAGAAACGGAAAAATTATTGGCAAACAGAGATTTAGTTTTTAGATGTTTAGTGTCTTGTGGACTTTAACTGACACCCAGTGCGTACAAAAACCTAGAACCATCATTCAAAGGTGGATCGAAGCCTTTAACCTCTTAATGATATTGGTAGAAGGTTAGTTGCGCACTTACCGTTCTCAAATCAGGGCTAGTATTCACACCATCCATGAACTCATCATGAACGCCAACTGTATATCGTAAGTGTTTTACTTGGACTTTCCAAGTGCTCTCCAAATGAATCCTGCTAATTCATGAATGCCTCTAGAGATCCTAAAGCCTAAGGATCTCTTGGGGTTTAGAGCAATAATCCCTCACACTCACATAAGTAAATTCATCAGGTTGACTGTCATAAACCATCCGTTTAGGACTATGAATTTATTAAGAGCCGAAACTCAACCTTAAAAACACAAGACAGTAAATCTCAGAATAAAACATATGTCACATAAACAGGTTACAAAAGGAAATGGTTGTGACATTATAACTCGAGTTCACTGTGACTTCGTTTGACCGCATTTGACCTTAGCTGAGCTAAGTTGGGTATCAATCACAGTTTACTCCTTTACAGGCTTTAATCCCATTTCCCGTGCTGTCTCCAGCACCATCTTTCTACCAAGGCCTTTGGTGAAAGAATCCGCTATGTTCCTCTCGGATCTTACAAATTCAATTGAAATCACATTTTCTCTGATCAGATTCCTCACTATTCCATGCCTTAGGCAAACGTGTCTCATTTTCCCATTATATGTTTGACTGTGAGCTACCCCAATTGCAGCTTGATTGTCACAATGCATGGAGACTGATGGAGTCGGCTTCCCCCACAATGGAATGCCGTCTAGCAAACTCCTAAACCACTCTGCTTTCTGTCCTGCCAATTCTAGAGCAATAAATTCAGATTCCATTGTCGATTTAGCAATGCAAGTTTGTTTACACGATTTCCATGAAATAGCACCACTAGCAAGCGTAAACACATAACCACCAGTGGATAAAATATCAGGAGAATCGGCTATCCAATTAGCATCAGTATAACCTTCTAGAACAGCAGGAGTTCTAACCCCAATCCATAGTACTCCTTAAAGTATCTTAACAGACGAATAAGGGCCGTCCAATGGTCTTGTCCAGGGTTGTGAGTGTACCTACTTAGTCTGCTTACTGCGTAGCCAATATCAAGTCTAGTATAATTCATGAGGTCCATGACACTACCAATAATCTTGGCATATTCCTCTTGACCCACACTATTCCCGAGGTTTTTAGCCAGATGTATACTAGAGTCATAGGGTGAGGACACGGGTGAACTATCAAACTGATTGAACTTTCTCACAATTTTTTCCGTGTAGTGAGATTGACTCAAACATAATCCTGTTTTAGTTCTAGTGATTTTCACCCCAAGAATGACGTCGGCCTTCCCTAAGTCTTTCATGTCAAACACGAATTTAGAAAATTCTTGGTAGTGTTTACCACATGCATGTTGGTTCCAAATATGAGCATATCATTCACATACAAATATATTATCACACAACCAGAATCATCATATTTAGAATACACACATGCATCAAAATCATTTACCATGAAACCATTAGATATGATAGTTTTGTCAAATTTTTCATACATTGCTTTGGTGCCTGTTTTAGACCGTACAAGGACCTGGTGAGCTTACATATCTTGTTCTCTTGACCAGGAGCCAAAAAGCCTTCTAGTTGTTTCATGTAGATCTCTTCATCAAGATCATCATTTAGAAATGCAGTATTTACATCCATCTAATGAATGACTAAATCATGTATAGAGGCAAGTGCAATTATAGCTCTAATGGTAGATACTTTAGTAACAGGTGAGTATGTATCAAAGAAATACAAACCTTTCGTTTGACAATTACCACATACAACAAGTCTAGCTTTAAATTTATCAACTGAGCCATCAGGTTTGAGTTTCTTTTTAAACATCCACTTATTACTTAGGGGTTTACAACCCCTAGGTAAATCTGTTAACACCCAAGTATTATTACTCATAATAAACTCTATTTCACTATATATTAATGGCTTGTAGCCAAACAGTGGAATCAATGGAGCTCATAGCCTCTTCATATGTTCTAGGGTCTGATTCGAGCATAAAAACATTTACAACATACTCATCAACTAAACTCGTTTTGGCAAGAAAAGCGGTCACGAAATCTGGACCAAAACTGGTTTCGGTCCTCGCGCGTTTGCTCCTTCGAGGTTCCTCGGAAACAACTGCAGGAGGAGAAGGACGCGCTGTAAGAACAGGTGCCAAAGAGTTAGTTTTCATAGGGAAAATATGCTCAAAAAATTCTGCATCTCTAGATTCCTTTATGGCTCCAAAATCAGACGAATCTTTAAGAATAAAGCGATAAGCGGCACTATTCATAGCATGCCCGATAAAAATACTGTCTACAGGTTTAGGTCCAATTTTGTTCCTTTGAAACGTTGAAATCCCGATCTTAGCCCGGCACCCCCACACTTTGAGGTATTTGAGGTTGGGCTTGTATCCTTTCCATAGCTCATAAAGAGTCTTACCTGTTTTCTTATGAGGTACACGATTCAGAACATGATATGCATAAATAATTGCTCCACCCCACATATTAGAAGGCATTCCAGAACTCAACAACATTGCATTCATCATATCCTTAAGAGATCAATTTTTGCGTTCGGCAACACCATTTTGTTGGGGTGAATAGGGGGAAGTCCTTTCATGTATAATCCCATGGGTCTTACAAAAGTCACTAAGTGGATTACCGTCGTATTCACCTCCCTTGTCAGATCTTACTCGTTTTATTTTAAGGTCTAATTGATTTTCAACCTCGACTTTAAAATCGATGAATTTTTCTTCAGCTTCATCCTTGGTTGTTAACTAATAAACCCTAGTGTATCGAGAAAAATCATCCACAAATGTGATATAATAATGTTTCCCACCCCTACTTGTGGTATTCTTAAAGTTAGCTAAGTCCGAATGAATCAATTCAAGAAGAGTAGTAGAACGTTTCACACATTTATTAAAGGGTGTCTTAGCATGCTTAGCTTCGACACATATTTCACATTTATCAAAATTTGTGTCGCTAAAGTCAGGAATAAGATAATGTTTTTTCATATTTTTAATGGAGGTCACATTTACGTGTCCCAATCTCGCATGCCACAAAGAAACAGACTCAGTAATATAAACAGAAGCGGACGAATTCTTATTAATAGTTTCTATGTCTAGTACAAATAAACCACCATTACAAAAACCTTTACCAACGAAATTACCATTTATGGTGAGCACAAGTTTATCCGATTCAAAGGTTAGTTTGATACCTGCCTTGTTTAATAAAGCTCCAGAAATAAGATTTCTTCGAATATCAGGAACATGCAACACGTTATTCAGTTCAAGAGTCTTACCGGAAGTGAGGTTCAAAATGATTTTCCCTTTACCAAGTACTTTTACGGTGCTAGAATTCCCAATAAATACGCATTCCCCACTCGTACTTGAGAGTAGTCCGTGAAAACATCCTGATTGGAGCAGAGGTGCCTTGTAGCACCAGTATCAAGAACCCATTCAGAAAAATTGCTTACTAAATTAACTTCTGATACAACAGCAGCAATAATATCGTCATCTTGTTCAGTAAGATTAACTCCCGTTTACCTTCACCTTTAGATTCCCCCTTGCCATCCCGTTTGAAGGTATTCTGATTTCTAGTCCCATGAACTTGATTAGAAGACTTTTTACCCCATTTTTTACTCTTGTAATGATTTTAGACTCGGTCAAGTTAGCCATGGAAGAAGAATTTACGACTGGCTTACCTAGAGTTTGTATCCGGTTTAGCTCCTCAATTTTTATATGAGACACTAATTCTAAAAGAGTAAAATCCTTTTGTTTGTGTTTCATATTACGGACATAATTTTCCCAAGAAACCGGAAGTTTATCTAATAAACAATTAGCCTGAAAAAACTCAAAAATTTTCATACCTTCTGCCATTACCTCTGCACACAGATTTTCGTATTCATGAACTTGATCTAAAATGGGTTTCTCATGAGCAACTTGAAATTTAACCAACGACTGCAAGCATACTTTTTCGTTCCGTAATCATCAGTACCATACTTGGTTTTAAGAGCATTCCAAATTTCAGTAGCCTTTTTAAATTTACTGTAAATCACGTACAAAGAAGACGTCATATAATGCAGTAGCATCCCCCTACAGGTAATATTATCCTTTTCAAAGTCTCTACCCGAATTTTCAGGAGCCTCAGATTTAGTAAGAGCATAAACAACCTCTAATTGACTGAGAAAAAAAATTCTATTTTATCCGACCACATACGGAAATTTTTTCCGTCAAAAAGTTCTAATCTGGACATGTCTGGAATGAAAGGATTATGAACAACAGCAGTAGAAACGACAGGAGGAGGAGGTGTAGAAAGAACAACACTAACAGGACTACCAACCATGATGTAAATACGAAATTAAATCAACTTTAGATTGATATCACGGTAGTAGTAGTAGGGAGAAAGGTAAGATCTTATCTGAAATCAGAACAGAAGTTGTGTCGCGACAAAACGTCATTGTCCTAAAGTTGATTTATGCCCCGTCAGCTACACACGGCCTCAATGACATTCAACTCCCAGGATTACACAACCAAACCGTCACTCCAGTGTAGGTGGAGAACGGGTGAATACAACCAAAAACGTTTGCCAACAATAAAACCGAGAATAAAGAGAAAGAAATAAGATATGAGGAAGTGTTTTTTCTGTGTGGTAAAACTGAAGGGAAGAGGATATTATATAGTGGAGCAGGAGACAAGGGTTCAAAGTACAGCAGTAAATACACAGTGGAAACTTGCAGCAATCAGCCTCAGGAAGACAATGCAGTCAGTCTCGGGAAGACAACAAAGGATTGACTGTCAAAGAGAGAAAAAAAAGCTTCTGGAAAAACAAGAAATCCGACCACTAAAAAATATCCACAAGCAGTGTGCCGCAGGCGCTCTACCAAAGCCCAAAGCCCAAAGCTCGGCTCAGCTTTGCGCGCGCGCGTGTGTGTGGTGTACGTAGTCTCCACTTGTACACATCTAGTAAAACATTTTAGTACGTCATCCCCCTTTCCACTAACCAAATAACACAACTCATATATTTTCCCGCCTAAAGCTATCCACAACAAAAACAAAAAAAACTAGACCAAAATGAGCTAGGCGCGAATCGAACTCTTGCCCTCATGTGTGTCACCCTTCTCCTCTCCAACTACACTCTAACATCTTACTGATTTAAATATCACTACATCACATATAAAGCTATACACCACAGAAAGTATGTAATTAAGGAAATTTGATTGATTACATTGATTACGAAAATCACATGTTTTAAATGGAAGATATCAAATACAATATTTAATATAGAATGTATGATCAATTTTTTTAAAAAAAAAAATACAAACATATTGTATTCCGTTTTAACCAAATAGTTGCATTATTTTTGTTAATAGGAGATTGCACTATCCCATACAATATTTTACATAGAATGTAAAATAGTTATGATTATTATTGTATATCTTTCTGATCATATTCGAAAATCATATTCTTAACATCGATATAAAATTTAGTAACTATATAAAAATGGAATATATATTCTGATTGCTCTTACAAATCCTGATATATAGTAAAAACTCACCGAAAATTCTCTATATGTTACTCTAAGACAATAACAGTTACTAACATTTTCCTCAAAAATACACTAATTTAAATTGAGAAGTAAAAGAACATTTCACTAATAAATTCGCAAACAATTCATTTTCATTAATGTTAAAGAAATTAACAAAAAAAAACTTATTTTTATGAAAATAATTAGATAAATTTTAAGATATGTTGTCATTAACCTTGAGAAAAAAATTAGTTATTTAAAAAATTTATTTTTGAAATGAGCTATTTACTTTAACTTTTACAAAGATATACTCTCCTCGTCCCAATTAATTCTTTGTCTATTTCATATTGGGGCGTCTCAATGAATTCTTTGCCTTTCTATTTTAGGAATGTTTTATATATATATATATGTGTGTGTGTGTAATTTGACCTCCTCATGAATTTGACTTCACATGTCACTTCATCATTGGATCTTTTCCTCTTTGTGCCAAAAGCAAAGGCAAACAATTCATCGGGACGGAAGGAGTATATACTCACTCGATACCACTAAGATCTTCTCATTTATTCAAATGTGAGGATTATAATTATCATATAGAATGATTATTTTGGTAGGGGAGACTATAAAATACGGAATATACTATTAAAATCCATATAAAAAAAAGTTTCACAAATTACATAATATAAGTCTTACACCTGAGACGGTCCATTTTTAATTTATTTTTTAATTTTCTAATGAAAAACTGAATAGTTTTTTTACACAAAGAGAACGTATCACGGCGTGCTAACCATTAAAAAAAGTACATTATTATACAATTTTTGATAAATATTTATGTATTTTATGGTATGTTAAAGAGAGAAGTGGGTATCTCGAGATGTGAGATGATGTAAACCGAGTATATAAAAAATACTCCTTCTGTTTCAATGAAAGCTTCCACCTAAAAAATGGCACATTTTTTAAGGATAATAATAAAATATTTAAAAGTAGAGAGGGTGTAAAGTAGGTGGGTCACCTCGGTAAGAGTGAAGAGTTATACCAAAAAAGAAAGTGAAGAAATTTACGAAAAAGAAAAAGTGGAAATTTTCAATGAAACGAAGGGAGTATAAACAATATTTTCTTTAATTACACGTTATTTAATACTCCGTGCATTTCAAGACATTACTCAAATATTTTGATTAGTTTTGCGATTTAAAAAATATTTTCCTATTTCAAAATTATACAGTCGATAAATAGTAAAAATAAAATAATAAATTTTTTATTTTAAATCTTAAATGAAATATTCTATAAGATAAATATAATATAAATACCGTGCATTGCACGGGGTCTATACTAGTATATAAGCAAGTCCAAGAAGCATTAAATGATCAATGTGGGATACTTAATACCATAAGTGCTTCTTTTGAAACATTAACTCTAACATTAACAGCAATGTTGATTTGTTTTTGCTAAGATTCCTGATTCTATGTCAACGGTTGTTTTTAGTATAACGGTTTTTTTAACCCGTATCCTAGGAGGACACGTTAAGGAGTCAAGTAAGGAAAGATTACTATGGATAATTATCTAATTATATGGTAATGTGAGTTTATATTTCATTTTATGATGATATATTCAAGTGATATCTTTCCTTAATTGACTTCTTAACGCGTGTCCTTGGAATACAGTTAGAAAAACCCTTTTATTAAATACAATAGTTGACATGGAATCTTAGCAAATAAGCATATATGAAAATTTAGTGGCAATAGATAGCTAGGCAATGTTATAATCAGACACTGCATCAATGTGAAAGAGTGCTATAATTAATCCAATTGATATTTCCTCCACGCCATCTTAAAAGATATCGGCTTAATTAAGCCAATCAATATATATATATATATATATATATATATATATATATATATATATATATATATATTTTAGGCTTTTTTCGAGCGATTTCATTGGTCCGTTCCATCAAACCTCAAATTAGGAAAGTATCATAAATAAAAAAAAAATCAACTAGAGAATCTTTTAATTATTATAATATATATATTTAATTTATCATATTAATGGGTTGTTTTACCATTCTTAGTTAAAAACCTTTAGAGTTCATTTTTTAAAACCATTATCGTAAAATAAATTATAAAAATGAAATAATTATATTCGTGGTAAAAAATGCTTTCATTAGAGTATAAATTTCATATTATTTGTTTCACGGTACATTATGTAATGAATTTATTACATATGACAGTTTTAAAATTATCCCACATCGACAAATTATAATATGATGATGAAATTCTACACTATAAATAAAGAGTAATAATTCGTTCTTCGATATCTACCAAAAGTCTTTTGAATCTCAAAAAGAGTTTCTAAGACTATAAACCTTAAGTAATTATCTTTTGAATTTCAAAAGGAGTTCCTAAGATTATAAACCTTAGGTAATTATCCTATATCGAAAAATTATTATGAGGTGATGAAATTTTATATTATAAAAAGAATAATCATTCGGTTTTAAATAAATATCGACCAAGAAAAACATTTAAATTATCCCACATCGAAAAATTATGATGGAGTGATGAAATTTCAAATATCGACAAAAAAACTTTTAACTCTTAAAAAAGCTTTTAATATATAAGACTACAAACTTGAAATCATTTCACATTGAAGAATTACGATGAAGTGATGAAATTCTATATTATAATCAAAAGTAAAGATGTATTTTTTTTATTTTTAAAAAGAGTTTTTACGACTAAAATCTGAAGTAAATTATCCCACATCGAGAAATTATGATGAGGTGATTGAAGACTATAAACTTAAATAAATTATCCCACATCGAAAAATTATGATGAGGTGATTGAAGACTATAAACTTAAATAAATTATCTCACATCGAAAAATTATGATAAGTTGATAAGTTCTATATTATTAATAAGACTAATCATTCATTCTTAAATATCAATCAAAAAAAACTTTGAAGTCTTTAAAAGTCTTTTAATAAGACTACAAACTTTAAGTAAAAATAATCTCACATAAAAAAAATTGTGATAAGTTGATGAGTTTTATATTATTAATAAGACTAATCATTCGTTCCTAAATATCAATCAAAAAAACTTTTAAGTCTTTAAAAGTCTTTTAATAAGACTACAAACTTAAGTAAAAATAATCTCACATCGAAAAATTATAATAAGGTGATGAAAATTTATATTATAAATAAGAGTAATTATGTGCTCTTAGATATTAACCAAAAAATTTTGAGTCTTAAAAATATATAAAGACTATAAGCTTATAAAACTATCCCACATTCGAAAAATTATAAAGTTTCATAAAAAATAATCTTTTGAGTTTTAAAAAGTTTCTTATTAAGACTCAAAAGATTGTTGGTTGATATTTATGATATAAAATTTCATCACCTCATCATAATTTTTCTATATTATAAATAAGACATAATAATTCTTCCTTAAACATCATTCAACTTAAGTAATTCGCTCACATTGAAAAATTATGATAAGATTATGAATTTCTACTAAATAAGAGTAATCATTGTTTTTAAATATTAACCAATAATATTTTGAGTTTAAAAAAGGTCTTAATAAGATTACAAACTTAAAATTATCCCGCATCGAAATAATTAAAATAAGGTACGGTGATGATTCTATATTATAAATGAGAAAACAAATTTTAGTTAAATTATCCCACATCGACAAATTATAATAAAACGATGAATTTCTATATTATAAATAAGACTAAGCTAATTATTTGTTCTTAGATATCAATCAAAATCTTTTGAGTCTTAAAAAACTCTTTAAGTTTATAAAATTAAGTAATTTATTTCACATCGAAAAATTATACTTCATCTCTTTTGAGTTTTTAAAAAACCAACAATATTTTGAGTTTCAAAAAAGGTCTTAATAAGACTATGAACTTAAAATTATCACACATCGAAACAATTAAAATAAGATACGGTGATGATTCTATATTATAAATAAGGATACACATTTTAGTTAAATTATCCCACATCGACAAATTATAATAAGACGATAGATTTTTATATTATAAATAATGGAATACTCCGTAGTAATCATGTGCTCTTAGATATTAATCAAAAATATTTTGAGTCTTAAAATATATATTAAGACTATAAACTTAAATAAAACTATTCACATTCGAAAAATTATGACGTTTCATCAAACATAGATCTTTTGAGCCTTAAAAAAGCTGATACACTTAAATAAAAAAATTATAATAAGGTGATGGAATTCTATATTATAAATAAAACTAATAAAAAAAATTCCTTAGACATCAACCAACTTGAGCAATTCTCCCACATCGATCGAAAAATTATGATGAGGTTATGAATTTCTACTAAATAAAAGTAATCGTTGTTTTTAAATATCAACCAACAAAAAACTTTTGTTTTTTTTAAAAACTATGATGGAATTCTATATTATTTTTTAAATTATGATGAGGTCATGATTTTGTAGTCTTTTTAATTTGTTTTTATAAAACTTTTGAGTTTAAAAATGGTCTTAATAAGACTACAAACTTAAAATTATCGCACATCGAAACAATTAAAATAAGTTACGGTGATGATTCTATATTATAAATAAGACTATAAATTTTAGTTAAATTATCCCACATCGACAAATTATAATAAGGTGATGAAATTCTATATTATAAATAAGACTAATTATTTGTTCTTAGATATCAATCAAAATCTATTTAGTCTTAAAAAACTATTAAGACTATAAACTTAAGTAATTATCCCGCATCGAAAAATTATACCATTCTCTTTTGAGTCATAAAACACTCTTAAGGCTATAAATATAAATAAGATGATCAAATAACAGTAATCATTCATCCAAAATATATAATAAGATGATCAAATTCGATTATATAAATAAAAAGTAATCGTTTGTCCTTTTAATTTAGATATAAAAACAAACTCTAAATAGTTCTTAAAACTATAAACTTTAATTAAGTAAATTATACCACATCGAAAAATTATAATGAGGTGATAAAATTCTATATCATAAATGATTCATTTTAAAAAAAATGCTAAGAGTATAAATATAGATTCGTGATAAAAAATGCTTTCATTAGAGTATAAATTTCATATCATTTGTTTCACATTATGTGATAAATTTATAACACACAACAGTTTTAAAATTATCCCACATCGATAAATTACAATATGATAATGAAATTCTATATTATAAATAAAGAGTAATAATTCGTTCTTCGATATCTACCAAAAGTCTTTTGAATCTCAAAAAGAATTTCTAAGACTATAAACTTAAGTAATTATCATACATCGAGATGATGAAATTTTATATTATAAATAAAAGTTATCATTCGTTTTAAATATCGACCAAGAAAAACTTTTAAATTATCCACATCGAAAAATTATGATGGGTGATGGAATTCTATATTATAAATATGAGTAATCATTCGGTTTTAAATATCTACTAAAAAACTTTTGATATATAAGACTGCAAATTTAAAATCATCCCATATTTACAAAATTATAGTGAGTTGATGAAATTCTATATTATCAATAAGACGATGAAATTTTATTATATAAATAAAAGTAGTCATTTCTCCAAATTATGATGAGGTGATTAAATTTTATATTATAAATAAGATTAATCATTCGTCCTAAAAAAAAGTTCTTAACGAGGTGATAGAATTCTATGTAATCTTTCGTTCTTAGATATTACCCAACCATCTTTTGAGACAAAAAAAAAGTTTTAGGAGTAAGACTATATAGTTAAAGTATAATTATCTCGCATCGAAAAATGAAGATGGATTGATGGAATTCTATATATTATAAATAAGTGTAATCATTTGTCTATAAATAAAAGTTCTTAATTAGACTATATCTAAACTTAAATAAATTTAAGTAAAATTATCCCACATCGAAAAATTATAATAAGGTGAATTTTTATTATTATATAAATAAGAGTGATCATTAATCCAAAATATATAATAAGATAATCCATATGTTTATACTAAAAGTGGAATATTTTAAATAAGTTGATGAATTCTATATTATAAATAAGACAAATCATTCGTTCTTAAATATCAATAAAAAAGCATTTAAGTCTCTTATTAAGACTACAAAGTTAAATAAAAATAATCTCACATAAGGTGATGAAATTTTATAGTATAAATACGACTAATCATTCGTTCTTAAATATCAATAAAAAATTTCTATGTCTTAATCTCTTAATAAGATTACAAACTTAATTAAAATAATCTCACATCGAAAAATTATAATAAGGTGAAACTTAAGTAAAACTATCCCACATCCGAAAAATTATAAAGTTTTATCAAATAAAAATCTTTTGAATCTTAAAAAGATTCTTTAGACTATACACAAAAGACTAATTATAATTTTTTCCTTAGGCATCAACCAACTTAAGTAATTCTCCCACATTGAAAAATAATGACGAGGTTATGAATTTCTACTAAATAAGAGTAATCATTGTTTTTAAATATCAACCAATAATATTTTGAGTTTAGAAAAATCTTAATAAGACTACAAAATTAAAATTATCCCACATTGAAACAATTAAAATAAGGTACGGTGATGATTCTATATTATAAATAAGACTACAAATTTTACTTAAATTATCCCACATCGATAAATTATAATATGGTTATGGTTCTATATTATAAATAAGACTAATTATTTGTTCATATCAATCAAAATCTTTTGAGTCTTCAAAAAACTCTTAAGACCATAATAAGGCGATGAAATTCTATGGTGATGAAATTTTATATTATAAACAAGACTAATTATTCATTCTTAGATGTCAATAAAAAAACTTTTAGTCTGAAAAAAAGCTATTAATAAAACTACAAATAAAGTTAAATTAAAATTATCACATATCGAAAAATTATAATGAGGTGATATAATTCTACGTAATCTTTCGTTCTTAGATACTCCGTATTAACCAACAATCTTTTGAACTTAAAAAAATGTATAATTAAAGTATATAGTTAATGTATAATTATCCCGCATCGAAATTACGATGATGTGATGAAATTCTATGTATTATAAATAAGAGTAATCATGCATCCGTCTATAAATAAAAGTTCTTAATTAGACTATATTATCTAAACTTAATTAAAATTATCTCATATCGAAAAACTATAATAAAAGATGATCAAATTCGATTATATAAATAAAGAGTAGTCGTCTATCATCTAACATAGATATAAAAATAAACCCTTTTAAGTCTTCAAAACAGCTCTTAAAATTATAAACTTAATAAAGTAATTAAATTATACCACATCAAAAAAGTATGATGAGGTGATGAAATTCTATATCATAAGTGATTAATCTTATGGTTTTAAATATCAAGCAACAAATTTAAGGACCAGAAACCTAAAATTATCCCACATCGAAAATTAAAATAAGGTGATGATTCTATATTATAAATAAGAGTAATCGTGCGTTTTTCTGGGTCTTTAAAGCATATCTTAAAACTATAAACCTTGAGTAATCCTATATCGAAAAATTATGATGAGGCGATAGAATCTTATATTATCAATCAAAAAAATTATTCGCACGTATTTTTTTGAGTTTTAGAATAAGCTCTTAAGACTATAAACTTAGTTGAAATTAAGTTTATAAACTTAGTGGAAATTAAGTTTGATTACTAATATCATGCAATCATCTTATTTATTATAATGACATAGATTGATCAAATTTCTTATTTAACGAATATACATCATCAATGTAATTAAGTCAACTAACCCGAAGCCAACTAACCCGTGCAACGCACGGGCTTTAATCAAGTACTCATAATTCTTGACAATTTCGAAAGCTTGTTGCTATCATCAAAATGTGTTGATTTTGGAAATTCATTTATTGAGTGGGCCGGCTGGGCTGAAACGGGCACTGCCTGCTGGCCTATCAGAAAATTACTTGTCATTTGTTTAGTAAGTGCCTATAATATTAGGGTAACTTTAAATATAATTCATAGGGTTGTATTTAAACTATTAAAAATAAAACATTCTAAAATTGGAATAAATTTAGAACTAAAAGAAAATAAATTGCACAAATATTGATATAATTAATATATGTATTAAAAATTTATTTTCCATTTTAATGTCTTACATATAACCCAAATGTTTGTATTTATCATTTTCCATGATATTATTATTATACTCAAATCATCTACCATGTTCACAAACAACTCCTTGCATTATTCAATAAAGTATTGCGGACCCGAGTGAGTGACAAGTGCATATTCATAACTTTATATCAATTATTATTTCCTCAAATCTAAAACTTTATTTAATGGGATAGAAGAAATATATTGTACTCCCTCCGAGTTCTTATTATTATCTCACTTTCTTTTTTGGACTGAGTTTGATATTTTTGTCTCACTTTCCTTTTTCGGTCATCAATGGTTCACAATTACTCTCTCATTTATCTTTCTTTCTCCTTTTTGAGCCACTCATTTTCTCTTTCTTATTTTCCACCCCAAAAGTTTTTGGGACAATAATAGTAGGAACTCGGAGGGAATAATTATTATAATAAAAAATATAATTCGCATGAATACATTTATACTTTTAAAATAGTGATATACCGAGTATGTAACAATTTATTAATTTTTCGGGGGAATTTCACATACTAAGTGGTTATTCTTACGGATAAAATTAACGGATCCGAAAACTCTTTTGTGACACCTATAATGTAAACTATTAAATTTAATGAATTGACGGCTTAATAAGTTTATGGGCTGTATTTATTCGTATTGCAAAAAAAATTCCAATCATTCCAATATATGAATATAAGATGACGACAAAAATATTATTATTTTTTTCTCTAGAGAAATCCCAAAGAAAAGATGTGCTTCTTATCCAATGAGAGTGTGTATTTATTCTAATGGTATGAGGTGTCCATGCATGATTTTTATGTACGCAACGTCTTTCACGCTACTTCCATATGTTGCATTCGCATATATGAAAAACAGATGGTATCCATAATTGACGAGTTATTATGATGAGTCAAATATTATTTATTTAATTAGATAATAAAAAAAAATTTGTTTCTAAGGAATATGATCATTTCTATCTTTTCAATTAAAATGAACTAATATCTAACCCGTTATATATTATGGTTGATATTTTTGTCACAACAATAATCTGTGTATGAAAAATGGACGTCTCCTTATCTTAAGTTACTCCTAAATAAAAAGGTGTTTAACGATGAATTCATGACTCAAACTCTTAAAGGATGCAGCTTTGCCTGAAGTAAGGGGGTGTTTGGTTGGGGGGTTTTGCAATGGATTGTGATGGAATCATCTATCCTAGTGTTTGGTTGATGACTTTTGGATTGTAATTTGAAACCTAAGGGGTTCTAACTCCCCTCCAACCCCTTGGAATCCCAATCCTAAGCTTCTACCCATGATTCCAATTCCAACGCCTCTCATCTATCATGAAACATATTTTACAATTCATTCCAGCATCAAACCAAACAAGTATTAATAAGTTTTGGGTTCTAACTCTATACCTCCTTGGTTTTACAATCCATTCCAATCCGTTCCTATTGTTTGAACCAAACGACCCCTAAATGTATTTCGATACTCGATGGGCATGGGCTTCCCCATGTAACAATGGAATAGGTCCGTTATTGAGATCATGTATAATAGAGAGGAGACTTTCATTCTCTTATTTCTTCAATCTCCCTATATTTTCTTGACACCTCATATTCTCTTCCCTCTACTACATTTTTCACTATCTACATCTTCTTCCTCTTTTTTCTACTACATTTTCCACTATTTACATATCTTCCTCTTTTCTTTTTCAATTTTTCTCCCATAATAGGGAGGATCCTCTTACATTACAAAATGAAAGAAAAAAAAAATATTAATAAGTGGGCATAAGTGCCAAGAATAGTTTCCCTCTAAAATTAAAGGAATAACTCATGTTTCTCTTACTAACACAATGAACAACCTACAATAGAGAGGACTTTCTCTTAGAGGAGAAAGAGTGTTAAGAGGAGAGTACATCCTCTTTATTGTACATGCTCTGATGAAGTTTTGATTTTGCAAGAAAAACAAATAAATACTCGTAGCTAGGGATGGCAACGAACCGGATCCGGACCGGATCAGCATGGATCCAGATCCAGATCCGCATCTCCATCAGCGGATCCGGATCCGATCTGGATCCGACGGATCCCAAAATTGCAGATCCAGATCCAGATCCATCGGATCCAATATTTGACTTAATTAAAATTTTGTATTCTTCAAGTTTTTAGATTAACGAGTATATTGACAATTTTAGATTTTGATAATCTTAAAAATAAGATTATACACCGTATGAAAAGATTCATAATCAAAGTTCTAAACCAAAGAAAAAAGTCTTAGAAATAACAAAAAAAAATACAAATCAAAGAACATAGTTTACGAATTACAAATCAAGTTACATAGTTTACGAATTACAAAATAAAACGCTAATTTAGAAGTCGACACTAGAAACTTCTTGAGTTCTTTCTTCCATGTCTTAATAAGAAATAGCATCAATATCCTAATGTCAAAGAACACATAGCATGTTAATATATGAAAACAAATATCACTAACAATAAAAGAGGCTAACTAACAAACGCAATCAATAAAAACTCACCATGTCAATTGCATCAATATCTTCACCTTCACTATCCGAATCCTCATTTATAGTAGAACATGTACTTGTGTCTTCTAGATTATCTTCAAAACAAATATACATACATAGCATTATGTATCAAAGAAGATATTGCATATAAAATAATGTAAGAAGTTTAATACGGAGTAATAAACATTACCTTGAATATCCTCAACCTTCCAATTTTGCAAGCACATTAAGGCTTCTATGGTGTTAACATGAAGCTTTGAGCGATGAGAACTAATTACCCTTCCTCCCCATGCTAAAGACACTTTTGGAAGCCACGCTAGAATTTGGAATAGCAAGAATATCCTTGGCAATTTTTCTTAGTGTAGGATATTTATGATCCATTTTCCACCAACTAAGAATGTCAAAGTTGACATTTTTGGGTTGTGTTTCATCCTCCAAATAATGATCCACCTCACCAATTACATTCACCTTTCTCTTCTTTGTCTTCTTTTCTCTAGCAAAACCATCTTCTTCACCTTCCACACTAGAATTATCAAGACCTCTTTTCCCATTTCCTTTAGACAAGTCTTGTGTCACATTCCCTTCATTTCTATGTTGATACTCAATAACAAGATCATCCAAAGATTTTCTCACCATAATCACTTTTTCTTCACTACTTTCACCGTATAATTTCTTAAAATAAAACTCGACACAATCCATCTTACTCCTAGGATCCAAAATGGCGGCAATAGCTAAAAGAATGTTTATGTGATCCCAATACTTATCAAATTTCACAACCATATTTGTAGCCATGGTTCTAACAACAAGAGCATCATCAACTAACCAAGATCTCAAAGAAAGCTATATCTCACAAGCCTTTCGAAAAAATAAGTTAGAAGTAGGATAATGCCTCCCCGAAAACACTTTAGTAGCATTACTAAATATCTCCAACTTTTTACAAATAAGACTAGCCAAGTTCCAATCTTCATTTGAAGGAATATCTACGGACATGACATAGGTCCATCCCGACGCGGCCACGCGCGGGTTTGGGGAGGCGAATGAATCTCCATATGAGATGGTCAAATTGAAATTTAAATCGAAGTTGGAGTCGCCACTGAATTTTATGGTTATTCGGAACCGTTCGAGCCCACTCTATGTCGTAGTGGGCCGTATACAAAATAAGGCCCATTTCCGATGTCAGAGTTTATTAGGCTCGTCCCTTTGCAGTTCGATACCGATGCCGACTTGATCGGTTTATCGTATATTGAATGACTCTCGTTGCCAATGGTTTCGGACATCCGGAAACCACGGTTCTGAGTAAGGGGTGAGGGTACGTGTTGGGAAGTTCACTAAGAACACCCAACCCGCCCGCACATTAGCGGCCTCTACTAGGATATCGAATGATTTTTTTAATACGCGCGTTAGTAATACGATGAATGATATGCAAACATTGTCTTCCTAAGCATGTGAGGAATTGAATGGGTTGCTAAGTCGGTTTAATGCATGAAAAATTAACGTCGAAGTTGAATTTAGCATGTGAGATTCGTTTTAGTATAATAAAACAAACGATGAAAAAGAGTGAATTTGCTACAAGATGAACAAACGAGTTAGTATCGACTTGTGAAGAAATAATGTAGCAAATATGATGAATATGCAAGACCGAGAAAATATTAATCAAAATCTGAAAAATATTTATTAAAAGACGCTGTTTTGTATAAAAAACGAAGTTCGAAGAAATAATAAAAAAGAAGAAAACGGGTCGCGTTTCCAGCGTTGCCCGCGACTCGCCCGGGGTGCGCGCGACTCGCGCCCTGGCCTGTTTCGAGGTCGGTTTTTGAAAGTTCGATGTTTTTTATTAAACCGCGTACGAATATTGCATAATTCGTACTCGACTTAATATTTTTGATATTCGTTATTGTTCCGGTTATTGGAATCAATTAACCCGACGTGGAATTCGGGTTTGAATCGTTCGGTGTTACTTCTGAATGTTCGCTGATTAATTTCGATACTCTCCTTCCTCCTACTCTTCCAGTCGGACCTTCCCAGCGGGTTGGGCAGGCTCCCTGCACAGAGAACGCACAGGGCCTCGGAGGTTGTCCGAGGAAACCCTCTCCGATGCCTAAGTTAGTCCGTGAAAGCCTTAAGAAACCCAGCTCGTGAGGAACTGGGCGGCAATTTTAGAGTAAGAGTTCTTGAGAGGGAAAATCAAACCCCTCTCTTGTGGGAAATGGAAGAGTATTTATACCTTCCCACAAGAGAGGGAAGTAGAGGGAGAATGAGTGGATAAGGAGGTGACAAGTGGCATCCTCTCATCCACCCATTCCCAATTACCTTAGGCAAAATGACGAGAGGGCCCCTGGGGATCCCTGCTCTGCCTGCGGAGATGTCCCCAGGGGTAGGCGGGTTTTGAGCGGCTGGAGCTAAGCTCTAGCAGGCCGCGTCACCCTGCTGGCCCGACGGTCGGCTGTTCTGCTTGGTAGTTTTTCCCGCTTCTATGTTCTTTACTTTGACTGTTTGTCGGGTCGGTTTCTGGGCTTAGTTGGCAATCCCCTGGGAGCCTGCCTAGCAGGCTGTTGGTGTCAGGCTGCCGACCCCAATCAATTGGCCCTCGCAAGCTGGGGGGGAAGCAAGGCTTCCCTCCGGCTGACGACTTTTGCTCGGAGGGAGGTTGACTCATTTTCACTTTTGCTGCAGTATTTAATGCTTTGTACTTTCCCGAGGAACAAAGCACAGTTTGTGTCAGACATGCAAAGAGTTGAGGGGTTTCTTGCAATGATTATACTTCTTTGCTTGATGGATATTTGGGAACCGTGAAGAGTTTGCGATTGGTGGCTTTCCCTTCCAGGGTGGTTGGAATGCCATTAATGTTTCATTTTTACTTGTATAAATCCCGGCTTTCCTCGTCATTTTTGCTTAACTCATCCTCAATTTCTCCACTTTCTTCGTTGAATCATGGTTTGGATCAAAAAATTCGTGACTCGCCATGGAGTTCGCGCTGTCCTTTTTCTTTTCAAGGGGTTTTGGAGACTCCGGTACGCTCGAGCTGCTTACCGGGCCATTCGCCGCTGCCGCCGTTCACGGTCTTACTCCCATCGGAGTGGTAGGAAAGCTTCCATTAGGGCGAGCAAGCGTTTGAAGAGATCTTCGCCCCCTACTGCCTCCAGATTTAGGCGCTGTCCTCAGGGAGGGGGGGTGCTTTGATCGGGGGTGCCACGAATGTTTCCCGTGGTTGCACCCTGAGCAATTTAACCCTGACTGCTCTGACGCAGATTCCTCCCTGGGGTCAGGCCCCTCTTCTCCTGTGAAGAGAACAGGTTGTCGTACCTGTGATGAGTCCCAGGCTATTCCCTTTGGCAGGGATTGGGACGACAGTAGCCGAGACTCCGTTGACAGCGAGGGTCTTGGCTGTTTGAGCGACAGGGATGAGGATGGACTCCCTGATGACCCTTTCAAGGACTCTCCAGACTGGGATTGGGGGTCGGACTTCGGGGGTCAAAGCAGCCCTGGAGGCCATTCTCCAGATTTAGATGATGATTAGGCCTGCTTAGCCGGGCATAGGTGCGTCGAGCCGGAATTTTTAGGCTCTTATGTATGTTTTTTTTTATCTGCCTGGCGTGATATGTAACCTGCCCTTTTTCCATTTAAGGCTAATGAAAAGATCCGAGCAACTTGATCACTTTTTTTTTTTTGCGTGGATGACGTTGCCAGTCGACTATTCCTCTGACATTTTTCGTTTTTCGAGGCCTTTCTTGGGAAGGAGCGAACAATTTGTGTTCAGCGCTCGACACATGGGAGGTTGTTGGGGGCGTCTTGTCAGAGAGGTAGCCTTTTAGGCTTCCTGGGCTTTATATATGCCCTTCTCTCCCTCCATTCTTTCTTTTTACTCCTTTTGAAATTCATAACTCCCCTCATACTCCCAAACCGCCTTCGTTGCTGAAAATTTCGTGAGGAACAAGAAGTATCTTCTGTCACTTTTTCCGGCGACTATCGGCGTTCTAGGTTAGAAGCTCTTCTTTAAATCTTTCCCCTTCTTTCATTGGTATTTCCCTTCATAGTCAGTATGTCGCGAGTCCGCCCTCTTTCTTTTAATTCTTTGCTTGGGAGGACTGGGGATGGCGATGGTGACAGGCGTGACTTAGCCTCTTCTTCTGGGGTCGGCCCCAGGGGAGAGGATGACCATCACAGGGGGGAGGGTGCTGAATCACCCGAACCTGCTCCCTTTGATGTAATTGATTCTGATGATGAGGCCCTGGAGGTGGATCCTTCCAGGATCGCCGGCCCTCTCATCTGTAGGGAGAGGGGGAAGACTTATTACTTGGATAAGAATAAGTACTTGGTTCCCTTAAAGACCTACCCTGAGGCTAAGAACAGGGACTTGATTCTGGAAAGCAATGCCGCCGGGGCAATCGAACAGTTCTATAATTTCGGGGAAGGATATACAGTTGTAGTCCCGGGGGAAAATGACACGGTATGCTGTCCCCCGGAGGGTTGTGTGGCTGTCTACCACAAATCTTTAGAATTCGGCCTGCGATTCCCTCTTCATCCCTTTCTGGAGGAGACCTTCAAGAGGATGAATGTTGTAATTACTCAGCTGACTGCTTCAGCTATTAGGTCTTTGATAGCTTACACTTGGACCTGTCTTTTTCATGGCGAGGGGCCTTACATTGATGCCCTTAGTTTCATGGTTGGCCTCCAAATGGTATCTTCTTCAGGGGGGACGGCTCCCCTGGTTATTGGTCTCTGCAGAGACAAAAGAAATACGCCCTGGTCTGGCCGGCTTTGAGCAGTCTGAAGGACTGGAAAAATAATTTTTTATACGTACATAGCGCGGCAGGGTGGAGGATTCCTAGGCATTTTAGGAACCATGTTCACACCCGCATGGAGACTCGCGAGGAATACCACCCGGGCGTCGGTGGGAAGGCCCTGGAAGTTAAGCTAAGTCCGAAGGAGGAGATTTTGATCAAAAAGTTTGAGATTGTCGCTGATAAACACGGCATTTTTGGCCCTGCTTTCTAGCTTCCTCACGCGGAGCTTACAGCGACAGACGAGTATTTGCTCCCCTTGGGCCTGATTCCCGGCCTTGAAGGTAGTTCTAGGGGGTTTTTACTGTCGCGATTTTTCAGAGACTTTATTTCTCTTTGTTTTTTAGCTGACTGCCCCTCCTTTTCTGCAGCTTCCTCCTCTTGGTGCTGGACAAAGAAGCAGGTTAGGAGATTAGGCTTGAGCGAGGAACTTGTCGTTCTCTCGAAGCGCCCTTCCCTCCCTGCGAACTTCAGGAAAGGGAGCAAAGGCTTAATGAAGCTTGTGAAGGACTTTGCTGCTGGTAGAAGACTGCCTCTTCCCCCTCGACTGCCGTCGTCAAAGCCGGCGACCCCTACTCCCAGTATTCATGAGGGGGAGGCTGAGGTCACCTCAGGGGCCACCCCTTCCTCTGGTCAAAAGCAGGGTGTTTCTTCAGCTGGGCCCCAAACTCCTCAGGGAGCACGCCCTGTAAACTCTGAGGGGACCGGGGAGAGTGCCCCTTTAGAGCTGAGGAGAAAGAGGGATAGAGAGCCTTCTGGAGCTGACGTGGTGGATTTGGAGGCGGATGCTACTACCCCTGAAGCGAAGCGTCCTGCTCGCGAACTCCCGAGTACTCCTTTTCCGGAGGAAAACACGGAGTTCCACTATACTGCTGGTGATAGTGTGGACGTGTCAGGCCTACTTTCTGACTCTGGCGTTGTCTTGGCTGATCGCCTCACAAAGTCCGTGACTTCAACTTCTCACCAGGTGCTTCAATACATCCAGCGTACCTCTAAGGTATTGTTGGCGTCTGCCGAGCTGGCGGCTCTCAGTTGCCTGAATGACGAAGAATTGACTGTCACACCAGGGGCTCCTCCTCCTGACCGCCTGGCTATGGCGGAGAGGGACATTACCTTGATAAACAACTTGAAGGATAGGCTGGCAAGGCAGGAGGGTGAGCTGGAGGAGGCAAAGAACCGGGCTGGTCAGTGGAAACTTCAGGGAGAGAGAGCTGTGAAGGAAGTAGCCAAGCTGGAGGCTGATCTAAAGGAGAGCCGTCTGTCAATGGAGCGGGCTACCCTCTCTCTGGCTGAGATGGGGCACCTGAAAGGAAAAGTGGCTGACTTGGAGGAGCAATTGTCCAGAGCTGACTCGACCTTTGAACAGGCCAAGGGAGAGTGGAAGAAGGAAAAAGAGACTGTTGCAGAGGAGACCGAGGCTGCGGTGGATGCCAGCTTCGTGAGTGGTGCCAATTCTTCTCTGGAGTTGGTGATGGAGGTGATTGGGGAAATGTTCCCCGCTTTTGATGAAGAAGCCTTCCGGAGTCTCTACTCTGCTAAGAATGAGGCTCGGGCGGCCAGACCACCTGAGGCAGCCGCCGGCCCCAGCCAGGATGCTCCATGATGCCTTTTCTTGTAATAGTCTTACTTTATGCGCTGAGCTTTTATCATTGCCAGCTGTCTGTAATATCTGTCCTTCCGGATCTTTGTCTTAGTTATTTTTGTAAAAAACTTTCTACCCTTCATGGGTTTTGCTATGGAATGCCTTTCCTTTGTTTCAGTCTGCTTCTTTTACGTTTTTCATACGAGGTTGGGGGATTTGCCCCCAGTCCTCGTCAGCTGTGTGCAACCTGGACTACTCCTGGCCTCTGCTCAAGGTTCAGGGAGCCTGCCCCCTGCTTGCCCGGAGGCAGGCGGGGAGGGCTTTTGCGTTTTTTATACAAGGTTGGGGGATTTGCCCCCAGTCCTTGTCAGTCGGGCGTAGCCTGGCCTGTCCCTGGTTTCTGCTTGGAGTCCAGGGGGCTTGCTCCCTGTCTGCCCAGAGGCAGGCGGGGAGGGCTTTTGCGTTTTTTATACAAGGTTGGGGGATTTGCCCCCAGTCCTTGTCAGTCGTGGGTGACCTGCATCCTTCCCGCTTGGGGATAGGTAGTGGTTTCAAAGATTTTGTTGGGGTGTCCCTTTTTCTGGGTTCTGGCAACAGGGGGGCCTCCCCCTATTGCCCCCTGCTCGTTTGTGTGTGAGAGCGCAAGCTTAAACAGACAATGAGTATGAATTCTTGAGTGTTATAGAAATTTCGTTTAAAACATAAGATTGGTTGGAGTCGTCGACATTTCTTTTTGATCGTCCTCCGCCAGTATTCTTCCCTATGGGTGTGATCTCCTTAAGGCTTAGTCATACATAGTATCTTTTTAGGGTGTCGGCGTTCCAGTACGCGTTTAACTCCTGGCCTGCTGGGTTTGCAATTTTGTACGTGCCTGTTCCCAAGATCTGGGTCATTTGGTATGGGCCTTCCCAGTTAGCGCTTAGTTTGCCGTGTTCTCTAGATTTTCCAACAGCCTGTGTCTTTCTTAATACCAAGTCTCCTACCTGGAATCTTCTCTCATGCACCCTCTTGTTGTATGCCTTCCTCATCCTTTGCTTGTAGGCTGCTATGTTGGTGCAGGCTTCCTCCCTGACTTCCTGGACTAGGTCAAGAGCTTCGGCCATTGCTTCGTGATTGTCAGCCTGGTTGTATTGCTGAGATCGCAGGGTAGGAACTCGTACTTCGATGGGTAGTAAAGCCTCCGCTCCATACACCAGGCCAAAGGGCGTCTGTCCTGTTGACTCCTTTCTGGTGGTCCTTATTGACCAGAGGATGCTTGGTAGCTCGTCCGCCCATCTTCCCTTGAGGTCATCTAACATTTTTCTGAGTCCGTTTAAGATCTGTTTGTTTCCAGCCTCGGCCTGCCCATTGGTCTGGGGGTGGCAGACGGCGGAATAGGCGACGGCTATCCCATACCCCTCTAGCCAGGCTCTTAGGGGATCATTATCAAATTGCCTTCCATGGTCAAATACCAATATTTTTGGAAGGCCAAATCTGGTTATAATGTTCCTCCAAATGACCTTCCTGACCGCCGGCTCGGTGATGTTTGGGACTGCTTCAGCTTCAACCCATTTTGTGAAGTAGTCTATCCCTACGATCAGAAATTTTCGGCCCCCTGTAGCCGTGGTGAATGGACCCAGTATGTCCATTCCTCATTGGGCGAAAGGAATGGGAGATAGAATCGGCCTGAGTTCTTGGGCTGGGACATGGATTGATGGAGCGAAGAGTTGGCATTTTCTGCACTTTTGGGTTAGGCTTCTAGCATCTGCTAGCATGGTTGGCCAGTAGTACCCTGCCCTGAGGGCCTTGTGGGCCAACGACCTTCCTCCGATGTGATGTCCACAGATTCCTGAGTGGATGTCTTCTAGGACTTCAGCAGCCTGATCTGCTCCTAGGCATCTGAGCAGGGGGTAAGTGAAAGATTTCTTGTAGAGCTCTTCGTCAATGATTATGAATCAGGCAGCTTTGGCTTGAATTTTCCTCTTCTGTACCGGATCAGGTGGTAGGATGCCGTATCTTTTGAACTGAATGATGGGGGTCATCCAGTTTTCCTGTCTCTCCTCAATGGTGTTGACTGTCTGGCAGGGAGTGGTGGACTTCTCATGCATAACATCAACCCAAACTGACCTCCTTATGTCTTGCAAGCTGGAGCTGGCCAACTTTGACAGAGCGTCGGCCCGATTATTCTGTGATCGGGGTATTTGCTGGATTTCATAGGACTTCAGGCTTGATAACTCCTATTTTAGTTTTTCAAGGTAGGCGGCCATGGTCTGGTCTCTGGCCTCATATTCTACGTTAATTTGATTAGCAATGAGCTGGGAGTCAGTTGCTAGTATAACTCGCTCTGCCCCTGCGGCTTTAGCCAGATTTCTCCCAGCGAGTACAGCTTCGTACTCTGCCTCGTTGTTTGATGCGGGGAAGGTGAATCTGAGTGCATGCTCAAAATCAACTCCTTCTGGGCTGGTCAGTACAACGCCTGCCCCTGCACCATTGGCTGTTGAGGATCCGTCAGTGTGCACAATCCATTCTTCGGCGGGGGGCTCCTCTTCCCCTGAATGGGAACATTCAGCCAGGACACTACAAAACATCACATCTTTAGTGGCATTTATTTAGTAGTTAGGCGGCATATATAAGTGCCACGAAAAGTGCTTGCAGCATTTAATCTTATGCCGCTAGATTCTATGTAGGGAAAAGTCATTGTGGCATTTGTTGCAAATGCTGGTATAAGCTTAAATAAATGCCACTAGATCTTTCATAAATTGTAATATTTCGTTTTTTCATTGGTTTTTTTATTCATTGATAAGCGTGTATTTCCTTTTTTAGAGGTTTTTTTTCACTATTTCACGATATTGTTTTAATTAATTTATTTATTTATTAAAAGTAACTAAATAAAAAAAGCCGAACATAAAAAAAAAGTGATTTTATAATATTGAAAATAGAATTTGTAGCTGTCAAATATAAACATTACATTAGGATATGGATATAAACTCAATTCGATAAATCCTAATCAAAGGATAACAAATCCTAAATAGCTACGGAGTACAATTCAAAACTTTCACTATTAAAAATCTTGTTCGTCTCAGCTAGTGGCAGCACAATGAGTTTTAACTTGAGAGTTTGATCCGATCTGGAACCACTGCGGGATGAGACCCTGCATTTCCTGCACATTATAAAGTCACATATAATTATAAATATGAGGATGCTAAAGCACTATTATTAGACGTACTTTTGTGTATCTTTCGGGAAAAAAATAAAGTGTGTAAAATGAACACACCATTCACACAGTAAAACTAAACATTGAGCTGAGCAGAACATTGAATTCTTACATCTGTGACCACTCCGTGTACCATGGGCGAGCAATCAAAGCAGATTGAGATACATTGAGTCCTCGGTTCCTTCAAACATGCATCAAGAACATTTATTAATGGCAAAGCCCCTGGGCTTCTGAAACTAATAAATTAATTAAGAAGAAAAAACATATCATATGGGCAACAAACAAAAGCTGGGTTACCTGACAGCAGCTTCTTTATCCTTTAGAGAAGAATCCACACCAATAACATGTATTAAAACAGCAATATTAGAAAATTGTCGTAGATTTCGCAAGCCAAAAGCAATTAATCACCCAAACAAGGGATATCACCTTAAGAGCCTCGGCAACGGATCCTACTATAGAAATCTCATCCTGAATTGACGTGATTCTCGCCTGGAACAGTCATTTTCATCCAAGAGGAAAAAAACATCAGGACGACCAAAATACTACAGAACGATCTAAAAAAAAGTTTCTGAAAGTTAGTTATTAAATGGAAGGAAGAGTGTTAACTGTTAAAACATCAGGACATCCACACTCCTCTCATTTGCCTCCAAAAAAACAACACAGTACCAACTCCAATCTAATCAGTCAGCACGACTAAGTGCATGCTTTGTTGAACCAAAAAATCTAATAACTCGCAATGTCACTACTGGTATGAGTAGCCGAAGAGTAAGAGTGTGAAGAATTAAGACGATCTGCGTCACTCGTAATACTACTGATTTAGCTGCAATATAAATCTTGAATCAAAAATCTATAGAGTAAGTAAGAGAAATAGAGCGACCTGTAGGGTTTGGATTGAAGTTTCGCACATGGATAATTCAACCTTGTAACCTTTGAGTTCCTGCTCAGCGATTTCCTTGAATCGTTTACTGTTTTCCAACTCCTTGTTTGATGCTTCTACATTGGATTCATTGATATCTAAGGAACGGTTACTCACGTATTTAATCTTATTTCATTGATATCTAAGTCAAATGTAAGACTTAATTTGTCCCTCGGCCATCAATAATGGACTGCCAAACCATTCTTTGAACGGATTCAAAATTTCGTATGATAATAAGAAACCTTAATTGCACATATCAAGAAAGAACAAAGTAATTAGCATTCATATAATGGAGAGATAGGGGATGACTGATTTGAGAGAGTGGGATCACCTGCAGCACAACAGCCTAATATTAGACCGCGCAGGTCTGGTACTCCGGTGGAGTCCTTGTAATATGCACCATGACAAACCCGAGTCCAGAATCAATCATAAATGTGATTAGAATATTCAAAGCCATGAACCAACACTTATGTACTAGAATAGTAAGTCAATAAACTTGCATTATTTGTCATCTGTGCAAATTAATTTCACTATTTGAATGCAATAAGAAACAATCAAAAGATAATGTAAGCTGAAGAATTGAAGAGACAAGTTAGGGCATGATTAAATACTCACATCATCTTTATGTATACACTCATGTGTTGGTGCTTTCGCCAGATTGGAGGAGACAAGAGGATAAGATACTGATTGTGGCTGACCTATAAGATACTGATTGTGGCTGACCTACACAAGGATTTGTGTCATATGAATGGAGATTGCACTAAACGAAATACATACAGTTTTTGCTGACTTGGCTTGTTTTTCCAGCAAGTGAACAAGTTCATTCAACAGAAAGTTTAAAAATTCATGAGCATCCTATGCAGAAAAAAATATTAAAGACACGACATTTAGTTTCATAATTGACAATTGCACAAATGAATCAAAATGGCAAAAACAATCTAAACATATAACATTTTCACAAACAATGTTTTCTAGTTTTTCAAAATTCGGCACACACTTTCAGCCATCAATAATCAGTCACACTATTAACATATAACTAAGAGCAATGGTTCACAATAACAACAAAAAATAATTGAATTTCGAATACAATTGTACCTAAAAATCATACACGAACTGACGAACATAAACCCTTAAATAAGAGCAAGAAGAAATAAAAGCGAAGAGGAAACAACAAACCTGCAAACAAGAAGTAAAATCAAATAAGGAATAAAATGACGCCGGATTGATCGATTATGTTGGTGGATTGATCGATTACTCTTAAATTAGGTTTGGATTTGTGAGAGGACGCTTGATTGAGTTTTAGGTTTTAGGTTAGTGAGTTTTCTCAAAATAGAGGCGGGTGATTTTTAGTTTTGTCAAATGTTTAGCACGCTTTGTATTAGCTTAGGTGGCATTTAATTTATTTGCATAGTTAATTGCCAATTTAAGATAACCTAAGGTGACATTTCAACATATGCTACTAGATAAATGCCTTCTAATAACTAATCTCTTGTAGTGGGAAATCAGCCAAGGCTTGTGCTTTGATGGCTGTTCTTGGCTGATATGATATCCCCAGCCCGCTTAACTCGATCGCCCATTTCAGCAGCCTTCCTGATTTCTCAAACTTTTCCAACACTTTTTCCAGTGGCTGGTCGGTGAGGATCACAACAGGATGTGCGTCAAAGTAGGGTCTGAGTTTTCTGGCTGCGATGATGACTGCATAGGCGGCCGTTTCTATCAAAGGATAATTTCTTTCGGCTGTACCCAGGGCGTGACTCACAAAGTAGATGGGTTGTTGTGAGTTTGCTTCCTCCCTTAGGATGACTGTACTTACTGTCGTGTTGGTGACAGCAATGTATAGGTACAGTTTTTCTCCGGCCACTGGTCTTGCCAAGGTAGGGAGTTTCTTCAGGTGTTCCTTCAATTGTTCGAAGGCTTTCTTTTGTTCATCCTCCCATTTGAATTGCTTGTTGCCCTTCAATACTTTGAAGAAGGAGGTGGACTTGTCTGCCGACCTGGCGATAAATCGGGCCAGGGCGGCCATCCTGCCTGTAAGTCGCTGAATGTCCCTGATGGTTTTAGGCTCCGGGAGATCTAGGACCGCCTGAACTTTTTCGGGATTGGCGTCTATCCCCCTGGAGCTTACTAAGAAACCCAGGAATTTTCCGGATCGGACCCCGAATGTGCATTTCTTCGGATTCAGCTTCATCTTGTATGACCGCAGGGAAGAGAATGTTTCCTGAAGGTCTGTTAGATGCTCCTTGTCCCCCTTGCTCTTGACAATCGCATCATCGACATAGGCTTCCAAATTTCTCCCTTTTTGATTTTCAAAGACTTTGTCCACCAACCGCTGATAGGTGGCGCCTGCATTCTTCAGCCCGAACGGCATCATCTTATACATGTAAGTGCCGTGGCTAGTTATGAAGGCGCACCTCACCCTGTCTGGCTGCCAGAGGTACACTTGATGGTACCCTGAGAATGCATCCAGAAAACTTAGCGTGGTGTATCCACTAGTGGCGTCCACCAGTTGATCTATCCTGGGCAGAGGATAGCAGTCCTTTGGGCAGGCTTTGTTAAGATTTGTAAAGTCTACGCACATTCTTCATGCACCTGACGACTTTTTTACCATTACAACGTTTGCGAACCATTCAGGGTAGTCACAGACTTCGATGAAATCTGCCTTCAGGAGTTTGTCTATTTCTTCTTTTATCGCCGCGTCTTTTTCTACGGACATGTTTCTTTTCTTCTGCTTCACAGGGCGAGCCTCCGGATTAATGTTCAGCTTGTGAACAATAAAAGCCGGGTCGACCCCTGGCATCTCATCTGCAGAGTAAGCGAATACGTCCCTATTCTCTCTCAGGACTGCAATTAGCTCCCTTTGGTAGGACTCCTCCAGGTCGGCCCCTATGAGGACCTGCCTTCCTGGCTCTAAGTCCACCAGCATGCTCTCCCCTTCGGGCTCTAAGTGGGCTGATTCTTGCTGGGCAGCCGGTATTTCGCCCTCCCTGCTGGGAGAGCTTTCGGCTTTTCGCTTTCCTTTCCGTTATGTCTCATGGGTTTGCAGGGCCACGGAGTAACAGTGTCTGGCCGACTCCTGATCCCCATGGACCTTCCCCTCCATGCCAAAGTCTGTCACATAGGCTATGGTGAGGGCCCTGATTGACACAGCAGCTTCTATTTCATCTCAGGTGGCTCGCCCTATCAGGGCGTTGTACGCAGACTTGGCATCCACCACAACAAAGGATGCCCTGACATTTCTGGCCGAGGCCCCCTCCCCGAATGTTACTGGCAGGTCGATAACTCCCATGGGTAGCACACCTGCCCCACTGAACCCATATAAATATCCAGGGGCCGGCTTCAGATGTCTTTTTTCTAGATTCATTTTCTCAAAAGCGTCTTTGTACAAGAGGTTGGTATAGGCACCAGTGTCCACCATGCATCTCTTGACAATGTGATTGCTAATTTCAAGAGTTAAGACCAGAGGGTCACTATGCGGGTACACGACTCTCCCTGCATCCTCAGGGGTGATGCTTAGGGTAGTGCCTCTTGGACTTCCTGCCCTCTCGGCGTAGCAAATTTGGTTCCGCAATTCGCGGATCTGCCTTTTCTGGCTTCGTCTGCTAGTCCATCCCTCTGCATCTCCTGACACCACATGGATAATTGTGCGATTTTGGGCCGAGCCTTCAGGTTTGTCCGCCGCCTCCTTTTGGGGTTTGTTCCTTGCTGCATAGTTGCTCAGCCAGCCGTTTCTTATAAGTTTCTCGATTTCATCTTTTAAGTGTCGGCATTCCTCCGTGGTATGGCCTATGCAATCGTGGAACGTGCAGAATTTTTTGGGACCCCCCTTTGGGCTGCACGGCTTGTTTGGACTAGTCCATTTTGCTGTTTCTTTTTCCAACTCGAAGATTTCTGCTCTCGGCCTATTGAGGGCCGTGTAGCTGTCAAATCTTGGCTGGTATGTTGCGCGCTCTTTCTTGGGGGTGTCTCCTTCTTCTCTCTGTTTGCCTGGCTCGTTTCTGCCACGTCCACCCTGCGGTCCCCCTTGCGGCCTTGCTTGGCCTGCAGGGGCGTCCGGCAGGCTGTGAAACTCTTCCTGCAGAATAAACCCTTCAGCAATTTTCCTGGCCTTGGCCAAGATTTCAGGCTGGGCCCTGATAATCTGATTCTTCATTTCTCCTGGGAGCAGGGAGATTGTTAGGGCGTAAGCAGCGGTGGAATCATCGATCTCCCTGACTTGCTGGTAGGACAAGTCAAACCTCTTCAGGTACTCCCTGACGCTTTCGCCCTTCTTCTGTTTCAGGGTCATGAGATCGAAACGAGTGAGGCGTCTCCTTTTGTTCCCTGCATATTGCTCAAGGAAGGCCTCGGCTAACTCTATAAAGAAGCTGATCGATCCCTGGCAGAGATCCCTGAACCATCCTTGTGCAAGCCCTACCAAGGTGGTTGGGAAGATTTTACACCAGATTGCGTCATCCACGTCATACATGCCCATGTGGCTCTCAAATGCCGCCAGATGATCCTCTGGGTCTGTGGTCCCGTCGAACTTGACGGTAGGCATTTTGATTTTTGGGATGGAGAAATCTTGTACATCAAGATGAAGAGGGGTTTTTGTAGGCCTGCCTACCACTCTTGACCTGCTTTCCCCAGACTGGTTACCGTGGATATCCCATTGTCTAGGGATCGGTTTCCTAGTACTGGGGGAGCGGTGCCTTGGTGGCGGCCTGCTCGCTGCTTCGTCTTCTACATCAGGGGAGATTTGTCTGGGTCTCTTCCTCTGAGACTGGCAGAGGTTGTCATCTTGGTGGTATCTAGATTCGAGTGGTTGCCCCCGGTTAAGCCTAGACTGCAGGCTTTGGGACAACCCTGGGGTCGACTGTCCCTTGGCTGCCGGCGTTAACGTGGAGAAGACTCCGCCCTGCTTTTCCCCCAGGCGCTTGGATGCGGGTTCCTTGTGCCTCATCCGCTCCCGCAATCCCTGAGACAGACCTCTCTGCTCTCCAGACGCGGATTCTGTTGTGTGAATGGAGAACGCCTGTTGTTGGGCAGGTGGCTCTGGGCTGCCTGTTGTGATACGCTTCTGCACCTGCGCGTATACTTGAGCTGTCCTTCTTACTTTCCTCTGGGCGTTTCTGGCGGCGGTTCGCTTCGTGCCCCCAGCTCCATCCCTGCTCATTGAGGGTGGCTGCCTGGGGTCGTTGTGACCCTGCCTACCAGGTCCTCAGGGGTGAACTCCTGGTTTAGCATTGCAGAGAAGAAGGCAGCTGTCTGTACCATCTGAGCTGGGGTCAGGTTCAGAGTGTGCCCTGGGTGTGCCCCCAACTCTGGTGCTACAGCAGCATTTGGCATGCCCAGGAGACTGGTTCCTCCCATCCCCAGGGTCGTGGTGGGAGGAGCCCTCTCTGGCTGTGGCATGCCGTATAGGGGGGTCACCGGTGGGACCGTCGGACCTACCCCTACACTGGTGTCAACGATTTCCGGCATGATTACTTTGATTGGTTTAGTTTTTGTAATTGGGAATGGTTGATTTTTGTGGGTAATTCGTGGATACAACTAGATCTTCCCCACAGACGATGCCAAATTGTTCTGGTTATTGGAATCAATTAACCCGACGTGGAATTCGGGTTTGAATCGTTCGGTGTTACTTCTGAATGTTCGCTGATTAATTTCGATACTCTCCTTCCTCCTACTCTTCCAGTCGGACCTTCTCGGCGGGTTGGGCAGGCTCCCTGCACAGAGAACGCACAGGGCTTCGGAGGTTGTCCGAGGAAACCCTCTCCGATGCCTAAGTTAGTCCGTGAAAGCCTTAAGAAACCCAGCTCCTGAGGAACTGGGCGGCAATTTTAGAGTAAGAGTTCTAGAGAGGGAAAATCCAACCCCTCTCTTGTGGGAAATGGAAGAGTATTTATACCTTCCCACAAGAGAGGGAAGTAGAGGGAGAATGAGTGGATAAGAAGGTGACAAGTGGCGTCCTCTCATCCACCCATTCCCAATTACCTTAGGCAAAATGACGAGAGGGCCCCTGGGGATCCCTGCTCTGCCTGCGGAGATGTCCCTAGGGGTAGGCGGGTTTTGAGCGGCTGGAGCTAAGCTCTAGCAGGCCGTGTCACCCTGCTGGCCCGACGGTCGACTGTTCTCCTTGGTAGTTTTTCCCGCTTCTATGTTCTTTACTTTGACTGTTTGCCGGGTCGGTTTCTGGGCTTAGTTGGCAATCCCCTGGGAGCCTGCCTAGCAGGCTTTTGGTGTCAGGCTGCCGACCCCAATCAGTTATATTTGATAGTCGACCTTGAAATCAATATCAAATATTCGGAATAGTTTTAGAAAAGATGCAAATTTTGAGAAATCGTTTCGTAGAATAAATAAAAAACGAGCGAAAAGCTAAAAAAAAAGATTCGGGTTTCAGGCCCGTGCGCGAGTCGCCTGGGATGGGCACGACTCGCGTGCGGGTCTGTCCTGGTCGCGCTTATTGTTCGAAAATCGCTAATTTAATAAATCGCGTACAAGTACGAACTACTTATACTCGATTTATGTTTTCGATATGCGTCATACCCGATATTTGATTATGAAATCGATATCGAATATTCGGAATGAATTTAGAAAAGGTTTTGAAAAAAGTTTGTTTTGAACGAAAAATAAAAAAAAAGAATTTTGAACGAAAAAGATGTTAATTCTCTCCGCGTATAAGATCGTCGAATTTCGTTTAAAAAGATGTGACGATTTAGCATCAACGAGAATTAGTTAATTTTGTTCTTGTTAGATATGATATTCTATTAGAGAATCGATATCGTATTTTAAGAACGTTGTTATACGAAAATAGTTTTTAGTAATATCGATATTAGAAATAAAAAAAAGGTGATGAGCGACCCGTAAGAAAACGACACACGACCCATAAAAAAAAAGACGAGGAGGAGAAGAGGAGAAGGAGAAATCGGGTTTGGTACACCCTCAACCTACATGCTTCGGTTTACTCGGATCGGGGCTCGTTGGAACGTGGCTTGGACACAAGAGCGTCGACTTTAACGTCGATGGGTTATGGTGATTTGGTGGGACGTGAGGCGTATGAAGGGTGTCGGGTACCGGGACCGGTTTCCTTCGGGTTTTGGGTGTACTATCGTTTTCTCGATGCTAAAGTTGATGCTTTGTAAAAGAGGTTGATGTTTCTCATGAATTATGTATATATCGTCGTGAGTATTTGTGAATGCTCCGTTGTCTCTATTGTGTGCAAAGGGTCCTATTTATAGGGGTAGTGGTAGCCTTGCTTGTACGACAAGAAATACCAACCGGGATAAGAAATGTAAGAATTTGTGAGGAACGAGAATTCCGTTACTTGGCAAAGAAGAAAGGGAATCCCGGTTTGGGAAGGGGAGCTCGGCCGAAATCAGGCCACTTGGCCGAGTATCCTACGTTCGGTTGAATACTCGATCTGGTTTTCGGATGGAATTCCTACTTGAGATCGAATTCTACCTTAAACAGAATTGTTTAATATTTTGTGCAGCTGATTTTTGTAGAGTTGGAGTCCGAACCGGGCACGTGAGGCGTCACGGTCGGTCCACGAGTCTCGGGAAATATCTTTGACCAGGTTTTGACTCGGTCATTAAAAGACGGTTTTACCCCTGGTGTCGGATTCGACCCAAATTAGTCTTATTTGACTCGAAACGACCCACTGGGCCTGAATTTGAGGTTAGTTTTGTGAGATTTGTACTCCTTAAAAAGGCCAAGCTAAATACCCATGATTTCGAGCCCATTTCCGAGTACGTTAAAGCACGTTTGCGTCCGATCATCATCGGGTGTTTGTCGGAAACTACTATAGACACCTGGCAGCAAAATGTGGGTGTCAACAGAGTCCCCACTCTGACTGAGGCTTGGTCAGGGCGAAAGTCAGAGTAGCCACCAGGTCAATCAGAGATTAAAACCTGGTAGCTTCCGGTCGGGTCGTTTAAAGTCCATTAAACCTGCGTAAAGGGCCCGCCGACCACAGACTAGAAATGTACCTGAGCTGATGATAACTCCGTGGGCGTTTGAACTCGTCGTATAAGACTTAAAATGGTCCTATATATATGGGCTCATCTTGCTAAATGCCGCTGGGGAGTTATGTGAGTTGCACGGTCCTGCTTGAGCCGTCCTGTACATATTTATGCAAAGTAGCAAAGTTTTGCATGTAATATTTGTAGGAAAAATGAATCGCGCTGGGAAGTAAAATTTTTGAGAAAAGGTTTGAATTTTTGAGTTTGTAGGAGTCTTTGAAAATTAGAGAATTTTTGACTCTGAAAAGGAATAGGAATGCTCGGGATGACTTAGCTAAGCCTTAGGATAACAATCGTATGCTAAATACTCTAGGATTGGGAATCCTAAGGTGAGGAGGAGAATTTGGGTTTATGCTATAAATACCCCTCCTTGCTTAATAAATTCTCATAATTCCACAATTCCCACAATTCTCGCAAAGAAAGAACAAGCCTTGAGAAATTTATTCTTTCTTTTAGAAATCCAATTATGGGAATCGACCGATTAGTTGGAATGCTGCATGAGTGGTCCAAATATTTCAGAGATGCTGATAGGGCCATCCTAAATCAGAATGGCGTTACCCAATTGTTCGTGATCCGTCAGATGCAAGTAGATCGTCACTTCTTGGATGCTTGCCTGTCCTATTGGGACGATACTTATCATGTATTTGGCTTTCCTCGAGGCGAAATCTGCCCTATCCCTGAGGAAATTGCTGCTGCAGGAGGATGGAATCTCATACTTCGCCCTGCTATCCCTTTTTTGATTTCTGACCCAAGGAGGAAGTTACGGGAATTTTTAGGGCTTTCTCACATGGAGGTATCCCGTATGCTGGAAGGAGATACCGTTTCCTTGATCGATCTAGCTGAAAAATTTATGAATCCAGATGACGTCCGGGTTAGGCCGGTCCACAGCCGTAGAGCCTTTACTTTTTGCATGCTCCATGTCTATGCCTTCGAAGGTTATATGGATTTATTATCTTGCATGGGCCATGTTAGACTTTTCACTGTGGCTGATTTAATGGAAACGGAGCACAGCCCGGCTTGGTTGATTACAGGTGAGATTATCCAGGGTTTGGATAATCGTAAAATGGATCCGTCAGTCCGGCTGACTGGGAGTACCCGTCTTTTACAGGTATACCGTTTTTGATGATTTTTTCTCGTCTTTTCCCAATTTTCCGGTTTCTGCGGTTTTTTCCCGATTTTTCTAATTTCTGCGGTTTCTTCCCGATTTTCCCGGTTTCTGCGGTTTTCTCGGTTTTCACGTTTTTTCGCGTTTTTTTTTGACGCGATTTTGACAATTTTTCGCGATTTTGATTTTTGTGGGTTTTTCAGCTGTGGCTGTTCGAGAGGCTATCGATCTTGGATCCTCCCCTAGACGTGAACCGGTATCAACCCAGGCAAGTAATGATGAGGAGACGAACTATTGCCTTTTCTCGCTTCAACACCCAAAAATACTGGGACGAGGTGCTATCCTTCCATGGAGGCCTACTGATCCGCTGGACCGTCCCTTGGTGGCCGATTTATGTTTGGACTGGTTTGGAGTCTCGAGATAGGGCTAGATATCAAGTAATCCTATCCTTTAGACAGACAGTTCACCTCTTTCCCGATCGCATACTTAGGCAATATGGTCGGGTGCGGGCAAAGAATCCCAGAAATCGAGGCAGTCGTGAGTGAACCTACTCAGTTGACGGATGTAATGTGTGATACCTGGATGCAAAGGTGGTATACACGAGCTACTTGGCCCGTTCCTAGAAATCCTCATTCGATCTGGGTATCCGACTCTTATGTAAGATGGACACGAGTTGATTCAGCTAAAACCCAAGCTGCCTTGAAGACTGACGAGGCCTTCGACCTGTTACGCCGGGAACATGCTAAAGATAATAGAAGCTTCTTTGGCGAAGACACTACTCTGGCAGGTCAGAAAGGAAAATCTAGGACTCAGACTGAAGGGTCCAGTACTAAGAGTGCACGGGGGAAGGTGAGCCCCCAGACGGGTTTCGAAAGGAGACTAGGGCCCAAGCTGGCAGTTAAGGACCGACTTGGTCCTCGAGACAGACTTCCCGAGCCCGTCAGGGCTCGGCTTGGACCGGTGCAAGAGGTAGAAGACCCAAAATCGAAGAAGCGGGTTCGAGCAAAAGAAGTTCCCCTTGTGATTAGGGAACGTTCGCCCCCACCCCGTCGGCCTCGGGCTCCACGTGACCCGAAAGATAAGGGGAAAGGAAAAATGTACGAGTAGTCTCCTAAATTTATTATTTAAGTATTACTACTATTTTTTGTGGTGTGATTTTTTTTTTGTGATGTATTTTTGAAATTCCCAAGTTTATCGGTTTTTTTTTTATATAATAAAAAGACATATTGGTGAATACCGTTACTGTCTTTTCGCTATTGCAATGGTTGTACCCTTTTGAGGGGTTTATACAAAGTATTTTTGCAATTCTTCGAAATACATCAAGATTATTAATTCGAGATGTGCAACGGTAGGATAAATAATCCTAGCTTGTTGACTTGCTTAAATTTTTTGAAAATTCATAAAAAGTTTTTTTTTTTAAATTTAGCAAATGACATTGAGATAGGGCTTATGGGTAGTAACGCTTCAGTTGGTCCAAGTTTGTTGGGTTGACAAACTCGTTCCCGTCCAAATCCGTTAGCATTACTGCTCCTCCCGAAAGAATTTTCTTCACCAAATATGGCCCAGCCCAATTGGGTTTGAATTTTCCCCTTGGGTCAACTGGTAGTAAAGCTCGAACAGATTTTAGGACTAGATCGCCCTCTTTGATATTCCTGGGCCTAACCCTTTTGTTAAAAGCCCGTGGAATCCTTTTCTGATATATCTGAATATTATTCAGAGCCCGAGATCGCCGTTTGTCTAAGAGGACTAGTGAGTCATATCGTGCTTGGACCCAATCTACTTCAGGTACCTGGCTCTCGAGTAGAATTCTGAGGGATGGTACTTCTAGTTCGACTGGCTGGACTACTTCCATTCCATATGTCAAATAGTATGGGGTTGCTTCGGTTGCAGTTCGAATTGATGTCCGATATCCCCATAAGGCAAAGGGTATCTTGTCGGGCCAGCCCCGGTAATTCTCAGCCATCTTTTTAAGTATGGTGACAATTGTTTTATTGGCCGCCTCCACCGCTCCATTTGTTTGGGGACGGTAAGGCGATGATGTATGCCTTTGGATCTTGTACTTTTCCAGCAAAGTGGCAGTTTCAGCTTGGAAATGGGTCCTGTGATCGCTGATGAACTCGTGCGGAATCCCGTATCGACATATATATAATCTTGTTTTGGATGAATTTAGCCACATGTTTGGCATTCAAGATCCGGTATGATTCGGCTTCGACCCATTTAGTGAAATAGTCGATAGCTACTAGGATGAAGGAGTGACCTCCTGTCCCGGAAGGGTTCACTTTCCCGATTATATCAATTCCCCATGTTGAGAATGGCCATGGTGATGTCATTGTATATAATAGGGATGAAGGCATATGCTGTACATTAGCGAAAATCTGGCAGTTATGGCAGTGTTTGACATATAACTGACAGTCAGTCTCCATGCTATTCCAGTAATAACCGAGTCGCGCGATTTTCCGGGCCAACATATGGGCGTTCATATGCGGACCGTTTTCACCATCATGTACCTTGGCCATGACTCTTTCGGCTCGAGTTTTGTCAATGCATAGGAGTAAAGCCCCCTGTGCTGTCTTCTTATATAACTGTCCATCGTCTGTGCGGATGAACTGGGTTGCTCATCTTCGTAGAGCTTTCTTGGCCCGGTTTTCAGCTCCCGGAGGATATTCCCCTGACGTTAAGTAGGTTAGAATAGCCTGATACCAAGGTTCTGGATCAGTTATCTCAATATCTTGGATAGCGTTGATGTATGCCGGCTCGGACCGTCTTTCGACGTAAGTGGGCATGCTGGTTAGATGTGCTGGGATATTCAGTAAAGATGCTAATTTTGAGAGAGCATCTGCAAACTGGTTTTCTTCCCGAGGCAGATAGATATACTCTACTTTTTGGAATTGTTTTTCGAGAACCCTTACTCGTGCTTGGTAAGCCACGAGATTTGCGTTCCGAGTCTTCCATTTTTGTAGGGCTTGGTTTATGACTAAAGATGAGTCACCGTGGACCCGGAGGTTTGTTACTCCTAAATCAGCGGCGGTTTGTAGCCCGTGAATGCATGCTTCGTACTCGGCTGCATTGTTAGTCACGTCAAAATCTAGCTTGATGGATAACGGGGTGTGTTCCCCATGTGGTGAGATTAGCAAAATCCCGACACCAAATCCTCAGAAGTTGGACGCTCCGTCAAAATACAAATCCCACGTCTCGGTGTCGGTATGGAATATATCTTCATCTGGGAAGGCCCAAGTATCGGTGTGTTCTTCCTCGGATACCGGACTATCGGCGAGGAATTCTGCAACTGTCCGGCCTTTGATGGCTTTTAAAGGTACGAACTTGAGGTCGAACTCAGCTAGCATTAAAGTCCATCTGGATATACGGCCGTTGAGGATGGGTTTCTCGAATAGGTACTTGATTGGATCCATTCTGGATAGCACATGTATCTCGTGACTAAGCATGTAGTGTCGGAGCTTTTTAGTGGCCCATACTAAAGCTAGACACGTCTTCTCGAGCATTGTGTACTTGCATTCGTATTCTAAGAACTTCTTATCGATGTAGTAAATAGCCCGTTCTTCGGAATCGACCGCCTGGGCTAGCATAGCGCCCATGGCTGTCTCGGTCGTTGTTATGTATAGCGACAGAGGCAAACCATGCTAAGGTGGCATTAACACCGGCGGAGAGGATAGAATCTCCTTGATCTTATCGAAAGCCATTTGACATTTGTCGTCCCATAGCGTTCATTCTTCTATCTTCAGTTTCTTGAAAATGGGCTCACATACCATGGTTAGCTTTGAAATAAACCGGCTTATATATTGGACTTTCCCGAGAAACCTCCTTATCTTCTTTTCGGTTTTAGGCGGTTGCATCTCGGTGATGGCCTTGATTGGGTCAACTTTGATGCCACGTTGGCTGACAATGTGGCCCAGTAGCTTGCCCGATGTTACCCCGAAACTGCATTTTTGAGGGTTTAACCTCATGTTGTACTTGCGTAGTCGGGTGAAGAATTTCCTTAGAGATGCAATGTGCCCGTTTCGGTCCTTGGATTTGACAATCATGTCGTCGACGTAGACCTCCACTTCCTTATGCATCATGTCATACAATAAAGTGGTGGCGGTCCGTTGATAAGTGGCACCGGCGTTAATAAGCCCAAATGGCATCACGGTATAACAGTAAGTCCCCCAAGGTGTGATGAAGGTGGTCTTACTCATGTCTTCTTCCGCCATTTTGATCTGATTGTATCCGGCATACCCGTCCATGAATGATAGAAGGGCTTGGTCGGCCGTGTTATCCACCAGTATATCGATATGTGGCAACGGAAAATCGTCTTTTGAGCTGGCCTTATTAAGGTCCCGAAAATCTACACATACTCGGACTTTGCCATCCTTTTTGGGTACTGGTACTATGTTTGCAACCCAGTCTGGATATTCAGACACTTGAATAAAGCCCGCTTTGAATTGTTTCTCAACTTCTTCCTTGACTTTGAGGGACCATTCGGGCCTCGTTCTTCGAAGTTTCTGTTTTACCGGCTTATACCCGTCTTTGATGGGTATTCGGTGTTCAGCTATTTCCCGGTCTATTCCCGGTATGTCCTTGTAGGACCATGCAAAGACGTCTTTGATTTCTTGGAGGAGATCCGTGAATTGTTGTTTCTCCTCGGGATCCAAAGATAGGCCTAACTTAAGCATCTGAGGTTCTAAAGGGGTTCCTACGTTGATGGAATCGGTTTCTTCGATTACCGGATTTCGGGACTCCCTTTGCTCGAGTTGCTCGATTAGATGCGGAAGTAATGGTACCTGTTCGTCGGGTTTCTCAATGTCATTGCAAGTAAGATTTTTGAAAATATTTTGAAAATAAGCCAAGTCTTAAGCAGAACGGTTATCGTTATTATTGATAATGAATTTTGAAAATAGCTCGAAGAGAGCTGCCATCTGATCGTTGGTCAGAGGCGGGATAGGGAGAGCCCTCGGGACAGACTCCGGGGCTCCCAGTGGTGTGACTAAAGAAGGGAGAGGGGTTACAGACTCGATCCTAGTACTGGACCCTCTAGACTTCGACTCAGACTCCGACTCTGACTCGGACTCGGACTCGGCAACATGCATATCTCCTTCACCAGTAGTTAACTTGTAGACTCGACCCTGACTGTCGGTCCACTTAGTTATCTTCCTCCAAGCTCTCTTTCCGGTGTCGGCACCAACTTCAGAGATCAGCTTGGTTGGATCGAACCTGCTGCTGCGGAGAATCAGGCTGACTAACTCCTGTTTAGGGGTCGGGACGACCTTGTCTTCCCCGAATAGTAGTCCTAGGATGGGCTCAGTATTGCTTGGGCCCTCCTTTGGTTCGGCCTGGATAAGGGCAAAGATATCATCTGGGATAAAGTTGCATTCCCGAGCCAGTTTGTTCTCCCGGGATATGAAATGGTGGGCTGATAGAGGCCCACTTGAACAGCTCCGAACACTGGGGTGACGAACGTAACCGCCTTGGTTTGGTCCGCGCATCCTGGCGCCATAGTATAACCTAGACCGAGGCGAGATTGCTCGTTCTTCAGGGCTTCGATAATCTTCCCAGCTGGAAGATAGGGCCTTGATGTGACTCCTGGTAGGCAACCCAGATTCTGTAGCATCGTATCGATGCTAGTAGTGAAGTATGGCCGGAAAAGGTATTCTTCCTCGATCATTCCCACAAAGTTGAAACCTCGTGGGTCGGCTGTGCCTGCCGTGTTGCAGCTTGACACGGTTATAGGAGTGGCTAAGAGAGTGACGATCCCATCTTGTAAAGGTAGCTTGACCTTCCTGTGAAGAGTGGAAGACGCAGCTTTGACCGCGTGAATCCATGGTCTCCCGAGTAGCAGATTGAAAGATGAAGTGACATCGATCACTTGAAATTCTAACTCCTTCTCGATCGGGCCTGTTATGATTGTCAGCTTAACGGCCCCAGCAACTGATTTTGGGCTCCCATCAAAAGCCTGGATAGTTTGCGCAGTCGGAAGGTAGTCGGCCTCGGTAATGCCGAGGGCCTTGGCTGTCCTTAAGGGAAGGACGTTTACCGCGGACCCGTCATCAATCAGGGTCATCGGGAGATACTTGTTGTGGCAGATCACCGTGATGTATAGGGCCAAGTTATGGGTGGTCCCGAATGGTGGAAGGTCGGACTCGGAGAAAGTGATAAGTGGGCCTTCTCCTTTAGACTTGTCCTTGAGGTGTGGCAAGATAGTGGCTACCATCTCGGTGGGGGTAACCGATGAGTCGATCTTGATTTCATCAAGAGCCCTAGTAAGTGCTGCCCGATGCTCCTAAGAACTAACCAAAAGCTTCCATATAGTAATATCAGTTCAGACTCTCTTTAGTTGTCTGACTATGGCCGTGTCAGCGTTTGGCTCTTCGGGAGTGAGTTCCGTCCTGGAAGGTTCAGTGACGGTTTCCGGAGTGGCGAGACCAGCCGTGATGGTGTGTGTGCCGGCCAGAGCTCTGGCTTTAGCTTTCTGGATTTCTTCGATGGTGATGGGGACAGCTTCCCCCTTGGCCAAGTAAACATCATCTTCATCGTCGTTCCATATCCCGTTGATTTGGGAAATGAAAGGGGAAATGAGATGAGAGCAGTCGACTACCTCTCCAGTAAAAATGGCGTGAGTAGCAAGAGGATTATTTTTGTTACTTGGCTTATCGCTGGGTAGTGGTATCTTCCCATTTTCGATCAGATCTTGAATGAGATGCTTCAACTTCCAGCATTTCTCCGTGTCGTGCCCGTTCCCTTGGTGGTAGTGGCAATAGGCTTGAATGTTGTAGCTCTTGGATCGCTTTTCCACGAGAACTTCCGGAATTAGGCCTATAGGTTGGATTAGGACTTTTGAAGACAGCCTTTGTAAGGCATTAGCGTAGGTTGTCCCTATGTCGGTGAATACCTGATTTGGAGTATTCTTTTTGGTCGAGGTGTCCAATGAGTTAACCTCGTCGAAGATGCTTCGGGCCGCCGTTGCGGTTACGGGCTTGCTGGAGGATGAACTGGCTCCTTGATACCCCTTGGTAGAGGCCTTAGTAAGGTTCTCTAGCCTTAGATCGTCTTCGATTCTAGTACCCATTTCGGTCAAAGTGGCGAAGTCGGGTATGATGGCGTACCGGAGATGGACTCGGTAAGCGGGGAGGAGGTTTTTGACAAAGGCCTCCACTAGTACTTTTTCGCTGGGCTTGTCCACCAGCTTGACACTTTCGGTCCTCCAGCTTTGAAGGTATTTAGTGAAACCCTCCTTAGGCTCTTGGGCCATAACTTCCAGAGTACGCATGGTAGTCTGGATTTCAGCATTATCCGCGTAGTTTCGCGCGAATTCCATTGCAACATCGTCCCAGGTTTTGTATTTCTTGGGGTCAAGCCTATAGTACCAGGCTTTCGGGTGCTTTTCCAGAGAGGAAGCAAAGAGATGCTTGAACATGGTCGATTTGACCCCCTTAACAGCCATAAAATCCTTGAAAGCCCGAATGTGGAGTACCGGGTCTTCAGTTCCGTCAAACATTGGCAAGCCCGTTAAGTTGAGGTTAGCGGGCAGTTCATCAGTTAAGGGTGAATAAATACGAGCATTTTCCGTGAGAATAGTGTTTCTGGTGGTCGAGTGGACCTGTTCTTGCAGCTTTTGGACCGCGCCGGCCAACGCGGCCAAAGGTTCGTCATCTTCGATCGAAGCATTGGGGGTTCCTTGTTCTACGGTACTAACCCGAGTGACGATGGCAATCTGGTCCTCCCTCATTTGTCGCAATTGATCTTGGATTTTGGTCAACGAGGCTGTCAACTCATCGATGGCTTCTTTCGTCTTGGTTCGAGTGAAGGGTGGCTTGTCTGTAAGAACACCGCGTAATCAGCAACTTAACCCGAATCCTAAGAAAAGTACATCCCGAGCAAGGGAAAAGGAAGAAGACTAAGACGGTAATAACTCGGAAAAGACACCTAGGCGGGTGACTTGTGAAAAGGTGGGCCTTCCTCAGGATCCAACTATGTGGGTTGGGCCCTGTTCGAAGGAAGGTTCACGTGAGACATTTCCAGACTTTAGACTTGATTGTGTAAACTGGGCCAACCTTTGTAGGAGTATGTCCTACATAGGTGGGCCTTGCCTTAGTAAAATAAGGCGGACTGGGATAGGGGGGAAACCCGCGATGTATGATCGACAGAGTTTCGATGCTAGAGACTTCAACGACTTATGACACGACCCGACACTGCTAAATAACGGGAAGTCTAAGAAGAGGAAGTTTTGAAATATGATATTTTTTGAAAAGTCCGAAAAGTTCGGGGAGAACCGGCCCTTTTTTCGAGGAAAACGGAAAAGGTGGGCCGGGTGACGGTTTGAAAATTTTGAAAACAATTTCGAGTTTTGAATTGGGCATAATACTGGCTAAAAAAAAAGGCTATTTTGAGTAAAATCATAAGTCCTAAATTCGGTATATGTCCGGGGTTTTGAAATTTGATATTTTGAAAAGGATGCAAAATTTTGAAAATGACGGTTTTTGAAAAAGATGTGGATCAAGTAGCACGTAGTCATGGAAACAGTATAATGACGCCATGTATGCTCTTAAGCTAAGTCTCTGTCAGTCTATAAGGGTCTATACCAGTGTACATAGCCTATTCGAGAATCGGGGCGGACTTCCTAAGTCGAGTTGAGCTTAGAACATGCCGTAAAACCCATACGAATCTGCTATGCACACCTTTTGACATATCCAATTTGGACTACATCAATGGTATAGTGGGACGTCGGTCACCAATACCGGCCCGGGAAAGATGGGGTTATGCATGAACCGTAAAACTAAAACGCGTATTGTATTAGTCAAACAATTTCTATTCGAATCTCACCTTGAGGATGCCGAAGGTTAGTAACGCATCAGTTAATCACCAACGGAGTCGCCAAATTGTGGACATGACATAGGTCCACCCCGACGCGGCCACACGCGGGTTTGGGGAGGCGAATGAATCTCTATATGAGATGGTCAAATTGAAATTTAAATCGAAGTTGGAGTCGCCACCGAATTTTATGGTTATTCGGAACCGTTCAAGCCCACTCATTGTCGTAGTGGGCCGTATACAAAATACGTCCCATTTCCGATGTCAGAGTTTATTGGGCTCGTCCCTTTGCAGTTCGATACCGATGCCGACTTGATCGGTTTATCGTATATTGAATGACTCTCTTTGCCAATGGTTTCGGACATCCGGAAACCACGGTTCTGAGTAAGGGGTGAGGGTACGTGTTGGGAAGTTCACTAAGAACACCCAACCCCGCCCGCACATTAGCGGCCTCTACTAGGATATCTAATGATTTTTTTAATACGCGCGTTAGTAATACGATGAATGATATGCAAACATTGTCTTCATAAGCATGTGAGGAATTGAATGGGTTGCTAAGTCGGTTTAATGCATGAAAAATTAACGTCAAAGTTGAATTTAGCATGTGAGATTCGTTTTAGTATAATAAAACAAACGATGAAAAAGAGTGAATTTGCTACAAGATGAACAAACGAGTTAGTATCGACTTGTGAAGAAATAATATAGCAAATATGATGAATATGCAAGACCGAGAAAATATTAATCAAAATCTGAAAAATATTTATTAAAAGACGCTGTTTTGTATAAAAAAACGAAGTTCAAAGAAATAATAAAAAAGAAGAAAACGGGTCGCGTTTCCAGCGTTGCCCGCGACTCGCCCGGGGTGCGCGCGACTCGCGCCCCGGCCTGTTTCGAGGTCGGTTTTTGAAAGTTTGATGTTTTTTATTAAACCGCGTACGAATATTGCATAACTCGTACTCGACTTAATATTTTCGATATTCGTTATATTTGATAGTCGACCATGAAATCAATATCAAATATTCGGAATAGTTTTAGAAAAGATGCATATTTTGAGAAATCGTTTCGTAGAATAAATAAAAAACGAGCGAAAAGCTAAAAAAAAAGATTCGGGTTTCAGGCCCGTGCGCGAGTCGCCTGGGATGGGCACGACTCGCGTGCGGGTCTATCCCGGTCGCGCTTATTGTTCGAAAATCGCTAATTTAATAAATCGCGTACAAGTACGAACTAACTTATACTCGATTAGATATGATATTCGATTAGAGAATCTGTAGACACCCACATTTTGACCACCAGGTGTCTATAGTAGTTTCCGACAAACACCCGATGATGGTCGGACGCTAACGTGCCTTGACGTACTCGGAAATGGGCTCGAAATCATGGATATTTGGCTTAGGCTTTTTAAGGAGTAAAAATTTCACAAAACCAACCTCAAATTCAGGCCCAGTGGGTCGTTTCGAGTCAAATAACACTAATTTGGGTCGAATCCGACATCAGGGGTAAAACCGTCTTTTAGCGACCGAGTCAAAACCCGGTCAAGGATTTTTTCCGAAACTTCCGGACTGACCGTGACATCTCACGTGTCCAGTTCACACTCCAACTCTACAAAAATCAGCCATACAAAAGTAATAAACAATTCCGTTTAAGGTAGAATTCGATCCCGAGTAGGAATCCTATCCGAGAACCGACTCAAACACTCAACCGAGTGCAACCACTCGGCCAAGTACACAAGTCAGCCGGTATTTTCTCTTTTCTTCCCTCACAAGAAAACGGAATTCTCGTTCTCCTCAGCTTCTTACTCAAGCGGTAATTCTAGCTCAAACAGGAGTCCTTTTCAAAAACCGATTCGAGCATCCGACCGAGTGTAAAACACTCGGCCGAAACAGCCCAAAACCAGCCGGTTTGCCTTTCTTCCTCCACAAGAAAGCGGAATCCTTATTTCCCTCAAGTTCCCTCGTTTCCTATCCTAAGCGGTAGTCAAACTCTCCCAAGCCAAGGTCGGGAATTTCCTATAAATAGCCCCTTGCATCCAACACAAAAGAAACAATCAATCAATACGATTTTTACCAACAATTCTTCCTACACAATTCATACACACACGCATAATTCCCTTAGCATCGAGAAACCGATAATACATCCAAAACCCGAAGGAAACCGATCCCGATATCCGACACCCTTCACCCGTCAAAACCGTACCACCCTAACCCAACCGACGTTGCCTCGACACTCCCGTGCCTAGCCACATTCCGACGAGTCCCGATCCGAGTCAACAAGAGCATGTAGGTTGAGGGTGTAATCAAACCCGATTTCTTCCTTTCTCTCCCTTTCTCCTCTTCGTCCGTTTCTTATGGGTCAAGAGTCGTTTTCTTATTATTTTTCTAATATCGTTATTAACGAAAAACTATTTTCATAACGAATATTCTTAAACATACGATATCGATTTTTCTATAATCGAATATCGTATCGAAAAGAATTATATTAAGATTTCGACGATATCAGAAATCGTTACATCTTTTTTGTCAAAATTCTTTTCTTTTACTTTTCGTTCAAAATAACAATTTTCGAACAAAAATACAAAAACGGACAGACCCGCACGCGAGTCGCGCCATGCCCAGGCGACTCGCGCGCAGGCCTGGAATCCGGGACTTCTTTTTTCTACTTTTTCGTTCGTTTTATTATTTATTCTTCGATCGATTTCTAAAAATTACATCTTTTCTAAAACTATTCCAAGTATTCGATATTAATTTCGTAGTTAACTATCGAATATAAAGAATATCGAAAATATTAAGTCGAGTACGAATCGTGCAATATTCATACGCGATTTAATACGAACTTCGAGTTTTTCGAAAATCGGACCCGAAACAGGCCACCACGCGACCCGCCGGCGTCCCGGGCGAGTCGCGCGGTTGGCTGTCATGCCGCGCCCTTTTTGTCTTCTTTTATGATTTTTCGAACTTCGTTTTTTATACAAAACAACGTTCTTTTCAAACAATTATTTTTCAGATTTCGATTAATGTTTATTTTCTCGATTTCGCTATTTTATTTTGCTATTGTTATTTAAAAATCGATACTAACTCGTTTTGTTTGTTTTGTAGCAAACTCATCATTTTATTTCATTTGTTTTATTATACTAAAACGAATCTCACATGTTAAATTTGACTTTGACATCAATCAATTTTCATGCATTAAATTGACTTAGCAACCCATTCAATTCCTCACATGCTTAGGAAAACAATGTTTGCATATCATTCATCGTATTACTAACGCGCGCATTAAAACGTCATTCGATATCCTAGTAGAGGCCGCTAATGTGCGGGCGGGGTTGGGTGTTCTTAGTGAACTTCCCAACACGTACCCTCACCCCTTACTCAGAACCGTGGTTTCCGGATGTCCGAAACCATTGGCAACGAGAGTCATTCAATATACGATTAACCGCTCCAGTCGGCATCTATATCGATATGCAAAAGGGACGAGCCCAATAAACTCTGACATCGGAAATGGGCCGTATTTTGTACACGGCCCACTACGACATAGAGTGGGCTCGAACGGTTCCGAATAACCATAAAATTCGGTGGCGACTCCGACTTCGATTTAAATTTCCATTTGACCATCTCATGGAGATTCATTCGCCTCCCCAAACCCGCGCGTGGCCGCGTCGGGGTGGACCTATGTCATGTCCACAATTTGGCGACTCCGCTGGGGATTTTCTGATGAGTTAATAACCTTCAGTGTCCTCAGGGTGAGACTCGAATAGAAATCGTTTGACTAGTACAATGCGCGTTTTAGTTTTACGGTTCATGCATAAACCCCATTTTCCCGGGCCGGTACTCGCGACCGACGTCCCACTATACCGTTGATATAGTCCAAACTGGTTATGTCAAAGGTGTCCACTAGCTGATTCATATGGGTTTTACGGCATGTCCTAATCTCAACTCGAGTTAGGGAGTCCGCCCCGATTCTTGATAGGCTGTGTACACTGGTATAGACCCTTATAGACTTACCGAGACTTAGACTAAGAGCATACATGGCGTCATTATACTGTTTCCATGACTACGTGATACTTGATCCACATCATCTTTTTCAAAACCGTCATCTTTTCAAAATTTGCATCCTTTTTCAAATATCCAATTTTCAAAACCCGGGTCATATACCGAACTTAGGACTTATGATTTTACTCAAAATAGCCTTTTTCTAGCCGGTATTATGCCCAATTCAAAACTCGAAAATATTTTCAAAAACTTTCAAAACCCGACGTCCGGCCCACTCCCTTTTTCTTTTTTCGAAAAAGGGCCGGATTTCTCCACCCGATGCATTTCGGGCTTTTCAAAAATTCATATTTCAAAACTTCCTCTTCTTAGACTTCCCGTATTTAGCGGTGTCGGGTTGTGTCATAAGTCGTTGAAGTCTATAGCGTCGAAACTCTGTCGATCTTACGTCACGAGTTTCCCCCCTATCCCAGTCCGCCTTATTTTACTAAGGCAATGCCCACCTACGTAGGACATACTCCTACAAAGTTCGGCCCACTTACACAATCGAGTCTAAAAGTCTGGGAATGTCTCACGTGAACCTTCCTTCGAACAGGGCCCAACCCACATAGTTGGACCCTGAGGAAGGCCCACCTTTTCACAAGTCACCCGTCTAGGTGTCTTTTCCGAGTCAACCTTTTACAAGGCATAGCCCTATAACGAGAGGTTCACGGTCCTTACGTCTAAGGGTCACTCATCCGACACTCGAGTCTTAACAAAATCTTCAGTCCCAGTCGGGGGCTACCCTTTAGTAGAGCGATCAATCACGGTTGCTCCAGGGGTCATGTTTTACGCATGTCTCACATACCCCACTTCGAGTCACTTAGATGCCACACCATCCGGGTCCTATCAAAGTCCTTAGTCTCACTTGGGGGCTATTCTCCGACGGAGCGATTAATCACAGTCACTCCGAGAATCGTAACCTACACATTTGTCTTAGGAGAGTCTAACCCGAGTCAAACTGGAGTCGTCTCTCCTCCCACGCTATTTCCTATGCCTTGGTGTATTCGAGTTCCGAAGCAAAGTTACTGATTACGCGGTGCCCTTACAGACAGGTCACCCCACACCCGAGCCATGACGTAAAAAGCCATAGATGAATTGACCACCTCATTGGCCCAAATCCAAGACCAACTGAGAAAAATGCGAGAAGACCAGATCTCCATCATTACTCGGGTTAGTGCCGTAGAACAGGGAACCCCCAATGCTTCGATCGAAGATGACGGGCCTCTAGCCGCATTGGCCAGCGCAGTCCACAAACTGCAGGAACAGGTCCATCTGACAACCCAAAGCTCCATCCATACGGAGAATGCTCGGACCTACATCCCACTAACCGATGAACTGCCCGCTAACCTCAACTTAACGGGCTTACCAATGTTTGACGGGACGGAAGACCCGGTACTCCATATTCGGGCTTTCAAGGACTTTATGGCTGTTAAGGGGGTCAAATCGACCATGTTCAAGCATCTCTTCGCTTCCTCTCTGGAAAAGCACCCGAGAGCCTGGTACTACAGGCTAGACCCTAAGAAATACAAAACTTGGGACGATGTTGCAATGGAATTCGCGCGAAACTACGCGGATAATGCTGAAATCCAAACCACCATGCGTACTTTGGAAGTTATGGCCCAAGAGCCCAAAGAAGGTTTCACCAAGTACCTTCAAAGGTGGAGGGTCGAAAGTGTGAAGTTGGTAGACAAGCCCAACGAGAAGACACTAGTGGAGGCGTTCATCAACAACCTCCTCCCTTCCTACCGCGTCCATCTTAGGTATGCCGGCATTTCAAACTTTGCAGTGCTTACCGAAATAGGCATTAGGATTGAAGATGATCTTCGACAAAATGAAGATCTGGGTGAAGCGTCTATTGGAGGCTATACTGGACATCAACTTGAGTCTTTAGAAGCTGAATTGACAACGCTATCCGAGAGTCTAGATTTGGTTTAAGCCCGAGTCTGAGTCCGAGTCTAGGATGTTCTATTTCTTTCAATTTCAAAGTCAGAGTCAGTTGTACTTTGTCCTCTTTTTTCAAAATTCAATAAAATCAGCTTTTCAATCTCTCATCTATAATTTCCTTATGTGTTTCCTAGAACATGATGAACACCGTCATACACTGTGAGCACACGCACGTGACTATTATAGGCACATCTATAATGACTGCAGGAAATGAGACCCGTGTTTTCCTTTACCTGTTCCACGTCTGGTATAGAAAGCCACATAACTACCCTTAGCAGGAGCGGTATCGAATCCAATGACAAATCTAGGTAGTCTCCTAGTTTGGGTTAAAGACGGGAGGCAAGCCCATTTCCCACAATAAAACACCCATCCAATAAGACTAACCGGTCCCTACCTTAGGTGTTAGTCTGACCGACAAAAAAAAAACTGGACAAAAAGTCAAAAGTCGAAGAGAAAAAAAAAAGCAAAAGGCCAAAACAAAGAAGCTGGCCATGATCAAAAAAGTATTATCAACATCTCTCGACCAGACGCGGTCAATCCAAATGAAGAATCCCGAGACCGGGGCTAAGAGGTCAACCCAAAAAATATTAAAACAAACCATGACCGTAGTGAAAACGATCAATTCAAAATTATCAATACTCATATTATCCAATAAGGGAGAGACAATCAAGCTGGTCAGCTAACACCACATTTAGCCTTCCCACATTACAACCCTCAAGACCTTCCCGAGACCCAGGCCAGAGACAGCCCGGAATTTTGAGGATTCAAGCTCCATAGGATACCCCTAACCATTAGGGTCAGACATGGAAATCAGATCTCACATTATCAAAACTTATCCCGATCAAAGTTCGAGCCATTTTACTCGACTTCCCCTTTACATAACAAAATTCACAATCACCATACAAAGACCCGAGAGCAAAACTCGTCAAATCCCCCGAGAGCAAAACTCGTCAAATCCCCCGAGAGCAAAACTCGTCAAATCCCCCCGAGAGCAAAACTCATCAAATCCCCGAGAGCAAAACTCGTTAAAATCCCCGAGAGCAAAACTCGTTAAAATCTCCGAGAGCAAAACTCGTTAAAATCCCCGAGAACAGAACTCGTTAAAATCCCCGAGAGCAGAACTTGTTAAAATCCAATCCCAATTCTTCTCATTCAAACCAGTTATCAACCCCAAACACGGGAACGCAACTTGCAGTCGGCATAGAACATGCCCAAATAGTTCACAGCACCTCTAGAGGCTACCCCGGAGAACGCTCACAGTCACAGGATTAATATCCTAACCATTCTAGCCCTTTGATCAAGACATCACTGGGAATGCACCTAGCCTACACCATCGCTATGGCTAGTTACACACAAAGCCCTAATAAATTAGGCACCATAATTCACTGAACTACGGCTTGGTTTGATTTCACCACATGTGAATACGTAGGCAGCCTTTCAACAGAGGCACAACCATCCACATTGACACACATTCAAAAAGCACCATCATTCCGTTCACGACACTGTCATGTTCTCAACAGCTAGTTTTGTCGTCCTGGGGGCTTCTATTAGACAGAAGTTCTCCTTCCATTCACATAATCCAAATACCTTCAAAATTTAGTCTCCTTTCTATAGTGTGTCCTAGTACTCGGCTCAGTCGAAGACAAGAATCTGTCAGGACTCGAGGCAATACTCACTTTGGGAATGTACCCTAAAAATAAAAAAGGATTCAAAAGAGCACTAGTCTACAGCATTCCACTGCTAAGTCCTGCAAAAAACAGTCTCATTACAGACTATTGCAATCCCCCCATAGCACATCCTTCCTATTCTGAGGATTCGACCGTGTTGTCACTCGCCTAGGCTACGGAATAGCGCAACTTAAGAGTCTTGTCATCTTAGGTGGCCCACCTCCTTACCAAGTCACGGTCCAACCCTTAGAGAGTTTAAGTCGTGTCTGTCAGCTCGTCCTGTCGCGTCCAGAGTCGAGTCTGCCGATAGGCCTCTCTTTTCAAATTCTCATTTTAAAATTTGTAAAAACTTTGCCATTTGAAAAAAATCTTTTCGACAAGGTCAAATTTCAATCTATTTAAACTGCAAATTTCTTTTCAACCCTTTCAATTTTGGAAACCTATCTCCTAGCACGTGAGTTGCTTTCAGGACTTCGATTTCAAAATATAGCAAAAAATTTTATTCCCCAGCACGAGTCATTTTTCCTACAAATGTTACATGCAAAATTTTGCAGCTTTGCATAAATATGTACACGACGGCTCAAGCAGGACCATGCAATTTGCATAACTCCCCAGCGGCATTTAACAAGATGAGCCCACATACAGGCCCATTTTAAGTCTCATGCGACGAATTCCCCCACGGAGTCATCATCAGTTCAGGTACATTTCTAGCCCATGGCCGGCGGGCCCTCCACGCAGGTCTAATGGACCTTAAACGACCCGACCGGAAGCTACCAGGTTTTAATCCTTGATTGACCTGGTGGCTACTCTGACTTTCGCCCTGTCCAAGCCTCAGTCAGAGTGGGGGCTCTGTAGACACCCACATTTTGACCGCCAGGTGTCTATAGTAGTTTCCGACAAACACCCGATGATGATCGGACGCTAACGTGCCTTGACGTACTCGGAAATGGGCTCGAAATCATGGATATTTGACTTAGGCTTTTTAAGGAGTACAAATTTCACAAAACCAACCTCAAATTCAGGCCCAGTGGGTCGTTTCGAGTCAAATAACACTAATTTGGGTCGAATCCGACATCAGGGGTAAAACCGTCTTTTAGCGACCGAGTCAAAACCCGGTCAAGGATTTTTTCCGAAACTTCCGGACTGACCGTGACATCTCACGTGTCCAGTTCACACTCCAACTCTACAAAAATCAGCCATACAAAAGTAATAAACAATTCCGTTTAAGGTAGAATTCAATCCCGAGTAGGAATCCTATCCGAGAACCGACTCAAACACTCAACCGAGTGCAACCACTCGGCCAAGTACACAAGTCAGCCGGTATTTTCTCTTTTCTTCCCTCACAAGAAAACGGAATTCTCGTTCTCCTCAGCTTCTTACTCAAGCGGTAATTCTAGCTCAAACAGGAGTCCTATTCAAAAACCGATTCGAGCATCCGACCGAGTGTAAAACACTCGGCCGAAACAGCCCAAAACCAGCCGGTTTGCCTTTCTTCCTCCACAAGAAAGCGGAATCCTTATTTCCCTCAAGTTCCCTCGTTTCCTATCCTAAGCGGTAGTCAAACTCTCCCAAGCCAAGGTCGGGAATTTCCTATAAATAGCCCCTTGCATCCAACACAAAAGAAACAATCAATCAATACGATTTTTACCAACAATTCTTCCTACACAATTCATACACACACGCATAATTCCCTTAGCATCGAGAAACCGATAATACATCCAAAACCCGAAGGAAACCGATCCCGATATCCGACACCCTTCACCCGTCAAAACCGTACCACCCTAACCCAACCGACGTTGCCTCGACACTCCCGTGCCTAGCCACATTCCGACGAGTCCCGATCCGAGTCAACAAGAGCATGTAGGTTGAGGGTGTAATCAAACCCGATTTCTTCCTTTCTCTCCCTTTCTCCTCTTCGTCCGTTTCTTATGGGTCAAGAGTCGTTTTCTTATTATTTTTCTAATATCGTTATTAACGAAAAACTATTTTCATAACGAATATTCTTAAACATACGATATCGATTTTTCTATAATCGAATATCGTATCGAAAAGAATTATATTAAGATTTCGACGATATCAGAAATCGTTACATCTTTTTTGTCAAAATTCTTTTCTTTTACTTTTCGTTCAAAATAACAATTTTCGAACAAAAATACAAAAACGGACAGACCCGCACGCGAGTCGCGCCATGCCCAGGCGACTCGCGCGCAGGCCTGGAATCCGGGACTTCTTTTTTCTACTTTTTCGTTCGTTTTATTATTTATTCTTCGATCGATTTCTAAAAATTACATCTTTTCTAAAACTATTCCAAGTATTCGATATTAATTTCGTAGTTAACTATCGAATATAAAGAATATCGAAAATATTAAGTCGAGTACGAATCGTGCAATATTCATACGCGATTTAATACGAACTTCGAGTTTTTCAAAAATCGGACCCGAAACAGGCCACCACGCGACCCGCCGGCGTCCCGGGCGAGTCGCGCGGTTGGCTGTCATGCCGCGCCCTTTTTGTCTTCTTTTATGATTTTTCGAACTTCGTTTTTTATACAAAACAACGTTCTTTTCAAACAATTATTTTTCAGATTTCGATTAATGTTTATTTTCTCGATTTCGCTATTTTATTTTGCTATTGTTATTTACAAATCGATACTAACTCGTTTTGTTTGTTTTGTAGCAAACTCATCATTTTATTTCATTTGTTTTATTATACTAAAACGAATCTCACATGTTAAATTTGACTTTGACATCAATCAATTTTCATGCATTAAATTGACTTAGCAACCCATTCAATTCCTCACATGCTTAGGAAAACAATGTTTGCATATCATTCATCGTATTACTAACGCGCGCATTAAAACGTCATTCGATATCCTAGTAGAGGCCGCTAATGTGCGGGCGGGGTTGGGTGTTCTTAGTGAACTTCCCAACACGTACCCTCACCCCTTACTCAGAACCGTGGTTTCCGGATGTCCGAAACCATTGGCAACGAGAGTCATTCAATATACGATTAACCGCTCCAGTCGGCATCTATATCGATATGCAAAAGGGACGAGCCCAATAAACTCTGACATCGGAAATGGGCCGTATTTTGTACACGGCCCACTACGACATAGAGTGGGCTCGAACGGTTCCGAATAACCATAAAATTCGGTGGCGACTCCGACTTCGATTTAAATTTCCATTTGACCATCTCATGGAGATTCATTCGCCTCCCCAAACTCGCGCGTGGCCGTGTCGGGGTGGACCTATGTCATGTCCACAGAATCGATATCGTATTTTAAGAACGTTGTTATACGAAAATAGTTTTTAGTAATATCGATATTAGAAATAAAAAAAGGTGATGAACGAACCGTAAGAAAACGACACACGACCCATAAAAAAAAAGACGAGGAGGAGAAGAGGAGAAGGAGAAATCGGGTTTGGTACACCCTCAACCTACATGCTTCGGTTTACTCGGATCGGGGCTCGTCGGAACGTGGCTTGGACACAAGAGCGTCGAGTTTAACGTCGATGGGTTATGGTGATTTGGTGGGACGTGAGACGTGTGAAGGGTGTCGGGTACCGGGACCGGTTTCCTTCGGGTTTTGGGTGTACTATCGGTTTCTCGATGCTAAAGTTGATGCTTTGTAAAAGAGGTTGATGTTTCTCAGGAATTATGTATATATCATCGTGAGTATTTGTGAATGCTCCGTGTGTCTCTATTGTGTGCAAAGGGTCCTATTTATAGGGGTAGAGGTAGCCTTGCTTGTACGACAAGAAATACCAACCGAGATAGGAAATGTAAGAATTTCTGAGGAATGAGAATTCCGTTACTTGGCAAAGAAGAAAGGGAATCCCGGTTTGGGAAGGGGAGCTCGGCCGAAATCAGGCCACTCGGCCGAGTATCCTACGTTCGGTTGAATACTCGATTTGGTTTTCGGATGGAATTCCTACTTGAGATCGAATTCTACCTTAAACGGAATTGTTTAATATTTTGTGCAGCTGATTTTTGTAGAGTTGGAGTCCGAACCGGACACGTGAGGCGTCACGGTCGGTCCACGAGTCTCGGGAAATATCTTTGACCAGGTTTTGACTCGGTCAGTAAAAGACGGTTTTACCCCTGGTGTCGGATTCGACCCAAATTAGTCTTATTTGACTCGAAACGACCCACTGTGCCTGAATTTGAGGTTGGTTTTCTGAGATTTGTACTCCTTAAAAAGCCCAAACTAAATACCCATGATTTCGAGCCCATTTTCGAGTACGTTAAAGCACGTTTGCGTCCGATCATCATCGGGTGTTTGTCGGAAACTACTATAGACACATGACAGCAAAATGTGGGTGTCTACAATATCAAATCTCAACTTTCTATTTAGTCGTTTTAATCTTTCAAACACATCCACATAAGGCAATGCGGATTCAAGCATAGCAAAAGTTGAATTCCACCTTGTTTTACAACCAAGATTCAACTTTTGAGTGTTACTAATATCTAACAAACGACAAGACTCTTCAAATTTTTCAATCCTTTTAGGAGTAGCACCTCAAAATGAAACACACTCTCTCACTTTTGTTATCCCCGATTCAATGACCTCTAACCCATCTCTAACAATCAAATTTAAGATGTGAGCAATACATCTCAAATGCAAGAATTTACCTTTCAACATAAGACACTTTTTCTCAAAATTTGTAAGCAATATTCTCATCATTGCATCATTTGTGGTACAATTGTCAACCACAACGGAAGAAATCTTACTCTCTAGACCATATTGAGACAAACACTCCATTAAAACTTCAGCAAGAACATCTTTTGTATGTGGAGATGACACATAACGAAACCTTCAAATAAACACACAATTCAAATAAACACACAATCCAAATAAACACACAATATAATATCAAGAGATGGTAGATAAGTTTTATAAAGATGAAAACGGTTACCTCAAAGTTCGATTCCTCAAGTTCTAATTTTTATCAATGAAATGTGAAGTAACAACCATGTACCCTTTTTTTTGAATGGAGGTCCACATATCCGTTGTCACCGCAATTCTAGTATCATTAAACTCCAATAATCGCTTAAGGAAAAGCTTATCGGCATCATACAACTTCAAAAAATCTTTTCTCAAGGTATTCCTAGAGATCATATTGTAGTAAGGGTTCAAACTCTTAGAATATTCTCTAAAGACATGATGATTAACCATCGATAAAGGATACTCATGCACCACCACCATCTTACTCAATAAACTCCTAGTATAATCTTGATCAAACTCCTTATATTTCTCTTTTAACTCTAAAGTAGTAGTGCCATCAACCTCCCTTATTGTTCTTAGCTTCTTTCGAGAACCATCAACTGTCAAAAATCTCATTGGACAAGTATTCCGTGCATGTTTACCAAGATGAGAAATCCCATTACGATCATTGTAAGAAAGTTCTTTCTTACAAGCTTTGCATTTTACAATCAAAACACCTTTCACCTTTACTAATTCAAAAGAATTCCAAACATCAGAAGTACGCTTTTTAGTTCTTGGTTCGCTTACCTCAGATTCTTTTTGTTCGATTCTAATGGGGATAACATCATGATCATCAGGAACTTCAATAAAATCTTCCTCCTCACTTTCTACATCTATAGGTATATTAACAAGAGGTCTAGTGAAACCGCCCAGTTCTTCATTACCGCTAGAAAAAGATTATTGGATTGTTCACCTTGCATTCTGATAATCCGTGAAAAATAAAGCAATTGATAAAGAGAAGGAAAATAGGGGGAAGATACACTAGCTATAAAACCGTAGTAACAATGACAAGAAACAGCAATTACAAGATGTATAACAACAAGCTAGTAGCAACGAATATACATCTGCGACAGAAAACAAAGTAAAGATGAACAAAATCGAATGATATAAACAACTAGCAGCTACGCAGCATCAACAAGGAAACTGTGCTAAACGGGTCATAACAGTAGCGAACAACAACATAGTGACAAAACAAAGTGACAACAACAAAGATGCTCTCCGACATTAGTAAACGTATAGGGAGAACATGAAGAACAGAACGAACATAACCAAATAACGATAACAATTGCGACCACCACCAACTGTGAATCACAGCATTGACATACACAAAACAACAGCGAACAATAACGTACTTTAACACAAAATATAGAGAGAACGGAGAGACAAAATATAGAGAGAATTAACGCGACAAAAACAGTAACCGAAAACGCAACATCAAGAACAAGGGCAGATCGAGTAAGAACGAAACAGAAGGAAACGAAGTATACCTAATTGACCGACGATCGAGTGATAAAATGCGAGTCTAGAAACTCCGGCGACGAGAACAGCGAGATAGTAGAAACTCCGCCGACAAGAACGACGAGAGAGTAGAAACTCCATCAACTGTAACGAATCTGGCCGAGTGATGATTGTTGATCGACAATTGATGATTGATGAAATGAAGACTTATTATTTGATGAAGAAGAAAGCTTGAAGATAGGGGCAGCACGCAGGCAGCTCACTTATCAGAACTCAAGATTAGGTCAAATTTAGAGAGGAGGGGAGAAGAAAAAGAGGCAGACTTTGTTTCAAAATTTCAATTAACAGTTAGCCACTTACCACTTACCATCCACAGCCCAACTGTCCAACAGCCCAACAATATTTATCTTTTTTTTTAAACGGATTTATGGATCGGATCCGGATCTTTTTACTGGGATCCAGATCCAGATCCGTTTAAAAATAGCGGATCCGGATCTGATCCATATCCGCCAGATCTAAAATTTTAGGATCCATATCCGGTCCGTGCGGATCGGATCTGGACCGGATCCAGGATCCGTTACCATCCCTACTCGTAGTTGACAGAAAATAAAGTACTGACAATAAACTTATAAACTTACGTGGTTCACGGGAAAATTATAGACAATTTTGAGATCAATAAAAAAACAAATTCCACTTATGTCAAAAATAGTAAATATGACCGAAATACATGTGCTTATTAATAGCTATAATTCTTAAAACCAAAACTACTAGTACAAATTTTACCAATAAATTGTTCTTTGCAAATAAGGAAATGACTGAAAACAAAACCGAATCTACTAAACGCTTTCCTAATAGAACAATTTGACCCTTATTTCAGTGCAGGGTTGTACCGAATTTTCTATTGAGATAAGACAACATTTCTTTTAATTTGCACAGTAAACAGAGTTGTAAATATGAAGTATTTTGTGCAGATTTTTGCTTGTGTTTTCGGACCAGTCAATCCTCTATTATATAGAGTTTGAATGGGCAGAGATAAGATTTTCTGAAGAGTTGCGACTCTTCAGAAATTCCCACCAGAATCTGTTTGAATAGATTTGGTGCCAAAAAATTCACCAGAGGGTACCTTATGAACCCGATACCATAAATTCGCAAATAATTATATTTAAGCGTACACTCCGTACTTCCCCGAACTTATATTATATTATATTGAATTCACAAATCCGTAGACCAAACCCGAGTACGCTAAAATGAACCGATATTTACAATTAAATCACCAACATATATATTGTTTGGGTATAAACAATCACTAGGTGTCGGCCTTGGATGGCCGACGTCTTCCCCTGCACTTTCTTCAACTATGTCTATCGGCATCGACTCCTGCACAGGGAGCAAACAAGGGCCTCGTAATGTTTCCGAGGTTGTCTCTCCGATGCCTAAGTCAGTGAGGGATTTGAGTAGTGAGGTAGTCTTGAGAGATCATATAGTCTTTACCTTGATTTCTAGTGAGATGTTGTTATATTAATTGTGATGCGATGTCTAAAAGCAAGATTACAATCGTTCTCCTGAAAATCAACTCAAGTCGGCTAAAAAACACGCAATGTCTAAAAACGCAACCAAACCAATAATCATGTCATCATCGAACAATTGTCTGCTAAACTTTCAATCTTACGAGACCCATAATGTCGGACTTCCTTGCGGATATCGGTAAACACTCATAAGAACGGATGAGTATATATATGTGTGTGTGTGTGCGCGCGCGTGTGTGAAGAAATAAGAACACTCACTCGACTTATAAAACATGCATGTAATCGAATATGAAATCAATTTCCTTAACCGAATACACATTCAACCATCAGGATCATAATACATGTCAAGGACTTAAAAAACATGGATAAATGGGTAAGAGAAGAAAGTAGATTGTGCAGAAGCACATATAGAAATCTGGAGCTAAGAGTGGCCTTGTCGCAGCTACACACTAAAAACAAATCCACAAAAAAAATCCCGACAAATAATATCGAACCACCAATACTAGAGAAGTAATCTTAAAATTAAGCATAAGTGAGAATTTTCACCCCCACAAGTAGAGCAAGCAAATCGGGCCTGACCCATCTCAGTGGCCCGGTCCGGCACAAGAATAAGCACGTCCCGGCCCGACACGAAGATGACGTAGCGAAAAGCACGGGCACGACACAACTGGTTCCAAGTCGGGCCGCGGCGCCAATTTGAAGAAAAGTCTGTGCCTAGGCACGGCCCGACACGAGGCACGGTTGGGCCGGCACGACTCTAAATCCAAAAAAATGAAATATCTTGAAAATTTGGTCGGACACGACGGCTCGACACGACCGGGACCGGGCTAGGAACCGTGCCTCGGCGCATGTTCTCCGAGTCAGGCACGGCATGACACGGCACAGTGGGTCTGCCAGGCAGGACTGGGCCGGGCTGGACAGGCACAAAGCACGGCCCGGCTCGTCCGATTTGCCAGCACTACCCACAAGTCACAATTGTAATTAGACTCTAGTTTCATCTTTTTTGCCGATTCCCCTAAACATCATAAAAAGCATACTTTTTTCAACTTTTCTTTCAATTACTGAATTCTTTTCTTCTTCTTTTTCTTTCATGAGTAATTTGCGAGACACTACATAAACATTTAACCATATTTGCGAAGAACTACCTAACATTTTATTTTTTGCGAAACACTACCTTAACTTCAATGGGTGTCGTCAAACACTACCAATTGACGGTTTCCGTTAAAATTCCGTCAAAATGGGGCCCATGTTAGAAAATATTAGGTAGTATTTTACAGGAAAAACAAATGTAAGGTACTTTTTTTACAAATTTGGATAAATATTAGGTAGTGTTTCGCAAAAACAAAATTGAATAGAAAATAAGTAAAAGTGGTAAATGACGCGCGAGTCCCCTGTCCAAGGTTACTATTCTAAACTTTAATTCTTCTATATCTTCACATCTCGGCTTGGGATTTCGACAACCCCGCCCAAGACTTCCATTCTGACATGAGGTTTATTTTGGAGAAAGAAAAAAGAAAGCAAAAGAAAATAAGAAGGTGGGAGGAGAAGTGGAGAACTACGTACAATTTAGAACATAATTCTTTTTCTTTATTTTTTTTAAAAATAAGGTGGGTCCCACTGTGACGGAATTTTAACGAAAACCGTCAATTGGTAGTATGGATGGCAACGGATCCGGAATCCGATCCAGATCCGCAAGATTCGGTTCGCACGGATCAAATATGGATCCTAAATTTTGAGATCCGTTGGATATGGATCCGGATCCGCTATCTTTAAACGGATCTGGATCTGGATCTTAATAAGTAAATCCGGATCCGGATCTACAAATCCGTTTTATTAAAAAATTAACAATAATAAAAAACATGGAACATTAATTTGTGTTTTTTTGGTTATTTCTAAGACATTTTTCTTTTAGTTTATTAATCTTTGATTATGAATATTTATATTCGATTTTATTTGTAAAATTATGAAAATTAATATGGTCGCAAATACGTATTAATTAAATTTTTTATAGAATTTAGGTAAGAAATTGGATCCGCGGATCCGATTTGGATCCGGTCCAGATCCGGCGGATCTGGATCTGGATCTACATTTTTGGGATCCGTCGGATCCGAACCGGATCCGGATCCGCTACTAGGGGTGTGGATCTGGATCTGGATCTGGATCCATGCGGATCCGGTCCGTTGTCATCCCTAATTGGTAGTGTTTGACAACACCTATTAAAGTTAAGGTAGTGTTTCTCATAAAATAAAATGTTAGGTAGTTCTTCGCAAATTAAATAAGGTTAAATGTTAGATAGTGTCTCGCAAATTACGTTTCTTTGTTTTCTTTCTTTTAGACCATGCACAATAGAGAGGAGATTTCATCATCTTATTTCTTCAATCTTCCTCTATCTTTTTGACAATTTATACTTTCTTTTCTCTATTACGGAGTACATTTTTCACTGTCTACATCAACTTCCTCTTCTCTTCTTCAATTTTTCTCCCACAATAGAGAGTATCCTCTTACATTATTTTTCTTATTATTTTAATTATTATATAGATAATATTAATACTTACTTTATATTGTTTTCATAATTTACTAAAACTATTTTTTAAAAAAATTGTTAATTAAATTAAATCTAGTAACATAAAAATCATAATAAAGCACATTAAATGAAAATATAAAAACATAACATTAAATTGTGATACGAAGTATATATTTTTAAATAAAATCATTAAAAAATAAAAAAAATATAAATAAAAGGAATAAGACATTTTTTTGAGTATATTTTTGCACAAGGGTCAAGACCAATTTTCCTTTAAAATTAGAGGAAGAACCCATATTCTTCTTACTAAGAGAATGAATCATGAACACCCTACAATGGAGAGGACCTCCTCTTATAGGAAAGAGAGTAGTGCTAAGAGGAGGGTAAATCCTACTGTACATGCTCTCATGTTTCTATATTTTTTTTTTCAAATTTTCAAACAGGGTAGGACAAAAACAAAATCGCATCAATAATATTACTTACTACACCCAAATGATATAAAATCCTAATCCGACCAAGTAGTAAAGTAATCTCAATAAAACACACTGCGACTGTCCCGATAAGGTAGGCTATTCTGGATTGTAGTTAAATAATATGGTTAAAGAAAATAGATTACAAAAGGCTCAGACGGGCTAGACAAAGGAAAAAGAACCTAAATATACTATGTAGTAAAATCAAGTTTTTTTTGGCTATATGGAGCTTATCAAGACAACACAAATGCCTTTTTCCATGTATCCCCTCCTCAAATCCAACATGTATTCAGTATCAAGATACGACGCCATATTTATCCAAATAAATGTTATACATTGCACAAGGATAAAACCACTCAATCCTATACAATAATGAGACTAGTTATGAATTTGACTGGCCTAGGAATCTTTAAAATCCTCAGAATTTTGAGGCTTGCCCACAAGTGATCAAATTTACTCATTTGACAATTAAAAATCAAATAGGCATATCATCATATCAATTTAATCAAATCTCAAGACAATACCTGTTTTAGGCACGAAATAAGTTGAAAAATAGGAGGAATCATGTTAAGTATATTATCATCATCGTCGTTTTGTAGACTTCTACATCAGAGGCAACACAAAAAAACTAAGAAAACACACAAAAATAATAGAAACTACATATTTTGGATTTTTATTTTTTTTTGAAAGCAATGATACACACGACGGAAAAATAAAACACACAAAAGCACACAAAATATCTCACAAACCTAAATGTCACAATGCACTCAATATGACTCGATCTACTGTAGATAAAAACAGGAAAACCACAACCAATCCTAACGACACTTTAACTAAGCGGAAGACAAATTCTAATAAAACAATAAATAACTAAAATAATAGTACATGAAAGATATTACCGTACACAAAGTAGCTCCCCGAAATCAGCTGAGAAACGAAGGGTTTTCATCGTGTAGATCAATCACCTACAAGTTAAATGGCCATAATTAAAACAACTTAAGGTTCTCAGAAGTCTATCAAAAAGTTGTGCATGTATTTTAGAAGAGCATAACTGCATAAGTAGCACAAAAAGATCATATAAAATAAATTTTAAAGGACCGTCTCAGCTTATCGAACTTACATTGAAAACTATTATAAGGCCTCTACTTACAATTTCATCCGTCGACAAATGGTGGAAAATAGTAATGTAAATATTTGGGCATATAAGACAACTTACTGTCTCCCAAAATCTACAATATTATTTGTCACAATTAATTCGAATGAGTCGGGAGGTCTACCTTTATCAATGTCATGACAAGAAGAAAATTCAAGTCGATTGGAATAATTTATTACCTTTTTTTGGTGAATGAATAATTTATTACCTCATCACGAGTATCTACAATCTCATATACCTCACGTTTTTCCAGGGTTCCTAGATTATTTAATGGCGCTTCTAATGCATCTACCTCGGCTTTCGAATTATTTGTTTCAATTGCTAAAACACATCAAACCCTCCAAAGGGGCCTCAGTGAGGTAGTCTTGTGTTGAATAATCAACATCATCAATCACATAAGAAGCATTAAGACATGAATTAGGCATGATGATCTCAAAAGAAGGTCTAGTAGGTTGACAACTAAAAGAATCAAGTGAATCAATAAGACCACGGTTTTCTATGGATAAAATTTCTCTCCACAGAGGACCTCACTTAATCTAATCCTCCTCTTATAAAATATCCGTACATCCATAGTTTAATTTTTCTATCTTTAGAGGTCCTATCTCATTTATCATACCCTACGCATTAATTTTTACTAATCCTTTTTATAAATTACGATTGTATTATATTTCGTAAATTGTGACGAACTACGAATCGATTTTTTCACTCGAAGTTTTTTTTAAACTAATTTAATATATTTGATATAACGGAAAATTAGTTGCGTATAACCGTTACTAGTATTTAATTATATTAGTATACAATAGTATAAGTATAAATTTATTTTTCTTTTATAATAGAACCATAGTGTACTTGTGTATAGAAGAAGAGGTGGGGTAATTTAATAACCCAACAATTTGACAGAAACTCACAACTTCCCATACTCTATCACCCCGCACTCTATCTCCTCCCTCTTTTCTCTGTGAACATGGACGATTTTCTTCTATCATCTAAGGATTAACTATCCATGGATATATCCTTATTTTCAATTCATCATCTCTATGGATTCAATTCAAATCCATTGGTAACCATGCTCTAAGGCTCATTAGTAATGCTCAAAGCCTTTGTTTTTTCAGTCAAGGATCATATTGAATCTTTCTATTGTCAATCATAATAGAATCAATTTCAATGAGTGGAAAGCGAGTATCTAAAGAAAAAATCAGCATCTCATCAGCATCTTCGTCAAATTGGTTCATATCCTCTTTAGTAGATGTAGCGGACGCACTCATAATATAGTCAGTTGACGGTGCAGAATTAACTACAAGATTTGACTCACACAGAGTAGCGGTTAGTTTTTGCAACACTGCCTTACATTCCGCCATTTCAGTCTTCCACCGCATCTTTGACTCCTCACTGTTTCTGCTAAATATTTAAGGAGTTCCCATCTGTGGACATGACGTAGGTCCACCCCGACGCGGCCACGCGCGGGTTTGGGTAGGCGAATGAATCTCGTGGTGAGATTGCTCTCGGGTTCGAAATTTAAGTCAAAATGGAGTCGCCACCGAATTTTGTGGTTATTCTGAACCATACGAGCCCACTCTATGTCGTCATGGGCTATACACAAAGTAAGCCCACTTCGATTTCAGAGTTCATTGGGCTCGTCCCTTTGCATTGCGATACCGATACCATCTACACCGGTATCGTGTAAAGAATGACTCTCGTGCGCCAAGGGTTTCGGACATCCGGAAACCAAAGGTTCTGAGTAAGGGGTGAGGGTACGTGTTGGGAAGCCCACTAAGGACACCCAACCCCGCCCGCACATGGCGGCCTCTACTAAGACATCGTTCGTGTTCGTGTACGCGCGCTAGTAAAATGATGAAATGATATGCAAACAGCGTTTTCGGCTAAGCATGCGAATTAAATGTGAGCTACGTCATTTTAATGCATCTTGATTCACGTCAAAGTGATTTAGCATGCGATGTTCATTTAAAAAAAAAAATGGCAAACATCAAATAATAGAAAACTCGTAAATAAATTACAAATTACACGGGCGGAATACAACCCGGAATTCACAATACAACGAGCAATAAAATAGAATAATTGAATTAAATAAGAAGAGCGATAAATAAATACACGACTCGACAAAGACCCGTATAAATACTCACTAGATCGTGAATTAGCTAGACGGACCAACCTTAATTAATTACGCATTATATTGCATATTAATCAAAGGACGGAGGTTCGAGACCTAGGCGTGATTCTAACCCGATCCCGAACCTCGATGTCTTGTCCCGACTTATCACCTCGAGAAATGAAGTCTAAATTAATTATGTGTCGGATACGACTAAAGAGTCGTCGACACAAAAATTAATAGTGTGAGACTGTCGATCAAAGTCGTTTTTTAGTGTCGTGATGTGCATGAGTTTTAGAAAAATGGGTTCACCTGATGGCCTTTACACGCGTTGACTAAAAGTCGCAAAGAAAAGACGAGTCTTGAAATATGGTCAAATGTCGCGAAGATCGCATATTAATGTAAGGACCGAGAAGGGTAGAAAGTCGGGAAAACGGGAAAAATGGTCTCGGCCGGACAGGCCTGCCCGCGAGTCGCATGGCCGGTCGCGCGACTCGCGTGTGGGCCTGGTCGGTCATTTTCTATTTGTCGAAAAAATCGTCAATTTTTATAATCACGTGGCAATGTGGGTTTATTTACTCGATTTATGTTTTTGCTAGATTAGGAACTTTGAATTAGTAACGAAATTGTATCTCTCTACGTCACGACATCGAAACTAATCCTTCCGGATTATGTGATGTCGGTTTTCGTGTCAACGGGTTTCGTACTAATTGAAATGGGATCGAATGCGTTCAACTACGACCGATTGCAATCACGTCACGCCCTTGAGAATATTGGGGCGGGGCTCCTCGAAAGGGCTCCACCTCCGTCATTACTCGTAAAGGGATTAGACGGACTTTAGGCGATCGTCGTAGTCAAACGGATTTGAAACCAAGTTTTAGTATTAGTATATATATGTACACGGTATTAACTGTTAATGACGAAATGTAAATAAATAAATAAATGAATAAATAATGTTAGTGGTTAGAGTACATAATAAAATGTTAGTAGCAAAATTAAAGTAATGTTAGTAACGGAATTAAAATGTTAGTGCTAGTAATAATAATAATAATAATAATAATAATAATAATAATAATAATAGTAATAATAATAATAATAATATACATAATAATAATATACATAATCAAAAGGAAAAGAGAAGGGAGAAAGAGATGTCGGGATTTGAATTACACCCTCAACCTACATGCTTAATGGCCTCGGAAACGAACTCGTAATAGCGACGGGAGCGCGGGAGTGTCGAGATATGTAGGGTGAGTTATGGTGTGTGTCTTTGACGAGTTTTGATCTCGGGATTTTGAATATGTATGTGTGTGTGTATGTATGCCGCCGGTTTGTTTGAGAGCGAAATGGCTCGGTTTTTGGTGGTGTTTTGCTTAGGGTTTGTAGAGTAGGATGTTTAGGCTTTTTAAGGCTTTTTGTTTCAGCTTTTTTAAGGCTTAATTATGCTGAAAAGTCCCCTAATGGTGAGGATTAAGGGTGTATTTATAGAGTGGGGGGAGTTGGGTGAGTTGAGCTAATTTAGGAATGGTTGACCCTTTGATTTGATTATGCATTTTGAATTCTGATTTGGGCGCAATCTTCTAGAAGCTGAAATTGGCTGGTTTGTGTGACGGGTTCGTCCTTGACCGGGTTTTGACCCGGTCGCTAAAAGACGGGATTTATTTTTGGTGTCCGTTTTGGCCCAAATTAGTCTTATTTTGCTTGGAACGACCCACTGGGCCTGAATTTGAGGTCGGTTTTGAGAGATTTGTACTCCGCTAAATGCCCACGTCGGATACTATTGATTCCGAGTCCGTATTCGAGCGTATTAAGTCACGTTTACGTCCGATCATCATCGGGTGTTTGTCGGAAGCTGCTATAGACACTAGCAGGCAAAATGCGGGTGTCTACAGAGCCCCCACTCTGACTGAGGCTTGGACAAGGCGAAAGTCAGAGTAGCTACCAGGCCAATCGAGGATTACGACCTGGCAGCCTTCCGGTCGGGTCGTTTATAGTCCATTAGACTCGCGTGAAGGGCTCGCCAGCCATAAGAAAAGGGATCATACCTGTCCTGATGACGATGGCTCCGTGGGGAGTCAGACTTGCCTTTGAAGTCCTAGGTGTACCCGTATGCCGACACATCAAATTTTGGATGTAGCATTCCAGGAGAAACATCGACTCACGTTGGGGAGTAAAGTAGTTGCACGGGATTTGCTTCTGAAGTCTTGGGTGTACCCGTATGCCGACACATCACATCTTGGATGTAGCATTCCAGGAGAAACACCGCCTTTGATGTTCCATTGGGAAGCACTAGCTGGTACCTAAAATGTTAGATACATAGGCAGAAATAGCAGGCATAGCAGATAGCAAGATAGCACATAGGAAATGCAGTTAGCATCTATAGACTGACTTGCGCTGGGGAAAATGATTTTTGCTTAGTTTTGAAATCGAAATCCTGAAAGCAACTCACGTGCTAGGAGATAGGTTTTCAAAATTGAAAGGGGTAGAAAAGAAATTTGCAGTTTAAATAGACCGAAATTTGACCTTGTCGAAAAGGATTTTCTCAAATGGCTAAGTTTTGCAAACTTCAAAGTAAAAAAAAAAAAAAATTGAAGAGAGATGCATACTGACAGACTCGACTCTGGACGCGACAGGACGGGTTGACAGACACGACTGGACTCTCGAGGGGTTGGACCGCGACTCGGTAGGGGGGTGGGTCACCTAAGATGACAAGACTCTTAAGCTGCGCTATTCCGTAGCCTAGGCGAGTGGCAACACAGTCGAACATCGAAATGGGAAGGATGTGCTATAGGGTGGCTGCAGTAGTCTGTAACGAGACTGTAACGACAGGACTTAGTAGTAGCAATGTTATAGTCTGGTGCTCTTTTGGATCTTTGGTTTTGGGGTATAGTCCCAAAATTGGTGTTGCTTCGAGTCCCTGACGGATTCTCGTCTTCGATTGAGCCGAGTACTAGGACACTCTATAGAAAGGAGGCTAGATTTTGAAAGTATTTGGATTATGTGGGTGGATGGGGAACTTCTGTCTAAGAGAAGCCCCCAAGACGACAAAGCTAACTGTTGAGAACATGACAGTGTCGTGATAGGAATGATGGTGCCTTTTGAATTTGTGTCAATGTGGGTGGTTGTGCCCTTGTTGAAAGGCTGCCTACGTATTCACGTGTAGTGAAATCAAACCAAGCCGTAGTTCAGTGAATTGAAAGATATATTATGTTGCCTAGTTTATTAGGGCTTTGTGTGTAACTAGCCATAGCGATGGTGTAGGCTAGGTGAATCCCAATGATGTCTTGATCAAAGGGCTATAACAGTTAGGATGTTGATCCCGTGACTGTGAGCGTTCTCCGGGGTAGCCCCCAGAGGTGGTGTGAACTATTTGGGCATGTTCTATGCCGACCGCAGGTTGAGTTCCCGTGTTTGGGGTTGGTAACTGGTTTAGATGTTTTTGGAAATGTGGAGCTAGGTCGCAAGTGGCTTTGATGATTCGAAATCTGGAGCTCGATTTTGTGGAGCTAAGGCTTTGAGGGTAAGGTATTGCAATGTGGTAGGAAAGGGGGGAAGTCGAGTAAAAATGACTCGGACTTCGATCAGGGTAGGTTTGATAATGCGGGATCTGATTTCCATGTCTGGCCCTAATGGTTAGGGTGTATCCTATGGAGCTAGAATCCTCAAAATTCCAGGCTGTCTCTTAGCCTAGGTCTCGAGAAGGTCTTGAAGGTTGCAATGTGGGAAGGCTAAGTGTGGTGTTAGCTGACCAGCTTGATTGTCTCTTCCCTATTCGATGGTATGGGCATTGATAATTTTTGAATTGACCGTACCCCGGTCAAGGGATTTTCACTTGAGTTGAACGTTGACCACGGTCATGGGTATTTGATTTTTTTTTTTGGGTTGACCTCTTAGCCCCGATCGTGAGATTCTTCATTTGAGTTGACCGTGCCCCGGTCAAGGGATTGACCGTATCTGGTCGGGGGATGTTGAGAGTTCTTTTTTGGTCATGGCCAGCTCTTTTGTTTCGGCCTTTTGCTTTTTTTTTCATTGGACTTCTGTTTTTCGTCCAGTTTTTTTTTTTTCCAGCTATCCCTCCCTTTGATGTTGTGGGTGGATATGGGGGTGGGCCCATTGGTTGGATTAGGCTTGCGGAGCTAAACCTTTGTAAGGTGTAAGCCTAGTTGGTGAGTGCAACTCGTGGTGGAGTACTCTACGGTAAGCATGGTGATTTGGATCTCGGTATTGTCATCATAATTCCGAGCAGGCTTAGTGGGAGCATCGTCCCGAGTTGGGTATTTTTGGCATCAAGCCTATAGAGTCACGATGCTTCTTTTTTGCTTCTGGTCAGACTACGCCTAAGGTAGGGATTGATCAGTCTTATTGGAGGGGTGTTTATTGTGGGAAATGGGCTTGCCTCCCGTCTTGAACCCAAACTAGGAGATTACCTAGATTTGTCATAGGATTCGATACTGCTCCTACTAGGGGTAGTTTTGTGGCTGTCTATGCCGGACATGGAACAGGTAAGGGAAAACATGGGTCTCAGTTCCTGCAGTCATTATAGATGTGCCTATAATAGTCACGTGCATGTGCTCACAGTGTATGATGGTGTTCATCATGTTCTCGGAAACACATAAGGGAAGCATATATGAGAAATAGAAAAGCTGATTTTATTGAATTTTGAAAAGATGACAGAATACAGTTGACTCTGACTCTGACTTTGAAATGAGGATGTAGGATATCCTAGACTCGGACTCAGACTTAGACTCGAATCGAATCCGGACTTTCGGATACTTGGTTGGTCGTTTCTTTTTGGTAAGGTCCTTGATTGGAGGAAACGACAGGTGCCACGACTCGCCTAAACTCGACTTTGCGCGAATCCAAGAGAGGGAGTCAAACTAGACATGGCCCGGGGTGACGGGTCGACAAAGACTCTTGGACCGCGATACTCGAACGTTGACCTAGACGAGGTAACAACCCTGGCTTGGACTCGACGATGAGATTCAAGCTGCACGAGGGTAAGTCCGAAAATGGGGCGACCGTGTTTGACCGCGTCACGTGTTTGGTCCAACCGTGGTGACCTAAACCTTTAGGAGACTCGGGTGTTCGTAGCATAGGTACGACTCGAAGAGGACATCATAAGGACGCCGGTGTATGATGAACGTAAGGTACCCCTTAAGGTAACTGTGGTCGAATGCTCGGGTGGAGGACAGCCCCCAAGTGAGACTGAAGACTCTAATAGGACTCAGATGGTGCGGCATCTGAGTGACTCGAAAGTGACACACGTGAGACACCACGTGTAGGACATGACCCTTAGAGCAACCGTGATTGATCGCTCTGCTGAAGGGTAGCCCCCGAATGAGATTGTAGGTTTTGCTAAGACTCGAGTGTCGGACCAGTGACCCTTAGATGTAAGGATCACGAACCTTTCGCTACAGGGCTATGCCTTGGAAAAGGTTGACTCGGCCTCGAGAAAAGGCAGACGGGGTAAGGGAAGAAACTCGCGATGTAAGATCGGCAGAGTTTCGACGCTAGAGACCCTTGACTTGACTTGAATAAGGATAGACCCTGTGATTAGGGTAGACCCTTAAGTTAAAGGACTTGAATTGGGATGACTCGACTAAAGGATTGAAAGGCGGGCAAAATTCCCCTAGGAAAGGTCGTGGGGACCGTCCTGTCGGAGGGAAAGATCGCGTGTGACTTTCTAGTTAGGACTCGAGTGTATGGACGAACCTTCCATCTACGAGTGTATGACTCGTGTTGGTCGGTTATGCCTTTAGGAAAAGGCGGACTAGGATGGGGAAGAAACCCGTGATGTAGGATCGACGGAGTTTCGACGCTAAAGACCTTCGACGTATTACGAAAAGACCCGACACACGAATTACGGTAGGTCCTATAATAAGGAAGGTTTTTGAAAAATGATTGAATTTTGAAAATTGAGAGGACGGTCCTGAAATTGGCAGTGGGCCAATATGACCGGGCATTTTGAAATGTTAGAATGGTTGCGAGTAATTTCGCGTTTTGAAAATTGAGGAGGCGATCCCGTCTTTTGAAATTGGCAGCATGCCGACAGGGCCAAGTTTTTTTTGATAAGTTGAATATTTGGAATTTTGAAAATTTGAATATCGAAAAATAAATTTCCGAAAATTTGAAAATCGAAAATAAGATTCCGAAGATTTGAAAATTGAAAATGGCATCTCGGAGATTTGAAAATCGAGAATCGCATCTCGAGGATCTGAAAAAAAATCGAAATGGAATTTTGAAATTTGAAAATCGAAATGGAATTTGAAAATTCGAAAATCGAATGGTGGATCGGAAATTCGAATTTTGAAATGGACAGCATGCCGGCTAGAAAATAGGCTATTTTGAGTCAAATCGTAAGTCTAAATTTTGGCAGCATTCAGAATTTTGAAAATTGGATATTTTGAAAAGACGGGTCCCGAAACGGACAGTATTTCGGGTTTTTCAAAATTTGGTATTTTGGAAAGATGCATTTTTGAAATGACGGTTTTTGAAAAAAATGACACGGAAAGCAAGTAGCACGTAGTCAAACAAGCATTATAACGACGCTTATGTATGCATTACGCTAAGTCTCGGTCGGTCAAAATAGGGTCTATACCAACAACGATGGCTTTCTCGTGTGAAGGACGGACTCCCTAAGCCGAGTTGGTCTTAGGACATGCCGCGAAACCGAGACGAGTTCCACCATCGATGTCTTTAGCGCACCCATGTAGGAATGCACCGTGGTATAGTGGGACGTCGGTCACAAGTAACCGGCCCGGGCAAAATTTGGGTTATGCATGAATCATTAAACTAATGCGCGTACATTAATATTCGAACGATTTCTCTTCGAGTCTCACCCTAGGAACCCCGATGACATGTGGTACATCAGGTATCCCCAGCGGAGTCGCCAAATTGTGGACATGACGTAGGTCCACCCCGACGCGGCCACGCGCGGGTTTGGGTAGGCGAATGAATCTCGTGGTGAGATTGCTCTCGGGTTCGAAATTTAAGTCAAAATGGAGTCGCCACCGAATTTTGTGGTTATTCGGAACCATACGAGCCCACTCTATGTCGTCATGGGCTATACACAAAGTAAGCCCACTTCGATTTCAGAGTTCATTGGGCTCGTCCCTTTGCATTGCGATACCGATACCATCTACACCGGTATCGTGTAAAGAATGACTCTCGTGCGCCAAGGGTTTCGGACATCCGGAAACCAAAGGTTCTGAGTAAGGGGTGAGGGTACGTGTTGGGAAGCCCACTAAGGACACCCAACCCCGCCCGCACATGGCGGCCTCTACTAAGACATCGTTCGTGTTCGTGTACGCGCGCTAGTAAAATGATGAAATGATATGCAAACAGCGTTTTCGGCTAAGCATGCGAATTAAATGTGAGCTACGTCATTTTAATGCATCTTGATTCACGTCAAAGTGATTTAGCATGCGATGTTCATTTAAAAAAAAAAATGGCAAACATCAAATAATAGAAAACTCATAAATAAATTACAAATTACACGGGCGGAATACAACCCGGAATTCACAATACAACGAGCAATAAAATAGAATAATTGAATTAAATAAGAAGAGCGATAAATAAATACACGACTCGACAAAGACCCGTATAAATACTCACTAGATCGTGAATTAGCTAGACGGACCAACCTTAATTAATTACGCATTATATTGCATATTAATCAAAGGACGGAGGTTCGAGACCTAGGCGTGATTCTAACCCGATCCCAAACCTCGATGTCTTGTCCCGACTTATCACCTCGAGAAATGAAGTCTAAATTAATTATGTGTCGGATACGACTAAAGAGTCGTCGACACAAAAATTAATAGTGTGAGACTGTCGATCAAAGTCGTTTTTTAGTGTCGTGATGTGCATGAGTTTTAGAAAAATGGGTTCACCTGATGGCCTTTACACGCGTTGACTAAAAGTCGCAAAGAAAAGACGAGTCTTGAAATATGGTCAAATGTCGCGAAGATCGCATATTAATGTAAGGACCGAGAAGGGTAGAAAGTCGGGAAAACGGGAAAAATGGTCTCGGCCGGACAGGCCTGCCCGCGAGTCGCATGGCCGGTCGCGCGACTCGCGTGTGGGCCTGGTCGGGCATTTTCTATTTGTCGAAAAAATCGTCAATTTTTATAATCACGTGGCAATGTGGGTTTATTTACTCGATTTATGTTTTTGCTAGATTAGGAACTTTGAATTAGTAACGAAATTGTATCTCTCTACGTCACGACATCGAAACTAATCCTTCCGGATTATGTGATGTCGGTTTTCGTGTCAACGGGTTTCGTACTAATTGAAATGGGATCGAATGCGTTCAACTACGACCGATTGCAATCACGTCACGCCCTTGAGAATATTGGGGCGGGGCTCCTCGAAAGGGCCCCACCTCCGTCATTACTCGTAAAGGGATTAGACGGACTTTAGGCGATCGTCGTAGTCAAACGGATTTGAAACCAAGTTTTAGTATTAGTATATATATGTACACGGTATTAACTGTTAATGACGAAATGTAAATAAATAAATAAATGAATAAATAATGTTAGTGGTTAGAGTACATAATAAAATGTTAGTAGCAAAATTAAAGTAATTTTAGTAACGGAATTAAAATGTTAGTGCTAGTAATAATAATAATAATAATAATAATAATAATAATAATAATAATAGTAATAATAATAATAATAATATACATAATAATAATATACATAATAATAATATACATAATCAAAAGGAAAAGAGAAAGGAGAAAGAGATGTCGGGATTTGAATTACACCCTCAACCTACATGCTTAATGGCCTCGGAAACGAACTCGTAATAGCGACGGGAGCGCGGGAGTGTCGAGATATGTAGGGTGAGTTATGGTGTGTGTCTTTGACGAGTTTTGATCTCGGGATTTTGAATATGTATGTGTGTGTGTATGTATGCCGCCGGTTTGTTTGAGAGCGAAATGGCTCGGTTTTTGGTGGTGTTTTGCTTAGGGTTTGTAGAGTAGGATGTTTAGGCTTTTTAAGGCTTTTTGTTTCAGCTTTTTTAAGGCTTAATTATGCTGAAAAGTCCCCTAATGGTGAGGATTAAGGGTGTATTTATAGAGTGGGGGGAGTTGGGTGAGTTGAGCTAATTTAGGAATGGTTGACCCTTTGATTTGATTATGCATTTTGAATTCTGATTTGGGCGCTATCTTCTAGAAGCTGAACTTGGCTGGTTTGTGTGACGGGTTCGTCCTTGACCGGGTTTTGACCCGGTCGCTAAAAGACGGGATTTATTTTTGGTGTCCGTTTTGGCCCAAATTAGTCTTATTTTGCTTGGAACGACCCACTGGGCCTGAATTTGAGGTCGGTTTTGAGAGATTTGTACTCCGCTAAATGCCCACGTCGGATACTATTGATTCTGAGTCCGTATTCGAGTGTATTAAGTCACGTTTACGTCCGATCATCATCGGGTGTTTGTTGGAAGCTGCTATAGACACTAGCAGGCAAAATGCGGGTGTCTACACCATCGCTCTTCATAAGACATGTAATTAAACATTATCCCTTCACAATTTCCCTTAATTCTAGCTCGTGTCTTGTCATCGACACCATCATAAGTCATATGGCTCATCACCCATGTATCAGCATGATATCCACTTTGAAAAATGAATGACTCAAGTCTTTCCTAATAAATATGCAGTGACTCGTGATTAAACTGCGGAAAGTAGAAGATGGTCATAATGGTTAAGACAAAAAGAATGAAAAATGTAGATATGGAAGTCAGGGGATGATCCATCAGGAGAAAGGATTCAATTGTCTATTTCTAAGGATTAGATTATAGAATATGGGTAACAGTTTTTATGGATTTAAATAATAAAATGCGATTTAATTAAGACAAAATAATAATAATAATAAAAAGTCTAGGATCGTAAGTTCATTATGTATATTAGTCGGGATCTGGGAAATAGCTAACGGAATTATTAATTGAACTACCTAGGGTTCAAGTTCGGTCGATACATTACAACCTTTGATCTAAACTTAACTTACGGTCACTAGAATTAAGTCAGTTTGCTCGAATTATTGTGGCCTAATTAGTTCTTAACACAATCGGTGAAAAGCTTAATTTGCGATACAAATTAATTAAGTTCTTAAGCAAACATTAAATCAGAATTAATGCGATAATCAAGCAATAGTCATATGATTAATAACACAATCAATTAAATATAATCCCTCCTAACATGTATAGATTCTTCTTAATCCCAGTAAGTAAATTAGCTACAGGTAATTAAACTAATCAAACAAACGAGAATCTGATCGGATCGTCTAAACATATTAAGATGAATTAAAGAAAATACTAATAATAAACGAACACTAATTAAAGGGCAATAAATGGAACACAAAACAAAAAACAAAAAACAATGAATTGAAGAAAATTTGAAATATTAAATACCGAATCATTAAGGAAATAACAAAAGGTTCAATCTTGAATCTAGGTAAAACTGAAAACTAATAAATCTTCTAACTAGTTAAACTTCTAAAACTAAAAAAGTGATCAATGAAAAGTCAATCTATCTCATTCAAATACTAAGCTAAATAAGATAAAAGAGGCCCACAAGAGTTGTTGTGGAAATAAATTTCTGTGGCCCAGAAACAGTGCTACTCGATCGAGTCCAAGGGAGTACTCGATCGACTAATGTTGAAGGTCAAGCTTCACACACTTGAATTCAAAAGGCTGCCATTTCTTCGTTACTTATCGAAATTGGGCGTAAGACCTACGGTTAGTAAGCTAAGAGAAAAGTCTTTCTTTTGAGACTTACTTGAATCTCCTCGATTGGAGTTGTAGAATTCAATATATGAACGTTTTAAATTGACAATTGTGCAAAGTGCAAACAATCATTCTTTCTTCCCAATTCGCGTATTCTCCTTCTTTGATCTTTGCTTCTTCGTGATTCCGCATCTTCTTCCCTCGATTCTGTGCTTAGGTTTAAATTCTCCAATTATTGATCCCGTGATGCTCCGATTAGCTCAAAATGCATCAAAATCTACAAGATAGACACAAATTACGGACGTATCGACATTCGAAGTATATAGAATCATTATCAACAAATTAAGTACGAAAACCGAGATAAAATTAATAATTGGGGGATGGAAATATGTATATATAAATGACACTCATCAGATATAATAACGCCTAAACTAAAAGAAAAACGTGATTATCTGTTGTTGTTGTTCCGTTGTAGAAGCCATTTTTTGTAGTAGTGATCACTCCGAACTAGATCATTTGACAAATATAAAGTATTACTCTATAATTCACTAATTTATTATAGTATAAAACATTATAACCATAAACCCTTTATACTCACTTTGGAGTATTTTTTATGTAAATAATATTAATACTCTCTCCCCCCACTATGATCTTCCCACTCATTATTTTAATCTCTCACATTTCGATTAAAAATGGGAAGATCATTGTGGAGGGAGGGAGTATGACTTTGAAGGAGTTATTTCCACTGTCCTACGGATTAACCCGCTTAAGTCTATGTATCCGATATGTCTTGCAAGAGGTCGATGTTGGATTGACATGTAAATGAGTTACGTGTCTGGTAGTTTTAAGTGGGCCCATTAGGTCACACACAATGTGTACGGGATATTTTTAATATATATCAATACATTAAATATATCGGGTCAGTAGTAATACGGACCCAGCTGCGTTGTCGGGTTATGGTAATTAGAGTTATACTAATAATCTAATTATGGTAATTAGAGTTATGGAAATAACCTAATTCTACCTTCTCACTCCTATATAAAGAGGTTCATATGATGAACCAATATATGGAATAAAAGAGTATTGACTCATAGTATATCCGTCTTATAAAGTGTTATAGGAGAGATATAGAGAGAAGTTGTGAGAGACGGTCTCACATACCTTTATACTAGCATATACGTCTGTGGACATGACATAGGTCCACCCCGACGCGGCCACGCGCGGGTTTGGGTAGGCGAATGAATCTCCATATGAAACGGATCGAATCGAAATTTAGGTCTATGTGGAGTTGCCACTGAATTTTGTGGTTATTCGGAACCATTCGAGCCCACTCTATGTCGTAGTGGTCCGTATACGAAATACGGCCCATTTCCGATGTCAGAGTTTATTGGGCTCGTCCCTTTGCATTTGATACCAATACCGACGTTATCGGATATTGTGTATTGAATGACTCTCGTGCGCCAACGGTTTCGGGCATCCGGAAACCGAGGTTCTGAGTAAGGGGTGAGGGTACGTGTTGGGAAGCCCACAAAGGACACCCAACCCCGCCCACACATTAGCGGCCTCTACTAAGAATTCAAATGACTTACAATACGCGCGCTAGTTAAACGGGAAAAAAGATATGCAAAGAGTATTTTCCCTAAACATGTGAGTGGAATTAAAAAGGGTTTCTAAGCCAATTTAATGCAATTAATTCTACGTCAAAGTGGAATTTTAGCATTTGGGTTCATTTAGTACAATAAACGAACAAGAATTAAATTGACAAAAGAGACAAATAAACGGTTAGTAACGGTAAAACGATATTAACGGTTTGTGCAAATAATGAATTGAATTGAATTGAATGATGTACAAGAGGATGCATGATTTGAAAAGATAGTATACACGTGATTAATTATGCACGTGTTGACCTAAGTCGTAAAATACTATCGAGTTTGAAAAATAGGATAATGTACGACTCGTGTTTGAGTCGTTATGAGGCCATTCGATCGAGTGGTCGATGGACTCGATCGAGTGGACTCTAAAAAACCGATTCTGTTTTGCGTCAAAGACCGTACTCGGCCGAGTTATTGACTAACTCGGTCGAGTACATGGCCACTCGACCGAGTCACTGTGAGACTCGATCGAGTAGGCGTCGTAAAAGACATTCTGATCCGGTTTTGAGGTGCCACTCGACCGAGTGGGTTAGGCACTCGGTCGAGTCCCCCCTGTACGAATCGTAGTTCGCTCGCAAATTGAATTGATTTAGAGATTGCTTTTGATTCTCAATAATTCGATGGTTTTACCGAATTGAGCATAAATATTGCATGACTTATGCTCGATTCGGGTTTTTCGTAAATCGTAGATTTGATTGAACCGAATATAAATATTGTTTGAATTTATACCCGATTCTAAATTTGAATGCTCGTCGTATCCCATATTCGATTATTGAATCGATATGGAATACTAGAGCGGAAAAAATAAAGAAAATTGATTTGAGTTGTTTCAAATTAATTATCGTGATATGAACAAATCGCGTTAATTAATTCATATGACTTGATTGTTAGACTCGATATCCAACTATGGAATTGGTATCGAATCTAAAATCGACGCTTTACTTGAATAAAAGAACCTGATTCCCTCGACTTTTCCGACATCGAAATAAATCCCTAGGGATCGTGATGTCGGATCCGTGTCAACGGGTTTCGACCCTTATTGAAATATGATGTTTGTTCTTTGAAAATCGATGCTATAACGTAACTTGAATAATAATAATGATACAAACGATATGAAAAATTATTGTTGAAGTTAACTTATCTCAATAATCAAGTAATCGGGATATCAGAACAAGCGACCGGCAACGCTGTGTGCAGTACACTTGTATATTCGGGTTTCCTTATTCCGATATCACTCATACTCGACACAAATTGACAAGTATTTTAATGTTTTGATACTAGTATTATCGATATTATGGTGCAAAGAATAAAAAACGAAAAAAGATGACGAGAAGGAGATGAAGATGACGCGAAGAAGAGAAGGAGAAAAAAGAGAGGGTTTTGACACCCTCAACCTACATGTTCTTGTCTCGGCGCGGACTCGTAACCGTGGTTTTAACACAAGAGTCTTCGAGGTTTATGGAGGTTGAGTTGTGGTGGATCTTGATCGATTCCTAAAATTAGGTTTAGGGTTTTTGCTAGTGTCGAATTACTAGGGCTTGATTAGGGTTTGTAAAAGACGTAGTATGAGTGTATGGGATTGCTCTAGGGTTTTTGAAAGTTGTTCCAAAAGTGTTGAAGAGGGTTGCTTGAGGGTTGCTTATATAGGAAAAGCTAGGGCTTCGGTTTAGGGTTACTCGACCGAGTAGGTGGCTAACTCGGTCGAGTGGCCCGTTACGCCAGCCGTCGGGCTTGAATAAGGGCCCACTCGATCGAGTGGGTGAGGCACTCGATCGAGTGGCCCAGCTGGGTCGCACGGGTCACTCGCTTTGGACCGTGACCATGGGTATTTGATGAGTTTGAGTTTGAATTGGGCTTTTGATGTTTGAGGGGTTGTTTGGTGTGTCTCGGAAACGACTTTGACCGGGATTGACCCAATCGTGACGAGTCGGTTTTAAATCCAGTGTCGGTTTTGGCCCAAATTAGTCTTGTTTGACTCGAAATGGTCCGCTGGGCCTGGATTTGAGGTTGGTTTTGTGATATTTGTACTCTGCAAGTGTGTTAGCCAGCGATTAATGGATTTGAGCCCGTATCCGAGCGCAAAGAAGCATGTTAGCGTCCGATCATCATCGGGTGTTTTTTGGAAACTACCATAGACACCTGGCAGTCAAAATGCGGGTGTCTACAGAGCCCCCACTTTGACTGAGGCTTGGACTGGGCGAAAGTCAGAGTATCCACCAGGCCAATCGAGGATTGAAACCTGGCGGACTTCCGGCCGGGTCGTTTATAGTCCATTAGACTCGCGTGAAGGGCTCGCCAGCCATAAGTTAGAAGTCATACCTGAGCCGATAACTCCGTGGGGAATTGGACTTGTCGCGTAAGTCCTGGGTGCGCCTGTGTGTTGGCCCATCCCGTGAAAATGCTGGGGAGGTGTAGCGGTTTGCATGTCCCTGTTTGAGTCGTACCTGTATAGTTCACATAAAATGCATGCAACACGTAGGTAGTAAAATAACTCGCGCTGGGGAAGAAATGATTTTGAAATTTGATTTTTTGAAATCTTGAAAATTTGAGACTTTCGAATTTTGGAAACTTTGAATATTTCGACTCCTAATAAAGATTAGGAAAGTTCGGGATGGAGATTTCCGTGCTAGTATTGAGACTAGGATTGCGGTTCAATTCCTATTGAGATTAGGAAATTTTCCTAAATAGTTTGCAAGGCTAATGCTATATATAGCCCTTCCTTGCTCTTGATTTTCTTCATAAGTCCCATCACAAACAAACTCTTCTTAAAAGAAAGTCTCTCTAATTCTCTTAAGAAAATCTTTTCATCTTTTTAAGAAGTTTAGCCATGGGAATCGATAGGTTGAGCGTGATGTTGCAGGAGTGGTCCCGTCGCTTTAGGGACGCAGATAGGGTGGCTTTGAATCAGACGGGGATAACCCAATTGTACCCGTTCCGTCAGATGGTGGTTGACCGCTACTTTTTTGATGCTTGCTTGGCTTATTGGGATGACATATATCATGTCTTTGCCTTCCCTCGGGGCGAAGTTTGCCCTTTACCTGAGGAAATTGCGGCTATAGGAGGATGGAACCCGATACTCCGTCCCGCCGTCCCGTACTCGATTTATGACCCGAGGAGGAAGCTGAGAGAATTTCTAGGGCTCTCTCACAACGAGGTGTCCCGTATGATGGATGGTGATAAAATTTCTCTGATCGACTTGGCTGAGAAATTTATGAACTCTCTCGATGTTCGGGTTAGGTCGGCTTACAGCCGTAGGGCTTTCTCTTTTTGCATGCTCCATGTATATGCTTTCGAGGGTCATATGGACATGTTATCCTGTATGGGAAGTACCCGTCTTTTGACCGTGGTAGATTTGACGGAGACCGAACACAGCCCGGCTTGGCTGATTACGGGCGAGATAATCCAAGGATTGGATGATCGTAAGAGGGACTCATCAATTTGTCTTACCGGGAGCACCCGTTTGTTGCAAGTATATCACTTGGCCTTTTTTCAATTTTTCGGTTTTTTGATTTTTTGCGAATTTTTTTTTTACTGCAGGGGGGTACTCGATCGAGTCACCCAGGCACTCGGTCGAGTACCCTCGATGAAACTCTCCTGATCTGTCTTCGGAGGTGCCACTCGATCGAGTCACCCTGGCACTCGATCGAGTGCCCTCGTAAAGAGCCTCCTGTTTGCGTTCAGGGGTACCACTCGATCGAGTGTCCAAAGCACTCGACCGAGTGGCCTTTAGGCGAACGCCTATTTTGCCTTGGAATCTCATGCTTTTGTTTCCTTTTGCAGATTTGGCTATATGAGAGACTATCAGTGATAGATCCTCCTCTCGATGCGGGCAACTATCGTCATAACCAGGTGATGACGAGGAGGCGGGCCATTGACTTTTCTCGTCAGATTACGCAGAAGTACTGGGACGAGGTTTTGTCTTTTCATGGCGGCCCGTTAATTCGATGGGTAGTTCCATGGTGGCCCATGTACCTTTGGAGTGGCTTGGACCCGAGGGACAGAGCCCGCTATCAGGTGATCCTTTCTTTCAAGCAGACGGTTCATCTCTATCCAGACCGCATACTAAGGCAGTATGGATGGACCCAGCGAATCCCTGAAGTTGAAGCGGTTGTGAGTGACCCAACCCAGTTGACTGATGTAATGTGTGATACCTGGATGCAAAGGTGGTACACACGGCATACTTGGCCCATTGTCAAATCTCGCCACTCAATCTGGGTTTCAGATTCTTAAAGAAGTGGACCAAAGCAGGAGATGCTAAAGCTCGAGCCGTTTTGAAAGTCGATGAAGCCTTCGACCTGCTGAGAAGGGAGCAAGCCAAAGACAACAGGGGGTTCTTTGATGAGGGAGACACTCCAGCTACCCTAGTTCGTCTAATGTCTGGTCACAAGAAGAAGACTAAGACTCAAGCTGAAGGGTCTAGTGCTAAAGGTGCTTGGGGGAAAGTGAGCCCCCAGATGGACTTGGAATGGAGACTGGGCCCAAGACTACCCGTGCAGGACCGACTTGGCCCACGGGATAGACTGCCTGAGCATGTGCGGGCCCGACTTGGGCCGAAGACCGTGATTGAAGACCCGTCGCCAAAGAAACGGGCTCGGGCTAAGGAGGTTCCACTTGTGATTCGGGAACGCTCGCCACCACCCCGAAGACCTCAGGCTCCACGCGACCCGAAGGACAAGGGGAAGGGGAAGATGCCCGGATACTAGTCTCCTTATTTTATTATTTGAATACTATTATTATTTTTGTGGTGTGATTCTTTGTGTGAATGCCGTTTTGGCGTATTTTTTTTTTTTTTTTTTGTAATCCCGGGATTATCAAGATATTAATAAAGGACATATTATTGAACACCGATCCCATCTTTCGTTTATTGCAGTGGTTGTACCCTTTTGAAGGGTTGCCTACGTATCCGCAAATGGCGGAATCAAACCTAACGTAGTTCAAAATTTGATTTGATTGATTTTTTTTTGCAACTTTCGAAATACATCAGGATTATTAATTCAAGATGTGCGACAGTAGAATAATTAATTCTAGCTTATTGACTTGTCTAAAATTTTGAAAATTTATAAAAAAGGACAAATTTTTATAAATTTTTGCAAATGACATTGAGATGGGGATTTATGGGTAGTAGCGCTTTAGCTGGTCCAAGTTGGTTGGGTTGACGAATTCGTTCCCGTCCAAGTCTGTCAGCATCACCGCTCCTCCTGATAGGACCTTCTTGACTAAGTATGGCCCAGCCCAGTTGGGTTTGAATTTACCCCTTGGGTCAACCGGTAGTAAGGCACGAACCGATTTCAGGACCAAATCCCCTTCCTTGATATTCCTGGGCCTGACCCGTTTGTTGAAAGCCCATTGGATCCTTTTTTGATATATTTGAATGTTGTTGAGAGCCCGAGATCGCCGTTCGTCTAAAAGGACTAGTGAATCGTAGGGGTGTGCAAAATCCGGGTCGGACCGGAAAAATGGACCGGACCGGACCGGAATCTACTGGACCGGATCCGGAATAAAAAATTCCGGTCCGGTCTCCGGGCCATCATTTTGGGCGATTTCGGGTTCCGGTCCGGTCCGGTCCTGACTCGGTTTTTTCCGGTCCGGACCGGTTTGGAGCGGAAAACCCGGAATTATGCTTATTTCTTAAAAATTCCGGTCTAACCGGTCCAAACCAGGCCAACCGGTCCAACCGGTCCGGAATTTTGGACCGGAATTCCAAAAAAAATTGAAAATTCCGGGCCAACCGGTCCGGTCCGGGTCAGACCCGGTATTTTTCCGGGCCGGACCAGGGTCAATATTTTGGTTTCCGGTCCGGGTCCAGGGTCAAAAAAATTGACGATTCCGGATCCGGGTCCAACCGGGTCCGGTCCGGGTCGGCCCGGTTGCACAGCCCTAGCGAATCGTATCGGGCCTGGACCCAATCTGCCTCGGGTACTTGGCTTTCAAGTAGGATCCTAAGGGATGACACCTCTAGCTCGACTGGTTGGACCGCTTCCATTCCGTATGTCAAGTAATACGGGGTTGCCCCGGTCGCGGTGCGGATTGAGGTTCGATATCCCCATAGGGCAAAAGGTATTTTGTCGGGCCAGTCCCGGTAATTTTCAGCCATCTTTTTAAGTATGGTGACAATTGTTTTATTGGCCGCTTCTACCGCTCCATTTGTTTGAGGTCGGTAAGGCGAAGATGTATGCCTTTGAATTTTGTATTTTGCCAGCAATGCGGCAGTTTCAGCTTGAAAGTGGGTTCCGTGATCGCTGATGAACTCGTGAGGGATCCCATACCGGCATATTATTTTATTTTGGATAAATTTGGCCACGTGCTTGGAGTTCAAGACACGGTATGACTCGGCTTCGACCCATTTGGTGAAGTAGTCGATGGCCACCAAGATGAAGCAATGACCTCCCGTCCCGGAAGGATGCACCTTTCCAATTATGTCAATACCCCATGTCGAGAATGGCCATGGTGATGTCATGGTATATAATAGGGAAGATGGCACATGCTGTACATTGGCGAAGATCTGACAGTTATGGCAGTGTTTGACATACAACTGACAGTCTGTTTCCATGGTGTTCCAATAGTACCCGAGCCTCATGATTTTTCGGGCTAGCATATGGGCGTTCATATGCGGGCCGTTTTCACCATCATGGACCTCGGCCATGACCTTTTCGGCCTGTATTTTGTCGATGCATAGGAGTAGAGCCCCCTATGCCGTCTTTTTGTACAATTGCCCGTCATCAGTTCGAACAAATTGGGTTGCTAATCTTCGTAGGGCCTTTTTGGCCCGATTTTCAGCTTCCGGGGGGTACTCTCCCGTTGTCAGGTAGGTTAGGACAACTTGATACCAAGGCTCCGGGTCAGTTATCTCGATATCCTGAATGGCGTGGATATAGGCTGGCTCGGACCGTCTTTCGACACAGATTGACATGCTGGTCAGGTGATCCGGGATGTTCAGTAAAGATGCTAATTTGGAAAGTGCATCTGCGAACTGATTCTCTTCCGGGGCAGATAAATGTATTCTACCTTTTGAAATTGTTTCTCTAGAACCCTTACCCGTGCTTGGTAAGCCACGAGATTGGCGTTCCGAGTTTTCCATTTTTGTAGTGCTTGATTGATGACTAATGATGAATCACCGTGGACCCGGAGGTTTGTTACCCCTAAATCAGCGGCGGCTTGCAACCCGTGAATGCATGCTTCATATTTGGCTGCGTTGTTGGTCACGTCGAAGTCCAACTTGATGGACAAGGGAGTGTGTTCCCCTCGGGGTGAAATTAACAGGATTCCGACCCCAAATCCTCGGAAGTTGGATGCCCCATCGAAATATAAATCCCACACTTCCGTATCGGTATGGAATATGTCTTCATCAGGAAAGGCCCATGTATCGGTGTGGCCTTCTTCGGATATTGGGCCGTCAGCGAGGAATTCGGAAACTACCCGGCCTTTGATGGCTTTTAACGGTACAAATTTGAGGTCGAACTCGGATAACATTAAAGTCCATCTTGACATCCTGCCGTTGAGGATGGGCTTCTCGAATAAGTACTTGATAGGATCCATTTTGGATAACACATGTACCTCACGACTGAGCATGTAATGTCGGAGCTTTTTTGTGGCCCAAACTAATGCTAGGCACGTCTTTTCGAGCATTGTATATTTGCACTCATATTCGAGGAACTTTTTACTGATGTAGTAAATAGCCCGTTCTTCTGAATCGACTGTCTGGGCCAGCATAGCCCCCATGGCCGTCTCCGCCGTCGTTAGGTATAACGACAAAGGCAGACCGTGTTGAGGTGGCATTAGTACCGGTGGAGCAGACAGCATCTCCTTGATTTTGTCGAAAGCCGCTTGACATTTGCCATCCCATAGCACCCGTTCTCCGATTTTTAGCTTTTTGAAGATGGGTTCGCATACCATGGTTAGTTTCGAAATGAACCGGCTGATGTATTGGACTTTTCCGAGAAACCCCCTTATTTCCTTTTCGGTCTTGGGCGGTTGCATCTCGGTGATGGCTTTGATTTTAGCTGGGTCGACCTCGATGCCGCGTTGGCTAACGATATGGCCCAGTAATTTGCCCGACGTTACCCCAAAACTGCATTTTTGTGGGTTCAGTCTCATGTTGTATTTACGTAGCCGGGTGAAGAACTTTCTTTGGGCTGAAATGTGCCCGCTTCGGTCCTTGGATTTGACGATCATGTCGTCCACATAGACCTCCACTTCGTTATGCATCATATCGTGGAGCAAAGTAGTGGCAGTCCGTTGATAAGTGGCCCCGGCATTGATAAGCCCAAATGGCATGACAGTGTAACAGTAAGTACCCCAAGGTGTAATGAAGGTGGTCTTACCCATGTCCTCTTCTGCCATTTTAATCTGGTTGTACCCGGCATACCCGTCCATGAACGATAGAAGGGCATGATCGGCCGTGTTATCCACCAGTATGTCGATGTGTGGTAATGGAAAATCGTCTTTTGGGCTTGCCTTGTTAAGATCCCGGAAGTCCACGCAAACCCGCACCTTGCCGTCCTTCTTGGGTACCGGCACGATGTTTGCAACCCAGTCTGGATATTCAGACACTTGTATAAAGCCTCCTTTAAATTGTTTATCGACCACTTCCTTGACTTTAAGAGACCACTCGGGCTTCATTCTTCTGAGTTTTTGCTTTACCGGCTTGCACCCATCTTTGATGGGTATTCGGTGTTCGGCTATCTCCCGGTATATACCCGGCATGTCCTTGTAGGACCATGCAAAGACATCTTTGAATTCCTGGAGGAAGTCTGCGAATTGTTTTCTCTCCTCTGGATCTAAAGATAGGCCCAACTTAAGCATCTGGGGCTCTAAAGTGGTTCCCACGTTGATGAACTCGGTTTCTTCGATTACCGGATCTCGGGATTCCCTTTGCTCGAGCTGCTCGACCAGGTGTTGAGGTAGAGGTACCTGTTTGTCGGGTTTCTCAATGTCATTGCATATAAAATTTTTGAAATTGAGAAAATTTTGGAAATAAGACAAGTCGTAAGCAGAACGGTGTTCGTTATTATTATTAATGGTAAATTTTGAAAATAGCTCGAATAGAGCTGCCATCTGATCATTAGTCAGTGGCGGTATAGAGAGAGGTCTTGGGACAGGCCCCGAGACCTCAGTGGACAAGGGAGGAGGGGTTACAGACTCGACTTTAGCACCAGACCCTCTAGACTCGGACTCAGACTCCGACTCTGACTCTGACTCAGACTCAGACTCAGTATCCGGCATGTCTTCCTCGCCGGTGGTCAGCTTGTAGACTCGTCCTTGACCGTCGGTCCATTTTATGGTCTTCCTCCAAGCCCTCGTTTCGGTGTTGGCGCCGACCTCGGTGATTAGCTTGGTTGGGTCGAACCGATCGTTGCGGAGGATCAGGTTGACCAAGTCGCTCTTTGGAGCGGGGACGGCTTTGTCTTCTCCGAATAAGAGCCCCAGCACGGGCTCGGAGTTGCTTTCGCTTTCCTTTGATTCGGCCTGGACGATGGTGAATATATCATCAGGGATGAAATTGCATTCCCGAGCCTTTTTGGTCTCGGGATATGTGACAGTGGGTTGGTAGAGGCCCACTTGGATGGCTCCGAAGACCGGAGTAACGAAGTAATCCGTTAACTTCAGGCTATAAGGGCTTATGTAAGTACCCTTGATAATGTCGACGGCCTTGTGAATACCGGCCCGAACCACGTTTTCTTGGGTTATAGCATACCCCAATCCGAAATGTGACTCGCCATCATTTAGGACCTCGATGATCTTCCCAGCTGGAAGATATGGCCTTGAGGTTATTCCGGGTAGGTAACCCAGATTTTGTAGCATCGTGTCGATGCTAGTTGTGAAGTAGGGCCTAAAGAGATATTCTTTTTCGATCATGCCCACGAAATCAAATCCTCGTGGGTCGGCCCGGCCGGTAGCGTTGCAGCTTGCTACGGTAATTGGGGTCGCCTCCAGCGTGATGATACCGTCTTTAAGGGGCATCTTGACTTTTCGATGGAGGGTAGATGACACGGCCTTGACTGCGTGGATCCAAGGCCTTCCCAGCAAGAGATTGAATGATGAGGTGACATCTATCACCTGAAATTCCAATTCCTTTTCGATTGGGCCTGTTATGATCTTCAATTTCACGGCCCCGGCGACAGGTTTTGGGCTTCCGTCGAAAGCCTGGATAGTCTGCGCCGTCGGAAGGTAATCGGCATCGGTGATGCCGAGTGCTTTTGCGGTCCTTAGAGGAAGGACATTCACGGCTGATCCATCGTCGATAAGGGTCATCGGGAGATATTTACCTTTGCAGATGACCGTGATGTATAGGGCCAGATTGTGATTGGGCCCAAATGGTGGCGGATCAGCTTCAGAGAAGGTTATGAGTGGGCCTTCTTCTTTGGATTTGCCCTTAAGGTAGGGCATAATGGTGGCTACCATTTCAGCAGGGGTAGCCTCTGAATCAACCTTGATTTCATCGAGAGCCTTAGTCAGTGCTTCCCGATGAGCTTGCGAGCTAACCAATAGTTGCCATATGGTTAGATCAGCTCGGACCCTCTTCATTTGCTGGACTAGAGCCGTGACTGGGCTTGGTTCTTCGAGGGTAGGTTCCGTCCTGGCAGGTTCAGTGACGGATATAGGAATGGAACGCCCAGCTGCGGCGAGATGATTGGTGGCTAAGGCCTTGGACTTAGCCTGTCGGACCTCTTCGAGGGTGATGGGGACAGCTTCCCCTTTGGTTAAGTACACATCATCCTCGTCGTCGAACCATATCCCGTTGACTTGTGGGATATAGGGAGAGATGAGGTGAGAACAGTCAATTACCTCACCGGTGAAGATTGCATGAGCGCTGAACGGGTTTTCTTTGTTGATCGGCTTGTCTCCGGGCAACGGGATTTTCCCGCTCTCGATAAGGTCTTGGATTAGATGTTTTAACCTCCAACATTTTTCAGTATCATGTCCGTTGCCCCGGTGATACTGACAGTAGGCCTGGGCATTGTAAGTTTTGGGCCTCTTTTCCACTGGAGGTTCTGCGGTTGGGCCTATCGGTTGGATTAGGCCCTTTGAGGACAGCCTTTGTAAGGCGTAGGTATAGGTAGTCCCTATATCTGTGAATACCCGATTTGGTGTATTCTTTTTAGATGAGGTGTCGAGCAGGTTTACCTCGTCGAAGATGCTGCGAGTTGCAGCTGCGGGTGTGGGCTTGATTGTAGATGAACTCGCCCCTTGATAGCCTTTGGTTGAGGCCTTAGTCAGGCTCTCTAGTCTCAGGTCATCCTCGATTCTCGTGCCCATTTCAGTAAGGACAACAAAGTTTGGGATGATAGCATACCGGAGATGGACCCGGTAGGATGGGAGTAGATTTTTGACGAAGGCTTCCACTAGGGCCTTCTCGCCGGGCTTGTCGACCAGCTTCACACTCTCAGCCCTCCACGTTTGCAGATATTTTGTGAACCCTTCTTTGGGCTCTTGGGCCATTACTTCCAGAGTACGCATTGTAGTCTGGATTTCAGTGTTATCGGCGTAGTTCCGAGCAAATTCGGTCGCCACATCATCCCAAGTCTTGTATTTCTTGGGGTCGAGCCTGTAGAACCAGGCCCTGGGATGCTTTTCCAAAGAGGAAGGGAATAGGTGTTTGAACATGGTGGACTTTACTCCTTTGACTGCCATGAAGTCCTTGAAAGCCCGGATATGATGGACCGGATCTTCGGTACCCTCAAACATAGGAATTCCCGTTAAGTTGAGGTTGGCCGGTAGCTCGTCATTCAAAGGTGAATAAATGCGAGCATTTTCGGAGTGGATTGAGTTGCTTGTTGATAAGTGAACTTGCTCCTCGAGCCTGCGAACAACACTGACCAATTCGGCTATGGGCCCAGTGGAATCAGCTCCTTCAACTGGGACCGTCTTCTCTACAGTGCTCAGGCGGGTGTCCAAAGTTGCTTGGTTAGCGAGGATGGAGGTCAGTTGAGTCTCGATCTTGGTTAGGGCATTTTTCAAATCCTCCATCTTGCGTTGATGTCGGGTTGTGGCTGGCCTGTCTGTGAGAACACCGCGTAATAAGAAACTAGCCCAGAAATCCCGGAATAGAAAGTACATCCCGAACGTGACTAGAAAGGGAAATGACTCGAGAAAGACACCTAGACGGGTGACTTGTGAAGTGTGGGCTTTCCTTAGGATTCGGCAAGTGGGCCTAGTCCTGTTCGAAGGAAGGTTCACGCGGGACATCCCCCAGACTTTTGACTCGATCGTGTTGACGGGCCCTCATTCGTAAGAGTATGTCCTACTTAGGTGGGCTTTGCCTTAGTCTAATAAGGCGGACTGGGATAGGGGAGAAACTCGTGATGTAAGATCGACGGAGTTTCGACACTAAAGACCTTGACAACTTAAAACTCGACCCGACACTGCTAAATATGGGAAGTTCTAGAAGTGGAAGGTTTTGAAAATTGATAATTTTTGAAAAAGGACCGAGTGGACTCGGTGAATGGCCCAAATTTCCGAAAAAAGAGGACGAAAAGTCATTGGGCCATGAGTTTTGAAAGTTCGAGTTTTGATTTGGGCAGCATACCAGCTAGAAAATAGGCTATTTTGAGTAAAATCATAAGTCCTAAATTCGGTATGTCCCGGGTTTTGAAAATTGAATATTTTGAAAAGGAGGATGTAATTTTTGAAAAGATGATATTTTTGAAAATGACTCGGTAACCAAGTAGCACGTAGTCACACAAGCATTCTAACGACGCCATGTATGCTCTACACTAAGTCTCGGTCGGTCTAAGAGGGTCTATACCAGTGTACATAGTCTAGACGTTGATCGGGACGGACTCTCTAAGTCGAATTGAGCTTAGAACATGCCGCGAAACCCACTCGAATCGACTATGGACACCTTTTGACATATCCATGTTGGAGTACATCAATGGTATAGTGGGACGTCGGTCACCAGTACCGGCCCGGGAAAATATGGGTTATGCATGAACCGTAAAACTAACACGCGCATTGTATTTGTCAAACGATTTCTATTCGAGTCTCACCCTGAGGATGCCGATGGTAAGTCACGCATCAGTTAATCCCCAGCGGAGTCGCCAAATTGTGGACATGACATAGGTCCACCCCGACGCGGCCACGCGCGGGTTTGGGTAGGCGAATGAATCTCCATATGAAACGGATCGAATCGAAATTTAGGTCTATGTGGAGTCGCCACCGAATTTTGTGGTTATTCGGAACCATTCGAGCCCACTCTATGTCGTAGTGGTCCGTATACGAAATACGGCCCATTTCCGATGTCAGAGTTTATTGGGCTCGTCCCTTTGCATTTGATACCAATACCGACGTTATCGGATATTGTGTATTGAATGACTCTCGTGCGCCAACGGTTTCGGGCATCCAGAAACCGAGGTTCTGAGTAAGGGGTGAGGGTACGTGTTGGGAAGCCCACAAAGGACACCCAATCCCGCCCGCACATTAGCGGCCTCTACTAAGAATTCGAATGACTTACAATACGCGCGCTAGTTAAACGGGAAAAAAGATATGCAAAGAGTATTTTCCCTAAACATGTGAGTGGAATTAAAAAGGGTTTCTAAGCCAATTTAATGCAATTAATTCTACGTCAAAGTGGAATTTTAGCATGTGGGTTCATTTAGTACAATAAACGAACAAGAATTAAATTGACAAAAGAGACAAATAAACGGTTAGTAACGGTAAAACGATATTAACGGTTTGTGCAAATAATGAATTGAATTGAATTGAATGATGTACAAGAGGATGCATGATTTGAAAAGATAGTATACACGTGATTAATTATGCACGTGTTGACCTAAGTCGTAAAATACTATCGAGTTTGAAAAATAGGATAATGTACGACTGGTGTTTGAGTCGTTATGAGGCCATTCGATCGAGTGGTCGATGGACTCGATCGAGTGGACTCTCAAAAAACGATTCTGTTTTGCGTCAAAGACCGTACTCGGCCGAGTTATTGACTAACTCGGTCGAGTACATGGCCACTCGACCGAGTCACTGTGAGACTCGATCGAGTAGGCGTCGTAAAAGACATTCTGATCCGGTTTTGAGGTGCCACTCGACCGAGTGGGTTAGGCACTCGGTCGAGTCCCCCCTGTACGAATCGTAGTTCGCTCGCAAATTGAATTGATTTAGAGATTGCTTTTGATTCTCAATAATTCGATGGTTTTACCGAATTGAGCATAAATATTGCATGACTTATGCTCGATTCGGGTTTTTCGTAAATCGTAGATTTGATTGAACCGAATATAAATATTGTTTGAATTTATACCCGATTCTTAATTTGAATGCTCGTCGTATCCCATATTCGATTATTGAATCGATATGGAATACTAGAGCGGAAAAAATTAAGAAAATTGATTTGAGTTGTTTCAAATTAATTATCGTGATATGAACAAATCGCGTTAATTAATTCATATGACTTGATTGTTAGACTCGATATCCAACTATGGAATTGGTATCGAATCTAAAATCGACGCTTTACTTGAATAAAAGAACCTGATTCCCTCGACTTTTCCGACATCGAAATAAATCCCTAGGGATCGTGATGTCGGATCCGTGTCAACGGGTTTCGACCCTTATTGAAATACGATGTTTGTTCTTTGAAAATCGATGCTATAACGTAACTTGAATAATAATAATGATACAAACGATATGAAGAAATATTGTTGAAGTTAACTTATCTCAATAATCAAGTAATCGGGATATCAGAACAAGCGACCGGCAACGCTGTGTGCAGTACACTTGTATATTCGGGTTTCCTTATTCCGATATCACTCATACTCGACACAAATTGACAAGTATTTTAATGTTTTGATACTAGTATTATCGATATTTTGGTGCAAAGAATAAAAAACGAAAAAAGATGACGAGAAGGAGATGAAGATGACGCGAAGAAGAGAAGGAGAAAAAAGAGAGGGTTTTGACACCCTCAACCTACATGTTCTTGTCTCGGCGTGGACTCGTAACCGTGGTTTTAACACAAGAGTCTTCGAGGTTTATGGAGGTTGAGTTGTGGTGGCTCTTGATCGATTCCTAAAACTAGGTTTAGGGTTTTTGCTAGTGTCGAATTACTAGGGCTTGATTAGGGTTTGTAAAAGACGTAGTATGAGTGTATAGGATTGCTCTAGGGTTTTTGAAAGTTGTTCCAAAAGTGTTGAAGAGGGTTGCTTGAGGGTTGCTTATATAGGAAAAGCTAGGGCTTCGGTTTAGGGTTACTCGACCGAGTAGGTGGCTAACTCGGTCGAGTGGCCCGTTACGCCAGCCGTCGGGCTTGAATAAGGGCCCACTCGATCGAGTGGGTTAGGCACTCGATCGAGTGGCCCAGCTGGGTCGCGCGGGTCACTCGCTTTGGACCGTGACCATGGGTATTTGATGAGTTTGAGTTTGAATTGGGCTTTTGATGTTTGAGGGGTTGTTTGGTGTGTCTCGGAAACGACTTTGACCGGGATTGACCCAATCGTGACGAGTCGGTTTTAAATCCAGTGTCGGTTTTGGCCCAAATTAGTCTTGTTTGACTCGAAATGGTCCGCTGGGCCTGGATTTGAGGTTGGTTTTGTGATATTTGTACTCTGCAAGTGTGTTAGCCAGCGATTAATGGATTTGAGCCCGTATCCGAGCGCAAAGAAGCATGTTAGCGTCCGATCATCATCGGGTGTTTTTTGGAAACTACCATAGACACCTGGAAGTCAAAATGCGGGTGTCTACAACGTCGCAGTACTATACCCGTGTGGATACCAAATAAGGCATCACGTTTGGGGTGCTTTATTCAGTCCGTGGGAATTATTTATTCTGTCCGTGGAAACTGTTTATTCTGTCCATGGAGGTTTATTATTCCGTCCGTGGAGAGTGTGTATATATATATATATATATATATATATATATATATATTTCTGAGTTTATTATACTTCTTATTAATACGCTGTTCCGCTGCAAATAAGGTATAATTGTTATCCCTCTACTTTTGTCTTTTCGGTTAATACTCGTAACAGGTCCTTGGGTTCAAGGGTTGTAACCCTACAGTGGTATCAGAGCATCTGTTATGTAGTATTAATCAAATTGACCTGAATCTATGTCTCATAATTGGTTATGAGGGATTCAATTGCGCGTGTTAATTTGTTTTACGAGAACTATTCTCCACTCACGTGCTTCGTCTGAATTAGCTTGTTAATACATGTTGATACACGTTGTTATATGCTGACACATGTTGATATACATGTTGATTATTTGGATACGCAAGTGGTTTTATCCACGTGGTGTGTTTAACATTGAGTATTGCGTATAACATTGACTAGTGATTAAAAACTAGTGGCTATTTATCCTACTTCGTACGTTTTTGCGAATTAGTTGATTCACATCAGTATATAACCTGATAACATATCACATCAAATATGGTTAGTCTAGTAATTACCGATTATGTTTAGGGTATCTCCAATTTGTGAATTTAAATCGTTAAATTATGAAATTAATCATTAATTTAAGATATAATATAGATTATGTTTTAATTTTATTGACCCATCATAATCCTCGATTTCCTTGTTGACGATGAGGCTAATGAGATTGGTCAAGATTCGATTGAAATTGAGAAATTAAAATTACTAGAATTTTATTAACAATGAGTCCTAATATGATTAGGACAAAACTCGATTTTTGTAAGTCGGAACGAGTGTGACACGGTTGGCACGAGTATGACTCGGTAGGCACGGGTGTGTCCCGGTCGGAACTGGATGACCGGGCGGCAAAGATTTGACCGAGACGACACAGTATTTAGTCGGACGATATGGTGTCGGGTCGAGCGACGCTTTTAAGAAAAGTTGTTTTCTTAAGTTTGTGTGTTGATTCCGAATCAAACATGGATTATATTTTATTTTTCCGAATCAATGAAAAATTAGATTTCTAAATTGGTAAATAATGTTATGCATTGTAATTATCATATTATCATAAATAGATCGGGAAAAGTGTTTCTCGACTCCTAATTGATTTTGATGAATTGTTTATCTATATGATAATTATAAGTTGTAGATCGATTGTGAATCGAGTTTTGTATATCCGTTCAATTTTCCCGGGTGGAGAATTGTTCTTCGCAGTTGAAAAAATGAAAGATATTGGTGAAATTATTCAAACCAAATAGCAATTATGAATTGTAATATGATTATGAATCAAAATATGGGATCTTTTAACTTGTTTTATGCGAAAATCACTAATAGCAATTGAATAATTATGTCATACGATGCATAAATTTTATTGTTTAGACTTGTGACTTGTGTGCTTAGAACCAATAGGTCGCCTTGTAAGTTGACCTAGCAGCATGTTTAGGACCCATAATGCATTTAATCCCTCGCACAAATATTAAGTATTATCTTTCCAGAATTGACCACTACAACAATTTCATACCATTGGTTGAAGTGACTGCCTAAGCGATGCTTTGCCGATGTGTGTGGACTGAGTAGGTGGGTAACGATTACCCACATGTTCAGTCTGGTTTGCTTAACATTGCTATCAAGTCAGACCTGGGCTTTGAGGCAAATAGTTGGTGTCATATCATGATTAATTCCGACGAACGAGGAATTAAATAGAGATGCAGTTGACAATTTTGTTGTCTACCTTTACTTTTGGAGCTTGAGCAGTGAGCCCAAGTTCACTTGAGCGACAAAATGTTTAGGATCTTGGAATATTATGTGAACTTGAGGGTAGTTTTCATGATTTTATCTTAAAATTATTTAAGATTATTAATATTAATTATCATTTTACTTTACATATACTTCTAGTTGTAATATAATCCCTTTATCACATTTATTAGAGATGAGTGAATTGTTCAACCTTGTCGATTGGTATCTTGAGAATTGTTTTCAAAATTAGAGATATGGATTTTGTCCTTGTGAAGGATAATTTCGACAAATTATAATCAGTGCTAATGTACAGTATGGACTGTATAATTAGAGTCATGGAGATGACTTTTATAAGTACCAAAATCAATTGTTTAAATAAAGGGAATCGTTCCCATTAAGTGAGAAAATGTTAAAGATGATCCAATTAATCCATGTCATATGATGAATGATTATCTTGATAATCAGGAAATTTTGGATACTTCTTTCTAAAAGATTAGTAATTGAAATCGTTTTAATTAGTCCTAAGTTTAGGTCACTTTATATTATGAATAAAACAGGTGACTTAATAAGGTTTTTCACCTTTTAGCATGAGTTGTTAAAAGACAATTGAACATTGTATCAAGAAGGCAAATAATAATACTAATGTTCTATGAGTTCATTAAGAAAATTGTCTGAGATAATGAATCTAAGACGTTGGTTAAGGTAAGGGAAGGATAATTGTTGTCATACCCAAACTTGTTCCCAAGTTTAGATTAGGTACGAAATTATTTATCATTAATGTAGTGATTTAACCGTTAATGTAATGATAAATATATGGCATTGGTAGATAACTTTCTAGAAGTGTCTAGAAAATCTGCAAATCAATTGAAGTATGACTTCAGGTGTATATGTTACTAGAGTAATTGTTACTTTCATTCTACTGTTTTGGTATAAGATACCAAATGCAACTATTACATTGTGGATGTGATGGCTCAAAGAGGGTGGAATAATGGTATATATAAGTGAAGTGTTTTATGATGAAATGGACAAACTTTGTTGTTTCATATATAATTGTTATCCTTGTACTAGTCATAAGCAAGAACATTGATTTTGTTTCATGTATGAGCATGAAAAGTTTTGATAAAAGTAAAACAATTGTTGCTCTATACCTTGCAAGAATATGAGGTACAATAAGACTAACATGATTGTTGAGCTCTACATTCCTAGTAATGAATGCTTTTATTTATAACATAACGACCAAAAGGTTGAAGTCCCATGACTCAAGTTTTACCTATTATGGCATTGTCCTTAATCCATGAGACAAGAAACATAAGAATAAGTTTCATAATGATGAAATTATAAACCTTATTGATAAAGATCAACTGAGGTAAATGGATCTTGTTTAGATGGATAAATGACATTCAAAGTGACTCCTATTAAATGTAGTGGGAGGGTACTTAGACTTGTTGGATCTCACATATACAGATACGTGTGAGTTTAACTAGTGATGTTGCAAAAATGGGTAACACGTATTGTTTTGTTCATTTGATGAAATTTGAAATTGAATGCTTTGAATTGTTCAAGGAAATTCTAATAAAAGTACAAGATCAACTTGATAAGTTGGTACAAGGCGTTCGATATGATTGAAACATGGAGGAATTGAACTAAAAGATTGTGATCATCTTAGAAGTAGTGAAAAGTGTTTCAAACTACATCGAACCATATTTGATATGATTTGGTCTATGATGAGTCAGATGCAGATATTATTGACGCTTTAGAAAATTATGCACTATAAAAGTCTTTGTACAATGTTGATGAGATTGTCCATGTAAGTCGGAGAATAGACACCATATGAGATATGGATTGAAAATATTCTAAAAGGTCTTTTCTTAATTATCAAGTTTTAAAGTTTAGAGAAAATTGTTTTCTAGAACTTAGACTCAATTATGACATGTGTTTTATTAGGAGTATTATCTTAATTCTACAAACCATCCAAAGAACAAAACTGTTTTGTTGCATGGAGTGGTATGTTTCTTTTAAAAACATGTGATTTCTAATAGAAACAGTGGAAGTAGAATTGACCTTGAATTGTTCAAAATTAACAGGAATTCTCTACAACTGTTGAAGAGGATATTGATGCATCCATGAAAAGTCATGATCATCTTAGCTGTAAAATATTATCCTACATAGGTCTGACCTATAATGAAACAATAATGGGCAAAGACTCCAAAAGTCACATAAAATCTAATAGATTCTATATACCATAACTACCAAGTATATACTTTAGTTAAATGGGTCTTATAGTGAAGAATACTCTTCAATATAAAGACGATGTAGATTGATATAAGAGTATCTATGAAGCATAGTATGTAGTTAAGGATTGATCTCATAGTAATGACTATGGAATTTTTTTTTACAACGTTATGCTTAAGTCTATTAGGATTGATTTAGCATTTTGAATGTGATCACTCATATGATGAGTATTGAACATATATATGTGAAATGCATTTCTTGAAAGAGAAGTAATATGATGTGTGTGCGGCTCATCGTATGAATTTCATATTATCAAAATTGCTAGAAAAATGTGAATTCTCCAATTTGATTGGAGCAAGTACTATGGAGTAATATCTTCGTTCTCAATGTGGTAATTCAAATATGTTTTTTTTCCTTTGAGACTAAGAGAGACAAAGTGTGTACAAGAGGCTAGTGGGAGTGCATTTATCGTTATGATTTGGTATGGAAGTGACATACTTCTCTAACTAAACGACATTTGATTGCTTTAGTCTATGAGACTTTACAAGAATGTGTTTATTATGTGCTCGTGTGACGAGCAGATACTAATCTGGTGAGTGTCACTAGAATGCTATCTAAGAATTGTTCCTTTGCGCTTAAGAAGCAAAAGGGAAATTATTTAAGAGGCGCATGATGTGATAAGCGAATTATTGTAAACAAGCTACAACGATTCATTTTTCCAAATAGACAAAAATGACATGAGATTGTAATCTCAGTATATTTTGTTTTGGATGAGAAGTTGTGTGTTGGAACGGTTCCAAATGACAACTTTGTGACTAGTATTATGACTAAAGTTAGTGTTCTATTGCTTTTGAAGCAAATAGACGTTTGATTACGAATCAAGCACACACTCAACTTTAAAGTTTATGAAGCAATTTGTTGCTTATGAAACTAACAGTTTGCCTTAATTGAGAGAAGGTAGATTGATCATATGCTTGTAAATAACTGATACAAATGTTGTATGTCTCGAAGCCTCCTCTATATAAAGATCATATTGGTAATGATCGGTATAAGACGCATGGGCGAGTGGTCTTAGTACGTTTAGAGGTGTTTGGTTTAGTGAGAGTTATTTCAATAATTGATATATGTATGACATATTGTCATTTGGTTAATGTAACTGAGTTTTGTCCTTAAATAATTTACATTGATGAAATAGATCACTAAGTAAGTGACTTACTCTTGGAACTCTATTAGGATGATGTAATTATTTTGTCTCTAGTCAGGGTATTGTGTTGGGACATTTGAATACCCTTAAATGACTAGTGTGTGAGTTGGTTGATGACTAAGTTCCTTGAGTCATAGGTATTAAGATACTAAACCAGACACACGGGTGTATGTTAAGAACATGCATTAGATTGACCTACCGAAAAGGATTTTTGTAATCCCCTAGAAATTCTAACGCAATACAGTGGCAGAAACACTGTAGAAGTGGGATTATAACACACTGTAACTATATCTTGATTAAATAAAAACGGTAAGTCAATACATAAGCCATAAAATAAAAAATGGCTACAAAATAAAAATATAATAAAATCCATAAAATGGGTTTTAACAATCCATAATACAATGATCTTATTAAAACAAGCAGGATCCACAACTGCTCGCTAGCCCACCTGAAGGGAAACACATATACCTGCCATGTTAAAAAAAACATAACAGCCACAATCAGTGGGGAGCAACGTCAACGTTCTCCCAGCCGTATAACAGGATTTTAAAACTATAATTACTATTATAGAAATATAGTAAAAACGGAAAATAGTTAAAAAAAAGTATATAAAAATAAGCTTTCAGTGAAGAATTTCACGTATCGAAACAATATAATAAAAAATGAGTTTTCCAGAGAAAACAGAAAACATTTGCCAACCTGCGAACCAAATTATACCGATAATAATAAAATATTCAAAATGGTGTTATGAATAGGATTAGTGTAGACGGATAGACTTTCACTAGGAGAATACTAAAACTAGCTTCGAGAACTTTGTTCAAACAAATCAAACTTCGGTCTCTAACTAGGCTACTAAGCCATAATAGGACGGCGACTTATAAATGTGTGGCCCTAATTTAAGATGATATGTACACCCCTCCCGATCACCATAAATACTCAGTTCAACTCGACGGCGACTTACACTGCGAGGCACGAGCTTAAGAAAATACACACACACTCCCGAACACCATATATGCTCGGTTCAACAACCAGTGTGCCCCATAAAGACACATCAGCTTTATAGTTGATGGCAAAAATGTAAACCCCAGAATATATTACTCTAACCTCACGCTTGTCCTTATTCCATAACTCCAAAACAAAGACATTATCGATATTCAAAAGATATAATCATTAAAATAATAAGAAAACAAAAGGAGTAACCATTATATTCTAAAAGAGGAAACTTTCTATTTTAGGAAACTTCTATTTTTAGAAACTTTACTAAAAATAGCATCATATCAAAATATCGAAAATATTAGTTTATACTAATACAAAATTTTTAGTAAACAATATAGATTTATAAAACTAATACTTTCGGCCTTAATGATATTAATTATCAAAGTGAGAACATTTAGGTTTATGAAATTATTAAAATATCTTCCAAGTGTTTATAAAATGAATAAAAATTTCTTAAACATTTTAATACTACTAATCAGGGTGTTTTCAAAGTTTATAAAATTAAAATTCCCTAATTAGTAATAGTTTCGACAAAACGAACATAAATAGGATTTTACGGCAAATGCCAAATTAAATACTTTAACGTCTTTTATTTAATCAAACCAATGAACATATTTAGAGTATGTTAAGGGATGATTTAATTCTTAAAGTTTCAGATTTAAATATTTTCAAAATTGCGGGAAAAATAATTCTTTTAGGTAAGACGAAGCATTTTAACGACAAATCGTAATTTTGTCCAAAAACCATTACTGTTAAATAAAGACTTTAATAAATAGTACAAAAATTACGTAAAATAGCAAAAATATATTTTTGGACATTCTGTCCAGAAAAGAAAATATTCCAGAATTCTTAAACTCGGTTTTTAAAGGAGTTTTCTCGTTAATCGTCTAATCTTGACAATAACGATTAATAAAAATAGTAATTACAAAACGATTTAAGTACTAATATCCAAAAATTATTATTAAACTTAAAAATCATGATTTTACAGAATCTACCATTTTTTCCATATTTCCAAAAACTCCAGATTTAATAAATCCCGTTAAAACCGTCTTTAAAACCCGTTTTCACAATTAACGATTTCATTAATAAAACTTATCGTTCCTAACATTTTATTAAAGCACTAAAAATCATAAAATATTACATTTTATTATGAAATCATCAGAATCACATTTTTTTCCAGATTTAAACAACAGACCAGAAATCGAGAATTTAAACGACAAACACGGTTTAACGATAAACGATGATTTAAAGTGATTAATTAATTAATCAACTTAACAATTCCGAAATATTATGAAAAAAATTCAGAAAATTCTATTTCATCAGAAAGTTTCACCATGTCAAAAATCAAATTAAAATAAAATGTTTAAGTGCTAGAACTAAAAATCGGCTTTTAATCGTTTTTGTCCGTAAACGGTAATAATTCAATAATCGATAACTAAAATATCAGAAAAATACTAAATTATTAAAAATTATCAAAGACATCATTTTTATAGAATATAAATATATATTACATGTTTAGGCCGAATATTACGATTTTACAAATTAATATGACGATTGAATCGTTAATCTCGTAAAAGCGATAAAAATACCGAAACATACAAATTTTCAACTTTTAAATATTTTCCAGATTATATGACATATATATATCATCAAAAACAAAAATATAAAAATATACATCCAATTACACAAATAAAATCATGCAATACCGAGTAACATCGACGTTACCTCAGACCCAAATCCGAGTTGATTATAAATTCGTCGGCTGCGGGTTCAACCAAGAATCTTAATTCACATGACATACATGGTACAAAAATACCATGAGAAAACTAAAAGAATCAAGGTAAATAACATCGATTATTACCCTAACGAAGGGAAAAGAAAATTGATAATTTAGAAGATGAAAATGGCTGTTGAAAATGGGCAGGAACACAAGCAAAAAAGAGGAAGAAAGAAGAGGTTTTTGTTAAAATAAAATTGATGTAAAAATGAATAATAAAAATATGAAAGGATGGTGGATGAATGAAGCATTAAAATTGATAAAAACAATGTAAATGTAGTTTTAAAAATTTCAGCCAAAATGAATGTGATGGTAGCATGAAAAGTTTGTAAATTAAGCATGTAAATCAATTAAAGAGAAAAATATCTTTTTACTTCAAGTTTAATCATAAAGTGTTATGTAAATAAAAGTTGTAATCAAATGTTTTACTACATGGTGTCACGGTCCAAAAGGGTCTCTTTTCAGTTGTAGGTTGATAAAAATAAGGATCATAAAATTATTAAAAGCATTTCAAAGCAATTCGAGTAAACCGCGCGTTCGAAAATAATTATTTACGAAACTTCGTAATAAAATCATTAAAGGCTAAATTTTCGTAAATAAAATATTTCTTAGTTGAAAATATTATATAAATATATCTAGACATTTGTAGGAAAAGGAATAGCTTAAATCAGAGTTTAAAAACGTTAATTCGTAGAGAAGTAAAATTCCTCGCAGAAAAATAATTAATTTACGAAGAAAATCAAATAAATAGATTTAAAAGAATTAAAATCTTTCAAAATAAAAATAAATACCATTAGACTCAAAAATGAAAATAGAGCTTGGAATAATGATGAAACATAAGGCCGAAATGTGACAGAGTTATGACGAAGCCATAACGGAAATGATAAAAATGCTAGGAAAATAGCGGGTGTTACAATTTTACTAAGATTTCGCTTAGTGTCAGTAAAATTCTTTGCAAGTTATGAACTTGTATGGTCTTTAAACTTGAGTCTTTGACTATTCTGAACATGTGATGGGTATGTTTTGATACTATTCCTCGTCAGCTGTGAAAGGGGGCTATGAATGGTTATTGGGCATGCATGGATCATGTGATAGGATGTGGTTAGACAAGAGGGGATTTGCTCTTCCTTTATTGAAAGGAATTTATTGTTTCTTGGCCACTCGAAGAGTGTGACTTGTGCAAATGCGTGGCCGCGCTCAGATAGGATGATTGTCATCTATCTGTTCTTTTAACAAGTCAACTCAGAGATTCGAGTAAAAGATTGAGACATGCGAGGATGACACTTCTTTTTACCTCATTCTCAATTGGAGACAATAGTAGCAAATTAAAGAGACTTAACGTCGTTCTCGGGAGGACATGTACAAGTGGGAGACTGAAGGAGTTATGTCCACTGTCCTACGGATTAACCCACTTAAGTCTATGTATCCGATATGCCTTGCTAGAGGTCGATGTCGAATTGACAAGTAAATGAGTTACGTGTCTGGTAGTCTTAATAAGTGGACCCATCGGGTCACACACAATGTGTACGAGGTATTATTAATATATATCGATATATTAAATATATCGGGTCAGTAGTAATACGGACCCAGCTGCGTTGTTGGGTTATGATAATTAGAGTTATTGTAATAACCTAATTCTAGTTTCTCATCTACTATATATAAGGAGGTTCATATGATGAACTAATATATGGAATTAAGAGTATTGACTCATAATATATGTTCTTCTTATAAAGAGTTATAAGAGAGATCTAGAGAGAAGTTGTTAGACCGTATTACAAACCCTTATACTAGCATATACGTCGCAGTTCCTTACCCGTGTGGATACCAAAGAAGGCATCACGTTTGGGGTGCTTTATTCTGTCCGTGAGAATTATTTATTTTGTCTGTGGAGATTATTTATTCTGTCCGCGGAGATTATTTATTCCGTCCTTGGAGATTATATATATTTATGGGTTTATTATACTTCTTATTAATACGGTGTTCCGCTGCAAATAAGTTATAATTGTTATCCCTCTAATTTTGTCTTTTTGGTTAATACTTGTAACATGTCCTTGGGTTTAAGGGTTGTAATCCTACAGACATAATATGAGCCGTTTTGAGCCAAATTTGATTTCTTCAAGTAATTTCGGAGGTTAGGGTGGTTTTAGATTAGGTCGGATCAACATTGATTCAACAATGTTTCAGGGAGGATTGGGTTTTGGTGAGGTCAATTCGAGTTTCAGATCTCGGGTAATCCTTATTATCAAATCAAATCAGCGTGAAATCTAGGTATCATAACTGTGTAATAGTGCCTACAAAAGGACATGGTGGTCCCAGGGGCGGATCCAGGATTCGGAAGTATCTTGGGCTAAATTAACATCAATGGTTCACTAATGCGACGCAAAAAAAAATTTTGGGAGAGAATGGTAAAATATTGAGATAATTTATCTAGATATTGAAAATAGGTCGGAATTAGTAAAATAAATTGTTTCTAATTAGATAGTATTTGAAGTTTTGAACCATTTTGATATAGAGAAAGTGATGAAAAGTATAAAAAATAAAGTAAAATGACAAAAACTACCCAAGAATGCTGCCAATGGGAGTTGAACTCGGGTCTCCCGCGAAAAACATCAACCCACCTACCACTATGACAAGAGAAGATAACTGACTACTTCTTGAACTAAAAATTATCTATTCTATTTAACTAGGGCTAGAGCCCGAGTACCCTAGCCCTAGATCCGCCCCTGGGTGGTCCATAAAAATGTTCATAATAAACACTCCAAAGTGCGTGCTACATAAAAGGAAAATGTTGAAAAATCAAGTGAGTAGATGATGTTTCGTTGCTTCATGCAACATCAAAAATCAACTCCGGGAAGGAGGTGCATTGAATTGATTTTAGGTTACGGAGAGTCTTGTGATTATTATTGTGTACTCATTACTGTATGTCACACCGAACTTAAGCGTCACATTACACTAACTAGCTGTATCCAAATTCTAAACCCCGACTAGCTTTGCTTTCATTATTTATTGGCACCGAAAGATCACTCATGTAATTAAGGGATAAGTAGTGGTGTCGTCTTAGCTTGTACTCCTACAAAGTCTTACGATTATGACGGATTTAATGCAGCAAGATTTACATTTGAGCAATATTGTACAAAGTGCAACAACTTTGTACATGAACTAGGTTTAGACCCGTGAAAATTCACGGATTTGCTTTTAAAATTTTACGATATTCGATATATATAGCTAAGACTAAATGTATCTGTTTTATAACATGTAACTATATATTATATATGATCAAAATGTTCATTTCATGATGATAATATTAAAAAAATTCAAAACGTATATTCCGTATAAATTATGAGAAATTATGTAATATCTCGTATGCAAATTATTTATTTCTTATTTTTGATATAAAACTCTGACACATACTCCCTCCGCATCTTATTCTTCATCCCTTTCAAAAAAAATACACCTCATATATTAAAGAAAAATGAGGAGCAATAAAATGTGGCCGGGAGGGAGTATATAATTAGAATCGTGTATGAAATATGAACTAAATTAGATTATGAATTGTATGCTTAATAGCTTCACCTGGGTATAGTAGTTGTTATGAAACCAACTCAATCTAAACCTTAAGGCTATGGTTGGAGGACCAGAAATATTTATATACTCTTACACGCCCCTCACACGAATGTCCATTGGGCATGAAATGTGGATGCAATCCAGGCTCTGATACCATGTTATGGAACCAACTCAACCGAAACCTTAAGGCTATGGTTGGAGGCCCAGAAATATTTATATACTCTTACAGTAGTGTCAAAGTCTATATCGATATGCTCCCATTGCACCTATCCTTCTTGCAAACCAATTTGTCGGAATCATATTTAACCACCTTAGCTTGCTGGTGCAATGCTTGCAACTATCGTAGTACCATTTTACCGATATGTTGATATCATAAATGATTGCAAGAGCAACGTATTTTCAAGCCTAAATTTTGGATCCATATATAGTGAATTATTAAATTACAGCAATTTTTGACCTATATGTTGATATCATCTACTCAGGGACTGTCCGCTTTCTTGTAGGATTTGGGCTTCTTGCCCTCTCGATATCAGGGTAGAATCTTCGGTGTACGAGGTTGTATTTAAGGAATGACTTATTGGCTGGATACAGTTTCTTCTCAAGCAAGATGATGATTTCTATGGGTTCTTCATTTTTTTAAGTACTTTGTACTCAATGTGGATGTTCAGGAATGAGATTATTTTCAATGAATGGAATAATTCCTAGATGAGATTCTGGAAGAGATATGAAGGACTACTTTCAAATATGGAGCTGATAAGAAGGGAAATTGTAGAAGTCCAGAAAAGAAGAATCAGAAGGAGAAAGAGAATGGGACAGAAGAAGAGAAGATAGATTCGGACTGCGATACTAGCAATAGGATGGAGATCAAAGGTTCCAAGGATTGTTGGGTTGTTTGTGGTGCAAAGATTTGTCGGGAAAGTGAATTGATTACTTTTCAGGTGGATGCAAGTTGGAAATCTGTTAATAATGCAGCAATGGGCTGAGCTTGTTTTAATAATGATCTGACAATCTTCTTCTTGGTAAGCATCAAACTATCTTTTGTGCCGAATCACCTCTCCAAGCGAAGGCTCGTGCTGTATTAGGGGCTATTAGAGGTGCAAAATCGCAAGGACTTCTTCATGTCAGGGTGAAAACAGACTGGCTTCACCTGGTTTGGCAGTTGTCAGGAGATGAAAATATTCACTTCGAGATCGACGCTATCACCAAGGACACTTTTTTTTAATGTGCATCGTTTCACTGTATAGTGTTTAAATATATTCCTAGATCACTTAATACCATAGCACATAAACTAGCTTCAAGTGCGTTAAATGGTAGGTGATTAGGAAACAATTTTTAGAAATTTGGCAAAAAAAAATCTGTCTATGAATAATATAGAAGAGTTATGCGGAATCATATCTATATCTATATTTATATATCTATATAATTATTAAAAGGCAATCCAAAACAATTGTTTTTTTTGTGATTTCTAAACAACACCACGTGACGGCCTTGAACACAAGAATGTGACTACCTAACTATTTTTTCATAATTCCATAATAATTGACCTTTCCACTCCCCTATAGAGTTAACCGATCATATGCCATCTAAAATCCCGTAACTCCATTCGACGAACTCTAAATTACCATCGCAAGAGTATTACGGAGCATAAAAAATACAATAACTTTGTATATATAACCTTCATTGTTACGAGTATAAATTTCGGGGAGGGCACGAGGGAAATTATTGCGCAATGCAATCTTATTCTCAATAAAAGATTTAAAAGTATGGCTTCCAACCCGTTCTTACCGTAATGCAGTTGCGTATATTTGGTGTATAGTTGTGGGCATGACATAGGTCCATGCCCGGCACTGTCAGACGCGGGTTTTGGTAGCTAGATGTTTTCGTGTGAGATTGTTTTCAGATTGAAATTTAAATCGAAGTTGGAGCCGCCATCGAACTTCGTAGGAGTTCGGACCCGTTCGAACCCACTTTGTACTTAAACGTACCGCGCACCAAGCACGGTTTGCCTTAGTACTAGAGCTTGTGGGGGTTCGTTCATTTGCATCACGACACCGATGTCGAATATATCGAATATCGTGTATCGAATGACTCTCGTGACTGATAGGGGTTAGTCGTATCCTTATTCAAAGATACCCTAAGGTCCACTACCTTATGTAGATAGTGAAGTAAGGGCCGAACCACCAGGAGACGAGACTCAATTACTTGTTCTAAGGTCTAGACTTAAGAGTACGGGTCACGATTTTCTATTTGTTTGGTGAACTAAGAACTAATTACTAAACGTAAATCAAAAAGAAAAAGTCTAGGGTCTCAGGTTCACTAAGAATATTACTCGGGTCAGGGAGTCAACTAACATAGTCAATAATCGAACTATCTAAGATGTAGGTCCGGTCGGTACTTCTACAAACTTTAGAACTAAACTTAACTTGCAGTCGCTAGAATTAAGCGAGTCTACCCAAACTATCGTGACCTAATTAGTCCTTAACCCAATCGGCAAAAAGTCCTAATTGTGATACTAATCAATCGATCCTGGCCAGTAATAAATTAATCAGAGTTAAAATGAAATTCAGGCGATAATTCATACGATTAGAAACAAGTCAATTGACTATAACCCTAATAATAAACGTATATCCCCCGTAAAACTCTAGGTAAAATTTAGCTACGCATATTAAAATTAATCAAACTAACAATATAAATATCGCAATTAATCATAATGAAAACGATACAAACTAATCTATTAATCTATGAAAAGCAATGATAAATCTACACTAGAAACGATTAAGCAATATTAATTATGAAAACGATAATCACTACGAATATGAAGAACGAATTAAGACGGAAACAAAGAGAGAAAATTGAAATTAAAATTAAATTTAAGAATAAGGATTACCGAAGGGCAAGGAAGTTATCTTTAATATTCTTTAATCTTTATTAGTATGTCTCACGATAAGTTACCGTTAGACGATTTTACAAGAGAATTACGGTGGACATGACATAGGTCCACCCCGACGCGGCCACGCGCGGGTTTGGGCGGCGAAAAGTTTCCATGTGAGATGGTTCTCGGGTTGAAATTTAAATTGAAATAGGAGTCGCCGCCGAACTTTGTGGGAATTCGGGCCCGTTCGAACTCACTTTATATTTTGGTGGACCGTACACAAAGTACGGCTCACTTCGATACTAGAGCTTGTGGGGTTCGTCCCTTTCCATTCCGATACCGATGTCGAGTTTTTGGGTATCGTATATCGAATGACTCTCGTGCGCCAACGGTTTCGAGCATCCGGAAACCGAGGTTCTGAGTAAGGGGTGAGGGTACGTGTTGGGAAGCCCACAAAGGACACCCAATCCCGCCCGCTCGTAGTGGCCTCTACTAAGATATTGTTCGGTTTTTTAATACGCTCGCTAGTGATTCGGTAAAATGTTATGCAAACAACATTTTACGAAATATGAAAATAGAATGGGTTGCTACGTCATTTTGATCATCTTGATTCACGTTAAAGTGATTTAGCATGTGATGTTTATTTAAGTGCGATAAATGTAATCAGCAAAATAGAAAGCTCGTAAATAAATACAAATTACACGGGCGAAAATACAACCCGGAATTACAATACAACGAGCAAAATTAGAATAATCGAATTAGTAACTGTAGGTTAGATGATTAGAATAATGATGTGATCCATGATTCTGAAAGAGTAAGCACGTGATGACTAAAAGTCGTAAAAAGAATTTGATTAGGCTTACGCTATTTAGGAGGCTCACGGTGAGGTATGATCGAGGCAACTCGATCGAATCATGGGAGGGACTCGATCGAGTGCCCTTCGTGAAGTCCCCCTGCCTGTTTTTGAGGGGGTCACTCGATCGAGTGAGCTTATGCACTCGATTGAGTGCCCTCTGTATTTTGAGATGACCCATTTCGTAACTTTTATGTTTTTGAATCGAGATGCAATTATGCTAAATATAAATATTGTCCAATTTATATTAGTTTAAATCTCGATGGCTCGCCATACTCGACATTCGGCTATAGAACCGATATATAGTATTTAAAGCAAAATTTTGTAAGAAAAAACGAATTTGGTCGGACTAGAACGAATATCGATTTCCACCGCGTCATAATGTCGTAATCAATCCTTTCGGATTGTGTGACAATTAATTCCGCATCAACGGGTTTCGTGTTAGTACGATTTATTGATTAATTCTTTTAGACATGATATTCGAATACGGAGTCGGTATCGCATCTTTAGAATAAACGTTTTGAAAAATGATGTCAGACATGTTTAACGACGAATCACTGCGATCTATTACGCCCTTAAGGGCGGCGTACCTCGAAGGGTGCCACCTCCAATACGACTTGTAAATGGATTAAATAGACTTTAGACAGAATTCATGATTTGACATGTTCGACCCGAAATCGAATTTTAATACTAGATAATTATATACGGTATTAATATTATGACGAAATGGAATAAACGATAATTGAAATGTTCGGTGTTAGAAATGCGATGCTAAAATAAACTAAAAAAAAAGCATTCTTTTTAGGGGTTGATTCGCTTCAAACAACCAAATATTCGAGGTGGCGGGATAAGCGACCGGCAACATCGAGTGCAATAATCTCGTATTCGTGTTTCCTTATCCCATCATCCCTCATATTTGATACGTAATAGACGAATATTTTAATAGTGTTAGTGGTTCGTTATATTAAATAGTGTGTATATATATACATACATATATATATAAATATATAATATGTATATATATATATAATACTCTTGTTTTCTTTATTACACATATTATATACATATACACATATTATATATATATATATATAGAGAGAGAGAGAGAGAGATAGGTTCTTATGAGTCCCTCATAAGTATTGAGTCCCTAAGTCCCCATCTCATCCGTTGGATGAGAGATGGATAAAGGGACGAGATAAATCACTATTTTAATAAAAAAAAAAAAAAAAAAAAAATAAGAAGATACTGCATCCAACAAAATAGGAAGGTGAATATTTCATTAACCTAACATTCTCGTTCATTCAATCATTCATTCTCTCATTCATCAATTCTGTTTCCATCACTTTCTTCTTCATCGTTCTCTCGCTCATTCAATCATTCATTCTTCAAAATCACATTCAGTCAGTCATCGTCTTCATCGCGCCGCTGCCATTTATTTCAAAACCACACAATCAAGAACATATTCAGTCAATAATCGTCTTCATCGTGCTGCTGCATAATACGTTCGATCAATCCGGTTTCTACTTTTCATTCAATGGCTGATATGCAAATCGTGGAAAAAACAAACGGTGAGTATATATATTGTAGTTTATACTTGAAAGGACATTGAGTCATTAAGATGATACTAAATTATTAGTTTCTACTTTTCTACGTTGAACTGCATATTAAATTATAAAGATATTGGGTTATTTTAGTTCACATACTGTGTTACTTTAGTGTAGAGTGTCTGTTATTTTAATGACAAACTTCTATTACTTTTATGGTCTGTTACTTTAATTCATCGAAGTTGTTACTTTAGTTCTTAACGTCTGTTATTGTAACGCAGTAGTGAGTCATGTGAATATATGAAACCGCCATATTTAAGTAATAATAAAAAAAGATATTGTTTCCTATAATGGTGGGACGTGATTGCCAACAAAATAGGAAACAAATAAAAAGAGTAACTGCCCTAAGATTTGTATTAAAAAAAAGAAAAAAGAAAAAAAAAAAGATACTGTTTCCTAAAATAACTCTCATAATTTTAGGAAACAGTAAATCACTTTATTCATTCATTCACATTACTACGTTCATCATATGATGGCGGATATGCAAATTGTCGAATACACAAACGGTGAGTATTTGGTTTCTAATTTATACTGAAAACGCGTCATTAGGATGCTCCATATTATTAGATTTTAAAGTTTACAGTATGGAAACTGCATATTATTGAAGGTCTAATCATTATTTGAATTTTACACACGAACAAATATATTGAGTTATTGTAATGCACATACTGTGTTACTTTAATATACACAATCTGTTATTTTAATGGCTAACCCGTGTTATTTTAATGGACATAATGTTAATTGAATCTAATGTTACTTTAACGCACTTCATCTGTTACTTTAGTTCTTTTCATCTGTTACTGTAATGCATTGAAGTGACAAAAAAGATTTAGAATACCGCCATATAAAAAAAATAAAATAAAAAAGAAAGATATTGTTTCCTATAATTATGGGACATGATTGACTTCAAAATAGGAAACAATATCAAAGAGTATCGCTCTCATTCAAAGATAGATACTGCGTACTCTCATTTTTTATCATTATATGAATTTTTTGCACTAACTTGTACCTGGTGTTATTTTAATGAACATTATCTGTTACTTTAACTCACACTATCTGTTACTTTAATGTCTGACCTATGTTACTTTATACCTGGTGTATAAGCATCCTTTGTTAACTGAATCCAGTGTTACTTCAATGCACTTCATCTGTTACTTTAATTCTTGTCATCTATTACTTTAATCCATATTTCAAGTTTTGATTGTTTCTTTTTCGCCACGTTTATTGGCACTGTTATTGTGTTTCAGTAGACGCAAAAGCACATGAATGATGTAGGGATGCGAGTGAGAGTTTCCTCTATACATAGGGCAGATCTTCAAGGACGTTGATGAGTCAGTAAACTTCTATAAAATCTACGCATTGGCTTGTGGATTTGATGTGAGGAGGTCCACAACAAAAAGATGGCGCGGTGGTTAGATTAAATCAAAACTTCTGACGATGATGATAAAGAAGAGGACAAGGAGGATGAAGAAGCAGAATTCTAAGTAGGACAGTATATTGTTAGAGTAACATACATTATTCGTTAGAGTAACATACTTAATGCGTTACAATAACACAAATTATGAGTAATAGATGTGAAACATTGGAATTGTAATGAAGTTGATTCAGTTGGAACTCTTGTATCAATTATTGTTTTGGAATATCCTTAATAAAAACAAACATTATTCTTTTGGTTAATTGGAACGACTCATGTGTATGCAAGAGACTATTATGCAACGAAACAGATTTTACGAGTTAGAGTAACACAGTTCATGAATTACAGTAACACATTGTATGAGTCAAAGTAACACAATCTATAAGTTAAAATAAACAGCGTCAAAACGGAGAGTAAGTTATGCGGGAGGATTTGTGAATTGAAAAAAATTAATTTTGAATAAATGTGTTGGGTGAGAGAAAGAAGATCGGTGAAAAAAAGAATTAATAGGAGAGAAGATTTGAGTATATAATTAGAGAGGAGAGAGAAAAAATGAAATATTTACAAAGATTTTGTTAGTTATTTCCTTAATTGACAAAACGAATCTTGACCATTAATCTGTAATTAAATCAAAGGCTAAGATGAGGACTCACGGACTCAAAATATATAAGTGGACTCACCTGATCCCACCTCTATATATATATATATATATATATATACACACATATTATATATATATATATATAGGAAAATGATAAATACAACCCATAGGGTTGTATTTAAGAGACTAAATAAAGAAATAATCCATTAATACATGTATTAATTGTCTTGATGTATGTGTAATTTGTGCTCAAATCCATATATTTATACTAAAATTGAAATATTTTAAATGTTTAAATACAACCCTATGGGTTGTATATATTACCCATATATATATATATATATATATATATATATATATATATATATATATATATCATATTATATATATACATATTATATATATACATATATATATATATGCATATATATATATAGAGGCGGGTTTCGGTGAGGCAGGGTTACTTCTTACACCCATTGAGGCACAATCTATACCATTAGATTAAGATGGAACATATATCCAAATAAATGTTATATACACTAAAAAAACTCATTATATACGTTATTAAACTCCCTATATATATATATACACACACACACACACTTAAGAACTCAATATATACAGTAAAATAATTGGTATATGCACTCAAATAGTTTTTATGTACACCAATTAATCAACAATGGAACATACATCAAAATAACTGTTATATACACTAAAAAAACTCATTATATATGCTATTAAACTCACTGCATATTTACACTTAAGAACTCAATACATATAGTAAAATAATTGTTATATACACCCAAATAATTAATATGTACATCAGTTAATCAACAATGGAACATACATCAAAATAACTGTTATATACACTAAAAAACTCATTATATACGCTATTAAACTCACTACATATATACACTTAAGAACTCATTATATACAGTAAAATAAATATTGTTATATACACTCAAATGATTACTATGTACACCAATTAATCAACATATATACATTGAAATAATTGTCATATGTACTTAATTATTTGATATAGTAGAATTTTATATACCCTAAAACAGTTATTTTGTACACTGAATTGTTTTTATACACACCAATTTTATTTTATTATTAAAAAAAATGATTTTTTTTTGGGATTCGTTTTTTGGATTTTTTTCATTTGGGAAAAAAAATGTCCGGCAAACAGTTTTTTTTGAGGAAATAATGTGTTTATTTTTTCGGAAAAAAAGTGTTTTTTTGGGGAAAAAATGTTTTTTTTTTTTCGGAAAAGAAAATGTTTTTTTTTTCGGAAAAATTAAATAAATTTTTTGAAAAAAAAAATTCCATTTTTTTTTGTTCGGAATTTAAAAGAAAAATTCCGAAATTATTATTTTTTTTTCCTGAAAAATATTGATTTTTTTTCCACGGGAAAAAAATTGGGGAAATTTTTTTATGTATGAGTTTTTGTTTTAATCTTAGCCTTTAATTTGATTTTAATCTAATGCTTGAGATTGTGCCTCAATGGGTGCGGCGAGTTGAGCTGCCTCAAAGGATCCTAGATATATATATATATATATATATATATATATATATATATATATATATATATATAGAGAGAGAGAGAGAGAGAGAAGGGATCATATAAGTCTCTTCTCCTCTTATAAGTCCATAAGGTTTATTATAAGCCATTGGATGAATTCAAGATGGAGGGCTGAGATCTAAGTAAGATTTAATTTGAAAAAAATAAAAATAAACGTTGATAAACGTTATACCTCGTTTTCTTACCCTCAATATTCCCACCTTCATTACCTCACTTCCTTTCCCAACACAATTAAACCATACTCCCGCTCACTTCCCACTCCACTACTCCATCAGCAACATTCATCCTTCAAAGTTCTCGATCAATTTGTTTGTTTGCTCAAGTACATTCATCATCAGCAATATTCATCCGCTCGTTTTATTTGTTGGTTCTCGCTCACTGTTTGATGGCTCAAGTACCTTGTTCTCGATCAATTTGTCCTCTTTTCGCAGGTAAACGTCTGTTCTTTCTCTAATCAAAGTTTTGTTGTATAATCTTACGATTTATTTTTTAATTTGACGAATTTCGTGGTTTAATTTTTTAGTTAGCAAAATTAGTGCGAGTTTTATCAACTTCCTCACCAAATTTTAGACCTTGTTGGCTCAAGGTCTGTTCTTTCTCTAAGCAAAATTTTTAATTTGGAGTTTAATTGCGAAATTAGGGTTTAATTGTTCACAATTTGGGTATAATTGTTGCGAAATTAGGGAAATTAGGGTTTAATTGTTCCGAGTTTAATTAGGGAAATTAGGGTTTAATTTTTGGGTCTGTTTTCTGAGTTTTTCTGGGTATACGAAATTAGGGTTTACGAAATTAGGTTTAATTGTTCACAATTGGGTATAATTGTTGCGAAATTAGGGAAATTAGGGTTTAATTGCGAAAATTAGGGTTTACGAAATTAGCTTATCGATTTCCTGGGTTTACGAAATTAGGGTTTTACAGGGTAAAGTATGTATTTTTTCTTATGTTTACTGTTTCCGGGTTTTATCAACTTCCTCACCATGCTTATCAATTTGTATGCATGTTTGTTCATAGCTTATATGGCATCAGGAAATAAAATTGTCGAGGTCGTGGGGGTCGACGAAGAAGAGGTGGAAGAAGTTGGTAACATTCCTGTGAAGTGTAGGGGGCGTAGGCTTGCGAAGCTGGTATCGAGTCTTAATGAGAGACGGAAACAGGCGGTTCGTAGAATTGGTTTTGGCGGGTTGTTGGATTTTAAACTTTGCAGGTACCCGATTTCATACGTTTCGGCCTTTATTGGAGCCTTTAATGATGGATCCCACGGTTTTAGGGCATCACAGTTCAAAGAGTTCAGTGTCACCAAACACGATGTTCACGACTGTTTTCTATTACCGCGTGGCCCGTACGAGGTAAATGTGGTTCCCACAGGTCGACACAAAGACTCCGATTGTGACGAAATAAAAGCGTTGAAGGATTTCTGGAGGAACCGATATCACGTAAAAAGTACCTCTAGTCAAGTGAAGTTGGGAGGCCTTGTGAAGGACATGATGGCGGACAAACTAGGCAGTGATCTGTTTTGCAAGATGTTCGTCCTATTTGCGATGTCGTCTTTCCTATGCCCAACGTCCAACAACGGACTTGACTTGAAGCTTGTGAAGGCCGTAGATAAAGTTGACGATATCAAAAAGTACGATTGGTGTAAGTACGTTATGAATGGTATCGTTCAGGCCGGGGTCTAGTCAAGGGGTGATCCGAAGTTTATTGGAGGTTGTATTCCCTTTTTGATGATTACATACCTTCACAGGTTTGTTTCTCATACCTTTCGTTTGGTGTACGTACTTTCCGCCTTCACAGACCTTCCTTTTTTTTTTGTCCTCCTTTTAATATCTAGGTTTTTTCTGCGTATACCAGGTTTGATTTTCGTGGTGAACCGTGCCCCCACGAGCTCCCCTTAATTAAGCATTGGGACGACGCCAAACTCGCGAAAAGGCTTGACGCTGAAATGCTCGGAGGGTCGTTGGGTAGGCAAGTTTGGTCCAATATTTCTTATCCGCGCTCGTTTCAGAACGGTGCTGAAGTGATAACTATGCCCAGAATTACCGACAATGACAATGCTCAGCGTACGGCGACAAACCCCCCGGATCCGAATCTTGTGAAAAGATATGTCCAACTGGAGTTGCCTCCTATGCTAGAGGACGACAGCGTACCGGCGGGTCGGGCAGAGGACGTAAGTACATTTCCTCGTCAGTCCTACTTTAATATTTACGTACATTTCCCCAGCTGTCCTCCTTTAATACACACACAGTTGAAGTCACATACCGTTAAAGTCAAAGTGACATTTACATGGTGTTGAAGTTTCAGTAAATTAATAATTACTTGTTATTTGCACTCTTGTACGCGTAGGAACTACATGGCCTATGTGTCATGATGGAGAGGAATGCGGTTGCTTTTAATGGTGTGGTCCGTGAAATAGCGGAAAGAATCAAGGTATTGTCAGCGGCCCGTTTTAGAGAGCTGCAGACAGGTCCATCGCAGTCATCGCAGTCATTTTGGGCGAACGAGGAACTCCACCGTTACGTTGACAAAGTATATGACCTAGTGAGGCGCTTCCAAACGTCAACTGGCAACGCACCGTTTGTTGGTGAAGCATCTACAAAAACAACAACGGAAACTCCGGGTCCCGAAGGGAATTATGAAGGGGTAGACGTGGTGTTGAGGGAGGTATTGCGTGACATTGCGGATGATACAAATCTGCAAATAAATCCGGGTCCTGAGGCTGCATGTGGTACGTCCCAAAACGACAACACTGGTATGTAAAATAAATGACGACAATTATTTCATTTTTCCTTTTACGTGATGCAGGGGACATTGTCGACAATACAAACCTTGACAGAACTCCGGGTCTTGACGCTGGAAACGACATTCCAGATGCAGAACAGACTGCTGCCAACGCAAATTCGAAGACGGTATTGTCATCGAAGAGAGTGACTGAACGTCCGGAGACGTCATCGAAACGACCATGCATCGAGAAGCCGACGCCCCCCGTATCCCCACAACCTGACTCACCAAATCAGAACACAATGTCCTCCTTACGTAGCCGCAAAATTGGGGGTGGGATGGTCTAGGTTGCAGCTTGGATGTCGGAGATGTAGACGTAAAAACCGTCGTTGTGTCAAAGTTCTGCCGGGACAACCAGCAACTACTCAGCACCCTCCCCAATTTACGGAAGCACGCAGAAGATTTCAGCCTACTGCACGACTACAAATAAAAAATCGAGTACTTTTTCCCCTCATCCTTTTTTTTTCAATGATTCGACTGTATTTGTTTACCACTGCCGACGACTACATCACTACGCATTTTCTCAATTACAGTGACATGCTGGCATATTACGGGAAGGACGCTCTGCTAACTCGGAGGGATATACTGTCAATACTCCCTGACACCGACATGGATTCCTCCGTGGTGGAGTGCTGGTCAATACTACTAAGTCGCCTATCCGCATCTGATGAAGTTGACGAAAATCTCCCAAAGAGGACATACTTGGGGATACGACACTCGGTAAGCCTATTCTGCAGACTTTTAATTTAGCTCACTATTATATGAATGCGAACAACACAACTCCGCACTTACGGAGTGCCGGAACGTAACTTCATATTTCTTAACGAAATTAAATACTTCAGTTTTCCTAACTTTCAAAGTTATCTACTGTTAGAGCAATACTTCAACTCTTAACCATTGAAGTTATAACTTCAAACCTTTATGAATATAACTTCAATTTTCATATCTACACCTTGTAACATAATCAGCTTCATAATTTTAATACTTCAGAAGTGAACTTCAGTTGACAACATTTTCAACTTCAGTAGCCAACATACTTCAGTAGCCAACATTTTCAACTTCAGTAGCCAACATTTTCAACTTCAACCCCATTACATATTCATCTGTGAAATATATAACTTCAAAATTGCAACAATGCAACTTCAAATCCACGAAACCAGCACATAAAATATATGCCCCGTCACCTAGTTGCAAAGATCAAATTCATAACTTCAAGTATATGACGACGTAACTTCAGCTCTAAAGCTATAAAAATTCTGACAATGCTATGAATTAAAAAACTTCAGAGTTGTAGGAGCGTAACTTCATCCCACTAAAACAACATTTCAACTCTTAACCACAACATTCGTAACTTCAGATATTCTAGAACGTAACTTCAACACTCATTTAGCATTCACAACTCCAGAACTTACATAACACAATTAACTTCAACTGTCATGTCCGCAACTTCAACTTGTGCCAAATTACCACTACAAAAGGACACTGCAGTGCACAGTAATCGCAACTTCAACTTCAACACATCGCCACCTCAGTTTTTAGTACTACACACACGACACATCAACTACATAGGTTGTAAACTTCAGTTAAATGAAAACCTCAAATGTGAAATATAAAACTTCGAAGTTGTAAGAACTTAACTTCAAGCGAAGTAAACCAACATTTCAACTCTGAACCACAACATTCACAACTCCAGAACTTACATAAGGACACTTCAACCCCATTAAATATTCATCTGTGAAATATATAACTTCAAAATTGCAACAATGCAACTTCAAATCCACGAAACCGGAACATAACATATATGTAACGTCACCTAGTTGGAAATATCAAATTCATAACTTCAAGTATTTAACGACGTAACTTCAGCACTAAAACTGTAAAAGTTATAACAATGTTATGAAATAGAAAACTTCAGTGTTGTAAGAGCGTAACTTCATCCCATGAAAACAACATTTCAACTCTTAACCACAACATTCGCAACTTCAGATATTCTTGAACGTAACTTCAACACTAATTTAGCTTTCACAACTCCAAAACTTACATAACACAACTTCAACTACCATGTCCGCAACTTCAACTTGTGCCACATTATTTTCAACTTCAGTACACAATATTCTCAACTTCAACTTCAACACATCGCCACCTCAGTTTTCAGTACTACACACACGACACTTCAACTACATAGGTTGTAAACTTCAGTTTAATGAAAACCTTATGGATATAAACTACAGTTATAAACTATAGTTAAATGTACACCTCATGGCTATCGTAATCTATTCTGTGAAATATAAAACTTCAAAGTTGTAAGAACGTAACTTCGACGAAAGTACACCTACATTTCAAATCTTAACCACGACATTCACAACTTCAGAAGTTCTATTACATAACTTCAACCGTCATTTCTATGACTTCACTTTTTGGGACACATTACCACTACAGAATGAAACTTCAGTACACAATTCTCGCCACTTTAACATTGTTACGTCAGCACATCACTTTTAGGTCTAAACAAAAAATCATTCTATAAAATTTTAAACTTCAGTTCCATTACATCGACAATTCAGATCAAGGTCTGTACAATAATTACTTTCACTTCAACACAACACGAACGTCACTTCAACTATCAAAGTCTTCAACTTTAACCCTCAACTTAATTTGAACCGGATTACTAAAATCTCGATTTCCACCACAGGATGTAATCAACAACCTCATTGAGACTTTCGACCACGCCACACCACTAGACGGCCTACGAGACAAGATCTTCAAGTTCTGGGACATATTTGTTAATGACTGCGGCAGAGTTGTGAACTTGGAAGCTGACCTAATATTTGTTCCTGTAAACCTCCATGGGTACTTTGCCTGCATTTTTCTCAACTTAAAGAGCAGATCGATTGATGTGCTGGACCATCACCTACACAACAACTTTGAAAATTCTGACATATACAAGGCTGCCTACATAATTGTAAGTACAATATTTCTACAGTACCCTTGAATGTACATTTCTCTCAATCATAACACATTCCGCATATCTAATTTCCCTTTTGTAGGCTTCCGGGATGAGTGACTATTTAGAAGACAAGAAGGTTGAGGGGGGGAGACCTCGTTTGCACCTTTGAAATCAAAGAAGTTGAAATGGAATGGAAGAAAAACGTGGTGAACAGAGAGGAGTCCGGTCTCTTCACGTTGATGCACATGCTTCTGTACCATTGTGAAATGCCGTCACATGAGGATATGTCGTCCGAGGTCGAAAGGAGATTCCTTGTCGCGGAGGTCATTGCTGCACTCATACTGTCAGACTTTAACAAACAACGTAAACGAACCACTAGGCTTATTGATGACTTCAACACAAACAAGGACAACATCCTAACTGACGTTAAGGTGAAACGTGCTATGGAGAAGATCTGTGCTGGTCCGAAGATCAAAAAACGCACAAAAAAGTAAAGTGTTATTAGTCTTTTCATTTAAAACATTATGCTGTTCTGATAAAAAACTACTACTTTACTACAAAGACCGACTTCTAGTTCTGCTTATATGTTAGTATATGCGGAGTTGGATCAATTTTGCGGAAACATGTAATTTTTGGTTGCCGTATGACAAGAACTAGTTATCCTGTTGATGGTCAATATTTTAAATTTAGTGGGTTGCCTATTCTGCTTCCGACATTGCCTATTTCGCTTACGTATCATTTTTCCGTGGAGCTGTACAAGGTCTACGTTTACACACACGTTACTTCAACTATACAACTTCAAAGAATTAACAACGTAACTCCAACTCAACCAAACAAACAATTCAACAACAGGTAACTTCACCTAATTGTAACTCTCCAACTCAGAACTTCAAGAATAAAAAAACATCGCCTCATCAGTTCAAGTTTAAAACTTCTACCAAAATTGATGAAGCCTACTTCCAACAATTCAATGTGCACATTAAAACTTCATAAAAAAGGTGGACAAAGGTTTTTCACTGCGAAAATGTTTATGACACTGGCACCTCATTCTCAGGCTTGCAATACACATACCTCAACTTTTACACTACGAAATGTCACTTCAAACTATTACACGTTCAACTTCAACTTCTATGTATTTAAAAACACGGACTACGAAATACAAATACGGAGAACACCACCTACGTACTGAAGTGAAGAACATTCACAGTTGAAATGACTCTATCATGGCATTAAATTTTCAACCATACAACGAAGACGTTACTAAGATAACTCGCGTACATTGACGAACAAAAACCTAAAAGAAAGAGGTGAATCGGAGACGTCTAATATATAACGAGAGATGTCTAGTCCTCCATAATACGTTATCACAAAATGTCGTCCGATCGATCTTCGTCACTGCCACCAGCGGAATCCTCATCCGACGGTGTACTCTGAGAGAAGGGGTTGGGGCAGTTTCTCTTGTCGTGGTGGGCCATTCTTTTGCAATTTTTACACATTCGTTTCGGCCTCTTTGCCAGGTCCGCCGCCTTGGTCTTCGTTGACAACATCCTCTTCCAACTACCTTTGTTCTTCGACATTTTCGGAGACAATATCGTCACTTAAGATGTGGATGCACAACCAAGGTATTTCGTCAACTCCTGTCGTTTTGTCAGAGGTTCCGAAGTTCCACCCACGCTCTCTCTAAAAGCTCGTATCGCTTCCCGTAAATTTTCAACTTCGTCTTTACCCTTATCGTGAACAAATCCCACTGCTTCGTGAATCTCCGACCACAACTTCGTCATCGCCAACTGCTTCTCATCAATCAAATCTACAGTACCCTCGAGAAGAAAACCATCATCCACCGACATTCCTCCCACATCATCAACCATCCACCGCCTGCATACGTACGCTGCCGGTATAGTCTTATGTCCACAGGACGTTAAAATCCAGATTAAATGTCTACACAAAAGCCCTTGCCTTTCGAACAGCTTACAGCTGCACCTTGCGTCCTCATTTTCTGAGGAGGAAAATTCAACTTCAGTCAAGACATAACGTAACTAGGGATGGCAACGGATCCGGGATCCGATCCGGATCCGCAAGATCCGGTCCGCAAGGATCGGATATGGATCCTAAATTTTGAGATCCGTTGGATATGGATCCGGATCCGCTATCTTTAAACGGATCCGGATCTGGATCTTAATAAATAAATCCGGATCCGGATCCACAAGTCCGTTTTATTAAAAAATTAACAATAATAAAAAACTTTTACTTTAATTTGTGTTTTTTTTGTTATTTCTAAGACTCTTTTTTTTAGTTTATTAATCTTTGATTATGAATCTTTATATTCAATTTTATTTGTAAAAGTATGAAAATTAATATGGTCGTAAATACGTATTAATTAAAAATTTTGTAGAATTTAAGTAAGAAATTGGATCCGCGGATCCAATCCGGATCCGGTCCAGATCCGGCGGATCCGGATCTGGATCTACATTTTTGAGATCCGTCGGATCCGGTCCGGATCCGGTCCGTTGCCATCCCTAAACGTAACTATAAACGTCGAAATAGCAACTTCAAAAAAAGGTAACAATAACTTTTATCAAACGCACCTGGATTTACGCGCACTTCGTAGACTCTACCCCTAATTTGATCCTTCACCTTCGTTATCTCAATCTCGTCAACAACCTCGAAGCCACGGACCGTGCAAGTGTTGATTGAGAACTTCACCTCATCTTGGAATTCACTGAGTATTTCAAGGGTATACAACTTAGCACCATCGGTCTCCATTGCTACGTGTGTCTCCGTCTTAGGTCTTGAGTGCCTGTTTTCACGGTCGAGTTTCTTTTGGGTGTGCCTTTGGTGGTCCATGGCGCTTTCAAAACGCATCCAAAACTCTACCAACGTACCCGATTTTTGTTCAAACCTCTTAAAAAACCTATTCTCACTCTTCGATCTTTGAGTGGTCCTCATAACGGTTCCCATTGGAATGTCTCGGCAGTGAGCCATTACCCACTGACTTCTTATGGCAAATGAGCTCTTAAACCACTCAACGTCTACCAGTCCATGTTCTTCCATGATTTCCATCCATCTGTCATCAAACTCTGATGCCTCGATATCATCGTCCCACACAATTTCATTCAGCTTCCGTTTGAATTCAAGGTAATCACTTCTTGTGGAACCATATTTAACAGGAACTTTGTTCATTATGTGCCACATGAAAAACCGGTGTTTCGCCTTTCTGAAAACAGATTTAACAGATGCTATAATCCCGGGGTCTTGATCCGTTATTATGTATTCTGGTTCCTTTCCACCCATAGCGTCTAAAAACCGATTGAAAACCCAATTGAAAGACTCCTCGTTCTCACGCACAATAAGTGCACCACCGAACGTCACAGACTTCTTATGATTGTCAACACTAGTGAACGGAGTAAATATCATTGAGTACATGTTCGTCCCATACGTAGGATCAAAGGACATAGTGATAAGTGTAGTTTGTAGTGCCTATTTCGTAGTGTTTTGGTCCCATTTTCCTTGTGGAATCGCTCCTTGGGAGCGATTTATGAGCTACTTATGCTTCCTCTAGCTCGTTTCAGGTTCCCGAGACCATTCATGAAGAGTTGGAGCGATTCCGACTCAATACATACACTTTTCGAAGCCAACGAAGCGGAGGAACGATCACTCGATGCCTTGGATTCGACACCGAGACCTTGGGACCCGATCCCGAGCCCCTTAGACTCGATCCCGAGACCCGAGAGTCGATGAGAAGTCCATGTGAAGCAAGGAGGAACCTTAAAGATCATATTGGAGGCCTACAAGACTCATCCCCGACGGGAAGGAGCTCATCCCGTCCGGGATGAGGTGCGCATTTAGCACTGCTCCTGTTTTGGACCCCTCCCGGTCGGAACCAACCCGTCCCGGTCGGGATCAGACCGTCCCGGTCGGGACCAATCCCGTCCCGGTCGGGACCATGCAGCTGTAGCACGCATCTCATTCTTTTCTCCTCCTTCATTCTTGTAACCTTATAAATACTCCCCTCTTGTATTGTTTATGGATCCTACCTGACATTAGACTCTCTTAAGCCTCTCTACAAGATAAAACCCTAGATTTAGAGTTCATCCTTTTAGATTAATCTTCTCTTTAATCCTTAGTTAATCTTTGTTAATCTAGTTTAGTTAGTCTTGTATTAAGGAGATACTTGAAGATTCATCCAAGCTTGACAACCTTGGAGTTGATTTGGGTTTCTTATTTATGCAAGTTTACATCTTTTTCATCATCTTGTTGTTGGTACAATCTTCTCTACTCTTGTTCTTTGTTGTTTATTCAAGTTTGAATCTTTTTATATTGTTATTGTTATTGTTCTTGTTCTTGATAATGGATGTTTGGTTTGTGATGTTGTTTTCTCTTATTGTTGTTAGTTTATTCTTTATAATGAGTGAGTAGTCTCCTTGTGGGTTAGTAGGGGGATTAAGGGTAGGTTATGGGTGATTAGGGTTTGATTAGGGGTAAATGGTGAATCTTTGTTGTTAGTCACATATTGGGCACTCTATGTGCTTGTTGATATGCTTGTATGAGTAGTAGTGGCCATGCTTCCCATACTTGTGCTCACCTTCTCATTGGTTGTCCATTATGTGGTTGTATTGAGGTTAGTCTTAGACGCGAGAGCGCGAACTTACCTCGGTGTTGGTTTAAGTAGCGAGAGCCCGGACCGACTCTAGCAATTAGGAGACACCTACACCCTTGACCGCCCCAATTACCCATCTACACTTTTGAACCCGACCTAAGCCACTTCTTTTCATATTTGATTTCATCTTCTTAGTTCGTCATCGTTTCTTTAGTTTACTAGTTTGTTTGATCATTAGTTATTCCGTCTTAACATTGTTTTAGTCTAGTTCATTGTTAGCCTTGTCTCACCTCTTCTCCCATCATAGTTTATTGTCTTCTTTGTGTTTGTTTGTGACTTAGTCTCGTTTTTAGGCCGACCTAGTCTAGACCTTACAATACCGTCTCCGTGGATATCGACCCTACTTGCCCTAGCTACCCACTAGGAATAATCAGTTATTTATTTGATCGGTTGGACCCACGACAAATCCCACCATCACATAGCATCCCCGAACTTTGCGTAGTTTCTTTTGGCGGGAGCGTCTACCCATATCGCTTTATTTAAACTCCCGTCTTCTGCCAACTCGTAGTCAAAAAAAAATCCTTCCCTGTTGTTCACCATTTCCTTAAAATTATCCACGAACAATTGCCCATCCCGTTCATGAAGAAAACACTTCATATCCCTACCATAATTCTTGAAATCGGTCAAGCTCGCACCAAGATTCTCAAATCCATTCACATGCTCCTTACACATATTGTACGTTCGTGTCGCTCCAATTTTCAACTGCCATCAGTGCATATAATCATTTCATGAGAAGACAAAAAAATACACCCAACACAGAATTGCTAATTCAGCACATCAGTTTTACGTCCATGACTAAGAACTTCCATACTTCACACAAGTCACTCACAAATTCAGAACTTCAACGACATAACAACGTAACTTCAACACACAAGACAAAATAATACACGAACCACAGAATATTTAACATAAATGTACAGAAAGTATGACATTATTACGGAAAAAGAAACGCCTTACTCTTGAGTTAGCAATTATCAACTGCTTGTGGTAGTCCGACAACTGCCTTGACGTTTTCTGAAACTCCATCTCCGCAACTGAGAATAGCTCGTGGTTGTGGCCACAAGTAAACTCCTTCACAACCACAACACCTTTCACTACAGCCAACAAGATTCTTGCATTGCAACCAAATCTTGTCACTTTGGTCCGACGTCTCGTCTTATTTTCATCACAGGATTTACCTGCATCGCTCTTCTTCGACTTTTTTGCCGTCCTACCAGTACAACCAACTTCCTTAGAAATAGATTTGTTACACTTTCTACTTGCCTTACGTACGGAACCTCCCCCTCCTGCTTCACCGTTACCTGCCTTTGGGACGTACGTGAAACCCCCTCTCCTGCAAACTACCAGCTGAGATTTCAACTTACCATCATGGAACCTCTTCGTTGACCACCTACGGACATCAAAACCGCAAGCGAGGCCATACGCTTCATAGAACTCAACAGCTTTATCGACGTCGAAAAATTCCTGCCCCACATAAGGCGTCTTGTCCTTATCAACGTCCCTACAGTAAAGGACAGGACGCACAACCTCCGCAACTTCATCACCCTCCAAAGCATCCGCACCTGCACAGCAAACTTCAACTTCAACTACATCACGACTCAACTTCATCTAAATCACGACTCAACTTCAAGGAGTAACATTTAACACTTTAGCAAACAATCCACCTCATATGCATCTGAACTAAACGACTACCACCTACACAAAATGAAGTCCTCAAAAAATCATCCCCTCCACAACCCGTATTTCAATCTTCACAACTTCAACGACAGTTAGAAACCCCGACTCCGTCGACAATTAACAGGTGACACAAAACCCCAACTCCCCCATTACAAATACTCATTGAACAACAAAATTAACAGCAAAATTAACAACGCATAAACCACCGCAAAATTAACAGCAAAATCAACAGCAAAATTAAATAAATTAGGGTTTCAAACATACCAGGCGGAACAACAACAATCTGCATATTCTCCATCCAGATGACAAATTCAAATATAACAACTTCAATTAAATTATACTTCACCTCGGCAAGAAAATTCGCCATCACCATCATGCTACAATCTCTAAATACCTTCAGATCCAAGCAGAAACGAAGAAGTCGAGTAACCACGACCATGAAATTTGGTCCGTGTGATTTATTTCTGGTGGAGAAATCAAGCTTGAGAGTGTGTTTAATTGTATAGGAGAGAGAGAGGGGAAATTAGTTTCATCCTTGGTATTTGCTAAGCTCACAAACGTGGGTCTTCCCATTAATGAGGGTGTTAGGCAGCCTAATCAATCTTACTTCAATCCCAACCCTCAATCTTACTTCAATCTTAATTCATCCAATGGTTGAAAAAAGCACTTATGGACTTATAGGGAGGGGTGTCCTTATGTGAACCCCCCCCCCTCTCTCTCTCTCTCTCTATATATATATATATATATATAGAGAGAGAGAGAGAGTAAGGCTCTTATGAGTCCTTTACTCTATATGAGTCCATAAGTCCTCATCTCATCCATTGGATGGGATGAGGATGGATGGACAAGGTGCATCCTAGCATTTACATTAAAAAAAAATTACGTTCCTAAAATAGCTCCCATGAATTTAGGAAACAATAACTCCCTTGATCACATTCATTCATCATTCACCTTCATTCAAACCCGAAAAAAAAAACCTTTCTTCATTCACAAAAAAATCCTTTCTTCATTCACGTTCATTCATCAATTTTGTTCTTGAAATCCCGTTACAATGAATTCAATAACCGCGTCATCTTCTTCAACTGTTGATAAGCAATTGATCGAGTATAACAATGGTGAGTTTCAATATTTCTTTAACGTTTTGATTCAATTTTTATTAATGGATAAATTGTGCGTCAATTTGCGTTCTTTTTTTACGTCGATTTTCATGTTTATATTGCTTTCATTGTCATTTCATTCATCATAATTTTGTATCAATGGTTAATTGCTCTCTCGATCTTTATAGATTCCAGGGTTTTATGTTTTTTATTTAGATTTTCCATGATATCCACTTATACTATTGTTTTGATTTCTATTAACGCAGAAACGTGGTTGAAGTAACATGCCTTCTGAGTTAAAGTAACACTTAATTGCAATTACAGTAACACAAATGGACGTAGAGAAAAGGGTTTTGATGATGATGTTAAAGTAACGTATTGTACTCGTTAGAGTAACACAACTTAGGAATTGAATGGTTGTAACACTGTTCAATTTTGTGCAGGTGGTATTGGCAAAGATGCGAACGCACAGGATAACACTGGAAGAGGTGGAATTTTATTCATTTGATTAATCATGGATTAATAACAATGGTTCATTGATATTATTGTTTCACTGATATTATTGTTTTGATTTATGTTGAAGCAGACATGGCATTGAAGTAACACACGTTATGAATTACTGTAATACCTAATTCTAATTAGAGTAACACAAACACGTAACATTGAAAAGGATTTTTGGCGCTGACGTTGAAGTAACTTCCTTTAAGAGTTAAAGTAACACAACTTATGAGTTGAAGTAACACGTATGTCCATGGGCGTAAGGTTTTTTAATTTCTTGCAGGAAGCATTGACAAAGAATCGAATGCACAAGAATGGTGCAGAGATGTGTGTGAGGCTTTCACTCCGTACATGAAGCAAGTATTCGGAACAATTGATGAGGCAGTGGAATTTTACAAAATCTACGCTTTGGCTTGCGGATTTGTCATGATAAAAATATTTGCCTTTTTTTGTTTACAAGAATAACTGATTTTTGTACACATTTTTTTACGAGTAGCGTTGTGCTACGTAGCAATTAACTCTATATTTTATTTAATACATGTGCATTTAATTAGAGTAACATCTCAGTTCTATTGGAGTAACACCTTTCGTCAGTTAGAGTAATAGACCTAATGCGTGAAAGTAACTGAGGACAGCAGCGTTGTTTAAACAAATGATTACCAAAGTAAGTGAGGATAGCTTGAATTGGAACCATTCATTAACAAATTAACGATTGTCGCTCTTTAAAGAACGATAAATAATGCGTCAGAGTAATTGATGATAATAGCATTGTTTAACCATGAGACAAAGAATAACACTATTAATTACTTAGAGTAACATCATTTGTTCATTAAAGTATCACTTATAATACGTCAATGTAACACGCTGATTATGAGACCATATGTATTTTGGGTAAACTTCATTCATTGCCATAGTAACACCATTCGTTACTTAGAGTAACAAGTACAGTCAGAGTAACACAGTAATGCAGGTTAACAATCATTCCTTATAGTAATATGATTTGTTCGTTAAAGTAACAGCTACACTGCGTTAGAGTAACACAGTGATGCACGTTAACAACCTTCTTTCTTAGGTTAGAACTATTCATTACCAAAGTAACAACATTCGTTCCTTGAAATAACATATATAATGCGTCAGAGTAACTGATGAAAACAGCGTTGTTTAACCACCATTATGAAAATACCATCATTCATCACTTAGAGTAACATCATTTAATCGTTAAAGTAACAGCTACAATGTGTCGCTGTAATACACTGATTATGAGACCAGATTTGTATTTTAGGTTAACATCATTCACTCTCATAGTAACACCAGTCGTTCCTTAGAGTAACAGGAACACTTAGTCCGTGTAACAGATTTTAACAGCGTTATTCCATTAGTGATAATCAAATTAAATGTAAGTCGAATACCCAGATAACAATATGCAATCACTAATTAGCACACAAAAAGGTTGAAACTCATAAAATTTCGTAAACTCTAATCATAGAAAGATGATCGAAGCGTTCCTTGGGTATAGTTGAAGGGATTGAACTGAATATGACTGCAACAATTTTTTAATTTCGAAGTTTGTGAGGAAGAAATTTCGAAGCTTATGAAGATGACGATTGTTGAATATGACAATTGAAAATTATGAAAAGGAAATAATTATAAAGATGAAGGGTGAAAGGTTGTACAGTAGTTGGGCGGGTGAGTTTTGAATGAAATTTTTTTAATTATGAGGTAATGTGTATGAGAAGAGAGAGGAAGATTCTGTAGAGAGAAATAAGGGAAGAGAGAGATTTCATATATTTTTACATATATGTCAGTTACTTCTTTTATTACTCAAATCAATCACCACCATCCATCTCCCTCTAAATCAATGGTTGTAATTAGGACTTACGGACTCAAAGATGAAAAGAGGACTCACTTGATCCTTACTCCGAGACCACCACAGGTGCGTCCATAATCGGGACCCCACACTGCAAGATCTACCCCGTAATTCTTGAAAATACCGCTACTGTCTCCTGAGCCTCGCCAGTAAGTCGGGTGGTGAGGTGCTGAGATGCCAAGAGTGAGCATATACTCGTGGATCTCCCGGTTGACAATGCTCTGATTGACTCCCTCGTGGAGTCGACGCTGATGCTCGTATTCTCGGTCATACATGTACGGGTATGGGTGCGGAAACTCGGCACCTGGAGTGTGGACCGGGAAAGTCGGAGTAGGTGTAGGTGTAGGTATAGAGGCCTCGGTCTCATTGGGTTCGGTAGGTGGGACTACATGAACTCTCCGTCAAGGAGGTCAAACGCTCTTTACTGTAAACTGGAAGGGAATGAGGTAGCTCGGTGGTTCGGGTGCGTCTTCACCATCGGTCATGGGTCGCAGGTCAAGAAGTGGTGGTAGGATCGCCCCTTGGGTGACTGGAAGGTTCATCCACACATTGTCCTGAACGTGCCACTGAAAATTCGGTGGATCGCCCCGAATCCACTTTAAATTGGAAGTGATCAGATAACTACGTCCTAGTAAAGGGACGTGCTCGGTGATACTCGTGTACGTGACAGTCGACCCAAAACCTACAACATAACACTTAGCTAGTGCAGTGACGATGGCCCTACAGGCGAGCGTCCGTTACCATTTGTCTGAAGCTCAATCCCGACACAAGTCATCCCCGGGGCACTGAATGTCTTCACGGGGAGGCGAAAGGGGTTCGGATAATGTCCCAAAATCAACACCTCCAAAGAGTGTAGTTTACTTATATCGGAGCGTGAAAGACCAAGTGACTCAAAATCCGCATAAAGAGGCGGATAGTGGGGTGTGGGATGATGTTAAACCTTGGTTTTATGCCTTACATGTTTTGATTATATCATAGTTCGAATTGTTTCAAAGTAACGTGATCAGAATGATGAGTACAGATATAAAAGGAGCAAAATCTCAAGAAGGAATTCTGTCAAGAGATCAAGAGGAAAGAACGTCGGCATAGGACCACAAATGTAAAGAGAATGAAGAAATTGTATGACAAGGATAGTATAACCTCGGATAAGGTTATATTAACCTCAGTAAACAATCACACACGCCCGCCAAGATTTAAATCAAATTTTTTTTTTTATCTCGAGAAATTCAGTCTTTGAAGAAGATAGGATAAAGAAGGAAATTATCTATCAAGAAAATAATAGTTTTCAAAATAAATGATTCTCAAAATATCTTGATATCTTAAAGATATTCGAAAATCATTAACAAAGGAAACTATAATATATTATCTTGATTGATTGATATTTCACCTACCATATCTTCTTTAAGTGAGGAAGTATATCAGTTGAGGTGATCCCATTTCCCTTATTAAAGAGAGTGGTTCACCTATAAAAAGTTTGTTCCTCCTCACTATCAAGGCACGACTTTGAAATACATTTCTCTTTTGCAAAAATTAATTCATGTTTTCTTTCAAAAGGTTATTTGCAAATACTTTTCGGGTTAAGTCTTGGCTATATAAAATCGTGTTTAAATTGTTTACGCTTAAGGTCATATAGTTTCATTATTCTCTCTAGACAATTGAAGTGTATTTATAGCTAGAGAAATTTTTGTAAACTTAAGATAGTATAGACACACGAGTCGAGTAGTGGTTACGCAATCGAACGACATACATCGTTCACACCTTTAACGCTTCACATCATTCAAACACCGAGGGCTTCACATCTCTCACACCGAAGGCTTAACATCCTTCATCGTCGTGGGCTTTACATCCCACACACCGAGTGTTTAACATTACTCACACCATCACGATTAGAGTTAATCGTGATTGTCTTATTTGTAAGGTAATCCGGAGAAGGTACACTTATAAATAAAGACACCGGTGGATGTAGGCTTTTTCAATTGGGTCGAACCACGTTAAAATTGCTCGTGTTATTTACATTACGTTCTTATTGTGGTTTGCTATTTCTTATACTTATACTCGTTAGTAGTAAGTATAGCAGCAAACGTTTCTTTTGTACTTCTTTTATTTAGCCATACAAATAACGCAATATTACACTAAATCTTTCCTAATAAGATTTTGGTGTAATATAAAGTTTAAAATTTTAAAAGTACCTAAATACTCTATTCACCCCCCTCTAGAGTATTTCTTAGTATCGCTAGACTTTTCAATTGGTATCAGAGTAGGTTCTCTAGAGTATCCGTCGATGTTCTAGGGAACATCACCATAAAGGATGAAGAGGACTATGATGAGAATGATTATAAAAAGGCCGAAAAAAATTCTCGAGCAATGTCACTATTACAACGAGGAATTTCGTCCAAGGAATATAATCGACTGACTTCTTGTGTTTCCGCAAAAGAAATCTGGGACAGTTTAGAACTTGCTTACGAGGGAACTACCCGAGTCAAAAAGTTCAGGATTGATTTACTAACTCAACAATACGAACTATTTAAAATGGATAAAGATGAAAGCATTGTTGAAATGTCCACAAGATTTACCAACATAACTAATGAACTAAGAAATCTTGGTAAGAAATTTGATACCGAAGATCTAGTAAGAAAAATCTTAAGAAGTCTCACAGATAAATGGCAACCAAAGGTTACTTCTATTGAGGAATCAAAAGATCTTACATCACTTACTTATCAGGAACTATTAGGAAATCTCATGGCCCATGAGCTCTCTCTATATCAACGTTGATGTTTATGATGATGAGTTCCATTAGTGATGATGAGGAAATCATGAGTGATGACCTAGCCCTTTTTGTCAAATGCTTTCGGAATTTTTTTAAATTTGGACAGAAAAACTCATTTAGAGAAAGAGGAAATAATTCTAATACAAAACAAAATAGTAAAGGTTGCTTTAAGTGTGGAGAAACTGGACATCTAATCAAAGATTGTCCAACATGGAAAAACATCAAATCAAAAGGAGAAAGAGAACGATCAAAGTTTCAACACAAACAAGCCATGCTAGCTTTGTGTGGATGGGGGGAACTGGACTCAGATGAAGAAGAAGAATCCGAAGATGAGGATGAGGCAAATTTTTGTCTAAGTGCTTAACACGGCAACATGACTAGGACACGGACGCACAAAGACATGTGCCTCATGGCAAAAACGCATGGACCAAGCTCTGACTCAGATGAGGAAAGCAATGAGGTAAATTTTACAATGTTTAAAAAGAGACTTACGAATCTTACCAAAGAGAAACTCCTTTTACATTTTGATGAAGTATTAGAAACATGTGAGCAACATAAAAAAGAAATAAATGATTTATTAGAACAAATAAATGAGATAGCCTTCGATAACATTACTCTAAAAAGATGTGAAAATACTCGAACAAACAAACAGAAATCCTCTGAAATATAAAAAACAAAGGTTGATGTATCAGATGATTCAACGACTTGTTCAAGTACTAACATCAATAAAGAGGAACTAAAAAGGGACACTAACTATGAAAAAACTAGTGCTAGTGTTAAAAAATTGAATGAAGAAAATGCGGAACTAAAAAGAACAATATCCATACTAAATAATGAAATCAACGTTGAAAAAATAAATCATGATAAAATTAAAAATTCTCTGACCTTAAAAATCATAGGATTAATAAAAGAAAAAGGAATAATACAAGAGAAGTTGGATGAGTGTGCTGCAAGGATTTTGGAAGGTAAAAAGATTAAGGAAGAAGAAACTAGTAAAAGAAAATATGCCAAAAGAAGATGGAAAAAGAAACCGGAATGTAAAGCGAATAAACACAAAAAAATATGGGTGCGTAAAGATTCTTTGCCTAATGTAAAAGGACCCAAATCTATTTGGGTACCTAAGAAACAAAAATGACTATCGCAGGTTCACAGATGGTATTTAGACAGTGGGTGTTCAAGACATATAACGGGTGACAAAAAGAAATTTCTGTCGTTAGAGGCTTATGACGGGGGAAGTGTAACCTTCGGAGATAACAAGAAAGGAAGAATAATCGGTATTGGTAAAGTACGTTTATCTGACTCACATTGTATTGAGAATGTACTGCTTGTGAAAGGACTAAGGCATAGTCTCTTAAGCATATCTCAACTTTGTGATCGAGGAAACAAAGTGGTGTTTCATAACAATAAATGTCGAATCATTCGTGAAGGTTCCTCTAATGTCATTCTCGAGGGAGAACGATCAAACAATGTTTACATAGCCGACATCAAAACTCTACCCGACAATGCTGTCACCTGCATGAGTGTTACCATCGCTGATCCATTACTTTGGCATAAAAGATTTGGGCACATAAGTCCTTTCAGTCTTAATAAACTTAGATCTCTAGATCTAGTTGAAGGATTACCTTCCATAACCTTCGACACTACCAAGGCGTGTGGTACCTGCATACGATGTAAACATGTGAGATCATCATTCAAGCCTAAGAAGTTCGTAAGCACTACAAAGCCTCTAGAACTTATTCAAATGGATTTGTGCGGACCTATGAGGATAAGAAGTAGAGGCGGTAGTCGATATGTATTTGTTCCTGCAGATGACTTCTCTAGATTTGTTTGGCCAGTCTTCCTTAGCTCGAAAGATCAAACCTTTGATGAATTCGAATGCCTAATGAAGCTAGTCCAAAACAAGTATAGTTGCAATCTTGTATCGATAAGAACAGATCATGGAACCGAATTCGACAACGAATCCTTCATAAGCTTTTGTAGAGAACATGGAGTAGGGCATAACTTCTCTGCTCCACGGACTCCACAACAAAATGGAGTAGTCGAATGAATGAATCGAACGCTTGAAGAAATGGCTCGCACCATGTTGCTATGTAGCGGTTTGCCCAGAAATTTCTGGGCCGAGGCAGTCAATACAGCTTGTTATATTCATAATCGAGCAATGATCAGACCTGTATTGAAGAAAACACCCTATGAACTTCTAAGAGGAAGAAAACCTAAAATTTCTCATCTCAGATGTTTTGGAAGCAAATGCTTTGTCCACAACAATGGGAAGAACAATTTGGGTAAATTCGATCCTCGAAGTGATGAGGCTGTTTACTTAGGATACTCAGATCATAGCAAAGCTTACAAGGTATATAACAAAAGAACCTTACGTGTTGAAGAAAGCACCCACGTAATCTTCGATGAGACTAATTCCATTAGTCAAAATGACATTGAAGAAGAAGACGATGACGATTCAGATTTTTGGCTCACTAGAAAAGATGCACCTGAACTTCATGAAGAGGAAAAGGAAGTAGAAGGGTCTAATGCTGAATTTGGTGAAGAACGTAGTAATGTTGATCCAAATGCATCACTAGTAAATGAAGAACCAAGTAAAAGTTCTTCAGAGACTAAGGATAAGATGGCATCAACATTAGTTCCAAATATCACTAAAGATAATGTAACCCCAAGCATTAATTCAGGGGGAACTAAGGATGTCTCTTCTCAATATAATGTAACCTCCGATAATATAGTTCCTAGCATGAATTCAGGGGGAATCCAAGATAGTCTATCTAAGGTTGATATAACCACAGGCATCAATTCAGGGGGAACTACTGAAAAAGATAATATAACCTCTGGTAACAACTCAGAAGAACCATCGACGAAGGGCAATAATGTTCCCACAAATCTAAAAAAATGGAAACACCAGAGCTCGCATACTACGGACGCAATACTGAGTGATTATCATAAAGGAATTCAAACCAGAAGGTCCTTAAGAAATCATTGTGTTCTAAATTCCTTTCTATCTACCATTGAACCCAAAAATATCAAAGAAGCACTTACCGATTCCAACTGGATCGTAGCCATGCAAGAAGAATTGGGACAATTTGAACGAAACAAAGTCTGGCATCTGGTTCCTAGACTGTCAGATAGAATAGTGATAGGGACACGTTGGGTATTCAGAAATAAATTGGATGATTCCGGAACCATTGTCAGAAACAAAGCAAGGTTGGTTGTACAAGGATACAATCAACAAGAAGGAATAGATTTTGACGAAACCTTTGCTCCAGTGGCAAGATTGGAAGCCATTCGGCTACTAATTGCATATGCCGCACACAAAGGATTCAAGTTATTTCAAATGGACGTTAAAACAACATTTCTGAATGGTTACTTAAAAGAAGAAGTTTTCGTAGAACAACCCCCAGGATTTGAAAATACGGAGTTGCCAAATCACGTCTTTAAACTAGATAAGGCACTCTATGGATTAAAGCAAGCACCAAGGGCCTGGTATGATAGACTTTCTCAGTTTCTTCTTTTAAACGAGTTCAAGAGGGGATCAGTTGATAAAACGCTCTTTATAAAAAATGTCGAGAAAGACACGTTAATCGTTCAAATTTACGTGGATGACATTATTTTCGGCTCAACAAACGAAAAACTTTGCAAATATTTCTCAAACCTAATGCAATCAGAATTCGAGATGAGTATGATGGGTGAGCTAGGCTTCTTTCTAGGCCTACAAATCAAGTAGTCAAAAAGAGGAATAACTGTGCATCAACAAAAGTGTGTAAGTGAACTTCTTAAGAAGTACGGGTTGGACAAAGCAAAATCTGCTCCTACACCTATGGCTATAACGACTAAACTTGATAAAGACGAAGGAGGTAAGTCTGTTGACAATACGCATTACCGAGGTATGATCGGATCTCTACTCTATCTAACTGCCAGTCGACCCGACATCATGCACAGCGTATGTGTTTGTGTCCGCTTTCAATCTGACCCTAAAGAATCTCATCTTACAGTTGTCAAACGAATTTTGCGATATCTAATCGGTACACAAAATCTTCAATTGATTTATCCTATGCATGATAATTTTGATCTAAAAGGTTATTCAGATGCAAATCACGGTGGATGCTACATTGACAGAAAAAGCACTTCAGGAACGGTAACATTTCTAGGATCATGTATTCTATCATGGGGCTCTAAAAAACAACCAACGGTAGCACTTTCATCCACTGAAAGTGAATATATTGCAACATCGTTGGTATGTACTCAAATACTTTGGCTACGGCAGCAATTAAGGGATTATGGTGTTAATATTAAAACCGTACCTATATTCTGTGATAATATTAGTACTATCGCCATTTCAAAAAATCCTGCCCATCACTCTCGTACCAAAAATATTGACATCCGACATCACTTTTTGAGAGACCATGTAGAAAAAGGAAATATTGAACTTGATTTCTGCCCCTCCGATTTGCAAAAAGCTGACATTCTTACAAAACCTTTACCCAGGGAACGGTTTGAGGAATTACGGTTAGAACTTGGTTTGATAAATGAGAATTGAATATGTCGTGAGTTGTTTTTGTTCTTTTCCTAATATGCTTGACGAAGACTGGGGTGATGTTAGTCTGTGATTATATTACCTAGATTCATGTACAGGTTCGTACTGTCTTGTGTAAATTTTCTTAAGACTGTGTTTCATTCACTCTTGCCCTGATTTTTATTCGGACTAAATCTTGTATACCATATGACATATATTTTTACTCCCATATATTCTTGTCAGTCTTGAATATTCTGAATAATTTCAAATAGGAATTATTCCCTTTGTAAAATTATATCCCATATTTTATGGTATATGTCCATATCAATACTTCGCTGCTATATTCAAAAGATTTCCTCCTCCTCATAAACTCTCACAAGTATCTTATTTTATGATAAAATATTTCCAAAATCTACTCCACCTAAAAATACTCCTAATTATTTATATTTTCCATAAAACTCATCATTATTCTTCTTAAATACTTCTCTTTTAACCCTCATCTACCCGTCACTTTACCTTTTTTTTTTCACCCATCCCCTTTCATTCACTCCCTAACATCTTCTCTCTCCTAAATCTTTTACCATGGCACTGAAGAAAAGTGCTTCATTCACTCCTCACAAAAAAAATCTACGCTCCTCTACTAGAGATTTGACTCTTGACACCCGGGCTGCCGAAACAGAAGAATCCGGTGAAGTTGAAGTGATCGAGGATATGACTGCAGTTGGTAAACGGAAAAGGTCAATAAAAGGAAAAGAACATGTTGGTGAAGAAAATGGGGGCATGCATGGAAAGGAATTCATCCTGGCTGAACTCGAGAGTGTCCGCATGAATAGGTTGGAACACGATCAGGTAAATAAGGTTCTTGATTACCCTTTCGTTTCTGGTCGTCAATATCTTTCGGCTTGGTTTGATGAGAACCCATGCGTCTCACAACTCCGTGATCTACTTGCTCTTCAAGAATGGGAAAAATTACTAGATATGGGTCATCATGTTTATCCTGTTCAGATTGCTCAATTTTGGGCAACCTTAAAAATAGAAAATCGGGTGTTGTGTGCAAATTTTGGGGATAAAAACATCAAAATCTCAATGGAAGATTTCAGTAATATTCTGGGGATACCTTGTGAAGGGGTAGAAATTTATGCATGGGCTGGGTGGAGAAACTACAGTTCTGAGGAAATTGTGAACATTAAGAAAACTCTTGACCCTAGGGCTACTGAAATTTCGGTAATGTCGGGAGTAAGCTTAAATCCCATTGCTAAATTTGTCTTCAATACCTCTTACTCATCTCTACTGCAGAGAAAAACTGGAACAAACAAGCTGCACATTCATGAGATTATATTGCTCCATCATGTTATTAGAAAGACAAAAGTGAACCTGCCCTTTTTACTATTCAGTCATATTGAACATGTGGTCTCTTAGCTAAAGTCATCGCAGATGCATGCATCCACTTGCATTCCTTATGGAATGTGGTTATCCAAGGTGTTAAAAATTAGGGGAGTTATATGCAAGACCGCCCCTTTTGAAAAACCCTGTGACATCATGACAACTGCATATCTACGACAAATGTCTGTTTTGGATGATGGTGGAGATCTTAAGGTTAAAGGTGAATGCTCTCATAAAGGGAAGAAAGTGGTAAGTGTTGTTCCGAAAAGTCTCAATGTCGATGTTCTTGGAAAATTGAATGAAATTGCGGCGTTAATCTCGTCTCAGCCTCCACCTGTTGTGGTTAATACGTCCATGGATGTGCACATGGCTCACATGAGGGCCCGTGTTCAAGTAATGGGGAGTGAGATTACCGCATTCAAGAAAGCAGGGCACGAGATTGGGGTGGGGGTTAATGATGCTGTCAATACGGTGAAATTTGCTAACAATCACATGCGTGATAGGCATGATGCTGTGATGGACAGGCTGCGTCAGATCCTTGAAGAAACTAGACAGGCGGCGTTCTTTCTACGAGGACAGCGTGGTGGTTAAAGAGTCACCTCTTTTAGCTTCTATCTTCCCTACTAAATAAATAAGCTCTTAGTATAGCTGTAGGGTCCTTTTTCCTTTTCGAATGAACCTTTGTGCTTTCTAGCTTTTGTCTGGATATCACTATCAATATGCTTGGTGTATGCTTAACGCTTATCTTTATGTTAATTTGCACTGACCTTGCTTAACTGTTGTGATGTCTTGTGTGATGAACTCCCAGTTGATCGACCCTTTTCGATGATGTCAAGAGGGGGAAGAGGGAATTCATCTTTGACAGATTTGTTCCTTGCTTATTTGAATCATGTTTCGCCAAGGATTCTTATCTATCTCTTCGGGGTTGGTTGAAGTATTTTTGTCACGTCACTTAGAAACGGCTTGACATAATCAAAAAGGGGGAAATTGTTAAACCTTGGTTTTATGCCTTACATGTTTTGATTATATCATAGTTCGAATTGTTTCAAAGTAACGTGATCAGAATGATGAGTACAGATATAAAAGGAGCAAAATCTCAAGAAGGAATTCTGTCAAGAGATCAAGAGGAAAGAACGTCGGCATAGGACCACAAATGTAAAGAGAATGAAGAAATTGTATGACAAGGATAGTATAACCTCGGATAAGGTTATATTAACCTCAGTAAACAATCACACACGCCCGCCAAGATTTAAATCCAATTTTTTTTTATCTCGAGAAATTCAGTCTTTGAAGAAGATAGGATAAAGAAGGAAATTATCTATCAAGAGAATACTAGTTTTCAAAATAAATGATTCTCAAAATATCTTGATATCTTAAAGATATTTGAAAATCATTAACAAAGGAAACTATAATATATTATCTTGATTGATTGATATTTCACCTACCATATCTTCTTTAAGTGAGGAAGTATATCAATTGAGGTGATCCCATTTCCCTTATTAAAGAGAGTGGTTCACCTATAAGGGGGCGTTTGGTTTGGGGTCTACGGGAAAGGGAAAGGGAAACAATCTTTCTCATTCCCTTTGTTGTTGTTTGTTTCATCATTTTTTCCATTCTGTTTCCCTCCTTCATTCCTCTCCATTACCCCTAACCCTTCTATCTCCATTACCCTCACCCCCAAGGGTTTGGATCATTACCCATTACCTAGCCTCACCTCACCATCATCGTCACCAAACCCGTTAAATTTTGACTCGATCCACTTGACCCATTTATTTTAGAGTCAAGACCCATATTTTTTGACCCATGACCCATTTGATCCGAACTTGAGATGATGAGACCTGACCCGTTAATTTATTATATTTAAAATAATAATTAGAAAGTTATTAAGGTTAACATGATAAATTATAAAAATAATTTAAAAAATAAAATTTATAAGTATCATTTATCAATAAAATAATTGTAAAATATTATACAAGTAGTTTTTTTAAACAATTTTTAAATTTTAAATAGGGTGTAATTAATATAATAGCAGCATACTCAATAGAAAAAAAAAAATCCAACTTTTTAATTGGTAAAAAGAAAGGCGTCGAAAATTATTTCTAACCATAACCCGAATTATGACTCATATAACTCGACCAAATTCTGACTCAACGACTCGTATTCATATCTGACCTGTAATTGTTTCTGATTCGCTTACTTTTGCAACCAAACAACATGTAACATCAAAGGGTAACCTTTTCCTTTCCTTTCCATACCCTTTCTCGATTTCATTCCCTTTCCTCTTCACCAACCAAACGCCCCCTAAATAGTTTGTTCCTCCTCACTATCAAGGCACAACTTTGAAATACATTTCTCTTTTGCAAAAATTAATTCACGTTTTCTTTCAAAAGGTTTTTTGCAAATACTTTTCGGGTTAAGTCTTGGTTATATAAAATCGTGTTTAAATTGTTTACGCTTAAAGTCATATAGTTTCATTATTCTCTCTAGACAATTGAAGTGTATTTATAGCTAGAGAAATTTTGTAAACTTAAGATAGTATAGACACACGAGTCGAGTAGTGGTTACGCAATCGAACGTAATACATCGTTCACACCTTGAACGCTTCACATCATTCAAACACCGAGGGCTTCACATCCCTCACACCGAAGGCTTAACATCCTTCATCGTCGTGGGCTTAACATCCCACACACCGAGTGCTTAACATTACTCACACCATCACGATTAGAGTTAATCGTGATTGTCTTATTTGTAAGGTAATCCGGAGGTAATCGTGCTTAACATCATTCACATTATTTATAATTTATTTGTAACTTAAATTTAAAAGAGACTTAAAATACCATTTATTATCAAATTAATTAATCCAAGTCTAATTGGGAGGAAAAACCAATGTATACACAACTTTAAAATATATAATCTTTTAAATTACGCTACTACTATTATTAGAGAAATTATTTAAAAAATTAGATTAGAGTTTGTCGTCAACTTCCCAAGTCTAGGTAGTCAAATAAAAAACAAAGGTTAAAACTTTAAAGCTCAAATTTCTACCAAAATTTTGACAGCATTTCCCCTAAATATCGACATCTTCCAAAAAAAATAAAAATTTAATGTAATCTGCAAAACACATTCAACATAAATGGCCACCTGCCAATAATATTTCCAGCATGATATCAACAACAATTCCAAATTCCTCCAAAATTTCAATTACCTCTCCCCACACTTAAATATGACATTGTCCTCAATGTCAAAAGAGACATTAAGAAACAAAAAAAATTTGCATTCATAAACATAAATAAGAGGGATAAAGGTACTTAGCGGAGCTAGTGAAGTAGAGATATTAGCAGCTTCGCCACAATTATTGGAAAAAAAAATCTATGCATTCTCAGCTCATCACATCTTCCGCAAAGTAGCTCGTTATTCTAACCTGCAGAATTCAAGCACTAGAGCAAGACAAATGAAATAGGAAGAAACGAAAAAAAAACAACCTAAGTTAACTAACAAAATAACCTACAAATTAAGACAAAAAAAAAAACAAGCATGGGTTGCCTCCCAAGAAGCGCCTTATTTTACGTCGTGGCTCGACGTACTACTACATCTTAATTAATTCTCATAAATAGGAACTTCCAAGTCTATGATATCAACCCAATTAGCTGTAAAGCCTTCATAATAAGGTTTAATTCTATGCCCATTCACCTTAATAATGTTACCCGATTCACAATTCTTTATCTCAACTGCACCATGCTCATATACTCTCTTAACCTCAAAAGGGCCAATCCATCTCGATCTCAGTTTACCCGGAAACAGTCTTAATCTAGAGTTATACAATAATACCTTGTCACCAATACAAAAACTTTTCCTCGATAACAAGTTATCATGATATTCTTTTGTTTTCTCCTTATAGATCATCGAATTCTCATAAGCATCATTCATAATTTCCTCCAATTCTTGAATCTCTAATTTTCTATTAGCACCTGATTTCTCATAATTGAGATTACACTTTTGAATAGCCCAAAAAGCTTTGTGTTCGAGTTCCACAGGGAGGTGACAAGCTTTTCCATAGACAAAACGATAAGGTGACATTCCAATAGGTGTTTTATATGCGGTTCTATAAGCCCATAATGCATCACCTAATCGAGCACTCCAATCCTTTCTATTTGGGTTCACAACTTTCTCCAAGATAGATTTGATTTCACGATTAGAAACCTTAGCTTGGCCATTAGTTTGTGGGTGGTAGTCCGTAGAGACCTTGTGAGTAACATGGTACTTCTTAAATAAAGCCTCAATAATACGATTACAAAAATGAGTACCTCGGTCACTAATAATAGCTCTAGGAACACCGAATCTATTAAAAATATGATCTTTAACGAATTCCACCACAACTTTAGAATCATTTGTCCTAGTTGCTCTAGCCTCAACCCATTTAGAAACATAATCAACGGCTAAGAGAATGTAAGTATTACCAAAGGAAGATGGGAATGGTCACATGAAATCTATGCCCCAAATATCAAATACATTATTCACAAAGATAGTTTTAAGTGGCATCTGATATCTTTTAGAAATATTACATGTTCTCTGACATCTATCACAAGATTTAACAAATAAATAAGCATCTTTATGCAAAGAAGGCCAAAAGAAACCACATTCTAAAACCTTGTGAGCTGTTCTCTTTGGACAAAAATGACCACCATTTTCGAAAGAATGGCAAAATTCAAGAATAGACTTAATTTCATGATCTGATACGCATCTTCTTACAATGTCGTCAGCACAAATTTTAAACAAGTACGGGTCATCCCAAATATAGTATCGTTAATCATGTTTAATCTTATCTTTCAGATGCCTACTTAAAGTCTTAGAAAATTCTTTCGACACTAAATAATTAACAATGTCTACATACCAAGGTAATATAGTATTTAGTTCATGCAATTGTTCATAGGAAATAAATCAGATGAAGATTCGATCAGTTCTTTATCATGAACAATTCTACTAAGATGGTCGGCAACAAAATTTTCAGCTCCTTTTTTATCTCTTATCTCTAGATGAAATTCTTGCAATAGTGAAACCCAACGGAGTAATCTAGCTTTAGATTCTTTCTTTTTCAGCAAATATTTCGAGGCAGAATAGTCAGAATATATAATCGCATAGGTACCTAGTAAGTAAGACCTGAATTTCTCAAGAGCAAAAATGACAGCATACATCTCATTTTCAGTAACCGCGTAATTGCATTGAGCAGGATCAAGAGACTTTGAAGCATAATAAATCACATACGGCTCTTTTCCAACCTTTAGACCTAAGACAGCACCTACAGCCTTATCACTAGCGTCACACATTATCTCAAAAGGCAAAGACCAATTAGGCGGTCTTATTATAGACGCTGAAGTTAGTTTGTCTTTCAATGTGTCAAATGCAATTTTACAATTTTCATTAAACACAAATGATGCATCTTTAGCTAGTAAAGCACATAAAGGCGATGCGATAAAAGAGAAATTTTGTATAAATCGCTTATAAAATCCAGCATGCCGCAGAAAAGATCTTATTTCACGCACACAAGTAGGAGAAGGTAATGAACTAATAATATCAACTTTTGCTTTGTCAACCTCTAGACCTTTAGAACTAACAACATGTCCTAAGACTACTCCTTTTTCCACCATGAAATGACATTTTTCATAATTCAGCACAAGGTTAGTTTCAACGCATCTTTTTAATGCTGGAGATAAATTATGGAGACACCTATCCAAATCATCACCAAACACTGTAAAGTCGTCCATAAACTCCATAGAATTATCAATCAAATCAGAAAATATACTCATCATACAACGTTGAAACGTGCCAGGACCATTACAAAGTCCAAAGGGCATTCTTCTAAATGCAAAAGTACCAAAAGGGCAAGTAAAAGTGGTCTTTTCTTGATCCTCGGGGGCAATAGGAACTTGAATATAACCCGAATAACCATCAAGGAAGCAAAAGTATGATCGCCCAGCTAGCTTTTCTAACATTTGGTCAGTGAATGGTAAAGCAAAGTGGTCTTTTCTGGTGGCTTGGTTAAGTTTCCTATAATCAATACACACCCTCCAACCATTCGACACTCTAGTAGGTACTAATTTACCTTTATTGTTTTCTACCACAGTCATTCCTGTCTTTTTAGGAACTACATGAATTGGACTAACCCATTTTGAATCAGATATAGGATATATAACACCTGTGTCACGCCACTTAAGAATTTCCTTCTTTACAACTTCCATCATTGCAGGGTTAAGCCTACGTTGGGTTTCTCTGACAGGTTTCGAATCATTCTCTAGAAAAATGTTATGCATACACAATGTGGGACTGATACCTTTAATATCCGCAATGGTCCATCCTATAGCCTCTTTGTATTTAGTAAGTACATTAATCAGTTTTTCTTCTTGTGACCCAGTAAGTAAATTAGAAATAATTACCGGCAAGGTATCATTTTCACCAAGAAAACAATATTTCAGATTACTAGGCAAGGGCTTTAGTTCCAAATCAGGGGCACATTGGACAGAAGGTATTAATTTAGGTGTATTTGCGGGTAAGTCAATACTAGCAACACTTTTCAACTTATCGATAGAAAAATTGTTATGAGTATGATCAAAATTATCTTCATCATTGAAATGGAACTCATATACTTTATTGAAAGTCTCTTGAGTAACTAAGTCTACTGTATCATGACTATCTATACAACTAACGACATCAACATCATTTGGGTGTTTCATAGTATCATAGATATTAAGTTCAATCGTTTCTCCATCAAATTCAAATGAAAGAGTTCCTTTAAACACATCAATCTTTTTCCTAGCAGTTTTGAGAAAGGGTCTCCCTAATAATAATGGTACATCTTTAGCGTCAAAAGAGTTACCCATGTCAATAACATAAAAATCAACGGGAAAAACTAGCGTATTGACCTGAACTAAGACATCCTCTAAAACTCCAAGAGGATAAGCATGTGATCTATCGGCTAACTGGATTACTACGTCAGTTTTAGCAAGGGGTCCTAATTTTAATGATTCATAGACAGACTTTGGCATAACACTGATTGAAGCTCCTAAATCAAGCATAGATTTATCTAATTTACAGTTTCCAATTTTACAAGGTATGCTAAACATCCCCGGATCCTTATACTTCGGAGGTATCTTCTTTTGAAGAATAGCAGACACATTCTCTCCAATTAACACTTTTTCACCGCTCTTGATTTTCCTTTTATTAGTGCACAGTTCTTTCAGAAATTTAGCATATTTAGGCATTTGTTTAATAGCATTTAAGAGAGGTATATTAATTTCTACCTTCCGAAATGGTTCTAGAATTTCATTATCCAGCTCTTGTTTCTTTGATTGAGCAAATCTTGAAGGGAATCGAACAAATGTCTTAAGATTAGTAACATCAGGTACGGATTTAGTGATTTCTTTTTCTTGAGTACCTTTCTCACCTTGAACATCTTTTTCACTATTAAAAGATTCATCGTGATTATCACTAACATCATCCCTTTGATTCTTTTCGTCTCTACTAACCTCGACTTCTTTTTCAATTTCAACTTTATTCTTAAGCTCTTTTCCACTCCTTAAGGTTATAGCCTTAGATTCATCAATAATGTAAGAGGAGTGTTTTGTATTCTCAATTTGTTCTAATTTGTTGTGAATATTACCGAGAGTAGTACACACTTGTTGCATTTGATTCTCTAATTGCTCATGGCGACTAAACGTCTGTGAATGTACTTCTCCTATTTGGATGGCTAATTGTCTAACAATATTTTCTAAAAAGAATGATTTTGAGCACTAACAGCACCAATTGCATTTTTGAATTCTTTAATTTCTTGTGCTTGCTCTCTTAATTGATTTTGTATTTTCTCTTCGTGATCATTCTTTATTACATATTGTTGACTACTAATAGCCATGTTTGAAATAACTTTTCTTGCTTCTATAGGAGTTTTATCTACTAAAGACCCACCACTAGCAGTATCTATTAGTCTTCTGATCATCTAGCAAGCCATCATAAAAACTCTCAATCAATACATTCTCACTAAGTTGGTGTTGCGGGCAAGAAATACACAATCTATTAAATCTATCCCAATAATCATGCAGAGGTTCATTTTCATCTTGCTGAATACTCATAATTTGTCTTCTTATTGACCTACTTATATTAGGAGGTTGATATTTCTCGAGAAATTTTTTTCGCATGCAATCCCAAGAAGTAATAGATCCAGACGAAAGATAAAACAACCAATCTCTAGCTAAATCATGTAATGTGAATGAGAATGCTCGAAATCTAATAATATCATCATCAATGTCATCGAAAGATAAAGTAGCACAAGCAAGATAAAATTCCGGAATATGTCTTTGAGCATCTTCATTAGAATTACCGTAAAATTTAGGGAGTATTTGGATAAAACCTGGATTAAGTTTAAAGGGCTTTTCCAAAGAAGGAAAAATTATACTCGTCGGTGTTTCACCAGAGGAAAGTAACTGCTCCCTTAAACTTTTCTCGGCTGCCCTAGTCATCTTATATAACTCGAAGTGTATCTGCTAAAAACAAGGGGGGAAACTAGTGAAGGGATAAAAATAACCAAAACAAAGTAAAAATAATAAAACAAAAAAAAAAAAAAATAATTAACTCACTAACTAAAATCTAAGATAATAAACAAGTAGTCCCCGGCAACGGCGCCAAAATTTGGTGCTTGTCGTTTTCGCACTCAAAATTAAATTTTTATTTTCGCTTACAAACTCTAACTAGCAAGTAGAAGGGTAAGTAAGGGTCGAACCCACAGGGACTAATGTACTATCCTAGATCGATGTAATTATTATATTATTTATAATTTATAATAGTAGGTATAGTTATATAACTATAAAGGGGGGTTTTGTTGAGGTGAATAATTTCTAATCTAGATTAAACTATTACAAAAGTAAACTAGACTAAACTAAAAGAAAAAAAAAACAAATAAATAACAACGATGTTTAATTCAAAATTAAACTTCTTATAACGAATTAATAGGAGACATGTAATTTTCTATAGATATTGGGTCAAATCATTGATTCACTTAATTAGTTATTGGATAGATTGATTAACTATTTAATCCCTTGTAAGCAAGTAAATTAAAAGTTTTATCTTTTTTACTCGTTAAACTCCGTTAACCGCGCAAGTTTAATCCTAATTAAATTAAATCGACTCAACCATGTAAGCACGAATCAAGTCAATAAATTTAATCGCTTTAAGAACACCAACACTTACGTCTTACAGAACCAGAAAGCTGCAACTCTATAAGACGGAATTATTACTCAAAATTCTAACAATAAAGATTAGACCAGTAAACTGCAACCTAATCAAAATTATTATCTATTAACAATAGATTTAAGAGAAAAATCTAGGTGATCAATCCAAATTGATAATCATAAATCACAAGGTTAATAATGAATTTCGAGTAAATACCCAATAACAATAATTAATCGTTAAACATAAAAATCCAATCTCATAGACCACAATATCAATAGTTAATTACACACTCCTATTGAAAAATTACTCCATATACTAAACATTAAAACAGTAAATAATAGGTAAAGATTAAGAAGGCTCATAAAAATCGGGTCAAAAATCGGATCGGATTGTTGTTCGTCGTGCGTTTGCTGCGTGCTCTGTTCTTCCTCTAATTCTTCCTCTCTCTCTCTCTCTCTCTCTCTCTCTCCTGTGTTTCTTTTTGTCTCTGGTGTGCTTGTGTGTCCGGCTCCTCTGTTCATCTTCCTCTTTTTATATATTTTTTTCCCATTTTTTTTCCTTATTATTCTCTTATGGACTTTCCATATCCTTTGTCCATTCAGCCCAATTTCTGAGTTGAATTCTATTAGTCTGATTTCGACCCATAAGACTTTGGATTTGGGTCTAACTTTATTCTACAAAGTCATCGGTCTTGGACTTAGCTTTCCAACGGATCTTATATCGCCCTATTCCGATATCGTATGTGTGAAATATCGTCGTCTTAAGACAGACCTACAAGCATAAATACGATTTTAGTAGTCTTCCGATCTTAACTTAAATGGGTCAATACTAATTACTTAAAATATACATTAAAACCCAATTTAATACGAAAAATAATATAATGCCGATAATAAATCAAAAGTTACTAAAGTTAACGTTTAGCTCAAATAATACAAAGACGACGTAGAAAATATAACATTAAAGGGGTGAAAATACGTATAAATATCGACTTATCAGTATCTCATATTCGATTATTGAATCGATATGGGATACTAGAGTGAAAAGAAGAGAAAATTGTTTTAAGTCGTCTTAAATTAACTATCGCGATATGAGTGGATTTCCTCCGCGTTTAATAATGTCAGAATTCTAGCGAATTGTATGACAATTATTTTAGCATCAATAGAAATCGCGTTAATTAGTTTATGTGACTAGATCGTTAGATTCGACATCTAATTATGAAATTAGCATCGAATCTAAGAGTTTGACGCTATGCTAGAATTGAAACACTTGATTCCCTACGCATCCTGACATCACAATTAATTCTTACGAATTGCTTGATGTCGGATCCGCATCAACGGGTTTCGACCCTTATCGAATAAAATACTTGTTTTGAAAATTGATTTTAGAATTGATGGAAATACGCGATAACGATGATGAAATAAGAAAATTATGGTTGATGTTAATTCGTCTCAACAATCAAGCAATCGGGGTGATGGGATAAGCGACCGGTAACGCTGTGTGCAGTACACTTGTATATTCGGGTTTCCTTATCCCACCATTACTCATACTCGACACGAATTGACGAATACTTTAATATTTTATACTAGTTATATTATTGATATTAGGACACGATAATAACGATAAAAAACGAGAAAGAGAGGAGAAAGGAAGAGGAAGGGTTTTGCACCCTCAACCTACATGTTCTTGTTCTCGGTATAGACTCGTCTAGTTGTGGCTTGCACGGGAGTGATCGAGATATGTAGGGTGAGTTGTGGTGGTTTGGGGTTTGCCTCCTAAGTACTAGGGTTAGGGCTTGAGTGTAGTATTAGGGTTTGATTAGGGTTGAATTAGGGTTGTAAAGTGTGTTTAGGGTTTGTAAAAGTTGTCTTAAATGTGTGTTGCATGGGGTTGCTTATATAGGCAAAGCCAAGGACCCCGGTTAGGGTTACTCGACCGAGTAACCATCTGACTCGGTCGAGTGGCTCAGCGTGCCTGCAGTCGGGCCTGAAAAAGGGCCCACTCGATCGAGTGGGTGGGGCACTCGATCGAGTGGCCCAGCTGGGTCGCGCGGGTCCATTGTTTTGGACTGTGACTTGGGTTTTTGATGGGTTTGTGTTTGACTTGGACTTTTGATGTTGTGAGGGGTTGTTTTATGTGTTTCAGAAACGACTTTGACCGGGGTTGATCCAATCGCTAAAAAGTCGGTTTTATTTTCGGTGTCGGTTTTGGCCCAAATTAGTCTTGTTTGACTCGGAACGGTTCATTGGGCCTAGATTTGAGGTCCGTTTTGTGAGATTTGTACTCCACAAGTGCTTAAGCAAACAACTAATGGTTTTGAGCCCATATCCGAGCGCGTAGAAACACGTTAGCGTTCGATCATCATCGGGTGTTTTTTTTGGAAACTACCATAGACACCTGGCAGTCAAAATGCGGGTGTCTACAGAGCCCCCACTCTGACTGAGGATTGGACAAGGCGAAAGTCAGAGTAGCCACCAGGTCAATCGAGGATTGAAACCTGGCGGACTTCCGGTCGGGTCGTTTATAGTCCATTAGACTCGCGTGAAGGGCGCGCCAGCCATAAGCTAGAAGTCATACCTAAGCTAATGACGATAACTCCGTGGGGAATTGGACTTGTCGCATAAGTCCTGGGTGCGCCTGTATGTAGACTCATCCCGTGCTATTCCGGGAAAATGCCACCTAGGGCTTTCCGCTGGGGAGGTAAAGTGGGTTTTATGTTCCTGCTTGAGTCGTACCTGTATAAGTCACATAAAATTTGCATGCAACACGTAGGTAGTAAAATGACTCGCGCTGGGGAAAATAAAATGATTTTTGAATTTTTTGAAAGTTTGAATTTATGAAAATTTTGGAATTGGCAATTTTTTGAAATTTTTGACTCCTAAAGAAATTAGGAAAGTTCGGGATGAATATTTTGTGCTAGTATCGGGACTAGGCTTGTGGGTTGATTCCGTTTAGGATTAGGAAATTTTTGTGATATGGAAAGATATGGAAAGAGTGTTATAGAACCAATACTATAAATACCCCTCCCTTGTCATTGATTTTCCTCACAATCTCATCCACAACTCCTCCCTTCTAAAAAGAAAGACTTCTTATTCTTCTCAAGAAAATAGGCATGGGAATCGACAGGTTAACTGTGATGCTGCTGGAATGGTCCCGACGTTTTAGGGACGGGGATAGGGTGGCTTTGAATCAGACGGGTATTAGTCAACTGTATACATTCCGTCAGATGCAAGTTGATCGCCACTTTCTGGATGCATGCTTGTCTTACTGGGATGACATATATCATGTCTTTGCTTTTTCCCGGGGCGAAGTCTGCCCTTTACCTGAGGAGATCGCTGCTATGGGAGGATGGAATCCGATACTTCGTCCTGCCGTCCCGTACTCAATCTATGACCCAGGGAGGAAGCTTCCAGAATTTCTAGGGCTTTCTCACAACGAGGTATCCCGTATGATGGAGGGTGATAATATTTCTCTGATCGACTTGGCTGAGAAATTTATGAATCCTCTCGATGTTCGGGTCAGACCGGCTTACAGCCGTAGGGCTTTTTCTTTCTGCATGGTCCATGTTTATGCTTTCGAAGGTCACATGGAATTGTTATCATGCATGGGAAACACCCGTCTTTTGACCGTAGTGGACTTGATGGAGACTGAACACAGCCCGGCTTAGCTGATCACGGGTGAAATCATCCAAGGATTGGATAATCGCAAGAGGAATTCGTCGGTCCGTCTCACTGGAAGTACCCGTTTGCTGCAAGTATGTTACTTTGCATTTTATTTTTCCCAATTTCTTGATTTTTTGATTTTTTGGCGACTTTTGCTACAGCAGTGGGCACTCGATCGAGTCACCTTGGCACTCGATCGAGTGCCTTCGTAAAAGCCCCCTGTTTGTGTTCAGGGGTACCACTCGATCGATTGTCCCAGGCACTCGACCGAGTACCCTAAGGCGGACGCCTATTTCGCCTCGGGAACTCATATTTTTGTTTCTTTTTTCAGATTTGGCTATATGAGAGGCTATTAGTGATAGATCCTCCTCTTGATGCGAGCAACTACCGTCATAACCAGGTGATGACGAGGAGGCGGGCCATTGACTTTTCTCGTCAGATTACGCAAAAGTACTGGGATGAGGTGTTGTCTTTTCACAGCGGCCCGTTGATTCGATGGGTGGTACCATGGTGGCCCATTTACCTTTGGACTGGCTTGGACCCGAGGGACAGAGCCCGTTATCAGGTAATACTATCTTTCAAGCAGACGGTTCATCTCTACCCGGATCGCATACTAAGGCAGTATGGATGGACTCAGCGAATCCCAGAAGTTGAAGCAGTTGTGAGTGACCCTACCCAACTGACCGATGTAATGTGCGACAATTGGATGCAAAGATGGTATACCCGGCACACTTGGCCCGTCTCCAAATCTCGTCACTCGACTTGGGTTTCAAGCTCTTACGTGGAGTGGACTAAAGCGGGTGATGCTAAAGCCCGAGATGCTCTGAAGGTTGATGAGGCTTTTGACCTGCTGCGAAGAGAGCAAGTTAAGGATAACAGGGGATTATTTGACGAAGGTGACACCCCGGCTACCATGGTCCGTCTAATGTCAGGTCACAAAAAGAAGACTAAGACTCAAGCTGAAGGGTCTAGTGCTAAAGGTGCTTGGGGGAAGGTGAGCCCCCAGACTGACTTGGAGAGGAGACTGGGCCCAAAACTAGTCGCGCAGGACCGACTTGGCCCACGGGATAGGCTACCCGAGCACGTGCGGGCTCGACTTGGACCAGAGACTGTTGCCGAAGACCCGTTGTCAAAAAACGGGTTCGAGCTAAGGAGGTTCCCCTTGTGATCCGGGAACGTTCGTCCCCACCCCGGCGACCTCGGGCTCCGCACAACCCAAAGGACAAAGGAAAGGGCAAGATGCCGGGATATTAGTCTCCTTTATTATTATTATTATTTGAGTATTATTATTATTTTTTTGTGTGATTTTTTGTGATTTGCCGTTTTTTTTGTAATTCCCGAGTTTGTCGGTTTTTTTTTAAAATAAAGACATATTAATGAATACTGTTCCCGTCTTTTCGTTTATTGCAGTGGTTGTACCCTTTTGAGGGGTTGCCTACGTATCCACAATCAGCGGAAACAAACCAAACGTAGTTCAAAATTGATTTGATTTTTTTTTTTGCAATTTTCGAAATACATCAAGACAATTAGTTCGAGATGTGCGACAGTAGAATAATTAATTCTAACTTATTGACTTGTCTGTAATTTTTGAAAATTTATAAAAAGACAAATTTTTATAAATTTTTGCAAATGACATTGAGATGGGGTTTAGGGGTAGTAGCGCTTCAGCTGGTCCAAGTTGGTTGGGTTGAAAATTCGTTCCCGTCCAAGTCTGTCAGCATCACCGCTCCTCCTGATAGGACCTTCTTGACTAAGTATGACTCAGCCCAATTGGGTTTGAATTTTCCCCTTGGGTCCACCGGCAGTAAGGCACGAACCGATTTTAAGACCAAATCCTCTTCTTTGATGTTTCTGGGCCTAACTCTTTTGTTGAAAGCCTGTTGGATCCTCTTTTGATATATTTGGATATTGTTGAGGGCCCGGGATTGTCGTTCGTAAAAAAGGACTAACGAATCGTATCGGGCTTGGACCCAATCTGCTTCAGGTACTTGGCTTTCAAGTAAAATCCTGAGGGATGGCACTTCTAGCTCAACCGGCTGGACTGCTTTCATTCCATATGTCAAATAATATGGAGTTGCTCCAGTTGCGGTGCGGATTGAGGTTCGATATCCCCATAGGGCAAAGGGTATTTTGTCGGGCCAGTCCCGGTAATTCTCAGCCATCTTTTTAAGTATGGTGACAATTGTTTTGTTAGCCACTTCTACCGCTCCGTTTGTTTGGGGACGGTAGGGAGAAGATGTATGCTTTTGAATTTTATATTTTGCTAGTAATTCGGTGGTTTCATCTTGAAAGTGGGTCCCGTGATCACTAATGAACTCGTGTGGGATCCCGTATCGGCATATGATCCTATTCTGGATAAATTTGGCCACGTGCTTGGCGTTCAAGACACGGTATGATTCGGCTTCGACCCATTTGGTGAAGTAGTCGATGGCCACTAGAATGAAGCAATGACCTCCCGTCCCGGAAGGGTGCACATTTCCAATTATATCAATACCCCATGTCGAAAATGGCCATGGTGATGTCATGTTATATAACAGAGAAGATGGCATATGCTGCACATAGCAAAGATCTGACAATTATGGCAGTGTTTGACGTATAATTGGCAGTCCGTTTCCATGGTATTTCAGTAATACCCGAGCCTCATGATCTTTCGAGCTAGCATATGGGCGTTCATATGCGGGCCATTTTCACCGTCGTGTACTTCGGCCATAACCTTTTCGGCCTGTATTTTATCGATGCATAGGAGGAGAGCCCCCTGCGCCGTTTTTTTGTATAATTGCCCGTCGTTCGTGCGAACAAATTAGGTTGCCAATCTTCGCAAGGCTTTCTTGGCCCGGTTTTTAGTTCCCGGGGGATATTTTCCCGTTGTCAGGTAGGTTAGGACTGACTGATACCAAGGTTTTGGGTCAGTTATCTCGATATCCTGGATGGCGTGTACATACGCCGGCTCGGACCGTCTTTCGATGCAGATTGGCATGCTAGTAAGATGGTCTGGTATATTTAGCAGGGATGCTAATTTGGAAAGTGCATCTGCGAATTGATTTTCTTCCCGGGGCAGGTACATATACTCTACCTTTTGGAATTGTTTCTCTAGAACCCTTACTCATGCTTGGTAAGCCACGAGATTGGCGTTCCGAGTTTTCCATTTTTGGAGCGCTTGATTGATGACCAGCGATGAGTCACCGTGGACTCGGAGGTTTGTTACCCCTAAATCAGTGGCGGCTTGTAACCCATGAATGCATGCTTCATACTCGGCCACATTGTTGGTCACGTCAAAGTCCAATTTGATGGATAATGGGGTGTGTTCCCCTCGCGGTGAGATTAACAGAATCCCGACCCCGAATCCTCGAAAGTTGGATGCCCCGTCAAAATACAAATCCCATGTATCGGTATCGGTGTGGAATATGTCTTCATCGGGGAAGGCCCAGGTATCGGTGTGCCCTTTTCAGATATCGGGCTATCGGCGAGGAACTCGGCTACTACCCGGCCTTTGATGGCTTTTAATGGTACAAACTTGAGGTCAAACTCAGCTAACATTAAAGTCCATCTGGACATCCTGCCATTGAGGATGGGCTTCTCGAAGAGGTACTTGATAGGATCCATTTTGGATAATACATGTACCTCGTGACTAAGCATGTAACGTCGGAGCTTTTTAGTGGCCCAAACCAGAGCTAGGCACGTCTTTTCGAGCATTGTGTATTTGCATTCATATTCGAGGAACTTTTTACTGATGTAGTAAATAGCCCGTTCTTCTGAATCGACTGTCTGGGCCAGCATAGCCCCCATGGCTGTGTCGGTCGTTGTTAAGTATAACGACAAAGGCAGGCCGGGTTGAGGTGGCATTAGTACCGGCAGAGCAGACAGAATCTCCTTGATTTTATCGAAAGCCGTTTGACATTTGTCGTCCCATAGTACTCGTTCTTCGATCTTTAGTTTTTTGAAAATGGGCTCACATACCATGGTTAGTTTTGAATTAAATCGGCTGATGTATTGGACTTTCCCGAGAAACCCCCTTATTTCTCTTTCGGTCTTGGGTGGTTGCATCTCGGTGATGGCTTTGATTTTGGCTTGGTCGACCTCGATGCCGCGTTGGCTAACGATATGGCCCAGTAATTTGCCTGATGTTACCCCGAAGCTGTATTTTTTAGGGTTTAGTCTCATGTTGTATTTGCGCAGTCGGGTAAAGAATTTTCTTAGGGCCGCAATGTGCCCACTCCGGTCTTTGAACTTAACGATCATATCGTCAACGTAGACCTCCACTTCTTTGTGCATCATGTCATGCAATAAAGTAGTGGCGGTCCGTTGATAAGTGGCCCCGGTGTTGATAAGCCCAAATGGCATAACAATGTAACAGTAAGTACTCCAAGATGTAATGAAGGTGGTCTTACTCATATCCTCTTCTGCCATCTTGATTTGATTGTATCCGGCATACCCGTCCATGAATGATAGAAGGGCATGTCGGCCGTGTTATCCACTAGTACGTCGATGTGGGGTAACAGAAAATCGTCTTTTGGGCTAGCCTTGTTAAGGTCCCGAAAGTCCACACATACCCGCACCTTGCCGTCCTTCTTGGGTACCGGCACGATGTTTGCGACCCGGTCTGGATATTCAGACACTTGTATAAAACCTGCTTTGAATTGTTTGTCTACTTTCTCTTTGACTTTGAGAGATCATTCGGGCTTCATCCTTCAAAGTTTATGCTTTACCGGTTTACACCCATCTTTGATGGGTATACGATGTTCAGCTATTTCCCGGTCTATTCTCGGAATGTCCTTGTAGGACCATGCAAAGACGTCCTTGAACACTTGGAGGAGGTCTGCGAATTGTTTTCTCTCCTCTGGATCTAAGGATAGGCCCAACTTAAGCATCTGGGGCTCTAAAGTGGTTCCCACATTGATGGACTCGGTTTCTTCGATTACCGAATCTTGGGACTCCCTTTGTTCGAGCTGCTCGATCAGATGTGGAGGTAAAGGTACCTGTTCGTCGGGCTTCTCAATGTCATTGCCTATAAAATCTTTGAAATTGAGAAAATTTTGGAAATAAGACAAGTCGTAAGCAGAACGGTTTTCTTTATTATTATTAATGGTAAATTTTGTGAAAAGCTCGAAAAGAGCGGCCATCTGATCGTTGGTCAGTGGCGGGATAGGGAGAGGTCTTGGGACAGGCCCCGAGACCTCAGTGGATAAGGGAAGAGGGGTTACAGACTCGACTCTAGCACCAGACCCTCTAGACTCGGACTCAGACTCCGACTCTGACTCTGTCTCAGACTCGGCATCCGGCATGTCTCCCTCGCCGGTGGTCAGCTTGTAGGTCCATCCTTGGCCATCAGTCCACTTGATGGTCTTCCTCCATACCCTTTTTCCTATGTCCGTACCAACTTCGGTGATCAGCTTTGTTGGGTCAAACCGATTGCTGCGGAGGATCAGATTGACCAGATCATCTTTTGGAGCGGGGACAGCCTTGTCTTCTCCAAATAGGAGCCTCAGCACGGGCTCGGAGTTGTTTTCCCCTTCCTTGGACTCAGCTTGAACAAGGGTGAATATATCATCAGGGATGAAATTGCATTCCCGAGCCGTTTTGGTCTCGGGATATGTGATAGTGGGTTGGTAGAGGCCCACTTGGATAGCTCCGAAAACTGGAGTGACAAAGTAGTCAGTTAACTTCGGGCTATAAGGGCCTATGTAAGTACCCTTGAAAATGTCGATGGCCTTGTGAATACCGGCCCGAACCACGTTTTCCGGGGTTATAGCATACCCCAATCTGAATTGTGATTCGCCATCATTTGGGACCTTAATGATCTTCCCAGCCGGAAGATGTGGCCTTGAGGTAGCCCCCGGTAAGTAGCCTAGATTCTGTAGCATCGTGTCGATGCTAGTAGTGAAGTAGGGCCTAAAGAGATACTCTTCTTCGATCATGCCCACGAAATCAAATCCTCGTGGGTCGGCCCGGCCCGTAGCGTTGCAGCTTGCCACGGTAATAGCAGTAGCCTCTAGTGTGATGACACCATCTTCAAGTGGCATCTTGATTTTCCGATGGAGAGTAGAGGAGACGGCCTTGTTTGCATGGATCCAAGGCCTTCCTTGTAGTAAATTAAAGGATGAGGTGACATCAATCACCTGAAACTCTAACTCTTTTTCGATTGGGCCCGTTATGATTTTCAGTTTAACGGCCCCGGCAACTGGCTTTGGGCTTCCGTCGAAAGCCTGAATAGTTTGCGCCGTCGGGGGGAGATAGTCGGCATCGGTGATGCCGAGGGCCTTAGCGGACCTTAGAGGTAGGACATTTACAGCAGACCCATCATCGATAAGGGTCATTGGGAGGTACTTCCCTCGGCAGATGACCGTGATGTAAAGGGCCAGATTATGATTTGGCCCGAATGATGGAAGATAAGACTCGAAGAAGGTTATAAGTGGGCCTTCTTCCTTGGACTTGCCCTTGAGATAAGGCATAATAGTGGCTACCATTTCAGTGGGGGTAACCTGTGAGTCGACCTTGATTTCATCGAGAGCCTTAGTCAGTACTTCTCGATGTGCTTGTGAGCTAACCAGTAGTTGCCATATGGTTAGATCAGCTCAGACCCTCTTCATTTGTTGGACCAAGACCGTGTCGTTGCTTGGTTCTTCGAGGGTAGGATCCGTCCTGGCAGGTTCAGTGACGGATGTAGGAATAGAACGCCCAGCTGCGACGAGGTGGTTGGTAGCTAAGGCTTTGGACTTAACTTTTCGAGCCTCTTCAATGGTGATGGGGACAGCTTCCCCGTTGGCTAAGTACATATCTTCCTCGTCATCGAACCATATCCCATTGATTTGTGAGATAAACGAAGAGATAAGGTGAGAACAGTCAATTACCTCACCGGTGAATATTGCGTGGGCACTGAACGGGTTTTCTTTGTTGCTCGGCTTGTCTCCGGGCAACGGGATCTTCCCGCTCTCGATCAAGTCCTGGATTAAATGCTTCAGTTTCCAGCACTTTTCAGTATCATGCCCATTACCACGATGATATTGGCAGTAGGCCTGGGCGTTATAACTTTTGGGCCTCTTCTCCACTGGAAGCTCGGGCATCAGGCCTATTGGTTGGATCAAACCCTTTGAAGATAGCCTTTGTAAGGCATAAGTATAGGTAGTCCCTATATCTGTGAATACTCGATTTGGTGTATTCTTTTTGGATGAGGTGTCAAGCAGATTTACCTCATCAAAGATACTACGAGTTGCAGCTGCAGGTGTGGGCTTGCTCGTGGATGAGCTTGCCCCTTGATAGCCCTTGGTGCAATCCCCTAGAAATTCTAACGTAATACAGTGGCGGAAACACAGTAGAGTTGAGATTAAAACACACTGACAAACTATATCTTATTAAAGAAATGGTAAGTCAATACAAATGCCTCTTTTTATAGAAGGGCTAAAAAGGAATTCTCCAAACAGGTTTATACAAATCCATAAATCGAATGAAGAAAGAGTAGGATCCACGCTACTCACTAGCTCACACCCAAAACCCTGCAGCAAATACCTGTCATGTTATAAACATAACAACCACGTCAGTGGGGAGTAACTCGGACGTTCTCCCAGCCATATTATATCATATGGAAAAAAAATAATAGTATTATTATACCAAAATAATTAAAATGGGAAAATATTAAAACGATATAATAAAATAAGTTTTCAGTAAAACTTAAAATATTGGAACAATAAAAACCGAACGAGTTTTCAGAAGAAAACATCAAATATTTGCCAACCTGCAAACCAAAATGTATCGATAATAATAAAAATATTCAAAATGGTGTTATGGATAGGAGTAGTGTAGACGGCTAGACTTTCACTAGGAGAGTACTAAAAACTAGCTTCGAGAACTTAGTTCAAACAAATCAAACTTCAGTCTCTAACTAGGCTACTTAACCATAATAGAGCGACGACTTATAAATGCGTGACCCTAGTTTAAGATAATGCACACCCCTCCTGGGATTACCTGTCTCCCAGTTCAACTTATGACGGCGACTTACTGCGAGGCCTAAGCTTAAGGTCAAAATGTACACAACTCCCGGGATACCTGTCACCCGGTTCAACAACCAATGTACCGATTCCTGATACACTAGCCTTATAGTTGATGGCAAAACCGTAAACCCTAGAATATATTACTCTAACCTCACATTTGTCCTTATTCCATAACTCCAAAACAGCCATTATCGATATATACAAAAGATATAATAATTATGAATAATATGAAGATAAAAGGAATAAACATTTATATTAAAAGGGAAACTTTCTATAAAGGGAAACTTACTAATTTTAGAAACTTGCTTAAGATAGAAAAATTGTTATAGAAAATACGTAAGTGATTAAAATAAGTGAAAAATATAAAAACAACGTTTCTAACGAAATTAACATTTTATTATTATCGTCGTTATCGCAACTTTAATATATTTCTAAATTCGTTACTCAAAAAATAAATAAAATATAATAAGTCAATATATAGTATTTTTATAAATAATTAAGAAATCGAGTTAAAATTATAAATTTTAGAAGAGAGATGTTTTAAGATAAACGATCTCAAAATTAATTGAGTCAACGAATTTTATAGATGAAATGAGATTTACAAAGTTTTTCAATATATTTTTAACAATTAGCTTTTATTAATAAATGATACGGATTTTAATAAAAATAGTCAATCGGAAACAAATAAGAAATTATTAGTGAGAATAGTCTCGACTAAAAATATATTTAAACAGAATCGACTATTTCTCATTTATTAGTATAAATCATAAAACGTTAATTAATTTATTAAACAAGTGTACAAATCTCGATTATAATATAAAAATACGATTTTGAGTTAAAATTATAAATTAACGAAATATGAAGAAAATATGAAATCGATATTATTTAGTTACTAGTGTCACGATAACCAACAAAATATTATAACGATTATAAATAATAAAATGATTAACGATTTATAAAATGATATCAAAAGTTATAAAAATATTAATAAGGCAAACGATTCAAAAAAAATTAATATAATATTTACAGCGAATAATAAATAGCTAAAATTTAGAAAACCGAAGTTAAAAGTATTTACTACATACTACTACTCAATCATACGATATAAAATCGAGTAACGTTCTAAAGTTACCTTGAGTCGATATCCGAACGAACTCGAACTCGTCCTTCTTGATCAATTCAAGCATCAAATTAGAAGAAATGTCATCTTTAAGCTCCAAGTTGCATTGTAGAATCAGTAGCCTTCTTATCGTGCTCCACCAAATAATCGTGTTTGACAAAAACAAAAGAAAAAGATAAAGGTCGGATTCGGGTATAACTGAAAAGCCCAAATAATGAGGAAAGATAAAACAGATGTAAACGGATTGGGATAAAACGATACTCAAACTCAAGAGAAGGGAACAACCATGGAACAAGAGTATTCGACACAAGACGAGAAGGGACGTTATGTGTCAAAAGGAAACCCGAAGGTTGAACTTAATCGAGTCGACTAGGCAACGTAACATTTATGAAATGTCAAGCCTTACGCACGAATAGGCAGCAGTATAGCAGTACAGCAGAAACATTAGAACAACGCATCAACGGAAGCAAACGGAACATCACAGATCGACACCGAACAACACAGCAATAGCGGAAAGAGGAAGAGCAAACAACAGCAAAAATAGGGAAGAATGAGAAGAGGAAAAGAAGTAGACAACAAACATAAACGCACAGTAGTAGTAGTGTAATCCTGGTACAGCAAAAACGAGGGACGAAACAGCAGCAGCGGGTCACAACCGGGAACAGCAAAACAACAAAATAGACGAAGAAGACTAACACAAGGAGGAGGAGAAGAGACAACAACAACACCAAACGTGACAACAGCAGCAAAACAGCCATCACAACAGCGGTAGAAGCACAGCACAGGACGAAATAGAAGATAAGAAAAGAAGAAAACGGAGAAGAAACAGCAGCTGCAGCATCGGAATATGAAAACAACAGTAGATAAAGAATAATTACATAAGAGAAGAGGATGGCAGCAAACTAGATGAGACGAGCGAGTAAGAGCAGAAACGAAGGCAGACAGGTACGGAAAAGCAGCAGAAAACGCAACAGCAAAGATCACCAGCGAAGAGGAAGAAGAGGAAGAAAAGAAGAAAGGAAAGAAGAGCATCATACTCAACACAAAACAACGAACAACAGGCCGCATAGCAGCAGTAATGAACCGAAGAGTAATAATAACAATTGACAGCAGCATCAAAACGGATAGCAACAAGATGAAGGAGAGAAGAAACAGCAGATCATTACCGCAACAGAAGCAGAACTTAGGAGCAGAACGCAGGAGCAGTACGCACCAGTATGCAGCAGCAGCAGAGCGTAGCAGCAACTAAGGACGAGAAGAAAGGATAGAATGAATGGGAAAAAAGGATGATAGAGAGGATGGGTTTAAAAAGAGATGTAGCGGTGGGATGAGGGAGAACGAAGAGGTGGTTCCAATCAGCACAATAAAATGGATTTTCTCAATATGAAGGGATAGGTGGAACGGTGGGTATAAAGAAGGGGGAAAGAATGTTAATACAAGTGGGATGAATTCATTCCACTAAAAAAAAGAGGTAAGTACTACGTACAGATAGAATAAGTGCCAGCACAACACGATTTCGAGACAATAAGTTGACTGACCCAAGAAATCAAATTAAAATCGAGTTAATAAAACTCAGAAATAATCGGGCCGTCAAATAAATTGAGTAAATAAAGCACTCGGTACGAAAACGAAGCTTAGAAATAAATAATTAGACGATCAAAAAGTATTTGCCAATAAATAATAAATTTTCGATAAAGTGAATTAAATTGATTTCTCGAGGAAGTGAAATAAATATTTTGACGAAACTTAAAATAAATGAATTTCGAGCCGAAAAATAGAAATTCGAGCTTAAATATAAATGAATAAAAAGAATTTAGAATTTAAATCGCCGAAATAGACTTTCGACTAAATTAAATTAAATGTGTAAAAAAAATCGAGACTGAAATAGAAATATGTTTTAAATTTAGTAAGAGTTTCCGAGACAAATAGAGTTTTAGGAGTTTGGAATGATTAAACAATAAATTTGTTTAATAATAATTTTAAGAATTACGAGTTAAATTGTAAAACTAAAAAATACGAATATAACTTTAATTTAATTTACTTTATAAAATCAGGGGTGTTACAATCTTCCCCACTAAAAGGAGTTTCGTCCTCGAAACTTGTAAAAAGGTAAGGATAGAATGGAAAACGAAGTTATATCATTTGAACAAATAGAGAATGCTTAACTCGCATCACAATCTCGGTTTTTTTTTTAAACAAAAATTACAACTTCAAACGTGATATGAAATCGAAATCAAGGATAAAATTTATTTTAAAAAGAGTTGGGCTCAATTCCCAAAGTTTAAAACAATTTAAATTAATAAAATCGCAAGTTAAAAATTATTTTATAAAATAATGACGGTAAATAATATTTGTAAACGAACACGAGGGAGAGAGTACCCAAATATTTTTAAAGCAACAGTAAGACGTTTTAATTAAGAAATTCGACAATCCTTTGTTTTAAGACCAAACCAAATTTGAGAAATCAAGTTTTGTAGTTAGTAAATAAGAATCGAATCAGTCGACAAACATTTTCAATAGCAGATTTAAAGTCTAACGACAATAAAACAAAAATTTAGACGGACGATGTTTATCGAAAATATTAAATCATTTTACATATTAATCTTATAAAAATCCAAAATATTTGTAATTATGAAAGTTTTCATAAAATCTCGTTCACGCGAAAATCAAAATTAAAATTTTGAATAATTTCGAAATACTTTAAAATAAATTATTAAGACCCTTTTGAAACATGACAAAAAATAAAACAAAAACGAAATACTAAGTCTTGAAATTTATAACTCAAAATGTTAAAATTTCATGAAAATCAAAATTTGTAGATTAGTCAAACTTTTCATAACATAAATTCAGGGAAATGAAGGAAAGATAAATATAGTCGAAGTCACCGACAAATCAAAACAAAAGTTTTCAAACCCGATAAAGAAGTCGAAAGGGATTGGTCGAAGAAGTAGTAGAATTAAAGAAAAGCTAAGGGAAGGAACGAAATTGGGAGTCAAACGGAGCTCTCAAGGAATTACAGAAGAAGTTAACCATCTCGAGATTCCCGGTACGACTCCTACAACACGGGTTCCTAATTTTCATCATATACGTTAAGTCCAATATTAGGCACTAGGTGGTACTATTGTTCACACAATCCCAAAAATGTCTTACGTAACTATCCAATCATTCAAACGACACGATACCGATCCACAATTGTTTTAAAATCTAATCTCAATAATTAAAATCTCAACGGCCATCACAACAAAACCAAACTCGCAATCGATAAAGCTCCTAAATCCAAAGTTCATAAGGTTCGAACTCGAGGTACATCCCAAATTTCTCGAGTAAGGAACAGTAAACAAGATCCACCAATTAACAATGTTCGGGCACAAAAATCCTAAAAAAAGATCACCAGCCTATTTATAATGCCACAAGTATAGAAATAGGGAAAGTACAACAAATCCTCAAACACGCTCAAACACTCACATCTTCAAACACGTCCTTCAACTAATGTTTCTGAGAATCTCATCAAATTTCATATCGTACCGTCGAATCCACCAAAATATTTATTAACTCACGAAGCCACAATCTCGTTGGCAGGGGCGGACCCAGAAATGAGATGTATCTAGGGCTAGATTTATGGACGGTTCAAATATGTTAGTAAAAAAAGTAATACCTGCAACATAGTATGGTATCAAATTGAGGTGAATAGTGACTACTTTAATAAAATTTTAGACGATCAATACAAAAATGTAATTTAAAATGATGTAACTAAAGATTAAGGCAAATGAATATGAAAAGAATATAACTATACTCCATGTAACCCAATGAAAGAATTAATGCCACTAGCCCACTACTACTCGCAACAACAAAAATAAATTGCAGCCAAGAGGATTCGAGCTTGGGTCTATTATATAGGAGACAGGCCAAAAACCACCCCCGCTCCATTGGATCTATGCTTTACACTTCACTTCAATTTTATTTGCCAAAAGCATCTCGGGCTATAGCCCACATAGCGGGTAGCTAGGTTCGCCCATGCTCGTTGGTCTAAGAGTTCTGAACGTAAATTCCATTAAAATGATTCGCATTAAGTATTCCTCAAAACAACGCAATCAATCCAACCTTTAATTGTGCAATATACTTTCCTTCTTCAAGGTTAAGAATAATTAATCCAAGTTTAGATCACTCAACTCCAAAGTTCATAGATTACAACCTTAAATAAGGATCAACGACCTAATTCTTTAGAAACACGGGTAATCTATGTCAACCAAAATTTCTAACAGTATTAATGAAAACCTATGATGGTACCACAACACTCACATTTTAAACAATACTCTATGATCCCAAATATTCACGATGCATCCATCAAATAAGCATTAGGTAAGAATCCAAAGTGATATTATTAGTTACACTTAGTTCGGTTCTAGGTTAGGCACTAGGTATCCATCAAATATGACATACTCTTACTACTCCAAAAGATCCAAAATAATCAAGTAACCTATAACCTAAGGTTCAATGTCTAAAGTATCATCCTAATTCCATCAATCAACAAATACCATCCAACTCAATCCTCAAAAATTTCTTACTTTCCTAGAAAATAGGGTAGAATCACTATCCTCAAATAAGGTAACAAGGGTTTACCAAACCTCAAACATCTATAACTCGGGGTTCACTAAGATAGAATCGGTCACACCAAAGAATCTCAAGAGGGAAGACGGAAAAATAAGAGAATTTATCAAAGATTTATCAGAAGAATGAAGACGAGAATATATAAGAGGAATTAGAAGAAGCAGAAGCAGGACGAAAGGAATCAATGATTCTAGATGATAAAGACCTAAAATGAGAAGGGAAAGTTCGGACCTCTAAGGTTCACGAGGGAACCAAAAGGATTACTTCATCTTCTTGTAGAGGAACGAGCACACAAGTCTGGGGTCGCTCCATCTGGATCTACTGCTGCATCATGGAACATGAATCTACTCTTGATCATCTAACCTGTAGCTTGAGCAAACTAAATTTGAGCTGAAAGGTCACCATTGTATCTTTCTTGGAGCACCAAGTTGTCCACTCGAGTTAGCAGGCATTGAGAGTTCTAAGCAGGTCTTGTCCCGATCTGGAGCAGCATCATATCAGCATCTTGTTCATTCATCTTCTTCCAGATAAAAGAAACAAATATTCAATGCTAGTCATTGAGTTACAAGAACAAATAACCCTAACAGTAAGTCCTTACTTTGGTTTCTACCCATCTCTCACTGATATTTTTTTTTTAAATGTTCAAATCATTTACGAGTATTTTTCCTAGAATCAGGTGTAAGCGTCGGGAGCAACAATGCTCTGATACCAACTGTAATCCCCTAGAAATTCTAACGCAATACAGTGGCGAAAACACTGTAGAGTTGGGATTAAAACACACTGACAAACTATATCTTATTAAAGAAATGTTAAGTTAATACAAAGGCCTCTTTTTACATAAAGGCTAAAAAGGAATTCTCCAAACTGGTTTATACAAATCCATAAATCGAATGAAGAAAGAGTAGGATCCACGCTACTTACTAGCTCACACCCAAAACCCTGCAGCAAATACCTGTCATGTTATAAACATAACAACCACGTCAGTGGGGAGTAACTCGGACGTTCTCCCAGCCATATTATATCATATGGAAAAAAAATAATAGTATTATTATACCAAAATAATTAAAATGGGAAAATATTAAAACGATATAATAAAATAAGTTTTCAGTAAAACTTAAAATATTGGAACAATAAAAACCGAACGAGTTTTCAGAAGAAAACATCAAATATTTGCCAACCTGCAAACCAAAATGTATCGATAATAATAAAAATATTCAAAATGGTGTTATGGATAGGAGTAGTGTAGACGGCTAGACTTTCACTAGGAGAGTACTAAAAACTAGCTTCGAGAGCTTAGTTCAAACAAATCAAACTTCAGTCTCTAACTAGGCTACTCAACCATAATGGAGCGGCGACTTATAAATGCGTGACCCTAGTTTAAGATAATGCACACCCCTCCTGGGATTACCTGTCTCCCAGTTCAACTTATGACGGCGACTTACTGCGAGGCCTAAGCTTAAGGTCAAAATGTACACAACTCCCGGGATACCTGTCACCCGGTTCAACAACCAATGTACCGATTCCTGATACACTAGCCTTATAGTTGATGGCAAAACCGTAAACCCTAGAATATATTACTCTAACCTCACATTTGTCCTTATTCCATAACTCCAAAACAACCATTATCGATATATACAAAAGATATAATAATTATGAATAATATGAAGATAAAAGGAAAAACATTTATATTAAAAGGGAAACTTTCTATAAAGGGAAACTTACTAATTTTAGAAACTTGCTTAAGATAGAAAAATTGTTATAGAAAATACGTAAGTGATTAAAATAAGTGAAAAATATAAAAACAACGTTTCTAACGAAATTAACATTTTATTATTATCGTCGTTATCGCAACTTTAATATATTTCTAAATTCGTTACTCAAAATATAAATAAAATATAATAAGTCAATATATAGTATTTTTATAAATAATTAAGAAATCGAGTTAAAATTATAAATTTTAGAAGAGAGATGTTTTAAGATAAACGATCTCAAAATTAATTGAGTCAACGAATTTTATAGATGAAATGAGATTTACAAATTTTTCAATATATTTTTAACAATTAGCTTTTATTAATAAATGATACGCATTTTAATAAAAATAGTCAATCAGAAACAAATAAGAAATTATTAGTGAGAATAGTCTCGACTAAAAATATATTTAAACAGAATCGACTATTTCTCATTTATTAGTATAAATCATAAAACGTTAATTAATTTATTAAACAAGTGTACAAATCTCGATTATAATATAAAAATACGATTTTGAGTTAAAATTATAAATTAACGAAATATGAAGAAAATATGAAATCGATATTATTTAGTTACTAGTGTCACGATAACCAACAAAATAATATAACGATTATAAATAATAAAATGATTAACGATTTATAAAACGATATCAAAAGTTATAAAAATATTAATAAGGCAAACGATTCAAAAAAAAATAAATATAATATTTACAGCGAATAATAAATAGCTAAAATTTAGAAAACCGAAGTTAAAAGTATTTACTACATACTACTACTCAATCATACGATATAAAATCGAGTAACGTCCTAAAGTTACCTTGAGTCGATATCCGAACAAACTCGAACTCGTCCTTCTTGATCAATTCAAGCATCAAATTAGAAGAAATGTCATCTTTAAGCTCCAAGTTGCATTGTAGAATCAGTAGCCTTCTTATCGTGCTCCACCAAATAATCGTGTTTGAAAAAAACAAAAGAAAAAGATAAAGGTCGGATTCGGGTATAACTGAAAAGCCCAAATAATGAGGAAAGATAAAACAGATGTAAACGGATTGGGATAAAACGATACTCAAACTCAAGATAAGGGAACAACCATGGAACAAGAGTATTCGACACAAGACGAGAAGGGACGTTATGTGTCAAAAGGAAACACGAAGGTTGAACTTAATCGAGTCGACTAGGCAACGTAACGTTTATGAAATGTCAAGCCTTACGCACGAATAAGCAGCAGTATAGCAGTACAGCAGAAACAATAGAACAACGCATCAACGGAAGCAAACGGAACATCAAAGATCGACACCGAACAACACAGCAACAGCGGAAAGAGGAAGAGCAAACAACAGCAAAAATAGGGAAGAATGAGAAGAGGAAAAGAAGTAGACAACAAGCATAAACGCACAGTAGCAGTAGTGTAATCCTGGTACAGCAAAAACGAGGGACGAAACAGCAGCAGCGGGTCACAACCGGGAACAGCAAAACAACAAAATAGACGAAGAAGACTAACACAAGGAGGAGAAGAAGAGACAACAACAACACCAAACGTGACAACAGCAGCAAAACGGCCATCACAACAGCGGTAGAAGCACAGCACAGGACGAAATAGAAGATAAGAAAAAAAGAAAACGGAGAAGAAATAGCAGCTGCAGCATCGGAATATGAAAACAACAGTAGATAAAGAATAATTACAGAAGAGAAGAGGATGGCAGCAAACTAGATGAGACGAGCGAGTAAGAGCAGAAACGAAGGCAGACAGGTACGGAAAAGCAGCAGAAAACGCAACAGCAAAGATCACCAGCGAAGAGGAAGAAGAGGAAGAAAAGAAGAAAGGAAAGAAGAGCATCATACTCAACACAAAACAACGAACAACAGGCCGCATAGCAGCAGTAATGAACCGAAGAGTAATAATAACAATTGACAGCAGCATCAAAACGGATAGCAACAAGATGAAGGAGAGAAGAAACAGCAGATCATTACCGCAACAGAAGCAGAACTTAGGAGCAGAACGCAGGAGCAGTACGCACCAGTATGCAGCAGCAGCAGAGCATAGCAGCAACTAAGGACGAGAAGAAAGGATAGAATGAATGGGAAAAACGAATGATAGAGAGGATGGGTTTAAAAAGAGATGTAGCGGTGGGATGAGGGAGAACGAAGAGGTGGTTCCAATCAGCACAATAAAATGGATTTTCTCAATATGAAGGGATAGGTGGAACGGTGGGTATAAAGAAGGGGAAAAGAATGTTAATACAAGTGGGATGAATTCATTCCACTAAAAAAAAGAGGTAAGTACTACGTACAGATAGAATAAGTGGCATCACAACACGATTTCGAGACAATAAGTTGACTGACCCAAGAAATCAAATTAAAATCGAGTTAATAAAACTCAGAAATAATCGGGCCGTCAAATAAATTGAGTAAATAAAGCACTCGGTACGAAAACGAAGCTTAGAAATAAATAATTAGACGATCAAAAAGTATTTCCCAATAAATAATAAATTTTCGATAAAGTGAATTAAATTGATTTCTCGAGGAAGTGAAATAAATATTTTGACGAAACTTAAAATAAATGAATTTTGAGCCGAAAAATAGAAATTCGAGCTTAAATATAAATGAATAAAAAGAATTTAGAATTTAAATCGCCGAAATAGACTTTCGACTAAATTAAATTAAATGTGTAAAAAAAATCGAGACTGAAATAGAAATATGTTTTAAATTTAGTAAGAGTTTCCGAGACAAATAGAGTTTTAGGAGTTTGGAATGATTAAACAATAAATTTGTTTAATAATAATTTTAAGAATTACGAGTTAAATTGTAAAACTAAAAAATACGAATATAACTTTAATTTAATTTACTTTATAAAATCAGGGGTGTTACAATCTTCCCCACTAAAAGGAGTTTCGTCCTCGAAACTTATAAAAAGGTAAGGATAGAATGGAAAACGAAGTTATATCATTTGAACAAATAGAGAATGCTTAACTCGCATCACAATCTCGGTTTTTTTTAAACAAAAATTACAACTTCAAACGTGATATGAAATCGAAATCAAGGATAAAATTTATTTTAAAAAGAGTTGGGCTCAATTCCCAAAGTTTAAAACAATTTAAATTAATAAAATTGCAAGTAAAAAATTATTTTATAAAATAATGACGGTAAATAATATTTGTAAACGAACACGAGGGAGAGAGTACCCAAATATTTTTAAAGCAACAGTAAGACGTTTTAATTAAGAAATTCGACAATCCTTTGTTTTAAGACCAAACAAAATTTGAGAAATCAAGTTTTGTAGTTAGTAAATAAGAATCGAATCAGTCGACAAACATTTTCAATAGCAGATTTAAAGTCTAACGACAATAAAACAAAAATTTAGACGGACGATGTTTTTCGAAAATATTAAATCATTTTACATATTAATCTTATAAAAATCCAAAATATTTGTAATTATGAAAGTTTTCATAAAATCTCGTTCACGCGAAAATCAAAATTAAAATTTTGAATAATTTCGAAATACTTTAAAATAAACTATTAAGACCCTTTTGAAACATGACCAAAAATAAAACAAAAACGAAATTCAAAGTCTTAAAATTTATAACTCAAAATGTTAAAATTTCATGAAAATCAAAATTTGTAGATTAGTCAAACATTTCATAACATAAGTTCGGGGAAATGAAGGAAAGATAAATATAGTCGAAGTCACCGACAAATCAAAACAAAAGTTTTCAAACCCGATAAAGAAGTCGAAAGGGATTGGTCGAAGAAGTAGTAGAATTAAAGAAAAGCTAAGGACAAAATCAAACATTTGTATGTGAATGGCCTGTGGCATGGGTCTCGATCCTGCTATAGGATCTCGGAGGGCTATGAGGCAATTCGGGTCCACAACCCGATTGTGCCTTGGGCTCGTCTCGTCTGGAGTGGATGGAGCATTCCTAAACACAGTTTCATTTCTTGGCTCGTTTTTAGGCGTGCTCTAAACACTAGGGTTAATCTGGTTAGATTTGGGGTTGCTGATTCTGACCGATGTTTGTTATGTGACGCCCATGAGGAAAGTCTTGATCATTTGTTCTTTGAGTGCGAGTGGAGCTCCAAGGTTGTCAAAGGCCTAAGCGAATGGATGTCGAAACGAATCCCTTCAAATGGTGCGCTTACTTGGGCTTGCAAGGTGCAGGGTACCAAACTGCAATGTAATGTGGTCCGTGCACTTTTCAATGCCATGATATATCACGTGTGGAGACAACGCAACCTGTGCAGAATTGAAGGCTCAGTGCAGTGTCCGCAACTAGTAGTTAAAATGATTAAAATGGAAGTTCGGAATAGGATTAATGTCATGATTAAATACCCGTTACGGGCTAGTGATGCGAGATGGCTACATAATTTGATGTAGTCATTCATTTGTACATTGATCATCATTTTTTAATATATTCTTACCTTTTACCAAAAAAAAAAAACTAAGGGAAGGAACGAAATTGAGAGTCAAACGGAGCTCTCAAGGAATTACAGAAGAAGTTAACCATCTCGAGATTCCCGGTACGACTCCTACAACACGGGTTCCTAATTTCCATCAAATACGTTAAGTCCAATATTAAGCACTAGGTGGTACTATTGGTCACACAATCCCAAAAATGTCTTACGTAACTATCCGATCATTCAAACGACACGATACCGATCCACAATTGTTTTAAAATCTAATCTCAATAATTAAAATCTCAACGGCCATCACAACAAAACCAAACTCGCAATCGATAAGGCTCCTAAATCCAAAGTTCATAAGGTTCGAACTCGAGGTACATCCCAAATTTCTCGAGTAAGGAACAGTAAACAAGATCCACCAATTAACAATGTTCGGGCACAAAAATCCTAAAAAATGATCACCAGCCAATTTATAATGCCACAAGTATAGAAATAGGGAAAGTACAACAAATCCTCAAACACGCTCAAACACTCACATCTTCAAACACGTCCTTCAACTAAGGTTTCTGAGAATCTCATCAAATTTCATATCGTACCGTCGAATCCACCAAAATATTTATTAACTCACGAAGCCACAATCTCGTTGGTCTAAGAGTTCTGAACGTAAATTCCATTAAAATGATTCGCATTAAGTATTCCTCAAACCAACGCAATCAATCCAACCTTTAATTGTGCAATATACTTTCCTTCTTCAAGGTTAAGAATAATTAATCCAAGTTTAGATCACTCAACTCCAAAGTTCATAGATTACAACCTTAAATAAGGATCAACGACCTAATCCTTTAGAAACACGGGTAATCTATGTCAACCAAAATTTCTAACAGTATTAATGAAAACCTCTGATGGTACCACAACACTCACATTTTAAACAATACTCTATGATCCCAAATATTCACGATGCATCCATCAAATAAGCATTAGGTAAGAATCCAAAGTGATATTATTAATTACACTTAGTTCGGTTCTAGGTTAGGCACTAGGTATCCATCAAATATGACATACTCTTACTACTCCAAAAGATCCAAAATAATCAAGTAACCTATAACCTAAGGTTCAATGTCTAAAGTATCATCCTAATTCCATCAATCAACAAATACCCTCCAACTCAATCCTCAAAAATTTCTTACTTTCCTAGAAAATAGGGTAGAATCACTATCCTCAAATAAGGTAACAAGGGTTTACCAAACCTCAAACATCTATAACTCGGGGTTCACTAAGATAGAATCGGTCACACCAAAGAATCTCAAGAGGGAAGACGGTAAAATAAGAGAATTTATCAAAGATTTATCAGAAGAATGAAGAGGAGAATATATAAGAGGAATTAGAAGAAGCAGAAGCAGGACGAAAGGAATCAATGATTCTAGATGATAAAGACCTAAAATGAGAAGGGAAAGTTCGGACCTCTAAGGTTCACGAGGGAACCAAAAGGATTACTTCATCTTCTTGTAGAGGAACGAGCACACAAGTCTTGGGTCGCTCCATCTGGATCTACTGCTACATCATGGAACATGAATCTACTCTTGATCATCTAACCTGTAGCTTGAGCAAACTAAATTTGAGCTGAAAGGTCACCATTGTATCTTTCTTGGAGCACCAAGTTGTCCACTCGAGTTAGCAGGCATTGAGAGTTCTAAGCAGGTCTTGTCCCGATCTGGAGCAGCATCATATCAACATCTTGTTCATTCATCTTCTTCCAGATAAAAGAAACAAATATTCAATGCTAGTCATTGAGTTACAAGAACAAATAACCCTAACAGTAAGTCCTTACTTTGGTTTCTACCCATCTCTCACTGATATTTTTTTTTTAAAATGTTCAAATCATTTACGAGTATTTTTCCTAGAATCAGGTGTAAGCGTCGGGAGCAACAATGCTCTGATACCAACTGTAGTCCCCTAGAAATTCTAACGCAATACAGTGGCGAAAACACTGTAGAGTTGGGATTAAAACACACTGACAAACTATATCTTATTAAAGAAATGGTAAGTCAATACAAAGGCCTCTTTTTACAAAAGGCCTAAAAAGGAATTCTCCAAACAGGTTTATACAAATCCATAAATCGAATGAAGAAAGAGTAGGATCCACGCTACTCACTAGCTCACACCCAAAACCCAGCAGCAAATACCTGTGATGTTATAAACATAACAACCACGTCAGTGGGGAGTAACTGGGACGTACTCCCAGCCATATTATATCATATGGAAAAAAAATAATAGTATTATTATACCAAAATATTTAAAATGGGAAAACATTAAAACGATATAATAAAATAAGTTTTCAGTAAAACTTAAAATATTGGAACAATAAAAACCGAACGAGTTTTCAGAAGAAAACATCAAATATTTGCCAACCTGCAAACCAAAATGTATCGATAATAATAAAAATATTCAAAATGGCGTTATGGATAGGAGTAGTGTAGACGGCTAGACTTTCACTAGGAGAGTACTAAAAACTAGCTTCGAGAACTTAGTTCAAACAAATCAAACTTCAGTCACTAACTAGGCTACTCAACCATACTAGAGCGGCGACTTATAAATGCGTGACCCTAGTTTAAGATAATGCACACCCCTCCTGGGATTACCTGTCACCCAGTTCAACTTATGACGGCGACTTATTGCGAGGCCTAAGCTTAAGGTCAAAATGTACACAACTCCCGGGATACCTGTCACCCGGTTCAACAACCAATGTACCGATTCCTGATACACTAGCCTTATAGTTGATGGCAAAACCGTAAACCCTAGAATATATTACTCTAACCTCACATTTGTCCTTATTCCATAACTCCAAAACAGCCATTATCGATATATACAAAAGATATAATAATTATGAATAATATGAAGATAAAAGGAATAAACATTTATATTAAAAGGGAAACTTTCTATAAAGGGAAACTTACTAATTTTAGAAACTTGCTTAAGATAGAAAAATTGTTATAGAAAATACGTAAGTGATTAAAATAAGTGAAAAGTATAAAAACAACATTTCTAACGAAATAAACATTTTATTATTATCGTCGTTATCGCAACTTTAATATATTTCTAAATTCGTTACTCAAAATATAAATAAAATATAATAAGTCAATATATAGTATTTTTATGAATAATTAAGAAATCGAGTTAAAATTATAAATTTTAGAAGAGAGATGTTTTAAGATAAACGATCTCAAAATTAATTGAGTCAACGAATTTTATAGATGAAATGAGATTTACAAAGTTTTTCAATATATTTTTAACAAGTAGATTTTATTAATAAATGATACGGATTTTAATAAAAATAGTCAATCGGAAACAAATAAGAAATTATTAGTGAGAATAGTCTCGACTAAAAATATATTTAAACAGAATCGACCATTTCTCATTTATTAGTATAAATCATAAAACGTTAATTAATTTATTAAACAAGTGTACAAATCTCGATTATAATATAAAAATACGATTTTGAGTTAAAATTATAAATTAACGTAATATGAAGAAAATATGAAATCGATATTATTTAGTTACTAGTGTCACGATAACCAACAAAATATTATAACGATTATAAATAATAAAATGATTAACGATTTATAAAACGATATCAAAAGTTATAAAAATATTAATAAGGCAAACGATTCAAAAAAAATTAATATAATATTTACAGCGAATAATAAATAGCTAAAATTTAGAAAACCGAAGTTAAAAGTATTTCCTACATACTACTACTCAATCATACGATATAAAATCGAGTAACGTCCTAAAGTTACCTTGAGTCGATATCTGAACGAACTCGAACTCGTCCTTCTTGATAAATTCAAGCATCAAATTAGAAGAAATGTCATCTTTAAGCTCCAAGTTGCATTGTAGAATCAGTAGCCTTCTTAGCGTGCTCCACCAAATAATCGTGTTTGACAAAAACAAAAGAAAAAGATAAAGGTCGGATTCGGGTATAACTGAAAAGCCCAAATAATGAGGAAAGCTAAAACAGATGTAAACGGATTGGATTAAAACGATACTCAAACTCAAGATAAAGGAACAACCATGGGACAAGAGTATTCGACACAAGACGAGAAGGGACGTTATGTGTCAAAAGGAAACCCGAAGGTTGAACTTAATCGAGTCGACTAGGCAACGTAACGTTTAGGAAATGTCAAGCCTTACGCACGAATAGGAAGCAGTATAGCAGAAACAATAGAACAACGCATCAACGGAAGCAAACGGAACATCACAGATCGACACCGAACAACACAGCAACAGCGGAAAGAGGAAGAGCAAACAACAGCAAAAATAGGAAAGAATGAGAAGAGGAAAAGAAGTAGACAACAAGCATAAACGCACAGTAGCAATACTGTAATCCTGGTACAGCAAAAACGAGGGACGAAACAGCAGCAGCAGGTCACAACCGGGAACAGCAAAACAACAAAATAGAAGAAGAAGACTAACACAAGGAGGAGGAGAAGAGACAACAACAACAACAACACCAAACGTGACAACAGCAGCAAAACGGCCATCACAACAGCGGTAGAAGCACAGCACAGGACGAAATAGAAGATAAGAAAAAAAGAAAACGGAGAAGAAATAGCAGCTGCAGCATCGGAATATGAAAACAACAGTAGATAAAGAATAATTACAGTAGAGAAGAGGATGGCAGCAAACTAGATGAGACGAGCGAGTAAGAGCAGAAACGAAGGCAGACAGGTACGGAAAAGCAGCAGAAAACGCAACAGCAAAGATCACCAACGAAGAGGAAGAAGAGGAAGAAAAGAAGAAAGGAAAGAAGAGCATCATACTCAACACAAAACAACGAACAACAGGCCGCATAACAGTAGTAATGAACCGAAGAGTAATAATAACAATTGACAGCAGCATCAAAACGGATAGCAACAAGATGAAGGAGAGAAGAAACAACAGATCATTACCGCAACAGAAGCAGAACGTAGGAGCAGAACGCAGGAGCAGTACACACCAGTATGCAGCAGCAGCAGAGCGTAGCAGCAACTAGGGACGAGAAGAAAGGATACAATGAATGGGAAAAACGAATGATAGAGAGGATGGGTTTAAAAAGAGATGAAGCGGTGGGATGAGGGAGAACGAAGAGGTGGTTCCAATTAGCACAATAAAATGGATTTTCTCAATATGAAGGGATAGGTGGAACGGTGGGTATAAAGAAGGGGGAAAGAATGTTAATACAAGTGGGGGATGAATTCATTCCACTAAAAAAAAGAAGTAAGTACTACGTACAGATAGAATAAGTGGCAGCACATCACGATTTCGAGACAATAAGTTGACTGACCCAAGAAATCAAATTAAAATCGAGTTAATAAAACTCAGAAATAATCGGTCCGTCAAATAAATTGAGTAAATAAAGCACTTGGTACGAAAACGAAGCTTAGAAATAAATAATTAAACGATCAAAAAGTATTTCCCAATAAATAATAAATTTTCGATAAAGTGAATTAAATTGATTTTTCGAGGAAGTGAAATAAATATTTTGACGAAACTTAAAATAAATGAATTTCGAGCCGAAAAATAGAAATTCGAGCTTAAATATAAATGAATAAAAAGAATTTAGAATTTAAATCGCCAAAATAGACTTTCGACTAAATTAAATTAAATGTGTAAAAAAAATCGAGACTGAAATAGAAATATGTTTTAAATTTAGTAAGAGTTTCCGAGACAAATAGAGTTTTAGGAGTTTGGAATGATTAAACAATAAATTTGTTTAATAATAATTTTAAGAATTACGAGTTAAATTGTAAAAGTAAAAAATACGAATATAACTTTAATTTAATTTACTTTATAAAATCAGGGGTGTTACACTTAGTAGAGGCCTTAGTCAGGCTCTCTAACCTTAAGTCGTCCTCGATCCTTGTACCCATTTCAGTTAGGGTAGCAAAATTAGGGATAACAGCATACCGGAGATGGACCCGGTAGGAAGGGAGGAGGTTCTTGACAAACGCCTCCACTAGCACTTTCTCGCTGGGCTTATCAACCAGCTTCACACTCTCGGCCCGCCATCTTTGTAGATATTTAGCGAACCCTTCTTTGGGCTCCTGGGCCATCACTTCCAGAGTACACATTGTAGTCTGGATCTCGGTATTATCAGCGTAATTCCGAGCAAATTCGGTTGCCACATCATCCCAAGTTTTGTATTTCTTGGAATCGAGCCTGTAGTACCAGGCCTTAGGATGCTTCTCCAGGGAGGAAGAGAACAAATGTGTAAACATGGTGGACTTCACCCCCTTGACAGCCATAAAATCTTTGAAAGCCCGGATGTGGTGGACCGGGTCCTCGGTTCCCTCAAACATAGGAATTCCCCTAAGGTTGAGGTTAGCAGGTAGCTCGTCATTCAAGGGTGAATAGGAACGAGCAATTTTGGTGTGGATCGAGTTGTTCGTTGACAGGTGAACTTGTTCCTCGAGCCTGCGGACAGCGCTGACTAGTTCAGCTATGGGCCCAGTGGGCTCCGATCCAGGAGGAGGAATTCTCTTCTCCATTGCGCCCACACGAGTGGCGAGTGCCTTTTGATCCTTCTGGATGGCAGTCAATTGGGCTTCGATCTTCTCTAGGGCATCCTTGAATATGTCCATCTTGCGTTGATATCTGGTTTCGGGTGGCCTGTCTGTAAGAACACCGCGTAATCAGAAACTAGCCCGAATCCCGGAATAGAAAGTACTTCCCGAACAAGACTAAAAGGGAAATGACTCGAGAAAAGACACCTAGACGGGTGACTTGTGAAAAGTGGACCTTCCTTAGGATTTGGCGGATGGGCCTAGTCCTGTTCGAAGGAAGGTTCACGTGAGACATCCCCAGACTTTTGACTCGATTGTGCAAACGGGCCCTCCTTTGTAGGAGTTTGTCCTACGTAGGTGGGCCTTTCCTTAGTCTAATAAGGCGAACTGGGATAGGGAAGAAACTCGTGATGTAAGATCGACAGAGTTTCGACGCTAAAGACCTTGACAACTTACGACATGACCCAACACTGCTAAATACGGGGAGTCCTAAGAAGAGGAAGATTTTGAAAATGGATTGTTTTTGAAGAGAGCCCGAGAGAACTCGGTGGAGGGCCCAATTTTCGAAAGAAAACGAAAAGATTATTGGGCCACGGGTTCTGAAAGTTCGAAAGTAATTTTGAGTTTTGAATTGGGCAGCATACCGTCTAGAAAATTGGCTATTTAGAGTAAAATCATAAGTCCTAAATTCGGCATGCGACCCGGGTTTTGAAAATTGAATATCTTGAAAAAATGTAATTTTTGAAAAGAGTTGACGGTTTTTGAAAATGACACGGAAACCAAATAGCACGTAGTCATACAAGCATTATAACGACGCCATGTATGCTTTACACTAAGTCTCGGTCGGTCTAGAGGGTCTATACCAGTGTACATAGTCTAGACGTTGATCGGGACGGACTCTCTAAGTCGTGTTGAGCTTAGAACATGCCGCAAACCCACTCGAATCGACTATGGACACCTTTTGACATATCCATATTGGAGTACATCAACGGTATAGTGGGACGTCGGTGACCAGTACCGGCCCGGGAAAATATGGGTTATGCATGAACCGTAAAACTAAAACGCGTATTGTACTAGTCAAACGATTTCTATTCGAGTCTAACCCTGAGGATGCCGATGGTAAATCACGCATCAGTTATTCCCCAGCGGAGTCGCTAAATTGTGGACATGATGTAGGTCCACCCCGACGCGGCCACGCGCGGGTTTGGTGAGGCGAATGAATCTCCATATGAAAACGGATCGAATGGAAATTTAAATCGAAGTGGAGTCCACGAAGGACACCCAACCCCGCCCGCACATTGGCGGCCTCTACTAAGATATCGAAAGACTCTCTAATACGCGCGTTAGTTAAATGGTGAAAATGCTTATGCAAACATTGTTTTCCCTAAGCATGTGAGAAGTTGAAAGGGTTTCTATGTCGATTTAATGCAATTAATTCTAACGTCAAAGTTGAATTTTAGCATGTGGGTTCATTTTAGTACAATAAAATAAACACAATAAATCAACAAGAAAAGACAAACGGTTAGTAACGGTTTGCGAATAATATGGAATGAAATGGGATAATGTAAATATGACGATGCATGGTTTGAAAGGATGATGTTTCACGTGATAGATTAGGTAAGTGTTTGACCTAAGTCATACAAAACGGTTAACGAGACTTGAATACTATTGTAGGACTCACGGCTTTGTCGTGATAAGGGGCTCGACCGAGTGGACCTCTGAAAAGCGTTCTGTCCAGGTTTTGGGACCCTACTTGTAGACATGACATAGGTCCACCCCGACGCGGCCACGCGCGGGTTTGGGGAGGCGAATGAATCTCCATATGAAAACGGATCGAATGGAAATTTAAATCGAAGTGGAGTCGCCACCGAACTTTGTGGGAGTTCGGGCCCGTTCGAACCCACTCTATGTCGTAGTGGGCCGTGTACAAAATACGGCCCATTTCCGATGTCAGAGCTTATTGGGTTCGTCCCTTAGCATTTGATACCGATACCGACATTATCGGATATCGTGTATTGAATGACTCTCGTGCGCCAACGGTTTCGGGCATCCGGAAACCGAGGTTCTGAGTAAGGGGTGGGGGTACGTGTTGGGAAGCCCACGAAGGACACCCAACCCCGCCCGCACTAGCGGCCTCTACTAGGATATCGAATAACTTTTGAATACGCGCGTTAGTTAAACGGGAAAATGATATGCAAAGATTATTTTCCCTAAGCGTGTGAATGGAATTGAAAGGGTTTCTACGTCAATTTAACGCAATAAATTCTAACGTCAAAGTTTAATTTTAGCATGTGGGTTCATTTTAGTACAATAAAATAAACAACCAAAATTGACAAGAGAAACAAGAAACGCGTTAGTAACGATATAACGGTTTATGAAATATTGAAATTTTTAGAATGGTGCTAGCGAGTTAATGCATGGTTTTGAAAAGGTGTTTCACGTGATAGATTAGGCACGTGTTGACTTAAGTCACGAAAAACGATTAACAAGACTCGAAAGTGATTTGTAGGACTCACGGTTTAACGTGATAAAGGGGCACTCGACCGAGTGGACCTCTGAAAAAGGTTATGTCCGGATTTTATGACCCTACTCGACCGAGTTATTGACTAACTCGACCGAGTACGTCGCCACTCGACCGAGTCACTATGAGACTCGACCGAGCAGAGGTCGTAAAAGACATTCTGTCACGTATTATGGACCCTACTCGACCGAGTTATTGACGAACTCGGTCGAGTACGCTGCCACTCGATCGAGTCACTATGAGACTCGACCGAGTGGAGGTCGAAAGAGCATTCTGCTCGATTTTTATGATGTCACTCGATCGAGTGGCGTAGGCACTCGGTCGAGTGGCACCTGTATGAACCAGGTTCGCTTGCAATTTTGTTGTCGATTTCGAAATTGCTTTTGATTTTGACGATTTGATGAGTTGGGCATAAATATTGCGGAATTCATGCTCAATTCTGAAATTACATACTCGCTGTATCCCATATTCGATTATTGAATCTATATGGAATACTAGAGTGAAGATAATAGAAAATTAATTTAAGTCGCCTTAAATTAACCACCACGATATGGTAGATTTCCTCCGCGTTTAATAATGTCGTAATTCTAATGAATTGTATTGACAATTATTTTAGCATCTACGAAAAATCGCATTGGTTAACTTATGTGACTAGATCGCTAGATTCGACGTCCAGTTATGAAATTGGTATCGAATCTAATAGATCAACGCTTGAATTATAAGGCTTGATTCCCTCGGCTTTTCCGACATCGAAATAAATCTCTAGGGATTGTGATGCCAGATCCGCGTCAACGGGTTTCGACCCTTAAAAATATGGGTTTTGAAGAAGGTTTTTAGAAAATCGATGCAATATGCGACGTAAACGGAAATAAACGAATTATGGTTGAAATTGACCCGTTTCAATAGTCAAATGCTAGGGTGTCAGGATAAGCGACCGACAATGCTGTGTGCAGTACACTTGTATATTCGGGTTTCCTTATCCTGACATCCTTCGCACTCGACACAAATCGATGATTATTTTAATGTCTTTTGATATTAATGATATTAGCGATATTAGTATGCGAATAAAATAAATAAAAAAAGACAACGACGACGACAAAACGACGTACGACGCGAGAAGAAAAGAGAAAAGGGAAGAAACGGGGTTTTGACACCCTCAACCTACATGTTCCTTATGCTCGGACTGGACTCATAGTGGCGGCTTGCACGGGAGTTTCGAGTATGTAGGCTAAGTTGTGGTGGTTTAGGTTTGCCTCCTAGGTACTAGGGTTAGGGCTCGAGTGTAGTATTAGGGTAGAATTAGGGTAGAATAATTTGATGTTGATTAGTTGTGAAACTAGAGTTTCAAAAGGTTGTAAAATATTGTGTTGCATGGGGTTGCTTATATAGGCAAAGCCTAGGCACCCGGCTAGGGTTACTCGACCGAGTAAGCTGCTAACTCGGTCGAGTGGCCCAGTGCATTAGCCGTCGGGCTTGAAATAGGCCCACTCGATCGAGTGGGTGGGGCACTCGATCGAGTGGCCCAGTTGGGTCGTGCGGGTCCATTGTTTTGGGCCGTGACCTGGGTTTTTGTATGAGTTTGTGTTTGACTTGGACTTTTGATGTTGTGAATGGTTGTTTTGTATGTCTCGGAAACGACTTTGACCAGAGTTGACCCAATCGTAAAAAAGTCAGTTTTATGTCCGGTGTTGGTTTTGGCACAAATTAGTCTTGTTCGACTCGGAACGATCCGCTGGGCCTGGATTTGAGGTCTGTTTTGTGAGATGTGTACTCCATAAGTGCTTTAGCCAACAACTAATGGATTTGAGCCCATATCCGAGCGCGTAGACACATGTTAGCGTCCGATCATCATCGGGTGTTTTTTGGGAAACTACCATAGACACCTGGCAATCAAAATGCGGGTGTCTACACAGCCCCCACTCTCACTGAGGCTTGGACAAGGCAAAAGTCAGAGTAGCCACCAGGCCAATCGAGGATTGAAACCTAGCGGACTTCCGGTCGGGTCGTTTGTAGTCCATTAGACTTGCGTGAAGGGCTCGCCAGCCACAAGCTAGAAGTCATACCTGAGCTAATGACGATAACTCCGTGGGGGAATTGGACTTGCCACATAAGTCCTGGGTGCGCCTGTATGTAGGCCCATTCCGTGAAATGCTGCCGTTGGCTTCCGCTGGGGAGATATAGTGGGTTGCACGTCCCTGTTTGAGTCGTATCTGAACAAGTCACATAAAATGCATGCAACACGTAGGTAGTAAAATGACTCGCGCTGGGAAAAATGATTTTTGAAATTTTTAAAAGATTGGATTTTTGAAATTTTTAAATTTTTAAATTTTTGACTCCCAAAGAATTTTAGGAAAGAAATTTGCAGTTTAAATAGACCAAAATTTGACCTTGTCGAAAAGGATTTTCTCAAATGGCTAAGTTTTGCAAATTTCAAAGTGGAATTTGAAGAGAGAGGCCTACCGACAGACTCGACTCTGGACTTGACCGGACGAGTTGACAGACACGACTGGACTCTCGAGGGGTTGGACCGTGACTCGGTAGGGGGATGGGCCACCTAAGATGACGAGGCTCTAAATTTGCGCTATTCCGTAGCCCAGGCGAGTGGCAACACGCTCGAAGTCGAAATGGGAACGATCTGTTATAGGAGAATTGCAGTAGTCTGTAATGAGACTGCAACTGCACAACAGGGCTAGCAATGTTGTTGTCTAGTGCTCTTGAGTTCTTGGTTTCGAGGTATAGTCCCGAAGTGGGTGCTGTCTCGAGTCCTGACAGATTCTTGTCTTCGACTGAGCCGAGTACTAGGACACACTATAGAAAGGAGGCTAGATTTTGAACGTATTTGGATTATGTGAGTGGATGGAGAACCTCTGCCTAAGAGAAGCCCCCAGGACGACAAAGCTAGCTACTAAGAACATGACAGTGTCGTGACCGGAATGATAGTGCTTTTTTAATGTGTGTCAATGTGAGTGGTTGTGCCTCTGTTGAAAAGCTGCCAACGTATTCACGTGTATTGAAATCAAACCATGCCGTAGTTCAGTGGACTGGAAGATGTATTATGGTGCCTAGTTTATTAGGGCTTTGTGTGTAACTAGCCATAGCGATGGTGTAGGCTAGGTGCATTCCCAATGATGTCTTGATCAAAGGGCTAGAATGGTTAGGATATTGATCCTGTGACTGTGAGCGTTCTCCGGGGTAGCCCCAAGAGGTGGTGTGAACTATTTGAGCATGTTCTATGCCGACCGCAAGTTGAGCTCCCGTGTTCGGGGTTGGTAACTGGATTGGATGTTTTTGGAAATGTGGTCCTAGGTCGTAAATGGCCTTGATGATTCAAAATCTGGAGCTCGATTTTGTGGAGCTAAGGCTTCGAGGGTAAGGTATTGTAATGCGGTAGGAAAGGGGGAAGTCGAGTAATGATGACTCGGACTTCGATTGGGATAGGTTTTGATAATGCGGGATCTGGTTTCCATGTCTGTCCCTAATGGTTAGGGGTATCCTATGGAGCTTGAATCCTCAAAATTTCGGGCTGTCTCTAGCCTAGGTCTCGAGGAGGTCTTGAGGATTGTAATGTGGGAAGGCTAAATGTGGTGTTAGCTGACCAACTTGATCGTTTCTCCCCTATTTGACCGTTTTCACTACGGTCATGGGTTCTTGAATATTTTTTTTTTGGTTGACCTCTTAGCCCCGGTCATGGGTTTTTTGAATTTTGGTTGACCTCTCAGCCCCGGTCATGGGATCTTGAATTTTGGTTGACCTCTCAGCCCCGGTCATGGGTTTGTTTGAATGTTGGTTGACCTCTCAGCCCCGGTCATGGGTTTTTTGAATGTTGGTTGACCTCTCAGCCGCCGTCATGGGTTTTTTGAACTTTTGTTGGTCAGACTAACACCTAAGGTAGGGGTTGGTTGATCTTATTGGATGGGTGTTTATTGTGGGAAATGGGCTTGCCTCCCGTCTTGAACCCAAACTAGAAGACTACCCAGATTTGTCATAGGATTCGATATGCTCCTGCTACGGGTAGTAATGTGGCTTTCAATACCAGACATGGAATAGATAAAAGGAAAACACGGGCTCGGTTTCTGCAGTCATTATAGATGTGCCTATAATAGTCATGTGCGTGTGCTCACAGTGTATGACAGTGTTCATCATGTTCTCGGAAACACATAAGGAAAGTATATATGAAAAATGGAAAAACTGATTTTATTGGATTTTGAAAAAGAGAACAGAATACAACTGACTCTGACTTTGACTTTGACTTTGGAATAGAACATCCTAGACTCAGTCTCAGACTCGGACTTAAATCAAATCTGGACACTCGGATGATGTTGTCATTAGTCGTCGGCTTCTACGGACTCGAGTTGATGTCCAGTATAGTCTTCGGTAGAAGACTCACCCAGATCTTCATTATGTCGAAGATCGTCTTCAATCCTAATGCCCATTTCGGTAAGCACGGCAAAGTTTGAAATGCCGGCATACCTAAGATGGACACGGTAAGAAGGTAGGAGGTTGTTGATGAACGCCTCCATTAGTGTCTTCTCGTTGGGCTTGTCTACCAACTTTACACTCTCGGCCCTCCATCTTTGAAGATATTTAGTAAACCCTTCTTTGGCCTCTTGGGCCATCACTTCCAGAGTACGCATTGTAGTCTGGATCTCGGTATTATCAGCATAATTCCGAGCGAACTCTGTTGCCATGTCATTCCAAGTCGGGTATTTCTTGGAATCGAGCCTGTAGTACCAGGCTTTGGGGTGCTTTTCGAGGGAAGAAGCGAACAAGTGTCTGAACATGGTGGACTTCACTCCCTTGACAGCCATAAATTCTTTGAAAGCCCGGATGTGGTGGACCGGGTCTTCGGTACCCTCAAACATTGGTATGCCCGTAAGGTCGATGTTGTCGGGCAGTTCATCATTCAGGGGTGAATAGGTACGGGCATTTTCCGTGTGGATCGAGTTATTTGTTGACAAATGGACCTGCTCTTCAAGTTTGCGAACAATGCTGATTAGTTCAGCTATGGGCCCAGTGGGCTCAGATCCAGCAACAGGAGTCCCTTTCTCCACGGCACTTAGACGGGTGGCCAAGGTCGCTTGGTCAGTCTGGATGGTAGTCAATTGAGCTTCCATCTTGGCCAGCGCGGCCTTCAGTTCGTCCAAAGTTCTGGTTTGCATCTTTTGATGTCCGGTTTGCGGTGGCCTGTCTGTAAGAATATCGCGTAATCAGTAAGGTTGCCTCGGAACTTAAGCACGCCAAGGCATAGGAAATAGCGCGAGAGGAAAGACAACTCGGTTTGACTCGGGTTAGACTCTCCTAGGATAAATGTGTAGGGTACGATTCTCGGAGTGACTGTGATTAATCGCTCCGTCGGAGAATAGCCCCCAAGTGAGACTAATGACTCAGATAGGACTCAGATGGCGTGACATCTAAGTGACTCGAAAGTGGGGTACGTGTGATAACACGTGTAAGACATGACCCTTAGGGCAACCGTGATTGATCGCCCTGCTAAAGGGTAGCCTCCGAGTGGGGTTGAAGATTTTGTTAATACTCGAGTGTTGGACGAGCAACCCTTAGACGTAAGGACCACGAACCTTTTGTTATAGGGCTATGCCTTGTAAAAGGTTGACTCGGAAAAACATCTAGACGGGTGACTTGTGATCTGAAAGGTGGGCCTTCCTTAGGATTCAGCTCTGTGGGCCGAGTCCTGTTCGAAGGAAGGTCCACGTGAGATATTTCTCAGACTTTGGATTCGATTGTGTAGATGGGCCCTCCTTTGTAGGAGTATGTCCTATGTAGGTGGGCCTTACCTTAGTCTAATAAGGCGGACTGGGATAGGGAAGAAACTCGTGATGTAAGATCGACAGAGTTTCGACGCTAAAGACCTCGACGACTTACGACATGACCCGACACTGCTAAATACGGGAAGTCCTAAGAAGATAAGGTTTTGAAAATGGATTGTCTTTTGAAAAATCAGAGCGAGCTCGGGGAAGGGGTTCGATTTTTTCGAATAAATCGGAAAGTGCATCGGGCCTCGGTCTTTGAAAGTTCGAAAACATTTTCGAGTTTCGAAATGGGCATAATACCGGCTAGAAAATAGGCTATTTTGAGTAAAATCATAAGTCCTAAATTCGGTATGTCCCGGGTTTTGAAATTGGATATCTTGAAAATTGAAAATTTGAATATCGAAAAAAAGAATTTCCGACGATTTGAAAATTGAAGATGAGATCCCGAAGTTTTGAAAATAAAAAACGGCATCTCGAAGATTTGAAAATTGAAATTGAATTTTTGAAAATTCGAAAATCGAATGGTGGATCGGAAGTTCGAATTTTGAAATGGGCGGCATGCCGGCTAGAAAATAGGCTTGTTTTGAGTCAAATAATAAGTCCTAAATTTCGGCAGCTTTCCGGGTTTTTGAAAATTGGATATTTTTTTAAAAGATGCATTTTTGGAATGACGGTTTTTGAAAACAACACGGAAACCAAGTAGCACTTAGTCACATAAGCGTTATGACGACAACATGTATGCTTTACACTAAGTCTCGGTCGGTCTATAAAGGGTCTATACCAGTGCACATAGTCTAGACGTTGATCGGGACGGACTTTCTAAGTCGAGTTGAGCTTAGAACATGCCGCGAAACCCACTCGAATCGACTAAGGACACCTTTTGACATATCCATATTGGAGTACATCAACGGTGTAGTGGGACGTCGGTCACCAATACCGGCCCGGGAAAATATGGGTTATGCATGAACCGTAAAACTAAAACGCGTATTGTACTAGTCAAACGATTTCTATTCGAGTCTCACCCTGAGGATGCCGATGGTAAGACACGCATCAGTTAATCCCCAGCGGAGTCGCCAAATTGTGGACATGACATAGGTCCACCCCGACGCGGCCACGCGCGGGTTTGGGGAGGCGAATGAATCTCCATATGAAAACGGATCGAATGGAAATTTAAATCGAAGTGGAGTCGCCACCGAACTTTGTGGGAGTTCGGGCCCGTTCGAACCCACTCTATGTCGTAGTGGGCCGTGTACAAAATACGGCCCATTTCCGATGTCAGAGCTTATTGGGTTCGTCCCTTAGCATTTGATACCGATACCGACATTATCTGATATCGTGTATTGAATGACTCTCGTGCGCCAACGGTTTCGGGCATCCGGAAACCGAGGTTCTGAGTAAGGGGTGAGGGTACGTGTTGGGAAGCCCACGAAGGACACCCAACCCCGCCCGCACTAGCGGCCTCTACTAGGATATCGAATAACTTTTGAATACGCGCGTTAGTTAAACGGAAAAATGATATGCAAAGATTATTTTCCCTAAGCGTGTGAATGGAATTGAAAGGGTTTCTACGTCAATTTAACGCAATAAATTCTAACGTCAAAGTTTAATTTTAGCATGTGGGTTCATTTTAGTACAATAAAATAAACAACCAAAATTGACAAGAGAAACAATAAACGCGTTAGTAACGATATAACGGTTTATGAAATATTGAAATGTGTAGAATGGTGCTAGCGAGTTAATGCATGGTTTTGAAAAGGTGTTTCACGTGATAGATTAGGCACGTGTTGACTTAAGTCACGAAAAACGATTAACAAGACTCGAAAGTGATTTGTAGGACTCACGGTTTAACGTGATAAAGGGCCACTCGACCGAGTCATTGCGAGACTCGACCGAGTGGATCTCTGAAAAAGGTTCTGTCCGGATTTTATGACCCTACTCAACCGAGTTATTGACTAACTCGACCGAGTACGTCGCCACTCGACCGAGTCACTATGAGACTCGACCGAGCTGAGGTCGTAAAAGACATTCTGTCTCGTATTATGGACCCTACTCGACCGAGTTATTGACCAACTCGTTCGAGTACGCTGCCACTCGATCGAGTCACTATGAGACTCGACCGAGTGGAGGTCGAAAGAGCATTCAGCTCGATTTTTGTGATGTCACTCGATTGAGTGGCGTAGGCACTCAGTCGAGTGGCACCTGTACGAACCAGGTTCGCTTGCAATTTTGTTGTCGATTTCGAAATTTCTTTTGATTTTGACGATTTGATTAGTTGGGCATAAATATTACAGAATTCGTGCTCAATTCTGAAATTACATACTCGTTGTATCCCATATTCGATTATTGAAACGATATGGAATACTAGAGTGAAGATAATAGAAAATTAATTTAAGTCGCCTTAAATTAACCACCGCGATATGGTAGATTTCCACCGCGTTTAATAATAATGTCGTAATTCTAATGAATTGTATTGACAATTATTTTAGCATCAACGAAAAATCGCATTGGTTAACTTATGTGACTAGATCGCTAGATTCGACGTCCAATTTTGAAATTGGTATCGAATCTAATAGATCAGAATTGAAAGACTTGATTCCCTCGGCTTTTCCGACATCGAAATAAATCCCTAGGGATTGTGATGCCGGATCCGCGTCAACGGGTTTCGACCCTTAAAAATATGTGTTTTGAAGAAGGTTTTTAGAAAATCGATGCAATATGCGACGTAAACGGAAATAAACGAATTATGGTTGAAATTGACCCGTTTCAATAATCAAATGCTAGGGTGTCAGGATAAGCGACCGGCAATGCTGTGTGCAGTACACTTGTATATTCGGGTTTCCTTATCCCGACATCCTTTATTTGCACTCGACACAAATCGACGAGTATTTTAGTGTCTTTTGATATTAATGATATTAGTGATATTAGTATGCGAATAAAATAAATAAAAAAAGACAACGACGACGACAAAACGACGCACGACGCGAGAAGAAAAGAGAAAAGGGAAGAAACGGGGTTTTGACACCCTCAACCTACATGTTCCTTATGCTCGGACTGGACTCGTAGTGGCGGCTTGCACGGGAGTTTCGAGTATGTAGGCTAAGTTGTGGTGGTTTAGGTTTGCCTCCTAGGTACTAGGGTTAGGGCTTGAGTGTAGTATTAGGGTAGAATTAGGGTAGAATTTGATGTTGATTAGTTGTGAAACTAGAGTTTCAAACGGTTGTAAAAAGTTGTGTTGCTGGGGGTTGCTTATATAGGCAAAGCCTAGGCACCCGGCTAGGGTTGCTCGACCAAGTAAGCAGCTGACTCGGTCGAGTGGCCCAGTGCGTCAGCCGTCGGGCTTGAAATAGGCCCGCTCGATCGAGTGGGTGGGGCACTCGATCGAGTGGCCCAGCTGGGTCGTGCGGGTCAATTGTTTTGGGCCGTGACCTGGGTTTTTTGATGAGTTTGTGTTTGACTTGCACTTTTGATGTTGTGAATGGTTGTTTTGTATGTCTCGGAAACTACTTTGACCAGGGTTGACCCAATCGTAAAAAAGTCGGTTTTATTACCGGTGTCGATTTTCGCCCAAATTAGTCTTGTTTGACTCGGAACGGTCCGTTGGGCCTGGATTTGAGGTATCTTTTGTGAGATGTGTACTCCATAAGTTCTTTAGCCAACAACTAATGGATTTGAGCCCATATCCGAGCGTGTAGAAACATGTTAGCGTCCGATCATCATCGGGTGTTTTTTGGGAAACTACCATAGACACCTGGCAGTCAAAATGTGGGTGTCTACACTACTCGATCGAGTTATTGACCAACTCGACCGAGTATGTTGCCACTCGACCGAGTCACTATGAGACTCGACCGAGTGGAGGTCGAAAAGACATTCTGTTTCGGTTTTGGGGTGCCACTCGACCGAGTGGGCTAGGCACTCGGTCGAGTGCCCCCTGTACGAACTAGGGTTCGCTCGCAATTTGATTATTGGTTTCGAAATTGCTTTTGATTTTTGATAATTCGATGAGTTTGTCGAATCGGACATAAATATTGTACAATTTATGCTCGACTCGGATTTTATAAATCATTGATTTTGTTGAATCAGATATAAATATTATGGAATTTATACTCGACTCTAAATTTGAATACTCATTGTATCTCATATTCGATTATTGAATCGATATGGGATACTAGAGTGAAAATAAGAGAAAATTGTTTTAAGTCGTCTTAAACTAACTATCGCGATATGAGTGGATTTCCTCCGCGTTTAATAATGTCAAAATTCTAGCGAATTGTATGACAATTATTTTAGCATCAATAGAAATCGCGTTAATTAATTTATGTGACTAGATCGTTAGATTCGACATTAAATTATGAAATTAGCATCGAATCTAAGAGTTTGACTCTATGCTAGAATTGAAAGACTTGATTCCCTCTGCATCCCGACATCACAATTAATTCTTGCGAATTGCTTGATGTCGGATCCGCATCAACGGGTTTCGACCCTTATCGAATAAAATACTTGTTTTTAAAATTGATTTTAGAATTGATGGAAATACGCGATAACGATGATGAAATAAGAAAATTATGGTCGATGTTAATTCGTCTCAACAATCAAGCAATCGGGGTGATGGGATAAGCGACCGGCAACGTTGTGTGCAGTACACTTGTATATTCGGGTTTCCTTATCCCACCATCACTCATACTCGACACGAATTGACGAATACTTTAATATTTTATACTAGTTATACTATTAATATTAGGACACGATAATAACGATAAAAAACGAGAAAGAGAGGAGAAAGGAAGAAGAAGGGTTTTGCACCCTCAACCTACATGTTCTTGTTCTCGGTATAGACTCGTCTAGTTGTGTCTTGCACGGGAGTGATCGAGATATGTAGGGTGAGTTGTGGTGGTTTGGGGTTTGCCTTCTAAGTACTAGGGTTAGGGCTTGAGTGTAGTATTAGGGTTTGATTAGGGTTGAATTAGGGTTGTAAAGTGTGTTTAGGGTTTGTAAAAGTTGTCTTAAATGTGTGTTGCATGGGGTTGCTTATATAGGCAAAGCCAAGGACCCCGGTTAGGGTTACTCGACCGAGTAACCAGCTGACTCGGTCGAGTGGCTCAGCGTGCCTGCAGTCGGGCCTGAAAAAGGGCCCACTCGATCGAGTGGGTGGGGCACTCGATCGAGTGGCCCAGCTGGGTCGCGCGGGTCCATTGTTTTGGACCGTGACTTGGGTTTTTGATGGGTTTGTGTTGACTTGGACTTTTGAGGTTGTGAGGGGTTGTTTTCTGTGTTTCAGAAACGACTTTAACCGGGGTTGACCCAATCGCTAAAAAGTCGGTTTTATTTTCGGTGTCGGTTTTGGCCCAAATTCGTCTTGTTTGACTCGGAACGGTCCACTGGGCCTGGATTTGAGGTCCGTTTTGTGAGATTTGTACTCCATAAGTGCTTAAGCCAACAACTAATGGTTTTGAGCCCATATCCGAGCGCATAGAAACACGTTAGCGTCCGATCATCATCGGGTGTTTTTTTGGAAACTACCATAGACACCTGGCAGTCAAAATGCGGGTGTCTACAGAAACAAATAATATGAAATTTATACTCTAATGAAAGCATTTTTTACCACGAATCTAATTATTTCATTTTTTTAATTTATTTTACGATAATGTTTTTAAAAAATGTACTATAAAGGTTTTTACCTCAGAATTGTAAAACATCACATTAATATATATATATATATGTATATATATATATATATATATATATATATATATATATATATATATATACATATATATATATATAGTAAGGCTCTTATGAGTCCTTTACTCTATAAGAGTCCATAAGTGCTCATCTCATCCATTGGATGGGATGAGGATGGATGGGCAAGATGCATCCTAGCATTTACATTAAAAAAAAAAATTTACGTTCCTAAAATAGCTCCCATGAATTTAGGAAACAATAACTCCCTTGATCGCATTCATTCATCATTCACCTTCATTCAAACCCGAAAAAAAACACCTTTCTTCATTCACAAAAAAATCCTTTCTTCATTCACGTTCATTCATCAATTCTGTTCTTGAAATGCCGTTACAATGGATTCAATAACCGCGTCATCTTCTTCAACTGTTGATAAGAAATTGATCGAGTATAACAATGGTGAGTTTCAATATTTCTTTCACGTTTTGATTCAATTTTTATTCATGGATAAATTGTGCGTCAATTTGCGTTCTTTTTTACGTCGATTTTCATGTTTATATTGCTTTCATTGTCATTTCATTCATCATAATTTCGTATCAATGGTTAATTGCTCTCTCGATCTTTATAGATTCCAGGGTTTTATGTTTTTTATTTAGATTTTCCATGATATCCACTGATACTATTGTTTTGATTTCTATTAACGCAGAAACGTGGTTGAAGTAACATGCCTTCTGAGTTAAAGTAACACTTAATTGCAATTACAGTAACACAAATGGAAGTTGAGAAAAGGGTTTTGATGATGATGTTAAAGTAATGTATTGTACTCGTTAAAGTAACACAACTTAGGAATTGAAGTAACAAATGGTTTGCATGGGTGTAACGCTGTTCAATTTTGTGCAGGTGGTATTGGCAAAGATGCGAACGCACAGGATAACACTGGAAGAGGTGGAATTTTATTTATTTGATTAATCATGGATTAATAACAATGGTTCATTTATATTATTGTTTCACTGATATTATTGATTTGCTTTATGTTGAAGCAGACATGGCATTGAAGTAACACACGTTATGAATTACAGTAATACCTAATTCTAATTAGAGTAACACAAACACGTAACATTGAAAAGGGTTTTTGGCGCTGACGTTGAAGTAACTTCCTTTAAGAGTTAAAGTAACACAACTTATGAGTTGAAGTAACACGTATGTCCATGGGCGTAAGGTTTTTTAATTTCTTGCAGAAAGCATTGACAAAGAACCGAATGCACAAGAATGGTGCAGAGATGTGGGTGAGGTTTTCACTCCATACATGAAGCAAGTATTCGGAACAATTAATGAGGCAGTGGAATTTTACAAAATCTACGCTTTGGCTTGCGGATTTGTCATGATAAAATATTTGCCTTTTTTTGTTTACAAGAATAACTGATTTTTGTACACATTTTTTTACAAGTAGCGTTGTGCTACGTAGCAATTAACTCTATATTTTATTTAATACATGTGCATTTAGTTAGAGTAACATCTCAGTTCTATTGGAGTAACACGTTTCTTCAGTTAGAGTAACAGACATAATGCGTTAAAGTAACTGAGGACAGCAGCGTTGTTTAAACAAATGATTACCAAAGTAAGTGAGGATAGCTTGAATTGGAACCATTCATTAACAAATCAACGATTGTCGCTCTTTAAAGAAGGATAAATAATGCGTCAGAGTAATTGATGATAATAGCATTGTTTAACCATGAGACAAAGAATAACACTATTAATTACTTAGAGTAACATCATTTGTTCATTAAAGTAACACTTATAATACGTTAATGTAACACGCTGATTATGAGACCACATGTATTTTGGGTAAACTTCATTCATTGCCATAGTAACATCATTCGTTACTTAGAGTAACAGGTACAGTCAGAGTAACACAGTAATGCAGGTTAACAACCATTCCTTATAGTAACATGATTTGTTCGTTAAAGTAACAGCTACACTGCGTTAGAGTAACACAGTAATGCAGGTTAACAACCTTCTTTCTTAGGTTAGAACTATTCATTACCAAAGTAACAACATTCGTTCCTTGAAGTAACATATATAATGCGTCAGAGTAACTGATGAAAACAGCGTTGTTTAACCACCATTATGAAAATACCATCATTCATCACTTAGAGTAACATCATTTAATCGTTAAAGTAACAGCTACAATGTGTCGCTGTAACACACTGATTATGAGACCAGATTTGTATTCTAGGTTAACATCATTCACTCTCATAGTAACACCAGTCGTTCCTTAGAGTAACAGGAACACTTAGTCAGTGTAACAGAATTTAACAGCGTTATTCCATTAGTGATAATCAAATTCAATGTAAGTCGAATACCCAGATGACAATATGCAATCACTAATTAGCACACAAAAAGGTTAAAACTCTGAAAAGTTAAAACTCGGTCGAGTAAGCTCACGAAACACGCTGAACCGGTGTCAAAACCGGACACTCGACCGAGTATTAAAGTCACTCGGTCGAGTGACTCCTTGTTCCAGCCGAATAAGAAGTTTTCTTCCATCCAACAACGGAATCCTGCTTCCTCTCGAATTGCATGCCTTTCCTATCCTAAACGGTATTTCTTGTCACCCAATTTAAGCCACCTCTCCTAGCTTCAATCCAGGACCTCTACTATAAATATACCCTCTCACAAATTGATTCGGGGGACATCAATCACAACTATACATTATCAATATACATCATGCTATCATACCAAACACACATACAATCCGACGTAGCCTTATACCCGAGGGAACACCGTCCCAACCCCAAAAAAACCGGTCACCTCGACACCCATACACCTTTCAAACTTAAACCACCTTAACTCACCCGCATTATCTCAACGCTCCCGTGTCTAATCCACATTCTGACGAGCCCCGTTCCGAGAAAACAAAGCATGTAGGTTGAGGGTGTAAAATCAAACCCGTCTTCTACTTTCTCTCTTTCTTCCTCTCATTTTTTTTCTTCTTCCTTGAACCCAATTCGTCCGTCTTCATATGGGTCGTCATCACGTTTTTATTCCTTTTTTCTAAATTCCGATATTAGCGCTACAATCTATTTTTTTTATATACAAAATAAACGTTCTTAAAACACGATACCGACTCTATAGTCGAATATCGTGCCTAAAAGAACTAAATTTATCTCGTTGATGATAAAAAATCGTCACATAAACGATTTCGACACGGAGAGAGTTCATATTGTTTTTTTTTTAGTTCGACTTTTCCAAAACGATTTACAAAACGTCTTTTCTAAAAGGTCTGTCCGAATATTCGAAGTTGATCCCATGATCAATTGTCGAATACGACGAGTATTGCAAATTTAAGTCGGGTATAAATCGTATTATATTTTTACGTGACTTAACAAAATTATCATTTTTTTCAAAAAACAATATCGAGAGCAAAAAAATAAACCGGACAGCAGTCCGTGCAGGTGGCACTCGACCGAGTGCTTAGCCCACTTGATCGAGTGGCACCCCAAAAATCGAGCAGAATAGTTTTTTCGAGTCCACTCGGTCGAGTGCCTTAGTGACTCGATCGAGTGGCTCCCGTTTCATAAAAAACCGTGAGTTTTCAGCATCTTTCGAATCTCGATAAAATATTTTTATGACTACGGTCAACACGTGTCAAGTCAATCACGTGTCATAAACTTTTTGAAACCATGTATTGGATCATATTTACATCTTTTATTCAATTTGCAAACCGTTACTAACCCGTTTGTTCATTGTCTTTGTATCTTATCATTCACTGTTTATCTTATTATACTAAAACGAACCGCGCTTGCTAAAACAACTTTGACGTTAAATTTAGATGCATTAAATTGACTTAACAACCCGTTCAAATTCCCGCCTGTCTAGACAAAACAATAATGTTTGCATATCATTCATCGTATTACTAACGCGCGTATTTCAAAATCAAACGATATCTTAGTAGAGGCCGCTAATGTGCGGGCGGGGTTGGGTGTTCTTTGTGAACTTCTCAACACGTACCCTCACCCCTTACTCAGAACCGTGGTTTCCGTATGTCCGAAACCATTGGCACACGAGAGTCATTCAATACACGGTATCCGATAATGCCGGTATCGGTATCACAATGCAAAGGGACGAACCCAATAAACTCTCATATCCGAATGGGCCATACTTTGTGCATGGTCCACTAAGATTTAGAGTGGGTTCGAATGGGCCCGAACTCCCACAAAGTTCGGTGGCGACTCCACTTCGATTTAAATTTCAATTCCACCAATCTCATATGGAGATTCAAGCGCCTCCCCATACCCGCACGTGGCCGCGTCGGGGTGGACCTATGTCATGTCCACAATTTGGCGACTCCACTGGGGATTAACTGATGCGTGACTTACCATCGGCATCCTCAGGGTGAGACTCGAATAGAAATCTTTTGACTATTACAATACGCGTTTTAGTTTTACGGTTCATGCATAACCTCATCTTTTCCCGGGCCGGTACTGGTGACTGACGTCCCACTATACTATTGATGTAGTCCAAATTGGATATGTCAAAGGTGTTCATAGTCGATTCGTATGGGTTTTACGGCATGTTCTAAGCTCAACTCGACTTAGGAAGTCCGCCTCGATTCTCGAATAGGCTATGCACACTGGTATAGACCCTTTATATACCGACCGAGACTTAGTGTAAAGCATACATGGCGTCCTTATAATTCTTGCGTGACTATATGCTACTTGGTTTCCGAGTCGTTTAAAAAAAACAGTCATTTTCAAAACGGTCCTTTTCAAAAATTGCATCCTTTTCAAAAAACATCCAATTTCAAACCCGGGAAATATACCGAATTTAGGACTTATGATTTTACTAAAACTAGCCTATTTTAGCCGGTATGCAACCCATTTCAAAACTCATTTTCAAAACTTCAAAACCGCGGCCCGATAACATTTTCCGATTTTTGAAAATCGGGTCGTCCGCCGGATTTCTGGATTTCCTAAAGTGATTCTTTTGGAAAACTTTCCTCTTCTTAGGACTTCCCATATTTAGCAATGTCGGGTCGTGTCATAAGTAGCCGAAGGTCTTTAGCGTCGAAACTCCGGCGATTTTACTTCACGGGTTTCCCCCCTATCCCAGTCCGCCTCATTTGACTAAGGCAAGTCCCACCTACGTAGGACATACTCCTACAAAGGATGCCCCGTTTACACACTCGAGTCTAAAAGTCTGGGGAATATCTCACGTGGACCCTCCTTCAAACAGGACTCGGCCCACACGCCAAATCTTAAGGAAAGCCCACCTTGTACGAGTCACCCGTCTAGGTGTCTTTTCCGAGTCATTTCCTTTTCAGTCTTTCTTTCTCTCGGGATGTACTTTTATTCCCGGATCTGGGTTAGTTACTGATTACGCGGTACTCTTATAGACAGGCCGCCCTTCACCCGAGCCATGACGCAAAAAGCGATAGATGAGTTGACAGCCGCATTGGCTAAGTTGGAGACCCAATTGACGACAATAAGGGAAGACCAGATCGCCATCCTTACCCGTGTAAGTGTCGTGGAGCAAGGAACCCCTAGTGGTAACGCCGAGACTACCGGGCCGTTAGCTGAATTGGCCAGCTGCAAGAACAGGTCTATTTGTCGACCAACAACACCATCCATACGGAGAATGCTCGGGCTTATTCACCCCTGACCGACGAATTGACGAATTTCCCGCCAATCTCAACCTCACGGGCCTACCAATGTTCGATGGGACTGAAGACCCGGTACTCCATATCCGAGCCTTCAAGGAATTCATGGCGGTCAAAGGAGTGAAGTCCACCATGTTTAAGCACCTGTTTGCTTCTTCCCTCGAGAAGCATCCGAAAGCCTGGTACTACAGGCTCGATTCCAAGAAATACAAGACTTGGGACGATGTAGCAACGGAGTTCGCTCGAAATTATGCGGACAACACCGAGATCCAGACTACCATGCGTACTCTGGAGGTCATGGCCCAAGAGCCCAAGGAAGGTTTCACCAAATACCTTCAAAGGTGGAGGGCCGAAAGCGTGAAGCTGGTTGATAAGCCCAGTGAAAAGGTGCTAGTGGAGGCCTTCGTGAAGAATCTCCTCCCCTCTTACCGGGTCCATCTCCGGTGCGCCGTCATACCCAATTTCGCCACCTTAACCAAGATGAGTACAAGAATTGAAGATGACTTAAGACTAGAGAGCCTTACTAAGGCCTCTGCCAAAGGGTATCAAGGGGCCAGCTCGTCCGCCAGCAAGCCCGCAACCACAGCTGCGTCCCGCAGCATCTTTGACGAGGTCAATTCACTAGACACCTCATCCAAAAAGAATACTCCAACTCGAGTATTCACTAATATAGGGACCACCTATACTTATGCCTTACAAAGGCTTTCCTCCAAGGGTCTGATCCAGCCGATAGACCCATCTCCGGAAGTCCCGGTCGAAAAACGATCCAAAAGCTATAACAATCAGGCCTATTGCCAATATCACCGAGGTAATGGGCACGATACTGAAAAGTGCTGGAAATTGAAGCATCTTATTCAGGATCTAATCGAAAGGGGGAATATACCGCTGCCCAGCGACAAACCGAGCAACAAACTGAAACCCTTTAGTGCTAACGCCATTTTTACTGGAGAAGTACTCGACTGTTCTCATCTCATTTCTTCTTTCGTCCCACAAGTTAACGGGATATGGAACAATGATGAAGACGATGTTTACCTAGCTAAGGGGGAGGCTGTCCCCATCAGCATCGAAGAAATCCAGAAGGCTAAAACCAAAGCCTTGGCCAGCACTCACATCGTCACGGCCGGCCCCTCTACCCCGGAAGCCTTCACCGAACCTGCCAGGACAGAACCTACCCTCGAGGAGACAAACGGTGACACGGCCCTAGTCAAACAACTGAAAAAGGTTCGAACTGATCTTACTATATGACATCTTTTGGTTAGTTCTCAAGAACATCGGGCAACACTTACTAAGGCTCTCGATCAGATCAAGGTTGACTCGTTGGTTACCCCCACTGAAATGGTAGCCACTATTTTGCCCCATCTTAAGGGCAAATCCAAGGAAGAAGGCCCACTCATCACCTTCTCCGAATCCGACCTCCCACCGTTTGGGGCCACCCATAACTTGGCCTTATACATCACGGTGATTTGTCGGGGCAAATATCTCCCCATGACCCTGATTGATGACGGGTCCGCTGTAAACGTCCTTCCTTTAAGGACTGCTAAGGCCCTCGGCATTACCGAGGCCGACTACCTTCCGACCACGCAAACTATCCAGGCTTTTGACGGAAGCCCAAAATCAGTTGCGGGGGCTGTTAAACTAACAATTATAACCGGCCCGATCGAGAAAGAGCTAGAATTCCAGGTGATTGATGTCACCTCATCCTTCAACCTGCTGCTTGGAAGGCCCTGGATCCACGTCGTAAAAGTCGTATCCTCCACCCTCCACAGGAAGGTCAAGTTGCCCCTACAAGACTGGGTCATCACTCTCGAAGCCACCCCCATAACTGTGGCAAGCTGCAACATCGCAGGCCAGACCGACCCACGAGGTTTCGATTTTGTGGGAATGATCGAGGAAGAATATCTGTTCAGGCCCTACTTCACTACTAGCATCGATACGATGCTGCAAAACTTGGGCTACCTACCAGGGGCTACTTCGAGGCCCGACCTTCCGGCTGGCAAGATCATCGAGGTCCTAAGCAATGAGGAGCCAAAATTCGGCTTGGGGTATGCTATAACCCCGGAAAACGTGGTTCGGGCCGGTGTTCAGAAGGCCACCCACATCCTCAAGGGTACCTACTTGGGCCCTTACAGTCCAAGACTGACTGATTACTTTGTCACTCCAGTGTTCAGGGCTGTTCAAGTGGGCCTCTACCAGCCCACTATCACATATCGGGAATGCAACTATATCCTCGATGACATATTTGCCCACGTTCAAGCTGAATCCAAAGAGGGCACTGGCGGTACTGAACCCATGCTAGGGCTTTTATTCGGGGAAGACAAGGCCATCCCCTCCCCTAAAGAAGAATTGGTCAACTTAATCCTCCGCAGAAACAGGTTCGATCCAACCAAGCTGATCTCTGAAGTCGGTGCTGACACCGGGAAAAGGACATGGAGGAAGACTATCAAGTGGACCGACAGCCAGGGTCGAGTCTACAAGCTGACCACCGGTGAATGAGATATGCCGGATTCCGAGTCCGAGTCCTAGTCTGGTTCAGAGTCAGAGTCGGAATCAGAGTCCAAGTCTAGAGGGTCAAGTACTAGGATTGAGTCTGTAACCCCTGTTCCCTTAGTAGCACCCACCATAGCCTCAGGGTCTGTCCTGAGAGCACTCCCTATCCTGCCACTGACCAATGATCAGATGGCCGCTCTCTTCGAGCTCTTTTCAAAATTTACTATTAATAATAACGAAAACTGTTCCGCTTACGACTTGTCTTATTTCCAAAATCCTTTCAATTTCAAAAATTTTACACGCAATGACATTGAGAAACCCAGCGAACAGGTACCTCTACCTCCACATCTGATTGAGCAGCTCGAACAAAGGGAGTCCCGAGATCCGGTAATTGAGGAAACCGAGTCCGTTAACGTGGGAACCACTTTAGAGCCCCAGATGCTTAAGTTGGGTTTATCTTTAGATCCCGAGGAGAGAAAAAAATTCACGGACCTCCTCCAAGAATTCAAGGACGTCTTTGCATGGTCCTATAAAGACATGCTCGGGATAGATCGGGAGATAGCTGAACACCGTATACCCATCAAGGACGGCTGTAAGCCGTTAAAACAGAAGCTCCGCAGAATGAGGCCCGAATGGTCTCTCAAAGTCAAAGAAGAAGTCGACAAGCAATTCAAAGCGGGCTTTATACAAGTGTCTGAATATCCAGAGTGGGTTGCAAACATCGTGCCGGTACCCAAGAAGGACGGCAAGGTGCGAGTATGTGTAGACCTCCGGGACCTTAATAAGGCCAGCCCAAAGACGATTTTCCGTTGCCATACATCGACATATTGGTGGATAACACGGCCGATCATGTCCTCTTATCATTTATGGACGGGTATGCCGGATACAATCAAATCAAAATGGCGGAAGAAGACATGAGTAAGACCACCTTCATCACACCTTGGGGTACTTACTGTTACACCGTTATGCCATTTGGGCTCATCAATGCCGGGGCCACTTATCAAAGGACCGCCACAACTCTATTACATGACATGATGCATAAAGAAGTGGAGGTTTATGTGGACGACATGATTGTCAAATCCAAAGACCGAGTAGGGCACGTTGCGGCCCTAAGAAAGTTCTTTACCCGACTACGCAAATACAACATGAGGCTGAACCCTCAAAAATGCAGTTTCGGGGTAATATCAGACAAATTACTAGGCCATATCGTTAGCCAACGCGGCATCGAGGTCGACCCAGCTAAAATCAAGGCCATTACCGAGATGCAGCCACCCTAAACCGAAAAAGAAAAAGGGGGTTTCTCGGGAAAGTCCAATACATTAGCCGGTTCATTTCAAAGTTAACCATGGTATGTGAACCCATTTTCAAGAAACTGAAGATCGGAGAGCGAACACTATGGGGCGATAAATGTCAAATGGCTTTCGATAAAATCAAGGAGATTTTGTCTGCACCGCCAATATTAATGCCAGCTCAGCCAGGTTCGCCTTTATCGTTATACCTAACAACGACCGAGACTGCCATGGGGGCTATGCTGGCCAAGACAGTCAATTTAGAAGAGCAGGCTATTTACTACATCAGTAAAAAGTTCTTGGAATACGAATGCAGCGCAAATATACAATGCTCGAGAAAACGTGCCTAGCTTTGGTCTGGGCCACTAAAAAGCTTCGACAATATATGCTTAGTCACGAGGTACATGTTTTATCCAAAATGGATCCTATCAAGTACCTATTCGAAAAGCCCATCCTCAATGGCAGGATGTCCAGATGGACTTTAATGCTAGCAGAGTTTGACCTCAAGTTCATACCATTAAAAGCCATCAAAGGCCGGGTTGTAGCCGAATTTCTCGCCGACAGTCTCATATCTGAAGAAGGACACATCGATACTTGGGCTTTTCCAGATAAAGACATATTCCATACTGACACCGAGACATGGGATTTGTATTTTGATGGGGCATCCAACTTTCGAGGATTTGGAGTCGGCATTATTTTGGTATCATCAAAAGGAGAGCATACACTGTTATCCATTAAATTGGACTTTGATGTGACTAATAACGCAGCCGAGTATGAAGCATGTTTTCACGGGTTGCAAGCCGCTGCTGATTTAGGAGTAACAAACCTCCGGGTCCACGGTGACTCATCTTTAGTCATCAATCAAGCTCTCCAAAAATGGAAAACTCGGAACGCCGATCTCGTGGCTTACCAAGTACGAGTAAAGGTTCTCGAAAAGCAATTCCAAAATGTAGAATATATCTATCTACCCCGGGAGGAAAATCAATTTCCAGATGCACTTTCCAAATTGGCATCCTTACTAAACATCCCGGAGCACATAATCGGTATGCCGATCTGCGTTGAGAGACGATCCGAGTCGGCTTATATCCACGCCATCCAAGACATCAAAATAAATGATCCGGAACCTTTGTATCAAGATGTCCTAACTTACTTGACATCGGGAGAATATCCCCCGGGAGCTGAAAGCCGGGCCAAGAAAGCCTTGCAAAGATTGGCAACCCAATTCGTTCGTACAGACGACGGACAGTTATACAAAAAGACGGCACAGGGCGCTCTCCTCCTATGTATCGATAAAATACAGGCCGAGAAGGTTATGTCCGAGGTGCACGACGATGAAAATGGTCCGCATATGAACGCCCATATGCTAGCCCGAAAAACATGAGACTCGGGTACTATTAGAACACCATGGAAACTGACTATCAGTTATACGTCAAGCACTGCCATAACGGTCAGATTTTCGCTAATGTACAACATATGCCGTCTTCCCTATTATATACCATGACATCACCATGGCCATTTTCAACATGGGGTATTGATATAATTGGCAAGGTGAACCCTTCCGGAACAGGAGGACACAGTTTCATCTTGATGGCTATCGACTATTTTACTAAATGGGTCGAAGCCGAGTCATATCGGATCTTAAACGCCAAGCACGTTGCTAAATTTATCCAAAACAAGATTATATGCCGGTACGGGATCCCGCACGAGTTTATTAGTGATCACGGGACCCATTTCCAAGCTGAAACCGCTACTTTGTTAGCAAAATATAAAATCCAAGGGCATACATCTTCACTTTACCGTCCCCAAAAAAATGGAGCGGTAGAGGCAGCCAATAAAACGATTGTCACCATACTTAAAAATATGGTTCAGAATTATCGGGATTGGCCCGACAAAATACCCTTTGCCCTATGGGGATACCGGACGTCAATTCGCACCGCAACCGGAGCAACTCCATACTATTTGACATATGAAATGGAGGCGGTCCAACCAGTCGAGCCAGAAATACCATCCCTAAGGATCTTACTCGAGAGCCAAGTGCCGGAAGCAGATTGGGTACAAGCCCGATACGATTCGCTAGTTCTTTTGGACGAACGGCGGTCCCGGGCCCTCAACAATATCCAAATATATCAAAAGAGGATACAACGGGCTTTCAACAAAAGGGTTAGGCCCAGAAATATCAAAGAAGGGGATCTAGTTTTAAAATCGGTCCGTGCATTACTACCGGTCGACCCAAGAGGAAAATTCAAACCCAATTGGGCTGGGCCGTATTTAGTAAAGAACGTCTTATCAGGAGGAGCGGTGATGCTGACAGACTTGAACGGGAATGAATTCATCAACCTTACCAACATGGACCAGTTGAAGCGCTACTACCCATAAACCCTTTTTCAATGTCATTTGCAAAAAGTTTATAAAAATTTGCCTTTTTATAAATTTTCAAAAAAAATTATAAGCAAGTCAATAAGCTAGGATTACTTATCCTACTGTCGCACATCTTGAACTAACAGTCTTGACTTATTTCGAAAATTGCCAAAAAAATCTACGTTAGAACTACGTTGGGTTTGATTCCGCTATTTGTGGATACGTAGGCAACCCCTCAAAAGGGTACAACCATTGCAATAATGAAAAGATGGAAACGGTATTCGCTAATATGTCTTTTATTAAAAACCCGATAAACTCGAGAATTTCAAAAATTACATCACACAATCAATAAAAAAAACAACAAAAAGTACACCACAAAAAATAATAGTAGTACTTAGATAATAAAACTAATGAGACTAGCACTTAGGGTATTTTACCCTTTCCCTTATCCTTCGGGTCACGTGGAGCCCGAGGTCGACGGGGCGGGGGCGAATGTTCCCGGATCACTAAGGTGACTTCCTTTGCTCGAACCCGCTTCTTCGACTGCGGGTCTTCTGCCATCGTAACCGGTCCAAGTCGAGCCCGTACATGTTCGGGTAGCCTGTCTCGAGGACCAAGTCGGTCCTGGACCTTTAGTTTTGGGCCAAGTCTCCTTTCCAAGTCTGTCTGGGGGCTCGCCTTCCCCCGTGCACTTTTAGTACTGGACCCTTCAGCTTGAGTCCTAGTCTTTCCTTTCTGACCTGACATCAGTCGGACCAATGTAGCCGGGGTCTCGCCCTTATCAAAGAAACCCCTATTGTCTTTAGCCTGCTCTCGTCGAAGTAGGTCAAAAGCCTCATCAACTTTTAGGGCAGCTCGGGAATCAGCAGATTCCGCCTTTGTCCATCTCACGTAAGAATCTGATACCCAAATCGAATGGAGAGACTTGAGAGTAGACCAGGTGGCTCGGGTGTACCATTGTTGCATCCAGGTATCACACATCATGTCCGTCAGTTGGGTAGATTCACTCACAACCGCCTCGAGTTCCGGGATTCTTTGAGACCGACCATACTGCCTAAGTATACGGTCGGGATAAAGATGAATGGTCTGCGTAAAGGATAGAATCACCTGGTACCGCGCCCTATCCCTCGATTCCAAGCCAGTTCGAACGTAAATGGGCCATCAAGGCACTATCCACCGGATCAACGGGCCATTATGGAAAGACAGCACTTCGTCCCAATATTTTTGGGTGTTATGGCGAGAAAAGTCAATGGTCCGTCTCCTAGTCATCACCTGGTTGGGTCGATAACAACTTAGGTCAAGGGGAGGATTAATGATCGATAGCCGCTCGAATAACCAAAGCTGAAAAGAAAACAAAAATATGAGTTATAAGGTCAAAATTGATGTCCGCCCAGAGGCACTCGATCGAGTGCTTGGAGGTCACTCGATCAAGTGGTACACCTGAAGCCGGACATAAGGTTTTTTCGAGAAGGCACTATCGATAGAGTGCCAGGGTGACTCGATCGAGTGCCCACTGTATCAGAAAATCGCGGGATAAAAAAATCAAAAATAATTCGAGAAATTGAGAAATCGGAAAAAATCAGAAAAATCCGATGCAATATACCTGTAATAAATGGGTACTCCAGGTCAAACGAACCGACGAATCCCTCTTACGATTGTCCAAGCCTTTCATAATTTCCCCTGTAATTAGCCATGTCGGGCTATGCTCCGTCTCCATCAGGTCAACCACGGTGAAAAGTCGGACGTGGCCCATGCAAGATAGTAAATCCATGTGACCCTCGAAAGCATAAACATGGAGCATACAAAAAGCAAAGGCCCTACGACTATGGACCGGCCTGACCCGGACATCGTGTGGGTTCGTGAACTTTTCAGCCAAATCGATCAAAGAAATGGTATCCCCCTCCGTCATACGGGATACCTCCATGTGAGAAAGTCCAAAAAATTCCCGTAATTTCCTCCTAGGGTCGTGAACTGAAAATGGGATAGCAGGACGAAGTATAGGATTCCATCCTCCTACGGCAGCAATTTCCTCAGGGATAGGGCAAATCTCGCCTCGAGGAAGAGCAAAAACATAGTAAGTATCGTCCCAGTATGACAAACAAGGATTGAGGAAGTGACGGTCCAGTTGCATCTGGCGGATCGTAAACAATTGAGTAATACCGTTCTGGTTCAGAATTACTTTATCGGCATCTCTAAAGCATAGGGACCAATCTTGCAACATTCGGGTCAAATGATCGATTCCCATGGCTAGATTTTTCTTAAAAAGAATAAACGGTTCTCGAGGCCTGCTCTCTTTAGAAGGGAGGGGATTGATGAGAATTATGAAAAATTAAAAACAAAGGATGGGTATTTATAGCACTAAACCTAGGTAGTCCTCTATCTTTGGGATTCCTAATCCCCGAAGGATTAGCATACAGGCCCCATCTCTTTTCTTCAGCCAGTATAGGAATAGTCCATCTTGAGCATTCCTACTCCATTTCAGAGTCAAAATTCTCAAATTTTCAAATAAAAAAAATCCAAAGCCTTTTTCAAAATCTCTATTCCCCAACGCGAGTCATTTTACCTAAAATGTTACATGCAAAACTTCGCATAATTATATGCAGGTACGACTCAAGTAGGGACATGCAACTCACTCCCCAGCAGAAAGCCTTAGGCGGCATTTTCCCTGGAATAACATGAGATGGGCCCATATATAGGCGCACCCAGAACTTATACGACAAGTCCGAATCCCCACGGATTATCATCAGCTCGGGTATGGTTTCTAACCTATGGCTGGCGAGTCCTTCACGCAGGTCCGATGGACTATAAACGACCCGACCGGAAGTCTACCAGGTCTTAATCCTCGATTGGCCTGGTAGCTACTCTAACTTTCACCCTGTCCAAGCCTAAGTCAGAGTGGGGGCTCTGTAGACACCCATATTTGGCCGTTAGGTGTCTATAGTAGTTTCCAAAAAACACCCGATGATGATGGGACGCAAACGTGCTTTGACATACTCGAATATGGGCTCAAAATCATGGGCATTTGGCTTGGGCTTTTTACGGGATACAAATCTCACAAAACTAACCTCAAATCCAGGCCCAGTGGGTCGGTCCCAGTCAAATAAGACTAATTTGGGTCAAAACCGACACCAAGGCTAAAACCGTCTTTTAGCGATCGAGTCAAACCCCGGTCAAAGACATTTCCGAGACGTAAATATCTGCTGCGTCACGCTGGAAATCTAACTAGAAGTCGAATACTACAAAAAATCATCCACACAAAATAATAAACAAATCCGTGAAAGATAAAATTCGATCCTTAAAAGGAGTTCTACCCGAGCTAGACCCACTCAATCGAGTGGACCGGCCCACTCGGTCGAGTAAGCTCACGAAACACGCTGAACCGGTGTCAAAACTGGACACTCGACCGAGTAATAAAGTCACTCGGTCGAGTGACTCCTTGTTCCAGCCGGATGAGAAGTTCTCTTCTATCCAACAAAGGAATCCTGCTTCCTCTCGACATGCATGCCTTTCCTATCCTAAACGGTATTTCTTGTCACCCAAGTTAAGCCACCTATTCTAGCTTCAATCGAGGACCTCTACTATAAATAGACCCTCTCACACATTGATTCAGGGGACATCAATCACAACTATACATTATCAATACACATCAAGCTATCATACCAAACACACATACAATCCGACGTAGCCTTATACCCGAGAGAACACCATCCCAACCCCAAAAAAAACCGGTCACCTTGGCACCCATACACCTTTCACACTTAAACCACCATAACTCACCCGCATTATCTCGACGCTCGCGTGTCTAAGCCACATTCCGACGAGCCCCATTCCGAGAAAACAAAGCATGTAGGTTGAGGGTGTAAAATCAAAAACGTCTTCTCCTTTTTCTCTTTCTTCTTCTCGTTTTTTTTCTTCTTCCTTGAACCCAATTCGTTCGTCTTCATATGGGTCGTCATCACATTTTTTTTCCTTTTTTCTAAATACCGATATTATCGCTACAATCTATTTTTTTTATATACAAAATAAACGTTCTTAAAACACGATACCGACTCTATAGTCGAATATCGTGCCTAAAAGAACTAAATTTATCTCGTTGATGATAAAAAATCGTCACATAAACAATATACGACTATTTCGACGCGGAGAGAGTTCTTATTGTTTTTTTTAGTTCGACTTTTCCAAAATGATTTACAAAACATCTTTTCTAAAAGGTCTCTCCGAATATTCGATGTTGATCCCATGATCAATTGTTGAATACGACGAGTATTGCAAATTTAAGTCGGGTATAAATCGTATTATATTTTTACGCGACTTAATGAAATTATCATTTTTTTCAAAAAACAATTTCGAGAGCAAAAAAATAAACCGGACAGCAGTCCGTGCAGGTGGCACTCGATCGAGTGCTTAGCCCACTTCATCGAGTGGCACCCCAAAAATCGGGCAGAATAGTTTTTTCGAGTTCACTCGGTCGAGTGCCTTAGTGACTCGATCGATTGGCTCCTGTTTCATAAAAAACCGTGAGTTTTCAGCATCTTTCGAATCCCGATGAAATATTTTTATGACTTCGGTCAACACGTGTCAAGTCAATCACGTGGCATAAACTTTTCGAAACCATGTATTGCATCATATTTACATCTTTTATTCAATTTGCAAACCGTTACTAACCCGTTTGTTCATTGTCTTTGTATCTTATCATTCATTGTTTATCTTATTATACTAAAACGAACCTCGCATGCTAAAACAACTTTGACGTGAAATTTAGATGCATTAAATCGACTTAACAACCCGTTCAAATTCCCGCATGTCTAGGCAAAACAATGTTTGCATATCATTCATCGTATTACCAACGTGCGTATTTCAAAATCAAACAATATCTTAGTAGAGGCCGCTAATGTGCGGGCGGGGTTGGGTGTTCTTTGTGAACTTCCCAACACGTACCCTCACCCCTTACTCTGAACCGTGGTTTCTGGATGTCCGAAACCATTGGCACACGAGAGTCATTCAATACACGGTATCCAATAATGTCGGTATCGGTATCACAATGCAAAGGGACGAACCCAATAAACTCTGAGATCCAAATGGGCCATTCTTTGTGCATGGCCCACTAAGATATAGAGTGGGTTCGAATTGGCCCGAACTCCCACAAAGTTCGGTGGCGACTCCACTTCGATTTAAATTTCAATTCGACCAATCTCATATGGAGATTCATTCGCCTCCCCAAACCCGCGCGTGGACGCGTCAGGGTGGACCTATGTCATGTCCACACACACACACACACACACACATATATATATATATATATTGATTGGATGTCCCTTCTTTGTACTTCCTATAGAATGATTCATGTGTGAAATCATGGTCTAGTTGTGTAGACACCCGCATTTTGACTGCCAGGTGTCTATGGTAGTTTCCAAAAAACACCCGATAATGATCGGACGCAAACGTGTTTCTACGCGCTCGGATGTGGGCTCAAAATCTTTAGTTGCTAGCTTAGGCATTTACGGAATAAAAATCTCACAAATCCAGGCCCAGTGGGTCGTTTCCAGTCAAACAAGACTAATTTGGGTCAAAACCGACACCGGAAATAAAACCGACTTTTAGCGATTGGGTCAACCCCGGTCAAAGCCGTTTCTGAGACACATAAAAAACAGCCACATAAACATCAAAAACTCAGCCCAAATACAAAACTCATCTCGTGGTCCAAAACATTGGACCCGCGCGACCCAGCTGACCCACTCGATCGAGTGGGCCATCATTCAAGCCCGGCTACAGGCGCTTGGGCCACTCGACCGAGTCAAGGGGCTACTCGGTCGAGTAACCCTAGCCGGGGGTGCATAGCCTAGCCTATATAAACACCCCCATGCACACACTTCAACACACCTTTTATCATCTTTTTCACCCAAATCAAGCCCTAATCTCACACTTGCAAACCCTAACCCTAGTACTTAGGAGACAAACCCTAAACCACCACAACTTAACTTACATCTCGATACTCCCGTGCTAGCCACAACTACGAGTCTCGTCCGAGCATAAGAAACATGTAGGTTGAGGGTGCCAAATCCCATCTTTTCTCTCTTTTCCTTCTTTCTCGCGTCATTCGTCGTCGTCGTTGTCATTTTTTTATTTTTTTTATCGTCATTATCGCGTTATAATATCGTTAATATCACTAGTATTAAAAAGCTTTAAAATACTTGTGGATTTGTGTCGAGTGCGAAGGATGTCGGAATAAGGAAACCCGAATATACAAGGGTATTGCACCCAGCATTGCCGGTCGCTTATCCCGACACCCCTATCATTTGATTATTGAAACAAGTCAACTTAAACAATAATATTTATTTCGTTCGCATCATCATTCAATCGAATATTTCATCGATTTTCTAAAAACTATTTTCGAAACATACTTTTCTTATAAGGGTCGAAACCCGTTGACGCGGATCCGACATCACATAATCCTTAGGGATTTATTACGATGTCGGAAAGCCGAGGGAATCAAGTCTTTTAATTCAAGCATCGATCTATTAGATTCGATACCAATTCCGTAATTGGATGTTGAATCTAACGATCTAGTCAAATAAATTAACTAACGCGATTTTCGTTGATGCTAAAATAATTGTCATAAAATTCGTTAGAATTGCGACACTATTAAACGCGGAGGAAATCTATTCATATCGTGCTAGTTCACTTAAAACGACTTAAAGCATTTTTTTTAAAGTTTTCACTCTAGTAGTCCATATCGATTCAATAATCGAATATGGGATATGACGAGTATCGAAGTTAAGTTTCGAGTATAAATTCCACAAAAATTATGCCCGATCCAACAAACTCATCGAGTTACAAAAATCAAAGAGCAATTTCAAAATCAATAGTGAGTTGCAAAGCGAACCCTGGTTCGTAAAGGGGACACTCGATCGAGTGCCTAGCCTACTCGGTCGAGTGGCACCCCAATAACCAAGACAGAATGCTTTTTCGACCTCCACTTGGTCGAGTCTCGCAATGACTCGATCGAGTGGCAACGTACTCGGCCGAGTTGGTCAATAACTCGATCGAGTAAGGTCTAAAATATGGAACAGAAGCTTCTTTCGAGGACCACTCGGTCGAGTCCGTCAATGACTCGATCGAGTGGCCTTATCACGACAAATACCGTGAGTTCTATAGTGTCATTCGAGTCTCATTATTACTTTTTATGAGTTAGGTCAACACGTGTCTAATCAATCACGTGAAACATCACTTTTCAAAACTTTGCATCATCCTATTTACGTCATTCTATATCATTCTATATTATCCGCAAACCGTTATTATCGTTATACCGTTACTAACAAGTTTGTTACTTTTCTTGTTGATTTATTGTACTAAAATGAACCCGCATGCTAAATTTAACTTCGACGTTAGAATTAGTTGCATTAAATCGACATAGAAACCCTTTCAATTTCTCGCATGTTTAGGGAAAGTAATGTTTGCATATCATTTTCATCGTTCAACTAACACGCGTATTAGAAAGTCATTCGATATCTTAGTAGAGGCCAATGAGCGGGCGGGGTTGGTTGTCCTTAGTGGGCTTCCCAACACGTACCCTCACCCCTTACTCAGAACCTCGGTTTCCGGATGCCCGAAACCGTTGGCGCATGAGAGTCATTCAATACACGATAACCAGTAGTGACGGTATCGGTATCGCAATGCAAAGGGACGAGCCCAATAAACTCCGACATCGAAAATGGGCCGTATTTTTTATATGGCCCACTACGACATAGAGTGGGTTCGAAGGGGCCCGAACTCCCATAATGTTCGGTGGCGACTCCACTTCGATTTAAATTTCAATTCGATCCATTCTCATATGGAGATTCATTCGCCTTCCCAAACCCGTGCGTGGCCACATCGTGGTGGACCTATGTCATGTCCACAATTTAGCGACTCCGCTGGAGATTAACTGATGTGTGACTTACCATCGGCATCCTCAGGGTGAGACTCGAATAGAAATCGTTTGACTAGTACAATACGCATTTTAGTTTTACGATTCATGCATAACCCTATATTTTCCCGGGCCGGTACTCGCGACCGACGTCCCACTATACCGTGATGTACTCCAATATGGATATGTCAAAGGTGTCCATAGTCGATTCGAGTGGGTTTCGCGGCATGTTCTAAGCTCAACTCGACTTAGAAAGTCCGTCCCGATGAACGTCTAGACTATGTGCACTAGTATAGACCCTTTTTAGACCAACCGAGACTTAGTGTAAAGCATACATGGCGTCGTTATAATGCTTACCTGACTACATGCTACTTGGTTTCCGTGTCGTTTTCAAAAACCGTCAACTTTTCAAAAATACATCAATTTTCAAGATATCAATTTCAAAACCCGGCACATATACCGAATTTAGGACTTATGATTTTACTCAAAATAGCCTATTTCTAGCCGGTATTCTGCCCATTTCAAAACTCGAAAATATTTTCGAACTTTCAAAACCGAGGCCCGATACTTTTTCCGATTTTCGAAAAGTTGGGCCCCTCCACCAAATTTTTTCGGATCCTCTAAAAAAAAATCCTTTTCAAAACCTTCCTCTTCTTAGGACTTCCCGTATTTAGCAGTGTCGGGTCATGTCATAAGTCGTCAAAGTCTTTAGCGTCGAAACTTTGTCGATCTTACATCACGGGTTTCTTCCCTATCCCAGTCCGCCTTATTAGACTAAGGCAAGGCCAACCTACGTTGGACATACTCCTACAAAGGAGGGCCCGTTTACACAATCGAGTCAAAAGTCTGGGGATGTCTCACGTGGACCTTCTTTCGAACATGACTCGGCCCACCCGCCGAATTCTAAAGAAGGCCCACTTTTCACAAGTCACCCGTCTAGGTGTCTTTTCCGAGTCATTTCCCTTTTCAGTCTTGTTCGGGATGTACTTTCTATTCCGGGATTCGGGCTAGTTTATGATTACGCGGTGTTCTTAGAGACAGGCCACTCGAGACCAGATATCAACGCAAGATGGACGAACTGAAGAACGCGCTGGCCAAGATTGAAACCCAATTGACCGCCATCCAGACCGACCAAGCGACCATGGCCACCCGTGTGAGTGCCGTGGAGAAGGTGGCCCCTGTTGCCAGATCTGAGCCCACTGGGCCCATAGCTGAACTAATCAGCGTTGTTCGCAGGCTCGAAGAAAAGGTTCACCTGTCAACGAACAACTCGATCCACACTGAAAATGCTCGTTCCTATTCGCCTTTAAACGGCGAACTACCTGCTAACCTCAACCTCACGGGAATTCCAATGTTTGAGGGTACTGAAGACCTGGTCCACCACATCCGGTCTTTCAAAGATTTTATGGCGGTCAAAGAGGTGAAGTGCACCATGTTTAAGAACTTATTCCCTTCCTCCCTTGAAAAGCATCCCAAGGCCTGGTACTACATGCTCGATTCCAAGAAATATAAAACTTGGGACGATGTGGCGACGGAATTTGCTCGGAATTATGCTGATAATACCGAGATCCAGACTACATTGTGTACTCTGGAAGTGATGGCCCAAGAGCCCAAAGAAGGGTTCACCAAATATCTGCAAAGATGGCGGGCCGAAAGTGTGAAGCTGGTTGATAAGCCCAGCGAAAAAGTGCTAGTGGAGGCCTTTGTCAAGAACCTCCTCCCATCCTACCGGGTCCATCTCCGGTATGTAATCATCCCCAATTTTGCCGCCCTTACTAAAATGGGCACAAGGATCGAGGATGAGTTAAGGTTAGAGAGCCTGACTAAGGCCTCTACCAAGGGATATCAAGGGGCCAGTTCATCTGTGAGCAGGCCCACATCTGCAACTGCAACTCGCAGCATCTTCGATGAGGTAAACCTGCTTGACACCTCGTCCAAAAAGAATACACCAACTCGGGTATTCACGGATATAGGGACTACCTATACCTACGCCTTACAAAGGCTATCTTCAAAAGGCTTTATCCAACCAATAGGCCAGACTCCCGAAATTCCAGTGGAGAAAAGGCCCAAGAGCTACAATGTCCAAGCCTATTGCCAGTATCACCGAGGTAATGGGCATGACACGGAAAAATGTTGGTAGCTAAAGCATCTGATCCAAGATCTGATTGAAAGCGGGAAAATACCGTTGCCCGGGGAAAAGCCGAGCAACAAAGAAAACACGTTCAGTGCCCATGCTATATTCACGGGAGAGGTAATCGACTGTTCTCACCTCATTTCCCCTTTTATCCCACAAATCAACGGGATATGGTTCAATGACGAGGACGACGTTTACCTAGCCAAAGGGGAAGCTGTCCCCATCACCAGTGAAGAGGTTCGAAAAGCTAAGTCCAAAGCCTTAGCCACTAACCACCTCGCCACAGCCGGCGCTCTACTCCAACAACCGTCACTGAACCTGCCAAGACGGAATCCACCCTCGAAGAACCAAGCAGTGACACGGCTTTGGTCCAACAATTGAAGAGGGTTCGAGCTGATCTAACCATATGGCAGCTTCTGGTTAGCTCACAGGCGCATCGGGAAGCACTGACTAAGGCTCTCTATGAGATCAAGGTCGATTCACAGGTTATCCCCGCTGAAATGGTAGCCACTATTATTCCCTATCTCAAGGGCAAATCCCAAAAAAAAGGCCCGCTCATAACCTTCTCTAAATCTGATCTGCCGTCGTTCGGGCCCAATCATAATCTGGCCCTATACATCACGGTCATTTGCCGAGGGAAGTACCTCCCGATGACCCTACTCGATGACGAATCTGCCGTGAATGTCCTACCCCTAAGGACCGCTAGGGCCCTCGGCATCATTGATGCCGACTATCTCCCAACGGCGCAAACTATCAAGGCTTTTGACGGAAGCCCAAAACCAGTAGCCAGGGCCGCTAAATTGACAATCATAACGAGCCCAATCGAAAAAGAAATGGAGTTCCAGGTGATTGATGTCACCTCATCTTTCAACTTGCAACTCGGAAGGCCTTGGATCCACGCGGTCAAGGCCGTGTCCTCTACCCTACGTAGGAAGGTCAAGATGCCACTTCAAGACGGTGTCATCACACTAGAGGCCACCCCCATCACCGTGGCAAGCTGCAATGCTACGGGCCGGGCAGACCTTCGAGGATTTGATTTCGTGGGTATGATCGAGGAGGAATATCTCTTCAGGCCTTACTTCACCACTAGCATCAACACGATGCTACAAAACTTGGGTTACTTACCGGGGGCTACCTCGAGACCATATCTTCCAGGTGGGAAGATTATCGAGGTCCTAAACGATGGCGAATCACAGTTCGGATTGGGTATGCTGTAACCCCGAAAAACGTGGTCCGGGCCGGTATCCACAAGGCCACCAACATCCTCAAGGGCACTTACTTAGGCCCTTATAGCCCGAAGTTAACTGACTACTTCGTTACTCCAGTTTTCGGAGCTACTCAAGTGGGCCTCTACCAACCTACCATCACATATCCCGAGACCAAAACGGCTCGGGAATGCAATTTCATTCCCGATGATATATTCACCCTTGATCAAGCCGAGTCCAAGGAAGGGGAAAACAACTCCAAGCCCGTGTTGGGGCTCCTATTTGGAGAAGACAAGGTCGTCCCTGCTCCAAAGGATGATTTGGTCAACCTGATCCTCCGCAGTGATCGGTTTTACCCAACCAAGCTAATCTCCAAAGTCGGTGCAGACACCGGGAAAAGGGCCTGGAGGAAAACCATCAAGTGGACCGACAACCAAGGACGGACCTCCAAGTTAACAACCGGCGAGGGAGACATGCCGGATACCGAGTCTAAGTCGGAGTCGGAGTCTGAGTCCAAGTCTAGAGGGTCTGGTGTTAGAGTCGACTCTGTAACCCCTCTTCCTCTAGCCACTGAGGTCTCGGGGCCTGTCTCGAGACCTCTCCCTATCCCGCCACTGACCAACGAGCAGATGGCCGCTCTATTCAAGCTTTTCTCAAAATTTACCATTAATAATAATAACGAAAACCGTTCTGCTTACGACTTGTCTTATTTCCAAAATTCTTTCAAATTCAAAAATTTTATATGGAATGACATTGAGAAACCCGACGAACAGGTACCTCTACCTCCGCATCTGATCGAGCAGCTCGAATAAAGGGAGTCCCGAGATCTGGTAATCGAAGAAATCGAGTCCATCAATGTGAGAACCACTTTAGAGCCCCAGATGCTTAAGTTGGGCCTATCCTTAGATCCCGAGGAGAGAAAATAATTCACAGACCTCCTCCAGGAATTCAAGGACGTCTTCGCATGGTCCTACAAGGACATGCCAGGAATAGATCGCGAAATAGCTGAACACTGAATACCCATCAAAGATGGGTGTAAACTAGTAAAACAGAAACTCCGAAGAATGAGGCCTGAATGGTCTCTCAAGGTGAAAGAAGAAGTCGACAAGCAATTCAAAGCGGGCTTTATACAAGTGTCTGAATATCCAGACTGGGTCGCAAACATCGTGCCGGTACCCAAGAAGGACATCAAGGTGCGGGTATGCATGGACTTCGGAGACCTCAATAAGGCCAGCCCAAAAGACGATTTTCCGTTACCACACATCGACATACTGGTGGATAACACGGTCGATCATTCCCTTCTATCATTCAAGGACGGGTATGCCGAATACAATCAAATTAAAATGGCTGAAGATGATATGAGTAAGACTACCTTCATTACACCTTGGGGTACTTACTGTTACACCGTCATGCCGTTTGGGCTTATCAACGCCGTAGCCACTTATCAACGGACCGCCACTACTTTATTACATGATATGATGCATAAAGAAGTGGAGGTTTATATCGACGACATAATCGTCAAATCCAAGGACCGAAGTGGGCACATTGCGGCCCTAAGAAAATTCTTTACCCGACTGCGCAAATACAATATGAGGCTGAACCCTCAAAAGTGTAGCTTCGGGGTAACATCAGGCAAATTACTGGGCCATATCGTTAGCCAACGCGGCATCGAGGTCGACCCAGCTAAAATCAAAGCCATCACCGAGATGAAACCACCCAAGACCGAAAAAGAAATTAGGGGGTTTCTCGGGAAAGTCCAATATATCAGCCGCTTTATTTCAAAGCTAACCATGGTATGTAAGCCCATTTTCAAGAAGCTGAAGATCGGAGAACGGGTACTATGGGACGACAAATGCCAAATAGCTTTTGATAAAATCAAGGAGATTCTATCTTCTTCGCCGGTATTAATGCCACCTCAACCCGGTCTGCCTTTGTCGTTATACCTAACAACGACCGAGACAGCCATGGGGGCTATGCTGGCCCAGACAGTCAATTCAGAAGAATGAGCTATTTACTACATCAGTAAAAAGTTCCTAGAATACGAATGCAAGTATACAATGCTCGAGAAAACATGTCTAGCTCTGGTCTGGGCCACTAAAAAGCTCCGACACTACATGCTTAGCCACGAAGTACATGTTTTATCCAAAATGGATCCTATCAAGTACCTGTTCGAGAAGCCCATCCTCAATGGCAGGATGTGTAATCTTCTAGAAATTTTAACGCAATACAGTGGCGGAAACACTGTAGAAGTGGGATTATAACACACTGTAGCTATGTTTTGATTAAATAAAAATGGTAATTCAATACATAAGCCATAAAATAAAAATGGCTACAAAATAAATAAATAAATAAAATCCATAAAAAGGGTTTTAACAATCCATAATACAGTGATCTGATTAAAAACAAGCAGGATCCATAACTGCTCGCTAGCCCACCCGAAGGAAAACACATATACCTGCCATGTTTAAAACATAACAGCCACAATCAGTGGGAAGCAACGTCAACGTTCTCCCAGACGTATAACAGAATTTTAAAACTGTAATTACTATTATAGAAAAATAGTAAAATTGGAAAACAGTAAAACACATTATAATAAAAATAAACTTTCAGTGAAAAACTTCACGTATCAAAACAATATAATAAAAATGAGTTTTTCGAAGAAAACATAAAACATTTGCCAACCTGCAACCAAATTATATCGATAATAATAAAAATATTCAAAATGGCGTTATAGATAGGAGTAGTGTAGACGGCTAGACTTTCACTAGGAGAGTACTAAAAACTAGCTTCGAGAACTTAGTTTAAACAAATCAAACTTCGGTCTCTAACTAGGCTACTCAACCATAATAGAGCGGCGACTTATAAATGCGTGGCCCTAGTTTAAGATAATGCACACCCCTCCTGGGATTACCTGTCACCCAGTTCAACTTATGACGGCGACTTACTGCGAGGCCTAAGCTTAAGGTCAAAATGTACAAAACTCCCGGGATACCTGTCACCTGGTTCAACAACCAATGTACCGATTCCTGATACACTAGCCTTATAGTTGATGGCAAAACCGTAAACCCTACAATATATTACACTAACCTCACACTTGTCCTTATTCCATAACTACAAAACAAAGTCATTATCGATATTCAAAAGATATAATCAATATAAATAATATGAGGATAAAAGAAGTAATCATTTGTATTTTAAAAGAGAAAAATTTCTATTTTAGGAAACTTCTATTTTTAGAAACTTTACTAAAAATAGCATTATATCAAAATAGTGAAAATATTAGTTCATACTAATACCACATTTTTAGTAAACGATATAGATTTATAAAACTAATACTTTCGGCCTTAACGATATTAATTATTAAAGTAAGAACATTTGAGTTTATGAAGTTATTGAAATATCGTACAAGTGTATAAAATGATTACAAATGTCTTAAAATTTTTAATAATACTAATCAGGGTGTTTTCAAAATTTACAAAGCTAAAATTCCCTAATTATTATTAGTTACGACAATACAATTACAAATAGGATTTTACGGCAAATGTCAAATTAAATCTTTTAACGTATTTTATTTAATTAAATCGTTGAATATATTTAGAATATATTAAGGGATGATTTAACTCTTAATGTTTCAGATTTAAATATTTTCAAAATAGCTGGAAAAATAAATTTTTTAGGTAAGACGAAGCATTTTAACGATAAATCGTAATTTGTCCAAAATCAATACTATTAATTAAAGACTTTAATAAATAGTACAAAAATTACGTAAAATAGTTAAAATATATTTATGGACATTCTGTCCAGAAAAGAAAATTTTCCAGAATCCTAAAACTCGGTTTTTAAAGCATTTTCTCGTTAATCGTCTAATCTCGACAATAACGATTAATAAAAATAGTAATTACAAAACGATTTAAGTATTAATATCCAAAAATTATTATTAAGATTAAAAATCATGATTTTCCAGAAAATACTATTTTTCCAGATTTCCAAAAATTCCAGCTTTAATAAATCCCATCAAAACCGTCTTTAAAACCCGTTTTCACAATTAACGATTCCATTAATAAAACTTATCGTTCCTAAGATTTTATTAAAGCACTAAAAATCATAAAAAAATACATTTTATTAAGAAACCATCAGAGTCATAATTTTTTCCAGATTAAATCGAAAGACCAAAAATCGAGAATTTAACCGACAAACGCGGTTTTAACGATAAACGATGATTTAAAGTGATTAATTAATTCATCCACTTAAAAATTCCGAAAATTAATGAATAATTTCAGAAAATTCTATTTCATCAGAAAGTTTCACCACGTCAAAAATAAGATTAAAATAAAATGTTTAGGTACTAGAACTAAAAATAGGCTTTTAATCGTTTTTGTCCGATAACGGTAATAATTCAATAATCGATATCAAAAATATCAGAAAAATACTAAATTATTAAAAATCATCAAAAACAACATTTTTCCAGAATATAAACATATATTACATGTTTAGGCCGATTATTACGATTTTACAAATTAATATAACAATTTAATCGTTAATCTCGTAAAAGCGATAAAAATATCGAAACATGCAAATTTTCAAATTTTAAAAATTTTACAGATTATAAGACATACATATATTGTCAAAAATAAAATATAAAAATTATACATGCAAATACACAATTAAAATCATGAAATACCGAGTAACATCGACGTTACCTCTAACCCAAATTCGAGTCGATTATAAATTCGTCGACTTCGGGATCATTAAAAATCCTTCAACACAAGAAAAGCATGGTGGAAAAATACCATGAGAAAACTAAGAAAATCAAGGAAAATAACGATCGAAAACAACATCGATTATTACCTTAACGAAGGGATCGGAATGACGATTATTTAGGAGATGAAAACGAGACGATCGAGACTCGATTTGAGACAAAATTTGGCTAGAAAAGCTGCTGGAAAATCTCAGCCAAGAGAGAAAAAGGGAGGAAATGTTGTTTAATTTTTTGTAAAATGAATGATAAGAAACTGGAGGGTTTTCTAAAGCATAAATGATAAGTAAATTTTGATGAAAACTATGTCATAATACATGCACAAATCAGCCAAAATGAGAGAGGAAGGGAGTGTGAAGAGTTTGTGTTTAAGGCCAAAAATAAATGGGTGAGAAAAAGAAAATATCTAAGGCTTAAACATCATAAAATGAAATGTATACAAAGTTGTAGGGTAAAAATGTGACATGGGTGTGTCATGGTCCAAAACATGGGGAAAATGTCCCAAATAATTTCTAAGTTAATAAAAAGATGAATCGTAAAATTGTTAAAGGTATTTCAAATCAGTTCGAGTAAACCACGCGTTGGAAAATAATTATTTACGAAACTTCGTAATAAAATCATTAAAGGTCAAATATTCTTAAATAAAAATATTTCTTAGTTGGAAATATCATATAAACGTGTTTTGATATTTAAGAAAAATAAATAACTGAATTCCAACCTTAAAACGTTAGTTCGTAGAAAAATAGAACTTCACGCGCAAAAATAAATAGTTTACAATGAAAATCAAATAAATAGGTTTACAAGAATTAAAATCTTTTAAAATAAAAATAAATATTATTTGACTCAAAAAAAAATAATAAGAATTCAGAAAGATGAAGGAAATTGACATAGAGTCATGACGGAGTCACAACAGAATAATTAACGGCACTAGGAAAATAGTGGGTGTTACAATCCTCCCCACTAAAACAAAGTTTCGTCCTCGAAACTTAGAATAAGCAGAAAGGAAACAAGATTACCCAAGTTGAAAAGATAAGGATACAAATCTCGCATAAAAATTTTGCTGTAAAAGAAAATTTTACAACATTTGAAGTGATATGAAATCAAATGCAAATATTTAATCCGAGAGGAATTGGGCTAAGCTACCCGGAGTTTAATTTTTTTTTTTTTTTAATTAGTGAAATCGTAAAGTAAAGTTATTTGGTAAAATAATGACATCAAATAACATTTGTAAACAAACTCGAAGAAAATAGGTTAACCAAAATATTTTGAAAACAAAAGTAAAATATTTTGATTAAGAAATTCGATATTATTCCTTTTTTTTTATGAAACAAAATTTAGTTTGGAGAAATCAAAATTTGTAGTTAGTAAAAATCGCACCAGCCGTCAAACATTTTCAATAACAGATTCAAAAGTCCACCAACAATAAAATGAAAATCAATTTTCAAAACGTTAAAATTTCGAAAATGTTATCAAAATAATTATGAAAGTTTTCAAAAAAATTATCAAACTTGAACATACCAAATAATTTGGACAATGTTAAAACGTTTTACATAACAAACCTATACAAATTGAAGTACTTGGAAATATAAAAGTCATCATAAAATTTTGATCGCTTGAAAATCAAAAATTAAAAATAATTTCGAAATAATTTAAAATAAATTATTAAGGCATTTTGAAATAGATCAAAATATAAATATCAATCAAAGATAAAACAAAGTGAAGTATATAGTTCTTAAATTATAAATAAAAAAAATGTTAAATTTCACGATAACCCAAAATGTTAAATTGCTCAAAGTTTTTACAAAATGGGGAGTTTTAAAATTTGAAATTATGCTTCAAAATGTTAAAATTTCATGAAAATCAAAAATTTTAAATTAGTCAAGCTTTTTACAAAACGGGCAAATTCACAATTAGAAATTATAACTCAAAATGTTAAAATTTTACGATAATCCATTTTTTTTAAAGTAGTCAAACTTTTTATAAAATAGGGAGTTCGAAAAATAGTTAACGGGTAAATAGAACAATGATAAATAAATTAAAAATAAGAGCTTTCAAAAACGACAAAGGTTGAAGGGATTGGCAGGAGTTACCGTAACAGAATTCAAGAGAAGCAGAAAGGAAGACGGAGTTGAGAATCAAAAAGAGCTCTCAAGGATTATGGAAGAAATTAATCATCTCGAGATTCCTTGCACGACTTCCACAAACACGGGTTCCTAATTCCCATCAAATAATGCTAAGTCCAATATCAGTACAGGGTGGTCCTACTCAATCTACAACCTCCAAAATTAAGTCTTACATACTTATACAATATTTCAATTAGTATAGTAAGAATCCACAAATCATTTAGACTAATCCTTTAATTAAGATTCCAACGGTTATCAAAACATACCCTAACTCGTAATCACTAAGGTTCATAAATTTAAAGCTCATAAGGTCTGAACTCGAGGTATACTTCAAATTTCTCGAGTAAGGAAGACTAAATAAAACCCACCAATTAACAAAGTTCGGACACGAAATCCTCAAAAATGATCACCAACATATTTATAATACCACAAGTACAGAAGTTGGGAAGTACAATAAATCTTCAAACACGCTCAAACCTATAGGTAATGGCGCAAACACTCACATCTTCAAACACATCATTCGATTAATGTTTCTAAGAAGTCCATCAAATTTCTAATCGTAATGGTGCAACCACAAAATATTTAATAACTCAACGAAGCCACAATCTCGTTGGTCTAAGGTTCTGAACTATAAATCCATTAAGATGATTGACATCAAAGTGTTCCTCAAAACAACGCGATAAATCCAACCTCTAATGGCAATATGTTTCTCCTTTTCAAGGTTAACAACAATTTATTCAATTTAGATCACTCAACTCCAAAGTTCATAGGTTACAACCTTAACCAACGATTAACGATCTAATCCTTAAGAAACACGGGTAATCTATGTTAACCAAAATTTCTAACGGTATTAATGAAAACCTTCGATGGTACCACAACACTCAGGTTAACAATTTAAACAGTACTCTATGATCCCAAATATTCCCGATGCATCCATCAAATAACATTTAGGTAGGAATCCCAAAATTCTATTATTAGCTACACTTGGTTCAATTCTAGGTTAAATTAGGTACTAGGTATCCATCAAATACGATATACTCTTACTACCCCAAAATATATTCAACTCTAAGTCCTCCAAATAATCAAGTAACCTATAACCCAAGGTTCAGAGTCTAAAGTACCAACCTAATTCCATTAATTGACAATTTATCATTCAAATCGATCCTCAAAAGCTTACTAAGATAGATAATAAGGTATAACTCACAACCCTCAAGCCATAGGTAACAAGGGTTTACTAAACCTCAAACATCTATATCCTTTCACGGGGTTCACTGAGACGGAAATCGGTCTAGCCAAAGAATCTCAAGAGAAATATGGTAGAGTAGAAGAATATAACAAGGATTCACCGAGCGGTTGAAGAAGAGAATATAAAAGAGAAGAATTAGAAGAAGTGGAGGAAGGAAGAAAAGAGTCGATGATACTATATTACTAATTTCTTGAACCAGAGGAGAATCTTCGGGCCTCCAGAGTTCACGCGGGATCCAAATGGCTTACTTCACCTTCTTGTAGAGGAACGAGCACGTAAGTCTTCGGTCGCTCAATCTCGATCTACTGCGACATCATGGAACAGGAATCTACTCTTGATCATCTGGCCTGTAGCTTAAGTAAACTGAACTGGAGCTAAAAATCACCATCGACATCATTCTTGGAGCACCAAGTTGTCCACTCGAGTCAGCAGGCGTTGAGAGTTCTAAGTAGGTCTTGTCCCGATCTGGAGCAGCATCCTATCAATATCTTGTTCATTCGTCTTCTTCCCACAAAAGCAACAAATATTCAATGCTAATCATTGAGTTCAGAAACAGATAATCTTAACAGTTAAGTCCTTATTTGTTTCTACCCATCTCTAATAATATTTTTATTTACTATTTAAATAATTTACTGGTATTTTCCCTAATTTCAGGTGTAAGCGTTGGGAGCAGTGATGCTCTGATACCAACTGTAATCCCCTAGAAATTTTAACGCAATACAGTGGCAGAAACACTGTAGAAGTGGGATTATAACACACTGTAGCTATGTTTTTATTAAATAAAAATGTTAAGTCAATACATAAGCCATAAAATAAAAATGGCTACAAAATAAATAAATAAATAAAATCCATAAAAAGGGTTTTAACAATCCATAATACACTGATCAGATTAAAACAAGCAGGATCCATAACAGCTCGCTCGCCCACCCGAAGGAAAACACATATACCTGCCATGTTTAAAATATAACGGCCACAATCCGTGGGGAGCAACGTCAACGTTCTCCCAGCCGTATAACAGGATTTTAAAACTGTAATTACTATTATAGAAAAATAGTAAAATTGGAAAACAGTAAAACACATTATAATAAAAATAAACTTTCAGTGAAAAACTTCACGTATCAAAACAATATAATAAAAATGAGTTTTCCAAAGAAAACATAAAACATTTGTCAACCTGCAACCAAATTATATCGATAATAATAAAAATATGGGAAAAGTCCCGTGGTACCCTCGAACTATGTCACATTACACATGGTACCCCTACTTTTAAGTTTGTTCCCATGGTAACCTTGAGTTTTATAGTTTAGTTCCCGATTTGACCATACCCAAATTTCTGTCATGACGCCGTTAAATTATGACCAAAATTAATTACATTACTCAACAATTACTTTCTTCAAAAGGAGAGGAGTTCCAATGGTACCCCTATGTTTTCATAGTTGTTCCCATGGTACCCTTAAGTTTTCACAGTTTTTTTCATGGTACCCTTAATTTTTTCATAGTTGTTCCCATGGTACCCCTAAAAGGAAAGCAACAACGAATTGAAGCAAAGCAACGACTAGTTTACTGAACTAGCCGTTTCACAAGTGCTTATAAATTCACTTCCCTTTCTATTTTGGCAGAAAAAGAACAAACAATCCACACTTACTCACTCAACCTTTTCACCTCTTTCTTTACTTGTACAAAAAAATGGAAAATTTTGATGTTTCCGGATGATCGAGCTATGGTGATGAAGTTTTTCCTTTTTTTTTGTACAAGTAAAGAAGGAGGTGAAAAGGTTGAGTTAGTAAGTGTGGATTGTTTGATCTTATTCTGCCAAAATAGAAAGGGGAGTGAATTTATAAGCACTTGTGTAACGGCTAGTTCAGTAAACTAGTCGTTGCTTTGCTTCAATGAGTCGTTGCTTTTTTTTCAGGGGTACCAAGTGAACAACTATGAAAACTTAAGGGTACCATGGGAACAACTATGAAAACATAAGTGTAGCATGGGAATAACTATGAAAATTTAGGGGTACCATGAGAACCCCTCTCCTTTTGAAAAAAAAGTAGTTGTTGAGTAATGTAATTAATTTTGGTCATAAATTAACGGCGTCATGACAGAAATTTGGGCAAGGGCAAATCGGGAACTAAACTATAAAACTCAAGGATACCATGTGAACAAACTTAAAAGCAGGGGTACCATGTGTAATGTGACATAGTTCGAGGGTACCATAAGAAATTTCCGTAAAAATATTCAAAATGGCGTTATGGATAGAAGTAGTGTAGACAGCTAGACTTTCACTAGGAGAGTACTAAGAACTAGCTTAGAGAACTTAGTTCAAACAAATCAAACTTCGGTCTCTAACTAGGCTACTCAACCATAATAGAGCGGCGATTTATAAATGCATGGCCCTAGTTTAAGATAATGCACACCCCTCCTGGGATTACCTGTCACCCAGTTCAACTTATGACGGCGACTTACTGCGAGGCTTAAGCTTAAGGTCAAAATGTACAAAACTCCCGGGATACATGTCACCTGGTTCAACAACCAATGTACCGATTCCTGATACACTAGCCTTATTGTTGATGACAAAACCGTAAACCCTACAATATATTACTCTAACCTCACACTTGTCCTTATTCCATAACTCCAAAACAAAGCCATTATCGATATTCAAAAGATATAATCAATATAAATAATATGAGGATAAAAGAAGTAAACATTTGTATTCTAAAAGAGGAAACTTTCTATTTTAGAAAACTTCTATTTTTAGAAACTTTACTAAAAATAGCATTATATCAAAATAGTGAAAATATTAGTTCATACTAATACCACATTTTTAGTAAACGATATAGATTTATAAAACTAATACTTTCGGCCTTAACGATATTAATTATTAAAGTAAGAACATTTGAGTTTATGAAGTTATTGAAATATCGTACAAGTGTATAAAATGATTACAAATGTCTTAAAATTTTTAATAATACTAATCAGGGTGTTTTCAAAATTTACAAAGCTAAAATTCCCTAATTATTATTAGTTACGACAATACAATTAAAAATAGGATTTTACGGCAAATGTCAAATTAAATCTTTTAACGTCTTTTATTTAATTAAATCATTGAATATATTAAGAATATGTTAAGGGATGATTTAACTCTTAATGTTTCAGATTTAAATATTTTCAAAATAGCTGGAAAAATAAATCTTTTAGGTAAGACGAAGCATTTTAACGATAAATCGTAATTTGTCCAAAAAACAATACTTATTAATTAAAGACTTTAATAAATAGTAAAAAAATTACGTAAAATAGTTAAAATATATTTATGGACATTCTGTCCAGAAAAGAAAATTTTCCAGAATCCTAAAACTCGGTTTTTAAAGCGTTTTCTCGTTAATCGTCTAATCTCGACAATAACGATTAATAAAAATAGTAATTACAAAACGATTTAAGTATTAATATCCAAAAATTATTATTAAGATTAAAAATCATTATTTTCCAGAAAATACTATTTTTCCAGATTTCCAAAAGTTCCAGCTTTAATAAATCCCATCAAAACCGTCTTTAAAACCCGTTTTCACAATTAACGATTCCATTAATAAAACTTATCGTTCCTAACATTTTATTAAAGAACTAAAAATCATACAAATACATTTTATTAAGGGAACCATCAGAATCATAATTTTTTCCAGATTAAATCAAATGACCAAAAATCGAGAATTTAAACGACAAACGCGGTTTTAACGATAAACGATGATTTAAAGTGATTAATTAATTCATCCACCTACCAATTGGGGAAAATTATGAAAAATTTCAGATAATTCTATTTCATCAGAAAGTTTTACCACGTCAAAAATCAGATTAAAATAAAATGTTTAGGTACTAGAACTAAAAATCGGCTTTTAATCATTTTTGTCCGATAACGTTAATAATTCAATAATCGATATCAAAAATATCAGAAAAATACTAAATTATTAAAAATCATCAAAAACAATATTTTTCCAGAATATATACATATATTATATATTTAGGCCGATTATTACGATTTTATAAATTAATATAACAATTTAATCGTTAATCTCGTAAAAGCGATAAAAATATCGAAACATGCAAATTTTCAACTTTTAAAAATTTTCCATATTATTAGACATACATATTTATTAAAAATGAAATATAAAAATTATACATGCAAATACACAATTAAAATCATGAAATACCGAGTAACATCGACGTTACCTCTAACCCAAATTCGAGTCGATTATAAATTCGTCGGCTTTGGGATCATTCAAAAATCCTTCAACACAAGAAAAGCATGGTAGAAAATACCATGGGAAAACTAAGAAAATCAAGGAAAATAACGATCGAAAACAACATCGATTATTACCTTAACGAAGGGATCGGAATGACGATTATTTAGGAGATAAAAACGAGACGATCGAGACTCGATTTGAGACAAAATTTGGCTAGAAAAGTTTCTGGAAAATCTCAGCCAAGAGAGGGAGGAAATGTTGTTTAATTTTTTTTGTAAAATGAATGATAAGAAAGTGGATGATTTTCTAAAGCATAAATGATAAGTAAATTTTGATGAAAACTATGTCATAATACATGCACAAATTAGCCAAAATGAGAGAGGAAGGAAGTGTGAAGAGTTTGTGTTTAAGGCCAAAAATAAATGGGTGAGAAAAAGAAAATATCTAAGGCTTAAACATCATAAAATGACATGTATACAAAGTTGTAGGGTAAAAATGTGACATGGGTGTGTCATGGTCCAAAACAAGGGGAAAATGTCCCAAATAATTTATAAGTTGATAAAAAGATGAATCGTAAAATTGTTAAAGGTATTTCAAATCAGTTCGAGTAAACCGTGCGTTGGAAAATAATTATTTACGAAACTTCGTAATAAAATCATTAAAGGTCAAATATTCTTAAATAAAAATATTTCTTAGTATCATATAAACATGTTTTGATATTTAGGAAAAATAAATAACTGAATTCCAAGCTTAAAACGTTAGTTCGTAGAAAAATAGAACTTCACGCGCAAAAATAAATAGTTTACAATAATGAAAATCAAATAAATAGGTTTACAAGAATTAAAATCTTTTAAAATAAAAAGAAATATTATTTGACTCAAAAAAATAATAATAAGAATTCAGAAAGATGAAGGAAATAGAAGACAAAATTGACATAGAGTCATGACGGAGTCACAACAGAATAATTAACGGCACTAGGAAAATAGTGGGTGTTACAGGATGTCCAGATGGACTTTGATGCTCGCAGAGTTTGACCTCAAATTTGTGCCATTAAAAGCCATCAAAGGCCGGGTAGTGGCAGAATTCCTTGCCGACAGTCCGATATCTGAAGAGGGACACACCGATACTTGGGCCTTTCCTGATGAAGACATATTCCATACCGATACCGAAACATGGGATTTGTATTTTGACAGGGCATCCAACTTCCGAGGATTTGGGGTCAGAATTCTGTTAATCTCACCACAAGAGGAGCACACCCCCTTATCCATCAAATTGGACTTTGACGTGACCAACAACGCAGCCGAATATGAAGCATGCATTCACGGGTTGCAAGCCGCCGCTGATCTAAGAGTAACGAACCTCCGGGTCCACGGTGATTCATCATTGGTCATCAATCAAGCGCTCCAAAAATGGAAAACTCGGAACTCCAATCTCGTGGCTTACCAAGCACAAGTAAGGGTTCTAGAGAAACAATTCCAGAAGGTGGAATATATCTACCTACGCCGAGAAGAAAATCAATTTGCAGATGCACTTTCCAAATTAGCATCCCTGCTAAACATACCGTAGCATTTAACTAGCATGCCAATCTGCGTTGAAAGACGGTCCGAACCGGCCTACATCCATGTTATCCAAGACATCGAGATAACCGACCCGGAACCTTGGTATCAGGCTGTCCTAACTTACTTGACATCGGGAGAGTATCCCCCGGGAACTGAAAACCGGGCCAAGAAAGCCCTGCGAAGATTGGCGACCCAATTTGTTCGTACGGACGACGGGCAGTTATACAAAAAGACGGCACAGGGGGCTCTCCTCCTGTGTATCGATAAAGCACATGCCGAAAAGGTTATGTCCGAGGTACACGATGGTGAAAATGGCCCACATATGAATGCCCATATGTTATCCCGGAAAATCATAAGGCTCGGATATTATTGGAACACCATGGAAACGGACTGTCATTCATATGTCAAACACCGCCATAACTATCAGATCTTTGCCAATGTACAACATATGCCGTCATCTTTGCTATACACCATGACATCCCCATGGCCATTTTCGACATGGGGCATTGACATAATCGGAAAGGTACACCCTTCCGGGACGGGAGGTCATTGCTTCATTTTAGTGGCCATCGACTGTTTCACCAAATGGGTCGAAGCCGAGTCGTATCGTGTCTTGAACGCCAAGCACGTGGCCAAATTTATCCAAAATAAGATCATATGCCGATATGGGATCCCACACGAGTTTATCAGTGATCACGGGACCCACTTTCAAGCTGAAACTGCCGCCTTGCTGGCAAAATATAAAATTCAAAGGCATACATCTTCACCTTACCGACCCCGAACAAATGGAGCGGTGGAAGCAGCTAACAAAACAATTGTCACCATACTTAAAAAGAGGGCTGAGAATTACCGAGACTGGCCCGATAAAATACCTTTTGCCCTTTGGGGGTATCGGACTTCAATTCGCACCGCAACCGGAGCTACTCCATATTATTTGACATATGGAATGGAAGCGGTCCAACCGGTTGAGCTAGAAGTGTCATCCCTCAGGATTTAACTTGAAAGCCAAGTGCCGGAAGCAGAATGGGTCCAAGCCCGATACGATTCGCTAGTTCTTTTGGACGAACGTTGGTCCCGGGCCCTCAACAACATCCAAATATATCAAAAGAGGATCCAACGGGCCTTCAACAAAAGATTTAGGCCCAGAAACATCAAGGAAGGGGATCTAGTTCTAAAGTCCGTACGGGCCCTACTACCGATTGACCCAAGAGGAAAATTGAAACCCAATTGGGCCGGGCCGTATTTAGTGAAGAAGGTTCTATCAGGAGGAGCGGTGATGCTGACGGACTTGGATGGGAATGAATTCGTCAACCCAACCAACTTGGACCAGTTGAAGTGCTACTACCCATAAGCCCTATCTCAATGTCATTTGCAAAATTTGTCTTTTATAAATTTTCAAAAACAATTATTGGCAAGTCAATAAATTAGAATTAACTACTCTACTGTCGCACATCTTGAACTAATAGTCTTGGTATATTTCGAAAAATTGCAAAAAATCAATATTTGGAACTACGATTGGTTTGATTCCGTTAATTGTGGATACGTAGGCAACCCCTCAAACGGGTACAACCACTGCAATAAATGAAAAGACGGGCGGTATTCACTAATATGTCTTTTATTAAAAACCCAAAATCCAAAGTTACAAAAACACAAAAAAGGGCAAAAAAAACAAAAAAGCACACACCACAAAAAATAGTAATAATATTCCAATAATAAGACCAAGGAGACCAATATTCGTGCATTTTGCCCTTTTCTTTGTCCTTCGGGTCGCGTGGGGCCCGATGTCGCCGGGGCGGGGGCGAGCGTTCCCGAATCACGAGGGGAACCTCCTTAGCTCGAACCCGTTTCTTTGACAGCGGGTCTTCTTCTATCGTCTTTGGTCCAAGTCGAGCCCGCACGTGTTCAGGCAGCCTGTCTCGCGGGCCAAGTCGGTCCTGCACTACTAGTCTTGGGCCCAGCCTCCTTTCCAAGTCAGTCTAGGGGCTCACTTTCCCCCGTGCACCTCTAGCACTAGACCCTTCAGCTTGAGTCTTAGTCTTCTTTCTCTGACCTGACATTAGACGGACCAGAGTAGCTGGAGTGTCACCTTCGACGAAGAAGCCCCTATTATCTTTAGCTTGCGCCCTACGCAGCAGATCAAAAGCTTCATCGACCTTTAAAGCAGCTCGGGTTTCGGCATCACCTGCTTTAGTCCACTTCACATAGGAGTCTGAAACCCAGATTGAGTGACGAGATGTGGGAATAGGCCAGGTATGTCGGGTGTACCACCTTTGCATCCAGTTATCGCACATTACATCAGTCAGTTGGGTAGGGTCACTCACAACTGCTTCAATCTCCGGGATTCTCTGGGTCCAACCATACTGCCTTAGTATGCGGTCCGGGTAGAAATGAACTGTCTGCCTGAAAGACAATATTACCTGATAGCGAGCTCTGTCCCTCGGATCCAAGCCTGTCTAAACATAGATGGGCTACCACGGCACTACCCATCGAATCAACGGACCACCATGGAATGATAGCACCTTGTCCCATTATTTCTGGGTAATCTGGCAAGAAAAATCAATGGCCCGTCTCCTCGTCATCACCTGATTATGACGGTATTTGCTTGCGTCAAGAGGAGGATCTATCACTGATAGCCTCTCGTATAGCCAAATCTGAAAAAGAAGGCAAAATATGAGTTCCTAAGACGAAACAAGCGTCCGCCTAGGGGCACTCGATCGAGTGCCTGAGGGTTACTCGATCGAGTGGCATCCCTAAACACGAACATGGGGCTTTTTACGAGGGCACTCGATCGAGTGCCAGGGTAACTCGGTCGAGTGCCCACTGCAGCAGAAAAATCGCGAAAAAAAATTCAAAAATCAAGAAGTTGGAGAAATAATAAAAAAAATCGACATACTTGCAATAAACGAGTACTCCCGGTCAAGCGGACCGACGAATCCTTCTTACGGTTGTCTAGACCTTGGATAATTTCACCCGTGATCAGCCAAGTCGGGCTGTACTCCGTCTCCATCAAATCAACCATGGTCAGAAGGTGAGCGTTACCCATGCATGACAATAAGTCCATATGACCTTCAAAAGCATAAACATGGAGCATACAGAAAGAAAAAGCCCTACGGCTGTGAACCGATCTGACCGGACTTCGTGAGGATTCATAAATTTCTCCGCCAAGTCGATCAAAGAAACATTACCATCCTCCATCATGCAGGATACTTCATTGTGGGAAAGTCCTAAAAATTCCCGTAGCTTTCTCCTGGGGTTGTAGACCGAATAGGGTATGGCAGGTCGGAGTTTCGGGTTCCATCCTCCCACGGTAGCAGTCTCCTCAGGTAAAGGACAAACTTCTCCCTGGGGAAAGGCAAAGACATGATATATGTCGTCCCAGTAAGACAAGCAGGCATCAAGGAAATAACGATCGACCTGCATCTGACGGAATGGGTACAGCTAAGTAATACCCGTCTGATTGAGAGCCACCCTATCCGTGTCCCTAAAGCGTCGGGACCATTCTTGCAACATCACGGTCAATCGATCGATTCCCATGGTTAAAATTCTTGAAAGGAATAAAGAGACTTTCTTTTTGAGAAGGGATGATTTATGAGGAGTTTGTGAAGAAAATCAAAGACAGGGGAGGGCTATATATAGCATCAACCTTACAACCCTCTTTCCATATCACTTTTACATGAAAAGTTTCCTAATTCTAACAGGATCAACATACAGGCCTCGTCTCGAGATTCCCTAATCCTAGCCCGGGAATTAGTCATCCCGAATTTCCTTAATTTTCAAAAAATTCAAAAATTCAAAATTTTGCAAAAGTTTCAAAAATTCCAAAATTCAAAAGATCATTTTTTTCCCCAGCGCGAGTCATATTTGTTTCACCTACGTGTTGCATGCAGAATTTTATGTAACTTATACAGGTACAATTCAAGACCGCGCAATTCACATATCTCCCCAGCGGAAAGCCCAAGGCGGCATTTTCCCCGGAATGGCACGGGATGGACCAACATATCGGCGCATCCAGGACTTATGCGACAAGTCTGATTCCCCACGGAGTTATCGTCATCAGCTCAGGTATGATTTCTAGCTTATGGCTGGCGAGCCCTTCACGCGAGTCTAATGGACTATAAACGACCCGACCGGAAGTCTGCCAGGATTCAATCCTCGATTGGCCTGGTAGCTACTTTGACTTTCGCCTTGTCCAAGCCTCAGTCAGAGTGGGGGCTCTGTAGACACCCGCATTTTGACTGCCAGGTGTCTATGGTAATTTCCAACAAACACCTGATGATGATCGGACGCAAACGTGTTTCTACGCGGTCGGATGTGGGCTCAAACTCTTTAGTTGCTGGCTTAGGCATTTACTGTGTAAAAATCTCACAAAACTGACCTCAAATCCAGGCCCAGTGGGTTTTTTCCAGTCAAACAAGACTAATTTGGGTCAAAACCGACACCGAAATAAAACCGACTTTTAGCGATTAGGTCAACCCCGGTCAAAGCCGTTTCCGAGACACATAAAAAACAACCACATAAACATCAAAAACTCAGCCCAAATGCAAAACTCATCTCGTGGTCCAAAACATTGGACCCGCGCGACCCAGCTGACCCACTCGATCGAGTGCTCAGCCCACACGATCGAGTGGGCCCTCATTCAAGCCCGGCTGCAGGCGCTTGTGTAATACCCCGTATTTTTCTAATAGAGTTAAATTTTTAAACATTTATTTAAACCAAGTTTAACGTTTGAAAAAAAAATTATTATTTTTCGTGAATTAAACTATTTTATTTTCGTTAAATTAAAAATTATTCCATTATAAAAACGTGAGAATTTATTTATCGAATTATTAAATTTCTATCTTTCATTAAATAAAGATTAAAACTCAAAAATATATTTTTATATTGACCAGTCGTTTTGACGTTTTCTCGTCTCGTAAAAATTTAATAATTTATCAAAATTTTAAAATAATGATTACTTATAACTTTTGTCCCATAATACTATTTACCGTCTATTTTACATACCGTCTCACAAATTTCTTTTTAAAAATAAATTTTACGGTTTTCATTAATTTAATTCTGTAATCTTATATTTCAACTTTTTAAGAAAGAAAGAAAGACGTTTGTACGAGAAACGGACCGAAACGTAGACTCCTAATAAAATCCCACGTTTCACTACTACAATACTATTACTCTACTAACCTAAGCCTACTCTACATTACACTAATCTAGCCTAAACTACTCACACCTAAGGCCTACCTAAACACCTACACTTTGACTAATCTACTTTAACTATTAAACACTACTATTTCACCACTTCTACTAGTACTATAAATATACGAATTACTCACTACACTAATGTTACGCTACTACATATACTCCGTAATACATATACTACTACTCCCACGTACTACTTACTACTACGGAGTACTATATTACATACTACTTCTACTTACTATACTCTGCAGTACATACTATATTTACTCCCTCGTCCTTTTCTATAATTGGAGCATCGGGAATGAGGAGTTGCCCAGTATTTGACGGAATCACTTTTCTAGAACCGTATTTGGATCAAATCAATCTCGATCGAAAGTTCTTTAAAAGGAGGAAAAAGACGTTCTTACGTAGACGATATTATTGACCCAGACGATCTTTTCATTCTTAATAACCTTAATAAATACTCCGTAATAGCTATTAAGGTAACCAAACTTTTTTTCTAACAACATTTCTTATATATAAGTATATTATGTTAGTAATTTAATAAATTGCTTATTTAAATATTTAGGCTTGTTTGTACGACTAAATTACTTATGTATATATAAAAATGTTACGTGATATATTATTTATGTTATGTATATATTTATGACTAAATTCAACTTGACTAAATTATCCCTTGTTTAATATATTTATTTATCACCTTTACATTTTTGTTCATACGAAAAATGAGAAAATGAATAAAAGAACTTAAAATGATAAAATTTACTTATATCATTTTCATTGTATTTTATTTAATTCTATTTGTTATGCATGTTTATTCTATGTGCTTTATATTTTTTATGTATTTTATATAATTGTAATTTCAGTCATATTTAATTTTTCTTAGTATTTTTACATTCGTTTATATATTATAATATAGAGTAAATTAGTAAATTGCAAAATAAATTATTTTAATAAAACTCACTTATTATTTTTATAGGTAAAGATTTATAAATTTCATTTTCTATAATAAATGAAATTGTTTTATTACGAAATTTTTACACGACATTTATAAATATTTAAAAATGATTTTACGTCAAATTTTGTAAATCAATTAAGTACGACTTAATTTATATTTTTCATAAACCTTTATATATTTTTTTTAAAAACCAATATAAATTTTAAAATAATATTTTATTATTATTATACCTTAAATTTTATTTTCATATAAAAACTTCATTTAAAAGAATTTTTACTATTTTAAAAATATTATACGATATTTGGGATATGATGTTTCGGGTGACACTTGAGGATTAACGTATAACGTTGTCACACTGAAAGTAAGTATTTGAGGATTTGACTGTTTTAAATGAGTCCGACCAATTATTGAAGGTCACCAAATAAATTACTACTTGTTCACGGGCGACTTTTATATAATGTTTACGATGCGAGTCTGGGAAGAATAGCTTGTGTTGGATCCTACCATGCGTGGTGTTTCGACTGCACTTGTAATGAAAAGCAAACTCGGAGGCTACGGTCCGAGAGTCGACCTAGTGTTTAGGGTAGTCGTCCTACGGCAGTGAGTTCTGCGGTTCAAGAGTCTGCGTAGGGTATGTGGCGCACATATAGACAAGTACTTGATCAGTATTACCACCTAGGTAGCGGGGGCAGAACAGGATTCTGAAAACTGCGAGTTCCTTCTTGGTGATGCAGAGAATGTAATCATCAGCTTTCATTTCAGCCCAGAGCCCCGTTTGAATAAACATATAATATAATAGAAGTTCGGGCCCAATTGAGCCTTGTGGGTGAGATGTAAACCTCATAAGATCGGTTCGGTCTACGAGTTGGTACTACGGTTACTTCTATTGGTAAGATGCAAGCCAATATGAAGTAGCGGTGATACTAGGAGCCACGACTCGTGTGTTTATTCTCTGTTTACGTGAAAAATGATTTTAAAATCAAATGGCTGCCAATGTCCCATCTTTTAAACTTTACCGTTTTCATCACCTCACATGTTGGTTAATTGAATTAAAGGAAACTATCTGTTACGTGATATCCTTTAATATTTTTATAAGCATATTATTTGTTATTCACATGATTGTCTTATGTGTTCGAGGTGATGTTAGTTGAACGGCTTGGTTGCTGTCCCGCTCAGCGGTTTCTATTCTATATATTTGTGCAGGCCTAAGATGTTGGGGAATCGAGCGAGAGAGATTTAATAATATGTTTAGTTTAAAAATGAAATTTATTTTCTGTACTAAGTGAATCAAGACTATGTAATTAATAGTCGTTTATTATTGTAAGGATCCGTAGCGATCCAGATTTATTTACACTCTGATATAATTTTAATTAAATGACTTAGATAACTTTCCGCATTATCTATTATTTTAAGTCATCGAAAATCCGGGTTGTTACAGCTTGGGCCACTCGACCGAGTCAAGGGGCTACTCGGTCGAGTAACCCTAGCCGGGGGTGCATAGCCTAGCCTATAAAAAAACCCATGCACACACTTCAACACACCTTTTATCATCTTTTTCACCCTAATCAAGCCCTAATCTCACACTTGCAAACCCTAACCCTAGTACTTAGGAGACAAACCCTAAACCACCACAACTCAACTTACATCTCGATACTCTCGTGCAAGCCACAACTACGCGTCCCGTCCGAGCATAAGAAACATGTAGGTTTAGGGTGCCAAATCCCATGTTTTCACTCTTCTCCTTCTTTCTCGCGTCATTCGTCGTCGTAGTTGTCGTTTTTTTTGTTTTTTTTCGTCATTATCGCGTTATAATATCGTTAATATCACTAGTATTAAAAAGCATTAAAATACTTGTGGATTTGTGTCGAGTGCGAAGGATGTCGGAATAAGGAAACCCGAATATACAAGGGTATTGCACCCAGCGTTGCCGGTGGCTTATCCCGACACCCCTATCATTTGATTATTGAAACAAGTCAACCTAAACAATAATATTTATTTCGTTCACATCATCATTCAATCGCATATTTCATCGATTTTCTTAAAACTATTTTCGAAACATACTTTTCTTATAAGGGTCGAAACTCGTTGACGCGGATCCGACATCACATAATCCTTAGGGATTTATTACGATGTCGGGAAGCCGAGGGAATCAAGTCTTTTAATTCAATCATCGATCTATTAGATTCGATACTAATTCCGTAATTGGATGTTGAATCTAACGATCTAGTCAAATAAATTAACTAACGCGATTTTCGTTGATGCTAAAATAATTGTCATACAATTCGTTAGAATTGCGACACTATTAAATGCGGAGGAAATCTATTCATATCGTGCTAGTTCACTTAAAATGACTTAAAGAATTTTTTTTAAGTTTTCACTCTAGTAGTCCCATATCGATTCAATAATCGAATATAGGATATGACGAGTATCGAAGTTAAGTTTCGAGTATAAATTCCACATTATTTATGCTCGATCCAACAAACTCATCGAGTATAAAAATCAAAGAGCAATTTCAAAATCAATAGCGAGTTGCAAAGCGAACCCTAGTTCGTACAGAGGGCAATCGATCGAGTGCCTAGCCCACTCGGTCGAGTGGCACCCCAAAAACCAACACAGAATGCTTTTTCGACCTCCACTTGGTCGAGTCTCGCAATGACTCGATCGAGTGGCAACGTTCTCGGCCGAGTTGGTCAATAACTCGATCGAGTAAGGTCCAAAATACGGGACAGAAGCTTCTTTCGAGGACCACTCGGTCGAGTCTGTCAATGACTCGACCGAGTGGCCTTATCACGACAAATACCGTGAGTCCTATAGTGTCATTCGAGTCTCCTTATTATTTTTTATGACTTAGGTCAACACGTGTCTAATCAATCATGTGAAACATCACTTTTCAAAACTTTGCATCATCCTATTTACGTCATTCTATATCATTCTATATTATCCGCAAACCGTTATTATCGTTATACCGTTACTAACAAGTTTGTTACTTTTCTTGTTGATTTATTTGTTCATTTTATTGTACTAAAATGAACCCGCATGCTAAATTTAACTTCGACGTTAGAATTAGTTGCATTAAATCGACATAGAAACCCCTTCAATTTCTCGCATGTTTAGGGAAAATAATGTCTGCATATCATTTTCATCGTTCAACTAACGCGCGTATTAGAAAGTCATTCGATATATCTTAGTAGAGGCCGCCAATGTGCGGGCGGGGTTGGGTGTCCTTAGTGGGCTTCCCAACACGTACCCTCACCCCTTACTCAGAACCTCGGTTTCCGGATGCCCGAAACCGTTGGCGCACGAGAGTCATTCAATACACGATAACCGGTAGTGACGATATCGGTATCGCAATGCAAAGGGACGAGCCCAATAAACTCTAACATCGAAAATGGGTCGTATTTTGTATATGGCCCACGACGACATAGAGTAGGTTCGAACGGGCCCGAACTCCCATAAAGTTCGGTGGCGACTCCACTTCGATTTAAATTTCAATTCGATCCATTCTCATATGGAGATTCATTCGCCTCCCCAAACCCGCGCGTGGCCTCGTCGGGGTGGACCTATGTCATGTCCACAAGTTGTTAGGAGGTTCTAATGAGACACTAATTGCATTGAACAATGCTACTTAACTTCCAAGTAGGTGCAATATTGAACTTCTGGTGCACCAATTCTGAATACTCGCGACCACCCACCACCCTCACCAATTCTGATCACCACATCCACCCCCACCCTTATTGAACAACTGATTTAATTAAAATAATTACAACAAAGACAAATCATACGCACCTCATGCTCATAACAATCAACAGTATCTTCATAAGGGATTATTCTGCCAAAGACATGAAACTTTACCCTGGAAGGAAGTCAATGTGTTTGAAAAACACGATGGCACTGATATAAGAATAATATAAATAAAAGTATCAATCTGATGAATTAGGAAAAAAACACACGATCGTTACACAATTAAAAACACATCACGATCGTAAGAATCAACAATATATCAATTAAACCCTAAAGCCTTATTAGCACTCTTAATAAAAATATTAGGAAAATTCCAATTACAAACACAAACCCTCACACCATAAATTAAACCCTAAGACTGACAAGTTAAACAAAAAGACGACAAATAACACACTTAATATTCAGACCGGCATTGTCGGTGGATTTGGTGGTTGTATCAGTACTGACGAGGGAAAAACCTCACGGTCATCTAGACCGGCGTTGGGCGAGGGCGAAAGGGGAGTGATGGTTGATGGAGCGAGGGTTTTTCATCTACTTTAAGTTGACGGGCTGAAAGAGGACTAACAACTATACGCAAATCGTAAACAATTTATGCATTAACATTAGCTCGCGAATTTATATACAATATTTGACTAAAGTCCCATTATTTTGAACTTACATATCCATTTAGACACTTTCAGTTAACTTTAGATAATTTCAGTTCACTTGAATTTAGTTCAAACACTTTCAATTCAGTTATCTTCAGTTCAGACACATTAAGTTCAGTTCAGACACTTTATTATTTTATTTTTTATAAACGGAACTTGTATTAACATCGAAACAAATTACAAGAAGTTAGCGGGAAGTCGATATATTATTATTATTATTATCATCATCATCATTATTATAATTATTGTGGTTGTTGTTGTTGTTGTTATTGTTGTTGTTATTGTTATTGTTATCGTTATTCTTCTTCTTATTATCATTATCATTATCATTATTATCATCATTATCATCGTCATTATCATTATCATCATCATCATTATCATTATTATTATTATTATTATTATACTACTATTACAAGTATTAATATTACTAGTATTATTATTTTTACTAGTATTATTACTACTATTATTATTATTTTTATTTTTTTTTTTATTTTTTTTATAAATGGGAGAATTTTATTGATGAAACAAAACATAGTTATTATTATTATTATTATTATTATTATTATTATTGTCATTGTCATTGTCCTTGTCATTGTCATTGTCATTGTCATTGTCATTGTCATTATCATTATCATTATCATTATATTATCATTATCATTATTACCCAGTTGTTGTTGGCAGGAATCGAACCTGGATTGTCAGTGACCATGCGTGAGTAAAGAAGGAATGTCGTCGTACCTTTATTATTATTATTATTATTATTATTATTATTATTATTATTATTGATGGGGTCATTCAAACCCGGGTCTGACGCTGTCCTGATTAAGCCAGCCACCTGAGTAACTGGTCGGATCCGACCGGCCAACCCTCTGGGGCACACTCCTGAAGAGCTCTGTTCAATTCCCATCAAGAGCAGGTTCTGAGGTCCGACCCCCAGTCCGCTGAGCCGAGCCCCGCAAGCTTCCCCAGGGAGTCAGGGGGTCCTCAACCTTCCTGACCTCAGAGCGACCTTGCCGACCCCAGGAGGGGTGGGCAGGCCCTCCTGATCTAGCCAAAGGTAAGGGGCACGTGTGGGGCATGCGCCCCCACATTATTCTCTCTCTTGTGAAAACCTATAAATAAATACCTCCTTATTTTCTCTCATAAAGGGGTAATGAACTTTCTCGCACTAGACTCTCACTCTTAAAACGTCACCTTATTACTCACGAATAAGGTTTACCAAGTGCATACACAGACTGACTTAGGCATCGGAGAGGGTTTCCTCAGACACCTCTGAGGCCCCTATGCGCTCCTTGTACAGATGATAGACTCGCTCCGTCGGGAAGGTCCCACGATTAGAGGAGAGGAGAAGTGAGGCATGGGGATCAAGCTAGATCCAAGAGAACTCAATCTAATTTAAATCCGAATCCGATTCGGGTGTGATTGTTTCCTAACTGGAACAATTTGGCGCCGTCTGTGGGAATTTCGAGTTAAGAATCCTCAAACAACAAAAAGCCATCAGAAGATGCATGAAATTGAAGAAATAGAGACGAGTGCTGATCTGACAGGGCAGATTATCATCCCTTGGTACGGCACGCCCATCACGCCATGAGAGGTTACACCCGCCGCCACCCTCTGGGGAGGCGGGCAAGCTACTTTCCGTGGAACCACGAGTAAGGGAACAGCAGCCGTGGGGGAGGGGGGGTGCAGAAGGCTGAGCAGGGCCTAAGCCTGGAGCTCACTTCCGCCCAGGCCACGCAGGCTGTCACCTTTTTCTCAGTAATGCTCAACAAGCAGGTGACGCCGGAGGACCTAATAGGCGGATTAGCAACGACCCCCAGGCACCTGCAGTACACAGACACTGTAGATATCGGGGGAACGAAGCGAACTGCCACCAGAAGAATCTAGAAGAAGGCGAAAATAGCGGCCAGAGGATACATCCAGACCCAGAAACGCTTCTTTTCTGACGCCCAGGAGCAGGAGCCTCAGCAGAAGGATAGATCTGTCCACACTATAGAGTCGACCGCCTCAGCCGAAAAGGGATCCCTGTCGCTAGGGTATGCTGGAGCGTCTAAAGCCAAGAGAGCCTATCCCAGCACGCATGGACTCGAAGCGAGCCGCGGTGTTCGACAGGATAACTCCAACCGAGAAGTGGTAGAAGGCCCCAGGGCTATCGAAAAGCATGCAGGCACGACTTAACCAAGGCCAAACGATCGAGCCAAGGCATCATCAGGCTAAGGGCCCGGCGGTCGAGCCTCCCCAGCCACCTCGAGATAAGCGGTCTCGTTTCCGACAGAATTCTATCGAGAAACAGAACAAAGTCATAAGTAGACATACACCCAGGCATCGCTCTTCGACCGGCAAATTGCCGACTCCTAGCAGACGGGATGACTATGATTATCACTCATAGGGTGTCCGATCCAGAACCTTGGGCAGACCCACCAGGACGCTGTTCCACCCAGCGATCCAGAGTTGCCCAATCCCTAGGATAAAAATGCCCACGGTCAGGTTCGATGGAACCACTGACCTGAGGACCATCTGGCTGCATATGAAAGCCACGTGGGAATGTATGATACAGAGGACGCTGCCTGGTGCAATATTTTTCTATTGACCCTGGTAGGCCTCGCTCATGGGTGGTTCCGGGACCTACCTCGAGGATCCATTTATACGTTTGAACAGCTTGCTACAGTTTTCCTAGACCAATATGCTGGGAATAAAAGGCGTAGGCTCACCCGCTTTGACTTAATGACGCTTAAGTAGAGAAAGGGTGAGTCTATCAGGGAATATCTGAAGAGGTTTGACCTTGCTTTCCAACAGGTGAGGGAGATTGACGACCCCACCGCAGCATACGCCCTGACTAACTCTTTGGTGCCTGGGGAGATGAAGAACCAGCTCATTCGTGCCCAGCCTAAATCCTTGTTTAAGGCCCGAAAGATAGCTGAAGGCTTCATGCTCCAAGAAGAATACCACAGTCTACCTGATACCCCGGTGGCGTCAAGCCGACCCTAGGGGACAGCGCAGGGTGGTCGAGGTAGAGGAGAGTCATCTGGTAAGAAGAAGGGAGAAGAGAATAGCACCCCCAAGAAAGAGCGTATACCCTATCAACCCAAGTTTGACAGCTATACCGCTCTAAACAAGTCAAGGGCTGAGATCTTTGAATTTGGAAAGGAGCAGGCAGCAAAGTGGAACCGCCCAAACAAGCAGCGTTACCCTAAGGGTGACCTAAAGAAGTTTTGAACGTTCCATGACAGCATCGGACATACGACCGAAGAGTGCCGACATCTAAAGGATGAAATCGAAAATCTTATCAAGAATGGCTGGCTGGCCAACTATGTTGCCAAAGCCAAGAACCAAAAGACGACTGAGAGGCCAGAAGGGTCAAGACAGGATCGAATGATCATCCATGTGGTGTCAGGTGATGCCGGCTGCCAGACGAGCCGTAGGGGCCGGAAGCGACAACTTTGCGAGCTCTGTAACCAGATCTTATGCAGAGAGGGCCGGAAGTCCGACTGCTCTAACCCTCAGTATAACCCCAGAAGATGCAGGTCGAGTAGTGTACCCACACTGCGACCCGCTGGTCCTATCGCTGGTCATCAACAACCACATAGTTAAAAGATGCATGGTCGATACAGGCGCGTACACTAACCTGCTATATAAAGAAGCGTTTGAAAAAATGAACTTAGAAAAAAAAACACCTGAAGCCTGCCCAGGGATCCCTTTATGAGTTCAGCGGCGCAGGCATTATCGAACTACCTGTCACATTTGGAGAAGGAGCCTCGGCCAGAAACATTCGAGCATCTTTCGTGGTGGTCTACGCGAAATCAGCCAATAACGCCCTGATTGGCTGAGCCACCCTAGACGAGGTAGAAGCTGCCTTCTCCATCCGAGCACTAACGGTAGCATACGTGACCGACTTCGGGATGGAGGGCAAGGTACATGGTGATCAAGAATCCGCTCGTCAATGCTATTCTGTAGCCCTGCAGACCCACGAGGCTGAGAGGAAAGGAAAAAGAAAAGAATGTTGCTCCCCCACCAGGGAAGGAGAAATTCTGGCCGAGCAAATGGCTATTGCAAAGCCGAATGACCGCCCAGAACCTGAGGATGAGAGTATGTTGGTGGAGCTGGAACCGGGAAGACCGGTCCTCGTCGGTACCGACCTAGAGGAACCATACAGGAAGAAATTGATCAAGGTATTACAAGACAACAAAGATGTCTTCGCCTATTCGGCTGATGAAATGTCAGGGGTTAACCCAAGCCATATCGTGCACAAGCTGAATGTCGACCCAGGCGCCAAGCCAGTAAAACTGAAGAAGAGGAATATATCGGCTGAGAAGGACCAGGCTATTAAGGAGGAGATTGAGAAACTCCTAAAAGCCGACTTCATTAAAAGCTGCGACTACCCAGAGTGGCTGGCCAATGTTGTGAGGGTGAAGAAAGCTTCAGGCGCCTGTAGAATGTGGGTCGATTTTACTAATCTCAATAAAACGTGCCCAAAGGACTATTATCCCCTGCCGAGAATCGACCAATTGGTCGATGCTACCAGTGGGCACTCGATGTTGAGCTTCCCCGACGTTTTCTTGGGGTACCACCAGGTATACCTATGGCAGCCAGACAGGGTCAAATGTGCGTTCCTTATGAGTGTCGGGACATACATGTATAAGATGAAGCCCTTAGCCCTCAAGAATGCAGGAGCAACCAATCAACGCCTGGTGGATCAGGTATTTGAAAAGCAAAAAGGCAGAAACCTAGAGGTATACGTCGATGATGCCATAGTGAAGAGTAAAGGGGATGACGAGCATTTGGAAGACCTGAAGGAAACCTTCACCTCCCTCCGAGCTTATCAGATGAAGCTGAACCCCCAAAAAAGCACCTTTGGGGTTCGGTCGGGCAAGCTCCTCGGGTTCCTGGTCAGCGCTCGAGGCATCGACGCCAATCCCAAGAAGGTGAAGGTCTTCCAGGACCTAACAGAACCTAAGGACAATTAGAGATATACAACGATTGACCGGCCGGATGGCCGCCTTAGCACGTTTCATAGCCAGGTCGGTCGATAAATCAACGCCCTTCTTTAGAATTCTGAAGGGCAGCAAACAATACAAATGGGAAACAGAACAGAAGGAAGCTTTGGGCAGCTGAAAGAGCACCTAAAGCAGTTGTCGATCCTAGCAAGGCCGGTGATAGGGGAAAAACTCTTCCTGTACATAGTTGTCACCAACTCAACTAGAAGTGCGGTTATCTTAAGGGAAGAGGCCGGGGTCCAGGAGGCGATCTACTTCCTAAGCCATGCCCTGGGGGTAGCTGAAAAGAACTACCCAGTGTTCGAGAAAGCGACATATGCGATGGTCATTGCAGCATGGAAGCTCAAACCGTACTTCGATGCACACCCAGTCGTCATACTTACCGACCAACCCTTGGAGAAAGTCCTTGAGAAGTTTGAAAAATCTGGAAGGTTACTAAAATGGGCTATAAAGCTGAGTGGTTTAGGGATATCCTATCAGCCCAAGGCCGCCATCAAGGCACAGGCCCTGACATACTTCCTAGCCGAGTGCTCCCATTCTGGGGATGATGACCCCCCGAACGGAGAATGGCTGGTGTTCACAGATGGCTCGTCCACGGCCAACGGCGCGGGGGCAGGGGTCGTACTGACCAGTCCTAAAGGGCTCGACTTTGAGGACGCCCTCAGATTCACCTTTCCGGCGTCCAACAATGAGGCTGAATATGAAGCCGTCTTGGGAGGCATCCACCTTGTACGTAACACCCGCTATTTTCCTAACGCTTTTATATTTTCCGTTATGACTTCGTCATAACTCTATCACGTTTTAGCCTTCTGTTTCATCATTTTTTTTTTCAAGCTTTATTTTTATTTTTGAGTCAAATAATATTTATTTTATTTTAAAAGATTTTAATTCTTTTAAACCTATTTATTTGATTTTCATCCTAAACTATTTATTTTTCCGCGAGGAATTCTATTTCTCTACGAATTGACATTTTAAGCTCGGATTAAGTTATTCTAAACATATTTATATAATTTTTCAAACTAATAAATATTTTTATTTACGAAAATTTAGCCTTTAATGATTTTATTACGAAGTTTCGTAAATAATTATTTTCCAACACGAGGTTTACTCGAATTGCTTTGAAATACCTTTAACGATTTTACGAATTTTTTTATCAACTTACAAATTATTTGGGACCTTTTTCCCATATATTGGACCGGCACCCCCCTTGTCACACCCTTACTACATTTTTCTTTATACATTTCATTTTATTATGTTAAAACTTAAAGATATATTTTTTTTCTTTCCCATTTATTGGTTGCTTAATGAGCAAACTCTTCACTCTCCCTTCCTCTCTCTTTTGGCTGGTTTATGTAGGGTGGTGTAGCATAGATTTCATCAAATTTTAGTTAGCATTTATGCTTTAGAAAAACTATCCACTTTCTTCATTCATTTTACAAAAATTAAACAACAAAATTTCCTTCCTTTTGGCTCTCTTGGCCGAGTTTTCCAGCAGTCTTTCAAGGCGAATTCTTGTCTCAAATTGAGTCTTAATCCTCTCCTTTTCATCATCTAATTAATCGTTATTTTGATCCCTTTGTTAAGGTAATAATCGATGTTATTTTCGATCATTATTTACCTTGATTCTTTTAGCTTTTATTATGGTATTTTTGTACCATACTTGTCGTGTGATTTAGAATTTTTGGACGATCCCGAAGCCGACGAATTTATTATCGACTCAGATTTGGATTAGAGGTAACGTCGATGTTACTCGGTATTGCATGATTTTATTTGCGTAATTGCATGAATATAATTACAATTTTATTTTGAAAAATATATATATGTCACAAAAGTTGCTGTCCAGAATTTTAAAATCGTAAAATTTTCATGTTTCAGTAATTTTATCGCTTTTACGAGATTAACGATTAAATTGTAATATTAATTTGTAAAATCATAATATTCGGCCTAAACTTGTAATATACGAATATATTCTATACAAATGATGTTTTAGACGATTTTTGATAATTTTTTATTTTTTTAATATTCTTCTTATCGATTATTGAATTATGGCCGTTTTCGGACAAAAATGACTAAAAGCCGATTTTTAGTTCTAGCACTTAAACATTTTATTTTGATCTGAAATTTGGCATGGATGATCATTCTGGTGAAAAGTAATTTTCTAAATCTTTCCATAATGTTTCGAAATTGTTAAGTGGGTGAATTAATTAATCACTTTAAATCGTCGTTTATCGTTAAAACCGTGTTCGTCATTTTAATTCCCGATTCCTGATTTTGTTTTAAATCTGAAAAAAAAATGTTACTGATGGTGTCTTGATAAAATATATTTTTATTATTTTTATTGCTTTAATAAAATATTAAGAACAACAAGTTTTATTAAGAGAATCGTTAATTGCGGAAGCGGGTTTTAAAAGACGGTTTTATTGGAATTTGTAAAATCTGGAATTTTGGAAACTTTGAAAAAAGGATAGTTTCTGAAAAATCTTAATTTTTAGGTTTAATAATAATTTTTGGATATTAATACTTAAATCGTTTTGTAATTACTATTTTTATTAATCGTTATTGTCGAGATTAGACGATTAACAAGAAAACCCTTTAGAAATCGAGATTCAAGATTCTGGAAAATTTATTTTTCTAAACAGAACGTCCAAAATTTTATTTTAGCTATTTTACATAATTTTCGTACAAATTATCTAAGCGTTTAAATGATAGTATTGATTTTTGGACAAAATTACGATTTATCGTTAAAATGCTCCATTTCAGTTAAATGAATCATTTTTCTAGCAATTTTAAAAATATTGAACTATGAAACTTTATGAGTGAAATCACCCTCTTATCATATTCTAAATTTGTTTAATGGTTTAATGAAATAAAAGATGTTAAAAGATTTATTTCGACATTTGTCGTAAAATTCTATTTATGTTCGTATTGTCGAAACTATTAATAATTAGGGAATTTGAGTTTTATAAATTTTGAAAACACCCTAATTAGTAGTATTAAAATATTTAAGACTTTTTTTAATCATTTTATAAATACTTGTACGATATGTCAATAATTTTATAAACCCAATTGTTCTCATTTTAACAATTAATATCGTTAAGGCCGAAAGTATTAGTTATATAAATCTATATTGATTACAAAAAAATGTTGTATTAGTATGAACAAATATTTTTGATATTTTAATATAATGCTATTTTAGTAAAGTTTCTAAATATAGAAGTTTCCTAAAATAGAAAATTTCCTCTTTTGGAAGGTGATCCTTTTTCCTATTTGTTCTCTCATTATTATAATGATTATATCTTTTATATATATCGATAATGACATTGTTTTGAAGTTAGGGAATAAGGACAACTGTGGGATTTAGAGTAATATAGTCTAGGATGTACGTTTTTGCCATCAACTGTAAGGTCGGTGTGTCTTTATGGGGCACATTGGTTGTTGAGCTGAGCATGGTTTGTGTACAGGAGAGTGTATGTTGACCTTAAACTTAGATATTGCATCGTGTAAGTCGTGTCAGGTTGAACTGGACATGGTTTGTGTCCAGGAGGGGTCTGCACTACTTAAACTAGGACTTCGCTGCACGCAGTCCTGTTATGGTTGAGTTGCCTAGTTAGAGACTGAAGTCCGATATGTGTTAAGACTGAAGTTCTCGAAGCTAGTTTTAGTATTCTCTTGGCGAAAGTCAAGCCTTCATCACTAATCCTATCCATAATGCCATTTTGGATATTTTATTATTATCGATATAATCTGGTTTGCAGGTTGGAAAATGTTTTATGTTTTCTCCGAAAAACTCATTTTTGTTTTATTGTTTCGATACGTGAAGTTTTTCACTAAAAGCTTATTTTTAAGAATAATGTTTTACTGTTTTCCATTTTTACTATTTTCACATAATAGTAATTACAGTTTTAAAAATCTTGTAGTATGGCTGGGAGAACGTCGTCGTTGCTCCTCACTGATTTGTGGCTGTTATGTTTTTAACATGCCAGGTATATGTGTTTCCATTCGGGTGGGCTAGCGAGTAGTTACGGATCCTGCTTCGCTGATTAATAATTTGAACTATGGATTGTTATAACTCTTTTTATGGATTTTATTTTATTTTTATTTTGTAGCCATTTTTATTTTATGGCTTATGTAGACTTACCGTTTTTATTTAATCAAGACATAGTTATAGCGTGTTACAATCTCATATCTGCAGTGTTTCCGCCACTGTATTGCGTTAGAATTTCTAGGGGATTACAGTTGGTATCATAGCATCGTTGCTCCCAACGCTTACACTTGAAGTTAGGAAAAATACCAGTAAATTATTTAAACAGTAATAAATAAAAATATTATTAGAGATGGGTAGAAACAAGTAAGGACTTATTTGTTTAGCTTTCCAGTTCCTAAAACTTAATGATTAGCATTGAATATTTGTTGTATATGTCCAAGAAGAAGATAAGTGGACAAGATGTTGACATGATGCGGCTCCAGCTCGGGACAAGACCTACTTAGCACTCTCAACGTCTGCTGACTCGAGTGGACAACTTGGTGCTCCAAGAAAGATGTCGGTGGTGACTTTTCAGCTCCGGTTCAGTTTGCTTAAGCTACAGGCCAGATGATAAAGAGTATATTCCAGTTCCGTGACGGTGCAACAGACTCAGATGTGAAATCACTTTGGATCCAGTTGGAGCGACCCAATACTAGTGTGCTTGTTCATCTACTTGAAGTTAAAGAAATCCAACGAGATTTCTTTGTGAACTCCAGAGGTCCGAAGATTCTCCTCTAGTTTAAAGAACTTAATTATCTAGGATCATTGATTTTTTTTCATCTTCTACCCTCTGCTTCTTCCAATTCTTCTCTAATATTCTCATCTTCATTCTTATGATGAGTCCTTGTTCTATTCTTCTACTTTACCATCTTCCCTTTTGAGATTTTTTTGTTTGACCGAATTCTGTCTTAGTGAACTTTTTGGAAGCTACAAATGTTTGAAGTTTAGTTAACCCCTTGTTACCTATGGTTTGAGGATTGTGAGTTGTACCTTTTCATCTAGTCTCGTAAGCTTTTCGAGATTTGATTTGAATGGTATTAGTTAACTAATGGAATTAAGATTGTACCTTAAGTGTTGACCTTGGGTTATAAGTTATCATATTATATGAAGTACTTAGAGCCGAATATGCTTTTGGATAGTAAGAATAGAGTATATTCTGTCTGAAGGATACCTAATACCCAACATAGAACCTAGTCAAGTGTAAATAATAATATTACTTGGGATTACTACCTAATGTTGACTTAATGGACTAATTGTGAAATTTTGGGATCATAAATCACTGTTTAAGATGTTAGCCTGAGTGTTGTGGTACCATTTCAGGTCTTCGTTAATGTTCAGTAAATTTTGGCTGACGTAGATTAAACCTTGTTTCTTATGGATTAGATTGTGGATCGTTGATGTAAGGTTGTAACCTACGAACTTTGGAGTTGAATGACCTAAATTTTGGATGGATGATTGTTAACCTTGAAGAAGAGAAACATATTTCACAATTAAAGGTTTGATTTATCGCGTTGTTTTGAGGAATACTTAATGTCAATCATCTTGATGGATTTATAGTTCAGAACCGTTAAACCAACGAGATTGTGACTTCGTTGAGTTAATAAATATTTTAGTGGTTTCGCTGTTACGATATGAATTTGATGGAATACTCAGACACCTTAGTCGTATGATGCGTTTGAAAAATGTGAGTATCTGTCGTTACATGTCAGGCTGAGTGTGTTTAAGGTTTGGCGTACTTTCCTAACCTCTGTCAGTTGATGATGTTAAGAATATGTTGACGATCATTTGTGAAGTTTTCGTGTCCGAACATTTTTGATTGGTTGATTTTATTTAGTGTTCCTTACTCGAGAAATTTGAAGTATACCTCAAGTTCAGACCTTATGAGCTTTGAATTTATGAGCCTTAGTGGCTACGAGTTTAGGTATGTTTTGATGACCGTTGGAATCTTAATTAATGAATTAGTCTAAATCATTTGTGGATTTTTACCATACTAATTGAAAGATTATATAAGTATGTAAGACTTAATTTTGGACGGTATGGCAGTTGATAATTGGAGGTTGTAGATTGAGTAAGACCACCCTGTACCGATATTGGACTTAGTGTTAGTTGATGGGCCAATTAGGAACCCGTGTTTGTGAGATTCGTGCTAGGAATCTCGAAATGGTTAATTTCTTCTATATTCCTTGAGAGCTCTTTTTGACTCTCAACTCCGTCTTCCTTTCTGCTTCTCTTGAATTCTGTTACCGCATTTGCTGGTAATCCCTTCGACCTATATCGATTTTAAAAACTCTTATTTTTAATTTACTTATCCTTGTTCTATTTAACCGCTAACCATTTTTCGAATTCCCTATTTTATAAAAGTTTGACTAGTTTAAAAAAAATGGATTATCGTAAAATTTTAACACTTTGAGTTATAATTTCTAATTGCGAAATTGCCCGTTTTGTAAAAAGTTTGACTAACTTAAACTTTTCGGATATCGTGAAATTTAACATTTTTGAATTATAATTTAAGAACTTTATACTTCACTTTGTTTTATCTTTGGTTGATATTTATATTTAGTTCTATTTCAAAATGCCTTAATAATTTATTTTAAAATTATTTCGAAATTATTTCAATTTTTGATTTTCAAGCAATCGAAATTTTATGAAGAATCTCATATTTCCAAATACTTCAATTTCTATGGGAGTCATTCACTACTAGGAAAAACGAAACAGCCGGCCGAAATCAGCTACCGTCTTTTGTCGCTAAAAAAGATGGTCGACAGATTATAGTCGCTAAGAAGCAGTCGCACAAGGTAGTCGCTTGAAAAGGAGGCGGGCGACGGATATCGGTCGCTACTGGGCAAGGTTTAGCGACCGATATCGATCGCCCCATGGGTTTTCCTGACGTCCTGGGGACCTTGGGGTGTCCTATTTAGCGAGCGTTATCAGTCGCTAATATTTTCCTTTAGCGACCTATATCGTTCGCTAATAGACCTGTAATTTGCCAATTCAATTTGATTCATTTCTAGCCAAAATCTGCACACAAAAAACAACCCAACAACGACAATACGTCCCAAACATTCCAAACATCATTCCAAACGTAACGCCAGCTTCAGACTTCCACAATTGGCAACCAAGTAACTAAATGTCGTGAATACACTAAATAAAGAGTAATGTTACAAACTATTTTGAGTCAACATTCAGAAAATACAATGTTTCTTCAGGTATAAGTACCGACAATATCTACTCAAATGATAGGGAAACTAGCTGAAGCACCACTACCACCCCCATTGAAGGGGTCTTTAGGGTCTCGGTGTCAGGGAGTGGAGCCGGAGTTGCAGTTCTACTGCTGCACGATCCTCAGGCGAGTGAGCTGTTCTAGTATTCGCCTGTTGACCTCCGCCTATTGTCTCATTTGCTCGAACTGTTGCCTCAGTTGATCAGCCAGAGCAGCACGTTCCGGCTTTCCTTCTTCTATTTTCGACCTCATCTCAGCCATGACGAACGGTACGTACTCCGTCAAGGTCGAATGCCCCCCACCCCCATCCGAGCATTTGGTGGGGTGAAGTACAGGGAGTGAGCGTTCCCTGTACCGTACACCCCACCCTTTTGGTACCCTTCCACAACATCGAACCATATCTGGCTTGGTTCTTTGCCTTCAGCGTCGTCGGTGGATGTGGCTTCCTGATATGTATCCAAGAAAAATTGTTTTGATGATTAGGTTAGATTTCGTCGGCAAAGTCACAATCTAAAGAACAATGTAAAGAAGCCTTATGTTGGAAACTCACCCAAATTTCGGCGTCCCTGGCCGAAATGAAACGCCTTTGACCTTTGCAATCCACCTTGCTCTTCGTCTAAAGAAACAACTCCGCAGCATCGGGGATTTGTCCTGTTTTGTTCTTCAACTGTTAACAGTACATGTAGATTTCTTGTCAATAATTTTAATGAAAACATGAAATAAGAACCCAAAATAAAAATCAAAGGTTTGAAATACTTACGTCCACCCGCTGGTGCATCGACTGTGACCCACCGTAGTGTGTAGGCTTCACTTCAGCATCAGGGTCTCCCCGCCTCTTGTTTTTCTTCGCTTGGGCGGATCTCTTCAGAAATTTTGGGTCGGAGCGAAAATTTTTATACTGCTCTAGAGCGGCACCTACAATTCATGTAAAGAGATCAATAAGCGAAGATATAACTTTCTATTCTAGTACGGACACTAATTGAGAAATCAAACCTCTAAGCACTTTCTCTGTCTTCTCTTAATTCGTCACCTTGAACATGTTGTCCTTGAACCGTGGCTTGGCGACCTCCATGTAGCGGTTCCGTGCAGCCACCTTGAGGCTTGGTCCCACCAGAATTTTAGCTGCAAGATCATTTGTAATTACTAAATTATTAATTCGTAAACAGTCATAGGTAACTACTAAACCCAAAAAACGGTGCACCTTGAGGTTGTTTAACCACTTCTTTTGCCACGCAAGCACCTTAGCCCAACTGGTGTAGTAAGTCGTCAAGTCACTCATAAACTATCGGACACACCAGTCACGGTCATTCGATGCCGGAACCTACACCAAAAAACGAAATATGAATGAACTACAAAAATATTTGAAAACCTTAACATTTAAAAAAACCAATAATGAAGTTGCTCATATGATGTCTCACCAGGTGTTATCGGGGCTCAGAATTATGCGTCCGTTCTCCTCCCGTCGTCTGATCTGGTGAGGTGGTGGTGGAGGTTGTTGTGGTTGCTCCTCCGGGACCTCCTGGTTCTCGTCGTGCTGCACCTCGGTCCGCTGGTCATCCTGCTCCTGCTGGGGTTGCTTCTGTCTCCTACTACTCCTACTCCCAGCCCGAAACCGCCGGCCCAACGTCATATCTGCTGACGAAGATAGAAATTTAGAAATCAAAATGATTAATAGTAATACAATAAACTAATCAAAAAAATTAACAACATAATCAACTAATCAAAATAGTAAACAAAGACTTAAATATTAAAATAATATAAATTAAAACTATACCCTACTCGGAATCATCATCGCTATCGTTGTCACCTCCCACTTGCCTACTCGAACCAACTATATCCTCCTCCTCGTATTCATCTTCCTCCTCCTCGTCATCGACCTACAAATCATCGATGCCTTCGACTTCGCTATCCTCCGCCTCCTTGACCATATCACCAAAAGCACCTTCACCGTCCTCACCACCTTCATCGTCTTCAAAATCCTCCCCCACATCCACCTCATTATCATTCTCACTTGCAAAAAGAGTCTCATCAATTGGAGACAATGTTGTACCACTAGAAATGACCTCTTCTTGGAAGAGGTCAGTATCAATGTGCCCCCGTGGCTTAGTTTTAAACACCGCGCACCACTGATTTGATTTCTATCGTTCTTTGTGGTTGGATAAGGAGCAAAATACACTTGGTGTGCTGGATGTGCAAGTATAAACGGATCGTACTTAGAGTATTTTTTGGTATGATTAACTTCAACTAGTTTGTACCGTTCATGTACTCTCGTACCATGCATTAAGTTGTCCTTCCATTCACATTTAAATACCACTGGCCCACAGCTCTATACCCAAGATCACTTCCAGCATAGCACAACTCAAAGATGTCCTCCAGTAGACCGTAATAGTCGTCACCATCTAGTGATGACACAGTCACACCAAAATTACATCTAGCCCTACTACTACCATGGGAAAATGTATGGAAATTGTAACCATTAACCGAATACCGGTTTCAAGTTCTAATCTTCTGCAAAGGATCTAATGCTAGACTCCTAACCAAATCATCCTGGATATTCGAAGCAATTACATGATCCTTAAGCCAACTGGGGAACTGTTTCTCATGCTTATTCCAAACATCATCAGCATTTAAATTTGGATTAGCAGCGAGAAATTCAGTTACAAACTGCTTCTTATAAGGCTCAAAAACTTCGCAGTCTTATAACAAGTAAAGGTGAGCACGATTGTATTCCTTTTCATCTAACAACGTCCATCCCCCAGCTGATGAAGATCCTTCACCTACCTTACTTTGAAAAAAGTCTGGTACGTTAGGGTCATTCATCTCAGGTGTTTCTAGGTTAAGGTTCTTGGCTTTGGTGTTTACTTCTTTCTCGAAATACAGAGAACAGAAGTTGGCTATCTCCTATGTTAGATTAACATTACATATGGAGCCCTCGACCCTGGCCTTGTTACCATGTTTTTTCTTCAAATGGTTGAGAAATTTATAACAATCAAGCAATTATATTAATAATAAACTACTCCTTCCATTTTTCATTTATTGTCCCGTTTCATGAAAATACTCCACCTATATATTGGTGAAATGAGGCAATAAATAAAAATCGGAGGGAGTAAAATATTTCACGTTAGTGTTTCATTAAGTATTTTAAAGTTCTCACATCTCAAACGGGTACATCCATCTGTATTGGACAGGTCCTCCCATTTTAGCTTCGTAGGGCAAGTGGACCGGTAGATGCTCCATTGAGTTAAAGAAGGAGGGTGGGAACACCATCTCAAGTTTGCACAATATCTGAGGAATTTCATCATCCAAGCGAGTCATGTCGTCAATTGTAACTGTCGACGAACACAAATCTTGAAAAAACTGAGATATCTCAGTAATAGGATTACAAACCCCTTGTGGCTGGAGTTGTTTCAGCGACAGCCGGTAGTAACCGCTCCATGAAAACGTGGCAATCGTGACTCTTCAAACCTTGCAATTTCAGGTTATTAATTTCGACACACCGACTGAAATCGGAGGCGTACCCATCAGGGAACTTCAATTTTCTTAACCACTCAAAAACGGCCTTTCTCTGAGCCTTATCAAGGCTAAACAAGGCCCTAGGCTTGGACCCATCCCGCTTGATATGCAATTTCGGACGGTCACAAATTTTCTTCAGATCTTTTTGGGATCCTATGGTGTCACATGTCTTACCCTCTACATCCATGACAGTGTGAATCAGTTGCACAAAGAAATTCTTCTCAATATGCATCACATCCAAATTATGTCGGTGTAATAAAGTACTCCAATATGGAAGGTCGAAGAAGATGCTTCTTTTAAACCAACCACTTTTAATTTCTTAAGATCCTTGAACTCTTGATCGGTGCCGTCAATAGCATATGGGAACTCTAAAATCACCTCACATATCTCATCTCCCCGGAGACGAATTTGTGCCTCATCTAGCACCACCTCACCCTTTTTGAAAGCTCTCTTGTTCTTCCTGTATGGGTGGCCCTCGGGTAGGAACTGTCTATGACAGTCGAACCAACTAATTTTGCTTGAATTTCTTAGGTAGAACGCTTTACTTTCATTCATGCAACAAGGGCATGCTTTTTGGCCCGCCGTAGACCAACAGTTCAACATACCATACGCAGGAAAATCGTTTATAGTCCACAAAAGCGATGCTCTAAGCTGGAAAATTTGTTTCGACGACACATCATATGTCTCCACCCCTACTTCCCACAAGTGTTTCAATTCCTCTATCACTGGCTGCAAGTAAACTTCTGATCTCGCTCAAATCTGGATCGGTCGTTAACGAATGATAGGGGATCAAACAATATTTATGTGACTCGCAAATAACACAAAAACAATTAAATGTAGTCGTGGTAAGTCGAGGTCGGTCCACAGGGAAAGCAGTGAGGTAAATCGAGTAAGAGCTATGTGTATGGGGTCTAATGGGGGGTTTTGAGTCGAGTCTATGCTATAATGCGATGAATAACAAAGAGATAATCAATAGGGAAAAAGGTGTTAGGAGGAGTATGAAATCATAAATCTGGTTCTATAAGTCTCGGAATTATGGGTCGGTCACAAAGTAGATAGAGGGAGAATGCCACCTTTCGGTTTCTTCAGCCAACTTATCTTGATCCCGCTTTCGCGGCGAAAAAGGGTAAGTCTCAAGTCAAGGTAATTTCTACCCCGAATTTCCCGAGCAACGGTAAGTCTCAAAACGAGGGATCTCTTACCCGGAGTTTCTCCAAATAATAGAAATGAGTCAAGGTCGATCTAGTTGGTCGGACGAAGTCAACAATGACACAAAAACCTCAAACTTGATAAATCAACAAACATGCAACCAAATCACAATTCCTTAATTCATATCACCCAAGATCTTCCTCCCTTAACCCCTATCAAGAAACACTACAAGAAAAAATGTGACGGACGACTGATAGCAGCTACTGTCATCTGTCGCAAAAAAAGACGCGCGACAGATGACAGTCGCTGAGAAGCAGTCGCACCTGGTAGTCGCTTAAAAAGTAGACGGGCGATAGATAACTGTCGCTAAATGGGGCACTTAGCGACAGATATCTGTCGCTACTGTGGATGGTTTAGCGACAGATATCTGTCGTAAGTGCGATCACCTGATGGTGTTGGGGACCTTCGGCGTCTACAATAGCGACCGTTATCTATCGTTATTTATCCCTTGTACCGACAGATATCAGTCGCTACGAGACCTGTATTTAGCCGATTCAATTTGTTTCATTTCTAGCCAAAATCTGCAAACAAAAAATCAATCCAGCAATGACAAATACGTTCCAAAAACAATGTCGTATCGGCCACATAATGCCGGCTTCACATTTCCACAATTGCCAACCAAGGTAACTAAAGTACTTGAATAAACTAAATTAAGAGTAGTGTTACAAACTGTTTTCAATCAACATTCATAAACTACAAGCTATGTTTCTTAATCTGCATGCTCAAATAACGGGAAAACTAGCCGAAGCGCCCTTACCACTTATGTTGAAGGGGTCACTAGGGTCTCGACGTTGTGGAGTGGGGCCGGAATTGCAGTTCTGCTACTGCATGCTCCTCAGGCGGGCTAGTGATGGGAGGGACTTTGTCGTGGATCCCCACCGATCAATAAAAAAACCAACTATTCCTAACTGGGTAGATAGGGCAAGTCCGGTCGAATCCACGCGGACGGTATGAGGTGTCTAGACTAAGGTCACCCAAATACAAGACTAGGTCAACTAAGGAACAATGACTAACTAATATGACCAATAAGTCAAATAAGGAAAGAATAGGGTTAGGCCGGGTTCATAAGTGTAGTAGGATAGTTAGGAGATCGATGGTGCAGGGTTCACCTAGTTACTAAGGATGGTCCGCGCTCTCGCGTCAAGGCCTATGTCCGCACTCTCGTGTCAAAGACAAAACCCGAATTCTTATGCAAGGTCGGTCCGCGCTCTCGCTTCTAAACCCAAGTCCGCACTCTCGTGTCAAAGACTAAACCCGAAAACACAAGAATTCAATCACAAGTCGACCACAAAATGAGAAGAAAAAGACTAGCATGAGAGGAATGGCCAATTCTATTCAAACAAGCATTTCAACAAACACATGGTGTGCTCAACATGTGACTAGCAACAAAAGGATCAATCTTTACCCTCAATCAAACCCTAATCATCCATAATCAACACTTAATCACCCTACTAACCCCACAAAAAGTCTACTCACACATATCTAAACAAACATTAACATTCACAAGAGAAATCCACACAAACAACAAAACATACATAATGAAACTAGTGAAAACTATGAACAAAGAACAATACAATGAACAAAGATTAAAACTTGAATGAATAAACAAAGATAAGAGTAAAGAAGAAGGAAGATTATACCTACTAACAAGAGGATAAAAGATAGAAACTTGTATCAATGAGAAAAACCCAAAACAATCTCCCAAGGTTGTCAATCTTGGTTGAATCTTGAAGAATTCCCTTAATACAAGACTAATTACTAGGATTAACGATAAACTAAAGACTAATCTACACTAATCTAAGCTAATCTAGTCTAAAGTAGTCTAGGGTTTAGTGGGTAATGAAGATCCTAAGCTAAGATAACAAGAGGAAGGGTGTATATAGGGTTACAATGAGTAGGGAGATGAAACAAATGACGCGGGTCTGTATCTGACCCTTCCCGGTCGGGAAGGATTGGTCTCGGTCGGGAAGGACCCCTTCCCGGTCGGGAAGGCCTCAAAACAGAACCATCTTCAATTGTGCACTCCTTCCCGATCGGGAAGGCATCATCCCGCCCGGGAAGGACCTTGTAGGTCTCCATTATGATCTTTTTGGTCCCTCCTTGGTCCTCATGAGTTTCTCATCGATTCTCGGGTCTCGGGGTCGGGTCTCGGAGGTTCGGAATCGGGTCCCAAGGTCTCGGGGTCAAATCCAAGGCATCGAGTGATCGTTCCTTCGCTTCGTTGGCTCCAAAAAGTGTATGTATTGAGTCGGAATCACTCCAACTCTTCACGAATGGTCTCGGGAACCTGAAACGAGCTAGAGGAAGCATAAGTAGCCCATAAACCGCTCCCAAGGAGCGATTCCACAAGGAAATGGGACCAAAATACAGTAAATTAGGCACTACAAACTACACTTATCAACTCCCCCACACTTAACCCTTACTCGCCCTCGAGTAAGCACAAACTAACTACTAAACTAGCCGAGTGGGTATTAGCGCACCCTACGCCCCTTCAACTCACGCGAGAGCACCTAGAGGATAAGTGCTCTCCGCAAGGCAAGTGAGGTCTTGCGACAAAACCGTGGATGCAACCGGACACAAAAACACATAAACAAACAAACATACAAACAAACAAACAAAAGGTTGCACCCAAAAGAAAAGAAATACCGCTTTCCTCAAACAAGCGGTGAAAGAAGCACCGGTTTAGGACTCAAGGCAAGTGACAAAGTTTCCGAGCTAGCAATACAAACCAAAATGGACCAAACCCTAATAGTATGACGACAAAGCAACAAAAACGTTGGTAACTTACCCAGATTCCTCCTAACCTTCTAAGAACGTACTACGGGACGATCGGCGGGATGGAAAAAGGATGAACCACGGTGTTAGTCGACATTGTAGGTAAGTGAGACCCCGCCCATTTAGCAATGAGCCAAGAGGGTCGTCCCATGTCTGAAACCGCCTAACTAGTCCAAGTAAAAAGGTGGAAATAATTGCAAAGTGAGGGAAGACCGACCTTTGCCGCTATCACCCTTCCTAGGGACTCGGTCCTTTGGTTGGTTCTTCACGGCAAAAGTCGGAAAAAGGCTTATTTTTGTGGGGTTAGGATCTTTTTGTGAGACGATTTTCTTTTGGCATTTTCTCTTTTCTTTTGCATTCTTGCTTTGTATGTTGCCATGCCATTTCTTTTTCTTCTTTTCTATTTTCTTTTTGGCTTTTTGGGCCTTTTCTTTTTCTTCAATCTTTCTTTCTTTCATTTTCTTTCATTTTCTTTTCTTTGCCCTTTTGGCTTGATTTGAATGATAGGCATTTCTTTTTGCAACAAGAAAGACAATTTCAACAATTTGCAACTTTATTGTGTGGAAATGTGTAGGAGGTAGGGAAATGGGAGAGTAGGGGGCGCGCTTTCCCTCTTCAAACCCACTAAAAAAAGGGGGAAACTTGGACTAATCAAACAATCCCGAACACGGTTACCTAAGGGACGGGACTCGGCAAGCAAGACCTTTTCACACCGTGGGTGGTCATAATGGTCAAAAGTGCAAATCCCGTAGTAAATCCCTAGTAAGCTAGGTGGACTCAAGGTAAAGGACCAACGAAATCATTGATTTAGGGTCATTCTACTAGACTAAAGTCCAAGACTCGATTTATACTACTAGAAAGGGAAAGTAAACACTTGCACACTAGCCTCTAACCGGGTTTTCGAAAACCTTTTTACACACAAGACACAACTACACACACAACACAAAGACATGACGAAAATGAAAGAAAAAGAGACAAAAGATAACAAAACAAAACAAGGAGAAACAAACACATAAACGAAACAAACACCACCCCGAACATCCAAACAAGCGTCCAAATCAACCACAAACTTTACAAAGCTCCACCCGAGCACACCACATCAAAAACCTTCTCCAAAGTTCACAAGAAATAAAGAGGGAAAAGGGATACAAGATGTTACCAGATGTCTTGAAAGCTTTCCAAAACTAACGGTGATTAAGCAACCTATAAGGAAAAGGGAGGCAAAACACACACAACAAAACAAATATACGACACAACGACGCAAAAGTAAAACACACAAAAGGAAAAATATTTTTGATTTTTATGAAAAATTTTCAAATTTTTAGGATTTTTAAAGATTTTTCGGAAAAAACTACGAAAATAAAACTAACTACGATAGAATATCGCTCCCCCACACTTAAACCGAGCAATGTCCTCATGCTCGATCGTAGTGTGCGTAGAGACAAAAGGAAAGAAAAGAAACTACGAAAATAAAGCTAAAAATCAAAAACGAAGATGAAGAAAAGGGTAGAATGTGTCCGGCCGGGGTGTAGTCAAGTCACCATGGGCCGAGACAAGAAAATATATGGATGGGGGAAGAAATAAAAAGAAAGAAATAAAAGGAAATGGGAGGGGAGGACTAGGTGTAATCAAGTCACCTAGCCCGGATTCCGCCCAAATCTGACTAAATCATAAAAAAGGGTGAAAACCTTGTAAAATTTGGATTTTTCGATTGACTCTCGACGTAGTCACGTCATCGAGAGTCGGGAGCAACCATACTAAGGCCTCGAAGGCCACCAAGACACCATGACTCAAGGGGAAGGGGGCAATCAAGAGAAAACAAGCAATAATAAACGGAAAAGAAAGGATAGTTGCCGTACCCATCGGTTAGCAACTCACTCGCTCCATCGTCTCAATGGTCAATATAAGCACTTTGCTTGTCGTCATCATTGTCATCCCGCTTCCAACTTGAAAGTATCGCATGGTTGAGGTAGTAATGGTGTGAGGGAGTGAGATTTGATGTGGGGCTCGGTGTAAAGTGAAGAGGAATTGAAGTGATGGCATGTAAATAAAGCGTAAGGGTGTATGATAGGAACAAGGAGAAGAAGGGAGGTTGGGAGGGGGTGTACAATGGTTGGGTGGACTCAAATGACAAAGAAGAGGCACAAGGGGGAGTAGGGGGCCATCCCGGTCGGGATGACATACCCGTCCCGATCGGGATGACACTCCAGTAAACCCAAAATATGGTACCCTCATCCCGATCGGAATGGATCCTTCCCGGTCGGGATGACTTCTTCCCGGTTTGGACGCTCTCTTCATGGCTTTCAAAACCCCAAAAGCTATTCAAAGCTTCAAAAACCCGTTCCCTTGCTCACAATCCATGCTCTATCGATAACCATTCCTCTCTAGGAGTCATCTTCACTTCACCTATCACAATAAACTCAAATACAACATCAAATTCTCTCCCTCACAACGCTCATCAACAATACAAATAACAAGAATAACACAAAACAAAGAGTCCTAGGAACAAAATCACAATAAACAAAATCACAAACACAAAGCTAAAGAGAAGAGAGGTAGGGGAATGTACAACATGACGGTTCTTAAGGAACTCCGTCAAACCGAGGATGGCGGACTCTCATTCTTCAACCATAGCCCTCAAGGGCATGGAGAAGCAAGTCGAACGCACTACCGACATCATAGAGACGGCCCAAAGAGTGCTCGAGCCTAGCAATCCTCCACGGCCTCCAAGGTGGAGGCAAGAAGTAGAAATCCAACGACCCAATGTCATCTTGCATGTTGTCTCCGGGGTCTATCCATCCTACAAGCCTTACCGATCTCTTCCTCCCTAAGCATCGTCTCCTAGCACAACCAAAGCTCAAAATTCTAGCACAAGTGTCGAAAGGGAGCTTAACCCTCTTCTTATCATCAAGCAAACCCAAGTCATCAACAAGTTCCGGCCCATTATCTTCCAATCCTAAAACATCGTTCTTCCCCACATCATCAATAAGAAGAGATTTGAAACTCAAGCAAGCGGTTTCAACCTCCTCTAAACCAAGGTCCAAATTACATACAAGGGGTTCACAATGCTTCATTGGATTGTCACATATGGGCGACTTGATTTCTTCATTCATGTCCCATGACTTCACAACACTAATCACCTCACTCAACTCATCCCAAAGTTCAACATCCTCCACAATAGTCTCGCAAGAAGCGGCATGAAGCTCAAGAGGAAGGCAAGCGGTGGGGATTGAAGGTTCAACAAGTATAGAGGGGGTAGACTCTTGACTCTCCTCTATTATAACGATGTTTTCATCAATGGAACTCTTCAAATTCCCACTATCCTCACCCAATTCTTCACCAAAAACTTCTCCATCAAGGATTATCTCTTCTTTCGCCTCTTCAAGGGAAATTTCGCTACCAAAAGGACCATCATCGGCGGCTTCGTGATTTGGTTGCTCCCTTTGCTCAAGTGAGCACCCTTCATCGAGTTGCGATGTTCAGGATAAAAAGCATTACGGTTTTCACCGATAACGCATTTAATCGAGCATCCATCGCCTCGGCTTCCCTTAGATATTGGGCCAAGAATTCTTGCATTTGAATGGCCATTTCTTGTTGGCTCCTTTGAAATTGGAGAAATGATTGATATAACTCCAAGTTGGGCGTTCGGTGGTCATTGGGGTTTTGGAGTGCTACTTGGTAGTGAGGTTGAGGTGATTGGTGATATGGTGGGTTTTGGGGAAATTGGCTTCCATATCCTTGAAGCTCATACCCACGGGTTTCTTGATTACCAAATGAAGCTTGGTGGTAGTTCGGAGACATCATGGCATAGTCCCTATTCATGGAGAAAGAGGAGTAGCTTGTTGCGGCTTCTATGGGTGGGGAGTTTAGATCATACCTCATGCTATACTCGAAAATCGTGGCTCGTACCCGGTTGGGAACCTCTCAATCTAGCAACCGTCCGCTAAAGCGGCTCTAAGTTGTAAAGAAGAAGATGGTCACCACCTCTAGGCACAAACTGTAGACTAAGAGCAAATGTGAGAAGTCTAGTGCTTTTTGGGCACTAGACAAGAAGGAAATAAACCTCGCACACACAAGAAGCAAAGGAAAACACAAAGAAAAAAGAAAACACAAAAACAAAAGACAAAGTCAAGTAAATAGGAAAACAAAGTCTAAACTAGCACCGTCCCCGGTAACGGCGCCAAATTGATGGGAGGGATTTTGTCGTGGATCCCCACCGATCAATAAAAAAACCAACTATTCCTAACTGGGTAGATAGGGCAAGTCGGGTCGAATCCACGCGGACGGTATGAGGTGTCTAGACTAAGGTCACCCAAATACAAGACTAGGTCAACTAAGGAACAATGACTAACTAATATGACCAATAAGTCAAATAAGGAAAGAATAGGGTTAGATCGGGTTCATAAGTGTAGTAGGATAGTTAGAAGATCGATGGTGCAAGGTTCACCTAGTTACTAAGGATGGTCCGCGCTCTCGCGTCAAGGCCTATGTCCGCACTCTCGTGTCAAAGACAAAACCCGAATTCTTATGGAAGGTCGGTCCGCGCTCTCGCTTCTAAACCCAAGTCCGCACTCTCGTGTCAAAGACTAAACCCGAAAACACAAGAATTCAATCACAAGTCAACCACAAAATGAGAAGAAAAAGACTAGCATGAGAGGAACGGCCAATTCTACTCAAACAAGCATTTCAACAAACACATGGTGTGCTCAACATGTGACTAGCAACAAAAGGATCAACCTTTACCCTTAATCAAACCCTAATCATCCATAATCAACACTTAATCACCCTACTAACCCCACAAAAAGTCTACTCACACATATCTAAACAAACATTAACATTCACAAGAGAAATCCACACAAACAACAAAACATACATAATGAAACTAGTGAAAACTATGAACAAAGAACAATACAATGAACAAAGATTAAAACTTGAATGAATATACAAAGATAAGAGTAAAGAAGAAGGAAGATTATACCTACTAACAAGAGGATAAAAGATAGAAACTTGTACCAATGAGAAAAACCCAAAACAATCTCCCAAGGTTGTCAATCTTGGTTGAATCTTGAAGAATTCCCTTAATACAAGACTAATTACTAGGATTAACGATAAACTAAAGACTAATCTACACTAATCTAAGCTAATCTTGTCTAAAGTAGTCTAGGGTTTAGTGGGTAATGAAGAACCTAAGCTAAGATTACAAGAGAAAGGGTGTATATAGGGTTACAATGAGTAGGGGGATGAAGCAAGTGACGCGGATCTGTATGTGACCCTTCCCGGTCCGGGAAGGATTGGTCTCGGTCGGGAATTCCCCCTTCTCGGTCGAGAAGGCATCAAAACAGAACCATCTTCAATTGTGCACTCCTTCCCGATCGGGAGGCATCATCCCGCCCGGGAAGGACCTTGTAGGCCTCCATTATGATCTTTTTGGTCCCTCCTTGGTTCTCATAGGTTTTTCATCTATTCTCGGGTCTCGGGATCGGGTCTCGGAGCCTCGGAATCGGGTCCCAAGGTCTCGGGGTCGAATCCAAGGCATCGAGTGATCGTTCCTTCGCTTCGTTGGCTCCGAATAGTGTATGTATTGAGTCGGAATCTCTCCAACTCTTCACGAATGGTCTTGGGAAACTGAAACGAGCTAGAGGAAGCATAAGTAGCCCATAAACCGCTCCCAAGGAGCGATTCCACAAGGAAATGGGACCAAAATACAGTAAATTAGGCACTACAAACTACACTTATCAGCTAGCTCTTCCAGTATTTGCATACTAACGTCATCCTGTCGCTGGATACGCTCATCCTGCACCTTCACCCTCTCAGCTAAAGCAGTCTGTTCCGTCCTCTCTTCTTGTAGTTCCGACCTTATCTCAGCAACGACAAACGGTACGTACTCCGTCGAGGTTGAATCCCTCCCCCCCGAGCGTTGGGTGGTGTCCAGTATAGGGTGTGAGCGTTCCCCGTACCGTATACCGCTCCCTTGCGGTACCCTCGCACAGTCGCACGACACTGAACCATACCTTGTTCGGATCCCTACCTTCAGCGTCGTCCATGGAAGTGGCCTCAATATATACTTCCTAAAAGAAATTGATTTGATGATTAGGTGAGATTTCATTGACAAAGTCACAATCTAAAGAACAATGTAAAGAAGCCTTATGTTAGAAACTCACCCAAATTTGTTTGTCCCTGTTCGAAATGAATCCCCTTTGACCCTTGCAGTCCATCTTGATCTTCGTGTCAAGAAACAGCTGCGCAGCGTTGGGAAGTTCTCCTGTTTTCTTCTTCGCCTGTAAACAGTACATGTAGATTTCTCATCAATATTTTTAATGAAAACATTAAATAAGAAATGAAAATAAAAATCAAAGGAAAGGAAATACTTACCTCCATAGCCCGCTGGTGCATCGATTGCGACCCACCGTAGTGGGGGGGCTCCACTTCCGCCTCAGGGTCTCATCACCCCCTCTTATTTTTATTTGCTTGGAGGGATCTCTTAACAAATTTAAGGTTGGAGCGGGCTTTCTGGAACTGTTCAATTGTTGCGGGACCTACAATTCATATGAAGAGATCAATAAGCGAAGATATATAACTTTGTATTCAAGTACGAACACTAATTCAATAATCAAACCTCTAAGGTATTTTTTTGCCTTCCCCTCATTCACCAGCTTGAACATGTTATCCCTGTACCGATCGACTGCGATCTCCATGTAGCGGTCTCTTGCAGCCACCTCGAGGCTGGGATCCCACCAGTGTTTCAACTGCAAGATCGTTTGTCGTTAGTAAATTAGTAATCTGTAAACACTAATAGGGAACTACTAATGTAAACCCAAAAATTGTGCACCTTGAAATTATCGAACCACTTGTCCTGCTGCCACGTAGTCACCTTAGTCCAACTTGTGCAGTAGGTCGTCAAGTCCTGCAGGAAACTATCGGTGACACCAGTCACCCCCCTACGGTGCCAAAACCTACACCAAAATATGAAATAAGATTGAAGTGTAAGAGTATTTGACAACCTTATAATTAATTGGTTCACAATAATGAAGTTCCTAATATGATTGAAGTTTACCATGTGTTATCGGGGCTTAGAATGAGGCGCCCATCCTGCTCCCGATATCTAAACCTCTGAGGTGGTGGTGGATGGGGGGGTTGTAGCTCCCCTGTGACCTGCTGGTTCCCTGTGACTTGCTGGTTCTCGTTCAGCTGCTGGTCCTCCTGTCCCTGCTGCGGCTACTGCTGGCTCCTCCTGCTCCTGCTACCAGCTCTAAGTCATCTGCCCAGCGTCATATCTGCTGACGAAGATAGAAAGTCGGAAATTAACAACATAATCAACTACATACTACAAGCAATATAGATTATTACTATTGAAATAATATAGATTATTAAAACTATACCCTACTAGCAATCGTCGTCGCTATCGTTGTCGTTTCCCACTTTCCTACTCGACCCAACTACATCCTCCTTCTCTTAGTCATCTTCCTCCTCCTCATCGACCTCCAAATCATCGATGCCTTCGACTTCGCTGTCTTCCTCCTCCTCGATCATATCATCAAAAGCACCTTCAATGTCCTCACCACATTTATACTCTTCAAAATCCTCCCCCATTTCTACCTCATTATCATCATCACTTGCGAAATCATCGATTGGAGACAATGTTGTACCACTAGAAATGACCTCCTCTTAAAAGAGGTCAGTGTCAATGTGCCCCCGTGGCTTAGTTTTAAACACCGCCCACCACTGATTTCCACTTCTATCGTTCTTTGTGGTTGGATAAGGAGCAAAGTACACTTAGTGTGCTTGTTGTGCAAGTATAAACGGATCGTACTTAGAGTATTTTTTGGTACGATTAACTTCAACTAGTTTGTACCATTCATGTACTCTAGTACCATGCACTGAGTTGTCCTTTCATTCGCATTTAAATACCACAGCTCTATACCCACGATCACTTCCAGCGTAGCATAACTCGAAGATGTCCTCCAGTAGACCGTAATAGTCGTCACCATCAAGTGACGGCACAATTACACCAAAATTACATCTAGCCCTACTGCTACCATGGGCAAATGTATGGAAATTGTAACCATTAACCGAATACCGGTTCCAAGTTCTAACCTTCCGCAAAGGACCTAATGCTAGACTCCTAACCAAATCATCCGGGATTTTATGAAATTACATGATCCTTAAGCCAACTGGGAAACTGGTCCTCATGCTTATTCCAAACATCATCAGCATTTAAATGTAGATTAGCAGCTAGAAATTCAGTTACAAACTGCTTCTCATACGGCTCCAAAACTTCGCAGTTTGATAACAAGTAAAGGTGAGCACGATTGTATTCCTTCTCATCTAACACCCTCCACCCCTCAGCCGCTGAAGATCCTTCACCTACCTTACTTTGAAAAAAGTCTAGTATGTTGGGGTCAATCATCTCAGGTGTTTCTACCTTAAGATTCCTGGCTTTGGTGTTCACTTCTTTCTCGAAATACAGAGAACAGAAGTTGGCTATCTCCTCTGTTAGATAAGCATTTGTGGACATGACATAGGTCCACCCCAACGCAACCACGCACGGGTTTGGGGAGGCGAATGAATCTCATGGCAAGATTGATCTCGGGTCGAAATTTAAATCTAATTAGGAGTCGCCACCGAATTTTGTGGGAATTCGGACCCGTTCGAACCCACTCTACATTTAGGCATTTTGTGCACAAAGCATGGCCCGCTTTCAATGCTAGAGTTTAGGGGTTCGTCCCTTTGCCTTACGATACTGACGTCGAGTTATCGGGAATCGTGTATTAAATGACTCTCGTGTGCCAACGGTTTCGGACATCCAGAAACCATGGTTCTGAGTAAGAGATGAGGGTACCTGTTGGATAGCCCACAAAGGACACCCAACCACGCCCGCTCTTAGCGGCCTCTACTTAGATATCGTACGTTTTTCGTGTACGCGTGCTAGTTTGACGGTTGAATGTTATGCAAACAATGTTTTTTGAACTAAACATGTGAATTATGTTTAACTACGTCGTTTAATGCATCTAAACTGACGTCAAAGTTATTTTAGCATGTGAGGTTCGTTTTAGTACAATAAAACAAACAACGAAAATAAAACTTAAAACAAAATATTACAAGTGCGCGGGCGGAATACAACTCGAAAAAATACAATACAACAAGCGCGACGATCGAAATAATTAAATAGTAACAATAATAATAACGGATAATTCAATGCATGCTTTTTGAAAATTTAAGCACGTGATAGCCTTGACACGCGACGACTAAAGTCGTAAAAAGGAAATCGATGATGCTGACACGATAAACAAAACTCGCGTTTTATGCGTAGAGGGGACCACTCGATCGAGTCATAGGTAGGACTCGATCGAGTGATAGAGTTACGGAGCCCCTGTACGAATAGTGGTTCATTTCGAGAAGTGCGCTCTCGAATTTGCTTTTAATTTTAATTCGACAATTTATTAAGCCGCGTAAAAATATGGTATAATTTATACTCGACTTAATTTTCGATACTAGCGATATGTATGCTATTATTATGAAATCGATTATCGGGAATTTAGAAAAGATGTTATTAATTGCTTTAAATTGAATTAAGACGAAACGTGTAATAGCTTCCAGGCAGTCGGGCGACCCGCGTGTCTCCCGCGCGACTCGCGCCCTCTTCGTGCGACTCGCCTGGAGGGCTGTAACCGCCTATCGTTTAATTCTTTTAGACACGATATTTGACTACGGAGTCGGTATCACATCTTTAGAATAACATTTTATTTGTTTGATTAGATCGAAAATCGTCCTCCGTGTCACGACATCGTAATTAATCCTTGCAGATTATGTGATGTTCGATTTGCATCAACAGGTTTCATTCTAACCTTAAAAAGCGAGATCGAGTACACGTAACGACAAATATCAGCAGTCGCACTGGACCCTCGAGTGTTTAGGGCGGCGCTCCTCGAAAGGGTGCCACCTCTGTTATGACTCGTAAAGGGATTAGGAGGATCTTAGAACGGGATTTGTCTTTAGATATACTCGATATGAAATTGTTTTGTATTTTATGTAATTGTATGTGACGTTTACTATCTAATTACGACGATAACGAATAAAACAAAAAAAAAACAAAAAAAGACGAAAAAAGAGACGAGAAGGAGACGAGAAGGACGAGAAGGAGAAGAAGAGAAGAGAAAAAACGGGATTTTGTAACACCCTCAACCTACATGCTAATTTCGGCCTCGATTAGGAACTCGTAGTAACGGCGTTTGTGCGGGAGTAATTAGGATATAGGAGGAGTTAAGGTGTTTGTTTTTAGGATCGGTTTTCTCGGGATTCCTAGAGGATTTCTAGAGGAAAGATCGGGATTGTATTCCCTAGGATTGCTAAAATTTTAGGTTGTGAATCGTGTGTTAATTTGTGTTACAAAGGGGTGTATTTATAGGAAATAGTATCCGGTTTTGGATAGATTTTAGGAAAGAAATCCTATCCTAAGTTGAAGAGGTTTTGGTTGTCGGGTTCTCTTCTAAAAAAGTGCATGTAGCAGATATTTTGTGGTTTTTGACTTTGAGTTGGACTCTCGAAGTTTTGCGCGGCTGATTTGTGTCTCGGAAACAGCTTTGACCAGGGTTTGAGCCGGTCATTAAAAGACGGTTTTATTTCTGGTGTCGTTTTGACCCAAATTAGTCTTATTTTTATTGGAAACGACCTACTAGGCCTGAATTTGGGGTCGGTTTGGTGAGATTTTTACTCCGCTAAAAGCTCGCGCCAAATACTATTAATTCCAAGTCAAAAATTGAGCGTATTAAGTCACGTTTACGTTCGATCATCATCAGGTGTTTTGTAGGAAACTGCTATACACACCTAGCAGCCAAATGTGGGTGTCTACAGAGCCCCCACTCTGACTGAGGCTTGGACAAGGCGAAAGTCAGGGTAGCTACCAGGTCAATCGAAGATTGAGACCTGGTAGACTTCCAATCGGGTCGTTTATAGTCCGTTAGACTTGCGTGAAGGGCTCGTCAGCCATAAGCAGAGGGTCATACCTGTCTTGATGTTAATAACTCTGTGGGGAGTAAATTAGCTGCGCGGAGACTTGCTTCTGAAGTCTGGGTGTACCTGTATGTTGACACATAACAATTTGCATGTAACAAGTAGGTGAAACACCGACTCACGCTGGGGAAATAAAAATTTGATTTTTTGAAAATTTTTGAATTTTTTTAAAGTAGGAATGCCCGGGATGACTTGATTCCTGTATCAGATTAGGAAAAGGGATTTGAAGCCTTGACTCGGGCCCATGCATATGGGACCTATGTGGATTAGGAAACATGACAGGAATTCATATTCCTAAGGCAATTAGGGATGCTAAAAGGGTTTTCTATTATAAATAGAGGGCTCCCTGCTTCAATTTTCTGCATCTCAGCTCAACACTACAAAAATCAAGCCGGAATTGCGTCGGACAAATCCGACGCAAATGGGTAAAATCCGATGCAAATTGCAAATTGCGTCGGATTAGCCGACACAAAAGGCCGCCATTTTAATTCGACGCAAAATTAATTTTTTGTGTCGGCTAGTCCGACGCATGGACTTTGCGTCGGATAATCCGACGCGCCATACTGGGGGTCAACCCCTCAGTCAATGACCTCTGTGTCGGATTAGCCGACGCAATGGGCCCGGAGTGAACCCAGCCTAAGTCGGAGTAGCCGACGCAAATTCCAATCGGCCGGCGAGATTGCGTCGGCTAATTGGACTCAGGCTGGGTTCACTCTGGGACCATTACGTCGGCTAATCCGATGCAACGTCTCTGGAGGATTCGCCTTTGCGTCAGCTAATCCGACGCAGGGCTGGTTATAAATTGACATCTACTTTTTGTTTTTAGATCCCCATATGCGTGAAATTAAACGACCTGTAATTACACCCCACTCCTACAACAAATAACAACAGGAGCACTACCCACATTTAACAGCAAATGACCCAGTAACTCCAATCTAAGCGCCCGTACATATCTTCTTCGGTAAACTTCACAAAACTCAACAATACTTCACAAAACTCAACAATACTTCACAAAACTTCAAAAAACATCACAGAACTCAACAAAACTCGACGAAACTCAACCAAACTCCACAACACTCAACAATTGAAAACCACTAAACTGTTATAGGAAATGAAAGTATAGTAAAAACAAAACCGGTGGAGGGTTCACAATTCTATGTTGGAGTTGGAGAAATATCTGGGTTCACAACCATAGTCTAAGCAAGTAACATAAAAGAGATGAACTACCTACGAAAGGGACTCAATCTTCTCCGACCCATGGGGATGACCATCGTTGTTGTCAACATCGTCGCGCCTACTCATGTGTGGTCCTCCACCGCAGCTCTCGGTCTCCATGGCGAACCGTTCCCTCATCATCTGAATAAATCGGTCCTGCTCCTCACACCTCTCCTCTAATGTCTTCAGGCGCTTTTCTTGCCTTTGGAATTTATCATCCATGCGCTCGTTAACTGTGCGTTCCTGCGAGGCGGCGGTGGGGAGGTATGTGTCCGCAGATGGATCCTTACCACGGTTCAGGCTTGGGCGAAAGAGATCTTTCGCTGCATTACCTATCCTCCAGATTCTTTTCTTATGGTTGTAGCCACACGTGACATCGTGGAAGATCTTTAAGGTGTTGGGTGCCTGATCAGAAGCTCGTGCCTCCTCCACCGCTTTCTCATAGCTCTCCTGAAACAGCAACATGAAACAGTGTTATAACTTTTAGAACAACACATACTATCACTTCGTAATTTTCATGCCTAGTATATTTTTGAAAAACATTACTACTACTCACAACGATCTGCGGTCCTCGAGGGTCAATCCACTTGCCATCTTTCCCCTTCTTCGTCTTCTCCAAGAGCTGGACCGGGGATGCAGATGGACCCTTCATATAACATCGTTAAAACTTTCAGCATTTATTTACCAATAGTATATATTGAATTATATTCAAACTGTTTACTTGTGTTATAAGCACTTACCAGTTGCGCGAAGGTTGTTGCTGCGCTCCTACTCGTAAGGCAGTTGGTGGGTTTGGCCACCTCGTCCACTTTTCCACCTTTCCAGTTCGACGACTTAATCGCCGAATTCTTCTTGAAGTTTGGGTCGGCAGTGTTCCTCTTCAGTGCCTCCCACTTCTCTTGCGGAATCCATTCTGCCTTCTGAACCCTCGGGACAGCTCCCTGAAATATATCGGTTATTTTCATCTTTATCCAACTCTCATAGTCCAACCTGAGATCGTACCCTAAGTCAATACGCACTCTCTTCTGTTTGTCAAAAAAAGATTCGTTAGCTACAATTTAATGTATACATCATGCAACGAAAATGTTAGAAACACATACGAGGTTATTACCGCGAAGTGCATATACATGGCTTCCCGAGCATCTAGTGGCGCCTCCGTCCAGCTACGGTAGGCGCCAGGGTTAGACGCATATGTCATGGTTAGAAAATTTCGCAGATAATCGGAGTAGGTCTTGTCCTCCCACCTACACAAGTAATTTATGATACTGTGAAGCAAGTAAATGAGTGAAAATATAGAAAACAACTGGTTACAACACCGTAAACTCACCAAGTAGCAGTAGGGACTTTCCGTTGTGATAGGTAGGGTTTCCCAGGCGTCGCAACGTAGACCGTCGCCCCGACTTCTTGGACAGCGTCCACACCTTCGACGACGTTAGGCCTAGGCATGTCCTTCTCCATAGCGTCAACATGGCTACTGCTTCCCGTCACCATCCCACTGCCACCTGACATAATCACGTCTACAAAATATGTTTGCGCAAATTTAAACTGTAGAGTCAGTTAGTTTAGGGTAAACCAGGAATTTCATTGATTACCAAAATAGTCTCCAATTACAAATAAATAAATTACAACTTATACTGAATAAGATACAAACAACTACATAATTTATCGTCACTATCACTGTCCGCGTCGGTGTGCGCTTCAATGAACCCCTCTTCCCCGTCTTCATCATCATCGTCCCAGTCACTATTCACCTCATCACCGTCATCTTCATCGACGACCAACTCTTCCTCATCACCCTCTCCCTCAGGAACAATCCAGTCGGCAAATTCGTCGTCCTCCCCTTCAGCACCAACAACTTCAACTACATATTCTTCCTCATTGACGTCATTGTCTTCGATCAGAATTGATGGCGTTGGCTGATTAGTACCAACTACACTCTCTTGGTAGACGTCATCGTTGATGATAGGATTATCAACTTGTGATCTTGCCTTGATTTTGAAAACCGCAGACCAATTCGTACTCTTTTTTCCCTTCGGGTAAGGTGCGTAGCAGACTTGATCGACTTGATACGCCAACACAAAAGGGTTGTGACCTCGCAGTTTTCTCGTCTGGTCGACATCCACAAGTTTGTACAACTCATGAACACTGACTCCGTGCGGGGAGTTGTCGATCCAATCACATTTGAACAGTACGGCCTTGCAGTTTTTGTTGCTGTCGTAGTAGTCGAGCTAGATCACCTCGACTAGGGTTCCATAGTAATCTGACCCTTCGGTGGACAACACACATACGCCGTTGCTTTTGGTCAGTTTTATAACGTCAACACCCTCGACAAACGCACGGAACTTGTACCCGGTAATTGTATATCGCCTCCAAGTTTTGACTCGTGAAGACGGCCGAGTGACTAGAGGTCTTGCCATGGGATCCTCCAGCGCTTCAGCCTATTGTGAAGGTAAAATACGTCAACAAACAATGCAATTAAATTTTCGCCCAAACACATACACAATTTGTAATGATCATTCAAATAGCATTTCAACATACTTGAGTACGTAGCTAGGAGGGAAACAGTGACTCATATTTGACCCAAACATCGTCAGATGTTGTCACTTCCGCGTGTTCTGCCATAATGAAAGCCTCGAATTTCCTGAAATGGTTAGCAGTTGTAGTTAATCACACATACTACCAATTATGAGAAGGGTATGCTGTACGTGAGTTACTTACTCCTCGTACGGTCTGATGACAGTGCCACAGTTTCTCAGAACGTAGGAGTGTGCCTGCTTGTACTCAACATCGGTCAACCACCACTCCTTACATTTTCCAGTGTTGCTTCCAACGTCCGTCTGAAAGGGTTCCACCTTTATGTGGTGGTCTTCAGTTTCATGCACACCCATGTCCAGGTCTTTGGCTTTTGTGTCAACGTGCTCTTCGAAGTAGAAGGAGCAGAAGTTTGATGTCTCCTCTAACAAATACGCGTTGCATATTGAACCCTCAACACGTGCTTTGTTACCAAAATTTTTTTCAAATGGTTTAAGAACCTGCAAAATAAAATGGTGGGGTCTCATGTAAGACTTACTTGGTAATCAATTCACGGAAATTCATACTAAAGAGAGTTGAGGACGTCACCTTTCAAATGGCTACATCCACTGGTACTGAACTGGACCGCCAACCCTTGCCTCATACGGCAAGTGAAGTGGGAGATGCTCCATCGAGTTGAAGAATGACGGGGGAAATATTTTCTCCAACTTGCAAAGGATCTCGGGAATATTGTTCTCCAGCCGATTCATGGACTCAACTGACATCATAGTGGAACACAAATCACGCAAGAACTGACTGATCTCTGTCAATGCATTCCACGTGTTCATTGGCACCAGCTGCTTCAAAGCTACTGACATCAAGCGCGCCATAAACACGTGACAGTCGTGGCTTTTCATGCCATGCAAAATTAACTTCGATTGGTCCACACACCGGGATAAGTCGGATGTGCAACCATCCGGGAACTTCAAACCACCCACCCAATCGCACAAAGCCTTCCTTTCATTTTTTTTCCATAACAAACGACGACGACTTGGGTCGCCCAAGACACAGTTCCTTGAAATCGGCTTTGCCTTTTGGTCCGAAGGCTATCTTGTTTGGTACATCCATTACGGTGTTGATAATCTGCTCAAAGAAATTCTTCTCGATATGCATAACATCAAGGTTGTGTCTGATAAGCAGAGTGTGCCAGTACGGAAGTTCCCAGAATATGCTCTGCTTCCACCAACCTTTCTTCTTGTCTTTCAATTTTTTCAACTGTTGGTGGGTCGTACAGTGTCAAAATAACCAGCCAACATGAGTACGACTTGCCAAACTGCCCGTACGGTGAGAAACCATCTGTGCACAAACCCAAACGTACGTTGCGCGGCTCTTTCGAGAACTCGGGATGTTGGACATCAAATGTCTTCCAAGCTTCACCGTCGCTAGGGTGTGTCATCATACCACTAACCCTTATTTTGGAGTTACTGTGGTGCCAACTCATCTCGGCCGCAATTTTCTTTGTCGCATACAGTCTTTGTAGCGTCGGACCTACTGGGAAGTAAGTCAGAACCTTAGTTGGTACTCTCTTCCCCCTACTATTTGCAGATCGACTCTTGTACCTCTCGGATCCACATTTCCTACACGCCCTTCCAGGAAAACATGCATCCGTTCGGACACGAGTCAATCTTTTCATGGGGGAGTTGGAGACCCTTCAACACATTTTTAACCTCGTAGAAATTATTTGACATGACATTCTCCTTTTTCGGTAGAAGGTCACTCATCAGTTGGATCCAACCGTCTAAATATCTTAAGGCCATGTTGCTCTCGCACTTCAAAGTCTGCATCCTTGAAGCGACTTGCAACAGACTCATATCGCACCCGCCATAAACTGGGAGCTCAGCATTTTTTAGCATTTCGAAAAAAGAACGGACTTGTGGGTTGGGTTCGTGTTGCACTTCTTCGTCGCTTAAGTTGTCTGGGTTACGCTCCTCCTCCATGATGTCCTCAACCGTTGTACGCAGTGCGTCCTCCACGAAGTTCCAGTACGGATTTTTGCGAACAGGTTCTTGCGGGCGACTATTTTCATTTTCACGATGATACGTCCACACGTAGTAGTTCTCAACAAAATCGTGCTTGTATAGATGATGTTTGACATCTACTTCATGTTTTAAGGCACGATTTTGACATTTTCTACATGGGCACCTAAGCTGCTCGCTGGTGTAGTGGGGGTTATTATCTAAGGAGAACTTGATGAACTCCTCGACACCGTCTCTAAATTCTATTTTCGGCCGCTTATTGTCGGCCAGTCTCTCATACATCCAACTCCGTTCTACTCTATTCATTCTATATGGATTGATCTATGAATGATTAGGGTATGTACACATGAACAGAACGGCGTGGGGAAAGAAGTCAACAACATGGAATTTGAAGTAGGCGGCAACAACAGGGGAAATGCACATTGAAGAAAAGTTCGGGAATTTCACCATCAGTTCGAACTCTCACAACCATCAATTTAGAAACGATTCATCACCGGGGACCTTATCACTCCAACCTAAACCCATTCTTGTGCGTTCCATGTCACTGATAAACGCGAAATTGTGTAATGTCGATAAGAGGAAAATTCGGCAGCAATTCTCCTCAGTTCTCCAAAAGCACAATGTGAAATATATGAAAAATCCACATATGCAATCGAAGAACATTGAGGGAATTGTCACCAAATTTTCCTCTTACCAACACAACACAATTCCATGTTTACCACCTAAGCGACATGAAAAGCACAAGAACAGTCCCAAAACGGGGACTGCCCAAGAATTACTCCTAATGCGTAACTCTTGAACGGGAACTAGGTAGGTCCGAGTATATTTCAAACAATCCTCATGCACAATACATAACGAAAACAAATAACAACAGGAATTTAAAAAACAAAAACGAATTAGTTTAGTAGTAGTAGTTGATAAGTGTAGTTTGTAGTGCCTAATTTGCTGTGTTTTGATCTCATTTCCTTGCGGAATCGCTCCTTGGGAGCGGTTCATGGGCTACTTATGCTTCCTCTAGCTCGTTTCAGGTTCCCGAGACCATTCATGAAGAGTTGGAGCGATTCCGACTCAATACATACACTTTTCGGAGCCAACGAAGCAGAGGAACGATCACTCGATGCCTTGGATTCGACCCCGAGACCTTACGACCCAATCCCGAGCCACTTAGACTCGATCCCGAGACCCGAGAGTCGATGAGAAGCCCATGTGAAACAAGGAGGAACCTTGAAGATCGTATTGGAGGCCTACAAGACTCGTCCCCGACGGGAAGGAACTCATCCCGTCCGGGATGAGGTGCGCATTTAGCACTGCTCCTGTTTTGGACTCGTCCCGGTCTGGACCAACCCGTCCCGGTTGGGACCAACCCATCCCGGTCGGGATCATAACCGTCCCGGTCGGGACCATGCTGCTGTAGCCCGCGTGACTCTTTTCTTCCTCCTTCATTCTTGTAACCCTATAAATACTCCTCCTTTGTAATGTTTAAGCACCATACCTTTCCATACTCTACCCTAGATTGTTTTAGGCCCCTCTTAAGAATTCAAAACCCTAGTTAATCTCTTTTAATCTCTAGTTAATCTTTAGTTAATCTTAGTTTAATCAAGTTTAGATAATCTTGTATTAAGTGGGTTCTTGAAGATTTCTCCAAGCTTGACATCCTTGGAGTTGATTTGGGTTCTTGTTTATACAATTTTGCATCTTTTTCTTCATCTTGTTGTTGGTATAATCTTCTCTACTCTTGTTCTTGTTTATTTAATAAAGTTTGAATCTTTACTTAGTGTTCTTGTTATTGTTGATGTTGTTCATAATGGATGTTTGGTTTTTCATGTTGTTTCCTCTTGTTTATGTTATTCTTAGTTTGATAATGAGTGAGTAGTCTCCTTGTGGGGTTAGTAGGGGGATTAAGGGTATATTATGGATGATTAGGGTTTGATTAGGGGTAAAGGTGACTCATTTGTTGTTAGTCACATAGTGGGCACTCTATGTGTTTGTTGATTTGCTTGTGTGAGTAGTAGTGGCCAATGCTCCCCATACTTTTGCTCATCTTCTCATTGTTTGTCTATTTTGTGGTTGTGTTGAGGTTAGTCTTAGACGCGAGAGCGCAAACTTACCTCGATGTTGGTCTACGTAGCGAGAGCCCGGACCGACTCTAGCAATTAGGAGACACCTACACCCTTGATCGCCCCAATTATCCTACTACGCTTATGAACCCGACCTACCCCACTTCCTTTCATATTTGATTCAACTTCATAGTTAGTCTTCGGTTCTTCTAGTTTGCTTGTTAGTTTGATCTTTAGTTATTCCGTTTTAGCATTGCATTAGTCTAGTCATTGTTAGTCCACTTCATTCGTCTCCAACCACCATAGTTTACCATTTATTGTTTTCTTTGTGTTTGTTTGTGTGACTTAGCCTTGTTTGTGAGCGGACTTAGTCTAGACTTTACCATACCGTCTCCGTGGATATCGACCCTACTTGCCCTAGCTACCCACTAGGAATAGTCGGTTAAATATTGATCGGTAGGACCCACGGCAAATCCCACCATCAATTTGGCGCCGTTGCCGGGGACGGTGCATTGTTTAGACTAGTTTGCTTATAGCTAGACTTAGTTACCCTTCTTCGTGCTCTTCTATCATCTCTTGTGCATATTTTCGAGATTCTTCTTGTTTCCTTAGTTTTATTTCTCCCTATTTTCTCTTTGTCTTTCGATTGTGCTTGTTTATTTTCGTTACCTAGTGCCCGTAAAGCACTAGGTGTTCTCACGTTTGCTCTAGTGCGTAGTGTATGCCTAGGCGGGGAGGCGACTTCTTTCTCTTTAATCCAGAGCCGGAAAGACTTTTTCGAGCCTTTCGCCAACGGACGATTAACCGGGTTAGAATCTCTCAACCAAGCGCAATCAATACTCATCAAGAGCAAGCTCAAGGAAACGACTTTGAGGAAGCATCTCGAGAGACGGCCGAAGGGAGTTTCATCAATCCCTTTGGATATTCTAGTCCTAGTTCCTCCTCTACATCTACTTAAACTCTGTCTACACCACCGTCTCCCTTACATCCAATTATGCCGAAGTTTTCATCTCACTCTACATTTACGGAAGATGTCTTGCCGGGACCGAATACTCTACCGGCCGCTTATGTCGGAAATTTTGTGTCCAAGACTCAATTCATCCAACTTTTGGAGAGAAATCAATTTAGTTGTTTGCCCACCGAAGACCCGCACCAACACATGGAGACTTTCTCCGATTATTGTGACGCTATTTCTCAACCCGGGGTTACTCAAGATCAAATCCGTTGGGTATTATTCCCATTCTCATTACTTGGAAAAGCGAAGCAATGGATCAAGAGTCTCAATAGGGCAACCATGGGCATCGATACTTGGAAGAAACTTGCATTGGCGTTCTACCAAAAGTGCTACCCTCCGGAGAAGGCTAATTTGCTAAGGGCCTCCATCACCAGTTTCCAACAACGGGATGAGGAAACCCTTTATGAAGCTTGGAAGAGGTTTAAATCTTTGGTTAGATCGTGCCCCCACCATGGACTTTCACAATGGTTTTTAGTCCAACAATTTTGGAACGGGCTTTATGAGGACTCAAGAACTATACTCAATATTGGCTCCAATGGTAGGTTCACCGAGGTCGATGATGACCAAACATGGGCAAGGATCGAGGAGATGGCGGTTCATAATTCTCAATACTCAAGGCCTAGGAAGGCAAATCGAGGAGGTAGGCACAAGGTTGATGTTATTACTCAATTAAGCATTGACCTTGGAGCTCAATTGAAGACCCACATGGAGAATATTGACAAGAAGCTCCAAGACCACCTCAATCAAGTCCAAGGCACTAGTTCCTCCCACCAACACTCAATTCAAGAAGTGAATGCTTTGGGATTTGCACCTCCTTTGCCTTATTATGGGATGTGTGATACTTGTGGAATCGTTGGTCATGATCCTATGCATTGTCAAGGGAGTATTGAGCAAGTGAACGCCTTTCAAGCGTTCAAGCAAGGTGCCTCATATTCCAATCAATACCAAGCTTCTAATCAAGCCCATCTACAACAAGCTATGCAACCTCGTCCCTATGTTCCACCTCCCTTAAGGGACAACAATCAAGGTTATCAAGGTTATGTGGGTAACCCAAGGCCCTTCAACAACTTCAAGCAAAATAACCAAGGTACCTTCCACAACAACAATCAAGGGTTCCAACAAGGGAACTTCAATCAAGGTGGTTTCCAAGGAAACCAAAACTTCCAAAGACAACAAAACCACAACAATGGCATCAATCAAGGCCTTAATCAAGGCAATTCTCATGGGTTCCAAGAGAACCATCAACAACAAGCAACTCAAGCTAACCGTCAAGAAAGCAAGCCTAGGAGTCGGTCTCCTATTCATGATTACGGTACTCCATTAGCCCTCACCGATACTCTGCACAATCCACAATCTCCACCTCGTGATTTCGACATTCAAAAATCTATGTTGGAGATGAAAAGGGGTCAAATGGAGATGTCAAAAAACCAACAAGAGTTCTATGCTTTTATTCAAAGGGAAAACATGGCGAGAGATGCTCATACGAAGATGCTTGAGACCCAAATAGCTCAACTTGCTTCGGGTAGCTCTTCAAGGCAAAAGGGGCAATTACCTCCTCAAGGTGAAACACCGAAATTTGAGCATGTAAATGCTATTACCACGAGGAGAGGTACATCTTATAACCCCCCTTCATTCCCTAGTGAGCAAGAACCAATGCAAGAACACATCCAAGATGATGTATCTCTGATTCAAGAAAACTCAAGCAAGGAAGATCCAATGGAGGAGCAAGTCTTATGGGAGATTGAGAAACCCCAAGAAGACAAGCTTCCCCCACTTCAAGCAAAAGAAAAGGGTAAAGGAAAAGTGTCATGCGAGAAGTCCACCCATATTGAGCAAAGCAAGGTTCAAATCAAGTTGCCTTTCCCAACAAGGCAAATGAAGACTAAGGTGGATGTCCAATTTGACAAATTCCTAGACATTGTGAAGAAATTGGATGTTAATGTCCCATTCACCGAGTTACTTACCCAAATCCCGGCATATGGAAGATTCATGCGAGAAATCCTAGCTAGGAAGAGATCCATCGACAAGGAAGAGACTATTGCGTTCACAAGGGTGGTGAGCGAGCTTATTCAAGGTTCCACGCTTCCAAAGTTGAAAGATCCGGGTAGATTCTCGATCCCATGCACCATAGGCATTACAAGATCGAGAGAGCGCTATGTGATTTGGGTGCAAGTGTGAGCATCATTCCTTATTCCATTTGTTGCCGACTCGGGATGAAGGAGCTAAAGCGCACTTCCGTTAGACTCCAAATGGCCGATAGTTCATTCAACCGACCATTGGGGATGCTAGAGGACGTGCCGGTGAGAATCGGGAAGTTCTTCATCCCGGTCGACTTCATTGTGCTCGATATGCCGGAAGATGCCAACACTCCCATTATCCTTGGGCGCCCATTTCTACACACCGCCGGTGCTATGATTGATGTGAAGAATGGTAGGATCACCTTCGACTTAGGCGAAAAAAAGCTAGTGTTTGACCTCCAAGGCAACACTTCGCCTACTAATGATGAGTCTTGCAATATGATCCACGCCATGAAAGACATTGATCTAGGGGGAGAGTCGGGACAAATCTTGAAGAAGAACTCTTGTGAACTTGAGGATGATGACTCCGAGATTGGAGAGGATGAGTGCCCATATCATGGGTTTGATGACAAGTTGAAAGGCAAGAAGGAAGATGAGCCTCCCTTGGGGCCACGTAAGGATAGATGGACGTTTGGGTATATCCCGAAGGATCGTAAGTATTAGTTCAAACCATTGAACTTGGTAGATCGGGATGCCCTGGGGACGTCGAGACAAGGTCATGGAGAACCTTGGGATGTGGACGGTTATATCTCGAGCTTGATTGAAGACTTTGCTGGAGCCTTCGACTTGTTACTTCTGCCCTTGATGGAGATGGAACTAATCATTGTTGTTGAAGAAAAAGATTGAAGAATGCACCACCTTGGTTTGACGGAGTTCCACAAGAACCGTCCCTTTGTATATGTTTCTTTCTCTTGTAGTTTGTTTGGTTTTGTGAATTTCTTGATTATTTGGATTATTGATGAGCGATGTGAGGGAGGGACTTTGATGATTGTGTTTGAGCTTGTTTGGTAGGTGCATAGTGGAGATGAATCCTAGAGAGGAGTGGTCATTGTTAGAGCTTGGATCGTGTGAAGGGGAGTCGGTTTTTGAAGCTTGGAACGAGATTTTGGGAGCTATAGAGGGTTAGGAGACTCTTCCCGGCCGAGAAGAGGTCATCCCGACCGGGAAGGATGAGTCATCCCAACCGGGAAGGGTGTCATCCCGTCCGGGATGAGTGTGACAAAAGTTAGAGCTACAGGAGTGCCATCCCGACCGGGACGAGGTCTTCTCGACCGGGACGAGAAGGTCATCCCGACCGGGACCATCCATCCCGACCGGGATGGACCCCTGTTCTTCCTTTGGCCTTTTCTTCATCGTTTAAGCCCATCCTACCACTTTATACCCCCTCCCAACCTCCCTACCTGTCTTTACTCTCATTATATGACCCCTACACCTCATATACACATTTTCACCTCACTTTCTCTTCACTTTACACCGGCTTTCGCACCAAAACCCACCTCATTATACCTTTGTGCTCCAACCATGGATCCGTATTGCGATTGGGGAGGCATAACAACGACGACGACTAGCTACATGCCGATATTGATTTATGAGACGATGGAGCGAGTGAGTTGCTAACCGTATGGTACGGCAACTATCCTCTCTTTTCCGTCTTTTATAGCTTGTTTGCCCTTGTTTGTTCCCCTCCCCTTATATACTTTTGTGTCATGGTGGCCCTCGGGGCCTTGGTATTTATTGCTCCCGACTCTCGATGATGTGACTACATCGAGAGCCATTTCAAAATCCAAATTTTACAAAATTTTCACCCTTTTTGTAGGACTTAGTCGGATTTGGGCGGAATCCGGGCTAGGTGACTTGATCACACCTAGTCCTCCCCTCCCATTTTCTTTTATTTCTTTCTTTTTATTTCTCCCCCTTTCCATATCTTTTCTCGTCTCGGCCCATGGTGACTTGACTACACCCCGGCCGGACGTTTTCTACCCTTTTCTCCACTTTTTTGATTTTTAGTTTTATTTTTGTAGTTTCTCTTCTTTTGTGCTCCCATGCACTGCGGTCGAGCATGAGGACGTTGCTCGGCTTAAGTGTGGGGGAGCGATATTCTATCGTAGTTAGTTTTATTTTCGTAGTTTTTCGAAAAATCTTTAAAAACCCTAAAAATTTGAAAATTTTCTTAAAAAATCAAAAAGATTTTCTTTTGTGTGTTTTCCTTTTTATGTCATTGTATCGTATATGTGTTTTGTTGTGCGTGTTTTGCTCCCTTTTTCCTCTTAGGTCGCCTAATCGCCGCTAACTTTGGAAAGCTTTCAAGACATCCGGTACCGCCTTTATCCTTTTTTCCTCTTTACCCCCTATGATGTTCGGAGGAGATTCGTGATGTTGTGTGCTCGGGAGGAGCTTTGTAAAGTTTGGTGTTGGTTGGTTGCTTATTTGGAAGTTAGGGAGGGGTGGTGTTTTTTCCCTTTGTTTGTTTGTTTTTTTGTTTTTTTGTGGCCTTTTGTCTCTTTTTCTTTCGTTTTCGTCGCGTCTTTGTTTTGTGTTGTGTAGTTGTGTCTTGTGCGTAAACGGTTTTCGAAAACCCGGTTTAGAGGCTAGTGCGCAAGTGCTTACTTTCCCTTCCTAGTGGTATAAATCGAGTCTTGGACTTTAGTCTAGTAGAATGACCCTAAATCAATGATTTCGTTGGTTTCTTACCTTGAGTCCACCTAGCTTACTAGGGATTTACTACGGGATTTGCATTTGACCATTTTGACCACCCACGGTGTGAAAAGGCCTTGGTTGCCGAGTCCCGTCCCTTAGGTGACCTTGTTTGACATTGCTCGACTAGTCCAAGTTTTTCCCTTTTTGTGCGTTTGAAGGGAAGGGCCCGTCCCGACTTACCCATTCACCTACCTCCTACACATATCCACCAAATAAAATTGCAATTTGTTGAAGTCTCTCTTTCTTAATTGCCAAGAAATGCCTATCAATCAAATCAAGTCAAAAGGGCAATGAAAAGAAAAAGAAAGAAAGAAAAGATTGAAGAAAAAGAAAAGGCATAAAAAGCCAAAAAGAAAATAGAAAAGAAGAAAAAAGAAATGGCATGGCAACACACAAAGCAAGTATGCAAAAGAAAAGAGAAAATGCCAAAAGAAAATCGTCTCACAAAAAGATCCTAACCCCACAAAAATAAGCCTTTTTCCGACTTTTGCCGTGAAGAGCCTACCAAAGGACTGAATCCCTGGGAAGGATGATAGCGGCAAAAGTCGGTCTTCCCTCACTTTGCAATTATTTCCACCTTTTTACTTGGACTAGTTAGGCGGTTTCGGACATGGGACGACCCTCTTGGCTCATTGCTAAAGGGGGCGGGGTCTCACTTACCTACAGTGTCGACTAACACCGTGGTTCATCCTTTTTCCATCCCGCCGATCGTCCCGTAGTACGTTCTTAGAAGGTTAGGAGGAACCTAGGTAAGTTACCAACGTTTTTATTGCTTTATCGTCATACTACTAGGGTTTAGTCCATTTTGGTTTGTATCGCTAGCTTGGGAACGTTGTCACTTGCCTCGAGTCCTAACCCGATGCTTCTTTCACCGCTTTTTAGAGGGAAGCGATATTTGTTTCTTTTTGGGTGCAACCTTTTGTGTGTTTGTTTGTATGTTTGTTTTTTTATGTGTTTTCGTGTCCGGTTGCAGCCGTGGTTTTGTCGCAAGACCTCACTTGCCTTGCGGAGAGCACTTATCCTCTAGGTGTTCTCGCGTGAGTTGAAAGGGCGTAGGGTGCGCTAATACCCGCTCGGCTAGTTTAGTAGTTAGTTTGTGCTTACTCGAGGGCGAGTAAGGGTTAAGTGTGGGGGAGTTGATAAGTGTAGTTTGTAGTGCCTAATTTGCTGTGTTTTGGTCCCATTTCCTTGCGGAATCGCTCCTTGAGAGCGGTTCATGGGCTACTTATGCTTCCTCTAGCTCGTTTCAGGTTCCCGAGACCATTCATGAAGATTTGGAGCGATTCCGACTCAATACATACACTTTTCGGAGCCAACGAAGCGGAGGAACGATCACTCGATGCCTTGGATTCGACCCCGAGACCTTGGGACCCGATCCCGAGCCCCTTAGACTCGATCCCGAGACCCGAGAGTCGATGAGAAGCCCATGTGAAACAAGGAGGAACCTTAAAGATCGTATTAGAGGCCTACAAGACTCATCCCCGACGGGAAGGAACTCATCCCGTCCGGGATGAGGTGCGCATTTAGCACTTCTCCTGTTTTGGACCCGTCCCGGTCGGGACCAACCCGTCCCGGTCGGGATCAGAACTGTCCCGGTCGGGACCATGCAGCTGTAGCCCGCGTGACTCTTTTCTTCCTCCTTCATTCTTGTAACCCTATAAATACTCCTCCTTTGTAATGTTTAAGCACCATACCTTACCATACTCTACCCTAGATTGTTTTAGGCCCCTCTTAAGAATTCAAAACCCTAGTTAATCTCTAGTTAATCTTAGTTTAATCTAGTTTAGATAATCTTGTATTAAGTGGGTTCTTGAAGATTTCTCCAAGCTTGACATCCTTGGAGTTGATTTGGGTTCTTGTTTATACAAGTTTGCATCTTTTTCTTCATCTTGTTGTTGGTATAATCTTCTCTACTCTTGTTCTTGTTTATTTAATCAAGTTTGAATCTTTACTTAGTGTTCTTGCTATTGTTCATGTTGTTCATAATGGATGTTTGGTTTTTCATGTTGTTTCCTCTTGTTTATGTTATTCTTAGTTTGATAATGAGTGAGTAGTCTCCTTGTGGGGTTAGTAGGGGGATTAAGGGTATATTATAGATGATTAGGGTTTGATTAGGGGTAAAGGTGAATCTTTTGTTGTTAGTCACATAGTGGGCACTCTATGTGTTTGTTGATTTGCTTGTGTGAGTAGTAGTGGCCAATGCTCCCTATACTTGTGCTCATCTTCTCATTGTTTGTCTTTTTTGTGGTTGTGTTGAGGTTAGTCTTAGACGCGAGAGCGCAAACTTACCTCGATGTTGGTCTACGTAGCGAGAGCCCGGACAGACTCTAGCAATTAAGAGACACCTACACCCTTGATCGCCCCAATTATCCTAATAGTCTTATGAACCCGACCTACCCCACTTCCTTTCATATTTGATTCAACTTCTTAGTTAGTTTTCGGTTCTTCTAGTTTGCTTGTTAGTTTGATCTTTAGTTATTCCGTTTTAGCATTGTATTAGTCTAGTCATTGTTAGTCCACTTCCTTCGTCTCCAACCACCATAGTTTACCATTTATTGTTTTCTTTGTGTTTGTTTGTGTGACTTAGCCTTGTTTGTGAGCGGACTTAGTCTAGACTTTACCATACCGTCTCCGTGGATATCGACCCTACTTGCCCTAGCTACCCACTAGGAATAGTCGGTTAAATATTGATCGGTAGGACCCACGACAAATCCCACCATCAGTAGTAATGGAAATAGAAAAGTAGTAGTAGTAGTGGAAAATTAGTAGTAGTAGTAGTAGTAGTAGTAGTAGTAGTAGTAGTATTAGAAAATTAGTAGTAGTAGTAGTAGTAGTAGTAGTAGTAGTAGTAGTAGTAGTAGTAGTAGTAGTAGTAGTAGTAGTAGTAGTAGTAGTAGTAGTAGTAGAAAATTAGTAGTAGTAGTAGTAGTAGTGGTGGTGGTAGTAGTAGTAGTAGTAGTAGTAGTGGTAGTAGTAGTAGTAGTGGTAGTAGTAGTAGTAGTAGTAGTAGTAGTAGTAGTAGTAGTAGAAAATTAGTAGTAGTAGTAGTAGGAGGAGTAGTAGTAGAGAAGTAGTAGTAGTAGTAGTAGAAAAAGAAGAAAATTAGTAGTAGTAGTAGTAGTAGTAGTAGTAGTAGTAGTAGTAGTAGTAGTAGTAGTAGAAGTAGAAAATTAGTAGTAGTAGTAGTAGTAGTAGTAGTAGTAGTAGTAGTAGTAGTAGTAGTAGTAGTAGTAGTAGTAGTAGTAGTAGTAGTAGTAGTAGTAGTAGTAGTAGTAGAAAATTAGTAGTAGTAGTAGTAATAGTAGTAGTAGTAGTAGTAGTAGTAGTAGTAGTAATAGTAGAAAATTAGTAATAGTAGTAGTAGTAGAAATAGAAAAGTAGTAGTAGTAGTTGTAGTGGTAGAAAATTAGTAGTAGTAGTAGTAGTAGTAGTAGAAAAGTAGTAGTAGTAGTAGTAGTAGTAGTAGTAGTAGTAGTAGTAGTAGAAGAAGAAGAAGAAGAAAATTAGTAGTAGTAGTTGTTGTAGTAGTAGTAGTAGAAAATTTGTAGTAGTAGTTTAGTAGTAGTATTAGAAATAGAAAAGTAGTAGTAGTAGTAGTAGTAGTAGTAGTAGTAGTAGTAGTAGTAGTAGTAGTAGAAATAGAAAAGTGGTACTGGTAGTAGTAGTAGTGGAAAATTAGTAGTAGTAGTAGTAGATTAGTAGTTGCGAAGTAGAAGAAGAGGATTAGTAGTTGTGTAGTAGTATAGTAGAATAGTAGTAAATTAGTACAATATTAGATTAGTAGTGTTAGTAGATTTGTTGTAGTAGATTATTAGTAGAAGTATTTGTAACACCCCTGATTTTTATAAATTAAATTAAATTAAAATTTTGTTCGTGTTTTTATTTTTACGATTTAACTCGTAATTCTTAAAATTATTATAAAACGAATTAATCGTTTAATCGTTTAAAACTCATAAAATTCTATTTGTCTCGGAAACTCTCCTTATATTTAAAACATATTTTTATGTATGTTTCGATTCATTTTATACATTTAATTTAATTTTTATAGAAAGTTTCCATTTTAATATAAAATGGTTATTCCTTTTATCCATATCATTTATATTGATTATATTTACTTTTGAATATCGATAATGGCTATTTTAGAGTTATGGAATGAGGACAAGTGTATGGGTAGAGTAATACAGTCTAGGGTATACGTTTTCCCATCAACTATAAAGCTGGTGTGTCTATGTTGAGACGCATTGGTCGTTAAACTGAGCATGGTTTGTTTTCAGGAGTGTGTATATTTTGACCTTAGACTTAGATATCGCATCGTGTAAGTCGCCGTCGGGTTGAACTGGATTACGGTTGGTGTCCAGGAGGGGTGTACATTACTTAAGCCAGGACCTCGCTGCACGCAGTCCAGTTATAGTTGAGTTGCCTAGTTATATACCGAAGTCTAATTTGTTTTGACTAAGTTCTCGAAGCTAGTTTGAGTATTATCCTAGTGAAAGTCTATTCCGTTGCACTGATTGATTTCCATAACGCCATTTTTGAATATTATTATTATCGATTGATATTGACTTACAGGTTTGCAAATGTTTTAAGTTTCGCTGGAAACTTATTTTTATTATATCGTTTTAATGTTTTCTCATTTAATTATTTTGATATAGTAATACTATAATTTTTCCATATGACATAATATGGCTGGGAGAACGTCCGAGTTACTCCCCACTGACGTGGCTGTTATGTTTATAACATGACAGGTATTTGCTGCTGGGTTTTGGGTGTGAGCTAGCGAGTAGCGTGGATCCTACTCTTTTTCTATTCATGTAAATTATGGATTTTTGTAACCCTTTTTGGAGAATATTTATTTTAGCCCTTTTGTAAAAAGTGGCCTCTATATTGACTTACCATTTCTTTTAATAAGATATAGTTTGTCAGTGTGTTTTAATCCCAACTCTACAGTGTTTCCGCCACTGTATTACGTTAGATTTTCTAGGGGATTACAGTTGATATCAGAGCATTGTTGCTCCTGACGCTTACACCTGATTTTAGGGAAAATATTCGTAAATGATTTGAACATTAAAGACATATTAGTGAGATATGGGTAGAAACCAAATAATAACTTAACTGTTAGGTTTATATGTTCTTGTAACTCAATGATTAGCATTGAATATTTTTTGCTTTTGTCTGAAAGAAGATGAATGAACAAGATGTTGCTAGGATGCTGCTTCAGTTCGGGACAAGACCAGCTTAGAACTCTCAACGCCTATTGATTTGCGTGGACAACTTTGTGCTACAACATGGTGACTTTTCAGCTCAGATTTAGTTCGCTCCAGCTACAGGACAGATGAGCAAGAGTAGATTCCTGTTCCATGATGTTGCAGTAGATCCAGATGGAGCGACCCAAGCCTTGTGTGCTCGTTCCCTACGAGATGATGAAGATACCCCGCGAATTCCTTTGTGAACCTTAGAGGTCCGAAGATCCTCCTCTCTTTTTAAATCTTACTTATTTAGGATCGTTGATTCTTTTCTTCCTGCCTCTACTTCTTCTAATACTTCTCTTACAAATTCTTGTTTTCATTCTTGTGATACATCTTCGATTAATTCTCCTACTTTACCATCTTTTCTCTTGAGATTCTTGGTTTAACCGAATTCCGTCTCAGTGAACCCCGTGAAAAGTCATAGATGTTTGAGGTTTAGTAAACCCTTGATACATGGTTTAAGAATTGTGAATTATACTATGTTATCTATCTTAGTAAGCTTTTGAGGATCGATTGGAATGATAAATTGTCAATTAATGGAATTAGGTTGGTACTTAAGATTTTGAACCTTGGGTTATAGGCTATTTGATTATTTTGGAGTACTTAGAGTTGAATATATTTTAGAGTAGTAAGAATATATCATATTTGATGGTTACCTAGTACCTAACTTAGAACCGAACTAAGTGTAACTGATAATATCACTTTGGGATTCTTACCTAATGCTTATTTGATGGATGCATCGTGAATATTTGGGATCATAGAGTATCGTTTAAAATGTTAGCCGGAGTGTGCTGGTACCCTTAAAGGTTTTCATTATTGTCGTTAGATATTTTGGTTGACATAATTTACCCGTGTTTCTTAATGACCAGATCGTTGATTGCTGCCTAAGGTTGTAAACTATGAACTTTGAAGTTGAGTGGTCTAACTTGGATAAATTGTTGTAGTCCTTGAAGAGGAGAAACTTATTGCACAATTAAAGGTTGGATTTATCGCGTTGTTTTTTAGGAATACTTAATGCAAATCATTTTGATGGATTTATAGTTCAGAACCCTTAGACCAACGATATTGTGGCTTCGTTGAGTTATCAAATATTTTGTGATTGCCTTGTTGTAATTAGGCATTTGATGGACTTCTCAGGAACCTTAATTGAACAACGTGTTTGAAGATGTGAGTATCTGTTATTATATATTGTGGTTGAGTGTAAGTATGCTGGTGATTATTTGACGATTTTGTACCCGAGCATTATTAAATTAGTGGACCTTGTTTAGAGTTCCTTACTCGAGAAATTTGGAGTATACTTTGAGTTCAAACCTTATGAGCTTTGGATTTAGGAACCCTATCGATTGCGAATTTGGGTGTGTTATGATGACCGTTGGAATTTTAATTGATGAGATTTAGATTGTAAAACAATTGTGGATTAGTACCATGTTGTTTGAATAATTGGATAATCACGTAAGACATTTTTGGAGATTGTGACTGAGTAGTACCACCTAGTGCCTAATATTGGACTTGACGTATTTGATTGAAATTAGGAACCCGTGTTGTGGGAGTCGTACCAGGAATCTCGAGGTGGTTAATTTATTCTTTAATCCTTGAGAGCTCTATTTGACTCTCAATTTCATCCTCCCCTTAGCTTCTCTTGAACCCCGCTTCTTCTTCTTCAGCCAACCCCTTTCGACTTCTTTTCGGGTTTGGAAACTGTTGTTTCGATTTGTCGTTGACTTTGAGTCTATGTATCCATTTATTATTTTCCCCAAACTTGTGATATGAAAAGTTTGACTAATCTACAAATTTTGATTTTCATGAAATTTTAACAGTTGAGTTATAAATTTCAAAACTTTTTATTTCGTTTTTGTTTTATTTTGGTCATATTTCAAAATGGTCTTAATAAATCCTTTTAAAGTATTTCGAAATTATTTAAAATTTCAATTTCAATTTTCGCGTGATCGAGATTTTATGAAAACTTTCGTTATTGCAAATATTTTGGATTTTTATAAGATTATTATGTAAAACGATTTAATACTTTCGAAAAACATCGTATGTCTTAAAATTTTATTTTATTGTCGACTTTCTTAAATCAAAACGTTTTACTGTTACTTTGAAAATAATTGGGTACTCTCCCCCTCGAGTTTGTTAACAAATAATAATTATTGTCATTATTTTAACGAATAATTTTTTTAACTTTCGATTTTAATAATTTAAATGATTTTAAACTTCGGGTTACAGAGCCCAACTTATCTTGGAAAATAAATTCGTCTTCGATTTCGATTATGTTCTTTATAAGTTTCGTGGACGAACCTTCTTTTAGTGGGGAAGATTGTAACACCCCTGATTTTTATAAATTAAATTACATTAAAATTTTGTTCGTATTTTTATTTTTACGATTTAACTCGTAATTCTTAAAATTATTATAAAACGAATTTATCGTTTAATCGTTTCAAACTCATAAAATTCTATTTGTCTCGGAAACTCTCCTTATATTTAAAACATATTTTTATGTATGTTTCGATTCATTTTATACATTTAATTTAATTTTTATAGAAAGTTTCCCTTTTAATATAAAATGGTTATTCCTTTTATCCATATCATTTATATTGTTTATATTTACTTTTTTATATCGATAATGGCTATTTTGGAGTTATGGAATGAGGACAAGTGAATGGGTAGAGTAATACAGTCTAGGGTATACGTTTTGACATCAACTATAAAACTGGTGTGTCTATGTTGAGAGCATTGGTCGTTGAAGTGAGCATGGTTTGTGTTCAGGAGTGTGTATATTTTGACCTTAAACTTAGATATCGCATCGTGTAAGTCGCCGTCGGGTTGAACTGGATTACGGTTGGTGTCGAGGAGGGGTGTACATTACTTAAGCCAGGTGATGTGTCGTATTTATATAGCTTTATTCCCTCGATTCCGTTGTCTTTTATGGTCGGAACGCGCTCTTTAGAGCCATTTCTTCTAACATTTTGCTTTGAGTGAGTGTTTTTGTAGATTCTACACGATTTCAGGTCTTTATGTGCATTTACACTCATATCCGGTTAGAAGAACGATCCCGAGACAAAACCCGTGCCTCGAGACGTTTAGGCGAAGAAGAAATGGGAAGTGACGATTCATTGGGCCATGAGAAGCGGCCCATTACTTCTTTTATTAGTGCGTGCACACCAGCCTGCATGTGACCGGCGGCCTGCTGGCCGGCCGGCATGACACAAGGCCAATTTTAGCTTCATTTTTAGGTGTGCGTCGGCCCCCGCATGTGGCAGGCGGCCTGCCAGCCGGCCGGGGTGGACACCCAGTTCATTTCCGCCTAATTTTGTATAACAAAGGATATTTTCTATCATCACTTTTTCATACTTAGCTTATTTTTACTTGAGAAAACTCGTGACCCTTAGGATTCTAGCACTCAGTTTTCACTCGGATTCGATTTCGGTAATTTCGTTTTATGCAATTTTCAGTTTGATGTTTCAATATTCATCGTAAATTATTTCGTTCGTCGTAATTCTCTCTATTTGCGTTTCGATGCTCTGTTTACTTCGCTAGTTTTTTCGTTTGATTATCGCTACATTTGTTTGCTTCACTTTTAATCATGAATTCCATGTATGCGTATTGTTGTTCCGTAATTTTCATGCGTAGCTAATTTTCTCGCTAGGGTCGAGGGGGATCGATGGATTATTCTACGATTATGCTACTTCGATGCTAAATTTATAATTATGCTAGTGCCATCTTCCCGTGTTTTATTTGTCGATTAATTTGTTAAAGGCCACAACATTTTAATCTGTTTGGGAAATTCTAGTTCTTGTGCGAAAGCCGAATTAGGATTAGATCACGCGCGATTTGGTAGGGAGTATAATAAGTTGCGAGAGCCCGTTAGATCCTTCCTAGGTTGACACGATTCGAGAGAACGTGTTATAGCCGACCAGCATGTTATATGTTTATTATTATCGTCGCATAATTGTTGAGCATCTATCGTGAACCCGTGACCTTAGTTTTCATCTCTTTATTAGATTCGATTATTTATTATCGCATTTTAGCAGTGTTTTTATATCTTTCCATCAATTAAACCGTTTAGAGCATCTAGAATCGCCATAGCTATTTGACTAGTTTAACCGTTTTCCTGTGGATTCGATACCTTGCTTGCCACTATCTTCTTGTTAGTAGCATTAGGTTTACCTTGATTGGGTGAGACGATTTAACCCACATCACCAGGACCTCGCTGCACGCAGTCCTGTTGTAGTTGAGTTGCCTAGTTAGAGACCGAAGTCTAATTTGTTTTGACTAAGTTCTCGAAGCTAGTTTGAGTATTATCCTAGTGAAAGTCTATTCCGTTGCACTGATTGATTTCCATAACGCCATTTTTGAATAATATTATTATCGATTGATATTGACTTGCATGTTTGGAAATGCTTTAAGTTTCGCTGAAAACTTATTTTTATTATATCGTTTTAATGTTTTCTCATTTTAATTATTTTGATATTGTAATACTATTATTTTTCCATATGATATAATATGGCTGGGAGAACGTCTGAGTTACTCCCCACTGACGTGGCTGTTATGTTTATATAACATGACAGGTATTTGCTGCTGGGTTTTGGGTGTGAGCTAGCGAGTAGCGTGGATCCTACTCTTTCTCTATTCATGTAAATTATGGATTTTTGTAACCCTTTTTGGAGAATATTTATTTTAGCCCTTTTGTAAAAAGTGGCCTTTGTATTGACTTACCATTTCTTTTAATAAGATATAGTTTGTCAGTGTGTTTTAATCCCAAATCTACAGTGTTTCCGCCACTGTATTGCGTTAGATTTTCTAGGGGATTTTTAATCCCAACTCTCCATGAATTAGTAGTATTAGTAGTAGGTTTTTAGTATTAGTAGTAGATTAGTAGTATTAGTAGTAGTATTAGTAGTAGTAATGAAGTATTTTATTACTTCATACTACTACTAATACTACTACTACTACTACTATTTACTAATATAGTGAAGATTTAATATAATTAACCATTAACGTAACTAACAATTACCGTCTAACAATAAAACGAAATCTAACCAAATTCACATACTAATTAACCTAATTCACATACTAATTAACCTAATTAACATGCTAATTAATGTAATTAACATAATTAGTAAACTAATTCACCTAATTAACATACTAACATAATCACCCTACAATCTAACTAACTAATTAACCATACAAAATCACAATACAATCTAATCACTATAATTATTAAACTAATTAACATAATTAACATAATCACCATACTAACAATTAATCTAACATACTTAACATAATCACCATAATTAACAATTAATCACCACACCTGAGCTTTGGGGATCGGGTTAGGGTTTTTCGGGGCTGTTTCGGGGGCGCCTGGATTCGGGTTTGCCGGAGGGTCGTTCGCCAGAGGGTCGGCAGGGGTCGTCGGAGGAGGAGGTCGCCGGATCTGGGGCGTCGCTTTTGGCGTCGGAAGAGGAGGTCGTCGGAATAGGCGGGTGGTGGTCGGCATCGTTTTTGGGATCGATGTAGGGTTGAGTTGCCGGATCTGGGTACGGTGGTGGTCGCCGGAGGAAGGGTGGTCGCCGGAAGTTGGTGGGGTTGGGGGGTGCGCGCGCGTCGTCGCCGAATCGCTTAAGAGAGAGAGAGAGGGAGTTTGGGGTGTCGGGTTTGGGGTTTGTGTGTTGTCGATCTTTTTTTTTTTAATATTAAAAATTTTGCATGGGATTAGCCGACGCAGAACAGACGCAATATTCAACTTTGCGTCGGCTAATCCCACACAATCCATTTATTTATTTTTATATTAAAAGTGTTGCGTGGGATTAGCTGACGCAATCCGATCAGGATGGAAGGCATTGCGTCGGCTAATCCCACGCAATCCATTTATTTCTGTTGACTGGTACAGTTGAGTCAACACATTTGCGTGGGATTAGCCGACGCAAAGTTGAATATTGCGTCTGTGTTGCGCCGGCTAATCCCACGCTATACGCGTCTTCCTGCTCACGATCGCGTAAGCTAACGCGTTGACCAGACACCAATTGCGTGGGATTAGCCGACGCAACGACTTCCATTTGGATCGGATTTGCGTCGGCTAATCCCACGCAACCCTTTCACATAGTGGTGCCAACCCAAAATTATTGGCGCCTGTGTCATGGGGGCGGACAGCGTCGGTTAATCCCACGCAAATAATTTGCGTGGGATTAGCCGACGCAATCCGACACAGTTAATATACTTGCGTCGGATTTTTAATCCGACGCAATGTATCCCACGCAATTCGACCTGTTTTTAGTAGTGCAAATTCCTTTCTTCTTTTCTCAAAATCTTTTAGACCTTCAAGAAAAAGTTCCTGCTATGGGTATCGAGAATTTCACTGCAATGCTCCTGACATGGTCCCAGTACTTCCGGGATGAAGAAAAAGTTCAGTTGTCCCAGATGGGGATTACTGCTCTATTCCCGCTCCAAAGGCTTAGGGTTGATTCGCATTTCCTAGACACCTGCCTAACTTTCTGGGATACTACCCATCATGTTTTCGCGTTTCCTCGAGGAGAAATATGTCCTCTCCCTGAAGAGATTGCAGCTATCAGCGGTTGGTGTCCTAATGCTTGTCCCGCTATTCCTCCGTTTTATCCTGATCCAAGGCGAAGGTTAAGGGATTTTCTTGGTTTGTCCTATGCTGAGACGGACCGTATGGTGCGAGGAAATTCTGTTTCTCTGTTTGACCTACCTGATAAATTTATGAATGTCGGTGGTGTAAGAGTTACTCATACTCAAAGGCGCCGGGCTTTTGTCTTTTGCATGTTGCACCAATATGTTTTTGAGGGAAAGATAGAAGCTGACTCGTGCTTGGGTCAAATTAGGCTGATTGGCATAGTTGACCAGATGGAGACGGGTCACAGCCCGGCTTGGCTGGCAACAGGAGAGATCATCATGGGTCTCGATACTAGGAAACTCGACCCGGACCGTCAGCTGACGGGTAGCATCCGCCTCTTGCAGGTATACGCGAAATTCTGACGCACAGGGGCCACTCGATCGAGTAGACCCGTCACTCGATCGAGTGACCTCGATAAAAACCATCTGCCCGATTTCAGCTAGTCCACTCGATCGAGTCAGGCGTGACACTCGATCGAGTGCCTGCCAGCGGACCCGATCTTTGCTTACGGAAATTCATTTTTTTTATCAGATTTGGATATCCAAACGCTTGTCGATTATAGAGTCCCCGGTGAGCATATCCAAATATCGCAGCAGTCAGATTAGCTCAAGGAGACGGTGGATAAGCTCGAGTCATTACGTAAACCGAGCTTATTGGGACGAGGAGCTCAAATTCCATGGTGGGCCCTTGATAAGGTGGAACATTGCTTGGTGGTTCCTTTCGAAATTAACGGGGCTAGCCAAGAGGGACAAAGCTCGCTACCTGGTGATCCGGTCACTGGACTGGACCGACCATATTTACCCAGACCGCATTCTGAGGCAGTTCGGTTCGTTTCAGCGAATCCCCGAGACTGAAGCAATTATTAGCGTTTCGCTCCAATTGACGGACGCTATGTGTGACACGTGGCTACAGCGATGGTTTACCCGTGCCATGTGGACCATGCCTCACCCCTGCCAAACCGTTTGGGTTTCGTAATCATACCGGAAATGGACTTTCGAGGAGTCAGAGGAGGCTCGTAAAGCTCTGAAGGTGGATGAGGCTTTCGACTTGGTTCGCCAAGAGACGGTGAAGGACAATAGGGGTTTCTTTGACGAATGAGAGACTCCTGCTACCCTTGTCCGATTGGAGTCGGGTCTTAAGTCAAAAACTAAAACTCGAGCTAAAGAGTCCGGTGCTAGCGACTCACGGGGACGGCTAAGCCCCCAGACTGACTTGGAGAAAAGACTTGGGCCGAGACTGGCGGCCCGAGACCGATTGGGCCCACGTGATCGGTTGCCAGAACGGGTCAGGGACCGACTTGGGCCAATTGAAGTGGTTGAGGACTCGAGTTCGAAGAAACGAGTCCGAGCCAAGAAGGTTCCCGTGGTGATTCGGGAGTGCTCGCCTCCGCGTCGCCGCCAGTGGACGGCCAAAGAGGCCAAGGACAAGGGAAAGGGCAAGATGCCCTAAAGACCGAGCCCTTAGCTTTTTTATTATTTAAGTATTACTATTATTTATTTAGTGTCGTGTGCATTTTTTTTTGGATTTTTGAATTTTTCCAATTTGTAATTTCTCGAGTTTATCGGGTTTTTTCAGTAATAAATAAAGGAAGTTTATTATTTAAACCGCTCCTGTTTTTTTCCTCAATTGGAGTGGTTGTGCCCTTTTGAGGGGTTGCCTACGTATCCACAATTAGCGGAATCAAACCAAACGTAGTTAAGATTTTTTTGCAATCTCGAAACAGACCAAGACTATTGGTTCAAGATGTTTACAACAGTAGAATAAATAATTCTAGCTTTTGACTTGCTTTTGAAAGTTTATTATAAAAATGATTTTAATAAACTTTGCTAATGACATTGAGAAAAGGGCTTAAGGGTAGTAACGCTTCAGCTGGTCCAGGTTGGTTGGGTTGACAAACTCATTTCCGTCCAGGTCTGTCAGCATCACAGCTCCACCTGATAAGATCTTCTTTACCAAATATGGCCCGGCCCAATTGGGTTTGAATTTTCCCCTCGGGTCAACCGGTAATAAGGTTCGAACAGACTTGAGAACCAGATCCCCTTCTTTAATGTTCCTGGGCCTCACCCTTTTATTAAAGGCCCGTTGGATCCTCTTCTGATATATCTGAATATTATTGAGGGCACGAGATCGTCGTTCGTCTAACAGGACTAGCGAGTCATACCGTGCTCGAACCCAATCAGCTTCAGGTACTTGACTTTCTAACAGGATCCGGAGAGACGGCACCTCCAACTCGACTGGCTGGACTGCTTTCATTCCGTATGTTAGGTAATACGGCGTTGCATCGGTTGCGGTGCGGATCGACGTCCGGTATCCCCACAGTGCAAAGGGTATTTTATCGGGCCAGTCCCGGTAATTATCAGCCATCTTTTTTAGTATGGTGATAATCGTCTTATTAGCCGCTTCTACCGCTCCATTTGTTTGGGGACGGTAAGGCGAGGATGTATGCCTTTGAATATTGTACTTGGTCAGCATGGCCGTTGTTTCGGCTTGAAAATGGGTCCCGTGGTCACTGATAAATTCATGCGGGATCCCGTACTGGCATATTATCTTGTTTTGGATAAACTTGGCAACATGCTTGGCATTGAGAATACGGTAAGATTCAACTTCGACCCATTAGGTGAAATAGTCGATAGCCACCAAAATGAAACAGTGTCCGCCGGTACCCGAGGGATTTATCTTCCCGATTATGTCGATACCCCACGTCGAAAATGACCAAGGTGACGTCATGGTATACAACAGAGATGACGGCATATGTTGCACATTGGCGACGATTTGACAGTTATGACAATGCTTGACGTATAACTGGCAATCAGTTTCCATATTATTCCAGTAGTATCTGAGCCGCATAATTTTTCGTACTAACATCTTGGCATTCATATGCGGGCCATTTTCACCATCATGCACCTCAGCCATGACCTTCTCAGCCTTAAATTTATCAACACATAGGAGAAGAACCCCCTGTGCAGTCTTCTTGTACAGTTGCCCGTCGTCGGTACGAACAAACTGGGTTGCCAGCCTTCGCAAGGCTTTCTTGGCTCGACTGTCGGACCCGGGAGGATATTCCCCGGTCGTCAGGTATGTTAGCATAACTTGATACCATGGCTCGGGAACAGTTATCTCGACAACTTCAATGTCGTGGATATATGCCGACTCGGGCCGTCTTTCGACATAAATCGGCATTCTGGTCAAATGATAGGGAACATTTACCAAAGATGCCAGTTTTGAGAGTGCATCTACAAAATGATTTTCTTTCCAAGGCAAGTATATATACTCTACCTTTTGGAATTGTTTCTCGAGATCCCTTACTCGTGCCTGGTAGGCCACGAGATTAGCGTTTCGAGTTTTCCATTTTTGAATTGCTGAGTTAATGACCAAGGATGAATCGTCGTGTACTCGGAGGTTTGTGACCCCTAAATCGGCGGCGGTTTGTAGCCCATGAATGCACGCTTCATACTCAGCGGCGTTATTGGTAACATCGAAGTCCAGTTTGATAGATACGGGAGTGTGTTCTCCTTTCGGCGAAATTAAAAGAATTCCGACTCCGAATCCTCGAAAATTGGATGCTCTGTCAAAGTATAAGTCCCACGTTTCGGTATCGGTATGGAAAATATCTTCATATGGGAAAGACCAAGTGTCGGTGTGTCCTTCTTCGGATACAGGACTGTCAGCGAGAAACTCGGCTACTACCCGGCCCTTAATAGCTTTTAACGGCATGAACTTTAAGTCGAACTCTGCCAACATTAGAGTCCATCTAGACATCCTGCCATTGAGGATGGGCTTTTCGAAGAGGTACTTGATTGGATCCATTTTAGATAGCACTTGCACCTCGTAGCTGAGCATATAATGTCGGAGTTTCTTAAGTGCCCTGACCAGAGCTAAACACGTCTTCTCGAGCATGGTGTATTTACATTCATACTCTAAATGTTTTTTGCTGATGTAGTAGATAGCTCGTTTTTTGGAGTCAACTGTCTGAGCTAGCATAGCCCCCCCCCCCCCCATGGTTGTCTCGGTCGTTGTTACGTATAACGACAAAGGCAAATCGGGTTGAGGTGGCATCAAAACTGGTGGAGCAGACAAGATTTCCTTGATCTTACCAAAGGCTGCTTGACATTTATCATCCCACAATATTCGTTCCCCAATTTTCAGCTTCTTGAAAATCGGTTAACATACCATGGTCAGTTTTAAAATGAATCGACTGATGTACTAGACTTTCCCGAGAAATCCCCTTATTTCTTTTTCGGTTTTAGGAGGCTGCATCTCGTTAATGGCTTTTATTTTAGCTAGGTCGACCTCGATACCACGTTGGCTAACGATATGACCCAGTAATTTACCAGATGTTACCCTGAAACTGCATATTTGAGGGTTTAGCCTCATGTTGTATTTGCATAATCGGGTGAAGAATTTTCTCAGGGCGGTGATGTGATCGTCCCTGTTTTTAGATTTGACGATCATGTCCTCCATATAAACCTCCACTTTCTTATGCATCATGTCGTGTAATATGGTCGTGGCGGTTAGTTGATATGTGACACCGGCATTGATAAGACCGAACGGCATGACAGTATATATAGCAGTAAGTACCCCAAGGTGTAATGAAGGTGGTCTTACTCATATCTTCTTCCGCCATTTTTATCTGGTTATACCCGACATAGCCGTCCATAAATGATAGAAGAGCATGATCAGCTGTGTTATCCACCAATATATCGATGTGTGGCAACGGGAAATTGTCTTTCGGGCTCGCCTTGTTAAGATCCCGAAAATCTACACAGACACGCACCTTACCGTCCCTTTTAGGAACCGGCACGATGTTCGCAACCCAGTCCGGATACTCGGACACTTGTATAAAGTTGGCCTTGAATTGTTTATCGACTTCTTCTTTAACTTTAAGAGACCATTCGGCGGAGCTTCTGTTTAACCGGCTTGAACCCATCTTTGATCGGTATGTGGTGCTCGGCTATTTTCCGGTCTATCCCCGGCATATCCTTGTAGGACCATGCGAAGACGTCTTTGAATTCTTAAAGGAGGCTTCTGAATTGTTGTCTCTCCTCGTGATCTAAAGATAACCTTATCTTAAGCATCTGGGGCTCTAAGGTTGTTCCTACAATTACGGACTCGGTTTCTTCGATTACCGGGTTCCGGGATTGCCTTTGCTCTAGTTGCTCGATCAAATGTGGAGGTAGGGGTACCTGTTCGTCGGGTTTCTCAATGTCATTGCACAAAACATTTTTGAAATTGGAAGCATTTTGAAAATAAGACAAGTCGTAAGCAGAACGGTTGTTATTATTGATTGAAAATTTTGAAAATAGCTCGAAAAGAGCAGCCATATGATCATTGGTTAGTGGCGGGATAGATAAGGTTCTCGGGACAGACCCCAAAGCACCGGTAGCAGGAGTAACTAAACGGAAAGGGGTGGTTACAGTAGTGACTCTAGCACCGGACTCTCTAGACTCATCCTCAGACTCTGACTCAGACTCCGACTCGGACTTAGACTCAGGTATGTCTCCTTCTCCAGTGATCAGCTTGTAGACTCGGCCCTGACTGTCGGTCCACCTGATGGTCTTCCTCTAGGCCCTGTTCCCCGTCTCGGAGCCAACATCCAAGATTAGCTTAGTCGCGTCAAACCTATTGCTGCGAAGAATAAGGTTGACCAGATCTTCCTTCGAAGACGGGGTTATGGTTTCTTCCCCAAAAAGTAGCCCTAGCGCGGGCTCAGCATTGTTGGCATCTTTAGACTGGATGAGGGCAAAGATATCATCCGGAATATAGTTGCAGTCCAGGGCCAAGTGGGTACCAGGGTGTACATCATTGGGTTGTTACAGACCAACCTGGACAGCCCTGAATACCGGTGTGACAAATAAAGTAGTCAGTCAGTCGTGTGCTATAAAGGCTCAAGTGGATACCCTTAATGATGTTGCAGGTCTTTTTGATACCTGTCCGAACAATGTTGCCCGGGGTTGTAGCGTAACCGAGGCCAAAATTAGAGTCTTCATCTTTAAGGACCTCGATAATCTTCCCAGCTGGAAGATTGGGTCGGGAGGTAGCCCCTGGAAAGTAGCCCAGATTTTGTAGCATCGTGTCGATGCTAGTGGTGAAGTACGGCCTGAAGAGATATTCTTCCTCAATCATTCCTACAAAATCGAATTCTCAAAGGTCCGATCGGTTTGTGGTGTTACAGTTAGCCACGGTTATAGAGGTTGCCTCTAAGGTGATAACGTTATCTTGTAGGGGCAACTTAACTTTTCGGTGAAGGGTGGAGGATACCGCCTTGACAGCGTGAATCCATGGCCTCCCTAGGAGCAGGTTGAAGGAAGAGGTGACATCGATCACCTGAAATTCTAGCTCCTTTTCTACTGGGCCTGTTATGACAGTTAGTTTCACGGCCCCAGCTACCAACTTTGGGCTCCCAACAAAAGCCTGGATGGTTTGAGAAGTTGGGATATAATCGGCATCGGTAATGTCGAGGGTTTTGGCGGTCCTCAAGGGGAGGACGTTGACCGCGGACCCATCATCGATTAGGGTCATCGGGAGATACTTCCAGCGGCAAATTACCATAATGTTGAGGGCTAGGTTGTGGGTAGCCCCGAACGGTGGTAGATCGGCTTCAGAGAAGGTGATCAGCGGACCTTCTTTCTTAGCTTTGCCCTTTAAGTGGGGTAGGACCGTGGCTACCATTTCGGCAGAAGTAGCCGAGGAGTCGATCTTGACTTGATCGAGGGCCTTAGTGAGTGCCTCTCGATGTTCTTGTGAGCTAACTAGAAGCTGCCATATAGAGATGTCAACTCGGGTCTTCTTTAGCTGCTTCACGAGAGCCTTTTCAGTGGTTGGCTCTTCAGGGGCGACTTCCGTCCTGATTGGCTCAGTGACGGTTATCGAGGGAGGGGTATCCCTAGAGCTAATGGCTTGATAGGGACGAGCGAGATGGTTACTGGCTAAGGCCTTGGACTTAGCCTTCCTGATCTCCTCGGGAGTAATGGGGAAAGCTTCCCCTTTGGCGAGGTACACATCGTCCTCGTCATCGCACCAGATCCCGTTTATTTGCGGGATAAATGGAGAAATAAGGTGCGAGCAGTCAATTAATTCTCCGGCAAAAATGGCGTGAGCACCTAAGGGATTGTCCTTATTACTCGGCTTCTATCCAGGTAATGGGATCTTACCGCTCTCAAGTAGATCCTGGATTAAGTACTTTCAGCTTCCAACATTTTTCAGTGTCGTGCCCATTGCCTTGATGGTATTGGCAATAGGCCTGGGCGTTGTAGGCCTTGGAGCGTCGCTCGACCGGGACTTCAGGAGTTGGGCCTATCGGTTGGATCAGACCCTATTGTAACACCACGTATTTTATAATAATATTTATTCGGAAAGTTATTTAATTAAAATAATTATTTTCGAGTTTTATAATAATATGCATTCTGTATTTTATTACCTCCATTGTCCGTTTTAAATAAATGTCTCGTTTTGACTCACTTTTAATGGGTTGAAATATCCGTACACTATTTGACTATTTTTAAATGATACCCGCTTTTCCTTTGTTGTTTCTCCAAGCGTTTTATCATGATCCAACCCAATTTTTAATTGGATGATCCATTGGTTGAGATAATAGACCCAAAGCCCATTTATTAATCACCTCATAAAAAGGAGTTAACCTAGCAAGCAACTAGGTCAAAATTCTTTTGGTTGTGCGCACAATGCCGCGGCTCCCTCCTCTCTTCTTCTCTTTATTTTTCATTTTCTCCATTTAACTCCATTGTTATACATCTATCTTTCCTCCAATCTCATACATGAATTATATTTTCATAATCTTGGCTCTTTCCTCTACAATATGTTCATCTCCAATTAATTTTATGAGATTCATTTTTATGAACATTTAGACCTACCTTTAGGGTCCCTAATTAAAGAAAAAGATATCATTCTTTTGGTCGTTGTGGAAGAGGATTTGTGTGGTACGATTTCCATCACATGTGTTTCGGTTTGTTTCTTCAAAGTCGATCTATGAGGATGGTGACACGTGTTGGAGACAAGATTTTGTTTGTCGCGTTCTTCATGGTGTTTCTTATTAATGTTTATCATTAATTGCCAAGAAGGTAACTAGATGTGTCTTTTAATCGCGTTTATGATATGTGAATGTCATTAATATGATGAATGAATGTTTAATATGATATTGGATGTCATGTGGTATTATTATTAAGCACGTTTATTATTTCGTTGATAGATTGCACGATTTAATTGTATCGTTAATTTTATCATTAAGATGTTAATTACCATTTTATGCGAATTAGAGAGTTGTGAGTCGTTTCGTAAGAGAACGCTAGGACGCGCATGAACCGACCGTGGCCTCCCTTGGTGGAGATGCTAGGGTGTTTCATCGATGCTTTTAGGGTTTCAAACCCTAGATTCAATGATGACTCAACCTATCATTACCCGGTGGTTGAGGTTAGGGTTGAGGTTAATATAACCTTATTTGAAGTTAATGTAACTTCATTGAGAAGTATTATGCAACTTCACTTGAGGTTAAGATAACTTCAACACGGGGTTATAATCTTGTCGAGGTTCCCGAACTTTGCAAGGTTATAGTCAAGGTTATTGTAACCTTAACTTAGAGTTAAGGTTAGGGCGAAGGTTAAGGTAACCTTAGCGTGGACTTAAGGTTATAACTAAGGTTAACTTAACCTTAACAAGAGTTAAGGTTATAGCCGATGTTAATATAACCTTAACAGGAGCTAATGTTATAGCCGAGGTTAATGTAACATTGATTGAAGTTAATGTACCTTCATTGAGAAGTTACTACATCACTTCACTTGAGGTTAATGTAATCTAGTTGTAACATCATAATCTTGTTGCAGTTAATGTAACTCCACGAGGTTATGGTTGAGGTTAGGTCAACCTCAACTTAGTAGACAAGGTTATAGTCAGCGAACCTTAGCCTTGGATACTATTAGGCATTAGATATGTGAGGTTAACTATAAGGTTATAGTTAGTTGTACTACCTATTATTCACGTATTGTTGAAAGGTTATTGCTATGTATGTTCTTCATAGTTCACTCAGTTATATTGTCCTATGTTTGAGACATGATTGGTATCTAATATAGTCGGTTACACTATATTGGATTGGAGTAACACTTGGTATAGCCAGTTGCACTATCTAGGGCTTGATTTTCCCTGGTATAGTCAATGACACTATACTAAGTCCAATTACTACCTTGTATAGTCAGTTATACTATACTAGGTTGGGTTGCCACTTAGTACAGTCGGTTATACTGTACTAGGATTGGAGTCGCGATGTTATTCACGAGAGCCTTGTACAGTCAGTTATACTGTACAGTTACACGAAAGCTAGTGGTATAGATGACGTGCGGTATCAGTTATATACCAATCACAATGAAAAAGCGCCAAATGCCGAAGGTCTATGTTCGGGCGTGCCTTGAGACGTCAGTTATACGCTCTGGGTCCCGTGTGTCGTTTGGTGTACGGTTATTGCATCGAGAGCCCTAGCTAGGCTTAGACATATAGTTATCAGTTATACGGCTATACATAGTACCGTGGAGTATCAGTTATATGCTCCACACCGATGGGAAGTCTGTTATACGACCCGTCCGTCAGAGTATCAGTTATATGCTCTGGCAGGTGAGAGTGTCAGTTATACACTAGAGCCGGTGTTTGCTCTATACCCTAGACGTAGTGTAAGAAGGTTAGTTGTGAGTAATCAGTCCGGTTTGGATGTTGGAATTTCTTTGTAAATGTATGATCCTAATTGGTCGAGTATGATAATGCTTTCATGTATTCCCTATCCGTATTATTCATTGATTGCTGATTATTAGTTGCTTTCATCCTAATGTAAAGACGACTGGGAGAGCATCTAGTTACTCCCCACTAATTGTGGACCCCCCCCCCCCTTTCAGGTCTTTCGGGATGCTGTTGACTGCTTCATTGTTGGGGAAGACCTGTGGAGAGAGAGACCCTTTATTTAAGTCTTTAATTTTCAGTTTGAACACCTTTAAATAATGTATTAGTTGAGTGTCGAGATAGTGACGATTCGGATTCGGTCGGGTGTTTCCGCCACCTTTGACCCTATCTTTCATACTATTCATATCATTTAAGTTTTTAAAATCCGGGTTGTTACACTTTGATGGTAGCCTTTGTAAGGCATATGTATAGGTAGTACCTATACTAGTGAATACCCGGGGTGTGGCATTCTTCTTGGATGGGGCATCAAGTAGATTGACCTCGTCGAAAATGTTGCGAGTTGCAGCTGCAGCTGTGGGCTTGGTAGTGGAAGAAGTAGCCCCTTGATAACCCTTGCCAGAGGCCTTAGTAAGGCCCTCTAGCCTCAAATCATTTTCAATTCTTGTACCCATTTCGGTTAAGGTGGCAAAGTAACAAAGTTGGGTATGATAGCGTACCAGAGATGGACCCGGTATGAGGGGTGGAGGTTCTTGACGAAGGCCTCCACTAAGGTTTTTTCATTGAACTTGTCGACCAACTTCACACTCTCGACCCTCCGGCGTTGAAGATATTTCGTAAAATCTTCCTTAGGCTCATGGGCCATAACCTCCAATGTGCGCATCGTGGTCTGGATCTCGGTATTATCAGCGTAATTCCGAGCGAACTCTGTTGCCACGTCATCCCAAGTTTTGTATTTCTTGGAGTCTAGCTTGTAGTACCAGGCTTTCGAATGCTTCTCGAGAGAAGAGGAAAATAGGTGCTTGAACATGGTTGATTTCACTCCCTTAACGGCCATAAACTCTTTGAAGGCCCGGATATGAAGTACCGGTTCTTTGGTCCCATCAAACATCGGTAGGCCCGTAAGGTTGAGGTTGGCGGGTAGTTCGCCATTCAAGGGTGAATAGGCACGGGCGTTTTCCGTGTGGATAGTCTTGTTTGTTGACAAGTGGACATGTTCCTCCAGTTTGCGGACTGCGCTGACCAGTTCAGCTAGGGGCCCAGTGGTGTCAGTCCCGGCAGCAGGAGTCCCCTGTTCCACGGCGCTCAAACGGGTAACAATAGTTATTTGGTCAGGCCTTATAGCTGTCAATTGGGCCTCGATCTGAGTCTGCTTGACGACCATAGCGTCCGATGAGGTTGACAATTTGTCCAAAGCTTCTTGCATCTTGTGCTTGTGTCTGGTTACCGGTGGTCTGTCTGTAAGAATACCGCGTAATCAGAAACTGACCCAGATCCTGGAATCAAAACAGTACATCAGCAAGGAAAAGCCTGAAAAGGAAATGACTCGGAAAAGACACCTAGATGGGTGACTCGCGAATTGTGTGACTTCCTTAGGATTTGGCTGAGTGGGCCTAGTCCCGTTCGAAGGAAAGCCCACGTGAGATATTCCCCATACTTTGGACTCGAATGTGTAAACGGGCCTCTCTTTGTATGGGTATGTCCTACATAGGTGAGCCATGCTTTACCAAATAAGGCGGACTGGGATGGGGAGGAAACTCGTGATGTAAGATCGACGGAGTTTTGACGCCAAAGACCTTCGACAACTTAGGAAAAGACCCGACACTACTAAATGCGGTAAGTCCTAAGATAAGGAAGATTTTTTTGAAAAGGTTTGAATTCCGAGAAAAATCGGAGGACGGTCCCGACTTTTGAAAGTGGCAAAAGATGCCGTCGGGGCCGGTTTTTTGAAAGTTTCGGAAATATTTTTTGAATTTTAAAATGGGCAGCATACCGGCAAGAAATAGGCTATTTTGAGTCAAATCGTAAGTCCTAATTTCGGTAGCATCCCGAGTTTTGAAAATTAAATAATTTTGAAAAGATGCATTTTTTGAAATAACGGTTTTTGAAAAAGATGACATAGAAACCAAGTAGCATATAGTCACGCAAAAATTATAACGACGATATGTATGCTTTAAACTAAATCTCGGTCGGTCGAAATTGGGTCTATACCAACAACGACGGCTTTCTCCTAAATCAGGACGGATTTCCTAAGCCGGATTGGTCTTAGAACATGCTGCGAAACCCATACGAGTTCGGCCATAGAAGTTTTTAGCGCACCCATTTAGGAATGCACCGCGGTATAGTGGGACGTCGGTCACAAGTAACCGGCCCGGGAAAGTTTGGGTTATGCAAGAACCATCGAACTAAAATATGTACATTACTAATGAACGATTTCTTTTCGAGTGACTAGTGGTACATCAGGTATCCCCAGCGGAGTCGCCAAATTGTGGACATGAAATAGGTCCACCCCAACGCGGTTACGCGCGGGTTTGGGGAGGCGAATGAATCTCATGGCAAGATTGATCTCGGGTCGAAATTTGAATCTAATTAGGAGTCGCCACCGAATTTTGTGGGAATTCGGACCCGTTTGAACACACTCAACATTTAGGCGTTTTGTGTGCAAAGCACGGCCCGCTTTCAATGCTGGAGTTTAGGGGTTCGTCCCTTTGCATTACGATACCGACGCCAAGTTATCGGGAATCGTGTATTGAATGACTCTCGTGTGGCAACGGTTTCGGACATCCGGAAACCATGGTTCTGCGTAAGGGGTGAGGGTACGTGTTGGGAAGCCCACAAAGGACACCCAACCCCGCCCGCTCTTAGCGACCTCTACTTAGATATCGTACGTTTTTCGTGTACGCGTGCTAGTTTGACGGTTGAATGTTATGCAAACAATGTTTTTTGAACTAAACATGTGAATTATGTTTAACTACGTCGTTTAATGCATCTAAGCTAACGTCTAAGTTATTTTAGCATGTGAGGTTCGTTTTAGTACAATAAAACAAACAACAAAAATAAAACTTAAAACAAAAGATTACAAGTGCGTGGGCGGAATACAACCCAAAAAAATACAATACAACAAGCGCGACGATCGAAATAATTAAATAGTAACAATGATAATAACGAATAATGCAATGCATGCTTTTCGAAAATTTAAGCACATGATAACCTTGACACGCGACGACTAAAGTCGTAAAAAGGAAATCGATGATGCTGACACGATAAACAAAACTCGCGTTTTATGCGTAGAGGGGACCACTCGATCGAGTCATAGGTAGGACTCGATCGAGTGATCGAGTTACGGAGCCCCTGTACGATTAGTGGTTCATTTCGAGAAATGCGCTCTCGAATTTGCTTTTAATTTTAATTCGACAATTTATTAAGCCGCGTAAAAATATGATATAATTTATACTCGACTTAATTTTCGATACTTGCGATATGTACGCCATTATTATGAGATCGATTATCTGGAATTTAGAAAAGATGTTATGAATTGCTTTAAATTGAATTAAGACGAAACGCATAATAGCTTCCAGGCAGCCGGGCGACACGCGTGTCTCCCGCGTGACTCGCCTAGGCGCGCGACTCGCGCTCTCTTCGTGCGACTCGCCTGGAGGCTGTAACCGCCTATCGATTAATTCTTTTAGACACGATATTCGACTACGGAGTCGGTATCACATCTTTAGAATAACGTTTTATTTGGTTGATTAGATCGAAAATCGATTTCCTCCGCGTCACGACATCGTAATTAATCCTTGCGGATTATGTGATGTTCGATTTGCATCAACAGGTTTCGTTCTAACCTTAAAAGGTGAGATCGAGTACACCTAACGACAAATATCAGCAATCGCACTGGGCCCTTGAGTGTTTAGGGCGGCGCTCCTCGAAAGGGTGTCACCTCTGTTACGACTCGCAAAAGGATTAGGAGGATCTTTGAACGGGATTTGTCTTTAGATATACTTGATATGAAATTTTTTTGTATTTTATGTAATTGTATGCGACGTTCATTATCTAATTACGCCGATAACGAAAAAACAAAAAAAAGACAAAAAAAGACGAAAAAAAGAGACGAGAAGGAGACGAGAAGGACGAGAGGGAGAAGAAGAGAAGAGAGAAAACGGGATTTTATAACACCCTCGACCTACATGCTAATTTCGGCCTCGATTAGGAACTTGTAGTAACGGCGTTTGTGCGGGAGTAACGAGGATATAGGAGGAGTTAACGTGTTTGTTTCTAGGATCGGTTTTCTCGGGATTCCTAGAGGATTTCTAGAGGAAAGATCGGGATTGTATTGCCTAGAATTGCTGAAATTTTAGGTTGTGAATTGTGTGTTAATTTGTGGTGCAAAGGGGTGTATTTATAGAAAAAAGTATCCAGTTTTGGATAGATTTTAGGAAAGAAATCCTATCCTAAGCTGAAGAGGTTTTGGTTGTCGGTTCTCTTCTAAAAAAGTGCATGTAGCTGATATTTTCTGGTTTTTGACTTCGAGTTGGACTCTCGAAGTTTTGCGTGGCTGATTGTGTCTCGGAAACAGCTTTGACCGGGGTTTAATTTCCGGTGTCGTTAAAAGATGGTTTTAAAAGATGCTTTTATTTCCGGTGTCGGTTTTGACCCAAATTAGTCTTATTTTATTGGAAACAACCTACTGGGCCTGAATTTGAGGTTGGGTTGGTGAGATTTTTACTCCGCTAAAAGCTCGCGCTAAATACTATTGATTCTGAGTCCAAAATTGACCGTATTAAGTCACGTTTACGTCCGATCATCATCGGGTGTTTTGTTGAAAACTGCTATAGACACGTAGCAGCCAAATATGGGTGTCTAAAGCATTACATATGGAGCCCTCGACTCTCGCCTTGTTACCAAAAAATTTCTTCAAATGGTTGAGAAATATATAACAATCAAGAAATTTTATTAATAATAGAGTACAATATTTAACGTTAGTAGTTCATTAAGTATAAAATTCTCACCTCTCAAACGGGTACATCCATCTATATTGGACCGATCCTCCCACTTTAGTTTCGTAGGTCAAGTGGACCGGTAGATGCTCCATTGACTTAAAGAAGGAGGGTGGGAAAATCATCTCAAGTTTGCACAGTATCTGAGGAATTTGATCCTCCAAACGAGTCATGTCGTCAATTGTAACTGTCGACGAACACAAATCTAGAAAAAACTGAGATATCTTAGTAATAGGATTCCAAACACCTTGCGATAGCAGTTGCTTCAACGCTACAGGTAGTAACCGCTTCATGAAAACGTGGCAGTCGTGACTCTTCAAACCTTGCAACTTCAGGTTATTAATGTCGACACACCGACTGCAATCGAGTATCTGAGGAATTTGATCCTCCAAACGAGTCATGTCGTCAATTGTAATTGTCGACGAACACAAATCTAGAAAAAACTGAGATATCTTAGTAATAGGATTCCAAACACCTTGCGATAGCAGTTGCTTCAACGCTACAGTTAGTAACCGCTTCAAGAAAACGTGGCAGTCGTGACTCTTCAAACCTTGCAACTTCAGGTTATTAATGTCGACACACCGACTGCAATCGGAGGCGTACCCATCAGGGAACTTCAATTTCCTTAACCTCTCTAACACGGCCTTTCTCTGAGCCTTATCAAGGCTAAACAAGGCCCTAGGTCTGGACCCATCCCGCTTAATATGCAATTTCGGACGGTCACAAATTTTTTTCAAATCTTTTCGGGATCCTACGGTGTCACATGTCTTACCCTCTACGTCCATGACGGTGTGAATCAGTTGCTCAAAGAAATTCTTCTCAATATGCATCACATCCAAATTATGTCGGTGTAATAAAGTACTTCAATATGGAAGGTCGAAGAAGATGCTTCTTTTAAACCAACCATTTTTAAATTTATTAAGATCCTTGAACTGTTGGTCGGTGCCGTCAATAGTAGATGGGAACTCTGAAATCACCTCTCATATCTCATCTCCTTGGAGACGAATTGGTGCCTCATCTAGCACCACCTCACCCTTCTTGAAAGCTCTCCTGTTCTTCCTATACATGTGACCCTTGGGTAGGAACTGTCTATGAAAGTCAAACCAACTAATTTTGCTTGAATTTCTTAGGTAGAACGCTTTACTTTCACTCATGCAACAAGGACAAGCTTTTTGGCCCGCTGTAGACCAACCGCTCAACATACCATACGCAGGGAAATCGTTTATAGTCCACAAAAGTGATGCTCTAATCTGGAAATTTTATTTCAATGACACATCATATGTCTCCACCCCTACTTCCCACAAGTGTTTCAATGTCTCTATCACTGGTTGTAAGTAAACATCCAAGTGATTTTTTGGATTTTTTGGACCGGGAACAATAAGAGAAAGGAAGATGAACGCTGGTTTCAGACACAGGCATGGGGGTAAGTTGTATGGTGTGACCATGACAGGCCAGCATGAGTACGACTTACCGAACTGACCGAAAGGGGCAAACCCATCGGTACACAACCCAAGTCTCAAGTTACGGGATTCCTCAGCAAAATCAGGGTAAATCCTATCAAAGCGTTTCCACTCCTCCCCATCACTAGGAAGACACATCTTCCCCTCTACACGAATTTCTTCTTTATGCCACCTCATTTGTTCGACAACGGTTCTGGTTGCATATAATTTTTGAAGTCTAGGGGCGATGGGAAAGTAGGTAAGTCGACTAAGTGGTATAAGTTTTTTATCCCTCGCATCACTCTTTCCCTTCCTACCCCTCAAAACAATATTCCCGTCTACACTTTTGTATCTACCCTTACCACATTTCTTACATTGCTCAAGTAGGACATCGTCCTTCCAAAAGAGCATGCATCCATCGGGAGAAGCATCGATCTTTTGATGCGGAAGTTCAAGACCTTTAACTATTTTTTTTGGTATTGTAGAATGTTTTGGTCATAATGTTGTCTTTTGGGATGACTTTATCAAGCAACGCAGCGAAACCGTTTACGCACCCAAATGATAGGTTATACTCACATTTAAGGGTCACTACCATAGACGCGACTTCTAACAATGTCACATCACACCCTCCATATAAAGCCTTCTCCGAAGCGTCTAACATATCAAAAAACGCTTTCGCTCATGGGTTTAGCTCTTGTGGGGTTGGTTGGTCATCGTCATTAGTATACATGCTCTCATCATTAAACACATTGCACTCAAATACATCAACTATCATTTCTCTCAAAACCCCCTCATTCTGTTCAACCTCAGATTCCTCAACAGCAGACGTCTCACCATGACAAATCCAACGATAATAATTTGGATAAAACCCATTTGAGATAATATATTCCTTAATCAAAACAATCTCCAAGAATTTGAGGTTTTTACATTTCACACAAGGAAATCTAAATCTACCGTCGGACGCGTATTCGAGGTGGTTTTTTAGCAAACTCCAGAAAACTATTAACACCCTCTAAAAATTGTATTGTGGGATATCGTCTCTTATCCAATCTTTCCTCATACATCCATTTTCGTTCAAATCTCTTCATTTTTTATCTAAAAAAATTGAGACAATAACCAAATACAAATTATTTCCTCTAAAGTAATTAACTAATATACACTACTCACATATTTAGTAAAATTCCCAATTCACCTGAACATATTACTATTTGCACCTAATTCTTCTAATTACATCACTAAATCGGCATAATTATATTTTCACTTTTTATTTCCTAACACATTATAACAGCTCAATTCATTCAACTACCCAACCATAAACCCTAACTTTATACTAACTATCTACCTACTTCAAATTGGGGAACCTATGGGCAATTAACATGCTAGTTACACTAAATATTCTGACAACAACAAGACTACACTAAAAAACTATCTAACCCAATAACTAATTTATTTAGATCAATAAAAACAAAAATTAACAAATAATTAAAACTAAGTATAGATAAAAAAAACATACCTTAATCAAGGAAAATGAGAGAAAAATGAAGAGGAAAGGAGGAGGGGGGCGAGGTTAGAGAGAAAGGAGACGAAAGTTAGAGAGAGAGAGTGAAATGAGAGTTGTGATCAGGGGAGGGGTGCTGCTGCTTAATTTTTAAAAAATCACGTCCTTAGCAACAGATATCTGTCGCCCGGCAGTTTTATTTTTGTTGCTGAGGTTCGTTTTGCGACAGATATCTGTCGCTAATGGGGATAGTTTAGCGACAGATATCTGTCGCGCGTGTTCTTCTTAGCGACAGATATCTGTCGCGCGTGTTCTTCTTAGCGACAGATATCTGTCGCGCTTATTTCCTTTTAGCGACAGATATTTATCGCTATAGTGTATTTATTTTTACCACCCACTTCCCCCCTTCGTCTCTTTGTCTAGCGACGGATATCTGTCGCCCGAGTTTTTATCGGTCGCTATAGGAGCGACTGATAGTTTTCGTCGCGCGTGTTTGGTAGCTAATGGGATACTTTCTTGTAGTGAAAACTACTCACAATGAAGAAAACTACAAAAGCAATAACAATGGAGAAAATGACAAGAGCATGCATAATGATGAAAACAAGGGAAAATAAAACTAAAATAACGAAGGAAATTACGATCAACAAGAGAAACTACAAAGCGATCTAAAAACAACGCAAGTAAAATCAATAAAAACGTTACAATAACAAAAGAGCAATATTAAATCTAATCTAGAGATGAGGGAGAGGAAGATAAATATACCAACAATGGAGGAAAATGACGATAAAGAAGATGAAGATTGCATAAAAATAAAGAAGCCTTGATGAAGAGGACACTGGATTTGTCACTAATCCCTTGATAATCTCCAAAGAACTTCTTGAATAAAACTAGAATTCCTTACAAAAGCTTGAATATAAATCTAGAGGAAGATGAAGATTGATAAAAATTATGAATAACTAATGGCTTTCTATCTAAGCTAATATGAAGATGGATGCTAATGAAAATGATCTAATTCTAAAGGAGAGTTATTGTAGTCTAATGTAGTGTATTGTGCATCTAACTAGGTTAACTATATATATAGTAGTAGCTTAATGGATCCTTAAACCAAAGCCCAAATCCAACTTTTGCTCCATTAGTGAGACTTTTGCCCAATGAGTCTTCATATGGTGAAACTTCACCCTGCGAATATCAGTCATTCACGAGCCAATGCCGTCGGGTGAAACTTCACCCGATGGTTTCACCCAGTGAACTTCCTTCCAGATTTTGCATTTGGGGGCCTCTTTACCCTCGGGCGAAACTTTCCCCGATGTATGAAAGTTTCGCCCGGTCATTTCACCCGGTGAGAAAGTTTCCTGAAGATCTTCGGGGAGGTCGAAATATCGTCGGGGGAAACTTCGCTCGGAGATATCTTATCGGGTGAAACTTCACCCGATGGTTTTCTTGACCTCTTTTCTGGTCTCGCTCTTTGTCGTTTGATTGGATGGCTTGAACTTTTAGTTCCGTATGTTGCTTTTTGGACGATATTCCACTCTCTTGTGCTCGTGGAAGCTTGGTCATGCTCTCGACGTTGAATCCAATCAAAATAGATAGAAAAACTGCCAAAAACACGTGAAATGCACAAGAGAGACGCTAATGCGAGAAAGACAAAAAATAGGGCGATAATCGCATTCCAATTTCGCAAAACTGAGGAAAAAGAGTCTAAATGGGAGGAAAAACGGTCTAAATTTAGCACACATCAACATCCAAGTGGTTTTCGAGATTTTTTGGGCCGGGAACAATAAGAAAAACGAAGATGAATGGTGGTTTCAGACACAGCCATGGGGGTAAATTGTATGGTATGACCATGACAGGCCAGCAGGAGTACGACTTATCGAACTGACCAAAAGGGGAAAACCTATCGGTACACAACCCAAGCCTCACATTATGGGTTTCTTCAGCTAAATTAGGGTAAATTCTATCAAAGCGTTTACACTCCTCCCTATCACTAGGATGACACATCTTCCCCTCTACACGAATTTCTTCTTTATGCCACCTCATTTGTTCGGCAATGGTTCTGGTTGCATATAACTTTTGAAGCCTAGGGGCGATGGGAAAGTAAGTAAGTCGACTAAGTGGTATAGGTTTTTTTATCCCTCGCAACACTCTTTCCCTTTCTACCCTTCAAAACAATATTCCCATCTACACTTTTGTATCTACCCTTACCACATTTCTTGCATTCCTCAAGTAGGACATCGTCCTTCCAAAAGAGCATGCATCCATCGGGACAAGCATCGATCTTTTGATGCGGAAGTTGAAGACCTTTCACTATTTTTTTGATAGTGTAGAATGTTTTGATCATAATGTTGTCTTTTGGGATGACCTTCTCAAGCAACGTAGCGAAACTGTCTATGCACCCAAATGGTAGGTTATACTCACATTTAGGGTGTGTTTGGATAAGGGGAAATGGAGGGAAAGGGAGTGAACGAAGGGAAAGGGAGGGATGAACTATCCTTTGTTTGGATACCATTTAGGAAGGGACGGAAATGGAGGGGAAGGAAATGAAGGGATTAGATTGATTCATATTAGTGTAAAGTAAAATCTTGCCAAAATAGGCAAGATTTGGAAGGAAAATGGATTGTCTTTCCATTAATCATACAATTACAAATTTATACTTACTAAACAGATGTTTTTACGCTCATTTTATCTCCTTATTTTTCTTGACTTTTTTCTTCCGTTACGCCTTACAGGGGAATCGAGTTAGGATAAAAAGCATATAAAAAAATTACGATGCCTTATTTTTTCAGTTACGGGTGAGGATAAAAAGTACGACGACTTGTTTTTTTCCAATACATGTAAATCGGGCTAGTATAAAAAAGAATTACTACTTTTTTTTCCGATACGGGTGAATCAGGTGAGGATAAAAAAATTACGACGACTTTTTTTTCCCGTTACGGGTGAGTCGGGCTAAGATAAATTACGACAAATTGTTCTTTTTTCCGATACTTATGAGTCAGATTAGGATAAAAAAAATTACGATGATTTTTTTTCCCGTTACGGGTGAGTCGAGTTAGGATAAATTACGACGAATTTTTTTTCCACTGATACGTGTGAGGTGGGTTAGGATAAGAAAACGTATAAAAAAATTTACGACGCCTTTTTTTCGTTACGGTTGAGTCAGGTTAGGATAAAAAAAATGATGCCTTGTTTTTTTCCGTTATGGCCCTTAAGGGTGAGTCGGGTTAAGATAACGTCATGTTCTTGTAGACTTATATTCAGACACTTTCAGTTCACTCCAGTTAGACGGTTCAGTTTAGTTCAGTTCAGACACATTCAATTTAGTTTTTTTATGTAATTTTTTTTTTCATCGCGGATGAGTCGGTTTGGATAATAAAGCGAATAAAAAAATTACGAGTGAGTCACTGAGTTGAGTTGATTAAAAAAATAAAAATAAAAATTAATTTTTTTTTATCAATTTTTAAGTCATTTTTTCGTTATATTTAAACGAGTCAAAAATTAATAATGGTTATTACAAAAGTTATAATTAATAATCGTAATACATTCGTTTCTCCTTAATAAAATACTTTTATCAATCCTCCTCTCCCTCTCTTCCCCCATTCATGTTATCCAAACAACCATTCTTCTCCCTCCCCTCCCCTTCCCTCCCCTCCTTCTCCCTCCCCTCCCTTTCCCTCCTATTTTGTTATCCAAACGGACCCTTAAGGGTCACTAACATAGATGCGACTTCTAACATTGTCATATCACACCCTCCATATAATGGCTTCTCCGAAGCGTCTAACATATCAAAAAATATTTTCGCTCGTGGGTTTGGCTCTTGTGGGGTTGCTTGGTCATCGTCATTAGTGTACACGATCTCGTCATTAAACACATTGCACTCAACTACATCAACTATCATTTCCCTCAACCCCCCTCCCCCTCATTTTGTTCAACCTCAGAATCCTCAACAGGAGACGTCTCATCATGACAAATCCAACGATAATAATTTGAATAAATCCCATTTGAGATAATATGTTCCTTAATCAAACTAATCTCCAAGAATTTGAAGTTCTTACATTTCACACAAGGACATCTAAGTCTACCGTCCGATGCGTATTCGGGTTGTTGTTTAGCAAATTCCAAAAAACTATCAACACCCTCTAAAAATTGCATTGTGGGACATCTTCTCTTATCCAATCCTTCCTCATACATCCATTTTCGTTCAAATCTCTTCATTTTTAATCTAAAAAACTTTAGACAATAACCAAATACACATTATTTCCTCTAAAGTAATTTACTAATATACACTACTCACATATTTAGTAAAATTCCCAATTCACCTAAACATAACACTATTTGCACCTAATTCTTCTAATTACATCACTATATCGGCATAATTATATTTTCACTTTTAATTTCCTAACACATTAAAACAGCTCAATTCATTCAACTACCCAACCATAAACCCTAACTTTATACTAACAATCTACCTACTTCAAATTTGGGGAACCTAGCTATGGGCAATTAGCATGCTAACTACATTAAATATTCCAACAACAACAAGACTACACTAAAAAACTATCTAACCCAATAACTAATTTATTTAGATCAATAAAAACAAAAATTAACAAATAATTAAAACTAAGTATAGATAAAAAAACATACCTTAATCAAGGAAAATGAGAGAAAAATGAAGAGGAAAGGAGGAGGGGGGCGAGGCTAGAGAGAAGGGAGACGAAAGTTAGAGAGAGAGAGTGAGTGAAATGAGAGTTGTGATCGGGGGAGGGGTGCTGCTGCTTAATTTTTAAAAAATCACGTCCTTAGCAACAGATATCTGTCGCCCGTCAGTTTTATTTCTGTTGCTGAGGTTCGTTTTGCGACAGATATATGTCGCTAATGGGGATAGTTTAGCGACAGATATCTGTCGCGCGTGTTCTTCTTAGCGACAGATATCTGTCGCGCGTGTTCTTCTTAGCGACAGATATCTGTCGCGCTTATTTCTTTTTAGCGACAGATATTTATCGCTATAGTGTATTTATTTTTACCACCCACTTCCCCCCTTCGTCTCTTTGTCTAGCGACGGATATCTGTCGCCCGAGTTTTTATCGGTCGCTATAGGAGCGACTGATAGTTTTCGTCGCGCGTGTTTGGTAGCTAATGGGATACTTTCTTGTAGTGAAAACTACTCACAATGAAGAAAACTACAAAAGCAATAACAATGGAGAAAATGACAAGAGCATGCATAATGATGAAAACAAGGGAAAATAAAACTAAAATAACGAAGGAAATTACGATCAACAAGAGAAACTACAAAGCGATCTAAAAACAACGCAAGTAAAATAAATAAAAATGTTACAATAACAAAAGAGCAGTATTAAATCTAATCTAGAGATGAGGGAGAGGAAGATAAATATACCAACAATGGAGGAAAATGACGATAAAGAAGATGAAGATTGCATAAAAATAAAGAAGCCTTGATGAAGAGGACACTGGATTTGTCACTAATCCCTTGATAATCTCCAAAGAACTTCTTGAATAAAACTAGAATTCCTTACAAAAGCTTGAATATAAATCTAGAGGAAGATGAAGATTGATAAAAATTATGAATAGCTAATGGCTTTCTATCTAAGCTAATATGAAGATGGATGCTAATGAAAATGATCTAATTCTAATGGAGAGTTATTGTAGTCTAATGTAGTGTATTGTGCATCTAACTAGGTTAACTATATATATAGTAGTAGCTTAATGGATCCTTAAACCAAAGCCCAAATCCAACTTTTGCTCCATTAGTGAGACTTTTGCCCAATGAGTCTTCATATGGAGAAACTTCACCCTGCGAATATTAGTCATTCACGAGCCAATGCCGTCGGGTGAAACTTCACCCGATGGTTTCACCCGGTGAACTTCCTTCCAGATTTTGCATTTGGGGGTCTCTTTACCCTCGGGCGAAACTTTCCCCGATGGATGAAAGCTTCGCCCGGTCATTTCACCCGGTGAGAAAGTTTCCTGAAGATCTTCGGGGAGGTCGAAATATCGTCGGGGGAAACTTCGCTCGGAGATATCTTATCGGGTGAAACTTCACCCGATGGTTTTCTTGACCTCTTTTCTGGTCTCGCTCTTTGTCGTTTGATTGGATGGCTTGAACTTTTAGTTCCGTATGTTGCTTTTTGGACGATATTCCACTCTCTTTTGCTCGTGGAAGCTTGGTCATGCTCTCGAGGTTGAATCCAATCAAAATAGATAGAAAAACTACCAAAAACACGTGAAATGCACAAGAGAGACGCTAATGCGAGAAAGACTAAAAATAGGGCGATAATCGCATTCCAATTTCGCAAAACTGAGGAAAAAGAGTCTAAATGGGAGGAAAAACGGTCTAAATTTAGCACACATCAACATCCAAGTGGTTTTTGAGATTTTTTGGGCCGGGAAAAATAAGAAAAACGAAGATGAATGGTGGTTTCAGACACAGCCATGGGGGTAAATTGTATGGTATGACCATGACAGGCCAGCAGGAGTACGACTTATCGAACTGACCGAAAGGGGAAAACCTATCGGTACACAACCCAAGCCTCACATTATGGGTTTCTTCAGCTAAATTAGGGTAAATTCTATCAAAGCATTTACACTCCTCTCTATCACTAGGATCTATTTGTGAGCAAGCAATTGATTGATTTGGGTCTCTTGCTTTTGGTGAGCTTGAATACCTTGCATCAACAATGCTTTAATCTCCGCGTATTCAGTACTTGACGGAGCTTGAGCTAGGGTTTGTTCTTACGCGGTGGCTTGAAATTGTTGTTGATTCCCCCAACCTTGTTGGTTACCCCAATTTTGTTGTTGTCCTCCTTGAAATAGTTGTCGGTTGGAACTGTTGTTGTTCTGGGAGGTTCGGTTATGAGGTGCCACATAGGGAACAACTTTATTAGCACCAGGTGGTGGTGGATTGAGCATATTTTGGCTCCTATAGGACAATAAAGAATTGTCGTACCCTGGTTGATTCATGTATGGGAGATGTGGTCTCATGAATTGGAAAGCATTCACAGTCTCGGATCTCACGCACTCTTGTGCATAATGTCCCATGTTCCCACAATTCTCGCACACAACCTCGGACATAGCATTCACTTGATACATATCGCCTTGTTGTTGTGTTGTTGGGTTCTAGAAATCTCCATAGAATTAATTCGCTTAAATAAAACGGCTAAGTGGCTAACTATGGAATTTGATGACTCGGAGTCACCACTGTTACTGTGGGTGTTACCCCGTGGAATTCCCCAACGCGAATGATGAGTCACCATATCTTCAATCAGTTTCCATGCTTTATCATCATCGACGTTATTTTCGAACCTGCCATTTACTGCAGAATCAGCAAAGCTCGGCAAACGTCATATCATCCGTTAAAAATTGATTGCACAAAAACCCTACCTCGAAACCGTGATGTGGATTCTCCTTGACTAGCTTCTTGAACCTTACCCACGCCTCATGGATGTTCTCGTGAGAGGTTTGTCGGAAATTAGTGATCTAACTCCTCAACATGTTAGTCTTCTGTGGCGTGTAGTAGTGCTTGCAGAAAGCTAAGGCAAGAGAGTTCCAATCGGTAACTCCCTCAGCTTTGCGGTCTAAATCCGAGATCCAATCTCTCGTGGTGTCGCGTAGAGAAAACATGAATAGCATCTCCATTACTTCAACTTGAGTCACTCCTGCGGGGAGTGGAATGGTAGAGCAATAGTCGGTGAAGAGCTTCATGTGCTTTACCGGGTCTTCACCGATACCTCCGCCGAATTGATTTCGCTCCACCAATGTGATAAAGGCGGGGCAAATCTCAAAAGTACCGGTCGTGGTCGTAGGCCGTTTCATCGGTTTCGGCAAGAAAGCCTGCTCCGACTTAGAATGGCTAGCAAGTTTGGGAGGCATCTTGACTAGCGGTCTCTCGGTAAGAATAATGGTATTATCCTAATCAGAGGACTGGGATTCAGATACGTGCTCGTCGTCCGAAATTTCCACCGATTGTTATCTTTCTGTCTCAACGGTTTCCTAGAACCGCAGAAAGTTCTATCTGGTTCGGTATCATAGGCTGGTATGTAGCCTGAATTTCGAGAGGACCTGAGCATACGATGAAACTACATGAAAAAGATGAGAAACAGTCTTAAGGAACGGAAGTTCCTCGAGACAAGAGTAATCAAAAATCTAAAACACAAAACAAACAAGTAAATAACACCGTCTCCCTGACAACGGCGCCAAATTTTGATAGGGGTTAGTCGTATCCCCATTCAAAGATACCTTAAGGTCCACTAACTAATGTAGATAGTGAAGTAGGAGTCGAACCACCAGGAGACGGGACTCAATTACTTGTTCTAAGGTATAGACTTAAGACTACGGGTCACGATTTTTTATTTGTTTGGTGAACTAAGAACTAATTACTAAACGATAAATCAATAAGAGAAAAGTCTAGGGTCTCAGGTTCACTAAGAATATCACTCGGGTCAGAGAGTCAACTAACATAGTCAATAATCGAACTATCTAAGATGTAGGTCCAGTCGGTACTTCTACAAACTTTATAACTAAACTTAACCTGCGGTCACTAGAATTAAGTTATTCTACCGAAACTATCGTGACCTAATTAGTCCTTAACCCGGTCGATGAAAAGTCCTAATTGTGATACTAATCAATCGATCCTTGTAACAACCTGAATTTTCGATGACTTAAAATAATAGATAATGCGGAAAATTATCTAAGTCATTTAATTAAATTATATCAGAGTGTAAATAAATCTGGATCGCTTCGGATCCTTCCAACAAACGACTATTAATTACATAGTCTTGATTCACTTAGTACAGAATATAAATTGTATTTTAATTTATACAAACATATTATTAAATCTCTCGCTCGATTCCCCAACGTCTTAGACCTGCAAAAAAAATAATACAGTGGACGCTGAGCGGGACAGCAACCAAGTCGTTCATCTAACATCACCTCTAACACATAAGACAATCATGTGAATAACAAATAATATGCTTACAAAAATATTAAAGGATATCACATGACAGATAGTTTTCTTTAACTCAATTAACCAACATGTGAAGTGATGAAGACGGTAAAGTTTAAAAGATGGGACATTGGCAGCCATTTGATTTTAAAATCATTTTTCACATAAACAGAGAATAAACACACGAGTCGTGGCTCCTAGTATCACCGCTACACCCTATTGGCTTGCATCTCACCAATAGAAGTAACCGTGTTACCGACTCGTAGACCGGACCGATCTTATGAGGTTTACATCTCACCCATAAGGCTCAATTGGGCCCGAAATTGTATTATATTATACGTTTATTCAAACGGGGCTCTGGGCTGAAATGAAAGCTGATGATTACATTCTCTGCATCACCAAGAGAGAACCCGCAGTTTTCAGAATCCTGTTTTGCCCCCGCTACCTAGGTGGTAATACTGATCAAGTACTTGTCTATATGTGCGCCACATACCCTACGCAGACTCTTGAACCGCAGCTCTCACTGTCGTAGGACAACTACCTTAAACACTAGGTCGACTCTCGGACCGCAGCCTCCGAGTCTGCTTTTCATTACAAGTGCAGTCGAAACACCACGCATGGTAGGATCCAACACAAGTTATTCGTCCCAGACTCGCATCGTAAACCTTATATAAAAATCGCCCGTGAACAAGTAGTATGTACTTTATTTGGTGACCTTCAATAATTGGTCGGACTCATTTGAAACAGTCAAATTCTCAAATACTTACTTTCAGTGTGACAACGTTTTACTTAAATCCTCAAGTGTCACCCGAAACATTATATCCCAAATATCGTATAATATTTTTAAAATAGTAAATTCTTTTAAATGAAGTTTTATATGAAAATAAAATTTAAGGTATAATAATAATAAAATATTATTTTAAAATTTATAGTTTCTGAAAAATATAGAATTTTTTGAAAAATATAAATTAAGTCGTACTTAATCGATCTACAAAATTTGACGTAAAATCATTTTTAAATATTTATCAATGTCGTGTAAAAATTTTGTAATAAAATAAATTCATTTATTATAGAAAAATGAAATTCATTAATCTTTACCTATAAGTGAGTTTTATTAAAATAAAACATTTTGCAAGTTACTAATTTACTCTATTATTATAATATATAAACAATTGTAAAAGTACTAAAGAATATTAAAAATATGACCAAAATTACAATTATACAAAATATAAAGTACATAAAATAAACATACATAGCAAATAGAAGTAAATAAATAAAATACAATGAAAAAGATATACGTAAATTTTATTAATTTAAGTTCTTTTATTCATTTTCTCAATTTTTCATATAGATAGAAATGTACAGGTGATAAATAAATAAATTAAACAAGTGATAATTTATTCGAGTTGAATTTAGTCGTAATTAAATATATAACACAAATAAAATATCACGTAACATTTTTTTATATACACATAAGTAATTTAGTCATACAAATAAGCCTAAATATTTAAATAAACAATTTGTCAAATTACTAACATAATATACTTATATATAAGAAATGTTGTTAGAAGAAAAGTTTGGTTACCTTAATAGCTAATACGGATATTTATTAATGTTATTAAGAATTAAAAGTTGTCTGGGTCAATAATATCGTCTACTTTAGAAAAGTCGTCTTTTTCCTCCTTTAAAGAAAATTTTGGGTCGAAATAATTTGACCCAAATACGATTCCCAAAAAGTGATTCCGCCAAATACTAAGCAGCTCCACATTCCTGATGCTCCAATTATATAGAAGAACGAAAGAGTAAATATGGTATGTAGTATAGAATATGTAGTATAGTATAGTAAGTAGAAGTAATATGTAATAACCTAGTATGGTAAGTACTAAGTAGTATTCCGTATGTAGTACAAGGAGTACGGAGTTAAAGTACCAATATATATAGGAATATACAGTGGAGTAGTACGTAATATAAACTAATAACGTAATAGGAGCACTAGAATTAGTGAGTAGGAAGTGTAGAAATGGTGAGGTGTGCAGGAATGTATGGAGGAGTATATATATGAATCAATTAGGAGGAGGTGTGAGTGGTGTAAGAGAGAGATTATGGCATGCATGCATGCATATGAGGATTTGACGTGAGAGTTTTAAAAAAATCTACGTTTCGGTTCGTTTTTCGTACAAACGTCTTTCTTTTTTAAAAAATTGAAATATAAGATTACGGAATTAAAATAATAGAAACCGTAAAATATATTTTTTTAAAAGAAAAAAATTTGTAAGACAGTAAGTAAAATAGACGGTAAATAGTATTTTGGGATAAAAGTTATCAGAAATTTTTATTTTAAGAATTCGATAATTTTTTAAATTTTACGAGATGAGAAAATGTTAAAACGACATTTCAATATTAAAAATATTTTCGAGTTTCAAACTTCATTTAACGAAAGATAAATTTTTTAATAATTCGATAAATAAATTCTCTTGTTTTTATAACGGAATAATTTTTTTATTTTAATGAAAATAAAATAATTTTATTCACGAAAATAATTTTTCAAGCGTAAAACTTGGTTTGAATAAATGTTTAAAATTTTTACTCTATTTGAAAATTACGGGGTATTACAATCTACCCCCCTTAAAACAATTTCGTCCTCGAAATTTCCGGCATACCTTTGGCAATTGACGAAGTTTAAGACACTACATAAATAAAATGAAAAGTTAGAGTTTCTCTCGTATAAATGCCTCAGCTCTCAAGTGACTTGCTCGTATATCTGATCTCTCATCAAAGTTTTACAAATGTCGTACATCCCAAATTAATATTGTAGGAATTATTGATCAATGGTAGATTCTAATATCCCATATAGAGGCACTATTAAATCTCGGCTCATTCTCGACATTTGGTTTATGGTTTATCTTATCTCCAAAACATCATGATGTTTATGTTTCTTGAAATTGAAAGGTATTGTTTTATGGGTAATACAAGTTTCTCGTAACATAAAAGTCCATTAAAGAAGGTTATCCAAGTCCACATAATCTGTAGAGCGTTCATAAGCAATGATACTTTTGGGTTTAGTTGGAATCTTCTCTCATATGTTCAAATACATAGATTATACATATGATCTTCTCTCATAGTTGGAACCAGGTTGATCCTCAAGTGTTTTTGTCGGTTATGACAAGGTTAATCCTCAATTTCTCCTTTTGGTTTTCTAAATTCCTCAAAAATTTCAAAATTGTTTCTCTGTTGTTTTATTCTTCAAACAACGAGTTAATCTTAACTTCAAATCAAAATTTCTTGGTTCACAAGTAGTGTCCTTTAAAATTATGACACTTAGGGTTTGCAATAATATCAACCATTATTCAATAAAATTGTCTCCCAAAAGTATATACGATATTTCCTAGGGATTCCCCAAAATATTGTTTACAAATCATTCAATCAATTGGATTCTACAGATCCGACAAAGTATGTTCAACCTATAATTCCTCAAAATAACATTCGATGTATATAATGGTAAACCTCAAAATAATTTTGATCTAGGATCGTTCTCTTAGCATTCTCAAATACTTAGCTCACCAAAAAAGGTATTGATCCTCATAAATATCACTCGACTTCAAAAATATACTCTCTCTTCTCATAACATGGTGGTTAAGACCTAGGTTGGAATACCATGATCTAAGTCTCGCGATAGGTTACTGCTCTGCAAGGTTTAACACATAAGACGTATCCAAAAATGTGACTCAAAGTCCCCAATTATGTAAGTGTTCTGTAGTCGGGAAAATTTTTAGGTAAGAAAAACAAATACCAGGTTAGTAACGTTCTTAGCATAACGATCTCGGTGGTCATCACCCTGGTATAATCCATGATCATGCTTCTGTATTGAAGTTTCTTGGTGACATCCTTTGCAAATAACTCGAACAGGTTCATCTTGTTGCGGTTTGTTCTTCTGTATGATTTTGTAGAGTTGTTTCTTTGCTTCGTGCATATTTGGTGCGTCATCTTGTAGACACCCACATTTTGACCGCCAGGTGTCTATAGCAGTTTCCAAAAAACACCCGATGATGATCGGACGTAAACATGACTTAATACACTCGATTTTGAACTCGGAATCAATAGTAGTAGGCACGAGCTTTTAGCGGAGTAAAAAATCTCACAAAACAGACCTCAAATCCAGGCCCAGTGTGTCGTTTCAGTCAAATGAGACTAATTTGGGTCAAACCGACACCAAGGGCAAAACCATCTTTTAGCAACTGGGTCAAACCCCGGTCAAAGACGTTTCGGAGACATAAAATTTTGTCACGCCACTTCAAAAATATGACTCGAAGTCAAATACTACACAAATATCAGCTCCAAAGTCGGAATCCTACTCCATCTAAACCGGGTGTTTCTTCCCATGCAAGTAACCTTTTTCTATCCAAAGACGGAATCCCACTTCATCTCAACCGGTTGTTTTCTTCCTTTGCAAGATATCAATCTCCTATCCCAAGTCGGTATTTCATCCTATAAATACCCCACCCTTGCACACACAATTCATACACACAATTCCCGACATCAATTACAACATCAACACAACAATTCCAATCCCGACACACAAATTACAACCCGGAATTCCAGCAATACAAGGCATATTATATTCCAATCTTTCCTCTAAAAATCCTATAGGATTCCCGACCATTCACAACCCAATATTTTAGGCAATTTTAGGCAAACCGTATATAAATCCGATAGCAAAACTCGCCAAATCTACAACCATACAGACCATAACTCACCTATATACATCTTAACGCTCCCGTGCCTAGGCCGCTACTACGAGTCCGTTTTCCAGATAATCAAGCATGTAGGTTGAGGGTGTTACAAATCCCGACTTCTCCCTTTTCTTCTCTTTCTCTCGTCCGTCTTTTTTTTTATACGGGTCATCGTCACGTCTTTTCTTTTTTATTTTCTCGTTCCTAATATCGATATTATCGTACTATTTTCAATATAGAGTCGTCCCAAAGGATTCGATATCGACTCTAGAGTCGAATATCGGATCTAAAGGAATCAATCATCAAATCATGTTAAGCATAATACCGTTGAAGCCGAGTAATTACGATATTACAACGTGGAGGAATTATTTCGTCTTAACAACATTCAAAACGATTTTCTAAACAACTTTTTTTACTCCACTCTAAATATTCGATATTGATTCTATAATCAAGCATCGAATATTACGAGTATCAATATTTAAGTCGAGTATAAATTATGCCATATCTGTACGCGATTTAACAAAAGAGTCGGTTTTCTAAAAAATCTCGAGAGCAGTCCGCCATGCGAGTCGCACACGTCCTGTGTGAGTCGCATGGCCACGCGAGTCGCGCGCTCCTCGCGCGGGTCGCGTGGGCCCCTGAAAATCGCAACCCCGAAAAGCTATTCCGTCTTAATTCTTCAAACGTCTTCTTTTTTTAAAAACAACGAGCTTTTCGGCATATTTCAGGTCTCGATAAATATTTTCTTGACCTCGGTCAGCGCGTGCTTAATCCATCACATGTCACAAACTTTTCAAAATCATTCTTGTCGTTGCATTATATTTACATCTTTTATTCAATTTAAAAATCGTTACTAACCTGTTTGCTCATGTTTTTAGCGATCTTTTCATTGTTTTGTTTTATTATACTAAAACAAACTTCGCATGCTAAATCAACTTTGACGTTAATTTTAGATGCATTAAATCGACCTAGCAACCCATTCAATTATTCGCATGTTTAGTCAAAATAAAACCAAACTTGCATCTTTTCAAATTTATCCATTTTTCAAAACCCGGAAAGCTACCGAATTTAGGACTTATGATTTTTTTTCAAAATAGCCTATTTTTAGCCGGTATGCTGCCCGAACCTTATCAAAATTTCCGAAATTCCGGACCAATAATATTTTACGGTTTTCAAAAAAAATCGGGCCATCCAATCCGACTTTTTTTGCTTTTTTCTAAATCCAAATTTTCCTTTTCAAAACATTCCTCTTCTTAGGACTTCCCGTATTTAGTAGTGTCGGGTCTTGTCATAAGTCTATAGCGTCAAAACTTCGTCGATCCTACATCACGAGTTTCATCCCCATCCCAGTCCGCCTTATTTGTCAAGGCACGGCCCACCTGCGTAGGACGAACTCCTACAAAGGGAAGCCCGTTTACACATTCGAGTCCAAAGTCTGGGGAATTCTCACGTGGATCTTCCTTTGAACGAGACTAGGCCCACTTTGCCAAATCCTAAGGAAAGCCCACCGTCCACGAGTCATCCGTCTAGGTGTCCTTTCCAAGTCATTCCCTTTTCAGGCTTTTCCTCACTCGGGGGTTACCCTTCAGCAGAGCGAACAATCACGGTTGCTCTAAGGGTCATGTCTTGCACGTGTTGTCTCACGTACCCCGCTTTTGAGTCACTTAGATGTCACATCATCTGGGTCATATCAGAGTCCTTAGTCTCACCTGGGGGCTATTCTCCGACGGAGCGATTAATCATGGTCACTCCGAGAATCGTACCCTATACGTTTGTCTTAGGAGAGTCTAACCTGAGTCAAACCGAGTTATCTTTCCTCCCGCACTATTTCCTACGCCTGGTGTATCTGGGTTCCGAAGCAACTTTACTGATTACGCGGTATTCTTACAGACAGGTCACCGGTAATCAGACGCCAGAAAATGCAAGAAACCTTGGACCAACTGACCGCCTCACTAGCTAAGACGGAGGCCCAACTAACAGCCATCAGGACCGACCAAACCGCCATTGCCACCCGTTTGAGTGCCGTAGAGCAAGGGATTCCTAAGGTCGGGAATGAAACTACTGGGCTTTTGCTGAACTGGTCAGTGCAGTCCGCAAACTGGAAGAACAGGTCCATTTGTCGACAAATAACTCGATCCATACGGAAAATGCTCGTTCCTATTCGCCTCTGAATGACGAGCTACCCGCCAACCTCAACCTTACGGGCATACCGATGTTTGAGGGTACTGAAGACCCGGTTCATCACATTCGGGCTTTCAAGGAGTTCATGGCTGTCAAGGGGGTGAAATCCACCATGTTCAAGCACTTGTTTGCTTCTTCCCTCGAGAAGCACCCGAAAGCCTGGTACTACAGGCTTGATTCCAAGAGGTACAAGACTTGGGATGATGTGGCAACAGAGTTCGCTCGGAATTACGCCAATAATACCGAGATCCAGACCATGATGCGTACTCTAGAAGTCATGGCCCAGGAGCCCAAAGAAGGCTTCACCAAATACCTCCAACGCTGGAGGGCTGAAAGCGTGAAGCTGGTGGAGAAGCCCAATGAAAAAAATTTAGCGGAGGCCTTTGTCAAGAACCTCCTCCCTTCCTACCGGGTCCATCTCCGGTATGCTATCATACCCAACTTCGCTACTTTAACTGGAATGGGCACTAGGATTGAAGATGATCTTCGACATAATGAAGATCTGGGTGAAGCTTCTACTGAAGGCTATACTGGACATCAACTTGAGTCCTTAGAAGCCGACGATTAATGACAACATCATCCGAGAGTCCAGATTTGATTTAAAGTCCAAGTCTGAGTCTGAGTCTAGGATGTTCTATTTCAAAGTCAAAGTCAGAGTCAGAGTCAGTTGTATTCTGTCCTCTTTTCCAAAATTCAATAAGATCAGCTTTCAATATTCTTTCTCATATATACTTTCCTTATGTGTTTCCGAGAACATGATGAACACCATCATACACTGTGAGCACATGCACGTGACTATTATAGGCACATCTATAATGACTGCAGGAAATCGAGACCCGTGTTTTCCTTTACCTGTTCCATGTCTGGTATAGAAAGCTACAAAACTACCCTTACCAGGAGCGGTATCGAATCCTATGACAAATCTAGGTAGTCTCCAAGTTTGGGTTCAAGACGGGAGGCAAGCCCATTTCCCACAATAAACACCCATCCAATAAGACTGAGCAATCCCTACCTTAGGTGTTAGTCTGACCAACAGAGCAAATAGAAAAAAGATGGACAAAAGAAAATCGAAAGTCCAAGAGAAAAAAAGGAAAAGGCCAAAACAAAAAAAGCAGACCATCATAAAAAAAGGCATCCATGACCAAGGTTAAACGGTCAATCCAAGTGAAGAATCCCAAGACCGGGGCTAAGAGGTCAGCCAAAAAAATATTCAAGAACCCATGACCGTAGTGAAAACGGTCAATTCAAAATTATCAATACTCATACCATCAAAAAGGGGGAAAAACAACCAAGTTGGTCAAACACCACATCTAGCCTTCCCACATTACAACCCTCAAGACCTTCTCGAGACCTAGGCTAGAGACAGCCCAGAATTTTGAGGATTCAAGCTCCATAGGATACCCTAACCATTAGGGTCGGACATGGAAATCAGATCCCGTGCATTATCAAACCTACCTCGATCGAAGTTCGAGTCATTTTTACTCGCTTCCCCTTTTCTACCACATTATAATACCTTACCCTCAAAGCCTTAGCTCCACAAAATCGAGCTCCAGATGTCAAAACATCAAAGCCACTTACGATCTAGCTCCACATTTTCAAAAACATCCAAACCAGTTACCATCCTCAAACATGAGAACTCAAGTTGCAGTCGGCATAGAACATGCCCAAATAGTTCACACCACCTCTGGGGGCTATCCCAGAGAACGCTCACAGTCACATGATCAACATCCTAACTATTCTAGCCCTTTGATCAAGGCATCATTGGGAATACACCTAGCTTACACCATCGTTATGTCTAGTTACACACAAAGCCCTAATAAACTAGGCACCATAATATATCTTTCAATGCACTGAACTACGGCATGGATTGATTTCACCACACGTGAATACGTAGGAAGCCTTTCAACAGAGGCACAACCACCCACATTGACACACATTCAAAAAGCACCATCATTCCTGACACGACACTGTCATGTTCTCAATAGCTAGCTTTGTCATTTTGGGGGCTTCTCCTAGGCAGAAGTTCTCCATCCATTCACATAATCCAAATACTTTCAAAGACTAGCCTTCTTTCTATAGTGTGTCCTAGTACTCGGCCCAGTCGAAAACAAGAATCTGTTAGAGACTTGAAACAACACCTACTTTGGGAATATACCCCGAAAACAAAAAAATCCAAAAGAGCACCAGTCTACGGCATTGCTACTACTAAGCCCTGTCATACAGAAACAGTCTCATTCCAAGAATTTGACCATGTTGCCACTCACCTAGGCTACGGAATAGCGCAACTTAAGAGTCTTGTTAGGTGGCCCACCCCCTACCGAGTCACGGTTCAACCCTTAGAGAGTCCGGTCGTGTCTGTCAAATCGTCCTGTCGCGTCCAAAGTCGAGTCTGTCGATAAGCCTCTCTTCAAATTCTCACTTTAAAATTTGCAAAACTTAGTCATTTGAGAAAATTCTTTTCGACAAGGTCAAACTTCAGTTTTATCCCTTTCAATTTTGAAAATCTATCTCCTAGCACGTGAGTTGCTTTCAGAACTTCAATTTCAAAATGAAGCAAAAATCATTTTTCCCAGCGCAAGTCAGTCTATAGATGCTAAATGCATTTCCTGTATGCTATCTTGCTGTCTGCAATATTTGCGGTTTTTGCCTATATATCTAACATTTCAGGTACCATTTTGTGCTTCCCAAAGGAACATCACGTTTTTACTTCCCCAGCGTGAGTCGGTGTTTCGCCTAAATGTTACATACGAATTGCTATGTTTCGGCATCATACAGGTACACCCAGACTCGAGAAGGAAGTCTCCTCGCAAAAACTCCCCAGTGGAAAGCCCAGGTGACATTTCTACTAAAGAATTGGGATGTGTCTGCGAACGGACACACCCATAGCTTCCTATGCAAGCTCTCGCGCAGCTCCAAGATGGGATGTGACTGCAAACGGGCACACCTAAGGCTTCTTAGGCAAGTCCCCATGGAATCTTTAGCATCCACTCAGGTATGATTTCTATCTTATGGCTGGCGAGCCCTTTTACGCAAGTCTAATGGACTATAAACGACCCGATCGGAAGTCTGCCAGGTTTTAATCCTTAATTGACCTGGTAGCTACTCTGACTTTCGCCTTGTCCAAGCCTCAGTCAGAGTGGGGGCTCTGTAGACACTCATATTTTGACCGCCAGGTGTCTATAGCAGTTTCCAAAAAACACCCGATGATATGCGATGATCGGACGTAAACATGACTTAATACACTCGATTTTGGACTCGGAATCAATAGTAGTTGGCACGAGCTTTTAGCGGAGTAAAAATCTCACAAAACAGACCTCAAATCCAGGCCCAGTGGGTCATTTTCAGTCAAATGAGACTAATTTGGGTCAAAACCGACACCAAGGGCAAAACCGTCTTTTAGCAACCGGGTCAAACCCCGGTCAAAGACGTTTCCGAGACATAAAAATCTGTCACGCCACTTCAAAAATCTGACTCGAAGTCAAATACTACACAAATATCAGCTCCAAAGTCGGAATCCTACTCCATCTAAACCGGGTGTTTCTTCCCATGCAAGTAACCTTTTCCTATCCAAAGACAGAATCCCACTTCATCTCAACCGGTTGTTTTCTTCCTTTGTAAGATATCAATCTCCTATCCCAAGTCGGTATTTCATCCTATAAATACCCCACCCTTGCACACACAATTCATACACACAATTCCCGACATCAATTACAACATCAACACAACAATTCCAATCCCGACACACAAGTTACAACCCGAAATTCCAGCAATACTAGGCATATTATATTCCAATCTTTCATCTAGAAATCCTATAGGATTCCCGACCATTCACAACCCAAAATTCTAGGCAATTTTAGGCAAACCGTATACAAACCCGAGAGCAAAACTCGCCAAATCCCTAACCATACACACCATAACTCACCTATATACATCTTAACGCTCCCGCACCTAGGCCGCTACTACGAGTCCGTTTTCGAGATAATCAAGCATGTAGGTTGAGGGTGTTACAAATCCCGACTTCTCCCTTTTCTTCTCTTTCTCTCGTCCGTCTGTCTTTTTATACGGGTCGTCGTCACGTCTTTTCTTTTTTATTTTCTCGTTTCTAATATCGATATTATCGAACTATTTTCAATAAAGAGTCGTCCCTAAGGATTCGATATCGACTCTATAGTCAAATATCGGATCTAAAGGAATCAATCATCAAATCATGTTAAGCATAATACCGTTGAAGCCGAGTAATTACGATATTACAACGTGGAGGAATTATTTCGTCTTAACAACATTCAAAACGATTTTTTAAACAACTTTTTTTTACTCCACTCTAAATATTCGATATTGATTCTATAATCAAGCATCGAATATTACGAGTATCAATATTTAAGGTCGAGTATAAATTATGCCATATCTGTACGCGATTTAACAAAAGAGTCGGTTTTCTAAAAAATCTCGAGAGCAGTCCGCCATACGAGTCGCACACGTCCTGTGCGAGTCGCATGGCCACGCAAGTCGCGCCCTCCTCGGGCGGGTCGCGTGGGCCCCTGAAAATCGCAACCCTGAAAAGCTATTCCGTCTTAATTCTTCAAACGTCTTCTTTTTTTTAAAAACAATGGGCTTTTCGGCATATTTCAAGTCTAGATAAATATTTTCTTGACCTCGTTCAGCGCGTGCTTAAGCCATCACGTGTCACAAACTTTTCAAAATCATTCATGTCGTTGCATTATATTTACATCTTTTATTCAATTTACAAATCGTTACTAACCTGTTTGCTCATGTTTTTAGCGATCTTTTCATTGTTTTGTTTTATTATACTAAAACAAACTTCGCATGCTAAAACACTTTGACGTTAATTTTAGATGCATTAAATCGACCTAGCAACCCATTCAATATTCGCATGTTTAGTCAAAACACTCTTTGCATATCATTCAACCGTCGAACTAACGCGCGTACACCAAAAACGAACGATATCTTAGTAAAGGCTGTTAAGTGCGGGCGGGGTTGGGTGTTCTTTGTGAACTTTCCAACACGTACCCTCACCCCTTACTCAGAACCATGGTTTCCGGATGTCCGAATCCATTGGCATACGAGAGTCATTCAATACCCGATTACCGATAATGTCGGTATCGGTATCGCAATGCTAAGGCACGAACCCAATAAACTCTGAAATCGGAATGGGCCGTACTTTATGCACGGCCCACTACGACATAGAGTCGGTTCGAACGGGCCCGAACTCCCACAAAGTTCTGTGGCGACTCCTACTTCGATTTAAATTTCAACTCGAGATCCATCTCACATGAGATTCATTTGCCTCCCCAAACCCGCGCGTGGCCGCGTCGGGGTGGACCTATGTCATGTCCACACATCTACGTTCTCGTGTTAGTACTATACCATAGTGTCAGCGGTTCTAAACAAAATTTCTATCATTTTCTATGTAAGTAAGATTGGTTAATGTTTACTCGACCGGAGATACATGACAAAAAGTTCAAAACTAAGTATGAAGGTAAGGTTAGTTAAAACAAGAATCCATGAAACAAAGTGAAAGTCATAAGAATTAGAAAGGGTGTGAATGATTATGACAATTTTATTAATAGAATGACATAGCACTCTATCTTAGATCTTCTCTTTAGATGATAAGAGGAAATGAAGTTGGTATTTGCCAAAAAGAAATTTTAAAATCAAGCTGGGTTTTGGAGAGTATATGTGAAAGTGAAAATCAATTGTATGAGGTTCAAATTTCTCAGATAAATGAATAAAATTGTGATAGGTTGATTCAAAGAATATATAGTAGATCAATAGGTTGATTGAAAGTAAAACATAATTCAAGACAAATTGGTTAGGGTTGAAGGTTGAATTGAGTCTTTTTAAGAAATTATAATATGAAGGGTAAAAATGTCACCATGAATTTAGGAAATCAATAGGATAGGAACAAAGGATTATCATGATGATCAATTCAAGAAATGTCTTAACTTGGTGAATGAACGAGAATGATATTCAATCACAAAAAGTGGAGATAATATGAAATAGTTTGGTTTAAGTAAACGGGTCAATAACTGAAAGGTTGAAGGTTAAAGCTGAAGGTAAAACTCGGATTAACTGGTTTTGAAAATGAAGGAAGTAATAGAATACATAAAACTTGAAGATGTGGTCGGAGGTATTTAATGAAAAATCAATGTAGGGTTCAATCTTTGAAATATAGCTGAGGATAACACATGATCTCCGATCTACGAGGTAGGTAATTAAAGTTTCTGTTAGGTCTAAGTCAACATCTAGTTAGGATTTGAGGAATAATACACTACACGCGTCAGCACATACTTAATCTTCGTGTGTGGTCCATCTTGACAACTTAACTTGACTTGATTCTTCAACGTGATTCAGTTTAAGTTAGCTCCTACAGTTGATTTGGATAGGCCTTCATTGATGTTCCACAATGCGGCCGTCCAGGTCTTGAGCGGCTGATGACTCTGAATGTCAACGTCTTCCTTCTTAGTCATCGTATGGATCAAAAATAATTTAAACTAGTCAATAGGCTAAAGGTTAGATAGTCAATTTACAAACAATTATGCAGATAGCATGCCAACAGTTATACAGGTAGATATCGTAGTCCCCTTAATGACAATTCTACCCCAATAAATTATTTGATAGGATCCTAATTGTTTCTAAGTGAATCTCTCATTTTAGTGATCTAATATTGTATTAATATTTTAGTAAGTCTACCCAGGCGCGCTCCTCGTTAGGTAAATGAAGTTCAATCCTCACTTACAGTCACAAGGTCGCTCTGATACCAACTGTAACAACCCGGATTTTCGATGACTTAAAATAATAGATAATGCGGAAAATTATCTAAGTCATTTAATTAAATTATATCAGAGTGTAAATAAATCTGGATCGCTACGGATCCTTACAACAAACGACTATTAATTACATAGTCTTGATTCACTTAGTACAGAATACAAATTGTATTTTAATTTCTACAAACATATTATTAAATCTCTCGCTCGATTCCCCAACGTCTTAGACCTTCAAAAAAAATAATACAGTGGACGCTGAGCGGGACAGCAACCAAGTCGTTCATCTAACATCACCTCGAACACATAAGACAATCATGTGAATAACAAATAATATGCTTACAAAAATATTAAAGGATATCACGTGACAGATAGTTTCCTTTAACTCAATTAACCAACATGTGAGGTGATGAAGACGGTAAAGTTTAAAAGATGGGACATTGGCAGCCATTTGATTTTAAAATCATTTTTCACGTAAACAGAGAATAAACACACGAGTCGTGGCTCCTAGTATCACCGCTACACCCTATTGGCTTGCATCTCACCAATAGAAGTAACCGTGTTACCGACTCGTAGACCGAACCGATCTTATGAGGTTTACATCTCACTCATAAGGCTCAATTGGGCCCGAACTTCTATTGTATTATACGTTTATTCAAACGGGGCTCTGGGCTGAAATGAAAACTGATGATTACATTCTCTGCATCACCAAGAGAGAACCCGCAGTTTTCAGAATCCTGTTCTGCCCCCGCTACCTAGGTGGTAATACTGATCAAGTACTTGTCTATATGTGCGCCACATACCCTACGCAGACTCTTGAACCGCAGCTCTCACTGCCGTAGGACGACTACCTTAAACACTAGGTCGACTCTCGGACCGCAGCCTCAGAGTCTGCTTTTCATTACAAGTGCAGTCGAAACACCACGCATGGTAGGATCCAACACAAGCTATTCGTCCCAGACTCGCATCGTAAACCTTATATAAAAGTCGCCCGTGAACAAGTAGTATGTACTTTATTTGGTGACCTTCAATAATTGGTCGGACTCATTTGAAACAGTCAAATCCTCAAATACTTACTTTCAGTGTGACAACGTTTTACTTTAATCCTCAAGTGTCACCCGAAACATTATATCCCAAATATCGTATAATATTTTTAAAATAGTAAATTCTTTTAAATGAAGTTTTATATGAAAATAAAATTGAAGTATAATAATAATAAAATATTATTTTAAAATTTATAGTTTCTGAAAAATATAGAAGTTTCTGAAAAATATAAATTAAGTCGTACTTAATCGATCTACAAAATTTGACGTAAAATCATTTTTAAATATTTATCAATGTCGTGTAAAAATTTTGTAATAAAATAAATTCATTTATTATAGAAAAATGAAATTCATTAATCTTTACCTATATAAAAATAAAAATAATAAGTGAGTTTTATTAAAATAAAACATTTTGCAAGTTACTAATTTACTCTATTATTATAATATATAAACAATTGTAAAAGTACTAAAGAATATTAAAAATATGACCAAAATTACAATTATACAAAATATAAAGTACATAGAATAAACATACATTGCAAATAGAAGTAAATAAATAAAATACAATGAAAATGATATACGTAAATTTTATTAATTTAATTTCTTTTATTCATTTTCTCAATTTTTCATATAGATAGAAATGTACAGGTGATAAATAAATAAATTAATTAAACAAGTGATAATTTAGTCGAGTTGAATTTAGTCGTAAATAAATATATAACCCAAATAAAATATCACGTAACATTTTTTTTATATACACATAAGTAATTTAGTCATACAAATAAGCCTAAATATTTAAATAAACAATTTATTAAATTACTAACATAATCTTTTATATATTAAAGCTGAAGAATTTGGAGGCACCATATTCACCCACCTCAGCAATCTACTTGGCAATGATATGACGCTTACGTGGCGCTTATGTGGACAACCAATATATCTTCTCCAATACACCATAGAAAATATAACTGTCATCAACTCCCCACTACCACACTATACATATCATTTATTATTATTATATAAAGCTGCAACATTTAGAGCCTCCATATTGCGCCACGTAGGATTATGACTTAGATGATGAGGTGGATCTTATGTGTCGGCTGATGTGGCAACTTATGTGGCAAGTTAATAACCTCGATTTCTGCCTATGACTGTCATTTGTTGTACGGTTACTCAATAAAAAAACAGAAGTTATACAACTTCAACTTCTACTGCCTAACTGCTCATTCCCACTCCCCCTAAAATAAACTGCTCATCCCCTCCCAAATAAACTACCCTATCAACATCCATATTTGCCGGATTTCCCCTCTTATATGGTAATAACCCCTCTTTCTTTTCCCAAATTTCCCCATCCTCTAACCTCCATATAAGAAACCAGTAAATAATCCTATCAACATCTCTTCCAAAGCCAACGACAAAGAACGAAACCACAAACCACCGATCACTCATAGCCACAAACCACCGATCATCACCTTTCCTTGACCATCACCTATGCATTTGAGGTATATCTACACCTGCCAGCAGCGATCATACTAGAAGGTGCACGATGATGGACATGTTATGCTGATAGGAAACGAAACTTTCGATAATTTCATTGAACAAGTGACAAGGTGTATTAAAATTTCTTGAATTGTATTAAAATTGTGCAATAATTTGTGTTTTTCTTATATGGGTATTATTTCATTTATTGGGTAGTTAATTTATTTTGCTTCAAAAAGGTTCCGTCTTTCTTAAACCCTACTATTTTAATTTCTTGAATTACATTGAAAGAGTACATTAATTTGTGCATAATGTTTCATTTTTGGGTAATTGATGAAATTAATTATTGTTTCTTGATTAATTGATGATTTTGTAGGTTTTGGCCACCTCATTAATCAAATCAAGATCATATGCAGAGTAATTGATACAACAATCAAAGATTAATAATAACACCGAGTTCTTCCAATATCATCAAGTCGGGGCAACCGTTTACCGCCACCATCACGACACCCGCACTTCAGCCACCACTGTTTACCGTCACTACCCTCAAAAACTCCAACCCAAACTTCTACACCATATTAGAGGATCAGAGATAAAACCCGAGTTCTACCACCATTGAATCCATCACCTGCACCGACAGGCATCACCACAGATCACCTCACACCTCCGTCTATTCGCATCTGTCCAATTCAAAATTGGATTTTTATGGGGTAAATATCTACGGTGGTGATGTGGTAAATCGGTGGTATTAGGGGATCAAAGAAAGTTAATGAAGGTGATGGGTTTAGTTGTGATTTGATGAAAGGTGGAGGTGGTGGTTGCAAGTGGTTATGTTGGTGGAAGTGGTGGTTTTTCGATGGATGTTGGTGTTTGCCACTGCTTGGATGAAAGAGATTAAATTACTAACATAATCTTTTATATATTAAAGCAGAAGAATTTGGAGGCACCATATTCACCCACCTCAGCAATCTACTTGGCAATGATATGACGCTTACGTGGCGCTTATGTGGACAACCAATATATCTTCTCCAATACACCATAGAAAATATAACTGTCATCAACTCCCCACTACCACACTATACATATCATTTATTATTATTATATAAAGTTGCAACATTTAGAGCCTCCATATTGCGCCACGTAGGATTATGACTTAGATGATGAGGTGGATCTTATGTGTCGGCTGATGTGGCAACTTATGTGGCAAGTTAATGACCTCGATTTCTGCCTATGACTGTCATTTGTTGTACGGTTACTCAATAAAAAAACATAAGTTATACAACTTCAACTTCTACTGCCTAACTGCTCATTCCCACTCCTCCTAAAATAAACTGCTCATCCCCTCCCAAATAAACTACCCTATCAACATCCATATTTGCCGGATTTCCCCTCTTATATGGTAATAACCCCTCTTTCTTTTCCCAAATTTCCCCATCCTCTAACCTCCATATAAGAAACCAGTAAATAATCCTATCAACATCTCTTCCAAAGCCAACGACAAAGAACGAAACCACAAACCACCGATCACTCATAGCCACAAACCACCGATCATCACCTTTCCTTGACCATCACCTATGCATTTGAGGTATATCTACACCTGCCAGCAACGATCATACTAGAAGGTGCACGATGATGGACATGTTATGCTGATAGGAAACGAAACTTTCGATAATTTCATTGAACAAGTGACAAGGTGTATTAAAATTTCTTGAATTGTATTAAAATTGTGCAATAATTTGTGTTTTTCTTATATGGGTATTATTTCATTTATTGGGTAGTTAATTTATTTTGCTTCAAAAAGGTTCCGTCTTTCTTAAACCCTATTATTTTAATTTCTTGAATTACATTGAAAGAGTACATTAATTTGTGCATAATGTTTCATTTTTGGGTAATTGATGAAATTAATTATTATTTCTTGATTAATTGATGATTTTGTAGGTTTTGGCCACCTCATTAATCAAATCAAGATCATATGCAGAGTAATTGATACAACAATCAAAGATTAATAATAACACCGAGTTCTTCCAATATCATCAAGTCGGGGCAACCGTTTACCGCCACCGTCACGACACCCGCACTTCAGCCACTACCGTTTACCGTCACTACCCTCAAAAACTCCAACCCAAACTTCTACACCATATTAGAGGATCAGAGATAAAACCCGAGTTCTACCACCATTGAATCCATCACCTGCACCGACAGGCATCACCACAGATCACCTCACACCTCCGTCTATTCGCATCTGTCCAATTCAAAATTGGATTTTTATGGGGTAAATATCTACGGTGGTGATGTGGTAAATCGGTGGTATTAGGGGATCAAAGAAAGTTAATGAAGGTGATGGGTTTAGTTGTGATTTGATGAAAGGTGGAGGTGGTGGTTGCAAGTGGTTATGTTGGTGGAAGTGGTGGTTTTTCGATGGATGTTGGTGCTTGCCACTGCTTGGATGAAAGAGATGGGTTTGTGGGTGAGTGAAATAAGGGTATTTTAGGGATTTAGAATTTTTAATTCACTTAAGAGTCGAAAATCATGTAAAAGGATATATACATTAAAGTGTGTAAAAAAAATGTGGTCGTTAATTGTAAAATACGCAAAGTAGTAGTGGTAATTGTAATTTTTCCTAACATTTAGATGTGTTTTTTTTGTATATTATGTTGAATTTCACTCTAGACTGATGATTATGCTTTGTAACACATCTATATAAAAATATAAAAAGGCAAGTTGGGTAGTTAGTTGTGTAGTTAATTGAATGACATGTGGAAAGTTGAGTAGTTAGTTGTGTAGTTAATTGATCTATCTATATAAATATATAAAAAGGCAAGTTGGGTAGTTAGTTGTGTAGTTAATTGAATGACATGTGGAAAGTTGAGTAGTTAGTTGTGTAGTTAATTGAATGACGTGTGACATTATTTCAATATAACTTGAGGTTTGGTGAATCAAGAGAAAGTAAGAAGTAAAATAAAGTTAATAAACTTAGATGCAAATTTTTTTATGTTGTACGAGTAATTGCCAATTTTTATCCCTTTGTTTTTCCGTGCCCAAACTTTTCTATTGTACTACCCCTTAAGTCCCACACTACTACTACTCCGTATATATACTTTCACTTTAATTATTAACTTTTCCTCTGCACGGTAAACAAATTAGCGCTATAAATTTATTTCAATCATGAGAAAACTAGCTAATTGAGAATTTTTAAGTAAATACTCCATATATTATATTGTCTTTCTCTCCATCATGTATTTTACTTTTATATTATTTGTCAGAAATATTTTATTTAAATATAAATAAATAATAGAGATTGAGGGAAGACAATATTTGTTCACCCAACGAAATTTAACAAGTAAATGGCGTTACGTTCTTCAATATTTTTCTTCCCCTTTTTTTTCCTTTTTTTTGACGATTTAGATGCTCAAGCAAGAATGAATAGCATTTTGGCGTAACCGATCCAAGTTATACTAAGTACGTAGTATATAATTTGCTTCATTTGACCGTAAAATTTTATAATACATTTATGAACGAGTACTAAGGAAGAATACGACTTTGCAAATGATATTAGATCTCAATTGTGCTTGAGGAGTTGAGGATCTGTAAAACAAAGTAGTCTTTTGTCATGTATGACACATAAGTACTAATTAAGAATTTCTTTTTTGGATTTATATCATCCAAAATTTGGTTTAAAATTAAATTCTTAGCAGCGTTTCTTCGTCATCAATAAGTTTTAATTTTAATGTATTAGATACATGTGAAAAAATGTTGCACATTAAGTATTAATTGAATTTTTTTCTAGATAATTATCGCAGTGGAGAAATTCAGAAATAGATGACTTCAAATTTTTTCTATTGGTTAAATGGTTTTTGCGGATGGGTATAGAGTACTGAGGATCAACATAAAACATTTTTTGGTATTGTAATAAATTTATATCACGGTTAATAGTAATTTTTTTGTATCATATACATATATGAGGTATTTCGTCTTACGACATGTATGAATATCAATTTAATAATTAAGTTTAAATTTTTTTCAACAAAAATCATTAATATCAAACAAGATACTGTAGTTATAATAACGAGATAAAATTGAACAAGGTTCTAGACATCCCGTGAATTTCACGGGACACAAAACTAGTTTTTTTTGGAAAACTACCCCATTATACATCAATAAAAAAAACTGCATCCCATCTTTTAATTGGTGTCAACTCTCTTTCTCTCCCCATCTCATCAAAACATCAATTAAAAAAATTATCTTCTCTTTCTCTCCCCATCTATTGTCGTCTACCCGTTTGCACGCTCGACAAGGATTAAAAAAAATTAGTCCTCCATTGTTGAATTTTGGAGGTATCCTCTTCAGATTGATTTCTTCAATCTCCTCTTAGTTTGGCGGGATCTTGGAGGTTTGTTTCCTCATCTATTTTATTTCCTTTGTTATTTAGTTTCAACTTTTTGTTTGATTTATTCTTTTGGCTAAGCAATTATTGATTATTTTACTGCATTCCCATGATTTAGTTTATTGCTTGATGACTTTGATATCATGCACAGTTTTGAAATTTATAATGTCCGTGTTTGATTTGTAACACAATGTAACTATATATATTCAATTTTGGACTGTATTGCTCACTTTTTGGTTTCTGATGATGTGTTTTTAGTATTTTAATTAGGAGTTGAATTTTGACAGTCTATTTTCATGTCCTCAGACCTCACCCACATATAGCAGCCTCCGTATTACTAGCGTATGCAGTATGCAGTAGAGGAAGACGAGGTAGTGGAGGAGACGTCGTAGGAGTTTGTTTCTTCTTGGTTATCGAATTTCGTTTGTTGATGTTTGTAAATGATTCTTTGTTAAGCTTAAAGTTTAGAATTTCGCAATCAAATTGTGCTTCATTTTGGATTTTAGTTTTTGATTTGTGTGATTTGATTTTTTTTCTTCATATTTGTTCGGGTTAAAAATTTGCACTTTCGGAATGCAACGTGGCATGCTACGAGTGGACGGTCAAAGGGTCATAAGTCAAAGGTCAATAACAAAAAGGTCCACGGTCTACGGATGAAAGTCAAGATCGAAGACTAAAATACGGAAGTCAAAAATAGTCAAAGACCGTCAAGTCAAGCAAACCCGGGGTAATATAAGATGACGGGTAGAACAAAACATAAGAGTAAACAAACCATGGGCCACTTAAATCAAACAGGCCCAACGAACAAGAAAAGGGACTCAGCCCATATAAAGAGGAGGAAGCAACAGTTGTTGCACCTACAGAGGAGGAAACCCTCCTGAAGACCAGGAGATAAATGAGGAGAAGAATATAACTGCTAAGGAGGATGCAACGGCTAAGGGAGGATTAAATACCAAGATCTTAAGCAATAAAAGAGAAGATTGAGGGTTTGACCGTAACTGCCATAACGGTCCTGGAGCATTGAAGAGCAATTATGGCTCCACATTGAAGAGCAATTAAGAGGGGAATCCTAAGGAGGGAGGCCACATATAAAAGGAGGAGGAGGAAGAAGGAAGGTGGCATCCCAGCACACCAACTCCAACACACACAACACCGAAACTCTAGCAATTATCTATAGATAAAACATTCCTATTTGTATTCTCTTCTTCATCCTTTTTCCATTCATAGTGAAACTTTGGTGGGATTCCGACTCCCCCCGCGGTTTTTCCCACATCGGGTTTCCGCGTCACCAAACTTTGTGTGTCGTTATTTTCTTTCGTTGTTCCTCGTTCTCTAGTTTTATCTCGATTTCACCGACCCGTAGTTATAGGACGATTGCTTTGACCCGCAACTTAAATCGTAGACCCGGTAAATTTTTTACCAAAACAATTAAATCGTAGAAACCCTGCAGAAGGACAACCAAGATATCAAGGCTCGGATCTCGGCAGCAGACAAGACCCCAGTTGCATCGCTCCAGATGTCACCAGAGATGATGCCTCTGATGCCCAAGGGAGAACCCAGCACCCGTAGGGAATCAGCAGCTGGCAGGAAGACCACCAGAGAGGTCCCTTCAGAGTTGGTCACCAGACTGGAGCTAGGATTGGCTCCACCATGCCCGGTTATTGAACCCAAGGGTTGGGTTACTTGACCTATGGCCCCACACCCGGCAAATCTCCTACCGCAGGTAACTTTCTCTCCAACATCGAAAGTCGAGAGACTAACTCACTATCTTCTGCAGGCACCCCTGTCCACCAGACGCCAGGATGGCAATTTGTAACTCCACCAGAGATGACCACCTTATCCAACAACCAGCCCTCTGGAGGAATGTGGACAGCGCCTACCCTCAACCAGCAGGCGTCAGAGTGGCAGCCCAGATCCGTGACAGCAGCAGCACCTTTACCTCCTCCTCCTAGCAGTCAACACCCTGGAGGACCTTATGCAGGGAGTACTCCTTTCAACTTTTCTCCTCCTGTCTCTAACCCTCTTGCAGGTATAATCAGCACAGCAGATCAGCAACACCAGGAATTGAAGGAATTGAGGGACCTGATCAACAAGATTCCTGGAATGCCACGCACCCTGGAGAGAGCAGCTAGGGACAGCTATGCAGATTCACCCTTCATCGACGATCTAGCCTGTGTTGCTGTACCCAAGGGCTTCATGCCACCAGCCATGACGCTTTATGATGGCACTGCAGACCCCCTAGATCACATCAACCAGTACAAACAGAAGATGATGGTGGTGACCGCTACGGAGCCCCTGAAGGAAGCCTGCATGTGCAAAGGGTTTGGCTCCACTCTGTCAGGAGCAGCCCTCCATTGGTTCGTCGGTCTGCCTAACCGAAGCATCACCTCCTTCGCTGACCTGGTCAATGCCTTCAACCAGCAGTTCGCCAGCAGCAGAAAACCAGAGAAGCAGACCAGTGATTTGTATCGGGTAGTGCAGAAGTTCGAAGAATCTACACGTGACTTCCTCAACAGATTCAACAAGGAGAAAGTCACCATCCCCAGATGTGATGTGCCTACCGCCATAGAAGCCTTCCGCCAAGGGCTCCACCAGGATTCTGACCTCTATAAAGACCTCACAAAGTACCCATGTGCCACATTCGAGGATGTGCAGACCAAGGCGATGGCAGCCATCAGGCTAGAAGAAGATTCAGGCCCCAGAAGGGCTGCGTATGGTTATGTCACCAGAAAGGCGCCAGCAGAAAAGAGGGGTGAAAGATCAAAGCCCTATGACAGGAACGTGAGCAAAATTTCCGAGGGGAAAGACTGGAAGGACAATCCAGGATTGCCACCTAAAGTAAGTGAGTATGGGTTTTCTACCAACCTTGATGGGGTGCTCAAGGCTCTGAGGGAGTTAGGGCGCAGAGTCAGGTGGCCCAGAAGATAGGAGTACACCAATGACCGAAGAGACGCCAGCAAGAAGTGCGAATTCCATGACGATATCGGACACCATACCGATGAGTGTGTCCAGCTCAGGAGAGAGGTTAAGTTCCAGTATGATCAGGGGAATCTGGATCACCTCATGTCCAGAAACTCTAGCAGAATAAATGCAGCAGATCAGGTATTGCCTTCTCCACCTCCAATATGTACCAGAATTGTCAATGTGATAACAGGAGGATTGGAGTTATGCGGACTGACCTACTCAGCAGCCAAGAGACATGCCTCTCAGACTAGAGGAGACAGACCCGAGCACTCCTGCAGAATCAGTTGAAAGGATCTTCCAGCTGTCACCTTTGACGAAACTGACGCAGAAGCTACTCCAGAGATGCACCATGACGACTTAATATTTACCCTCTCTATAGGGAATTGCACCGTAAAGAAGATTCTGGTGGACACTGGGAGTTCAGTCAACCTCATCATGCTGAAAACTCTCCAGAACATGGGGTTTAGCGAGAAGGATCTAACGAGGAAGGCGGTTCCCTTAGTGGGTTTTAGTGGTGAGACCAAGCATTCTCTGGGAGAGATCACAATTCCTACCTATGCCGGAGGAGTGAACAAGCAAGTACGGTACCTAGTCATTGATGGACCCTCCACCTACAACGTGATTCTAGGAAGGCCTTGGATTAATGAGATGAAGGCAATCACCTCTACCTACCACCAGTGCTTGAAGTTCCCTACACCCTGGGGAGTGCAGAAGATCAACGGAGACCAAGGAGAGGCCAAGGATTGTTACAGGGTAGCCCTTAAAAAGACGGCGAGCCCCCCAACATAGCAATTACAGAGCCTTCATCTGCCTCTGCAGGAGTACGTAGAGCCACCTCAGGCGGAGTTGGATGAAGTCAACCTGGACAAGCAACATCCAGAGCGAAAAGTGTTAATCGGATCAGAATGCACAGGTAATATCCGCCGAAACCTCATTGAATTATTAAAAACTAACATGGATTGTTTTGCTTGGTCGCATGATGATATGGTAGGTATAGATCCGAGCGTTATCACTCACAGGCTAAGCGTGGACCCAAGCTACAAACCAGTCCAGCAGAAGAGAAGGAAGTTTTCTCCAGAGAGAAATCAAGTCATAAATCAGGAGGTGGACAGTCTGCTGGCTGCTGGAAAAATCAGGGAGGTGAAGTACCCAGAGTGGTTATCTAACGTGGTGGTGGTCCCAAAGAAGAATGGCAAGTGGAGGGTGTGCGTCGATTTCACCGACTTAAACAAAGCATGCCCGAAAGATCCATTCCCCCTACCACATATAGATGCCATGGTAGATGCTACAGCAGGCCACGAGATGCTAACCTTTCTTGATGCATGGAGTGGGTACAACCAGATCAAGATGCATCCAGCAGACCAGGAGAAGACAGCCTTCAGGTCTGAGAGAGGTATATATTGTTACAATGTAATGCCTTTTGGTCTGAAGAATGCAGGTTCCACCTACCATAGACTAGTCAACAAGATGTTCAGGAGACAGATTGGGGACACTATGGAGGTATATATTGACGACATGGTCGTCAAGTCAAAGCAATTTTCGCAACATACAACACACTTGGAGGATACCTTCAACACCCTGAGGGAATACAAGATGAAGTTAAATCCTTCAAAGTGCACATTTGGAGTGTCATGTGGGAAGTTTCTGGGGTACATGGTGACCCAGAGGGGAATTGAAGTTAGCACAGAGCAGATCAAGGTCAACCTCCAGCTGGAATCCCCACAGAAGGCAAGAGACGTGCAAAGGCTGACTGGAAGAATTGCTGCTCTGAGCAGATTTATCTCCAGGTCTTCAGATAGATGTTGGCTGTTCTATGATGTCCTGAAGAAGGCCCAAAGGTTCGATTGGACAGCAGAGCACGAGAAGGCGTTCAGCGACCTGAAGCACTACCTCAGCACTCCACCTCTGCTGTCAAAACCAGAACCTGGAGAACCACTCTTCCTGTATTTATCAGTAACCGAGGTAGCAGTCAGAGCGGTATTAGTACGTGAGCACGAAGGAGCACAATGCCCAGTATATTATGTTAGTAAGTCTCTGCTTCCTGCAGAGACCAGGTACACATCCCTTGAGAAACTCGTACTTGCACTTGTTACGGCATCTTATAAACTTCGACCTTATTTTGAATCACATGCTATTTCCGTAATAACAAATTATCCACTAAAAACTATTATGAGAAAACCTGAGTTATCAGGAAGAATGGCCAAGTGGTCTATACACTTGAGCGGCTTCGACCTGAAATTTGTCCCCAGAACAGCGATAAAGTCCCAGGCGTTAGCAGACTTCGTATCCGACTTCAGCCCAGCACTGCAGACCTAGGCAGAGAAAGACATCCTCCTCCTTGAGGAGGACAAAGGCGAACCGATGTGGAAGCTAAATGTAGATGGCGCCTCCAACATGCGAGGATCTAGAGCAGGATTAGTTCTGAAGTCTCCTCAGGGGGATCTCATAGTCCAAGCAGTACGGTGCGAGTTCCGAACAACAAACAACGAGGCAGAATATGAAGCTCTAATCTTGGGTCTCCAGCTGGCTCTAGACCTCAAAATCAAGCGCCTCGAGGCTTACAGCGATTCCCAGCTAATAGTCAATCACATGAATGGTTCGTATGCAGCTAAGGACTCCAAGATGGTGTCTTACCTTGAAGTGGCAAAGGATCTCTCCCGCAGGTTCGTAGCCTTCTCAATAAACCAAGTCCCTAGGGACCAGAACGTGGAAGCAGACGCCCTAGCCACCCTGGGGGCAACCTTCAAACCAGGCGTAGTTTCCACCATACCCATTGTCCATGTACTGGAGCCAACAGTTTGGACAGGCACACAGGAACACCAGATGCTGAGACAGGAGGACAATTTACCAGACCAGGGATTGCAGTGGCTGCAGGAGGCAGGAGTCTGCAGCACCTCAGCAGAACAAGAAAGAATCCCAGACTGGAGAAAACCCTACCAAGAATGGCTGCAAAACGATATCCTGCCAGCAGACAAGAAGGAAGCCCGGAGTTTTAGGATGAAAGCGTACAGATACACCCTCATTGATGGTGTCATGTTCAAAAGATCAGCCGCTGGACCATACTTGAGGTGCCTAAGCCAGCAGGAGGCAGAGGTGGTTATGCATGACCTCCACAGTGGTGAGTGTGGAAATCATGCAGGGGGCAAGAGTCTATCCAACAAAGCACTCCGCCAAGGTTACTATTGGCCGACAATGCGCAAGGACGCGAGGGAATATGTTAAGAAATGTGACGCCTGCCAGAGACATGCACCGGTCAATCACCAGCCAGCAGAGCCGTTGCACCCAGTAATTTCTCCATGGCCCTTCATGAAATGGGGGATGGATATTGTTGGAAAGTTACCAAGAGCCCCAGGAAACAAAGTTTTTATGTTGGCCATGACTGACTTCTTCTCCAAGTGGATAGAAGCAGAAGCATTCCCTCAGGTGACTGAGAAACAGGTTATATCCTTCATAAAACGTAACATTATCTGCAGGTTTGGCATTCCCTCAGAAATCATCTGTGACAACGGATCCCAGTTTATTGGCAATAAGATGGAGGCCTACTGCGCCAGGTGGAACATCACACTAAGCAAGTCTACCCCCAGAAACCCTCAGTCTAATGGTCAGGCGGAGTCTAGCAACAAAATTGTGATAGACAACCTGAAGAGACGGCTGGAGGAGGCAGGGGGCAGATGGGCAGAAGAACTCCCCTTGGTGCTGTGGTCTGACAGAACTACACCCAAGGTGGCTACAGGACAAACACCTTTCAGTTTGGTCTTTGGTGCTGAGGTGGTCATCTCTTCAGAGGTGAGAGTGCCTACTCATAGATACGGATGCATAACCGAAGACAGGAACCAGGTAGAGATGGCAAGCAGCTTGGATACTATAGATGAGCTCAGGACCGATGCTCAAATAAGGATGGCCTCCTACAGACAAACAGTCGCCAGAAGTTACAACAAGAATGTCAGAGTCAGAATCCTGCAGGAAGGAGACCTAGTCCTCAGAAAAGTCTTCCAGAACACCAGGAACCAGCGAGCAGGAAAGTTCGCTTACAATTGGGAAGGACCCAATCAAATAGAGAAAGTAGTTGGGAACGGAGCCTACCGACTTATGACCATGGAGGGGAAGATCATCCAAAAGCAATGGAACATCGTACACCTAAAGAAATACTTCTTTTGAGTGGGCCACAGCCGCCAGCAATCTGGGCCACTGCCGCCAGAAACATGGGCTACAGCCGCCAGAAACGTGGCATTTATTATGCCAGGTGCACCTCCACCAGAACCCAGGTTTAATCTTTTCAAACCTCGCAAACACGTATTTAAATTTTCCTATCATTCTTCTGTTTTCTTTTCTTTCTTTTAGCAAAATTCAAATTTTTTCCCGCATATTTAAATCAGATAAAATTTTGATTTCCTTTTTACGTGTGTCGACAAAATTCAATTTTCTTTGGCATTAAGGTTTGATTTTCTTATTGCGTACATTTTTGAAATTTAATTCTCTTTCCATATATTTTCGAAATTCAATTTTTTGCTTCCACATATGTCTTCAAATATTGTGTTCCCTATCTTTGCCAAATCTTTGTCAGTTTTCTCAAACTGAGTGCTGGTGACTAATCTGGTGGAGTGTACAATTTCTACAGAGGGCGTGCGTCTATGACTAAGTGCCTACAACCGGGACATTGCAGTCTCCTGCGCCACTTAGCACCCACGCAAAGCGTGGCACCTCCGACTGAGTGGGCAAACTAAACCCCAGGCCACCACTATATCAAAGGTCGACCATACAAACATAAGGCATGCATACAACAGAAGGTAGTTAGACAAAACTACAACAAACGATTACAATCAAACGTAAACAACCACGATCAAAACCAGACGATTACGATCTTCTGTTAAGGCACGAAGTGCCACAAAACACTAACACACTTCGCTCCCCTGAGCAAAGGCGAAGTCATTACAGAATTTTTTGCAAACACTAACAAATCGGAAGTTCATGCCATGCAGGATTCACAAGCCGAAAACAAAGGAAGAGTAACATCACTCCAGCAGAACTTGGTCCACAGCCTGGACATTCTCCTCTGGTGGAGGCGGAACTGAAGCAGATTCTCCTACAGGAACCTGGGTCTCTGATGAACAGCAACAAAATCTCCCCCAGGGTCATCAACGACATCCTGCTGGTCCACGCTCTCTTGCCGATCAGCCTCCTGATCAGCAATGAGAAATCAGCGGACTCCATCAGATCCTCCGCCTTCACATCAGAAAGAGCATCCAGGACAGGCGCCACAGAAAATTCCTCATCCAGTCACTTCTTCTCTACAACCGGATTCCTCCGCCAACAATCTACGAACCAAGTCCAACTCCTTCAGAGAACCTTCTTCTAGCACAGACCTGGGACCAGGAAGTAGCATATGATCCAGGAAAGTCATATCCTCTGCAGACTTACCAAAGCCTTCAGGAAATTTGAGCACCACTTCAGCAGAAACCTCATCAACGGATCTGGAGGCAGAATAAGAGGTAGACTTGGAAAGGTCTGCCACTAGAGGTCCACTTTCTGCAGGAGTAATTTCTGAGAGAGGGGACAGATTACGCCTTCTCCTAGAACCAGCAAGACCAGTTGAAGCTTAGCCAACTGCCTACAACTGAAGCAAACGGAAATTCCCGCCTAAGATGAGCTTAGTCGGAAATTTGGGGGCATTTGTTCGGGTTAAAAATTTGCACTTTCGGAATGCAACGTGGCATGCTACGAGTGAACGGTCAAAGGGTCATAAGTCAAAGGTCAATAACAAAAAGGTCCACGGTCTACGGATGAAAGTCAAGATCGAAGACTAAAATACGGAAGTCAAAAATAGTCAAAGATCGTCAAGTCAAGCAAACCCGGGGTAATATAAGATGACGGGTAGAACAAAACATAAGAGTAAACAAACCATGGGCCACTTAAATCAAACAGGCCCAACGAACAAGAAAAGGGACTCAGCCCATATAAAGAGGAGGAAGCAACAGTTGTTGCACCTACAGAGGAGGAAACCCTCCTGAAGACCAGGAGATAAATGAGGAGAAGAATATAACTGCTAAGGAGGATGCAACGGCTAAGGGAGGATTAAATACCAAGATCTTAAGCAATAAAAGAGAAGATTGAGGGTTTGACCGTAACTGCCATAAGGGTCCTGGAGCATTGAAGAGCAATTATGGCTCCACATTGAAGAGCAATTAAGAGGGGAATCCTAAGGAGGGAGGCCACATATAAAAGGAGGAGGAGGAAGAAGGAAGGGGGCATCCCAGCACACCAACTCCAACACACACAACACCGAAACTCTAGCAATTATCTATAGATAAAACATTCCTACTTGTATTCTCTTCTTCATCCTTTTTCCATTCATAGTGAAACTTTGGTGGGATTCCGACTCCCCCCGCGGTTTTTCCCACATCGGGTTTCCGCGTCACCAAACTTTGTGTGTCGTTATTTTCTTTCGTTGTTCCTCGTTCTCTAGTTTTATCTCGATTTCACCGACCCGTAGTTATAGGACGATTGCTTTGACCCGCAACTTAAATCGTAGACCCGGTAAATTTTTTACCAAAACAATATTTATATAGTTTTAGATTTACTTGATAATATGATGTTTATTGAATTTGATTTGTTAATGTTGTGTAATTGATTCGTTGTACCTTAAAGTTTACGATTTCACAATTACGTTAGGGTTAATTTTGGATTTTAGTTTTTGATGTGTGATTTGATTTGGTTTTTAAAGTGTGTTTTAGCCATATGATTTTTTATTTGTTAGATACTTCAATTAGTTTAGTAATTTAATTAGCTACTTCTAAATATTTTTGATTATTTGTTTCAGCAATCGTGGAATTGAGGATGAAAGTCACTGAAGATATGCAAAACGGTGGAGGAAGAAGGTTTGATGTTAATCTGATCCTATTCTCTCCGATAATATAATGTATTCCGTTAAGTTTTTGTCAATTTTGACATCATATGAATTTCAATCACCGTCTTGTTTCGTTAGAAATTACTTAATTAATGAATATGTTCTTTTGTCAAATTGCTTGCCAATTTCATATTTAGGACTTCTTTTTTAGTTGGAATGAAAATTTATTTTTGCTAAATGCACGTTGTTTACTACTTGCTTCCTATGACAAAAAGGGTTAAGAAGTGTCGACATTATAATTCTGAAACAATTACGAGTACTTTTTTAGCTCACTAACTTGGATTATACCTAATTTGATTGTTTTGATTTCTTATATTATAAATACTAAACTATATTTCCATAAGCAATGATATATGTTTCCTCACACCCTGCTACCCTAGGGTAACTTTTATTTATCTCATAAGGCAACATGTTAGAGGCGGAAATAAAACGATAAAGTCTCACTTCATTTTTATTTCCTTCCCACTTTATCAATGTATCATACTAAAGCCAAATACAATCAAGTCTAAGACAAATTTATGTCACGTAGCAGTTTGTTCTTACACCAAGCATAATTCAAATATACATACCATCCTTTTTTTTTGCCAGCGGTCCTTTTTTATTTTTACACTACTTACTATTAGGTGAAAATTTGAATATTAGTTTAGTGGTTTGCTATTATAGTATTACTTGACTATGAGTTTGCATGTATCATTGTTTGGAGTTATGTCCTCCGTTATTTTTCGGTGGAGTGTAATCGTAGCAACTTAAAATATGTTGAGCTTAGGGTTTACTTCATATATAAGATATATAAGATAGGGTTTACTTCATATATTTTCACATTATTTGCTAACTATTAATAACTTATTTGATTACTTTAAAATAATTGAGAAAAATATCGTTCAACTTATTTTATAAATTTTTTGAAATGTCAACCTTTAATCAGTTACGGAGTACTATTTTGTTACTGTATAATGTTCGGATATAAGACTATATGAAAATGAATTTTAAGTTCTAACAATATTTTTCCATTTCACATTTTCTCAAAATCTTTGAGAAAAATTAATATATGTATACGATTTTTTTTACTTTGTATAGAGAAGTTCTCATGTGAGACAGATTCACAATAACCGTCTCACATGAGAATTTGTACAATTTTTGTAGGAACAATCGCGCAATTTGCGCGGGATTAAAACTAGTATACTTATATATAAGAAATGTTGTTAGAAGAAAAGTTTGGTTACCTTAATAGCTAATACGGATATTTATTAATGTTATTAAGAATTAAAAATTGTCTGGGTCAATAATATCGTCTAATATAGAAAAGTCATCTTTTTCCTCCTTTAAGAAAATTTTGGATCGAAATAATTTGACCCAAATACGATCCCAAAAAGTGATTCCGTCAAATACTGAGGAGCTCCACATTCCCAATGCTCCAATTATATAGAAGAACGAAAGAGTAAATATGGTATGTAGTATGGAATATGTAGTATAGTATAGTAAGTAGAAGTAATACGTAATAACGTAGAATGGTAAGTACTAAGTAGTACTCCGTATGTAGTACAAGGAGTACGGAGTTAGAGTATCAATATATATAGGAATATACAGTGGAGTAGTACGTAATATAAACTAATAACGTAATAGGAGCAGGGGCGAATCTAGAGGGTAGCATGGGGTGGCGGCTGCTACCCCAAATCCAGAAAAATCAATGAAGAAGACGAATGTATGCTATCCCTAATTTAACTGAATCAGCAATAGAATAAATAAAACAAAAGACCTAGAATATCACAATGATGGAATGTGGTGTGGTGGTAGGTTGTAAGCCCAAGCGTAGTGTGATCCAGGGTTCTACCCTTAGGAGATGCACTTTTCTACACTCTAGCTTTTTCACTTTCAAATTGGCATTTCTTTATACTTACATCATCGTGACTTCAAAAGCTTAAAAGCGTACACAAAAATTAGTATATTCAATATCCTCTTATTCTGTAATTTTTATGAAGGGAGTTTTTTTATAGTAAATTTCTTTTAATATATAAGTATAATTTAAATTTATATGTTACTTTGTATATATTCTACGAGTATCATTTTGTAATACAATATATATATATATATATATATATATATATATATATATTGGTTGGATACGATATATATAATTTTTGTACTTTGTTATTTAGACATAATGGTTACACAGATCCTTTACATGAAAGTAAATGTGGTTGTTTGAATAATACTCGTAACATTCTATCAATAACCACATTGATAAGTATAAACAATTCATTCTTTAAAAAAAATTGTTTTTATATTAACTTTTACAAGCGAAAAAAATCTTTTAAAAGTTTCGCTACCCCATCATTTAAATCCTGAATTCGCCTCTGAATAGGAGCACTAGAATTAGTGAGTAGGAAGTGTAGAAATGGTGAGGTGTGTAGAAATGGTGAGGTGTGCAGGAATGTATGGAGGAGTATATATATGAATCAATTAGGAGGAGGTGTGAGTGGTGTAAGAGAGAGATTATGGCATGCATGCATGCATATGAGGATTTGACGTGGGAGTTTTAAAAAGAATCTACGTTTCGGTCCGTTTTTCGTACAAACGTTTTTCTTTTTTAAAAAGTTGAAATATAAGATTACGGAATTAAAATAATGGAAACTGTAAAATATATTTTTTTAAAAGAAAAAAATTTGTAAGACGGTAAATAGTATTTTGGGATAAAAGTTATCAGAATTTTTATTTTAAGAATTCGATAATTTATTAAATTTTACGAGACGAGAAAATGTTAAAACGACGGTTCAATATTAAAAATATTTTCGAGTTTCAAACTTCATTTAACGAAAGATAATTTTTTTAATAATTCGATAAATAAATTCTCTTGTTTTTATAACAGAATAATTTTTTTATTTTAATGAAAATAAAATAATTTTATTCACGAAAATAATTTTTCAAGCGTAAAAATTGGTTTGAGTAAATTTTTAAAATTTTAACTCTATTTGAAAATTACGGGGTATTACAATCCTGGCCAATAATCAATCAATCAGAGTTAAAATGATATTCAGACGATAATTCATACAATTAGAAACGAGTCAATTGACTATAACCCTAATAATAAACATAGATCCCCCTTACCCTAAGTAACTTTTATCTACGCATATTAAAATAAATCAAATTAACAATATAAAAATCGCGATTAATCATAATGAAAACGATACAAATAAACTAATCTAAGAAAAGCAATAATAAATCTACACTAGAAACGATTAAGCAATATTAATTATGAAAACGATAATCACTACGAATATGAAGAACGAATTAAGACGGAAACAAAGATAGAAAACTGAAATTAAAATTAAAATTAAGAATAATGATTACCGAAGGGTTCAAACGCATAGATTCTAAGAACGAAGAACTAGGTTCAATGAATGTGTGAAGAGTTTCTAATTGAACGTCAAACCAAGATGAAAAGTGTGTGTCAAGATAAGATGTCTGTTACAAATCAGAAAAACAGATTAAAAGTATATCAGTTGAGCTCAGAAGCTCCAGCCCAATTCTTCGTCGAAATTCGGAATTATGCGCGGCCCAGCTCGGGTGCACTCAATCAAGTGCACTTGATGGTACTCGATCGAGTGGAGAATAAGAGGCCCCTTCTTCGGCTGTCTTGGGCCCAAAAGGAGATGTCAACCCAAATCTTCAATGCAGCCCAGTTGCCTGCTCATGTGAAGCACTCGATCGAGTGCACTAGTGTGACTCGATCGAGTGATGCTGCTAAAACTCAGCAGTGAGTTTCTTTCTTGTAGCTCGACTTTTCGTTTCCTTCATCGACTCTCGTTCTTATCTCGGCTATCCGGGTTATAACTCCTAAATGTGCTCGAAAATGTACCTAACCTGCAAAATAGCACGAGAATCGGCAGTATCGACTTTCTAACAAAAATCGACACTAAAAGTACAAACTAGGAGGAAGAAAAGCTCTAAACTGGGTATCAGGGGACGATAAAATAAGATATAAAATGTGTTCATCAGTTACCAACAGTTTTGGGCATCTGGAAACCGTAGATTCTGAATAAGGGGTGAAGGTACGTGTTGGGAAGTCCATGAATAACACCAACCCTATATATATAGAGAAGAGATCATATAAGCTCCACTTATATATTTAAGGTCCTAAGTTCCAATCTCAGCCATCAGATTAAATAGAGATGGATGGCTTTGTTGATATATATAATTATTTAAAAACAATAAAACCAATGTTTACCTTTTCCATATCTCTTTTTTCCCCTCACAATTGATTACTGCTCTCTCTCCAACCCATCTCCACGATTCCATTACTACTCCACCAAACTCCTCTTCTTCAATCTCAGTCTCCATTACTACTGCTCTTCAATCTCCACCCTTTGTTTTCCCTTTAATCTCCGTCGAAGCACCTCCAGTTCTTCATCTCCATTACACTTCTTCATTTCAGGTAAATCTTACTGTTAATTTCGCATATTGAGACCAGTAATCCCTAATCTAAAATTCGAGTAACCCTAATTTGAAATCTTACTGTTAATTTCGGACTGAGATTATGGTTTTTTATGTTTACAATAAAAAAAAAGTAAGGGTTTTTTATGTTTGCAATTGAAGTTAGTTTAAAATCAAAAAAAATAGAGGTTTTTAGGTTTAGAATCGAAATTCCTTATAAATCATAAAAATTAGGGGTTTTTTTAGATTTAGAATTGAAGTTCGTTTAAAATCAGATTAAAATACTGCTAGGCTGATTTCGTTTAATGTTAAAAAAAATAGGGGTTTTTGTGTGTATTGTTGTGGGTTTTATTTCATATTCAATTTTTGTGTGTATTGGGCTGATTTCGCTTCATATTTCCATCTTTTTCATTTGTTTTCAATATTATATGTTAATTGATATTTGTTTCATTATGTTTTTGATTTTTATTGTCCGTTTACTCGTTTTTCTTTTTTTTGTCATTGAAATTGTTTCCGTCTTAATTTTTTAATTAAATGTTTTCAATTAATATAGTATATGTTTTTCAATTAATAATTGCAGATTTCTGATGGAGATGAAGAATTAAAAATGGAGATGAAGACGAAGAGGAAGAATTAAAAATGAAGATGAAGACCGGACGAGCTTTGTAAATGACTTGCTTTTTTTTTATATATATTTGTAACTTCAGTTCACATATTTTGTAACTTCAGTTCACATATTTTATAACTTCAGATCGTACATTGTAACTTCAGTCCATATATTTGTAACTTCAGTTCATATATTTTGTAACTTCACTTTACATATTTTGTAACTTCAGTTCATATGTTTTGTAACTTCAGTTCATATGTTTTGTAACTTCAGATCATATATTGTAACTCAAATCCATTTTTTGTAACTTCAATTCTAATCATTTCATATATTTTTATAACTTCAGTTTATATATCATGTAACTTCAATTCATTTTTTGTAACGAAGTGATTTTGGAGAGTTGCAGCAGGAGCTTCGAGATGATTTGGGTAATGCCGATCTCAAGAGCAGAGAACTGCAACAGCATCAGCAGGTGCTGCAACTGCAGCGAGCTAGACACGAGTTTCTGCTGCAGAAATCGAAGGCTGACTGGGCTAAGGGTGGAGACTCTAATTCAGCTTTCTTTCATGGAGTAATTCGAGCTAAGCGAGGGAGGAACAGAGTTGCGGTGCTGGAAGATGGGAACGGGCAGGTCTGTGAGTCGCAGGAGGCTATTCAAGTGGCGTTTATTGACTTTTTTCAGAAATTGCTTGGTTCGTCTACTGTTACTACTCCAGTTCAAAAGGAAGTGATAACTAGGGGTATAAGGTTTGTGGGCCTGAGGACTGGCAATTGCTGCTCAAGCCTGTGTCACCGGAAGAAATTAAATTGGTAATTGGTAGCATTCCCAAAGTTAAATCCCCTGGGCCAGACGATTTTAATAGTCAATTTTTTGTGGATGCGTGGGATATTGTGGGAGGGGATGTTACTAAGGCCGTGTGTGATTTTTTTGAGTCAGGTCAGCTGCTCAAACAGGTTAATGCGACTTCTCTCACTCTTATTCCTAAGATCGATATGCCTCAAAGCGTGCATCAATTTTGCCTGATTGCTTGCTGTAACATTGTCTATAAGTGTATATCTAAGTTGTTGTGTGCCAGATTAGGGTCTGTCCTGCCGGATATAATTAGCCAAAATCAAGGGGGCTTTATAAAGGATAGGAATATCCTGGAGAATGTGCTAATTTGTCAGGACTTGGTTCGTCTATACAAGAGGAAACATGCTTCGCCTAGGTGTACGCTAAAAATTGATTTACAGAAGGCGTATGACAGTGTTGAATGGGCTTTTTTGGATCAGATGATGGAGGCGCTGAATTTCCCAGATAAGTTCAGGGGATGGGTGATGGAATGCGTTAGTACTGTGTCCTTTTCTTTAAGTCTGAATGGAGAATCGTTTAGTTTCTTTAGGGGACGTCGTGGATTGAGACAAGGGGACCCCATTTCTCCTTTACTATTTACGATTTGTATGGAGTATTTGACTAGAATTCTCAACTTTGCTACGTCGGAGTATCCGTTTTCATTTCATCCCAAATGTGCTAAAATGAAGTTGTGTCACCTCATGTTTGCAGATGATTTGCTTTTATTTTGTAGAGGTGATATCAAGTCTGTTAAGGTGCTAATGAGGGCTTTTGCTACGTTTACCGGGGCCTCGGGTCTAACCATGAGCATTGGTAAATCGAATATATTTATGGTGGGCATGAAGGAGGAGGTTATGGAGGAGGCAGTTCGGTACACGGGCTGTGCTGAAGGTCAACTTCCTTTCAGGTACTTAGGTGTTCCTATTCAAACGTCTAAACTGAGTAAGTCAGATTGTGCTAAACTGGTGGACCGGATTGTGGGGAGAATTAGGAGTCAGGGTGCGAGGAAGTTGTCGTATTCAGGAAGGCTAGTTCTGGTACAGGCGGTGCTTACTCAGTTACATACTTACTGGTTTATGATATTTGTGTTACCAAAAGGGGTGGTTGCACGGGTTTATGCGTTGTGCAGGTCATTTTTGTGGACAGGTACTGACACTGGATGGCGGATGCCTCTTGTTGCTTGGGAGAAGTGTTGTCGGCCTAGAGCAGAGGGTGGATTGGGGATAAGAAATCTTGCTGTTTGGAATTGTGCTGCGGTAGCTAAGCTGGCTGCTTGGATTTATGAGCAACCGGATAGATTGTGGGTTAAGTGGGTAAGTCAGTTTTATCTTAAAGGGTGGGATTGGGCTACTTATCAACCTGGGGTGGATGTTAGCTGGAGCTGGAAAAGGATCTGTAGCATGAAAGATAAAATAAGTTCGGCCTTCTCGGGTGGGCTTTGGCTTGGGGATCCTAAGGGATATTCTATAAGTGCTGGTTATGATTTTTTGAGGAATAGGGTGGACGTTGTGCCGTGGAGGAGACAAGTTTGGAATAATTGGTCTGTACCTAAGCATCAACTTATTGTTTGGCTCATATTCCGTGGTGCGCTTAATACGAGAGTTCGACTTTTTCATCATGGAGTTATTGTTGGTTGATAGCAAAGTTGGAGTTGCTTTTCCTAACTCTTTTTTATCCCACATCGGTGGATTCTTTGACTTGAGAGCTCTTTATATGACTCTCTTGTCTTCTCTTCATTAGTTGTGTGGGCTATTGGCCTTTTAGGGGGTTTGGTGTGGTTGGGCCTTGATGACACACACGCGCGCACGGCCCAGCTTGGGCTCCGGTTCGGGTTTTCTTTTTGGGTCTCGGGTTCCGTATGTGTGTCTAGATTCTTTGGGCCAGGTTGTGCTGTCTAGGTTCAGTAGGTTGAACAGATTCTTGGCTGTTATAATTGTGATATTAAGAGCCTTAATTACGTGTTTATGGCTCTTAATTGTGTCATTTTTTAATCTGTTACAGGCTCCTCTCAAGCCTATAAATATTGATGCCTGCTGCACAATTCTACATCACAAAATACAATCTACTCGACCTCTCTCACACTTCTATTGTTTCTCTTCTCTTTTTCTTGGGTACTATTTTGTTCGTTCCAAGTTCACGCACTTGAGTGGTCGAGTTAGTGGACTGCAGTGTTAACCTTGGGAAACTAACGGTGTTGTAGACGATAACCACCGTGTCGTGCCGATATAGTTTTCAAGTCAGTGGTTGTTATACCACGACACTGCTTTTCTTCTGTCCCGAATCTGTTTGCTCTTCGGTTTCTGTCCCTTGTAGCCTTACGGTTCCTGTCCCTTTTTGTTGTCGTCGGTTTACTCAGTTCTGTTGCTTCTCGACTGTTCTGTACAGTCTGTTGCCTTCGGGTTTTGTGCACTGCTACTGCTCCGTTACTTTGTGTAGCCTGTCCCTCTCGGTTTACTGTTTCTGCCCGTGTTGCCTGTTTCGGTTTGCTACTTCTCGTTTTTATTGTTTCGGCGTCCAACAATTTGAAAACTATATTTTTTTTTGTCGCAAACAGAAACGAGATAATATGGCTGATGTTTCAACCAACTTTGCTGCGGTGGTGGTTGAGGCCAATCTTGTGGCGAACGCGAGTGACTGGGTTTTGGACACAGGAGCATCGAGACATCTCTGTGCTAACAAGGACCTATTCGCTGAATTTGAAGATGTGGCTGATGGTGAAAAGGTTTACATGGGTAACTCTTCCTCTGCGCTGATCACAGGAAAAGGCAAGGTTTTTATTAAACTTACCTCTGGGAAAACTCTTGCTCTTCATAATGTTTTGTTTGTCCCTACTTTGCGTAGAAACCTAGTGTCTGGTGCCTTGTTAAACAAAGTTGGTGTGAAACTTGTTTTTCAGGCTGACAAGGTAGTAATGTCTCACAACGGGGATTTTGTGGGCAAGGGTTATCTCAGTGGGGGACTATTTATTTTGAACATTGAATCTTCTGCTTTTATATCGCTAAGTCTATTGATGTTTGGCATGCTAGATTAGGTCACGTGAATTATGAATCGGTTAAAAAATTGAAAGCAATGTCGCTTATTCCTTCTTTAACCACCGAAGTCTTCACTAAATGTCCTTGTTGTGTAGAAGCTAAGTTTACTAAGAAGCCTAGTAAACCTGTTAAAACTAGACATACGAGTCTTCTTGAGTTAATTCACACCAACCTAGCTAACTTCAAGAGTACTATGAGTAGAGGAAGTAAATTTTATTATGTCACTTTTATTGATGATTACTCAAGGTACACTAAAGTGTATTTACTTAAGAATAAAAGTGAAGCTGAAGAGATGTTTATTAAATACAAAGCTGAGGTAGAAAATCAACTTGACAGAAAGATTAAAAGAGTCAGGTCTGATAGAGGTGGTGAATATGGCTCTAATTACTTAATAGATTTTTGCGAGAAAAATGGATTGATGCATGAGTCTAGCCCACCTTACCAACCTCAGTCCAATGGAGTAGCTAAACGTAAAAACAGAACTTTAAAGGAAATGATGAATGCTATGCTTTTAAGTTCTGGCCTTTCTGACGATATGTGGGGGGAAGCGGTGCTTTCAGCTTATCACATTCTTAACAGAGTACCTCATAAGAAATTAGACAAGACGCCCTATGAATTTTGGAGGGGTTATGCCCCTAACTTAAGCTTTCTTAAAGTGTGGGGGTGTTTGGCTAAAGTTGGTTTACCAAGTTTTAAGAGGCCTACTATAGGATCTAAGACGTATGATTGCATTTTCATTGGTTATGCTCAAAACAGTGCTGCTTATAGATTCATGTCATTGAATGATCGTTCTATTTCTGAAGCAAGAGATGCCGAGTTTTTTGAGCATGTTCTTCCTTTAAAGAAAGTTATTGATTCACCTCCTGATTTGTCTGATGTGCCTATTAATCCTGTTGATAATTCTATGCATGCTAATAGTAGTACTGTTGATGATCATGCTAGTGAACCTAGAAGGAGTAAGAGGCCTAGAATTGAAAAGAATTTCGGAGATGATTTTATCACAACGTTCTTAACTGAAAATGCTAGTGATGATTGTGCTTGCTTTGAATTTGTTTCTGCCTTTTTAATAGAAGATGACCCAAAAACGTATGATGAAGCTATGAGATCCATAGATGCTAATTTTTGGGAAGAAGCTATTAAAAATGAGTTGGATTCTATTGCATTTAATCAGACCTGGGAATTGACAGATTTGCCTAAGGGTAGTAAGCCCATTAGTAGTAAGTGGATTTTCAAAAGGAAACTGAGGCCTGACGGTACAATAGAAAGATTCAAAGCTAGACTTGTAGTGAGAGGGTTTACACAAAAGAAAGATATTGATTATTTCGATACCTACTCACCCGTGACTAAGATTTCCATCATTAGAACTCTTGTTGCTCTGGCTGCTATTCATGATCTTGTTGTTCATCAAATGGATGTTAAAACTGCTTTCTTGAATGGTGACCTAAAAGAAGAGATCTATATGACACAACCTGAGGGGTTTGTGGTAAAGGGTCAAGAGAGTAAGATGTGTAAATTGAGAAAATCGTTGTATGGTCTAAAACAAGCACCTAAACAATGGTATGAGAAATTTCACAACACTTTGATTGAGGATGGCTACATAACTAACAATTCTGATTCATGTGTGTACTCTAAGATGTTTGGATCAGACTGTGTGATTATTTGCCTATATGTTGATGACATGCTAATTCTTGGTAGTAATTTATTTGTTGTAAATAAAACCAAACAATTTTTGTCGTCACGTTTTGAGATGAAAGACTTAGGAGAGGCTGATGTTATTCTTGAAGTCAAATTGATCAGAAACTCATCTGGAATTTCCTTAAGTCAATCTCATTTTGCTGAGAAAGTGTTGAAGAAATTTGATAGTTTTGATGTTACACCTGCTAGAACTCCTTATGATGCTAGTATACCTCTGTGTAAGAACTTGGGTGAGAGTATATCACAAAAAGAGTATGCTAAGGTTATAGGAAGTGTGATGTTTCTCATGAACTGTACTCGACCTGACATTGCTTATGATGTTAGTAGGCTAAGTCGGTATACACATAACCCTAATAATGAACATTGGAATGCTCTTCATCGTTTACTAAGATACATGAAAGGGACAATTAATTCATGTCTACATTTTGGTAAAATATCCTGCTGTGTTAGAGGGATTTACTGATGCGAACTGGATTAAAGGTAATGATGAAACAAGTTCTACAAGTGGTTATGTGTTCACCTTGGGAGGAGGAGCTATATCGTGGAAGTCTGCGAAACAGACTTGTATAGCAACCTCCACCATGGAGTCCAAGTTCATTGCTCTTGAGCTGGCAAGGGGGGGACAGGTTGCACCAGTCTCCTTACGGAACGACCATTTTTGAAGGTATGATATGTGTTGTGGGGGTCTCAACCGAAGTTCAATTAGGAATTCAAATCAAAAGATATTCACTAGTTGTAAGTAAGTTGTTGCCTCATCTCACTAAAACGTCAATTCAAGTCGTAAAGACATTGAACGTATAAGTATCCAATCCTTCCTTACCCAGGATTCTTTCTTTCTCATCTTTGTTTTCTCTTTGCCATCAGTGGGGGATTGTTGGGTGATAGCAAAGTTGGAGTTGCTTTTCCTAACTCTTTTTTATCCCACATCGGTGGATTCTTTGACTTGAGAGCTCTTTATAAGACTCTCTTGTCTTCTCTTCATTAGTTGTGTGGCTATGGGCTTTTTAGGGGGTTTGGTGTGGTTGGGCCTTGATGACACACACGCACGCACGGCCCAGCTTGGGCTCCGGTTCGGGTTTTCTTTTTGGGTCTCGGGTTCCGTATGTGTGTCTAGATTCTTTGGGCCAGGTTGTGCTGTCTAGGTTCAGTGGGTTGAACAGATTCTTGGCTGTTATGATTGTGATATTAAGAGCCTTAATTACGTGTTTATGGCTCTTAATTGTGTCGTTTTTGAATCTGTTACAGGCTCCTCTCAAGCCTATAAATACTGATGTCTGCTGCACAATTCTACATCACAAAATACAATATACTCTACCTCTCTCACACTTTTATTGTTTCTCTTCTCTTTTTCCTGGGTACTATTTTGTTCGTTCCAAGTTCACGCACTTGAGTGGTCGAGTTAGTGGACTGCAGTCTTAACCTTGGGAAACTAACGACGTTGCAGACGATAACCATCGTGTCGTGCCGATATAGTTTTCAAGTCAGTGGTTGTTATACCACGGCACTGCTTTTCTTCTGTCCCGAATCTGTTTGCTCTTCGGTTTCTGTCCCTTGTAGCCTTACGGTTCCTGTCCCTTTTTGTTGCCGTCGGTTTACTCGGTTCTGCTGCTTCTCGACTGTTCTATACAGTCTGTTGCCTTCGGGTTTTGTGCACTGCTACTGCTTCGTTACTTTGTGTAGCCTGTCCCTCTCGGTTTACTGTTTCTGCCCGTGTTGCCTGTTTCGGTTTGCTACTTCTCGTTTTTATTGTTTCGGCGTCCAACAGTTATTAGCTCGAATCAGTGTTGTCTTTGTGAAGAGAATGTGGAATCTGTGCCGCATTTATTTTTTGAGTGCAGGTACAGCTCTGAAGTTCTAAATAACATTGAAGGATGGCTACAATATAAAATGGATCGCATCCTTTTCTTGGGGAAGGATTTGCCTATTCGGCGGTCTAAGTTTCAACGGAGAGTGATGCGTGCTGTTTGGAATGCTGTATGCTATCACATATGGAGACAGAGAAATTCGTGCTATATGGGTTATATTTTGGTAAGGCCAGATATTTTGTGTCATAGGACCAAGGCTGAGATGAGAAGTCGTATAATAGGATTAATTAGGGGACCTTTGGCTGCTAAGGATCACGATTGGATTAATCGGCTCTTTACCTAGATGGTGGTTTCATAGATTGTAATTATGGTGCTATAAGTCTTTTGTACACTTGAAATTTTGATTAATATTACTTACATTTTACCAAAAAAAAAACTTCAATTCATATATAGTTTGCAACTTTAGATCATATATTGTAACTCCAATCATGTTCGTATATCATTCACTTGAAATCATGTAAAAAAACTCCTACTAATCAACAAAATGAATGGTGATGAAGATAAAATCAAAACAAAACAAGAAGAGAATAAATTAGAGTAATTAAAAAAAATCTGATTTTTTTTTAAATTATGATTGTATGGAATTGAAGAAGAGAGAAGATATTATTGGTAGAATAGTTAATTAGTATTGGGATTTGGCTTGGTTGATTAATTGATGTGGTGGAGAAAAAATGTGTAGGGTTTATTTTGGAGGGATGAGTTGTTAGTGATAGGTTAGGTGTGTTTTTCATTTAATGCCAAATCTACTCTCTTAATTACTTAATTGCAAAGCTAATCTCAACCCTTGATCTAAAGTTAATCCAATGACTAACAATAGAACTTAGGAACTTAATTTTACCCTAGACCTTATTAGAACTCTCCTCTATATATATATATAGAGAGAGAAATTGCATCCGGTGAGTTGGTCTTCTTTAAATGAGTCCGTCCCGCAAATCACAACCACATGATCAAATCAGATGAATGGCTGAGATTCAATCACAGCGTCACGAGATTAACAATAACACTGTTACAGTAACAGAACACTATTACAGTAACACAAAAATCATACTGTGACAGTGTCACAGTTATAAGGAATTACAATAATAATGTCACACTAATAATGTCACAGTAATATGAAATTAAAGAGTTATAAATATCTTGCTGTGACACTGTCACAGTAATAAGAAATTACAGTAATAATGTCACAGTAATAATGTCACAGCGTCACGAGATTAACAGTAGCACTGTTACAGTAACAGAGCACTATTACAGTAACACAAACTAAAATCACAAGATGAAGATATCAAATTACAGAGCGTAATGATTTGCCGGTCATCTAACCTTTACAACGAAGTATATCCAGCATCGTAAACAAGAATATGTGATAATCGTCGATCTAATCCCCTAATCCGACGGCCCACACCGCTCTATATATAAACCAACACTCCCTCGATCAGTGTGAATGTGTGATTATTCCTTAATCCCTAAATTCTCCACATTTCTCGTCTCCTATATAAACAACACTCACTCTGTTCTTTCTACTACTGCTACTACGTCATACTTCAAAAATCAAAATTCCTAAATTCGTGATTCGATTGATTGATTGATTGATTGCGATAACGGCGGCAACTGAGGAAGTGATTCAGACGGCGGCAAACGAGGAGGAAGTTGCGGCGGTGGAGGTGAAAGGCGGCGATATGGTGGCGAAGAAGGAGAAAGCTGCGAAACCTAGGAAGATGATTTTCTTGAGAATTCGTACATTTTGCATGGAATTGTGAGTGAATTGATTGAATCATTGTTTGTTTTTCGTGATTAAGTTGAGTTGATGACGGTGTGGTTGAAATTAGATGGGTAACTGGAAAGGGAAATAAAAAGGAGGGGAGAGACGATTTCAACTGAGATGTACTCTTATTGATTAGTCAGCATAGGCGACGTGGCATCATCTGGTGCGTCTAATGCAAGAAGATCTGATGGTGTATAATTGCGGGACGGACTCATTTAAATGAAGGGACTCACCGGATCCTCACTCTATATATATATATATATATATATATATATATATATATATATATATATAAGATAATGTGAGAACCATCAACTTGGTGAGAACCTTGAGAACTCCATTAAATTAATATTTTTTTTTTCAAAATTTAATGACATATTTGAATTCGTCGTATAATTTAATGGTTGGGTAACATATTTTTCGGTAAAAAAAATCTCGTCTAGTGATGGAAACGGAAACTTGTAATTTTAGTGTACCTAATACTCGTTTCAGTGTATCTAATTTTTTTGATGTACCTTATTGCACTTTTAGTGTACCTTAATTGCATTTCAGTGTACCTTTTGAATTTTTCGTGAATAAATAGCAATTTTTCTTAATATTTTTAATAAAATATGATTAGTTATACCTAATAAAGTATTTGAATACATGAAGCCAAGGGTAAATTAGTCATCTAAATTTTCGGGGAAAAAATTGATTGAGTTTGGAGTGAGGTTCTCACGGTTCTCATCAAGTGGTGGTTCTCACCGGATCTTGACTCTCTCTCTCTATATTATTAAAAGGCAATCCAAAATAAGTATTTTTGATGATTTCTAAACAACGCCACGTGGAGGCCTTGTATCTATAACTATTTTTTCATAATTTCATGTAATACTTTACCTTTCCACTCCCCCTATAGAGTTTTCTTGACTCAAACTTGTATCCATAATCTTATAAATTTAATAAATTGAATGAATTTATAATTAGAATTGAGCTAATCGATCATAATTGAATAAAAATGGATGGTTTCTAGGATTAGGGTTAGGGTCAGGGTGAGGGAGTAATAAAATTATGGACATATAACAAAAAAAAGGTGTAAAAATTACTCGATTGAGTAAGATGTGTACTCCTACGTAGAGTAACTTCATTCTTTTAAAGGGCTCGCTTGGGATGAGAGTAATTTATTAAGGGGTAATGGTTCTAACCTGAACTAAAAAATGAAGGAGATGAGTGGTTAGTGTTTCTATTTTGTGGTGTAAAGGGGAGAAGGGAGTAACAATTACCCCATATGGGAGTAATGCATTACTTATGGGGAGGGGAGTAATGTATTACCCCAAAAGAAGTCATATTAGTGTCATTTTGATCTCTTTTTCTTCATTTCCGCTTAGCACCATCACTACCCTCCTCCATTTTTTAGTTCATTTTAGCTTCATTACGCCTTAATGCATTACTCCATCTCAAGCGAGCCCCAAGGGAAATAAATAAACGTAAATACGACACATAAAGCACATCAAATATGCTCAAATTTGGGCCGTGAAATACAAAGATTGTCTAAAAGTTCCACCTAAAGAAAGTCCATAAAAACTAGGGTTTATATTCATTACCTTCTCCGACCATCCTAAAAACTATCTGTATTAGCCGCCAACACTTTGAGAGTTTTATTCGATTTGGGGAAAATGGTGCAGCGTCTCACTTACCGCAGGCGGCATAGTTATGCCACCAAATCCAATCAACACCGTATCGTCAAAACACCTGGTATTGTAGATAACTTGAAAGCTATACACTTTTTATTTCAGTTCATCTATATTTTCTGGGTTTCGTTTTTATTGATGTGGGAATTTGAGGGCGTTTTCCCAATTTTGATCTTACGCTCATTTTGATTGCTATTTAGAAATTGGATAAAACCCTAATCGATAGAATTGTGGGTACTGTTTTGCATTTGTGGGTACGGTCTTAGCTAGTTAGCTGACAATTGTGAATAGAATTGAAGTTTTAGAGGTGCTTAATGGTTGATTAAACATAATTTGTGTTTTTTTTGATATTTTGTGTTTTTTTTGATATTTCATCCACATTTTGATATTTTGTGTTTTTTTTGGTTTTATGAATAACCAAAGTTACCTTGAGGACATGTTTATTTAGGGTGGATGCTTGATTTCAATCATCTGTACAAATGGTTGAAGCTAGGAGTTTGGACCTAACATTTTTTTTGTGTTTGGTGGTTTTAAGGTGGTCGTCTGGTGTACCAGACCACCAAGAAGAGAGCCAGCGGTCCGAAGTGCCCTGTTACTGGAAAGAGGATCCAAGGAGTATGTTCATGTTCTCTCTTTGGACTGCATTCATTTAGCAGTGTCATTTTTAGAGTGTACTTGTGCTTATGGATTGCTGAATGACTATATATGCTTGTTTTCACGACTTTCTTACTTACAATGGTAATATCTTTATGGTGCTTTATGGTTATATCTTTGTGCAGTCTACTAATTGTCTACTATCAATAAAGCTTTTTCATAAAATGATTTTACTTATGCTCTCTTTATTCCCGCATTGTTGTTTGTAAGGGTGGGAAGGAGTGTTTGGAGTTAATACAAAGGAGTGTTTGGAGTCTGTTCTGAATATTACGGGGAAAGAGAGGTGTATGATAGCTACAGATGTCTAGGCTGGGAAGAAGAGGTGGACAGCAGGGGCTAGATTGTTGTGATTGGTTATTGTAAGGATTAGGCAATGGGGTTGGGGTCGGGGTTGGGCTATTAGGATAGCATTGGGTGCTGCGATCGGGAGATGGAGGGAGGGTGAAAGGTCGATGATACAGCGTAGTATTTGGATAAGTGATGGAGGAACGAGAGAAGGTGATGGCGTGGTTTTGGTTATTGATTGCAGATGAGTTTGGTAGGGTTTATGGTTTCTAAATTTTTCATTGTAGTCCAAGCTGGTTAACATATGACCTCTTTTAGAATTTACTGTGTTCTTTGGAATTTTACTAGCAGATAATTGTGAAATTTCCAAATTCAAGCAAAGACCAAGGTAATTGTGAAGTTATATAAAGGGGAAAGTGGTAAAAATATTTGGAAACAAAGGTGAGTGCTTAGTGCGATTCCAGAAAAAGATAAAATGAGAAGTAGATAATAGAGCCCACTTTAAAGCTTTGTTTGGAGTCTCAGTGGGGTCGGGATGATTTGGAGGGTAAAGGAGGGGGAGGAAAGGGAGTGATGCAACTTTCCTTGTTCGAGGGTATGGTGATTTATTTGCACTTTTATAAGTCACAATGACAGCAAATAACAGATGAAAAGAATGATCCCAAGTAATACTTCAAAAGATGGGCAACCCAAAAAGGGAAGTATGATGTTTAACTCATGGACAAAACCTATCATTTTTTGTTCTAATCTAACTGTTTTGACAGCCTTTAAATTCTTGCTGTATCTTTTGACATGAAAAGGTTTGGCAATTTCAGTTAAGAAGAAAAAATGTCTGCTATATTTCTGAAGCATTCTTGTACTATTTGATTGTAAGCTGATCATTCTGGATTTCTAGGATTGCTTGTCATACGCTATTTCTTTTTGTATTGGATATTAGTTGCTGATCAATGTTGTATGTTTTTCATGTTTTTGGATGATACGTTTAGCCTGTGCACACCAAAAAGTCACTTATACATTGTGCACTTGGTAAGTTATACTCATGTTCTTACATCAACTTTCCTGTTTTTGGTCATTGTACATTTGTACTCATGTCCATTACAACGCTAAGGATGTGGCCAGGTGAGTAATGTATTATTGCCGACATGACCATTCTCCTATCAAAGTTAAATGGAGGTGTTCTTGAGCATATATTATGATTTTTTTGTAGCTCTGTCCTCAATTTACGATAAAGTCACCAGCTTTATTATACTGTCGTATAGAGCCCAACACTTCCACATGGTTTGGTGAAGTATTTAATGTAGTCCGTAACTTGTGTCAGTTCATTGTCGTTTGCATGTTGTAATTTGTGAGGGGAATGCTGTGCAGGACTTATTGTCGATGGCTGTTAGTAGTATTGTCCACTTGTTCCTTGTCTTTTATGTTTAATTCTAATTTTATGTTGATAAGCTGTATTTCATGTTTATATGACTTGAAAAACTGAACTATTTCACTCGGATTTATATGCTTGAACTGCTTGGTTTCTCTTTTCTTTGCATTTTGACCCCTTGTAGGAGTGCATCTATCATTCTCTAAAAGTAATGTATCTATCTTGATACCAAATTATTTGGCCAGCTACACAGAGTATCCTGAATTTTGGTGGAGCTCTGAATCTTATTGTGAAAAAATATCAAGATTCATAATTTGTGGTTTGGATGTTGCTTATGTTTGGTGACTGGGAACTTGTGAACAGATTCCACACTTGAGGCCAACTGAATATAAGAGAAGTAGACTGCCTAGGAACAGGCGGACTGTGAATCGTCCCTATGGTGGAGTACTATCTGGTGGAGCTGTTCGTGAGAGGTTTGTGTTGGATATTCGCTGCTCATGAATCATACAGCAATTTTTATCGATTAATCCACATATAAGATATTAGTCGTGGTCCTTGATGATATTAACTGATTGTGTCGTGCAGGATTATCCGAGCTTTCTTGATAGAAGAGCAGAAGATTGTGAAGAAGGTTTTGAAGATCCAGAAGACCAAAGAAAAGCAGGCTTCGAAAAGCTAGACTGTCAGTGATTTGGCTAGTTTTGTTGTTAAACCCGGATGTTTTAGGAAGAATATTACTACCGTGACACTCTGAGGGTGATTTGTCTGCCGTTCAATGAGCATTTTTGGTTATGATCTATGCTGCCTTTTTTTGAAGAGTTTTAGCTAATACTGTTATTAACCTACCCTCATGGGCCAATCATGGCTTCATCCGTCCCTTTTGGAAGACTTTATAATCAATAAACTTGAAAGTGGTCCAAATGAAATTCATCGTAATTGATTTAATGTAAAACTAAAACAAATACACGTAGTTTGTTTCAATAGGAACCACTTGATGTGATTGTGACTCTTTATGTTGATGGCTTGATGTGATGAATTGATCTGTGTGACCCAATTCCAACTCCTCGAACTGTTTGAAATCAACATACCTATGGTGTAGCTTGGCATACCCCCCTTTTCTCAGGATAGGTGTTGCCTTCCTCGAATACTCTTTACGGGCAGGAAAAAGTCTGTGTAACAGTCAAGACTATTCGGTGATTTCTGGTTCTGAAGTGGTTTTATCTTCATCATGAAATAAAACGTGATGGATCCTATCCTCCTCAGCACAGTCAGCAGAGGACATATTCTACTTGAATGTCGAAGACTGATGATCATGTTTAGGACTTTCATGTTATGTCATTGTTGGTCTTTTCGAAGGGAAATGTTATGGCTACAAGGTTCCCATGACTCCCAATGTATATGGTAACTTTGACTCGAGACAAGATTGAGGAAGTGTTTGCCTCGCCATGGCAGCACAAGGAGAAATGTTAAAAAAATTACAATGTGAGGGTGATATTGAGGCATTTCAGTGATGTAATAAAATTACAAGACATTCCTTCTAAAGAATTGTCGGAGTTTCTTGAGGAATTTGACCAAGTTTTCATGATTTGGAGCAGTCTCTACAACAACTTGGAGTCCATCATGAGACTTCATCCATGAGAATGCAAGAGGGTAGTTTTCAGGCTGTATGAACTTCACATTTATGGCTTCTTGAACACCTTCAATTATAGGCAACAATGTTGCCATCAATATGTCTAAGATGTCCATACTTTCCGAGTCCCCTGAATGTAATTCCTCAACGTTTGCTTCTAGTTTCTTCATGTTCTCTTGGATCTCTTTCACGATCTTCTCCTCTTCGCGATCACTGGCAGCTTTCACCACGTCCCTCAGCTTCTCAAACAACTGTCGTAAAATAGTTACATACAGAGTATTAGATTAGAAAAGGCGTGACCAAAGGCCACTGAGTAGATAAATTGTACCAACCTGTAAGTCGATGAAACTAGCCCAAAATCGCAGTTTAGCTCGCTGATAATGATCTACAAGAGGGAAGATGTTAGGAGCATTGGTCCAAATGTCATCAATGTACTCAAGAATGATAAAAGATTCGGGAATAGGCCTTCCATCATGAACCAACACCGGAACTAATTTCTTAACGGGATTATATTCTAAAAGTAACTTGCTCTTGTTTTTCAAGTCTTCTTCGATATAGTCGTAAGATACACCCTTAAGTTTAAGGCCAATTCTTACCCTTCTTACCCAAGGACTTGCCCACATCCCATGTAACTTGACATCTTCCTTTGATTCTTCCATATAACTTGAGTACGAGTTGTTTTGATTTGTGTGTAGTCTTAGTTTAGCTCGGTTAATACTATATATGTTAAGGATGTGAGAAATGTGTTTGGTGTGATTAAGAGTGCATGTGCATCCAACAAGATGAAAACTACTCTCAGGCATTTGTGACCACATATTGGCCCATGGAGTGACAATGGCCAACAAGTCAGTAGGTCGCCAATTAGGTCCCTACTGAATCCATGTATCTCCATTAATACCACCTACCAGGGCTGTCTAACAGGGAGGGCAAGGTGATCGAAGGAGTCGGACCTCCAATTTTTAAAAATCTATTTAAGAGCCTTACACTTAATACTCAAACCAAGCCTCCAAATGTTTTAAGACGACATTGCCACCTACCTTACTAAACTTTTTACTTTATTTATTTCCAAACATTTGTAACTACCTGACAAACGGGTCAAATGGGTCGGGTTCGGACCAGATCATTTCGGGTTTGGGTCATTTTCGTGTTTAATATTTTCAACTTTTTTTAGGGATATAGACTCGTTTCCTATAATAACATCCAGACCAGTTTCGGGTTAAATCGAGTCAATTCCGATTACGGGTCAAGTTCAGGTCTTCAGTTTGAAAGTCATGACGACTTATTCGGATCGGGTCAATTTTGTTAGGTCTATTTGTCCACACTTAACTAAGAACACATCTCATCGAGTCTATTATGGCCTTGCACCTCTATATTTCCATCTCTTCACAAATGGGCATTTGTTCATCTCCTAACGCTGCAAGGGACAATCTAAAACATGTTAGTTTCGTAATGAAATGTGAATTTCGTCGATTGTATCACATCATCTGCAATTTACACAACTAAAATCTAGAGAACAGATGAAAAAAATTAGAAGTTCTCATCCCCTTTAAAAGGTACTTCCACTGTTCCATTTGATTGTTTGCATTTGCTTTTTCACACTTGTCAATGCACATTTTCTTTTGTTTATATATTTGGTTACGTATTTTAAAAAAATTGATATCTATAACGTGCTCGATTAGACAATTTAAACAAGATCTCACGTATCTATTTTATATATTATATATTAGAAGTTATATTGACGATTTCACTCACTTATGAATAGTGACGCAAGTGCAAACAATCAAATGGAACGGAGGGAGTATATTAACTAAACAAAGGTAAATATATAAGCACCATAATGTTAAAAAATAATGCAAAGTCAAAATGTTAACAAATGTTGCATACTAATGGGAATCTCATCATAAGTAATATTGAAACCAATGAGTACTATGTAAGTATGTATGATGTTATGAATGTCATTATTTTAAAGATTTTTTTATGGGGTGCCCCTCAACTAATGGTTTTTCCATGTGATACCCCCACTGTTTTTGAATTACAGGGTGTACTTCTAAACTTTACTAATCCCTCCCTATCATACCAAAGTGACAAGTGTATTACAATTATTTTTTTTAAATGAATGATTAACATATTAATCAATCCAATTTAATTTAATGCTCAAAACCATATACTCCCTCCGGACACAATTTATCGCCCCGCTTTCCTTATTTGGAAGGTTTTTATTTTTTGCCTCACTTCTCCACTTTCCTTTTATATCATAGCCAAATTACCATATTACCATTCTTTCTATCATTTATTACAAGATTAGTCATTCAATTAACCTTCCATCTTATACTTAACCTACAATATTTGGGCATGTGTCAATAATTTAGGCCCACCATTAATTTGTTTAAATTTTATATTGGTCTTCTTATTTTACGTGCAAAAAGCTATGGGGCAAAAAATTATGTTCGGAGGGAGTATTTTTCTTTACCATTCACCAAGCCACCAAATTCTACCAAAATACACTTTTGTTATCGGCTAATGCATGCATCATCAACGTCGATCTCCCCCCCCCCCAAATCCTTTAACCTCAATCCCTTCATCACTCATATATCTTATTTCTGTAGGTTACAACCCTTAAACCCAAAGACCTATTACAAGTATTAACCGAAAAGACAAAAGTAGATGGATAACAATTATACCTTATTTGCAGTGGAACAGCGTACGTATTAATAACAATATAAGAATAAACCCAGAAATATAATCTCTGCGGACAGAATAAATATTCTCCACGGACAGAATAAATAATTCCCACGGACAGAATAAAGCACCCCAAACGTGATGCCTCCTTTGTTATCTACACGGGTAAGAAACTGCGACGTATATGCTAGTATAAGGGTTTGTGAGACGGTCTCACAACTTCTCTCTAGATCTCTCTTATAACTCTTTATAAGAAGAACATATATTATGAGTTAATACTCTTAATTCCATATATTAGTTCATCATATGAACCTCCTTATATATAGTAGATGAGAAACTAGAATTTAGGTTATTACATACAATAACTCTAATTACCATAACCCAACAACGCAGCTGAGTCCGTATTACTATTGACCCGATATATTTAATATATCGATATATATTTATAATATACCGTACACATTGTGTGTGACCCAATGGGCCCACTTAAGACTACCAGACACGTAACTCATTTACATGTCAATCTGCCATCGACCTCTAGCAAGGCATATCAGATACATAGAGTTAAGCGGGTTAATTCGTAGGACAGTGGACATAACTTCTTCAGTCTTCCACTGGTACATGTTCTCTCAAGAACGGCGTTAAGTCACTTTGCTACTATTGTCTCCAATTGAGAAAGAGGTAAGAAGAAGTGTCATCCTCGCATGTCTCAATCTTTTACTTGAATCTTTGAGTTGACTCGTTAAAAGAGCAGATGTATGACATTCATCCCATTTGAGCGTGGCCACGCATTTGCACAAGTCACACTCTTCGAGTGGCCAAGAAACAATAAATTCCCTTCAATAAAGGAAGAGCAAATCCCCTCTTGTCTAACCACATCTTATCACACGATCCATGCATGCCCAATAACCATCCATAGCCCCCTTTCACAGCTGACGAGGAATAGTATCAAAGCATACACATCACATGTACAGGATAGTCAAAGACTCAAGTCTAAAGACCATACAAGTTCGTAACTTGTAAAGAACTTTACTGACACTAGGCGAAATCTTAGTAAAATCCTTTTCGGCGGGTCTGTCTAATGCATGTTCTTAACATACACCCGTGTGCCTGGTTTAGTATCTCAATACCAATGACTCAAGGAACTTAGTCATCAACCAACTCACACTAGTCATTTAAGGGTATTCAAATGTCCCAACACAATACCCTGACTAGAGACAAAATCATTACAACATCTAAATAGAATTCCAAGACTAAGTCACGTACTTAGTGATCTATTTCATCAATGTAAATTATTTAGGGACAAAACTCGGTTACATTAACCAAATGACAATATGTCATACATATATCAATTATCGAAATAACTCTCACAAAACCAACCACCTCTAAAAGTACTAAGACTGATGCGAATGCGGAAGCGGTTTAGAATAAGAAATGAAAGTTGGGTCGAAGGTTAATGTAACCTTGGTTAATGACGTGGATTTTGGAGTGAAATTGAACTAAGGTTAATGGAACCCTGGTTCGTGGTTAAGGTCTGTGGGGATTTTGAGTTTTGTGGCTCGGCTATTTTTGGGAAGCAGACGCTTCGTTTTTTTGTATTTTGTGATCCGATGTTAATCGGTGAGTAATCAAAGGATATTTAACCCGTAGTTCGACCTTGAACTCGGAATTAATAGCTCAGAGTTTGGAGCACCAACCCTCTAAACACTTCGAAGCACCTTCTCGAAGTTTAAACACGAGATTAACAAATTAATCCAGAGTTTGACAAGTTGTTTGTAAATTCATAAATATTCGATGAATTATTAAATGAACGACTATGGCTTATATAGCCTACAATGCGTGATATCCTCGTGATATTCCGAGTGATATCTTACTCTAGTAATAACATAGATAAATGGCAACTAATCTTATGAAAATAATTACTAATATCACACGCTACATATGGGTGTGATTTTTATCCTACTTGCTTTAAATAACAGAGTAGTGTGTATCATGTGAGATCACGACATCCCCACTTATTTGATGAAGATCCACTAGCTTGATTCCTTGCCATATATGAGAGATTTCCACAGCTCCAATTATTTGATGGAGATCCTTTTGTTTATTTCTTGCCACATATTCAAGATAGTTTGATATCCCAAATATTTGGAGATCCTCTTGTTGCCTTTTATGTGAAATTGGTGTATCATAAGAGATACTAGCCATATCTCTTTTTATCCTCCTACCATTATGGTGGATATCTTGCCAATCCCACGAGATCCTCCATATCCTTTTAGAATAAGAAATATTCTCTTGATAGATCCCTTGTTTAGTTGCACGAATCTGGCCATGTTTGGGCCAATACACGCCTACCCATAACGACTTGTGATAGGATGGTTCACATGCGTAGTCAATTGCTTTATCAGGACCGTTGACTAATTTTTTGGGCTCCACAATCGGGTCAAAGACCACTCGCTCATGCATCTTATACCGATCATAACCAATATGATCTTTATGTAGAGGAGGTTTCGGGACATACAACATTTGTATCGGTTATTTACAAGTATATGATTAATCTACCTTCTCTCAATAAAGGCAAACTGTTAGTTTCATAAGCAACAAATTGCTTCGTAAACTTTAAAGTTGAGTGTGTGCTTGATTCGTAATCAAACGTTGGTTTGCTTCAAAAGCAATAGAACACTAACTTTAGTCATAATACTAGTCACAAAGTTGTCATTTGGAACCGTTCCAACTCACAACTTCTCATCCAAAACAAAATATACTGAGATTACAATCTCATGTCATTTTTGTCTATTTGGAAATATGAATCGTTGTAACTTGTTTACAATAATTCGTTTATCACATCATGCGCATCTCTTAAACAATTCCCCTTTTTGCTTCTTAAGCGCAAAGAAACAATTCTTAGATAACATTCTAGTAACACTCACCAGATTAATATCTACTCGTCACACGAGCACATAATAAACATATTTCTTGCGAAGTCTTCTAGACTTATAGCAACCAAATGTTGTTTAGTTAGAGAAGTATGTCACTTACATACCAAATCATAACGATAAATGCACTCCCACTAGCCTCTTGCACACACTTTGTCTCTCTTCGTCTCAAAGGAATTCAAACATCTTTGAATTACCACATTGAGAACGAAGATACTTGCTCCATGCTCCTATCAAATCGGAATATTCACATTTATCTAGCAATTTTAATAATATAAAGTTCATACGATGTGTCGCACACATCATATTGCATCCCTTTTAAGAAATATATTTCACATATATATGTCCAAAACTCATCATAATGAGTGATGACATTTAAAATGCTAAACCAATCTTAATAGACTTAAGCATAATGTTGTAAAAAGGTTTTTCCATAGTCATTACTATGAGATCAATCCATAACTACCAACTATGCTTCATATATACTCTTATATCAATCTACATCGTCTTTATATTGAAGACCATTCTTCACTATAAGACTCATTTAACCCAAGTCTATACTTGGTTATGGTATATAGAATCTATAAGATTTTATGTGACTTTTAGAGTCTTTACCCATTATTGTTTTATCATAGGTCAAACCTACGTAGGATAATATTTTATAGCTAAGATGATCATGACTTTTCATGGATGCATCAATATCCTCTTCAACAGTTGTAGAGAATTCCTGTTAATCTTGAACAATTCAAGGTCGATTATACTCCCACTGTTTCTATTAGAAATCACATATTTTTAAAAGAAACATATCACCCCATTCAACAAAACTGTTTTGTTCTTTGGATGATTTGTAGAATTAACATAATATCCCTAATAAAACACATGTCATAATTGAGTCTAAGTTCTAGAAAATGATTTTCTTTAAACTTAAAAACTTGATAATTAAGAAAAAGACTTTTTAGAACATTTTCAATCCATATCTCATATGATGTCTATTCTCCGACTTACATGGACAATCTCATCAACATTGTACAAAGACTTTCATAGTGCATAAGTTTCTAAAGCGTCAATAATATATGCATATGACTCATCATAGACCAAATCACATTACTACAATAATGATCTATTGCAATGCACCGAAAATGTTGCATAAGACCTTTAAAATGTTTCTTTATGATTTATGCAACATTTTGAAGTGTGCTGCTTAAAGCTCCGTTGCAATAGCCTAATGTAACACTTTGTGCAACATTTCTACTCAAATGCAACATTTTTTCAAAAATGTTGCAACGATACACTAATGCAACACATATCTTGAGAAACTATTGCAACACTTCGAATATATATATGCAACACTTTTTCACCCATTTTGTAACACTTATTTCAATGTTATGCAACATTTTTTTTGCCAAAATGAAACATAAAGGCAACATTATTTGGTGCTAATGCAACATATCCAATTATGTCAAAGGCAACACTATTTTAATTCTAATGCAACATTCTTGGAAGGAATTGTCCTTCGTGTTTGATAAAACACAACGTTAGTAACGTCAACCATTTTCTTTGTAACTTTATTAATTTTTAAAACAATCGTAGTACAAATCGTACCACTATATACATATCTCATTCCAAAATCCTAGCATTTGCATTAAATAAACATTCTAATATCACCATTCAGAAAACCCACCAGTTGCATTACATAAATATCCTAATAAAACAAACTTTAACCTCAAACTACAAATTATTGAAAATTATATTCATCAAAACGTCCAAAATAGTTATTTCAGTAATTGCCCTTCATTTCTTTTCCAACTCTTATCTCGATACCTGCTGCATCCAGAACAAAATAATAAATTATTGAAAATTATATTCATCAAAACGTCCAAAATAGTTGTTCTTTCAGTAAGTGCCCTTCATTTATTTTCCAACTCTTGTCTAGATACCTGTTGCATCCAGAACAAAATAATCAATTAAACTACTTGCTACATTAATAGATTATTTCTGAATCAGCATTTATAGAAAAACAAAGATAAGTACAAAAACATAGGAGTTTAATATAAGGGGTTTGAATTTTATGGGGGTTGTGACCAAGAGACTAAAGTGACCTCGCATCAAAATTTGTGAAAATAGAAAGCAATGAGTTGGTCTAGGAGTTGAGGACAACATTGTTCCAAATCTGGCTGTTATGTTGCCTATGATTTGTGATCAAGTGCGCATACAGACATAAGCTGCCTATGATGGGAAGAAAATAAACCAAATGCATGAATTTTCTTCTTTAGAAAAGCAAAGAATCGTATAACATGAATCAGAATTAAAGTGATTTTACACCATCTGTCCTTATAACATGACCTAAAGTTCATTCATGAAGCTGAGTATAGAAGTTGAGAAACCAACAGTAGTTTTAATTAATTAAACACGATGAGGATTCCACCCATTCTTTCAAGTTGTGAGGCTGAGGGTGCCATGTTGCTTAAACTATTCGATGAAATGAGAACAAACCTATATAAACAAGATATGAGTAATTTTAAACACCCTGATAAAAGAAGTATTTCCTAAAGATATTTAAATCCCGGACATTGAGCACAAAAAGAGAGTTTGAAGGAACATTATAGATTAGAAGGAAAAGAAATATAAACCTTGTCCTGCCGGAAAAAGCACTAGGTACATCTGGAGTGAAATTCTTCACAAGACCTACAAACATATTAGGTCTGAAAGAAAAGAGATGTATACACTTCATGAAGAATTAGACCTAATTCTAATATCATCTACACTTTAATTTTTGGTTACATGTTCACTCACATATATCCTTAAATTTGTCAAAAACACAAAACATATGGTACTTAAAATTCATACTGCATATTTTTTTTAAAATTTGAACACATATTCAAAGTCATACTCCAATAAAAATAAAAATCTTAAACTCAGGAATTGAGTAAAAAAACTCTTGTCGCTCGAGTTAACCAAAATCAACATGAATTGAGTAAAGGCTGTGAAAGAACAACTCCATTGGTATTTGATAGGCACAAAAAAGACAGAACAAGACTAAGTGACTAACAACTTTGTTGGATAGAATATTATTACTTAGAAGGCTAGAGTTTTTGAATCCCAACTCAATGTCATTTTCTTTAAATACTCTTTCTGAGCCATGAAAGATATACTCGTATTTTTTATGCAACGAGCAAGCATCTTTCTAAGCTAAATTTTGCAGTTTTCACAAATGGACCAAGTAGTTTACCCGCTTCAAAGCGTGGTTGCTATACACTTACCATGCAGTCGGAAGTAATGATCCAAATTAAAATTTTGCCTTGTCCACACTCCACAGGCACCTCAATATCTCAATCGGTTTATTTTGCAATGACTTGATTTCATCCTTAGTAAAGAACCCGAATAATATGAGCTGCAAGAGTCAAAGGCAAGACCGTATAAATATATATGATCAATGACTAAGCAAAGGAAAAACACTAGGTGAAGCATATACATATCCTATTAATCATAGAAATTACACGATTGAATTCACATTCAAACTAAAAATAGAATGAGACATAAAATAGATGCAAAACACACACATGTTGTGTATGCTGAAGTTCCGACATATATGAATTCATTATTCATACATAATGAAAATAAAGAACATGCATATAAAAACAATAGATGACTAGCATATAAAAAGAATAGTCTGAATTTGTCAAAACATACCCTTCAGGAGGGAATGGGATGGATCAGTGATAGGATGATCGTTTCCTTCTGAACCCTTCCTCTGTAATAAGTTTTTTAGTTTGCCTTTCCATTCCATCCACTTTGCTAATTAACTAAACAAAGAAAAGTGAATAAGTGATTGCCAGTCTTTCCCATCATATCCTTCCATCCAAACAAATGGATAACAATCATCATAGGCTCAGGACACTCAACTATCCTATCATGTTTATATATGCAACATGTAAATTATATAAATTTACCTGTATCAAAGTATCAATGACTTAACAACTGCGTTACAATAGCTCGAGTATTTAGGAGGAATTCACTGATTCACGCTACATTTTTTTTAAAAAAAAACCTCCTTCAAAACCAGCATTCAATCGGTTTCATTGCTCTATACTTATATAAAAAAAATTTGATAGCAACATGTAAATTAGATCACTTCAGCTGTATCAAAGTATCAACGACTTCGACCCTCGAACAACCGTGCTGCAAAAACTAGGGTTTCAGGAGAAATTCAGATCATTCGCCCTACATTTAAAAAAAATCCCCTCTCAGCCAGGTATTAAATAAACTATGGAAAGAGGAATTATTTGTCTCATACACACATCAATCCACTACAGTTAAGTTACCAATCAAACACAAACACGCATAGTTACAGACTAATTACCATCATGAATTCAATCAATCCACGCTGACTGTCGTGAATACAATCAATCCACGCTTAATCTCTTTAATTTTTAAGTCGAAGAGTGAAAAATTAATTACCGTCATCTCTGATTCATTCAGAACAAACAAGTTTCAAGATCACCATTGAAAAAAGAGAAGCGGAGGTAGAGAGGAGAGCGAACGTGATAGCGGAGGCGGAGAGGCGATCTGCTGAGGTTGATTGGGTTGATGGGTTAGGGAAGATGATGGAGGTTAGTACGGTGTACGGTGTACTTTTTTTATTTCACTTAGGGGTATCCCGAAACTAACATAAATTGTGAGCATTGTTAAATTTCAACTCGATCCGACATGAATTAAACCGTTTTTCATGCCTCGTCCGATCTGAGAAATATAATTTGAAAATGTCTCGAACCTAATTAAGTAAACCTTATTTTCATGACTCGAAAATAACCCGACCCAAACCTGACCCCGTTGACTCGTTCGTCGATCTGAATCAGTCACGGCCAGAATATTTTGACTTGTGACGACCCAACGCGCACATAACCTTAACTCAAAAAATTAATATACTTGTAAAAATTTGGTTCGACAAATTAAAAAATTCGTATGACACGACTTGTGAGTGTGTGACCAAACTCGCACGCCCGATCTTGTTTCACATGTCTACTTATTAAATGAGCAATTACTTATCGAGAATATATAATAGGCGTTGGTTTCCTAAGAGTAAAGATGTCATCAAGAATGTGTTTCTTGTTTTTTTACTATAAAATCTATCTGAACTTTCATACTCTCATTTTTTATCTTTTTTATTTAATTATGTGATAGTATCAGTTATCCTAACAATATTGCAACAGATTTAAAAAGCGTTGCCAGATGTTTCACAAAATGCGACAATTACTTAAAAGTGTTGCTAAATCGTGTTACAATTGCAACGTATTTTTAAAAATGTTGCACTTTAAAATCAAATGCAACATTTTTTAGATAAGTGTTGCATAGGTAATATCACTATTAAAAATTGCAACACAATAAGAAAGTGTTGCATCGAAAATGTTGCAATAGACTCTTATTGTAGTAGTGTCATATCAAATATGGTTCGATGTAGTTTGAAACACTTTTCACTACTTCTAAGATGATCACAATCTTTTAGTTCAATTCCTCTCTGTTTCAATCATATCGAATGACTCGTACCAACTTATCAGTTGATTTTGTACTTTCATCAAAACCATACGTGTTACCCATTTTTGCAACATCACTAGTTAAACTCACACGTATCTGTGTATGTGTGATCCAACAAGTCTAACTACCCTCCCACTACAAATAATAGGAGACACTTCTAATGCCATTTATCCGTCTAAATAAGATCCATTTACCTCAATTGATCCTTATAAGATTTATGATTTCATCATTATGAAACTTATTCTTATGTTTCTTGTCTCATGGATTAAGGACAATGCCATAATTGGTAAAACTTGAGTCGAGGGACTTGAACCTTTTGGTTGCTATGTTACAAATAAAAGCATTCACCACTAGGAATGTAGAGCTCATCAATCATGTTAGCCGTATTGTACCTCATATTCTTGCAAGGTATAGAGCAACAATTGTTCTACTTTTATAAAAATTTTTCATGTCCATACATGAAACAGTTTCAATATTCTTGCTTATGACTAGTACAAGAATAACAATTATTCAATTTCGGTATTCAACTTTATGATAAAATTAAGTGATTTTTCTTTAATACATGAAACAACAATGTTTGCCCATTTCAATCATAAAACACTTCACTTATATACCATTATTCCAGCCTCTTTGGGCCATCACATCCACAATGTAATAGTTGCATTTGATATCTTATACCAAAACAATAGAATGAAAGTAACAATTACTCTAGTAACATACACATCAGAAGTCATCTCAATAATTGATTTGCAGATTTTCTAGACATTTCTAGAAACTATCTACCAATGTCATATATTTGTCATTACATTAATGACTAATAAAATCGTACCGAATCTAAATTTGGCAACAAGTTTGGGTATGACAACGATTGTCCTTCCCCTACTTTAACCAACGTCTTAGATTTATTAATCATTATCTCAAGCAATTTTCTTAATGAACTCATAGAACATTAGTATTATTTGCCTTCTTGATAGAATGTTCAATCGTCTTTTAACATCTCATGCTAAAAGGTGAGAAACCTTATTAAGTCACATGTTTATTCATAACAAAGTGACCTAAACTTAGGACTAACTGAAACGATTTCAATTATTAATTCTTTAGAAAGAAGCATCCAAAATTTTCTAATTATCAATATAATCACTTCTCATATGACATTTGGATTAATCGGATCATCTTTAACATTCTCTCACTTAATGTGAACTGTTCCCTTTTTATTGAAACAATTGATTTTGGTAGTTATAGTCTTCTCCATGACTCTAATTATACAGTCCATACTGCACACTAGCATTGGTAATAATCTGTCGGAATTATCCTTTACAAGGACAAAATCGGTACCTCTAATTTTGAGAACGATTCTCAAGATACCAATCAACAAGGTTGAACAATTCAAACTCATCTTTAATAAATGTGATTGAGGTGACTAACTTACAACTACAACTATATGCAAAGTAAAACGATAATTAATTTTAATAATCTTAAATAATTTTAAGATAAAATCATGAAAACTACACTCAAGTTCGCATAATATTACAAGATCCTAAACATTTTGTCTCTTAAGTGAACTTGGGCTCACTACTCAAGCTCCAAAAGTAAAGGTAGACAACAAACTTGTCAGTTACATATCTATATAATTCCTGGTTCGTTGGAATTAGTCATCATATGACACAAACTATTTGCCTCAAAGTCCAAGTCCGACTTGATAGCAATGTTATGCAAACCAGATTGAACCTGTGGGTAACCCTTACCCACCTACTCAGTTCACACACATTGGCAAAGCACCGCTTAGGCAGTCACGTCAACAAATGATATGAAATTGTTATAGTGGTCAATCCTGAAAAGGCAATACTTAATATTTGTGCGAGGGATTAAATGCATATGGGTCCTAACCATGCCACTAGGCCAACTTACAAGCCGACCTATCAGTTTGATGTGTCGTGTTTATATAGCTTTATTCCCTCGATTCCGTTGTCTTTTCCGATCGGAACGCGCTCTTTAGAGCCGTTTCTTCTAACATTTTGCTTTGAGTGTGTAGACACCCACATTTGGCCGTTAGGTGTCTATAGCAGTTTCCAAAAAACACCCGATGATGATCGGACATAAACATGACTTAATACACGCGATTTTGTACTCGAAATCAATAGTAGTTGGCACGAGCTTTTAGCGGAGTAAATATCTCACCAAACCGACCTCAAATTCAGGCCCAGTGGGTCATTTCCAATCAAACGAGACTAATTTGGGTCAAAACCGAGACCAAGGGCAAAACCCTCTTTTCGCGACCGGGTCAAACCCCGGTCAAAGGCATTTCCAAGGCATAGAAATCAGCCGCGCAAGCTTCGACAATTTGATTCGGAGTCAAATCCTACAAAAAATCAGCAATGAAGAATAATTAAGCAAGCTTTTCCTATCCAAAACCGGATTCCTTTTTTCATCCAAAAACCGGAATCCTACTTCACCCCAACCGGTGTTTCTTCCCCTCCAAGCAACCTTTTCCTATCCAAAGTAGGTTTCTTCTCATCCAAGACAAGGCCGAGAACCTATCCTATAAATACACCCCCTTGCACACACAATTACAACAACAATTACAATTCCCGACATCACAACAACAATACACAACCAAAATTCCAGCAATCCTAGGCAGATTATACACATCCAATCCCGATTTTTCCTCTAGAAATCCTTTAGGAAACCCGAGATCAAAACTCGTCAAAGACCCGAGAGCAAAACTCGTCAAATCCCTTCCCAATTATACACACCATAACTCTCCTATATACATCTTAACGCTCCCGCGCTTAGGCCGCTACTACGAGTCCGTTTTCGAGATAATTAAGCATGTAGGTTGAGGGTGTCACAAATCCCGCTTTCTCCTTTTCTCTCTTCCTTTTCTTCCGTCTTTCACGTTTTTTTATTACCTTTTCTTTTCTTTTCTTTCCTCGTTTCTAATACCGATATTATCGTAACAACTATCTAATTTTCACAAAACAAACATTCTTAAAATATGATATCGATTCTATAATCGAATATCGTATCTAAAAGAATTAAAATTAATCTCGTTGATGCTAAGACAATCGTCACATGGTCCTAAAAAGACATAATACGACGATTTCGACGCGGAGAGAATTTTATTTTGTCTTAGTTCGATTTTCAAACAATTTATAAAACATCTTTTCTAAAAATCATTCCGAATATTCAATATTGATTCCATAATCAAGTGTCGAATATGACGAATATCGAAATTTAAGTCGAGTATGAATCTTACCATATTTTTACGCGACTTAACAAAATTATCGATTTTCTAAAAAAACAATTTTGAGAACAGTCCGCCACACGAGTCGCATGCGCCTCATGCGAGTCGCGCCCCCTCCGCGCGGGTCGCATGGTTCCCTGAAAACCGTGAGTCTTTCATCATCTTTCGAGTCCCGATAAAATTCTTTTAGTGACTTTGGTCATCACGTGTCAAGTCCATCACGTGATTCACCTTTTCAAAACCATGCATTGCATCATATTTACATCATTCATTCAATTTGCAAACCGCTACTAACCCGTTTGTTCTTTGTCTTTGTATTTTATTATTCATTGTTTGTCTTATTATACTAAAACGAACGTCGCATGCTAAAACAACTTTGACGTTAAATTTAGATGCATTAAATCGACTTAGCAACCCATTCGAATTCTCGCACGTTTAGGCAAAACAATGTTTGCATATCATTCCATCGTATTACTAACGCGCGTATTTTAAAATCAAACGATATCTTAGTAGAGGCCGCTAATGTGCGGGCGGGGTTGGGTGTTCTTTGTGAACTTCCCAACACGTACCCTCACCCCTTACTCAGAACCATGGTTTCCGGATATCCGAATCCATTGGTACACGAGAGTCATTCAATACACGGTATCCGATAATGTCGGTATCGGTATCAAATGCAAAGGGACGAACCCAATAAACTCTGACATCCGAATGGGCCATACTTTGTGCATGGCCCACTAAGATATAGAGTGGGTTCGAACGGGCCCAAACTCCCACAAAGTTTGGTGGCGACTCCACTTCGATTTAAATTTCAATTCGACCCATCTCATATGGAGATTCATTCGCCGCCCCAAACCCGCGCGTGACCGCGTCGGGGTGGACCTATGTCATGTCCACAATTTGGCGACTCCGCTGGGGATTAACTGATGCATAACTTACCATCGGCATCCTCAGGGTGAGACTCGAATAGAAATCATTTGACTAATACAATACACGTTTTAGTTTTACGGTTCATGCATAACCCCATCTTTTCCCGGGCTTGTACTGGCAATCGACGTCCCACTATACTATTGATGTACTCCAACATGGATATGTCAAAGGTGTCCATGGCTAATTCGTATGGGTTTCGCGACATGTTCTAAGCTCAACTCGACTTAGGAAGTCCGTCCCGATTCTCGGAAAGGCCATGTACACTGGTATAGACCCTATTTCGACCGACCGAGACTTAGCGTAGAGCATACATGGCGTCGTTATAATGCTTTCATGACTACTTGTTGCTTGGTTTCCGTGTCATTTTCAAAAACCGTCATTCCAAAAATGCATCTTTTCAAAAAAATATCCAATTTTCAAAAACTCGAAAAGCTGCCGAAATTTAGGACTTATGATTTTCCTCAAAATAGCCTATTTTCTAGCCGGCATGCTGTCCATTTCAATATTCAAATTCTCGATCACTATTCGATTTTTTTTTTTCGAATTTTCAAAATTCTATTTCAATTTTCAAATCTTCGAGATGCCATTCTCGATTTTCAAATCTCCGAGATGCCGTTTTCGATTTTCAAATCTCCGAGATGCCGTTTTCGATTTTTAAATCTTTGGAATCTCATCTTCAATTTTCAAATCGTCAGAAATTCTTTTTTTCGATATTCAAATTTTCAAAATTCAAAATATCCAATTTCAAAACCCGGGAAGCATACTGAATTTAGGACTTATGATTTTACTCAAAATAGCCTATTTCTAGCCGGTATGCTGGCCATTTCAAATTCAAAAATATTTTCAAACCTTCAAAATTACGGCCCGATGGCATTTTTTCGATTTTCGAAAAATCGGGCCATCCACCGGTTTTCTCGGAATTCTAACTTCCTTTTCAATACTTTCCTCTTCTTAGGACTTCCCGTATTTAGCAGTGTCGGGTCTTCTCATAAGTCGTCGAAGGTCTTACATCACGGGTTTCCCCCTATCCCAGTCCGCCTTATTTGACTAAGGCATGGCCCACCTACGTAGGACATACTCCTACAAAGGAAGGCCCGTCTACACATTCGAGTCTAAAGTCTGATGAATGTCTCACATGGACCTTCCTTCGAACAGGACTCGGCCCACATGCCGAATTCTAAGGGAGGCCAACCTTTCACAAGTCACTTGTCTAGTGTCTTTCCCGAGTCAACCTTTTACAAGGCATAGCCCTATAACAAAAGGTTCGTGGTCCTTACGTCTAAGGGTCACTCGTCCAACACTCGAGTCTTAACAAAATCTTCAATCCCACTCGAGGAGTCGGGGGCTACCCTTCAGCAGAGCGATCAACCACGGTTGCTCTAAGTGTCATGTCTTACACGTGTTGTCTCACGTACCCCACTTTCGAGTCACTTAGATGTCACACCATCTAAGCCCTTAGTTTCACCTGGGGGCTATTCTCCGACGGAGCGATTAATCACGGTCACTCCGAGAATCGTACCCTACATATTTGTCTTAGGAGAGTCTAACCCGAGTCAAACCAGAGTCGTCTCTCCTCCCGCGATATTTCTTTTGCCTTGATGTATTTGAGTTCCGAAGAAACTTTTCTGATTACGTGGTATTCTTACAGACAGGCCACTGGTAACCAGACGCCAACGCAAGATGTAAGAAACTTTGGACAATTTGACAGCCCCACTAGCTAAGCTTGAAGCCCAATTGACAACTATCAGATCCGACCAAATAGCCATTGTCACCCGTTTGAGTGTCGTGGAGCAAGGGACTCCTAATGCTGGATCTGAAGCCACCGGGCCCATAGCTGAACTGGTCAGTGTCGTTCACAAGCTGGAAGAACAGGTCCACTTGACAATGAACAACACTATCCACGCAGAAAATGCCCGAGACTATACACCCATTAGTGAGAAACTACCAAAGGATCTCAACTTAGAAGGGTTACCCATATTCGAAGGGACGGAAGATCCACTATTACACCTCCGAGCTTTCAAACAATTCATGGCAGTCAAGAGGGTCAAAGCCGACATGTTCATCAATTTGTTCGGCGCATCCCTCGGGAAATATCCAAAAGCTTGGTTCTATAGGCTTAATGAAAAAAGATTCCCAACTTGGGAAGATGTGGCTACCGAGTTCGCTAAAAACTATTCTGATAATACTGAACTTCAGACTACCATGCGGACCCTAGAAGTCATGGCCCAAGATCCAACAGAGGGTTTCACCAAATAACTTCAACGTTGGCGGGCTGAGAGTGTGAAGTTGGTAGACAAGCCCAACGAGAAGACACTAGTGGAGGCATTCATCAACAACCTACTACCCTCCTACCGCATCCATCTTAGGTATGCCGGCATTTCAAAATTTGCAGTGCTTACCGAAATGGGCATTAGGATTGAAGACGATCTTCGACATAATGAAGATCTGGGTGAAGCCTCTGCTGAAGTCTATACTGGACATCAACTCGAGTCCTTAGAAGCCGACGACTAATGACAACATCATCTGAGAGACCGAATTTGATTTAAGTCTAAGTCCGAGTCCAAGTCTAGGATGTGCTATTTCTTCCAAAGTCAAAGTCAGAGTCAGAGTTAGTTGTGTTCTGTCCTCTTTTTTCACAATTCAATAAAATCATCAGCTTTCAATATTCTTTCTCATATATACTTCCCTTATGTGTTTCCGAGAACATGATGAACACCATCGTACACTGTGAGCACATGCACGTGACTGTAGGCACATCTATAATGATTGGAGGAAATCGAGACCCGTATTTTCCTTTACTTGTTCCATGTCTGACATAGAAAGCCACATAACTACCCTTAGCAGGAGCGGTATCGAATCTTATGACAAATCTAGGTAGTCTCCTAGTTTGGGTTCAAGACGGGAGGCAAGCCCATTTCCCACAATAAGCACCCATCCAATAAGATCAACTAATCCTTACCTTAGGTGTTAGTCTGACCAACAGAAAAAAAAAGAAAAAGTTGGACAAAAAAAAAAATCAAAAGTCCAAGGGAAAAAAATATTTATGGGAAGACTACGTTCTCCCATGGTGATCTGAGAAGGCGTACGTGTTAACGGCGAGCCTGTGCATCTTGGCTATGGACTCTTTCCCTGATTTACGTAACGCCACTAATAGGAAACCATTGGGTAGTAAGGAACGTAAGAAACAAGAAAATGCAATGACAGAGGTGAAGATGAAAGGCCCGGATGTCGATAATGCAATGAAATTCGGAAGTATGGTTAATATTGCTGGAGTGCCTCCATATGATCTCAAGGATATTGGAGGTGGACTGGAGATCATGACGGAGGTAAGTCAATCCCATTTAGATGAGGATAGTACTACGTTGAATGTTGATGATAATATGGGTGACTGGTATGATAAGAATGGAAGAAAGATAATTGAAATTGTGGACGATGATCATGACATTGTGCGCATAACGGCGGAAGATGTGCAAGATGAGTTAGATTTTTGGAAATTTGCTGTGTTTAGGTTTGTCTTAGGGGCGAATCCACCATGGCCTGTTTTTGAAGGGTATCTTAGAAGGATATGGAAGCATCATAGGATTGAAACAATCTCTTTTATGCCAAATGGAGTCTTTGTCGTTAGGTTTCAAACAAAAGAGATGCAGGAGGCAGTGTTAGGGGCAGGCATACATATGTTCGACAGTAGGCCTGTTATTATCAAGAAATGGATGCCAGACATTGATTTAGAAAAGGAGGATGTTAAGTTAGTACCTACATGGATCCGTTTGCATAAGCTACCCCTAAAACTGTGGGGGGGGGGGGGGTAGTATCCCCAAGATAGTAGGCAAGTTTGGGAAGTTCATTCAACGAGATAAGGCCATTGGAAAAAAGGACCTGGTTTGGCTTTGCTAGGGTTCTCATAGAGGTGCAGATGGACCAGAGATTGCCTGAAAAGATCAGAGTAATGGATGAAAAAGGTATTCTCATGGAAATAAATGTGGAGTTTGAATGGAAACCAGTCAAATGTAAGGCCTGTTTAAAATTAGGACATATTGAAAAGGAATGCAGGAGGAAGGCTACTGATAGTAAGAATGCAGTGAAGGGTACTCAGTTGATATGGAAGAAGAAAGAACAAGTTCGTCTTAAGGAACCTCAACCCGAGAGTAGAATTACTGTCAGTAAAGTACCTAGTGCTAATGCTAGTGTTGAGTCATCAACAGCTAGTATTGAGAGGTCGGCTAATAAGGAGATTATTCCTAAGGTCAATGAGACTCATACATATATTAATGTGAGTAAGACGACTGATGATAAAGGAGGAGGTACTGTTGTGAGCGGGAAGGATATTCAAAACACCACATTCAAGAATGTCCTCATACAGGAATCCGCAAAAGAGAAGGTCGTGAATAGGATACTAATCTCTCCCAAACGTCAATGATTTTTGGATTTTGGAATGTGAGGGGCATGAATAAGAGTCAGAAGCAAAGAGACATAAATAATTTTCTTTTGAGCAATAAGGTAGGAGTTTTTGCTTTGTTAGAAACTAAAATAAAATCTCGTAACCAACATCAAGCTATGAATCTGTTCAATAATTGGAGTATTAGCACCAATACTCATACTCATTCAGGAGGACGGATTTGGATTGGTTGGGATCCTAATGCTTATGTAGTTAATATTTTGGAGTATAATCCACAATATGTACATCTATCTGTTCATGTGCTGTCCAGGAATGTGTTAGTGCATTTAATGATGGTATATGCATTCAATGGGATTTCAGAGCGTGAAAGTCTTTTGCAAAATCTCAAGAGGTTAGCTGATGGAATGACAGGAGCATGGGAGATTTGTGGCGGTTTTAATTGTGTTTTGTGTCCAGAGGAGAGATTGGGAGGCACTTTTAGTCAGGCTGAAGCTATTCCTTTTCAAGAGTGCATTAATTATTGCGAGCTAGTGGACTGTCCTGCAATAGGAGCTTATTACACATGGTCCAATAAACAAAAACCGGTGGATAGGGTCTATTCAAGACTTGACAGAGTTTTAATTAATCATGAATGGGAGAGTACTCTATCTGATTTACAAGCTGAATTCTTGCCAGAGGGTTAGTATGATCACACGCCATGCATCGTCAAGAGCAATACTGTGCAGGTCTGCAAAAATAGACCTTTCAAATTTGCAAATATGTGGTGTGAGGCTCCTCAGTTCAAAGAGTTGGTTGCGCAGAAGTGGAATTCAAATATTTATGGCACGAAGATGTATATTCTGGCGAATAAATTGAAAGAGTTGAAGAAACCGCTCAAGGAATTGAACAAATCACACTTTGCTGACATTGAGCGGACAACTGACATTGCAAGGACCAAACTGGAGGCATGTCAGAAGGTGTTACAGCAGAATGCGGAGAACATTTAGCTTCATCAGGAGGAATATGCTGCGCACGAGCAGGTTCAGCAATTAGATCAGCATTTATACTTATTTCTCCGACAAAAAGCCAAGGCTCATTGGATGAAAGATGGGGATACAAATACTTCTTACTTTCATGGGATTTTGAGAGCTAGAAGATCTTTTAATCTAGTGAGTGAAATAGCTGATATAGGAGGGACAATACACACAAGTTCTGAAGGAATTCAAATCAGTTTTCTGAACTTCTATAAGGAGTTATTAGGCGCCCAACAGCCTACATTGTTTGTTTCTGTACCCATAGTTCAGGAAGGTCAGGTATGTAACGACCATCATGCGACAATCCTGATGACACCTATCTCCAATGATGAAATCAAAGCGGCCATATTCAGTATTCCTAACGATAAGGCTCCGGGTCCAGACGGGTATTTCAAGTCAATTTTTCAAGGCCAGTTGGGGGAGCATTGAAGGGGATGTATGCGCAGCAGTACATGAATTTTTTTCCTCAGGAAAGCTGCTGAAACAGTTAAACACTACTACTTTGACCCTCATTCCAAAAGTAGCTAAACCCCAATCGGTGGTACAGTTCCGACCAATAGCCTGTTGTAATATTATTTACAAAGTCATCTCTAAATTACTTTGTAATAGATTGGCAGCAGTGCTACCAGATATTATTTCTCCGACTCAAGGTGGGTTCATTCAAGGAAGAAGCATTTTGGAGAATATTCTGATTTGCCAAGACCTAATAAGACTCTATGGAAGAAAGTCGGTCTCACCTAGATGCATGTTCAAGATCAATTTACAGAAGGCGTATGACACCATTGAGTGGGATTTCCTAGCTCAAATGCTTAAAGTTCTTAATTTCCCAGCAGGTTTCATTAACCTTGTCATGGAATGTGTAACTACTGCTACATTTACCCTCAGTCTCAATGGTGAATCGTTTGGTTTTTTCCTGGGTAAACGAGGCCTTAGACAAGGGGACCCTCTTTCCCCTCTCTTATTTACCGTTTTTATGGAATACCTCACTAGACTGCTCAAGCACACAACTCAAAATATGCGGTTCAAGTTTCATCCTCTTTGTGGTGGCATGAAATTATCGAGTTTGATGTTTGCCGATGACCTTCTGATGTTTAGCAAAGGAGATATCGATTCTATTATGGTTCTTCTAAGAACTTTTGCTACTCTCTCCTCTGCGTCAGGCTTGAAAATGAGTCCAGGAAAGACGAATGTCTACTTTAATGGAGTGGCAGCTGATGTGAGGGAGGATATAATGCATATTTCAGGGTGCGTGGGTTTTTTTTTTACCATTCCGGTACCTTGGAGTCCCGATTAAGCCGACCAAACTCAACGCTAATGATTGCAAGCCACTTACAGACAAAGTAATAGAAAGAATCAGGGCATTGGGTACGAAAAAACTTTCGTATACTGGCAGACTGGTCTTGATTATGGCTGTCCTAAAGACGTTACATAACTATTGGGCATCGATCTTCATCCTACCTTATGCTGTTATAAAGAAGATAGAATCTCTTTGTAGGAATTTCCTATGGGATGGCGGGACAGAGTACAAGATAACACCGCCGATAGCCTGGGATAGAATTTGCAGGCCGATCGTTGAAGGAGCCTTAGGCATCAATGATGATAAATTATGGAATAAATCAGCTGTTGGAAAGTTAGCTTGGTGGTTTCGCAGGAATCCGGAGAAATTATGGACGCAATGGGTTAATCATATCTATTTGAAAGGAAGAGATTAGCAGTCCTATAGCTCTCCCATTGACGTACCATGGACATGGAAGAAAATATGTAAGGTCAAAGATGAGATTAAAGTTTTACCTCAAATCTGGAACTTAGACCCGATGTAGGAATACTCAATTAGCAAAGCCTACGAGAGCCTGAGAACGACATCTACTAAGGTCCCTTGGACCTACCTGGTATGGAATGACTGGACTGTTCCTAAGCATAAGTTCATAAATTGGATGTTTCAACATGGAGCACTGAACACAAAGTCAAAATTGCTCAAAATTGGAGTCGTTCAAGAGGACTCCTGCTGTTTGTGCGCGACAAATAACGAGACCCTTGATCACCTGTTCTTCGGCCGTGAGTATAGTTTCCAAGTGTTGGGATTGATTAAGGAATGGACCAAGTTGAATATACCTACAGATGGATCGGCGACATGGAGACTAATGAGAAGAGGTTCCAAACTGAGAAGGGGGCTGACTAATGGAGTGATAAATGCAGCTATCTATCATATATGGAACCAGAGAAACAAGGCTAGGGTGGAACAAACGTTCTTGAGACCGGGTGCGGTGCTAAATCAGATAAAGGAGGAGTTTAGATTAAAATTGAATGTATCTTGTAAAAACATAGACTCTAGTAAGGATAAGGATTGGATTCTTAGCTTGATGATGAAATGAAGGTCTAACCTTCAACAAATTTGTCACTTATTAATACAATTTTTTACATTTCACCATAAATAAAAGCAAAAGGCCAAGAGCTGGCCACGATAAAAAAAAGAACTCGCAACACCCCTTGACCAGATACGGTCAACTCAAATGAAGAATCCCATGACCGAGGCTAAGAGGTCAACCAATAAAAAATTCGAAAACTCATACCATCAAATAGGGGAGAATCAACCAAGATAGTCAGCTAACACCACATTTAGCCTTCCCACGTTACAACCCTCAAGACCTTCTCGAGACCTAGGCTAAGAGACAACCCAGATTTTTTGAGGATTCAAGCTCCGTAGGATACCCCTAACCATTAGGGCCAGACATGGAAACCAGATCCCGCATTATCTAACCTGCCCAATCGAAGTCCGAGTCATTTTTACTCGACTTCCCCTTTCCGACCACATTGCAATACCTCACCCTCGAAGCCTTAGCTCCACAAAATCAAGCTCCAGATTTCAAAACATCAAAGCCACTTACGACCTAGCACCACATTTCCAAAATTCTCCAAACCAGTTGCCAACCCCAAACACGGGAACTCAACTTGCGGTCGGCATAGAAGATGCCCAAATAGTTCACACCACCTCTGGGGGCTACCTCGGAGAACGTTCACAGTCACAGGATAAACATCCTAACCATTCTAGCCCTTTGATCAAAACATCATTGGGAATTCACTTAGCCTACACCGTCAATATGGCTAGTTACACACAAAGTCCTATTAAACTAGGCACCATAATATATCTTTCAATTCACTGAACTACGGCTTGGTTTGATTTCACTACACGTGAATACGTAGGCAGCCTTTCAACAAAGGCACAACCACCCACATTGACACACATTCAAAAAGTACCATTATTCCAGTCACGACACTGTCATGTTCTCAACAGCAAGCTTTGTCATCCTGGGGGCTTCTTTTAGACAGAAGACCGCCATCCACTCACAAAATCAAAAATACTTTCAAAAACTAGCCTCCTTTCTATAGAGTGTCCTAGTACTCGGCTCCGCCGAAGACGAGAATCTGTCAGGATTCGAAGCAACACCCACTTTCGGAATGTACCCCAACACCAAAAATTGCAAAAGAGCACTAGACAACAGCATTGTTACTGCTAAGCCCTGTCAAACAGTCTCATTACAGACTACTGCAATCCCCTATAACGGATCTTTCCTATTCCAAGGATTCGACCATGTTGTCACTCGCCTAGGCTACGGAATAGCGCAACTTAAGAATCTTGTCATCTTAGGTGGCCCACCCCCCTACCGAGTCACGGTCCAACCCCTTTGAGAGTCCAAGTTGTGTCTGTCAACTCGTTCTGTCGCGTCCAGAGTCGAGTCTGCCGGTAGGCCTCTCTTCTCAAATTCTCATTTTAAAATTTGCAAAACTTAGCCATTTGAGAAAATCCTTTTCGACAAGGTCAAATTTCAGTCTGTTTAAGCTGCAAATTTCTTTTCTACCCCTTTCCATTTTGAAAACCTATCTCCTAGCACGTGAGTTGCTTTCAGGACTTTGATTTCAAAATAAAGCAAAAATCATTTTTCCCAGCGCAAGTCAGTCTATAGATGCTAACTGCATTTCCTGTATTCTATCTTGCTATATTTGCTATTTCTGTCTACATATCTAACATTTCAGGTACCAGCTTGGCTTCCCAAAGAAACATCAAGTTTTTATCCCCCAGCGTGAGTCGAGTTCCGCCTAAGCTTTACATGCAAAGTTTCGTGTAACCGTACAAAGCATGTACAACTCAAGCCTTCGGAAGCAGGCCTGCGCAACTCACATATCTCCCCAGCGGAAAACCCAAGGCGAAGATTTTTCCGAAATAGCACGGGATGGGCCCATATATAGGCACACCCAAGACTTATACGACAAGTCCGATTCCCCGTGTAATTCCAAATCGGGATGTGTCTGCAAACGGACACACCTAGGGCTTTTTAGGCAAGCTCCCGCATAGTTCTGAGATGGGATGTGTCTCCAAGCGGACACACCCAGGGCTTCTTAGGCAAGCTCCCGCACAGCTCCAAGATGGGATATATCCGCATACAGATACACCCAGGGCTTAAAAAAACAAGTCCCACGGAGCTACTCCCGACAATAGAACTCAGGTATGATTTCTATCTTATGGCCGGCGGGCCCTTTCACGCAAGTCTAATGGACTATAAACGACCCGAACGGAAGTCTGCCAGGTCTTAATCCTCGATTGGCCTGATAGCTACTCTGACTTTCGCCGTTAGGTGTCTATAGCAGTTTTCAAAAAACACCCGATGATGATCGGACGTAAACATGACTAAATACACTCGATTTTGGACTCGAAATCAATATTAGTTGGCACGAGCTTTTAGTGGAGTAAATATCTCACCAAACTGACCTCAAATTCCGGGCCAGTGGGTCGTTTCCAATCAAATGAGACTAATTTGGGTCAAAATCGAGACCAGAGGCAAAACTGTCTTTTAGCGACCGGGTCAAACCCCGGTCAAAGGCATTTCCGAGGCATAGAAATCAGCCGCGCAAGCTTCGACAATTTGATTCGGAGTCAAATACTACAAAAAATCAGCAATGAAGAATAATTAAGCAAGCTTTTCCTATCTAAAACCGGATTCCTTTTTCCATCCAAAAACCGGAATCTTACTTCACCCCAACCGGTGTTTCTTCCCCTCCAAGCAACCTTTTCTTATCCAAAGTAGGTTTCTTCTCATCCAAGACAAGGCCGAAAACCTCTCCTATAAATACACCCCCTTGCACATACAATTACAACAACAATTAAAATTCCCAACATCACAACAACAATACACAACCAAAATTCCAGCAATCCTAGGCAGATTATACACATCCAATCCCGATTTGTCCTCTAGAAATCCTTAAGGAAACCCGAGATCAAAACTCGTCAAAGACCTGGGAGCAAAACTCGTCAAATCCCTTCCCAATTATACACACCATAACTCTCCTATATACATCTTAACGCTCCCGCGTTTAGGCCGCTACTACGAGTCCGTTTTTGAGATAATTAAGCATGTAGGTTGAGGGTATCACAAATCCCTCTTTCTCCTTTTCTCTCTTCCTTTTCTTCCGTCTTTCACGTTTTTTTATTACTTTTTCTTTTCTTTTCTTTCCTCGTTTCTAATACCGATATTATCGTAACAACTATCTAATTTTCACAAAACAAACATTCTTAAAATATGATATCGATTCTATAATCGAATATCGTATCTAAAAGAATTAAAATTAATCTCGTTGATGCTAAGACATTCGTCACATGGTCCTAAAAAGACATAATACGACGATTTCGACGCGGAGAGAATTTTATTTTGTCTTAGTTCGATTTTCAAACAATTTATAAAACATCTTTTCTAAAAATCATTTCGAATATTCGATATTGATTCCATAATCAAGTGTCGAATATGACGAATATTGAAATTTAAGTCGAGTATGAATCTTACCATATTTTTACGCGACTTAACAAAATTATCGATTTTCTAAAAAAACAATTTTGAGAATAGTCCGCCACGCGAGTCGCATGCGCCTCACGCAAGTCGCGTGGCTACGTGAGTCGCGCCCCCTCCGCGCGGGTCGCATGGTTCTCTGAAAACCGTGAGTCTTTCATCATCTTTCGAGTCCCGATAAAATTCTTTTAGTGACTTCGGTCATCACGTGTCAAGTCAATCATGTGATTCACCTTTTCAAAACCATGCATTGCATCATATTTACATCATTCATTCAATTTGCAAACCGCTACTAACCCGTTTGTTCTTTGTCTTTGTATTTTATTATTCATTGTTTGTCTTACTATACTAAAACGAACCTCGCATGCTAAAACAACTTTGACGTTAAATTTAGATGCATTAAATCAACTTAGCAACCCATTCAAATTCTCGCACGTTTAGGCAAAACAATGTTTGCATATCATTCCATCGTATTACTAACCCGCGTATTTTAAAATCAAACGATATCTTAGTAGCGGCCGCTAATGTGCGGGCGGGGTTGGGTGTTCTTTGTGAATTTTTTCCAACACGTACCCTCACCCCTTACTCAGAACCATGGTTTCCGGATATCCAAATCCATTGGAACACGAGAGTCATTCAATACACAGTATCCGATAATGTCGGTATCGGTATCAAATTCAAAGGGACGAACCCAATAAACTCTTACATCCGAATGGGCCATACTTTGTGCGTGGCCCACTAAGATATAGAGTGGGTTCGTACGGGCCCAAACTCCCACAAAATTCGGTGGCGACTCCACTTCGATTTAAATTTCAATTCGACCCATCTCATATGGAGATTCATTCGCCGCCCCAAACCCGTGCGTGGCCGCGTCGGGGTGGACCTATGTCATGTCCACAGAGTGATTGTTTTTGTAGATTCTACATGATTTAAGGTCTTTATGTGCATTTACACTCATATCTGGTTTGAAGAACAATCCCGAGACAAAACCCGTGCTTTAGGACGTCTAGACGAAGAAGAACCTGAGAGGAGTCGATTCATTGGGCCTTTGAGAGCGGCCCAATCCTTGTTTTTAAGACGATGTGTGCGCCACCCTGCTCCGACAGGCCCCCTGTGAGCTGGCTTGAGCGACACATAGACGATTTTAGCTTGAATTTAGCTTGTGTTTCGGCCCCTGCATGTGGCCGGCCCCCTACCAGCCGGTCGGCATGCACATTCGGGCTATTTCTGCCCATTTTGTATTATTAGGGCATGCTTTAGCTTTGTTTTTGGATTTATTACTTCATTAATTAGATTTTTCATTAGAAAACTACTCGTGACTCTTAGCATTCCGCACTTCGTTCCAAACTCGTACTCGATTCCGGTAAATTCGTTTATGCAATTTTCGGTGTTATGTTTCAATCTTCATCGTGAATTACTTAGTTCATCGTAATTTTCTTTATTTACAATTCGTTGTTTCGTTTAGTTCGTTAAATTCTCGTTTGTTTATCGTTAGATTTATTTGCTTCCCCTTTATCATGTATTTTATGTATGTAATTTGTTGTTCTATAATCGTCATGAGTAGCTAATTTTCTCGCTAGGGTCGAGGGGGATCGAAGGGTTATTAGTCGATTTTGTTACTCCGATACTAAACTCATAGTTATGCTAGTGCCATTTTCGCGTGTTTTATTTGTGAATTAATTTGTTAAAGGCCACAACATTTTAATCTGTTTGGGAAAGTCTAGTTCCTGTGCGAAAGCCAAATTAGGGTTAGATCACGCGCGATTTAGTAGGGAGTCTAATAAGTTGCGAAAGCCCGTCAGATCCTTCCTAGGTTGATACGATTCGAGAGAACGTATTATAGCCGACTAGCATGTTTATGTGTTTGTTATCGTTGTTGCCTTATTGTCGATTATCTATCGTGAACCCGTGACCTTAGTTTTTCTCTCATTGTTAGAATCCTTTATTCATATTTGTATTTTAGTAGTTTTTTTATTTATTTCCATCAATCAACCGTTTAGAGTATTTTGAATCGTCATAGTTATTAGACATCTTTAACTGTTTCCCAGTGGATACGATACCTTACTTGCCGCTATATTCTTGTTAGTAGCATTAGGTTTATCTTGATTGTGCGAGACGACTTAACCCATATCACAGTTCTAAGCACACAAGTCACAAGTCTCAAACAATAAAATTCATGCATCGAATGACATAGTAATTTAATTGTTATTAACGATATGTGCATAAAACAAGTTAAAAATCTCATATTTTGATTCATAATCATATCACAATTCATAATTGCTATTTGTTTGACCAATTTCACCAATCTCTTTCATTTTTCCGACTACGAGAAACAATTCCCCACCCGGAAAAATTGAACGGATATACAAAACTCGATTCACAATTGATCTGCAACTTATAATTGTCATATAGATGAACAATTTATCAAAATCAAATAAAACTCGAGAAACTCCTTTATTTTTCGATCTATTTATGATAATATGATAATTACAATGCATAACATTATTTACCGATTTAGAAAACTAATTTTTCATTGATTCGGAAAAATAAATATAATCCATGTTTGATTCAAAATCAACACACAAACGCAAGAAAACTACTTTTCTTAAAAGCGTCACCCGACCCGACACCATGTCGTCCGAGTAAATATTGTGTCGTCTTGGTCAAACCTGTGCATCCGGGTCATCCCGTTCCAACCGGGACACACCCGTTCCATCCGAGTCACACCCATTCTCACTGAGTCATACTCGTGTCGTCCTTGTTTCGTTTCGTCTCCACCAAAATTAAAACGAGTCTTGTCTTAATCTCATTAGGTCTCATCGTCAACGATAACTTCTTGTAATTTTACGTTCCCAATTTCAATCGAATCTTGACTAACATAATTAGTCTCATCGTCAACAAGGAAATTGAGGATTATAATGGATCAATTTAGGGCAAAATTAAATTAAAATATAATCAATATTAGATCTTGAATTAATTTTAACAATCAATTTCATAATTTAACAATTTAAATTTGTAAATTGAGATATCCTAAATACAATGGAACCTCATATGACGACCGCATAACCAAGATGAATGAATATACATATACATGTACAACTTGCGTAACTAGACAACTGCCTAATACTACTAATACTAATCATATTAGAAGTTAGTCATTACGGCAATCTATGTCAAACATTTTCAAGTTACAACAATACAATGAAACATTATACGTAGTATATTCTAGCCATTACAATAATTATAATTATCAAATAATCATTACATAATCATAAGGTTATCATCATCGCACAAATTAAATAACATACAATGTAAATTTTGTGCGTGATCACATATACGGTGACCGGAGCAATTAAAATAACTGCGAGAACAATTCTCGCCAGTAAAAATATAAATTATAAAATCAAATTAATACGTGAGAAGAATCCTCATAACCAATTATGAGACAAAGATTCACGTTAACTAGATTAATAATACGTAACAGAGGCTCTGATATCACTGTAGGGTTACAACCCTTAAACCCAAGGACCTGTTACAAGTATTAACCAAAAAGACAAAAGTAGATGGATAACAATTATACCTTATTTGCAGCGGAACAACGTATTAAAAAAAATATAAGAATAAACCCAGAAGTATAATCTCCGCGGACAGAATAAATAATCTCCACGGACAGAATAAAGCACCCCAAACGTGATGCCTCCTTTGGTATCCACACGGGTACGTAACTGCAACGTATATGCTAGTATAAGGGTTTGTGAGACGGTCTCTGATAAGTGTGGTTTGTAGTGATTATTTCTTGTGTTTGGTCCCGGTTTCTCTTGTGGAATCGCCCTTTGGTGCGGTTTCCAGGCTACTTACGCTTCTTCTAGTTTGTTTTAGGTTCCTATGACCAATCTTGGAGAAATGGAACGATTCCGACTCGTTTCCGACACATTTGGAGCCAACGAAGAGAAGCGACGATTACTCGGTAGCTTAGACTCGATCCTGAGACCTTGGGACCCATTCCCGAGGCCTTTAGATTCGATCCTGAGAACCGATATGACCCGAATGAGGAGCAAGTAGGGACCAATGAGACCATATTTGAAACCTACAAGACCCATCCCGATCGGGAACACATCCATCACGACCGGGATGAAGTGACGAGCGAAGCTGCGCTACTGGAAGACCATCCCGGCTGGGACCACCATCATCCCGACCGGGACCACCCTCCTTCCTACCGGGATCACATCCTTCCCGGCCGGGAAGGGCCCAGCAAAGCCCGTCTTCATTTCTTTCTTCTCCTTCATTCGTGGAACCCTATATATACCCCCCTCTTGTATTGTTTTAAACACTTTTGCTTTACCCTACATTAGACTAAACCCTAGATAGAGATCCTCCTCTCATTAGCTTAATCTTTCCTTAATCTTTAGTTAATCTTAGTGATAAGTGTGGTTTGTAGTGCTTATTCCATGTGTTTGGTCCCGGTTTCTCTTGTGGAATCACTCTTTGGAGCGGTTTTTGAGGCTACTTACGCTTCTTATAGCTTGTGTTAGGTTCCTAAGGCCAATATTGGAGAAATGGAACGATTCCGACTCGTATCAGACACATTTGGAGCCAACGAAGAGAAGCGACGATCACTCGGTGGCTTAGACTTGATCCCGAGCCCTTGGGAGCAATTCCCGAGCCCTTGGGACCCATTCCCGAGCACCGAGAATTGATGAGAAGCCTAGGGAGAGCAAGTGGGGACCAATGGGACCATATTTGAAGCCTACAAGACCCATCCCGGTCGGGAACACATCCATCACGACCGGGATGAAGAGCAAAGAAGAGAAGAGCTGCTGACAGGCCTTCCCGGCCGAGAAGGACCCAGTTATGCCCGTGTTTCATTGTTTCGCTCCCGTTTGCTTATGTAACCCTATATATACCCCCCCCCCCTCTTGGAACCATTCATTATGTTAGACATTACCCACTAAACCCTAGACTATTTTAGGTTAGATTAGCTTAGATTAGTGTAGATTAATCCTTAGTTAATCCTTAATAATCTTAGTTTAATCCTTGTATTATGGGAATTCTTGAAGATCTCCACCAAGATTGACAACCTTGGTTGATGTATTTGGGTTTTCTTATTATTACAAGTTTCAATCTTTCCTCCTCTCTTGTTTGGTATAATCTCTCTTTTCCCTTCTCTTAATCTTGTTTTATCATTCAAGTTTCATTCTTTATCCTTTGTTTATTGTATTGTCCATTGTTCATTCTTGTTGTTCTAAATCATGTATGTTCTTGTTCTTGTGTTTGTTTCTCTTGTTTGTGTTAGTTTAAGTTTAGATATGTGTGAGTAGTCTCTTGATAGGATTAGTAGGGGAATTGGGTGGCTAAATGGGTGATTAAGGGTTTGTGTAGATTGTTGGTGGAAGTTTGGGTTGCTGCCTAGTTGTATGCATAGAACATGTTTGACGAAATGCTTGAATGACTTGTAGTTGCAAATACACGTTTTCTTGCCTTCTCCTTGTGGTCTTGTATGGTTCTAGGATGGGTTGTTGCGCGAGAGCGGGGAGCCTCTAGGTCGGTTTTGGAGCGAGAGCCCGGATTTTACCTAGATAACTCGATTACCCCTTCACCTTTGCTCTTCCTTGATCATCTCATCACCCTTGAACCCGACCTAATCCTAGTTCTTTCCTTATTTGTTTTCTTCTTCCTCTTAGCCATTAATCTCTTAGCTTTAGTTTTTCTACTTAGTTTGTCCTTAGTCTTAGTCTCTCCTCCTTCTTAGTTTTAGCTTAGTTTAGCATTGTGGCCTAGTCAAGTCCTTAGGTGAAACTTAGTCGAAACCCTCCTTACCGTCCCCGTGGACTCGACCCGACTTGCCTTATCTACCCAGTTAGGTTTAGTTGGTTTTATTTGTTGGTAGGATTCATGACAAATCCTTGCCATCAATTTGGCGCCGTTGCCGGGGACGGTGCTAGTTTAGACTTTGTTTACCTATTTACTTGACTTTGTCTTTGTTTTTGTAGTTTTTTTTATTTCTTTTTGCTTCTTATGTATGCGAAGTTTATTTCCCTCTTGTCTAGTGCCCAAAAAGCACTAGATTTCTCACGTTTGCTCCTAGTCTACAGTTTTTGCCTAGAGGTGGTGACCATCCTCTTCTTTACAACTCAGAGCCGCATAAACGGACAGTTGCTAGATTGGGAGGTCCTCAACCGGGTACGAGCCACAATTTTCGAGCAAAACCTGAGGTTTGATCTAAACTCCTCACCCATAGAAGCCACCATGAGCTACTCCTCTCCCTCTATGAATCATGAATATGACATGATGTCTCTCTACTACTATCAAGCTTCATCGGGTAATCAAGAAACCTGTGGGTATGAGCTTCAAGGATATGGAAACGGCTTCCATCAAGTGAGTGCTTATCAACCTCTTGATCGTGGTGGTGATTACTCAAATTACCATCATAAACCCACCATGCCTCATCATATTTCTCCATATGGAAGCCAATATCCCGAAAACTCACCATATTACCAATCACCTCAACCTCACTACCAACAATATGATGCCCCACCCCTTGGGCATCATCAAGATTTTCAAAGAGCTTTACAAGACCCCAATGACCAAATGTCCAACTTGGAGTTATTTCAATCGATTCTTCAATTGCAAAAGAGCCAACAAGAAATGGCCACCCAAATGCAAAAGGAACAAGATGAATTCATGGCCCAATATCAAAGGGAAAATGAGGCGATGGATGCTCGGTTAAATGCTATAGCAGCTAAAACCGTAATGTTTTTAACTCGAACGTCACAACTTGACGAAGGGTGCTCACTTGAGCAAGGGGAGCAACCGAATCATGAAGCCGCCGATGAAGTCCCTTTGAGAAGCGAGACTTGCTATGAAGAACCTCGATTGTCTACCCAAGATGAGATGAATGAGGAGATTTCCCTTGATGAAGGCATTTTTGGTGAAGATTTGAAGGAGGTTAATGGGAATTTGAAGAGTTTCATTGATGAAAACACCGATAAAAAGGAGGAAATTCAGGAGTCTACCCCCTCCATACTTGTTGAACCTTCAATCCCCTTCGCTTGCCCTCTTCTTGAGCTTCATGCCGCTTCTAATGAGCCTATTGTTGAGGATGTAGAACTGTGGGGTGAGTTGAGTGAGATGATAGGAGTTGTGAAGTCATGGGATATGAATAATTAAATCAAGTCGCTGTGGACATGACGTAGGTCCACCCCGATGCGGCCACGCACGGGTTTGGGTAGGCGAATGAATCTCGTGGTAAGATTGTTCTCGGGTTCGAAATTTAAGTCAAAGTTGGAGTCGCCACCGAATTTTGTGGGAATTCGGACCCATTCGAGCCCACTCTATGTCATCGTGGACCGTACATAAAGTATGGCTCATTTCGATTTCAGAGTTTATTGGGCTCATCCCTTTGCATTGCGATACTGATACCGTCACTACCGGTTATCGTGTATAGAACGACTCTCGTGCGCCAACGATTTCGGGCATCCGGAAACCGAGGTTCTGAGTAAGGGGTGAGGGTACGTGTTGGGAAGCCCACTAAGGACACCCAACCCCGCCTGCACTTAGCGGCCTCTACTAAGACATCGTTCGTGTTCGTGTACGCGAGCTAGTAAAATGACAAAATGATATACAAACATCGTTTTCGGCTAAGCATGTGAATTAAATGTGAGCTACGTTATTTAATGCATCTAAATTATCGTCGGAGTAGTTTAGCATGCGATGTTCATTTGAATAAATAAATGGCAAACATCGAAAATAGAAAACTCGTAAATAAATTACAAATTACACGGGCGGAATACAACACGGAATTCACAATACAACGAGCAATAAAATAGAATAATCGAATCAGGAAACGGCAAATATTAACTATAAACGGTCCCGTAAATAGTAAATATAAGCTAGACCGTAAATTGAATAAATGGACGAACTCCGATTAAATGCACATTATGTTGTGCATTAAACGGAGGACGGAGACATGGAACCTAGACGTGGTGCTAGCCCGATCCCGAATCTCGATGCCTTGTCCCGACTTATCACATCGAAAATTGGCGTCTGGATTAGTCATGTATCGGATACGACTTAAAGAGTCGTCGACACAAAACTAATCGTAAAAGACGTCGATCAAAGTCGTGAGAGTGAAATAATAATGTATGAGTTTTGAAAATGAAGATCACGTGATTAACTTTACACGCGTGGATCGAAGCCGTAAAATATTTGACGAGGCTTACGGTATTTAGAAGGCTCACGGTTTAGGCATGATACAAGACACTCGATCGAGTCATGAGGGAGACTCGATCGAGTGCCCTTCGTGGAGACCTTCTACCTGATTTTTGGAGTGCTACTCGATCGAGTGGGCTGGTGCACTCGATCGAGTGCCCTCTGTACGGGTGTTTAATTTGTGCTTTGAAACGACCCATTTTGTAGCTTTTATATTTTTGAATCGAGATGCAATTACGCTAAATATAAATATTTTCCAATTCATATTAGTTTAAATCTCGATGGCTCGTCACACTCGACATTCGGTTATAGAACCGACATCTAGTATTTGGAGCAAATTTGCAAAATCGAGTTTGATCGGGCTAGAACAAATATCGATTCCCTCCGCGTCATAATGTCGTAACCTATCCTTTCGGATCGTGTGAAAATTAATTCGGCGTCAATGAGTTTCGTCCTAATCCGATTTGTCGATGATTCTTTTAGAATAATATTTTGAAAGAGATGTGGTCGGACATATTTAACGACGAATCTTCACAATCTATTACACCCTTAAGTGTTTAGAGCGGCGCACCTCGAGGGGCGCCACCTCCAATACGACTTATAATGAGATTAAATAGACTTTAGGCGGAATTCGTAATTAAACATATTCCACCCGAAAATTCGACCGTCGTCGCAAACTTAAGTCCTCGGCATTTTAATATCGTAATTTGGCCTTAAGGCCTACGATCATTAATTTAGCCTCAACGGACGTTGCTCGGATTGTTTTGAAAATAGTTTTGTTGGTAATTATACGCGGTATTATATAAGACGGAATATAAACAGTAAATAAAATGTTAGGTATTAGAGTACATAAATAAAATGTTAGATTGCAATAAATAAAATGTTAGTGGCAAAATTAAAATGTTAGTAACGAAAATAAAATGTTAGTGTCGTTAATATCGAATAATAATAAAAGTAATAATAATAATAATAATAATAATAATAATAATAATAATAATAGTATATAGTATATAATATATATATATATATGTATATGTAACGAGATAGAGAGGAAGAGAAAAGGAAGAGAATGGGCTGATGACACCCTCAACCTACATGCTTAATCGATCTCGGAAACGGACTCGTAGTGGCGGCGTGTGCGCGGGAGTCTCGAGAAATTTAGGGTGAGTTAGGGTGTATATGGTTAGGTAGAGGATGCTCTCGGGTCTTTGACGAGTTTTGATCTCGAATTTAATTGTGTGTGTGTGTGTGTGTGTGTGTATGTGTATGAGTGCCTAGAACTCAAGTGTGATGAATGTTTGAAGGTTGAAGATGTGTAGGATGTAAGGTTGTGAATGTTGTGAATATGCGTAAAGTTGAAGGGTGATTGATGATTGAAAAAAGTTGTGTAATGTGTTGGGGTATTTATAGGGAAATACCCCGGTTTAGGGTCACTCGATCGAGTGGTGTAAGTGCACTCGATCGAGTGCCCAGTTCAGGAACGGTTTTCCCGGTTCACTGCCTTACTCGACCGAGTGGGTGTGAACCACTCGATCGAGTGGGTGTGAACGGAGGGAGTGTAAATAGGGAAAGATTTGTTGACTTTTTTTGAAAGGATTTGCTTGTTTTGGTTGTTGAATCTTGATTCATTTTGTGTATTTGGACATAATGTGAGGCTGGTTCGTCTCGGGATTCGACTTTGACCGGGTTTTGACTCGGTCGCTAAAATAAGGTTTTATTTCCGGTGACGGTTTTGACCCAAATTAGTCTCATTTTATTGGAAACGACCCACTGGCCTGGATTTGAGGTCGGTTTTGAGAGATTTGCACTCCGCTAAATACCCACGTCGGATACTATTGATTCTGAGTCCGTATTCGAGCGTATTAAGTCACGTTTACGTCCGATCATCATCGGATGTTTTGTCGGGAACTGCTATAGACACTAGCAGGCAAAATGCGGGTGTCTACAGAGCCCCCACTCTGACTGAGGCTTGGACAAGGCGAAAGTCAGAGTAGCTACCAGGCCAATCGAGGATTACGACCTGGCAGCCTTCTGGTCGGGTCGTTTATAGTCCATTAGACTTGCGTGAAGGGCTCGCCAGCCATAAGCAGAGGGTCATACCTGTCCTGATGATGATAGCTCCGTGAGGAGTCGAACTTGCCTTTGAAGTCATAGGTGTACCCGTATGCCGACACATCACATTTTGGATGCAGCATTCCAGGAGAAACACCGACTCACGTTGGGGAGTAAAGTAGTTGCACAGGACTTGCTTCTGAAGTCTTGTGTGTACCCGTATGCCGACACATGACAACTTGCATGTAGCATTTCAGGAGAAACACCGCCTTTGATGTTCCGTTGGGAAGCACTAGCTGGTACCTGAAATGTTATATACATAGGCAGAAATAGCAGGCATAGCAGATAGCAAGATAGCACATAGGAAATGTAGTTAGCGTCTATAGACTGACTTGCGCTGGGGAAAATGGTTTTTGCTTCATTTTGAAATCGAAGTCCGGAAAGCAACTCACGTGCTAGGAGATAGGTTTTCAAAATTGAAAGGGATAGAAAAGAAATTTGCAGTTTAAATAGACTGAAATTTGACCTTGTCGAAAAGGATTTTATCAAATGGCTAAGTTTTGCAAACTTTGAAGTGAAAATTTGAGGAGGGAGGTACCGACAGACTCGACTCTAGACGTGACAGGACGACGAGTTGACAGACACGACTTGGACTCTCGAGGGATTGGACTGTGACTCGGTAGGGGGGTGGGCCACCTAAGATGACAAGACTCTTAAGTTGCGCTATTCCGTAGCCCAGGCGAGTGGCAACACGGTCGAACATACTTCTAAATGGGAAGGATGTGTCATAGTCTGTAATGAGACTGCTTCTGCAGGACTCAGCAGTGGCAATGTTGTAGTCTAGTGTTCTTTGAATGTTTGGTTTTGGGGTACATTCCACAAAGTGGGTGTCGCTTCGAGTCCCTGACGGATTCTCGTCTTCGACTGAGCCGAGTACTAGGACACTCTATAGAAAGGAGGCTAGATTTTGAAAGTCTTTGGATTTTGTGAGTGGAAGGAGATCTTCTGTCTAAGAGTAGCCTCCTGGACGACAAAGCTAACTGTTGAGAGCATGACAGTGTCGTGACCGGAATGATGGTGCTTTTTGAACGTGTGTCAACGTGGGTGGTTGTGCCCTTGTTGAAAGGCTGCCTACGTATTCACGTGTAGTGAAATCAAACCAAGCCGTAGTTCAGTGGATTGGAAGATATATTATGGTGCCTAGTTTATCATGGCTTTGTGTGTAACTAGCCATAACGATGGTGTAGGCTAGGTGAATTCCCAATGACGTCTTGATCAAAGGGCTAGAACAGTTAGGATGTTGATCCCGTGACTGTGAGCGTTCTCCGGGGTAGCCCCCAGAGGTGGTGTGAACTATTTGGGCATGTTCTATGCCGACCGCAGGTTGAGTTCCCGTGTTTGAGGTTGGTATCTGTTTGGATGTTTTTGGAAATGTGGTGCTAGGTAGAAAGTGGCTTTGATGTTTTGAAATCTGGAGCTCGATTTTGTGGAGTTAAAGCTTCGAGGGTAAGGTACTATAATGTGGTAGGAAAGGGGGAAGTCGAGTAAAAATGACTCGAACTTCAATCGCGGTAAGTTGATAATGCGGGATCTGATTTCCATGTCTGGCCCTAATGGTTAGGGGTATCCTATGGAGCTTGAATCCTCAAAATTCCGGGCTGTCTCTTAGCCTAGGTCTCTGGAAGGTCTTGAAGGTTGTAATGTGGGAAGGCTAAGTGTGGTGTTAGCTAACCAGCTTGATTGTCTCTCCCCTTTTTGATGGTATAGGTATCGATAATTTTTGAATTGACCGTACCCCAGTCAAGGAGCTTTCACTTGAGTTGACCGTTAAACATGGTCATGGGTTTTTGAATTTTTTTGTTTTTTTGGTTGACCTCTTAGCCCCGGTCGTGGGATTCTTTATTTGAGTTGACCGTGCCCCGGTCAAGGGTTCCTCTTTTTGATGATGGCCTACTTTTTTTTTGTTTTAGCCTTTTGCCTTTTCCTTGGACTTTTGATTTTTTTTGTCCAGTTTTTTTTTAGCTATCCTCCCCTATGGTGTTGTGGGTGGATATGGGGGTGGGCCCATCGGTTGGATTAGGCTTGTGTAGTTAAACCTTTGTAAGGTGTAAGCCTAGTTGGTGTTTGTGTGAGTGCAACTCGCGATGGAGTACTCTACGGTAAGCATGGTGATTTGGATCTTGGTATTGTCATCATAATTCCGAGCAGGCTTGGTGGGAGTATCGTCTCGAGCTGGGCATAGAGTCACGGTGCTTTTTTTTTGCTTCTGGTCAGACTAACGCCTAAGGTAGGGATTGGTTAGTTTTATTGGAGGGGTGTTTATTATGGGGAGATGGGCTTGCCTCCCGTCTTGAAACCAAATTAGGAGACTACCTAGATTTGTCATAGGATTCGAGACCGCTCCTGCTAAGGGTGGTTTTGTGGCTTTCTATACCAGACATGAAACAGGTAAAGGAAAACACGAGCCTCGGTTCCTGCAGTCATTATATATGTGCCTATAATAGTCACGTGCATGTGCTCACAGTGTATGATGGTGTTCGTCATGTTCTCGGAAACACATAAGGGAAGCATATATGAGAAATAGAAAAGCTGATTTCATTGAATTTTGAAAAGAGAACAGAATACAGTTGACTCTGACTCTGACTTTAAAATGAGGATGTAGGATATCCTAGACTCGAACTCAGACTTAGACTCGAATCGAATCCGGACTTTTGGATACTTGGTTGGTCATTTCTTTTTGGTAAGGTCTTTGATTGGAGGAAACAACAGGTGCCACGACTCGCCTAAACTCGACTTTGCGCGATTGCAAGAGAGGGAGTCAAACTAGACATGGCCCGGGGTGACGGGTCGACAAAGACTCTTGGACCGGGATACTCGAACGTTGACCTAGACGAGATAACAACCCTGGCTTGGACTCGACGATGAGACTCAAGCTGCACGAGGGTAAGTCCGAAAATGGGGCGACCGTGTTTGACCGCGTCACGTGTTTGGACTAACCGTGGCGACCTAAACCTTTAGGAGACTCAGGTGTTCGTAGCATAGGTACGACTCGAAGAAGACTTCATAAGGACGCCGGTGTATGATGAACGTAAGGTACCCCTTAAGGTGACTGTGGTCGAATGCTCGGGTGGAGGACAGCCCCCAAGTGAGACTGAAGACTCTGATAGGACTCAGATGGTGCGGCATCTGAATGACTCGAAAGTGACACACGTGAGACACCACGTGTAGGACATGACCCTTAGAGCAACCGTGATTGATCGCTCTGCTGAAGGGTAGCCCCCGAGTGAATTGTAGGTTTTGCTAAGACTCGAGTGTCGGACGAGTGACCCTTAGATGTAAGGACCACAAACCTTTTGTTATAGGGTTATGCCTTGTAAAAGGTTGACTCGGCCTCGAGGAAAGGCAGACGGGGTAAGGGAAGAAACTCGCGATGTAAGATCGGTAGAGTTTCGACGCTAGAGACCCTTGACTTGACTTGAATAAGGATAGACCCTTAAGTTAAAGAACATGAATTGGGATGACTCGACTAACGGATTGAAAGACGGGCAAAATTCCCCTAGGAAAGGTCGTGGGGACCGTCCTGTCAGAGGGAAAGATCGCGTGTGACTTTCTAGTTAGGACTCGAGTGTTCAGACGAACCTTTCATTTACGAGTGTATGACTCGTGTTGGTCGGTTATACCTTTAGGAAAAGGGGGACTATGATGGGGAAGAAACCCGTGATGTAGGATCGACGGAGTTTCGACGCTAAAGACCTTAGACGTATTACGAAAAGACCCGACACACGAATTACGGTAGGTCCTATAATAAGGAAGGTTTTTGAAAAATGAATGAATTTTGAAAATTGAGAGGACAGTCCTGAAATTGGCAGTGTGCCAATAGGACCGGGCATTTTGAAATGTTAGAATGGTTGCGAGTAATTTCGCGTTTTGAAAATTGAGGAGGCGATCCCGTCTTTTGAAATTGGCAGCATGCCGACAGGGCCGAGTTTTTTTTTGATAAGTTGAATATTTGAAAATTTGAATATCGAAAATAAATTTCAGCAAATTTGAAAATCGAAAATAAGATCCCGAAGATTTGAAAATCGAAAACGACATCTCGGAGATTTGAAAATCGAGAATCGCATCTCGAGGATTTGAAAAAAAATCGAAATGGAATTTTGAAATTTGAAAATCGAAATGGAATTCGAAAATCGAATGGTGGATCGGAAATTCGAATTTTGAAATGGACAGCATGCCAGCTAGAAAATAGGCTATTTTGAGTCAAATCGTAAGCCTAAAATTTGGCAGCATTCCGAGTTTTTGAAATTGGATATTTTTGAAAGATGCATTTTTGAATTGACGGTTTTTGAAAAAAAAAAAATTGACACGGAAACCAAGTAGCACATAGTCACATAAGCATTATGACGACCGCATGTATGCTTTAAAATAAGTCTCGGTCGGTCAAAATCGGGTCTATACCAACAACGATGGCTTTCTCGTAAATCTGGACGGACTCCCTAAGCCGAATTGGTTTTAGGACATGCCGGGAAACCCATACGAGTTCGGCCATAGAAGTTTTTAGCGCACCCATTTAGGAATGCACCGCGGTATAGTGGGACATCGGTCACAAGTAACTGGCCCGGGTAAAAATGGGTTATGCATGAACCATTAAACTAATGCGCGTACACTAATATACGAACGATTTTTCTTTGAGTCTCACCCTAGGAATCCCGATGACATGTGGTACATCAGGTATCCCCAGCGGAGTCGCCAAATTGTGGACATGACGTAGGTCCACCCCGACGCGGCCACGCGTGGGTTTGGGAAGGCGAATGAATCTCGTGGTAAGATTGTTCTCGAGTTCGAAATTTAAGTCAAAGTTAGAGTCGCCACCGAATTTTGTGGGAATTCGGACCCATTCGAGCCCACTCTATGTCGTCGTGGACCGTACACAAAGTATGGCCTATTTCGATTTCGGAGTTTATTGGGCTCGTCCCTTTGCATTGCGATACCGATACCGTCACTACCGGTTATCGTGTATAAAATGACTCTCGTGCGCCAACGGTTTCGGGCATCCGGAAACCAAGGTTCTGAGTAAGGGGTGAGGGTACGTGTTGGGAAGCCCACTAAGGACACCCAACCCCGCCCGCACTTAGCGGCCTCTACTAAGACATCGTTCGTGTTCGTGTACGCGCGCTAGTAAAAGAACAAAATGATATGCAAACAGCGTTTTCGGCTAAGCATGTGAATTAAATGTGAGCAACCTTATTTAATGCATCTAAATTATCGTCGAAGTAGTTTAGCATGCGATGTTCATTTAAATAAATAAATGGCAAACATCGAAAATAGAAAACTCGTAAATAAATTACAAATTACACGGGCGGAATACAACCCGGAATTCACAATACAACGAGCAATAAAATAGAATAATCGAATCAGGAAACGGCAAATATTAACTATAAATGGACCCGTAAATAGTAAATATAAGCTAGACCGTAAATTGAATAAATGGACGAACTCCGATTAAATGCACATTATGTTGTGCATTAAACGGAGGACGGAGACATGGAACCTAGACGTGGTGCTAGCCCGATCCCGAATCTCGATGCCTTGTCCCGACTTATCACATTGAAAATTGGCGTCTGGATTAGTCATGTATCGGATACGACTTAAAGAGTCGTCGACACAAAACTAATCGTAAAAGATGTCGATCAAAGTCGTGAGAGTGAAATAATAATGTATGAGTTTTGAAAATGAAGATCACGTGATTAACTTTACACGCGTGGATCGAAGACGTAAAATATTTGACGAGGCTTACGGTATTTAGAAGGCTCACGGCTTAGGCATGATACAAGACACTCGATCGAGTCATGAGGGAGACTCAATCGAGTGCCCCTCGTGGAGACCTTCTGCCTGATTTTTGGAGTGCTACTCGATCGAGTGGCCTTGTGCACTCGATCGAGTGCCCTCTGTACGGGTGTTTAATTTGTGCTTTGAAACGACCCATTTTGTAGCTTTTATGTTTTTGAATCGAGATGCAATTACGCTAAATATAAATATTGTCCAATTCATATTAGTTTAAATCTCGATGGCTCGTCACACTCGACATTCGGTTATAGAACCGACATCTAGTATTTGGAGCGAATTTGCAAAATTGAGTTTGATCGGGCTAGAACAAATATCGATTCCCTCCGCGTCATAATGTCGTAATCAATCCTTTCGGATCGTGTGACAATTAATTCTTCGTCAATGAGTTTCGTCCTAATCCGATTTGTCGATGATTCTTTTAGAATAATATTTTGAAAGAGATGTGGTCGGACATATTTAACGACGAATCTCCACGATCTATTACGCCCTTAAGTGTTTAGGGCGGCGCACCTCGAAGGGGCCACCTCCAATACGACTTATAAAGAGATTAAATAAACTTTAGGCGGAATTCGTAATTAAACATATTCAACCCGAAAATTCGACCGTTGTCGCAAACTTAAGTCCTCGGCATTTTAATATCGTAATTTGGCCTTAAGGCCTACGATCATTAATTTAACCTCAACGGACGTTGCTCGGATCGTTTTGAAAATAGTTTTGTTGGTAATTATACGCGGTATTATATAAGACAGAATATAAACAGTAAATAAAATGTTAGGTGTTAGAGTACATAAATAAAATGTTAGTGGCAAAATTAAAATGTTAGTAACGAAAATAAAATGTTAGTGTCGTTAATATCGACTAATATTAATAGTAATAATAATAATAATAGTATATAGTATAATATATATATATATATATATATATATGTAACGAGATAGAGAGGAAGAGAAAAGGGAGAGAATGGGTTGATGACACCCTCAACCTACATGCTTAATCGATCTCGGAAACGGACTCGTAGTGGCGGCATGTGCGCGGGAGTGTCGAGAAATGTAGGGTGAGTTAGGGTGTATATGGTTGGGGAGAGGATGCTCTCGGGTCTTTGACGAGTTTTGATCTCAAATTTGATTGTGTCTGTGTGTATGTGTATGAGTGCCTAGAACTCAAGTGTGATGAATGTTTTAAGGTTGAAGATGTGTAGGATGTAAGGTTGTGAATGTTGTGAATATGCGTAAAGTTGAAGGGTGATTGATGATTGAAAAAAGTTGTGTATTGTGTTGGGGTGATGGGGTATTTATAGGAAAATACCCTGGTTTAGGGTCACTCGATTGAGTGGTGTAAGTGCACTTGATCGAGTGCCCAGTTCATGAACGGTTCGCCCGGTTCACTGCCTTACTCGACCGAGTGGGTGTGAACCACTCGATCAAGTGGGTATGAACGGAGGGAGTGTAAATAGGGAAAGATTTGTTGACATTTTTTGAAAGGATTTGTTTGTTTTGGTTGTTGAGTCTTGATTCATTTTGTGTATTTGGACATAATGTGAGGCTGGTTCGTCTCGGGATTCGACTTTGACCGGGTTTTGACTCGGTCGCTAAAAGACGGTTTTATTTCCGGTGACGGTTTTGACCCAAATTAGTCTCATTTTATTGGAAACGACCCACCGGGTCTGGATTTGAGGTCGGTTTTGAGAGATTTTCACTCCGCTAAATGCCCACGTCGGATACTATTGATTCTGAGTCCGTATTTGAGCGTATTAAGTCACGTTTACGTCCGATCATCATTGGGTGTTTTGTCGGGAACTGCTATAGACACTAGCAGGCAAAATACGGGTGTCTATAGTCGCCCATATGTGATAATCCAATAAAATATTGTGAACCCCTTGTGTGTAATTTGGATCTTGGTTTAGAGGAGGTTGAAACCGCTTGTATGAGTTTCAAATCTCTTCTTATTGATGATGTGGGGAAGAACGATGTTTTAGGATTTGGAGATATTGGACCGGAACTTGTTGATGACTTGGGTTTGCTTGATGAAAAGAAGAGGGTTAAACTCACCTTTGGCTTTTGTGCTAGATATTTGAAGCTTGGTTGTGCTAGGATACGGTGCTTAGGGAGGAAGAGGTCGTTAAGGCTTGTAGGCAGGAAAGACCCCGGAGACCACGTGAAAGATGACATTGGGTCTTTAGGTGACTACTTCTTGCTTCCGACTTGGAGGCTTTGGATGATAGCTTGGCTCGGGTACTCAATGAGCCCTCCTTATGATGTGGCTCGAGCGTTTGACTTGCTCCTCCGAGCCCTTGATGGCTATGGCTAGGAATGAAGAGTCCACCATCCTAGGTTTGACGGAGTTCCTCAAGAACCGTCATGTTGTATATTCCCCTTTCCTTCTTCTTTTTAGTTTTTGTGTTTGTAATTGTGTTAATTGTGAATTTGTTTCTAGGATTTGTTTGTATTTGTGGAATTCTTGTAATTTGGTATTTTGATGAGCAATGTGAGGGAGGGATCTTTGATGGATGTTTTAAGCTTACTTGATAGGTTGATAGTGAAGATGAAGTTTCGAGAGGAGTTGTTGATGAAAGAAGCTTGGATCTTGGGCAAGGAAGCCAGTTGGATCCCGAGGTTGTATTTGTCTTGTGGGTGGAACTAGTATTGAAAGAAGGCTTCAAGGCTCGGGAAAGGTGCCATCCCGACCGAGATGGGTGTCATCACGACCGGGATGAAGTGAGCATGGAAACAGGAGCTACTGATGGTCCTTCCCGACCGAGATGAGGACCATCACGACCGGGATGAGATCTTCCCGACCGGGATCACTGTCTTCCCGGCCGGGAAGGGTTCCTGCAGCCTTATTCGCCTTTGTTCCTTCATTTAAACCCCACCCAACCACTTTATACCCCCTCCCAGCCTCCCTACTGACCCTAGCAACTATCATTTCACCCTTGAACCTCAATTATATACCTTCATCTCTTCATCTCTTCACTATACACCGAGTTTCACCTCAAATCCCAACCTCATTGACACCAATGCAAGCCTAGAACTTCAACTGTGCGGCTACATTGAGCAAGAAGAGGAATAACGATGATGAGGACAAGCAATGTGCCGTTAATGATCATTGAGACGATGGAGTTAGTGGGTTGCTAACCGTTTGGTAGGCGACTCTCATTTCTTTTCAGTTTTTTATTGCTAGTCTCCCTTTGTACGTTCCCCTTCCCTTTATGTATTTGGTGTCTTGGTGGCCCTCGGGGCCTTGGTAGTCATTGCTCCCGATTCTCGATGACGTGACTACATCGAGAGTCATTTCAAAAATCCAAATTTACAAGTCCTTTCACTTTTTCTTTATTTTATTTTCTTTCGGTAGAATTTAGTCGGATTTAGGCGGAATCCGGGCTAGGTGACTTGATTACACCTAGCCCTCCCCTCCCATTTCCTTTTATTTTCTTCTTTTTTTCTTCCCCCATCCATATCTTTTCTTGTCTTGGCCCTTGGTGACTTGATTACACCCCGACCGGACACATTCGACCCCTTCTTCACTTTCTTTTTGATTTTTAGTTTTATTTTCCTTTTTCCTTTTCTTTTTTAGTGTCTTCCACATACTACCGATCGAGCATGAGGACATTGCTCGGTTTAAGTGTGGGGAGCGATATCTTAGGTTAGTTTAGTTTTATTTTCGTAGTTTTTTTTCGAAAAAAAATAATCTTAAAAATCCCTAAAAACTTGAAAAATTTAATAAAAAACCAAAAAGATTTTCTTTTGTGTCTTTGTATCGTAAATTTGTTGTGTTGTGTGTTTTGCTCCCCTAACTCCTTGTAGGTTGTGCGATCGTCGACAAGTTTCGAAAGGCTCAAGACATCCGGTAATACCCTTTCATTTCTTTCTCCTTTTTCCTTTTTGTGGAGTTTGGAGATGTGTTGTGGTGGTGTGTGCTCGGGTGGAGCTTTTTGGAGTTCGTGGTTGATTGGTGGCTTGTTTGGAAGTTTCGGGGTGGTGATTGTTTATTTTGTGTGTTTGTTTGTTTGCTTTGCTTTGTTTTGTTTTGTTTGTCTCTTTTCCTTTCGTTCTTGTTGTGTCTTTGTTTTGTCTTGTTTAGTGTGTCAAAGTGTGTAATAAAAGGTTTTCAAAAACCCGGTTTTGAGGCTAGTGCGCAAGTGTTTACTTTCCCTTTCTAGTAATATGAGTCGAGTCTTGGACTTTAGTCTAGTACAATGACTTTAAATCAATGATTTCGTTGGTTTCTTACCTTGAGTCCACCTAGTCTACTAGGGATTTACTACGGGATTTGCATTTTGACCATTTTGACCCCCAACGGAGTGAAAAGGCCTTGGTTGCCGAGTCCCGTCTCTTAGGTGACCATGTTCGAAATCGTTTGATTAGTCCAAGTTTTCCACCTTTTTGTGGGTTTGAAGGGAAGGACGCTCCCCGACTCACCCATTTCTCTATCTTCTACACATTTTCCACATATAAGTTGCAATTTGCTGAAGTTTCATACTTGGTTGTGATTGAGTGCCTACAAAACAAAATTTGGCCAAAAGGGCAAACCAAGAAAAAAAAGAAAGAAAAAAAAGAAAGTAAGAAGAAAAAGAAAAGGCGCAACAAAGGAAAAACAAAATACAAAAGAAGAAAAAGAAGTGGCATAACAACTCAAAAGCCAAATGCAAAAGAAAAAAATGCCTAAGAAAATCATCTCACAAAAAGAATTCTCACCCCTAAAAAATAAGCCTTTTTTCGACTATTACCGTGAAGAGCCTACCAAAGAACCGAGTCCCTAAGAAGGATGATAGCGGTAAATAGTTGGTCTTCCCTCACTTTGCAACCTTATCCCCTTTTTACTTGGGCTAGTTAGGCGATTTTGAGCATGGGACGACCCTCTTGGCTTATCGCTAAAGGGGGCGGGGCTTCACTTTACCTACAGTGTCGACTAACTCCGTGGTTCATCTTTTTTTTCCATCCCGCCTATCGTCCCGTGGTACGTTCTTTGAAGGTTAGGAGGAACCTAGGTAAGTTACCAATGTTTTTATTGCTTTGTCGTCATACTATTAGGGTTTCGTCCATTTCGGTTTGTATTACTAGCTTGGAAACGTTGTCACTTGCCTTGAGTCCTTAACCGGTGTTTCTTTCACCGCTTTGTAGAGGGAAGCGGTATTTGTTTCTTCTTGGATGCAACCGGTTGTTTGTTTGTTTGTTTGTGTGTTTATGTGTTTTCTTGTTCGGTTGTATCCACAGTTTTGTCGCAAGACCTCACTTGCCTTGCGGAGAGCACTTTTCCTCTAAGTGTTCTCGCGTGAGTTGAAAGGGCGTAGGGTGCGCTAATACCGCTCGGCTAGTATTTTAGTTTTTATTAGTTTAGTAGATAGTTCGTGCTTACTCGAGGGCGAGTAAGGGTTAAGTGTGAGGGAATTGATAAGTGTGGTTTGTAGTGCTTATTCCTTCTGTTTGGTCCCAGTTTCTCTTGTGGAATCGCTCTTTGGAGCGGTTTTTGAGGCTACTTACGCTTCTTCTAGCTTGTGTTAGGTTCCTAAGGCCAATATTGGAGAAATGGAACGATTCCGACTCGTTTCATACACATTTGGAGCCAACGAAGAGAAGCGACGATCACTCGGTGGCTTAGACTTGATCTCGAGCCCTTGGGACCAATTCCCGAGCCCTTTGGACCCATTCTCGAGCACCAAGAATCGATGAGAAGCCTAGGGAGAGCAAGTGGGGACCTATGGGACCATATTTGAAGCCTACAAGACCCATCCCGGTCGGGAACACATCCATCACGACCAGGATGAAGAGCAAAGAAGAGAAGAGCTGCTGACAGGCCTTCCCGGCCGGGATCACTGTCTTCCCGACCGGGATGGGCCCCTTCCCGACCGGGATCACCCCTTCCCGGCCGAGAAGGACCCAGTTATGCCCGTGTTTCATTGTTTCGCTCCCCTTTGCTTATGTAACCCTACATATACCCCCCCCCCCTCTTGGAACCATTCATTATGTTAGACATTACCCACTAAACTCTAGAATATTTTAGGTTAAATTAGCTTAGATTAGTGTAGATTAATCCTTAGTTAATCATTAATTTTAGTTTAATCCTTGTATTATGGGAATTCTTGAAGATCTCCACCAAGATTGACAACCTTGGTTGATGTATTTGGGTTTTCTTATTATTACAAGTTTCAATCTTTCCTCCTCTCTTATTTGGTATAATCTCTTTTTTCCCTTATCTTAATCTTGTTTTATCATTCAAGTTTCATTCCTTATCCTTTGTTTATTGTATTGTCCATTGTTCATTCTTGTTGTTCTCCATCATGTATGTTCTTGTTCTTGTTTTTGTTTCTCATGTTTGTGCTAGTTTAAGTTTAGATATGTGTGAGTAGTCTCTTGCTAGGATTAGTAGGGGAATTGGGTGGCTAAATGGGTGATTAAGGGTTTGTGTAGATTGTTGGTGGAAGTTTGGGTTGCTTCCTAGTTGTATGCATAGAACATGTTTGACGAAATGCTTGAATTACTTGTAGTTGCAAATACATGTTTTCTTGCTTTCTCCTTGTGGTCTTGTATGTTGCTAGGATGGGTTCTTGCGCGAGAGCGGGGAGCCTCTAGGTCGGTTTTGGAGCGAGAGCCCGGATTTTACCTAGATAACTCGACTACCCCTTCACCTTTGCTCTTCCTTGATCATCTCATCACCCTTGAACCCGACCTAATCCTAGTTCTTTCCTTATTTGTTTTCTTCTTCCTCTTAGCCATTAATCTCTTAGCTTTAGTGGTTCTACTTAGTTTGTCCTTAGTCTTAGTCTCTCCCCCTTCTTAGTTTTAGCTTAGTTTAGCCTTGTGACCTAGTCAAGTCCTTAGGTGAAACTTAGTCGAAACCCTCCTTACCGTCCCAGTGGACTCGACCCGACTTGCCCTATCTACCCAGTTAGGTTTAGTTGGTTTTATTTGTTGGTAGGATTCATGACAAATCCTTGCCATCACTTAGCATAATCTTAGTAATTAGTCTTGTATTAAGGGAATTCTTGAAGAATCCAACCAAGATTGACAACCTTGGTTGATGTATTTGGGTTTTCTTATTATGGCAAGTTTCAATCTTTCCTTCTCACTAGTTTGGTATAATCTTCTTCTTCTCTTTTCTCTTAATCTTTCTTTGTTATTCAAGTTTTAATCTTTATTCATTGTTCATTGTTCTTGCTAGTTTCTTCTTCATTATGAATGCTATGGTTATATTGGTGTTTTCTCTTGTTATTGTTAGTGTTAGTTTGATTATGTGTGAGTAGACTTATTGTGGGGTTAGTAGGGGGATTAAGTTTAGATTATGGGTGATTAGGGATTGATTGTGGGTAAAGGTGGATTCTTTGTTACTAGTCACTTATCATGCATGCTATGTGTTTGTTGAAATGATTGTTAGAGTAGTAGTGGCCAACGCTATTCTTGCTAGTTTCCTCCTTTCCATTGTATGATTGATTTGTGGTTGAATCCTTTTGTATTGAGTAGCATCTTGCACGAGTATTCGGGTTTGTCTTTCACGCGAGAGCGCGGACCGACCTTAGTGACTAGGTGAAACCTACACCCTCAATTTCCCAACTATCCTACTACACTTATGAACCCGACCTAACTCTACTCTTTCCCTATTTGATTTCTTCATCATATTAGTAATTGTTCCTCTAGTTTAGTTGATTCGTTTAGTTTGTCTCACCTCTAGTTCATTCATCATCATAGTTTAATTCCTCTTCATTATCCTTGTTAGTTTACCCCTCACTGTGTTAATTGTGACCTAGTCTTGTTTTTAGGTAGACCTTAGTCCAGACACCCCTTACCGTCCCCGTGGACTCGACCCGACTTACCCTAGCTACCCGTTAGGATTAGTTAGTTATTTTTGATCGGTAGGATCCACGGCAAGTCCTTCCCATCAATTTGGGTCTCACAACTTCTCTCTAGATCTCTCTTATAACTCTTTATAAGAAAAACATATATTATGAGTCAATACTCTTAATTCCATATATTAGTTCATCATATGAACCTCCTTATATATAGAAGATGAGAAACTAGCTAGAATTAGGTTATTACCATAAATCTAATTACCATAACCCAACAAAGCAGTTCGATCCGTATTACTACTGACCCAATATATTTAATATATCGATATATATTAATAATATGCCGTACACATTGTGTGTGACCCAATGGGCCCACTTAAGACTACCAGACACGTAACTCATTTACATGTCAATCCGACATCGACCTCTAGCAACGCATATCAGATACGTAGAGTTAAGCGGGTTAATCCGTAGGACAGTGGACATAACTCCTTCAATTTCAGTGGAATATAATTGGTCGAGTAAAGGATGCAAATTGAAGAAATATGTTAGGGTTGATGAAAGTCAATCAGGGAATAACCACTATTTACATCATCAATTGATAAATTTTACTTGAAAAATTATAATTTTGGTTATAATATATAGTGCTTTACAAAGTTTAGGGATACAACTTGCAATTCGAAAAGTGTAAGGGTACGTACCATGTAGAAAAGTTAATAGTTGAGGGGTACCTTATAGAAAAACTCTTACGAGTATTTTTATAATAATGATCACTAATTTTCTCCATCGGTATAAATTTGCTTTTCGGATTCCTGTTGGGTTTAGTCTCATATAACTCTTACATAAAGTAGAGTTATGATGAGAATGAGAGTGAGTATGCTCAGTTATCATCATCTAATACTCCACCATCCAAATTCTTTTGATAAATTATGATCATATAATCGAGTTATTCCAACTCCTTGTGGTTGAGTACAGTTGAGTACACAACCTCGAAGAGTGTTGTGTAACCTTTGGGAACATTCAGTGGTCTACATATCACGACACAACAACATTTTTTCTCTAAATATGTATTCGTCCTATAGTTGGCTTTATATTTCCAATAATTGAGAAATTAAATTTGTCACTATTGTTGTTGTTGTCGTCATCATTACTGTTGTGTTCATCATTTTCATCACTAGAAATCATTTTTATCGCAAAAGTATTTATATTCGTATATAAGATTCGACCTGCGAAAGGTGAGACAACACTTTGATATTTTAGCCATAACTCAATTTTTAGAGGTTAGTTTGAAGTGTGTAATATGGCGTTGAGAAATTACGAATAAAGACTATCATTTTATAGTTGAAGCTGTCATAAGACTTTGTCATTTACCTTTCTTAACAGTAGTACATCATGGTAGTGTGATGAAATGTTTATGAAAAATCATACAAGAATGTTACTCCCTCCGGACACAATTTATCACCCCGCTTTTCTTATTTAGAAGGTTTTTATTTTTTGTCCACTTCTCCACTTTCCATTTATATCATACCCAAATTACCATATTAGCCTTCTTTCCATCATTTATTACAAGATTAGTCATTCAATTAACGTTCCATCTTATACTTAACCTATAATATTTGGTTCATTAATTTCGATAATGAGTATTAGTGTACTAATTTTTTCCACCCATTTTTTCCCACCAAATTTTATTTCCTACCTAAAACACCATTAATGCCCACTCGACCCAAGCTTTTAATGTCCACTATCAACCCTAACCTCCCCATCCTACCTACCCAAACCCAAATCCCTTCTTTTGCTCGATCCCCATCAGCCCAATTAACTACCTTACCCATTTTCTAAAATTAATTCTGTTGACAAAAACCCTACGTCTTCAGGCTTCTCACTCGCCGTTTCCTTATATTCATCTCTCTAGAAACATCTTCTGTTTTACATTACCAAACCAGATCTTCATCCACCAAACCCTAGCCAATCACTCGCATTACCACCAGATCTCCCACCTATCACTCCTAACTCACCCTCCATTTGTCATTCAACGCCATATCATGGATGGTACCACATCTAATTCCAGCAATTCCACTTTTTTGTGTTAGTATTCACCAATATACAGTCATGTTGTTCCTGATTCAATTGATGGATTTGTTGGTCTTGATGATAACAAAGACGAAGAAGAGGTCTCCTCGATGTTTATAAGGCGTCAGTTGAAAGATATCCCACAATCTAACCACGAAATTGGGATCGGCGTTGACGGTGGTATTTGGTCAGAAAGCGGGTATCCTTGGCCTGAGATGACGTCGGAGGAGGCAGAGGTGAGGGTCGAGGTTGAAGCGAAGGTGGAGGAGGGATCGGGTCGGATAAGCGATTGGTTGGTGTGTAGTGAGAGTTTGGATTCATTCGTGGGTTTGAATGAGGAGGAGGCCTTCCACAAAGCTATAAGTAGAGACCAGGGCCGGCCAATGACATTGTGAGGCCCTGTTCGAAATTTCGATTTGAGGCCCTTTAAGTGTAAATACTTCATCTTCTTTTTATATCATGGAGAAAGTAACTAAATTAAACATTTGAAAGATAATCATCATCCAGAAAAATAGTCTTCAATAAATATCATAAAAATCAATAATTAATTTAAGAATATACAAAATTACCCCCAAAAAAAATCCGAAAAACGTTGGAATAAAAAAAAACTTACGTTAATCAAACAAATGAATAATAGTGCAATTGTGTAAGATTGAGCCCGGCCAAGAAATCAGTAGCAATGATACAGATGAATAAAAGATTAGCACAAAATACTTGTTAATGGAGTTATTGAGTTAATACTAATCAGTTTAAGGAAGACAAGTATGAAATCTATAAATAAAGTTAAAAGGGTTGTTTATGCATTTAATTTTTTGCCACATGGCGGACATTAAATGCTTGAGCAACCTTTTATTATTATTATTTTTTATTTATTTTTTATTTTAAAATTTCTTTCCTTTTGTCAATTTAGTCTTACTGAATTTTTCTTTCATATATGTATGTGTCACCAAGTTTTGTCTTTACACAGTTGCAAATTTTGTCTTCTTAAAAGATTTTCCGTTCTTTTTTCAAAATATTCTCCTCAGTTGTATACTCGCTCTTTGTTCGTTCTAATTTTAGTGCTAATTTTTTTTCGTGCATTTGTTGTTGTTTAGTGAACTTATGTGAATCCACTAATCAAGTCTAGAATTCATCGCTTTTCAGGTATAATAGTTTTATTTTAGTTGATTATTTATATAGATATATTTGAAGTTAACTTTAAATATAATGGATTTGGTGTTCATAAGAGTGTACTTTTGTTTATATTCAAACTTGAAGAAATTTACATAATATAATTAAAAAGAGGTTACAACTGTTTTTGTTTTTCAGTTTCTTGCATTCGGCTCCGATTTTTCAATTTAGTATTACTGATTTTTCCCCTCATATATATGTGTCACCAAGTTTCGCCTTTACACAATGGCAAATTTTGTCTTATTAAAAAATTTCCCGTTCTATTTTAAAAATATTCTCCTCAGTTGTATACTTGCTCTTTGTTGATTCTAATTTTAGTCCTAATTTCTTTTTCGTGCATTTGTTGTTGTTTACTGAACTTATGTGAAGCCACTAATCAAGTCTGGAATTTCTCGCTTTTCAGGTATAATAATTTTATTTTAATTGATTATTTATATAGATATATTTCAAGTTAACTTTAAATATAATGGATTTGGTGTTCATGAGAGTGTACTTTTATATATATTCAAACTTGAAGAAATTTACAAAATATAATTAAGAAGAAGTTACAACTGTTTTTGATTTTCAGTTTCTTGCATTCGGCTCTGATTTATTCTATTGCATTTTGTTTTGTTGCTTATATATGTATTGTTTTTTCATGATTATAGATAGATGCGTTTCCGTTTTGTTTTTAAAATATTCTCTTCAGTTGTACAATTGTTCTTCCTTGATTCTAATTTTAGTGCTGATTTAATTAATCTTTTTGCATTTGTTTTTGTTTAGTAAAATCATGCGAAGCCAATAATCAAGTCTGCAATTTTTCATTTCTCAGGTATAATAATTTTATTCTAATTGATTATTTATATAAATATATTTCAAGTTCACTTTAAATATCACGGATATTGGGTTCATAAGAGTGTGCTTTTATTTATATTCAAGCTTGAAGAAATTTGCAAAATATAATTAAGAAGTTGTTTGTCCTTTTACAATTTCTTGCATTCGGCTCTAATTTACTCTTATAGCATTTTGTTTGTTACTTACATATATGTATTCTTTTTTCATAATTTTAGAGTTGTTATAAAGTTTTCGCTTTATTATTAAACTTATATATACATAGACAAAATATTAGATAAAATTTTTGGAAATATTGTGATTAAAATAATGTACGTGATAATAAATATACAAACAAAATGAATCATCTTTGTTGGAAAGTATAAAAATAAAATAAATAATGGAGTAAGTTAAATCAAATGAAATTTCCATTCTTTATCAATGAATATTAATTTTCTACTCATTATTATAACAGATAATAATTAATAAAGGGTAAATGAAAAGGTTTTCGTCAATTACTAATGTAATTAATTACATTTAATAAGAAAAACTTAATATTACATATAATAATATAACAAATTATTAAATAAAAGTTTTAGAAAAGATTGTGATTTTTGAAAATGTAGGTCGTAATAAATTTATTAATGAAAAAAATTTGCATTGACTTTTATATTCACAAATGAAATTCTTATTGCTATAAAAGGTAGTATTAGATTGTTATTAAAATAATGTACGTGATAATAAATGTACTAACAAAAGAATCATCTTTGTTGAAAAGTATAAAAATAAAATAAAATAATGGAGTACGTTAAATCAAATGAAATTGCCATTCTTTATCAATGAATATTAATTTTCTACTCATTATTATAACAAATAATAATTAAATAAGGGTAAATGGAAAGGTTTTGGTCAATTACTAATGTAATTAATTACCTTTAATAAAAAAAAACTTAATATCACATATAATAATACAACAGCTTATTAAAAAATGTTTTAGAATAGATTGTGATTTTCGAAAATGTAGTTCGTAATAAATTTATTAATGAAAACAATTTGCAGTGATTTTTACATTCACAAATGAAAATTCTTATTGCTATAAAAGATAGTATTAGATTGTGATTAAAATTATGTACGTGATAATAAATGCACTAAGAAAATGACTCATCTTTGTTGAAAAGCAAAAAAAATAAAAAATTATGGAGTAAGTTAGGTCAAATGAAATTTACATTCCTTATCAATGAATATTAATTTTCTACTCATTATTATAACAAATAATAATTAAATAAGGGTAAATGAAAAGGTTTAAGTCAATTACTAATGTAATTAATTACATTTAATGGAAAAAAACTTAATATCACATATAATAATACAACAAATTATTAAATAAAAGTTTTAGAAAAGAGTGTGATTTCTGAAAATGCAAGTCATAATAAATTTGTTAATGAAAACAAATAAATTTATTAATGAAAACAATTTGCATTGATTTTTACATTCACAAATGAAAATTCTTATTGCTGTAAAAGGTAGTATTACACAATTTACTATTTTCGATTTAAAAAAAGGTACACTCTTATGAACACAAAACCATGATAGATAAATTTAACTTGAAATATACTTAGATAAATAATCAATGAATTATAACAAATAATAATTAAATAAGGGTAAATGAAAAGGTTTTGGTCAATTACTAATGTAATTAATTACATTTAATATAATAAAAAAAACTTAATATCACATATAATAATACAACAAGTTATTAAATAAAAGTTTTAGAAAATATTGTGATTTCTGAAAATGTAGGTCATAGTAAATTTATTAATGGAAACAATTTGCATTGATTTTTACATTCACAAATGAAAATTCTTATTGCTATAAAAGACAGTATTACAAAATTTACTATTTTCGATTAATAAAAAAAAGAACACTCTTATGAACACAAAACCCATGATATTTAAAGTTAACTTGAAATATATTTATATAAATAATCATTGAAAATAAAATTATTATACCTGAAAAATGAGAAATTTCAGACTTGATTATTGGCTTTGCATAAGTTCACTAAACAAAAAAAAATCCGAAAAGTAATATCCGTAATACATTTATTATCGCTTAAATTTTTAAATCACATATTTTTCTACGCCTTTTTTATATCTAATTCTCTGTCCGGACTAATTTGTTATGTTATTAGTATGTTGTATTAATTTATGCTTTTATTAGATTCCTTATTAATTTTATTATTATCTATCTATCTATCTACATATAAAGTTAAAAAGGTTATTTGAGTGTGTAATTTTTTGTCGCGTGGCAGATATTAAATGCTCAAACAATCCTTTATTATTATTATTATTATTATTATTATTATTATTATTATTATTATTATTATTATTATTATTATTATTATTATTATTATTATTATTATTATTATTATTATTATTATTATTATTATTATTATCATTATTACTATTATTATTATTATTATTATTATTATTAATTTCTTCCCTTTGTCAATTTAGTCTTATTAAATTTTTCCCCCATATATATATGTGTCATCAAGTTTTGACTTTATACATTGGCAAATTCTTTCTTATTAAAAAAAATTTCGTTTTATTTTTAAAATACTCTCTTCAGTTGTATAATTGTTCTCCGTTGATTCTAATTTTAGTGCTAATTTTATCTATTTGCATCTAATTTTAGTTAACTTATGCGAAGCCAATAATCAAGTCTGGAATTTCTCACTTTTCAGGTATAATAATTTTATTTAAATTGATTATTTATATAGATATATTTCAAGTTATCTTTAAATATTATGAATTTTGTGTTCATAAGAGGGTGCTTTTATTTATATTCAAACTTGAAAAAATTTACAAAATATGATTAAGAAGAAGTTACAACTGTTTTTGTTTTTCAATTTCTTGCATTTGGCTCTAATTTAGTCTTATTGCATTTCGTTTTGTTGCTTATATATGTATTGTTATTTCATAATTATAGATATGTTTCCGTTCTATTTTTAAAATACTCTCTTCAGTTGTATAATTGTTCTTCGTTGATTCTAATTTTAGTGTTAATTTAATCTTTTTGTATTTGTTTTTGTTAAGTGAACTTATGCGAAGCCAATAATCAAGTCTGAAATTTCTTATTTTTCAGATATAATAATTTTATTTTAATTGATTATTTATATAAATATATTTCAAGTTAACTTTAAATATCATTGATTTTGTGTTCATAAGAGTGTACTTTTATTTATGTTCAAACTTGAAGAAATTTACAAAATATGATTAAGAAGAAGCTACAACTGTTTGTGTTTTTACAATTTCTTGCATTCGACTCTAATTTATTATTATTGCATTTTGTTTTGTTGCTTATATATATGTATTTTTTTTTTTCATAATTATAGATATGTTATAAAGTTTTCACTTTATTATTAAACTTCTCGGTTGGCCTTGGTAATTGGTTATATATAGTACTGAATTTTAAATAATTTGCAATAATATAGTACTGAATAATTTGCAATAATATAGTACTAAATATTTTTAATAATATAGTACCGAACTTTTAATTATTATATGTGATGTTAAGTATTCTATTTATTAAATTTGGAGTTAATTATATGAGCACTTGATCCAAAACCTTTTCGGTTACCCTTAATTAATTAATTAATTAATTATTATTATAATAATTAAATAGAAAATTAATATTCATCCGTAAATAATGGAAGATTTCAAATTTCATTACGTTTAAGTTAATCCATTTCTTACTTTGTTTTTCGACTTCTCGACAAATATGTATGATTCACTTTATTACTCCGTAATACCTTTATTATCGCTTAAAAATCTTTTTATCACAGATTTTTCGACAACTTATATCTAATACTCCGTAAGGACTAATTTGTTATGCTATTAGTATGTAATATTAATTTATGCTTTTATTAGATTCCTTATTAATTTTATTATTAATTGATCGAAACCTTTTCGTTTGCCCTTATTTTATTATTTGTTATAACAATCAATACAAACTTAATATTCATTGATAAGAAATGACAAATGCTTTACAACAAAGATGATTCATTACTCCTAGGTAACTATTGTCTCCTCTAATTATAATTTTAAGCACATCATTGTTGGCAACCATCATAACTTCTGAGATTAGCAACACCATCTCGACTTTAAATTGTCCCGTGAAATTTGCATGTATGTACCTCTACCACGGTTCAAGGTTGCATTTTTTTGGCTCTATATACCATATTATATACGTATATGTGTCGCGAATAATAAACCCGAGTTACTTTTATTTAATAATTTGTTGTATTATTATATGTGATGTTAAGTATTCTATTTATTAAATTTAGAGTTAATTATATGAGCATTCAATCCAAACCTTTTCGGTTACCCTTATTTAATTAATTAATGGTTATAATAATCAAATAGAAAATTAATTCATTCGTACAGAATGAAAGATTTCAAATTTCAATGCGTTTAAGTAAATCTAATTTTTAACTTTATTTTTTGACTTCTCGACAAATATGATTCATTTTATTACATTTATTATCACTTAAATTTTTTTAATCACATATTTTTCTACAACTTATATCTAATACACCGTAAAGACAAATTTGTTATGTTATTAGTATGTGGTATTAATTTATGCTTTTATTAGATTCCTTATTAATTTTATTATTAATTGATTGAAACTTTTTCGTTTGCCCTTATTTTGTTATTTGTTATAACAATCAATACAAACTTAATATTCATTGCTTAGGAATGACAAATACTTTACAACAAAGATGATTCATTTCTCCTAGGTAACTATTGTCTGCTCTAATTACAACTTTATGCACCATCATTATTGCAATCGAAGCTACATTTCAACTATGTTTAATTCCATTAAACACGAAATCGATCCACATGTAATTTCAGACAACTACTCTGTATATACATTCGCCAAACGACTTGGTGGATGATTTACAAAAACCAACGCACACAATTTTTAAGCGGATAATCCCGTGAATTTCACGGGTGACGTACCTAGTTTTGTTTTATAAACAAATAAAACTTAAAACATCCAATTATTATCAAAGTATCAAACGTATACTTTTTTTTGGGAAATGAAGTTTGTAGAGAAGTAAAAGAATTAATTGAAAAATGAAATGTTTTAATATAATTAATTAATTGGTAAATATTGGGAAAGGATATTAGAAGATGGAAGGTTTTGATATATTTTCCATATTTCCAATCAATTGTCAGTTTGCCACACATTACGTTACTCTTGTTTTGTTTCTACTTTTTTTTGGGCCAAAGCATGTATAATTGGGCCCTCCGCTTCTCGGGCCCTTGTTCCCTGAACTGAATTGAACTAGTTTTGGGCCGGCCCTGGTAGAGACGCGTTCGATAGGGTTGATCCAGAGATGTGGTACTGGGTTAAAGTTCCCTCGTTTTAAAGAGACCAATGTGTACAAAAATGCTCAACGAGAGAGGTCGTCTCGAATCCTTGCCTTATTTTCTTTTTTTCAGTTCATGAGTTGTCTTTCGGTATATTCCAATTTGATGTTGATTTTCAATTGTGATGAATTGATAATGTTTATTGCATGATGATGTTCTTTGACTTTTTTTTATTTTGTCATTTTGTTTCTTGTATGGTGTATTACAATTGTGAACTTTGTTGATTTTGAGCGTGTAATTTGTGATGATGTTTGTTAGCTGGATTTAAATTCTTGCCTTGTTGATTGTTTACATGAAGATGTTTCTATACGTTTGCTTAGTTTGTCATGATGATTGTGGATTTAAATTTTGAGCCTTGATGATGTTTCTGTTTCTTTGGGTATAGTTTTAAAAACGTGTTTGAGTAGGCGTAACCGGTTCATTTTATACGTTAACTTAGTTTTGATGATTATGCGCATGTTGGAGTAAAATTTATGACGATACTCTTTATTTCGACCATAACTTGTGATTGTGTCCTTGCATTTTTGTTAAATTTTTGGGATGAAAATCGTTCAAATGAGTCAAGTTTCTGTTGATATATGAAATTTGAACTAAAATATGTGTAGTTTTTGTTTCTTTGGGTATAATTTTAAAAACGTGTCTGAGTAATGTGTACCCGGTTCATTCTATACGTTCACTTAGTTTTGATGATTATGCGTATGTTGGAGTAAAATTTATGACGATACTCTTTATTTCGACCATAACCTGTGATTGTATCTTCGCTTTTTAGTTAAATTTTTGGGATGAGAATCGTTCAAATGAGTCAAGTTTCTGTTGATATACGAAATTTGAACTAAAATATGCATTATTTTTGTTTCTTTGGGTATAGTTTTAAAAATGTGTCTGAGTATGCGTAACCGGTTCATTCTATACGTTTACTTAGTGTTTGTATGCTCATTACACTTGCGTCTCTTGTTTATCGCTTTATTTGATTAATTATCAGACTGTTGAAGTACTTGCTAGGGTGTCATTTTTGCCTTACTTTTTCTTGAACAATTTCCTTGTTGGGTTGCTTGTACGATGAATTGAATGGCTGATCTTGTGTAGCTTGGTTTATGTTGTTGGTGGAGGTATTTGGTGTCAATTTAGACGTCTAGCTGAAAAATGTTGAAGTCTATTTCTGTCAATATTTGTCAAACATTAGTTTTTTTTGGTGAGTCACAAGTGATGATGGCCTTATATGAATATGGATTGTGGTTGACGATTTGTAAGGACGACCTAAATTATGAGACGTTTACACCGCAAAGTATTGTGATGACTCTGTAGGGCAACCATGCTTGTGTGGTTCAACGGAGCATTATTAGGAAACCGACAAACATCCACCACAATCACGATGAACTTCAAAGGCGTCACCTGGATCTAATTTGAGGATTTAGGTATTGTACGGTCATTTAAAGACATCAACAAGTATGTGACATAGTTGAAGAAAAACACTAGGAGGTTTAGCAATACAAGTTTTAGCAAATTACAACTTCTTACAAAACTTAATCCGATATTGAGGATTCAGTGTACATCCCTTTCAAAAACAAACTTGAGCGTCGACTATTTTACAGCTACTTCTAGTAAAAATACAGCAACTTACATGAGACATTTAAAGCCTACACTTCGCCATTTTTCTAGTTTGGGACAACTATTTCAAGTTCCCTAATGAGTTCATCTAAATTCTGAGCTTTGCCGACACTTATCAAATACTAAATGCAGTTTTTCACCTTAACTACACAAGCAGCCAAGTTCCTTGGTAATGTTTCTTGTCTTCGTTGTGCATCCTTATGTAAGTGAGGCAGTTTTTTGTCATTATGACCTCTTCTTTTCATTATCTCCAGCATACATGCTTGTAGACTAAGCCAAATGTCATCCAAACATTGTGCCTCTTCCTCTTCCCAAGCCTCCTCTACATTCTTCACTAATTCTTCAATTGTGCTTGCTTGTTTGCTTGTCTGCAATGACTGAATTGACCTAAAAAAACCTAAGTCCAAAACATTTAGGTCGGGTGAGTTAGCTGGCTGATTTCGTGAAGAAATATTCTAGCCGTTTGATGTGGCATGTTCCATAAATAATGGGGCATCGCCTCTTAAATGGGGCTTTGCTGTCTTGTTGTATTTCTATTGTCTTTGATGCTGATGTCGGCCATTTACTTTTAATGGCTGGAATGACTTTTTCAATGAACATTGCCCTCGTTACTTCCTTAGTGACTGAAATTACTGATTTGTCTCCACGGTTCCAGCTGGTCGGTTCTTGCTCGAAAGTTGAGCAGGGGCTTGATACGTGAAAGGAAAGCAGCTGACTTTACCATCAAAAATACATTCACCATTTTCACTGAACATAGGTCTTGAGACGGCGGCCATGAACATTACCTTTGGGATGAACCGTTTGCTCTTACAAGAGCGATACGGTAACGGTTCATCCTCAAGTAAGTAGTACCGAGCGTCACATTGTGTCATGAGAAACCATTTTTCATCAATATATACCACATGTGACATTTCCCTAAATTTCAAAGAATTTAAAATACGATCAAGAAAAAGCTTTGAAATAACAAAATTTAACCTAATGTGCTTGTTCTCTAGTGTTAAGTCCGGCTTGATGGCCGATGTGTGACTCTTTATCTTGCCTTACTTAACCCAATTAACGATGGTTGATTTAGAAACACCAATAGCGAGAGCCAATTTATTCAAGGTACCTCTTTTTGACTTGTGTAAGGCCAATATTTGTTGTGTTGGTATTGGTATAGATAGTCTACCCGTGTTACTAACCATTTTAGAGTAGAGCGAAATTGGCTCACCATTCATTCTTTGCAGCTTTGCTTCTTACCAAACACAGTAAATGGTTTTTCGGTCGACTTGGTATTTTGCTCCAAGCTCACTCATTAACCCCCTCCTTGGTTTGTAATCAATTGAATTTTCAAGTAATATGCATACCATTTGATGTCTCTCTTCATTTGTTAGATTGAGGTCTCTCATCTTGAAGTGTAGAAGCAATGGAAGTAAAGGAATTGATGAGAAAAAGAAGAAATGAGTATGGAAGCAAGAGGAAGGAAAACCAGATTTTATGTGACTACCTACCATTTTTTTTCTTTTGTGTGGGAGTCTCTTATGTAACTGAAGTAGGATGAGAATGAATATGTAATTTGAAGTGTAGTTTTTGTTAATTTTTCCCCCCAAATATACCCTCTATTAGATGATTTAGGGGGAAATGATCATAGTAGGTGCTCGTGGGTTGTGTGAAAACTAAACTTCAGCATTTAATGCTGAATTGACAGGCACTTTGGAGGAAAATATTTCTCACCTTTCCCCTGCTTATGGATTGTTATTAACTTAATCTCCATCTATTAATTAGTGCATGTGTCAATAATTTAGGCCCATCATTAATTTGTTTAGATTTTATATTGGTCTTTTTATTTTACGTGCAAAAGGCTATGGGGCAAAGAATTATGTCCGGAGGGAGTATTATCTTTATTTTTGTTGCTCAAGTCTATTCTTGTGGTTAAACTATGTTTTCTTGACTTTCCTTTAAAAATATGGGTATGAGAAGGTATGAGAAAAATATTTATGCAATAATCAATTTTATGTTCAAACTACTCGTTTATTTAATTTGCTAAGTAATGTTTAAAGACCTAATCTATAATCTTGGTAGAACAATACTCCGTATATAATAATTGATTTTAAGGATAAACGATTGTTTTTATTACTCCCTCCACACCCCTAAGATTTTCCCACTTATTATTATAATCTCTCACATTTTGATAAAAGTGGGAAAATCAAACTAATGCGGAGGAAGTACAAGATTTGAGCAAATAAGTACTCCATACTCTGTAGTTGGAATGATCAAGTTGTCTTGATAACATTAAGCATATAATATGTTTATCTTGCAATAGTTTTCTTACACAATTGGATTGATTATTTAATTTGATCATGAGATAAATTAAGTATATTAATAATTTGGCAAGCTTAACAGGATGATGAAAGAATAATTTTTCTGTTATTCATTCAGGTCAAATGTGGCATACATATATACTCTAAACAAAGATACTGTATCTCAATCTAAGGTATCAAATCCCTACAATTACGACTATAATTATGACTAATTGAAAATTACAATCTCTAATTACTAGAATTACAATATTTACTATATGAGAATAATATCTTCCGATATCACATATCCTTCTCATATTCTCATACTCTCCCTCAAGTTGGAGCACCTGGCAAGCCGAGTCCCAACTTGCCTTGTAAGTGATTGAAAGCTTCTCCTCCGAGCGCCTTTGTGAACAAATCCGCCACCTGTTCTTTACTTCGAATGTGAAACAAATTAATATTGTTAGTCACCAGATGTTGTCTCACAAAATGACAATCGATTTCTATATGTTTTGTTCGATCGTGAAATACAGGATTTTTGGCGATATGAATTGCTGCTTGATTGTCGCAAAATAATACCATCGGCTTGGTATGAAAAATTCCTAATGACGCGAGAAATGCCTTTAGCCAAATCAGCTCACTTGTAGCAACTCCCATGGCTCGGTACTCAGCCTCAGCTGACGATTTCGAGACCGTTGCTTGCTTCTTTGCTCTCCACGAGACGGGAGACCGTCCCAACGCAACAAAGTATCCACTTATTGACCTTCTTGTTGTCGGACACTTCGCGTGGTCCGAGTCACAATACCCTATTAATTGTAGGTCCGATTCCTTTTTCAAAATGATCCCTTTACTTGGATTCATTTTTACATATCGCACTACTCTCAAGGCAGCATCCCAAGGCAGCATCCCAATGTTCCTTTCTCGGTTCGTTTACAAATTGCGACAGTATATGAACCGCATAAACCAGGTCGGGTCGTGTTATTGTGAGGTAAACAAGCCTTCCCACTAATCTTCTGTACTTCATGACATCCTTCAAGATATACCCGGTGGCCAAGGCAAGTTTGTGACGCTGCTCCATTGGCGTGTAGGCTGGTTTCGCCCCACTCATGCCTACTTCATCGATGATTCCTAATGCATATTTCCGTTGATTCAAGAACAAGCCATTTGGATCATGTGTTACTTCGATTCCCAAAAAATATTTAAGTCGACCCAAATCCTTGATCCCGAAGCTCTTATCGAGAAATGCCTTAAAACTCTTACTAGCCATATTGTCATTAGTAACAAGTATCATATCATCAACGTAAACGAGAACTCCCATAAAAATATTTCCATTGTTGTATGTAAATAAGGAGTAATCAGCTAGGGATTGAACGAAACCGTACCTTTTCAACGAAGTGGTCAATTTTGCAAACCAGTTACGGGATGCCTGTTTCAACCCGTATATCGATTTCAACAATTTGCATACCTTGTTTTCACCCTTTCGTTCAAACCCTTGCGGTATTCTCATGTAAACCTCTTCGTCTAAGTCTCCATGTAGGAAGGCGTTATTGACATCCAGTTGCTCGATGTTCCACCGTTTTGCAACTACTACAGCAAGCATACAACGAACGCTAGTCATCTTTGCCACCGGTGCATAGGTTTCATGGTAATCCACTCCTTCAATTTGTGTGAAACCTTGTGCTACTAATCTTGCCTTATATCGCTCTATTATTCCATCTGCTTTGTACTTGACTTTGTACACCCATTTACACCCAATGGGTTTCTTGCCAGCGGGTAAGGGCACAAGTTTCCAAGTTCCGTTCGTCTCTAAGGCACTAATTTCTTTATTCATCGCGTCTCTCCATTGCAAGTCCTTCGCAGCTTCCTTATAATATCGAGGCTCTCGAATTTTATCAATTTTTGGCATAAATGCTCTGTGAGACTAAGAAAAACAACTCGTAACAACGTAATTAACTAAAGGATAGCGAGTACCTGGCCTCCGAGACTTTGATTGATCGTGATGAGCATGAGTGATGGGATTTATGATTCTTGTCGATTTACATATATAGTCTTTCTTCCAAGCGGGCTCAAACTTCTCCCTCGCGCCCCTGCCAACTTTCTCCACTTCGATCACATCTCTACTTTCATTTGAGTTGTCGAGTAACTCGGTGTTATTGCTGCCCTAAGCATTTTCCTGCTCATCCCCACTATCGGGTGGACTTTCCAAGTCATTAACACTATCAACATGAGGTTGACCTTGGTCCAAGTCAATACTCTCATCATGTGTCTCGCCCTCTGTTGGAATGTCAACAAAGGTTTCTTCTAGATCACCTTGAACATCAGGGCTCATAATTTGCATGTCACGTGGCTCATAATAGGGAAACATATGCTCAAAGAAACGAACATCTCTTGACACAAACATGCGTTTTTCTTCCAAGTCATAAACCTTCCATCCCTTTTTGTTATGTGGGTATCCCAAGAAGACACACCGTTTTCCCCGCTCCCCAAATTTATCTCGTGGTTTATCTTTATTTTGAGCGTAACAAAGACATCCAAAGACCTTAACTTCGTTAAATTGGGGTTTCTCATGATACAACAATTCAAACAGTGTCTTACCTTGGAGTACCGGTGTCGGGGTTCTATTTATTAGATAGGCCGCCGTCAACGCACACTCTCCCCAAAATTGAATAGGTAGATTAGCTTGAAATCGTAAGGCTCTAGCTTTCTCAAGGATATGTCGGTGTTTTCTTTTTACTCTTCCGTTTTGTTGTGGGGTATCGACATTGCTAGTTCTAAAGATTATCCCATTATCTTTATAGTAATATTGCATAGAGTTAGACAATAATTCGGTTCCATTATCACTTTGTATGATTTTCACACATCTTCCAAATTGTGTCTTAACCATTTGACAAAAAACTCTCATTAATTCTCCCGCTTCACTTTTATCTTTCATTAAGTAAACCCATACTCCCCGACTATTCTCATCTACTATGGTCAAAAAATAATGAGCACATGATAAACTAGCAACTCGATATTTTCCCCATATGTCACAGTGAATTAAACCAAACAAATCATCACACCGTTTATTATTACTCTTGAAAGGAGTACGAGTTTGCTTTGCCCTACAACAAGAATCACAAATTTGACTAGTATTCCAATTCAAATTGTAACCAACCAGCTTGGAAAAAGGAGACGATACACTACTTGACGGATGTCCAAGTCGTTTGTGCCATAATTGATCTTCCTTGGTCATCTTCGCCATTCTCACTAACTCGATTCCACTTGAATTGAAATAGTAAACCCCATCACGGTGCTCACCCCGTCCAATCTCCGTCCTCGAAACCCGATCCTGCATAACACAATAGTCCGGATGAAACGTTATTACGCAATTGTTTTCGTGTATTAATTGTTGCACGGATATCAAGTCACAAGTTAATGAAGGTACAAATAGAACATCCTTCAAGGTAAAATTATTGCTTAGCAAAACTTCTCCATGTTCCTCCGCCTTAACCTGTCGTCCGTCAGGCAACCCCACGTGGGACGGTTTCGACGTCCACGTGTTTCTAAGACAATCTCGCCTTCCCGTCATGTGGTGTGATGCACCACTGTCAATTAACCATTCATTTACAATACTTATATTCATACCTAAAAGCTTGTCATTACCATCGAGACTATCACCCAAAAGGCTCCGAATTCGTTCTATTTCCTCGTTGGTGAATGGCAAATTCTCTTTTGAACCTGACGAGGTTGCTACTGCATTGGCCTTGTGCTGGCCTCGTCCTCCAAACCTTCCTCTGCCACGCCTTCGTCCGTATCCTCCTCGACGGTCGCGTCCTCTTTCTCTGCTTTTTACCACCTCATATCCATGTTTGTCATAACAAATATCTTCAGTATGATAATACTTACCACAATAAGTGCATCGGGGAGGTCCATCTTCTTCTTCTTCCTCCTGTTTATTGAACGTTCCTCTGTTCCTTTCAACGCCACGTGCTCGAGCCGCCATTGCTGCCTCGTTATTTTCTTCCCTAATTTTGGTTATGCTTGAATGTCGTTCTTCCCTCAAAATTAGGGCATAGGCTTGAGTAAGAGTGGTTATGGGTTCCTCCATTAGTAAGTTTGTACGAACATGCCCGTACAGAGTCGTATCCAAGCCCATCAAGAATTGATGGACTTTCTCCTCTTCTCGTTCCTTGGCTATCGAGGTCGCTGCACCGCAAGTGCATTTGTGGATCTTGCTATAATTCGCAAGTTCATCCCAAATGGTTTTCAATCGAGTGTAATACTCGACGACCGTCTCTCGTCCCTGTTTACACTCGTTGAGTTCCCCCTTCGATTGGTGAACTCTTGGGGTGTTTCCGGCTGAATACCGGGCTTTCAATTCCTCCCAAACTTCGGCAACCGGCACACTGAAATCAATGCTTGGATGCAGCTTCGGATCGATTACATTCCGCAACAATGCTTTCACCATTGCGTTACATTGTCGCCAAGCCACTCCTTCGAGTCCGTCATCCTCGTCGGCACCCTCTGGCTTTTTGACCTTTCCCTCAACAAAGGACAATTTGTTCTTCGCATCAAGACCGTTCCTAACTGCGTCGGCCCATAGCTCATAATTATCACCATTAAAGGCAATCTGGGTTAATGTCAAATTAGGATTGTCTGATGGGTGGAGGTAAAGAGGCGAGTTTAAGGGAATGGTGACGAGTTTTGCATCTTTGCCCGTCATTTTTGTGTATACGTATTTGACTTATCTAGCCTGCTCTGATACCATAATAATTTGGCAAGCTTAATAGGATGATGAAAGAATACTTTTTCTGTTATACATTCAGGTCAAATGTGGCATACATATATACTCTAAACAAAGATACTGTATCTCAATCTAAGGTATCAAATCCCTACAATTACGACTATAATTATGACTAATTGAAAATTACAATCTCTAATTACTAGAATTACAATATTTACTATATGAGAATAATATCTTCCGATATCACATATCCTTCTCATATTCTCATATATATATACTTCTTTCATGATGAACTAAACTAGTATAGACCCCGTGCATATGCAAATTTATTTTATAGATATTCTAAAGTTTACATATTAATTTTTACATTACACAACTTTGTAGTTTAGATTTAAGAGAATAATTAGAAATTGTTAAGCAATTAAGATAAATTAGTAAGCCAATACATGTATTATATATATTTTTATTACATGGAGTATATGTTATTCTCATACATTCAAAGTCTCAATTTTCTACTGATAAATTAGTAAGTCAATACATATATTATATACTCCCTCCGATTTTTTATTATCTTCCCTATTTCCTTATTGGGTGAAATACCCTTTCTTCCCTATTTCCATTTTGGGCCATCAACATGTGGTCTAGAATCAACCTTACATTTCTCTCTCTTTCTTCTTTTATTTTGAACCACACATTTCTACACCCTTATTTTCTTCCCCAAAACCAAAGGGGAAGATAATAAAAAATCGGAGGGAGTATATTTTTATTACATGGAGTATATGTTATTTTCATACTTTCAAAGTCTCAATTTTCTACTTAAAACGTACATATGAATTAATATTAACAATTGATTACTCATACGAGTAATATAATCTTAAATTGTTTAATAGCACATTTTTTTAAAAATAATTACACTAATTCTATGTTTTTAAAAAAAATGAAGAGAGATTAACCTCGAAAAGCAAAAATATTATTTAGAAAGATGAAGTGATTATATTTGTTTTTATTTTGATGATTTTCTTATTATATGTCCGTTCAAATTATTTTGACTTTTTTTTTCTTCTATGAAATTTAATTGATTTGTTCTATTTATTACATGAAGTATTATTATTAATTTTTATATTAGGCATGATGCATTTTGAAGAGAACATTTTAGTAAGTTGTTATTCTCTTAGTTAATAGGAGATGGATTATAATGTATAACTAGTCGTCATGCCCGTGCACCGAACGAGATTACTAATTTACTTGTCTAAACTTCATGTGGTTGTCACGGGGTGTACTTGTAGAGGGTGTCGTAATCGTGAATAGGGCAGAGGCTGCGAAGATCGAATCATCAAAGCTACTAAAAGACATATGAGATGCAAATATAAAGAACGACATAAGTTGATATGATCCAGTCTAAGGCCGAAACAGGCATTAAAAAATTTGTATACTATAGAGTAATTTAAATATGTAATCTTCTTTAATTATGTCTTGGTTCTTTTGTGTTTTACTCTGTCGGGGTCTATTTTGTCTTTTCAACTTTTGGCTTCTTTTTCTCTATTGTTTTCTTCGCTACGGATTCTTCTTTCGCCGTCACTTCAAAGCTGTAAGTCATTTTTGGTGTGGAGGTTATGTCACCGAAACATAAGTAACAAATTACTTGTTGTTGATGTACGTAATAATAATTAACTTACTCCTTGTCTATCTTTCTCTTCTCATTTTTAGCTGAGGTGTTCACCGAAAGGCCGGGCTCTACTGTTGTAGGCTGCCATTCTAAGTTGTCTTGTTTTGGTTGCTCCTGCGAAAACATTGGACTTGTTTGGGTATATGGGCTCATGTGTAAAAAGATTCTGGTGTTCTTGGGTAAGAATTGTTGTTGTTACCTTTGTTTTTTTGTCCTCTCTTTCCACTGCAGTTGAAGTTTGAGGGTACGGTCCTTTGCCGTCGCTAATACCTTTTGACACTTTAGTTCTCGTTCGGAGTTGTATCTGGTAATCCCAATCTTGACTTTCATGGTGAATTCTTTTCCGACACATTGTTGGAGTATGTTAAACACTTTCTCCTTTCCCCCTCCTGTTTGTTGCTCTCTTGTTAGGACAAAACGGTTAAAATTTGTTCGAGTAGTTGGTGTGTTATTTGTTGTGCGTACCTTTTCATATTGGGTTAACAATGCTTCGATTGGTCTCCCGATTATCTTCTCAGCTTCTCTTCCAAAAATCACCAAAGTTGCGTATGTTGTTTCGTCCGCTATTGTAGTGATTAATCTGTACCTGTGTCGTCATACCCGTGCACCGCACAGGATTATATTGTTTTATGCCTTTTGAAATTTGTAGTTCTGTCTGTTTTGCCTCATTGTCCAATATTTATTTAATTGTTTATTCATTTTTGTTTCGATTTCATGTCTTTTTTAACTTTATTTACTTTCAAAGTCATTTATAATATCGTAAGTAGTAAATGAAGTGATGCGCTATTTGACGTTAATGCGATAACTCAATAACGATGAGTTGTTGGTCCGGGTACTAGATTTTTGAGTTTGTAAGAATGCAAGTGAATTATCATTGGTGAAAATGAGATATAATGCTATAAGATGTAATGCATAATAACTAATAAATTGTTTTGTTAAACTTTTATTGGAGAACGTAATCCTCTTGTCTTCTTCCTTTGTTTTTCTCTCGTGTCTTTAGTTGAGATTTTCAAATCTTGACCTCTTTTTTTCCACACTTTATATTGTTACGACTGCTTCTATCACTACCACTTCAGACCTATAACACATTTTGATAATGGGAATCAGGTCACTTTGGATATTGGGTGGTACATCGAGGCTCATGCTATGTATTAATTTTTGTATCCATTATTATAGGTGAAAGTACACTTATGGATTGGGGAAGATGAAGAGGGCTGGGGAGCTGGGCTTTTCCTCTCTTCTTCCTTCTTTCCTAATTAATTGCTTTAGTTTTTTTTTTGCCCAATTAGAGTAGAACACGTTGTCTTGTTAGAAGACAATATTATGCTAATAAGGGATGGATGAGGGTTTGTTTGAGTTTTAGTAGAGTATATAGATAGATATGAAAGGTAGACAAATAACGATTGAGACGGAATGAGTATATTTTACTTGTGTTAGTTTTTTCCTATTATTTTCCATTACTAATTTTTTTGAGTTCGTGATTGAGGATTATGGTTAAGGCTTACTTATGTTTCTTTTATTTTTTCTTTCTCCATATCCCGATATTTCCACTGTTATCTCTACTCCTCTTATGACTTTGATCGTATTCTTATGGTTATCCGTACACAGTGTTTGGGTTAGTACTTAATTTTTCATATGACTTAAATTTTCTTTTGGTTAGGTTTTGTTTAATAGAAAATGTTCAGTGGTATTTTGACACTCATTCCATTAGAATATGAGGTGGTGTGAGATCAACTAAATTATGGATGACGGGTGATTTGTTAGAAGTTTTATTATATACTACTATTGTATCCCGTGAACCTTATAAGGATGTGGGGGCTTTTCTATATTTTTTCTTTTGCATCTATCTTATTTTATTTGACATATATATATATATATATATATATATATATATACAGGTGGGATTTGGTGTAAAAACCAATTTTGGTGTAAACACCCTAACAATCTGAACAGTTGATCTTAATCTTGATCAACGGTTGATATTAATCATCAGAAGATAACAAAACCAAAAAAAAACTCACAACCTACCTCTCTTTCTCTCTCCTCTCTTTCTCTCTCTCTTGTTTTAGGGTTACATTAATTTTCCTCCCAAAAACCCCCAAATTTCCTCTAAAAAATTCATCATCCTATCATAATTCGTTCTACCTCGAAAATTTGATCAATTGTATATGAAATTCGTTCAATTCATATACAATTCGTTCAATTCATATACAATTCGTTCAATTCAATTCAATTTTCAGAAATTCAATTCAATTTTCAGAAATTCAATTCAATTCGTTCAATTTTCAGAAATTAGTTTTGGATGAGCATGGATTCCACCGAGCATGAACCTATTGTTGATGAACATGAAGGTAATGTTGTTATAATTCAATACCTATTCGTTTTTGAATAAGTATTCATTTTTTAAGTAAATTTATCCGATTTTTGAGCATGGATTCGTTTTTAACTATTGGTTTTTGATTTCCTCCAGAATTCTTTTTGATGAATATCGATTTCAACACTGAAAACATGAATCAACTTGAAGGTAATCTCAGAATTTTATAGAGTACATGAATATATATATGTTGGAATAGTTGAATATATGTGTTGGAGTAATTGAATATATGTGTTGGAATAGTTGAATATATGTGTTGGAATAGTTGAATATATGTGTTGGAATAGTTGAATATATGCGTTGGAATAGTTGAATATATGTGTTGCAGTAATTGGAGTACTTGAGTATATGTGTTGGAGTAATTGGAGTACTTGAGTATATGTGTTGGAATAGTTGAATATATGTGCTGTAGTAACTGAGTATATATGTTGGAATAGTTGAATATATGTGTTGGAGTAACTGAGTATATATGTTGGAGTAACTGAGTATATATGTTGGAGTAATTGGAGTACTTGATTGAGTATGTGTTGGAATAGTTGAATATATATGTGTTGGAGTAACTGAGTATATGTGTTGGAATAGTTGAATATATGTGTTGGAGTAACTGAGTATATGTGTTGGAGTAACTGAGTATATATGTTGAACTAACTGAGTATATATGTTGGAGTAATATATGTGTAACTCAGAATTGAATATATGTGTTGGAGTAATTGAATTTGAATGTTGGAGTACTTGAATATATGTGTTGGAGTAACTAAATTGGAATGTTAAAATAGGTACTTGAATTTCAGAATTTTTGAGTACTTGAATATATGTTTTAGAGTACTTGAATATATATTTTGGAGTACTTGAATGATACGATAGTGATGGGGGTCGGTTGCCTACCTCGGGCCGCCTGCCAGTCAGGCCCCAAGGCGTCCAACCCCAGAAAGAGGAAAGGCCTGCCCAGCAGACTGTCCGTCAAACTCATTGAAACCTCCAAGTATATGGCCTTAATCCCTTAGCCGCCTGGCACAGCCTGGCCGCCTGCCAAGCAGGGCGAACCAGGCCTCCCGCCTGCTTCCAAGGCGCTCCCGCCTAAGCAGGACCAAAGGAAAGCCGGGGACCCATCCGTCATTTTGCCTAAGGTAAGGGGAAATGAGTGGACAAGGTGAGTCCACGTGTCGCACCAACATCCACTCATTTCCCTCCTCTTCTTTCTCTTTTCCTCTCTCTTGTGGGAAGGTATAAATACTTACCCATTTCCCACATAAGGGGGGTTGGATTTTCTCTCTCTAGACTCTTACTCCTAAAAACGCCACCTAGTTCCTCACGAGCTAGGTTCGTCAAGGCACTTCACGGACTGACTTAGGCATCGGAGAGGGTTTCCTCGGACAACCTCCGAGGCCCTGTGCGTTCATTGTGCAGGGAGCAGGCCAACTCCGCCGGGAAGGTCCGACCAAGGGAGTGAGAGGAAGGGGAGGCTGAAGGAAATCAAACGATCAACTGTTCACCATTAGTCCGATCAAACAGCCCGGATCCAAGGCCGGGTAAATTGTTTCCGTGACCGGAACAATTTGGCGCCGTCTGTGGGGAAGTTACGGTTGTGCTCACGAGTTACCCACTAAAATCAACCACTCATAATCACAAAACTAAAACAATCATGCCAGAAATCATTGATGCCAGTGCAGGAACGGGTCCGACGGTCCCACCGGTGGCCCCCCTGTACGGTATGCCGCAGTCGGAGAGGGTTCCTCCTACCACAATCTTAGGGGTAGGGGGAACCAGTCTCCTCGGCGGATCCAACACTGCTGTGACACCCGAGTTGGGGACACACCCAGGACACGCTCTCAATCTGACCCCAGCTCAGATGGCGCAGACAGCCGCGTTCTTCTCTGCAATGCTGAACCAGGAGTTCACTCCTGAGGACTTGGTAGGCAGGGTCGCATCGGCTCCCAGGCAACCATCCCCAATCAGCAGGGATGAGGCCGGGGGCACGAGGCGGACCGCCGCCAGAAATGCTCAAAGGAAAGCGAGAAGGACGGCTCAAGCGTATGCGCATGTGCAAAGGCGCATTACTACTGGCAATCCAGAGCCACCTGTCCAGCAGGCGTTCTCCATCCACACAAGAGAATCAGCGTCTGAAGGACAGGGAGGCTTATCCCGAGGATTACAGGAGCGAATGAGGCCCAGGGAGCCCATGTCAAAACGCTTGGGAGAGAAACCAGGCGGGGTTTTTTCCAGGCTAACTCCGGCAGCCAGAGAGCAGTCAGCCCCCGGTTTATCCCAAAGCCTGCAATCAAGACTCAATCGAGGGCAACCGCTCGAGTCAAAGTACCACCAGGGTGAGAGCTTCTGTCACTCTCAGAGGAAGAGACCCAGACAAGTCTCCCCTGAGACAGAAGATGAAGCGGCGAGCAGGCCGCCCCCAAGGCACCGCTCCCCCAGCACGAGGAAACCAGCCCATAAACAATGGGATACTCATGGTAACCAGTCTGGGGAAAGCAGGTCACGATTGGTGGGCAGGCCCACAGAAACCCCACTTCATCCGGAGGTACAAGAGTACCCCATTCCAAAAATTAAGATGCCTACCATCAAATTTGATGGGACAACAGACCCTGAAGACCACCTGGCAGCATTCGAGAGCCACATGGGCATGTATGACGTAGATGATGCCATCTGGTGCAAAGTTTTCCCAACCACCCTGGTAGGGCTCGCACAAGGATGGTTCAGGGACCTCCGCCAGGGGTCAGTCAGGTTCTTCATAGAGTTGGCCGAGATCTTCCTCGAACAATATGCTGGGAATAAGAGAAGACGCCTCACTCGTTTCGATCTTATGACCCTGAAGCAGAAAAAGGGCGAAAGTGTGAGGGAATATCTGAGAAGGTTTGATCTATCCTACCAGCAGGTCAGGGAGATCGATGATTCCACTGCCGCCTATGCCCTGACAATCTCCCTGCTTCCAGGGGAAATGAAAAACCAGATGATCAGGGCCCAGCCGGAAACCTTGGCCATGGCCAGGAAAATTGCGGAAGGGTTCATTCTGCAGGAGGAGTTCCACGGCCTGACGGATACCCCTGCAGGCCAATCAAGGCCTCAAGGGGGACCGCAGGGTGGACGGGGCAGAAGTGAGCCAAGCAAGCAAAGGGAAGAGGGAGATACTCCCAAGAAAGAGCGCACAGTCTACCAGCCCAGGTTCGACAGTTACACTGCCCTGAACAAATCCAGGGCGGAGATCTTCGAACTGGAAAAAGAAACTGCTAAATGGAATCGCCCGAACAAGCCTCGCAGCCCGAAAGGAGACCCCAAGAAATTCTGCACTTTCCACGACTGCATAGGCCATACCACCGAGGAATGCCGTCACCTGAAGGACGAAATCGAGAAGTTAATCAGGAACGGATGGTTAGCCAACTACGCAGCTAAGAATAAGTCTCAGAAGGAAGTATCTGAAAAACCCGAAGGGTCAGTGCAGAACCGCATGGTGATCCATGTAATTTCAGGGGGCACTGAGGGCCAGCTCAGTCGAAGAGGCCAAAAGAGACAAATACGTGAACTAAAAAACCAGATCTGCTATGCTGGAAAAGCAGGGAGTCCAAGGGGGGTGACCTTAAGCATCACCCCTGATGATGCAGGCGCGTAGTATACCCGCACAGTGATCCTTTGGTGCTGTCCCTCGAGATCAGCAACCACATTGTGCGGAGGTGTATGGTAGACACTGGCGCATACACAAATCTACTGTACAAAGATGCCTTCGAGAAGAAGGGCCTGGAAAAAAGGCACCTACGGCCTGCTCCCGGATCGCTGTACGGATTCAGTGGGGCAGGCGTGCTACCTATGGGAGTCATAGACCTGCCTGTAACCTTTGGGGAAGGCTCTACTGCCAGAAACGTCAGGGCAACCTTTGTTGTTGTGGATGCAAGATCTGCTTACAACGCCCTGATTGGCAGAGCCACCCTGGACGAAATCGAGGCAGCCATCTCCATCAGGGCCCTCACCATAGTGTATGTCACCGATTTCGGACTAGAAGGAAAAGTGCGCGGGGACCAAGAGTCAGCCAGACAATGCTACTCTGTGGCCCTGCAAGAACACGAAAAAGAAAGAAAAGGAAAAAGAAAGGCTGACAGTTCCCCCAGCAGGGAAGGTGAAATACCAGCCGAGCACCCGGCGTCCGACCACCTGGAGCCAGGGGTGAAAGCATGCTAGTAGACTTGGAACCAGGGAGGCAGGTCCTAATAGGAGCTGACCTGGAGGAGTCCTACCAGGCTGAACTGGTCAAGTTGCTGAAAGAAAACAAAGACGTATTCGCCTACTCGGCAGACGAGATGCCCGGCGTTGATCCATCATACATCGTTCACAAGCTGAACGTAAGCATGGACGCTCGCCCTGTAAAGCAGAAAAAGCGAAACATGTCCGCGGAAAAGGACGCTGCAATCAAGGAAGAAATTGACAAACTCTTGAAAGCAGATTTTATTGAGGTCTGTGACTATCCAGAATGGCTGGCAAACGTAGTCATGGTTAAAAAATCGTCAGGCGCATGGAGAATCTGCGTGGACTTTACAAACCTCAACAAAGCCTGCCCGAAAGACTGCTACCCGCTCCCCAGAATCGACCAACTGGTAGACTCCACCACTGGTTATTCCATGCTGAGCTTCCTAGATGCCTTTTCAGGGTATCATCAAGTATACTTATGGCAGCCGGACAGGGTGAAGTGCGCGTTCATCACCAGTTCAGGCACCTACATGTACAAGATGATGCCATTCGGGTTAAAAATGCATGGGCTACATACCAGCGGTTGGTTGATAAAGTGTTTGAAAAACAAAAAGGCAGAAACATCAAGGCTTACGTTGACGACGCCATCGTAAAAAGCAGAGAAGACAGAAAGCACCTGATAGACCTGCAGGAGACCTTCAGCTCCCTGCGCGCCTACAAAATGAAACTCAATCAAAGAAGTGTACATTCGGAGTCCGCTCCGGCAAATTCCTGGGGTTCTTGGTCAGCTCTCGGGGGATAGACGCCAACCCTGAAAAAATTCAGGCAGTTCTAGACCTTCCTGAGCCCAAGACCATTAGAGACATCCAGCGCCTGACGGGCCGCATGGCCGCCTTAGCACGGTTCGTCGCCCGGTCAGCAGACAAGGCCACTCCTTTCTTCAAAATACTGAAAGGAAACAAACAGTTCAAGTGGGAAAACGAGCAGAAAGAGGCCTTTGAACAGTTAAAGGACCATCTTAAGAGGCTCCCCACCCTGGCAAGACCAGTAGCAGGGGAAAAACTTTTCCTCTACATTGCAGTAACCAATATAACTGTCAGCGCGGTTATCCTACGGGAGGAGGCAGGCGCCCAGCAACCTATATACTTCGTAAGTCATGCGCTGGGGGCAGCCGAGAAAAATTACCCGATGGTCGAAAAAGCCGCCTACGCGGTCATAATTGCCGCCAGGAAGCTCAGGCCTTACTTTGACGCGCATCCAGTCGTGGTCCTCACCGACCAACCGCTGGAGAAGGTGTTGGAAAAATTTGAAAAATCAGGGAGACTATTGAAGTGGGCGATTGAGCTGAGTGGGCTAGGTATATCTTACCAGCCGAGAACAGCCATCAAGGCCCAAGCCTTAGCAGATTTTCTGGCTGAGTGCTCCCATTCAGGGGAGGAAGAGACCCCTGCCGATGAATGGATCGTGCATACTGACGGATCCTCAACAGCCAATGGCGCAGGCGCAGGCGTCGTACTAACCAGCCCAGGAGGGGCTGACTTTGAGCACGCCCTCAGATTTGTTTTCCCAGCATCAAACAACGAACCAGAGTACGAAGCAGTACTCGCAGGCGTCAGGCTAGCTAAAGCCGCAAGAGCAGAACGAATTGTCCTGGCGACAGACTCCCAGCTCATCGCCAACCAAATCAATGGAGAATATGAAGCAAGAGACCAAGCAATGGCCACATACCTGGAGATGGTGAAGGGAGAATTATCAAGCCTGAAATCATATGAGATCAAGCAAATCCCCCGCTCCCAGAATAGTCGAGCAGATGCCCTGTCAAAACTGGCAAGCTCCAGTCTACAGGACATCCGGAGATCAGTGTGGGTCGACGTTTTACACGAGAAGTCCACTAACCCCTTTCAGGCGGTTAATACTGTGGAAAAAGAGCTAGAAAGCTGGATGACTCCTTTCATCCAGTACAAGAAGCATGGTATCTTACAATCAGACTCATTACAAAAAAGGAAGATACAGGCTAAAGCAGCCTGGTTCATACTCATTGATGAAGAGCTTTACAAGAAGTCCTTTACTTATCCCCTGCTCAAATGCCTGCGGGCGGATCAGGCCGCTGAGGTATTGGAGGATATCCACTCAGGGATTTGTGGACATCACATTGGTGGGAGATCACTGGCCCACAAGGCCCACAAGGCCCTCAGGGCAGGCTACTACTGGCCTACCATGCTGGCAGATGCCAAGAGCCTGACCCAGAAATGCAGGAAATGCCAACTCTTTGCCCCATCAATCCATGCCCCGGCCCAGGAGCTCAGGCCAATCCTATCCCCCATCCCCTTCGCTCAATGGGGGATGGACATTCTAGGACCCTTCACGGTGGCCACAGGGGGCAGAAAATTCTTGATTGTCGCCATAGACTACCTCACCAAATGGGTGGAAGCCGAAGCAGTGCCCAACATCACTGAGCCGGCGGTCAGGAAAGTGGTCTGGCGAAATATCATCACCAGGTTCGGTCTACCAAAGATGTTGGTATTTGACCACGGCAGGCAATTTGATAATAATCCGCTGAGAATCTGGCTGGAAAGCCACAACATCTCAGTCGCCTATTCAGCCGTCTGTCACCCTCAAACCAACGGCCTGAAGAAAATGGTGGATGACTGCAAGGGTAGGTGGACCGACGAACTCCCCAGTATACTCTGGTCAATCCGAACTACCAGAAAAGAGTCTACAGGCCAGACCCCGTTTGGTCTGGTATATGGAGCAGAGGCATTATTACCAATTGAGGCAAGGATCCCCTCTCTACGCTCCCTGCAGTACGACCAGGCTGAAAACGAAGCTGCAATGGTCGAAGCCTTGGACCTGGTGAATGAGTTAAGGGAAGAAGCCAGTACCAACATCGTTGCCTACCAGCAACGAATGAGGAAAGCCTTCAACACCAAAGTACGACAGAGGAATTTCCAGATGGGTGAGCTGGTTCTGAGAAAGACACAGGCGATTGGAAAGTCAAGAGAACATGGAAAGCTGAGTGCCAACTGGGAGGGTCCATACCAAGTGACTCGAGTTCTGGGACCAGGCACATACAAAATCGCCAACCTTGAAGGGCAAGAGCTGCATGCTCACTGAAATGCAGACACTTTGAAAAAATACTACGTCTGAACAAAATCCAAGGGTAGTTTTTATTTTTTTTGCTAAAAAACGGCGGAGGACGGTCAAAAGAATGTCGACGGCTCCGACCACCCGAACATGTTACTGTTTTACAAAGAAATGAAGAATATTCAGATTTATACTCGTTGCCTGTTCACACTCGCGTTCTTCACACACAAACGAGCAGGGGGCAATAGGGGGAGGCCCCCCTGTTGCCGAAATCTGGAAAAATGCCCCCCCCCCAGCAAAAAATCCGAGCGCCACCCTGCTTACCTCTGGGCAGGCAGGGGGCAGGTCCCCTGGACTTTGAACAAAAGCCAGAGACAGGCCGGATCAACAAGGACTGGGGGCAGGGCCCCCAACCTTGTATAAAAAACGCAAAAGCCACCCTGCTTACCTCTGGGCAGGCAGGGGGCAGGCCCCCCGGACATTGAACAAAAGCCAGGGACAGGCCGGATCAACAAGGACTGGGGGCAGGCCCCCTGGACTTTGAACAAAAGCCAGGGACAGGCCGGATCAACAAGGACTGGGGGCAGGCCCCCCAACCTTGTATAAAAAACGCAAAAGCCACCCTGCTTACCTCTGGGCAGGCAGGGGGCAGGCCCCCTGGACTTTGAACAAAAGTCAGGGACAGGCCGGATCAACAAGGACTGGGGGCAGGCCCCCCAACCTTGTATAAAAAACGCAAAAGCCACCCTGCCTACCTCTGGGCAGGCAGGGGGCAGGCCCCCTGGACTTTGAACAAAAGCCAGGGACAGGCCGGATCAACGAGGACTGGGGGCAGGCCCCCCAACCTTGTATAAAAAACGCAAAAGCCACCCTGCCTACCTCTGGGCAGGCAGGGGGTAGGCCCCCTGGACTTTGAACAAAAGCCAGGGACAGGCCGGATCAACAAGGACCGGGGGCAGGCCCCCCAACCTTGTATAAAAAACGATAAGGAACCCCCAGAAGGGGAGGGACAAGCTGCGCGTCAAACTCATGAAAAACCGAAATAGACAAAAGCAAACAGAAGATCTACATAAAAAGAAATAGTGTCAAAGGAACACAGGATAAGTAAGTTTTTAAGACAAATGATTACAATCAAACACGGCAGCCGGCCACCAAAGGGCTCGGCGCGCAAAGAAGTAAGGAAGATTAAAACGTTGGCACAGGCGCAGCAGGGGACGAGCAAGAGCCCTCTGAGGAAGACTGCCCTCCATGTTAAGCAGGGGGAGCGTCTGGGCCAGAAATAGCAGCTCCTTCAGACAATCTGCTCATTAAAGCTTCATCCTTAGCAGTGTAGAGGGTTCGGAAAGCATCTTCGTCAAAACCGGGGAACATCTCCCTGACAGTTTCCATGACAACCCCTAGGCAAGAGTTAGCACCATTAACGAAGCCCGCCGACACAGCCATGTCCACCTCCTGAAGTATTTCGTCCCTCTCCTTCTCCCAATCCTTAGTCTTCGCCGCCAGATCGCCAAGGGCCGCCTGCAGGTCAGAATTCGCCTTGGAAAGGCGCTCCCCAAGGTCGATGACGCTCTTCTTGGCGTGATCCAGCTCAGCCAAAGCTTTCCTGGCCTGCTCCAACTCCGCAAAGGCCTGCTGAGCTCTCTTTGACTCCTCCCCCAAGCGGGACACCTCCCTGATAGCTTTCTCATTCTCAGACTTCCAGTGGATCGCCTGACCTTTGGCCTCTTCCAGCTCGGTCTCCCTTTTCGCCAACTGATCCTTCAGGCTGGCAATGAGAGCAACGTCCCTCTCGACTGCAGAAAGGCGGTCGGAGTTGGACAGTTCCTCATCACTCAGGCGGTTAAGGGCCGCCAGCTCTGCAGAAGCTTGCATGATCCGGGCAGTGCGCTGGATGTACAGGGTCACTTGGTTTGTAGCAGATTTGACAGTCTTAAGGAGATGGTCCACTAGAAACGCCCCTGAGTCGGAAAGAAGGGCGGAAACATCTTGGCTATCTCCGGCGGTATATTGGAATTCAGCGTTCTCCTCGGAAAAGAGGGTGGAAGGAATCTCCCAAGCAAAACGTTTAGGCTCAGGCGTGGAAGTCTCCAGGTCCACCACCTGGTCAGCATTTGGAGCCTCCCTACTCCTCTTTCTAAGCAGCGCCCGGGGAGTGCTCTCCCCAGTCTCTTCAGAACCTGCAGCCCGCGGCCCCGGGGGAATCTGGACCCCTGCTGAAAGGCCCTCTTGCCTGCCAACAGGCGAAGGGGTAGCCTCGAAAGCGATCGCCTTCGCAACTGGAGAGGGGGTGGCCTCAGAAACCGTCGTCTTTGCAGGCGTTGCTCTAGGAGGGGGGGAGCCTTGGCCTGCTGAACGACAGACCCTTTAAATGCTTCATCAGATTTTTCTCACCTCTCTTAAAATCAGGGGGAAGAGAAGGGCGACGCTGGACAACAATGAGATTCTCGTCCAAGCCCAGGCGTCTCACCTCCCCTTTCTTCCAAATAAGGGTAGCAAGATCTGCAAGGCAAACATACAAGTTGTCAGGGCACTTTAAAAGGAAAAGAGTAAGAAGGAACCATCAACACTTCCGAACTACCTTTATCTAGACCCGGGTTCATGCCCAACCGGGTCAAGTATTTATCAGACGCAATAAGCTCCGCATGGGGGAGCCAGAATGTAGGGCCGTACACCCCATACTTATCAGTGTGGCCAGCAAAAAAGGCCGTCAACTCCTTGTCTTTCTCGCCCAGTTTCACCTCCAAGGCTTTTCCACCCACGCCAGGGTGATACTCCTCAGGGGTCTCAAGCCTGGTGTGGACATGATTCCTGAAATGACGGGGAATCTTCCACCCATGGGTGCTATGTACATAGAGGAAGTTGTTCTTCCAATCTCTCAAACTGTCCATGCCAGGCCACACCAAACAATGTCCCTTCTGCCTCAAAAGGGACCAATAACCAGGGGAGCCCGCACTCCCAGAAGACACCATTTGCAAACCCACCATAAACCGCAGGGCGTCAATGGAAGGCTCAGAGTGGTGGAACAGACAAGTCCAGACATACGAAATCAACGCCCTGACAGCCGTGGCTGTCAGCTGGGCGATGGCGACGTTCATGCGCCTGAAGATCTCTTCCAAGGAATGATGGAGGGGAAAGCGAAGGCCGAACTCCAGACATTTATGGTAGACCGCTATGCACCCATCAGGAGGGTTGCATACGGTATCCTTTTCGCCGGGGACAACTACTGTGTACCCCTCCCTGAAGTTGTAGAGTCGTTCAATCACACCAGTGGCGTTCTTTGCAAGGATCAGCTCCCGATTTTTCGGGTCAGGGAAAGTACTCAAAGGGATACGATATTTAACTTTATCTAAGTAGTATACCCTACCCCTTTCCCGCCGAACAAGAGGACCAGAGGTTCTAGAAGGGTCAATTTCCAACGCCTCATCGTCCGAGTCAATGGCGTCAAACGAGGGGGGGTCAGGAGAGTTACCACCCCCGCTGTCCGCCGAGTGTTCTTCCTCAAAACCCACCTCCCTAGAGGAGGAGGCAAAATCCGTCCCTTCCCCTCTCTTTTATGGGTCGGTAAAGGGCAAAATCCGCTCGCGAGTTCTAGACATTCTACTCTAGCGAAAGCGGAAAACAGGAAATCAAAAGGAAAAAGCAGAAAATGGAAGACAAAAATCTGACCTAAGATCGCCTGACAGCACGGTGCAAGCCCGAAGAAAGAGTCTCCCAGGGAAAGGGGGGTGCAAAGTAGGATGCGATTCGTTAACGCTCGAGGGTTTTAACGGATAAAGAGAATAGGGAGTTTCGAAGGAAAAGAAAGATGGAAAAGGAGAAAGAGTGGATGACTGATCACTTTTATAGAAAGAAAGGCATGCCAAGAGTCGCCCAACCCTCAGGAATTCACCCAAAGGCTGCGGTCCACGTGTCACCCCTACAGAGGTTTGCTCTGAGTAGCTTCCCAAGAAAAATCTCGGGAGGGCCAAAGGGTGTCAGAAGATTGGTCACCCTATGACGTCCCCCTTGGCAAAAAAAAAAAAAACAGTGCACAAACGCGTCGCCTGAATTTCATTTCATTAAGACTTACAAAGGAAAGTTACATCTTGGGGCAGATACGAAAAGAAAAATACATAAGGCCCAAAAACTCTGGCCTAACAGAAACCAAACCCCCTGCTACGCAGGCCTAGTCGTCGCCCAAATCTGGGGAGTAATCCCCAAGGCTGGCTGGACTCCCGAGAGCCGAGCCCCAGTCCCAGTCTGGGGAGCCCTGGAAAGGATCATCAGAAGCTCCGTCTTCATCCTTGTCGCTCAGGCAACCAAGACCCTCACTGTCATCAGAGTCACGGCTGCTGTCCTCCCAGTCCCTGCCAAAGGGAACGGCCTGGGATTCGTCGCAGGTGCGACAGCCTGTCTTCTTCACAGGCGAAGAGGGACCTGACGCCAAGGAGGAATCAGTGTCAGAAAGGTTGGGGTAAAATTGCTCGGGGTGCAGCCACGGAAAGCACTCGTGGCATCCCCTGTCAAAACAGCCCCCTCCCTGGGGGCAGCGCCTAAACCTAGGCGCAGCAGGAGGTGAGGACCTCTTGAGGCGTTTGCTCCTCCTAGCAGAAGCTTTTTGACCCGACCGGCGGGAACGAAGCCGTAAACGGCGGCTACGGCGGACAGCTAGATAAGCAGCACGAGCATATCGAAGCCTCCAAAACCCTCTGAAGATAAAAGTAACACGTCTAACTCCACGACAAGTTACGTTTTTTTTATCCAAGCCATGATTGAAGACAAAGAAAGGAAGGTTGGAAATGGATTGTGAAAATAGTGGAGGATACAATTTATACAAAAAGCAGAAGCAGGGCATTAGTGGCGCCCCAACCACTTCTGCAAGGAAGAGAGCCAATCATCAAACTGGCACACTGCTCGAAAATTCGCTATGCAAAGGAGAGTAATCATAACAGAAGACGCTTGAACTCTCTGCATACCCAGAGAATTTAAAGCATGTTCCCTCGGGAATACGCGGCACATTTAATGCAAGAGTGTCCAGGGAGTCAACCTCCCACCGTCCCAAAACAAGACGTCACCTGCCGAACAGGAGCCCCGCTCCCCCTCAGCCGGCGAGGGCCAATTGATGGGGGTCGGTTGCCTACCTCGGGCCGCCTGCCAGTCAGGCCCCAAGGCGACCAACCCCAGAAAGAGGAAAGGCCTGCCCAGCAGACTGTCCGTCAAACTCATTGAAACCTCCAAGTATATGGCCTTAATCCCTTAGCCGCCTGGCACAGCCTGGCCGCCTGCCAAGCAGGGCGAACCAGGCCTCCCGCCTGCTTCCAAGGCGCTCCCGCCTAAGCAGGACCAAAGGAAAGCCGGGGACCCATCCGTCATTTTGCCTAAGGTAAGGGGAAATGAGTGGACAAGGTGAGTCCACGTGTCGCACCAGCATCCACTCATTTCCCTCCTCTTCTTTCTCTTTTCCTCTCTCTTGTGGGAAGGTATAAATACTTACCCATTTCCCACATAAGGGGGGTTGGATTTTCTCTCTCTAGACTCTTACTCCTAAAAACGCCACCTAGTTCCTCACGAGCTAGGTTCGACAAGGCACTTCACGGACTGACTTAGGCATCGGAGAGGGTTTCCTCGGACAACCTCCGAGGCCCTGTGCGTTCATTGTGCAGGGAGCAGGCCAACTCCGCCGGGAAGGTCCGACCAAGGGAGTGAGAGGAAGGGGAGGCTGAAGGAAATCAAACGATCAACTGTTCACCATTAGTCCGATCAAACAGCCCGGATCCAAGGCCAGGTAAATTGTTTCCGTGACCGGAACAGATAGTAATAATAGTTGCTTAATAAATATGATTTATATGCAGGGCCCACTCGGAAATCTTTACGACACAATCAAAAGTATATGACTATATGACGTTGACAAGTATACAACTCAGATGATGAAAGCATATGTTTATAATACGATAGTTATAATAGTTGGAGTAGTTTGTGCTATATCTTGGAATATTTGGTGTTATTTCTTGGAGTACTTGGTGTTATAGCTTGGAATACTTGTTATTATAGCTTGGAATACTTTGTGTTATATCTTGAAATACTTGGTCTTATAGCTTGGAATATTTGGTCTTATAGATTGGAATACTTGTTATTATATCTTGGAATATTTTGTGTTAAATCTTGGTGTAAACTGTTAGAGTAACTGAGATTAAATGTTGGAGTAACTGCTTGTAAGCATTGGAATAACAACATTAGAGTAACTGAAGATGAGTAACTGATTGATTTGTTCACTATATGAATAACAGCTTGTAAACATTGGAATAACAACAAGTAATTGAAGATGAATAATTGATCGATTCAATCAACAATTCAAATGATTGTTGGAGTAACCACCAAAACATGTTGGAGTAACTGCTTCAAAACATTGGAATAATTATGTTCGTCTAATTACATACAATATTATTTACAAACCACCAAACACTAAGCATTCCATACTTTAAAAAAAACATAATGCGGCAACAAAAAATGACACTAATGAAATACGAGTAGTTTTAATGATAAAGCATCTACAAAAACATACTTCCACTCCTACAATATCATTTTCAAACCCTCGATGTTGTCTAGGTTGGATAAAGCTTGAAGCATAAAGAGGTAGCTTTTTATTGTGACGATCTTTGAACTTCGATTTCAGGTTACCCCATGCCTAAAAGACCGACTCTTTGTTACCAGTTTTTGCATACAATCTTATAAGATGAAGATATGCAGTGCGGTCAAAGAAACACCGAAGTTTCACAGCTTCTACCAACTTTCTTTGAATCCACCTTTTCAAGCTGACCGACATTGATAAACGCTATCATAAGAGTGTTGTACATTTTCCAGTTGTTTCTCAAAAATCCGTGACTTTCAACCTCCTGCATAACTTTATGTACACCTACAAGATCCTTCAGCTGACCGTAACTTTGCCCTAAAATATGGTACGAAACATTGCTGCGAGGGATGTTTCTTTGCTTCATTTCCTCGATAAGATCATGCACTTTCTATGGCTGGTTTAGTTTCATGTATAAACTCATGTGGTTGTCGAAAACCAAACTGCTGGACACACCGTACATCTTGTCCATCTTTTAGAAAAGAGCAAATGCTTTAACCGGCAGTTTACTAGAGCAGTAGCAATTTAATAAGGTTTCGTACAAGAACGGTGTCCCTTCACTTCAGGAGGAAGATTGAAAAAATACTTCTTAGCTTCATCAATACCCTTAAGCATACACGTTAAATTTAAACGTAACGAGTGGTCTGAAAAATCGGTTGTTCTCCATCCATTCAAGGATCTGCATTGGGCACAGGTATACAATTTAGTCCATAACAAATGATGACGGAAGAAGCAACGTCTACTATATAAGTTAAAAATTCAGCTTTGATTACTCACAAAATCCTAGCCATAAACGAAGTGATTAGGAAATGAGACGATAGTTCCTTCCTTTCATGAAGAACATCCAACTGAATCAAACAACAAGGTGCACTAACACAGTAACACTTATGAAAGGCAGAACCAAAAATCGGCTTATATATCTATTTGTGTCTTGTGATATGATTTTGTTATTCCAGCTGCACAAATATCATACCCATACTTGCTAATGTTCTGGTTATCCAGCTCAATAAGGTATGTACACATTAAGTTATGTCTAACATTAAGTTATTTCAACACATATATTCAACTATTCCAACACATATACTCAAGTACTCCAATTACTCCAACATATATATACTCAGTTACTCCAACACATATATTCAATTACTCCAACACATATATTCAACTATTCCAACACACAAACTCAAGTACTCCAATTACTCCAACACATATATTCAACTATTCCAACACATATATTCAACTATTCCAACACACAAACTCAAGTACTCCAATTACTTTAACACATATATTCAACTATTCCAACATATATATTCAATTATTCCAACACATATATTCAACTATTCCAACAAATATACTCAAGTACTCCAATTACTCCAACTACTCCAACACATATATTCAATTACTCCAACATATATTCAACTATTCCAACATATATATTTTCTATAAAATTCTGAGATTACCTTCAAGTTGATTCATGTTTTCTATGTTGAAATTGATATTTATCATAAAGAATTCTGGAGGAAATCAAAAACCAATAGTTAAAAACGAATCCATGCTCAAAAACCGGATAAATAACTTTAAAACGAATATTTATTCAAAAACAATTAGGTATTGAATTATAACGACATTACCTTCATTATCATCAACAATAGGTTCATGCTCGGTGGAATCCATGTTCATCATAAACGAATTTCTGAAAATTGAACGAATTTCTGACAATTGAATTGAATTGAATGAAACGAATTTCGTATACAATTGAGCAAATTTTCGAGATAGAACAAACTAGGATGATAGGATGAACGAATTTCTGGTAAATTAGGATGATGAATTTTCGAGAGGAAATTTGGGGGTTTTTTGGGAGGAAAATTGATGTAAACCTAGAGAGAATAGAGAGAAAGAGAGGAGAGAGAAAGAGAGGCAGGTTGTGAGGATTTTTTTTTAGGGTTTTGTTGGATTGTGAGATCTAATTTGAGCCGTTGATCAAGATTAAGATCAACGGTTCAAATTATTAGGGTGTTTACACCAAAGTAGGATCTTTTACATTTCCTACATTTTCCTACAATTTACCTACTGATCCTGACCATCAAATACAGTTAAATCAAAGGCCAAAATTAAATGAGAACATCACGTTAATCCTTCCCCAAATCTTTACTCCACCAATAGGAAGAAAACCTAATCCCAACCTAATTCACAACATCACGTTAAACAAAAGAAACTATTTACTCCATCAAAAGAAACCTCGACAATTCTGGCAAATTCGTTCCAAACACTTTACTCCATCAATTTGTGCGTTGATTTCCGGCAAAAGAAACCCTTTACTCCATCAATTAGGTATTTTCGTTTTAATTTTCATTCTGATTTCGTAGTGCAGAGTTTCGTTCTGATTCCTGATTTCGTCAATTTTCTAATCGTCAATTCGTTCTAATCGTCAATTTTCTAATTTCGTTCTGATTTTTTATTTTCTGATTTCGTTCTGATTCCTAATTTTGTCAAATTCGTCAATCTAATTGTCAATCTGATTGGGACATTCGTTCTATATTAAACACTCATTCACAAAATTTTCAAAAAATTGCAATTCGTTTGCTACAGATTTCATAAAATTGACGAGTTCGTTCACATAATTTTTGTACTGTATGATTTTTTTCAATTTATTTAGTATTGTTCAACTTAGTATTGTTCAATTTTTTTTCAAATTTATTTAGTACTGCATTTATCAGTCTGCGTTATTCAAATTTTTTTCAATTTATTAGTCTACGTTATCAGTCTGCATTTTTTTCAAATTTTTTAAACTTAGAATTTACTGCGTTTCAATATTACGGTTTGATGGTCTTCATGTTAATTCGTTGAGTTTTTAGGGTTTACTGAACTTGTTATTGCAATACTTGAATATGAACAATGAAATACTTGAATATGAACATTGAAATAACTACATATTATTTCATAGCAAGAATTTCTTGTTTTGGTACATTATTATTAGTATGAAATACCCAATTATTTTATTATGTTATTCCACTTATTCTATACTATTGTTGCAGTTATGCTATATTATTCTTGAATTTATTTCATTATATTAGTAACTATGTTTTATAATCAGAGTTATTTTATAGTGTTTTTATAGTTATACTATAGCACATATGTGATTATTGTACTTCAATATTTTTTTGTACTATAATTAACTCCCTCTTTGTTGTTTTCTTTCAGTGAAGTTTCTTTTGCTGGATGCACCTTCAATGATATGCAAGATGTTTCATCCCAATACAATAACGCGCGTTATTCATTACAATAATTGAGTTTCTACATTGGCTTAATAATTACGTAAAATCATATAACATTATTTTAAAACAGATTATATTTGAGTGTCGGCCAAATATAACAACATGAGTTATTCATTACAATAACTGAGTTTCTACTTTAGAATAACCAAGTAAAATCATATAACATTATTATAAAGTTAATTATATTTGAATTTCATCTCAATACAATAACACGATTTATAATAACTGAGTTTCTACATTAGAATAACTACGTAACATCAGATAACATTATTCTATTGAGTTTCATCTCAATACAATAACTGACTTTCTACATTGAAATCATTACGTATTTACATTGAAATAACCTAATAACATTATTCTCAATAAGCAATTGAGTTAACTATAAAATAACTACGTTTCTTCATTAAAATAATCTTGTTTGTACATCGAAATAACTATAAAAATCTGAGAAAAAATGCTTTGGGATTTAGAGAGTTTTAATTTCAGCTCTTGATCATGTGAGATCTGATGGGGGTCGGTTGCCTACCTCGGGCCGCCTGCCCGTCAGGCCCCAAGGCGACCAACCCCAGAAAGAGGAAAGGTCTGCCCAGCAGACTGTCCGTCAAACTCATTGAAACATCCAAGTATATGGCCTTAATCCCTAAGCCGCCTGGCGCAGCCTGGCCGCCTGCCAGGCAGGGCGAACCAGGCCCCCCGCCTGCTTCCAAGGCGCTCCCGCCTAAGCAGGACCGGAGGAAAGCCGGGGACCCATCCGTCATTTTGCCTAAGGTAAGGGGAAATGAGTGGACAAGGTGAGCCCACGTGTCGCACCAGCATCCACTCATTTCCCTCCTCTTCTTTCTCTTTTCCTCTCTCTTGTGGGAAGGTATAAATACTTACCCATTTCCTACATAAGGGGGGTTGGATTTTCTCTCTCTAGATTCTTACTCCTAAAAACGCCACCTAGTTCCTCACGAGCTAGGTTCGTCAAGGCACTTCACGGACTGACTTAGGCATCGGAGAGGGTTTCCTCGGATAACCTCCGAGGCCCTGTGCGTTCATTGTGCAGGGAGCAGGCCAACTCCGCCGGGAAGGTCCGACCAAGGGAGTGAGAGGAAGGGGAGGCTGAAGGAAATCAAACGGTCAATTGTTCACCATTAGTCCGATCATACAGCCCGGATCCAAGGCCGGGCAAATTGTTTCCGTGACCGGAACAATTTGGCGCCGTCTGTGGGGAACTTACGGTTGTGCTCACGAGTTACCCACTAAAATCAACCACTCATAATCACAAAACTAAAACAATCATGCCAGAAATCATTGATGCCAGTGCAGGAACGGGTCCGACGGTCCCACCGGTGGCCCCCCTGTACGGTATCCCGCAGTCGGAGAGGGTTCCTCCTACCACGATCTTAGGGGTAGGGGGAACCAGTCTCCTCGGCGGGTCTAACACTGCTGTGACACCTGAGTTGGGGACACACCCAGGACACGCTCTTAACCTGACCCCAGCTCAGATGGCGCAGACAGCCGCGTTCTTCTCTGCGATGCTGAACCAGGAGTTCACTCCTGAGGACTTGGTAGGCAGGGTCGCATCGGCTCCCAGGCAACCATCCCCAATCAGCAGGGATGAAGCTGGGGGCACGAGGCGGACCGCCGCCAGAAATGCACAGAGGAAAGCGAGAAGGACGGCTCAAGCGTATGCGCATATGCAAAGGCGCATTACTACTGGCAATCCAGAGCCACCTGTCCAGCAGGCGTTCTCCATTCACACAACAGAATCAGCGTCTGGAGGGCAGGGAGGCTTATCCCGAGGGTTACAGGAGCGAATGAGGCCCAGGGAGCCCATGTCAAAACGCTTGGGAGAGAAACCAGGCGGGGTTTTCTCCAGGCTAACACCGGCAGCCAGGGAGCAGTCAGCCCCCGGTTTATCCCAAAGCCTGCAGTCAAGGCTCAATCGAGGGCAACCGCTCGAGACAAAGTACCACCAGGGTGAGAGCTTCTGTCACTCTCAGAGGAAGAGACCCAGGCAGATCTCCCCGGAAACAGAGGATGAAGCAGCAAGCAGGCCGCCACCAAGGCACCGCTCCCCCAGTACGAGGAAACCGACCCATAAGCAATGGGATTCTCACGGTAACCAGTCTGGGGAAAGCAGGTCACGACTGGTAGGCAGGCCCACAAAAACCCCGCTGCACCCTGAGGTACAAGAATACCCAATTCCAAAAATCAAAATGCCCACCATTAAATTTGACGGTACGACAGATCCAAAAGATCACCTGGCGGCATTTGAGAGCCACATGGGTATGTACGACGTAGATGATGCCATCTGGTGCAAGGTTTTCCCAACCACCTTGGTGGGACTGGCGCAGGGATGGTTCAGAGACCTCCGCCAGGGGTCAATCAAGTTCTTTATAGAGTTGGCTGAAATCTTCCTCGAGCAATATGCAGGGAATAAGAGAAGACGCCTCACTCGTTTCGATCTTATGACCCTGAAGCAGAAAAAGGGTGAGAGTGTGAGGGAATACCTGAGAAGGTTTGATCTATCCTACCAGCAGGTCAGGGAGATCGATGATTCCACTGCCGCCTACGCCCTGACAATCTCCCTGCTTCCAGGGGAAATGAAAAACCAGATGATCAGAGCCCAGCCAGAAACCTTAGCCAGGGCCAGGAAAATTGCGGAAGGGTTCATTCTGCAGGAAGAGTTCCACGGCCTGACGGATACCCCTGCAGGCCAAACAAAGCCTCAAGGGGGACCGCAGGGTGGGCGTGGCAGAAATGAGCCAGGCAAGCAGAGAGAAGAGGGAGACACTCCCAAGAAGGAGCGCGCTGTCTACCAGCCCAGGTTCGACAGTTACACTGCCCTGAACAAATCCAAGGCGGAGATCTTCGAGCTGGAGAAAGAAACTGCCAAGTGGAATCGCCCGAACAAACCTCGCAGCCCGAAAGGAGACCCCAAGAAATTCTGCACTTTCCACGACTGCATAGGCCATACCACCGAAGAATGCCGTCACCTGAAGGACGAAATCGAGAAGCTAATCAGGAACGGGTGGTTAGCCAACTACGCAGCTAAGAATAAGTCTCAGAAGGAAGTATCTGAAAAACCCGAAGGGTCAGTGCAGAACCGCATGGTGATCCATGTAATTTCAGGGGGCACTGAGGGCCAGCTCAGTCGAAGAGGCCAAAAAAGACAAATGCGTGAACTAAAAAACCAGATCTGCTATGCTGAAAAAGCAAGGAGTCCAAGGGGGGTGACCTTAAGCATCACCCCTGATGATGCAGGGCGCGTAGTGTACCCGCACAGTGATCCTTTGGTGCTGTCCCTCGAGATCAGCAACCACATTGTGCGGAGGTGTATGGTAGACACTGGCGCATACACAAATCTACTGTACAAAGATGCCTTCGAGAAGATGGGCCTAGAAAAAAGGCACCTACGACCTGCTCCCGGATCGCTGTACGGATTCAGTGGGGCAGGCGTGCTGCCTATGGGAGTCATAGACCTGCCTGTAACCTTTGGGGAAGGCTCTACTGCCAGAAACGTCAGGGCGACCTTTGTCGTTGTGGATGCAAGATCTGCTTACAACGCCCTGATTGGCAGAGCCACCCTGGACGAAATCGAGGCAGCCATCTCCATCAGGGCCCTCACCATAGCGTATGTCACCGATTTCGGACTAGAGGGAAAAGTGCGCGGGGACCAAGAGTCAGCCAGACAATGCTACTCTGTGGCCCTGCAAGAACACGAAAAAGAAAGAAAAGGAAAAAGAAAGGCTGACAGTTCCCCCAGCAGGGAAGGCGAGATACCAGTCGAGCACTCGGCGCCCGACCACCTGGAGCCAGGGGGCGAAAGCATGTTAGTAGACTTAGAACCAGGGAGGCAGGTCCTAATAGGAGCTGACCTGGAGGAATCCTACCAGGCTGAACTGGTCAAGTTGCTGAAAGAAAACAAAGACGTATTCGCCTACTCGGCAGACGAGATGCCCGGCGTTGATCCATCATGCATCGTTCACAAGCTAAACGTAAGCACGGACGCTCGCCCTGTAAAGCAGAAAAAACGAAACATGTCCGCGGAAAAAGACGCTGCAATCAAGGAAGAAATTGACAAACTCTTGAAAGCAGACTTCATTGAGGTCTGTGACTACCCAGAGTGGTTGGCAAATGTAGTCATGGTTAAAAAATCGTCAGGCGCATGGAGAATGTGCGTGGATTTTACAAACCTCAACAAGGCCTGCCCAAAAGACTGTTATCCGCTCCCCAGAATCGACCAACTGGTAGACTCCACCAGTGGTTATTACATGCTAAGCTTCCTAGATGCCTTTTCAGGGTATCATCAAGTATACTTGTGGCAGCCGGACAGGGTGAAGTGCGCGTTCATCACCAGTTCAGACACCTACATGTACAAGATGATGCCATTCGGGCTAAAAAATGCAGGGGCTACATACCAGCGGTTAGTTGATAAAGTGTTTGAAAAACAAAAAGGCAGAAACATCGAGGCTTACGTCGATGACGCCATCGTAAAAAGCAGAGAAGACAGAGAGCACCTGATGGACCTGCAGGAGACCTTCTGCTCCCTGCGCGCCTACAAAATGAAACTCAATCCAAAGAAGTGTACATTTGGAGTCCGCTCCGGCAAATTCCTGGGGTTCTTGGTCAGCTCTCGGGGGATAGACGCCAACCCAGAAAAAATTCAGGCAGTTCTAGACCTTCCTGAGCCCAAGACCATTAGAGACATCCAGCGCCTGACGGGCCGCATGGCCGCCTTAGCACGGTTCGTCGCCCGATCAGCAGACAAGGCCACTCCTTTTTTCAAGATACTAAAAGGAAACAAACAGTTCAAGTGGGAAAACGAGCAGAGAGAGGCCTTTGAGCAATTGAAGGACCATCTTAAGAGGCTCCCCACCCTGGCAAGACCAATAGCAGGGGACAAACTTTTCCTCTACATTGCAGTGACCAATATAACTGTCAGCGCGGTCATCTTACGAGAAGAAGTAGGCGCCCAGCAGCCTATATACTTTGTAAGTCATGCGCTGGGGGCAGCCGAGAAGAATTATCCAATGGTCGAAAAAGCCGCCTACGCAGTCATAATTGCTGCCAGGAAACTCAGACCTTACTTTGACGCACATCCAGTCGTGGTCCTCACCGACCAACCGCTGGAGAAGGTGCTGGAAAAATTTGAAAAATCAGGGAGACTATTGAAGTGGGCAATTGAACTAAGTGGGCTAGGTATATCTTACCAGCCGAGAACAGCCATCAAGGCCCAAGCCTTAGCAGATTTTCTGGCTGAGTGCTCCCATGCAGGGGAGGAAGAGACCCCTGCCGAGGAATGGATCGTGCATACTGACGGATCCTCGACAGCCAATGGCGCAGGCGCAGGCGTCGTACTAACCAGCCCAGGAGGGACTGACTTTGAGCATGCCCTCAGATTTGTTTTCCCAGCATCAAACAATGAAGCAGAGTACGAAGCAGTATTCGCAGGCGTCAGGCTAGCTAAAGCCGCAGGAGCAGAACGAATTGTCCTGGCGACGGACTCCCAGCTCATCGCCAACCAAATCAATGGTGAATACGAAGCAAGGGACCAAGCAATGGCCACATACCTGGAGATGGTGAAGGGAGAGTTATCCGGCCTAAAATCATACGAGGTCAAACAGATCCCCCGATCCCAGAACAACAGAGCAGACGCCCTGTCAAAACTGGCAAGCTCCAGTCTACAGGACATCCGGAGATCAGTGTGGGACGAAGTTTTACACGAGAAGTCCACTAACCCCTTTCAGGCGGTTAATACTGTGGAAAAAGAGCTAGAAAGCTGGATGACTCCCTTCATCCAGTACAAGAAGCATGGTATCTTACCATCAGACTCATTACAAAAAAGGAAGATACAGGCTAAAGCAGCCTGGTTCATACTCATTGATGAAGAGCTTTACAAGAAGTCTTTTACTTATCCCCTGCTCAAATGCCTGCGGGCGGATCAGGCCGCTGAGGTATTGGAGGATATCCACTCAGGGATTTGTGGACATCATATTGGTGGGAGATCACTGGCCCACAAGGCCCTCAGGGCAGGCTACAACTGGCCTACCATGCTGACGGATGCCAAGAGCCTGACCCAGAAATGCAGGAAATGCCAACTCTTTGCCCCATCAATCCGTGCCCCGGCCCAGGAGCTCAGGCCAATCCTATCCCCCATCCCCTTCGCTCAATGGGGGATGGACATTCTAGGACCCTTCACGGTGGCCACAGGGGGCAGAAAATTCTTGATTGTCGCCATAGACTACTTCACCAAATGGGTGGAAGCCGAAGCAGTGCCCAACATCACTGAGCCGGCGGTCAGGAAAGTGGTCTGGCGAAATATCATCACCAGGTTCGGTCTACCAAAGATGTTGGTATTTGACCACGGCAGGCAATTTGATAATGATCCGCTGAGAATCTGGCTGGAAAGCCACAACATCTCAGTCGCCTATTCAGCCGTCTGTCATCCTCAAACCAACGGACAGGCAGAAGCAGCCAACAAACAAATCCTGAACGGCCTGAAGAAAATGGTGGATGACTGCAAGGGTAGGTGGGCCGACGAACTCCCCAGTATACTCTGGTCAATCCGAACTACCAGAAAAGAGTCTACAGGCCAGACCCCGTTTGGACTGGTATATGGAGCAGAGGCATTATTACCAATTGAGGCAAGGATCCCCTCTCTACGCTCCTTGCAGTACGACCAGGCTGAAAACGAAGCTGCAATGGTCGAAACCTTGGACCTGGTAAATGAGTTAAGGGAAGAGGCCAGTACCAACATCGTTGCCTACCAGCAACGAATGAGGAAAGCCTTCAACACCAAAGTACGACAGAGGAATTTCTAGGTGGGCGAGCTGGTTCTGAGAAAGATGCAGGCGATTGGAAAGTCAAGAGAACATGGAAAGCTGAGTGCCAACTGGGAGGGTCCATACCAAGTGACTCGAGTCCTGGGACCAGGCACATACAAAATCGCCAACCTTGAAGGGCAAGAGCTGCATGCTCACTGGAATGCAGACACTTTGAAAAAATACTACGTCTGAACAAAGTCCAAGGGTAGTTTTTACTTTTTTTGCTAGAAAACGGCGGAGGACGGTCAAAAGAATGTCGACGACTCCGACCACCCGAAAATGTTACTATTTTACAAAGAAATGAAGAATATTCAGATTTATACTCGTTGCATGTTCACACTCGCGTTCTTCACACACAAACGAGCAGGGGGCAATAGGGGGAGGCCCCCCTGTTGCCAAAATCAGGAAAAATGACCCCCCCAGCAAAAAATCCGAGCGCCACCCTGCTTACCTCTGGGCAGGCAGGGGACAGGCCAGACTAACAAGGACTGGGGGCAGGCCCCCCCAACCTTGTATAAAAAAAACGCAAAAGTCACCCTGCTTACCTCTGGGCAGGCAGGGGGCAGGCCCCCTGGACTTTGGACAAAAGCCAGGGACAGGCCGAATCAACAAGGACTGGGGGCAGGCCCCCCAACCTTGTATAAAAAACGCAAAAGCCACCCTGCTTACCTCTGGGCAGGCAGGGGGCAGGCCCCCTGGACTTTGAACAAAAGCCAGGGACAGGCCGGATCAACAAGGATTAGGGGCAAGCCTCCCAACCTTGTATAAAAACGCAAAAGCCACCCTGCTTACCTCTGGGCAGGCAGGGGGCAGGCCCCCTGGACTTTGAACAAAAGCCAGGGACAGGCCGGATCAACAAGGACTGGGGGCAGGCCCCCCAACCTTGTATAAAAAACGCAAAAGCCACCCTGCTTACCTCTGGGCAGGCAGGGGGCAGGCCCCCTGGACTTTGAACAAAAGCCAGGGACGGGCCGAATCAACAAAGACTGGGGGCAGGCCCCCAGACTTTGTATAAAAAACGCAAAAGCCACCATGCTTACCTCTGGGCAGGCAGGGGGCAGGCCCCCTGGACTTTGAACAAAAGCCAGGGACAGGCCGGATCAACAAGGACTGGGGACAGGCCCCCCAACCTTGTATAAAAAACGATAAGGCACCCCCCCTGCTTACAGGAGGGCAGGGACAAGCTGCGCATCAAATCCGTGAAAAATTGAAACAGACAAAAGCAAACAGAAAATCTACATAAAAGGAAATAGTGTCAAAGAAACACAGGATAAGTAAGTTTTTAAGACAAATGATTACAATCAAACACGGCAGCCGGCCATCAAAGGGCTCGGCGCGCAAAGAAGTAAGGAAGATTAAAACGTTGGCACAGGCGCAGCAGGAGACGAGCAAGAGCCCTCTGAGGAAGACTGCCCTCCATGTTAAGCATGGGGATCATCTGGGCCGGAGGTAGCAGCTCCTTCAGACAGTCTGCGCATTAAAGCTTCGTCCTTAGCAGTGTAGAGGGATCGGAAAGCGTCTTCATTAAAACCAGGGAACATCTCCCTGACAGTTTCCATCACAACCCCAAGGCAAGAGTTAGCACCATTAACGAAGCCCGCCGACAGAGCCGTGTCCACCTCCTGGAGTATTTCGTCCCTCTCCTTCTCCCAATCCTTGGTCTTCGCCGCCAGATCGCCAAGAGTCGCCTGCAGATCAGAGTTCACCTTGGAAAGGCGCTCCCCAAGGTCGATAACGCTCTTCTTGGCATGATCCAGCTCAGCCAAAGCTTTCCTGGCCTGCTCCAATTCCGCAAAGGCCTGCTAAGCTCTCTTTGACTCCTCCCCCAGGCGGGACACCTCCCTGATAGCTTTCTCATTTTCAGACCTCCAGTGGATCGCCTGACCTTTGGCCTCTTCCAGCTCGGTCTCCCTCTTTGCCAACTGATCCTTCAGGCTGGCAATGAGAGCAACGTCCCTCTCGACGGCAGAAAGGCGGTCAGAGTTGGACAGTTCCTCATCACTCAGGCGGTTAAGGGCCGCCAGCTCTGCAGAAGCTTGCATGATCCGGGCAGTGCGCTGGATGTACTGGGTCACTTGGTTTGTGGCAGATTTGACAGTTTTGAGGAGATGATCCGCTAGAACCGCCCCTGAGTCGGAAAGTAGGGCGGAAACATCTTGGCTGTCTCCGGCGGTATAGTGGAATTCACCGTTCTCCTCGGAGAAGAGAGTGGCAGGAATCTCCCGAGCAAAACGTTTAGGCTCAGGCGTGGAAGTCTCCAGGTCCACCACCCGGTCAGCATTTGGAGCCTCCCTACTCCTCTTTCTAAGTAGCGCCCGGGGAGTGCTCTCCCCAGTCTCTTCAGAACCTGCAGCCCGCGGCCCCGGGGGAATCTGGACCCCTGCTGAAAGGCCCTCTTGCCTGCCAACAGGCGAAGGGGTAGCCTCGAAAGCGATCGCCTTCGCAACTGGAGAGGGGGTGGCCTCAGAAACCGCCGTCTTTGCAGGCGTTGCTCTAAAAGGGGGGGGAGCCTTGGCCTGCTGAACGACAGACCCTTTAAGTGCTTCATCAGATTTTTCTCACCTCTCTTAAAATCAGGGGGAAGAGAAGGGCGACGCTGGACAACAATGAGATTCTCGTCCAAGCCCAGGCGTCTCACCTCTCCTTTCTTCCAAATAAGGGTAGCAAGATCTGCAAGGCAAACATACAAGTTGTCAGGGCACTTTAAAAGGAAAAGAGTAAGAAGGAACCATCAACACTCCCGAACTACCTTTATCTAGACCCGAGTTCATGCCCAACCGGGTCAAGTATTTATCAGACAAAACAAGCTCCGCATGGGGGAGCCAGAATGTAGGGCCGTACACCCCATACTTATCAGTGTGGCCAGCAAAAAAGGCCGTCAACTCCTTGTCTTTCTCGCCCAGTTTCACCTCCAAGGCTTTTCCACCCACGCCGAGGTGATACACCTCAGGGGTCTCAAGCCTGGTGTGGACATGATTCCTGAAATGACGGGGAATCTTCCACCCATGGGTGCTGTGTACATAGAGGAAGTTGTTCTTCCAATCTCTCAAACTGTCCATGCCAGGCCACACCAAACAATGTCCCTTCTGCCTCAAAAGGGACCAATAACCAGGGGAGCCCGCACTCCCAGAAGACACCATTTGCAAACCCACCATAAACCGCAGGGCGTCAATGGAAGGCTCAGAGTGGTGGAACAGACAAGTCCAGACATACGAAATCAACGCCCTGACAGCCGTGGCTGTCTGCTGGGCGATGGCGACGTTCATGCGCCTGAAGATCTCTTCCAAAGAATGATGGAGGGGAAAGCGAAGGCCGAACTCCAGGCATTTATGGTAGACCGCTATGCACCCATCAGGAGGGTTGCATACGGTATCCTTTTCGCCGGGGACAACTACTGTATACCCCTCCCCGAAGTTGTAGAGCCGTTCAATCACACCAGTGGCGTTCTTTGCAAGGATCAGCTCCCGATTTTTCGGGTCAGGGAAAGTACTCAAAGGGATACGATATTTAACTTTATCTAAGTAGTATACCCTACCCCTTTCCCGCCGAACAAGAGGACCAGAGGTTCTAGAAGGGTCAATTTCCAATGCCTCATCGTCCGAGTCAATGGCGTCAAACGAGGGGGGGTCAGGAGAATTACCACCCCCGCTGTCCGCCGAGTGTTCTTCCTCAAAACCCACCTCCCTAGAGGAGGAGGCAAAATTCGTCCCTTCCCCCCTCTTTGATGGGTCGGTAAAGGGCAAAATCCGCTCGCGAGTTCTAGACATTCTACTCTAGCGAAAGCGGAAAACAGGAAATCAAAAGGAAAAAGCAGAAAATGGAAGACAAAAATCTGACCTAGGATCGCCTGACAGCACGGTGCAAACCCGAAGAAAGAATCTCCCAGGGAAAGGGGGGTGCAAAGTAGGATACGATTCGTTAACACTCGAGGGTTTTAACGAATAAAGAGAATAGGGAGTTTCGAAGGAAAAGAAAGATGGAAAAGGTGAAAGAGTGGATGACTGATCGCTTTTATAGAAAGAAAGGCATGCCAAGAGTCGCCCAACCCTCAGGAAATCACCCAAAGGTTGCGGTCCACGTGTCACCCCTGCAGAGGTTTGCTCTGAGTAGCTTCCCAAGAATGACCTCGAAAGGACCAAAAGGTGTCAGGGGATTAATCATCCTATGACGCCCCCACTCCACTTCAAATAAAAAGTAATAAACACATATTAAAAATACAATACACAAACACATCGCCTGAATTTCATTTCATAAAGCCTTAAAAAGGGGAAAGTTACATTCAGTGCCCAACAAAGAAAGAAAATATACAAGGGCCCAGGAATTCCGGCCCAACAAGCAAACACCCTGCCAATCAGGCCTAGTCGTCGCCCAAATCTGGGGAATAATCCCCAGGGCTGCCTGGACTCCCGAGAGCCGAGCCCCAGTCCCAATCTGGGGAGCCCAGGAAAGGATCATCAGAAGCTCCGTCTTCATCCTTGTCGCTCAGGTAACCAAGACCCTCACTGTCCTCAGAGTCATGGCTGCTGTCCTCCCAGTCCCTGCCAAAGGGAACGGCCTGGGATTCGTCGCAGGTGCGACAGCCTGTCTTCTTCACAGGCGAAGAGGGACCTGACGCCAAGGAGGAATCAGTGTCAGAAAGGTTGGGGTAAAATTGCTCGGGGTGCAGCCACGGAAAGCACTCGTGGCATCCCCTGTCAAAACAGCCCCCTCCCTGGGGGCAGCGCCTAAACCTAGGCGCAGCAGGAGGTGAGGACCTCTTGAGGCGTTTGCCCCTCCTAGCAGAAGTTTTTTTACCCGACCGGCGGGAACGAAGCCGTAAACGGCGACTGCGCCGGACAGCTAGATAAGCAGCACGAGCATATCGAAGCCTCCAAAACCCTCTGAAGATGAAAGTAACACGTCTAACTCCACGACAAGTTACGCTTTTTATGGTCCAAGCCATGATTGAAGATAAAGAAAGGAAGGTTGGAAATGGATTGTGAAAATAGTGAAGGATACAATTTATACAAAAAGCAGAAGCAGGGCATTAATGGCGCCCCAACCACTTCTGCAAGGAAGAGAGCCAATCATCAAACTGGTACACTGCTCGAAAATTCGCTATGCAAAGGAGAGTAATCATAACAGAAGACGCTTGAACTCTCTGCATACCCAGAGAATTTAAAGCGTGTTCCCTCGGGAATACGCGGCACATTTAATGCAAGAGTATCCAGGGAGTCAACCTCCCACCGTCCCAAAACAAGACGTAACCTGCCGAGCAGGAGCCCCGCTCCCCCTCAGCCGGCGAGGGCCAATTGATGGGGGTCGGTTGCCTACCTCGGGCCGCCTGCCCGTCAGGCCCCAAGGCGACCAACCCCAGAAAGAGGAAAGGTCTGCCCAGCAGACTGTCCGTCAAACTCATTGAAACATCCAAGTATATGGCCTTAATCCCTAAGCCGCCTGGCGCAGCCTGGCCGCCTGCCAGGCAGGGCGAACCAGCCCCCCTGCCTGCTTCCAAGGCGCTCCCGCCTAAGCAGGACCGAAGGAAAGCCGGGGACCCATCCGTCATTTTGCCTAAGGTAAGGGGAAATGAGTGGACAAGGTGAGCCCACGTGTCGCACCAGCATCCACTCATTTCCCTCCTCTTCTTTCTCTTTTCCTCTCTCTTGTGGGAAGGTATAAATACTTACCCATTTCCTACATAAGGAGGGTTGGATTTTCTCTCTCTAGATTCTTACTCCTAAAAACGCCACCTAGTTCCTCACGAGCTAGGTTCGTCAAGGCACTTCACGGACTGACTTAGGCATCGGAGAGGGTTTCCTCGGATAACCTCCGAGGCCCTGTGCGTTCATTGTGCAGGGAGCAGGCCAACTCCGCCGGGAAGGTCCGACCAAGGAAGTGAGAGGAAGGGGAGGCTGAAGGAAATCAAACGGCCAATTGTTCACCATTAGTCCGATCATACAGCCCGGATCCAAGGCCGGGCAAATTGTTTCCGTGACCGGAACAAGATCTAATGGCCACAATTAAGAGGTAAATTGTAGCAAATTTGACAAATGTACCAGATCCTGCCTATATATATATATATATATATATATATATAACTTCAAACTCGTATTACCTATGTCTAGGGTGCATTTATAATTGAACAATATCGAATATTAATTTTGAAATGAGCAAAAAAGTTTTATCGTAGGTTGAAATGATTCATTTATCTAAAGGAGTCAACACGTTTATGTTCGATGTGAAACCATGGAACGAATTCTTAACAGGGTTGCAGAACTATTAGGGGCGATAACCTGAAAAATTAAAAATATGGGCTCTTAATTTAGTGACTCCACAAAATTGTAACTCGATAGTATTATAATATGATTTACATAGACCTATACTTAAAACTATTTGGATAGTATTATATTAGGATTTGTGAATGCTGTAAATTAAATGTGAAATATAATTGAACGAATTCGTCAGTGCTGTGGTACATTTGACATTTTTTTTAAATTGGTAGCCACAATCTGACGTATAATCCATAAATGTTATGATGAATCATTATATTTATTATGCAAGTGAATGTAAATATTCTGAAGAATCTTGTCACCTTAATTATGTTCATATGGTGGTGAATAACACTCCATTAGTATTGTTGACATATTTATTATGTAATTATATTTGCATTTTAATTTTTATTATTATTATTATTATTATCATTATTATTATTTTTTAAAAACCGAACTTTCATTAACACCAGAACAAATTACAAGAAGTTGGAGGGGAGCCGAGATACTATCTGAGCCCCTACTCCCTTAGCGATTGCAAAACTAATTCTACTGAAAATATAAACTGCGGCACGTGCTCCAGCATCCTGTGATATAGAGAATTTACGAATCCGCTGAAGCAGAGAAACAACATCCGTGTTGAGCTCACCGAGAAAGGAGAAGGAGAACGGAAGGAAACCATACCCAATGGTCGTGCAGCGTGCCTGATACTTGGCACACTTACGGTGAGCAGCATCAGCAACGGCCCGTCCAGGCTAAAAAAAAGTCAAGCCGGACTAGGTCAAAGAAGAGGACCCTGTCAGATCAATACACACATCACGCCCCCTATCCCAGGAATAAAGAAGCAAATCCGCCGGACGTAGGGGGTTGTCGTGCGCATCCAACAAACCGACATCCACCTCCTTACCGGCTGAAATACCAGATCAAAAACAGATGTCGAAAAGGGTGTCGTGAACCAGGTTGTGTCTATGCTTAATACCAACGGTACCAGCACACGACACAGCATGATCTCCAAAAATGTCACCAACAAACACCCGGGAACAGGCGGGACAAGGTCTAGGTATCGAGAACAAAGGGACACCTAGCCGATAGTTGAGCACAGAGCGGTAAGTCCTCCCATTTATTATTATTATTATTATTATTATTATTATTATTATTATTATTATTATTATTATTATTATTATTATATTTATTGTCCAATTAAATGTTGTTTGTAACGGTAATTGATTTGAATGGTGAACACAAAATAAATGTATGACATTGTCATTAAATGGTTATTATTATTATTGTATTTATTATCTAGTTGAATGTTAATTGTAACGGTTATTGATTTGAATGTTGTGAGGAATAATAATATTTATTATGTAATTAAATGTGTTGGCGTCACCATAATTACTATTATAAAAATTGCATGTAACGGTTTAATACGATTAATTTTTTTGTAGCGGTCTAATCTCAATTATTGACTTCAACGTTTTGAGGAGTCATTATATTTATTACGTAATTAAATGTGTTGTCATCATTATTAGCAAATTAAATATTTTGAGAAAATTGTCGAGGTAAATTAAAAATGTTTTTTAGGAGCTATTATATTTATTATGTAATTAAATGTGCTATCATCATTATATTAGCTAATTCTAATAAGCAAGCAAGCGAGCAAAATAAGTAAAGATTGGCGATATGAAAAGGCGAGGGTATAGTATTTGGACTTGGAGGAGACGGTGTATGTGTTTGATGAAACTAAAAAGAGTACATCTGCTAATAAGGCATTTGTTCAGGTAACTTTGTGTTTGTGAGATTGAATATTGCTGAACTTTGTAACATATAGTAGTTGGTAGTCCTGTGAAGTGTCAACACAATCAAAAATTTGGGTGGATTGTGATAGCAGAATAACAGATACAACAACACTGCATAAGATACTGGTTAGCATTGCTTTAGTTTTACGAAACGGGGTATGTGCCTGTTTAGCAGTCTGAGTGAAGAAGTTTGATATATACGAAACGGGGTATGTGCCCTATTCACCATACGTGGGGATGTGGTGGTATATGATTGAAGTGCAAAAATTAGGGAAAACCAACATGTGTTTCATTATTCTAATATAATTCCAATTAGGTGCCATCTTCAAATAGTGCAAAGTTTTGGTATATATTCTCCAAATAGCTCCCAAGTTTTGGTTTTTTTGGGTTATCCTCGTGTTATGTCCACATAAGGTCACGTGTCAGTTCATTACAGGGTCACCTTATGAGCAGTCTTTTTTTTTAATTATCATGTTTCGGTTCTTTCATGTTCAAGCTATTTAGGTGACATTTTTTAGCATTCAATAGAAAACAATTAAGATAGATACTCTGTATTATTTTGATCTTATTTGGATCAATATCAAAACTAATTTGTCATCAGGAATTCATCGGGTTGATTTAGTATCATTTGGGTCATGTTCGGTCTGGTGGGACCAATACAATGGTCATATCACAAATTCAAGTAGATAACCTCGGGTTTTCTAAACAAATTTGCAGGCAATGAGAGTCTACTCTACTTTCTGTGTTGCTAGATGGTTGGCTATATACTTTGCCTAGGTTTAAAGATTGCACTTTATATAACCGCAACTAACAATACAGCGGCAAAAATTTGTACAGATAGTGATCAGTGCTTTCAGTACATACGGAGTTACCAAATGTCGTCATTTAATTTGGGTATAATAACTTACGGAATATTAATTAATTTGTATTTGAATGTATCAGGTATTACGACAATGCATACTATACAAAAATAGGAGGAATAATCACAACAGAGATGAATTTCCTGGACTGTTCTTACCTTCAAAGAGAAATGATGTTGCTTCATACTCCCCTCAATATCGTCATTTCCGACAGTAATAATTCGTCCTTGAGTATAGCTAAGTCCCTGAATACGAAGACGCTCCTTCAATCTTGTTTGGTCGACGATGAATGATAGTAATGCCATGAATAATTATAGCAACAAATACGATGGTGTATGAATCTGAAAGCAGGCTAGAATTTTGTACACTTGGATGGTGTATTCAACTCCCTCCTTTTCAATTTATAGCTTCACTTTGGTTGCTACATGATTAATGAGGACTACCCCTTAACTCTCCCTCCTTTTCATCTTCCACTTAACCCTCATTTTCATCTTCCATAACTCCCTTCTTTTCATCTTCCACTTAACTCTCTTAACTCTCCCTCATTTTCATCTTCCACTCCCTCCTTTTCATCTTTCATAACATCCTTCTTTTCATCACTTAATTCATTAAATGCATCATACCTTTTCAACTTCCACCCAACTTCCACCCAATAATATCGTGACACGTGGGTTGCTTTAGGATGTAGATTTGGGGAATTAGAGCATGGAGAATGATTTTGTTCTCTATTTAATAATATATAGATAATGTAGATATGGATTATATATGGATTATAATACGTAATATGTAATAATGTATGGATTATAATGTAGATATGGAATTTATGCATTATATATGGAATTTATGCATAATAATTATTATATCAGGTAATCATATTACTCCCTTCGTTTCAATGATTTCTTCCACCTTAAAAGTGGTACATTTCTTAAGAGAAACAATAAAATAAGTAAAAGTATGGAGGGGTAAAGTAAGTGGGCCACCTAGATAAGAGGGAAGTGTGATAGAAAAAAGGAAGGTGGAAGAAATCAAAGAAATGGTTGAAAAAGGAAATGTAGAAGATATCAATGAAATAGAGGGAGTATATTATATCACCTCATATCATGTTAAATGCATATATGCATAATTAAGTCAAACGCATATATGGAAATTCTAAATTGTAGATGGATATATTGATATATGGATCAGCCCAATCGCCTTAATAGTTAAATGACCCAATGAAGATAAGCCCAATAAGTAGCCCAACAAAGTAGGCGGAAAAACACATGAGTAGTGTTATTTGGTTAGTGGAAAGGGGATGTTGGGATTAAATATGTTTTTATTTTTGCCGGGAAAATACAAGAACTAATAGTTTTTCGTACACTGATGGCTAACTCACTTATTTCTAGGAACCATAACGTTTGAGTTCTCAGAACTCATATTACAACCTTTATTGAACTTAAAAACAAAACTTAATAGAACTAAAATCATGGGATGAATGCATCGGGGATCCACAAGAGCAGGATTGTGGACAACAAAACTCTGGACACGAGCACTTGTACCATGTTCATCAACATTACTAATCTTCAAAATCTGTCGAGGCATATGGGCAGCAGGGTGACAAAAACACTCAGGCGCACTTACGCTCTTGCGAAAAGAACGTAGAAAAAAAAGAAGAGGAGCAAGACAAAGTCTGCCCTCGACGGAGATAAAACTCCTACGCCTGGGTGATCAAAACCGTTGAACATAAGTCCAACCATTTGAGAAAATCATCATGCTAGAAGAGAGTATAGATAGCCCTTGAACCATCCTTCTATCAAAGTTGCTAATAAACGTCGGCTCCTGACGAGACCAACCGACACCAAGCACACAATTTCCATAACCATCTTATTAAGATCATTATTGCTACTAACACAAACATACAACGAGGAACAACTTGCCCGAACAGCATAACTGATGAGGTTAAAGCTAACTCGACCGATCCCGTGAGGGAAATTTATTGAGAGCAATATACTAAGAGAAAAGAAAAATGTAAAGGCATTTGTAGCATCATCTAAAGACGAAGTAGCCAAGACTCGACCACACTCCAAACACCAACACCCACCCACCAACAATCATACAAACTCTGAACCCTGAACAAATCCCAGAAAACAAACAGACACCGAAACGCAACTACGGAAAGCCCCAAGCGAGTGTCAAAGGAAAAGAGCTTTAAGAACTCAAAAGAAAGAAGTTGAAACCCACAACAGGAAGGCTGAACAAAGATCAAACAAGCACATAAAAAACCAAAGATCAAATGATCTGAACTAAGAAACGTGTCCACCGGAGGATGAGGGAGGGTGGCGAGGGGATGGGGGAGACATCCTCCGACGAACAACGTTGATAGTGGGAAGGTCAAGACTGAAACACATACGACCAAAACGGTCAAACAAGACAACCACCATGGGTGAAGACAAAGAGAGCACTAGACCCGACACCAAGGTGGCTAACACCGGCGACGACGAACGGAGGCGACGAGGGAAGAGAAGGGATCAAACAAAGTTAATACGACTGTTCGGTCGGAGGTAGGCCTAAGACCAACTATACCTCTGACCTTTAGTTAATTTATCTATCACAAACACTAAAAAGATAAATCAACGATTGACACGAAAATATATTGTTGAACCTTGGGTTTTATTTATGCCTTATATGTTTTGATTATATCAAAGACTTAATTGTTTCAAAGTAACGTGAATCGTTGTGGAAGGTCATAATGTTTAGCACAGGAATAAAAGGAGCAAAATCTCAAGAAGGCATTCGGACAAGAGATCAAGGGGGAAGGACGGCGGCATAGGATCCTAAATGTAAAGAGAATAAGGCAATTGTATGACACGAATAGTATAACCTTGAACAAGGTTATATTAGCCTTTGTAAACAACTGCACACGAACCGCCAAGATTTAATTTCCAAAATATCTTTTTAGAATCCAGTCGTTTTTTGTCAAAGAATATCTATTCTTTGAAGAAGATAGTATTAGGAAGGAAATTATCTATCTAGAGAATAAAAGTTTTCATAATAAATGATTCTCAAAATATCTTGATTCTTTAAAAGATATTAGAAAATCATTAAGCAAGGAAACTTAAACATATTATCTTGATTGATTGATATTCCACCTACCATATCTTCACTAAGTAAGGAAGCACATCAATTAAGGTGATCTTATTTCCTTTGTTAAGGAGAATAATTCACCTATAAATACTATGCTCTTCCTCACTTTAAAAAATACGACTTTGATACACATTTTTCTCTTTGCAAAAACAAAATCACATTTCTTTTCAAAAGGCTTTTTGCAATACTTTTCGGTTTAAGTCTTGGCTATATAAAATCGTGTTTTAATTGTTTACGCTTGGAAGTCATATAGTTTCATTATTCTCTCTGGACAATTGAAGTGTATTCATAACTAGCGAAATTTTGTAAACTTGAATAGTATAGATACACGAGTCGAGTAGTGGTTACTTAATCGAACGACATATATCGTTCACACCTTGAACGCTTCACATCGGTAAAAACCCGAGGGCTTCACATCCCTCACACCGAAGGCTTAACATCCTTCATTGTCGTGGGCTTAACATCCCACACACCGAGTGCTTCACATCACTCACACCATCACGATTAGAGTTAATCGTGATTGTCTTATTTGTAAGGTAATCCGGAGAAGGTACACTTATAAATAAAGACACCGGTGGACGTAGGCTTTTCAATTGGGCCGAACCACGTTAAAACTGCTCGTGTTATTTACTTTACATTTTATCGTGCTTTGCTATTTCTTATACTTATACTTTTTAGTAGTAAGTATAGTAGCAAACATTTTTTGTACTTCATTTTATTTAGCCATTCAACTAACGCAATATTACACTATATCTTTCCTAATAAGATTTTGGTGTAATATATCGTTTAAAATTTTAAAAGTACCTAAATACTCTATTCACCCCCCCTAGAGTATTTCCTAGTATCGCTAGACTCTACATATATATATATATAAACAAATTAAATATTTAATTATATATGTTTATACTTTCGATTCAATTGTAATACCACCCGTGCATCACACGGGTACAAATGCTAATTTGGATTTATAATACTCCGTATTATATAGATAGATAGATTGTGCTTATAGTGGATATCAGCTATGAAGTTTTTTCGTAAGTCTGATCTCCTCTATGTTTTTTTGTATTTGTTTTACATTAGAAAACTAAACAAAACTTATTAATACTTACAACTCAAATATTTACATTTTCTTATAAAATTATCTTTATAAAAAAATGTAGTATCATTTGTGATAAACAAAACTTTGTCTTAAAGAGTGTAGGGGAAAAAGTGATTGGGGATCAATGTGGCTTTCAGAAACAAAATCAACAAGCACACACTATGTCAGGAATGGGATTCGAACCCATGCCCTTTCGGACCAGTACCTGAAACTGGTGCCTTAGACCAACTCGGCCATCCTGACATTTTTGTTCAAGTCTTGTAACTATAATTTTAAAATTCAGTGTTTTAATTTAAAAGTTCCATTGATTTCCCTCCGCCTCATATTGCCTTTCATGCAGAATTGCAGATGAATAAACAGCAAGCATGATGATGAGTAAACTGATGAATAAAAATCCTAATCTCAGAACTTCATTTTATTGTTCCAGGTGTATAACATCGGTTGCAAATGACATAAGTAGTTCACCAAATCATACAACAAATGATGATGTTTTTCCTAGTCGCATTGACCCACATGAGATTTTGTACTCTTGGACCAAATCAAGAGTTTGTACCCTCAAGGATGCAAAAACATTGCATACCCATTTCATAAAATCGCCTCATTTATATGCTGATGTGTTTCTAGTTAATTCTCTGATTGGGTGGTACTTGAAACTTGCGGCGATTCATTATGCACATAACCTGTTTGACGAAATGCCTAGCCCAAATGATGTTTCTTGGAATCTCATGATTTCGGGTCTTAATAAGAATTTGTTGTATGCTGATGCTTGGGAGTACTTTTGTCGTATGCGGTCTTTGGGGTATGGGAGTAGTCAGTTCACTTATGGGAGTGTTATCTCGGCTTGTGGTGGTTTGGGGTCTGTGTTGTATGGGAAGGTCATTTATTCGCTTGCATTCAAAGATGGCTTCTTTTCCAATGAGTATGTTCGTTCTGCTATGATTGACTTGTTTGCGAAAAATGGGAGGTTTGAGGATTCTTTTCGGGTATTCTGCGATTGGCCGTTTGAAGAAAATGTAGTTTGTTGGAATAGTATTATCTCTGCCGTTATTAAGAACAGGCATCATACGAGAGCCATAGAGCTCTTTGATCAAATGCGCCGTTGTCAAGTGGCTCCTAATAGTTTTACATTTTCTGGTGTTTTGACGGCTTGTATCGCGCTTGAAGATGTTGGAATGGGTAAGAAAGTTCATGGTTTGGTTATTAAACATGGTGCTGGGCAAGATGTTTTTGTTGGTACTAGCATTAGTGATTTATATTCCCGATTTGGGGCTATGGATGATGCCACCAAGAACTTTTTGAGGATGCCCGTTCAGAATGTAGTTTCTTGGACTTCGATGATCTCTGGATATGTCCAAAGAAATGACGTTGTATCTGCATTTCGCCTTTTCAGAGAAATGAGGAAACTTGGGGTTGATGTAAATAAGTATACTGTCACGACCTTACTTAGTGCATGTTCGAAGTTACAAATGATTGATTTGGCTTTGCAAATGCATTCCTGGATACTAAAATCTCAATGGTTAACTGATTCTGTGGTGAGAGCTGCTTTGATGAACACATACTCTAAATTAGGTCAAGTTATTTTTGCAGAACTGTTATATCTTGAAAAGGGTGACTCTATAGAACTCAGTGTACTGACAGCAATGATATCTTCATTTGTTCAGAGTAAGAGGCTTGAGAAAGCAATTTCCTTGTTCCAAAGAATATTACTGGCAGGACTTAAGCCTGATATTTTTTCCATTTCTAGTATTATTAGCATCATAAACTGTCTAGGTAAGGGGAGTCAGATACATTCTTATGTGCTGAAAACGGGCTTTATCTTTGATCTTTCGGTGGGTAGTTCACTATTTACCATGTACTCAAAATGTGGTCAGATTTTGCAATCTTATGAGATTTTCCTTCAACTCCCTGATAAAGATATCGTCTCTTGGGCCTCCATGATTTCTGGATTTGCAGATCATGGATATCCTGATAAAGCCATTCAGTTGTTCAGAGAGATGCTCTCTGTGGGGGAAAGACCTGATCAAGTGCCTTTGGTAGGTTTACTAACTGCTTGTTCTTCTCTAGGGTCCCTAATAAAAGGGAAAGAAGTTCATGGTTATGCTTTTCGTGCGGGCTTTAGCCAAGAAAGTCTCATTGGAGGAGCACTTGTTAACATGTATGCCAAATGTGGGGGGCTAGATTCATCAAGGAGAGTGTTTGACACGGTTCCCCAAAAAGATCAAGTCATGTGCTCTGCTTTAGTTTCAGGTTATTCCAAAAACGGGGACATTAGGAAGGCATTACAAGTCCTCCATGAAATGTTTTTGGCCGATCTCAATATTGACTTTTATACATTATCGTCTATTTTAGGGTCTAATGCTCTTTTAGGTAGACCTAGCGTCGGCCTGCAATTACATGCACTTGTGATCAAAGTAGGTTTGCAGTCTGAAGTTTCTGCATTGATTTCAATGTACTCAAGAAATGGAGCTGTTAGAGATTGCAGGAAAGCGTTTGATGAAATAGTTAATCCTGACTTGATTGGATGGACGACTATGATAGTGAGTTACGCACAACAAGGGAATGGTGAAGATGCGCTAAAACTTTATGATGCTATGCAAAGTCAAGGAGTAAAACCAGATGTAGTGACATTTGTTGGTGTGTTGTCTGCTTGTAGCCACACCGGTTTAGTGGAGGAAGGATATTCCCATCTGAGGTCGATGTCCAAGATTTATGGAATCGAACCAGGGCTTTGTCATTATGCATGCATGGTTGATCTTCTAGGCCGCTCAGGAAGACTTACAGAAGCCGAAAGCTTTATTAATAACATGCCTATAAAGCCTGATGGATTAATATGGGCAACATTGTTGGCTGCCTGCAAAGTACATGGTGATGTTGAACTTGGAAAACTAGCAGCGCAAAAGGTTTTTGAATTAGCACCTCACGAATCAGGTGCTTATGTGTCTTTGTCGAACATTTGTGCTGATTTGGGGCAATGGGAACAAGTCGAGGAGATCAGAAAGCGAATGAAGGGACGTAGTAGGTTAAACAAGGAACCAGGGTGGAGCCATACTTGACTTTTCGCTTTAACAGTCGGTCCCAAGGCTACTTGTATTTTTCGGTGGAATGAAAGTCAAGCAAAGCAATTTTTACTTTTTATTTAGTATAAAGAGTCATATCGGCCGATTAAGATGCCGACGGGCTTTAACACCGTGTCACGAGTATGACCTCTTATTTATTTACCAACTAAGATAGTTAGCAGGTGCTGTCACGTAGGCAAATTTTGATGCCAGCAGATTTGGAACCAAGACATTTCTTTCTAACACAACTAGTTAACACCATATCAATGCTCTCTCACTAAAAACTCTCTCTTCTCTCTCTTAAAAAAAACCCAAAAAACCAAAACCTAACTGACCAGCATCACAGCCGTCACCCACCTTTTTCCTTCCTATCTTTCAATCTTTGCCGGAGATGGAGCTAATAAGCCTTTATTAGCTCCATCTCCGGCCACTCGATCAATTTACACCATTGATTAATCACTCTTGCACTTCTTTCCCACTGTTTTCATGTATTGAATCCGCTCTCCGCCTCTCGTTCTTTGTGTTCTGTGTGTCTCGGTTTGAGTTTCGTCCTGCCCGATCCCATCGATCATCCTCTGTTGCGATCCGTCGTACTTAGCCCCCCTTCTCCCGGTCGTCATCCTTCGTCTCTCTCCCGTCGACCGTTGGTTTGTCGTTTCTTCTTTTGTTTTTTCTTTTTTCTCTTTTTCTGATGATGGTTTGATGTTTGTAGCTAAGCTACGCATCAGGTGTTTTAGCACCTTTTTTTTAAAAAAAAGGAAAAAAAAAGTAAGTAAAAATCAGCTTTCAGAATCAATTCAAAAGGCTTATCAATTCAATCTTTTCAATTTATGTTGCAAGGTTGTCAGTTGGTCCTTGCATGTGGTCCTTCTTCAAATTTTAGAGGTGTTCCTCCATCCCCTCGCCCCCATCCCCCATCTCTATAAGTTGTTGATTTTTTTCTGTTTGTGTAACACTCCTAATTTTTATAAATTAAATTTGTATCCATATTTTTATTTGGTTTGCGATTTAACTTGTAATCCTTCATTTTAAATCTTATCGGATTCACTCTGACTTCGTTAAACTCCTAAAATCTTTATTTTTCCTCGAATTTCTATTTTCAACTCGAAACTCGTTAAGACATTTTATTATTTTCTCAGGAAACCATTTTATTAAACTTTCATTGAAAAGTATCATTTTGTTTTCGAGAAATCAATTTAATTCATTTTCGTTGAAAACTATTTATTCGTCGAGAAACTCAATTTTCTTACAAACAATTATTTAAACTCGAGATTGACCCATTTGATTTCTCTAGTCAACTAATTATTTTTATCAACTTTGAACCTGACCCAAATATTTAATGTTGCGACAAAATAATATTTTAGCTCATCTCGAAGTTTGGGCCTAATTCTTTTCTCATGCGATTTTAACCCAATTTATTTGTAAGCCAATTATTTATTTTTATTAATGATTTCGATCACACCGTGAATTATTTCCTTACCCAAATCGAGTCCAATGTTAACGTCTTTTGGAGCTAGTCAATTATTTGTTGGCTTTAGTTTACTCTTTATATTAATTTTATTAATCACATGTTATTGTCTTTTAAAAAGACTAACATTCCTCTTATCCTGCTAGTGGCTATCAAAATCTTTTTGCAAGAGACTCCTAGTTTTCCTCGATTTCAATCGTGTTATACAACTAAAACACTACTCTTATTATTTAATAGCATTCTTAATTTTCCTACTTCTATTCCTCTTTATTCACATCTGGTAAAACATCCAAACACAAACTCTCTTCTATTAGTCTTCCTTCATTGATGCGTTGCTGCTGTGTTTCTCACACAAATCAGCCCGTGCTTACCTTATTTCGTTATCAATCTGATTCTTAAATTCGTCCTTTTTCATTCCAATCTCAAGGGTAATTTAATTACTCTTATTCTCCATCTCGTTTTTCTTTTTCTAATCCCTTCTTATGTGGTTCTAATACCATATGTTTTAATTTTTCGTAGGCTATCGTGCTAGATCCGATGAAGACGGTTATTTTATTAATTCGGATCTCGATGAAGGTAACAGATGATGGCATGACTCGGTATTGCATGATATATATGTTGTAGTTGCTTGTAGTATCGTTTTAAATCAAATTTCATAAATATGTTTACTATATTATTATGATGATATGTTTCAATCTTCTAAAAATTATTATAGGGCCGAGACTAAAACATATGAATAAGAAAATTAATTTCTTAATTTTTCGTGATTTTTAATATGAATTATCAAATTGAAAGTTTTATTGTTTTTAGTAAAGTTACAGCATGTTTTCGAATCTGTTACTACTTTTATACGATTTTTACTCCTGTTTACAGATCTTATTTTCAAAACGTTTGAAAAGAGACTACTATTTATTTTAAGTCTATTATACGTCTGTTAAATTTCATAAATTATTTCCAAGTAGTTTCGTCACAACAAATCGTTTATGAAACTGTGACAGATTAGTTCGCGAATCTGTCAGTTGTTGTAAAACCTAATTTAAAACCTATGATAAAATTTGAATTTAATTTTGGTAATTTACGTACATTAACTTTAAAGAGTCTAGATAATGTTTCTAAATGGATTTGTTTTAAAATAAAATTTTAAACGTCTTTTATTAAAGAAATACGATCGGGTGACAGATTCTGTTAGTTTACAAAAATACGAATAAAAACCGCTCTTAAGTTAATAATTTCGATTTTATCCAGAAACAAAAGTTGTAGTTAAGCTTCTAAAGATTTCAACCTCACTGATCTTACGTTGTTTTGATTTTTAATGATTTAATTATGAATTTTATAGTAAGACAGTGAAATTCTGAAAAATCTGTAAACTTATAATTTATTACTTTTAATTACTTAAACTCCAACCCTTTTTAGAAATAATTATGATTTTTACTTTCCTTGACTTTTAATAATTAATTATACATTTATCTAAATGTTTATGTCTCAAGACCTAATATTAAATATTTTATATAACTCATATGTTAAATGATTTCTAATTATAATAATACCTATTTTGGAAAGTTACTATTTGAATAAAGTTTCTATATTTGGAAGGTTACTATTTTGGGAATATTTAAGATATCTTCGGATAAAATATTTATTGGTTTGAATATGGAATAATGTTGGAAATGAGAATGTAGAGTATATAAATCTAGGATATGTTGGTTGTTACCATCAGCTATATGGTCAGTGTATTTGCGTAAGGGATACATTGATTGTCGAACTGGGTATCGTTTATGCTCAGGAGTCATGCGCATGTACTTAGGCTAGGACCTCGCTGAACGCAGTCCTATTATAGTTTGAGTTGTCTGGTGAGAGGGCTTAGGAGTCGCTTCGTGGGCACTGAGTTCCTTAACCAGTGAGGCTTAGGGGTCGCTTCGTGGGCACTAAGTTACACTTCGGTGTTGTTTTGACATATCTCTAGTAGTAAAAGCTGTACTGATCATCGGTTTTATATTCCATTATTCGTTTTGACGCCGTCAGGCTGCTGAATTGTTTTCTGGTTTTGAATCTATTTTGATATATATAATGTTTTGAGTTTTAATTTATTTTCATATATTATGCTTCTATTGCTTATATATTATGTAATATGGCTGGGAGAACTGCCTGAGTTACTCCCCACTGAATTGTGGTTGTTATGTTTATAACATGACAGGTATTCTGTGTTCCGGGGTTTGGTGTGCGCTAGCGAGTGGCATGGATCCTACTCTGCTTTAATTATGTTTGTTTATGGATTGTTAACCCATTTGAAGGATTTTTATTTTTAGCCCTTTTGTAAAAAGTGACCTTTGTATTGACTGACCGTTCTTTTTGTAATATATAGAACATCAGTGTGTATTAATCCCAAATCTACAGTGTTTCCGCCACTGTATTGCGTTAGAATTTATAGGGGATTACAGTTTGTTTTCTCTTCTTTGGTCCCGGTGTTTGTCTTGCATGAATGGCTAGGTGATCCCCCTCCCCTCGCCCCCTCCCCCATCGTAGCCCTATGTAAGACTGTCTGGGATTGAGTTTTTTATGGGTCTTTTTGGTCTAGGGTGTTGAAGGGTTCGAATTTTGTCTGGGTCCGTTGTTGGTGGTTGTGTCCGACGGTCGTTCTTATCATTCTTCGGGTGGTTTGGGTCGAGCTTTTCTGACTGTAGCCTTTTTGTCTTTTCCTTTTGTGGGCGGTGACTGACTCTCAATGCATGTGATCAATGCCTTGGTTTCTTGGTGTGGTTGATTTTTCATTGTTGTAGATTGATCGGTGTTTGGTTGACCTAAAGTTAGGTTGGAATTTGGTGTTGAGTGGTTTTGGTGTGGTAGTGGGTTTCCATCTAATTCAATGAGGTTTATTAGATTATTGATCTTTCGGTTTTTATAATAATGAAGACTCTTGCTCAAGTTTGCGTTGGTTTCACTTTGGAGTTCTACTCTTTGGTGTCTAAGGCTACGATTATGGGTGAGGAGTGGTCCTCTTTTCCTCTCGTTGGTTGGCTCCTCCCTTTGGATCAATGGTCTTCTGTCTGGTTAGTTCGATATCCAAGATGCAGGAGTTTTATCTCCATCTGGGGCAGGTCTTTTGGCCTGTTTTTTCCCGTTTCCTTTCTACGTCCTTGTGACGTAAGTGCAGCTTGTTATTGTTACTCATCCGTTCAGAGGAGGGTGCAGTCTTTTGGGATGATCAACCAAGAAGATGTCAAGTGTGCTGAAGCTCGTGCCCTTTCTATCGCTTATTACCAACACGTTGATCTTGAGCGTTATGATCTTCTTTCATGTCTGTTATTAGAATATTTTACCTTTATGTTGTATTATGTTTACTTTCGATTCCTAAACAATAGAGCGAAGACCTTAATGGTTAATGCTCTAAACTTGTAATGGTTAGTTCGATATCCAAGATGCAGGAGTTTTATCTCCATCTGGGGCAGGTCTTTTGGCCTGTTTTTTCCCGTTTCCTTTCTACGTCCTTGTGACGTAAGTGCAGCTTGTTATTGTTACTCATCCGTTCAGAGGAGGGTGCAGTCTTTTGGGATGATCAACCAAGAAAATGTCAAGTGTGCTGAAGCTCGTGCCCTTTCTACCGCTTATTACCAACACGTTGATCTTGAGCGTTATGATCTTCTTTCATGTCTGTTATTAGAATATTTTACCTTTATGTTGTATTATGTTTACTTTCGATTCCTAAACAATAGAGCGAAGACCTTAATGGTTAATGCTCTAAACTTGTAATAGGATGAATTTGTACCTTTGGCAAAAAAAAAGGAAAAAAAAAAAAGATTTGGAACCAAGACTGTAAGTATCATCATTGGATGATACAAGGCCCTGCCGCAATCCTATGAGTAGTACTTCTGATGAATGCAGACAGTTCACAGGGTCAAACGACGATATTGCTAAATAAAATGGAGGTTTGATGACAAATTGGTAAAAAAAAAAGACTTGTATGACAATTTGGTAAAAAAAAGTAGTGGGTATATGTCATTTTGGTAAAAAAAACTCATGCCACAAATTGACCCAAAAAAATAATTACTCTTCAAAAACTGTCGGGTTTGGATCGAGTCAAGTCGGGTCGGGTCGTATCGAGTTCGGGTCAACATCCTTTCGAGACGGGTTTAGGTCCGGTCACTACTGGGTCCGGTCTTTTTTGGTCAATTGGTTTGACGGGTCAGATCAGGTTTGGATTGAGTCATTATCAGGTCTAGTTAATTACGTTATCATATTATTTTAATATTTTTCTAATAAGTTTAGTTTTTTACTATCGAGTTATTATCGAGTCGGGTTTGGGTCACTGATTAACGGGTATTGGGTCTCAGGTCACAAGCGCATCGGGTTAGGTCGGTTTTGGGTGAATAAATTTTCAGATTCTAATGGATCGGGTATTTAAGTTAAAGCTGACAAACTCTGACTCGACCCGTTTAAATCTGAAAAATTAGTCACCCGAAATCGACCCGACCTTATTCTGACTCGAGACCCAATACGTTTTTTACCAAAATGGCACCTACCCACTACTTTTTTTACCAAATTGTCATACAAGTCTTTTTTTTTTACCAATTTGTTATCAAACCTCCATTTTATTTACCAATATGGTCATTTGGCCTAGTTCACTGTAATCAAATTTGATTGCATTGTGTTTCCTTAGAATCAGTGTCTTGTATTTCTACGTCCTTGCTCAATTGAAAATATTTTTTTTGTCAAGAGAAGAGTGCACTATGTCGCAGGTGAAAATCGAACCCCCAATCTCACTGTAACACCCGCAAATTTCCTAGCTCTGCTATCTGTTCCCTCACGATTATATCGTAACTCTGTAATATTTCGTCTATTACAATTTTTCCATTTCAAGGTCTCTTTCATTATCGAGCCTAAAATTATTTATTTTTGTAAAAGGATTTTAATTATTTCTATTTTTATTCGAAAACCCGTTTAATTCTTTTCATCGCAAGAATATTTAATTATTTTTGAAGGATCATATTTTCAGTGAACAATAGTTTTAAAATCGAGTTTGAATTATTTATTTTTCTTTTTCTAAAAATGATCGATTATATTTATAATTAATTTCTAGCTCAAAAATATTTTATTTCTGAAAAATGGTTGTTTAATTATTTTACTACGCGATTTCATCAATAATTATTTTCTTACGCGTTTTAATCTGATTTCTCCGTAAACATTTATATTATTTTACGAACCTTCTTTTATCAACACTACATATTATTTTTATCCTACTTATTTTAAAGTATTTGTTTTAATCAAAAACTTATCACATCGATTTGTTGCTTGTTCTTTCCATCTTAACCACCTCGTCTCCTAGTTGAGTTAAGAGTCCTTATAACTCTATTATTCGTATCTTTTAGCTTTCTAATTTCTCTTTATATTCTCTTTCATTCTAGTCTATTTTATTCACAACAAAAGTCTTCTTTTCTCCTCTATTTCACATTAAACTTTCTTCTTTCCGTTCATCATCAATCCGATCCTAATTCGTCTCTAATTCTTTCCGATCTCGAGGGTAATTTAATTACTCTTATTCGTTCTTCATCTCGTTTTCTCCTTTCTATTCACTTATAATGTGGTTTTAATACCATATGTTTATTTATTTCGTAGGCTATCGTTCTAGATCCGACGAAGACGATTATTTAATTGATTCGGATTTCGGTTAAGGTAACATTGACACGTTACTCGGTATTATGTGATATTATTGTTGTAATTGCATGTATAGAAATTGGATTTTTGTTAGACAATATATGTATGTCTCGTTTTTAATAACAAAAACTTTAAAACCATAATTTTTCACATGTTTCGTTATTTTAAATCGTTTTTATGAGATTTGCGAATAAATCATTCTTTTAATTATTAAAAAGTATTATAAGGTCGAGACTAAAACATACATATAATAATAATTTTATTTTATAATTTTCGTGATTTTGAAAGTATAAAGTGTCAAATTGAAAGTTTTATTGTTTTTACTAAAGTTACAGTTTTAAGTCTAGTTTATGTCTGTTTAATTTCGTAAACTAATTACAAGTATTTTGGTCACAATAAATTGTTTATGAAGAGGTGTCAAACTAATCCGCGATTCTGTCAGTTGTGATAAGATTTAAATTGAAACATATACTAAACGTTTTATTTAATTTTGGTAATTTACGTACAGAAACTATGAAGAGTCTAGTTAATATTTCCAATTGGATTTTATTTAAAATAAATTTTTAAACATGTTTTATTAAATAAATACAAACGGGAGTCTAATTCTGACAGTTTTTAAATATACGAACAAAAACCCATGTTTTATTTGGAATTTGTATTTTCTCCAGAAATAAATGTTGTAACTAAGTTTCTAAAGTTTTCAAAACCACTGATCTTATGTTGTTTTGATTTTTAATGATTTAATTACGAATTTTATAGTAAGACAGTGCAATTCTGGAAAATATGTCAATTTGTTGTTTAAATATTTTAATTACTTAAACTTCAATCTTTTGATAAATAATTATGATTTTGATAAACTTCAATCTTTTAATCATGAATTATATATTTCTAAGATAAATATAATGTTTACGTCTCGAGGCCAAATATTAACTATTTTATATAACTCCTATTTTAATCGATTTCTATTTATTATCATACCTACTTTTGGAAAGTAATTATTTTAAGAAAGTTTCTATTTTTTTTAAAGTTTTCTCTTTTAAGAACGAACTATAATCCTATTGAGTTTCGATAATGACTTTGTTTTGGAATTATGGAATAAGAGAAGTGTACGGGTAGAGTAATACAGTCTAGACTAGAGTATACGTTTTGCCATCAGCTATAAGACTAGTGTATCCGAGCGGGATACATTGGTTGTTGAACTGGGCATGTTCTCGTCCAGGAGTGTATGTTCATTTTGACCTTAAGCTCGTACCTCGCATGTAAGACGCCGTCGGGTTGAACTGGGCACACTTGGTGTTCCAGGAGGGGTGTGCATATTTACTTAAGCTAGGACCTCGCATTGATAAGTCGCCGTCCTATTAGGGTTGAGTAGCCTAGTTAGAGATCGAAGTTTGATTTCTTTAAACTAAGTTCTCGAAGCTAGTTTTTAGTATTCTCCTAGTGAAAGTCTATTCTGTTGCACTGATTCATATCCATAACGCCGTTATTATTATTGATTGGTATTGTCTTGAAGTTTGGCAATCGTTTTGAATTATTTTACTATATCGTTTTAAACGTTTTCCATTTTGAACTATTTTGATATAATAGTAATTATGCTTTAATGTCATGTAATATGGCTGGGAGAACTATTTTGAACATGACAGGTATTTGCTGTTGGGTTTTGGGTGTAAGCTAGCGAGTGACATGGATCCTACTCTACTTCATTTATATTAATTTTTGGATTGTTAAACCCATTTGGAGAATTTTTATTTTTAGCCTTTTGTGAGAAGTGATATTTGTATTGACTGACCGTTCTTTTTGTAAAATATAGAACATCGGTGTGTTTTAATCCCAAATCTACAGTGTTTCCGCCACTGTATTGCATTAGAATTTATAGGGGATTACACTCACGGTCGGAATAAGGGAGCTCTAGCCATTGAGTTTACCCCTTCTCTCTCAATTGAAAATGTTAAAGATAAAGTCTTCTGGTGAGATGCCCTCTATACAGAATATTTTTATCTGTAAGTTTCTTGACTGTCAGCTTGATATAAAACACAGTTCCCCTTCTTAGTAAGACAAGTAGACAACTGCTAGATGTGTGTCACAGGCGCATTTGGATGCTGAAGGGACGGAATAACTATTTTGTTTTCTCTTGCTGTCTTTTTTATAGGCTGTATTGGAATTATTTTACAACAATGGGGTTTATGACGGGACCAAATGGTGCTCTTCGCTTATATCTCGAAAGACTGGCAGAAGCTGAGAATGTTCAGAACTTCATCCACCCAGATCGTTTTGGCGAAGTGGCTATACCAGAAGGTAACCTGAATCGGAACTTCTACTCCAAAATTGCTGGAAAAAAAAGCGGACTAACAAGATGGAATTATTAAAATGGTTTTCGTAATACCAGTTGCAGTGCCTTGATTCCTCATACATGGTCATAAACTCAGTCTAAGACTTGGTCTCGGGAACGGTTGTCAGAGCCTAGCCTTTTCCGCTGCAATCCTGGTAACCAATTGGACAACTCAGTCGTACTTGACATTTAATCTTCTTTCTATTTCAATCAATAAGCGCTGACATTTTATACGGGAAACATGTGAGCTTCACTTAATGTATGCACAACTTCCAGGCTCTAAAAGCTCAATAAACGAGTCATATTAACAAAACAGCAGAAGGTGTCATAAAGATACAGGTAACATTGCATGGTTCCTCTATTCCTGAGAAAATTAACTAAAAATATAGTGTGATGAGTCTGATGACTGCACCAGGCCTACAGCATTTCCGAAAGATATGATAACATGAAAAGGAAATAGAATCACTAAATGAATGATTCCTGAATCCTGAACAGCTAAATATTGGAAATATAGAGGTGTAAATTTGATTAGAGGATGTACGGGAAGAACTTTAAGGGACCGTCGCGCGCAACCCTGTTCAGGTTGTGCCAACCTTCTGACCAATCTCATCGACAGGAAAAACCCAAACTAAACAACCAAGCTCTGGAATAATCAACCCGTTTACCAAGTAAAGTCTCGCGAAATCGTCCCAACCGTTGAGGGTAGTTCTAGATCTCGTCCACAACTTAGAAAAGAACTACAGGTAATGAAAACCAGCTAACAGTAATCATTTAAGAGTAAAAAAGTCACCTTCTGTATATAGGGATAATGTAGAGTTTACTATGAATGAGAAATAGAATATGTTTGCATATATTTTCAAGAGAATGAATATTACTAGTATATTACACTCCAACATGAAAGGATAATTATTTAGTGTTGGACTCTTGGGTAAACTTCATGTTGTGGCATGGGAAGTAATTTTTCAAACTCCAACATGATATTGTTACTACCCACTTCCTAAATCACAGTTGAGGTTGATCCACATGAAAGGTTAATTGGAGGATAAGATTAGAAGATGCACAGGCCTCCTTCTGTCGGGTTGGGGGCAAAAAAGAGCTCAGGGATGTAAAGAGAAAGCTCAAATACTAGGAGGGGGGGGGGGGGCTTGTTCGGTGGCAGCACAGGCCTCCTTCTGCTGACATGCTTGCTCGGTGTCATGAGATTGTTATGGAGATCGAAATGCTAAGAAAACAAGTCGAGATGCAATGACAGTCACTCCTGGCACACGAATCTGCAAAAGGAAGACAGTCACTCCTGGTACACGAAGAGTGGTAAGATAGATGCAATGACTCTACTCTGATATAACATTAGCAAACACAATCACACAATATAACTTGACAAAATATAGCAGAGAAAAGACACGGGAAATGAGTAAATGGCTATTAAAAGTTCAAGACTTACTGCTGAGTAGCACTTGCACCAACCCTGCTTTCGCTGTCAAAGCTCCAATGACTAAGTGCCAAAAAAAGAGTAAAAGTCAGGAAATCAACTTTGAAGATCAAAATTGCAGGATCCAAAGAAAAACAAGGGATCATTGACTTGAGAACACATTAGGGTCCATTTGTTTAGAAACGCAATGGAAGACGATGCTGCTCTTAATTAAGATGAATCAATGAGTGCTAGGGAAGTATATGTGTTGAGTTGGTTCAAGGTATATTGGTCCCGAGAAAAAAAAAGATGTGCGGTGTACAAATGACCTTTGGATGGATAATCAACAACAGTATGGTGACAATTATCTATTCCAGGACTGACGGTGATAATTATCTATTCCAGGACTGTGTAAGCTGCCAATATCTGCTAGTGCCCAAGCATGGAAACAAATGTGTGATGTGAGTTTATAGACAAGAGTGCTCTCATTTGACTGACTGATGCCTAGTTACGACTTACGAGAGACCATGATCATCAAACAAAAAAGATAAAAGAATAAAACTTTCAGCCATGTTTCCTTACTATCACAGGGTTCCATAATGTACCACTTAAAGTATAATACAAATATAACAGAAAAGATGGCCTCCTATCCAAAGACCAGAATGTTCCAAGAGATGCCTTACCTGAATCAACCGTGTCTCTGAAAGCGGTGACGGATCTTGAGAAAAAATTCCGGGGGCCGAATAAATTTTTCATAAATTACCACTCCGTAAATTTTTACCACTTTAAAATTTTTAACTTTTGGTATTAAATCACTCTTTTTTAAACTCTCAAAAACGGATAAAATTTGAATTTTATTTAAAAAAATCGATAAAATTCATACATGGAGTACTAATTTTTTTTTTTTGAGAAATATATGATACGGAGTACTAAGTTTGACATTATGATGATAAATATTTTAAAGCGAAATAGATTTACAAATTAAGAATAAACTGTTACTAATTTAAAGTGCCTAATAAAAAACATTTCATTTGGGCACAAAAAATGCTCATACTAGGAATTGAACATGGACCATCATGTTAGTAACAAAAGTCCCCCAACCAAGTGTGACACACTAAACAAGTCACGAGTGATATAAGTTCTAAGTAATGTATTTTTATTTTAAAAGAGTACTTGGGCCGAATCTAATACAAACTTCGTGATTGGGCTGGGGGCCGGGTCATGCCCAACCCAATGAAGATCCGCCCCTGTCCGAAAGACAGCACTTTGCAGTTGCAATCTCAAAAATAGGACTACCGCTACTCTCCAAAATTTCAGCAAGGGCTGCCACAGCATTTACTACAATCATTGGACTATTGTCCAATATCAAGTTTTTCTGTGAATCCAATAATCTCCTATACTCTACAAGTTCAGCATTAATATCTTAGAGCTTAGCCACACAGATTGCATCTCTCTTGCAAACATATGGATCATGCGCTTATCAAAAAATTCAAAATGTAAACAAAAAAGATTAAATATATGTCTAGCAACCTACTTACAAGATATTAACTTCCTTCTTTCTTGTCAACCGTGAGCCATCTCTGAAGGAATCACACAAATATTCAGTAATGTTGTTGACACGAATGGAGCCCCATTGTTCTAAATTTCAATGATCGCAATCTCGCATCAAGGAATTTTCGGATCCTGGGACTCCTGAAAAAAGAACATCAACTAGGTTACTCAAACTAGGTTTTGATTATTTAATAAGAGAGAAAAAGTTTTAGATAGCAATAGGCGCGAGGATGAAACTATATGCTGGTGAGTGCACCCTACTTGATGAAAAGTAACCTCGTCGAAGTTACTTACAGGCCTGGCAGCATAAAACACACCTATAAATAGCAAAGGCAGGCTGGAGACATACTCTATGACCCCCATTCGCGTCTGATCAAAAGCGTCATTTAACCTGAGAGAAACAACCCCGATTGAATACAGTTTTTGACACATACAACAGAAAAGTATGTGTGACAGACTAACGAGATGCAAACTGACTCAGCACATATATTCATTTAAAAAAACGGTTTTATTTTTTTTAAAACAAATGTGCATGCAGGAATTTTATGATTTTATCTCATACCAAAAGCTCAAGAATCTTCTTCCCATAATCTTTCAAAGCGCTTCATCAGGTAATTCTCTTCAATAGCTTTTTATCTCGAATTCCATCATATAGGAGTTCATATGTAGAATATGTTATACAACACTTTTTCAACAAGTCTTCCACAATAATCTTTGGTGCAGCAATCTCCCTTTTACTTGAATTTAAGATACCGTTCACTATTTCTGGAACAATACCATTACGAGCCATAAGTTGGATCATGCGAGCAGCTTCACGGACCCTGTGGTTAACACAAAGACAGTTAAGTACCCTTCCACACGTTACTGGTGAGGGCCGAAACCCCTTTTCAATGTTCTCCAGGAGATATTTGTAGCCAGCAGAACCATTTCCTGCTTTACAAAAACCATCTATTAAAACACGGTAAGTGAAGTTGTCAGGAAGGCAGCCTTTCTCAACCATCTCATGAAAAAGACTCTCAGCCATGTCCATACTTAGCTTTTCAGAACATGCATCGATTACAATGTTATATGTTGCTACTGTATGAGAGAGACCATACAGTTGGTCACTCTTTCTAAATAACCGGCACGCTCCACTCAAATCTCCACTTTCGGAATACCCATTGATCAACGTACCAAGTGTAACGTGATCCGGAGTCAAACTCATATGCTTCATTTGCTCTAGGAACTGTAACGCTTCTTCTAGCTTCTGAGCCTTGCAGTGACTTTCAATAAGTATGTTGTATGTAATAAGATTGGGAAGACACCCTTCATCAGCCATTGTTTTGAAAGTTCCCATAACTGCATCAAATTTTGAAGCCTTACAAAGCCCGTCCATGAGAGTATTGTATGTAATAACGTCAGGAGTAACACCATGATCCCACATTTTATCAATAAGTTCAATTGCGGTGTCCAACTTCAACTGTTTGCAGTACCCATCAATCAGTGTGTTAAAGGTGAATATGTCAGGTAAACATCCTCTTGTGATGGCGTCATCTACTAGATTGTTGGCATCAGAAAGACAACCCATCTTACATAGTCCATTTATTACTGTGTTGTATGTCCATATACTGGGGTCACACCCATTTTTTGACATGTCATTTATAAGTTGTAAGGCTTCAAGAATTAAGTGTTGCTGACACAAGCCTTTGATCAAGGTGTTATACAGAACGCTGGACTTCACTCCTTTTGTCTCAGCTTCACCAAAAATGGCCATGGCCCTCTCAACATCCCCTGTCTTGCATAGGCCCTCAACCAAGGAGCAGTAAGTAAATACATCAGGCACGAAACCTTTGAAAACTGCCTCACGAAGGATCATATCGGCATTTTGTACCATACCCAATTTGCAATATGCCTTGATGATGGAATTGTAAGTAAATGCATCAGGATTAAACCCTTTGTTTGTCATTTGATGAAGGTAGTGCTCGGCCTCATCGATCTTATCATTTTTACACAGTCCACGTATGATTAGATTATATGAGACCACATCTGGAGTGAAACCCTCACTTCTTAAGATGCAGTGCAAATTAGCAGCCTCATTAAGTGTCTTTTTCTCACACAATCCTTCAATGAAAATGTTGTATGTAAACAAATTTGGCGAAACCCCCCTCTTGAGAACCTTGCTCAATAGCCTTTCACTTTCTGTAACATTCCCTGTCCTGCAAAGTTCGTGTATCAGTTTGTTAAAAGTAAATATATCAGGACACATTCCAAGACTGAGCATTTGACCAAACAATTTCGAGGCCTCAGCTTCATACTCCTCTTTATAAAGACCCCCTATGATAGTACAATAAGCTACCGGATTGACATTGCAACCCTGCAAAGCCATGCTATTAAGGAGCCTTAAAGCTGCATTAAAGCGTGACGTCCTACAAAACATCTTAATCCTAACTGTATAAGTATATACATCAGGAGTAATCCTTTTATCTTTCAGCCTCAAATAAACCTTGTGAGCTTGAGAGAAATACCCATGCTCGATCAGAATATTCATGATGGTATTATAGGACATAACGGATGGCTCACAGTTATAAAACTCCATCCTCTCAAACACGTCGACCGCCTCCTGGACCTTCCCTCTCCTTCCATAACTCTTCATGGCACCAATGTAGACGCCCTCCGCCACATGACTATCGACATCCATCCTCATATCGGACAGCAAAGACTCCATTGCTTCAAATTTTCCATGTGAACCCAGCTTATCAACCATACATTTGTAAGTGAGCAAACTATGCTTAAACGCATGCTCATTCTTAACTGAATTGAACGTTTGAAGCGCCTTAAGCGGGTCTTTTTGATGTTTAATTACGGCTGACACGTGTTTGGCTAGTAAAGGCTTAGTCATTCCAAAACCCGCAAATCTAAAATCCAATCTAGACGAACCCAAGATTCAAAATTTTGAGTATTAGGTCTCAATCACATGAAACCAATTGAAAGGGGGAGAATGTAATTTCGTCGAACAGGTTGTGTGCGTAACTCCACTGCGGAAATGTAAACTCAATAAGCCACATACTGGTAAAAAACACGATATCAACATAAACCCAACATTGTATTCTTCCTAATTAACAAGAATGATGTGAAGTTGAAGTGATATATTTAGAAATTAAAGAAAAAAAATGACCAAAGAAAGACCTGGGCAAACGTTGCGACTTGCTGTTGCTGGGTTCAGTTCAGGCTGTAGAGAGCGCCAAAAGCATGCACGGTTTTCAATATTTCATACCAGTATACGGTATGGGCTACGTGCTCTACCATCCATTCAATTCTTCAGGTTCATGAAATTGAGAAACAAAATCTTTCTCATTCATTTAATTCTTTACATGAAAGTAGTTTATGTGAGGTGAAATGATGGGTCAGGTAAAAAATTGAATGAATGGGACGGAGTATTAATAAAAAGAGACTTGACATTTGTCGGAATTATATGTGTTTTTTCCCACCTAAATTTTTGTTACTGTGAACCGATTGGACTGCGTCAAAATTGGGCTACTGTTCACGAATAAAAATCAGCCAAACCATTCTATGGTGTATACTTTTTATCGTCGGCGTTTTACTTCTCACCGTCGGCGTTAATTACGTCAAATGACGACTTTGCCCTTACTATTTATTCTTAAAATAATATTACTTTTACATTTTATAGATTATCGACTTATTAAAACTCGATAACAAAACCGTCTTTTTCGATTATCGTAATAAACCAAAACCGACTTCCTATATAGTTAATTACACAAAATGACGAGTTCTCCTTTGCAATTAATTCTCGAAATATTATCACATTTACATTTTATAGAGTATCGGTTTATTAGAACTCGATAATAAAACTGTTTTTTCGATTATTGTTACGCCTCCGATTTTAAACAGTTAATTAGATTAATTAACGACTTATTACAATTTAATAAACGTAATTAACAAATACAAGTAATATGCAAATTAAATCCTAATTAATCTACGACAAGTCGACAATCAAGATTTATTATACAGATCGATGCAAATTAAAATAAAAAAAATCCGAAAATGGGTCAGGTCAAGTAGGTTTTTCGACCCACCTAAGGGTCGTATTATTTTCTCTATAATATTTGAAAGTTTTGAGAAATAGTTTAAGTATAATGTAAATCTTCCAATGATATGAGACATGAAGAATAAGGTGGTGAAATTGGTTACATTGATAACTGTGGACATGACATAGGTCCACCCCGACGCGGCCACGCGCGGGTTTGGGGAGGCGAATGAATCTCCATGAGATGGTCAAATGGAAATTTAAATCGAAGTCGGAGTCGCCACCGAATTTTATGGTTATTCGGAACCGTTCGAGCCCACTCTATGTCGTAGTGGGCCGTGTACAAAATACGGCCCATTTCCGATGTCAGAGTTTATTGGGCTCGTCCCTTTTGCATATCGATATAGATGCCGACTAGAGCGGTTAATCGTATATTGAATGACTCTCGTTGCCAATGGTTTCGGACATCCGGAAACCACGGTTCTGAGTAAGGGGTGAGGGTACGTGTTGGGAAGTTCACTAAGAACACCCAACCCCGCCCGCACATTAGCGGCCTCTACTAGGATATCGAATGATGTTTTAATGCGCGCGTTAGTTGAACGATGAATGATTATGCAAACATTGTTTTCCTAAGCATGTGAGGAATTGAACGGGTTGCTAAGTCGGTTTAATGCATGAAAATTGATTAATGTCAAAGTCAAATTTAACATGTGAGATTCGTTTTAGTATAATAAAACAAATGAAATAAAAAAGATGAAATTGCTACAAGATGAACAAACGAGTTAGTATCGATTTATAAATATAGCAAAAATAAAATAAACGAGATCGAGGAAAATATTAATCGAAATCTGAAAAATATTGTTTGAAAAGAACGTTGTTTTGTATAAAAAACGAAGTTCGAAAAATAATAAAAAAAGAACGAAAAGGGCGCGGCATGACAGCCAACCGCGCGACTCGCCCGGGATGCCGGCGGGTCGCGTGGTGACCTGTTTCGGTGCCAGTTTTCGAAAGCTCGAAGTTCGTATTAAATCGCGTATGAATATTGCATGATTCGTACTCGACTTAATATTTTCGATATTCTTTATATTCGATAGTTGACTACGAAATTAATATCGAATACTTGGAATAGTTTTGGAAAAGATGTTAATTTTTAGAAATCGATCGAAGAATAAATAATAAAACGAACGAAAAAGTTGAAAAAAGAAGTCCCGGATTCCAGGCCTGCGCGCGAGTCGCCTGGGCATGGCGCGACTCGCGTGCGGGTCTGTCCGTTTTTATTTTTGTTCGAAAATTGTTATTTTGATGAATCGCGTACAAATTATGAATTAACTTGTATTCGATCCATGTTTTCGATATTCGTCGTACCCGATATTCGATTATGAAATCGATATCGAATATTCGGAATGAATAAAAAAAAGGTTTTGTAAAATAGTTTGCTTTGGACGAAAAGTAAAAGAAAAGAATTTTAAATAAAAAAAGATGTAACGATTTTTAGTATCGTCGAGATCTTAATATAATTCTTTTCGATACGATATTCGATTATAGAAAAATCGATATCGTATGTTTAAGAATATTCGTTATGAAAATAGTTTTTCGTTAATAACGATATTAGGAAAAAAAGAAAAAAACGACTCTTGACCCATAATAAAAACGGACGAAGAGAAGGAAGGAGAAGAAAGGAGAAATCGGGTTTGGTACACCCTCAACCTACATGCTTTTGTTGACTCGGATCGGGACTCGTCGGAATGTGGCTAGGCACGGGAGTGTCGAGGCAACGTCGGTTGGGTTAGGGTGGTACGGTTAGGTGGGACGTGTGAAGGGTGTCGGATATCGGGACCGGTTTCCTTCGGGTTTGTAATATCGGTTTCTCGATGCTAAAGAATTATGTTTTTTTTCAGGAATTATGTATGTTGGGGATAGTATGAATTGTGTAGGAAGAATTGTTGGTAATAATCGTATTGATTAATCGTGTGTAAAAATTGATGTCCTTTGTGTTGGATGCAAGGGGCTATTTATAGGAAATTCTCGACCTTGGCTTGGGAGAGTTTGACTACCGCTTAGGATAGGAAACGTAGGAATCTGAGGGAAATAAGGATTCCGCTTTCTTGTGGAGGAAGAAAGGCAAACCGGCTGGTTTGCTACTGTTTTGGGCTGTTTCGGCCGAGTGTTTTACACTCGGTCGGATGCTCGAATCGGTTTTTGAATAGGACTCCTGTTTGAGCTAGAATTACCGCTTGAGTAAGAAGCTGAGGAGAACGAGAATTCCATTTTCTTGTAAGAGAAGAAAAGAGGAAAAAAAACCGGCTGGCTTGTGTACTTGGCCGAGTGGTTTACACTCGGTTGGGTGCTTGAGTCGGTTCTCGGATAGGATTCCTACTCGGGATCGAATTCTACCTTAAACGGAATTGTTTATTATTTTTTATGGCTGATTTTTGTAGAGTTGGACCGTGAATATACCGTGTGAGGTGTCACGGTTGACTTACAAGTTTCGGGAAATATCTTTGACCGGGTTTTGACTCGGTCGCTAAAAGACGGTTTTACCCCTGCTGACGGATTCGACCCAAATTAGTGTTATTTGACTCGAAACGACCCACTGGGCCTGAATTTGAGGTTGGTTTTGTGAGATTTGCACTCCTTAAAATGCCTAGGCCCAATATCCATCATTTCGAGCCCATTTCCGAGTACGTCAAGGCACGTTAGCGTCCGATCATCATCGGGTGTTTGTCGGAAACTACTATAGACACCTGGCGGTCAAAATGTGGGTGTCTACAGAGCCCCCACTCTGACTGAGGCTTGGACAGGGCGAAAGTCAGAGTAGCTACCAGGTCAATCAAGGATTAAAACCCGGTAGCTTCCGGTCGGGTCGTTTAAGGTCCATTAGACCTGCGTGGAGGGCCCACCGGCCATGGGCTAGAAATGTACCTGAACTGATGATGATAACTCCGTGGGGAATTGAACTCGTCGTATAAGACTTAGGTGCGCCTATATATGGGCTCATCCTGTTAAATGCCGTTGGGGAGTTATGCAAATCGCATGTTCCTGCTTGAGTCGTCCTGTACATATTTATGCAAAGCTGCAAAATTTTGCATGTAACATTTGTAGGAAAAATGACTCGTGCTGGGGAATAAAATTTTTTTTGCTACATTTTGAAATCGAAGTCCTGAAAGCAACTCACGTGCTAGGAAATAGGTTTTCAAAATTGAAAGAGGTGGAAAAGAAATTTGCCGTTTAAATAGACTGAAATTTGACCTTGTCGAAAAGGGTTTTTTTCAAATGACTAAGTTTTTGCAAATTTTAAAATGAGAATTTGAAAAGAGAGGCCTACCGGCAGACTCGACTCTGGACGCGACAGGACGAGTTGACAGACACGACTTGGACTCTCTAAGGGTTGGACCGTGACTTGGTAAGGAGGTGGGCCACCTAAGATGACAAGACTCTTAAGTTGCGCTATTCCGTAGCCTAGGCGAGTGACAACACGGTCGAATCCTCGGAATAGGAAGGATGTGCTATGGGGGGTTGTAATAGTCTGTAATGAGACTGTTTTGGCATGACAGGACCTTTAGCAGTAGCAATGCCGTAGTCTAGTGCTCTTCTGGATTTTTGATTTTAGGGTACATTTCCAAAGTGGGTATTGCCTCGAGTCCTGACAGATTCTTGTCTTCGAGTGAGCCGAGTACTAGGACACACTACAGAAAGGAGGCTAGTTTTTGAAAGTATTTGGATTATGTGAATGGATGGAGAACTTCTGCCTAGGAGAAGCCCCCAGAATGACAAAGCTAACTGTCGAGAACATGACAGTGTCGTGACCGGAATGATGGTGCTTTTTGAATGTGTGTCAATGTGGGTGGTTGTGCCTCTGTTGAAAGGCTGCCTACGTATTCACGTGTGGTGAAATCAAACCAAACCGTAGTTCAGTGAATTATGGTGCCTAGTTTATTAGGGCTTTGTGTGTAACTAGCCATAGCGATGGTGTAGGCTAGGTGCATTCCCAGTGATGTCTTGATCAAAGGGCTAGAATGGTTAGGATATTGATCCTGTGACTGTGAGCATTCTCCGGGATAGCCCCCAGAGGTGGTGTGCACTATTTGGGCATGTTCTATTCCGACCGCAAGTTGAGTTCCCGTGTTTGGGGTTGGTAACTGGTTTAAATGAGAAGAATTGGGATGGGATTTTAACGAGTTCTGCTCTCGGGGATTTTAACGAGTTCTGCTCTCGAGGATTTGATGAGTTTTGCTCTCGGGGATTTTAACGAGTTTTGCTCTCGGGGATTTTAACGAGTTTTGATCTCGAGGATTTGATGAGTTTTGCTCTCGGGGGATTTGACGAGTTTTGCTCTCGGGGGGATTTGACGAGTTTTGCTCTCGGGGGATTTGACGAGTTTTGCTCTCGGGGGATTTTAACGAGTTTTGCTCTCGGGGGGATTTGACGAGTTTTGCTCTCGGTGGGATTTGACGAGTTTTGCTCTCGGTGGATTTGACGAGTTTTGCTCTCGGGGGGATTTGACGAGTTTTGCTCTCGGGTTTGCGTATGGTGATTGTGAATTCTGTTATGTAAAGGGGAAGTCGAGAAAAATGGCTCGAACTTTGATCGGGATAAGTTTTGATAATGTGAGATCTGATTTCCATGTCTGACCCTAATGGTTAGGGGTATCCTATGGAGCTTGAATCCTCAAAATTCCGGGCTGTCTCTGGCCTGGGTCTCGGGAAGGTCTTGAGGGTTGTAATGTGGGAAGGCTAAATGTGGTGTTCGCTGACCAGCTTGATTGTCTCTCCCTTATTGGATGGTATGAGTATTGATAACTTTGAATTGATCGTTTTCACTACGGTCATGGTTTGTTTGAATATTTTTTGGTTGACCTCTTAGCCCCGGTCTCGGGATTCTTCATTTGGATTGACCGCTTAACCTCGGTCATGGGTGCCTCTTTTTTTTTTGATAATGGCCTGCTTTTTTGTTTTGGCCTTTTGCTTTTTCTTGTATTGGACTTTTTTTTTGTCCAGTTTTTTTTTATCATGGCCAGCTCTTTTATTTTGGCCTTTTGATTCTTTTTTTTTGGGCTGGTCAGACTAACACCTAAGGTAGGGATCGGTTAGCCTTATTGGATGGGTGTTTATTGTGGGAAATGGGCTTGCCTCCCGTCTTGAACCCAAACTAGGAGACTACCTAGATTTGTCATTGGATTCGATACCGCTCTTGCTAAGGGTAGTTATGTGGCTTTCTATACCAGACATGGAACAGGTAAAGGAAAACACGGGTCTCATTTCCTGCAGTCATTATAGATGTGCCTATAATAGTCACGTGCGTGTGCTCACAGTGTATGATGGTGTTCATCATGTTCTCGGAAACACATAAGGAAAGTATATATGAGAAATAGAAAAGCTGATTTTATTGAATTTTGAAAAAAAGAGGACAGAATACAATTGACTCTGACTCTGACTTTGAAATAGAAATAAATAGTATATCCTAGACTCGAACTCAGACTGGACTTAAATCAAATCCGGACTCTTGGATGCATAAGAGGTAGATTGGATGCTTTGGTCATCGGGCCCTGTATAGTCCATGAGGGGCTTTGCAAGTGACAATGTTTCCAAAACGGGAGTTTTCCCGGCATCGAGGAAGTCTTGAATGAGGTGTTTCAGTTTCCAGCACCGTTCTGTATCGTGTCCCCTCCCTCTGTGGAATTTGCAGTAATGCTCGTCGTTCCATGCTTTGGAGCGTTTTTCCAAAGGTGGGTCGTCTGTTGGGCCTATAGGTAGTATTAGGCCCTTCGGAACCAACCTCTGGAAAGCAACGGTGTAGGACATATCCAGGTGGGTAAATGTCCTTCCCTTTGACTGGTTCTTGATTTTTGGAGAGGTGACTTGAGGGTTACCTCTCTCGGCCTCGCCATCTTGAGGGTATCGGACAGTTTCGTAAGAGTGTTCACCTTTCAAATGGCTCGGTTGAGTGATTGGCTGCCTTACCCGCTCTAGTTGTGTTAGACGGGCTCGGGTTCTTACAAGGTCTTCTTCGATGGTGGTCACCCTGGCATTTAGGTTATCTAGGGCGGTATTGATTTTTGAGAAGATATTGTTAATGGAGCAAGACAGCATAAGCATACTCTCATGGATATCCCCTTTCTCGACGGCGCGGGATTTGTTATGGTTTGATAGTGTCCCGTTCATAGGGTCCCTGATCGGAAGAAACGACAGGTGTTAGAACTCGCCTAAGCTCGGTTTTGCGCAAATGCAAGAGAGAGAGTCAAACTAGGTACGGCCCGGGGGCGGGAATGACTAAGATTCTATGACCGGGCTACGACTGTGACCTAGACTCGACCACGAGACTCGAGCTGTACAAGGATGAGTCCGAAAATGGGGCGACCGTATTTGACCGTGTCGCGTGGTTGGACCAACCGTGGTGACCTAACCCTAGATGACCCGAGTATTCGTAGCGTGGGTACGACTCGAAGAAGGCATCATAAGGACGCCGGTGTAGGATGAACGTAGGGTACTCTCTAGGGTAACCGTGGTTGACTGCTTGGGTGGAGGACAGCCCCCTGAGTAAGGCTAGAGACTCAGATGGTGTGACATCTAAGTGACTCAAAAGTGGGATATGTGAGACAACACGTGCAAGAGATGATCCTTAGAGCAACCGTGATTGATCGCTCTGCTGAAGGGTAGCCCCCGACTGGGACTGAAGACTTTGTTAAGACTCGAGTGAGTGACCCTTATACGTAAGGACCGTGAACCTTTTGTTATAGGGCTATGCCTTGTAAAAGGTTGACTCGGAAAAGACACCTAGACGGGTTACTTGTGAAGAGGTGGGCCTTCCTCAGGATCCAACGCTGTGGGTTGGGCCCTGTCCGGAGGAAGGTTCACGTGAGACATTCCCAGACTTTTAGACTCGATTGTGTAAATGGGCCAACCTTTGTAGGAGTATGTCCTACGTAGGTGGGCCTTGCCTTAGTTAGATAAGGCGGACTAGGATGGGGGGAAACCCGTGATGTAGGATCGACGGAGTTTCGACGCTAGAGACTTCAACGACTTATGACACGACCCGACACTGCTAAATATGGGAAGTCCTAAGAAGAGGAAGTTTTAAAATGTGAATTTTTGAAAAGCCCGAAATGAATCGGGTGAAGAAATTCGGCCCTTTTTCGAAAAAAGAAAAGGAGTGGGCCGGATGTCGGGTTTTGAAAGTTTCGAAAACATTTTCGAGTTTTGAATTGGGCATAATACCGGCTAGAAAAAAGGCTATTTTGAGTAAAATCATAAGTCCTAAGTTCGGTATATGACCCGGGGTTTTGAAAAGTTGAATATTTTGAATTTTGAAACTTGAGTATCGAGAAAAGGAATTTCCGACAGTTTGAAAATTGAAGATGAGATCCCGAAGATTTGAAAATCGAAAACGGCATCTCGAAGATTTGAAAATTGAAAATGGCATCTTGAAGATTTTGAAAATCGGAACTGGTATCTCGAAAATTTTGAAAATCGAAACTGATATCTCGAAAAATTTAAAATCGAAATTGAATTTTGAAAATTCGAATTTTGAAATGGGCAGCATGCCAGCTAGGAAATAAGCTTGTTTTGAGCCAAATCTTAAGTCTAAATTTCGGCAGCTTTCCGATTTTTTTTTTTTAAATTTGAATATTTTCGAAAAAATGCATTTTTGGAATTTTGGAATTTTGAATATCGAAGATGAATTTCCGAAAATTTGAAAATCGAAAACAGGATCCCGACTTTTAAAATCGGCGAAAAATGTCATCGGGCTTGAATTTTTTGAACAGTCAGAAATTTTGAATTTTTGAAAGCCCGAAGAGAAATTCGGGGGATGGCCCGGTTTTTTTTTTTTGAAAGAAAAAAAAACAGAAATCGAACCGGGCGGCGGTTTTGCAAGTTCGAAAATAGTTTCGAGTTTTAAATTGGGCATAATACCGGCTAGAAAAAGGGCTATTTTGAGTAAAATCGTAAATCCTAAATTCGGTATTTGACCCGAGTTTCGAAATTGGATATTTTGAAAAGGATGCAAATTTTTGAAAATGACGGTTTTGAAAAAAAGATATGGATCAAGTAGCACGTAGTCATGGAAACAGTATAATGACGCCATGTATGCTCTTAATCTAAGTCTCGGTCAGTCTGTAAGGGTCTATACCAGTGTACACAGCCTATCAAGAATCGGGGCGGACTCCCTAACTCGAGTTGAGATTAGGACATGCCGTAAAACCCATATGAATCGGCTAATGGACACCTTTGACATAACCAGTTTGGACTATATCAACGGTATAGTGGGACGTCGGTCACGAGTACCGGCCCGGGAAAATGGGGTTATGCATGAACCGTAAAACTAAAACGCGCATTGTACTAGTCAAACGATTTCTATTCGAGTCTCACCCTGAGGACACTGAAGGTTATTAACTCATCAGAAAATCCCCAGCGGAGTCGCCAAATTGTGGACATGACATAGGTCCACCCCGACGCGGCCACGCGCGGGTTTGGGGAGGCGAATGAATCTCCATGAGATGGTCAAATGGAAATTTAAATCGAAGTCGGAGTCGCCACCGAATTTTATGGTTATTCGGAACCGTTCGAGCCCACTCTATGTCGTAGTAGGCCGTGTACAAAATACGGCCCATTTCCGATGTCAGAGTTTATTGGGCTCGTCCCTTTTGCATATCGATATAGATGCCGACTAGAGCGGTTAATCGTATATTGAATGACTCTCGTTGCCAATGGTTTCGGACATCCGGAAACCACGGTTCTGAGTAAGGGGTGAGGGTACGTGTTGGGAAGTTCACTAAGAACACCCAACCCCGCCCGCACATTAGCGGCCTCTACTAGGATATCGAATGATGTTTTAATGCGCGCGTTAGTTGAACGATGAATGATTATGCAAACATTGTTTTCCTAAGCATGTGAGGAATTGAACGGGTTGCTAAGTCGGTTTAATGCATGAAAATTGATTAATGTCAAAGTCAAATTTAACATGTGAGATTCGTTTTAGTATAATAAAACAAATGAAATAAAAAAGATGAAATTGCTACAAGATGAACAAACGAGTTAGTGTCGATTTATAAATATAGCAAAAATAAAATAAACGAGATCGAGGAAAATATTAATCGAAATCTGAAAAATATTGTTTGAAAAGAACGTTGTTTTGTATAAAAAACGAAGTTCGAAAAATAATAAAAAAAGAACGAAAAGGGCGCGGCATGACAGCCAACCGCGCGACTCGCCCGGGATGCCGGCGGGTCGCGTGGTGACCTGTTTCGGTGCCAGTTTTCGAAAGCTCGAAGTTCGTATTAAATCGCGTATGAATATTGCATGATTCGTACTCGACTTAATATTTTCGATATTCTTTATATTCGATAGTTGACTACGAAATTAATATCGAATACTTGGAATAGTTTTGGAAAAGATGTTAATTTTTAGAAATCGATCGAAGAATAAATAATAAAACGAACGAAAAAGTTGAAAAAAGAAGTCCCGGATTCCAGGCCTGCGCGCGAGTCGCCTGGGCATGGCGCGACTCGCGTGCGGGTCTGTCCGTTTTTATTTTTGTTCGAAAATTGTTATTTTGATGAATCGCGTACAAATTATGAATTAACTTGTATTCGATCCATGTTTTCGATATTCGTCGTACCCGATATTCGATTATGAAATCGATATCGAATATTCGGAATGAATAAAAAAAAGGTTTTGTAAAATAGTTTGCTTTTGACGAAAAGTAAAAGAAAAGAATTTTAAATAAAAAAAGATGTAACGATTTTTAGTATCGTCGAGATCTTAATATAATTCTTTTCGATACGATATTCGATTATAGAAAAATCGATATCGTATGTTTAAGAATATTCGTTATGAAAATAGTTTTTCGTTAATAACGATATTAGGAAAAAAAGAAAAAACGACTCTTGACCCATAATAAAAACGGACGAAGAGAAGGAAGGAGAAGAAAGGAGAAATCGGGTTTGGTACACCCTCAACCTACATGCTTTTGTTGACTCGGATCGGGACTCGTCGGAATGTGGCTAGGCACGAGAGTGTCGAGGCAACGTCGGTTGGGTTAGGGTGGTACGGTTAGGTGGGACGTGTGAAGGGTGTCGGATATCGGGACCGGTTTCCTTCGGGTTTGTAATATCGGTTTCTCGATGCTAAAGAATTATGTTTTTTTTCAGGAATTATGTATGTTGGGGATAGTATGAATTGTGTAGGAAGAATTGTTGGTAATAATCGTATTGATTAATCGTGTGTAAAAATTGATGTCCTTTGTGTTGGATGCAAGGGGCTATTTATAGGAAATTCCCGACCTTGGCTTGGGAGAGTTTGACTACCGCTTAGGATAGGAAACGTAGGAATCTGAGGGAAATAAGGATTCCGCTTTCTTGTGGAGGAAGAAAGGCAAACCGGCTGGTTTGCTACTGTTTTGGGCTGTTTCGGCCGAGTGTTTTACACTCGGTCGGATGCTCGAATCGGTTTTTGAATAGGACTCCTGTTTGAGCTAGAATTACCGCTTGAGTAAAAAGCTGAGGAGAACGAGAATTCCATTTTCTTGTAAGAGAAGAAAAGAGGAAAAAAACCGGCTGGCTTGTGTACTTGGCCGAGTGGTTTACACTCGGTTGGGTGCTTGAGTCGGTTCTCGGATAGGATTCCTACTCGGGATCGAATTCTACCTTAAACGGAATTGTTTATTATTTTTTATGGCTGATTTTTGTAGAGTTGGACCGTGAATATACCGTGTGAGGTGTCACGGTTGACTTACAAGTTTCGGGAAATATCTTTGACCGGGTTTTGACTCGGTCGCTAAAAGACGGTTTTACCCCTGCTGACGGATTCGACCCAAATTAGTGTTATTTGACTCGAAACGACCCACTGGGCCTGAATTTGAGGTTGGTTTTGTGAGATTTGCACTCCTTAAAATGCCTAGGCCCAATATCCATCATTTCGAGCCCATTTCCGAGTACGTCAAGGCACGTTAGCGTCCGATCATCATCGGGTGTTTGTCGGAAACTACTATAGACACCTGGCGGTCAAAATGTGGGTGTCTACAATAACATTTCATACAAATGGCTCGAGTTCGAATCCTCTTATAAGGATCGTACCCCAGACCTATTGATTAGGAGGCAAATGACCAAATCACTACACCACCATCAACAAACTGATATTTTTTAATTTTTTTGGTGAAAATGTAAATATATTCAATAATGAGGTCCAATTTACAACTCAAGTACTCCTTGTACTCCGCATGTTCAGCTGAATATAGTATCTAAATACTTTCCATGTTTACAATGAGTTTGATTTCTTAATCCTCTAGCTTTCGCACTAATCTCCCATTTCAATTCCTTGTAAATGACTCCCGGGCAAGTAACTGACTGATGCAGTCTACTGTAATTACGAGCCTGCCATACGCGATACCATACTTCTATTATAGCAGCTGCCAGAATCTGTTTAAACAACAGGGACTTATGCCGTAAAGATCTCCACCATTCTCCAGTATTCGTTGTCGGTATAGTAATTCCAAACCAAGAACTAATCAATCGAAAGCAACTCTTGGTGAGTGGGCAGTCCTCAAACAGATGTTTATGCGATTCCTCCATATATGCACACAGCTAGCACTTCCTATCCAATACCATCTGCATTTTTGCCAGTCTGTCATTCGTCAGTAAGCGTCTGTGGCTAATAAGCCAAGCAATATAGCCATGTTTCGCGAGGCTAAGTCTGTTCCCAACCATCTTAGACCAGGTGACCTTCTGATGCACACCTATCAGCCAGTTATATCCAACCTGCACAGTATAATCTTCGCCTTGCTCCAACAGATGAGGGAAACAGTTGTTCATGAAGAAAATTAATTTTATCCAGCACAATTTCCTCCAAGTCCAACTGGAGTTAATATTGGGTTTATAATCTATCCACTCCTGGTCTTTTATATAGACACCATGAACCCATTTTACCCATAAGTGATCTGCCTTGACGGTGATCCACCAGGCGTACTTTGCCACACAAGCCATATTCCAAAGCTTCAAGTCCTTTAACCCCAATCCGCCCTCCACTTTTGGTCGACATACTATATCCCATGCCACCAACGGAGGGGATTGATAATGTTCACTTCCTCTCCACAAAAAATTTCTGCATATACTAGTTGTTCTGGTATTGGAATCAATTAACCCGATTCGGAATTCGGGCTCGTATTGTTCGGTATCGCTTCGAATTAGCAGCTGGTCAATCTTGCTAACCTCTCTTTCCTCCTACTCCACTGGTCGGACCTTTCCCGGCGGAATGGGCTGGCTCCCTGCACACAGAACGCACAGGGCCTCGGAGGTTGTCCGAGGGAACCCTCTCCGATGCCTAAGTCAGTCCGTGAATGCCTTGAAGAACCTAGCTCGTGAGGAACTAGGTGGCGTTTTAAGAGTAAGAGTTCTAGAGAGAGAAAATCCAACCCCTTTCTTGTGGGCAATGAGAGAGTATTTATACCTTCCCACAAGAGAGGGAAGTGGAGGGAGGATGGGTGGATGAGGAGGTGACAAGTGGCTTCTCCTCATCCATCCATTCTCATTTACCTTTAGGCGAAATGACGAGGAGGTCCTTTTGGTTATCCCTGTCCGGCCTGCAGGGGTATCCCCCAGAGGGCAGGCGGGTAAGGGCTGTGAAGGCTGGACTTAGGCAGACCGCGTCGCCTTGCTGGGCAGGCGGTTATCTGAAGCCCCAAGTGGGCTCTTTTTAATGACTTTGCTCTGATTGTCTGTCAGGTCGGTTCCCGGACTCCCCGGGTAGTGTCCTCTGAGGGCCTGCTTGGCAGGCGGTCCCGAGCAGGCTGCCGACCCTCATCAATTGGCCCTCGCAAGCTGGGAGGGGGACAAGGCTTCCTTCCGGCTGGTGACTTTTGCTTAGATGGAGGGAGGTTGACTTATTTTCGGTTTTACTGCTGCATTTAATGCGTTTGCACTTTCCCGAGGAAGGAAGTGTTAACTGCGTCAGGTATGCAAAGAGTTGAGAGGTCTTTTGCAATGATTACCCTTCATGCTTGGTGGATTTTCGGGCAATGTGAGGACTTCATGATTGGTGGTATTCCCTGCCAGGATGGTTGGGATGCCATTTAATGCTTTATTTCCTTTGTATAAATTCCAGCTTCCTTCGCCATTTTGTTACTTCATCCTTAATTCTTCCACTTTTCTCTGTTGAATCATGGCTTGGATTAAGAAATCTATTACCCGCCGTGGAGTTCGCACTGTTACTTTTCTTTTTAAGGGATTTTGGAGACTCAGGTATGCTCGGGCGGCTTACTGGGCCCTTCGCCGCAGCCGTCGTCCATGGTCGCATCCCCGTCGGAATGTTCAGAAGCCCACCATTAGGGCGGGCAAGCGCCCTAGAAGATCTTCACCTCCTGCTGCTTCCAGGTTCAAGCGCTGCCTTCAAGGAGGAGGGTGCTTTGATCGGGGATGCCATGAGTGTTTCCCATGGCTGCACCCTGAACAATTCGACCCTGACTACTCTGATGCAGACTCTTCCCTGGGGTCGGGCCCTTCCTCTCCAGTGAGGAAAACAGGCTGCCGTACCTGTGATGAATCCCAGACTGTTCCCTATGGCAGGGACTGGGATGTCAGTAGCCGGGACTCTGACGACAGTGAGGATCTGGGCTGCTTGAGTGATAGAGATGAGGACGGCCTCCCTGACGATCCCTTCAAGGATTCCCCTGACTGGGATTGGGGGTCGGACTTTGGAGGTCAAGGCAGCCCTGGGGATTATTCTCCAGACTTAGGTGATGACTAGGCCTGCTCGCAGGGCATAGGCGCGTTGAGCCGGAAATTCAGGCTCCTTATGTATTTTCTTTATTTGCCAGACATGACATGTAACTTGTCCATTTTCCATTAATGTTAATGAAAAAATCCGAGCGACTTTGTTACTTTACCTTTTTTTTTTGAATGCGGGGATGACGTCGCCGGCTGACCGTTCTTCTGACACTTTTGCTTTTTCGAGGCCCCTCTTGGGAAGAGGTGAGCGGCCCATGTTCCAAGTGTGACACGTGGGGTAGATTGTTGGGGACGTTTTGTCAGAGAGGCGGCCTTTTTGGCTTTCTGGGCTTTATATAAGCCCTTCCCGTCCTTCATTTCTTTCTTTTACATTTTTCGAAACTCATAATCTCTCTCCTACTCCCAAACCGTCTTCGTTGCTGAGAACTTTGTGAGACCAAGGAGTGCTTACTGTCACATTTTCCGGCGACGACCAACGTTCTAGGTTAGGATCTCTCTTTACATCTTCACCCTTTTTTCCTTTCATCGATACTTTTTCTTTATAAGCCAGTATGTCTCGAGTTCGGGCTTTCTCTTTTAGTTCATTGCCTGAGAGGACTGTGGGTGGAGACGGGGATAGACGTGATCTAGCCTCCTTTTCTGGGGTTCGGCCCAGAGAGGAGGATCATCTTGACAGGGGGGAAGGTGTTGAATCCCCCGAACCCGCTGCCTTTGATGTTGTTGATTCAGACAACGAGGCACTGGAGGTGGACCCCTCCAGGATTGCCGGCCCCCTCATTCGCAGGGAGAGGGGGAAAACTTATTACTTGGATAAGAAAAAATACCTGATTCCCCTAAAAACCTACCCTGAAGCCAAGAATAGGGATTTGATTTTAGAAAGTAACGCTGCCAAGGAAATCAAGAAGTTCTATAATTTTGGGGAGGGGTATACAGTCATAGTCCCAGGGGAAAAGGACACAGTATGCTGTCCCCCTGAAGGTTGTGTGGCTGTTTACCACAAAAGTTTGGAATTCGGCCTTCGATTCCCTCTTCACCCTTTCCTGGAGGAGACCTTCAGGAGGATGAATGTTGCTATAGCCCAGCTGACTGCCTCAGCCATTAGGTCCCTGATAGCCTTCACCTGGACCTGTCTTTTTCACGGTGAAGGGCCTTATATTGACGCCCTTCGCTTTATGGTTGGGCTACAAATGGTGTCCTCGTCAGGGGGAGACGGTTCCCCTGGGTACTGGTCCCTGCAGAGACAAAAGAAATATGCTCTGGTCTGGCCGGCTCTAAGCAGCTTGAAAGACTGGAAGAATAATTTCTTGTATGTACATAGCGCGTCAAGGTGGCGGATTCCTAGGCATTTTAGGAACCATGTTCATACCCGTATGGAAACTCGCGAAGAGTACCATCCAGGCATCAGGGAGAAGGCCCTGGAGGTAAAGCTGAGTGCCAAAGAAGAGATTTTCGTCAAGAAGTTTGAAATAGTTGTGGATAAGTCTGGTGTTTTTGGCCCTGCTTTCTGGCTCCCCCACGCAGAGCTCATAGCCACAGACGAGTACTTGCTTCCATTGAGCCTGATCCCTAGCCTTGAAGGTAGTTCTAGGGGGCTTTTGCTGGCGCGATTTTTCTCAGAGATTTTTCTTATATTTCTTCGTTTTTAGCTGACTGCCCATCTTTCTCTGCAGACTCTGCTGTTCGTCGTTGGACAAGGAAGCATGTAAGAAGGTTGGGTTTGAGTGAGGATTTCGTAATCCTTTCAAAGCGTCCCTCCCTCCCTTCAAATTTCAAGAAAGGGGAGAAAAGCTTGATGAGGCTTGTAAAGGATCTTGCTGCTGGTCGGAGGCTGCCTCTTCCTCCACGACTGCCGTCAGCGAAGCCAACGACTCCTTCCCTTAGTATTCATGATGGGGAGGCTGAGGTTACCTCAGGGGCCACCCCTTCCCCTAGATGCAAGCAGGGTGACTCTCCAGCCAAGCCTCGAATTTCCCAGGGATCGCGCCCTGTGAATTCTGAGGGGACTAGGGAGAGTGTTCCCCTGGAGCAGAGAAGAAAAAGGGGTAGGGAGCCCTCAGGGACTACTGTGGTGGACTTGGAGGCAGATGTTGTTACTCCTGAGGCAAAACGCCCTGCTCGTGACATTTCGAGCGCCCTTTTTCAGGAGGAGAATACAGAGTTCCATTATACTGCTGGCGACAGCGTAGACGTGTCGGGCCTGCTCTCCGATTCTGGCGCCGTCTTACCAAGTCTGTAACTTCAACTTCTCACCAAGTGATTCAGTATATCCAGCGTACCTCCAAGGTGTTGCTGGCGTCTGCTGAGCTGGCGGCTTTAAGCCGTTTGAGCGACGAAGAGCTGACCGTCACACCCGAGGCTCCCCCTCCTGACCGTCTGGCTATGGTGGAAAGGGACATAACTTTGATAAATAACTTGAAAGATAAGTTGGCCAAGCAGGAGGGTAAGCTGGAGGAGGCGAGAAGTCCGGATGATCGGTGGAAGCTTCAAGGAGAGAGAGCTGTGAGGGAAGCAGCCAAGTATGAAGCTGAGCTGAAGGAGAGTCGCTTGGCGATGGAGCGGGCTAACCTCTCTCTGGCTGAGATGGAGCACCTGAAAAGGAAAGCAGCTGACCTAGAGGAACGCCTGTCCAAGGCTGACTCAACCTTTGAGCAGGCCAAGAGTGAGTGGAAAAAAGAGAAGGATGCCCCTGCGGAGGAGACCGAGGCTGCAGTGGATGCAAGTTTTATGAGTGGAGCCAACTCTTCCCTGGAGCTGGTGATGGAGGTGATTGGGGAGATGTTCCCTGTGTTTGATGAGGAGGCCTTCCGAAGCCTCTACTCTGCTAAAAACGAGGCTCGGGCGGCCAAACCCTCTGAGGCGGCGGCTGGTCCAGGCCAGGAGGCTCCATGATGTTTATCCTCTCTTGAAATAGCCCTATTCTCTGCGCTGAGCTTTTGTTATGGCCAGCTGTTTGTAATGTTTAGTTTTTGGATCTTTGCCTTAGTTGTTTTGTAAAAACTTTTTACCCTTCATGGGTTTGTTATGGAATGCCTTTCTTTTGTTTTGGTCTGCTTCTTTCTCTCTCCCTTAAGGTATGGCCTGATCCAAGGTTGGGGGATTTTCCCCAGTCCTTGTTAGCTGTGCGTAGCCTGGCCTGTCCCTGGCCTCTGTTTAGAGTCCAGGGGGCCTGCCCCCTGCCTGCCCAGAGGTAGGCAGGGAGGGCTTTTGCGTTTTTTTTACAAGGTTGGGGGGGAATTGCCCCCAGTCCTTGTTAACTGTGGGTAGCCTGGCCTGTCCCCGGCCTCTGCTTGGAGTCCAAGGGGCCTGCCCCCTGCCTGCCCAGAGGTATGCAGGGAGGGCTTTTGCGTTTTTTATACAAGGTTGGGGGGGATTGCCCCCAGTCCTTGTTAGCTGTGCGTAGCCTGCCCTGTCCCTGGCCTCTGCTTGGAGTCCAGGGGGCCTGCCCCCTGCCTGCCCAGAGGTAGGCGGAGAGGGCTTTTGCGTTTTTTTATACAAGGTTAGGGGGAATTGCCCCCAGTCCTTGTTAGCTGTGCGTAGCCTGGCCTGTCCCTGGCCTCTGCTTGGAGTCCAGGGGGCCTGCTCCTTGCCTGCCCAGAGGTAGGTAGAGAGAGCTTTTGCGTTTTTTATACAAGGTTGGGGGAATTACCCCCAGTCCTTGTTAGCTGTGCGTAGCCTGCACCCTTCCTGCCCAGAGGTAGGAAATTTGTGTTGGGGGGGCCATTTTCCTCGGTTCTGGCAACAGGGGGGCCTCCCCGTATTGCCCCCTGCTTGTTTGTGTGTGAGAGCGCAAGCTTAAACAGACAACGAGTATGAATTCTTGAGTATTATATATAAAAACTTTTGTTAGAACATAAGGGTGGTCAGAGCCGTTGACATTTCATTCTGATCGTTCTCCGCCAGTACTTTTTCTTAGAGACGAGATTTTTCTAAGGTTTAGCTAAACATAGTATCTTTTCAGGGTGTCAGCGTTCAATTGTGCGCTCAGCTCTTGGCCTTCTGGGTTGGCGATTTTGTATGTGCCTGTTCCCAAAATCTGGGTCACCTGGTATGGGCCTTCCCAGTTGGCGCTTAGTTTGCCGTGCTCCCTAGACTTTCCTACGGCCTGTGTCTTCCTTAGTACTAGGTCACCTATCTGGAACCTTATCTCATGCACCCTCTTGTTGTATGCCTTTCTCATCCTTTGCTGATAGGCGGCTATGTTGATGCTGGCCTCCTCCCTGATTTCATGGACCAGGTCTAGGGCTTCGACCATTGCTGCGTTGTTGTCAGCTTTGCTGTATTGCTGAGCCCGCAGGGTAGGAATTCGTACTTCGATGGGTAGTAAAGCCTCTACTCCATACACCAGGCCAAATGGCGTCTGACCTGTTGATTCTTTTCTGGTGGTCCTTATTGACCAGAGTATACTGGGTAGCTCGTCTGCCCATCTTCCTTTGAGATCATCCACCATCTTTTTGAGCCCATTTAGGATTTGTTTGTTAGCGGCCTCGGCCTGCCCATTGGTCTGCGGATGGCAGACGGCGGAATAGGCGACGTTTATTCCATGCCCTTCCAGCCAAGTTCTTAGGGGGTCATTATCAAACTGCCTCCCATGATCAAACATTAATACTTTCGGTAGGCCGAATCTGGTTATGATGTTTCTCCAGATGACCTTCCTGACTGCTGGCTCGGTGATGTTTGGGACTGCCTCAGCTTCAACCCATTTTGTGAAGTAGTCAATCCCCACGATCAGAAACTTCCGTCCCCCTGTGGCCGTAGCAAAGGGACCCAGTATGTCCATCCCCCATTGGGCGAAAGGAATGGGAGATAGAATTGGCCTGAGTTCTTGGGCTGGGGCATGAATTGATGGAGCGAAGAGTTGGCATTTTCTGCATTTTCGAGTCAGGCTCCTTGCATCTGCTAGCATGGTAGGCCAGTAGTAGCCTGCCCTTAGAGCTTTGTGGGCCAACGATCTTCCTCCAATGTGATGCCCGCAGATCCCTGAGTGGATGTCATCCAAAACTTCAGCGGCCTGCTCTGCCCCCAGGCATCTGAGCAGGGGGAAGGTGAAGGATTTCTTGTATAGTTCTTCATTAATTATCATGAACCATGCCGCTTTGGCCTGTACCTTCCTTTTTTGTACTAGATCAGACGGTAGGATGCCGTATTTTTTGAACTGAATGAGGGGGGTCATCCAGTTCTCCTGTTCCTCTTTGACGATGTTGACTGTCTGGCAGGCGGTAGTGGACTTCTCATGCACAACATCAACCCAAACTGACCTCCTTATGTCTTGCAGGCTGGAGCTGGCCAGTTTTGACAGGGCGTCAGCCCGATTATTCTGTGACCGAGGTATTTGCCTGATTTCATAGGTTGGGCCCTGATCATCTGATTCTTCATTTCCCCTGGGAGCAGGGAGATTGTCAGGGCGTAGGCAGCGGTGGAATCATCAATCTCTCTGACTTGCTGGTAGGACAAGTCAAACCTCTTTAGGTACTCCCTGACGCTTTCGCCCTTTTTCTGCTTTAGGGTCATAAGATCAAACCGAGTGAGTCGTCTCCTTTTGTTCCCTGCATATTGTTCAAGGAAGGCCTCGGCTAACTCTATAAAGAAGCGGATCGATCCCTGGCGAAGATCCCTGAACCATCCCTGTGCAAGCCCTACCAAGGTGGTTGGGAGGATTTTGCACCAGATTGCATCATCCACGTCATACATGCCCATATGACTCTCAAATGCCGCCAGATGGTCCTCCGGATCTGTGGTCCCGTCAAACTTGACGGTGGGCATCTTGATTTTCGGGATGGGGTATTCTTGTACATCAGGATGAAAAGGAGTTTTTGTGGGCCTGCTTACCATTCGTGACCTGCTTTCCCCAGACTGGTTACCGTGGATATCCCATTGTCTAGGGATCGGTTTCCTCGTACTGGGGGAGCGGTGCCTCGGTGGCCGCCCGCTCGCTGCTTCGTCCTCCGAGTCAGGGGAGACTTGTCTGGATCGTTTTCTCCGGGACTGACCGAGGTTGTCATCTTGGTGGTACCTTGATTCAAGCGGCTGTCCCCGGTTAAGCCTAGACTGCAGGCTTTGGGACAACCCCGGGGCTGGTTGTCCTTTTGCTGCTGGCGTTAACCTGGAAAAGACTTCGCCCTGCTTTTCTCCCAGGCGCTTAGACGTAGGTTCCTTGTGCCTCATCCGCTCCTGCAATCCCTGATACAAACCTCTCTTCTCCCCAGACGCGGACTCCGTGGTGTGTATGGAGAACGCCTGTTGCTGGGCAGGCGGCTCTTGGCTGCCTGCTGTGATGCGCCTCTGCACCTGTGCGTATACTTGAGCTGTTCTTCTTGCTTTCCTCTGGGCGTTCCTGGTGGCGGTTCGCTTCGTGCCCCCAGCCTCATCCCTGCTAATTGAGGGGGGCTGTCTGGGGGTCGTTGCGACCCTGCCTACCAGGTCCTCAGGGGTGAACTCCTGGTTAAGCATTACGGAGAAGAAAGCGGCTGTCTGTACCATCTGAGCTGGGGTTAGGTTCAGGGTGTGTCCTGGATGTGCCCCCAGCTCTGGTGCTACAGCTGCACTTGGCATGCCCAGGAGACTGGTTCCCCCCATCCCCAGGATCGTGGCGGGAGGTGCCCTCTCCGGCTGCGGCATGCCGTATAGGGGGGTCACCGGTGGGACCGTCGGACCTACCCCTACACTGGTGTCAACGATCTCAGGCATGATTACTTTGATTGGTTAGTTTTTGTAATTGGGAATGGTTGATTTTTGTGGGTAATTCGTGGATACAACCAGATCTTCCCCACAGACGGCGCCAAATTGTTCCGGTATTGGAATCAATTAACCTGATTCGGAATTCGGGCTCGTATTGTTCGGTATCGCTTCGAATTAGCAGCTGGTCAATCTTGCTAACCTCTCCTTCCTCCTACTCCACTGGTCGGACCTTTCCCGGCGGAATGGGCTGGCTCCCTGCACACAGAACGCACAGGGCCTCAGAGGTTGTCCGAGGGAACCCTCTCCGATGCCTAAGTCAGTCCGTGAATGCCTTGAAGAACCTAGCTCGTGAGGAACTAGGTGGCGTTTTAAGAGTAAGAGTTCTAGAGAGAGAAAATCCAACCCCTTTCTTGTGGGCAATGGGAGAGTATTTATACCTTCCCACAAGAGAGGGAAGTGGAGGGAGGATGGGTGGATGAGGAGGTGACAAGTGGCTTCTCCTCATCCATCCATTCTCATTTACCTTTAGGCGAAATGACGAGGAGGTCCCTTGGTTATCCCTGTCCGGCCTGCAATGGTTTCCCCCAGAGGGCAGGCGGGTAAGAGCTGTGAAGGCTGGACTTAGGCAGACCGCGTCGCCCTGCTGGGCAGGCGGTTATCTGAAGCCCCAAGTGGGCTCTTTTTAATGACTTTGCTCTGATTGTCTGTCAGGTTGGTTCCCGGACTCCCCGGGTAGAGTCCTCTGAGGGTTTGCTTGGCAGGCGGTCCCGAGCAGGCTGCCGACCCTCATCACTAGTGATATGATTGATAGTGGAAGTCGGTAAAATGAAAATCCTCGACCAATATTGATGAATTGCAGTGAGTACGCCCTGCACCATAACTAGTCTACCTGAGTATGATAGTTTCTTAGTACCCATGCCTCTGATCCTGCTTACTATTCTTTCAGTAAGGATATGACACTCAAGAACAGTCAGTTTCTTTGGGGACATAGAAATACCCAGATATTTGAATGGTAGCTCACCTCTTGACATCCCAGTTTGCTGAGCAATCTAGTCCTCAACCTCCTCATCCAGACCATTATAATAGATGTTGGACTTCGACTTGTTTATGTTGAGACCCGAAGCTCTAGAGAAAACCCCAAACGCTCGCAAGATCCACTTAATGGACGCCCGATCCCCCTTACAGAATAGCATTAAATCATCGGCGAAACAAAGATGGCTCAATTTAATGGCTTTACATAATGGATGAAACTTGAAGTCCGTCTTGTCTTGCACCGCAATTAGTATTCTGCTTAGATATTCCATACACAGGGTAAAGAGGAGAGGAGATAAGGGATCCCCTTGGCGCAACCCCCTTTTAGCCTTGAAGAACCCAAAATGATCCCCATTTAGTGTCAAAGCATAGCTAGGGGATCGAAGACACTCCATAATCACCTTCACAAATCGATGGGGGAAATTAAGCACTCGAAGCATATCATCTACAAATTTCCACTCAATAGTATCGTATGCCTTTTGCATATCTATATTCATAATGACTCGAGGAGAGCAACTTTTCCTGTTATACAGTCTAATCAATTCCTGTCATATATGAATATTTTCGATAATATCTCTTCCCTTTATAAACGCACTTTGGGAGGAGCTCACAATAACTGGCAGAACTTTATTCAATCTTGCACATAGCACCTTAGATAAACATTTATAAAGGACATTGCAGCAAGCTATGGGTCGAAATTGTCCCACATTTTGAGAGTTATTTACCTTTGGGATCAATGTTATGATGGTATTACTGACCTGCTTCAACAACTCACCATCCTCTATAGCATTCCTGATTGCAGTGCATATAGAAGATCCAATTATGTTCCATGAGTCTTTAAAAAACTGACTTGTGTATCCATCTGGGCCAGGAGCCTTTGTACCCGGAATATCAAACATCGCCACCTTAATTTCCTGATCTGTAATAGGAAGAAGAAGATCCTTACCTGCTGTTCAGTTAAAACAGGCCCTTTTCCGAACAACGTTATGATAAACTCTTTGCGTGTCATGACTCTCTCCTAATATGCTCTGAAAATATTCCAACATTGCATTATGAACTTCTTTAGGGCTGTCATGTAGCGCACCAGACATGTCATGTATCTGATATATTCTGTTAGTAGATCTCCGATGTTTAAGGACTGAATGAAAGTAGGCTAAATTTGAGTCTCCCTCGTTGATCCATCTAATCTTAGCCTTTTGGGACAGGAATTTATACCTAGCAGTATCTAACATTTGGAACTGCGTTGCGATGGCCTGCTCATAATACTTAATCGTAATATTTGAAAGATCTAGAGCCACCTGTTGCTGTATCTGGTGCAATGCTGTCTGCATAACATCAGCCAATCCCTCTACATTGAGGAATGTCTTTTTGTTTATTCCTCTTAACCCTTTCTTCAATTGTTTAAGTTTGGTTACCACTTTGAACATAGGTGAGCCTCTCACAGGTTGCTTCCAACATTCCTCTACAGTTGATACGAAGCTCTCATTTGCAGACCACATATTAAAGTATTTGAACACTTTCTTCCTATTATGTTTCACCGGCTCCAAGCTCACTAGATACGGACAATGGTCAAAAAGACCTTCGGGTAAATAATTAGCGTAAGCTTCAGGGAACCTGATTCCCCACTCCTCATTATTAAGTACTCTATCAATTCTGCTGTAAGATCGTGTGGTTGGAGGCTGCTTGTTATTCCAAGAGATATGCGAACCCACTGTTTTCATTTCCAGCAGTTCACAGTCGTGAATACACTGTTGGAATGGTAGAATTTCTGCTAGAGTAACCGGAGCTCCAATTCTCTCATCCATATGAAGGACACTATTGGAATCACCAAGGATTATCCACGGCCCAATAACTGAGTTCTTGTAATGCCTTAGCTGCTTCCATAATGTCTCCCGTTCATTTAACTTGTTTAATCCATAAACAAAGGAACACCAAAACTGTATTCTATTATCCATTGATCTCACCTTTAGATGAATTATCTGTGATTGGATATCTAAAACATCCATTTGTATATAATTGGGATTCCAGAGACACCAAATTCTTCCTCCCTTGTGGGTATGATTGTTCGTTAGTATAGACCAATTCTGAAAGTTTATGCTAACATTATTCCAATGCTTAGTACCTACTTTTGTTTCTAGCAGTCCAGCAATCTGAACATTATTATGGTTTAGAAACCATTTTATTTCATTCTGCTTCTTAGGTTTATTCATATCTCGGATATTCCAAGCACAAATCTTATCCATGAGGAATACCTTGGGCATGATCCTCCTCTCTCCCTCCTACATGTGCAGTCTCCTTGTTGACAACTTTCTTAAGTGATGATGTAAGTATCTCTAAAAAAGACAACCCATCCGGAGTATAATGTATGCCTGATTTTGGCGGTCTGGCAACAGCTCCTGCAACTGCACTGTTAATGGGCTGTATGCGAGTAACAGGAGTCGTAGTCTCAGTTGGTTGAACTGGTTTGATGACATGCTGCCAAACTTTCTTGACTTTCTTCTCCACTTTGGTACGACATTGGATCTCATCATGCCCCATTCCTTGACAGCGGGAGCATTGGATATTTCTGATTCACCTCTACTTCTACTAACAATTTCGCATAACCTAGAAATTGTCTCTGATCAGTAGTAGGGGCATTCCTTATTACCTTCCCTACTAATCCCCCAATCTTCTTCAAACATTCAGCTCCCCAAAATTTAACATCAAGTTCCATCAATTTGATCCAAATCGGGAGTTTCTTAACATCATATTTAGCAAGTTTTGCATCCTCAGTCCACTCATGAATAACAACTGGCTTATTGTCAAACATTAAGTGTTCTGAATTCATCGTAGCTGTTTGTGACTCCTTATCCATAAATCGTACAAAGAAGATACCATTAGACATAAATGATACCTTGTCAATCTTAAGATTCTTCCAAATGCGATGGATGTAGCCTGAGATGACACTCCATGGCAGATTTGCTCCGACAATGAATCCGTAGATGGTGGTGCTCCAGTACTCTGTCTCAGTACTCACATCATCCACAGATAGCTGGAGCATACTTGGACCTGCGTCTGACTTGTCTGGTTCTTCTATGACGTTCTCCAGAATGACTTCCAATTCATGTGGTATTGAGCAGTCATCTGTGAACTGGATAATTTCTTCCTCTTGCAGTTTTTTGTTACTATGCAATTGCTTATTAGTTTTATTAAATGTGTTTGTATTAGCTGATGTCTTACTACTACTAGTTTTTTGTGAGTTCCGATTGCCGCGTCGAGAAGAAGAAGAGTTGTTAACCATCCTGTAATTCGCCATTGCGGAACCCAGGAGAGCTTTCTCTCTCTACTACTTCTCTCTCTAAGCGGTTATATCTTTTGATAACTGATATTTAAAATGCTTGAAAACTATCTTAAAAGAGAAAAAAAACCGGAAAAATGATATTTCTTCGACTAGCCCATCCACGGGTCGAAGAAAACCGTCGACTACCCCATCTGCGAGTCGACGTTTTTTTTCGACCAAAGCATTTTTCCGGTTTTTTTTTTCTCTTTTAAGATAGTTTTCAACCATTTTAAATATCAGTTTGTTGATGATGGTGTAGTGGTTTGGTCATTTGCCTCCTAATTAATAGGTCTGGGGTTCGATCCTGAGGATTCGAACCCGAGCCATTTGTATGAAATGTTATCAATGCAACCAATTTCACCACCTTATACTTCATGTCTCATACCATTGGAAGATTTATATTATACTTAAACTATTTCTCAAAACTTTCAAGTATTATAGAGAAAATAATACGACCCTTAGGTGGGTCGAAAAACCCACTTGACCTGACCCATTTCCAGATTTTTTTATTTTAATTTGCATCGATCTGTATAATAAATCTTGATTGTCGACTTGTCGTAGATTAATTAGAATTTAATTTGCATATTACTCGTATTTGTTAATTACGTTTATTAAATTGTATTAAGTCGTTAATTAATCTAATTAACTGTTTAAAATCGGAGATGTAACAATAATCGAAAAAACGGTTTTATAATCGAGTTCTAATAAACCGATACTCTATAAAATGTAAATGTGATAATATTTTGAGAATTAATTGTAAAGGAGAACTCGTCATTTTGCGTAATTAACTATATAGGAAGTCGGTTTTGGTTTATTACGATAATTGTGGACATGACAAAGGTCCACCCCGACGCGGCCACGCGCGGGTTTGGGGAGGCGAATGAATCTCCATATGAGAATGGATCGAATTGAAATTTAAATCGAAGTGGAGTCGCCACCGAACTTTGTGGGAGTTCGGGCCCGTTCGAACCCACTCTATGTCGTAGTGGGCCGTATACAAAATACGGCCCATTTCTGATGTCAGAGTTTATTGGGCTCGTCTCTTTGCATTTGATACCGATACCGACATTATCGGATACCGTGTATTGAATGACTCTCGTGCGCCAACGGTTTCGGACATCCGGAAACCGAGGTTCTGAGTAAGGGGTGAGGGTACGTGTTGGGAAGTTCACAAAGAACACCCAACCCCGCTCGTACATTGGCGGCCTCTACTAAGATATCGAGTGACTTTCTAATACGCGCGTTAGTTGAACGGTGAAAATGTTATTCAAACATTATGTTCCCTAGACATGCGAAAAATGGAATGGGTTTCTATGTCGATTTAATGCAACTAATTCTAACGTCGAAGTTAAATTTAGCATGCGGGATCATTTTAGTACAATAAAATAAACAATGAAAATAAATCAACAAGAAAATAAAAAACTTGTTAGTAACGGTATAACGATAATAACGGTTTGCGAATAATGGAATAGTATGGAATGATGTAAATAAGATGATGTATGGTTTTTGGAAAGTAATATTTCACGTAATAGATTGGACACGTGTTGACCTAGGTCATAAAAAAACGTTAACGAGACTCGAACGATATTGTAGGAATCACAGTTTGACGTGATAAAGGGGCCACTCGACCGGGTCATTGAGGGACTCGACCGAGTGGACCTCTGAAGAGGCTTCAGTCCGGGTTTCGTGACGTCACTCGATCGAGTTATGAAGGAACTCGACCGAGTACCCGGCCACTCGACCGAGTCATTGCGAGACTCGATCGAGTGGTTGTCACAATAGCATTCTGTCTCGTTTTTGGGGTGCCACTCGACCGAGTGGACTAGGCACTCGATCGAGTGCCCCCTGTACGAACCAGGGTTCGCTTTGCAATTTGTTATCGATTTCGAAATTGCTTTTGATTTTGATAATTTGATGACTTTGTTGAATTGGGCATAAATATTATAAGATTTATGCTCGATTCATATGTATCATACTCGTCATATTCGACATTCGATTATTGAATCGATATCGAATATTAGAGCCGAACTAAAAAAATTGCTATTAGTCGTTTAAGTTAACTAAAACGATATTAATTTTCCTCCGCGTTTATAGTGTCGCATTCTTATCAAATTAATGACATCTATTTTAAGCATCAACGGAAAATCGTATTAGCTAAATTATTTGACTAAATCGTTTAGATTCGACATCCAATTATTGAATTGGTATCGCATCTAATAGATTGACACTTTACATGAATTGAAAGACTTGATTCCCTCGGCTTCCCGACATCGTAACGAATCCCTAGGGATTATGTGATGTCGGATCTGCGTCAACGGGTTTCGACCCTAATTGAAAAAAGTACTCGTTTTGAAAATAGTTTTGAAAATCGATGAAATATGCGTTTGATGACAATGCGGACAAAAGTAAAAAAACTAGTGTTTAAATTGACTTGCTTCAATAATCAAGTGTTAGGGGGTGTCGGGATAAGCGACCGGCAACGCTGGGTGCAATACCCTTGTATATTCGGGTTTTCTTATCCCGACATCATTCGCACTCGACACAAATTCACAAGTATTTTAATGTTTTATACTAATAATACTATCGATATTAGAGATGCGATAATAAAATAAAAAAAAACGAAAAAAATATGATAATCGGGACGAACGGACGACGAGAAGAAGGAAAAAAGAGAAGAATGGGAATGTTGCACCCTCAACCCACATGTTCTTGTTCTCGGACGAGACTCGTTAGTTGTGGCTAGCACGGGAGTATCGAGATGTAAGTTAAGTTATGGTGATTGGGGTTCGGATTCCTAGATGCTAGGGTTAGGGTTCGAGTATATTGTAGAGTAGGGTTTGATTAGGGTTCGTCAAAAAAATCCATCCTTTTGATGTGTGTATGAGGGTGTATATATAGGCATGTCACCCGTGCCCCGTCTAGGGTTACTCGACCGAGTGGCCCAATCAATCGCAGTCGGGCTCGTTACAAGGCCCACTCGATCGAGTGGGCTGACACTCGATCGAGTGGGTCAGCCGCAGCGCAAGGGTCCGGCTTTTTGGACTGTGGTTTGGACATTTTGTGAGTTTTGTATTTGGACTGGTCTTATGACATTTGAATAGCTGTTTTGTATGTCTCGGAACGGCTTTGACCGGGGTTTGACTCAATCGCTAAAAGTCGGTTTTATTTCCGGTGTCGGTTTTGACCCAAATTAGTCCTGTTTGATTGGAAACGGCCCACTGAGCCTGGATTTGAGGTTGGTTTTGTGATATTCTTAATCCGTAAATGCCTAAGCCAGCAACTAATGGTTTCGAGCCCATATCCAAGCGCGTAGAAACACGTTTGCGTCCGATCATCATTGGGTGTTTTTTTGGAAACTGCTATAGACACCTGGCGGTCAAAATGTGGGTGTCTACAGAGCCCCCACTCTGATTGAGGCTTGGACAAGGCAAAAGTCAGAGTAGCTAGCAGGCCAATCGAAGATTAAGACCTGGCAGACTTCTGATCGGGTCGTTTATAGTCCATTAGACTTGCGTGAAGGGCGCGCCAACCATAGGATAGAAGTCATACCTGAGCTGATGATAATAACTCCGTGGGGAATTTGGACTTGTCGCGTAAGTCCCGGGTGCGCCTATATGTGGGCCCATCCCGTGAAAAATGCTGCCTTGGGCTTTCCGCTGGGGAGATATGTGAATTGCGCGGTCTTGAATTGTACCTGTATAAGTTACATAAAATTTTGCATGTAACACGTAGGTGAAACAAACATGACTCGCGCTGGGGAAAATGATTTTTGAATTTTTTTTGAAATTTTGATTTTTTTTTGAAATTTTTGACTCCAAAGAAATTCAGGAAAGTTCGGGATGACTATCTCCGGGCTAAGATTAGGGACTCTTGAGACGAGGCATGTATGTTGATCCCGTTAGAATTAGGGAACTTTCTGCATAGGGAAGATATGGAAAGAGGGTTGTGGAGTTGATGCTATAAATACCCCTCACTGTCTTTGAATTTCTTCACAACTTCCTCACAATTCATCCCTTCTCAAAAAGAAAGTTTCTTTATTCCTTTCAAGAATTTTGACCATGGGAATCGATCGATTGACCGTGATGCTGCAAGAGTGGTCCCGCCGCTTCAGGGATACGGATAGGGTGACTCTTAATCAGACGGGTATCACCCAGCTGTATCCGTTCCGTCAGATGCAGGTCGACCGCTATTTCCTCGATGCGTGCTTGTCTTACTGGGACGACACATATCATGTCTTTGCCTTTCCCCGGGGAGAAGTTTGTCCCTTACCTGAGGAGATTTCTGCTGTGGGAGGATGGAACCCGATACTCCGACCTGCCATACCTTATTCGGTCTATGACCCAAGGAGAAAGCTGCGGGAATTTTTAGGACTCTCCCACAATGAGGTATCTCGCATGATGGAGGATGGCCATATTTCCTTGATTGATTTGGCCGAGAAATTTATGAACCCGCATAATGTCCAGGTGAGATCAATTCACGGCCGTAGGGCTTTCTCTTTTTGTGTGCTCCATGTTTATGCTTTTGAGGGTCACATGGATTTATTGTCATGCATGGGCAATGCTCGTCTCTTAACCGTGGTTGATCTGATGGAAACGGAGCACAGTCCGGCTTGGCTAATTACGGGTGAGATCATCCAGGGCTTAGATAACCGTAAGAGGGATTCGTCGGTCCGCTTGACCGGGAGTACCCGTATACTGCAAGTATGTTACTTCGAATTTCTATTTTTCCCAATTTCTCGATTTTTTGATTTTTTTCTCGCGATTTTTCTGCTGCAGTGGGCACTCGATCGAGTCACCCTGACACTTGACAGGGGTTAGTCGTATCCTTAATCAAAGATACCCGAAGGACACCAACTAATGTAGATAGTGAAGTCAGGGGTCGAACCACAAGGAGACATGATTTAGTTATCTATTTCTAAGAATTAAACTCTAGGTTATGGGTCACAGTTGGGTTGGTTTTGGTAGGCTAATAACTAGATAAGACGGAATAACAATAAAGAGAAAGTCTAGGGTCCCAGGTTCACAATGAATATTACTCGGGTCAGGGAGTCAACTAACAGGTCAATAATCGAACTACCTAAGGTGCAGGTCCGGTCGGTACACTACAACCTTTAGATCTAAACTTAACCTGCGGTCGCTAGCATTAAGTCAGTCTACCCAAATTATCGTGGCCTAATTAGTTCTTAACCCAGTCGGCAAAAAGCCCTAATTTGCTATGCTAATCAATTGAATTATGCATCAGACAATCAATCAGATTTAAGACGATAAACAAGCGATAGTTCATACGATTAGAAATAGGTCAATTGACAATAACCCTAATAATACGCATCGATCCCCTTAAACCCTAGATAAAATCTAGCTACGCACATTAATTATAATCGGACTAACAAAAGACGAATTGCAATTAAAAATGACGAAAACGATATGACTTAATCTACGGAAGCAATAATAAATCTACACTATAAAACAATACGAAGAATAAATTAAGACGGAAATTAAAGTAGAAACTAAAATTGAAATTAAAATTAGAAGTATCGATACCAAATAATTCAAGATCTGAAAAGGGAAGGACGAAGTTCAATGTATCTCGCAAGGCAAACTAGACTAAGAAAACTAAAATAATGAAAAGTGTGTAGAAGAAGGTAAGAGAAAAGATAAAGATGTCTCAAACAAGAGTCAGACAACTGATATATAAAGAGTATCAGTTGGACTCAAAAGCAGGCCCAAAACTCTAAGTCGAAATAAGAATGACGCGCGACCCAAACTGGATGCACTCGATCGAGTGCCTGATGGCACTCTATTGAGTGACACCCAAAAATATGGGCAGAGAGCTTCACGGAGTGGCACTCGATTGAGTGCAGTAGGACACTCGATCGAGTAGCGCTGTAGGTCACAGCATCGCACACTCGACTTCAAACGGCTGTCATTTTTTCGTTACTTGTTCAAATCGGAAGTGCAATATACCGTTGGAAAGCTAAGAGAAAGAGATTTCCAACGCCACTGGAATCATCCTGATTGAAGTTCTAGAACGAAAGTTATGGACGTTTGAAGTTGACCCTTGTGTAGGCGATCATTATCTCATCTCGTTTTGTGTCTTTTCCTTCTTTTGTCTTTGTTTCTTCGTGTATTCCGCATCTTCTTCCTTTGTTTCCATGCTTAAATGCGAATTCTTCAATTATCGATTCCGTAATGCTCTGATTAGCTCCAAATGCATCCAAATCTACAAAATACACATAAATACGGAAGTATCGACATTCAAAGTATATACTGCATCATTATTAACGAGTTAAGCACAAAACCCGAGATAAAACTAACAATTAGGGGATGAAAATATGTATATAAATAACACTCATCAAACTCCCCCAAACCGAACCTTTGCTTGTCCTCAAGCAAACCACACATATAAATACAAGAGAGGACAAGTGATGTGAAGCACGACTAAGAGCAAGCTTACAATCATTCTACTAAAAATCGGCTCAAGTCGGTTAGAAAACACGCAATGCCAAAAATATAACTAAATCAATAATCATGCCTTAAATGAACAATTGTTTGCCAACCTTTCAATCTTGCAAGACCATCAATGTCGGACTTCCTCGCGGTTATCGCTCAACACTCATAAGAACGGGTGAGTATATAAACGTGAAGATAAGAAAGAATAAGAACACTCACTCGACTTATGAAACATGCATGCAATCGAACATGAAATCAATCTCCCCAATCAAATACGTGTTCCACCAATCAGGACCATAGTACATGCCAAGGACTTACAAAGAGTGGCTTAATGGGTAAGGGAAGAAAATGGATTGTGCCTAAGCACGTATGGGAATGTGGAACTAAAACCGGGCCCAGTCGCAGCTACACAATAAAAACTATCCATTAAAAACCACAACAATAGGCTTACAACAGCTGAAATGGGCTAAACAAAGGAAAATGACCCTACAAGGTAGTAAAAATGGGTCATTTTTGGCTAAGTGGAGCTCATCAAAAACAAAAATGCCTTTCCTCATGTACCTCCTTCTCAAACCAAACACGTATTCAATATCAAGAGACGAACGTCATATTTATGCAAATTGATGTTACACATTCCAAAGGAGAAAAATCACTCAATCTTAAATAATAATGAGATCAGTTATGAATGTTACTGGCCTAGGAAGCTCTAAATCCTTAGAATTTTGTGGTTTGCCGACAAGTGGTCAAATCTACTCATTTGGCAATTAAAAGTTCAAATAGGCATATCATATCAATTTAATCAAATCTTAAGACAAAACACGTTTTCAGGCACGAAATAAGCTGAAAATTAGGAGAAATCATGTTAAGAGCATTATCATCATTGTCGTTTGCACGCTTCTACATCAGAGACACACACAAAAACACACAAAAAATTAAAATATTTTTGGATTTTTCTGATTTTTCATTTTTTTTTTTGGATTTTTAGAACTTTTTGAAAGCGGTAAAACACACAACACAAAATAAAACACACAAAAGCACACAAACTCTCCCCCAAACCTAAATGTCACAGTGTCCTCAATGTAACTCTAAAGTAGATAAGACAACAAATCCACAGCCAATCCTAAGGACAACGTAACCTAGGGGAAGACAAAAATCTAAGAAATCGAATAATAAAAGAAAAAAAAATAAAAAAAATGGAAGGAAACTACCCTAACCAGCAGCAAAGTGGGGGTTCGTCTTATAGATCAGTTGTCCACAGATGACTGTGATCAAAACAGGTTAAGGCTCTCAAGAGTTGATCAAACATCTGCGCATGTGCTACACAAAAGCATAAGTAGCACCAAGATATAAAGAAGACAAACAGAGATAAAGTCAATGATTGTCTTAGCCTATCAGACGAGCTAGACCAATCCTCAGCATGGTGGTCATAGTGCATAAGAAGATGTAGACACCCACATTTTGACCGCCAGGTGTCTATAGTAGGTTCCAACAAACACCCGATGATGATCGGACGCTAACGTGCTTTAACGTACTCGGAAATGGGCTCGTAATGATGGACATTTGGCCTAGGCATTTTAAGGAGTACAAATCTCACAAAACCAACCTCAAATTCAGGCCCAGTGGGTCGTTTCGAGTCAAATAACACTAATTTGGGTCGAATCCGACACCGGGGGTAAAACCGTCTTTTAGCGACCGAGTCAAAACCCGGTCAAAGATATTTCCCGAAACTTGTAAGTCAACCGTGACACCTCACACGGTATATTCACGGTCCAACTCTACAAAATCAGCCATACACAAAATAATAAACAATTCCGTTTATGGTAGAATTCGATCCCAAGTAGGAATCCTATCCGAGAACCGATTCAAGCACCCAACCGAGTGTAAACCACTCGGCCAAGTAGTATGAACCAGCCGCTTTTCCTCTTTTCTTCCCTCACAAGAAAACGGAATTCTCGTTCTCCTCAGCTTCTTACCCAAGCGGTAATTCTAGCTCAAACAGGAATCCTATTCAAAAACCGATTCGAACACCTTACCGAGTGTGAAACACTCGGCCAAAACAAGAGCAAAACAGCCGAGATGCCTTTCTTCCTCCACAAGAAAGCGGAATTCTTATTTCCCTCAAATTCCCTCGTTTCCTATCCTGAGCGGTATTCAAACTCTCCTAAACCAAGGTCGGAAACTCCCTATAAATAGGACCTCCCATCCAACACTTTCAAGGACCAAAAAATATACAATTTACACACACACACACACGATTTTTTAGCAATAATTTTCTGTCATCCCGACACACATAATTCCTTAGCATCGAGAAACCGATAACACATCCAAAACCCGAAGGAAAACTGGCCCCAATACCCGAAACCTTCACCCGTCTAAACCATACCACCCTAACCCAACCAACGTTGCCTCGACGCTCCCGTGCCTAGCCACATTCCGACGAGCTCCGATCCGAGTCAACAAAAGCATGTAGGTTGAGGGTGTAACCAAACCCGATTTCTTCCTTTCTTTCCTTCTATCCTCTTCGTCCGTTTTGTTTTTTTACGGGTCAAGAGTCGATTTTTTTTATTTTCCTAATATCGTTATTAACGAAAAACTATTTTCATAACGAATATTCTTAAACATACGATATCGATTTTTCTATAATCGAATATCGTATCGAAAAGAATTATATTAAAACTTCGACGATACCAAAAATCGTTACATCGTTTTCATTTAAAATTCTTTTCTTTTACTTTTTGTTCAAAACAAACTATTTTACAATACCTTTTCATTCATTCCGAATATTCGACATCGATTTCATAATCGGATATCGGGTACGACGAGTATCGAAAACATGAATCGAGTACAAATTAATCCATAGCTTGTACGCGATTCATCAAAATAACAATTTTCGAACAAAAAAATAAAAACCGGACAGACCCGTACGCGAGTTGCGCCACGCCCGAGCGACTCGCGCACGAGCCTGAAACCCGGACTGTTTTTTTAACTTTTTCGTTCGTTTTATTATTTATTCTTCGATCGATTTCTAAAATTTACATCTTTTCTAAAACTATTCCAAGTATTCGATATTGATTTCGTAGTCAACTATCGAATATAAAGAATATCGAAAATATTAAGTCGAGTACGAATCATGCAATATTCATACGCGATTTAATAATAATATCGAGTTTTCGAAAACCGGCCCCGAAACAGGCCACCACGCGACCCGCCGGCGTCCCGGGCGAGTCGCGCGGCCGGCTGTTATGCCGCGGCCTTTTCCGTCCTTTTTTATTATTTTTCGAACATCGTTTTTTATACAAAACCGCTTCTTTTCAACAATATTTTTCAGATTTTGATTAATATTTATTTTCTCGATTTCGCATATTATTTTTCGCTATATTATTTACAAATCGATACTAACTCGTTTGTTCATCTTTTGTAGCAAATTCATCCTTTTTATTTCATTTGTTTTATTATACTAAAACGAATCTCACATGCTAAATTCAACTTTGACGTTAATCAATTTTCATGCATTAAATTGACTTAGCAACCCATTCAATTTTTCACATGCTTAGAAAACAATGTTTGCATAATCATTCATCGTATTACTAACGCGCGCATTAAAACGTCATTCGATATCCTAGTAGAGGCCGCTAATGTGCGGGCGGGGTTGGGTGTTCTTAGTGAACTTCCCAACACGTACCCTCACCCCTTACTCAGAACCGTGGTTTCCGGATGTCCGAAACCATTGGCAACGAGAGTCATTCAATATACGATTAACCGCTCCAGTCGGCATCTATATCGATATGCAAAAGGGACGAGCCCAATAAACTCTGACATCGGAAATGGGCCGTATTTTGTACACGGCCCACTACGACATAGAGTGGGCTCGAACGGTTCCGAATAACCATAAAATTCGGTGGCGACTCCGACTTCGATTTAAATTTCCATTTGACCATCTCATGGAGATTCATTCGCCTCCCCAAAACCCGCGCGTGGCCGCGTCGGGGTGGACCTATGTCATGTCCACAATTTGGCGACTCCGCTGGGGATTTTCTGATGAGTTAATAACCTTCAGTGTCCTCAGGGTGAGACTCGAATAGAAATCGTTTGACTAGTACAATGCGCGTTTTAGTTTTACGGTTCATGCATAACCCCATTTTCCCGGGCCGGTACTCGTGACCGACGTCCCACTATACCGTTGATATAGTCCAAACTGGTTATGTCAAAGGTGTCCATTAGCCGATTCATATGGGTTTTACGGCATGTCCTAATCTCAACTCGAGTTAGGGAGTCCGCCCCGATTCTTGATAGGCTGTGTACACTGGTATAGACCCTTATAGACTGACCGAGACTTAGATTAAGAGCATACATGGCGTCATTATACTGTTTCCATGACTACGTGCTACTTGATCCACACCTTTTTCAAAACCGTCATCTTTTCAAAATTTGCATCCTTTTTCAAAATATCCAAATTTCAAAACCCGGGTCATATACCGAACTTAGGACTTATGATTTTACTCAAAATAGCCTTTTTCTAGCCGGTATTATGTCCAATTCAAAACTCGAAATTACTTTCGAAACTTTCAAAACCCGTCATTCGGCCCACTCCCTTTTCTTTTTTCGAAAAAGGGCCGAATTTCTCCACCCGATTCATTTCGGGCTTTTCAAAAATTCATATTTTAAAACTTCCTCTTCTTAGGACTTCCCGTATTTAGCAGTGTCGGGTCGTGTCATAAGTCGTTGAAGTCTCTAGCGTCGAAACTCCGTCGATCCTACATCACGGGTTTTCCCCCCATCCTAGTCCGCCTTACCTTACTAAGGCAAGGCCCACCTACGTAGGACATACTCCTACAAAGGTCGGCCCATTTACACAATCGAGTCTAAAAGTCTGGGAATGTCTCACGTGAACCTTCCTTCGGACAGGGCCCAACCCACAGCGTTGGATCCTGAGGAAGGCCCACATCTTCACAAGTCACCCGTCAAGGTGTCTTTTCCGAGTCATGTACCGTCTTTTTAGTCTTCTTCCTTTTTTCCCTTGCTCGGGATGTACTTTTCTTAGGATTCGGGTTAAGTTGCTAATTACGTGGTGCTCTTACAGACAGGCCACCCTTCACTCGAACCATGACGCAAAAAGCCATAGATGAGTTGACCACCACGTTGACCCAGATCCAGGACCAATTGAGGAAAATGCGGGAGGACCAAATTGCCATCATCACTCGGGTTAGTGCCGTAGAACAGGGAACCCCCAATGCCTCGATCGAAGATGACGGACCCTTAGCCGCACTGGCCGGCGCGGTCCAAAAGTTGCAGGAACAGGTCCACTCGACCACCAGAAACACCATTCTCACGGAAAATGGCCGTACCTATTCACCCTTAACTGATGAACTGCCCGCTAACCTTAACTTAACGGGCTTGCCAATGTTCGATGGGACTGAAGACCCGGTACTTCATATTCGGGCTTTTAAGGACTTTATGGCTGTCAAGAGGGTCAAATCGACCATGTTCAAGCATCTCTTTGCTTCCTCTCTGGAGAAACACCCAAAAGCCTGGTACTACAGGCTTGACCCCAAGAAATTCAAAACTTGGGACGATGTTGCCATGGAATTCGCGCGGAACTACGCAGATAATGCTGAGATCTAGACTACCATGCGTACTCTGGAAGTCATGGCCCAAGAGCCTAAAGAGAGTTTCACCAAATACCTCCAAAGGTGGCGGACCGAAAGTGTTAAACTGGTGGACAAGCCCACCGAAAAAGTACTAGTGGAGGCCTTTGTCAAAAACCTCCTCCCTGCCTACCGAGTCCATCTCAGGTACACCATCATACCCGACTTCGCCACTCTGACCGAAATGGGTACCAGAATCGAAAACGATCTAAGGTTAGAAAACCTTACTAAGGCCTCTACCAAAGTGTATCAAGGAGCTAGTTCATCCTCCAGCAAGCCCGCAACCACAACCGCGGCCCGAAGCATCTTCGACGAGGTAAACTCACTTGACACCTCAACCAAAAAGAATACTCCAAATCGGGTATTCACTGACATAGGGACAACTTATGCTAATGCCTTACAAAGGCTATCTTCAAAAGGCCTAATCCAACCAATAGGCCCAACTCCGGAAGTTCCCGTGGAAAAGCGGTCCAAAAGCTACAACATTCAGGCCTATTGCCACTATCACCAAGGCAATGGGCATGACACGGAGAAATGCTGGAAATTGAAGCATCTTATCCAAGATCTGATCGAAAATGGGAAGATACCGCTACCCAGTGACAAGCCAAGCAACAAGAATAATCCTCTTGCTACTCATGCCATTTTTACTGGAGAGGTAGTCGACTGCACTCATCTCATTTCCCCTTTCATTTCCCAAATCAACGGGATATGGAACGACGACGAGGACGATGTTTACCTGGCTAAAGGGGAGGCTGTCCCCGTCACTATCGAGGAAATCCGGAAGGCTAAAGCCAAAGCTCTGGCTGGTACACACACCATCACAACCACCCCGGAAACCGTCACTGAACCTTCCAGGACGGAACTCACTCCCGAAGAGCCAAACGCTGACACGGCCCTAGTCAGACAATTGAAGAGGGTCCGAACCGATATTACTATATGGCAGCTTTTGGTTAGTTCTCAGGAGCATCGAGCGGCACTTACTAAGGCCCTTGATGAAATCAAGGTCGACTCATCGGTTACCCCCACCGAGATGGTAGCCACGATCTTACCATACCTCAAGGACAAGTCCAAAGGAGAAGGCCCACTTATCACCTTCTCCGAGTCCGACCTTCCACCATTCGGGACCACTCATAACTTGGCCCTGTACATCACGGTGATTTGTCGAAACAAATATCTCCCGATGACCCTAATTGATGACGGGTCCGCAGTTAACGTCCTTCCTTTAAGGACAGCCAAGGCCCTCGGCATTACCGAGGCTGACTACCTTCCGACTGCAAAGACTATCCAGGCTTTTGATGGGAGCCCAAAATCAGTTGCTTGGGCCGTTAAACTAACCATTATAACGGGCCCGATCGAGAAGGAGTTAGAATTCCAAGTGATCAATGTTACTTCATCTTTCAATCTGCTACTTGGAAGACCATGGATTCATGCGGTCAAAGCTGTGTCCTCCACTCTTCATAGAATGGTCAAACTACCTTTACAGGACGAGATCATCACTCTCGAAGCCACTCCCATAACCGTGTCAAGCTGTAACACGACAGGCTCAGCCGACCCACGAGGATTCAACTTTGTAGGAATGATCGGAGAAGAGTACCTTTTCCAGCCATACTTCACCGTTAGCATCTATACGATGCTACAGAACCAGGGTTGCCTACCGGGAGTCACGTCAAGGCCATATCTTCCACCAGGAAAGATCATCGAAACCCTGAACAACGGGTAATCTCACCTCGGTCTAGGCTATACTATGGCGTCCGGCTACACGAATCGAACCAAGGCGGTCACGTTCGTCACTCCGGTATTCGAAACTGTTCAAACGGGCCTCTATCGGCCCACCATCTCATATCCCGGGACCAAACTGGCTCGGGAATGCAATTTTATCCCAGACGACATATTTGCCCTTATCCAGGCCGAATCAAAGGAGGGCACAAGCAACACTGAGCCCATTCTAGGACTACTCTTCGGGGAAGACAAGGTCATCCCGACCCCTAAGCAAGAGTTAGTCAGCCTGATCCTTCGCAGCAGCAGGTTTGATCCAACCAAGCTGATCTCTGAAGTTGGTACCGACACTGGGAAGAGAGCTTGGAGGAAGACAACTAAGTGGACCGACAGTCAAGGCCGAGTCTACAAGCTAACTACTGGCGAAGGAGATATTCATGCTATCGAGTCTGAATCTGAGTCCGAATCCGAGTCAGAGTCAGAGTCGGAGTCTGAGTCAAAGTCTAGAGGGTCCAGTACTAGGATCGAGTCTGTAACCCCTCTCCCTTCTTTAGCCTCACCATCGGGAGCCCCGGAGTCTGTCCCGAGGGCTCTCCCTATCCCGCCTCTGACCAACGATCAGATGGCAGCTCTCTTCGAGCTCTTTTCAAAATTTACTATCAATAATAACGATAACCGTTCTGCTTACGACTTGGCTTATTTTCAAAATGTTTTCAAAAATCTTACTTGCAATGACATTGAGAAACCCGACGAACAGGTACCATTGCCTCCGCATCTAGTCGAGCAACTTGAACAAAGGGAGTCCCGAAATCCTGTAATCGAAGAAACCGATTCCATCAACGTAGGAACCCCTTTAGAACCTCAGATGCTTAGGTTGGGCCTATCTTTGGATCCCGAGGAGAAACAACAATTCACGGACCTTCTCCAGGAATTCAAAGATGTCTTTGCATGGTCCTACAAGGACATGCCGGGAATAGACCGGGAAATAGCTGAACACCGAATACCCATCAAAGATGGGTACAAGCCGGTAAAACAGAAACTCCGAAGAATGAGGCCCGAATGGTCTCTCAAAGTCAAAGAAGAAGTTGATAAACAATTCAAAGCAGGCTTTATTCAAGCGTCTGAATATCCAGACTGGGTCGCGAACATAGTGCCAGTACCCAAAAAGGATGGCAAAGTCCGAGTATGTGTAGATTTCCGAGACCTTAATAAGGCCAGCCCAAAAGACGATTTTCCGTTACCACACATCGACATACTGGAGGATAACACGGCCGATCATGCCCTTCTATCATTTATGGACGGGTATGCCGGATACAATCAGATCAAAATGGCGGAAGAGGACATGAGTAAGACCACCTTCATCACACCTTGGGGGACTTACTGCTATACCGTAATGCCATTTGGGCTTATTAACGCTGGAGCCACTTATCAACGGACCGCTACTACTTTATTGCATGACATGATGCATAAGGAAGTAGAGGTCTACGTCGACGATATGATTGTCAAGTCCAAGGACCGAAACGGGCACATTGCAGCCCTAAGGAAGTTCTTTACCCGACTACGCAAGTACAACATGAGGTTAAACCCTCAAAAATGCGGTTTCGGGGTAACATCGGGCAAACTGCTGGGCCACATTGTCAGCCAACGGGGCATCGAAGTTGACCCAACAAAGATCAAGGCCATAACTGAGATGCAACAGCCTAAAACCGAAAAGGAGATAAGGGGGTTTCTCGGGAAAGTCCAATACATAAGCCGATTCATTTCAAAGCTAACCATGGTATGTGAACCCATTTTCAAGAAACTGAAGATAGGAGAACGAACACTATGGGACGACAAATGTCAAATGGCTTTCGACAAGATCAAGGAAATTCTATCCTCTCCACCGGTGCTAATGCCACCTCAGCATGATCTGCCTCTATCACTATACTTGACAACGACCGAGACAGCCATGGGCGCTATGTTAGCCCAAACGGTCGATTCTGAAGAACGGGCTATTTACTACATCAGTAAGAAGTTCTTAGAATACGAATGCAAATACACCATGCTCGAGAAGACGTGTCTAGCTTTAGTTTGGGCCACTAAAAAGCTCCGACACTACATGCTTAGTCACGAGGTACATGTGCTATCCAAAATGGATCCAATTAAGTATCTATTCGAGAAGCCCATCCTTAACGGCCGTATATCCAGATGAACTTTAATGCTAGCTGAGTTCGACCTCAAGTTCGTACCGTTAAAAGCCATCAAGGGCCGGGTAGTAGCAGAACTCCTCGCTGATAGTCCGATATCCGAGGAAGAACACACCGATACTTGGGCCTTCCCAGATGAAGACATATTCCATACCGACACCGACACATGGGATTTGTACTTCGACGGAGCGTCCAACTTTAGAGGATTTGGTGTCGGGATCTTGCTAATCTCACCACAAGGTGAACACACCCCGTTATCCATCAAGCTAGATTTTGACGTGACTAATAACGCAGTCGAGTACGAAGCATGCATTCACGGATTGCAAGCCGCCGCCGATTTAGGAGTAACAAACCTCCGGGTCCACGGTGACTCATCGTTAGTCATAAATCAAACCCTACAAAAATGGAAAACTCGGAACGCAAATCTCGTGGCTTACCAAGCACGAGTAAGGGTTCTCGAAAAACAATTCCAAAAAGTAGAGTACATTTATCTGCCCCGGGAAGAAAACCAGTTTGCAGATGCTCTCTCAAAATTAGCATCTTTACTGAATATCCCGGCACACCTAACCAGCATGCCCATTTGTGTCGAAAGGCGATCCGAGCCGGCATATATCCACGCTATCCAAGATATTGAAATAACTGATCCAGAACCTTGGTACCAGGCTATTCTAACCTACTTAACGTCAGGGGAATATCCTCCGGGAACTGAAAACCGGGCCAAGAAAGCTCTGCGAAGATGGGCAACCCAGTTCATCCGCACAGACGATGGACAACTATACAAGAAGACAGCACAGGGGGCTTTACTCCTATTCATTGACAAAACTCAAGCCGAAAGAGTTATGGCCGAGGTGCACGATGGCGAAAACGGACCACACATGAATGCCCATATGTTGGCCCGGAAAATCGCAAGACTCGGTTACTATTGGAATAGCATGGAAACGGACTGTCAGATGTATGTTAAACACTGTCACAATTGTCAGATTTTCGCTAATGTTCAGCGTATGTCTTCATCCCTACTATATACAATGACATCGCCATGGGGAATTGATATAATCGGGAAAGTGAATCCTTCCGGGACAGGAGGTCGTTGCTTCATCCTAGTGGCTGTCGACTATTTCACTAAATGGGTCGAAGCCGAATCATACCGGATCTTGAACGCCAAACACGTGGCTAAGTTCATCCAAAACAAAATTATATGTCGATATGGGATTCCACACGAGTTCATCAGCGATCACGGGACCCATTTCCAAGCTGAAACTGCCACTCTGCTGGAAAAGTACAAGATCCAAAGGCATACATCGTCGCCTTACCGTCCTCAAACAAATGGAGCGGTGGAGGCAGCCAATAAAACAATTGTCACCATTCTTAAAAAGATGGCTGAGAATTACCGGGACTGGCCCGACAAGATACCCTTTGCCTTATGGGGATATCGGACATCAATTCGAACTGCAACTGGAGCAACTCCGTACTATCTGACATATGGAATGGAAGCAGTCCAGCCGGTCGAACTAGAAGTACCATCCCTTAGGATTCTGCTCGAGAGCCAGGTACCTGAAGCAGACTGGGTCCAAGCCCGATATGACTCACTAATCCTCTTAGACGAACGGCGGTCCCGGGCTCTGAATAATATTCAGATATATCAGAAAAGGATCCAACGGGCTTTTAACAAAAGGGTTAGGCCCAGGAACATCAAGGAGGGCGATCTAGTCCTGAAATCCGTTCGAGCTTTGCTACCAGTTGACCCAAGGGGAAAATTCAAACCCAATTGGGCTGGGCCATATTTAGTGAAGAAGATTCTTTCAGGAGGAGCAGTAATGCTAACGGACTTGGACAGAAACGAGTTCGTCAATCCAACAAACTTGGACCAGCTGAAGCGTTACTACCCATAAACCCTATCTCAATGTCATTCGCAAAGTTTATAAAAAAAATGTCTTTTTTTTTATGAATTTTCAAAATTTTAAGCAAGTCAATAAGTTAGGATCATTTATCCTACCGTTGCAGATCTTGAATTAATAATCTTGATGTATTTCGAAAAATTGCAAAAAATACTTCTGAACTACGGAAGGTTTGATTCCATTAATTTTGGATACGTAGGCAACCCCTCAAAAAGGGTACAACCACTGCAATAACGAAAAGACGGGAACGGTATTCACTAATATGTCTTTTTATTATTTCAGAAGATACATCACAAAAAAAAAGAAACAAAATCACACCACAAAAATAGTAGTAATACTTAAATAATAAATTTAGGAGACTACTCGTACATTTTGCCCTTTCCCCTATCTTTCGGGTCACGTGGAGCCCGAGGCCGACGGGGCGGGGGCGAACTTTCCCTAATCACAACGGGGACTTCCTTTGCTCGAACCCGCTTCTTCGATTTTGGGTTTTCCATTCTTTGCACCGGTCCAAGCCGAGCCCTAACCGGCTCGGGAAGCCTGTCTCGAGGACCAAGTCGGTCCTTAGCAGCCAGTCTTGGCCCTAGTCTCCTTTCTAAGTCCGCCTGGGGGCTCACCTTCCCCCGTACACCCTTATTACTGGACCCTTCAGTCTGAGTCCTAGATCTCCTTTTCTGACCTGTCGAAGTAGCTCCCTCAGTAAAGAAGCTCCTATTGTCCTTAGCATGCTCCCGACGTAACAGGTCATAGGCCTCGTCAATTTTCAGGGCAGCTCGAGTTTTAGCTGAATCAGCTCGGGTCCATCTTACATAAGAATCGGTTACCCAGATCGAATGAGAATTTTTAAGAACAGGCCAAGTAGCTCGTGTATACCACCTTTGCATCCAGGTGTGACACATCACATCCGTCAGCTGAGTAGATTCACTCACAACGGCCTCGATTTCTGGGATTTTTTGCGCCCGACCATATTTCCTAAGTATGCGATCGGGAAAGAGGTGAATTGTTTGCCTAAAGGATAGGATTACCTGATATCTAGCCCTATCCCGAGATTCTAGACCAGTCTAAAGGTAAATTGGCCACCATGGCACGGCCCAACGGATCAACAGGCCTCCATGGAAAGATAACACCTCATCCCAATATTGTTGGGTATTGAAGCGAGAAAAGGCAATAGCTCGTCTCCTCGACATAACTTGCCTGGGTTGATATCGGCTCACATCTAAGGGAGGATCCAAGATCGATAACCTCTCAAACAGCCACAGCTGAAAAACCCAAAAAAAAAATCAAAATCGCAAAAATCGTCAAAATCACGAGAAAAAAAAAAACGTGAAAAGGCGTGAAAACCGAGAAGACCGCAGGAACCGGGAAAGTCGGAAAAAAAGCGCGCAAAACCGGAAAAATGGAAAAAGCCGGAAATTCAAAAAATAAAAAAAGGGCATACCTGTAGAAGCCGGGTACTCCCAGTCAGCCGGATTGACGGATCCCTCTTGCGATTATCCAAACCCTGGATAATCTCTCCTGTAATTAGCCAAGCCGGGCTGTGCTCCGTCTCCATCAGGTCAGCCACGGTGAAAAGTCTGACGTGGCCCATGCAAGATAACAAGTCCATATGCCCTTTGAAAGCATAAACATGGAGCATACAAAAGGTGAAGGCCCTACGGCTATGAACCGGCCTGACCCGGACATCATCTGGGTTCATGAACTTTTCAGCTAAATCGATCAGGGAAACGGTATCTCCTTCTAACATACGGGATACCTCCATATGGGAAAGCCCCAAAAATTCCCTTAACTTCCTCCTTGGGTCAGAAACTGAAAAAGGGATAGCAGGGCGAAGTATAGGATTCCATCCTCCTGTAGCAGCAATTTCCTCAGGAATAGGGCAAATCTCTCCTCGAGGAAAACTAAATACATGATAGGTATCATCCCAATAGGATAGGCAAGCATCCAAGAAGTGGCAGTCTACTTGCATCTGACGGATCACGGACAATTGGGTAACGCCATTCTGATTTAGGATAGCCCTATCGGCATCCCTAAAATATTTGGACCACTCGTGCAACATTCCGACTAATCGGTCGATTCCCATATTTGATTTGCTAAAAGAGAGAATAAATTTTTCAGGGCTTATTCTTTTCTTTAATTAAGGAATTGAGAGGATTATGAAAATTTATGAAGCAAGAAGGGGTATTTATAGCATAAAATATAAGTTCTCCTCCTCACCTTAGGATTCCCAATCCTAGAGCATCTAGCATAAAAGCCATTGTCCTAAGGCTTAGCTAAGTCATCCCGAGCATTCCTACTCCTTTTCAAAGTCAAAACAAAAATTCCCTAATTTTTCAAAGACTTTTTGCAAACTTAAAAAATTCAAACCTTTTCTCAAAATTTTTATTCCCCAGCACGAGTCATTTTTCCTACAAATGTTACATGCAAAATTTTGCAGCTTTGCATAAATACGTACAGGATGACTCGAGCAGGACCATGCGATTTGCATAACTCCCCAACGGCATTTAACAGGATGAGCCCACATACAGGCCCATTTTAAGTCTCATATGACGAGTTCAATTCCCCACGGAGTTATCATCAGCAGTTCAGGTACATTTCTAGCCCATGGCCGGCGGGCCCTCCACGCAGGTCTAATGGACCTTAAACGACCCGAACGGAAGCTGCCAGGTTTTAATCCTTGATTGACCTGGTGGCTACTCTGACTTTCGCCCTGTCCAAGCCTCAGTCAGAGTGGGGGCTCTGTAGACACCCACATTTTGACCGCCAGGTGTCTATAGTAGGTTCCAACAAACACCCGATGATGATCGGACGCTAACGTGCTTTAACGTACTCGGAAATGGGCTCGTAATGATGGACATTTGGCCTAGGCATTTTAAGGAGTACAAATCTCACAAAACCAACCTCAAATTCAGGCCCAGTGGGTCGTTTCGAGTCAAATAACACTAATTTGGGTCGAATCCGACACCGGGGGTAAAACCGTCTTTTAGCGACCGAGTCAAAACCCGGTCAAAGATATTTCCCGAAACTTGTAAGTCAACCGTGACACCTCACACGGTATATTCACGGTCCAACTCTACAAAATCAGCCATACACAAAATAATAAACAATTCCGTTTAAGGTAGAATTCGATCCCAAGTAGGAATCCTATCCGAGAACCGATTCAAGCACCCAACCGAGTGTAAACCACTCGGCCAAGTAGTATGAACCAGCCGGTTTTCCTCTTTTCTTCCCTCACAAGAAAACGAATTCTCGTTCTCCTCAGCTTCTTACCCAAGCGGTAATTCTAGCTCAAACAGGAATCCTATTCAAAAACCGATTCGAACACCTTACCGAGTGTGAAACACTCGGCCAAAACAAGAGCAAAACAGCCGAGATGCCTTTCTTCCTCCACAAGAAAGCGGAATTCTTATTTCCCTCAAATTCCCTCGTTTCCTATCCTGAGCGGTATTCAAACTCTCCTAAACCAAGGTCGGAAACTCCCTATAAATAGGACCTCCCATCCAACACTTTCAAGGACCGAAAAATATACAATTTACACACACGATTTTTTAGCAATAATTTTCTGTCATCCCGACACACATAATTCCTTAGCATCGAGAAACCGATAACACATCCAAAACCCGAAGGAAAACCGGCCCCAATACCCGAAACCTTCACCCGTCTAAACCATACCACCCTAACCCAACCAACGTTGCCTCGACGCTCCCGTGCCTAGCCACATTCCGACGAGCTCCGATCCGAGTCAAAAAAAGCATGTAGGTTGAGGGTGTAACCAAACCCGATTTCTTCCTTTCTCTCCTTCTCTCCTCTTCGTCCGTTTTGTTTTTTTACGGGTCAAGAGTCGATTTTTTTTATTTTCCTAATATCGTTATTAACGAAAAACTATTTTCATAACGAATATTCTTAAACATACGATATCGATTTTTCCATAATCGAATATCGTATCGAAAAGAATTATATTAAAACTTCGACGATACCAAAAATCGTTACATCGTTTTCATTTAAAATTCTTTTCTTTTACTTTTTGTTCAAAACAAACTATTTTACAAAACCTTTTCATTCATTCCGAATATTCGACATCGATTTCATAATCGGATATCGGGTACGACGAGTATCGAAAACATGAATCGAGTACAAATTAATCCATAGCTTGTACGCGATTCATCAAAATAACAATTTTCGAACAAAAAAATAAAAACCGGACAGACCCGTACGCGAGTCGCGCCGCGCCCGAGCGACTCGCGCACGAGCCTGAAACCCGGACTGTTTTTTTAACTTTTTCGTTCGTTTTATTATTTATTCTTCGATCGATTTCTAAAATTTACATCTTTTCTAAAACTATTCCAAGTATTCGATATTGATTTCGTAGTCAACTATCGAATATAAAGAATATCGAAAATATTAAGTCGAGTACAAATCATGCAATATTCATACGCGATTTAATAATAATATCGAGTTTTCGAAAACCGGCCCCGAAACAGGCCACCACGCGTCCCGCCGGCGTCCCGGGCGAGTCGCGCGGCCGGCTGTTATGCCGCGGCCTTTTCCGTCCTTTTTTTATTATTTTTCGAACATCGTTTTTTATACAAAACCGCTTCTTTTCAACAATATTTTTCAGATTTCGATTAATATTTATTTTCTCGATTTCGCATATTATTTTTCGCTATATTATTTACAAATCGATACTAACTCTTTTGTTCATCTTTTGTAGCAAATTCATCCTTTTTATTTCATTTGTTTTATTATACTAAAACGAATCTCACATGTTAAATTCAACTTTGACGTTAATCAATTTTCATGCATTAAATTGACTTAGCAACCCATTCAATTTTTCACATGCTTAGAAAACAATGTTTGCATAATCATTCATCGTATTACTAACGCGCGCATTAAAACGTCATTCGATATCCTAGTAGAGGCCGCTAATGTGCGGGCGGGGTTGGGTGTTCTTAGTGAACTTCCCAACACGTACCCTCACCCCTTACTCAGAACCGTGGTTTCCGGATGTCCGAAACCATTGGCAACGAGAGTCATTCAATATACGATTAACCGCTCCAGTCGGCATCTATATCGATATGCAAAAGGGACGAGCCCAATAAACTCTGACATCGGAAATGGGCCGTATTTTGTACACGGCCCACTACGACATAGAGTGGGCTCGAACGGTTCCGAATAACCATAAAATTCGGTGGCGACTCCGACTTCGATTTAAATTTCCATTTGACCATCTCATGGAGATTCATTCGCCTCCCCAAAACCCGCGCGTGGCCGCGTCGGGGTGGACCTATGTCATGTCCACAGAAGAGTAAGAATGTTAATAGGCGGCTCGTAAGACAAGACATACACATCAAATATCTCAGATTCACCCAAGGCTTATCATCGGGTATAGATTGCATAAAAGAAGAGTTAGAACTCCTAAGACTACTCAAAGGATCAATCTTACCGATCTCCGTGAAAGAATTATCACAATCCTCCCCACTAATCATAAGCTCAAACTAAGGGTCAAGAGAAATATAATCAAGACAATCAATAGGTGGAAGTGGGTCGTCCTCAATATAAGGGAAAAACTCAAATGTCTCTAAAATTGGTGTTTCAAAGAAATCATTCTTGCTATCCCATGTAGCCACACCTCTTCCACTCAAGGAATCGTCAAAAAGTGTATTCTTCTTTTCCTTTTCATTTTTCCTCTCAAGCTTAAGATCCTCTCTTTTGTTCAATTCTGTCTCCAAAACCTCATAATTGACATCAAATGACACTCTCTCAAAATCACACAAATCAAAATCCTTAATGTTATCCTCAATTAAAAGAGCATCATTCAGAGGATCCAAACACATGTTTTCCTCAAAAAACACACATTCTAGCTCACAGTCATTCATGGCGGTTTGGTGATCTTGAATAGATTGAACATTATACCCATCATCATCATCATCAATTATGTTCACAAGAGATGGAGATAGAACACTTACCTGGAGGTTCTTCATTACTTCCATAGGCGTACCCGATTGACTTTGTTGCTCTTGGCTTGCTAATTGGGCAATTTGATTGTCCAAGATTTCATAATGATCTAGCAATTGGCCAATTTGAGTATCTTGCTTTTGTCGAGCTTGCACGAATTGCGGAACCAAAGCATCGATTTCTGCCTTGTCATTTTTCCGCCTCAACTCTAATTCAGCACTATTACGGGCTAAATATTTAAGGATTTCCAATCGTTCCTCGTAAGAGATATGATTAAACATCCCTCCGCAATTTTCCTCAATTCTAGCCCGTGACTCATCATCAACACCATTATATATCATATGACACATATCCCGTATATCAACATTAAAGCCATTTTGAATAATGAAAGACTCAAGTCTATCCCAATAATTATGTAGTGACTCATGTTTGAATTGTGAGAAGTAAAAATTGGTCATAATGGTGAATGATAAAAAAAATTATATACAAAATAAAAAAAATATATACAAAAAATAACCTAGAACCTAAAAAAAGATCGATAAACAACTAAATAACACAGTCTCCCCGGCAACGGCGCCAAAATTTGACAGGGGTTAGTCATATCCCTAATCAAAGATACCCTAAGGACACCAACTAATGTAGATAGTGAAGTCAGGGGTCGAACCACAAGGAGACGTGATTTAGTTATCTATTTCTAAGAATTAGACTCTAGGTTATGGGTCACAATTGGGTTGGTTTTGGTAGGCTAATAACTAGATAAGACGGAATAACAATAAAGAGAAAGTCTAGGGTCTCAGGTTCACAACGAATATTACTCGGGTCAGGGAGTCAAACTAACAGGTCAATAATCGAACTACCTAAGGTGCAGGTCCGGTCGGTACACTACAACCTTTAGATCTAAACTTAACCTGCGGTCACTAGCATTAAGTCAGTCTACCCAAATTATCGTGGCCTAATTAGTTCTTAACCCGGTCGGCGAAAAGCCATAATTTGCTATGCTAATCAATTGAATTATGCATCAGACAATCAATCAGATTTAAGACGATAAACAAGCGATAGTTCATACGATTAGAAACAGATCAATTGACTATAACCCTAATAATACGCATCGATCTCTTTAAACCCTAGATAAAATCTAGCTACGCGTATTAATTATAATCGGACTAAAAAAAGACGAATTGCAATTAAAAATGACGAAAACGATACGAATTAATCTACGGAAGCAATAATAAATCTACACTATAAAACAATACGAAGAATAAATTAAGACGGAAATTAAAGTAGAAACTGAAATTGAAATTAAAATTAAAAGTATCTATACCAAATAATTCAAGATCTGAAAAGGGAAGGACGGAGTTCAATGTATCTCGCAAGGCAAACTAGACTAAGAAAACTAAAATAATGAAAAGTGTGCAGAAGAAGGTAAGAGAAAAGATAAAGATGTCTCAAACAAGAGTCAGACAACTGATATATAAAGAGTATCAGTTGGACTCAAAAGCAGGCCCAAAACTCTAAGTCGAAATAAGAATGACGCGCGGCCCAAACTGGATGCACTCGATCGAGGCAGAGAGCTTCACGGAGTGGCACTCGATCGAGTGCAGTAGGACACTCGATCGAGTAGTGCTGTAGGTCACAACATCGCACACTCGACTTCAAACGACTGCCATTTCCTCGTTACTTGTTCAAATCGGAAGTGCAACGTACCTTTGGAAAGCTAAGAGAAACTGCTTTCCAACGCCACTGGAATAATCCAGATTGAAGTTGTAGAATGAAAGTTATGGACGTTTGAAGTTGACCCTTGTGTAGGCGATCATTATCTCATCTCGTTTTGTGTCTTTTCCTTCTTTTGTCTTTGTTTCTTCGTGTATTCCGCATCTTCTTCCTTTGTTTCCGTGCTTAGATGCGAATTCTTCAATTATCGATTCCGCAATGCTCTGATTAGCTCCAAATGCATCCAAATCTACAAAATACACATAAATACGGAAGTATCGACATTCAAAGTATATATTGCAACATTATTAACGAGTTAAGCACAAAACCCGAGATAAAACTAATAATTAGGGGATGAAAATATGTATATAAATAACACTCATCAGCACTCGACCGAGTGCCCTCATAAAAAGCCCCCTGTTCGTTTCCAGAGGTACCACTCGATCGAGTGACCCCTAAGCACTCGGTCGAGTGCCCTTTGGCCGACGCCTGTTTCGTCCTGGGAACTCATATTTTCGCTTCCTTTTTTTCCAGATTTGGCTATTTGAGAGGTTCTCAGTGATAGATCCTCCACTTCGCGAGCAACTATCGTCATAATCAGGTGATGACAAGAAGGCGGGCTATAGACTTTTCTCGCCAGATTACTCAGAAGTATTGGGATGAGGTGTTGTCTTTTCACAACGGTCCGTTGATTCGATGGGTAGTGCTGTGGTGGCCCATCTATGTTTGGACAGGCTTGGACCCGAGGGACAAGGCCCGCTATCAGGTAATCTTGTCTTTCAGGCAAACAGTTCATCTCTACCCGGATCGCATACTAAGGCAGTATGGTTGGACCCAAAGAATCCCAGAAGTTGAAGCAGTTGTGAGTGAATCTACCTAACTGACGGATGTAATGTGCGACACTTGGATGCAAAGATGGTATACCCGGCATACTTGGCCCATCCCCAAATCTCTTAATTCAATCTGGGTTTCAGATTCTTATGTGAAGTGGACCAAAGCTAATTCCGCAAAGGCTTGAGCTGCTTTGAAGGTTGATGAGGCTTTTGACCTGCTGCGAAGGGAACAAGTCAAAGATAACAGGGGCTTTTTGATGAGGGCGACACTCCGGCTACCCTAGTCCGTCTTATTTCAGGTCAAAAGAAGAAGACTATGACTCAAGGCGAATGGTCTAGTGCTAGAGGTACACGGGGGAAGGTGAGCCCCCAGACTTACTTGGAAAGGAGACTTGGCCCAAGACTGGCCGTGCAGGACCGACTTGGCCCACGAGACAGACTACCCGAGCACATACGGGCTAGACTTGGACCGATGACAATGGCTGAAGACCCGTTGTCGAAGAAACGGGTTCGAGCTAAGGAGGTTCCCCTTGTGATTCGGGAACGCTCGCTCCCGCCCCGGCGAGATCGAGCTCCACGCGACCCAAAGGATAGGGGAAAGGGCAAAATGCACGAACACTAGCCTCCTTAGTTTTATTATTTAAATATTACTACTATTTTTTTTTTGTGTGGTGTAATTTTGGATTTCCCGAGCCTATCGGGTTTTTAGTAAAAGACATATTAGTGAATACCGTTCTTGTCTTTTCGTTCATTGCAGTGGTTGTACCCTTTTGAGGGGTTGCCTACGTATCCACAATTAGCGGAATCAAACCAAACGTAGTTCAGGCATGAGTTTTTTTTTGCAATTTTTTCGAAATACACCAAGACTATTAGTTCAAGATGTGCGACAGTAGGATGAATAATCCCAGCTCATTGACTTGTCTATAATTTTTGAAAAATTATAAAAAGACAAATTTTTATAAACACTACAACAAATTGACACTTGCGCCACGAATTATGCCACGGGAATATGTTATTTGTGGCTAAATTTTACCTAGCCACGGGAAAAATTTGATTCACTACCTGGTAAAAAAATTATGCCACGGGAAAATTTTTCCCGTGGCAAAAGTTCACTTGCGCCACGAATTTTATTAAAGTCGTGGCCAATAATCACTCTTGCCACGAAAGATGCCACACTCGTGGCAAAAATATATTTAGCCACGAATTTGTTCAGTGGCAAATATTATTTAGCCACGATATAATTAACTTCCGTGGCGAAATTTTTTTTTAGCCACAGATTTAATAAATACATGTGGCTAATGGTTGTCCAAACTTTAATCAAATTACTTTCAAGTTAAGCTGAGTGTCAAATATTGATCTTAAAAAATTCATTAAAAATTCAAAGTTAAAGATAATATGAAAAAAAAATTATTAAATTTGAAAATGATTTATTAATAAAAAAAAATTGGTATTATTTTATTTATTTTTAAGAAAAAAAATTATTTTTTTGTAAAATTAAATACAAGAAAACTTTGGTTGTCTAATTTGTTGATTTTTTACTAATCATCATTTTTGAAGTAATTGATTTCTCTTAATTTGACAATATGTTTTATTAAAATTCTATAATCTTAAGTACTCCCTCCTAGTTCTTTTGATCTTCCCTCTTTTTATGGCACAAAAATTAAGAAGGGAATAAAGAATTGATTAAAGTAAGAAAATGTGGGGTATAAAGTAGAAATATGGTGGGTTTTGTGAGTAAAGGAAAGAATAAAGAAATGAAGGAAGAATAAAGAAATGATTAAAGTACAACCCAAAAATAGAAAGAGGGAAGATTGTTGAACTAGTGCCAAAAAAGAAAGATGGAAGATAAAAAAAAGTAGGAGGAAGTATGACTTTTGAAAGATAACTAACGTTTACATAGTATAATATATGCTAGCTAAAATGCGGCGTACATAGCATATCAAGTAAAATAAGTATGTGATTGATCATCCATCATTGAGACGTCTAATATTATTTAAGACTCTTTCATTTCTACCGCTTAATTAATTAATTTTTTCACATGTAATACACTTTTTTTTAATTAAAGACAAAAAAACTTAAAAAGAAAGTGACTGAGCATGTTTTTTTTCCAAATTATTGATTTTCTTTCAATATTTTCAGTGTGAAAAAAACCGCTTTATTAAACTCGTATTTAAGAATTCTAATCGGTCTATATTCTTTATGGAATTAACTTTGACTGCGAAAACAATAATTATTTTTGTAAATTAATTGTCTTTCAAGTTGTTTGGTTTGGAAGAAAGATTAATGTATTAGAAAGTTGTGCCTAAGTTCAATAACCAGTCAAAATAAATTTTCAAAAAAAGAGAGGTATAAGTTAGAAAATAAAATAATTAACAAATACAAGTAAGAAAATCTAATAATTAAGGACTAATAGTGAGAAAATCCAAAATTAATTTATCGTCAACAGTTTAATTCAATAACTGTTCTGTAATATTATTTGGAAGATATTTTTAAAAACACGAATTTAAAATAAAATTTACTTAATAAAAAATAAAATTCGGGTAAAACTTGAAGTTGGCAAGAGGGAACTCAATGAGGATAAAAAAACTGATGAAATAAAATAACGACCGATAACGAAAAGAAAAAACATATCGAAACAACTAGCAATAAAAGAACGTGAAAAATAGAAACTAAAATAAAAATATCGATAAATTAATGAAATCATGAGTCCGAAAATCAACTTCGAAACTCTTTTTTTTTCCGGAATAATAATTTTTTAATCATAATATGTAAATCATTGAAGAAAAAAAATAATTACTCAAAAGTAAATGTAATTTGTGAAAAAAGCGTCACTTTAAAAGAATTCAAACCAATGATTATGTCAATAAAGTTCAATTTCATTTCTGGTAGCAGGGCATAAGAACTCCACAGTTAAGCGTGGATGGGTGACCTCCTGGGAAGCATCTTCGATGCGTATGGTTAAATTAAATAATATTGGAATGACTAGCTAGTATCTATTTCAGATGTGACTACTATAGGGGTAGAGAATTTTTACGGTTATTAATTAATTTAATTTATTATATATTTTGTCACCGGAATAAATGTTTCGCCACAAACGTAATTAGCCACGAGATAATTCGTGGCAAAAAAGTAATTCTAGCCACGGGAGACTCCGTGGCAATAAAATCAATACTTGCCACGCTTTTTTTTTCTTGTGGTCATTTGTTTGCCACGGCCACTTGCGCCACGGATGGTCTTTTCGTGGCAAAGTACTTTAGCCACGAAAATTTAGCACTTTTGCCACGAATTCAGTCGTGGCCCAAGTGCTCATTTGTAGTAGTGAAACTTTTGCAAATGACATTGAGATAAGGTTTATGGGTAATAGCGCTTCAACTGCTCCAAGTTGATTGGGTTGACGAATTCGTTCCCGTCCAAGTCTGTCAGCATTACCGCTCCTCCCGATAGGACCTTCTTTACCAAATACGGCCCGGCCCAATTGGGTTTGAATTTTCCTCTTGGGTCAACCGGTAGTAGGGCCCGTACGGACTTTAGAACTAGATCCCCTTCCTTGATATTTCTGGGCCTAACTATTTTGTTGAAAGCCCGTCGGATCCTCTTTTGATATATTTGGATATTGTTGAGGGCCCAAGATCGCCGTTCGTGCAAAAGAATTAGCGAATCGTATTGGGCTTGGACCCAATCTGCTTCTGGTACTTGGCTTTCAAGTAAAATCCTGAGGGATGGTACTTCTTGCTCGACCGGTTGGACCGCCTCCATTCCGTATGTCAAGTAATACGGGGTAGCTCCGGTTGCGGTGCGAACTGACGTCCGATACCCCCAAAGGGCAAAAGGTATTTTATCGGGTCAATCCCGGTAATTCTCAGTCATCTTTTTAAGTATGGTGACAATTCTTTTATTGGCCGCTCCTACCGCTCCGTTTGTTTGGGGACGGTAAGGCGAGGATGTATGCCTTTGAATTTTATATTTTGCTAGCAATGCAGCAGTTTCAGGTTTAAAATGGGTCCCGTGATCACTAATAAATTCGTGTTGGATCCCGTATCGGCATATGATCTTGTTTTGGATGAATTTGGCAACATGCTTGGCATTCAAGATCGGTATGACTCGGCTTCGACCCACTTGGTGAAATAGTCGATGGCCACTAAGATGAAACAGTGACCTCCCGTCCCGGATGGGTTGACTTTTCCAATTATGTCAATACCCCATGTTGAAAATAGCCATGGTGATGTCATGGTATATAATAGGGAAGACGGCATGTGTTGTACATTAGCAAAGATCTGGCAATTATGGCAGTGTTTGACATATAATTGGCAGCCCGTTTCCATGGTGTCCCGGTAATACCCAAGTCTCATGATTTTCCAGGCTAACATATGGGCATTCATATGTGGGCCATTTTCACCATCGTGTACCTCAGACATAACCTTTTCGGCCTGCACTTTATCGATACACAGGAGGAGAGCCCCCTGCGCGGTCTTCTTGTATAACTGTCCGTCGTCCGTACGAACAAATTGGGTAGCCAATCTTTGCAGGGCTTTCTTGGCCCGGTTTTCAGTTCCCGGAGGATACTCTCCCAATGTCAAGTAAGTTAGGACAGCCTGATACCAAGGTTCCGGGTCGGTTATCTCGATGTCTTGGATAGCGTGGATGTGAGCCGGCTCGGACCGTCTTTCGACGCAGATCGGCATGCTAGTTAGATGTTCCGGTATATTTAGCAGGGATGGTAATTTGGAAAGTGCATCTGCAAATTGATTCTCCTCTCGGGGTAAATAGATATATTCCACCCTTTGGAATTGTTTCTCAAGAACCCTTACCCGCGCTTGGTAAGCCACGAGATTGGCGTTCCGAGTTTTCCATTTTTGGAGAGCTTGATTGATGACTAGGGATGAGTCACCGTGGACCCGGAGGTTTGTTACTCCTAAATCTGCGGCGGCTTGTAACCCGTGAATGCATGCTTCATACTCGGCGGCGTTGTTAGTCACATCAAAGTCCAATTTGATGGATAACGGTGTATGCTCTCCTTTCGGTGATATTAATAGAATGCCGACTCCGAATCCTCGAAAGTTGGACGCCCCATCAAAATACAAATCATGTTTCGGTAGTATGGAATATGTCTTCATCTGGAAAAGCCCAAGTGTCGGCATGCCCTTCTTCAGATATCGGGCTATCGGCGAGGAACTCGGCTACTACCCGGCCTTTGATGGCTTTTAATGGTACAAACTTGAGGTCGAACTTAGCTAACATCAAAGTCCATCTGGATATCCTGCCATTGAGGATGGGCTTCTCGAATAGGTACTTGATAGGATCCATTTTGGATAACACATGTACCTCGTGACTGAGCATGTAATGTCAGAGCTTTTTAGTGGCCCAAACCAAAGCTAGGCACGTTTTCTCGAGCAATGTATACTTGCATTCGTATTCTAGGAACTTTTTACTTATATAGTAAATATCTCGTTCTTCTGAATCGACTGTCTGGGCCAGCATAGCCCCCATGGCTGTCTCGGTCGTTGTTAGATATAACGACAAAGGCAAACCGGGTTGTGGTGGCATTAATACCGGCGGTGCAGACAGGATTTCCTTGATTTTATCGAAAGCCGCTTGACATTTGTCGTCCCATAGTACGCGTTCTCCGATCTTCAGTTTTTTGAAAATGGGTTCACATACCATGGTTAATCTTGAAATGAATCGGCTGATATATTGGACTTTCCCGAGAAACCCCCTTATTTCTTTTTCGGTTTTGGGTGGCTGTATCTCGGTAATGGCCTTGATTTTAGCTGGGTCGACCTCGATGCCGCGTTGGCTAACGATATGGCCCAGTAATTTGCCTGATGTTACCCCGAAACTGCATTTTTGAGGGTTTAGCCTCATGTTGTATTTTCGTAGCCGGGTAAAGAATTTTCTTAGGGCCGCAATGTGCCCACTTCGGTCTTTGGATTTCACGATCATGTCGTCCACATAAACCTCCACTTCTTTATGCATCATGTCATGTAATAGGGTTGTGGCGGTTCGTTGATAAGTGGCCCCGGCGTTGATGAGCCCAAATGGAATAACGGTGTAACAGTAAGTACCCCAAGGTGTAATGAATGTGACATACACCCGCTATTTTATTAAAATAAAACCGACTTTTGTTACAATTATATTGTAACTCTGTACTATATTTCGTCAATTTCGATATCAATTCCTATCTCGTTTATATCAACCCGTAAATTATTTTGGACCCGAATCGAGTTCAATATTAAGTCTTTTGGAGCTAGTCGATTTTGGTGACTTTTGTTTACTCTTTATAATATTATTAATATTGGTTAATCTATCTTCTTTTTAGTTAGTTAGCTAACTACTCTCCTACTCCTACTCCAACTTTTATGTGAGTTAGCTTGGAGGTGAGTTGGAAAACAAACTCTAACTCCCTTTTCTTGTGGTGTACGTACGTGCATAAGTTGATAATCAACTATAATACAACATCTCCTCTACATATCATCACATATATACCTTCATTCATAGTATTCATTTTGTTCCTACGTAAGCTAGTTTACCTTTCTTTTACCCTTCACAAAAGACGTGACCTCGTTGCTGATCTAACAAGTTTATCCTCTTGTTCTCTCCAAAACCGTTCTCCGCTCTTGCTTCTTGTCCTCCGTCGTTCCGTTCTAAACTCAGGGTAATTCAATTACTCATAATCCGCGTAGTTATTAATTTGTAGAATAGATTTTATATGGTCATAACACAATTTATGTGTACTGTTTTGTAGGCTATTTGGAGGATCCCGAGGCGAACGAGTATATTGTCGATTCAGATCTTGAAGACTAACAAGGTAACAATGATGACACGACTCGGTATTGCGTGATATATATGTCTTAGTTGCTTGTAGTAATGTTAAAAATCATATTTTTACTATTAGACTTGTTTTACTACGAAGTATATTATTATGATAATAGTTTTAATCGATTTCTCACATGTTTCTATCGTTTTTAATGTTACAAATCACTTGCTTAAATTTATCGTGCTTCAAATCTACTAAAATTATTATAAGGTCGAAACTAAAACATTCAAATAATAATTCATCACTTAATTTTTGTGATTTTTGATATGAATTACCAAATTGGAAGTTTTATTGTTTTTAACATAATTACAGCATGTTTCAGAATCGATTAGTGTTTTTGTACGATTTATTACTCATGTTTACAGATCTTATTTTCGATAAGTTTGAAAAGAGACTAATGTTTTGTTTAAGTCTATTATATGTCTGTTAAATTTCGTAAATTAATTCCTAGTAGTTTCGTCACAATAAATCGTTTATGAAACTATGACGGATTAGTTCGAGAATCTGTCAGTTATTGAAAAACCTAATTTAAAACCTATGATAAAATTTTTATTTTAATTTCGGTAAATTACTTACATTACATTTAAAGAGTCTAGTTAATGTTTCCATTTGGATTTGTTTCAAAATAAATTTTTAAACATGTTCTATTAAAGGAATACGATCGGGTAACAAATTCTGTCAGTTTACAAAACTACGAATAAAAGCCGCCATTAATTTAATAATTTCAATTTTATCCAGGAACAAAAGTTGTCGTTAAGCTTCTAAAGGTTTCAACCTCACTGATCTTATACCGTTTTGATTTTTAACGATTTAATTATGAATTTTATAGTAAGACAGTGCAAATCTGAAAAATCTGTAAATTTGTAATCTATTACTTTTAATTACTTAAACTCCAACCTTTTGAGAAATAATTATGATTTTTACTTTCTTTGACTTTTAATCATTAATTATACATTTATTTAAATGTTTATGTCTCAAGGCCTAATATTAAATATTTTATATAACTCATATGTTAAACGATTTCTAATTATAATAATACCTATTTTGGAAATAAAGTTACTATTTGAAGAAAGTTTCTATCTTTGGAAAGTTACTATTTTGGGAATATTTAAGATATCTTCGGATAAAATATTTATTGGTTTGAATATGGAATAATCTTGGAAATGAGAATGTACAGTATATAAGTCTAGGATATGTTGGTTGTTACCATTAGCTATATGGTCAGTGTATTTGCGTCAGGCATACATTGATTGTCGAACTGGGTATCGTTTATGCTCAGGAGTCATGCGCATGTACTTAGGCTAGGATCTCGCTGAACGCAGTCCTATTATAGTTTGAGTTGTCTGGTGAGAGGGCTTATGAGTTGCTTCGTGGGCACTGAGTTACACTTCGGTGTTGTTTGACATATCTCTAGTAGTAAAAGCTGTACTTATCATCGGTTTTATATTCCATTATTCGTTTTGATGCCGTTAGGCTGCTGAATTGTTTTCTGGTTTTGAATCTATTTTTATATATATAATGTTTTGAGTTTAATCTATTTTCTTATATTATGCTTCTATTGCTTATATATTATGTAATATGGCAGGGAGAACTGCCTGAGTTGCTCCCCACTGAATTGTGGCTATTATGTTTAACATGACAGGTTATCTGTTTTGCGGGATCGGGTCTAAGCTAGCGAGTAGTCATGATCCTACTCATTTATATTATTTTTAATGTTGTTTCTATGGATTGTTTTACCGGATTTTGGAAGTTTTATTTTCGCTCTTTTTAGAAAAAGTGGCATTTGTTTCAGACTTACCTTTTGATCATATTATAATCTATTAGACATCAATGTGTTTCAATCCCATCGACAGTGATTCCGCCACTGTTTTGCATTAGATTTTCTAGGGGATTACAGTTGGTATCAGAGCATCACTGCTCCCGACGCTTACACTTGATCTTAGGCAAAATATTAATAAATAGATGAGAAAATAATAAATCACTTAGTAACAGAAGGGTAGAAACCAAATAAGGACTTGTTTGGTAGCCTGTTTGCTCTTGATAACTCAATGATTAGCATTGATTAAATGATTACTTGTTTTTGTTCCCGAAGAAGATGGCTGGACGTGGACGTGGACGTGAGGCTGCAAACCAGGATGAGATTAACCTCGCTGTTCTCAACTCGCTGAACACATTGATGGAGAGGACCCAACACTTGGGCCATGGGCAACGTCCTTTCAGTTTCTCTAAAGCGGCAACGGAAATGGCTAAGAGCAAGCTGACCTTCTATAATGGTGCTGTTGATCCTGAGAAGATGACGCTCTGGACACGTCAGATGGAGCGCCAGTTCGAGACTCACGAGGTACCGGCACAACACAAGGTAGGCTTGGCAGTTCATTACTTGGAGGGTGAGGCCGACCGCTGGTGGATTTTTGTTGGACCAAATGCTCTCCTTACTCCTGGATTTGGGTGGCAACAATTCAAAACCTTGCTGGAAACAAGATTCTATCCTGAGGAGCTGAAGCACAGAAAGCTGTTGGATTTCACATCACTTGAGCAGGGTTCAAAGTTGAAGGTGCAAGAGTATATAGACCTATTTCATGAGCTAAGCCACTACGCCACAGAGTTGCTACCAAACGAGGCTCAAAGAGTGTTCTTCTTTAGGAAAGGTTTGAGACCAGACATTGCTCACACTATTCCCCGCGAAGCTGATACAGTAGAGAAGATATACAATGCTGCATTATGGGCTGAGAAGTCCCTAGAACGAATGCAGAACGCTGCTGCTCCTGTTTCTTCTGGCTATAAAAGGCCTTTCACTTCTTCTTATTATTCTAATGCTGGTTCTGCTAAGCGGTTCCAGCCAAGTGGAGGTCTGTCCACATCTTTTCTTCTTAATCCTTCTTTTCTCCCCTCATTTGTGTTAGTATTTGTTACTAACTATCTCTCACAGGTGCTGATTCTAAGAAACCGTTTACCCCGGGGCGTTTTGAGAAGAAGGATATGACCTGCTACCGATGCAAGAAGGCTTTCCACCCAGGAAAGAACTGTGATGGATCGTGATTACATGCTATGTCTGCAAGGAGGTTGGACACAAGGCAAACCAGTGTCCTAAGAAGACAGCCGAAACTACTGCTAATGCTACTGCCTCTGGTGCTGTGGTTGCTCCCCGTCGTAAAGGCCGTTCGTTTTTGATGAGTCGAGCTGAAGCTGAGGCAAATCCCGATGTTGTTACGGGTATGTTTTTGATTTCTGGTTTTTGAGCTTCTATCCTGTTCGATACTGGTGCATCTGTGTCTGTTATATCTCCTAGTCTTGCTGTCAAAGCTTCTTTAGTATCCAGCCCAGCTGAATCTATCTCTATATCCTTACCTTCTAGAGAAATCCTTTCATCTGCAAAGGCATATGTGGATGTCCCTCTCTTGTTAGCTGATGTGGTATTCCCTACTACATTACTCGAATTTCCTCTGGCTGAGTTCGACGTAATCCTCGGTATGGATTGGTTGGCTCATTATGATGCTATATTCCTATGTCGAGACCCGAAAATATCTTTGAAAGGTCCTGATGGTGCTCGTGTCACGTATCGAGGTGGTAGACGTCAAGAGGGTATTAAGATTATATCCGCTATGAAGATGCTGAGTTTACAGAGGAAGGGTTGTCAAGTATTCCTATGCTCTGTGACTAAAACTCTGGAGCTACCTAAACTTGAAGAGGTACGCATTGTGAGTGAATACCCCGATGTGTTTCTTGAAGAATTACCTGGTATTCCCCCAGAGCAAGATGTTGAATTCACCATCGAACTCGTGCCAGGTACTGGACCAATTGCTAAAGCTCCCTATAGAATGGCTCCTGCTGAATTGCAAGAATTGCGCAAACAGCTCGATGAAATGATTGAGAAGGACTTTATTCGTCCTAGTTCTTCCCCGTGGGGTGCTCCTGTACTGTTTGTAAAGAAGAAAGACGGTACTATGAGGTTATGTATTGACTACCGAGAGCTCAATCGGGTTACAGTCAAGAACAAGTATCCTTTGCCTTGAATTGATGATCTGTTCGACCAGTTGAAAGGTGCTTCTGTGTTTTCCAAAATCGATTTAAGGTCTGGTTATCATCAGATCCCAGTTCGAGAGTCGGATATTCCTAAAACCGCTTTTAGCTCGAGGTACGGCCACTACGAATTCAAAGTAATGCCATTTGGACTAACCAATGCCCCTGCTGTCTTTAAGGATCAAATGAATCGCACATTCCGTGAGTATTTGGATAAGTGTGTCGTTGTCTTTATTGATGACATCCTGATTTATTCCAAGTCTGAGGATGAGCACATTGAGCATTTAAGAATCGTCCTAGGCATCCTAAGGAGTGAAAAGTGGTTTGCTAAATTCTCTAAGTGCGAGTTCTGGCTACATGAAGTTGCCTTTTTAGGTCATGTAGTCACGAAAGACGGTATCAAGGTCGATCTAGCTAAGATTTCGACCATTGCTGATTGGAATAGCCCCTCTGATGTCGGTGAGATCCGTAGTTTCTTGGGCCTTGCAGACTATTACAAGAGATTTGTGCAAGATTTCTCTAAGATAGCTCGTCCAATGACTCAGTTATTGAAGAAGGAATCCAAGTTTATTTGGTCTGAAGACTGTGAAGATGCATTTCTCGAGATTAAAAAGAGACTCACTTATGCTCCAGTTTTAACCCTACCGGAGGAAGGTGTTGGTTTTGAAGTATTCTGTGATGCTTCCAAGTTTGGTTTGGGTTGTGTCCTTATGAAGGGTGGTAAGGTGATCGCTTATGCCTCCCGACAATTGAAAGTTCATGAGGTGAATTACTCTACTCACGATTTGCAGTTGGCTGCTGTTGTACATGCTCTCAAGATTTGGAGACATTACCTATATGGAGTGAAGTGCAAGGTGCATACCGACCATAAGAGCCTACGATATCTCTTTACGCAGAAAGATTTAAATGCGAGACAGAGACGTTGGGTGGAATTGGCCAGTGACTATGATTTGGAACTGGTGTACTACGAGGGGAAGGCTAATGTTGTGGCAGATGCCTTAAGCAGAAAGAATATTCATGCCCTTGTTTCACATCCTTGTCTACCTGAAGAGTTGGCTCGTAAGTTTGACAAGCTCACAATAGGTGTGGAGATGGACGGTGATGATGAGTGTGTTAGTGCCCTGGTTGCTGAACCTGCTTTATTCCGAGAGATCCGTGAGAAGCAGTTGTCGGACTCATTTATTGCTGGTATTCGAACCAAGATGGGTCTAGGTAAGGCCACTAACTTCGTTGAAGATTCAAATGGTGCTTTGAAGTTCAAGGATCGTTGGGTCATTCCTGCTGATGAGGAATTAAGGAAGCAGATTCTAGATGAAGCTCATAAGACTCCTTATTCTGTGCATCCTGGAGGTGATAAGATGTACAAGGACCTGAAGCTGCAGTTTTGGTGGCCATATATGAGAGACGATATTGCTACCTATGTAAGTAAGTGTTTAACTTGTTAACAGGTGAAGTTTGAGCATAAGAGACCGGGTGGTTTGCTACAACCATTACCTGTGCCTGAATGGAAATGGCAGTGTATCGCGATGGACTTTGTTATGGCAATGCCTAGAACCGTAAATGGAAGAAACGGTATTTGGGTAATAGTTGATCGTTTGACCAAGTGTGCACGCTTTGTTCCTATTCGTGATACCTGGAATTTGGAAAGACTTGCTGAAGTTTATGTCGCTGAGGTGGTTCGACATCATGGTGTGCCATTAGAAATCGTGTCTGATCGAGACCCGAGATTCTGTTCTAAGTTCTGGAAGGCTTTACAGAGTGCTTTGGGAAGTCAGCTGTTGATGAGTACTGCTTTTCATGCTGCGACAGACGGCCAATCCGAGAGAACTATTCAGACTTTGGAGGATATGCTCCGTGCTTGTGCCCTGGATTTTCAAGGTAGCTGGGACCGACATTTACCGTTGGTAGAGTTCTCCTACAACAATAGTTATCATGCTTCTACCAAGATGGCTCCGTTCGAAGCACTTTATGGTCGAAAGTGTCGTAGTCCCATGTGTTGGGATGAACCTCGAGAAGTGAAAACTTTAGGACCTGATTTCTTAGTCGAGACTGTGGATACAGTGCAGTTAATTCGTTCTAGGATGAAGGCTGCTCAAGATCGTCAAAAGTCTTATGCTGATATGCGTCGAAGACCCCTTGAGTTTGAAGTTGGTGACCTAGTATTTTTGAAAGTCTCGCCGATGAAAGGTGTGAAGAGATTTGGGATAAAGGGTAAGCTTAACCCTAAGTTTGTTGGACCATATCCCATAGTAGAGAAAATCGGTGTGGTGGCATATAAGCTGGAATTGCCTGCTTCTATGGGAAAGGTGCATGATGTGTTCCATGTCTCTCAGTTGCGTGGATACGTTAGTGATCCCGAACATGTGCTGAAACCTGAGGTCCTCGAGTTAGAACTAGATTTGACTTATGAGGTGAGACCTATTCGTTTCACCGATAGAAAGGAGAAGCGACTAAGAAATAAGGTTGTTCCCTTGGTGAAAGTTCTATGGAGGTGTAATCGCTTTGAGGAGGATACTTGGGAGACCGAATCTTCAATGTTATCCAAACATCCCCATCTGTTTGAGTAAGGTATACTCATTTCCTTTCCGCTCTCTTTTCGTTCCTACAAGTTTCGGGGACGAAACTTTTTTTTAGTGGGGAAGGTTGTAACACCCGCTATTTTATTAAAATAAAACCGACTTTTGTTACAATTATATTGTAACTCTGTACTATATTCCGTCAATTTCGATATTAAGTCCTATCTCGTTTATATCAACCCGTAAATTATTTTGGACCCGAATCGAGTCCAATATTAAGTCTTTTGGAGCTAGTCGATTTTGGTGACTTTTGTTTACTCTTTATAATATTATTAATCTTGGTTAATCTATCTTCTTTTTAGTTAGTTAGCTAACTACTCTCCTACTCCTACTCCAACTTTTATGTGAGTTAGCTTGGAGGTGAGTTGGAAAACAAACTCTAACTCCCTTTTCTTGTGGTGTACGTTCGTGCATAAGTTGATAATCAACTATAATACAACATCTCCTCTACATATCATTACATATACACCTTCATTCATAGTATTCATTTTGTTCCTACGTAAGCTAGTTTACCTTTCTTTTACCCTTCACAAAAGACGTGACCTCGTTGCTGATCTAACAAGTTTATCCTCTTGTTCTCTCCAAAACCGTTCTCCGCTCTTGCTTCTTGTCCTCCGTCGTTCCGTTCTAAACTCAGGGTAATTCAATTACTCTTAATCCGCGTAGTTATTAATTTGTAGAATAGATTTTATATGGTCGTAACACCATATATGTGTACTGTTTTGTAGGCTATTTGGAGGATCCCGAGGCGGACGAGTATATTGTCGATTCAGATCTTGAAGACTAACAAGGTAACAATGATGGCACGACTCAGTATTGCGTGATATATATGTCGTAGTTGCTTGTAGTAATGTTAAAAATCATATTTTTACTATTAGACTTGTTTTACTACGAAGTATATTATTATGATAATAGTTTTAATCGATTTCTCACATGTTTCTATCGTTTTTAATGTTACAAATCACTTGCTTAATTTTATCGTGCTTCAAATCTACTAAAATTATTATAAGGTCGAGACTAAAACATTCAAATAATAATTTATCACTTAATTTTCGTGATTTTTGATATGAATTACCAAATTGGAAGTTTTATTGTTTTTAACATAATTACAGCATGTTTCAGAATCGATTAATATTTTTGTACGATTTATTACTCATGTTTAAAAATCTTATTTTCGAAAAGTTGGAAAATAGACTAATGTTTATTTTAAGTCTATTATATTTCTGTTAAACTTCGTAAATTAATTCCAAGTATGTTCGTCACAATAAATCGTTTATGAAACTATGACGGATTAGTTCGAGAATCTGTCAGTTATTGAAAAACCTAATTTAAAACCTATGATAAAATTTTAATTTAATTTAGCTAAATTAAGTACATTACATTTAAAGAATCTAGTTAATGTTTCCATTTGGATTTGTTTCAAAATAAACTTTTAAACATGTTTTATTAAAGAAATACGATCGAGTGACAGATTCTGTCAGTTTACAAAACTACGAATAAAAACCGCCTTTAATTTAATAATTTCAATTTTATCCAGAAACAAAATTTGTCGTTAAGCTTCTAAAGGTTTCAACCTCACTGATCTTATACCGTTTTGATTTTTAACGATTTAATTATGAATTTTATAGTAAGACAGTGCAAATCTGAACAATTTGTAAATTTGTGTGGACATGACATAGGTCCACCCCGACGCGGCCACGCGCGGGTTTTGGGGAGGCGAATGAATCTCCATGAGATGGTCAAATGGAAATTTAAATCGAAGTTGGAGTCGCCACCGAATTTTATGGTTATTCGGAACCGTTCGAGCCCACTCTATGTCGTAGTGGGCCGTGTAAAAAATACGGCCCATTTCCGATGTCAGAGTTTATTGGGCTCGTCCCTTTGCAGTTCGATATAGATGCCGACTTGAGCGGTTAATCGTATATTGAATGACTCTCGTTGCCAATGGTTTCGGACATCCGGAAACCACGGTTCTGAGTAAGGGGTGAGGGTACGTGTTGGGAAGCTCACTAAGAACACCCAACCCCGCCCGCACATTAGCGGCCTTTACTAGGATATCGAATGACGTTTTAATGCGCGCGTTAGTAATACGATGAATGATATGCAAACATTGTTTTCCTAAGCATGTGAGGAATTGAATGGGTTGCTAAGTCGGTTTAATGCATGAAAAATTAATTAACGTCAAAGTTGAATTTAGCATGTGAGATTCGTTTTAGTATAATAAAACAAACGAAATAAAAAGGATGAACTTGCTACAAAAGATGAACAAACGAGTTAGTATCGATTTGTAAATAATAATAGCAAGAAATAAATATGCGAAATCGAGAAAATAAATATTAATCGAAATCTGAAAAATATTGCTGAAAAGACGTTGTTTTGTATAAAAAACGATGTTCGAAAAAAAAAAGAACGAAAAGGGGCGTCGGGACAGCCGGCCGCGCGGCTCGCCCGGGATGCCGGCGGGTCGCGCGTCGGGCTGGTTTTGGACGCGGTTTTCTGAAAATTCGATTTATTAAATCGCGTACGAATATTGCATGATTCGTACTCGAATTAATATTTTCGATATTCGCTATATTCGATAATTGACTACGAAATCAATATCAAATATTTAGAATAGTTTTAGAAAAGATGTAAATTTTAGAAATCGTCTCGTAGAATAAATAATAAAACGACCGAAAAAGTAAAAAAAACGGTCCGGATTGCGAGCCGTCTGGTTTTTGTATTTTGTTCGAAATTGCTAAATTGATAAATCGCGTACAAAATATGAATTAATTTTTACTTGATTTATGTTTTCGATATTCGTCGTATCCGATATTCGATTATGAAATCGATATCGGATATTTAGAATGAGTTTTAAAAAAAAAGGTTTTGTAAAATTATTTGTTTTGAACGAAAAGTAAGAGAAAAGAATTTTGAACGAAAAAGAATGTAACGATTTTTTGACATCGTCGAGATCTTAATATAATTCTTTTCAATACAATATTCGATTATAGAAAAATCGATATCATATTTTTTAGAATATATGTTATGAAAATAATTTTTCGTTAATAACGATATTAGAGAAAAAAAGAAAAAAAACGACTCTTGACCCATAATAAAAAACGGACGAAGAGAAGGAAGGAGAAGAAAGGAGAAATCGGGTTTGGTACACCCTCAACCTACATGCTTTTGTTGACTCGGATCGGAGCTCGTCGGAATGTGGCTAGGCACAGGAGCGTCGAGTTTGGTTCGGCTAGGGGGGTTCGGTTTGGACGAGACGGGTGAAGGGTGTCGGGAATTGGACCGGTTTCCTTCGGGTGTGTAATATCGGTTTCTCGATGCTAAGTGTAAAGATGATTGATGAGGAAGTTGTGTATTCTAATGTTACTAGTTGATGTCGATAATGAATGTGTGTGTTGCTAATTATTCGTGTCTAAAGTGTTGAATGGGAGGGCCTATTTATAGGGTGTTCCCGACCTTGATTTAGGAGAGTTTGACTACCGCCCAGGATAGGAAACGTAGGAGTTTCAGAAGCATGAGAATTACACTTTCTTGTGAAGGAAGTAAGGGAAACTCGGCTGATTTGTGCTGTTTTGGCCGAGTGTTTTACACTCGGTCGGGTGTTCGAATCGGTTTTTGAATAGGATTCCTGTTTGAGCTAGAATTACCGCTTGAGTAAGAAGCTGAGGAGAATGAGAATTCCGTTTTCTTGCGAGGGAAGAAAAGGAGTCTCGGCTGGTTCATGCTACTCGGCCGAGTGACTGCACTTGGTTGAGTCGTTTAAATCGGTTTTCGGATAGGATTCCTACTTGAGATCGAATTCTACCCTTAAACGAACTTGTTTATTATTTTGTGTAGCTGATTTTTTGTGGAGTTTGGGTAGAAATGGGACGCGTGAGACATCACAGTCGGTCCACAAGTCTCGAGAAATATCTTTGACCGGGTTTTGACTCGGTCGCTAAAAGACGGTTTTACCCCTGGTGTCGGATTTGACCCAAATTAGTGTTATTTGACTCGAAACGACCCACTGGGCCTGAATTTGAGGTTGGTTTTGTGAAATTTGTACTCCGTAAAATACCTAGGCCAAATGCCATGATTTCGAGCCCATTTCCGAGTACGTTAAAAGCACGTTTGCGTCCGATCATAATCGGGTGTTTGTCAGAAACTACTATAGACACCTGGCGGTCAAAATGTGGGTGTCTACAGAGCCCCCACTCTGACTGAGGCTTGGACAGGGCGAAAGTCAGAGTAGCCACCAGGTCAATCAAGGATTAAAACCTGGCAGCTTCCGGTCGGGTCGTTTAAGGTCCATTAGACCTGCGTGTAGGGCCCGCCGGCCATGGATTAGAAATGTACCTGAACTGATGATGATAACTCTGTGGGGAATTGAACTCGTCGTATAAGACTTAAAATGGGCCTGTATGTGGGCTCATTTTGTTAAATGTCGTTGGGGAGTTATGCAAATTGCATGGTCCTGCTTGAGTCGTCCTGTACATATTTATCTAGGGTCGTAAGAGGGATCCGTCGGTCAGGCTGACCGGGAGTACCCGGCTTCTACAGGTATGCTGTTTTTTGATTTTTCGGTTTTTCCCGATTTTCCGGTTTTTTGCGGTTCGTGCGGTTTTTCCCGATTTTCCCGATTCCTGCGGTTTTCTCGGTTTTCGCGTCTTTTCACGTTTTTTTTTAAAAAAATTTTAAACGCGATTTTGACGATTTTGATTTTTTTGCGGTTTTTTTTAGCTGTGGCTGTTTGAGAGGCTATCGATCTTGGATCCTCCCTTAGACGTGAGCCGGTATCAACCCAGGCAAGTAATGTCGAGAAGACGAGCTATTCCCTTTTCTCGCTTCAACACTCAAAAATACTGGGATGAGGTGCTATCCTTCCATGGAGGCTTACTGATCCGTTGGGCCGTACCATGGTGGCCGATTTACGTCTGGACCGGTCTAGAGTCTCGAGATAGGGCTAGATATCAGGTAATCCTATCTTTTAGGCAGACAATTCACCTCTTTCCCAATCGCATACTTAGGCAATATGGTCGGGTGCAAAGAATCCCAGAAATCGAGGCTGTTGTGAGTGAATCTACTCAGCTGACGGATGTGATGTGTGACACCTGGATGCAAAGGTGGTATACACGAGCTACTTGGCCTGTTCTCAAAAACTCTCATTCGATCTGGGTAACCGATTCTTATGTAAGATGGACCCGAGCTGATTCAGCTAAAACTCGAGCTGCCTTGAAAACTGACGAGGCCTATGACCTGTTACGCCGGGAGCATGCTAAAGACAATAGAAGCTTCTTTGCCGAAGAAGCTACTTCGACAGGTCAGAAAGGGAAATCTAGGACTCAAACTGAAGGGTCCAGTATTAAGGGTGCACGGGGGAAAGTGAGCCCCCAGACAGATCTACTTAGGAGACTAGGACCAAGGCTGGCGGTCAAGGACCGACTGGGTCCTCGAGACAGGCTTCCCGAACCCGTTAGGGCTCGGCTTGGACCGGTGCAAATGATGGACGACCCAAAATCGAAGAAGCGGGTTCGAACTAAAGAAATTCCCCTTGTGATTAGGGAACGTTCGCCCCCACCCCGTCGGCCTCGGGCTCCACGTGACCCGAAAGATAAGGGAAAAGGGAAAATGTACGAGTAGTCTCCTAAATTTATTATTTAAGTATTACTACTATTTTTGTGGTGTGATTTTGTTTGTGTTTTTTTTTTTGTGATGTATTTTTGAAATAATAAAGACATATTAGTGAATACCGTTCCCGTCTTTTCGTTATTGCAATGGTTGTACCCTTTTGAGGGGTTGCCTACGTATCCAAAATTAATGGAATCAAACCTTCCGTAGTTCATAATTATTTTTGCAATTTTCGAATACATCAAGATTATTAATTCGAGATGCGCAACGGTAGGATAAATGATCCTAGCTTATTGACTTGCTTAAAATTTTTGAAAATTCATAAAAAGACATTTTTTATAAATTTTGCAAATGACATTGAGATAGGGTTTATGGGTAGTAACGCTTCAGTTGGTCCAAGTTTGTTGGATTGACGAACTCGTTCCCGTCCAAGTCCGTTAGCATTACTGCTCCTCCTGAAAGAATTTTCTTCACTAGATATGGCCCGGCCCAATTGGGTTTGAATTTTCCTCTTGGGTCAACCGGCAGTAAAGCTCGAACAGATTTTAGGACTAGATCGCCCTCTTTGATGTTCCTGGGCCTAACCCTTTTGTTAAAAGCCCGTTGGATCATTTTCTGATATATCTGAATATTATTCAGAGCCCGGGACCGTCGTTCGTCTAAGAGGACTAGCGAGTCATATCGGGCTTGGATCCAGTCTGCTTCGGGTACTTGACTTTCGAGTAGAATCCTGAGTGATGGTACTTCTAATTCGACCGGTTGGACTGCTTCCATTCCATATGTAAGATAGTATGGAGTTGCACCGGTTCCAGTTCGAATTGATGTCCGATATCCACATAAGGCAAAGGGTATCTTGTCGGGCCAGTCCCGGTAATTTTCAGCCATCTTTTTAAGAATGGTGACAATTGTTTTATTGGCTGCTTCTACCGCTCCATTTGTTTGAGGACGGTAAGGTGACGATGTATGCCTTTGGATCTTGTACTTTTCCAGCAAAGTGGCGGTTTCAGCTTGGAAATGGGTCCCGTGATCGCTGATGAACTCATGCGGAATCCCGTATCGACATATAATCTTGTTTTGGATGAACTTAGCCACGTTTTTTGCATTCAAGATCCGGTATGACTCGGCTTCGACCCATTTAGTGAAATAGTCGATAGCCACTAGGATAAAGCAGTGACCTCCCGTCCCGGAAGGGTTCACTTTTCCGATTATATCAATTCCCCATGTTGAGAATGGCCATGGTGATGTCATTGTATATAATAGGGATGAAGGCATATGCTGAACGTTGGCGAAAATCTGACAGTTATGGCAGTGTTTGACATACAACTGACAGTCAGTTTCCATGCTATTCCAGTAATAACCGAGTCTTGCGATTTGCCGGGCCAGCATATGGGCGTTCATGTGTGGACCGTTTTCACCATCATGTACTTTGGCCATGACTCTTTCGGCTCGAGTTTTGTCAATGCATAGAAGTAAAGCCCCCTGTGCTGTCTTCTTATATAACTGTCCATCATCTGTGCGGATGAACTGGGTTGCCCATCTTCGTAGAGCTTTCTTGGCCCGGTTTTCAGCTCCCGGAGGATATTCCCCTGATGTTAAGTAGGTTAGAATAGCCTGGTACCAAGGTTCTGGATCAGTTATTTCAATATCTTGGATAGCGTGGATGTATGCCGGCTCTGACCGCCTTTCGACGCAAATGGGCATGCTGGTTAGATGCGCTGGGATATTCAGTAAAGATGCTAATTTTGAGAGAGCATCTGCAAACTGGTTTTCTTCCCGAGGCAGATAAATGTACTCTACTTTTTGGAATTGTTTTTCGAGAACCCTTACTCGCGCTTGGTAAGCCACGAGATTTACGTTCCGAGTTTTCCATTTTTGTAGGGTTTGATTTATGACTAGTGACGAGTCACCGTGGACCCGGAGGTTTGTTACTCCTAAATCGGCGGCGGCTTGCAACCCGTGAATGCATGCTTCGTATTCGGCTGCGTTGTTAGTTATGTCAAAGTCTAGCTTGATGGATAACGGGGTGTGTTCCCCTTGTGGTGAGATTAGTAGAATCCCGACACCAAAACCTCGAAACTTGGATGCTCCGTCGAAATACAGATCCCATGTGTCGGCGTCGGTATGGAATATGTCTTCATCTGGGAAGGCCCAAGTATCGGTGTGTTCTTCCTCGGATACCGGACTATCAGCGAGGAATTCTGCTACTACCCGGCCTTTGATGGCTTTTAAAGGTACGAACTTGAGGTCGAACTCAGCTAGCATTAAAGTCCATCTGGATATACAGCCGTTGAGGATGGGCTTCTGGAACTGATACTTGATTGGATCCATTTTGGAGAGCACGTGTACCTCGTGACTAAGCATGTAGTGTCGGAGTTTTTTAGTGGCCCATACAAAAGCTAGACACGTCTTCTCGAGCATGGTGTACTTGCATTCGTATTCCAAGAACTTTTTACTGATGTAGTAAATAGCCCGTTCTTCAGAATCAACCGTCTGGGCTAGCATAGCGCCCATGGCCGTCTCGGTCGTTGTTAGGTATAGCGACAGAGGCAAACCATGCTGAGGTGGCATTAGCACCGGTGGAGAGGATAGAATTTCCTTGATCTTATCGAAAGCCATTTGACATTTGTCGTCCCATAGTGTTCGTTCTCCTATCTTCAGTTTCTTGAAAATGGGTTCACATACCATGGTTAGCTTGCTTTGAAATGAATCGGCTTATGTATTGGACTTTCCCGAGAAACCCCCTTATCTCCTTTTCGGTTTTAGGCGGTTGCATTTCGGTTATGGCCTTGATCTTTGCTGGGTCAACTTCGATGCCACGTTGGCTAACAATGTGGCCCAGTAGCTTGCCCGATGTTACCCCGAAACTGCATTTTTGAGGGTTTAACCTCATATTGTACTTGCGTAGTCGGGTGAAGAACTTCCTTAGAGCTGCAATGTGCCCGTTTTGGTCCTTTGACTTGACAATCATATCGTCGACGTAGACCTCCACCTCCTTATGCATCATGTCATGCAATAAAGTGGTGGCGGTCCGTTGATAAGTGGCACCAGCGTTAATAAGCCCAAATGGCATCACGGTATAGCAGTAAGTCCCCCAAGGTGTGACGAAGGTGGTCTTACTCATGTCTTCTTCCGCCATTTTGATTTGATTGTATCCGGCATACCCGTCCATGAATGATAGAAGGGCATGGTCAGCCGTGTTATCCACCAATATGTCGATGTGTGGCAACGGAAAATCGTCTTTTGGGCTGGCCTTATTAAGGTCCCGAAAATCTACACATACTCGGACTTTGCCATCCTTTTTGGGTACTGGTACTATGTTTGCAACCCAGTCTGGATATTCAGACACTTGGATAAAGCCCGCTTTGAATTGTTTATCAATTTCTTCCTTGACTTTGAGAGACCATTCGGGCCTCATTCTTCGGAGTTTCTGTTTTACCGGTTTGTACCCGTCTGTGATGGGTATTCGGTGTTCAGCTATTTCCCGGTCTATTCCCGGCATGTCCTTGTAGGACCATGCAAAGACGTCTTTGAATTCTTGGAGGAGATCCGTGAACTGTTGTCTCTCTTCAGGATCTAAAGATAGGCCCATCTTAAGCATCTGAGGTTCTAAAGGGGTTCCTACGTTGATGGAATCGGTTTCTTCGATTACCGGATCTCGGGATTCCCTTTGCTCAAGTTGCTCGATTAGATGCGGAGGCAATGGTACCTGTTCATCGGGTTTCTCAATGTCATTGCAAGTAAGATTTTTGAAAACATTTTGAAAATAAGCCAAGTCGTAAGCAGAACGGTTATCGTTATTATTGATAGTAAATTTTGAAAAGAGCTCAAAGAGAGCTGCCATCTGATCGTTGGTCAGAGGCGGGATAGGGAGAGCCCTCGGGACAGACTCCGGGGCTCCCGATGGTGTGACTAAAGGAGGGAGAGGGGTTACAGACTCGATCCTAGTACTGGACCCTTTAGACTTTGACTCAGACTCCGACTCTGACTCTGACTCGGACTCGGACTCAGATTCAGACTCGATAGCATGCATATCTCCTTCTCCAGTAGTTAGCTTGTAGACTCGACCCTGACTGTCGGTCCACTTGGTTGTCTTCCTCCAAGCTCTCTTCCCAGTGTCGGCATCAACTTCAGAGATCAGCTTAGTTGGATCGAACCTGCTGCTGCGGAGGATCAAGCTGACTAACTCCTGTTTAGGGGTCGGGACGACCTTGTCTTCCCCGAAGAGTAGTCCTAGGATGGGCTCAGTATTGCTTGTGCCCTCCTTTGATTCGGCCTGGATAAGGGCGAAGATGTCATCTGGGATGAAATTGTATTCCCAAGCCAGTTTGGTCCCGGGATATGAGATGGTGGGCTGATAGAGGCCCGTTTGAATAGCTCCGAACACCGGGGTGACGAACGTGACCGTCTTGGACTGGTTCATGCATCCGGACTCCAAGGTGTAGCCTAGACCGAGGTGGGATTGCCCGTTGTTCAAGGTTTCGATAATTTTCCCGGGTGGAAGATAGGGCCTTGATGTGATTCCCGGTAGACAACCCAGATTCTGTAGCATCGTATCGATGCTAGTAGTGAAGTATGGCCGAAAAAGGTATTCCTCCTCGATTATTCCCACAAAGTTGAATCCTCGTGGGTCAGCTGAGCCTGCCGTGTTGCAGCTTGACACGGTTATGGGAGTAGCTTCGAGAGTGATGATCCCATCCTGTAAAGGTAGTTTCACCTTTCTGTGAAGAGTGGATGACACGGCTTTGACCGCGTGAATCCATGGTCTACCAAGTAGCAGATTGAAAGATGAAGTGACATCGATCACTTGAAATTCTAATTCCTTCTCGATCGGGCCTGTTATGATTGTTAGTTTTACGGCCCCAGCAACTGATTTTTGGCTCCCATCAAAAGCCTGGATAGTCTTTGCAGTCGGAAGGTAGTCAGCCTCGGTAATGCCGAGGGCCTTGGTGGTCCTTAAAGGAAGGACGTTGACTGCGGACCCATCATCAATCAGGGTCATCGGGAGATATTTGCTTCGACAGATCACCGTGATGTATAGGGCCAAGTTATGGGTGGTCCCGAATGGTGGAAGGTCGGACACGGAGAAAGTGATAAGTGGGCCCTCTCCTTTGGACCTGTCCTTAAGGTGTGGCAAGATCGTGGCTACCATCTCAGTGGGGGTAACCGATGAGTCGACCTTGATTTCATCAAGGGCCCTAGTAAGTGCTGCTCGATGTTCCTGAGAACTAACCAAAAGCTGCCATATAGTAATATTAGTTCGGACCCTCTTCAATTGTCTGACTAGGGTCGTGTCGGCGTTTGGTTCATCAGGAGTAAGTTCCGTCTTGGAGGGTTCAGTGACGGTTTCCGGAGTGGTGAGGCCGGCCGTGATGGTGTGTGTACCGGCCAGAGCTCTGGCTTTGGCTTTCCGGACCTCTTCGATGGTGACAGGGACAGCTTCCCCCTTAGCCAAGTAAACATCATCTTCATCGTCGTTCAATATCCCGTTGATTTGGGAAATGAAAGGGGAAATGAGATGAGAACAGTCAACTACCTCTCTGGTAAAGATGGCATGAGTAGCAAGAGGATTATTTTTGTTACTCGGCTTGTCACTGGGTAGTGGTATCTTCCCACTTTCGATCAGATCTTGGATAAGATGCTTCAACTTCCAACATTTCTCCGTGTCATGCCCGTTGCCTTGGTGATAATGGCAATAGGCCTGAATGTTGTAGCTTTTGGATCGGTTTTCCACGGGAACTTCCGGAATCGGGCCTATCGGTTGGATTAGGCCTTTCGAAGACAGCCTTTGTAAGGCATTAGCATAGGTTGTCCCTATGTCGGTGAATACCCAATTTGGAGTATTCTTTTTGGTCGAGGTGTCAAGGGAGTTAACCTCGTCGAAGATGCTTCGGGCCGCCGTCGTGGTTGCGGGCTTACTGGAGGACGAACTGGCTCCTTGATACCCCTTGGTAAAGGCCTTAGTAAGGTTCTCTAGCCTTAGATCATCTTCGATTCTAGTACCCATTTCGGTCAAAGTGGCGAAGTCGGGTATGATGGCGTACCTGAGATGGACTCGGTAAGCGGGGAGGAGGTTTTTGAGAAAGGCCTCCACTAGCACTTTTTCGGTGGGCTTGTCCACCAGTTTAACGCTTTCGGTCCTCCACCTTTGAAGGTATTTGGTGAAACCCTCTTAAGGCTCTTGGGCCATAACTTCCAGAGTACGCATGGTAGTCTGGATTTCAGCATTATCCGCGTAATTTCGCGCGAATTCCATTGCAACATCGTCCCAAGTTTTGTATTTCTTGGGGTCAAGCCTGTAGTACCAGGCTTTCGGGTGTTTCTCCAGAGAGGAAGCAAAGAGATGCTTAAACATGGTCGATTTGACCCCCTTAACAGCCATAAAGTCCTTGAAAGCCCGAATGTGAAGTACCGGGTCTTCAGTCCCATCGAACATTGGCAAGCCCGTTAAGTCGAGGTTAGCGGGCAGTTCATCAGTTAAGGGTGAATAGGTACGGGCATTTTCCGTGAGAATAGTGTTTCTGGTGGTCGAGTGGACCTGTTCCTGCAACTTTTGGACCGCGCCGGCCAGTGCGGCCAGAGATCCGTCATCCTCGATCGAAGCATTGGGGGTTCCCTGTTCCACGACACTAACCCGAGTGACGATGGCAATCTGGTCCTCCCGCATTTTCCTCAATTGGTCCTGGATTTGGGCCAACGTGGTGGTCAACTCGTCTATGGCTTTTTGCGTCATGGTTCGAGTGAAGGGTGGCCTGTCTGTAAGAGCACCACGTAATTAGCAACTTAACCCGAATCCTAAGAAAAGTACATCCCGAGCAAGGGAAAGGGAAGAAGACTAAAATGGAAATGACTCGGAAAAGACACCTAGACGGGTGACTTGTGAAAAGGTGGGCCTTCCTCAGGATCCAACGCTGTGGGTTGGGCCCTGTTCGAAGGAAGGTTCACGTGAGACATTCCCAGACTTTTAGACTCGATTGTGTAAACGGGCCGCCCTTTGTCGGAGTATGTCCTACGTAGGTGGGCCTTGCCTTAGTAAAATAAGGCGGACTAGGATAGGGGGGAAACTCGTGATGTAAGATCGACGGAGTTTCGACGCTAGAGACTTCAACGAATTATGACACGACCCGACACTGCTAAATACGGGAAGTCCTAAGAAGAGGAAGTTTTGAAATATAATATTTTGAAAAGGCCCGAAAAATCGGGGAGAACCGGCCCATTTTCGAGAAAAACGGAAAGGATGGGCCGGGTGATGGTTTTGAAAATTTCGAAAATAATTTCGAGTTTTGAATTGGGCATAATACCGGCTAGAAAAAAGCTATTTTGAGTAAGATCATAAGTCCTAAGTTCGGTATATGTCTGGGGTTTTGAAATTGGATATTTTGGAAAGGATGCAAATTTTTGAAAAATGACGTTTTTTGAAAAAGATGTGGATCAAGCAGCACGTAGTCATGGAAACAGTATAATGATGTCATGTATGCTCTTAAGCTAAGTCTCGGTTAGTCTATAAGGGTCTATACCAGTGTACATAGCCTATCGAGAATCGGGGCGGACTCCCTAACTCGAGTTGAGATTAGGACATGTCGTAAAACCCATACGAATCGGCTAATGGACACCTTTGACATAACCAATTTGGACTATATCAATGGTATAGTGGGACGTCGGTCACGAGTACCGGCCCGAGAAAAATGGGGTTATGCATGAACCGTAAAACTAAAACGCGCATTGTACTAGTCAAACGATTTCTATTCGAGTCTCACCCTGAGGATACCAAAGGTTATTAACTCATCAGTAAATCCCCGGCGGAGTCGCCAAATTGTGGACATGACATAGGTCCACCCCGACGCGGCCACGCGCGGGTTTTGGGGAGGCGAATGAATCTCCATGAGATGGTCAAATGGAAATTTAAATCGAAGTTGGAGTCGCCACCGAATTTTATGGTTATTCGGAACCGTTCGAGCCCACTCTATGTCGTAGTGGACCGTGTACAAAATACGGCCCATTTCCGATGTCAGAGTTTATTGGGCTCGTCCCTTTGCAGTTCGATATAGATGCCGACTTGAGCGGTTAATCTTATATTGAATGACTCTCGTTGCCAATGGTTTCAGACATCCGGAAACCACGGTTCTGACTAAGGGGTGAGGGTACGTGTTGGGAAGCTCACTAAGAACACCCAACCCCGCCCGCACATTAGCGGCCTCTACTAGGATATCGAATGACGTTTTAATGCGCGCGTTAGTAATACGATGAATGATATGCAAACATTGTTTTCCTAAGCATGTGAGGAATTGAATGGGTTGCTAAGTCGGTTTAATGCATGAAAAATTAATTAACGTCAAAGTTGAATTTAGCATGTGAGATTAGTTTTAGTATAATAAAACAAACGAAATAAAAAGATTGAACTTGCTACAAAAAATGAACAAACGAGTTAGTATCGATTTGTAAATAATAATAGCAAGAAATAAATATGCGAAATCGAGAAAATAAATATTAATCGAAATCTGAAAAATATTGCTGAAAAGACGTTGTTTTGTATAAAAATTGATGTTCGAAAAAAAAAAAACGAAAAGGGGCGTCGGGACAGCCGGCCGCGCGGCTCGCCCGGGATGCCGGCGGGTCGCGCTTCGGGCTGGTTTTGGACGCGGTTTTCTGAAAATTCGATTTATTAAATCGCGTACGAATATTGCATGATTCGTACTCGAATTAATATTTTCGATATTCGCTATATTCGATAATTGACTACGAAATCAATATCAAATATTTAGAATAGTTTTAGAAAAGATGTAAATTTTAGAAATCGTCTCGTAGAATAAATAATAAAACGACCGAATGTTGACTCGGATCGGAGCTCGTCGGAATGTGGCTAGGCACAGGAGCGTCGAGTTTGGTTCGGCTAGGGGGGTTCGGTTTGGACGAGACGGGTGAAGGGTGTCGGGAATTGGACCGGTTTCCTTCGGGTGTGTAATATCGGTTTCTCGATGCTAAGTGTAAAGATGATTGATGAAGAAGTTGTGTATTCTAATGTTACTAGTTAATGTCGATAATGAATGTGTGTGTTGCTAATTATTCGTGTCTAAAGTGTTGAATGGGAGGGCCTATTTATAGGGAGTTCCCGACCTTGATTTAGGAGAGTTTGACTACCGCCCAGGATAGGAAACGTAGGAGTTTCAGAAGCATGAGAATTCCACTTTCTTGTGAAGGAAGAAAGGGAAACTCGGCTGATTTGTGCTGTTTTGGCCGAGTGTTTTACACTCGGTCGGGTGTTCGAATCGGGTTTTGAATAGGATTCCTGTTTGAGCTAGAATTACCGCTTGAGTAAGAAGCTGAGGAGAATGAGAATTCCGTTTTCTTGTGAGGGAAGAAAAGGAGTCTCGGCTGGTTCATGCTACTCGGCCGAGTGACTGCACTTGGTTGAGTCGTTTGAATCGTTTTTTCGGATAGGATTCCTACTTGAGATCGAATTCTACCCTTAAACGAACTTGTTTATTATTTTGTGTAGTTGATTTTTTGTGGAGTTTGGGTAGAAATGGGACGCGTGAGACATCACGGTCGGTCCACAAGTCTCGGGAAATATCTTTGACCGGGTTTTGACTCGGTCGCTAAAAGACGGTTTTACCCCTGGTGTCGGATTTGACCCAAATTAGTGTTATTTGACTCGAAACGACCCACTGGGCCTGAATTTGAGGTTGGTTTAGCGAAATTTGTACTCCGTAAAATGCCTAGGCCAAATGCCATGATTTCGAGCCCATTTCCGAGTACGTTAAAAGCACGTTTGCGTCCGATCATCATCGGGTGTTTGTCGGAAACTACTATAGACACCTGGCGGTCAAAATGTGGGTGTCTACAATTTGTAATCTATTACTTTTAATTCCTTAAACTCCAACCTTTTGAGAAATAATTATGATTTTTACTTTCTTTGACTTTTAATCATTAATTATACATTTATCTAAATGTTTATGTCTCAAGGCCTAATATTAAATATTTTATATAACTCATATGTTAAACGATTTCTAATTATAATAATACCTATTTCGGAAATAAAGTTACTATTTGAAGAAAGTTTCTATCTTTGAAAAGTTACTATTTTGAGAATATTTAAGATATCTTCGGATAAAATATTAATTGGTTTGAATATGGAATAATGTTGGAAATGAGAATGTACAGTATATAAGTCTAGGATATGTTGGTTGTTACCATCAGCTATATGGTCAGTGTATTTGCGTCAGGGATACATTGATTGTCGAACTGGGTATCGTTTATGCTCAGGAGTCATGCGCATGTACTTAGGCTAGGACCTCGCTGAACGCAGTTCTATTATAGTTTGAGTTGTCTGGTGATAGGGCTTATGAGTCGCTTCGTGGGCACTGAGTTTCTTAACCAGTGAGGCTTAGGGGTCGCTTCTGGGCACTAAGTTACACTTCGGTGTTGTTTGACATATCTCTAGTAGTAAAAGCTGTACTTATCATCGGTTTTATATTCCATTATTCGTTTTGATGCCGTTAGGCTGCTGAATTGTTTTCTGGTTTTGAATCTATTTTGATATATATAATGTTTTGAGTTTAATCTATTTTCTTATATTATGCTTCTATTGCTTATATATTATGTAATATGGCTGGGAGAACTGCCTGAGTTGCTCCCCACTGAATTGTGGCTATTATGTTTAACATGACAGGTTATCTATTTTGCGGGATCGGGTCTAAGCTAGCGAGTAGTCATGATCCTACTCATCTATATTATTTTTAATGTTGTTTCTAAGGATTGTTTTACCGGATTTTGGAAGTTTTATTTTCGCCCTTTTTAGGAAAAGTGGCATTTGTTTCAGACTTACCTTTTGATCATATTATAATCTATTAGACATCAATGTGTTTCAATCCCATCGACAGTGATTCCGCCACTGTTTTGCATTAGATTTTCGAGGGGATTACAATGAAGGTGGTCTTACTCATATCCTCTTCTGCCATTTTGATTTGATTGTATCTGGCATACCCGTCCATGAATGATATAAGGGCATGATCGGCCGTGTTATCCACCAATATGTCGATGTATGGTAACGGAAAGTCGTCTTTTGGGCTAGCCTTATTGAGGTCCCGGAAGTCCACACATACCCGCACCTTGTCGTCCTTCTTGGGTACCGGCACGATGTTTGCGACCCAGTCTGGATATTCAGACACTTGTATAAAGCCCGCTTTGAATTGTTTGTCGACTTCCTCTTTAACTTTGAGAGACCATTCGGGCCTTATTCTTCGGAGTTTCTGTTTTACCGGCTTACACCCATCTTTGATGGGTATACGGTGTTCAGCTATTTCTCGATCTATTCCCGGCATGTCCTTGTAGGACCATGCGAAGACATCCTCTTGGAGGAGGTCTGTGAATTGTTTTCTCTCCTCGAGATCTAAGGATAGGCCCAACTTAAGGATCTAGGGCTCTAAAGTGCTTCCCACGTTAATGGACTCGGTTTCTTCAATTACCCGATCTCGGGACTCTCTTTGTTCGAGCTGCTCGATCAGATGCGGAGGAAGAGGTACCTGTTCGTCGGGTTTCTCAATGTCATTGCATATAAAATTTTTGAAATTGAAAGAATTTTGGAAATAAGACAAGTCGTAAGCGGAATGGTTTTTGTTATTATTAATAGTAAATTTTTAGAACAGCTCGAAAAGAGCGGCCATCTGATCGTTGGTCAGTGGCGGGATAAGGAGTGGTCTCGGGACAGGCCCCGAGACTCCAGTGGAAGTGGCTAAGGGAAGAGGGGTTACATACTCGACTCTAGCACCAGACCCTCTAGACTTGGACTCAGACTCCGACTCTGACTCTGACTCAGACTCGGACTCAGACTCGGTATCCGGCATGTCTCCCTCGCCGGTGGTTAGCTTGTAGGTCCGTCCTTGGTTGTCGGTCCACTTGACGGCCTTCCTCCAGACCCTTTTCTCGGTGTCCGTACCGACCTCGGAGATCAGCTTGGTTGGGTAAAACCGATTGCTGCGAAGGATCAGGTTGACCAAATCATCTTTGGGAGCAGGGACGACCTTGTCTTCTCCAAATAGGAACCCCAGCACGGGCTCGAAGTTGTTTTCACCCTCCTTGGATTCCTCCTGGACAAGGGCGAATATATCATCAGGGATGAAGTTGCATTCCCGAGCCGTTTTGGTCTCGGGATATGTGGTAGTGGGTTGATAGAGGCCTACTTGAATAGCTCCGAATACAGGAGTGACGAAGTAGTCAGTTAACTTCGGGCTACAAGGGCCTAAGTAAGTACCCTTGATGAGGTTGGTGGCCTTCTGAATACCGTCCCAGACCACGTTTTCCGGGGTCATAGCATACCTCAACCCAAACTGTGATTCGCCATCGTTTAGGACCTCGATAATCTTCCCAGCTGGAAGATATGGCTTCGAGGTAACCCCCGGTAAGTAGCCCAAGTTTTGTAGCATCGTGTCGATGCTAGTGGTGAGGTAAGGTCTGAAGAGATATTCCTCCTCGATCATGCCCACGAAATCAAATCCTCGTGGGTCGGCCTGGCCTTTAGCATTGCAGCTTGCTACGGTAATGGGGGTCGCCTCCAGTGTGATGACACCGTCCTGAAGCGACATCTTGACTTTTCTGTGGAGGGTAGAGGATACGGCCTTGACTGCATGGATCCAAGGCCTTCCTAGTAGTAAGTTAAAGGACGAGGTGACATCGATCACCTGAAACTCCAATTCTTTTTCGAATGGGCCCATTATTATTGTCAGCTTAACGGCCCCGGCAACCGGTTTTGGGCTTCCGTCGAAAGCCTGGATAGTTTGTGCCGTCGGGAGATAGTCGGCATCTATGATGCCGAGGGCCTTAGCGATCCTTAGGGGAAGGACATTTACAGCAGATCCGTCATCGATTAGGGTCATCGGGAGGTATTTCCCTCGGCAAATGACCGTGATGTATAGGGCCAAATTATGGGCGGCCACAAATGGTGGTAGATCGGACTCAGAGAAGGTTATGAGTGGGCCTTCTTCATTGGATTTGTCCTTGAGATAGGGCATGATAGTGGCTACCATTTTAGTAGGGGTAACCTGTGAGTCGACCTTGATCTCATCGAGAGCCTTAGTCAGTGCTTCCCGATGTGCTTGCGAGCTAACCAGAAGTTGCCATATGGTTAGGTTAGCTCGAACCCTCTTCAATTGTGATGCGTGTCGTAACCGCAGTCAAAATTAAATTTATAATTCACTTACAAGACTCTAACTAACTAGTAGTAGGGCAAGTAATGGTCGAACCCAAAGGGACTAATGATACTATCTAGGATTAATTTAGTAGTAGTTATATAGTTATATATGTGTAAATATAATAATGGGGGGTTTGTTTGGGTTGTTTTTATACTAAACTAACTAACTAAAATTAAATAAATAAAACGAATAACACTAATAATCGCAATAAATAGGTAGAAAGTTCTTATAAAGAATAAATAGGAGATATGTAATTTTCCATAGATGTCGGGTAAAATCATTGATTCACTTAATCAATTATATTGGATAGATTAGTTAATCGGTTAATCCTTGAACGCAAGTAAATTACCAATTTTATCTTTCTGACTCGTTAAACCCCGTGAACGCACGCAAGTTTAATTCTAACCAATTTATCAAATCAACCATGAACGCATGAATCAAATTAATAAATTAAGTCGCGTTAAGATGACTAATCAGTTGAATAAAATATAACCAGAACGCTGCAATTATATCTGACTCAACTACTACACAAGATTCTAGCAATTAAGATTAGACCAGAACGCTGCAACCTAACCAAAATTACTATTAATTCAACGATCGATTCATGAATACAATTAAGTTGGCCAAACAAAATTAATAAATAGGAATCAGATAGTCAAATAACGAACCTTATATAAATATCCAACAAATAAATTAATCAGTCAAAACGATATCATAATCTCATAAACCTAACATCAATAGTTAATTACATGCTCCAATTAAAAATTACTCTAAACTAAACATAATAATAGTAAAAATAAGATAAAGAATAGAAAAGCTCATAAAAATCGGGATGAAATTGGATTAAAACGGAGTCAGCCGTCGTCTTTTGTTCGTCGTTTTTGGTCCGTCTTATGCCGTCTTCCTCTGTTCTGTTGTATTCCTTCTTCCTCTTTTCTCTCTCTTCAACTTCTTTTTTTTTCTTATGCGTGTCTGCTGCTTCCCCTTCTTAAACCCTCCACTTCTTTTCTTTGGTTTTAGTTAATTTCGTTATAAGAAACATATCGTTCCTTTCTTTCCTAAACCTTATTTTGTATAGTTTTTGTTCTTATTATATTCTCTTTCCTTCTTGTTTTTATTTCCTTTTTATTTTATTTCCTAATTATAATGGGTTTCAGACCATTTGTTTGGTGTCGATATTTGCTGGTCTGCTGCCTTGTAGCTCAATATCGACCTATTAGATGCTGGAACTTGATGTTTCTCTCTTCTACAAACTTGTAGGTCTCGAACTTAGCTTCCCAACGCATCCTGAATCACTTGATTCTGATATTCTATGAGTGAGATATCGTCGTCTTAAGATAGACCTACACAATATATACGAGAATGTAGGTATTATTTGATCTTCAAATTAAATGGGTTATTCTAAATAATTAAAAATAGATAATAAAACCTATTTTAGCATATAAATAATATTAACGAATATATTAACCCGTAAGTCATAAAAATACCTTATTAACTCAAATAATATGAAAGACGACATTATAATAATAATATTAAATGGGTAAAAATATGTATAAATATCGATTTATCAAATTCCCCACACTTAGTCTATTGGCGTCCTCGTCAATGATTACTCAAGAGCTAATATAAAATGAAAAATTAACCTTCAAATGTTTTAAACCAGCCCAACTAGGTACAATTGACGACAAACTAAAAATATTTAAGAAAACATTTTTTATAAGTTAGTAAACTTTAACAAAATAATTGCGAGTTAGATTAGCAAGTATTATATACATAAAATTTCTCCTTCCTTAAACTATTCAATTAACTAATTTAACAACATATAATACGTTAAACCGCTTCTAAATTCAAATTATAAATAAACTCATCATCCTTCACACTCGGTTTAACTACCTTCGAAAAAAATAATATTTGTATTGACTCAAGAAGACGGGTTTCAGCAATTTAAGGTCTTAGTGGAGGGGGATTTATTCTCATGTACATTCCCATTACCAGTTCAGTACGAGGATCGTTCTCCCGAGCATATAAGTCAAACTAGATATCTCGTCTCACTTTTTCCATACTTATTCTTTTTCTTTCTTCTTTCTTTCTTTTTCTTTTCGATTTTTTTTGTTTTTTCTTCATTCATTTTTTTTTCTTTCGATCAAGTGACCCATGTAGCGAGCTTTCAACCAATGACTCCCGCCCTTCCGGACAAGGCATTAGGCATTCTCCCAATCCCATTAGGACTAGGTTCCCCTCGGATTTACTAACTCGAGTCACAAGAACGACTCACTCACTCTTGAGGTATCTAATCTTCCTTATCGCCCTAATTAGGAGTCACCTATGAAAGTAAATTAATTAGACAAGACCGGCTTACCGCTCGTACCTCTAGAGTCAACGAAAAAAAAGTAGTTAAGGTAGCTAAAGCAAGTGCTATTCTTTATAATTCACTTATAAATCAAATTTAAAAGAGACTTTAAATATTATCTGCTATTAAATTAATTAACCCAAGTTCGACGGGGAGGAAAAATAATTGCATATATAACTTCAAAACATTTTTTTTATTATTATTCTTAATAGAAATCATTTTTTTTAAATGTTAGATTAGAATTTGTCGTCAACTTCCCAAGTTTAGGTAGTTCAATAAAAACAAAGGCTAAAACTTTTAAGCTCAAATTTCTATCAAAAAATTTCAAAAAAAATTTCGACAGCACATCCTCTAAATATTCACATATCCCAAAATTTTAAAATACCCTGCAAAACACACATTCAATGTAATGGCCACCCGCCAACTCCACTTCAGCAATAATTCAGTTTACCTCATACCTCATCCCCACACTTAAATCCGACATTGTTCTCAATGTCAAAAGAGACATCATAGAGCTGAAATTGTGCACACATAAATATATAAGAGGGATAAAGGTACTTAGCGGGTCTAGCGAAGTAGAAATATATGCATCTTGTCCACGTTGATTTTGAAATGTTAACTCATTGTCAGCTATCACATGTTCAGTAAAGGATCACTGTTTCCTATCCTGCAAAATTTCAACACTGGACCAAGACAAGTGAAATAGGGAAAATGAAATATAAAAGAATAATAAAAAAACTAAGTAAAATAATTAGTCACACGTACAAAATAAATATACAAGCTCGGGTTGCCTCCCGAGAAGCGCCTTATTTTACGTCGTGGCACGACATGCTATTTCTCAATTTTCATACGTTGGATCCTCCAAATCAATAATATCCACCCAATTGGCCTCGAATCCATCATAATATGGCTTAAATCTATGACCATTCACTTTAATTATCCTTCCCGACTCGCATCCTTTAATTTCTACCGCTCCATGATCAAACACCTTAAGAACCTCAAAGGAACCGATCCATCTTGATCTCAATTTCCCAGGAAATAATCTTAACCTAGAATTATAAAGGAGGATTTATCAGCCACATTAAAGCTTTTTCTAGATAACATTTTATCGTGATAAGCCTTAGTTTTCTCTTTGTAGATCAGAGAATTCTCATATGCATCATTCCTTATCTCCTCCAATTCTAGAATTTCTAGTTTTCTGTGAGCAACAGACTTTTCATAATTAAAATTACACTTCTTAATCGCCCAAAATGCTCGATGCTCTAATTCAACTGGAAGGTGACAAGCTTTCCCAAATACCAAGTGATAAGGAGACATCCCTATTGGAGTTTTGTATGCAGTCCTATATGCCCATAATGCATCACCTAAACGCTTACTTCAATCTTTCCTATTAGGACTCACAACCTTCTCCAAAATTGATTTTATTTCTCTATTAGAAACCTCATCTTGTCCATTAGTCTGGGGGTGATAAGCAGTAGAAACCTTATGAGTAACATGATATTTCCTAAATAAAGCCTCAATGATACGATTACAAAAGTGAGTCCCTCTATCACTAATGATAGCTCTAGGAATACCACACCTATTAAAAATCTGACCCCTAACAAACTCGGTAACCACCTTAGAATCATTTGTTCTAGTAGCCTTGGCCTCCACCCATTTAGAAACATAGTCAACTGCTAAAAGAATGTAAGTATTCCCAAAAGACGATGGAAAAGGTCCCATAAAATCAATTACCCAAACATCAAAAACATCAGCTACAAATATGGAAGTAAGAGGCATTTGATCTCTCCTAGAAATATTACCACTTCTTTGACATTGATCACAAGTTTTCACAAAACCATAAGCATCTTTATGCAAAGAAGGCCAAAGGAATCCACATTCTAGAACTTTATGATATGTTCGTTTCGGACCAAAATGACCCCCACACTCAAATGAGTGACAAAATTCATGAATAGATTTACTTTCCTCTTCAGGCACACATCTTCTTATAACATTATCGGAACAAATTTTAAACAAATAAGGTTCGTCCCAAATATAATACTTAGCATCATGCTTAATTTTATCTTTTTGGGCTTTAGTAAGTTCCTTAGGAAACTCCTTTGATACCAAATAATTGACAATATCAACATACCAAGGATATTTCATATTTAATGCATATAATTGTTCATCAGGAAACAAATCAGAAGAGAGGGTAGTTATGTTTTGTTCCTTAATAATCCTACTAAGATGGTCAACAACTAAGTTTTCTGCTCCTTTCTTATCTTTTATTTCCAAATCAAATTCTTGTAACAATAGCATCCAACGTAATAATCTAGGTTTAGATTCTTTCTTTTTCAACAAATATTTCAAAGCAGAGTGATCAGAATATACTACCACGTGGGTACCAAGCAAATACGGTCTAAACTTTTCAAGAGCAAAAATAACAGCATACAATTCCTTTTCAGTGACAGTATAGTTGCATTGGGCTGGGTCAAGAGTTTTCGACGCATAATATATAACATGAGATTCCTTGCCTACTTTTTGCCCTAATAAAGCTCCTACCGCTTTATCACTAGCATCACACATTATTTCAAAAGGTAATGACCAATTAGGAGGTTTAATCACTGGTGCGGAAGTTAATTTATCTTTTAATGCATTAAATGCTTCCTTACACTTATCATCAAACACAAATGCTACATCTTTAGCAAGTAAGTTAGATAAAGGCGATGCTATAGTCGAAAAGTTTTGTATAAATCGTTTATAGAATCCAGCATGCCCTAAAAATGATCTTATTTCACGCACACAACTAGGATAGGGTAATGAACTAATAATATCTATTTTAGCTTGATCAACTTCCAACCCTTTAGCACTGACAACATGGCCTAAGACAACTCCTTTTTCCACCATAAAATGACATTTTTCAAAGTTAAGCACAAGATTAGTCTCGACACATCTTTTTAAAGCAAGAGATAAATTATGGAGACATAAATCAAAATCATCACCAAAAAACAGTAAAATCGTCCATAAAAACCTCCATGGAATTATCAAGCAGATCTGAAAATATGCTCATCATACAATGCTGAAATGTGCCAGGAGCATTACAAAGTCCAAAAGGCATTCTTCTAAAAGCAAAAGTACCAAAAGGGCATGTAAAAGTTGTCTTTTCTTGATCCTCAGGTGCTATAGGGACTTGAATATACCCTGAATAATCGTCTAGAAAACAAAAGTAAGAACGTCCCGCAAGCTTTTCTAACATTTGGTCTATGAATGGTAAAGGAAAGTGGTCTTTTCTAGTGACTTGATTTAGCTTTCTATAATCTATGCAAACCCTCCATCCATTTGACACTGTAGTGGGAACTAGTTCTCCTTTACTATTTTCAACAATAGTAATCCCGGTCTTTTTAGGTACTACATGGATTGGGCTTACCCATTTTGAATCTGAGATAGGAAATATCACACCCGCATCCCGCCACTTAAGAATTTCTTTTTTCACAACTTCCATCATGACGGGTTAAGTCTACGTTGAGTTTCTCTAACTGGTTTGGCACCATCCTCAAGAAAAATGTTATGCATACACAATGTAGGACTAATACCTTTAATATCAGCAATGATCCACCCTATTGCCTCTTTATATTCCTTAAGCACATTTAACAATTTAAACTCTTGCGATTCAGAAAGTGAACTCGAAATAATTACAGGTAAGGTATCATGTTCACCTAAGAAAGCATACTTTAAGTTATTAGGCAAGGGTTTTAATTCCAATTCAGGAGGACATTGAATCGACGGGGTCACTTTAGGGGAATCTTTAGGTAATTCAAGGCTAGAAACACACTCAAAATTAGTGGTTAGACGACCTTCATGAATAGAATCAAACCTTTCCTCAAAAGATAATATAGGATCTAAATCTTTAGCATCATCGAGTGTATCAAATTCATTTTTCCTATCAAGTTTCTCTTGTGTAATTGTGTCTATAACATCAACAGTCTCTATGGAACTTACATCAACGGTAGTATCCATGGGGTATTTCATAGCATCATAGATATTAAGCTTAATCGTTTCACCATCAAATTCAAAAGAAAGAGTTCCCTCATAGACATCAATTTTAGTTCTAGCTGTTTTAAGAAAGGGTCTTCCTAGTAATAATGGCGCATCCTTAGCATCGAAAGAATTACCCATATCAAGCACATAAAAATCAACGGGAAATATTAACTCATCAACTTTAACTAAAACATCTTCTAAAACTCCTATAGGGTAATCATGTGATCTATCTGCTAACTGAATCACTACATCAGTTTGAGAAAGAGGTCCTAACCTAAGTGATTCGTATATGGATTTAGGCATAACACTAATAGATGCTCCTAAGTCAAGCATGCATCTATCTAATTTAATATTTCCTATTTTACAAGGAATACTAAACATTCCTGGGTCTTTACATTTAGGAGGTATTTTCTTTTGAATTATCGCAGATACGTTCTCTCCTATCAACACTTTTTCCCCACTCTTAATCTTTCTTTTATTAGTGCATAACTCTTTTAAAAATTTAGCATATTTTGGCATCTGTTTAATAGCATCTAAGAGGGGTATATTTATTTCAACTTTTCTAAATATTTCCAAATTTCATTATCTTTATCTTCTTTCTTAGATTGAGCAAATCTGGAAGGAAATGGAACATTGGTCTTAAAAGTAGGTGCATCTGGGGTAGAATTAGCTATAACTTTCTTCTTTTCTAATTCCGGATCATTTTCCTTAGTTTCTATTTCACTCTCACTAATACGAGGTTCATCTCGACTATCTTCAACGTCATTTTGTTTTGTAGCTCTTGGTATAACCTCAATTTCTTCCTCAATATCAAATCTATTTTTAAGCTCCTTACCACTCCTTAAGGTTATTGCTTTAGACTCATCTAACAAATTAGGTTTAGGTTGTCTAACAAAATTATTCTCGATGTTGGCAAGGGTGGTACAAATCAATTTCATTTGATTATCCAATTGACACAAGTTATTATCAGTTTGTTCTTGACGACTAAGGCTCTGAGAGTGAACTTGTCCTACTTGAACTACCAATTGTTTTACCATATTTTCTAAAGATTGATGTTGGTTATCCATAACTTTAAGTTGATTATTTACAACATCTCTCAATTCTTTCATATGCTCAGCTTGTTCTTTTAATTGTCTTTGCAATTTCAAATCACATTCGTTCTTGGTTCCATATTGTTGGCTGCTAATGGCCATATTATTAATCAATTTTCTAACTTCAGTTGGAGTTTTATCCATTAAAGAACCACCACTAGCAGTGTCTATCAAACTCTTTTGATCATCTAGCAAACCATCATACAAACATTCAATCAAGATTTTTTCACTTAGTTCATGTTGTGGGCAGGAATTACATAATCGGTTAAATCTATCCCAATAATCATTTAAAGATTCATTGTCATCTTGTTGAATATTCATAATTTGTTTTCTTATTGCCCTTGTAATACCCACAGGTTGATATTTATCAAGAAAAACTTTTCTTAAACAATCCGAAGATGTAATAGATCCGCCAGGTAAATTAAACAGCCAATCTTTAGCTAATTCATGCAAAGTAAATGGGAAAGCTCGGAATTTAATACAATCATCATCAATACCATCCAAAGATAACGTGGAACAAGCAAGATAAAATTCTTGTATATGTTTTAGAGCATCCTCATTAGATCGACCATAAGAGTTAGGGAGAATATGGATAAAACTTGGACTTAGCTTAAATGATTTTTCCAAAGTAGGAAAAATAATACTAGTAGGTGTCTCCGTAGAAAATAATTGCTCCCTTAAACTCTTCTCCGCTCCAGCAGACATCTTAAATATCGTAAATAAGTACCTGAAATAAAAACTAAAGAGTATATAAAATAAAATAAATAAATAACTAGATAATTAAGTAACTAATTTACTAGCTAACTAATATATAATCAAAGATAATAAACAAATCAGTCCCCAGCAACGGCACCAAAATTTGATGCGTATTGTAACCGCAGTCAAAATTAAATTTATAATTCACTTACAAGACTCTAACTAACTAGTAGTAGGGCAAGTAAGGGTCGAACCCACAGGGACTAATGATACTATCTAGGATTAATTTAGTAGTAGTTATATAGTTATATAAGTGTAAATATAATAATGGGGGGTTTGTTTGGGTTGTTTTTTATACTAAACTAACTAACTAAAATTAAATAAATAAAACGAATAACACTAATAATCGCAATAAATAGGTAGAAAGTTCTTATAAAGAATAAATAGGAGATATGTAATTTTCCATAGATGTCGGGTAAAATCATTGATTCACTTAATCAGTTATATTGGATAGATTAGTTAATCGGTTAATCCTTGAACGCAAGTAAATTATCAATTTTATCTTTCTGACTCGTTAAATCCCGTGAACGCACGCAAGTTTAATCCTAACCAATTTATCAAATCAACCATGAACGCATGAATCAAATTAATAAATTAAGTCGCATTAAGATGACTAATCAGTTGAATAAAATATAACCAGAACGCTGCAATTATATCTGACTCAACTACTACACAAGATTCTAGCAATTAAGATTAGATCAGAACGCTGCAACCTAACCAAAATTACTATTAATTCAACGATCGATTCATGAATACAATTAAGTTGGCCAAACAAAATTAATAAATACGAATCAGATAGTCAAATAACGAACCTTATATAAATATCCAACAAATAAATTAATCAGTCAAAACGATATCATAATCTCATAAACCCTAACATCAATAGTCAATTACATACTCCAATTAAAAATTACTCTAAACTAAACATAATAGTAGTAAAAATAAGATAAAGAATAGAAAAGCTCATAAAAATCGGGATGAAATTGGATTAAAACGGCGTCAGCCGTCGTCTTTTGTCCGTCGTTTTTGGTCCGTCTTATGCCGTCTTCCTCTGTTCTGTTGTATTCCTTCTTCCTCTTTTCTCTCTCTTCAACTTTTTTTTTTTCTTATGCGTGTCTGCTGCTTCCCCTTCTTAAACCCTCCACCTCTTTTCTTTGGTTTTAGTTAATTTATTTATAAGAAACATATCATTCCTTTCTTTCCTAAACCTTATTTTGTATAGTTTTTGTTCTTATTATATTCTCTTTCCTTCTTGTTTTTATTTCCTTTTTATTTTATTTCCTAATTATAATGGGTTTCAGACCATTTGTTTGGTGTCGATATTTGCTGGTCTGCTGCCTTGTAGCTCAATTTCGACCTATTAGATGCTGGAATTTGATGTTTCTCTCTTCTACAAACTTGTAGGTCTCGAACTTTGCTTCCCAACGCATCCTGAATCACTTGATTCCGATATTGTATGAGTGAGATATCGTCGTCTTAAGATAGACCTACACAATATATACGAGAATGTAGGTATTATTTGATCTTCAAATTAAATGGGTTATTCTAAATAATTAAAAATAGATAATAAAACCTATTTTAGCATATAAATAATATTAACGAATATATTAACCCGTAAGTCATAAAAATACCTTATTAACTCAAATAATATGAAAGACGACATTATAATAATAATATTAAATGGGTAAAAATATGTATAAATATCGATTTATCAAATTGCAGGACCTAGGCCGTGTCGTTGCTCATCGAGGGTAGGCTCCGTCCTGGCAGGTTCAGTGACGGTTGTTGAAGTAGAGCGCCCAGCTGTGGCGAGGTGGTTAGTGGCTAAGGCCTTGGACTTAGCTTTTCGGACCTCTTCACTGGTGATGGGGACAACTTCCCCTTTGGCTAGGTAAACATCCTCCTCATCATCGAACCATATCCCGTTAATTTGTGAGATAAAGGGGGAGATGAGGTGAGAGCAGTCAATTACCTCTCCAATGAATATAGCATGGGCACTGAACGGGTTTTCCTTGTTACTCGGCTTGTCTCCGGGCAACGGTATTTTCCCATTCTCGATCAGATCTTGGATCAGATGTTTTAGTTTCCAGCATTTCTCCGTGTCATGCCCATTACCTCGGTGATATTGGCAGTAGGCTTGGGCATTGTAACTTTTGGACCTTTTCTCCACTGGAACTTCGGGAGTTGGGCCTATCGGTTGGATCAGGCCCTTTGAAGATAGCCTTTGTAAGGCATAGGTATAGGTAGTCCCTATATCCGTGAATACCCGATTTGGAGTATTCTTTTTGGATGAGGTATCCAGCAAATTAACCACATCGAAAATGTTGCGGGTTGCAGTTGCAGGTGTGGGCTTGCTCATAGATGAACTAGCCCCTTGATAGCCCTTGGTAGAGGCCTTAGTCAGGCTCTCTAACCGTAAGTCATCCTCGATCCTTGTACCCATTTCAGTTAGGGTGGCAAAATTGGGGATGACAGCATACCGGAGATGGACCCGGTAGGAAGGGCGGAGGTTCTTGACAAAAGCCTCCACTAGAACTTTCTCGCTGGGCTTATTAACCAGCTTCACACTCTCGGCCCGCCATCTTTGGAGATATCTGGTGAACCCTTCTTTGGGCTCTTGGACCATTACTTCCAGAGTACGCATTGTAGTCTGGATCTCGGTATTATCAGAGTAATTCCGAGCAAATTCAGTCGCCACATCGTCCCAAGTCTTGTATTTCTTGGAATCGAGCCTGTAGTACCAGGCCTTGGGATGCTTTTCAAGGGAGGAAGGGAATAAATGCTTAAACATGGTGGACTTCACCTCTTTGATCGCCATAAAATCTTTGAAAGCCGGCCCGGATGTGGTGGACCGGATCTTCAGTACCCTCAAACATTGGAATTCTCGTGAGGTTGAGGTTAGCAGGTAGCTCATCATTTAAAGGCGAATAGGAACGAGCTTTTTCAGTGTGGATCGAGTTGTTCGTTGACAGGTGAACCTGTTCTTCGAGCCTGCGAACAACGCTGATTAGTTCAGCTATGGGCCCAGTGGGCTCAGATCCTTCAATAGGGGCTACCCTCTCTACGACACTCACACGGGTGGCCAAGGTCGTTTGGTCGGTCTGGATGGCAGTCAATTGGGTTTCGATCTTGGCCACCGCAGCCTTCAGTTCGTCCATCTTGCCACTACAAGAATAGATGGGCCTGGCGTCCATCCATTGGCTTCCGTTAGTCGACGCTGTATGAGTCCTGGCGTCCGCAAACAGACGCTAGAAAGTGGATGCCACGACCAGTCGCCTTTTTTTTAAACGGGCGTCCACTATTGGACGCCAAAGAAATTGGCGTCTGACAGCGGACGCTATGAATGGCGTCTTACTGTGGACGCCAGATGGGCCAAGGTGGCGTCCATAATCGGACGCCATGTGCATCATGTTGGCGTCCGACTATGGACGCCATCTTGGCCCATCTGGCGTCCACAGTAAGACGCCATTCCCCTGAATAGAAGATCGTCTTTAGTTCCCTCCGGCGTCTGGCTTGGCGTCCGTTATTGGACGCCATTTATGCTGATGCATTACCGTAGCCAAGCGTTCGATGTCTAGCCAAAACCTGCAAAATAAAACAAATCCACAACTGTCGACCATCGACAACACACTCTCAATCAACCAAAACACTTGATCTCCCGCCACATTTACGCTAAAAAACCATTTATATAAAAAAGTTTTAAGATACGGTTTAAAGGTACATAAATCTAAACTAGTTCGAAGATACATAATCCATAAATCCAGTTACAACACCAACAACAAAAAACAATCAGCTAACTGTGAAGCTAGCTGAAGCACCAGAGTTACCGCCATCCCCGCTAAAGGGGTCTCTGTCGTCTGGAGGGGAAGGGGGACGACCTGGGTTGCATTTGTTGAACATGGCCTGAAACATGGCCATCTGTTCCTGCATCTTCTTTATCTGCTCCGCCTGCTCCTTCAGTTGCTGCTTCATGGCCTCCTTTTCTTGGTCGGGCTGCTGAGACTCGGGTGGCGTATACTCCATCTGTGTGGAGGTGCCTAGACGCGCTGTGGGAGGTGTGAAGTACATCCCGTGTGCATTCCCAACACCATACACACTACCTTTCTTGTACCCCTTCACGACCTTGAAATAGGTCTCATTCGGGTCTACTTCGGCACCACTAGTAGAACTCTCGTTATTTGCTAACTCCTCTTGGTAGGCATCCTGCGTACACAACAGTGATTTCAATTCAAGTTATTAGAAAATGAAATCAATAAAGATACTTATCTACCACCTAAAGTAAATATATAGGCACAGTTGATTTGTTTGAAATAGTAAGTACTCACCCAGATTGCCTGATCTCTACTCGTCATAAAAGAAGTCCCTTCCGAGTCGGTCTTCCCGTGCATGTCTAGGAACACCTCAGGGGCGGTTGGCGTCCTCCCGAGTTCAGCTTGTAGCTGTTAAATAAATACGACCGTTAGGCAAACGTATTTTACGTGAACGTAGTTTATGATTAATCAAGTAGGAGTACGATATTATTAGAAATCATACCCTCTTGAGACGAAGAAACGAAGACTGTGAACCCCGATGATGTGTCGGGTCGGCCTTCCCCACATGCTCACAGTTCTTCAATTTGTTTTGTGATGCCCTCTCCGATCTGACCTTGAACCCCTGGTCGTCGTGGTACTTAACCCACCTCTCCAACGCCTCACCTGAAGTATGACAACACTAATATATTATTAGTTAATATTGTAAAAGATTGAAGTTAGATTTTTCTTTAAAATTGAGTAATATAAAAAACTACACCTTTCAGGTCTTTCAGCGCAGTCCCCCGCTTGTGGCGCTTGTTCATTACGTCCTTGAAGCGGCGTGAGCAAGTCTCATTGTACCGCTCGTATACCCTTCCTTCGAGCTCCGGCTTCCAACAGAACTTCAACTACAAAATCAAGGCGGATTAGTAATTAGTAAAAGAAATAATAAAAAACTACACATTATGAGTGCGGAACTCGGTAGCAAAAACAGTAAACGAACCCGAAAGTTGTTGAACCACTGCGCCCGCTGATCCGTCGGCACCTGAGTCCAACAGGCATACCCTAGACCTTTGTCGGTCATGTAGCTGTTAGTACAGCCAGTGGTCACCTCCCCATGGAGGAACCTGCACCAAGTCGAGAGACACAGACATGTACGAAATATTACAAGATGTATGTAGTCCAAAAGTTCATATGTTAAAAAAGAGTGGGCATGTTAGATTATATTACCATACGCGACCGGGGTCGAGAATCACACGCCCGTTCTCGTCCTTTTGTAGCTCCTCCGTGTTCCCCTGCCGTTGCTCCTCGTCATTCTGCTCCTGTTGCGGCGTTTCAAGGACCACTTCCTCCTCCTCCTGCTGGGAGGTCGATGCGTGAACAGACCGACTACCTCCGCCACGTTTCCTCGTCGATCTACCGCCTGCCATTATCTTAACCTTGCAACAAATTAGCAACAATTAGCAATTACAATCTAACACAATAGAAATAACGTACACAATAAGTAACACAATGATTAATGTGGGTAACCTACTACAACAAGTCTAGAGGTCATCTTCGCTGTCGTTATTGCCCTCAGCCTCACTGTCCTCACTCTGATCCTCCTCCTCCTCCGTTTCCTCGCCCTCCTCTTGATCGTCCTCCAAACTCTCTTCATCGTGTCCGTCATCCTCCTCAAGGATCTCCGGAACATCCCTAACCATGTAATCTCCCTGTCCATCTTCAGTTTCATCCTCATAGTATTCATCTGCCACAACATTCTGATCTTCTTCGGAGATTATGGTCTCGTCAATAGGAGACAAGCGCGTACCACTTGAAGCCGCATCTTCCTGGAACAAAGAACTGTCTATTGGCCCCCGTGGTTTTGTCGTAAAGACTGCCCACCATTGACTTTGATTTCTGTCATTTCTCGTGTACGGGGAAGGAGCAAAGTAGACTTGCTTGGCCTGGTGCGCGAGTATGAACGGATCATAAGTAGGATATTTCCGGGTGTGGTTAACTTCCACGATCTTGTATCGTTCATGCACCCGGGTTCCGTTCACGGAGCTGTCTTTCCACTCACATTTGAACAACACAGCTCTATACCCCCGTTCTTTGCCGGCATAACACAACTCAAAAATATCCTCCAAAATGCCGTAGTACTCATCACCATCAAGAGATGTCACACTGACACCGAAATTACATCTAGCCTTTTTCTTACCATAGTTGAATGTGTGAAAATTGAACCCATTCACTGTGTACCGGTTCCAGGTTTTAACAACTCGCACTGGTCCGTAAGCCAAACTTCTAACCAAATCATCAAGTATGTCTAAGGCAACTACGTGATCCTTTAGCCACTTAGGAAAATGTTCATCGTGCTTACTCCAAACGTCATCAGGGTTCACGTCAGGGTTCAAGGCGACATATTCAGTTACAAATTGTTTCTCATAAGGCTCTAAGATCTCACAATTAGAGAGTAGGTAAAGGTGCGCTCGGTTGTACTCTTTCTCATCTAGTACCCTAGAACCCTCGACGGATGAAGTTCCTTCATCGCCCTTCTTTTGAAAAAACTCTGGTATAGTAGGATCAATGGAAATCGAATGTTCTAGGTTCAGGTTCTTGGTTTTTGTTTGGATGTCTTTCTCGAAGTATAGGGAGCAGAAGTTCGCAATCTCTTCTGTCAAATATGCATTACAAATAGAACCCTCTACCCTAGCCTTGTTACCAATTTTCTTCTTCAGATGATTGAGGAACCTAAATAAACAAGTTATGTATTTTAATTAATAAAAGTTAGCTATGTTTAAATTAAATTTATAAATAAAGTTACAAAAATTTATGTACCTTTCAAATGGGTACATCCATCTATACTGGACAGGTCCTCCAACCTTAGCCTCGTAGGGCAAGTGGACCGGTAGATGTTCCATGGAATTAAAGAACGACGGTGGGAAGATCATCTCGAGTTTGCATAGTATTTGTGGAATCTGATCCTCCAGCCGAGTCATGTCCTCACTTGTTACTGTAGACGAACACAAATCTCGAAAAAACTGAGATATCTCAGTTATAGAATTCCACACTGTCGGTGGCAGAAGTTGCTTTAGAGCTACCGGAAGTAACCTCTCCATAAAGACATGGCAGTCGTGACTCTTTAACCCTTGCAGTTTTAGGTTCTTAAGATCAACGCAGCGTTTGAAGTCGGAGGCGTACCCATCAGGAAACTTCAACTTCTGTACCCACTCCAACAACGCCTTTCTCTGGGCCTTGTCAAGTGTGAACAAGGCTCTCGGTTTGGACCCATCCCGTTTTATGTGCAGCTGAGGACGGTCACAAAAAATCTTTACATCTCGTCGGGAGCCGGCAGTGTCACAACTCTTCCCCTCCACATCCATTACAGTGTGAATCAACTGCTCGAAGAATTTTTTCTCTATATGCATCACATCTAAATTGTGACGAAGTAACAAAGTCCTCCAATATGGTAGGTCAAAGAATATGCTACGTTTAAACCAACCATTTTTCAACTTTTTCAGGTCTTTGAACTCCTGATCGGTTCCGTCAACAGTGGACGGGTACTCGGAAATCAACTCCCATATTTCATCTCCTGGGAGTCGATCAGGTGCGTCGTCAAGCACAACCCCACCCTTCTTGAACGCCTTCTTATTCTTCCTATACGGGTGACCCTCTGATAGGAACTGTCTATGACAGTCAAACCAACTAATTTTACTAGAATTTGGGAGATAAAAAGCTTTGCTCTCTTCCATACAACACGGACACGCTTTTTGACCCGCAGTAGACCATCCCGAGAGCATACCGTATGCGGGAAAGTCATTTATAGTCCACAACAAAGCTGCTTTCAACTGAAAGTTTTGTCTAAGAGAGACATCATATGTTTCGACCCCTACCTCCCACATTTGTTTCAATTCCTCAATAACAGGTTGCAAGTAAACATCCAAATGATTTTTTGGATTTTTGGGACCAGGCACAATAAGTGATAGAAAGATGAAAGGCTGTTTTAAACACAACCAAGGAGGTAGGTTATAAGGTGTGATCATCACAGGCCAACAAGAGTACGACTTACCAAATTGGCCGAAAGGTGCAAATCCATCAGTACACAACCCTAGCCTTACATTTCGGGGTTCTGACGCAAAGTGGGGATGTAGTCTATCGAAACGCTTCCACTCCTCGCCGTCACTCGGATGACACATATTCCCTGGTACCCTAATATCCTCCTTGTGCCACCTCATTTGCTCCGCTATTGTTTTTGTGGCATACAATTTTTGAAGCCTTGGTGCAATAGGGAAGTACGTAAGCTGACTTATTGGGATCGGTTTCTTACCCCTAACACCGCTTTTCCCTTTTCTACCCCTCAAAACAATATCCCCCTCAAGCATCTTATACCTACCCTTACCACATCTCTTACATTCATCTAGCATCGCATCGTCTTTCCAAAATAACATACATCCATCTGGACAAGCATCAATCTTCTGATGCGGGAGTTGAAGGCCCTTCACAACTTTTTTGGTTGTGTAGAAAGTTCTGGTCATGATATTGTCTTTCGGGATTACTCTCTCGAGCAAGGCAGCAATACCATCGACACAGGCAAAGGGTAGGTTGAACTCACATTTAAGGCTGACTACCATAGATGCGACTTCTAACAAAGTCACCTCGCACCCTCCGTATAACGGTTTCTCCGAAGCGTTCAACATGTCGAAGAACGCCTTCGCTCGTGGGTTAGGTTCTTGTGGGTTGGGTGAGTCGTGTTGGTTGGGTGAGTCATTCCCATATGTGTTATCGTTGTTAAACAAGTTGCACTCCACTACGTCAACTATCATACCTCTCAAACCCCCCTCATTTTGACGGTTTTCGGGTTCCTCAGACTGAGCTGGCTCACCATGACAAATCCAATTATAATAATTTGATGAAAAACCATTATAGATGGCATGTTCCTTAACTACAAGGACATCAAAAAATTTAATGTTCTTGCATTTAGTGCACGGACACCTAACCTCCCCCCTCGATGCATAGTCTACTGACTTTTTAGCGACCTCGACAAATGATTCCACACCCCTCAAAAATTCTACGGTGGGACGTCTCTTCTTATCAAGTCTACCCTCATACATCCATTTGCGTTCAACTCTCTTCATTTTCTATGTTCAAAAAATATATATAACAAATAAAAGTTTAATTTCCGTAACTTAATTTACAACTTACTAAACGAAAATTTAATCAACACTTAACTTAAACTTAATTTCTCTAACTTCATTTCCATAGCTGAGTGTCCTCAATTTAACTTAATACGTCAAAGTAAACCCATTTTTTTAATTTGCAACTCTCATATTAATTTTTAATTGACCTTACAAAAATTAGTCACCGAATTTATTCACAAATGTAATCACAATTTAATCCCAATTTACAAAAACTGTAGCTAATTTATCAAAGTAATCCAAATTCAACCGAACAAAACACAACAATTCATGGCTCATGTCAGACAGAAATAGCTTAAACAGGTCAAAAAAGGGTCAAATTTTCGAATGCAGAAATCAAATTTCCAAAAGCGCCACTAACACCTATTTACAACCCCAATCAGGATAGAAGTGGTTTCGGGAAAATTCGGCATTATTACGACACCATTTGGTCCGTCCTAAGTCACACAAAACCTCACGGAAGGCCCTGGAGGTGATTCTAGCTCAATTCAACCAACTTCATCAAACCCTATTCATAATTGTGATGGGCAAATCTAATCTACCTAATCAAATTTCAACTAAACTAATCAACCTAAGCGAATTTGGGCTAATTAAACTAATCAACCTAATCGAATTTTAGACCTAAACAATATTAACGAGCAAACTATCAATAAATAACGATAACAATCAAAAATAAGAACTAATTATAATAAATAACAACTAAGTAAAGTAAGAAAACATACCACAAATTAAGAAAAAGAATGAAAATTGGGGAGGAAATTCAAAGGAAATCGGCGAGGGAGTGCGGAGAGAGTTTAGAGAGATAAAAAAAATTTTAGAGAGTGAAGGGGGAGAGGGGGGTGGGCGGGTATTTGTCGCCGAAAACATTTGGACGGGCGTCCACTATCGGACGCCAGGTGGACGCCCGTGTTTTCCATTTGGCGTCCGACAGTGGACGCCATTTGGGGTATATGGCGTCCGTCTGTGGACGCCTGTTGGCCTGAATTTCGTCCTCCATCCTCAGTCGGACGCCAAGTTTGGCGTCTGACGGTGGACGCCCGGAAGTATTTTCAGACGCCATGTGGGCGTCCATATGCCCAGGACGCCAAAATAGCGGACGCCTGGGACTGTTTTTCTTGTAGTGTGCGTTGATGTCTGGTCTCGGGTGGCCAGTCTGTAAGAACACCGCATAATCAGAAACTAGCCCAAATCTCGGAATAGAAAGTACATCCCGAGCAAGACTGAAAAAGGGAAGTGACTCGAAAAAAACACCTAGACGGGTGACTTGTGAAAAGTGGGCCTTCTTTAGGATTCGGCGGGTGGGCCGAGTCCTATTCGAAAGAAGGTCCACGTGAGACATCCCCAGACTTTTAGACTCGATTGTGTAGACGGGCCCTCCTTTGTAAGAGTATGTCCTACGTAGGTGGGCCGGGCCTTAGTCTAATAAGGCGGACTGGGATGGGGAAGAAACTCGTGATGTAGGATCGACAGAGTTTCGACGCTAAAGACTTCGACGACTTACGACAAGACCCAACACATGCTAAATACGGGAAGTCCTAAGAAGAGGAAGGTTTTGGGAGAGGATTTTTGGAAAATCCGAAAAAAAAAACGGTGGAGGGGCCCGATTTTTTGAAAGAAAATAGGAAAACATATCGGGCCGTGGTTTTGAAGGTTCGAAAATATTTTCGAGTTTTGAAATGGGTAGAATACCGGCTAGAAATAGGCTATTTTGAGTAAAATCATAAGTCTTAAATTCGGTATACGTCTCGGGTTTTGAAATTGGATAGTTTGAAAAAGATGCAATTTTTGAAAAAGACGGTTTTGAAAAAAGAAAACGACACGGAAACCAAGTAGCATATAGTCACGCAAGTATTATAACGACACTATGTATGCTTTACACTAAGTCTCGGTCGGTATTTAAAGGGTCTATACTAGTGCGCATAGTCTAGACGTTGATCGGGACGGACTTTCTAACTCGAGTTGAGCTAAGAACATGCCGCGAAACCCACTCGAATCGACTATGGACACCTTTGACATATCCATATTGGAGTACATCACGGTATAGTGGGACGTCGGTCGCAAGTACCGGCCCGGGAAAATATAGGGTTATGCATGAACCGTAAAACTAAGACGCGCATTGTACTAGTCAAACGATTTCTATTCGAGTCTCACCCTGAGGATGCCGATGGTAAGCCACGCATCAGTTAATCCCCAGCAGAGTCACCAAATTGTGGACATGACATAGGTCCACCCCGACGCGGTTACGCGCGGGTTTGGGGAGGCGAATGAATCTCCATATGAGAATGGATCGAATTGAAATTTAAATCGAAGTGGAGTCGCCACCGAACTTTGTGGGAGTTTGGGCCCGTTCAAACCCACTCTATGTCGTAGTGGGCCGTGTACAAAATACGGCTCATTTCCGATGTCAGAGTTTATTGGGCTCGTCCCTTTGCATTTGATACCAATACCGACATTATCGGATACCGTGTATTGAATTACTCGTGCGCCAACGGTTTCGGACATCCGGAAACCGAGGTTCTGAGTAAGGGGTGAGGGTACGTGTTGGAAAGTTCACAAAGAACACCCAACCCCGCCCGCACATTGGCGACCTCTACTAAGATATCGAGTGACTTTCTAATACACGCGTTAGTTGAACGGTGAAAATGTTATGCAAACATTATGTTCCCTAGACATGCGAAAAATGGAATGGGTTTCTATGTCGATTTAATGCAAATAATTCTAACGTCGAAGTTAAATTTAGCATGCGGGTTCATTTTAGTACAATAAAATAAACAACGAAAATAAATCAACAAGAAAATAACAAACTTGTTAGTAACGGTATAACGATAATAACAGTTTGCGAATAATGGAATAGTATGGAATGATGTAAATAAGATGATGCATGGTTTTTGGAAAGTAATATTTCACGTGATAGATTGGACACGTGTTGACCTAGGTCATAAAAAAACGTTAACGAGACTCGAACGATATTGTAGGACTCACGGTTTGACGTGATAAAGGGGCCACTCGACCGTGTCATTGAGGGACTCGACAGAGTGGAGCATTGAAGAGGCTTCTATCCGGGTTTCGTGACGTCACTCGATCGAGTTATGAAGAAACTCGACCGAGTGCCCGGCCACTCGACCGAGTCGTTGCGAGACTCGATCGAGTGGTTGTCACTATAGCATTCTGTCTCATTTTTGGGGTGCCACTCGACCGAGTGGATTAGGCACTCGATCGAGTGCCCCCTGTACGAACCAGGGTTCGCTTTGCAATTTGTTATCGATTTCGAAATTGCTGTTGATTTTGATAATTTGATGACTTTGTTGAATCGGGCATAAATATTATAAGATTTATGCCCGATTCATATGTATCATACTCGTCATATTCGACGTTCGATTATTGAATCGATATCGAATATTAGAGCCGAACTAAAAAAATTGCTATTTGTCGTTTAAGTTAACTAAAACGATATAAATTTTCCTCCGCGTTTATAGTGTCGCATTCTTATCAAATTAATGACATCTATTTTAAGCATCAACGGAAAATCGTATTAGCTAAATTATTTGACTAAATCGTTTAGATTCGACATCCAATAATTGAATTGGTATCACATCTAATAGATTGACACTTTACATGAATTGAAAGACTTGATTCCCTCGGCTTCCCGACATCGTAACGAATCCCTAGGGATTATGTGATGTCGGATCCGCATCAACGGGTTTCGATCCTAATTGAAAAAAGTACTCGTTTTGAAAATAGTTTTGAAAATCGATGAAATATGCGTTTGATGACAATGCGGACAAAAGTAAAAAAACTAGTGTTTAAATTGACTTGCTTCAATAATCAAGTGCTAGGGGTGTCGGGATAAGCAACCGGCAACGTTGGGTGCAATACCCTTATATATTCGGGTTTTCTTATCCCGACATCATTCGCACTCGACACAATTTCACAAGTATTTTAATGTTTTATACTAATAATACTATCGATATTAGAGATGCAATAATAAAATAAATAAAAAATAAAAAAAAGATGATAATCGGGACGAACGGACGACGAGAAGAAGGAAAAAAGAGAAGAATGGGAATGTTGTACCCTCAACCTACATGTTCTTGTTCTCGGACGGGACTCGTTAGTTGTGGCTAGCACGGGAGTATCGAGATGTAAGTTAAGTTATGGTGATTGGGGTTAGGATTCCTAGATGCTAGGGTTAGAGTATATTGTAGATTAGGGTTTGATTAGGGTTCGTCAAAAAAATCCATCCTTTTGATGTGTGTGTATGAGGGTGTATATATAGGCATGTCACCCGTGCCCCGTCTAGGGTTACTCGACCTAGTATGCCTCCGACTCGGTCGAGTGGCCCAATCAATCGCAATCGGGCTCCTTACAGGGGCCACTCGATCGAGTGGGCTGACACTCGATCGAGTGGGTCAGCCGCAGCGCAAGGGTCCGGCTTTTTGGACTGTGGTTTGGACATTTTGTGGGTTTTGTATTTGGACTGGTCTTATGAAATTTGAATAGCTGTTTTGTATGTCTCGGAACGGCTTTGACCGTAGTTTGACCCAATCACTTAAAGTCGGTTTTATTTCCGGTGTCGGTTTTGACCCAAATTAGTCCTGTTTGATTGGAAACGGCCTACTGAGCCTGAACTTGAGGTTGGTTTTGTGAGATTTTTACTCCGTAAATGCCTAAGCCAGTAACTAATGGTTTCGAGCCCATATCCGAGCGCGTAGAAACACGTTTGCGTCCGATCATCATTGGGTGTTTTTTTTGGAAAGTGCTATAGACACCTGGCGGTCAAACTGTGGGTGTCTACAATAATAAAAAAAGACGGTTTTGTTATCAAGTTTTAATAAATCGATAATCTATAAAATGTAAAAGTAATATTATTTTGAGAATAAATAGTAAGGACAAAGTCGTCATTTGACGTAATTAACGCTGATGATAAGAAGTAAAGCGTCAACGGTAAAAAGTAGTCCCGCATATGCATTCTTTAAAAATAATACTCAATGGATCCAGAAACTAAACACTAAAGTTGAGTTATATGAAATATTTACGCAAGAAAGAATTTTCACTAATTTAAGAATGTTTTCAATTAACACTTGTACTAGTGTGTTACCCGTAAAAAATTTCACGGGTTGTATAGTTTCAGTTTCATATACAGTAAAAAGAAGCCAGTATGGTTTAAAGAGAATACACTAAGGGACTAAGGCAGTAGTTAGTACACTAATAATTGGGCGAAAATAAAGACAAAACGTTACATGTTTTTATGTGTGTGTAAGAAATGAGGTGTTACACTAATGAAAAAAGATAAGTAATGTAATTGAGTTTTTTGAAATTAGTGAAGATCTCGTCGAAAGTTTTCCAATTTGATGAAGTTCCAATGCAGTGATTTGATATACTTCCTCTAACTTTCTAAGATCTTTCTGATTGATTATTTTAATCTCTTTCAAATGAATATACAATGAGAAGATCTTAGAAAGTTGAAGGAAGTACAATTTTTTTGTGGTGCAACAAAATCATCTAAAAGCATTAATGAAGATAAGACGCGTAACAACAAATCACAGTTAAGATACGAACACATACTCGTATGCAAAGTAGGTCAATAGTGTAGACAACGAAATATCCACAAAATATATAATATTTTCATATTTTATGATGATATAAAATTTCGTTTGTGGTATAAAATTTCACAAAATCCACAAAATATGATGATATAAAATTTCACGGGTTGCGCAGTTTTAGTTTCATATAAAATATTATGAAGCCAAATCGTTTGGAGAGAATACGTTAAGGGACTGAAAGTTAGTTAGTATACTAATAGGTGTACGAAACAAAAAACAACATGTTACACGTTCAAATGTGTGTCTAAGAAAAGTGTGATACCCGTGAACGCTTTCACGGGTTGCAGTATTTTTATTGATATTTCCTAATGAAGGAAGGCGCAAGATTGGTCTTCAATTATGTGAAAGAGGGTGATCATCCATAATTGAGCAATTCTTTTTGTTAGAGAGAATTACTTGGGCATTATAGATGTAGTAGACGTTAATCAGCTTGTAAAAAAACAAATATTTTACTCATAGTGCCGCGTAAATGAAATGACAAAATTAGAATAATCGTACATATAACTATTAAAAGACCGTGGAAAACCAATGACCCGTATGATCGGACACATATTTTAGCGTTCGACTCGACTCGTGACCCTATTCACTCGACTTGTTTGATAGGTCTAACTTTTTAGAATATGTGAACCAAATATGGAGTAATTAATTTTAGAATTCAAAATGTTGGAAATTATTTGTACTCCCTCCCCGAAAAGAAAGGGTAAGAAAATAGGCAATCGAAGGGAGTAATATTTTTTTGTAATTAATTTATATAACATGTAGAATAAAATATTCGTTAAAATATGATAAACATTCGTAATTATATTTATATCAGTATAAAACGTACGAAATACAAATAAAATATTAGTATTAACTACTCCTAAGTAAGCTCTATTTTTTTTACGATTTTTTTTAGGAAGAAGAAGGTGCGATAAACAATTTCTTACCAGTATTATAACAATAACTCGATCCACGATCCACTTAACCGGACTCATCCAACCCTTTTCAAATCAAAGATTTTCCAAAACGGTTGTTTATTTAATGTCAAAGCTCATCTTTATGAAATTTACATTAGTGTAGGATAAATAATATTTTTTTCCTGAATTCTAAAATGATTTTATTTTTGCGTTTTTTTATAATCTTGGTAGTATGATTAATTATCATTCTCAAGCAGTCAATTCTCGAGTTGGTACTTCTTAACTATTGAACGTATCCTTTATATTATATATTAAAATAGACACCGCTGCCAATGACGTGGCACAGCTAAGAATTCACCATTCTGAAATACTCACATGTGGTGAGTTCAGGCTTATTTTGGCAACTCATTCATTTGAATAAAAAAATGGGCCTTTACAAATACGGGTCTCAATCAATCTACGCACAATCCTGCACATAATTAGCAAATAACAAATCCTTTATATCCTTTTATATATTAAAACAGACACCGTTATATATTAAAACAGACACCGCTGCCAATGACGTGACACAGCTAAGAATTCACCATTCTGAAATACTCACATGTGGTGAGTTCAGGCTTATTTTGGCAATTCATTCATTTGAATAAAAAACGAGCCTTCACAAATACGGGTCTCAATCAATCTACGCACAATCCTGCACATAATTAGCAAATAACGAATCAATTAATTTCGGCAACAATATATTTTACCCTAATACACGTATCACCAAATTAATCACCTAAAAACCTAATACAATCTTATAATCTCAATCTAATACAATAACCTTTTTTTTTATGAACGAATAGATCATTTCATTAATAAGAAGTCATACGACATCTACAACTTATATCAAAATTGAACGGATACAATACTATAAAATTTGAGTAAAATAAATTCTCGTTAAAACAAAGATCTCTCACTAAGATTTTGATCTCCGCTTCTGCACATCCTCTTTCAACACATCGTTGTTTAATGATACAACTTTTCACAAGAGGGTTTTCGGATCTTTCAAGGTTTTGACGAGAATCAATTTCATCTAACCCAATAGATTGTAGCCGCCGGTCTGACATCAATTGAGATATCACGTGATGAACGATTATAGCACTGATGATCTTCCGCGTCCTCTCCACTATAATAGATTTAACATCTCTCCTCAAAGACAGAGCGAAACCCATCAATTGATGGGGGCGAAACTCTCCAAAAGGAGAGGACTTATTATTATAACTAAAATATTAATAGTACTAATATTAAAACGATATAATTAATTAAAAATTGGGGGCTTACCACCATTAATGGTGGTAGCCCCAAGATTTTTTTTTGGAGGCTAGGGTTTTTTGTTGGGAGGAGGGAGGGTCTTCCACTTTGTTAGGCATGATGTTAGTGCTAAAAGTTAATACAATAACCTAAACTATTAAAAAATCGTAATACAATATCAAAGCAAGTTTCTATTATTAGTATATTATTTATATCCAAAAAATAGTATAAAAAAGTAGTAATATTGTGATTGTTTGTGATTAATAAAATTAATGAAAAATTATGTAGGGGAGAATTAATAAAAAAAAATCATCATTCATAGTATTAAATTCTTATTGTTAATTAAAAATATCACTTGTCTATACTCAATATTAAAGGCTGAGAACTGTAATCAAAATCACAGTCAACTTATAATCAAATTAATCACTGATCTATACTCAAAATTACAGGAATCACTCATCTGTGTATTGATATTCCAGTTAATATATAAGACTGAGAACTGTCAACTTATAATCAAATTAATCAAGATAATGAATGCTTTTAACAAAATTGAATAACTATCTGCACAGAAAATTAGAATTCATGAGAATACCTGTCAATTTAATATGACCTTTATACTTCAAATGAAATACACTGCCGTGTAGTCTAAAAAGATGTTTGTCCTATGTCATTATGTCATACAACTATTCAAGTTATTATCTTTACAAATTTTGGTTGTTACGGTTTATTTAACTATATAAACTCGATTTAAACTCGATTTAAACGTTTGTTGTCGTTACGGGTTATTATTTAACAATATAAACTCGATGATGCTATAAAAGTAGAATATATATATATATATATATATATATATATATGAGTACTAATTTTGGGTTTATTGAAAGAAATTAGTAATTGTTAGTCTTAATATAAATATGTAGTGTCTTACTAATCTATTCAATATATCTCACGTAATGTGTTAGATTTACGAAGCAAGAATGTTTTATTATACCAACTCCAATATAAAGTTATCTCTAAAAGTTTAAGCTAATACAATCTCACATCAACATCCGTTAAAATGTCGTCCTCTAAACAAAAAAAGCGCAACATCACACACGGTAAGCTTTTATAGTCGGGTAATAATATTTAAAAATTAATTGATATCACATATAGCCGATCAATGAATTAGGACGATAGTAACTTTGTACTCATCGTGAAAATGAAAACAACAGCACAGAATAAAAGTGAAATAAAATTTTCAAATACCGTAGAGAGAATTTACACAAACACAAAAATACGTAACAACCCGCGAATTTTCACGGGCTAATACACTAGTTATATATTAAAACAGACACCGCTGCCAATGACGTGGCACAGCTAAGAATTCACCATTCTGAAATACTCACATGTGGTGAGTTCAGGCTTATTTTGGCAACTCATTCATTTGAATAAAAAAATGGGCATTTACAAATACGGGTCTCAATCAATCTACGCACAATCCTGCACATCATTAGCAAATAACAAATCAATTAATTTCGGCAACAATATATTTTACCCTAATACACATATCACAAAATCAATCACCTAAAAACCTAATACAATCTTATAATCCTAATCTAATACAATAACCTAAACTATTAAAAAACCGTATTACAATATCAAAGCAAGTTTTTATTATTAGTATATATTATTTATATCCAAAAAATAGTATAAAAAAGCAGTAATATTGTGATTGTTTGTGATTAATAATATTTATGAAAAATTATGTAGGGGAGAATTAATAAAAAAAATATCATTCATAGTATTAAATTCTTATTGTTAATTAAAAATATCACTGGTCTATACTCAATATTAAAGGCTGAGAACTGTAATCAAAATCACAGTCAACTTATAATCAAATTAATCACTGATCTATACTCAAAATCACGGTAATCACTCAACTGTGTATTGATATTCCAGTTAATATATAAGACTGAGAACTGTCAACTTATAATCAAATTAATCAAGATAATGAATGCTTTTAACAAAATTGAATAACTATCTGCACAGAAAATTAGAATTCATGAGAATACCTGTCAATTTAATAGGACCTTTATACTTCAAATAAAATCCTTTATACTTCAAATGAAATCCACTGCCGTGTAGTCTAAAAAGATGTTTGTCCTGTGTCATTATGTCATACAACCATTCAAGTTATTATCTTTATAAATTTTGGTTGTTACGGTTTATTTAACGATATAACTCGATTTAAACGTTTGTTGTCGTTACGGGTTATTATTTAACAATATAAACTTGATTATGTTATAAAAGATTGAATATCAATATATATATGACTACTAATTTTGGGTTTATTGAAAGAAATTAGTAATTGTTAGTCTTAATATAAATATGTAGTGTCTCACTAATATATTCAATATATCTCACGTAATGTGTTAGATTTACGAAGCAAGAATGTTTTATTATACCAACTCCAATATAAAGTTATCTCTAAAAGTTTAAACTAATACAATCTCACATCAACATCCGTTAAAATGTCGTCCACTAAACAAAAAAAGCGCAACCTCGCACACGGTAAGCTTTTTTAAGTTAATAGTCGGGTAATAATATTTAAAAATTGATTGATATCACATATAGCCGATCAATGAATTAGGACGATAGTAACTTTGTACTCATCGTGAAAATGAAAACAACAGCACGGAATAAAAGTGAAATAAAATTTTCAAATACCGTAGAGAGAATTACACAAACACAAAAAAACGTAACAAGCCGTGATTTTCACGGGCTAATACACTAGTAAGTAAATAAATACATTATTGACAGTCTATCCTCTTAGTATGATTTCGTAAATTACAATTTACTAAAAATTAACAAAATTACGATTTACATATACACGATCGTAAATAGAAGTAATATATATAAACTTGTGCACCCGTGAAAGACCCATTTATGTACGAAATACTAATTCTTACTCACTATAAGAGTTAAAGTCATTGGCGACTGATGTTAGCTACTGACATCTGTCGCAAAAAACAGACGTGCGACCGTCAGCAGTCGCTAAGCGATAGTGGTTACAGTTAGTCGCTTTTAGCGACTGATTTCAGTCGCTAAAAAAGCGCGCGACTGAAATCAGTCGCTAAATTTAGCGACTGAAATCGGTAGCTAAGGCCTCATATTAGCGACTGATATCAGTCGCTAATGGTGCCATTAGCGACTGATTTAGCAACTGATATCAGTCGCTAAAACTTCAGTTAGCGACTGATTTCAGTCGCTAAATAGTGCGACGTGGCATCATTTAGCGACTGATATCAGTCGCTAAATATAAAACTTAGCTACTGATATCAGTCGCTACCGTGCCAGAAATAGGCCGGTTCAATTTATTATTTTTCTAGCCAAAATCTGCACAATAAAACAAAGCAACAACCACAATACATCCCAAACATCATTCCAAACGTTATTCCAAACGTTATGCAAGCTTCATACTCCAAAATTGTCAACCAAGTACGCAAACGTCGTGAATACATACACTAAATTAAAAGTGTTGTTACAAACAGTTTTTTCAACAAGCATTTCTCCCACTACAAATTGTTTTCAATAAATCAACTCAGCCAACAGGAAAACTGGCGGACGCACCACTACCACCGCCACCGAAGGGGTCTCTAGGATCCGGGAATCGGGGAGTGGGGCCGGAGTTGCAGTTATATTGCTGCGTGTTCCTAAGACGCCGTATCTCTTCCAGAATTTGCAGGTTAATGGACTCCTGCGTCTTCAACCTCTCATTCTGCTCCTTCATCTGCTCGGCCATAGCTGCCCGTTGCGCCCTCTCCTCTTGAATTTCCGCCCTCATCTCAGCCATCTCGGATGGTACACACTCGGTCGTCGTAGAATGGGCCCCCCGAACATTGGGTGGTGTCCAGTACAGGGAATGAGCGTTCCCCGTACCGTACACCGCTCCCTTGCGGTATCCCTCCGCGACTCTAAACCAAATTGTGCTCGGGTCCACACCTTCATTTTCGGGCGCTCTAGTGGCTGCCAAATACGATCTCTGAAAGAAATAGAAGTCATGATTAGGTTGATTGTTTGAAGGAAAAAAGTAACGAAGTATTGTGTTTGAAACTTACCCAAGTGTCCAAATCCTTCTTCGTGGCGAATGATCGACCGGTGTCATCGTCCCCCTTACTCTTCGCTTCGAGAAATAGCTGCACAGGAGGAGGGAATTCTCCGGTTTTCTTCTTCGCCTATTGACAGTACATGTAGATTATTCATTTATTTTTATAATGAAAACATTAAATAAGAATCCAATATAAAAATCAAAGGAACGAAAATACTAACGTTCATGGCCCGCTGGTGCATCGACTGCGACCCACCGTAGTGGGTGCACTCCGCCTCTGCCTCGGGGTCCCCTCCCCGCCTCTTGTTCTTCTTAGCCTGGACGGATCTCTTCAGGAACTTCGGGTCGGCTCGCGCTGTTTGGAACTGTTGGATGGCGTCACCTACAATTTATACACTTTGAGATCAATAAATGTTTTGAATATATATACAACTTTCTGTTCAGGTACTAACACCAATTTAGTAATCGAACCTCTAAGTTGTTTCTGTAACTTTCCATCGCTTGCCATCTTATACATCATGTCTTTGTATCTTTCCTTTGCGACATCCATGTATCTGTCTCGAACAGCCACCTCGAGACCATCGTTGTAGAAGTGTTTCAACTGCAAGATAGTTTGTTGTCGTTGTATTAGTAATCTGTAAACAGTAACAGATAATTAATAAAAATCAGAAATTGGTGTACCTTGAAGTTGGCAAACCTCTTCTCCCGTTGCCACAGAAGCAACTTAGTCCAGCTCGTGCAGTAAGTAGTCAAATCATTCATGAAACTGTCCTTGACACCAGTCACCGTCGCACGAGTACGAAACCTACACCAAAGAGTGAAATAAGATGATGTCTCACAAAAAAAAAAATACAATGTCTCACCATGTGGACTCGGGGCCAATGATTAGGCGCCCGTCGTCTGTGTATTGAAGCCCTTCATCCTGGCGTGGTTGCGGTTGTTCTTGTTCCTCATTGCCCTGCACCTCCTCCTCGTCCTCCACTTCCTCTCGCCTGTTTTCTTCTTGGCCTTGCTGCTGTACCCGGTCCCTGCTCCTGCTGTTGCCGCTGCTCGAACTACCAAACCTCAGCCTGCTGCCCAACGTCATATCTGCAGACATGTAATAGTTGAAAGTTAGAAACTGACATCATAATATTGAAATAATCTCGAAAAAAAATATGTAATGCAAATTACTATGTACAAATAATATAACTTACTAAAACTATACCCTACTAAAAATCATCGTCACTGTCGGGGTCATCTTCCACTTGCCTACTCGAACCAACGACGTCCTCTTCCTCGACGTCATCTTCGTCCTCCTCGTCATTGACCTCTAAATCATTGGTGTCATCCTCCTCCTCCACCATATCACTAGAAGCACCTTCCTCCTCCTCACTGCCTTCAAAATCTTCCCCCACATCCACCTCATTATTGTCATCATCATCATTTGCAAAAAGATTCTCATCAAATGGAGACAATGTTGTACCACTAGAAATGACGTCCTCTTGGAAGAGGTCAGAGTCATAGTGCCCCTGTGGCTTAGTTTTGAACACCGCCCACCACTGGTTTACAGTTCTGTCGTTCTTTGTGGTTGGGTAAGGCGCAAAGTACACTTGGTGTGCTTGATGTGCAAGTATAAACGGATCGTACTTGGAGTATTTTTTGGTATGATTAACTTCAACTAGTTTGTACCTTTCATGTACTCTAGTACCTTGCACAGAGTTGTCCTTCCATTCGCATTTAAATACCACAGCTCTATACCCATGATCATTACCAACATAACACAACTCGAAGATGTCCTCCAATAGACCGTAGTAATCTTCACCCTCAAGTGACGATACACTCACACCGAAATTACATCTACTCCTACTGCTACCATGGGCAAATGTATGGAAATTGTAACCATTAACCGAATACCGGTTCCAAGTTCTAACATTCCATAAAGGACCTAATGCTAGACTCCTAACCAAATCATCCTGAATATTCTCAGAAATTACATGCTCCTTAAGCCATTTAGGAAACTGTTCCTCATGCTTATTCCAAATGTCATCAGCATTTAAATGTGGATTAGCAGCTACAAATTCAGTTACAAATTTTTTCTCGTACGGCTCCAAAACTTCACAATTTGATAGCAAGTACAGGTGAGCACGATTGTACTCCTTCTCATCTAATGTCCTCCACCCGCCAGCTGATGACGATCCCTCACCTTCCTTACTTTGAAAAAAGTCTGGTATGTTGGGGTCAATCGTCGTCTCGGGTGTTTCTAGGTTTAGATTCTTGGTTTTGGTGTTCACTTCTTTCTCGAAATACAGAGAACAGAAGTTGGCTATCTCCTCTGTTAAGTAAGCATTACATATGGAGCCCTCAACCCTCGCCTTGTTACCAATTTTTTTCTTCAAATGGTTGAGAAATCTATGACAATCATCAAGCAATTATGTTATTATCAAATTACAGTGTCTAACGTTAGTTAGTGGGTAAAATAAGTAAGTAGTTGAAAGTTCTCACCTCTCAAACGGGTACATCCATCTAAACTGTACCGGTCCTCCCACTTTAGCTTCGTAAGGCAAGTGGACCGGTAGATGCTCCTTTGAGTTAAAGAAGGAGGGTGGGAAGATCATCTCAAGTTTGCATAGTATCTGAGGAATTTGATCCTCCAAACGAGTCATGTCGTCATTTGTAACTGTCGACGAACACAAATCTCGAAAAAACTGAGATATCTCAGTGATAGGATTCCAAACACTTTCCGGCAACATGTGCTTCAACGCCACAGGTAGTAATCGCTCCATGAACACGTGGCAGTCGTGACTCTTCAAGCCTTGGAGCTTCAGGTTCTTAATGTCCACACACCGACTAAAATCGGATGCATACCCATCAGGGAACTTCAGTTTCCCTACCCACTCTAACACGGCCTTTCTCTGAGCCTTATCAAGACTAAACAAGGCCCTAGGCTTGGACCCATCCCGCTTGATATGTAGTTTCGGACGGTCACAAATTTTTTTCAAATCTTTTCGGGATCCTACGGTGTCACATGTCTTACCCTCTACATCCATGACGGTGTGAATCAGTTGCTCAAAGAAATTCTTCTCAATATGCATCACGTCCAGATTATGTCGGAGTAATAAAGTACTCCAATATGGAAGGTCGAAGAAGATGCTTCTTTTAAACCAACCATTTTTCAATTTCTTAAGATCTTTGAACTCTTGATCGGTCCCGTCAACAGTAGATGGGAACTCTGAAATCACCTCCCAAATCTCATCACCTTGGAGACGAATCGGTGCCTCATCTAGCACCACCTCACCCTTCTTGAAAGCTCTCCTATTCTTCCTGTACATGTGACCCTCGGGTAGAAACTGTCTATGACAGTCAAACCAACTAATTTTGCTTGAATTACGTAGGTAGAATGCTTTACTTTCACTCATGCAACAAGGACACGCTTTTTGGCCCGCCGTAGACCAACCGCTCAACATACCATACGCAGGAAAATCGTTTATAGTCCACAAAAGCGATGCTCTAAGCTGAAAATTTTGTTTCAACGACACATCATATGTCTCCACCCCTACTTCCCACAAGTGTTTCAATTCCTCTATCACTGGTTGTAAGTAAACATCCAAGTGGTTTTTGGGATTTTTTGGGCCGGGAACAATGAGAGAAAGGAAGATGAACGGTGGTTTCAGACAAAGCCATGGGGGTAAGTTGTACGGTGTGACCATGACAGGCCAACATGAGTATGACTTACCGAACTGACCGAAAGGGGCGAAACCATCGGTACACAGCCCAAGTCTGACATTACGGGGTTCCTCAGCAAATTCAGGGTAAATCCTATCAAACCGTTTCCACTCCTCCCCGTCACTAGGATGACACATCTTCCCCTCTACACGAGTTTCTTCTTGATGCCACCTCATTTGTTCGGCAATGGTTTTGGTTGCGTATAATTTTTGAAGTCTAGGGGCGATGGGAAAGTAGGTAAGTCGACTAAGTGATATAGGTTTTTTATGCCTCGCAACACTCTTTCCCTTCTTACCCCTCAAAACAATATTTCCATCTACAGTTTTGTATCTACCCTTCCCACATATCTTACATTCCTCAAGCATGGCATCGTCCTTCCAAAAAAGCATACATCCATCGGGACAAGCATCGATCTTTTGATGCGGAAGTTCAAGACCTTTAACTATTTTTTTGGTGTTGTAGAATGTTTTGGTCATAATGTTGTCTTTTGGGATGAGTTTCTCAATCAACGCAGCGATCCCGTCTACGCACCGAAAAGGTAGGTTATACTCACATTTAAGGGTCACTACCATAGACGCGACTTTTAACAATGTCACATCACACCCTTCATATAATAGCTTCTCCGCAGCCTCTAACATATCAAAAAAAGCTTTCGCTTGTGGGTTTGGCTCTTGTGGGGTTGGTTGGTCATCGTCGTTAGTGTACATGCTCTCATCATTAAACAAATTGCACTCAACCACATCAACAATCATTCCTCTCACCCCGCCCTCATTCTGATCCACCTTAGATTCCTCAAAAGCAGACTTCTCACCATGACAAATCCAATAATAATAATTTGGGCTAAACCCATCTGAGATAATATGTTCTTTAATCAAAATACTATCCAAGAATTTGACGTTCTTACATTTCACACAAGGACACCTAAATCTACCATCTGACGCGTATTCAGGATGAGTCTTAGCGAACTCAAGAAAGCGATTAAGACCCTCTAAAAATTCCTTTGTGGGACGTCGTTTCTTATCGAATCTTTCCCCATACATCCATTTTCGTTCCTGTCTCTTCATTTTTTTATCTAAAAAATTTAAGACAATAACCACATACAAATTATTTTCTCTAAAGTAATTTACTAATATATATACACTAGTCAAATATTACGTAAAATTCTCAATTCACCTAAACATAGTACTATTTCCACCCAATTCGTCCATAATTACATCACCAAATTGGCATAATTGTCTTTTACTTCCAAATTCCTAACACATCAAAACACCCCAATTCAATCAACTACTTAACTGCAAACCCTAATTTTATACTAACAATCTACCTAATTCAAATTGGGGAACCTATTGGGCGATTAAAATCCTAACTACACTAAATATTCCAACAACTAAGAAACTACCCAACCCAATAACTAATTTATTTAAATCGATAAAAACAGAAATTAACAAATAATTGAAACTAAATAAAGATAGATAAACATACCTTAAGGAAAATGAGAGAATTGAATAAAGAATGAAGAGGAAAGGAGGAGGGACGAGTTTAGAGAGAGGGGGGAGGGGATTTTAGAGAGATAAAGCGAAATGAGAGAATGACTCGGGGGAGGGGGGGTGTTCGTTAATTTAAAAAAAATTACGACCTTTAGCGACCGAAATCGGTCGCGCGCCACTCTCATTAGCGACCGATTTCAGTCGCTAATTCTGTCGCCATTTCACTAATTTAGCGACTGAAATCGGTCGCGCGCCGATTATTTTAGCGACCGATTTCGGTCGCTAAATTTAATTAATATTTTAAATTTCCGTCTCCTCGTCCAGCTACTAATATCGGTCGCGCGCTGAACTTTCAGTCGCTAAATTAGCCACTGAATTTATCAGTCGCGCGTGATTAATAGCTACATGCATTATTTCTTGTAGTGTACTATTGTTTCAATCAATCCCCTAAAATACAACTTAATTAAGGCTCTTACTTTCTTTCTGATGCAATTAATTTTGTAACATAGAATCAATAGTAGTTTTGTAAATCAATGTATATCAATGAAAACCAAAACTACACTAATGCACAATTGAAAAAAATGATTAATGTGTGTTTCATTTTCTATGCAATTAGTGTTAATGCATATACGTGGTTAAACTTAGACGTGATCGATATACTTTTATATCAATATATTTTACATAATGAATAATCATTTATCAAATTTACTGGAATATACATTAGTGAGATAAGAAGTTACCAAATTATTATTTTAATATTTTAAATCAAAAATTGAATTTTATAATTTTAGACGGATTATTATTTAATAATTCCAATGTACAGTGTTTTTTTGTCAATTTAAATTAATATTTATCATAGAAATAAAAAATATTAGTAATCGTTATTAATATGACAACACCTCATCACTCTATATTCTGACCCGACCGTGACCTTCATACCCGGGTAGTATGACATTTTTATATAAAATGTTCTGAAGCAAAAAAAAATACGGAGTAATTAATTTAGATTCGACGGAACGCATCAATTAATTTCAATATTTAAGTCTGTTAATAGTGATTTTTATACATTTGTTCATTATATTAATGAAGGAAAAAATTATGGGAAAATCAATTTACGGGGAGGGGAGAAAGGTCTATGGAAAGGGGAAACATATTTATGGGAAAAATACTAATTTATGGAGAGCAATTAAGGCTACTAAATTTTTTCAGTAGGAGTGGGAAAAGGGGAGGTTGGAGCATTAATGAGAGGAATAGTATCAACTATTTTTATTGGATGACATAATTTTAGAAAATAAAATACAGAGTACATGGAGAAAAAAAATTATGCCCTCCCTTAACTAAAATCCTGCATCCAGTGTCGAAAAATATTCTAATGCGATTAATTACTATGTCTCGAAAATCAAACGCCAAATTTTTCCTTAACATACACAAAAAAACTACGCGATTAAATAACCACAAATTGCGCTTACCAACTAAATCCGATGTCAATTTTTTATTTTAAAACTAAATATACAATTAATTATTCCGTCTCAAAAAAAAAAAAAACCAATTACTTTTAGTCAACGACTAAGAAAATTCTGCAGTGCAATTAATTACTTGATATACAAAATCAAGTACCGAAAGACTATTTTGGTTTTTCCCATTAACTGTAAAAGTCGGCGGTACCTAATCCTGCAAAAACTTCCAAAGAAACATATACAATTTATTAGAAAAATATTTATATATTTTTCAAAATATAAAATTCAATCCAAAAATATTAGAACTGTTATATAACAATTTATAAATAAAATTCAATCCGAAAATAAATAAAATTATTTATAAATAATTTATCCAAAAATAAAACTCTATCTGAAAATACTGTAATCCCCTATCAATTCTAGCGCAACACAGTGGCGGAAACACTGTAGATTTGGGATTAAAACACACTGATGTTCTATATTTTAGAAAAGAACGGTCAGTCAATACAAAGGCCACTTTTTACAAAAGGGCTAAAAATAAAAATTCTCCAAATGGGAATAAGAATCCATAAATAAACATAAATCAAGCAGAGTTGGATCCACGCCACTCACTAGCTCACACAAACCCCGGAACAAATAATACCTGCCATATTATAAACATAACAGTCACAATTCAGTGGGGAGCAACTCAGGCAGTTCTCCCAGCCATATTACATAATATTAAAGCACAATTACTATTATATCAAAATAGTTGAAAATGGAAAACATTTAAAATGATACGGTAAAATACTTCGAAATGATTGCCAACCTGCAAATCAATGTCAATCCATAATAATAACGGCATTATGGAAATCAATCAGTGTAACGGAATAGACTTTCAACGGGATCATAGTAAACTACGTTCGAGAATTCAGTCAAAATAAATTAGACTTTGGTCTCTAACTAGGCAACCCAACTATAACAGGACTGCGTGCAGCGAGGTCCTGGCTTAAGTAATGTACACCCCTCCTGGACACCAACCGTAATCCAGTTCAACCCGACGGCGACTTACACGATGTGATATCTAAGTTTAAGGTCAAAATATACACACTCCTGAACAGAAACCATGCTCAGTTCAACGACCAATGTGTCTTAACATAGACACACCAGCTTTATAGTTGATGGCAAAACGTATAACCTAGACTGTATTACTCTACCCGTACACTTGTCCTTATTCCATAACTCCAAAACAAAGTCGTTGCCATAATTCGATAGGATTATCAAAACGTTCTTAAAAAGAAACTTTCTAATTTGGGAAATTTTTTTCAAATATTAACTTTCCAAAATAGGTATTATTATAATTAGAAATCGTTTTAACATTTGAATTATATAAAATAGTTATATTAGGCCTCGAGACATAAACATTATACTTATTTTATAAATATATATTTAATGATCAAAATTCAACGAAAGTCAAAATCATAATTATTTCTCAAAAGGTTGAAATATAAGTAATTAAAAGTATTAAATTACAAATTTACAGATTTTCCGGAATAGCACTGTCTTACTAAATAATTCGTAATTAAATCATTAAAAATCAAAACAACGTAAGACCAGTGGGGTTGAAAACTTTAGAAACTTATTTACAACGTTTTATTTCTGGAGAAAATCCAAATTCCAAATAAAACATGGGTTTTTATTTGTATTTTCACAAACTGACAGAATTCGACACCCGATGGTATCTCATTAATAAAACACGTTTTATAATTTATTTTAAAGCAAAACCAATTGGAAACATTAACCAAACTATTCAAAGTTTATGTAGGTAAATTACCCAAATTAAATTCAAAGTCTATCAAAGGTTTTAAATTAGTTTTACAACAACTGACAGATTCACGGACTATTTCGACATTTGTTCGTAAACATTTCATTGTGACCAAACTAATAGGAATTAATTTACGAAGGTTTACAGACATATAATAGACTTAATAAAAATAGTAGTCTCTTTTCAAACTTTTCGAAAATAAAGTCTTTAAATAGGAGTAATAAATCGTTCAAAAATACTAATCGATTCTGAAACATGCAGTAATTATGTTTACAATAATAAAAACTTTCACTTTGCTACTTTATATTAAAATCACGAAAATTCAGAAATAAAGTCTTATTTGTATGTTTTAGTCTCGGCCTTATAATACTTTTAGAAGATCCGATGTGAAAGTAATTGAGAAGATTAAAAGCGATAGAAACACGAAATCGATTTAAGCATATTATCGCAATATAATTAAAACATGCTTATTCGTATAAAAATTCGATTTTAAAACGATACTACAAACAACTACAACATATATATCATGCAATACTAAGTCATGCCATCATGTGTTACCTTCATCGAGATCTGAGTTAATAATATACTCGTCCTTCTCGGGGTTGTCTTGAAAGCCTATAAAAAAATTATAAACAAGGTTCAAGACCCTTATTAGTACCATAAATCGAGAAGTCGGAAGAAAGAATTAAGAATTCGATGATTACCCTTCGAATTAGAATGAATCGGGATGACGAGAATGATCGGAATTGAGAAAAATATTGAAGAACAGTTTACTGTGTTGTACGTTCAATTGCCTTTTGTTTTTGTAGAGAAGATACGTTCAATTGCCCTTTTTTTTAGAAGATGAAAAGTGGGATACTGAGTTGGGTTTAAGAGCAGTTGAGGGAGTCAGCAACTGCAAAATGAGGGGAAAAGGAGAACGTGCATAGGACTAGGAGAGAAAAGAGAAGTCGGTTTTGACTTTCTCAACCGAACTACGAAAATATCCCAGTCCGATGAGGGAAATGGTCGGGTATGCAAATATCCCAGTCGGGTCTGCTACAATCCCTCTAATTAACAAATAAGGTCCGATGAGGATTGTATATTAATATACATGTTCAAAATTCAATCCGAAATATTATTTATATTAAACAAAAATATTCATATTATTTACGAATATATAGAATAAAATATGTATACGTATATAAATATAATATAATTCGAAATATATATAAATATAAATGTAGTTATTTATTTATATATGATAAACAAAAATATTTTGAATAAATCTCTTTCAGGTAAAAATCTTCAAATAAATATTTATTAGAAAAATAATTATATATTTTTCAAATATAAAATTCAATTCGAAAATATTAGAACTATTTAGTAACAATTTATAAATGAAATTTAATCCAATTAAATAAAATTATTTATAAATAATTTATCCAAAAATAAAATTCAAACCAAAAATACAAAATATTATAAATTACAATTTATAAATCTAAAAAATTAGAAAATATAATTAAAACTATTATATATTAATATAATTGTTCAAAATTCAATCTGAAATATTATTTATATTAAACAAAAATATTTATATTATTTACGAATATATATAATAAAAGATGTATATGTATACAAAATATAATACAATTCGAAATATATATATATATAGTTATTTATTTATATATGATTAAATAAAAATATTTAGAATAAATTCATTGACTTATACTATACAAATAAACTTTCACAAAACAAATAAATTTTCACAAAAATATATCGCCCAAAAGTAATTAAATAAGTTTTCGAATAGCTGTGAAAAAATGAATTGACTTTAATTTCTAAAATACATCTACGAAATTCACGGTATAATCTTCATTCATCATCACCTGGGAAAAAATATCCTTCATCAAATATTAACATCACCGTCGATTGTTATACACAGTAAAAATCGAAAATACAAATTCAATGAATTAGTTTTTTTGTTATTGAATCTCAAAAATTGATTTCGATTGAATTTAAAAATAAAACAAATCGGTACATGAAATCAACTAAATCAAAAATTGAATAATTAACGGGATGATTCGATCTTTCAATTTCCCTTATTTTGGCTTTCTTCTGCCTGAAAATTCACCAATCAATTTAAAAAACAAAATCAGATTTCTGAAATATCAGGTGCCAATTATATTAATAAATCAGAAAAACGAGACTCATATATATATATCTAAATATGCAAATTAAAATAGATGTTTTTTTCCTTCAGATTTTACGATATGAATTCAGATTGCAATGCCTAGAATCTTATTTATAGTATGAATTGTTGTGATTGAAAAATTGGAAAAAATTGAGATAATGAAATATTAATTAGAGGGATAGTTGAGAAGAAGGAAAATTGGGGTGGGAAATGCAAAATTGGAGTGGGAAAAGAGAAGGACAATTATGGAGGGCAATTAATTAGGATAAGGGAAATGTATATTGGACTGTGAAGATCGAGGGAAACAAATTGGAGAGCAATTAAGATTACTGCTTCGTATATTGCGTTGAAGAGCAGTTAAGGCTACTGTATGTTTGTTCTATATTTTCCTCATAGATTAATGTGTTGGCTCATTGGTTCGGTCAAGTGGGATTGCCCTTAGAGGGTGTGGGTTCGGATCCCTTTGTTGTTGTTTTTGGGAGGAGATTCTGGACTAATTTGAGGCATTTAATTTGAATGCATACAACATTGCGTTCACATTAGAGGGAAAATGGAAAGTATAAAGAATGAGGTCTATTTCAAAATGGGACCTTCTCATGCTCTTAAAAACTGGAAAGTGGTTTCTGTTTTAATATATAGAGGATGCTTCGTATATTGCTTTGAAGAGCAGTTAAGGCTACTGTATGTTTGTTCTACCTTTTTCAAACAAATTAATGTGTTGGCTCATTGGTTCGGTCAAGTGGTATTGCCCTTAGAGGGCGTGTGTTCGAATCCCTTTGTCCTTGTTTTGGGAGGAGATTTTGGGCTAATTTGAGGCATTTAATTTGAATGCATACAACATTGCGTTGAAGAGCAGTTAAAGGCTACTGTATGTTTGTTCTATATTTTGCTCGTAGATTAATGTGTTGGCTCATTGGTTCAGTCAAGTGGGATTGCCCTTAGAGGGCGTGGGTTCGAATCCCTTTGTTGTTGTTTTTGGGAGGAGATTTTGGGCTAATTTGAGACATTTAATTTGAATGCATACAACATTGCGTTCAAATTAGAGGAAAAAATGGAAAGTATAAAAAATGAGGCCTATTTCAAAATGAGACCTTCTCATGCTCTTAAAAACTGGAGAGTGGTTTTTGTTTTAATATATAGAGGATTTGAGGCATTTAATTTGAACGCATACAACATTGCGTTCAAATTAGAGGGAAAATGGAAAGTATAAAAAATGAGGCCTATTTCAAAATGGGACCTTCTCATGCTCTTAAAAAGTGGAAAGTGGTTTCTGTTTTAATATATAGAGGATGCTTCGTATATTGCGTTGAAGAGCAGTTAAGGCTATTGTATGTTTGTTCTACATTTTTCTCATCCATTAATGTGTTGGCTCTTTGGTTCGGTCAAGTGGGATTGCCCTTAGAGGGTGTGGGTTCAAATCCCTTTGTTGTTGTTTTTGGGCGGAGATTTTGGGCTAATTTGAGAAATTTAATTTGAATGCATACAACATTGCGTTCACATTAGAGGGAAAATGGAAAGTATACAAAATGGGGCCTATTTCAAAATGGGACCTTCTCATGCTCTTAAAAACTGGAAAGTGGTTTCTGTTTTAATATATAGATGATTGTATATTAATATACTTGTTCAAAATTCAATCCGAAATATTATTTATATTAAACAAAAATATTCATATTATTTATGAATATATAGAATAAAAGATATATATGTATATAAAATATAATATAATTCGAAATATATATAAATATAAATGTAGTTATTTATTTATATATGATAAACAAAAATATTTAGAATAAATCTCTTTCAGGTAAAAATCTTCTAATAAATATTTATTAGAAAAATATTTATATATTTTTCAAATATAAAATTCAATTCGAAAATATTAGAACTATTTAATGACATTTTCGAAATATATATAAATATTAGAACTATTTTTGAAAATTCAATTCGAAAATATAAATGAAATTTAATCGAATTAAATAAAATTACTTATAAATAATTTATCCGAAAATAAAATTCAAACCAAAAATACAAAATATTATAAATTACAATTTATAAATCTAAAAAATTAGAAAATATAATTAGAACTATTATATATTAATATAATTGTTCAAAATTCAATCTGAAATATTATTTATATTAAACAAAAATATTTATATTATTTACGAATATATATAATAAAAGATGTATATGTATACAAAATATAATTCAATTCGAAATATATATATATATATATATATATATATATATATATATATATATATATATATATATATATATATATATATATATATATATATATATATATATATATATATATATATATAGATAGAGAGAGAGAGAGAGAGAGAGAGAGAGAGAGAGAGAGAGAGAGAGAGGAAGGATCAAGTGAGTCCTTTTATCTTTTTTAAGTCCATGAGTCCTTTTTAGAGCCATTGATCTAAAGGGGATGAATGGTTGAGATTGTGTGTAGTAATTAAGGTAGTAACTACCAAATTTTGGAAAAAAATAAAAAAATCATCTCTTCTTCCTAGATTACCGCAAACTTCTTCTTCTCTCTCATCTCATTCATTATTTCTCATTCAAACGCCTAACAAAAACCCTTCACCTTCATCATCTCTCATCTCATTCGATTTTTTCGCTCAACTCAAGCACACCCTAACACTCAGTCGCTCAACTCAACTCAATCGCTCACCTTCAACGCGAGCAAGGTTACATTCAAGCAGCTTTCTAACTTTAGCAAACATTATCATCAAGGTAACTCGCTAATATTTGATTATTTTGCTGAAGACTAGGTTTAGTTTACATCTTTGGCTGATTTCATTTTTTTTTTCGCTAATTATTGATGGATTAACTTTGCTGTGTTTGTGCCCTTTAATTAATTATTTTCACCAGACTGTTGTGGTATCTGGGTTTTCATCTGTTTCGTGTAATAAACTTGATGTTACTTTAATGCCCATACGCTGTTACTGTGATAAACTTGATGTGTTACTGTAAGAAGTCGATTCGTTACTGTGTCACATGTATGGTGTTATTTCAAAGACGACCATGTGTTACTGTAATGCAGAAGACGTGTTACTCTAACTCTCACCCTGTAATGTACGACCATGTATTACTGTAATGCAGAAGATGTGTCACTGTACTGCAGAAGACGTGTTACTGTAATGCAGAAGACGTGCACATGTTGATGTACGAGGGCTGTACATTCCACCACATAGACCTCGAGAGGAAGGTCAACAGACGATATAGTTTTTCGTTAACCCTATCCGTTGTACCTGTTATTCAAATTTACTGCTGGTGTTACTATGGGGATTACTGAAGTTAACCCAATTTTCTTTGGTCTCACAATCTGTGTGTTACACCGAAGCACTGTAAATGTTACTTTAATGAACAATTTATGTTACTTTAAGTTATTAATGGTGTTTGTACAATGATATTGCAATCAATTCCTCTGACCCATTATATATTGTTTTTTGAAGAACAAATGTTGGTACTTTGTCAATGAATGGAACCAATCCAAGTTATCCCCAGTTACTTTGGCAATGATTTGTCTAAACAACGTTGTTGTCTTCAGTTACGTCAATGCATTGTTTCTGTTACTGTAACAGACGAATAGTGTTACTCTGACACACATGAGATGTTACTCTAATCAAAAATACATGTATTAAATAAATATAGTGTTAAATGCACCGTAACACAGCGCTATGTGTAAAAAAAATTGTACAAAATTAGTTTTTCGTGTAAACCATAAAAAAGATAAAATTCTTATAATGACAAAAAAACACGAGTATTCTCAAAACACTTGTTCATCCTCCTCGTCTTCCTCGGTGTCTTCTTCAATTTCCTCTCCTTCGATGTATTCATCTACTTCATCGTCGTCATCCTCATCATTGGTTGGCTTAGTAGGCTGTTTAGGCGGTCGTGCTGCGTACGGATTTGGACAATTTTGTTTGGTTGGCTTAGTATACTTTCTCACATCAAATCTGCAAGCCAGCGCGTAGATTTTGAAAAATTCCACTACCTCATCAATTGTTCCGAATACTTGCTCCATGTACGGAGTGAAAACCTCACCCATATCTCTGCACCATTCCTGTGCATTCGGTTCTTTGCCAATGCTTTCTGCAAGAAATTAAAAAATGTCACGCCCATGGACATAAGTGTTACTTCAACTCATAAGTTGTGTTACTTTAACCCTTAAAGGATGTTACTCCAACGTCAGCGCCAAAAACCCTTTTTCAGTGTTACGTGTTTGTGTTAATCTAATTAGAATTAGATATTACTGTAATTCATAACTTTTGTGTTACTTCAACGCCATGACTGCTTCAACATAAAGCAAAACAATAATATCAGTGAAACAATAATATCAATGAACCATTGTTATTAATCCATGATTGATCAAATGAATCAAATTCTACCTTTTCCAGTGTTGTTATGTGCGTTTGCATCTTTGGCAAAACCACCTGCACAAAATCAAACAACGTTACACCCATGCAAATAATGTGTTACTACAATTCCTAAGTGGTGTTACTCTAACGTGTACAATACGTTACTCTAACATCATCATCAAAACCCTTTTTCTTAACATTCATTTATGTTACTGTAACTGCAAGTAAGTGTTACTTTAATGCAGAAGGCATGTTACTTCAACGACGTTTATGCGTTAATTGAAATCAAAACAATAGTATCAATGGATATCATGGAAAATCTGAATAAAAAGCATAAAGCCCTGTAATCTATAAAGATAGAAAGAGCAAATAACCATTGATACGAAACTGTGATATCAAAACGCAATGACATAAAAAAAAACACAAATTGATACGAAACTGTGATACAAAATGACAATGAAAGCCCTATAAACATGAAAATCGACGTAAAAAAAACACAATTTGACGCGATAAACCATTGATATTAAAATGCACATTGAAAGCAATATGAGCATTGTTATACTCGATCAGTTGCTTATCAACCGTTGAAGACGATGACGCGGTCATTGAATCCATTGTAACAGAATTCCGAGTACAAAATCGATGACTGAACGTGAATGAAGAAAGGTTTTTTTTGGTGTTTGAATGAATGTGAAATGATGAATGAACGTGAATGATGAATGAATGTGATAGGGAGTTATTGTTTCCTAAATTCATGGGAACTATTTTAGGAACGTAAATTTTTTTTTTAATGGATGCATCTTGTCCATCCATCCTCATCCCATCCAATGGATGGGATGAGGACTTAGGGACTCACAAAGAGTAAAGGACTCATAAGAGCCTTACTCTCTCTCTCTCTCTCTATATATATATAGTTATTGATTGGGGTCGGCAGCCTGACACTAACAGCCTACTAGGCAGGCTCCCATAGGAATGCCTAGAAGGCCCAGAAATCGACCCGGCAAACAGTCAAAACAAAGAACATAGAAGTAGGAAGAACTATTAAGGAAAACAGCTGACCGCCGGGCCAGCAGGGTGACGCAGCCTGCTGGAGCCTAGCTCTCACAACTCAAACCCGCCTACCCCTTGGGGAAGTCTCCGCAGGCAGAGCGGGGATCCCCAGGGGCCTTCTCGTAATTTTGCCTAAGGTAATTGAGAGTGGGTGGATGAGAAGACGCCACTTGTCACCTCCTTATCCACCCATTCTCCTTCTACTTCCCTCTCTTGTGGGAAGGTATAAATACTCTTCCATTTCCCACAAGGAAGGGGTTGGATTTTCTCTCTCTAGAACTCTTACTCTTAAATCGCCACCTAGTTCCTCACGAGCTAGGTTTCTTAAGGCATTCACGGACTGACTTAGACATCGGAGAGGGTTTCCTCGGACAACCTCCGAGGCCCTGTGCGTTCTGTGTGCAGGGAGCCAGCCCATTCCGCCGGGAAGGTCCGACTGAAGGAGTAAGAGGAAGGAGAGCCTGTCAAGATTGATCGATTGACATTCAAAGCAACGTTGAAACGATACGAACCTGAATTCCACGTCGGGTTAATTGATTCCCATTCCGGAACAATTTGGCGCCGTCTGTGGGGAAGATCTGGTTGTATCCACGAATTACCTACAAAAATCAACCATTCCCAATTACAAAAACTAAACCAATCAAAGTAATCATGCCTGAGATCGTTGACACCAGTGTAGGGGTAGGTCCGACGGTCCCACCGGTGACCCCCCTATACGGCATGCCGCAGCCGGAGAGAGTTACTCCCACCACGATTCTGGGGATGGGGGGAACCAGTCTCCTGGGCATGCCAAATGCAGCTGTAACACCAGAGTTGGGGGCACATCCAGGGCACACCCTGAACCTGACCCCAGCTCAGATGGTACAGACAGCTGCCTTCTTCTCTGCGATGCTAAACTAGGAGTTCACTCCTGAGGACCTGGTAGGCAGGGTTGCAACGACCCCCAGGCAGCCTCCCTCAATGAGCAGGGATGGAGCTGGGGGCACGAAGCGAACCGCCGCCAGGAACGCCCAGAGGAAAGCAAGAAGGACAGCTCAAGTATACGCGCAGGTGCAGAGGCGCATCACAGCAGACAGCCAACAGCCGCCTGCCCAACAACAGGCGTTCTCCATTCACACCACAGAGTCCGCGTCTGGAGAGCAGAGAGGTCTATCCCAGGGATTGCAGGAGCGGATGAGGCACAAGGAGCCTGCATCTAAGCGCCTGGGGGAAAAGCAGGGCGGAGTCTTCTCCAGGTTAACGCCAGCAGCCAAGGGACAGCCAGCCCCAGGGTTGTCCCAAAGCCTGAAATCTAGGCTTAACCGGGGGCAGCCGCTTGAGTCCAGATACCACCAGGATGACAACCTCTGCCAGTCCCGGAGAAAAAGATCCAGACAAATCTCCCCTGAGACAGAGGACGAAACAGCGAGTAGGCGGCCACCGAGGCACCGCTCCCCCAGTACGAGGAAACCGATCCCTAGACAATGGGATATCCACGGTAACCAGTCTGGGGAAAGCAGGTCACGAGTGGTAGGCAGGCCTACAAAAACTCCTCTTCATCCTGATGTACAAGAATACCCTATCCCGAAAATCAAAATGCCCACCATCAAGTTTGACGGAACCACAGACCCAGAGGATCATCTGGCGGCATTTGAGAGTCACATGGGCATGTATGACGTGGATGACGCAATTTGGTGTAAAATCTTCCCAACCACCCTGGTAGGGCTTGCACAAGGATGGTTCAGGGATCTTCGCCAGGGATCGATCAGCTTCTTTATAGAGTTAGCCGAGGCCTTCCTTGAGCAATATGCAGGGAACAAGAGGAGGCGACTCACTCGATTCGACCTCATGACCCTGAAGCAGAAAAAGGGCGAAAGTGTCAGGGAGTACCTAAGGAGATTTGACTTGTCCTATCAGCAAGTCAGAGAGATTGATGATTCCACCGCTGCCTACGCCCTGACAATCTCCCTGCTCCCAGGGGAAATGAAGAATCAGATGATCAGGGCCCAGCCAGAAACTTTGGCTAAGGCCAGAAAAATCGCTGAAGGGTTTATTCTGCAGGAAGAGTTTCACAGCCTGCCGGACACCCCTGCAGGCCAGACAAAGCCGCAAGGGGGACCGCAGGGTGGACGCGGCAGAAACAAACCAGGCAAACAGAGAGAGGAGGGAGATACCCCCAAGAAAGAACGCACTGCCTACCAGCTAAGGTTTGACAGCTACACGGCCCTCAACAGGCAGAGGGCAGAAATCTTTGAGTTGGAAAAAGAAACAGCAAAATGGAATCGTCCAAACAAGCCGCACAGCCCAAAAGGGGATCCTAAAAAATTCTACACGTTCCACGATTGCATAGGACACACCACAGAAGAATTCCGACACTTAAAAGACGAAATAGAGAAACTCATAAGAAATGGCTGGCTGAGAAACTATGCAGCAAGGAACAAACCCCAAAAGGAGGCGGCAGACAAACCTGAAGGCTCAGCCCAAAATCGCACGATCATCCATGTAGTGTCAGGAGATGCAGAGGGGCGAACCAGCAGACGAAGCCAGAAAAGGCAGATCCGTGAATTACGGAACCAAATTTGCTACGCCGAGAGGGCAGGAAGTCCAAGAGGCACTACCCTGAGCATCACTCCTGAAGATGCAGGGAGAGTCATATACCCGCATAGTGACCCTTTGGTCTTAACTCTTGAAATTAGCAATCACATTGTCAAGAGATGCATGGTGGACACTGGCGCCTACACAAACCTCTTGTACAAAGACGCCTTTGAAAAAATGAACCTAGAAAAAAGACATCTGAAGCCAGCCCCTGGATCTTTGTATGGGTTCAGTGGGGCAGGTGTACTTCCCATGGGGGTTATCGACTTGCCAGTAACATTCGGGGAGGGGGCCTCTGCCAGGAATGTCAGGGCATCATTTGTTGTCGTGGATGCCAAGTCTGCATACAACGCCCTGATAGGCCGGGCCACCCTAGATGAAATCGAAGCCGCTGTGTCAATCAGGGCCCTCACCATAGCCTATATAACAGACTTTGGTATGGAAGGGAAGGTCCATGGGGATCAGGAGTCAGCCAGACACTGTTATTCCGTGGCCCTGCAAGCCCATGAAACAGAAAGAAAAGGAAAATGAAAAGCCGAAGGCTCCCCCAGCAGGGAGGGTGAAATCCCGGCTATCCAACAAAAAGCAGCTCACTTAGAGCCTGAAGGGGAGAGCATGCTGGTGGACTTAGAGCCAGGGAAGCAGGTCCTTATAGAGGCCGATATGGAGGAGTCCTACCAGAAGGAGTTAATTGCAGTCCTGAGAGAAAACAGGGACGTATTTGCTTACTCTGCAGATGAGATGCCAGGAATCGACCCGACTTTTATTGTTCACAAGATGAACGTTAGCCCGGAAGCTCGCCCTGTAAAGCAGAAGAAAAGAAACATGTCCGCAGAGAAAGACGCGGCAATAAAAGAAGAAATAGACAAACTCTTAAAGGCAGACTTCATCGAAGTCTGTGATTACCCTGAGTGGTTGGCAAACGTTGTGATGGTAAAAAAGTCGTCAGGCGCATGGAGAATGTGCGTAGACTTCACAAATCTTAACAAAGCCTGCCCAAAGGATTGCTACCCCCTGCCCAGGATAGACCAACTGGTGGACGCCACTAGTGGGTATACCACGTTGAGTTTCTTGGATGCATTCTCAGGGTACCATCAAGTGTACCTCTAGCAGCCCGACAGGGTGAAGTGCGCCTTCATAACCAGCCATGGCACTTACATGTATAAGATGATGCCATTTGGGCTGAAGAATGCATGCGCCACCTATCAGCGATTGGTGGACAAGGTCTTTGAAAGCCAAAAAGGGAGAAACTTGGAGGCCTATGTCGATGATGCGATTGTCAAGAGCAAGAGGGACAAGGAGCATCTAACAGACCTGCAGGAAACATTCTCCTCTCTGCGGTCGTACAAGATGAAGCTGAATCCGAAAAAATGCACGTTTGGAGTTCGATCCGGAAAATTCTTGGGATTCTTAGTCAGCTCCAGGGGGATAGACGCCAATCCCGAAAAAATTCAGGCGGTCCTAGACCTCCCGGAGCCTAAGACCATAAGGGACATTCAGCGGCTCACAGGCAGGATGGCTGCCCTGGCCCGCTTTATCGCAAGATCGGCAGACAAGTCCACCCCATTCTTCAAAGTGTTGAAGGGCAATAAGCAATTCAAATGGGAAGATGAACAAAAGAAAGCCTTCGAGCAATTAAAGAAACACCTGAAGAAACTCCCTACCTTGACAAGACCAGTGGCCGGAGAAAACTATACCTATACATTGCTGTCACCAACACAACAGTGAGTGCAGTCATCCTAAGGGAGGAAGCAGGCTCACAACAGCCCATCTACTTTGTGAGTCACGCCCTGGGGGCAGCCGAAAGAAACTATCTTGTGATAGAGAAAGCCGCCTGTGCAGTCATCATTGCAGCCAGAAAACTCAGACCCTACTTTGACGCACACCCCGTTGTAGTCCTCACCGACCAGCCACTGGAAAAGATATTGGAAAAATTTGAGAAATCAGGAAGGCTGCTAAAATGGGCAATTGAGTTAAGCGGACTGGGGATATCATACCAACCAAGGACAGCCATCAAGGCACAAGCCCTGGCTGACTTCCTGGCTGAATGTTCCCATTCAGGGGAAAAAGAGCCCCCCGCCGAAGAATGGATCGTACACACTGACGGATCCTCAACAGCCAATGGTGCAGGGGCAGGCGTTGTACTGACCAGCCCTGAGGGAGTGGATTTTGAGCATGCGCTCATATTCACCTTCCTTGCATCAAACAACGAGGCGGAATATGAGGCCGTACTCGCAGGGATAAATCTGGCTAAAGCCGCAGGGGCAGAGCGGGTTGTACTAGCAACCGATTCCCAGCTCATTGCTAATCAAATTAACGGAGAATATGAGGCTAGAGAGCAGACCATGGCCACCTACCTTGAAAAAGTAAAATAGGAATTATCAAGCCTGAAGTCCTATGAAATCAGGCAAATACCCCGATCACAGAATAAACGGGCTGACGCTCTGTCAAAGCTGGCAAGCTCCAGCCTACAAGACATAAGGAGGTTAGTTTGGGTTGATGTTCACTAGTACAAAAAACACTTGTGGCTTCGGTTAAAAAGGACATATGGCTACGGTTAAATGAGCGTAGTAAATCAAGGCGTAGCATTAAGTGTATGACTTGTGGCTTCGGTTATAAGGCGTAGCCAAAATTATTTATGGCAACGGTTATTTATAGGAACCGAAGCCAAAAACACAGTAAAGGCTTCAGTTGTTAAGTTGAACCGTAGCCAAAAGTGAGTAAAAACATCAGTTACCTGTAACAACCGAAGCCAAAAGTAACCAAAAGTTTCAGTTGTTGAGTTCAACCATAGCCAAAAGTGGGAATACGCATCGGTTGTTATAAAATGACCGAAACCATATGTACATAAAGAGCTTTGGTTCATTATAAATAACCGAAGTCTTTTCACAATTAAATAATAATAAAAAATCCATTTACCAAGCCCATATTACTAATTATAAACAATTTATATTGTATCATATCCAAAATTACACCATTCACAACCAGTAAACATATCAAGCGAAGGACATAATCTTGAAAAAAAATTACATTTAACTTCTTTCAATTACTCATTTACTCTTGGAGCATCACCACAAGTCACAACCCCTAATTAAAACTTATTCCACGAGTTTTGCTTTTATTTTCGATCAGTTGTCTGCAACAAAAAAAAAATACAGTCATCAAATTATGTACGCACAAATTAGAGACTTCATGCACACATTTGTAATTTTATGCAGTACTATTTCATTATATGAAGCAATACGAGGATAAAAAGTCATTAATAATTACATACCTCAACCAATGTTTATACACATACATGCGTTTGTATTGAATTCACAATGTAGTGTTGAAAGTATGATTTTCCAATGCAACATTAATTAAATGAGCTACCCCGAATTCGTGACTCGTGACTGAATGATGACTATACTCTGTATATGTTTTTTTACTTTTTACTTACATCTACTGTCTCCCATATGTAGCATATGGTAAATCACGTATTTGTTTATCATGCTCATTTTTTCGTGTATACCAATCTACTTGATTTTCCACGTTTGATGCCTATGTTTTAACATTACATCCCGTATACCAAATTAACGCGTCAATCCCGTAAATTTTTTCGGGTATAACACACTCATCCAAAACTTGACATCTATGACAAGAATGGAACCAAACATTATCTTCCTTGGTCATTTTCAAGTTCTTTACTACTCTTCTAAGTCTTCCCTATTCATTCTTCTCCAACTCGTCTCCAAAACATTAAAAAAAAAAAACCTTCTTCAATATTCTAACATCCTCATCATCCTCTTTAAAAATAACCTTACCCGACCTCATTTCTCAAAAACCCCATTTAATTTCTCGAAAAATCCATTATTTTCCCACCAAAATCTCCACTTTTCATCACTAAAAAGATGCAATTTCATACCAAAGTGTGCAGATTCAGACTCAGAAGCTGAAACATCAGCAGATGATGTGTCTTCTGCTACAACGATGACGACGACGACAGAAGATGAGTGGGTTAGCAAATTACCTGATAAAAAGAAGGCATTATATGCTCACAGTTTGCCTTGCATTGAAGCTTAGCTGAAAAGCACGTGGTTTTATCAGAGTAGAGAAGATAAAGCTCTTTGGTTTGTTGAGAACCATGATTGGCATGCCCAGCTTTCCCTTGATCTTACTGACCTCTATATCAGGCTTCGCATCTTCCTTCATTCTTTAGAGTAACGAGCTCATTGTATTTGATTAATACATAAGAAAATGTACAACTTTTATGAATTCGGGGTAGCAAAAGTCGATGATCTGCATAGGGTAGCTACGTGGCTGATAGCGCATAGGATCGCTGCATGGCTGTTTCAATAACAGTCGACCAAAACAATTAGTTTGACTTATTCGACTTCTTCGTTCTTTATCACAAACTAGTACACAACTACGTCTAAATCACCCTTTTTTTTACGAATTTAAAGTCACTTCCCATATCCCCAAGTTTACAACTAATCTCAAGCAAACTTCTTATAACCACTCCATAAGCGAAGCAAATCAGCAAAAGGCCAGGAGGCTACGTAGTAGCAAGGGGTAGGACTAATCGACCTCAAATCCCATATATTCACAAGTTATCAACTTTTGCTACCAAAATCGTCATTTCTAGCTCCACTCCTGCACAGGGACATAGTGCTACATAGTAGCGAGGGGTAGCACTAATTAACCTCAAATCCCAAATAGTTAAGTTATCGACTTTTGATACAAAGAACATCATATCTAGCTCCACCCTTGCATAGGGGCCTAATGTACCACCACAAGTCAATAAACTGCCAGAATTAATGTTGATTGAATCAAAGCCATCTACATCGAAACCAATCTACATACCACAAGTCCACAAGCAACTTCAATCATAGAATTCAGTAATTCACACAGAAAACCCAATTAAACGTCAAGAAAGAAAGAACAACAATCTTATAGAAATAGCGATTGATTGATTTACCTGACAAACAGAAAGAGCAGTAGATTTAGCACGATCCAAAGGAGACGAATAAACAGCAATAAACCTTACCCCTTGAGATTTAAGAAAAATAACCAAAGATTTAGAAATGGGGTGAGAAACAGAAACAGGAAAAAAAAAATCTATCACGTACTCTGTATACAATATCGTATGCAAACTTAGATGGAGAAATCGAAGATTATTGACAATAAGCATTGGACAATTCAAACTTACTAGAAATTGAAGGTAGAACAAACCCTAGAAATGAAGAAACCAATTGTAAAAACCTTAGAATTGAAGAAATATAGTTGTTGATTGTTGAAATAGGAGCCTAGCGGGAGGGACGTGAGTAGCGGCGAGCCTAGAGGGAGATGGACAAGGCAGTGGACAACAACGACGAGCGAATTGAGGAGGAAGGTCGTGCGCGGTGATGAGTGAAGGAAAAATGTCTGAGTGATTTATGAGGGAGGTTAATGAGTGGAACCGTGGGGATTGAGTTTCGGTTTGAAGTCCGCAATTAGGGGCCGAGAATTAGGATGAGATGATGTTCGGTTAATACGTGTGTTCTGCAAAATATAAGGGTTATTGTAAGGGTTTGCGTGGGTTTGGGTATAAAATTACTTAGAATTATTGTTATTTTTGTAGTATTAAATTATGATTATACTTAGAGATTTTTAAAAATTATTATTATTTAGTAATAGTGATTAGGAAATCGTGCATGGGTTAGGTTTTGTAGAATTGTTTAGGGATTTTTTTTATTTGGTATGTTAAAAAATTATAAAAAAATAGAAACTTTTCTACATACAATTAATTTTATTTATGTTAACATAAATGGTTACGGTTCTTTAATTACAATTGTTGCCATTTAGAATCACTTATGGCTATGGTTAATAACTTAACCGAAGCCGTTTATATTTGGGAACAGTTTCTCGATTAAAACCATTAACGTTTATAACCACTTTTGGCTACGGTTTATAAACTCAACCGAAGCTTTTTGTATTTGGCTACGGTTTTTATGATACAACCGTAACCATTTATAAATCCTATTCCTATAGAATCTTGTGGTTACGGTTAATAAGTGCAACCGTAACATTTTCCACAAGCCAAATGTGTTTTCTGTACTAGTGGTTATGCATGAGAAGTCCACCACTGCCTGTCAGGCAGTCAGCACCATTGAGGAAGGACGGGAAAACTGGATGACCCCCCTCATTCAGTTCAAAAAGTACGACATCCTACCACCTGACCCAGTGCAGAAAAAGAAGATACAAGCTAAGGCAGCATGGTTCATAATCATTAATGAAGAGCTCTACAAGAAATCTTTTACTTTCCCTCTGCTCAGATGCATGGGAGCAGAGCAGGCCGCTGAAGTCTTGGACGACATCCATTCAGGGATCTGCGGGCATCACATTGGAGGAAGGTCGTTGGCTCACAAAGCTCTAAGGACAGGCTACTACTGGCCCACCATGCTAGAAGACGCAAGGAACTTAACCCAGAAATGCAGAAAATGCCAACTCTTCGCTCCATCAATCCATGTCCCAGCCCAAGAGCTCAGGCCGATCATATCTCCCATTCCATTCGCTCAATGGGGAATGGACATACTAGGCCCTTTTACTACAGCTACAGGGGGACGAAAGTTTCTAATCGTAGGGATAGACTAATTCACCAAATGGGTCGAAGCAGAGGCAGTCTCAAACATCACCGAGCCGGCAGTCGGGAAGGTCATTTGGAGAAACATCATAACCAGATTCGGCCTACCAAAAGTGTTAGTATTTGACCATGGAAGGCAATTTGATAATGAACCCCTAAGAGCCTGGCTGGAGGGGAATGGGATAGCCGTCGCCTATTCCGCCGTCTGCCACCCCCAGACCAATGGGCAGGCCGAGGCCGCAAACAAACAGATCTTAAACGGACTCAGAAAAATGGTAGATGACCTCAAAGGAAGATGGGCAGACGAGCTACCAAGCATCCTCTAGTCAATAGACCACCAGAAAAGAGTCAACAGGTCAGACACCCTTTGGCCTAGTGTATGGAGCAGAGGCTTTGCTACCCGTCGAAGTGCGAATTTCTACCCTGCGATCTCAGCAATACAACCAGGCTGACAACAACGAAGCAATGGCCGAAGCTCTTGACCTGGTCTACGAAGTTAGGGAGGAGGCCAGCACCAACATAGCAGCCTACCAGCAAAGAATGAGAAAAGCATACAACAAAAAGGTGCATGAGAGAAGATTTCAGGTAGGCGACCTAGTACTAAGGAAGACACAGGCTGTTGGAAAATCTAGGGAGCACGGCAAACTAAGCGCCAACTGGGAAGGCCCATACCAAGTGACCCAAATCTTGGGAACAGGCACGTACAAAATCGCCTACCCAGCAGGCCAAGAGTTGAACGCACACTGGAACGCCGACACCCTGAAAAAATACTATGTATAGCCAAGTCTTAAGGAAATCACGTCTATAGAAAAAATACTGGCGGAGGACGATCAAAAAAGAAATGTCGACGACTCCGACCAATCTTATGTTTTAACAAAATTTCTATAACACACAAGAATTCATACTCGTTGCCTGTATAAGCTTGCGCTCACACACACAGACAAGCAGGGGGCAATAGGGGGAGGCCCCCCTGTTGCCAGAACCAAGAAAAAGGGACACCCCAATTAAAACTTTGAAACCGCTACCTATCCCCAAGCAGGAAGGATGCAGGCCACACACAGCTAACAAGGACTGGGGTCAATTCCCCCAACTTTGTATAAAAAATGCAAAAGCCCTCCCTGCCTACCTCTGGGCAGGCAGGGAGCAAGCCCCCTGGACTCCAAGCAGAGGCCAGGGACAGGCCAGGCTACGCACAACTGACAAGGACTGGGGGCAATTCCCCCAACCTTGTATAAAAAACGCAAAAGCCTTCCCTGCCTACCTTTCAGCAGGCAGGGGGCAGGCCCCCTGGACTCCAAGCAGAGGCCAGACACAGGCCATGCTACGCACAGCTAACAAGGACTGGGGGCAATTCCCCCCAACCTTGTATAAAAAACGCAAAAACCTTCCCTGCCTACCTCTGGGCAGGCAGGGGGCAGGCCCCCTGGACTCCGAGCAGAGGCCAGGGACAGGCCAGGCTGCGCACAGCTAACAAGGGCTGGGGGCAATTCCCCCAACCTTGTATAAAAAACGCAAAAGAAGCAGACTAAAACGAAGGAAAGACATTCCACAACAAAACCCATGAAGGGTAGAAAGTTTTTACAAAACAACTAAGGCAAAGATCCGGAAGAATAGATATTACAGACAGCTGGCCATAACAAAGGCCCAGCGTAGAGAGTAAGACTATTACAAGAAAGGATAAGCATCATGGAGCATCTTGGCTTGGGCCGGCAGCTGCCTCAGGTGGTCTGGCCGCCCGAGCCTCTTTCTTAGCAGAGTAGAGACTCCGGAAAGCCTCTTCGTCAAACGTAGGAAACATTTCCCCGATCACCTCCATCACCAACTCCAGGGAAGAGTTGGCACCACTCACGAAGCTTGCATCCACCGCAGCCTCGGTCTCCTCCGCAAGGGCTTCTTTTTCTTTCTTCCACTCTCCCTTGGCCTGCTCAAAGGCTGAGTCAGCTCTGGACAGTTGCTCCTCCAAATCAGCTACTTTTTCTTTTAGGTGCCCCATCTCAGCCAGAGAAAGGGTAGCCTGCTCCATTGACAAACGACTCTCCTTCAGTTCAGCTTCCAGCTTGGCTACTTCCCTCATAGCTTTCTATCCCTGAAGTTACCATTGACCAGCCTGGTCCTTTGCCTCCTCCAGCTCACCCTCCTGCCTCGCCAACTTCTCTTTTAAGTTGTTTATCAAAGTTATGTCCCTCTCCACCATAGCCAGGCGGTCAGGAGGAGGAGCCCCTGGTGTGACGGTCAATTCTTCATCACTCAGAAGGATGAGAGCCGCCAGCTCGGCAGATGCCAGCAAAACCTTGGAGGTACGCTGGATATATTGGAGCACCTGGTGAGAAGTTGAAGTCACGGACTTGGTAAGGCGGTCAGCCAAGACGACGCCAGAGTCGGAAAGCAGGCCCGATACGTTCACGCTATCACCAGCGGTATAATGAAACTCAGTGTTTTCCTCCGGAAAGGGAATGCTCGGAAGTTCGCGTGCAGGGCGCTTTGCTTCAGGGAAAGCAACATCCGCCTCCAGATCCACCACATCAGCTTTTGAGGGCTCCCTACCCCTCTTCTTTCTCGGCTCCAAAGGGACACTCTCCCCAGTCCCCTCTGAGTTCACAGGGTGCGATCCCTGAGAAGTTCGGGGCCCGGCTAGAGAGACGCTCTGCTTCTGACCATGGGAGGGGGTGGCCCCTAAAGTGACCTCAGCCTCCCCTTCATGGGTACTGGGGGAAGGGGTCGTCGGCTTTGCTGACGGCAGTCGGGGAGGGAGAGGCAGTTTCTAGCAGCAGCAAAATCCTTTACAAGCTTCATCAAGATTTTCTCCCCTTTCTTGAAATTTGAAGAGAGGGAGGGACGCTTGGAAAGGACGACAAACTCCTCACTCAAACCTAACCTCTTAACTTGCCTCCTTGTCCAACGGCGAGAAGCAAAGTCTGCAAGAGAAAAAAAGGGCAGTCAGTTAAAAAGCAAAGAAATAAGAAATCTCAGAAAAATCGCGCCAGCAAAAGCCCCCCAGAACTACCTTCACGACTAGTGATTAGGCCCAAGGGGAGCAAATACTCGTCTGTGGTTATAAGCTCCGCATGAGGGATCCAGAAAGCTGGGCCAAAGGCACCGGATTTATCCGCAAAAATTTCAAACTTCTTTATTAAAATCTCTTCCTTCGGACTCAGCTTAACCTCCAGGGCCTTCCCCCCGACGCCTAGGTGGTACTCTTCGCGGGTTTCCATATGGGCGTGAACATGGTTCCTAAAATACCTACGAATCCTCCACCCTGACGCGCTATCTACGTACAAGAAATTATTTTTCCAGTCTTTCAGGCTGCTCAAAGCCGGCCAGACCAGGGCGTACTTCTTCTGTCTCTGCAGGGACCAATAACCAGGGGAATCGTCCCCCCCTGACGAGGATACCATTTGAAGACCAACCATGAAGCGAAGGGCATCACTGTAAGGCCCCTCGCCATGGAAAAGACAGGTCCAAGTGTAAGCTATCAAGGACCTAATAGCTGAGGCAGTCAGCTGAGCTATAGCAACATTTATCCTCCTGAAGGTCTCCTGCAGGAAGGGATGTAGAGGGAATCGCAGGCCGAATTCTAAAGCCTTATGATAAACAGCCACACAACCCTCCGGGGGGCAGCATACCGTGTCCTTTTCCCCCGGGACTACGACAGTGTACCCTTCCCCAAAATTATAGAACTTTTCAATTTCCTCGGCAGCATTGCTTTCTAGGACCAAGTCCCTATTCTTGGCCTCGGGGTAGGTCTTTAAGGGAACTAAGTATTTCTTCTTATCCAAATAGTAAGTTTTCCCCCTTTCCCTACGGATGAGGGGGCCGGCAATCCTGGAAGGGTCTACTTCCAGGGCCTCATTATCAGAGTCAACAACGTCAAAGGGAGCGGGTTCAGGTGATTCAGCACCCTCCCCCCTGTCAAGATCCTCCTCTTCCCTGGGTCCAACCCCAGAAGAGGAGGCTAAATCGCGCCTATCCCCATCTCCACCTTCATTCCTCCCAAGTAAATAACCAAAAGAAAAAGCGCGGACTCGAGACATACTGGGTATGAAGAAAAGTACCGATGAAAGGGAAAGAAGACGAAGATTCAAAGAAAGATTCTAACCTAGAAAGTCGGTCGTCGCCGGAAAATGTGACAGTAAACACTTCTTGATCTCACAAAGTTCTCATCAACGAAGACGGTTTGGGAGTATGAGAGAAGTTACGAATTTTGAAAAGTGTAAAAGAAGGAAATGAAAGAGGAGAGGGGCTTATATAAAGCCCAAGAAGCCTAAAAGGCCACCTCTCTGACAAGACGTCCCCAACAACCTACCCCACGTGTCACGCGCTGAACACAAGCTGCTCACCCCTTCCCAAGAAGGGCCTCGAAAAGGCAAAAAGTGTCAGAGGAATAGTCGATTGGCAACATCATCCCCGCAAAAAAAAAAAGAGAGAGAAAAGAATCAAAGAGAATAGCCAAGTCGCTCAGATTTTTTCATTAGCCTTAATGGAAAATGGGCAGGTTACATATCATGCCAGGCAAGTAAAGAAAATACATAAGAGCCTAAATTTCCGGCTCGACGCACCTATGCCCTGCTAAGCAGGCCTAATCATCATCTAAGTCTGGAGAATGGTGTCCAGGGCTACTTTGACCCCCTAAATCCGATCCCCAATCCCAGTCGGGGAAGTCCTTGAAAGGGTCATCAGGGAGTCCATCCTCATCCCTGTCGCTCAAACAGCCTAGACCCTCACTGTCTTCGGAGTCTCGGCTACTGTCATCCCAATCCCTGCCATAGGGAACAGCCTGGGATTCATCACAAGTACGACAACCTGTTCTCTTCACAGGAGAAGAGGGGCCTGACCCCAGGGAAGAATCTGCATCAGAGCAGTCAGGGTCAAACTGTTCAGGGTGCAGCCACGGGAAACATTCGTGGCAACCCCGATCAAAGCACCCACCTCCCTGAGGACAGCGCTTAAATCTGGAAGCAGCAGGAGGCGAAGATCTCTTGGGGCGCTTGCCCGCCCTGATGGAAGCTTTCCGACCACTCCGACGAAGGTGTGGCCGTGAACGACGGCTGCGGCAGATGGCCCGGTAAGCCGCTCGAGCATACCAGAGTCTCCAAAATCCTTTGAAAAGAAAGGTGACAGTACGAACTCCATGGCGAGTAATGGACTTTTTTATCCAAACCATAATTCAACAGAGAGAAGTGGAAGGATTGAGGATGAGTTAAACGAAAATGGCAAGAAAAGCTGGAATTTATACAAGTGAAACGCAGCATTAAATGGTGTCCCAACCGCCCTGGAAGGGGAAACCACCACTCACAAAGTCTTCACGTTTCCCGAAAATCCACCGAGCAAAGAAGGGTAATCATTGTAAGAAACCCCTCAACTCTTTGCATACCTGACACAACTGAGCTTCATTCCTCGGGAAGGTACAAAGCATTAAATGCAGCAGTAAAGGTGGAAGTAAGTCAACCTCCCTCCATCTAAGTAAAAGTCGCCAGCCGGAAGGAAGCCTTGCTCCCCCCTGCTTGCGAGGGCCAATTGATTGGGGTCGGCAGCCTGACACTAACAGCCTACTAGGCAGGCTCCCATAGAAATGCCTAGAAGGCCCAGAAACCGACCAGGCAAACAGTCAAAACAAAGAACATAGAAGTAGGAAGAACTATTAAGGAAAACAGCTGACCGTCGGGCCAGCAGGGTGACGCAGCCTGCTGGAGCCTAGCTCTCACAACTCAAACCCGCCTACCCCCTGGGAAAGTCTCCGCAGGCAGAGCGGGGATCCCCAGGGGCCTTCTCGTAATTTTGCCTAAGGTAATTGAGAGTGGGTGGATGAGAAGACGCCACTTGTCACCTCCTTATCCACCCATTCTCCTTCTACTTCCCTCTCTTGTGGGAAGGTATAAATACTCTTCCATTTCCCACAAGGAAGGGGTTGGATTTTCTCTCTCTAGAACTCTTACTCTTAAATCGCCACCTAGTTCCTCACGAGCTAGGTTTCTTAAGGCATTCACGGACTGACTTAGGCATCGGAGAGGGTTTCCTCGGACAACCTCCGAGGCCCTGTGCGTTCTGTGTGCAGGGAGCCAGCCCATTCCGCCGGGAAGGTCCGACTGAAGGAGTAAGAGGAAGGAGAGCCTGTCAAGATTGATCGATTGACATTCAAAGCAACGTTGAAACGATACGAACCCGAATTCCACGTCGGGTTAATTGATTCCCATACCGGAACAGTTATTTATTTATATATGATTAAATGAAAATATTTAGAATAAATTCATTGACTTATACAATACAAATAAACTTTCACAAAACAAATAAATTTTCACAAAAATATATCGCCCAAAAAAATTAAATTAGTTTTCAAATAGCTTTAAAAAAATGAATTAACTTTAATTCCTAAAATAGATCTACGAAATTCACGGTATAATCTTCATTCATCATCACCTGGAAAAAAATATTCTTCATCAAAAACTAACATCACCGTCGATTGTTATACACATTAAAAATCGAAAATACAAATTCAATGAATTAGTTTTTTTGTTCTTGAATCTCAAAAATTGATTTCAATTGAATTTAAAAATAAAACAAATCGGTACATGAAATCAACTTAATCAAAAATTGAATAATTACCGGGATGATTTGATCTTTCAATTTTCTTTATTTTGGCTTTCTTCTGCCTGAAAATTCACCATTCAATTTAAAAAACAAAATCAGATTTCCGAAATATCAATTACCAATTATATTAATAAATCGGAAAAACGTAACTCATATATATCTAAATATGCAAATTAAAATAGATGTTTTTTTTCTTCAGATTTTACAATTAATTCAGATTACAATGTCTAGAATCTTATTTATAGTATGAATTGATGTGATTGAAAAATTGGAAAAATTGATATAATGAATTATTAATTAGAGGGATAGTTGGGAAGAAGGAAAATTGGGGTGGGAAACACAAAATTGGAGTGGGAAAAGGAAAGGGCAATTATGGAGGGCAATTAATTAGGATCAAGGGAAATGTACATTGGACTGTGAAGATCGAGGGAATCAAATTGGAGAGCAATTAAGATGACTGCTTCGTATATTGCGTTGAAGAGCAGTTAAGGCTACTGTATGTTTGTTCTACATTTTTTTTCACGGATTAATGAATTGGCTCACTGGTTTGGTCAAATGGGATTGCCCTTAGAGGACATGGGTTTCGAATCCCTTTGTTGTCGTTTTTGGGAGGAGATTTTGGGCTAATTTGAGGCATTTAATTTGAATGCATACAACATTGCGTTCACATTAGAGGGAAAATGGAAAGTATAAAAAATGAGGCCTATTTCAAAATGGGGCCTTCTCATGCTCTTAAAAACTGGAAAGTGGTTTCTGTTTTAATATATAGAGGATTGTATATTAATATACATGTTCAAAATTCAATCCGAAATATTATTTATATTAAACAAATTTATTCATATTATTTACGTATATATAGAATAAAAGATGTATATGTATATAAAATATAATATAATTCGAAATATATATAAATATAAATGTAGTTATTTATTTATAAATGATAAACAAAAATATTTAGAATAAATCTCTTTCAGGTAAAAATCTTCTAATAAATATTTATTAGAAAAATATTTATATATTTTTCAAATATAAAATTCAATTCGAAAATATTAGAACTATTTAATAACAATTTACAAATGAAATTTAATCGAATTAAATAAAATTATTTATAAATAATTTATCCGAAAATAAAATTCAAATCAAAAATACAAAATATTATAAATTACAATTTAGAAATCTAAAAAATTAGAAAATATAATTAGAACTATTATATATTAATATAATTGTTCAAAATTCAATCTGAAATATTATTTATATTAAACAAAAATATTTATATTATTTACGAATATATATAATAAAAGATGTATATGTATATAAAATATAATACAATTCGAAATATATATAAATATATATATATATATATATAGAGAGAGAGAGAGAGAGAGTAAGACTCTTATGAGTCCTTCTCTATTTATGAGTCCATAAGTCCTCATCCCATCCATTGGATGAGATGAGGATGGATGGACATGATTCATTCTACAATTTGCATTAAAAAAAAAAGAAAAGAAGAAAAAGAAGGGAGATACTGCTTCCTAAAATAACTCCCATAATTTTAGGAAACAATAATATCACAATCATTCACCCATTCATTCACCCATTCATTCATTCACGTTACCACATTCATCAAACCTAAAAAAAACGCTTCCAACATCATCACGTTCATCCATCCATTCATTCAAAATCTGTGCTCGACATCACGTTACTATGGATTCAATGATCGCGAGATCATCATCAACTGTTGATAAGCAATTCGTGGAGTACAACAATGGTGAGTTTTGATATTACTTTCATGTTTTGCGTCAATTTTATTCATTTCATTCATCATATATTCATATAAACGATTCATTGCTCTTGTGTTAGTATAGATTGCAGATTGTTAGGTTTATTATTTAGGTTTTTTTCATAATCTTCACTGATTATTATTTAGGTTTTTCATAATCTTCATCAATTGTTATGCTTTCATTGCCATGGAAGTCATTAAGATGCTCCATATTATTAGATTTTACGTTCATAGTATGATTTTTAAAGATCTGATCATTATATGATTTTTTCGCACAAACATATATATGGAGTTATTGTAATGCACATAATGTGTTACTTTAATATAGACCATCTGTTATTTTAATGTCTAACCCTGTGTATAGACATCTTCTGTTAATTGAATCTCGTGTTACTTTAATGCACTTCATCTGTTACTTTAATTCTTGTCATCTGTTACTGTAATGCATTGGAGTAACAAAGAATTTAAAATACTGCCATATTAAAAAATACTGCTTCCTATAATGATGGAACGTGATTGTCATCAAAATAGGAAACAATATCAAAGTATAACGTTCTCATTCATACTCTTATTCATAGCAGTATACATGTTTATACTGTCATTCATACTCTCATTCATACCTAATGTATTACAGTAACACGTTTGAAGCATTAGAGTAACATGTCATCGGATTTAGTTATTAATGTTTTGGTTAGAATACCGTCAGATTTCAAGTTCTGATTGTTTGTTTGTCGCCACGTTTATTGACATTGTTCTTGTTTTTGTAGTAGACGTAAAAGCAGAGAAATGGTGCAAGGACGTGGGTGAGAGTTTCACTCCATACATAGAGCAGATCTTCAAAGATGTAGATGATAATAATAATAATAAGAAGAAGAAAGAATCATTAGGAAACGTCATGTAAGTCATCGTTTGACGATGAAGAAGGAGAATAAGAAGAAGAAGAGGAAGAGGAAGAAGAAGAACAATTCTGAGTAGGACAATATATTGTTAGAGTAACATACATTATTCATTAGAGTAACATACTAAATAAGTTACAGTAATACAGTTTATGAGTTTGATTGATTTTCCAATATCTAGTCCTTAGAGTAACATCCTTTATTGGAGTAAAATGAGTTAGAATAACACACATTATGCGTTATAGTAACATACTTAATGAGTTACAGTAACATAGTTTATGAGTGTAATTTGATTTCCAATATCCAGTTCTTAGAGTAACAAGTGTGAAACATTGGAATTATAATGGAGTTTTATAATTTTTGTTTTGGAGTATCCTTAATAGAAACATACATTATTCTTTTGGTTGATTGGAAGTCATGTTTTTGCAAAAGACTATTATGCAACATAACAGATTTTACGAGTTAAAGTAACGCAGTTCATGAATTAGAGTAACACATTATGTGAGTTAAAGTAACAGTTTTTGCAAGAAACTATTATACAACGTAACAGATTTTATGAGTTAAAGTAACATAGTTTTATGAGTTAAAGTAACACAGTTCATGAATTAAAGTAACACATTGTATGAGTTAAAGTAACATAGTTTATGGATTATGGCAGTAACATAGTACCATACGTACAATGACAGTAGATAATGATGATTTTTTGGTGAAGATGAAAAAAAACTTAATTTTGAAGAAACTTGTTGTGTGAGAGAAAGAGGCAATTAAAAGATTGATATGAGAGAGAGAAGATTTGCATTGGAATAATTAAGGAAGGGAGAGAAATGATATATTTATCAAGATTTGTTAGTTATTTCCTTATTTCATCTCAAGCAATCACAATCATCCATCTTTCATTTGATCAATGGCCCAAGATTGGACTCATGGACTCAATATATATAGGAGGACTCACTTGATCCTTCCCATATATATATATATAGAGAGAAAGAGAGACAGAGAGAGAGAGAGAGAGAGGGGGGTTCACATAAGAACACCCCTTCCTATAAGTACATAAGTCTTATTTTGGGCCATATGATAAGGTGAGGATGTGTGGTTGAGATTTGATCTAAATACACAAATTTCCACCCTAATTTACACTCTCCATGTAGCAATTACTACCCTCTTTTCTCTCTCCTTCCACCACATTAATCAACTTCCACACAAATTTAATTTTAAAAAAAAATCAGATTTCTTTAATTACTCTAATTTCCTCTCTTCTTGTTTTATTTTCATTTTATCTTCACCACCGTTAATTTTGTTGATTAATATGAGTTTTTTTTTCATGATATACGAACATGATTGGAGTTATAATATATATGATCTGAAGTTACAAAATATATAAACTGAAGTTACGTGATATATAAACTGAAGTTACAAAAATATATGAAATGATTAGAATTGAAGTTACAAAAATGGATTTGAGTTACAACATACGATCTGAAGTTACAAAATATGTGAACTGAAGTTGCAAAATATGTGAACTGAAGTTACAAAATATATGAAGTAAAATTACAAAAATATATGAACGGATTAGAATTGAAGTTACAATATACGATCTGAAGTTACTAAATATGTGAACTAAAGTTACAAAATATGTGAACTGAAGTTACAAAATATATGAAGTAAAATTACAAAAATATATGAACTGATTAGAATAAATGGAATATGTGAACTGAAGTTACAAATAAATGGACTGAAGTTACAATATACGCACTGAAGTTATAAAATATGTGAACTGAAGTTATAAAATATGTGAATTGAAATTACAAATATCTATAAAAAGCAAATCATTTACAAAACTCGTCTGACCTTCATCTCCATTTTTAATTCTTCCTCTTCGTCTTCATCTCCATTTTTAATTCTTCATCTTCATCAAAAATCTGCAATAATTAATTGAAAAACATATACTATATTAATTGAAATTCAAAAACATAATGAAAAAAATATCAATTAGCATATAATAGTCAAACCAAATGAAAAAGTGAAAATAAAGATGCAATGAACAAACTGATATCGAGTCTCAGAAACAGTAAAATTGAGTCTTAATGAACAAACTGATATCGAGTCTTGAGAGACAGATTATAAACATGCATACAAATTGATAAAACCCGGAAACAGTAAACATCAAAAATCCCAGAAATTACCCTAGAAAACCCTGAAAATCACAAAACAACAAATCGAAATCCACTGGATATGCTCGAAATAATTTAACAACTCGACATTGCTTTTCTAAAATCGAAATAACAAAACAACCCGATTAAACACAAAACCCCCAATTTGTAAAAAAACCCTAATTTTGAAAAAAAAAACCAAATTCGTGCAATTAAACAACAAATCCCCAAATTTTACTAAATATAAGAAGAAAATACGCACAATCTAATTAGAGAACGAAAATTTACCTACAAATAGAGATAAAATCGACCAAAAGAGAATGTCGGGAATAGAGTACTGAATGACGTGATGAATAATGAAGATGAAGACTCATGAGTGAATAGTGAGGCTGGGAATATTGAGTAATAAAATTGAATGGAGTGAATATGAAGTAATGAAGATTGATAGAGTGAAGTGAATGAAATATTGAGGGTGGATGGTGGGAAAAAAGAGGTTGAATAGGTTGGGAATAATGAAGGTGAGAAAAAAGAGGAGTTGAACGTACAACTCTTTTTTTTTTAAATTAAATAATAAACCACATCTCAGCCATTCATATTACTTTGATCCAAGGATTGATATTAAGCCTTATGGACTTATAAGGAGGGAAGAGACTTATATGATCTCTTCTATATATATATAGTTATTTATTTATATATGATTAAATGAAAATATTTAGAATAAATTCATTGACTTATACTATACAAATAAACTTTCACAAAACAAATAAATTTTCACAAAAATATATCGCCAAAAAATAATTAAATTAGTTTTCAAATAGCTGTAAAAAAATGAAATGACTTTAATTCCTAAAATACATCTACGAAATTCACGGTATAATCTTCATTCATCATCACCTGGAAAAAAATATTCTTCATCAAAAATTAACATCACCATCTATTGTTATACACATTAAAAATCGAAAATACAAATTCAATGAATTAGTTTTTTTGTTATTGAATCTCAAAATTTGATTTCGATTGAATTTAAAAAGAAAACAAATCGGTACATGAAATCAACTAAATCAAAAATTGAATAATTACCGGGATGATTTGATCTTTCAATTTTCTTTATTTTGGCTTTCTTCTGCCTGAAAATTCACCATTCAATTTAAAAAACAAAATCAGATTTCTGAATTATCAATTACCAATTATATTAGTATATCAGAAAAACGAAACTCATATATATCTAAATATGCAAATTAAAATAGATGTTTTTTTTTCTTCAGATTTTACGATATGAATTCAGATTGCAATGCCTAGAATTTTATTTATAGTATGAATTGATGTGATTGAAAAATTGGAAAAATTGATATAATGAATTATTAATTAGAGGGATAGTTGGGAAGAAGGAAAATTGGGGTGGGAAACACAAAATTGGAGTGGGAAAAGGGAAGGGCAATTACGGAGGGCAATTTATTAGGATCAAGGGAAATGTATATTGGACTGTGAAGATCAAGGGAAACAAATAGGAGAGCAATTAAGATGATTGCTTCGTATATTGCGTTGAAGAGCAGTTAAGCCTACTGTATGTTTGTTCTACATTTGTTGTCACGGATTAATGTATTGGTTCACTGGTTTGGTCAAATGGGATTGCCCTTAGAGGACATGGGTTTCGAATCCCTTTGTTGTCGTTTTTGGGAGGAGATTTTGGGCTAATTTGAGGCATTTAATTTGAATGCATACAACATTGCGTTCACATTAGAGGGAAAATGAAAAGTATACAAAATGAGACCTATTTCAAAATGGGACCTTCTCATGCTCTTAAAAATTGAAAAGTGGTTTATGTTTTAATATTGAGGATTGTATATTAATATACATGTTCAAAATTCAATCCGAAATATTATTTATCTTAAACAAAAATATTCATATTATTTACGAATATATAGAAAAAAAGATGTATATGTATATAAAATATAATATAATTCGAAAAATATATAAATATAAATGTAGTTATTTATTTATAAATGATAAACAGAAATATTTAGAATAAATCTCTTTCAGGTAAAAATCTTCAAATAAATATTTATTAGAAAAATATATATATATTTTTCAAATATAAAATTCAATTCGAAAATATTAGAACTATTTAATAACAATTTATAAATGAAATTTAATCGAATTAAATAAAATTATTTATAAATAATTTATCCGAAAATAAAATTCAAACCAAAAATACAAAATATTATAAATTACAATTTATATATCTAAAAAATTAGAAAATATAATTAGAACTATTATATATTAATATAATTATTCAAAATTCAATCTGAAATATTATTTATATTAAACAAAAATATTTATATTATTTACGAATATATATAATAAAAGATGTATATGTATATAAAATATAATACAATTCAAAATATATATAAATATATATATATATAGTTATTTATTTATATATGATTAAATGAAAATATTTAGAATAAATTCATTGACTTATACTATACAAATAAACTTTCACAAAACAAATAAATTTTCACAAAAATATATCGCCCAAAAATAATTAAATTAGTTTTCAAATAGCTGTAAAAAAATGAATTGACTTTAATTCCTAAAATACATCTACGAAATTCACGGTATAATCTTCATTCATCATCACCTGGAAAAAAATATTCTTCACCAAAAATTAACATCATCGTCGATTGTTATACACATTAAAAATCGAAAATACAAATTCAATGAATTAGTTTTTTTGTTATTGAATCTCAAAAATTGATTTCGATTGAATTTAAAAAGAAAACAAATCGGTACATGAAATCAACTAAATCAAAAATTGAATAATTACCGGGATGATTTGATCTTTCAATTTCCTTTATTTTGGCTTTCTTCTGCCTGAAAATTCACCATTCAATTTAAAAAACAAAATCAGATTTCTGAATTATCAATTACCAATTATATTAGTAAATCAGAAAAACGAAACTCATATATATCTAAATATGCAAATTAAAATAGATGTTTTTTTTTCTTCAGATTTTACGATATGAATTCAGATTGCAATGCCTAGAATCTTATTTATAGTATGAATTGATGTGATTGAAAAATTGGAAAAATTGTTATAATGAATTATTAATTAGAGGGATAGTTGGGAAGAAGGAAAATTGGGGTGGGAAACACAAAATTGGAGTGGGAAAAGGGAAGGGCAATTATGGAGAGCAATTAATTAGGATCAAGGGAAATGTATATTGGACTGTGAAGATCGAGGGAAACAAATTGGAGAGCAATTAAGATGACTGCTTCGTATATTGCGTTGAAGAGCAGTTAAGGCTACTGTATGTTTGTTCTACATTTTTTTCACGGATTAATGTATTGGCTCACTGGTTTGGTCAAATGGGATTGCCCTTAGAGGGCGTGGGTTCGAATCCCTTTGTTGTGTCCAGTAAGTGCTAACTCAGGGATTAAGGAATATTCGCTGGAGATTGGTCGGAGGAAGGCCCCATCTCCGATGACATGATACGGGAATCAATGGAGGTGAGAGGGAAGGTGGCGACGGTAGTATCGAAATTAGGTTTTTTTAGGGTTTGGGTATAGAAAAAGTTATAGAGAGAGGGAGAGAGCGTTTTTTTTTGCAAGTAGATTAGAACTCATATATTCCACTTCAAGGGGTAATGTAAGAGTATGACTTACAGAAACAATATTCGCTATTGTGCTACAAGCAACAATGCGGCTAAAACCTCATACAAGATACAAATTTGAATTAGGATACTTGTGTCGAAACCTAATGGTAACCTCATATCTAATAGTAGAGAGCACAAAATCAACATCATGCACGATGCAAGTGAAAATTTTATCATTTTGCTCCTTCCAAATGCTATAAACTGTTGCATTAAGAACAAATTTCCTCAAATCTATGCGCCATTTTTCAGCTGGTCGAAAACTGACTTGACGCATAAGACCTGGGAGTGTTTTACCTGACCTGGGCTCCTGCAACCATACTTTTATTGTGGTCCATAAGTCATAAGAGAACGGGCTGAAGAAGAATAGGTGAGCATGAGTTTCATTGTCACGTTTGCACAAAATACATCTATTTGACATATTAAACCCTCGAGCTTGAAGTGTGTCGATTGTAACAAGCTTCATTTGCGCAGCCAAAGAAAGAATCGCCTGTTGTCGGGGTAAAATAGCATTAGACTTCAACGCTTGATGACCTACAACCTGGTTATACTTCGTCCTAAACCAGCTGATGTATACTAGTTTAGAGCTTAAACTTACCATTCTTCGTCCAGCCCCTGATCAGCTGTCTACTGTAGAAGATCATGCCAAGTTCTATTAAGAAGTACAACATCCAAATACATCAGACAATTGCTAAAGACAAAAGGCAAGGCATAAAAAGGGACTCAAGAGCAAGAAAGGATGTGGACAAGGACTGCACATGAAGGCCTGTTAGCATCAGAATTGCAAAAGAGGAAATTTGACATTGTAGCAACTCTGCAGAAGATGACAAACAGGTTGTGCAGATTGAGACAAACAGAGTGCAATGTTCTAGGCCAATATGTCACCGTGTTGCATCAGTTAGAAGCCATACATACATACATATATACATACATGCATAAAGGTAGATTCTCATAAGGACAAGACCTCTTATAAGTTCATAAGTTTCGGTATTATAGTTACATAAAAAGTGATTAAAGTTACACGGGATAGGTCTAAATTTGCACTTTATCACTTGAAGTGATAAAAAGTGCTGAATGTTAAAGTTACGTATCAGTTTTGAACTAATGTAACTTTATCGTATATCATCTGTAACTTTATTATAGACTTACTTATGTACGGTGAACTTATTTGATCTCTACTCTCTCTCTCTCTATATATATATATATATATATATATATATATATGTGTATATATATATATATAGATGGAGGATCAAGGGAGTCCATGTACTATTGAGAAGTTCTCAAGTCCTCCCTCTAGTCATTGATTTGTGTTGGATGAGTGGCTTAGATTGGTTTGCTTTAATAAAAAAAAAAGAGGATAAGTTCCCCGCCACTTCCCCGCCGTTCATCACTCTCCATGTCCCCCACATGCTCCCCCCCATCACAACCCCAATTTCATTAATCAAATACTCTTCAACCCTCATTCATTCCGAAAAAAAACCAGAAATCATCTTCATTACTCCACCATCTTCATCCCATCTTCATCTTCAAGCTTCATCCATCCAAAAAAAATTCGTAGATGAAGCTTCATTCATCCAAAAATCTCAACATAACTTAGCAAAAAACGACCACCTTCATCATCAACACTTCGCCATCGATTTCGATTTTACCATTTATTTCACCATTTTTCGCAATCAATCTCCTACTTCATCCTATTCAAAGTATTAAGGTATTTTATTTGTTCATATCATTTTTCAATCATTTATATTATTTATTTGTACAATTTAAGAACTTTATGGTATTTATTTATTTCAACAATGAGTAATCCATATTTTGTTAATTTAATCCATATTCTTTAAATTTATTTATTTGTTTTTTTTTTTTTTTATTTCCTTTTTTCTTTCCCTTGAAGTCATATGTTAATGAGGATTGAGTTTTATAAATCCGGCTGCTATAATCACAGTCGTAAACAATTGAAGTCACATAATTTGGTTGTTACAGTCATACAATATCTCTTAGAATCACAAGCGTCGGGCTTGTTGAAGTAAAAAACAATAACATGCACGTGTGACTTTTGTATGTATGCTTTTGTGACTTTGAATGTTTTTTGTGTGACTTTGATTTATTCATATGTATTTTGTGTGACCTTGTTTGATTCACATGCTTGTGTGACTTTTATAAGTACGTTGTGGGACTTTAAATGTATTTTGTGTGACTTTGATTAGTTCATGCATAAACTAATTATGTGACTTTTTGATCTCAAATTTGTTTACGACTGCAAATGTCGGATGATAACGGTGGTGAGGGTGATGCAACACATTGTTGAAGAAATCTAAACTCGGAACTATGCTGTTTGATGAAGTCATTTACTCGATGTTGCAGTAGTTTGAGAATGCTTTGCAGCTAGGAAGTCTTTTCAAGCTCACGTGGTCGTTTTAAAAAAAATTAGTAATGAATTATGAAACGTAGTTCTTGCAAAATGGTGTTAAGTAGTACACATGTTTTTATGTTTTTGTGCGTGTATGTTCAGATATATGCTCTGGAGATTATAATGTTTTCCCTAATGTATTATACCCCATTTTAAATGAATGTTTAAATATTTTAATGTTTAAATTTCAAATAGTATTAAATGTTTTAAATTTAAAAAGTTCATTAGGCAACAATGTAACGCAAACTCAATGGAGTCACTCAAATTGCGCTTACAGTCACACATTTTGTATATTGAAATCACTCATTATATGTCTAACAGTCACACCTCATCACTCAAAGTCACACAAACTACGTTCAAAGTCCTACAACGTACATATAAAAGTCACACACGCACGTGAATCAATCAAGATCACACAAAATACATACGAACCAATCAAAGTCACACAAAATACATTCAAAGTCACAAAACATACAAACAAAAGTCACACAGCCAATCTTCAAAATCTTATAAAACATAACATATAACTTGAAATCTTATAAACCGTAACATATAAATTGATTGGATAACAAATTCTTAAACTGAACAAATAATAAATAACATAAAACAATTGAATAACAATATGAGCAAATAACTACGATTTGGTAGAGAGAAATGGTCTGCAAGTCAAGTGGGGAATAAAAAAAGGGGAAATTAGAGTGCAAGGAGAGAGATGGTGACGTGAGAGGGTGAAGTGTGTCATGTTTTAATTAAGACAACTCATCCTAGCCATTGATTCAAGATCATTCAAGGGTTAGGATGAGGACTTAAGGACTTCCCAATAGTAAGGGACTTGATCCCAATAAGTTTATACTCCCTCCGAGTTCCTATTTTTGTCCCACTTTTCTTTTTAGGCCATCAATGTGTGGTTCACATTTGCTTTCCATTTCTCTCTCTTCCTACTTCTTTTTTGAGCCACTCATTTCCCCTTCCTTAATTTTCATCCCAAAAGCAAATGGGACAATAACAGGAACTCGGAGGGAGTACTAGATTTGGATGATTTTTAATGCTTAAATACTCATATATATAGATCAATTTTTTTCTTCATGATATCAGAGCCCCTTGTACTCATGATGAGGTATTGATTGAGAGGCTCATCTAAAGATCCTTCCCTTCTCTTGTGTGTCCCTTAATAGCCTCACATCATGTCTGACAGTGATGAACCCTCTAAAAATAAACAAATAACCACATCTGACCCACTCTATTACAACCCCACAGAGGGCACTCAAACCTTAAAAATATATAATACTTATAAGACTCATAATAACACAAAACAACTAAGTGTATTCGTGGTAAGTCGAGGTCGGTCCATAGGGAACGGTACGGAGTTGAGTAAAAGAAATGTGCAAGGGTTATTCTAAATGGGGAGGGGGGGTTAAAGGCCGAGTCTAAGCTAAAATGCAATAAATAACAAGAGATGATCAAATAGGAAAAAGATGTTAGGGGGAAGTCGGGATTCGGAAATTGGGGTCTAGGAATCTCGGAATCGGATTGGTCACAACATCGGTAGAGGGAGAATGCCAATTTTTGGTTTCTTCACCCAACTCACCTAAAATCCAGCTTTCGCGGCGAAGAAGGGTAAGTCTCAAGTCAAGATAATTTCTACCCCGAGTTTCTCCATATTGGTAGAAATGAGTCAAGGTCGATCTAGGTTGCCGGACTAAGACAACAATAACACAACAACCTTAGACAAGATAAATCAACAAGCAAGCAACCAAACCAAATTCCTCAATTCAAATAACCCAAGATCCTCCTCCCTAAACCCCCAACAAGAAATCTACTCACACTTCATAATGAAAACTATGAAAACAATGACAATAGAGAAAACAACAAGAACATGCGTAATGATTAAATCTAGAGAAAATAACAACAATACAACGAAGAAAATAGCGATCAATAAAATAAAATACAAAACGATCTAAAGGCAAGACAAACAAAATCAATGAAAATGGTGCAATAATGAAAGATCAATATTAAATCTAGACTAGAGATTAGGGAGAGGAAGAGAAATACCAATTATGGAGGAAAACCAACAATAAAGAAGAAAATTGCATAAAGAAATAAGATGAAGGTTGATGAAGAGATGACAAGGGATTTGTCACTAATCCTTTGATAATCTACAAGAATCTTCAATAAAAACTTGAATTCTTACAAAGCTTGAATGTAAATCTAGACGAATGATGAAGAAATTGATGAAAACTATGAAGAACTCTAACTTTTTATCTAAGCTAATGGGAATGATCTAATTCTAATGGAGAATGATTGTAGACTAATGGAAGAGTAATGAGATGATAATGTGCAACTAACAAGGGTATCTATATATATAGTAAAGCCTTAATGGATCCTTAAACTCAAGCCCAGGCCAAATCCAACTTTTTGCTCCATTAGTGAGACTTTTGTCCAATGAGTCTTCATATGGTGAAACTTCACCCTGCGAAATCAGCCATTCACGAACCAATACCGCCGAGTGAAATTTCAGCCGGCGGTTTCACCTGGTGAACTTTCTTACAGTTTGCTTATTTGGACATCTTTACCGCTGGAGGAAACTTCACCCGATGGTTGAAAGTTTCGCCCGGTCATTTTGCCCGGTGGAGATAGTTTTCTGAAGATCTTCGGGGAGGTGAAATTGTCGTCGGGCGAAACTTCGTCCATTGGTATCTCATCGGGTGAAACTTTACCCGATGGTTTCCTGACCTCTTTTCTTGTCTCGCTCTTCGTCGTATGATTGGATGGCTTTGAACTTTAAATTTTTTGCTTTGCTTTCCGAACAGTATTCCCCTCTCTTGTGCTCGTGGAAGTTCGATCATGCTTTCATAATCCAGACAATAATTGAAGCATTCATAATGAAAGAATAATAAAGATTAAGCATAAACAAAGATAAGAAGTAATTAAAACTAGATTAAGCTAAGGAGAGAATTGTATCAAACAATAAAAAAAAGAAAAACTTGGAATGCGATTAGATAAAAAGGAGCCCCAATTCTTCATACACAAACCAAGAATATAAAGTAGTAAACTAGATTAAGCTAAAATTAGGAAGAGATTAAGGGAGAATTAAGCAAATTAAGATTATCTCTAATGGAGGCTAAACTAGTCTAGAGTTTTATAATGCCTAATTGTCTTAAAAATAAGTATTTATATGATTGGGTCCTAATTAGAGAAGCCTAAAAAAATTAGTCAAGAAAACCCGAAACCCGGACCGTGGCCGACCGACCAAATTAATGAAGAAAATTCGGCCGACCGGCCAAAGTTAATATGGCCGTGCAGAGAGGATATGGCTGGACAGCCATATTTCATGAACAGATTTGACAGAGCCAGCCGATTAACTACGTACTCCCTTTCTTCTTTCATTTTTACCTTTGATTTTTCTTCTCACCTTGTGTTTATGCTCTTTTGTCTTCTTCTCTCATACTTTCTCCTGCAACTCTTTTCCTCTTCCTTTTTCAACCATCTTCTTCATTAAAATTGTGCTTATTTCCTCTTCTTCACTTCTCTTTCCTTCTTTGCTTCTTTCATTCATTCCCATCGCCATTGTTCTTTTGTTTCAATCAATTACTTTCTCCATTTAATCACACAAAACAACAACAGAATTACACAAGCACAAACAATCAACACAACCTATGAACTTGTCGGAATAGGCTTCCCGGAATCTAGGTAGTACGCCAGTGGTGACGGAATCCAAGGGTAAGCTCGGAGCTGGGCTGCTAGAGCTTGATTTCACTGAAAATGGTGGATGTTGTAGGGACATGGGTCGAGCTATTGGAAAGTGATTCAAAACATATCTAGTATTATTATTCAAAGCAAGTTAATTTGTTTGTCGACGATGTTGTATACATTCTAACGAGAATCAACTCGTTTTGAATGAGAGAAAACGTATAATAACGCATTCGACCATTGATTATGAAATCAAGATCAGACGGCGTATTTATAGTTAGGAATATGGCGAAGGCATACGGCAAGTGATCCCGAGATCACGATGCAGCCGAGAACAGAGGCGCACACCATCAAGCGTTCTTACCCTAAGGCGCAGGAGGCCACGCGCCTCAAGGCTGAGGCGCCACAGTCCGTGCGGACTTTTGGCAGATTCAAATGTTGAATGTGATTGTTTTTTAAATCTAGTTGAGCGAGATGATGGTGAATGAGAGAGATACATTCATTTTAGTATTAGAGTATTTAGAAGCCTCATTTTAAGGGTTGGCTCATTTCAATCAACCAAACATACATGGTGACGAGATAAACAGCTGGCGACGCGAGTGCGATACTCTTGTATTCGGGTTTTCTTATCTCATCGTCACATACGCTCGATACGAATGAAATAAGTAATTTAGGTGAAATCGTCCTAAACATTATTATACAAGTCAGATTAATGTTGTTTAGTTCATTTGGAAATGAAAATGTGATAAAGATGTTCGGATTTAGGAACATAAACGTAAATGTTAGATGTTAGATGCGTAAAAGTAAAAGTAAAAGCGTTAAAAGATAGAAAGGGGTTTGGAACACCCTCAACCTACATGTTCAAAGCTTCGAGATAGGGGCTCAAAGAGTATCGATACAGTCATATTGACACGGGCAACCTCTGGTTTTACGTAGGAGAGTTAAGTTGTGCTTGGTGTTTCGGAAATAATGTAACTCTTATGAATGCGAAGAAGTATAAATGGGTGTGTTGAGTCTCGGATTTGTGATCCTTTGAGATGAAGGATGAGGCCTTGTATTTATAGAGGTTGTGATGTTTTGAAAATGTGTTTGGGCGCCAAAACTTAGTTTCTGATATTTTAGTTCAGGCGCAGGATGCCTTGCGCCTTGATTCTGAGGCGTGGGAGCTTTTGCGCTTTAGTTCTTAGGCATGAGGAGGCTCGCGATTGGAATCGCGTTGGTTGGAAGTTGCTCAGAATACGGGATTGACATCCGGCTTATGTGAGGCAAGTATTGATACGGCTGACTTTGTTTTGTATTTTGTATTTGGACGTGTTTTTGTGCTTTTGGTTTGTTTCAGGTTTTTGTCTTTGACCGGGTTTGACTTTGTCGCTAAAAGACATTTTTGCCTCCGGTGACGGTTTTGGCTCAAAGTGGCTTTTTTTATTGGAAACGACTTACCGAGTCTGATTTTGTGATTGGTTTTAAGAGATTTGTACTCTGCTATGTCTTCGAGCCAGATACTATTGATTACGAGCACTTATTCGAGCGTTTTGTAGCATGTTATTGTCCAATCATCATCAGGTGTTTTGTTGGAAGTTGCTGCAAATAGAGGTGAGCAAAAATATACAATATGATTTTATTATCTGGATACGATACTGTATATGCTTTCAATTATATGAAATTCCGGATATCCGATACGATTTTTCGTAAAACCGTAGCGGATACCTATCAGAAAAAAATGAAATCGGATATACGACATCCGATCCGAAATTTTTTTGAAAAAGAAAAGGAAAATATGACTCCAATTACAATCATACAAAGAATTCAAAATCACAAATTATGTTAATTGTCTAAGTGGATATCTCAAAGTTCAAAAACAAAAAACATACTCCCTCCGATTTCGAATGTTCTTCCCATTTACTTTTGGTGAAGAAAATAAGAGGGGAGTATTATATGATTAAAGTATTATGGTAGATTGAAAAAGTAGGAGAGAAAAATATTATATTAATTATATGAGAAAAGGTGGATTGCAAAAGTATGAGAGACAAATATTATATTAATTAATGAGGAGTAAGATGATAAAGTTATGTGGAAAAAATGTTTGCATAAAGAGAAATAGGGAAGAAGAGGTGTTTCAGGCCATTTAGTAAATAGGGAAGATCGTTCAAAATTAGATGGAGTATTAAATAATGGTTATATTGGATTATGAATTGTAATATTTTGCGAGAAAATGGGTACGTAAGACATATTTACCATTTTATTTAGTTTTTTTTATGTATTTTTGGGATTATATTTATATGTAATTTCACGTTGCTTGAAAAACCAATTAAGTGATCTTAATTTAAAATGAAAATTGTTTCTCAAAAAAAAAGAATAATACAAGAAAGTATAAAACTGGATATTCGAAAATCGGATATCCACAAAAACCAGATATCCGAAAAAAAAAATCGGATCGAATAAGGATAGGAAAAAAAGTAAATTTTTAAATCGGATATCCGATACGGTTCGCAAAACCGGATCGAATATCCGATTTTGCTCACCCTTGGCTGCAGACACGAGCAGGCAAAATGCGGGTAGAGGTGTTCACCGGTCCAAAGGCGGACCGGATGATAAGACTAAAGTCGTATCACCTATATCAAAATAACCTAACAAACGATTAACAAATAGCTAGTAGCAAGTAAGGGTCGAACCACAGGGAGATGAATGAATATTGCAAATTATCAGTAGTCGATTCTAAACTATTCTAATTTCGGTTTTATATGAGTTTGATCTAAATTAATGCGACTATCTAAATTAACGAGGTTCTAACAATATTAAAGAGATCTAGGGCTTTCCGGTTCACTATGCAATTAAATTGGATAAAGTAAATTAATCATTAAATCAATCACAGTTATTTAGGGCAAAGACACGGCCTTTCGGATCTTATGTCAACCTTAGGATAGATTCTGACGGGCTCTTGCAACTTACCAGATTATCCTACTCACTTACTTGTAAGTCTACCCTTACCAGGCTTTCGATCTTAGGTTCGGGAACTAAACATTCGACTAGTTCAACGTCTCAAACTAATCAAACAATGATACAAAATAAGTAGTAAGACAATAAGGTATGAATGATCAATCAAACAATTAATTAAACTAACATCCCCAATTCAATTAACATAGATCCCCTTCAATCCTAGAAGAATAAATTAGCTACTCATATTAAAGGTTAAAGCAATAAAAGAATTAAACACAAAAGAAATCAATATGAAAATAAGGGAAAGAGGAAAAATACCAATTACGAAAAACTGACAGATTGAATAATACGGAGTAACTAAAAGTACCGCTACAAGCTTGCGGAATTTCGATGCTAATAATAAGTCTAAACGAAAGTTCTGAATATGAAAGTGTAAATAAACCAAACCCGAAGAAGGATATTTATACTTATTACAAGGAGTCTAATTAGGAAACCTAAGTAAAACTAATAGAATAATCTCGCAGAATATAAATTATGGTAAGATACGGACTCCTCGGCAGATTAGGGAAGCCCAATTGAAGTGCAGCGATCCGCCCGGTTCATTATCATACCGACCGGTTCATAATCGAACTGATTGGTTCGCATTCAAACCGACTGAATTGGTCTTGTACCGACCACTTCGACATTATACCGACCGATTTCGGCTGACGGGTCACAGCCTTCGCCCGTTTTCTCTTGTATTCCTCACTTGTAACTTTAAATTCTTCGATTTTCTATGTTTCCTGCAAAAACATAAACAACATACTCGGCATAACAAATTATGGGTAAAAGGTACAAAAACTATTCCTAAAGCATGTTAAAGGGGTTAAAATGGAGGATAAAATGGGGCTAAATATGTATATGGAATGAGTTCATCACCGGATCGGATTGACCCGCGGACCGGCAATCCCAAAAATCTAAACCCGCGGACCGGACCGATTAACAAAGAAACCCGGACCGGACCCTCTTTAGACCGGACCGGACCGGACTGTAAAGATACACTAAATTTGATTTTTTTTAAAGTGTGGACCGGACCGCGGACCGGTCACCAAGTTTTTGGTGACCCGCAGACCGGTCCGCTTTGTCGGTCCGGGTCACTTTTTAAACAGCTCTAAATGCGGGTGTCTACATTATTTCTTTTTAACGATGAAAAACAATAATCTTTCGGTGGTACTTATGCATTCACGTTGTTACGCATCTATCATCACGACTACAAAGTATTATACTAGTCTTACCCTAATCAAAAGGGTCCAAATATGGAGTAGCATAAATCAATGAAGCGTGGATCAAACCTAATAAAATAACACAAAATTTAGAAAGAGACGGTATCTCAATAACTTATTGAGATATCATTTTTATTATAACTCCTTCTTTGTTATTTGTATCTGTTTTATTATTAGTTGTCCATGAAAATAAACATTTCATTTTGTACATGATTTTAAACAAACATACCTCTTTTATGGTAGCTTGATTGTGTTATATATATATATATTACATATCAATTTTGAAAAATGCAACTTTAACGTACGTCATCTGTAACTTTAATATAGATTTAAAAAAATTGTTGACCTTATTTGAATCTACATCTATCTATATATATATATATATATATATATATATATATATAGAGGAAGAATCAAGTGAGTCCCATTTTTTTATGAGTCCATGAGTCCTATTCTTAGCCATTGATCTAAACAAGATGAATGGTTGAGATTGTATAGGGTAATTAAGGTAGTAACTACCAAATTTTGGAAAAAAAATAAAAAAATCCTCCTCCTCCCTAGATTAGCGCCAACTGCAACCTTCTCTCTCATCTCATTTATTTTTTTTTCATTCAAACGCCCACTTAAGAAAACCCTTCATCTTCATCTCCTCTCTCATCTCGCTCAATTTTTTCGCTCAACTCAATCACAGCCTTACACTCAAACGCTCAACTCAAACTCAATCGCTCAACTTCAACTTCAACTTTTGCGCTCAACTCAGGCATACCCGAGCACTCAATCCTTCAACTCGCACTCAATCCTTCAACTCAACTCAATCGCTCGCTCAACTCTAGGATTCTCGAGCACTCGTTCAACTGAACTATGTCGCTCAACTCAATTCAATCGCTGTCCTCAACTCGAGCAAGGTTATTATTTTATTGAAGATCTAGGTTTTGTTTACATCTGTATTATATTTCATTACCTCTTTCGCTAATTATTGATTCATTAATTTTGCTGCGTCTGTGCCATATAATTAATTTTTTTCACTGAAGACTGTTTTGCTATCTGGGTTTTCATCTGTTTCGTGTAATTGAATTCAACTACAGACGAACATATATCGAATGTTACTTTAATGCACATACGCTGTTACTGTAATAAACTTGATGTGTTACTGTAAGGGGTGCTTCGTTACTGTGTTTGATGTACGGTGTTATTTCAAAGCCAACTATGTGTTACAGTAATGCATAAGAGGTGTTACGTTAACTCTCATCTTCGTGATACTTTGAATCCTTGTAAACCCTCAATTGTGTACATTTGTTACTCTAATCTGCTTCTTATGTTACTCCACACTTCTATTGGCAGACAGGAACACTGTGCGATCGCAATTGTTGGAAAACGTAGCCAAGTATGAGAACATTAGACAAAAAATCATCGACGGTCCCAAGAGCAAGCCAACAAAGGGCCGAAAAAAATAGCGTGTTTACTGAATCATGTCATCTATTTTGTAACTACGATTTAATGGTCTCTATTCTTTAGTTACCTGTCTAATTACATTGGTATTTTGACTATCACTAGTACATTGAAGCTGTGAAACTCTGTTACAATGACCAGCTGCACCTGTTACTCTAATTCACTGTTGGTGTTACTATGGGGATTATTGAAATTAACACAATTTTCTTTGGTCTCACAATCTGTGTGTTACACCGAAGCACTGTGTGTGTTACTTTAATGAACAAATTATGTTACTTTAAGTGATTAATGCCGTTAGTACAATGATATTGCAATCACCAATATTGGTACTCTTTCAATGAATGAACAACACTGTTGTCCTCAGTTACTACAATGCATTTTTTCTGTTACTGTAACAAATTAGTATTGTTACTTCAACGCACATGAGACGTTACTCTAACCAAAAACACATTTATTAAATAAATATAGTGTTAATTGCACAAATGTGTACAACATTAGTTTTTCGTGTAAACCAGGAAAAAAGAAAAAATTCTTGTAATGTCAAAGAACACGAGTATTATCAAAACACTTGTTCATCCTCGTCTTCCTCTGTGTCTTTTTCAGTACGGAGTGAAAATCTCACCCACATCTCTGCACCATTCCTGTGCATTCGGCTCTTTACCAATGCTTCCTGCCAAAAATTAAGAAAAGTCAGGCCCATGGGCATAAGTGTTACTGTAACTCGTAAGTTGCGTTACTTTAACTCTAAAAAGATGTTACTCCAACGTCAGCGCCAAAAACTCTTTTTTAGTGTTACATTTTTGTGTTACTCAAATTAAAATTAGGTATTACTGTAATTCATTACTTGTGTTACTTCAATGCCATGCATGCTTCAACATAAAGCAAAACAATAATATCGGTGAAACAATAATATCAATGAACCATAATATTAATCCATAATTAATCAAACGAATTAAATTCCACATTTTCCAGTGTTGTCTTGTGCGTTCGCATCTCTGGCGCAACTACCTGCACAAAATCAAACAGCGTTACATCAATGTAAATAATGTGTTACCGTAATTCATAAGTGGTGTTACCCTAACGTGTACAATACGTTACTCTATCATATCATAAAAACCCTTTTCCTGAACGTTCATTTGTGTTACTGTAATTGCAATTAAGTGTTACTTTAACTCAGAAGGCATGTTACTTCAACGACGAATCTGCGTTAACTGAAATAAAAAAAATAGAATCAATGGATATCAGGGAAAATCTTAATAAAAAGCATAAAGACCTGTAATCTATAGAGATCAAGATATCAAAATACCATTGATACGAAACTGTGATATCAAAACGCAATGACATCAAAAAAACGCAAATTGATACGAAACTGTGATACGAAATGACAATGAAAGCACTATAAACATGAAGATCGACGTAAAAAAACGCAATTCGACGCGATAAAACATTGATATGAAAACGCAAATTGAAAGCAATATGACTATTGAAATCCATGAAGAAAAAACGAATAAAAATGTGAATGAAACACTGAACCTCACCATTGTTATACTCGATTAGTTGCTTATCAACCGTTGAAGACGATGATGCGGTCATTGAATCCATTGTAGCAGAATTTCGAGTTCAAAATCGATGAATGAGCGTGAATGAATCAGAGTTTTTTTTTAGGTGTGAATGAACGTGGAATGAAAATTGAACGTGATAATGAACGTGATTGATAGGAAGTTATTGTTTCCTAAATTCTTGTGAGTTATTTTAGGAACGTAAATCTTCCTTTTTTTTAATGGATGCATCTTGTCCATCCATTCTCATCCCATCCAATGGATGGGATGAGGACTTAGGGACTCACAAAGAGTAAAGGACTCATAAGAGCCTTACTCTCTCTCTCTCTCTCTCTATATATATATATATATATGTATATATATACACACACAAATATGTATGCACACACACACACACATATATATAGAGAGAGAGAGTAAGACTCTTATGAGTCCTTATATATATATGAGTCCTTAAGTCCTCATCTCATCCATTGAATGAGATGAGAATGGATGGACAAGATGCATCCTAATATTTGCATTAAAACAAAATGGAGATACTGCTTCCTAAAATAACTCCCATAATTTTAGGAAACAATAACATCACATTCATTCACTCATTCATTCATTCACATTCACGTTCATCAAAACCTAAAAAAAAGTACTTCTAATATTAGGTTCATTCATTCAAATTTGTGCTTGAAATCCCGTTACTATGAATTCAATGATCGCGATATCTTCATCAACTGTTGATAATCAATTCATCGACTATAACAATGGTGAGTTTCGTTATTGCTTTTGTGTTTTGCGTCAATTTTTATTCATCATCTTGATTAATTTGCGTCAATTTGCTTTCATGTTTTTCGTCGATTTTCATGTCGATATTGCTTTCATGGTCATTTCATTCATCGTAGATTCATATCTGGTTCATTGCTCTCTTGTTAATATAAATTCCAAATTTTTATTATATTTGTTAAAATGTAGAATTTTATTCATTTGATTATTCATAGATTCATATCAATGGCCACTACTCTCGTGTTATTGTTTTGTTTATTCTTTAGGTTTTTCTTAAGCTTCACTGATACTTACTATTGTTTTGTTTTCTATTGAAGCAGACACGGCGTTGAAGTAACACACGTTCTGAGTTACAGTAACACCTAATTTTAATTAGAGTAACACAAAAAGGTCTAAGCATTATATAAATTTTACGCGCGAACAAATATATGGAGTTATTGTAATGCACATACTGTGTTACTTTAATATACACAATATGTTATTTTAATGGTTAACCCTGTTATTTTAATGCACATAATGTTAACTGAATCTCGTGTTACTTTAACGCACTTCATCTGTTACTTTAGTTCTTTTCATCTGTTACTGTAATGCATTGGAGTTACAAAAAGGATTTAGAATACCGCCATATAAAAAAATAAGAAAATAAAAAAATAAAAAAGAAAGATACTGCTTCCTATAATTATGGGACGTGATTGACTTCAAAATAGGAAACAATATCAAAGAATATCGCCCTCATTCAAAGAAATATATTGTGTCATACTCTCATTTCTGATCATTATATGAATTTTTTGCACTAACCTATACCTGATGTTATTTTAATGAACATTATCTGTTACTTTAATTCACACTATCTGTTACTTTAATGTCTGACCTCTGTTACTTTATACATGGTGTATAAGCATCCTCTGTTAATTGAATCCAGTGTTACTTCAATGCACTTCATCTGTTACTTTAATTCTTGTCATCTGTTACTTTAATCCATATTTCAAGTTCTGATTGTTTCTTTTTCGCCACGTTTATTGGCACTATTATTATTTTCAGTAAACGCAAAAGCACATGAATGATGTAGAGATGTGGGTGAGAGTTTCCTCCATAAATAGGGCAGATCTTCAAGGACGTGGATGAGTCAGTAAACTTTTATAAAATCTACGCATTGGCTTGTGAATTCGATGTGAGGAGGTACCCAACGAAAAGATGGCGCGGTGGGTAGATTAAATCAAAGCTTCTGACGATGATGAAGATGAAGAAGAGGACGAGGAGGATGAAGAAGCAGAATTCTAAGTAGGATAGTATATTGTTAGAGTAACATACATTATTCGTTAGAGTAACATATTTAATGAGTTAAAGTAACACAGATTATGAGTAACCACATATGTAATGAAGTTGTTTCAGTTGGAACTCTTGTACCAATTCATTGATGTAAAATGAGTTAGAATAACACACATTATGCGTTAGAATAACACACATCATTCGTTAGAGTAACATACATAATGAGTTACAGTAACACAATTTATGAGTATAATTTGATTACCAATATCAAGTTCTTAGAGTAACAGGTGTGAAAAATTGGAATTATAATGGAGTTTTATAATTTTTGGTTTTGGAGTATCCTTGATAGAAACATACATTTTGCAACGTACTGTTTTTGTAAGACACTATTATGTAACGTAACAGATTTTATGAGTTAAAGTAACACAATTCATGAATTAGAGTAACACATTGTATGAGTTAGAGTAACATGGCAGTAGCGAAATGATGATTTTTTGTGTGAAAATGAAGATGAAACGACGAACTTGTTGTGTGATAGAAAGATGCAGTTAAAAATTTGATGGGAGACACATGATTTGCATTAAGATAATTAAGGAGGAGAGAGAAAAAAATAAAATATTTACCAAGATTTAGTTAGTTATTTCCTTAATTGACAAAACAATCTTAACCATTAATCTATCACTAATTTAAGGGTTGAGATGAGGACTCACGGACTCAATTATGATAAGTGGACTCACTTGATCCTTCCTCTCTCTCTCTCTCTCTATATATATATATATATATATATATATAGAGAGAGAGAGGCAGGATCCCCTACATTTCTCAAATCTCATACAATTTACCTTTCATTTGTGGCCTTTGATTTTGATGAGATGAATGGCTGAGATTGGATGCTTTCTATATTAAAGGAAAAAAAAGATCCACCTTCACTAACAGTTACACATCACTTGATACACAAATATTTCTCAAATCCTGTATACGCTTATCTCCCCAAAATCACAAAAAAAAAATTAGCCAACCCAACTTTCACAGTACGTGAAATTCCATCCACGTATCGTCAATTTGAACCAATTGCGACAATGTCGTCAATTTCTGGTCTTTGAACTACGTAAGGTATTTCGTTTTTTTCATTCTATTTCGTTATTTTTTTTTTATTTCGAGTTGACGTTATATAAATTTTGTTCAACAATTAATTATCAATCTATATACGTTTATATATGTAGTGCAGATGCAATTATCGTTGTTTCAATTCCGTCAAATTTAAGAAGAATTGAACAAAATATTGTTGTTATTGTAGAATTTCCTTTACTGTTATAATTGAACGGTTGGTTCAATTTCTTTATTGTATTTTTGTTCAATTTCGTTATTATTTAGTTTAGTTTAGAATAATTGTTAATATACTATAGAATAATTGTTATTGTGCAATAGAGTAATTAATGTTGAACTATAGAATAATTGTCAGAGTAGTTGGATGAAGTTTCAATTTTAGTTTCAACGCTCGAAATTATTCCACTTTCAACTCGATTTTTTCTAAACTTTCAGTTCAATTTGAAATTATTCCAATTGGAATTTGATTTACTCCGAAATATCAGTTCAATCCGAAATTATTCCGATTCGAAATAGGATAGTTTAAAATAATTGTTATTGTACTATAGAATATTTTTTATTGCACTATAGAGTAATTGATGTTGTACTATAGAATATTTGTCAGAATAGCTGGATGAATTTTCAACTTAAGTTTCAACTCTCGAAATTGAAATTCCAATTTCAATCTAAACGCTTATTTGTTTCTATTTCAAGGCTGTAAATTATTTGACTTTCAATTAGATTTTTTTTTTTCCAAAATTTCAGTTCAATTCGAAACTAGTTCATTTTGAAATCGATTTTTACGGAAGTTTCAGTTCACTTAGAAATTATTCCGATTTGAAATAGATTTTTTCCAAAATTTCAGTGCGATTCGGAGTTATTCTCGTTTCAATTTGTGTTTTTCCAAAATTAAATTATGCTAAAACTGTTATTTCGTTCACATCGTTTCAATTTTTGTACAACGCTCGAATTTTCAATTTTCAGTTGGACGCTCGAAATTATAGTTAATTCAACGCTCGAAATTGGAATTTATACAACGCACGAAATTATAGTTAATTCAACGCTCGAAATTATACAATTTGGTTTATTGTCGTTATTGTATAGTTTAATCAATTGCATTGTTGTACTATATTCTTGTTCAATTTCGTTATTGTACGTAACTTCAATTTCGTTTAATGTATAGTTTAGCTTAGAATAATTGTTAGTGTACTTTAGAATAATTGTTACTGTACAGTGTAATAATTGTCATTGTAATATAGAATAATTGTTAGAGTAACTAATAGTTGGACGAAATTTAATTGTCATAATTTAAAATTCAATTTCAGTCGTTTAAATTTTACTATTTAAAAACCAATTTCAATCCAAAAATTAAAATCCAATTTCAAACAAAATTTAAAATCACTATTTCATTAATTTAGTATTTAAAATCCGATTTCAATTAATCCAATTTCAATTCGATTGTTTGCCGCAATTTGTCGAACCAACTTTCATCAAAATAGTGAATTAACGAAATAGTGAATTCTGAAACATTTTAATGGGATAAGTACTGTTTCGATAGTGTAGATAATGATAACGTATCAATAACAGTAGTTTTACTTGTCCCTACTGTTTTGACAGATAAATTCTTAAACTTGTATCAACTGCACTACATTATTGTTAGAATAATTGTTACTGTACTGTAGAATAATTGTTATTTTACAGTAGAATAATTGCGTAACTATAGAATAACCATCAAATATACTTGTACACAAACTGCGTAACTATAATCAATGTTACAATTTAGAATAATTGTTGTCGTACCATAGAATAACTACTCGACTACTATAATATGAAACAATAACTTGTTAGTTAACATAATTATTTCCGAAATACTAGTTTACTGTATTTGTATTATATAACTTCTGCAGTTTTAGTTACTACTAGGTTACTATGTAATAACGAAAATTTATGTTATCTAGACAAATAGACTTATTTTATGTTGTCGATTTTTGAATGGCAGACAAATATATAATGTCATCTGCACAAGAGCACATTAACTACAGTGGAACGCTTTCATTGAGTTACACTACAGATGGCAATGAGGAATGGGTTAGAGAAGTTCCAGCTGAATTCAAGCCTAGAATTGGGCAAGTATTTGGAAGTTTACCCCATGCGTTCGAGTTTTACGATGTTTACGCGAAAGCTTGTGGTTTTACTCCTAGGAAACACAACCAGGATACGTTCCATGATGGGGTCATACAAAACAAATATGTTGTTTGCAACAAACAAGGATTCAAGGCTAAAAGTAACAAGTTGATAATGATTGACAACGACGATGATAGTGAAAAAAAGAAGAAAAAAGGGCACCAAAAAATAGAAGGGAAGAAGACGAAGTTAACCAGGACAGGCTGCCAAGCAAGCATAAAGTTTTCTTATGTGCTAGGAGGGTATAAGGTGGATCAATTCAACGAAGTCCATAATCACCCACTTTGTGCCATCCAGAATCAAGAGTTTGAGAAGGTTTATAGACACCTTACCCTTTATCACAAGCAGACCATTGTGAATAATTGTAGGCTGAATATTGGTGCTACAAAGACATTTAGGATACTGAAAGAGCAGTCCAATGGTTATGCTAATATTGGTGCCACCCTCACATATTTGAAGAATTTCAAAAGAGATATTAAGTGTTTTATAGGTCTCCAAGACGCTCAGTTATTCATAAATTACCTTAAAAATCTTTCGGAGACACAAGATGGGTTTTACTTTGCATATCAACTTGATCGTCAGAATTGCTTGTGTAGAGTATTTTGGGCAGATGCACAAGCGAGGAACAACTATTCCATATTCGGGGACACCATCTCCTTTGACCCGACTTACGGTACTAACAAGTACTTTATGGTTTTCACTCCCTTTACCGGCGTGGACAACCATAAAAAGTATGTTACTTTTGGTGCTGCTTTGTTGTCTCATGAGGATGACCTCGCGTTCGATTGGGTATTCGAGAAATTCTTGGATTGTATGGGGGGAAAGAACCTCAGTGCATTATTACTGACCAAGATGCTGCCATTAAAAATTCTGTGGAGAATAAATTCAAGGAAGCAACACATCGGAATTGTATGTGGCATATCATGCTTAAGCTAACTGATAAAGTCGGTTCCACAATTTGTAGGGATACGGACTTCGTTGATCGCCTTGCAAATATTGTATGGGATATTGACTTAGAGCCGTCAGAATTTGAAGAGAAATGGTGTCGAGTGATTGAGGACTTCGAATTGGAGAGCAACACCTGGTTAACAGACATCTATAGTATTAGGAAGAAATGGATACCTGCCTACACGAGGGATCTGAAATTGGGTTGTATTTTAAGGACGACACAACGGTCCGAGAGTGAGAACAGTTTTTTCAAGCGGTTCGAGAGTGTGAATGGTACGCTAGTTGAGTTTTGGATGCGTTTTCAATCTGCTATGGACCAGCAACGTCACAATCAGAAATCACTTGATAACACAAGTGACAACTCATTACCGCAAACCGTCACACCAATAGGGCTTGAAAAACACGCTTCTAAGATCTACACACATGCCCTATTTTACGAGTTCCAAGAGGAGGCTAAAGAGTCTACTTGTTCATGTTGTGTGGGTGGTTTCAGGTTAGCCGAGAGTATAGAGTATGTCGAGGTCAAAGATTCAATGAAACAGACGACATTCCAGGTGAACTATATATGGTGTCCTGGCAGTTATTTTATAGCGTAACGTTGATTATTTCAACGCTTTTTAATGGTTATTATTTGATTTCATTTCCAAATACGTCTAAATTGGTCCTTATACATGTAGAGAATATTTGAATGAACTGCTATTCAATACAGGTTACCCATAATGCCGACACATATGAGACGACATGTACCTGCAAGCTCTTTGAGATGAAAGGAATTCTTTGCAAGCACATTATTTGGCATCTGTCAGGTAAGCGGGTGCAACAAATTCCTGAACCGTACATCCTAGAGCGGTGGACAAAGAAATCATATCGAAGACCAAGACATCATTTGGATGGGTCACTTGTGCAGGATTTCGATGTTACTGATGTTAGGAAGTTGGGTTTGTCGAAGTTATGGTCTGAATTCTATGCAACAATTAGTGTCCTCACAACGATGCCCGAAATTCATACATATGAGCTCACAGACATACTGCAACAGTACAGGAAAAAGATTGCACCAAAGGAAGTTGTATTATCCAAGGAGAAGGAGATAGAGATGTTGTTGGGCTGTTCTACATCAACAGAGATTGAGGTTCGTCCACCTAATCCTTCAAGAAACAAAGGCAGTGGAAAAAGACTTATATCCAAGAAGAACCAATCAATTGAGAAGGCTAAGAAACCAAAGAGACTTTGCAACAATTGCAAACAAATGGCAAATCACGACAAGAGAAACTGCCCCAACCCGTATGTCGATGACTCTTTAGTTGATGAAAATGAGAAAGACGTTTTGGAGGATGGGTAAGATTGTTTTTGAGATGCGAATAAAATTTAGTAGGTCATTGTTTCATTGATTGCATTCATGTTTTGACGTGCATTAAGTTGATTAATGACAATATTGTTTTTGTCTGTTAGAGGTAATCAATGAAAAAATAGCTGGCGCTTACGTACGGAGTTAAATATAATAATCAGTGGACGGGGTTAGAATAACCGTTTTTCTACTATAAAATAACTACCGTCGTATAATACAGTAACTACTGATGTAGAATATAATAACTACCATTGTATAACACAATAATTGGTCGTACTTTCAAAAGTATTTTCCATGGAAACTACACAACTACAGCTGTATTACATAATTAAATCCAAATCTTACGAAAAATGCAACGATACGATTGTATTCGGGATGGACACATTACTACATGTAATGTATAATTCCAATTGTTGCTATTGTTGCTTGCATCATTCATAAGTATATTTAGTAACTTGTCGTTTTTGTATATATTTGAGACGAAACAATAAAAAGATAATTGGTGCTTGACGTAAATGAGTTAAATATAATAATCAATGTACGAGTTTAGAATAACTATTTTCCTAATATAAAATAACTGCAATATTGCACTACAATAATTGTGCAGTGAACATGGAAAAAACATAATTAGTTAACACACGGTAAATCATGGAACAAGATATAATAACTACTAATGTAGTATATAATAACTACTATCAAATAATATAATAGTTGATCATCGCACTTAATCAAATATTTAGCAAAAGACAGATATGTAAGGCAGAATGACGAAATTTAAATCTTCTTGAAGGTTCAGTCGGTAAGAAAATATCCTCCTCCGTCACTTTCGAATCACTTTAGCCGTTTTTCCCTTTATCTTCGGGTGCTTAACCTTCATTCCTTTGTCTTGTGGTGCCTTCTCCTGACCTCTTGCGAATTTCCTCTTGCGGTTTTTCAAGACCGCTTCTTTTATAGCACCTATATTATCTGTGAACAAGTTGACACATTGCACAAGTGAAGTCCTCGACTCGTTTACATCTGACATAAGCATGATACTCGCCATCTCAATCCATAAAGCAATCCGGTTAACTTTCTTGTCAATAAGAGAAGGGAAATTCTTTCCCTCGTACATCAACATGTGATACATCACGAAAAAACCAGATTCTGGGTTGTTGAGCTCGGGTTTTCTCCAACTAAATTCAACTTGCTTTATCGGGAATGCAGAAAAAGTACATGCAATCTCCTCCAACTTCCTTGAATCGAAGAAATCAACCAAAAAGCTCACCTACAACAAACATATCCACTTATTATTACTATATGCATGGTTGGAATTCTTAAACTTGAAGCTTACAATTTTAATTATATAATAATTAAACAGATTAGAATACAATAACCTAATTTAAGTGTTAGAATAACCAACCGACTACTACAGAATAACTAAATTCGAAAATATAAAACAGGGGATAAGTATATAAGAAATTGTAGAGAACTTAGCATATATAGAAAAATGTTAAAGGCAACAATACTACTTTAATAAGTTGTTTAGAATAACCAACAGATTACTATCAAGTAATTAAATAAATACTATAAAATAAATTGGTAGATAACTTCATTTTGTCATACAATAACTACATTTGTTAATTGCAATAACTGCGTAGACGCTTCAAAATAACTGACAATTAACTAGTATCATTATTACTTTTAAGTATTTGGGATGATTAAACAGGTTTGAATACAATAACCTAATTTAAGCGTTAGAATAACCAACCGGCTACTACAGAATAACTAAATAAAAAATATGAAGCAGAGGATAAGTATATAAGCTTACAATTTTAGTAATGGGAGTTGGAAAGACTTACCGCACTTTCCACCAGTTTGTAGCACTTTGTGACTGTCCAGTCCTTCTTGTAGATCTTATTATCCAACACCTCGATTGCTTTATTTAAGGTGTTTACGCATATACAGAAGTAGTGCGATTCTATGCATAATGGCAAGAAGATCAACTCCACATCCAGTTCACTGTTGGTGAGATTTGATAGGTACAAGTCCCAACCCTTGATTAACTTGGTCGTCTCTCGAGTCTGGGAACCCCCATCGTCATTCTCCAACATATCTTCAAGAATAGCCTATTATAAAAGGATGCGCAGTAAAACATCATTCTGACAATTCAAGAGCTTATATGAGTATGATAACCATAATTAAAACTACCATGTGAGACGTCCCAAAGAACACCATTGATGGTGTTTCACCGTCCACCTCTTCAACCAAGACCATGTGATTCAGTACCATCGTCCAACATTCGATAACGTTAACACTAGTGGGCACTTCTGGCCTCATCGAAAGGACATCATTCTTATCCATGAAGGTTGTTCCAACACGGAACACCGTCTCACTGAAAAACAATTACATGGAAATAAATTCGGGAGATAATTACATAAAAATGGACTTTATGGAAAATGATTACATTAGAATAACTGAATGTACACAATGGATTAACTGGAAGTGGTGACTAATTTGAATGATAAGAGTGACATTATAAATAAGAGTGTAAGAAATATAATAACAAAAAAAGTGCATTAAAATAAATGAAGATGCAGAATGCAATAACTGTGAGTACTTAGAAAGAAGTTAAATGATACTAAGAAATGCAATAACCATAAGATTGCGTTAGAATAACCATGTATACACTATGCAATAACTGGGATGATGATTATTATATAACAAAAGAAGGATGAACGTACGTATTGTCAAAGTTGTAGTCGTCTAAGAGGCAATAATCAAGAACCTGTTTCTTCAACCTGGGCATATGGGTAGTAAACCTTTTATTTGCCATCATAATCTTTGATGCTACAACTAAAGATGGGTCAGGCTCCCCACAATCAAGTGAGCATCCTAGACCATCCGATCCTGTGCGTTTAATCCCTCGTGAAGAACTAATAATTCCACCACTACAATCCCCGCCAGAACGGTCCACCAGTTTTTTTGATGATCTTGGACTGTACTTGGCATCCAACAATGACTGCCTACGTTTTTCAACCAAAACAGGCAACAACGATGCTTTTGTTTTAGTCCATTCTCCCACGTTTGTAAGCAATTGTTCCCTAAGTTTGTTGATGTCTGCTAGGAGTAGAATGGCGGCTATTTCAGCTCGGTACAATATCCTCTTCAGTGGATCGCCAATTTCGCAAGAAAATACATCACCCACATAAAACATCATGTGGAGCATCACAAAAACACCACAGTCCATATTCTGCGGGGCATCGGACTTCCACGGAAAAGAGACATTGACAAAACAAAATTGAGCAACATCCCGACCTTTCTCAAATCCATTATTTACTAGATACTTGCCAAAAAGGTCAACCTACAATAAATTACTAAGACATCTATATCAAAGACATCAACATCAGGCAAAATCGATAAAGAGACTTATAACACGATAAAAGATAAAGGTAATAAGGAGAAATACGTACAACGACTTCTGCACACAACCTAAACGCACTGGTGTCAAAATCATCGTATATACGATTGTCGAGATAGTCGACCGTTTTCTTTAAGAAGTTGATAACGACGCAGAAAAAATGATCCCCGAGATGCAGAGGGAAGAAAACCTGACATTAAAAAAATGTGGGTGTAAAGTAACAAAGTAGTCATAGGAATGCCACATATAATAGTAATAACAAAGAATAATTACCATATCAGCATTCAGGTTAACTGAATGGGGTGTGCATTTTATAAAGTTATCCCATGCACACGAAATAGGCTCAGTAAAGGACGCTTGCTGAACACGTGGTGCATTAATTAGATTCTTCAAAGGGTCCTGTAAAACAAAAATGGGAACAAATTAAGCGATCGAAAAATCCACCACTTTATTCTATACAATTATACATATTAAAAAAAGGTAGGTACATTAATTAAGGACTAAAAGGCTTATACCGAATGAGTAGTCCACAAAAAGAGTCTTGAAGTGGTAAAATCTTTGCCAGCCCTATACACCATGTTGTTTAATAAGCAGGCCCAACAGTCAATAACTGAAGTGACAATCATTGTCATAGGAGACAGTGAAATTATGCAATTCCGAGTGAGCATGTTAAAATCTGAGTAGGCACACAGATCCTCCCTACCACAAGATAATGAGTAAGGAAACACAGTAATGGTCAGTACGTGTTGCCATAATCAAATATGGTGTTCAATAAATTTGCATATTTAATTCTTACCCGTCTCGGAGCTCTTCAGTGTCATTAACAAAGCAATAATCAAGGACATCCTTTCTAAGCTTTACAATTGGGGATAACAAGTCCTTGTAGTCATAGAAGAACTTAGACACACCAAGCTGAAAAACATCAACTGGCCCGCAGTCTATACTACACCCTAGATCATCGCGAATGATACCCTCATACTTAGGTATAATGGTCGAATGCAAAAGATACAAATCTATCATACACTTGCTATGAATTGATTCACCCGAGAATGCATTCGTCAAGGTGCGAGATATGACATCGTTTAATGTAACAAAGTTTCCACTATTCTCCACCATCTGTAGTACAGAAGTACCAGCATTGTCACTTCTCCCCTCCCCACGCACATCCTCCCTAACCTCCCGCATCTCCATCTCCTTACAAAATGTATCAAATGATGGGAGACTGTCTCCAGCCTATCTGAGTTCTTCTGCTTTCTCGCTAACATAATCAAAATAGCGGAGGAAAGCAGAATTCTTCTCGTCCATGAACTCGGGGGTCTGGGATAGTATAGAAGACAATTGAGAAGCATCATTGCTACCATCTTGCCCTATCTCAGCTAACATTGCATCCTTTCGTTGTTTGTATCTATGATAAAAAAGATCAATGTCGCTCTTCGTGATCAAGCAATGTGCTTGAAAGGACTGCAAACGGTGAAAATAAATAACATATAGTTAGAGATAAGAATATTCTAACCACATTTGGGCATTAGTATAACTGTCGGAAGAAAGACCTTAGTTGGTGTTAGAATAACCAACTGATTACTTTAAAATATCCAAATCAATCCTATAAAATAACTTTAGAAACTTCACAGTTATAATTATATTTTTTAAGTACTTGGGTTAATTAAACAGGTGTGAATACAATAACCTAATTTAAGCATTAGAATAACCAATCAACTACTATAGAATAACTAAATTAAAAATATAAAACAGGTGATAGGTATATAAAAAATGGTAGAGAAATTAACATATATACAATATTGTTAATTACTGTAATACTTTAATGAGTAGAATAGAATAACAAACAGATTACTATCAAATAATTAAATTAAATAAATACAATAAAATAATTTGGTAGACAACTTTGTTTGGTTATACAGTAACTACATTTCTTAATTACAATAACTGCGTAGACACTTCACAATAACTAACAATTAATTGATTAGTGTAATTATATTTTTAAAGTACTTGGGATAATTAAACATGTGTGAATAGAGTAACCAAATTTAAGCGTTAGGATAAACAAATGACTACTACAAAATAACTACATTAAAAATATAAAACAGATGATAAGTATATAAAAAAATGGTAGAGAAACTAGCATATATACAATATTGTTAGAGAAAATAATACTACTTTAATAAGTGGATTAGAATAACCAACAGATTACTATCAAATAATTAAATCAGTACTATAAGATAACTTGGTAGAGAACTTCGTTTGGCTATACAATAACCACATTGATAATTACAATAGCTGTGTAGTCACTTCACAATAACTGGCAATTAATTAGTATAATTATGCAGGTTGAAATACACTAAAATAGTTTCAAGCGTTAGGATAACCAAATGACACCTACAAAATAACTAGATCAAGACTATAAAATAACTGAAGGTGACAAGTGGGTAAGATGGTCATAAACAAAGTAATAACAAATTCTAGGCCAGTGACCAGCTTACAGTAGCTTAAGACATCCAGTAGAATGATAACTATGCAAATAGAAATACAATAAAAGAGTATAACATATTAAAGAGACTAGAAATCATTACATCAACTGCCCTGGCTCGTATTGCATCATCGGTTTCAAATCCATCCGGGAGTTCCATGTAATTTTTTTGGCCTTTCTTAGTACTTACTCCTGGCTCTGGAGATCCCTCACCGTGTCGGAAACCTAACAAATTACACGGTATCAATCTGAATCCTTAGTTGACTATATAATTACATATTCACAAAAAAAAGTATATGTTAGGGTAGAACATACTCTGTATTCCTTTCGATGGTTGATTCTGGCAGACAGGGTATACATCCGCAATGTATTTCCCATTCCCCAACGAACCGGCCCTCATCTCCCCATTCGCCCTCTCCCGTATCAAAATGTCAGTCCAATGCTTTATGAGAGGGACATCGGACGGAGATGATTTCCCTTGGAAAGACATTCTATGGAAGTATGCCATGATTAACACAATAATACAGCCACGAAGTGTACGGTTGCCTTTCCTGCATGCATCTACGGCTGACGTTAGTCGAGAAAAAACATACTCGCACCAGTCATGTTGTCGGATAGTTGACGTGTTTTGTACAGCTTTTAGGAGTGCAAAGTCAACTGTATGGTTTGATGTTGGCACAAGAAATACCGACATCGCATAGAGCACAAACAGCCGCTTGAACGATTCTATCTTGTCGTCATCCATGTGGTCGTCATCCATGCCAACTAATTCTCTGTTTAACCGATGCACCGACACTGATTTGTTCCCTTCCACCCCAAACTCTTTTCGGAAATCACCTTTCATCGTATCCTGGGAGGACAAAGTATTATGTCCATTTGGTACAATTTCAACCCTGCGATCCCCCATTGGCAATCCAAATATATCATGGACATCTTGCTTCGACAACACAAACTTCACCTCCTGTGCCTTGAACATGTGGGCGGCCGCATTAAAGTGCCTGATAAATAAAGGGATGATGTCCAATGGTAGTTTTGTCAATCTCAACTCGAGCAAACCACCAAAACCAATATCAATTACTGCCTTTCTCTTATTCGGCCCAAGTTCTGATATCAGTCCAACCAAGCTCTTCGGTCGACATCGCACATCTATGTCATCGGCCCTACGAATCGAACAATGCACAAGTGAAGATAAAAAATATACGATGAGGATAAAATATACGATGAAGATAAAATATACGATGAGGATAAGAAAAGCAGCAAAAATAGTAACATACAATGTTATGGATTGAACTTGGTTAGCCTTCTTTGGCTCAATCTTTATATTATCTATCTTAGAGCGTTTTTGTTTTGTTGCACCATTTTCACCTGACTTACGTTTCCGGGCGTTTTCTGCTTTATTTTTTGCCATGTCTGTAGAAAAGATTATGTGTTAGAATAATTGAAAAAAAATGCAATTGGTTTAGTTAGTTTTAATTTGCCAAATTAAAGTCATGTGCATGCATATTGAAATACAATAACTTGATTTAAGCATTACAATAACTGAATTTTATAGTGTACAAAGAGAACTAAGCAATGGAAATTTGGTTTAACTTCAGACATGCATATTGAAATACAATACCATGATTAGAGCCTTAGAATAAGTAATTGAATACTATAAAATAACTAAATAAGCAAAGAAAAGAAAAGAAGTTTACTAAAGAACTTACAATAACTGAATATGCACCTTACAGTAATTGAAATTGGGGATTAGAATAACTGGATGACATAAATTTCACTTCTTGAAAATTGAACGAACAACAAAAAAACAGGAAAACGAGGCAGCTGTGAAAGCAAATAAAATCGAGGCAGCAATGGACCAAAATAAAAGGCGACAGCCACAGTAAAAAATTGACCAAAATCGGCAGTAACAATACAACAGCAGCAGTAAACCGAATGGATAGCTGCAACAAAAACCGAAGACAACAAAACCGGACAGGCAGCAAAACGCAAAAAAAAAAAAAAAACCGGCAGCAGAGTGCAACAGACAGCAATTTCGAAATTTAAGATTGAAAACATCGAAAACGGCAATTTAAATGAAACAAAAAACTGACAGGGTATATAATTACATATTCACAAAAAAAAGTATAAGTTCACTGTAATTATACTTCTCATAAAACATCGAAATCAGCAATTTAAGTTTAAGTGAAACATCGAAATCAGCAATTTAACCGACGGGCAGCAGAGCGGCAGAAACCGGGGCAGGAAAAAAACCGAGAACAGTAAGTGAAATTTAAGATTGAAAACATCGAAATCAGCAATTTCGATTGAACTGTATATATATATAAACACAGATCATTAAAAAATTGATTAGGAACTTTATAGTGTACTGACAGTCAGTGAAAATTAACAGCAGATCATTAGAAAATTGATTAGCAATTTCGATTGAACAGACAGTCAGTGAAATTCAACAGCAGTGAAAAAAATTGATTTGGAACGAAATAGAATCGAAATTTAAATTTTCCGATTAGGAAAAGAACGAACGGAATCAGCAATTTAAGTTCTGTACAATAACGTCAATATAAACGCAATAGAGTAATTTCAATTTTGTTCAATTTCGTTATTATTTAGTTTAGTTTAGAATAATTGTTAATATACTATAGAGTAATTGATATAGTGCAATAGAGTGATTGATGTTGAACTATAGAATAATTGATTAGGAACTTTATAGTGTACTGACAGTCAGTGAAATTTAACAGCTGATCATTAGAAAATTGATTAGCAATTTCGATTGAACCGACAGTCAGTGAAATTCAACAGCAGTGAAAAAAAAATGATTTGGAACGAAATAGAATCGAAATTTAAATTTTCCGATTAGGAAAAGAATGAACGGAATCAGCAAATTTCAGTTCTGTACAATAACGGCAATATGATCGCAATAGAGTAATTTCAATTTTGTTCAATTTCGTTATTATTTAGTTTAGTTTAGAATAATTGTTAATATACTATAGAGTAATTGATATAGTGCAATAGAGTAATTGATGTTGAAAAACTCGAAATAATTATTCCACTTTCAATTTTAGTGCGTTATTATTTAGTTTCAATTTTAGTTTCAAAACTCGAAACAATTATTCCACTTTCAATTCGATTTTTTCCAAAAATTCAGTTCAATTCGAAATTTCCACTGTTGAACGCAATACTGATTGAAGAATGAACGACATTAGCAGCACGACTAATAGCAACATCAATACTCGACTAACAGCAATATCAGTAGCAGCACGACTAACAACAATTTCAATTTTAGTTTCAAAACTCGAAATAATTATTCCACTTTCAATTCGATTTTTTCCAAAAATTCAGTTCAATTCGAAATTTCCACTGTTGAACGCAATACTGATTGAAGAATGAACGGCAGTAGCAGCACGACTAACAGCAATATCAATACTCGACTAACAGCAATATCAGTAGCAGCACGACTAACAGCAATTTCAAAACTCCGACTAACAGCACGATTCAATTGCACGACTAACAGCACGATTCAATTGCATTCTTTTTTTTTGTTACAGTTGCAGCAGCAAATGAAATACATCACAAATCCCCAATTCCCAATTATTATGTAAACCTCAATTAAATTCATCACAAATCCCCAATTAAATTCATCACAGTAGCAGCAGCAGATGAAATTCATCAATTAAATTCATCACAGTAGCAGCAGCAGATGAAATTCATCACAAATCCCCAATTCCCAATTATCATATAAACCCTAATCCCCAATTCCCAGTTAAATTACATAATTGCGTTAAATACCTGATTGCGTTCAACAGTATTGCGTTCAGCAGTATTGCGTTAATTACCTGATTTCAGAAGTCAAAATTGATACAAAAAAAAAATTAAATTAACTACCTGATTTCGTAGGTTCGAAAATTAGAGTGAAAAAATCAAAAGTTTCAGAGAAAATCAAGCTGAAAAGCATCATTGCCGAACTGTATGCAGCATAAGAGAAAGCTGAAAATACGAATAAGAGAAAAGCAACTTCGACGTGACTACGCACCAGTCATGTTGAACTGTTGTTCCGATTAATGGCTAATACTGTAATGCGTATTAGTTAAATACCTGATTTTAGATGCGAGATGCGAGAGGAATTCGTGATTTCAATTGAAAAAAATTGACCAAAACTGTGAGTTTTGTGAGCGATTTGGTGAGCGTTGATGGCACTGCGTGAGTATGGTGGGATTTTGATTTTTGTTTCAGTTTTGCTTAGCTTTAGGGTTTTGTGAGATTGGTGAGTGTTGTGTGAGTTGTGTTCCAAGTTTAATCTTCACCCTTGATCTAATTGAATCTAAATGGCTGTAAATACAAGATAAATTGTACAAAAACAATAAGGTGGTAAAAGATCCTTTTTCTATATATATATATATATATATATATATATATATATATATATACACATACATACATATAGAGTGAGGATCCGGTGAGTCTCTCATCTTAAATGAGTCCGTCCCGCGATCTTAGACCATTGGATCTAAGAGATCCAAGGGCTGTCATTCAACCACGTCCCCAACTAATTTACTCACAAAAGTATGAACCCAAAAATAATCACAAAAGAAAAAGTGCAGGTGCCCTCGATTATCCCAAATCCCAATCCAAGTTCTTACTCCTTCTGCAGGTGTTGCATTAACACCAACCTACTAACTGAAGAACCTTCAACTCCTCCCATCAGTGTTGGTGTTGCATCCCAAGTATTTTCTTTTCCTTCACTTTTTTTTTAAAAAAAATTATTTTATCAGATTAGCCCAATTTTTTCTGGCGTTATTGATTACTCATTCAAATTTAAGATGAAGGAATTGATGAATCGATTTCTATTGTTATACTCACTCGTAATTGTTTGATTTTTTTTGCCCAGATGCCTTTATGTGATTCTATTGGTACAGTGGAGTATAAGTTAGGGTTTCAATTTTTTTAATTGTTGTCAGATTAATCCAACTTTCCTCAGTCTAGATCAATTCTCGCATTATTACTTTGGTTAGTTTTGATGCATGCGTTTATTTTAGAAATTTTTATACTTGTAGTAAGTTTGCTGAAATTAGTTGACATGAGTTATAAAGCCGTGTTCTTTGCGGCTGAAATAAGCTTTGTTGAACTGAATTGAAATGAAAAGGGCTTAATAGTGTTGAAGTGTTACAGTAACAATATTATTATAACTTATTGTATATTACGGTAAACTGTAACAGTGTTGAAGTGTTACAGTAACAATATTATTATAACTTACTGTAAATTGTAACAGTGTTGAAGTGTTACAGTAACAATATTACTATAACTTGTAACAGTGTTACGGTAACAATGATAAATGAACAGTGCTACTGTTAATCTCATGTTGATGTTACTACTTTGTAGTGTCAACTGATAAATGAATTTGACATTATTACTGTGACAGTGTCACAGTAAGATATTTATAACTCTTTAATTTCATATTACTATGACATTATTATTGTAATTCTTTATTACTGTGACAGTGTCACAGTAAGATATTTGTGTTACGGTAATAGTGTTCTGTTAGTGTAACAGTATTACTCTGACATTATTATTGTAATTCCTTGTTACTGTGACAGTGTCACAGTAAGATATTTGTGTTACTGTAATAGTGTTCTGTTACTGTAACAATAAGATTATATACGATGAAGATGACGCTGAGATTGAATCTCAGCCATTCATGTGATTTGATCATGTGGCTTTGATTTGCGGGACGGACTCATTTAAAGAAGACCAACTCACCGGATGCAATTTCTATATATATATATATATAGAAATGGGATCATGGGAGTTTGGTTATAAGTGGGAAGTTGGGAAGTTGTGTTTTTGGCCCTTGATTTGGTTTGGATGGATGGCTAAGATTAATCAAAAAAAAAAAAAAAAAAGGGAGAATATGTCCGTGAATGACAAGCAGCAGGCAGGAGCAGACAGCAGCAGGCCAAAGTACAGGATGCCATCACCATTCCTATCACCAAATCTATCACCCTTTCCATCAACAAAATTCACTCCCTCACCAAAATTTGAAAATCATCCCAAATTTCTCACCAACTTCTACATATTCTGTTATATACATATAATCATCCCAAATTTCTCACCAAATTTCTCACCAAAATCATCCTAAAATTCGAAATTTATCCTTAATAAAAATAGCTTCCCTCTATCTATACCATTATATGTATATATCAGAATAACTAAACCCTAATTCGTAAATTGTTGTACGTCTTTATGCTCTAATGGTGTTGTTCCTCGAAGAACCACGCGATGATCAAAATGTGCAGTTGAAAATTTCTGGGTAACATGCAGGAGGTAAGACGGATATATACATATATATTTGGTTTGTTAAATGAGAAGAGCCAGGAAAACGTGCAGTCGAATTGAACATTGTTTTGTTTGGTTTGATATTTTTGCAGAGTCACACCGTTATAACGTGACAGTCATACTCCATATGATAGACAGTCATACTCCGTATGATAGACAGTCACACGTTCACTGTTGTTGTAGTCGTTCTGCTGTATTACGTTGAAGGTTCTTTATTATTCCAAATATTTATGTTGGTTTCTTTATCATTGTTATATCTATCATTGTATTTTTTTTGTTGTTGAGTATTGCATACTGGTTTGTAGTTGTATTTGTAGTTCTTATGTGTTGTGGATATTAATCAAGGCAAATTATTATTTTGTTGGTTGCATGTAGTTGTAGTTTTATATAGAGGGGGGATATTTCTGGGCAACATGCAGGAGGTAAGATGGATATATACATATATATTTGGTTTGTTAAATGAGAAGAGCCAGGAAAATGTGCAGTCGAACATTGTTTTGGTTGGTTTGATATTTTTGCAGAGTCACACCGTTATAACGTGACAGTCATACTCCATATGATAGACAGTCACACGTTCACTGTTGTTGTAGTTGTTCCACTGTATTACGTTGAAAGTTCTTCATTATTCCAAATATTTATGTTGGTTTCTTTATCATTGTTATATCTATCATTGTATTTTTTTTTTTGTTGTTGAGTATTGCATACTGGTTTGGAGTTGTACTTGTAGTTCTTATGTGTTGTGGATATTAATCAAGGCAAATTATTATTTTGTTGGCTGCATGTAGTTGTAGTTTTGTATAGAGGGGGGATATTTATGGGCAACATGCAGGAGGTAAGATGGATATATACATATATATTTTTTTTTGTTAAATGAGAAGAGCCAGGAAAATGTGCAGTCGAACATTGTTTTGGTTGGTTTGATATTTTTGCAGAGTCACACCGTTATAACGTGACAGTCATACTCCATATGATAGACAGTCACACGTTCACTGTTGTTGTAGTTGTTCCGCTGTGTTACGTTGAAGGTTCTTCATTATTCCAAATATTTATGTTGGTTTCTTTATCATTGTTATATCTATCATTGTATTTTTTTGTTGTTGTTGTTGAGTATTGCATACTGGTTTGTAGTTGTACTTGTAGTTCTTATGTGTTGTGGATATTAATCAAGGCAAATTATTATTTTGCTGGCTGCATGTAGTTGTAGTTTTGTATAGAGGGGGGATATTCATGGGCAACATGCAGGAGGTAAGATGGATATATACATATATATTTTTTTTGTTAAATGAGAAGAGCCAGGAAAATGTGCAGTCGAACATTGTTTTGGTTGGTTTGATATTTCTGCAGAGTCACACCGTTATAACGAGACAGTCATACGCAATATGATAGACAGTCATACTCAATTGCAGTTGTAGTATTGCATATTATTATTTTGTTTCCTTATCATTGTTATATTTATTATTGCGGGTGTTTTTTTGTTGTTGAGAAAATATATACTCCGTATATATTTATTATTGTTGGTATTGCATCTGGGGTTGTAGTTGTACTTGCTTGCGAATGCGTGCGTTGCAAGTTTGATAGTGTCCAACCTTTGATAATTTATTTTTTGTTCCAACCTATATGCCAGCTGAAGACACAGTGATTGTCCCTTACGTAGGGCAGAAGTTCGTGGACATCGATGGAGCATTCAAGTTTTATCAAGCTTACGCATTTTATGTTGGTTTCGAGGCGAAGAGGTACACGACAACTAGATCATTTGATGGGTCGATCAAGAAGAAATTGTTGGCTTGTAACAAGGAGGGCAAAACAGTCAGCCAGAGCATGGCGAAGCTGTCGAGCACGGGAGAGAAGGAGGGGCAAGAATACGTGGGATCGTACGAACCCAAGAGGATTACGAAGGCGACGAGGACGCAATGTGGAGCAAGAATTAGGCTCTGTGCAATGATCGGGGGGTTTTATATTGAAGAGTTCATCAAGGAACACAACCACGATCTTGTGACGGTCAAGGACAGAGAGTTTCAAAAGTCATCTCGAAATCTATCAAGATATCACAAGGAGATGATCGTCTGCAACTCGAGGCTGCGTAATGTCTGTCAACAATGTTGTTAGTGTATGTTTGACTGCCAACTGTGCGATACCGATGCAGTTGCATTTTTGTGTGTACAGCTGAAGATCGGGGCGACTCGAACATACAGTATGTGCAAGGAGTTGTCGGGCGGATATCAGAACATCGGAGCATCGTTGGTTGATTTCAAGAACTGGGGGAGGGACGTCAAGTGCTTCGTCCACGAGCAGGATGGTCAGTTGTTCATAGACCGATTTAAGAGTTTGAGGGACAGTCAGGAGGATTTCTACTTTGACTACGATGTGGATACAGACGGAAGCTTACGCAGGGTCATTTGGGCGGATGGTGCAGCTCGAAGGAACTACGCGACATTCGGGGATGCAGTTTCGTTCGACCCAACGTACGGAACCAACGTGTATTCCATGGTGTTCACACCGTTCACTGGCATGGACAACCACAAACGGTCTGTCACGTCCTGTAGGGCGGTGTTATTTAAGGAGGACTACGAGTCATTTATATGGGTCCTCTCTCGGTTTCTGGAAGCCATGGGCGAGAAGGAACCGTGTTATATCATTACAGATCAGGATCCCGGAACTTTAAAAGCCGTCCCCGAAATATTCAAAGCAGCGCACCAACGGTGCTGCACGTGGCACATCATGAACAAGGTTCCAACAAAGTATGGCAGATCAAGAGAGGAGGCCTCGGACTTTGTAAAAGATCTCAATGCAATTATATGGGATGATGACATCGAGGCGTCGAAGTTCGACGACAGGTGGGGGCGGATTATGATCGACCATGATGCTGTTGGATCGAATGGTTCGAAAATATGTTCAAGGAGAGGAGCAAATGGGTCGCCGTGCATTGCAGGGAGGTGTGGATCTCCGGAATGATGAGGACAACGCAGATATCAGAGAGTGAGAACAGTTTCTTCAAAAAGTTTGAAGAAAACAGTGGTACGTTGGTCCAGTTCTGGATGTGTTTCGAAAGTGCGATGGACCAACAAAGGCACATGCAGAAGAGGCTAGGCAACGATAACCGGTAGTCATTCACCAAAATTGTATCGACGAATCCGATGGAGAGCCACGCGGCAAGGGTGTACACGCACGTCGCCTTTGCACACTTTCAGGAAGAGGTTAAGTTTTCGCTGTACACGTGCAGCGTTCGTGGGTATCAGGAGAAGGACGGGATCGAAGCGACAACAGTACTGGACTCCATCCGGGACCGCAACTACATTGTTGAATACAACCCAGGTACTGGCATAGAAAGTCACTGTCCATTTCGTGTAGCCATATTATATGATCCAGACGCTTTGATTCTAAACGTAACGAGTTTTTTTCCATAATTCATTGAATGTGACTGTACACAATAAAGGGTGCGACTCTGGATCGCGGTGCGTGTGATTGTACAACGCAATTCGTTTGATTCTGCGTCGTAAGGACTGTGACTATGCAGCATTATGGGTGTGACTGTATCCTGTCAAGGTTGTGATCATACCTTTACGGAGTCTCATCCCGTACGTTGCGTAGCCACCGTCTGTACGGTCAACAGTCGCACTCTTTATGTGTTTTTTAATGCACTCGCAGGTACCTGTGAGGTCAGGTGTACTTGCAGGAAGTTATGTCGGTATGGAATTCTTTGCAGGCACGCCGTTTGGATATACTCTTCGAAAGGACGGGAGACGATCCCGGAACGGTACGTGGCATGGAGATGGACAAAGGATGCTCTACGTAATGTTAATGCATGTCCCCTGTCAGAGAGTCGCCCACGCGATGAGAAGACTGTTACAGTCACGAGGCTGTTCTCGGAGTTCTATGAGACCGTCAGTCACGTCAGCAAAATGGGTAAGGAAGACGTTAGTAATCTAGCTGACGTCATTCGCGACTTCAGGTCCGATATTGTCTCTGCTGTGCCATTTAGCAAGACGCAAGAATTAGAGGAGATCCTCGGCTGTACGAGCTCAATTGAAATAAACATATTGCCCCCGAAGAAAGCCAAGAACAAGGGCAGTGGGAAGCGGATGCTTTCTTCTAAGGCGAAGGCTGCTGCAATTGCCGCGAAGCCTAAACGCTGTATAAGAACTGCAAGAGGATGGGGCACCATGACAAGAGGAACTGCCCCAACCCATTTGCTGAGTACCCACCTGTTGATGTTGAGGAGGAGGAGGACCCGGCAGGGATTACCGAGGAGGATTCATGAATATCATTTGTTACTTAGGAACATTCTTTTTGGAAACACAAAGGCTGTCGACGTTTGAAATGGTCAAGGTCCGTGACATTGTTTTCGTATATTGCGGACCTCAATCATTTCTAATATGGTTTAAGTCTTAGATCATGGGGGCGATTTCCTGCTTTGTGAAACATAAAGACTTGTCGACGTTTGAAATGGTCAAGGTCCGTGATATTGTATATGCTATTGCGGACCTTAATTATTTCCAATATGGCGTAGTCGTAAAGCGTGGGGGTCCGTAAAATTGTTTTTGTTCCTTTGACTGTAAGAATCCATTGAAATAGCAGTCTTTTTTATTCTGGAATGCAGCATCTTTGGCTACAAATACAGCTGTATAGGAACATCACGAAACAAGTGAGTGTGATTGTGCAACACAACGAGTGCAACTTTACAGCATTCAGTGTGTGATTGTAGAAGAAGAGGTGGACTGTGGTTTCACTAATTGTGGAAGTGTGATTGTACAGGATAATGACTGTGATTCTTCAATACACTGACTGTGATTCTCCAAAATAAAGTGTAGTAACCTAAACTAGTTCTATGACATGATGACTGTGATTATACACCATGTTTAGTGTGACTATAAAAATTGTTTAGTGTGACTAAATAGAGAAAAAGCGCAATAACGATGGAAATATTTGTACTTTAGAAAAAGTCCATCTCTTACACAACATGTAATACTTGCATACCCTAAAACGCGGAAAACATTCTACGACATAGTGCGGAAAACATCCATTAAACGCTACACTTGAACATTAAACGCTACACTTTAACATTCATTAAAACTTAAAACACATAAAAATTACCATTACTAAACGGTACATCTTAACCCATACATACTTAACCTCCGTACTTCTTAAGCATCTTATTCAAGTTGGCCAAGTCACGCTGGAACCTGTTCCTTGTGCGGAAACACTCCATAGACTTTTTCATCAAGAACGGAATGTAGTTGTCCAGTTCGGCCTCTGTATGTGTATCACCAGTGGACGCCACGAAGCGCTTCACGTCAATCGCAGTTGCGACTAGCTGCATGGCTCTTAATTCATTGGACACAGTGGAATCCAATAAACCATTGTACTCGTCGATCAAATTTCTGATCTCTTCTATTTTGCTGGCCTTTTTTTTATAAGGTTAAAGTGGTGGAGTTGTATGTAGTGGCTGGTAAAAGTGGTAAAGTTGAAGTGGTTAAGGTGATAAAAATGGTGTTGGTATTTAAAGAGGGGGAGGCAGTAAATAGGGTGTTGAAAATGAATGGGTTAGGCAGTAAAGGGGGGGTGAAAATTTAATGGGTTAGGTGGGGGGCTTATTCTCATATATTTATTAGGGTTAAGAGATTGAGGTGGGTGTTGTGTTTCCCAACGATTAATTGAGACTCACAAACATCCATTCACATTCATCACTACATATTCGGTTTCGTCAATCTTAATTATTTCTAATACGGAGTAGTCGTAAAACATGGTTTAGTCGTTACGTCTTTTGTCGATCTTAATTATTTCTAATATGGCGTAGTCGTAAAACAAAATTGTTTTTGTTCTGGAATGTATTATCTTTAAACGCTACAAACAGTACTAACTTAATATTTGGTTGACATAAAACAAGTGAGTGTGATTGTGCAATACAATGAACGTGACTCTACATTAGGCTGGGTGTGACTCTACAGTAGCATTGTGGGAGTGTGATTGTACAAGATAATGTCTGTGATTCTACAACACACTGACAGTGATTCTCCAAAATGAAGCGTAGAAACCTAAAAATAGAGAAATAGCGAAACAACGATAGAGAAATAGGGGGAAAAAATAGAAAAGTCACATTCTGAAACAACATAAAAATATTCTTGAAACGTAAAAACATCCATTACTTATATATTTTATATCTCAAAACACATTAAAACATCCAGTACTTGAAACATGATACGTCCATTACACCCTTCATTTTCGCTACATGCATAATTAACCCCCGTTTTTTTGAAGCATCTTCCTCAAGTTGGCCAAATCACACTGCAACGCTTTCTTAGTGTGGAAACATCCAATACACTTTTTCATCAAGAATTCGATGTACTCGTCCAGCTCGGTCTCCTTTTCTATACTGCCAATGGATGCCATATAGGTCCTCGCGTCTATGGCAGGAGCGACTAGCTGCATGGCTCTTAATTCATTTGATCTAGTGGTATTCAACAAACCATCGTACTCCTCGATCATTTTTCTGATTTCTTCTATTTTGCTTGCCATTTTTCGTTAGGTTTAAAGAGGTGAAGTTGGAAGTAGTTGGTGTAAAAATGGCTTTGGTATTTGAAGGGGGGAGGCAGTAAAGGGGCAGTAAATATTAATTGAGTTAGGTGGGGGCCCTATCCTTCTAAAGTAAATAGGGTTAGCAGAGTGAGGTGATGGTTTGTGTTCTCAATGTGCATTGAGACTCACAAACATCAATTCGCAGTCAGACTCACAAACATCACTCAATGTACAGTTTATATTTTCTCGACATCGTTTTCAAATCATCGTTTTCTTATTGGGAAATAATTCGATTTTATGTTGCGTGTATTGTTTTTTTTCGTGTCTTCTGTAAATAAGGGAACCATCGGTTTTTTTTAAAGGTGAAATAATCTGAAAGTAAATTGATGGACATATATGCAGGGGTAGTCAGTATAATTAATTAGGTTATTTGATTATCGCGTTTCGAGTCAAATAATATTCACGTGAGATTCGGGATTTACTTCCCACGATAGTTTGCTCAAGAGTTAGGAGAAAGTTGTTAGTCTATGATCAATTTGATAATTAGTTGTGGAATTTCTTACCCGAGATCGTTTTAATCATCTGAACTCATTCATTATTATTATTGACTTCGTTATTTGCTTGTTAGTTAGTTTTAGTTACTCAATCAGCCAATCACCCCTTTTCTTAGTTATTAATTTCTAGCTTTAATTCACGTAAATTACTTCGTCTTCCTTGTGGATCGACCCTTATTTCCCTACACTATTGTTTTAGTTTTGTGGTTATAAGTGCATAAATAGTATATTTGGGAGCATACGACTTCGGCTCACCAAATTTTGGCGTCGTTGCCGGGGAAGGCAATAGTTAATTTTTGTGTGTTATTTATTTATTTATTTTTATTTTAGGTACGCTAGCATATGCATAATACTCGTTCCACTAATAATCCACTCGAGCCTTTCGACTCAGAGATCGAACGTTCTATTTTCAGGTGAAGACAGGGTGATAATAGCGAATTGGTCATCTTTCAGCAACCCGAGCCCGAAAGTGATCTAGAATCTACACCAGAGTCTGTACCCGAATCTGAGGACGAAGTAATCATGGCGAGAGAAACACGGACTCTGAAGGAGCTCACGGCTCCTGATCTTGCAGTTCAACCGTTGTGCATTACTTTCCCAGCTCTCGCCGAGGGAGCCACTTTTGAACTGAAATCGGGTCTGATTCATCATTTACCCACTTTGAATGGAACGAGCATTGAAGATCCAAACAAACATCCTTCGGATTTCCATATTGTATGCTCTAGTATGAAGCCGGCGGGTGTGACTGACGAGCAATTGCAGCTACGAGCTTTTCCCTTTTCATTGAAGGGAAATGCAAGAGATTGGTTATACTATCTACCACCTAATAGTGTCACAACTTGGGTGGATATGAAGAAGGCATTTCTGGAGAAGTACTTCCCACCGTCCCGTTCCGCACACTTGAAGAAAGCCATTAGCAATGTGGAACAATGAGACGGGGAAACCATGTACGAGTTCTATGAGAGATTCAAGCAGTTATGTGCCAGTTGTCCCTACCATGGGTATTCGGACCAGGATCTTATCTTGTATTTCTGTGGAGGACTTACACCCGAGGATAGTCGTATGATTCATTCGGCTGGTGGCGGTGGTATAGTGAACAAGAACCCGACGCAAGCATGGAATATTATCAGTGATCTAGCGGAAAGTTCGAGGGATTATGCTAGGAGAAATTCGAAGCGCGTTGTTAGCTCATTGAATCCTAACTCAAACCTTGAATAGAAAGTCGATAGTTTAACATCGGCGATCCATGCTATGATGGGAGGTAGGAAACATGCTACGGTGTGCGGTATATGTTCCACGGAGGGACATCCTAGTGATTTATGCCCTAATGTGCAAGAGAGTGGTTCCGAAAAGGTGAATGGTGTTTGGGATAATACCTCGAACAAGAAGAAATGGGATCCTTACTCCGAAACTTACAATGAAGGATGGAGAAGTCATCCTAACTTTAGATGGCGTAACTTTCAAGGTCAACAATCAAGTGGCCCTCCTAGAGGTCAATTCATTCCACGACCTCAAGGACAACAGTTCACATCACAGGTTCCACAACAACAAGCCACATCGGGTTCATCAATGTCCACAGAGGACATGATTCGGGCACTCATTGTAAGTGTTACTCAAGATCGAGCAGAAAACAAGCAAAATTTCAAGAATCTTGAGACTCAAGTGAGTCAACTGGCAACCGCGATTAATCGGTTAGAAGCGGGACAAACGGGTGGTCTACCATCTCAAATGGTAGAAAACCCAAAGAAGAATGTGAGTGCGGTGTCTTTGAGAAATGGAAGACAACTAGTAGAGGTCGAGAAGCCTAGAGCTAGATCCAAGGAAGTGTCTATCCAAGAGGAATAAGAGATGGTCGTTGATGATGGCGGTACACATGTGATCGAAGATGACAAAGTAGTGCCGAGTTCTACTGTGAAGGCACCATTGGTTCAAATTCACGACCTCCACCACCTTTCCCGGATGCATTGAAGGATACTCGTAAGAAAGAGCATGATAATGATGTTTACGAAACCTTTCGTAAATGTGAGGTAAACATTCCCCTTTTAGAGTTACTTAAAAGTGTCCCTCGATATGCTAAGTTTTTAAAAGAACTTTGTACTATAAAGAGGAACAATAGGCTTAAGGGAATCGAGAAGGTGAAGGTAAGTGAACATGTTTCGGCCGTGTTTCAACGTAAATTACCCAATAAGTGTGGAGATCCGGGAATGTTCACAATACCTTGTACTATAGGAGACACCGAATTTCATAGAGCTATGTTAGATTTGGGTGCTTCGATTAATGTGCTTCCTTATTCCATCTATCAGTCACTTAAACTTGGACCTATGAGTAAAACTAATATTGTCATTCAATTAGCGGATCGGTCCAATGTTTATCCTAAGGGAGTCGTAGAAGATGTTTTGGTCATGGTTGATAAATTGATTTTCCCTGCGGATTTTTATGTGCTAGACATGGAGCACGATAGACATGCTGCCCCTATACTGTTAGGGAGACCATTTATGAAAACTGCGAAAACTAAGATTGATGTTTGCAGCGGTTCTCTTACTATGGAGTTTGATGGTCAGGTGGTGGAGTATAATATCTTCAATGCTATGAAATTCCCCACCGAGGACCATTCTTTATGTGTTATTGATGTGTTTGAGCCTTTAGTGCAGGAAACTTTCGATTTGGATAACCTAGATGAGTTACAGGTCGTGATTGAGAACGGAATAGCAGAAAAGAAGTCTGATGATTTAGTGTCTGCTAACTTGCAGGAAACAGCAGCTGAGTTGACCGGGGTGTCCTTCGTGCACACGGTTCCACCTTCATTACAACTAACCATGCCTAGTGACACTTTATTACCACCTATTTTGCAGGCACCAGTTGTAGAACTGAAACCACTCCCGGATCACTTGAAAGTCGTGTTCCTTGGTGAGGGAGATACATTGCCTGCAATTATTTCTAGTAAGCTCACCAAGGAACAAGAAAAGCGGTTGGTGGAGGTATTGAAGGAGCATAAGCAAGCTATTGGTTGGACCATTGCCGACATCAAGGGCATAAGTCCATCGACTTGTATGCATTGGATTCTGCTAGAGGATGAGGCACGACTTGTAAGGCAACCGCAGCGACAGTTGAACCCTCCTATGATGGAGGTTGTGAAGAAGGAGGTATTGAAGCTTCTGCAAGTAGGTATGATCTATCCTATTTCTGATAGCGAGTGGGTTAGTCCCACTCAGGTTGTCCCTAAGAAAAGTGGGGTCACGGTCGTAGAGAATAAGGATGGGGATTTAGTACCTACTCGAGTCCAGAATGGATGGAGAGTGTGTATAGATTACCGTAGGTTGAACACGGTAACTAGGAAAGACCATTTTCCTCTCCCTTTCATTGATCAAATGCTTGAGAGACTCGCAGGCAAAGCATATTACTGCTTCTTGGATGGTTATTCGGGCTATTTTCAGATAGAAATTGCTTCTAAGGATCAGGAGAAGACTAATTTTACATGTCCTTTCGGCACATTTGCGTATCGCCGCATGCCGTTCGGGTTATGTAATGCACCCGCAACATTTCAGCGCTGCATGATGAGTATTTTCCCCGAGTATGTGGAGAATTTTATTGCGGTGTTTATGGATGATTTTACTGTGCATGGTAATTCTTTCGATGCATGTTTACATCATTTATCACTTGTTTTGAAGCGTTGTGTTGAAACTAACCTTGTACTTAATTCTGAGAAGTGTCACTTTATGGTTGAGCAGGGTATAGTTTTGGGACATGTTGTGTCAAGTAAGGGGATCGAGATAGATAAAGCGAAAGTTGATACAATTAAGACTCTACCCTATCCTACTAACGTGCGTGAAGTTCGCTCTTTCCTTGGACATGTAGGTTTTTACCGAAGATTTATTAAGGATTTTTCCAAGATTGCACAACCATTGTGCAAATTGTTGCAAAAGGAGGTTGACTTCGTTCTTGATGAGGCGTGCAAGAAGGCATTTGATGAGTTGAAAACTCGTCTCACAACCGCCCCGATCATTCAATCCCCTAATTGGTCTCTTCCCTTCGAGATCATGTGTGACGCGAGTGATTATGTTATAGGGGCGGTCTTGGGTCAAAAGGATGGGAGAGCTTCTCATGTTATTCATTACGCTTCTATGACCCTTAATGATGCGCAACGAAATTACTCGACTACTGAAAAAGAGATGTTGGCGGTTGTCTTTGATTTAGAAAAATTTCGTTCTTACTTGCTTGGTACTAAAGTTGTTATTTATTCAGATCATGCTGCGCTTCGTTACTTGATGACGAAGAAGGAGGCCAAGCTGAGGTTAATCCGTTGGATTCTCCTCCTTAGTGAGTTCGATATTGAAGTTAAGGACAAGAAAGGTGCAGAAAACGTGGTTGCGGACCATTTGAGTCGGTTGGTTCAGAATGATGACCATGACCACGGTTTGGAGTCGGTAAAGGAGATTTTTCCTAATGAAACTTTGTTTGCTTTACGTACTCTAGAACCTTGGTATGCTAATATTGTTAATTATTTGGTCTCTAACAAGTTTCCAACTCGTTTTTCTAAAGCTCAGAAAGATAAGATTTGCAGTGACGCGAAGTATTATGTGTGGGATGACCCCTACTTGTGGAAACATTGCTCGGATCAGATCATTAGGCGGTGTGTTTCTGAGAGTGAGATGTCCTCAATTCTCATCTTTTGTCATTCTCATGCATGTGGTGGACACTTTGGATCTAAGAGAACAGCGAAGAAGGTACTCGATTGTGGTTTTTACTAGCCACATCTGTTTCGAGATGCGCATGCGTTTTGCAAGTCATGTGACAACTGTCAAAGGGTGGGGAACATATCCCAACGAAATGAAATGCCCCAAAATCCCATTATTTATTGTGAAATATTCGATGTGTGGGGGATTGATTTCATGGGACCGTTTCCTAACTCGTCAGGATTTATTTATATATTACTCGCTGTTGATTATGTGTCGAAGTGGGTAGAAGTGATACCCACGAAAACTGATGACTCTAAAGTGGTTGCAGATTTTATCAAATCCTTCATATTTGTTAAGTTTGGAATTCCGAGAGCCATAATCAGTGACCGTGGAACGCATTTCTGCAATAGAACCATTGGCGCTTTATTGAAAAAATACTTTGTGACCCACAAAGTATCGACTGCGTATCACCCGCAAACTAACGGGCAAGCCGAGGTGTCAAATAGAGAAGTGAAATCTATTTTGGAGAAAACGGTCAATCCTAATCGGAAGGATTGGAGTCAACGCTTAGAAGATGCGTTGTGGGCATATCGGACCGCTTACAAGACACCCATAGGGATGTCTCCATATCGGTTAGTCTTTGGAAAACCGTGCCACTTGCCTGTAGAGTTAGAACATCGAGCTTATTGGGCGATCAAGAGCTTCAATACAAGCTTAGTTGGAGCGGGTGAAAGTCGGAAACTGGAGATACAAGAACTTGAGGAGATTCGGAATGATTCCTATGCAAACGCGGCGATTTACAAGGAAAAGACGAGACGTTTACAAGACAAAATAATATCGAGAAAGGAATTCATTGTTGGTCAAAAAGTGCTCCTTTTTCAATCACGTCTCAAGATATTTCCCGGTAAACTACGTTCACGTTGGGTAGGACCGTATGAAGTTGCGGATGTATCTCATCATGGAGCTATTGAGATACGTAGCTTGGATACGAATAAGGTTCTGAAAATGAACAGTCAACGCTTAAAACCGTATTATGAGGGGTTCCGAGTTGAGACGGTGGAGAGTTTGACTCTCTACGAGCCCATTTATGAAGATTAACTCACCTCGCCACTTAGTCGAGCGAACGACTTGAAACAAAAGCGCTTCCGGGAGGCAACCCGTGTCTTGTAGATCCTTCTTGTAGAATTTTGTTTTACGGGTCATAGGTCGTAGTATTAGTTTTGTTATTTTCTTAAATAGTTTGTTTCTTTTATTTACTTAGTTTTATTACTAACTTTTCATGTCTTGATAGGTAAGGAGAGTGTCGATTTTTCAGGGGACTAGGCGACTTGCACAAGCCTTGGGCGACTAGCATGGAGACCCCTTGAAATCAGTGCAAAAGTTGAAGAAAAATCGAAAAAAGGACGAAGTTACAGGCATTGGCGCGAGTCGCGCGGCCTCTATGCGACTCGCGCGGGTCTCCCTCTCACAGGTATTATTTTATTATCAAAAAAAAAATTAAAAATCAAAAAAATCGAAAACAACTGCCATTCCTCTATTCCCTTCCCATCTCTTTCCCTAGTCGATATCCCCAAAATTCAAAACCCTAAATTTCAAAATTCCCCCAATTCAATTTCAACATCCCTAATTATTCCAAATCAAATCCATAGTCTACCTCATATCTCTTTCCCTTCACTCATCTCCAACTCTCTATCAAATCTATCTCTCTCTTGGTCCATCGCCGTCGTCCGTCGCCGTCGTGGGTCCGTCATCGTCTGTCGCCGGTGCTTCCTCCGGTCAGGGGTCTGGGTCGTCCGGCGAGTCGCGCGGCCTCTGTGCGACTCGCGTGGGTCCGTCGTCGTCTGTCGCGTGGGTGCTGGTGTCATCGGCCCGTCTATCTTCGGTCTCCAGTCCGTAATCTGTCACTGGTCAGTCTCCGTATTCTTTGTCTATAGAGTTTTAAGTTCCTAACCCCTTCCCTTTCATTTTCTCTAGCTACACCTGTGATTCCGTTGTGTCGCTGTTTTGGGTTGTTATACCTGGTTGCGAGAACTTATATACCGTCTGAGTCTCGATTGTTCTGTGTGTGCTAGTTATGCTGTAACTTGAGACTCATACTCCTTCTAGTTAATTTTTTGTCGCACTCAGGTCTCTTAGCATTCAAGAACATCTTTGTGTCGGAATCAGGTGTTTAGTTAGCTCGCGGTGAATAGTCTAGTGTCTGTCTAGTGCGTCGGTTCTGAGTCGTCGTTGTGTCTCGGGTTGGTTCCCGCCATTGCATTTTGTTGTCAGCATGGCCCCGAAAAAGCAAAAAACAACCGCGGTTGATTATATGGGGTGTAAGAATTTGAGTGCGAAACAAAAATCAATATGGCGCCAACAATTTGACCGGGTTATTATGTCGACTTAGTTTGTCGATAATTTGGCATTGGAGTTGCTCGGGATTAGGGAGGAAGTGTTGACATTACTGACTCGTATTGGGTTAGCAAACTTTTACGATATGTGCGCAAACACGTATAAGCGCTACACACTTGAATTCTTGTCCACCTTAGAAGTCCATCGTGATGACGACCCCCCTCACATTACTTTTCATCTCGGAGATTCAGAACGAGATGTAGACTTCACAGAATTGAGGGAGGCGTTGGGTATAGCACCGAAAGGGGGGCGGAATTTCTGACTCCTACTACGCGTATGATGGATGAATTTTGGAAGAAAATAGCTGGGAGTGCTTATGAGGGGGCTAAGAATTCAGATATTATTCATCCTGCCCTTCGTTATGTTCACCGACTTTTGAACTCCACATTTCTTTACAAAGGTGAACCGACACATCTACCTAGGGCGGATTTGATGTATTTGTGGGCCATGATGCCCGAATGTTTGGGAACCCCGGATTGGCTCGATATATTCTTGAATTGTTGTGAGAAGCACCAGAAGGCGGTCTTGGGGATTATTCCGATGGGGGGTATGGTTACTCTTCTAGCTCAGTATCTTGGCCTACCCAAGATGACTGACTCTCTTGTCGTAGGTGATAGTACTATTAGTATAAAGTTCATGGAGAGTTGTTCTATGATTTCGCGACCGATTGCTAAACACTACCTAATCTGGACGCCCGGCACGTCCCACCAGCATTATATGATTTTGCCTCGTCCAGAAGAGAAACCGTTACCGTTGGGGCCTACTGCGGCTGTAACACCCCGTGTTTTCATAATTTGATAAACACATATAAACTCTTTTAATTCCATCCTCATTATCCTTTTATCCACTCATCACTTGTATGATTGGAATTAATGTTCTAGGTTCCCATCCTTCACACTTTTATTTATCCTCTCAAACCCTTACGTTCGGATGAACTAATAAACTTAGGCAATATAATTTCTCATTTTATGTCCGGTTAGAAACGTATTTGGCTCTTTATCAAATCATAAATGTTTTAGATCTTTCTCTTAGCTTTCCAACGCCACCTTAATCGTCTTAATCGGAGTTCTGTAGAGAAAGTTATGATCGAAATATGACATGCTGTCACCGTAATCCGCGGACCGCAATTCCGTCGGCCTCATCTATTTCACTCACACTTCACTTAGCTTTGTGCTACTTGCTTGCAACTTGCCAACTTGCCCACTTGCATTTCCTTAGAGCCCAAGGCCTATGAGCATAGGTCCTTAGGCATGCATGGCTAGATGGCTATGGCTAATCATCATCTACCTAGCCTTATTTTGTCCTTAAATTGTGATGAACTTCTAATGCTTCCTCCACCATTCCACCGTGAACATCATCCCTCCATTTCTCACAATTCCTTTTTCATATCATCTTCCCACACCACTCATATTTACTAGTAAGGGTAGATTTTAATTTTTCATTAGTTTTATTCATTACTAGTTTAATTATTTATTATTTTTTTGATAAATTTTATTAATCTAAAACCAGGTGAACAAGAGACCTTGGTGGAAGGAAACCACTTGGGTTGATATCACTCATATTCTACTTATTAGTAATACTAATTTCTCTCAAGGTAACTAGGTTTACTCTTTTTCTTGATTTATGAAATTCTAATATTTTTATGAATTTATAATAAGATTGAGGATATATATGAAATTTAAAACCTTTGATAATATATAAACTTCATGGTATAAATTATGTATATATTTTTGTGATGAATATATGAATATATGATTGGTTTTGTTGCTCATTATTTAATCTTGCTTCTAATTTATTTATCATGCATTAAATATATAAATTATATGAATGATTAAAATAATTATGTTCTTAATTATATTCCTACTTTTTATGTTGATAATGTTGCACGTAGATTTTTAAGCTTTAGATTTGATTTTCTGATCATTATTTTATTTTTCCATATTATCACATTTTTTTTATGATTACTCATTCATGCATGCATAAATATCCACAATATGTAAATAATTATGAAAAAAATATTTTTTGTTATAATATGACTTTTTATTATGTAATAAAATTTTGCATGGTGATTTTATAATTTATATAATCATTTGTTTGGATTTAAATGGATGATTAGGCAATAAAGCCCTCAAGTTATGATAAATATGAGATAAATTCATATGGTATTATATATAAATATATTCTGATTTTTTTTTTTTGTTAAAATTAATTTATAAGTGTCATAAAATATTTTATTTATTTATTTAATTAATTATCCATGAAATTTCCTATTAAAATGTTATTATAAATTGTAAGTATAAAAACTTGTTAAATAATTAATGTGACATTATTTTAATTGGACTTAAAAATTAATTTTATATTAAATAAATTTTCATGGACAGTATGTAATTTTAATTCAATCATTTATAATGTGTAATTAAGCATATTCATGATTGTATAATAATTAAAAAGATAAGTTTTCGTCACCCTAAATAACACTGTTTGTTTACAAGTAAGTAAACTTTAATTCTGAAAGGAAACAGAATAGTTGTTGTGTTGTAGTGGTTAGACAAAATGCTGCTTTACCTGAGATCGAGGGTTCAAACCCCATTGCCAACATCTTTTTGTACTTCTTTACATTCTCTCTTACATCTTCTTTTAAAATTTAATTTTATAGTTACTATTTAATGATTTATTATACTTTTTGTACTTCTTCATATTTTTTCTTACACTTGTTTTAAAAGTTAATTTTATAGTTACTATTTAATGATTTATTATACTATGTGAATAAATTAAATGTTATGACGTAAAATATAGACATACTTATTTTAAGAACTAGATCTATTATTTTTACAAATATCAATTATTTAGTATTTTTCAACTTTTATTTTGTATCATAAATAATAATTTGATCATTTATTTAATAAATGAATTTTTATTCATGTGTAGGAGAAATATAAAATATTGTAATTAATTGTTGTACATGTCATATGATCTAATACTATTTGCTTAATCGTATGGTTAACATAAAAATTTATTTAGTCTTCATGATCGGATAATATGACTTTGATAAATGGTTGTTTTAAGCGACATTGATTTTTATGGTGGAAATTTATCTTATACTCTAGCAATTTTATTATACTTTATTTTTATTGATGCTATTAAAATTGATTGCTCGGTTATGAGCGTTTGGCATGTTAACATGGGGTTATCCATGGTGCCCAGATATTATCTTTTGGACCTTGTTCCATTTTATATATGGTATGGTTAGAGTATAAGATATCGAGTAGATTTCAGGTTATTGGTCTACTCGAGAAGAGCAATACCAAACTGGGTAGGTTTCAGGTTATTGGCCTACCTAGTACCCTGGCATGGTTTCAGGTTATTGGCCTGCTAAAGGTTGACCGTTCTTTATGGAATACTCTTATGAGTCTATGGATATGTCGTTTGAGGGTCAAGGGTCCGCACTTTTACGCCTTGACTGGTTAAGGGTCCGCACTTTTACGCCTTAACTAGACATTTTGTCCCTCGAAAGTCTGCCAGTCTTAGACATGGGTTCACGGTTATGTGTCCCACCGTAGGGTTATTTTGGTGTCAGGTTATTGGCATCGAAGTTTAGGGTTTCAGGTTATTGGCCCTAGACGGTGCTCGTTCTTTTCTCGTGTTATTCTGTATATTTTGGTTCGAGTTCTGGAAGGATATATATATATATATATATATCCGTTCTACATTTTATTTATTTATTTATGGCTTGGTATTAGTTACGTTGTCACGTATTCCTTGCTATTAATATTTTATCACATGTTTTGATGAACTTTATATGTTATCATGTTTTTTTTAATTGGAGTATATATTATCTCTTATTATATTCTCGTAATTATGATTAGATTTTCATCAATCATGACTGGGAGGACTCCTAGTTACTCCCCACTGACGGTGGACTTTTATTTTTTTCAGGTTGATGTGCTACTTGGTCATGAAGGGGGTTGACTTGAGAGAGAATAAATAATGAATTATATGTTTAATAATTGAACCTTGTAGTTTTATTTTTATCGGGTTTCAATTCCGAGAGTAGTTGCATGCGTTAAGACATATTAATTATCTATGTTGGTAACACTCGGATTTAGTTAACCATGGTGTTTCCGCCACCATGGGGTATTATTAATATAAGACGCTATAATTATCTATCTTATTCTTTTTGTTTAAATCCGAGGAGTTACAGCGGCTGCATTTTACCTTCCTCATGATGAGGAGTTTCCTAGGCTGACTACCGAGTCTAGTGCCCCGGTTGTGGAGGAGACCGAGGGTACGTCTGATTTTGATCGGTGGAGCGATTGGCGCAAAGCAATAGAAGATCGAGTGGAAGAATCTGCTGATAATAGTAGGTTGGCTGCTGAGTTCGGTCGGTGTATGAATCGGTTGCAGTTGAAGTTGCACTCTAATGACTACTCGGAACCATCTCCCGAGTTTTATGGAGAGCTTGCAGCCCGTGAGCAAGCGAGATCATCTAGGAGGGCGGCACGTGAGGCTAAGTCACGTGACGCCGGCTCCTCTTCTCACTCTTGAGCCCGAGGTATTTCTCTTCCCATTTCTTTTATTGTCCTTAGTTCACACATTCGAGGACGATGTGTTATTCAAGCGTGGGGAGGGAAATTATCTCGTTGTATATAGTAGTTAGCTTGTATTACGTCTTTTAGTAAAAAAAAGAAATAAATAAACCCGGCTAGGTGAAAACCCGGAAAGGGCGCCTAGGCAAAAGTGGGGAATGTGGACGAGGACGGAGTGAAAACCCGAAAGGGCGCTCCGGGTAAAAAGAAAAATCGAGTTGTGTGCCACGAGAGTAGTGTGAGGAAAAATGAAAGCTAGAGTGAAAATCCGCAAGGGCGGACACTCTAGGCAAAATGAGGGAATTAGGAAAAAAAATCACTACTACGTTCTCCATTTTTGGTGTTGGCGTCATAAGAAGGGCGACATGGAAGGTCGGAAGGGTAGGATAGTTGGCTAAGGTGAGAAGAATCGCGGTGCGGTATGGTCGTAGCACTATATCTTTTGCGATTGGTGATGTTTTGGTTGATATATTGAACTATTAGAGGCGGTTAGGATTGATCACATGTGTGGGTTGTGGAATATTGTGGTATACATTTTTTTACCATCGGTGATATTAGTAGCACATGTGATCCGTTCTAGGATTGGAGAAATAAGGGGCGTTAGATTTTGACATTAGCTCATCTTTATTTGCTAATGTCCCTTGTTTTGATGATTTGAGTCGATGATAGTAGTTTGGTTTTGGGTGTGTTGATTCACTTGAACATTGGAGTCGAGTTTCGTTCAATTGGTGGGTTAACTTGTGCATAGTCTCAAAATGAAGGAGTTTGGTGGAAGGTGAGTAAGGGCCGGTGTGTCTAATGATTATTCCCGCGCATTTTGGATCGGTGATGGTCGTGTTTATTGTGTTCCTTGAGTTTTACTCGAGGAGGAGTAAAGGTTCAAGCGTGGGGATATTTGATGGGCCGGATTTAGTCGTAGTTATTACGACGGTTTTTGTGCAATTTTGTGAGCTTAATCGTGTGTCTTGTAGTGCATTTGTGTTATTTTGGTACGAATGTAGTATAAGCTATTTGGAGGATTCTGATCTCGATCGTTAATTGGGCCAAGAATGGATGACTCATGAAGAATTGGAAAGCCCAATAGAAGACACGGAGCGAGGGAAGCAACAGAGGAAATCGTGAATAGGATCAGATAGCCAGGCGAGTCGCGTGACAGCTGGGCGAGTCACGTGACAGCTGGGCGAGTCGCGCGGGCAGGCGAGTCGCGCGAACCTCGCGCGGGTCGCGCGGAAGCCTGTTTTCCGCGACGCATCTCAGCCTTATTCCGCCTTAATTTATTACGTTTTGAAGACTTTGTTTTATTTAGGAAACTTGATATCTTTCTATTTTATTATTATTATTAGGAGTCTAGTATTAGGTGAAGGAGGGAGACACAACTTGATATCATCATCACGTTCAATTAGAAATTAGAGAAGAAAACCCTAGGATGAAGAACTAAGCCTTCAATCTCGGATTAAGATTTGAAGCTTCTAATTAGTCAATTGTGAGACTTTAATTCTTCTTTATTCTATCTCTTGAGTATTGTTATTTCTCCGTTCATATTTGCATAATTGTTGAATGTTTAGATTAAAGTAGCTAATTAATCTTTGCAATTTTCAATCTATTGTTATTCTAGCGATTGAATCCGTAATAGTTCCAGCCCGTTAGATAAAGTAACGTTCTTTGACCTTATTATTAGATGCGTTTCATCATATCTAGGTTAGAGAGAGATTTAACTTGTGATTCGAATAAATAATCGCGTGTTTTATTGGTCGTCACTTCTATCGTTCTCTATTCGTTAATGCTATTATTGAATTAAACTTAATCGCGTGTATTAGGTTGTTTGATAATTAGGTTATTTGATTATCACGTTTCGAGTCAAATAATATTCACGTGAGATTCGGGATTTACTTCCCACGATAGTTTGCTCAAGAGTTAGGAGAAAGTTGTTAGTCTATGATCAATTTGATAATTAGTTGTGGAAATTCTTACCCGAGATCGTTTTAATCATCTGAACTCATTCATTATTATTATTGACTTCGTTATTTGCTTATTAGTTAGTTTTAGTTACTCAATCACCCAATCACCCCCTTTATTTAGTTATTAATTTCTAGCTTTAATTCACGTAAATTACTTCGTCTTCCCTGTGGATAGACCCTTATTTCCCTACACTATTGTTTTAGTTTTGTGGTTGTAAGTGCATAAATAGTATATTTGGGAGCATACGATTTCGGCTCACCATACAGCAAGCAAAATTTGCAACCTTCATCTTAGTATTTAGGCCATTGTTCACCATAATCCACGAGATAATATAATATAATATAATATAATATAATATAATATATATATATATATATATATTAAACATACGTACATATTTTTGTTTGATACCGTTGTACTCTGTAGCATTCATCAAGTATAACGAGAAATCGTCTCTTAGTAGACCTACTCATAAAAGTAATATTGTGATCTATTGAAGATGTCAGTGGTTAAGATTAGACACCTGGACAGTGTGCGCTTAGTTGAATAAAAAAATTTTTTTTTATCCAAAACTACCTTTTATTTAAGATGTTTTGTGAACAACTACCTTTTATTTTATTTTTGCCTTTAAGTTACCTTTTATTCTCATTTTTTTGTCAAAAATTACCTAAATCTAATTTCTAGTGAGCGGAAGTCACTTTCCGGCGTTGACTAATCTTGATTTTTTTTGTTTTGTGAGAAACTACCTTTTGTCTTTATTGTTTTGTGAACGAATACCTTTTTTAAACAAACTTGCAAAATTTCAATCAAATTATTGAAGGAAAGAAATATCATCAAGCTTCACTCATGAACCATTAACCTCAAGCATAACCAATCTGTTATAACAGATTGAGACTACGTATACGTCAGAATAACAGGATTGTGATAATTACTCATATCATGAGTATATATATATATATATATATATAGAGGTGGGATCTGGTACATTTGTGCATTTTGGTACAATTTACCTAGTAATTGTGGCCATCGGATTTGATGAGATCAGTGGCTAAGATATGAGTGCTTTACATTAATAAAATCTCAACATTCCATAATAGTTACAAATCCCTCATGATTCCTTTGACAATAAATTAAAAAAAATAATACCATGTATAACTGACAGCTAGCTTAGTAAGTAAATTCTTTCAATTTCTTCAAAAATCTACATATTAATTTATGCAATCAAATTTCTGCATAAAACTGGGATCAATTTTTCTCGTTCAATTTTTTCAATTAAACGAGTTCTTCGTTCAATTTTTTCAATGTAGCGAGGGATTATTGTAATACATACAACTCCGTTCAATTTTATTGCTGGTTCTTAGCCCTTGATCTATATGATAATATCTCGCATAACATATATTTTACAGATTAATTGATCAATTTCTTTATTCTGTTTTCCTATAATACCTCATTTTTTAATTTCTTCAGTTAATCAATGAAGCAAGTTAGAATAACCGTTGTTCTACTATATAATAACTGCACTCGTATAATACAATAATTAATTATTTTATAATACAACAAATGTCATTATTGACTTGATTGACACGGTCAATAAACATGTTAATCAATGAGTATGTTAGAAAAACTAATGGCCTACTATACAATAACTAAAATCAAATAATAAAATAATTGTTAGCCTACTATACAATAACTAAAATCAAATAATAAAATAATTGTTAGCCTACTATACAATAACTAAAATCAAATAATAAAATAATTGTTGCTTGTATAACTTGTATCAATTTCTTCGTTCAATTTCTCAGCTAACATAACTTCTTTTCGTTGCTTGCATCTGTAAACAAAATTAGATCAATGTTGCTCTTCATAATCAAGCAATGATCTTGAAAAGTCTGCAAATAGAAAACATATATACAACATGATTACAAGACATAATAGAATAAAACTTATTCTAACGTTATTTAAGCATTAGAATAATTAAATTAACACTATAAAATAATTGGATAAACATCTCACAATAACTATTTAATGCAAAATAACTATATTTAATGCTTAAATCAGTTTTAGTTATATTTAATGCAAATATAATTTCGTACTATATGTTAATTTAGTTATTTTATAGTATTCAGTTAGTTATTCTAATGCTTAAATCAAATTATTGTATAATTTGGATATACTCACAAATAGGCGATAACAAGTACAGTACGTTGAATTGTGATAATTATCAACTATGCATATTGAAATATAATAACATGATTTAAGCGTTACAATAACTAACTGAAGGCTATAAAATAATTAAGTTAATCACAACAGTATAGAGAAGCAATCAAGCCAACATCTTTTTTTCCTCCTGCAACTGTAATATGATGGATTTCTAAATATTTGATAATCAATAAATAAAAACGAAATGAACTTGTCATTATAACATAGTATTCTTTTGAACTTGTCATTCAGTAATCACAAGAAAATGAACCTTAAAATTTCGCAACTATGATTCAACAATAGCAACTTACAACCAAATGAAGCCTAAAATTCAGCAATCACACACCCAAATGAACCCTAAAATTTAGTAATCAAAAATTCAGCAAAATATCAACACGAAATCAACAATTGAAGGTTGTTGCTGGGTAACGAAATCAACAATTGAAGATTGAACATTCAATAACACGAAATCAAACAAATTGATTTCTGTTTTTGTTGGGTAACGTAAACAAACACGAAATAACACGAAATGAATTTGGACACAATTGCACAAAATTGAACAAAGTGGACAACAATTAATTAAATTGGGCGTGAATTACCTTCGTGAGAGATTGTAGAGAAATACTTCGTAAGAGATTTTGATTTCCTTCGTGAGGGTGAGCGCTCATGAGGGTAAGGGTGAACATTTTTTATTTCAGTTGAGGTTTTGATTTCATGAATATAGGGTTAGAGGAAGATGTTTGACGCTCACCTTGCATCAAGTTTTAATTTTGGCCCTTGATGAAATTGTATCTAATGGTTGTGAGTGGTAGGTAAATTGTACAAAATTTTACATGGGTAAAAGATCCTAATTCTATATATATATATATATATATATATATATATATATATATATATATATATATATATATTGTATGAATTGAATTGTAAATGTAAGATATTCATAACCAGAAATAAAATTTCTCTCTTCATATTTACACACAAGTGTTATCTTCCTCTTCCGAAAAAGCTACACTTACACGCGGTGTATGAATTTTTCATACACAGCGAATCATATCGCGCCACGTGTCAAACCTAAGTTGATTAGCTTAGGGTTAGGTTAGTAATTTTGCATCTTTGGTTAATTGTTAACCTTACTCTAGTTAACCCGACTTTGGAAACTTTTTATTTTGCTTTTTCATTTTCTTGAAAATATTTATATAATATTGTTAATATATTTTCGATTAATTTGAAATGTACAATTATTTAATATGATTACATTTTTGTGCTTTTTATAATTTTAATCTATTATTATTATTATTATTATTTTTATTTTTATAAAAACGGAACTTGCATTAAACACCAGAACAAATTACAAGAAGTTAGAGGGAAGCCGGGATACTATCTGGGCTCCCACTCCCTTAGCGATTGCAAAGCTAATTCTAGTGAAAATATGAACTGCGGCATGCGCTCCAGCATCTTGTGATAAAGCGAATTTCCGAATCCGCTGGAGCAGAGAAACAGCATCTGTGTCGAGCTCGCCGAGAGAGGAGAAGGAGTAAGGTAAGAAACCATACCCGATCGCCGTGCAGCGTGCCTGATACTTGGCACACTTACGACGGGCAGTATCAGCAACAACCTGTCCAGGCTCAAAAGCGGTAAGGCCAGACTGAGTCAAGGGCGAGGATCCAGTCAGATCAACACAAACATCACGCCCCTTGTCCCACGAGTAGAGCAGGAGGTCGGCTGGTCGCATGGGCTTGTCGTTATCATCGCAGAGGTCAATCTCCACCTCCTTACCTGCAGAGATTCCCGTCCGGAAGCAAATATCCAACAGTGTGTCGCGGACAAGGTTATGGCGATGTTTAATCCCCACAGTACCAGCACACGAAACCGCGTGATCACCAAAAAATCGTCTCTGAGGCCCTTGGAGCAAGAAGAGCAGGTCCTGGAAAGCGGAAACAAAGGGACTCCAAGGCGGTAACTAAGCACACTGCGATATGTCCGACCGTTCATGGTTTGCCCGAGCCCAGTAATAGGGACCGCCCTCAGCCAGTCAGAAGAATGGTCCCCCTGCTGAGATTTCCACAGCGCAACCTGTCGAGGAGTCAAGGAGAAAACAGATTCCGCTACAGTAGCAACCCTCGTGAAATATATATCTGCCAATTTCTTCATAAGTTTTGGGGCAGCGATCTCAGAGGGGTTACACAAGAAGTCAGAACCGGTAGCCTCAACAAACCCACTCAAGGCAGACTCAAAGGCAAATCCAGGGGAGGCGATCTCGGAGGGACGAAGCAGCTTAGCTTGCAAATCGGCAGACTGGAGGCGAGAAGCAAGGAAGGCACAACTTAGCTATTATTATTATTATTATTATTATAAATGGGCGAAATTTATTGAAGAAATAAAGCACAGTTTAAAAAAAAATCAAAAATATATATAACGTAAATATATTATTATTATTGTTGTTGTTGTTATCAAAAATTTTACTGACTTAGTTATCAACTTAGTTATGACGTCATGTTTTATTACATATATAAAAATATTAATTATAAATATATATTTCATTATAAAAAGATTACACGAAAATATTTAAAGATCTATAGAAATATAGAAGGGAATGAAATAAAATATTAATTGAGAGTATTTCTTATGTGTTCACATTATAATTAATTTAATTAGTTAACTTTCTATATATTTACCTCTTTGTGAAAGATATTAATATATTCTAAAACATATATACATACATACATACAAACATATATACATACATACATACATATATATATAGATATAATATATATATATATATATACATACATACATACATACATACATATATATATATATATATATACATACATACATACATACATACATACATATATATATATATATACACACAGGTGGGATCTGGTGTAAACACCAATTTTGGTGTAAACGTCATAATAATCTGGACCGTTGATCTAATTCATGATCAAGGGTTGAGATTAATCGTTAGAAGATAACAAAACCCTCAAAAAATCCTCACAACCTGCCTCTCTTTCTCTCTCTTCTGTTTAGGGTTACATCAATTTTTCCTCCCAAAAACACCAAATTTCCTCTCAAAAATTCATCATCCTAATTTACCAGAAATTCGTTCATCCTATCATCCTAATTCGTTCAATCTCGAAAATTTGCTTAATTTTATACAGAATTCGTTCAATTTGTATACAATTCGTTCAATTCAATTCAATTTTCAGAAATTTAATTCAATTTGTTCAATTTTCAGAAATTCGTTTTTGATGAGCATGGATTCCACCGAGCATGAACCTATTGTTGATGAACATGAAGGTAATGTCGTTATAATTAAATATCTATTCGTTTTTTAATAGGTATTCGTTTTTTAAGTTAATTTATCCGGTTTTTGAGCATGGATTCGTTTTTAACAATAGGTTTTAGATTTCCTCCAGATCTGTTTATGATGAATATCGATTTCAATATAGAAAAAGTGAATCAACTTGAAGGTAATATTAGAATTTTATTGAGTACTTGAATATATGTGTTGGAATAGTTGAATATATATGTTGGAATAGTTGAATATATGTGTTGGAGTAACTGAATATATATGTTCGAGTAATTGGAGTACGTGAGTATATATGTGTTGGAATAGTTGAATATATGTGTTGGAATAGTTGAATATATGTGTTGGAGTAATTGGAGTACTTGAGTATATGTGTTGGAATAGTTGAGTATATGTGTTGGAATAGTTGAATATATGTGTTGGAATAGTTGAATATATGTGTTGGAGTAATTGGAGTACTTGAGTATATGTTGAAATAGTTGAATATATGTGTTGGAGTAATTGAATATATGTGTTGGAGTAATTGAATATATGTGTTGGAATAGTTGAGTATATGTGTTGGAATAGTTGAGTATATGTGTTGGAATAGTTGAATATATGTGTTGGAGTAATTGGAGTACTTGAGTATATGTGTTGGAATAGTTGAGTATATGTGTTGGAGTAATTGGAGTACTTGAGTATATGTGTTGGAATAGTTGAGTATATGTGTTGGAATAGTTGAATATCTGTTGGAGTAATTGAATAATGTGTTGGAGTAACTGAGTATATATGTTGGAGTAATTGGAATACTTGAGTATATGTTAGAATAACTGAACATGAACATGGAGTAACTAATGTCTAATATTGGAATAGCTGAACATGAGCTTTAGAGTAACTGTGATTCTGGAATGGAATAGTTGAACATGTATAACTCAAAATTGAATATATGTGTTGGAATAGTTGAATATATGTGTTGGAGTAATTGAATTTGAATATTGGAGCGCTTGAATATGTTTGCAGAAGAAACCCAATCCATTGATAGCAATCATACTCAAGTTAGCAACAATGCTCCCATTATGATAACACCAACTATTGAAAATAGCACTAATTCTCTAAGCTTGACTTACACTCCTGGTGGTAGCGATAGTTGGACAAGGACGGTAGAAGATGAGCTCACACCTAAGATCGGGAGATGTTTCCGAAGTCTTGAGGAAGGGATTAATTTTTATAAGTTGTTTTCCCTTAGGTGTGGTTTTGATCCTAGGTTACATACGCAAGTATGGTTTCGTGGTGGTACAAAAATATATAAGAAGACTGTAGTTTGTAACCTACAGGATTTTAAAGAAGATCGAAAAAAGACTACAAAAGTATCTAAAAAGACGGTTTCTGCAGAATCTGTCGTTGAAAAGGTGCAAGACGAACAATTGTCCAAGCCTATTGTGAAAAAGCAAAAAAAGAAAAAAAACAAAGAGCCATTCTAAGACCAAAACTAGTTCACCACAAAAGCGAAGGGTTGATCGAACTGGTTGTAAGGCAAAGATACGGTTAGTAGCTTTTGAAAATGGATTCAAGATTGATCAGTTTGTTGAAGCACATAACCATATGCTTTGCCCAATGAAGGATAGAGAATGCCAAAAACTTTCAAGAAACCTGACGCTTTATCGTAAGCAAACGATTGTTAACAATGCAAAATTGAACATAGGTGCTACAAAAACATTTAGATTGATGAGCGTCAATGCGAATGGGTATGAAAATGTTGGAGCATCTCTTATAGATTTTAAGAACTTTCTAAAAGACATCAAGCTCTACATTGGTGACCGCGATGCGGATTTGTTCATTGACTATCTTGAAACCCAGAAGAAAATCGATGATAGCTTCTACTTTTCTTACCATGTCGATGAAGACAATCATTTCTCCAGAGCATTTTGGGCAGATGGGCAGGCAAGGATGAATTACTTTATGTTCGGAGACGTTGTAACTTACGACGCCACTTATGGTACCAACAAGTATTTTATGGTGTTTACTTCTTTCACAAGGGTAAACCATCACAAAGAGTCAGTAACTTTTGCCTCTGCATTGCTTGCACATGAGGATGAAGTGTCTTTCAAATGGGTGTTTGAGAAGTTCCTTGATTGCATGGGTAATAAAGAACCTCATTGTTTTTTCACGGATCAAGACCCTGGAATGAAGGGTGCCATAGCTCAGGTTTTCAAGACGGCGATACATTGTTTATGCAGTTGGCATATCATGGAAAAACTGACAAGTAAAGTCGATTCCGCAATTTGCAAGTACATTATTTTTTGGAATAACTTAACATGAACATAGAGTTACTGATGTCTAATATTGGAATAACTGAACATGAGCATTAGAGTAACTCAGAATTGAATATATTTGTTGAATAGTTGAATATATGTGTTGGAGTAATGAGTATATATGTTGGAGTACTTGAGTACGTATATGAATCTCATAATTTTATAGAGTACTTGAATATAAGTGTTGTAATCTTGAATATATATGTTGGAATAGTTGAATATATGTGTTGGAGTAACTGAGTATATATGTTGGAGTAATTGGAATACTTGAGTATATGTTGGAATAACTTAACATGAATATAGAGTAACTGATGTCTAATATTGGAATAGCTGAACAACACATTAAAGCAACTTAATTGATTCATATTGGAATTATTAAAAATAAATGTCTTCCAATAGCAACATGTTGAAGTAACTGTCTTCCAATAGAATCAGATTGGAATAACTCTTGAAAAGCATTGGAATAACTGAATAAATGAAGTAGAGTAACTGAATAATAGAGTGACTGTGATTCTTGAATAACTACAGGGAAACAGAGTTCGTGAATCAAATTAATGCAGCAGTGTGGGATATACATCTAGAACCTCTTTAGTTTGAAGAGAAATGGAGTAAAATCATTATTGAATACAAGTTGGAGGGGAACACTTGGCTAAGCAACATGTATAGCGTCAGGGAGCAATAGATACCTGCCTACCATAGAAACATTCCATTAGGTTGCTTGTTGAGAACAACCCAGCGATCGGAAAGTGAAAATAGTTACTTTAAGAGATTTGAAGGAATACATGGAACACTTGTGGAATTTTGGTTGAGGTTCCAAAGTGCAATGGATCAACAAAGATACAATCAAAAGTGTCTTGACAGAGAGAGTGACAGTTCATTGCCTCAAACTTTGACTCCTTTAAAGTTGGAGACTCATGCAACTAAAGTCTACACGCTGTAGACACCCGCATTTTGACTGCCAAGTGTCTATAGCAGTTTCCAAAAAACACCCGATGATGATTGGACACTAACATGCTTCTATGCGCTCGGATACGGGCTCAAATCCATTAATCGCTGGCTAACACACTTACAGAGTACAAATCTCACAAAATCAACCTCAAATCCAGGTCCAGTGGGCCGTTTTCAATCAAATAAGGCTAATTTGGGCCGAAACCGACACTGGAATTAAAACCGACTTTTAGCGATTGGGTCAACCCTGGTCAAAGTCGTTTCCGAGACACATCAAAGCAGCCACTCAAATACAAAAAGTCCAACTCAAGAAGCAAAACCAACAGTCCACCTTCAGACGGGCCATCAGGTCAAATCTGTCAGAGCAAAAACCCTAGACACCAAAGCACATGGGCAATGCCTATATAAGCAACCTCATGCACACACAATTACACATCTTTTACACATAATTTTGCAACCCTAATCACAACTTTTTCACAACCTCAAGAACCCTAATCTTATACATGCAACCCTAATCAAACCCTAGCAATTCTACACTAGTAAAAAAACCCTAAACCTAGTTTTAGGAATCAATCCCGAGCCACCATAACTTAACCTCCATAAAACCTCGAAGACTCTTGTGTTAAAGCCACGGTTACGAGTTCGATCCGAGACAAGAACATGTAGGTTGAGGGTGTCAAAACCCCGTTCTCTCCTTCTTCTCTTCCTCTCGTCATCTTCTTCGCTTTTTCTTACTTTTTTTTATTTTTTTCTTATTTTTTTCTTTATTGCATCATAATATCGATAATAACTAATACAAAACATTAAAATACTTATCAATTTGTGTCGAATAAGAGGGGTATCGGAATAAGGAAACACGAATATACAAGTGTACTGCACACAGCGTTGACGGTCGCTTGTTCCAATACCCCGATTATTTGATTATTGAGATAAGTTAACTTAAACAATTTTTTTTTTTTTTTTGCATCATTATCATTAGTCGCATATTTTCAAAAAATAAGCATTATATTTAATAAGGGTCGAAACCCGTTGACGCGAATTTGACATCCTAATCCTTAGGGATTTATTTCGATGTCGGAAAAGCCGAGGGAATCAAGTTTTCATTCAAGCAAAGTGTCGATACGTTAGATCCGATGCCAATTCAATAATTGGATGTCGAGTCTAATAATCTAATCAAACAATTTAGCCAATTCAATTTTTCGTTGATGCTAATGTAGATGTTATTTAATTCGTTCGAATCATGACACTACAAACGCAGAGGAATATCTATATCATCTTGGTTATTTTAAACGATTCAAATCAATATTCTTTATTTTTTCACTCTAGTATTCCATATCGATTCCATAATCGAATATGGGATATGACGAGCATCACAATTAAAATCGAGTATAAATTATTCCAAGTATTTAATATCGATTTCATAATCGAATATTGAATACGACGAATATCGAAAATATTAAGTCGAGTGCAAATTACGCAATATTTGTACACGATTTAATAAAATCATCAATTTTCCGAAGAAAACAATTTCGCTCTTTTTTATTATTATTCTTCGAACATCATTTTTTCTAGACAAAACATTTTTTTAGATCTCGATATATTTTTTTCCTTGACCTCGGTCAACACGTGTTAATCCATCACGTGATCTACTATTCTTTTCAAAACCATGCATCATACTACATTATTTGCAAACTGTTATTATCGTTATACCGTTACTAACAAGTTTGTTATTTTCTTGTCAATTTATTTTTGTTTATTTTATTGTACTAAAATGAACTCACATGCTAAATTTAACTTCGACGTTAGAATTAGTTGCATTAAATTGACATAGAAACCCTCTTTTCAATTTCATTTACATGTTTAGGGAAAATAATCTTTGCATATCATTTTCCCGTTTAACTAACGCGCGTATTGGAAAGTCATTCGAATTCTTAGTAGAGGCCGCTAATGTGCGGGCGGGGTTGGGTGTCCTTTGTGGGCTTCCCAACACGTACCCTCACCCCTTACTCAGAACCTCGGTTTTCGGATGCCCGAAACCGTTGGCGCACGAGAGTCATTCAATACACAATATCCGATAATGTCGGTATTGGTATCAAATGAAAAGGGACGAGCCCGATAAACTCTGACATCGGAAATGGGCCGTATTTTGTATACGGACCACTACGACATAGAGTGGGCTCGAATGGTTCCGAATAATCACAAAATTCGGTGGCGATTCCACTTCGACCTAAATTTCAATTCGATCCGTTTCATATGAAGATTCATTCGCCTACCCAAACCCGCGCGTGGCCGCGTCGGGGTGGACCTATGTCATGTCCACACACGCACACTATTTTTTATGAGTTCCAACGGGAGGTAACTGAATCCATTTGTTCTTGTGGTATTAACAATATCACGAAGATTGAGAACGTTTTGCATGCTGACATCGAAGATATTGCTAGGCATAAGATCGTCCAAGTTGTGTACAATACTGAAACAAAAGATGCAACATGTTCATGCAAGTTATTTGAAATGAAAGGGTTGCTTTGTAGACATGTCATTCAGTTTTGTCTGGACGAGTGGAGACTATACCTAAGCAGTACATACTACCAAGGTGGACGAAAAATGCTTACCGAAGACCGCTTTATGATGTATGTAAATGGCGTCCTAATTCAGGATTTCAACGCCACTGATATGAGAAAAGTGGAGATGTCAACAATTTGGTCTGAGTTTTATGCCACCATTGGTGTTCTTACCTCGATGCCTACCGAGACGATGAAGGAACTGTCGAATTTGTTGAGGCAATTAAGGGAAAATTTGCTTCCGAAGGGGCAACCTACGAACAAGAAAAAGGAAATCGAGATGGTGTTAGGTTGCAGCTCCTCATCAGAAATTAAAATTTTGCCTCCAAAGCATTTAAAGAATAAGGGGACGGGAAAAAGGCTGCTATCAAACAGAAATCAAAGCATTATTGTTTCGGTCACGGAAACAATTAACCCGGCTCTGGGTCCGGGTGGAATAATCGGATTGTTGGTAAATAACTGATCGCCTGATTTCCTTAAACCTCTCCTTTGTCTCTCTCCCTTGATCGGACCTTCCCGGCGGAGTTGGTTTGCTCCCTGCACAATGAACGCACAGGGCCCCGGAGGTTGTCCGAGGGAACCCTCTCCGATGCCTAAGTTAGTCCGTGAAATGCCTTGATGAACCTAGCTCGTGAGGAACTTAGGTGGCGTTTTTAGGAGTGAGAGTCTAGAGAGAGAAAATCCAACCCCTCTCCTATGGGAAATGGAAGAGTATTTATACCTTCCCACAAGAGAGAGGAAAAGAGGAGTGGGGAGAGAAAGAATGAGTGGATGGGAAAATGACACGTGGTTTTTCCCCATCCACTCGTTCTCTCTTACCTGTAGGCAAGATGACAGAGGGGCCTTCTGGGGCCCCGGCCCTGCTCAGGGAGAAGGTCGCTCAGAGGCAGGCGAGCAGGTAGTTCCTGCACGCTCCTCACAGCCAGTTGCCTTACCCTACCGGGCAGGCGGCTTCCTTGTAGTTTTGCTTTACTGGGGGAATCCTGGTTTCTTATCCCAACGGCCTGCTGGGCGGGCTCCTGGGTTCCTTGGACGGGGTCTTCATGGGGCCTGCTAGGCAGGTGGCCCGACGCAGGCTCTTCGACCCTCATCAATTGGCCCTCACCTGCTGGAGGGGAAGCAGGGTTCCCCTTTGGCAGGTGGACTCTTGGTGGAGGGGAGTTGACTTGTGTCTCTTACCAGTGCATTTAATGCGTTCACGTATTCCCGAGGGGGAGTCTCTTCTGCTATTGGGCATGCCAAGAGTTTAGTTGTTCCTTGGGTCATGATTGCCTTGTGCGCCAAATGGATTTTTGGGCAGCGTGCTGGTGTGCCGATTGGTCGTTTCTCCTGTCAGGGTGGTTGGGATGTTATTCAATGCCTTGGCCTTCTTCCTTGTATAAATTGCATTTTCCTTCGCCATTTTTATGACCCATCTCCAACTTTCTTTTCTTTCTTTGTCTTAATCATGGTTTGGATCAAAAAATTCGTGACTCGCCGTGGAGTTCGCTATGTTACTTTCCTTTTTAGAGGATTTTGGAGGCTTCGGTACGCTCGAGCTGCTTATCGAGCTATCCGTCGTAGCCGTCGTTCACGGCTTCATTCTCGTCGGAGTGGTAGAAAAGTCCCTACTAGGTTGAGCAAGCGTCTCAAGAGATCCTCGCCCCCTGCTGCTCCCAGATTCAGGCGTTGCCCTCAGGGAGGGGGTTGCTTTGACCGGGGATGCCACGAATGCTTTCCGTGGCTGCACCCTGAGCAGTTTGACCCTAACTTCTCTGATACTGACTCCTCCCTGGCGTCAGGCCCCTCCTCGCCTGTGAGGAGGACAGGTTGTCGCACCTGCGACGAATCCCAGGCCGTTCCCTTTGGCAGGGACTGGGAGGATAGCAGTCGAGACTCCGATGATAGCGAGGGTCTTGGTTGCTTGAGTGACAAGGATGGGGACGGAATCCCTGATGATCCTTTCAAGGATTCCCCAGACTGGGACTGGGGCTCGGATTTTGGGAGCCCAGGCAGCCCTGGGGATCATTCCCTAGACTTGGATGACGATTAGGCCTGCGTAGCAGGGTGTTTGACTTTGTCGGGCCGGAATTTCTAGGCCCTTGTGTATTTTCTTTTCTTGTTTGGCACTAGATGTAATTTTCCCTTTTAAGGCTAATGAAATGAAACTCAGGCAATTTGTTTGTGTGTTGTATTTTTACTATTTGTTTATTACTTTTTGTTTGAATGAAGAGGGGACGTCACAGGGTGATCAATCCTTTGACACCCTTTGGTCCTTTCGAGGCTACCCTTGGGAAACTACACAGGGCTGACTTCTGAGGGAGTGACGCGTGGACAGTAGTCTTTGGGCGGATTTCTGAGGATTTGGCGACTCTTTGTATGCCTTTTCTCCTATAAAAGTAATCAGTCACCCATTCTTCCTCTTTTTCCTTCTTTAATCTTTCTTTCCTCTTGAAATCTTCCTTTTCTCTTTCTCTGCAAAATCCTTTGGTGTTGACGACTCGTGCCTTACTTTGTACCCCCATTTCTCTGGGAGATTTCTCCTTCAGGCTTTCACCGCACCGGTAGACGACCTTAGGTTAGACTTTTGTCTTCCATTTCTTGCTTTTTCTTTTCGATTTCATGTTTTCCGTTTCCATTAGAGTTACAATGTCTAGAACTCGTGAGCGGATCCTACCTTTTACTGACCCATCAAGGAGGGAGGAAGGGGAAAAAGGTAGAGAGAATTTTGCCTTCTCCTCTAGGGAGGTTGGCTCTGGGGTAGTTGAGGAAGAAAATTCGGCGGATAGTGGAGGTGGTAACTCTCCTGACCCTCCTTCGTACGACGTTATTGATTCGGATGACGAGGCACTGGAAATTGACCCTTCCAGAACCTCTGGCCCCCTTATTCGTCGGGAAAGAGGTAAGGTTTACTATTTAGATAAAGTCAAGTATCGCATTCCCTTGACTACTTACCCCGACCCAAAAAATCGGGACTTGATTCTTGCAAAAAATGCCGCCGGTGCGATTGAGCGGTTTTACAATTTTGGGGATGGGTACACAATTGTCGTCCCCGACGAGAAAGACACCGTATGTAACCCTCCCGATGGGTGTATAGCGGTTTATCACAAGTGCCTGGAGTTCGGCCTTCGCTTTCCCCTTCATCCTTCCCTGGAAGAGATTTTCAGGCGTATGAATGTGGCCATCGCCCAGCTGACAGCCACGGCTGTCAGGTCATTAATTTCGTATGTTTGGACTTGCTTGTTCCATCGCGCCGAGCCCTCCATTGATGCCCTGAGGTTTATGGTCGGCCTACAAATGGTCTCTTCTGGGAGTGTGGGCTCCCCTGGATATTGGTCCCTTTTGAGGCAGAAGGGACATACTTTGGTGTGGCCAGCCATGGACAGTCTGAGAGACTGGAAGAACAACTTCCTTTATGTGCACAGTGCCCATGGGTGGAGGATTCCCCGTCATTTCAGGAATCATGTCCACACCAGACTAGAGACCCCCGAGGAGTATCACCCTGGCGTGGGTGGAAAAGCCTTGGAGGTGAAGCTGAGCGAGAAGGACAAGGAACTGACAAACTATTTTGCCGCTCATACTGATAAATATGGGGTATGGCCCTTCATTATAGCTCCCCCATGCGGAGCTTATTGCGACTGATAAATACCTGACCCGGTTGGGCATGAATCCGGGTCTAAATGAAGGTAGTTCAGGAGTGTTGATGATTCTCCTTTACCCTTTTTTTCTTTTTAAGTGTCTTGACTATTCGTCTGTTTGTCTTGCAGATCTTGCCACCTTCATTTGGAGAAAAGGGGAGGTGAGGCGTCTGGGTCTGACCGAGACTCTTACCGTCGTCCAAAGTCGCCCTTCTCTTCCCCCTGATTTCAAGAGAGGTGGGAAGAACTTGATGAAACACCTGAAGGGTTTGTCGTTCAGTAGACCAAGGCTCCCTGCCCCTCCCAGATCAACGCCTGCAAAAACGACGGTTTCTGAAGCCACCCCTTCCCCGGTTGCGAAGAAGGTGATTGCCTGTGAGGCTACTCCCTCACCTGTTGGTAGGCAGGGGGGCCTTCCCACAGGGGTTCAGATTCCCTCGGGACCGCAGGCTGCGGGCTTCGAAGAGACTGGGGAAAGCACTCCCAGGGGGCTGATTAGAAAGAGGAGCAGGGAGGCTCCGAATGCTGACCAAGTGGTGGATTTGGAAACTGCTACGCCTGAACCAAAACGCTTCGCTCAGGGGGTTCCTGGTACCCTCTTTTCTGAGGAGAACGCCGAATTCCATTACACCGCCGGCGATAGCCTTGATGTTTCCGCCTTACTTTCCGACTCCGGGGCAATTTTGGCGGATCATCTCCTCAAGACCGTCCATTCTGCCACCCATCAGGTGACTCAGTACGTTCGGCGTACCTCTAGAATCATCCAGGCTTCTGCAGAGTTGGCGGCCCTTAACCGTCTGAGTGACGAGGAACTGGCTAACTCTGACCGCCTTTCTGCAGTCGAAAGGGACGTTGCTCTTATTGCCAGTTTGAAGGATCAATTGGCGAAAAGGGGAATCGAGCTGGAAGAGGCCAGGAATCAGGCGATCCACTGGAAGTCTCAGAATGAGAGGGCTGTCAGGGAGGTGTCCCGCCTAGAGGAGAAGTCAAAAAGAGCTCAGCAGGCCTTCGCAGAGCTGAAGCAGGCCAGGAAGGCTTTAGCTGAGCTGGATCATGCCAAGAAAAGTGTCGTCGATCTAGGGGAGCGCCTTTCCAAGGCGAATTCAGATCTTCAGGCAGCTCTTGGTGATCTAGCGACGAAGACTGAGGAGTGGCAGAAAGAAAGGGATGAAATAATCCAAGAGGTGGAAACAGCCGTGTCGGCGGGTTTTGTGAATGGCGCTAACTCTTGCTTAGGGGTGGTCATGGAAGCTGTCAGGGAGATGTTTCCTGGCTTTGATGAGGAAGCTTTTCGGGCCCATTACGCCGCCAAGGATGAGGCCCAGATGCGCAGGCTGGCTGAAGGGGCTGCTACTTCTGGCCCAGATGCTCCCCCTGCTTAATATGGAGGGCAGTCTTCCTCAGAGGGCTCTTGTTCGTCCCCCATTGCGCCTACGTTGATGCTTTGACTTTTTTATTTCTTTGCGCGCCGAGCCCTTTGGTGGCCGGCTGCCGTGTTTTACTGTAATCACTTTTTTAGAAAACTCTTATCCTGTGTACCCTTGCCACTTTATTCCTTTTTATGCAGATCCTTTTGTTTGTTTATGTCTGCTTTCGTTCGGTTTCTTGTATGAGTTTGATGTACAGCCTGCCCCCTGCCTGCCCAGAGGTAAGCAGGGAGGCTCTTCACGTTTTTTATACAAGGTTGGGGGGCCTGCCCCCAGTCCTTGTTGATCTGGCCTGTCCCTGGCTTTTGTTCAAATTCCAGGGGGCCTGCCCCCTGCCTGCCCAGAGGTAAGCAGGGGGGCTTTTGCGTTTTTTATACAAGATTGGGGGGCCTGCCCCCAGTCCTTGTTGATCCGGCCTGTCCCTGACTTTTGTTCAAAGTCCAGGGGGCCTGCCTCCTGCCTGGAGGCTCTTCGCGTTTTTTATACAAGGTTGGGGGGCCAGCCCCCAGTCCTTGTTGATCTGGCCTGTCCCTGGCTTTTGTTCAAAGTCCAGGGGGCCTGCCCCCCTGCCTGCCCAGAGGTAAGCAGGAAGGCTTTTGCGTTTTTTATACAAGGTTGGGGGGCCTGCCCCCAGTCCTTGTTGATCTGGCCTGTCCCTGGCTTTTGTTCAAAGTCCAGGGGGCCTGCCCCCTACCTGCCTAGAGGTAAGCAGGGAGGCTTTTGCGTTTTTTATACAAGGTTGGGGGGCCTGCCCCCAGTCCTTGTTGATCTGGCCTGTCCCTGGCTTTTGTTCAAAGTCCAGGGGGCCTGCCCCCTGCCTGCCCAGAGGTAAGCAGGGAGGCTTTTGCGTTTTTTATACAAGGTTGGGGGGCCTGCCCCCAGTCCTTGTTGATCTGGCCTGTCCCTGGCTTTTGTTAAAAGTCCATGGGGCCTGCCTCCTGCCTGCCCAGAGGTAAGCAGGGAGACTCAGATTTTTTGTTGGGGGGTTCATTTTTCCTAACTTTGGCAATAGGGGGCCTCCCCCTATTGCCCCCTGCTCGTTTGTGTGTGAAAGCGCAAGTTTGAACAGGCAACGAGTATAAATCTGAAGCTTTCTAATTTCTTTATGAAACTTTTGACATTAGGGTGGTCGGAGCCGTCGACATTCTTTGACCGTCCTCCGTCATTGTTCTTAGTAAAAATAAAAACTATCTTTAGACCTGGTTCAGACATAATATATTCTTCAGGGTGTCCGCATTCCAGTGAGCATGCAATTCTTGTCCTTCAAGGTTGGCGATTTTATATGTGCCTGGTCCCAGGATTTGAGTCACTTGGTACGGACCCTCCCAGTTGGCACTTAGTTTTCCGTGCTCCCTTGACTTTCCAACAGCCTGCGTTTTTCTGAGAACCAGATCACCCATCTGGAAATTTCTCTGGCGCACTCTGCTGTTGAAGGCTTTCCTCATTCGTTGCTGGTAGGCAACGATGTTGGTACTGGCCTCCTCCCTTATCTTATTGACCAGATCTAAGGCCTCAACCATTGCAGCTTCATTCTCAGTCCGGTTGTATTGCAGGGAGCGCAGAGATGGGATCCTTGCCTCAATTGGTAGCAGAGCCTCTGCTCCATATACTAGACCGAACGGGGACTGGCCTGTAGATTCCTTTCGGGTGGTTCGGATTGACCAGAGTATGCTGGGAAGCTCGTCAGCCCATCTACCCTTGAGGTTATCTACCATTTTCTTAAGGCCATTTAAGATTTGCTTGTTGGCTGCCTCTGCCTGTCCGTTGGTTTGAGGATGACAGACGGCCGAGTAGGCAACTGCGATGTTGTGGCTTTCTAGCCAGATTCTCAGGGAATCATTGTCAAATTGCCTGCCATGATCAAATACCAACATTTTTGGTAGGCCGAATCTGGTGATAATATTCCGCCATATCACTTTTCTGACCGCCGGCTCGGTAATGTTGGGCACTGCTTCAGCTTTTATCCATTTGGTGAAGTAGTCTATAGCCACAATCAAGAACTTCCTGCCCCCAATGGCCACCATGAAAGGTCCTAGTATGTCCATCCCCCATTGAGCGAAGGGGATGGGGGATAGGATTGGCCTGAGTTCCTGGGCCGGGACATGGATTGATGGGGCGAAGAGTTGACACTTTCTGCACTTCTGGGTCAGGCTTCTGGCATCTGCTAGCATCGTAGGCCAGTAGTAGCCTACCCTTAGGGCCTTGTGGGCCAGCGATCTTCCTCCGATGTGATGTCCACAGATTCCTGAGTGGATGTCTTCTATGACTTCGGCAGCCTGGTCTGCCCCCAGGCATTTTAGCAGGGGGTAAGTGAAAGATTTCTTGTAGAGTTCTTCACCAATGATTATGAACCAGGCTGCTTTGGCCTGTACCTTTCTCTTTTGCGCCGTGTCTGATGGCAGGATACCATGCTTTTTGAACTGGATGAAGGGGGTCATCCAACTTTCCGGCCCTTCCTCGACGGTGCTAATCGCTTGACAGGCGCTGGTAGATTTTTCATGCAAAACATCAACCCACACTGACCTCCGTATGTCCTGTAGGCTGGAGCTGGCCAGCTTTGACAGAGCGTCGGCTCGGTTGTTCTGCGATCAAAGTATTTGCTGGATTTCATAGGATTTCAGGCCCGACAGCTCCTGTTTTACTTTCTCAAGGTATGTGGCCATGGTCTGATCTCTGGCCTCATATTCTCCGTTAATTTGATTGGCAATGAGCTGAGAATCGGTAGCTAGCGTAACTCGCTCTGCTCCTGCAGCTTTAGCCAGTTTTATCCCTGTGATTACAGCCTCGTATTCCGCCTCGTTGTTTGACGCCGGGAAGGTGAACCTGAGCGCATGCTCAAAATCCACTCCCTCGGGGCTTGTTAATACGACGCATGTGCCTGCACCATTGGCTGTTGAGGATCCATCAGTGTGCACGATCCACTCCTCGGCAGGGGGCTCTTCTTCCCCTGAATGGTAGCATTCAGCCAGAAAATCGGCTAAGGCTTGGGCTTTGATGGCTGTTCTTGGCTGGTAAGATATCCCCAGCCCACTTAACTCGATCGCCCATTTCAGCAGTCTCCCTAATTTCTCAAACTTTTCCAACACTTTCTCCAGTGGTTGGTCGGTGAGGACCACGACAGGATGTGCGTCAAACTAGGGTCTGAGTTTTCTGGCTGCAATGATGACTGCATAGGCGGCCTTTTCTATCAGGGGGTAATTTCTTTCGGCTGTTTCCAGGGCGTGACTCACAAAGTAGATGGGTTGTTGTGAGTTTGTTTCCTCCCTTAAGATGACAGCACTTACCGTCGTGTTCGTGACAGCGATGTACAGGTATAACTTTTCTCCGGCTACCGGTCTTGCCAGGGTGGGGAGTTTCTTTAGGTGCTCCTTCAATTGCTCGAAGGCTTTCTTCTGTTCGTCTTCCCATTTGAATTGTTTGTTGCCCTTTAATATTTTGAAGAAAGGGGTGGACTTGTCTGCTGACCTGGCGATAAACCGGGCCAGGGCGGCCATTCTGCCTATGAGCCTCTGAATGTCCCTGATGGTTTTAGGCTCCGGGAGGTCTAGGACCGCCTGAATTTTCTCAGGGTTGGCGTCTATCCCCCTGGAGCTGACCAAAAAACCTAGGAATTTCCCGGATCGGACCCCGAATGTGCATTTTTTCGGGTTCAGCTTCATCTTGTATGACCGCAGGGAAGAGAAGGTCTCTTGAAGATCTATCAGATGCTCCTTGTTCCCCTTACTTTTGACGATCGCATCGTCAACATAGGCCTCTAAGTTTCTTCCCTTTTGGCTTTCGAAGACCCTGTCTACCAACCGCTGATAGGTGGCGCCTGCATTCTTCAGCCCAAATGGCATCATCTTGTACATGTAGGTGCCATGGCTGGTTATGAAGGCGCACCTTACTCTGTCTGGCTGCCAGAGGTACACTTGATGGTACCCTAAGAACGCATCCAGAAAACTCAGCGTGGTGTATCCACTAGTGGCGTCCACCAGTTGATCTATCCTGGGCAGAGGGTAGCAGTCCTTAGGGCAGGCCTTGTTAAGATTGGTAAAATCCACGCACATTCTCCATGCGCCTAATGACTTTTTTACCATGACAACGTTTGCCAGCCATTCAGGGTAGTCGCATACTTCGATGAAGTCTGCCTTCAGGAGTTTGTCTATTTCTTCTTTTATTGCCGCATCTTTTTCTACGTACATGTTCCTTTTCTTCTGCTTCACAGGGCGAGCCTCCGGGTTAATGTTCAGCTTGTGAACAATAAAGGCCGAGTCGACCCCTGGCATCTCGTCTGCAGAGTAGGCGAATACGTCCCTATTCTCTCTTAGGACTGCAATTAGTTCCTTTTGATAGGACTCATCCAGGTCGGCCCCTATGAGGACCTGCCTCCCTCGCTCTAAGTCCACTAGCATGCTTTCCCCCTCAGGCTCTAGGTGGACTGACTCTTGCTGGTCAGTCGGGATCTCACCTTCCCTGCTGGGAGAGTATTGGGCTTTTCGCTTCCCTTTTCTCTCTGTCTCATGGGCTTGCAGGGCCACGAAATAACAGTGTCTGGCCGACTCCTGATCCCCGTGGACCTTCTCCTCCATGCCAAAATCTGTTACATAGGCTATGGTGAGGGCCCTAATTGATACAGCAGCTTCTATTTCATCTAGGGTGGCTCGGCCTATCAGGGCGTTGTACGCGGATTTGCCATCCACCACAACAAATGACGCCCTGATATTTCTTGCTGAGGTCCCCTCCCCAAATGTAACAGGCAGATCGATAACTCCCATGGGTAGCATGCCTGCTCCATTGAATCCGTACAAAGATCCGGGGGCTGGCTTCAGGTGCCTTCTTTCAAGGTTCATCCTCTCAAAAGCATCTTTGTATAAGAGATTTGTGTAGGCGCCAGTATCCACCATACACCTCTTGACAATGTGATTGCTGATTTCTAGGGTCAAGACCAGAGGGTCACTATGTGGGTACACGACTCTCCCTGCATCTTCAGGGATGATGCTTAGGGTAGTGCCCCTTGGGCTGCCTGCCTTTTCGGCGTAGCAAATTTGGTTCCGCAGTTCGCGGATCTGCCTTTTCTGGCTGCGCCTGCTGGTCCGCCCCTCTGCATCCCCTGATACTACATGGATGACCATGCGATTTTGGGCTGAGCCCTCAAGTTTGTCTGCCACCTCTTTCTGGGGTTTGTTCCTTGCTGCATAGTTACTCAGCCAGCCGTTTCTTATTAGTTTTTCTATTTCGTCTTTTAAGTGGCGGCATTCCTCTGTGGTATGACCTATGCAGTCATGGAACGTGCAGAATTTTTTGGGATCTCCTTTTGGGCTGCGAGGCTTGTTTGGACGAGTCCATTTTGCTGTTTCTTTTTCTAACTCGAAGATTTCTGCTCTCGGCCTGTTGAGAGCCGTGTAGCTGTCAAATCTTGGTTGGTATGTTGTACGTTCCTTCTTGGGAGTGTCTCCCTCTTCTCTCTGCTTGCCTGGCTCATTTCTGCCACGCCCACCCTGCGGTCCTCCCTGCGGCCTTGTTTGGCCTGCAGGGGTATCCGGCAGGCTGTGGAACTCTTCCTGCAGAATGAACCCTTCAGCAATTTTCTTGGCCATGGCCAAGGTTTCTGGCTGGGCCCTGATCATCTTATTTTTCATTTCTCCTGGGAGCAGGGAGATTGTCAGGGCATAGGCAGCGGTGGAAGCATCGATCTCCCTGACCTGCTGGTAGGATAGGTCAAACCTCCTCAGGTACTCCCTTACACTTTCACCCTTTTTCTGTTTTAGGGTCATAAGATCGAAGCGAGTGAGACGTCTCCTTTTATTCCCAGCATATTGTTCGAGGAAGATTTCGGCCAACTCTATGAAGAACTTGATTGATCCTTGGCGGAGATCCCTGAACCATCCTTGTGCGAGCCCTACCAGGGTGGTTGGGAAGACTTTGCACCAGATGGCGTCATCCACATCGTACATGCCCATGTGGCTCTCGAATGCTGCCAAGTGGTCTTCCGGGTCTGTTGTCCCGTCAAACTTAATGGTCGGCATTTTAATTTTCGGGATGGGGTATTCTTGTACCTCAGGATGAAGTGGGGTTTTTGTGGGCCTGCCTACCATTCTCGACCTGCTTTCCCCAGACTGGTTACCGTGCATATCCCATTGTCTGTGGGTCGGTTTCCTCGTACTGGGGGAGCGGTGCCTTGGAGGCGGCCTGCTTGCTGCTTCATCTTCTGTCTCAGGGGAGATTTGCCTGGGTCTCTTTCTCTGAGAGTGGCAGAGGTTCTCACCCTGGTGGTATCTAGATTCAAGCGGTTGCCCCCGGTTGAGCCTAGACTGCAGGCTTTGGGACAAACCCGGGGCTGACTGCTCTTTGACCGCCGGTGTTAACCTGGAGAAGACCCCGCCTTGCTTTTCTCCCAGGCGCTTTGACATGGGCTCCCTGGGCCTCATTCTCTCCTGCAACTCCCGGGATAAACCTCTTTGTTCCCCAGACGCGGATTCTGTTGTGTGAATGGAGAATGCCTGCTGTTGGGCAGGTGGCTCTGGGCTGCCTATTGTGATACGCTTTTGCACCTGCGCGTATACTTGTGCCGTCCTTCTGGCTTTCCTCTGAGCATTTCTGGCGGTGGTCCGCTTCGTGCCCCCAGCTCCGTCCCTGCTTATTGAGGGTGGCTGTCTGGGGGCCGATGCGACCCTGCCTACCAGGTCCTCAGGAGTGAATTCTTGGTTTAGCATTGCAGAGAAGAAGGCGGCTGTCTGCGCCATCTGAGCTGGGGTCAGATTCAGAGTGTGCCCTGGGTGTGTCCCCAACTCAGGTGCTACAGCAGCGCTTGGTACGCCTAGGAGACTGGCTCCCCCCACCCCCAGGATCGTGGCGGGAGGAATCCTCTCTGGCTGTGGCATACCATACAGGGGGGTCACCGGTGGGACCGTCGGACCCGCCCCTGTACTGGTGTCAACGATTTCTGGCATGATTACTTTGTTTTAGTTTTTTGTGATTTGGAATGGTTGATTTTTGTGGGTAATTCGTGAGAACAACCGTTTTCTTCCCCACAGACGGCGCCAAATTGTTCCGGTCACGGAAACAATTAACTCGGCTCAGGGTCCGGGTGGAATAATCGGATTGTTGGTAAATAACTGATCGCCTGATTTCCTTAAACCTCTCCTTTGTCTCTCTCCCTTGATCGGACCTTCCCGGCGGAGTTGGTTTGCTCCCTGCACAATGAACGCACAGGGCCCCAGAGGTTGTCCGAGGGAACCCTCTCCGATGCCTAAGTTAGTCCGTGAAATGTCTTGATGAACCTAGCTCGTGAGGAACTTAGGTGGCGTTTTTAGGAGTGAGAGTCTAGAGAGAGAAAATCCAACCCCTCTCATGTGGGAAATGGAAGAGTATTTATACCTTCCCACAAGAGAGAGGAAAAGAGGAGTGGGGAGAGAAAGAATGAGTGGATGGGAAATTGACAGGTGGTTTTTCCCCATCCACTCGTTCTCTCTTACCTGTAGGCAAGATGACAGAGGGGGCTTCTGGGGCCCCGGCCCTGCTCAGGGAGAAGGTCGCTCGGAGGCAGGCGAGCAGGTAGTGCCTGCACGCTCCTCACAGCCAGTTGCCTTACCCTACCGGGCGGGCGGCTTCCTTGTAGTTTTGCTTTACTGGGGGAATCCTGGTTTCTTATCCCAACGGCCTGCTGGGCGGGCTCCTTGGTTCCTTGGACGGGGTCTTCATGGGGCCTGCTAGGCAGGTGGCCCGACGCAGGGTCTTCGACCCTCATCAATTATGAATGCTAAAAAGCGAAAAAGGTTATGTGCAAACTGCAAACAAATGGCAAATCATGATAAACAAAACTGTCCAAATCCATTTGTTGAACATGTGGATCACGATGCTGTGGACATAGAAGATGACACAGCAGATGACACAGAAGATAGAGAAGAAGAAGAAGGGGCACAGGAAGAAGAAAGAGCAACAGGTATGTATTGGACTTAATGTGTTTGGAATAATTAACATTAATGTTGGAGTACTTGAGGTTTATATATGTGTGTGTGTGTAGGACCCCCTCAGAAATCTTTACGACTCAGTCAAAAGGATGGGACTACCTGACGTGAAGACATTCATACACGTATACAACATGGAAGCATATGATAGTTCGTGTTATAATTTTTGGATGAATGTTGTGTCTTGAAATACTTGATTTTATAATAGTTGGAATACTTGGTGTTGTAATTTTCGGATAGATGTTGGAGTAACCGTGAAAACATGTTGGAGTAACTGCTTTTAAGCATTAGAATACTTGGTGTTATCTCTTGGAATACTTGATGTTATAAAAGTTGGAATATTTGGTGTTATGTCTTGGAATACTTGGTGTTATGTCTTGGAATAACTGCTTGTAAGCATTGGAATAACAATGACGACATTAGAGTAATTGAAGACGAATAATTTATTGATTCAATCAATAATTTGAATGATTGTTGGAGTAACCATGAAAACATGTTGGAGTAACTGATTTTAAGCATTGGAATACTTGGTGTTATCTCTTGGAATACTTCATGTTATCTCTTGGAATACTTGGTATTATGCCTTGGAATAACTGCTTTTAAGCATTAGAATAATTTTGTAAAAATTGCAGTAACCTTCGTATAATCACTGAAGTTCCTCAAAAGTTCATCGATATGTTCATCTTAATTCTTAAACAAATTCTAAAGTCAAGAATTAGCTCAATACATCCATCAAAGAATGGTCACCCATCGACAAAACTCCTCCATAGCAGGCTCTTTCAATGTCCATTTGCCATAGCCTATCACCAACAGCCATAGTTCACAGAAATATAATATACAACAGCCCACCATAACCATTGTAAAGAAGCAAAACAACATTTGCATCGATATGTTAAACCTAATTCTACAGTTAGAATAACTACTTCTAAGCATTAGAATAACTACTTCTAAGCATTAGAATAACTACAGTTCAATCTGCTCACTATTCAATCTACGACTTCTCCATGTGATCTAATTTTTCCTTTTTCTTGAGGATTAATCCGTGCCACCACTGGTCTCAATGTTCCAACACGGTGATCAATACGTATTCTCGAAACAGCCTTGAGGATGTTCTCCTTATCATCAGTGAAATCTTTGACTTTGGTCTTCAAAGCTGTTATTTCCTCATTCACATCAGAAAAGATCATGATTCCAGCCATTTTAATCGACAAGGAAATCCTGTTTGCTCTTTTATCGATATATAATGGAGAATTAACCCTATCGTAGTACAATGTGTGCAACATAAGGAAAAAACCAGATTCATTTTTGTTGACTTGCGTAACTTTACTCCACTTGAAATTTTTGCTGACGATTTCATAGTTGACAATATCGCCAGCCCCACGTATCTCTTTGTGTTCAAAATAGTCGGACAGGCAACCCACCTTTGAAAAAAAAGGAAAATCATTCAATACAAAAAACACAACTTGAAAGTTCATGTACACAATTAACCATTCGCGAAAAAGAATATTAACCGCAAGCTTTGCTAACTTGAAGAACATGGATTCATGACAATTATCATGTATCAGGTTGTCCAGAACTTCAACCTGTCTTGTTGTAAAATTTACACACACAAAAATAGTGCTCTTCAAGATATAGTGGGATGAAAACCAATTATGCACCCTCTAGGATTGTTTCTGATGAATTCATCCCACAAACGTATTAATTTGTCCATGCGTGGCTCCGTTTGTGAGTCTTCGTTTTCATCCTCAAGCATACCCAAGAGTAGATCCTTTTTCATAAAAGTATCAAAAGTATTCATGAGATTCATAAGAGGGTCATGGATGGAATAACTCTATATATGCATAGGAATAACTGCTTAAAAAATTGGAATAGAACATTGTTTGTTCGCTTCTAAATCTACTGGCAGCCAAAATCAAAAATAATGACCAGATGGTGGATGATTCTGAATACTACACCGAGCATACTACAACAAGTCAGCCTAACATTCAACACAATTATAACACAGAAATCCAGCCATCAATTCAACAACCCAAAAAAATCCATCAACATCAAAATCGGTGTTCAGTACTGTGCCATTGGGATTGTTCTTATATAAAAAATAAAAACGAACAATGAAAAGGAAAGCAGGGACCATATGTACATACAAAAATCGAATAACATACGTACCATGTGCCTAATCTCAAAAAACATCATGGTTGGTGATGTTTTTTGTATGTTCTCCATGTAGTTTAGCACAATTGACCAACACTCGATGATGGACCATTCGGTCTTCACATCGTGGCGGGCTGACCAAAAGTCTTCTCTTGTTGCACTCACATTTCCGGAATGGAAAACAACCTCACTACGCATACGAAAAAAAGACGTCAGTAGGCAAATAGTAATAGTAGTTATAAAAACACAATTATAAAAAATGCATCACATCAGACAGCATACGCAAAATCCATTATTAGAATAGCTTATGTAATGCCTTGAAATAACTACTTTAATGAATTGGAGTAACTGATGTACTGAATTGGAATAGTTATCCTAAAACGTTAGAATAACTACTATAATGCCTTGGAATAACTACTGTAATGAATTGGAGTAACTGATGTTGGAATGACAAGTTATAAAAACACATTTATAAAAAATGCATCTTACCTTTTCTCATATGTGTAATCATCTAAGAAACAGTAGTCAAGTACTTCTTTTTTTAGTTTTGGCAGTGATGAAGTATGCGCTTCAGCTCCTCTGAAAAGTAACGAGACAAATACCATCTTACCATCACTCTCACCCACATCCAACGTACACCCAAATCCGTCTCCAATTTGAATATCGACAGGTTTGCGAGCACTAGATCTTGGAGACGCAGTTGTTGCAGACATCCCCTTCTGTTCTTTTTGTTTGCGCGAATTTGATAAGGTCTTCAACAATCATTTTTTGGTCTTACAGAACAGGGTGATTGACTTACGCAGAATATCATCCCTAATCTGGTTATCATCGGCTAAAAACAGGGCTGCAGCAATCTCTGCTCGGTATCTAATTCTTGATTTCATGCCTCACAAAGGCGAAGTAAATACACATCCATGATATAAGAGCATATGAATCATCAAGTATACTCCACAATCCAAATCTCCCTGAAAAGGTTCTTTCCAAGGTAAAGGGACAACTACCCATTTGAAATTTTTCACTTTTTCTCCAATGGATAAACCCTTGCTGCTTAGAAAAGAACCATATAAGAGTGCCTGGTAGAAATGTAATTTAGTTAGTATCCCTTTAATGTATTACTGAATATACAAAGTACATGAGTCCTGAATAATAAAATATATATTAAAAAATGTTATAGCAAATACTTACAGCATATTTACAAAGTAGTTCAAAGTATGAACCAAGATCAGTGTCCCAATAAGATGTCAGGTTATCAAGATAATATAATGTTTCGGCCTTGAAATTGATTACAACACATATAAAGTGCTCTCGAGAATGGATAGGAATGAAAACCTACGGAAGACAACACAATAATCCAGTTATTCACGTTCAACTATTCCATTCCAGAATCACAGTTACTCTAATATTAGACATCAATTACTCTATGTTCATGTTCAGCTATTCCAATATTAGACATCAGTTATTCTATGTTCATGTTCAGTTATTCCAACATATGTGTTCTTTTGGTTGAACAAATCATTGGCCAATGAATTTAGCCAGAAAGTTATTGAGTTGGTTGTAAGCTGCATTAGAATGCTTGACAAATGCACATAAGAATAACTAAATGCAGATTAAAAACAGATGATTACCAGATCAGAATCAAGCTTTAAAGGATGACTAATATTCTCAATGTAGGTAGACCATGCTGTGAAAATTTGGGCTTGATAATCTTCTTCGTTGTTGCTAATTCTCCCCCTCTAGAATGTACTTTATTAATGTGGGCTACACAAGAGAATCAAAAGTTATACTCTAAATATGAATCATAACACAAAATAACTTCACATACACCAAAAAGGTTTGTGTGCACTTACAGAATGGCCAACCCCTAAAAATAGTCTTGATAAAGAGCTTCCATCTGCCTTGATCATCATACGATTGAGAAGGAAGGACCAACAATCCACCACATTTGTAAATATCATTTGCTCAGCTTACAATGACTGAAAGTCATCTCTTGCCAGAAGGTTTATACGGGAGAATTTACCCAGAGCCTCCCTGAGATTTCAATAAAATAATTTAGTTGTCTCCAATAGTAAAATATACAGCCAACTAAAAAAAAGGTAAAAGGAACTTGATACTTACGATTGAGAAAAATTATAGTCATTGAGGAAAATGTAATCAACAACATTTTTCCTCAAACTTTGAAGGCCTTTCAATAACTCGTAATTCTCAATCATGTACTTAGACACAACTATTGCGTCCTTTTCAACTGGCCCACAGTCTATACTGCAACCAAGATCTTGAGGAGGAACACCCACACAATCATGTAAATATGGGCAATACACAGGATCACTGTTGGAGTTTGCATTTTCATGGTCTAAATTGGAGTCAACATTCCCGCCAAGCTTCTCATCAATATTCCCGCCATGCTCCTCACCAACACTCTCTAAATCCCCATAATCATTTTCAGGCTCCTCATCGACATTCCCTGAATCCCCATAATCATTTTCAGGCTCCTCATCGACATTCCCTGAATCCCCATAATCATTTTCAGGCTCCTCATCAACATTCCTTTTCTCTCTTGACATCTCTTTGACATATTCTTCATAGGTTGGAAGATTGTCTTTCACTTGATACATTTTTAAAGCATGGCCAGTGATGAAATCAATGTACTCGAAGAATTTACTCTCCTTCCAAAATTCTGGAGTTGATGAAAGGCTCACTTCTGTCGGTATTCCATCATTTGAGCTTGAGAAACCCTCTGATCTCATCAGCTCGCTCCGACAAGCATGTCTTTTATAAAAAAGATCAAACATCTTGTTGCATAATCAGCCAATGTGCATGCATATTCCGAAAAATAACAGAAAAAATATCAGAAGCATACACAAATCCATTATTAGAATAGCTTATGTAATGCCTTGGAATAACTACTTTAATGAATTGGAGTAACTAATGTTGGAATAACTAATTTACTGAATTCGAATAACTACTGTAATGCCTTGGAATAACTACTGTAATGAATTGGAGTAACTAATGTCGGAATAACTACTGTAATGCCTTAGAGTAACTACTTTAATGAATTGGAGTAACTAATGTTGGAATAACTATTTTACTGAATTGGAATAACTACTGTAATGTCTTGGAATAACTACTTTAATGAATTGGAGTAACTAATGTTGGAATAACTATTTTACTGAATTGGAATAGCTTATGTAATGCATTGGAATAACCACTTTAATGAATTGGAGTAACTAATGTTGGAATAACTACTATAATGTCTTGGAATAACTACTATAATGCCTTGGAATAACTACTGTAATGAATTGGAGTAACTGATGTTGGGATCACAAGTTTTACTGAATTGAAATAATTATCCTAAAACGTTAGAATAACTACTGTAATGCCTTATAATAACTACTGTAATGGCTTGAAAATGTGTGTAATTTAGACACTTACATCTTTTGCCCTAGCTCGAATTTGTTCATCGGTTTCAAATCCAGCTGGCAACTCCAAATAAGTCTTTCCTGGTTGAGGTTCACTCACAACCTCTGTCAATATTTCATTGTTGTTGATTGTTGTGGCCACCGGAGTCACCGGAGGATCTGTTAACCACACAAACAAAAAACACATGTTAAATATAAAAATTTTAAATGTAGACAAATTAGAAAAAAAAAATGGAAGAACATTAATAGAATAATTATACCATTCTTACTGGTTGAGTGCTTGCAAATAGGGTAAACACCCTCGATTAAGTTACCGGTTCCTAGCCGACCGGTGCTAAGTTCCGCCCTTGCGCTCTGCTCTAAACTCTTGTCTGACCAACGCTTGATCAGTGGTATATCCCTTGGGGCAGCCTCTCCACGGAACTCTACTCGATGAAAATATGAACGTAACAAGACAAGTATACACTCCCGTAAATTTTTGCTCTTTCCGGACCTAACCAAACTCACTCCCTCGACTAGCTGGTGAAAAATATATAAGCACCAATGGTACTCACATATCCTTCCTACATCTTCGACCACTTTTAGAATGGAGAAATCAACGGTGTGGTTTGTCGTGGGTGCAAGAAAGGATGACATAGGATACAAGACAAACATACGTTTGAATTGATCTCCACCTTTATCTTTGTGCTCAAGCATAGATGCAGTCAGTTGGTGCAGCTTGATACAATCCTTGCTGTTGTTTATGCCAAATTGTTCCCTCCATTTGCGCTTCAACGTGTCTTGAGTCGATAAGATGTCAGGCCCAGTTGGCACTAATTCTACTTCATGGCCACCCCTTGGCAACCCAAAGACGTCATGGACATCATCTTTTGTGAGCAAAAATCTGATACTTGAAGCCTCAAACATGTGGCCAGCAGCGTTGAACTGTCTCACCAAAGATGGCACTATGTCTAATGGGTTTGCGGAAACCTTTAGATCGAGTAACCCCCAAACCCAATCTCACGAACATCGGACAACTGACGATGGCCAAGTTTACTTATCAGGTCCACAAGACCATGAGGCCGACACTTCACAATCATTGACTGCGGCCTGCAAACATCAGACCACGTTAGACAGCATAACTATTTTACTGAATTGGAATAGTTATACTAAAACGTTGGAGTAACTGAGGTTGAAATAACTACTGTAATGACTTGGAATAGCTACAGTAATACCTTGGAATAACTAACATCAGCTAACACATAATTACAGTAATGCCTTGAAATAAGAAACGATAAAAATAAAAGACTTACAATTGTGGTGGTTTTGCTAATGCCCCACCATCTGTTTTAATTGTGACAGATGATTTTGACCGTTTCTTGGAAGGCTTTTCGGTCGCCTCATCTTTTGTTTCTATGGGACACTTCTTTTTCTTTTTAGAAATGAAGTTGGTTAGGACGTCTTTATCCTTGAGAATATGTTCCTTACTCTTTTGTGATGCCATAGAAAGGGGTCCAATCTAAACCAAAAACCAGGAAGGTAACAGAAGGTATGAGATTTGTATGAACTCGGAATTTGTTAAAACAGAAGGTAACTCAGTACATTACAGTTACGGTACTTTTGTTTTGTGACTAAAAGTCTGAAGAACAGACAGTAGCTCAATACATGTACACAGTCAGAGTACTGTGAAGACTTATGCAACAGATATAGTCAAGTTAGACAAAATCTTACGCATCATCATCGAACTCCCAAAAAAAACATTACTCTTGCCTCATGTTACAGTAGGATGATCGGAACAAATTCAGTAATTCCGCCTAGTACTTCTTTAGGTTCACTCACAAATACATCAAAAACAAACAAATATTGAAAGATCAAAAGAGTTGAACATATCCACTAGTAGAAAAAGGTGGAATTGCGTCTCCCCATTAGAGGCGTTTTAGGCAAGTAGCTACAAATAATTTAACTTTACTTTTAAGAAAAAATACTTGATTGAGTCACTTTTAGGGGATAAATTGCAATAAAAGTCAAAAAAATTAATATGAGGCGTCATCCCTTATTGACGCCTCACCATATTATAAAAAATGAACAACTGCTGCGTCAAGTTTGACGCCTCCCCCATATCCTTTATTATTTTAACTCTAATTTATTAAAAAAAGAAAATGAAAGCAGGCCAACCCACTCCCCCTTATTCAATTGGTTTATCCCCAAACCCTAACCTACAATGTCATCCCACTTCTCCCTCATCCCCGACAAAATCCCTCGACGAAATCCCGCCCCCGAAACTGCCGCAGGCTCACCGGAGTTCTGTGAACCTAGCCCCAGAAACTGCCGCTCGCTGCTCGCCGCTCGACGCTCGCCGTATTTCTGCTAGGCCGTCGGAGGTCTGTTAATTGCTCCGTCTATTTCTTCTTTCGCCTTTAATTGAAGCTCTTGTATTACTAATTGTTTGTTAGGGTTGAGGCGAGATATCGTGTTACTAATGACCATTTATGAGAGCACATCAATACATCATTGCCATATGTATGCTTCAGTAAATTGAAGCATTATTTGTATGCCTGAGTTGAGATATGATGACATAGAAATGAAAAAGGGTGACTGGCTATGTCAAAAGTATGTCAGTTTCTGTTAATAATATTGTTGTTGCCTGCCTTTGCTAGCGTTTATATCATATAGCCTTTAAGCATTTGCTTAACGAATTGTTCAAGCATCAAATTCACCTTTAGAGTATGTAAGTTGTTACTTCCTCTAGAAATAATGGGTTTATAGACCAATCTGGTTCCTATTTGGGAAGAGGTACTTCGACACTCTTAGATTTGTGTATATAAGAATTGCAGCACCATCACATATTCACATCCCCTCTTTCACGTGGGTTAGACCGATATGGACTTTTAGATTATCAGAATTATTAGGCTTTTACAGTTGCTGGGTAGAGGCAGCTTGTTTTGCTTATAAGTTTTTTCTCATGTTGTGTGCTTACAATCATTCCTCTGCATTCATTCCTCATTTTAGTGAGAGCTTTGATTCCGTCTAATTTCTAATTCTAATTCATGGGGTAAGAAAATTGATGAAGGTGTGATGGTTCTGTTGGGATTTTAATGGTTTTGTGGCGGTCCAAGTCGTGTATTAGGTGTTTTAATTGACTACGGAGTACTATATGACTATATTAACTTGAAAATAATGGTTGTAATTTGTGCACATATGACTACTTGATCTTACTTTGTATATCGTCTTAAAGATTAAAATGGGTTCTAATAAAACAGGTTCATATGACCACTTGAACTAACTCGTTTGCCCATTTTTGAAGTTAAAGACAAGAGAATCAACAACGCACTTAGGCAAGCATTATAACACTACCACAGATATAAAATTAACCTGACTAACTTAGCTCTACCCACTTTTACGAAAGTTTCTATAAGAAAGAGAAGATGGAGTATTCTCAAGGAGACATAAATAAAAGTACAATAGCTTTCAATTCATTTGCATTTCTTTTTGAGAAGTATAAAACCAAAGAGACTATAACATGATACATATTTTAGGCACACTTCTTAGCTTCTCCGATCAAATGTAGATTATTTTTGTGAGATCAATTCAAGACGGGAGGCCGATCCTCCTTCATAACTTGAATCTAAATTCTTGAGAGAATAAGGGGCGGTAAATATAGATGCACCATTGCTTTAAGAATCTAGAACAAACTCTTGCGAAATAAAAATAAAATTGAACCCAACCACATCTCACGAATCCTTGATAGTTGATGCTCAACTAACTTGAAGTGTCATGACTTTGATGAAAAAAAACAAAGGAACATGATTTTTGACAAGGCATACACTAAGTACAAAGTCATAGATGTATATTCAATAAAACAAAGACAAAGGAAGAGGGGACAAATTATACCAGTCAATAGGATATAAATTGGCTCGCTCCATTTGGTTTATCTAATAGAAATGCTGATTTATACTCTAGGGCGGCCTTCCACCCAGGTATGATTTGAAGAATCTATATTGGTAAAAATATGGCTGATTTTCATCGAGACAAGACCTGAAATCACATCAATATTGACACAAATGAGTGAACATATCTTCTCAGATGATTAAGCTACTTTAAACAAAATGTTGATTCACTGACTCAGTCAAGAAAAAGATACTCCATATATTGTACTCAGTAACCGAAAAAATTCAACACTACCTCAGATGAGGTTATTAGGTGAAATGAAAATTGTGCATATGCACAAAGGTTAAATTTCTATGGGTAGCCCAGTCCTGAGAGAAAAGTGTAGAGAAACAAGAGTGTTAATGAAGGACCAGAGAATTATGAGAGGTAGGATCAAATGGAAATGAGGTTTTACCCTTAGTTTAAGGGAAGACTTAAACAAACAATTAAAAAAAAGTATTACAATCACAAAAATAACTTACTATAAAACATTAATTGCAATCATGTCAAATATTCTTTGGATAATTCCTGTATATCACATCTGAACTAGATACATGATACTTCATACAAACTCACCAAGTAATGACCACAAAAATGACTGGTTACTTCTTTAGATAATTCATGGATATCAAATCATGCCAAGGGCTCTTGTTGGTAAAAGAATACTTCCACTTCAACTCATCCAGAGAGATCATCGGCGTGCTTCTTTAACCAGTCTGTCAAAGCTGGATTACTGGCCCAACTCTGAATCAGTTAATGCAAAGTAATGCAAATTAAGCAAAACCTGGCCAATTTGTTTCAAATCTAGCGAATGCAGCATCAAAACATAACAGCTATGTGAATCTATAGTGTTTAACAAATTAGGGTTTTATATATTTGATCTTTTTATTTGACTAAGGAATTGTGAAATCATGAAGCTCTAAACTTAGAAACTTAATTAGTAGGTTCACAGTAACTCGAAAAAAGCAAAAAGAAAAAAAATCGTCCGACAAATACTTACAAATCATATTCATTGTTATACAGATTTCTCCATTTTCAATAAGCAACAAGATTACAGAACACTGGTTAACTAATTGCTTTAGGAAAAAAAAATTAGTCACTGAAACATGCTCAACAACTCAATTAGTTATCAAATACTGAATAGAACAAAGTGAATTCATATCAAACCCACGCTCATCGATCCCATAGCTATAACTTACCTAAGTTGCAATAATCACGGAAAACCCTAATTACAATATGAAACAAATTAACGCACAATTGATTTCAGAAATGTAAAAACTCTAACTAAAAACCCATAAGCAGGATATCAATCATAAGTAAAAAAATACTCAAAAAACAATTGAGATATGGAGGTGGAAAAGAACGAGGACTTACGAATTTGCAATTCAGGAAGAGAAGAAGCTATGAATTAGAGGAAAAAGTGTGCGCAGGGGACTAAGAGAAAAACACGCAAGTGGCGCGGTTACCAGTTTAATAGGGATTTGAGATAAAATTCAAAGAGACCGGTTCTTTTTTGGTATAGTTTCTTATATTAATTTAAGAAATCAGTTTTTTTTAACCGGTTTCATATATTGTTTTAAGAAATCACTTTTGTTTTTTAACCAGTTTCTTAGCTAAAAGAAACCACTTAACTACCTCAGCTGGTTTCTTAGAAGGGGTTTCTTTTCCCCTTTTTGTAGTAGTGTCTATAACTAGAATTGTGACATAGAGCTCCGTTTTTGTAATTTTGTCTTATCATATATATATATATATATATTCGACCGATTTAAGACTAAGATGAATATATATACCACTTCATTTGATATTAATGTATCATTTAAGGACCTAATTGGTGTATTTTTAGCTTTCTATACATGTGATGGACCGCAATTGGATGTATGGTAAGCGTAATTTAAAGGAGTTTAAGAAGGGAGTGGAAGAATTTTGTAGAGTTGCGCTAGATTATGCCAAAAGTGCGGGCGATGAGGGTTTTTATTGCCCTTGTGTTGATTGCTCTAACGTGGAAATGCTTAACGATATAAGGTTGTTGAGGGAACACATTACTTGTCGTGGGTTTTGTCGTGGGTTTAGGATAAATTATCACATATGGATATGGCACGGTGAAGGAGGGGTTTACAAGGAAAATACCAATGTAAATGATCAGGTGAAGAAACATCCCGAGACCGTGGACCATGTAACGGAGACCAAAGACCTTACAGAAACCGAAGATGATATCTTATTTAGGGCCTTAAAGAAGTTCAAGATGAGTGGTGGTCATATGAAGATGAAAAGAATTTTGTTTACACTTTAATTCATAAAATCCGCAAATTTTTGAAATTATGAATATTTTCTGTTCTGTGGTAGTGTCCTCAACAAAGTGGAAGTGTGGACGATGGTTTGTTCGTCATGCGGTTCATGTACGATATAGTTAATCGTTGCTCAACTGCAAGTGACTTTGAAAAGGTAAGCAATTGGCCAGTTAATCATTCTAAGTTTTCTTTTAATCGTTCTTGCTTAACTCCATGATCCTTTCCCCAATCATCTCATCAATGCCAAGTTATTTGTTTATCCGAGTTGAGCCATTGTTACAAGGTAATTTTATAACATTGAAGGCATTTCAAAAGTAACCCTCCAACCTCCACAAATTAATCATTTTTATACGATAGGTTGATGCGGAGGAGATGCCATTGAGTATATGTTGGGATATATAGTACAAAAGATGGTTTCTTTGTAGTGGTCAAATTAGGTTTAATTTGTAGACATTCTTTGTAGTAAAATTGGAGTTTGTAGTGGTAAAATTAGGTTAAATTTGTAGGCATTGTTTGTAGCAGTAAATAAAATTTGTGAGGTGGGTGTTTGTTTAATTAGTTCATTGCAACCTCGTTGATAGGGCTGTTCAAAGGGCCAGAACCGGACCGACCCGGCCCGACCCGTCGTGGACCGTGGACCGGCTAGACCAAAGAAGACGACCCTTGGACCGGACCGCTAGCAGCCGAACCCGAACCTGGACCGACCCGTCGGTCCGGTCTGACCCGGTGGACCGACCGTTTGAACCTGCTGGGCCATTATCTTGTACTTGTGATCGAGTTGTGAAACTTGAATGTTTCATTTGTTTGTTGGGCCATTATTTTATAATACATTCCATAAATAAAATCAACTACAAGTCTACAATAAGGCAAATAGGCAATGATCATTTAACTTACAAATGAAAAAACTCAAAGTTATAAACTTATACGATTAATTTATAAAAGTCCCAAATAAAATGACGAAAATTTGAAAGTAACAATGTATTATAAGTGTATAACTATTATTATCTTAAACCAAGCAAAAGCATGTAAGCAACAAATATAAAATCCAAAATCTTCTCCTCATCAATGATTTGCAACATCCGGGGGATCGTCGTTGATTATCATCGTATTCTCCACCTCTAATAATAAAAAATATAAACAAGTTAATATGCAAAGTAACAACCTAAAAAGTTATTAAAAATTTAAAACAATATAGTAGTTTGATCTTATACCTTTTTCAACTTTTTCTAGCTCTTCCAATTTTTCCTCCACATCAATCCCGCTATCCCTTCTTGGGCGTATCCAATCTTGAGTACATATTAGTGCTTGGACAAGCTTTTAGTAGCCAAATCACAATGAACAAACAAAATTACAAATCACTTGTGTAAAGAGTTCAAGACCAAATAATAAATTAATAATATCCAAAAGCTTGATGGTAAGATGGTACCTTAGGAGTTAACGAACTTCTAAATGGTGTAAGATGACGTCGACCTGCGCTAAATGTCGATTCCGAGGCCACGGTAGAAATAGGCATTCCTAAAACATCACGGGCCAAACGTTCTAAAATAGGATATCTATGACCATTCAATTTCCACCATGTCAAAACGTCGCAATTTCTCTCATGTTCACCAAGCACCTCATTCAAATACCTATCAAATTCGGACTTGTCATATCCACCATCACCTCTTCGCAATCGAACTTGCATTTCAATGGATTTTTTGAAATCTAAATAATCTCCTTCTCCAAGGGTAGGACTAGTATCATGTGTAGAATCTTCATTTGGAGGAGTTAAAGAGCTATACAACCTTCTATACTCATCAAAAAGATCATTTGCCTTATTGTACACTTGCACTTTTAACTCTTCATCCTTAGGTGCCCCATATATACGAGTGAAAGCAAATTTCAACCCCATTAACTTCACCTTTGGATCAAGAATAGCACCCATGTAGATTAACACATTCATTTTATCCACATCCCCCCAATACTTGTCAAATTTCTTTCTCATGGCACACGCCATTTGTTTAAAACCCTCATCACTACTCTTGCTCCATTTATTCAATTGTTCAAGCACACGAGCAATAAAAAAGAAGCTAGAATTGCTTGTAACATACAATGAACCGGAAACTTGTTCCGTCAATGTTTTAAACTTTTTAAGAAACAGAACCAAAGATTCCACAACAGTCCAATCATTGTCACTAGGAGCACCAGAATTTTCAATTTCACTCTGAATAAGATTGCCATATTCATCTACAAACTCAACAGTTGAATCAACCTCATCACCTTGGGGGTTAACAGGAACATCAATATCACCAAATGCATCTTTATATTTCAAAGCAGTTTCCAACATTGTAAACGTAGAATTCCATCTAGTGGGACAATCAAGACTTAAGGACAACTGGCATTGTGTATACTTTTTAGCACATTGTTTGAAGTAATGTACTCTATTTGGAGAACTGTTAGCAAACTTAACAGCATACCTGACCTTGCTTATAGACTTCTTATTCATTTTCAATCCATCCCACACAATAAGGTTAATTATGTGAGCGACACATCTCATATGCAAGTAATCTCCCCTACCAATCAAATTTCGCTTCTTTTGAAGAAGTTTTTTCAATTCTACACAAGCCGTGTCATTAGAACTTGCATTGTCCACTGTCAAGGTGAATACCTTATCCTCCAACCCCCATGTTTTAAAGCAATCATCAAGAAGATTCGCAATATCTTTACCTTTATGACTATAGATGGGACAAAAGACAATTATCTTCTTATGCAAGTTCCACTCATTATCCACAAAATGGGCTGTTAGACACATATAATTGATTTTTTGAATGCTTGTCCATGTGTCGGTCGTAAATGACACTCTTTGGGACGACTTAAGAAGAAACTCAGTCAATTTCGTTTTCTCATTCAGGTGAAGTTTATACACATCACGAGCAATAGTAATGCGAGATGGAATATGAAACGAAGGAGCTACCTAAATCCCTCTTTCTCAACAGCACGAAATGGATACTCATCCATGATGATAAAATAAACTGCAGCTTCCCTAACCTTATTTAGGTCCAAAGTCCAACCCTTCAATGTACCTTCCTCGTCATTAGCCATTCGATCAAATACTAGCTCAGTTTGTTTCATTTTTGACTTATTATTTGAAGAATCTGGATTAGACGGGCATACATTCCAATGGTTTTTAATGTTTTTTTAGCCATTTGTTGCTCCGTCGGACGCAAAATTTTTATTATCACAATATATGCATTCAGACCTTTGCTTACCATGCTCGTCCAAGTAATCTCGAAAATGGATCCAGTATGATGCTTTCCTTTTGATGGTGTTATAATTCCGACCTTCAATTGGAGGCCGAGGCGGTAACAAAGATTTTGTTTTGTCAACATGTTTCTCTTGGATATCATCGTCACTTATATATGTTGCACCATTTCCATCTTCGAAATTAGTGCGTGCTCGCTTATTTGTATGTTCGGTGCTAACCATCTACGAAGTAAAGATTAACAAAAAGTACCAAGTTAGTAATCAATCAATAATATTAATATATTATTAATAGGAAATAAACAAATAAAGTATCAATAGTCAATAGTCAATAGTCAATACTACCAAGCATGAAGTTCCAAACAAATACTCAAACTCAACTGTACAGTAGTACAGTACATCCGGAGTCCGGACAGCCCAAATGCCCAATTCACAAACACAAAGTCACAAACTAGTAAACCACAGTCCCCAACTCCCCAGTCCCCACCGCCCCACATACTGACATTACATACACCTCAAATTTTTTAATTCATAAATGATGACACTGACAGAGTGACAGACTCACAGACATGTGACGAACTGACTAATTGACTATACATCTATAAGGCTAAACTCAGTCACAAATTCACAATTTGCCTATCTTGCTTTCTCTACTCATTAGCTCTCTACTTTATCTTACTCCTTCTCCTATTATCCTTCATTCCTACTAATCTAATTACGAGTAGTACTTAGTAGTCTATTAATAATAAAACAGAGGAAGTCGAATAAGAACAGAGAAACAAAATCAAAAAGTCACGAATCGTATATGGAAAGCAGAGAAAGGCAGAAAGCAAAAAGATGAGGCAGAACAAGAGAAAGGCAGAGATCAAACGAATCAAAAAGTATGGAAATCAAACGAATTCTTATAATGACAATTCTTATAATGAATCGTATATCGGTATATGTATACAACAACAACAGAGATGAGGCAACAATGCGACATACAGCAGAGAAAGGATGAATCAATTACCTATGCGACTTGCCGACTTGGTGTCTTGGACTCTTGGTACTCTTGGACTCTTGGTGAACAAAGAAGATGCTGAGAAAATGAGAAAGGATGAATTAATTGAAACAAAGGGAAACGTATATGGAGGTATTTTATTAGGTATATTGGTATATCGGTAAGACGGTAATTGATAATTCAGTATATGAAGTAAAAGATAAATGTGAGTATATGTATATATATGTTTTCTTTGATTCTTTCAGTAATTTAGTTTAGGTAAACTTAATAAATAATTATACTAATTATATTTCATTCCTTAATATTAGGGAGTAGTTTAAGATATAAGGATTATTTTGTATCATTCAAATTTCAAAATCTCATATATTTCTCAATCAAGATCTTTGTTAATTCATAATTCTGGATTTCTGCTGATTCTGTTTCTGGTTCAGTGGTTCGCAAATCGCAGTCTTCGCATAATTTTTTTTTTTGAATTTCTGATCACAGCCGGTCCACACCGGGTTAGACCGGGTAAACCGCGGGTCTGGACCGGTGAAGACCGGGGACCGGATAACGCAAATTCTGAACCCGCCGACCGGACCTAAGGGCGGCCGGTCCGGTCCGGTCTAGACCAACCGGTCCGGGCAGGTCGGGTCCGCCGGTCCGGGTGGTTTGATGAACAGCCCTACTCGTTGATATTATAAGCTACCTACGATCTTTTTACATGAATATATGACTTTATTATCATATTTATGTGTTCAATCGATAATAATTCGTCGTTCTTGTGTGTTTTTAAGGTTTGGATCTTACAAAATGAGCAACCCTACACCTACGGTGAAGATGAGATGAATGAATTACGGGACAAGTGGGCTACGTACTTTACGAATCGTTGTTGTACTTGAAGTGAACTAGTTAATTGGAGCATTTTGGCATGACTTGTGTGGTTTAATTGAGGTTGGAATTGTATCCATGTCACTTTTTGGACGTGTGAATGTAGGTATGTAGATTTGGATGGATAGTTCAGGTAGACTAGTTAATTGGACCATTTTGGCATGACTTGTGTGATTTATTTGAGGTTGGAATTGTATCCATGCCACTTTTTGGACATGTGAATGTATGTATGCAGGTTTGGATGGATAATGTAAGAATTTTATTTGGTTTATTGAAATGCAAATGGTTGCTGTCGAAATTATTAAAAAATTATATATTTTTTGAATAAAATTAATATTGCTTGCGACATTTATTTGGAGTAGACTTTTCTAACGATCTAATTAAATATGTAAAATATGGTGATATTTGTGGCGTCGAATTGTAAATGATGCATCAAATTTTGGCTCTATTTGAGGCGTCATAAACCAAAAAAAGTCACTAAAAAGGTGTCATTAGAGGCGTTTTATACATAGAAGCCGCAAAATTTTCAGAGTATTTGAGGCGTCGTTTTTGGAAAAACGCCGCAAATAGTCCTCTATTTGGAAGTCACTTTAAAAAAATGCCGCAAATAGTCCACTATTTGAGGCTTCTAAATAACGCCGCACCATAATTTCCGATGTGCGGCCCCCCCGTATGAGGCATCATAAAAGATGCCTCTAATGGGGGTTTTATGGAGCCTCAAATCCATGTTTTTCTACTAGTGATCGTCAATTCAGTTACTGTAACAAAATTGCAGGTCAGATTATTTTGACAGGTTTGGTTTACTGAACTGTAAAAATTCACTGACAGTAGAAATGCAGGTTCTACTGTACTGTATATGTATATGCATTCACTGAACTGTAAAAATTCACTAACAGTGGGAAATGCATAATCGACACTCAGACAGATGTAACAGTTTCAGATGTTTGTTTTGACAGGAAGCGAGTTCAAAGGCTCAAGAGCTGCATATAGCGAAGAAGACATTCGATAAAATCAACGAGAACAGAAGAACGGCGGAGACATTGACATCGGAAGCAGAGGTAGAGCTTATTACAGCAAAGATCACAAATCGTCAATCCAACAACAATTGAAAGATCAAATCAACGAATTTCAGCAGAGAAGACAAGATAATCGAACAAAAAAAGCAAAATTCAAAGTAAAAAACAAAATTAATTAGACACGGGACTTTGGATGGAGTGATGTGGAGCATTACAATCAATCACAATGATTTCTTCATTATCATCAAAAGAGTTGAACATATTTCTTTATCAACTACTCAAGAATGACCTAATTGAAAACACATAGTTGCGAAATTGAAAACCTAATTTCAACGACAAACGCAAATTATCATCATATACTCGAAAATGACCTAATTGAATTCACTAATTCAAACAATGAAATCAAACACGTATCAGCAATCAAAACACACAAAATTGCAAAATTGAAATTCAACAGAATTAATTAATTAAACTTTGGGCGAAAAGCAGAGTGAAGAAAAGAAATTGAAGCAGTATACCGAAATTAGGGCGTAATGATGATGAAATTGAAGCATAGTCGAAGATTACAGAAGAAGCTGAAGAAAATGATGATGAATCGGTAGAAGAAGCTGAAGAGAATGAAGGTTGAAGATGAACCGTCACTTGCTTGCTGAAGAAGGAAGAGACGCAGTAGAGAGAGAAATACAAAATGAAGAGAGAGAAACAAAATTGCGTCTAACTAATGAATAGAGAAGGGTTTTGTGTGTTTACCAAGATCTAATCTAGACCCTTGATCAAGAATTAGATCAACGATCCAGATTATTAGGACGTTTACATCAAATTGGTGTGTTTATGCCAGATCCTAATTATATATATATATATATATATATATATATATATATATATATATATATATATATAGAGAGAGAGAGAGAGAGAGAGAGAGAGAAAGAGAGAGAGACAAGTTCAAATAAGGGCAACAACTATTTTAAGGGCATAAGGTCAAGTGTTAAAGTTACACAAAAAGTTCTTAAAGTTACACGAGATGAGTGATAAAGTTGCACTTTATCACTTGAAGTGATAAAAGAGCTGAATGTTATAGTTACATATCAATTTTAAACAAATGCAATTTTATCGTATGTCATCTGTAATAACTTTAATATACACTTACTGAAACATGTTGCCCTTATTTGAACCTACCTATACACACACACACACACACACACACACACACACACACACACACACACACACACACACACACACACACACACATGTTTAGTGTAATCCCCTAAAAATTCTAACGCGGTACAGTGGCGGAAACACTGTAGAGTCGGGACTATAACACGCTGTAACTATGTCTTAGTAAATTAAATTGGTAAAGTCAAACGTATGCCATACATAAAAATGGCTAAAATTTAAAACAATCCACAAAGAGGTTATACAATCCTTAAGACATACTCCCTCCGTTCCAATGAATTGTTTGCCTTTCATTTTGACATCAAGGGTAAGAAATCTAATGAGGAAGTGACATGTGGAGCAAAACTCATGAGAAGGGTCAAATTGCATATAAAACACATTCCTAAAATAGAAAGGCAAACAATTCATTGAGACGTCCCAATATGGAATAGGCAAACAATTCATTGGGACGGAGGGAGTAATTGTTAAAAAGATCAAGCAGGATCCAAGACTGCTCGCTAGCCCACACCCACCGGAAAACAAACACGTATACCTGCCATGTTAAAACATAACAGCCACAATCAGTGGGGAGCAACGCCAACGTTCTCCCAGCCGTATAACAGGACTTAAAAACAGTAATTACTAATATAGGAAAAATAGTAAAAATGGAAAACAGTAAAACATCATATTAAAATAAGCTTTAGCGTAAAACAAATTAATCAAAAGGATTTCCGAAGAAACATAAAAAATATTTGCCAACCTGCAAACCAATTTATATCGATAATAAATAAAATAATCAAAATGGCGTTATGGATATTCGATCAGTGTGCACAAGGCTAGACTTTCACTAGGGATATACTAAAAACTAGCTTCGAGAACTCAGACACCAACTTCACACGCAGCGAAGATCCAAGGTCTCTAACTAGGCAACTCAACCATAATAGGACGTCGACTTATCATGCGAGGTCCTAGCTTAAGTAATATACACCCCTCCTGGATACCAAATGTATCCAGTTCAACTGACGGCGACTAACACGATGCGATATCTAGCTTAAGGGCACAATGCACATATACTCCTGGACACCAAATGTATCCAGTTCAACAACCAATGCATCCCAAATGGATACACCAGCCTTATAGTTGATGGCAAAACAGTACATCCTAGACTGTATTACTCTAACCCCACACTTGTCCTTATTCCATAACTCCAAAACAAAGTCATTATCGATATATTTAAGAGATATGATCATTATAATGATAAGAGAACAAAAGAGAAAAAGGAATCACTTTCCAAAAGAGAAAACTTTCTATTTTAGGAAACTTCTATTTTTAGAAACTTTACTAAAAATAGCATTATATCAAAATAGTGAAAATATTAGTTCATACTAATACCACATTTTTAGTAAACGATATAGGTTTATAAAACTAATACTTTCGGCCTTAACGATATTAATTATTAAAGTAAGATCATTTGATTTTATGAAATTATTAAAATATCGTATAAGTGTTATAAGATGATTAAAAATGTCTTAAACATTTTAATATTACTAATTAGGGTGTTTTCAAAAGTTATAAAGCTAAAATTCCCTAATTATTATTAGCTTCGACAATAAAATTATAAATAGGATTTTACGACAAATGTCAAATTAAATCTTTTAACGTCTTTTATTTAATTAAACCATTGAATATATTTAGAATATGTTAAGGGATGATTTAAATCTTAAAGTTTCAGATTTAAATACTTTCAAAATTGCTGGAAAAATAATTCTTTTAGTTAATACGAAGCATTTAACGATAAATCACAATTTGTCCGAAAATCAATATTTATTAATTAAAGACTTTAATAAATAGTACAAAAATTACGTAAAATAGTTAAATTATATTTATGGACATTCTGTCCGGAAAAGAAAATTTCCAGAATTCTAAAAACTCGGTTTTTAAAGCGTTTACTCGTTAATCGTCCAATCTCGACAATAACGATTAATAAAAATAGAAATTACAAAACGATTTAAGTATTAATATCCAAAAATTATTATTACACTTTAAAATCCTGATTTTACAGAATATAAATTTTTCCAGATTTTTCCAAAACTCCAGATTTAACAAATTTCAACAAAACCGTCATTTAAACCCGTTTTTCGCAATTAACGATTTCATTAATAAACCTATCGTTCCTAACATTTTATTAAGGCACTAAAAATCATAAAAATACATTTTAATATGAAATCATCAGAATCAAAATTTTTTCCAGATTTAAACCAAAGACCAGAAATCGAGAATTTAAACAACAAACACGGTTTTTAACGATAAACGATGATTTAAAGTGATTAATTAATTCATCCACTTAACAATTCCGAAAATTTATGAAAAAATTCAGAAAATTCTATTTCACCAGAAAGTTTCACCACGTCAAAAATCATATTAAAATAAAATGTTTAAGTACTAGAACTAAAAATCGGCTTTTAATCGTTTTTGTCCGAAAACGGTAATAATTCAATAATCGATATCAAAAATACCAAATTATTAAAAATCATCAAAAACAACATTTTTCCAGAATATAAACATATATTACATGTTTAGGCCGATTATTACGATTTTACAAATTAATATAACAATTTAATCGTTAATCTCGTAAAAGCGATAAAAATATCGAAACATTCAAATTTTCAACTTTAAATATTTTTCCAGAATCCGTGACATACATATATTGCCAAAATAAAATATAAAAGTATATACATGCAAATACTCAATTAGAATCTTGAAATACCGAGTAACATCGACGTTACCTCTACTCCAAGTCTGAGTCGATAATATATTCGTCGGCTTCGGGATCATCCAAAAATCCTACCAAACACGGAAATCATGGCAGAAAAATACCATGAGAAAACTAATAAAAATCAAGGTAAGAATTGATCGAACACGACGTGGATTAATACCTTAACGAAGAGAACGGAAAGAGGATTATTTGACGATGAATTTGAGTCGATTAAGACTAGAATTGAAGCAAAATAATCCTAGGATGAAGAGAAAGTGCCACGGCCAAGAGAAGGTGATGATAGATCTTTTTTACTTGATGAATGAATAAGGTGTAGTATGGAAATTGATGGTTTTTTTCAAAATATAAATGAGAATAAACTTGTTGATGAAAACTATGTGATTTACACATAAAGTGGCTGGCCAAAAGGGTTGATGAAGGAGTATGAAAAGTCTTGACACTAATGCAACAATTGAATGAAATAAAAACTATCTTATGTTTACGTTTTAACGTGATAAAATGAAACGTTTAAATAAAACGTAATAAAACTTGTGACCAAGAGCTTAGTCGGTCCAAAATGTGAGAAAATGGTCTCAAATAATTTATAAGTTGATAAAAAGTATAATCGTAAAATAGTTAAAGGCATTTCAAAGTAATTCGAGTAAACCTCGCGTAAGAAAATAATTATTCGCGAAGCTTCGTAATAAAAATCATTAACAACTAATTTTTGTAAATAAAAATATTTACTAGTTGAAAATATTATAGAAACGTATTCAAACATTTTTAGGAAAAGGAATAACTCAAATCCAAGCTTAAAAATGTAAATTCGAAGAGAAATAGAATTCCTTGCGGAAAAATTAATTAGTTTACGAAGAAACCAAATAAATGGATTTAAATGGATTTAAATCTTTGAAATTAAAAATAAAAATTATTAAACTCAAAAATTAAAATAGAGCTTAGTAAAATGATGAAATATGAGACCAAAAGTGACAGGAGTTAAGACGGAGTCCTAACGGAAAAATAAAATAAAATAAAAACGCTTAGGAAAAATAGCGGGTGTTACATTTAGTAATTATACTAGTATAGATCTCATGCAATTGCATGGTTTCTTACTGAATAAGTGCATGAATGAACCAATAACTAAAATATTATTTCGTAGTAATTTATTGCATAATACTCCGTACAATTTTGGGTTGAATATGAAAATGTGTTATTAGTACTATTAGTATATTAGTATTAGATTTAAAGGTTGAAAGGGGATACATTTACTCTTTTGATTAATATAATTGATTGAGTACTCTTTGAAATAAATAACATCAAATACTCTTTCTATCTCGATCATTTGTTTGTTTTATATTATTTGTGAGAAGTATTTTAATCATCAAAGATAAACAAATGACCGAGACGGGGGAGTAATATTTAAATAAATATTTGTTTTTTTTAAAAATGTTTTTCATCTTCCATGATTTATGATAAAAAGTTATTCGTATAATTAGAGTTTTATAAATATTAACTAATAGATGATAGGTTTCCGTAATTATGTGTTTCCATAATTGAAAAGTAAGGTTTTGGAGGGAAAACATTTAATGAGAGGATAACATGTGTGCTAGAGTTATCCTTTTAGTATATAATAAGGGATTATTTATCTTTTCAAAAATTTTAATATATTTTCATTTTTAAAAATTTTAACTATTAATTATTTATTTTAATATATTTACGTTATATATATATATAATAATAATAATAATAATAATAATAATAATAATAATAATAATAATAATAATAACAACAACAATAACAATAATAATAATAATAATAAGAAGAAGAAGAAGAAGAAGAAGAAGAAGAAGAAGAAGAAGAACAAGAACAACAAGAACAACAACAACAATGACAACAACAACAACAATGACAACAACAACAACAATGACAACAACAATAACAATAACAATAACAATAACAATAACAATAACAATAACAATAACAATAACAATAACAATAACAATAACAATAACAATAACAATAACAATAACAATAACAATAACAATAACAATAACAATAACAATAACAATAACAATAACAATAACAATAACAATAACAATAACAATAATAATAATAATAATAATAATAATAATAATAACGGCTCCCTTATCATTGTTCAGCGTGTGGGAAGCTGGGAAATCTTAAGTCATCTTGCAAATGGGAAAAAAAGAAGTTGCAAGTTATCTCTAAGGCACCTACAACTCGTTACACTCCGAAGAAAGTTGACCCTCAGAGGGGAGGTGGTACCTCAGCAAGGGAAGGATGTGGAGCCTCCTATCCTTGCAGTAATGCACCGTGGAATCTCTGAGGAAGAGTCTGCTGGAGGCCTCTGTGTCACTGGCTCAGGACCCCAGCCACTAGGCGCTTCTGAGGTGGGAGACCAAGCAGTGGACCAGGGGGATTCAGTTATGACTGATCCTGGATCCATTGCTGGCTTCACTCCTGCTCATAGGCGCTCAGGATGTGGTGGGATAGGCCCCATGGTGACGGGCTCCGGTCCAGGCTACAATGGAGGATTGGGTTCTATTTTGGAAGTTGTTACACCGAATAGGTTTGAGGCTTTGCAGGTTTTAGAGGGTACTCAGGTTGATGACGATTTTGGGGCTCTTGATCCTTGGATGGAGGGAGCCATTCCTGACATGACATGATTATTGCTTCTTGGAATATTAGAGGTAGTAATGATCCCTTAAAACAAAATGTTATTTGCAATATTATTAGGGGTAGTGGTATTGATGTTTTGGGTCTTTTGGAAACTAGAGTTATGATTAATAAATCTAGTGGAGTTATTAATGGGAGATTTAGATTGTTTCAGGTTGCCTCTAATTACTCTTGCCACTATAATGGGAGAATTTGGGTTGTTTGGAATCCTGTTACTGTTAAGGTTGATATTTTGGCTATCCATACTCAGTTTATGCATTGTTTTATTCATCACTTTGGTACGGGGATTGATTGCTTTGTCACCTTTGTGTATGGAAAGAATGATGGGGCTGGGAGACTTGAGTTGTGGGAGGGGTTGCAGAATCTTAAGAATAAAGTGGACAATTGGTTGGTGATGATGGTTGATTTTAATATTGTTAGGAACATGGAGGAAAAGATTGGTGGATCTATTCCTGATGATGGTGAGATGGATGATTTTAATAATTGTATCATAGATGCTGGTTTGCAAGACTTAAGTGGACAGGGTTGTCCACTTGGACCATTAAGCAAGAGCCTGAACAGCGGGTTTGGAGCAAGTTGGACAGGGCTTTGATCAATACAGATTGGCTTAATAGTTTTCCTAATTCTTATGCTCATTTTATGGCTTCTGGAGTCTCTGATCATTCTTCGGTTCTCGTGAACGCGGTCCAAGGGGTGATTATTGGGAGAAGACTTAGTTTTTTGAATTGTTGGGTTACGGACTTGTCTTATTGTGAGATATTACCAAAGCTTGGTCTAAGAGGGTTTATGGTAATGCTAGTTACAGGTTGTTTAGTAAAATGAAAAACGTGAAGCTAGCCTTGAAAGAGTTGCATTACAGGAAGTATTCTTGTATTGGTAGGAGGATTAAGGAAGCCAAACTAGAGTTGGAGATGTGCCAACAACAAATGCAATTGCAGCCTTTCTCTGTTGAGCTCATTGAAAAAGAGAGGAGACTGTATAATAGTTGGGTCGAGATTCAGAAAGTTGAAATTAGTATATTAAATCAAAGAACCAAAATGGCTAATATAGCACTTTCTGATTCTGTGTAACACCCCCATTTACGTAGGAGCCTTACCAGACATTCCCAAGTAAATAAGGACGCTACCATCTCGGTTCCCCGAGGTAGTAGCTCATTACAATACAATATGGAATGCCAAACCGGCCACATGATTTAAACATTACAACTCATTAACTATTACAACTCTGGTTATACAGCGAAAGCTACACCTTCTATAAAAACGGGAATGCCTATGCATTCACCCGTACTACGTCTGGACTCATAAGTCGCGCTCACCCCAATTCCGTACATGTATCCCAGCATCCAAACACATCATAATATACATAACCTGCATTATAGACTGCTTCCCAATTAATCGGAAATATCAATTGGATCATCATAGACACGTCAGACATACACACCAGGTCAGTTTACGATAACATTAAATAACATTAGTACAACCAACATCACAAACATCAGTATCAGTATCATCATCGTCATCATCATCATCATCATCATCATTCTTATTATCTATCGCGACCGCAGTCACGCCCTATCACTCCGAGTGTGCACACCCCTCCTAGGCTCTCCTAGGAGGAAACATCAGGGAAGGTCCCGAGATCAACCGGGCCTAGCTAGTCCTAGCTAGCTTCTCTCAATAGGCACACAGCCACAATCTCAATAGGCACACAGCCGAATTTTCAATATCACCATTATACCATTACATATCATACCACATGCATACATAAAACGTAAATTAAGTAAGGATAACCTTACCTCGAGATGCGTGTCCATAAGCAATAAATCATTCTCAAAGATAACGACGATAAACCCACAAATACTCCTTGTGTCAACGGGCAACCACAATGACAGCTAAACAACAACGAACACTCCAAGCAATCATGACAACACGACCCATAAAGAAGAAGTCCACGATCACGATGAACAGCCAACCAACAACTACATTTGCTCACTACGACGTAACCGCAATCATGTTGAATGAAAGGACACACATCAACGCAGTTCAGTCCGAAACGACCTACTACAATCTTCTTGGCCAAAGTAATAACATACATCCCAGACCAGATCGAACGACAACCCTTCGACCAAAATTCATACAACGTGTACAACCACCAATCACATTGTCCCGAGACCACCACGCACGACCAATAACCGAAAACAGAGGTGCGGCCAAGACAGATAAACAGAGAAGTGTGAGCGACACGGCCTGACACGGAAAACACGGGTTTAAAGACGGTTGACAAGGGGAGGATGGAGGGATTTCGGACTCCGGCTAAACCCGAATGACGACGCTTAGATGCTAGCGGTAGATGACGGTTAAGGATACCATATTGGGAAGTGATGTGGGTCGATAAGGGTAGTTTGATCAATTACGGTCGACTCAGTGATGGTGATGATCAAGTTGTTAATGGCCATGGATGGTAGAATTGTTGTTGATGATGATAAGTATTACGATGAAGAGGAAGAAACAAAAGAGGTTGGTGTGCGTGAAGGTTACCGGTTGTTGAAGAAAACCAAAAGAGGTGGAGGCTGCCAAACTTGATTTATGAAAACTAAGGGTGAGGTTAATAGGTTATACGTGAGTAACGGTGAGCTATTTGCTTTATTATTATTATTATCATTGTTATCATTGCGTATTATTATTATAGGTCGGGATAAGTTGAGCTCGGGAATGAATTTTATTCACAATTACATAGAACGAGACTTACTAGACTTTATCCGGGTTTGACTCGACTTAACTCGGGCTTGACCTCTATATAAATGACGGGTATTACAATCTACCCTCCTTATAAGAAACTTCGTCCCGAAGTTCACCACCCACTTAACATATCCGATCTCATGCATGCTTCCAACGTGAACGGTCACCATTGCTAATATGGTCATAGTAACTAAAATCACTTAGAGTAAGCAAACGAGGTATTACATTCTACCCTCCTTATAAGAACTTCGCCCCGAAGTTCACTGATCTTAGTCTTACTCCACCCAACACATCTAGTATATTATGACACTATATCTTGACACTGACAAGGTCACTCTTTTCTTGAACCTAGTATATAACACGTTATTCAATTATTATAGGATATCACTGTAAACTTTTCTAACGAATATACATGTAAGCCCTCACCAGGGGTAAGTAAGTCGGTAATATGCACGATCAATTCACGCGCTATCAACAATGTTCCTCAACTCATTTTTGATATACATCACATCACATCACTTGATGGTCATTTCACGACCTCCAAATCTTTTGGCATCATGAATAACACAATAAGTCGTTCATTTTTCAACTATATTTCTCAACTTACACACATATTAAGTGGTCGCGAGGGGTTTCTATCCCCGCTTTCCTCCACATTTCACAACATAAATTCTCTTTTTAGTAACACCTGCAGGAAGCATCACTCAGATTGTCCTCATGGTTTGACATAAATACCAACAGAATATTTGTATACTCATTCTCATATGTCATACTTCACATAATTTAAGCTAACAGGCTGCTTATTAGTACTGATGTGTTTATTCTTGTTATACTTGTCATGACTCAATTGATCACATGCTAGCATGCCACACGTAATACACTTCTAACATTACATAATTATGCGAGCTCTCACTCTGAGTCACTCTTACATATATGAACACCTCGATTATCACGCAAGTAAAACAGTTAGTTCACACAAAGACGATTTGCCCACACTTAGGGCCTGATAACATGTGAAATTCTATTTTGTTGCATGGACTCAGGAATGTGATGTTACTACCCTGTATCATAACCTGACCTCCTGACATCGACACATATGTGATGACATGACAAATTCACAGATATACCTTGGACACTCTTACTATTCTTACTATTCATTATTCCAAATCCTTGCATTATCACTGTACCTAAAATTCTTCTTTAATGGATTTTAATATCGTGACTCTCTTTTCACCCCGTTGATATTATTACTTTGTTTTTATGTTGTTAGGCTCATTAACAACCATAATTGTGACATTCTAACAAGTAATTTAAACGACACTGTATTCTCATAATACCTCCTCATTCTATCTCACGATTTTTTTTAGACACATACTCCCAGTCTTTATTACGATAACTTGTTAACAGAGTTGTTTCTTTAACAGGTTCGGACTCACATGCATACATATGTACTGGAAAAAAAGTGTGTATAAAGAGGGAATATAATCATCACAGCAAGGCAACAATACAAGTACAAAACTGAACACTCCCAGATGACCGCGTTAACAACTTCAGACCTTGAGACAATTAACAGGTGGGCATTTATTCCTCGTAATTGTACTGTAACAACTTAACAGATAGTTCACCACATTATATGTTGGCATAAGTTTTAAATTTAGACACTAACAAATGACTTAAGACCAACAATCAACACATAGACATTATAACATTCATTCATCGAGACATATGTTACTCATCGACCAATAAGGACGGGGACTCATCACGGATGTACAAGATTAATTAAAACCAACATTTGACTTGTTCACCAAACATGTCCAAATTCTTTACATAATTACGACCAAAATCTGAAAATTAATGTCATGTTTAACTGTACATAAGTTGAGTACTCGGTTTGTTGTTTGATGAATTGACCTTTTCTAACTTCTCATTGGAACGACTTCCACTTATTGGATGCATGTAGCGATTTTTTTTATCACATAAGTGACTTATGACCATGACAAATTTATCAGACAACAACACATCTTATCCGTAAGATCCACGTTAAGGCAATTATGCAACATGAATCAGTATGAATTCTTGTGACCCGAATTTACTCCGAATTCTTCATCACCATATAAGTATAACTTTATTACACCATATGATAAGGTAGACACTTTCACATTATTGCATTCATTTGAACAAGGCGAAACAATGATTATTCAATGGATTTAGAGACGTTTTTAGGACATTGCAGTCATGATAAAAAAAAATTAAATTATCGTACTCACCATGGGGTTAAATTTGAAAGACACCCCTACAACTTTCTATTTAAAACTATTTTCAAATTTCAAATGTAACGGTGATTTGCAAAAAAATCATTTTCATGGACTTGCAGATTTTGACATTGAAAAAGTTTCGACTGATATAACGAGTTTCAAATCATATTTTTAAGCAAAACTAAATTCCAACATTATTTAAACTCTTCAAGATGATCTCGGTAAAAGTTCCCAAAGATAATTTAATCTCAAAGTAAGGTTTATAATGGAAACTTGACACCAGAAAATAGGTTGAAGTATTTGGATTTAGATCACGAAATTTTACAATGAAGAACTAGACTTAAAATAAACATGAGTCTCTTTCCAAACTTTTGTGAAATAGGTACTGTAAACAGGTGGAACAATTCAGTAACATGTTATTCATGTTAACAAAAGGTGTTTTAAGTTGTTCTGATATTATCTTGACACAGTTAGCAAACATGTTTATTTAGGCCATCAAACAGAACTTAGTAAACACATTATTCAGGTTACATGAAGTGTTGTAAATGTGTATGTCATCAAGTTAATACAGGTTTTATAAAAATACTCAGTTAAACTTTCAAAAATAGGAATCAACAACACGTTACGACTTAACCTATCACATTGACATGGAAGCATATAAACTCATAACGAAACGCAAATATCCAAGTGTCTTTGACAGAAATTGATATTAATGATTATGACACCACATATATATCATTTAAATAAACGTTACACTCTAATTCAAGTAATAAACAGATTTTGATTTCACACTTTATCTTGTCAATCACACATTGTATTAATCAGGGTGAAATAGAAACGACGCATTTATATATACATTGTTGCTCCCTATAATACAAACTCATCGACATAATTCCCATACATTTTCAAGAGACGATTAACAGACAAGTTCATTTACGCCATTACGAGAGAAAGGTGAGTACAATTAAGGACGCCACTCAAATCAATATAAAGCAAATCAATCAGATTAACTCGAAATGGACCACAAGTATTCTTACATTGTTCGACTATTAGTCTCATTGACTCATACTTGATTCACATGCAACAAAGCTCAATTAACACGTCACGGCATCATTAAACTTCTAGATGCCGATCCTAGTTAACATGAAGGCAGCTTGTACATTACATTGGCAAGGAAACATATAATACTCGAAACAAAATGCAAGTATTCAGGTACTTTTGAATAACATTCACATTACGACACACTTAAACCACGTAAGTTATCGACTCTCTTAACATTTGACAATACTCATACCACATTAGTCATCGAGCTCTTTAAATAACGTGAAACTGTAGAAGTATACTGCTTAAACGAGACAATACCCAGAGTACCCTTATCGACACCTCGTTCACATAACACGAAGGTAGTGCTACCTTACTACATCGTCAAGACCGACACCGGGTATCATAAATCAACTAATCAGAACCCGTCTATCGCGCACGACACTACCACGTACAAACAACTTGACATTGCACCTAACTTTATTACTAACCATGGCTATGACCTGTCTCCTACCCAACGATGATCAACTCATGCAGTGAACTTAGGTACTTTAACCTATACCTCATATAACATCGTACTAAATACTATACCATGATAATACTGTATCTACGTACTATCACACATCATCTCATGCAGTCCACTACATCATATGCGTCAAACCGCACAGCTAATTATCACAAGAAATTATCACCACATTCATAGCATCACAACGTATACCACCTATTGTACCCCATCTCATTTCTCGCACGCTGTTACCGGATCAGATCAAGAAGGCCGGGGGTTGGTATAAGGACGTCTCCTTAACCAGATATTTTAAATGGCTCCAAATGATGTATAACCGGGGTTCATTTTATTTTCCTAGGTTCATTTATTTTTAGGCTTCAGAATCGAACTGCTCTGATACCACTTTCTAACACCCCCATTTACGTAGGAGCTTTACCAGACATTCCCAAGTAAATAAGGACATTACCATCTCGGATCCCCAAGGTAGTAGCTCATTACAATACAATATGGAATGCCAAACCGGCCACATGATTTAAACATTACAACTCATTAACTATTACAACTCTGGCTATACAGCGAAAGCTACACCTTTTATAAAAACGGGAATGCCTATGCATTCACCCGTACTACGTCTAGACTCATAAGTCGCGCTCACCCCAATTCCTTACATGTATCCCAGCATCCAAACACATCATAATATACATAAACTGCATTATAGACTGCTCCCCAATTAATCGAAAATATCAATCGGATCATCATAGACACGTCAGACATACACACCAGGTCAGTTTACGACAACATTAGATAACATTAGTACAACCAACATCAGAAACATCAGTATCAGTATCATCATCATCATCATCATTCTTATTATCTATCGCGACCGCAGTCACGCCCTATCAGTCCGAGTGTGCACACCCCTCCTAGGCTCTCCTAGGAGGAAACATCAGGGAAGGTCCCGAGATCAACCGGGCCTAGCTAGTGCTAGCTAGCTTCTCTCAATAGGCACACAGCCGAATTTTCAATATCACCATTATACCATTAAATATCATACCACATGCATACATAAAACGTAAATTAAGTAAGGATAACCTTACCTCGAGATGCGTGTCCACAAGCAATAAATCATTCTTAAAGATAACGACGATAAACCCACAAATACTCCTTGTGTCAACGGGCAACCACAATGACAATTGAAAAACAATGAACACTCCAAGCAGTCATGACAACACGACCCATAAACAAGACGTCCACGATCACGATGAACAGCCAACCAACAACTACATTTGCTCACTACGACGTAACCGCAATCATGTTGAATGAAAGGACACACATCAACGCAGTTCAGTCCGAAACGACCTACTACAATCTTCTTGGCCAAAGTAATAACATACGTCCCAGACCAGATCGAACGACAACCCTACGACCAAAATTCATACAACGTGTACAGCCACCAATCACATTGTCCCGAGACCACCACGCACGACCAATAACCAAAAACAGAGGCGCGGCCAAGACAGATAAACAGAGAAGTGTGAGCGACACGGCCTGACACGAAAAACACGGGTTTAAAGACGGTTGACAAGGGGAGGATGGAGAGATGTCGGACTCCGGCTAAACCCGGATGACGACGCCCAAATGCTAGCGGTAGATGACGGTTGAGGATACCATATCGGGAAGTGCTGTGGGTCGATAAGGGTAGTTTGATCAATTATGGTCGACTCAGTGATGGTGATGATCAAGTTATTAATGGCCATGGATGGTAGAATTGTTGTTGATGATGATAAGTATTACGATGAAGATGAAGAAACAAAAGAGGTTGGTGTGCGTGAAGGTTACCGATTGATGAAGAAAACCAAAAGAGGTGGAGGCTGCCAAACTTGATTTATGAAAACTAAGGGTGAGGTTAATAGGTTATACGTGAGTAACGGTGAGCTATTTGCTTTATTATTATTATTATCATTGTTATCATTTTGTATTATTATTATTATAGGTCGGGATAAGTTGAGCTCGGGAATGAATTTTATTCACAATTACATAGAACGAGACTTACTAGACTTTATCCGGGTTTGACTCGACTTAACTCGGGCTTGACCTCTATATAAATGACGGGTATTACAATCTACCCTCCTTATAAAAAACTTCGTCCCAAAGTTCACCGCCCACTTAACATATCCAATCTCATGCTTCCAACGTGAACGGTCATCATTGCTAATATGGTCATAGTAACTAAAATCACTCAGAGTAAGTGAACGGGGTATTACATTCTGGAACGGCGTTTTTCCATGCGAAAGTTAAGGAAAGGCGTCTACAGCAGGTCATTGGAGTGATTATTGATCATAAGGGAATGGAAAGACAAGGTTATGTTGAGGTGTCCAATCAAAGGGTTTGTAGAGCATTATGAATCTCTTCTTGGTACTAAGGTGGATGTTGAATCCATTGATCCTGAATTATTTTCTTTTGGTCCTAAGGTAAAGGAGGAGGATTGGGAGAGATTACTGATGATGCCTGAGGAGAATGAGATTAAATCAGTTTTGTTCTCTATGGGGTCCGGGAAAAGTCCTGGGCCTGATGGGTTTCCTGCTGGCTTTTTCAAGTCTTCTTGGGAGGTGGTTAGGGAGGACTTCTGTCTGGCTGTTCGAGAATTCTTCCTCAAATCAAAGATGATTAAACAGGCTAATTCTACCCTTATTGCTTTAATCCCTAAGAAGAAAACATGTTCTACTGTTCTGGACTTTAGACCATTATCATGATGTTCAGTGTTGTATAAAGTCGTCAGTAAGCTTATTGTTAATGGGATGAAGATGGTGATTGATAGCCTTATAGGTGGGGAGCAGGGGGCTTTCCTTCATGGGAGATGTCTACAGGATAACATAGCTTTGTCTCAAACATTGATCAAAGGGTATAAGAGGAAAAATTTAACTCCTCGATGTTTAATGAAGATTGACTTGAGGAAAGCTTTTGATTCTGTTCAATGGAAATTCATAGGTGAGATGTTGAGAGGTCTTAACTTTCCTCCAAGGTTCATAGGATGGATCTTGGAATGCAATCAAGGATCGTGGTTTTCCCTTAAAATTAATGGTTTCGTGCAAGGTTTTTTTTAAGGAAAAGGGGGAGTTAGGCAAGGGGATCCATTATCTCCTTATATTTTTGTTTTGGGTATGGAGATGTTATCAAGAAGATTGAGGCATATTAGCTATATGTTTCAGGTTTCCTTTCACCCAAAATGTAGGCAATTGCACCTTAACCACTTGGTTTTTGCGGATGATTTAATGGTTTTTGTAAGGGGAGATGTTCCTTCTATGTATGCTGTGGTTAGTACTCTGGAAGAGTTTGGTAATGAAGTTGGTTAAGAGCCAACAAGGATAAGACCGAGATATATTTTGGAGGAGTGAGTTTGGTTATAAAAGAGCAAATTCTCCATGTGACTGGATTCAAGGAAGGAGTGTTTCCTTGCAAGTATCTTGGTATGCCTTTGAATTATATTACTAATAGGAAAGAACAATATAGTACTCTGTTGTCTAAGATCTAAGAGCAAGTTGGAGGTTGGTCGAGGCATTGTTTGTCTTTTGCTGGCAGAATTCAATTATTAAATTCTGTTATCATAAGCATTATGAGCTTTTGGTCTAGTAATACTCTTCTTCCTGGGAATGTTATGGAGAGTATTATAAGACTTTGTAGAAACTTTTTCTGGACAGGTTCGGAGCAGAGGAGAGGCATGGTTCTTAAGATTTGAGAGAGCATTTGTACTCCTTGGGAGGAAGGAGGGTTTGGTATTAGAGACTTCAAAAGCTTGGAATAGGGCTTTATGGTGCAGAAGCTTTGGAGATTTATGCAGGGGAAGGATGACTTTTGGACTGTTTGGAATAAGAAGTATGTGCTTGGACCTCACACCATATGGGAGATCCACAAGAAGGATAGGTTCACGGGTACACTCAAGAGTATGCTTACAGTTCGAGACATCATGCTTGAAGCTGAAGGAGACAGGGACAAGGTGATTAACCTTCTCCAATCTTGGGCAATTAGTGATAAGTTCTGCGTTTCAAAGGTGTATGACTGGTTTCGCTTTAGAGGAATAAGGAAACGACGACTGAAGGATTTAGGGAGTCAATATGTTTTGCCTAGGCATGGAGTGATTGCTTCGCTGGCTTGTCAGCAGCAATTGGCTTCTGTGGATGTTCTGCAGAAACGAGGATTGCAGCTTGTTAACAGGTGCATTCTCTGTTGTAATGCTATGAAATCACATTCCCATTTATTCTTCAGGTGTCCATTTGCTGCGGAAGTTTGGACAAGTCTCAAGAACTGGATGGATGTTAGAGGAAGGAGCAACAATTTTTTAATGGAAGCGAAATGGTGCGCAGCTCGAAGGAACAGAAAGCATTGGAAAGTAAGGTGGTTCATTGCTTGTCTTGTTGGTGCGGCTTACTACATTTAGGGGGAGCGAAATAGCAGATTATTTGATGCTAATAACAGATCTTCGGAAGTCATTATCAAGCTTATTAAGTTCGATATTTTTGTTAGACTAAAACATGAGCGTATAGATCTAAATTTGTATAGGTTATAACTGTTTGTAGCTTCGTTTCATAGGGGGTATTATTTGTAAGTCAGGCTTCTTTTATTCCCTTTTGGATGAATAAAATGAGTCATAAATTCTTGCAAAAAAATAATAATAATAGATTAAAATTTTTAAAAAGCACAAAAATGTAATCATATTAAATAATTGTACATTTCAAATTAATTGAAAATATATTAACAATATTATATAAATATTTTCAAGAAAATGAAAAAAGCAAAATAAAAACAAAAATAAAAAGTTTCCAAAATCGGGTTAACTAGACTAAGGTTAACAATTAACCAAAGATGCAAAATTACTAACCTAACCCTCGACTAATCAACTTAGGTTTGACACGTGGCGCGATATGGTTCGCTGTGTATGAAAATTTCATACACCGCGTGTAAGTGTATCATCTTCCTTTCTCTTATGTGTGAAGCTCCATGGAGATTACTTGAGGATCTTAAGTTGAAACAAAAATAAATATTTCAAACAAACATTGTCATAGATTAGTCATAGCAATATCTCATTATCTCTTAATCTCAAAACATGAATTCATCTTTCCTCAATTTTCCATATATAGGACACCTATAATGTGTAGAAAATCATTAATCTATGAAATTTGAAACAAATCTTACATGTTTTAAGTTATGTTAATAACTCACCATCTACTAATACCGATACACAAATTGAACACTTTTCATCTTTTCTCAAATTTGAGTTCATTAATAAATTGATTGAAGTCAAAACATGAAGCAAGGGGTAATTTTTTTGCATTAAAAAAGGAGTAATTGTTAGTAAACTTGATAAAATGATTTTATGGAATGATATTTGATGGGAATTAGAAAAAGTGATATGTGAGTGTTTTTAATTTATTTTACTTTTTCTTTTGTTTTTGGTCTAGAGAAAAACGCACTATGTTGCAGTTGAGAATCGAACCTCCAACCTTTTAGTCGGGGTAAGGTAGCTTTAACCACTTGAGCTCATTTATTTTACAATTGACAATACGAAAGTGTGATACACAGATGCCTATTTAGCTTTGCAAGTCAGGTCACATCCATCGACAATCCGATATTACAAGTCTTTCATCCATATTACTGATCTAAATACTTGTAGGATATAAAGTGATATTTTATAAATATAATTATAAACTTTAAAACTTTGTGGATACACGTAAATTTTTTTAAATTACAAATTATTTTAACAAGAGATTGATGCACAAATGGACAATTGTTTAGGAAGAAGAACGTGCACAATACAAGTATTATGATCGTGATTAGTAGCTTGAATGAATGATTAAGAGGTTAGTACGTGACATCATTTTGTTTTTGAAAAAGTTAATATAAGGTTTAGATTGGAAGTAAGAGGGCATTCAATTAAAATAACAATAGAATATTACTTAGATTTACTTTTCTATGATTTGATAAGGCTTGTCTGAAATTTATATTTTTATACTACAAGTTTATTTAAAAATAAGGTAGTTCTTTGCAAAACAATAAAAACAAAAGGTAATTTTTCATAAAATAGTAAAACAAAAATTAGTTTCCAAAAATTAAATTTAGGTAATTTTTACAAAAAAAATTGTGAATAAAAGGTATTGAAAGTCAAAAATAAAATAAAAGGAATGACAAAAAAAAATTAAAAAATAAAATAAAAGGAAAGACAAAAAAAAACTTAAAAAATAAAATAAAATTGTGATCTGCGCAGATAAAAAACAATTCGAGTTGGTTAGATAGTGCGAGTGCGAAGGTGGAGAAGAGAAGAGAAGAGAAGGAGGGTATGGAGACAGCAGGAGAGTGGCTGGAGAAAGCACTGAATGAACTCTGCAAAAGGATTGATTCCGGATTGCACTTTGATGGCGATGTTATTTCTGGTCTTGTTTCTTATTGTGATCTTGCTCCTCCCCTTGATGCCAAAGAATACCTTGATGTATGTATGCATGAATGCCCTCTTCCCTCTTCTTTTTAAATTCCCAATTTCATCTCTTTTCTTTCTTTTTATGTCCAATTCTTTTTTATGTTCGATTGTTTTTTGTGTGATTTCATGTCAAATTGTAGTCTTTCAAGAATTTTTTGTGGGAAAAAAGGTTTATCGATTGTTCATGAAAAAAGGATTTCATGTCAAATTGATTTTTTGTTTGTTCATGGTCTTTTTATTTTATATTTTATTTTATCCTTCAATTTCCATTTTGAGTTGATATTGATGATGGGTTTTAGAGATTAGGTATCGATTGTTAGAAGGGATGATTTTAGAGATGTCTTCTAGTTCTGGTGATTGGGTATTACTCCCATTTTAGCGATTACGATCATATTGACTGTCAAGTGTCAACCACAATGATGTAAACAGAATTATAGAAGCTGCAAGTCGGAGAGAGTGAGATTGTACCTACTAAATGGTTCATGTCAAGAACCCAATGGAAGGTGTTGATTTGGGAGAAGGTGGAGATGTTGAGCGGAAAACTTCAGTTAGGAAATACTACTCCAGACATTGTTTTGCTTCACCTTAGTACCTACAGGGTGGGGGAGACAGGGGCCAACCAAAGATTTAAACTTTGCAGTGACGAAATCTACATAAAAAGGGTGACATATACTAACCACCAATGTAGTGTTGTAACGATACAAGCATATATTTTAGTAAGTCTCATGTCGGATACTCATAAGTCATTTAAGCCATTATAACTCAATGTTATTTAAGAGTTGGTTCAAGTCAGTACTTCGTATCTTTAAGATTTGTGTTCTTCCAATTGATGTATCCGACACTTCTGGTGTTGGGCTTATTTTCATTCTGAATGGATTACTAGAATGCGTGCTCTTTAGAATAGTAAAATGAGGAGGGAAGAAGAGGTTGAGATGGAGGGGAGTGGTTCACAGGGAAAGGAGCTGAACATCATGATAGAAAGGAAGCAGCTTTACGGTCTGATGGATATTCTTATTGTGGGCTTGCATTTACACTTACCCGGGGTCTTCTTTTTATTATCCAACTTGTTTCTTTTATGTCCTTTTTCTTTGTTTCTTTTGTTGAGCAGCTGAAATTCTCGTTTATTTCATGTGATATAGTACCAGGAAATTCTATGAATTGCCATTTCACGGTCTTCTGTTTTATGCTTAACTGTCCACTTCGTACTGTTACTAAAAGAAGGACTAACTATCCACTCTACGTTTTCTTTTAATTTGTTTGTAATATATTTTGGAGAATTAGAGCCTTAGTCCCAAAATATATTATCTTTTGGGACTAAGGCTATGATGATGTTGTTGTTGTATATTTTGGAGAATTATGACCTTATAATTGTTATTGGATGAGGACATGGAGTTGTGATACAAAGGAATTTTCTAATTATATTTGTATGTTGCTTGAGCTAAGGCCTGATAATGTGCAGCATGGTGGTGCTCGTGGTGTTATAAATAGAGCTCTTAATTTGCATTTATATTGATTACTGATGGAGATTATCCAACGCCCATATTTTGATTGCTACTTTACTTCAAGATGTTTTGACTTGTAGTATATGTGAATAGAAATGAATGGTACTTGACTGCTGATTATTTTTCAGAGAAGCATTGAGGTTAACAAATTCCTGTCCTTTTGATGTGTGGCTGTATTTTCTTGATGCTGGTGCAGCTACAGTTGTTGCATACTTGCATAGATTATTTCAAAGAGTCGTTTGCTTGTAACTGGGAAGATGTCTCTAAACCTCTCCATTGTTACTATGAAATAAGGGACGTTATTGGAATCATAATGACCTGAAAAGTTTTACAATTTAATTTTAATTTTCTGGTGTTTGCTGGCAGAACATCATTGGTGAGGAAACTGGAAAAACTGTCATAGCGGAATACCTGAGACGTAGAGGTTGTTCACCATCTCCTAATGTTGCGGCTGCTTCTTCGTCTTTGAAGCTCCAAGCATATGTCAAACCACACATGGATGAAACATTTGCGAATGGAGCTAAAAAACCATCTAAGCCACAAAAAGAGGCTTCATCATCTGGCAGCCAAAGCAATCATTCGAAATCAGAATCCACAGCATTAGGCAGCACACAACAAAGCAAATCTAGAAAGAAAAAGGGGGGGAAAGTTATTTCACTTGCAGAAGCTGCAAAGGGGTCTATTGTATATCAACAAGGGAAACCATGTTCTTGTCAGGCACGCCGACACAGGCTCATTAGTAATTGCTTATCTTGTGGTAAGATTGTGTGCGAGCAAGAAGGCGAGGGACCCTGCCAATTTTGTGGGGCTTTAGTGCTCAAGGAAGGTAGCAATTATGCTGGTTTGGAAGTTTCTGAAATACCACTCACAGAAGCTGAGGCAGCTGCCAATGCTTATGCCAAAAGACTTGTTGATTTTGATAGAAATGCGGCTGCTCGTACAAGTGTTATTGATGACCAAAGTGATTATTACGATGAAGGCAACAGCTGGTTGTCAATGGAGGTATTTAATACGCTAACCTCTGAGTCAATCTATTTTTAGTGTTTGCATTTGGGATATGTTTTCCATAGAAGCAGGACTAAGTTGAGTGAAGGTATTCATATAATCATATTGGGTTGGTTAGAGTGTAAAAGTGGTCAGTCAATCAGTAACATGATACATCTCAAGAAGCACCGAGGGTGAGCCTAAGTAGGTTTTGTAAACAAACAGCTGAGACGAACAAAAAAGAAAAACATACATAAAACGAGCTTGACAGAGGGAGTCATTTGAAACACTCCCATAGGAATTTAGGAACCCCATTTTGGAACCTCTGTTTTTCATTGATTTTCCTCTTTTTTTTGCAGGAGAAGGAACTATTGAGAAAGAAGCAAGAGGAAATTGAAGAAGCAGAAGTGGCAAATCGAAAAAAAGTAGTCGTTGCTTTTGACTTGGTTGGTCGTAGGGTATGTTGTTTTACCTCCTGGTTGGTTTAAGTACACAGTGATGCATCGACAAAGTTTCGATGCCCTATCAGCTCTCACATATTCACAGTGTCATTTATGTTCCTAATGCTTTATTATTCTTGAATTATGTGTATTATGAACTTGTTCTCATTTGTCTCCTGCAAGCTTTTGTTAGAAGCTTGGCCATTTCTTTAGAGGACAAAAATTCTTTGTTTTGATAGCAAATAGGGTTGAAGGAGATGGAGGAGAGATTCATTATTCACTGACTAGAGAAACCAAAATTCCTCCATTAATAACAAAGTTTCCAAAATGCCCGGGCTTCATTCCCGTCGTCTTCCTTTTCATCCCCTCCCTTCCCCATCGTCCTACTTTTGTAATCTAAACAAAGCCTATCTTGAGTAGGGTTCATGATAGGTATATAATTACTTTGGGTGGTATTCCATCAATAAAACCAACTTTAATTAATACGGGAATAAAACCAAGTATGAAACATATTATACGAAAATGAAATTGCCTCTTAAATGACCGGATGAAGTCGGTTTTTGTGGTCCCATACTAATAATAAACACCCATCTTCATCTTCTTCATTGCCCTAAATCAAATTCTTTCTCCTAAACCTACGTTTTAAATCAAACCAATTAAAAAAGAACACTAATTAGACACTTAAACCCCCAAATTAAACCAATAAGAAAACTCTAAGTTTACCCAGAAAAATCGAAAACCTAAGTTAAACCCAGAAAAATCGATTTGGGGAAATGAAAAGAAAACTCACCGTTGACATTGCCGAACCACAAGATTGAGGAATGAACTTGACAATACCCCTGAAAATTGATTTTCGACAAAATTGATGATAATCAATTATAAACACGGACGTAGAAAAGTCGGAGAAAGATAAACAAACAAAAGTTTCGTAAAAAATTACCTTCGACGAAGTGAGTGATGAAGTGATGAGGTGATGAAGTGATGAATTGATGAATTGACGATAAAGTGATGAAGATGAAGTGATTAGTTTGAAGTTTGAAGTTTGGGAATTAATGAAGTTAAAAGTGAATTAGTTACTTTACTGTCAGAGTGTCAGTAAACCTTGTATTAGTGGTAATATTGACGGGGGTAGGCGATAACACGTAAGCGTATTTCATTCTCGTATAATATGTCTCATACTTGGTTTTATTCTCGTATTAATTAAAGTTGGTTTTATTGATGCAATACCACCCAAAGTTGGTATTATTCCTGTTAAATAACCCTATAATTACAAAGCAAATTGGGTTAAAGAAAGGAAACGGGGTCATGATACGGAGTAACTATTTATAATGATTTAAAGAAAGTACAAGGGTTTATGATACAGAATAGTTATAAAGCAAATTGGGTTAGCAACTGTTTTCATCCTCCCTCGTGTATGATTAAAGACTGGCTAAGCTTGATATTGGAATGTTATAATCACATTGCAAACTTCTGACATTTGGGTGTGCACAGGTACTAATAAATGAGGATGATGTTTCTGAGCTTGAATCCGGGCTGAACATACTACGGCCACCTGAGGAGAAAGAAGTAAGTCGGGTGAAGCCAAATCCGAGCCTTCAAGTGCAGCCTATCTTCATTGATCCAGGTCCAATCGAAAGGCCTCACAAGGGAAAGGGCAGTGGCAAAGGGCTTAGCAAGGGATTGTGCTTGGAGATTAGTGGGAGGGTGCAACATGATAAAAACGAACTTAAGCGTTATGTTGACGACCATCTTGGTCCTCCTTCAGGAAATAATCACCTGGAAGGACATTCGTGGAATGGTGTTTCACGTATGGAAGACGATGCTGGATGCTCTGCATATTAGAAGGTGGTTGGGTTTTGTTTTGTTGTTCACCGAGTCAAATTATTGTGTCACTCTGTTACATTTGGAGAGATTGAATGTGCAATCATGCAGTGATGCTGCCAGTGCCAGTAGTCATTGCTTGCAAGTCCGAAACAATTCCAGAGTTTCACCCATGGTCCAGGTTGTTTTGTGCTCATTAGTTTACCCTCTTTGCTCGAGCGAGCGAGCTTGCATGGTTTGTGTTACCATCTGCCATAAGTTAAATGACCCGAATGACATTAAGCTAGAGAAATACAAGACAGATTATACGAGTGCACGCACTTTTCCGAGAAACTTACCCATAACATTTCAATGTTACTGTATATGTACTGATATTATCTTCACGGATAAGTCAATATACATCCATATAACTAATCGCTTCAAAGTTTAATTTTTTTTATGGGGGAAGCCGTAGCCACTACCTTTGATACGTTCTAGGGAAAACTCTTCAGCGATGTCGCCACTAAATCCCTACATATGTCAATAACGTTTGTACGTCGTCCCTTTACACTTCTTTTCCAAGCTGATAGGTGTACCTTGAGCAATCCTCATTTGTTCTTACACATTTAGTTTTTTAACACAAAATTGTCATTATTATTTTCGCAGTCGATTCATTAATAAATTTCGTGATTTATTGCGAGTGTTACACTAATTTTGATTTCATTTAATATCCGTTGACAGAATGAGAGTAGACGATATACACCATCGTTACGTGCGTATGGGGGACAGTGTGTTAATCAACCATCATTTACTGATTTTCATATCCATCTAATTAAAGAGCCAGTTATATTATGTAGGCCCTTCCTCTCCTATATGAATGGCCGATATTCAGCTCTTTGCTAACCACTTGTTACCAATTCGGGTGCCCCTTCTACCCAATTCTTTGCCTCCCTCGGACACCACATGTACATCAATTTTCTCTGCACTCTGCTTTGATTCTTGTTTCTAATGGGTACGTGAGTATGTCCGTTCCAAATTTATAACAGACAAATGTTTTATCCACGTCGATAGATAAGGACGAATATTTACTCTTCATAGACATATTATTTTTATTATATCTACTTATAAAATTATAGGTGTAATATTTAACTCGTCATAATTTATGACATATATAACCATCAAAATACAGACATATCCACCGCTACAAAATAGGGTCAGTTGCTTAAATGTCGTTGTTAGTATCCTACTTAACTAATTTAGTGTACATTTAAATTCCAAAAACCTCTCCTCCCCCCTCCCTCCCTCCCTCCCCTCCAAACCCTAAAAAAAAATCCCCCTCGGGGCTGCCATCTACCAATTCTGGTAGTGGTAAGCCTCAAATTTTAATCTTTATCGTTAATTCTTAATAGTCTATTTAGATTATAATAACTCTTGCCTCTCCTTTTTGGAGATTTGTCCCATCAATTGATGGGTTTGTTCCCATATTTTTTGTGGGTTTGTTCTCTCTTTTGGAGAGGTTCAAGAATTATGTGCAAGATCATGGGAGCAAAGAAATCTCTACGTATGGTGATACAATTGAGGTCAGATCTCGGTCTACTATTTGTCAAAATAGAGAAAGTTCATCCTTTTGAAGACTATATCATCAGATCCATAGATTCCTTCGCGAAAGGCTGTGTCAATCAACAGCGATATATAGAAGTCTATGCAGAAGCGTATTATTCGAATAACGAACTTTGTCTCAAGGATGTTCTTTATTTATGTTTTACAAATATGTATTCAGTTCAATTTGATATCGTTTGTAGATGCCGTATGATTTATTATTAATGAAATTGATCTGCACTTCAAACAAAAAAATTTAGTGTACATTTGTGCTACATGGATGACTTCCATGCCTCTACATTCTCCATATGACCATTAACCATGCATATTAGTTAATGGGCCCACTTTTCTTATTTGTCGTGAGTAGTAGGAAATTTGAAATACATATGAAACGCTCACAATTTATCTTTTACTCCCTCCGGTTTTTAATTTTCGTCCTATTGTGTTTAACACATAAATTAAAAAAAATTGATAAATTATTGATAAAGAGATAAATGATGATGAAATTTGGTGACTAGACACCAATGAGTCATCAAAGTGAAGGTAATATAATGTTAGTTTAATCAATTCAATGGCATAATGGGTAAATAATAAAAAAGTATAAGGATAACATGGTAATATATACATGACAAATAAGAAAAGTTAAGAAGTGGGGTAAAAAATAAAAACTTGTCAAATAAGGAATACGAGGCAAAAATAAAAAAACGGAGGGAGTAATAAACTTTTGCTCATTACTCGTAATAAATAGCGATATACTCCACATAACGATATGATGCTTAGATTTGAAGATAAGTCACCAAATCTAAGGCATTCTCTTGAGGCACGTAAATATTTGAAGAAACCGGTTTAACCCTTGATTGCCCTAAAGCTAGATGGTGGTTTACGTAGGCAATGTCCTACTGGGGTCGTTTGGTTCAAACAATAGGAATGGAATGAAATGCAGGGACGGTCCTGAACTTTCGGAGGCCCTAGGCAAAATATTGTAATTAGGCCCTCGAAATATAGTCATGATCGATTGTTTATCTAATTATACCATGTTAATGCTTTAATTTGTGTTCATTTGGAGACATAATTTGTTATTAATTACATGTTTACTTAAGAACAAATTTATCAATAACAGAGTGTTATGATTTCCGTATAATAATACAATTCTAGCTACTAGTGACAATATTTCATGAATAAGCCAAACTGGACCGTGATCATTTGGTATTGGGAGGTCATGCAGTAGTTATTATTTGGAGGCATTGTACTAATTTGAAGTTGTTTACAATATGTTAGATTTCATGTGTAATCCCCTAAAAATTCTAGCGCGATACAGTGGCGGAAACACTGTAGAGTTGGGATTAAAACACACTGACAAACGATATCTTATTAAAAGAAATGGTAAGTCAATACAAAGGCCTCTTTTTACAAAAGGGCTAAAAGTAAAAATCTTCAAATGGGTTTACAAATCCATAAATTACATGAATAGAGAAAGAGTAGGATCCACGCTACTCGCTAGCTCACACCCAAAAACCAGCAGCAAATACCTGTCATGTTATAAACATAACAGCCACGTCAGTGGGGAGTAACTCGGACGTTCTCCCAGCCATATTATATCATATGGAAAAATAATAGTATTACTATATCAAAATAATTAAAATGAGAAAACATTAAAAACGATATAATAAAATAAGTTCTCGGAGGAAACTTAAAACATTTGCAAACCTGCAAGTCAAAAATTCACTCGATAATATAATATTCAAAAATGGCATTATGGAAATTCGTTCAGTGTGCACAAGGCTAGACTTTCACTAGGATAATACTGGAAACTAGCTTCGAGAACTGTAGACTTAACTCATAACAGAATCCAGTCTCTAACTAGGCAACTCAACTATAACAGGACTGCGTGCAGCGAGGTCCTGGCTTAAGTAATGTACACCCCTCCTGGACACCAACCGTAATCCAGTTCAACCCGACGGCGACTTACACGATGCGATATCTAAGTTTAAGGTCAAAATATACACACTCCTGAACACAAACCATGCTCAGTTCAACGACCAATGTGTCTCAACATAGACACACCAGCTTTATAGTTGATGGCAAAAACGTACATCCCAGACTATATTACTCTAACCCCACACTTCTCTTTATTCCATAACTCCAAAACAAGCCATTATCGATATAGAGAATAAATAATCATTATAAATAACGTGAAGATAAAAGGGAATAAACATTTTATATTAAAAGGGGAAACTTTCTATAAATAGAAACTTACTAATTTAGAAACTTACTTAAAATAGAAAGTCTTATAGAAAATACGTAAGTTATTAAAATGAGTGAAATGTGTTAAAAATAGCATTTCTAACGAAATGAACCTTTTATTATTATTATCGTCGTTATCGTAACTTTAATATATTTCCAAGTTCGTTACTCAAAATATAAATAAAATATAATAAGTCAATGTATAATATTTTATAAATAATTAGGAAATCGATTTAAACTATAAATTTTAGAAAAGAAATATTTTAAGAAAAACGATATCAAAATTAATTGAGTCAACGAGTTTTATAAATGAAATGAGATTTACAAAGATTTCAAATTAGTTTTAATAAATAGCTTTTACTAATAAATAATACGAATTTTTAATAAAAATAGTCAATCGGAAATTATTAGTGAAAATAGTCTCGACTAAAATTATATTTAAAACTAAAACGACTAATTTCTCATTGATTAGTATAAATCGTAAAATGAAAATTAATTTATTGAACGAGTATACAAATCTCGATTATAATATAAAAGTACGATTTTGAGTTAAAATTATAATTTAACAAAATATGACGAAAATATGAAATCGATACTATTTTATTACTAGTGTCACGATAACCAACAAAATATTATAACGATCGTAAATAATTAAATTACTAACGATTTATAAAACGATATCGAAAGTTATAAAAAATATAGAAAGGCGTATGATTTAAAATTAATATAATTAGCAATAATATATAGCTAAAATAGAAAATCGAAGTTAAAATATTTACTACATACTACTACTCAAACATACGATATAAAATCGAGTAACGTCCTAAAGTTACCTTGAGTCGATAATCGAAACAATCACGTTCCAAACCGCGATGGTCACACAAAATTCCAGAAAATTGGAGAAGGACGGAGGATGAAGATTGGGGAGCAAAGTACAGAAACTCGAAGAGGATTGCATCGAGCATCAACAGCCTGTGGCAGCACAAAAATCGACAGCTGCAGTGTGAGATGACAAGGTCGACAAAGAAACGGAAAATCAGAAGCACTAGCAGCATACGAACAACGGTAGACAGCAGCGGCAACAGTACACGACAAACACTAGTACGAACCAGAAGCGATGAGATACAAACCGACAGCAGCAACGAGTATAAGCGAGAAACAGCAGCAGAACGGAACTAACAGAACAGAACGACCGCGATCGAATACAAACGACAACAGACGAGAAGCAAGAAAGAGAAGAAACGAAGAAGAAGAACACGAGATCGAACTGGAATATCGAAATCAGGAGAAGAACGATAATAGAACAACCGCAACAACAAGAAACGTAGCAGCAGAATCGTGCAGCAGCGGCAAAAGCAAGACAGCGAGGACAGAGAACATCAATAACACGACAATAAGGGCAAAACAGGAACTTACAGCAGGCGGACATCATGACAAAACGAAGAAGAAGGAGACTCAGCAGCAAGACGTAGCAGCAGCAGCAGAAAAACGCAGCAAAATGGATGAATACATAAGGAGACGAAGAAGAGAAGAAGTGGACTGTAAAGTAACTGCTGGAACAGCACACGACAGCAATAAAACGAACAACAGGACATCGACAACAACAATCAACGATAGTACCACAATAACAGCAGCGACCTCGAAACGAAGAGGGAAAAGGACGGAATACCTTTCGACGAGTCCGGGTCGAAGATAGCACACGCACGAACCAGCAGCAGCTTCATCAGCGTAGGAAACAACAGCAACAGCGGCAGCAACTCGAACCACAACAAAGGCGGTACAGCAGCAGCAAACACAGCAGTTAAAAGGGGGAAACAGAAGAAGAGGAAGAAGGACGAGGGCGAAGAAGGAGACATACGGGCAGTAGGGTAAAGCAGCGGCAGCAATGTAGCAGCAGCAGCGACGGAGCGTAGCAGCAGCAGAGATGCACCGCAGCAGCAGCGAGGATGAAGGAAAAGTGACAGCAGCAGGGTCGCAAAAGCAGAAGGCGGCAAAAGATGGACGGGAAAAAGGGACTCGATACGAAGATTGAAGGAGAAGGAGAGCGTGAAGAGGAGGCTAGAAGACGGAGATGATGCAGGTTGAAAAGGGTGAATGAATGATGAATTGAGACGGTGGAATGTATTAGAGAAAGTGTAAGGGAAAATGAATGAATGAATGAATGAGGCTGAAATGGTGGAAAGAATGAATATCAACACCAAAAAAAGTGAAGCGGTGGAATGTATGGGGGAGAAATGAATTAATCAGTAAAGGGGGGCCGAATTCAGAAATATGAAGGGTTGGATTCAACTCAACAAATAAGAAAAAGTGTCCGGATTCAGAAATGAATCAGGTAGGAAAATACGAATTAAACGAATCCCGTAACGATAAGTTGACTGACCCACGAATCGAATTAAAACGAGTTAAAAAGATTAATAAATAATCGGGCCGTCGAATAAAATGAGTAAATAAATCACTCGAGACGAAAACGAAGCTTACAGAAATAAATAATTAGACGATCAAATAGTATTTCCCGATAAATGATAAATTTTCGATAAAGTGAATTAAATTGATTTCTCGAGGAAAGAAAATAAATATTTTGACGAAACTTAAAATAAATGAGTTTCGAGCTAAATAAAAGAATTTTAGGAGTTTGAAAATAAATATAGAAAATCGAGCTTAAAAATAAAAGAATTTAGAATTTAAATCGTCGAAATAGATTTTCGATAAGAATTAAATTAAATGTGTAAAATAAATCGAAAAAGAATTAAAATATGTTTCCGAGATAAATAGAATTTTAGGAGTTTGAAACGATTGAACGATAAACGCGTTTTATAATAATTTTGAGAATTACGAGTTCAATCGTAAATATAAAAGTACGAACATAATTTTAAATTAATTTAATTTATAAAATCAGGGGTGTTACATCATGTGTACTATATATATAGTACAATTCATAAATATTACTCCCTCCGTTCCAATGAATTGTTTGCCTTTTCTTTTGGCACCAAGGTTAAGGGAACCAATGAGGGAGTGACATGTAGAGCAAAACTCATGAGAATGATCAAATTGCATATAAAAAACATTCCTAAAATAGAAAGGCAAACAATTCATTGAGACGCCCCAATATGGAATAGGCAAACAATTCATTGGGACGGAGGGAGTACTATACCTACCTACACTCTTTCAAATTTACATCTCGTAAATATTGCATTAAAAATTACGGAGTACTAAACAAAATTATAAAAAAAATCCTGGTAAAACCAAAAATAAAAACATAGTCACTTGTATGAATAAAATATTTGTAGCAATGTTCATTATTTTTGTAAAGATGTTCTTTATAAAGATGTTCTTTATAAAGTTAACAAATTAAACCATCGACAAATTTTATAACTGAAACAATTTCTAGGTTAAAGATTCATATAATTTTTTTATTTTTTTATACTCTACACATGACTATTAAAAACATACTGTTAGTCTGTTAGACATTTTTGAAAAAAAAATGAAATAATATAGGCAATTTTAAAAGCAAAAAAAAGGAATTGTAAAAAAATTCAAGAGTAAATGAACGTAAAATAAACATTAAAGATTGTGCATGGATTAAGATTTGAACCCATGACCTCTTGCATGAAAGGGGCCCCAATTACCACCTTACAAAAGGAAAGCAACTGATGCATAATACACTCAATTTGTACATTACACAGCAGAGAGTCAGACTTTTGGGCCCCTCTTTAGCTTGGGCCCTGGGCCGTCGCCCCTCCAGACTATGCCCAGGGCCGACTATGATGAAATGGATTCTAAAACCAGGGAGATATGAAGTTAGAACCCAAGACTTATTAATACTTGTTTGGTTTGATCCCGGAATGAATGGTGAAAAATGTGTTTCATGATAGATGAGAGGGGATGAAATTAGAATCATGGGTAGAAGCCTTAGGATTGGGATTCCAAGGGGTTGGATGAGAATTAGAACCCCTTAGGTTTCTAACTCCAATCCAAAAACCATCAACCAAACATTAGGATGGATGATTCCAAAATCCCTCAACCAAACACCTCTTTAATCTTACCAAATTCTACCGGAGATGGTGTGAAATTAGTGACCCCAATAATTCTATATACTTGATCTCTTTGTTCTTAATTCACCTTCTCCGTGTAATCATACAAAGAAAAATATAGTTAGAAGTATTTTTCTTCCATTGATAAAGCTTGAGAGCTCGAGAATGAAGAGAGAAGACGAAGAACAGAGAAAAGAGTTGTGAATAACAAGACAAGATAAAAGTTGTTATTGTGTTGAATGAATAATTACATCATTATACTTGTATACAAAGAATGTGTAACAAACTCTATAAGAAAAAAAAATTCCTTAAGATTATCTAAACTTTGTAACAAACTTTCTATGATGAGTCGTAACTAACTTTCAATAACTTGTTCAAGGTGGTTGATCCTTTATCTTAACACCCCTTAAGTTGGAGGGTGAAGAATGAATACCCAACTTGGATAACAATAAATGATGTTGAGTTCCTGGTAAGTAAATCAGTGCACTTGAGCAGGAACATAGGACAGGTTAATCAGACCTAATAAGAACTTTTCCCTGACAAAATGACAATCCAATTCAACATGCTTAGTACGCTCATGGAACACTGGATTTCGAGCAATGTGAATGGCCGCTTGACTATTACACTTCACTGGAATGGGTGAGATGTCGTCAACCTCTAACTCACTAAGAAATCTGGATAACCAAGCTAGCTCAGTAGTAATTCGTCTGAGAGACCTGTACTCTACATCTATAGAAGACAAAGAAATTAATGGTTTGTTGCTTTTTAGACTTCTAGGAAATCAAAGTAGTGTCACCCAAAAAATAACAAATCCACTAACTGAGTGGCGAGTGAGAGGACAAGTAGCCCAATCTGTGTCACATAAAACTTATAGGGCGAAGCCAGAAGCATTATTGAAGAAGATTCCTTAAGTGAGACATTTACTTAGATACCTTAATGTTTGAAGAGCAGCATTCATGTGAGATGTGCGAGGCTGAGACATGAATTGACTAAGATGATGAATAGTAGAGGAAATATCAGGACGAGTATTTTTGAGATAATTCAATTTCCTTTACAATGCAGGGTCAGACAATAGGTCTCCTGAAGTAGGACTGAGTTTCTTATTGAAGTCAATAGAAGTAGCAGCAGGCTTGGAATGAAGGCACTGAGTTCCATATTAAATTTATGTTGAGTGATTGCCAGACATGTATTAAGAGGAGTGAATAACAGCCCAAGAAAGAAATGATGGGATCCTAGACCCTTAATTTTGAAGGTGGCATCTAGGAGGCTTTTGAGGTGAGAAATTTCATCAAGATCATTACCTGTGATGAGGATATCATCAACATACACAACCAAATATACTGCCTTGCCATTGGAAACCTTGGAAAAGAGAGAATAGTCATTTAAGGATTGGTGATAGCCTCTAGAGAATAGGGCAGAATTGGACTTGACATATCATTGCCTGGATGCCTGTTTCAAGCTATAAATAGACTTGTCCAATTTACAAACTAAACCATATTGAAGGGAGTGAAGCCAAGAGAAGGTAGCATATAGATATCCTCATGAAAGTCGTCATCTAAGAAGGCATTGTTAACATCTAGCTGAGTGAGAGGCCAGTGATTCTTAACAGCTATAGCAACTAGGCATCTAATTGTTGTTAACTTGACCACTGGAGGTAATATCTCAGTGTAGTCAATGCCCTCTTTTTTACTGTACCAATTGACCACTAGACGAGGCTTATACATACCTTTCAATGGACCCATCAGACTTCTGTGTGACCTTGAAAACCCATTTGCAACTAATGGCTTCCATGCTTGGTGGAAGAGGAACAAGCTTCCAGGTACTAGAGCAGAGAATTCCTTTGTATTGGCATTCTACCATTCAGGGAAAGCAACAGCTTGAAAATAAGACTTAGGATCCTGCAGGACATGTATTTACATGACAGCAAATGGATGCACTAGGTTGGTTAGGAGAAATACAAAAAGAAGTGAAGGTATGACCACAATGATGGTCATGAGAAAGAGAGGAAAATTTATAACACTACTACAAAATCATTAGTTTCTTGACGCTTTAAGCTAGACGCTTTTATAAGTGTCCACCCTTTTCCTTATCAAAATTTTCTTCTCTGCTCTTTAATGTGTCGAGAGTAGACCTGTCAAAAGCTGACCCGACCCGAAACAGCCCGGGAAAAACCCACCCGAAAATGACCGAAACCCGAAAGTGACCGACCCGATAATAACCCGAATATATTGGGTCAAAATCCGCCCGAACCCGTTACCCACCCGAAAATAGATAAATTAAAAAAATATTGCTATTATACGCTAAAATTTATCAAAAACACTAAGAAATATTTTTTTTTTTTCAAAATTTTAAGAAATAATATTTATATATATCTTTAAAATCATATTTTTATCACATGATTATTATAATGAGAAAAAAAATCAATAAATCGAGTCAAAGTTCGTAATATATATTCGTACCATAGAAATAAAATATCAATGTATATTAAAAAAATATATAAAATAAAACATGTATATTAATGTTTTTAATGTGCGTTAATAACCCGTATTTGACCCGAAATTCATATAAATCCGACCCGTATAAAACCCATATTTTTCAAACCCAAAATACACCCGACCCGTATTTCACTCGAATCCGAAACCCGACCGCCCGACCCGTTCAGTAGGTCTAGTCGAGAGTTATATTTTTATTATAATTCATAAACAAACCCTATGAACTCTAAAAATTTCATAAACTATTGAATTGAAATAAGGGGTGGAAAAAAATTTCATACCCCGCCTTTATTTACCAAAATCAAAATTCCTTTGAACCAATTACCCCGCCTCACCTAAACAAGTTTGGAAATCCCCTTCGTATAAACCTAATCAATCACCGTCCTCACCTGTTCACCTCGCTCATCAATCACGCACCTTCGTTCATCACCGTTCTGCTTCTGATTTCGCATCACCGTTCTACTCTTGATTTCGCTTCACTGTTCTGCGATTGATTTCGCGATTATTCATCATCATCGCTACTGCCGATTATTGATTACATGTACGAATTTAATTTCATGTCTGATATTGATTTCACGTCACTGTTCAGCTATTGATTCCGCATCACTGTTCTTTTTGAGTCAATGAGTAGTTATTAAGTGAAATGGGGGTGGTCTAATTTAACTAATTCTTTGCTTATTGTTAATGTTTGTTGAGTAGTGTTGATCACGTTTCATCTAAGTGCTTCACTATGTATGTTGTTGTCTAATGTTTGCTTATTTTTCCAACATTCATGGCATGTTTTGATGATATATTTGCATAAGGTATGTAATTCGGTGTGTGTCGATTGTCATAGTTGATAGTTTGCTACCACTTAGTTGAGAACCTCTCAATTCTAAACTTAGCGTGAATTGTCATATGAAGGTGTGACAAAATCACTATTCGGATACAACGGATCAAGATGAACACTAGATTTTACTTTGGAAATTCTAGTAAGGATGTTAAAAGGGCTTGCATAGTTTCTATGTTATGTTAAGAAGTGCGCCTTGGGTGATTTGGGGAAATAGGGTAAGGTTTAAGTGTTGTTATTAGACAGACGCGTACAGACTACGTATGTATGTGGCTACTTTAAAGTTGGATGCAGATTATCTTGATCATGATATGTTCCAACTAAACCAAGAACCTGTCCATTCAAAAAAAATATGTATCTAATTAGATCACCTTAAATTCTCCTTGCTTTCGCATGACCATGATAGATGATTGGTAACTAATCTACTTTAATTTGCTGACTAAAGTTGTTTCATCAAATAAACTACTAGTAGTTCAGGAAGAATAGCACAAGGCCAAATATAAAACATACTCCAGTTTATATAAAAAATTCTAGCTCGTATAGGCATAACATGTAGTAATGTTTTTAGTTGCAAATTTGCAATATACAGTATAGAGTCAAACACACACGTACATCTTTGTGGTTTTGCACTAATATATATACTCCATATTAATTTATATACGTAAACATCATTGGTGTGAACATAGTTTAGCTTAGGGTGTATTAATTAATTAGACATTGAATGAAGTTGAATTTGGTGTGATGATATGATGATCAAAAATAGAAAGTTCAATTCCATGAATTAGCTAGGTGAAGTACGTGGCTAAAAAGAATGTGGCATGCAGGAACTAGATGCTTAATTTACCTAGATAAGATAAAGAATGCTTATCATTTTAAAAAAGGATTTCTAAGACGGCCTTGGAACGGGTAATCCGTCGGACAATAATCTCACAAGTCAAAGCTGAGAAAGACGAAAGAAAGCGGCATAAAGCATCACAAATCAACTCATCTAAGCTGTGTAACTTGAATGTAATGGGCTATAGCGATTTGTGGTATCATTGTCCAAATCCTTAGGCAAATTGATGATTTGAATTGCTTCAAAAGTGCATTTCTGCATCCAGAAGTAACATAATATCTGTTAGTTATGTCACACACACACACACACACACTTACCAATCATATTACTTCATTACATGAACATGTATATGAGTTCATTCATGTACCAAAGACGAAAATAGAGAATAAGAGTGGAGAACAGTGTTCACCTTGACACAAATACCACACCCAACACACAGTTCCTCTGAAATGAATGCAAGTTTTGCTGCTCCAGTGACCTCAATACATAGCTTCCCTGAAAATCAGACAGAACTTGGAAATCGATGACAAGTTCACTGGTAAGGGTTTACATCATCTAGAGCCATATAACTATAAAACGATATTGCATCAGAAGCCAACTAGTGACCTAACAAGAACCAGTCTCAACTTGCACAGAAAAACAGTAGCGTTCCTAAATAAAGAATTATATCTTCTTGGCAAAAAAAATAGAAGTCTGGCTAGAGTCATCCCTTGCATTGAAGTGCTTAAATGCTTCAAGAAAAAGGCAGTTAACACAAGAGAACCGCAATTATTTAATGCACCTAAAAAATTCTTCAGGCTACATGTTGCCTAAAGGCTCCTAGGCTTAACCACAACTTTTGGGAGCAGTATGTTGACACGATGAGATTACTGATTCTTCTCATCATGTTATGTTCTTTTATGTTGCACATTCTTTGTTTGTTTTTTTGTTCGCACACATTCTTTGTTGAGCAAAATTCAATGTATATAATCTTACTGTACTGTAATGCCCTGGTTTATTGTTTAGATCTTGTCTTTGTTTGAGTTTTTGATTTGTATCCACTTATACCCAATTTTAAAATTTAACCTTAATTCCATTGCTATTCTATGAAGTATTACAGATTTTTCAATTTCAATCACCGTTTGCCCATTATTCATCACGCTACCTTAATCATCGCTGCTATCTCGAATTTCATAATCCTTCGATATGATCTCGCTGATTCATTGATTAATTTATCAATCGATTAATTTCATGATTTCTTGATTCATCGATTAATTTCATCAGGTGCGTTGATTCATCGATTAATTTCTTGATTTTTTTGTTTAATTTATCAACTTTGTCGGTTTGAATCGATTTAACTTCATTGTGATTATTTTACTAGTTTATTTTGTTGATTCTGCTGTGAGTTTTTTTGTTGGTAAGTTGTTAATTCATTGAGTTGTTCATGATACATGTGGGTCGATTGTCGGAACTCTTCCCCTTCTGGTACAGTTTTCGTCGGGTACAGATTATCAAGTATGGAGTACTTTTTTCGTCGATTAATTTATTTTGATTTTCATCGGTTTTAATTTATTTTCATCGATTAATTTCTTGCGGATTAATTTATTTTGATTATTTTGTTCATGATACATGCTGATGTTTATTTTATCGGTTTTTAGTTTTGATTATGTTGCTGGATGTTTCTACTGTGCAACACTGCTGTTGTCGGGATGTTGTCCTGTTGTTGTGTTTGTCCTCCCTTTTTCTGTCTACAGTACCATCTTTCTTTGCTGCTACAGCTGTTTTATGTTGCTTCTGATGTACTGTCATTGTGTTGTGGTATTCCTTATTCATGCTGTTATTTATCGTTTTGGTGCTGCTCATTGTTGCCATTAGTTCTGTCCAGGGGGTATTTTAAGTTTAAGTTTAACCCAATATATCATCTTAAACAAGAATATTTTGAATATATTTTGATACGGTCACGTCTATCGTACATATTTTGAGCTTGTATATTTTTGCTCACAAATTAATGAATCTAAGTCTTATTTTATACGGAGTACTTTAAAAAGCTATATGTTCGAATTTTAACTGTCTAACTCATTATAATGCAAATTATTTCACGTCTAACAAGCGAGTGATGATCATATTACAAAACACGTTATTGATCATGTTTAGCTAAAATATTATTCCGTATGATAGTGAAATGTAAAATAATATTGTGAATACCAAGACGTAAAATTTTAGCTCCATGTATATTTGTGCCTTGCTTCTGAACACGTTTATATAGTATTTAATACCTAATAATTTATATTCCACTCGTTTCAAGACAGTTTGTCTCAGTTGGAAAAAGTTTGTGCGTAGTATCTTAAGAAAAGAGAGATTTAAGTGAAGGGAAAAAGATGCTTTAACTTTTCGGGTTGTCCAAAAGCTACAATTGAAGTATGCTGAGACTAATTCGTTACCAATTTTTTTTTTGAATGCAATGAATAGTGGGGGAACATCAGATGAGAGTGCAAATATGGCAAAGACAATCTTACACAACATTCTTGATCCTGAGGTAATTTATTTCTCTAATATGCATTTATGTTTTCTACCTATTTATGATTCATTATATGGTCTAATCAGTTTTCCTTATTATATTTTTTTTACCATTACAGGACGTTCTACAACACAAAAAAGGAGATGATGACGAAATTGATGTATGACAAAATCGGCTTCCTGTTTTTGAACTTGGACATTAAATTCGATGTTTTTTCGGAGGAAAACACGTACCTTTTTAAATAATATTGTAGTTTTTTTAGTATGTTTTTTTAATTTTACTTTGTATTGCGAAATATATGATTGGATGGAGATTATTCTAGGTGTTCGTCTTATGAAACTCTATTTGATTGCGATATATATATATATATAAATATAAATATATATATATGATTGGAGATTATTCTAATAAAGTGTTTGTTTTCTGAACGACGAACTCGATCTTTGTGTATTATTGATATCGATTCAGTAAATGTGATGTCTCGCTTTTTAGACAACATAAATATGTAATTCCAAGCAGTAGTCAGTTGTTGGAAATATATAATTATTATTATATTCTTTATGATAAGATTCTCGACGCTTTTTACAATATCAAGTGTTGATAACTGAATTTTATATTATTATTTCTCGACTCTTTAAAGAGTAGAAAGTCTCGCGCATTGAAAAACATTTGGCCGGGAAAACAAATCGCGACATAGAAAAGCGTCGAGGTTGCATATTTTAGTGTAGCACATAGTGACGCAAAACACCGTCTTGAATAAAATATTCAGCGTTTTAATGCGTCGAGAATGACGACATAAAAATGCGTCGAGAATTCCTGACACCCAAAATCTCCACGCTTTCTGGAAGCGTCGAGAATTAAATTTGCGACACTATAAAACATCGAGAACCCACCTTTAAAGCGTCAAGAAACTAAAGATTTTGTAGTAGTGTAATGGTAGTCTTTAAGATAGGAAGGGGGAATGGAGATTCTGGTAGAGTGTCTGGTGGGAGGAAAAACACTAGATAAAGGGACAATTCTAGGGGAAGAAGGAACAGAAGAAGATTCAATCATGAAAGAAGATTTGCCAGAGGTAGAGTAAGGAGCGGAATCTGCATGGATGGAGAAAGCAGATTCAGGAGAAAGGGAAGGCATAAAAGTGAAAGAAAGCGAGTGATGATTAAGAAAAATAAATTCATGAAAAATCACATCTCTGGAAATAAAAACACCACGGGTGTCAAGGTTAAGAAGTTTATAGACTTTCTTACCATAGGGGTAACCAAGGAAAAGGGATGGAACAACTCTGGGGGAAAAATTATCTCGGCCTAGTTTGGGTGTACTAGCATAGCATAGACAACCAAAGACCCTCATGTGAGATAAATCAAGGCTTTTATGGAACAACAATTCATAAGGAGACTGATTTTTGAGAACTTTAGAAAGAAGTCTATTAATGATGTAGGTGGTTGTAAGGACGCATTCACCCCAATATTTCTTTAGCAGTTAAGATTGAAAGATTAAAACACGGGCAAGAGATGTTTGTGCTTACGTTCAACTATCCTATTCTGTTGGGGAGTGTGAAAACAGAAAGTCAGGTGAATAATCTCTTTTTGGATGAAATAAGACTTGTGGCATTGCTTGTGCCTAATTCAAGGACATTGTCACTTCTGATTTGTTGAACTTGCTGAGTATGAGATTGTCTCTCAATCATGGTTATGAAAATTTGAATGAAGATGAATGCGTTGCTTTTACAGGACATCAAATGTGTCCAGGTTGTGCAGATGAAATCATCAACTAATCTAAGAAAGTGTTTGTATCCATTCTATGTTTGAGTGGGATAAGGACCCCAGAGATCTATGTTAATCAATTGGAAGGCAAAGGTGGTATTAATTTGGCTATGGGGAAAAGGCAAACGAGTTTGTCTAGCTTTGGCACAAATTAAACATGATTGAATCTCTTCTTTATTTATATCACCACTTACACGTAGGAATTTGCAAGAGTTTATACAATGGAAGATGACTTAATCTGGTGTGCCATGTATTAACACCGACATTAAAATAAACAAATTGATAAGAGAATCAAGATAAGAAACAGATTTAGCATGGTCAGGAAGAAATGTAGTTGGGCTGAAGTAGCAAGTAAAGATCTTTATGACTCTTGCCAAGTATGAGGGACTTCTTCCGAGAAGAGTCCTGCACATAACTATTAGGGGTGAAACTGATGGTAGAGCTGAGTTGTTAGATAATTTGGCGATGAAAAGAAGATTAAAATTAAACGGAAAGAGGGAACATGTAAGACATTTAACAAAGAGATGTTTGGAGTAAGTGGTACAGTCCCAATGAAATTGATGGTAACAAAATCTCCTGTGATGGTGATTATGTAAGCAGGCCCGACAAATGATTACAGATGGCTCTGCTCTAAATTTTAAATTGAGGCCCATATTAAAAAGAAGAATCGTATTAAATAATGTGTTGTATACTTGTGTATTAAGTTCAAATAAATAGCCTAATATATATTTAATTATTTTTAAAATATTTTGTGTTAATTTTTTACCGACACAAATACCTTCTACTACTTTGGTATTTAACCTATTTCACTCGTTTTTCAAACATTAAGTGTATAAAGTGCAGGTAACGAGACATAGTATTTTCAAATACTATATGGTACTATCTCCATTTCTACTAAGTATGTAGAATAATATAAGCCGTTTTATGGATAATTTTTTTTATAAGTCTTTTAATCATTTATCATGATTTCACATTTTCAATAACACTAATGAGTAATGACTAGAGAAAAGACAATTCAAGCTGATGGGGGTCGGTAGCCACCCACGGGTCGCCCGTCAATTGGGCCCCAGGGTGGCCCGACCCGAGAATAAAGGAAGGCCTGCCCAGCAGACCACCCAACAATGTCACTGAAAAAGCCTCCAAGTAGGTGACCTTAAAATCTCTCAGCTGACCGGCACGACCTTACTGCCTGCCGAGCAGGGCCTTCAAGCCCCCTGCCTGCTTCCAGGGCGCTCTCGCCCCAGGCAGGACTACGAAGAACTAGGGACCACTCCGTCATTTTGCCTAAGGTAAACGGAAATGAGTGGACAAGGTGAGCCCACGTGTCACTCACCCGTCCACTCATTCTCCTCCCTCCCTCTCTCTTATCTCTCTCTCTCTCTCTCTCTTTTCTCTCTTGGAGGAAGGTATAAATACTTTCCCTCCTCCCACATACAAAAGGTTTGATTTTCTCTCTCTAGACTCTCACTCTAAAAACCGCCGCCTTACTCCTCACGAGTAAGGCTCCTCAAGGCTATTCACGGACTGACTTAGGCATCCGAGAGGGTTCCTCCGGATACCTCCGGGGCCCTGTGTGTTCTCTATGCAGGGAGTAGGCCAACTCCGCCGGGAAGGTTCGATCATTGAAGGAGTGAAAGGAACGAGAGATCCGAAGGATTTAACCATCATTACCAAAGCTACAGTATCGAGTACCAAAACCCGGATCTGATTCGGGTTGATTGTTTCCGTACCAGAACAATTTGGTGCCGTCTGTGGGGAAGAATTCGGTTGTGCTCACGAGTTACCCCCAAAAAATCAACCACAATCAAACAAAATGCCTGAAATCGTAGAAGCCAATTCTGGGGCGGGTCCAACGGTACCATCGGTGATCCCCCTGTATGGCATGCCTACACTTGGGATGACACCTGCTGCAACAATCCCAGGGGTAGGGTGAGCAAGCCTCCAAGGACCGCCTAATGGAGAAACTAGAGTCGCAGCCGGGCAGGTTGGCTATCAGAGGCCTAGTCTGAACCTCACCCCTGCCCAGATTGCGCAGACCACTGTCTTCTTCTCGGCCATGCTCAACCAGGAGTTCACCCCAGAGGACCTGGTAGGCAAGATTGCAACGACCCCCAGGCACCTTCACTTTGAAGGAATGGATGAAGCTGGGGGCACGAAGCGAACCGCTGCCAGGAATATCCAGAGGAAGGCAAGGAAAACAGCTCAGGGGTATGTGCAGGCCCAGAAGCGCCTCACCGAAAATCAGAAGCAGCCTGCCCAGCAGCAAGCCTTTTCCATACATACCACTGAGTCTACCTCAGCCATGGAAAAAAGGGGTTTATCCCAGGATCTCCGGGATAGGATGAGGCACAGGGAGCCGGTGACGACACGCCTGGGGGAAAAGCAGGGAGATGTCTTCTCCAGGCTGACCCCAGCTGGATCATAACGAGCTCCAGGGTTGTCCTAGAGCCTGCAATCAAGGCTCAACCATGGGCAGCCACTGGAGTCAAAACACCGTCAGGGTGATAATCAGGAGTCACCCCAGAAAAAAAGGTCCAGGCACTGCTCCCCTGACAGGGATGATGAAGCTATGAGTAGGCGGCCATCCAGGCACCGCTCCCCCAGCGCTGGAAAACCGACCCCTGAAAAATGGGACGACCATGGTTACCACTCTGGGGGAAACAGGTCAAGAATGGTGGGCCGACCCACCAAAACGCCCCCTCACCCTGACGTGCAGGAATATCCAACCCCAAAGATCAAGATGCCCTCCGTCAAGTTCGATGGAACCACTGACCCAGAGGACCATCTGGCAGCGTATGAAAGTCATATGGGGATGTCTGACGCCGACGATGCGGTCTGGTGCAAGATCTTTCCCACCACCCTGGTGGGTTTGGCTTAGGGATGGTTCAGGGATTTGCCGCGGGGTTCAATCAGTTACTTCATAGAGTTGGCAGAGGCCTTCCTGGATCAGTACGCAGGAAACAAAAGGCGCCGACTAACCCGATTTGACCTGATGACCCTCAGGCAGAAGAAGGGTGAAACTGTCAGGGACTACTTGAAGAGGTTCGACCTGTCTTACCGACAAGTCAAAGAAATTGACGACTCAACTGCAGCATACGCATTAACCATCTCACTGCTCCCAGGGGAGATGAAGAACCAAATGATTAGAGCCCAGCTAGAGACCCTGGCCAAAGCTCGAAAGATTGCCGAAGGCTTCATGCTGCAGGAGGAATTCCATAGCCTGCCGGATACCCCCACAAGACCTTCCAGGCCGCAGGGGGGACCGCAGGGTGGACACAGCAGGGGCGAAGCTGGCAGACAGAAAAATGAGGAGGGCGACACTCCGAGGAAGGAGCGTGTAGCTTATCAGCCCAGGTTTGATAGCTACACAGCTCTAAACAAATCCAGAGCAGAAATCTTCGAGCTGGAAAATGAGACGGCTAAGTGGAACCGCCCGAGTAAGCCACACAGTCCAAAAGGAGACCCAAAAAAGTTTTGTACATTCCACGATTGTGTGGGGCACACCACTGAGGAATGCCGACACCTAAAAGATGAGATTGAGAAACTCATCAGGAATGGGTGGCTGAGCAACTATGCTGCAAGGAACAAGAGTCAGAAGGAAACAGTGGACAAACCTGAGGGATCAGTGCAGAATCGCCTGATAATCCATATAGTGTCGGGGGACGCGGAAGGCCAGACAAGTAAAAGAGGTCAAAAAAGACAAATCCGCGAACTCCGAAACCAGATATGCTACGCTGAGAGGGCCGGGAGTCCAAAGGGCCTGACCCGGAGCATCACCCCCCAGGATGCAGGGCGGGTAATCTACCCTCACAGCGACCCCCTGCTATTATCCCTCGTCATCAGTAATCATATTGTAAGGAGGTGTATGGTAGACACTGGCGCCTACACAAACTTATTATACAAAGACGACTTCGAGAAAATGAACCTGGAGAAAAGGCACCTCAAGCGTGCCCCTGGATCGCTGTATGGGTTCAGCAGAGCAGGCGTGCTTCCAATGGGAATCATTGACCTACCAGTGACGTTTGGAGAAGGTACCTCAGCTAGAAACATCAGGGCGTCATTTGTCGTTGTGGATGCCAAGTCAGCATACAATGCCCTGATAGGCCGGGCTACCTTAGATGAGAGTGAGGCTGCCATTTCAATCAGAGCCCTAACCATAGCCTACGTCACGGACTTTGAAATGGAAGGAAAGGTGCATGGTGACCAAGAGTCGGCTAGGCAGTGCTACTCTGTAGCCCTGCGCACCCAGGAAACAGAACGAAAGGGTAAAAGAAAAGCGGACAGTTCTCCCAGCAAGGAATGGGAGATTCCAGCTGGCCAGCAGACAGCGGACCACCTCGAACCTGGGGGAGAAAGTATGCTGGTAGACCTGGAGCCAGGAAGGCAAGTCCTCATAGGGGCTGACCTGGTGGATCCCTACCGAGAGGAGCTGATAAAAGTCCTGAGAGAAAACAGGGATGTGTTTGCCTACTCGGCAGACGAGATGCCGGGGGTAGATCCGACGCACATCGTTCACAAGCTGGACGTAAGCCCAGAGGCACGCCCTGTAAAACAGAAGAAGAGAAACATGTCCACCAAAAAAGATCAGGCCATAAAAGAAGAAATCGAGAAGCTTCTGAAGGCAGACTTCATAGAAAGCTACGATTACCCCAAGTAGTTGGCCAACGTGGTGATGGTAAAGAAGTCCTCGAGGGCTTGGAGGATGTGTGTAGATTTTACCAACCTCAACAAGGCCTGCCCGAAGGACTGCTACCCTCTCCCCATGATCGATCAGCTGGTAGACGCCACCAGCGGATACACCACACTGAGTTTCTTGGATGCCTTTTCAGGCTATCACCAAGTCTACCTCTGGCAGCCGGACAGGGTAAAATGTGCCTTCATCACCAGTGCCGGCACATTCATGTACAAAATGATGCTGTTCGGACTCAAAAACACAGGTGCCACTTACCAGCGATTGGTCAACAAGGTTTTTGAGAAACAGAAGGGCAGAAACTTGGAGGCCTACGTAGACGACGCGATTGTAAAAAGTAGAGGGGATGCGGAACACCTGAAAGACCTGCATGAGACTTTCTCTTCCCTGCGCGCATATCAAATGAAACTAAACCCCAAGAAATGCACTTTCGGTGTCCGCTCCGGAAAATTTCTGGGTTTCTTAGTAAGCGCCAGGGGTATCGATGAGAACCCCAAAATAATTCAGGCAGTGTTAGACCTTCCAGAACCAAAGACAATAAGAGACATCCAGCTCCTGACAGGCTGGATGGCCGCCCTGGCGCGGTTCATTGCCAGGTCGGCCGATAAGTCAACACCCTTCTTCGAAGTGTTGAAAGGAAACAAGCAATTCAAATGGGAGGATGAACAGACAGAAGCCTTCAAACAGCTGAAGAAGCATTTGAAGAAACTGCCCACCCTGGCAAGACCAGTGGCAGGGGAAAAGCTTTTCCTTTATATCGCCGTGACAAACACAACAGTTAGCGCGGTGATTCTAAGGGAAGAAGCAGGCTCCCAACAGCCGATATATTTTATGAGCCATGCCCTGGGGACAGCAGAAAGAACTACCCGTTGGTCGAGAAAGCGGCCTATGAGATCATCATTGCAGCTAGAAAACTCAGGCCCTACTTCGATGCACACCCTGTGTGGTGCTAACTGACCAGCCCTTGGAAAAAGTCCTAGAAAAATTCAAAAAATATGGAAGACTATTAAAGTGGGCCATAGAGCTGAGCGGTTGATCACCTCCCAATCGGATCGGTCGTTAACGAAGGATTGGGCATAGGTGTAGTCACGTCACCTAGCCCGATTAAGAAAAATTGAGAAAAGTTGATTAAAATTTGGATTTTTCAAAAGGGTCAATGGCGTAATCACATTGCCTAAACACCGGGAGCAAAACCAAGGCCGCTACGGCCGCAAAAATCGATGGGACAGTCTGGCAATGGGACAACTTGCAATTTTGGTTCGAGATAAAACAATCACAATGATTATAATGATGGGACAGGGAACAAGGAACAATATTAATTCAAAGACATACAATCGTAGATGATTAGAGACTCACCGACACAATCCACACAAATACCCACAACACAAACAAACCAAATTGTCTACCGACTCTTATAGAGGTGTCTAGTTTGAATAGTCATTTGACGCAAAAGAAACCGTCGGAGTGCCCTCACCGGCATACTCCCAAACTCCTATTTCCCCTGATTCGGTCAGTCAGAATTAGACCTGTTAAAAACCGATCCGACTCGACAAAACTGATCCGGCTCACCCGAGATCGTACCCGTTCGACAATCGACAATACTGAAATATCTTAGTGACCGAAACCGACCTGGTTTGATTTGACTCAATCCGATACCTGATTATATCCGATAACCGATAGATTCCGAATTCGGTAAAAACCGATTCGGTTAAACTCGACAAGAAAATACCCGACCCAAATCTTACTCGAATAACTGAAAATTACCCAAAATACACATACCCAAAAATACCCGATCCAAATCCAACTAAAATAATAAAAAAAGTATCCAAAAAATAAGTAACCATATAACCAATCAAGTGACCCATAGTGAATTCTTATGTACAGAGTACAAGTAAAATAGATTCATACTTCATAAGTTGGAAGTTAAATATATAAACATGGGAACATGGGATGAATGTGGGATTGTCATGTTTAGTATACGTAGTAACTAACAGACGGCTCGTATGATTCCGTATGTTTTATAACATGGAGTATAAAGTTTACTTACATGGAGTTATATGAAACAAATAATTTATTTTATGTGTATACGGAGTATTTTTATTTGATATCGGGTTAACTCGGTTAAGATTAATTTGAATTTCGTGTTCATTTGACATAAACTACTACTACATGACATATTATCCGAACGAACCCGTTCCTAAAACAACCTCAACCCGACCAAGACTTAACCGTTATAACCCGATACCCGTACAATATCATGACTCAAACTACCCGACCGAATCCGAATCGGCCCGCTAATTCAAATGTGCCGAAAAAATCCGATAGTTTGGTAATCCGAACCCGAGACAGCTCGACTCGAACCCGATCCGCTCCATCCGATTGCCACCTCTAGTCGGAATTCACCGGGACCCAAAGGTAGGTCCCAATTTTGACAGTTATAAATATTGGTTCGGTTTCTGCTGGGGACTATTAAAGCACAGTCATGGCAAAGAGAGACGAGGCGATGGTCAGGTACTTTAAAGATCCAGGTGGGGAAGTAGGCCTCGTCAAGCCAGACACGGTTATCATGTGGGATAAGATGGTCGGTCGAATAACCCAAATTTCTTGCTATTAGAGTCACAAGACCACCACATACAGTCAACGGGTTAGGGTTGCCGAGCAAAGAGTCACTAATTAAGTGCAAGACACACACATTGAGGTTGATAATATTGTCGGTAGATGGCAAAAAACAGTGGGAAAGAATTTCAGCGAAATAACGGATGGCAGGGTTACGGATTTCGGCGGTAAAGCTAGAATTGGGTTCGAAATCACGTTGGCCCGGCGCTATACGCCTCCACAAGTCTCTCCTAGTCGCACTACTTTGCGAATCACTTAGGGGTCTACTTAGTCCGGTACCTGATGAGGGTAAACCTAGAGCTAAGCTAAAGTCGAAAATATTTAAACAGTGATTTCTACCGAAGAGTCTAAATTTGAACTCTCTTGGTGTGGTCGGGTTATCGATGGTAAAGGTACCTAAGAATTCACAAGTCAAGTCTTTATTTGTGCAAGGCACAAAATTAAGTAGCTTACTAGTACCAATCCTAGACGATAACCCTCTAATATCGTCCTCAATTCCTAAAAGTTCCATTGTGAATGGACAAGGCCACCTTGTACTCTGAAAGGCTTTTTCAGAAATTGTTTGAGCTAAGGATGTATTAGGACAGGGTGAGAGTTTAGGCTTCGAAGGCTTACTAGAAGATGAACATTTAGGAGGTTTAGAAGTTGAAGTCATACCTTGTTTCCGTGCGGCTCGTTGGGCTCTTGTCTCCATAATAAATGCAAGAAAAATCCCAAAACTTTAGCTTCTTCCCTCTTCAAAAACCCAAGAATATAATCACCAAGTGGAAATGGAGTGGAGGTTTGCATGTGAATGGGTATGGAGAGTGGTTTGATGAGTTTATGATGGGTGAAAATGTGGAGTGAATTGTGAGGTAAAAGGGTGATATAAATAAGGGTGGTTGGGAGGGAAAGTGAAAGTTTTAAAGTTGGTGGTAAAAATTTTTGGAGGGAAATTTATGTGTGGTAAATATGAAGGAGGGAATTGAAATTGTAGTGAGGAGGTGTGTTATGGGTGATTGAGCAAGTCCATGCCGTCGGATGAAATTTCGCCCGGTCAAGCACCACCGGGTGAAATTTCACCCGACGGACTTTTCGTCGTGAAAATCATTTTTGCCACTTTTTTCCACCGGGTGAAATTTCACCCGGTCAAAATCTCACTGGGTGAAATTTTGCCCGGTGGTATCTTCTTCAATTTCGACAATTTTGGCAACTTTCCGTAGGGCGAAGTTTCGCCCGGTCAGGTCTCACCGGGCGAAATTTCGGCCGGCGGTTTTGTTTTCTTCGTTTTTCCGCCTTGCCTTTTCGTGGCTCTTCAATAATCACCTAAAGATTCAAATATTGACTCGACTCACATTACATAATCAATATCTCCCACAAACATGCTTGTGGTCTTCAATTACTCCATAACTTCTCCAAAAAGCGTGATCTTCATCCAAAATAAGTGCTCCATGGCGAAATCCAAGTTCAACCATCCTTCTCAAGCTAACAAACTAACAACACAAAGAAATATAATACATATATGCAAGTGTAGACACCCGTATTTTGACTGCCAGGTGTCTATGGTAGTTTCCAAAAAACACCCGATGATGATCGGACACTAACGTGCTTCTATGCGCTCGGATACGGGCTCAAATCCATTAATCGCTGGCTAACACACTTACAGAGTACAAATCTCACAAAATCAACCTCGAATCCAGGTCCAGTGGGCCGCTTCCAATCAAATAAGACTAATTCGGGTCAAAATCGACACCGGAAATAAAATCGACTTTTAGCGATTGGGTCAACCCCGGTCAAAGTCGTTCCGAGACACATCAAAGCAGCCACTCAAATACAAAAAGTCCAACTCAAGAAGCAAAACCAACAGTCCACCTTCAGACGGGCCATCAGGTCAAGTCCGTCAGGGCACAAAACCTTAGACACCAAAATACATGGGCAATGCCTATATAAGCAACCCCATGCACACTCAATTTCACAACTTTTAAAACCCTAATCACAACTTTTACCATTTCAAAAAGAACCCTAATCTTATACATGCAACCCTAATCAAACCCTAGCAATTCTACACTAGCAAAAAACCCTAAACCTAGTTTTAGGAATCAATCCCGAGCCACCATAACTTAACCTCCATAAAACCTCGAAGACTCTTGTGTTAAAGCCACGGTTACGAGTTCGATCCGAGACAAGAACATGTAGGTTGAGGGTGTCAAAACCCCGTTCTCTCCGTCTTCTCTTCCTCTCGTCATCTTCTTCGCTTTTTCTTACTTTTTTTTTTATTATTTATTATTTATTTTTTTTCCTTTATTGCATCATAATATCGATAATACTAATACAAAACATTAAAATACTTATCGATTTGTGTCGAATAAGAGGGGTATCGGAATAAGGAAACACGAATATACAAGTGTACTGCACACAGCGTTGACGGTCGCTTGTTCCAATACCCCGATTATTTGATTATTGAGATAAGTTAACTTAAACAATATTTTTTTTATTTTGTTTGCATCATTATCATTAGTCGTATATTTACATTAATTTTCAAAAACAAGCATTGTATTTAATAAGGGTTGAAACTCGTTGATGCGGATCCGACATCAAACAATTCGCAAGAATTAATTATGATGTCGGGATGCGGAGGGAATCAAGGCGAGTTTTTTAAGGTGTCGATCTATTAGATTCGATACCAATTCCATAATTGGATGTCGAATCTAATGATTTAGTCAAATAAATTAATTAACACGATTTTCGTTGATGCTAATATAGATGTCCTCTAATTCAATTGAATTAATTACGACATTAATAAACGCGGAGAAAATTTATATCGTGCTAGTTAATTTAAAACCACTTATATTATTTTCTTTATTTTTTTCACTCTAATATTCCATATCGATTCCATAATCGGATATGGGATATGACGAGCATCAAAATTAAAATCGAGTATAAATTATTCCAAGTATTTAATATCGATTTCATAATCGAATATTGAATACAACGAATATCGAAAATATTAAGTCGAGTGCAAATTACGCAATATTTGTACGCGATTTAATAAAATCATCAATTTTCCGAAGAAAACAATTTCGCTCTTTTTTATTATTATTCTTCGAACATCATTTTTTTTAGACAAAACATTTTTTTAGATCTCGATATATTTTTTTTTCTTGACCTCGGTCAACACGTGTTAATCCATCACGTGACCTACTATTCTTTCCAAAATCATGCATTCATCACATCTATATCTTTATTCAATTTATTACTCGCTACATCGTTACTAACGGTTTGATTGTTTCCTTTGTCGATTTTTGTCGTTTATTTTATTTTACTAAAATGAACCCACATGCTAAAATTCCACTTTGACGTAGAATTAATTGCATTAAATCGACATAGAAACCCTTTTCAATTCCATTCACATGTTTAGGGAAAATAATCTTTGCATATCATTTTCCCGTTCAACTAACGCGCGTATTTGAAAGTCATTCGAATTCTTAGTAGAGGCCGCTAATGTGCGGGCGGGGTTGGGTGTCCTTTGTGGGCTTCCCAACACGTACCCTCACCCCTTACTCAGAACCTCGGTTTCTGGATGCCCGAAACCGTTGGCGCACGAGAGTCATTCAATACACAATATCCGATAATGTTGGTATTGGTATCAAATGCAAAGGGACGAGCCCAATAAACTCTGACATCGGAAATGGGCCGTATTTTGTATACGAACCACTACGACATAGAGTGGGCTCGAATGGTTCCGAATAACCACAAAATTCGGTGGCGACTCCACATAGACCTAAATTTCAATTCGATCCGTTTCATATGGAGATCCATTCGCCTACCCAAACCCGCGCGTGGCCGCGTCGGGGTGGACCTATGTCATGTCCACAATTTGGCGACTCCGCTGGGGATTAACTGATGCGTGACTTACCATCGGCATCCTCAGGGTGAGACTCGAATAGAAATCGTTTGACAAATACAATACGCGTTTTAGTTTTACGGTTCATGCATAACCCATATTTTCCCGGGCCGGTACTGGTGACCGACGTCCCACTATACCATTGATGTACTCCAACATGGATATGTCAAAAGGTGTCCATAGTCGATTCGAGTGGGTTTCGCGGCATGTTCTAAGCTCAATTCGACTTAGAGAGTCCGTCCCGATCAACGTCTAGACTATGTACACTGGTATAGACCCTTTCAGACCGACCGAGACTTAGTGTAGAGCATATATGGCGTCGTTATAATGCTTGTGTGACTATGTGCTACTTGGTTTCCGAGTCGTTTTCAAAAATGTCAACTTTTCAAAAATTGCATCTTTTTCAAGATATTCAATTTTCAAAACCCGGGACATACCGAATTTAGGACTTATGATTTTACTCAAAATAGCCTATTTTCTAGCCGGTATGCTCCCAATTCAAAACTCAAAATTATTTTCGAACTTTCAAAACCGAGGCCCGATACACTTTCCGATTTTTCTCGAAAAACCGGGCCTCTCCACCGAGTTATCTCGGAACCTTCAAATCAATCAATTTTCAAAACTCCCCTCTTCTTAGGACCTCCCATATTTAGCAGTGTCGGGTCATGTTTTAAGTTGTCAAGTTTCTCTAGCGTCGAAACTCCGTCGATCTTACATCACGAGTTTCTTCCCTATCCCAGTTCGCCTTATTAGACTAAGGCAAGGCCCACCTAAGTAGGACATACTCTTACGAAGGAGGGCCTGTCAACACAATCGAGTCAAAAGTTTGGGGATGTCCCACGTGAACCTTCCTTCGAACAGGACTAGGCCCACTTGCCGAATCCTAAGGAAGGCCCACACTTCACAAGTCGCCCGTCTAGGTGTCTTTCTCGAGTCATTTCCCATTTAGTCTCGTTCGGGATGTACTTTCTGTTCCGGGATTTCTGGGCTAGTTTCTGATTATGCGGTGTTCTTACAGACAGGCCAGCCGCAACCCGACATCAACGCAAGATGGAAGAATTGAAAAATGCCTTAGCCAAAATCGAGACTCAACTGACCTCCATCCTCGCTAACCAAGAAACTTTGGACACTCGCCTGAGCACTGTAGAGAAGACGGTCCCAGTTGAAGGAGCTGATTCCACTGGGCCCATAGCCGAATTGGTCAGTGTTGTTCGCAGGCTCGAGGAGCAAGTTCACTTATCAACAAGCAACTCAATCCACTCCGAAAATGCTCGCATCTATTCACCTTTGAGTAACGAGCTACCGGCCAACCTCAACTTGACGGGAATTCCTATGTTTGAGGGTACCGAAGACCCGGTCCATCATATCCGGGCCTTCAAAGACTTCATGGCAGTCAAAGGGGTAAAGTCCGCCATGTTCAAGCACCTATTCCCTTCCTCCTTGGAGAAGCATCCCAGGGCCTGGTTCTACAGACTCGATCCCAAGAAATACAAGACTTGGGATGATGTGGCGACCAAATTTGCTCGGAACTACGCCGATAACACTGAAATCCAGACTACAATGCGTACTCTGGAGGTCATGGCTCAAGAGCCCAAAGAAGGGTTCACAAAATACTTGCAGAGATGGAGGGCCGAGAGTGTGAAGCTGGTCGACAAGCCCGGCGAGAAGGCCCTAGTGGAAGCCTTCGTCAAAAATCTACTCCCATCCTACCGGGTCCATCTCCGGTATGCTATCATCCCAAACTTCGCTGTCCTTACTGAAATGGGCACGAGAATCGAGGATGACTTGAGATTAGAGAGCCTGACTAAGGCCTCTACCAAAGGCTATCAAGGGGCACGTTTATCTACGATCAAGCCCACACCTGCAGTTGCAACTCGTAGCATCTTTGACGAGGTAAACCTGTTGGACACCTCATCTAAGAAGAATACACCAAATCGGGTATTCACAGATATAGGGACTACCTATACTTATGCCTTACAAAGGCTATCTTCAAAGGGCCTGATCCAACCGATAGGCCCAACTGCAGAACCTCCAGTAGAAAAGAGGCCCAAAACTTACAACGCCCAAGCCTACTGTCAGTATCACCGGGGTAACGGGCATGATACTGAAAAGTGTTGGAGGTTAAAACACCTGATCCAAGATCTTATCGAGAGCGGGAAAATCCCGTTGCCCGGAGACAAGCCGAGCAACAAAGAAAACCCGTTCAGCGCCCATGCCATCTTCACCGGTGAGGTAATTGACTGTTCTCACCTCATCTCTCCCTATATCCCACAAATCAACGGGATATGGTTCGACGACGAGGATGATGTATACTTAACCAAAGGGGAAGCTGTCCCCATCACCCTTGAGGAGGTCCGAAAGGCTAAGTCCAAAGCCTTAGCCACCAATCACCTCGCCGCGGCTGGGCGTTCCATTCCTATATCCGTCACTGAACCTGCCAGGACGGAGCCTACCCTCGAAGAACAAAGCCCAGACACGGCTCTGGTCCAGCAAATGAAGAGGGTCCGAGCTGATCTAACCATATGGCAACTGTTGGTTAGCTCGCAAGCTCATCGGGAAGCACTGACTAAAGCTCTCGATGAAATCAAGGTTGATTCAGAAGCTACTCCTGCTGAAATGGTAGCCACCATTATGCTCTACCTTAAGGGCAAATCCAAAGAAGAAGGCCCGCTCATAACCTTCTCCGAAGCTGACCTACCATCGTTTGGGCCCAATCACAATCTGGCCTTATACATCACGGTCATCTGCAAGGGTAAATATCTCCCGACGACCCTTATCGACGATGGATCGGCCGTGAATGTCCTTCCTCTAAGGACCGCAAAAGCACTCGGCATCACCGATGCCGATTACCTTCCAACGGCGCAAACTATCCAGGCTTTCGACGGAAGCCAAAAACCTGTTGCCGGGGCCGTAAAATTGAAAATCGTAACGGGCCCAATCGAAAAGGAGCTGGAATTTCAGGTGATAGATGTTACCTCATCATTCAATCTTTTACTAGGAAGGCCTTGGATCCACGCAGTTAAGGCCGTGTCATCTACCCTCCATCGAAAAGTCAAGATGCCTCTCAAAGACGGTATCATCACACTGGAGGCGACCCCAATTACCGTAGCAAGCTGCAACGCTACGGGCCGGGCCGACCCACGAGGATTTGATTTCGTGGGCATGATCGAAGAAGAGTATCTCTTTAGGCCCTACTTCACAACTAGCATCGACACGATGCTACAAAATCTGGGTTACCTACCCGGAATAACCTCAAGGCCATATCTTCCAGCTGGGAAGATTATCGAGGTCCTAAATGATGGCGAATCACATTTCGGATTGGGGTATGCTATAACCCCGGAAAATGTGGTTCGGGTCGGTATTCACAAGGCCATCGACATTTTCAAGGGTACTTACATAAGCCCTTATAGCCTGAAGTTAACGGATTACTTCGTCACTCCAGTCTTCGTAGCTATCCAAGTAGGCCTTTACCGACCCGCCGTCACATATCCCGAGAGCAAAAAGGCTCGGGAATGCAATTTCATCCCTGATGATATATTCACCATCGTCCAGGCCGAATCAAAGGAGGGCGAAAACAACTTCGAGCCCGTGCTGGGGCTCTTGTTCGGAGAAGGCAAGGCCTTCCCCGCTCCGAAGGACGACTTGGTCAACCTGATCCTTCGCAGCGATCGGTTTGACCCCACCAAGCTAATCACCGAGGTCGGTACCAACACCGAGACGAGGGCTTGGAGGAAGACCATAAAATGGACCGATGGCCAAGGACGGGTCTACAAGCTGACCACCGGCGAAGGAGACATGCCGGATACCGAGTCCGAGTCAGAGTCAGAGTCGGAGTTTGAGTCTAGAGGGTCTGGTGCTAAAGTCGAGTCTGTAACCCCTCTTCCCTTATCCACTGAGGTCTCGGGGCCTGTCCCAAGACCTCTCTCTATCCCGCCACTGACCAATGATCAGATGGCAGCTCTATTCGAGCTATTTTCAAAATTTACCATCAATAATAATAACGAACACTGTTCTGCTTACGACTTGTCTTATTTCCAAAATTTCTCAAATTCAAAAATTTTATTTGCAATGACATTGAGAAACCCGACGAACAGGTACCCCTACCTCAACATCTGGTCGAGCAGCTCGAGCAAAGGGAATCCCGAGATCCGGTAATCGAAGAAACCGAGTCCATCAACGTGGGAACCACTTTAGAGCCCCAGATGCTTAAGTTGGGCCTATCTTTAGATCCAGAGGAGAGAAAACAATTCGCAGACCTCCTCCAGGAATTCAAAGATGTCTTTACATGGTCCTACAAGGACATGCCGGGTATAGACCGAGAGATAGCCGAACACCGAATACCCATCAAAGATGGGTGCAAGCCGGTAAAGCAAAAACTCAGAAGAATGAAGCCCGAGTGGTCTCTTAAAGTCAAGGAAGAGGTCGATAAACAATTCAAAGCAGGCTTTATACAAGTGTCTGAATATCCAGACTGGGTTGCAAACATCGTGCCGGTACCCAAGAAGGACGGCAAGGTGCGGGTTTGCGTGGACTTCCGGGACCTTAACAAGGCAAGGCCAAAAGACAATTTTCCGTTACCACACATCGAAATACACGGCCGATCATGCCCTTCTATCGTTCATGGACGGGTATGCCGGGTACAATCAGATTAAAATGGCAGAAGAGGACATGGGTAAGACCACCTTCATTACACCTTGGGGTACTTACTGTTACACCGTCATGCCATTTGGGCTTATCAACGCCGGGGCCACTTATCAACGAACCGCCACTACTTTGCTCCACGACATGATCCATAAGGAAGTGGAGGTCTATGTGGACGACATGATCGTCAAATCCAAGGACCGAAGCGGGCACATTTCAGCCCTAAGAAAGTTCTTCACCCGGCTACGTAAATACAACATGAGATTGAACCCACAAAAATGCAGTTTTGGGGTAACGTCGGGCAAATTACTGGGCCATATCGTTAGCCAACGCGGCATCGATGTCGACCCAGCTAAAATCAAAGCCATCACCGAGATGCAACCACCCAAGACTGAAAAGGAAATAAGGGGGTTTCTCGGAAAAGTCCAATACATCAGCCGGTTCATTTCGAAACTAACCATGGTATGCGAACCCATCTTCAAAAAGCTAAAAATCGGAGAACGGGTGCTATGGGACGGCAAATATCAAGCGGCTTTCGACAAAATCAAGTAGATTCTGTCTGCTCCACCGGTACTAATGCCACCTCAAGACGGTCTGCCTTTGTCGTTATACCTAACGACGACGGAGACGGCCATGGGGGCTATGCTGGCCCAGACAGTCGATTCAGAAGAACGGGCTATTTACTACATCAGTAAAAAGTTTCTCGAATATGAGTGCAAATATACAATGCTCGAAAAGACGTGCCTAGCATTGGTTTGGGCCACTAAAAAGCTCCGACATTACATGCTCAGTCACGAGGTACATGTGTTATCCAAAATGGATCCTATCAAGTACTTATTCGAGAAGCCCATCCTCAACGGCAGGATGTCAAGATGGACTTTAATGTTATCCGAGTTCGACCTCAAATTTGTACCATTAAAAGCCATCAAAGGCCGGGTAGTTGCCGAGTTCCTCGCTGACAGCCCAATATCCAAAGAAGGCCACACCGATACATGGGCCTTTCCTGATGAAGACATATTCCATACCGATACGGAGGTGTGGGATCTATATTTCGATGGGGCATCCAACTTCCGAGGATTTGGGGTCGGAATCCTGTTAATTTCACCCCGAGGGGAACACACTCCCTTATCCATCAAGTTGGACTTCGACGTGACCAACAACGCAGCCGACTACGAAGCATGCATTCACGGGTTGCAAGCCGCTGCTGATTTAGGGGTAACAAACCTCCGGGTCCACAGTGATTCATCATTAGTCATCAATCAAGCACTCCAAAAATGGAAAACTCGGAACGCCAATCTCGTGGCTTACCAAGCACGGGTAAGGGTTCTAGAGAAACAATTCCAAAAGGTAGAATACATTTATCTGCCCCGGGAAGAGAATCAGTTCGCAGATGCACTTTCCAAATTAGCATCTTTACTGAACATCCCGGATCACCTGACCAACATGCCAATCTGTGTCGAAAGACGGTCCGAGCCAGCCTACATCCACGCCATTCAGGATATCGAGATAACTGACCCGGAACCATGGTATCAAACTGTCCTAACCTACTTGGCAACGGGAGAATATCCCCCGGGAACTGAAAACCGGGCCAAGAAAGCCCTGCGGAGATTGGCAACGCAATTCGTTCGCACGGACGACGGGCAACTGTACAAAAAGACGACACAGGGGGCTTTACTTCTATGCATCGATAAAATACAGGCCGAAAAGTTAATGGCCGAAGTACACGACGGTGAAAACGGCCCGCATATGAACGCCCATATGCTAGCCCAAAAAATCATGAGGCTCGGGTACTATTGGAACACCATGGAAACAGACTGTCAGGTGTATGTCAAACACTGCCATAACTGTCAGATCTTTGCCAATGTACAACATATGCCATCTTCCCTCTTATATACCATGACATCACCATGGCCGTTTTCGACATGGGGTATAGACATAATTGGAAAGGTGCATCCTTCCGGGACGGGAGGTCATTGCTTAATTTTAGTGGTCATCGACTACTTCACCAAATGGGTCGAAGCCGAGTCATACCGTGTCTTGAACGCCAAGCACGTGGCCAAATTTATCCAAAATAAAATAATATGCCGGTATTGGATCCCTCACGAGTTCATCAGCGATCACAGGACCCACTTTCAAGCCGAAACTGCCGCATTGCTGGCAAAATATAAAATTCAAAGGCATACATCTTCGCCTTACCGACCTCAAACAAATGGAGCGGTAGAAGCGGCCAATAAAACAATTGTCAACATACTTAAAAAGATGGCTGAGAATTACCGGGACTGGCCCGACAAAATACCTTTTGCCCTGTGGGGATATCGAACCTCAATCCGCACTGCGACCGGGGCAACCCCGTATTACTTGACATACGGAATGGAAGCGGTCCAACCAGTCGAGCTAGAAGTGCCATCCCTCAGGATTTTACTTGAAAGCCAAGTACCTGAAGCAGATTGGGTCCAAGCCCGATACGATTAGCTGGTCCTTTTAGACGAACGGCGATCATGGGCCCTCAACAATATCCAAATATATCAAAAGAGGATCCAACGGGCTTTCAACAAAAGAGTTAGACCCCGAAACATCAAAGAAGGGGATTTGGTCCTAAAATCGGTTCGTGCCTTACTACCGGTTGACCCAAGGGGTAAATTCAAACCCAACTGGGCTGGGCCATACTTAGTCAAGATGGTCCTATCAGGAGGAGCGGTGATGCTGACAGACTTGGACGGGAACAAATTTGTCAACCCAACCAACTTGGACCAGCTGAAGCGCTACTACCCATAAACCCCCATCTTAATGTCATTTGCAAAAATTTATAAAAATTTGTCTTTTTATAAATTTTCAAAAATTATAGACAAGTCAATAAGCCAGAATTAATTATTCTACTGTCGCACATATCGAATTATTAATCTTGATGTATTTCGAAAATTGCAAAAATCAATCAAATCAATTTTGAACTACGTTTGGTTTGATTCCGCTATTTGTGGATACGTAGGCAACCCCTCAAAAGGGTACAACCACTGCAATAAACGAAAGACGGGAACGGTGTTCAATAATATGTCTTTTTATCTCGATTAAAAAAAAAAAACGTCGGACACGGCATACACGCACCAAAAAAACCACACCACTAAAAAATAATAATAATATTCAAATAATAATAACGGAGACTAATATCCGGGCATTTTGCCCTTCCCCTTGTCCTTAGGGTCGCGTGGAGCCTGAGGTCTTCGGGGTGGTGGCGAGCGTTCCCGAATCACAAGTGGAACCTCTTTAGCACGAGCCCGTTTCTTCGGCGACGGGTCTTCTATCACGGTCTTCGGTCCAATGCGAGCCCGCACATGCTCGGGTAATCTATCCCGTGGGCCAAGTCGGTCCTGCACGGGTAGTCTTGGGCCCAGTCTCCTTCCCAAGTTAGTCTGGGGGCTCACTTTCCCCCAAGCACCTTTAGCACTAGACCCTTCAGCTTGAGTCTTAGTCTTCTTTTTGTGACCTGACATTAGACGAACCATGGTAGCCGATGTGTCACCATCATCAAAGAATCCCCTATTGTCTTTAGCTTGCTCCCTCCTCAGCAGGTCAAAAGCTTCGTCAACCTTCAGCGCAGCTCGGGCTTTAGCATCAACGGCTTTGGTCCACTTCATGTAAGAATCTGAAACCCAGATTGAGTGGCGAGATTTGAAACCGGGCCAAGTATGCCGTGTGTAACATCTTTGCATCCAGGTATCACACATTACATCTGTCAGTTGGGTAGGGTCACTCACAACTGCTTCAACTTCAGGGATTCGCTGGGTCCATCCATACTGCCTTAGTATGCGATCTGGATAGAGATGAACCGTCTTCCTGAAAGATAGGATCACCTGATAGCGGGCTCTGTCCCTCGGGTCCAAGCCACTCCAAAGGTAGATGGGCCACCACGGAACTACCCATCGGATTAACGGACCACCATGAAAAGACAAAACCTCGTCCCAATACTTTTGCGTAATCTGACGAGAGAAATCAATGGCCCGCCTCCTCGTCATCACCTGGTTATGACGATAGTTGCCCGCATCAAGGAAAGGATCTATCACTGATAGCCTCTCATAAAGCCAAATCTGCAAAAAGGAAACAAAAACATGAGTAAAAAAAAATCAAAAAAATCAAAAATCAATTTTTTTTTGCAAAGTAACATACTTGCAGCAATCGGGTGCTCCCGGTAAGACGAGTTAACGAGTCTCTCTTACGGCTGTCCAATCCTTGGACAATCTCGCCCGTGATCAGCCAAGCCGGGCTGTGTTCAGTCTCCATCAAATCTACTACGGTCAGAAGATGGGTGTTTCCCATGCAGGATAACAAATCCATGTGACCCTCGAAAGCATATACGTGGAGCATACAGAAAGAAAAGGCCCTGCGACTGTAAGCCGGTCTGACCCGAACATCAAGAGAATTGATAAATTTCTCAGCCAAGTCGATCAGAGAAATCTTATCGCCTTCCATCATGCGGGATACCTCATTGTGAGAAAGCCCTAGAAATTCTCGAAGCTTCCTCCTCGGGTCATAGATCAAGTACGGGACGGCTGGACGAAGCACCGAGTTCCATCCTTCTATAGCAGCAATCTCCTCAGGCAAAGGGCAAACCTCGCCCCGGGGAAAAGCAAAGACATGATATATGTCATCCCAGTAAGCCAAGCATGCATCCAGAAAATAACGATCAACCACCATCTGACGGAACGGGTACAACTGAGTTATCCCCGCTTGATTCAAAGCCACCCTATCCGTGTCCCTAAAGCGACGGGACCACTCCTGCAACATCACACTCAACCTATCGATTCCCATGACTAAATTCCTTAAGAAAATAAGGAGATCTTCTTTTTGCTTTAAGGGAAATAAAGAGACTTTCTTTAAAGAAGGGATTGATTTATAATGAGAATTGTGGAGAAATCAAGGACAAGAGAGGACTATATATAGCATTAGCCTTGCAAACTGTTTAGGAAAATTTCCGAATCCTAATTGGAATCAAGCCGGAAGCCTAGTCTCAATACTAGCACGGAAATCTCCATCCCGAACTTTCCTAATCCTTGTTAGGAGTCAAAAATCTCAAAGTTTCCAAAATTCAAAAATCTCAAGATTTCAAAATTCAAAATTTCAAAATTTTCAAAATTTCAAAAAATCATTTTCATTAGCGCGAGTCATTTTACTATCTACGTGTTGCATGCATTTTATGTGAATTATACAGGTACGACTCAAACAGGGACGTGCAACCCACGATATCTCCCCAGCGGAAGCCAACGACGGCATTTCACGGGATGGGCCTACATACAGGCACACCCAGGACTTATGCGACAAGTCCAATTCCCCACGGAGTTATCGGCTCAGGTATGACTTCTAGCTTACGGCTGGCGATCCCTTCACGCGAGTCTAATGGACTATAAACGACCCGACCGGAAGTCTGCCAGGTTTCAATCCTCGATTGGCCTGGTGGCTACTCTGACTTTCGCCTTGTCCAAGCCTCAGTCAGAGTGGGGGCTCTATAGACACCCGTATTTTGACTGCCAGGTGTCTATGGTAGTTTCCAAAAAACACCCGATGATGATCGGACGCTAACGTGCTTCTATGCGCTCGGATACGGGCTCAAATCCATTAATCGCTGGCTAACACACTTAGAGAGTACAAATCTCACAAAATCAACCTCGAATCCAGGTCCAGTGGGCCGCTTCCAATCAAATAAGACTAATTCGGGTCAAAACCGACACCGGAAATAAAACCGACTTTTAGCGATTGGGTCAACCCCGGTCAAAGTCGTTCCGAGACACATCAAAGCAGCCACTCAAATACAAAAAGTCCAACTCAAGAAGCAAAACCAACAGTCCACCTTCAGACGGGCCATCAGGTCAAGTCCGTCAGGGCACAAAACCTTAGACACCAAAATACATGGGCAATGCCTATATAAGCAACCCCATGCACACTCAATTTCACAACTTTTAAAACCCTAATCACAACTTTTACCATTTCAAAAAGAACCCTAATCTTATACATGCAACCCTAATCAAACCCTAGCAATTCTACACTAGCAAAAAACCCTAAACCTAGTTTTAGGAATCAATCCCGAGCCACCATAACTTAACCTCCATAAAACCTCGAAGACTCTTGTGTTAAAGCCACGGTTACGAGTTCGATCCGAGACAAGAACATGTAGGTTGAGGGTGTCAAAACCCCGTTCTCTCCTTCTTCTCTTCCTATCGTCATCTTCTTCGCTTTTTCTTACTTTTTTATTTTTTTTTATTAATTTTTTTATTTTTTTTCCTTTATTGCATCATAATATCGATAATACTAATACAAAACATTAAAATACTTATCGATTTGTGTCGAATAAGAGGGGTATCGGAATAAGAAAACACGAATATACAAGTGTACTGCACACAGCGTTGACGGTCGCTTGTTCCAATACCCCGATTATTTGATTATTGAGATAAGTTAACTTAAACAATATTTTTTTTATTTTGTTTGCATCATTATCATTAGTCGTATATTTACATTAATTTTCAAAAACAAGCATTGTATTTAATAAGGGTTGAAACTCGTTGATGCGGATCCGACATCAAACAATTCGCAAGAATTAATTATGATGTCGGGATGCGGAGGGAATCAAGGCGAGTTTTTTAAGGTGTCGATCTATTAGATTCGATACCAATTCCATAATTGGATGTCGAATCTAATGATTTAGTCAAATAAATTAATTAACACGATTTTCGTTGATGCTAATATAGATGTCCTCTAATTCAATTGAATTAATTACGACATTAATAAACGCGGAGAAAATTTATATCGTGCTAGTTAATTTAAAACGACTTATATTATTTTCTTTATTTTTTTCACTCTAATATTCCATATCGATTCCATAATCGGATATGGGATATGACGAGCATCAAAATTAAAATCGAGTATAAATTATTCCAAGTATTTAATATCGATTTCATAATCGAATATTGAATACAACGAATATCGAAAATATTAAGTCGAGTGCAAATTACGCAATATTTGTACGCGATTTAATAAAATCATCAATTTTCCGAAGAAAACAATTTCGCTCTTTTTTATTATTATTCTTCGAACATCGTTTTTTTTAGACAAAACATTTTTTTAGATCTCGATATATATTTTTTTTCTTGACCTCGGTCAACACGTGTTAATCCATCACGTGACCTACTATTCTTTCCAAAATCATGCATTCATCACATCTATATCTTTATTCAATTTATTACTCGTTACATCGTTACTAACGGTTTGATTGTTTCCTTTGTCGATTTTTGTTGTTTATTTTATTTTACTAAAATGAACCCACATGCTAAAATTCCACTTTGACGTAGAATTAATTGCATTAAATCGACATAGAAACCCTTTTCAATTCCATTCACATGTTTAGGGAAAATAATCTTTGCATATCATTTTCCCGTTCAACTAACGCGCGTATTTGAAAGTCATTCGAATTCTTAGTAGAGGCCGCTAATGTGCGGGCGGGGTTGGGTGTCCTTTGTGAGCTTCCCAACACGTACCCTCACCCCTTACTCAGAACCTCGGTTTCTGGATGCCCGAAACCGTTGGCGCACGAGAGTCATTCAATACACAATATCTGATAATGTCGGTATTGGTATCAAATGCAAAGGGACGAGCCCAATAAACTCTGACATCGGAAATGGGCCGTATTTTGTATACGGACCACTACGACATAGAGTGGGCTCGAATGGTTCCGAATAACCACAAAATTCGGTGGCGACTCCACATAGACCTAAATTTCAATTCGATCCGTTTCATATGAAGATTCATTCGCCTACCCAAACCCGCGCGTGGCCGCGTCGGGGTGGACCTATGTCATGTCCACAGCAAGGTGGTTGTTGAGGATACCACCAAACCTACATCAATTTCGAGAGGGGGTTAAACATCGCTCCCCAATGGGAGCTCACCAAGCTTCATGGTAGCAAAGGTCTCACGAACGTGACCGGGGTGATAAATCTTCAAACGTTGTCCATTAACCATAAAATTCCCAAAGGTGACCGGGGTAATAAATCTTCAAACGTTGTCCATTAACCATAAACTTCCCGGTTTCCGGGCTTGATATCTCTATTGATCCATATGGTTGCACCTTGGTCACTTCGAATGGCCCCGACCATTTTGATTTCAACTTACTGGGGAAGAGCTTAAAGCGAGAGTTGAAGAGTAATACCTTATCACCAACGGAGAAGTCCTTACGAAGTATTCGAGAATCGTGTCATTGGCGAGTTCGTTCCTTGTAAATCTTCGAGTTTTCGTAGGCTTCAAGTCTTAATTCTTCCAATTCTTGTAGTTGGAGAAGGCGGTTATCTCCTACAACACTCTCATCGAAGTTTAGCTCTTTGATTGCCCATTCGGCTTTGTGTTCTAATTCCACCGGTAAATGACAAGCTTTACCATACACAAGACGATAAGGAGTGGTTCCAATCGGCGCTTTGTAAGCCGTCCTTAATGCCCAAAGGACGTCATTTAACTTTAATGACCAATCCTTTCGGTGTGTATTTAAAACTTTCTCTAAAATTCCCTTGATTTGACGGTTGGAGATCTCGGCTTGCCCATTTGATTGAGGGTGGTAGGCTAGGGACATCTTGTGAGTAATACCATATTTCCTAAGAAGGTGTTCAAAGGTATCCTTTCTAAAATGAGAGCCTCCATCACTAATTATGGCTCTAGGCATACCGAATCTCGGGAAAATTACATTCTTGAAAAGCTTAATTACAACCTTGGAGTCATTGGTGGGGGAAGCTGCGGCCTCGATCCATTTTGAGACATAATCAACCGCTGCTAAGATATACTTGTTACCAAAAGAGGTTGTGAACGGACCCATGAAATCAATGCCCCAAACATCGAACTATTCAATCTCTAAGATGGGTTGAAGGGGCATTTCATTTCTTCTTGTAATATTTCCACTTCTTTGACAAGCATCGCACGTGAGAATGAAAGCTTGAATGTCCTTGAACATGGAAGGCCACCAAAACCCGCTTTGGAGAACCTTGGCAATTGTCTTTTGGTTGGCCAAGTGTCCACCAAAAGATTTCGAGTGAAGGTGCTTCACTATATCATATCCTTCATCGGCCGTAACACATCGTCGGTAAATTCCATCTACACAACGGCGGAATAAATATGGCTCGTCCCAATAATAGCGTCGGGCTTCATAACGTAGTTTCTTCATCTCTTGCTTGGAATAATCGTCCGGAATAAAATGAGATACTAGAAAATTGACGATATCGGCATATCAAGGTGTAATAGTTTTGACGGCCATCAAGGCCTCATCTCTCATAGCTTCATTGATGGGGATATCATCTTCTTCATTGCTCTCTTTACTAACTGTTAGTCTACTAAGATGATCCGCTACCAAGTTCTCCGATCCGACTTTGTCTTTAATCTCAATATCAAATTCTTGTAAAAGGAGGACCCACCGAAAGAGTCGGGACTTGGTCTCCTTCTTAGACATGATGTGTCGAATCGCCGCATGATTGGTATGAATTATAACTTTGGAACCGATAACATAATTTTGGAATTTCTCCATGGCGTAGACAACGGCAATCATCTCTTTCTCGGTTGTTGTATACCTCGATTGGACTTCATTTAGAGTTTTGCTTGCGTAATAAATCACATGTAGCTCACTACAAGAAAACAGGTGTTTAGCAACCGGTATTTACCGACCGCAAAAAAACAGTTGCTAATTACATATACCGACCGAAAAACAGTCGGTAAATATTGTTTTTAGTCGGTAATTACCGACCGACCATATCAGTCGGGAAAAAATAATTCGGTCGGTGAAATCTGCTTTACCGACCGCTAATGAATATTACCGACCGATTATTGTCGGACGCTGGCTTTTTTCGAATATAACCACCAGCTTCAGTCATTATTCATTATTTGTTAGAAACTTTAAAAAAAACCCGAACACCCCCTACACACATCCCCTTCGCGACGACCACCACCCCTAAACCTTCGTCGGACGCCACCTTTGCCGGACGCCGGACGCCGCACGTTTGCCGGAGATCTTTCCCGCGCTGCCGCCATTCCGCCCCCTTGCCGGATTATCTTCTTCTTTTCCCCAAAATCCCCAATTTCAACTAGGTATGAATTTTAATTGAGTAGTTTGTTTATATTTGCTTTATTATTGTTGTGTGCTTGATGAATTCAACTTAGGTTAGTGTAAATTAGATGAATCTTGTTTGTTTGATTAGGGTTAAATTAGATTTAGGTTGAAATTGAATTTTAGTTTAATTTAGGGGAAGGGGAGGTTGGTGAAAACAGTAGCATTTAGGGGGGATTATTGATTCCCATTTGCCTAATTGCCTAATTGAAATTATTCTCATGATTTGAGTTTATGAGGTTTACTACTTGAACCCTGAAATTGGTTCAATTGATTAGTGTTACTTCCTATGTTTTGCCTCCACTTATTTGAAATTGGTACACTTTTACGATTAATGAGGAGTATTTTAATTAAATGTAACAATTTCGAAGAATCTTACTGTAAAAATTCTGAAATGGGTATGTTCTTACTGTAAGAATTTCAAAGAATCTAGTCTTACTGTATGTTCTTATTTAGTCTGAAATCTAGTTCTTACTGTATGTTCAAAGAATCTAGTCTGAAATGGGTATGTTCTTACTGTATGTTTAGTTCATGTAGTTTAGTTTACTATATGTATGTATGCATATATATACTTAGTTTAGTTTAGTTTAATATATGTATGTATATACTATATGTTATACTATATACTATATGTTATACTATGTATTGGGTATGTTCTTACTTAGTTTAGTATATGTTATACTATATACTTAATTTAAGGTTGTTAAATGAATGAGCTGTAGGGAGATAGGTTGATATACATATAGTGGAGTATGAAATTTGAAAGATGCAAAGTCTGTAAAAAAACAAGTTAACATATTCACTATACGACTCGACCAAATACTTAGTTCTACGACACTTATACAACGCTTGATCCGTCCCTAGCACACCCTTTCCTTCGACCAACCTCTTGAAAACTCGTTGTCGAATATATTTGGAGTGGAGTCAAGAAAGTAACCCTGGTTAGGGTTAGGTCTAGGGTTATGGTCGGGTCAATGTCGTGTTTGTGGGTGAAATGAGAGAGACGAGATTGGAATGAGACGCAGTGATTAATCTCGCCTGCCTCTATTATTCTTCACTTTTTTATTTCTTCGTAGTTTATTATAGTTTCGTTGTTGCCCCGTAATTAATAGTCTTGGAGTCAATTCCTTGTTATAACATTAAAATAGTTTAGTGTTCTAGAATAATAGTGAAATATTCTAAGTTTAGTTCTACTTGGACCACTCCATTCAAAGTTTTTAGGCATTAACCTCTTATTTGTCAAATGTTTTTAGGCCAACTAGATACAATATGGTGTAATATGACTCGATCAAATTCAATAAAGAATACTAACAATTTGAGTTAATATATTAAACTAAGGTTAGATGTGAAAACTTAATTGCATAATGAAGGGGTATGAATGAGATGAGATCATGGGAGTTCAAATTGTATAATGAAAACATAGAGTAATGAAGGAGTTCATGATTATTGTTGTTAATGATTATAGTAATGAATGAGAACATAGATGTGAAAACTTAATTGCATAATGAAGGTTAGATGTGAAAACATAATGAAGGAGTTAATGATTATTGTTTTTTAACATCAAGAGTAAACTCATGGTTATTTCTGTGTTATTTACTCCATTTTTATATGTTATTTAAATAAGTTTTCGTTCCTCTTATAGAAAATCTAATAATGACGAATACCGAACGAAAATGGATGTACGAAAGGGTAGACGATAGAAACAAAGTTAAGTATGAGTTTATACTTGGGGTGGATGATTTTATTCTATATGCTAAGGAACAAGAAGAATACAAGACACATCAGATTCTTAGATGTCCATGTGTGAAGTGTCAAAATTTGAAGTACTTGAATGAGTTTACGGTGAAAGAGCATCTCATTAGCAAAGGGTTTAAGCCTGGTTACACTAATTGGGTGTGCCATGGAGAACCCTTTTCTTTTATTAGTAATCCTACTACTTCAACAAACACTAATGCTTTCATCCACCAACCTTATCGAGAGATGGTAGTAGATGCATTTGGAGACATAATGTTCGGCCGTGTTGAGGATTCTCCTTTGGGTGAAGAAGAAAGCCCCCACCCTGATTTGAAAGAATTTTTTGAAATGCTAGAGGCCGCCGAGAAACCTCTGTATCGTGGATGTGAGTCGTCATTGCTAGAAGTAGCTTCTAGGATGATTAACATTAAATGTGAGGACAACCTACCGGAAAGAAGTTTAGATAAGATTGCTGCTTTGATTGAGGATATCATTCCACGAGATAATCTGATGACTCGCACATTTTATGACACTAAAAAGCTGCTTAGAGGCCTTCAAATGCCCCATCATAGGATCCATTCATGTCAGGACGGATGCATGCTATTTTGGAAAGAAGATTCCATGCTTGACAAATGTAAAAAGTGTGGAAAAGATAGATACAAGAAGAAAACTTTTAGTGGGGCAGACATACCTTTCAAAGTCCTAACCTATCTCCCTGTAGCACCAAGGTTGCAACGTTTATATGCAACCAAGAACATTGCAAAAGAAATGAGATGGCATATTGAAAATCCACGTGTACCAGGGACCATGGCTCATCCAAGTGACAGTGAGGCTTGGAAGCATCTAGATTATATGTTTCCGGAGTTTGCTAGTGAGCCTCGTAATGTTAGACTTGGACTCTGCACAGATGGTTTTACACCATACGGTCAATTTGGTAAGTCGTACTCATGTTGGCCGGTGATTCTCACTCCTTATAATCTACCCCCTGCATTATGCATGAAAAATCAATTTATGTTTCTATCCTTGATCGTTCCCGGGCCAAAAAATCCTAAGAAAAACTTGGACATATACATGCAACCTCTTATTGATGAATTGAAAGAGTTGTGGGACACGGGAGTGCTCACCTATGATGTGTCCAGGAAACAAAATTTTCGGCTGAAAGCATGTATCCTATGGACCATCAACGATTTTCCGGCTTATGGGATGCTCTCTGGGTGGGCTACTGCTGGCAAACATGCATGTCCACATTGTATGAAAGACACCAAAGCGTTTTGGCTTCCACATGGAGGTAAAATGTGTTGGTTCGATTGTCACAGACAATTCTTACCCTTACATCATGCATTCCGTTACAACAAAACTGCCTTTAGGAAGGGTAAGTGCGAGAATGATGAACCACCTCCGATATTGTCAGGATGTGAAATCTGGGAGACGATATCAGACTACCCGACGATCATTGATGGTACTGATAATGAACTCAAAGAACTTAAGAAGATGAAAACAGGGTGGTTCAAAAAGAGCTTGTTCTGGGACCTACCTTATTGGAAGCATTTGTTGATTCGACACAATTTGGATGTCATGCATATTGAAAAAAACTTCTTTGAGCAATTAATTCATACAGTACTGGATAATAAAAATAAAACAGCTGACACCCATAACACAAGGAAGGACTTGCCCAAATTATGTACTAGAAGTCACCTACACCTCAAGGACGGCCGCAAACCAAAAGCTCCCTACACTCTTGACAAACTGCAAAAAAAGATACTATGTGAGTGGATATGCAATTTGAGGTTTCCAGATGGATACGCATCGGATTTAGGTCGCTGCGTCGACCTACACAGTCTCACACTTCATGGTATGAAGAGCCACGATTGCCATGTGTTCATGGAACGACTATTACCCGTTGCTTTGAAACACTTGCTCCCAACTAATGTGTGGAATTCAATTACCGAGATCAGTCAATTTTTTCGTGATTTGTGTGTCTCAAGCCTTACAACCCAAAATGTAGAGCGGCTGGAGAACGATATTGCGGAGATCCTCTGCAAACTTGAGAAAATTTTTCCACCATCGTTCTTCAATTCCATGGAGCACTTACCAATACATTTGCCTTATGAAGCAAGAGTTGGTGGGCCAGTACAATATAGGTGGATGTACCCTTTCGAGAGGTATAATTGTGAAAATACTCAACTTAATAATGTTTCTTAATCATTATATCATTAAAATTGTGAAAATACTCAACACTATATCAAAATGTAGGTTTCTTAATCATTTGAAAAAAAAAGTGGGTAATAAAGCACGTGTGGAAGGTTCAATTTGCAATGCTTTCTTAACTGAAGAAATATCAAATTTCTGTTCTCTATACTTCGAAGACCACGTAGATACAAAGGGTAAGGATTTGGATGTGGGCACGGGAGATGAAAATGATTCATCTTTACCCGAGCTCTTTCGACAACACAAAGGTAGAGCACTTGCTAAACCAAAACAGAGATACTTGGACGAACAAGAGTTCGATCGTGCCCATCTGTACGCATTATCAAATTGTGAATTACTAGGAGAATATGAACGGTACGTAAATAGCCACAACTTACTTATTTATTTTAAAATTAAAAGATCTAGATGTCACGACTGAACTGGATAATTACAGCTTATTTGAGCAGTTCATTTTGGAGCAACATCCACGAGCTAAAATGGATGAAGTTTGGACTACATATGAGAAGTTGTTTCCAAAATGGTTTAAAGGATATGTAAGTCTCAGTATTGACATATTAGAGTGAAATAAACTTTGAGCACGTCACATATACATGCACTAACACTCTACTACGCAATTAGGTAACTGAGATGAATGTCAAAGATGATGTGATTCAAGCCTTAGCATTTGGTCCTTCTAAAGAAGTAAACACTTGGCAAAGATATATGATTAATGGGTTTAATTTCCACACACAGAAATATGGGAAAAACAGAGCTACCATGAATTACGGGGTTTGCGTAAGTAATGTTGAAGGAAACGATTACCACGGCACTTTAGAGGAAGTTATTGAGTTGAGGTATTGTGGGGAGAAGAGAATTTATAATGCAATCATGTTCAAGTGTTCATGGATGGATAATTCCACAAACGGTACAAGTGTTCATGGCCTTTATAAACTTGTAGAAGTTAATAGTAGGAAGAAATATGGTAAATATGATCCTTTTGTACTTGCCCATCAAGCTAGTCAAGTTTATTATGCTCCATACCCAAACCCGAAGAAGGATAGAGATCATTGGTGGGCTGTTTTTAAGGGTCGGGCAAAGTCACAATTTAATGCACCAGTGGATGTCACGGTATTTCAAGAAGATGTGACTAGTACTTCATTATTATCTAGTCTTGTCGACGATGACGTCTTAGAAAGTTTTAGTGAAGGGGATGACATGGAAGAGATGAATGAGAATGGTGATGATGTGATTGTCGAAGATGATGACATTGATGACGAGGAGGAATTTGAAGATGAGTTTGAGGAGGAGGATGAGCAAGAAGAAGAAGAAGAAGAAGAAGAAGAAGAAGAAGAAGAAGATGATGATGATGATGACGACGATGATTGCTAACTTGTATTTGTTTAGTCAATGAAATAGTTGTCGATTAACACTCATGGATAAATGTTTTATTTGTATATTTTTGTTTGGTTTTAGGCAATGTAATATAATTTGTTAAATGTTTTCTTGTAATGCATTTGGTAAGCGTTATTTGCATATGTTTGTTTGTTTTGTCATTGAACAGTTCATATCTGAAAGATGGTTGGACGTGGACGTGGAGGAGGACGTGCCGGAGGACGTGGACGTGGACGTGGACGTGGACCACAGGTGGAGGTCGACGAGCACGAGGAGGAGGTGCAGCAGCAACAACAACAACAACAACAACAACAACAACAACAACAACAACAGGAAAATCTGCCCATAATTCCGATAGAACCCAGTGGGAGATGGTATGGTATTGCTTATTCTATCATTATCGAAGTAGTTGTAGTATATAATTTTTTTTATACAAAAATACAATTTGTTGTATTTGTTTTGATTAAGGTTTGATGACTCCGATGTGGTACGACGAGTAACGAAGTCGTTCAAGGGTTTCTACCATGAACCGCATATGAACTACCGGGAGACCCCGAAGACGATCAAAGACAAATGGTTCGGCAATTTTAGGGTATACATTCACTTTAATTTATATGAGTATATTGCTAACTATATAGATATATATATAGTAATATGCACTTTTAATTGTTAATTGAATATTTTCTTAATATGTAATTATTAAATTATGATCGGTCACAATGTCAGGGCTACTGCTCATGGAAGCCCGAGGATGAAGAGCAAGTTAGAGAGAGATACGACGTTGAAGCACGAAAACGGTTGAAGGACACCGTCAACGACATATGTGAAGCAAAGAATGGCAAGAACAAAGAATGCCCGGGGTGGATGGTGCCGCAAGTCTTCAAGGACTTGTTGGAGAGACGGAAGACAAAGGCTTTTCAGAAGAGATCTAGGACAGCGGCGGCGAATAAAGGTTGTGCTCAGCCTGGCCCTACACACCACGGGGGGTCGATCAAGGCAACTAAACATGCTTCCAGGCTGGTAATGACAAAATATATTTAAATGTTCCATAATGTTTTTATTAATATATTTTTGAAGATGATAGTAATAATTGATCCAAGTTTATGCATACTAAGTTTTATTTTGTTTTTGTAGATGGAGCAACTGGGTGGTAGGCGGCCCAGCGCGGCCGAGCTCGCAGAAACCATACATTCTAAGGAAGTCGAGGGTAAAAAGGTTTATACTAGTCAGAAGGCAAAAGCTACATTTGTAAGTGTTATTTTAGTTAATTATAGAGATTATCTTAAAATTCCTTAATAAATTAGTTATAACTTGTTCCTAAACATTACCTTTGTCTGTTTGCTAATAGGAACGTTTTGAAGAGCTGAAGAAAAAGAACGAGGAGGAGGGGAAAGAGAAAGAGGACGATGAACTTTGGTTTGAAGCGGCCGGGGGCTTCAAGAAGGGCCACGTCTACGGAGTGGGATCCACCGGCCCATTGTACTTCACCCCCCCTGCACAGAATAAGGGGAATGCTTCGTGCTCTTATCATCCCGGTATTCTTGTACAACAAGAAAAACGGGCAGAAGCATTTCAAAACAAGATTTTGGAAGCCTTGGAGAAGGAAAAAGAAGAGAACAGGCGCTTCAGAGAAGAGACACGGGAGCTCATGCAACAACAACAACAGCTCATGTCAGCGCTGAACTCGGCATTACAAACTCAGAATTGTAATCCGTTTACCTTCAATAACGTCCGTAATCCGAATGATGATAATTCGGGAGGTGGTGGAGTTGGGGGAGCCGGGGTCGGTTTTCAGGTGTAGCTTGAACCTCTCATTGGTAACTCTTTTAAGTTGTGATAACTTTGATTTTTCTTCCAAGTTGTTTAGACTCTTTACACATTCATTAGTATTGATCTCTTAATTAAGTAGTTAAACATTTTAGTTAAACACTTCCATGATATCGAATGTTTTATGTGAATGAATTGTGAAGATGTTGGATTTTGAATGAAGTTAATGAAGGGGTTGAAGTGAATGATGTTGTAGTTTGAATGAGTTGGAAGAATTGAATGGTATGATGGTTATAATGCAGATTTATATGTGCAAATTAGAGGACGACAAAACCACTATAACACCCCGCGCTCACCAATTTTACCGACCGAAAACATGTTTTACCGACCGATTGCCTTCGACACCGACCGCCCAAAGCTACCAAGGTACTATCAAACATCGGTCGTTAAGGGTTACCGACCGACGTTAGCGGTCGGTAATTAACATGAATACCGACCGCTTTACCGACCGCCGTAGCCTTTTTCCGACCAAAAATCTTCCAGGGGCTCCTGGTTTTGGCATGGTCGGAAAAACTTACCGACCGACATTATCAGTCGGTAAATCTCAATTACCGACCGCAAAACTGTTTCACCGACCGATGCAACGGTCGGTATTTATAGAGTTTCCGACCGTTTATGTCAGTCGGTATTCATTTGTACCGACCGTTTATGTTCTTTTCCGACCGTTAAACGGACGGTGATTTACCGACCGCAGTTTCGGTCGCTGATTTCCTTTTCCGACTATGGTTTTCGACTATGTTTTGTCGGTCGGAATTATTTCAAAATCGGTCGGTAATGCAATTTACCGACCGATTTATACGATTACCGACCGATTGTATCGGTTGGTAAATGCCTTTTTCCTTGTAGTGGCTTCTTGTCAATCCGTTGTCCTAGGACGACACCAACGGCAAAATCGGATGCATCGCACATGATCTCAAGTGGAAGACTCCAATCGGGAGCTTTGATAATCGGAGTGGTGGTGAGAGCGGTCTTTATCCTGCAAAAGGCCTCAAGACACGAGTCATCAAAAACAAAAGGTGCATCTTTCATAAGCAAAGAAGTCAAAGGTTTAGCAATTTTGGATAAGTCTTTAATGAATCGTCTATAAAAACCGGCGTGACCTAGAAAACTCCTCACTCCTTTAACATTTGTAGGTGGTGGCAAGTTTTCGATCACGGAGACTTTCGCCTTATCAACTTCGACTCCTCTATTAGAAACAATATGACCTAGGACAACACCTTGTTCAACCATAAAATGACACTTTTCCCAATTTAAAACAAGTCTGTACTCTTCACATCGAGCTAACACTTGATCAAGATTTTCAAGACAAGAATCAAAAGATGTACCATGGACACTAAAATCATCCATAAAAACTTCCATAGATTTTTCAATAAAATCGGAGAAAATAGCCATCATACATCTTTGAAACGTTCCCGGTGCATTGCATAGTCCAAATGGCATCCTTCTATAAGCATAGGTGCCATAGGAACATGTAAAGGTGGTTTTCTCTTGGTCATCGGGATGAATGAGAATTTGAAGAAATCTGGAATGACCATCAAGGAAACAAAAATAAGAATGATGCGCCAATCTTTCAAGCATTTGATCAATAAAGGGAAGGGGGAAACGGTCTTTTATGGTGGCCGTGTTCAATTTTTGATAGTCTATACACTTGCGCCAACCGGTAATAGTCCTAGTAGAAATTGACTCACCCTTTTCTCCTTTAACTACCGTCATTCCTCCTTTTTTTGGCACAACTTGGACGGGGCTAACCCATTTACTTCCGGTTATTGGGTATATAATGTTAGCCTCATACAACTTGAGGACTTCCTTCATGACAACCTCTTTCATTGCGGGGTTCAACCTACGTTGACCCTCAACCGAAGGACGGTGGTCATCATCAAGGATGATCCTATGCATACAAACATTTGGACTTATGCCTTAGAGGTCGGCAATGCTATACCCGATAGCCTTTTTGTGCTTTCTCAAAACAATCAAAAGTTTTTCCAATTTAGGTCCATCAAGGGTAGCATTGACGATAACGGGATAATTAGTTCCTTCAAAAAAAGCATATTTGAGGGAAGAGGGGAGTGGTTCAAGTTCAAGAATAGGAGGAGAAGATACCATACTCTTACCCACCGATAGTGGTTCTACCTTATCTTCATGCAAACATTCTTCTTCAAGGGGTGGAGAGTCAAATCGTTCATCTTCTTTCTTATCATCATCTATCAAGCTATACTCAACCAAACTGTCAATAACTTCAATGGAATTCATTTGTTCAATCATTGGTTGTTTAAGAGCTTGAGAAAGGGAAAATTCTATCGACTCGTTCCCTATGTTAAAAGACAACTTACCATTCTTGACATCAACTATAGTACCTCCGGTAGCCATAAAAGGTCGACCTAGAATAATGGGGGTAATAGTGTCTTCGGGCATATCCATGACAACAAAGTCGGAGGGGATGAAAAACTTACCCACTTGAACAGGTACATCCTCAAGTATCCCAAGTGGGTACTTGACGGACCTATCAGCAAGTTGAATCGACATGCTAGTGGGTCTCATCTCCCCCACACTAAGTCTCTTGGAAATAGAATATGGTAACAGACTAACACTAGCCCCTAGGTCACATAAAGCTTGACTAACAACAATATTTCCAACCCGACAAGGGATAGAAAAACTACCGGGATCCTCAAGTTTCTTTGGTATTTGATTCATAAGAATGACACTACATTGTTCCGTGAGAGAGATACATTCTTTATCCTCTATCGTTCTCTTTTTAGTCAAGACATCTTTCAAAAATTTAGAATAGAGGGGCATTTGAGAAATTACTTCGGTGAAGGGTAAAGCTACCTCCACCTTCTTCAACATATCCACGAAACGGCTAAATTGAGCATTCTCCTTGCATGACTTAGCTCGTTCGGGAAAAGGCAATGGAGGGACAAAAGTAGGAGGTGGTGGAACGTTGGATTCTTCTTCTTCTTCGGCTAATCGTTCCGCCTCTTTTCTTTTTGCTTCTTCTGCTTCCATTTGCTCTTTCTTCTTTCTTTGTTCTCTTTGTTCATTCTCCGCATTTTGAAGGATATCGAACTCCGCTTGTATTCCCCGGTTTTGTTTGGGGGAAGTGGGAGATGATTCTTGTGATGCACTTGGTTGATTGACTTTGGACGAAGTGCTTTTGGTGTTCAAGTTCAAATTCTTGTATGGGTCCTCAAGTTCTTTGCCACCTCTCAAAACAACGGCATTTCCTTGGTGCGAAGGGTCTCTTGGGTTTTGGGGTTGTCCGGGCAAACCATGGGGTGGATGAATTGGGGCGGATAAGGCTTTTGTTGCTTCTTGTGATTCCCAAACTTTTAGCCTTGCCTTTGTGTCTTGATGTTCATTCCATAGTTGCCCAACGGTTCTTTGCAAATCATTATAGTTTTCCCATAGGACTCCTCCTTGACCAAATTGAAAATTGCTTGGTTGGCCATAAGATTGAGAGGGTTGATTGAATGGTTTTTGATTGTAACCTTGGTTTCCTTGAAGATTGCCTTGGAACCCTTGATTGTATTGATGATTAAAATGATTACCATGTTGATTTTGGTAATTGTTGTAATTGTTAGGAACATGGAAGTTGCTACTTTGTTGATTGAAGTTACTCCTTTGATGAGGAGGCATATATGGGGGCATCCTTGGAGGACCTTGGTTAAAGGGCCTTTGTTGACTTTGATTGAATGACCTCAATTGACTCCCTTGGGCACGTGTCATCGGATTTTGGACATTTTGATTGCCATAAGAAAAATTAGGATGAAATCTTGTACCGGCATTGTAAGTATTGGAAAAGGGATCAAATTGGGGTCTTTGCCCATACACTTGTATAGCTTGGACTTCATTTGGCTCTTCAATATAAACTTCTTCATTAGGAATGCAAGAGGTAGAATCATGGCCATAATTGCCACAATGATCACATTGAACTTCCCATGTTAATTGCTTCGGAGGAGATGGTTGCCTTGGTGGAACACTCCCTTGAATTTGGTACATACCTCGAGGAGTAGGCCTTGAACTCATGGCATCCATTCTCTTTTTTAATTCTTCAACTTCCGCTTGAAGCTTCAACTCATTAGAACTTATAGATGAGTTCACTTCAACTTTCTTTCTAGAATCCCTCGATTGACCCATTCTAGAGTCACTCATTGCCATCTTCTCAATAAGGCTCTTAGATGCCTCATCGGTGAGAGAAGAAAAGTCTCCTCCGGCGGCCGAATTGAGGTTTTCTATGGTTCTTGATGAAAGGGTGTTGTAAAATGTTTGGGTAGTTAGCCAATCGGGTATTCCATGGTGTGGACATTTGCGCAACAAATCTCTAAATCTTTCCGAAGCCTCACTTAGGCTTTCAAATTCATCTTGTTTGAATGTTTGTATCTTCATGCAATATTGGTTAGTCTTTGGCATGAGGTTAATCCATTGAGACGGGCTCCTACTAATTTCTCTTTAAATGAAGCAATGTGCTCTTGAGCATCTTCTTGAGAAAAACCGTGAAAAGTATCTTATTGAACCGCATTTGTCAAAGAAGCTTTTAATTCATAATTCTCGGGAATCTCTCCAAAATCGACGGGAGAGGGTGTTTCTTCATGTGTGAGTTGAGAATGAGAGTCTAGGGTTGCCATTTGTTGGATTGGTGGTGATGGTGGGTTTGAATTTGGATGATTTGGAGGGGATGAATTTTGATTTTGTGGTGGAGTTTTCGGTGATGGTGGTGATGGTGGGGAATTTTGTGAAATGGAAGGTATGGAAGGATTATTTGGAGTGGGATTATGTGATGTAGAAGGTGTAGAGGGTGTATGTGGTAGGATGGGATTAAGGTTAGGAGGTGATAATGAAGGATGTGGAATGATAGTGGTTGAGTTATTTCCTCGAAAACGCAATGCTCTAAAAGTCCTTTCCGGCTCCGGATCGAACCACAAGGGCGATGACGTGTTCCTGGGCATGAAACTCAATTTAAACGGTAAGACTCCTAGCACCTTACGGTACTAGGGAAAACAGAGAAGGGAAAAGAATCAAACACAACAACTAAAAACAACACAACAACTATTCGCCGTTCTCCGGTAACGGCGCCACTTTGATCACCTCCCAATCGGATCGGTCGTTAACGAAGGACGGGGGATCAAACGATATTTATAAGACTCGAGATGACACAAAAACAAGCAAGCAAGTATTCGTGGTAAGTCGAGGTTGGTCCACAGGGAGCGGATGTGTTGACAAGTTTAAAGCGATGTGTTTGATGTCTAGAGGGGGGGTTTCTAATGGTCGAGTCTATGGTCGAGTCTACGCTAGAGGAATCACTACGAGAATGGCTAGGGGTAATTAATCTAGGGAAAGGCGTTAGGGAGAATTCGGGATTCGGAACATGGAATGTAAGAAGGTAGGGATCGAGTTTTTGTTGCAACGTTGATAAAGGGAGAATGCCACCTTTCAGTTTCTTCACCCAACCCACCTAAAAACCCGCTTTCGCGGCGAAGAAGGGTAAGTCTCTTGTTATGGTAATTTCTACCCCGAGTTTTCCCATATTGATAGAAACGAGTCAAGGTCGGTCTAGTTGGCCGGACTAAAACAACAATGACACAACAACCACAAGCAAGATAAACCAACATGCAAGCAACCCACCAATACCCCTAAATTCAAATAATCCATGTCTTCATCCCTAAACCCACCAACAAGAAATCTACTCACTAATCATAATGAGAGACAATAAAACATTAACTATGGAAAAACTAACTACAACATGCATATTAATTAGATCTAAGAAAACTAACAACAATATGATGAGAAAACTACAATCTAACAATTACTCACTAAATTATGAAACTCCCAAATTAATCTAGAGAATAATCTAGAACAAGATGAACAAGATCTAGAGAAGCTAACTACACTAAGATGATCTAAACAAGACAATAATGAGAAAACTAAATTAAATCTAAACTAGAGATTAGAGAGTGGAAAGAAGTGTACCAACTATGAAGATCTACAAGAAATAAGAAGATTGCATAGATAAAGGTTGAATCTTTGATGGAGAGAATGAAGAACTTGTCACTAATCCTTCAATAAACCCAACAAATCTTCGATAAAACTTGAATAATCTTCTTACAAACTTGTAATCTAGAGAATTGTTGATGTAAACTAAGTAGATCTACTACTAATTACTATGTAAACTACTAGATTTTTAGAGAATTACTATTAGAATATTACTAGATTGCTCTACTAATGGATGGTGTAATGTGATGGATGACTACCCTAATAGAGGCCTACTACTACTTACTTAGGCAATAATTTAGGGTAACATATATATAGTAATCTCTTACTGGGTATTTAACCTAAAGCCCAAATCCACTTCATGCTCCATTAATGAGACAATCACCCTTAGCATCTTCATGGGGTGAAGCTTTGCCCTGCGGTCTTGACGATAATTCCCACCGGGTGAAATTTCACCCGGTCAGATTTTCTTCCTTTTTTTGCGTTTTTGGCTCTTCTTTCCATCGGGCGAAATTTCACCCGGTGGACGAAATTTCGCCCGGTCAGTTTCGCCCGGTGGAAAGTCTCGAAAAATCTTCGGGGATGCATTTTTACCGTCTGGTGAAATTTCGCCCGGTGGCGTCTCACCGGGTGAAATTTCGCCCGGTCATTCTGCTGGCCTCTTTTCTTGTCTCATTCTTCGTTAATTGATTGGATGGCTTTAAACTTTAAGTTGTGTGCTTTACTCTTAGGACGGTATTCCCTTCTCTTGTGCTCGTGGAAGCTCGATCGTGATTTCGGTGCCAAATCCTATCAAAATCGATAGTAAAACTACCAAAAACACGTAAAATGCACAAGAGGGACGCTAATGCGAGAAGCACACAAAATATGGCGATAATCGCACTCTAAACTCGCAAAACGAGGGAAAAACGGGTCTAAATGAGGGGAAAAACGGTGTAAATTTAGCACACAACAGCGGTCCGGGAATATCATACCAGTCCAGGACTGCCATCAAAGCGCAGGCCTTGGCAGATTTCCTGGCTGAGTGTTCCCACTCAGAAGAGGATGATCCGCCTGCCGGAGAATGGGTGGTGTACACAGATGGATCGTCTACAGCCAACGGTGCGGGGGCAGGGATTGTGCTAACTAGCCCTGAAGGAACAGACTTCGAGCATGCACTCAGGTTCACCTTCCCTGCATCAAATAACGAGGCTGAATACGAGGTCGTGCTGGCAGGCATTATCTTATCCAAAGCTGCAAGGGCCTAGAGACTTCTCTTGGCAACAGACTCCCAACTCATCGCCAACCAGATTAATGGAGAGTACGAAGCCAGGGACCAGGCTATGACCGCCTACCTGGAGAAAGTGAAACTGGAGCTATCAGGGTTAAAGTCCTATGAGGTCAGGCAAATCCCCCGATCCCAGAACAATCGAGTGGACGCTCTGTCAAAACTGGCCAGTTCTAGCCTCCAAGACATAAGAAGGTCAGTCTGGGTAGACGTGGTCCAGGAAAAATCCACTACCCCCTGCTAGCCGGTCAGTGTCATTGAAGAGGCAGGGCCTGAAGACTGGATGACCCCAATCATCCAGTTCAAGAAATACGGAACCCTTCCACCTGACCCTGCTCAAAAAAGAAGGATGTCGGCGAAAGCGGCATGATTCATATTAATCAATGGAGAGCTGTACAAAAAGTCTTTCTCCTCTCTCTGCTCAGATGCCTGGGAGCAGGGCAGGCCGCAGAAGTTCTAGATGACATTCACTCAGGAATCTGCGGCCACCACATAGGCGGAAGGTCACTAGCCCACAAGACCTTGAGGGCGGGCTACTACTGGCCAACTCTCCTAGCTGATGCAAAAGATCTAACCAGAAAATGCAGAAAGTGTCAGTTGTTCGCCCCATCAATTCATGCTCCGGCCCAGGAACTCAGGCCAATTTTGTCTCCCATTCCCTTCGCCCAGTGGGGGATGGACATATTAGGCCCCTTCACTGCGGCAACGGGGGGCCGGAAGTTTTTAATAGTGGGGATCGACTATATTACAAAATGGATTGAAGCCGAAGCAGTCCCAAACATTACCGAGCCTGCAGTCAGGAAGGTGATTTGGAGGAATATAATAACCAGATTTGGCCTGCCCAAGATGCTGGTATTTGATCATGGAAGGCAATTTGACAGCGACCCCCTAAGGGTCTGGCTGGAAGGTCATGGCATAGCATTCGCCTACTCTGTCGTCTGCCATCCGCAAACTAACGGGCAGGCCGAAGCTGCCAACAAGCAAATTCTGAACGGGCTAAAAAAGATGGTGGATGATCTCAAGGGCAGGTGGGCAGATGAATTACCAAGCATACTTTGGTCAATCAAAACCACCCGGAAGGAATCCACGGGGCAGACCCCCTTTGGCCTGGTCTACGGGGCCGAGGCCCTGCTACCCATTGAGGTACAAATACCCACCCTGCGATTCCAACAGTATAACAAGGCGGATAATGAAGCAGCAATGACCGAGGCTCTAGACCTAGTCAGTGAAGTAAGGCAGGAGGCCGGCGTAAACATTGCCGCCTACCAGCAGCGGATGAGGAAAGCATACAACAAAAAGGTGAACGAAAGAAATTTCCAAGTAGGAGACTTGGTTTTAAGAAAGACGCAGGCAGTCGGAAGGTCATGAGAGCATGGAAAGTTAAGCGCCAATTGGGAGGGCCCGTGGGAGGTCACCCAGATCATAGGACCAGGTACCTATAGGATTGCCAACCCTGAAAAACAGGAGCTGGCCGTCCACTAGAATGCCGACACTCTTAAGAAATACTATGTCTAGCCCCAAGAAATTGGAGGATTTTCTTTTCTTTTCAAAAATTGGCGGACAGTCAGAAAAAATGTAGACGACTCCGACCATGGATGTCTTAAGAAATGAGAAAGTGTCCTGAATTCATACTCGTTGTCTGTTCAAACTTGCATTTCACACACAAACGAGTAGGGGGCAATAGGGGGAGGCCCCCTGTTGCTAAAACCAGGGAAAATGGACCCCCCCCCAACAAAAAACCTAAGTCCCCCTGCCTACCTCTGGGCGGGCAGGGGGCAGCCCCCCTGGACTTCGACCAGAAGCCAGGGTCAGGCCGGGCCCCGGGTGCCGAATGAACAAGGACTGGGGACAATCCCCCAACCTTGTATAAAAAAACCTAAGTCCCCCTGCCTACCTCTGGGCAGGCCCCTTGGACTTCGACCCGAAGCCAGGGTCAGGCCGGGCCCCACGTGCCGAACGAATGAGGACTAGGGGCATCCCCCAACCTTGTATAAAAAACGCAAAATCCCCCCGCCTACCTCTGGGCAGGCAGGGGGCAGGCCTCCTGGACTTCAGCAAAAGAAGCCAAAGGATCAGGCCTGACCTTAGAAGAAAAACATCAAATAAAACAAACAAAGTATATTCATAATGAGGAAAGAAGAGTCTAACAAGATGAACAAATGAAAATCCAGGCACAAGGAAATTAAGGTATTATATCAAGACCGGCAGTCGGCCACATTAGGGCCCGACGCGCAAAAGGATTAAAATACTAACGAGGAAGCAAAGGAGCAGAAGGATAAGGACATGACCCCTCAGAGGACGACTGCTCTGCATGTTATGCAGGGGGGGCACTCTGATTAGCATCAGGAGTTCCCTCAGGTGATCCGTCAGCCCTGGCCTCATTCTTGGCAGCATATAGATTCTGAAAAGCATCCTCGTCAAAGTTTGGGAGCATTTCTCTAATAACTTCCATAATAAACTGCAAAGATGAGGAGGCTCCGGCCTCAAAATTCGTCGCCACCTCAGCCTGGGCTTCTTGAATGATGGCGTCTTTTTCCTTCTGCCACTCCTCGCCCTTCGTCTTCAAATCACCCCGCGCCTTCTGGAGGTCCGAATCAGCTTTTTTCAGGCGACCCTCCAGCTCAGTAATCTTTTTCTTGGACGACTCTAACTCAGCAACTGCTTTCTTGGCTTCCTCCAGCTCATTCTTTGCTTGCTCCAGCCTCGCCTCCAGGCAAGTCACCTCCCTCACAGCCTGTTCACCCTGAGCCCTCCAATGCGCAGCCTGGTTCTTAGCCTCCCCCAGGTCCCCCTCGCATTTTGCCAACTGGTCCTTCAAACTGGCAATCAGGGTAACATCCCTTTCAACCATCGCCAGGCGATCAGGGAAAAGGAGCCCAGGAGTAACGACCAGCTCTTCATCGCTCAAGCGGCTGAGGGCCGCCAGCTCGATCGAAGCCTGGAAAACCCTGGAAGTGCGCTGGATGTACTGAATCACCTGGTTGGTAGTAGAAGTCACATACTTAGTAAGGTGATCCGCCAATACAGCACTGGAATCGGAAAGCAGGGCAGAAACGTCAAGGCTGTCGCCGCCGGTATAATGAAACTCAACATTCTCTTCTGAGAAGAGAGTGCCTGGAACATCATGAGCAAGGCGATTGGGGTCAGGCGTATTGACATCAGCCTCCAGATCTACCACTGGCGTGGCATTCGTGGGCTCCCTGTTCTTTCTCTTCCTGGTCTCCAAGGGAGTGCTCTCCTCAGTTTCCTCGGAACTAACCGGCTTTGACTCCATAGGAGGGTGAGTCCCTGCAGGAGAACCTCCCTATTTGCTAGCAGGAGAGGGGGTGGCCTCTGAGGCAGCCTCCCTATCCACATCTCGGGAAGCAAAAGGGGGAGCCGCCGGCCTAGCAGGCGTTCGCCTAGGAGGAAGAGAAAGTCTCGCCCGATTGGCAGATATATTCTTCACGTACTTCATTAGGGCCTTCCTTCCTTTCTTATAGCTGGAAGGAAGCGAGGGGCGTTTTACGGCAATAGAAAAGTCACTGTTCAGCCCGAGGTCCCTCACCTCGTTCTTTGACCAGCGACATGTGGCGAGATCTGCAGGACAAATGAAAATTAGTCAGAAAAATACAGAAGAATAGGGCTGAATGAGTACAAAATGTCATTGACATCCACGAACTACCTTCTCCGAGGCCGGGGGTTAGACCCACTCGGATCAGATAGGCATCAGGGGCTATGAGCTCTGCATGAGGAAGCCAAAAGTCAGGGCCAAATGCGCCTGACCTGTCCTTGGAGACAGAAAACCTCTTGACCAGTTTCTCGTCCTCATCAGTCAATTTCACCTCAAGGGCCATGCTCCCGACGCTAGGGTGATACTCCTCACGAGTCTTCAGTCTAGTATGCACATGATTCCTGAAATATCGAGGAATTCTCCACCCCGTGGCTCTGTGCACATACAGAAAATTGTTTTTCCAATCCTTCAAGCTATCTAAAATTGGCCAGACCAAAGTGCATTTCTTCTGCCTCAGAATGGAAAAATACCCGGGGGAACCCTCTCCCTCAGAAGAGGCCACCATCTGCAGGCCGGCCATGAATCTCAGAGCATCAATTGAGGGCCCCTCGCCCAAGAATAAGCAGGTCCATGTGTAGGCTATTAGTGACCTGACTACCACAGCAGATAACTGAGCAATGGCCACGTTCATCCGTCTAAAAGTCTCCTCCAGAAAGAGGTGCAAAGGAAAGCGAAGACCAAATTCCAAGCATTTATGTTAGACGGCTATGCAGCCGTCAGGGGGACAGCACACAGTATCCCTCTCTCCAGGGACAATGACTGTATACCCTTTCCCGAAATTATAGAATCGTTCGATGGACCCGGCGGCATTTTTTTCTAGAATTAAGTCCCGGTTCTTGCACTCCGGGTAGGTTTTCAGGGGAATTTGGTATTTAGCCTTATCTAAATAGTAGGTCTTCCCCGACTCCCTGGGGATAAGTGGGCCGGCAATCGTGGAGGTGTCAATCTCCATCGCCTTGTCATCAGAATCGATGACGTCAAAAGGAGCGGGGTCAGGAGAGTTGGCACCCCCACTCTCCTCCGAGTGATCCTCCTCGGTCATTCTGATCCCAGGTCCCCCAGAGGAGGAGGCAAGATCAGCCCTATCTCTACCCCCAGCCTTTTCGGCTGAAGGGTCGGTAAAAGTAAGGATGCGAGCACGGTGGCTATCCATAACGACTAAGAAGAAGAAAAATGAAGAAATGGAAAGATGAAGGCTGAGGATAGGATTCTGACCTAAATCGACGACCGCCGGATGAAGATCCAAGAAAGACAGCTCCTCAGTCTAAAAGCGTTTAAACAGAGAAAAAAAATAGGAAGAGAGGATTTATGGGTTTTCAAAAGTGTGAAAGGGGGAAATGGGAGGCGTATGAGTGCTTTTATAGGCAAGAGAAAACGAAGGGTCGCCCATCCAAGAGACCTCCCCAAGAAAGCCCCCACATGTCACACTTTAAAATCCCAGCCGCCCATCACTTCCCAAGAAACCTCGAAAAGGCAACAGAAGTCATAGGGCAATCATGGCATGACGTCATTCATTCATTTATTCATTCAAAACAAACACAACAAACAAACACACATGAAAAAAGACCACCTGATTTTCCATTGATTGAAAAGGCCCAAAGACGGCCAAAATTACAAAGTAGGTAGAAATTAAATTACAGAAAGAGCCTGGTATCCCAGCTCATTCAGCCAGCCTGCATATACAAAGCAGGCCTAATCATCATCAAAACCCGGGGAGTAATCCCCAGGGCTGTCATGACCATCTAAGGCGGATCCCCAATCCCAGTCATCAGAGTCCTTAAATGGATCATCAGGGCCTTCTTCCTCACCCCCGCCATAGGAGTAGCCCTGACCTTTGCTAGCTTCCGAGTCGTGACTGCTCACGTCCCAATCCCTGCCATAGGGAACCGCCCTGACGCCATCAGGGTAACCATGGCCTTCTCTCCTCACCAAGGGCGAGGAAGGACCTGACTCAGGAGAGGAGGTTAGTTCAGCGCAATAAGGATCAAACTGTTCAGGGTGCAGCCAAGGAAAACACCTATGGCACCCCTTATCATAGCAACCTCCCACCTGGGAGCAATGTCTAGGTGGAGGACCAGCAGGAGAGGGGGACCTCTTATGGTGTTTGCCAGCCCTGGAGAGAGTTTTCCTCCTGGAAACCCGTTGAGGACGGGGGCGGTTCCGCCTACTGCGACGAAGAATCTGATGAGCCCGCTTAGAGTATTTCAACTGTCGCCTCTGAAGCAGAGGACGTCCACGTAAACTCCGCAGCGAAAAATTGTTTTATTAATCCAAGACATTTTTGGTTCTTTGAAAAAGAGTAGAAGAAGCGCGAAAACGGATTGTGAAAATGGTGAAGGAAATTGAAATTTATACAAGAGCAAAAGCAAGGCATTAATGGCGTTCCAACCACTTCTTCAATGAGGGGAACCAATCATCAACCTGGCACACTGTTCGAAAATCCACTTTGCAAAGGGGGGTAATCATGAAAGGGGACGTTTAAACTCTTTGCATACCCAGAGAAGTTAAAGCTTGTTCCCTCGGGAACACGCGATGCATTTAATGCGAAGGTGTTCAAGGAGTCAACCTCCCGCCATCCCAACCAAGATGTCGCCTGCTGAGCAGGAGCCCTCGCTCCTTCCCAACCGGCGAGGGCCAATTGATGGGGGTCGGTAGCCGGCCATGAGTCGCCCGTCAATTGGGCCCCAGGGTGGCCCGACCCGAGAATAAAGGAAGGCCTGTCCAGCAGACCACCCAGCAATGTCACTGAAAAAGCCTCCAAGTAGGTGGCCTTAAAATCGCTCAGCTGACCGGCACGACCTTACCGCCTGCCGAGCAGGGCCTTCAAGCCCCCTGCCTGCTTTCAGGGCGCTCTCGCCCCAGGCAGGACTACGGAGAACCATGGACCCCTCCGTCATTTTGCCTAAGGTAAAAGGAAATGAGTGGACAAGGTGAGCCCACGTGTCAGTCACCCGTCCACTCATTCTCCTCCCTCTCTCCCTCTCTCTCTTTTCTCTCTTGGAGGAAGGTATAAATACTTTCTCTCCTCCCACATACAAAAGGTTGGATTTTCTCTCTCTAGACTCTCACTCTAAAAACCGTCACCTTACTCCTCATGAGTAAGGCTTCTCAAGGCTATCCACGGACTGACTTAGGCATCGGTGAGGGTTCCCCCGGATACCTCTGGGGACCTGTGTGTTCTCTGTGCAGGGAGCAGGCCAACTCCGCCGGAAAGGTCCGATCATTGAAGGAGTGAAAAGAAGGAGAGATCCGAAGGATTTAACCATCATTACCAAAGCTACAGTATCAAGTACCAAAACTCGGATCTGATTTGGGTTGATTGTTTCCGTACCGGAACACAAGCAATATGATTGGTTAAAAAATAATATTTTATATTTCCAAAGATCATTAATTGTACATTTTAATAAGTACTCCCTCTGATTTTGAATGATCTTTCCTATTTCCTATATGGAATGAAACACCTCTTCTTCTCTATTTGCATTTATGTAAATTCTTTTTCCACACAACTTTACCATCTTACCCCTCATTAATTAATACTCTCTCTGAGTTTCTAACATTGCCCCATTTGTGTTTTGGGTGGAAAATAAGTAAGGAAAAATGAGTGGTTAAAAAAGAAAGGAGGAAGAGAGAAAAATTGGTGGCTAAATGTGAACCACACATTTATGGCCAAAAGTAGAAAATGGGTAAAAGATCAAACTCAATCCAAAAAGGAAAATAGGACAATGTTAGAAACTTGGAGGGAGTATAATAATTCTCTCTTAAAATTTTGCCAATTCACTTTTTCCCATTTAATTAATATAATATTTCGTTCTCCTAGGACTCAATCCTACGACCACCCCAACGATAGGCAAGCTTTTTACCACTGGATTAAGAGAGAATTACAGTTACTAATTTTGCATAAATTATTAATATTTGAGGCCCTCTTCTTTTTGAGCCCCGATTCTTAGAACCGGGTGAACATCCCTTTCCAACGGGCCTGTATGTAAGGCTTGAGAATTGGTTGAATGTCAGAAAAATAAGTCTTTGTACATGAGACTAGCTGCAAATACACAATTTAATCACTAGCACCACACACTATCCAGAATCCAAGAATTATTACAAGCACAAAGAGGAGGAGTTTCAGTGGAGTTACCAACAAAATTGAAACTGCCAGGGATAACATTAGGCTGTTATTTAGCCTTCAGAAACTGTTGGAACTGCTGAAGCATGACTGAGTTAATGTTCCGATACGAAAATAAGAATATCTAATTAGTCTTTTAGGAAATTATTAGTATTGATTTTCTTTATTTAATCATTTTCCTTTTTTACGAATATAAGTATCTAATTATTTTATTTCTTAGTGCTATTTAGGAATTATATTATGTTAAAGTATAATTTTCATACTTAAGATTATTTTATTTTAGTAGTATAAATAAGGCGTCTTATTCATTATATTAAGAGAATGAAGTTTATGGATAAGAAATTTAAACCTTTGCGTTGCAATTGCGTTAATCGATTCGGCGAGTTTCGATCCAAACTTGGTTATTGTTTTACGTGTTTCATACATTGACTCGAGCAACAATTAATAGGTCTTAATTATTCTCACTACTATTCGGTTTATAGGTCTAGATCGAGTAAATATCTCTTCTTTATGACAAAAAAAACATCCAAAAAAGACTTATGCTTCGTTACATATACGAAAGTCATAATTTTCGTATATGATACCACTTATGATACGCAAGTTAAGAATTTCGTATATGTAATGAAGCAAATGTCTTTTTTGGATGTTTTCTTTTGTGATAAAGAAGAGATAATTACTCAATCTAGACTTATAGACCGAATAATAGTGAGAATAGTCAAGACCTATTAAATGTTGCTCGAGTCAATGTATGAAACGCGTAAAACAATAACCAAGTTTGGATCGAAACTCGTCGAATCGATAAACGCAATTGCAACGCAAAGGTTCAAATTTCTTATCCATAAACTTCATTCGCCTCATACAATGAATAAGATGAATTATTTATACTACTAAAACAAAATAATTATAAGTATGAAAATTATACTCTAACGTAATATAATTCTTAAATAGCACTAAGAAATAAAATAATTAGATACTTATATTCGTGAATAAGGAAAACGATTAGATAAAGAAAATCAATACTAATAATCTCCTAAACGACTAATTAGATATTCTTATTTTCGTATCAGGACATTAATGAGAGATATACTTAGCCCCATGATTTATCACGGGTATCACATGTTTATCATGCACTTTTTTCGTTTATATTATTCTACTTGCTCTCTCACATTTTCCGTCTATTGTTTAACATTATGCCCCGTAGCCCCATATACCAAAGAAACGTTTCAATCCTGTGAATTTTCACATATATTACATGCTTCATACCTCTCCTCAATCAATATCATCTCATTTTGAATAATCGCAAATGATATAACATCTTCTCTTTTTGAAATGGAACGATACAACTCCGTGAATTTTCACAGGTAGTACACTAGTTGAACTGCAAATTACTCCATAATATTCATTGAGTCCCATTAGGAATTGAAGAACCCATTGATCCTCTTGAAATTTGTGATGTTTGGTTGCAATGCCACAATCGTAATTGCAGGTACAAATAGAGTTTAACCCATAGCTTGAATTTCATCCCAAATCACCTTTAATTTTGTGAAATATCCAAAAGTCGTCTCATTTCTTTGAGAGAACTCGGACAAGGTCTTGTATGTACCATACAAATGCGCGCTTGTAGATACCCAGATTTTGACCTGGTGGTTGCAGGGGTATCGGACAAACACCCGTTGACGATCTGACTGCAACGCGACGCGAGGTTACGATGTTTAAGATGTTTTCTATAGAACGGATCAAATAATTACTCGAAAAGATTAATTCAACATCAAAATGGTCTTAGTCGTGTCATTATGGTCGCGTCGACACTAATTAGAGTCAATTCCGACACCGGGGCCCCGAATCGGTCCCGAAATATGCAAAGTCAAACCCGAGTCAACACGTCGGGCCGAGTGAACCTCGAGACACGCGCCCGAGGCCCACTAGGTGATTGACGCGCTAGGGTTAACAAGGAGCCTTAATCCCCAAGTTAATCAAATATACGCATCTCCTTCACTTTGGAAAGTTTTAAAATCGGATCTTCAAAACTCGAGGCGCCTCACACCAGGCGACCAAATTCCGATGTGCGTGACACCAGGCGACTCAGTCCTGGTGCGCAAGAGGCCAAGCGTCCGAATAGTTGATTTGAACTGCGCGAACAACTATAAATACCCCCCCTCCTCCGCTCATTTCGACACACCAACTCGAATTCTCTTCTCCCTCTACTCTTTACGAGTTCTCTCTAAGCTTAGGTCGCACTCCGACTCTAAGTACGATCCACTCGATCGTTTGTCCCAATATGCGAATCGACACTACTCCTCGTAGTTCCTCGAGTTCCATACTTGATTTGAACAAAGTGGAGCACCCATGCTCGACTAGCCGACTCCAAATATAGTAGCGAAGCTCTGCCGGATTCACCGCAGGACAAGTTAGGAGGATCCGCCTCGAAGACGTGGCGTCACTAGGTTGTAGTCTAAACAGAACTTTACATACTATAATCTTTTATTATACACTTCGATAATGTCAAATCCGACTAGTATGGACACTAGGTCCATGGCACGTTATAAACATACGTAACGTCCCTAACTTCAACCATAAGCACTAAAACACCTTAACTAAACCCGAGTAGTTCCGAGAACCGTTCTCAACCATCTACGCATCGTGTCTCGTTTAGTGTACACTCCGAGGGTGCAACTTCTCACTATGTGATTTACTTACATTTCGCATTTACCGCTTTCGTATGATGTACCGCTTTTATGACCCTATAATCGCATGTTAAATCACCTAACACGGAATTCAAAACGTAAGCAAACTAAAACTGAACAAAGCGGTGGTCGGGTTCCGTATTAATCCCGATGCTCACCTCTCACATGTGGTTCGATGCATCTCTATTAATACCGAACCGACGCACCTTAAGCAGAATACCAGGTAAGGTATACCACGAGAACGACTAATATCCATATTACCACGTAAAACCTGATTTGCTAATACGTATAATACTTAGTACTCTCCACTCTTCTATCGTGCATCTTTTCATGGCTTGCCAGTCACGTGAAATTGCGTGCAAAGAATGTAAATACAACTACTCCGACAATAAGCTTACTTGTCCTTAAACAACCGACATAGCAAAGACATAGGGTTAAAACAACGGATGTTATCACACTTCCGCCACAATTAAGGAACAAAGTTATCAATCCACCGATTGATTAGTAAAGGCCACTACGTCCGGGCGGGATTGGGTGTTGATGTCTATCGGACGTTGGCTTCTCAATACGTACCCTCACCCCTTACTCAGAATCGACGGTTTCCGGATGTCCGAAATCATTGGCAATGAGAGTCATTCTAGGCATGGGGTGATTAAGGGTACAAGTCTTTATCTTTAGGTTCTGTGCTACTCAACTTTGAGCCGGCAAAGGATCAAAGTTGACTTGAATGATTTCCGAGTCCCCTTAATTGACTCGATGGCGACTCCACAAATCGGCAACGAATTCGGTTCACTAAAACGGTCGTCTTACCAAACATATCGGTCTTTAAACATTTACAACCACGTCTCGATCCATCGATTCTAACGGAAAAATGGGTGTCCGCATCCGTCTAGTACAATCCGAATCGTCAACCAAATCGAGGTCCGACACATCGCCCCGTACGTGAGATCGGACCGGTCCCGACGGGAGGGATCGCGTGGGTGGCCGTCGCGGAAACCAGAGGTCCCGCGCGGGCGCGCACAAGGCGCCGGGCGGTGCGGACGGGCGTCCACAGCGCTATTCAATTGACCAAATCGCCCTGCAAGATCATCCCTAGTCACTTTTGCAGATTGAGAATATAAGATTGAACTCGCAATTTCTTCAGACAATCTATTAATTAAGAATCAATGCATGAAAATACTATATCGTTGTTCCTTTGCCAACCTCTAGCTATAGGATCAGTGGATTTAGGTTTGACGATTGTTCCGTCGATAAAACCTAATTTATTCTTCGCAAAAAGCATAATCGGCATGCTGAATCTAGATCCGTCAAAGGCATTGGAAATGAGTTTAGTCACAACTAAATCTGAAGAGCTGATGTGCAGAGGATCATCAATGACAGAGTTACTGTTGTTCTCATCACTCAACATTGTCGTAGAAGAAATGAAGTAAAGAAGGAAGATTCAAAATCAATTGAGAAAAGAATTGTTGCAACGGAAAGAAGAATGAGAAACGCTCTGATACCATGTTAGAAGTATTTTTCCTCCATTTATAAACCTTAAGAGCTCAAGAATGAAGAAAGAAGACGAAGACTAGAGAAAAGAATTGTGAAGAAAAAGACAAAATAAAAGTTGTTATTGTATTGAATATATCATGAATGAATAATTACAGCATTATTGTTCTTATATATACACAAAGAATGTGTAACAAACTCTATAACAAACTTTATACGATGAGTTGTAACTAACTTTCAACAACTTGTTCAAGGTGGTTGATCCTTTATCTTAACAAATATAATCGTACTCATGTACATCTTGGGTGCTCAAATTTAGCCTTACTAAATATTAAAGGAAATTTGAAAATCCTAAGTATTAAACACCAAGTATAATATTCCGCAACGCATGTGTTTTTAATCGGTGTATCTTTTATCCAATATACTTGATGGTTAGTTACTCCCTCCTTTTTGGTCATTTTTTATGAATTCATTTTAGAGTATCTAACGCATCTGTTTACCTTTCTATTTTGGAACGGTTTTCATTAGCTAATTTGATTATCCAAGTAATCATATTTTACCTGTCATCCAATGACAATATCCGATTATATGAAGTGAGTAATTTGAAATGAATAATTTGATTAAATAAATGGTAGGGATGGAGGGTTACTTTATAATACTCCGTACAAACTTGTTAAAGACAATTATAGAAGACATAGTGGAGGTAGAGCAGGCAGTTAGGGAGGATTGGAAGCTTTATAGTCAGAATTTTTTGAAGTGAAAGACAAAGATAGATCTTGGAAGCATTTCCATCTTAAGCTAAGGAAAAGGTAACAAACTGTCACTCAAGCTTCAAGCACAAAGGACCCACCCCCCCAACTTTACCATTCATTACTCATTACTATCAACTCCCCTACATACATAAACTACTCCTACACAGCAGACTCCATCATTCTAGTATGATATATACCACCTTCATCATCCAAATTACTCACTTCAATCTAGCTAGCTACATACATACCAACCTCATTTCCATATTATTATTACTCTCATGGCAGTGTCCACATACTCATCATCCCCCTACAAGGTTAGCCAAGACGGCGGGGCCCACCACCCCCGAGACGCATCATTCTCCTCGTATCTTGATTCCTCAGAGAGGGACTTTGTTCGAAACCTGGCTGAATCAGTTCATCATAATAACCAACATCAGTCTCCTGTGCGGGAGTCTTCATCAGCTACTCCACGGCCGATGATGAGCCTGCCAGGGAAGAAGAATAATCGATATATACGTAGTGCTGAGTTGGGTGTTTTTGGAGCGGAGAGGTACTTCAGCGAGAAGCTAATAGACCATCAAAAGTGTCCGATTCCAAGACAAAATCGCGGTGGTGTAAGGAGTAAAAACAAGTATAGGACAGAAAGAACAGTTGATCTATTAGAAAAGAAGTCCATTACTAGCAGCAGGTCTGTTGCTAGTAGTACTACTACCACTGCTAGTAGTGTCAAGTCTGTAACCCCGAGTTTCAAATCAGAGGCGAGCTGGAACAGTAGCCAATTAGGTTCGAAAATTCTGAATGGTTTGCAATGTAAGGGTACTTGTTTCAATAGCAAGTCTATTCATACTATCAATACCCAAGAGAATAATAGTAAGGTTATTGTTCATCAAACACCAAAGTTACACAAAGAAGATAATAACAAGTGTAACAAAGTTTCTCATCAAGAACACTTTGCATTCCCTATTATGCATTCTCCATACAATCATTTAGAAGATCAACCAAGGAAATCATTGGAGATATTCGGGTTTCAACATATTGGAAAACAAGAAGACGACATAGCGCAAAACCTTGAAAGAAAATTGTCAGTTCTTGCATGGGATGCAATCCCTAATTCGCAAAGTAATGCTTCATTATTCCCATTCCCATTACCATTCCCTGGTGCCAAGAAAATTACAAACCAAAGTACGATGATCGCGAAAAGTGATGAAGAACATGATGCTGGAAGTGAAGCAAGCTCAGATCTTTTCGAGATAGAAAATCTTGCGGGAGTTAATGCAAGCCAAATAAGCTCGTATGCCACAAGTGAGGCCAGTATTGAGTGGAGTGTGGTTACAGCAAGTGCAGCAGACTTCTCTGTTGACTCGGAGTATCTAGCCGACGACAAAACAACGTGTAAGAAGAAGATGGCCGCGACGACTGCCATGGATAATAAGAAGATCAGCAAGGTACAACAAAAGAAGTCAGCTACATTAGGTGGTGGGTTTTTGGGATGTAGAACTCACAAAAGTGTAGATGTTGTGAGGAGCTTCAATAATAATACTCATACTAACAAATTTTAGAAGGCACTCTAGTATATCTACCTAATTAAGGGCAAATTAAGTTTCATCATTTGAGATTTTACCAAATTGTATATGTTTGTTTGACAAATAGTAATCCATTATTTTATTTTTTTGGTGTAATATAAGTACGGGGTATATTATATCAAAACTTAACAAATCTACAAACGAATCACTAGTCAGCTGCAACAATATCAGTCGGTAACAATCTAGTATCTTTAGTTTGAACCAAATTATGAATCAAAGGTTGTATTCGAGTATTCGACTTAAAATTTCTAACTTTATCCCTGCACTAATCACTTGGGGCCGTTTCAGGACCCCTTCTAACCTATTCAAACTACGCTGCCTCCAAACATGATAAAAGCACGCATTAGCCATAGCTCTCCCAATGCATTGAAGCAGTGTCAAGTGAAGCCATCCCTGAATCTCCTGTAAAACTCGGGAACTAAAGGCACACCCAAAAAACAAGTGTTCTTTAGTCTCTCGTTGCAATTCACACAAACAACACAGATCACGCACTCTCCACTATCACAATCTAATTATTAATGCAGCTTCATCTTGTACTCACTACTAAGGGCATTTTATTATTATACTCCTTTCTATGCAAAGAATTGAATGGAAGGGAGGGAGTAATTAATTATTATTATTATATATTATTAAGGTTTTTCTAACGTGTGTCAAATGAGCGCACCTTTTTTTTTTTTTTAAACCACGCACACCAAGGTAAACCGCCCGTGGGCGACAGGCGCTTGCAGGGGCTTGAACCTGAGACCCTTGGGCCGATGACCACAAGTTTTAACCACTAGGCAACACCCTTATGGACAACTCGTTATTACTATTATTATTATTATTATTATTATGAATATATTATCACACTACCATACCATTATTATATTGAAGACTTGAAGTTCCAACCCAAATTAAGTTTGAAGACTATTTTCAGTTTTTGGGTTTTATTAATATCAATGAATCTGTGATGGTGTTAATGTATAGTCCTATAATATTGTTGGATTAGGGCCATGAAATAATAATGTAATTGACCCACCAAAGAATATTGGGAATGCTATATGCTAAATGTACATTAATATCTCTAGGAATATGTATAATGATGGAATGAAGCTTTATACTACGGGTACTACTTTGTTTACTTTATTGTCAGCCAAAGCTGCAACATTTCCGGACGTGAACAATGAGAAGACTATACAACCAATTGTACATAACTTTAGATATAACTGGTTTTAAGATTTTGAATTTTATCATAAATATTTCGAGTTTTGTTGTAAACTTTCTGATTTTTTAGGGTAAAGTTGTCGAGTCGAATCAGATAAATGTTTAAGCTCAAAAACTTATAACTCAACTAAAAAACTTTATAAGCACAGTAAATATATACAAAAGCTCAACAACTTTGCCTTAGTTGTATAATGCAAAGGTGCTAGCTATATGTTGCACGTTTGCCTAACCGCATTGCATTGGTCTTTATTAATTTGGACGAAATTGTGTTAGGTTGGTTCCTTCATACTCCATATTGAGAACAAAGAGAAGAACAGAGGAGAGGGCTTGAGATGTGTCTTTGGAGTGAAGATCCTACTATTATGTGGAGGGTAAGTAATTAATGTGAATTACGTACTCGGATCTAACCATGAATTGATTAATTAGTCGATAATGATATGACTCGATCTGAACTCAACCCGACATTATCCAAGACCTACCCGTTTTGCCACCTCTTGGTGGTATCCTAGGGCTTATTATAAATGTATGTAGTCTAAAAATACACATTATGACAGGGTCAACATTATTTTTTTGGTGCATAAGTGTATGAAGTCGAGAAATACACATGACAGGGCCAACACGTAGATCTCATTCCACAGTCTGTACTCTGTAGTGGGGATACTTGCTTAGTGATAGGTAGATTTTGTAGATGATCTTTAATCAAGGGCGTAGGGGACTACTTACGCATCATAATTGCTACGAAGAATGTCCTTACACTGACCCATCAGATTATGCTACCCATCTCCATCTCTAATAAAATTTTATACTTTTGATTTATCTGATATCGAATTCATCTTTACAATACTACTCCCTAGTCCCTATATGAATAACTAGTCATGTTTAATACACTAATCTTTTGAGTTGAAATAGTGTCTATTATCACTTGTAGGTAAGTACAACGTATGTATGGTGACACTATGTTTTTTTTGGTGACGAGGGAACCCGCAGCCGCTACAGTGATACTATGTTAATGCTTCTTATACTTCGAATAAAGTAAATTAAGAATATTACTAAACTAGTGTGATCTTTAGCATAGTCAGATTAAAATAAATTGAATTGAACATAAACTAGCCTTTTTACCCGTGTACCACATGGGTGGCGTAATTTTTTTTATTGAAAGTATGCAAGATACATATAATTAATTATTTGATTTGTTTATATATACTTTTTTGTCTCAATCGTTTGTTTATCTTTTATAGTCTTTATGATTAATGATAAATATATGACGAGATTGAAACTTATACGGCGATTACATTTTTTTGTGATAATACGCGCATACGGCATACACATTCATCATATTCGTATCTTATATATATTTTAATTTTAATCTTCTAAAGCAGAAACATTTAAAGAGTTTACATTCACCCACGTCAGCATCTTATGTGGCATTGATGTGGCGTTGAGTTGGTGTTTTATTTAATCAGTTTTCTTCAATTGCTGTTAGTTATTATTTGACGGTTTTACTCAATATCAACTTCTCTGCCCCACTATTTCTAAAAAAACTTCCGACCCCCTCTATTTCAAATATTTGAGGATTAATACAGAGAATGCGATTGTTTTGATCAATTGATAATTGATATGATTGAGAAAACCATCTCCCCATCTCACAATCACCATGGATTTAGAAAACCATCTCCATCTGAAGCATAAAAATCACATCACATCATCTCTATCTCATCTTCTCTCCCTTATACGAGTACCATTAATACATATCCGTGGCAGAGCTCTCAAGATCGGTGTCTTATTTCTGTACCTTTGAGGAACTTTATTTTTTTCATGTCCTGATAATCAGAGAAAGGAAGAACTACAGGTTCCAAAATAAATGATAACCGGAGAGACGAAGGTCTCTTCAATTTACCGTAAAACAACGAAAAATTTGGTATGAAATTTTTATTTTTTCATCGTTCATCAGTTATCAGTTTAGTTTGCTTTGAATTTCATTTTTGCTAACCGATAATTTCAACGATTATGCTTCGGAACTTGAATTTTTGAATAAATTTCTTTACTTTCAGTCGAGTTTTTGACGATTTGTTGCTTAATGTTGTTTAATTGTGCCTAATTTCAGGGTTAAGTAAGGGATATGTAGTTGGATCAGTTCGACACTACAATACCTCAATTTGGTTGTCTCATGCATCGACACTGGAGTCGAAAGGTTAGCTTTCAAATGGTTTATTTTTTATGTACTCCGTATATGGTTGAATTTCACTTCTAAATTGATGATTATGCTTCCCAATGGCATTTTCCTTATTTTTAGAACAATCTGTGCTCCTGATTTTCATAACATACTATTTCTGTTTTTGAGGCCGCAATGTGTTCGGGCTATGGTAGGAGCGTTGTTCTCACAGACAGGAATGAGAGCATCTTCACCGGTTGAGCTTCGCTTTGTTACCATGACGGTGGTGGGAATAACACATTAACAAAAGTATTTGCTATCGGGTTAGATGCTGCCAAGCTTATTGTCTCGCACAAGCGACTATTCCAGGAAGTATGGTAGAAGCTATCTTGATTTCTATGAACTATCACTTATTTTTGAGCAATCATCAGCTTATAATTCCTGCAACATCACCGCTATCTTGATTGAGTGTGACAAGAATTTTATATATACTTCATATCACCGCTATCACTGCAATATATACTTTATAATAAAATATTTGTAGTGCTTACCCTCATAAAAATTACAAAGTAGTCATGCTCTATATACAAAGTAGTCATACTGTACTATTTAACCATCTCTTCGATCTTAGTACACTACAAGAAATACTTCATATAGCTACCATACACGCGCGACTGAAAATTTCAATCGCTTATTTAGCGTTTGAAAGTAACACGCGCGACCGATATCAGTCGCTGGACGAAGAGACGGATTTGGGAAAAAAATAATTCCAGATAGCGACCGAAATCAGTCGCTAATACAGTGAATTAGCGATTGAAATCAATCTCTAATTAAAAAGAACGCGCGACCGATAGTCGGTCGCAACGTAGCGACTGAAAAAAATCCGCGCGACCGATGTCGGTCGCTACGGAGTCCGATTTTTTTTAAACACGCGAGCACCCCCCCCCCCTCCTTCTCACAATCTCATTTCACTCACTTTCTCTCTACCTCTCCTCCCCCTTCTCTCTACCCGCGCCCCCCCTCTCATTTCAATCTCATTTCCTCTTCATTCCTTATTTTTTCTCCACTTTTCTTAGTTACGTTATGTTTTCTATCTATACTTAATTTAAATTATTTGTTAATTTTTTTATTTATTGTTATAAATAAGTTAGTTATTTAGTTTGATGTTTTTATAGTGTAGTGTTATTATTGTTGGAGTATTTAGTGTAGTAAGCATGTTAATTGCCCATAGGTTCCCTAATTTGAAATAGGTAGATTGTTAGTATAAAATTAGGGTTTGTGGTTAAGTAGTTGAATGAATTGGGTTGTTTTGATGTGTTAGGAAATTGAAAGAGAAATACACTTATGCCGATTTAGTGATGTAATTATGGACGGATTGGGTGCAAATAGTACTATGGTTAGGTGAATTGAGAATTTTACAAAATATGTTAGTAGTGTATATATTAGTAAATTACTTTAGAAGAAATAATTTGCATGTGGTTATTGTGTCAATTTTTTTAGACAAAAAAATGAAGAGACGGGAACGAAAATGGATGTATGGGGAAAGATTGGATAAGAGACGACGTCCCACAACGGAATTTTTAGAGGGTGTTAGTAGTTTTCTTGAGTTCGCTAAAACCCATCCCGAATATGCGTTAGAGGGTAGATTTAGGTGTCCTTGTTTGAAATGTAAGAACCTCAAATTCTTGGATAGTATTTTGATTAAGGAACATATTATCTCAAATGGGTTTTGCCCAAATTATTATTATTGGATTTGTCATGGTGAGACGTCTGTTGTTGAGGAATCTGAGGTTGATCAGAATGAGGGCGGGGTTAGAGGAATGATTGTTGATGTGGTTGAGTGCAATTTGTTTAATGATGAGAGCATATACACTAACGACGATGTCCAACCAACCCCACAAGAGCCAAACCCACGAGCGAAAGCGTTTTTTGATATGTTAGAGGCTGCGGAGAAGCCATTATATGGAGGATGTGATGTGACATTGTTAGAAGTCGCATCTATGGTAGTGACCCTTAAATGTGAGTATAACCTACCTTTTGGGTGCGTAGACGGTATCGCTGTGTTGATTGAGAAAGTCATCCCAAAAGACAACATTATGACCAAAACATTCTACAATACCAAAAAAATAGTTAAAGGTCTTGAACTTCCGCATCAAAAGATCGATGTTTGTCCCGATTGATGTATGCTTTTTTGGAAGGACGATGACGTGCTTGAGGAATGTAATATATGTGGGAAGGGTAGATACAAAAGCGTAGATGGGAATATTGTTTTGAGGGGTAGGAAGGGAAAGAGTGTTGCGAGGCATAAAAAACCTATACCACTTAGTCGACTTACCTACTTTCCAATCGCCCCAAGACTTCAAAAGTTATATGCAACCAGAACCATTGCCGAACAAATGAGGTGGCATAAAGAAGAAACTCGTGTAGAGGGGAAGACGTGTCATCCTAGTGACGGGGAGGAGTGGAAACGCTTTGATAGGATTTACCCTGAATTTGCTGAGGAACCCCGTAACATGAGACTTGGGTTGTGTACCGATGGGTTCGCCTCTTTCGGTCAGTTCGGTAAGTCATACTCATGCTCGCCTGTCATGGTCACACCGTACAACTTACCCCCATGGCTTTGTCTGAAACCACGGTTCATCTTCCTTTCCCTCATTGTTCCCAACCCAAAAAATCCAAAAAACCACTTGGATGTTTACTTACAACCAGTGATAGAGGAATTGAAACACTTGTGGGAAGTAGAGGTAGAGACATATGATGTGTCTTTGAAACAAAATTTCCAGCTTAGAGCATCGCTTTTGTGGACTATAAACGATTTCCCTGCGTATGGTATGTTGAGTGGTTGGTCTACGGCGGGCCAAAAAGCTTGTCCTTGTTGCATGAGTGAAAGTAAAGCATTCTACCAAAGTAATTCAAGCAAAATTAGTTGGTTTGACTGTCATAGACAGTTTCTACCCGAGGGTCACATGTACAGGAAGAATAGGAGAGCTTTCAAGAAGGGTGAGGTGGTGCTAGATGAGGCACCGATTCGTCTCCAAGGAGATGAGATTTGGGAGGTGATTTCAGAGTTTCCATCTACTGTTGACGGGACCGATCAAGAGTTCAGAGATCTTAAGAAATTAAAAAATGGTTGGTTTAAAAGAAGCATTTTCTTCGACCTTCCATATTGGAGTACTTTGTTACTCCGACATAATCTGGACGTGATGCATATTGATATGGTCGAGGAGGAGGAAGGTGCTTCTAGTGATATAGTCGAGGAGGAGGACGATACCAATGATTTAGAGGTCAATGACGAGGAGGAGGAAGCTAACTACGAGGAAGAGGATGTGGTTGGTTCGAGTAGGCAAGTGGAAGATGACAACGACAGTGACGATGATTTCTAGTAGGGTATAGTTTTAGTAAGTTATATTATTTCAATATAGTAATCTACATTATATGTTTTGGGCAAATTATTTCAATATTATGATGTCAATTTCTAACTTTCTACCATGTCTGCAGATATGACGTTGGGCAGCAGACTGCGGTATAGTAGTGGGAGCAACAACAAGGAGCAGCAGCAGCAGGAGGACCAGGAGGAGACCCGGCTGGAGGACCAGAACGAGGACCAGCAGGAGGGTAACGAGGAGTCGAACGAACAGCAACATCCTGAACAACCACAACGGGATGAGGAGCTTCAATATACAGACGACGGGCGCCTAATTACCCCGAGAAGACATGGTGAGACATTAGATTTCTTTTTTTTTGTGAGACATCATCTTATTTCACTCGTTTGTGTAGGTTTCAGACTCGTGCGGTGGTGACTGGTGTCTCGGACAGTTTCCTGAACGAGTTGACTACTTATTGCACTAGTTGGACCTAGGTGCCTCAGTGGCAGCGTGAGAAGTGGTTCGCCAACTTTAAGGTGCACCAAATTTTTTGTTTTATTAATTATCTTTTATTGTTTACGGATTACTAATACACTAACAACAAACGATCTTGCAGATGAAATACTATTGGAATGAAGGTCTCGAGGTGGCTGCGAGAGACAGATACATAGACGTCGCGAAGCCCAGATTCAAAGACAACATGTGGAAGTTGGCGAGCGAGGGAAGGACACATAAATACCTTAAAGGTTTGATTACTCAATTAGTGTTCGTACTTGAATAGAAAGTTGTATATATTTTCAAAACGCTTATTGAACTCACTACAAGAAAACCAGCTCCGGGCGTCCGCCTGGTGGGCGTCCTGGGCATATGGACGCCTAAATGGCGTCTGAAAATACTTTTTGGTGTCCACCGTCAGACGCCAAACTTGGCGTCCGATAAAAATTGGGAGAAAAAATTTCAGTTTTCCGGGCGTCCACAAGCGGACGCCATGTACACTCAATGGCGTCCACTGTCAGACGCCATTTAGTGTATATGGCGTCCATTGTGTGGCGTCCGATAGTGGACGCCCGGTTGACTGAATTCCGCGTCAAATACTCGCCCACCCCCCTCTCCCCCTTCACTCTTTAAAAAAAACCACTCTCTACATTCATCCTCTCTTACTCGCCGAGCCCCATCTCCAATCCTCTCCTCCATTTTTCATTCTTCTACTCTATATTTTGGTATGTTTTCTTACTTAACTTAATTCTTATTCATTATAATTAGTTCTTGTGTTTGATTGTTATTGTTATTTATTGGTAGTTTGCTAGTTAATATTGTTTAGGGCTAATAAATTTTGATTAGGTTGATTAGTTTAGCCCAAATTCGATGTGGTAGATTAGTTAATATTGTTTAGGGCTAATAAATTGAGTAGTTTGCTAGCCCAAATTTGATTAGGGTTTGATCATGAATTTGGTTGAATTGAGCTAGAATGACCTCTAGGGCCTTCCTTGAGGTTTTGTGTGACTTAGGACGGACCAAAAGGTGTCGTAATAATGCCGAATTTTTTCGAAACCACTTCCATCGTTATCGGGGTTCTAAATAGGTGTTAGCGATGCTTTCGGAGTTCCTATATCTGTATCCAAATATTTGACCTTATTTGACCTGATTAAGCTGTTTCTGTCTGACCTAAGCCATGAATTTTTCTGTTTTGTTCAGTTAAATTGGGATTTAATTGATAAATTAGCGAGGGTTTTCGTAAATTGGGATTAAATTGTGGTTACATTTGTGATTAAATTCGGTGACTAATCTTTGTAAGATCAATTTTAAATTAAGAAGCCATTCGGGTTTACTTTGACGTATTAGTGATTAACTTGAGGAAACTCAGTTATGAAAGTTAAGTTAGAGAAATTAAGTTTAAGTTAAATGGTGATTAAATTTTTGTTTAGTAAGTTCTAAATTAAGTTAGAGAAATTAAACTTTAATTTGTTATATATATTTTTTTAACATAGAAAATGAAGAGAATTCAACGGAAATGGATGTATGATGAGGGAAGACTTGATAAGAAGAGACGTCCCACCGTTGAATTTTTGAGGGGTGTCGAATCATTTGTCGAGGTCGCTAAAAAGTCAGTAGACTATGCATCGGGGGGGGAGGTTAGGTGTTCGTGCACTAAATGCAAGAACATTATATTTTTTGATGTCCTTGTAGTTAAGGAACATGTCATCTATAATGGTTTTTCATCCAAATATTATAATTGGATTTGTCATGGTGAGCCACCTCAGTCTGAGAAACTCGAAAACCGTCAAAATGAGGGGGGTTTGAGAGGTATGATAGTTGACGTAGTGGAGTGCAACTTGTTTAACAACGAGAACACATATGGGAATGACTCACCCAACCCACAAGACTCACCTAACCCACAAGAGCCTAACCCACGAGCGAAGGCGTTTTTCGACATGTTGAACGCTTCGGAGAAACCGTTATACGGAGGGTGCGATGTGACTTTGTTAGAAGTTGCATCTATGGTACTCAGCCTTAAATGTGAGTTCAACCTACCCTTTGCCTGTGTCGATGGTATTGCTGCCTTGTTCGAGAGAGTAATCGCGAAAGACAATATCATGACCCGAACTTTCTACACAACCAAAAAAGTTGTGAAGGGCCTTCAACTCCCGCATCAAAAGATTGATTCTTGTCCAGATGAATGTATGTTATTTTGGAAGGACGATGCGATGCTAGATGAATGTAAGAGATGTGGTAAGGGTAGGTATAAGACGGTTGAGGGGGATATTGTTTTGAGGGGTAGAAAAGGGAAAAGCGGTGTTAGAGGTAAGAAACCGATCCCAATAAGTCAGCTTACGTACTTCCCTATTGTACCAAGGCTTCAAAAATTGTATGCAACAAAAACCATAGCGGAGCAAATGAGGTGACACAAGGAGGATATTAGGGTACCAGGGAAGATGTGTCATCCGAGTGACGGTGAGGAGTGGAAGCGTTTCGATATACTACATCCCCACTTTGCGTTAGAACCCCGAAATGTAAGGCTAGGGTTGTGTACTGATGGGGTTGCACCTTTCGGCCAATTTGGTAAGTCGTACTCTTGCTGGCCTGTGATGATCACACCTTATAACCTACCCCCTTGGTTTTGTCTGAAGCAGCCTTTCATCTTTCTATCTCTTATTGTGCCTGGTCCCAAAAATCCGAAAAATCATTTGGATGTTTACTTGCAACCTGTTATTGAGGAATTGAAACAAATGTGGGAGGTAGGGGTCGAAACTTATGATGTCTCTCTGAGACAAAACTTTTAGTTGAAAGCAGCTCTGTTGTGGACTATAAACGACTTTCCCGCGTACGTTATGCTCTCGGGGTGGTCTACTGCGGGTCAGAAAGCATGTCCGTGTTGTATGGATGAGAGCAAAGCTTTTTATCTTCCAAATTCTAGTAAAGTAAGTTGGTTTGACTGTCATAGGCAGTTCCTACCAGAAGAACACCCGTATAGAAAGAATAAGAAGGCATTCAAGAAGGGTGAGGTTGTGCTTGACGACGCACCTGATCGACTCCCCGGAGATGAAATATGGGAGTTGATTTCCGATTACCTGTCCACTGTTGACGGAACCGAGCAGGAGTTCAAAGATCTCAAAAAGTTGAAAAATGGTTGGTTTAAACGTAGCATATTCTTTGACCTACCATATTGGAGGACTTTGTTACTTCGTCACAATTTAGATGTGATGCACATATATAGAGAAAAACTTCTTCGAGCAATTGATTCACACTGTGATGGATGTGGAGGGGAAGAGTTGTGACACTACCGGCTCCCGGCGAGATGTAAAGATTTTTTGTGACCGTCCTCAGCTGCACATAAAACAGGATGGGTCCAAACCGAGAACCTTGTTCACACTTGACAAGGCTCAGAGAAAGGCGTTGTTGGAGGGGGTAGAGAATTTGAAGTTTCCTGATGGGTACGCCTCCGACTTCAAACGCTGTGTTGATCTTAAGAACCTAAAACTGCAAGGGTTAAAGAGTCACGACTGCCACATCTTTATGGAGAGGTTACTTCCGGTAGCACTAAAGCAACTTCTTCCACCGACGGTGTGGAATTCTATAACTGAGATATCTCAGTTTTTCGAGATTTGTGTTCTTAGTAACAAGTGAGGACATGACTCGGCTGGAGGATCAAATTCCACAGATACTATGCAAACTTGAGATGATCTTCCCACAGTTGTTCTTTAATTCCATGAAGCATCTACCTGTCCACTTGCCCTACGAGGATAAGGTTGGAGGACCTGTCCGGTATAGATGGATGTACCCATTTGAAAGATACATAAATTTCAGTAACTTTATTTATAAATTTAATTTAAACATAGTTAACTTTTATTAATTAAAATATATAACTTGTTTATTTAGGTTCCTCAATCATTTGAAGAAGAAAATTGGTAACAAGGCTAGGGTAGAGGGTTCTATTTGTAATGCATATTTGACAGAAGAGATTGCGAACTTCTGCTCCCTATACTTCGAGAAAGATGTCCAAACAAAAACCAAGAACCTGAACCTAGAACATTCGGTGTCCATTGATCCTACTATACCCGAGTTTTTTCAAAAGAAGGACGATGAAGGAACTTCATCCGTTGAGGGTTCTGGGGTAGTAGATGAGAAAGAGTATAACCGAGCGCACCTTTACCTACTCTCTAATTGTGAGATCTTAGAGCCTTATGAGAAGCAATTTGTAACTGAATATGTCGCTGTGAACCCTGACGTGAACCCTGATGACGTTAAGAGTAAGCACGATGAACATTTTCCTAAGTGGCTCAAGGATCACGTAGTTGCCTTAGACATACGTGATAATTTGCTTAGAAGTTTGGCATACGGACCAGTGCGAGTGGTTAAAACCTGGAACCGGTACTCGGTGAATGGGTTCAATTTTCACACATTCAACTACGGGAAGAACAAGGCTAGATGCAATTTCGGTGTCAGTGTGACATCTCTTGATGGTGATGAGTACTATGGCATTTTGGAGGATATTTTTGAGTTGTGTTATGCTGGCAAAGAATGGGGGTATAGAGCTGTGGTATTCAAATATGAGTGGAAACACAGCTCCGTGAACGGGACCCGAGTACATGAACGTTACAAGATCGTGGAAGTTAACCACACCCGGAAATATCGTACGTACGATCCGTTCATACTCGCACATCAGGCCAAGCAAGTCTACTTTGCTCCTTCTCCGTACACGAGAAATGACAGAAATCAAAGTCAATGGTGGGCAGTCTTTACGACAAAACCACGGGGGCAAATAGACAGTTCTCTGTTCCAGGAAGATGCGGCTTCAAGTGGTACACGCTTGTCTCCTATTGACGAGACCATACTCTCCGAAGAAGATCAGAATGAAGGGGCAGATGAATATTCTGAGGATGACAATGACGATGGACAAGAAGATTACATGGTTAGAGATGTTCCGGAGATCCTTGAGGAGGAAGACGGATACGATGAAGAGAATTTGGAGGACGATCAAGAGGAGGGCGAGGAAACGGAGGAGAAGGATCAGTGTCAGGACAATGAGGCTGAAGACAATAACGACAGTGAAGATGACTGCTAGAGTTGTTGTAGTAGGTTAACCATATTGATAATTGTGTTACTTATTTTGTACGTTATTTCAATCAAGTTAGATTGTAATTGCTAATTGTTGCTAATTTGTTGCAAGGTTTAGATAATGGCAGACGGTAGATCAACGAGGAGACGTGGCGGAGGAAGTAGGTCTGTGCACACATCCACCTCGCATCAGGAGGAGGAGGAAGTGGTCCTCGAAACGGGACTGGAGCAGGACAATGAGCAGCAGCGGCGGGGGCACAAGGAGGAGCTAGATAAGGACGAGAACGGTCGCCTGATTATCGACCCCGGTCGCGTGTGGTAATATAATCTAACATGCCCACTCTTTTGTAAACTATGAATTTTTGGACTACATACATCTTGTAATATTTCGTACATGTCTGTGTTTCTCGACTCTGTGCAGGTTCCTGCATTGGGTGGTGACCACTGGCTATACTAACAGCTACATGGCCGACAAAGGTCTAGGGTATGCCTGCTGGACTCAGGTGCCAATGGATCAATGGGAGCACTGGTTCAACAACTTCCGGGTTCGTTGACTGTTTCTGCTACCGAGTTCTGCATTCATAATGTAGACTAGATGCAATTTCTGTTACTAATTACTAATCCGCCTTGATTGTGTAGTTGAAGTTCGCTTGGAAGCCGGAGTTCGAAGGAAGGGTATGGGAGCGGTACAACGAGACTTGCACACGCCGCTTCGCTGACGTAATGAACAAACGCCACACCCGGGGGACTGCGTTAAAAGACCTGAAAGGTGTAGTTTTTTATATTACTCAATTTTAAAGAACAATCTAACTTCAATCTTTTACTATATTAACTAATAATATATTAGTGTTGTCATACTTCAGGTGAAGCGTTGGAGAGGTGGGTTAAGTATCACGAGGACAAGGGCTTCAAGGTCAGATCGGAGAGGGCATCCCGAAACAAAATGAAGAACTGTGAGCTTGAGGGGAAGGCCGACCCGACACATCATCGGGGTTCACAGTCTTCGTTTCTTCGTCTCAAGAGGGTATGATTTCTAATAATATCGTACTCGTACTTGAATAATCATAAACTATGTTCACGTAATATACGTTCGCCTAACGGTCCACTACAAGAATAGATGGGCCTGGCGTCCATCCATTGGCTTCCGTTAGTGGACGCTGTATGAGTCCTGGCGTCCGCAAACAGACGCTAGAAAGTGGATGCCACGACCAGTTGCCTTTTTTTTAAACGGGCGTCCACTATTGGACGCCAAAGAAATTGGCGTCTGACAGCGGACGCTATGAATGGCGTCTTACTGTGGACGCCAGATGGGCCAAGGTGGCGTCCATAATCGGACGCCATGTGCATCATGTTGGCGTCCGACTATGGACGCCATCTTGGCCCATCTGGCGTCCACAGTAAGACGCCATTCCCCTGAATAGAAGATCGTCTTTAGTTCCCTCCGGCGTCTGGCTTGGCGTCCGTTATTGGACGCCATTTATGCTGATGCATTACCGTAGCCAAGCGTTCGATGTCTAGCCAAAACCTGCAAAATAAAACAAATCCACAACTGTCGACCATCGACAACACACTCTCAATCAACCAAAACACTTGATCTCCCGCCACATTTACGCTAAAAAACCATTTATATAAAAAAGTTTTAAGATACGGTTTAAAGGTACATAAATCTAAACTAGTTCGAAGATACATAATCCATAAATCCAGTTACAACACCAACAACAAAAAACAATCAGCTAACTGTGAAGCTAGCTGAAGCACCAGAGTTACCGCCATCCCCGCTAAAGGGGTCTCTGTCGTCTGGAGGGGAAGGGGGACGACCTGGGTTGCATTTGTTGAACATGGCCTGAAACATGGCCATCTGTTCCTGCATCTTCTTTATCTGCTCCGCCTGCTCCTTCAGTTGCTGCTTCATGGCCTCCTTTTCTTGGTCGGGCTGCTGAGACTCGGGTGGCGTATACTCCATCTGTGTGGAGGTGCCTAGACGCGCTGTGGGAGGTGTGAAGTACATCCCGTGTGCATTCCCAACACCATACACACTACCTTTCTTGTACCCCTTCACGACCTTGAAATAGGTCTCATTCGGGTCTACTTCGGCACCACTAGTAGAACTCTCGTTATTTGCTAACTCCTCTTGGTAGGCATCCTGCGTACACAACAGTGATTTCAATTCAAGTTATTAGAAAATGAAATCAATAAAGATACTTATCTACCACCTAAAGTAAATATATAGGCACAGTTGATTTGTTTGAAATAGTAAGTACTCACCCAGATTGCCTGATCTCTACTCGTCATAAAAGAAGTCCCTTCCGAGTCGGTCTTCCCGTGCATGTCTAGGAACACCTCAGGGGCGGTTGGCGTCCTCCCGAGTTCAACTTGTAGCTGTTAAATAAATACGACCGTTAGGCAAACGTATTTTACGTGAACGTAGTTTATGATTAATCAAGTAGGAGTACGATATTATTAGAAATCATACCCTCTTGAGACGAAGAAACGAAGACTGTGAACCCCGATGATGTGTCGGGTCGGCCTTCCCCACATGCTCACAGTTCTTCAATTTGTTTTGTGATGCCCTCTCCGATCTGACCTTGAACCCCTGGTCGTCGTGGTACTTAACCCACCTCTCCAACGCCTCACCTGAAGTATGACAACACTAATATATTATTAGTTAATATTGTAAAAGATTGAAGTTAGATTTTTCTTTAAAATTGAGTAATATAAAAAACTACACCTTTCAGGTCTTTCAGCGCAGTCCCCCGCTTGTGGCGCTTGTTCATTACGTCCTTGAAGCGGCGTGAGCAAGTCTCATTGTACCGCTCGTATACCCTTCCTTCGAGCTCCGGCTTCCAACAGAACTTCAACTACAAAATCAAGGCGGATTAGTAATTAGTAAAAGAAATAATAAAAAACTACACATTATGAGTGCGGAACTCGGTAGCAAAAACAGTAAACGAACCCGAAAGTTGTTGAACCACTGCGCCCGCTGATCCGTCGGCACCTGAGTCCAACAGGCATACCCTAGACCTTTGTCGGTCATGTAGCTGTTAGTACAGCCAGTGGTCACCTCCCCATGGAGGAACCTGCACCAAGTCGAGAGACACAGACATGTACGAAATATTACAAAATGTATGTAGTCCAAAAGTTCATATGTTAAAAAAGAGTGGGCATGTTAGATTATATTACCATACGCGACCGGGGTCGAGAATCACACGCCCGTTCTCGTCCTTTTGTAGCTCCTCCGTGTTCCCCTGCCGTTGCTCCTCGTCATTCTGCTCCTGTTGCGGCGTTTCAAGGACCACTTCCTCCTCCTCCTGCTGGGAGGTCGATGCGTGAACAGACCGACTACCTCCGCCACGTTTCCTCGTCGATCTACCGCCTGCCATTATCTTAACCTTGCAACAAATTAGCAACAATTAGCAATTACAATCTAACACAATAGAAATAAAGTACACAATAAGTAACACAATGATTAATGTGGGTAACCTACTACAACAAGTCTAGAGGTCATCTTCGCTGTCGTTATTGCCCTCAGCCTCACTGTCCTCACTCTGATCCTCCTCCTCCTCCGTTTCCTCGCCCTCCTCTTGATCGTCCTCCAAACTCTCTTCATCGTGTCCGTCATCCTCCTCAAGGATCTCCGGAACATCCCTAACCATGTAATCTCCCTGTCCATCTTCAGTTTCATCCTCAGAGTATTCATCTGCCACAACATTCTGATCTTCTTCGGAGATTATGGTCTCGTCAATAGGAGACAAGCGCGTACCACTTGAAGCCGCATCTTCCTGGAACAAAGAACTGTCTATTTGCCCCCGTGGTTTTGTCGTAAAGACTGCCCACCATTGACTTTGATTTCTGTCATTTCTCGTGTACGGGGAAGGAGCAAAGTAGACTTGCTTGGCCTGGTGCGCGAGTATGAACGGATCATAAGTAGGATATTTCCGGGTGTGGTTAACTTCCACGATCTTGTATCGTTCATGCACCCGGGTTCCGTTCACGGAGCTGTCTTTCCACTCACATTTGAACAACACAGCTCTATACCCCCGTTCTTTGCCGGCATAACACAACTCAAAAATATCCTCCAAAATGCCGTAGTACTCATCACCATCAAGAGATGTCACACTGACACCGAAATTACATCTAGCCTTGTTCTTACCATAGTTGAATGTGTGAAAATTGAACCCATTCACTGTGTACCGGTTCCAGGTTTTAACAACTCGCACTGGTCCGTAAGCCAAACTTCTAACCAAATCATCAAGTATGTCTAAGGCAACTACGTGATCCTTTAGCCACTTAGGAAAATGTTCATCGTGCTTACTCCAAACGTCATCAGGGTTCACGTCAGGGTTCAAGGCGACATATTCAGTTACAAATTGTTTCTCATAAGGCTCTAAGATCTCACAATTAGAGAGTAGGTAAAGGTGCGCTCGGTTGTACTCTTTCTCATCTAGTACCCTAGAACCCTCGACGGATGAAGTTCCTTCATCGCCCTTCTTTTGAAAAAACTCTGGTATAGTAGGATCAATGGAAATCGAATGTTCTAGGTTCAGGTTCTTGGTTTTTGTTTGGATGTCTTTCTCGAAGTATAGGGAGCAGAAGTTCGCAATCTCTTCTGTCAAATATGCATTACAAATAGAACCCTCTACCCTAGCCTTGTTACCAATTTTCTTCTTCAGATGATTGAGGAACCTAAATAAACAAGTTATGTATTTTAATTAATAAAAGTTAGCTATGTTTAAATTAAATTTATAAATAAAGTTACAAAAATTTATGTACCTTTCAAATGGGTACATCCATCTATACTGGACAGGTCCTCCAACCTTAGCCTCGTAGGGCAAGTGGACCGGTAGATGTTCCATGGAATTAAAGAACGACGGTGGGAAGATCATCTCGAGTTTGCATAGTATTTGTGGAATCTGATCCTCCAGCCGAGTCATGTCCTCACTTGTTACTGTAGACGAACACAAATCTCGAAAAAACTGAGATATCTCAGTTATAGAATTCCACACTGTCGGTGGCAGAAGTTGCTTTAGAGCTACCGGAAGTAACCTCTCCATAAAGACATGGCAGTCGTGACTCTTTAACCCTTGCAGTTTTAGGTTCTTAAGATCAACGCAGCGTTTGAAGTCGGAGGCGTACCCATCAGGAAACTTCAACTTCTGTACCCACTCCAACAACGCCTTTCTCTGGGCCTTGTCAAGTGTGAACAAGGCTCTCGGTTTGGACCCATCCCGTTTTATGTGCAGCTGAGGACGGTCACAAAAAATCTTTACATCTCGTCGGGAGCCGGCAGTGTCACAACTCTTCCCCTCCACATCCATTACAGTGTGAATCAACTGCTCGAAGAAGTTTTTCTCTATATGCATCACATCTAAATTGTGACGAAGTAACAAAGTCCTCCAATATGGTAGGTCAAAGAATATGCTACGTTTAAACCAACCATTTTTCAACTTTTTCAGGTCTTTGAACTCCTGATCGGTTCCGTCAACAGTGGACGGGTACTCGGAAATCAACTCCCATATTTCATCTCCTGGGAGTCGATCAGGTGCGTCGTCAAGCACAACCCCACCCTTCTTGAACGCCTTCTTATTCTTCCTATACGGGTGACCCTCTGATAGGAACTGTCTATGACAGTCAAACCAACTAATTTTACTAGAATTTGGGAGATAAAAAGCTTTGCTCTCTTCCATACAACACGGACACGCTTTTTGACCCGCAGTAGACCATCCCGAGAGCATACCGTATGCGGGAAAGTCATTTATAGTCCACAACAAAGCTGCTTTCAACTGAAAGTTTTGTCTAAGAGAGACATCATATGTTTCGACCCCTACCTCCCACATTTGTTTCAATTCCTCAATAACAGGTTGCAAGTAAACATCCAAATGATTTTTTGGATTTTTGGGACCAGGCACAATAAGTGATAGAAAGATGAAAGGCTGTTTTAAACACAACCAAGGAGGTAGGTTATAAGGTGTGATCATCACAGGCCAACAAGAGTACGACTTACCAAATTGGCCGAAAGGTGCAAATCCATCAGTACACAACCCTAGCCTTACATTTCGGGGTTCTGACGCAAAGTGGGGATGTAGTCTATCGAAACGCTTCCACTCCTCGCCGTCACTCGGATGACACATATTCCCTGGTACCCTAATATCCTCCTTGTGCCACCTCATTTGCTCCGCTATTGTTTTTGTGGCATACAATTTTTGAAGCCTTGGTGCAATAGGGAAGTACGTAAGCTGACTTATTGGGATCGGTTTCTTACCCCTAACACCGCTTTTCCCTTTTCTACCCCTCAAAACAATATCCCCCTCAAGCATCTTATACCTACCCTTACCACATCTCTTACATTCATCTAGCATCGCATCGTCTTTCCAAAATAACATACATCCATCTGGACAAGCATCAATCTTCTGATGCGGGAGTTGAAGGCCCTTCACAACTTTTTTGGTTGTGTAGAAAGTTCGGGTCATGATATTGTCTTTCGGGATTACTCTCTCGAGCAAGGCAGCAATACCATCGACACAGGCAAAGGGTAGGTTGAACTCACATTTAAGGCTGACTACCATAGATGCGACTTCTAACAAAGTCACCTCGCACCCTCCGTATAACGGTTTCTCCGAAGCGTTCAACATGTCGAAGAACGCCTTCGCTCGTGGGTTAGGTTCTTGTGGGTTGGGTGAGTCGTGTTGGTTGGGTGAGTCATTCCCATATGTGTTATCGTTGTTAAACAAGTTGCACTCCACTACGTCAACTATCATACCTCTCAAACCCCCCTCATTTTGACGGTTTTCGGGTTCCTCAGACTGAGCTGGCTCACCATGACAAATCCAATTATAATAATTTGATGAAAAACCATTATAGATGACATGTTCCTTAACTACAAGGACATCAAAAAATTTAATGTTCTTGCATTTAGTGCACGGACACCTAACCTCCCCCCTCGATGCATAGTCTACTGACTTTTTAGCGACCTCGACAAATGATTCCACACCCCTCAAAAATTCTACGGTGGGACGTCTCTTCTTATCAAGTCTACCCTCATACATCCATTTGCGTTCAACTCTCTTCATTTTCTATGTTCAAAAAATATATATAACAAATAAAAGTTTAATTTCCGTAACTTAATTTACAACTTACTAAACGAAAATTTAATCAACACTTAACTTAAACTTAATTTCTCTAACTTCATTTCCATAGCTGAGTGTCCTCAATTTAACTTAATACGTCAAAGTAAACCCATTTTTTTAATTTGCAACTCTCATATTAATTTTTAATTGACCTTACAAAAATTAGTCACCGAATTTATTCACAAATGTAATCACAATTTAATCCCAATTTACAAAAACTGTAGCTAATTTATCAAAGTAATCCAAATTCAACCGAACAAAACACAACAATTCATGGCTCATGTCAGACAGAAATAGCTTAAACAGGTCAAAAAAGGGTCAAATTTTCGAATGCAGAAATCAAATTTCCAAAAGCGCCACTAACACCTATTTACAACCCCAATCAGGATAGAAGTGGTTTCGGGAAAATTCGGCATTATTACGACACCATTTGGTCCGTCCTAAGTCACACAAAACCTCACGGAAGGCCCTAGAGGTGATTCTAGCTCAATTCAACCAACTTCATCAAACCCTATTCATAATTGTGATGGGCAAATCTAATCTACCTAATCAAATTTCAACTAAACTAATCAACCTAAGCGAATTTGGGCTAATTAAACTAATCAACCTAATCGAATTTTAGACCTAAACAATATTAACGAGCAAACTATCAATAAATAACGATAACAATCAAAAATAAGAACTAATTATAATAAATAACAACTAAGTAAAGTAAGAAAACATACCACAAATTAAGAAAAAGAATGAAAATTGGGGAGGAAATTCAAAGGAAATCGGCGAGGGAGTGCGGAGAGAGTTTAGAGAGATAAAAAAAATTTTAGAGAGTGAAGGGGGAGAGGGGGGTGGGCGGGTATTTGTCGCCGAAAACATTTGGACGGGCGTCCACTATCGGACGCCAGGTGGACGCCCGTGTTTTCCATTTGGCGTCCGACAGTGGACGCCATTTGGGGTATATGGCGTCCGTCTGTGGACGCCTGTTGGCCTGAATTTCGTCCTCCATCCTCAGTCGGACGCCAAGTTTGGCGTCTGACGGTGGACGCCCGGAAGTATTTTCAGACGCCATGTGGGCGTCCATATGCCCAGGACGCCAAAATAGCGGACGCCTGGGACTGTTTTTCTTGTAGTGGTCGTACTCATTTAACAGCTAGAAGTTGAACTTTGGAGGAAGCCAACCGCCCCTGAGATATTCCTGGACATGCACGGGAAGACCGACTCGGAAGGGACTACTTTTATGACGAGTAAAGATCAGGCAATCTGGGTGTGTACTTACTATTTCAAATAAATTAACTGTGTCTATACTTTAGGTGGTAGATAAGTATCTTTATTGATTTCAGCTACTAATAACTTGATAACTTGAATTGAAATCACTGTTTTGTACGCAGGATGCCTACCAAGAGGAGCTAGCAAATCACGAGACTGCTCCTGATGCTGCCGAAGTAGACCCGAATCTGACTTTTTTCAAGGTCGTCAAGGGGTACAAGAAAGGAAGTGTGTATGGTGTTAGGAATGCACACGGTATCTACTTCACGCCTCCCCCAGCGCATCTGGCACCTCCACACAGATGGAGTATACGCCAGCCGAATCTCAGCAGCCCGACCCAGAAAAGGAGGCCATGAAGGAGCAACTGAAGGAGCAGGCGGAGCAGATAAAGAAGATGCAGGAACAGATGGCCATGTTTCAGGCCATGTCAAACAAATGCAACCAAGGTCGTCCCCCTTCCCCTCTAGACGACAGAGACCCCTTTAACGGGGATGGCGGTAACTCTGGTGCTTCAGCTAGCTTCACATTTAGCTGATTATTTTATGTTGTTGTTGTAACTGGATTTATGGATTATGTATCTTCGTCCTAGTTTAGATTTATGTACCTTTAAACCGTATGTTAAAACTTTTTTATATGAATGTTTTTTGAGCATAAATGTGGCGAGATATGAAGTGTTTTGGTTGATTGAGAGTGAATGAGATTGAGGTCTTGTGGATGGTCGACAGTTGTGGTTGGATGAGAGTTGTGGATGTGGTTTATTTTGTAGGTTTTGGCTAGACATAGAAAACTTGTTTACGGCCATGCATCAGCATATATGGCGTCCAATAACGGACGCCATGCCAGACGCCGGACGAAGCTAAAAGCGATCAAAATTGGCAGCATTCATGGGACATGGCGTCTGACTGTGGCCGCCAGTTGTCCCTGGATGGCGTCCACAGTCGGACGCCAACTTTAAGCATATGGCGTCCGACTGTGGACGCCATCCAGGGACAAATGACGGCCACAGTCAGACGCCACCCATGGCGTGCGCTGTCTGACGCCAATTTTATTGGCGTCCAATAGTGGACGCCCGGACAAAAAACAGGCGACTGGTCGTGGCATCCACTTTCTGGCGTCTGTTTGCGGACGCCCGGACCCGTACAACGTCCACTGACGGAAGCCACTGGATGGACGCCAGGGGCATCTATTCTTGTAGTGTCTCAAAGTGTATTAATTGTAGGTGACGCCATTCAGCAGTTCGAAAAAGCCCGCTCCAACCCGAAGTTCCGTAAGAGATCTCTCCAGGCGAAGAAGAACAAGAGGCGGGGAGGGGACCCCGAGGCGGAAGTGGAGCGCACCCACTACGGTGGGTCGCAGTTGACGCACCAGCGTGCTATGAGAGTTAGTATTTCCTTACCTTTGATTTTTATTTTGGATTCGTATTTAATGTTTTCATTATAAATATAAATGACAAATCTACATGTACTGTCAACAGTTGAAGAAGCAAACCGAAGAACTCCCCCCGCCTGCGTAGCTATTTCTCGACACGAAGACCAAGGGGGACGACGCCATCGGTCGAACATTCGCTACGAAGAAGGACGCCGCCGTTTGGGTAAGTTTTAAACATATGGCTTCTCTACTTTTTTTTTCTTTACAACTCACCTAATCATGACTCCAATTTCTTGTAGAGATCGTATATGGAGGCCACTAGAGCGCCCGAGGCTAAAGGTGTGGACCCGAGCGAGCTTTGGTTCAGAGTCGCTGAGAGATACCGCAAGGGAGCGGTGTACGGTACGAGGAACGCTCATTCTCTGTATTGGACACCACCCAATGCTCGGGGGGGCCATGTGACCTCGACGGAGTGTGTACCATCCAAAGTTGCTGAGATGAGGTCGGAACTTCGAGAGGAGAGGGCGCAACGGGCGGCTATGGCTTAGAAGCTAAAGGAGCAGGATGAGAAGCTGAAGATGCAGGAGTCCGTTAACCTGCAAATTCTAAAAGAGCTACAGCGCTTGAGGAGCATGCATCAGAACTTCAACTCCGGCCTCACTCCCCGACCCCGAAATTATAGAGACCCCTTCGGTGACGGTGGTAGTGGTGCGTCAGCTAGTTTCACTGTTAGGTGAGTAGATTGAAAACAGTTTGTAGTTTGTGAATGTTTGTTCAAAACAGTTTGTAACAACACTTTTAATTTAGTGTACCTATGACATTTGCTTACTTGGTTGCCATTTCTGAAGTGTGGAGCTTGAGCAATGTTTGGAACAATGTTTGGAATGTTTGGAATGATGTTTGGGAAGTATTGTGGTCGTTTGTTTGTTTTATTGTGCAGATTTTGGCTAGAAAAGAAACAAATAAAATCGGCCTATTTCAGGTGAGGCAGCGACTGATATCAGTCGCTAAATTTCTCATTTAGCGGCTAAATTTCTCATTTAGCGACCGACGTCAGTTGCTGTAGGACGCTTGAATAACGCCACGTCACAGCCCTTAGCGACCGATTTCAGTCGCTAAGAGCGACCGATATCGGTGAGGCAGCGACTGATATCAGATTAGCGACCGATGTCGGTCGCTAAGGGGATGATATAGCGACTGATTTCGGTCGCTAACTTTAGCGACTGAAATCGGTCGCGCGGATAATTTAGCGACCGATTTCAGTCGCTACATGCGACTATCTGTTGCGACTGGTCCTTAGTGATTGTCATCTGTCGCGCGTCTCTTTTTAGCGACAGATGACGGTGGCTAAGGACAGTCGCCCCAGACTTAAATTCTTGTAGTGGTACGTGATCACTTTCTATCTTTGTTGGCAAAAGAAAAAAGAAAAAAAAATCATCTCTTCATTTATTTTTTGGCTTATCTAAGAATTTGGGACGTAATCCCAGTTGCGTGCGTATATTAACAAAAGATTAGATAGAGTAAAATTTAAATTGTCAAAGTGAATAACCGTACAGGCATGATTGAAATTGATACTCCATCATTTTCACCCATTTTGTTTCAAATGCTAAAGGAAATTCAAAGGGATATGACTACATGAGTGACCGATGATTGGTTAACTTTGACGGTCTTTTTGTTTTTTCAATATATATGTGAATCTAACTTTCGAGGAGTATTTGTTTGATACGGAGTATATTATGAAGTTTATTGAACAAATCTATTTAAGGTGATTTCTCAAAAATATGATGCTTATTGAACATTATAAACTAAAATTTCTCAAAAATAGTAAGGAGTAAGAAGTACGAGTATTTATTTATTTTTCAAAATATTAATAAATAATATTCGTATATATAAGTTTTAATCAAATTTTAAAAAACGACGTGTCCCGCCTAGAATAATCTAACTTGAGAGGCCAATTTTTTTCTGAAGATTTAACTACAAAATAATTGAGAAAAATATCGCTGTACTAACTTTATAAATCGTTTAAAATAACCAGTTACTGATTTTTAAATGTTTGAATACAAGGATGTTAAAATAAATTTTACGTTCAAACAATTTTATTTTATTTTCCATTTTCAATTTTCCATTTTACTCAAAATATGTGAATAGAATTAATATAGATATATGTTCTTTCCCTTTATAGAATAACACAATTTGTAAAGGAACATCCGCGCAAGAAGTGTTCCATTATTTATAATTTCATGTTTATATATTTACGTAAATATTTTCTTTTGTCATTTATTTTTATAGTTTGTCATTTTCAAGTACAGGTCAACCTCAATTTACAACTGTTAGGAAATAAGTTTCTAGCAATTGTACTTTCAGGTCATGAATTGATTTGTTCCTGATATCTTTCCTAAAGTTGATCTTCTTGTTTTGGTAACAAGATATTGTTTGACTTTAGGAAAGATTGACCTTTGTTTCTTAATAAGTTTAGGTAACTAGTTTATGTGGAATAATACTATATAAAGACCTGACTAGTTTCTAGGTTAATTAGGACAGGGAGATGATTTGAGAGCACAATGTAGATGGCTGATTTGTGAGGGCTTTCTTGAGGGAAAAACTCCATTTGTTCCGAGTCTCTATTATTTGGTGGTTCTATTGATCTCGTCTTCGTTGGAGATCGTTGGAGTTTGTTCGGATCTTGGTTGGCCGCAAGATCGTTTGTCCTTCGTCTCGTCGGTGAGTTCGTCGCAGGTCGACTCGGTCAGGGTAGTCTCTTTCCAGTTTGAGATTACTATCTGGTTGGTAGAATTGGTAGTACTTTTGGCTTTAGCTGTGAGCTATTAAGCGCGTGTATTACGGTCTACTTTTGTACTATTATCTCCACAATAGTGAATTTGATCTCCTTGTCGGTGTGGACGTAGCCAGTGATTTTGCTGGTGAACCACGTAAATCTGTGTGTCAGTTTATTATTGTCTGCTATTTGTTTTGTTCTTCTCGCGTATTTAACAAACCGTTGGTAACAGGACGCCTCCGTTACAACAAACTGGTATCAGAGCTTCAGGTTGGTCCACTTCCGCTTCTGAGCTTCTGGTTCGGCTTCCGCTGAGTCAGGCGTTATTTGGGTTTGCTGAATTTTTTGGTGAGAAGATGTCTGGAGCAACAATTTTAAAGGTTGATAAATTCACGAGGTGTAATAGTTTTGGGTTGATAGGCTTGGGTGATGATGGTAGTGTTGGCGGTAAGGTGGAGTTTTCATCTACTGGTCGAACTACGTAATTCTGAAGATAAGCTATCGACAGTTGTTTCTGCTTCTCAATGAGGCGGGCTCCTAGGTGAAGCAGATCCGTGCCTTGGGTGAAAAAAGGCAAGACCCATGCATTGGGTGAAAAAAGGCAAGACCCGTGCCTTGGGTTAAAAAGGCAAAGCCAATGCCTTGGGTGAAAAAAGGCAGAACCCGTGCCTTGGGTTAAAAAGGCAGGACCCGTGCCTTGGGTGAAAAAAGGCAGGACCTGTGTCTTGGGTGAAAAAGGCAGGACCCGTGCCTTAGATGAAAAAGGCAAGACCCGTGTCTTGGGTGAAAAAGACAATCGAGATCTCAGAGAAGATCTTCTGTGCTTTGGGCTGACAAGCCGAAGAAGGTTGGTACTAAGGTACTCGAGGGAAAGGAGAAAAATAACTATTTGACTGAAGACCGTTGAAAGATGGGATCGTTCAGGTCAAGGTGGAGACTATTGGGAGAAGTAGTGACTTGAGAATCGACTGTTCGAAACTGCACTTTGAAGATTGGTTCGGGTTGGACAATTCTAGTCAAGGTGGAGATTGTAAGGAAATAAGTGCCTAGCAATTGTACTTTTGGGTCATGAATTGATTTGTTCCTGATATCTTTCCTAAATTTGATCTTCTTGTTTTGGTAACAAGATATTGTTTGACTTTCAGAAAGATTGACCTTTGTTTCCTAATAAGTTTAGGTAACTAGTTTAGGTGGAATAATACTATATAAAGACCTGACTAGTTTCTAGGTTAATTAGGACAGAGAGATGATTTGAGAGCACAATATAGAGGGCTGATTTGTGAGGGCTTTCTTGAGGGAAAAACTCCGTTTGTTCCTAGTCTCTATTATTTGGTGGTTCTATTGATCTCGTCTTCGTTGGAGACCGTTGAAGTTTGTTCGGATCTTGGTTGGCCGCAAGATCGTTTGTCCTTCGTCTCGTCGGTGAGTTCGTCGCAGGTCGACTCGGTCTGGGTAGTCTCTTTCCAGTTTGAGATTACTATCTGGTTTGTTGAATTGGTAGTACTTTTGGCTTTAGCTGTGAGCTATTAAGCGCGTGTATTACGGTCTACTTTTGTACTATTATCTCCACAATAGTGAATTTGATCTCCTTGTCGGTGTGGACGTAGCCAATGATTTTGCTGGTGAACCACGTAAATCTTTGTGTCAGTTTATTATTGTCTGTTATTTGTTTTGTTCTTCTCGCGTAATTAACAAACCGTTGGTAACGGGACGCCTTCGTTACAACAACAACATCTGTTGAATTTTTGTTTTAGTTATTTTGATATCGACGATATTGGTTTGGATCACTTATTCACTTCTTCACGTGTCTTTTTTCATGCCACCGTGTAATTTGCATGGGGTTTAACCTAGTAATCTATAATAACAAAAAGGATTGGTCACATTATACACCATTATGAAATACGAAATATACTCGTATAAGGGAAATACGAGTATTATAATTTGCCAAACATTATTTCAATCTTCATCTTCATCTGCCATTAATTCCTCCATTATTTTCATCTTCATCTACCAATTTTACTCACATCCAATTACATCCATCGATCTTCATCTTTTTTTTTTCTTTTTTAGATACTTCCACTAACTTTCTAATATATGGAGGAAGTATAAAAAATTAAATAAGTCACAATTGAAGCCAAATGCCAACTACCAAGTACTTGTTGATATAACTACCCGAATCTACGGATAAATTTAAATAAAATTTAAATAATATGAACAATCAATTAAGTTAGTCACTAAAAATCAGAAGAAACCCCAAACTAATCTGCCTTTCTGTTCTTGGGACCTTTTTTTTTTTTGGATTTTTCGCGTTTGGGAAGAGAAAACGAAATACCATGGCAGCCAATGTTAGTGATTTTCGAATTGATATGGGGAAATCAATATTCACCATTTAACTTGAGCAATTGAACTGTCGAAATCAATTTTGGGATAGGGTTAGCATGATTTTGGGCAAATTGATTTTGGGTTAGATTTTGAGAAAATTCCGTCTTTCAATTATTTTGGGTCAAATTGACTAAGAGAATGTATGGATTAGTTTTGTTGAACTAACTGGGTCAATAAACTAGGGTAAATATGTCAATTCAGTTCATTCCGTTATATATTTTTTTTTATAGAATTTGAATTAAGGCATATAAATTATGCAATAAGTAGAAAAGTTAGGTATCAGATTTGAAAAAAAAAATTGGGATATAAAGTTTGAAAAAAAAAAGTGTCATTTAAGGTATAACATATTAATTTATCATCCTATAATTTACTCCCTCCGTCTCAATGAATTGTTTGTCTTTCTATTTTAAGAATGTTTTTTATATGTAATTTGACCATTGACTCTACAGGTCACCTCCTAATTGGATCTCTTCCCCTTAGTGTCAAAAGCGATGGAGTACTATTTTTCTTAAAAAATCTATCAATTTGGAAGATACTAGTAGAGGGAGTAAGGCCCTGTTCTTTTCGGCTGAAACAAGGCTGAGCTGAGCTGAGCTGGTCTGATAGAAGCTAAACTGAGCTGAACTAAAAGAAGCTGAAACTAATAATTACTCATACAAATTATTTAATAATATTTTAAAAAATTGAAAAAAAAATAAAAAAAAAATATTATAACACCAATTAATAATAGTAATAAAAGTAATAATAATAACAACAACAATAACAACAACAACAACAACAACAAATTAATTAATTATTTAATTAATAATAGTAATAATAATATTAATATTAATAATATTAACAACAACAATAATAATCATAATAATAATAATAATAATAATAATAATAATAATAATAATAATAATAATAATAATAATAATAATAATAATAATAATAATAATAATAATAATAATAATAATAATAACGACGACGACATAGTACTCTCTCCAATTCATTTGATATCTACTTTTGTTTTTTTTCATACTTGGCAATAGATAATTTGTTATGTACTACGTACTATATACTATATATCTTTGATTCCGTAATATACAAAAATTTAAATTTTGATATCCTTAAATCTTTATATAATAAAAATAATACACATATGTTATATATATATATATATATATATATATATATATATATATATATATATATATATATATATATATATAGGTTCATGTGAGAATCACACCAATGAAAACTATAATATGAGCCATTAGATCATAGTGTTCAATCTCATTCGTTGGATCCTTCAAAATTCTTCAATCCCATCAATTAATCACAATTGCTTGAGCCTTCAACCCGTAAGGTCGTAACTCCTTCTCCTTCTACAAAATTCTTCGACCCGTAATTCTTTAATCCATAATTCTTCGATCGACCATTGAATCAATTTTCAATCCATCAATTTTTCAATCGACTTTTCTTCAATCCATCAATTCATCACAATTGGGACCTCAGTTACCTAAGTAACTTATAATTTTTTTTTAAAATTAATTATTTTATGAGTTAGTTTATTCGATTAAATTCATTATTTCATTACAATAGTAATAGTATTATCGTCGACAAATATAATTGCAATAATCCCAGCTATCGTTTTTTTTTTCTCCAAATTTCCTCATTGACTTAGGAGTTCATCTAAAATATTGTTCTTTAATTTCCTTTTGTACGGATTTTATATGGAATACAACACTTCTTCTTCAAGCCCTACTCGATTTAATTTCCTTTTTCAATTTTAGCGTACCATTGTCTCACCCTCTTTTAATTATGGTGTATCCCTTTTCAATTTTAGCGTACCCTTTCTCAAATTTATCGTACCGTTTTTCAATTTTAGCGTACTCTTTTTCAATTTTAGCGTATCCTTTTTAAATTTCAACGTACCCTTTTTCAATTCAATTTTAGCGTACCCTCACTTTTGAATTTTAGCGTACCCATTTTGGTGTACCCTTTTTAATTTTAAGTGAATACATTCTGTAATAACGAGAATACCCTTTATTAATCTACCCCGCGTTTTACCGCCTAACTACGGTAAAACCAAACAAATCAGTCATCCTCATCCTCATCATTAATGACATCAGATCATCATCATCATGAACAACAACAATAACAATCCAATTAATCCAAAAATTGAAGACTTGCCCAGTAAACCCAGAAATTCCACCCATCCAGTAATTTCTTATTCGGTCATAACAAATTTCATAAAGGGATACTAAGTATTAAGGAACAGGGGAAGAAAAATATGCATTCTTTGTGAAAGTTTGGTTCTTATATTGATAGAATTTTGTAATTACTGTTGTGCGGCTGCTGTGCATTAGTAGCTATATATATACGAACTAAGGAGGCAAGTGACTTAATGTAAGGAAAAGAAACCTAGGAGAATCAATCAATTACAATGGGCCTAGGGATTTGGATCAAAAGACTAATGTGGATCATGTGCCTTAGGAGTGTAGGACATATGTAGCTTGCTGTCTTTGTGTGAAGTGCTGGCAGTAGTAGTATGAGCATTACTGATGTTTGTAGTATTCAACAGGTCAGATTCTTAAGAGTTTGGGGAAGTGTCAGAGTTTAACCAGGACCTGAATGGGGGGAAATTTCCTAAACGGGTTGATTCCTGAGGGGCTATTCGGGTTTCCCAAACTAACCAGGTTGAACTCCAGGATAATTTACTTATGGGTGGGTTTCCGAATACTAAGGGGTCGGTTCCGTTAACTTGGGTTAGATTTCGCTGTAGAATAACCAGCTTTCGGGTCCTTTTGTTAATTGGGAATTTTTTGGGTATTCAGAAATTAATGTTGGATGGAAAACAGAAAACGGTTTTCTGGGCCGATTTCGGTTGAAATTATACGGAGCAGTTGTTGTCTCCACCGAAGAATTGAATTTTATTTGTTAAATTGGAGAATTGATTTAGTTGTGCGTCAAGTTCTTCTTTTGCAAATGATTTGCGTAAGAGTGGGGATGAATTTCAATTAATGTATGTCATTAGATCTTTGTCATTAGATCTTTTAAGATCTAATGGTTAGGAGAAGTTCCCACAGTTCTCATTATACTATAGGTTCTCACCGGATCTTGACTCTCTCTCTCTCTCTCTCTCTCTCTCTCTATATATATATATATATATATATATATATATATATATATATATGTTTGGGCTAAAAATTTGCACCTTCGGAATGCAACGTGGCATGATGCGAGTGGACGGTCAAAAAGTCAGAAGTCAAGGGTCAACAACAAAAGGATCCATGGTCCACGGATGAAAAAGTCAAGGTCAGAGACTAAAAGACGGAGGTCAAAATAATAGGAAGACGTCAAACCAAACAAACCTGGGACAATACACAATAATGGGTCAAATGAAGCATGAAATAAATAAAACAACGGGCTACTTAATCAAGAAGGCCTAACACATGGAGGATGAAACCTAGCCCACATAAGAAGCAAGAGGGCAGCAGCTACCAAACAAGAAACCCTCCTACATATTAGGAGGAGAAGGAGAAGAGTGGGGGTTGACTGTAACAGTCATAACCGACAATGAGCATTGAAGGGCAATAATTGCTCCACATTAAGGGGCAATAAAGACACCAGAGAAGGCAACAATATAAAAGGCAAGGAGAGGAAGAAAGAGGGAGGAGGAAAACACACCCATCCAAGCCTACATATTCACGGTCAATCATAGCAAAAAATATAGCCTAATTACTTATAATTGTAATCCTTTCTTTACACTTCCCAGTTCGTAGTAGAATTTTGGTGGGATTCCGACTCCCCCCGCGATTTTTCCCACATCGGGTTTCCGCGTCACCAAAACTTTGTGTGTCGTTATTTTCTTTCGTTGTTCCTCTTTCTCCAGTTTTGTCTCGATTTCACCGACCCGTAGTTATACGACGATCGCTTTGACCCGCAACCGATATCGTAGACCCGGTAAATTTTTACCAAAATAATTTGGCGCCCACCGTGGGGCAAAGTGATCATCTCCTATAAGCCAAACTCTACCGTGAAGCAATCTCGTGTGTCATGACCGGATCCGGCCAAAGTTCTTCCAGCAATCAAGGAGCATCCCCTCAGCCCATTGGAGGAGGATCATCCCCAGGATCAGCAGAGCCGGTTTTCACGCCCCTCACCCTGGCAATTCCCACCGGCCAAGCGGTGAAACCCACGTTATCGGTGTCTAGGCCCCCTTCGACGCCTAAAACCTCTGGGGTCACCAGCTCCTCCAAAGCCAGGAAGGAAAGCATACCCACCAGAGCCTCGACACCAGGAGGATTCACGGGAGAAGCTTCCAGTGGCGCGGGGTCACCAGACCTGATGCAGAGTATGCTCCAGGGAATCAATGCTCTGCGCCAAGCAGTAGAAACCCTGCAGAAGGACAACCAAGATATCATGGCTCGGATCTCGGCAGCAGATAAGACTCCAGTTGCATCACCAGAGATGCTGCTCCTGATGCCTAGGGGAGAACCTAGCACTCGCAGGGAGTCAATGACCAGCAGGAAGACCAGCAGAGGAGTCCCCTCAGAATTGGTCACCAGGTTGGAGTTAGGATTGACTCCACCAGACCCAGTCATTGAACCTCAGGGATTGGGTTACCTGACCTACGGCCCCACACCCGGCAGATCTCCTACCACAGGTAACCTTCTCTCCAACATCGAAAGTCGAGAAACTAACTCATCATCTTCTGCAGGCACCCCTGTCCACCAGGCGCCAGGATGGCAATTTTTAACTCCACCAGGGATGACCACCTTATCCAACAACAAGCCCTCTGGAGGAGTGTGGACAGCACCCAGAACCCCACTCCAGCAGGCACCGGAGTGGCAGCCCAGATCCGTGACAGCAGCAGAACCTTTACCTCCTCCTCCTAGTAGTCAACACCCTGGAGGACCTTATGCAGGGAGTACTCCTTTCAACTTTTCTCCTCCTGTCTCTAACCCTCTTGCAGGAACAATCGGCACAGCAGATCAGCAACGCCAGGAACTGAAGGAAATGAGGGACCTGATCAGCAAGATTCCTGGATTGCCACGCCCCCTGGAGAGCAGCTAGGGACAGCTACGCAGATTCACCCTTCATCGACGATCTAGCTTGTGTTGCTGTACCCAAGGGCTTCATGCCACCAGCCATGACGCTTTATGATGGCACTGCAGACCCCCTAGATCACATCAACCAGTACAAGCAGAAGATGATGGTGGTGACCGCTGCGGGGGCCCTGAAGGAAGCCTGCGTGTGCAAGGGGTTTGGCTCCACTCTGTCAGGAGCAGCCCTCCGTTGGTTCGCTGGTCTGCCTAACCGAAGCATCACCTTCTTCGGTGATCTGGTCAATGCCTTCAACCAGCAGTTCGCCAGTAGCAGAAAACCAGAAAAGTAGACCAGTGATTTGTATCAGGTGGTGCAGAAGTTCGAAGAATCTACACGTGACTTCCTCAACAGATTCAACAAGGAGAAAGTAACCATCCCCAGATGTGATGTACCCACCGCCATAGAAGCCTTCCGCCAAGGGCTCCACTAGGATTCAGACCTCTATAAAGACCTCACAAAGTACCCATGTGCCACATTAGAGGATGTGCAGACCAAGGCGATGGCAGCCATCAGGCTATAAGAAGATTTAGGCCCCAGAAGAGCTGCGTATGGTTATGAGCATGTCACCAGAAAGGCGCCAGCAGAAAAAAGAGGGGTGAAAGATCAAAGCCAAATGACAGGAACGTGAGCAAGGTTTCCGAGGAGAAAGACTGGAAGGACAATCCAGGATTGCCACCCAAAGTAAGTGAGTATGGGTTCTCTACCAACCTTGCTGGGGTACTAAAGGCTCTAAGGGAGTTAGGGCGCAGAGTCAGGTGGCCCAGGAGACAGGAGTACACCAATGACCGAAGAGACGCCAGCAAGAGGTGCGAATTCCACGACGACATTGGACACCATACCGATGAGTGCGTTCAACTCAGGAGGGAGGTTAAGTTCCAGTATGATCAGGGGAATCTGGACCACCTCGTGTCTAGAAACTCCAGCAGGATAAATGCAGCAGACCAAGTATTGCCTTCTCCACCTCCAGTATGTACCAGAATTGTCAATGTGATCACAGGAGGGTCAGAATTATGTGGACTAACTTACTCAGCAGCCAAGAGACACGCCTCCCACGCCAGAGGAGACAAACTAGAACACTTCTGCAGAATCAGTTGCAAGGATCTTTCAGCTGTCACCTTTGACGAAACTGATGCAGAAGCTACTCCAGAGAGGCACCATGACGCATTAATAATTACTCTCTCCATAGGGAATTGCACCGTGAAGAAGATTCTGGTAGACACTGGGAGTTCAGTCAACCTCATCATGCTGGAAACTCTCCAGAACATGGGGTTTAGCGAGAAGGATCTAACAAGGAAGGCGGTTCCCTTGGTAGGTTTTAGTGGTGAGACTAAGCATTCTCCGGGAGAGATCACCATTCCTACCTATGCCGGAGGAGTGAACAAGCAAGTACGGTACCTAGTCATTGATGGACCCTCCACCTACAACTTGATTCTAGGAAGGCCTTGGATCCATGAGATGAAGGCGATCACCTCCACCTACCACCAGTGCCTGAAGTTCCCTACACCCTAGGGAGTGCAGAAGATCAACGGAGACCAAGGAGAGGCCAAGGATTGCTACAGGGTAGCCCTTAAGAATACGGCGAGCCCCCCCCAGCATAGCAATTACAGAGTCTTCATCTGCCTCCGCAGGAGTTCGTAGAGCCACCTCAGGCGGAGTTGGATGAAGTCAACTTGGACAAGCAACATCCAGAGCGAAAAGTGTTAATCGGATCAGAATGCACAGGTAATATCCGCCAAAACCTCATTGAATTATTAAAAACTGACATGGATTGTTTTGCTTGGTCGCACGATGATATGGTAGGTATAGATCCGAGCTTTATCACTCACAGGCTAAGCGTGGACCCAAGCTACAAACCAGTCCAGCAGAAGAGAAGGAAATTTGCCCCAGAGAGAAATCAAGTCATAAATTAGGAGGTAGACAACCTGCTGGCTGCTGGAAAAATCAGGGAGGTAAAGTATCCAGAGTGGCTGTCTAATGTGGTGGTGGTCCCAAAGAAGAATGGCAAGTGGAGGGTATGCGTTGACTTTACCGACTTAAACAAGACATGCCCAAAGGATCCATTCCCTCTGCCGCACATAGATGCCATGGTGGATGCTACGGCAGGCCACGAGATGTTAATCTTTCTTGATGCATGGAGTGGATACAACTAGATCAAGATGCATCCAACAGACCAGGAGAAGACAACCTTCAGGTCTAAGAGAGGTATATATTGTTACAATGTAATGCCTTTTGGTTTGAAGAATGCAGGGTCCACCTACCAGAGACTAGTCAATAAGATGTTCAAGAGGCAAATTGGGGACACGATGGAGGTATATATTGACGACATGGTCGTCAAGTCAAAGCAAGCTTCACAACATACGACGCATTTGGAAGACACCTTCAACACCTTGAGGGAATACAAGATGAAGTTGAATCCTTCAAAGTGCACGTTTGGAGTGTCGTGTGGGAATTTTCTAGGATACATGGTCACCCAAAGAGAAATCGAAGTTAGCACGGAGCAAATCAAAGCCATCCTCCAGCTAGAATCCCCGCAGAGGCCAAAAGACGTGCAAAAGCTAACTGAAAGCATTGCTGCTCTGAGCAGATTTATCTCCAGGTCTTCAAATAGATGTCGGCTGTTCTATGATATCCTGAAAAAGGCCCAAAGATTTGAATGGACAGCAGAGCACGAAAAGGCGTTCAGTGACCTGAAGAATTACCTCAGCACTCCACCTCTGCTGTCAAAACCAGAACCTGGAGAACCACTCTTCCTGTATTTATCAGTAACCGAGGTAGCAGTCAGCGCGGTATTAGTACGTGAGCACGAAGGAGCACAATGCCCAGTATATTATGTTAGTAGGTCTCTGCTTCCTGCAGAGACCGGGTACACATCCCTTGAAAAACTTGTACTTGCATTCGTTACAGCATCTTATAAACTTCGACCTTATTTTGAACCGCATGCTATTTCCGTAATAACAAATTATCCACTAAAAACTATTATGAGAAAACCTGAGTTATCAGGGAGAATGGCCAAGTGGTCTATACACTTGAGCGGCTTCGACCTGAAATTTGTCCCCAGAACAGCGATAAAGTCCCAGGCGTTAGCAGACTTTGTATCCGACTTCAGCCCAGCATTGCAGACCCAGGCAAAGAAAGACATCCTCCTCCTTGAGGAGGACAAAGGCGAACAGGTGTGGAAGCTAAATGTAGATGGCGCCTCCAACATGCGAGGATCTGGAGCAGGATTAGTTCTGAGTCTCCTCAGGGGGACCTCATAGTCCAAGTAGTACGGTGCGAGTTCCGAACAACAAACAACGAGGCAGAATATGAAGCTCTAATCCTAGGTCTCCAGCTGGCTCTAGATCTCAAAATCAAGCGCCTGGAGGTGTACATCGATTCCCAGCTGATAGTCAATCACGTGACTGGCTCGTATGTGGCAAAAGACTCTAAGATGATGGCCTACCTCGAAGTGGCAAAGGAGCTCTCCCTTAGGTTTATAGCCTTCTCAATCAACCAAATCCCTAGGGACCAGAACGTTGAAGCAGACACCTTAGCCACCCTGGGGGCAACCTTCAAGCCAGGCATAGTCTCCACCATACCCATTGTCCATGTACTGGAGCCAGCAGTTTGGATAGGGATTGCAGTGGCTGCAGAAGGCAGGAGTCTGCAGCACCTCAGCAGAACAAGAAAGAATCCCAGACTGGAGAAAACCCTACCAAGAATGGCTGTAAAATGATATCCTGCCAGCAGACAAGAAGGAAACCCGGAGTTTTAGGATGAAAGCGTCCAGGTACACCCTCATTGATGGTGTCATGTTCAAAAGATCAGCCGCTGGACCATACTTGAGGTACCTAAGTTAGCAGGAGGCAGAGGTGGTTATGCATGACCTCCACAGTGGTGAGTGTGGAAATCATGCAGGGGGCAAGAGTCTATCCAACAAAGCACTCCGGCAAGGTTACTACTGGCCGACAATACGCAAGGACGCGAGGGAATATGTTAAGAAGTGTGACGCCTGCCAGAGACATCCACCAATCAATCACCAGCCAGCAGAGCCGTTGCACCCAATAATTTTGCCCTGGCCCTTCATGAAGTGGGGGATGGATATTGTTGGCAAGTTACCAAGAGCTCCAGGAAACAAAGTCTTCATGTTGGCCATGACAGACTACTTCTCCAAGTGGATAGAAGCAGAGGCATTCCCTCAGGTGACTGAGAAGCAGGTTATATCCTTCATTAAACGTAACATTATCTGCAGGTTTGGCATTCCTTCAGAAATCATCTGCGACAATGGATCCCAGTTTATTGGTAACAAGATGGAGGCCTACTGTGCCAGGTGGAACATCACACTAAGCAAGTCAACCCCCAGAAACCCTCAGTCTAATGGTCAGGCAGAGTCTAGCAACAAAATTGTGATAGACAACTTGAAAAGAAGGCTGGAGGAGGCAGGGGGCAGATGGGCAGAGGAACTCCCCTTGGTGCTATGGTCTGATAGAACTACACCCAAGGTGGCTACAGGACAAACGCCTTTCAGCTTGGTCTTTGGTGCTGAGGCGGTCATCCCTTCAGAAGTGAGAGTGCCTACCCACAGATACGGTTGCATAACAGAAGACAGGAACCAGGTGGAGATGGCAAGCAGCTTGGATACTATAGACGAGCTCAGGACTGGTGCTCAAGTAAGGATGGCCTCCTACAGACAGACAGTCGCCAGAAGTTACAACAAGAATGTCAAAGTCAGAGTCCTGCAGGAGGGAGACCTAGTTCTCAGAAAAGTGTTCTAGAACACCAGAAACCAGCGAGCAGGAAAATTCGCCTACAATTGGGAAGGCCCCTACCAAATAGAGAAAGTAGTTGGGAAAGGAGCCTACCGACTTATGACCATGGAGGGGAAAATCATCCAAAAGCCATGGAACATCGTACACCTAAAGAAATACTTCTTCTAAACGGGCCGTAGCCGCCAGCAATCTGGGCCACCGCCGCCAGAAACATGGGCTACAACCGCCAGAAACGTGGCATCTATTCTGCCAGGTGCACCTCCACCAGAACCCAGGTTTAATCTTTTCAAATCTTGCAAACATATATTTAAATTTTCCTGTCATTCTTCTACCTGCCTTACTTTCTTTTCGCAAAATTTAAAATTTTCTCTTTGCAAAATTTAAAATTTTCTCTTTTGACTTCCTTTTTACATGTGTCGTCAGAATTCAAATTTCTTTTGCATTAAAGTTTGATTTTCTTATTGCATACATTTTTGAAATTTGATTTTTTCTCTTCATACGCTTTTGAAATTCGATTTTCCTCCGCCTATGTCTTCAGATATTCCGTCCCCCATCTTTGCCAATTTTTTGTCCGTTTTCCCAAACTAAGAGCTGGTGACTAATCTGGTGGAGTGTATAATTTCTACATAGGGCATGCGTCTGTGACTAAGTGGCTACAACCGGGACATTACAGTCTCCTGCGCCACTTAGCACCCACGCAAAGCGTGGCACCTCCGACTGAGTGGGCGAACTAAACCCCAGGCCACCACTATATCAAAGGTCGACCATACAAACATAAGGCATGCATACAACAGAAGGTAGTAAGACAAAACAACAACAAACGATTACAATCAAACGCAAACAATCACGATCAAAAGCAAACGATTACGATCAAAAGTTAAGGCACGAAGTGCCACAAAATACTAACACACTTCGCTCCCCTGAGCATAGGCGAAGTCATTAAAGAATTTTTGCAAACACTAACAAATCAGAAGTTCATGCCATGCAGGATTCACAAGCCAAAAACAAAGTACAACAAAGGAGGAGTAACATCACTCCAGCAGAACTTGGTCCACAGCATGGACATTCTCCTCTGGTGGAGGCGGAACTGTATCAGACCCTCCTGAAGAAACCTGGGTCTCTGGTGAACAGCAGCATAACCTCTCCTAGGATCATCAGCAACATCCTCCTGGTCCACACTCTCTTGCCTATCAGACTCCTGATCAGCAATAGGAGAATCAACAGACACCTCCAGATCCTCCGCCTCCACGTCAGATAGAGCATCCGAGTTAGGTGGCATAAGAAATTTCTCATACAGACGCTTCTTCTCTACAACCAGATTCCTCCGCCAACAATCTGCGAACCAAGTCCAACTCCTTCATATCCTCTGCAGACATACCAAAGCCTTCAGGAAATTTGAGCACCACTCCAGAAGAAACATCATCAACGGATCTGGGGGCAGAATAAGAGTGAGATTCAGAAAGATCTACCACCAGGGGATCACTTTCTGCAGGAGTGATTTCTGAGAAAGAGGACGAATTACGCCTTCTCCTAGAACCAGCAAGGCTAGCAGAAGCAGAACCAACTGCCTACAACTGAAGCAAACGAAAATTCCCGCCTAAGATGAGCTTAGCCGGAAATTTGGGGGCATTTGTTCTGGCCAAAAATTTGCACCTTCGGAATGCAACGTGGCATGATGCGAGTGGACGGTCAAAAAGTCAGAAGTCAAGGGTCAACAACAAAAGGGTCCACGGTCCACGGATGAAAAAGTCAAGGTTAGAGACTAAAAAACGAAGGTCAAAATAATCGGAAGACGTCAAACCAAACAAACCCGGGAGAATACACAATAATGGGTCAAATGAAGCATGAAGTAAATAAAACAACGGGCTACTTAATTAAGAAGGCCCAACACATGGAGGATGAAACCTAGCCTACATACGAAGCAAGAGGGCAGCAGCTAACAAACAAGAAACCCTCCTACATATTAGGAGGAGAAGGAGAAGAATGAGGGGTTGACAGTAACAGCCATAACCGACAATGAGCATTGAAGGGCAATAATTGCTTCACATTAAGGGGCAATAAAGACACCAGAGAAGGCATCAATATAAAAGGCAAGGAGAGGAAGAAAGAGGGAGGAGGAAAACACACCCATCCAAGGCTACATACTCACGGTCAATCATAGCCAAAAATATAGCCTAATTACTTATAATTGTAGTCCTTTCTTTACACTTCCCAGTTCGAAGTAGAATTTTGGTGGGATTCCGACTCCCCCAGCGGTTTTTCCCACATCGGGTTTCCGCGTCACCAAAACTTTGTGTGTCGTTATTTTCTTTCGTTGTTCCTCGTTCTCTAGTTTTGTCTCGATTTCACCGACCCGTAGTTATAGGACGATCACTTTGACCCGCAACCGATATCGTAGACTCGGTAAATTTTTACCAAAACAATATATATCACTCAAAAATTGTGTAAAAAAACACGAAAATTAATCATAATGACATTGAGATAGAGTTGTAAAGTTTTGCATATAATATCTATTTCAAGACCTGAAAATATTATGAAGTGCATGATATATTAATAATTAATAATTATTATAATAACAATGATGATAAAAAAATTTGAAAATAATAATAATAATAACAATAATAATAATAATAACAATGTGTAGACACCCGCATTTTGACTGTCAGGTGTCTATGGTAGTTTCCAAAAAACACCCGATGATGATCGGACGCAAATGTGTTTCTTCGCGCTCGGATGTGGGCTCAAAACCATTAGTTGCTGGTTTAGGCATTTACGGAGTGAAAATATCACAAAACTGACCTCAAATGCTGGCCCAGTGGATCGTTTCCAATCAAACAAGACTAATTTGGGTCAAAACCGGCACCGGAAACAAAACCGACTTTTAGTGATTGGGTCAACCCCGGTCAAAGTCGTTTCCGAGGCACACAAAAAAACAGCCACACAATCATCAAAAATTCCAACCCAAAAGCAAAACCCACAAAATATCCAATTCAAGGTCCAAAGCCCGGGCCTCTCGATCCAGCTGACCCACTCGATCGAGTGTCAGCCCCACTCGATCGAGTGGGCCCTCATTCAAGCCCGACTGCAGGCGCACTGGGCCACTCGACCGAGTCAGCCTGTTACTCGGTCGAGTAACCCTAGCCTGGGGTACATAGCCTAGCCTATATATATACACCCCCATGCACACACTTCAACACACCTTTTATCATCTTTTTCACCCTAATCAAGCCCTAATCTCACACTTGCAAACCCTAACCCTAGTACTTAGGAGACAAGCCCTAAACCACCACAACTCAACTTACATCTCGATACTCCCGTGCTAGCCACAACTACGAGTCTCGTCCGAGCATAAAAAACATGTAGGTTGCGGGTGCCAAATCCCATCTTTTCTCTCTTCTCCTTCTTTCTCGCGTCATTCGTCGTCGTAGTTGCCATTTTTTTATTTTTTTTGTCGTCATTATCGCGTTATAATATCGTTAATATCACTAGTATTAAAAAGCATTAAAATACTTGTGGATTTGTGTCGAGTGCGAAGGATGTCGGAATAAGGAAACCCAAATATACAAGGGTATTGAACCCAACGTTGCCGGTCGCTTATCCCGACACCCCTAACATTTGACTATTGAAACAAGTCAACATAAACAATAATATTTATTTCGTTCGCATCATCATTCAATCGCATATTTCATCGATTTTCTAAAAAATATTTTCGAAACATATATTTTTTATAAGGGTCGAAACCCGTTGACGCGGATCCGACGTTACATAATCCTTAGGGATTTATTACGATGTCGGGAAGCCGAGGGAATCAAGTCTTTTAATTCAAGCATCGATATATTAGATTCGATACCAATTTCGTAATTGGATGTTGAATCTAACGATCTAGTCAAATAAATTAACTAACGCAATTTTCGTTGATGCTAAAATAATTGTCATACAATTCGTTAGAATTGCGACACTATTAAACGCGGAGGAAATCTATTCATATCGTGCTAGTTAACTTAAAACGACCTAAAGCATTTTTTTTAAGTTTTCACTCTAGTATTCCATATCGATTCAATAATCGAATATAGGATATGACGAGTATCCAAGTTAAGTTTCGAGTATAAATTCCACAATATCTATGCCCGATTCAACAAACTCATCTAGTTATAAAAATCAAAGAGCAATTTCAAAATCAATAGCGAGTTGCAAAGCGAACCCTGGTTCGTACAGGGGGCACTCGATCGAGTGCCTAGCCCACTCGGTCGAGTGGCACCCCAAAAACCAAGACAGAATGCTTTTTTGACCTCCACTCGGTGGAGTCTCGCAATGACTCGATCGAGTGGCAATGTACTCGGCAGAGTTGGTCAATAACTCGATCGAGTAAGGTCTAAAATACGGGACAGAAGCTTCTTTCGAGGACCACTCGGTCGAGTCCGTCAATGACTCAATCGAGTGGCCTTATCACGACAAATACCGTTAGTCCTATAGTGTCATTCGAGCCTCGTTATTACTTTTTATGACTTAGGTCAACACGTGTCTAATCAATCACGTGAAACATCACTTTTCAAAACTTTGCATCATCCTATTTACGTCATTCTATATCATTCTATATTATCTGCAAACCGTTATTATCGTTATACCGTTACTAACAAGTTTGTTACTTTTCTTGTTGATTTATTTGTTCATTTTATTGTACTAAAATGAACCTTCGCATGCTAAATTTAACTTTGACGTTAGAATTAGTTGCATTAAATCGACATAGAAACCCTTTCATTTTCTCGCATGTTTAAGGAAAATAATGTCTGCATATCATTTTCATCGTTCAACTAACGCGCGTATTAGAAAGTCTTTCGATATCTTAGTAGAGGCCGCTAATGTGCGGGCGGGGTTGGGTGTCCTTAGTGGGCTTCCCAACACGTACCCTCACCCCTTACTCAGAACCTCGGTTTCCGGATGCCCGAAACCATTGGCGCACGAGAGTCATTCAATACACGATAACCGGTAGTGACGGTATCGGTATCGCAATGCAAATGGACGAGCCCAATAAACTTTGACATCGGAAATGGGCCGCATTTTGTATGTGGCCCACTACGACATAGAGTGGGTTCGAACGGGCCCGAACTCCCACAAAGTTCGGTGGCGACCCAACTTCGATTTAAATTTCAATTCGACCCATCTCATATGGAGATTCATTCGCCTCCCCAAACCCTCGCGTGGCCGCGTCGGGGTGGACCTATGTCATGTCCACAATTTGGCGACTCCGCTGGGAATTAACTGATGTGTGACTTACCATCGGCGTCCTCAGAGTGAGACTCGAATAGAAATTGATTGACTAGTATAATACGCGTTTTAGTTTTACGGTTCATGCATAACCCTATATTTTCCCGGGCCGGTACTCGCTACCGACGTCCCACTATACCATGATGTACTCCAATATGGATATGTCAAAGGTGTCCATAGTCGATTCGAGTGGGTTTCGTGGCATGTTCTAAGCTCAACTCGACTTAGAAAGTCCGTCCCGATCAACGTCTAGACTATGTGCACTGGTATAGACCCTTTTTAGACCGACCGAGACTTAGTGTAAAGCATACATGGCGTTGTTATAATGCTTGCCTGACTACATGCTACTTGGTTTCCGTGTCGTTTTCAAAAACCGTCAACTTTTCAAAAAATACATCAATTTTCAAGATATCCAATTTCAAAACCCGGGACATATACCGAAGTTAGGACTTATGATTTTACTCAAAATAACCTATTTCTAGCCGGTATTCTGCCCATTTCAAAACTCGGAAATATTTTTGAACTTTCAAAACCGAGGCCCGATACTTTTTCCGATTTTCGAAAAATTGGGCCCCTCCACCGAATTTTTTCGGATCCTCTAAAAAAAATCCTTTTCAAAACCTTCCTCTTCTTAGGACTTCCCGTATTTAGCAGTGTCGGGTCATGTCATAAGTCGTCAAAGTCTTTAGCGTCGAAATTCTGTCGATCTTACATCACAGGTTTCTTCCCTATCCCAGTCCGCCTTATTAGAGTAAGGCAAGGCCCACCTACGTAGGACATACTCCTACAAAGGAGGGCCCGTTTAGACAACCGAGTCCAAAGTCTGCGGATGTCTCACGTGGACCTTCTTTCGAACAGGACTCGGCCCACCCGCCGAATCCTAAAGAAGGCCCACTTTTCACAAGTCACCCGTCTAGGTGTCTTTTCCGAGTCATTTCCCTTTTCAGTCTTGTTCGGATGTACTTTCTATTCCGGGATTCGGGCTAGTTTCTGATTACGCGGTGTTCTTACAGACAGGCCACCCGAGATCAAATATCAACACAAGATGGACGAACTGAAGAACGCGCTGGCCAAGATTGAAACCCAATTGACTGCCATCCAGACCGACCAAGCGACCTTGGCCACCCGTGTGAGTGCCGTGGTGAAGGTGGCCCCTGTTGTCGGATCTGAGCCCACTGGGCCCATAGCTGAACTAATCAGCGTTGTTCGCAGGCTCGAAGAACAAGTTCACCTGTCAACGAACAACTCGATCCACAATGAAAATGCTCGTTCCTATTCGCCTTTAAACGACGAACTACCTGCTAACCTCAACCTCACGGGAATTCCAATGTTTGAGGGTACTGAAGACCCGGTCCACCACATCCAGGCTTTCAAAGATTTTATGGCGGTCAAAGGGGTGAAGTCCACCATGTTTAAGCACTTATTCCCTTCCTCCCTTGAAAAGCATCCTAAAGCCTGGTACTACAGGCTCGATTCCAAGAAATATAACTTGGGGCGATGTGGCGACTGAATTTGCTCGGAGTTGCGCTGATAATACCGAGATCCAGACTACAATGCGTACTCTGGAAGTGATGGCCCAAGAGCCCAAAGAAGGGTTCACCAAATATCTGCAAAGATGGCGGGCCTAAAGTGTGAAGCCGGTTGATAAGCCCAGCGAAAAAGTGCTAGTGGAGGCCTTTGTCAAGAACCTCCTCCCATCCTACCGGGTCCATCTCCGGTATGCAATCATCCCCAATTTTGCCGCCCTTACTGAAATGGGCACAAGGGTTGAGGATGACTTAAGGTTAGAGAGCCTGACTAAGGCCTCTACCAAGGGATATCAAGGGGCCAGTTCATCTGTGAGCAAGCCCACATCTGCAGCTGCAACTCGCAGCATCTTCGATGAGGTAAACTTGCTTGACACCTCGTCCAAAAAGAATACACCAACTCGGGTATTCACGGATATAGGGACTACCTATACCTACGCCTTACAAAGGCTATCTTCGAAAGTCCTTATCCAACCAATAGGTCCGATCCCGAACTTCCAGTGGAGAAAAGGCCCAAGAGCTACAATGTCCAAGCCTATTGCCAGTATCACCGAGGTAATGGGCATGACACAGAGAAATGCTGGAAACTGAAGCATCTGATCCAAGATCTGATCGAGAGTGGGAAAATACCGTTGCCCGGAGACAAGTCGAGCAACAAATAAAACACGTTCAGTGCCCATGCTATATTCACGGGAGAGGTAATCGACTGTTCTCACCTCATTTCCCCTTTTATCCCACAAATCAACGGGATATGGTTCGATGACGAGGACGACGTTTACCTAGCCAAAGGGGATGTTGTCCCCATCACCAGTGAAGAGGTCCGAAAAGCTAAGTCCAAAGCCTTAGCCACTAACCACCTCGCCACAGCCGGGCGCTCTACTCCAACAACCGTCACTTAACCTGCCAGGGCGGAATCCACCCTCGAAGAACCAAGCAGTGACACGGCTTTGGTCCAACAATTGAAGAGGGTTCGAGCTGATCTAACCATATGGCAGCTTCTGGTTAGCTCACAAGCGCATCGGGAAGCACTGACTAAGGCTCTCGATGAGATCAAGGTCGTTTCACAGGTTACCCCCGCTGAAATGGTAGCCACTATTATGTTCTATCTCAAGGGCAAATCCAAAGAAGAAGGCCCGCTCATAATCTTCTCTGAATCTGATCTGCCACCTTTCGGGCCCAATCATAATCTGGCCCAATACATCGCGGTCATTTGCCGAGGGAAGTACCTCCCGATGACCCTAATCGACGACGGAACTGCCGTGAATGTCTTACCCCTAAGGACCGCTAGGGTCCTCGGCATCACAGATGCCGACTATCTCCCAACGGCGCAAACTATCCAGGCTTTTGACGGAAGCCCAAAACCAGTAACCGGGGTCGTTAAATTGACAATCATAACGGGCCCAATCGAAAAAGAACTAGAGTTCCAAGTGATTGATGTCACCTCATCCTTCAACTTGCTACTCGGAAGGCCTTGGATCCACGCAGTCAAGGCCGTGTCCTCTACCCTACATAGGAAGGTCAAGATGCCACTTCAAGACGGTGTCATCACACTACAGGCCACCCCATCACCGTGGCAAGCTGCAATGCTACGGGCCGGGCCGACCCACGAGGATTTGATTTTGTGGGTATGATCGAGGAGGAATATCTCTTCAGACCTTTTACTTCACCACTAGCATCAACACGATGCTACAAAACTTAGGTTACTTACCGGGGGCTACCTCGAGGCCATATCTTCCAGATGGGAAGATTATCGAGGTCCTGAACGATGGCGAATCATAGTTCGGATTGGGGTATGCTATAACCCCAGAAAACGTGGTCTGGGTCAGTATCCACAAGGCCATCAACATCCTCAAAGGCACTTACTTAGGCCCTTATAGCCCGAAGTTAACTGACTACTTGGTTACTCCAGTTTTCGGAGCTATTCAAGTCGGCCTCTACCAACCCACCATCACATATCCCGAGACCAAAAAGGCTCGGGAATGCAATTTCATCCCTGATGATATATTCACCCTTATCCAGGCCGAGTCCAAAGAAGGTGAGAACAACTCCGAGCCCGTGCTGGGGCTTCTATTTGGAGAAGACGAGGTCGTCCCTGCTCCAAAGGAGGATCTGGTCAATCTAATCCTCCGTAGCAACCGGTTTGACCCAACAAAGCTAATCTCCGAAGTTGGTGCAGATAACGGGAAAAAGGCCTGGAGGAAGACCATCAAGTGGACCGACAACCAGGGTTGGACCTACAAGCTAACCACCGGCGAGGGAGATATGCCGGATACAGAGTCCGAGTCCGAGTCTGAGTCTGAGTCTGAGTCGGAGTCTGAGTCCAAGTCTAGAGGGTATGGTGCTAGAGTCTAATTTGTAACCCTCTTCCCTTATCCACTAGAGTCTCGGGGCCTGTCTCGAGAGCACTCCCTATCTCGCCACTGACCAATGATCAGATGGCCGCTCTATTCGAGCTTTTCTCAAATTTTACCATTAATAATAATAATAACGAAAACCGTTCTGCTTACGACTTGTCTTATTTCCAAAATTCTTTCAGTTTCAAAAATTTGATATGCAATGACGTTGAGAAACCCGACGAACAGGTACCTCTGCCTCCGCATCTGATCGAGCAGCTCGAACAAAGGGAATCCCGAGATCCGGTGATTGAAGAAACCGAGTCCATTAACGTGGGAACCACTTTAGAGCCCCAGATGCTTAAGTTGGGCCTATCCTTAGATCCCGAGGAGAGAAAACAATTCACAGACCTCCTCCAAGAGTTCAAAGACGTCTTCGCATGGTCCTACAAGGACATGCCGGGGATAGACCGGGAAATAGCTGAGCACCATATACCCATCAAAGATGGGTGCAAACCGGTAAAACAGAAACTCCAGAGAATGAGGCCCGAATGGTCTCTCAAAGTCAAAGAAGAAGTCAACAAGCAATTCAAAGCGAGCTTTCTACAAGTGTCTGAATATCCAGACTGGGTCGTTAACATCGTGCCGGTACCCAAGAAGGACGGCAAGGTGCGAGTATGCGTAGATTTCTGGGACCTTAATAAGGCCAGCCCAAAAGATGATTTCCCGTTACCACACATCGACGTACTGGTGGATAACACGACCGATCATGCCCTTCTATCATTCATGGACGGGTATGCCGGATACAATCAAATCAAAATGGCAAAAGAGGATATGAGTAAGACCACCTTCATTACACCTTGGGGTACTTACTATTACACCGTCATGGCATTTGGGCTTATCAACGCCGGAGCCACTTATCAACGGACCGCCACTACTTTATTACATGATATGATGCATAAAGAAGTGAAGGTTTATGTCAACGACATGATCGTCAAATCCAAGGACCGAAGTGGGCACATTGCGGCCCTAAGAAAATTCTTTACCCGACTACGCAAATACAACATGAGGCTAAACCCTCAAAAATGCAGTTTCGGGGTAACATCGGGCAAATTACTGGGCCATATCGTTAGCCAACGCGGCATCGAGGTCGACCCAGCTAAAATCAAGGCCATTACCGAGATGCAGCCGCTCAAAACTAAAAAAAGAAATAAGGGGGTTTCTCGGGAAAGTCCAATATATCAGCCGATTCATTTCAAAGCTAACCATGGTATGTGAGCCCATTTTCAAGAAACTGAAGATAGGAGAACGGGTACTGTGGGACGATAAATGTCAAGCGGCTTTTGATAAAATCAAGGAGATTTTGTCTGTTCCGCCGGTATTAATGCCACCTCAACCCGGTCTGCCTTTGTCCTTATACCTAACAACGACCGAGACAGCCATGAGGGCTATGCTGGCCCAGACAGTTGATTCCGAAGAACAGGCTATCTACTACATCAGTAAAAAGTTCCTGGAGTGTGAATGCAAATATACAATGCTCGAAAAGACGTGCCTAGCTCTGGTCTAGGCCACTAAAAAGCTCCGACACTACATGCTTAGCCACGAAGTACATGTTTTATCCAAAATGGATCCTATCAAGTACCTGTTCGAGAAGCCCATCCTCAATGGCAGGATGTCCAGATGGACTTTGATGCTCGCAGAGTTTGACCTCAAATTTGTGCCATTAATAGCCATCAAAGGCCGGGTAGTGGAAGAATTCCTTGCCGACAGTCCGATATCTAAAGAGAGACACACCGATACTTGGGCCTTTCCTGATGAAGACATATTCCATACCGATACCGAAACATGGGATTTGTATTTTGACGGGGCATCCAACTTTCGAGGATTTGGGGTCGAAATTCTGTTAATCTCACCACAAGGGGAGCACACCCCCTTATCCATCAAATTGGACTTTGACGTGACCAACAACACAGCCAAATATGAAGCATGCATTCACGGGTTGCAAGCCGCCGCTGATCTAGGAGTAACGAACCTCCGGGTCCACGGTGATTCATCATTGGTCATCAATCAAGCGCTCCAAAAATGGAAAACTCGGAATGCCAATCAAATGGCTTACCAAGCACGAGTAAGGGTTCTAGAAAAACAATTCCAGAAGGTGGAATATATCTACCTGCCCCGGGAAGAAAACCAATTCGCAGATGCGCTTTCCAAATTAGCATCTTTAATGAGTATCCCGGAGCATCTAACTAGCATGCCAATCTGCGTTGAAAGACGGTCCGAACTGGCCTACATCCACGCTATCCAAGACATCGAGATAACCGACCCGGAACCTTGGTATCAGGCTGTCCTAACTTACTTGACATCGGGAGAGTATCCCCCGGGAACTGAAAACCGGGCCAGGAAAGCTCTGCGAAGATTGGTGACCCAATTTGTTCGTGCGGACGACGAACAGTTATACAAAAAGACGGCACAGGGGGCTCTCCTCCTGTGTATCGATAAAGTACAGTCCGAAAAGGTTATGTTCGAGGTACACGATGGTGAAAATGGCCCACATATGAACGCCCATATGTTAGCCCGGAAAATCATGAGGCTCGGATATTATTGGAACACCATGGAAACGGACTGTCAGTCATATGTCAAACACTGCCATAACTGTCAGATCTTTGTCAATGTACAACATATGCCGTCATCTCTGCTATACACCATGACGTCCCCATGGCCATTTTCGACATGGGGCATTGACATAATCGGAAAGGTACACCTTTCCGGGACGGGAGGTCATTGCTTCATTTTAGTGGTCATCGACTATTTCACCAAATGGGTCCAAGCCGAGTCGTATCGTGTCTTGAACGCCAAGCACGTGGCCAAATTTATCCAAAATAAGATCATATGCCGATATGGGATCCCACACGAGTTTAACAGTGATCACGGGACCCACTTTCAAGCTGAAACTGCCGCCTTGCTGGCAAAATATAAAATTCAAAGGCATACATCTTCACCTTACCGACCCCAAACAGAAGGAGCGGTGGAAGCGGCTAACAAAACAATTGTCACGATACTTAAAAAGAGGGTTGAGAATTACCGAGACTGGCCCGATAAAATACCTTTCGCCCTTTGGGGGTATCAGACTTCAATTCGCACCGCGACCGGAGCAAATCCATATTATTTGACATATGGAATGGAGGCGGTCCAACCGGTCGAGCTAGAAGTGCCATCCCTCAGGATTTTACTTGAAAGCCAAGTACCGGAAGCAGATTCGGTCCAAGCCCGATACGATTCGCTAGTTCTTTTGGACGAACGGCGATCTCGGACCCTCAACAATATCCAAATATATCAAAAGAGGATCCAACGGGCTTTCAACAAAAGAGTTAGGCCCAGAAATATCAAAGAAGGGGATCTAGTTCTGAAGTCCGTACGGGCCCTACTACCGGTTGATCCAAGAGGAAAATTCAAACCCAATTGGGCCGGGCCGTATCTGGTAAAGAAGGTCCTATCAGGAGGAGCTGTGATGCTGACGGACTTGGACGGGAATGAATTCGTCAACCCAACCAACTTGGACCAGTTGAAGCGCTATTACCCATAAACCCAATCTCAATGTCATTTGCAAAGTTTATAAAAATTCATCTTTTTATAAATTTTCAAAATTATAGACAAGTCAATGAGTTAGGATTATTCATCCTACTGTCGCACATCTTGAACTAATAGTCTTGGTGTATTTCGAAAAATTGCAAAAAAATAAATTCATTTTGGAACTACGTTTGGTTTGATTCCACTAATTGTGGATACGTAGGCAACCCCTCAAAAGGGTACAACCACTGCAATAAACGAAAAGACAGGAACGGTATTGACTAATATGTCTTTTATTGAAAACCCGAAATCCAAAGTTACAAAAACGCCAAAAACGGCACACACAAACAAATCACACCAAAAATAATAATAATACTCAAATAATAAAACAAAGGAGACTAATATTCGTGCATTTTGCCAATTCCTTTATCCTTTGGGTCGCGCGGAGCCCGAAGTCGCCGGGGCGGGGGCGAGCGTTCCTGAATCACGAGGGGAACCTCCTTAGCTCGAACCCGTTTCTTTGACAGCGGGTCTTCTGCTATCGTCTTTGGTCCAAGTCGGGCCCGCACGTGCTCGGGTAGTCTATCTCGTGGGCCAAGTCGGTCCTGCACTGCTAGTCTTGGGCCCAGTCTCCTTTCCAAGTCAGTCTGGGGGCTCACTTTCCCCCGTGCACCTCTAGCACTAGACCCTTCAGCTTGAGTCTTAGTCTTCTTTCTCTGACCTGACATTAGACGGACCAGAGTAGCTGGAGTGTGACCTTCGTCGAAGAAGCCCCTATTGTCTTTAACTTGCTCCCTTCGCAGCAGATCAAAAGCTTCATCGACCTTCAGAGCAGCTCGGGCTTTGGCATCGCCTGCTTTGGTCCACTTCACATAGGAGTATGAAACCCAGATCGAGTGACGAGATGTGGGAATAGGCCAAGTATGTCGGGTGTACCATCTTTGCATCCAGGTATCGCACATCACATCGGTCAGTTGGGTAGGATCACTCACAATTGTTTCAATCTCCGGGATTCTTTGCGTCAAACCATACTGCCTTAGTATGCGGTCCGGGTAGAGTTGAACTGTCTGCCTGAAAGACAATATTACCTGATAGCGAGCTCTGTCCCTTGGGTCCAAGCCTGTCCAAACATAGATGGGCCACCACGGCACTACCCATCGAATCAACGGACCACCATGGAATGACAACACCTCGTCCCAATACTTCTGGGTAATCTAGCGAGAAAAATCAACGGCCCGTCTCCTCGTCATCACCCGATTATGATGATAGTTGCTCGCGTCAAGGGGAGGATCTATCACTGATAACCTCTCGTATAGCCAAATCTGAAAAAGAAGCAAAAATATGAGTTCCCGAGACAAAATAGGCGTCTGCCTAAGGGCACTCGATCGAGTGCCTAGGAGTCACTCGATCGAGTGGCATCCCCGAAAGCGAACAGGGGGCTTTTTACGAGGACACTCGATCGAGTGCCAGGGTGACTCGATCGAGTGCCCCCTGTAGCAGAAAAAACCGCGGAAAAAATCAATCAAAAATCAATCAAATAAAAATCAGGGAAAATCCGACATACTTGCAACAAACGGGTACTCCCGGTCAAGCGGGCTGACGAATCCCTCTTGCGGTTGTCTAAGCCTTGGATAATTTCGCCCGTGATAAGCCAAGCCGGACTGTGCTCCGTCTCCATTAGATCAACCACGGTCAAGAGGCGGGCATTACACATGCAAGATAATAAATCCATGTGACCTTCAAAAGCATAAACATGGAGCATACAGAAGGAAAAAGCCCTACGGTTGTGAACCGGTCTGACCCGGACATCGTGAGGGTTCATAAATTTCTCAGCCAAGTCGATCAGAGTAATATTACCATCCTCCATCATGCGGGATCCTTCGTTGTGAGAAAGCCCTAAAAATTCTCGAAGCTTCCTCCTCGGGTCATAAACTGAATACGGGACGGCAGGACGATGTATCGAGTTCCATCCTCCCACGGCAGCAATCTCCTCAGGTAAGGGACAAACTTCTCCCTGGGGAAAGGCAAAGACATGTTATATGTCGTCCCAGTAAGACAAACAGGCATCAAGGAAATAACGATCAACTTGCATCTGACGGAATGGATACAGCTGAGTAATACCCGTCTGATTGAGAGCCACCCTATTTGTGACCCTAAAGCAACGGGATCATTCTTGCAACATCACGGTCAATCGATCGATTCCCATGGTTAAAATTCTTGAAAGGAATAAAGAGACTTTCTTTTTGAGGAGGGATAAATTATGAGGAGGTTGTGAAGAAAATCAAAGACAAGGGAGGGCTATATATAGCATCAACCTTACAACCCTCTTTCCATATCACTTTTCCATGAAAAGTTTCCTAATCCCAACCGGCTCAAACATATGGACCTAGTCTCAATACTAGCACGGATTCAGTTATCCCGAGCTTTCCTAAACTTCTTTGGAGTCAAAATTTTCAAAAATTCCAAATTTCAAAAATTCAAAAATTTCAAAAATTTCAAAAATTCAAAAGTTCAAAAATCATTTGCTCCAGCGCGAGTCATATTTTCTACCTACGTGTTACATGCAAAATTTTATGTGACTTATACAGGTACGACTCAAGCAGGGACATGCAACCCACTGTATTTCCCCAGCGGAAAGCTCGAGGTGGCGTTTTCCCCGGAATAGCACGGGATGGGCCCACATATAGGCGCACCCATGCGACAAGTGCGATTCCCTATGGAGTTATCGTCATCAGCTCAGGTATGATTTCGAGCTTATGGCTGGCGAGCCCTTCACGCGAGTCTAATGGACTATAAACGACCCGACCGGAAGTCTGCCAGGTTTCAATCCTCGATTGGCCTGGTAGCTTCTCTGACTTTCGCTTTGTCCAAGCCTCAGTCAGAGTGGGGGCTCTGTAGACATCCGCATTTTGACTGCCAGGTGTCTGTGGTAGTTTCCAAAAAATACCCGATGATGATCGGACGCAAACGTGTTTCCACGCGCTCGGATGTGGGCTCAAAACCATTAGTTGCTGGTTTAGGCATTTACGGAGTGAAAATCTCACAAAACTGACCTCAAATTCAGGCCCAGTGGATCGTTTCCAATCAAACAAGACTAATTTAGGTCAAAACCGGCACCGGAAACAAAATCGACTTTTAGCGATTGGGTCAACTCCGGTCAAAGTCGTTTCCGAGGCACACAAAAAAACAGACACACAATCATCAAAAAGTCCAACCCAAAAGCAAAACCCACAAAATATCCAATTCAAGGTCCAAAGCCCGGGCCTCTCGATCCAGCTGACCCACTCGATCGAGTGTCAGCCCCACTCGATCGAGTGTCAGCCCCACTCGATCGAGTGGGCCCTCATTTAAGCCCGACTGCAGGCGCACTGGGCCACTCGACCGAGTCAGCCTGTTACTCGGTCGAGTAACCCTAGTCGGGGGTACATAGCCTAGCCTATATATACACCCCTATGCACACACTTCAACACACCTTTTATCATCTTTTTCACCCTAATCAAGCCCTAATCTCACACTTGCAAACCCTAACCCTAGTACTTAGGAGACAAGCCCTAAACCACCACAACTCAACTTACATCTCGATACTCCCGTGCTAGCCACAACTACGAGTCTCGTCCGAGCATAAGAAACATGTAGGTTGAGGGTGCCAAATCCCATCTTTTCTCTCTTCTCCTTCTTTCTCGCGTCATTCGTCGTCGTAGTTGTCGTTTTTTTATTTTTTTGTCGTCATTATCGTGTTATAATATCGTTAATATCACTAGTATTAAAAAGCATTAAAATACTTGTGGATTTGTGTCGAGTGCGAAGGATGTCGGAATAAGGAAACCCGAATATACAAGGGTATTGCACCCAGCGTTGCCGGTCACTTATCCCGACACCCCTGGCATTTGACTATTGAAACAAGTCAAGTTAAACAATAATATTTATTTCGTTCGCATCATCATTCAATCGCATATTTTATCGATTTTCTAAAAACTATTTTCGAAACATACTTTTTTTTATAAGGGTCGAAACCCGTTGACGCAGATCCGACATCACATAATCCTTTGGGATTTATTACGATGTCGGGAAGCCGAGGGAATCAAGTCTTTTAATTCAAGCATCGATCTATTAGATTCGATACCAATTCCGTAATTGGATGTTGAATCTAACGATCTAGTCAAATAAATTAACTAACGCGATTTTCGTTGATGCTAAAATAATTGTCATACAATTCGTTAGAATTGCGACACTATTAAATGCAGAGGAAATCTATTCATATCGTGCTAGTTAACTTAAAACGACTTAAAGCATTTTTTTAAGTTTTCACTCTAGTATTCCATATCGATTCAATAATCGAATATGGGATATGACGAGTATCGAAGTTAAGTTTCGAGTATAAATTCCACAATATTTATGCCCAATTCAACAAACTCATCGAGTTATAAAAATCAAAGAGCAATTTCAAAATCAATAGCGAGTTGCAAAGCGAACCCTGGTTCGTACGGGGGGCACTCGATCGAGTGCCTAGCCCACTCGGTCGAGTGGCACCCCAAAAACCAAGACAGAATGCTTTTTCGACCTCCACTCGGTCGAGTCTCGCAATGACTCGATCGAGTGGCAACGTACTCGGCCGAGTTGGTCAATAACTCGATCGAGTAAGGTCTAAAATACGGGACAGAAGCTTCTTTAGAGGACCACTCGGTCGAGTCCGTCAATGACTCAATCGAGTGGCCTTATCACGACAAATACCGTGAGTCTTATAGTGTCATTCGAGTCTCATTATTACTTTTTATGACTTAGGTCAACACGTGTCTAATCAATCACGTGAAACATCACTTTTCAAAACTTTGCATCATCCTATTTACGTCATTCTATATTATCCGCAAACCATTATTATCGTTATACCGTTACTAACAAGTTTGTTACTTTTCTTGTTGATTTATTTGTTCATTTTATTGTACTAAAATGAACCTTCGCATGCTAAATTTAACTTTGACGTTAGAATTAGTTGCATTAAATCGACATAGAAACCCTTTCAATTTCTTGCAGGTTTAGGGAAAATAATGTCTGCATATCATTTTCATCTTTCAACTAACGCGTGTATTAGAAAGTTATTCGATATCTTAGTAGAGGCCGCTAATGTGCGGGCGGGGTTGGATGTCCTTAGTGGGCTTCCCAACACGTACCCTCACCTCTTACTTAGAACCTCGGTTTTTGGATGCCCGAAACCGTTGGCGCACGAGAGTCATTCAATACACGATAACCGGTAGTGACGGTATCGGTATCGGAATGCAAAGGGACGAGCCCAATAAACTTTGACATCGGAAATGGGCCGTATTTTGTATATGGCCCACTACGACATAGAGTGGGTTCGAACGGGCCCGAACTCCCACAAAGTTCGGTGGCGACTCCACTTCGATTTAAATTTCAATTCGACCCATCTCATATGGAGATTCATTCGCCTCCCCAAACACACGCGTGGCCGCGTCGGGGTGGACCTATGTCATGTCCACATAATGACGATGATGATGACGACAATGATGATGACGATGACGATGATAGTAATAATTTGTTATTATTAACATTAAGAGATATGAGTAATAATAATAACAACACCAGTAATAATATTATCATTATTATTAATTTAATTTTTTTATGAAAAGAAAATTTTATTAACATCGAAATGCAATAATAGTAATAATAACTTATTGTCATTTGTTTCGATCTTAATACAACTTCCGTTTCATATAAATAATAATAATAATAATAATAATAATAATAATAATAATAATAATAATAATAACGGATATTTCCCACGGTACCCTTGAACTTTGACACATTACACATGGTACCCCTCATTTTAAGTTTGTTCCTATGGTAACCTTGTGTTTTGTGTTTAGTGCCCGGCCCATGGTACCCCTGATCAATTTTCTGTCATAACGGCGTTAAAAGTTAGTTTAGTTAAAGTGATTAATTTGTTTCAGAGGAAAAATTAGTTAGAACAATTAATGAACTTCTAAAAAAAAATTGAAAATTGAGGGAATGTCCATGGTACCCCTGTGTTTTCAATGTTTTAGCCATGATACCCTTATATTTTAAATTCTTTGCCCATGGTACCCTTGTGGTTACAATTCATCCAGGGGTACCATGGACAAATAATTGAAACCACAAGGGTACCATGGACAAAAAATTGAAAATACTATGGTACCATGGTTAAAATATTGAGAACACAGGGATAGCATGGACATTTCCTCAATTAATTTGAATTTCATTAATTTTCTATCTAATTTCACCAAAAAAAATTAAAATTAATCACTTTAACTAAACTAACTTTTAACGTCGTTATGACGGAAAATTGATCAGGGGTACCATGGGCACTAAACGCAAAATACAAGGTTACCATAGGAACAAACTTAAAATGAGGGGTACCATGTGTAATGTGTCAAAGTTCGAGGGTACTATGGGAAATATCCCTAATAATAATAATAACAATAACTAATCTTTGAAGCTTTTTTCTTTTTAATTCTAGTTTCCATAATACCCATAAGATCCACCCTATTCATTTTTATGAAATTTAGGACTTCGATTTGCTTAAGTGGATCATTGCCTCCTCTAACATTCCAAGAGTCAGTAATCATGGATTTGATTTGTCAGGAGGAATAGCTGTCCTATCCTCCTTGTTAATTCCGGTACTAGGAGAACAACCTAGCTTTTGTTTCTCTCCACATGCTGAGTGCTTTACAGCCTGAGGAGTGGCCGGATCAACAGGATGAGAAGAGTTGTGACCTAGCTCAAAGCATTCTCGATCAGCCTCCATTCTCAGTGCCACTATATTTCCTCCATCCTCATCTGAGGTACCACCTAGTGGAGGATCTTCACTTATCTCATTCATGATAGCAAAACTATTTCGCAATGCTATTCCTTTTGTCTGACCATCTGGATTTAATCTTTTCATAGGTCCTGTATAGCCTTTAGCTCTTCCAATTGCAATAAAAGAGTCTAAGGCTCCCTGATCTGTGCATTCTTGATGCATTTTAGGCAGGTCAACAGGGTTTGCTATGGCCTCCAGCTGAGTATCACCAGCCTCAATCTGAATGCTCAAAGCAACCTCCTGTTGATGGCCTAAGGTACCACCTAGCACAGTTTTCCCCTCCTTTACCTCCCCCCCCCCCCCCCCATCTTCTTTAGGCTTCAAAGATTATAAGAAAGTATTTTCAGGGTTTTCATGTTGCTCACAATTATGAGGCTCATTATAATGGAAGGATATGGGTAATCTTGAACCCATCCACTGTCACTGTGCAAGTTAAAGTTACTCATGCTCAGATTATGCATTGTAGTGTCTTGAATCATGCATCTAATAGTCATATGGATATCTCTATGGTCTATGGGTGTAATGATGGTGGTGTTAGAGAAGATCTCTGGAATCAGCTATGTCAGATTAGCAATTCTGTTAAAAATTGGCTCATCCTTGGTGATTTTAACATTGTCAGGGATGTAAATGAAAGAATAAGTGGGACTGATCCAAACTTATGTGATATTATGTCCATTAATGCTTGTCTTAATGCTTGTGGATTGGATGATGTTGCCACAACTGGGTGCCAATACACCTGGACTAATAAACAAGAGGATGGAGCTAGGGTTTGGTCGAGAATTGATAGAGCTCTTGCTAACTCTGAATGGGACAATATGTTCACTGAGACAAATGCTATTAATCTTCCATCAGGTATTTCAGATCATTCTCCTGTTCTGGTTAATATTCTCAAAGCTGTAAGATTACCTCCTAGATTCTGCTTTCTTAATTGTTGGATTACTAATCCCAGTTATCATGATATTGTTAAGCATGCTTGGGATGCAGAAGTTTATGGGAAAGAGGGTTTCAAATTGTTTGCTAGGCTAAAAAATGTTAAGAATCAGCTCAAGGATATGCATAAAAGTTGTTATTCACAATTGGATAAAAGAGTTAAGAAAGCTAAACTGGCTCTTGATAATTGTCAAAAAGCTTTGCAAGATAATCCCTTATCTTCTGAGCTGATGAAGACTGAGTTTGACCTGCTAGCTGAGTACAAGGATCTTAGAACTGCAGAAATAAGTATGCTTCAGCAAAAAGCAAAAATTGATTATATTACTCTTACTGATACTTCTTCTAGTTACTTCTTTAATAGGATAAGAGAAAGATACAAGCAGCAAATAGTTGGTAGTATACTAGACATGAATGGTAATCTTTGTAAGGGTCAAGATGCTGTTGCAGAGGGTTTTATTAACTATTACAGAAGCCTGCTTGGATCTACTACGCCAGTGATGCCATTAGATGTGCAATTCCTTCAACAAGATCCAATTATATGTACAGATATGTGGCAGAGCTTACAATGTTTACCCTCCTTTGAGGAAATTGAGGCGAGTATTCTTGGAATGGGGACTCATAATAGCCCTGGTCTTGATGGCTTTTCAGCTGAGTTTTTCAAGGCCAACTGGCCTACTGTAAAACATGATTTCACTATGGCTATATTGGATTTTTTCAAGCATGGAAATTTGAGTAAGCAGGCGGCTACTACTCTTATTACCTTGGTTCCAAAGAAGGCCACTTGCAGCACTGTTATGGACTACAGACCGATTGCTTGCTGTACTACATTCTATAAAACGATTAGTAAGATTATTGCAAATCGTATGAAAAAGGTTTTAGCTCATGTCATAGGCCCTGAGCAAGCAGCCTTTACAGCAAATAGAAGCATCCATGACAACGTGGTGCTTTCTCAAGCTCTTATTAAAGGCTATAACAGATCTTTCCTTACACCCAGATGTATGCTCAAAATTGATACGAAAAAAGCTTTTTACTCACTACAATGGCCCTTTCTGAAGAACATGTTAGAGGTTCTAAATTTTCCTCCTAAGTTCATTGGTTGGATCATGAGCTGCATTACAAGTCCTTGGTTTTCTCTCAAATTAACTGGAAGAGTTGTGGGTTTTTTTAAGGGTAAGAGTGGAATAAGGCAAGGGGATCCCATCTCTCCCTACCTCTTTGTTTTGAGTATGGAAATTCTATCCAGGTACCTCAGGAGGATGAATAGCTTAGAGAATGTTTCAAATCACCCTAAGTGTGCAAAACTGAGACTTACCCATCTTGTTTTTGCTGATGATCTGATGATTTTCTCTAGGGGTGATGTTCCCTCTGTGATGGCTACTAAAGAGATTCTACTTCACTTTGCTAATCTTTCGGGTCTGCACATTAATAAGGAAAAAACTGATGTTTTTTTTGGTGGCATTAAACCTTTGATAAAGGATGAGATTTTAAGGGTGACTGGATTTATTGAGGGTCAGTTCCCCTGCAAGTATTTGGGAATGCCCCTGAATGCTATCAAGAACAACATTGCTACTTATGGAAATCTCATTACTAAGATTCAGCTCTTCTACACTAGTCTACTAATTCCTTTTCATATGCAGGGCAAATTGAGCTTATTAACTCTGTTATTTTTGGAATCTCCAACTACTGGTGTGCTGCTGCTTTACTCCCTAAGAATGTGATGCAGATCATCAATAGATTCTGCAAAAAAATCTTTTGGTCTGATAGAAAGATGCAATTAAAGGGATGGAAGTCTATATGCTCACCTTTGATTGAGGGAGGTTCCAATGTTAAAGAGTTATTGTCTTGGAATAAAACGCTTATTGTGAAGTGGATTTGGCAGATTGAGATTGGTCATAACAGTCTTTGGGTTCAATGGCTAAAGTCATATGTATTTCATGATACATCACTTTGGGCCCTGGAAGTCAAAGATAGACATGCTGAAGCTATAAGAAGTATTATCCATGTCAAAAATGAAATATTGAAGAGATCTGGTTCAGTTGAAGCTAGTAAAGAGCTCATTCTTAGTTGGTCTGCAGGTCATAAATTTGCCACCAGAAAAGCTTACGAGTGGTTTCGTGGGAGGAATAATAAGCTGCAATTTCTTAAAGTCCTGAAAATGAATGCAATATATCCCAGGCAGATGGTGATTACTTCATTAGCAGCTCAGCATCAGCTCCCTACTGTTGATAAATTGCAGTCTAGGGGAATGATGATGGTGAATAGATGTGTCCTATGCAAGATGGCTTTGGAATCACATAGTCACTTATTCTTTAGGTGTCAGTATTCGAGGCAACTCAGGGCTGAGGTTCAGCAGTGGTTGCAGGTGAAGACGTATCAGCAGGATCTTAAGCATGAGCTCAGAAAGTTGAGTTTTCAATCCACGAGTCAGATTGGATATAAGGTGGTTGTTTGCTCAATTGTTTATAACATTTGGGAAGAAAGAAATCACAGATTTTTTAATGAGGTGGAGAAGAATATTGATCAAAGCCTTGAGAAGATAAAAATGGAAGTTCTAGCTAGAGTGAGTCAATTGTAGGCTTATTTTTCGTTTGTTTGGATTATTCCAAATTAAAGGGTATGTCTTTGTAAGATCATCTCTTCATTTACCCCATTGTGGATTAATAAAGGGATTAATTTTCTTGCAAAAAAATAATAATAATAATAACTAGATTTAGCTTCGCAATTGCTAAAGGAGTGGGTGCCCAGATAGTATCTCGGCTACCCAACTAACTTCTTGTAATTTGTTTCGTTATTAATGCAAGCTCCGGTTTTTTGTAAAAAAAATTAAAAATAAAAAAATAAAAATAAAAATAAATAATAATAATAATTATTATATCATTATTATTATTAATATTATTGTATTTTATTAATATTATTAATATTAATATTAATATTGGAGGTGGGCTGAGCTGAGCTTATAGGAGTTAGGCTGAGCTGATAAGAGCTGGGCTGAGCTGATAGAAGTTGAGCTGATCTGAAACGGACTGAAAATAAGATGAAAAGAGCCGTGCCTAACACATAAGTTTAACTTGTGAAGGGCTGAAGGCCCATGACATGAGTTTGCGATATAGCAAAAACAAAAGCGAGAGGGTGCTCCATCACGTGGCCTGGCCCTGCTGAAGAGTCTTAATAATACTCTCCCGGTCCAATTAATAGTTCACACTTCCCTTTTTTATTTGGGTGTCTAAATCAATAATTCACACTTTTTTTTTGATACGGAATAACATTTATATTCTACTTTTTACTTTTTAATAAATTAACAATAATTCTCTGCTTACTACCTTTACTACTTATTAGTCGTGAATAAAATAGACGTAACCTTTCAAGTGGGACGGGGAGGGTAGTTAATAGGGAGCAGTTGCTCCACAATTGTGATGAATGCAAGTACGCTTGACCCATACAAGTATTCCATATCTCCATTCTGGATAACTCCATCAATGAGACAAGGATAACGCTACGACTATGACATCCGTACAATATTGTCTATCGTCTTTATTTCATGACTATAAAAGTAAAATGCACTATAACTACCACCCTCTATAATATTGTTGACACAAAGGATTAATTGCTCAACTGTGATAAAGATCACAAAATCTTAGAAGATTGGTTTCTCATTAACTTATTGAGACAAACATTTTTCAGTACCACTCTATATTTTATTCGTACCCTTAAATGACAACTTTGTTTTGTACCTGTTTTTTATAAGAAGTGTAGTCTCTTTATATTTGTATACTATTTTATGTTAATCGTAACTACTTCTATTAAGTTTGGTACCACTATTAATTACGGTCTCTCACTAACTTATTGAGAGAACACTTTTCAGTATCACTCTATATTTTATTCGTACCATGACAACTTTGCTTTGTACCTGTTTTTATAAAAAGTGTAGTCTCTTTATATTTGTATACTCTTTTATGTTAATCGTACTACTTCTATTAAGTTTGGTACCACTATTACTTTCCTTTATGCTTAGTCTCTCAGTAAAGTTAATGAGAGACCGTCTCTCAAGAGACCTACTCAATAAAAATTGTAGCTAAATTTATACAATGGATAAAACTAATCTAAGAAACCACGACTAATTACGTTAGGGAGTGATCGATAGTTTACTTAATTACTACAGAGGTTATAATCATACAATGTGGAAACATTGATTCCATATTTACCTGTGACATAATATTGTGAGAATATTGATCGACATTAATAACATGGTCGTGCTTTTTTCTAACGAACTTTTACTCAATTCTAACGACTTTTTACCTATTTATGCTCTTCATTTACCTCATTCTCAATTAATTTTTTTGTGTTCTCTCTAAAAAAACCCAAAATTCAATCCTCCACAAACATGAAGAACCAAGCATTGGAACTATCCGGGGTTTGTGGGGATGGAGGACCGGACAGGTTGAAGTCGAGAGTGTTGTCGGGTGGGGCCGTGGGTAGAGTCGGGTCGGTCTGGTAGTGGGTGAGGGTGGTCGTGGATCGGGGTAGTTGGGTGGCCGAAGATCGTGGTTGGCCGGGTCGGGTTGATCGTGGCCTGGCGGTAGATAAGTGGGTGAGGGTTGGGAATGGGTCTGGGTGGTGGACTGGTGGGTGGATACGGTGAGTGAGGGCTGAAAATTATGGGGTTTTTTCTTTTGTTTATTTTTTTATTTTTTTTACTTATGTAAATTTCTTTTCTTTTACTTGATTTTACTTGATTTTATACTTTTATATGTCATAAAATAAATTTTCTATTATGAATTGTCGTATTTTTGTACTACTATTGATAAAAAATTAATTTCTTTCTTGTATGTCAAATTCAATAAACAAAATAATGTTATGAAACATAACATGTGGATGTCCATCGGACCTTATAGCCCACTATAATGTAACCGTACCATGTACTATATATACCCCTTGATGGAATGAATAAACTACCTCTCTAATTTCTCTCATTCTCTTTATCTCTTTCTACTTTCTCTTCTGTCTTCCTTACACAACACGTTATCAGCACGAGTCTCTAACTTTTTTTTTTTTTTTTTTTTTACTTTTACAAGTAAGGTATATAATTTATGCTTCAAACTGATAAGTTCAGATCTGATAAGTTCTTAGCCAATTGAGTATCTATTATTCAGATCTAATAATATGGATCTTAATATAATATCGTATTTTATTTATCAAATAAGTCAGTTTCGTACTATTTGATTTTTTTTTCCTTTGATCAGATGTAATATATATTTTTGATGAAAACTTAATTTTTTTCCATGTATGGAGAGAATATTAAGTCAATCTGTTAGCATCTGTAGTCATAAGACTCAACAATTTTTTTATCTTTTATGCGATTATTGTTTAACCCTAATCATACAATTCATACCATACATATATAGTTGCAAAATTGCATATACCATATACGTATGCAGATGGGTAGATGCATTAAAATCATCAAGGTGTCATATTTTTTTTATTTGGCATTTATGCAAGCCGGCAAGATTAATTTAGTTTTGATTTTAATTTGTTTATTTCTACCTAACTTTCAATTTTATACGGAATGCAATCCAAAGTGTAAGTTAAGGATTTTTTTTGGTTTGTTTTAGTTATATTTAATTTCGTATTATTATTATTTTATGGTCATAAGTACTACGTATGTTTCTTTTATTGCTAATTATGTCAAGTTCACTTTCGACCAGAATTATTGATAATAATAATCTTGATTGATTATCAAGAGAAAATATGGCAAGAGGCCATTATCAAGAGAAAATATGGCAAGAGGCCAAAGTTATAATTTTTCTTCTTTTAATAGAAGATGAATGATAAATCGGTCTTATAGACCGTGTTATCTATTTTGGAGGCTATAATCCAATATACGAGGAGTTCATATGGGGATACGATGTTTTCTATCCTTCAACCTTTTTAAAAGGTGTTTTATTTAATTCAGTCTCGTAGACTGTATATATCTATGGATCAATTTCAATGTTAATATCCATACGATGAATGCTCATATAATTTTGGACCTGAAGTTTCAAAATTATTTAATTTTTAATTATGAACCATGAAAATAATGGTAGCCAATGTGGTGAGAAATATTTTTGGACAGAAGTTCCATAAAAGAAATTGTATACCTGAAGTATATACGATTATTTTGGGTGATAAATATGCTAATACAGCTGTCCCAAAAAATATAATATCGCGGAAATAAAGTAGCTTCAAAGGCATTGTATCATGAAAAATATAATCCGCGCGAGTACGTACATGAAATTGTACTGAAGTTAAAGTTGATAAAATTTATAAAATTTATACTCTGTGAGTAAAGTACGTGAAATTGTACCATTTTCATATTAATTTCAAATTGAAATAATAATTATGTGGGAGAGAAAGTACATGAAATTGTACTGTATTTAATACCACTCATTATTGTCCTGAAGACAAGATATCGTGAAGAGAGGTCATGAGAAATCCTCTGGATTAATTTCGTGTTCATCCGAAGTTGAACAGAATAATATAATATACGGAGTAATTAATATTGAAAGACGACGAATCTCTTTCAATTGGATGAGTCTATTCTCTGAAGTGAATGTGACATTCGATAAAGACTCTATCAGAAGCAGAAGTCGAGAACATGGCAGAAAAATAAGCCAAATATTGTGGCCTTAATTGAGCCTAATGATAATGCGGCCTTAATTGAGCCTGATTCGGTCAATTAAATTACATAACTCATAAAAAATCATGTGACCCTCATATACGCGATGTTCGATATGGGAAGGAAAAATAATATACGAGTTAAAATTTTGACACGCACACTATGACCTAAAATTCATAGTACTTACATATACTGAACCTATGATGAGAAATCATAGTGTTGAATTGTTAACCAATATTGAAACAGTTACGTGAAATTCACGGTGTCTTACAAATTTACGTTTTGCGTGTAACGAATATTATTTGAAGTATCAAAATTAAGAATAAACTTGATGTTTATTCACGGATGTTTGCAAAGTATGAGATACTTTTAACAGTTGATATTCGTATCAAAATAATATAAATCATTTCCTGAAGCGAATGGTATTATCATATTTTCATGATGTAATACTCGTATATTTTATTTTCATACAAATTATGTAGTCGTAAAGACACATTATTTTGAAAATGGCTTAAAGAAAATATGCGTGATGTCTCGTATCGCATGTAATGGATATGACATGAATAAAATATTCGATTAACGGTCATTATTTCGTGAAAAGAATATGACATCGAATAAAATATTGATCAAGTGATGAAAATTATGCCACCGACATCGAATAAGCGCAAGGAGGTGAATATTTTTAATTATGTGTTTGTTTAAAAACGCTGATATTTTACCGGAAACGGTATAGTAAAGATCACAATATCTTGTGAAGGCAATGCAATAATATGACCATGTATTTATATGGTGAAATAATATGGTGAAATAAATAATCAGTGGATTAATGATTAATTTATAGTTATCAAATGGAATTGAATTACTCTAAGAGTAATATATAGTCATATTCCGGAAAGGAATATTGACGGGTCTTGCCTATTGTATTAGACACCATTTGTGTCATGTCACTATCATTTGCTATGGTCATATGACTAAATAAAATTAGTGTACACATATGATTGAATATAGCTAAACAGAAGTTTAGCAGGATGAGAATCGGTCAACTAGTAAAATTGACACGAAAATATTAAAAATGTGACAAATTGAGGCCATCCGGGTTCTTCTTACACCCGTTTCGATAAACCTGACGTTTATCTTGAAAGAATTTAATGGCGCGCTGATCAAACTCTCTAGTGTACACTTAAAATTATATTTAAGGCAAGACAATACACTGAGATTGAGTATGTGAAATATTGGAGATCTAAATACTACTCGTAATTGGATAATGGAGATGAATGTTCATATCCGATTGACCTTTAAGGTTTTAATTATGTGACCTATAGTCACAGAGAATTTTACAAGTAGTTCATGTAATCAAAGTTTACAATGTAAATATCAGGTGAACATGGTGATCTCTCAAATGGGCAATTTTAATTCAGCACGTTGAAAACCAACTGCGTTAAGTTGAGCTCCCAAATATCTTATTCTATTGAATAGAATCATTTGATAAAGTCTATTAAATATTAGATAATTTTTAAGGTGGATATTGCCCTTTAAATCTATCAGGTGATGATAGTTTTTACCACCTTAGGGGGAGATTGATAAGGATAAGCTGGTAAAAACAAACAAGTAATGTTGATCCCAACTGAACCTGAAGTTTAGAGACTTGTTTTGATAAATATGAAATACATCAATTAGAGGTTCATGAAATATGAATAATGATTTGATCATTATGTTATAATGATGTATATGATGATATATCAGCTTGATTACCTTATTAAATATGTTATACATTGAAATTTATTATTTGACTATAGACAGATTCACCCTCCTTGTGGTGTAGCGAGCTATAGATCAGTTGTGAATAGTAGATGTAATGAACATTGAGATTCTTGCCAAATTTTCAATAATCACACATGATATAGTGTGAGAGTCATAATCGGTTCATTTGTTATAAGAAAATGGCAAGCATGTGCAGTTGGTACTCGTAAAGAGTAATGAAATTGAATGTCCCGAAGTGGATAGATATCTGATGATAATAGATGGCTTACATAAAAAGATTGGTACCACATATATTCAGATTCAGATATCAATAATCAGTACTGATGATAAGAGATTATATCGATATATTAATTCATGGAACCGAATAATAGTTGCGCGCATTCGACCCTAATAGGGATCTTATATAAAAATCTATTTTGATTGTTGACGTACAATCTATGGTTAAGATTGAGCTCATGGACTTAAAGTCCAAGTATTGACATAAAGTTAATCCAATTATGAATATTGGTGGATATACTGTATAGTTTGCATTTGAGTCTCATGTGCATGTAATATAGTTATTTTATCGTTGCATACTAGTTAATATTACATCATAGCATTAATTTAGAATATATACACTATAGGACATTGTTCGTATTACATGCATGCACGAGATTATTATTGTTAAATATTGCAGGATATACGTTTAAAAGGAGATCATACTCCTAGATTGATAAGTAGTCCGGGAAGGAGCTTACATTATAAATGATCAACACATGACAGTGGTTGATCGAATGAGTTCCTGAAGGACTCGTGATGAAGTATATGTGAACCTCTACACGTAAGTATATCTATGAGAGCATTCAACATGCATGTGATATGGTGTGAATGCACGGTTTCATTGTCTCAGCTTGAAGTTTGAGCGTATGAGAAATCATACATGATTAAATTTCTTGTCCTGTGAAAATACTTTATGGTCCAGAAGCGTCATAATAGTTGCAAAATAATGTAGTGAAATGCTACAATGAGTATGTCAATCCGTACAATGACAAGAAAGATCAATTATTATTTAAGATAAAATCGGATTGATTGATTCTCCTGAAGATAATCAGTTGAGAAATAATTTTAGCTACACTCTTTTTTCCTTCGACTAGGTTTTTGTCCCAATGAGTTTTTTCCTGACAAGGTTTTTAACAAGGTAGCGCTATAGACGTGTTAATGCGCTATAGTTATGATCATCATCATTTTAATGAACAGATACATATTTGGTTATACATCAAAAGATCATAAATGACTATGTTCTGATTGCAAGCTCCGAAGAAATATGATACTGAACTTATCAAAGATTCCTACTGATTGAAGATACCAAGTTTGTCAGTTACTACAATCCATTTCAACGTCGCCGTGAAGATCCATGAAGACATTAATTATTTTCGTTAAATATCAAGTTGTGTAATTATCAGGGGGAGTAACCAGACGCTGTACTCTCTTTCCTAAGCCATGGTTTTGTCCCACTGGGTTTTTCATGGAAAGGTTTTAATGAGGCAGCCTGTTATGCGTGTAGGAAGATTTATGTACTCTTTTTCCTTCACTAGTGTTTTTCCCACCGGGTTTTTCTAGTCGAGGTTTTAACGAGGCATTTTCTTTAGTGATGTACATCCAAGGGGGAGTGTTATGAAACATAACATGTTGATGTCCATCGGGCCTTATAGCCCACTATGATGTAACCCTAGATGTACCATGTACTATATATACCCCTTGATCGAATGAATAAACTACCTCTCTAATTTCTCTCATTCTCTTTATCTCTTTCTACTTTCTCTTCTTTCTTCCTTTCACAACAAATAATAAATAAATCTGTAATCATATTACGTCATCGAAAATTAAATTAAAAATCGATAATCAAATTCAAAAGCATTGATTGAGTATCGAATTGATAAAACGAAGAAAAACTAAATTGAATCTCAGTGGAATAGGTTAGAGATTTTATAAAGGGTAAAATAGGAAAAATTTAGAAAATTTCGTTAGGATTGAGTAAAGGCTCGTTAGGAAAAAGTAATTTCGTAATAATATGCTCGTTCTTTTTAACTTCTTTTCGATTCACTTTATTTTATTTCATGTCGGTCTACTTCATTTTAATTCAGTTCAGTTCCATGTTGTTCGTTTTGTCCTACAAACTTCAGTTCAGTTCAATTCAATTTAGCTCATCATATACTCCCTCTCATCCATTCAATCATTTACATAGGGATGTTCACAACTTTTTTGAAAAAAAGTGGTAAAAGTAAGGGTATTATTGGTAAAATTAAGTGGTGTTATAAGTCCACCAAACTTTAAAGTAAAGGAAAAATGAGTGACATTTTGTGTAAATAGAGGAAATAAATGAGGATTATAAGGTAAAGTCTTTTGACAAATTGGAAATGTAAAGAATTTTGGATTGTCCATTTATAGTAAGTGTAAAGAATTGAATGCATGAGAGAGAGTATTATACTAGTTGGAAAGCAGGTGCGATGCACTAGCCGAATTTAGTTACAATGATAATGACACCAAGTCGTCGAAGGTAAGAGTATGTCTAATACGGAGTAGTATAGAAATACTATCCACATAAGTATCAATGATAATACTCCCTCTGTTTCATTGAAAGCTTCCACTTTTCCTTTTTCGTAAATTTCTTTGATAGCTTTCGCTTTCTTTTTGGGTGGTGCTTTTTCATAGGTGTGTATTACTCATTTGTACTTGAAAATTACATAATTGTCCTCCCCATTTCCTCCTCCCTCATCATTGCATTATAGAGAGTTTTGAGAGAAATCTCAAGAATTCTCAACGTTCCAAATTCCATCCACCTCCACCACCTCAATACTCCGGCTGCCGCCACTCCGGCCACCACTTTTTTTCTTTTCTTTTTCCTTTTCGATTTTTTTTTTCATTTTGAAAAATAAATAAATTAATGTTATTATTGCCAAGTTTTTTTCTCGAAAAAAATAATCAGCACTCAAATTTATTTGTAATTTGGGGAAAATTTATTTGTAATGCGAGAATTAAAATACAAGAATTACAATCGCACAAATCAAAATTAATTCGAATAAAATTCGAAATAATTAACACAAAAATCTAATTACAAAATACTATTTTCAAAATCTAATAAATAAACCTCAAATAAAAAAATAAATAAAAACAAAGTACAGGTCGCCGGCGCCGGTGCCGCCCCTCCGCCGTCGCTGACTCGCTGCCCTCCACAAATCCTCCGGCCACCGCCGTCTATACCGGCAATCTCCGGCGTCCCAAACCCTAAACCCTAAAATTCTAAAAACAATTAAACATACTTATCAATTAAATCATAATTTGCAAATAAAATTAAAATATTGATTACCGATTTGTAATCCATAGCGAATTCCAAACTAGCGATCGATCGATTGTCAAATTTGATGAGATTTAAGAAAGAAATTTTGATTAAAGGTGGCTTAGAAAAGAAATAAAGAAGTAGGTTTGAATAAGCATGAAAAATTATGGGAAGGGCAATATAGGAATAATTAGGAAATTTTAGTGATGATTGAGTAACACGCACCTATGAAAAAGTAATTCCGTTCTTTTTTGGTATAACTCTTCAGTCTTACCTAGGTAGCTTACCTAGGTAGCCCACTTACTTTACACCCTCTCTACTTTTGAATATTTTATTATTATTCTTAAAAAATGTGCCATTTTTAGGTGGAAGCTTTCATTGAAACAGAGGAAGTAATATTTACGTATCAATGTAAAGTAAGTGACTCAATTTGACCCAGATAAAAATCAAAAACATATTGTACGTAGTGTGTGTATATATATAGCGATATGAATAATTAAATTTCATGATAGTATAAATGGGCAACAGTGTTTGGAACTTATATTATATTGATCCCCGACAAGTCAAGAATAACTTGCAGGAACTCAGAATCAAAAACAACCTCGTCTCCAACCGAAGAATAAAAATGGGCCATAAAATGGGCAACTGTGCTCCCTCCGCGCTTTACATGACTACACTTATTACGAGACAACAAACAAAGCAAAATGGAAATTCTATCCATACAAATGCGAAGAGGGCATCGCAGAACACTTGCTCGACTAATAACATTAATATCCGTCCTGGAATCGCTCTCCACAACAACGCTCTCCTCTCGAATCCGATCCACTTGCTCCAGACCAAAGATAATCGCCTGTGCCTCCGCCGTCTCAATCGACCATCGAGCTCTAACCCGCTTGCACCCTCCCAGCACAACCACTCCATTGGCATCACGACCAACGAAATCGAGCCCCACCTCATTAACCCCAAAAATTGCAGCATCAGTATTCAACTTCAGCCACTCTGTCTCGGCAGCGCTCCTCTCCCCTTCCCTGTATCCGCTGTCGCGGCGGTCAGTATTCAATTTCATGTTAGTATAAATAGACGTGTTTATTTCATGCATAATAAATGTATAAATAATTGATCAAATAAGGGATTAGGATGATAAGTTACCACTCCTAAATTCGATTAGTGTTCGATTAGTTTTATTAAAAAAATATGCTCATAAGATTAATTAAGTACACGTAATAATAAACTCTACTAGAATATATAGTGTAGAATAATAATTGCATTTTATAAACTCTCTATATAGTGAATAATAAGTTTATTATGATTATATAATTCACTATAATCATAAATTAGGGTTAATATATAAATATGTTATATAAGTTGAAACCAGCTACTTCGTAGTTTTATCACCAATTTATTACTCTGTATGATTGGTATGTCTTAATCACTTTTAAATATGTCTTAATCTTGACTTAATTAATAATTTGTATAAACACACACACACACACACACGTTATGATGAGGTCTTTATATATTTATATATTAAAAATATCACATCATAATATACTTATAATCAGGGGCGAATCCAGGATTTACCCATAGGGGGGGAATTTGAAAAAATTTACGGTTTGTATTTTGAATTTTTTTATAAATGAATTTATACCGTAAAAGTAATTGGTGGAAAACCAAGTTTTGTTTTATAAATTGATGTTGGTTTTGAATTTTTTTTGTTTCGTTTAAAAAAACTTACAAAAAAATACCTCGTACGTATTAGACAGAGTGACTAGGAAATTTATATTCTCTCAGTCTAACTCATTTATTTTTATTTGATTAAAAAATAACCCCCACAGATATCTAAATTAAAGGGAATTGAAAACTTTATCGTATACTCTTATTAATTATAATATTTCAAGATAATGGTGCATTAAGATTATGTAGATCATTGGTTTAATTGTGCAGCTATAGTCAACTTGATTGGAAAGGTTTTGGGTTCGAATCTTACTATTTACACTGTTTTGATTGAAAAACTCCAAAAATCTTAAATGTGAACAATGGGATTCGAACCCCTCACCTTACAAGAGAATGGGAAGCATCACAACCAATGAGCTACAATCACCATTGTAATTAGTGAAGTTAAACATACTTAATTATTTCTGGGATTTAGGTGAGGGCAGTCGCCCACCCATGCCCTCACCCAGATCCGCCCCAGCTTATAATATATACAGTATCAGGCCCGTCAAATCAAATTAGGTGGTCCTGTTCTAACTTTCGAGATGAGGCCCCATATCAAAGAAAATAATATTTTTATACAATTAAACACATACTCCCTCCGTCCCAGTGAATTGTTTGCCTATTCCATATTGGGGCGTCTCAATGAATTGTTTGACTTTCCATTTTAGGAATGTTGTTTGTAAACAATTTGACCCTTTTAATGATTTTTGCTCCACATGTCCTTCCTCATTGGATCTCTTACCCTTGGTGCCAAAAGAAAAGGCAAACAATTCATTGGAACGAAGTACTCCGTAGTAACCTTACAACAAAAATCCAAATCCACAAAGCAACCGAAAAATGGAAATAACAATTACATGACAAATAGATAAATAATGAAATACATACGGTACTACTTAATTATTTCAACTATTCAATACTCAAAGCTTTGAGATCAAATTATGAATTTTAAATTTAATTACCATTTTATCATTGTGCACATATGATTGGAAGCCGAAACAAAAATAAAACTCACTTTGATCATTTGAGCTCATAAAAGTAGAAAAATACATGTATTTGTGAATTTTTTTGGAGTTTTATCTCAAAACTTGGTATGAATTTTTTTATTAAAGGACAAAAAGTTTGAATTTTTACAATGAATTAAGAGGAGAAAACAATCCTTCTTATAAATAGATGGAAACTACAAAATACTCCATAGAAATTAGTTAGAGATGAATTTTAAAATTTATAGTTAATGTGATTTTTGGGGACTTACTATTTCGATGGTTTCAAGAAGATACATTAAAATATTAAATATTGGAAATAGAAGAAGACATTAGCTTTTATTCTCTTAATCTAGCATTGAAATATGATCTATTTTTTTTTTAAATTTTCTTTAATTTTTATTTTATTTTTATAGTAACTACTCTTATCATATTTGGGCCCCAAACTTCATGGGCCATTGTTCTTGGAACAGAGTGAACGGGCTGTTCAACGGGCCTGTATAGTATTATATTATGAAATTCATCAACAAATTCATAAAATAAACTCATAATAATTTTCATAAACCTATTATGTTTGTTTATATACCTTCTTCTACACGAAGGATCAACAAATAAACCAATAAATAAAATTCAATAATATATACTCCGTAGTGAATTTGTTGAATAATCAGTACCCATAATCATCTTATGATAATATGCTAGTGTATTATTCGTATGATATATATGGTGAATTATACTTATAATATGTTTATTATATAGAGATAATGAGACTTAATTAATAAGGAGTATGTTTATATATTATTATGTTGATTAAATTATCAATTTAAGACTCAAACTTTTTTAGCTGATATTCAAGGACGAATGATTATTATTTATAATATAGGGTATAAACCTATTATAAATAATTTTAAAGATTTTTATTTGACATGTATATACATTATGAGGTGCATTTATCCCATCTTTAAATAAAATATATAAATTTGACACGTATATAATATGTATTCACATAAATTTATAATTAAAAATTACAGACTTATAATTTTATATACATGCATGAATGGCACCTAATATTGAAGATTGCCCACTGGACACACGTTAATATGCTCATTAAAGAATCAATCACAATGATATCATCACCATCATTGAAATACTAATTCATATTTACCATATTTAGAGAATATAATTGTGATTGATTCCTTAATGAGCATATTAACGTGTGCCTAGTGGGCACACGTTAGAAAAACCGATATAAAAATCTTATAGCATATTGAACAACATTAAAGTCACAAGAAATTAATTAAGACGGGATTAAGACATACGTCCTTACGGAATAAGCCGAAATCTAATATGAACAATATTAGATTTGACGACTTCATAAATAATAAATAAGGTGACTTGAAATAATTTTTAAATAATAATAATAATAATAATAGGTAGGTTTCTCTCCTTTGTCCTGTAACGTAATAACTGTTGTTTCTTCATAATTTTTCATACGCGTTAGCATAAAGTTTCCGATAGAGAATACTCTATTATATAGGCAGAGACTGGATCAGTTTTCTATTAGGTTTTTAGTTCAATTTAATCTCGACCTTCTATCAAGGTTGAGTAAATATGAAAATACTACTTATTTAATCCGATACTATTGTGACAACATCTCTCTTAAAGCTCCAATTTCCAATAAGACCACAACTATTAGGAAAGAAATATTACCATAATAATAAAGAAGATACATTAAACATCCTATAATATTATTATATCATATAAAAGTAGTAAATAATTTGAATTCACTTTCTTTTATTTAAATCAACAAAATAATTTTTTTAAAAATTTATTTACTTTTATTCAGGTTGTATTAATAAATTTATTTTGTTGTATTAAATTTTGTTGTATCTCAACAAAATAAATAATTTATTTTGTTGTATCTCAACAAAATAAATTTATTCAGGTTGTATTAAATTTTTTGATTAACTTTTAATTTACTTTCCTTTATTTAAACCAACAAAATATATTAAAAATTTATTCAGGTTGTATTACAAATTTTTAACTCACTTTCCTTTATTTAAACCAACAAAATATATTAAAATTTTCATTCACTTTCCTTCGGAATTTTTTTATTCAGGTTGTATTAAAAAGTTGATGTTTATATATATACGACCTCTAATTTTACCCCTCACCCGAAAAACTTCACACGAAAAAGGTTATGCTTTTTCACATGAAAAAAGTTCGCATGAATATATATATAGAGTAAGGCTCTTATGAGTCCTTTACTCTATATGAGTCCATAAGTCCTCATCCCATCCATTGGATGGGATGAAGATGGATGAACAAGATGCATCCATTTAAAAAAAAATAAAAAATAAAAAAAAGGAAGATTTACGTTCCTAAAATAGCTCCCAAGAATTTAGGAAACAATAACTCCCTTGATCACGTTCATTCATCATTCATCACGTTCATTCATTCATTCATTCAAACGTGAGAAAAAAAACCCTTTCTTCATCACGTTCATTCATTCAATCAATTCTGTGCTCGAAATCCCGTTACAATGGATTCAATGACCGCGTCATCTTCTTCAACTGTTGATAAGCAATTGATCGAGTATAACAATGGTGAGTTTCAATATTTCTTTCACGTCAATTTTCATTATTGTTATTGCTTTCATTGTTGCGTTACTTTTTAAGGTCAATTTTAATGTTGATATTGCTTTCATTGTTATTTCATTCATGATAGTTTCATATCAATGGTTAGTTACTCTCTCGATCTGTATAGATTCCAGGTTTTTATGTTTCTTATTTAGTTTTTCCATGATATACACTAATACTATTGCATTGTTTTATATTAATGCAGAAACGTCATTGAAGTAACATACCTTTTGAGTTACAGTAACACTTAATTGCAATTACAGTAACACACTGCACGTTTAGAAAAAGGATTTTGATGATGCTGTTAAAGTAACGTAGTGTACTAGTTAGAGTAACACAACTTATGAATTGATATAACACATTTGTTGCGCTTCAATTTTAATGTTGATATTGCTTTCATTGTTATTTCATTCATCATAGTTTCCTATCAATGGTTAGTTGCTCTATCGATCTTTATAGATTTCAGGATTTTATGTTTCTTATTTAGGTTTTCCATGATATACACTGACACTATTGTTTTGTTTTATATTAACGCAGAAACGTCATTGAAGTAACATACCTTCTGAGTTACAGTAACACTTAATTGCAATTACAGTAACACACTGAACGTTTAGAAAAAAGGGTTTTGATGATGATGTTAAAAGTAACGTAGTGTACTAGTTAGAGTAACACAACTTATGAATTGATATAACACATTTGTTGCATGGGTGTAATGTTGTTTAATTTTGTGCAGGTGGTATTGACAAAGAAGCGAACGCACAGGACAACAGTGGAAAAGGTGACATTTACTCATTTGATTCATCATGGATTAATAACAGTGGTTCATTGCTCTCGTTTTAGTATAGATCCCAGATTTAACGTATGCTTTACTAATATTATTTTTTTGTTTTATGTTGAAGTAGACACGGCGTTGAAGTAACATACGTTATGAATTACAGTAACACCAAATATTAATTAGGGTAACACAAAACGAGTATCATTTTGTAACGAGTTTTAATTTTATGCAGGTAGCATTTGCCAAGAACCGAATGCACAGGAATGGTGAGTTTTTTTTCGTCATCACGTTCCGTCATTCATTCATTCAAATCTGAGTTCGAAATCCCGTTACCATGGATTCAATGAGCGCGACATCTTCATCAACTGTTGATAAGCAATTAATCGAGTATAACAATGGTGAGTTTTGATATTTTTTTTCACGTTTTGCTTCAATTTTTATTCATGGATACGTTGTGCGCCAATTTGCGTTCTTTTTTTCGTCAATTTTCATGTTGATATTGCTTTCATTGTCATTTCATTCATCATAGATTCATATCAATGGTTAATTGTTATAAATTCCAGAGTTTTATGTTTGTTATTTCAGTTTTCCATGATATACAGTGATACTATAGATCCCAGATTTAACGTAAGCTTCACTGATATTATTGTTTTATTTTCTGTTGAAGTGGACACGACATTGAAGCTTCACTGATACGGACTTCTAAGGGCAGAAGACAAGGCAAATGTGGAAAGCTTGTGCGGATTAATTCGGGAGTTCAGGTTGCAGAGACAACCGGTTTCTGGGGGGGATATTGACAAAACACAGGAACTGGATTTTGTACACATTTTTTTTACACATAGCGCTGTGCTACGTTGCAATTAACTATATTTTATTTAATACATGTGTATTTGATTAGAGTAACATCTCATGTCTATTGGAGTAACACCATTCGTTAGTTACAATAACAGACATAATGCATGAAAGTAACTGAGGACAGCAACGTTGTTTAAACAATTCAATACCAAAGTAACTGAGGATAACTTGGATTAGAACCATTCATTACCAAAGTAACAACATTCATTTTTTAAGAACCATATATAATGCGTCAGAGTAATTGATGATAATAGCATTTTTTAACCATGAGACAAAGAATAACACCATTAATAACTTAGAGTAACATCATTTGTTCATTAAAATAACAGTTATAATGCGTCAATGTAACATAATGATTATGAAACCACATTTGTATATTGTGTAAACTTCATTCATTCCCACAGTAACACCGGTCGTTAATTAGAGTGACATGAACAATTAGTCAGGGTAACAGAGTTTAACAGCATTGTTCCATTGGTGATAATCAAAATACTAATGTACATAACAAGTTTCGAAAACGATACAAAGCATTATTCGTAATTAGAAAAAGATGACATAATTCGTTAGACACGTTATTTTTTTCGACCCTTTGTTGGCTTTCTCTTGGGACCATCGATGATCTTTTGCCTCGCGTCCACATACTTATCTACGTTATCCAACAACCGCGATCGCACCTTGATTTGTCTCCTCCTTTTGCCATCTGAAAAGTACAATAATTATGTACAACTATTGTTACAGTTTAATCTGGTATATAAAATTAAAGTGCAACTGATACGAGTGAAAGAAAGACCATATGTACAGCTGATACGCGTTAAAGTAACACAAAGAAAGTGTTAGAGTAACATAGAGTGCAAATTAGAGTAACACGTCTACACAATTAAATGTACCAGATTACTAGCATTCAAACTCAAAGTAACGCAAAGATGAGATTAAAAGTAACACGTCTTGTACATTACAGTAACACAGGGTCGTCTTTAAAATAACATCATACATGTGTAAAATTAACTGAACAACCCCTTACAGTAACACCTCAAGTTTATTACAGTAACTGAATATGCGCATTAGAGTAACATTCAATATATGTTAGACTAAGTATGAAGAGTAGAAGCATAGTATGAAGTAGGTGAATTCAATTAAACTCTACAGATGCATACCCAGATATCGCAACAATCTTTAGTGAAACCAATTAATTATAGGGCACAAACGCAGCAAAGTAAATCAATCAATAATTAGCGAGAAAATTAATGAAATAAGATACGAATATAAACTAAACCTAGTTCTTTAGTACAACAATAGAGTATTAGCGAGTTACCTTGTATTATGCCGCCTGAAGATTATCTTTGCTAAAGTTAGAGAGTTTCTTCAATGTAGCCTTGCTTGAGTTGAAGACGAGAGGATGCGTGAGTGTGTTTTGAAAAGAAACGGAAGTCAAGTGATTTTGTTTGGGATGATGAAGGTGAAGGGTTTCAGTTAGGATGTGAATGAAAAAATTGAATGTGAGGAAAAAATTGAATGTGAGGAAGTAACGTGTATTAGTGGTTGGAGATAATTAAGGGAGGTGAGAGGATTTTATTTTATTTTTACCAAAATATGTTAGTTATTGCCTTAATTACTAGAATCAATCACCACCATCCATCCACTCTAGATCAATGGTTGTAGATAGGACTCATGGACTCAAAAAAAATAAAAGGGCTCACTTGATCCTTCATCTCTCTCTCTCTCTCTCTCTCTCTCTCTCTCTCTCTATATATATATATATATATATATATATATATATATATATATATATATATATATATATATATATATATATATATATATATATATATATATAAAAGAAAGTTGATGGTGGATTGGGAAGTTGGGAAGTAAGACTGATAGGCGTACTTGATAACAGCAACAATAACTGTGGAAAAGGAGCAACAGCAGCATGCATATGATGCATTTGCTCACTCTCTCACTATCAATCACACCAAACTTTCCTCTCTCACTACAATTCAAATTTCATCCTCTAATTCATACTACTAAACACCCCATTCACACTACCATACAATTTAATTAAACCCTAATTCCTAATTTGCTCCACCTCTATATGCTCCAATGGTACTGTTTCTCAAAAATTTGCTTTCAACATGTATGAGGTAAGATGAGTATATATATTTGCTTCTGCATTTGGTATCATTTAATTTCAAATGCTCGAGTTATCTTGAAGAGTCGCATAGTTACAACGTGATAGTCACACTCCATATGAAGGAAAGTCACGCATCACTGAGTACAGACTTTGATACGTGGGTTATAATGATGTCATCAGATATTACTCCATCGTATATTTGTAGGGTTTAATCACATATTACGTCATCATTATCACTGAAATCACTTGCTCGAAAGTCAATCTTTGTGTATTGGTATAAAGTCAACATTTTTTTTCCAGATTTTTGCTGTTGATGTTTTCTTGTGTTGGTTATTTCATTCCAAATATTTGTGTAAGAGTTTTGCATTTTTGTTCATTGTAATTGTAGTTTTTCGTTGTATGTTTTGAGTGACAATAATCACGCATTTTTTTTTTGGTTTTTGTTGTTGATGCTTTCTTGTTATGTTTTCGTTTGATTTTTTTTGTTGTTGAGTATTGCATTTTGTTTTTTTGTACTTGTAGTTTTTCCTTGTATTTTTTGGGTGTTAATCTTTAACAATCACACAGTTATATGAGTAAAGTCACAGTCGTTGTTGTTGATAGTCACAGTAATAATCACACACTTATATGAGCAAAGTAACAATTGTAGTTCAGCAAAGTCACAGTCGTTGTTGAGCAAAGTCACATTTCATTAAGGTCAGAGTTAATGCGTGTGTTGCAAGATTCATAGTTTCTAGAGTTTAATTTAGGGTATTTTTGTTTCACTTTAGACAACAGCTTTGTTGTTATAAAGTTCATTCAAACCTCTGATCTTTGCATTTTCGTTCACGTATATGTCTGCTGATGACACAGTTAGTGCTCCTTACGTAGGGTAGAAGTTCGTAGACATCGACGGAGCGTTTGAGTTCTATCAATCTTACGCACGCTCCCGAGGTTTTGGGAGAAGAGGTACACGACAACTAGATCCTATGATGGTTCGATTAAGAAGAAATTGTTGGCTTGTAATAAGGAGGGCAAACCAGCTAACCAGAACATGGTCAAGTTGTCAAGCACGGAAGAGAAGAAAGGTCAACACTTTGTGGGATCGTATGAACCCAAAAGAAATACGAAGGCGACGAGGACGCGTTGTGGCGCAAGGATTAGGCTCTGTGCGATGATCGGTGGGTTCTTTATTGATCAGTTCATAGAGGAACACAACCACGACCTTCTGATGGTCAACAACAGAGAGTTTCAAAAGTCATCTCGAAGTCTCTCAAGATATCACAAGGAGATGATCGTTTGTAACTCAAGGGTGTGTAACGTTTGTGAACAATGTTGTTACTGTTCGTTTGACAGTTAACTGTGTGTGATTAATACAACTACAATTTGTGTGTGCAGCTGAAGATTGGGTGACTCGGACATACAAGATGTGCAAGGAGATGTCGAGTGTATTTCAGAACATCGGAGCATCGTTGGTTGATTTCAATAATTGGGGTAGGGACGTTAAGTGCTTCGTTCACTAGCAGGATGGTCAATTGTTCATTGACCGGTTCAAGAGTTTAAGGGACAGTCAGGAGAACTTTTACTTTGACTACGATGTCGATGTAGACGGCCGCCTACGTAGGGCCATTTGGGTGGACGGTATAGCGCGAAGGAACTTCGCGACATTCGGTGATGCCGTGTCGTTCGACCCAACTTATGGAACCAACATGTATTCAATGGTGTTCACATCGTTCACCGACCTGGACAACCACAAATGATCAGTCACGTTCTGCTGGGCGTTGCTATTGAAAGAGGATTACGAGTCATTTATTTGGGTCCTCTCTCGCTTCTTGGAAGCCATGGGTGTGAAGGAACCGTGCTATATCATAAGAGAACAGGATCCCGGGATCTTAAAAGTTGTCCCGGAAATATTCAAGGCAGCGCACCAACGGTGCTGCACGTGGCACATCATGAACAAGGTCCCATCGAAGCACGTCAGATCAAGAGAGGAGGCCTTGAAATTCGTAAAAGACCTCAACGCTATTATTTGTGACGATGACATCGAGGCGTCGGAGTTCGACGATAGGTGGGGGCAGATTATGATCGACCATGATGCGGTGGGGATCGAATGGTTCGAATACGTGTTTGGTATTAGGAGCAAGTGGGTCGCGGCGTATTGCAGGGAGCTGAGGATGTCCGGAATTATGAGGACGACGTAGAGATCAGAGAGTGAGAACAACTTCTTCAAAAAGTTTGAAGACAACAAGGGTACGTTGGTCTAGTTCTAGATGCAATTCGAGAGTGCGATGGACCAACAGAGGCACACGCAGAAGAGGCTAGACAACGATAACCGGTAGACATATCCCAAAACTGGAACGACGAATCCAATGGAGACCAACGTGGCAAGGGTGTACACGCACGTGGCGTTTGCACACTTTCAGGAAGAGGTCAAGTTTTCGCTGTACACGTGCAGCGTTCGTAGGTATCAGAAGAAAGACGGGATTGAAGCGACAACAGTTATGGATTCCATCAGAGACCGCAACTATATCGTTGAATATAATCCAGGTAGTTTGATTCTGGCATATCTTTTAGAAAGTCACTGTCCACGTTGTGTAGTCACACTCGTATATTCTGAATGTGACTATACAGGTGTGACTTTAAAATGTGATGAGTGTAACTATACAACGTGATGAGTTTGAGTGTACAACGTAATGAGTTCTATTCTACAATATAATGAGTGTGACGATGTAAAGTAAAGGGTGTGACTCTGCAATGCGGTGAGTGTGATTATACAACGTAATGCGTTTGATTCTGCAACATAAGGACTGTGACTATATGGCATAATGAGTGTGACTATACAACTTAAAGGGTGTGACTATACACTTTTAGAAAGTCACATTCTCTACATTGTGTAGTCACGGTCCATATGGTTGAGAGTCGCATTCTTTATGTACGTAACGTCCTTGCAGGTACCTGTGAGGTCAGCTGTAGTTGCAAGAAGTTCGGTCGGTACAGAATTCTCTGTAGGCAAGCTATTTGGATATATTCTTCCAAAGGGCAGAAGACGATCCTGGAACGGTACGTTGTTGGTAGATGGACAAGGAATGCTCTACGTAATGTTAATGCACGTCCCCAGGCAAAGAGTTGCCTAATCGACAAGAAGGTTGTTACAGTCACGAGACTGTTTTCGGAGTTCTATGAGACCGTTAGTCATGTCAGTAGAATGAGTAAGCATGGCGTAAGTAGTTTAGCCGACATCATTCGAGATTTCAGATCCGATGTTGCGCCCCATACTGGTCCTTGTAGTAAGACACAAGAACTGGAGGAGATCCTTGGCTGTATGAGCGCAATTAAAGTAACTGTATTACTCCCAAAGAAAGCCAAGAACAAGGGCAGTGGGAAGCAGATGTTGTCTTCCAAGGCGAAGGCTGCTGCAATTGCTGTGAAGCCCAAACGGTTGTTTAACAACTGCAAGAGGATGGGGCATCATGACAAGAGGAACTGCCCCAACCTGTTCGCCGAGAGCCCACCTATTGCCGACATGTCTGTCGGTGTTGTGGAGGAGGAGAAAGAGAAGGATGACGTGGTAGGAGATGCAGAGGATTGTTTGTGAATATCCTCTTTCTGTTGTGGACAAAGAATTTTTTGAAGTCACAAGGAATGTCGACGTTTGAAATGGTCAAGGTCCATGTTATTATTTTCGCCTATCGCGTACCTCAATCATTTCTAATACAGCGTAGTCATAAATCATGGACTAAATTGTTTTTGGTGGATTGGCTGTAAAAATACAAATCAACGTCTTGAAATATCAATCGTTTGAAAAGTAGTCAATCAATTGGTTTGTAATCATACAATTTTATTGTGATTCAATATAATTAGTGTTATTCCGGTATTGGAATCAATTAACCCGATTCGGAATTCGGGCTCGTATTGTTCGGAATCGCTCCGAATTAGCAGCTGGTTAATCTTGCTAACCTCTCCTTCCTCCTACTCCAATGGTCGGACCTTTCCCGGCGGAATGAGCTGGCTCCCTGCACACAGAACGCATAGGGCCTCGGAGGTTGTCCGAGGGAACCCTCTCCGATGCCTAAGTCAGTCCGTGAATGCCTTGAAGAACCTAGCTCGTGAGGAACTAGGTGGCGTTTTAAGAGTAAGAGTTCTAGAGAGAGAAAATCCAACCCCTTTCTTATGGAAAATGAGAGAGTATTTATACCTTCCCACAAGAGAGGGAAGTGGAGGGAGGATGGGTGGATGAGGAGGTGACAAGTGGCTTCTCCTCATCCATCCATTCTCATTTACCTTAGGCGAAATGACGAGAAGGTCCCTTGGTTATCCCTGTCCGCCCTGCAGGGATTTCCCCCAGAGGGCAGGCGGGTAAGGGCTGTGAAGGCTGGACTTAGGCAGACCGCGTCGCCCTGCTGGGCAGGCGGTTATCTGAAGCCCCAAGTGGGCTCTTTTTAATGACTTTGCTTTGATTGTCTGTCAGGTCGGTTCCCGGATTCCCCGGGTAGAGTCCTTTGAGGGCCTGCTTGGCAGGCGGTCCAGAGCAGGCTGCCGACCCTCATCAATTGACCCTCGCAAGCTGGGAGGGGGCAAGGCTTCCTTCTGGCCGGTGACTTTTGCTTAGATGAAGGGAGGTTGACTTATTTTCGGTTTTATTGTTGCATTTAATGCGTTTGCACTTTCTCGAGGAAGGGAGTGTTAACTGCGTCAGGTATGTGTGGAAATGACATAGGTCCACCCCGACGCGGCCATGCGCGGGTTTGGGGAGGCGAATGAATATCCATAAGAGATGGATCGAATTGAATTTTAAATCGAAGTAGGAGTCGCCACCGAATTTTGTGGTTATTCGGAACCATTCGAACCCACTCTATGTCGTAGTGGGCCATATTTAAAACATGGCCCATTTCCGATGTCAGAGCTTATCGGGTTCGTCCCTTCGCATTACGATACCGATACCGACATTATCGGATACCGTGTATTGAATGACTCTCGTTGCCAATGGATTCGGACAGACAGAAACCATGGTTCTGAGTAAGGGGTGAGGGTACGTGTTGGGAAGTTCATTGAGAACACCCAACCCCGCCCGCACTTAGCGACCTTTACTAAGATATCGTTCGTTTTTTTCGTACACGCGTTAGTTCGACGGTTGAATGATATGCAGAGATTATTTTCCTAAGACATGTGAGAAAAATAAATAAATTGGTTGCTAAGTCGTTTAATGCATATTAAACTAATAACGTCAAAGTTATTTTAGCATGTGAATTCGTTTTGGTCTAATAAAACAAACGAAAAAAATAAATCGCTACAAACAAGGGGCAAACGAGTTAGTAACGATGAATAAATCGAATAAAGATGCAAATAAATAATATGCATGATTTTTGGAAAAGATTTATGACACGTGATGGATTAGCATGCGTTGACCGAGGTCAAAGAAAAAGTATTTATCGAAATATGTCGCGAAGGTCGCTTTTTATGTAAGATTCGAAAGGAATAAAAATAGAAAAGCGAGGAAACGAAAAAAAAAGAGACCCGGCGAACCAGGCTGCTGCGCGAGTCGCCTGACAGGCGCACGACCCGCGTGGCAGCCTGTTCGGGTTTTTTATTTTGTCGAAAATCGTTTATAAATCGCGTATAAATATGGATTAATTTATACTCGATTCATTTTTTCGATATTCGTCGTATTCAATATTCGATTATGAAATCGGTATCGAATAGTAGGAATGGATATAAAAGTTCTAGGAAAAAAAAAGTTTGTTTTGAACGAAAAGCTTAAAAAAAGAATTTTGAACAAAAAACGATGTTAATTCTCTCCGCGTATAAAATCGTCGAATTTTGTTTAAAAAAGATGTAACGATTTTATTTAGCATCAACGAGAAATAATTAATTTTGTTCTTGTTCGATACGATATTTGATTAGAGAATCGATATCGTATTTTAAGAACGTTGTATAGAAAATAGTTTTTTTTGCAGTATCGATATTAGAAATAACGAAAAATATGCGAAAACGACCCATATTAAACGAGAACCGACGACTCGACGCAAAAAGGAAAAAAAACGAGAAGGGGAGAGAGAGAAAGCGAAGAGTCGGGTTTGATTTACACCCTCAACCTACATGCTTTGTTTTCTCGGGATAAGGCTCGTCGGAAAGTGGTTTAAACTTGGGAGCGTCGAGATGATGCGGGATGAGTTAAGGTGTGCGGTTGGACGTGTGATTGGGTGTGTGGTTGGACGGTTTCTCGGGGCTTCGAGGCTTCTTCGGGAAGGTGTCGGGATTTGCTAGATATCGAGGATGTAGGATGTGTGTATTTTGGCTGTAAAAACCGTGTTAAATCGTGTGTTTATGCGTGTCAAAAACCGTGTTATGACTTGTATGTCTCATGTCCTCATATGTGTTGAACGGGAAGTCCTATTTATAGGAACCGAGGTAGTCTTGCTTGTCTGACAAGAAATACTGGTTTGGATAGGATTGTAAGAAGTTGAAAGGAACGAGAAGTCCGTTGCTTGGGGAGGAAGCAAGGAAATCTCGGCTGAATTGGCTGGTTTCGGCCGAGTGTTTGACACCCGGGCGGTAATTGTTTTGGTTTTCGGATAGAATTCCACTTGAGATCAAATTCTACCTTCAACGGAATTGTTTAATGTTTATTGAAGCTGATATTTTGTAGTGTTTGAGTCCAAACCAGACGTGTAGTGTCACGGTTGGCTCGCGGGTCTCGGAAAAAATATCTTTGACCGGGTTTCGACTCGGTTGCTAAATGACGGTTTTACCCCTGGTGTCGGAATCGACCCAAATTAGTCTTATTTGACTCGAAACGACCCACTAGGCCTGGATTTGAGGTTGGTTTTGTAAGATTTGTACTCCGTAATAAGTCTAAACCAAATGTCCATGATTACAAGCCCATATCCGAGTCTATCAAAGCACGTTTACGTCCAATCATTATCGGGTGTTTGGCGGGAACTACTATAGACACCTGGCGGTCAAAATGTGGGTGTCTACAGAGCCCCCACTCTGACTGAGGCTTGGACAAGGCAAAAGTCAGAGTAGCTACCAGGTCAATCAAGGATTAAAACCTGGCAGACTTCCGATCGGGTCGTTTATAGTCCATTAGACTTGCGTGAAGGGCTCGCCAGCCATAGAATAGAAATCATACCTGGGTTGATGTTGATAATGTTGCAGGAGCTTGCCTTGGAAGCTATGGGTATACCTGTTTACAGGTACATCCTGTCTTAGAATTGCGCGGGAGCTTGCCTTGGAAGCTATGAGTATATCTGTTTACAGATACATCCTGATTCTTCAGTAGAAAATGTCGCCTGAGCTTTCCACTGGGGAACTTTTCTTAGAATTTCTCTGGAGTCTTGGGTGTACCTGTCTGTTGGTACATAACAAATTGCATGTAACATTTAGGCGAAACACTGACTCATGCTGGGGAAGAAATGATTTTTGATTGATTTTTTGGAAAGAAAATGAGTTTTTTTTTGGAAATTAGAATGCTTGGGATGACCTGATTCCTAATCTGATTCTGACACGGACTCCTAAAGTCTCTGGTTAGGCCTGTATGCCTAGATGAAGTGTGATAAAAATTCTTATTCCCGTGGTGACTAGGAAAGGGATTTTCCCAAATGGCTAAGTTTTGCAAATTTTAAAATGAGAATTTGAAGAGAGAGATATACCGACAGACTCGACTCTGGACGCGAGAGGACGAGTTGACAGACACGACTTTGACTCTCTAAAGGTTAGACCGTGACTCGGTAGGGGGTGGGCCACCTAAGATGACAAGACACTTAAGTTGCGCTATTCCGTAGCCTAGGCGAGTGGCAACACAGTCGAATCCCCGGAATGGGACTGTTTCCGTACGACAGGACTTTGTGGTAGCAATGCCGTAGACTGGTGTTCTTTTGGATATTCTTTTGATTTAGGGGTATATTCCCAAAGTGGGTATTGCTTCGAGTCCCTGACCAATTCTCGTCTTCAACTGAGCCAAGTACTAGGACACACTATAGAAAGGAGGCTAGATCTTTATTCTTTGAATTTATCTGGATTTTGTTAGTGGATGGAGAACTTCTGCCTTGGAGAAGCCCCCAGGATGACAAAGCTAGCTGTTGAGAACATGATGGTGTCGTGACCGGAATGATGGCACTTTTTGAATGTGTGTCAATGTGGGTGGTTGTGCCCTTGTTGAAAGGCTGCCTACGTATTCACGTGTAGTGAAATCAAACCAAGCCGTAGTTCAGTGATGTGAAAGATATATAATGGTGCCTAGTTTACTAGGGCTTTGTGTGTAACTAGCCACAGCAATGGTGTAGGCTAGGTGCATTCCCAGTGATGTCTTGATCAAAGGGCTAGAATAGTTAGGATGTTGATCCTGTGACTGTGAGCGTTCTCCGGGGTAGCCCCCAGAGGTGGTGTGAACTATTTGGGCATGTTCTATGCCGACTGCAAGTTCAGTTCCCGAGTTTGGGGCTGGTAACTGGTTTAGATGTTTTTGGAAATGTGGAGCTAGGTCATAAGTGGCTTTGAAGATTCGAAATCTGGAGCTCGATTTTGTGGAGCTAAGGCTTCGAGGGTAAGGTATTGTAATGTGGTAGGAAAGGGGGAAGTCGAGTAAAAATGACTCGGACTTCGATTGGGCAGGTTGATAATGCGGGATCTGGTTTCCGTGTCTGACCCTAAAGGTTAGGGTGTATCCTATGGAGCTTGAATCCTCAAAATTCTGGGCTGTCTCTAGCCTAGGTCTCGAGAAGGTCTTGAGGGTTGTAATGTGGGAAGGCTAGATGTGGTGTTAGCTGACCAGCTTGACTGTCTCTCCTCTATTGGATGGTATGGGTATTGATAATTTTTGAATTGACCGTTTCACGGTCATGGGTTTTTGAATTCTTTGGGTTGACCTCTTAGCCCCGGTCATGGGATTCTTCATTTGAGTTGACCGTGTCTGGTCGGGAGATGTTGATAATTTTTTTTTGATCATGGCCAACTTTTTTGTTTTGGCCTTTTACTTTTTTTTTTCTCTTGGACTTTTGATTTTTTTGTCCAGCTTTTTTTTTGTCGGTCAGACTAACACCTAAGGTAGGGACTGGCTAGTCTTATTGGATGGGTGTTTATTGTGGGAACTGGGCTTGCCTCCCGTCTTGAACCCAAACTAGAAGACTACCCAGATTTGTCATAGGGTTCGATATGCTCCTGCTACGGGTAGTTATGTGGCTTTCTATACCAGACATGGAATAGGTAAAAGGAAAACACGGGCTCGGTTTCCTGCAGTCATTATAGATGTGCCTATAATAGTCACGTGCGTGTGCTCACAGTATATGATGGTGTTCATCATGTTCTCGGAAACACATAAGGAAAGTATGTATGAGAAATAGAAAAGATGATTTTATTGAATTTTGAAAAAAGAGGACAAAATACAACTGGCTTTGACTCGGACTTTGATTTGGAAATGAGGATGTAGGGTATCCAAGACTCGAACTCAGACTTAGACTCGAATCAAATCCGGACTCGTACGCTTGGTTGGTTTTTTTTTTTGGTAAGGTCTTTGATTGGAGAGAAAGACGGGTGCCACGACTCGCCTAAACTCGGCTTTGCGCAAGTGCAAGAGAGGGAGTCAAACTAGACACGGCCCGGGGTGACGGGTCGACAAAGACTCTTGGACCGGGATACTCGAACGTTGATCTAGACGAGTGATGGGAAGGATTTGTCGTGGATCCCGCCACCAAATAAAAACCAACTAACCTAACTAGGGTAGCTAGGGTAAGTCGGGTCGAATCCACAGGGACGGGAGGTCGGACTAAGGTATGCTACGGTCGAGGACTAGGTTCTAGACGAGCTAATCTAAGGAGGGGGAGACTAGGACTAAGCTAGGTCTAAAGCAAGAAAACATTCAAAGGAAACGGGCTAGGATTAGGTCGGGGTCAAAGGGGTAACGGAATGGTAAAGGAGGAGTTAGAGTGAAGGAGGTAGTAGGGTAATCTAGGTAATCTAACTTAGACTCACCTAGAGGTTCCACATGGAACCCATTTCGGCGACACACATGACAAACGGGGTTCTAGCGCGCTATGGTGGCCTAGGTCTTATCCGGGCGGTCGCAACTTAGACCGACCTTGGGGTCATCCTCACCGGGCTCTCGCTACTTAGTGAGGGAACCGAACCCACAAGCAAACTATCACCCACAAGAGAAAAGCAAGAAAAACAAGCATTCTAACCTACTTAGTCATTCAAGCATTCCAACAAACATGTGATATGCATCAACCAAGAGGAAACCCAAATCTTCCACCAACATCTCCAACAAACCCTTAATCACCCAATTAACACCCTAATCACCTTACTAACCTTAGCAAGATACTACTCTAACATATCCATACTAAAACTAACCCTAAGAAGAGGAATCCATTCAAACAACCAAACTAGCATAATGAAACTAACAAGAACTATGAACTATGAGCGATCGATTCAACAAAGATTCAAACTTTAATGAGAAAAACAAGGATTAAGAGAAAGGAAAATAAGATTATACCATACTAGAAGATGAAAAGAAGAAGGAAACTTGCATAAATGGAAGAACCCAAAACAAACATCCAAGGTTGTCAAGCTTGGTGGAGATCTTGAAGAATTCCCAAATTACAAGCATTAATCTATGATTAACGATAAACTAAAGACTAATCTACACTAATCTAATCTAATCTATGCTAAAACTAGGCTAGGGTTTGTGGGTAATGTCTAACATAACATCAGATAACAAGGGAAGAGTATATATAGGGTTACAAATTGAAGGAAGATGAAAGAAAAGAAGCGCGGCTGCCACTTGGTCATTCCCGATCGGGAATATGCCAACCCGATCGGGAATGCTCCACAGTGTGTGCGTCCTTTGTGCACCTCATCCCGATCGGGTTTGATGCCTTCCCGATCGGGATGGGTCTTGTAGGCCTCCCTTAAGAGCTTTTTGGTCCCTCCTTGCCTCTCATGGGTTTCTCGTCGATTCTCGGGACTTGGGATCGGGTCTCGGAGACTCGGGATTTGGTCCCAGGGTCTCGCGGTCGATTCCAAGGCATCGAGTCATCGTTCCTTTACCTCGTTGGCTCCAAAAAGTGTATGTATTGAGTCGGAATCGCTCCAACTCTTCGTGATTGGTCCCGAGAACCTGAAACGAGCTAGAGGAAGCATAAGTAGCCCATAAATCGCTCCCAGGGAGCGATTCCACAAGGAAAATGGGACCAAAACACAGTAAAATAAGCACTACAAACTACACTTATCAACTCCCCCACACTTAACCCTTACTCGCCCTCGAGTAAGCACATACTAACTACTATACTAGCCGAATGGGTATTAGCGCACCCTACGCCCTTTCAACTCACGCGAGTGCACTTAGAGGAAAAGTTCACTCCGCAAGGCAAGTCGGGTCTTGCGACAAAACTGCGTATGCAACCGAACACAAGACACAAAAACAAACAAACACACAAACGAACACATAATCGGTTGCACCCAAAGAAAAACAAATACCGCTTCCCTCTAAAAGCGGGGAAAGAAGCACCGGTTTAGGACTCGAGGTAAGTGACAACGTTCCCAAGCTAGCAATACAAACCGAGGTGGACTAAACCCTAATAGTATGACGATAAAGCAACAAAAACGTTGGTAACTTACCTATGTCCTCCTAACTTTCTAAAAACGTACTACGGGACGATCGGCGGAGTGGGAAGTGATGATCCACGGTGTTAGTCGACACTTTAGGTAAGTGAGACCCCGCCCCCTTTAGCGTGAGCCAAGAGGGTCGTCCCGTGTCCAAAACCACCTAACTAGTCCAAGTAAAAAGGTGGAAATATGCAAAATGAGGGAAGACCGACCATTAGCGCTATCATCCTTCCTAGGGACTCGGTCCTTTGGTAGGCTCTTCACGGTAATAGTCGGTAAAAGGCTTATTTTGTGAGGTGTGAGGTTTCTATTTTTGTGAGACGATTTTCTTTTGACATTTTCTTCTTCTTTTGCATTTTTGCTTTGTTTTGCCATGCCATTCTTTTTTTCTATTTTCTTTTTGGCTTCTGTGCCTTTTCTTTTTTTCTTCTTTCTTTTCTTTCTTTCATTTTCTTTCTTTGCCCTTTTGGCTTGATTTGGCTTTTTGGCATTTCTTATTGTAACAAGAAAGATGACTTCAACAATTTGCAATTTTATTTGTGGTTATGTGTAGGAGGTAGGGGAATGGGTAAGTCGGGGGTCGCGATTTCCCTACAAACCCACAAAAAGTGGAGAACTTGAACTAATCAACAATCCCGAACACGGTCACCTAAGGGACGGGACTCGGCAACCAAGGCCTATTCACACCGTGGGTGGTCATAATGGTCAAAATGCAAATCCCGTAGTAAATCCCTAGTAAGCTAGGTGGACTCAAGGTAAGAAACCAACGAAATCATTGATTTAGGGTCATTCTACTAGACCAAAGTCCAAGACTCGACTTATACTACTAAGAAGGGAAAGTAAACACTCGCACACTAGCCTCTAAACCGGGTTTTCGAAAACCATTTACACACAAGACAAGACAACAAAACACAAAACAAAGACTCAACGAAAACGAAAGAAAAATAAACAAAAGCAACAAAACAAGAACAACACAAAACGAACACATACATAACACAAACACCACCCCTAGCTTCCAAATGAGCAACCAACCAACAACAAACTTTACAAAGCTCCTCCCGAGCACATCACATCACATTCTCCTCCAAATTCCGCAAGAGACAAAGAAGGAAAAAGGGATAGAAGATGTTACCGGACATCTTGAAAGCTTTCCAAAGCCATCGGTGGTTTAAGCAACCTATAAGGAAAAGGGAGACAAAGCGCGCACAACACAACAAATACACGATACAACGACATAAAAGGAAAACACACAAAAGGAAAATCTTTTTGATTTTTGTGAATTTTTTTTCAAATTTTTATGGTTTTTTTTTAAAGATTTTTTTTCGAAAAACTACAGAAATAAAGCTAACTATGCTTGAATATCGCTCCCCCCACACTTAAACCGAGCCATGTCCTCATGCTCGATCGTAGTGTGCGGAGAGACAAAAGAAAAGAGGAGAAACTACGAAAATAAAGCTAAAAATCAAAAATAAAGGTGAAGAAAATGGTAGAAGGTGTCCGGCCGGGGTGTAGTCAAGTCACCATGGGCCGAGACAAGAAAAAGATATGGATGAGGGAAGAAAATAAAAGGAAGGAAATAAAAGGAAATGAGAGGGGAGGGCTAGGTGTAATCGAGTCACCTAGCCCGGATTCCGCCTAAATCCGACTAAATCCAACAAAGGGGTGAAAAACTTGTAAATTTTGGATTTTGAAATGACTCTCGATGTAGTCACATCATCGAGAGTCGGAAGCAACCATACTAAGGCCTCGAAGGCCGCCAAGACACCATGACTTAAGGGGAAGGGGGGCAAACAAGAGAAAACAAGCAATAATAGACGGAAAAGAAAGGATAGTTGCCGTACCCATAGGATAGCAACTTACTCGCTCCATCGTCTCCAATGATCAATAAAGGCACTTTGCTAGTCTTCCTCATTGCTATCCCACTTCGAACTTTATAAAACACATGGTAGAGGAAGTAATGGTGCGAGGGGAGTGGGATACGATGTGAAACTCGGTGTAAAGGGAAGAGAAATGAGGTGAGGGTATGTAAATGAAGTGTAATGGTCATATGACATGAGCAAGGATGGGTAGGGAGGTTGGGTGGGGGTATACAATGGTTGGGTGGGCCCAAATGTCGAAGAAGAGGCCAAAAGAGGAGAAAGGGGACCATCCCGGTCGGGAAGACACACTCGTCCCGGTCGGGAAGCCACCTTCCTGGTCGGGACGGCACTCCAGCAAGCTCCAATTTTTGCACCTCCATCCCGATCGGGACGGCTCTTTCCCGATCGGGATGGCATATCCTTCCCGGTCGGGAAGCTCCCATCCCGCCCGGGATGGGTCTTCTTGACCTCCAAAACCCCAAAAGCTTCACCGAAGCTTCAAAAACCGACTTCCATACTCACGAACCAAGCTCTATCATTAACCATTCCTCTCTAGGAATCATCTTCACTTCACACCTATGACAATAAGCTCAAATACAACATCAAATTCTCTCCCTCACAACGCTCATCAACAATCCAAATGACAAGAATTTCACAAAACTAATAATCCTAGGAACCAAGGTACCAAACAAACATATATACACACACAAAAGCAAAAAGAACAAGAAAAAGAGATATATACAATAAGGTACTCTCACCAACTACACCTCCATAGCCATCAAGAGCTCGAAGGAGTAAGTCAAATGCCCTAGCAACATCTTCATTTAAGCTCACATGGCCAAGCCTAGCCACTTTCAAAAGCTTCCAAGTCGGAGGGAAGAAGCGATCATCTTCATTATGCTCGGGGTTATAGTGATCTTCCGGGTCTTCGGAACCAACATAGCTACGACTCTTATGACCATCCGGTAGGTATAGTGGTCTAGAGTCGTGCTCGGTGTCATGATGTGGGAGATCACACCATAGGGGTGTCGCTTCTTCTACGGGGTCGAGGGTGGGGTTCTCTTCCACCGCCCGACAATGATGCTCTTCATCAACCGTCTCACAAGACAAGGGACTAGAAATCAAGTGCGATAGAGGAGGAGGCAACAAGTTTTCTTCATTGGAAGGTTTAGGATCCTCCAATTTCCCGTTCAAGGCAAGTTCCAAGGCATCTACTTCTTTTTCCCAAGTATTGCGCTCCTTTTCACTCACCTTGTCTATATGGCCTAGAGGAGGTATGTCTTCACTTGGCTTTGGATTGTCTAGTGGTTCATCACGAAGAAAATCGAACAAATCCAATTTTAACGCCAGTACATCGGCTCCCCAAGATTTATCTCGAGAATCATGTTCACTCCCCTCCTCATTGTTGGCCCTTGAAGCTTCAACTTCCTCTATTCTTCCCCTATCTTCACCACCCAAGCAACACTCACCAATGGTCTCTTGATCGACCCTCTCTTCTTCATTTGTAGCTTCAAGGTTGGGTTGACTTTCTTGTGGAGGCACCCGACCTTCGTGCCCAAATGAACCTTCCTCAACATGTTGTGGAGCTCGAATGGCCGACATCGTGATATGGGCCATGAGTGCATTGATGCGAGCATCTTGCACCTCTATTCGGGCCTCGAGCTCCTCCCTAACCCCTATTATTTGAGTCACCATCGCTTGTTGAGTCGTTTGCAATAGATCTATCGCATCATGTTGACTCTTAAGCAATTGATGCATCATTTGAAAAGTCTCAAAGTTGGGATCTTGTGGTCGTGGGTTATGTGAGGGTGTTTGGTAGTTGTTAGGATGTTGGAATGATCCTTGACAACTTTCTTGGTAACCGTATGGAGGGCGTTCATAAGAATGTTGATGAGGTTGAAATGGTTGGGGAAATTTCGGGACCTGGCCTTTTGTCCCAAAGTTGTCCCGTGATGATTGATGGTAGCTTGGACGAGCCATGTCCATAACGTCGCTTTGGTACCTAGGATGAGCTAGAAGCACTTGAGCAAAAGTTAGTAGCCTAGTGCTTTTGAGGCACTAGGAGGGTGGAATAGCACACAAGAAGAAAAACGGAGATACACAAGGAGAAGAGATCACAAAAATCAAGAACAAAGTCCAAAACTAAGCAAACAAAAGTCTAAACTACGCCGTCCCCGGCAACGGTGTCAATTTGATGGGAAGGATTTGTCGTGGATTCCGCCACCAAATAAAAACCAACTAACCTAACTAGGGTAGCTAGGGTAAGTCGGGTCGAATCCACAGGGACGGGAGGTTGGACTAAGGTATGCTACAGTCTAGGACTAGGTTCGAGACGAGCTAATCTAAGGAGGGGGAGACTAGGACTAAGCTAGGTCTAAAGCAAGAAAACAATCAAAGGAAACGGGCTAGGATTAGGTCGGGGTCAAAGGGGTAACGGAATGGTCAAGGAGGAGTTAGAGTGAAGGAGGTAGTAGGGTAATCTAGGTAATCTAACTTAGACTCACCTAGAGGTTCCACATGGAACCCATTTCGGCGACACACATGACAAACGGGGTTCTAGCGCGCTATGGTGGCCTAGGTCGAATCCGGGCGGTCGCAACTTAGACCGACCTAGGGGTCATCCTCACCGGGCTCTCGCTACTTAGTGAGGGAACCGAACCCACAAGCAAACTATCACCCACAAGAGAAAAGCAAGAAAAACAAGCATTCTAACCTACTTAGTCATTCAAGCATTCCAACAAACATGTGATATGCATCAACCAAGAGGAAACCCAAATCTTCCACCAACATCTCCAACAAACCCTTAATCACCCAATTAACACCCTAATCACCTTACTAACCCTAGCAAGATACTACTCTAACATATCCATACTAAAACTAACACTAAGAAGAGGAATTCATTCAAACAACCAAACTAGCATAATGAAACTAACAAGAACTATGAACTATGAGCAATCCATTCAACAAAGATTCAAAATTTAATGAGAAAAAAAAGGATTAAGAGAAAGGAAAAGAAGATTATACCATACTAGAAGATGAAAAGAAGAAGGAAACTTGCATAAATGGAAGAACCCAAAACAAACATCCAAGGTTGTCAAGCTTGGTGGAGATCTTGAAGAATTCCCAAATTACAAGCATTAATCTATGATTAACGATAAACTAAAGACTAATCTACACTAATCTAATCTAATCTATGCTAAAACTAGGCTAGGGTTTGTGGGTAATGTCTAACATAACATCAGAGAACAAGGGAAGAGTATATATAGGGTTACAAATGGAAGGAAGATGAAAGAAAAGAAGCGCGGCTGCCACTGGGTCATTCCTGATCGGGAATATGCCAACCCGATCGGGAAACTTCCACTTTCCCGATCGGGAATATGCCAACCCGATCGGGAATGCTCCACAGTGTGTGCGTCCTTTGTGCACCTCATCCCGATCGGGTTTGGGGCCTTCCCGATCGGGATGGGTCTTGTAGGCCTCCCTTAAGAGCTTTTTGGTCCCTTCTTGCCTCTCATGGGTTTCTCGTCGATTATCGGGACTCGGGATCGGGTCTCGGAGGCTCGGGATTTGGTCCCAGGGTCTCGGGGTCGATTCCAAGGCATCGAGTCATCGTTCCTTTACCTCGTTGGCTCCAAAAAGTGTATGTATTGAGTCGGAATCGCTCCAACTCTTCGTGATTGGTCCTGGGAACCTGAAACGAGCTAGAAGAAGCATAAGTAGCCCATAAATCGCTCTCAGGGAGCGATTCCACAAGGAAAATGGGACCAAAACACAGTAAAATAAGCACTACAAACTACACTTATCAACGAGGTAACGACTGCGAATTGGACTCGAGCTGCATAAGGGTGAATCCGAAAATGGGGGTGACCGTGTTTGACCGTATCACGTGCTCGGACCAACCGTGGTGACCTAACCCTAGGTGACTCGAGTATTCGTAGCATAGGTACGACACAAAGAAGGCATCATAAGGACGCCGGTGCAGGATGAACGTAGGGTACCCCTTAAGGTGACCGTGGTTGACTGCTCGGGTAGAGGACATCCCTCGAGTGAGACTAAAGACTTTGATAGGACTCAAATGGTGCGACATCTAAGTGACTCGAAAGTGGGGTACGTGAGCCAACACGTGTAAGACCTGATCCTTAGAGCAAACGTGGTTGATCGCCCCGCTAAAGGGTAGCCCCCGAGTGGGACTGAAGACCGACTCCTAGACGGGTGACTCGTAGATGGTGGACTCTCCCTGGGTTTTGGCAAAGTGGGCCTAGTTCCGTTCGAAGAAAGATCCGTGTGTGAAATCCCCAGACTTTGGACTCAAGTGTGTAAACGGGCTTCCCTTTGCAGGAGTTTGTCCTACGAAGGTGGGTCGTGCCTTGACAAATAAGGCGGACTGGGATGGGGTAGAAACTCGTGATGTAAGATCGCCGGAGTTTCGACGCTATAGATTCTAACCACTTATGACAAGACCCGACACTGCTGAATACGGGAAGTCCTAAGAAGAAGAAGGTTTTGAAAAGGGAAATTTGGATATGAAAACCGAGCAAAGTCGGGTAGGATGGTCCGATTTTTTTTGAAAACCGAAAAAAAGGTTATCGGGCCGAGATTTCGGCCTTTTGAAAAGGTTCGGACAGCATACCGGCTAAAAAAATAGGCTATTTTGAGTCAAAATCATAAGTCCTAAATTTGGTAGCTTTCCGGGTTTTGAAAAATGGATAGTTTTGAAAAGATGCAGGTTTTTTTTGAAAATGACGGTTTTTGAAAAAGAAAGCGAGTAAATCAAGTAGCACATAGTCATGGAAACAGTATAATGACACCATGTATGCTCTTAATCTAAGTCTCGGTCGGTCGAATAGGGTCTATACCAACGACGATAGCATTCTCGCAAATCAGGACGGTCCTCCTAAGCCGAGTTGGTCTTAGAATCTGCCGTAAAACCTATGCGAGTTCCGCCATCGAAGTCTTTAGTGCACCCATGTAGGAATGCACCGTGGTATAGTGGGACGTCGGTCACAAGTAACCGGCCCGGGAAAGAATTGGGTTATGCATGAACCATTGAACTAAAACGTGTACATTACTATTCGAACGATTTCTTTTCGAGTCTCACCCTGAGGATGCCGATGGTATGTGACACATCAGTTGATCCTCAGCGGAGTCGCCAAATTGTGGACATGACATAGGTCCACCCCGACGCGGCCATGCGCGGGTTTGGGGAGGCGAATGAATCTCCATATGAGATGGATCGAATTGAATTTTAAATCGAATTAGGAGTCGCCACCGAATTTTGTGGTTATTCGGAACCATTCGAACCCACTCTATGTCGTAGTGGGCCATATTTAAAACATGGCCCATTTCCGATGTCAGAGCTTATCGGGTTCGTCCTTTTGCATTACGATACCGATACCGACATTATCGGATACCGTGTATTGAATGACTCTCGTTGCCAATGGATTCGGACATCCAGAAACCGTGGTTCTGAGTAAGGGGTGAGGGTACGTGTTAGGAAGTTCATTGAGAACACCCAACCCCGCCCGCACTTAGCGGCCTTTACTAAGATATCGTTCATTTTTTTCGTACACGCGTTAGTTCGACGGTTGAATGATATGCAGAGATTATTTTCCTAAGACATGTGAGAAAAATAAATAAATTGGTTGCTAAGTCGTTTAATGCATATTAAACTAATAACGTCAAAGTTATTTTAGCATGTGAATTCGTTTTGGTCTAATAAAACAAACGAAAAAAATAAATCGCTACAAACAAGGGGCAAAGGAGTTAGTAACGATGAATAAATCGAATAAAGATGCAAATAAATAATATGCATGATTTTTGGAAAAGATTTATGACACGTGATGGATTAGCACGCGTTGACCGAGGTCAAAGAAAAAGTATTTATCGAAATATGTCGCGAAAGTCGCTTTTTATGTAAGATTCGAAAGGAATAAAAATAGAAAAGCGAGGAAACGAAAAAAAAAGAGACCCGGCGAACCAGGCTGCTGCGCGAGTCGCCTGACAGGCGCGCGACCCGCGTGGCAGCCTGTTCGGGTTTTTTATTTTGTCGAAAATCGTTTATAAATCGCGTATAAATATGGATTAATTTATACTCGATTCATTTTTTCGATATTCGTCGTATTCAATATTCGATTATGAAATCGGTATCGAATAGTCGGAATGGATATAAAAGTTTTAGGAAAAAAAAAGTTTGTTTTGAACGAAAAGCTTAAAAAAAGAATTTTGAACGAAAAACGATGTTAATTCTCTCCGCGTATAAAATCGTCGAATTTTGTTTAAAAAAGATGTAACGATTTTATTTAGCATTAACGAGAAATAATTAATTTTGTTCTTGTTCGATACGATATTTGATTAGAGAATCGATATCGTATTTTAAGAACGTTGTATAGAAAATAGTTTTTTTGTAGTATCGATATTAGAAATAACGAAAAATATGCGAAAATGACCCATATTAAACGAGGACCGACGACTCGACACAAAAAGGAAAAAAAAAACGAGAAGGGGAGAGAGAGAAAAGAGAAGAGTCGGGTTTGATTTACACCCTCAACCTACATGCTTTGTTTTCTCGGGATAAGGCTCGTCGGAAAGTGGTTTAAACCTTGGAGCGTCGAGATGATGCGGGATGAGTTAAGGTGTGCGGTTGGACGTGGGATTGGGTGTGTGGTTGGACGGTTTCTCGGGGCTTCGAGGCTTCTTCGGTAAGGTGTCGGGATTTGCTAGATATCGAGGATGTAGGATGTGTGTATTTTGGCTGTAAAAACCGTGTTAAATCGTGTCTTTATGCGTGTCAAAAACCGTGTTATGACTTGTATGTCTCATGTCCTCATATGTGTTGAACGTGAGGTCCTATTTATAGGAACCGAGGTAGTCTTGCTTGTGTGACAAGAAATACCGGTTTGGATAAGATTGTAAGAAGTTGAAAGGAACGAGAAGTCCGTTGCTTGGGGAGGAAACAAGAAAATCTCGGCTGAATTGGCTGGTTTTGGCCGAGTGTTTGACACTCGGTCGGTAATTGTTTTGGTTTTCGGATAGAATTCCACTTGAGATCAAATTCTACCTTCAACGGAATTGTTTAATGTTTATTGAAGCTGATATTTTGTAGTGTTTGAGTCCAAACCGGACGTGTAGTGTCACGGTTGGCTCGCGGGTCTCGGGAAAAATATCTTTGACCGGGTTTGGACTCGGTTGCTAAAAGACGGTTTTACCCCTGGTGTCGGAATCGACCCAAATTAGTCTTATTTGACTCGAAACGACCCACTGGGCCTGGATTTGAGGTTGGTTTTGTAAGATTGGTACTCCGTAATAAGTCTAAACCAAATGTCCATGATTACAAGCCCATATCCGAGTTTATCAAAGCACGTTTACGTCCAATCATCATCGGGTGTTTGGCGGAAACTACTATAGACACCTGGCGGTCAAAATATGGGTGTCTACAGTATGCAAAGAGTTGAGAGGTCTTTTGCAATGATTACCCTTCATGCTTGGTGGATTTTCGGGCAATGTGAGGACTTCATGATTGGCGGCATTCCCTGCCAGGATGGTTGGGATGCCATTTAATGCTTTATTTCCTTTGTATAAATTCCAGCTTCCTTCGCCATTTTGGTACTTCATCCTTAATTCTTCTACTTTTCTCTGTTGAATCATGGCTTGGATTAAGAAATCTATTACCCGCCGTGGAGTTCGCACTATTACTTTTCTTTTTATGGGATTTTAGAGGCTCAGGTATGCTCGGGCGCCTTACCTTGCCCTTCGCCGCAGCCGTCGTCCACAGTTGCATCCCCGTCGGAATGTTCAGAAGGCCACCATTAGGGCGGGCAAGCGCCCTAGAAGATCTTCACCTCCTGCTGCTTCCAGGTTCAGGCGCTGCCTTCAAGGAGGAGGGTGCTTTGATCGGGGTTGCCATGAGTGTTTCCCATGGCTGCACCCTGAACAATTCGACCCTGACTGCTCTGATGCAGACTCTTCCCTGAGGTCGGGCCCTTCCTCTCCAGTGAGGAAAACAGGCTGCCGTACCTGTGATGAATCCCAGACTGTTCCCTATGGCAGGGACTGGGATGTCAGTAGCCGGGACTCTGAAGACAGTGAGGGTCTGGGCTGCTTGAGTGATAGAGATGAAGGCGGCCTCCCCGACGATCCCTTCAAGGATTCCTCCGACTGGGATTGGGGGTCGGACTTTGGAGGTCCAGGCAGCCCTGGGGATTATTCTCCAGACTTAGGTGATGACTAGGCCTGCTCGCAGGGCATAGGCGCATTGAGCCGGAAATTCAGGCTCCTTATGTATTTTCTTTTATTTGCCAGACATGACATGTAACTTGTCCATTTTCCATTAAAGTTAATGAAAAAATCCGAGCGACTTTGTTACTCTTTTTTTTTTGAATGCGGGGATGACGTCGTAAGCTGACCGTTCCTCTGACATTTTTGCTTTTTCGAGGCCCCTCTTGGGAAGAGGTGAGTGGCCCATGTTCAGAGTGTGACACGTGGGGTAGATTGTTGGGGACGTTTTGTCAAAGAGGCGGCCTTTTTGGCTTCCTGGGCTTTATATAAGCTCTTCCCCTCATTCATTTCTTCCTTTTACATTTTTTGAATCTCATAATCCCTCTCCTACTCCCAAACCGTCTTTGTTGCTGAGAACTTTGTGAGACCAAGGAGTGCTTACTGTCACACTTTCCGGCGACGACCAACGTTCTAGTTTAGGATCTCTCTTTACATCTTCATCCTTTTTTTCTTTCATTGATACTTTTTTCTTTATAAGCCAGTATGTCTCGAGTTCGGGCTTTCTCTTTTAGTTCATTGCCTGAGAGGACCGTGGGTGGAGACGGGGATATACGCGATCTAGCCTCCTCTTCTGGGGTTGGGCCCAGAGAGGAGGATCATCTTGACAGGCGGGAAGGTGCTGAATCCCCCGAACCCGCTCCCTTTGATGTTGTTGACTCAGACAACGAGGCACTGGAGGTGGACCCCTCCAGGATTGCCGGCCCCCTCATTCGTAGGGAGAGGGGGAAAACTTATTACTTGGATAAGAAAAAAATACTTGATTCCCCTAAAAACCTACCCTGAAGCCAAGAATAGGGATTTGATCTTAGAAAGTAATGCTGCCGAGGAAATCGAGAAATTTTATCATTTCGGGGAGGGGTACACAGTCGTAGTTCCAGGGGGAAAAAGACACAGTATGCTGCCCCCTGAAGGTTGTGTGGCTGTATACCATAAGAGCTTGGAATTCGGTCTGCGATTCCCTCTTCACCCTTTCCTAGAGGAGACCTTCAGGAGGATGAATGTTGCTATAGCTCAGCTGACTGCCTCAGCCATTAGGTCTCTGATAGCCTACACCTGGACTTGTCTTTTTCACGACGAGGGGCCTTATATTGACGCCCTTCGCTTTATGGTTGGGTTACAAATGGTGTCCTCGTTAGGGGGAGACGGTTCCCCTGGGTACTGGTCCCTGCAGAGACAGAAGAAATACGCTCTGGTCTGGCCGGCTTTAAGCAGCCTGAAAGACTGGAAGAATAATTTCCTGTATGTACATAGCGCGTCAGGGTGGCGGATTCTTAGGCATTTTAGGAACCATGTTCATACCCGTATGGAAACTCGCGAAGAGTATCATCCAGGCGTCGGGAGGAAGACCCTGAAGGTAAAGCTGAGTGCAAAAGAAGAGATTTTAGTCAAGAAGTTTGAAATAGTTGCGGATAAGTCCGGCGTTTTTGGCCCTGCTTTCTGGCTCCCCCATGCAGAGCTCATAGCCACAGACGAGTACTTGCTTCCATTGGGCCTGATCCTCAGCCTTGAAGGTAGTTCTGGGGGGCTTTTGCTGGCGCGATTTTTCTGAGACTTTATTTTCTTGCTTTTTAACTGACTGCTCTTTCTTCTTTTGCAGCCTCCGCTTCTCGTCGTTGGACAAGGAAGCAAGTTAAGAGGTTAGGTTTGAGTGAGGAGTTTGTCATCCTTTCGAAGCGCCCTTCCCTTCCTTCAAATTTCAAGAAAGGGGAGAAAAGCTTGATGAGGATCGTAAAGGACCTTGCTGCTGGCCGGAGGCTGCCTCTTCCCCCTCGTCTGCCGTCGGCAAAGCAGACGACTCCTTGCCCCAACATCCAGGATGGGGAGGCTGAAGTTACTTCAGGGGCCACTCCTTCCCCTAGAGGCAGGCAAGGTGACTCTCCAGCCGGGACTTGTGTTCCCCAGGGTACGCGTCCTGTGAACTCCGAGGGGACTGGGGAGAGTGTCCCCCTGGAGCTGAGAAGGAAGAGGGATAGGGAGCCCTCAGGGTCTACTCCTGTGGTGGATTTGGAGACTGACGTTTGTACTCCTGAGGCAAAACGCCTTGCTCGTGACATTCCGAGCACCCTTTTTCGGGAGGAGAATACGGAGTTTCATTATACTGCTGGCGACAGCGTAGATGTGTCGGGCCTGCTCTCTGATTCTGGCGCCGTCTTAGCCGACCGTCTCACCAAGTCTGTAACTTCAACTTCTCACCAGGTAATTCAGTACATCCAGCGTACCTCCAAGGTGTTGCTGGCGTCTGCCAAGCTGGCGGCTCTAAGCCGTTTGAGCAACGAAGAGCTGACTGTCACACCTGGGGCTCCCCCTCCTAACCGTCTGGCCATGGTGGAAAGGGACATAACTCTGATAAATGACTTGAAGGACAAGCTAGTTAAGCAAGAGGGCGAGCTAGAGGAGGCGAGGAGTCAAGCTGGCCAGTGGAAGCTTCAGGGGGAGAGAGCTGGAGGGAAGCAGCCAAGTATGAAGCTGAGCTGAGGGAGAGTCGCTTGGCGATGGAGAAGGCTACCCTTTCTCTGGCTGAGATGGAGCACCTGAAAAGGAAAACAGCGGACTTGGAGGAATGTTTGTCCAAAGCTGACTCAACTTTTGAGCACGCCAAGAGTGAGTGGAAGAAATAGAAGGATGCTCTTGCGGAGGAGACCGAGGCTGCAGTGGATGCGAGTTTTGTGAGTGGGGCCAACTCTTCCCTGGAGCTGGTGATGGAGGTGATTAGGGAGATGTTCCCTGTGTTTGATGAGGAGGCCTTTCGAAGCCTTTACTCTGCTAAAAACGAGGCTCGGGCGGCCAAACCCCTTGAGGCGGCGGTTGGTCCAAGCCAGGAGGCTCCATGATGTTTATCCTCTCTTGAAATAGCCCTTATTCTCTGCGCTGAGCTTTTGTTATGGCGAGCTGTTTGTAATATTTAGTTTTTGGATCTTTCCCTTAGTTGCTTTGTAAAAACTTTTTACCCTTCATGAGTTTGTTATGGAATGTCTTTCTTTTGTTTTGGTCTGCCACTTTCTCTCTCCCTTAAGGTATGGCCTGATCCAAGGTTTGGGAATTTTCCCCAGTCCTTGTTAGTTGTGCGTAGCCCGCCCCCTGCTTGCCCAGAGGTAGGCAGGGAGGGGTTTTTGCGTTTTTTTATACAAGGTTGGGGGAAATTGCTCCCAGTACTTGTTAGCTGTGCTTAGCCTGGCCTATCCCTGGCCTCTGCTTGGAGTCCAGGGGGCCTGCCCCCTGCTTGCCCAGAGGTAGGCAGGGAGGGGTTTTTGCGTTTTTTTTATACAAGGTTGGGGGAAATTGCTCCCAGTACTTGTTAGTTGTGCTTAGCCTGGCCTATCCCTGGCCTCTGCTTGGAGTCCAGGGGGCCTGCCCCCTGCCTACCCAGAGGTAGGCAGGAAGGGCTTTTGCGTTTCTTATACAAGGTTGGGGGGGAATTGCCCCCAGTCCTTGTTAGTTGTGCGTAGCCTGGCCTATCCCTGGCCTCTGCTTGGGGTCCATGGGGCCTGCCCCCTGCCTGCCCAGAGGTAGGCAGGGAGGGCTTTTGCGTTTTTTATACAAGGTTGGGGGGAACTGCCTCCAGTCCTTGTTAGCTGTGCGTAGCCTGGCCTGTGCTTGGAGTCCAGGGGGCCTGCCCCCTGCCTGCCCAGAGGTAGGCAGGGAGGGCTTTTGCGTTTTTTATACAAGGTTGAGGGGAATTGCTTCCAGTCCTTGTTAGCTGTGCGTTGCCTGGCCTGTCCCTGGCCTCTGCTTGGAGTCCAGGGGACCTGCCCCCTGCCTGCCTAGAGGTAGGCAGGGAGGGCTTTTGCGTTTTTTATACAAGGTTGGGGGAAATTGCCCCCAGTCCTTGTTAGCTGTGCGTAGCCTGCACCCTTCCTGCCCAGAGGTAGGAAATTTTTGTTGGGGGGGCCATTTTCCTCGGTTCTGGCAACCGGGGGGCCTCCCCCTATTGCCCTCTGCTCGTTTGTGTGTGAGAGCGCAAGCTTAAACAGACAACGAGTATGAATTCTTGAGTATTATATATAAAAACTTTTGTTAGAACATAAGGGTGGTCGGAGCCGTCGACATTTCATTCTGATCGTTCTCCGCCAGTACTTTTTCTTAGAGCTGAGACTTTTCTAAGGTTTAGCTAAACATAGTATCTTTTCAGGGTGTCGGCGTTCCAATGTGCGCTCAGCTCTTGGCCTTCTGGGTTGGCGATTTTGTATGTGCCTGTTCCCAAAATCTGGGTCACCTGGTATGGGCCTTCCCAGTTGGCGCTTAGTTAGCCGTGCTCCCTAGACTTTTCTACGGCGTCTTCCTTAGTACTAGGTCACCTATCTGGAACCTTCTCTCTTGCACCCTCTTGTTGTATGCCTTTCTCATCCTTTGCTGATAGGCGGCTATGTTAATGCTGACCTCCTCCCTGATTTCATGGACCAGGTCTAGGGCTTCGGCCATTGCTGTGTCGTTGTCAGCTTTGCTATATTGCTTAGCCCGCAGGGTAGGAATTCGTACTTCGATGGGTAGTAAAGTCTCTGCTCCATACACCAGGCCAAATGGCGTCTGACCTGTTGATTCTTTTCTGGTGGTCCTTATTGACCAGAGTATACTTGGTAGCTCGTCTGCCCATCTTCCTTTGAGATCATCCACCATCTTTTTGAGCCCATTTAGGATTTGTTTGTTAGCGGCCTCGGCCTGCCCATTGGTCTGCGGATGGCAGACGGCGGAATAGGCGACGTTTATTCCTTGCCCTTCCAGCCAAGCTCTTAGGGGGTCATTATCAAACTGCCTCCCATGATTAAATACTAACACTTTTGGTAGGCCGAATCTGGTTATGATGTTTCTCCAGATGACCTTCCTGACTGCTGGCTCGGTGATGTTTGGGACTACCTCGGCTTCAACCCATTTTGTGAAGTAGTCAATCCCCACGATCAGAAACTTTCGTCCCCCTGTGGCCGTAGCAAAGGGACCCAGTATGTCCATTCCCCATTGGGCGAAAGGAATGGGGGATAGAATTGGCCTGAGTTCTTGGGCTGGGGCATGAATTGATGGAGCGAAGAGTTGGCATTTTCTGCATTTCCGAGTCAGGCTCCTTGAATCTGCTAGCATGGTAGGCCAGTAGTAGCCAGCCCTTAGAGCTTTGTGGGCCAACGACCTTCCTCCAATGTGATGCCCGCAGATCCCTGAGTGAATGTCATCCAAAACTTCAGCGGCCTGCTCTGCCCGCAAGCATCTGAGCAGGGGGAAGGTGAAGGATTTCTTGTATAGTTCTTCATTAATTATCATGAACCATGCTGCTTTGGACTGTACCTTCTTTTTTTGTACTGGATCAGACGGTAGGATGCCGTATTTTTTGAACTGAATGAGGGGGGTCATCCAGTTCGCCTGTTCCTCTTCGACGATGTTGACTGTCTGGCAGGCGGTAGTGGACTTCTTATGCACCACATCAACCCAAACTGACCTCCTTATGTCTTGCAGGCTGGAGCTGGCCAGTTTTGACAGGGCGTCCGCCCGGTTATTCTGTGACCGAGGTATTTGCCTGATTTCATAAGACTTTAGGCTTGATAATCCTTGCTTCACCTTTTCTAGGTAGGTGGCCATGGCCTGATCCCTAGCCTCGTATTCCCCGTTGATTTGATTGGCAATGAGCTGGGAGTCAGTTGCTAGCACAATTCGCTCTGCACCTGCAGCCTTAGCTAGATTTATTGCCGCAAGCACGACCTCATATTCTGCCTCGTTGTTTGATGCAAGAAAGGTGAATCTGAGCGCATGCTCGAAATCCACTCCTTCAGGGCTGGTCAGTACGACGCCTGCCCCTGCACCATTTTCCGTTAAGGATCCGTCAGTGTATACTATCCATTCTTCGGTGGGAGGCTCCTCTTCCCCTGAATGAGAACATTCAGCCCGGAAATCCGCCAGGGCCTGTGCCTTGATGGCTGTCCTGGGTTGGTATGATATCCCCAGTCCGCTTAACTCAATTCCCCATTTTAGCAGCCTTCCTAATTTTTCAAACTTTTCTAATATCCTTTCTAGTGGCTGGTCGGTGAGGACCACAACAGGGTGTGCGTCGAAGTAGGGCCTGAGTTTTCTGGCTGCTATGACGACTACATAGGCAGCTTTTTCTACCATTGGATAGTTTCTCTCCGCTGCCCCCAGGGCGTGACTTACAAAGTAGATGGGCTGCTGTGAGCCTGCTTCTTCCTTCAGGATGACTGCACTCACTGTTGAGTTGGTGACAGCGATGTATAGGTATAGTTTTTCTCCGGCCACGGGTCTTGCCAAGGTAGTGAGTTTCTTCAGATGCTCTTTCAATTGTTCGAAGGCTTTCTTTTGCTCATCCTCCCATTTGAATTGCTTGTTGCCCTTCAACACTTTGAAGAAGGGGGTTGACTTGTCTGCTGACCTGGTGATAAAGCGAGCCAGGGCAGCCATCCTGCCTGTAAGCCGTTGAATGTCCCTTATGGTCTTAGGCTCTGGGAGGTCTAGGACCGCCTGAATCTTTTCGGGATTGGCGTCTATCCCCCTGGGGCTGACTAAGAACCCTAAGAATTTGCCAGATCGGACTCCGAATGTGCAGTTTTTTGGATTTAACTTCATTTTGTACGTTCGCAGGGAGAAGAATGTTTCCCGTAGGTCCGCCAGGTGCTCCCTGCCCCCCTTGCTTTTGACAATTGCATCATCGACATAGGCTTCCAAGTTTCTCCCTTTTTGGTTTTCAAAGACCTTGTCCACCAATCGCTGATAGGTGGCGCCTGCATTCTTCAGCCCAAATGGCATCATTTTATACATGTAAGTGCCATGGCTGGTTATGAAGGCGCACCTTACCCGGTCAGGCTGCCAGAGGTACACTTGATCGTACCCTGAGAATGCATCTATAAAACTTAACGTGGTATACCCACTAGTGGCGTCTACCAGTTGGTCTATCCTGGGCAGGGGGTAGCAGTCCTTTGGGCAGGCTTTGTTAAGATTTGTGAAGTCTACGCACATTCTCCATGCGCCTGATGACTTTTTTACCATCACAACGTTCGCCAACCATTCAGGGTAATCACAGACTTCAATGAAATCTGCTTTCAAGAGTTTTTCTATCTCCTCTTTTATCGCTGCGTCTTTTTCTACGGACATATTTCTTTTCTTCTGCTTTACAGGGCGAGCCTCCGGGTTAACGTTCAGCTTGTGAACAATAAAAGCCGGGTCGACCCCTGGAATTTCATCTACAGTGTAAGCAAATACGTCCCTGTTTCCTCTCAAGACTGCAATTAACTCCTTTTGATAGGACTCCTCCAGGTCGGCCCCTATGAGGACCTGCCTTCCTAGTTCTAAGTCTACCAGCATGCTTTCCCCTTCAGGCTCTAAGTGGGCTGTTTTTTGTTGGGCAGCCGGGATTTCACCCTCCCTGCTGGGGGAGCCATCAGCTTTTCGTTTTCCTTTTCTTTCTGTTTCATGGGCCTGCAGGGCCACAGAATAACAGTGTTTGGCCGACTCCTGGTCCCTGTGGACCTTCCCTTCCATGCCAAAGTCTGTCACATAGGCTATGGTGAGGGCCCTGATTGACACAGCGGCTTCGATTTCATCTAGGGTGGCCCGCCCTATCAGGGCGTTGTATGCAGACTTGGCTTCCACCACAACAAATGATGCCCTGACATTCCTGGTAGAGGCTCCCTCCCCGAATGTCACCGGTAAGTCGATAATCCCCATGGGAAGTACGCCAGCCCCACTGAACCCATACAACGATCCAGGGGCGGGCTTCAGGTGTCTTTTCTCTAGATTCATTCTTTCAAAGGCATCCTTGTACAAGAGGTTTGTGTAGGCGCCAGTGTCCACCATGCATCTCTTGACAATGTGGTTGCTAATCTCTATAGTTAGGACCAAGGGGTCGCTGTGCGGGTATATGACCCTCCCCGCATCTTCAGAGGTGATGCTCAAGGTCGTACCCTTTGGACTTCCTGCCTTCTCGGCGTAGCAAATCTTGGTTCGTAATTCGCGGATCTGCTTTTTCTGGCTTCGTCCGCTTGTTCGCCCCTCTGCGTCTCCTGACACTACATGAATGATCGTGCGATTTTGGGCTGAGCCTTCAGGCTTGTCTGCCGCTTCCTTTTGGGGTTTTTTCCTCGCTGCATAGTTACTCAGCCAACCATTTCTTATGAGTTTCTCTATCTCGTCTTTTAAGTGTCGGCATTCCTCCGTGGTGTGGCCTATGCAATCATGGAACGTGCAGAATTTTTTAGGATCCTCCTTTGGGCTGCGCGGCTTGTTTGGGCGATTCCATTTTGCTGTTTCCTTCTCCAGCTCAAAGATTTCTGCCCTCGGCCTGTTGAGGGCCGTGTAGCTGTCAAACCTTGGTTGGTAAGTTGTGCGTTCTTTCTTGGGGGTATCCCCCTCCTCTCTTTGTTTGTCTGGTTCGTTTCTGCCGCGTCCACCCTGCGGTCCCCCTTGCGGCCTTGCTTGGCCTGCAGGGGTGTCCGGCAGGCTGTGAAACTCTTCCTGCAGAATAAACCCTTCAGCGATTTTTCTGGCCTTGGCCAAAGTTTCAGGTTGGGCCCTGATCATCTGATTTTTCATTTCCCCTGAGAGCAGGGAGATTGTCAGGGCGTAGGCAGCGGTGGAATCATCAATCTCTCTGACTTGCTGGTAGGACAAGTCAAACCTCTTTAGGTACTCCCTGACGCTTTCGCCCTTTTTCTGCTTCAGGGTCATAAGATCAAACCGAGTGAGTCGCCTCATTTTGTTCCCTGCATATTGTTCAAGGAAGGCCTCGGCTAGCTTTATAAAGAAGCTGATCGATCCCTGGCGAAGATCCCTGAACCATCCCTGTGCAAGCCCTACCAGGGTGGTTGGGAAGATTTTGCACCAGATTGCATCATCCACGTCATACATGCTCATATGACTCTCAAATGCCGCCAGATGATCCTCTGGATCTGTGGTCCCGTCAAACTTGACGGTGGGCATCTTGATTTTCGGGATGGGGTATTCTTGTAAATCAGGATGAAGAGGAGTTTTTGTGGGCCTGCCTACCATTCATGACCTGCTTTCCCCAGACTGGTTACCGTGGATATCCCATTGTCTAGGGATCGGTTTCCTCGTACTGGGGGAGCGGTGCCTCGGTGGCCGCTTGCTCGCTGCTTCGTCCTCCGTGTCAGGGGAGATTTGTCTGGATCGTTTTCTCCAAGACTGGCCGAGGTTGTCATCTTGGTGGTACCTTGATTCAAGCGGCTGTCCCCGGTTAAGCCTAGACTGCAGGCTTTGGGACAACCCCGGGGCTGGTTGTCCTTTTGCTGCTGGCGTTAACCTGGAAAAGACTCTGCCCTGCTTTTCTCCCAGGCGCTTAGACGCACGCTCCTTGTGCCTCATCCGCTCCTGCAATCCCTGAGACAGACCTCTCTTCTCCCCAGACGCGGACTCCGTGGTGTGTATGGAGAACGCCTGTTGCTGGGCAGGCGGCTCTTGGCTGCCTGCTGTGATGCGCCTCTGCACCTGTGCGTATACATGAGATGTTCTTCTTGCTTTCCTCTGGGCGTTCCTGGTGGCGGTTCGCTTCGTGCCCCCAGCCCCATCCCTGCTAATTGAAGGGGGCTGTCTGGGGGTCGTTGCGACCCTGCCTACCAGGTCCTCAGGGGTGAACTCCTGGTTAAGCATTACGGAGAAGAAAGCGGCTGTCTGTACCATCTGAGCTGGGGTTAGGTTCAGGGTGTGTCCTGGATGTGCCCCCAGCTCTGGTGCTACAGCTGCATTTGGCATGCCCAGGAGACTGGTTCCCCCCATCCCCAGGATCGTGGCGGGAGGTGCCCTCTCCGGCTGCGGCATGCCGTATAGGGGGGGTCACCGGTGGGACCGTCGGACCTACCCCTACACTGGTGTCAACGATCTCAGGCATGATTACTTTGATTGGCTAGTTTTTGTAATTGGGAATGGTTGATTTTTATGGGTAGTTCGTGGATACAACCAGATCTTCCCCACAGACGGCGCCAAATTGTTCCGGTATTGGAATCAATTAACCCGATTCGGAATTCGGGCTCGTATTGTTCGGAATCGCTCCGAATTAGCAGCTGGTTAATCTTGCTAACCTCTTCTTCCTCCTACTCCACTGGTCGGACCTTTCCCGGCGGAATGGGTTGGCTCCCTGCACACAGAACGCACAGGGCCTCGGAGGTTGTCCGAGGGAACCCTCTCCGATGCCTAAGTCAGTCCGTGAATGCCTTGAGGAACCTAGCTCGTGAGGAACTAGGTGGCATTTTAAGAGTAAGAGTTCTAGAGAGAGAAAATCCAACCCCTTTCTTGTGGGAAATAAGAGAGTATTTATACCTTCCCACAAGAGAGGGAAGTGGAGGGAGGATGGGTGGATGAGGAGGTGACAAGTGGCTTCTCCTCATCCATCCATTCTCATTTACCTTAGGCGAAATGACGAGAAGGTCCCTTGGTTATCCCTGTCCGCCCTACAGGGATTTCCCCCAGAGGGCAAGCGGGTAAGGGCTGTGAAAGCTGGACTTAGGCAGACCGCGTCGCCCTACTGGGCGGGCGGTTATCTGAAGCCCCAAGTGGGCTCTTTTTAATGACTTTGCTCTGATTGTCTGTCAGGTCGGTTCCCGGATTCCCCGGGTATAGTCCTCTGAGGGCCTGCTTGGCAGGCGGTCCAGAGTAGGCTGCCGACCCTCATCAAGTGTGAATCTACAATAGGCAGAGTGTGATTCTACAACAGGGGGAGCGCGACTATATGAATTGTATGAGTGTGGTTGTACAACATATTAAGTGTGATTATACAATATACTGAGTGTAATTATACAACATGTGGATCGCGACTATACAAATTTGGAAGACCGAATCTAAACTGGTTATACAACGTGATGACTGTGACTATACAACATGTTGAGTGTGACTATACAGCTTAATGCGATGCTCATAACATTTTGTACAATACGTGACTCTGAAGGTGAAAGTATAATGCGATGCGTGATTTTGTAACCTCTCGTGATTATGTAACCAGGAAATAGCGATTGAAATATTTGTACATTAGAAAAAGATCATCTTTTACATAACACATGGTACTTGAAACATAAAAACATTCTAAAACATAATGGGTTGTAACCCATATCAGACAACATATAATATAGTACTAGGAAAACACTCATCAAACCTTTAAATCCATAAAAACATCCTTTACATATCATATTTTTTGGCTACATTTTAACCTACCTACTTAACCCCTATATTTTTTAAGTATCTTCTTCAAATTGGCCAAATCACGCTGGAAACCCTTCCTGGTGCTGAAATATTCAAGGGACTTTGCCATCAAGACTTGGACGTAGTCGTCCATTTCGGTCTCCTTCAGTGTATCGCCTTTGAATGCCACAAAGTTCATTGCGTGTATGACACTCACGACCAGTTGCATGGCTGTCAACTCATGGCATCTAGTGGAGTCCACCAGGCCATCGTACTGCGATATCAAGCCCTTCACTTCTTTTATTTTGCTGGACATTTTTTTGTTAAAGAGGTTAAAGAGATGAAGATGAATTACGGGGGTTAAATGGGTTTGGAGGGGGGGAGGGGTGTTGGTATTTAAAGGGGAAGAGAAGAGAGATGTGTAAATTTAATTGGGGTAGAAGAGAGGGGGTTAAATGATGGATGGTTAGGTGGTGGGTCTACCTGTCCAAATTAATTGAGGGTAGAAATGAGGTATGATTGTTTGTGTTCTCAATGTGCATTGAGACACACATATATCACTTCATTCACGTTCATTGTATCCGACGGAAAGATAACGTAATCGATTTGTACAGTTTTTTGCAGTTGACATTCGTGGAACGATCAATATTTTTGTGAAATAATCTGTTTGTGAAAATAATTTACACCTATGTGTTTGTGTTCAATTGATTTGCATAATCACATAGTTAATACATTAATGTCACCGAGTGCAAATCATAATACGTGCGCTACAAAGACGTAATAATTTTGTTTAGTGTTTCTAGTGTTTAATATTTTTAGCGAGTATGTTAATGGGTTTGTATATGTTTGGGGTGTCACGTGGCGAATTAAATCTTTCTTTAACAAAATCGTATAAATCGTGTATTACGACATCGTATTTTTTCTAGAGTTTGATAATATATTTGTCCTCATATTCTTTGATATGTGGATTAACATACTCGATTTGTATATATTTAGGAATCATATATATAAATTGAACGAAATGAATTGTCATCCATCCGTTAATTTGTTTAATTAGTCAGTGAAATGACTCTGCATGACTTTGGCTGTGATGCTGACTAAGAAGTGGTGTGATTGTACCACCTCAAGCATGTGACTCTGCCCAAGTAAAGTCACTGCCCAAATCATAAACCCAAATAAATTGAGTTGTCATTCATCTGAGACTCCAAAGATACTTTAACATGAGATTTTTCGATACTGCAATAATGAGATTTTCAAAATTCATTCGTACACTAGTTGCTACATATTCACGTGTTACGGTATCTACTTGGTGACGTTTTTACTAACTTACGCCCAGCCTCAAGGTTTCTCCATATTTCTGCATTGTCCTGTATGAAAGCCTTAATTTTCCGCAACGCGTCCCCTCAAATGTCATTCATGTCAGCAAGGACGAGGGATGCTGTAATCTCGAACGACAAATAAGGACTCCCGACCTTAGCCCCAATATTGTCGTGGCTAAACGGCGCACCATAGTACAGGGACATGTGCATCAAGTAGAAAATGCCGGATTCTGTGTCATTCTTCTTGACGCTCTGCCATTCCAATTTTATCTAGCGATAAGTAAACTTCGACATGTGAACGCCCTTCATCAGTCCCTTATCGTCCATGTAGTCGGCCACTGCGGACGACTGTTACAATATTAGGTAAAAGTAAACGTCAACACCTACATAAGCAGTAGAATAATTGACGTGGCGAATTAAATCCTACTCATGCAACTTACTATTCTGCGTGACACCCCGAACATATACGAGTCCGGGCCGTGTGCCTGGTGATCGAGGATGTCCACGGTGCGGTCTCTAAAGTTGATGCAAATGCACGCATAGTGCCCCCCTAGCATGTGTCGGGATAAACAATAGTTCGGCGTTCATATCGAATGCTTTGTTGCAGTCTCGTATGAATCTGTCCCACACTACGTACACGCCGTCATAGTCTTCGTCCGCGGGGGTATAGATTCGGGCCGTTCCAGTATACGGGTAAGTGAGTCCTAACGGGGGGCAGGGGGTGAATATTAGTTCTCATAAGTCACATGGTACAATCATAAGTCACATGGTATGTCGTCAGAATTTCACCCAGAACTATATCAAGTGTGTGGCTGTACACCACAAAGTGTGTGACTATACACCACAAAGTGTGTGATTCTACAACCAAAGCTGTGTGACTATGCAACCTACAGCCTGTGACTTTACACCTTAAAGTGTGTGACTGTGCAAAGTGAAGCCTGTGATTATACACCATAAAGTGTGTGACTGTACAACCTAAAGTATGCAAACATGCAAACATGCAAAGTCCGCATAAAGTGTGTTACTGTAAAAACATGATTATCAAGCCTTTCTGAAGTCATTTTACCATTCAATGTATAGGTGGGGGAGGAGGGCGTACCATGTGCGGAATACCAAACCACGCCATCGTCACACCAGATGGGGAGCGTATTCCACGCTGATTGTCGTCCGCTTCCAACCAGTTCATCAGGTGCGAGCAACACTCTAGCACCGCCTCGCTCATTCTATCTCCGGACAAGAGCGTTTGAATCTCACGCCTCTCCAGCTGTGCACGAGCGCTGTAGTACCCCAATTGCTCCCTGCATTACATATTGGTTAGAATGTTTAATATGCAACACGAACCAGGGGCGTAAACGGTTACTTATCTTTCTTCGTACCCATTATCATCAAGGAAGCAGTAGTCGGCGATGTGTTTTCATAGGTGGAGCATCCTACTCATCAGCGGACGGTTCATGCGAAACAAGTTCGACATGACGTTGGCTTCGGGGTCCGGTTCCCCTTGGTTTAAAGAGCAACCCAACCCATCCCCATCCCCACGTGATCGAGACTTGATTGCTGACCGACATTCTTTTGGGACTGATTAAGGTTTGGGTACAGGCGTCTTTGGGGTTCCACTTGAACCCTTCCGCTTCTAGGAGGTTGTCTTCATCGGAGTTCTTTCATACGCACTGGTCGACAACAACGATTCCTTTTACTTTCCGAATGTTGCTACGTTCTTCAAAACAGCGTCCCTAACCTTGTTCACGTCGCTCAAAATAAGGGTCATCGTGATCTCCGTTCTGTACAGATTCATGGCCACCATTGTCCCCAAAGAGCAGTGAAATGGGAACCCGTTGTACAACATCATGTGCATCATCAAGTACACTCCACATTCATTGGCGGAGTAGCCTACCCCCCTGGAAAAATAAGGGAACATTCACCATTTTAAATGAAAAAACTTTCTCACCCTTCCTCACCCCTCGTTGTACCATGCACTCTCCCATTTTATCAGCCTACAAAATAAATTGAACCAGGTTAAGTTGTTGAATACAGTCACAGTCACAAAATCGATTTAATAGTCATACATGTCACGTAAAAGAGTCTTACCGCTATTCGAGCAATGCGACGGCCCACAGTAAGGCAACGTAGCAAAATCTTCATCATACAACCTGTTGTCGAGATACTCTACTTGTTCCGATTGGAAGTTTATGCAGGCGCAACTGTAGTGGTCCTTGTTCCCGGATAAAACCGGGACGAACACTTGCAACCAATGCGTCTGATAACCACTACTAATGAACATTATGTGCAGAGTAATACCATGTCTGAGTCCAAAGCAAATTCGGAGAAACTTTTTTGCCTCCACTAGTCCCACACGTAGAATATCTGTTCGTCGAGATTCAGGCACTTGTCCTTATCACATGCACCGATATTAATACATGTAGTTAGTGATTATACACCTTAAAGTGGCTGACTGTACATCACGAAGTGCGTGACTGTACGACTTATAGTGTGTGATTATGCACTTTTAAGTCTGTGACTGTACATCACAAAGCGTGCGACTATACATTCGGTATTGTGTGACTATACAGCTTATAGTGTGTGGTTATGCACCTTAAAGTTTGTGACTGTACACCACAAAGTGTGTGACTATACAGCCTGTAGTGTGTGATTATGCACATTAAAGTCCGTGACTGTACATCCGTTTGTGTGTGACTATACAGCTTATAGTGTGTGATTATGCACCTTTAAGTGTGTCACTGTATAACATAAAGTGTGTGACTTTTTAAAAAACATTTGGAGCTGCAGACTTTTGAAGGGTGAACGTACTCTATGTCCGAGAGAGAAGAAACATCTACTGGTTACTCTTGCTGCGGATTTCTGGTAAATCAGCTGATTCAGTAGCCTACACCAGCAGTCAACGACGTTATTTGTCACCTGCAGGTCGGGCTCGAGCGACTGCATGCCGTCCCTCGGTATACAGTCATACTCTGTGTACTCGACCAATGCTTCGCTATAGATCAAACAAAGTCTCAATGAACACATGTATATAAAACGACATGTATTCCAAAATAGATGAACAACACAATTACTACGTACCCTGCCGGACGGTCTGTTGATCAGTCAAAGACGTAGTCTATCAAATCCTTCCGCACGCTGAGGACATCCGATAAGATGACTATATTGGAGCACATGAATTGAGATACCACAAGCTGCCCTCTTATCATAGACCCACAGTCCAATGAACACCCCAAATTTTCCGGCACGTTACCCATGCACTCAAATGCCACGTCGGAGTGGAAAATGTACGAATGATGTACACCTGTAGCAGTGTGCGCGTCGGCTCCCGCAATCTCGCCTACTTGCTGAGCATCCTCAGTGACGACGTCCGCTGTTGCGGGCGTAACGATCACAGCGTCCGCTACATCCCACCCGCCTTGTGTAGCGCCACCTCAAGTCTAGCACTACCCTCTCCGACCGCATTGGTTGTCGTTGGGTCCACGGTTTTTGTCTCATTGAGCAGAGCCAGTACTACCTTACGCCTCCCTTGGTCCAACGTCCCATCATTGTGAACGGTGGCTGGCAAGACAGTTTCCATAGCCAGCTCGTCCACAGCCGTCCGTGCAACCGCGGTCGCCCACTCTGCTTGCCGTAGAGCTACCACTACGGTCAGACTCATACCAACCGATGTCTGCACCTTGTAGCCCGCGTTGATTTCTTCAGTATCGGATAGAGTTTCTTCGATGTGCGGCTCGTTCGTAACAGGCTAGGGCGTACCATCGACAGCCTCCTCGTAATCGTCCTCGAGATCCTCTCTCTCATAGAAACCTGGTGACACGAAGCCACCTTCAAAAGTAACCTCATCCTCGTACCCTCCTATACTCTCAGTACGAGCTCTCCCCCTAAGACCCTCGCCACCTACACCAACATTTTCAATTTCATCATCCAAGTAACCAGCATCACGTAAGTCTTCCACAATCGTGCGTACCTGCTTGAAGACACCAGAATTGCGTTATTCCTCGCCCTCAATGACAAGGTCGTTCTGGGTAGTCTTCCTCAACTGGTCAACCAACGAAACAACTTCATCGATATACTTGAGGACAGCTGGATCCTCCCAGAATTGTTGAGAGGACAAGTTTTGACTTGGAACTGCCAGGTTCCTCGTCGCTATTTCCTTTACAGTTGAGGCAACCTCCTCACAACACTTGCAAAAGGCAAGCGCACTCCTCTGAAACTTCAGGAAAAACTCATGGTCGGCCTATAAGTCAGTCAAAGTCAAATCATTAGAGTAAAGCTCAATGGTGTAAAAATCATGGTCGGCCTCACATGTACGTAAAGTCAAATCCTTAGTTAGACAACGAGTGTAAAGCTGCGTGATCCTACAACATAATTACTGTGACTATACAATACACTGAGTGTGACTATATATCTTCAAGTGTCTGACTATACAGCTCAATGGTTGTACAAACCGCATGATTCTACAGAACAATCAGTATGGACTATACAACATATCGAGTGTGAGTATATATCTTCATGTGTCTGACTATAAAGCTCAATGGTTGTACTAGCCGCATGATCCTACAGGACAATCAGTGTGACTATACAACATACTGAGTGTGACTAAGCATCTCAAAGTGTGTGAGTATACAACATAATGAATGTACTAAATTTGTGTGACTATACAACATAATGAGTGTGATCCTACAATATAATGACCATGATTATTCAACTTCAACTTTGTGATGCTGGTTTATAAACACAGGTACGCAGTCACACTAAATGGTTTATAAACACAGGTATGCCGTCACACTAAATAGTTTATAAAAAATTGAAAACAATCACCCTTAATCGATGGTATAAAGAGTGGCTGCGAGATAATTTACATCCACAGCTCTGTCCTTCAGTTGATCGTCGCTCTCGATCCTCGAAGTTAAAGGGACAACTTTGCGTGTAATATTACCCGTACACGCTACTCTTTCGGTACTAGAACGCTGTCTTTTAGAGTGCAGAGTTATAGTGTACATCCCCTCGTCGCCCGTCACCTCACATGTACGTGGGTACAATACCCTGGAGCGCAACTGATTCCCCAGTGACCCCGTCTCCAGTTCCCCATCCAGACGATCGCTTATCCTCCGTGCATCCCAATGCCCGGTAAACGGAAGGTCGTATTTGCAAGACTCGCTACGGAAATCATGGCGTTGGAAGTAGGGAATCATCAGAACTAGGATGCACCCCCGGAGGTAATTAGGTTGTTTACTGGAGTCACCTGCCTGTTTACCCACCCCCATCAGCTCTTGCCGCACCAAATTGCACCAGTCTTGTTATCGAATTAATCCCACGTCCTCCACCGCGGCCAGTAGGCTGAGGTCGAGTGAGTTGTTTGCAGTAGGCTTAAGGAACGACGACATTGTGAACAAGACGAACCTACGTACAAAGTCGTCGTCCGCGGTATCGGTTCCAATTAACTTTCTGTACAAGCACCCTAAACCAATTGGTCCGCCGGCATTCACCATGCCAAACTGATTCCTCCAACTATTCATTGGGATTACGCTCATCGGCCGAGGTCCAAAAGGTATTTGGAAGCAGTCGTGCACGTCAAACTTTGATACCATGAATGCCTCCCGGCGTGAGGCGCGGAAATTACGGGACCCATCAGAGAACACACAAAGAAACATAAGCGCGTGGTCTAGGGGGAACGAATCGAACCTCAACTCCAACAGCCCACCGAACCCCGCATCACGTACACTTTCTTTTTGATCAGTCGTCAATTTCGAAATAACCTTGTACAACCGCCTGAGCCTACAATGAACATCCGGCGAACCTCCCTGTTCTGTTTTCACCATTGGCTGATCTTGTGGTTGTTCTATTTTCCTCTTACCCCCAGACTTTCGAGCGGTAGTATCCGCTACGCGCACAACAATGTGTTGTCCAGTGACGTGGTCGGCCGCTGTATGAAACTTGACCTTCTTGTTCTTCGCACTGCCTTTCTCAATTTTTTTTGTCTCCCCCACATCCATCGCATTAACGATATGGTCGCCCGCTGTATCTTTCATAACCTTCTTCTTCCCACTGCCCTTCTTACCAATTTATTTCTTCCCTACCACCTTCTCGCCAATGACATGGTCACCCGGTGTATCAAACACGACCTTCTTCTTCCCACTGCCCTTCTCACAAACGACGTGGTCGGTTGCTGTCTCTTCCACGACTTTCTTCGTACTGCCCTTCTTACCAACAATTTTCTTCCCACTAGCCACTTGGCTGCAATAACGACATGCGTAATGAGTGTGACAGTACAACTGAGTATGCGATTAAAATGAGTGTACAACATAAAGCGTGACTATACAACTTCAACTGTGTGATTCTACAACAAAATGATTGTGACTATATATTTTCAATAGTGTGATTCGACAATAAAACGATTGTGACTATACAACCTCAACCGTGACACTATACAGCTTCAACCGTGTGACTATACAACCTACTCTGTCTGACTATACAACTTCAATCGTGTGACTATACAACCTAATCTGTGCAACTATACAACTTCAACCGTGTGACTATAGAACATAATCTGTATGACTATATAACTACAATATCACCTGTGACTACAGCAAGAATGAGTGCGACTACAACATAATGACTGTGACTATAGAATGTCACCAATGTGACTATACAACTAAAACCACATTAGAAATGGAAAATAAAAGCTATATAGTTAATTATACTTCGATCATTATTAGCGAAGTCACATGCATAATTAGAAAGATGATTATGGGAACTTGAACATGAAAAAATCAGATGACTGTACAGATTACATGAACTTCAACAGGGAAATATCAGGTCATTACATCATTAATTTTAGGGTTAGGGAGAGATACAAATTATATATGCTAAAACAAAGAAATAAAAACTTAAGGAAATCCTTGACTGTACAGATTACATGACTATACAACTACAACCACATAGTTAACTATACAATGGAAAATAAAAGCCATATCGTTAATTATACTTTGATCATCATTAGCACAGTCATATTCCTAATTAGAAAGCTGATTATGGGAACTTGAACATGAGAAATCATATGACTGTACACACTTATTGGCACAAAAAAAATACATTATATGAATTTGAACAGGAAATATCAGGTTATTAATGCATTATATGAATTTGAACAAAAAAATACATTATTAATTTTAGGGTTATCAAAACGGAAAATAATTTTAGGGTTTAAACACTAAAACGACAATGGAAGTTTATGCATGAACATACCTTCGTATGATGATCAGAGTTAAAAACGGAATATGATCGGAGTATGATCGGAGTGACTGATGGAGCTTACGATGGGTTTTCTTAGAGAGAGATTTTAGATGGTTGAGAAATGGGAGTGTGGTTAAGAAATGAGAGTGTGGTTGATGAAATGAATTCAAAAGAAGATGATTGGGAAATGTAATGGGCAATAGGCGGGAGAGTAGAGCAGGGAAGTAATGACAGTAGAGGAGGGTGGAGGAGGAAAGTGATTGATTTGAGTGAGGGGTGACGCGTGATGTTTGCAGGCAAAATGTCAGTCTTCCTTTTTTTTTTATAAACTTGAAGTCCATCCATCCATCCATCTTAAGATGGAAGGAAGGCCAAGATCAACACTAAGGAACTTCAAGGAAGTTACTAACTTCCCTGAAGTCCTTTAGTCTTCATCCTACCCCTCCATCCATCTTAATATGGATGGACGGATAGGCTTCAATTTATATAAAAAAATAAAGGGAAGACTGACATCAAATCTGCCAGACATCACACGTCAACCGTCCCCTTCCATCAATCACTGTCATTAACCCTTCCCTCTACTTTCTCCCGCCTATTACCCTTCCCAATCCCCTTCCTTTTGAATTCATTTCTTCAACCACACTATCAACTACTCCTCCTATTTCTCTAACAACTAAAATCTCTCTTTAAGAAAATCCATCAAATAAGCTCCATCAATAACTCTGATCATACTTCATCAATAACTTCATTCATACTCCGTTTTTAACCCAACATACTCCGTCAATAACTTCAATCATCATATCAAGGTATGTTCATGCATAAACTTCGATCATCGTTTTAGTGGTTAATCCCTTAAATTATATGAATCTCTCTCTAACCTTTTGTATAGGATATAATCATGTATAAAGTTTTTATTTCTTTGTTGATGTAATGTTTTAGCGGATATAATCTGAATCTCTCCATAACCCTAAAATTAATGATGTAATGACCTGATATTTCCTTGTTCAAGTTCAAATAATCATATTTAATTTGGCCGATTAGTGTGTATAGTCATCTGGTTTTTTCATGAAGTTCACAAAATCATCTTTCTATTTATGAATGTGACTTTGCTAATGATGATGGAAGTATAATTAACTATGTGGTTTTAGTTGTATAGTCACACATGTGATATTGTATAGTCACACTCATTATGTTGTAGAGTCGTACTCATTCCTGCACTGATTAGAGGGTGTAATCATCTTTCTAATCATGGATGTGACTTTGCTAATGATGATTGAAGTATAATTAACTATATGTTTTTTTTTCATTTGGCGGTTTTAGTTGTATCAGACAGATTAAGTTGTATAGTCACACAGTTGAAGTTGTACAGTCGCACTAATTATGTTGTAGAGTCACACGGTTGAAGCTGTGTAGTCACACTCATTATGTTGTAGAATCACATGGTTGAAGTTGTATAGTCACGCTTTATGTTGTACACTCATTTTAGTCACATATTCAGTTGTACAATCACACTCATTACGCATGTCCTTATTGCAGCGAAATGGCTGGTGCGAAGAAAAATGTTGGTAAGAAGGGCGGTTATCACCACGAGATCCCCAGTAGTGAAGGGCGGTTATCACCGGATACAACTGCTTCAAAGTCTGTGGGTAAGAGAAAAAGAGAACAACCACGAGATTCCCAGTAGTGAAAAGAAGATCGGTTATCACTTGTGAACAGAGAGGTCTGCTAGATGTTCATTGTAGGCCTAGGCGGCTATACACGGTTATTTCGAAATTGACGGTTGAACATAAAGAAAGAGTACGTGATGTGGGGTTCGGTGGGCTGTTGGAGTTGAGGTTCGATTCGTTCCCCCTAGAGTACGCGCTTATGTTCCTTTGTGCTCTCTCTGACGGGTGCCATGTTTTCCGCGCCTTACGCCAGGAGGCATTCATGGTATCAAAGTACAACGTGCACGATTGTTTCCAGATACCTTTTGGACCTCAGCCGATAAGCGTAATCCCAACGAAAAACCAAAAAGGAGCGGATTCGCCTCACGTAATCAGGTTAAATAATAGCTGGAGGGAGCAGTTTGACGTGGTCAAAGCTGGCGGACCGATTGGTTTAGGGTGCGTGTACAAAAATTTACTGGAAACCGATACCGCGGACGATGACTTTGTACATAGGTTTGTCCTGTTCGCAGTGTCGTCGTTCCTTACGCCCTTTACATAAAACTTACTCGACCGCAGCCTACTGGCCGCGGTGGAGGACGTGGGATTCATTGGGCAACAAGACTGGTGCACTTACGTGCTCCAAGAGCTGGTACACGGGGGGAAGGAGATACGTGACTTAAGTAAACAACCTAATTACCTCCAGGGATGCATCCCAATTCTCATGATTGTCTACTTCCACCGGTATGATTTTTGTAAAGAGACTTGCAGATACGACCTTCCAGTGATCAGACATTGGGATGCGCAGAGGATAAGCGAGCGTCTAGATGGGGAATTGGCGACGGGGGTCACTAGGGAATCAGTTGCGCTCGAAGGTATCGTACCCACGTACATGTGAGGTGATGGGTGACGAGGGTTTGCCCGCAATAACTCTGCACTCTAACAAATAGTGTTCCAGTCTAGAAAGAATAGCGTGTATGAGTAGAATTACACGTGAAGTGGTCCTTCTACCGTCGGGGATCGAGAGCGACGCTCAACTAAAGGCTAGATCCGTGGACATAAGTTATCTCGCTGACACTCTTTATACCGTCAATTGAGTGTGACTGTTTTCAATTGTTTGATTGAATATGACTTAATCAACTGCGACATTACATAACTTACTGCGTAGCTGTGTTTATAAACAATTATACTGTATGGTCACACACTTGAAGATGTATAGTCACACTCAGTATACTGTATAGTCACAATCATTGTCTAGTAGAATCACGATGCTTGTACAATCATTATGTTGTATAGTCAGCCACTTGAAGATGTATAGTCACACTCATTGTGTTCTAGAATCACGCAGCTTGTACAATCATTATTATGTACAGTCACACACTTGAAGGTGTATAGTCATACTCAGTATGCTGTATAGTCACAGTAATTATGTTGTAGGATCATGCAAATTTACACTCGTTGTCTAACTGAACTAATGATTTGACTTTGACTGACTAATAGGCCGACCATAAATTTTTACTAAAGTTTCAGAGGAGCGCGCTTGCCTTTTGCAAGTCCTGTGAGGAAGCTGCCTCAACTGTAAAGGACATAACGATGAGGAACCTGGCAGTTCCAATTGAACACCTGATGTCTCAACAATTCTGGGAGGATCCTGATGTACTTATGTATGTCGACAAAGTTGTTTCGTTGGTCGACCGATTGAGGCAAACTACCCAGAACGCCCCCGTCTTTGATGTCGGTACACAACTTGAAAAGGGTGAGGGACAACGCAGTCCTGGTGTCTTCAAGCAGGTACGAATGGTGGTGGAAGACTTACGTGATACTGGTTACTTGGACGAGGAATTGGAAGACGTTGACCTCGGTGTAGGGGGCGAGGATCCTAGTGGGAGACCTCATGTTGAGAGTATAGGAGGGTACGAGGATGAGGGTAGTTTTGAAGGTGGCTTCGTATCACCGGATTTTTGTGAGGAAGAGGATCTCAGGGACGATTACGAGGAGGCTGATGAGGTTACGACTGAAGATACTCAGCCCTATAGTGAAGATCTCGATGAAGGCTGCGAGGTGCATGCATCGGTTGGCATGAGTCAGACTGCAGTGGTGTCTCTGCGGCGAGCGGGATGGGAGAACGCGGACGCACGGACGACTGTGGACGAGTTGGCTACAAAATCTGTCTCGCCAGCCACCGAAAAAGATGTCACCAATTACAACGGTGGGACATCGCCCTAGGAGAGCCAGACGGTAGTACTAGCTCTGCAGCAGGCGGGTTGGGACACGGCGGTGGTGCGCGCGACTGTGCTCGATGAGATAACGACCGTAGACCCGACGTCGACAAATGCGGGCAATGAAGTAAGTGCGAGCCTTGAGGTGGCGCTGCACAAGGCGGGGTGGGATGTAGCTGACGCTGTGAACGTTACCGCCGCAACTGTGGACGTCGTCGTGGAGGACATTGGGGGAAGCCGATGCGTGCACTGTTGCAAGTGAGCAAAGAACAACGTACGTTCCCAACGCTGGCGTTGTACATCATCCGTACATTTTCCACGCCGACGTGGCATTTGAGTGCATGGGAATCGTGCCGAAAAATTCGGGCTGCTCAATAGACTGTGGGTCTCCATAAAGGGGGCAGCCAGTCGTATCTCGATTCATGTGCTCTAATATAGTCATCTTCTCAGATGTCTTCAGCGTGCGGAAGTCGCCAAATTATGGACATGACATAGGTCCACCCCGACGCGGCCACGCGCGGGTTTGGGGCAACGAATGAATCTCATTTGAGATGGATCTCGAATTGAAATTTAAATCGAAGTAGGAGTCGCCACCAAACTTTGTGGGAGTTCGGGCCCGTTCGAAACCACTCTATGTTGTAGTGGGCCGTGCACAAAGTACGGCCCATTCCGATTTCAGAGTTTATTGGGTTCGTCCCTTATCATTGCGATACCGATACCGACATTATCGGTAATCGACTATTGAATGACTCTCGTATGCCAATGGATTCGGACATCCGGAAACCATGGTTCTGAGTAAGGGGTGAGGGTACGCGTTGGGAAGTTCGCAAAGAACACCCAACCCCGCCCGCACTTAGCGGCCTTTACTAAGATATCGTTCGTTTTTTGTGTATGCGCGTTAGTTCGACGGTTGAATGATATGCAAACAAGGCTTTTTTGACTAATCATGTGAATTATGTTTGATCTACGTCGTTTAATGCATGTTGAACTAAGTCAAAGTTATTTTAGCATGTGAGATTCGTTTTAGTAAAATAAAACAAAAAAAGATGTCAAAATAGAAACAAACGAGTTAGTAACGGTTTATAGAAAAGGTTAGAATGACATGAATGATATGAAGCAAAGTTTTGAAAAGGTTTGGACACGTGATAGACTTGACACGTGTTGACCAAAGTCGTTAAATTTTTTTTATCGAAGCTCGAATATGTTGAAGGTTCACGGATTTGTCGTGACAAAGGCCACTCGATCGAGTCATGGATGGACTCGACCGAGTGGACTTCGGGAAAAGCCTTATGTTCGGATTTTGAGATGCCACTCGGTCGAGTCATGACGAGACTCGATCGAGTGGTCCTCAAAAAAGCTTTAAGGTTCTGTTTTGGGGTGTCACTCGACCGAGTGCCCCCTGTTCGATTTGCAAATTTTGAAATTACTTTTAATTTCTGAAAACCGATAAATTCGTTAAGTCGTATAGAAATATGGCGTAATTTATACCCGACTTAAGATTTTCAAATCTCGTAAATATCTGATATTCGACTACGAAATCGATATCCGATATTTAGAGTGATTGCTAGAAAAAAAAAAGACGTTTTTTTAGAAATTGTTTTGAATTGAAATAAATCCCTCCACGTTGTATTGTCGTATTAGTCTTTTTAGGACTATGTGACAATTACTTCGGCATCAACAAGAAGAAGTTTTTGAAAACGGTTTTGTTTGATTGATTCCTTTAGATCCGATATTCAACTATAGAGTTGATATCGAATCCCTAGGGACGACTTGTTAGTGCTAATTATAGTAGTAGTAATAATATTAGAAACGAAACGGAACGACGACGACAAAGATGACGGACGAGAGAAGAAGAGGACAAAAAAAAATGTGAGAAGGGAAAGAGGAGAAGAGAGAAATAGGGATCTGAAACACCCTAAACCTACATGCTAAATTCGGTCTCGATAAAGAACTTGTAGTAACGGCGCTTGCGTAGGAGTAACGAGAATATAGGAGGAGCTAAGGTGTTATATGTGTGATTGAGAAATTTGTATGTGTTGTATGTGTGTAGATGTATGGATCGGAATTGAATTGTACCGGGAATTGTAACTGTTGTGTTGGATGTAGAAGATGTATGAATCGTATGTTGTAATTGTGTTGCGACACTACTAGAATAAGACCAAAAGGAATCATTAATAAGTCATCATTTAATTATAATCAATGATGTATTTGGTTAAAGAGATCATTTTTCCCAAATAAGTGGTCTCTTATCTATTAACAAAGACACCATTCGAAAGAAAATTAATTTCTAATCAAATTCAATCTAATACAAAGACACCATTTTCTAAAAAATGATTTCTAAGAAAATTCAACATAATACAAAGACACCATTTTTTTCAAATAAATGATTTCAAACCAAATAAAATTTATTATCAAAGACATCATTTGTGAGCAAAATGATTTCTAATCAAATTCAATCTAATTCAAAGACATCATTTTCTAAAAAAATGATTTCCAACAAAATTCAACATAATACAAAGACACCATTTTTTAAAATAAATGATTTCAAACTACATAAAATTTATTATTAAAGACATCATTTGTAAGCAAATGATTTCTAATTAACTTAACATTTTTTTTTCTTATTTTCCAAAGCCATAGGCAAATGATTTCGAAGTCACTCTCGGTATGATTTTTTTTTCTTATGCTTAAGCCTCTCTATCTGCGATAATACAGCAGCAGATTCAAACAAACACAAACACAACTACAGACAATTTCAATTCAATCTAACTTTAATCAAATCAATTTCTTACCTAAATTGATGCACCAAATCCGTCATCATCGACTTTAATGGCGACTCTTTCATCCTACCCTAATCAAAACCCTAACTTCGATCACCTCCCACCTCCGCCGTCATCACCACCATCACCGTCGTCGCCAACTCCGACTCCGGTTACCGCCATGTCGCACCAATCCGAAAACCTCTACTTCGACACTGCATCCAAAGCTCAAGAGAACGACGTCGTATCGAACTCTGACTTGTTGCTACTATAGATCCTCGGAATCAATTTCAGGAACCATAATTCCATCTCTGACTTCAGTTTGCTGCACCAGCATCTTCATTCGACATCTTCAATCGCTCGCTCGCTCCTCCGCCATCTCCATCTTCATTCTTGCAATCTCTTCATTCATGCAAAAGCCAACATCAATTGTTTTCCTAACCCTAACACACGGTCTGATTTCAATCGGTAATTTGTTTTCCTTCTATTTTTTTTTGTTTTCCTTCATTTTTTTTGTTTTCCTTTCAATTTCAATCGGTAATACTGATTTCGTGATTTTGGTTGGATTCAATTCGCGCGCGTTTTTTATGTGATTTTTGTTGATTTGTGTGTTGACGTGATGATCGATTTCGCTAGGGTTTCGTGCTCTTCGTTTTGACGTCTGAATGATTTGTGGAGTTCGTGATTTTCGTTTGGTTCTTGTGAATGTTTTTGTGTTTTGATTTGTTTTTCCGTTGGTTAGTTCTTGTGTCTCTACTCTCTAGTAGTTTGCAGACCCCCACATAGATCGATCACTCTGTTGAAACATGGACGCTTCTGTTAATGACAGTAATCTGCAGGATAGAGTAAGAGGGAAGCGAGTCGAATTAGTACGCACCTTCTCCTTTTGGAGAACAAGAAGCTGTGTATTGAGTTCTTCAAGTCGTTTCAAGGACAAATCGGTCTCGTCCACTGCCCCACTGTAAGGACATTCTGATGAACTCTTATGAATTTTATTCCCTATGTGGACAAATCGGTTTAGGTGTTGGGTTTTCTTTTAATTATTTTTTCTCAAGAACTCTCGATTTTGATGTTGGGAGTTCGATTCCCATAATCCCATTGCCCTGAAAAATAGCCTCGTTGGTATTTGTTCATCGACTACTACATGTGATCAACCGATGTCTCAAATGTTACTACTTACTCGGTACTATTTTGTCATCAACGAATGTCTGCAATGTTATTTGTTCATCAACTGCCACAGGTTATATTGGACGAGGCAATTGCAAAACTTTCACCTGACTATTTCTGGTTGGGAGGCGGAGAGGTATACTTGAAGATGGGAATCAGGACATCAGAATTCATTCAATTCACAAATCCCTTCATTTTCAGTTGTAGTAGCTCGTCTTCAGATTTTTTGACTTTTATCCTGCTGATATCGCCACCTGAAGCTTTCTACCGAAAATTTGAAATTGCGCTTGTGCATCATAGGAGCAAGTAATCGAGCTACATGAAACCGAATGTGTCATTAAGGTATTGACTCATCAACTAATGCTCTACCATTTTTTTAGCAATTAGTCGTTTAGAAGATGGTCTCACATATTTGAAGCGTAAGAATACACATTTATACTCGCTCCTCTCTGATTTCCCTCATTTCTGGTATTCCTATTTCCAATCCACATCCACCCTTTTCTTTCTTTGTATCATAATAAAAAAAATGAAAGAGCAAGTATTGGATTATACGTTGGTACCCCTGGGGTTATGTATCACGTTGTTAATGTTATTAATATGCAATTAGAGAGTAGCAATTCGTTTGAGTGTTTGGTTTATAGTTTATACACTCCATGCTTCTTAGTATTAATACTCCATATAATGTTTTCCAAGTATATGAGCCTAATGTGGATTTTTTTGTGAAGTATGTTAGAGATGTACCGAAATTGTATACACAAGAAATGATTGACGAGCTACGAGAGATGTGGATTACGTTTGTTCTCAAGCACAAAGAAGTAGAAGATGAGGATGATTGATTGCAAAGTGAATACTCATTTTTTTGAAGCATATACGTCTTGGCATATATGAAATGGTTACACATCTTGGCGCGCGCGCGCGCACACACACACACACACATATATATATATATTTATATACATACTCGTGCCATGTTATTTGAAGTATATGTTATTTTTTGACACATCTTGCCATATTTTTGGGCCTATTTATGTTTACAAGTTAAGTGAACACTAACTTTTTTGGGATAGTTTGCGCTTCTAATGTAATTATGAATTATTTCAGGATATATATCTATATATATGGGATATTTTGTGGAATTCCGTCTCTTGTTTTGTTGATACTTGAAAAGGAGTAGATTGTATTGTAATAGTTGAGCTATATATCTAAATATTAAGGGAAAGAAATCATTTAAATGGTAATGGTAATACATAATTAAAAAATTAATTAAAGAGACTAATTTTATATATTAATTGTAATGGAAGTAAAGAAATCGTTCAAGAGTATTAAATGGTTTCTTAAGTTAGTAGGCAAAGAAACCATTTAAGTGTGGTCTATGGTTTATTAAGGGAAAACAAAGAAATCATTTAAGTGCAGTACATGGTTTATTAAGGGTAAGCAAAGAAATCATTTAAGTGCAGTACATGGTTTATTAAGTTTATATAAGAAACCATTTATCTCTCTTAGAAGGTGTCTTTCTCATGCACAAAAAAAACCATTTATCTCTTAAAATTGGTCTAACGCATAAGCAGAGAAACCATTTTCCTCACATGGTTTCTTACCCTAAGACACCTTTGACCTGGAGATCATCTCCAAAATGGTGTCTTAGGGCATTTCAAGATGATTTCTTTGCCATCGTTTCTAGTAGTGCGAGGGTGGAGTATTTATAGCATGGGATACCCCCACTCGGGATTGGAGATTCCTAGTATTTGGATAGGAAAGCGGTTTCTTGCCAAGGAAGAAAGCAACGGTCGGGAGGAAGTATGATTCCGCTTGTTGATAGGAGAAGTTGCTTAAAGATGAAGAAACTCCCAGTTTTGGTTGAAAAAGAGGCCACTCGATCGAGTGGTTCATGGCACTCGATTGAGTGCCTGGTCTAAACTCAAATCTGATTGTTTTTTGTGAGCCCCCTCGACCGAGTGAGCCACTCCACTCGATCGAGTGGAGCTGGACGGGTGATATAACTCTTCAAAAGAATTTTTTTATCTCTTACGGAATTGTTTATTATTTTTTGTAGCTGATTTTTGTGAGGAATTGGACTTCTAATTGGATTTTTTGAATATCGCGTGACAGATTTTCTATCTCGGAAATGTCATTGACCGGGGTTTGACCCGGTCGCCAAAAGACGGTTTTGCCCTTGGTCTCGGTTTTGACCCAAATTAGTCTCATTTGACTGGAAACGACCCACTAGGCCTGAATTTGAGGTTGGTTTGTGAGATTTTACTCTGTTAAAAGCTCACACCAATTACTATTGATTCCGAGTCCAAAAATCGAGCGTATTAAGTCATGTTTACGTCCCATCATCATCGGATGTTCTTTGGAAACTGCTATAGACACCTGGCGGTCAAAATGTGGGTGTCTACAGAGCCCCCACTCTGACTGAGGCTTGGACAAGGCAAAAGTTAGAGTAGCTACCAGGCCAATCAAGGATTAAGACCTGGCAGACTTCCGGTCGGGTCGTTTATAGTCCATTAGACTTGCGTAAAATGGCTCGCCAGCCATAAGATAGAAATCGTACCTGAGTTGATGCTAATAGCTCCGTGGGGACTTGCGTAAGAAGCCTAGGGTGTGCCCGTTTGCAGACACATCTCATCTTGGAGCTACGCGGGAGCTTGCCTAGGAAGCTATGGGCGTGTCCGTTTGCAAACACATCTCGTGTTTTCCGCTGGGGAGTTTTAAAGAGTTGTATAAGCTTGCTTCTGAAGTCTCGGGTGTACCAGTATGCTGACACATAGCAATTCATATGTAACATTTAGGCGAAACACCGACTCATGTTGGGGAAGTGATTTGAAAATTTCGAATTTTTGGAAGAAAATGAGTTTTTGAAAATGTTAAAAATTTGGACTCGGCTAAAAAATAGGAATACTCGGGATGACTCGATTCCTGTATCAGATTCTGAATCAGATTCCTAAAGTCCTTAGGTTATGCCTGTATGCCTATGTGAACTAGGAGATATGATAAGAATCGCTATTCCTGAGGCAATTAGGAAAAGATTCTCTCTATTATAAATAGAGGGCTCTTGCTTTTAATTTTCATATTCAAACCCAAATCTTCTCTTTTTTTCTTAAAATCCTTTAGACTTTAAAAAAATTATGCTATGGGTATCAAACACTTGACCGCGATGCTTCAGGCGTGGGCCCAATATTTTAGGGATGAAGACAAATTTCAGCTGGCTCAAATGGGAATTACTGTTTTATTTCCGCTTCAACGACTTAGGGTAGATTCACACTTTCTGGATGCTTGCCTATCCTTTTGGGATACTACTCACCATGTTTTTGCATTTCCTCGAGAAGAAATATGTCCCCTTCCCGAAGAAATTGCGGCTATCGCCGGCCGGTGCCCTAATGCTCGTCCTGCTATTCCCCCGTTTTATCCTGATCCAAGGAGGAGATTAAGGAACTTTCTTTGTTTGTCACACGCTGAGACAACCCGTATGGTGAAGGGAGATTCTGTTTCCTAATTTGATCTAGCCGATAAATTGATGAATTCTAGCGGCGTAAGAGTTACTCCCACCCATAGGCGCAGGGCTTTCGCTTTTTGCATGCTACACCGATATGTCTTTGAAGGATGCATGGAGGCTGATTCGTGCTTGGGTCAAATTAGGCTGATAGGCATAGTTGACCAGATGGAGACGGGTCACAGCCCGGCTTGGCTGACAACTGGGGAGATTATTATGGGCCTTGATGCTAGAAGACTTGACCCGGATCGGCAATTGACGGGAAGTACCCCTCTTTTGCAGGTATTGGATTGCGTTTTTTTTTTCTTTTTTTGACGTACAGAGGCTACTCGATCGAGTGGACCTGTCACTCGATCGAGTGACCTCGATAAAAAACCTCCTGTTTGTTTCCAGTCGAGGCACTCGATCGAGTCAGACATGACACTCGATCGAGTGCTTGCCCGCGGACAGATTCTTACTCACATAAATTCGTTTCTTCTTTTTGTCAGATCTGGTTATCCGAGCGCTTGTTGATCATAGAGCCCCCGGTGAGCATATCCAAATATCGTAGCTGCCTGATTAGTTCAAGGAAACGGCGAATAAGCTCGAGCCATCACATAAACCGAACTTATTGGGACGAAGAACTAAAATTCCATGGTGGGCCCTTGATTAGATGGACCGTTATTTGGTGGTTCCTCTCGAAATTAACAGGGTTAGCTAAGAGAGACAAAGCCCGCTACTTGGTAATCCTGTCTTTGGATTGGATTGTTCATATCTACCCGGACCGCATCCTGAGGCAGTTCGGTTCGTTTAAACAGATTCCTGAGACTGAAGCAATCATTAGCGTTTCGCTCCAATTGACGGACGCTATGTGTGACACGTGGCAACAACGTTTGTTTACCCGTGCCATATGGACTATACCTCGTCCTTGCCAAACCGTTTGGGTTTCGGAGTCATATCGAAAATGGGCTTCCAAAGAATCTGAAGAGGCTTGTAAAGCTTTGAAGACTGACGAGGCTTTTGACTTGGTCCGTCGGGAAACATTGAAAGATAATAGGGGGTTCTTTGATGAAGGAGAAACTCCCGCTACCCTTGTCCGACTGGAGTCGGGTCTTAAGTAAAAAACTAAGAATCGAGTTAAAGAGACTGGTGCTAGTGACTCACGGGGACGGGTAAGCCCCCAGACTGATTTGGCGAAAAGACCTCGACCGAGACTAGCAGCCCGAGACAGATTTGGCCGACGAGACCGGTTACCAGAAAAGGTGAGGGCCCGACTAGGACCGACTGAGGTGACTGAGGACTCGAGTTCGAGGAAACGAGTCTGGGCTAAGGAGGTTCCCTTGGTGATTCGGGAGCGCTCACCTCCACGTCGTCGCCAGTGGACGGAAAAAGAAGCTAAAGACAAGGGAAAGGGCAAGATGGCCTAAATGCCGAGCCCCTAGTTTTTATTATTTAAGTATTATTACTATTTATTTTAGTGTCGTATGTTTTTTTTTTGAATTTGTTTTTGCAATTTCTAATTTTCCGAGTTTAACGGATTCTTTTTGGAAATAAATAAAGGAAGTTTATTACAAAAAACCCGTTCATGTTTCTTTTTTCTCGATTGCAGTGGTTGTGCCCTTTTGAGGGGCTGCCTACGTATCCACAATTAATGGAATCAAACCAAACGTAGTTCATATTTTTTTAGTAATTTGCAATCTTGAAATACACCAAGACTATGGTTCGAGATGTTTATAGTAGTAAAATAAATAATTCTAGCTTTTGACTTGCTTTTGAAAGTTTATTTTAAGAAATGATTTTAATAAACTTTTTGCAAATGACATTGAGAAAGGGCTTAAGGGTAGTAACGCTTTAGCTGGTCCAGGTGGGTTGGGTTGACAAACTCGTTCCCGTCCAGGCCCGCCAGCATCACAGCTCCGCCTGATAGAATCTTCTTTACCAAATATGGCCTGGCCCAATTGGGTTTGAATTTTCTTCTTGGGTCTACTGGTAATAAGGCTCGAACAGACTTGAGAACCAAATCCCCTTCTTTAATGTTTCTGGGCCTCACCCTTTTGTTGAAGGCCCGTTGAATCCTTTTTTGATATATCTGTATGTTATTGAGGGCACAAGATCGCCGTTCGTCTAACAGGACTAGCGAGTCATATCGGGCTCGAACCCAATCAGCTTCAGGTACTTGACTTTCTAGTAGAATCCGGAGAGACGACACCTCTAACTCGACCGGCTGGACCGCTTCCATTCCGTATGTTAGGTAATACGGTGTTGCGCCGGTTGCTGTACGGATTGACATCCGGTATCCCCATAGTTCAAAGGGTATTTTATCGGGCCATTCCCGGTAATTATCAGCCATCTTTTTGAGTATGGTGACAATCGTTTTATTAGCCGCTTCTACCGCTCCGTTTTTTTGGGGTCGGTAGGGAGAAGATGTATGCCTTTGAATTTTATACTTAGTTAGCAGGGCTGCCGTTTCGGCTTGAAAATGGGTCTCGTGGTCACTGATAAATTCGTGCGGGATCCCGTACCGACATATGATCTTATTTTGGATGAACTTGGCGACCTGCTTGGCGTTGAGAATGCTATAAGACTCAGCTTCGACCCATTTGGTGAAATAGTCGATAGCTACCAAAATGAAGCAGTGTCCACCGGTTCCCGAAGGATTTATCTTTCCGACTATGTCGATTCCCCACGTTGAAAATGGCCAAGGTGACGTCATGGTATACAACAGGGATGGCGGCATATGCTGTATATTGGCAAAGATTCGACAGTTATGACAATGCTTAACATATAGCAGGTAGTCGGTTTCCATGCTATTCTAGTAATATCCGAGCCTCATGATTTTTTGGACTGGCATCTGGGGATTCATGTGTGGACCGCACTCGCTATCGTGTAGTTCAGCCATAACCTTTTCAGCTTTAGTTTTATCGATACACAGGAGAAGAGCCCATTGGGCTGTCTTTTTGTAAAGTTGCCCGTCGTCGGTACAGATGAACAGGGTTGCTAACCTTCGCAAGGCTCTCTTGGCAAGATTGTGGGTTCCGGGAGGATATTCCCCGGTCCTCAGGTATGTTAGGATAGCTTTATACCCATGGCTCGCGATCAGGTATCTCGACATCTTCAATGTCGTGGATGTATGCCGGCTAAGACCGTCTTTCGACACAAATTGGCATACTGGTCAAGTGATCAGGAATATTCAATAAAGATGCCAATTTTGAGAGTGCATCTGCAAAATGATTTTCTTCCCGAGGTTAGTATATATACTCTACCTTTTGGAATTGTTTCTCGAGACCCCACTTACTTGTGCCTAGTAGGCCACGAGATTAGCATTCCGAGTCCTCCATTTTTGAAGCGATAGATTAATGACCAGAGACGAATCACCGTGTACTCGGAGGTTCGTGACCCCTAAGTCGGCGGCGGCTCGTAGCCCGTGGATACATGCTTCGTACTCAGCAACATTATTAGTAACGTCAAAGTCTAGTTTGATAGAAAGCGGAGTATGTTCTCCTTTTCGTGAGATTAGAAGATTCCCGACTCCGAATCCTCGGACATTAGATGCTCCGTCGAAGTATAAATCCCATGTTTCGGTATCGATATGGAAAATATATTCATCTAGGAAGGACCAAGTGTCGGTGTGTCCTTCTTCAATCACGAGACTATCGGCGAGAAACTCGGCTACTATCCGGCCTTTAATGGCATTCAGAGGTACGAACTTTAGGTCGAATTCTGCTAACATTAGGGTCCATCTTGACATTCTGCCATTGAGGATAGACTTGTCGAAGAGGTACTTGATTGGATCCATCTTAGATAGTACCTGCACCTCATAGCCGAGCATATAATGTCGAAGCTTCTTCGTGGCCCAAACCAGAGCTAAACATGTCTTTTCGAGCATGGTGTATTTGCATTCATACTCTAAAAACTTCTTGCTGATGTAGTAGATAGCTCGTTCTTCGGAGTTGACTGTTTGAGCTAGCGTAGCCCCCATGGCTGTCTCGTTCGTTGTAACGTATAATGATAGACGCAAACCGGTTTGAGGCGGCATCAAGACTGGTGGTGCGGATAAGATTTCCTTAATTCTATCGAAGGCCATCTGACATTTGTCATCCCACAATATTCGTTCTCCTATTTTAATTTTCTTGAAAATCGGTTCACATACCATGGTTAATTTTGAAATGAATCTGCTGATGTACTGGACCTTCCCGAGAAACCCTGTTATTTCTTTTTCGGTTTTAGGAGGTTGCATCTCGGTGATGGCTTTGATTTTAGCTGGATCGACCTCGATGCCATGTTGGCTAACGATATGAACCAGTAATTTGCCGGATGTTACCCCGAAACTGCACTTTTGAGGGTTTAACCTCATGTTGTACTTGCGTAATCGGGTGAAGAATTTCCTTAGGGTGGTGATGTGACCGTCCCTAATTTTAGATTTGACGATCATGTCGTCTACGTAAACTTCCACTTCTTTATGCATCATGTCATGTAATAAAGTTGTGGCGGTTCGTTGATATGTGGCACCGGCGTTTATAAGACCGAATGACATGACTGTATCGTAGTAAGTACCCCAAGGTGTAATAAAGGTGGTCTTACACCTATCTTCTTCTGCCATTATCTCATTGTATCCGGCATACCCTTCCATAAATGATAGAAGGGCATGATCAGCTGTGTTATCCACCAGTATGTCGATGTGTGGTAATGGAAAATCGTCCTTCAGGCTCGCCTTGTTAAGATCCCTAGAATCTACACAAAATCGCACCTTACCATCCTTTTTAGGAACCGGCACGATGTTTGCAATTCAATCCGGATATTCGGATACCTGTATGAAGCCAGCTTTGAATTGTTTGTCGACTTCCTCCTTGACCTTAAGGGACCATTCGGGCCTCATGCGGCGGAGTTTCTGCTTAACTGGCTTGAATCCATCTTTGATCGGTATATGATGCTCGGCTATTTCGCGGTCTATCCCCGGCATGTCCTTGTGGGACCATGCGAAGACGTCTTTGAATTCTTGGAGGAGGTTCGTGAATTGTTGTTTCTCCTCGGGATCTAAAGATAACACTATCCTAAGTATCTGAGGCTCTAAGGTTGTTCCCACATTAATGGACTCGGTTTCTTCGATTACCGGGTTCCGGGATTCCTTTTGCTCTAGTTGCTCGATCATATGTGGAGGCAGGGATACCTGTTCATCGGGTTTCTCAATGTCATTGCATAAAACTTTTTTGAAATTGAAAGTATTTTGAAAATGAGACAAGTCGTAAGTAGAACGGTTGTTATTATTGCTCATAAAGTTAGAGAAAATCTCGAAAAGAGCCGCCATCTGATCGTTGGTCAGTGGCGGGATAGGTATGGCACTCGGGACAGACCCCGGAGTACCAGGAATAGCTAAAGGAAGAGGGGGAGTTACAGGAGTGACTCTAGCAGCACACTAACTAGACTCAATTTTAGACTCTGACTCGGACTCCGACTCGGACTCAGACTCAGACTCGAGCATTTCTCCTTCTCCAGTGATCAGCTTGTAAGTCCTTCCTTGACTGTCAGTCTATTTGACAGTCTTCCTCCAGGCTCTTTTTCCCGTCTCAGATCCTCCGTCCGAGATTAGCTTCGTCGGGTCGAACCTGTTGCTACAAAGAATGAGGTTGACCAGGCCTTTCTTGGGTGCTAGGGCCGCTATTTCTTCTCCAAAAAGCAGTCCTAGCGTGGGCACAACAGTGCTAGCATCTTCAGACTGGATAAGGGCAAAGATATCATCTGGTATGAAGTTGCAGTCCTGGGCCAAGTGGGTCCCAGGGTGCATGGTGTTGGGCCGGTATAGGTCCATTTGGATAGGCCCAAATACTGGAGTAACAAAAGTAACAATGTTAGTTCCGGTTTGGCCCATATTTTCTGGGGTTATGGTGTACCCTAGCCCGGCTTGAGACCTTCCGTCGTCTAGGACTTCGATAATCATTCCTGCGGGAAGATCCGGCCTTGAAGTAACCCCCGGTAGATTACAAGATACCCCAGATTTTGTAACATCCTATCGATGCTAGCTGTGAAGTAGGGTCGGAAGAGATACTCGTCTTCAATCATTCCTATGAAATCGAATCCCCAGAGATCCGTGCGGCTCGATGTGTTACAGTTAGCCACAGTCATAGGTGTTTCATCCAAGGTGATGACGCTATCGTGCAAAGGAAACTTAATTTTCCGGTGTAGGGTAGAGGATACCGCCTTGACGGCGTGGATCCATGGTTTTCCTAGAAGGAGGTTGAAGGAAGAGGTGACATCAATCAGCTAAAATTCCATCTCCTTTTCTACTGGACCGGTTATGATGGTTAGTTTCACGGCCCCAGCTACTGATATTGGGCTTTCGTCGAAAGCCTGGATGGTCTGAGCTGTTGGAATGTAGTTGGCCTCGATAATGCCGAGGGCTTTTGCGGTCCTCAAGGGGAGGATGTTGACTGCGGACCCATCGTCGATTAGGGTCATCGGGAGGTATTTTCCACGGCAGATCACCGTGATGTAGAGGGCCATATTGTAGGTAGGCCCGAATGATGGTAGATCAGCGTTGGAGAAGGTAATTAGTGGGCCTTCTTCCTTAGCTTTGCCTTTTAGATGAGGTAGGACCGTGGCTACCATTTCAGCTGGAGTAGCCAAGGAGTCGATCTTGACTTGATCGAGGGCCTTAGTAAGTGCCTCTCGATGTTGTTGTGAGCTAACTAAGAGTTTCCATATAGAGAGGTCAACCCGAGTTTTCTTTAGTTGCTTCACGAGAGCTTTTTCGGTGGTTGGCTCTTCGGGGGCAGCCTCCACCCTAGCTGGTTCGGCGATGATAGGAACGTCCCTAAGATGATTACTGGCTAAGGCCTTGGACTTAACCTTCTGGATCTCCTCAGGAGTGATGGGGACAACTTCCCCTTTGGTGAGGTAGACGTCGTCTTCATCGTCACACCAAATCCCGTTTATTTGTGGGATGAAGGGAGAAATGAGGTGCAAGCAATCAACTACTTCTCCGGAGAAAATGGCGTGGATAGCTAAAGGACTGTCCTTATTATTGGGCTTGCCTCCGGGCAAGGGGATCTTACCATTTTCGATGAGATCCTGAATCAAATGCTTAAGCTTCCGACATTTCTCGGTGTCATGCCCATTGCCTCTGTGGTATTGGCAATAGGCCTGGATGTCGTAGGCCTTAGAGCGACACTCGACTAGGACTTCGGGCGTTGGGCCTATCGGTTGGATCAGGTCTTTTGATGACAGCCTTTGTAAGGCATGTGTATAGGTGGTGCCTATGTCGGTGAATCCCTGTGGTGTGGTATTCCTCTTGGACGGGGTATCAAGTAGATTGACCTCGTCGAAAATGCTGCGAGTAGCAGCTGCAGTTGTGGGCTTGCTTGTGGATGAGCTGGCCTCTTGATAACCTTTGGTAGAGGCCTTAGTAAGGCTCTCTAATCTCTAATCTATAATCATCTTCAATCCTCGTCCCCATTTCGGTTAAGGTGGCGAAGTTGGGTATGATCGCGTACCGGAGATGGACCCGGTAAGAGGGGAGGAGATTTTTCACGAAGGCCTCCACTAAGACTTTTTCACTGGGCTTATCGACCAGCTTGACACTCTCGGCCCTCCATCGTTGAAGGTATTTTTTAAATCCTTCCTTGGGTTCCTGGGCCATGACCTCCAGGGTGCGCATCGTGATCTCGATTTCGGTGTTATCGGCATAGTTCCGAGCAAATTTCGTTGCCACGTCATCCCAAGTCTTGTACTTCTTGGGGTCAAGCCTGTAGTACCGGGCTTTTGGATGCTTCTCGAGAGAAGAAGCAAAAAGATGCTTGAACATGGTCGATTTCACCTCCTTAACTGCCATGAGTTCCTTAAAAGCCCGGATGTGGTGGACCGGGTCTTCAGTACCCTCGAACATTGGGATGCCCGTAAGGTTGAGGTTGGCGGGTAGTTCGTCATTCAAGGGCGAACAAATGCGAGCATTCTCCGTGTGGATCGAGTTGTTGGTCGATAAGTGGACATGTTCCTTCAGCTTGCGGACTGCACCAGCTAATTCGGCCAAGGGCCCGGTAGTCTCTGTGTTACCACTAGGAGTTCCTTGTTCCACGACGCTTACACGAGTAACGATGGCTATCTGGTCTTCCTTCATTGCCGTGATAATAGTCTCCAATTTGGTCAACGAGGCCTTCAACTCATCTATGGCTGCTTGCGTCATGGTTTGGGTGAAGGGTGGCCTGTCTGTAAGAATACCGCGTAATCAGAAATGGATCCAAACCCTAGAACCAAATAGTGCATCCCGAGCAAGGAAAAGACTAGACGAGAAAAAGACTGAAAACCGACTCCTAGACGGGTGACTCGTACAAGGTGGACCTCCCTTAGGATTCGACGTGTGGGCCGAGTTCTGTTTGAAAGAGGGTGATAAGTGTGTTTTGTAGTGCTTATTTGTTGTGTTTGCTCCCGGTTTCTCTTGTGAAATCGCTCTTTGGAGCGGTTTCTTGGCTACTTACGCTTCTTCTAGTTCATTTTAGGTTCCTAAGACCATTCTTGGAGAGGTGGAACGATTCCGAGTCGTTTCCGACACATTTGGAGCCAACGAAGAGAAGCGACGATCACTCGGTAGCTTAGACTCGATCCCGAGACCTTGGGACCCATTCCCGAGCCCCTTAGACTCGATCCCGAGCACGGAGAATCGATGAGAAGCCTATGAATAGCAAATAGGGACCTTTATGATCATAATGGAGGCCTACAAGACCCTTCTCGTGCAGGAAGGGTAGCCTTCTCGGTAGCATTATGAATGTTTTGTTGCTTGTGTTGATTCCTCTTGTTATGGTTAGGGTTAGTTTCATTATGTGTGAATAGACTTATTGTGGGGTTAGTAGGGGGATTAAGTGTGGATTATGGGTAATTAGGGTTTGATTGAGGGTAAAGGTGAACTCTTTGTTACTAGTCACATATTGAGCACACTATGTGTTTGTTGAATTGCTTGTTTGAGTAGTAGTGGCCATGCCCCTCATGCTTGTCCTCCTCTTCCCATTGTGTGATTGATTTGTGGTTGAATCCTTGTGTATTGGGTAACATCTTGCATGAGTATTCGGGTCTTGTCTTAGACACGAGAGTGCGGACATTGGCTTTGACGCGAGAGCGCGGACCGACCTTAGAAACTACGTGAAACCTATACCCCTTGATTACCCAACTATCCTACTACACTTATGAACCCAAACTAACCCTACTCCTTTCCATATTTGATTTACCCGTCTTGCTAGTAATTATTCTTCTAGTTTATTGTTTCAATTTAGCTTTAGTTAATTCATTAGTTCTTGTTATACCTAGTCTATTGATAGTCATAGTTCCTTTCTCTTGTCATCATTCTAGTTTGTTCTTCCTTGTCATTTCTCTTCCTCTTTGTGTTGTTTTGGTAGCCTAACAATGTTTTTAGGTAGACCATAGTCTAGACACCCTCTACCGTCCCTGTGGACTCGACCCAACTTACCCTAGCTACGTGTTAGGTTTAGTTGGCATTATTTGATCGGTAGGACCCATGGCAAATCTCTACCATCAGAGGGTCCACGTGAGATATTCCCCAGACTTTGGACTCGAAAGTGTAAATGGGCCCGCCTTTGTAGGAGTACGTCCTAAGTAGGTGGGTCGCGCCTTGACAAGTAAGGCTGACTGGGATAGGGAGGAAACCCGTGATGTAGGATCGACGGAGTTTCGACGCTAGAGACTTTGACAACTTATGACAAGACCCGACACTACTAAATACGGGAAGTCCTAGAAGAGGAAAGTTTTGAAAAGGGATATTTGGGCTTAGAAAGATCCGAAAAAGTCGAACGGACGGCCTAATTTTTTGAAAATCGGCAAAAGGGCCATGGGGCTGTGATTTTTGAAGTTTTGAAAATGTTTGGGCAGCATACCGGCTAAAAATAAGCTATTTTGAGTAAAATCATAAGTCCTAAATTCGGTAGCTTTCTGGATTTTGAAAAATGGATAAATTTGAAAATATGCAAATTTTGAAATAACGGTTTTTTGAAAAAGATGACATGTAGGTCAAGCAGCACGTAGTCACGGAAGCAGTTTAATGACACCATGTATGCTCTTAAACTAAGTCTCGGTCGGTCAAAATAGGGTCTATACCAACAACGACGGCTTTCTCGCAAATCAGGACGGACTTCCTAAGCCGAATTGGACTTAGAACATGCCGTAAAACTCATGCGAGTTTCGCCATCGAAGTCTTTAGTGCCCTAATTAAGAATGCACCGCGGTATAGTTGGACGTCGGTCACAAGTAACCGGCCCGGGAAAAATTTGGGTTATGCATGAACCATTGAACTAAAATGCGTACATTACTAATCGAACGATTTCTTTTCGAGTCTCACCTTAGGAACCCTGATGACTAGTGGTACATCAGGAATCCCCAGCGGAGTCGCCAAATTGTGAACATGACATAGGTCCACCCCAACGCGGCCACACGCGGGTTTGGGGCAACGAATGAATCTCATGTGAGATGGATCTCGAATAGAAATTTAAATTGAAGTAGGAGTCGCCACCGAACTTTGTGAGAGTTCGGGCCCGTTCGAACCCACTCTATGACGTAGTGGGCCGTGCACAAAGTACAACCCATTCCGATTTCAGAGTTTATTGGGTTCGTCCCTTATCATTGCGATACCGATACCGACATTATCGGTAATCGAGTATTGAATGACTCTCGTATGCCAATGGATTCGGACATCCAGAAACCATGGTTCTAAGTAAGGGGTGAGGGTACGTGTTGGGAAGTTCACAAAGAACACCCAACCCCGCCCGCACTTAGCGGCCTTTACTAAGATATCGTTCGTTTTTGGTGTACGCGCGTTAGTTCGACGGTTGAATGATATGCAAACAAGGCTTTTTTGGACTAAACATGTGAATTATGTTTGATCTAGGTCGTTTAATGCATGTTGAACTAAGTTGAAGTTGTTTTAGCATGTGAGATTCGTTTTAGTACAATAAAACAAAAAAAGATGCCAAAATATAAACAAACGAGTTAGTAACGGTTTATAGAAAAGGTTAGAATGACATGAATGATATGAAGCAAGGTTTTGAAAAGGTTTGCACACGTGATAGACTTGACACGTGTTGACCGAAGTCGTTAAAAAAAGTTTATCGAAGCTCGAAATATGTTGAAGGTTCACGAATTTGTCGTGACAAAGGCCACTCGATCGAGTCATGGATGGACTCGACCGAGTGGACTTTGGGAAAAGCCTTCTGTTCAGATTTTGAGATGCCACTCGATTGAGTGGTCCTCAAAAAGGCTTTCTGGTTCTGTTTTGGGGTGTCACTCGACCGAGTGGCTACGACACTCGATCGAGTGCCCCCTGTTCGATTTGCAAATTTCGAAACTACTTTTAATTTTTGAAAACCGATAAATTCGTTAAGTCGTGTAGAAATATGGCGTAATTTATACCCGACTTAAGATTTACAAATCTCGTAAATATATGATATTCGACTACGAAATCGATATCCGATATTTAGAGTGATTGCTAGAAAAAAAGACGTTTTTTAGAAATTGTTTTGAGTTGAAATAAATCCCTCAGCATTGTATTGTCGTATTAGTCTTTTTAGGACTATGTGACAATTACTTCGGCATCAACGAGAAGAAGTTTTTTGAAAACGGTTTTGTTTGATTGATTCCTTTAGATCCGATATATGACTATAGAATTGATATCGAATCCCTAGGGACGACTTGTTATTGCTAATTATAGTAGTAGTAATAATATTAGAAACGAAACGGAACGACGACGACAAAGACGACGGACGAGAAAAGAAGAGGACAAAAAAAATGTGAGAATGGAAAGAGGAGAAGAAAGAAATAGGGATCTGAAACACCCTCAACCTACATGCTAAATTCGGTGTCGATTAAGAACTCGTAGTAACGACGCTTGCGTAGGAGTAATGAGAATATAGGAGAAGTTAAGGTGTTTTACTTTTGGTATAGTTTGCCTAAGGTTTGCTAGAGATTTGAGTGTGATTGAGAAATTTGTATGTGTTGTATGTGTGTAGATGTATGGAATTGAATTGTATCGCGAATTGTAACTGTTGTGTTGGATGTAGAAGATGTATGAATCGTATGTTGTAATTGTGTTGCGAAGGTGGGGTATTTATAGGATGGGATACCCCCACTCGGGATAGGAGATTCCTAGTATTTGGATAGGAAAGCGGTTTCTTGCCAAGGAAGAAAGCAACGGTTGGGAGGAAGTATGATTCTGCTTGTGGATAGGAGAAGTTCCTTAAGGAGGAAGAAACTCCCGGTTTTGGCTGAAAAAGAGGCCACTCGATCGAGTGGTTCATGGCACTCGATCGAGTGCCTGGTCTAAACTGGAATCTGACTGCTTTTTATGAGCCCACTCGACCGAGTGAGCCACTCCACTCGATCGAGTGAAGCTGGACGGGTGATATAACTCTTCAAAAGAAATTTTTTTATCTCTTACGGAATTGTTTATTATTTTTTGTAGCTGATTTTTGTGAGGAATTGGACTTCTAATTGGATTTTTTGAATATCGCGTGACAGATTTTTGTCCCGGAAATGTCTTAGACCCGGGTTTGACCCGGTCGCCAAAAAACGGTTTTGCCCTTGGTCTCGATTTTGACCCAAATTAGTCTCATTTGACTGGAAACGACCAACTGGGCCTGAATTTGAGGTCGGTTTTGTGAGATTTTACTCCGTTAAAAGCTCGTGCCAATTACTATTGATTCCGAGTCCAAAAATCGAGCGTATTAAGTCTTGTCTACGTCCGATCATCATCGGGTGTTCTTTGGAAACTGCTATAGACACCTGGCGGTCAAAATCTGGGTGTGTACAGATAGACTACATCTTCGACCGATCAACTGACCATTTTAAAGGGTACGTAGTAATTGTGCTGTTCATGTATTTTGGAATACATGTCGTTTTATATTTTAGTTATTGTGCTGTTCATCGAGACTTTGTTTGATCTACAGTGAAGCATTTGTCGAGTACACAACGTATGACGGTATATTGAGGGACGACATGCAGTCGCTTGAGTCCAACCTGCAGGTGACAAATAACGTCATTAACTGCTAGTGTAGGCTACTGAACCAGCTGATGTGCAAAAAATCTGCAGCACGCATAACCAGTAGATGTTTCTTCTCTCTTGGACATACGGTACGTTCACACTCCAAAAATCAGCAGCTCCAAATGTTTTTTCAAAAAGTCACACACTTTATGTTGTATAGCCACACATTTTATGTTGTATGGTCACAGGCTTAAGGTTGTACAGTTACACACTTTTTGGTGTACAGTCACACACTTTAAGGTGTATGGTCACACACTTGAAAGTTGTATAGTCACAAACCTTAGGTTGTATAGTCACACACTTTGTGATGTACAGTCACACACTTTAAGGTGTATAATCACACACTTTAAGGTGTATAGTCACACACTATCAGATGTATAGTCACACGCTTTGTGGTGTACAGCCACACACTATGAGGTGTATATTCACTAACTACTTGTATTAACATCGGTGCATGTGAGAAGGCGCCCATGCTGGAATTGTGGAACAAAAAAGATGAGGGCTTGAATTTGGACGAATAGATATTCTACGTGTGGGACGAGTGGACGAGAAACAATTTCTACGAATTTACTCTGGACTCAGACATGGTATTACTCTGCATAACGTCACATATAATGTTCGTTAGTAGCGGTTATCAGAATAATTTTCTGACACATTGGTTACAGGTGTTCGTCCCGGTTTTATCTGAGGAAAAAGACTACTACAGTTGCGCCTGCATAACATTCTAATTGGAACAAGTTGAGTATCTTGACAACAAGTTGTACGATGACAATTTGATAAGTTGCCTTACTGTGGCATTGCTCGTATAGCGGTAAGACCCACAAATGTCACTCGACTCTTTTACGTGGCATATTGACTATTTTTGAATCAATTTTGTGACTGTGACTGTATTCAACAACTTATCCTGGTTCGATTTATTTTGTAGGCTGATAAAATGGGAGAGTACATGGTACAACAGGGGGTGAGCAAGGATGGGAAAGTCCGTGCATTAAGAATGGTGAACGCACCCTTATTTTGGCAGGGGTGGGCTACTCCGCCAACGATTGTGGAGTGTACTTGATGATGCACATGATGTTGTACGCCGGTAGACCATTTCGCTGCTCTTTGGGGACAATGGCAGCCGTGAATCTGTGCAGGCCAGGGTTGAGATTGCCACGACCCTTGTTTTGAGTGACGTAAACAAGGCAAGGGACACTGTTTGAATAGCGTAGCAACTTTCGCAACGTACAAGGAATCGCTGTTGTCGAGGCGTGTGAATGAAAAAACTCCCGTGAAGACAACCGCCCATAAGCGGAAGCGTATGAGCACATCCTCGGAGACACCTGCACCCAAACCCCAATCAGTCCCCCCAGAGTGTCGGTCGGCAGTCAAGGCTCAATCACGGGATGGTGGCGATGGGTTGGGTTGCTCTTTATACCATGAGAGATGAAACCTTGATGACTATTGAAGCCGACACAACTCCATGGTATGCGGAAATTGTAAATTTCATTGTGTCCAATTATATTATCCTTGATGATTATTCCAAGCAAGAAAGAAAGAAGCTAAGGTATGAAGCCCGGTGTTATTATTGGGATTAACCCTATTTATTTCACCAATGTATGGATGGAATCTATTGTCGTTGTGTCACGGCAAACGAGGGCTTCAATATAGTCAAGCACCTCTAATCTACTCCTTATGGAGGACATTTTGTCTTCCCAAAGACAATTGCCAAGGTTTTCCAAAGCGGGTTTCCGTGGCCTTCTATGTTTAGATATTTGAGCCTTTGTAACTTCATGTAACGCTTATCAAAAATAAGGAAACATCACAAAAAGAAATGAAATGCCCCTTCAACCTATTCTTGAGATTGAACTATTTGATATTTGGGGTATAGATTTATGTAGACACCCACATTTTGACCGCCAGGTGTCTATAGTAGTTCCCGCCAAACACCCGATGATGATCGGACGCAAACATGCTTTGATGGACTCGGATATGGGCTTGAAATCATGGACATTTGGCTTGGGCTTATTACGGAGTACAAATCTTACAAAACCAACCTCAAATCCAGGCCCAGTGGGTCGTTTCGAGTCAAATGAGACTAATTTGGGTCGATTCCGACACCAGGGGTAAAACCGTCTTTTAGCGACCAAGTCAAAACCCGGTCAAAAATATTCTCGAGACACACGAGTCAGCCGTGACACCTCACGTGGCTGATTCGGTCTCAAACACCACAAAAAATCAGCTTCAAAAAATATTAAACAAATCCGTTTAAGGATAGAATTCGATCTCAAGTAAGAATTCTATCCGAAAACCGAATCAATTAACGCCCGAGCAACAAAATATTCGGCCAACTCCCCCCAACCAGCTGAGATTCCTTGCTTCCTCCCCAAGCAACGGACTTCTCGTTCCTTTCGAACTCTCGCGTTTCCTATCCAAATCGGTATTTCTTGTTGTCTAAGCAAGATACCTCTCCTAAACCTCTTCGCCTATAAATAGGACCCTCTGTTCAACACAATTCATTCAGAAACTATCCATCAATAGGCGATCAATTATTCCCATACATGAAATATAAATCTATCATTCATACATCCTCGGCATCTAGCAAAAAAAAATAATCTCGACATACATCCAAAGAAGCACCGAAATACTGTCAAAATACCGACGAAACCCGACCCCACCATCCGGCCGAATCCGTCACCTCACATATAAAAAAACGCACCATCCTAAACTCATCCACATCATCTCGACGCTCCCGTGCCTAAGCCACCGTCCGACGAGCTCTATACCGAGAAAGCAAAGCATGTAGGTTGAGGGTGTAAATCAAACCCGACTCTTTCCCTTTTCTCTTCCTTCTCCACGTTTTTTCTTCTTTCTTTTCGTTGCGTCGTCGGTCGTTTCGTATTTTTAATATGGGTCGTTCGTTACATATTTTTTTTATTATTTCTAATAATCGGTACTTCAAAAAACTATTTCTTTTTATATAACGTTCTTAAATTACGATATTGATTTTCTAATCAAATATCGTATCCAACAAGAACTAAATTAATTAAAACTCATTGATGCAAAAAATCGTAACATCTTTTTTAAACCAAATTCGACGATTTTACTCGGAAAGAATTAACATCTTTTTTTCTCTTTTCGTTCAAATTTCTTTTTTTCTTCTTTTCGTTCAAAGCAAACTTTTCTTTTTTCAAAACCTTTTCTAAAAACCTTCCGACTATTTGATATCGATTTCATACTCAAATATCGAATACGACGAATATCGAAAACATAAATCGAGTATAAATTAATCCATATTTGTACGCGACTTATCAAAATTATCAATTTTCGAAAACCGAATCCGAGACAGTCACCCGCACGAGTCGCGCCCCTCCCGGGCGAGTCGCGCGGACTGCTGTAAACCGCGGCCTGTTTTCTCTGCTTTTCCGATTTTTTCCAGCATCGTTTTCTAACATAAAACAGCGGTTTTCTCGGTATATTTTCAGATTTCGACAAGTATTTTTCGCGCGTCATAAAATCTTTTCCAAAATCATGCATATTATCGTATTTACATCTTTATTCGATTTATTCAACCGTTACTAACTCGTTTGCTCCTTGTTTGTAGCGATTTATTTTGATCGTTTGTTTTATTAGACTAAAACGAACTTCACATGCTAAAATAACTTTGACGTTATTAGTTTAACATGCATTAAACGACTTAGCAACCCATTTATTTTTCTCTCACATGCTTAGGAAAAATAATGTTTGCATTTCATTCCACTATCGAACTAACACGTGTACATAAAAAACGAACGATATCTTAGTAAAGGCCGCTAAGTGCGGGCGGGGTTGGGTGTTCTTAGTGAACTTCCCAAAACGTACCCTCACCCCTTACTCAGAACCATGGTTTCCGGATGTCCGAATCCATTGGCAACGAGAGTCATTCATTACACGATATCCGATAATGTCGGTATCGGTATCAAATGCTAAGGGACGAACCCGATAAACTCTGACATCAGAAATGGGCCATATTTCGTATATGGGCCACTACGACATAGAGTGGGTTCGAACGGGCCGGAACTCCCACAAAGTTCGGTGGCGACTCCTACTTCGATTTAAAATTCAATTTGACCATCTCATATGGAGATTCATTCGCCTCACTAAACCCGCCCGTGGCCGCGTCGGGGTGGACTTATGTCATGTCCACAATTTGGCGACTCCGTTGGGGATCAACTGATGTGTCACTTACCATCGGCATCCTCAGGGTGAGACTCGAAAAGAAATCGTTCGAATTGTAATGTACACGTTTTAGTTCAATGGTTCATGCATAACCCAATTCTTTCCCGGGCCGGTTACTTGTGACCGACGTCCCACTATACCACGGTGCATTCCTAAATGGGTGCACTAAAAACTTCGATGGCGGAACTCGCATGGGTTTTACGGCAGGTTCTAAAACCAACTCGGCTTAGGAAGACCGTCCTGATTTACGAGAAAGCTATCGTCGTTGGTATAGACCCTCTTTCGACCGACCGAGACTTAGACTTAGAGCATACATGGCGTCGTTATACTGTTTCTATGACTACGTGCTACCTGATTTACAAGTCGTCTTTCAAAAACCGTCATTTTAAAAAACCTGCAACTTTTCAAACCCATCTATTTTTCAGAACCCGGAAAGCTACCAAATTTAGGATGTATGATTTTGACTCAAAATAGCCTATTTTTAGCCGGTATGCAGCCCAAACTTTATCAAAATTTCCAAAAATTCGGCCCGATAAGACTTTTCGATTTTCAAAAAAATCGGGCCATCCGATCCGACTTTTTCGGGTTTTTCTAAATCCAAATTTCCATTTTCAAAACCCTCCTCTTCTTAGGACTTCCCGTATTCAGTAGTGTTGGGTCTTGTCATAAGTTGTTAGTTTCTATAGCGTCGAAACTCCGTCGATCCTATATCACGAGTTTCTTCCCCATCCTAGTCCGCCTTATTTGTCGAGCCACGGCCCACCTCCGTAGGACGAACTCCTACAAAGGGAAGCCCGTTTACACATTCAAGTCCAAAGTCTAGAGAGTATCTCACGTGGACCTTCCTTCGAGCGGGACTCGGTCCACATAGCCGAATCCTAAGGGAGGCCCACCTTTCACGAGTCACCCGACTAGGTGTCTTTTCCGAGACATTTCCTTTTCAGGCTTTTCCTCACTCGGGGGCCACTCTTCAGTAGAGCGATCAACCACGGTTGCTCTAAGGGTCATGGCTTACACGTGTTGTCTGACGTATCCCACTTTCGAGTCACTTAGGTGTCACACCATCTGAGTCCTATCAGATTCTTTAGCCTCACTCAGGGGCTATCCCTTAACCGAGCATTCAACCACGGTCATCCTAAGGGCACCCCACGTTCAACATACACTGGCGTCCTTATGATGCCTTCTTCGAGTCGTACCTATGCTACAAATACTCGAGTCATCTACGGTTAGGTCACCACGGTTGGTCCGAGCACGTGATACGGTCAAACACGGTCGCCCCCATTTTCGGATTCACCCTTATGCAGCTCGAGTCCAATTCACAGTCGTTATTTCGTCTAGATCAACGTTCGAGTATCCCGGTCCAAGAGTCTTTGTCGACCCGTCACCCCGGGCCGTGTCTAGTTTGACTCCCTCTCTTGCACTTGCGCAAAGCCGAGTTTAGGCGAGTCGTGGCACCTGTCTTTCTCTCCAATCAAAGACCTTACCAAAAAAAAACAACCAACCGAGCGTCCGAGTCCGGATTTGATTCGAGTCTAAGTCTGAGTTCGAGTCTAGGATACCCGATATCCTCATTTCCAAATCAAAGTCAGAGTCAAAGTCAGTTGTATTCTGTCCTCTTTTTTCAAAATTCAATAAAATCAGTTTTTCTATTTCTCATACATACTTTCCTTATGTGTTTCCGAGAACATGATGAACACCATCATACACTGTGAGCACACGCACGTGACTATTATAGGCACATTTATAATAACTGCAGGAAACCGAGCCCGTGTTTTCCTTTTACCTATTCCATGTCTGGTATAGAAAGCCACTTAACTACCCGTAGCAGGAGCATATCGAATCCTATGACACATCTGGGTAGTCTTCTAGTTTGGGTTCAAGACGGAAGGCAAGCCCACTTCCCACAATAAACACCCATCCAATAAGACTAGCCAATCCCTACCTTAGGTGTTAGTCTGACCGACAAAAAAAAAAAGCTGGACAAAAAAAATCAAAAGTCCAAGAGAAAAAAAAAAGCGAAAGGCCAAAACAAAAAAGCTGGCCATGATCAAAAAAGAATTATCAACATCTCTCGACCAGACACGGTCAACTCAAATGAAGAATCCCATGACCGGGGCTAAGAGGTCAACCCAAAGAATTCAAAAACCCATGACTGTGAAACGCTCAATTCAAAAATTATCAATACCCATACCATCCAATAGGGGAGAGACAGTCAAGCTGGACAGCTAACACCACATCTAGCCTTCCCACATTACAACCCTCAAGACCTTCTCGAGACCTAGGCTAGAGACAGCCCTGAATTTTGAGGATTCAAGCTCCATAGGATACACCCTAACCTTTAGGGCCAGACATGGAAACCAGATCCCGCATTATCAACCTGCCCGATCGGAATCCGAGTCATTTTTACTCGACTTCCCCCTTTCCTACCACATTACAATACCTTACCCTCGAAGCCTTAGCTCCACAAAATCGAGCTCCAGATTTCGAAACATCAAAGCCACTTGCGACCTAGCTCTACATTTCCAAAAACATCTAAACCAGTTACCAGCCCCAAACACGGGAACTCAACTTGCAGTCGGCATAGAACATGCCCAAATAGTTCACACCACCTCTGGGGGCTATCCCGGAGAATGCTCACAGTCACAGAATCAACATCTTAATTATTCCAGCCCTTTGGTCAAGACATCATTGGGAATGCACCTAGCCTACACCATTGCTATGGCTAGTTACACACAAAGCCCTAATAAGCTAGGCATCATTATACATCTTTCAACACTGAACTACGGCTTGGTTTGATTTCACTACACGTGAATACGAAGGCAGCCTTTCGACAAAGGCACAACCATTCACATTCACACAAATTCGAAAAAGCATCATCATTCCGGTCACGACACTGTCATGTTCTCAGCAGCTAGCTTTGTCATCCTGGGGGCTTCTCCTAGGCAGAAGTTCTCCATCCACTCACAAAATCCAGATAAATTCAAAGAATAAAGATCTAGCCTCCTTTCTATAGTGTGTCCTAGTACTCGGCTCAGTTGAAGACGAGAATTAGTCAGGGACTCGAAGCAATACCCACTTTGGGAATGTACCCCTAAATCAAAAGAATATCCAAAAGAACACCAGTCTACGGCATTGCTACCACAAAGCCCTGTCGTACGGAAACAGTCCCATTCCGAGGATTCGACCGTGTTGCCACTCGCCTAGGCTACGGAATAGCGCAACTTAAGAGTCTTGTCATATTAGGTGGCCCATCCCCTACCGAGTCACGGTCCAAACCTTAGAGAGTCCAGTCGTGTCTGTCAACTCGTCTTGTCGCGTCCAGAGTCGAGTCGGTCAGTATATCTCCCTCTTCAAATTCTCATTTTAAAATTCGCAAAACTTAGCCATTTGAGAAAATCCCTTTCCTAGTCACCACGGGAATAGGAATTTTTATCACACTTCATCTAGGCATACAGGCCTAACCTGAGACTTTAGGAGTCCGTGTCAGAATCGGATTAGGAATCAAGTCATCCCAAGCATTCTAATTTCCAAAAAAAAATTCATTTTCTTTCCAAAAAATCAATCAAAAATCATTTCTTCCCCAACATGAGTCAGTGTTTCGCCTAAATGTTACATGCAATTTGTTATGTATCAACAGACAGGTACCCCAAGACTCCCCGAAGAATTCTCAAAGACTCCCCAGTGGAAGGATCATGCAACATTTCTATTAAGGAATCGGGATATATCTGTAAGCAGATACACCCCGAGCTTCCAAGGCAAGCTCCCACGCAATTCCAAGATGGGATGTGTCTGTAAACAGACACACCCAAGACTTTTTAGGAGAAAGTCCCCGCGCTATTCCAAGATGGGATGTGTTTGTAAACAGACACACCCAAGACTTTTTAGGAGAAAGTCCCCGCGCTATTCCAAGATGGGATGTGTCTGTAAACAGACACACCCAAGACTTTTTAGGAGAAGTCCCCGCGCTATTCCAAGATGGGATGTGTCTGTAAACAGACACACCCAAGACTTTTTAGGAGAAGTCCCCGCGCTATTCCAAGATGGGATGTGTCTGTAAACAGACACACCCAAGACTTTTTAGGAAAAGTCCCCGCGACAATGTTGACATCTACCCAGGTATGATTTCTATCTTATGGCTGACGAGCCCTTCACGCAAGTCTAATGGACTCTAAACGACCCGATCGGAAGTCTGCCAGGACTTAATCCTCGGTTGGTCTGGTAGCTACTCTGACTTTCGCCTTGTCCAAGCCTCAGTCAGAGTGGGGCTCTGTAGACACCCACATTTTGACCGCCAGGTGTCTATAGTAGTTCCCGCCAAACACCCGATGATGATCGGACGCAAATATGCTTTGATGGACTCGGATATGGGCTCGAAATCATGGACATTTGGCTTGGACTTATTACAGAGTACAAATATTACAAAACCAACCTCAAATCCAGGCCCAGTGGGTCGTTTCGAGTCAAATGAGACTAATTTGGGTCGATTCCGACACCAGGGGTAAAACCGTCTTTTAGCGACCGAGTCAAAACCCGGTCAAAAATATTCTCGAGACACACGAGTCAGCCGTGACACCTCACGTGGCTGATTCGGTCTCAAACACCACAAAAAATCAGCTTCAAAAAATATTAAACAAATCCGTTTAAGGATAGAATTCGATCTCAAGTAGGAATTCTATCCGAAAACCGAATCAATTACCGACCGAGCATCAAAATACTTGGCCAACTCCTCCCAACCAGCCGATATTCCTTGCTTCCTCCCCAAGCAACGGACTTCTCGTTCCTTTCGAACTCTCGCGTTTCCTATCCAAATCGGTATTTCTTGTTGTCTAAGCAAGATACCTCTCCTAAACCTCTTCGCCTATAAATAGGACCCTCTGTTCAACACAATTCATTCAGAAACTATCCATCAATAGGCGATCAATTATTCCCATACATGAAATATACATCTATCATTCATACATCCTCGACATCTAGCAAAAAAAATAATCTCGACATACATCCAAAGAAGCACTGAAATACTGTCAAAATACCGACGAAACCCGACCCCACCATCCGGCCGAATCCGTCACCTCACTCATAAAAAAACGCACCATCCTAAACTCATCCACATCATCTCGACGCTCCCGTGCCTAAGCCACCGTTCGACGAGCTCTATACCGAGAAAGCAAAGCATGTAGGTTGAGGGTGTAAATCAAACCCGACTCTTTCCCTTTTCTCCTCCTTCTCCACGTTTTTTCTTCTTTCCTTTTGTTGCGTCGTCGGTCGTTTTGTATTTTTAATATGGGTCGTTCGTCACATATTTTTTATTATTTCTAATAATCGGTACTTCAAAAAACTATTTCTTTTTATATAACGTTCTTAAATTACGATATTGATTTTCTAATCAAATATCGTATCCAACAAGAACTAAATTAATTAAAACTCATTAATGCAAAAAATCGTTACATCTTTTTTAAACCAAATTCGACGATTTTACGCGGAGAGAATTAACATCTTTTTTTCTCTTTTCGTTCAAATTTCTTTTTTTTCTTCTTTTCGTTCAAAGCAAACTTTTCTTTTTTCAAAACCTTTTCTAAAAACCTTCCAACTATTTGATATCGATTTCATAATCGAATATCGAATACGACGAATATCGAAAACATAAATCGAGTATAAATTAATCCATATTTGTACGCGACTTATCAAAATTATCAATTTTCGAAAACCAAATCCGAGACAGTCACCCGCGCGAGTCGGGCCTCTCCCGGGCAAGTCGCGCGGACTGCTGTAAACCGCGGCCTGTTTTCTCGTCTTTTCCGATTTTTTCCAGCATCGTTTTCTAACATGAAACAACGGTTATCTCGGTATATTTTCAGATTTCGACAAGTATTTTTCGCGCGTCATAAAATCTTTTCCAAAATCATGCATATTATCGTATTTACATCTTTATTCGATTTATTCAACCGTTACTAACTCGTTTGCTCCTTGTTTGTAGCGATTTATATTTATCGTTTGTTTTATTAGACTAAAACGAAATTCACATGCTAAAATAACTTTGACGTTATTAGTTTAACATGCATTAAACGACTTAGCAACCCATTTATTTTTCTCCTACATGCTTAGGAAAAATAATGTTTGCATTTCATTCCACTATCGAACTAACACGTGTACATAAAAAACGAACGATATCTTAGTAAAGGCCGCTAAGTACGGGCGGGGTTGGGTGTTCTTAGTGAACTTCCCAACACGTACCCTCACCCCTTACTCAGATCCATGGTTTTCGGATGTCCGAATACATTGGCAACGAGAGTCATTCAATACACGATATCCGATAATGTCGGTAACGGTATCAAATGCTAAGGGACGAACCCGATAAACTCTGACATCAGAAATGGGCCATATTTTGTATATGTCCCACTACGACATAGAGTGGGTTCGAACGGGCCGGAACTCCCACAAAGTTCGGTGGCGACTCCTACTTCGATTTAAAATTCCATTTGACCATCTCATATGGAGATTCATTCGCCTCTCCAAACCCGTGCGTGGCCGCGTCGGGGTGGACCTATGTCATGTCCACAATTTAATAGGACCATTCACTTCTTCCCTTGGCAACAAATATATCCATGTAGCGGTTGATTATGTTTCAAAATGGATTGAGGCCGTTGCTTCTCCTACAAATGACTCCAAGGTTGTAATTAAGCTTTTCAAAAATGTAATATTCCCTTGGTTCGGTAAGCCCCGAGTTATAATTAGTGACGGAGGCTCCCACTTTAGAAATAATACTTTTGAACAACTTTTACGGAAGTATGGAATAACCCACAAGATGTCCTTGGCCTACCATCCTCAATCGAATGAGCAAGTCGAAATTTCCAACCGTCAAATCAAGGGGTATTGGAGAAAGTTGTGAATACACACCGTAAGGATTGGTTTTTGAAATTAAATGATGTTCTTTGGGCATTGCGAACGGCCTACAAGGCCCCGATTGGGACCATATCTTACCGTCTTGTGTATGGCAAAGCTTGCCACTTACCGGTGGAATTGGAGCATCGAGCAAAATGGGCGATTAATGAGTTGAATTTGAATGAGAAGATCTCCGTTGACAACCGCCTCCTACAATTGCAAGAGCTAGAAGAGTTGAGACTTGAAGCCTATGAATACTCAAAAGTTTACAAAGAGCGCACAAGGAAATGACATGATGCTAGGATCGTTCGAAAAGACTTCTCCATAGGTGATAAGGTACTCCCCTTTAACTCTCTATTTAAGCTCTTCCCCGGTAAATAAAATCAAAATGGTCGGGTCCTTTCGAAATGATGAAGGTGCAACCATATGGAGCAATTGAAATCTCAAGCCCAAAAACCAGGAAATTTGTGGTACAACGATTGAAAATCTATCATACCGATAACGTTCGTGGAACATTTTCTATCATTGATGTTGGTGAGCTCCCTTTTGAGAGCATTGGTTGATTCTTCTCTATCCTTGAATGAGGTTTGGTGGTGTCCTTAAATAACCACCTTGTATATATACTCCCTCCGTCCTGATCATTTGTTGTCTTTTCAGTTGGGCACAAAGACCAAAGCAGGCACTGAAAGTAGCAATTTACGCTTCCCTTCATAAACATAAGCTAGCCATTTATGGAGTATATACAAATTGAATAAATTGGGGATCATATGCATGTGTAAAAGCAAAACAAATTCTCTCCAAACTAAATTGAATCACGTAATCCAATAGAACAAATTTGAATGAAAAAAGCAACGTCAAATTCATTTCCACACCAAAACCAAAATAAAATTTATTTTATTTTGCCTCCAAATTCAAATTCATAGAAATCTGGAAAAAATTGGGAAAATCAGTCTTACATCTGGGAGAATCATTTTTCCTCCAAACTCAACCATTTCACCAAAAAAAACCTCTCAAAACATTTTCAATGAATTTGAATGGCAGAAGCTTCATCTTTCATGGCTTCAGGTAGTGAAGCTTCATCTTTCATGGCTTCAGGTAGTGAAGCTTCATCTTTCATGGCTTCGGATAATGAAGCTTCATCTTTCTTGGCTTCGGATAGTGAAGCTTCATTTTTCATGGCTTCATCCTTCACAACAACAGTAACTTCTAGTGGAGTTTCATCCTTCACAACAAGTTTAACTTCACAATAGAAGCATAATATATGAAAATAAATTAAACTCAAAGCATTATATATATCAAAATAAATTCAAAACCAGAAAACATTTCAGCAGCCTGACGGCGTTAAATCGAATAATGGAATATAAAACCGATGATAAGTACAGCTTTTACTACTAGAGATATGTCAAAACAACACCGAAGTGTAACTTAGTGCCCACGAAGTGACCCCTAAGCCTCACTGGTTAAGGAACTCAGTGTCCACGAAGCGACTCCTAAGCCCTCTCACCAGACAACTCAAACTATAATAGGACTGCGTTCAGCGAGGTCCTGGCCTAAGTACATGCGCATGACTCCTGAGCATAAACGATACCCAGTTCGACAATCAATGTATCCCTGACGCAGATACACTGACCATATAGCTGATGACAACAAACAACATATCCTAGACTTATATACTGTACATTCTCATTTCCAATGTTATTCCATATTCAACCAATAAATATTTTATCCGAAGATATCTTAAATATTCTCAAAATAAACCAATAAATATTTTTTCCGAATATATCTTAAATATTCTCAAAATAGTAACCTTTCAAAGATAGAAACTTTCTTCAAATAGTAACTTTCCAAAATAGGTGTTATTATAATTAGAAATCGTTTAACATATGAGTTATATAAAATATTTAATATTAGGCCTTGAGACATAGACATTTAGATAAATGTATAATTAATGATTAAAAGTGAAGGAAAGTAAAAATCATAATTATTTCTCAAAAGGTTGGAGTTTAAGTAATTAAAAGTAATAAATTACAAATTTAAAGATTTTTCAGATTCGCACTGTCTTACTATAAACTTCATAATTAAATCATTAAAAATCAAAACAATATAAGATTAGTGTGGTTGAAAACTTTAAAAGATTAACTACAACGTTTGTTTCTGGAGAAAATCGAAATTCCTAACTTAAAAGGGGTTTTAATTCGTAGGTTTATAAACTGTCAGAATCTGACACCCGATAGTATTTCTTTATTAAAACACGTTTAAAATTTTATTTTAAAACATATCCAATTAGAAACATTAACTATACTCTTTAAAGTTAATTTACATAAATTAAAAAAATTAAATTCAAAGTTTATCATAGGTTTTAAATTAGGTTTTACAACAACTGACAGATTCGCGATCTAATCCGTCACAGTTTCATAAACGATATGTTGTGACAAAACCACTTGAAATTAATTTACAAAATTTAACAGACGTATAAGAGACTTAAAATAACCAGTAGTCTCTTTTCAAACTTTGTAAAAATAAGATATGTAAACATGATTAATAAATCGTACAAAAGCTCTAATCGATTCTGAAACATGCTGTAACCTCGTTAAAAATAGTAAAACTTTCAATTTGATAGTTCATATTAAAAATCACGAAAAATTAAGAAATTAATTCTTATATATGCGTTTTAGTCTCGGCCTTATAATAAACATATTTATAAAATTTGATTTAAAACGATACTACAAGCAACTACAACATATATATCATGCAATACCGAGTCATGCAATCATGTGTTACCTTCATCGAGATCCAAATTAATAAAATAACCGTCTTCATCGGATCTAGCACGATATCCTACGAAAAATTAAAACATATGGTATGAGAACCATATAAGTTAATAAAAAGTGGAAACGAGACGAGGATAAGAGTAAATAAATTACCCTTGAGATTGGAATGAAAAAAGACGAATTTAAGAATTGGATTGATGAACGAAATAAGGTAAGCACGGGCTGATTTGTGTGAGACACAGCAGCAGCACAACAGCAACGCATCAATGAAGGAAGACTAATAGAAGAGAGTTTGTGTTTGGATGGTTTACAAGACGTGAATAAAGAGAAATAGAAGTAGGGAAATTAAGAATGCTATTAAATAATAAGAGTAGTGTTTTGGTTGTATAACAAGATAGAAATCGAGGAAAACTAGGAGTCTCTTGTAACAAAGATTTTGATAGCCACTAGGAGGATAAGAGGAAGGTTAGCTAAGTAGTGTAGATCATAAAATAATATAAGTGATAATGTAACAATAACAACCGCTAGAGATAGAGGCAGTTGAGAAGAATTAGGATAAATAAAAACAGGTGCTTAAATTAATAAAATATATTTTAGTGACTATCTAGTATGACGAGGTAACGGACTCGATTTGGGTTGGAAAATAATTTACGATTTGATCGAAATCATTAGTAAAATAAATAATTTGTTTACGAATTAATCGGGTTAAAAACGTGTTAGGAAAGAATTAGGCCCAAATTGTGAAATGAGTTGTAAAATACTATTTTTGGTCTGAAAATAAATATTTGGGTCAATTCCGAAATCAAATGATTCTATCTCAAGTTTAAATAATTGTTTGTAAAGAAATTGAGTTTCTTGACGAATAAATTGTTTTCAACGAAAATGAATTAAATTGATTTCTTGAAAACAAAATGATACTTTTCAATGGAAGTTTAATAAAATGATTTCTTGAGAAGATAATAAAATTTTTTAACGAGTTTCGAGTTGAAAATAGAAATTCGAGCTAAAATAAAGATTTTAGAAATTCAAGATGAATTAAAAGTAATTCCGAGAAGAATTAAAATGGATTACGAGTTAAATTGCAAACGAAATAAAAATATGAATACAAATTTAATTTATAAAATTAGGGGTGTTACAACTAGTTTAGATATAACATAAGAGCCATAGAAAGGGTGGATCATAGGTGGATATAAGAGCATGGTAATATAAACAATTAACCAGATTCGTACAAACATCCAAAATTCCATAAACATCCATAACTACTGTTTGGACAAAGATGTATGGCATCTTGATCAATGCCTGAGGACATAATCGTAAGGCGAAACGGCGATAACTCCTACATCTTTTTCTCTATAAAAGAGAGTTCTTTCTACAAAAACTACAGGTTGTACTGCAGATGCATTTTCTATAATGACAAAAAGTATAGCAGCGTAGATGCATAGAACCCATTGCATTGTACAAATCTTGCATTTTTCTTCTGAAACAAGTTGAAATACTCATTTTAACGTTAGATATGTATAGCTTATTACAATTGAATCTTGGAAAATGACTTAGACATAGTCCCGAAGATTGAAGCGATGATTGTAATGAGGAAATCTGACAGCAGTGTACTCAAAATTACGCCAATACAACCAGTCTTGCTTCCATAAACATGCCCTAGGTTGGAAAATGAATCTCTTTTATTACTTATTTGTTCCTCCTGTAAGAAATTAAATGGAATTTTTTTTTGTTATGAATGGTAGAAGATGGTCTTTATGAAGGTGGTGTCAGATAATTCATCAAGGGTGGTAACTGTGAGTTCCAATTACTAGAAATAATAGGAAAAATAGTTTGTCAATTTTTACTCCGTACAATTACAGCTAAAATATTGACAATTAAGTGCGAGCTAGTCTTTATGAAGATGAAGATGCTTTAACGAAATTGAGATCTGCATGAAATTAACAATAGAAAAACAAAATAACTCCGACGAAATCAAAAGTTTAATCAAAAATTTATAATGACGATATCACAACCTTTGATTACTGACTTTTACATCCTAACACGACATTTGACAGTACAAAATAACCCAAATGAACAATTCCAAACCCTAAAAAGAGGAAGATTGGAGAACAATTGGGTAACAATTATAAAGTACATGTGATAGAAAAATAAGGATCGTTGATGCTTGAATCAAGGAGTAGCAAAAGAAATCAAAGGATAGAAATATAATTACAGAAGTCAATTGAGGGTTCAATTTGGGGAAAAAATTTAGGGTTCGTCGCAAGTCAAGAGGGATGGTGGCAGAAATGAATTATTAGGGTTATGATTTTTTTAATTTTGTCGTAGGTGATACAAATAAGTGATTTGAGACTCGACACGTACATAAACATGAGTTTGGAATTTAGTGAGGGGTAGAATGGTCTTTTAGTACTTAAAAATACATACCAAAATAGAAAGGATAACAAATGAGTGAGACGGCTTAAAATAGAATAGTATAACAAATGACTGGGACGGAGGGAGTATGTATCATAAATTTTGGTTGGTTATAATTGTTAGTCTTCGAGTTGAATGAATGAAATTGGATTTCAATCCCATGGTGCTACATGATTCGGGTGATCATCAAGATTTGGGTTCAAGTGGAGGAGCTTATTTGAAGACCACTAGTGTGTTTGTGGGAAATTTGACTCACTATTAATGATGTAATGTGAGTTGGATTGTTGTTTGAAGTATTAGGTGATTCTTGAAGGGACTTGCAATGTCAAAACAAAGAAGAGGCACAAATGGCGTCGGGCAAAACTTCGTCCTGTAGGATTGATTGACATTTCAAAATTTGATAGGCATTTAACAAAACTACCTTCGGGCGAAACTTCGCCCGATGAGATCTGACCGGGCGAAAGTTTGTCCTATGAAAAAGGTGCCAGTAATTGCCAAGCATTGTCCAGATTTCCGTAGGACGAAACTTTGCTCGATGGAATCTCACCGGGCGAAACTTCGCCCTGCGGTAAAATTTTTCTGAAAACCGTCGGGTGAAACTTCACCGTACGAGACCTAGGCCGGATCCTCATGCTACACCTTATCGCTCATTCACTTTTTCTCCTTTCCACAAATACTTATTTTTCCTCCAAAACAAACCACACAAAATTCACCTGAAACCATTCAAAAACACTCTAAACTTTACTTTCTCTCCACAAATCCAATTTATATATCCCCTTTTACCTCAATCATTCATTCATCTCATTACTACTACTCCACTCATATTTTCTCCCGTTTCTTCATATATTTACTTTCCCTTTTATCTCACTACCTCTCTCTCACATCTCCTCTTCCAAACCACATACCCCCTTTAACCTCGATCTTTCATACTTCCATTCTCCTCTACAAGGTGATTATTATAATTTGGATTTTCAAGAGTTGAAGTAGGTTTATTTCGGGGCCCTTCTTGCAAGTTCATCATATTATCATGAAGACACAGTCCAAGCGAGCTTCTCGGAAGAAAGGTACATCTTCTTCTAAGATTAAGTTACCTTTTCTTGATTCTTCAACTAGTAATTGTTAGCTCCTACAGAGACCTTACTCTATCTAGCTGATAAGATCTTTCGGAGTATTCAGTGGTCATGTCCCCACACAATGACTGACCTAGGAATTTTAGATTACATTAAAGAGTTTTCATTTCGAGTAGGTGCTTGTGAACGCCTTAGTCTCGCGACTTTCACATACAAGAATCTTACTTGCGAGTTCCTAGCCACCTTTAATCTTGACCACACGACCACACATAGACAAGCACAATTTCAACTGTTCGACAGAGCTCATGACTTGCCTATCCCCGAATTTGGCCACCTATTAGGACTACCCTCTTCAGGCACCGAACTGGGTACACCTTCGGACACCATTGAGGCTTGTGTTTTGAGACGAAATTTCTGGAAACGAATTTCCCACTGTGAACGGGGTTACTTAGATACAATGTCCTTTAACACTGAAATCCATAATCCCGATATCCATTATTTTTGTGAAATTCGCTCACCTTACCTAATGCCCTCCGCCGATAATATCTATGCTCTGAATCTGTGTGTCCTGCAACTAATTCATGACTCCCTAGTATGTTTCTCTAGTCCCCTTGACCTTCCCGTCGTTGTGGCGCTGTACTTCCAATGCATTATCCTTGCACAATGCCTCTCCTTAGATTGTGGAGGTCTTGTGACCATCATTGCAAACAAATTAGGGTACTCAACTGACCACCTTGTCCCACTTGATAACTCCCTTTGGCTCGGTGATGCCTATTTCTCCGCTTGGATATTCCATGTCCACCTCACTCGCCTCGTCTATGTTAGCTTAGATCGAGCCCTCATTGTACCCAACACGAATCGCACTACCATCCTTGTCAACCATAATTGGGACTTCCGTTGGGCCCCAGAGAGTTAAGACTGACCAAGACAGGTTTTGGTGGAATGAGAATTCGGGAATATGCTCATTACTCGCTTCCCGAGTATCGTATGAACTATGACCTCTACGAGCTTGAGTTAGACCATGCCCTCACCCTGAGAGACGGTCCCCAAGAGACCTCATCTCAGGCATCCTCTGAGGGTATACCACTCTTCTATTGATCCCCTAGTTCATATTATGCTTCTTAGGATTGAGACTCTTCCCTTAGTTGGTCGTGTGTTGGAGGATAGAAGCGTGAGTTTGTACAGGTGTGTTTTTAGGGGATTATATTCCAGGTGTTGTGGTGTGTTTGTATATGTCTATACTGTCATTATTGTGATTATGCTAGATTGTAAGATTGTTCTTTTTAGGATTGATCCCATGAAACTGGTGTGACCTTTTTGGCCTTATTTAGCTCCCGATCTTTGGTGATGTGATTACACCATTCACCCATTTGAAAATCCAAATGATTTCATTCTTCTCCTTTTTCTTCTTTCAAAATTGTGTGCAATCCGGGTTAGGTGACGTGATTACACCAACGCTCCTTTTTTGCCATTTCATTTTTCTTTTATTTTCCACTTATTTTCCTTTTTCCACATTGCCCAGGGTCAAGGTAACGTGATTACACATAGGCCCGCCACTTTTCTTTTATTCTCTTTTCCTCTTTTAATATTTTGAAAAATCTCAAAAACATTTGAAAAACCTTAAAAATCCAAAAAGATTTTCCTATTTTTTCTCTTTCTATATTTTTTGATCTTTCCCCTACTTGTCCATTGAGGAAAGTGTACAGTTTTAGTGTGGGGGAGGGATATACTATACTTTTCCTTTTATCTTCTCAAAAATTTCCAAAAATCCATAAAAATTTGAAAAAAAATCAAAAGGATTTTCTCTTTTTTTTCTCTCCTTATTTTTTATGTCCCTTGTATAGTCTTATCCTCCACTCTTACAGGATCACCACCAACCTCATAGCTCGAGATGGAAGGTTATGAAAGCAAAAGAGCGCATTATGAAACCTCATCCTCCAAAGCCTTAGGATGTTCACCCTGTTGAGAGCATTTCATTGAGATTTGGTCATTATGATATGTATTTTTTTGGTTTTGTTCACCCTAGGGCAATATATGTGAGAAATATTATATTGTAACGGGCAATCGTTTAAAACCGTAGGGAGTATGTATTTTTGGGGCTTATTAAACGACAAGGGCAAATTAAGTATTAACATGATATCTTGACTTATCTCTTCAAGTGATTTCTTTAGTAGTCACTACCTAATGTCTTAAGTCATTAACTTCGTAAGTCACTAAACAGTTATGAAGTTACCACTTTGGGCTCATAGTTGAGAAATGCTTCTATGATGCTCCTCGAATCCCGGTTTTCCAGCTCATTTTCTTGATTTACATACTCAATCATTCTCTTAAGAAGTTGATCGGAGCTTTGAGTAAAACCTAGATCTGAGGCATAGGTCATTACCCTCTCAACGCAAAACTGATTAAGACGATGGTCGATTTCTTCGATGATGTAAAGGGTTTCCTTTTCAAAGTCGCAATTTCAGAGTTCAAATGCAGGACCTTCAGCCTTGACATTGGAAGCACTATGTTCACTATCCATCGCCATAACGAATACTCGTACTTTCTCAGGTTTACTACCCATCGCCATCGAAATATCAGGTCAGGGTCGAGTTGGCTTATTCGGACCGGGTCAGTTTTTTCAGGTTTAGACTTGAGACTTGAGACTTATACTCGTACTTTGTATTATGTTTCTATAAAATTAAAAGCGTCTTGGATACATAATGTGTATAAGGGTTCAAGAACGATAAGAACAAAGTGACTATGGCTCATGGCTAAATTCGTTGATAAGACCTTCGATTCATTGATAAGTGATGACCATTGTAACATGCTACGAAGTATTTTTTAATATACTCTCTAATTCATAAAATCTATGAGATTACTTTTACAAATTTTCGATTTTATGTAATTCATTCAATTGTTTTTCCAAAATATATTAAAATTGCGTACTTTTTATAAAAAAACAGTTATTTTATCGTATACTAAAAAAATGTAATATTTCCCTCTCAATTATTTTTTTTGAAGTGAAGATCAAATCAATAATAATAACCTATCCGGCATCTACAAACGATGTCAAATTGCACTGAATAAAATAAATAAAGAAATTCTTTGAGACAAAGATCACTATTAGAATAAAGCTCTTCTGCACAGCCTTCTATATATCGCTCTTTATTGACACAGCCTTTCGCGAAGGAATATATAACTCTGATGAAATAATTTTCAAAATGATGAACTTTCTCTATTTAGACCAATAGTAGACCGAGATCTTACCTCAATTGTATCACCGTACGTAGAAATTTCATTGCTCTCATGATCTTGCACATAACTCTTGAAATCTAAGCTTATACTAATTTAAAGGATTGAAACCTCGAAATAAAGGAGAGAAATCTTGAAATAAAGGACGAAAAAACAACTCTCATAAAAGAAGGACTTTTATTGAAGAAGATTTGATTATTAGGAATTGAGACTTTGTGGACATGACATAGGTCCACCCCGACGCGGCCACGCGCGGGTTTGGGGAGGCGAATGAATCTCCATATGAAAATGGATCGAATGGAAAATTAAATCGAAGTGGAGTCGTCACCGAACTTTGTGAGAGTTCGGGCCCGTTCGAACCCACTCTATGTCGTAGTGGGCCGCGTACAAAATACGGCCCATTTCCGATGTCAGAGTTTATTGGGCTCATTTCTTCGCATTTAATACCGATACCGTCACTACCGGCTATCGTGTATTGAATGACTCTCGTGCGCCAACGGTTTCAGGCATCCGGAAACCGAGGTTCTGAGTAAGGGGTGAGGGTACGTGTTGGGAAGCCCACAAAGGAAACCCAACCCCGCCCGCACATTAGCGGCCTCTACTAGGATATCGAAAGACTTTCTAATACGCGCGTTAGTAGTTCGGTGAAAATGATATGCAAACATTATTTTCCCTAGACATGCGAGAAATTGAAAGGGTTTCCATGTCGATTTAATGCAACTAATTCTAACGTCGAAGTTAAATTTAGCATGCGAAGGTTCATTTTAGTACAATAAAATAAACAAATAAATCAACAAGAAAAGTAACAAACTTGTTAGTAACGTTATAACGATAATAACGGTTTGCGAATGATATATGATGATGCAAAGTTTTGAAAAGTGATGTTTCACGTGATTGATTAGACACGTGTTGACCTAAGTCATAAAAAAAGTTTTATAGAGACTAGAAAAGGGATGTGAGACTCACGATATTGTCGTGATAAGGCCACTCGATTGAGTCATTGAGGGACTCGACCGAGTGGTCCTTGGGAAAGGCTCCTGTCTCGTGTTTTAGACCCTACTCGATCGAGTTATTGACGAACTCGACCGAGTACGTTGCCACTCGACCGAGTCATTGTGAGACTCAACCGAGTGGAGGTCGAAAAAGCATTATGTCTCGTTTTTGGGGTGCCACTCGACCGAGTGGGCTAGGCACTCGATCGAGTGCCCCCTATACGAACCAGGGTTCGCTTTACAATTTGTTCTCGGTTTCGAAATTGCTTTTGATTTTGATGATTCGATGAGTTTGTTGAATCGGGCATAAATATTATGGAATTTATGCTCGATTCGTGTGTATGACACTCGTTATATCCAACGTGCGATTATTGAATCGACATCGGATATTAGAGCGAGATAAAAAAAGTTGCTTTACGTCGTTTTTTAAATTAACCAAAACGATATAAATTCCCTCTGCGTTTATAGCGTCGCATTAATTCTTGTTGAATTAGATGACGTCTATTTTAGCATCAACGAGAAATCGTGTTAATCAATTTATTTGACTAGATCGTTAGATTCAACATCCAATTACAGAATTGGTGTCCAATCTGATGGATCGATGCTTGAATTAAAAGACTTGATTCCCTCGGCTTCTCCGACATCGTAACGAATCCCTAGGGATTAGGTGATGTCGGATCCGCGTCAACGGGTTTCGATCCTTATTAGAAAAAACACTTGTTTTAAAAAAGGGTTTTAGAAATGATGAGATATGCAATTGGATGATGATGCGAACAAAAATAAAAAAAAAACTATTATTTAGGTTGACTTGTTTCAATAATCAAGTGATCGGGGTGATGGGATAAGCGACCGGCAACGCTGAGTGTAATACTCTTGTATATTTGGGTTTCCTTATCCCACCATCACTCACACTCGACACAAATTCATAAGTATTTTAATGTTTTATACTAGTGATATTAACGATATTAGGACGCGAATAAAGCAAAAAAACGAGACAACAATGACGACATAGACGACGCGAGAGAGAAAGAGAAGAGAGAAAAGATGGGAATTGGCACCCTCAACCTACATGTTGTTGTTCTCGGACGGGACTCGTAGTTGTGGCTAGCACGGGAGTATCGAGATGTAAGTTGAGTTGTGGTGGTTTGGGATTTGTCTCCTAAGTACTAGGGTTAGGGTTTGCAAGTGTGAGATTAGGGTTTGATTAGGGTAAAAAGGATGATAAAAGGTTGTTTGAAGTGTGTGCATGGGGGTGTTTATATAGGCATTGCCCATGTACCCCGGCTAGGGTTACTCGACCGAGTAGCCCCTTGACTCGGTCGAGTGGCCCAAACGTCAGTAGCCGGGCTTGAATGAGGGCCCACTCGATCGAGTGGGTCAGCTGGGTCGCACGGGTCCAATGTTTTGGACCTCGAGATGAGTTTTGCATTTGGGCTGAGTTTTTGATGTTTATGTGGCTGTTTTTGTGTGTTTTGGAAATGGCTTTGACCGGGGTTGACCCAATCGTAAAAAGTCGGTTTTATTTTCGGTGTCATTTTTGACCCAAATTAGTCTTGTTTGACTGAAAACGACCCACTGGGCCTTAATTTGAGGTCAATTATGTGAGATTTGTACTCCGTTAGTGCTTAAGTCAGCAACCAATGGTTTTGAGCCCATATCCGAGCGCGTAGAAACACGTTAGCGTCCGATCATCATCGGGTGTTTTTTGGAAACTACCATAGACACCTGGCAGTCAAAATGCGGGTGTCTACAGACTTAAACAATTTTTGGAACTTACCATTGATTAATTATCGATGGAGGCCAGATGAAATAGGGAATGTAGTTTTTTTGCAAGAGGAGAATGAGGAGGAAAACTAGGTTGTTTTTTTTAGAGGAGAATGAGGAGGAAAACTAGGGCTTTTTCTTCTTAGGTTAGTGGTTACGATAATGGACGTTCTAGGTTTGGATTTTTGGGGTGACTAGTCACCCCCCTCTCAATTATTTTATTGTATACTAAAATCGTATACAATTAATATGGAACGGTACAAACTCGAATTGCCCACCAAACACGCTGATCTATTTTCAAGTGTATCTTACTCATATATGATAGTCACAGGATTCTGCTCATTGGGTTATGGACTTATGGTACATCAAGGAGGTTGGCGCGGGGGCAAAGTTGATATTTGCATGTTGAAAATACAAGAGTCATAAATTTTAGTCCGTAAGATGGAATAACAATTGACTAGCTTGAAGATACAAAACACTATCTTGGTCAAAATATTTATAAATGATGACACTGATCGTTAGACCTAAAGGTTCGGCAAATTAAGGGTATGCCACCCATATAATGGTTTTAAATTTTTGGTAACACTGATCAAGACTTAATGCATCCCATCTTTTGCCTTTTTGTTAGCTTTCTTCCTCTTCTGTAGAGTCTAGCGATCCTAGGAAATACTCTAGAGGGGGGGGGGGGGGAGGGTGAATAGAGTATTTATGTATTTTTAAAATTTTAAACGATATATTACACCAAAATCTTATTAGGAAAGATATAGTGTAATATTGCGTTAATTGTATGGCTAAATAAAAGGAAGAAACAAAACTTTGCTACTATACTTACTACTAAAGAGTATAAGTATAAGTAATACCAAAACGAAAATAAAAACGCAAAGTAAATAACACGAGCAGTTTTAACGTGGTTCGGCCCAATTGAAAAGCCTACGTCCACCGGTGTCTTTATTTATAAGAGAACCTACTCCGGATTACCTTACAATTAAAACTCTTCACGATTAACTCTAATCGTGATGGTGAGAGTGATGTGAAGCACTTAGATTGAGAGATATTATGCTCTCAGTTTGTGGGATGTTAAGCCCACGACAATGAAGGATGTTAAGACTTCGATGTGAGGGATGTGAAGCCCTCGATTGTTTGAACGATGTGAAGCGTTCAAGGTGTGAACGATGTACGTCGTTCGATTGAGTAAACCACTACTCGACTCGTATGACTTTACTACTCAAGTTTACAAGATTCCTCTAGCTATGAATACACTTCAATTGTCTAGAGAGAATAATGAAACTATATGACTTCCGAGCGTAAACAATTTAAACACGAATTTATTTAGCCAAGACTTAAACCAAGATTTATTGCAAAAGCTCTTTGAAATGTGATTTAATTTTTTGCAAAATGAAAAGTGTGTGTGCAAGTCGTATCTTTAGAGTGAGGAAGAGCATTGTATTTATAGGTGAATTAATTTCCTTAACAAAGGAAGTAAGATCACATTAATTGATGTGTTTCCTCATTTAAAGCAGATATGGTAGGTGGAATATGAAGGGTTCATAACCCTCTAATTAGACTCCTCTAATTAGTTACTAAATTACTTGTTAATTTAGTATATAAAGATCTAGTTACATGCATGACATCAAAAGACAAAAACTACATACAAGAAGATATTTCCTTACATAAACAAAGAGGAAATAATGGGCACAATTAGTATGGATGATCCTCCAAAATCTTGAATCTCCAAAGTAGAAGATCTCCTTCTAGTTGCACCAAGATTCAACCCAAATAATCACTATTATTATTAACTAGATAATAATAGTGATGAACCTATACTAATATTATGAATATTACTACTTTAGTAATAAAGATGAATATTAGTATGAGAGAGAGTTTTGGAGAAGAGGTCATGCAAAAACTAATGAATGAATGGATGTCAAATGAGAACAAAAATGCTCCCTTAAATGACTCCCAAAACCGGCCACCCCTAAATTAGGGAAGACCATTGCATTATTTTATTTGCATGCATAATGGGTCCATATTATTTTTTGCCATTTGTCATACAAATGCTTATGTGTGACATGATCAATTATCTTATATAATTGATCACATCAAATAATTAATATACTCTTAACTATTTAAGTAGTACATTACTATTATATCTATATATAATAGGTCCCATAATAATAATTACTTAGCTAAATTTACAACTTCTTGTAAATATTAATGGCTAATTATCACTACCCATAAAAGCATACAAAAACCTCAACTAATTTAGTAATTAACGTTTAAATACTAAATTGGGTCTTATTTAATCGTATTAAAATAAGACGTAAAATTTATTCAGTCAATTATCGTATAATAGACTAATAAACTTAATCAGACTGAGTTCTAAACTCTATCTCCAATAAATAACTCTCATTACAAAGCATATATCAAATATATACGCAAGGAACTGATTAACTGTATCAAATACAAATAATTAGTTTTCTATTTGGGTCTCATCCTATAGGTGTGACCGAAAGGGATCAGTTGATCACCACCGTCTTACGACAATAACGTCTAAATCTAGTCAGCTGAGCGTTACCGATTTACGTTAATCAACTGACGTGGAGTATCGATGTACTAATTATCCCAAGTATATTCCGTCCATGAGATTTAATATATCAATGCACTATTGTGGAGGACACTTGCTCCAACAGAATATCAATCAATCAAGATAATATATTTAAGTTTCCTTAGTTAATGATTTTCTAATATCTTTGAAGAATCAAGATAATTTTGAGAATCATTTATTTTGAAAACTTTTATCCTCTTGATAGATAATTTCTTTTTTAACAATATCTTCTTCAAAGACTAGATTTTCTTTGAAAAAACCGACAATTTCAAAAAGATATTTTTGATTTTAACTCTTGGCGGTTCGCGTGTGGTTGTTTACAAAGATTAATATAACCTTGTACAAGGTTATACTATCCTTGTCATATAATTTCATTGCTCCCTTTACATTAGAGTTCCTAGGACACACTTCTTCCCTTCGAGATCTTGGTCGAGCTTTGCCATCTTGAGACTTTTGTTCCTTTTACATGTATACTTGTTCTAGCATACTCTGAATTGCACGGAGTAATATTGTCACTTAGAGAATATAGAATTGACATAAGCAAAACACATATAGTATAGGTCCAACAAATTCCCCCTTTTTAATTATGTCAAGTTTTTTAAAGAAATTCTAAGTGACGAAATAAATTCCCCCTTTTTACTAGCCCAGACCCGAAGAGGTCAATGGAAATCCTTGGGTAAACACGACTTAAATAAGCAAAGACCTAGTAAGTCAGTAGATGGATCCACTTCCCCCTCTTGACATCATCGAAAAGGGTCGATCAGCTGTGAGAATATCATACAAGAGAACACAACAAATAAGCACATCAAAGCAAGTAGAGCATAGAGTTATATCAAGCATTATCCAAAATAGTGACAGCAAAATCCGACCATAAAGACCACGAGTTATTTAGCAAAAGATCACAAGTTTTTTGACCATAGACCCAACGATGCTATACTAAGAGCTTATTATTGAGAGGGTCAGTTCTGGGTTAAGAGATTTGACTCCTTATCCTCCGCGCTGTCCCCGCAGAAGATACACAGCTTTGGAGATTTCCTTGAAGATCTGTCGAAGCCTTTCCATAACAGCGTCATGCCTGTTGAGATGATTCGTGTCGGCGAACCGTACTTCTTTCACTGCATCATTAATGCCAACTCCTATCTCATGTCCTGCCTTTTTTAATGTTGTAATATTGTTACCCATGACTTGAACTCGGGCCCTAAGGTGCGCTACGTGACCCTCCATCCTTGTCAATCCTGCCCCAAATTCAGCTCGAGACGAAGTGAGTAGGGTGGTTAGATTATCCACCTTTTGTTCAAGTCGCTTAAGCACATCTGCGGATTCATTAACCACTACCGGAGGAGGTGGGGTAATAACCAAACCAGCAATTTCATTCAATTTACTCAAAATACTAGCAGAAAAACCTTCAGGCACCACATTCAGCACCTCATTTCCCTTAGAGGAACCTTCACCCTTAAACTTAAGACTCCCATCGTCGCCCAAGATAGACATTTGCTTGAGGTAGGCCGTGGTCATGATATCAGACGATGTTTCACTAGGAGATGTTTTGCTCACAATCCCCCTGTTTTTCAAGACCTTAGACAGCCACATCCCGTAAGGAATACAAGTAGAGCCATTGATTTGTGGAGCTTTTAGTTCGACAAGCACATGTTCAATGTGACTCGTCATTAAGAAGGGTAGGTTAATTTTAGTGCCTTTGAGAAGGTGATAAAGTAGGATAATCTCATGAACATGTAGTTTATTGGTACCAGTTTTTCTGGGCAACAATGAAGAGTAAGACACATTGAATAGAAGTTTGGCAATAGGTGACAAGTTGACTCCAGTCATCACAGAATTCTCAGTAGCCCTAGGGTCAAGGGTTTTCTTAACACTTAAGATTTTTTCGTTGTCATAATTCTTCCAGCCAACCCAGGACTGAATCTCTTCCCCCTCACATGAAACTCCCAAAATCTGACCTAGATCTTCCATTGTAATTTTAAAGAACTTTCCCCCAAAATTTGCACTTAAGACCTTATTGTCGACATTCAGAGTTGCCCAAAACTGAGCAATCTGAACTGGATAGATCTGGTGTCCCATGTTAAGTAACTCACTCCATCCTTGTGCTGCAAGAATATCACGTAGTTGTAACACACTTGGGTTCTTATCGAACCATGCAGCAAGATATTGACGACCCGAAACAAAAGAGTAATTGAGGACGATAGTTTTTACCTGATCAAACTCTTGTTTCATCATCCTCACCTTTTCTAGCTCACTAAGGATAAGATCTTTTCCATGCAATCCCTCGGTAGTTTCACTTGCATGCTCCTTTCCCTTACTCGCCCTCTTCCTTTTTCCGGCCACCGTCACATCCTCGAGAATCTCTACTTCTTCCTCTACGTCGACAACCGGAGTTTGAGAGCCAAATCTCAAGAGGCTGAACGGAGATTTTTCTTGTGAGGGGTAAAGGTTGATTCTTTCTTTGGGGCCATGGTAAGGGTGTGAGGTGAGAGAATGAAGAAGTTAAAGAGGTAGGTGAAAAAGGGTGAAGAGAGAGGCGATTAAAGATGGGTTAAAAAAGGAGTTGTTGTAATTATTACTCCTATGGAAAAGATATATATGAGGAGCAATTTATGGGAAGAGAAGATTTTGTACAGATTTGCTTCTTAGTTTAGGCACATGAAGAGAGAAATTGACCGAGAGCTTAAATGGAAAAAATATCTAGTGAATATACCATATAGTGTATGAAGTGTAATTTTACGGAAGGAATAATTCTTTTTAGAATTTCCTGAAATATTCAAGATTTCTCGTGAATATATGGAAGTAAAATTACATAACATATGATATAGGATGTAGTCGCAAAATGGCAGTAATTACAATACAGGAAAATTAAGACGCACTCTTAGACATACTTACAAAAAGGATACTTACCAGTGCATTAAACAAGACAATACGGACACAAAATAACATCACCCCAGTCTTCGTCATTCATTTAGGGTAAGTAAAAACAACCAACGACTTTTCAGTTTTCATTTATTAAACCGAGTTCTAACCTTAATTCCTCGAACCGTTCCCTGGGTAAATGTTTCGTAAGGATGTCAGCCTTTTGTAAGTTAGAGGGACAAAATTCAATTTCGATATTACCCTTTTCTACATGGTCTCTCAAAAAATGATGTCGGATGTCAATATGTTTGATACGAGAGTGATGGGCTGGATTTTTAGAGATGGCGATAGTACTAATATTATCACAAAATATAGGTACGGATTTAATATTAACACCATAATCGCTTAATTGCTGTCGTAGCCAAAGTAATTGAGTACATACCAGTGATGCAGCAATGTATTCACTTTCAGTGGACGAAAGTGCCACTGTTGCTTGTTTTTTAGAGCCCCATGATATTATACATGATCCTAGAAACACTACTACAAATCCCTTTGTTTCTTGACGCTTTAAAGGTAGGTTGTCAATGCTTTCAAGTGTCGCAAATTTAATTCTCGACGCTTTCCAAAAGCGTGGAGATTTTGGGCGTCAGGAACTCTCGACACATTTTTGTGTCACCATTTGTGGAAATGACATAGGTCCACTCCGATGCGGCCACGCGCGGGTTTGGGGAGGCGAATGAATCTCCATATGAGATGGGTCGAATTGAATTTTAAATCGAAGTAGGAGTCGCCACCGAATTTTTTGGTTATTCGGAACCATTCGAACCCACTCTATGTCGTAGTGGGCCATATTTAAAACATAGCCCATTTCCGATGTCAGAGTTTATCGGGTTCGTCCCTTAGCATTTGATACCGATACCGACATTATCGGATATCGTGTATTGAATGACTCTCGTTGCCAATGGATTCGGACATCCGGAAACCATGGTTCTGAGTAAGGGGTGAGGGTACGTGTTGGAAAGTTCATTGAGAACACCCAACCCCGCCCGCACTTAGCGGCCTTTACTAAGATATCGTTCGTTTTTTATGTACACGCGTTAGTTCGACGATTGAATGATATGCAAAGATTATTTTCCCTAAGACATGTGAGAGAAAAAATAAATGGGTTGCTAAGTCGTTTAATGCATGTTAAACTAATAACGTCAAAGTTATTTTAGCATGTGAATTTGTTTTAGTGTAATAAAACAAACGAAATAAATAAATTGCTACAAACACGAGAAAACGGGTTAGTAACGATGAATAAATCGAATAACGACGTAAATAAATAATATGCATGATTTTGGAAAAGATTTTTGTCACGTGATGGATTAGCACGCGTTGACCGAGGTCAAAGAAAAAGTATTTATCGAAATATGTCGCGACAGGTCGCTTTTTATGTAAGACTCGAGAAGAATAAAAAATAGAAAAGCGAGGAAACGAGAAAAAAGGGCCGGCGGACCAGGCCACCGCGCGAGTCGCCTGACCGGCGCGCGACTCGCGTGGCAGGCTGTCCGACTTTTTTTATTTTGTCGAAAATCGTTAATTTTTATAAATCGCGTACAAATATGGATTAATTTATACCCGATTTATATTTTCGATATTCGTCGCATTCGATATTCGATTAGGAAATCGACATCGAATAGTCGGAATGATTTTAGAAAAGGTTTTGAAAAAGTTTGTTTTCAACGAAAAGTAAAAAAAAGAATTTTGAACGAAAAAGATGTTAATTCTCTCCGCGTATAAAATCGTCGAATGTTGTTTAAAAAAAGATGTAACGATTTTATTAGCATCAACGAGAATTAATTAATTTTGTTCTTGTTAGATACGATATTCGATTAGAGAATCGATATCGTAATTTAAGAACGTTATAAAAAAATAGTTCTTTTTAATATCGATTATTAGAAATAATGAAAAATATGCGAAAATGACCCATATTAAACGAGGACCGACGACTCGACACAAAAAAGAAGAAAAAAAACGTGAAGAAAAGGAGAGAAGAAGAGAATCGGGTTTGATTTACACTCTCAACCTACATTCTTTGTTTTCTCGGGATAAGGCTCGTCGGAAAGTGGCTTAGACTTGGGAGCGTCGAGATGATGCGGGATGAGTTAAGGTGTTATTTTTGGACGTGTGGTGGGACGGGTTTCGGCCGGCTGGGGGTCGGATTCGTCGGGTCGAGATTACTCGGGAATTGTTTGGCGTTACGAGGTTGTATATTTTCTGACTTTCGATGATTGATGATGAATGTGTGATGTAGGAATAATAGATCTATGATGTCTGTCTTATGTGTTGAAAGGGAGGTCCTATTTATAGGAGTGGAGGTAGCCTTGTTTGTATGACAAGAAATACCGGTTTGGATAGGAAATGTAAGAAGTTGAAAGGAACGAGAAGTCCGTTGCTTGGGGAAGAAGCAAGGAAATCTCGGCTGTTTTGGCTGATTTCGGCCGGGTGTTTGACACTCGGTCGGCAATTGCTTTAGTGTAATCCCCTAGAAAATCTAACGCTATACAGTGGCGGAAACACTGTAGAGTCGGGATTAAAACACGTTGTAACTATGTCTTAGAAAAAATTAAAATGGTAAAGTCAAACAATAGGCCTTAAATAAAATGGCGAAAATTTAAAACAATCCACAAAAGGGGTTTGAACAATCCATAAGACATAATTATTAAAAATAAATAAGCAGGATCCACACTGCTCGCTAGCCCACACCCGGAACATGTATACATGCCATGTTAAAACATAACAGCCACAATCGGTGGGGAGCAACGTCAACGTTCTCCCAGCCGTATAACAGGATTTTAAAAACTGTAATTACTACTATAGAAAAAAATAGTAAAAAGAAAACAGTAAAACGTTATAATGAAAATAAGATTTCAGTGAAAAACTTCACGTATCGAAATAAGATAATAAAAATGAGTTTTCCGGAGAAAACATAAAACATTTGCCAACCTGCAAATCAAAATTATATCGATAATAACAAAAATATTCAAAATGGCGTTATGGATAGGATTAATGTAGAATCTAGACTTTCACTAGGACAATACTAAACTAGCTTCGAGAACTTAGTCAAAACAAATCAGACTTTGGTCTCTAACTAGGCAACTCAACTATAACAGGACTGCGTGCAGCGAGGTCCTGGCTAAAGTAATGTACACCCCTCCTGGACACCAACCGTAATCCAGTTCAACCCGACGGCGACTTACACGATGTGATATCTAAGTTTAAGGTCAAAATATACACACTCCTGAACACAAACCATACTCAGTTCAACGACCAATGTGTCTCAACATAGACACACCAGCTTCATAGTTGATGGCAAAACGTACATCCCAGACTATATTACTCTAAACCCACACCTTTCCTTATTCCATAACTCCAAAACATTCCATTATCGATATTTAAAAGATGTATTCAACATAAACAATAAGAGAACAAAATGAAAAGGAATCACTTTCCAAAAGAGGAAACTTTCTATTTTAGGAAACTTCTATTTTTAGAAACTTACTAAAAATAGCATCATATCAAAATGGCAAAATACTAGTTTATACTAATAACACATTTTTAGTAAACAATATAGATTTATAAAACTAGTACTTTCGGCCTTAACGATATTAATTCTTAAAACGAGAACATTTGAGTTAATTAAATTATTGAAACGTCATACAAGTGTTTATAAAATGATTTAGAAATGTTTTAAACATTTTAAATACTACTAATTAGGATGTTTCCAAAATTTACAAAACTAAAATTCTCTAATTATTATTAGTTTCGACAATACGAATATAAATAGGATTTTACAGCAAATGTCAAATTAAATCTTTTAACGTCTTTTATTTAATTAAACCGTTGAACATACTTAGAGTATGTTAAGGGATGATTTAACTCTTAAAGTTTCAGATTTAAATACTTTCAAAATTGCTGGAAAAATAATTCTTTTAGGTAAGACGAAGCATTTTAACGATAAATCACAATTTGTCCGAAAATTAATACTTATTAATTAAAGACTTTAATAAATAGTACAAAAATTACGTAAAATAGTTAAAACATATTTATGAACATTCTGTCCAGAAAAGAAAATTTTCCAGAATCCTAAAACTCGGTTTTTAAAGCGTTTTCCCGTTAATCGTCTAATCTCGACAATAACGATTAATAAAAATAGTAATTACAAAATGATTTAAGTATTAATATCCAAAAACTATTATTAAACTTAAAAATCATAATTTTTTCCAGAAAATACTATTTTTCCAGAATTCCAAAAATTCCAGATTTAATAAATCCCGTTAAAACCGTCTTTAAAACCCGTTTTCACAATTAACGATTCCATTAATAAAACTTATCGTTCCTAACATTTTATTAAGGCACTAAAAATCAAAAAATTAAATTTTATTATGAAATCATCAGAATCACATTTTCTTCCAGATTTAATCATAGGACCAGAAATCGAGAATTTAAACGACAAACGCGGTTTAACGATAAACGATGATTTAAAGTGATTAATTAATTATCCACTTCACAATTCCAAAAAAATTATGAAAAACTTCAGAATATTTTATTTAATCAGAAAGTTTCACCATGTCAAAAATCAGATTAAAATAAAATGTTTAAGTACTAGAACTAAAAATCGGCTTTTAATCATTTTTGTCCGTAAACGGTAATAATTCAATAATCGATAACTAAAATATCAAAAATATACTAAATTATTAAAAATCATTAAAAACATTATTTTTACAGAATATAAACATATATTACATGTTTAGGCCGAACATTACGATTTTACAAATTAATATGACGATTTAATCGTTATACTCGTAAAAGCGATAAAAATACCGAAACACGCAAATTTTCAACTTTAAAAAATTTTCCAGATTTTATGACATACATATAATGTCAAAAATAAAATATAAAAATATACATGCAAATACACAATTAAAATCATGCAATACCGAGTAACATCGACGTTACCTCTAGTCCAAATCGGAATCGATAATATACTCGTCGGCCTCAGGATCGTCTACAAAACCTACCATACACGAAAATTATGGTAGAAAAATACCATGAGAAAACTAGGAAAAATCAAGGTAAATAATGGTCGAATACAACATCGATTATTACCTTAACGGAAGGATCGGAATAACGATTAATTCGGAGATGAAAATGAGACGATCAAGAATCAATTAGGGACAAAATTTGGCTGGAAATCATGGCCAATATGGAGGAAATGAAGAGTATTTTCTTTGTTGTTTAAGGAAAAAATGAATGTAAGAAATGGATGGTCTCTTATGAATGAATGCCAAATAAATTTTTGATTAAAACAAGGGAATACTTAGGCTAGATGCACCAGCCAAATAAAGAGCATGGGGCATGATGAGTTTGTTCATAAAGCATCAAATAAATGGGAAATAAAAAGAATTATCTATTTAAGTTTTAACATAATAAAATGGAACATATAAAGAAAAACATAGTAAGTGTATGACAAAGAGATGGGTCGGTCCAAATCATGGGGAAAAATGTCTCAAATAATTTGTAAGTTGATAAAAAGAAGGATCGTAAAATAGTTAAAGGTATTTCAAAGCAATTCGAGTAAACCTCGCGTTGGAAAATAATTATTTACGAAACTTCGTAATAAAATCATTAACGGTTAATTTTTTTCGTAAATACAATATTCTTAGTTGGAAATATTATATAAATGTGTTAAGACATTTTTGGGAAAAGAAATAACTTAAATCCAAGCTTAAAACGTTAATCGTAGAGAAATAGAATTTCTCGCGAATAGATAAATATTTTACGATAAAAATCAAACAAATAGTTTTAATATAATTAAAATCTTTTAAAATAAAAGTAAATATTATTTGACTTAAAAAAATAAAAATAAAGCTTGGAAAAATGATGAAACAGAATGCCGAAACGTGATAGAGTTATGATGAAGTAATAGTGGAAAGGATAAAAGTGCTAAGAAAATAGCGGGTGTTACATTTAGTTTTTCGGATAGAATTCCACTTGAGATCAAATTCTACCTTCAACGAAATTGTTTAATGTTGTCGAACCTGATTTTTTGTAGTATTGGAGTCCAAACCGGACACGTGAGGTGTCACGGCTGGTCCGTGAGTCTCGGGAAATATCTTTGACCGGGTTTGACCCGGTCGCTAAAAGACGGTTTTACCCCTGGTGTCGGAATCGACCCAAATTAGTCTTATTTGACTCGAAACGACCCACTAGGCCTGGATTTGAGGTTGGTTTTGTAAGATTTGTACTCCGTAATAAGCCTAAACCAAATGTCCATGATTACGAGCCCATATCCGAGTCCATCAAAGCACGTTTACGTCTAATCATCATCGGGTGTTTGGCGGGAACTATTATAGACACCTGGCGGTCAAAATGTGGGTGTCTACAGAGCCCCCACTCTGACTGAGGCTTGGACAAGGCAAACGTCAGAGTAGCTACCAGGTCAATCAAGGATTAAAACCTGGCAGACTTTCGATCGCGTCGTTTATAGTCTATTAGACTTGCGTGAAGGGCTCGCCAGCCATAAGATAGAAATCATACCTGGGTTGATGCTGATAATGTTGTGGGAGCTTGCCTTGGAAGCTATGGGTATACCTGTTTACAGGTACATCCTGCCTTAGAATTGCGCGGGAGCTTGGCCTTGGAAGCTGTGGGTATATCTGTTTACAGATATATCCTGATTCTTCAGTAGAAAATGTCGCCTGAGCTTTCCACTGGGGAACTTTTCTTAGAATTCCTCGGAAGTCTTGGGTGTACCTGTGTGCTGACATAATTTGTATGTAACATTTAGGCGAAACACTGACTCATGCTGGGGAAGAAATGATTTTTGATTGATTTTTTGGAAAGAAAATGAATTTTTTTTTGGAAATTAGAATGCTTGGGATGACTTGATTCCTAATCTGATTCTGACACGGACTCCTAAAGTCTCTGGTTAGGCCTGTATGCCTAGATGAAATGTGATAAAAATTCCTATTCCCGTGGTGACTAGGAAAGGGATTTTCTCAAATGGCTAAGTTTTGCAAATTCTAAAATGAGAATTTGAAGAGAGAGATATACCGACAGACTCGACTCTGGACGCGAGAGGACGAGTTGACAGACACGACTTTGACTCTCTAAGGGTTAGACCGTGACTCGGTAGGGGGTAGGCCACCTAAGATGACAAGACACTTAAGTTGCGCTATTCCGTAGCCTAGGCGAGTGGCGACACAGTCGAACATCGAAATGGGAACGATCTGCTATAGGGGAATTGCAGTAGTCTGTAATGAGACTGTTTTAGCAGTAACAATGTTGTAGTCTAGTGCTCCTTTTGAATTTTTGATTTTTGGGACATTTCCAAAGTGGGTATTGCTCCGAGTCCTGACAGATTCTCATTTTTGACTAAGCCGAGTACTAGGACACACTATAGAAAGGAGGCTAGATTTTTTGAATTTATCTGGATTTTGCGAGTAGATGGAGGTTTTCTGCCTAAGAGAAGCCCCCAGGACGACAAAGCTAGCTGTTGAGAACATGATGGTGTCGTGACCGGAATGATGGCGCTTTTTGAATGTTTGTCAATGTGGGTGGTTGTGCCCTTGTTGAAAGGCTGCCTACGTATTCACGTGTAGTGAAATCAAACCAAGCGGTAGTTCAGTGTTGAAAGATGTATTATGATGCCTAGCTTATTAGGGCTTTGTGTGTAACTAGCCATAGTAATGGTGTAGGCTAGGTGCATTCCCAATGATGTCTTGACCAAAGGGCTGGAATAGTTAAGATGGTTATTCTGTGACTGTGAGCATTCTCCGGGATAGCCCCCAGAGGTGGTGTGAACTATTTGGGCATGTTCTATGCCGACTGCAAGTTGAGTTCCCGTGTTTGGGGCTGGTAACTGGTTTAGATGTTTTTGGAAATGTGGAGCTAGGTCGCAAGTGGCTTTGATGTTTCGAAATCTGGAGCTCGATTTTGTGGAGTTAAGGCTTCTAGGGTAAGGTATTGCAATGTGGTAGGAAAGGGGGAAGTCGAGTAAAAATGACTCAGACTTCGATCGGGCAGGTTGATAATGCGGGATCTGGTTTCCATGTCTGGCCCTAAAGGTTAAGGTGTATCCTATGGAGCTTGAATCCTCAAAATTCTGGGTTGTCTCTAGCCTAGGTCTCGAGAAGGTCTTGAGGGTTGTAATGTGGGAAGGCTAGATGTGGTGTTAGTTGACCAGCTTGACTGTCTCTCCCCTATTGGATGGTATGAGTATTGATAATTTTTGAATTGACCGTTTCACGGTCATGGGTTTTTGAATTCTTTGGGTTGACCTCTTAGCCCCGGTCATGGGATTCTTCATTTGAGTTGACCGTGTCTGGTCGAGAGATGTTGATAATTCTTTTTTGATCATGGCCAGCTTTTTTTGTTTTGGCCTTTTGTTTTTTTTTTTCTCTTGGACTTTTGATTTTTTTGTCCAGCTTTTTTTTTGTCGGTCAGACTAACACCTAAGGTAGGGACTGGCTAGTCTTATTGGATGGGTGTTTATTTTGGGAAGTGGGCTTGCCTCCCGTCTTGAACCCAAACTAGAAGACTACCCAGATTTGTCATAGGATTCGATATGCTCCTGCTACGGGTAGTTATGTGGCTTTCTATACCAGACATGGAATAGGTAAAAGGAAAACACGGGCTCGGTTTCCTGCAGTCATTATAGATGTGCCTATAATAGTCACGTGCGTGTGCTCACAGTGTATGATGTGGTTCATCATGTTCTCGGAAACACATAAGGAAAGTATGTATGAGAAATAGAAAAGTTGATTTTATTGAATTTTGAAAAAAGAGGACAGAATACAACTGACTTTGACTCTGACTTTGATTTGGAAATGAGGATGTAGGGTATCCTAGACTCGAACTCAGACTTAGACTTGAATCAAATCCGGACTCGGATGCTCGGTTGGTTGTTTTTTTTGGTAAAGTCTTTGATTGGAGAGAACGACGGGTGCCACGACTCGCCTAAACTCGGCTTTGCGCAAGTGCAAGAGAGGAAGTCAAACTAGACACGGCTCGGGGTGACGGGTCGACAAAGTCTCTTGGACCGGGATACTCGAGCGTCGATCTAGACGAGGTAACGACTGCGAATTGGACTCGAGCTGCATAAGGGTGAATCCGAAAATGGGGGCGACCGTGTTTGACCGTATCACGTGGTCGGACCAACCGTGGTGACCTAACCCTAGGTGACTTGAGTATTCGTAGCATAGGTACGACACGAAGAAGGCATCATAAGGACGCCGGTGCAGGATGAACGTAGGGTACCCCTTAAGGTGACCGTGGTTGACTGCTCGGGTGGAGGACAGCCCCCGAGTGAGACTAAAGACTTTGATAGGACTGAAATGGTGCGACATCTAAGTGACTCGAAAGTGGGGTACTTAAGCCAACACGTGTAAGACCTGATCCTTAGAGCAAACGCGGTTGATCGCTCCGCTAAAGGGTAGCCCCCGAGTGGGACTGAAGACCGACTCCTGGACGGGTGACTCGTGGATGGTGGACTCTCTCTGGGTTTTGGCAAAGTGGGTCTAGTCCCGTTCGAAGAAAGATCCGTGTGTGAAATCCCCAGACTTTGGACTCGATTGTGTAAATGGGCTTCCCTTTGTAGGAGTTTGTCCTACGTAGGTGGATCGTGCCTTGACAAATAAGGCGGACTTGGGATGGGGTAGAAACTCGTGATGTAAGATCGACAGAGTTTCGACGCTATAGATTCTAACGACTTATGACAAGACCCGACACTGCTAAATACGGGAAGTCCTAAGAAGAAGAAAGTTTTGAAAAGGGAATTTGGATTAGAAAACCGAGCAAGGTCGGATTGGAAGGCCCGATCTTTTTGAAAAATCGAAAAAAAGGTTACCGGGCCGAGATTTTGAATTTTTTTTTGAAAGTTTGGACAGCATACCGGCTAAAAATAGGCTATTTTGAGTCAAAATTATAAGTCCTAAATTTGGTAGCTTTCCGGGTTTTGAAAAATAGATGGGTTTGAAAAGATGCGGGTTTTTGAAAATGACGGTTTTTGAAAAGACCAAAGAAGATCAAGTAGCATGTAGTCACGGAAATAGTATAATGACGCCATGTATGCTCTTAGTCTAAGTCTCGGTCGGTCGAATAGGGTCTATACCAACGACGATAGCATTCTCGCAAATCAGGACCGTCCTCCTAAGCCGAGTTGGTCTTAGAATCTGCCGTAAAACCCATGCGAGTTCCGCCATCGAAATCTTTAGTGCACCCATGTAGGAATGCACCGTGGTATAGTGGGACGTCGGTCACAAGTAACCGGCCCGGGAAAGAATTGGGTTATGCATGAACCATTGAACTAAAGCGTGTACATTACTATTCGAATGATTTCTTTTCGAGTCTCACCCAAGGGATGCCGATGGTATGTGACTCATCAGTTGATCCCCAGCGGAGTCGCCAAATTGTGGACATCACATAGGTCTACCCCAACGCGGCCACGCGCGGGTTTGGGGAGGCGAATGAATCTCCATATGAGATGGGTCGAATTGAATTTTAAATCGAAGTAGGAGTCGCCAACGAATTTTGTGGTTATTCGGAACCATTCGAACCCACTCTATGTCGTAGTGGGCCATATTTAAAACATAACCCACTTCCGATGTCAGAGTTTATCGGGTTCGTCCGTTAGCAATTGATACCGATACCGACATTATCGGATATCGTGTATTGAATGACTCTCGTTGCCAATGGATTCGGACATCCGGAAACCATGGTTCTGAGTAAGGGGTGAGGGTACGTGTTGGGAAGTTCATTGAGAACACCCAACCCCGCCCGCACTTAGCGGCCTTTACTAATATATCGTTCGTTTTTTATGTAAACGCGTTAGTTCGACGATTGAATGATATGCAAAGATTACTTTCCCTAAGACATGTGAGAGAAAAAATAAATGGGTTGCTAAGTCGTTTAATGCATGTTAAACTAAAAATGTTAAAGTTATTTTAGCATGTGAATTTGTTTTAGTCTAATAAAACAAACGAAATAAATAAATTGCTACAAACACGAGAAAACGGGTTAGTAACGATGAATAAATCGAATAACGACGTAAATAAATAAAATGCATGATTTTGGAAAAGATTTATGTGACGTGATGGATTAGCACGCGTTAACCGAGGTCAAAGAAAAAGTATTTATCCAAATATGTCGCGACAGGTCGCTTTTTATGTAAGACTCGAGAAGAATAAAAAATAGAAAAGCGAGGAAACGAGAAAAAAGGGCCGGCGGACCAGGCCACCGCGCGAGTCGCCAGACCGGCGCGCGACTCGCGTGGCAGGCTGTCCGACTTTTTTTATTTTGTCGAAAATCGTTAATTTTTATAAATCGCGTACAAATATGGATTAATTTATACCCGATTTATATTTTCGATATTCGTCGTATTCGATATTCGATTATGAAATCAACATCGAATAGTCGGAATGATTTTAGAAAAGGTTTTGAAAAAAGTTTGTTTTGAACGAAAAGTAAAAAAAGAATTTTGAACGAAAAAGATGTTAATTCTCTCCGTGTATAAAATCGTCGAATGTTGTTTAAAAAAAGATGTAACGATTTTATTAGCATCAACGAGAATTAATTAATTTTGTTCTTGTTAGATACGATATTCGATTAGAGAATCGATATCGTATTTTAAGAACGTTATAAAAAAATAGTTTTTTTTAATATCGATTATTAGAAATAATGAAAAATATGAGAAAACGACCCATATTAAACGAGGACCGACGACTCGACACAAAAAAGAAGAAGAAAAAAACGTGAAGAAAAGGAGAGAAGAAGAGAAGAATCGGGTTTGATTTACACCCTCAACCTACATGCTTTGTTTTCTCGGGATAAGGCTCGTCAGAAAGTGGCTTAGAATTGGGAGCGTCGAGATGATGCAGGATGAGTTAAGGTGTTATTTTTGGACGTGTGGAGGGACAGGTTTCGGCCGGCTGGGGGTCGGATTCGTCGGGTCGAGATTACTCGGGAATTGATTGGCGTTACGAGGTTGTATATTTTCTGACTTTCGATGATTGATGATGAATGTGTGATGTAGGAATAATAGATCTATGATGTGTGTCTTATGTGTTGAAAGGGAGGTCCTATTTATAGGAGTGGAGGTAGCCTTGTTTGTATGACAAGAAATACCGGTTTGGATAGGAAATGTAAGAAGTTGAAAGGAATGAGAAGTCCGTTGCTTGGGGAAGAAGCAAGGAAATCTCGGCTGTTTTGGCTGATTTCGGCCGGGTGTTTGACACTCGGTCGGCAATTGCTTTAGTTTTTCGGATAGAATTCCACTTGAGATTAAATTCTACCTTCAACGGAATTGTTTAATGTTTTCGAAGCTGATTTTTTGTAGTATTGGAGTCCAAACCGGACACGTGAGGTGTCACGGCTGGTCCGTGAGTCTTGGGAAATATCTTTGACCGGGTTTGACCCGGTCGCTAAAAGACGGTTTTACCCCTGGTGTCAGAATCGACCCAAATTAGTCTTATTTGACTCGAAACGACCCACTGGGCCTGGATTTGAGGTTGGTTTTCTAAGATTTGTTCTCCGCAATAATTCTAAACCAAATGTCCATGATTACGAGCCCATATCCGAGTCCATCAAAGCACGTTTACGTCCAATCATCATCGGGTGTTTGGCGGGAACTATTATAGACACCTGGCGGTCAAAATGTGGGTGTCTACAGAGCCCCCACTCTGACTGAGGCTTGGACAAGGCAAAAGTCAGAGTAGCTACCAGGTCAATCAAGGATTAAAACCTGGCAGACTTTCGATCGCGTCGTTTATAGTCTATTAGACCTGCGTGAAGGGCTCGCCAGCCATAAGATAGAAATCATACCTGGGTTGATGCTGATAATGTTGTGGGAGCTTGCCTTGGAAGCTATGGGTATACCTGTTTACAGGTACATCCTGCCTTAGAATTGCGCGGGAGCTTGGCCTTGGAAGCTGTGGGTATATCTGTTTACAGATATATCCTGATTCTTCAGTAGAAAATGTCGCCTGAGCTTTCCACTGGGGAACTTTTCTTAGAATTCCTCGGAAGTCTTGGGTGTACCTGTGTGCTGACATAATTTGTATGTAACATTTAGGCGAAACACTGACTCAAGCTGGGGAAGAAATGATTTTTGATTGATTTTTTGGAAAGAAAATGATTTTTTTTTTGGAAATTAGAATGCTTGGGATGACTTGATTCCTAATCCGATTCTGACACGGACTCCTAAAGTCTCTGGTTAGGCATGTATGCCTAGATGAAGTGTGATAAAAATTCCTATTCCCGTGGTGACTAGGAAAGGGATTTTCTCAAATGGCTAAGTTTTACAAATTTTAAAATGAGAATTTGAAGAGAGAGATATACCGACAGACTCGACTCTGGACGCGAGAGGACGAGTTGACAGACACGACTTTGACTCTCTAAGGGTTAGACCGTGACTCGGTAGGGGGTAGGCCACCTAAGATGACAAGACACTTAAGTTGCGTTATTCCGTAGCCTAGGCGAGTGGCGACACAGTCGAACATCGAAATGGGAACGATCTGCTATAGGGGAATTGCAGTAGTCTGTAATGAGACTGTTTTAGCAGTAACAATGTTGTAGTCCAGTGCTCCTTTTGAATTTTTGATTTTTGGGACATTTCCAAAGTGGGTATTGCTCCGAGTCCTGACAGATTCTCGTTTTTTACTAAGCCGAGTACTAGGACACACTATAGAAAGGAGGCTAGATTTTTTGAATTTATCTGGATTTTGCGAGTAGATGGAAGTTTTCTGCCTAAGAGAAGCCCCCCAGGACGACAAAGCTAGCTGTTGAGAACATGATGGTGTCGTGACCGGAATGATGGCGCTTTTTGAATGTGTGTCAATGTGGGTGGTTGTGCCCTTGTTGAAAGGCTGCCTACGTATTCACGTGTAGTGAAATCAAACCAAGCCGTAGTTCAGTGTTGAAAGATGTATAATGATGCCTAGCTTATTAGGGCTTTGTGTGTAACTAGCCATAGCAATGGTGTAGGCTAGGTGCATTCCAAATGATGTCTTGACCAAAGGGCTGGAATAGTTAAGATGTTGATTCTGTGACTGTGAGCATTCTCCGGGATAGCCACCAGAGGTGGTGTGAACTATTTGGGCATGTTCTATGCCGACTGCAAGTTGAGTTCCCGTGTTTGGGGCTGGTAACTGGTTTAGATGTTTTTGGAAATGTGGAGCTAGGTCGCAAGTGGCTTTGATGTTTCGAAATCTGGAGCTCGATTTTGTGGAGCTAAGGCTTCTAGGATAAGGTATTGCAATGTGGTAGGAAAGGGGGAAGTCGAGTAAAAAAGACTCGGACTTCGATCGGGCAGGTTGATAATGCGGGATCTGGTTTCCATGTCTGGCCCTAAAGGTTAGGGTGTATCCTATGGAGCTTGAATCCTCAAAATTCTGGGCTGTCTCTAGCCTAGGTCTCGAGAAGGTTTTGAGGGTTGTAATGTGGGAAGGCTAGATGTGGTGTTAGTTGACCAGCTTGACTGTCTCTCCCCTATTGGATGGTATGAGTATTGATAATTTTTGAATTGACCGTTTCACGGTCATGGGTTTTTGAATTCTTTGGGTTTTTGATTTTTTGATCATGGCCAGCTTTTTTTGTTTTGGCCTTTTGCTTTTTTTTTCTCTTGGACTTTTGATTTTTTTGTCCATCTTTTTTTTTGTCGGTCAGACTAACACCTAAGGTAGGGACTGGCTAGTCTTATTGGATGGGTGTTTATTGTGGGAAGTGGGCTTGCTTCCCGTCTTGAACCCAAACTAGAAGACTACCGAGATTTGTCATAGGATTCGATATGCTCCTGCAACGGGTAGTTATGTGGCTTTCTATACCAGACATGGAATAGGTAAAAGGAAAACACGGGCTCGGTTTCCTGCAGTCATTATAGATGTGTCTATAATAGTCACGTGCGTGTGCTCACAGTGTATGATGGTGTTCATCATGTTCTCGGAAACACATAAGGAAAGTATGTATGAGAAATAGAAAAGCTGATTTTATTGAATTTTGAAAAAAGAGGACAGAATACAACTGACTTTGACTTTGACTTTGATTTGGAAATGAGGATGTAGGGTATCCTAGACTCGAACTCAGACTTAGACTCAAATCAAATCTAGACTCGGATGCTCGGTTGGTTGTTTTTTTTTTTTGGTAAGGTCTTTGATTGGAGAGAACGACGGGTGCCACGACTCGCCTAAACTCGGCTTTGCGCAAGTGCAAGAGAGGGAGTCAAACTAGACAGGGCCCGGGGTGACGGGTCGACAAAGACTCTTCGACCGGGATACTCGAGCGTTGATCTAGACGAGGTAACGACTGCGAATTGGACTCGAGCTGCATAAGGGTGAATCCGAAAATGGGGGCGACCGTGTTTGACCGTATCAAGTGCTCGGACCAACCGTGGTGACCTAACCCTAGGTGACTTGAGTATTCGTAGCATAGCTACGACACGAAGAAGGCATCATAAGGACGCCGGTGCAGGATGAACGTAGGGTACCTGATGGGAGGGATTTGTCGTGGATCCCGCCACCAAATAAAACCAACTAACCTAACTAGGGTTGCTAGGGCAAGTCGGGTCGAATCCACAGGGACGGGAGGTCGGACTAAGGTATGCTACGGTCTAGGACTAGGTTCGAGACGAGCTAATCTAAGGAGGGGGAGACTAGGACTAAGCTAGGTCTAAAGCAAGAAAACAATCAAGGAAAACGGGCTAGGATTAGGTCGGGGTCAAAGGGGTAACGGAATGGTCAAGGAGGAGTCAGAGTGAAGGAGGTAGTAGGGTAATCTAGGTAATCTAACTTAGACTCACCTAGAGGTTCCTCATGGAACCCATTTCGGCGACACACATGACAAAGGAAGGCAAGAAAAACAAGCATTCTAACCTACTTAGTCATTCAAGCATTCCAACAAACATGTGATGTGCATCAACCAAGAGGAAACCCAAATCTTCCACCAACATCTCCAACAAACCCTTAATCACCCAATTAACACCCTAATCACCCTACTAACCCTAGTAAGATACTACTCTAACATATCCAAACTACAACTAACATGAACAAGAGGAATCATCATAAGAAACGAACATACGTAAACAAACTCAATCAAACTAACAAGAACAAGAACAAACAATAATAAAGATTCAAACTAGATTAAAGAACAAAGATTAAGAGAAAGGAAAAAGAGATTATACCATACTAGAAGAGGAAAAGAAGAAGGAAACTTGCATAAATGGAAGAACCCAAAACAAACATCCAAGGTTGTGAAGCTTGAATGGAGATCTTGAAGAATTCCAAATTACAAGCACTAATCTATAATTAACGATAAACTAAAGACTAATCTACACTAATCTAATCTAATCTATGCTAAAACTAGGCTAGGGTTTGTGGGTAATGAAGAACATAACATAAGATGGTGTCTTAATACAAGAGGGGGGGTATATATAGGGTTACAAATGGAAGGAAGAAGAAAGAAAAAAAGCGCGGCTGCCACTTGGACTTTCCCGATCGGGAATATGCCAACCCGATCGGGAATGCTCCACAGTGGCGTCCCTAATCCTGCACTTCATCCCGATCGGGTTTGAGGCCTTCCCGTTCGTGATGGGTCTTGTAGGCCTCCAATATGAACTTTTTGGTCCCTCCTTGCTTCTCATGGGCTTCCCATCGATTCTCGGGACTCGGGATCGGGTCTCGGAGGCTCGGGATTGGGTCCCAAGGTCTCGGGGTCGATTCCAAGGCATCGAATCATCGTTCCTTTACTCCGTTGGCTCCAAAATGTGTATGTATAGAGTCGGAATCGCTCCAACTCTTCCAAATCGGTCTCGGGAACCTGAAACGAACTAAAGGAAGCATAAGAAGCCCCTAAACCGCTCCCAAGGAGCGATTCTACAAGGAAAATGGGACCAAAACACTACAAAATAGGCACTACAAACCACACTTATCAACTCCCTCAAACTTAACCCTTACTCGCCCTCGAGTAAGCACATACTAACTACTATACTAGCCAAATGGGTATTAGCGCACCCTACGCTCTTTCAACCCACGCGATAACACTTAGAGGACAAGTGCTATCCGCAAGGCAAGTGGGGTCTTGCGACAAAACTGTGGATGCAACCGGACACAAAACACATAAACAAACAAACACACAAACAAACACACTAATGGTTGCACCCAAAGAAAAACAAATACCGCTTCCCTCTAAAAGCGGTGAAAAAAGCACCGGTTTAGGACTCGAGGTAAGTGACAACGTTCCCAAGCTAGCAATACAAACAAAAATGGACAAAACCCTAATAGTATGACGACAAAGCAACAAAAAACGTTGGTAACTTACCTAGGTCCTCCTAACTTTCTAAAAACGTACTACGGGACGATCGGCGGAGTGGGAAGTGATGATCCACGGTGTTAGTCGACACTGTAGGTAAGTGAGACCCCGCCCCCTTTAGCAAAAAGCCAAGAGGGTCGTCCCATGCCCAAAACCGCCTAACTAGTCCAAGTAAAAAGGTGGAAATAATTGCAAAATGAGGGAAGACCAACTAATGCCGCTATCATCCTTCCTAGGGACTCGGTCCTTTGGTAGGCTCTTCACGGCAAAAGTCGGAAAAAAGGCTTATTTTGAGAGGTAGGGGTTATTTTTGTGAATCGGGTTTTCTTTTGGCATTTTCTCTTTTCTTTTGCATTTTTGCCTTGTTTTGCCATGCCATTCTTTTTTCTTCTTTTCTATTTTCTTTTTGGCTTTTGTGCCTTTTCTTTTTCTTCTTTCTTTTCTTTCTTTCATTTTTTTCTTTCATTTTCTTTTCTTTGCCCTTTTGGCTTGATTTGGCTTTTTGGCATTTCTTATTGCAACAAGAAAGAAGACTTCAACAATTTGCAATTTTTATTGTGTGGAAATGTGTAGGAGGTAGGGAAATGGGTGAGTCAGGACGGGCCCTTCCCTTCAAACCCACAAAAAGTGGAGAACTTGGACTAATTAAACAATCCCAAACACGGTCACCTAGGGGACGGGACTCGGTAACCAAGGCCTTTTCACACCGTGGGTGGTCATAATGGTCAAAAGTGCAAATCCCGTAGTAAATCCCTAGTAATCTAGGTGGACTCAAGGTAAAGGACCAACGAAATCATTGATTTAGGGTCATTCTACTAGACTAAAGTCCAAGACTCGATTTATACAACTAGGAAGGGAAAGTAAACACTCGCACACTAACCTCCAAACCGGGTTTTCGAAAACTGTTTACACACGCGACACACAACAAAACACAAAACAAAGACACAACGAAAATGAATGAAAAAGAGACAAAACAAAACAAAACAAAACAAAACAAAACAAAACAAGGAGAAACAACACATAAACAAAACAAACACCACCCCGATCTTCAAACAAGTCTCCAAATCCACCACAATCTTTACAAAGTTCCTCCCGAGCACACATCATCACAATTCTTCTCCAAACTCACAAGAAGCAAAGAGGGAAAAAGGGATGAAGAGATGTTACCGGAAGTCTTGAAAGCTCACCAAAGCTAACGGCGACTAGGCAACCTGTAAGGAAAAAAGGGGGGCAAAACACGCACAACAAAACAAAAATACGACATAACGACACAAAAAGGAAAAGACATAAAAGAAAATATTTTTGATTTTTGTGAAATTTTTCAAATTTTTAGGGTTTTTTGAAGAATTTTTTGAAAAACTAAGAAAATAAAACTAACGACGATAGAATATCGCTCCCCCACACTTAAACCGAGCCATGTCCTCATGCTCGATCGTAGTGTGCGGAGAGACAAAAGAAAAAGAAAAGAAACTACGAAAATAAAGCTAAAAATCAAAAATAAAGTGAAGAAAAGGGTAGAAAGTGTCCGGCCGGGGTGTAGTCAAGTCACCATGGGCCGAGACAAGAAAAGATATGGAAGGGGGAAGAAAAATAAAAGGAAGGAAATAAAAGGAAATGAGAGGGGAGGGCTAGGTGTAATCAAGTCACCTAGCCCGGATTCCGCCTAAATCCGACTAAATCCAACAAAAGGGGTGAAAAACTTGTAAATTTTGGATTTTGAAATGACTCTCGATGTAGTCACATCATCGAGAGTCGGGAGCAACCAAAACCAAGGCCTCGAAGGCCACCATGACATCAAGACATAAAAGTGTACAAGGGGAAGGGAATAAACACAAAAGAAAACAAGCTATAAAAGACGGGAAAGAAAGGATAGTTGCCGTACCAATAGGTTAGCAACTCACTCGCTCCATCGTCTCATAGATCAATATAGGTACAAAACTTGTCTTCGTCATTGCTATTCCTCTTCATTCTCGATCAAACCGCATGGTGAGGTAGTAATGGGAGGGGGTGGAAATTGATGTGAAGGTTGGTGCCAAGTGGATAGAAGATGAAGTGAGGGTATGAAATGAAGTGTAATGGTCATATGACATGAGCAAGGATGGGTAGGGAGGTTGGGTGGGGGTATACAATGGTTGAGTGGGCTTAAATGTCGAAGAAGAGGCACCAAAAAGGAGTAGGGAATCATGCCAATCGGGATGAGTGGTCCCGGTCGGGATGACATACCCGTCCCGGTCGGGAAGCCTCCTTCCCGATCGGGATGACACTCCAGTGAACTCGAATTTTTGCACCTCCATCCCGATCGGGACGGCTCCTTCCCGGTCGGGATGGCATATCCTTCCCGGTCGGGAAGCTCCCTTCCCGCCCTGGATGGGTCTTCTTGACCTCCAAAACCCCAAAAGCTTCACCGAAGCTTCAAAAACCGACTTCCATACTCACGACCCAAGCTCTATCATTAACCATTCCTCTCTAGGAATCATCTTCACTTCACACCTATGACAATAAGCTCAAATACAACATCAAATTCTCTCCCTCACAACGCTCATCAACAATCCAAATGACAAGAATTTCACAAAACTAACAATCCTAGAAACCAAGGTACCAAACAAACATATATACACCCACAAAAGCAAAAAGAACAAGAAAAAGAGATATATACAATAAGGTACTCTCACCAACTACACCTCCATAGCCATCAAGAGCTCGAAGGAGTAAGTCAAATGCCCTAGCAACATCTTCATTTAACCTCACATGGCCAAGCCTAGCCACTTTCAAAAGCTTCCAAGTCGGAGGGAAGAAGCGATCATCTTCATTATGCTCGGGGTTATCGTGATCTTCCGGGTCTTCGGAACCAACATAGCTACGACTCTTATGACCATCCGGTAGGTATAGTGGTCTAGAGTTGTGCTCGGTGTCATGATGTGGGAGATCACACCCTAGGGGTGTCGCTTCTTCTACGGGGTCGAGGGTGGGGTTCTCTTCCACCGCCCGGCAAGGATGCTCTTCATCAACCGTCTCACAAGACAAGGGACTAGAAATCAAGTGCGATAGAGGAGGAGGCAACAAGTTTTCTTCATTGGAAGGTTTAGGATCCTCCAATTTCCCGTTCAAGGCAAGTTCCAAGGCATCTACTTCTTTTTCCCAAGTATTGCACTCCTTTTCACTCACCTTGTCTATATGACCTAGAGGAGGTATGTCTTCACTTGGCTTTGGATTGTCCAGTGGTTCATCACGAAGAAAATCGAACAAATCCAATTTTAACGCCAATACATCGGCTCCCCAAGAGTTATCTCGAGAATCATGTTCACTCCCCTCCCCATTGTTGGCCCTTGAAGCTTCAACTTCCTCTATTCTTCCCCTATCTTCACCACCCAAGCAACACTCAACAATGGTCTCTTGATCGACCCTCTCTTATTCATTTGTAGCTTCAAGGTTGGGTTGACTTTCTTGTGGAGGCACCCGACCTTCTTGCCCAAATGAACCTTTCTCAACATGTAGTGGAGCTCGAGTGGCCAACATCGTGATATGAGCCATGAGTGCATCGATTCGAGCATCTTGCACCGCTATTTGGGCCTTGAACTCCTCCCTAACCCCTTGTATTTGAGTCAACATCAATTGTTGACCCTTTTGCAATAACATCAATGTCTCATTTTGACCCATTTGCGTTTGGACCAACATTTGACAAGTCTCAAAGTTAGGGATATTTGGTTGTGGGTTATGTGAGGGTGTTTGGTAGTTGTTAGGATGTGGGAACGATCCTTGACAACTTTCTTGGTAACCATAAGAAGAGGGTTCATAAGATTGTTGATGAGGTTGATATGGTTGGTAAAGTTGTGGGTTTTGGTAATTCGCCCCATAGTTGTCCCGTGATGATTGATGGTAGCTCGGACGCGCCATGTCCATAACGTTGCTTTGGTACCTAGGATGAGCTAGAAGCACTTGAGCAAACGTTAGTATTCTAGTGCTTTTGAGGCACTAGGAAGAGAGAGTATCACACAAGAAGAAAAAAAAACGGAGATACACAAGGAGAAGAGAACACAAAAATCAAGAACAAAGTCCAAAACTAAGCAAACAAAAGTCTAAACTACGCCGTCCCCGGCAACGGCGCCAATTTGATGGGAGGGATTTGTCGTGGATCTCGCCACCAAATAAAACCAACTAACCTAACTAGGGTAGCTAGGGCAAGTCGGGTCGAATCCACAGGGACGGGAGGTCGGACTAAGGTATGCTACGGTCTAGGACTAGGTTCGAGACGAGCTAATCTAAGGAGGGGGAGACTAGGACTAAGCTAGGTCTAAAGCAAGAAAACAATCAAGGAAAACGGGCTAGGATTAGGTCGGGGTCAAAGGGGTAACGGAATGGTCAAGGAGGAGTTAGAGTGAAGGAGGTAGTAGGGTAATCTAGGTAATCTAACTTAGACTCACCTAGAGGTTCCTCATGGAACCCATTTCGGCGACACACATGACAAAGGAAGCCAAGAAAAACAAGCATTCTAACCTACTTAGTCATTCAAGCATTCCAACAAACATGTGATGTGCATCAACCAAGAGGAAACCCAAATCTTCCACCAACATCTCCAACAAACCCTTAATCACCCAATTAACACCCTAATCACCCTACTAACCCTAGCAAGATACTACTCTAACATATCCAAACTACAACTAACATGAACAAGAGGAATCATCATAAGAAACGAACATACCTAAACAAACTCAATCAAACTAACAAGAACAAGAACAAACAATAATAAAGATTCAAACTAGATTAAAGAATAAAAAGATTCAGAGAAAGGAAAAAGAGATTATACCATACTAGAAGAGGAAAAGAAGAAGGAAACTTGCATAAATGGAAGAACCCAAAACAAACATCCAAGGTTGTCAAGCTTGAATGGAGATCTTGAAGAATTCCAAATTACAAGCACTAATGTATACTTAACAATAAACTAAAGACTAATCTACACTAATCTAATCTAATCTATGCTAAAACTAGGCTAGGGTTTGTGGGTAATGAAGAACATAACATAAGATGGTGTCTTAATACAAGAGGGGGGTATATATAGGGTTACAAATGGAAGGAAGAAGAAAGAAACAAAGCGCGGCTGCCACTGGGACTTTCCCGATCGGGAAACTTCCACTTTCCCGATCGGGAATATGCCAACCCGATCGGGAATGCTCCACAGTGGCGTCCCTAATCGTGCACTTCATCCCGATCGGGTTTGAGGCCTTCCCGATCGGGATGGGTCTTGTAGGCCTCCAATATGAACTTTTTGGTCCCTCCTTGCTTCTCATGGGCTTCCCATCGATTCTCGGGACTCGGGATCGGGTCTCGGAGGCTCGGGATTGGGTCCCAAGGTCTCGGGGTCGATTCCAAGGAATCGAATCATCGTTCCTTTACTTCGTTGGCTCCAAAATGTGTATGTATAGAGTCGGAATCGCTCCAACTCTTCCAAATCGGTCTCGGGAACCTGAAACGAACTAAAGGAAGCATAAGAAGCCCCTAAACCGCTCCCAAGGAGTGATTCTACAAGGAAAATGGGACCAAAACACTACAAAATAGGCACTACAAACCACACTTATCAGTAGCCCTTAAGGTGACCGTGGTTGATTGCTCGGGTGGAGGACAACCCCCGAGTGAGACTAAAGACTTTGATAGGACTCAAATGGTGCGACATCTAAGTGACTCGAAAGTGGGGTACGTGAGCCAACACGTGTAAGACCTGATCCTTAGAACAAACCCGGTTTATCGCCCCGCTAAAGGGTAGCCCCCGAGTGGGACTGAAGACCGACTCCTAGACGGGTGACTCGTGGATGGTGGACTCTCTCTGGGTTTTGGCAAAGTGGGCCTAGTCCCGTTTGAAGAAAGATCCGTGTGTGAAATCCCCAGACTTTGGACTCGATTGTGTAAATGGGCTTCCCTTTGTAGGAGTTTGTCCTACGTAGGTGGACCGTGCCTTGACAAATAAGGCGGACTTGGGATGGGGTAGAAACTCGTGATGTAATATTGACAGAGTTTTGACGCTATAGATTCTAACGACTTATGACAAGACCCGACACTGCTAAATGTGGGAAGTTCTAAGAAGAAGAAAGTTTTGAAAAGGGAATTTGGATTTGAAAACCGAGCAAGGTCGGATTAGAAGGCCCGAGTTTTTTGAAAAATCGAAAAAAAGGTTACCGAGCCGAGATTTTGAATTTTTTTGGAAAGTTTGGACAGCATACTGGCTAAAAATAGGCTATTTTGAGTCAAAATCATAAGTCCTAAATTTGGTAGCTTTCCGGGTTTTGAAAAATAGATGGGTTTGAAAAGATGCGGGTTTTTGAAAATGACGGTTTTTGAAAAGACCAAAGAAGATCAAGTAGCATGTAGTCACGGAAACAGCATAATGACGCCATGTATGCTCTTAGTCTAAGTCTCGGTCGGTCGAATAGGGTCTATACCAACGACGATAGCATTCTCGCAAATCTGGACGGTCCTCCTAAGCCGAGTTGGTCTTAGAATCTGCCGTAAAACCCATGCGAGTTCCGCCATCGAAGTCTTTAGTGCACCCATGTAGAAATGCACCGTGGTATAGTGGGACGTCGGTCACAAGTAACCGGCCCGGGAAAGAATTGGGTTATGCATGAACCATTGAAATAAAGCGTGTACATTACTATTCGAACGATTTCTTTTCGAGTCTCACCCTAGGGATGCCGATGGTAAGTGACTCATCAGTTGATCCCCAGCGGAGTCGCCAAATTGTGGACATGACATAGGTCCACCCCAACGCGGCCACGCGCTGGTTTGGGGAGACGAATGAATCTTCATATGAGATGGGTCGAATTGAATTTTAAATCAAAGTAGGAGCCGCCACCGAATTTTGTGGTTATTCGGAACCATTCGAACCCACTCTATGTCGTAGTGGGCCCTTTTAAAACATAGCCCATTTCCGATGTCAGAGTTTATCGGGTTCGTCCCTTAGCATTTGATACCGATACCGACATTATCGGATATCGTGTATTGAATAACTCTCGTTGCCAATGGATTCGAACATCCGGAAACCATGGTTCTGAGTAAGGGGTGAGGGTACGTGTTGGGAAGTTCATTGAGAACACCCAACCCCGCCCGCACTTAGCGGCCTTTACTAAGATATCGTTCGTTTTTTATGTACACGCGTTAGTTCGACGATTGAATGATATGCAAAGATTAGTTTCCCTAAGACATGTGAGAGAAAAAATAAATGGGTTGCTAAGTCGTTTAAAGCATGTTAAACTAATAACGTTAAAGTTATTTTAGCATGTGAATTTGTTTTAGTATAATAAAACAAACGAAATAAATAAATTGCTACAAACATGAGAAAACGGGTTAGTAACGATGAATAAATCGAATAACGACATAAATAAATAATATGCATGATTTTGGAAAAGATTTATGTCACGTGATGGATTAGCACGCGTTGACCGAGGTCAAAGAAAAAGTATTTTTCGAAATATGTCGCGACAGGTCGCTTTTTATGTAAGACTCGAGAAGAATAAAAAATAGAAAAGCGAGGAAACGAGAAAAAGGGCCGGCGGACCAGGCCACCGCGCGAGTCGCCTGACCGGTGCGCGACTCGCGTGGCAGGCTGTCCGACTTTTTTTATTTTGTCAAAAATCGTTAATTTTTATAAATCGCGTACAAATATGGATTAATTTATACCCGATTTATATTTTCGATATTCGTCGTATTCGATATTCGATTATGAAATCGACATCGAATAGTCGGAATGATTTTAGAAAAGGTTTTGAAAAAAGTTTGTTTTGAACGAAAAGTAAAAAAAAGAATTTTGAACGAAAAAGATGTTAATTCTCTCCGTGTATAAAATCGTCGAATGTTGTTTAAAAAAAGATGTAACGATTTTATTAGCATCAACGAGAATTAATTAATTTTGTTCTTGTTAGATACGATATTCGATTAGAGAATCGATATCGTATTTTAAGAACGTTATAAAAAAATAGTTTTTTTTTAATATCGATTATTAGAAATAATGAAAAATATGCGAAAACGACCCATATTAAACGAGGACCGACGACTCGACACAAAAAAGAAGAAAAAAAAACGTGAAGAAAAGGAGAGAAGAAGAGAAGAATCGGGTTTGATTTACACCCTCAACCTACATGCTTTGTTTTCTCGGGATAAGGCTCGTCGGAAAGTGGCTTAGACTTGGGAGCGTCGAGATGATGCGGGATGAGTTAAGGGGTTATTTTTGGACGTGTGGTGGGACGGGTTTCGGCCGGCTGAGGGTCGGATTCATCGGGTCGAGATTACTCGGGAATTGTTTGGCGTTACGAGGTTGTATATTTTCTGACTTTCGATGATTGATGATGAATGTGTGATGTAGGAATAATAGATCTATGATGTGTGTCTTATGTGTTGAAAGGGAGATCCTATTTATAGGAGTGGAGGTAGCCTTGTTTGTATGACAAGAAATACCGGTTTGGATGGGAAATGTAAGAAGTTGAAAGGAACGAGAAGTCCGTTGCTTGGGGAAGAAACAAGGAAATCTCGGCTGTTTTGGCTGATTTCGGCCGGGTGTTTGACACTCGGTCGGCAATTGCTTTAGTTTTTCGGATAGAATTCCATTTGAGATCAAATTCTACCTTCAACGGAATTGTTTAATGTTTTCGAAGCTGATTTTTTGTAGTATTGGAGTCCAAACCGCACACGTGAGGTGTCACGGCTGGTCCGTGAGTCTCGGAAAATATCTTTGACCGGGTTTGACCCGGTCGCTAAAAGACGGTTTTACCCCTGGTGTCGGAATCGACCCAAATTAGTCTTATTGACTCGAAACGACCCACTGGGCCTGGATTTGAGGTTGGTTTTGTAAGATTTGTACTCCGTAATAAGTCTAAACCAAATGTCCATGATTACGAGCCCATATCCGAGTCCATCAAAGCACGTTTACGTCCAATCATCATCGGGTGTTTGGCGGGAACTATTATAGACACCTGGAGGTCAAAATGTGGGTGTCTACACCATTCTCGACAGATTGAAACGTTGAATATTTTATTGGTGACGCTTTGTAGCGTCCCTACATGTATACTTAAAATTGACAATCTCGACGCTTTTCTATGTCGCGGTATTTTTTTACCGCCAACATTTTTTCTATGCACGAAACTTTCTACTATTAATAGAGTCGAGAAATAATATTATAAAATTCACATATCGACACTTTGACATTGAAAAAGCATCGAGAATGGTGTCATATAAATTTCTCTCTCCATTTTTGTATGTTTCTTGCCGTTTCAATTAAATACTCCTCACAAATCATATAAAGCAGGAACATAAAAAATGGAGTATATTAATACTCCGCAATTATATATATATATATTGATTTAACTGTTTGCGATTGCAGATTTATGTCTTAGCGACTCTAAATTTTACAGAATTTATATCAATAATACACAAAGAGTTGGGCTTATTTTAAATAATTATAACAAGAGAGCACATACAAATTAAATAAAATATCATAAAACTTTGAATGGGGCATTGCAAGTTGCTTTATTCATTGACGTAGACTGCATTTCTACTTAGTACAAACTGGTTCGCAGCAGGTTGAATGCGGAATGTTATGCCTGAATTCATAATCCTTTCTTGCTTGAATTGCCCTTTGCCAATGACTACACGTTCGAGCTTCAGCTTACTGAAGGCTCTTTTCAAGATTCGACCCTACAAAGAAAAATTGTTGTGGACAACAGAAGACATAAACAATTGATACACAGTTACTAAGCAACTCTAGGCTGGGAAGGACCTCAACAGACTGTGCAGTCGCAAGCCTGTAAACATGAACAGGCTTGGTTTGGCCAATCCTATGAGAGCGATCCATGGCCTGCAGATCCATTTGGGGATTCTGCAAAGTAAAGAAAGAAATGTCATGATGCTAGAAGGAATACAAAAAGAATAGCAAAACGGAAACAACAATAAAGCCTGAGTAAGTGTAAAGAAAATGGTAACGCAGAAACAAATTAAACATGAAAACTCATTTGCAAACGTTTTCACTCAGTCCACTTAATTGGTGCACAAGAAAAACATACCCAGTCACTGTCATAGAGAATGCAAGTGTCTGCAGCAATAAGGTTAATTCCTAATCCACCAGTAAACTTGCCACACTGTGCAATTATTTCTTGTACAGGTGGATAGTCATCTGCCAAAGAGATAAGAGACAATTACCCTAAATGAATACAATCTCAAGTAGCACCTTAAACTGAAACTACATCAGAAAGTTTCAGACAAATTTTCCTGCATCCCTAACACTCACATGTTCCAGAAAAGGCAGACTTCAACAAATCAGGATGATTGCAGTTTTTCCTGAGTTTAACCATTAGATTATTTAACCTTCCTTTCATTCCACGTGGTGTTGTGCCTGCGTGTTTGAAGTGAGCAGTACGAGCAACTTTAAACAAAGGTATGACATGATGACACTTGACGATCATACGAAGCTCACATCTCGGGGGATGAGTTGGGTAAGAACAATTGCACTTTTAGGTGATGAAGGCCTATGGATGTTTGCAGCATAGGAAAAGGTTGACAATAGTATACAGTGATACTGATATCAAATATACAACACAACACAGTAGCAATGGTCGTCAACATATTAACATTAACATATAAAGCACAATTTGGAGACGGCCAACCAAACATCAAATCCTCATAGAATGCCACAATTCACTTTGCCTTATCATTTTCTCATGCAGGCTCCAAGGAAAATGTTCATACAAAAGATTTAGATGACACAAATTGATAAATATGTAATTTCATCTCCACCTATTTCCGATTAAATTTCTATGTTACTATGTATACTTTCCAACGCTTTTCACTTCATACACAATGGAAGAAAGTAGCAGGCATCTAAAAATCCAAGAAAGCACCAGGCATAAAAGGAACAAAAACAAGTATCGACACAAAATCATCTAATTCTTACCGACACTAATATTCTCCACATGATGAGTTTCCAAGGTTTTGTTAATTAGGTGCTCATGGAAGTTCTTTTGGTGCTCAGTCATGGTAGTATACGAAATAATCTCTTTTTTGCGTGGGAGAGATAATTCAACATCACACTTCATTCTTCGCAAGAGAAATAGGCGTAACATCACACTTCACAAGAGAAGTGGAGTTTAGCTACTACCTATATATAGAGTTAGATATCGGTTGTTAATGATAGATACTAGGAGTGTTAAAGGAGACACGAAACAACATCAATTTTATTTTTTTGCATACTTGAAGCCTCCTTTTTTCTTCCATTTCCTCTCTTACAGCTTCATTGTTGCACCCTCCTGATAGATCGAACCTGAATTCAATGCAAACTCATCATATCAGACGATGAAGCCACCATCCATACGCAAAAGCATAGAAAAAACTATGATTTCAAACACCTTACACTCAACAAAGGCAGGACCTAGGGACCAAGACTCCATGAGTAAAACAAATTAACTTCGGAAATAATTGAAATCCAAGAATGCTCGATGGTTTTTATCAACTACTATTACCAAGAATGGGTAGTGAGGCGGACATGGTTACAAACACACTGCGACACCGCACAACGACAGCCGGAAGCAAGGTAACAGAAACGTAAAAAATACTACCTGATAATCACCAATCTACTGATGATAAATTGAAAATTTAACGAAATACAAAACACCGAAGAGAAGAAAAGAGAAGAGACATACTGTGACTAGGATCAAACTTAGGGACAGGAGAAGAATAATCAATCTTCGAAATTGAGTGATGATGCCTTTGAGTTGAGAATTGAGATAGGAGAAACAGTTGGGTGAAAAGTTATTTAGGGTTTTTTCTTAGGAAGAAGATGAATTGAAGGGGAAAAGGATTTCAGAAAGGCGCTTATTAATTTTTTTTACTTTTCATATACGCGCTATCTAATGGAATGAGCAGTTATTATAAAAAGTAATTAAAATAGGTTATAATTAGCTCAACGCTTATAAAAACGTCCAGGGGAAAGCGACGAAAAATAACGGGATTTCTAGTAGTGACAGCAAGCAAAAGTAAAACTCCTAAAAAGATCTCCGAAAATAAATACCTGTGCTATCGGTTTTGGTGTGATCTATAGCTTGTCCAACATCACTAAAATCTCACCTGATCTATAATCCATAAAACAACAAAGCAACATCAAAGAAATATGAGTACAAGGAAGGAAAATTGATATATCGATTTTTTTGACATGCAAATCTGAAACAGCAACTAGATATTTTGCAAAAACATGCTGAAATCTGACATTATTGCGGCCCCCTGTTGAAAAACAAAACATTAAGAAGAAGAAAAAGGATTAAATCTCGTTTACTAAACACATTAGAATTTTTTTTGTAGTGAAGCGAGCAGCAAAGGCAATTTGAAGATAACGGATCTTAATAAAGTCATGAATATCAACATGCACCAACATTACGAGCTACGACACCAAACAAGAAAGTGAGAAACCAAATTTAAAGAATGTGTCATTATTTAGAGGGTTTGTAGTAGTGTTAGCTTATTACATCCCCAATCCTCAAAGCTCCAACAGGAATAAAATTTCAATACACAAGAAAGTAGTGCAACGAGAGGAATACTTTGAACAACCACAAAAAAAAAAAATAGATCTCAAATGGTGGCTTCTTATCGAATGCATATTTAAGGCTAAAGATAACGTTTAAATTACCAAAACCATTCCAGAGATGTCACCAACAAATAGACGATTGTACTTTTCCATGGTTTTTAGAGTTACTTCAGCTTCATCCTCCCCGTAACAGTTTAAGGGTTGCCAATGGAGGCAAGACTTTTGACATTGTAGAATGTAAATCAAGCTATCAAAGCCTTAAGAATAACCATCTATCTTAATTACAAAGACATTAAACGAGATATGTCACAGAACTGGCAAATGAGAATATGATAAAGACGAGCTCACCATTAGGTTTGTTCACTAGAACCACAGTTCTAGCAGGACTATCCCATTGACGGGACAGTCTGGTACTCCTAGATGCACGAATCCTCCATATTATACTCGAACAAACTCAAAGACAAACGCACGGATCTCGGAGAATAATAAACTAGGTTATAAATGATGTGCCAATATCATCTTATAAAAGTATTCCATTTCCAAGTCGTTTTAGCACTTATAACACCACAACAGTAGTTTGCCACATCAATTGCAACAATGTTCGCATGAGAAACTATCAATTGAGCTACACTTATTGGGAAAATTACCCAACTTCTAAATTAAATCAAACATCAATTCCTTATTTCCCAACATTTGCTACATTAGGGTTCCAACTTGCAAGAAAGATACAGATCTGATAGAATCAACCATAACCATCAACAAAGCTCTCGATTTTTTCTGCGATAGAACTGATTTGATACAATCAAAAAGCATGATAAAGTTAACAAATACATGATTACGGACTTAAATTAGAAATCGACAAAAATTTTGGACAAAAGACATATATAATGCGAATTCAAATCCTAATGGAAAGGATTATGATTATGAAGGCTAAGACGACATACCCAAAAAGAGAAACGAAATCAAATCCAAGTGGAAGCACAAGACGAGAATAATTTGATGTTGCGGGGAAAAGTGGCGAACAACATGTGATAATCATCTCGCGTGGGATGATGATGGGAACGAAAGAGTGAGGATGAGAGGGGAGGAAGTTGCAGGGGCTAGGAGTATGTGTGAAAGAGGAGGCGGAGAGTAACCTAAATTATTATTTTAATATTATTTTGTATCTTCTTGACACTCGCATGTTTGATTAGACTCACACTGCCTAATTTCCCTTAGACGCGTTGTCAAGCGTAGAGGTTGTAGTGAAAAGTTACCGTTCCTGAAGTGCTTTTTCTGTCAATGTAGCATCCTCCGTGATCTGCATCTGAATAACCTTTTAGATCAAAGTTATCATGCATAGGATAAATCAATTGAAGATTTTGTGTACCAATTAAATAGCGCAAGATGCATTTGACAGCCAAAAGATGAGATTCCTTAGGGTCATACTGAAAACGGGCACATACACATACGCTGTGCATGATGTCAGGTCGGCTGGCAGTCAAGTAAAGCAGAGATCCGATCATACCTCGATAAGACGTGTTGTCCACAGACTTACCTCCTTCGTCTTTGTCAAGTTTAGTGGTGATGGCCATAGGTGTAGGAGCAGATTTTACTTTTTCCATCCCGTAATTTTTACGAAGTTCACTCACATATTTCTGTTGATGCACAGTTATTCCTCTTTTTGACTGCTTGATTTGTTGACCCAGGAAGAAGCCTAACTCACCCATCATACTCATTTCAAACTCTGATTGCATTAGGTTAAAGAAGTATTTGCAAAGTTTTTCATTTGTGGAGCCGAAAATAATGTCGTCCACGTAAATTTGAACGATTAGCGTGTCTTTCTCGACATTTTTTATGAAGACTGTTTTATCAACTGACCCTCTCTTGAACTCATTCAGAAGAAGAAACTGAGACAATCTATCATACCAGGCTCTTGGTGCTTGTTTTAGCCCGTAGAGAGCTTTATCTAGTTTGAAGACAAGATTTGGCAGATCCACGCTCTCGAATCCCGGGGGTTGTTCTACAAAGACTTCCTCTTTTAAGAACCCATTCAGAAACGCCGTTTTAACGTCTATTTGAAACAACTTGAATCCTTTATGAGCGGCATATGCAATAAGTAGCCGAATGGCTTCCAATCTTGCAACCGGAGCAAAGGTTTCGTCAAAGTCTATCCCTTCTTGTTGATTGTAACCTTGTACAACCAAACTTGCTTTGTTTCTAACAATGGTTCCAGAATCATCAAGTTTGTTTTTAAATACCCAACAAGTCCCTATCAGTTTTCTATCTAATGGTCTGGGAACCAAATGCCAGACTTTGTTCCGTTCAAATTGTCCCAACTCTTCTTGCATGGCTACGATCCAGTCAGAATCGGTAAGTGCTTCCTTGATATTTTTGGGTTCGATTGTAGATAGAAAGGAATTTAGGACACAATGATTTCTTAGAGATCTTCTAGTTTGGATTCTCTTATCATAATCACTCAGAATAGCGTCCGTAGTATGTGAGCTCTGGTGTTTCCACTTTTTGAGATTTGTGGGAACGTTATTACTTTTCTTGGAAAGTTCTTCTGAGTTGTTACTAGAGGTTATATTATCCTTGCCTGTAGTTCCCCCTGAACTAGTGTCGGTGGTTACATCAACCTTAGAAAGATTGTCTTTGGTTCCATTATCTTTAGAAGAATCGTCTTTTGTTCCCCCTGAATTCATGTCAGAGGTTACATTATCTTTTGTGTCATCAGGAACTAATGTTGATGCCATCTTATCTTTAGTCTCCGAAGAACTTTTGCTTGGTTCTTCATCTACTAGTGATATATTTGGATCAACATTAATACGTTATTCTCTTGACTCAGCATTCGATCCTTCTATTTCCTTTACTTCTTCATCAAGTTCAGGTTCATCTTTTCTAGGGAGCCAAAAATCTGGGTCGTCATCGTCTTCTTCTTCAATGTCGGCTTGACTTATGGAGTTGGTCTCATCATAGATTACGTGGATGCTTTCTTCGACACGTAGAGTTCTTTTGTTATACACCTTGTAGGCCTTGCTATGATCTGAGTAGCCTAAGAATACAGCCTCATCACTACGTGGATCAAATTTGCCCAAATTATTTTTCCCATTGTTGTGGACGAAGCACTTGCTCCCAAAACATCTGAGATGTGAAATTCTAGGTTTCCTTCCTCTTAGAAGTTCATAAGGTGTTTTCTTCAACACAGGTATGATCATCGCCCGATTGTGGATATAGCATGCTGTATTGACTGCTTCAGCCCAAACGTTTCTGGGTAAACCGCTGCATAGCAACATGGTGCGAGCCATTTCTTCAAACGTTTGATTCATTCGTTCGACTACTCCATTTTGTTGTGGAGTCCGTGGAGCAGAGAAGTTATGCCCAACTCCATGTTTTCTACAAAAGCTTACGAAGGATTTGTTGTCGAATTCGGTTCCATGATCTGTTCTTATAGATACAAGATTACAACTGTACTTGTTTTGGACTAGCTTCATTAAACATTCGAATTCATCAAAAGTTTGATCTTTCGAGGTAAGGAATGTAACACCCGCTATTTTTCCTAAGTATTTTTATTCTTTCCGTAAGGACTCCGTCTTAACTCTGTCACTTTTCGGCCTCATATTTTATCATTTTACTAAGCTCTATTTTAATTTTTGAGTTTAATAATTTTTATTTTTAATTTCAAAGATTTAAATCCTTTTAAATCCATTTATTTGGTTTCTTCGTAAACTAATTAATTTTTCCGCAAGGAATTCTATTTCTCTTCGAATTTACATTTTTAAGCTTGGATTTGAGTTATTCCTTTTCCTAAAAATGTTTGAATACGTTTCTATAATATTTTCAACTAGTAAATATTTTTATTTACAAAAATTAGTTGTTAATGATTTTTATTACGAAGCTTCGCGAATAATTATTTTCTTACGCGAGGTTTACTCGAATTACTTTGAAATGCCTTTAACTATTTTCCGATTATACTTTTTATCAACTTATAAAATTTTTGAGACCATTTACTCACATTTTGGACCAACTAAGCCCTTGGTCACAAGTTTTATTACTTTTTATTTAAACGTTGCATTTTATCACGTTAAAACGTAAACATAAGATAAATTATTTTCATTCATTGTTGCATTAGTGTCAAGACTTTTCATACTTCTTCATCAACCCTTTTGGCCAGCCACTTTATGTGTAAATCACATAGTTTTCATCAACAAATTTATTCTCATTTATATTTTGAAAAAAACCATCCATTTCCATACTACACCTTATTCATTCATCAAGTAAAAAAATTCTATCATCACCTTCTCTTGGCCGTGGCACTTTCTCTCCATCCTAGGATTATTTTGCTTCAATTCTAGTCTTAATTGACTCAAATTCATCGTCAAATAATCCTCTTTCCGTTCTCTTCGTTAAGGTATTAATCCACCTCGTTTTCGATCAATTTTTACCTTGATTTTTTTTATTTGTTTTCTCATGGTATTTTTCTGCCATGAATTCCGTGTTTGGTAGGATTTTTGAACGATCCCGAAGCCGACGAATATATTATCGACTCAGACTTGGAGTAGAGGTAACGTCGATGTTACTCGGTATTTCAAGATTTTAATTGAGTATTTGCATGTATATACTTTTATATTTTATTTTGGCAATATATGTATGTCACGGATTCTGAAAAAATTTTACAGTTGAAAATTTGCATGTTTCGATATTTTTATCGCTTTTACGAGTTTAACGATTAAATTGTTATATTAATTTGTATAATCGTAATAATCGGCCTAAACATGTAATATATGTTTATATTCTGTAAAAATGTTGTTTTTGATGATTTTTAATAATTTAGTATTTTTCTGATATTTTTGATATCGATTATTGAATTATTACCGTTTTCGGACAAAAACGATTAAAAACCAATTTTTAGTTCTAGTACTCAAACATTTTATTTTAATCTGATTTTTGACGTGGTGAAACTTTCTGGTGAAATAGAATTATCTGAAGTTTTTCATAATTTTTCGGAATTGTTAAGTGGATGAATTAATTAATCACTTTAAATCATCGTTTATCGTTAAAACCGTGTTTGTTGTTTAAATTCTCGATTTCTGGTCTTTGGTTTAAATCTGGAAAAAAAATTATGATTCTAATGATTTCATGATAAAATGTAATTTTATGATTTTAGTGCTTTAATAAAAAGTTAGGAACGATAAGTTTTATTAATGGAATTGTTAATTGTGAAAACGGGTTTTAAAGACGGTTTTGACGGGATTTATTAAATCTGGAATTTTGGAAATCTGGAAAAATGGTAGATTCTGGAAAATCATGATTTTTAGGTTTAATAATAATTTTTGGATATTGATTGGGGTGGGCCGCCTGTCAATTAACCGCCTGCTAGGCAAACCCTGAGACGGTCCGTGTCAAGGAGTTGAAAGACCAGCCCCTAGCAAGAAAGTAGAACAAGAAGCATAAAACGCTAAGGTTGGCCGTCAGCTGCAGAGAGCACAGGCCAACCCAGCCTGTCGGAACTTGGCTGCTCCCTGCCGGAAGACTGTCTGCCCTGGGAAAATCCCTGGCCGACAGGGCCAGGACCCCCAGGGGCCCTCTCGTCATTTTGCCTAAGGTAATTGGGAATGGATGGATGAGAAGCCGCCACTTGTCACTTCTCTATCCAACCATTCCTCTTCCCCTTCTCTCTCTTGTGGGAAGGTATAAATACCTCCCCATTTCCCACATCAGAGGGGTTGGATTTTCTCTCTCTAGACTCTTACTCCCTAAAAACGCCGCCTAGTTTCTCACGAGCTAGGTTCATAAAGGCATTTCACGGACTGACTTAGGCATCGGAGAGGGTTTCCTCGGACAACCTCTGAGGCCCTGTGCGTTCATTGTGCAGGGAGCAGGCCATTTCCGCCGGGAAGGTCCGATCCAGGGGGTTGAGAGAAAGGGGAGACCAAAGGAGGTCAAACGATCAATTGTTCACCATTAACCCGATTGTACAACCCGGATCCTAGGCCGGGTGAATTGTTTCCGTGACCGGAACAATTTGGCGCCGTCTGTGGGGAACTTACGGTTGTGCTCACGAGTTACCCACCAAAATCAACCACTCATAATCACAAAATTAAACACAATTATGCCAGAAATCGGTGATGCCAGTGCAGGAGCGGGTCCGACGGTCCCACCGGTGACCCCCCTGTACGGTATGCCGCAGTCGGAGAGGGTTCCTCCTGCCACGATCCTAGCGGTGGGGGGAACCAATCCCCTCGATGGATCTAACACTGCTGTGACACCTGAGTTGGGGACACACCCAGGACGTGCTCTCAATCTAACCCCAGCTCAGATGGCACAAGCGGCCGCGTTCTTCTCTGCGATGCTGAATCAGGAATTCACACCTGAGGACTTGGTGGGCAGGGTCGCATCGGCTCCCAGGCAACCGTCCCCAGTCAGCAGGGACGAGGCCGGGGGCACGAGGCGGACCGCCGCCAGGAATGCTCAGAGAAAAGCAAGAAGAACAGCTCAAGTGTATACGCATGCGCAGAGGCGCATTACTACTGGCAATCCAGAGCCACCTGTCCAGCAGGCGTTCTCCATTCACACAACAGAATCGGCGTCTGGAGGACAGGGAGGCTTATCTCAAGGATTACAAGAGCGCATGAGGCCCAGGGAGCCTGTGTCAAAACGCTTGGGAGAAAGGCCATGCGGAGTTTTCTCCAGGCTAACACCTGCGGCCAAGGAACAGTCGGTCCCCGGCTTATCCCAAAGCCTGCAATCCAGACTCAACCGGGGGCAACCACTCGAGTCCAGGTACCATCAGGGAGAGAACCACTGCCACTCTCAGAGGAAGAGGCCCAGGCAGGCCTCCTCGGGAACAGAAGATGAGGCAGCTAGCAGACCGCCACCAAGGCACCACTCCCCCAGTGCGAGGAAACCGACCCATAAACAATGGGAATCTCACGGTAACCAGTCTGGGGAAAGCAGGTCACGACTGGTAGGCAGGCCCACGAAAACCCCGTTGCACCCTGAGGTACAAGAGTACCCCATTCCAAAAATCAAAATGCCCACCATCAAATTTGATGGGACGACAGACCCTGAAGACCACCTGGCAGCCTTCGAGAGCCACATGGGCATGTATGACGTAGATGATGCCATCTGGTGCAAAGTTTTCCCTACCACCCTGGTGGGACTCGCGCAGGGGTGGTTCAGAGACCTGCGTCAGGGGTCAGTCAGGTTCTTCATAGAGTTGGCTGAAATTTTCCTCGAACAGTATGCCGGAAATAAGAGGAGACGCCTTACCCGCTTCGATCTCATGACCCTGAAACAGAAAAAGGGCGAAAGTGTGAGAGAATACATGAGAAGGTTTGATCTATCCTACCAACAGGTTAGGGAGATCGATGATTCCACTGCCGCCTACGCCCTGAAAATCTCCCTACTTCCAGGGGAAATGAAAAACCAGATGATCAGGGCCCAGCCATAAACCTTGGCTATGGCCAGAAAGATTGCTGAAGGGTTCATTCTGCAGGAGGAGTTCCACGGCCTGACGGACACCCCTGCAGGCCAAACAAAGCCTCAAGGGGGACCGCAGGGTGGAAGGGGCAGAAGTGAGCCAGGCAAGCAAAGGGAAGAGGGAGACACTCCCAAGAAGGAGCGCCCAGTCTACCAACCCAGATTCGACAGTTACACCGCTCTGAACAAATCCAGGGCGGAAATCTTCGAACTGGAAAAAGAAACTGCCAAATGGAATCGCCCAAACAAACCTCGCAGCCCAAAAGGCGACCCCAAGAAATTCTGCACTTTCCACGACTGTATAGGCCATACCACCGAAGAATGCCGCCACCTGAAAGACGAAATTGAGAAATTAATCAGGAACGGATGGTTGGCCAACTACGCAGCTAAAAATAAGTCCCAGAAGGAAGTGTCTGAAAAACCCGAAGGGTCAGTGCAAAACCGCATGGTGATCCATGTAATTTCAGGGGGCACCGAAGGCCAGCTCAGTCGAAGAGGCCAAAAAAGACAAATGCGCGAGCTAAGAAACCAGATCTGCTATGCTGAGAAAGCAGGGAGTCCAAGGGGAGTGACATTAAGCATCACTCCTGATGATGCAGGGCGCATGGTATATCCGCACAGTGATCCTTTGGTGCTGTCCCTAGAGATCAGCAACCATATTGTGCGAAGGTGGATGGTGGACACAGGCGCGTACACAAATCTATTGTACAAGGACGCCTTCGAAAAAATGGGCCTGGAAAAAAGGCACCTGCGACCTGCTCCCGGATCGCTGTATGGGTTCAGTGGGGCAGGCGTGCTGCCCATGGGAGTCATCGACTTGCCTGTAACCTTCGGGGAAGGCTCTACAGCCAGGAATTTCAGGGCAACCTTTGTTGTTGTGGACGCGAGATCTGCCTACAACGCCCTAATTGGCAGGGCCACTCTGGACGAAATCGAGGCGGCCATCTCCATCAGGGCTCTCACCATCGCGTATGTCACAGACTTCGGGCTGGAAGGAAAGGTGCGTGGGGACCAGGAGTCAGCCAGACAATGCTACTCCGTGGCCCTGCAAGAGCACGAGAGAGACAGGAAAGGAAAAAGAAAAGCCGACAGTTCCCCCTGCAGAGAAGGTGAAGTCCCAGTCGAGCACCCGGCGCCTGACCGCCTGGAGCCAGGGGGCGAAAGTATGCTGGTAGACTTGGAGCCAGGAAGACAGGTCCTGGTAGGAGCAGGCCTAGAGGAATCCTACCAGGCCGAACTGGTCAAACTACTGAAGGAGAACAAAGACGTATTTGCCTATTCTGCAAACGAGATGCCCGGCGTCGATCCATCATGCATCGTTCACAAGCTGAATGTAAGCATGGATGCTCGCCCTGTAAAACAGAAGAAACAAAACATGTCTGCGGAAAAAGACGCAGCAATCAAGGAAGAAATTGACAAACTCTTGAAAGCAGACTTTATTGAAGTCTGTGACTACCCAGAATGGCTGGCAAATGTTGTCATGGTCAAGAAATCGTCAGGCGCATGGAGAATGTGCGTCGACTTTACAAACCTGAACAAGGCCTGCCCGAAAGACTGCTATCCGCTCCCTCGAATCGATCAACTGGTGGATGCCACCAGTGGCTACACCATGCTGAGCTTCCTAGACGCCTTTTCAGGGTATCATCAAGTATACTTGTGGCAGCCGGACAGGGTGAAGTGTGCGTTCATCACTAGTTCGGGTACTTACATGTACAAGATGATGCCCTTCGGGCTCAAAAATGCAGGGGCTACGTACCAGCGGTTGGTTGATAAAGTGTTTGAGAAACAAAAAGGCAGAAACATCGAGGCTTACGTTGATGACGCCATCGTGAAAAGCAGGGAAGACAGAGAACACCTGATAGACTTGCAGGAAACCTTCAGCTCCCTGCGCGCCTACAAAATGAAACTTAACCCGAAAAAGTGTACATTTGGAGTCCGCTCCGGCAAATTCCTGGGGTTCTTGGTCAGTTCTCGGGGGATAGACGCCAACCCTGAAAAAATTCAGGCAGTCCTAGACCTCCCTGAGCCCAAAACCATTAGAGACATCCAGCGCCTGACGGGTCGAATGGCCGCCTTAGCACGATTCGTTGCCCGATCAGCAGACAAAGCCACTCCTTTTTTCAAAATACTGAAAGGAAACAAACAGTTCAAGTGGGAGAACGAGCAGAAAGAGGCCTTTGAGCAATTGAAGGACCATCTTAAGAGGCTCCCTACCCTGGCAAGACCAGTAGCAGGAGAGAAACTTTTCCTCTACATTGCAGTGACCAATACAACTGTCAGCGCAGTCATCCTACGAGAAGAGGCAGGCGCCCAGCAACCAATATACTTTATGAGTCATGCGCTGGGGGCAGCTGAGAAGAATTATCCGATGGTTGAAAAAGCCGCCTACGCGGTCATAGTTGCTGCCAGAAAGCTCAGACCTTACTTTGACGCGCATCCAGTCGTAGTCCTCACCGACCAACCCCTGGAGAAGGTGTTGGAAAAATTTGAAAAATCAGGGAGATTGTTGAAGTGGGCAATTGAGCTAAGTGGGCTAGGTATATCTTACCAGCCGAGAACAGCCATCAAGGCCCAAGCTTTGGCAGACTTTTTGGCTGAGTGCTCCCATTCAGGGGAAGAAGAAGCCCCTGCCCAGGAATGGATCGTGTATACTGACGGATCCTCGACAGCCAATGGCGCGGGCGCAGGCGTCGTACTAACCAGCCCAGAAGGGACTTACTTTGAGCATGCTCTCAGATTTGTTTTCCCAGCATCAAACAATGAAGCAGAGTACGAAGCAGTACTCGCAGGCGTCAGGCTAGCTAAAGCCGCAGGGGCAGAGCGAATTGTCTTGGCGACAGACTCCCAGCTCATCGCCAACCAAATCAATGGAGAATACGAAGCAAGAGACCAAGCAATGGCCACATACCTGGAGATGGTGAAGGGAGAGTTGTCCGGCCTAAAATCATATGAGGTCAAACAAATCCCCCGATCCCAGAACAACAGAGCAGATGCCCTGTCAAAGCTGGCAAGCTCCAGTCTGCAGGACATCCGGAGATCGGTATGGGTCGACGTATTACACGAGAAGTCTACTAATCCCTGTCAAACGATTAATGCCGCGGAAGAAGAGCTGAAAAGCTGGATGACTCCCTTCATCCAGTATAAGAGGCATGGTATTTTACCATCAGACTCGTTACAAAAGAGGAAGGTACAGGCTAAAGCAGCCTGCTTCATACTCATTAATGGAGAACTTTACAAAAAATCTTTTACTTATCCCCTGCTTAAATCTCTACGAGCGGATCAGGCCGCTGAGGTATTGGATGATATCCACTCAGGGGTTTGTGGACATCACATTGGTGGGAGATCGCTGGCCCACAAGGCCCTCAGGACAGGCTACTACTGGCCTACCATGCTGGCAGATGCCAAGAGCCTGACCCAGAAATGCAGAAAATGCCAGCTCTTTGCCCCATCGATCCATGCCCCGGCCCAGGAGCTCAGGCCAATCCTATCTCCCATCCCTTTTGCTCAATGGGGGATGGGCATTCTAGGACCCTTCACGGTGGCCACAGGGGGCAGAAAATTCCTGATTGTCGCCATAGACTATTTCACCAAGTGGGTGGAAGCCGAGGCCGTGCCCAACATCACTGAGCCGGCGGTCAGGAAGGTAATCTGGCGAAATATCATCACCAGGTTCGGTCTACCAAAGATGTTGGTATTTGACCACGGCAGGCAGTTCGATAATGATCCACTGAGAATCTGGCTGGAAAGCCACAACATCTCAGTCGCCTACTCAGCTGTCTGTCATCCTCAAACCAATGGGCAGGCAGAAGCAGCCAACAAGCAAATCCTGAACGGCCTGAAGAAAATGGTGGATGACTGCAAAGGTAGGTGGGCTGATGAACTCCCCAGTATACTCTGGTCAATCCGAACTACCAAGAAGGAGTCTACAGGCCAAACCCCATTTGGTCTGGTATATGGAGCAGAGGCACTATTGCCAATTGAGGCAAGGGTTCCCTCTCTGCGTTCCCTGCAGTATGACCAGGCTGAAAATGAAGCTGCAATGGTTGAAGCCTTAGACCTGGTGAATGAACTAAGGGAGGAAGCCAGTGCCAACATCGCTGCCTACCAGCAGCGAATGAGGAAAGCTTTCAACAGCAAGGTGCGACAGAGGAATTTTCAGATGGGCGAACTGGTTCTGAGAAAGACGCAGGCGGTTGGAAAGTCAAGAGAACATGGAAAGCTGAGTGCCAATTGGGAGGGCCCATACCAAGTAACTCAGGTTCTGGGACCAGGCACGTACAAAATAGCCAACCTGGAGGGACAAGAGCTACATGCTCACTGGAATGCAGACACACTAAAGAAATATTATGTCTGAACAAGAATACAGGCAGTTTTTTACCTTAACTAAAAAAAGGCGGAGGACGGTCAAAAATGTCGACGGCTCCGACCACCCCAATGTCAAAAAGAATTTTAAGAGAAATGAGAAGATACAGATTTATACTCGTTGCCTGTTCACACTTGCATTTTTCACACACAAACGAGCAGGGGGCAATAGGGGGAGGCCCCCTGTTGCCGAAATTGGGTAAAGTGAACCCCCCAACGCAAATCAGAGGCCACCCCGCTCACCTCTGGGCAAGCAGGGGGCAGGCCCCCTGGACTTTGAACGAAAAGCCAGGGACAGGCCAGGCAAACAAGGACTGGGGGCAGGCCCCCCAACCTTATATAAAAAACGAAAAAGCTACCCTGCTTACCTCTGGGCAGGCAGGGGGCAGGCCCCCTGGACTTTGAACGAAAAGCCAGGGACAGGCCAGGCAAACAAGGACTGGGGGCAGGCCCCCCAACCTTGTATAAAAAACGAAAAAGCTACCCTGCTTACCTCTGGGCAGGCAGGGGGCAGGCCTCCTGGACTTTGAACGAAAAGACAGGGACGGGCCAGTCTAACAAGGACTGGGGGCAAGCCCCCCATCCTTGTATAAAAAACGTAAGAGCCACCTTGCTTACCTCTAGGCAGACAGGGGGCAGGCTATGGCAGGCAATTAAACAAACAAGAAAGGAATCCCCTGAATTTTAAAAAACAGTTTGACATAAAAAGAGGAAAGAAATATCCCACAGAACAAGACCCACGAAGGGTGGAAAAGTCTTTACAAAGTCAGAGGAAAAACCGAGTAGCAAAATATTACAGAACAGCCATAAACACTGGCTCAGTACAAGAGGATTAAAGCTTTTGTAAAAGAGAAGGGGGGTCACGCAGCATCCTGGTGAGCGTTGGCGTCTGCCTCAGGCTGCCTGTTCACCCGGGCTTCATCCTTGGCGGAATAGAGGCTCCGGAAGGCGTCCTCATCAAAAGAAGGGAACATTTCCCCTATCACCTCCATCACCAATTCCAGAGAGGAGTTGGCTCCGCTCACGAAGCTGGCACCCACCGCTTCCTCAGTCTCCGCAGCCAGGGTCTCTTTCTCTTTCGTCCATTCCCCCCTAGCCTGTTCAAAAGCCGACTTAGCCTTGGACAACTGCTCCTCCAGGTCAGTCACTCTCCCCTTCAAGTGCCCCATCTTGGCCAAAGATAGGTTGGCTCGGTCCAACGACTGCCGGCTCTCCTTCAGATCGGCCTCTAGCTTGGAAACCTCCTTCACAGCCATTTCCCCCTACAGCCTCCATTGATCAGCCTGCTTCTTGGCCTCCTCCAGCTCCCCCTCTTGCCTTGTCATTTTATCTTTCAAAGAACTTATCAAGGAGACATCCCTTTCTATCATGGCCAGGCGGTCGGGAGGAGGGGCCCCAGGAGTAACTGTCAGCTCCTCATCACTCAGGCGGCTAAGAGCCGCCAGCTCCGCAGAGGCCAGCATAACCTTGGAGGTACGCTGGATATATTGAAGCACTTGATGAGAAGTGGAAGTCACCATCTTTGTAAGACGGTCGGCCAAGACAGCTCCGGAGTCAGAAAGCAGGCCTGATACATCCACACTATCACCAGCCGTGTAGTGGAACTCTACATTTTCCTCTGGGAAGGGAGTGCTAGAAGGCTCGCGAGCAGGGCGTTTCGCCTCAGGGGTGGAGACATCCGCCTCCAGGTCCACCACGTCATCACTAGGAGGCTCCCTATCCCTTTTCCTCCTCGATTCCAAGGGAACACTTTCCCCAGTCCCCTCGGAATCTCCAGGCTGCGTTACCTGCGAGATCCGAGGGCCAGCCGGAGAGGCGCCCCGTTTTTGACCAGGGGAAGGAGTAGCTCCTGAAGTAACCTCTGCTTCCCCCTCATGAATGCTGGGGGTAGGAGTCGCCGGCTTCGACGAAGGCAGCCGGGGGGGGGAGAGGTAATCTTCGACCAGCGGCAAAATCTTTCACAAGCTTCATGAGGGCCTTACTTCCTTTCCTAAAATTTGGCGGAAGGGAAGGACGCTTTGAAAGAACGTGCAACTCCTCGCTCAAGCCTAGCCTTTTGACCCGCTTCTTGGTCCAGCTCCAAGTGTAGGAATCTGCAGGGAAGGAAAGGCGGTCATCTAAAAAGCAGGGAGAAATAAAATCCCTGGAAAATCGTGACAACAAGAAAACCCTAGAACTACCTTCAAGGCCACGAATCAGGCCCAGGGGAAGCAGGTACTCGTCTGTCGTGATGAGCTCCGCATGAGGGAGCCAGAAGACAGGACCAAAGTTCCCGTGTTTATCCGCCACAATCTCAAACTTATTTATCAAAATCTTCTCCTTTTCGCTCAGCCTGACTTCCAGAGCCTTCCCCCCAACGCGAGGGTGATACTCCTCACGCGTCTCCATGCGGGTATGAACATGGTTCCTAAAATGTCTAGGAGTTTTCCACCCTGACGCACTATGGACATATATGAAATTATTTTTCCAGTCTTTGAGGCTGCTCATGGCCGGCCAGACCAAGGCGTACTTTTTCTGTCTCAGCAGAGACCAGTAGCCAGGGGAGCCATCCCCCCAGATGAAGACACCATTTGGAGGCCAACCATAAAGCGAAGGGCGTCAATATAAGGCCCCTCGCCATGGAAAAGACAAGTCCAGGTGTAGGCCACTAATGCTCTAATGGCCGTTGCAGTCAGCTGGGCAATAGCAACGTTCATCCTCCTAAAAGTTTCCTCCAGGAAGGGATGTAACGGGAATTGCAGGCCGAATTCTAGGGCCTTATGATAGACGGCTACACACCCTTCTGGGGGACAGCACACTGTGTCTCTTTCCCCAGGGACTACCACTGTGTACCCCTCCCCAAAATTGTAAAACTGTTCAATGGCCTTAGCCGCGTTACACTCCAAGATCAGGTCCCTATTCTTAGCCTCAGGATAGGTCTGTAGGGGAACCACATATTTTTCTTTATCCAAGAAGTAGGTCCTCCCTTTCTCCCTGCGGATAAGGGGGCCGGCGACCCTGGCAGGGTCCACCTCCAGGGCCTCGTCATCAGAATCAATCACATCAAAGGGAGCCGGCTCGGGTGACTCAGCACCCTCTCCCCTGTGGTGATCGACTTCCTCGCTGGGGTCAACCCCGGAGGAAGAAGCAACGTCATGACGACTACCGACGCCGCTAGTTCTCCCGAGCAAAGAATCAAGGGAAAGGGGATGGACTCGCGACATATAGGCAATGGAAGGGAAGAAAAGAGGCGAGAGATTCGAAAGTTCTAACCTAAGGACGCCGGTGAAGTTGCTGGAAACGGCGACAAGAAGTGTTCCTTGCTCCTCGAAAAGAAAAACGCTCGGCCAATAAAGGAGATTCGAGAAGTATTATGGGGTGTGAAGCATCAAGAAGAGTAAAAGAAGAGAATGGAGGGAGAGAAGGGTTTATATAAAAGCCCAAAGAAGTTTGAAGGACGAATCCCCTGACAAAACCCTCGAGGATCGTCCACGTGTCACATACTGAACACCAACTGCTCACCTTTTTCAAGAAGAGCCTCGATAAACAGAAACGTCAGAGAGAAAGGTCACTCAACGACCTCATTCCAAAAAAAAAAAAAATAATAATAATAATAACTCATATTGAAAATTCAAATACACAAAACATTCATTTCATTGAAACCCTGCAAAGGAAAGCTACATCGTGGGACGGATACGAAAGAAAAATACATAAGGCACAAAAAAATCCGGCCCGACAGAAACCAAACACCCTGCCATGCAGGTCTAATCGTCGCCCAAGTCTGGAGAATAATCCCCAGGGCTGCCTGGACTCCCGAGAGCCGAACCCCAGTCCCAGCTTGGGGAACCCTGAAAAGGGTCATCAGAGGCCCCGTCTCCATCCCTGTCGCTCAGGCAGCCAAGACCCTCGCTGTCATCAGAGTCATGGCTGCTGTCTTCCCAGTCCCTTCCAAAGGGAACAGCTCGGGACTCGTCGCAGGTGCGACAGCCTGTCTTCTTCACAGGCGAAGAGGGACCCGAAGCCAAGGAGGAATCGGTGTCAGAGTTGGGGCCAAATTGTTCAGGGTGCAGCCATGGAAAGCATTCATGGCATCCCCTATCATAACAGCCCCCTCCCTGGGAGCAGCGCCTAAACCTAGGCGCAGCCGGAGGCGAGGACCTCCTAGGGCGTTTGCCCATTCTAATGGAGGCCTTCTGACTCCTCTGACGGAAGTGAAGTCGTGAACAGCGACTCCGGCGAACAGCTAAATAAGCGGCCCGAGCATATCGGAGTCTCCAAAACCCTCTAAAGATGAAGGTAACATGTCTGACCCCGCGGCGAATTACGCTTTTCTTGATCCAAGCCATATTTAAGACAAAGAAAATGGAAAGATTGAGGATGAGTTGAAGCACAAATGATAAAGGAAACTGAGGATTTTATACAAGAGGAAGCGCAGCATTAATGAACGCTCCAACCACCCTGGGAGGAGAGCCACCTATCAGGAACTCTTCACAGTTCCCCAAAATCCGCCCAGAAGAGAAGTGCAATCATTACAAAAGCGCTCTCACCTCTTTGCATACCTGACATGGGCAGTGCAGAGTTCCTCGGGAAGGTGCGAAACATTAAATGCTGCAACAGACATGGAAGTCAACCCCCCTCCAAGCAAGAGTCGCCAGCAGAAGAGAAGTCTCACTTCCATCCTACTGACGAAGGCCAATTGATTGGGGTGGGCCGCCTGTCAATTAACCGCCTGCTAGGCAAACCCTGAGACGGTCCCTGTCAAGGAGTTGAAAGACCAGCCCCTAGCAAGAAATTAGAACAAGAAGCATAAAACGTTAAGGTTGGCCGTCAGCTGCAGAGAGCACAGGCCAACCCAGCCTGTCGGAACTTGGCTGCTCCCTGCCGGAAGACTGTCTGCCCTGGGAAAATCCCTGGCCGACAGGGCCAGGACCCCCAGGGGCCCTCTCGTCATTTTGCCTAAGGTAATTGGGAATGGATGGATGAGAAGCCGCCACTTGTCACTTCTCTATCCAACCATTCCTCTTCCCCTTCTCTCTCTTGTGGGAAGGTATAAATACCTCCCCATTTCCCACATGAGAGGGGTTGGATTTTCTCTCTCTAGACTCTTACTCCCTAAAAACGCCGCCTAGTTCCTCACGAGCTAGGTTCATAAAGGCATTTCACGGACTGACTTAGGCATCGGAGAGGGTTTCCTCGGACAACCTCCGAGGCCCTGTGCGTTCATTGTGCAGGGAGCAGGCCATTTCCGCCGGGAAGGTCCGATCCAGGGGGTTGAGAGAAAGGGGAGACCAAAGGAGGTCAAACGATCAATTGTTCACCATTAACCCGATTGTACAACCCGGATCCTAGGCCGGGTGAATTGTTTCCGTGACCGGAATAGATATTAATACTTAAATCGTTTTGTAATTACTATTTTTATTAATCGTTGTTGTCGAGATTGGACGATTAACGAGAAAACGCTTTAAAAATCGAGTTTTTAGAATTCTGGAAATTTTCTTTTCTGGACAGAATGTCCATAAATATAATTTAACTATTTTACGTAATTTTTGTACTATTTATTATAGTCTTTAATTAATAAATATTGATTTTCGGACAAATTGTGATTTATCGTTAAAATGCTTCGTCTTACCTAAAAGAATTATTTTTCCAGCAATTTTGAAAGTATTTAAATCTGAAACTTTAAGAGTTAAATCATCCCTTAACATATTCTAAATATATTCAATGGTTTAATTAAATAAAAGACGTTAAAAGATTTAATTTGACATTTGTCGTAAAATCCTATTTGTAATCGTATTGTCGTAACTAATAATAATTAGGAAATTTTAGCTTTTTAACTTTTGAAAACACCCTAATTAGTAGTATTAAAATGTTTAAGACATTTTTAGTCATTTTATAACACTTATACGATATTTTAATAATTTCATAAAATCAAATGATCTTACTTTAATAATTAATATCGTTAAGGCCGAAAGTATTAGTTTTATAAACCTATATCGTTTACTAAAAATGTGGTATTAGTATGAACTAATATTTTCACTATTTTGAAATAATGCTATTTTTAGTAAAGTTTCTAAAAATAGAAGTTTCCTAAAATAGAAAGTTTCCTCTTTTGGAAAGTGATTCCTTTTTCCCTTTTGTTCTCTTATTATTATAATGATCATATCTCTTAAATATATCGATAATGACTTTGTTTTGGAGTTATGGAATAAGGATAAGTGTGGGGTTAGAGTAATACAGTCTAGGATGTACTGTTTTGCCATCAACTATAAGGCTGGTGTATCCATTTGGGATGCATTGGTTGTTGAACTGGATACATTTAGTGTCCAGGAGTATATGTGCATTGTGCCCTTAAGCTAGATATCGCATCGTGTTAGTCGCAGTCAGTTGAACTGGATACATTTGGTATCCAGGAGGGGTGTATATTACTTAAGCTAGGACCTCGCATGATAAGTCGACGTCCTATTATGGTTGAGTTGCCTAGTTAGAGACCTTGGATCTTCACTGCGTGTGAAGTTGGTGTCTGAGTTCTCGAAGCTAGTTTTTAGTATATCCCTAGTGAAAGTCTAGCCTTGTGCACAATGCTCGAATATCCATAACGCCATTTTTGATTATTTTATTTATTATCGATATAAATTGGTTTGCAGGTTGGCAAATATTTTTATGTTTCTTCGGAAACCCTTTTGATTAATTTGTTTTACGCTAAAGCTTATTTTAATATGATGTTTTACTGTTTTCCATTATTACTATTTTTCCTATATTAGTAATTACTGTTTTAAAATCCTGTTATACGGCTGGGAGAACGTTGACGTTGCTCCCCACTGATTGTGGCTGTTATGTTTTAACATGGCAGGTATACGTGTTTGTTTTCCGGTGGGTGTGGGCTAGCGAGCAGTCTTGGATCCTGCTTGATCTTTTTAACAATTATGTCTTAAGGATTGTATAACCTCTTTGTGGATTGTTTTAAATTTTAGCCATTTTTATGTATAGCATACGTTTGACTTTACCAATTTAATTTACTAAGACATAGTTACAGCGTGTTATAATCCCGACTCTACAGTGTTTCCGCCACTGTACCGCGTTAGAATTTTTAGGGGATTACAAAGGAAGACGGGCCAAAGAAATCTAGAGAAATCATCTACAAGAACAAATACATACCGGCTACCACCTCTACTTCTTATTCTCATAGGTCCGCAAAGATCCATATGAATAAGTTCTAGAGGCTTGGTAGTGCTTACGAACTTTTTCGGCTTGAATGAAGATATCACATGTTTGCAACGTATGCAAGTACCACAAGCTTTGGTAGTGTCTAAGGTTATGGAAGGTAACCCTTCAACAAGATCCAGAGATCTAAGTTTATTAAGACTGAAAGGACTTATGTGCACAAATCTTTTATGCCAAAGAAGTGGATCAGAGATGGTAACGCTCATGCAGGTGACAGCATTGTCGGGTAAGGTTTTGATATCGGCTATGTAAACATTGTTTGATCGTTCCCCCTCCAGAATTACATTTGAGGAACCTTCTTGAATGATTCTGCACTTATCATTATAAAACACAACTTTGTTTACTCGATCACAAAGTTGAGATATGCTCAAGAGACTATGCCTTAGTCCTTTTACAAGCAGTACATTCTCAATACAATGTGAATTAGATAAGCCGATTTTTCCGATATCGATTATACTTCGTTTCTTATTATCTCCGAAGGTTACACTTCCTCCGTCATATGCCTCTAATGAAAAAAAATTCTTTTTATCACCCGTCATGTGTCTTGAACACCCATTGTCTAAGTACCATATGTCTGCCCTTGTAGTCTTGTGAACCTGCGATAGTCATTTTTGTTTCTTAGGTACCCAAACGGATTTGGGTCCTTTTACATTAGGCAATGAATCTTTACGTACCCATATTTTTTTGTATCTATCATAGTGTTTATTCGTTTTATTTTCATATTTCTTTTCCACTTTCTTTTGACATGTTTTCTTTTATTGGTTTCCTTTTCTTCAGTCTTTTTACCTTCCAAAGTTCTTGAAACACATTTATCCTTTTCATCCAACCTCTTCTGCATAACTCCTTTTTCCTTTATCAATTCAATGATTTTTGAGGTAAGAGAATTTTTTATTTTGTCATGATTTATTTTCTCAATATTAATTTCGTTGTTTAATATGGATATGGTTCTTTTTAATTCCGCATTTTCTAAATTTAATTTCTTAACACTTGTACTGACTTTTTCATGATTAGTGTCCCTTTTTAATTCCTCTTCATTGATGTTCGTACTCGAACAACTTTTTGAATCATCTGATATGTCAACTTTTGTCTTTGAGATTTCAGAGGATTTCTCTTCATTTGTTCGAGTATTTTCACACCTCTTTAGAGTAATATTTTCAAAAGCTAACTCATTTATTTGCTTTAGTAACTCATTTATTTCTTCCTTTTGTTGCTCACGGGTTTCTAATACTTCATCAAAGTGTAAAAGAAGTTTTTCTTTGGTAAGTTTCCTAAGTTTTTCTTGAACATTATAAGACTTACCTCATTGCTTTCCTCATCTGAATCCGAGCTTGAACCATACGTCTCTGCCATCAAGCACATGTCTTTGTACATCCGGGTTTTGGTCTTAGATGTATTGCTGTGTTGAGCACTTAGCCAAAAGTTTGCCTCGTCTTCATCTTCTGATTCCTCTTCTTTGTCTGAGTCTAGTTCTCCCCATCCGCACGAAGCCAGCATGGCCTGCTTGTACTGAAACTTTGATCGTTCTCTTTCTCCTTTTGATTTGATATTTTTCCACGTCGGACAATCCTTGGTTAGATGTCCAATTTCTCCACATTTAAAACATCTTTTATTGTTTTGTTTTGTATTCGAGTTGTTACCTCTTTCTCTAAATGAGTTTTTCGACCCAAATTTAAAATTTTTTCGAAAGCGTTTGACAAAAGGACTAAGTCATCACTCATGGTTTCCTCATCGTCACTGATAGAACTTTTTAAGGCTATTCCTCTACTTTTGGATGATTCACTCTGACGTTGATTCAGAGAGAGCTCATGAGCCATGAGGTTATCTAGCAGCTCTTAATAACTAAGTGAGGTAAGGTCTTTTGATTCCTCAATAGCAGTAACTTTCGGTTGCCATTTATCAGTGAGGCTTCTTAAGACTTTTCTTAAAAGATCTTCAGTGTCAAATTTTTTACCAAGATTTCATAGTTCATTAGTGATGTTAGTGAATCTTGCGGACATTTCAACAATGCTTTCATCTTTATCCATTTTAAACAATTCGTATTGTCGAGTTAATAAATCAATCCTGAACTTTTTGACTTGAGTAGTTCCCTCGTACGCAAGCTTTAAACTGTCCCAGATTTCTTTTGCGGAAACACAAGAAGTAAGTCGATTATATTCTTTGGACGAAATTCCTTGTTGCAATAATGACATTGCTCGAGAATTCTTTTCGGCCTTTTTATAATCGTCCTCATCATAGTCCTCTTCATCCTTTACGGTGATGTTCCCGAGAACATCAACGGATTGGATGACAATTGGACCCTTGACTATAATTTTCCAGCATTCAAAATTTGTTCCTTTTACGTAATGCATCATTTTGTTTTTCCACAACCCATAGTCTACACCATCAAACGTGGGAAAATTTGAGTTTTTGGAATCCATTTGATCGAAATGGATTAATATAGAATCGCTAGTTTAGGATCTACTCTTTTGATGTGAATCAATCAAGAGAACCTGCTCTGATACCAATTGTAGAGTCTAGTGATCCTAGGAAATACTCTAGAGGAGGGGTGAATAAAGTATTTATGTACTTTTAAAATTTTAAACGATATATTACACCAAAATCTTATTAGGAAAGATATAGTGTAATATTGTGTTAGTTGTATGGCTAAATAAAAGGAAGAAACAAAAGTTTGCTACTATACTTACTAATAAAGAGTATAAGTATAAGAAATAGCAAAACGAAAATAAAAACGTAAAGTAAATAACACGAGCAGTTTTAACGTGGTTCGGCCCAATTGAAAAACTTACGTCCACCGGTGTCTTTATTTATAAGAGTACCTACTCCGGATTACCTTACAAATAAAACTCTTCACGATTAACTCTAATCGTGATAGTGAGAGTGATGTGCAGCACTTAGATTGAGAGATATTAAGCTCTCAGTTTATGGGATGTGAAGCCCACGACAGTGAAGGATGTTAAGCCTTCAATGTGAGGGATGTGAAGCCCTCGATTGTTTGAACGATGTGAAGCGTTCAAAGTGTGAACGATGTATGTCGTTCGATTGAGTAAACCACCACTCGACTCGTATGACTTTACTACTCAAGTTTACAAGATTTCTCTAGCTATGAATACACTTCAATTGTCTAGAGAGAATAATGAAACTATATGACTTCCGAGCGTAAACAATTTAAACATGAATTTATTTAGCCAAGAGTTAAACCAAGATTTATTGCAAAAACTATTTGAAATGTGATTTAATTTTTTGCAAAATGAAAAGTGTGTGTGAAAGTCGTATCTTTAGAGTGAGGAAGAGCATTGTATTTATAGGTAAATTATTTTCCTCAACAAAGAAAATAAGATAACATTAATTGATGTGCTTCCTCATTTAAATAAGATATGGTAGGTAGAATATCAATCAATCAAGATGATATATTTAAGTTTCCTTAGTTAATGATTTTCTAATATCTTTGAAGAATCAAGATAATTTTGAGAATCATTTATTTTGAAAACTTTTATCCTCTTGATAGATAATTTCCTTTTTTAACAATATCTTCTTCAATGACTAGATTTTCTTTGACAAAGCCGACAATTTCAAAAAGATATTTTTGATTTTAACTCTTGGCAGTTCGTGTGTGGTTGTTTACAAAGGTTAATATAACCTTGTACAAGGTTATACTATCCTTGTCATATAATTGCATTGCTCCCTTTACATTAGAGTTCCTAGGACACACTTCTTCCCTTCGAGATCTTGGTCAAGCTTTGCCATCTTGAGACTTTTGTTCCTTTTACATATATACCTGTTCTAGCACACTCTGAATTGCACGGAGTAATATCGTCACTTAGAGAATATAAAATTGACATAAGCAAAACACATATAGTATAGGTCCAACATCTTCCTTCTCTTACTAGAAGCCAATTCATTTGAAGGAGTTTCAGCATTACGTGACGGACTGAAATTGAATGGAAGGCAATCTGGTTGATCAATGAGGGAGGGTTTGGGAGCTCGTGATTAGAGTAGATTGAGAAGATTGAGAAAGCATTTTGGAGTTTGGTGACAAGCTTGGTAGAGGAAGGGTACTTTGCAACAGATTTGGTTGAGAAGGTGGACTGGAGTTGGGTAGTGAGCTTGGTTGAGTAAATGCTTGGGTTCTAGGAGGCATACTCCATTGAGACGGAGACGGTGAACTGGAGTTATGTAATAAGCTTGGTTGAGGAAATGTTTTGGTGCATGGAAGCAAAGTTGGTTCAGAAGGTGAAATGGAGTTAGGTAGCGATATTAGTTGAGGAAGTGTTTGGGAGCTCGGAAGTAGACAGATTTGAGAAGGTGAAGTGGAGTTAGGTAGTGAGCTTGGCTGAGGAAATGTTTGGGAGTTTGGAAGCATACGAGGTTGAGAGAGTGCTTGCTCATAATATAGCAATAAGCCTAGTCGGGGGAGAATGGAGCTTGGGAGTACACTAGGTTGAGGAACTGTTTGGTAGCTTGGGAGAAAGCAGAGTTGAGGACATGTCTCCAAGTAAGGCTGCCTAAACTTAGTGGCTAGATCTGAAAATATTGTTTTTTTTGCTAGCAGACTGTTGCTGGAATTCCTCTGATCCACTCATATCACTTGTTTGCTTGCCGTTATCACAAATAATCTCTTTGAAAGCACATGTCCCAACATCGCTTCCTGAATTCGGCAAATGAGAAACACTAGCTTGTATAAACTTTGAAGTGATCGTGAACTGCAGAAAAAGGTTTAGCCTTTGATTTCACAATTTCAAAGAGATTTGTTTCTACTCCAAAATTGGCTGCACAGATAAAAAAGAATTAGTGTGAGATTAGAAGGCAAACAAACGTTCGGTAACAATGCAAAAGAAAACAAAAGGCTGTAAACCTGTAAAAGAAATATATACGCAATGATACCTATTTGGCATAGGATAACCGTCCTAGCAGCTAACTGCTCAACGTCTTTCTTGTTATAAGCAGGTTCTCCAATGTACTTTAACCCATCATCAAAAACCAAAGATGAAACAAAAAGCGGGACCATACTATCCAATTTAACAGTATCGTAAGTAGGCACAATAGGTAAGTTCTGTTTTGCGGCGAATTCGTGCAATATAGACTTGCTAAAGACTATCCTGAAACATAACAAGCCGTAATAGTGCAATGAGAGACTATATCATGTAACCGTGACCATCACCATCACCAAACACACACAGACATAATGAGATTATAACCCTATATGACTATCTAGTATATTCACACTTTTAAGCAAGAAGAGGTGAAGAGCCCAAAAAACCCAAGGAATTTATACATAACGGTCTAACCAACGTATTTACATTTAGATATCAGCTAAAAACTTATACGGAGTACATTTATGGTTGCTTTTGAGAATGTTGACGGCTGAACTCTCATGATCTACACTTTGTGATGCAAAGTAAAAATCACATTCGTGTTAGACTTTAGACGATTGCAATTACTAGATCAGGATAAGTAAACCAGCAGGTCTCCTTTCACTTGTCAAGATTTGCAAGTTGGGTAAGTGCTCACGTGTACACATTATTACTCATGGGTACTCCTTACTCCCTCCCAGAGCCTCTGCAAGATTCCACGTTTGTACTCATGTGAGGAGTATTTTAATAAAAGTGGAAGCTTTCAAAGACTCGTAAGGAGTTTAACACAATAAGACATTTATCAAAAATGTATGGAAACAAGAAAAAAAACATACTCCGTATATAGAGACAATGAAGTACACTTCAAAGATGTCTTTCCCATAAATGTTTAATTTTGAGAAAATAATCAATTGATTTACCATGATTTCACCATCCCCAATTCATTAAAGTGAATAATCTTTCTCAAACTTAGTACAGTAATTACTAACTTAATACATGCCCCTACTAATCATTTTCTATATTCATTCATTGAGAATTTATTAAGATCAACATTTCCGAAAGAAAATTGTTAGCACTACGATGAGTAAATCATTCACGCCGGCAATGAGAAAATCAAATTTACACCAAAATAAACAACGCAAAGAAGAAAATTATTTGGTGCTTGCTTAATTCATGAGTGAGTTACTTGCATGTAAAACTTAAGTAGATTGAAAGTGAATTCTCACGGGTACTCCTTTGATTATAAAAAACCTGACAATTTTATATTTACTGTTTAAATTTGGACGACGATATTTAATCATATATTTTTGCGATCTCTTATACTTCGTATATACTAAATGGAAACCACTAGAAAAGTAAATGCATGTTTCATGCACTCACTAAAAAAAACTTCCCGCCAAAATATTTAGGCTGACCAAAGTCTCATAAAACATGGTCCACAAAAGAATTCGGTATGTTATTCTAAAAATTATCATCATTGTTAATATGTTACTCTCTTAATAAGTTTTGCATTGCTCGGGGACTAGTTATTTATGTACTACAAAGTAAGTTTTATCGTCCACATGCCTAATAAAAAATATACTCGTAACAAATAATTACAAATATCAAGTACATATTTCTGTGACACGTATAAAAAATTAAAATTTGTCCCTTAAATAATTAAATAAGTAAGAAGTAAGATTTCTAAAACAATCAAAGGTTAGAATCTGGCTACACCAAGAAAAATTCTGTAGGTTTTCCCATATGATACATGCAAAAAAAAACCCCTCAAAAAACATAATGTTACCAAAATCACACGAAACAGATGTATCAAACCTCGTGTATAGGAGGAAGTGTCCATCAAATGTCCTATTGGATGCACGATTCTTTATGTTTTCGGAAATATCTTCCAAAGCAAGCTTCACAACATCTTGCTCGGCCACCTTCTTGGTAGGGAATGTGCTCAAAGACATGTATTTTTTTCCATCAACTTCAACATAAGACCTAAACTTAGAAGATTGACGAACTTCTTGTTCATTGACGATATGGTAAATCGGTAATGGTAAATTGGCCTGTTGTGTGAACTCTTGTAATCGATTCTTGTACGACGTCTCTTTAGCATCTACTTCAATATGTACAAAACAAAGATACGATTAATAAATTGGCATAGAAAAATTGGAAGACTTGAAGACACGATTCTAGCATGTAGTGAGCAATCACTCAACATGATCTGCTCACTCAACATGATCACATAGCAGCAATATTACTGGTATCATTGCCTTCATTTCACCTTTCTCAACATTAAAAAGTTAAGAGTCGGGAGCAAGTATTAGAATTTAATCCGACTAAATACTGAAAACTTCATACTAAATTAATTGGTATACCAAATAGCGGAAGTGAACCTGACTCCATTGGTAAAGAGATGTGGAACGAGAGTCTCCTGATTATGGCCTTCTAACAGTTACACTCGCCTTTAAGTTCTCTCTAATGATGGGATGTATAAGAGTTCAGGTCGGAGTGTGTTGTCAGGGAACATAACCCTGACTATATATAGGGACGGGTGTGAAAACCATAATCACCCATATTAGTCGCTTTAGTTGATACGCCCATCATGCATCACTTAAAGCCCTAACGGGTCTCTACACTATTATAATATCCGACCCATACTTTATAAGACGTAAATAAGCTCATGTTACTATTATTATGACGGATCACATATTTGGGCTCAACTCAAGTGATAGCTAATAAATACAGTAGGTGCAAATAATATTGTCAGCATATATTGTATTAGACCCACAATTCTTACAATCTTGGGTCATATACAAATATACATGTGACACCATATTTGTATTTATTACAATCTTATGAGCTCAATAGTGCTATCAAATATTCTAACCGTCTTATGCAATTCGGTCAATTAATCATACGTACATAGAACCAAAGTAGCCTTTGCCACAGTTTGACGTAACAGGACCCATCAACGATCACATATGCAAACATGACTAATGATATGAATCTAGTATAGGAGTGTAGCATGGAAACAACAACCAAATGTGATCCCAATATGCATATTTCCAACTGGTCCTCTTAATTGAGGTCAACAACATAAGCAAGAAGTAAAGAAAACTGAAAAACTGAAAACTTTATTGCATGCATATCCTTAACCAAATAAAATGGTCATTCAAGCAATGAAAATACAAACTCCCACTGAAACTGTATATTCTAAAGTGGTATAACACCCATACGAGCAGTATGCCCTAGAAATACTTTGGGCGGTAGGCCCTTAGTAAGCGGATCCGCAATCATGGAGTTTGTTCCGATATGCTGTACAGACAATTGACCACTCTTCACTCTTTCCTTCAAAGCTCGAAACTTGATATCAATATGTTTTGACTATATGTGTCAAGCTTTTATTGTTGTTTATATACAACACCGCGTATTTTTTGTCACACAACATCCAAAGTGGCTTATCCATGCCATTCACTATGCGCAAACCCGGACAAAATTCTTCAACCATAGTGCCTGATTAGATGCCTCAAAACAAGCTATATATTCTGTTTCCGTGGTGAAAGTAGATATGAGTGATTGCTTGACACTTTTCTAAGACACAGCTCCTCCGGCCATTATGAAGAGGTATCCTGATGTGGATCTCAAGCTATCTAGGCATTCTCCCAAATCAAAGTAAGAATACCCAATGACCTCAAGCTGGTCTGACCTCTTGTAAGTGAGCATGTAATCTTTTATTCCTTTGAGGTATCGCAAAACCCTCTTGACTGCTCTCCAGTGATCCATCCCTGGATTGCTGAGATATCTGCCTAACATCCCAACTATGAAAGCAATGTCGGGTTGCGTACAAACTTGTGCATACATTAAACTTCCAACTACCGAATACATGGAATTGTATGAATTTCCTTAATCTCAAAATCATTCTTTGGGCATTGATCGAGACTGAACTTGTCTCCTTTAGTCACATGGGTCTCCATCGGTTTGCAGTCAAACATGCCAAATCTTTTCAGTACTGTCTCGATATAGCTCTTTTGTGATAAACCAAGGTGCTTTGGGCACGATCTCGACATATCTGAATTCCTAACACAAAAGGGGCGTCCCAAAGATCTTTCATTTCGAAACTCTGTGAAAGAAATCTCTTGGTTTCGTGCAAAAAACCTATATCGTTACTGGCAAGCTATATGTCGTCTACATACAAAACCAAAAATATGTGCTTACTCCCACTAAACTTGTGATATATGCAATCATCAACCAAATTTGTCTCAAATCCATAAGACATGACTATTTGATGAAATTTGAAGTACCACTGATGAGAAGCTTGCTTAAGCCCATAAATGGATTTCTTTAATTTGCAGACCATGTCCTTTGAATCGTCTGAAACAAAGTTTTCTGGTCGCTGCATATAAATAGTTTCTTCAATGTCACCATTGAGAAATGCTGTCTTAATATCCATTTGATGTAGCTCAAGATCAAAATATGCCACAATTGCCATTATAATCTTGAAGGAGTCTTTTGATGAAACTGGCGAAAAGGTCTCCTTATAATCAATGCCTTCCTTTTGAGTGTAGCCCTTGGCAACGAGACGTGCCTATACCTTGTTACATTACCATTCGAATCGCTTTTGGTCTTAAATAACCATTTGCATCCAATGGGTTTCTTTCCTTCCGGTAATGGAGCGAGGTCCCAAACGTCATTGTCTGTCATGGACTTTATTTCCTAATTCATGGCATAAATCCATTCTTGAGAATTAGGACCTTCAATGGCAATGACGAACGGTGATTGGATCACCATCCACCACTCAATTATCTAACTCTTTATCCTAGAGAAGTGCCATAAGATTTTCTGTTACTACATCATCATCCCCACTTTCCGAAAGGAAGTTAGTGATGTAGTCATCTGGAATTGCACTTCTCCTTTCTCTAATAGATCTCCTTAAGGGCAATTCTTCTTGAGGTGGTTGAGGTTGCTCCTCAAGTTTCTGAATTTCGAGATCAACTTGAATTTTTGGAGTTTTTTCTTAAACCGCATCAGAATTAATAAACTGGTCCTGGGTAATCGGGGTAGGGATAATGATATTTTCTTCTTCAAAGATGAAATCTTTTACCTTATCTTCCCCCCCAAACTCAACATCCTCAAGAAGTCGGGCATTTCCCGTCTCAAAAATTACTTTAGTAGTGGGATCATAAAACTTGTACCCTCTAGATCTTTCAGGGTATCCTACAAAATAACAACTAACAGTTATAGAGTCCAGTTTTCCTTCGTGTGGCCTATAAGGCCTTGCCTCAGCTGGACAACCCCGAATGTGAAGATGCCTTATACAGGGTTTCGTACCAGTTCACAGTTCGTAGGAGTTTTAGAAGCTGCTTTAGTTGGTACTCTGTTTAGGATGTAGGTTGCAGTCTTAATTGCCTCTCCTCAGAATGATTCTGGTAAAGATGTATGACTAATCATACTTCTCACCATGTCCTTTAAGGTCATGTTTCGACTCTCAGTGACACCATTCATTTGTGGAGTACCTGGCATGGTGTATTGAGGGACGATACCACACTCATCTAGGAATCTGGCAATTGGTCCTGGACGTTGTTCACCGGATCCGTCATTTCTGCCGTAATATTCGCCACCACGGTCAAATCTAACTTTCTTGATTGTTTTGCCTAGTTGATTTTCAATTTCGGCCTTAAATGATTTGAACACGTCCAATGATTGAGATTTCTCATGAATCAGATATAGGTAGCCATATCGAGAGTAATCGTCTATGAACGTTATAAAGTATTGTTGACCATTCCAAGATGTCGTAGGGAATGGACCACAAAAATCTGTATGAATAAGTTCTAAGACATCTGAAGCTCTCTCAGCACCTAATCTCCTTTTGTCTGTTTGTTTCCCTTTGATACAATTAATGCATAAATTAAAGTCCGAAAAATCAAGGGAATTGAGAATTCCATCAGCCACGAGGCTTTCAAATTTTTGTTTAGAGATATGCCCTAAACGTTTTTGCCACAGTGATGATGAATTTTCATTTGTCAATTTTCTTTTAGTACCGTTGTAGCTCACATGCAAAGTTTCATTAATAGGGACATGCGTTTCAAGCAAGTATAGGTTATCATATCCAGATAAAGAACCAGAACCAACCAATTTTGAATTATGAAAAAGACAAAATTTATTGTTTCCAAAAGAACAAAAATAACCAAACTTGTCAAAGGCAGAAACTGAAACCAAATTCCGTCTAAATGACGGTACAACAAAAGTCTCTTTCAAATCCAAATAATTTCTAGTCTTTAATAATATTAATAACCTAAATGTCCCTGTAGCCTTAACCTCAACTACCATGCCATTGCCTATATGGATGTATTTTTCAGCATTAACCGGATTTCGGCAATTCAAGAAACCCTGCATGGACACACTTATGTGAGTAGTAGCACCGGAGTCTATCCACCAAGTGTGTTTAGGTACCAAAGTTAAATTGACCTCAGAACAGACAAAAGAAAGAAATATACTCTTTTTCACATGCCAAGTGTGATACCCTATGCATTGTTCCTTCTTATGACTTGGCTTTCCATAAAAGAAGCATCCTAAGTTCTTTTTTTCTGAATTTTCAGGTTCCTTAATTTCTGTATTGTTCTTCTTTTGTGGTCGCGCAACTGCAACGTCCTTACCCTTATTCCCTTTCCCACTATCCTTAGAGGATGAAGCCAAATGAGCACTTTCTGTCATTTCTTTCTTAATTCTCTCCTCCTCTTGAACACAATGAGAAATGAGCTCATTCAGAGTCCACTTCTCCTTTTGACATTTATAACTAACGTTAAACTAACTAAAACTTTTAGGAAGAGACATCAAAACTAGATGCACTAATAAGTCCTCAGACAAATCCAACTTGAGTGCCTTTAGTTTTAAAGAAATTTGAGACATTTCCATAATGTACTCTCTTATGTTCCCTGAACTTTTATACTTCATTGAAACAAGACTCGTTAACAGAGTACTTGTCTCAGCCTTTTCGTTTTTCTCAAAACGCTTTTCAAGTTCAACGAGGAACTTTTTGGCATTCTCCTCTTCGGACATAGTGCCCCTGAATGATTCCGGAATTGCACGTTTCATGATCATTAGACTCATGCGATTTGAGCGCTCCCATTTTTCCATGTCCCTCTTTTTATTAGAGGAACTGAAGTCCGTAGTCTTAGTGGGGCGCTCTTTCCGAAGATCAGAGCAAGGTCTAGATCCATGCAACCCAGACGGATCATAACGTTCTCCTTCCAATGCTTAAAATTCGTTCCGTCAAGCTTTGGAATTGCATTTATGTTAGCAGATACCGTATTAGCAGAAGCATTCACTGTAAAGAACAAAAATCGCCATCCAAACATGCCAACAATAAATTCCAAATTCAACTTTAAATAATCAGATTCAAGCATTGGCAAATAAATCTCATCATAACAAGACACCTAACACAATATTAATTTTTGTCTTTGGACTTAAAATTAACTTGTAAGTGGTCATCTTGGTGTAGTAATCAAATATTAACAATAAATTCCTGTAAATACTAAGACTTCCTTTGGGCTGACTTAATATTCACATGGAAACTGTATAATCGTTACATATTTATTACCACAAGCATGATTAAATTTCGGCCAAATAATAGCCTTTCTTTGGGCCGACCCTTACCCGCATAAAAATTAGTCATACAAAAGTCTTTATATTTTAAAATGTTCAATTTACGCAAATATGGTTACTTTGGCAACTTACTGTTTCAATTAAACGGTCTAAAATACTAGACGCTTTATAAACTGAATAGCCAATTATATATGAATCTGAAAATTTAATATCTGAATTATGATTGTTTAACAAAGCAAAATTAATTGAACGCAATATAAACAATAAAATTCTTCATATGAACATCATAAACTCAGGTTTAGGTAAATGATAGATTATGGTAGACAAAAGAATATTCCATATACACTAGCATAATCAAATTAATACATCATATTACATACAAGAAAAATATTCCATAATAGTTCGTTCGAAAAATATGCAAAGAATATATCATCATACCAAAAACAAAATTATACTTACTAAACAATATGTCAAGATCTGATGTGCCAAATATACGCAAGAAATTCCAGAATCATTCATCAAGAAATGTGCCCAGAAAAATTCAAACTCATGCAGTCATGATGAATGAGAAAAACAAAACCAACGATGATGCAGCCGATGACGTAAATGCAATAAAAAGGAATTCGATCTCAAAGAGAACAAAAAATAAGTGCGGCAAAAAAAAACACATCATGTTCTTATTGTAATCATTACGGTTTGGCAGACACTTTATCACTGACTCCATTAAGAATAAGTTTATCTTAATCACAAATATAATGTTCCATACGCATAAACAGAATGAATAACAGGTTCAACATAATGGTTACGCAAAATGAAACCTACGAAAAAATCCGAACAATATTTCTGACCCAAATAATTTAATATGAAGACGACTCCGATACCACTTGTTAGAATTTAATCCGACTAAATATTGAAAACTTCAAACTAAATTAATTGGTATACCGAATAGCGAAAGCGTACCTGACTCCATTGCTAAAGAGAGGTGGAACGGGAGTATCCTGATTATCGCCTTCTAACAGTTACACCCGCCTTTAGATTCTCTCTACTGATGAGATGTATAAGAGTTTAGGTTGGAGTGTGATGTCAAGGACCATTACCCTGACTATATATAGGGAGGGGCATGAAAACCTTAATCACCCATATTAGTCGTTTTAGTTGATACCCCCATCACGCATCACTTAAAGCCCTAACGGGTATCTACACTATTATAATATCTGACCCGTACTTTATAAGACATAAATAAGCCCGTGTTATTATTATTATTATTATTATTATTATTATTATTACGGATCACATATTTGGGCTCAACTCAAGTGACAACTAATCAATACAGTAGGTTCAAATAATATTGTCAGCATATATTGTATTAGACCATAATTCTTACGCCAAGTGGTTTAGAGATAGATGCAATGGGCCAAATACACTGGATAGCACCACAACGGCACCACTAATTTCTATACTTCTCTTCTGAGTTATGATATATATATATATATATATATACACACACACAGAGAGAAAGCAGGAGTGCATAATACTCAGTAAGGCCTTGTTTTTTTCGGCTGAAACAGGGCTGAGCTAAGCTGAGCTGGTCAGATAGGAGCTGAGCTAGACTGATAGAAGCTGAACTGAATTAAAAGAAGCTGGAACTAATAACTATTTATACAAATTATCTAATAATATTTTGAAAAAAGAAAAATATATATATAAAAAATTATAACACTAAATAATAATAATAATAATAATAATAATAATAATAATAATAATAATAATAATAATAATAATAATAATAATAATAATAATAATAATAATAATAATAATAATAATAATAATAATAATAATAATAATAATAATAATAATAATAATAATAATAATAATAATAATAATAATAATAATAATAATAATAATAATAATAATAATAATAATAATAATAATAATAATAATAATAATAATAATAATAATAATAATAATAATAATAATAATAATAATAATAATAATAATAATAATAATAATAATAATAATAATAATAATAATAATAATAATAATAATAATAATAATAATAATAATAATAATAATAATAATAATAATAATAATAATAATAATAATAATAATAATAATAATAATAATAATAATAATAATAATAATAATAATAATAATAATAATAATAATAATAATAATAATAATAATAATAATAATAATAATAATAATAATAATAATAATAATAATAATAATAATAATAATAATAATAATAATTAGTTGATAATAATAATAATAATAATAATAATAATAATAATAATAATAATAATAATAATAATAATAATAATAATAATAATAATAATAATAATAATAATAATAATAATAATAATAATAATTAGTTGATAATAATAGTAATGATAATAACAACAACAACAACAACATAGTACTCACTCCAATTCATTTGATTTCTACTTTTGTTTTTTTAGTACTTGTCAATACAAAATGTTATGGATATATCTTTGATTATGTAATATACAAAATTTAAAATTTTGATATTCTTAATTCTTAATACAATATAAATAATAATACTCATATGCTATATTGTGTGTGTGTGTGTGTATTAGATATTCTATTTACTCAAAAATAGTGTTAAAAAAACGTAAACTAATCCTAATGACATTGAGACAGAGTTGTAAATATTCGAATGTAATTAACATCTATTTCAAGACCTCGAAATATTATGGAGTGCACAATAATATTAATAATTATTATAATAACAATGATGATAAAAAAAAATATAAAATAATAATAATAATAACAATAATAATAACAATGATGATGATGATGGCGACAACGACAATGGCGATGATAATAATAATTTGTTATTGTTATTATTAACATTAAGAGATACAAGTAATAAAAACAACAACATGAACAAGAACATTATTATTATCATTATTATTATTTTTTTTGTGAAAAGAAACTTGCATTAATATCGAAATGCAATAACAAAAATAACAAAAATAATAACTTATTGTAATTTGTTTCGATCTTAATGCAACTTTCGATTCATATAAATAAGTAAATAATAATAATAATATTAATATTAATATTAATATTAATATTAATATTAATATTAATATTAATATTAATATTAATATTAATATTAATATTAATATTAATATTAATATTAATATTAATATTAATATTAATATTAATATTAATATTAATATTAATATTAATATTAATATTAATATTAATATTAATATTATTATAATAATAATATTATTGTTATTATTATCGAAATATTATTTTAGGAGCTGAAAATATTGGAGTTGGGCTGAGCTGATAGAAGTTGAGCTGGGTTGAGCTGATAGAAGCTGAGCTGGTCTGAAACGGGTGTTGAAAATAAGCTGAAAAGAACAGGGCCAACTCCTACAAAAGTAGTTCAATAGCCCTGTAACCTTAATACCACCCTAGAACGCAGTGAACATAGCAAATTAATCATCGAGCGAATAATAATCAAACAATATAAAGGCCATAAGATCAAAAGTTGCCAACTTTGAGCTAATTGAAAAGTTTGTAACTACAATTAGAGACAATACAATCACATAATAACACAAATTTAAGAAAACAATAAGCCAAACAAATGAACGAGACGGAACGAGTATATATTAACGATTATTTCCTAACAAAATTTAGATAAAAGTGAAAACATAAGAAGAAAAGTATGGAAAAAATAAACGATACAAGTTTACATTGATGTTGAGGTTGATGGGGTACTATAAGCTTGCTTGTTCAACAATTTTCTTACTTGGCCCGTCAGTTGGAGTATTGAGGGGATTGAATGAATGGAAAAAGAATTTTTTGTGACCAGGATGATTTTTTTTTATTAATAAAATAAAGTAGGATTAAAATCAATAACCTTGAAAATGCATGAATACTCAAAAGGAAGTGATTTAATGCTACAGTAGAGCTGTGATGAGCGTGCCTCTCATGTGCTCTACAGTAGCCACTATGTCTTCTTCTTCCTTACTCCTGCGTTCTTTCGTCCTCCTGCGTTACTCCTTTCTCCTACCTTTCTTCTGCGTCCTTCTGTGTATATCTATGGCTCCTTTCCCCAAGATCTCATCTCATTCGCTGACCGCGTAAGAGTTTCGATGTTAGGGATGATTTTTGAATACATTATCAGGTTTTTAAGTTGGAAAGTGAAAGTATCTATGCAAAACAAAATGTGTACCCACTTTATTTTCACACTACAAATTTGGAAGTTTAAAAAAAACAAGTTTTTGCAATAATCACCTAGAAAAAAGTATGTTTCATTTTCAAATTAAACTAGGGGTCAAAAAGTGGAAAGATGGAAATAAAAATAGACATAAAAATAAGTAAAATGATGGAAATTTTAACCTTTTTTTTCAGTATTCGGAATATGTGAATTTTCAATTACATCTTCATATGGGGAGGGCAGATGGAAGGAAAATTGATGACGAAGAAGTTGGGTAGGTGGAGGGAGACATTGATGAAGGAGGTGATGGACGAGAGGTGGGAGAAAAAAGATACAGGGCTATGGAGATAGATTGAAGTTCTTGGGTGGAGAGTTCAACCTGGGAAAGATAAATGTTGACACGTCGTAGCATTTACTAATACAGTAATACTCCATCCGATTATCCGATTGCTTATTTTCATCCCCTTTCATTTCGGTTGGAAAATAAGGAATGAATATTACATTAATTAAATGATTTAATGGTACAATAGAACAGTGATGAGCGTGCCTCTCATGTGCTCTACAGTAGCCACTATGTCTTCTTCTTCCTTACTCCTGCGTTCTTCCTTCCTCTTGCGTTACTTCTTTCTCCCTCCTTTCTTCTGCGTCCTTCAGTGTATATTGATGATGAAACAGTTGGGCAGGTGGAGGGAGACATTGATGATGAGGGTGGCGGACGAGAGGAGGGAGAAAAGATGTAGGGCTATGGAGATAGATAGAAGTTCTTGGGTGGAGAGTTCGACCTGGGAAAGATAAATGTTGACCCGTCGTAGCATTACTAATACAGTAATGTTCCACCCGATTATCCGATTGCATATTTTCTTCCCCTTTCTTTTTAGTTGGAAAATAGGGAATGAATATCACATTAATAAAAGATGAAAGATGGAATAAAAATTAAAAAAAGAAATTTTATATTAATTAAATGATTTAATGCTACAGTAGAGCAGTGATGAGCGTGCCACTCATGTGCTCAACAGTAGCCACTTTGTCTTCTTCTTCCTTCCTCCTGTATTCTTCTTTTCTCTTGCGTTACTCCTTTCTCCCTCCTTTCTTCTGCGTCCTTCTGTGTATATCTGTTGCTCCTTTCACCAAGATCTCATCTCATTCGCTGACCACATAAGAATTTCGATTTTTTGGGAAGATTTTAGTATACTCAATCATATTTTTAAGTTGGAAAGTGAAAGTATCTTTACAAAACAAAACGTGTACTCACTTTATTTTCACACAAAAAATTTGTAATTTTTTTTTTTTTAAAATAAGAGTTTTTTCATTAATGACCTTTAAAAAAGTAAGTTTCATTTTCAAACTAAATTATGGGTCAAAAAGTGGAAAGATGGAAATAAATATAGACATAAAAATAAGTTAAAAGATTGAAATTTTAACCTTATTTTTTTTTCAGTACCTGGAATATGAAAATCTTCGATTACATCTTCATAAAAGGGAGAGCAGATGTGGGGGGGGGGGGGTATTGTCGATGAAGAAGTTATGCTGGTGGAGATCGAGAGATATTAATGATTGAGGTAATGGACGGGAGGAGGGAGAAAAGATGCAGGGCTATGGAGATAGATTGAAGTTATTTGTTGGAGAGTTCTACCTGAGAAAGATAAATGTTGACCCGTCGTAGCATTACTAATACAGTAATACTCCACCCGATTATCCGATTGCTTATTTTCTTCCCCATTCTTTTTGGTTGGAAAATAAGGAATGAATATCACATTAATAAAAGATGAAAGGTGGAATAAAAAGTAAAAAAAAGAAATATTATATTAATTAAATGATTTAATGCTACAGTAAAGCAGTGGTGTGCGTGCCTCTCACGTGCTCTACAGTAGCCACTTTGTCTTCTTTTTCCTTACTCCTGCTTTCTTCCTTCCTCCTACGTTACTCCTTTCTCCCTCCTTTCTTCTGCGTCCTTCTGTGTATATCTGCTGCTCCTTTCCACAAGACCTCATCTCAATCGCTGACCATGTAAGAATTTCGATTGTTAGGGATGATTTTCGAATACTCTATCATATTTTTAAGTTGGAAAGTAAAAATATCTTTGCAAAACAAAACGTGCACTCACTTTATTTTCACACCACAAATTTGTAAGTTTCAAAAAAACAAGTTTTTTCATTAATGATCTGGAGAAAAGTAAGCTTCATTTTCAAACTAAATTAGGGTTCAAAAAGGTGGAAAGATGGAAATAAAAATAGGCATAAAAATAAGTAAAAAGATGGAAATTTTAACCATTTTTTTCAGTACTGGGAATATGAAAATCATCAATTACATCTTCACAAAATGGAGGGCAGTTGGGGGGATATAGATGACAAAGGAGTTGGGCAGGTGGAGGGAGACATTGATGATGGGGGTGATGGACGGGAGGAGGGAGAAAAGATGTAGGCTTCGGAGATGGATTAAAGTTGTTGGGTTGAGAGTTCAACCTGGGAAAGATAAATGTTGACCCGTCGTAGCATTACTAATACAGTAATGCTCCATCAGATTATCCGATTGATTATTTTCTTCCTTTTCTTTTTGGTTGGAAAATAAGGAATAAATATTACATTAATAAAAGATGAAAAGTGGAATAAAAAGTAAAAGAGAGAAATATAATATTAATTAAATGATTTATTGCTACAGTAGAGCTGTAATGAACATGCCTCTCATGTGCTCTACATTAGCCACTTTGTCTTCTTCCTCCTTACTCCTGCGTTCTTACTTTCTCCTGCGTTACTCCTTTTTCCTTCCTTTCTTCTGCGTCCTTCTGTGTATATTTGCTTCTCCTTTCCCCCAAGATCTCATCTCATCCGGTGACCACGTAAGAATTTTAATTGTTAGGGATTATTTTTGAATACTCTATCATGTTTTTAAGTAGGAAAGTGAAAGTATCTTTGCAAAACAAAATGTGTACTCACTTTATTTTCAAACCATAAATTTTCAAGTTTCAAAAAAACAAGTTTTTCATTAATGACCTTGAAAAAGGTAAGTTTTATTTTCAAACTAAATTAGGGGTCAAAAAGTGGAAAAATGGAAATAAAAATAGACATAAAAATAAGTAAAAAGATGGAAATTTTAACCTTTTTTTCCGTACCCGGAATTTGAAAATCTTCAATTACATCTTCATAAAAGGGAGGGCAGTTTGGGGGGGGGGGGATATTGATAACGAAGGAGTTGGGCACTAGGAGGGAGACATTAATGATGGAGGTGATGGACGGGATGAGGGAGAAAAGATGCAGGGCTATGGAGATAGATTGAAGTTCTTGGGCGGAGAGTTGGACCTGTGAAAGATAAATATTGACATGTCGTAGCATTGCTAATAGAGTAATAATCCATCCGATTATCCGATTGCTTATTTTCTTCCCCTTTATTTTTGGTTGGAAAATAAGGAATGAATATTACATTATTAAAAGATGAAAGGTGGAATAAAAAGTAAAAGAGAGAAATATTATATTAATTAAATGATTTAATGCTACAGTAGAGCAGTGATGAGCGTGCCTCTCATGTGCCCTGTTGTTGCCACTTTGTCTTCTTCATTCTTACACCTGCGTTCTTTCTTCCTTCATCCTGGATTACTCCTTTCTCCTTTCTTTCTTCTACGTTCTTCTTTGTATATCTGTTGCTCCTTTCCCCAAGATCGCATCTCATTCACTAACCACGTAAGAATTTCGATTATTAGGGGTGATTTTTGAATACTCTATCATGTTTTTAAGTAGGAAAGTGAAAGTATCTTTGCAAAACAAAATGTGTACTCAGTTTATTTTGACACTACAAATTTTCAAGTTTCAAAAAAACAAGTTTTTTCATTAATGAACTTGAAAAAGGTAAGTTTTATTTTCAAACAAAATTTGGGGTTAAAAAGTGGAAAGATGGAAATAAAAATAGACATAAAAAATAAGTAAAAAGATGCAAATTACATCTTCATAAGAGGGAGGGCAGTTGGAGGGGAATATTGATAACGAAGGAGTTGAGCAGGAGGAGGGAAACATTAACGATGGAGGTGATGGACGAAAGGGGGAGAAAAGATGCAGGGCTATGGAGATTGATTGAAGTTCTTGGGTGGAGAGTTCGACCTAGGAAAGAAAAAAGTTGACCCGTCGTAGCATTGCTAATACAGTAATACTCCATCCGATTATCCAATTGCTTATTTTCTTCTCTTTTAGTTGTGGTTTAAAAATAAGGAATGAATATTTCATTAATAAAAGATGAAAGGTGGAATAAAAAGTAAAAGGGAGAAATATAATATCAATTAAATGATTTAATGCTACAGTAGAGCAGTGATGAGCGTGCCTCTCATGTGGCCTATAGTAGCTACTTTGTCTTCTTCTTTCTTACTCATGCGTTCTTTCTTCCTCCATCCTGCATTACTCCTTTCTCCTTCCTTTCTTCTGCGTTCCTCTTTGTATATTTGCTGCTCCTTTCCCCAAGATCGCATCTCATTCATTGACCACGTAAGAATTTCGATTATTAGGGATGATTTTTGAATATTCTATCATGTTTTTAAGTAGAAAAGTGAAAGTATCTTTGCCAAACAAAATGTGTACACAGTTTATTTTCACACCTCAAATTTTCAAGTTTCAAAACAACAAGTTTTTTCATTAATGACCTTGAAAAAGGTAAGTTTTATTTTCAAACTAAATTAGGGGTCAAAATGTGGAAAGATGGAAATAAAAATAGACATAAAAATAAGTAAAAAGATGAAAATCTTAATTTTTTTTTCCATACCCGGAATATGAAAATCTTCAATTACATCTTCATAAAAGGGAGGGCAGTTGGGGGGGGGGAGGGGGAATATTGATAACGAAGGAATTGGGCAGGAGGAGGGAAACATTAACGATGAAGATGATGGACGGGAGAAGGGAGAAAAGATGCAGGGTTACGGAGATAGATTGAACTTCTTGGGTAGAGAGTTCGACCTGGGAAAGATAAATGTTGACCCGTCGTAGCATTGCTAATACAGTAATAATCCATCCGATTATCCGGTTGCTTATTTTCTTCCTCTTTATTTTTGGTTGGAAAATAAGGAATGAATATTACATTAATAAAAGATGAAAGGTGGAATAAAAAGTAAAAGGAAGAAATATTATATTAATTAAATGATTTAATGCTACAGTAGAGCAGTGATGAGCGTGCCTCTCATGTGCCCTATAGTAGCCACCTTGTCTTCTTCTTTCTTAATCCTGCGTTCTTTCTTCCTCCATCCAGCATTACTCCTTTCTCCTTCCTTTCTTCTGCGTCCTTCTTTGTATATCTGCTGCTCCTTTCCCTATAATCGCATCTCATTTACTGACCACATAAGAATTTCGATTATAAGGATGATTTTTGAATACTCTATCATGTTTTTAAGTAGGAAATTGAAAGTATATTTGCAAAACAAAATGTGTACCCAGTTTATTTTGACACTACAAATTTTCAAGTTTCAAAAAAACAAGTTTTTTCATTAATGACCTTGAAAAAGGTAAGTTTTATTTTTAAACTAAATTATGGGTCAAAAAGTAGAAAGATGGAAATAAAAATAGACATAACAATAAGTAAAAAGATGGAAATTTTAACTTTTTTTCCGTACCCGGAATATGATAATCTTCAATTACATCTACATAAAAAGAAGGGCAGTTGGGGGGGGGGGAATATTGATAATGAAGGAGTTGGGCACGAGAAGGGAGACATTAATGATGAAGGTGATGGACGGGAGGAGGGAGAAAAGATGCAGGGCTATGGAGATAGGTTGAAGTTCTTGGATGGAGAGTTTGACCCGGGAAAGATAAATGTTGACCCGTCGTAGCATTGCTAATACAGTAATAATCCATCCGATTATCCGATTGCTTATTTTCTTCCCCTTTATATTTGGTTGGAAAATAAGGAATGAATATTACATTAATAAAAGATGAAAGGTGGAATAAAAAGTAAAAGGGAGAAATATTATATTAATTAAATGATTTAAGGCTACAGTAGAGCAGTGATGAGCGTGCCCCTCATGTGCCCTATTGTTGCCACTTTGTGTTCTTCTTTCTTACTCCTCCTTCTTTCTTCCTCCATCCTGGATTACTCCTTTCTATTCCTTTTTTCTGCGTTCTTCTTTGTATATCTGCTGCTCCTTTCCCCAAGATCGCATCTCATTCACTGACCACGTAAGAATTTCGATTATTAGGGATGATTTTTGAATACTCTATCATTTGTATAAGTAGGAAAGTGAAAGTATCTTTGCAAAACAAAATGTGTACTCAGTTTGTTTTTAACACCACAAATTTCCAAGTTTCAAAAAAACAAGTTTTTTCATTAATGACCTTGAAAAGGGTAAGTTTTATTTTTAAACTAAATTAGGGGTCAAAAAGTGGAAAGATGGAAATAAAAGCAGACATAAAAATTAGTAAAAAGATGGAAATTTTAACTTTTTTTTCCGTAACTGGAATATGAAAATCTTCAATTACATCTTCATAAAAAGGAGGGCAGTAGGAGAAGGGGGGGGGGGATATTGATAACATAAGAGTTGGGCAGGGGGAGGGAGACATTAATGATGGAGATGATGGACGGGAGGAGGGAAAAATGATGCAGGGCTATGGAGATAGATTGAGGTTCTTGGGTGGAGAGTTCGACCTGGGAAACATAAATGTTATCCTGTTGTAGCAATACTAATACAGTAATAATTCATCCGATTATCCGATTGCTTATTTTCTTCCCCTTTATTTTTGGTTAAAAAATAAGGAATGAATATTACATTAATAAAAGACGAAAGGTTGAATAAAAATTAAAAGGGAGAAATATTATATTAATTACATGACTTAATGTTACAGTAGAGCAGTGATGAGCGTGCCTCTCATGTGCCCTATAGTAGCCACTTTGTCTTCTTCTTTCTTACTCCTGCGTTCTTTCTTCCTCCATCCTGCATTACTCCTTTCTCCTTCCTTTCTTCTGCATTCTTCTTTGTATATCTGTTGCTCCTTTCCCCAAGATCGCATCTCATTCACTGACCACGTAAGAATTTCGATTATTTGGGATGATTTTTTAATACTCTATCATGTTTTTAAGTAGAAAAGTGAAAGTATCTTTGCAAAACAAAATATGTACTCATTTTATTTTCAAACCGCAAATTTTCTAGTTTCAAAAAAACAAGTTTTTTCATTAATGACCTTGAAAAAGGTAAGTTTAATTTCAGAACTAAATTAGGGGTCAAAATGTGGAAAAATGGAAAAAAATAGACATAAAAATAAGTAAAAAGATGGAAATTTTAACCTTTTTTTCCGTACCCGGAATATGAAAATCTTCAATTACATCTTCATAAAAAGAAGGGCATTTGGGGGGGAATATTGATAACTAAGGTGTTGGGCAGGAGGAGGGAGACATTAATGATGAAGATGATGGATGGGAGGAGGAAGAAAAGGTGCAGGGCTATGGAGATAGATTGAAGTTCTTGGGTAGAGAGTTCGACCCGGGAAAGATAAATGTTGACCCATCGTATGAAACACCCCACATTGATTGAAGATGTCCTATTTATGAGCTTTGCTTAAAGGGATTAGAAGTACTACTCATATCAACAAAGTGCACTTTCTTTTCTGGTCATCCATGCAAAAAAACTCCGCAGTTAAGCGTGCTTGGCTGGGAGCAATCTTAGGATGGGTGACCTCCTGGGAATGTTTCCAGGATGCACATGAGTGAGGACAAAATGCGCTAGTAAGGACTCGTGTTGTTCTGTGGGACCAGTACAAAGCCTGGCGAGCTACCGCGGTTGAGATTTCCGGTCCTAGAATTGGGCCGGGGTGTTACAAATGGTATCAGAGCAACCCTGCGACCGTGCATTTGGCACCTAGCGGGGGTGGATTCTGGGTCAGCGGTTATGCTGCCAGGCGCAACGAGGACGTTGCGTTCTTCAAGTGGGGGTGATTGAAACACCCCACATTGATTGAAGATGTCCTATTTATGAGCTTTGCTTAAAGGGATTTGAATTACTACTCATATCAACAAAGTGCACTTTCTTTTCTGGTCATCCATGAAAAAGAACTCCGCAGTTAAGCGTGTTTGGCTGGGAGCAATCTAAGGATGGGTGACCTCCTGGGAAGGTTTCTAGGATGCACATGAGTGAGGACAAAATGCGCTGGTAAGGACTCGTGTTGTTCTGTGGGACCAGTACAAAGCCTGGCGAGCTACCGCGGTTAAGATTTCCGGTCCTAGAATTGGGCCGGGGTTTTACAAATGGTATCACAGCAACCCTGCGACCGTGCATTTGGCACCTAGCGGGGGTGGATTCTGGGTCAGCGGTTATGCTGCCAGGCGCAACGAGGATGTTGCGTTTTTCAAGTGGGAGTGATTGAAACACCACCACATTGATTGAAGATGTCCTATTTATGAGCTTTGCTTAAAGGGATTTGAAGTACTACTCATATCAACAAAGTGCACTTTCTTTTCTGGTCATCCATGCAAAAGAACTCCGCAGTTAAGCGTGGTCGGCTGGGAGCAATCTTAGGATGGGTGACCTCCTGGGAAGGTTTCCAGGATGCACATGAGTGAGGACAAAATGCGTTGGAAAGGACTTGTGTTGGTCTGTGGGACCAGTACAAAACCTGGCGAGCTACCGCGGTTGACATTTCCGGTCCTAGGATTGGGCCGGGGTGTTACATCGTAGCATTGCTAATACAGTAATAATCCATCCGATTATCCGATTGCTTATTTTCTTTCCTATTATTTTTTGTTAGAAAATAAGGAATGAATATTACATTAATAAAAGATGAACGGTAGAATAAAAAGTAAAAGGGAGAAATATTATATTAATTAAATGATTTAATGATATAGTAGAGTAGTGATGAGCGTGCCTCCCACGTGCCCTATAGTAGCCACCTTGTCTTCTTCTTTCTTAATCATGCGTTCTTTCTTCCTCCATCCTGCATTACTCCTTTCTCCTTCCTTTCTTCTGCGTCCTTCTTTGTATACCTGCTGCTCCTTTTCCCATAATCGCATCTCATTTACTGACCACATAAGAATTTCGATTATAGGGATGATTTTTGAATACTCTATCATGTTTTTAAGTAGGAAAGTGAAAGTATTTTTGCAAAACAAAATGTGTACTCACTTTATTTTGACACCACAAATTTTCAAGTTTCAAAAAAACAAGTTTTTTCATTAATGACCTTGAAAAAGGTAAGTTTTATTTTCAACCTAAATTAGGGGTCAAAAAGTGGAAAGATTGAAATAAAAATAGACATAAAAATAAGTAAAAAGATGGAAATTTTAACCTTTTTTTCCGTACTCGAAATATGAAAATCTTCAATTACATCTTCATAAAAGGGAGGGCAGTTGGGGGGATTATTGAAAACGAAGGAGTTGGGCAGGAGGAGAGAAACATTAATGATGGAGGTGTGTAGACACCCACATTTTGACCGCCAGGTGTCTATAGTAGTTCCCGCCAAACACCCGATGATGATTAGACGTAAACGTGCTTTGATGGACTCGGAAATGGGCTCGTAGTCATGGACATTCGGATTAGACTTTTTACGGAGTACAAATCTTACAAAACCCACCTCAAATCCAGGCCCAGTGGGTCGTTTCGAGTCAAATGAGACTAATTTGGGTCGATTTCGACACCAGGGGTAAAACCGTCTTTTAGCGACCGAGTCAAAACCCGGTCAAAGATATTTCCCGCGACTCGTGGACCAACCGTGACACCTCACGTGTCCGGTTTGGACTCAAACACTACAAAATATCAGCTTCAATAAACATTAAACAATTCCGTTAAAGGTAGAATTCGATCTCAAGTGGGAATTCTATCCGAAAACCAAAACAATTACCGACCGAGTGTCAAACACTCGGCCGAAATCAGCCAATTCAGCCGAGATTCCCTTGCTTCCTCCCCAAGCAACGGACTTCTCGTTCCTTTCAACTTCTTACAATCCTATCCAAACCGGTATTTCTTGTCACACAATAATTTTTAGGAACTATAGAGAGAAATTTTTACAAATTACATGCATCAATCATACATCGAAAATTCTCACATACCACCTCGTTATACTAAGCAATTCCCGACGAATCCAACCCGACGAAACCATCCCCAAAAACCGGCCAAAACCCGTCACGCTACACGACCAAAACCGACCCCCTCTCACATCACCTTACACGTCCAAACCGACACCCTAACTCATCCACATCATCTCGACGCTCCTAAGTCTAAGCCACCTTCCGACGAGCTCAATCCCGAGAAAACAAAGCATGTAGGTTGAGGGTGTAAATCAAACCCGATTCTCTCCTTTCTCTTCCCTTCTTCTCGTTTTTTTTTCTTCTTCTTCTTTTGGCGTCGTTGTGTAGATCCGTTTCTTTTAATATGGGTCGTCGTCGCATCTTTTTTTATTTTCTAATATCGATACTATCAAAACTATTTTCATATATAAACGTTCTTAAAATACGATATTGATTCTCTAATCAAATATCGTATTAGACAAGGATTAAATTAAATCTCGTTGATGCTAAAAAATCGTTACATCTTTATACAAAATACGACAATTTTTTACATGGAGAGAATTAACAATTTTTTTCGTTCAAAGTCCTTTTTTTTCGTTCGAAACAAACTTTTATAAAACCTTTTCTAAAATCATTCCGAATGTTCGATATCGATTTCATAATCAAATATCGAATACGACGAATATCGAAAATATAAATCGAGTATAAATCAATCCATATTTGTACGCGATTTATAAAAATTGACGATTTTCGAAAAATGAAAAAAAGCGGAAAAGACTCCCGCGCGAGTCGTGCTTGCCAGGCGACTCGCGCGAGAGCCTGGTAGGCCGAGCCCTATTCTTTGCTTTCTCGTCTTTTATTCTTTTCGTTCCTTACATAAAATAGCGACTTCCGCGACATATTTTCAGATTTCGATAAATACTTTTTCGACCTCGGTCAACACGTGTTAGTCCATCACGTGTCATAAACCTTTTTCAAAATCATGACATATTATCGTATTTGTATCCTTATTCGATTTATTCAATCGTTACTAACTCGTTTTCTCGTGATTGTAGCTATTTATCTTTATCTTTTGTTTTATTAGACTAAAACAAATCTCACATGCTAAAATAACTTTGACGTTATTAAATTAAGATGCATTAAACGACTTAGCAACCCACTTATTTTTCTTCTCTCACATGCTTAGGGAAAATAATGTTTGGATATCATTCCACTATCGAACTAACGCGTGTACACCAAAAACTAACGATATCTTAGTAAAGGCCGCTAAGTGCGGGCGGGGTTGGGTGTTCTTAGTGAACTTCCCAACACGTACCCTCACCCCTTACTCAGAACCATGGTTTCCGGATGTCCGAATCCATTGGCAACGAGAGTCATTCAATACACGATATCCGATAATGTCGGTATCGGTATCAAATGCTAAGGGACGAACCCGATAAACTCTGACATCGGAAATTGGTCATATTTTGTATATGGCCCACTACGACATAGAGTGGGCTCGAACGGGCCCGAACTCCCACAAAGTTCGGTGGCGAATCCTACTTCGATTTAAATTTCAATTTGACCATCTCATATGGAGATTCATTCGCCTCCCCAAACCCGCGCGTGGCCGCGTCGGGGTGGACTGATAAGTGTAGTTTGTAGTGCTTATTTCGTAGTGTTTTGGTCCCATTTTCCTTGTGGAATCACTCCTTGGGAGCGATTTATGGGCTACTTATGCTTCCTCTAGTTCATTTCAGGTTCCCGAGACCATTCATGAAGAGTTGGAGCGATTCCGACTCAATACATACACTTTTCGGAGCCAACGAAGCGGAGGAACGATCACTCGATGCCTTGGATTCGACCCCGAGACCTTGGGACCCAATCCCGAGCCTCCGAGACCCGATCCCGAGTCCCGAGAATCGATGAGAAGTCCATCTGAAACAAGAAGGAACCAAAAAGATCATATTGGAGGCCTACAAGACTCATCCCCGACGGGTATGACCTCATCCCGTCCGGGATGAAGTGCACAAACGAGAGGGCTCCTGTTTTGGGTCCATCCCGACCGGGACCAGGTCCTCCCGGCCGGGACCGACACCTTCCCGACCGGGACCACCTCCTCCCGGCCGGGAAGAGCCACCTGGCTGCCGCGCCTTTGTTTTCTCTTCTCCCTTTCACTTGTAACCCTATATATACTCTTCCCTTGTTATGTTAAGCTTATGTTCTTCATTACCCATAAACCCTAGCCTAGTTTTAGCATAGATTAGATTAGATTAGTGTAGATTAGTCTTTAGATTATCGTTAATCTTAGTTTAATGCTTGTAATTTGGGAATTCTTCAAGATCTTCACCAAGCTTGACAAACTTGGATGTTTGTTTTGGGTTTTTCTCATCTATGCAAGTTTCCTTCTCCCTTTCATCTTCTAGTATGGTATAATCTTCTTTTCCTCCCTTTTAATCTTTGTTCTTTAATCAAGTTTGAATCTTTATTATTGTTTGTTCTTGTTCTTGTTAGTTTGATAGAGTTTGTTTATGTATGTTGTGATGTTTGTGTTGTTTCCTCTTGTTTATGTTAGTTGTAGTTAGATTATGTTAGAGTAGTGTTCTTGCTAGGGTTGGTAGGGTGATTAGGGTGTTAATTGGGTGATTAAGGGTTTGTTGGAGATGTAGGTGGAAGATTTGGGTTTCCTCTTGGTTGATGCATGTTACATGTTTGATGAAATGCTTGAATGACTAAGTAAGTTAGATTGCTTGTTTTTCTTGCCTTTCCCTTGTGGGTGTTAGTTTGTTGTGGGTTTGGTTCCCTCACTAAGTTGCGAGAGCCCGGTGAGGACGACCCCTAGGTTAGTCTAAGTTGCGACCGCCCGGATGCGATCTAGGCCATAACACGCTTGAACCCCGTTTGTCATGTGTGTCGCCAAAATGGGTTCCATGAGGAACCTCTAGGTCGGTCTAAGTTGCGACCGCCCGGACCGACCTAGATCACCCTACTACCTCCTTCACTTTAGCTCTTCCTTGACCATTCCATTACCCCTTTGACCTCGACCTAATCCTAGCCCGTTTCTTTTGTTTGTTTTCTTGCTTTAGACCTAGCTTAGTCCTAGTCTCCCCCTCCTTAGATTAGCTCGTCTCGAACCTAGCCGTAGACCGTAGCATACTTTAGTCCGACCTCCCGTCCCTGTGGATTCGACCCGACTTACCCTAGCTACCCCAGTTAGGTTAGTTGGTTTTTATTTGGTGGCGGGATCCACGACAAATCCCTTCCCATCAAATTGGCGCCGTTGCCGGGGACGGCGTAGTTTAGACTTTGGTTTGCTTAGTTTTGGACTTTGTTCTTGATTTTTGTGTTCTCTTCTCCTTGTGTATCTCCGTTTTTCTTCTTGTGTGTTACTCTCCCTTCCTAGTGCCTCAAAAGCACTAGGATACTAACGTTTGCTCAAGTGCTTCTAGCTCATCCTAGGTACCAAAGCAACGTTATGGACATGGCGCGTCCAAGCTACCATCAATCATCACGACACAACTACGGGGCAAATGGCCAAGTCCCAAAATTTCACCAACCATACCAACCTCATCAACAATCTTACGAGCGCCCTCCATATGGTTACCATGAAAGTTGTCAAGGATCATCACAACGTCCTAACAACTACCAAACACCCTCACATAACCCACAACCACAAAATCCCTACTTTGAGACATGTCAAATGTTGGTCCAAACGCTAAGGGGTCAAGATGAGACAATAATGTTATTGCAAAAGGGTCAACAATTGATGTTGACTCAAATACAAGGGGTTAGGGAGGAGTTCAAGGCCCAAATAGAGTTGCAAGATGCTCGCATCAATGCACTCATGGATCATATCACGATGTTGGCCACTCGAGCTCCACAACATGTTGAGAAAGGTTCATTTGGGCAAGAGGGTCGGGTGCCTCCACAAGAAAGGCAACCCAACCTTGAAGCTACAAATGAAGAAGAGAGGGTCGATCAAGAGACCATTGTTGAGTGTTGCTTGGGTGGTGAAGATAGGGAGAGAATAGAGGAAGTTGAAGCTTCAAGGGCCAACAATGAGGAGGGGAGTGAACATGATTCTCAAGATAACTCTTGGGGAGCCGACGTATTGGCTATCAAATTGGATTTGTTCGATTTTCTTCGTGATGAACCACTAGACAATCCAAAGCCAAGTGAAGACATACCTCCTCTAGGCCATATAGACAAGGTGAGTGAAAAGGAGCGCAATACTTGGGAAAAAGAAGTAGATGCCTTGGAACTTGCCTTGTATGGGAAATTGGAGGATCCTAAAGCCTCCAATGAAGAAAACTTGATGCCTTCTCCTCCTCTACCGCACTCGATGCCTAGTCCCTTGTCTTGTGAAACGATTGGAGAAGAGGATCCTTGTCGGGCGGTGGAAAAGAGTCCCACTCTCGACCCCGTAGAAGAAGCGACACCCCTAGGGTGTGATCTCCCACATCATGACACCGAGCACGACTCTAGACCACTATACCTACCGGATGGTCATAAGAGTCGTAGCTATGTTGGTTCCGAAGACCCGGAAGATCACGATAACCCCGAGCATAATGAAGATGATCGCTTTTTCCCTCCGACTTGGAAGCTCTTAGCAGTGGCTAGGCTCGGCCATGAGAGCTTAAATGAAGATGTTGCTAGGGCATTTGACTTACTCCTTCGAGCTCTTGATGGCTATGGAGGTGTAGTTGGTGAGAGTACCTTATTGTATATATCTCTTTTTCTTGCTCTTTTTGCTTTTGTGTGTGTATATATGTTTGTTTGGTACCTTGGTTTCTAGGATGGTTAGTTTTGTGAAATTCTTGTTGTTTGGATTGTTGATGAGCGTTGTGAGGGAGAGAATTTGATGTTGCATTTGAGCTTATTGTCATAGGTGTGAAGTGAAGAGGATTCCTAGAGAGGAATGGTTAATGATAGAGCTTGGTTCGTGATTGTGGAAGTCGGTTTTTGAAGCTTCGGTGAAGCTTTTGGGGTTTTGGAGGTCAAGAAGACCCATCCCGGGCGGGAAGGGAGCTTCCCGACCGGGAAGGATATGCCATCCCGACCGGGAAGAAGCCGCCCCGATCGGGATGGAGGTGCAAAAATTGGAGCTTGCTGGAGTGCCGTCCCGACCGGGAAGGTGGCTTCCCGACCGGGACGAGTGTGTCTTCCCGACCGGGACCATCCATCCCGACCGGGATGGTCCCCTTTTTCCTCTTTTGGCCTCTTCTTCGACATTTGGTCCCACCCAACCATTGTATACCCCCATCCAACCTCCCTACCCATCCTTGCTCACGTCATATGACCATTACACTTCATTTACATACCCTCACCTCATTTCTCTTCCCTTTACACCGACCTTCACATCAATTTCTACCCCCTCACACCATTACTACCTCACCATGCGGTTTGATCGACAATGAAGAGGAATAGCAATGACGAAGACAAGTTTTGTGCCTATATTGATCTATGAGACGATGGAGCAAGTGAGTTGCTAACCTATTGGTACGACAACTATCCTTTCTTTCCCGTCTTTTATAGCTTGTTTTCTTTTGTGTTTATTCCCTTCCCCTTGAGTCATGGTACCTTAGCGGCCTTCGAGGCCTTGGTAGTGGTTGCTCCCGACTCTCGATGATGTGACTACATCGAGAGTCATTTTCAAAATCCAAATTTTACAAGTTTTTCACCTTTTTTTTTTTTTTTTTTTTTTTTTGTCGGATTTAGTCGGATTTAGGCGGAATCCGGGCTAGGTGACTTGATTACACCTAGCCCTCCCCTCCCATTTCCTTTTATTTCCTTCTTTTTATTTTTTTTTCTTCCCCCTTCCATATCTTTTCTTGTCTCGGCCCATGGTGACTTGATTACACCCCGGCCGGATGCCTTCTACCCTTTTCTCCACTTTTTGATTTTTTTAGCTTTATTTTCGTAGTTTCTTTTCTTTTGTGCTCCATGCACTACGGTCGAGCATGAGGACATGGCTCGACTTAAGTGTGGGGGAGCGATATTCTAGCATAGTTAGTTTTATTTTCGTAGTTTTTCCAAAAAAATCTTTAAAAACCCTGAAAATTTGAAATTTTTTCACAAAAATCAAAAAGATTTTCCTTTTGTGTGTTTTCCTTTTGTGTCATTGTGTCGTATATTTGTTTTGTTGTGTGTTTTGCCTCCCCCTTTTCTTTATAGGTTGCCTAATCGCCATTAGCTTTGGAGAGCTTTCAAGACTTCCGGTATCATCTTCATCCCTTTTTCTTCTTTACCTCTTGCGGAGTTTGGAGGAGTTTTGTGATGATGTGTGCTCGGGAGGAGCTTTGTAAAGAATGTGGTGGATTTGGAGACTTGTTTGATGATAGGGGTGGTGTATGTGTTCTTTTTGTGTTTGTTTTGTGTTGTTCTTGTTTCGTTGCTTTTGTTTCTTGTTTTCTTTCGTTTTCGTTGAGTCTTTGTTTGGTGTTTTGTTGTGTGTCATGTGTGTAAACCGTTTTTGAAAGCCCGGTTCAGAGGCTAGTGTGTGAGTGTGTACTTTCCCTTCCTAGTAGTGTAAATCGAGTCTTGGACTTTAGCCTAGTAGAATGACCCTAAATCAATGATTTCGTTGGTCCTTTACCTTGAGTCCACCTAGCTTACTAGGGATTTACTAAGGGATTTGCATTTTGACCATTTTGACCACCCACGGTGTGAAAAGGCCTTGGTTACCGAGTCTCGTCCCTTAGGTGACCGTGTCTAGGATCGTTTGATTAGTCCAAGTTTTCTCCCCTTTTTGTGGGTTTGAAGGGAAATCGCGACCCCCGACTCACCCATTACCTACCTCCCACTCATTTTCACACAATAAATTGCAACTTGTTGATTCCTCTCTTTCTTGTCATACAATGAAATGCCAAAAAGCCAAATCTTGCCAAAAGGGGCAAAGAAAAGAAATGAAAGAAAAAAATGAAAGAAAGAAAAGAAAGAAGAAAAAGAAAAGGCACAAAAGCCAAAAAGAAAATAGAAAAGATGAAAAAGAATGGCATGGCAAAACAAGGCAAAAATGCAAAAGAAAAGAGAAAATGCCAAAAGAAAAACCGTCACACAAAAATAACCCCTACCTCTCAAAATAAGCCTTTTTCCGACTTTTTCCGTGAAGAGCCTACCAAAGGACCGAGTCCCGAGGAAGGATGATAGCGGCATTAGTCGGTCTTCCCTCATTTTGCATATTTTCCACCTTTTTACTTGGACTAGTTAGGCGGTTTTGGACACGGGACGACCCTCTTGGCCTACGCTAAAGGGGGCGGGGTCTCACTTACCTACAGTGTCGACTAACACCGTGGTTCTTCACTTCCCACTCCGCCCATCGTCCCGTAGTACGTTCTTAGAAGGTTAGGAGGAACCGAGGTAAGTTTCCAACGTTTTTTATTGCTTTGTCGTCATACTATTAGGGTTTAGTCCATCTTGGTTTGTATTGCTAGCTTGGGAACGTTGTCACTTACCTTGAGTCCTAAACCGGTGCTTCTTTCACCGCTTGTTTGAGGGAAGCGGTATTTCTTTTCTTTTGGGTGCAACCTTTTGTGTGGTTATTTGTGTGCTTGTTTGTTTATGTGTTTTGTGTCCGGTTGCATCCACAGTTTTGTCGCAAGACCCGACTTGCCTTGCGGGGTACACTTTCCCTCTAAGTGCACTCGCGTGAGTTGAAAGGGCGTAGGGTGCGCTAATACCCATTCGGCTAGTATAGTAGTTAGTATGTGCTTACTCGAGGGCGAGTAAGGGTTAAGTGTGGGGGAGTTGATAAGTGTAGTTTGTAGTGCCTATTTCGTAGTGTTTTGGTCCCATTTTCCTTGTGGAATCGCTCCTTGGGAGCGATTTATGGGCTACTTATGCTTCCTCTAGTTCGTTTCAGGTTCCCGAGACCATTCATGAAGTGTTGGAGCGATTCCGACTCAATACATACACTTTTCGGAACCAACGAAGTGAAGGAACGATGACTCGATGCTTTGGAATCGACCCCGAGACCTTGGACCCAATCCCGAGCCCCGAGATCCGATCCCGAGTCCCGAGAATCGATGAGAAGTTCATGTGAAGCAAGGAGGAACCTTAAAGATCATATTGGAGGCCTACAAGACTCATCCCCGACGGGTATGGCCTCATCCCGTCCGGGATGAGGTGCACAAATAAGAGGGTTGCTGTATTGGGTCCCTCCCGACCGAGACCAGCTCCTCCCGGCCGGGACCGACACCTTCCCGACCGGGACCACCTCCTCCCGGCCGGGAAGGGCTGCTACTGCTCCGCGCTTTGTTTTCTCTTCTCCCTTCCACTTGTAACCCTATATATACTCTTCCCTTGTTATGTTAAGCTTATGTTAGACATTACCCATAAACCCTAGCCTAGTTTTAGCATAGATTAGATTAGATTAGTGTAGATTAGTCTTTAGATTATCGTTAATCATAGATTAGTGCTTGTAATTTGGGAATCTTCAAGATCTTCACCAAGCTTGACAAACTTGGATGTTTGTTTTGGGTTTTTCTCATCTATGCAAGTTTTCTTCTTCCTTTCATCTTCTAGTATGGTATAATCTTCTCCTTTTACTCTTAATCCTTTATTGTTCATCAAGTTTGAATCTTTAGTTCTTGTTTATTGTTTTGTTCATCATATTTGGTAGTTTCATTATGTATGTTTTGTTGTTTGTGTTGATTCCTCTTGTTAGTGTTAGTTTTAGTTTAGATATGTTAGAGTAGTGTTCTTCCTAGGGTTAGTAGGGTGATTAGGGTGTTAATTGGGTGATTAAGGGTTTGTTGGAGATGTGGGTGGAAGATTTGGGTTTCCTCTTGGTTGATGCACATCACATGTTTGATGAATTGCTTGAATGACTAAGTAAGTTAGATTGCTTGTTTTTCTTGCCTTTCCCTTGTGGGTGTTAGTTGTTATGGGTTCGGTTCCCTCATTAAGTTGAGAGAGCCCGGTGAGGGCGACCCCTAGGTCGGTCTAAGTTGCGACCGCCCGGATTTGATCTAGGCCATAGCACGCTAGAACCCCGTTTGTCATGTGTGTCGCCAAAATGGGTTCCATGAGGAACCTCTAGGTCGGTCTAAGTTGCGACCGCCCGGACCGACCTAGATCACCCTACTACCTCCTTCGCTCTAGCTCTCCCTTGACCATTTCGTTACCCCTTTGACCCCGACCTAATCCTAGCCCGTTTTCCTTGTTTGTTTCTTGCTTTAGACCTAGCTTAGTCCTAGCCTCCCCCTCCTTAGATTAGCTCGTCTTGAACCTAGTCCTAGACCGTTGCATACCTTAGTCCGACCTCCCGTCCCTGTGGATTCGACCCGACTTACCCTAGCTACCCACTAGGTTAGTTGGTTTTTATTTGGTGGCGGGATCCACGACAAATCCCTCCCCATCATGGACCTATGTCATGTCCACAATTTGGCGACTCCGCTGGGGATCAACTGATGAGTCACTTACCATCGGCATCCTCAAGGTGAGACTCGAAAAGAAATCGTTCGAATAGTAATGTACACGTTTTAGTTCAATGGTTCATGCATAACCCAATTCTTTCCCGGGCCGGTTACTTGTGATCGACGTCCCACTATACCACGGTGCATTCCTAAATGGGTGCACTAAAGACTTCGATGGCGGAACTCGCATGGGTTTTACGGCAGGTTCTAAGACCAACTCGGCTTAGGAAGACCGTCCTGATTTGCGAGAAAGCTATCGTCGTTGGTATAGACCCTATTCGACCGACCGAGACTTAGATTAGGAGCATACATGGTGTCATTATACTGTTTCCTTGACTACGTGCTACTTGATCTATTTATCGTCTTTTCAAAAACCGCCATTTTCAAAAACTTGCATCTTTTCAAACCCATCTATTTTTCAAAACCCGGAAAGCTACCAAATTTAGGACTTATGATTTTGACTCAAAGTAGCCTATTTTTAGCCGGTATGCTGCCCAAATTTTATCAAAATTTTCAAAAATTCGGCCCGATAAGACTTTTCGGTTTTCAAAAAAATCGGGCCCTCCGATCCGACTTTTTCGGGTTTTTCTAAATCCAAATTTCCCTTTTCAAAACCTTCCTCTTCTTAGGACTTCCCGTATTCAGTAGTGTCGGGTCTTGTCATAAGTTGTTAGAGTCTATAGTGTCGAAACTCCGTCGATCCTACATCACGAGTTTCTTCCCCATCCCAGACTGGCTTATTTGTCGAGGCACGGCCCACCTGCGTAGGACGAACTCCTACAAAGGGAAGCCCGTTTACACATTCAAGTCCAAAGTCTAGGGAGTATCTCATGTGGACCTTCCTTCGAGCGGGACTCGGTCCACATAGCCGAATCCTAAGGGAGGCCCACCTTTCATGAGTCACCCGTCTAGGTGTCTTTTCCGAGTCATTTCCTTTTCAGGCTTTTCCTCACTCGGGGGCCACCCTTCAGCAGAGCGATCAACCACGGTTGCTTTAAGGGTCATGGCTTACACGTGTTGTCTCACGTATCCCACTTTCGAGTCACTTAGGTGTCACACCATCTGAGTCTTATCAGATTCTTTAGCCTCACTCGGGGGCTATCCCCCAACCGAGCAGTCAACCACGGTCATCCTAAGGGCACCCCACGTTCATCATACACTGACGTCCTTATGATGCCTTTTTCGAGTCGTACCTATGCTACAAATACTCGAGTCATCTAGGGTTAGGTCACCACGGTTGGTCCGAGCACGCGACGCGGTCAAACACGGTTGCCCCATTTTTGGACTCGCCCTCATATACCGTCCGAGTCTCATGGTCGAGTCCAAGCCAGGGTCGTTACCTCGTCTAGATCAACGTTCGAGTATCCCGGTCCAAGAATCTTTGTCGACCCGTCACCCCGGGCCGTGTCTAGTTTGACTCCCTCACTTGCACTTGCGCAAAGCCGAGTTTAGGCGAGTCGTGACACCCGTCGTTCTCTCCAATCAAAGACCTTACCAAAAAAAAATAACCAACCGAGCATCCGAGTCCGGATTTGATTCGAGTCTAAGTCTGAGTTCGAGTCTAGGATACCCTACATCCTCATTTCCAAATCAGCGCCAGAGTCATTTGTATTCTGTCCTCTTTTCAAAAATTCAATAAAATCAGCTTTCAATATTCTATCTCCACTATATGCTTTCCTTATATGTTTCCGAGAACGTGATGAGCACCATCGTACACTGTGAGCACATGCACGTGACTATTATAGGCACATCTATAATGACTGCAGGAAACCGAGCCCGTGCTTTCCTCTTACCTGTTCCATGTCTGGTATAGAAAAGCCACATAACTACCCTTAGCAGGAGCGGTATCGAATCCTAGGACAAATCTGGGTAGTCTCCTAGTTTGGGTTCAAGACGGGAGGCAAGCCCATTTCCCACAATAAACACCCCTCCAATAAGACTGGCCATCCCTACCTTAGTGTTAGTCTGACCAACCGAACAAAAAATAAACAAAACAAAACAAAAAAAACTGGGAAAAAAAAAAAGAAAAAAAAAAGAAAAGTCCAAGAAAAAAAAAAGAAAAAAGCAAAAGGCCCAAAACAAAAGAGCTGGCCATGATAAAAAAGAACTCCCAAAAACCCATGACCATGATCAACGGTCAATTCAAGTGGTAGCCCGATGACCAGGGTACGGTCAATTATCAATACTCATACCATCAAATAGGGGAGAAACAATCAAGTTGGTCAGCTAACACCACATTTAGCCTTCCCACATTACAACCCTCAAGACCTTCCCGAGACCCAGGCCAGAGACAGCCCGGAATTTTGAGGATTCAAGCTCCATAGGATACCCCTAACCATTAGGGCCAGACATGGAAATCAGATCTCGCATTATCAAAACTTATCCCGATCAAAGTTCGAGCCATTTTGCTCGACTTCCCCTTTACATAACAAAATTCACAATCACCATACAAAGACCCGAGAGCAAAACTCGTCAAATCCCCGAGAGCAAAACTCGTCAAATCCCCGAGAGCAAAACATGTCAAATCCCCGAGAGCAAAACTAGTCAAAATCCCCGAGAGCAGAACTCATTAAAATCCCATCCCAATTCTTCTCATCCATACCAGTATACCAACCCCGAACACGGGAACTCAACTTGCGGTCGGCATAGAACATGCCCAAATAGTGCACACCACCTCTGGGGGCTATCCCGGAGAACGCTCACAGTCACAGGATCAATATTCTAACCATTCTAGCCCTTTGATCAAGACATCACTGGGAATGCACCTAGCCTACACCATCGCTATGGCTAGTTACACACAAAGCCCTAACAAACTAGGCACTATAATCCACTGAACTACGGCTTGGTTTGATTTCACTACACGTGAATAGGTAGGCAGCCTTTCAACAAGGGCACAACCACCCACATTGACACACATTCAAAAAGCGTCATCATTCCGGTCACGACACTGTCATGTTCTTAACAGTTAGCTTTGTCATTCTGGGGGCTTCTCCTAGACAGAAGTTCTACATCCACTCACATAATCCAAATACTTTCAAAATCTAGCCACCTTTCTATAGTGTGTCCTAGTACTCAGCTCAGTCAAAGACGAGAATCTATCAGGACTCGGAGTAATACCCACTTTGGAAATGTACCCCAAAACCAAAAAATCAAAAGGAGCACTAGACTCCAGCATTGTTACTGCTAAAACAGTCTCATTATAGACTACTGCAATTCCCCTATAGCAGATCGTTCCCATTTCGATGTTCGACTGTGTTACCACTCGCCTAGGCTACGGAATAGCGGAACTTAAGAGTCTTGTCATCTTAAATGGCCTACCCTCTACCGAGTCACGGTCTAACCCTTAGAGATTCAAAGTCGTGTCTGTCAACTCGTCCTCTCGCGTCCAGAGTCGAGTTTGTCGGTATATATCTCTTTTCAAATTCTCATTTCAAAAACTTGTAAAACTTAGCCATTTGAGAAAATCCCTTTCCTAGTCACCACGGGAAAAGGAATTTTTAATCACACTTCTTCTAGGCATACAGGCCTAACCAGGAAGTTTTAGGAATCCATGTCAGAATCCGATTAGGAATCAAAGTCATCCCAAGCATCCTTATTTCCAAACTTTTAAAAAACAAAAATCAGCGTTTTTCTTTTCAAAATTTTCGAAAAAAAATCATCATTTCTTCCCCAGCATGAGTCGGTGTTTCACCTAAATGTTACATACAAATTAAGTCAGCACACAGGTACACCCAAGAATCCCGAAGAATCCTAAGAAAAGTTCCCCAGTGGAAAACTCAGGCGACATCTTCTACTGAAGAATCAGGATATATCTGTAACCAGATGTACCCATAGCTTCCAAGGCAAGCTCCCGCGTAATTCCAAGACAGGATATATCTGCAAACAGGTATACCCATAGCTTCCAAGGCAAGCTCCCGCGACATTATTGACATCAACCCAGGTATGATTTCTATCCTATGGCTGGCGAGCCCTTCACGCAGGTCTAATGGACTATAAACGACCCGATCGGAAGTCTGCCATGTTTTAATCTTTGATTGACCTGGTAGCTACTCTGACTTTTGCCTTGTCCAAGCCTCAGTCAGAGTGGGGGCTCTGTAGACACCCACATTTTGACCGCCAGGTGTCTATAGTAGTTCTCGCCAAACACCCGATGATGATTGGACGTAAACGTGCTTTGATGGACTCGGATATGGGCTCGTAATCATGGAAATTTGGTTTAGACTTTTTACGGAGTACAAATCTTACAAAACCAACCTCAAATCCAGGCCCAGTGGGTCGTTTCGAGTCAAATGAGACTAATTTGGGTCGATTCCGACACCAGGGGTAAAACCGTCTTTTAGCGACCGAGTTAAAACCCGGTCAAAGATATTTCCCGAGACTCGCGGACCAACCGTGACACCTCACGTGTCCGGTTTGAACTCAAACACTACAAAATATCAGCTTCAATAAACATTAAACAATTCCGTTAAAGGTAGAATTCGATCTCAAGTGGGAATTCTATCCGAAAACCAAAACAATTACCGACCGAGTGTCAAACACTCGGCCGAAATCAGCCAATTCAGCCGAGATTCCCTTGCTTCCTCCCCAAGCAACGGACTTCTCGTTCCTTTCAACTTCTTACAATCCTATCCAAACCGGTATTTCTTGTCACACAAAATTTTTTAGGAACTATAGAGAGAAATTTTTACAAATTACATGCATCAATCATACATCGAAAATTCTCACATACCACCTCGTTATACTAAGCAATTCCCGACGAATCCAACCCGACGAAACCGGCCAAAACCTGTCACGCTACACGACCAAAACCGACCCCCCTCTCACATCACCTTACACGTCCAAACCGACACCCTAACTCATCCACATCATCTCGACGCTCCCAAGTCTAAGCCACCTTCCGACGAGCTCAATCCCGAGAAAACAAAGCATGTAGGTTGAGGGTGTAAATCAAACCCGATTCTCTCCTTTCTCTTCCCTTCTTCTCGTTTTTTTTCTTCTTCTTCTTTTGGCGTCGTTGTGTCGGTCCCTTTCTTTTAATATGGGTCGTCGTCGCATCTTTTTTTATTTTCTAATATCGATACTATCAAAACTATTTTCATATATAAACGTTCTTAAAATACGATACTGATTCTCTAATCAAATATCGTATTAGACAAGGATTAAATTAAATCTCGTTGATGCTAAAAATCGTTACATCTTTATACAAAATACGACGATTTTTTAAACGGAGAAAATTAACATTATTTTTCGTTCAAAGTCCTTTTTTTTCGTTCGAAACAAACTGTTTTAAAACCTTTTCTAAAATCATTCCGAATGTTCGATATCGATTCCATAATCGAATATCGAATACGACGAATCTCGAAAATATAAATCGAGTATAAATCAATCCATATTTGTACGCGATTTATAAAAATTGACGATTTTCGAAAAATAAAAAAAAGCGGAATAGACTCCCGCGCTAGTCGCGCGCCTGCCAGGCGACTCGCGCGAGAGCCTGGTAGGCCGAGCCCTTTTCTTCGCTTTCTCGTCTTTTATTCTTTTCGTTCCTTACATAAAATAGCGACTTCCGCGACATATTTTCAGATTTCGATAAATACTTTTTCGACCTCGGTCAACACGTGTTAATCCATCACGTGTCATAAACCTTTTTCAAAATCATGACATATTATCGTATTTGCATCTTTATTCGATTTATTCAATCGTTACTAACTCGTTTTCTCGTGTTTGTAGCTATTTATCTTTATCTTTTGTTTTATTAGACTAAAACAAATCTCACATGCTAAAATAACTTTGATGTTATTAGTTTAAGATGCATTAAATGACTTAGCAACCCATTTATTTTTCTTCTCTCACATGCTTAGGGAAAATAATGTTTGCATATCATTCCACTATCGAACTAACGCGTGTACACCAAAAACGAACGATATCTTAGTAAAGGCCGCTAAGTTCGGGCGGGGTAGGGTGTTCTTAGTGAACTTCCCAACACGTACCTTCACCCCTTACTCAGAACCATGGTTTCCGGCTGTTTGAATCCATTGGCAACGAGAGTCATTTAATATACGATATCCGATAATGTCGGTATCGGTATCAAATGCTAAGGGACGAACCCGATAAACTCTGACATCGGAAATTGGTCATATTTTGTATATGGCCCACTACGACATAGAGTGGGCTCGAACGGGCCCGAACTCCCACAAAGTTCGGTGGCGACTCTTACTTCGATTTAAATATCAATTTGACCATCTCATATGGAGATTCATTCGCCTCCCCAAACCCGCGCGTGGCCGCGTCGGGGTGGACCTATGTCATGTCCACAAGGTGATGGACTGGAGGAGAGAGAAAAGATGCAGGTCTATGGAGATATATTGAAGTTCTTGGGTGGAGAGTTCGACCTGGGAAAGATAAATGTTGACCCGTCGCAGCACTGCTAATACAGTAATACTCCATCCGATTATCCGATTGCTTATTTTCATTCCCTTTAATTTTGGTTGGAAAATAAGAAATGAATATTACATTAATAAAATATGAAAAGTGGAATAAAAAGTAAAAGGGAGAAATATTATATTAATTAAATGACTAGTGTACACCCATGCAAACGCATGGTTTTTGTAAAGTGGAGTATATAAATAAGCAAATAATTAGATTATGAATAATATAACTTTTTTCAACCTTATAATATGTAGTTAACAATGTAGATGAATAAATAGGGGGGAAATGATTTTCTTAATTAATGGACTCTGTTATTCAAAGTGAATACGGAGTAAAACATTTGCGACTATATTTATATAAACTCGCGAATATTTTTTGTCATATTTTTCTATTTTTTTTATTTATTATCGTAAATAAATGTTATGATTTGTATTTCATAATCATCTCCCTTGCCTAAAGTCATCCACCAATAAAAATTAAAAAATTGATCAAAAGAGATATGTGCAAATCGAACCCTTGACGTCATGTGTGTTACCCTTCTCCTCTCCAACTAGACTCTAACATCTTACTGATTAAAATATCACTACATCACACATAAAGCTATATACCACAGAAAGTATGTAATTAAAGAAATTTGATTGATTACATCGATTACGAAAATCACATGTTTTACATAGAAGATATCACATACAATATTTAATATGAAATGTATGATCATTTTTTTAAAAAAATTATAAACATATTGTATTCCGTTTTAACCAAATAGTTGCATTATTTTTGTTAATAGGAGATTGCAGTAACATTTTTCTCATAAATACACTAATTTAAATTGAGAAGTAAAAAAAACATTTCACTAATAAATTTCGAAACTATTCATTTTCATTAATGTTAAAGAAATTGACAAAAAAAAAACTTCTTTTTATGAAAATACTTGGATAAATATTAAGATATGATGTCATTAACCTTGAGAAAAAAAATCAGTTATCTAAAAAATTTATTTTTGAAATGAGCTATTTACTTTAACTTTTACAAAGATATATACTCCCCCCGTTCCAATGAATTCTTTGTCTATTCCATATTGGGGAATCTCAATGAATTTTTTGCATTTCTATTTTAGGAATGTTTTTATATATATAGAGAGAGGTAGGTTCAAATAAGGTCAGCAATTTTCTTAAGTCTATATTAAAGTTACAAATGACATACGATAAAGTTGCATTTGTTCAAAATTGATATGTAACTATAAGATTCAGCACTTTTATCACTTCAAGTGATAAAGTGCAACTTTATCACTCATCTCGTGTAACTTTAAGCACTTTTTGTGTAACTTTAACACTGGAACTTAGGAACTTAAAAAACTTGTTGACCTTATTTGAATCTACCCCTCTCTCTATATATGAGTCCTTCTCTATATATGAGTCCTTAAGTCCTCATCCCATCCATTGGATGGGATGAGGATGGATGGAGTCCTCATCCCATCCATTGGATGGGATGAGGATGGATGGACAAGATGCATCCTAATATTTGTATTAAAAAAAAGAAAAAAAAGATTTAGCATCCTAAAATAACTCCCATGATTTTAGAAAACAGTAACTCCCATAATCACATTCATTTCTCATTCATTCATTCATTATTCACGTTGCAAAATTCATCAAAACCTAAAAAAATGCTTTCTTCATCACGTTCATTCATTCATTCAATCGAATATGTGATCGAAATCCCGTTACTATGGATTCAATGACCGCGACATCTAATTCAACTGTTGATAAGCAATTGATCGAGTATAACAATGGTGAGTTTCGATATTGCTTTCATGTTTTGCGTCAATTTTTATTCACCATCTTGAATAATTTCCGTCAATTTGCGTTCATCTTTTGCGTCAATTTTCATGTTGATATTGCTTTCATGGTCTTTCATTCATCATAGATTCATATCAATGGTTAATTGGTCTCTTGTTAGTATAGATTCCAGATTTTTATGTTTGTTATTTAGGTTTTCCGTAATCTCCACTGATACTATTGTTTTGTTGTCATTGAAGCAGACACGGCGTTGAAGTAACATACGTTCTAAGTTACAGTAACACTTAATTTTAATTAGAGTAACACACACTGAACGATGAGAAAAGGTTTTTGACGATGATGTTAGAGTAACATACTGTACGAGTTAGAGTAACTCAACTTATGAGTTGAAGTAACACATTGGTTGCATGGGCGTAACGTTGTTTAATTTTGTGCAGGTGGAATTGGCAAAGATGCGAATGCACAGGACAACACTGGAAAAGGTGGAATTTTATTCATTTGATTAATCATAGATTCATATCAATGGTTTTTAGATTTGATTAATCATAGATTAAGCAGACACGGCGTTGAAGTAACATACATTCTAAGTTACAGTAACACCTTATTTTAATTAGAGTGATACACACTGACCATTGAAAAAGGTTTTGGCGCTGATGTTGAAATAACTTGCTTTACGAGTTAGAGTAACACAACTTATGAGTTAAAGTAACACATATGTTCTATGGGCGTAACGATGTTTATTTTTTTGCAGGTAGCATTGACAAAGAAGCGAATGCACACGAATGGTGCAGAGATGTGGGTGAGGCATTCACTCCGTATATGGGGCAAGTATTCGGAACAATCGATGAGGCGATGAAATTTTATAAAATCTACGCGCTGGCTTGCGGATTCGAAGTTGTTTTTTTTTGTGGGTTTACATGAATAACTGATTTTTTACATATTTTTTACACATAATGATGTGCAACGTTGCATTTAACTCTATATTTATTTAATACATGTGTTGTTGGTTAGAGTAACATCTCAGATATATTGGAGTAACACCATTCGTTCCTTAAAGTAACAGATATATATAATGCATAAAAGTAACTGAGGATATTAGCGTTGTTTACCATTTATTCTTAGATTAACCAAAATCATTCCTTATAGTAACATGATTTGTTCGTTAAAGTAACAGCTACACTGCGTTAGAGTAACACAGTAATGCGGGTTAACAACTTTCTTTCTTAGGTTAGAACTATTCATTACCAAAGTAACAGCATTCGTTCCTTGAAGTAACATATATAATGCATCAGAGTAACTGATGAAAACAGCGTTGTTTAACCACCATTTTGAAAATACCATCATTCATCACTTAGAGTAACATCATTTAATCGTTAAAGTAACATCTACAATGTGTCGCTGTAACACACTGATTATGAGACCATATTTGTACTGTAGGTTAACATCAGTCACTCTCATAGTAACACCAGTCGTTCCTTAGAGTAACAGGAACACTTAGTCAGTGTAACAGAATTTAACAGCGTTATTCCATTAGTGATAGTCAAATTCAATGTAAGTCGAATACCCAGATGACAATATGCAATCACTAATTAGCACACAAAAAGGTTAAAACTCTGAAAATTTCGTAAAACCTAATCATAGAAAGATGATCGAAGCGTTCCTTGGGTATAGTTGAAGGGATTAAACTGAATATGACTGCAACAATTTTTGAATTTCGAAGCTCGTGAGGAAGAAATTTCGAAGCTTATGAAGATGACGATTGTTGAATATGACGATTGAAAATTATGAAGAGAAAATAATTATGAAGATGAAGGGTGAAAGGTTGTACAGTAGTTGGACGGATGAGTTTTGAATGAAATGTTTTTAATTATGAGGTAATGTGTATGAAAAGAGAGAGGAAGATTCTGCAGAAAGAATTAAGGGAAGAGAGAGATTTCATATATTTTTACCATATATCTCAATTACTTCTTATATTACTCAAATAAATCACCACCATCCATCTCCCTCTAAATCAATGGTTGTAATTAGGACTTACGGACTCAAAGATGAAAAGAGGATTCACTTGACCCTTGCTCTATATATATATATATGTATGTAATTTGACCTCCTCATGAAGTTGGCTTCACATGTCACTTCATCATTGGACCTTTTCCCTTTTGTGCCAAAAGCAAAGGCAAACAATTAATCGGGATGGAGTGAGTATATACTCACTCGATACCACTAAGATCTTCTCATTTATTCAAATGTGAGGATTATAATTATCATATAGAAAGATTATTTTGGTACGGGAGAGTACAAAATACGGAATATACTATTAAAATCCATATAAAAAAAGTTTCACAAATTACATAATATAAGTCTTACACTGAGAACGTATCACAGTGTGCTAACCATTAAAAAAAGTTCATTATTATACAATTTTTGATAAATATTTATGTATTTTACGGTATGTTAAAGAGAGAAGTGGGTATCTCGAAATGTGAGATGACATAAACCGAGTATATAAAAAATATAGACAATATTTTCATTAATTACACGTTATTTAATACTCCGTACATTTCAAGTCATTACTCAAATATTTTGATTAGTTTTGCGATTTAAAAAATATTTTCCTATTTCCAAAGTACACCGTCGATAAATAGTAAAATAAAATAATAAATTTTTTATTTTAAATCTTAAATGAAATATTTTATAAATACCATGCATTGTACGGGGTCTATACTAGTGTGCTATTAAACAATTTAAGATTCTATTACTCATATGAGTAATCAATTGTTAATATTAATTCATATGTATGTTTTAAGTAGAAAATTGAGACTTTGAAAGTATAAGAATAACATATATATGCTCCATGTAATAAAAAATACTGTATACTCCATCTGATTGCTTATTTTCTTCCCACTTTTCTTATTGAGGTGAGTTTGATTTTATTCCCTCTTTCCATTTAAGGAAAATTTTTTCACATCACTTTTTCTCATTTAATTAATATAATATTTTCCTCTTCTACTTTTTCATTCCACTTTTCATCTTTTATTACTATAATAATACTCTTTCCTTAATTTCCACCCAAAAAGAAAGGGAAGAAAATAGGCAATCGGAGGGAGTATATATAATAGCTTTATTAAAATATACATGTATTGACTTACTAATTTATCATAATTACTTAACAAATTCTAATTATTCTCTTAAATCTAAATTACAAAGTTGTGTGATGTAAAATTAATATGTAAATTTTAGAATACCTATAAAATAAATTTACATATGTACCGTGCATATGCACGGGGTCTATACTAGTTTGAAATCAAGTGTTGACTTTTATTGTGTTTCTTTAATTAAATTGATTGTTTCCTTAATTGGAAATAAGAGGTTTTGGAGGGAAAAAATTGTTAGGGTGTTATTCTTTTAGTTATAAGGGGAATTTAACGCTACAGTAGAACAGTGATGAGCGTGCCTCTCATGTGCCCTATAGTAGCCACTTTGTCTTCATCTTTTTTACTCCTACGTTCTTTCTTCCATCATCCTGCATTACTCCTTTCTCCTTCCTTTCTTCTGCGTTCTTTTTTGTATATCTGCTGCTCCTTTCCCCAAGATCGTATCTCATTCACTGACCACGTAAGAATTTCGATTATTAGGGATGATTTTTGAATACTCTATCATGTTTTTAAGTAGGAAAGTGAAAGTATCTTTGCAAAACAAAATATGTACTCAGTTTATTTTCACACCGCAAATTTTCAAGTTTAAAAAAAACAATTTTTTCATTAATGACCTTGAAAAAGGTAGATTTTATTTTCAAACTAAATTAGGGGTCAAAAAGTGGAAAGATGGAAAAAAAATAGACATAAAAATAAATAAAAAGATCGAAATTTTTTTCCGTACCCGGAATATGAAAATCTTCAATAACATCTTCATAAAAGGGAGGGCAGTTGGGAAAGGGGGGGGGGGATATTGATAACGAAGGAGTTGGGCAGGAGGAGGGAGACATTAACGATAGAGGTGATGGACGGGAGGAGGGAGAAATGATGCAGGGCTTTGGAGATAGATTGAAGTTCTTGGGTGGAGAGTTCGACCTGGGAAAGATAAATGTTGACCTGTCGTAGCATTGCTAATATAGTAATAATCCATCCGATTATCCGATTGCTTATTTTCTTCCCCTTTATTTTTGGTTGGAAAATAAGGAATGAATATTACATTATTAAAAGATGAAAGGTGGAATAAAAAGTAAAAAGGAGAAATATTATATTAATTAAATGATTTAATGTTACAGTAGAGCAGTGATGAGCGTGCCTCTCATGCCCAATAGTAGCCACTTTGTCTTCTTCTTTCTTACTCCTGCGTTCTTTCTTTCTCCATCTTGCATTACTCCTTTCTCCTTACTTTCTTCTGCGTTCTTCTTTGTATATCTGCTGCTCCTTTTTCCAAGATAGCATCTCATTGACTGACCACGGAAGTATTTCGATTATCACTACAAAAAACTGATCGAATTGCGGCGGACTAATTGCGGCGGACGAATATTCCGACGTACGAAATATATTTGCGTCAAAATCCGTCGGCAAGTTCGACGTACTCATATTTGTGTCGGCTGTGCCGACGCACAGTCGACAGAAGTTGTGGCGCGTTGGTAAAATTTAGCGCCAAAGAAGTTTGCGGTGGCATACGACGGAATGGGCCTCACAAATTATGTGAATGTGGCGGACATTCCGACGCATCGTACGTCAAAAGCCGACGCGTTTAAGAGCCTCAAGTTCAGAAGTTCAACAAAAAAAGCGTCGGGATTTGTGAGGGATAGTCCGACGCATAGACTTAAAAAAAATCGAAATTTTAACCCAGCATTTAGTCATTTACCCGACCCCCAACTCCATTCTGTCATTCTACCCAACTTCACCCTAAACCCCTAATTTTAACCCTAACCCCTAATTTCAAAACTCAACCTCCACCCACCACCTGTCGCCGGCGACGTCACCGGCGTTCGTCCCAACCTCCGCTCGCGCTCCCCTTTGTTCTCTTTCGTCCTCCTACCGGCGCGCCGTTCCGGTGACCTTCGTCCTCCTGCCGGCGCTCCGGCGTCATTTTCTGTCGTTTTCCGGCGTCTTCCGGCCTGCTAATGTATGTACTACTGTTTTAGTATTGTTATTGTTACTGAAAATTATTTAGGGTTAATTAGGTTTATTAGTTTTGGGTTAATTTTTGAGTTGAATGATTATTGTTGAGTTGTTATTGTGATGTTATTGAATTAATGTAGGCTTGGTTGAATGAATGAATGAATGGGCATAGACTATGAGAAAATAATTGAATATATCACCGCCAGAAGACGCATTGGTTGAATGGGCATTAGTCCATATAAATTACATATTGCAGTAATTCAGAATTGATACGCAAAGAATAATGAGAAGTGAAGAATAATTCAATGGTGCCAATTAAAAAAGACATGTGCCATAGTTTGAAAACAATAGCAATTAAAATAAAAGGAAAAGGAAATTTGGCGGACGGAATAAAAGGAAGACTGATAGAAGTATAGAAATTTAATTAAAAAGACTGATAGAAGTATAGAAGTATAGGAATAAACATAAGTTTCTTCCTTTTATTTAACAATAGCAAATAAACGGGATTATGGAATGACTGCTAATTTAATTAGAGTTAAATTTGGCGGACGGACAGGTGGTTAAGTGCCACGGTACGGGTTATACTCCATCCAACACCGTATTTTAACCGTATTTTTGACATGTAAATTTAAATTATATTTTATGAAATATAATTCCAAAAGTTTGGATTATTAACTAGGAGGATTGAAAAGTCTTGTTAGTAAGGCTAAAATCCAGTGATTGAGGCCTACGCCTACGCTGAATGAGATTGATGCAAACTGCAAGTAACCAACCGGCCATCCCGCCCATAAGCTTGACGACTACATCAATGATGGAAATGTCGATTGTAGTCGGCTTACGACACTTAATAATTGAAAATGTGGGCTTGATTGGGGAAATTGAATGATTTAGGGTTTAGTTTAATTTTGAGGGAAATTGAATCAGCCTGTCTAAATAATTTGAATGAGGGCGGAAGAATTGGCAACCAATTTGATTATTGATGTACATACATACATATACACAAATATACTATGTAGAATAAATTTATAATCTGTAGTAGAATAATACAATGTAGAATATATTTACTACTAATAATACTACTTAAATACTACTAATCTACTACGGAGTATTACTACTAATAATACTACTTAGGTACTACTAATAATACTACTACTCTACTACTACCACTACTACTACAACTACAAATCTACTACTACTAACAAAATAAATCATTCACTACTAATCTACTACTACTACTTAACTACTACTAATAATATTACTAATCTACTATTACTACTACTAATACTACTAATAATACTACTAATCTACTACTAATAATACTACTAATCTACTACTACTAATACTACTTAAATACTATTATTACTACCACTACTACTTATTCACTACTACTACTACTTAACTACTAATAATATTACTAATCTACTACTAATAATACTACTAATCTACTACTACTAATACTACTTAAATACTACTAATCTACTATTACTACTACTAATACTACTTAAATACTACTAATCTACTATTACTACTACTAATACTACTTAAATACTACTAATAATACTACTAATCTACTATTACTACTACTAATCTACTACCACTGATAATACTACTAATCTACTATTACTACTAATCTACTACTACCACTACTACTCATTCACTACTACTACTACTACTACTTAACTACTAATAATATTACTAATCTACTATTACTACTACTAATAATACTACTAATCTACTATTACTACTAATCTACTACTACCACTACTACTCATTCACTACTACTACTACTTAACTACTACTAATTATATTACTAATCTACTATTACTACTAATAATACTACTAATAATACTACTAATCTACTACTAATAATACTACTAATACTACTTAAATACTACTAATCTACTATTACTACTACTAATACTACTTAAATACTACTAATCTACTATTACTACTAATAATACTACTAATCTACTACTACTAATACTACTTAAATACTACTAATCTACTATTACTACTACTAATCTACTATTACTACTACTAATCTACTACCACTAATAATACTGCTAATCTACTATTACTACTAATCTACTACTACAACTACTAAGTACTACTACTAATAATAATATTACTCATAACTCATAAAAATTAATTCGTTGGGTGGTGATACATTATGGTTGTTTTCAGTTTTTGTTACGTTCAAGAATTACTCATTAGGAATGGTTCCAATGACGATAGTCCTAAATTTTTATGACATGTAGTTGAATTCATTGTTTATGTGTGCTTCATGTTGTCATATCTCTTGTACAGACTCTTTGATGTTGTTAAAAAAATTCCCCACGCTGATTATAATATATCTATGTACATGGTATATATATGTACATGTACATATATAGAATGAAGAGAGTAGAAAGGAAGTGGATGTACGAGAGATTAGATGAGCGAAAGAAGGCAAAGAGGGAATATAGAGACGGTGTGGAGGAGTTTTTACGGTTCGCCTTAGATAATAATCCCCTCTACACGAGAGAAGAACTTAGGTGTCCATGTAAGAAATGCAAAAATTTTGCCGCAATCCATGTAGACGATGTGAGAGATCATCTTTACAATTACGGGTTTACTGCTGACTACTATGTCTGGACGTATCATGGTGAGAATATTGGTTCTGCTGCCCAAGGTGGGGTGAGCCAGAACCCATATCGGGAGTTCGTGGAGGACGCATTACGACCCAGAGTAGAAGACATAATGGAGGAGGAGCGTAACCCGGACGGTATAAGCGATGAAGAAGTTCAGCATGAACCCAACCCAGAAGTCACTTCTTTTTTCAAAATGCTGAAATCCGCTGAGCTCCCTATTTACGAAGGATGTGACATGAGTTTCCTGGAAACTGCTTCGAGGATATTGACGTTGAAGTGCGAGAGTAACATGAATCTAAGATGTCTAGATGGATGGATAGCTTTGATTGCTGACCTCCTCCGAGGAAAAGAGAATGTCATGTCTCGTAACTTCTACGAGGTGAAAGACGTTTTGAAGGGCCTTCAACTACCTCATCAGAAGATCGATTCATGTCCTAATGGGTGCATGTTATTTTGGAAGGCAGAGTCCGACCTAGACAAGTGCACGAAGTGTGGTAGCGAGAGATACAAAAGTGCGACGACTAATACGAGGGGAAAGAGAGTAGCAAGTAAGGCGTTGACCTATTTCCCACTAGGGCCCAGACTACAACGACTGTACGCGACAAGGAAAATAGCGGAACAGATGAGTTGGCACCACGAAAACTCTAGAGTAAGGGCAACTGGTACCATGGCACACCCAAGTGACGGTGAGGCGTGGAAATCGTTCGACCGTAAACATCTTGAATTCTCTAAAGAGCCGCGCAACGTTAGATTGGGTTTGTGCACCGACGGGTTTTCCCCGTATGGGCAGTTCGGAAAATCTTACTCATGTTGGCCAGTGATACTGACCCCCTACAACCTTCCACCGTGGTTGTGTAACAAGAGACAGTTCATGTTGCTGTCTCTGATCATACCTGGACCTAGGAATCCAAAGTCCAATATGGACGTGTACCTCCAACCATTGATTGAGGAATTAAAAAGTCTGTGGGATGCTGGTGTTTACACGTACGACGTGTCAAAGAAGAAGAGCTTCAATCTAAGGGCGGCACTAATGTGGACCATCAATGACTTTCCCGCGTACGGGATGCTCTCGGGTTCGAGTACAACTGGTTACCGTGCATGCCCGTACTGTCGTTCAAAGGACACATGTTCTTTTTGGTTGAATAATAGTGGTAAGGTGTGTTGGTATGACTGTCACAGACAATTTCTTCCTTCCGATCATCAATTCAGAAGCAACTGTAGAAATTTTCTAAAGAAGAGACTCAATGTGACCAAGACTGCCGCCAACCGTTTATCTGGGGTTGAGGTATAGGAAGAAGTAAAAAAATTTCCTACAATCGTGAATGCCGGCCCCCACGAGTTGAAGAAATTGAAAGATAAGAAAGAGGGTTGGTGGAAACAAAGTATATTTTGGGAACTTCCGTACTGGAAAACATTGCTGATTAGACACAATCTCGATGTCATGCACATTGAGAAGAATTTTTTTGAGCAGCTTATAAACACTATCATGGATGTACCTAACAAGACATCCTTCGGGCCCAAAGGCAAAGCTGATGTCAAACAACTGTGTTTTAGTCGACCTAAATCATTGGAGTTCGTTCTAGATAAATCAAAGAAGAAGGCTTTATGTGACTGGGTATCTGGTTTGAAGTTTCCGGATGGTTATGCGTCCGACTTGTCTAGGTGTGTAGACCACTCCAAATTAATATTGCATGGCATGAAAAGTCACGACTGCCATGTATTCATGGAGCGGTTGTTGCCAATAGCATTAAAGGAGCTTGTCCCTACGAACACATGGAATGCAATTACGGAGGTTAGCCAATTCTTCCGCGACTTGTGTTCGTATACCATTACGGTTGACTCCATGAACCGTCTGGAAAATAACATCGCTGAAATCATTTGCAAGTTGGAGAGAATATTTCCTCCCTCATTCTTCAATTCAATGGAGCATTTACCAGTGCACCTGCCTTACGAAGCAAAGGTTGGGGGCCCCGTCCAATATCGTTGGATGTACCCATTCGAAAGGTACAATCACAACAATCATGAATTATCAAACTTAAATAGTAGACATAATTATCCAAACTCATACTGTTTTGCAGGTTCCTTAATCATTTGAAGAAAAAAATTGGGAATAAAGCAAGAGTTGAAGGATCAATATGCAATGCGTACTTGTTAGAGGAGACGTCAAACTTCTGCTCCTTTTACTTTGAGGATCATATCGACACTAAAACCAAGGATCTTTATGTTGCTGCGTCTGAAAATCAAGAAAGTAATAAGAATCTAGAACCTTTTCAGAATGATCTAGGTAGTACCACAGGTAAATGCAAGGATAGATGGCTAACTGAGATTGAGTACAATCAAGCGCACACCTACGTTCTTAGAAACTGTGGCGATATCATCAAGCCGTACGAGGAGTAAGCGATTGCTAGTCCCTCACGTTCTTGAAATTCTATTTCTAAAGAATAATGCTATATTACTAAAACTCGTTCCTAATTTAGTAAATTCGAGGCGCACATCATGAAGGAACACGCAGAAGTACTCACAAGTGACGCCGTATGGAGCAGATATGAGTCCTTGTTCTGCGTTTGGCTACGGGAACAAGTACGGTGAATTTTCTTTTTCCTGTACCAAAATATCGAATTTTCTTCCATTAATATTCTGTTGTATTAATTTGTTCTATTAATATGTAAGCCTGAAACGTTGATAGATCCCCTCGTCAAAACTCTAGTGACTGGCCCTTCCTCACGAGTGAGGACTTGGAAGCGATATTCAGTTAATGGGTACAAGTTTCGAGCTTTCAAGGAGATCGTCGACGTTCAGAAGACAACAATAAGTAATGGCGTCTGCGTGAGTTTAACCGATGGGTCTGATTATTATGGGACCCTAGATGAGGTGATAGAGCTGAACTACTTTGACAGCCAGACTTGTTGTAAAGCCATATTATTCAAATGTGATTGGATTGACAACTCCGCAGCTGCCGTCAATGTTCATAAGTTATACAAACTAGTGGATGTGGATCGGTCAAAAAAATTGCGAGGTCACAATCCTTTTGTGCTTGCATACCAAGTTGATCAAGTATGCTACGCCCCTTACCCAAATGGAAAAAAGGGTAGCAGTAGGTCGGCGGTGTTTAAGATCAAAGCGAGGTCAATGGTGGACGCTCCAATCAATGACGAAATTGTGTACCAGGAAGACGTAGCTACTACTAGTCAGCCAATCTCATCTTGCGTTGTGATTGAAGACGCTAATGTCGGTGGAGAAGAAGCAGGAGTGAATGTTGATGTGGACGATGAGGACTCGGAATTTGAGGATTGGATTGCCCCTGAAGGAGATGTCGAGGAAGAGGTTTTCGGTGAAGAACCGGGTTGTGAAGAGGTTGATATTGACTCAGACGACGACGACGATGATGATGATGAAGAGGGCTTCATTGAGGAAGACACAAATGGAGAAGATGATACTGATGATGATTAGTTACGTAGCACATTTTGTTTTCTTTGTAGTTTCAAACAATTTATGTAATCATGGAATTATTTAATTTAATTTTAATGTACGGTTACTAGTTACGAACAATTTATACCACTCATTCTTTTGTTTCTCGTAGAACACTTGTAATGGCAGGTAACCAGGAACATGTAGAGGTGATTATCGAAGAGATGGAGGTGGAAAATGAACATGATGGAAACGCAGGTGTAGGTGGGAACGCAGGCGTAGGTGGGAACGCAGGCGTAGGTGGGAACGCAGGCGTAGGTGGGAACGCAGGTGCGGGTGGGAACGCAGGCGTAGGTGGGAACGCAGGTGTAGGTGGGAACGCAGGCGGAGTGCAGAGGATATACTTGTCTCGGCTTCCCGGAGGTGTATGGTATGTGATTTGGGAAACTGAATTATAGTATCCTCCTTTAAGATCTAGAATTGCTTAAATGTGACATTGTTAATATAGGTGGGATCATAAGTCGATTTCAAGCGCCTTACGCGATTCAGTTGTTGGCCCCTACATGGCCGCCACCGGCACCTTCCGGAGTTGGACTGAGGCACCCCAGCGAGACAGGGACGCTATGTATGCGCACTTTGAGGTAAAGTGTAAATCCAACTCCCAAATCCACAGTTTTTACTATTTACTTTGTAATTTCTAACTACATTATTTCTCTGTGTCAGGGCAAAGTCATGATTGACGCCGGGTATGATCTACGGACTCAGTATGAGACGAGAATCAAGAAACGCGTTAGCGATATCTTCTACAATGCCTTGAAATCTACTAACAGGCCGCTGTGGATACCGGTGGGTAAGTGGACGGAGTTACAAAGGAGGAGAAGTGATCCGGAATTCAAGAAGAAGTCCGAAGTGAAGAAAGCGAACCGGCGATGCGGAGATAAGGACGGTGTCGCGAAACCGACGAGCTGCCTCGGGAGTAAGAGCGCATTTGCCCATTACAGAGAGATGGTATGTCTTTTCAAGTTAAATTATTATTAAATGATCATTTGTTTCGAAAAAATTAATCCACTCAACTAACAGAATTTTGCATGTTCTAATTAAGGGGCCGGACGCGACCCCAATCCAGGTGTTGGAAAAGACAAAGAAGACGAAGAAGGGAACCTGGATTGAACCGAGGGCGGGGGTGGTGCATGTGAGTCATCTTACCATATAATCGTATTAGCACGTTATGGTTGTTATCTAAGTACATTTCTGAGCTTTGTTGTTTCCCTAATAATATATTTTCTTATTGTAGGACAATTATGACAAAGCGAAGGAGGAGGCGTTGGCGGCAAATCCAGAGGAAATTGATGAGGCTGAGCTGTACCACAAGGCCACAGGCGGGTACGACGCGAATAAACGAGTTTACGGAATAGGCAGCCTAGCTAGGGAGCTGTTCCGCCCATGCACCGGCAAGAGCAGTGCCGCCGTCGAGGAGGACCCGTACATGCCTACTCTCGCCACACAGCAGCGTGTGAAGACCGACAACCTGACCAAGAAGCTGGAGACATTAGCGGAACGTCAGCAGCTGGCGGACAAGAAAGTTGAGGATCAGCAGAAGACGATAGAGCTGTTGCAGGAGAGGTTGGCCATGTCAGAGGATGGCTGTAACATGGGACATCGTTCACAGCGTCGGGACGACAATGCTGATGACGGTCATGGTTTCGGCTCTAGAACTGTTGAGCCATTGTCTTAGGTAGATTTCTGTTGTCATGACAATCTTAACTCTCTACTCATCCAACTACTAAATCAAACAAACTGCTATCTTATTGTAATGTAATCTAACTACCTACTAATCCAACTTCTAAAACAACCTACTCTCTTCTTGTAATATAATTTTATTTTCTTTGAAAATCTCGTTTATCTTCTATGGGAAGCGGAAATGGAATGCGGAGTATGATGTACGTTGTCTTGCACGAGATGTGCTTTTGTAATGCTGCTGGTTTGTTTGTATGAGTTTGTAATGCGACGTTGATGTGTTTCTTTGAGCGTGTTTGGGGAAGTAGCAGTAGGGAAAATTGATGAAAAAAACAGACCCGTATGTGGCGGACATTCCGTCGCAAATCCCGACACATTAGTTCTGTATGCGTTGACCCTTTCGACGTAAAAACCGTCGGAAAACTCAGATATGCGACGGCATTACCGACGCATAGCAAGTTTGACTTAAGGTTTGACCGCCAACTTGGGCGTCGGGTCATCCCACGTACATTTCGACGCACAATTGTACGCGTCGGACTCGGCGCCACATACGGGGCCATTTGCGACGAATATTCGCGGGGGACTCCTTTCGTCGGCCTCTCCGACGCAAACATCAATTTGCGTCGGGTTTTTAAGTATTTGCGGCGGATTAGTCCGACGCAATCCGACCTGTTTTTTTGTAGTGTATTAGGGATGATTTTTGAGTACTCTATCATGTTTTTAAGTAGGAAAGTGAAAGTATCTTAGCAAAACAAAATATGTACTCAGTTTATTTTCACACCGCAAATTTTCAATTTTCAAAAGAATAAGTTTTTTCATTAATGACCTTGAAAAAGGTAAGTTTCATTTCAGAACTAAATTAGGGGTCAAAAAGTGGAAAATGGAAAAAAATAGACATAAAAATAAGTAAGAAGATGGAAATTTTAACTTTTTTTTCCGTACCCGGAATATGAAAATCTTCAATTACATCTTCATAAAAGGGAGGGCAGTTGGGGGGGGGATAATGATAATGAAGGATTTGGGCAGGAGGAGGGAGACATTAATGACGGAGATGATGGACGGGAGGAGGGAGAAAAGATGCAGGGCTATGGAGATAGATTGAAGTTCTTGGGTAGAGAGTTCGACCCTGGAAAGATAAATGTTGACTCATCGTAGCATTGCTAATATAGTAATAATCCATCCGATTATCCGATTGCTTATTTTCTTTCCTATTATTTTTGGTTGGAAAATAAGGAATGAATATTACATTAATAAAAGATTAACGGTAGAATAAAAAGTAAAAGGGAGAAATATTATATTAATTAAATGATTTAATGATACAGTAGAGCAGTGATGAGCGTGCCTCTCATGTGCCCTATAGTAGCCACTTTATCTTCTTCTTTCTTACTCCTGCGTTCTTTCTTCCTCCATCCTGCATTACTCCTTTCTCCTTCCTTTCTTCTGCGTTCTTCTTTGTATATCTGCTGCTCCTTTCCCCAAGATCGCATCTCATTCACTGACCACGTAAGAATTTCGATTAATAGGGATGATTTTTGAATACTCTATCATGTTTTTAAGTAGGAAAGTGAAAGTATCTTTGCAAAACAAAATATGTAATCAGTTTATTTTCACACCGCAAATTTTCAAGTTTCAAAAAAACAAGTTTTTTCATTAATGACCTCGAAAAAGGTAAGTTTCATTTTCGAACTAAATTAGGGGTCAAAAAGTGGAAAGATGGAAAAAAAATAGACATAAAAATAAGTAAAAAGATGGAAATTTTAACCATTATTTCCGTACCCGGAAAATGAAAATCTTCAATTACATCTTCATAAAAGGGAGGGCAGTTGGGGGCAATATTGAAAACGAAGGAGTTGAGCAGGAGGAGGGAAACATTAATGATGGAGGTGATGGACTGGAGGAGAGAAAAAAGATGCAGGTCTATGGAGATATATTGAAGTTCTTGGGTGGAGAGTTCGACCTGGGAAAGATAAATGTTGACCCGTTATAGCATTGCTAATACAGTAATACTCCATCCGATTATCCGATTGCTTATTTTCTTTCCCTTTATTTTTGGTTGGAAAATAAGGAATGATTATTACATTAATAAAAGATGAAAAGTGGAATAAAAAGTAAAAGGGAGAAATATTATATTAATTAAATGACTAGTGTACACCCATGCAAACGCATGGTTTTGTAAAGTAGAGTATATAAATAAGCAAATAAATAGATTATGAATAATAAAACTTTATTCAACCTTATAATATGCAGTTAATAATATAGATGAATAAATAGGGGGGAAAAATTGTTAGGGTGTTAGTCTTTTAGTTATAAGGGGAATTTAATGCTACAGTAGAGCAGTGATAAGTGTGCCTCTCATGTGCCCTATAGTAGCCACTTTGTCTTCTTCTTTCTTTCTCCTACGTTCTTTCTTCCTCCATCCTGCATTTCTCCTTTCTCCTTCCTTTCTTCAGCGTTCTTTTTTGTATATCTGTTGCTCCTTTCCCCAAGATCGCATCTCATTCACTGACCACGTAAGAATTTTGATTATTAGGGATGATTTTTGAATACTCTATCATGTTTTTAAGTAGGAAAGTGAAAGTATCCCAGCAAAACAAAATGTTTACTCACTTTACTTTCACACCACAAATTTTGGGTTTCAAAAAAACAAAGTTTTTCATTAACGACCTTGTAAAAAGTGAGTTTCATTTTCGAACTAAATTAGGGGTCAAATGGTGGAAAGATGAAAATAAAATAGACTTAAAAATAAGTAAAAAGATGGAAATTTTGACCTTTGATTTTCAGTACCCGGAATATGAAAATCTTCAATTACATCTTTATAAAAGGGAGGGCAGATGGGGGGAAATATTGATGACGAAGGAGTTGGGCAGGAGGAGGGAGACATTAATGATGGAGATGATGGACGGGAGAAGGGAGAAAGGATGCAAGGCTATGGAGATAGATTGATGTTCTTGGGTAGAGAGTTCGACCCGGAAAGGATAAATGTTGACCTGTCGTAGCATTGCTAATACAGTAATAATCCATCCGATTATCCGATTGGTTATTTTCTTTCCTATTATTTTTTGTTGGAAAATAAGGAACGAATATTACATTAATAAAAGATGAAAGGTGGAATAAAAAGTAATAGGGAGAAATATTATATTAATTAAATGATTTAATGCTACAGTAGAGCAGCGATGAGCGTGCCTCTCATGTACCCTATAATAGCCACTTTGTCTTCTTCTTTCTTACTCCTGCATTCTTTCTTCCTCCATCCTGCATTACTCCTTTCTCCTTCATTTCTTCTGCGTTCTTCTTTGTATATCTGCTGCTCCTTTCCCCAAGATCGCATCTCATTCACTGACCATACAAGAATTTCGATTATTAGGTATGATTTTTGAATACCCTATTATGTTTTTAAGTAGGAAACTGAAAGTATCTTTGCAAAACAAAATGTGTACTCATTTTATTTTCACACCGCAAATTTTCAAGTTTCAAAATAACAAGTTTTTTCAGTAATGACTTTGAAAAAGGTAAGTTTTATTTTCAAACTAAATTAGGGGTCAAAAAGTGGAAAGATGGAAATAAAAATAGACATACAAATAAGTAAAAAGATGGAAATTACAACCTTTTTTTCAGTACCCGAAATATGAAAATCTTCAATTACATCTTCATAAAAGGGAGGGCAGTTGGGGGAGGGGGGAATATTGATGACGAAGGAGTTGGGCATGTGGAGGGAGATATTGATGATGGAGGTGATGGACAGGAGGAGGGAGAAAAGATGCAGGGCTATGAAAATAGATTGAAGTTCTTGGGTGGAGAGTTCGACCTGTGAATGATAAATGTTTACCCGTCGTAGCATTGCTAATCCAGTAATACTCCATCCGATTATCCGATTGCTTATTTTCTTTCCCTTTATTTTTGGTTGGAAAATAAGTATTGAATATTACATTAATAAAAGATGAAAGGTGGAATAAAAAGTAAAAGGGAGAAATATTATATTAATTAAATGATTTAATGCTACAGTAGAGCAGTGATAAGTGTGCCTCTCATGTGCCCTATAGTAGCCACTTTGTCTTCTTCTTTCTAACACATGTGTTCTTTCTTCCTCCATCCTGCATTACTCCTTTCTCCTTCATTTCTTCTGCGTTCTTTTTTGTATATCTGTTGCTCCTTTCCCCAAGATCGCATCTCATTCACTGACCACGTAAGAATTTCGATTATTAGGGATGATTTTTGAATACTCTATCATGTTTTTAAGTTGGAAACTGAAAGTGTCTTTGCAAAACAAAACGTGTACTCACTTTATTTTCACACCACAAATTTGCAGGTTCCAAAAAAACAAATTTTTTCATTAACGACCTTGAAAAAAGTGTGTCTCATTTTTGTAACACCCCTGCTTTTTAAAAATTAAATTTTATTAATATTTTATTTTGTTTACGATTTAATTCGTATTTCTTAAAATAATTATAAAACAGATTCATTTTTTTCAATCGTTTGAACTTGTAAAGTCCTATTTACCTTGAAAAGTCGTTTTTATGCTTAAAATGTATCTTACTTTCGTTTCATTCGATTTACGCATTTTATTTCTATTCGAGTTTCCGTTTTGACGGATTATTTTCCCGAGTTTATCTTTATATAAACTTGAATTCTTATTTTAAACTCGAAACTCATTTTAATTACCTCATTCGCAAGAATTTTTATTAATATCGAGAAATTGCTATTTAATCTTTTTCTACGCGATTTCGTACATAATTATTTTTTAAACGTGATTTTAATACTACTTTCTCGTTCATATACGAGTTTCATCTACTTATTATTATTATTATTATTATTATTTTTATTATTATTATTATCATCATTATTGTTATTATTTTAGTTTTAAAGTGATCCATTTACGATTTTTAGCCCTGATCGGGCTCAGAATGTAGCAGACCCGGCCGTTTCCTTCATCAGACTGTGATATTGTCGTAGTTCGGTTGAGAAAGTCAAAACCGACTCCTCTTTTCTCTCCTATTCCTGTTGCACGTTCTCCTGACTGTTTGTGTTCTCCTCAACTCCTCTTAAACCTCTAACACAGTATCCCCACCTCTCTATCTTCTCTAAAAAAAAGGCAATTGAAAACAACACAGTAAACTGTTCTTCAATATTTTTCTCAATCCCGATCATTCTCTTCATCCCGGTTCATTCCAATTCCAAAGGTAATTTAATTACTCTTGTTCTCCGTGTTGTTTCTCCTATTTTTATTAACTTAATATGGTTTTGATACCATCGGTTTAATTATTTCGTAGGCAATTGTGCTAGTTCCGACGAGGATGATTATTATAATTGGCTCGGATCTCAATGAAGGTAACACATGATGATATGACTCGGTATTGCATGATATATATGTTGTATTTGTTTGTAGTATCGTTTTAAAATTGAATTTTTATACGAATAAGCATGTTTGAATGATATTGCGATAATATGCTTAAATCGATTTCGTGTTTCTATCGCTTTTAATCTTCTCAATTTATTTCACATCGGATCTTCAAAAAGTATTATAAGGCCGAGACTAAAACATACAAATAAAACTTTATTTCTGAATTTTAGTGATTTTAATATAAAGTAGCGAAGTGAAAGTTTTTATTATTTTTAACATAATTACTGCATGTTTCAGAATCGATTAGTGTTTTTGAACGATTTATTACCCCTGTTTAAATACTTTATTTTCGAAAAGTTTGAAATGTGACTACTATTTATTTTAAGTCTATTATATGTCTGTAAACTTTCGTAAATTAATTCCAAGTATTTTGGTCACAATAAAATGTTTACAAACAGATGTCGAAATAGTCCGCGAATCTGTCAATTGTTGTAAAACTAATTTAAAACCTTTGATACACTTTGAATTTAATTTGGGTAATTTACCTACATAAACTTTGAAGAGTTTGGTTAATGTTTCCAATTGGTTTTGCTTTAAAATAAACTATTAAACGTATTTTATTAATGAGATACCATCGGGTGTCGAATTCTGTCAGTTTGTGAAAATACAAATAAAAACCCATGTGTTATTTGGCATTTTGATTTTCTCCTGTAATAAAAGTTGTAACTAAGTTTCTAAAGTTTTCAACCCCACGGGTTTTACGTTGTTTTGATTTTTAATGATTTAATTAAGAATTTTATAGTAAGACTGTGCTATTCCGGAAAATCTGTAAATTTGTAATTTAATACTTTTAATTACTTATATTTCAACCTTTTGAGAAATAATTATGATTTTGACTTTCGTTGACTTTTGATCATTAAATATATATTTATAAAATAAGTATAATGTTTATGTCTCGAGGCCTAATATAACTATCTTATATAATTCAAATGTTAAACGATTTCTAATTATAATAATACCTATTTTAGAAAGTTAATATTTGAAGAAAGTTTCCCAAATTAGAAAGTTTCTTTTTAAGAACGTTTTGATAATCCTATCGAATTATGACAACGACTTTGTTTTGGAGTTATGGAATTAGGACAAGTGTACGGGTAGAGTAATACAGTCTAGGGTATACGTTTTGCCATCAACTATAAAGCTGGTGTGTCTATGTTGAGACACATTGGTCGCTGAACTGAGCATGGTTTGTGCTAAGGAGTGTGTATATTTTGACCTTAAACTTAGATATCGCATCGTGTAAGTCGCCGCCGGGATGAACTAGATTACGGTTGGTGTCAAGGAGGGGTGTACATTACTTAAGCCAGGACCTCGCTGCACGCAGTCCTGTTATAGTTGAGTTGCCTAGGTAGAGACTGAAGTCTAATTTGTTTTGACTGAATTCTCAAACCTAGTTTAGTATGATCCTAGTGAAAGTCTATTCTGTTACGCTGATTGATTTCCTTAACGCCGTTATTATTATTGATTGACATTGATCTGCAGGTTGGCAATCATTTTGAAGTATTTTACCGTATCATTTTAAATGTTTTCCATTTTCAACTATTTTGATATAATAGTAGTTATGCTTTAATATTGTGTAATATGGCTGGGAGAACTACCTGAGTTTCTCCCCACTGAATTGTGGCTGTTATGTTTATAACATGGCAGGTATTATTTGTTCCGGGGTTTGGTGTGAGCTAGCGAGTGGCGTGGATCCTACTCCGCTTGAGTTATGTTTATTTATGGATTGTTAAACACATTTGGAAAAAAAATTTAGCCCTTTTGTAGAAAGTGGCCTTTGTATTGACTGACCGTTCTTTCTGTAAAATATAGAACATCAGTGTGTTTTGATCCCAAATCTACAGTGTTTCCGCCACTGTATTGCATTAGAATTTATAGGGGATTACAATTTGCGAACTACATTAGGGGTCAAAAGGTGGAAAGATGAAAATAAAAATAGACATAAAAATAAGTAAAAAGATGGAAATTTTAACCTTTCTTTTTCAGTACCCGGAATATAAAAATCTTCAATTACATCTTTATAAAAGGGAGGGCAGATGGGGAGAAATATTGATGACGAAGGAGTTGGGCAGGTGGAGGGAGACATTGATGATGGAGGTGATGGATGGGAGGACGGATAAAAGATGCAGGGCTATGGAGATAGATTGAAGTTCTTGGATGGAGAGTTCGACCTGGGAAAGATAAATGTAGACCCGTCGTAGCATTACTAATACAGTAATGCTCCATCCGATTATCCGATTGTTTATTTTCTTCCCCTTTCTTTTTGGTTAGAAAATAAGGAACGAATATTACATTGATAAAAGATGAAAGGTGGAATAAAAAATAAAAGAGAGAAATATTATATTAATTAAATAATTTAATGATACAGTTGAGTTGTAATGATCGTGCCTCTCATGTGCTGTATAGTAGCCACTTTGTCTTCTTCTTCCTTACTCTTGCGTTCTTCCTTCCTCCTGCGTTACTCATTTCCCTTTCCCTTCTTCTGCGTCCTTCTATGTATATCTGGTGCTCCTTTCCCCAAGATCTCATCACATTCGCTGACAACTCCCCAATTGGATCGGTCGTTAGCGAAGGTAGGATTGGGGGGGGGGGGGGTCAAACAATATTTATAGACTCGCAATAACAGAAAAACTACTAGAGTATTCGTGGTAAGTAGAGGTCGGTCCACAGGAAACGGAACGGAATTGAGTAAAAAGCAACGTGTTTGGGAGCTAGTGGGGGTTTTAAGGATCGAGTCTATGCTAGAAATGCGGTAAATAACAAAAATTAAATAACAAGAGATATAATCAATCTAGGAAAAGGTGTTAGGGGGATGTCGGGAATCGGAAATTGGGGTCTAGGAAAATTGGAATCGGGTCGGTCACAACATTGGTAAAGGGAGAAGGCCACCTTTCGGTTTCTTCACCCGACTCACCTAAAAACCCGCTTTCGCAGTGAAGAAGGACAAGTCTCAAGTTAAGGTAATTTCTACCCCGAGTTTCCCCATATTTATTGAAATGAGACAAGGACGGTCTAGTTGGCCGGACTAAAACAACAATGACACAACAACCATAAGCAACATAAACCAACAAGCAACCAACCAACCAAAATCCCTCAATTCAAATACTCCAAGATCTTCATCCCTAAACCTCCCAACAAGGAATCTACTCACTACTCATAATGGAAAACAACAAACCATTAACAAAGGAGAAAATGACTACAACATGCACAATAACTAAATCTAAGAGAAATAACAACAAAACAATAAGGAAATTACGATCTACCAAATTAACCACAAAACTATGAAAGAAATTGTGATTAACAAAATGAACTAGGAAACAATCTAGAACACCATAAATTAGATCTAGAGAAATTAACAACACTAAGATGATTAGAATAACAATCAATAAAATAAAACATAAAGCAATCTAAAACAACATTAATAAAGATGATTAAAACAAGACAATAATGAAAGAACAATTAAATGAACAATATTGAAGAACAATAATAAATCTAACTAGAGATTAGAGAGTGGAAGAGAAATATAACAACTATGAAGATCAACAATAAATAAGAAGATTGCATAAATAAAGGATGAATCTTTGATGAAGAGAATAGAAGATTTGTCACTAATCCCTTAATAATCTTCACAAATCTTCAAATAAAACTTGAAATAATTTTCTACAAACTTGGAAATAAGATCTAAAGGAAGGAAATTGATGGAAACTATGAAGATCTACTACTAAATTACTAAGTAAACTACTAGGATTGTAGAGAATTACTCAACTACTACTAGAATCATCTACTAAATGGAGGGGTAAGTAGTGAGAGAATGGAACTACTTAGGCAACTAACTAGGGTATACATATATATAGTAATGCCTTAATGAATCTCTTAACTTAAAGCCCAAATCCAACTTTTTTTGCTTCATTAGTGAGACAATCACCCTTTAATCTTCATCAGGTGGAACTTCGCCCTATCGTACAAGGACCAATACCGCCGGGTGAAACTTCACCCGGTGGTTTCACCCAGTGAACTTTTCCCAGATTTGCATTTTTTGACGCATTTAACGTCGGGCGAAATTTCGCCCGGTGGGTGAAAATTTTGCCCGGTCATTTCACCCGATGGAGAAGTTCTCAGAAAATCTTCGGGGAGCAGTCGAGCGAAACTTCGCCCGGTGGTTTCTCATCGGGTGAAATTTCACCCGGTCATTTTTCTGGCCTCTTTTCTTGTCTCATTCTTCGTCGTATGATTGGATGGCTTTGAATTTTAAGTTGTGTGTTTTGCTTTTCAGACGACATTCCCATCTCTTGTGCTCCTGGAAGCTCGGTCATGCTTTTGGTGCCGAAACCTATCAAAATTGATAGAAAAACTACCAAAAACACGTAAAACGCACAAGAGGGACGCTAATGCAAGAAATACTCAAAATAGGGCAATAATTGCACTCTAATCTCGTAAAACGTGGAAAAAACGGGTCTAAGTGGGAGGAAAAACGGTCTAAATTTAGCCCACAACAATTCCCCCACACTAAACCGTTGCTCGTCCTCGAGCAAAGACCCAAAAAAATTACAACCACTACAAAGTAGATGTTGTGTGCCAAATTTGGACCGTTTTCCCTCCAATTTAGACCTGTTTTTCCTCCGTTCTGCGAGACTTGAGTGCGATTATCGCCTTATTTTGAGTAATTCTCGCATTAGTGTCTCTCTTTTGCATTTTACGTGTTTTTTGTAGTTTTCTGTCTATTTTGATAGGATTTTCGACCGAAAACGTATCCGAGCTTCTATGAGCATGAAAGAAAGAGATACAGTCCAAAGAGCAAAGCACACAACTGAAAGTTCAAGTAATCCAATCGATCGAAAAATAAAGACCGGAACACAGGCGGAGTATCACCGGGTGAAGTTTCACCCGGTGAGTCACCACCGGGCGAAGTTTCGCCCGACGACATTTTCCACCTCCCGAAGATTTTCGTGGACACTCACCACCGGGCGAAACGACCGAGCGAAATTTCGCCCGATGGGGAAAAGCGCCAAAAATCGTGAAATGAGAAGAAAATCTCACCGGGTGAAATTTCACCCGATGGTGTCAGCTCGATAACCGCAGGGTGAAGTTTTGCCCCATGAAGATGCAAAGGGTGAAGGTCTAGCTTAAAGAAGAGGATTTGGATTATGGGCTTAAGATTGTGTGACCCATTAAGAACTACTATATATACTAAACCTAGGGTTTTATTTTTAAGATGTGCCTTAAGTGAGCCTCTCAGGAGTAGGAGTAGTATAGAGGATTTCTAGTAGTAGTAGTAGTTGTTGTAGTAAGCTCCTTAGTAAAAATCTCCATAAAAACTTAGTAGATCTTATTAGTATTAGAGTAATTCTACTCAACAATTATCAATGAAGCTTCCGTCTTTAGTAGAAGATTTGTGTTTTTATGTTGAAGATTGAAGAATTTTGTAAGGATTAGTGACAAGTTCTTGTATTATCTCTTCCAAGATTCAATCTTTTATGTTAATCTTCATCTTCCTCCTTAGTCTTCTCCATAATTGGTAGTTTCCTTCCTCTCCTCTTATCTATTAGTTAGTTTTATTTTTGATTCCTTGTTAATCAATTGTTTGTCTTGTCAATCTTTATGTTATGGTAGTTTTCCATTAGTTAGTTTATGTTTTTCTCTCTCCTTTGTTAGTTTCTCCTTAGTTTGTGTGATAGTTTATTTTCCTCCTTAGTGTTATTTGTTAGTATAGTTATTATGCATGCTTTAGTTAATCCCTCCTTCATTAGTGTTTTGTTGTTATCCATTATGACTAGTGAGTAGATTTCTTGTTGGGGAATTTAAGGATGAGGATTTGGATTATTTTATTCAAGGGATTTTGGTGGGTTGTTTACTTGTTAATTTATCAAGTTTGAGGCTTTTGTGTCTTTGTTGACCTAGACTGCAGCTAGATTGACCTTGACTCGCTCTTATCAATATGGGGAAACTCGGGGTAGGAGTTGCCTTAACTTGAGACTTACCCTTTTTCACCACGAAAGCGGGTATCTTGGTGGGTTGGGTGAAGCAACCGAAAGGTGGCATTCTCCCTTTTCAACGTTGTGATTGAAACTCGATTCCGAGATTCTTAGACCCCAGTTTCCGAATCCTGACTCTCCCCAACACCTTTCCCATTATTGTTTCTAGCTTTAGTTGTGTAGCTCACTAGCATTAGTTCAACTCCTCTCGTCCCAAAACCCCCATCTCAATCCCAATCGCAACTAAATTTTAGACTTGACCAATATCGCTTAATCGCCTCCCTGTGGTTCGACCTCGACTTGCCGCTACTACATAGTAGTGAGTTGGGACTAAAATTATTGTTTGCATGCGTGTCAGCGACATCGCGCATCAAAAGGGCGCCGTTGCCGGGGAGGCGGCGATTAGTTAATTGATTAAGTCTTTATTTTATTATGTTTGGTTAATTGTTCTTCTTTCCTCCTACCCTAGTGTCATTAGGTGCTAGGAGGACTCATTGTTTGTTGAGTTTTTGCTAGGTATACTCTTGATTTAAGTTTCTTGATCTCCATTGGGAGAACAAGTCGCTTGGAAATATTGGGACCAAAGCAACAACTTGATATTGTGATCTTCCACTAATTCCTTCATTCTTCAACACCCCACCTTTGAACAACATCCAAGGATTCAAGTATGGCTACACTTGGGTCCCATTCTCAACCATCCATTGAAGAGATTTCTTCTCCCGTCTTCAATAGAGTTATCCCGGAGAGTTTTGAGCTTATCTTCCATCATCAACTTGATTCAACAACAAACTTTTTGAGGATTACCAAATGAAGATGTGATAGAACATGTTTGTCTTTTCAAGGAAAGTCTTATTGGTGTCAAGCTTGAAGGTGTCACCGAGTGCCAACTACGTCGGATCCTTTTTCCTCGCACATTGCGTGATGGAGCAAGAAGATGGATTAAAAGTTTCCCCAACAATACTTTTCGCACTTGGGAGCATTTGTGCAACACCTTCCTCGAAAAATACTTCCCACCATCCAAGACCAACAAATTCCGAAGGGAAATTCAAACGTTCCAACAACAAGAAGATGAAAGCATAGGTAAAGCCTGGGACCGATTTCAAACATTGCAAAGGAAGTGTCCGCACCACGGAATCCCTAGTTGGCTTCTACTTCATATTTTCTTCCACTCGTTATCGGATAATGCCAAAGATAATGTCAATGCGGCGGCAAAAGGCGATTTCTTTTTGCTTAATGAAATCGAATCTACAAAACTCATTGAAAGGTTAGCCAAGAATGATGAATATTCCAAAAATGATCAACATGAAGAGCTAAGTGGTGAGTCAACATCGTCAACCGAAAGGAGAACCGATCCGGAAGCTAGAGTCGAGGAGTTGGTTAAGCAATTTGAAGTGTATGTTGCTAGAGCCAATTCTCCACACAAGATTAGAATATCTCCAAAAAGATCAACTCCACCAAGAAGGGTGAGTTCACCAAGACGACCATCCACTTCACCACCCAAATTGTACCGCATCGAGATTCCATGTGATCATTGCGAGAGATATGACTATGACTCCGATTTGTGTATGAGAAAGAAGAATGCTTATCAAGCTAACACCCAAGGAACCCACGAAAAGTCTCAATCGAATAATCCTAATTTGGGAACCGGATCTTATTCTATGCCAACTGTAATCCCCTAGAAAATCTAACGCGATACAGTGGCAGAATCACTGTAGAGTTGGGATTAAAACACGCTGTAACTATGTCTTAGAAAAATTAAAATGGTAAAGTCAAACAATAGGCCTTAAATAAAATGGCCAAAATTTAAAACAATCCACAAAAGGGGTTTGAACAATCCATAAGACATAATTATTAAAAATAAATAAGCAGGATCCACACTGCTCGCTAGCCCACACCCGTAACATGTATACCTGCCATGTTAAAACATAACATCCACAATCAGTGGGGAGCAACGTCAACGTTCTCCCAGCCGTATAACAGGATTTTAAAAACGGTAATTACTACTATAGAAAAAAAAATAGTAAAAAGAAAACAGTAAAACATTATAATGAAAATAAGATTTCAGTGAAAACTTCACGTATAGAAATAAGATAATAAAAATGAGTTTTCCGGAGAAAACATAAAACATTTGCCAACCTGCAAATCAAAATTATATCGATAATCACAAAAATATTCAGAATGGCGTTATGGATAGGATTAATGTAGAATCTAGACTTTCACTAGGACAATACTAAACTAGCTTCGAAAACTTAGTCAAAACAAATCAGACTTCGGTCTCTAACTAGGCAACTCAACTATAACAGGACTGCGTGCAGCGAGGTCCTGGCTTAAGTAATGTACACCCCTCCTGGACACCAACCGTAATCCAGTTCAACCCGACGGCGACTTACACGATGCGATATCTAAGTTTATGGTCAAAATATACACACTCCTGAACACAAACCATGCTCAGTTCAACGACCAATGTGTCTCAACATAGACACACCAGCTTTATAGTTGATGGCAAAACGTACATCCCAGACTATATTACTCTAAACCCACAATTTTCCTTATTCCATAACTCCAAAACAATCCATTATCGATATTTAAAAGATATATTCAATACAAACAATAGGAGAACAAAAGAAAAGGAATCACTTTCCAAAAGAGGAAACTTTCTATTTTAAAAAACTTCTGTGACATACATATATTGTCAAAAAGAAAATATAAAAATATACATGCAATCACATAAATAAAATCAAGCAAGACCGAGTAACAACGACGTTACCTTCAATCCAAATCCGAGTCTACGATAAATTCGTCAGCTTCGGGGTCGACCAAGAATCCTAAATCACATGACATACATGTTACAAAAATACCATGAGAAAACTAAAAGAATCAAGGTAAATAACAATCAGAAATAACATCGATTATTACCTTAACGAAGGGGAAAGAAAGACGATAATTTAAAAGGCGAAAATAGGACGATCAAAGCTTGATTATGGACGAAAATGGTTGCTGAAAATGGGCAGGAACACCAGCCAAAAAGAGGGAGAAAGAAAAGGTTTTTGCTAAAATAAAATGGAAGAAAGAATAAAGAGAAAAATGTGAAGAGATATAGAATGAATGGTGACTTAAAAGTTGATGAAAATTAGGTACATTCACCTCAAAAATTTCAGCCAAGAGTGAATGTGAGAGGAGTGTGAAGAGTTTGTATTAATCCACCAAAATGAATGAAGAAAGAAATAAATATCTAATGTTTAACATAATAAAATGAAGTGTATAAAAAAAAATGTAGTAGGGGTGAGCCAAGGAGGGTCACGGTCCAAAATGTGGGAAAATGTCCCAAAATAATTTGTAAGTTGATAAAAAGAAAATCGTAAAATTGTTAAAGTTATTTCAAAGCAATTCGAGTAAACCTCGCGTTAGAAAATAATTATTTACGAAACTTCGTAATAAAATCATTAAAGGCTAAATTTTCGTAAATAAAAAAAATATTTCTTAGATGGAAATATTATATAAATGGGTTTAGACATTTTAGGAAAAGGAATAACTTAAATCCGAGCTTAAAAACGTCAATTCAAAGAGAAATAGAATTTCTCACGGAAAATTAATTAGTTTACGAAGAAAACCAAATAAATGGATTTAAGAGAGTTAAAATCTTTAACATTAAAAATAAATATCATTAAACTTAAAACTAAAAATAAAGCTTGGTAAAATGATGAAATATGAGGCCGAAATGTGATAGAGTTATGACGATGTCATAACGGAAAGAATAAAAAAAGCTAGAAAAATAGCGGGTACAATCCTCCCCACTAAAAGAAAGTTTCGTCCTCGAAACTAAGAATAAGAAGAAAGGAGTCAAGATTACCCCGCTCGAAAAGATGAGGATAAAAAAAAAATTCGCATAAGAATTTTGCTTTAAAAGAAAAATTTTACAACTCTCAAAGTGATACGAAATCGAATGCAAATATTTATTTCGAAAGGAATTTGGGCTAAGCTACCCGGAGTTTAAAATCTTTTAATTGGTGAAATCGTAAAGTAAAGTTATTTGATAAAAAAATGACGTCAAATAACAATTGTAAACAAACTTGAAGGAAATAGGATAACCAAAGTATTTTCAAAATGAAAGTAAAATATTTTGATTAAGAAATTCGATAATATTCCTTTTCTGATGAAACAAAATTTAGTTATGAGAAATCAAAAGTAGTCAGTAAAAATCGAACTAGTCGTCAAAAAATTTCAATAACAGATTCAAAAGTCCACCAACAATAACGAAAACTAATTTCAAAATAATAAAATTTTGAAAATGTTATCAAAGTAATTATGAAAGTTTTCAAAAATGTTATCAAACCATAAAATAATTTTGACAATGTTAAAACGTTTTACGTAATAATCATATAGAAATTGAATATTTTGGAAATATGAAAGTCTTCATAAAAGTCCGATTGCTTGAAAATAAAAATGAAATAATTTCGAAATAATTTAAAACAAATTATTTGGGCATTTTGAGACGGATCTAGATATAATTATTAACCAAAGATAAAACAAAAGTGAAGTATCAAGTTCTTAAATTATAATTCAAAAAGGTTAAGTTTCACGATATCCGAAAAGTTGAAGTTAGTCAAACTTTTTACAAAACGGGCAATTTGACAATTAGAAATTAAAACTAAAAAATGTTAAAATTTTAAGATAATTTTTTTTTCAAAAAAAAAAAAAAACTAGTCAAACATTTTGTAAAATAAGGGAGTTCGAAAACAAAGGTTAACGTATAAATAGAATAAGGATAAATGATAAATCAAAATAAGAGTTTTCAAAATCGATAAAGGTCAAAGGGATTGGCAGCAGTTACGGTAACAGAGTTCGAGAGAAGCAGAAAGAAGGACGAAGTTGAGAGTCAAACATACCTCTCGAGGATTATAGAAGAAATTAACCATCTCGAGATTCCTAGCACGACTCTCACAAACACGGGTTCCTAATTGGCTCATCAAATAACGCTAAGTCCAAAATCGGTACAGAGTGGTCCTACTCAATCTACCACCTCCAAAATTAATAAATTATCAACTGTCACCGCCTCCAAAATTAAGTCTTACATAATTATAAATCTTTCAATTAGTACAGTAAGAATTCACAAATGATTTATACTAATCCATTAATTAAGATTCCAATAGTCATCAAAACATACCCAAACTCGTAATCACTAAGGCTCATAAATTCAAAGCTCATAAGGTCTGAACTCGAGGTATACTTCAAATTTCTCGAGTAAGAATTACTAAATAAAATCCACCAATTAACAATGTTCGGACACAAAAACTTCAAAAATGATCATCAACATATTCTTAACATCATCAATAGACAGAGGTTAACAAAGTACGGCAAACCTTAAACACACTCAGCCTTACATTTAATGACAGATACTCACATTTTCGAACACGTCATTCGACTAAGGTTTCTGAGAATTCCATCCAATTTCATCGTAACAGTGAAACCACCAAAATATTTATTAACTCAACGAAGCCGTAATCTCGTTGGTCTAAGGGTTCTGAACTATAAATCCATCAAGATGATTGACATTAAGTATTCCCCAAAACAACGTGATAAAACCAACCTTTAATTATGCAATATGTTTTTCTTCTTCAAGGTTAACAATGATCTATCCAAGATTTAGGTCATTCAACTCCAAAGTTCGTAGGTTACAATCTTGAACAACAATCAATGATCTGATCCTTAAGAAATGCGGGTAATCTATGTCAACCAAAATTTCTAACGACATTAATGAAAACCTTTGTTGTTACCACAACACTCAGGCTAACACTTTAAACATTACTCTATGATCCCAAATATTCACGATGCATCCATCAAATAAGCATTAGGTAAGAATCCCAAAGTAATAATATTATCAGTTACACCTAGTTTGGTTCTAGGTTAGGTACTAGGTATCCATCAAATATGACATACTCTCACTACTCCAAAATATATTCAACTCTAAGTACTCCAAAATAATCAAAGTAACCTATAACCCAAGGTTTAGTGTCTAAAGTATCATCCTAATTCCATCAATCAACAATTTATCATTCAAATCGTTCCTCAAAAGCTTACTAAGATAGATAACAGGGTATAACTCACAACCCTCAAGCCATAGGTAACAAGGTGTAGACACCCACATTTTGCTGCCAGGTGTCTATAGCAGTTTCCGACAAACACCCGATGATGATCGGACGCAAACATGCTTTAACGTACTCGGAAATGGGCTCGAAATCATGGATATTTAGCTTGGGCTTTTTACGGAGTACAAATTTCACAAAACCAACCTCAAATCCAGGCCCAGTGGGTCGTTTCGAGTTAAATAACACTAATTTGGGGCGAATCCGACACCAGGGGTAAAACCGTCTTTTAACGACCGAGTCAAAACCCGGTCAAAGATATTTCCCGAGACTTGTGGACCGACCGTGTCACCTCACGTGGCTGATTCGAGCTCAAACTCCACAAAAAATCAGCTACACAAATATTAAACAATTCCGTTAAAGGTAGAATTCGATCTCAAGTAGGAATCCTATCCGAATACCGAATCGAGCATTCGACCGAGCATGGAATACCCGGCCGAGCAGGCTGTTTTCAGCCGGTTCCCTTTTCTTCTTTGCCAAGTAACGGAATTCTCGTTCCTCACAACTTCTTACATTTCCTATCCAAACCGGTATTTCTTGTTGTACAAGCAAGAAACCTCTCTCAACCTTCTTTTCCTATAAATAGGACCCCTTGCACACACAATATTCATCAATCATATCACATAATATTGATACACATCCAACACATCAACTTTCTTATTCATACACCTCGAGATTCTTACACCTAGCATCGAAAAACCGATAGTGTAAAACCCGAGATCACGCCCGACGAAACCGGCCTACCTCGCCCGTCACCCTACACGTCCAAACCAAAAAAACCACCATAACTCACCGACATCAACTCGACGCTCCCGTGCCCTAGCCACATTCCGACGAGCCCCGATCCGAGTAAACAAAGCATGTAGGTTGAGGGTGTAAAATCAAACCCGATTTTCTCTTTTCTTTCTTCCTTTCTCTCGTCTTTTCCGCATCTTGTTCTTCTCTTTTCTTTTTTCTTTTTTTCCTTTTTTCGTCGTCGGTCGATTTTTATTATGGGTCGTGTGTCGTTTTTTTTACGGGTCGTTCATCACTTTTTTATTATTTCTAATATCGATACTACAAAAATCTATTTTCGTATAACAAACGTTATTTAAAATACGATATCGATTTTCTAATCGAATATCATATCTAACAAGAACAAAATTAACTAATTCTCGTTGATGCTAAATAAATCGTCACATCTTTTTTCAACGATTTTATATGCGGAGAGAATTAACATCTTTTTCGTTCAAAATTCTTTTTTTTACTTTTCGTTCGAAACAAACCTTTTTTTTACAAAACCTTTTCTAAAATTCATTCCGAATATTCGATATCGATTTCATAATCGAATATCAGATACGACGAATATCGAGAGCATAAATCGAGTACAAATTAATTCGTATTTGTACGCGGTTTATCAAATTTTTCGAACAACGAGCAAAATCGGGACAGGCCCGCACGCGATTCGCGCCCCTCACTGGCGACTCGCGTACGACTCTGAAACCCGCGCTCCTTTTTAGATTTTTTCGTTCATTTTTATTATTTATTCTACGAAACGATTTCTAAAATTTACATCTTTTCTAAAACTATTCCGAGTATTTGATATCGATTTCATAATCGATTATCGAATATAACGAATATCGAAAATATTAAATCGAGTACGAATTATGCAATATTCGTACGCGGTTTAATAAAAGCATCGATTTTCAGAAAATCGATCCCGAAACAGGCCGGGGCGCGAGTCGCGCGCACCCCGGGCGAGTCGCGGGCAATGCTGGAAACGCGACCCGTTTTCTTTTTTTTATTATTTTTTGAACATCGTTTTTTATACAAAACAGCGTCTTTTTAACAATATTTTTCAGATTTCGATTAATATTTATTTTTCTCGATCTCGTATATTTATTTTCGCTATATTATTTTATCAATCGATACTAACTCGTTTGTTCATCTTGTAGCAAATTCATTCTTTTTATCGTTTGTTTTATTATACTAAAACGAATCTCATATGCTAAATTCAACTTCGACGTTAATTTTCATGCATTAAACGACTTAGCAACCCGTTCAATTCCTCACATGCTTAGGAAAACAATGTTTGCATATCATTCATCGTTCAACTAACGCGCGTATTAAAACATCATTCGATATCCTTGTAGAGGCCGCTAATGTGCGGGCGGGGTTGGGTGTTCTTAGTGAGCTTCCCAACATGTACCCTCACCCCTTACTCAGAACCGTGGTTTCCGGATGTCCGAAACCATTGGCAACGAGAGTCATTCAATAGACGATTAACCGCTCAAGTCGGCATCTGTATCGAACTGCAAAGGGACGAGCCCAATAAACTCTGACATCGGAAATGGGCCGTATTTTGTACACGGCCCACTACGACATAGAGTGGGCTCGAACGGTTCCGAATAACCATAAAATTCGGTGGCGACTCCAACTTCGATTTAAATTTCCATTTGACCATCTCATGGAGATTCATTCGCCTCCCCAAACGCGCACGTGGCCGCGTCGGGGTGGACCTATGTCATGTCCACACAAGGATTTACTAAACCTCAAACATCTATATCCTTTCACGGGGTTCACTGAGATGGAAATCGGTCTAGCCAAAGAATCTCAAGAGAAAGATGGTAGAGTAGAAGAATTAACAAGGATTCACCAAGCGGATGAAGAAGAGAATATAAAAGAGAAGAAGTAGAAGAAGTAGAGGAAGGAAAAAAAGAGTCGATGATAATATATTACTAAGTTCTTGAACCAGAGGAGAATCTTCGGGCCTCCAGAGTTCACGCGGGATCCAAATGGCTTACTTCATCTTCGTGTAAAGGAACGAGCACGCAAGTATTGGGTCGCTCCATCTCGATCTACTGCGACATCATGGAACAGGAATCTACTCTTGATCATCTATCCTGTAGCTTAAGTAAACTGAACCGGAGCTAAAAGTCACCATCGACATCTTTCTTGGAGCACCAAGTTGTCCACTCGAGTCAGCAGGTGTTGAGAGTTCTAAGCAGGTCTTGTCCCGATCTGGAGCAGCATCCTATCATTATCTTGTTCATTCGTCTTCTTCCCAGAAAAGCAACAAATATTCAATGCTAATCATTGAGTTCAAGAACAGGTAATCTTAACAGTTAAGTTCTTATTTGTTTCTACCCATCTCTAATAATATTTTTATTTACTGTTTAAATAATTTACTGGTATTTTCCCTAATTTCAGGTGTAAGCGTTGGGAGCAGTGATGCTCTGATACCAACTGTAATCCCCTAGAAAATCTAACGCGATACAGTGGCGGAATCACTGTAGAGTTGGGATTAAAACACGCTGTAACTATGTCTTAGAAAAATTAAAATGGTAAAGTCAAAAAATAGGCCTTAAATAAAATGGCCAAAATTTAAAACAATCCACAAAAGGGGTTTGAACAATCAATAAGACATAATTATTAAAAATAAATAAGCAGGATCTACACTGCTCGCTAGCCCACACCCGGAACATGTATACCTGCCATGTTAAAACATAACAGCCACAATCAGTGGGGAGCAACGTCAACGTTCTCTCAACCGTATAACAGGATTTTAAAAACTGTAATTACTACTATAGAAAAAAAAATAGTAAAAAGAAAACAGTAAAACATTATAATGAAAATAAGATTTCAGTGAAAACTTCACGTATCGAAATAAGTTAATAAAAATGAGTTTTCCGGAGAAAACATAAAATATTTGCCAACCTGCAAATCAAAATTATATCGATAATAACAAAAATATTCAGAATGGCGTTATGGATAGGATTAATGTAGAATCTAGACTTTCACTAAGACAATACTAAACTAGCTTCGAGAACTTAGTAAAAACAAATCAGACTTCGGTCTCTAACTAGGCAACTCAACTATAACAGGACTGCGTGCAGCGAGGTCCTGGCTTAAGTAATGTACACCCCTCCTGGACACCAACCGTAATCCAGTTCAACCCGACGGCGACTTACACGATGCGATATCTAAGTTTAAGGTCAAAATATACACACTCCTGAAAACAAACCATGCTCAGTTCAACGACCAATGTGTCTCAACATAGACACACCAGCTTCTTAGTTGATGGCAAAACGTACATCCCAGACAATATTACTCTAAACCCACAATTTTCCTTATTCCATAACTCGAAAACAATCCATTATCGATATTTAAAAGATGTATTCAATACAAACAATAGGAGAACAAAAGAAAAGGAATCACTTTTCAAAAGAGGAAACTTTCTATTTTAGGTAACTTCTATGACATACATATATTGTCAAAAAGAAAATATAAAAATATACATGCAATCACATAAATAAAATCATGCAATACCGAGTAACAACGACGTTACCTTCAATCCAAATCCGAGTCTACGATAAATTCGTCGGCTTCGGAGTCGACCAAGAATCCTAAATCACATGACATACATGGTACAAAATTACCATGAGAAAACTAAAAGAATCAAGGTAAATAACAATCGGAAATAACATCGATTATTACCTTAACGAAGGGGAAAGAAAGACGATAATTTAGAAGGCGAAAATAGGACGATCAAAGCTTGATTATGGACGAAAATAGTTGCTGAAAATGGGTAGGAACACCAGTCAAAAAGAGGGTGAAAGAAAAGGTTTTTGCTAAAATAAAATGGAAGAATGAATAAAGAGAAAATGTGAAGAGATATGGAATGAATGGTAACTTAAAAATTGATGAAAACTAGGTACATTCACCTCAAAATATTCAGCCAAGAGTGAATGTGAGAGGAGTGTGAAGAGTTTGTATTAATCCACCAAAATGAATGAAAAAAGTAATAAATATCTAATGTTTAACATAATAAAATGAAGTGTATAAAAAAAATGTAGTAGGGGTGAGCCAAAGGGGGTCACGGTCCAAAATGTGGGAAAATATCCCAAAATAATTTGTAAGTTGATAAAAAGAAAATCGTAAAATTGTTAAAGGTATTTCAAAGCAATTCGAGTAAACCTCACGTTAGAAAATAATTATTTACAAAACTTCGTAATAAAATCATTAAAGGCTAAATTTTCGTAAATAAAAAAAATATTTTGCGGACATGACATAGGTCCACCCCGACGCGGCGACGCACGGGTTTGGGGAGGCGATAGAATTTCCATATGAGATGGATCGAATAGAATTTTAAATCGAAGTAGGAGTCGCCACCGAATTTTGTGGTTATTCGGAACCATTCGAACCCACTCTATGTCGTAGTGGGCCATATTTAAAACATGGCCCATTTCCGATGTCAGAGTTTATCGGGTTCGTCCCTTAGCATTTCGATACCGATGCCGACTTGCGCGGTTAATCGTATATTGAATGACTCCCGTTGCCAATGGATTCGGACATCTGGAAAACATGGTTCTGAGTAAGGGGTGAGGGTACGTGTTAGGAAGCTCATTGAGAACACCCAACCCCGCCCGCACTTAGCGGCCTTTACTAAGATATCGTTCGGTTTTGTGTGCACGCGTTAGTTCGACGATTGAATGATATGCAGAGATTATTTTCCTAAGACATGTGAGGAAAATAAATGAATGGGTTGCTAGTCGTTTAATGCATATTAAACTAATAACGTCAAAGTTATTTTAGCATGTGAATTCGTTTTAGTCTAATAAAACGATAAAAACAAAATATGAGAATAAATTGCTACAAACACGAGAAAACGAGTTAGTAACGATTGAATAATAATATAGTAAATAAATATACGAGACCGAGAAAATAAATATTAACCGAAATCTGAAAAATATTGTTGAAACGCTGTTTTGTATATAAAAAACGAAGCTCGAAAAATAATAGAAAAAACGAAAAAGGCGCACATCGGCAGCCGGCCGCGCGACTCGCCCGGGACGCCGGCGGGTCGCGTGGTAGCCTGTTTTTCGGAAACGGTTTTTCGGAAATTTTTTATTAAATCGCGTACGAATATTGCATAATTCGTACTCGACTTAATATTCTCGATATTCGTTATATTCGATAGTTGACTACGAAATTAATATCGAATATTTGGAATAGTTTTAGAAAAGATATAAATTTTAGAAATCGTATCGTAGAATAAATAATAATAAACGAACAAAAAACTAAAAAAAGGTCTCGGGTTTCAGGCCCGTGCACGAGTCGCCTGGGCATGGCGCGACTCGCGTGCGGGTCTGCCCGTTTTTATTATTTTTGTCGAAAACCGTTAAATTTTATAAATCGCGTACAAATATGGATTAATTTATACCCGATTCATATTTTCGATATTCGTCGTATTCGATATTCGATTATGAAATCGATATCGAATAGTCGGAATGATTTTAGAAAAGGTTTTGGAAAAAGCTTGTTTTGAACGAAAAGGTTTTTTAAAAAAAGATTTTGAACGAAAAAAGATGTAACGATTTTTAAAATCGTCGAAATCTTAATATAATTCTTTTCGATACAATATTCGATTATAGAAAATCGATATCATATTTTTAAGAATGTTTGATATACGAAAATAGTTCTTAATAATATTGATATTAGAAAATAAAAAAGACCGACGAAAGACCCATAAAAAAACGAGAAGAAGAGAAGAGAAGAAGGAGAAACGGGTTTGATTTACACCCTCAACCTACATGCTTTGCTTCGACTTGGGAGCGTCGAGAAAGTGGCTTAGACTTGGGAGCGTCGAGATGATGAGGATGAGTTTAGGGTGTCGGTTTGGGTGGTTGGACGGACGTCGGGTTTTGGCCGGATGATGGTGCGGTTTCGTCGGTACTTCGAGGCTTCGGAAAGGTGTCGGGATTTGCTAGCTATCGAGGATATATGTAAACCGTGTTATAAGACTGTTTTTATCGGTGTGATGTGATGTTGTGATGTGATTTTTCGGGTGTTTTTCGATGATCTAAAGTGTTGGATGGGAGGTCCTATTTATAGGAATTCCCGACCTTGGCTTAGGAGAGTTTGAATACCGCTTAGGATAGGAAACGTAGGAATTTGAGAAGCATGAGAATTCCGCTTTCTTGGCAAGGAAGAAAGGGTATCTCGGCTGGTTGGGGTTGTGTTGGCCGAGTATTTGGTACTCGGTCAATGTCTGATTCGGTTTCCGGATAGAATTCGTACTTGAGGTCGAATTCTACCTTTAACGGAATTGTTTAATGGTTTAATGAATCTGAAATTTTGTAGGAATTTGGGTAGGAATCAACCGTGTGAGTGTCACGGCTGACTCACATGTCTCGGGAAAATCTTTGACCGGGTTTTGACTCGGTCGCTAAAAGACGGTTTTAACCCTGGTGCCAGATTCGGCCCAAATTAGTGTTATTTGACTCGAAACGACCCACTGAGCCTGGATTTGAGGTTGGTTTTATGAAATTTGTACTCCTTAAAAGTCTAAACCAAATGTCCATGATTACGAGCCCATATCCGAGTTCGTCAAAGCATGTTTACGTCCAATCATCATCGGGTGTTTGGCGGGAACTACTATAGACACCTGGCGGTCAAAATGTGGGTGTCTACAGAGCCCCCACTTTGACTGAGGCCTGGACAAGGCAAAAGTCAGAGTAGCCACCAGGTCAATCAAGGATTAAAACCTGGCAGACTTCCGATCGGGTCATTTAGAGTCCATTAGACCTGCGTGAAGGGCTCGCCATCCATAAGATAGAAATCATACCTGGGTTGATGCTGATAATGTCGTGGGGGCTTGCCTTGGAAGCCGTGGGTATACCTGTTTACAGGTACATCCTGTCTTAGAATTGCGCGGGAGCTTGCCTTGGAAGCTATGGGTATATCTGTTTACAGATATAAAATGTCGCCTGGACTTTCCACTGGGGAATTTTTCTTAGAATTTTCCGGGAGTCTTGGGTGTACCTATATGCTGATACATAACAAATTGCATGTAACATTTAGGCGAAACACCGACTCATGCTGGGGAAGAAATGATGAATTTTTTGAAAATTTTTGAAAAGAAGAATGCTGAATTTTTTTTGGAAATTTGGAAATAAGGATGCTTGGGATGACTTTGATTCCTAATCGGATTCTGACACGGATTCCTGGAATTCCCTGGTTAGGCCTGTATGCCTAGATGAAGCAGGGGAAGTGGTATTAAAGTCCTATTCCTGTGATGACTAGGAAAAGGGATATTCTCTATTATAAATAGAGGGCCTTGGCTTCTTATTTTTCATATTCCCATCCGAATATTTTTATCTTGAAATCCCTTAGACTTTTAGGATAAATAAAAGAAATTATTCTTGTAATGGGTATCGATCATTTGACCGCGATGCTTCATGCGTGGGCCCAGGATTTTCGAGATGAAGATAAAGTTCAGCTAACTCAAATGGGAATTGTGGCTTTATTCCCACTTCAGCGACTTAAGGTAGATTCGTATTTTCTTGATGCTTGCTTAGCCTTTTGGGATACTACCTACCATGTTTTTGCATTTTCTCGAGGAGAAATGTGTCTCCTTCCTGAAGAAATTGCAGCCATAGGCGGTTGGTGCCCTAATGTTCGTCCGGCTATTCCCCCATTTTATTCTGACCCAAGGAGGAGGTTGAGGGATTTTCTAGGCCTGTCGCACGCTGAGACAACCCGTATGGTGAAGGGAGATTCAGTTTCCCTATTTGACTTGGCTGATAAATTCATAGACCCAGTTGGTTAAAGAATTACTTCTACCCATAGGCGTAGGGCTTTTGCCTTTTGTATGCTGCATAGATATGCCTTTGAGGGTCGGATGGATGCTGACTCATGCTTAGGTGAGATCAGGCTAATCAGCATAGTTGACCAAATGGAGACAGGTCACAGCCCGGCTTGGCTGATAACTGGGGAAATTATTATGGGCCTTGACGCTAGAAAACTCGACCCGGATCGACAACTGACAGGGAGTATCCGTCTTCTGCAGGTATTTAACCGTTTTCGAATAATTGCCGGATTTCTCGATTTTGCGATAATCTCGAATTTTTTCGGATTTTTTTTTTCGGAATTTTCAATTTTTCCGGATTTTTCGGAATTTTTATTTTTCCGAAAATTTTGATTTTCTTTGAATTTTTCGAATATTTCCAATTTTTACGAAAATTTTGATTTTTTGATTTTTCCGATTTTTCGAATTTTTTGATTTTTGGGTTTTCGAAAATTTTTGCAGATCTGGTTATCCGAGCGTCTGTCGATCATAGAGCCCCCGGTGAACATATCCAGATATCGTAGCTGTCAGATTGGTTCAAGGTCTCGCCGAATAAGATCAAGTCATCACATAACTCAAAAATATTGGGATGAAGAGCTAACGTTCCATGGTGGGCCTTTGATCAGATGGAATGTCATCTGGTGGTTCCTTTCAAGGCTGACGGGGTTAGCTAGGAGGGACAAGGCCCGTTATCTGGTGATCTTGTCTTTGGACTGGACTGTCCGTATCTACCCGGACCGTATTATAGACAGTCCGGTTCGTTTCAGCAGATCCATGAGACTGAGGCAATTATTAGCGTTTCGATCCAATTGACGGGTGCTATGTGTGACACGTGGCTACAACGATGGTTCACCCGTGTCATATGGACTATACCTTGTCCTTGTCAGACCACTTGGGTTTCTGAATCCTACCGAAAATGGACTTCTGAGGAATCCCAGGAGACCCGTAAAACTTTGAAGACTGAAGAAGCTCTTGACTTGGCCCGCCGAGAATCGGCCAAAGACAACGGGCGGTTCTTCGAGGAGACTCCAACTACCTTTGCTGAGCCGGGGTCGGGTTCTAAGTCAAAAACTAAGACTCAGACTAAAGAGACCGGTGCTAGTGATTTAGAGAAAAGACTTGGACCAAGGCTAGTGGTCCAAGACAGGCTAGGCCCGCGCGATAACGAGGTGACCGGGGAGTCGAGTTTGAAGAAACGAGCCCGGGTTAAGGAGTTTCCCTTGGTGATTAGGGAGCGTTCACCTCCACGTCGACGCCGGTGGATGGAAAAGGAGGCTAAGGGCAAAGAAAAGGGAAAAATGCCCTAGTTTTTTTATTATTTGAGTATTAGTATTATTTATTTTGTGCTGATTTTTTTTTTTTTGATTGATTTTTTTTGAAATAAATAAGAAAGGTTTATTAAAGAACCGTTCCTGTTTTTTTTTTTGCAGTGGTTGTGCCCTTTTGAGGGGCTGCCTACGTATCCACAATAAATGGAATCAAACCAAACGTAGTTCAGACTGAATTTGCAATTTCGAAATACATCAAGACTATTGGTTCAAGATGTTTGTAACAGTAGAATAAATAATTCTAGCTTTAGACTTGTCTTAAAAAGTTTGAAAAAAAGATGGTTTTAATAAACTTTTGCAGATGACATTGAGAGAGGTGGGTTAAGGGTAGTAGCGCTTCAGCTGGTCCAGGTTAGTTGGGTTGACAAACTCATTCCCGTCCAGATCCGTTAGCATTACCGCTCCACCTGATAGAATCTTCTTTACCAGATATGGCCCAGCCCAGTTAGGTTTGAATTTTCCTCTTGGGTCTACTGGCAATAAAGCTCGAACTGACTTGAGAACCAAATCTCCTTCTTTGATGTTTCTGGGCCTTACCCTTTTGTTGAAAGCCCGTTGGATTCTCTTTTGATAGATTTGAATATTATTGAGGGCACGAGATCGTCGTTCGTCTAAAAGGACTAGCGAGTCATATCGTGCTCGAACCCAATCAGCTTCTGGTACTTGACTCTCAAGTAGGATTCTGAATGATGGTACTTCTAACTCAACGGGTTGGACTGCTTCCATGCCGTATGTAAGGTAATACGGTGTTGCCCCGGTCGCAGTACGTATCGAGGTCCGATATCCCCAAAGTGCAAATGGTATTTTGTCGGGACAGTCTCGGTAATTATCGACCATCTTTTTGAGTATGGTGACAATTGTTTTATTAGCCGCTTCTACCGCTCCATTGGTTTGGGGTCGGTAAGGTGAAGACGTATGCCTTTGAATTTTGTATTTGGTCAGCAAGGCTGCTGTTTCGTCTTGAAAATGGGTCCCGTGGTCACTAATGAATTCATGAGGAATCCCATACCGGCATATTATCTTATTTTGAATGAATTTGGCAACGTGCCTGGCGTTGAGGATACGGTAGGATTCAGCTTCGACCCATTTGGTGAAATAGTCGATTGCTACCAAAATGAAGCAGTGTCCTCCGGTTCCCGAGGGGTTTATCTTCCCAATTATGTCGATTCCTCATGTTGAAAATGGCCATGGTGATGTCATGGTGTATAGCAAGGATGGTGGCATATGTTGTACATTGGCAAAAATTTGACAATTACCAGATCATCTTCTGAATATCAAAATCAGTTATTATGCAGTCCCATAGACCGGACATCTAAATAATCCTTGTCAGGATTTATCGATCGGTTTGCCAAGAACTTTATACAATTCTGAACAAACATTTAAATAATCCTTGTTGGGATCTCAAGAGAAAGTTCAAATCAAAACCCTTAAGAGTCTTATCCGCAAAAGTGTTAATTAACCCCCTTAACTTTGGGCAATTGTGAGATTAAACCTCATAGGTTTCGAATGTTGTAATTAGGCCCCATAACTTTGAGTAGAAGTGAAATTCGATTAAATTTTTATTCTCAACATAAATTATATCATTATATCATGTTATATATAGACTCAATGTACACTGAATAATTATTAATATTATAAAAGCAATTAAATAATTTATTAACATTATTTTTAGAAGTTTTTTAAATAATTTTAATATACTCCATAATTTATACATCCTCCGAGTTTTAGTGTTCTTCCCCTTTCTTTTGGGGAGGAAAATAAGTAGGGTTTATTATATTAATAAAAAGAGATGAAGTGAATTGAAAAGGAGAGAAGGATATTATATTAATTGAATGAGAAAAAAGTGAATTGTTAAAGAGGAAAGAGAAATTTATTATATTAATTAATGAGAGGTAATTCGTGTAGTATAAACAGAGTAGTGGGGGTAGGATAGGTGAAAAAAGGTTTCCTTAAATAGAAAGAGGGAAGAAGATCAAACGCTACCCAATAAGGAAAGATAGAAGAACACTAAAACTCGGAGAGAGTATAATCTTTGAGATTAATGTTACAAATTTTCGATTTTATGTAATTCTTTCAAAACAAAATTCCGAAATATATAAAAATTGCATACATTTTATAAATATATAATTATTTTTAACTTATGTTGAGAAAATGTATAAATAAATGGAACAAAGGAAAAAATCAAGGATATGTTTGAGAATGGTTTATGGAATGGCTCTTGTACTCAGTACTCGATCTCCAGGGCTTACGAGATGCTTCGTGCTCGTGTCCCGAAGGTTCCTTGGAGTCGGCTAGTTTAGAGTGGTTGGAGTCTTCCGAAACACAGCTTTATTTTCTGGCTTGTGTTTAGGGGGGGTCTAAACACGAGATTGAAACTTTTGAGGTTTGGTGTGGCAGATTCAGACCTTTGTTACTTTTGTGATGCGCAGGCTGAGACTATTGAACATCTTTTCTTTGGATGTTGCTGGAGCTTGCGGATTATTGATATTTTGAGTGATTGGACGAGGAAGCGGATTCCGAGTTCCAGAAGCTTGGCTTGGGCGACAAAATTAAGGGGTTCTAATTGCAATGTAATGTTCTCCTGGCTGTGATTAATGCGACTATTTATCACATATGGAGGCAACGGAATGTGTGCCGAATAGAAGGTTTAGTTCAGCAGCTGGAGAATATTGTCAAGTTAATTAAATTGGATGTTAGAAGTAGAGTTATGTGTAAGATCAAATATCCGATAAGTGCTAAAGACGCTCGATGGCTGCATAACATGATGTAGTCATACCACTGTAAACTTTCACACATATATATACATACTTACCCTTTACCAAAGAAAAATGAAGTTTTTGTTTTTAATGTGCAATTTTAATTGAAAAAATAAAAAACCTGGATTGAATTTCACTCTTATCCAAAGTTATGGGGCTTAATTACTACAATTGAAACTAAAGGTGGTTAATCTCATAACTGATCAAAGTTAGGGGTTAATCACTACTTTCACGTAGTCCTATCGTTGACTTTGAATCGGTTCAAGAACTTCACAAGAACCCTGAACAATACAAATGCGGACTTTAATCGGTTCAATTAATTTTCAAGAACTTCACAAGGACCCTGAACAGTCCAAATGCGGACATTAATCGATTCCATCAATTTTCAAAGTAGATCAAATCAGAACCCTTAACAAGTCTTATACTTGACTTTCAATCGGTTCAAGAACATTATGAGAACCCTGAACAATCCAAATTCGGATTTAAATCGATTCCGCCAACAAAGTTCAAATCAAAACCCATAACAAGTCTTATCCTTGACTTTCAATCGGTTCAAGAACATTACGAGAACCCTGAACAATCCAAATTCGGATTTAAATTAGTTCCGCCAACCAAGTTCAAATCAGAACTCTTAACAAGTTTTATCCATAACTTTAAATCAGTTCGAGAACTTTACAAGAACCCTGAACAGTCTGAATTGGGATTTTAAATCGGTTCAATCAATTTTTCAAGCAGTGTAAACGGGAACCCTGATCAAGTTTGGATATATACTTTTAAAAGGTTCCAAAACATCACATTATTGGGAACACCGAACAGCCCAAATTTGGACTTTGAATCGGTTCCATATATTTTCGAAGCAATCAGAGCCCTGAACAGTGTGAACCTGGAGATTTAATCGTCTCCACCAAATTGATTCCCTGAACAGTCTGACAAGGTCGACTTCGAAACGGTTAGAGAACATTATACAATTCTGAGAAGAAAGACAACATTATGATCATTCTCGAAATCCCCAGCGAACCCCCATACAGGAGAAACCTCCACGCAGCGCAACTCATTAAGCAAAACAAAAATCCCCAGCGGTACCAATCAACTCAAACAAAGCTACTTATATACCGAATTCGAATATCTACACCTAGGAAAAGCATGAGAGGCGAACCCATTCCCCAGGAAGTACAAGTTCACGCAACCAATTAAACTATATCCCCAGCAGAGAACCCTTCATCAACACAATAAATGAGCAAAAGCGGAACACGAAGCAAAAGCACCACAGATACAATTCATGACAGCCACCCAAAAGGAAATTTACACAATTCAAGACAGCCACCCAAAATGGACTAAATCAGAACCAAGCCGTCCGAGAAGGACTTATTACAAGGGGTTTATCTCACCAAACTTCAGTTACTCAAAGGTAGACTCAAGCATGGGGTCCACTTCCAGCAATTATGACAAGGCCAGGGGTAGTCAGATCTATTCCAAAGAAATTAATTATGTAAAGGCCAAGAATGGACATGGTCCGTTCCAAAGAGTACAACTAACCAAAGACCAGGGATAGATAGGATTTATCCCAAAGAATACAATCATGTCAAGACCAGAGACTGACTTAAGCATGGGCCAATCTCAAAGATTCAACCAATTATGCACAGGCCAGGGGCAGACTCAAGCATGGGGTCTATTCAAAAGATCAAGATACAAGACAACTACAGAAACTACTCAAATCAAACCAAAAGTAAGCAAATCCGGATCAAAAATACAATAGTAATCGCAAGTGCAGAGGTCATGTATGATTTCTAGCCTTGGCTAACGAGCCCTAACACGTAGTCTAACTGACTTAAAACGACCCGAGCGGATAGCCACCGGGTTGTAATCCTCGATTGGCCTGGGTGGCTCTTTGACTTTCGCCTTGTCCAAGCCTCAATCAAAGTGGAAGCTTCTGTAAATACCTGGATTTGTACATGGTGACTACCGGACCGTCCAACAAACACCCGATGATGATCGGACTGTAATGCGACACGATATTACGATTTTGACGGTTTTCAGATGATTTTTCTATAGAATGGATCAATTAATTACTCAGAAAAATTAATTCAACATCGAAAAGGTCTTAGTCGAGTCGTTCCGGTCGCGTCAACACTAATTATATACAATTGCTACTTCGGGACCCCGAATTGGTCCCGAAATTTAAAGTCAAACCCAAGCCATCAAGTCAAACTAGAGTACCAACCTCTCAAAACCGACCTCAAATCCAGACTCACTGAGTCGTTTCCAATAAAATAAAGCTACTTTGAGACAAAACTGCCTCAGAGGAAAAATCGTCTTTTATCGACCAAGTCAAACCCGATCAAAGTCGAAAACCCGAAACAGGCCAAAATGTCAAGAAGCGTCCAAATGCATTATCAAATCAAAGTCAATTGTATCTAATCATACCTAAAATAACACGGATATCAATGCCGCATTTTGAGCAACTTCCTTGTTACGCGAATTCAACCGCAAGCCTTCCCGCGCCTCATAACTAAACTGCGAGAGCTCCAGTGCCTAAGTCTTGAGGCGCAAGGCCGCCCATGCTCGAACTAAGATTTCATATTCTAGGTTTCGGCGACCAAGCACATTTTCAAATCTCTTCAAATCCTATATATACCCCCTTCCCTCCGCTCATATAAAACAACAACGAAGAACACAACTCTTCCAAGCTTTCCCGAGTTCCTATTCGACGAAAGAAAAGAAGAGCACACAACTTCGACGTTCAAAGACTTCCCGAATTTATTAACTCCTTGGTCCGCGAACAATCGTTTCCTTTGAGTTCTCCCGGGTTCATAATTCGTACGAGACCGACAAGGGCTTCGAAAAACAAAGAAACCTCATTCTTTGAAGTCTAATCTTTTCTCGAACACACTACTCGAAACTTCGCTACCGCACACCACGGTATTCAAGACAATAGGGTTGAATTAAGCTGGTTCCTATCGGAGACATATCAAGCGTTCCTACGCTCCACGACATAGCCTACGCCGAACGGTCGTCACTAGGTTGTCTTTCTATCCACACTTTATCGCTTTCTTTTACATCAGGGTTGAGCTAGGCGGGTACACTCCATCCAAATTGCTCAAACATGTCGCCCGATGAGGATTCATAATCCGTCCAATCAACACGTACACTTGCAATTCCCGTTCTAGGTATAGTGTACACCCGAGCTCCTATTTGGTTCCATCGCAGTGCATGTCCCACCGAAACCCTAGACCAATCTGTCTAAAATACGCAACGTCTACAACTTCAACCCAAAAATACTAAAACAACTAAATCCAAGTAATCTTTATAGATCTGTTCTTTATCGTCTCCACATCGTATTTCATTTAGTGTACATTCTAAGGGTGCAATCCTCCTAACATGATTTACTTATGTTCTCGAACATTTACTGTCTTCCTTGTATGATTTACCGCTTTTATGACCGTAATCGCAAGCTAAATCACCTATCCGGAAGCTAAAATGCAAACAACCCACACTAATCAAAACAAACAGTGGTCTAGTCCCACATTAGTCCAGACGCTCGTTTTGTCTATCAGATCGCAAAGTGGTGTGCGCCTGAATACTGAACCGCAAGGCTTGACGCATCTCTACTAACGCTATACAGACGCACTTTAAGCAGAATACCAGGTATGGTATATCACGAGATCCGACTAATATCCGTATTATTAGGGGTGAGCAAAACCGGATATCCGATCCGGTTTTGTAAACCGTATCGGATATCCATATTTAAAAATAAAAAAAATTCCGATTCGTATCCGATCTGGTTTTTTTCGTATACACGAAAACCGGATATCCGGTATCCAGTTTTTACATTTTCTTCTGATTGGGGTCGGCCGCCTGTCGAGTAGCCGCCTGCTAGGCAAGCCCTGAGACGGTCCCTGTCAAAGAGTTGAAAGATCAGCCCCTAGCGAGAAATTAAAGCAAGAAGCATAAAACGCTAAGGGTGGCCGTCAGCTGCTGGGAGCATAGGCCAACCCAGCCTGTCGGGACTTGGCAGCCCCCTGCCAGAAGACTGTCTGCCCTGGGAAAATCCCTGGCCAACAGGGCCAGAACCCCCAGGGGCCCTCTCGTCATTTTGCCTAAGGTAATTAGGAATGGATGGATGAGAAGCCGCCACTTGTCACTTCTCTATCCAACCATTCCTCTCCCACTTCTCTCTCTTGTGGGAAGGTATAAATACCTCCCCATTTCCCACATGAGAGGGGTTGGATTTTCTCTCTCTAGACTCTTACTCCTAAAAACGCCGCCTAGTTCCTCACGAGCTAGGTTCGTAAAGGCTTTTCACGGACTGACTTAGGCATCGGAGAGGGTTTCCTCGGACAACCTCCGAGGCCCTGTGCGTTCATTGTGCAGGGAGCAGGCCATTTCCGCCGGGAAGGTCCGATCCAGGGAGTGAGAGAAAGGGGAGACCAAGGGAAATCAAAACGATCAATTGTTCACCATTAACCCGATTGTACAACCCGGATCCTAGACCGGGTGAATTGTTTCCGTGACCGGAACAATTTGGCGCCGTCTGTGGGGAACTTACGGTTCTGCTCACGAGTTACCCACTAAAATCAACCACTCATAATCACAAAATTAAACACAAACATGCCAGAAATCGTTGATGCCAGTACATGAGCGGGTCCGACGGTCCCACCGGTGACCCCCCTGTACGGTATGCCGCAGTCGGAAAGGGTTCCTCCTGCCACGATCCTAGGGGTGGGGGGAACCAATCCCCTCGGTGGATCTAACACTGCTGTGACACCTGAGTTGGGGGCACGCCCGGGACGCGCTCTCAATCTGACCCCAGCTCAGATGGCACAGGCGGCCGCGTTCTTCTCTGCGATGCTGAATCAGGAGTTCACACCTGAGGACTTGGTAGGCAGGGTCGCATCGGCCCCCAGGCAACCGTCCCCAGTCAGCAGGGACGAGGCCGGGGGCACGAGGCGGACCGCCGCCAGAAATGCTCAGAGAAAAGCAAGAAGAACAGCTCAAATGTACACGCATATGCAAAGGCGCATTACTACTGGCAATCCAGAGCCACCTGTCCAGCAGGCGTTCTCCATTCACACAACAGAGTCGGCGTCTGGAGGACAGGGAGGCTTATCTCAAGGATTACAGGAGCGCATGAGGCCCAGGGAGCCTGTGTCAAAACGCTTGGGAGAGAAGCCAGGCGGAGTTTTCTCCAGGCTAACACCAGCGGCCAAGGAGCAGTCGGCCCCCGGCTTATCCCAAAGCCTGCAATTCCGGCTCAACCGGGGGCAACCGCTCGAGTCCAGGTACCATCAGGGTGAAAACCTCTGCCACTCTCAGAGGAAGAGGCCCAGACAGATCTCCCCGGAAACAGAGGATGAGGCAGCAAGCAGGCCACCACCAAGGCACCGCTCCCCCAGTGCGAGGAAACCGACCCATAAACAATGGGATTCTCACGGTAACCAGTCTGGGGAAAGCAGGTCACGACTGGTGGGCAGGCCCACAAAAACCCCACTGCACCCTGAGGTACAAGAGTACCCCATTCCAAAAATTAAAATGCCCACCATCAAATTTGACGAGACGACAGACCCTGAAGACCACCTGGCAGCCTTTGAGAGCCACATGGGCATGTATGACGTAGATGATGCCATCTGGTGCAAAGTTTTCCCTACCACCCTGGTGGGGCTCGCGCAGGGGTGGTTCAGAGACCTCCGCCAGGGGTCAGTCAGGTTCTTCATAGAGTTGGCTGAAATTTTCCTCGAACAGTATGCCGAAAATAAGAGAAGACGCCTTACCCGTTTCGATCTCATGACCCTGAAGCAGAAAAAGGGTGAGAGTGTGAGAGAATACATGAGAAGGTTTGATCTATCCTACCAACAGGTCAGGGAGATCGATGATTCCACTGCCGCCTACGCCCTGACAATCTCCCTACTTCCAGGGGAAATGAAAAACCAGATGATCAGGGCCCAGCCTGAAACCTTGGCCATGGCCAGGAAGATTGCGGAAGGGTTCATTCTGCAAGAGGAGTTCCACGGCCTGACGGATACCCCTGCAGGCCAAACAAAGCCTCAAGGGGGACCGCAGGGTGGAAGGGGCAGAAGTGAGCCAGGCAAGCAAAGGGAAGAGGGAGACACTCCCAAGAAGGAGCGCCCAGTCTACCAACCCAGATTCGACAGCTACACTGCTCTGAACAAATCCAGGGCGGAAATCTTCGAGCTGGAAAAAGAAACTGCTAAATGGAACCGCCCGAACAAACCTCGCAGCCCAAAAGGAGACCCCAAGAAATTCTGCACTTTCCACGACTGTATAGGCCATACCACCGAAGAATGCCGTCACCTGAAGGACGAAATTGAGAAATTAATCAGGAACGGATGGTTGGCCAACTACGCAGCTAAGAATAAGTCTCAGAAGGAAGTGTCTGAGAAACCCGAGGGGTCAGTGCAAAACCGTATGGTGATCCATGTAATTTCAGGGGGCACTGAAGGCCAGCTCAGTTGAAGAGGCCAAAAAAGACAAATGCGCGAGCTGAGGAACCAGATCTGCTATGCTGAGAAAGCAGGGAGTCCAAGGGGAGTGACATTAAGCATCACCCCTGATGATGCAGGACGCGTAATATACCCGCACAGTGACCCTTTGGTGCTGTCCCTAGAGATCAGCAACCATATTGTGCGAAGGTGTATGGTGGACACAGGCGCGTACACAAATCTATTGTACAAGGACGCCTTCGAAAAAATGGGCCTGGAAAAAAGGCACCTGCGACCTGCTCCCGGATCGCTGTATGGATTCAGTGGGGCAGGCGTGCTGCCCATGGGAGTCATCGACTTGCCTGTAACCTTCGGGGAAGGCCCTACAGCCAGGAATGTCAGGGCAACCTTTGTTGTTGTGGACGCGAGATCTGCCTACAACGCCCTGATTGGCAGGGCCACTCTGGACGAAATCGAAGCGGCCATCTCCATCAGGGCTCTCACCATCGCGTATGTCACTGACTTCGGGCTGGAAGGAAAGGTACGTGGGAACCAGGAGTCAGCCAGACAATGCTACTCCGTGGCCCTGCAAGAGCACGAGAGAGACAGAAATGGAAAAAGAAAAGCTGACAGTTCCCCCTGTAGAGAAGGCGAAGTCCCAGTCGAGCACCCGACGCCCGACCGCCTGGAACCAGGGGGCGAAAGTATGCTGGTGGACTTAGAGCCAGGAAGACAGGTCCTAGTAGGAGCAGGCCTAGAGGAATCCTACCAGGCCGAGCTGGTCAAACTACTGAGGGAGAACAAAGACGTATTCGCCTATTCTGCAGACGAGATGCCCGGCGTTGATCCATCATGCATCGTTCACAAGCTGAATGTAAGCATGGATGCTCGCCCTGTAAAACAGAAGAAACGAAACATGTCTGCGGAAAAAGACGCAGCAATCAAGGAAGAAATTGACAAACTCTTGAAAGCAGACTTTATTGAAGTCTGCGACTACCCAGAATGGCTGGCAAATGTTGTCATGGTCAAAAAATCGTCAGGCGCATGGAGAATGTGCGTCGACTTTACAAACCTGAACAAGGCCTGTCCAAAAGACTGTTATCCGCTCCCCCGAATCGATCAACTAGTGGACGCCACCAGTGGCTATACCATGCTGAGCTTCCTAGACGCCTTTTCAGGGTATCATCAAGTATACTTGTGGCAGCCGGACAGGGTGAAGTGTGCGTTCATCACTAGTTCGGGCACCTACATGTACAAGATGATGCCCTTCGGGCTCAAAAATGCAGGGGCTACGTACCATCGGTTGGTTGATAAAGTGTTTGAGAAACAAAAAGGCAGAAACATCGAGGCTTACGTTGATGACGCCATCGTGAAAAGCAGGGAAGACAGAGAACACCTGATAGACTTGCAGGAAACCTTCTGCTCCCTGCGCGCCTACAAAATGAAACTTAATCCGAAAAAGTGTACATTTGGAGTCCGCTCCGGCAAATTCCTGGGTTTCTTGGTCAGTTCTCGGGGGATAGACGCCAACCCTGAAAAAATTCAGGCAGTTCTAGACCTTCCTGAGCCCAAAACCATTAGAGACATCTAGCGCCTGACGGGCCGAATGGCCGCCTTAGCACGATTCGTCGCCCGATCAGCAGACAAGGCCACTCCTTTCTTCAAGATACTGAAGGGGAACAAACAGTTCAAGTGGGAGAGCGAGCAGAAAGAGGCCTTTGAGCAATTGAAGGACCATCTTAAAAGGCTCCCTACCCTGGCAAGACCAGTAGCAGGAGAAAAACTTTTCCTCTATATTGCAGTGACCAATATAACTGTCAGCGCAGTCATCCTACGAGAAGAGGCAGGCGCCCAGCAACCTATATACTTTGTAAGTCATGCGCTGGGGGCAGCTGAGAAGAATTATCCGATGGTTGAAAAAGCCGCCTACGCGGTCATAGTTGCTGCAAGGAAGCTCAGACCTTACTTTGACGCGCATCCAGTCGTAGTCCTCACCGACCAACCCCTGGAGAAGGTGTTGGAAAAATTTGAAAAATCAGGGAGATTGTTGAAGTGGGCAATTGAGCTGAGTGGGCTAGGTATATCTTACCAGCCGAGAACAGCCATCAAGGCCCAAGCTTTGGCAGACTTTTTGGCTGAGTGCTCCCATTCAGGGGAGGAAGAAGCCCCTGCCCAGGAATGGATCGTGCATACTGACGGATCCTCGACAGCCAATGGCGCAGGCGCAGGCGTCGTACTAACCAGCCCAGAAGGGACTAACTTTGAGCATGCTCTCAGATTTGTTTTCCCAGCATCAAACAATGAAGCAGAGTACGAAGCAGTACTCGCAGGCGTCAAGCTAGCTAAAGCCGCAGGAGCAGAACGAATTGTCCTGGCGACAGACTCCCAGCTCATCGCCAACCAAATCAATGGAGAATACGAAGCAAGAGACCAAGCAATGGCCACATACCTGGAGATGGTGAAGGGAGAGTTGTCCGGCCTAAAATCATATGAGGTCAAACAAATCCCCCGATCCCAGAACAACAGAGCAGATGCCCTGTCAAAACTGGCAAGCTCTAGTCTGCGGGACATCCGGAGATCAGTATGGGTCGACGTTTTACACGAGAAGTCTACTAACCCCTGTCAAACGATTAATACCGTGGAAGAGGAACTGGAAAGCTGGATGACTCCCTTCGCCAGTACAAGAGGCATGGTATCTTACCATCAGACTCGTTACAAAAGAGGAAGATACAGGCTAAAGCAGCCTGGTTCATACTCATTAATGAAGAACTTTACAAAAAATCTTTTACTTATCCCCTGCTTAAATGTTTACGGGCGGATCAGGCCGCTGAGGTATTAGATGATATCCACTCAGGGATTTGTGGATATCACATTGGTGGGAGATCGCTGGCCCACAAGGCCCTCAGGGCAGGCTACTACTGGCCTACAATGCTGGCAGATGCCAAGAGCCTGACCCAGAAATGCAGAAAATGCCAACTCTTTGCCCCATCGATCCATGCCCCGGCCCAGGAGCTCAGGCCAATCCTATCTCCCATCCCCTTTGCTCAATGGGGGATGGACATTCTAGGACCCTTCACGATGGCCTCAGGGGGCAGAAAATTCTTGATTGTCGCCATAGACTACTTCACCAAGTGGGTGGAGGTCGAAGCAGTGCCCAACATCACCGAGCCGGCGGTTAGGAAGGTGATCTGGCGAAATATCATCACCAGGTTCGGTCTACCAAAGATGTTGGTATTTGACCACGGCAGGCAGTTCGATAATGATCCGCTGAGAATCTGGCTGGAAAGCCACAACATCTCAGTCGCCTACTCAGCTGTCTGTCATCCTCAAACCAATGGACAGGCAGAAGCAGCCAACAAACAAATCCTGAACGGCCTGAAGAAAATGGTGGATGACTGCAAAGGTAGGTGGGCTGACGAACTCCCCAGTATACTCTGGTCAATTCGAACTACCAGAAAGAAGTCTACAGGCCAGACCCCATTTGGTCTGGTATATGGAGCAGAGGCATTATTGCCAATTGAGACAAGAGTCCCCTCTCTGCGCTCCCTGCAGTACAACCAGGCTGAAAACGAAGCTGCAATGGTCGAAGCCTTGGACCTGGTGAACGAGTTAAGGGAAGAAGCCAGTACCAACATCGCTGCCTACCAGCAGCGAATGAGGAAAGCTTTCAACAGCAAGGTACGACAGAGGAATTTCCAGACGGGCGAGCTGGTTCTGAGAAAGACGCAGGCGGTTGGGAAGTCAAGAGAACATGGAAAGCTGAGTGCCAATTGGGAGGGCCCATACCAAGTAACTCAGGTTCTGGGACCAGGCACGTACAAAATAGCCAACCTGGAGGGACAAGAACTACATGCTCACTGGAATGCAGACACACTAAAGAAATATTACGTCTGAACAAGAATACAGGCAGTTTTTACTTTTACTAAAAAAGGCGGAGGACGGTCAAAAATGTCGACGGCTCCGACCATCCCAATGTCAAAAAAAAAAGAACTTTTAAGAAGAAATGAGAAGATACAGATTTATACTCGTTGCATGTTCACTCGCGTCTTTCACATACAAACGAGCAGGGGGCAATAGGGGGAGGCCCCCCTGTTGCCGAAATTCGGAAAAGAGAACCCCCCAACGCAAATCAGAGGCCACCCTGCCTACCCCTGGGCAAGCAGGGGACAGGCCGTACTAACAAGGACTGGGGGAAGCCCCCCCAACCTTGTATAAAAAACGCAAAAGCTACCCTGCTCACCTCTGGGCGAGCAGGGGGCAGGCCCCCTGGACTTTGAACGAAAAGCCAGGGACAGGCCAGGCTAACAAGGACTGGGGGCAGGCCCCCCAACCTTGTATAAAAAACGCAAAAGCTACCCTGCTTACCTCTGGGCAAGCAGGGGGCAGGCCCCCTGGACTTTGAACGAAAAGCCAGGGACAGGCCAGGCTAACAAGGACTGGGGGCAGGCCCCCCAACCTTGTATAAAAAACGCAAAAGCTACCCTGCTCACCTCTGGGCGAGCAGGGGGCAGGCCCCCTGGACTTTGAACGAAAAGACAGGGACAGGCCAGTCTAACAAGGACTGGGGGCAAGCCCCCCAACCTTGTATAAAAAACGCAAGAGCCACCCTGCTTACCTCTAGGCAGGCAGGGGGCAGGCCCCCTGGACTTTGAACGAAAAGCCAGGGATAGGCCAGTCTAACAAGAACTGGGGGCAGGCCTCCCAACCTTGTATAAAAAACGCAAAAGCCGCCCCGCTTACCCCTGGGCAGGCAGGGCGCGGCCCTCTGGACTTTTGATCAAAAACCAGGGGCATGCTATGGCAGGCGATTAAACAAATAAGAAAAGAATCCCTGAATTTTAAAACAGTTTGCCATAAAAAGAAGAAAGAAATATCCCACAGAACAAGACCCACGAAGAGTGGAAAGGTCTTTACAAAGTCAGAGAAAAAACCGAGTAGCAAAATATTACAGAATAGCCATAAACACTGGCTCAGTACGAGAAGATAAAAGCTTTCGTAAAAGAGAAGGGGCGTCACGCAGCATCCTGGTGAGCGTTGGCGTCTGCCTCAGGCTGCCTGGTCGCCCGGGCTTCATTCTTAGCGGAATAGAGGCTCCGGAAGGCGTCCTCATCAAAAGTAGGGAACATCTCCCCTATCACCTCCATCACCAATTCCAGAGAGGAGTTGGCGCCGCTCACGAAGCTGGCACCCACCGCTTCCTCAGTCTCCGCAGCCAGGGTCTCTTTCTCTTTCGTCCATTCCCCCTTAGCCTGTTCAAAAGCCGACTTGGCCTTTGACAGCTGCTCCTCCAGGTCAGTCACTCTCCCCTTCAAGTGCCCCATCTCGGCCAAAGATAGATTGGCTCGGTCCAACGACTGTCGGCTCTCCTTCAGATCGGCCTCTAGCTTGGAAACCTCCTTCACAGCCATTTCCCCCTGCAGCCTCCATTGATCAGCCTGCTTCTTGGCCACCTCCAACTCCCCCTCTTGCCTTGTCATTTTATCTTTCAAAGAACTTATCAAGGAGACATCCCTTTCTATCATGGCCAGGCGGTCGGGAGGAGGGGCCCCAGGAGTAACTTTCAGCTCCTCATCACTCAGGCGGCTGAGAGCCGCCAGCTCCGCAGAGGCCAGCATAACCTTGGAGGTACGCTGGATATATTGAAGCACTTGATGAGAAGTGGAAGTCACCATCTTTGTAAGACGGTCGGCCAAGACAGCTCCGGAGTCAGAAAGCAGGCCTGATACATCCACACTATCACCAGCCGTGTAGTGGAACTCTACATTTTCCTCTGGGAAGGGAGTGCTAGAGGGCTCACGTGCAGGGCGTTTCGCCTCAGGGGTAGAGACATCCGCCTCCAGGTCCACCACGTCATCACTAGGGGGCTCCCTCTCCCTTTTCCTCCTCGATTCCAAGGGAACACTTTCCCCAGTCCCCTCGAAGTCTCCAGGCTGTGTTTCCTGCGAGATCCGAGGGCCAGCCGGAGAGGCGCCCTGTTTTTGACTGGGGGAAGGAGTAGCTCCTGAAGTAACCTCCGCTTCCCCTTCATGAATGCTGGGGGTAGGAGTCGCCGGCTTCGACGAGGGCAGCCGGGGTGGGAGAGGTAATCTTCCACCAGCGGCAAAATCTTTCACGAGCTTCATAAGGGCTTTACTTCCTTTCCGAAAATTTGTAGGAAGGGGGGACGCTTTGAAAGAACGTGCAACTCCTCGCTCAAGCCTAGCCTTCTGACCTGCTTCTTGGTCCAACGCCAAGTGTAGGAATCTGCAGGAAAAGAAAGGCGGTCATCTAAAAGGCAGGGAGAAATAAAATCCCTGGAAAATCGTGACAACAAGAAAACCCTAGAACTACCTTCAAGGCCAGGAATCAGGCCCACGGGAAGCAAGTACTCGTCTGTCGTGATGAGCTCCGCATGAGGGAGCCAGAAAACAGGGCCAAAGTTCCCATGTTTATCCGCCACAATCTCAAACTTTTTTATCAAAATCTTCTCCTTCTCGCTCAGCCTGACTTCCAGAGCCTTCCCCCCAACGCGAGGGTGATACTCCTCACGCGTCTCCATGCGGGTATGGACATGGTTCCTAAAATGTCTAGGAATTTTCCACCCTGACGCACTATGGACATATATAAAATTATTTTTCCAGTCTTTGAGGCTGCTCATGGCCGGCCAGACCAAGGCGTACTTCTTCTGTCTCAGCAGAGACCAGTAACCAGGGGAGCCATCCCCCCCCAGATGAAGACACCATTTGGAGGCCAACCATAAAGCGAAGGGCGTCAATATAAGGCCCCTCGCCATGGAAAAGACAAGTCCAGGTGTAGGCCACTAATGCTCTAATGGCCGTTGCAGTCAGCTGGGCGATAGCAACGTTCATCCTCCTAAAAGTTTCCTCCAGGAAGGGATGGAACGGGAATCGCAGGCCGAATTCTAGGGCCTTATGGTAGACGGCTACACACCCTTCTGGGGGACAGCACACTGTGTCTCTTTCCCCAGGGACTACCACTGTGTACCCCTCCCCAAAATTATAAAATTGTTCAATGGCCTTAGCCGCGTTACACTCCAAGATCAGATCCCTATTCTTAGCCTCAGGATAGGTCTGTAAGGGAACCACATATTTTTCTTTGTCCAAGAAGTAGGTCCTCCCTCTCTCCCTACGGATAAGGGGGCCGGCGACCCTGGCAGGGTCCACCTCCAGGGCCTCGTCATCAGAATCAATCACATCAAAGGGAGCTGGCTCGGGTGACTCAGCACCCTCTCCCCTGTGGTGATCGTCTTCCTCCCTGGGGTCAACCCCGGAGGAAGAAGCAACGTCATGACGGCTACCGACGCCGCTAGTTCTCCCGAGCAAAGAATCAAGGGAAAGGGGATGGACTCGCGACATATAGGCTATGGAAGGGAAGAAAAGAGGCGAGAGATTCGAAAGTTCTAACCTAAGGACGCCGGTGAAGTTGCTGGAGACAGCGACAAGAAGTGTTCCTTGCTCCTCAAAAAGAAAACGCTCGGCCAATGAAGGAAATTCGAGAAGTGTTATGGGGTGTAAAGTATCAAGAAGAGTAAAAGAAGAGAATGGAGGAAGAGAAGGGTTTATATAAAGCCCAAAGAAGTTCGAAAGGCGAATCCCCTGACAAAACCCTCGAGGATCGTCCACGTGTCACATACTGAACACCAATTGCTCACCTTTTTCAAAAAAGAGCCTCGATAAACGGAAACGTCAGAGAGAAAGGTCAATCAACGACCTCATTCAAAAAATAATAATAATAATAATAATAACTCATATTAAAAATTCAAATACACAAAATATTCATTTCATTAAAACCTTACAAAGGAAAGCTACATCGTAGGACGGATATGAAAGAAAAATACATAAGGCACACAAAATTCCGGCCTGACAGAAATCAAAAGCTCTGCCACGCAGGCCTAGTCATCCCCCAAATCTGGGGAATAATCCCCAGGGCTGCCTGGACTCCCGAGAGCCGAACCCCAGTCCCAACTTGGGGAACCCTGAAAAGGGTCATCAGAGGCCCCGTCTCCATCCCTGTCGCTCAGGCAGCCAAGACCCTCGCTGTCATCAGAGTCATGGCTGCTGTCTTCCCAGTCCCTTCCAAAGGGAACAGCTCGGGACTCGTCGCAGGTGCGACAGCCTGTCTTCTTCACAGGCGAAGAGGGACCCGACGCCAAGGAGGAATCGGTGTCAGAGTTGGGGCCAAATTGTTCAGGGTGCAGCCATGGAAAGCACTCATGGCATCCCCTATCATAACAGCCCCCTCCCTGGGAGCAGCGCCTAAACCTAGGCGCAACAGGAGGCGAGGACCTCCTAGGGCGTTTGCCCATCCTAACGGAGGCCTTCTGACTCCTCCGGCGGAAGTGAAGTCGTGAACAGCGACTCCGGCGAACGGCTAAATAAGCGGCCCGAGCATATCGGAGCCTCCAAAACCCTCTAAAGATGAAGGTAACATGTCTGACTCCACGGCGGATTACGCTTTTCTTGATCCAAGCCATGTTTAAGACAAAGAAAATGGAAAGATTGAAGATGGGTTGAAACACAAATGATAAAGGAAACTGAGGATTTTATACAAAAGAAAGCGCGGCATTAATGAATGCTCCAACCACCCTGGGAGGAGAGCCACCAATCAGGAACTCTTCACGGTTCCCCAAAATCCGCCCAGAAGAGAAGTGCAATCATTACAAAAGCACTCTCACCTCTTTGCATACCTGACATGAGCAGTGCAAAGTCCCTTGGGAAGGTGCGAAACATTAAATGCTGCAACAGACATGGAAGTCAACCTCCCACCAAGCAAGGGTCGCCAGCAGAAGGAAAGCTTTACTCCCCCTCTGCTAACGAGGGCCAATTGATTGGGGTCGGCCGCCTGTCGAGTAGCCGCCTGCTAGGCAAGCCCTGAGACAGTCCCTGTCAAAGAGTTGAAAGATCAGCCCCTAGCGAGAAATTAAAGCAAGAAGCATAAAACGCTAAGGGTGGCCGTCAGCTGCTGGGAGCATAGGCCAACCCAGCCTGTCGGGACTTGGCAGCCCCCTGCCAGAAGACTGTCTGCCCTGGAAAAATCCCTGGCCAACAGGGCCAGAACCCCCAGGGGCCCTCTCGTCATTTTGCCTAAGGTAATTAGGAATGGATGGATGAGAAGCCGCCACTTGTCACTTCTCTATCCAACCATTCCTCTCCCACTTCTCTCTCTTGTGGGAAGGTATAAATACCTCCCCATTTCCCACATGAGAGGGGTTGGATTTTCTCTCTCTAGACTCTTACTCCTAAAAACGCCGCCTAGTTCCTCACGAGCTAGGTTCGTAAAGGCTTTTCACGGACTGACTTAGGCATCGGAGAGGGTTTCCTCGGACAACCTCCGAGGCCCTGTGCGTTCATTGTGCAGGGAGCAGGCCATTTCCGCCGAGAAGGTCCGATCCAGGGAGTGAGAGAAAGGGGAGACCAAGGGAAATCAAAACGATCAATTGTTCACCATTAACCCGATTGTACAACCCGGATCCTAGACCGGGTGAATTGTTTCCGTGACCGGAACATCTTCTATTATTTTTAAACTATTTTTCTTTTTTAATTATGAGTATTTAATTGATTTTTAAGCAACGATACATTTTATATAAATTAATATAAAAAAATACATTAAAAAACTAAAAAAACATGGTACATACGTTTCATTACATAATATTATAAGTTTACTAATAGTTTTGTTTTTTAGCTTTGAGAATAATTCTTTATTATATAATTCATATTAGGATTATATTTTTCATTTTTTTTATTGTTTTTTGAAAACTAGATCGGAAACCGGATATCCGGTTTCAACTTCCCCCGATACGTATCCGCTACGGTTTTAAGGAAAACCGTATCGTATATCCGATTATTCGTATCGGATATCCGGAAATTTGTATAATTGAAAGCATATACCGTATCGTATACATATAATAAAATCGTATCGTATATTTTTGCTCACCCCTACGTATTATCATGGTAAAACATACTTGGTAATACGTATAACAAATACTCGTAGTATTCTCTACACTCCTACGTGCACCTTAAGATGGCTTGCCTGTCATATGAAATCGCATGCAAAGAATGTAAAAACACTTACTTCGACAGCAACATACTTGCTCCTAAACCATCTGACAAAGCAAAGGCATAGGGTTAAAATGATTGGTTGTTACAGTTTTACACCACAATAGAACGAGATACATCCGACATCGATTGATTAGTAAAGGCCGCATGTCCGGGCGGGATTGGGTGTCGATTGTCAAAAAATAATTTGCTTCATAATATGTACCCTCACCCCTTACTCAAAATCTACGGTTTCCGAATGTCCGAAACCATTGGTAACGAGAGTCATTCCAGACATGGAGTGCTTATGGGTACAAGTCTTTATCTTTAGGTCCCCAGGACACTCAGCTTTGAGCCTACCACGGATTAAAGTTGACTTGAACGATGTCTGAACCCCCATAATTGTTCGGTGGCGACTCCACATCGTATTGCGAATTCGGGTCCACAAAACGGTCGTCAGACCTAATGATCTGGCCTTTAAACATTTACAACCACAACTCGATCGATTTCAACGGAAACATAGATTCACCCATACATCTATCTAATACAACCCACGAATCGTCAATCAAATCGAGGTCCAACACTTCGCCCCGAATGCAGGATCGGACCGGCCCCTCCGCGGTCTGTGTGGGTAGCCGCAGCGGTTACGCGCGGGTGCGCGTGTGCGGGAGGCAGCGTCCACACGCGCTCGAGTTCTATCCTCTGGTCAATGCGTAACGCAATACTTAGATGATCAGAGTCTGTCCAATCATTCGATTTACAGTTTCTGTCTGCGTTTCTATTTAACGAATCCGTTATAGTTAACGTTTACCGTTTCTAATTCGATATTATTATTGCTTGACGTACTGTGAATTCTGGGTTGTATTCCGCCCGTGTAACTTGTAATTTACTTTCGAGTTATTTACTTCCATTGCTTGGCATCTACTGTCTTCAAATGAACATCAGATGCTAAAACAAATTCGACAATAAAAATCGAGATGCATTAAACGACGTAGTGAACATACAATTCGCATGTTTAGCATAAAACAATGTTTGTCATAATATTTCAATATCTTACTAATGCGCGTACAAGAACACCAATCGATATCTTACTAATATGCGGGCGGGATTGGATGCCCTTCGTGGGCTTCCCAGCACGTACATTCACCCTTACTCAGAATTTGCGGTTTCTAGATGCTCGAAACCATTGGTCACGAGAGTCATTCGATACACAATATTTGATATACTCGACATCGGTATCGTGATACGAAAGGACGAACCCCACAAGCTCTAGTACTAAGGCGAACCCTACTTGGTACTCGGTACGTCTAAGTATAGAGTGGGTTCGAACGGGTCCAAACTCCCATAAAGTTTGGTGGCGACTCCATTATGATTTAAATTTCAATTCGAGAATCAATCTCCACGAGAACATCGCCTACCAAAACTCACACCTGACCGCGCCAGGCGTGGACCTAAGTCATGTCCACAATTTGGTGACTCCAATACCTGATGTACAACTTGTCATCAGGGTCTTCAGGGTGAGACTCGAAAAGATATCGATTGGTTACAAAAGCACACGTTTTATTCATGATGGTTCATGCTTAACCCCAATTTTACCCGGGCCGGTTACTCGTAACCAATGTCCTACTATACCGCGATGTATTCCAAATTGGTTACGTCAAGGTGTTCATGGCTGATTCTTATTGGTTTTGCGGCATATTCTTATGCAAATTGCTAAGGGAGTCTGTCCCGATTATCGGAAAGGCTATGCGCACTGGTATAGACCCTATGTAGACCGACCGAGACTTAGTATAAAGCATACATACGGTCGTCATAATGCCTGTTTGACTTCTTGTTGGTTGGTCTCCGTGTCATTTTCAAAAACGTCATTTCGAAAATGCATCTTTTCAAAATATCCAACTTTCAAAAACCCAAAATGTTGCCGAAATTTAGACTTAGGTTTTAACTCAAAATAATCCTATTTTCTAGCCGGCATGCTGCCCATTTCAATATTCAAATTTCTTCTAAAATGAAGTTTTGACTTCTTACGGTCCTGTCGGAATGCGGCCAATTTCAAAACTCAGGGTTGTCCTCCAAATTTTCAAAATCCAATCATTTTCAAAACCTTTCCGATTCTAGGGCCTGTCATAATCTGTGTGTCTGGTCTTACCTAGGTCGTCAAAGGTCAATAGCGTCAGAACTATGTTGATCTTATATCACGAGTTTCTCCTTTATCCTCGTCTACGTTGTCCATGAAGGCACGACCGAACTACGTAGTGCATACCCCCACGAAGGAAAGTCCGTCTAGACACTCGAGTCCAAAGTCTGGAGAAATATCATGTGACCCTTCCTTCGAGTAGGACGCGGCCCACATGAACCGCTTCTTAAGGGAGTCCCACCTTACGTCACCCGTTAGTGGAGTCTTATTTGAGTTGGTTCTTATCTTCCTTGCTCGGGTTGTTTTGATTCCGGGATCCGTGTTTGAAGTTCCTAATTGCGTGATATCTTTCCAGAAAGGCCGCCCTTTACTAGGTTAAGGATGGAGCAAACCTTGAACAAGCTGAAAACTGTGATGGAGACCATGGTCGGCAAGCAGACTGAGGTTGAAAACCAGCTAGTAGCCATAAGAGCCGATCAGGCGACTACAAATGCTCGACTAGCTATTGTTGAACAAAGGGTCCCCGATTCTGAGCTTATGAACACTAGGCCCACGGCTGAACTAATCAGCACGGTGCATAGATTGGAGGAGCAGATCCATACCTCCAAGGGTAACAACATTCATGCTGAAAACTCACGGGTCTATACCCCAGTAAATGAACAACTGCCTGAAAACTTGAACCTCACGGGGTTGCCCATGTTCGAAGGGATCGAGGACACTCTGCTTCACATTAGGGCTTTCAAAGAATTCATAGCCATCAAGGGGGTCAAGTCAAACATATTCGTAAACCTGTTCGCGGCATCCCTCGAGAAACACTCTAGGTCTTAATACTACAAGCTCAACCCTAAGAAATACCCAACTTGGGATGATGTATCCATTGAGTTTGCTCGGAACTATGCTGACAATACCGAGATCCAAACCACTATACGAACCTTGGATCTCATGGCCCAAGAGCCCAAAAAAGGGTTCACAAAATATTTTCAGTGCTGGAGGGCTGAAAGTGTCAAGCTGGTCGATAAGCCCAATGAGAAAACTCTGGTAGAAACATTCGTGAAGAACCTCTCCTACCTTCCTACCGGGTCCATCTTCGGTACGCTACAATACCCAACTTCAGCACCCTCACTGAAATGGGTATGAGGATCGAAAATAACCTGAGGCTAGAGGGTCTAACCAAAACTTCTAGTAAGGGTTACCAAGGGGCCTCCTCCAAGGCCAAGACTTCAGCCGCCTCTCGCGGCATATTTGATGAAGTTTATCTACTAGACGCCCCATCTAAAAGGAATGCCCTACAATAGGTGTTTACTGACATAGGTACATATATGCTTACGCCTTACAAAGGCTTTCTTCTAAAGGCCTAATCCGATCTGTTATCCCAACTGCGAACCCTCCCGCTGATAGGCGTCTCAAAAACTGGGATGCACAAGCCTATAGCAAATTTCATAGGGGAAACGGGCATGATATCGAGAAGTGTTGGAAAATAAAACACCTTATCCAGGATCTGATCGAAAGCGGTAAAATCCCTCTACCCGGAGATAAGTCGAACAATAAGGATAATCCATTCAGCTACTATGCCATCTTTTCCAGGGAGGTGATCGATTGTTCTCATTTCATCTGTCTTTACATCTCACAAGTAAATGGAGTTTGGTTTGAAGACCAAGATGATGTATACCTTGTCAAAGGGGAAACGATCCCCAACACCAGTGAGGAAATCCGGAGGGCTAGGTCAAAAGCCCTAGCCAGCAATCACCTCACCCGATCAAGGCGTCCTTACCAAGCTACTAGCTCTAGGGATACTCCTACTCCGGTAACTGTCACTGACCAGCTCAGGACAAAAACCGTGCCCGAGGAGCCCGCTGCTGACATGCTCTCGTGAAACAGCTAAAGAAAACCCAAGTTGACCTCACTATATGACAACTCTTGGCCAGCTCACAAGATCATCGAGAGGCCCTTACTAAGGCTCTCGATCAAATATAGATCAGTTTGGCCGCTACTTCTACTGAAATAGTAGCCACCGTCATGCCCTACCTCAAGGGCAAATCTAAAGAAGAAGGTCCACTGATTACCTTCTCTGAGGCAGACTTACCTCCGTTTGGGGCCTCTCACAAACTAGCTTTGTATATCTCGGTTATGTTGCGGGAAGTATCTTCCCATGACCTTGATAGATGACGGGTCTGCCGTCAATGTCTTACCCCTGAGGACTGTCAAATCCCTCGTATTACTGAGGCCAAATATATTCCAACTGCTCAAATCATTCAGGCTTTTGATGGAAGTTCAAAGACGGTAGACGGTGTCGTCAAGTTGACTATTATAACGGGCCCCATCGACAAAGAACTGGAATTCCAGGTGATTGATGTCACCTCTTCCTTTAATTTGATCTTTGGGCGTCCGTGGATCCATGCCGCTAAAGTAGTATCCACCACCTTACACCGGAAAATCAAGCTGCCTTTAGGTGATGGCATTGTCACCATAGAGGCAACACCAATAATCATGGCTAACTGTAATGCCACAATTCATCCCGGTACAGACCTTTAGGGTTCGATTTTGTGGGAATAGTCGAAGAAGATTTCTTTTTCAGACCATATTTCACTACCAACATCGATACAATGCTATAAAACCTGGGATATTTTCCCGGGGCTACCTTCAAGCCATATCTTTCAGCTGAGAAGATAATTGAGGTCCTAAAACATGAAGACTTACATCTAGGCCCAAGGTATGGTTCAACCCCGAGCACCATTGTTCGCGTAAGCATCGAAAAAGCATTCGACCTCATAAAGGGCATCAACTTGAGACCTTATAGCCCAAAGCAAAGAAATTATTTCGTCAAGCCAGTATTTGGGGCTATCCAAGTGGGTTTCCATCTCTCTACTATGCACTCCGGGACCAAACTGGCCCGAGATTGCAACTATATACCCGATATCGTGCTTACCCTCCTCCAGTCTGAACCAAAAGTTAACACCGAGGATTTTGAGCCCGCATTGGGGCTATTATTTGAAGAAGACAACAAGGTCATCCCAACTCTAAAGGAAGATATGGTTAATCTCATCCTCCACAGCAACAGGTTCGATCCGACCAAATACGGAGCCACCTAATCATAATTAAAACATCAAATTGAAACACGGACAACTTCTAAAAAGTTGACGATAACTTCTTCGAGTGTCCATATGATAAAAATATCATGTTGAAATGATAATGTAATTGATACACGAATACTTACTTGCGTCGGTTTTCAAACTTCCATTTCCTTATATCTTCCTTATATCAGATTATTTCAGCCAAAGGAATTAAACTGAACAACGTAGACTCAGACAGCCTACATTACATAAAAAATCGTCATAAACTAACATCAGAATATGAAAAACGGAGATCAGGGATCAAATTGCACACAACCATCCTACATAGCATGCAAACCAAATTTGTACACTAACAGTGTAAATTGTTCAAAACAGTCTAAATTACCATAGTTTCATATTCTAAAAAGCATGTGTAATTTAATACATGAAAAATCATATGCTTTTTTCCAACACAAATTCTTTCGAGAGACGGTCTCTCAATAACTTATTGAGAGACCACTCTTCAATACCACTCTATGTCTTATTCGTACCCTTAAATGACAACTTTGTTTTGTACCTGTTTTTATAAGAAGCATACTCTCTTTATATTTGTATACTCTTTTATGATAATCTTACCTACTTCTATTAGGTTTAGTACCACTGTTACTTTCAATTGTACTTAGTCTCTCAGTAAAGTTAACGAGAGACCGTCTCTCAGGAGAACTACTCTTTTTCCAAATCCCTTAAAAAGTTCCAAAAATATTAGTTAAGATACCGACAACATAGCAACAAAAGTTAAAGTTCATAGAAATAGGGATAAATTTCATCCAAAGCCTCCAGTAATATTTCATAGTGGCATATCTCTTCATCATTTGCCTCATATGCTCCTTCCCCTCTCACCGTCAAGGGAACTACCAGTACGCTTTGATAGGTAACGATCATCCATCCACGAAGCAACCCAACAATGAGGACTAGAATACGGATCATCCTCCACCACCATTTGGTCCTTTCCCCTTTCAAAATCCTCGAAAACTCTCTAAAGTTTATATGCCTTCCTATAGTTCTCATAGCCACTTTTGAACTCCACCATAATAGACCGGGTGAATGTTGAAACTGTTCCAGTCACGGAAACAATTTGCCCGGTCTAGGATCCGGACAGTATAATTGATTTAATGGTGAACAACTGATTGCTTAATTCCCTTGGTCTCCCCTTCCTCTTACTCCCTGAATCGGACTTTCCCGGCGGAAAACGGCCTGCTCCCTGCACAATGAACGCACAGGGCCTCGGAGGTTGTCCGAGGAAACCCTCTCCGATGCCTAAGTCAGTCCGTGAAATGCCTTTACGAACCTAGCTCGTGAGGAACTAGGCGGCGTTTTAGGAGTAAAAGTCTAGAGAGAGAAAATCCAACCACTCTCATGTGGGAAATGGAGAGGTATTTATACCTTCCCACAAGAGAGAGAAGAGAAGGAGGAATGGTTGGATAGAGGAGTGACAAGTGGCGGCCTCTCATCCATCCATTCCCAATTACCTTAGTCAAAATGACGAGAGGGCCCCTGGGGGTCCTGACCCTGCTGGCCAAAGATTCTCCCAGGGCAGACAGTCTCCAGGCAGGGGGCTGCCAAGCTCCGACAGGCTGGGTTAGCCCGTGCCCTCGGCGGCTGACGGCTATCCTTAAGTGTCATGCTTTGTTCCAGGTCCTTGCTGGGAGGCTGGTCTTTCGATTCCCTGACGGGATCCGTCCCGGGGCCTGCCCAGCAGGCAGCTGATTGACAGGCGGCCCACCCCAATCAATTGGCCTTCGTCAGTAGGAGGGAAGCGAGGCTTCTCTTCTTCTGGCGACTCTTGCTTGGAGGGGGGTTGACTTCCATGTCTTGTTGTAGCATTTAATGCTTCGCGCCTTCCCAATGGAGCTTTGTACTGCTCCTGTCAGGAATGCAAAGAGGCGAGAGCACTTTTTGTAATGATTGTTCTTTTCTTCTGGGCGGATTTTGGGGAACCGTGAAGAGTTCCTGATTGGTGGCTCCCCTCCCAGGGTGGTTGGAGCGTTCATTAATGCGGTGTTTTCCTTGGTATAAAATCCTCAGCTTCCTTGATCATTTGTGCTTCATTCTACCTTCAATCTTTCCCTTTTCCTCATTTTGAGCATGACTTGGATCAAGAAAAGCGTAGTTCGTCGCGGGGTCAAACATGTTTCCTTCATCTTTAGAGGGTTTTGGAGGCTTAGATATGCGCGGACTGCTTATTTAGCTGTTCGTCGGAGTCGCTGTTCACGGCTTCGCCTTCGCCGGAGGGGTCGGAAGGCCTCCATTAGGATGGGCAAACGCCCTAGGAGGTCCTCTCCTCCTGCTGTGCCTAGGTTTAGGCGTTGCCCCCAGGGAGGGGGCTGTTATGATAGGGGGTGTCATGAGTGTTTTCCATGGCTGCACCCTGAACAATTCGGCCTCAATTCTGACACTGATTCCTCCCTGGAATCGGGTCCTTCTTCGCCTGTAAAGAAGACAGGCTGTCGCACTTGCGACGAGTCCCGAGCTGTCCCTTTTGGAAGGGACTGGGAAGACAGCAGCCATGACTCTGACGACAGCGAAGGTCTCGGCTGCCTGAGCGACAGGGACGAAGACGGGGCTTCAGATGACCCCTTTCAGGGTTCTCCCAGTTGGGATTGGGGTTCGGCTCTCGGGAGTCCGGGCAGTCCTGGAGATTATTCCCCAGACTTGGGAGACGACTAGGCCTGCGTGGCAGGGCCTTTGATTTCTGTCAGGCTGGAAAATTTTTGAGCCTTATGTAATTTTCTTTCATGCCCGTCCCACGATGTATCTTTCCCTTGCGGGGTTTTTCAATGAAATGAATGTTTTGCGTTTTTTTTTTTTTTTTTTTTTTTTGAATGAGGTCGTTGATTGACCTTTCTCTCTGACGTTTCCGTTTACCGAGGCTCTTTTTGAAAAAGGTGAGCAGTTGGTGTTCAGTATGTGACACGTGGACGGTCTTCGAGGGTTTTGTCAGGGGTTCCGCCTTTCGAACTTCTTTGGGCTTTTTATATAAACCCTTCTCTCCCTTCATTCTCTTCTTTTTACTCTTCTTGATACCTTTACTCCCCCTAACACTTCTTGAATCTCCTTCATTGACCGAGCGCTTTTTCTTTGAGGAGCAAGGATCACCTCTTGTCGCCGTCTCTGACAACTTCACCGGCGTTCCTTAGGTTAGAATTTTTCAAATCTTTCGCTTCTTTTCTTCCCTTCTGTAGCCTAAATGTCGCGAGTCCACCCCCTTTCCTTTGATTCTTTGCTCGGAAGAACTGGCGGCGGCGACGGTGGTCGTCGTGACGTTGCCTCTTCCTCCGGGGTTGGCCCCAGGGAGGAAGACGATCACAGGGGAGAGGGTACTGAGTCACCCGACCCAGCTCCCTTCGATGTGATTGATTCCGATGACGAGGCCCTGGAGGTGGATCCTGCCAGGGTGGCCGGTCCTCTCATCCGCAGGGAGAGAGGGAGGACCTACTTTTTGGACAAAGAAAAATACGCGATTCCCTTACAGACCTATCCCGAAGCTAAGAATAGGGATCTGATTTTGGAATGTAATGCGGCTGAGGCCATCGAGCAGTTTTATAACTTTGGGGAGGGGTACACAGTGGTGATCCCTGGGGAAAAAGACACAGTATGCTGTCCCCCAGAGGGGTGTGTAGCCGTCTTTCATAAGGCTCTAGAATTCGGCCTGCGATTCCCGTTGCATCCCTTCCTGGAAGAAACTTTCAGGAGGATGAACGTCGCCATCGCTCAGTTAACCGCAACGGCCATTAGGGCATTAGTGGCCTACACTTGGACCTGCCTGTTCCATGGCGAGGGGCCCTACATTAACGCCCTTCGCTTTATGGTTGGCCTCCAAATGGTGTCTTCATCTGGGGGGGATGGCTCCCCTGGTTATTGGTCTCTGCTGAGACAAAAAAAGTACGCCTTGGTCTGGCCGGCCATGAGCAGTCTCAAGGACTGGAAAAACAATTTCATATATGTCCACAGTGCGTCGGGGTGGAAAATTCCTAGACATTTTAGGAATCATGTCCATACCCGCATGGAGACACGTGAGGAGTATCATCCTCGTGTTGGGGGGAAGGCTCTGGAAGTCAGGCTGAGCGATAAGGAGAAGATTTTGATAAAGAAGTTTGAGATCGTGACGGATAAACATGGGAACTTTTGCCCTGTTTTCTGGCTCCCTCATGCGGAGCTCATCACGACAGACGAGTACTTGCTTCCCATGGGCCTGATTCGTGGCCTTGAAGGTAGTTCTAGGGTTTTCTTGTTGTCACGATTTTCCAGGGATTTTATTTCTCCCTGTTTTTTAAATGACCGCCTTTCCTTTCCCGCAGATTCCTACTCTTGGACCTGGACCAAGAAGCAGGTCAGAAGGTTAGGCTTGAGCGAGGAATTGCACGTTCTTTCAAAGCGTCCTTCTCTTCCACCAAATTTCAGAAAAGGAAGCAAGGCCCTCATGATGCTTGTGAAGGATTTTGCCGCTGGTCGAAGATTACCTCTCCCCCCTCGGCTGCCTTCGTCGAAGCCGGCGACTCCTACTCCCAGCGTTCATGAGCAGGGGGAAGCGGAGGTCACTTCAGGAGCCACTCCTTCCCCTGGTCAAAAGCAGGGTGCTTCTCCGGCTGGCCCTCGGATCTCGCAGGGAACGCAGCCTGGTGATTCCGAGGGGACGGAGGAGAGCGTTCCCTTGGAAACAAGGAGGAAAAGGGAGAGGGAGCCTCCTAGTGCTGATGTGGTTGATTTGGAGGCGGACGTTTCTACCCCTGATGCGAAGCGCCCTGCCCGTGAGCCCTCTAGCATTCCCTTCCAAGAGGAAAATGTGGAGTTCCACTACACGACTGGGGATAGCGTGGACGTTTCGGGCCTACTTTCTGACTCTGGGGCTGTCTTGGCCGACCGCCTCACAAAGATGGTGACTTCTACTTCTCATCAGGTGCTTCAATACATTCAACGTACTTCCAAGGTCATGTTGGCATCTGCGGAACTGGCAGCTCTCAGCCGCCTGAGTGATGAGGAGCTAACAGTTGCCCCTGGGGCTCCTCCTCCCGACCGCCTGGCCATGATAGAGAGGGACGTCTCCTTGATAAGCTCCTTGAAAGATAAAATGACAAGGCTAGAGGGGGAGTTGGAAGAGGCCAGGAAACAGGGGGAAATGGCTGTGGAGGAGGTTTCCAAGTTAGAAGCCGAACTGAAGGAGAACCGGCAATCGTTGGATCGTGCTAACATATCTCTGGCCGAGATGGGACATTTGAAGGGGAGAGTGACGGTCCTGGAGGAGCAGTTGTCGCAGGCAAAGTCGGCTTTTGACCAGGCTAAGGGGGAATGGGCGAAAGAGAAAGAGACCCTGGCTGCGGAGACTGAGGAAGCGGTGGGTGCCAGCTTTGTGAGCGGCGCCAATTCCTCTCTGGAATTGGTTATGGAGGTGATAGGGGAGATGTTCCCTACTTTTGACGAGGACGCTTTCCGGAGCCTTTACTCTGCCAAGGATGAAGCCCGGGTGACCAGGCAGCCTGAAGCAGACGCCAACGCTCGCCAGGATGCTCCGTGACGCCCCTTCTCTTTTACGAAGGCTTTTATTCTCTTGTGTTGAACCAGTGTTCATGGTTTTTCTGTAATTTTTGCTACTCGGTTTTTTCTTCAACTTTGTAGAGACCTTTCCACCCTTCATGGGTTTTGTTTGTGGAATACCTCTTTTGGCTTTATATGGCATAACTGCTTTTAAGATTTTAGGGATCTTTTTGTTGTCTGTTTGATCGCGTTTGTTATAGCCTGTCCCTGGCTCTTGTTCAGAGTCCAGGGGGCCTGCCCCCTGCCTGCCTGGAGGTAAGCAGGGTGGTTCCTTGTATTTTTCGTACAAGGTTGGGGGGCCTGCCCCCAGTCCTTGTTAGCCTAGCCTGCTCCTGGCTTTTCGTTCAAAGTCCAGGGGGCCTGCCCCCTGCCTGCCCAGAGGTAAGCAGGGTGGCTTTTGTGTCTTTTATACAAGGTTTGGGGGGCCTGCCCCCAGTCCTTGTTAGCCTGGCCTGTTCCTGGCTTTTCGTTCAAAGTCCAGGGGGCCTGCCCCCTGCCTGCCCAGAGGTAAGCAGGGTGGCTTTTTTGGTTTGCGTTGGGGGGTTCACTTTTCCCAATTTTGGCAACAGGGGGGCCTCCCCCTATTGCCCCCTGCTCGTTTGTGTGTGAGAGACGCGAGTGTGAACAGGCAACGAGTATGAATCTGTATCTTCTCATTTCTCTTAAAATTCTTTTTGACATTGGGGTGGTCGGAGCCGTCGACATTTCTGATCGTCCTCCGCCTTTTTTACTTTAGTAAAAGTGAAAACTTCCTACATTTTTTGTTCAGACGTAATATTTCTTTAGCGTGTCTGCGTTCCAGTGAGCGCTTAGCTCTTGCCCTTCTAGATTGGCTATCTTGTACGTGCCTGGACCCAAAACCTGAGTTACTTGGTATGGGCCCTCCCAATTGGCACTCAGCTTTCCATGCTCTTTTGACTTCCCAATCGCCTGCGTCTTTCTCAGAACTAACTCGCCCATCTGAAAACTCCTCTGACGGACCTTGCTGTTGAAATTTTTCCTCATTCGCTGCTGGTAGGCAGCGATGTTGGTACTGGCTTCCTCCCTTAGTTCATTCACCAGGTCTAAGGCTTCAACCATAGCAGCTTCGTTTTCAGCTTGGTCGTACTGCAGGGAACGCAGAGAGGGGATTCTTGTCTCGATTGGCAATAGAGCCTCTGCTCCATATACCAGGCCAAATGGGGTCTGGCCCGTAGACTCCTTTCTGGTAGTTCGGATGGACCAGAGTATACTGGGGAGTTCATCAGCCCACCTACCTTTGCAGTCATCCACCATTTTCTTCAGGCCGTTCACAATTTGTTTGTTGGCTGCTTCCGCCTGTCCATTGGTTTGAGGATGGCAGACAGCTGAGTAGGCGACTGAGATGTTGTGGCTTTCCAGCCAGATTCTTAGTGGGTCATTATCGAACTGCCTGCCGTGGTCAAATACCAGCATCTTTGGTACACCGAACCGGGTGATGATATTTCGCCAGATCACCTTTCGGACCGCCGGCTCAGTGATGTTGGGCACTGCTTCAGCCTCCACCCATTTGGTGAAGTAGTCTATGGCGACAATTAAGAATTTTCTGCCCCCTGTGGCCACTGTGAAGGGTCCGAGGATGTCCATCCCCCATTGAGCAAAGGGGATGGGAGATAGGATTGGCCTGAGCTCCTGGGCCGGGGCATGGATCGATGGGGCAAAGAGTTGGCATTTTCTGCATTTCTGGGTCAGGCTCTTGGCATCTGCCAGCATGGTAGGCCAGTAATAGCCTGCCCTGAGGGCTTTGTGGGCCAGCGACCTCCCGCCAATGTGATGTCCACAAATCCCTGAGTGGATATCATCCAATACCTCAACGGCTTGATCCGCCCGTAGGCATTTAAGCAGGGGATAAGTAAAGGACTTTTTGTAGAGTTCTCCATTAATGAATATGAACCAGGCTGCTTTAGCCTGTACCTTCCTCTTTTGTAATGAGTCTGTCGGTAAGATACTGTGCCTCTTGTACTGGACGAAAGGGGTCATCCAGCTTTCCAGCTCTTTTTCTACGGCATTAATCGTTTGACAGGGATCAGTAGACTTCTCGTGTAAAACGTCAACCCATACTGATCTCCGGATGTCCTGCAGACTGGAGCTTGCCAGTTTTGACAGGGCATCTGCTCTGTTGTTCTGGGATCGAGGAATTTGTTTGACCTCATATGATTTCAGGCCGGACAATTCTCCCTTTACCATCTCCAGATATGCGGCCATTGCTTGGTCTCTTGCTTCGTATTCTCCATTGATTTGGTTGGCGATGAGCTGGGAGTCTGTTGCTAAAACAATTCGTTCTGCCCCTGCGGCTTTAGCCAGCCTGACGCCTGCGAGTACTGCTTCATACTCTGCTTCATTGTTTGATGCTGGGAAAACGAACCTGAGAGCGTGCTCAAAGTCGGTCCCTTCTGGGATGGTTAGCACGACGCCTGCACCCGCGCTGTTGGCCGTCGAGGACCCGTCAGTATATACGGTCCATTCCTGGGCAGGGGCTTCCTCCTCCCCTGAGTGGGAGCACTCAGCCAAAAAGTCCGCCAAAGCTTGGGCTTTGATGGCTGTTCTTGACTGATAAGATATACCAAGCCCACTCAGCTCAATTGCCCATTTCAACAATCTCCCTGATTTTTCAAATTTTTCCAACACCTTTTCCAGGGGTTGGTCGGTGAGGACTATGACTGGATGCGCGTCAAAGTAAGGTTTGAGCTTCCTGGCTGCAATTATGACCGCGTAGGCGGCTTTTTCAACCATCGGATAATTCTTCTCAGCTGCCCCCAGCGCGTGACTCACAAAGTATATAGGTTGCTGGGTGCCTGCCTCTTCTTGTAGGATGACTGCGCTGACAGTTATATTGGTTACTGCAATGTAGAGGAAAAGTTTTTCTCCTGCTACTGGTCTTGCCAGGGTAGGGAGCCTCTTAAGATGGTCCTTCAGTTGCTCGAAGGCCTCTTTCTGCTCGCTTTCCCATTTGAACTGTTTGTTTCCTTTCAGTATTTTGAAAAAAGGAGTGGCTCTGTCTGCTGATCGGGCAATGAATCGGGCCAAGGCGGCCATTCGACCCGTCAGGCGCTGGATGTCTCTGATGGTCTTGGGCTCAGGGAGGTCTAGGACTGCCTGAATTTTTTCAGGGTTGGCATCTATACCCCGAGAACTGACCAAGAACCCTAGGAATTTTCCGGAGCGGACTCCAAACGTGCACTTTTTCGGATTTAGTTTCATTTTGTAAGCGCACAAAGAACTGAAGGTTTCCTGCAAGTCTGTCAGGTGTTCCCTGTCTTCCTTGCTTTTTACAATGGCATCGTCAACGTAAGCCTCGATGTTTCTACCTTTTTGTTTCTCAAACACTTTATCAACCAACCGCTGGTACGTGGCCCCTGCATTTTTGAGCCCGAAGGGCATCATCTTATACATGTAAGTGCCCGAACTAGTGATGAACGCACACTTCACCCTGTCCGGTTGCCACAAGTATACTTGGTGGTAGCCTGAAAAGGCGTCTAAGAAGCTTAGCATGGTGTAGCCACTGGTGGCGTCTACCAATTGATCGATCCGAGGGAGCGGATAGCAGTCTTTCGGGCAGGCCTTGTTCAGGTTTGTAAAGTCGACGCACATTCTCCATGCGCCTGACGACTTCTTGACCATAACAACATTTGCCAGCCATTCTGGGTAGTCGCAGACTTCAATAAAGTCTGCTTTCAAGAGTTTGTCAATTTCTTCCTTGATCGCTGCGTCCTTTTCTGCAGACATGTTTCGTTTTTTCTGTTTTACAGGGCGAGCATCCATGCTTACGTTCAGCTTGTGAACGATGCATGAGGGATCAACGCCGGGCATTTCGTCTGCAGAATAAGCAAATACGTCTTTGTTCTCCCTCAGTAGTCTGACCAGTTCGGCCTGGTAGGATTCCTCCAGGCCTGTTCCTACCAGGACCTGTCTTCCTGGTTCTAAGTCCACCAGCATACTTTCGCCCCCTGGTTCCAGGCGATCGGACACCGGGTGCTCGATTGGGACTTCGCCTTCCCTGCAGGGGGAGCCGTCAGCTTTTCTTTTTCCTTTTCTGTCCTTTTCGTGTTCTTGTAGGGCCACGGAGTAGCATTGTCTGGCTGACTCCTGGTCCCCACGTATTTTTCCTTCCAGCCCGAAGTCTGTGACATACGCAATGGTGAGAGCCCTGATGGAGATTGCTGCCTCGATTTCATCCAGCGTGGCCCTGCCAATCAGGGCATTATAGGCAGATCTTGCGTCCACAACAACAAAGGTTGCCCTGACATTCCTGGCTGTGGAACCTTCCCCGAAGGTTACAGGCAAGTCAATGACGCCCATGGGCAGCACGCCTGCCCCACTGAATCCATACAGCGATCCGGGAGCAGGCCGCAGGTGCCTTTTCTCCAGGCCCATTTTTTCGAAAGCATCCTTGTACAAAAGATTTGTATATGCGCCCGTGTCTACCATACATCGTCGCACAATATGGTTGCTGATCTCTAAGGACAGCACCAGAGGATCACTGTGCGGATATATCACCCGTCCTGCGTCGTCAGGGGTGATACTTAATGTCACTCCCCTTGGACTCCCTTCTTTCTCAGCGTAGCAGATCTGGTTCCTCAGCTCGCGCATTTGCCTTTTTTGGCCTCTTCGACTGAGCTGACCCTCAGTGCTCCCTGAAATTACATGGATTACCATCCGGTTCTGCACTGACCCCTCGGGTTTCTCAGACACTTCCTTCTGAGACTTGTTTTTGGCTGCGTTGTTGGCCAGCCATCCGTTCCTGATTAATTTCTCAATTTCATCCTTCAGGTGACGGCACTCTTCGGTGGTATGGCCTATACAGTCGTGGAAAGTGCAGAATTTCTTTGGGTCGCCTTTTGGGCTGCGAGGTTTGTTTGGACGGTTCCATTTGGCAGTTTCTTTTTCCAGTTCGAAGATTTCCGCCCTGGATTTGTTCAGAGCGATGTAACTATCAAATCTGGGTTGGTAGACTGGGCGTTCTTTCTTGGGAGTGTCTCCCTCCTCCTTTTGCTTACCTGGTTCACTTCTACCCCTTCCACCCTGCGGTCCCCCTTGAGATTTTGTTTGGCCTGCAGGGGTGTCCGTCAGGCCGTGGAACTCCTCCTGCAGAATGAACCCCTCAGCAATCTTTCTGGCCATGGCCAGGGTTTCCGGCTGGGCCCTGATCATCTGGTTTTTCATTTTCCCTGGAAGTAGGGAGATTGTCAGGGCGTAGGCAGCGGTGGAATCATCGATCTCCCTAACCTGCTGGTAGGATAGATCGAACCTTCTCATGTACTCTCTTACACTCTCACCCTTTTTCTGTTTCAGGGTCATGAGATCGAAACGGGTAAGGCGTCTTCTCTTATTTCCGGCATACTGTTCAAGGAAAATTTCAGCCAACTCTATGAAGAACCTGATTGACCCCTGGCGGAGGTCTCTGAACCACCCCTGCGCAAGTCCCACCAGGGTGGTAGGGAAGACTTTGCACCAGATGGCATCATCTACGTCATACATGCGCATGTGGCTCTCAAAGGCTGCCAGGTGGTCCTCAGGGTCTGTCGTTCCGTCAAATTTGATGGTGGGCATTTTGATTTTTGGAATGGGGTACTCTTGTACCTCAGGGTGCAACGGGGTTTTTGTGGGCCTGCCTACCAGTCGTGACCTGCTTTCCCCAGACTGGTTACCGTGAGATTCCCATTGTTTATGGGTCGGTTTCCTCGTACTGGGGGAGCGGTTCCTCGGTGGCGGTCTGCTAGCTGCCTCATCCTCTGTTCCCGAGGAGGCTTGCCTGGGCCTCTTCCTCTGGGAGTGGCAGAGGTTTTCACCCTGATGGTACCTGGACTCGAGCGGTTGTCCTCGGTTGAGTCTGGATTGCAGGCTTTGGGATAAGCCGGGGGCTGACTGTTCCTTGGCCGCAGGTGTTAGTCTGGAGAAAACTCCGCCTGGCCTCTCCCCTAAGCGTTTCGACACAGGCTCCCTGGGCCTCATGCGCTCCTGTAATCCTTGAGATAAGCCTCCCTGCCCTCCAGACGCCGATTCTGTCGTGTGAATAGAGAACGCCTGCTGGACAGGTGGCTCTGGTTTGCCAGTGGTAATGCGCCTCTGCACATGCGTATACATTTGGGCTGTTCTTCTTGCTTTTCTCTGAGCATTTCTGGCGGCGGTCCGCCTCGTGCCCCCGGCCTCGTCCCTGCTGACTGGGGACGGTTGCCTGGGAGCCGATGCGACCCTGCCCACCAAGTCCTCAGGCGTGAACTCCTGATCTAGCATCGCAGAGAAGAACGCGGCTGCCTGTGCCATCTGAGCTGGGGTCAGATTGAGAGCACGTCCAGGGCGTGCCCCCAGCTCGGGTGTCACAGCAGTGTTAGATCCACCGAGGGGATTGGTTCCCCCTACCCCCAGGATTGTGGCAGGAGGGACCCTCTCCGACAGCGGCATACCGTACAGGGGGGCCACTGGAGGGACCGTCGGACCCGCTCCTGTACTGGCATCCACGATTTCTGGCATGATTGTGTTTAATTTTGTGATTATGAGTGGTTGATTTTAGTGGGTAACTCGTGAGCACAACCGTAAACTCCCCACAGACGGCGCCAAATTGTTCCGGTCACGGAAACAATTTGCCCGGTCTAGGATCCGGACAGTATAATTGATTTAATGGTGAACAACTGATTGCTTAATTCCCTTGGTCTCCCCTTCCTCTTACTCCCTGAATCGGACTTTCCCGGCGGAAAACGGCCTGCTCCCTGCACAATGAACGCACAGGGCCTCGGAGGTTGTCCGAGGAAACCCTCTCCGATGCCTATGTCAGTCCGTGAAATGCCTTTACGAACCTAGCTCGTGAGGAACTAGGCGGCGTTTTAGGAGTAAAAGTCTAGAGAGAGAAAATCCAACCACTCTCATGTGGGAAATGGAGAGGTATTTATACCTTCCCACAAGAGAGAGAAGAGAAGGAGGAATAGTTGGATAGAGGAGTGACAAGTGGCGGCCTCTCATCCATCCATTCCCAATTACCTTAGGCAAAATGACGAGAGGGCCCCTGGGGGTCCTGACCCTGCTGGCCAGGGATTCTCCCAGGGCAGACAGTCTCCAGGCAGGGGGCTGCCAAGCTCCGACAGGCTGGGTTAGCCCGTGCCCTCGGCGGCTGACGGCTATCCTTAAGTGTCATGCTTTGTTCCAGGTCCTTGCTGGGAGGCTGGTCTTTCGATTCCCTGACGGGATCCGTCCCGGGGCCTGCCCAGCAGGCAGCTGATTGACAGGCGGCCCACCCCAATCAGAAACATTGTTAATCTTGACCCATTTCAGATGAATATGTTCCACAGGATACCCTAAACAAATAAGCCATTCACGGAGGATTCTTGAACTTTTCCCTACAACTCTGTTATCAACAATGTTGAATGGAAGATTGTCTAAAACACATTTTGTTGGGTACATGAGTTCGACAGTCATTTTTTTTAGAAATTATCAGATAGAGAAAGTTATTTATCTCTATCTCAGCCTTGACCCATCTATTTAAATGCAAGTAAGCCAATAGTTCAGATAATTATAAAGGATGCATGTTCACTACATTCAATTACAAACATCACATATCAATTTAGGGTATTATTGTGTCTAAATAGTTCCAGAATTTATATGGCCACATTGTAAACATAATGATAATCTCTCATTAATGCTACTCGATTACATATATGAAGCCACCGCACATTTGAAATTATTACTGAATCTTAAGTGTTGCGTGTTAAAGGATCAAAGACTTACTTACCCTGTTATAATTACTGCTTATACTTCCAACATCGTCATTATTATAGTGTGAGAGGAAATGGTAGGGAGAAATATTGTTTTGGATTGTATATGAGAGAAATAGAGATATGTGTTCTTATGTACAAAAATGGTGCAGTAGGCTATTCATCAACGTTTTATTCCGTAGATTGGACAAAGAATACTCCGTACAGTCTATCATCATTAATTTCACATCATTTCTTATCATGATAACCAAAGTGTATTTCGTAACCAATCCTATTTTTTTGTTAATGGGTTATAAGCATAATATGAGCAGGTTTTTTTTTCGGGTTTTGTTTGTCTTAATTAGTAAAGTGTAACATAATTAATTTATGTACATGAAAGTATAAAAAAATGACCTTTTTATTTCTTTGTCTATGGAATTTCAGCAGAATTAGTATTCTACTTATCGACAATTCTATTTTCCAGTGAAACCAAATGCACATCTTCAATTTTTTTTGTAAGTCAAGCATTTATGTACAGACGGATCAATTACTACATTTGAAAGTAAAAATGACATCATATGTCTAAAAAAGGCCTTAAGAGTCACTATCCTCAAATGTGACTCTCTAGACCACTGGTTCGTATAATTGAATATTATGCTTAGACATGTATATTTTAGTTTTAAATGACATGAATACTTTTTATATAAATGCTATCCTTAAACGGGTATATGTTATGACATTTATAATGCCCGATCAATATTAACAAACAAAAAAGTGTTCTATCTTTCGGATCAAATTAGATAAATTCAATTAGAATGCGACAACCCGTGAATTTTCACGGGTATTACACTAGTTATAGCATTAAAGAAGATGAAGATTCAATACAAAATCGTCAACATGAATAGATCTTTTTCTTCTAAGAAACCTCTTAAACACTAATTACAAACTAGAATGAAGCCTAATAAAAGCATAAGGAGTAATAAAATTATGTTGGGTATAATACAATGGGTCTTAATTGGGTTTTAAAACAAAGCCCACAACAATTTCATCTCATGGGACAAAACTTTGCTGTATAAGACTTCATAGGGTGAAATTTCTCCCCGCGGACTTGACGAATTTCCTGGGTGAAACATTGTCGAGCGAAACTTTGCCCGGTGGGGTGACAGTTTTACTCGGTGACTTTTTTTGGGTTAAAGGTAATTATATAAATGATCAATTGACAACTTGTACAAGAGGAACATTAGTGACTAGATAAGCTTTAAAATAAAAGACTTATCCTTGTCACTAAGATTGTTCTGTTGTCTACTGTGTATGAATCTAGTAAGCTCATTCTTAATGTTTTGAATAACAATTTCATGCCTAGAGATATTATATTCCATTCTTGCATGGTTTCTTTGCCTCTAGACGTGATAAATAACTGCATTGACAGCCCAATTTCTTATAGCTCGTTAAAGTTTAGCGCCTCTCATTCTCATTCTCCATTGATTGTTGATGCTTGCTTTTGTTCTGAAAAGTAACCAGTCTGCCACTCCTTTCAGTATTCTGTAGTTGTAGGTGCAGTTGCAGAATAAATGCTGGATGGATTCTGTTTGCTGCTCACAAAGGTAACAAATATCATCAGCTGTAAGGTTCAATTGTTTCAGTTTCTTCTTTATATTCATGGCTTTATGTTGGTGTAACTAGGATATGATCACATGCTTAGGGACTGTCCATCTATTCTAGAGTAGCCTGTGCCAGTCTGTGTCTTCTTTTTTCTCCCACATCTAGTTGTATCCTTTGGATACAGTATATCCCCTAGCCCCCTGCAAGGACCATTCATCATTATCTAGTCCTACTTTGAGCTTATCTTTTAGTTTGTAGATCTTCTTCCGATACCAACTAGTATCTTGTGGTAGGTTGTAAGTGTCCCAGGCTTTCCCTTTTATGTATACATGTTGCACCCACAGTTTGTTTGGGTTGCTGCTAATCCCCAGGTCAGTTTACCAATGGCAGCAGCATTCCAGACTCCAATTTGTTTAACCCCCCCACCCCCCAAGATACCATAGGGGTTCTCATGTACTCAGTGGAGCCATCCCACAAATAATTTTTGCATATTGCATCCACTTGTTTCATGAAAGAGCTGGGTAGTAGGAATATGGAAGCCCAGTAATTGCGAAGAGTGGCCAAAACAAACCTCACAAGAACCAGCCTCCCAGCATAACTAAGCTTTCTAGCTCCAAGTCTTATAATTCTTTCCACCACCTTTTCAACCAAAGGTTGGCATTCTTCAGGGTGAGCTAGGAAGGCTTAATGGGGACCCCCAGATACCTAAATGGCATCTTTCCTTCTTTGCAACCTGATACCAGAATGATGTCTTGTCTGATCTGATCCTTTACTTCATTAAATTAGACATTTGATTTCTCTTGGCTCATTTTGAGACCAGAAGTCTGGGAGAAAGTGGAGAAGGTTCTAAGTAGCACCGTCATGGACTTAATGTCTCATTTACTAAATAAGAGAAGGTCATCTGCAAACATGAGGCAAGAGAGCTTCATAGGTTGGTAGAGAGGATGAAAGTTGAAGTCCATGTTTGTTGTTGTATATTTGAGCAGTCTGGTAAGGTAATCCATGCATATTGTAAAGAGCAAGGGTGAAAGTGAATCCTCCTACCTCAAACCTCTTTTACCTTTAAATAATCCAAAGATATCCCCATTCAGATTGAGAGAATTGGTTGTAGTGGTCACACACTGCATGATTAGCTGTTGGAAGTGGGATGGGAACTTCAGATGCTGAAGCATTTGATTAAGGAACTCCCACTCCACAATATCATATGTTTTCTGAAGCTCTAATTTGAACAGGCATCTAGGGGAGCTATATTTCCTATTGTATAGTCTGACCAAGTCGTGGCAAATGAGAATATTCTTAATGACACTCCTCCTAGAAATGAATCCTCCTTGAACAGAAGAAACAATGTTAGGAAAGATTTTGCTAAGCTTCTTGAACAGTAACTTAGAGATGCATTTATACAGGACATTGCAACAAAATGTAGGCCTGAATTGAAGGACAGAGTTGGGTCTACTCTCTTTAGGTATAAGAGTAACAGCAATAGCATTAAGTTGTTTCAGTAGGCTCCCATTTTTGAAAAAAGCTTGTACAGCCTCACAGACTTCAGGCCCAATGATATGCCAAGAGTCTTTGAAAAAACTTACTTGAATATCCATCAGGTCCTGGTTCCTTATCATTAGGAATACTGAAAATAACCTCCTTGATCTCCTCATTGGATATTGGTTGCATAAGGTAATTGATAAGTGTAGTTTGTAGTGCCTAATTTGTTGTGTTTTGGTCTCATTTTCCTTGTGGAATCGCTCCTTGGGAGCGGTTTATGGGTTACTTATGCTTCCTTTAGTTCGTTTTAGGTTCCCGAGACCATTCATGAAGAGTTGGAGCGATTCCGACTCAATACATACACTTTTCGGAGCCAACGAAGCGAAGGAACGATCACTCGATGCCTTGGATTCGACCCCGAGACCTTGGGACCCGATCCCGAGCCCCTTAGACTCGATCCCGAGACCCGAGAGTCGATGAGAAGCCCACGTGAAGCAAGGAGGAACCTTAAAGATCATATTGGAGGCCTACAAGACCCATCCCCGACGGGAAGGACCTCATCCCGTCCGGGATGAGGTGTGCAAAATGCAATGGTTCTGTTTTGGACCCGTCCCGGTCGGGACCAACCTGTCCCGGTCGGGATCAGACCGTCCCAGTCGGGACCGAACCATCCCGGACGGGATGAGCGAGCTGTAGCGCGTGACTCTTTTATCTTCCTCCTTCATTCTTGTAACCCTATAAATACTCCTCCCTTGTATTGTTCAAGCATCATACTTTACCCTAGATTATTTTAGACATCTTTTAAGCATTCAAAACCCTAATTAGCCTCTTTTCATCTCTAGTTAATCTTTATTTAATCTTAGTTTAATCTAGCAATTAGTCTTGTATTAACAAGATTCTTGAAGACTCTTCCAAGCTTGACAACCTTGGAGATTTGTTTGGGTTTCTTATTAATTCAAGTTCTCATCTTTTTCATCCAATTGTAGTGGGTATAATTTCTTTTCTCTTAATCTTTGTTAATGTAACCCCTAGAAATTCTAACGCAATACAGTGGCGGAAACACTGTAGAGTGGGATTAAAACACACTGACAAACTATATCTTATTAAAAGAAATGGTAAGTCAAAACAAAGGCCTCTTTTTACAAAAGGGCTAAAAGTAAAATCTCCAAACGGGTTTATACAAATCCATAAATTACAAGAATGAAGAAAGAGTAGGATCCACGTTACTCGCTAGCTTGCACCCAAAACCCAGCAGCAAATACCTGTCATGTTATAAACATAACAGCCACGTCAGTGGGGAGTAACTCGGACGTTCTCCCAGCCATATTATATCATATGGAAAAATAATAGTATTACTATATCAAAATAATTAAAATGAGAAAACATTAAAACGATAAAATAAAAATAAGTTTTCAGCGAAACTTAAAGCATTTGCAAACCTGCAAGTCAATAACAATCGATAATAATAATATTCAAAAATGGCGTTATGGAAATCAATCAGTGCAACGGAATAGACTTTCACTAGGAGAATACCAAAAACTAGCTTCGAGAACTTAGTTCAAACAAATCAAACTTCGGTCTCTAACTAGGCTACTCAACCATAATAGAGCGGCGACTTATAAATGCGTGGCCCTAGTTTAAGATAATGCACACCCCTCCTGGGATTACCTGTCACCCAATTCAACTTATGACGGCGACTTACTGCGAGGCCTAAGCTTAAGGTCAAAATGTACACAACTCCCGGGATACCTGTCACTCGGTTCAACAACCAATGTACCGATTCCTGATACACTAGCCTTGTAGTTGATAGCAAAACCGTAAACCCTAGACTGTATTACTCTACCCACACACTTGTCCTGATTCCATAACTCCAAAACAGCCATTATCGATAGCCAAAAATAAATATAATCAATTTAAATAATATGTGGATAAAAGGAATAAACATTTATATAAATGGGAAAACTTTCTATAAATAGAAACTTACTAATTTTAGAAACTTACTTAAAATAGAAATATTATTATAGAAGATACGTAAGTTATTAAAATATGTTAAATGTATTAAAAATAGCATTTCTAACAAAATTAACATTTTATTATTATCGTCGTTATTGTAACCTTATTATATTTCTAAATTCGTTACTCAAAATATAAATAAAATATAATAAGTCATTATATAGTTTTTTATAAATAATTTAGGAAATCGAGTTAAAACAATAAATCTTAGAAAAGAGATATTTTAAGAAAAACGATATTAAAATTAATTGAGTCAACGAGTTTTATAAATGAAATGAATTTTATAAAGGTTTCAAATTACTTTTAAGAACTAGCTTTGATTTATAAATAATACAAATTTTAATAAAAATAGTCAATCGGAAACAAATAGGAAATTATTAACGAAAATAGTCTCGACCAAAATGTATTTAAAACTAAATCGACTATTTTCTCATTTGTTAGTATAAATCGTAAAACGAAAATTAATTTATTAAACGAGTATAAAAATCTCGATTATAATACGAAAATACGATTTTGAGTTAAAATTATAAATTAACGAAATATGAAGAAAATATGAAATCGTTATTATTTAGTTACTAGTGTCACGATAACCAACAAAATATTATAATGATCGTAAATAGTTAAATTAGTAACGATATCGAAAATTTGTAAAAATTATATAAGGCATACGATTTAAAATTAATATAATTAGCAATAATATAGCTAAAATTAGAAAACCGAAGTAAAAATACTTACTACATACTACTACTCAAACATACGATATAACATCGAGTAACGTCCTAAAGTTACCTCGAGTCAAAAACGTCAAAGTACTAGCTGCTTCAATCCGTCTGTCCAAGCTCTTAACAATCTGGTGACTACGAGTCAGCTTCGAGGCTCTCACGGAGATCCGAACACGTAGACACGAAAACAAAGGAGTCGGGATTAGAGAAAATTAGAAAAACTAGAGTTGACAAAGAAACGTAGTAGAATTCACGAACACGCCAACATGAACAACGGTATAGGTCGATAGGATCGAGTAATGACATCGACCTTAATAGAAATAGCAAATAGGAAACCGAAATAGAAAGGAAGAAAAGACACGGAAAACAAATATTGGACAGCAGCGATCAATGCGAACAGTAGCAGCATAGCATAACAGGACAGCGACAATCAAACCGAAAGAAGCCAGCAGCAGGAAAATGTAGCAGCAGCAGAACGTAAAGAAGGTTAAGAAAAGAAGAAGAAGAAGAGCAGCTCGAGAAGACAATGGACTACAGCGAAATCGACAAAAACAGTAGCAGGAGCGCATCACAGAGCAGTAACAATCAGGACAGCAATCAAAACGAACATCAAATTACGACATAACATCAACCCGAACAGCAACAAAATAGCAGCGGACGAGAAGAAGAAGGGGACCGACAAGGGATGCAAGAAGGCAACAAAAAGCAGTAGCGAATAGAACGAAGTAGAAGAAAATGAGTCACAAGATGACCACGACAAGAACTGTACGCGACAAAAACGTGCAGCAGCATTACTGTACGAAAACAGCAGCAAAACAACAAAAACAACATCAACAGCAGCAGTCTAGAACTCGGACGGCAAAACCAGCAAATCAACGAAGAAGAAAGGAGAAGAAGAAAGAAGAAAGGAAGGAGAAGAAGAAAAAGAAGAAGAATAAACGGCAGCAGTAGTACAAAACAGGAGCAAAAACATCGCTAACAACCGATACAAAGTCAAAAGAAAAGTAGATTGTCGACATACATCAGCATCAGCGAACTGTACTAGTACCAACGATAAAACCAGCAACAACACGCACAACAGCAATCAACCATCGAATCGGAAAAACGCAGCAGCGAGAAGGACAAACAACGAACGAAAACAGAAGAGTAAGAAGGAAAGAAGGAACGGAGACTACCATCACGGAACAGGGACAGCAACAAGCATAGCAGTGGCAGCGAACGAACGCAGCAGCAGCAACAGAATACCAACGCTGCAGCAGCAGCAGAAAATCAACGCAACAGCAACAAAAAACCGACGCAGCAGGAGCAGCAGAGAAAGGATGAAGAAAAGGAGCGAGGTTGAAGAAACAAGCAGGAAATGGTGAAGATTGATGAAGGCGGTGAAGGTGAGAAGAAACAGATGAAGGGAAAATAGAATAAGGAGGGTGAAGCGGTGGGGAGTTAAGAAAAGAAGACAAAGGGGGAGTGTATAAGTGAAGTGGGATGAAATGAATGTAAGTGGGGGTGAATGAAACAGTCAATCAAAATAATTAAGAAAATACGGATTAATCAAATGAATCGGGTAGGAGACGAATTCCGTAACGATAGGTTGACTAACTCACGTAATCGAAATAAAATTGAATTAATAAAAAAAATAATTAGGCCGACTAATAAAGTTAGTAAATAAACGTTCTCGAGATATAAATATTTGTTCGAGACGAAAACGAAGTTGATAGAAATAAATAATTAAACAACGAAATAATATTTCCCGATAAATAATAAATTTTCGATAAAATGAATTAAATTGATTTCTCGAGGGAAGGAAATAAATATTTTGACGAAACTTAAAATAAATGAGCTTCGACTCGAAAAAAAATTCGAGCTTAAACGTAAATAAATAAATAAAATCTAGAATTTAAACCGTCGAAATAAACTTTCGATAAAATTTAAATTAAATGTATAAAATGAATCGAAACACAAATAAAAATATGTTTTAAATATAAGAAGAGTTTCCGACTTAAATAGAATTTTAGGAGTTTGAAACGATTAAAAGATAAATTCATTTTATAATAATTTTAAGAATTACGAGTTAAATCGTAAATAAAATAAAAATACGAATATAACTTTAATTTAATTAAATTTATAAAATTAAGGGTGATACAGTTAATCCCTCAAGTTTTAATCTTTACATATTGTGTATTTGTTCTTGTTTGTTCATAATGAATGTTTGGTTGTTTATGTTGATTTCTCTTAGCATTGTTATTGTTAGTTTGATAATGAGTGAGTAGATTCCTTGTGGGGTTAGTAGGGGGATTAAGTGTGGATTATGGGTGATTAGGGCTTGATTGTGGCTAAAGGTGATTCATTTGTTGTTAGTCACTTATTGGGCACACTATGTGTTTGTTGTATTGCTTGTATGGGCAGTAGTGGTCAATGCTTCTCATGCTTGTTCTCTCCTTCTCATTGTGTATTCAATTTGTGGTTGAATGTTTGTGTTTTGAGTAGAATCTTACATGAATGTTCGGGTCTAGTCTTAGACACGAGAGTGCGGACTTTGGCTTTGGCGCGAGAGCGCAAACCGACCTTAGTGACTAAGTGGCACCTACACCCTTGATTACCCAATCATCCTACTATGCTTATGAACCCGACCTAACCCTACTCTTTTCCATATTTGAATTCTCTATCTCTTTAGTCGATCATCTTCTCTAGTTTATTTGCTTAGCTAATATTTAGTTGTTCATTAGTTTTTGTTATAGCTTAATCATTGTTAGTCTTGTTCATACCTCTTCCCCCATCATAATTTGTCAATTACCATTTCTTTGTGTTTGTTTGTGACCTAGCCTTGTTTGTGAGTAGACCATAGTCTAGACACTACAATACCGTCTCCGTGGACACGACCCGACTTACCCTAGCTACCGTTAGGATTAGTTGGTTATATATTGATTGGTAGGATCCGCGGCAAACCCTACCATCAATTTGGCGCCGTTTCCGGGGACGGTGCATGTTTAGACTTAGTTTGCTTATTAGCTAGACTTAGTTACCCCTCTTGTGCTCCTCTTCTATCTCTTGTGCATATTGTGTAGTTTTTCTTAGTTTCTTTAGCTTCTTTTTCTCTTTGTCTTGGGAAGTGCTTGTTTATTGTCTTTGTCTAGTGCCCATAAAGCACTAGGTGTTCTCACGTTTGCTCTAGTGTGTAGTGTATGCCTAGGGGGGAGGCGAATTCTTTCTCTTCAATCCAGAGCCGGAAAGACTCTTTAGAGCCTTTCGCCAACGGACGATTGGCCGGGTTAGAATCTCTCAACCAAGTGCTAGCAATACCACTGAAGAACAAGCTCAAGGATCCGACTTTATCGAGCAACCTCAAGGCAATACCGAAGGGATCTTCATAAATCCTTTTGGTACTTCTCAACCTAGTTCCCCCTCTACTTCTACATCAACACCGTCTACACCGTCCTCTCCTGCATATCCAATAATGCCTAAGTTCTCTTCTCACTCGACGTTTACGGAGGATGTCTTGCCCGGTCCAACCGCTTTACCGGAGGCATATACCGGCAATTTTGTGGCAAAGACTCAATTTATCCAATTGGTCGAGCGAAGCCAATTTAATGGGTTACCAACCGAAGATCCTCATCAACACATGGAAACCTTTTCGGATTATTGCGATGCTATTTCACAACCGGGAATAACCCAAGACCAAATCCGGTGGGTACTATTTCCTTTCTCTTTGATCGGTAAAGCAAAGCAATGGTTCAAAGGGTTAGACAAGGCGACTCTAGGTATTGATACTTGGAAGAAGCTGGCATTGGCTTTTTACCAACAATTCTATCCCCCGGAGAAGACAAATCTATTGAGAGCTTCTATCACGGGATTCCAACAACATGATGAAGAAAGCCTCTATGAAGCTTGGGAAAGATTCAAAGCCTTGATCCGCTCTTGTCCTCACCATGGTTTATCACAATGGTTCCTTGTTCAACAATTTTGGAACGGATTATATGAAGACTCAAGGGCCATACTCAATATGGGATCGAATGGAAGGTTTATCGAGGTGGATGATGACCAAACTTGGTCACAAATTGAAGAGATGGCGGTCCACAATTCCCAATACTCAAGACCTAGGAAGGCGAATCGAGGAGGTAGGCACGAGGTCGATGCTATCACACAACTAAGCATTGACCTTGGAGCTCAATTAAAAACTCACATGGAGACCATTGACAAGAAACTCCAAAGCCACCTCAATCAAGTTCAAAGCGCTAGTTCCTCCAACCAACACTCGATTTATGAAGTAAATGCCTTGGGAGTTGTGCCTCATACACCTTATTAAGGGATGTGCGATACTTGTGGGATAGTTGGACATGAGCCTATACATTGTCGGGGAAGTATTGAGCAAGTGAACGCCTTTCAAGCGTTCAAGCAAGGTGCCCCTTATCCTAATATGTACCAAGCTTCCCATCAAGCCTCTCAACAACAAGCTCTATAACACCGTCCCTATGTTCCACCTCCCTTAAGGGACAACAATCAAGGATACCAAGGTTATCAAGGCAACCCAAGGCCATTCAACAACTTCAAGCAAAATAACCAAGGTACCTTCAACAACAATCAAGGATTCCAACAAGGGAATTTCAATCAAGGTGGTTTCCAAGGAAACCAACATAACCAAGGACATCAAAACTACAACCATGGCAACAATCAAAGCCTTAATCAAGGCAATTCTTATGGGTTCCAAGGGAACCATCAACAACAACAAGCAACCCAAGGCAATCGACAAGAAAGCAAACCAAGGAGTCGGTCTCCTACTCATGATTATGGCATTCCTCTAGCCATCACAAACACTCCTCATAACCAACAATCTCCTCCTCGGGATTTCGACATCCAAAAGTCAATGTTGGACATGCAAAGGAGTCAATTGGAGACACAAAGAACCCAACAAGAAATCATCACTCAACTTCAAAGGGATAACTTGGCAAGAGATGCTCACATGAAGATGCTCGAGACCCAAATAGCTCAACTTGCTTCGGGTAGCTCTTCAAGGCAAAAGGGGCCCTCAAGGTGAAATGGCGAAATTTGAGCATGTGAATGCTATTACCTTGAGGAGTGGTTCATCATATAACTCCCCCTTACGCCCTAATGAGCACATACCAATGAAGGAAGTTGTGTCTCCAATTTAAGAAGATCCAAGCTTGGGAAATCCAATAGAGGAGCAAGTCTTATGGGAGATTGAGAAACCCCAAGAAGACAAGCTTCCCCCACTTCAAGGAAAAGACAAGGGTAAAAGGAAAGTGTCGTTTGAGAAGTCCACCCCTATTGAGCAAAACAAGATTCATATTATGTTGCCTTTCCCAACAAGGCAAATGAAGACCAAGGTGGATATCCAATATGACAAGTTCCTTGATATTGTGAAGAAATTGGATGTGAGTGTCCCATTTACCGATCTACTTACCTAAATCCCGGCATATGGAAGATTCATGAAAGAAATCTTGGCTAGGAAGAGATCCATCGACAAGGAAGAGACCATAGCATTCACAAGAGTGGTGAGCGAGCTTATTCAAGGTTCTACGCTTCCCAAGTTGAAGGATCCGGGTAGTTTCTCGATCCCTTGCACCATAGGCAACTTCAAGATTGAGAGAGCACTATGTGATTTGGGTGCGAGTGTAAGCATCATTCCCTATTCCATTTGTGAGCGACTCGGGATGAAGGAGCTCAAGAGTACTTCCATTACACTCTAAATGGCCGATAGTTCCCTCAACCGACCTTTGGGGATGTTGGAAGATGTGCCAATTAGAATCGGGAAGTTCTTCATTCCGGTCGACTTCCTTGTACTTCACATGCTGGAAGATGCTATCACTCCCATTATCCTTGGGCGCCCATTTCTACACACCGCCGGTGCTATGATCGATGTAAAGAACGGTAGGATCACATTTGAGCTAGGCGACGAGAAGCTCGTGTTTGACCTCCAAGGCAACACTTCGCCTACTAATGATGAGTCTTGTAAAATGATCACCGCCATGAAGGACATCGGTCTAGGGGATGGGACGAGTAAAAGCTTGAAGAACGACTTCTATGGAATTGAGGACGATGATTCCGAGATTGGGGCGGATGAGTGCCCATATCATGAGTTTGAAGACAAGTGCCAAGACAAGAAGAAAGATGAGCCTCCCTTGGGGCCACATGAGGATAGATGGACGTTTGGGTATATACCGAAGGATCGAAAGTACAAGTTCAAGCCATTGAACTTAGTAGATCGGGATGCCCCGGGAACGTCAAAGCTAGGATGTGATGATCCTTGGAGTGGAGGTTGGTATTCCACTAGCTTGATTAAAGACTTTGCAAGAGCCTTCGATTTGTTTCTTCGTGCCCTTGATGGCGATGGAATTGGTTATAGTGTTGTTGAAAAAGAATTGAAGAGTGCACCATCCTTGGTTTGACGAAGTTCCAAAAGAACCGTCTTATTGTATATATTTCTTTCTTACTCTTTTAGATTTTCTGAAATTCTTGTGAGTTGGAATTCATTTTGATGAGCGATGTGAGGGAGGGACTTTGATGATTGTGTTTTTGATGAGCTTATTTGATAGGTGGAAAGTGAATATGAATCCTATGAGGAGTGGTTATTGTTAGAGCTTGGATTGTGAGAAAGGGAGTCGGTTTTTGAAGCTTGGAACGAGCTTTTGGAGCTATAAAGGGTTAGAATACTCTTCCCGGCCGAGAAGAGTGCATCCCGACCGGGAAGGATGAACCATCCCGACCGGGAAGGATGTCATCCCAATCGGGATGAGTGTGCAAAATTTGGGGTTCTCTGGAGTGTCATCCCGACCGGGACGAGCATGTCATCCCGACCGGGACCATCCATCCCGACCGGGATGATGCCTTGTTCCTCCTTTGGCCTTTTCTTTGTCATTTGAGCCCACCCTACCACTTTATACCCTCTCCCAACCTCCCTACCTATCCTTGCCCTCATCATATAACCCCTACACCTCATATACACATGTTCACCTCATTTTCACTTCACTTTACGCCGTCGTTCAAATCAAAACCCATCTCCTTATACCTTTGTGCTCCAACCATGGAACCATATCGCGATTGGAGAGGAATAGCAATGTCGACGACTAGCTACGTGCCGATATCAACCTATGAGACGATAGAGCGAGTGAGTTGCTACCCGCATGGTACGACAACTATCCTTTCTTTTCCGTCTTTTGTTGCTTGTCTTATTTTGTTAGTTCCCCTTCCCCTTATACACTTTTGTGTCATGGTGGCCCTCGGGGCCTTGGTAATTGTTGCTCCCGACTCTCGATGACGTGATTACATCGAGAGTCATTTCAAAATCCAAATTTTACAAGATTTTCACCCTTTTTGGTAGGATTTAGTCGGATTTGGGCGGAATCCGGGCTAGGTGACTTGATTACACCTAGTCCTCCCCTCCCATTTCCTTTTATTTCTTTCTTTTTATTTCTTCCCCTTACCATATCTTTTCTTGTTTCGGCCCATGGTGACTTGACTACACCCCGGCCGGACACATTCTACCATTTTCTCCACTTTTCTTTTTGATTTTTAGCTTTATTTTCGTAATTTCTTTTCTTTTCTTTTTTCGTCTCCATAAACTACGGTCGAGCATGAGGACATTGCTCAGCTTAAGTGTGGGGGAGCGATATTCTATCATAGTTAGTTTTGTTTTCGTAGTTTTTTCGAAAAATCTTTAAAAAACCATAAAAATTTGAAAAAATTTCACAAAAATCAAAAATATTTTCTTTTGTGTGTTCTCCTTTTGTGTCGTTATGTCGTATATTTGTTGTGTTGTGCGTGTTTTGCCCCCCCTTTTTTTCCTTATAGGTTGCTTGAATCACCGATAGCTTTGGAGAGCTTTCAAGACATCCAGTAACATCTTTTATCCCTTTTTTCCCCTTTGTCTCTTGAGGAGTTTGGAGGAGATTGTGATGTGGTGTGCTCGGGTGGAGCTTTGTGCATACTTGTGGTTGATTTGGTGGCTTGTTTGGAAGCTCGGGGTGGTGTTTGTGTTGTTTATGTGTTCGTTTTGTTTTGTTTTTGTTTTGTTGCATTTGCTTCTTTTTTCTTTCGTTTTCGTCGCGTCTTTGTTTTGTGATGTATAGTTATGTCTAGTGTGTAAAAAGGTTTTCGAAAACCCGGTTTAGAGGCTAGTGTGCAAGTGTTTACTTTCCCTTTCTAGTAGTATGAATCGAGTCTTGGACTTTAGTCTAGTAGAATGACCCTAAATCAATAATTTCGTTGGTCCTTTACCTTGAGTCCACCTAGTCTACTAAGTATTTACTACGGGATTTGCATTTTGACCATTATGACCACCCACGGTGTGAAAAGGCCTTGGTTGCCGAGTCCCGTCCCTTAGGTGACCGTGTTTGGGGTTGTTTGACTAGTCCAAATTTTCCCCTTTTTGTGGGTTTGAAGGGAAGGACGCTCCCCGACTCTCCCATTTCCCTACCTCCTACACATTTCCACACAATAAAATTGCAAATTGTTGAAATCATCTTTCTTAGTTGCAAAGAAATGCCTTCGAGCCAAATCAAGCCAAAAGGGCAAAGAAAAAAAAATGAAAGAAAGAAAAGATTGAAGAAAAAGAAAAGGCACAAAAAGCCAAAAAGAAAATACAGAAGATGAAAAAGAAATGGCATAGCAACACAAAAAGCAAATATGCAAAAGAAAGAAAATGCCAAAGAAAATCGTCTCACAAAAAAAAACCTCGCATCCCAAAAATAAGCCTTTTGCCGACTATTGCCGTGAAGAGCCTACCAAAGGACCGAGTCCCTAGGAAGGATGATAGCGGTAATGATCGGTCTTCCCTCATTTTGCAAACCTTTTCCACCTTTTTACTTGGACTAGTTAGGCGGTTCTTAGGCATGGGACAACCCTCTTGGCACATCGCTAAAGGGGGCGGGGTCTCACTTACCTACAGTGTCGACTAATACCGTGGTTCATCTTTTTTCCATCCCGCCGATCGTCCCGTAGTACGTTCTTAGAAGGTTAGGAGGAACCTAGGTAAGTTACCAACGTTTTTGTTGCTTTGTCGTCATACTACTAGGATTTTGTCCATTTCGGTTTGTGTTATTAGTTTGGGAACGTTGTCACTTGCCTTGAGTCCTTAACCGGTGATTCATTCACCGCTTTTTAGAGGGAAGCGGTATTTATTTCTCTTTAGCTGCAACCGTTTGCTTGTTTGTTTGTGTGTTTGTTGTTTTTGTGTTTTTTGTGTGTCCGGTTGCATCCACAGTTTTGTAGCAAGACCCTACTTGCCTTGCGGAGAGCACTCTTCCTCTAAGTGTACTCGCGTGAGTTGAAAGGGCGTAAGGTGCGCTAATACCCGCTCGGCTAGTTTAGTAGTTAGCATGAGCTTACTCGAGGGCGAGTAAGGGTTAAGTGTGGGGGAGTTGATAAGTGTAGTTTGTAGTGCCTAATTTGTTGTGTTTTGGTCCCATTTTCCTTGTGAAATCGCTCCTTGGGAGCGGTTTATGGGTTACTTATGCGTCCTTTAGTTTGTTTTAGGTTCTCGAGACCATTCATGAAGAGTTGGAGCGATTCTGACTCAATACATACACTTTTCGGAGCAAACGAAGCGAAGGAACGATCACTCGATGCCTTGGATTCGACCCCGAGACCTTGGGACCCGATCCCGAGCCCCTTAGACTCGATTCCGAGACCCGAGAGTCGATGAGAAGCCCATGTGAAGCAAGGAGGAACCTTAAAGATCATATTGGAGGCCTACAAGACCCATCCCCGACGGGAAGGACCTCATCCCGCCCGGGATGAGGTGTGCAAAATGCAATGGTTCTGTTTTGGACCCGTCCCGGTCGGGACCAACCCGTCCCGGTTGGGACCGAACCGTCTCGGACGGGATGAACGAGCTGTAGCGCATGACTCTTTTATCTTCCTCCTTCATTCTTGTAATCCTATAAATACTCCTCCCTTGTATTGTTCAAGCATCATACTTTACCCTAGATTATTTTAGACCTCTTTTAAGCATTCAAAACCCTAATTAGCCTCTTTTCATCTCTAGTTAATCTTTAGTTAATCTTAGTTTAATCTAGCAATTAGTCTTGTATTAACAAGATTCTTGAAGACTCTTCCAAGCTTGACAACCTTGGAGATTTGTTTGGGTTTCTTATTAATTCAAGTTCTCATCTTTTTCATCCTATTGTAGTGGGTATAATTTCTTTTCTCTTAATCTTTGTTAATCCCTCAAGTTTTAATCTTTACATATTGTGTATTTGTTCTTGTTTGTTCATAATGAATGTTTGGTTGTTTATGTTGATATCTCTTAGCATTGTTATTGTTAGTTTGATAATGAGTGAGTAGATTCCTTGTGGGGTTAGTAGGGGGATTAACTGTGGATTATGGGTGATTAGGGCTTGATTGTGGGTAAAGGTGATTCATTTGTTGTTAGTCACTTATTGTGCACACTATGTGTTTGTTGTATTGCTTGTATGGGCAGTAGTGGTCAATGCTTCTCATGCTTGTTCTCTCCTTCTCATTGTGTATTCAATTTGTGGTTGAATGTTTGTGTTTTGAGTAGCATCTTGCATGAATGTTCGGGTCTAGTCTTAGACACGAGAGTGCGGACTTTGGCTTTGGCGCGAGAGCGCAAACCGACCTTAGTGACTAAGTGGCACCTACACCCTTGATTACCCAATCATCCTACTATGCTTATGAACCCGACCTAACCCTACTCTTTTCCATATTTGAATTCTCTATCTCTTTAGTCGATCATCTTCTCTAGTTTATTTGCTTAGCTAATCTTTAGTTGTTCATTAGTTTTTGTTATAGCTTATTCATTGTTAGTCTTGTTCATACCTCTTCCCCCATCATAATTTGTCAATTACCATTTCTTTGTGTTTGTTTGTGACCTAGCCTTGTTTGTGAGTAGACCATAGTCTAGACACTACAATACCGTCTCCGTGGACACGACCCGACTTACCCTAGCTACCGTTAGGATTAGTTGGTTATATATTGATTGGTAGGATCCGCGGCAAACCCTACCATCAATTTGGCGCCGTTTCCGGGGACGGTGCATGTTTAGACTTAGTTTGCTTATTAGCTAGACTTAGTTACCCCTCTTGTGCTCCTCTTCTATCTCTTGTGCATATTGTGTAGTTTTTCTTAGTTTCTTTAGCTTCTTTTTCTCTTTGTCTTGGGAAGTGCTTGTTTATTGTCTTTGTCTAGTGCCCATAAAGCACTAGGTGTTCTCACGTTTGCTCTAGTGTGTAGTGTATGCCTAGGGGGGAGGCGAATTCTTTCTCTTCAATCCAGAGCCGGAAAGACTCTTTAGAGCCTTTCGCCAACGGACGATTGGCCGGGTTAGAATCTCTCAACCAAGTGCTAGCAATACCACTGAAGAACAAGCTCAAGGATCCGACTTTATCGAGCAACCTCAAGGCAATACCGAAGGGATCTTCATAAATCCTTTTGGTACTTCTCAACCTAGTTCCCCCTCTACTTCTACATCAACACCGTCTACACCGTCCTCTCCTGCATATCCAATAATGCCTAAGTTCTCTTCTCACTCGACGTTTACGGAGGATGTCTTGCCCGGTCCAACCGCTTTACCGGAGGCATATACCGGCAATTTTGTGGCAAAGACTCAATTTATCCAATTGGTCGAGCGAAGCCAATTTAATGGGTTACCAACCGAAGATCCTCATCAACACATGGAAACCTTTTCGGATTATTGCGATGCTATTTCACAACCGGGAATAACCCAAGACCAAATCCGGTGGGTACTATTTCCTTTCTCTTTGATCGGTAAAGCAAAGCAATGGTTCAAAGGGTTAGACAAGGCGACTCTAGGTATTGATACTTGGAAGAAGCTGGCATTGGCTTTTTACCAACAATTCTATCCCCCGGAGAAGACAAATCTATTGAGAGCTTCTATCACGGGATTCCAACAACATGATGAAGAAAGCCTCTATGAAGCTTGGGAAAGATTCAAAGCCTTGATCCGCTCTTGTCCTCACCATGGTTTATCACAATGGTTCCTTGTTCAACAATTTTGGAACGGATTATATGAAGACTCAAGGGCCATACTCAATATGGGATCGAATGGAAGGTTTATCGAGGTGGATGATGACCAAACTTGGTCACAAATTGAAGAGATGGCGGTCCACAATTCCCAATACTCAAGACCTAGGAAGGCGAATCGAGGAGGTAGGCACGAGGTCGATGCTATCACACAACTAAGCATTGACCTTGGAGCTCAATTAAAAACTCACATGGAGACCATTGACAAGAAACTCCAAAGCCACCTCAATCAAGTTCAAAGCGCTAGTTCCTCCAACCAACACTCGATTTATGAAGTAAATGCCTTGGGAGTTGTGCCTCATACACCTTATTAAGGGATGTGCGATACTTGTGGGATAGTTGGACATGAGCCTATACATTGTCGGGGAAGTATTGAGCAAGTGAACGCCTTTCAAGCGTTCAAGCAAGGTGCCCCTTATCCTAATATGTACCAAGCTTCCCATCAAGCCTCTCAACAACAAGCTCTATAACACCGTCCCTATGTTCCACCTCCCTTAAGGGACAACAATCAAGGATACCAAGGTTATCAAGGCAACCCAAGGCCATTCAACAACTTCAAGCAAAATAACCAAGGTACCTTCAACAACAATCAAGGATTCCAACAAGGGAATTTCAATCAAGGTGGTTTCCAAGGAAACCAACATAACCAAGGACATCAAAACTACAACCATGGCAACAATCAAAGCCTTAATCAAGGCAATTCTTATGGGTTCCAAGGGAACCATCAACAACAACAAGCAACCCAAGGCAATCGACAAGAAAGCAAACCAAGGAGTCGGTCTCCTACTCATGATTATGGCATTCCTCTAGCCATCACAAACACTCCTCATAACCAACAATCTCCTCCTCGGGATTTCGACATCCAAAAGTCAATGTTGGACATGCAAAGGAGTCAATTGGAGACACAAAGAACCCAACAAGAAATCATCACTCAACTTCAAAGGGATAACTTGGCAAGAGATGCTCACATGAAGATGCTCGAGACCCAAATAGCTCAACTTGCTTCGGGTAGCTCTTCAAGGCAAAAGGGGCCCTCAAGGTGAAATGACGAAATTTGAGCATGTGAATGCTATTACCTTGAGGAGTGGTTCATCATATAACTCCCCCTTACGCCCTAATGAGCACATACCAATGAAGGAAGTTGTGTCTCCAATTTAAGAAGATCCAAGCTTGGGAAATCCAATAGAGGAGCAAGTCTTATGGGAGATTGAGAAACCCCAAGAAGACAAGCTTCCCCCACTTCAAGGAAAAGACAAGGGTAAAAGGAAAGTGTCGTTTGAGAAGTCCACCCCTATTGAGCAAAACAAGATTCATATTATGTTGCCTTTCCCAACAAGGCAAATGAAGACCAAGGTGGATATCCAATATGACAAGTTCCTTGATATTGTGAAGAAATTGGATGTGAGTGTCCCATTTACCGATCTACTTACCTAAATCCCGGCATATGGAAGATTCATGAAAGAAATCTTGGCTAGGAAGAGATCCATCGACAAGGAAGAGACCATAGCATTCACAAGAGTGGTGAGCGAGCTTATTCAAGGTTCTACGCTTCCCAAGTTGAAGGATCCGGGTAGTTTCTCGATCCCTTGCACCATAGGCAACTTCAAGATTGAGAGAGCACTATGTGATTTGGGTGCGAGTGTAAGCATCATTCCCTATTCCATTTGTGAGCGACTCGGGATGAAGGAGCTCAAGAGTACTTCCATTACACTCTAAATGGCCGATAGTTCCCTCAACCGACCTTTGGGGATGTTGGAAGATGTGCCAATTAGAATCGGGAAGTTCTTCATTCCGGTCGACTTCCTTGTACTTCACATGCTGGAAGATGCTATCACTCCCATTATCCTTGGGCGCCCATTTCTACACACCGCCGGTGCTATGATCGATGTAAAGAACGGTAGGATCACATTTGAGCTAGGCGACGAGAAGCTCGTGTTTGACCTCCAAGGCAACACTTCGCCTACTAATGATGAGTCTTGTAAAATGATCACCGCCATGAAGGACATCGGTCTAGGGGATGAGACGAGTAAAAGCTTGAAGAACGACTTCTATGGAATTGAGGACGATGATTCCGAGATTGGGGCGGATGAGTGCCCATATCATGAGTTTGAAGACAAGTGCCAAGACAAGAAGAAAGATGAGCCTCTCTTGGGGCCACATGAGGATAGATGGACGTTTGGGTATATACCGAAGGATCGAAAGTACAAGTTCAAGCCATTGAACTTAGTAGATCGGGATGCCCCGGGAACGTCAAAGCTAGGATGTGATGATCCTTGGAGTGGAGGTTGGTATTCCACTAGCTTGATTAAAGACTTTGCAAGAGCCTTCGATTTGTTTCTTCGTGCCCTTGATGGCGATGGAATTGGTTATAGTGTTGTTGAAAAAGAATTGAAGAGTGCACCATCCTTGGTTTGACGAAGTTCCAAAAGAACCGTCTTATTGTATATATTTCTTTCTTACTCTTTTAGATTTTCTGAAATTCTTGTGAGTTGGAATTCATTTTGATGAGCGATGTGAGGGAGGGACTTTGATGATTGTGTTTTTGATGAGCTTATTTGATAGGTGGAAAGTGAATATGAATCCTATGAGGAGTGGTTATTGTTAGAGCTTGGATTGTGAGAAAGGGAGTCGGTTTTTGAAGCTTGGAACGAGCTTTTGGAGCTATAAAGGGTTAGAATACTCTTCCCGGCCGAGAAGAGTGCATCCCGACCGGGAAGGATGAACCATCCCGACCGGGAAGGATGTCATCCCAATCGGGATGAGTGTGCAAAATTTGGGGTTCTCTGGAGTGTCATCCCGACCGGGACGAGCATGTCATCCCGACCGGGACCATCCATCCCGACCGGGATGATGCCTTGTTCCTCCTTTGGCCTTTTCTTTGTCATTTGAGCCCACCCTACCACTTTATACCCTCTCCCAACCTCCCTACCTATCCTTGCCCTCATCATATAACCCCTACACCTCATATACACATGTTCACCTCATTTTCACTTCACTTTACGCCGTCGTTCAAATCAAAACCCATCTCCTTATACCTTTGTGCTCCAACCATGGAACCATATCGCGATTGGAGAGGAATAGCAATGTCGACGACTAGCTACGTGCCGATATCAACCTATGAGACGATAGAGCGAGTGAGTTGCTACCCGCATGGTACGACAACTATCCTTTCTTTTCCGTCTTTTGTTGCTTGTCTTATTTTGTTAGTTCCCCTTCCCCTTATACACTTTTGTGTCATGGTGGCCCTCGGGGCCTTGGTAATTGTTGCTCCCGACTCTCGATGACGTGATTACATCGAGAGTCATTTCAAAATCCAAATTTTACAAGATTTTCACCCTTTTTGGTAGGATTTAGTCGGATTTGGGCGGAATCCGGGCTAGGTGACTTGATTACACCTAGTCCTCCCCTCCCATTTCCTTTTATTTCTTTCTTTTTATTTCTTCCCCTTACCATATCTTTTCTTGTTTCGGCCCATGGTGACTTGACTACACCCCGGCCGGACACATTCTACCATTTTCTCCACTTTTCTTTTTGATTTTTAGCTTTATTTTCGTAATTTCTTTTCTTTTCTTTTTTCGTCTCCATAAACTACGGTCGAGCATGAGGACATTGCTCAGCTTAAGTGTGGGGGAGCGATATTCTATCATAGTTAGTTTTGTTTTCGTAGTTTTTTCGAAAAATCTTTAAAAAACCATAAAAATTTGAAAAAATTTCACAAAAATCAAAAATATTTTCTTTTGTGTGTTCTCCTTTTGTGTCGTTATGTCGTATATTTGTTGTGTTGTGCGTGTTTTGCCCCCCCTTTTTTTCCTTATAGGTTGCTTGAATCACCGATAGCTTTGGAGAGCTTTCAAGACATCCAGTAACATCTTTTATCCCTTTTTTCCCCTTTGTCTCTTGAGGAGTTTGGAGGAGATTGTGATGTGGTGTGCTCGGGTGGAGCTTTGTGCATACTTGTGGTTGATTTGGTGGCTTGTTTGGAAGCTCGGGGTGGTGTTTGTGTTGTTTATGTGTTCGTTTTGTTTTGTTTTTGTTTTGTTGCATTTGCTTCTTTTTTCTTTCGTTTTCGTCGCGTCTTTGTTTTGTGATGTATAGTTATGTCTAGTGTGTAAAAAGGTTTTCGAAAACCCGGTTTAGAGGCTAGTGTGCAAGTGTTTACTTTCCCTTTCTAGTAGTATGAATCGAGTCTTGGACTTTAGTCTAGTAGAATGACCCTAAATCAATAATTTCGTTGGTCCTTTACCTTGAGTCCACCTAGTCTACTAAGTATTTACTACGGGATTTGCATTTTGACCATTATGACCACCCACGGTGTGAAAAGGCCTTGGTTGCCGAGTCCCGTCCCTTAGGTGACCGTGTTTGGGGTTGTTTGACTAGTCCAAATTTTCCCCTTTTTGTGGGTTTGAAGGGAAGGACGCTCCCCGACTCTCCCATTTCCCTACCTCCTACACATTTCCACACAATAAAATTGCAAATTGTTGAAATCATCTTTCTTAGTTGCAAAGAAATGCCTTCGAGCCAAATCAAGCCAAAAGGGCAAAGAAAAAAAAATGAAAGAAAGAAAAGATTGAAGAAAAAGAAAAGGCACAAAAAGCCAAAAAGAAAATACAGAAGATGAAAAAGAAATGGCATAGCAACACAAAAAGCAAATATGCAAAAGAAAGAAAATGCCAAAGAAAATCGTCTCACAAAAAAAAACCTCGCATCCCAAAAATAAGCCTTTTGCCGACTATTGCCGTGAAGAGCCTACCAAAGGACCGAGTCCCTAGGAAGGATGATAGCGGTAATGATCGGTCTTCCCTCATTTTGCAAACCTTTTCCACCTTTTTACTTGGACTAGTTAGGCGGTTCTTAGGCATGGGACAACCCTCTTGGCACATCGCTAAAGGGGGCGGGGTCTCACTTACCTACAGTGTCGACTAATACCGTGGTTCATCTTTTTTCCATCCCGCCGATCGTCCCGTAGTACGTTCTTAGAAGGTTAGGAGGAACCTAGGTAAGTTACCAACGTTTTTGTTGCTTTGTCGTCATACTACTAGGATTTTGTCCATTTCGGTTTGTGTTATTAGTTTGGGAACGTTGTCACTTGCCTTGAGTCCTTAACCGGTGATTCATTCACCGCTTTTTAGAGGGAAGCGGTATTTATTTCTCTTTAGCTGCAACCGTTTGCTTGTTTGTTTGTGTGTTTGTTGTTTTTGTGTTTTTTGTGTGTCCGGTTGCATCCACAGTTTTGTAGCAAGACCCTACTTGCCTTGCGGAGAGCACTCTTCCTCTAAGTGTACTCGCGTGAGTTGAAAGGGCGTAAGGTGCGCTAATACCCGCTCGGCTAGTTTAGTAGTTAGCATGAGCTTACTCGAGGGCGAGTAAGGGTTAAGTGTGGGGGAGTTGATAAGTGTAGTTTGTAGTGCCTAATTTGTTGTGTTTTGGTCCCATTTTCCTTGTGAAATCGCTCCTTGGGAGCGGTTTATGGGTTACTTATGCGTCCTTTAGTTTGTTTTAGGTTCTCGAGACCATTCATGAAGAGTTGGAGCGATTCTGACTCAATACATACACTTTTCGGAGCAAACGAAGCGAAGGAACGATCACTCGATGCCTTGGATTCGACCCCGAGACCTTGGGACCCGATCCCGAGCCCCTTAGACTCGATTCCGAGACCCGAGAGTCGATGAGAAGCCCATGTGAAGCAAGGAGGAACCTTAAAGATCATATTGGAGGCCTACAAGACCCATCCCCGACGGGAAGGACCTCATCCCGCCCGGGATGAGGTGTGCAAAATGCAATGGTTCTGTTTTGGACCCGTCCCGGTCGGGACCAACCCGTCCCGGTTGGGACCGAACCGTCTCGGACGGGATGAACGAGCTGTAGCGCATGACTCTTTTATCTTCCTCCTTCATTCTTGTAATCCTATAAATACTCCTCCCTTGTATTGTTCAAGCATCATACTTTACCCTAGATTATTTTAGACCTCTTTTAAGCATTCAAAACCCTAATTAGCCTCTTTTCATCTCTAGTTAATCTTTAGTTAATCTTAGTTTAATCTAGCAATTAGTCTTGTATTAACAAGATTCTTGAAGACTCTTCCAAGCTTGACAACCTTGGAGATTTGTTTGGGTTTCTTATTAATTCAAGTTCTCATCTTTTTCATCCTATTGTAGTGGGTATAATTTCTTTTCTCTTAATCTTTGTTAATCCCTCAAGTTTTAATCTTTACATATTGTGTATTTGTTCTTGTTTGTTCATAATGAATGTTTGGTTGTTTATGTTGATATCTCTTAGCATTGTTATTGTTAGTTTGATAATGAGTGAGTAGATTCCTTGTGGGGTTAGTAGGGGGATTAACTGTGGATTATGGGTGATTAGGGCTTGATTGTGGGTAAAGGTGATTCATTTGTTGTTAGTCACTTATTGTGCACACTATGTGTTTGTTGTATTGCTTGTATGGGTAGTAGTGGTCAATGCTTCTCATCCTTGTTCTCTCCTTCTCATTGTGTATTCAATTTGTGGTTGAATGTTTGTGTTTTGAGTAGCATCTTGCATGAATGTTCGGGTCTAGTCTTAGACACGAGAGTGCGGACTTTGGCTTTGGCGCGAGAGCGCAAACCGACCTTAGTGACTAAGTGGCACCTACACCCTTGATTACCCAATCATCCTACTATGCTTATGAACCCGACCTAACCCTACTCTTTTCCATATTTGAATTCTCTATCTCTTTAGTCGATCATCTTCTCTAGTTTATTTGCTTAGCTAATCTTTAGTTGTTCATTAGTTTTTGTTATAGCTTATTCATTGTTAGTCTTGTTCATACCTCTTCCCCCATCATAATTTGTCAATTACCATTTCTTTGTGTTTGTTTGTGACCTAGCCTTGTTTGTGAGTAGACCATAGTCTAGACACTACAATACCGTCTCCGTGGACACGACCCGACTTACCCTAGCTACCATTAGGATTAGTTGGTTATATATTGATCGGTAGGACCCGCGGAAAACCCTATCATCAGTAATTCTCATGGTCAGTAGTGCAGTAATTCCCTTGCTCAATAATCTGTTTCTTAACCTTCCTGGTAGGACTATGGCTTCCTAGTAACTCCTCATATTAACTAAGGAAACTATTTTGAATGGCTTCCTTATCAATATGCAGCCGACCATTTTGATCCTCTATTTGAGAGACCATGTTCTTAATCCTTCTTGCCTTCAGAGTGCCATGAAAATAAGCACTATTTGAGTCCCCATGTTGTATCCACTATGCCTTGGCTTTCTGCTGCAGAAATTCCTGGCAGGCCTGATCCAGCTAAACAAAGTCTTCATGAGTTTCATATTCTAGCTTCCTCAGGCTCAAATCCCCAGGATTCTGAATCATATCCTTCTGAAGCTGGATCAGTTTAAGTTGAGCAATATTTGCCTTATTTTCAATGTTTGAGAATTAATCTTTGTTCAGAGTTTTCAGAGGATGTTTTAGCCCATGCATTTTTTCACCGCCTGAAACATCTTGTTCCCTTCAATAGGGATGTTCCAATGGTCTTGTATAATGGTCTCGAACTGAGGGCTTTTACTCCACATATTAAAATACTTAAAGCCTCTTTTGCCACTTCTTGTCACAAAGCCACTCCTTATCAAGCAAGGGGAGTGATCAAAAAGTCCCTCAGGCAAAAAATGAGTCTTTGCCAGTGGAACCATCTGAAGCCAAGAGGCATTCACTAAGCAACGATCAAGTCTGCTATAAACCCTATCCATAGGCTGTTGTTTGTTATTCCAAGTGAAGAAAGCTCCTTCAACAGGACTTTCAATAATCTCACATTTATCTATGCAATTTTGGAAAGAAGTTGCCTCAGCTAAATCAAACCCTCCCCCTAATCGCTCCTCAGGTTGCAGGACATAATTAATATCTCCTTCAACCATCCAAGGACCTTGAATCTAGGAAGCAATTTGTTCTATGTCCTTCCATAGGCTCTCCCTTTCTTTCAATTTATTAAAAGCATACACCAAAGTCATAGTAAACTAGTGATCATGCTGAATGTCCTTCACTGAACAATGAATAAGCTGAGTTGTATATTGTATAGGCTGTACAATACACTTATTACGATCCCACACCAACCAAATCCTCCCCTTAGATGCAGATGTGTATAGGCATATACCGGTGACTTTATCTAGTGGAATTGGCCTTCTGAGGAGGAAACACCGTCGGGTGAAACTTCAACCAATGGAAATGCTCTGTGGGTGGAAAAATGTCCTCGTGCAAAACTTTGCTCGATGGGGTCCTGAGTTTCGCTCGGTCAACGAAAGTCTTGCCCAGTGAAGTTGCAGAGGGGAAATGAGAACCGTCGGGTGAAACTTTGCCCGGTGACGTGGGAATTCCGCCCAGTGAGCTCCGTTTTGCCCAGTCAATGTATTTTCTCCCCTTTTTACATGGTTTCACTCCTTTGGGATTTGGATCTTGACTATTTTCCATATCTCGGGACGATGTTCCACTCTCTTACAGCCCCTTGGCCTCGGATACGTTCTCGGGTGAAGGATTCCTACAAAAATAATAGAAACCCCCCCCCCCCCCCAAAACTCACAAAATAAACAAGAGAGGATGGAAATGTGACAAGGACTATATAATGGCGATAATCGCTCAATAGTCGCACAAAAGCGAACGGAAACAAGTCTAAATAGGTATAAATGTGAGCTAAAATAGCCACACATCACGTACTTACATCGTTTCTCATCGTTGAGGTCCTTGAAATCAAATATCCGATCAGTTTTGAGCTCTCATTCTAAGTAAACTTCAGGGTAGGTTCCAGCAACGAATTTAGGGAGTTCAGTTACCTTTATTTATTATTTTGGTGAAATGTGAGTAATTCATTCATCAAAAATAAGAGTTACATCATATATTATGTACATTCAGTATTAGGAAAACAAATAACGAAATACGTTGTAGCTTATAGTCTTGAAATAACGAAAGTCTTCATCAGTGAAAACATCATTAACTCCAAGTTTTATTCTCCCTCGAACAGTAGCAGTAAGTTGCCTTGCCAATCTGTCCGGGTGACATAGAACATTCTCAATTCTCGCATTGTTCAGTTACCTTTAACTCGTCCACTGATACATTTTTGACGTTTCGTAAAGCATCACGGAGATTCTGAAGGAAATTAGGATCGTCAAAGTTCATCGCTGCTCGGGATGATAGAGGGTCATAGCACTAATACCACAAATAATACGAAATAGAATACGAACGAAGTGAAAGTCTTAGAACACGAGCAAATAACGAGAATTAGGATAGGTTTTTTTTTTTGTAAAATTTGATTCTATTATATATCAATGCAAAAAGAAGTAGCAAGTACAAACCAAAACTAGAACAAATTACATCAGTGGTTGTTAACCACAGCAAAAAGAAACATCAATTCCACTACTGATCAGCAGAACAGCAGTACAACAGCAAAAAATTTGGGGTTTTTCATGTCCTAGAATTGGACTGCCCAGGCATCTTCAATTGCAACCTTGCATTGAGGTCATGTTGAATTGCATTGGCCAACCTCTCAGGCCTCAAGAGGATACCCTCTATTCTAGCCTTATTTCTTTGGTGCCATACATTATAATAGCAGACTGTCAACACCATGACATCAGTCTTCCATTTAATATTTCTAGTCTGATTCTGCATCATCTCCATCTTTTACACAGGTCCATTCCAGCTCTCAACTGCATTCAATAGAAGCCTTGCATACTCACAGTCAAAGAACAAATAACTAATGGTCTCAACTTGGAGTTGGCAAATGCAGCATAGATCATCATTAGTGCATCCCAACTGCATTAACTTCCCCTTAGTGTTCATCCCATTGTTCATAGCCAGCCATGTAGTAACAGAATGCTTTGGAATGTTCTAAGCACTCCATACTAAATGTGTCCACTCTTTTGTATTCCTGCATTTCTCAGCCAATCATATCCCCCTTTAACTATATAAAGAGAAGAGGAGGTCCAGATGTTATTGCAATATCCCCCCTTGAGTTTTTCCTTCACTCTATATATATTCTTCCAAGACCAATTATCACATGCTTTGGGGCTATAATTATCCCAGTTTTGATCTCTCAAGTACACCTGGTTGATCCATCTAATCCAGAGTTTATCTGGTTAAGAGTAGATCTACTCAACCAGCTTACCAATTGCTACAAAATTCCACACTCCAACCTGCTTTATGCCCACTCCTCCTTCTTCCTTAGAAAGAGTGACTTTCTCCCAAGGAACTAGGGGAACTCTTTGGTATTCTGCCTACCCAGCCCACAACAAATTTCTACATACTGCCTCAAGCCTTTCAACAATGCTCACTGGCAACGCAAATATGGAAGCCCAGAAATAGTGCAAAGTATTAAGGACGACATTGATTAATGTAATTCTGCCAGCGTAGGAAAGTTTCCTAGCACCAATGCTTCGGCACCATCTTCTTAGTCAGAGCTTGGCAATCCCCTTTGCTCAGCTTACTAGCCTTTATAGGCACCCCTAGATACTTGAATGACATCTTCCCCTCATTAAAACCAGTAACTGACAGGATATCATCTTTCAGAGTTTGGTCCATACCATTAAAGAATACCTCGCTCGGACTTACCACTGTTCTTTTGGAGCCCATTTGTCTCAGAAAAGGTAGCAAAAACTTTCATGAATAACAGTATGGACGGAGCATTACCTTTACAAAACATTAGAAGATCGTCAGCAAACATAAGGTGAGTGGACAGAGCACATTGGGTGATACTGGAACATATGTTTGCCAGTTGTATACTTCAAGGTTCTTGTCAAATATTCCATACACAGGGTAAACAGGAGAGGGGATATGGAATCCCCTTGCCTTAAACCTCTCTGCCCTTTGAAGTATCCAAAAGAATTGCCATTCAGAGAAAGGAAGAATGTGGTGGAAGAGACACAGTTTATAATTCGCTTAATGACCAAGGAGGAAAATTCAGGGCCTGGAGCATTTGATTCAAGAACTCCCACTCCACTAAATCGTAAGTCTTTTGAAGGTCAATCTTGAATAAGCATCTGACAAAAGAACTCTTCCTTTCATATAGCTTGACCAAATCCTAACATATCAGGATATTTTCAATTATTGGTCTGTCTTGAACAAATGCACCTTGAGTATCTTCAACAATATCAGGGAGCACCTGAGCCAATCTAGTACATAGAAACTTTGAAATGATCTTGTAAATAGTGTTGCAACATGCTTTAGGTCTGACTTGAGTAACTGAAGCAGGCCTATCAATTTTTGGAATCAGAGATAGATTAGCATTTATCTGCTGCAGCAATTGTCCAGTTTCAAAGAAATCTTGTACAGCAAGACTAATTTCAGGTCCCACATAGTCCCAAGCAGCTTGAAAGAATCCACTTGTATAACCATCTAGGCCAGGAACCTTATCCTTTGGGATAGAAAAGACCACCTTTCTGATTTCATCTGCTGTCACAGGCTGCAGTAGCATCCGGCAGTGCTCTGCAATGCATTTCTTTCCTGTATTAATGATGGACTATCTCACAGGTTGACAGTGTTTGTACTCCCAAGCAAATTTTTATAGAAACTCAAAAAGGCCTCCTGAGTAACAGGTTTGACAGTGTTTCTACACACTTGACCCTTTACATCATTAATTTGTGTAATTCTATTTTTATTTTGTCTTTGTTTAAGGCACATGTGAAAGTATGCAGAATTTGAATCCCCATCCTTTATCCAGTGGGCTTTTGCCTTCTGTCCCAAGTAACTATACCTTGCCTTTTGTAGCACTCCTACCTCATTAAGCAGAACTACCTCCTTATTAATCAAGGCTTCTTCATTTGTCCTAACTACAATCTCGTCATGAATTTGTTCAAGTTCAAAGGTAGCAGCAGAGGTTTGCACTTCAATATTATCAAAACAGTTCTTATTTAAGCCTTTCAAAACAGGTTTAAGGGTCTTAAGCTTTTTCACCACAGAAAACATTGGCACCCTATTAATCTGTTGCTCCCAACGATGTTTCACCTTATCATGAAAACAATCAGCATCACTCCACATATTAAAAAATTTAAAGCTTCTCTTTTTCTGGTACCCAATGGAGGAAGCACTAACCACACAAGGTGTTTGATCAAATGTTCCTTCATGGTGAAAGTGTGCAACCATCTCAAGAAAAGAAGCAGTCCATTCAGGGTTGACTAGAAATCTATCCAACCTACTGAACTTCCTCCTCCCATATTCCTGCTTATTTGTCCAGGTGTAGAATCCTCTAGTTACAGTTATGTCTAACAGATTACAGGTTTCAAGGCAGTCAATAAAATCCTTCATATCTTCCTCCTTAGTTTGACCCCTTAACCTCTCCTCTTTTGCAATAACAGTATTGAATTCCCCTGAAATGCACCAGGGTCCATTATACTCTTGAGCAAAAGCTTTCAATTTTGTCCACAGACTTTTCCTCTCATACCCTTCATTAAAGGCATAAAACCATAGTAATGTGAAATTGTTTCCCAGTTATTTGATCAGTGATAGCAGCATGATTAAACTGGGCATCCTAGTCTAGAAAATGAACTGCAAACAACCCAGGCTTCCACAGGAGCCATACTCATCCTTCTTTATGACTACTGATGTTAGTGGTAAGACTCCACCCTTCTAACATGTTTAAAGAAATATTAGCTGCATTACTACCTCTTATTTTGGTTTCCAGGAGACCAAACAAACTAATTTCCTGATTATTTAAAAAATCCTTTATTACTTTTTGGCATCATATTCACCTTCCAGGTCTGTTTACCAGCACTCAGATCATTCTTCACATGAGCAGCTTTTTGAGTAGCTCCCTTCCTACAAGTTATAGTTTCATGTCCTACACCTTTGCATTTAGCACAAATGGTAGGCTTCCATTCATATTCCACCTGCAGAACTTGCTTATTCCTATCTTCATCAAGGAATTTAACTTGAGTAGGGTAGGTTTTCCCCACTTGGAGCTCCACCAGAACCCGAGCAAACCCAAGCCTGGTTTTATTAAGAGTTGCCTGATCAACCTTAATGAATTTCCCTGTCAGATTAGCAATTGTGGGCAAACATCTCCCCCAATACCTGATAGGTAGAGCTTGAATATGCACCCAAGCAGGCACAATCTTCACATCCTCCTTTAGCAAATCAGTATCAGGAGACCAAGCCTTCATAATCAACGGTTTGTTATCAAACATATGATAACCCGCATTCAAAACAGCTTTCTTCCCTTTCATCTCCTTAAACCTTACTAGGAAAATTCCATTAGGTAAGGACACTTTGTCCATATTGTGTTGCTTCCAGACCTACATACAAAACCTTCCAGCACCTCCCATGGTGGATTATCACCAAGAACAAAATAAAAAACTGCATGTTCCCAATATTTAATCTCATCATGGGTATCTTCCTTAGTAAATTTTATCAAAACTTCTTCTGCTTCTTGTTCTATACCTATTTCAGCCTCCCTAATAGTAGAATTCTTTCGTTTTCCACGTTGGGTTATCCAAGGACAATCCACAGAAACATCCTCATCATCAAAATATAAACCAGGTATCATATTCAGTTCATGCATGGCTTTTGTACGTTGATTTTCTTCAGCCGTTTGTGGGCTTACTGGTTTATTAATGCGTTGTCCATTACTATCTTGTCCTTTAGACTTATATGGTGTACCTGATGTTGCCTGTTTGGCCCTGGTTTTGGATGTAGAGTTCCTCGCCATGGCTTCCAAGCAGAGTCGTCACAGTCGCCTCTCATGCGCTCATTGAATTAGGATAGGTTTCTTTAACGAATTAGACCTATAACTCGATAAAAGAGGATTGTTACTCGAGTAACAATTGAACAGAGCTCGAGAATGCGTCGAACACTAATTGGCGTTGATTGTATTTCAGCAATCAGAAAACAAAATGAATTTTTGTGTTATTGTCTTGCGTGTCACTCACTAGTAACTCGATCTGCTATAAATAGCCTTTTAATTCAGCAAACGGAAGCTAAAAGGTTTAGCTACTAAGAATCAATAATTATTAGGTGAGACCGTTGCACAAACGGGTTTGTGTGAAACGGGTTTTTTAACCCAAATAACTAAATGAATATCTACCTAATTAAGTAAAGAATATAATTTCCGTTTTATACAACTGAAAATATAATACACTCCATATTTGGCTCCTTAATTTACGCGCAATAATCTACATAATATTTACATTGGGAATATACTCCATATTTCCTTCTTATTTTCTCGGTAAAAAGAATTCAAAAGTTCACCCCTTTTTAACCCTAATTTCCAATTTCAACCATTTTCACCGCTGTCACTTTCTTCATCTCCCTCCATTTGAAGATTTAAAAGATATGCATGAAATTTTCTACCTCTTCATTGAATAATTATTCAATTTTAATTATAATTGATAATGTTTGTACATAATTATGAGATTTTTTAATTAGAAGGAGATGGGTAAGAAGTCGATTGTGCGAAGAGAAGATCCTCATGCCACGGAAGATATGGCCGGTAATATCTATACTTTTGAAATCTGATAAATATAAACTGAGAATTGTACTAAAGTGATGATTGTTTAATTTCAGTTTTAGTGGATAATGTACTGCGTATGGATGAAGACGTAGAAATGGTTGATGATGGTGCAGGTGTTTTAACCGAAGTACAAGGGAAGACGAGCCGGTATGTTCCTTAAACGGGTAGTTTGCATGTCACCGTTTGTTACCATTTTGGGTCAGTTTGTAGCCATATATGTTTTCACAAGACTAGTGACCATTTTAGGTAATAGAATGGAGTAACTATGTTTTTGATTCTTGACTAGTGACCATCAGTATATGATTAGTGACCATCAGTATCTGATTAGTGACCATCTTCGTGTAGTTAGTCGTCATTAGCAAGTAATGTGTTCGACTTTTTAAGTGGCCATTAAAATACCTTTAGTATGACCTTTTAATATAAATTAATAATTGATGTGGAGTGACCGTCTTTATTCATATAGTACCTTCTTTAATGTATTGTTAATCTTTTCCTTGGTTTACCTGCCCAGTTACCGTTTTATATTGAATAGTAACAATCTTAGTTGTGTTACTAATTAGTAACCTATTTATCTTTGTTAGTAGTTAGTTATTTTGAAAATATAGTTAGTAACGTATTTATGTTAGTAACCTATTTATCTTGTTAGTAACATATTTATCTTGTTGATTAGTTGACATTTTATGTTACGTAGTAATCAAGTACCATGTTTTTGACTCGTTATTTTGTTTGTTAGAGCTAAGAAAGCAGTGGAAGGGTATGACACTCCCTATGGCTTATTTAAGTTGCTTGATAAGCTAACCACATCACAAAAGGCTAGTATCGAGGAGATTGATTTTGGTGGATTATTGGAGCTAAAAGCCCGTGGTTTTTATCACATAATGGCTGACTGGTTGATGGGTGCATATTAACCAGAGTCGCGCGTGTTATGTGTGAGCTCACAAATGAGATGTGTCCTGACATCATTGCACGTACACGATGTCTTCATGCTCCCTTGTAATGAGGGTAATGATGTGCCTTTGTGTTCAAATAAGAGGAAGAATAATCCAGATGTAGAATTGGTTTAGCAATGGAGGACAAAACTTTCGGGTGTGGGTAGTAAGAAGATACCAGCGGACTGCTTAGCGAGTGAAATATTGAAACTGGTCGATGGTGGACAGAAGTTTCAACAATTTTTTGTATTATATGTCATGAGTTATTTTTTAGCACCTACCCCCCATTGTAGAGTTGATTTAAATCTTGTGAGGGCGGTAGAGGACGTTCATGAGATCAAGAATATGGATTGGTGTTCATATGTTTTAGATCAACTTGATTTTGGCGTTACGACATGGAAAAAGAGAGAAACTAAATATGCTAGAGGGTGTCTTATGTTTCTACAAATTGTTTATTTTCATCGATTACAGTGGAGGGGTTAGATAATGTCGACGGAACTTCCTTTGATTAAACACTGGTCTTATGATGATATGAAGAAAAGAATTGATGAGGAGTACGCCGGATGGTTGAAAAACAACAAGTATGGTACGGGGGTTTGGGATACAACCTCATATCCTGTATCACGGTCATTGCCGAGGTCAACGTCGAGATCAATGCCGAGATCATTGCCGAAGCCTAGTTGTACACGTGATGATCAATGTACCGATCCTAGACATATTTGAATACCTGATGACTTGCCAACAGATGATGACATCCGCCGCGAGCACGACAATGTACGTTTTTTAATCTTTCACGAAGTTTTGCATACCAGTGATCATATTCTCGGTTTTAGTGGCCATGTTAATAGATATTGATTTTTATGCAAAAGTATTATGTACTTGTTATTTGTGATCTATCTTAATCATGTTGCAGTTGACCATTTATTCTTTGTTAGTGATCATATTCGTATGTTTATTTTTGAAACTGATGTTGCATTGTTTTTGTTAGTAGTAAGCATCAAATTTTGAATGGTCACCAACTATAATATATTAGTAATATTTACATAAAGATTGAATGTTGTGACTTGTGTTCGTCAGTTGTTATTAGTCACCATAATAATGTTACTGGTTATCATTTATTCTTTGTTAGTGATATGTTCGTATGTTTATTATTGAAACTGATGTTGCATTATTGTTATTAGTGATCATGTAATTGTAGATGACCACCATTTGTATTATATTGGTAACCATGTTTACATAAAGTTCAAATACACCATGATTGTTTTAATAAGATTATTTATACAGCCATACAAGGTTGCTTGGCTTATGACAAAGCGAAATATGGAGATGATATCTCGATGGAGTGAAGCCCTTTTGGATGAGTTGAAGAGAATGGAGACTGCGGGTGTGAATGAACCTATACAATTGTCACAAGTTTTAACCCAAGGAAGCCAATTCTCATGGACTCGGGCATTGAAGAGGCCTGATTTTTTGGCCGAGTATGAGAGCCTTGCGCAGAAGATTGACATGACATACGGAGTGACCATTGACATGCCTTCGTTTGATATTGGTATAGATGCTATACAGGAGGAGCAGAGAAATGCTAACAATGTTGTAGTGGAGGAGCCGGAGAATGCTGTTGTCGAGGAGCCGGACAATGCTATGGTCAAGGAGCCGAACAATGTTGTAGTGGAGGAGCCGGAGAATGTTGTAGTCGAGGAGCCGGAAAATGCTATGGTCGAGGAGCCGAACAATGTTGTAGTCGAGGAGCCAGACAATGCTGTAGTCGAGGAGCCGAACAATGCTATGGTCGAGGAGCCGAACAATGATGTAGTCAAGGAGCCGGAGAATGCTAGAAAAGGTAGAGAGCAATTGAAAAATGATAAACTGCAACCTAGAGTTGGACTCCAACCATGCACAAGGCAATATTCAAGAAGGTTGGTTGCAAATGCCATGAAGAACTTTGTCGGGGGAGACAAAATGGACATTGTTGATGAAGGCAACAAGGGCGAGAAAGAAGTTGCACAAAGGGGGAGAAGAGCAAGATGAAATATAAGTAATTAGACGTTTTGAAAGAACTAACTGGTTTGTATTGGTAGAATTTGCTTATTTTGTTGAGGTATGAGACATAGTTGACATCATTCTCTTGATTGGGGCTTCTGTGTAATGAATTAAAACAATATAATCTTAATTCATTATCATTTTGGACTGGTAAAATCTGTATATGGTGGCCACTAATAGGTAAATAGTTTTCTTAATTCTTTATAGTGAAAAAGTGATCATTTGAAGTTACTTAGTTACCGCTTTCATATAAGTAGTTACCACATTTTCGTGTCGGAAAGTGGTCACTATTTAAGTTAACATGGTCACCAAATAACCTAAAGTGATAACATTCTTAAGTTACCAACATGTTTTTGTTGTTGTAAATTTCTGCTTCTGGTGACGTTCAACAAAAACAGTAGACACTAACCTAATGGCCAACTTAATGTTGACAGTAACCATTAATATTGTATTAGTAGCTATGAATGAATTTAATTTCAAACATAGTTGTTGTAAATGACAACATTGTGAACAGTGCTGTCATAGTGGATGAATTTAATTCATTATGGTGAAAAAGTGATCATTTGAAGTTACTTAGTTACCGCTTTCATATATAGTAGTTACCATATTTTCATATCGGAAAGTGTTCACTATTTATCACTACAAGAAAAGGTGTCCAAGGCGTCCATCCGGTGGCATCCGTCAGTGGACGCTATATGGGGACGGGTGTCCGCAAACAGACGCCAGAAAATGGAAGCCACGACCGGTCGCCCATTTTTAAAACGGGCGTCCACTATTGGACGCCAAGAAAGTGGGCGTCCGACGGCGGACGCCATTAGTGGTGTCTGACTGTGGACGCCAGTTACCCCTGGATGGCGTCCACAGTCAGACGCCATCTGCTTCATGTTGGCGTCCGACTGTGGACGCCATCCAGGGATAACTAGCGTCCACTATTAGACGCCATATCCACTGAATATCTGCCAATTTTGACCGCTTTTAACTTCCTCCGGCGTCTGGCATGGCGTCCGTTATTGGACGCCATGTATGCTGCTGCATGGCCGTAAACATGCTTTCGATGTCTAGCCAAAACCTGCAAAATAAACCACATCCACAACTCTCAACCAACCACAACTGTCGACCATCCACAATACCTCAACCTCATTCACTCTCAATCAACCAAAACACTTCATCTCTCGCCACATTTATGCTCAAAAAACATTCGTATAAAAAACTTTTAACATACGGTTTAAAGGTACATAAAATCTAAACTAGTTCGAAGATACATAATCCATAAATCCAGTTACAACAACAACAACAAAAAACAATCCGCTAACTAAGAAGCTAGCTGAAGCACCAGAGTTACCGCCATCCCCGTTAAAGGGGTCTCTGTCGTCTGGAGGGGGTGAGGGACGACCTTGGTTGCATCGCTCAAACATGGCCTGAAACATGGTCATATGTTCCTGCATCTTCTTTATGTGCTCCTGTTGTTCCTTCAGTTGTTGTTGTTGCTGTTGTTGTGTCAGTTGTTCCTTCATGACCTCCTTTTTCGGGTCGGGCTTCTGAGAACCGGCCGGCGTGTACTCCATCTGTGTAGAGGTGCCGAGATGCGGTGGGGGAGGTGTGAAGTAGATACAGTGTGCATTTCCGACACCATACACACTTCCTTTCTTGTACCCCGAAACGACCTTGAAAAAAATCTGATTCGGGTCGACTTCGGTAGCATCAGGAGCAGCCTCGAGGTTCGCTAGCTCTTCTTGGTAAGCATCCTGCGTACACAACACCGATTTCAATTCAAGCTATTGTAACACCCCTGATTTTATAAAATAAATTAGAATAAAGTTATATTCGTATTTTTATTTTAGTTACGATTTAACTCGTAATTTTTGAAATTACTATAAAACGAATTTATCGTTTCAAACTCCTAAAATTCTATTTGTCTCGGAAACTCTTCTTATATTTAAAACATACTTTGATTTCTATTTCGATTCGTTTTATACATTTAATTTAATTCTTATCGAAAATCTTTTTCGACCATTTAAATTCTAAAATCTTTTTTTTATATTTAAGCTCGAAATTCATTTATTTTAAGTTTAAAAAAAAGATCTATTTCCTTTCCTCGAGAAATCAATTTAATTCACTTTATCAAAAATTTATTATTTATCGGGAAATGCTATTTCATCGTTAAATTATTTCTCTAAACTTCGTTTTCGTCTCGAGTAATTATTTATATCTCGAGAAACGTTTCTTTTACTAATTCTATTAGTCGGTCCGATTATTTTTATTAATTCGAATTTTTTTAAATTCGTTTTCGCGGGTCAATCAACTTATCGTTACGGTATTCAATCCACTTTAATTTGAGGTAATTCATCCCTCTTGGCTTGTTTTTTTTTACATTCCCCGCTCACCCCCCTTATCACCCTTTTTGTTCCACAGCTTCATCACCCTTTGTCTTTTTGTTTCCTCTTCTTCATTCATCCGCCTCCCTTCTTAGGTCTTCTTCGCACCGCTCGTCACCTTCTCTTCCTTCGTGATTATCACTGCCATTTCAAGCCTCCTTCATCCCTCACCCTTCGTCTTCATCATTCTCTTTGAACAAGCGACCCCGTTTACCGCTGCCGCTGTTATGCTCGATGCTGCTGTGTTTTGTTGTTGTCCGCTGCTGCTACGCTTCTTCTATTGTTTTCTGGCCCGTCTCCCTCCTTTTCTGCTCTGTTCGGACTCCGACCTTAGTAAAATAAGGTGGTTATTTCTCTCTCGTTGTTATATTCTTTCATCGGCTGTATTTCTTCTGCCGCTGCTGTTATGTTATTCGTTCTTGCTGCTGCTTTTTTTTTCCTCTTCCTTCTTCTTCCTCGATTTCGGCATGTTTCATTCTAGTTCAGTTTCGGTCATCTTCCTGTTGCGATTCTGTCCATTTCACTCTTCTTTATTTTTCCTACTTTTGCTCCCTTCTGAAGTTGTCGTTCGAATTCGATTGTTGTTGTTCTGTTCTGTTAGTTTCTTTCAGCTGCTATTGTTCTCTATTTGGTTCTGTTTTGCTGCTGTCATTTTGTGTCGTACAGCTGCTGTTTTTCTTCTCTTCTTCGCACCTGTTGTGACTAAGTACAGAAATTGAATGAGAGGGAGGGAGTGGAGAAGAGGTAACCGAGAGCAGCGTGATTTGCAGCGACAAGGTAAGAAGGCCTCTGCCTTGAAAACTATTTCCGGTTCGACCGAGGTGACGATCAGCAGGTACCGGTAGTTCCCCAAGGTTGACACTGCTGCACCGAGACTCACCCACTTGAGACCCGGAGCATTGGAACGACAAATATAACGATACCCAGGAAGTATTATGTGTAAAAGAAAGAAGAAGAAGGAAGAGGAGTATTGTGTGTTGTGTTGTGTTTGTGCTGCTGCCAAGGCCTGCTATTTGTAGTAGCAAAACCGAGCAGGAGGAGGAACGAAAACAGACTCCTCAAAAACCGAGTCAAGGGCTGCCCCAAAAAGTAGGCAAAGCCCGCCGCAGGCCAAATCCTGAATCCCGAATCTCGAATCCGGATCCGGGCTCGGGCACGGGCACGTGCGCGCGTATGCGAGCTGAATTAAGCACCTCGCAGGTCCATATAAAATGACCCCCTTTCACCACTAGTGATACCCATAGTTAGAGTAGTGTATATAAACACCATAAGACACTACTACTCTTCCTATGTGGGACAATTAGAGATAAGGACTTAGCCCCTATTTTCCAACAATCCCCCACTAGGGGCTACAGAAACAGAGAGAGAGAGAGAGAGAGAGAGAGAGAGAGAGAGAGAGAGATTCCTGGGTAAAGGAAGGGTGGATACTTAGGTATCAATATCTTTCGATTTGAATTGACACTTTAGTGAAGTGAGGAAACAACTTACTTTCAGTGAGTGAATATCTTTCGATTTGAATTCCTAACTGAGCTTCGGTTGATACCCTCCACAACACATGTCATACCTTCGAAATTAAGGTCGTTCCGCGATTTCAATGTGTAACGCGCTCTTAAAAGTCGTGCGTTTACCTTGGTACTTATAAGTGTAATCATAGGACTTCTCATAGTCTTATGATTGTTACACCTATGTAGGTGGCTCAAGTGCTTCTCAATAGCACTTCTCACGTGAGCCATTATGGACATAAGTCCAACCTAATGTATTGTTCATCAAGTGCGTCTCAAAAGCACCACCATTAAGGCTATGAACTCATACAATGCCATAGAAATGGAGACTTTGGACCTAGTCAAGTATCACTCTTTAACTTGACTTAAGGACCTAAGCCCTATTCCCCTCGACAAGTCAACAACTTGTCTCTTAGGCAACCCCTTAGTGAGGGGATCGGCAAGATTGCATTCGGACTTCACATAGTCCACAGCTATTACTCCATTTTCAAGGAGTTGTCTTACTGCAGCGTGTCTAATTCGCATATGCCTCTTTTTTGCATTATAGAGACTATTTTTAGCAACTCCAATGGCTGCTTGATAGTCACAATGTAGGGAGATCGGTGTCTGCCGACTTCCCTACATAGGCACATCGGCTAGTAGGTTTCTCAACCAATCAGCCTCCTGTCTTGCTAACTCAAGAGCTATGAACTCTGACTCCATGGTAGAGCGTGTCATACAAGTCTGTTTAGAGGACTTCCACGATACAACACCTCTACCCATGGTAAAAACATAACCACTAGTAGAACATATTTGGTCATTTCCTGTAACCCAATTCGCATCACTATATCCTTCCAATACAGCTGAAAATTTATTGTAATGCAGAAACAGATCAACTGTTCCTTTTAGGTATCTTAGTAAATGATGAAGTGCAGTCCAATGTTCAGAACTAGGGTTATGAGTGTAACGTCTCAGTCTACTAACGGCATAACCAATGTCTGGTCGTGTACAGTTCATAAGAAACATCACACTACCTAGAATTTTAGCATATTCTTCTTGGGAAAGACTCTTACCCAAGTTTTTACACAAAGATATACTAGCATCATAGGGTGTTCTAGCAGGCTCAACATCAAAATAGTCAAATTTCTTTAACACTTTTTCAACATAATGAGATTGACTTAAAGAGATTCCTTTAGAGTTTCGGGTAACCTTAACTCCTAGGATTACATCAGCCTCTCCTAGGTCCTTCATCTCAAATTTTGATGACAAAAAATCTTTGGTTTTATTTACAAGATCCACATTATTACCAAAAATTAACATATCATCAACATACAGGCATATGGTCACATAGTCAGATTCAAACATCTTCGAATACACACATGAATCAGAGTTGTTAACCATATAGCCATTTGTTATCAAAGTGCTGTTAAATTTCTCATACCACTATTTTGGTGCTTGTTTTATACTATAAAGTGATTTGTTTAGTTTACACACTTTATCCTCTTGAACCTTGACCACAAATCCTTCAGGTTGCGTCATATAGATTTCTTCTCTTAGATCACCATTCAAAAAGGCAATTTTAACATCCATCTGATGTATAACTAGGTTATGAATAGCACCTAACGCAATCAGAATTCTTATGGTTGAGATTTTGGTCACAAGTGAATAAGTATCGAAATAGTCAATGTCTTTCTTTTGTGTAAAGCCTTTAACCACAAGTCTAGCTTTGAATCTTTCTATTGAACCATCAGTTCTCATTTTCTTTCTAAACACCCATTTACTACTAATGGGTTTGTAACCTTTGGGTAAATCAGTTAACTCCCAAGTATGATTATGAGAAATAGAATCAAGTTCATTTTTAATAGCATCTTTCCAAAAATTAGCATCAATGGATTTCATTGCTTCATCATATGTTTTTGGATCCTCTTCTATTGAAAAAGCAAACACAAACTCTTCACTAGCACAGATAGAGTAACCATGTTCAGATAGAAATGTTGACACAAAATCATCACCAAAGTTCTTTGCACATCTAGTTCTTTTACTCCTTCTAGGTTCAATATTATGATCAGTAGAAGTACTAGCATGCGTAGACATATCAACAGATGTAACAGTTAAAACAGAAGGTGATTCAACATTCTTCTTTAATGGAAAAATATGTTCAAAAAATTCAGCATCTCTAGCTTCAGATATAGAACGATCATTTAAAGACATGAATCTATAAGCAGAGCTATTTTGTGCATAACCGATAAACACACAATCGTAGGTTTTTGGTCCAACTGTGGGTCTCCTAAACTCAGGTAAACCCACCTTAGCTAAACAATCTCATACCCTAAGGAAGCTCAGGTTAGGAGGGTAGCCCTTTCAAATCTCGTAGGGGGTCTTATCTATTTTCTTATGGGGAACACGGTTAAGAATATGACACGCCGATAAAATCGCTTCCTCCCCACATATCGTCAGAAAGGCCAGAACTTAAGAGCATAGCATTCATCATTTCTTTTAAAGTTCTGTTTTTACGTTCAGCTACACCGTTAGACCGAGGTAAGTAAGATGGACTATACTCATGGATTAATCCATTTTTCTCATAGAAATCAACTAAGTAATCGGAGCTATACTCGCCCCCTCTGTCAGACCTTACCCTTTTTATTTTCCTGTCGAGCTGATTTTTTACTTTGGTTTTAAAGTTTATAAACGATTGTTCTGCTTCGTCTTTAGTCCTAAGCAAATATACTCTAGTGTATCTTGAACAGTTGTCTATAAAGGTGACATAATAATGCTTACTGACTCTACTTGCAGTATTCTTGAAATCAGCTAGGTCGGTGTGAATTAGTTCAAGAAGACTCGTACTCCTAGCATAAACCGGTTTACTAGGTTTTTTAGTGAATTTAGCCTCAACGCAGCTAGCACATTTCGAGAATTCTTTATTAGTTAAGCTTGGAATTAGACTCATATTTCTAAGCTTTTTAATATAATCTAGATTCACATGACCTAATCTACCATGCCAGATATCAAGAGATTCAACGATATAAGCAGAAGTGGAAGCAATATTATTAAAATCAAAATCAGTGTTCAAAATAAATAAACCCCCAGACAAATATCCCTTCCCGACAAAGTCCCCATTACACGACATAACTACCTTGTCAGCTTCAAAAACAAGCTTCAACCCAGCTTTGTTAAGTAAAGCGCCAAACACAAGGTTTCGACGTAAAGAAGGAACATACAACGCATTTGTCAGGGCAAGAGTTTTTCCTGAGGAGAGTTTGAGAAAGATCTTGCCTTTTCCGGAGATCACTACAGATGAAGAATTACCCATGTAAACACATTCCCCGTTGGCCACTTCCTCGAACTCGGCGAACATCCCCTTTTCAGCACAAAGGTGTCTTGAAGCGCCAGTATCCAGCACCCATCCAGCAGCATTTCCCACCAAATTAGCCTCAACAACCACAGCAGCAATGACTTCATCATCAGTAACAGCAACGTTTACTTCAGCAGTTTTCTTGTGAGTACACTGGTAAGCCTTGTGACCGCTTTTCCCACACACGAAGCAAACAAGAGTAACCTGAGGTTTTTGGATTTTGGGAACGGGTTTGGTGTGTTTTCCTGGACCATTTTTCTTACCCTGACCCTGACCATTCTTATTTTTCCCCTTATTCTTTCCCTTGGACTTGTCAGCATTAGACGGACCACCAGACTCAACTACAACCATATTAACTTTAGCAGCATTAACAGGTAGAGTAACTGGTTTATATTTAAGACGATTAGCCTCTTCGGTCCTCATATGACCTACAAGGTCTTGGAGGGACAAGTCTTTTTTCTTATGTTTAAGGTGATTTCTATAGTCAGACCAGGAGGGAGGGAATTTTTCGAGTAGTACATTAGCAAGAAAAACATCACACAACTTCATCCCTTCATTTATGACATCAGCACACAGATTTTCATAAATATGTACTTGCTCCATAATCGGTTTACCATCCTCCATAACAAATTCAAACCATTTTCCGACAACATATTTCTTTTTCCCAGCATCATCAGACCCATATTTTGACTCTAACGACTCCCAAATAAATTTAGCCGACTTATTAGGAGCAAATAAATCAAACAGGGTGTTAGTCATGTTGTTCAGAATATGACAATGAGCAGTCTTATTATCTTTTTCATACTTTTTGATAGTATCAGCGTTAGACTTGATAACAGACGCGACAGGAGGAGTAGCCTCGACAGTAGTGGACGCGGCAACAGGGACGGGACAATCTTCAGACAACACATAATCAATATCGAGTTGTTCAAAAAACATCAGTAGTTTCTGAGACCATCGTTTGTAGTTGTTACCATCCAATAGTTCAATTTTGGACAAATCAGGAACCAACTTAGACACAACTGACATTGTTACAGCAACAAAAAAATAGTTTTCAAATTGTTGTGACTAAGTATAGAAAATGAACGAGAGGGAGGGAGTGGAGAAGAGGTAACCGAGAGCAGCGTGATTTGCAGCGACGAGGTAAGGAGGCCTCTGCCTTGAAAACTATTTTCGGTTCGACCGAGGTGGCGATCAGCAGGTACCGGTAGTTCCCCAAGGTTGACACTGCTGCACCGAGACTCACCCACTTGAGACTCGGAGTATTGGAACGACAAATATAACGATACCCATGAAGTATTATGTGTAAAACAAAGAAGAAGAAGGAAGAGGAGTATTGTGTGTTGTGTTGTGTTTGTGCTGCTGCCAAGGCCTGCTATTTAGAGTAGCAAAACCGAGCAGGAGGAGGAACGAAAACAGGGGCCTCCTTACCTCGTCGCTGCAAATCACGCTGCTCTCGGTTACCTCTTCTCCACTCCCTCCCTCTCGTTCAATTTCTGTACTTAGTCACAACAGCACCCCTTTTCGTTCCGTCATCGTGTTGTTTCGCGTGGCTACTGTTTGTATACTGTCGTATGCTGTCCGTATTCTTCTTCTTCTTCTTTCTGCTGCTCGTCTGTTATTTTTGCTATTGTCAATTCTGCTGTTTGATCCTCGGTTTTTCGGTCATCATCTCGCATCGTGATTAGTTGTTGTCCTGCTGCTGTTAGTGTCCTACTATCCTCCCTCTCTTTCTTCTCTTCGATTTCGATTTCCTATTCGCATTCCTGCTGGTGCGTATTCGTCAGTTCCTATGTATATCGTTGTTGTCTGATCTACTGCACCCGTTTTGTACCTTCGAGTCCGTGTTTGTCTTCTTTTACCTTTATCCTTTCCCTTCTCCGTTCTTGCTTTTCGTCCCTTCACCTCTTGTCCTGATAATTCGATCATATCCAATCTTTTCCGTTTACGTCTTTTGTCTATTACGCTCGTCTCATTCTTTTGTTTTGTTTTCTCGATTCCCGCGATGAGTCTTGATGAGAAGACCAATGATTCTACAACTGGGAGCTTAAAGACAGTACTATCGATTTGGAGCTTGGACTGATCAAGGTCAAGAACGTGGTCTTTTCGAAGTCGCCTGAAGGTAACTTTAGGACGTTACTCGATTTTATATCGTATGTTTGAGTAGTAGTATGTAGTAAATATTTTAACTTCGGTTTTCTAATTTTAGCTATTGATTATTGCTAATAATATTAATTTTTAAATCGTATGCCTTATCCATATTTTTACAACTTTCGATATCGTTTTATAAATCGTTAGTAATTTTATTATTTATAATCGTTATAATATTTTGTTGATTATCGTGACACTAGTAACTAAATAATATCGATTTAATATTTTCGTCATATTTTATTAATTTATAACTTTAACTCAAAATCGTATTTTTATATTATAATCGAGATTTGTATACTTGTTCAATAAACTAATTTTGTTTTACGAATTAAATTAATAAATAAGAAAATAGTCGATTTTGTTTTAAATACATTTTTAGTCGAGACTATTTTCCCTAATAATTTCTCATTTATCTACGATTGATTATTTTTGGTAAAATCAGTATTATTTATTGATAAAATCTATTTGCTAAAAATAATTTGAAAGCTTTATAAAATCTCGTTTAATTTATAAAATTCGTTGACTCAATTAATTTTTGACATCGTTTTTCTTAAAACATATATCTTCTAAGATTTATTGTTTTAACTCGATTTCCTAATTGTTTATAAAATACTATATATTGACTGATTATATTTCATTTATATTTTGAGTAACGAATTCAGAAGTATAATAAAGTTACGATAACAACGATAATAATAAAATGTTAATTTTGTTAAAAATGTTATTTTTATACATTTCACTGGTTTTAATAACTTACGTACTATCTACAAGACTTTCTATTTTAAGTAAGTTTCTAAAATTAAGTTTCTATTTATAGAAAGTTTTCATTTTAATATGAAATGTTTATTCCTTTTTATCCTCATATTGATTATATCTTTTGAATATCGATAATGGCTGTTTTGGAGTTATGGAATAAAGTCAAGTGTGAGGTTAGAGTAATATAATCTGGGGTTTACGGTTTTTCCATCAACTATAAGGCTAGTGTATCAAATCGGTACATTGGTTGTTGAACTGGGTGACAGGTATCCCGGGAGTTGTGTACATTTTGACCTTAAGCTTAGGCCTCGCAGTAAGTCGCTGTCATAAGTTGAACTGGGTGACAGGTAATCCCAGGAGGGGTGTACATTGTCTTAAACTAGGGCCACGCATTTATAAGTCGTCGTCCTATTATGGTTGAGTGTCCTAGTTAGAGACCGAAGTTTGATTTGTTTGAACTAAGTTCTCAAAGCTAGTTTTTAGTATTCTCCTGGTGAAAGGCTGACCTTCTACACTGAATATTTCCATAACGTCATTTTGAATATTTTTATTATTATCAATACATGTTGATTTGCAGGTTGGCAAATATTTGAAGTTTTCTTCTGAAAACTTGTTCTTATTTTATTGTTCCAATATTTTAAGTTTTCTCCGAAAGCTTATTTTTATTATATCATTTAATGTTTTCCATTTTAACTATTTTGATATAATAATACTATTATTTTCCATATGATATAATATGGCTGGGAGAACATTCAAGTTACTCCCCACTAACGTGGCTGTTATGTTTATAACTTGACAGGTATTTGTTACTGGGTTTCGGGTGTGAGCTAGCGAGTAGCGTGGATCCTACTCTTTCTTTATTCACATTTATTTATGGATTTGTATAACCCTATTTGGAGAATTTCCTTTTAGCCTTTTTGTAAAAAGAGGCCTTTGTATTGACTTACCATTTCTTTTAATAAGATATAGTTTGTCAGTGTGTTTTTAAACCCGGCTCTACAGTGTTTTCGCCACTGTATCGCGTTAGATTTTCTAGGGGATTACAGTTATTATTAGATGAAATCATTAAAGGTAGTTATCTACCACCTAAAGTATAGACAAAGTTGATTTATTTGAAATAGTTAGTACTCACCCAGATTGCCTTGTCTTTCCTCGTCCTAAGAGCATGCCCTTTACCACCGCTCTTGCCGTGCATGTCCATGAATATCTCCGGCGCGGTTGGCGTTCTCCTGAGTTCAGCTGCTAGCTATTAAATGAGTACGAATGTTAGGCGAATATATATTATGTGAACATAGTTTATGATTATTCAAGTAAGAGTGAGATATTAGTAAATATCATACCCTCTTGACACGAAGAAACGAAGACTGAAAACCCTAATGATGTGTCGGGTCTGCCTTCCCCTCAAGTTCACAGTTCTTCATTTTGTTTCTCTGTCCCCTCTCGGACCTGACCTTGAACTCCGCGCTGTCGTGGTACGTAACCCACCTCTCCAATGCTTCCCCTGAAATATGACGACACTAATATATTAGTTACTACAGTAAAAGATTGAAGTTAGATTGTTTGTTACAATTGATTACTATAAAAAACTACACCTTTAAGGTCCTTGAGTGGAGTCCCCCGCGTGTGGCGTTTGTTCATTACGTCAGCGAAACGTCGTGTGCAGGTCTCGTTATACCGATCCCACACCCTTCCTTCTAACTCTGGCTTCCAAACGAACTTCATCTACAAAATCAAGGCGGATTGTTAATTAGTAGCGTTAATATTTACAAAGTGTACATTATAAATTAAAAACTCAGTAACAAAAACAATCTACGTACCCGGAAGTTGTTAAACCACCACTGTCGTACGTCCAACGGCACTTGAGTCTAGCAGGCATACCCGTGCCCTTTGTCGACCATGTAACTGGCAGTACAGCCTGCCGTGACCTGACCATGGAGAAACCTGCACCGAGTCAAGAACCACATATATGTACGAAATCTTAGAAGATGTAGTCCAAAAATTCATATGTTACAAAAGAATCGACATGTCAAAAAATATTACCATACGCGACCAGGGTCGATAATCACCCGACCGTTCTCATCCTTCTCCAGCTCCTCCTCCTACCTCTGCTGCTGCCCTTCCTGCTGCTCATCGTTCTGCTCCGGATCCGTTTCGGGGACCCCTTCCTCCTCCTCTTGTTGAGTGGTGGATGTATGAGTAGAGCTACTTCTCCCACCACGTCTTCTAATCGATCTACCGCCTGCCATCTTAACCTTGCAACAAATGAAACAATGTCAACAACAATTAGCAATTAATATCTAACTTGACTTAAATAATGTACCAAATAAGTAACACAGTGATCAATATAACCTACTACAACAACTCTAGTAGCCATCTTCGCTGTCTTTATTGTCGTCAGCCTCGTCCTCCTTAGTCTGATCCTCCTCCTCCGTCTCCTCGCCCTCCACTTGATCGTCCTCCAAATTCTCTTCATCGTGTTCGTCGTCCTCCTCAAGGATCTCTCGAACATCCCTCACCATGTAATCTCGGTGTCCATCATCATCATCATCATCCTCTAACTCTTCCTCTGCCCCTTCATTCTGACCTTCTTCGGAGAATATGGTCTCTTCACTAGAAGATAAGCGTGTACTACTTGAAGTCGCATCTTCCTGGAACAGAGAACTGTCTATTTGCCCCCATGGCTTAGTCTTGAAGACTGCCCACCATTGACTTTGATTTCTGTCATTTTTCGTGTAAGGAGAAAGAGCAAAGTAGACTTGCTTTGCCTGATGTGCGAGTATGAACGGATCGTACGTAGGATATTTCCTGGTGTGATTAACTTCCACAATTTTGTAACGTTCATGCACTCGGGTTCCGTTCACGGAGCTGTCTTTCCACTCACATTTGAATATCACAGCTCTATACCCCCGTTCTCTGCCAGCATAGCACAACTCGAAAATATCCTCCAAAATACCATAAGACTCATCACCATCAAGAGATGACACACTCACACCAAAGTTGCATCTAGCCTTGTTCTTCTCGTAATTGAATGTGTGAAAATTGAACCCATTCACCTAGTACTGGTTCCAACATTTAACCGCTCTCACTGGACCGTATGCCAAACTTCTAACCAAATCATCAAGTATGTCTAAGGCAACTACGTGATCCTTGAGCCACTTAGGAAAATGTTCGTCATGCTTACTCCAAACGTCATCAGAGTTCACGTCAGGGTTTGCAGCGACATATTCAGTTACAAATTGCTTCTCATAAGGCTCTAAGATCTCACAATTAGAGAGTAGGTAAAGGTGCGCTCGGTTGTACTCTTTCTCATCTAGCGTCCTAGAACCCTTAACGGATGAAGTTCCTTCATCGTCCTTCTTTTGAAAAAACTCGGGTATAGTAGGATCAATAGGCACCGAATGTTCCAGGTTCAGGTTCTTGGTTTTTGTTTGAACATCTTTCTCAAAGTAGAGGGAGCAGAAGTTTGCAATCTCTTCTGTCAAATATGCATTACAAATGGAACCCTCTACCCTAGCCTTGTTACCAATTTTATTCCTCAAATGATTGAGGAACCTAAATACACAATTTACGTATTTCAATTAATAAAAATTAGATATGTGTAAATTAAATTTATAAATGAAGTTCCTAAAATTTATGTACCTTTCAAATGGGTACATCCATCTATACTGGACAAGTCCTCCAACCTTAGCCTCGTAGGGCAAGTGGACAAGTAAATGCTCCATGGAATTAAAGAACGACGGTGGGAAGATCATCTCAAGTTTGCATAGTATCTGTGGAATTTGATCCTCCAGCCGAGTCATGTCCTCAATTGATATTGTAGAAGAACACAAATCTCGGAAAAACTGAGATATCTCAATTATAGAATTCCACACCGTCGGTGGCAACAATTACTTTAGTGCTACCGGAAGTAACCTCTCCATGAAGACATGGCAGTCATGACTCTTTAACCCTTGCAGCTTGAGGTTCTTAAGATCAACACAGCGTTTGAAGTCGGAGGCGTACCCGTCAGGGAACTTCAACTTCTCTACCCACTCCAACAACGCCTTCCTCTGAGCTTTGTCAAGGGTGAACAAGGCTCTCGGTTTGGACCCATCCCGTTTTATGTGCAGTTGAGGACTGTCACAAAAAAGCTTTACATCTCGCCGGGAGCCTGCAGTGTCACAACTCTTCCCCTCCACATCCATGACAGTGTGAATCAACTGCACGAAGAAGTTCTTCTCTATGTGCATCACATCTAAATTGTGACGAAGTAACAAAGTCCTCCAATATGGTAGGTCAAAAAATCTGCTACGTTTAAACCAACCAATTTTCAACTTTTTGAGGTCTTTGAACTCCTGCTCGGTTCCTCAACAGTGGACGAATAATCGGAAACCAACTCCCATATTTCATCTCCTGGGAGTCGATCAGGTGCGTCATCAAGCACAACCTCGCCCTTCTTAAATGCCTTCTTATTCTTTCTATATAGGTGACCTTCTGGTAGGAACTGCCTACGACAGTCAAACCAACTTAATTTACTAGAATTTGGAAGATAAAAAGCTTTGCTCTCATCCATACAACACGGACATGCTTTTTGACCCGCAGTAGACCACCCCGAGAGCATACCGTACGCGGGAAAGTCGTTTATAGTCCACAACGGAGCTGCTTTCAACTGAAAGTTTTGTCTCAGAGAGACATCATAAGTTTCTACCCCTACCTCCCACAGTTGTTTCAATTCCTCAATAACAGGTTGCAAGTAAACATCCAAATGATTTTTTGGGTTTTTGGGTCCAGGCACAATAAGAGATAGGAAGATGAAAGGCTGCTTCAAGCACAACCAAGGAGGTAGGTTACAAGGTGTGACCATCACAGGCCAGCAAGAGTACGACTTACCAAATTGGCCGAAAGGTGCAAATCCATCAGTACACAACCCAAGCCTTACATTTTGGGGTTCTAACGCAAAGTGGGTATGTAGTCTATCGAAACGCTTCCACTCCTCACCGTCACTCGGATGACACATCTTCCCTGGCACCCTAATGTCCTCCTTGTGCCACCTCATTTGCTCCACTATGGTTTTTGTGGCATACAATTTTTGAAGCCTAGGTGCAATAGGGAAGTACGTAAGATGACTTATTGGGATCGGTTTCTTACCCCAAACACCGCTTTTCCCTTTTCTACCCCTCAAAACAATATCCCCCTCAACCGTCTTATACCTACCCTTACCACATCTCCTACATTCATCAAGCATCGCATCGTCCTTCCAAAATAACATGCATCCATCTGGACAAGCATCAATCTTTTGATGCGGGAGTTGAAGGCCCTTCACAACCTTTTTGGTTGTGTAGAAAGTTCGGGTCATGATATTGTCTGTTAGGATAACTCTCTCAAGCAAGGCAGCAATACCATCGACACAAGCAAAGGGTAGGTTGAACTCACATTTAAGGCTAACTACCATAGATGCGACTTCTAACAAAGTCACATCGCACCCTCCGTATAACGGTTTCTCCGAAGCGTTCAACATGATAAAAAATGCCTTTGCTCGTGGGTTAGGCTCTTGTGGGTTAGGTGAGTCTTGTGGGTTGGGTGAGTCTCGTGGGTTAGGTGAGTCGTCATTCACATATGTGTTCTCGTTGTTAAACAATTTGCACTCCACAACGTCAACTATCATACCTCTCAACCCCCCCCCCCCCCCCCCCCCCGCTCATTTTGATGGTTTTAGGGTTCCTCAGACTGAGATGGCTCACCATGACAAATCCAATTATAATAATCGGGTGAAAACCATTATAGATGACATGTTCCTTAACTACAAGGACCTCAAAAAATTTTAGGTTCTTGCATTTAGTACACGGACACCTAACCTCCCCCCTCGATGCATAGTCTACCGACTTTTTAGCGACCTCGAAAAATGATTCAACACCCCTAAAAAATTCGACGGTGGGACGTCTCTTCTTATTAAGTCTTCCCTCATACATCCATTTCCGTTCAATTCTCTTCATTTTCTATGTTCAAAAAATATATATAACAAATTGAAGTTTAATTTCCCTAACTTAACTTAGAACTTACTAAACGAAAATTTAATCACCATTTAACTTAAACTTAATTTCTCTAACTTAATTTTCATAACTGATGAGTTTACTCAATTTAATCACTAATACGTCAAAGTAAACTCAAATGTCTTATTAATTTTGAATTGACCTTACAAAAATTAGTCACCGAATTTAATCACAAATGTAATCACAATTTAATCACAATTTAATCCCAATTTACGAAAACCCTAGGTAATTTATCAATTTAATCCCAATTTAACCGAACAAAACACAAAAATTCATGGCTTAGGTCACACAGAAACAGCTTAAACAGGTCAAATAAGGTCAAATTTTCGGATACAGATATCAAAACTCCGAAAGCACTGATAACACCTATTTACTACCCCGATCAGGATAGAAGTGGTTTCGGGAAAATCCGGCATTATTACGACACCTTTTGGTCCGTCCTAAGTCACACAAAACCTAACAGAAGGCCCTAGAGGTCATTCTAGCTCAATTCAACCAAATTCATCAAACCCTAATCAAATGCAAAACTAATCTACCTAATCGAATTTGGGCTAAACTAATCAACCTAAGCAAATTTGGGCTAAACTAATCAACCTAATCGAAATTTAGACCTAAACAATATTAACTAGCAAACTATCAATAAATAACGATAAGAATCAAAAATAAGAACTAATTATAATGAATAAGAACTAAGTAAGAAAACATACCACAAATTAAGAAAAAGTATGAAAAATGGAGGAGAGGAAGGGAGAATGGGCTCGGCAAGGGAGTTTAGAGAGAGTTTAGAGAGTGTTTTTTTTTAGAGAGTGAAGGGAAAGAGGGGGGTGGGCGGGTATTTGACGCCACATCCAGCCAGACGGGCGTCCACTATCGGACGCCACATCCAGCCAAACTGGCGTCCGACTGTGGACGCCATATCTCCCTAGATGGCGTCTGACAGTGGACGCCATTTAGTGGAATATGGCGTCCGCTTGTGGACGCCCGTCCAGCCTGAATTTTGTCCTACCAGATTCAGTCGGATGCCAAGTTTGGCGTCTGACTGTGGAGGCCCGTTTGTATTTTCAAACGCCATGTAGGCGTCCATATGCCCAGGACGCCCACCAAGTGGACAACCGGGACTGTTTTTCTTGTAGTGTATGTTAACGTGGTCACTAAATAACCTAAAGTGATAATAGTCCTTTAGTTACCAGCATGTTTTTGTTGTAAATTCATGTTTTTGGTGACGTTCAACAAAAATAGTAGACACTAACCTAATGGCCAACTTAATGTTGACAGTAACCATTAATACTGTATTAATAGCCATTAATATTGTATTAAATTTCTGCTTTTGGTGTCGTTGCTGTAAAACTATTTCACGTAACCGAAGAAAAGCAGTAACCATTTTAGATTAAAAGTAACCAGGTGTGGTTTACTAGTCAGCACATTCAATCATAACTGGAAATTATGTAACAGACGAAGCAATTACTCTACAATTTAACATAAAAATAAGAAAAAACAACCTAGTGAGCAACAAACAAATAAGCACCGTTTTAGAATAAGCAGCCTAGTGAGCAACCTAATGATTCAAAATAAGCGAGGCAATTGAGTGTAAGGCAATGTTGTCTGCTCTTCTACATTCTTCTTCTTTCTTTTAGATGGTTGATGTTTTTTCCTCTCACTTCTTCCCTTCGTTTTAGAACGAACTGGATCAAGGACTTTGGTGGACGTAATGACATTTGCTGGATTTTCATCGCCGCAACCATGGTCCTTGAAAAAATCTTCAACTTCTGTAACGTCTCTACGTATAATCTTATCTAGAAGTTCTCTTGCCTGTGGAACATTTTGACATTTGAGCATCATATTATGGAAGGTGGTGAGAGTGTTTCGACGCCAACTAACAACGTCCTGCTGATTTGCTCTACGTATGTCCTGTGGGAGAACCCTATTCCAAACTTCCGTTTTAGCAAACCTAGTCCACCTTCGTGTGATGTACCTCTCTGGAATTTCTGTTATAGAGTGTAAATGTAATATAGGATTGAGTGAAAACACAACCACCCAGATTCTTGGAAGTTACGGCATGAGCAATCAATTAGTAACATATTTTGGTTGAACATTACTTCATGCACAGCTTCAGCTCTACTCTCAGAGTGCACATCATAGACCTTAATGCTACCATCCGCGGACTTTTCTATAGCCTTCGTACCAATAGCTTCACCGAATTCTTGCTCGAAATCACGGAATAATTTTAGGGTGTAAATCTGCGAGGCATGTTTTAATAATCCAACCATAGGATATATTGATTTGGGTGTCGCTCTAAGACATTGGAATTCATTCTGCTCTTCAGCACTTCTCCAACGTGTCACCGTGTCTTCATATATACCATAGAATTCAGTGACTGTGGTAGTTTTTGAAGCTTGGAATCCCATAGCATGGTTGGTACTCTCACTCCTTTGAGACGATAAAATCCCAGCTGAGAAAAAGTCTTTGCTAAATGCCGTGGACAATTTATTCCTCAATCCATAAAGCCTGTCAAACCATTCGTCGTCCTTGAGGCCATAATCTGAAATCATTTTCCTCCATGTTGCCTCGAACTCGTCTTCGCTGTAACACCCCCTTAGACATTTATTAAAGACATTCTGGAATGTCCGATCATGCTTGAGCGAACCGAAATGAGACATTGCGTTTTGATGAATGTGCCACTGACACAATCTATGCTTTGAAGAAGGGAATGCCTGGAGTAATAATTTTACATTGCGTACAATTAGTTGACTACTTTATGTTTTGGGTAATCATTTTATTCTATATAGTGATCATATATGGGTGCAGTCGTAAACATAAATTGTAATCGTCACAGAAAAAAGAAAGTTGTGCGCTTCAGGTAATCCAGTAGCAATGAATATTACTTTATGTTTCATGTAACAATTTTATTTCATATAGTTACCATTTTATCTCATACTGTCGCCACGACAATTACCATTTTATTTCATACAGTGGTTACTAGTGATAGTGACCATCTTTGCATATATTGTTATAAGCTGTTGTCATTGTGTTATCATGTTTTCTTAGTATCGACAGCTAGCAAAAGAACGTTTAAATTTAATCATTTTATATCCTATAGTTATCACATATTTACACGTAGTTATGAGGAAAATAATACAAACGGTACCTTCTCAATTGCATTGTCCATGGCCTGGTCCTGATCATTAAATATTGAAGTAGGCAAAACCTGTCCACCAATAGAGTCCTTAAAAGCTTCAAACAACCATTCGAATGATTTGGTTTTTTCATTGGCGATAAACGCACAACCGAACATCACATTCGACCAATGATTATTAATACCAACAAATGCACCGCATATTAAGTTATATTTATTAGTACGGTAAGTTGTATAAAAAACCATGACATCGTGATATAGTAAATAATCTTCTTTCATCATAGAGTCTCGCCAAAACACATGTGATAACCTGTGATCTTCATCGAATAAAACACGGTAAAAGAACCCCGCGTTGTCTGCTTGTCTTTGAGATAACAAGTTTATTAGAGACGTTGCATCGCCTCCTTCAATTGCACGCATTTTAAGCTTGTTGACGAAATTGTAATGATCCCTCTTATTATGACCCACAAGATCCTCACTGTCGGAGCATGCGGCCATATATCTATACTGTACAGCAGTTGGCATACGAGCATCAGTCATGATCTCGATAATCTCACCTTCTACTTCTGAAATTCTTCTTTTGGAACGATGAAGATGGTGTCACTGAGGGGGAGTCAATGGGTGGTTATGTTCAATGATGTGGTGAATCACCTCCCACTGCGGAGGGACCAATGGAAGACAGTCATTACCGATAGTAATAAGTTTGGTCCTCACCTGAGCCTTACAATTTGTCCTCGTTACATTTACCATTCTAGTTTGACCACATGTGCCATTATCATCCTTGATTACGAGTGGAGGTGGTTGAGGACCTTTACTAGAACCTTGACATGAGCACACAAAATATCGTTCGTACTCGACACTACCGGGGCCGGCAACTCTGCGCGTAGTACCCAACCGAATACTAAATCCTATTTGCTTAGCATGTTGACTATACATATCGTACAACTCATTCCAGTGAAAACTTCTCTGGCCAAATAAAGATCCACGTAAATCATCACCTAACACAAATCAATATGAAAATGATATTTAGTAATAATGGTAACTTGGACTACAAAATGGTACACCTCTCACACTTAAATGGTAACGAATCACAACATATATAAAATTACAAAACTACCTTCAGTGGTTTTCTCTTCTTGCAAGTAGGCTCTTCCGTATCAGTAAACTCACCGTGAAACGACGAAACATCGTCATCATCGATGCAAATGACGGACGTATAAACATCCATGCTACAAAATTGTTTTTATTTTTTCAAACCGACAATAATCAATATGAAAAAGTTGAAGAACAATTATTGAATTTGTTATAGAATGATGGCAGGAAACAATTATTTGTTAATAAAATGGTGAGATTTTTTGATAAGAAATATGAGAAAATAATATCAATTAGAGAGTATAATGGAATTTTGTTAGATCAGTTCAAGAGTAATACTAAAAATCAGGGATAATTATGACTATTAAATATTCAATTAATCAATGATCCATTTTTTTAGGAAAGAATATTGAATTGAATGGGTAAATGATATAGCATGGGTAATTATGGTAAGTAATCAAATGGGTCATCCGAATATGGCATCAAATCGACCCGTTATACGCTAACCCGTTTGTGAGACCGTTGTATACTATAATTTGTGATTAAGAATAGCTATTACTACCCTTAATGGTAAACATTAAGTAAACATTTTTAAAGATAGCATTTAATAACCATAATAGTAAACAACGAACTCAATCATGCCATTAATCCATCTAGTGTATTAAACACAAGACCTGAACCGTGCTAGCATGCTCGCCTAAAAACATTTTTGTCGCTGCATTATCACTTTTTATTCCTTCGTCAAAGTCTAATATCACCTTACCATCATTCAAGCTCATTTTTGGATCAAGTGGCGTTTTGTGTAATTATATGAAAGATATTATATTATATGGTAAACTCTTCGTACATGTTTAAACAAGTCTATTAGTGATGAGGAGATCAAAGAAGCTATATTTAGTATCCCAGACATCAAATCACCAGGGCCAAAATTCTATAAAGATGCATGCATGGAAGATCATAGGAGGGGATGTGGCTGAAGCAATCAAGGGATTCTTCAAAACTAGAAAATTGTTGAAACAGATAAATGCAACAACGTTAACTCCGATTCCCAAAGGAGAAAGGCTTGAAACTGTTACTCAATTCTGCCCTATTGCATTTATTGTGCAAATAGGCTCACTCGGCCACTCGGGTACTTCCTGATCTAATTGATCAAATCAGGGGGCATTTATCATGGGAATGAGTATTCTTGAGAATATTATTCTGATGTGCGACTATATAAAAGGCATGTTGCTTATCCTAGATATCTTATCAAGTTGGACCTTCAAAAGGCCTATGATTCATTTGAGTGGAAATTTTTTGAACAGATGGTGATACATCTCAGACTACCATAGCATTTTTAGAAGCTGGTACTTCAGTGTATCACCACTCCATCTTACTCCCTCCGTTCCAATGGCACCAAGGGAAATAGATCCAATTAGAAGGTGACATGTGGAGCCAAGGGTCAAATTACATATAAAAAACATTCCTAAAATAGAAAGGCAAACAATCCATTGAGACGCCTCAATATGGAATAGGCAAACAATTCATTGGAACGGAGGGAGTATAAAATAGCCTTTAATAGTGACCACTTTGTCTTCTTCAAAGGGAAGAGCTAGAGGACTTAGACAAGGAAATCTCATCTCACCCTTGATATTTACTATGTGTATGAAGTATCTAAACAGGATCATGAAATAAGTAGCAAATTTGTACAACATTCAAATACCACCTAATGTTGGTTGATGATGTTCTCTTATTTTGTAAAGAGCGGCGAGAATGCATCTTCTATGATTAATATGATGAAGGCCAGTGTTTATCAACTTTCTCAAACATTACTCGTTTATGGGTCAGTCCTACAAAGTCCAATATATACTTCAAAGGAGTTAGGAGTGAACTTAAGGAAGACATTCTCAAGATATCTGGGTATGTGGAAGGAAGCATGCCTTTTAAATACTTATGAGTTCCTGTTAGGACGACTTGATTGACCAAAGATGATTGTCGGGTCCTTGTGGAGAGTGTAGTCGGGAGAATACATGGAATGGGGGCTAGAAAACTATCATACGCAGGCAGAGTAACGTGGGGGAAACGCATCTGGGATGCCTGGATCCCCCCTCAACGTTAAGCTTAGATGTGACTAATTGCAAATGAAGCAATTAATACTAAGGGGAAACTTCACAGACTAGGCATTGTTGACAACAATGAGTGTTGCTTGTGTGGACAGGAAGATCAGAAAAAACAATGGAATATTTATTCTTTGATTGTCAGTATAGCAGAAGTGTACTAGGCGAGATAGGGGCATGACATAACAACAAAATCCCTTATAGCCTAGTACTGGAATGGTGCAAGAGACTAAGAGCACCTAGCTTTGATGCAAAAAAGAGTTATGAGAAGCCTAGTTAGTGCACGCTATTACCATATCTGGAGGTAAACAAACCAAGGTCACATCCACATGAGGTTGGATACTCCAACTCGGGTTGCACATATTATCAAAACAGGCGTAAGAGGTGGAACCATGGCTAGAATACACTTCCCTATTACTAAAAGGGATGAGACTTGGATATCAAAAATTGTAAAGCAGATTCACAGGCCTAGAGTTACCTATATTACTCTTGTTGTAGTTCTAAACTAGCTGCAGAAAAACTGTATAAGACGTGTATTAATGATATATGAATTTTTTAAATTTTGATTTAATGGTCCATTTATACTAAATGTAAAGTTTTGTTTCGATGATAGTGAATAGTAATTTGAACAAATAAGTATAAGGGTTCGCTTGGAATTGGGGTAATTATTCCGGAGGTAATAGAGCAAAAATGAACTAAAAAATGACGGGAAGTAGTGATGATATTAAGCGAAAATTAAGAAAATTAAGAAAATTTAGCTTATTTGGAGAAAATTATTACTCCCCTCTCCCCCCAAAGTAATGCATTACCTCCCAATGAGGGTAACTATTCCCCCCTCATATCCCTTTTACACCATAAAATGTCACAACCAAGCAACAAGCTCATTCATTTTTAGTTCATTATTGCTCTATTATCCCCGGAATAATTACCCAAAATAATTACCCTCATTCCAAGCGAGCCCTAATATGGGTATTGTTATGGTCTTACGGAAATCTCAACAATAACAAGTACTCCTTTATGAGTTTTTCTTTTCTCTTTTTTTATTGACACTAGTTCGTTTATCTTCTCTCTTTCCATTTTTTGTTGTACTTTTTATCAATTATTTATTCTTTTTTCAATTCTTTATTATTTTCTTTACACACAAGCTCCACCATATTTTCACTTTATACCCTCTTTTTTTACTCTAATCAATTATTTTTCTTTCTTATTTCTTATGCCAAAAAAGAGGGAAGAAAACTCCTAATAGGAGAGAGTATTACTTTCAATTTTCCATTTTTCATAAATTTATGTATTACTTGGTACTTGTTTTAAATTATGATTTTTTTCGAAGGAAAAAAAAAAACATCGATTTCATCACCCTTTTTTTGTTATACTCGTGATATTCAAATTTTCATGAGTTTTAAGGTGGGGGTTTTAATTTCACTTTTTTGTCCAACTTAGACGCCAATCACTGAAACATGAGTGATTTTGTCTCTACCAAACTTCCACCTTTCCCATCCAATTTCTCCCACAGAAGAGAGCTATAAGAGTATATTACTCAAGCTGACTCATATACACATATGTATAACAAACAATACATACAATGCAGTACTCATATAACAGTATAGTAAGAACTGCATATAACAGTATAGTAAGATAGATAGAAGATAGTGTATATATACATACATACATACATACATCATTTCATTGTAACAACTTTTATGCAATAATACAAAAATATCTTCTATTTACTTCTTCTTCAAGATAAGCTCAAGCTTATAACAATGGAGGTTACTTGAGCTCATGAGTTCATATGGTATCAGAGCATCAGGTATAAGCGTCCTAATCTGAGCTTGTCTCCATTGATTGTTTCTCTGAAATTACTTCTCATTCGGTTGATCGATTGATTTGCGATATCTCGTAAAATCAATTTTTCTTCTTCTCTCATTCCAGCTCAACAATTTTATCACCGCGAGTTTGTTATTTCTTCGCTTAGTGATTCTTCATTGATTGTTCAGTGATTGAATACTTAGGAATCAACATATCTTTGATTTCGTTTGTATTCGCCATTGTTTGAGTATTGTCTATGCAGAAGCTAGTAGTACATTCTTCGTGATTGAGTAATCATGGCTGGTGAACCTGATTCGCCAAATTCGTCACATTCTTCTCATTCTCAATCGTCATATGATGTATATGATGATCCTCTGTACTTAGCTCAGATCAACCTAATCTTACGCTAGTTAGCACTCTGTTTGATGGTACTGGCTTTCTTGCTTGGAAACGTAATGCGTTAATGGCGTCAGCGTCGAAAAATAAGGAAGGATTTGTATTCGGTACATGTGTGAAACCTAAGAAATCTGATAGGAAGTATCATCAATGGCTGAGGTGTGATCTACTGGTTATTAAGTGGATTTTGAATTCCCTAGATAAGAAAATCAGGAGTAATATGATTTATGTGAATTCCTCAAAGCAGCTATGGGGTGAATTGATGGATACCTATGGTCAAACTAATGGAATAGAGTTATATCATCTCAAGAAAAACCTCAATGAGCTTACACAAGACAATCGACCTTTGGTTGAATACTATGGAACATTCAAGCGAACTTGGGAGGAATTGGATGATTTGGATCCAATGCCTGCTTGCACCTGTACTGCAATTGATAATTGCACAAGTCAGTTGATTAAGAAAATGCAGGACATGGATAATCAATCTAAGATCATACAGCTGCTTATGGGACTAAACACTTCATATGAGCAAATTAAGACACATGTCTTAACCATAGAGGAGATTCCATCCATCAGTAGAGTTATAGGGCTCTTACAGAGAGTTGAAAAGCAAAAACAACTCAGTGAAACAGCTGATTCTCTACCTGAAAGTGCTGCTTACAATAGCTTGAAGGATAATTCTGACCAGGCTTTCAAGAAAGCTCGAATGGAAGATGCAGAAGGCAAGAGTGGTAAACACTGTACCCACTGCACAAAGAAAGGGCACACTATTGATGAGTGTTACCAGCTACAAACTTGTACTTTCTGCAATATCCAAGGGCACATTCGTGAACACTGCTACAAACTCAAAAAACTCAAAGCATCTCAGGGTAGGAGAGGAGGAAGGTCAGGTTCTTACAGAGGAGGCAGAGGCAGGTCTCAGAGAGGAGGAAGAGTCAATAATGTTGATGTGTTAAGCTATGAAGAGGAGGAATATGATGATGATTTCACCCCATTGCGTGACATGGGATCATCTCGCCAGTTTACTCGTAATCATCATCATCCACTAGAGGATGATCACCTGGTGAATGGCTTTGTTGACACCCTAACTGACAAGGTAATGAAGCAAATTTCTAAAAGATTCCCCTCACATAATGCCAACACTGCTCAGACTTCTCATTTTGCAGCTCAGGCGTCTCACTCTGCAGGTTTTTCAGGTATTTCTGATCTCACTGTTTCTCCTTCTTGTTCTGCTGTAGATCAAAGTAAAAGATCTATTTGGATAGTAGATTCAGGTGCTTCAGATCATATGACTGGTAGTTCAAGTTTACTGCATGATTTATGTGATTTGCAGAGACCTATTGTTGTTTCTCTTCCTGATGGTAGTATTAAATCTGTTGATAAAATAGGAAAGATGCACCTCACAAAAGAGATTACTCTGGATAATGTCTTTTATATTTCTGGTTTCAAGCAGAACTTGTTATCTGTAGGGGCATTGTTACAACTTGCTAACATGGGAGTCTGGTTTTCTGCTACTGATTGTTTCGTTCAGGACAGTTCAAGTAGGATTACTTTGACTAAGGGATGGAGACAGGATGGTTTATACAAAGTAATACAGGACCCAGATTGTCATGTTACTAATACTACTTCTGTTGGTTTGTCAAATAATTGTAATGCTACTGCTAATGCTAAATTGCTTCATATTCATTTGGGGCATCCTTCTATAGACAAGTTAAAGCATATTGCTGATTTTCCATATGGTTTGAACAAAAATTTAGAATGTGAGACATGTATTCTGTCTAAACATCACACTTTGTCTTTCAATAGAAGTAAGTCTTATGCTTTGCAATGCTTTGATTTGGTTCATATGGATGTCTGGGGACCATATAGAACATCAACTATGGATGGTGCAAAGTCCTTTCTCACTATTGTAGATGATCATTCTAGGGCTACCTGGGTGTACTTAATTCAAGCTAAAATGCAAGTGCCTGCTCTTATTAAGAGTTTTGTTAGTTATGTGCATACTCAGTTTGATTGTTTGATTAAGACTGTTAGGTCAGATAATGGAACAGAGTTCATTCAAGGGCCTTGTTCTGCTTTGTTTCTTGAAAAAGGGATTATACATCAAACTAGTATAGCAGGAGTACCCCAGCAGAATGGACGTGTAGAGAGAAAACATAGGCATCTCTTAGAAACTGCTAGGGCTTTAAAAATCCAGTCAAACTTACCTATAAAATTCTGGGGTGAGTGTTTATTGACTGCTACTTACTTGATAAATAGAATGCCTATGGCCTTATTGTCTTGGAAATCCCCATATGAAGTTCTATATGACAAGACACCAGATTATGCTGAGCTTAGGATATTTGGAACTCTTTGTTATGCCACTATTCCTGCAAAATATAGAGATAAACTTGGATATAGGACTAGAAGATGTGTTTTTTTGGGATATCCACAAACACAAAAGGGGTACAAGTTATATGATTTAGATAAGCATGTTGTTTTTACAAGTAGGGATGTAATCTTTAAGGAAAATGTATTTCCCTACAAGATTCACTTTTCTTTGCATGACAACAATGCTGATATCAGGCATTTGGACATGCTGGTTAACCCAGCAGATGTTCCATACATGCCCCAAGGTATACCTGGTACTAATACACATTACAATTCTGATAATTCAGAAACAGTAATGAATGATCTTACTGGGTTCCTTGAATCTGAAACTTCTGCTATTTCAAAACATGAAAACAATGATAATAGTGATGAGCACATAGCTGAGGAGGATGTTCCTTCTAGTATTCCTATTAATGTTCATGGGAATGATGATTTTAATGATAATCCTCGAAATGAACCTGAAGTGGAGGTCAGGAGATCTTCTAGGCCTAGGATGCCTTCAGTAAGGTTAACTGATTATCATTGTCCAACAAATAAAATTAATAAGAACACTGTACTTTGTGCTGAGATATTATAGCACTTACATGTGTTTGATCCTGGTTACCTAGCTTCTCTCAATCATGTACTTACTGCACATGAGCCATATTGTTATAGTCAAGCTTCTACTGATCCAAGATGGATTGAAGCTATGCAAAAGGAGTTGGCAGCCTTAGAAGCCAATCAGACTTGGGATATGACCCTGTTGCCTAAAGGAAAAAAGGCCATAGGATCTAAATGGGTCTATAAAATTAAGCATAGACTTGATGGATCAATAGAGAGATATAAAGCTAGATTGGTAGCCAAAGGATACAACCAAGTTAAGGATAAAGACTATAAACATACCTTTTCACCTGTTGCAAAGCTTGCTACTGTTAGGGCATTGATTGCAATTGCATCAGCCAGAGGTTGGATCCTACATCAATTAGACATAAATAATGCTTTTTTACATGGCTTTCTTGATGAGGAAGTATATATGACACCTCCACAAGGTTATTTCCTTGCCCAAACTGATCAAGTTTGCAAGTTAAAAAGGTCAATCTATAGCTTGAAGCAAGCTTCAAGGCAGTGGAATATTGAGCTGGCCAAGTATCTTGTTGGTTTTGGCTTTGTACAGTCAAAACAAGATTACTCCCTGTTTACGAAGGGAGACCCAAACACAGATAAATTTCTGGTTGCATTGGTATACGTGGATGATGTCCTACTTACAGGGTCCTATATGACTGAGATACAGCGTGTGAAAGATGGCTTGCATCACACTTTTACTATTAAGGACTTGGGCCAAATGAGGTATTTCTTAGGCCTAGAGATTGCCAGAAATGAGTCAGGTATCCTCGTTAATCAGAGGAAGTATGTTTTAGACATTGTGAGAGATATGGGGATGGAAGATTGTGCTGAGACATACATTCCCCTTCCTCAAGGGTTGCATTTGAGCACTGATGAGGGAGATTTGCTTCCTGATCCTGAGTCATACAGGAGACTTGTGGGTCGTTTGCTGTACTTGAATCTCAGTAGGCCAGATGTTTCTTATGCAGTCCAACATCTGAGTCAGTTTGTTACGCAGCCTAGGAAGCCTCATCTTCTAGCAGCAGTTCATGTTGTTAGATATCTAAGACACTCAGTCAATGCTGGTTTGTTCTATCCTGCAAATAATGGTCTCACTATGAAGGGATATAGTGATGCAGATTATGCCAAATGCATGTTTAGCCGTCGTTCCTTGAGTGGATATTGCGTTTTTTTGGGTACTTCTTTGATCTCTTGGAAGACAAAGAAGCAAAAGACGGTGAGCAAGAGTTCCACTAAGGCAGAATATAGGTGTATGTTCTATACTGCAAGTGAAATTGTTTGGATTGAGCGTTTACTAGCAGATTTAGGTGTTATTGTACCTAGGCCAATTACTCTGTTTTGTGACAACAAAGCAGCTCAACACTTGGCTCAGAATCCAGTCTTCCATGAGAGGACAAAGCATCTGGAGGTAGATTGTCATTATGTTAGGGATATGGTTCAAGAAGGGGTCATAGCTACTCAGCATGTGAGTTCAGAAATGCAGCTTGCAGACCTCATGACTAAGGCTTTGAGTAGCCAGCATCATCATCTCCTTGCAGAATTACTTGGAATGAAGCACTTCGCTGCACCAAGTTCAGCTTGAGGGGGGAGTATAAGAGTATATTACTCAAGCTGACTCATATACACATATGTATAACAAACAATACATACAATGCAGTACTCACATAACAGTATAGTAAGATAGATAGAAGATAGTGTGCATATACATACATACATACATACATACATACATACATACATACATGCATACATCATTTCATTGTAACAACTTTTATGCAATAATACAAAAATATCTTTTATTTACTTCTTCTTCAAGATAAGCTCAAGCTTACAACAATGGAGGTTACTTGAGCTCATGAGTTCATAATAGCACACATTATTTTGTCTCTACCAAGTACCTCGTAAAAACAAATAACATTTGAAAAGTTTTGGATAACGGAGCAAGTAAACTACTCTCTCCATTTATATCCACTTGTCACATATATTTTTTGCACAAGTTTTTAAGAGATAAATATAAAATTATTAAAGTACAATAAGAAGGATATAAGGTGGGCCATAAGAAGGATAAAGATGAATAAAGTAAAGGTAAAAGTGTCATAATGATTGACCAAAAAAGAAATGTGATAAGTGGATTTGAATGGACTAAAGAGAAATATGTGACAAGTGGATATGAATGGAGGAAGTATTTCAATGAGTTCCATACATTTACCTTTTTAGACACTATTCACAAGTGAAAACAATATTCAATATAACATCTAATATACTCCCTCCCTTCTAATCATTTCCATGCATTTGGATATTATGTACTATTCATAGATGAGAAGAATTATCGACATAACTTTTAATATATACAATAAAATATAGTCATGTGAGATCTTTTTTAAATTGTCTAATCGAATACATCATGAATATCAAATTTTTATAGTTTTTAGAAATACGTAGCTAAAGATATAGACAAAAGAAAACGTGCATTGGCAAGTGTGAAAAAGCAAACGTATGGAATTGATTGGAACGGAGGGAGTATAAAATAAAAGATAGTCAAGTGAGATATTGTTTAAATCATCTTACCGGATGCATTATGAATATCAAATTTTTATAATTTTTAGAACGTAACTAAAACTATGGACGAAAGAAAGCGAGCATCGACATACGTGCGTAAAGCAAATGCATGGAATTCATTGAAACGAAAGGGGTATAAAATTAGGATCTTTTTGTCAGAAGTCACCTAAGATTTAAGCCTTCTGTACATAAAGTACTCATAATTTTTTTCCCAAAAGTATCTTAAATTTACATTTTTTTGTTAAAAGACATCAAACCCCAACTTGCTTCAAAAAATAGTTAATATTGATGGTTCTCATCCTTTAATCCTCTTCCTTCATCCCTTAATCAACACTCATCCCTTAATCAAACTCAATCAACCCTTTAATTTCTTCTTCCTTACATCACTCCTTATTATGTCTCTTTCTCATCCTCTTTATTTCCCCACTAGGCCACAATACTCCATTTTCCACACTTTTGCATATTATCAATTAACATGTCATTTTCAAGTACCCATATTATATGACGCATAAAGAATGAAATACAAATGGTTACTAAAACCAAAAATAAAGACAACAACAGTAAATTAGAAATTACTTCCTTCAAAGATACGTTTATTAAAATTTACTCCCTTATGAATTTTTTTTAATATTTTACACCCAAAAGATGCAAAGTTTCAAAATTTACTTGCAAATCACTACTCCGACGAGTTAATCCGGTGAGTTTGAATTATTTTGATTGTTTCCTATTTTTTATACCGAAAGTGTCTCTTTCTTCTTCTTACCCTTCTTTTTCCCTTTCGTTATGCTCTCATTTAGTCTGCAGACTTGTAAAAAACAATCCCTACAGTTGATTGATGAATGGATGCTCGAGTTTTGGGTTTGGTGATTTTTGATTTGGAAATTTAGGGTTCTCCTGGAATTGGGACTGAAAGAGTTGGTAAAGTCGAAATGAGGATGAGGTGAGGTGGGGTGGGGGAGGGGCGTACTATTAATAAAGGGCATTTCGGTCAGTAAAATCATAAACTCATCGGAATAGTGATTTGCAAGTAAATTTTGAAATTGTGCATCTTTTTGGGTGTAAAATATTAAAAAAAAATCATAAGAGAGTAAATTTTAGTAAACGCGTCTTTGAAGGGAGTAATTTCTAATTTACTCTTACTAAAACAAAAAATGAATAACATAAAAACGGAATTGAATTCAAAAATTATACTCGAAAGTTAGGGTAAATAACATAAACCGAAATTGAACTCAAATTTTTAATTTGTTATTGATGACTTTAAGTGATTAATTTACTAGAATGGAGAGTTATAATTGAAAACTTACCGATTGAGCGAAAACTTGATGAATTTGACTTAAGTAATAGAGATTGATATGCAAATAAAGAGTAGCTAGGAATGATGGTATGATTAAGGAATGAGGATTGATCGAGTTTGATTAAGGGAGGATTGTTGAATTAAGGTAAGAGGTTTGATTAAGGGGGAAAGGCCGATTAAGGGATGAAGGAAGATGGTTAAAAGTACACCGCCAATATTTACATTTTTTTAACGGAAGTTGAGATTTGACATCTTTTAACAAAGAAATGTAATTTAAGGTGATTTCGGGCAAAAAAAAATAATTATGGATGCCTTGTTTCAGAAGGCCTAATTATCAGGTACTTTTGACAAAAAAAAACGGTTACAGTAAACACAAACAAATCCTTATTGGGTTTATTCACTCGATGCAAATAGGGAATTCAAAAGCTCATCACTTTGACTTTGCCCATCTCATCAACTAGGAATGGGGCTATGGATCAAAGCATTCACTCATTAGTGTTACAAGAGACGGAAAATGATTATTGATGGATATTCAAGTCCTTGCTCAAGTAAACTCTTGTTTCCACTTGTGATGTATTGTGATTTGCGAAGCATCCACGATTTTTCTACTGTCAAAATCTAGAAGCTATGAACTTATTTCTCATCCTGTAAGAGAGATGTGCAGGATAGAAGCGATGAAACCTCTTTGTCCGTTGCGACACCAAAACCTTGCCATCTTACTCTACCAAAATTGTCGAGCAAAAAAATATACCTGTTAAAAGATCAGGATACCAAGTTATATGCAACGCTCTTACATGTCAGACAAATCAACAAATACATGTGGGATTGTCGCAAAGAGTACAGAATTATTTTTAAAAAATGTACTACAAAAATTTGGCTGCAAACTCAAGAAAATTTGCACATTTATTTAATTACCCGGTCAAGAGGTTCAAGATCTTGAGTTCCTTTCTGAAATAGTAGTGATCACCAAACACATAAACAGATTGTCTCTGAAGTGCACCAGTCTGATCAGCGGGGCTTGATTTCTTCATCATCCGAAGTAAGAGCTTCTTTACAGGTTTTAGGGACAGCAACCAAGAGTCCACAAAAGACACCTAAGCAACAAGTTAACTTAAATTTCAGATCAAGGCCATCAATGTCTCAAGATGTCGTTAGCAGAGGCGAATCCGGGATTTGAAGTATGGGGTAGCGATTTTTTTTCCGTGGTTGAATATTTTTTTATTGGAAATTGCAATTTACCAAAACGTAAAATAAATCCAAATCACAAATCAAAATAGTGATATTATAATCAAAATTAATAAATGAGTTAGGGAAGGATACTCGTTCATCTAATTCATTAGAAAAAAATATAACTATCTGCAATAGGAATCGAACCTGGGACTACATAAGTGTGAACAATGGGCCTAACCACTATGCTACCATAGATTTCATGCATTTCTTTACTTTAAATTTTATTTATTATAGGTTAAGAGGTATATTTGGGATAGCAAGAATCAATATTTTTAGGTTTGGGGTAGCAAATGGTACCCTTTGCAACATTGTAGATTTGCCCCTGGTCGTTAGAGCTCAAAACTAAGAAAGAAACATCAACTAGGTACTACTCCCTCCGTTCAAGTCCAACCTTTCACGTTTGTCAACACACATTTTGGGTCGTTAATATCTATCGTAACATATTAGTAAAAATTATGAAAATTGGAGATTAATAATGTACTTGTAAAGACGAATCAAACAAAATCTCACATGAATATATTTTTTCTAATAGATTGTCGTGAATATTAAAGGTTCTCCTTGATTGTGAATAGTGTCAAGAAAAGAAAGAGGAAGGTTGAACTTGAACGGAGAGAGTAGTACTTTATCAAACGTGTAGGGAAAAAAAAGGATTACTTCACATTTGACAAGATTCATCCATACTATTGTTCGTCTTCTCATGATGATCCAAACGTCAATTTAACAAACAATAAACCAAACAATTATTCCATTTTTCTCATATTGCACTCGGGTCATATTTAACTTGTAAAAGCAGGTTAAAAAACTATGCGGATCCTGTACTCCCCATTACCACTAGTATCACCTTTGCAACCACCACCACCGCCACTTCTTCATTCACCAGCCATAACAATATCAACTACATCCGACTTTTAGACTGACAACATCCCACCGCTGCCACCAAACCACGCCCTATAACACCATCACCATCATTACACCCTTGGTTAACCCTCACCCACACCACCCCATGCCACATTTAATCACCAATTGCCCCCATTCACATCACGTTTCTCCACCACCATCTACACCTTACTACCCCCTTCAACTTCCCGCCGAAACCCATCATGGCTCGGCCACCAAGCCCACCACTCGATTTTATGAAACTACTAGTGATCAATTTTGGAAACAATTAAATAAATAAGCTAGTCAACCCGAAATTAGTTTAGGAAATTAACCCTACTTGCCTTCCACGATCCACATTCCAACAAATTGGAAACCAATTCGATCCTTACTAGTCCATACGTTTTCTTAGCTTGTCTTTTGCCTTGCTCCCTAAGTAAGGCCCTTCCTTTCCTAAAGTGTTTAAGACAATGATCAGGTCTTTAGGCTTGGGATCAAACCGATTGTGCAAGGTTGTCTTAGGTGTAGTCTTAGTTATGTTATTCATCTCATGACTCATGACTCACGTCACCTTGATCAGCTCTAACGTCACCAATGTTACCTATTTCAATCTTGATTCCACTCACGTCTAACCTTTGGATCAAGAACAACTAAATTTCTTCCAATACTTTCAAGGACACTGACCCCTTTGTTAAGATTCTCAAGATTCTTATCAAGAACACCAAGAGCATTATCAAGAATTGTAACATTCGGGCTCAACTGCCCTTACTTAGATTCTAGCACTCAACCTTCCCACGTATTGGTGAGGCATGCACGTACATATTGTATGTTCTTCCTAACTGTCGTTATTACGTTTTTATTTTGTTGATTACCCCACCGCCGACATCTCATCTCGACACAATCAATACTCGCGCTTAATGAGCGAACTCCAACCTCGCACTCCTTTTGTAAAGGTTGGATTGACAATTTCATGGATAGTGTTGGAGCACTAATAGATGGTAATGAATTAACAGAGTTTGGAATTTCACCTCTCATCCATAAATCCACCCTCCACCAAATATGTCGTAGCTAACAACTCAAACCACCCCATCCGCGACTTATCACCATTGAATGAATTCAATCTATTGCATCCACCTCTTCCACATCATTAATTTCATCCTATAACCACCCCCAACCAATTCGACATTATTACAACCTATGAACCACCACTTTGTAACTTGTCACTACCTCCAAATGATCCTTCCACGTAGAGATATCCCATCTCTCATAGAGATCAAAAAACTGAGGTCAATTAAATAAGGTCAACTAATCCCTAATTTTTCGGGAGTTATTCTCCAAAAGTAACCAAACCATATAATAGAAAACTTGGAGGATGTGAAAATTCCATCTTTCCTTTCCCAAATCGTTCCCAAAGTAGAATAAACTTCCTAGAGTAGCTTAACAATAACATTACTACAATGCCTAAAGGGTTGCTGCAAATAACACGGTAGCGTTGGAGTATACGAGTTACTATTATTTACCTTTTCATTAGCCACACACATTCCAGGAATGAGGTATGCGCAATGCCACACCACTATCTTGAGAGCTAAGAGCCTAAGACAGTAGGAATGACATTCTTGGTAACAAAAACAAGGAGCTTGTGTGAGGTTTAATTGTTTGACTTGATAATCTCTACGAAACGTAGTACCTCAAAAATCTCTACAGCATCCATATCCTGCTCTAAAGGTCCCTTCCAGTCAACACTTGGGAGTACAAACACCCTATCAACAATTCTAAATACAAGGACAACTTCCCAACATATATCCTATGTTATAACTTCCGGACTCACATCAGAAATTTAGAAGGAACAAATTGCAACATGCAATAACACTACAAGACAGTAGGTCTTAGATCATGAAGAAGAATATCAAACCTAATTTGCATCAATTTACAGACTAATGATCAATTTGCTTTAATAATAGCAAAACTTATAATGAGATTACATAAAATTTTATATTATTTATATGTAGGAAACTATACATAGTATTACCAGATTGTAATAGAGGACAATGTGTAATAAGCATTACATAAAAAATGTGAAGTGATAGGAATATCTTTAAAAGCACTTAGAAGCATTAGCTAACGAAAAAAAAAGGAAGGTAACCTACCCCCTAAAAGCTCAAAACAATGTCAAATAATCTAACTTCTTGAGAAATTTTCTTAATGCAAGGGGAAACAACTAACATCACACACCCCATAATCATTTTCCTTTGACATATCCAAACCATTACATGTAATACTTAAGCAAATCGACCACAACCATAATACACGAGTTGATAACGCAAAAAGCATCGTAAAAATGGAAGAGTAAATAGACCTCGATATACATAACACTTTGGGCCAAAGCCAACTCTTATATTTGCACCAATAAATGACAATCTGATGTCAACTTTGCCTACTGAGTTCACAAGCTCTAGCATCGGAGAAGTTATTCCACTAAGAAACGGCGATTTAGATCAATGGCCACATAAACCGACGTTCAAACTATCAACATATTGAGTGTATGTTTCTAGTAAAGTGTTTATCATTTAAGACAGAAAGCGAGGCAAGTGACTAATCCATCTCACATTCATAAGATGGCCTCATAGAACGGAGAACGGAAATCCCAAAGATCCCTTTAAATACATCAAGCCATCAGGCCCATCAAGTGACATGGAAACACCCTACAAAGGGATAGAGAAACATGTATCACAATTCACCATCAGTTACATCCTCCTAGAATTTAAGACACTCCCCATTTCCCGACATTGCTTTAAGTAGATACAAACTCCTAATTAATCATCACTCCTAGTAGGTCAGCTCAAATCGAAAACATCATAAAACATTTTTAAACAATAAGATGTAGACACACCCATGTAAAATGTCATATAAATTTTCCATTTGATTAGTCACCACCCTATGTAATGTTATCAAAGAAACCCTTTGACACGATGATGTAAGGGTTTCTATGTTAGCAACCCTTCCCCTTGTCACACAGAGGGGCGTGAATGATTGCTACTTCACAAAATAAGATGTGTGCATGGGCTAGTGTATCTTTTGACTCAATAGCGTTTCTTTTTACTCCATTAGATATTCAAACGTCGTCAAGGACTAGACAATAAGAAAAGATACAAGAGAAAGGACATAACGAACAAATTAAAATAATTCAATCTCCAACATATATCAGGCATTCAGACCCATGTCCCACCAATCCTACCAAAGAGAACATTCAGCAACTATGAGGGCCTAAATATAAAGAGTCAAGCAAATGCTAGTTAAAAGAAGAACAAATAGTCCAAGGGGCAAAAATATAGGCAAAGATTTTCAATTCAACGGCGTCTATTTTAGATGGAACTCTATCAAATGACAAGGAATATTATATGATCAAACTCGCAAGACTGCTAACAAATTAAAAAGAGAAAAAAAGAGGCGTGCAACATGCAAACACAGCGAAAAACACATAACAAATGGATTGTGACCACTTCATACTTTCCAAGGTATAATGCCTTCATGCAGTTTTATCTAACGTGAATACCTCATAGATGCGGATATTACTAGAATTGTTGAAGGCTTCATGGAATGGTTTACTCCAAGAATCAACCATAGCCTGTACAATAACATGTCCAAAGTCAAACGTTTTATCATTCTAATATGAGTTTTTTGTCAGAAACTATCTTTTATTTAGGGTGTTTTGTGAGGAACTACTACCTTTTATTTTATTACCTTTTATTCTCAATTTTTGTTAAAAACTACCTAAATCTAATTTCCGGTGACCCAAAGTCAATTTTCCGACATTGACTAAATCTGAAACTTTTTGTTTTGTAGAAACTACCTTTTGTTTTAACTTATTTGTGGGCGACTACCTTTTTTAAAACAATAACTCGCAAAAATTCAATCAACATCAACATTTTAGAGAAACATTATCGAAAATCACACCTACCAATATCTCTTGATCTCAAAACATGAATTCATTGAAATTGGTAGAAAATCATTTATCTATGCAACCTTTATAGAACAAATGTTACATATTTTTAGTTGTCTTATATATCCTCACCAATTATAAATACTGAAAAACAAGCGAAACACTCATATTTCCCAAATTTGAGCTCATTAATACATTCTTAACATTGACTTTATCATTCTTAACTTGCTTGATCACCCAATTGATCCAAGTCGGAACAAGGATTAAGGATATTATTTTTTGTTTTATATTAATTATTTGCATGCTTGACTAAATTATTTTATAGAGTGATATTTAGTGGTAACGAAGGAGAGTAGTACAAGTCTTTCATCCATTTTGCTACTCTAATACTCCCTCCGCCTTTTAATTATTGCCCCGTATTCCTTATTTGGCAAGTTTTAATTTTTTACCCCATTTCTCAACTTTCCTTATTTGTGCTAGGTATATTACCACATTACCCTTATGCTTTTCTATTATTTACATATTTTATCCTTATATTAAGCACTACCCATTTAATTTTAATGAGTCATAGTGCTTAGTAATCACATTTCCATCCTCATTTCTCTCTTTATCCATATTTCTTAATTTCTGTGCAAAACACAATGGGGCGAAAAAATAAAATCAGAGGGAGTACTTCTATAGTGTAGAAAGACTAAGATAATTATACATACATACTTCCGATTTCTAAACATTTGTAGATAAATGTAAATTTTTCTAGATAACCTATTATTTTAACAAAGGGTTGGTGGACAATTGATTAAAAAGTGTTATGATAGATCGTAATTAACAACATGAACAAATGATTAAGAGGTTAATAGGTGACATTATTTTGTTTTAAAATAAATAAATTAAGGTTTAAATTGGAGATTTAATGAAAAAACAAGAATATACCTTCGATGTACTTTACTATATTTTGATATGATTATTTATCAGAAATTTTAATTTTTGCAATATAAGTTTGTTTAAAAATAAGGCAGTCACCCACGAAAAAATAAAATTAAAAGGTAGTTTCCTACAAAACAAAAAACTTCACATTTAGTCAACGCCAAAAAGTTGACTTTGGGTCACCGAAAATTAGATTCAGGTAGTTTTAACAAAAAATGAAAATAAAAGGTAGTTGAATGCTAAAAATAAAATAAAAGGTAGTTGAATGCTAAAAATAAAATAAAAGGTAGTTGCTCACAAACAACCTAAATAAAAGGTAGTTCCTGACAAAAAAAACTCTTATTGAAGGAACAAAAAATTTTCATATTGGGATCCTTCAAAAAGTATTTTTCATTTTAGTGTCTAACTCATTGTTAGAGGGTTCGGGGTTCGGTTCAAAAAACGAGTTCGAGTTCGAAGAATTCTATCTATGAATTGTGTTCGAACGATGTTGTTCCTTAAAGAAATTCTAAAATGAAATGATTTTTAAAATAAAAATAAATAAACAAAACTTGGTACTTGTGAATTGGAATAATACATGACACGTGTTACAAAAGCGACAATTGCTAGGACTTGCAAACATCATCTCATTCCAGCATCAATTGGGCTTAGTTAATAATCAAAGTTACTATCCTATCCCACTCTACACAATTTTAATCTGAACATATGCAGCTGCAATGTTTTCCAATTAGCCTATACGGCAATAACTAAAACCTTGTGAAATAGCATCGAGGAAGTAAGCAAGCAATGACTTACTAATAATTAGAGACAAAAAAAAAACTCTTAATACAATAAAAAATGCAAGTTCAAACCTGAGAATTAGCACGAAATGACAAACAAAGTAATGTGGCCTTTGGCTTATCCACAATGCTAGAATCCCCCACAATGCCATCTGACCCAAAGGGCAGCTTGATTGTATTACCGTCGGAATAGGTGGCTTCCAGTGTCGGAAACTTCACCGCTGTCGCCGCAGGAATTATCACTTTGTTTGCCACTGCAATCTACTCAAACAACTAACGCAACCCATATAGTAACAAATTGACAAATACCTAATTCACAAAATTATGTAGATTAACCAAAGAAATTACCAAACTTTGACATTGCAAACAGAAAAAAGTCTCAGAGAAAAGGCAAAGTCGTTACCTTGCCACCATGTTGTTCAAGATCAGACATATCAGCGAAATACCCTCTGCTCATCTCATCTTTACTGTGCTCAATGACAAACGAGAATTATCATCGATAAAACCCAACAAAATAATCGAATCTTAAAATGATGCAACGACTGAGAATCTTACAGTCGCGCACGTTCTTTTTCAATTGCGTCCTTGCTTCCCATCTGAAAGCAACCCATATAGCATGCTATCAGTTCAATTTTGAAAGCAAATATTTTATGAAACTGAAATAGTAAGAGAAGCAACCTGGTAGATGTCAAGAAAGCGGATGGAGGTTGTTTGTGAAGGATGAAGAAAGGGTGAAAATTGGAGATTATTTCCGTGCTTGAATCCTGTAGGAGGGCTTACAATGGATCTTGTTGCAGTGTGAGATTTCTCAGCTAGTACCTTACAAAACCTCAACATTTTCCCTTTTGAAGTCTGATTTGCTATCGGGAGGTTTTGGGAAGAAATGCCGGAGGGGTAGGTCACGTCTGAGAAAAGGAGGGTTTCACCGAGTTAGACTGCAATTAGGGGTGTTCACTTCGTGATCCGGACCGAAAATCGGACCGGATCGTTGCACTTTGGTCCGGATCAAACCGAACCGAATACTATATGGTCTGGTCCACGGTCCACATGATAATTATTATTTGGTCTTTGGTTCAGTCCTGAACCGAACCGATTGGACCGCGGACCAAATAAAGGACCGAATGGACCGTATTATAAAACAACATAATATAACTAACTTGCACAAAATCAGCCGCATAAGTGAAAAATCGAATAAAAATCCTTAAATCCTAATCTACAAAAAATGGAAAACGAAATAAAAATCTTGTAGAGTTTGATTATGGACTTATTGATATTTTTTTAAGTTATTATATATCAAAAAAAAACTGGTAGTACTTTATTTTTGAGTTCTTTGGTCCATCTGACCCGGATTGAACCGACATAAATATGGTCAGATCCATGGTCCAACTTTTTATACAATTATGGTCTTCGATTCAGACTAAACGGTTCGGTCCGATCCTGGACCGACGAACACCCCTAGAGGTCATTTTAATTATTATAATATATATTTAATCTATTATATTAATGTGATGTTTTACAATTCTTAGGTAAAAACCTTTAGAGTTCATTTTTTTAAAACATTATAATAACTAGATTTATTATAATAAATTATAAAAATGAAATAACTAGATTCGTGGTAAAAAATGTTTTCATTAGAGTATAAATTTTATATTATTTGTTTCACATCATGTGATGAATTTATTACATATAACAGTTGTAAAATTATCCACATCGACAAATTATAATATGATGATGAAATTGTATATTTTAAATAAGAGTAATCATTCGTTCTTTGATTTCTACCAAAAGTCTTTTGAATCTCAAAAAGATTTATTAAGACTATAAACCTTAAGTAATTATCCTACATCGAAAAATTATGATGAGGTGATGAAATTTTATATTATAAATAAGAGTAATCATACGATTTTAAATATCGACCAAGAATAACTTTTAAATTATCCCACATCGAAAAATTATGATGGGGTGATGGAATTTTATATTATAAATAATAGTAATCATTCAGTTTTAAATATCGCCAAAAAAACTTGAGTCTTAAAAAAAACTTTTAATATATAAGACTACAAGTGAGGTGACGTAATTCTATACTTCGTATTATAATCAAGAGTTGTATGATGTATTTTTTTTAGTTTTGAAAAAAGTTCTTAAGACAATAAGCCTAAGTAATTATCTCACATCGAAAAAAATTTGACAAGCTGATGGAAGACTATAAACTTAAATAAACTAGATGGAAGCCCGTGCGTTGCACGGTTACTAAAACAGTTATTGATAAATGTGTAAATTTTAATGTATGTTATTAATTTAGTTGTGTATGCAAAAAAATATTGTGTAAACTAAATTAACTATTTGAAATTTCATCATACGGGTGCACCAATAACGTTCCTAAATCGACCATAATACTTTCCTTTATAATCATTGACTGTGACGAAGTGGTTAGGATTACTTCAAATAATGGTCGTTTGGAAGAAGTAACACTAATTATCAATGTTTATCTTACGGGGACAATCCTGACGGAAATCAATAAATGAGACAGGCTAAGAAGATTATGATTAATTTTTTTAAATATAAACGTTGTAATTAAAGTGTATAATACTAATATTATTCAAATAAATAAAAATTTAATATTAAAAATACTTTTTTTATTTAAAAAGTTGTAAAAAAAAATTAGGCATTCGAAATTATTTGTCTCGTATTTTGACCACAACCCGATACATAACCCGTATTTGACCCGATCCGGCCAAAAATTACCTCGGTGAAACAAATGATGTTCATAAAAATCTCAGGTCTTGTGTCCATGAGCAATATTAATATGTTCGTGCAAACATTGAGTTTATATATGTCTTTTTACTCGCTAACCATTTGACTTTTCACATCGAATATGTTTGTATGTATCAAACCATCTCACTCTAAATTTGACCTGACTCGCAAACCCGTCCCACCCGACCCGACCTGCCTGTTGTTTTTAGGGTCATGAATAGGGATGGCAATGGATCCAAGACCCAGCCCAAACCCGACGGGTCGGACCCAAATGGGTCGGGTCTGGGTCTCATTTTTTTAGACCCGATGGGTCTGGGTCTTGTTTTTTAAGACCGGGTCTGGGTCTGAATTACTGGATCCGGACCCGACCCGTAGACCCGACACTCTAATTAAAAAACCTAAAATCTACCTAACATACGCGGCAGTTCACACAATCACACTCCTCTCCTTACTCCCACAGTGCTAACTCCTCAGTCCTCACTTTTCAAACCCTAGCTAGATCTATCACCAGTCACCAGTCACCAGTCACCACCTTCAGATCCCTCCTCTTGCCGCCATCAACACCTGACCGTCAACACCGCCGCTCTTTTTAGTTCTTACTCTGTAAAGTTGCTGAAGTTGCTATGATGAAGTCCGTAATGTTGCTAAAATTTGGCAGAGGAATGTAGAACAAAATAAAATAAAGTAGCGAGACCCGCAGGTAGACCCGGACCCGATGGGTCTGGGTCTGGGTCTGAAAATTTTGGACCCGGTTGGGTCTAGGTCAAGGATAATTTTGACGGGTACGAACCTGGATCCGAATGGACCCGGTCCAGACCCCCCCCCATTGTCATCCCTAGTCATGAACTCATTCTTTTGACCCGAATCCTAAATGACCCATTAATTTATGGTCATGACCAGGACCGACATGTTCAACCCGTTGGAATGAAGAGATTACAAAGTCTTAGTCTAAAAGGCTAGTTATGTACGATTGTACGGAGACTAAACTTGCATTCTCATGTTAAATAGTAACGATACTGTTAGACTTGACAAAATTTGGCCCGACTTGTAAACTTGACCCGTCTAACCTGTTTTTCGCAGGTCAAGAGTCTGAACTTCCAATCTTGATCTAACTCGATATTTTAAATTACAAATATAAAATAATATTAATTTAATACAACTTTTTTTTATCTTTTAATATTAAAATAATTGCAGAGTATTAAAATAATTTTAAAAATTCATTGAAATATAGTAGATTAGTAGTATTTATATATGATTAAAGAAAATAAAATTAATACTATTAAATTAAATAATATTAAAAGTATTATTTATTTTTTTACTTTAAAACCAGTAAAAATTCGGTGTTTGAACCTATATTTTCACCCTTATTCTAGCCATAACACGTCTCATAACCAGTATTGGCAGTATAATCCGGCCCATATTTGAATCGATTCATATTCTGACTCAACATGTATAAAATTATTTAAATAAATCATATAATAAAGATATATTATCGGAGTAGTTCAGAAAATATTTTTTTTCAAAACTATACTCAAGATTTTTTATTAATGACCAATGACCAATGATACTCTTCCTTATAATTACAAAATCCCATCATATATTATAATGTTTCAATGTGTAATTTTTTTTACTGTTTATATAGGTACTCCGTGATAGATTTTCGAACAAATAATATGAAAGTTACTCCATATACTAAAAGAATAGCATTTTTATCACAAATCTAATTATATCATTTTTATAAATGTTTTTACGATAATTTTTTTGTTAAACGAAATGTAAAGGTTTTTACATAAAAAAAAATAATTTTTCGTAAGCTATATTGAAATTAAAATAAATCTAATTCTATTAGGATAAAAAACGTTACTTTTAATATTTATAATATTTAATTTGTATTAGGATAAAATTAAAAATAGATCTAATTCTATTATGATAAAAACATTACTTTTAATATTTATATATAATATTTAGAATTTAGTGTTTTAAAAAAGTTGGATTCTCTCACGTCGCTCGAAAAAAGCTTCAAATATATATTTATATATGATTATCGCACATCGAAAAGTTATGGTAAGTTGATGAATTCTATATTATAAATAAGACTAACCATTCCTTCTTAAATATCAATAAAAAAACATTTAAGTCTTAAAAAGTTTCTTAATAAGACTACAAACTTAAGTAAAAATAATCTCACATCGAAAAATTATAATAAGGTGATGAAACTTTATATTATAAATAAGAGTAATTATTCAGTTTTAAATATTGACAAAAAAAAATTGAGTATTAAAAAAGCTTTTAATATATGTATATATAAGACTACAAACTTGAATAAAAAATTATAGTGAGGAGATGAAATTTTATATTATAATCAAGAGTAATGTCGGAGTATGATGTTAAAAAGAGCTCTTAAGACTATAAGGTTAAGTAATTATCTCACATCGAAAAATTATTACGAGGTGATGGAAGACTATAAAGTTAAATAAATTATCCCACATCGAAAAATTATGATAAATTGACGAATTCTATATTATAAATAAGACAAATCATTCGTTCTTAAATATCAATAAAACAAACATTTAAGTCTTAAAAAGTCTCTTAATAAGACTACAAACTTAAGTACAAATAATCTCACATCGGAAACATTATAATAAGGTGATGAAACTTTATATTATAAATAAGATAATCATATGCTCTCTTAGATATTAACCAAAAATCTTTTGAGTCTTAAGAATATATTAAGACTATAAACTTAAGTAAAACTATCCCACATTCGAAAAATTATAAAGTTTCATCAAACAAAAATCTTTCGAGTCTAAAAAAGTTCTTAAGACTACACTTAAAAGTAAAAAAATATAATAAGATGATGAAATTTTATATTGTAAATAAGACTAATAATAATTCTTCCTTAGACATTAAGGAACTTAAGAAATTCTCTTATATCGAAAAATTATGATGAGATTATGAATTTCTACTAAATAAGAGTAATCATTGTTTTTAAATATCAACCAAGAATATTTTGAGTTTAAAAAAATGTCTTAATAACACTACAAAGTTAAAATTATCCCACATCGAAACAATTAAAATAAGGTACAGTGATGATTATATATTATAAATAAAACTACAAATTTTAGTTAAATTATCCCACATCGACAAATTATAATAAGGAGATAGATTTCTATATTATAAATAAGACTAATTATTTGTTCTTAGATATGATATCAATCAAAATATTTTGAGTCTTAAAAAACTCTTAAGACTATATACTTAAGTAAATTATCGCACATCGAAAAAATATACTCCCTCTCTTTTGAGTCTTAAAAAACTCTTAAGACCATAATAAGACGATGGAATTCTATTATAAATAAAAGTAACCATTTCTCCAAATTATGATGAGGTGATTAAATTTTATATTATAAATAAGACTAATCATTCATCCTGTCAACAAAAAAAAAATTAGTCTTAAAAAAGTTCTTAATAAGACTACAAATAAAGTTAAATTAAAATTATCACATATCCAAAATTATAATGAGGCGATAAAATTCTACGTAATCTTTCGTTCTTAGATATTAACCAACAATCTTTTGAGACTTAAAAAAAGTTCCTAAGACTAAGAATTAAGATGGGTTGGTGGAATTCTATATACTATAAATAAGAGAATCATTCGTCTATAAAAAAAAGTTCTTAATTAGACTATATCTAAACTTAAATAAACTTAAGTAAATTATCCCACATCGAAAAATTATAATAAGGTGGTTTTTTTTATTATATATATAAATAAGAGTAATCATTCATCAAAAATATATACTCCAATAAGATGATGAAATTCGATTATATAAATAAAGAGTAATCGTCTATGTTTTAACTTAAATATAAAAACAAACTCTTTTAAGTTTTAAAAATAGCTCTTAAAATTATAAACTTAATTAAGTAAATTATATCATATCGAAAAATTATGATGGATGATGGAATTTTATATCATAAATGAGTAATCTTTCAGTTTTAAATATCAACCAACAATTTTTTGAGTCTTAAAAAGCTTTTAAAAAGACTACAAACCTAAAATTATCCCACGTCGAAAAAATTAAAATAAGGTGATGATTCAATATTACAAATATTAATAATCGCGCGTTTTTCTGGATCTTAAAAGTAGATCTTAAAACTATAAACCTTGAGTAAATTATCCTATAGCGAAAAATTATGATGAGGCGATAGAATCTTATATTATAAATAAGATTAATCTTTCGTTCTTAGATATCAATCAAAAAATCATTCGTTCTTAGATATCAATCAAAAAATCATTCGTTCTTAGATATCAATAAAAAAACTTTAATCTCTTAATAAGACTACAAATATAAAAATTATTTCCACATCGAAAAATTATAATAAGGTGATGAAATTTTATATTATAAATAAGAGTAATCATGTATTCGTTTGAGTTTTAAAATAAGCTCTTAAGACTATAAACTTAGCGGAAATTAAGTTTGATTACTAATATCATGTGATCATCTTATTTATTATAATGATATAGATTGATTAATTTTCTTATTTAACGAATATACATCATCAATGTAATGTAATTAAGCCAATTAACCCGTGCAGCGCACGGGCTTTAATCTAGTTTCCTATAAAATCTATCGCAATATAGTGGCGGAAATACTATAGAGTTGTGAGATGTTAAACTTTATAAAAATAATGGTCAATCAATACAAAGGCAACTTTTTACAAAATAATAGTATTACTATATCAGAATAGATAAAATGAAAAACATTAAAACGATATAATAAAAATAAGTTTTCAAATAAACTTAAAGTAACTGCCAATCAGCAAGTCAAAATCAATCAATAATAATAATATTCAAAAATTACGTTATGGAAACCAATAAGTGCAACGGAATAGACTTGCACTAGGATCATCCTTCCTCCTAGTTTGATTATTCCTCTCACTTTCCTTTTTGAGCTTATTTTGATTTTCCTCCCACTTTCCTTTTTGAGCTTAGTTTGATTTTCTTCCCACTTTCCTTTTTTGGATGTACTTTTAATAATTCTTTATTCTTCCTTCAATTCTTTATTCTTTTCCTACACACCTAAACCCAACACTTTTTCACTTTATACCCCACCTTTTACACTTCATATCCCACTTTTTAACCATTTCTTAATTTCTCCCCAAAATAAATTGGGGAGGAATACTCAAACTAGGAGGGAGCATTAAACTAGCTTCCAGAACTTAGTCACCAAACTTTGGTCTCTAACTACATTAACTAGGCAACTCGACCATCATAGGATTGCGTCCAGCGAGGTCCTAGCTTAAGTAATGCACACCCATCCTGATTACTCCGTAATCCAGTTTAACCCGATGACGACTAACATGATGCGATATCTAAGTTTAAGGTAAACATACACACTCATAAACAACAATATGCCTAGTTCGGAACAACCAATGATCTCTCCCTGATACACTAGCCTTATAGTCGATGGCAAAACGTAAACTCTAGACCGTATTAATCTAGTCGTACACTTTTCCTTATTCCATAACTCCAAAACAAAGTCATTGTTGATATTCAAATGAGATAATCATTTTAAATAATATGAAGATAAAAGACATAAACATTTTATATTAAAAGGAAACTTTCTATAAATAAAAACTTATTAACTTTCGAAACTTACTTAAAATAGAAATAATCTATTTACAGAAATATGTAAATTGTTAAATAAGTCAACTGTACGAAAAATAGCAATTCAAATAAAATTAACTATTTTATTAATAAGGTCATTACCGTGACTTAATATATTTCTAATTTTGTTACTCAAAATATAGATAAAATATGATAAGTCAATATATAGTGTTTTATAAATATTTAAGAAAACGAGGTAAAACAATAATTTTTAAAAAAGACACGATTTAAGAAAATCATATCAAAATCCAAAGAGTCGAGGAGTTTTAGAAATGAAACGAGCTTTAAAAATCTTTCAAATTGTTTTTAGCTAATGAATTTATTAATAAGCAATATCGATTTTACTAAAAATAATAAATCGTAAATGATAAGAAGTTATTTGTGAAAATAGTCTCGACTAAAATGTATTTCAAACAAAAATGACTATTTTCTAGTTTATTAATACAAGTCGTAAAACGAAAATTAATTTATAAAATGAGTATACAATCTCGATTAATATATTAAAATACGATTTGGGTTAAAATAATAACTTAATGAAATATAACAAAATTATAAAATCGATATTATTTAATTACTAGTGTCACGATAAACAACAAAATATTATAACGATCATTAATAATAAAATTACTAACGATTTATAAAACAATATCGATTAGTTGTAAAACATTTATAAAGCTCACGGCTTAAAATTATCCTTTTAGCAAATAATGCGTAGCTAAAAATTAGAAAACGGAAGGTAAAGTACTTACTACATACTACTCCCTCCGGTCATAACAACAGACTCATTACTCGAAGACGAAGGGGTCTCAGTGAAAACCGAGAAGACGAAGACACAAACTCACTACTCGAAGGATAGCAAGAGCAATAAGGACATGCCAACAGCAACAGTAGCAAAACACGGACAAAAACGCAACAACGACGAAAAGCAGGAAACAGCACAACAACATTTTGAATGAGCAGAATACGCACTAACAGCAACATTGACCAAACAGCAGTAGCGACACATCCACAGAAATAGGAAGAAGACCGACTAACAGGATAACAGCATCAGCACAACAGCGAGAATAAGACAATCGAATAAAGATTAGCACGACATGCATAGAAATATGGAAAAGAACAAAGGAAACACGGGAACGAATGGTAGCAGCAAAACGAGGATAACAGTAACGACAATCACGTATGTACGTCAGTGCAAGAGAACGAATAACAGATAGAAACGAATAGACATAAATGATAATTGAGCGCAAAGGGACTACCTTTGATGGACTCAGATGACGCCAGCAGCATAGGTGGTCGGAGTTCTGATTGGGCAATTTGGGGAGACGAAAAAAGAACTAAGGTGACGGGTCCACCGAAGGTGGTGTGCAAGACAGAGGGAGACGGGTAAGCCGGTGATGGAAAATTGAACGGGATGACCCAGCTTACCCGAGTTTATAACGGATCACATTCACAAAAATGACCAACTTTGTAATAAAGTAGTCATCCAAATTATGAAATACACAAATTCTCATGTGAGATGGTCTCACAATATGATTATTGTGAGACCTTTCGCATGAGAGGAAGTTACTAAAATACTCCGTAATAAACTATTTCTATATGAGAGGTCTCTTAATAAGAAAAAAGACTCTTAGAAAATTTATAGGAACATATAAATAGTCTATATTTGTGTATTTCTATAGTGCAAGACAGGTTACAAAGATGGTCTTTTTTCACCATTATTACATAATACAGTTGATACAAGCACTCGTTTACATAATACAAAGTGTATACAAGCACATGTTCCCTTCCATAAATTTTTGCCCAAAAGTAACAGGAAAATAATAGTGAAATGGAGGGATTACTAACCACTGAAGCAATCTGTCACAAACAGAGAAGACTTCAGACCACTGTAAAGACCATCCCAGCCTCCGTTTTATCCTGATCAAAGAGAAAACGCAAAATCACAACAAAGATTCAGCACAACAAAGATTCGACAGATAGCTTAAACAATAAGGTTAATTGAAACTCAGCCACAATAAGGTTAATCTAGTAAATAAAAACAAATTATTGAATTCGAGTCTCGAATCTTAGCCACCTAGCACTTGAACATGCATGCTATAGGATGGCCTTGCTTTTAATTACCTAGCTTAAGGTCTTAATTAAGGAGTCACTTTTATGTATAAACTTTTTTTTTGTTTAACAAGTCAGTAAGCTTGGGACCAGAGATGACAAGAGATTATAAGCTACGGAGTAGCAAACTATACTAATTATTTATACATCTTTCAAATACAAACTATACTAATTATTTATTCAAACTACACTAAAGTACTAAACTATACTAAGCTATAACTAAGCTAACATCCAAATTCATCAATTTATTCAAACTATACTAATTGTATATATTTAACTCTAACCTAAACATCAAAATCACAAATTTTCATCCCTCCATCCTAAACCACCAAACCCTAATTTAAGCTAATTAAGCTAACCTAACATCTAATTATATCAATTTATCAACTACCACATGAATTAGTAGATGAATAACAATAAATCTAATTTAACCCTAACTTAAACTAATAATCAACAAATTTCATCTAAAACTAATACTTTAAGTAAATTTACCTAACCTAACATGAATTCACCAAATATAACAGAAATTGATAGGCATACAACAATAATAAACGAAATCTAATCAAATTAAAACAACAAAATCAATTATAAATCAAACCTTGATAAATTGGGGGATTTTTAGAAAAAAAAAAAATCGAAAGGGGAAGAACTGTGGCGGCTCCGGTGGGTGAATGGCGGTGGAGAACGACGGTCTTTTAGCGGAGGAGAGCCGGTCGTCGGCCGGCAAAGGTCGGGGTTCTATATGGGTCACGCACTACTCACGCGCAATTGGGGAGGGGGGTTTGGGTTTTTAATTTGTTCAGCATGAAGAGTTGAACGTTGATGCGGGGAGTTGGGTTATTAAAAAACTTCATCTACCGATAAACAAACTGTCGGTATTTTGGTAAAAATCGGTCGGTAATGGCAAAGATTATCGACCGCCTTAATTGTTTCCCGACTGAAATATTACCGGTCGGTAATTTACCGACTACGTTATTTTCACCGATCGCAATCGGTCGGTAACCAATTTTACCGACTATATAAATTTCATTCGATAATTTTCGGTTGCTAAACACCGATTTCTAGTAGTGGATGGTATTGGAGATGCGAGACAAAGAAGATGTATATGGGAAAACAAAAAGAAGCAGAAGGGAAAGATGACGGTGAGGGTAGATAGAGGGAAATAAGATTATACAATAGCATTGTACAATTAAGTCAAAGTTTTTGAGCTTTTGTGTATACTAGTTGGAAAGCTCGTGCGATGCACGGGCCGCTTGTTAGTGACATTGATAAGGATGCTAAGTTGGATGATTGTATAAATTGGTGAGACTGCACAATAATATCTAATAACGAATTATTACTCTTATTTATATAATAGAAATCGATGACGTAATTTTTTGATGTAAAATAATTTTACTAAACTTTATAGTCTTAAGAGATTTTTTAAGACTCAAAAGATTTTTTGTTAATATCTAAGAATGAATGATTACTCTTATTTATATAATAGAATTATGTCACATTAGTACGGGGTATAATTTTTCGATGTGAAACAATTTAACTTAAGTTTATATTCATAAGAGCGCTTTTTTAAGACTTAAGAAGTTTTTTTTGTTGATATTTGAGGACGAATGATTGCTTTTATTTATAGAATTATAAATCTTCAATGTAGGACAATTTAACTTAATTTTATATTCTTAATAGCTCTTTTGAAAGTTTAAAATATTTTTGATTTATAGTCTTAATAGCTCTTTTTAAGAATTAAGAAGATTTGTTTGTTTAAATCTAAGCACGAAAGATTCTTCTTATTTATATAATAAAATTCTATCGTTTCATTATAATTTTTTGAAGTGGGAAATCTTACGTTTTTTGTACATGCAATAATAGATTCATCACTTTTTTGAGTAAATAATATGAAATTTATACACTAATGAAAGCATTTTATACCACAAAATCTAACTATTTCATTTGTATATTTTTGTTACGTTAATTTTTTTGTTAAATGAAACTTAAAAGTTTTTTTATTTTAAATGGTAAAATATCACATTAATATAATGGATTAAATATATAAATATTATTATAATAATTAAAAGATTCTCTACTTGATTTTTTATTTATTTATGATATTTTCTTGAATTGAGTTTTGATGAAACGGACCAATCAAGTATCGTAATTTTTTTAGGTGTGATAATTTGTACTTAAATTTATAATCTTAGAAGTTTTTTAAGACTCAAAAGATTGTTGGTTGCATTGATATCTAAGAACGTATGATTTCTCTTATTTATTGATTATATAAAATTTCATCACCACATCATTATTTTTAATTCCTGGTTGATATCTAAGAACGGGTGACTACTCTTATTAATATACTCCGTAGAATTTATCACCTCATCATAATTTTCTGACGTAGGATAATTTTTACTTAAAGTTTATAATGTTATGAGCTTTTTTAAGACTCAAATAAAAGATTGTTGGTCGATATCTAAGAACGTACCATTGCTCTTATTTATTATATAGAATTCCATCACTGCATCATAATTTTTCGATAATTTTATAATCTTAGGTAATTTTTTAACACCCAAAAAAAAGATGGTTAATTGATATCGAAAAACGATGATTGTTCTTATTTATAATAAAGAATTGCATCACCTCGTCACAATTTTTCGATGTGGGATTTTTACATAAGTTTATAATCTTGCTTAAAAGATTGTTGTTTGATATCTAAGAACGAATTATATCTCTTATTTATAATCTCAGAAGTAATACAGATCATCATTCTATTGTAATTTTTTGATATGAGAATTTTTTACTTAAATTTATAATCTTATGAACTTTTTCTAAGACTCAAAAAATTGTTGGTTTATATCTAAGAACGAATGACTACTTTTATTATAAAGAATTTCATTACCTCATTATAATTTTTCGATGTGGGATAATTTTTACTTAAGTTTATAATCTTAGGAACTTTTTTAAGATTCAAAAATTTGTTGGTTGATATCTAAGAACGAATTATTGCTTTTATTTATATCGAATTTCATTACCTCAACATAATAATACTCGTGTAGGACTATTTTTTCCCTACACAAATTTCTATATATTCTTTATTTTAATTAAAAAATATATTAAAACTATAATAATTATTATTAATAATTATTTAAAAATTCAAAATTATAATTTTATTTCAAAATTATAATTTTATATTTTTTGAGGATGAATAAATAAATATTAAAACAATTATCAACAGCATTGACTAAGCGTTCGCTGTCGCTGTCCATTTTTTTGCCTTATGAGGTGATATCGTCGGTTTATACAGTGATACTTTTTTGAGTCTTAAATGGGGTAGGATTGTTTTTTTTCCTTATACAAATTCCTATATTCTTTATTTAACTAGTTGAAGACCGCGCGCGATGCGCGCGTATGGTTAGGTACAATCTGTTTATGCGATTTGACGGTGGTTGTTGTTTGTTTTGGGTATGCAGAATTGTTTGGCTAACTTGTGGTCGTTGCCTGAGATTCTGTGGGAGCAGTCGGATGCACAATTTTATATATGTACTGCTTGTGATTAGCAATACATCTTGAAAGTTAGATATGGTTCACGGATTGTAAAACCGTTGTATCAGCGCTCTGTGGAAGGCCGTCGTCAGTCGCAAGGTGTGGATAAGCGATCGTAATTAGCAAACTATGGTAGTGTTATAGTTGACAATATAGTTGAAGATCGCGCGCGATGCGCGCGTGTGGTTAGCCACAGACTGCAATGGCGATAGGCCGGTTTTTTTTTTTGGTTTTATGTGCTTTGCCTTTTTTAAAAAACTTCACCGTGCCCGTTGCCTGAGATTGTGTTCGAGTAGTCGGCTGCACAAGTTTATAACTGTGTTGGTTTATGGTCGTCAATATATCTTGGAATTTAGATTTGGATTAAGTATTATAATATCGCCGTATGATTGCTCTGCGAACTACCGTCGTCAGTCGGAAGTGTAGCTAAAGCGTCCGAGATTAGGAAACTGTAATGGTGCTGCAGTCATGCACACTGTCCATTTGCTCTAACGGGCAGGAGTTAGCGTCCGAGATTAGAAAACTGTAATCTTTATGGTGTTAGTTTTATGATTGTGATTATTAGGGTAGGAGTTGTTTCACATGTGCCAACGTAGGTGCTCAATTAGGTTTCTGTAATTGTTCGTAACGCGGTGGGTTTCCATATGTTTGTGTTCGTATGCTAATCTACGTGAGTTAATTACATCCAGTCAGTTGCCTTTGGAGTTGTGTACAAGAATCTATGGTGTATTATATTTTAGTTCTTTCGGAGGCCCTAACTAACTTGTTCTTAGTCAATTAACTGTCCGTTTGCATGACACTAACCGGACTAAGCATGCAAACCTTCCACGAGGGTGAAGGTCTGATCTCAAAAATGACTACTATTAATCAACATGGATTCCAAGGGGCCATAACGTGACCGGGGCACAGTAAGCTATAGACTAATGTGTGAGTGGTCTATTTCATTAATATTGAGCAATCTGTACGTCTTGAGTTTCCTCTTTTTATGGGGAGCACTGTTGTATTGTGCGATAACTTTGACTTAGAAGTCAAGGCGTATGTTGACAACGTATTAGAGTGACATAGTAGGGTAATATAAAGTAATCCCTGAGAACATTATTTGTCGCCCTATTTCATTAAAATACTTCTCACAAATAATACTGCAGTGGGGCGAAAAAAGAAGTGCGGAGGGAGTATCAGCTACCAATTCTTGGATTTGGTGGAAGTCCCATTTTGTCAGCAAAGTCGAATGCAGAAGGAGAGCAGCATAGAAATGTATGGGTAGCAGACAGGCTATTGCACTACAAACAAGAACAATTTTACAGTAAGCTTGTAATGCGAATGGGTCTGCCCATGCAGCAGTTAAGTGGTGTATCCAGAAACAAAATACGCAGGTTACGTCTGCGGTCTTAGGAAAGAGGAATAGCATATGTAAACCGAAAATTAGAGAAGCTGTGCTGGACCAGGCATGGTGGGAAGAAGCAGGCTGTGAATAACTGGGCATCCGAAAGTACTTAAGAGCAGCAAAATGCATCGGCCCCGGATGGGTTTCTGATAGCGCGCAATGCGCGCGTATAGTTAGGTACGATTTGTGTATGTATTTTGAAGGCGCATATTGTTGTCATTGGTTGTCGAATTGTTGGCATAATTCGAATGACTGTTTGAGATTGCGCGATACGCGCGAAGTGCTAGGCAGAAATCGTGCATAAATCTAAGATCAGTGCATAAATATGAATTATTTTCCTTTTTTAAGGTTAATGAAAGTGTAATCCCTTCAACTCCTTCAACCCCTCTTATTCTCCACCCTTTATTCTCCTTCACCTTCCCCTCCCCCTCCCCCTCGCCCTCCCCCACCCCCTCCTTCCTCTCATCTTCCTGGTCATATTAAATCCATTTTTAAATATGATTTTATTTTTTTATCTAGGTCAGTGAGGTGTCGTTCCTTCAACTGTTTCGCCCTTCCTCCCCCTCCCCCTCTTTCTCCCCCCCCCTCTCTCCCTCTTCCCCCTCTCCCTCCGTCTCTCCCTCCCGCTCCACTCTCTCTCTCTCTCTCTCTCTCCCCCCCTCCCGCTCTCTCTCCCTCCACCCCTCTTCCCCCTCTCTCTCTCTCTTCCCCCTCTCCCTATCTCCCCCCTCTCTCTCTCTCGCTCTCTCTCTCTCTCTTCCCTCCCTCTCTCTCTCTCTCTCTCTCTTCCCCCTCTTCTTCCCTCTCCCTCTCTCCGCCTCTCCTTCTCCCTCACCCTCATCCATCTCTCCCTCCCTTCTTTCCTCCCCCCCTCTCCCTCTCCCCCCTCTCCCCTTCTCCTTCTCCCTCCCCCCTCTCTCCTCCTCCCCCTCTCTCTCTCTCTTCCCCCTCTCCTCCTCCCTCCCTCCCCCCTCATCCTCCAACTCTCTCTCTCTCTCTCCCTATCTTCCCCCCCTCATCCTCCAACTCTCTCTCTCCCTATCTTCCCCCCTCTCCCTCCCCCTCTCCTCCTTCCTCTCATCATCCTCCTCATCTTAAATCCATTTTTAAATATGATTTTATTTTTTTTATCTCGGTCAGTGAGGTGTCGTCCCTACAACTCTTTCGCCCTCTCCCCCCTCCCTCTCCTTCTCCCTCCCCCCCCCCCATGATTTTTTTATCTAAGTCAGTGAGGTGGGACCCTCCCTCCCCCTCTCCATCTCTCTCTCCCCCTCTCCCTCCTTCTCCCCTTCCCGCTCTCTCTTTCTCTCCCCTTCCCCCCCTCTCTCTCCCCCTCTCCCTCTCTCCTCCTCCCCCCCTCTCTCTTCACCTCTCCCCTCCTCCTCTCCTTCCCTCCCTCTCCCCCCTCTCCTCCTCTCCTTCTCCCTCTCCCCCATCCCTCTCTCCCTCCCTTCCTTCCTCCGTCTCCCGCTTTCTCTCTCCCTCCCGCTCTCTCTCTCTCTCTCTTCCCTTATCTCCCTCTCCCCCCTCTCCCCCTCTCCCCTTCTCCTTCTCCTTTTCCTTATCTCTCTCTCTCCCCCTCCTTTCTCCCTCTCTCTCTTCCCACCCTCCCTTCTTCTCCCTCCCCCTCCTCCCGCTCTCTCTCTTCTCTCTCTCTCTCTCTCTCTCTCTCTCTCTCTCTCTCTTTCTCTCTCCCTCTCTCTCTCTCTCTTTCTCCATATCTCCCTCCCTCTCCCTCCTTCCTCTCATCTTCCTCATCTTAAATCCATTTTTAAATATGATTTTTTTTATCTAGGTCAGTGAGGTGTCGTCCCTTCAACTCTCTCGCCCTCTCCCTCTCCCTCCCGCTCTCTCTCTCTCTCCCTCCTTCTCCCCTTCCCGCTCTCTCTCTTCCTCCCTCTCCCCCCCCTCTCTCCTTATCTCCTCTCTCCCCCCCTCTCTCTCCGTATATCCTCTCCCCCCCTCTCTCTCTTCCCCTCTCCCTCCCCCTCCCCCCAATGGTTAGGTACGATTTGTGTATGTATTTTGAAGGCGCATATTGTTGTCATTGATTGTCGAATTGTTGGCATAATTCGAACGACTGTTTGAGATTGCGCGATGCGCGCGAAGTGTTAGGCAGAAATCGTGCATAAATCAAGGATCAGTGCATAAATATGAATTATTTTCCTTTTTTAAGGTTAATGAAAGTGTAATCCCTTTAACTCCTTCTACCCCTCTTATTCTCCACCCTTTATTCCCCTCCCCCTCCCCCTCCCCCTCCCCCTCCTTCCTCTCATCTTCCTGCTCATCTTAAATCCATTTTTAAATATGATTTTATTTTTTTATCTAGGTCAGTGAGGTGTCGTCCCTTCAACTGTTTCGCGCTCCCTCCCCCTCCCCCTCCCTCTCCCTCTTTCTCCCTCTCTCTCTCCCTCCCGCTCTCCTTCCCGCTCTCTCTCTCTATCTCTCTTCCCCCCTCTCTCTCTCGCTCTCGCTCTCCCCTTCTCTCCCCCCTCTCTCTCTCTCTCTTCCCCCTCTCCTTCCCTCTCCCTCTCCCTCTCCCCCTCTCTTTCTCCCTCTCCCTCATCCCTCTCCCCCCTCTCCCTCTCCCCCCTCTCCCCCCTCTCCCCTCCTTCTTCTCCCTCCCTCCTCTCTCTCCTCCTCCTCCTCCTCCCCCTCTCTCCTCCCTCTCTCTTCCCACTCTCTCTCCTTCTCCCTCCCCCTCCTCCTCCCGCTCTCACTCTCTCTCTCTCTCTCTCTCTCTCTCTCCCTCTCTCTCCCTCTCTATATTCCCCCTTCTCCATCCCCCCTCTCCTCCTTCCTCTCATCATCCTCCTCATCTTAAATCCATTTTTAAATATGATTTTTTTTATCTAGGTCAGTGAGGTGTCGTCCCTACAACTCTTTCGCCCTCTCCCCCCACCTCCATCTCCTCCTTCCTCTCATCCTCCTCCTCATCTTAAATCCATTTTTAAATATGATTTTTTTATCTAGGTCAGTGAGGTGTCGTCCCTACAACTCCATCTCCCTCTCTCCCCCCACCTCCATCTCCCTCTCCCCCCCCACCTCCCTCTCCCTCTCCCTCCCCCCATATGATTTTTTTTATCTAAGTCAGTGAGGTGTCGTCCCTCCCTCCCTCTCCATCTCTCTCTCCCCCTCTCCCTCCTCCTCCCCTTCCCGCTCTCTCTTTCTCTCCCCTTCCCCCTCTCTCTCCCCCTCTCCCCATCCCCCTCTCTCCTTATCTCCTCTCTTCCCCCTTCTCTCTCTTCACCTCTCCCCTCCTTCTCTCCTTCTCTCCCTCTCCCCCCTCTCCTCCTCTCCTTCTCCCTCTCCCCCATCCATTTCTCCCTCCCTCTCCCTCTTCTCCCCCTCCCCCTCTTCCTCTCTCTCTCTCTCTCTCTCTCTCTTCCTCTATCTCCCTTTCCCCCTCTTCCCTTCTCCTTCTCCTTATCTCTCTCTCCCCCTCCCCCTTTCTCCCTCTCTCTCTTCCCTCCCTCCTTCTCCCTCCCCCTCCTCCTCCAGCTCTCTCTCTCTCTCTTTCTTTCTCCCTCTCTCTCTCTCTCTCTTTCTCCATATCTCCCCCCTCTCCCTCCTTCCTCTCATCTTCCTCATCTTAAATCCATTTTTAAATATGATTTTATTTTTTTATTAGGTCAGTGAGGTGTCGTCCCTTCAACTCTTTCGCCTTCTCCCTCCCCCCTCTCCCCTTCTTCCTCTCCCTCCCGCTCTCTCTCTCCCCCCTCCTCCTCCCCTTCACGCTCTCTCTCCCCCCCTCTCTCCTTATCTCCTCGATTTTAAATATCAACCGACAATATTTTGAGTCTTATTTTTTTTAAAAAAAGACTACAAAATTAAAATTATCCCACATCGAAAATATTAAAATAAGGCGATGCTTCTATATTATAAATAAGAGTAATCGTGCGTTTTTTGGATCTTAAAAGCAGATCTTAAGACTATAAACCTTGAGTAAATTATCTTACACCGAAAAATTATGATGAGTCGATAGATACTTATATTATAAATAAGACTAATCTTTCACTCTTAGATATCAATTAAAAAATTCATTCGTTCTTAGTGCGATACATTAAAAAGACGATCAGAGGAAATAGTCCATTCATCTCAGAGTTGTGTTTCTTTTTTAAAAGTCAACTCCTCACATCGGGTTGAGAATGCGAGATCTTGTCTGTTGTTTCCTCTTTGGCAACCGACCAAATGAAAACTTGTGTTGGTATGAGGTGCTAAATTCATAGGCGAAGCACGTGTATGTTGGTACATTCACATTTAAGAATCGTTCTTTTGTTAATGACTAAATGGGATGACTTGGGTATTGTTTGTATTTGAACTCGTTATATCTTTATCAAGAATTTTATCATAATGCTGCCTGATGCATTCCTTTGATTCCCATTTGTTGGCCTTTTTGTTACCACAGGGCTGAAACTAATAAATATGCCTCGGGCGAACTTCTGATGATGAAAACTTGTAATTATAAATCTTTGGACATGACATTTCAATGTCTTTTGAAGAAAAAAGATTTTCTATGTGGTACCTATGAATTTTTTACTTTTCTACCTTGTATCCCTACAATTTTTACATGTATACATTGTACCTTTGTACTTTACTAAAAATTTCTTTGGTACCCCTAAACTTTATTATTATCTTTATTGATACCCCTAAACTTTTTTTTTCCATCAAGTTTTGGCAACAAATTACATTTTTATGTTCAAGATTAAAAGTTAAACGTCATTTGACCTACCTAATTAACCGATAATTGACCTTAAACTAACAATTTTGTACGTGATTGCAGTTATACTTCGAATCTGAACGGATTATATTTTTGACGTTATATTGTCAAATCAAATGATAACACTTAAATTAAGCTCAATTACTCGTTAATTATCCAAGCTAAATGATATTGAAGTCTTAATCCTAAACTAAAAACATAATCTAACGACAAAACTTGATGGAAAAAAAACTTTCGGGGCGCTATTTAAATTAATATTAAACTTCAAGGGTACCATGTATAGACATAAAAAAGGTAGGGGTACCATGTAGAAAAATGAAAAATATAGGGGTACCGCGTAGAAAATCTCAAAAAAAAATTACGAGTTTGAAACAGATATACCTTCAAAATTTTATTTTTTGAAAAAAAAAAAAATAATAATGTAAAATTCGGGTTTTTCAAATCAATACTTCATGATTTCTTATGAAGCATCAATCGTAAATGATATTTCATTGACTATTTTGATGTAAAACCGTCTTCTCGTGTCCACGAAGTATGAACCTAGATTTCGCCCGAGACAAAACCCGTATAATAATCTCGAACAAAAAAAAATTGAACAAAACAAGTTCTTTAATGACAATAACACAAATCATATTACAAAGTTAAAAGAATGGTAAAACTAAGATTAAGGGCTCCTAATCATGGATTTCAGCTAATTTACAGATAATTAAGTGAGAGATTATCGGAGGATAAAAGCCGAAACATGTGACCGTGTCGATTAAGAAACCGGGTTCCGGTTACCTTCGAACTCTCGTCTAATGATTTCGAGAACGAGTTCATTCCAAGTATCGACCGGACCGGGCATGCACCAATGAAGGCAATCCTGAGGGAGCAGCTTCCCGTCCGGGCCCCGCTTTGTGACTTTATTTGGATCCGGGCTTTGGTACGGGCCCGGATGCCCGTCATGCCGATACGAGAAAACGTCAGTGATATCCATCAATCTCAACTTCGACCCGTTTGTCTGTTTCTTCGCCCCGCGTTGGAAACCCGTCACTTGTTTCTCGTGCATCGTGTTGGTAAACCCGTTTTCCACGAGCCGACCGGGTGATATCGGTTTCACTTTTCCCGTGCACGATCCGCCCGTGTTCCACGCACCGCCCTCGTAGTGGTCGGGCGATTAGGATCGTTGGATCGTGAGACCGGTGTAGTTCCGATGCTTGGCCATGGCCGCTATGCTCGTCTCCACCGAGATCCCGAAGGCTTCGACGTTGTTCACCGTCATCGGTTTTTGTTATTGTTGCTGTTGGTTTTTCGGTGGGGACCACAACTGGGTCCCGACTATCTCGTCGTTCAACATGTAGACGGATTGCTTAGCGAACCAATGGCCCGAGGAGAGGACGACCACGTCGAAGTCCGGGACGTATTGCATGAAGGTTTCGTCGGGGAGATCGAGGTGGAGTTGGGCAACGCCTTGGGGTACGGGTCCCGAGGTTTGGTGAATGAGCCACGATGACCAAATTCGGACTATCATCACAGACTTTGATCTGAAAAACCAACGTTGCATGTGACAGTTTCCTCGGTTTTTGGGTGCTTCAACCTAAATATGGATACAATACAATTAGGCCCTTTTTGGACTAAACTTAACTTAACTGAACTTAACTTAAGTGAACTTAATTTAACTGAAACTGACTGAAATATAGAGACAAAATATGCCTCCTAGAGCTGAGCTGAAGTGAAACTGACTGAATATAAGTCCAAAAGAACAGGGTCTTAGTAACCCGACTGACGACCCGTATTTGACCCAACACCCGAACTGACGACCCGTATAACATAAGTTCGGAAATTACTACCTGCCAAAGTAAACACAGTAGTGACTCCATCTGGTTCCGTGCAACTGAATCACCAACGAAAGCGAGTGTTTTTCCGCTCATCAACTCCAGAAATTTTGTACCGTTGAATCTCGGGAGTTCACATTGCGATGGCTACCATCGCCAGCTCTCGTATTCTCTGTCGGGCCTCCCGTTGCCCTGGCAATTCTGCATTTGAGTAATGACCGGGCAGGTGTTGTTCGTGTATTCCGGTCCAGAGGGATCGTAAAACCATTCCCTTTGGAACAAATCACAATCTGACGGAACAAATCACAAACCGATATGAAAATTGCATCGAGAATTTAATAGAACGACAGCAACTTTATAATAAAAGATTCCATGGAGAGTATCATGATTCACGATATCATGAAGTCATATCAAGTTTTCATTCAGATTTTTCTAGACGCCATATTTTTTGTTTTTTCACGGAACGTTTTAATTTCTATGGCCGCGTCTAGACTCTAGTCCCTTCATCCTAACGCGTAATATGAACTGTACATCTTGCACTAATATTGAAGAGGCATGAAACCAAGTGAACAGACAGACACACAGAGAGACAAAGACCTGGCAAACGGGCAAACAGGTCAACAGGGTCAGGTTCGGGTCAGACCACTTTCGGGTCAAAAAATCGGGTTGGATTAGTTTTTACGGGTCTGCTAAGACAATTCAATCAATAGGAATTAGGAACAACCTACACACCTGAATCAACAGAACCTTTATTCCCTGGAATGCTAGCTGAGGGCTCAGAATCAGGTAAACCAGCCGCACCAGTCGATCCATTCACAATACTCTCCTCAGTTTGCACAGACTTCTCAACATCACGATCCTGCAACGAGGTATCATTACCAGAAGACACTGACGAATCCGCTTTTTGAACAACAGCAACATTCGATCCATCAGACTGTACAGAATTCTCAACTCCTCGTTCTTGCAACGTGGTGTTATTACCAGTAGACATTGACGAATCTGGTTTTTTAACAGCAGCGACATTTGATCCATCATCGACAGTTTCACGATTCTGAGACTGTACAGGACTGACAATCCCCGGCTCCTGTAACAAATCGGATTTTACACTACTGGTTCGATCAGCCTCATTGAAATAACTCCGAACAACCAAACCAATCGGGTGTGACAACAAAATCCAAGAATCCAAAGTGATGAAAACAGCAACACATGTGATTGTCGTAGCTCAATACTACAATTGCATTTCTCTAACTCAGTTATTTGCGTACACAATTAAATAAAGAATATACGACATATGAGACATCATATACCGTCTTCAAAGGCAATCTGTTTCCATGCATTCAACTTCAATGCTCGAGTATCCGACTGAAACAGGTTGAAAATTAGAGGAAACTTTTTTTTGCCAACAAAATTAGAGGAAACTAAAGTGTTTAATAAACATACTTAATCAGTTAATTAGCAAATTAAGTTGAATATTAGAGGTCAGCATTAAGTATTCACACAAAAGGCATCGCATGTGAACAGAGAAGAAGGCTTTCAAATGAGTTTACCACTACATTGTCCCATGAGAAGATAAGTCCAAACGCTTCATCGGGTTTCATTGCATAGCGTATTCTTTGAAGAAATCCTTCTTGTAAACCATCATTAAGAAAATCCTTAACACAAAAAAAGGTAAATTATCCATTCGAAAATTCATATAAGCAAGCATTCAAGAAGTATATATTCATTCAAAAATTCATACTATATTGACTTTTAAAGGTTCATCTGGTCTAAACTTCTCGAAACCTTCTCCATATTCAGCTCCGATTGCCTAAAACTACAAATTACATCCTTTCAAATAAAACATCAAATCATACTTTCTCTACTTAAAATTTTCCCCAAATCCAGAGCCGGCCCGTGAGATGTTCAATTAGGTTCTCAGAACCGGGGCCCAACAATATAAGGGCCCAAAATTAAAACAATGCCTTACAAATAATTTATTTAATTGGAAAAAAAAAACTAATTTTTTCCGATGTCACATACAACATACCTAAAACTTAGCCAAATGTTTGTCTATTCAAAAAATAATTTCAATTATAATAGTCCTAGTACATATATTTACTCATTAATTATTATTATTATTCAGCTGTGTTTCATTTTCATTATAAAATATCAAATTTATAAAAAAAATTGTGACAAAAATCATACTCAATATAAAAAAATTGTGACAAAAATCATACTCAATATACATCAAATGATAAAATGTTTTATCTACCTAAGTACTAATTTATCCGAAAACATATTCTCAGAGTTTATATTAGCAAGTATTTGTATGCGTAACTAATAACGTACGAGTATATTTGTAAATATAATTATCAAGAAATAACATGTTGAATATATTTTTGTATTGAATACAATATATTACAATATATTTTTGTGTCAAGATAACCACCTTCCCCGAACTATTGGATATAAATATGTTTACTTGAAATTATATATTCGAATATTTATAGGGCCTCTATTATAATATTTAGAACAGGGCCTCTCAATTATATTGACCGGCCCTGCCCAAATCTTACACCTAAATTGAACTGATGCAGAACTACAACAACAAAATAACAAATAAAGCTGAAATTTCCGAGCTCCGCCTATCGAACAAAGCGAAATACACGAGTTTAAGCATGGAATCATGCTATTTCCACTCCAATAATTTCCAGTTGCTTCGCAATTAATATCGAACAAGCCGAAATACATGAAGTTAAGCGTTGAATCATGCAATTTCTACTCCAATAATTCCCAATTTCTTAAAAATTAACACAACAAACCAGCTACAATCACCAAACTCCAAATATCGAACAAAATCGAATTACGTGAGCTTGAACTTGAACAGCGAATCATACTCCTCTACTTCAATTTTTCCCAAATCTTACTCCTAAATTAACCTAATTCGATACAAAATTACTACAACAAAAGATCACACAGAATAAATTTCCATCCCGGGTCAACCACAATTTTAATTGAAGTTTTGGATCATATTTTGGATAGAGTTTGGATATAAATTATATTAAAAGTATGCTAATGGGTTTTGGATTGTGGAGTTTAGGATATGAATTAATCAAAATAAGTAATCAGTTCAACTCTGGATTATGCAAAGCTCGATCCTACTTGGCCTAAGCTACTCAATCCATTGCCATCGTTGCTAACAAATAGTGTTACCTATAATTTCTCTCCTTGCTCCATAGGATGGAGGAAAAAAGAGGGAAATAGTGTGGGAAACATCAAGCTTGATTGATCAAGCAACAGCAAAATGGAAAGCTCTCATAAGAACTGGCTGCACTTAAAGGAACATAATTCTCAGAAGCTAGATTTGCACACACAGTGGACAATTAATACATTGTATCCCATCTAGAGCATCTTGCTCTGCTTCTCAAGTCCCGGCTAATAGTAGAAAAATATCTTCCAAAACACTTATTACATTAGCAGCAAACAGGTGAATCGAACCATCAGCGTGAAACCCCAAAAATATCCGACAATAAAAGCAAATGCCGAACAGCGATCAACCGAAAAGGGCTAAAAAAACCCCGCAAAAAATAGAACCTGAGCTTAAATGAAACCGAAATCAGACATCGACAAACATACCAGAATCGATTAGATCCATCCATCCTCACAACCTACAACACATTCGGCGAGCTTTTCCGATGTAAGCAACATCGGCGATTTGAATAATTGAAGCGTCGATCTGGGGATGGGGAAGTTAGAGAGAGATAGAGACTGATGAAGGTAGAAGAAGAAGGAGATAGAGCGAGAAGGGGGTGAGGAAAGGAGACTAAGGCAGAGGAAAATAAGCAAAGAAGAAGCAGGGACACTGTTCCTAAGCCTGTACTGTTCCTAAGGGGGTGACTGTTCATAAGGGGGAATTAAAGGGTGAATTCTCTTTTTAATATGTAAAGATTTTTTTTAAAATTGAGTCTTTAAGTGAAGTAGGTTTTTTTTTTCATATACAAATTTTTATATTCTTTATTTAACTTAAAAAATATATTAAAAAATTTGGACCAATCATATCGCTAGAAAAGTTTATGCTTTATTAATATAAATTGATTTGTTGAGGTTATAAAAGTTTCTAAGTTGAGTGGTAAGTTTTTGAGCTTAAACATTTACTCCCTCCGTCCCAATGAAATGTTTGCCTATTCCATATTAGGGCGTCTCAATGAATTCTTTGTCTTTCTATTTTAAGAATGTTTTTTATATGCAATTTGATCATTCTCATGAGTTTTGCTCTACATGTCACTCCCTCATTGGTTCCCTTAACCTTGGTGCCAAAAGAAAAGGCAAACCATTCATCGAAACGGAGGGAGTATATAATTTAATTCGACAACTTTACACTAAATCTCATAAAGTTTACTGCAAAACTCGAAATATTTGTAATAAAGCTCAAAATCTTAAAACCAGTTGTACATATAGCTATGTACAACTGGTTGTATAATCCTCTAATTGGTAAATAGATGAGTAAAGAATATTAAGGTGTTAGGTGATTAATGGGTCAAGTCAAAAGTCCGTCCACGAAAGAATTAAGGTTAAAATCGAGTTAGGAAGAGTTAATAATCTATCTATATATATATATATATATATATCAATTTGATGCATCCACTGCTGACATGGCAACGTGGATGCATTGCTTAGATGACGTGGCGGCCAAATACGCATTTAAATATCTTACTATATATATCATCCCATACGAGTATACGAGTATTTATATGAATACGAATACGCTGTATTTATATTATACGAGTATAATTATATAATTATTCATATACAATATAAAATTTATGATAGATTATTATTAATTTAACATCCTATTTAACCTCTTATAATTCTTTAATCACCATACATATATACGTTTTTAACTTAATCCATTTTATGTAACATTTACGTCATTTATTTACTTTTATTATTCATGTAACATATACTCCAACATTTACGTTAAAGCATCACTGTTAATTTTAATATTCAAATTTCACATTATTAGAAATATTAAATATATTTAAAAAAATATAAGATTATAATATTAATATTTTGTTGGATAAATATTTAACATTAAATATAAATATTTTGAAGGTCGTAAAAAATAATATTTTGTAGCATCGATATATTATTTACCACACATAATATTCTCACTTAATACTCTTACTCTATATATATATACACACATACGAAATACAGAGATTATAAAAGATGCTATCTATACTATATACGAAATATATAAAAGATGCCATTTATAAATTATAATCTACGCAAGATAATTCATAAAAGATACTATTCAGGTTGATTGTAGAAATATTGTATATTCTGTATAGATTTATAAGCATAAAAATAATAAAGATTATATATTTTGTTCAAATACGCAAGATAATTCATAAAAGATACAATTCAGGTTGATTGTAGAAATATTGTATATTCTGTATAGATTTATAAGCATAAAAATAATAAAGATTATATATTTTGTTCAAATAAATAAAATATAAACTACATTTCCAAGGTAAAGATTTTTTTTCATAATCAATATATATATATATATATATATATATATATATATATATATATAGAGTGAGGATCCGGTGAGTCTCTCATCTTAAATGAGTCCGTCCCGCGATCTTAGACCATTGGATCTAAGAGATCCAAGGGCTGTCATTCAACCACGTCCCCAACTAATTTGATGGATTAAAAATTATTCATATAGGTTTCACCCTGCATATTTCAATTTTACGATTAGCTAATCAATTAACTAATTGATGAATGTATTCAATTAATTGAGCAGATCTTCGAGTACAATGGAAGTGCAGTTGTCGCAATGGTAGGCAAGAATTGCTTCGCCATTGCTAGCGATCGACGTCTCGGCGTTCAACTTCAAACCGTCGCTACTGATTTTCAGCGAATTTTCCAGATTAGCGATCGTCTCTTCATCGGTCTCGCCACCGATGTTCAAACTCTGTAATTTCTCACACTTTCACTTTCCTTCTCCCTCGTTAATTTCAATGCTTGTGAATTTGTACGGGGTTATTGAGTGAGACGGTATTGCGATATATAAGGTTGTGTGGTCTTGTGATGAATTGTGCTTGAGCTAAGATTTGAAGCTAGGGTTTTCAAATATACATACTAGGTGAAAGAAAATCGATCATTAGAGTGATCGGTAACAGTGACCTCGTACCAAACTTACATAATGTTTCGAATGGTTTTTGTAAAGTAACAATGTTACAGTAACTCTGTTACGGTAAACTGTAACAGTGTTGAAGTGTTACAGTAACAATATTATTGTAACTTACTGTAAAATACGGTAAACTGTAACAGTGTTGAAGTGTTACAGTAACAATATTATTATAACTTACTGTAAATTGTAACAGTGTTGAAGTGTTACAGTAACAATATTACTATAACCTGTAACTGTGTTACGGTAACAATTTTAATGTAATAGTGTTACGGTAAAAATATTACTGTAACAGTGTTAGGGTAGCAATGATAAATGAACAGTGTTACTGTTAATCTCATGTTGATGTTACTACTTTGTAGTGTCAATTGATAAATGAATTTGACATTATCACTGTGACAGTGTCACAGTAAGATATTTATAACTCTTTAATTTCATATTACTGTGACATTATTACTGTGACATTATTATTGTAATTCCTTATTACTGTGACAGTATCACAGTAAGATATTTGTGTTACTGTAATAGTGTTCTGTTACTGTAACAGTATTACTCTGACATTATTATTGTAATTCCTTATTACTGTGACAGTGTCACGGTAAGATATTTGTGTTACTGTAATAGTGTTCTGTTACTGTAACAATAAGATTATATACGATGAAGATGACGCTGAGATTGAATCTCAGCCATTCATGTGATTTGCTCATGTGGTTGTGATTTGCGGGACGGACTCATTTAAAGAAGACCAACTCACCGGATGCAATTTCTATATATATATATATATATATATATATATATATATATATATATATATATATATATATATATATATATATATATATATATTTTAGGCTTTTTTCGAGCGATCTCATTGGTCCGTTTCATCACACTTCAAATTAGAAAAGTATCATAAATAAGAAAAAAAATCAATTAGAGAATCTTTTAATTATTATAATATATATTTAATTTATTATATTTATGTCATGTTTTAAAATTCTTAGGGAAAAACCTTTAGAGTTCATTTTTTAAAAACATTATCGTAAAATAAATTATAAAAATGAAATAATTAGATTCGTGATAAAAAATGCTTTCATTAGAGTATAAATTTCATATTTGTTTTACATTATGTGATTAATTATTAGATTGATTGATTTACCATACTTATTTAGATTGATTATTGACTTACCATTTATATTAGGCTTAATTGTAGCATATTAGGGATATCCTATTGATCTTATTCACACCAACATATCCTTCACACCATTTTAAAAATATGAATTTCTCTTAATTCACTCTTAAGTTTATTGATTATGGTATATAAAGATACGTAGTTTATATGTAATATTAATATACAATATAATTAAATATTAAATATAATCGTATGCAATTTCCAATACACTAACCTTCCACCTATATATAGAACTACACATCAACCATTTTAATGATCACCTGCAACCATTTCAAATGACACTCCAAACCTCTTCAATGAAATTATCAACGGTTAGTAAACTTGAGAATCAGAGTATGTAACACTCGACCTATATTATGACCCGACCCATAACCTGATTATCCCTCCGACCCGTTTGACATGTCTACTCACAAGTAAGAAATACATATGTATCATCATTTCGTCATAAAACATGTAAATAGCGATTTGGGCGAAATTTGTACTCTAAAAATATTGTGGACATAATTTTTAAAAATATATCATAAAAAAAGTAATATTAGAAAAGTGTGTATAAGGCATATAGTATTTGTTGATTTATTCTAACAAAAATGAAAATTTGACGAGTAACATTATAAGGAGTGAAACTAAAAAAGAAAAAAAAAATCTCAACGAGGGAAAGCATTCCGACTAATACATCCCCATCTTTCTGCGATTTTTATATAAATTTATCATCATAACATTTTTATAATAATCTATATATATATAGTCTATATATATAAATTTATAATAATCTAGATATATAAATTTATAATAATCTATATATATATATATAAATTGCATCATGTGAGTCCTCACATCTTAAATGAGTCCGTCCCGCAAATCAGGACCGTTCGATTTGATCAGATCAACGATCTGAAAAGCACGCGGAGTACCTGTGCACATATGAGCAGTGTCACAGTAATAATGTCACAGTAATATGAAATCAAAGAATGTCACAGTAATATGGAATTACAGTAGCAGTGTCACAATAATGATGTCACAGTAGCAGTGTCACAAGTAATATGAAATCAATGAATGTCACATCAATAAGGAATTACAGTAGCAGTGTCACAGTAACAGTAGCAGTGTTACAGTAACAGAAATATCACAGTAACAGTAGCAGTGTCACAGTAATAATGTCACAGTAATATCAAATCAAAGAATGTCACAGTAATAAGGAATTACAGTAGCAGTGTCACAGTAATAATGTCACAGTAGCAGTGTCACAGTAATAATGTCACAGTAGCAGTGTCACAATAATAATGTCACAGTAATATGAAATCAAAGAATGTCACAGTAATATGGAATTACAGTAGCAGTGTCACAGTAATAATGTCACAGTAGCAGTGTCACAGTAATATGAAATCAATGAATGTCACATCAATAAGGAATTACAGTAGCAGTGTCACAGTAACTGTAGCAGTGTTACAGTAACAGAAATATCTTGCTGTGACACTGTCACACAGTAACAGTAGCAGTGTTGGGGACGTGGTTGAATTTTTTTCTAATAGTATAATGAATGAGAGTCAAGGTGGTAGAAGACTAGGAAGGGAGAAACGTATATGAATATTTTTTAATCCATCAAATTAGTTGGGGACGTGGTTGAATGACAGCCCTTGGATCTCTTAGATCCAATGGTCTAAGATCGCGGGACGAACTCATTTAAGATGAGAGACTCACCGGATCCTCACTCTATATATATATATATATATATATATATATATATATTGAGTGCATCCACTGCTAACATGGCAGCGTGGATGCACTCCTTCGCTTACGTGGCATAATAATATTCATTCTAAACTTGATGATTATTCTACCTACATAAAAATAAAAATTGTCACACTACCTCACTTTCAAGTCAATTAGATGTCACACCATCTGAGTCCAATCAGAGTCTTTAGTCTCACTCGGGGCCTGTCCTCCACTCGAGCAGTCAATCACGTTTCCCCTAAGGAGTACCCTACGTCCATCCTACACTGGCATCTTTCGAGTCGTAGCTATGCTACGAATACTCGAGTTACCTAGGGTTTAGGTCACCACGGTTGGTCCGAGCATGCGACACGCTCAAACATAGTCGCCCCATTTTCGGACTCACCCTTCTGCAGCTCAAGTCCCATGGTCGAGTCAAAGCCAGGGTCGTTACCTCGTCTAGATCAACGTTCGAATATCCCGATCCGAGAGTCTTAGTCATTCACGTCGCCCCGGGCCGTGTTTAGTTCGACTCCTTCTCTTGCACCTGCGCAAAACCGAGCTTAGGCGAGTTCTAACACCCGTCGCTTCTTCCTATCAGGGACCCAATGAAAGAGACACTACCTAACCACGAGAAAGCCCGCGCCTTCGAGAAAGGGGATATCCAGGGAAGCATGCTTATGCTATCTTGCTCCATTAACAATATCTTCTCGAAAATCAATACCGCCCTAGATAACCTAGGTTCCAGGGTAGCTATCTTCGAAGAGGATCTTGCAAGAACCCAATCCCGTCTAACACAACTAGAACGGGTAAGGCAGCCAATCATCCAACCGGGCCATTTAAAAGGTGAGGACTCTTATGAAACCATCCGATACCCCCAAGATGGCAAGACCGAGAGAGGTAATCCACAAGTCACCTCTCCGAAAGTCAAGAACCAGTCAAAAGTAAGGACATTTACCCACTTGGATATGTCCTACACCGTCGCTTTCCAAAAGTTGGTTTCGAAAGGGCTAATACTACCCATAGGCCCAACAGCCGACGTACCTTTGGAAAAACGCTCCAAAGCATGGAACGCCGAGCATTATTGCAAATTCCACAAAGGGAGGGGACACGATACAGAGCAGTGCTGGAAATTGAAAAACCTCATCCAAGATTCCCTCGATGCCGGGAGGACACCCGTCATGGAAACATTGTCACTTGCAAGGCCCCTCATGGACTATACAGGGCCCAACGACCAAAGCATCTAATCTACCTCCCATATATCCAAGAGTCCGGATTTGATTTGAGTCCTAGTCTGAGTCTGAGTCTAGGATGTACTATTTCTTTCAATTTCAAAGTCAAAATCAGAGTCATTTGTATTCCGTCCTCTTTTCAAAAATTCAATAAAATCAGCTTTCAATATTCTATCTCCACTATATGCTTTCCCTATGTATTTCCTAGAACATGATGAACAACATTATACACTGTGAGCACATGCACGTAACTATTATAGGCACATCTATAATGACTGCAGGGAACCGAGACCCGTGTTTTCCCTTACCTGATCCATGTCTGACATAGAAAGCCACATAACTACCCTTAGCAGGAGCGGTATCAAATCCTATGACAAATCTAGGTAGTCTCCTAGTTTGGGTTCAAGACGGGAGGCAAGCTCATCTCCCACAATAAACACCCATCCAATACGATCGACCAATCCCTACCTTAGGTGTTAGTCTGACCAACAGAACAAAGAGAAAAAAAAGTTGGACAAAAAAAAATCAAAAGTCCAACAGAAAAAAAAAGCAAAAGGCCAAAAGAAAAAAGCAGGCCATCATAAAAAAAAAAGTCATCCATGACCAAGGTTAAACGGTCAAGTCAAGTGAAGAATCCCAAGACCGGGGCTAAGAGGTCAACCAAAAAATATTCAAAAACCCATGACCGTAGTGAAAACGGTCAATTCAAAATTATCAATACTCATACCATCAAAAAAAGGGAGAAACAATCTAGTTGGTCAGCTAACACCAGATCTAGCCTTCCCACGTTACAACCCTCAAGACCTTCTCGAGACCTAGGCTAGAGACAGCCCAGAATTTTGAGGATTCAAGCTCCATAGGATACCCTAACCATTAGGGCCAGACATGGAAATCAAATCCAGCGCATTATCAAACCTACCCCGATTGAAGTTCGAGTCATTTTTACTCAACTTCCCCTTTCCTACCACATTACGGTACCTACCCTTGAAGCCTTAGCTCCACAAAATCGAGCTCCAGATGTCAAAACATCAAAGCCACTTACAACCTAGCTCCACATTTCCAAAAACATCCAAACCAGTTACCAGCCCCAAACACGGGAACTCAACTTGCAGTCGGCATAGAACATGCCGAAATAGTTCATACCACCTCTGGGGGCTACCCCGGAGAACGCTCACAGTCACAGGATCAACATCCTAACTGTTCTAGCCCTTTGATCAAGACATCATTGGGAATGCACCTAGCCTACACAATCGCTATGGCTAGTTACACACAAAGCCCTAATAAACTAGGCACCATGATATTCAACACTGAACTACGGTTTGGTTTGATTTCACTACACGTGAATATGTAGGCAACCTTTCAACAGAGGCACAACCTCCCACATTGACACATTCAAAAAACGCCATCATTCTGGTCATGGCACTTTCATGTTCTTAACAGTTAGCTTTGTCATTCTGGGGGCTTCTCCTAGGCAGAAGTTCTCCATCCATTCACATAATCCAAATACTTTCAAAATCTAGCCTCTTTCTATAGTGTGTCCTAGTACTCGGCTCAGTCGAAGACGAGAATCAGTCAGGACTTGAAGTAACACCTACTTTGGGAATATACCCCAAAACCAAGAATTCAAAAGAGCACTAGTCTACAGTACTGCTACTGCTAAGTCCTGTCATGTAGGAACAGTTTCATTACAAACTACTACATATCTATCCCATTTTGATGTTCGACCGTGTTGTCGCTCGCTTAGGCTACAAAATAGCGCAACTTAAGAGTCTTGTCTTAGTTTGCCCACCCCCCTACCGAGTCACGATCCAACTCTTAGAGAGTCCAAGTCGTGTCTGTCAACTCGTTCTGTCACGTCCAGAGTCGAGTCTGCCGGTAGGCCTCTCTCTTCAAATTCTCATTTTAAGATTTGCAAAACTTAGCCATTTAAGAAAATCCTTTTCGGCAAGGTCAAATTTCAGTCTATTTAAACTGCAAATTTCTTTTCTACCCCTTTCAATTTTGAAAACTTCTCTCCTAGCACGTGAGTTGCTTTCAGGATTTCGATTTCAAAATAAAGCAAAAATTATTTTCCCCAGCGCAAGTCAGTCTATAGATGCTAACTGCATTTCCTGTATGCTATCTGCTATATTTGCTATTTCTGCCTATATATCTAACATTTCAGGTACCAGCTGGTGCTTCCCAAAGGAACATCAAGTTTTTAGTTCCTCAGCGTGATTCGGTGTTTCGCCTAAATGTTACATACGAATGTCGGATCTAAAGGAATCAATCAAACAAACCATTTTCAAAAACTATTCTCGTTGATCCCGAAATAATTGTCACATAGTCCTAAAAAGACTAATACGACATTATAACGCGGAGGGATTTATTTCAATTCAAAGCAATTCCTAAAACATCGTCTTTTTTCTAGAAATCGCTCTAAATATTGGATATCGATTTCGTAGTCGAATATCAAATATTGACGAGTTTTGAAAATCTTAAGTCGGGTATAAATTGTGCCATATTTTTACACGACTTAGCGAAATTATCAGTTTTCAAAAATTAAAAGCAACTTTGAAAATTGCGAATCGGGTCACCACTCGAACAGGGGGCACTCGATCGAGTGCCATAACCACTCGATCGAGTGACACCCCAAAATCAGGTCAGAAAGCTTTTTTTGAGGACCACTCGATCGAGTCCCTCCATGACTCATAGAGTGGCATCTCAAAACCCGAACAGAAGGATTTTCCCGAGGTCCACTCGGTCGAGTCCATCCATGACTCGATCGAGTGGCCTTTGTCACGACAAATCCGTGAGCCTTCGACATATTTCGAGCTTCGATAAATCTTTTTAACGACTTTGGTCAACTCGTGTAAAGTCTATCACGCGTCCTAATCTTTTCAAAATCTTGCATCATGTCATTTATGCCATTCTAACCCTTTTACAAACCGTTATATCGTTACTAACCCGTTTGTTTCTATTTTGGCATCTCTTTTGTTTTATTGTACTAATGAACATCGCATGCTAAAACAACTTTGACATTAGTTTAGATGCATTAAACGACGTAGTCAAACATAATTCACATGTTTAGCCAAAACACTGTTTGCATAACATTCAACCGTCAAACTAACGCGCGTACACAAAAAAAACGATATCTTAGTAAAGGCCGCTAAGTGCGGGCGGGGTTGGGTGTTCTTTGTGAACTTCCCAACACGTATCCTCACCCCTTACTCAGAACCGTGGTTTCCGGATGTCCGAAACCATTGGCATACGAGAGTCATTCAATACCCGATTTTCGATAATGTCGGAATCGGTATCGCAATGCAAAGGGACGAACCCAATAAACTCTGAAATCGGAATGGGCCGTACTTTGTGCACGGTCCACTACGACATAGAGTGGGTTCGAACGGGCCCGAACTCCCACAAAGTTCGGTGGCGACTCCAACTTCGATTTAAATTTCAACTCGAGATCCATCTCACAAGAGATTCATTCGCCTCCCCAAACCCGTGCGTGGCCGCGTCGGGGTGGACCTATGTCATGTCCACATCATTGAAATTTTAATTTTTAATCAAATCGTTAGTTAAAAATTATAAAATATTATTATTAGGTTGGTAAAAAAAATATTCATTAAAATATTACTAATAAGATACGAAGTATTAAATAAGATTGCTCGATTACCTTTATTATGATTGAAATTTTAATTTTTTTTGGCAAATAAAAATGTAAATAAGATTAAAAATGTGAAAATCTAATAGGTCATAAATTATATATTTTTAAATAATCACTAATATAAAATTCTAGAAATATCATGCATTATTGCATGGGATCGATTAAAAATCTGAAACTATCAATTAGATACGTATGAGTATTTATAAAATATTATGGAGTAAAGTGATGTATTTTGTAAGTATTGATTTCGTGAGATAAAAGAACTTTTATTTAACTATCATGGAAAAATATAATCAACACAATTATTGTAACACCCCTGATTTTATAAATTAAATATATTTAAAATTATATTCGTATTTTTATTTTGTTTACGATTTAACTCGTAATTCTTAAAATTGATTATAAAACGAATTTATTGTTTAATCGTTTCAACTCCTAAAATTCTATTTGTCTCAGAAACTCTTCTTATATTTAAAACGTATTTTTATTTCTGTTTCAATTTATTCTACCCATTTTGTTTAATTCCTATCGAAAGTTTATTTCGGCGATTTAGATTCTAAATTCTTTTTATTTATTTTTATTTAAGCTCAAATTTCTATTTTCGGCTCGAAGTTCATTTATATTGAGTTTTGTCAAAACATTTATTACATTTCCTCGATAAATCAATTTAATTCACTTTATCGAAAATTTATTATTTATCGGAAATACTATTTGACCGTCTAATTATTTATTTCTATCAACTACGATTTCGTCTCGAAAAATTTATTTACTTTTTTTTTTGACGGCCCGATTATTTTATTAGTTTTATTAACTCGTTTTAATTCGCCTCGTGGGTCAGTCAACTTATCGTCCCGGAATTCATTTAATTAATCTGTTTCTTTGTTTTACCGACTCTATTAACAGCTGATTCATTTTTCCACTTGTGGTAGCGTGTCCCCTTGCTATTTGTTTCATGCATCTCACATTCAACTCACTTATTGTTACATTCATTCCCTTTTTCTTTTGATTTTCCCATTTACGTTCATTCTTTTGCCTTTTTGTTCTCATTCCACCGCTTGATTCCCTTGCTTCTTCCGCTCTCTCCTCCTCCTCTTCGTTTCCCTCTCTTTCTCTTCATTCATCCTCTTCAACCAGCTTTCACGCTCCTGCAATCAGCAGTCTTGTCTCGCGCCCATGCCCCTTTTCTTCCTCTGTCTTCACCCTCGATTCCGTAAAATAATCCCTTTTCCCTTAGTTCGATTGCTGTCCTCTGCTGTTGTGAATGTTGTTGTTGCGTTTTTTTGTTGTTCTTTCGGTGCCGAATCAATCTCTTCTTTTCTTTTGTTTGGTCCGATGCTATTGTTAATGTCGTTCTACTGCTGCTGTCTTTGCCGTTGTTTTGTGCCAGTTCCTTTTCCTATTCTTCTTTCTGTTTTCTATTCGTTTTGTTACTACGCTTTTCGGGTTTCGGGTTTCGTGGTTGTACTTGTTGTTGCTGCTGCCGCTGTTAGAGTACCATACGTTTTGCTGCTAATCTCGGTTTTCCCCATTCTTCTCCTTTTTTTCCTTGTCGTCTTTATGCCTAGCTGCTGTTGTTTTGTCGCTTGATAATTTCGATTTTCGTGCTGCTGTTTCGGTCGTGTTATTGCTGCCCTTCGTGATCTCTTCTCCTTCTTCTTTTTCTTTTCTTCTTCCTCCTCTGTTTTCATTTGTGGATTGTCTTGCTGCTGCTGCCGTGTTACTGTTGCTGTCGGTTTTCTTCTGTCCTTTTTCTGTTCGCTGCTTCCTCTTCTTCTTCGATCTGTCTTATGCTTCCTACTGGTGTACGTCTTGTTTCTTAGCATCTGTCTGTTGTTTTACTTTTCCTCTTCGTCTTCCCTATTTTCGTTCCCCTTTGTCGATTTTGTTGTTGCTACTGTTGCTATTTTATGCTACTTACTCGTTTTCTTCTCCGTCCTTCTGTCTCGAGCCATTTTGTTGTCGTACATTTTGCTGCTGCTGCTGCTGCTGCGTCATTTTTATTTGTAGTAGCTAGTGCTCTTTTCGCTAGTTTCAACGCCGAATATGTCGATCTTTGCTCTCTTTCTTCTCCTCTATTATTTCGGTTTCTTATTCGCTTTTCTGCTGATGCTTTTTCGTCAGTTCATACCTATTGTTGTTGTCTGTTTTGCGTCCGTTTTGTGTCTCCAAGTCCGTGTTTGTCTTCTTTCCCTATATCCTTTTCCTCCTCCGTTCTTGCTAATCTTCCCTTCACCTCTGCTCCTGATAATTCGATCATTTATCCAATCTTTTCCGTTTCCGTCTTATGTCAATTATGCTCGTCTCATTCTTTTGTTTCGTTTTCTCAAATTTTCGTGGTGGATCTTGCTAGGAAGACTAATGATTTTAAAACTTGGAGCTTAAAGACATTACTATCGATTTGGAGCCTGGATTGATCAAGGACGAGTATGTGTTCGTTTCGGATGTCGACTCAAGGTAACTTTAGGACGTTACTCGATTTTATATCGTATGTTTGAGTAGTAGTATGTAGTAAATATTTTAACTTCGGTTTTCTAATTTTAGCTGTTTATTATTTGCTAAATATATTAATTTTAAATCGTATGCCTTATAAATATTTTACAAGTTTTCGATATTGTTTCATAAATCATTAGTAATTTAATTATTTACGATCGTTATAATATTTTGTTGGTTATCGTGACACTAGTAACTAAATAATGTCGATTTCATATTTCGTCATATTTCGTTAATTTATAATTTTCACTTAAAAATCGTATTTTTATATTTTAATCGAAATTTGTATACTTGTTAATAAATTATTTTTCGTTTTACGATTTATTCTAATAAATGAGAAAATAGTTGATTTTGTTTTAAATATATTTTTAGTCGAGACTATCTTCACTAGTAATTTCCTATTTGTTTCCGATTGACTATTTTTATTAAAATCCATATTATTTATTAATAAAAACTATCTGTTAAAAATAATTTGAATTTTTTGTAAATTTTATTTCATTTATAAAGTTCGTCGACTCAATTAATTTTGATATCATTTTCTTAAAACATCTCGTTTCTAAAATTTATAGTTTTAACTCGATTTCCTAATTATTTATAAAATACTATAAAAATGACATATTATATTTTATTTATATTTTGAGTAACGAATTTAGAAATATATTAAAGTTACGATAACGACGATAATAATAAAATGTTAATTTCGTTAGAAATGCTATTTTTATACATTTCACTCATTTTAATCACTTACGTATTTTCTATAATAATATTTCTATTTTAAGCAAGTTTCTAAAATTAGTAAGTTTCTATTTATAGAAAGTTTCCTTTTTATATAAAATGTTTATCCCTTTTTATCTTCATATTATTCATAATGATTATATCTCTTGTATATATTGATAATGGCTGTTTTGGAGTTATGGAGTAAGGACAAGTGTGAGGTTTAGAGTAATATATTCTGGGGTTTACATTTTTGCCATCAACTATAAGGCTGGTGTGTCTTTATGGGGCACACTGGTTGTTGAACCGAGCATATATGGTGTTAGGGAGTGTGTGTACATTTTGACCTTAAACTCGTGCCTCGCAGTGTAAGACGCCGTCGGGTTGAACTGAGTATTTATGGTGCTCGGGAGGGGTGTGCATATTATCTTAAACTAGGGCCACGCATTTATAAGTTGCCTTCCTATTATGGTTGAGTAGCCTAGTTAGAGACCGAAGTTTGATTTCTTTGAACTAAGTTCTCGAAGCTAGTTTTAGTATTCTCCTAGTGAAAGTCTAGCCGTCATCACTAATCCTATCCATAACGCCATTTCGAATATTTTTATTATTATCGATACATTTTGGTTTGCAGGTTGACAAATATTTGAAGTTTTCTTTTACTTGTTCAGATTTTATGGTTCCAATGTTTTAAGTTTTCTTCGAAAGCTTATTTTTATTAAGTCATTTAATGTTTTCCATTTTAACTATTTTGATATAATAATACTATTATTTTCCATATGATATAATTTGGTTGGGAGAACGTCCGAGTTACTCCCCACTGACGTGGCCGTTATGTTTATAACATGACAGGTTTTTGCTGCTGGGTTTTGGGTGTGAGCTAGCGAGTAGCGTGGATCCTACTCTTTCTTCATTCTTGTAATTTATGGATTCATTTAACCCGTTTGGTGAATTTCCTTTTTAGCCTTTTTGTAAAAAGAGGCCTTTGTATTGACTTACCATTTTTTTTAATAAGATATAGTTTATCAGTGTGTTTTAATCCCAACTATACAGTGTTTCCGCCACTGTATTGCATTAGATTTTCTAGGGGATTACAATTATCTCGATTAAAAATTTGAAAAAGTTAATAGGTAATCAATTAGATACGAACGAGTATTTTTAAGCAATGTACTAAAAATAAAATTTTACAATTACCGTGCATTATTGCACGGGAACTATACTAGTGTATGAATAATACGATCATGAAAGTAATGTCAGAATAAACGTTTGTGACAATAACAAAGTTTAGAAAAATCATTAAATAGTTTGAGAGGATAAATAAATGTTTGGCGAAAATGAGTTCAATTGATTTCTGGAGAAAAATTAACAATTTTTCGACAAAAGTTGAATTAAAATGATTTCTCGATAAAATATAGTAAATGTTTGACGAGGCCCAATTAAAACGTGTCTCGAGTTGGAAAATAGAAATTCGAGCTAAGATAAAGATTTTAGGAATTAAATCGAAATCAAAGTGAAGAGTTTAATACGTGAAAGTTATACTCAAGATCGGGGTTGAATTGAGTATATCGATTTTTCTATTTTCTTTTACTATAAATAAAATCTATGTCGATATGGGTATTTATACGAGTGATAAATAAAGATGACTCTAAACTTTTTGAAATGGTTCAGTCTCACACTCCGAGACCTACGTTCATTATTCTTTCATTAATATTTCAGCGTCGATCCCTAGGATTACAAAATATTAATCTCTACCCAATGACTACTAAGTCGCGGTACCACACCCAATGGCTAATCACCCGCGGTGCTAGATTAACACTAATTATTTTATCCTAAACCAATTGATACACAAAGGTTTAGCCACAGTTGTCTTCTTCGTAAGACGGATGTAGGAGCGTCGTTCTTCAACCGACAAGTACTTAGAGCAATGTAACAAAGTAATCAAACAAAAAGTGACTTTTCCGTGACGAATTCTAACTTTAAAGAAATAAGCAAAAACGTTTTTAGCTAGAAAATATTTTTGTCTTAGACTCTAAAACTCACTGGAAAAATGGAAAAATTGCGTAAGTAATATGAAAGACCGTGTTGACTTATATATTACTTCCAAACGTGCGCCTAGGTTATGAGTAGTAGGAGACTAAAAAGATTAGATAACTATATATTAAAGATATTATGAAAGATAAGCAAATAAAATAAGACTCCTATCTTTGGTAAAATCTCAAGATCTCACGTGTAGTAGGAATTATTTTCCTAAACATATTGCGATTCTTTTTCACCAAGTAACCTATTTAAATTTACCTAGATTTTATTTCTATAAAGTGGATTTATTTAGGAAAGAGTTTTGCCTTAAATAAAACATAATAAAACATTTCTAAGGGTTATTTAACAACAATAATATCATTATAGGGCGTCTTCCCAAAATAATATCAATTTTAATAAATCCGAGAATAATACGTATTATTGGAGTAGTTAAACCAGAGTAGTATAGGTGATCGGTTACCTATAGAACCCATCCGCTTTCCTTTTTCACCTTTAATTTTATTTAACGGCAATAATACCAACTATAGAGCGTCTTCCGAAAATAATTCCAATTTTAATAAATATGAGAATAATACGTATTTTTGGAGTATAAAACGTCATTAATGTCCTCCGCCTTCCTCTTCCTTCAACCTACCAAATCTAGCTAATAACACAATTCTAAACCGAAATCAATACGTTAATCCAAACGAAACGTATAGAAAAAAAATAACTGAAGAAGGATGAAGGTGATGGAGAGAGAGGATGAAGGAGAGAAGTAAGTAGGAGTAGACCTGGCAAAATTGACCCGACCTGAATAAGTCAAACCGAGCCCAACCCGACACATAAACTGAAGACCTGATTTTGAACCGTAATCCGAATTGTCCCGAGCTAACTCGAAACTGACCCAACTATTATTATAGAAAACGAGTTGATATCCCTAAAAAAAATTGAAAACAACAAACTCGAGAATGGCCCAAACCCGAAATTAGCCGAACTGACCCGAAGTCAATCCGATTATTATAACACGAAAGTGGCTCGACCTGAAGTTGACCCGACCCAAGCCCGACTCGGTTCACCCGTTATCTAGGTTTAAAGAGGAGGATAGAGAATAAGTAGCAGGTTAAATATTAATTACGTGACCTGATGTAGTAGGTTATAAAGTCACCTATACTACTCTAGTTTAACTACTCCAATAATACGTACTCCCTCTGTATCTATATATTCGTCCACTTTGTTTAATATACGTGAGGAGTATTATATTGAATGTGGACGAACATATAGATACAGAGGGAGTATTATTCTCAGATTTATTTAAATTGGTATTATTTTGGGAAGACGTCATATAGTTGGTATTATTGTCGTTAAATAACCCTATTTCTAAAACCTAATTGTAGACACCCACATTTGGCCGCTAGGTGTCTATAGCGGTTCCCAAAAAAATACTCGATGATGATCGGACGCGAACATGCTTTAACATACTCGAATGTGGGCTCAAAATTGTTAGTATTTGGCTTGGGCTTTTTACGGAGTACAAATCTCACAAAAATAACCTCAAATTCAGGCCCAGTGGGTCGATCCCAGTCAAATAAGACTAATTTGGATCAAAACCGACACTAAGGGCAAAACCGTCTTTTAGCGACCGAGTCAAACCCCGATCAAAGGCATTTCCGAGACATAAAAATCTGTCTCGCCACTTCAAAAATCTGATTCGAAGTCAAATACCACCAAAAAATCAGCAATGAAGAAGAATTAAGCAACTAAACCTCTCGCTAGAGATAAAACTCGATCTCTAAAAAGAGTCACCTACCCGACCAGACCCACTCGATCGAGTGGAGGGCCTCTTTTCCAGCTGAAACCGAATTCCTTTTTCTATCCACAATCGAAATCCTTCTTCACCTAAAACCGGGTGTTTCCCTTCACCCAAGCCGGTGTTTCTTCCCATCCAAGCAAAGCCTTTCCTATACAAAGTCGGGTACCTTTCCTATCATAAACCGGGGTACTTTTCCTATAAATACACCCCTTTGCAACCTTCAATTCACAACTACAACACACAATGCACAGCTAAAAAACTCTAGCAATCCTAGGCAACACAATCCCGATTTTCCTCTAGAAATCCTATAGGAAACCCAAGCCAAAATACAACACCTTAACTCTCCCTATATCCTCGTTACTCCCACGCAAGCGCCGTTACTACGAGTTCCGAATCGAGGTCGAAATTAGCATGTAGGTTGAGGGTGTTACAAATCCCGTCTTCTCTCTTTTTTCTCCTCTTTTTCTCGTCCTTCTCGTCTTCCACGTCGTCTTCATCACATTTTTTACTATTATTTATTTCTTTTCTCGTTTGTAATATCGATATTATCGTACTATTTTCAAAAAAGCATTATTTCCTAGGATACGATATCGACTCTATAGTCGAATATCGGATCTAAAGGATCAATCAGTAATACGATCCCGTTGACGCTGAAATAATAGTCACATGGTCCGAAAAGACTAATACGACATTATAATGCAGAGGGATTTATTTCGTATCAATTCAAGTTTAAAATGATTTATAAAAACCTTCTACAAAATTCACTCTAAAAATTAGATATTGATTTTTATAATCAAATATCGAATATGATGAGTATCGAAAACTGAATCGAGTGTAAATCATATTATATTTTCACGCGATTTATTAAAACTATCGATTTCAAAATTAAAAGAAAATTCACGAACCATTGTTCGTACAGGGGGCACTCGATCGAGTGCCATAGTGTTGTGTGCCAAATTTGGACCGTTTTTCCTCCCATTTAGACTCGTTTTTCCTCCATTTTGCGAGAATAGAGTGCGATTATCGCCGTATTTTGCGTAATTCTCGCATTAGTGTCTCTCTTTTGCATTTTACGTGTTTTTGGTAGTTTTCTGTCTATTTTGATAGGATTTTCGACCAAAAACGTGTTTGAGCTTCCACGAGCATGAGAGAGATGCGGTCCAAGAGCAAAGCACACAACCGAAAGTTCAAATAATCCAATTGATCGACGAAGAAAGAGACTGGAAAAGAGGAGAAATACCACCGGGTGAAACTTCACCCGGTGAGTCATCACCGGGCGAAGTTTCGCCCGACGACATTTTCCACTCCCGAAGATTTTCGTGGGCAGCTACCACCGGGCGAAACGACCGGGCGAAATTTCGCCCGATGGAGAAAGACGCCAAAAATGACGATTCGAGAAGAAAATCTCACCGGGTGAAATTTCACTCGGTGGTGCCTATGTCGTCAACCGCAGGGTGAAGTTTTGCCCCATGAAGATGCAAAGGGTGAAGGTCTAGGCTTAATGAAGAAGGATTGGATTATGGGCCTTAAACTTGTGTGACCCATTAAGAATTCTATAAATACTCTTCCTAGGGTTTTGTGTCTCCTTGTGCCTTGAGTGAGCTTTGGGATTAGCCCTTAGGAGTAGGAGTAATGTAGAGAACTCTCTAGTAGTAAGTAGTAGTAGATTGTAGTAAGTTTCCTAGAAAATTCTCTAAAAACAATTAGTAGATCTACTTAGTATTAGTATAATTTTCTATAATTAGTAGGCAAGCATCCATCTTTGTTGAAGATTGTTGAAGATTCAAGGGTTTTGCAAGGGTTTATGTGACAAAACCCTTGTATTATTTCTTGAAGATTTATATTGCTTATATTGATGATTGAAAATTTATGCATGGATTGGTGACAAATTCTTATATATTTCTTGAAGATTCAATCTTTTATTTATCTTCAACTTCCATCTTAGATTTCTCCATAGTTGGTAAACTCTTTCCTCTCCCTTTTCTTCATTAGTTAGTTTATTTTTCTTTAGATTGTGTGTTAGTTAATCTCTCCTTAGTATAAATTGTTAGTGTAGTTTTTATGCATGTTCTAGTTAGATTCTCCTTAGTTAGTGTATTGTTGATTATCACCATGATTAGTGAGTAGATTCCTTGTTGGGGAATTAGGGAGGATGATTTGGATTACTTGATTCAAGGGATGTTGGTGGGTTGTTTACTTGTTAATTTTCAATTTAAGGTTTTTGTGTCTTTGTTGACCTAGAATCGCGACTAGGCCGACCTTGACTCGCTTCTACCAATATGGGGAAACTCGGGGTAGAAATTACTTTAATTTGAGACTTACCCTTTCATCACGAAAGCGGGTTTGGTAGGTTGGGTGAAGAAACAGAAAGGTGGCACTCTCCCTTTTCGACGTTGTGACTAAAACTCGATCCCGAGACTTTAAAGACCTCATTTCCGAATCCCGACTCTCCCCAACACCTTTCCTATTATTGTTCCTAGCCTTAGTAGTGTATTTCGCTAGCAATAGTTCGATCTCTCTCTCAACCCAAATCTTCCGATCATGATTAGACTCTAGACTTGACCAATACGGCTTAACCCCTCTCCCTGTGGATCGATCCCGACCTACCACTACTACATTAGTTAGGTTAGTCGGAGTTAAAAATATTGTTTGATTATACGGGTCGCGACGCCCGCGCGTCACATAGCCACTCGGTCAAGTGACACCCCAAAAATTGGGTAGAAGGCTTTTTACGAGGACCACTCGATCGAGTCCCTTAATGACTCGATCGAGTGGTCTTCGTCACGACAAAATCGTGAGCCTTCAACATGTTTCGAGCCTCGATAAATCTTTTTAACGACTTCGGTCAACACGTGTCAAGTCTATCACGTGTCCTACTCTTTTCAAAACCATGCATCATGTCATTTATGTCATTCTAATCTTTTTACAAACCGTTATATCGTTACTAACTCGTTTGTTTCTATTTTGGCGCTTTATTTTCATTGTTTGTTTTATTGTACTAAAACGAACCTCACATGCTAAAACAATTTCGACCTAATTCAAAGATGCATTAAATGACGTAGATCGAACATATTTCACATGTAGTCAAAATACTGTTTGCATATCATTTAACCATCAAACTAACGCGCATACATGAAAAACGAACGATATCTAAGTAGAGGCCGCCAAGTGCGGGCGGGGTTGGGTGTTCTTTGTGAACTTCCCAATACCCTCACCCCTTACTCAGAACTATGGTTTTCGGATGTCCGAAACCGTTGGCAAACGAGAGTCATTCAATACACGATTTCCGATAATATTGGAATCGGTATCGCAATGCAAAGGAAAGAACCCAATAAACTCTGAAATCGGAATGGGCCGTACTCTGTGCACGGCCCACCAAGACATAGAGTGGTTTCGAATGGGCCCGAACTCCCACAAAGTTCGGTGGCGACTCCATTTAGATTTAAATTTCGACCCGAGATCCATCTCACATGAGATTCATTCGCCTCCTCAAACCCGCGCGTGGCCGTGTCGGGGTGGACCTATGTCATGTCCACACTAATGGAATATTATTTCCATAAAACTTATAGAAGATATTTTCGAAAAATACTTTTAGCAAATACTTTCAAAACAAATCTGGCGCAACACAAAATTTTTTTGACACAAATTCTATCACGGAACTTCATAGACTGTAACATCTGTGAACATGAATGTAACATTTAGAGTCAGACTGTAACATCTAGTTTCAGACTGTAACAATTTCAACTCCGACTGTAATAAGTTCCCAAGTCTCTTCAAACTTGACTCACCAAACCAACCTTGTTCGTAAACTTGATTCATGACGTCAAGTTAGTGAACTAGAACGATATGCTCCTTGTTCATTTTGCCTTTTCAAGAAGGCCAATTATTAACTCTCATAAACCAGTAAGTAAATTCACTTCTAAGTGGGACGGGCCATATGTCGTGCAAGAGGTGTACTCGAATGGTGCTTACAAAATTGTGGATGAAGATGGTGTGCGTATAGGACCAATTAATGGAAAGTTCTTGAAGGGCTACTATTCTTGAATCCCCATACACCAATGCTCCTAAGCAAGAGGATAAACTGCAACAAGGCTCCTAAGCAAGAGTATAAACTTCATACCAAAAAAAACTCCTCCTTTTCTTAAACTACGTTGGCTTGATCTTGTAGAGTATTTCGGTACTTTGCAGGTACGTAGGCAGCTCGAGTAACCATGTAACATGAGTACAACCACACCTCCAAATAAATAACTTTTCTCCCCTTGAACTACGTTAGCTTGATATTGTAGAGTATTTTGGTACTTTGCAGGTACGTAGGCAGCTCGAGTGAACATGTAGCTTGAATGCAGCCACGCCTTCAAATAAAAAAATTTGTCTCTTGAACTACATTGGCTTGATCTTGTAGAGTATTTCAATACTTTGCAAGTACGTAGGCAGCTCGAGCAAATACTTTGTTTGAGTGCAGCCACGCCAACGTCATTCTTAAAAAAAATACTCTTGGCCCGCAAGAGTTTAAACTGTCCACGGCTAAATAGACATCAAAACAAATGTATTTTGTGGCTCTCCAAGGATGTTGTCCAACAATAAGTTTGCTTCAAGATAATTGATGTCTTCGTATCATCTAGCTCCATAAAATCCTTCGCTACTTTAGAGGAAAATTGCCATGAGCTTCGATTAGGTTGTGATCCATGATCGTCGCCGGATGAGGTCTGAGCTTCTTCTTCTTTTGTGATCTGCAAGTAGGACTCGTCGTGCTTCGGATTCTTTGAGTAGATTGCGATCCATGATTGTGATTATCCTTTCTTTAATGAATAATCTCTAGGCTTCTTCCTCTGCGATTTGCAAGTGGGATTCATCATCCTCTATGTCTTCGAGTAGCGGTTGTGATCCATTATCGGGCCATTCTTCCTTTAATGGATAATGTCCAGGCTTCTCCTCTCATTCGTGATCTGTAAGTGGGATTTGCCGTGCGCTTTAAATAGGTTTCTCCTTCAAAATTGCAAGAAGGATTCGTCATGCTCCATCTCTTCAAGCACACTTGTAGCTGTTAGCTATATCAAACATCTTCATATAGATTGGCGAGGAACCTTCAAAACTACATTGCAAGATGGAATTGTGGAGTAGTATGGCAATTTGACTCAGAATGACTTGTATCCAGCGGTCGACGGGTTGGTTCATTTCATAGTCTCTAAAAGAGAACTAAAATTGCCTCCACGGAGTTCCAAAACTCGAGCCATTGGCGGATGGGTTCAATTCGTTGTTCCTCACAAGAAAGTCATGATGATCCAAATGGCTTCGCTCATGACAACTCAAGTAAGATGAAATGATCCAAATGCAACTTGGAGTCACTTGAAAGCGTTCCAGACATCGGCGGATGCGTTCAATTTGTTGTTCCTCACAAGAAAGTCATGATGATTCAAACGACTTCACTCATGACAACTCAAGTAGGACGAAATGAACCAACCCAGGTTAACTTGAAAGTAGTCCAGCGATCGACCGTTAGGTTCATTGCATAATAACTCCAAATAGAATTGAAATAACTCATTTTGGAATTCCTAAGTATCCAGCGGTCCACGAGCCAGCTTCATAGCATGATTACTCCATAGAAAATTGAAATGACTCGTTTGGAATTCTTATCCAATGATTTAACGGGTAGATTAGTTGCATGATATCGATTCAAATGAAATTGAAATAACTTGTTCGGAATGTCCACACCAATTGACGGCTCGAATCCAGGCTTATTACAAAAACACCCCCCCGCAAGTGGCATTCAAAATGTATGTTGGATGAAATAAAATCTCATACGTACAGAGCATACAACATTTGAGATAGATCAGGCCAAGTGAGAATTACCCTTGACGATAAGAGCAGAAGACTGGTCTACGTCTTGCACAGCAAAAGAGATTGAAAGAAGGAAAGAAAAAAGAAAAAAAACACCATAACATCACTTTTCTTCCTCCATTTTCATCTCCCTTGTAAAAAAAGAAACACAAAAGGGAGGCAATGATATCATCAACGTCGTCAGCTACAGTCTTTCCTTAGTCGAAACATCAAGAAGCTATAGAAACAATTTGAGCAGCTACATAGCAGACGACCCTTCGAAACACATCCTAATAAGTGTTGGAACTGGTTCGTCGATCATCTTTGAGCTGAAATATGTACTCCTCTCACTCATCATTTTCCGGTTTCAAGATTCTCCAACACTACCTATAAACAACAAGAAAACTGTATTAAAAAGGGAAGTATGGTATGAAGTTGTTCGGGTATTATAAGGATCAATTCATAAGTAAGGTCGACCCCTTATTGGTCGAAAATGAAGCAGTTATAACGGAAGAAAAACACAAAAAAATAAGAACGTAAAATCGAGAGACAGACAGATTTACGTGGTTCACTAACAACCTGTTAGCTACATCCACGGGCAGAAGGAGGGGATAGTTTTATTAACTTGAGGAGAGTTTACAGATTTCAGACTGATATCATAATTCTTATGGTAAGGGTATGAGAGTTTATATACTACTCTCAACCTAAACAGAAATCCTATATAATAGGAAAACCTAGGTCAGATACTCAGATATTGATTAGGAAAATCTAATCAATCAGATATTAATTAGGAAACCTTCCTAATTAAACAGATTCAGGTCAGAAACCAATTCGAGATCCGAAAAGACAATTGCTAGGCATCTATTTCCTAACAGAAGCTATAGAGAAAAGATGCTACAAAACTTTCTCACAAAATATGGTCATTTTGAAGCTGTTCTGGAATCTATTTGCTTGCTACAGAAATCAATAAAATGGTACAAATCAAACTCATTGATAAGAAAGGACACAGTAAAAAAAAATAGTAGAAGAAATAAGAAGAAGACGGAAAGACAAGAATATGATATGCAGGTGTGTGTTTTTTTTTTATTGTTTTATGTTCTTGTCGAGGTTGAGTCTGTAAACATGACAGCATATGGGGTATAAATAGTGGTGGAAGATATTAAAAATGTGTAAATACCGCTCATGATCGTGGTGATGTTTGTAACAGAAGATGAAGAAAACGGTCATGTTGAAATGCATATAGTCTGGTTGTTTTCAAGTACTAACAAGTGATCAAAGAAAGAGGTAGGCGGAGGAGTTATTGGAATTAATTCCAATTAAAATCCAAAATCAAACAAGATTACAATGAGCTGCTGATCATTTATATACGGGGTACTGCAGTAGTATCCAAATTGACGGAGCTCTCGTCTTATATGTAAAATCTTTCGACGGAGAAGGATCAAATTCAAGTTACGTCTTTACCAGGATTAAATTATCAAGACGATGTACTCGTATTATCCATTCAAGTTAAAAAGAACGATCGGGTGATGTCTCGAATTTATGTAGGTATTCTTTAACGACAATTACCTATCGACTTCCAAGTCAAAGAAAATCAAGGTTGTGTAGTCGTTTGGCAGGTCACAAAATGAAAGGATGACGTCTCAAAATTTACATTCGTACTCCTACGACAAGTTGAGTACCTATGGACTTCCAAGCCAAAAGAAGAAAAAAAACCGAGACCATGTCCTATGACGGCCAAATCGTCAACGTGACAAGGTCCCGAGGGGGCAATTTGTAGACACAGAAAATTTAATTAAGTGTCGAAATACAAGAAACTAATTATTCTAAGTTAATAACAAATTTTGATTTAATTTAATACCACCTCTCACTAACGTTCGAGCCAGTCAACTTGGAAAGGCTTACAGCCCTACAGAGGGGGCATAAAGAATCGGCCCACCTTTCCATATCGAGGTCGAACAAATACGGTAAAAGAATCATATTGAAAATTACGCTTCCTCTCACTAAGGTTCGAGCTATAAATAACTTTCATGGTTTTCATGTGATTATAGGTACTCTTTTCTTGATTATATGTGGTATTCACCGATAGAGCAAGGTCCATAACAAGAGCGCTAAAAGCGAGTCACGTTAGGGCATGCGTGAGGGCACACCTTCTTAACCCGAAATGGCTGAGTAAAGGATGGACATACGAAGAGCCCTTCGCGAGAGCTTCCTCTCTTTAAAATTTTTAGAGGAGGAGCGAAAGCCACTCGACCAATTGGGGGGAGGGAAAGTGGGTGTCAAGAATGACTTAAATAATCAGTGAAACAACACGACCACGTCACCAACATTGGCATTAAAAAAGTAAGAATGGGTCCGTGTCTCGTCGCAAGGCTCATTTTGAGTTTTGGGATAGACTTTCTACAACGACATCCATGCGTATTATCACGACATGGACTCGGGGACTTTATATTCATCTTGCAAAATTCAAAGTCGGATCGATCCATTTCCGAACTGGGTTATTTGACCCAAAAGTCAAATAGTTGTGAACTTGACCCAAAAGTCAAGAAAATGTATACCTGACCCAAAGGTCAAGTGCATGTCAAACTGGCCCCAAAGTCAAGCAGATATCAATCTGGCCCAAATACTCAAACACTAGTCAATTTGACCCAAACTCAAGAAATGTCAACCCAAAAATGGAGTATTGACTAAATTTAACCTAAAAGTAAGGAAACGGTCAATTGCGCCCAAAAAGAAGTCAAGCTCTCAAACAAGCCCAACTTCAAAGTCTGACAAGCACGGGTGTGAAAATCTATAAATAGAACTCCTCTCCAACATCAAAGAACAAAAATATATATATAACACAAAACTCACTACAGAAAGTGAAGAGAAAAGAAGACTACAAAAATCTCTGAAATTCTCTAAGTATCCCTCCTTTGAAGTAACAACAAACACAAAAAAATCGTGTCACCTACTTAAGAAGATCAAATCGACATCAAGCATCGAAAGGAGACTCAAGTCATTGCCACCCTCCCAAGAAGCTAAAGTCAAAAAAGTGCCTCACGAAGACCGTTAAAGCATATCTAAAGCGATACATCTCACATCAGAGGAAGAATAGAGAAATTGAACACTTAAACTTTCTAATATTAATATTTTAATTTGTTTCTCTAGTTTTCTATTACAGATATTTATAATATTGCGATACAAAATTTGTTGTTACAGAAGTATACGCACATGCGCCACGCGCCAGACGACTTTTTTTTCCATGACGACATTTGCAAGCCACTTGGGGTACTCGCAAGGCTCAACGAACCCCGCCTTCAGTAACTTATCCACCTCTTCCCAGAGGCCGTCTTCCTTCTCTGTTGACATAATCCTCTTCTTTTGCTTCACAGGCCGGCAGCCCGGGTCTACATTTAGTTTGTGGACTGTGACCTCTGGGTCTACTCCCGACATTTCTTTGGCTGAGTAGGCGAATACATCAGCATTTTATCTTAGCAAATCGATCAACCATCGCTGGTATTCTGGGTCAAGTCCCGACATTTCTTCGGCAGACTAGGCGAATGCATCAGCATTTTCTCTCAGCAAATCGATCAGCCATCGCTGGTATTCTAGGTCTAGGTCCTATCCGACCAACACTTACTGGCCGTCCTTCCTCTAGCTTCACCATCATGCTCTCGCCCCCAGGCTCTAGGCGATCTGGTGGTGGTGACAACTCTCTTTTGGCAGCTCTGGGGGCCTTAGAGGCTAAAACCGCTGTGGTGTCGAGGTTCGGAGGGGTGACGTTTCTCTTTCTTTTCATCTCCTCTTGGGACCATCTTATGGCGACGGAGTTACATGATTGGTAGGACTCCTGATCTCCATAAAACTTTACTTCTTGATTGTCGTGTGTTACTTACGCCGTTGTCAGCGCTAATATGAATACCAGGGCATGTACCTCATCCAAGGTGATCCGTCCGATGACCGCGTTGTAGGCTGAATTGGCGTCCACTACCACAATTTATGCTACGGCCAATCTGGCTGACGTACATTCTCCAAATACGCCAGGGAGGTCGATGGTTCCAATGGGCAAGATCCATGTACCAGAGAATCCATAGAGCGCTCATGTCGTTGATTTCAGGTGTTAGTGGTCTAGTCTCATCTTCTCAAATGCCTCCCGGTACAGGAGGTTGGTGTATGCCCCGATGTCTGTGATGCAACGCTTCACAGCGTGATCGTCGATACCAATGGTAAGGACCAAAGGATCGCTATGGGGGTACACGACTCGTTCATAGTCGGCGGTTGTGATGCTGAGAGTTGTAATTGCCAGCTTGGGCGCCTCGGCTGCGTAGCTGATTTGCTGCGAAAGTTCTCGCAGATGCCGCTTCAATTCCCGCCAGCTTCTCCCTCCCGAGGGGCCTTGTCGGCCATGTGTATTATATCCGTCTCCTTCCATTTTTCTGGTTCTTTCTTGTCTTTGTCTTTGTTATTCTGGTGTGCCCTTGCTTTATATGTTGCCAGCGAGCCTCGACGTATAAGGTCTTCAATCTCTTCCTTGAGGTTACGGAATTCCTCTGTAGTATGACCTTTGGCGTCATGGAATGCACAATGTTTGCTTTGGTTGGTTCTAAGGCCAACTCTGATCGGCCTTGGTCGTTCCCACTTTCTGTTGTTCTTTTAGATGTCAAAAATTTTGGCTCGAGGACGGTTGAGTGTCCCATAGTGTTCGAAGCGAGATGCATAGGAGGTTTTATCTCTTCTCCTTTTTTACTGGCTACAATTTTTCTTCTCGTCTTTCTCTTCTACAGGGCTTCTTGCCCTTTTTTTGCGATTAGTTTTTTGTGGCGAAGCCTCCTCGTGCCCCGTTAGTACTCCTCCTCGATCATATACCCCCCGACGATCCTTCTACCTTCTACAAAAGAGGTGGGTCTGTCACGTAGTAGCTAGCTTTTGAGCGGCCCATCTAACAAGGTATGGGTCAGAGCACAGACCGCCGTCGACATGTCAACTGCCTTAACATGCTGGCATTCTTGGCCGAACCTTCTGACATAGTCTCTGATCGTCTCCTTTTTTCCTTGGCAAATGGTCATAAGATTTACTGTTACTATCTGCCTACGACGGCTGCCGACATATTGATCAATGAAGGTCAGGCTGAGGTCAGCGAAAGTACGGATCGAGGTCGTTGGTAGCCCTCTGAATCAGGATTGGGCGAACCCGGTGAAGGTCGTTGGGAAAACCTGGCACCAAACCACATCATCTACCTCGTACATGGCCATGTGACTCTCAAATTCCGCCAGATGGTCCTAGGGGTCTTCGGTGCCATCGAACTGAACATTGGGCATCTTGACTCTATGAATGAGGGGTTCCAATACCTTAGGATTCAGGGGCGACACTATGGGTCATCCCTTCTGGGGTGTCCTCTTTGGGGTAACCGTCAATTTTGATTCTCCTTCCTCCTTCATCGGGTCCTTGAGGGTCTTACGAGTGGAGTGTCGCGTTCTGGAAACGGATGATTCTGATGTCATGCTTCTATGACTACGGAAACTCTGTCCTCTGGTCCTCTTAGAAGACTTCGGTGTCAGCTAGCTGAAGACGGATCCGCGCTGGGTGGGGCTGGCGGAGCGATACCACATCGATCGCTACACCTCCCTCAACCCCCTTACTCTATCTTGAGCTTTCTTGGGGAGTTCGTCGATCCCCACGCGGGAGCTCGGACAGTGCAGCCCTGTTCTCTTCGGGCTTGGGGCCCGTCGAATCTTCTTTGAGCTAGGGCCGAGGCGGTGATGCATCGTGGGCGTCAGATTGCGATTCCTCTCCCTTATTGTTCCTCTCGGGCTGTAGGCCTCTTCGTTTGCTAGTGTAACACCCCGCCACCACTTGTGGACTATGGTATCACTTATGGTGCTCTAAAGGTCGTGTACTGGCCCCACAGATCAACACGAGTCTTTTCCAGCGCATTCTGACCTTACTAATGCGCATCTCGGAACATTCTCAAGAGGTCACCCATCCTTAGACTACTCTCAGCCAAGCACGCTTAACTAAGGAGCTCTTTTGCATGGACAACCAGAAAAGAAAGTGCACTTTGTTGATATGAGTAGTACTATCAATCCTTTTAAGCACTCATCAGAGCCTCTTAAACCATATCCAATATATTCTCATCTGAGCACCATAACTACATCCAATCTATTTAAACTCTACGTATTACACTCACCCCACTTAAGAAAGCAATATCCTCATTGCTACTCGCGGAAGCTAACCGCAGCCAAGCCCCAGGATCCACCCCAGCTAGGTTGATGAGCGTGGTACTCCTGACCACATGATCACCACACCATCGCCGGGTTGCGCTGATACCATTTTGTAACACCCTAGCCACCACTTGTGGACTGTGGTATCACTTATGGCGCTCAACAGGCCGTGTAATGGCCCAAGAGATCAACACGGGTCTTTTCCAACGCATTTTGACCTCACTCATGCGCATCTTGGAACCTTTCCAGGAGGTCACCCATCCTTAGACTACTCCTAGCCAAGCACGCTTAGCTGCGGAGTTCTTTTGCAAGGACAACCAGAAATGAAATTGCACTTTGTTGATATGAGTAGTACTATCAATCCCTTTATGCACTCATCTAAGCCTCTTAGACCATATCCAATATACTCTCATCTGAGCACCATAAATATATCCAATCTATTTAAACTCTGGGTATTAAATTCACTCCTACTTAAGAAAGCAACAACCTCGTTGCTACTCACGGAAGCTGACAGCAGCCAAGCCTCCGAATCCACTCCTACTAGGTTGATCAACGTGGGAATCCTGACCACATGATCACCACATTGTCGTTGGGTTGCTCTGATCCCAGCCACCACTTGTGGACTGTGGTATCACTTATGGTGCTCAACAGGCCGTATACTGGCCCCACAGATCAACACGAGTCTTTCCAGCGCATTCTGACGTTAGTATGTAGACACCCGCATTTGGCTGCTAGGTGCCTATAGCAGTTTCCAAAAAACACCCAATGATGATCGGACGCAAATGTGTTTCTACGCGCTTGGATATGGGCTCAGAACCATTGGTTTCTGGCTTGGGCTTTTTACGGAGTACAAATCTCACAAAACTAACCTCAAATTCAGGCCCAGTGGGTCGTTTCCAATAAAAAGAGACTAATTTGGGTCAAAACCAACACCGAAAATAAAACCGACTTTTAGCGACCGGGTCAAACCCCGGTCAAAGCCGTTTCCGAGACTTGAAACAGTCATGCAAACATCAAAAGTCCAACCCAAATACAAGACCCACAAAAATACCCAACCAAAGGCCCAAAAACCAGACCCTTGCGCTGCGGCTGACCCACTCGATCGAGTGTCAGCCCACTCGATCGAGTGGGCCCTCAAGCTGGCCCGGCTGTGGTCACTTGGACCACTCGACCGAGTCAAGGGGCTACTCGGTCGAGTAACCCTAGACGGGTGAGGTGACCAATGCCTATATAAACACCCTCTTGCATACACAATTCACAACTTTACACATCCTAATCAACTCCTTCACAACCCTAATCAACCCAATCCTACACACTCAAACCCTAACCCTAGTACTTAGAAGACAAACCCTAAACCACCATAACTTAACCTACGTAAATCTCGAACTCCCGTGCCTAAGCCACCATCAAGCGAGTCTTATCCGAGACAAGAAACATGTAGGTTGAGGGTGCAACAACCCCGTTCTCTTTCTTTCGTTTATATCTCATCCTCTTCGTCTTTTTTTCCGTTTTTTTATTGTTCATAATACCGATAATATTATTAGTACAAAACATTAAAATACTTGCTAATTCGTGTCGAATACGAGGGATGACGGGATAAGAAAATCCGAATATTACGAGGGTATCGCACCCGATGTTGACGGTCGTTTATCCCGTTACCCCGAGTGTTTGATTGTTGAAGCAAGTCAACATCAATAATCGATTTTTGTTTCGTTGCGTCGCTAGTCACGTTTTTTTATTGTTCGTGTCATTATCATCGTCAATCATTGCACCTTCATCAATTTCAAAACTATTTTAAAACACTTTTTTTATTAGAGTCGAAACCTGTTGATGCGGATCCGACATCACACAATCCGTAAGGATTTTTCGTGATGTCGGGATGCGGAGGGAATCAAACTTTTGGTAAATACAAAGCGTCAATCTATTAGATTCGATACCAACTCAATAGTTGGATGTCGAATTTAAATGATCTAGTCAAACAATCCAACTAATACGATGTTCGTTGATGCTAAAATAGTTGTCACCTAGTTCAATCGAATTAATACGACACTATAAACGCGAAGATCATTCATATCGTGTTAGTCCGATTTAAGTCGACTTACAAAATCGTATTTTCATAAATCACGCTAAGTATTCGGTAATAATGGTCCTATAACCAAGCACCGGGTACAACGAGTAACACGAAATCGGGACCGAAAACAGTCCGCCATGCAAGTCGCACGTGCCTTGTGCGAGTCGCGTGGCTGCACGAGTCGCGCCCTTCTTGCGCGGGTTGCGTGGTTCCCTGAAAATCGTGACATAAAATAAATTATTTCGTTTTAATTCAATTAGCAACAATTCTTCAAACTTCCTCTTTTAAAGCATACTCTAAATATTCGATATCAATATCATAATCAAGTATAGAATATGGCGAGTATCGATTCAGGTCGAGTATAAATCTCATTATATTTCTACGCGACCTAATGAATTGATGATTTTCAAAACCGAAAGTAATTTCCAAATCAAAACCAAAATGAACCATGATTCGTACAGTCGTCACTCGACCGAGTGCCATAGGCCACTCGATCGAGTGACATCCAAAAGTTAAGGCAGAATGAACTTTTGAGGACCACTCGACCGAGTCCCTCAATGACTCGGTCGAGTGGCGACCTACTCGGTCGAGTCCCTTCGTGACTCGGTCGAGTAGCACCTCCAATTTTGAGCAGAATACCTTTTATCGAGACCAATCGGTCGAGTCCCGCAATGACTCGATCGAGTGGCCTTTACCACGTCAAAGCGTGAGCCCTAATCGCATTCTAAGCCTTGTCAAATATTTTTTATGACTTCGGTCAACACGTGTCAAGTCTATCACTTGATTTATTACTTTCCAAAATCATGCATCGTGTCATTCTATATCATTCCATATTAGTTATAAACCGTTATTATCGTTATACCGTTACTAACTCGTTTGTTTATGTCTTTCTATTCTTTTTATTTCGTTTGTTTTATTGTACTAAAACAAATCTCGCATGCTAAATACAACTTTGACGTTAAATTTAGATGCATTAAATCGACTTAGCAACCCATTCAAATTCTCACATGTTTAGGCAAAACACTGCTTGCATATTATTTTCATCGTTCTACTAACGCGTGTATTAGAGAGTCAATCGATATCTTAGTAGAGGCCGCTAATGTGCGGGGGGGGGGGGGGGGGGGGGTTGGGTGTTCTTTGTGAACTTCCCAACACGTACCCTCACCCCTTACTCATAACCTCGGTTTCCGGATGCCCGAAACCGTTGGCGCACGAGAGTCATTCAATACACGGTATCCGATAATGTCGGTATCGGTATCAAATGCAAAGGGACGAGCCCAATAAACTCTGACATCCGAATGAGCCATACTTTGTGCATGGCCCACTAAGATATAGAGTGGGTTCGAATGGGCCCGAACTCCCACAAAGTTCGGTGGCGACTCCACTTCGATTTAAATTTCAATTCGACCCATCTCATATGGAGATTCATTCGCCTCCCCAAACCCGCGCATGGCCGCGTCGGGGTGGACCTATGTCATGTCTACACACTAATGCGCATCTCGGAACATTCTCAGGAGGTCACCCATCCTTAGACTACTCCCAGCCAAGCACACTTAACTACGGAGTTCTTTTGCATGGACAACCAGAAAAGAAAGTGCACTTTATTGATATGAATAGTACTATCAATCCCTTTAAGCACTCATCAGAGCCTCTTAAACCATATCCAATATATTCTCATCTGAGCACCATAACTATATTCAATATATTTAAACTCTGGGTATTACACTAACCCCCACTTAAGAAAGCAACAACTTCGTTGCTACTCGCGGAAGCTGACCGCAACCAAGCCTCAGGATCTACCCCAGCTAGGTTGATGAGTGTGGTACTCCTGACCAAATGATCACCACACCGTCGCTGAGTTGCTCTGATACCATTTTGTAACACCCCAGTCACCACTTGTGGACTGTGGTATCACTTGTGGCGCTCAAGAGGTCAGGTACTGGCCCCAGAGATCAACACGGGTCTTTTCCAACGCATTTTGACCTTACTCGTGCGCATTCCGAAACCTTTCCAAGAGGTCACCCATCCTTAGACTACTCCTAGCCAAGCACGCTTAACTGCGGAGTTCTTTTGCATGTACAACCAGAAAAGAAAGTACACTTTGTTGATATGAGTATTACTATCAATCTCTTTATGACTCATCTAAGCCTCTTAAACCATATCCAATATACTCTCATCTGAGCACCACAACTATATCCAATCTATCTAAACTCTGGGTATTAAACTCACTCCCACTTAAGAAAGCAACAACCTCGTTGCTACTCACGGAAGCTGACCGCAGCCAAGCCTCAGAATCCACCCCAGCTAGGTTGATGAACGTGGGAATCCTGACCACATGATCACCACATCGTCGCTGGGTTGCTCTGATCCCAGCCACCGCTTGTGGACTGTGGTATCACTTATGGCGCTCAACAGGCCGTGTACTGGTCCCACAGATCAACACGGGTCTTTTCCAACGCATTCTGACCTCACTAATGCGCATCTCGTAACATTCTCAGGAGGTCACCCATTCTTAGACTACTCCCAGCCAAACACGCTTAACTGCGGAGTTCTTTTGCATGGACAACCAGAAAAGAAAGTGCACTTTGTTGATATGAGTAGTACTATCAATCCCTTTAAGCACTCATCAGAGTCTCTTAAACCATATCCAATATATTCTCATTTGAGCACCATAACTATATCCAATCTATTTAAACTCTGGGTATTACACTCACCTCCAGTTAAGAAAGCAACAACCTCGTTGCTACTCACGGAAGATAACCGCAACTAAGCCTCAGGATCCACCCTAGCTAGGTTGATGAGCACGGTACTCCTGACCACATGATCACCACACCATCGCCGAGTTGCTCTGATACCATTTTGTAACACCCTAGCCACCACTTGTGGACTGTGGTATCGTATATGGTGCTCAATAGGCCGTATAATGGCCCCGCAGATCAACACGAGTCCTTTCCAGTTCATTTTGACCTCACTCATGCGCATCGCGGAACCTTCCTAGGAGGTCACCCATCCTTAGACTACTCCCAGCGAAGCACGCTTAACTGCGGAGTTCTTTTGCATGGACAACCAGAAAAGAAAGTGCACTTTGTTGGTATGAGTAGTAATATCAATCCCTTTAAGCACTCATCTAAGCCTCTTAAACCATATCCAATATACTCTCATATAAGCACCATAACTATATCCAATCTTTTTAAACTTGGGGTATTACTGCTAGATCGTCGCTCGTGATGAGGATGATGACATCCGTTCCTCGGCGCTCCTCGAGGGTTTTATCCATGGTGATGCATTGTGGGTGTGGGTGTTCGTTCCTCTATCACTCAAGCTCCAGGAGTTCCCGCGCCATGCGCTCACCTCTCTCCCTTAACTCGCGAACTCACTCCTCCATGGTCGCTGGCTCGGGGAATAGCTGTCTTGGAGAAACGTTCGCCCTCTAGGGGGCCTCTGGCGTGTCGTGGGTAGCAGTTGCCTTACTAAAGGTCGAGGTCCCCAGCAGGGCCGCCAAAGAACTGCTGGACGACGGTCATTTGCTCTGGGGTGAATGCTCCTATAAGCGGCTGGGTTGGTGTTGCTACAGCTGCAATGGGGGCCTCTGCCACCGGCCACTTTTCGTGATCGACGTTCCTAAGAGGTATGCTCACAGGTTGTGTTATCTCTTCAAGACGTACTGAGGTCGGGGTTTCCTGAGTCGTGCTCGTCGCGCCTTGGTCAGTCATCTTGTTTTTTTTGTTTTTGATAGGGACTTTTAATTTAGTTTCCCACAGACGACGCCAAATTGTTTGGGATGCAAACAACCGAAGTGGGCAAGTTGAATATTGTCGGTTAGATTATCCCTTTTCTTCCTGTTCACGTCTGGACGGCTGCTGTCACTCCACAAGTGACAAATAAGGGCCTCAGAGGGTGTTCGAGGTTGCCTCTCCGATGCTCAAGTCAGCTATGGGTTCAGGGTTGATATCTCGGTTTTAGTCAAAGATTTTACCTCCTTTTCTAGTGAGATAAGTGCTTATGTTTTCTCCTTTATTGGGAGAGAATAGTGCCATATTTATAGGGAGAGTTCGCAAAGGGGGCTCTCCTCATAAACAGGGCCTTCCGGGTAGGGGCCGCCGCCCGGATAACCGACAAGGACTGGTGATCGTCGACCCTCGGACTGGAACCACCCACACTATGGTTCTGGGGAGGTCGGTGTACACTCTGGGTTAGATAGATGTCAGCCGTCCTCCCCTGGCCGAGCTGTTTATATGACCCCCATTTGTTATATTAGAAAGACGTTCTCTTTAGTTTTAAAAAGCAATTAAACAACTCAACTATTCTCTATCCTGTGTTACGTATTCCATTTTTTTGTAGTACTAGAGACACCTCTACCACCAAGTAAGAATACACATCCAAATGTGGATGAATGGTCCTCCAAGTTGGTGATCCAACTAGCATCCGAATAACCTTTCAAATTCCAATATCGAAAGAAATCTGATGTAGAGTGACTATAACTTATGGTTTGCTTTAAGTATCTCAACACACGCTTCATAGAAACCCAATCAATAAGGCTTTGGATTACTTGTGTATCTACTCAACTTGTCAATGAAAAATGCAATATCCGGTCGAGTACTTAACATAGCATACATCAAACAGCCAATTAATTGTGAATACTCGACTTCTGATACCATTTCACCTTTATTTGGTAAAAGCTTCACACTTGGATCCATTGTTGTTGTCCTTACCGGAGAACAATTATCGTGATTGAACCGCTTCAACACTTTCTCGATGTAATAAGATTGTGATAAATAAAATCCTTTGTACTCACACTTGATCTTCATGCCAAGTATCATGTCTTCCTCCCCCATGTCCTTCATGGCGAGGCTTGATGACAAAAATTCCTTAGTAAGGTCAACTTGACTTTGGTTGGTACCAAAGATCAACATGTAGATCATCAACATATAGACAAATGATGACCCCATTACCGGTTTTATAAAAAAATTTATACACACACTTATCCTATTGGTTAAGTTTATACCCATTGGATAAAACAACCTCAAACTTGTGATGCCATTGTTTAAGAGCTTGCTTAAGTTCGCACAACAATTTTAAGAGCTTACATACCTTATGCTCATTACCGGGCATAATGAGCCGTTCTTGTTGCTTCATATACACCTCCTCATTGAGCTCACTATTTAAGAACGCTATCTATTTTACATTTATCAAAACGTAGAGTTCGCTAGGGACTTGTGGAATCAATTGGAGTCTAAATATATGGAAGAAGATGCTTCTTGTAAGAAATTTCTTGTTGGTAATTTTATGAACTATAAAATGGTCGATACTTGACCGGTTGTGGAGCAATATAATGAATTGCTCCGGATTTTGGGGCAATTTCCATAACACAAAATGGAGATGGATGAATCCATCTTGGTGTCTATTATTATAGACAAATTGCCACCTTCTTAGAAGGACTTTAGGCACACGTTAAAGCACAAAAAGAAAGAGTTGACACTAGTTCAACTCGGTAGCCATTTGCGCATTGAGGAGTCTCTCAAGGTGCAAGATAGTGGAGGGCAAGGGGAAGAAAGTAAAGGGATCCTCCTCCGTCAATATGATAGAGTCGGGTGAGGGTTCCAAGCAAAACTTCAGGGGAAGAAACACCCCCATAACAACACCCAAAGTGGGTCTAACAAGACACTGAAAGGTGCTTGTTGGATTTGTTGTAAGGCCGGTCATTACAAGGCTAATTTTAAGGTGGCAAAACACAAGAATTAGAATGGTGCTAATGCAAGTCAAGTTTGACAAGGGTCAAATGACCAAGGTCCTCTCACTAATCAAGGTCAGATTTTTACAATGGTTTTAATTCGGTTGTGAGTTATGTACCATTAATTTTTGAGGCATTATATATGCAGGATGATATAGGGGCATGATGATAGACTCGGGCGCAACTAACCATGTGTAGAAGGATCGTCATTGGTTCAAGGACTATGAATCGGTGAAGAATGGATATGTTCTATATATGGACAACGAGTCTACCGCTCTTATACTTTTTCATGGCTCGGTGTTGTTAGAATTTTGTATGAGAAAGTGTATAAAATGTTGTATAATGTTTTACATGTACCTGGTATTAGAAATAACCTTGTTTCCGGTAGTTGTTTGTGTAAACTTTGGTAAAAGCAAGTTTATGAATATAATAAGTATGTATTATCCAAGAATGAATTATTTATTGAATTTGGCTATTGTTTCAATGGCATGTTTATGTTGAATATTGCTTCCAAAGTTAGTTCATTTTTTGTTGCCTCTTCCTCGCTGGATAACTCGTTTTTATGGCATGTGAGATTTGGACATGTGCATTATAAAAGATTGACGAATATGTCTAAGGATGGTCTTATTCCACCTTTTGATAGATATTTATATGTTGACTAAAATCACATGACAATCTTTTGGTAATGTTGTTAGGATCTCACATGTACTTGAACTATGGTATAAAAGGAAACCAAACTTGAATTATATTCGAGTTTGGGGTTGTCGGGTGGTCGTAAGACTACCCGATCCCAAGATTAAAACCTTGAGGGAAAGAGGCATCGATTGCATATTCATTGGATATGCGGCACATTCGAAGGCTTATAGGTAGTACACAAATGTGAACGAAAAAATAAATCATGTATTCACAATGCCAGCTGATTACAAAAATTCGAGCGAAGACACTCGTGCAAGGATAAAACAATCGGAACCCCTATTACATACGGGTCGAAGCCCCTACTACGTATGGACCGAAGTCCCTATGAAAACCAAATGACAACTACATATAGTTCAAATAAAAAGAAAATTTGACAACAGCGTCCAACCATTCTAAGCCGAGCCATAGTAAAGTCGTTGGCGCCATCCCAAAAGTCCGAGCCAATTGAGTCTTTCCTAGGTGAAGAATCAGAGAGAAGAAGTTGTTTCCAAGGCAGAAGCCCGCAATGGAGAAAGAGGAGGATCAGTTTCTACTCATCGAAGGATCTATCGTAGTAGCTGCGGTCGCCAGGAGAAGAATCCTACGCCAAGGGAGAAGAGGGAGGCGAGCTCCCGGAGAAGGGAATGACATAATCTTTATTCTCAGCCTCCACATCACGTGGATGGGTGACATTCCGACCCTTGTTTAGGTAGTCCGGCTAGGCCGGACGGTACGAGTCGGGAGCAGAACGCTGGTCTCCTGTGCATAGATGAATCAGCTGGCAATTTGAACACTCCTCAAGGTAAGTTTCACCTAAAGCTCAAGGTTCCGGTTCACGGTTCATCCCTAACCCTTGGGCAATCAATGTTACAAGGCCCCCACCCACTACCGTTGGAGGGTTATCTAGTGTCATAGAGTATAGGTGCATGACAACGGCCTTAGTAAAGTCTACCGATAAAGGCCGGTGAGTCAAGACTTTCATGAGTGATTGACAAGCTATGACACTAACCCGGTGTTGGGATTCATAAGGGCCGATAAGGATGTTCGAAAAAAAGTGCAACACATAGCGCAAAATGGGGTTTCGTACCGCGCTAAGTGTCGTTGCTCTAACCTCATAATGTACACCCAATCTAGAGATCTCTTCCCAAAACTCCATTATCTTCCTAAGTACGGAAGATTTCTTAAAAGCTTTACCCGGGGCATTGTGGATGAAATTAATACCGAGCAATTAAGCTAACTGTTCTAAACTCAATGTGACTTGATTTCCTAGAAATTGGAACGATATAGACGGGTTGGCACCCGATGTCTCGGTAGTGAGAGTCGCCAAAAATTCACAAGTTAAGGACCGATAAGAGTAAGCATGCATAAACCCAATCGGGCATTTAAACCTAGCAAGCAAAGTTTCTAACTCATCATCACTACCCATGGCAATGATGGTCTCTCGGTGAAAAAATCGAGTGGGTTCGAATGGCAATTGAAAAAGTGTCTTATACTTGCCGCGTTGTTTTTCATGAGCAAAACTAACATTATCATGCTTATACTTATATTGGCTCACCTTTTGGCGAGTGAGGACGGGGTTAGAAGAAGAAGAAGCTTAAATACCTGATTGCAATGGTCTTTTCGGAGCCATGGGAGCTTTCTTGACCAAATAGGTGGTAGAAACTCAGCAAATAAATCTGTCTCCAACCCGAAAAAATCGCACCTGCCCGGAATTGAACCAAAATGGTCTCAAAAGATTCCTAGAGGTTCAAATAGCTAACCTTCAAAAGATGGGTCAATTGGCAGGAGTGGAAGAGGGTGAAAAATCAGATCTATGATTTTTTGGTGGGTGATTTTTTTTGTGAAAACTGATTTTTGTATGGTGGAAAATGAAGTGGAAGTGATATAGAGGAGAATGGTGTAAAAATTGAAGAACTTAGGTTGATTTTAGGATTGTTATGGGAAAAATAGGGGAAAGTTTAATGGAGGTGGGTTGAAGGTATGAAAGTTTAAAGTGGAGAAGATGAAGATGGGTTGAAGGTTGGGTTTGTTATTATGTGGTAATAATAATAATAATAATAATAATAATAAAGGAGGTGGGTTAGTAGTAGTAATGGGTGAGAGAAGGGGGGTCGGGTAAGGTAGTAGTAAAAATAATAATAAAAAAATTAATAAAAGTTACGCATGGACACCGTGTTACGCACGGTGGGTTGCGCAGGTGGTGCGCTACCTGCCGGACTTACGCACGGTCCACCATGCGTAACTCACCCTTGCCATATTTTCCCATTTTTTGTTCCGTTAGCTTCTCCAAATCGACCCCAAGATGTACTACCACACTTTCAATTAAGTTCCAATGAAGCGAAGTATCATCACAAAAATGCTCATCCAAGAAAAATCCAATAAGAAAAAGGAAATAGAAAAGAAGAAGGAATCGAGGGTTGCCTCCCTCGTAGCGCCTTTGTTTAAGGTCGTTGACTCGACCGAATCAAGATGTCAAAAATATACATAATAAAGTTCTTTAAAGTTGAATTAATGAAATTGGAGGGAAGCAATCTCCCTTTGGGTTCGTTGGCCGGCAAAATAGTGCTTGAGTCGGCTACCATTTACCTTGAAAATCTAATCATTTCCTTTGATCTTGACCGAACCATAAGGAAATACTTTCATTACCTCGAACGGTCCGACCACCTAGATTTTAACATCTCGGGAAATAATCTCAACCGCGAATTGAAAAGGAGGACCGACTCACCTTCTTTGAACTCTGTTCGCACCAAGTTCTTGTCATGAAATTTCTTTGTTTTTTCCTTGTAGATTTTTGCCTTCTCATATGCATGGAGGCGAAATTCATCAAGTTCATTTAGGTCAAGGAGTCTCTTCTCTCCGGCCTTCTTCAAATCGAAGATGAGGTGCTTGATTGCCCAATAAGATTTGTGTTCCATTTCAATGGGGAGATGACAAGCTTTCCCGTATATGAGACGGAAAGGAGAAGTCCCGATTGACGTTTTGAAAGCCGTGCGATAAGCCCAAAAGGCTTTATTGATATTTGATGCCAAATCCTTCCTTGCCCAGTTCACCGTTTTCTCAAGGATTGCCTTAATTTCGTGATTTGAAATTTCTGCTTGTCCATTCGTTTGTGGATGATAGGCAAGATTTTTCTTGTGTTGAATTCCATATTTCTTTAGCATAGTCTCCAAGGTTTTTTCAAGGAAATGAGAATTTCTATCACTTATCAAGACTCTTGGGACTCCGAATCTAGAAAATATTACCTTGGTCAAGAGTTTCACTACGGATTTTGCATCACAAGTCTTAGTGGGGATTGCCTCCACCCACTTACTCACATAATCCACCGCCACCAAAATATAATCATTCTCATAAAAGAAGGGAGAAGAACCTTGGTAGTCTATTCCCCATACATAAAAAAGTTCGTCCTTGAGCATGTATTGGAGCGGCATATCATGTCTTCTTGATTTATTCCCACTTTGTTGGCATTTATCACAACTTTTGACATAAGTGGCTACGTCATGGTATAGAGTGGGCCAATAAAATCCGCATTGTAGGATCTTAGCGGATGTCTTCATTGAGCTTGCATGGCCACCACAAAGGCATATCATGGCAATGCATGATGATAGACTTGGCTTCTTCATAAGGGACACATCTCCGGATTAAACCGGCAGCACATGACTTGTATAGGTTGGGGTCATCCCAATGAAATTGCTTCACATCGTGGAAAAATTTCTTCTTCTTGTGGGAGTGATAATCTTGAGGTACAATTCCCGACACGATAAAATTTACAGTCGGCATACCACGTGGTTTCTACCGTCGATAGGGCCAAGAGATGAACATCTCGAAGGGAATCATTGATAGGAATTTCCGGAACAGGTTCATCAAGAACTAGATGAGATAAGTGGGGTCGACGACCACATTTTCCGTACTCTTCTAGTCCCGACCTTCAATATCAAACTCTTGAAGAAGCAAAACTCATCGGAGTAGACGAGTCTTAGAGTCTTTCTTGGCCATAAAATATTTTAAAGTCGGGTGGTCGTTAAGGACGATGACTTTTGACCCAACAAGATAAGATCAAAATTTCTCCATGAAATACACCACCGCTTGAATTTTTTTTCGGTGGTGGTGTAATTTGCTTGAGCAGCATCAAGTGTTTTGCTTGCATATTGGATGGTATGAAGCTTTCCCTTTTTCCTTTGCTCTAGGACCACCTCAATAGTGAAGTAACTAGCATCACACATAAGTTCAAAAGGAATGCTCCAATTCGGTGGTTGAATTATAGGAACCGAGATAAGAGCTTTCTTCAACCGTGTAAAAGCGTCAAGACAAGAGTTTAACAAAAGGTGCATCCTTGGCGAGGAGTTCCGTTAGGGGCCTAGCTATCTACGAAAAATCCTTAATAAAGCAGCGGTAAAACCCTTCATGTCCAAGAAAACTACGGATTCCCTTAACGTTACTAGGTGGAGGCAATTTTTCAATGGGCTCAACCTTTGCCCGATCACCCACAATTCCACGATTAGACACTACATGGCCTAAGACTATTTCCTTCGTCACCATAAAGTGACATTTTTCCTAATTATGTGTAAGACTGGTTTACTTACACCATTGTAGGATTTTATCTAGATTTTCCAAACAATTTTCAAAAGAAAATCTTACAACGGAGAAGTCATCCATAAATACCTCAAGTGTCCTTTTCACAAAATCGGAAAAAATTGACATCATAATAAGTAATATTGAATTAAATAAATGCTGAAGGGTAAACTTGGAAAAAGAAACAAAAAGGGACGGTATTTAGTAATTCTTTGGAGCGGTATTTAGTAATTCTTTGGAGTGTTATTAAGAAATGGCCTTGTCAACCCCCCAAAATCTCTCAAAAAAAAATCTCATCCTAATATTTGAATCGAATAAAAATGAAAAAAAAAAACAATTTTATTTTAACTAGTGTTTTTTTTAACCGAATTGTCACAATTTGTTTTTTCAGATTTAATTGTGACAACATGGCTACAAATAATTGTGACAATACGAGCCACATTGTCACAATTATCTCGTATTGTCACAGTTATTTATCACGACTTAATTTCAAAAAGAAATCGTGGCTGATATTTTTTTGGATAAAATTATTTGTTATGAAATACTACGTAATTGGTTTTAAGTTATTGTCCCGGGTAATATATGTAATGAATATTATAATGAAAGGGGCAATCATTTAAAATCGGAGATAATATTATATTTGGGTGCAAATATGATAATGAAAGTTTTTTTTAAAAAAAATTCCCCGTCGTCTCCGTATCACCCAATGGGTTACGTCGATGGTGGTGACGCCATGATCAATGATGATGACCATGACCAATTACGTTTGAACGGCTTGTTGCGTCTAGTACAACTGGTAAGGAGTATGTTGACTTTTATGCGACTTGTAATGGGTATATCCATCGGCAGTGAACCACTACTACATTAAATTTACCATATTAAGTTTACATAGATTGGTTATCTTGGGAGAGAGAGTAATACCACTCCAGTAATTTGTGTTGCCGACGATGTCCGGATAGCGGAGTAAGTAGAAGATTCTATCACGTGAGTACATCGACGACGGTGGCGGTAGGGTCATCAAGTCGATCATGTGTCACCACCTATGAAGCCTACAGGAATGTTCCGCTATTTCCAGGTTAATATCAGAGATGTGCTGAGGTAATATAAATTTTTACCAGAAATCAGATTTTGTGGTAATTTTATTTGAGCATTGTATGCATTACAAATGTGTTCCCATAGATTTCTTATCGTTTTATCTTCGTGTGATAATTTTATTTGAGCAGAGATTGTTCAGGTTCAGAAGCTTTGGAGAGAAGTGTTACTCGTACTGCCAAAGATATCAAATCATATATCATTGATAAGTTATTGACTTCTGGGCCTCTTGTGAGGTGATGTACGTGACAACTGAATTCTTCTTGTACACGAGTGGCGTCCTCTGGGGTCATTAATACTGGCGTTGATTACTGGGTGATGAGGAATAATTGGGGCTCGGATTACGGGCAAGGAGGTGTGTTTAGAATCGCAATGTCACTTACGTATCACGCTTATTTCGTTGATATTTGAAATCAGTAGGTAGTTGAGCTATGCTAATCGTAATCGATAGAAACTTCTACCATTGTTTTCATTAAGAGTAACTTACAGTACTACAGTACTAATTGAATAATCATCATCTGGGGCGACATCAATTATCTCAATCTCATTATCATTAGGATCTTCTTTTGTAAGATCGATTACCTCGATCAAATTTATGTGTACGTGTGTGCAATTGTTTTGAACTTCAGCCATGGGCCTACTAATCCCTAATATGGTCTAATGTTCACAAAAACTCTAGTGTAATTCTTTAGTCGTGATTTTTTACCTACAAACTAAATGATTATTTCCTCTTATTCTTTTGGCACATTTTAGAAAGGAGGATAAGTTGATTCTTAAATGATATCTTTAGTTAAATAATTTTATCCTCTTGAATTATTTTGATTGATTACTTTCCTATATCTTAGCAGAGAAGTTGTGAAAGCTTTGACAACTATCCTATTTCGTTGTATCTTTCAAATAATCCAAACAAGAGCTTTTAAATGTAACAGTTTGAAATATTGATGGAGTGATTTGTCGTGAATCTCAACGATCAATTTATCACAAAAATATCAGTCACAATTTCTTTTTGAAATTTAGTCGTGATAAATAATTGTGACAATATGGCTCGTATTGTCACAATTATTTGTAACCATACAGTACACTTCTCGTAACACTCTTACATTTTTCATCTTTCATCCCACTTTCTCCTTAACAGTACACTTCTCATAACACTGTCATAACATTAACATGACTGCAAGAGCAATAGCAATGACGACAATATCAAAACAGTAGAGAATATAATTCTATGGGCTTAAGAGTAAGGGAATTCATATTCGGCGAGTTTCGAGGTTATAAGTTCCTACCACTTGTGACACAGCTGTCTAATTATTTCAAAGTTCTTCCTCTACATGAGGGTACGGTAAAAGTTTCTCTCTCGTTGTCGTTATTGTTATTGTCCTTCTCTTTATATATATATATATATATATATATATATAAGAGGCATCAGGTGAGTCCACTTATCATAATTGAGTCCGTGAGTCCTCATCTCAACCCTTAGATTATAGATGGATTAATGGGTATGATTTGTTTTGTTAATTAAGGAAATATCTAACAAATATTGTTAAATATATCATTTCTCTCTCTCCTCTTTAATTATCTCAATGCAAATCTTCTCCCTCCTATCAATCTTTTAACTGTCTCTTTCTCTCACACAACAAGTTTTTTCAAAATTAAGTTTTTTTCATCTTCACCAAAAAATCATCATTATCCTACTGCCATTGTACGTATGTTACTATGTTACTGCCATAACTCATAAACTATGTTACTTTAACTCATACAATGTGTTACTTTAATTCATGAACCGTGTTACTTTAACTCATAAAATCTGTTACATTGTATAATAGTCTCTTGCAAAAACTATTACTTTAACTTATACAATGTGTTACTCTAATTCATGAACTGTGTTACTTTAACTACTCATAAAATCTGTTACATTGCATAATAGTCTTTTGCAAAAACAGGACTTTCAATCAACCAAAAGAATAATGTATATTTCTATTAAGGATACTCCAAAACAAAAATTATAAAACCTCCATTATAATTCCAATGTTTTACACCTGTTAGGCTCTGTTCTTTTGGACTTATAATTAGTCGATTTCAGTTCAATTCAGTTAAGTTCATCCCCAAGAGGCATATTTTGTCTCTGTATTTCAGTCCACTTCAGTTAAGTTCAGTTAAGTTAAGTTCAGTCAGTTTCAGTCCAAAAGAAGAGGGCCTTACTGTAAGAACTGGATATTGGAAATCAAATTATACTCATAAACTGTGTTACTGTAACTCATTAAGTATGTTACTCTAACGTATAATGTGTGTTATTATAACTCATTTTACTCCAATAAAGGATGTTACTCTAAGGACTAGATATTGGAAAATCAATCAAACTCATAAAGTGTGTTACTGTAACTTATTCAGTATGTTACTCTAACGAATAATGTATGTTACTCTAACAATATATTGTCCTACTCATAATTCTGTTTCATCATCATCATCATCATCTTTTTCTTCTTCTTCTCATGATTCTTCTTCTTCTTCTTCTTCATCTTCATCGTTAGACTATGACTTACATGGCGTTTCCTAAATCTTCTTCTTCTTCTTCTCATCTACATCTTTGAAGATCTGCCCTATGTATGGAGTGAAACTCTCACCCACATCTCTTCACCATTCATGTGCTTTTGCGTCTACTACAAAAACATGAACAATGCCAATAAACGTGGCGACAAACAAACAATCAAAACTTGAAATATGGAGGTACTCTAAATCCTTTGTTACTCCAATGCATTAAAGTAACAAATGCCAAGAACTAAAGTAACAGTTGAAATGCATTAAAGTAACACGAGATTCAATTAATAGATGATTATTATGTACAGGGTTAGGCATTAAAATAACAGATGGTGTGTATTAAAGTAACATATGTTGTGAATTAAAATAACACTAACTATATGTGAGCGCAAAGAATTCATATAATGATCAAACCTTTAATAATATGCAGTTTCCATATTATAAACGTCAAATCTAATAATATGGAGCATCTTAATAACTTCATTGCCGTTTCCAGTATAAATTACAAAACAAAAACTCACCGTTGGTGTATTCGACAATTTGCATACCCGCCATCGGAGGAGAAGTTGCAGTGGCGCGAGGAAGAAGATGAATGATTGAACGTGTTATTGACTGTGTTGATTGGACGCGTATACTTCGATTGAAGATTGTTTTGTTTGAAAGTGATGAATGCGAGTGTAAATAAGAGAATGAATGTCTGTAATGCTATGAATGAGAATATGAATGAGGACGTTACTCTTTGATATTGTTTCCTATTTTGATGGCAATCACGTCCCTCAATTATAGGAAGCAATATCTTTCTTTTTTCTTTTTTCTTTTTTTAATATGGCGGTATTCTAAATCCTTTGTTACTCCAATGCATTACAATAACAGATGACAAGAACAAAAGTAACAGATGAAGTGCATTAAAGTAACACGAGATTCAATTCACGAAAGTTGCCTATACACAGGGGTTAGACATTAAAATAACAGATGATCTATATTAAAGTAACACATTATGTGCATTACAATAACTCTATATATTGTTTCTGCAAAAAATTCATATAATGATCAGACCTTTAATAATATGAAGTTTCCATATTGTAAACGTAAAAACCAATAATATGGAGCATCTTAATGACTTCCACGGCGTTTCCAGTATAAATTACAAAGCATATACTCACCGTTTAATTTGTGCATTCGACGATTTGCATATCCACCATCGAAGGAGAAGTTTCAGCGGCGTGACGAAGAAGATGAATGATTGTATGTGTTATTGAGTGAGTTGATTGAACGTAAGTTGCAGCGGCGCTAAGAAGAAGATGAATGATTGAACGATTTGCATTTTGATTGAAGATTTTGTTTTGTGAAAGTGAGAAATGAGAGAATGAACGTGGGTTGTGATATGAATAGTAGTATGAATGATTATGTTACTGAATGATATTCTTTCCTATTTTGATGGAAGCAATATCTTTTTTTTAAAAAAAATATAATGATGGATCTCGTCCATCCATTTCTCTCCCATCCAATGGATGAGATGAGGACTTAGGGACTCAATATATGAGAGGGACTCATAAGAACCCCTCTATACACACACACACGCGCGCGCACACACACACACGCGCGCGCGCACACACACACGCACACACACGCCTATATATTGGCAAATCAAAGATGCTGAGAAAATACAAGATGTCGGCTGAGATGGTATATTGGTATTAAATGGTGCGACTTGTGAGTAACAGAGGGGTGCGACAAAGGGGAGAGCGACATGGTGTTTGTCTGCAAGGGAAAGTGGCAAGACGGTTGTCAGCAAAGGGAGAACATGTTTTTTTTTTTAAAATTTCTCTCTCTCTCAAGTGTGAGAGGGGAAGGGAGGATTGAGAGAGATAAACACGAAAATTACGTGTACAACGTATTAATTTTAGTGTATGAAATAGCACGTCCCAAATTTTATAATATCATTTAATAGTAAAATCTTCATAGAACAATACTAGTGTTTTACAATTTTTACTTATACTAGTCTTTGGGCCTAGCGATGTTGGGCCTATAACATTCAAACTTTTTTCCGAAACGGTTTTTTTGCGATGAACGTCTTTTAATGATGTTGTTATATGAAGTGAAACTTTGATTAAAATATTTTTCACAAAGAATATAAAGTAAACAAATGGCTGAGAAGGAAATATATATATATATATATATATATATATATATATATATATATATATATATATATATATATATATATATATATATATATATATATATATATATATATATATATATATATATACACACACACACACACTCCCTTCGATTCAATAAAGTGTCTACAACTATTTCGTGATAAGAATATTTATCTAACGTTAACAATTCCCTTTCCACTAAAAGAATAACTCTCTAACCAAATTTTTCCTCCAAAATTCCATCTTTACAATTAAGGAAACACTAATTAAAGGAACAAATAACAATTAATTTTCTATAATTATGAAACTCATATCAATAAAACTATTTATGATAGATAAAAATAGAAAAACATAACCAAAAATATTCACAAGTTTTTATACATACTTTTTTTATCAACTTTGATTAAAAGAACCAATTAATTATACTAAATATAAATGTCATTTTTTAATTTGAACTTAAAAAATGTCATTTTCTTTTTTCTTTTTTCTTTTTTAAGTATTCATTTATTAATAATATTAATAACATAATCTAAGATTCAACACAAAAAAATTAAATTTGATAAAATTACTTTAATTTTATACTTATTTATATATTCCTTACAAAACCATGCAATTGCATGGGTCTCCACTAGTTAAATGTAATACACTAATACGGAGTATTACGTAACTCCACATCACATAGATACTTATTTTGTGGGATAAAGAACACGGTATAACCGAGAAAAAAAATTACTTAAATTGAAAAAAATTGTATGAAAATTAAAGCATTAACGATTGACATAATAAGGTATAGGCACTGTTGGGGTTTTAATACCTCGTAAGCGCACGATGTAATCGTAACACAATAGAGGGTCGGTCCACAAGGAGCAAAGTGATGCCTAGTCGTGTTTATCCTAATTATTTATCTAAGTCGATGAAAGGTAGGAATAGTGAACTATAGCTACGATAAAGAACGATAAACTAAAGAGAGAATTTAAATTAAAAGAAAATAAAAAACTAAATATGAAACAGACGAATGCTAAAAATGACGGTTACTCGAATAGAGAAAAGCCTAGGGCCCGACTTAACCTCGGACATACCATAATCGTGAGTAAGAATACCCAACATCGAATTGCTATGGACGATAGGAAGAGTGGAACACCTCTAAGGGTCGGCTACCTCCCTCCCGGGTTCGTAATCCGACTAAGCTAAAACGGATCACCTCCCTCCCGGGTTCGTGAGTCGATTCATTAGGTCCGCGTCCAATCCCAGTCCTTTCTCCCCCCTTTCCAAGGCAAAGAGTCTAAACCAAAAGTTGGGGTACCCTACCAAGTTCTCAATCCCGTGTTCAACTAAGTGGGTAATGCAAGCCTAAGGGCAAGGTTTACTACCTAGACCTAAACGACTCCCGTCAGTGGACAAGGGTCAAGGGTTCAAACACAACCCAAAAGATAAGTTAGTCCACAAGGCCCAAACTATCTGATTCCCATCAATCCATAACAATCCAACAATGACATTCAAACACACAATCTAGGCATATCAGGGCCAAATCGTACTCTAGCGGGGGACTACTCACTAATCATGGCTAAACTAGTAAAATTAAGAGTAAAGGTGGAATCTTTAACTATAAACATTTCTTTAAGTTGATTTTTACTACTAATTATGCAAAAGTGGTCAAAGTGATGAATTCTGATTGGATGACGAAAGTATACAAGGAAACAAACATAAATAGAGGAATTGAATCAATGGAAAACTAAGTAAACAAACAATAATCTAAAAAAATAAGGAGAAGAGAAAATAACAAAGAAGAACTGAATTGAAATAGAGATTAGAGTTTACCCACTAACAAAGATAGAGAGACATGGAAGAAGAATGATAAAAGAAAATTAAACAAAGCTTGAATCTTGAACAAAAGAGATGAAGATCTTCAAAATACAAGGTTTCTCTCACTAGAAAACCCAAGAAATGAACATGTTGATTTAGAAAAAAATGATTAAACTTTGAGGCAAAATAAGAACTAGGCTATTTATATGTCATCATTAGGTTACACAAAATCGGGTAAAAAAACGGATAAAATGTGAATCTGGAGATGCGCACAGTGCTTGGGTTGCGCACGGTGGTGCGTTCCCTGCCGGACTTACGCACGATCCGTCGTGCGCAACTCGCTTCTTCTATATTTTCTTGTTTTCGACCCTCCAACGTGCTTGCTTGGGTTTGAGCTCAGTCCATGAGTCCCCTTTTGCTCGGGCATGCTCGGGTTTCACCGCTTTCGACATGGAAACCCTTAAAAACAAAGGGAAGACACAAAAACCCGTGTTTGCGACGTTTTAGATAGTTTTTCTATAGAACGGATCAAATAATTACTCAGAAAGATTAAATTAACATCAAGGCAGCCTTAGTCGTGTCATTACGGTCGCATAGACACTAATTAGAGTCAATTCCGACACCGAGACTCCAAATCGGTCCGAAATACGTAAAATCAAACCCGAGTCAGCACCGGGCCAAGCGAACCTCGAGATGCACACCCGAGGCCCACTTAGCGCTACAACGCGCTAGGTCAAGGAGAAAACTTAACTTCCAAGCTTACAAATGATACGTACACTCTCGATTTTGGAAAGTATCAAAAGCGTATCTTCAAAATCCCGAACGCCTCGCGTCACGCGTCCTAGGACTCACACGCACGGACCCAGGCGCCTGAGTTCTGGTGCGCCTGGGCTCAGGCATCCATCCAGGCGACGAGAGCCGAAAACAACTATAAATACCCCCCTCCACCCCATTCATTCGACACACACATCTTCCCATTCCCTTATCTCTTTACTCATTACGAGTTTTTCTCGCTTGGGCTCGCACTCCGACACCCAAACCAAACGATCCACTCGATCGTAGTCCCGATAAGCGAAATCGACGCTACTCCTCACCTTCGAGCACTCCACTTGATTCCGAGGTGCCTATGTTCGACTAGCTACTCCGAGTCTAGTAACGAAGTTTTGCCGGATTAGCCGTAAAACCAGCAAAAAGTAACGGAACTCTGCCGGATTAGCCGCAGAACGAGCAAACAGTAACAGAACTCTGCCGAAATCACAAGGCAAGCTAGGAGGATCTTCCTTTGAAGTCGAATCGTCACTAGGTTGTCATCTAAACAAAACTTTACATTTCTTTACTTTTTTATGCCCTACGATAATGTCAAGTGTGGACACTAGGTCCATAACACGTACTAAAATACGTAACGTCCCAACTTCAACCATAAACACTAAAATACCCTAAATAGGCCAGAGTAGTTCCGAGATCCGTTTTCAACTATCTATGCATCGTGTTCCGTTTAGCGTATACTCCGAGGGTGCAACTCCTCACTATGTGATTTACTTACATTTCGCATTTACCGCTTTCGTATGATTTATTACTTTTATGACCTTATAATCGCATGCTAAATCACCTAACACGGAATTCAAAACGTAAATAAGCTAAAACTGAACAAAACGATGGTCGAGTTCCGTATGAGTCCCGATGCTCACCTTACACGGTTCGATGCATCCCTATTAATACCGAGCTGACGCATCTTAAGCAGAATACCAGGTAAGGTATACCACGAGAACGACTAATATCTGTATTATCACATTAAAACTGACTTGCTAATACGTATAATATTAGTACTCTCTACTCTTCTATATGCATCTTTTCATGGCCTGCTTGTCACATGAAATCGCATGCAAAGAATGTAAATATAACTACTTTGACAACAAAACTTACTTGTCCTTAAAACAACCGACATAGCAAAGGTATAGGGTTAAAACAATGGATGTTACAGTACTTCCACCACAACAAGGGAACGAAGTTATCAGCCCATCGATTGATTAGTAGAGGCCGCTATGTGCGGGCGGGATTGGGTGTCGATGTCTCGAGGACGTTGGCTTCCCAATACGTACCCTCACCCTTTACTCAGAATCGAAGGTTTCCAGATGTCCAAAACCATTGGCAATGAGAGAGTCATTTCAGGCATGGAGTGCTTAAGGGTACAAGTCTTTATCTTTAGGTCCCGTGCCACTTAGCTTTGAGCCGACTAAGGATCAAAGTTGACTTGAACATTTTCCGAGTGCCCATAACTGACTCGGTGGTGACTCCACAAATCGGCAACGAATTCGGTTAACTAAAAAGATCGCCTTAGCAAACATATCGGCCTTTAAACATTTACAACCACGACTCGATTGATTCCAACGGAAACACGGGTGCCCGCATACGTCTAGTACAAGTCCGGATCGTCATCCGAATCGAGGTCCGAGACATCACCCCGAACACAAGATCAGACCGGCCTCCGACCAGGAGTGGGCCGTGTGGGTGGCCGCCGCGATGAAACCGGGTCGATCCCACGCGGGCGCACGCAGGGCGCCGGGCGGTGCGGACGGACGTCCACAAGCGCAAAGTGGAGTTTTCTTATCGCGCTAAGTGTCGTTGCTTTAGCCTCATAAGGTACACCCGACCTAGAGATCTCTTCCCAAAACTCCATTATCTCTCTAAGTACAGAATATTTCTTAGAAGCTTTACCCAGGGCATTATGGATGAAATTAATACCGAGCAATTGAGCTAATCGTTCTAAACTCAATGTGACTTGATTTCCTAGCAATTGGAACGATATAGAAAGGTTGGCACCCGATGTCTCGGTAGTGAGGGTCGCCAAAAATTCACAAGTTAAGGACCGATAAGGGTAAGCACGCATAAACCCAATCGGGCAGTTAAACCTAGCAAGCAAAGTTTCTAACTCATCATTGATACCCATGGCAATGATGGTCTCCCGGTGAAAAAACCGAGTGGGTTCGAATGGCAATTGAAAAAGTGTCTTATACTTGCTGCGTTGTTTTTCATGAGCAAAAATAACATTATCATGCTTATACTTATACTGGCTCACCTTTTGGCGAGTGAGGACGGGGTCTTTTCGGAGCCATGGGAGCTTTGTTGACCAAATAGGTGGTAGAAACTCAGCAAATAAACCCGTCTCCAACCCGGAAAAATCGCACCTGCCCGAAATTGAACTAAAATGGTCTCAAAAGATTCCTAGAGATTCAAATAGCTAACCTTCAAAAGATGGGTCAATTTGAAGGAGTGGAAGAGGGTGAAAATCAGATCTAGGATTTTTTGGTGGGTGAATTCTTTGTGAAAACTGATTTTTGTATGGTGGAAAGTGAAGGGGAAGTGATATAGAGGAGAATGGTATAAAAAATTGAAGAACTTGGGTTGATTTTGGGGTTGTTATGGGAAAAAAAGGGGAAGGTTTAATGGAGGTGGGTTGAAGGTTTGAAGGTTTAAAGTGGAGAAGATGAAGATGGGTTGAAGGTTTAAAGGTTGGGTTTGTTATTATGTGGTGGTAATAATAATAATAATAATAATAATAATAATAATAATAATATTAATATTAATATTAATAAAGGAGGTGGGTTAGTAGTAGTAATTGGTGAGAGAAGGGGTAAAAATAATAATTTTTTAATAAAAGTTACGCATGGACACCGTGTTACGCACGGTAGGTTGTGCACGATGGTGCGCTCCTTGGCGGACTTACGCACGGTCCACCGTGCGTAACTCATGCTTACCATATTTTTTTCCATTTTTCGATCCATTAGCTTCTCCAAATTGACCACAAGATGTACCACACTCTCAATTAAGCTCCAATGAAGAGAAGTATCATCACAAAAATGCTCATCCAAGAAAAATCCAATAAGAAAAAGGAAATAGAAAAGGAGAAGGAATCGAGGGTTGCCTCCCTCGTAGTGCCTTTGTTTAAGGTCGTTGGCTCGACCGAATCAAGATGTCAAAAATATACATAATAAAGTTCTTTAAAGTTGAATTAATGAAATTGGAGGGAAGCAATCTCCCTTTGGGTTCGTTGGCCGGCAAAATAGTGCTTGAGTCGGCTACCATTTACCTTGAAAATCTAATCATTTCCTTTGATCTTGACCGAACCATAAGGAAATACTTTCATTACCTCGAACGGTCCGACCACCTAGATTTTAACATCTCGGGAAATAATCTCAACCGCGAATTGAAAAGGAGGACCGACTCACCTTCTTTGAACTCTGTTCGCACCAAGTTCTTGTCATGAAATTTCTTTGTTTTTTCCTTGTAGATTTTTGCCTTCTCATATGCATGGAGGCGAAATTCATCAAGTTCATTTAGGTCAAGGAGTCTCTTCTCTCCGGCCCTCTTCAAATCGAAGATGAGGTGCTTGATTGCCCAATAAGATTTGTGTTCCATTTCAATGGGGAGATGACAAGCTTTCCCGTATATGAGACGGAAAGGAGAAGTCCCGATTGACGTTTTGAAAGCCGTGCGATAAGCCCAAAAGGCTTTATTGATATTTGATGCCAAATCCTTCCTTGCCCAGTTCACCGTTTTCTCAAGGATTGCCTTAATTTCGTGATTTGAAATTTCTGCTTGTCCATTCGTTTGTGGATGATAGGCAAGATTTTTCTTGTGTTGAATTCCATATTTCTTTAGCATAGTCTCCAAGGTTTTTTCAAGGAAATGAGAATTTCTATCACTTATCAAGACTCTTGGGACTCCGAATCTATGGAATATTACCTTGGTCAAGAGTTTCACTACGGATTTTGCATCACAAGTCTTAGTGGGGATTGCCTCCACCCACTTACTCACATAATCCACCGCCACCAAAATATTTACATTCTCATAGGAGAAGGGAAAAGGACCTTGGTAGTCTATTCCCCATACATAAAAAAGTTCGACCTCGCTCAAGCATGTATTGGAGCGGCATATCATGTCGCCTTGATATATTTCCACTTCGTTGGCATTTATCACAACTCTTGACATAGGTGGCTACGTCATGGTATAGAGTGGGTAAATAAAATCCGCATTGTAGAATCTTAGCGGATGTCTTCATTGAGCTCGCATGGCCACCACAAAGGCACATCATGGCAATGCATGATGATAGACTTGGCTTCTTCATAAGGGACACATCTCCGGATTAAACCATCGGCGCATGACTTGTATAGGTTGGGGTCATCCCAATGAACTTGATTCACATCGTGGAAAAATTTCTTCTTCTTGTGGGAGTGATAATCTTGAGGTATAATTCCCGACACGATAAAATTTACATAGTTGGCATACCACGGGGATTCTACCATCGATAGGGCCAAGAGATGTTCATCTCGAAGGGAATCATTGATAAGAATTTCCATAACACGTTCATCAAGAACTAGACGAGATAACTGGTCGGCGACCACATTTTCTGTACCCTTCTTGTCTCGAATTTCAATATCAAACTCTTGAAGAAGCAAAACTCATTGGAATAGACGAGCCGTAAAGTCTTTCTTGGCCATAAGATATTTTAAAGCCGAGTGGTCAGTATGGACGATGACTTTTGACCCAACAAGATAAGATCGAAATTTCTCCATGGAATACACTACCGCTAGAAGTTCTTTTTCGGTGGTGGTGTAATCAGGGGCGGATCCAGTATTAGAAAGTATCTAGGGCTAAATTAACAATGAAGATTTATCGTGGGAATTACGAAGTAAAATATTATTTTCTGAGAGAATTACGAAGTACTTCATATAAGACATTGAGATCAATTTATTATAATAATACTCACTCCGTTCCGTTCATTTGTTTGCATTTGATTAAAATACTCATCACAATGAATATAAAAACAAACAAATAAACGAGACGGAGGGAGTAATCGGTAACTCTTACAAAATGTACCATTGCATCTTATCGAATACTTTAGGTGGAGTAAAATTTAATAATGTTCAGAAAATTAATGAAGTTATTAAAACATGATTTATCAAATAAATAGTAGTCTGTCTTCATTATAAAACCCAAAAACGTTTTCTGAACATATTTTAATCTGGATAGTCTCAAATTGTTTTTCATAAATACAAACAAATAATACAAGTTTATTCAAGTAAGCTTTCTACAAAACTAAATTCATTACGGATTTTTTTTGAATTCCCATTAACAATTCTCATCCAAATCAACAAGTGCAATAAAATGTTCAATACATGGATGTAAGTTCTCCTCCACACTTTAAAAACGGTACTAAAAGCTAAAGTCGAGTTAAAATGGGCTAGTTAATGAGCGATCATATTATTGTTATGATTAACATAAGATCATACTGAGGACTTAAAATTATGGATTATTAGGTCACTTAAAGTAGAATTGAAACTAGCACAAAAAAAAAGGTAGAAACAATGAATTTGCTTCTACTCTAGAAGAGGAAAAACAAAAGAAAACAATAAAGGGAGTTACAGGGTTTTAAAATGAGCTAGTTAATAAGCGATCATATTATTGTTACTATTAACATAAGATCATACCGAGGACTTAAAATTATGGATTATTAGGTCACTTAAAGTAGAATTGAAACTAGCACAAAAAAAAAGTAGAAACAATAAATTTGCTTCTACTCTAGAAAAGGAAAAACAAAAGAAAACAATAAAGGGAGTTACAGGGTTTTAAAATGAGCTAGTTAATGAGCGATCATATTATTGTTACGATTAACATAAGATCATACCGAGGACTTAAAATTATGGATAATTAGGTCACTTAAATTAGAATTGAAACTAGCACAAAAAAAAAAGGTAGAAACAATAAATTTGCTTCTACTCTAGAAGAGGAAAAACAAAAGAAAACAATAAAGGAAGTTATTGGGTTTTGAACCCCTGGCCCCTCCTCCACCCAAGTACTTCAACTCTTCCACGTGACCAACTGTGCACATCATTCTAAAGGTACATACTTGAATAATTTTTAGGCTATTAACATACTCGGGCTACATCCCATATAGCGACCACCTAGATCCGCCCCTGGGTGTAATTTGCTTGAGTGGCATTAAGTGTTTTGCTTGCATAGTGGATGGCATGAAGCTTTCCCTCTTTCCTTTGGCCTAGGACCGCCCCAATAGCGAAGTCACTAGCATCACACATAAGTTCAAAAGGAATGCTCCAATCCGGTGGTTGAACTATTGGGGCCGAGATAAGAACTTTCTTCAACCTAGTAAAAGCATCAAGACAAGAGTGAGTCATAACAAAAGGTGCATCCTTGGCGAGGAGTTCCGTTAGGGGCCTAGCTATCTTGGAAAAATCCTTAATAAAGCGGCGGTAAAACCCCACATGTCCAAAAAAGCTACGGATTCCCTTAACGTTACTAGGTGGGGGCAATTTTTCAATGGCCTCGACCTTCACCTGATCGACCTCAATTCCACGATTAGACACTACATGGCCTAAGACTATTCCCTTCGTCACCATAAAGTGGCATTTTTCCTAATTAAGTGTAGACCGGTTTCCTTACACCGTTGTAAGATTTTATCTAGATTTTACAAACAATTTTCAAAAGAAAATCCTACAACGGAGCAGTCATCCATAAATACCTCAAGAGCCCTTTCCACAAAATCGGAAAAAATTGACATCATGCAACGTTGGAACGTTGATGGCGCATTACATAACCCAAAGGGCGTACGACGATAGGCATATACCCCATAAGTACAAGTAAAAGTTGTTTTCTCTTGATCATCGGGATGGATCGAGATGTATAAAAATCCCAAAAATCAATCCAAATAACAAAAGAATGAATATTTCGCCAAACGTTCCAACATTTGATCAATAAAAGGGAGGGGGAAATGGTCTTTCCGGGTGGCCTTGTTAAGTTGACGATAGTCTATGACCATGCGCCACGCGGTAACCGGCCTAGTGGATACTGACTCGCCTTTCTCATTTTTGACAACCGTCGTCCCACCTTTCTCAGGGACGACATGAACGGGAATAACCCATTTGCTATCCGAGATTGGATAATTTATATTAGCATCAAGAAGCTTTAGCACCTTCTTCCTCACCACCTAGGCCATGGAGGGATTGAGATGCCGTTGACGCTTATGGACATGACATAGGTCCACCCCGACGCGGCGACGCGCGGGTTTGGGGAGGCGAATGAATCTCCATATGAGAATGGATCGAATTGAAATTTAAATCGAAGTGGAATCGCCATCTAACTTTGTGGGAGTTCGGACCCGTTCGAACCCACTCTATATCGTAGTGGGCCGTGTACAAAATACGGCCCATTTCCGATGTCAGAGTTTATTGGGCTCGTCCCTTTGCATTGCGATACCGATACCGTCACTACCGGTTATCGTGTATTGAATGACTCTCGTGCGTCAACGGTTTCGGGCGTCCGGAAACCGAGGTTCTGAGTAAGGGGTGAGGGTACGTGTTGGGAAGCCCACAAAGGACACCCAACCCCGCCCGCACATTGGCGGCCTCTACTAAGATATCGAGTGACTTTCTAATACGCGCGTTAGTTGAACGGGGAAAATGCTTATGCAAACATTATTTTCCCTAAACATGCATGAAATTGAAAGGGTTTCTATGTCAATTTAATGCAGCTAAAATCTTAACGTCAAAGTTTTATTTTAGCATGCGGGTTCATTTTGTGCAATAAAATAAACAAAGTAAATCGACAAAAGAACAAACGGTTAGTCACGGTATAACGATATTAACGGTTTGCAAAGATGTAATATGGAATGGAATGACGTAAATAGGATGATGCAAAGTTTTGAAAAGAGTGATGTTTCACGTGATTGATTTGACACGTGTTGACCTAAGTCATAAAAAAGTTTTAACGAGACTCGAATGGCCTTGTAGGACTCACTATATGACGTGATAAAGGGGCCACTCGACCGAGTCATTGAGGGACTCGACCGAGTGGACCTCTAAAAAGGCTTATGTTCAGATTTCGTGACGTCACTCGACCGAGTGTGCGGCCACTCGGGCGATTTATTGCGAAACTCGACCGAGTGGTTGTCATGAAAGTATTCTGTCTCGTACTTCGGACCCTACTCGATCGAGTTATTGATCAACTCGACCGAGTACGTCGCCACTCAATCGAGTCATTGCGAGACTCGACCGAGTGGAGGTTGGAAGATCATTCTGTTCTGGTTTTGGGGTACCACTCGACCGAGTGGGCTAGGCACTCGATCGAGTGCCCCCTGTACGAACTAGGGTTCACTTTGCAATTCTTATTGATTTGAAGTTGCTTTTTTGATTTTGATAATTTGATGAATTGAGCATAAATATTGTATGATTTATGTCCGATTTATATTTATGGTTCTCGTCATGCCCGATATCCGCTTATTGAATACTAGAGCGAAATTTGAAGAAAAAAAGGCTATAAGTCGTTTTAAATTAACCAAAGTGATATGAATTTTCTTCCGCGTTTATAGTGTCGTAATTCTAACGAATTAAATGACATCTACGTTTGCTTCAATGAAAAATCGAATTGGTTAAATTATTTGACTAGATCGTTAGATTCGACGTCCAATTATGGAATTGGTATCGAATCTGAAAGATCGACGCTTTGCTTGAATTGAAAGACTTGATTCCCTCGGCCATTCCGACATCGTAACGAATCCCTAGGGATTATGTGATGTCGGATCCGCGTCAACGGGTTTCGACCCTTATTAAAAGATGTTTGATAATTTTGTATTTTGACGAAATATGCGATTGAATGATAATGATGCGAACGAAAATAAAAATTATTATTTAAGTTGCACTCGTTTCAATAATCAAGTGCTAGGGTGTCAGGATAAGCGACCGACAACGGTGTGTGCAGTACACTTGTATATTCGGGTTTCCTTATTCCGACATCCTTCGTGCTCGACACAAATCCGCGAGTATTTTAATGTTTTAATACTAGCGATATTAACGATATTAGAATGCGATGATAAAATAAAAAAAAAGACAAAAAAAAACGAAAAAAAGATGAAGAAGCCGAGAGGGAGAGGAGAAGGGAAGAAGACGGGTTTTGCACCCTCAACCTACATGTTCCTTATGCTCGGACGGGACTCATAGTGGCGACTTGCACGGGAGTATCGAGTATGTTGGCTAAGTTGTGATGGTTAGGGCTTGATTAGGGTAGAATTAGGGTTGAAATTAGGGTTTTTGAAAAAGTTGTAAATTAGGTTTTTTCAACAGTTTGAAAAGTTGTGTGCATGGGGATGCTTATATAGGCAAAGCCATGTACACCCGGCTAGGGTTACTCGACCGAGTAACTGGCCAACTCGGTCGAGTGACCCAGTGCACCTGCAGTCGGGCCTGACTAAGGGCCTACTCGATCGAGTGGGCTGAGCACTCGATCGAGTGGCTCAGCTGGGTTGCGCGGGTCCATTGCTTTGGACCGTGGATTTGGTATTTGATGGGTTTTGTGTTTGGACTACACTTTTGAATGTTTGAATGGCTGTTTTTATGTGTTTTGGAAACGACTTTGACCGGGGTTGACCCAATCGCAAAAAGTTGGTTTTATTTCCGGTGTCGGTTTTGGCCCAAATTAGTCTTGTTTGACTCGGAACGGTCCACCGGGCCTGGATTTGAGGCCAGTTTTGTGAGATTTGTACTCCATAAGTGCTGAAGCCAACAACTAATGGTTTTGAGCCCGTATCCGAGCGCGTAGAAATACGTTAGCGTCCGATCATCATCGGGTGTTTTTTGGAAACTATCATAGACTCCTGGCAGTCAAAATGCGGGTGTCTACAGAACCCCCATTCTGATTGAGGCTTGGACAAGGCGAAAGTCAGAGTAGCTACTAAGTCAATTAAGACCTGGTAGACTTCCGTTCGGGTCGTTTATAGTCCATTAGATTTGCGTGAAGGGCTCGCCAGCCATAAGCTAGAAATCATACCTGAGCTGATGACGATAACTCCGTGGGGAATTGGACCTGTCGCGTAGGTCCTGGGTGCGCCTGTATGTGGGCTCATCCCGTGTTATTCAGGGGAAAATGCCACCTAGGGCCTTCCGCTGGGGAGATGCAGTGGGTTGCCTGTCCCTGTATAAGTCAGATAAAATTTGCATGCAACACGTAGGTAGTAAAATGACTCGCGCTGGGGAAAATGATTTTTTTGAATTTTTGAAAATTTCAAAATGTTTGAAATTTTGAAATTTGAAATTTTTTGAAATTTTGACTCCTAAAGAAAATTAGGAAAGTTCGGGATGGTTATTTCCGTGCTAGTATCGAGACTAGGCTTGTGGCTCGATTCCGTTTAGGATTAGGAAACTATTGTGCAAGGAGAGATATGGAAAGAGGGTTATAGAATTAATACTATAAATACCCCTCCCTTGTCCTTTGATTTCTTCACAACTCCTCCACAGTTCATCCCTTCTTAAAAGAAAGTCTCTTTACTCCTTCCAAGAAGAATAGCCATGGGAATTGACAGATTGACCGTTATGCTACAGGAATGGTCCCGCCGCTTTAGGGATGCTGATAGGGTGGCTCTCAACCAGACGGGTATTACTCAGTTGTACCTGTTTCGTCAGATGCAGGTTGATCGCTATTTTCTAGATGCGTGCTTGTCTTACTGGAATGACATATATCATGTCTTTGCCTTTCCTTGATGAGAAGTTTGCCCTTTACCCAAGGAGCTTGCTGCTGTGGGAGGATGGAACCCGATACTCCGACCTGCTATACCTTATTCAGTTTATGACCCGAGGAGGAAGCTTCGAGAATTTTTGGGGCTTTCTCACAACGAGGTATCCCGTATGATGGAGGGTGATAATATTTCTCTGATCGACTTGGTTGAGAAATTTATGAATCCTCTCAATGTCTGGGTCAGACCGGCTCACAGTCATAGGGCTTTTTCCTTTTGCATGCTCCATGTTTACGCCTTTGAGGGTCACATGGATTTATTGTCTTGTATGGGTAACACCCGCCTCTTGACCGTGGTCGACTTGATGGAGAGGGAGTACAGCCCGGCCTGCCTGATCACGGGTGAAATCATACAAGGCTTAAATAATCGCAAGAGGGATTCATCGGCTCGTCTCACCGGAAGCACCCGTTTGCTGCAAGTAGGTTACTTTGAATTTTATTTTTTTTCAATTTCTCGATTTTTGAATTTTTTTTCGCGATTTTTCCTGCTGTAGTGGGCACTCGATCAAGTCACCCTGGCACTCGATCGAGTGCCCTCGTAAAAAAGCCCCCTGTTCGTGTTCAGGGGTACCACTCGATCGAGTGTCCCAGGCACTCGGTCGAGTGTCCTTAGGCGGACGCCTGTTTCGCCTCGGGAACTCATGTTTTGTTTCCTTTTTCAGATTTGGCTATATGAGAGGCTATCAGTGATAGATCCTCCTCTTGATGCGAGCAACTACCGTCATAACCAGGTGATGACGAGGAGACGGGCCATTGATTTTTCTTTGTCAGATTACCCAGAAGTATTGGGACGAGGTGTTATCCTTCCACGGTGGTCCGTTGATTCGATGGGTAGTGCCGTGGTGGCCCATCTATGTTTGGACTGGCATGGACCCGAGAGACAGGGCTCGCTATCAGGTAATATTGTCCTTCAGGCAGACAGTTCACCTTTATCCGGACCGTATACTAAGGCAGTATGGGTGGACCCAGCGGATCCCCGAAGTTGAAGCAGTTGTAAGTGACCCTACCCAACTGACCGATGTAATGTGCGATAACTGGATGCAAAGATGGTACACCTGGCATACTTGGCCTATTTCCAAAACTCGCCACTCGACCTGGGTTTCAGATTCCTATGTGAAGTGGACTAAAGCAGGTGATGCCAAAGCCCGGGCTGCTCTGAAAGTTGATGAGGCTTTTGACTTGCTGCGAAGGGAGCAAGGCAATGACAACAGGGGCTTCTTCGACGAAGGAGACACTCTGGCTACCCTGGTCCGTCTAATGTTAGGTCATAAGAAGAAGACTAAGACTCAAGATGAAGGGTATAGTGCTAAAGGTGCTCGGGGGAAAGTGAGCCCCCAGAGTGACCTGGAAAGGAGACTAGGCCCAAAACTATCAGTGCAGGACCGACTTGGCCCACGAGATAGGCTACCCGAGCACGTACGGGCTCGACATGGGCCAAAGACCATGGAAGAAGACCCGCCGTCCAAGAAACGGGTTCGTGCTAAGGAGGTTTCCCTCGTGATTCGGGAACGTTCTCCCCCGCCCCAGCGTCCTCGGGTTGCACGCGACCCAAAGGACAAAGGAAAGGAGAAGATGTCTTGATATTAGCCTCCTTTGTTTTATTATTTGAGTATTATTATTATTTTTTTGGGTGTGATTTTTTTGTGGGTGTGCCGTTTTTGGCCTTTTTTTTCCTTTTTTTATAATCCCGAGTTTATCGGTTTTAATAAAAGACATATTAATGAATACCGTTCCCGTCTTTTCGTTTATTGCAGTGGTTGTACCCTTTTGAGGGGTTGCCTACGTATCCACAACTAGCGGAATCAGACCAAACGTAGTTCAGACACGATTTGATTTTTTGCAATTTTCGAAATACATCAAGACTATTAGTTTAAGATGTGCGACAGTAGAATAATTAATTCTAACTTATTGACTTGTCTATAATTTTTTGTAAATTTATAAAAAGACAATTTTTTATAAATTTTTGCAAATGACATTGAGATGGGGGTTTAAGGGTAGTAGCGCTTCAGCTGGTTCAGGTTGGTCGGGTTGACGAATTCGTTCCCGTCCAAATCTGTCAGCATCACTGCTCCTCCTGATAGGACCTTTTTGACTAAGTATGGCCCAGCCCAATTGGGTTTGAATTTCCCCCTTGGGTCAACCGGTAGTAAGGCACGAACCGATTTTAGGACTAAATTCCCCTCTTTGATGTTTCTAGGCCTAACCCTTTTGTTGAAAGCCCGTTGGATCCTCTTTTGATATATTTGGATATTGTTAAGAGCCCGGGACCGCCGTTCGTCCAAAAGAACTAGCGAATCGTATCGGGCTTGGACCCAATCTGCTTCCGGTACTTGGCTTTCAAGTAAAATCCGGAGGGATGACACTTCTAACTCAACCGGCTACAATGATTCCATTCCATATGTCAAATAATATGGTGTTGCTCCGGTCGCGGTACGAATCGACGTCCGATACCCCCAGAGAGCGAAAGGTATTTTGTCGGACCAGTCCCGGTAATTCTCAACCATCTTTTTAAGTATGGTGACAATTGTTTTGTTAGCCGCTTCTACCGCTCTGTTTGTTTGGGGTCGGTAAGGTGAAGATGTATGCCTTTGAATCTTATATTTTGCCAGCAGTGCGGCAGTTTCAGCTTGGAAGTGGGTCCCGTGATCACTGATAAACTCGTGTGGGATCCCGTATCGGCATATGATCTTGTTCTGGATAAATTTGGCCACGTGCTTGGCGTTCAAGACACGGTATGACTCGGCTTCGACCCATTTGGTGAAGTAGTCGATGGCCACCAAAATAAAGCAATGACCTCCCGTCCCGGAAGGGTGCACCTTTCCAATTATATCAATACCCTATCTCGAAAATGGCCATGGTGATGTCATGGTATATATAATAGGGAAGATGGCATATGCTGTACATTAGCGAAGATCTGACAATTATGGCAGTGCTTGACGTATAATTGACAGTCCGTTTCCATGGTATTCCAATAATACCCGAGCCTCATGATTTTTCGGGCTAGCATATGGGCGTTCATATGCGGGCCATTTTCACCGTCGTGTACTTCGGCCATAACCTTTTCGGCCTGTGTTTTGGCGATACACAAGAGAAGAGCCCCATGTGTCGTCTTTTTGTATAATTGCCCGTCGTCTGTGCGAACAAATTGGGTTGCAAACCTTCGCAAGGCTTTCTTGGCCCGGTTTTCAGTTCCCGGGGGATACTCTCCCGTTGCCAAGTAGGTAAGGACTGACTGATACCAAGGCTCCGGGTCGGTTAGCTCGATATCCTGGATGGCGTGTACATGCGCCGGCTCGGACCGCCTTTCGACGCAGATTGGCATGCTGGTTAGGTGCTCCGGGATATTTAGCAGGGACGCTAATTTGGAAAGTGCTTCTGCAAATTGATTTTCCTCCCGGGGTAAGTAGATATATTCTACCTTCTGGAACTGTTTCTCTAGAACCCTTACCCGTGCTTGGTAAGCCACGAGATTGGCGTTCCGAGTTTTCCATTTTTGGAGCGCTTGATTGATGACCAGTGATGAGTCACCATGGACTCAGGGGTTTGTTACCCCTAAATCGGCGGCGGCTTGCAACCCGTGAATCCATGCTTCGTATTCGGCTGCGTTGTTGGTCACGTCAAAGTCCAATTTGATGGATAACAAGGTGTGCTCCCCTCGTGGTGAGATTAAAAGAATTCCGACCCAGAATCCTTGGTAGTTGGATGCCCCATCGAAATACAAATCCCATGTTTCGGTGTCAGTATGGAATATGTCTTCATCAAGAAAGGCCCAAGTATCGGTGTGCCCTTCTTCAGATATTGGGCTATCGGCAAGGAATTCTGCCACTACCAGGCCTTTGATGGCTTTTAATGGTACGAACTTGAGGTCAAACTCAGCTAACGTCAAAGTCCACCTGGACATCCTGCCATTGAGGATGGGCTTCTCGAACAGGTACTTGATAGGATCCATTTTGGATAACACATGTACCTCGTGACTAAGCATGTAATGTCGGAGCTTTTTAGTGGCCCAAACCAGAGCTAGGCACGTTTTCTCGAGCATTGTATACTTACACTCGTATTCCAGGAACTTTTTGCTGATGTAGTAAATAGCCCGTTCTTCCAAGTCGACTGTCTGGGCCAGCATAGCCCCCATGGCTGTCTCGGTCGTTGTTAGGTATAACGACAAAAGTAAGCCGGGTTGAGGTGGCATTAACATCGGCGGTGCAGACAGGATCTCCTTGATTTTATCGAAAGCCGTTTGACATTTGTCGTCCCATAGTACCCTTCTCCGATCTTCAGTTTTTTGAAAATGGGTTCACATACCATGGTTAGTTTTGAAATGAACCGGCTGATATATTGGACTTTTCTGAGAAACCCCCTTATTTCTTTTTCGGTCTTGGGTGGTTGCATCTCGGTGATGGCTTTGATTTTAGCTGGGTCAACCTCGATGCCGCGTTGGCTAACGATATGGCCCAGTAATTTGCCCGATGTTACCCCGAAACTACATTTTTGAGGATTTAGCCTCATGTTGTATTTGCGTAGCCTGGTAAAGAACTTTCTTTGGGCCGTGATGTGCCCACTTCGATCTTTGGACTTGACGATCATATCGTCCACATAAACCTCCACTTCCTTATGCATCATGTCGTGTAATAGGGTGGTGGCGGTTCGTTGATAAGTGGCCCCGGCATTGATAAGCCCAAATGACATGACGGTGTAACAGTAAGTACCCCAAGGTGTAATGAAGGTGGTCTTACTCATATCCTCTTCTGCCATTTTAATCTGATTGTATCCGGCATACCCGTCCATGAATGATAGAAGGGCATGATCGTCCGTGTTATCCACTAGTATATCGATGTGTGGTAACGGAAAATCATCCTTTGGGTTGGCCTTGTTAAGGTCCCGGAAGTCCACACATACCCGCACCTTGCCGTCTTTCTTGGGTACCGGCACGATGTTTGCGACCCAGTCTGGATATTCAGACACTTGTATAAAGCCCGCTTTGAATTGCTTGTCGACTTCTTCTTTGACTTTGAGAGACCATTCGGGCCTCATTCTTCGGAGTTTTTGTTTTACCGGTTTGCACCCATCTTTGATGGGTATCCAGTGTTCAGCTATTTCCTGATCTATTCCCGGCATGTCCTTGTAGGACCATGCGAAAACATCTTTGAACACTTGGAGAAGGTCTGTGAACTTCTTTCTCTCCTCATGATCTAAAGACAGACCCAACTTAAGCATCTGGGGCTCTAAAGTGGTTCCCACATTGATGGACTCGGTTTCTTCGATTACCGGATCTCGGGACTCCCTTTGTTCGAGCTGCTCGATCAGATGCGGAGGTAGAGGTACATGTTCGTAGGGTTTCTCAATGTCATTGCATATAAAATCTTTGAAATTGAGAAAGTTTTGGAAATAAGACAAGTCGTAAGCAGAACGGTTTTCGTTATTATTAATGGTAAATTTTAAGAAAAGCTCAAAAAGAGCGGCCATCTGCTCGTTGGTCAGTGGCGGGATAGGGAGAGGTCTTGGGACAGGCCCCGAGACCTCAGTGGAAGTGGCTAAGGGAAAAGGGGTTACAGACTCGACTCTAGCACCAGACCCTCTAAACTCGAACTCAGACTCTGACTCAGACTCTGACTCAGACTCGGTATCCGGCATGTCTCCCTCGCCGGTGGTCAGCTTGTAGGTCCGTCCTTGGCTGTCAGTCCACTTGATGGTTTTCCTCCAGGCCCTTTTCCCGGTGTCCGCACCCACCTCGGAGATGAGCTTTGTTGGATCGAACCGATCGCTGCGGAGGATCAGATTGACCAAATCATCTTTTGGAGCGGGGACGGCCTTGTCTTCTCCAAATAGGAGCCCCAGCACGGGCTTGGAGTTGTTTTCCCCTTTCTTGGACTCGGTTTGAGTAAGGGTAAATATATCATCGGGGATGAAATTGCATTCCCGAGCCATTTTGGTCTCGGGATATGTGATGGTGGGTTGGTAGAGGCCCACTTGAATAGCTCTGAAAACAGGAGTGACGAAGTAGTCACTTAACTTCGGGCTATAAGGGCCCAAGTAGGTACCCTTGATGATGTTGGTGGCCTTGTGAATACCAGCCCGGACCACGTTTTCCGGGGTTATAGCATACCCCAATTCGAACTGTGATTCACCATTGTTTAGGACCTCAATAATCTTCCCAGCTGGAAGATTTGGCCTCGAGGTAGCTCCCGGTAGATAGCCCAAGTTTTGTAGCATTGTGTCGATGCTAGTGGTGAAGTAAGGCCTGAAGAGATATTCCTCCTCAATCATGCCCACGAAATCGAATCCCCGTGGGTCGGCCCGGCCCGTAGCATTGCAGCTTGCTATAGTAATGGGGGTGGCTTCTAATGTGACGACACCGTCCCGAAGTGGCATCTTGACCTTCCTATGTAAGGTAGAGGACACGGCCTTGACCGCGTGGATCCAAGGCCTTCCGAGTAGAAAGTTGAAGGATGAGGTGACATCAATCACCTGGAACTCCAGTTCTTTTTTGATTGGGCCCATTATGATTTTTAATTTAACGGCTCCGGCTACCAGTTTTGGACTTCCGTCGAAAGCCTGAATAGTTTATGCTATCGGGAGATAGTCGGCATCTGTGATGCCGAGGGCCCTAGCGGTCCTTAGGGGAAGGACATTTACAGCGGACCCATCGTCGATAAGGGTCATTGGGAGGTACTTCCCTCGGCAAATGACCGTGATGTATAGGGCCAGATTATGATTAGGCCCGAACGCCGGTAGATCAGACTCGGAGAAGGTGATGAGTGGGCCTTCTTCCTTGGACTTGCCTTTGAGATAAGGCATAATAGTGGCTACCATTTCAGAGGGGGTAACCTGAGAGTCGACCTTGATTTCATCGAGAGCCTTAGTCAGTGCTTCCCGATGTGCTTGTGAGCTAACTAGTAATTGCCATATGGTTAAGTCAGCTCGAACCCTCTTCAGTTGTTGGACCAGAGCCGTGTCAGTGCTTGGTTCTTCGAGGGTTGGATCCGTCCTGGTAGGTTCAGTGACGGTTGGGGGACTAGGGCGCCCGGCGGTGGCGAGGTGGTTAGTGGCTAAGGCTTTGGACTTAGCCGTTCGGACCTCTTCAAGGGTGATGGGGACAGCTTCCCCTTTGGCTAGGTAAACATCATCCTCGTCATCGAACCATATCCCATTGATTTGTGGGACATAAGGGGAGATAAGGTGTGAGCAGTCGATTACCTCACCGGTGAATATTGCATGGGCGCTGAACGGGTTTTCTTTGTTGCTCGGCTTGTCCCCGGGCAACGGGATTTTCCCGCTTTCAATCAGATCTTGGATCAGATGCTTCAGCTTCCAACATCTTTCTGTGTCATGCCCATTACCTCGGTGACATTGGCAATAAGCTTGGACATTGTAGCTCTTGGGCCTTTTCTCCACTGGAAGTTCGGGAGTCGGGCCTATTGGTTGGATAAGGCCTTTAGAAGATAGCCTTTGTAAGGCGTAGGTATAGGTAGTCCCTATATCCGTGAATACCCGATTTGGTGTATTCTTTTTGGATGAGGTGTCAAGCAGATTTACCTCGTCGAAGATGCTGCGAGTTGCAGCTGCAGGTGTGGGCTTGCTCGCAGATGAGCTTGCCCCTTGATAGCCCTTGGTAGAGACCTTAGTCAGGCTTTCTAACCGTAAGTCGTCCTCGATCCTTGTACCCATTTCAGTTAGGGTAGCAAAATTGGGGATAACCGCATACTAGAGATGAACCCGGTAGGAAGGGAGGAGGTTCTTGACAAAAGCCTCCACTAGTACTTTTTCGCTGGGCTTATCAACCAGCTTCACACTTTCGGCCCGCCATCTCTGCAGATATTTGGTGAACCCTTCTTTGGGCTCCTGGGCCATTACTTCCAGAGTACGCATTGTAGTCTGGATCTCGGTATTATCAGCGTAATTTCGAGCAAATTCGGTCGCCACATCATCCCAAGTTTTATATTTCTTGGAATCGAGCCTGTAGTACCAGGCCTTAGGATGCTTTTCGAGGGAGGAAGGAAATAAGTGCGTAAACATGGTGGACTTCACCCCTTTTACCGCCATAAAATCTTTGAAAGCCCGGATGTGGTGGACCGGGTCCTCAGTACCCTCAAACATTGGAATTCCCGTAAGGTTGAGGTTAGCAGGTAGCTCGTCATTCAAAGGCCAATAGGAACGAGCAATTTCAGTGTGGATCGAGTTGTTTGTTGACAGGTGGACCTGTTCCTCGAGCCTGCGAACGGCGCTGATTAGTTCAGCTATGGGCCCAGTGAGCTCAGATCCAGGAGGAGGAGTTCCCTTCTCCATTGCGCCCACACGAGTGGCGAGTGCCGTTTGATCAGTCTGGATGGTAGTAAGTTGGGCTTCGATCTTGTCTAGGGCATCCTTCAATGCGTCCATTTTGCGTTGATATCTGGTTTCGGGTGTCCTGTCTGTAGGAACACCGCGTAATCAGAAACTAGCCCGAATCCCGGAATAGAAAGTACATCCCGAACAAGACTGAAAAGGGAAATGACTCGGAAAAGACACCTAGACGGGTGACTTGTGAAAGGTGGGCCTTCCTTAGGATTCGGCGGGTGGGCCGAGTCCTGTTCGAAGAAAGGTCCACGTGAGACATCCCCAGACTTTTACACTCGATCGTGTAAACGGGCCCTCCTTTGTAGGAGTATGTCCTACGTAGGTGGGCCTTGCCTTAGTCCAATAAGGCGGACTGGGATAGGGAAGAAACCCACGATGTAAGATCGACAGAGTTTCGACGCTAAAGACTTCGACAACTTATGACATGACCCGACACTGCTAAATACGGGAAGTCCTAAGAAGAGGAAGGTTTTGAAAATGAATTTTTTTCGGAAAGTCCGAGAAAACTCGGGGAAGGGCCCCATTTTTCGAGAAAATCGGAAAGTGCATCGGGCCACAAGTTTTGAAAGTTCGAAAATATTTTCGAGTTTTGAAATAGGCAGCATACCGGCTAGAAATAGGCTATTTTGAGTAAAATCATAAGTCCTAAATTCGGCATACGTCCCAGGTTTTGAAATTGAATATCTTGAAAAAGATGTATTTTTGATGTATTTTTTGAAAAAGTTGACGGTTTTTGAAAACGACACGGAAACCAAGTAGCATGTAGCCAGGCAAGCATTATAACGACGCCATGTATGCTTTACACTAAGTCTCGGTCGGTCTAGATAGGGTCTATACCAGTGCACATAGTCTAGACGTTGATCGGGACGGACTTTCTAAGTCGAGTTGAGCTTAGAACATGCCGCGAAACCCACTCGAATCGACTATGGACACCTTTGACATATCCATATTGGAGTACATCACGATATAGTAGGACGTCGGTCGCGAGTACCGGCCCGGGAAAATATGGGGTTATGCATGAACCGTAAAACTAAAACGCGTATTGTACTAGTCAAACGATTTCTATTCGAGTCTCACCCAGAGGATGCCGATGGTAAGTCACGCATCACTATATCTCCCCAGCGGAGTCATCAAATTGTGGACATGACATAGGTCCACCCCGACGCGGCCACGCGCGGGTTTGGAGAGGCGACTGAATCTCCATATGAGAATGGATGGAATTGAAATTTAAATCGAAGTGGAGTCGCCACCGAAATTTGTGGGAGTTCAGGCCCGTTCGAACCCACTCTATGTTGTAGTGGGCCGTGTACAAAATACGGCCCATTTCCAATGTCAGAGTTTATTAGGCTCGTCCCTTTGCATTGTGATACCGATACCGTCACTACCGGTTATCGTGTATTGAATGACTCTCGTGCGCCAACGGTTTCGGGCATCCAGAAACCAAGGTTCTGAGTAAGGGGTGAGGGTACATGTTGGGAAGCCCACAAAGGACACCCAACCCCGCCCGCACATTGGCGGCCTCTACTAAGATATCGAGTGACTTTATAATACGCGCGTTAGTTGAACGGGGAAAATGCTTATGCAAACATTATTTTCCCTAAACATGCATGAAATTGAAAGGGTTTCTATGTCAATTTAATGCAGCTAAAATCTTAACGTCAAAGTTGTATTTTAGCATGCGGGTTCATTTTGTGCAATAAAATAAACAAAGTAAATCGACAAAAGAACAAACGGTTAGTCACGGTATAACGATATTAACGGTTTGCAAAGATGTAATATGGTATGGAATGACGTAAATAGGATGATGCAAAGTTTTGAAAAGAGTGATGTTTCACGTGATTGATTTGACACGTGTTGACCTAAGTCATAAAAAAGTTTTAACGAGACTCGAATGGCCTTGTAGGACTCACGATATGACGTGATAAAGGGGCCACTCGACCGAGTCATTGAGGGACTCGACCGAGTGGACCTCTAAAAAGGCTTCTGTCCAGATTTTGTGACGTCACTCGACCGAGTTATGGGGGAACTCGACCGAGTGTGCGGCCACTCGGGCGAGTTATTGCGAAACTCGACCGAGTAGTTGTCATGAAAGTATTCTGTCTCGTACTTCGGACCCTACTCGATCGAGTTATTGATCAACTCGACCGAGTACGTTGCCACTCGATCGAGTCATTGCGAGACTCGACCGAGTGGAGGTCGGAAGAGCATTCTGTTCTGGTTTTGGGGTACCACTCGACCGAGTGGGCTAGGCACTCGATCGAGTGCCCCCTGTACGAACTAGGGTTCACTTTGCAATTCTTATTGATTTGAAGTTGCTTTTTTGATTTTGATAATTCGATGAAATTGGCATAAATATTGTATGATTTATGTACAATTTATATTTATGATTCTCGTCATGCCCGATATCCGCTTATTGAAACGGTATCGAATACTAGACCGAAATTTGAAGAAAAAAGGCTATAAGTCGTTTTAAATTAACCAAAGCGATATGAATTTTCTTCCGCGTTTATAGTTTCGTAATTCTAACGAATTAAATGACATCTACGTTAGCTTCAATGAAAAATCGAATTGGTTAAATTATTTGACTAGATCGTTAGATTCGACGTCCAATTATGGAATTGGTATCGAATCTGAAAGATCGACGCTTTGCTTGAATTGAAAGACTTGATTCCCTCGGCCTTTCCGACATCGTAACGAATCCCTAGGGATTATGTGATGTCGGATCCGCGTCAACGGGTTTCGACCCTTATTAAAAGATGTTCGATAATTTTGTATTTTGACGAAATATGCGATTGAATGATAATGATGCGAACGAAAATAAAAATTATTATTTAAGTTGCACTCGTTTCAATAATCAAGTGCTAGGGTGTCAGGATAAGCGACCGGCAACGCTGTGCGCAGTACACTTGTATATTCGGGTTTCCTTATTCCGACATCCTTCGCGCTCGACACAAATCCGCGCGTATTTTAACGTTTTAATACTAGCGATATTAACGATATTAGAATGCGATGATAAAATAAAAAAAAGACAAAAATAAACGAAAAAAAGATGAAGAAGCCGAGAGGGAGAGGAGAAGGGAAGAAGATGGGTTTTGCACCCTCAACCTACATGTTCTGTATGCTCGGACAGGACTCGTAGTGGCAACTTGCACGGGAATATCGAGTATGTAGGCTAAGTTGTGGTGGTTAGGGCTTGATTAGGGTAGAATTAGGGTTGAAATTAAGGTTTTTGAAAAAGTTGTAAATTAGGTTTTTTCAAAAGTCTGAAAAGTTGTGTGCATGGGGATGCTTATATAGGCAAAGCCATGTACACCCGGCTAGGGTTACTCGACCGAGTAACTGCCAACTCGGTCGAGTGACCCAGTGCACCTGCAGTCGGGCCTGACTAAGGGCCCACTCGATCGAGTGGGCTGGGCACTCGATCGAGTGGCTCAGCTGGGTTGCGCAGGTAGATCGCTTTGGACCGTGGATTTGGTATTTGATGGGTTTTGTGTTTGGGCTACACTTTTGAATGTTTGAATGGCTGTTTTTATGTGTTTCGGAAACGGCTTTGACCGGGGTTGACCCAATCGCAAAAAGTCGGTTTTATTTCCGGTGTCGGTTTTGGCCCAAATTAGTCTTGTTTGACTCGGAACGGTCCACCGGGCCTGGATTTGAGGTCAGTTTTGTGAGATTTGTACTCCATAAGGGCTTAAGCCAACAACTAATGGTTTTGAGCCCGTATCCGAGCGCGTAGAAACACGTTAGCGTCCGATCATCATCGGGTGTTTTTTGGAAACTACCATAGACACCTGGCAGTCAAAATGCGGGTGTCTACAACGCTCAATGGAGGATGTGCTTTCATCCTCCAAAAGGATACGATGAGAGCATAAAGCAGGACTAATACCACGAATATCATCAATAGTGTACCCAATGACTTCTTTATATTTTCTCAAAACTTCCAACAAGTAATGAACTTGATGGTCATTAAGTGCACTATTGATGATAACGGGATAAGACTCATTAGGGCCTAATAAAGCATATTTAAGAGATGAGGGAAGAGGTTTCAACTCCACTTGAGGAGGCGTAGATCTCTCCTCATATAGCCCTTCCTTGGCCAAGCTTTCTAAGGACCTTGTGGTGCATTGCTTCAAAATTGAGTCCATATCTAGAGCATACTCCGTTGCATCCATTTCCGGATTCTCAACAATAGACTCCTAAAAAGTATAGTGGTCATCTTGTCCCACGAAAGACTCCTCAAGCAAGTGTACTTGATAACATGATCCGACAACCGAAGGCTCTTTCGTAGCTTTCTGAAGAGAAAACTCCATCTTGTCATCCCTCACTTGAAGTGAGAGCTTACTATTCTTGACATCAATGAGAGCACCCCCGGAGGTTAGGCATGGGCGATCAAGTATAATGGGAATCTTGGTGTCTTCGGGGATGTCCATGATGTAGAAACCATACGGGATGATTAAGTTCCCGACTTTGGCAAATCCTCGGCTACCCCCATTGGATATTTAACGGAACGATCCGCTAAATGAAGTGATACTTTTGTGGAAGTTAGCTCAAAACCTTCAAGCTTGTTAAAGATGGATAAAGGCATAAGACTCACACTTGCCCCTAAATCACAAAAGGCCTTCTTGATGTTAATAGAACCGATCGAGCAAGGAAGGGAAAAGCTTCCGGGGTCTTCTAATCTTGGTGGTAGCTTGTTCAAGAGAATGACACTACACTCCTTTGAAAGGCTTACGACAATTGCTCACCATGTGCTTTCTTGGAAATGATATCCTTCAAAATTTACCATAGGAGGTAATGTCTCTAATAACCTCAAGGAAAGGAATGAAGTGTGATGTGTATACCTTTCATCATATCCAAGAACTTGCCATACTTTTGCTCAAGTCTGATCCTCGCTAACCTTTGAGGAAATGGTATTGGTGACACATATGCTTTAACTTCATTAGTCACTCTTGGAATTTCCTTTGCAAGATGATCTTCAACAATAGATGGTTTATCAACAACCACCTCACTTAGACCCTCTTTGTCACCATTTACCTCCTCAATTTCTTCATCCACAACATTAGTCTTCCTCTTCTTGCTAATCACAACTTCATCCAATATGCACTCATTCCTTAATTGAATAGCATTCATGTCGCCTTTACCTTTAGGGTTTGCTTTAATGCCGCCCGGAAATGTTCCCCTCGACACGGTCAACTCATTAACTTGATTTGCGAGTTGTTGGATTTGATGATCGGTAATTCTTTGGGCATTTTGGACTTGATTCTTCAATTGAGAAATTGAGGACGTAGTCTCTTCATGGCGTTGGTCTTGGCATTGAATGAAATTATTTTGGGTGCTCATCATTTGTTCCATAAGTATTTCCAAATTGGACTTTGGGGTTGGAACTTGTTGTTGTGCAAGTTGTTGTTGGACTTGTGGTATAGGGGTATTGATGGGTGACAGTGTTTGGTATGGAACTCAGAGTTAGTTTTGGAGAGGGGTTTGGAATGGAGTGGTGTTGAATGTTGGCCTTTCTTGGAAATTTCTAGCTTGGAAACCCGATGTATTGTGCTTGAAAATTAAATCCTTGGTTCGGCTTTTGGAAGTTTTGGTTGAATGGAGTCTTTTGTTGACTGAGTGGTGTTTGAAAATTCTTGTTCCCATAAGATAGGAACGCTCTTTGCCCGGGTGATATTGATTGTTGTGAAATGCTTGTCTTGCATTAGATTCCCATATACCATTGGCTTGCTCAATGGTAGTGAAAACACAACACTCCGCGGCATCATGACTTGGGCTCCCACATAATTCAGATGAGAACTCATTGGTCTCTTTAGAAGAACTTGACCCTCCTTTGAACTGAGAAAGTTGCTTTGTCAAATTGTCAATCTTTGCATTAAGAGCATTCAAGGTTTCACTATTATCTTGCTTCTTCAACTTTCTTCTATCACCACCCCAATGATGATTGTTAGAGGTCATCTTCTCAATGTATCCCATAGCCGCGTTATGATGCACTAGATCAATGGCACCACCGGCCGCCGCATCCAACCCCACTTGATATTTGGGACGCACACCATTGTAGAAGGTAAGGACAACAACATGAGCAGCTATGCCATGATGAGGGCATTGTCTTAGTAATTCCTTAAACCTTTCACATGCATCATAAAGAGATGCATGGTCTTCTTGGGCAAAGTTGGTTATATCATTTCGGTACTTCGCCGTCTTGCCGGGTGGAAAGAACTTCAATAAGAAAGTCTTGGTCAATTTGTTCCAAGTATCAAAGCTTTTGGGCAGTTGGCTTCTTAGACACTCTTTAGCTCGTCCCGTCAATGAATAAGGGAAAACCTCAAGCGAATAGCTTCATCCGAGGCTCCATTAATATGCTCATTAGGATTGTCGCAAACTTCCAAGAATACATTAATATGCTCATTAGGATTGTCAAGAGGTAACCCGAAGATTTGATTTTGTTGGACGAATTGGATTAGAGTAGTCTTGATCTCGAAATTATTTGCTTCAATAGAGGGCCTCGTAATACTTGATTGTGACACCACTTGGGGCGTCGATTCCTCTCGTATAGAAGCCGTAATAGGAGGTGGAGAAGGTGGTCTATCAGAATTAACTTCTTCCTCGGACTCGGAATTAATAGGAGGTGAAGGTGGTTGCCCTTGATTTCTCCTTCTTTCGGCGTTGTATCGTCTTGTCGTGGCTTTAGTCTCGGGATTCAATAAATGAATTGGTTAGAACCCAAGAATCCCCCTACTCATGCAAAAACAATACAAATACCAGAAAGGAGAAGTTAGATCATGGGCAAAGGCACACTGGAGTGTGCAAAGTAACCAATGACTTAGTCTAAATGTAAGAATACAAACTACTAGTACCGCTAACACTTCCCAGCAACGGCGCCAAAAACTTGTTGGGATTTTAAATACATCGCAAGCGCACGATGTAATTGTAGCACAATAGAGGGTCGGTCCACAAGGAGCAAAGTGATGCCTAGTCGTGTTTATCCTAAATATTTATCTAAGTCGATGAAAGGTAGGAATGGTGAACTATAGCTACGATAAAGAACGATAAACTAAAGAGAGAATTAAAACTAAAAGAAAATAGAAAAATAAAGATGAAACAGACGAATGCTAAAACTGACAGTTACTCGAATAGAGAAAAGCCTAGGGCCCGCCTTAACCTCGGATATACCGTAATCGTGAGTAAGAATACCCAGCATCGAATTGCTAGGGACGATAGGAAGAGTGGAACGCCTCTAAGGGTCGGCTACCTCCCTCCCGGGTTCGTAATCCGACTAAGCTAAAACGGATCACCTCCCTCCCGGGTTCGTGAGTTGATTCATTAGGTCCGCGTCTAATCTCGGTCCTTTCTCCCCCCTTTCCCAAGGCAAAGAGTCTAAAACGAAAGTTGGGATACCCTACCAAGTTCTCACTCTCGTGTTCAACTAAGTGGGGTAAGGCAAGCCCAAGAGCAAGATTTACTACCTAGACCGAACTGACTCCCGTCGGTGGACAAGTGTCAAGGGTTCAAACACAACCCAAAAGACAAGTTAGTCCACAAGGCCCAAACTATCTAATTCCCATCAATCCCTAACAACGCAACAATGGCATTCAAACACACAATCTAGGCATATCGGGGCCAAATTGTACCCTGGCGGGAGGCTACTCACTAATCATGGCTAAACTAGGAAAATTAAGAATAAAGGTGAAATATTTAACTATAAACATTTCTTGTAGTTGATTTTAATACTAATTATGCAAAAGTGGTCAATGTGATGAATTCTAATTGGATGAAGAAAGCATACAAGGAAACAAACATAATGGAGGAATTGAATCAATGGAAAACTAAGTAAACAAACAGCAATATAAAAACTAAGGAGAAGAGAAAATAACAAAGAAGAACTAAATTGAAATAGAGATTACAGTTTACCCACTAACAAAGATGGAGAGACAAGGAAGAAGAATGATAAAAGAAAATTAAACAAAGCTTGAATCTTGAACAAAAGAGATGAAGATCTTCCACATACAAGGTTTCTCTCACTAGAAAACCCAAGAAATAAAAATGTAGATTTAGAAAATGATTAAACTTTGAGGCAAAATAAGAACTAGGCTATTTATATGTCATCATTAGGTTACACAAAATCGGGTTGAAAAACGGAGAAAATGTGAATCTGGAGATGTGCACGGTGCTTGGGTTGCGCACGGTGGTGCGTTCCCTGTCGGACTTACGCACGGTCCGCCGTGCGCAACTCGCTTCTTCTATATTTTCTTGTTTTCGACCCTCCAACGTGCTTGCTTGGGCTTGAGCTCGGTCCATGAGTCCTCTTTTGCTCGGGCATGCTCGGGTTTCACCACTTTCGACACGGAAACGACTAAAAACAAAGGGAAAACACAAAAATCCATGTAACACTAAGGATAGACGAGATAAGCTAAAAATGCCTAGGAAAATGCGATAAATCGAGGCTAAATAAACGTCTAGTAGGCATAGAAATGCGATCAATAATGAAGTTATCAGGTACTCCGCAATACTGTATGAAATACGTTAAAGTAGAATTAATATTGCTTAGCATATATGAGTAACATTTAGTCTCCCTTTTGACGGAACTATTGGTCGTATCCTTATGATGGGGCAAGTAACAACCATTTAGTTAGGTAAGGACCAAACATTGACATTTTTCATGTGGTTTGCTTTTGTCTTTTCTACTTAAAATGAGTATTATTCGACCCATCATAATAATACGACGGATAATTTAGTCACAAATAATGTGTATGAGTAATAATGTCCGAAGTACTTAATAAAATTTGGTAAAATTTGACTAATAATGACAATTTGGTAAAATTCTCAAAAAGGAAGGGACAAGCTTGTCCTACATATAAATTACGCAACACTTGATTACGCGACACTTGAGTTGTCCCTTCCCTCTTTTTATATAGTCATTACTAGTTTTTTTGCCCGACGACGCTCGGGCTACGACATCTAAATTTTTTTAAATGTCTTTTATCATTGTTGGTGTATATGTACTGACTTAACTTTCATTCGATGTCTCTCTAATTATGATCAAACGTGTAGTTATTATTTTCATGAATGTACTTTATTTGTTATGCAAATAGATGAAACGATTTATGATAATAGATTAAAGAACGCACAATTATTTTCAATTACGGAAGAATTAGCATATTACTCCATACTTGACTCTACCAACGAAAACAAACTCAAATTAATGTTTATATTTGTGTAACTTTTATTGATATATCGGTATATTTGTATTGTATAAAGAAAAATTAGACAATGTATATGGCGTAAAATATGCATACATACTCCGTATAATAGCAAATAAACAATTACTTTGAACGGAGAATATACGATATATAACGCAATGACTCTTATACTTCGTATATGAAGGTTAATTTAAACCAAAGTAGGTCTACTGAGAGACGGTCTCTCATAAAGTTTATTGAAAGACTAATTACAAATGAAGGTAATAGTGGTACCAAACATAATAGAAATATGTACAATTAATATAAAAGAATATAGAAATGTAAAAGGGGTACGCTTTGTTATAAAAACAGATACGGAGTACAAAGACAAAGTTGTTATTTATAGGTACATCCAATAATAAAATAGGTACGAATAAGACATAAAGTGATACTGAAAAGTAACAATCTCTTCCCAGATTTTGTGTTTAAACCAATACTCCATGTAATCGTAAATGTCATAATTTATTAGCTGAGACAGGGTACTTGTATAATAGATCCCATGTTGGCTATAATTTAGTAATTTACCCTAAGTATTACTCCCTCTATCTCAGTTATTTGTTGTTCTTTTATATTATTTATGAGAAATGTTTTAATCAAAGGAAAACAAATGACCGCTGAAATAGTACCTAATACCTACCCCGTACATAATATAGAACTAATAAGGTAAGGGCATGCATATATAAATTCTTCAAAAGTCAAAGGACATATTTGTCCAAATATTAAGTTACGCAAATTTTGGGTTTAATCTCTCTCTTTTTATATAGATTATTAGCCTAGATGTCCGGCGATGCTCGAGCATTGTTGACATTCCGGTATCCGTCAATATAGATAAGATATGTTGTCTCAAAAGGTACAAATCATTATTTTTACATATTTGTTAGGACTTTTATATCTCCATTAGGCGAAAACTAACTAATTTTATGTAGATGATAGATTCAAGTAAATCGGTGTATTATAAATGAATGGGAGGTACGACCTTAGTTCTTTGCCCGATGATGCTAAGGCTACAACATCAATTATTTTTTTCAAAGCAAATTTTTTTAAGGTGAATGTCTTCTAACGTTGTTGGTGTATGTACCGATAAACGTGTAGTTATTATTTTCATGGATGTGTACTTTTTTTGCTATATCCAGATAGATAAAACGATTTAACTTAGTATTTATACTTTATTAACGAAACTAAAGCAATACTGTATTCATATATTTGTGTAACTTCTATTGAAAATGAGTATATTTGTATCAGAAAAGAAACTTGATATGTGTGTTTTGTAGTGTTTATTTCGCGTGTTTGGTCCCACTTTCTTTGGAGAAATCGCTCTTTAGGGCGGTTTCAAGGCTACTTACGCTTCTTCTAGCATGTTTTAGGTTCCTAATGCTCATCATGGAGAAGTGGAACGATTCCGTCTAGTTTCCGATGCATATGGAGCCAATGAAGAGAAGCGACGATGATTCGGTGACTTAGACTCGATCCTGAGTCCCTTGGAGCCCATTTGAGAATATCCCGAGCACCGAGCATCGATAATAATCCTAAAAAGAGCAGGTAGGGGCCTACATGACCGTGTCAGAAGCCTACATGATCGTGTCTGAAGCCTACATGGTCGGGAAGCAAAGACGAGAAGAGGCTAGCTACAGCAGATCGGTCAAGGCCGTGACCACAACCATCACGGCCGGGACGGGGCCCCATCACGGCCGGGAAGCCTACATCACGGCCGATACGGCCCTGTTTCCTCCCCCGCTTCGACGCTTCGCCTCCCTCATTTGTAGAACCCTATAAATATATACCCCCCTCTTGTATTGTTTGAAGCATGAAACCCTAGATAGAAAACCTTCATCCTTAGCTTAGTTTCTCCTTAATTTTTCCTTAATCTTTCTTTAATCTTAGCTTAATCTTAGCTAGTTACTCTTGTATTATTGGAATTCTTGAAGAATCTACCAATCTTGACAACATTGATGGATGTTTTGGGTTTTCTTATATACAAGTTTCAATCTTTTCATTCGTCTTCTAATTTGGTATAATCATTCTTCTCTCTTTTCTCTTAATCTTTCATAGTTAGTAAAGTTTCCATCTTTATCTTTTGTTTATTGTTCATCCTTGTTTGTTCTTCATTATGAATGTTTTTGTTCTTATGTTGGTTTCTCAAGTTTGTGTTAGTTTCAACTTAATCATGTGTGAGTAGATTCTTGTGGGGTTAGTAGGGGAATTAGATGTTAATCTTGAGTGATTAGGGTTGATTGTGGGTAAAGGTTGAATCTTTGTTGCTAACCTCTTGTTATGCATGTTATGTGTTTGATGAAATGCTTGTTAGAGTAGTAGTGGCCAATGCTTCTCTTGTTTGTTTATTCCTTCTTGTTGTATGCATAATTGGTGGTTGAATTATCTCGTTTTGGGTAACATCTTGCATGACTTTTCGGGTTTGTTCTTGTCGCGAGAGCGCGGACTTACCTTAGGGACTAGATGAAACCTACACCCTCGATTTCCCCGTTAGCCTAATACATCTATGAACCCGACCTAACCCTACTCTTTTCCTTATTGATTTCTTCATCTTCTTAGCTATTATTCCTCTAATTTGTTGTTTGAATTTACTTCTAGTTCATTCATTTAGTTTATGTCATCTTTAGTTTCTTCATAATCATAGTTTCTTCTTTTTCATTGTCTTAGTTTGTTTAGTTTGCCTTCTAGTCTAGTAATCATTGTAGTCATTCATTTATCAACATTTATCTCCCTTTGTTTCCATGTGACTTAGTCTAGTTCTTAGGTGAACCTTAGTCTAAACCCCTTTTCCGTGCTTGTGGTTCGAACCGACTTACCCTAGCTACCTTGTTAGGTTTCGTTGGTTTTACTTGGTGTCGGGATCCACGAAAAATCCCACCATCAATTTGGCGCCATTGTCGGGGTCGGTGTTTGTTTAGACTTTGTTTGCTTATTTTCTTGACTTAGTTACCGTTTTTGTGTGTTTTTCTTTCCTTCTCTTTTGTTGTGTGCGTTTATTGTCTCTATCTAGTGCCCATAAAGCACTAGGTGTTCTCACGTTTGTTCCAAGTGTGCAGTGATTCCTAGGAGGGGAGACGACTTCTTCCTCTTCAATCCAGAGCCGGAAAGACTCTTTAGAGCCTTTCGCCAACGGACAATTGCTCGAGTTAGGAATTCTCAACCCGATACTAGCACCAACATTGAGGAGCAAGCTCAAGGACTTGACTTAAACGAAGCATCTCAAGAGACCACCGAAGGTACCTTCTTGAATCCCTTTGGTACATTATTCGAATCACCTCCTACATCTCCTTCAACATCTTAATCAAGTTCTACACCATCATCTCCCTTACATCCAAATATGCCTAAGTTCTCATCACACTCTACTTTCATCGAGGATATCTTGCCGGGACCGAACACTCTACCGGCCGCTTATGCCGGAAATTTCGTGGCCAAGACACAGTTTATTCAACTAATAGAGCGAAATCAATTTAGTGGTTTGCCTACCGAAGACCCGCACCAACATATGGAGACTTTCTCCGATTATTGTGATGCTATTTCTCAACCCGGGATTACTCAAGATCAAATTTGATGGGTTCTTTTCCCGTTTTCTCTTATTGGAAAAGTTAAGCAATGGTTTCAGAGTCTCGATAAGGCGGCCATGGAATTGATACACGGAAGAAGCTTGCATTAGCCTTTTACCAAAAGTTCTACCCTCCCGAGAAGACAAACTTGCTAAGAGCCTCCATCACCGGTTTTCAACAACGGGATGAGGAGAGTCTCTATGAATCGTGGGAAAGGTTTAAGGCCTTGGTCCGTTCTTGCCCCCGTCATGGGTTGTCCCAATGGTTTCTTGTCCAACAATTTTGGAATGGTTTATATGAAGATTCTAGGGCTATACTCAACACGGCTTCCAATGGAAGGTTTACCGAGGTCGAGGATGACCAAACTTGGGCTAGGATTGACGAAATGGCGGTCCACAATTCCCAATATAGTAGGCCTAGGAAGGCGAATAGAGGGGGAAAGCATGAGCTTGATGCAATCACACAACTTAGTGCCGATCTTGGGGCTCAATTGAAGACTCATATGGATGCTATCGATAAGAAGCTTCAATGTCACTTAATTCAAACTCAAGGCACAAGTTCCTCCAACCAACAAACAATCCATCAAGTTAATGCTATGGGAGTGGTTTCTCCAACTTCTTATTATGGGATATGTGAAATTTGTGGGACATATGGGCATGAGCCTCAACATTATCGAAGTTGCATTGAGCAAGTTAATGCTTTTCAAGCATACAAACAAGGAGCCCCATACTCCCCTTACAAGGCTCAAAATGTGCAAAATCCTCATATGTTCCAAGCTTCTCAACAAGCTCAACAACAAAACCGTCCACAATACGTTGCTCCTCCCTTAAGGGACAATCAAGGCTACCAAGGTTACCAAGGCAATCAAAGGCCTTTTAACAACTTCCAACAACAAAATGCTTATCAAAACCATGGTGCCTTCAACAATCAACAAGGTTCTAACAACCAAGGCTTCAATAATCAAGGTTAACATGGTTTCCAAGGAAACCAACACTCTCAAGGGTTCCAAAACAACAATCAAGGTTACCAAAATCACAATCATGGTAACTTTCAAGGCCTAAATCAAGGCAATTCTCAAGGGTTCCAAGGGAACTTTCAAAATCAACAAGGGTTCCAAAATGTTCAACAAGAGAACAAGCCAAGGATCCGATCTCTAACTCATGACTATGGTTTTCCCCTAGCTATCACTTACTCCACACAACCGACAATCCCCAACACCCGACTTTGATATGCAAAAGATGATGTTGGGCATGCAAAGGAGTAATCAAGAGATGCAAAGAAACCAAATGGAGATGCAAAGAATCAACAAGAGTTTTACACTCAAATTCAAAAGGACAACAAGGAAATAAATACTCACGTGAAGATGCTTGAAAGCCAACTAGCTCAAGTTGCCTCGGGTAGTTCATCTAGGCAAAAAGGCCAACTACCTCCTCAAGGCGTACCATCCAAAATTGAAACCGTGAATGCTATCACTTTGAGGAGTGGTGCATCCTATGATTCTCCCTTGTTTCCTAATGAACAAGAAGCTATGAAAGAGGTGGAAGCTCCAACCCACGACTATGAAGAATTAGGGAATCATATGGAAGAGCAAGTCTTATGGGAGGTTGAAAAATCGATTGAAGATAACCTATCTTCACCCAATGAAGAAATCAAAACAAAGGAAAAGGAGGTGTCAAGTGAAAAATCCAAGCCCAAAGAAGTTAATCCCATCAAGGCAATTGAAGACTAAGGCGGATGTTCAATTTGAAAAATTCCTCGATCTTGTGAAAATGTTAGATGTGAACATCCCCTTCACCGAGTTGATTACCCAAGTCCCGGCTTATGGGAAGTTTATGAGAGAAATCTTGGCAAGTAAGCGATTCTTAGACAAGGTAGAGACCATAGCATTTACAAGAGAAGTGAGTGATCTTATTCAAGGCTCTACTCTACCTAAGCTAAAGAATCCGGGTAGTTTCTCAATCTCATGCACCATCGGGAATGTGAAGATCGAAAGGGCGTTATGTGATTTAGAGGCGAGTGTAAGTATCCTCCCTTATTCTATTTGTGAGCAACTTGGTATGAAAGAACGCAAGTATACCTCGATTACACTCCAAATGGCAGATCGCTCACTTAATCGACCATTGGGAATGTTTGAGGATGTGCCGTTAAGGATCGGGAAGTTCTTCATTTCGGTTGACTTCCTTGTGCTCGATATGCCCGAGGATGCAAGCACCCCTATTATTCTCGAACGACCATTTCTACACACCGTCGGTGCATTAATCGAGTCAAGAAGGGTAGGATCACTTTTGAGTTTGGTGACGAGAAGCTTGCTTTTGACCTTCGAGGCACTACTTCACTGACAAATGAAGAGTCATGTCAAATGATCCATGCCTTTGAAGACATTGAGTTTGGGAATGAATTGGGTGAAAGCTTGGAGGTTGCCAACAACTTGAGCGAAAATGGTGTAAGTGTAATTTCCTTGTGTAATAATTTGAATGCTTGTGATAAGCTTAATTGTGATAAGCTAGAGAGTAGCTCGGAGATGAGTGAACTCACTTGCTTGAGTTTCAAATCTCCCCTTATTGATAATGTGCAAAATGAAGATGCTTTGGAGCTTGGGGTGGATGAATACCCTTGTCATGTTGACATGGAAAGGCTTGTTTGTAAGAGGAAGGTTGAGCCTCCATTGATGTTCCATGAAAAGAAATGGAAGTTTGGTTATATCCCGAAAGATTGCAAGTACAAGTTCAAGCCATTGAACATAGTGGATCGGGATGCCCCGGGGACGTCAAGGCAAGGTTATGAAGAACCTTGGAGTATATGTTGGTGTTCTACATGCTTTAATGAAGATTGCTCAAGAGCCTTCGACTTGTTGCTTCGTGCCCTTGAAGGATATGGAATTGTGTGCCATGTTGTTGATAAAGAATGAAAATCCATCACAAGCCTTGGTTTGACGGAGTTCCTCAAGAACCGTCATGTTGTATATTCCTCTTTCCTCTTCTTTTGAGTTTTTATGTTTGTATTTGTGTGATTTTGTTGGTTTGTCTCTAGATTTTGTTTGTTTTGTGGAATTCTTGTCATTTGGAATTTTCTTGAGTGATGTGAGAGAGGGATTTTTTATTGTGGTTATTGAGTTTGGTTGATAGGTTGGAAGTGAAGATGAAGATTTAGAAGGGGTTATTGGTGATAGAAGCTTCGAAACTTGGGCGAGGAAGTCGGTTTTTGAGCTTATTGTAAGCTTTTGGGGACGGGAATTTGATCCCGTAGTTGGTAATGTTCTTAGGGTGGAAGACTTGGGATGATGAAGATCTAGGGGAGTGACATGGCCATGTCACTAGAAACATGGTCATGTAGCTACATGGCCATGTCGGGTTGGACATGGTAGGGTTGATAATGTGCACAAATTGACAAGCTGCTGTCTTGCAACATGGCCATGTTGAGGGCGACATGGCCGTGAGGCGTCATGGCCATGTCGGGGTCGTCACGGCCGTGATGATCTGTACAGGAAAAAGACAGCATACTGACTTCAATCCCGACCATGTTACCTCCCTCCTGCCCGTGACAAGTCCCGACCGTGAGGGGTGCTGCCTGCCACCTATTCGCTTCTTCTTCCTCATTCAAGCCTACCCACCACTTTAAACCCCCACTCAACCTCCTTACTCACATTTACTTCTATCATTACATCCTTATACTTCACTTATACTTCTTCATCTTATCTTCTCTTCACTAAACTCCGAGTTTACCCTTAAACCCCAACCTCATTTCAACAATGCAAGCTCGATGCTCCAACCATGAGACTACATTTATGAAGAGGAGGAATATCGATGACAAAGACAAGCAAGGTACTAAGAAAGATCATTGAGACGATGGAGTTAGTTGAGTTGCTAACCATTTGGTAAGGCGACTCTCATTTCTTTTCCATCTTTTATTGCTTGCTCTTTGTATGTTCCCCTTCCTTTTATGCTTTTGGTGTTATGGCGGCCCTCGGGGCCTTTTTGGTTATTGCTCCCGATTCTTGATGACGTGACTACATCGAGAATCCATTGAAAATCCAAATTGACAAGTTCTTTTTCACTTTTTCTTCATTTATATTTCATTTTGGTAGAATTTAGTCAAAATCGGGCGGAATCGAGGCTAGGTGACTTGATTACACCTAGGCCTCCCCTCCCATTTCCTTTTATTTTCTTCTTTTTATTTCTTCCCCCATCCATATCTTTTCTCGTCTCGGGTCTAGGTGACGTGATTACACCTAGGCCCGACACATTCAACCATTTCTTCACTTTCATTTTGGTTTTTAGTTTTATTCTTCCTTTTTTTCCCCTTTTTAGTGTCTTTCACACACTATCAATTGAGTATGAGGACATTGCTCGGTTTAAGTGTGGGGGAGAGATATCTCAGTTTAGTTTATTTTTATTTTCGTAGTTTTTCGAAAAATCTTAAAGATTCCTAAAATTTGAAAAATTTCATAAAAACCCAAAAGATTTTCTTTTGTGTCTTTTTCTTTTGTATCTTTGTGTCGTATATTTGTTGTTTTGTGTGTGTTTTGCCTCCCGATTTCCTTGTAGGTTGCGTGATCGTCGATAAGTTTCAGAAAGCTCTTGACATCCGGTAATATCCTTCCACCTCTTACTCCTTTTTCCATTTCGGTCTTTGGAGGAGATTTTGTGGTGATGTATGCTCGGGTGGAGCTTTTTTGAGTTTGTGGATTGATGTGGTTGCTTTTTTGGAAGTTTCGGGGTGCTGCTTGTTTATTTCTTTGTGTGTTTGTTTTGTTTCATTTTGTTGCTTTGTTTTGTATAGTTTGTGTGTCTAGTGTAGAAAATGTTTTCGAAAACCCGGTTTTGAGGTTAGTGCGCAAGTGTCTACTTTCCCTTTTTAGTGATATAAATCGATTTTTGGACTTTAGTCTAGTAGAATGACTTTAAATCAATAATTTCGTTGGTTCTTTACCTTGTGTCCACCTAGTCTACTAGGGATTTACTTCGGGATTTGCATTTTGACCACCTTGACCACCCACAGAGTGAAAAGGCCTTATTTTCCGAGTCCCGTCCTCTTAGGTGACCATGTTCGAAATTGTCTGATTAGTCCAAGTTTCCCCCTTTTTATGAGTTTGGAGGGAAGCGCGCCCCCGACATACCCATTTCCCTACCTTCTACACATATTTCACAAATAAGTTGCATTTTATCGAGGTCTCTACACTTACTTGGTTGTAATGATTCCCTACAATACAAAATTTAGCCAAAAGGGAAAACCAAGGCAAAAAGAAAAAAAAGAAAAAAAAAAGGCACAACAAATCAAAAAGGAAATACAAAAAGGAAAAAAAATGGCATAACGAATCAAAAGCAAAGCACGAAAGAAGAAAAATACCAAGAAAATCATTTCACAAAAAAAAATCTTACCCCTCAAAAATAAACCTTCTACCGATTGTTATCGTGAAGAGCCTACCAAAGAACCGAGTCCCTAGGAAGGATGATAGTGATAATGGTCGGTGTTCCCTCAATTTGCAAACATATCCACCTTTTTACTTGGACTAGTTAGGCTATTTTTGAACATGGGACGACCCTCTTGGCTCATCGCTAAAGGAGGCGGGGTTTCACTTTACCTACAGTGTTGACTAACTCCGTGGTTCATCCTTTTTCCATCTCGCCTATCATCCCGTAGTGCGTTCTTAGAACATTAGGAGGACCTAGGTAAGTTATCAACGTTTTTATTGCTTTGTTGTCATACTATTAGGATTTTGTTCATATCAGTTTGTGTTATTAGCTTGGGAACGTTGTCACTTGCCTTGAGTCCTTAACCGGTGTTTCTTCCATCGCTTTGTTGAGGGAAGCGGTATTTATTTTTCTTCTTGGATGCAACCGATTGTTTGTTTGTTTGTTTTTATGTGTGTTTTCGTGTTTGGTTGTACCCACAGTTTTGTCGCAAGCCCTCACTTGCCATGTGGAGAGTCCTTTTCCTCTAAGTGTTCTCGCGTGAGTTGAAAGGGCGTAGGGTGCGCTAATACCCGCTCGACTAGTAGTCTAATTTTTCTTAGTTAGTTAGTTAGTTAGTTCGTGCTTACTCGAGGGCGAGTAGGGGTTAAGTGTGGGGGAGTTGATATGTGTGTTTTGTAGTGTTTATTTCGCATGTTTGGTCCCACTTTCTTTGGAGAAATCGCTCTTTAGGGCGGTTTTGAGGATACTTACGCTTCTTCTAGCATGTTTTAGGTTCCTAATGCTCATCTTGGAGAAGTGGAACGATTCCGTCTCATTTCCGATGCATATGGAGCCAATGAAGAGAAGCGACGATGATTCGGTGACTTAGACTCGATCCCGAGTCCCTTGGAGCCCATTTGAGAAAATTCTGAGCACTGAGCATCGATAAGAAGCCTAGAAAGAGCAAGTAGGGACCTACATGACCGTGTCAGAAGCCTACATGACCGTGTCTGAAGCCTACATGGTCGGGAAGCAAAGACGAGAAGAAGCAACCTACAGCAGGCCGGTCAAGGCCATGACCACCACCATCATGGCCGGGACGGGGCCCCATCACGGCCGGAAAGCCTACATCATGGCCGGGACGGCCCTGTTTCCTCCCGCGCTTCGACGCTTCGCCTCCCTCGTTTGTAGAACCCTATAAATACCCCCCTTTTGTATTGTTTGAAGCATGAAACCCTATATAGAAAACCTTCATCCTTAGCTTAGTTTCTCCTTAATTTTTTCTTAATCTTTCTTTAATCTTAGCTTAATCTTTGCTAGTTACTCTTGTATTATTGGAATTCTTGAAGAATTTACCAATCTTGACAACATTGGTGGATGTTTTGGGTTTTCTTATATACAAGTTTCAATCTTTTCATTCTTCTTCTAGTTTGGTATAATCATTCTTCTCTCTTTTCTCTTAATCTTTCATAGTTAGTAAAGTCTCCATCTTTATCTTTTGTTTATTGTTCATCCTTGTTTGTTCTTCATTATGAATGTTTTTGTTCTTATGTTGGTTTCTCAAGTTTGTGTTAGTTTCAACTTAATCATGTGTGAGTAGATTCTTGTGGGGTTAAATGTTAATCTTGGGTGATTAGGGTTGATTGTGGGTAAATGTTGAATATTTGTTGCTAACCTCTTGTTATGCATGCTATGTGTTTGATGAAATGCTTGTTAGAGTAGTAGTGGCCAATGCTTCTCTTGCTTGTTTCTTCCTTCTTTTTGTATGCATAATTGGTGGTTGAATTCTCTCGTTTTGGGTAACATCTTGCATGAGTTTTCGGGTTTGTTCTTGTCACGAGAGCGTGGACTTACCTTAGGGACTAGATGAAACCTACACCCTCGATTTCCCCGTTAGCCTAATACATCTATGAACCCGACCTAACCCTACTCTTTTCCTTATTGATTTCTTCATCTTCTTAGCTATTATTCCTCTAGTTTGTTGTTTGACTTTAGTTCTAGTTCATTTGTTTAGTTTATGTCATCTTTAGTTCCTTCATAATCATAGTTTCTTCTTTTTCATTGTCTTATTTTGTTTAGTTTGCCTTCTAGTCTAGTAATCATTGTAGTCATTCATTTATCTACTTTACTCTACCCTTGTTTCCTTGCGACTTAGTCTAGTTCTTAGGTGAACCTTAGTCTAAACCCTACCGTCTCCGTGGTTCGACCCGACTTACCCTAGCTACCTTGTTAGGATCGGTTGGTTTTACTTGGTATCGGGATCCGCGACAAATTCTACCATCCAAACTTTAGACATAGTCCATTTATGATGTAAAAATTAGCATAATAACACATACTTCGTATAATAGTAAAGAAACAAATAATTTGGACGGAGAGAATATCATAATCAATATGACTCCTACAAAAATCAAAATAGGAAAAAAAAACCTTTGCGCTCTGGCGAATCTCGGGCGTTTTTTGGGCGATCACCGGCGCGGCAGTTCTTTGACGACGATAACCCTATTCGGCGCTATTTCCGGTACGCAATAACATGATGAAGAAGGCTAGGTCTGCTGCGAAGGGACCGAAACCTTTCACTCGTGTTGCAAAGGAGGAATTGGTACGTAAGATGGCGACAAATTCGAAATCTGCTCAGGCAGAGGACAGTTCATAGGAGAATAATAAGATTAACGACATTCCGGGATTGAATTTCGAGTCTGAATCCGAAGAAGACAATGACTCAGAATTTGTGCCGGAAACAAACCCTATCATCGAGACAGATCCTATTGACAGTATAGGATGGAAACAGAGAGATGGGAAACGAGTTATACATGTGGAGGATGAAGAAGAAATGCTAAGGTTCTTGGAGGATGACGTGGAGGACGAAGTGGAGTACTGGCGAAACGCAGTCTATTGCTTCATCATGGGTGCTAACCCGCCATGGGAAGTAGTAGAAGGATATGTGAAGCGGATTTGGAAGGATTATACAATCGACAGAATTTCGTTCCTACCAAACGAGATCTTTGTAGTTCGGTTTAAGGAGAAGGACACTAAGGTACATGTTCTTAATCATGGATTCTATATGTTTGACAATAAGCCATTAATTGTGAAAGAATGGACACCCGATGCTAAACTTGAAAAGGAAGATGTGCAAGAGGTACCCGTTTGGATACAATTGCATAAACTTCTACTAAAATTCTGGGGTCGTTGCCTTCCCAGGATTGCCTCATTAGTGGGTCTTTATGTTAAGTCTAACTTAGGTACGGATGCTCGCACTAGATTGAGGTATGCTAGGGTTATGGTGTTGGTTAAAGTGGGGCAAAAATTTAAAAACTCAGTAAAATTTCTAGACAAACATGGGAATGTGGTCGAAATTCTTGTCAAATATGAATGGAAACCCATATGGTGCACTAAATGCAAAGGGTATGGGCATGAAATGAATGACTGTAAGAAAGAGGAATTGCAGAAAGCGAGAATTGGCACAAAACAGAAGAAAATTGATGGTGGGGTAGCTTATACACGATAGAGGCAGGCGCCAATACCGAGGGTGATAGGCACGATAAAACACGCTGTTGTTGCTACCGTGAACATTATGCCAAGGAAAGACCCGGAAGTGAAACCGGGGATTTCATTTGCAGAAATGATGAAGGGTTCACCACCTAGGAAAGAGAGGGTCGAAGGAAAGAATGGGGTCAGGATGGAATTGGTGTTACATGGAGATACATAGTATTGGGTGTTGGAATGTACGCGGCATGTGTAACATAAAGAAGCAGCGTGCAATTAGTGATTTCATTAGGAAATAACAGGTAGACGTTTTTGGTTTGCTTGAAACGAAAATAAAGAATAAAGTGTATGCAAAAGTTCATCAGAATATTTTCTATGAGTGGAGCATTGTCATGAAGGAATCATTGTCATGAAGAAGGTCGAGTTTGGCTTTTATGGAAACATGAAAGGGTTAACTTGACGATATTAGAGTATAGCACTCAAAGCATTCGTGTTAAAGTGTCAACGAGCTCGAGGAAGGATTATCAGCTTACTTTTGTGTATGCTTTTAATTTCGCTTTGGCGAAGGCTTGAATCCTATGCTTCGAAGAGGCCGTGGATAATTCTGGGATACTTTAATTTTGTTATTGATGCTCGAGAAAGGCTAGGGGGAGTGTCGTCGGATGAGGCGATGAGCCAATTTTGTGACTGCTTAGCAAATTGAGAAGTTAGTGATTGTAAGGCTAGTGGGTCTTGGTTCACTTGGAATAATAAGCATAAAGTGACTGAAACGAGGGTGTATAGTCGCATTGATCGTTGTTTGGTTAATGATGAGATGATGCGAATATTTCCGAATGGTTTTGCAAATTTCATGCCTGAAGGTACTTTTGATCATTGTCCGTGTATTGTACAATTTGCACATCCACCGACAAGGAAGAATCGGAGCTTCAAATATATGTGTTCCGGTCACGGAAACAATTAACCCGACTCGAATTCGGGTTCTCAAAACTTGATATTGCTTCGATGGTGATCGTTTTTACTTCCTGAACCTCTCCTTCCTCTTACTCCAATGATCGGACCTTCTCGGCGGAGACGGTCTGTTCCCTGCACACAGAACGCACAGGGCCTCGGAGGTATCCGAGGAAACCCTCTCTGATGCCTAAGTCAGACCGTGAAATGCCTTGACGAACCTTACTTGTGAGGAGTAAGGTGGCGATTTTAGAGTAAGATTCTAGAGAGAGAAAGTCCAACCCCTTTCTTGTGGGAAATACCGAATTATTTATAGGTTCCCCCAAGAGAGAGAAAAAAGGGAGAGAGAAAGATGAAGAGTGAGAGGACGAGGAGGTGACACGTGGGTTCATCTCGTCCACCCATTCTTCCTTACCTTAGGCATGGACGGAGGGGCTTCCAGTTCCTCCCCCCTACACCCCCTAGGAGGGGGATCCCCTGGGGACTAGCAGGTAGGGGGGCTTGCTTTGTTTGGCCGTAGCAGGCAGTTCGACCCTGTCAGGCAGGGGCATACTTGCCTGGAGCTCGGAGCGGCTGAATTTGCCCTTGAGAGGCTTCCAGGTAAAGTTTCGTTGGCTGGCCTACCGCGCAGGCTTCTATTTTTCTTCCGGGTTGGGCTTTCCCGGGGCCCATATAGCGGGCGACCCGTGGCAGGCTACCGACCCCCATCAATTGGCCCTCGTCGGCGGAGGCGGAGCAGGGCTCCTCCTCAGCAGACGACTTCTTGATTGGGATGGCGGGAGGTTGACTTCTTGAATCTCACCTTGGCCTTTAATGCAACGCATGTTCCCGAGAAGGAATGTCTTAAATGCCTTGGGCATGTAAAGAGTTGGGATGCTGCTCCCTCATCATTACCTCTCGTAGAACGATCCCTCGAGCTGCGCGCCGGACTGGCAATTGGCCCTCTCGTAGGGATGGTTGGAATGTCATTTAATGCTCCACTCTCCTCTTATGGGTATAAAATCCAACTCTACTTCATTATTTTCACAATTTATCCTCAACATCCTCTTCCACTATTCTTCTCATACAATGTCTTGGGTGAGAAATATTATCCTTCACCGTGGGGTTTATGTGAGCGCCCTACGCTACAGGGGGCGTAGAAGGCTAAGGTACCCCCAGCAAGCGTATTCAGCTATCCGCCACAGCAGGCGGACGCGTCCTCGCCCTTCGCAAGCTATTAGGGCGAAACCTTCATCTAGGGCTAGCGAACGCCCCAACAAACCTTCGTCCCCCGCAGAATCTAGGCCCACACACTGCACCCAGGCGGGGGGCTGCTCTTTCAAGGGATGCTACAGGTGCTTTCCCTGGCTGCAGCCTGAAAACCTCGACCCTGACTGCCCAGATTCGGGCTCTTCTCCCGACTCAGGCCCTTCTTCCCCTCTGGTGAGGAAGCCGAAAGATTATTATGGCCCCCTTGAGGATACCAGGGTGGCCCAATATGGCGAGCATTGAGACCTGAGCAACCATGACTCAGGGGACAGCGACTGTCAGGGCTACTCATCTGGTCGAGATGGCTTGGGGAGTGAAGAGGAGGGTCCTGTTGACCCTTTCAAGGACTCTGGCAGCCCTGGGGATTACTCCCCGGGTTTTGATGAAGATTAGGCCCACCCTGCTCTTGCAGGCTTGTTGAGCCAGATTATCAGGCTCTTTTGTACTTTTCTTTTATTCCCACTTATTCTGTAATTTTGGCCTTTTAATTAATGAAAATCAGGTGGGCTTTTGTCTTCATTGTGTTGTTTTTTTTTGTGCCTCGGATGACGTCACGTAATGATTTACCTATGCTCTTGTTACTTTTTCGAGGTCTCTTGGAAAGTGGTGGGTGGTTGGATACAAAGGATGTGACACGTGGGGCTTTTGTAGGGGGCCTTCTGACTGGATTGCTTTCCTATGAGGGGCTTTCCGTATTCCCCTTCCTATAAAAGCACCCTTGCTTCCCCCATTCCTCTTTTTCACACTTTTGAATTCTTATAACCCCACTTTCACACTCTCTCTGTCGAGCATTTATTCTGAGAAATTTTCCCGGCGTCACCTTTCGGCGACTCGCAACTAGGTTAGGACCTTTATCCTGGACCTCTTCGTCTTTCCATTATTCGCCTTTTCTTTTTTTGCTTTTTTGAACACCAGGGTCCATCTTCGCGGCGCTCGGATCCTTTCTTTCGACGAATCTTCTGCTGATAAGCCAGAGGAGGGTAGGGGTAGGGTTAATACTGACCTTCCCTCCTCCTCTGAGGGACCAGGGGTTAGGGTGACTGATGAGAGGCGCTCAGAGGATAGTGGGGGAGCCAACTTCCCTGAACCTGCCCCATATGACGTTGTTGATTCTGATGATGGGGCGCTGGAGATTGATCCTTCTACAATCGCCGGCCCCCTTGTGCCCAGAGAACCAGGGAGAACCTACTACCTGGATAAAACTAAGTATAGAATCCCCCTGCGAACTTATCCGGCCCCTAAGAACCGGGATCTGATATTGGAGAAGAACGCTGCTGGGGCTATAGCGAATTTTTTCAACTTTGGGGAGGGTTACACAGTCATTGTCCCTGGGGAGAGGGACACTGTGTGTAATCCCCCTAACGGCTGCATAGCCGTCTGCCATAAGTGTCTTGAGTTTGGCCTGCGCTTCCCCCTGCACCCCTTCTTGGAAGAGGCCTTCAGGCACATGAACGTGGCCATTGCCCAGCTGACTGCTGTGGCTGTTAGGTCGCTCATAGCCTATACTTGGACCTGCCTGTTCCTGGGTGAGAGGCCTTCCATAGATGCTTTAGGGTATATGGTTGGCCTGCAAATGGTGGCCTCTTCTGAGGGGGGGGCAACTCTCCAGGGTATTTCTCCCTTCTCCGCCAAAAGAACTGTTCCCTGGTCTGGCCAATCCTAAATAGCCTGAAGGAATGGAAGGATAACTTCCTATATGTGCATAGCACTACAGGGTGGAGGATTCCCCGACATTTTTGAAACCACGTCCACAGCCGGCTAGAAACACGCCAGGAGTATCACCCTGGGTTGGGGGGAAGGCTCTTGAAGTCAAGCTGGCCGACGAAGAGCTGGACTTGGTCAAACGGTTCGCTTCCTCCAAAGATAAGAGAGGCGTATTTGGTCCTGACAATTGGCTCCCTCATGCGGACCTTATATCGACTAACGACTACTTGACACGGCCTCGGAGAAGGTAGCTTGGGGATTCTGATAATAGTCGACTTTTTCTAGCCTTGCTTTGTTTTAGTCCTTACTCGGTTGACCTTTGATTTTTGCAGACCTTGTCACTTATCTTTGGTCAAGAAAGAAACTGAGGAAACTGGCCTGAACGAAGATCTCACAATTTCTACCAGCCGTGCCCTCTTGCCTGTTGATTTTAAGAAGCAGACTCTGATGAAGTACGTAAAGATTATCTCAATCAGCAGGGCAAGGCTTCCTCCTCCTCCCAGGTCTTCCTCTACTCGCCCTGCAGCTCTCACTCCACTCCCCAGGGTGGCAGAGGAGGGGGTTGCCTCAGAGGCCACTCCTTCCCCTGGCGGTAAGCGCGGGGGATCTTCCCCTAGGACTCATCCCCCTTCGGGGTCGAAACCCTCAACTTCTGAGGAGACTGGGGAGAGTAATCCCCTGATCGACAAGAAGAGGAAGACTGCGGAGCCGGCGGGCGATGTCCAAGTGGTGGATCTGGAGGCAGATGCTAGCACGCCGCAAGCTAAGCGCCCTGCTACCGACCTTCCGGACACTTTGTTCTCGGATGGAAATCCTAAGTTCAACTTTACTGCTGGTGAAAGTGTTGACGTTTCTGCCCTCTTTTTGGACTCTACCTCTACGCTGGCGGACCATCTTGCCAAATCCTTGACTTACTAAAGCAACCAGGCGATCCAGTTCATCCAACGCTGCTCCCGGGTTTTTCAGGCTTCCGTAGAGCTGGCGGCCCTCAACCGCTTGAGTGATGAGGAGTTAAGTGTTAACCCTGGGTTCCCCCTCCCTGAGTGTATAGCGGTGATTGAGAGGGACGTCGCTCTCATCGCCAGCATGAAGTCTCAGCTGGCCAAGTATGAAGGTGAGTTCGGGGAGGCCAAAGATCAGGCTGCTCGCTGGAAGGATCAAGGCGAGCAAGCAGTGAACGAGGCGGCGAAACTGGAGGCTGAGCTAGGGCAAGCCAGGAAGGAAGTGGCTGAGTTGGAGCAGATCAAGAAGAGGGTTGCTGAATTGGAGGGTTGCTTGTCCAAGGCTGAATCGGATCTTCAGAAGGTGCAGGCTGAGCTTAACACTCAGGGTGAACAATGGCTCAAGGAGAAGGATGAGATTATCCAAGAGGCCAACTTAGAAGTGGAGAAGTCCTTTACATCAGGAGCCTCCTCCTCCTCCTCCTCGAAGTTTATCATGGAGGTTATTAGGGAGATGCTCCCGGACTTCAATGAAGATGCTTTCCGGAGCCTTTATGATGCTAAGAATGAGGCCAGGGCTAACAGGTCCCCTGAGGAGGCTTATGAGCCTGACCAGAATGCTCCTACCACGTAACATGCAGTGTAACACCTCTGATTATTTTATAAGTTTAAATTAAATTAAAATTTTGTTCGTGTTTTTATTTTACGATTTAACTCGTAATTCTTAAAATTATTATAAACCGAATTTATCATTTATTCGTTTCAAACTCCTAAAGTTCTATTTGTCTCGGAAACTCTTATATTTAAAACATATTTTCATTTCTGTTTCGAATTACTTTATACATTTAATTTAATTCTTACCGAAAGTCTATTTCGATGATTTAAATCCTAAATTCTTTTTATTTACGTATATTTAAACCCGAATTTCTATTTTCGGCTCGAAGCTCATTTAATTTAAGTTTCGTCAAATTATTTATTTACTTTCCTCGAGAAATCAACTTAATTCACTTGAACGAAGATTTTTTTTTTTCGGGAAATACTATTTCACCGTCTAATTATTTATTCTTTAAGATTCATTTTCGTCTCGAATAATTTATTTACTCTATTTATTTGACGGCCCGATTATTTATTAACTTTAGTAACTCGTTTTAGTTCGATTCGTGGGTCAGTCAACTTGTCGTTTCAGAATTCGTATTCCTAAAACCGATTCATTTAATCTATCCGTATTATCTTATCTTACTCTTTTTATTGAACAATTCTTTCCCTCTTACTGATTCTTTTTCCCTTTCTAACGTGTCCCCCTTCAACTCTTTTGTTGTCATAAATCCCATTTATCATCCCCACCGCTTCACTTCTCCTCTTCTCTATTTCCACTTTTTCTCCGTCCTTCTTCACCATCTTCACGCTAATCCTCTTCGTTTTCACCCTTCTTTATCCCTATCTCCGTCCAACTCGCCGCTGTCCTAAAGCTATTGCTGCTGCTGTTGCGTTGTGCTGTTCTGCTCGCTGCTTCAGTCTTATTTTTCCTCGGTTTGTCTTCTTTCCCCTGTTTGCTTCCCCTTCCTCCTCCATTTCTGCTGCTACTGCGTTCTGTCTTCGGCTGCCTACTGCTGATTCTTCTTCTTCGTTTTTGTGCGCCTGTCGTTGTGGTTTTGTTGTCGTTGTTGTCTGCTATTCTGTTGCAGTCTGCTGTTTCCAGCCGCTGTTGCTGCTGTCGCCTGCTGTCGTTTTAGGTAGCACCCGATCCTTCTCCTTCCTCTTATTCTTCTTCTTCTTCTTCGTTTTGTCTTTCGTTTTGTGCGTTGTTGCTGATGCTTTTGCTGGTAAGTGGGTTGCTGCTACTGCTGTCGGTTATTGTTGTTGTTGTCCGATGTCTATTCTTCTTCTTCTTCTTCTTCTTCTTCTTTTTTTCTTCTTCCCCTTCTGTTTTCGTTCATTGTCGTCGCTGCAAGTGTTGTCATGTTCTGGATGCCCTTCCTTCTTCTTTGTGTCGATGTCGTTTTGGGTTCTCGCTGATGTTTGATGCTGTGTTGTCGGTGTTTGTTACTGCTGCTGTCTGCTGTTACTTTTACGTTGTTTTGTGTCATTCCGTCTCTCTGTCTGTCTTTCTCCCTTATTCTTTTGCTTCTTCTTGTTGCTATTCATTTTTTTTCTGTTGCTGCGTTTGTCGTCAGTTGCTCCTTCTGTTACTTTCTTGTTCTAATGCTCGGATTCTTAATGTCGTCACCGGTTGTTTGATGCCGTTTCGATGCTACTGCTGCCTTCTGTTCTGCATTTTCATGTTCGGTATCGTGTGCCTATTTCTTCGTTGTCTTGATCGTGTTGCTGTTTGTTCCCTTCCTTTTTGTTCGTTGCTCATTCCTCGGTTTTCGTCGTCTTGATGACGTTTCTGTATCGTTTCTTCTGTGCTGCTGTCCGTTCCCTTTTTGTTCATCCATTTCAGGCTATTTCAGGTCATTGTATCATCATGTTTATCTACTCGATTAAGCTCGGCCTTCATGTTTCCCTTTTTGTCATAACAATTTCCTTACCTCGCGTCTTCGCCATGCCTTGTCTCTACGTTTCCTTTTTTCGAGTTGATTATCGATTGATACCAATTCCTTCGAGTTGGTTTTAGTTTTCCTCGTTCTTTGGGTCGTCATGTTACCCGAATCCAACACTCGTCTCATTCTTTTGTTTTGTCAACTCGATTTTCTTGTTTAGCCTACATAGAAGACTAACGACTCTACAACTTGGAGCTTAAAGACGATATTGCTATTGATTTGAAGATTTGGTTTGATCGCGAAGGACGAGTACGTGTTCGTTTCAGTTGTCGGTTGAAGGTAACTTTAGGACGTTACTCGATTTTATATCGTATGTTTGAGTAGTAGTATGTAGTAAATATTTTAACTTCGATTTTCTAATTTTAGCTATTTATTATTTGCTAATAATTTTATTTTAAAATTTTGTACCTTATAAATATTTTACAAGTTTCGATATCGTTTTATAAATCGTTAGTAATTTTATTATTAATGATCGTTATAATATTTTGTTAGTTATCGTGATACTAGTAACTAAATAATATCGATTTCATATTTTCGGCATATTTCGTTAATTTCCAATTTCAACTCAAAATCGTATTTTTATATTATAATCGAGATTTGTATACTTGTTCAATAAATTAATTTTCGTTGTACGATTTATACTAATAAATGAGAAATTAGTCGTTTTAGTTTTAAATATATTTTTAGGCGAGACTATTTTCATTAATAATTTCTTATTTGTTTCCGATTGACTATTTTTATTAAAATCCGTATTATTTATTAATAAAAGCTATTTGCTAAAAATAATTTGAAACCTTTGAAAAATTCATTTCATTTATAAAACTCGTCGACTCAATTAATTTTGATATCATTTTTCTTAAAATATCTCTTTTCTAAATTCTATATTTTTAACTCGATTTCCTAATTATTTATAAAATACTATATATTGACTTATTATAGTTTATTTATAATTTGAGTAATGAATTTAGAAATGTAATAAAGTTACGATAACGACAATAATAATAAAATGTTAATTTCGTTAGAAATGCTATTTTTATATATTTCACTAATTTTAATAACTTACGTATTTTCTATAAGACTATTTCTATTTTAAGTAAGTTTCTAAAATTAGTAAGTTTCTAAAATTAGTAAGTTTCTATTTATAGAAAGTTTTCCCGTTTATATAAATGTTTATTCCTTTTATCCTCATTTTATTTATATTGATTATATTTATTTTTGAATATCGATAATGGTTGCTTTGGAGTTATGGAATGAGGACAAGTGTATGGGTAGAGTAATACTGTCTAGGGTATACGTTTTGCCATCGACTATAAAGCTGGTGTGTCTATGTTGAGACGCATTGGTCGTTGAACTGAGCATGGTTTGTGTTCAGGAGAGTGTATGTTTACCTTAAACTTAGATATCGCATCGTGTAAGTCGCGTCGGGTTGAACTGGATATGGTTTGTATCCAGGAGGGGTGTGCACTACTTAAACCAGGACCTCGCTGCACGCAGTCCTGTTATGGTTGAGTTGCCTAGTTAGAGACCGAAGTCTAATTTGTTTTGACTAAGTTCTCGAAGCTAGTTTGAGTATTATCCTAGTGAAAGTCTATTCCGTTGCACTGATTGATTTCCATAACGCCATTTTTGAATATTATTATTATCGATTGATATTGACTTGCAGGTTTGCAAATGCTTTAAGTTTCACTGAAAACTTATTTTTATTATATCGTCTTAATATTTTATCATTTTAATTATTTTGATATAGTAATACTATTATTTTTCCATATGATATAATATGGCTGGGAGAACGTCCGAGTTACTCCCCACTGACGTGGCTGTTATGTTTGTAACATGACAGGTTTTTGCTGCTGGGTTTTGGATGTGAGCTAGCGAGTAGCGTGGATCCTACTCTTTCTTCATTCTTGTAATTTATGGATTTGTATAAACCCGTTTGGAGATTTTACTTTTAGACCTTTTGTAAAAAGAGGCCTCTGTATTGACTTACCATTTCTTTTAATAAGATATAGTTTGTCAGTGTGTTTTAATCCCAACTCTACAGTGTTTCCGCCACTGTATTGCGTTAGATTTTCTAGGGGATTACATGCAGGGCAGTCGTCCTCTGAGGGCTCCTGTCCTTACCCAACTGCGCCTCTGCTTCCTCGATGATATTTCCATCTTTTGCGCGTTGGGCCCTGACGTGGCCGGCTGCCTGCTATTATAATTCTGAATTTTCTTGTATTTGGATTTTTATCAGTGTCTGTCTTTGTAAAAAAACTATTGTGACTTCTCTCTTTATGAATGCTTCTTTTTCTTTTGTATTTTTTGTTGGTCTTATTAAATTTCAAGATTTTGCCTGACCTTGATTTTTGGTTGGAGTTCAGGGTGTCTGCCCCCTGCCTGCCCAGAGGCAGGTGTGGGGACTTTGCGTTTTTATACAAGGTTGGGGGTTCCCCAGTCCTTGTTGGTTTGGCGCATGAGGCCTGGCCTAACCCTGGCTTCTCGCCAAAGTCCAGGGGGCCTGCCCCCTGCCTGCCCAAAGGTAGGTGGGGGGACTTGCGTTTTTTATACAAGGTTGGGGGTTCCCCAGTCCTTGTTCTTTTTTGGCGTGTGGGGCCTGGCCTGACCCTGGCCTCTCGCCGAAGTCCAAGGGGCCGGCCCCCTGCCTGCCCAGAGGCAGGTTGGGGGACTTTGCATTTTTTATACAAGGTTGGGGGTTCCCTAGTCCTTGTTCTTTTTTGGCGCGTGGGGCCTGGCCTGGCCTGACCCTTGCTTCTCGCCGAAGTCCAGGGGGCCTGCTCCCTGCCTGCCCAGAGGCAGGTTGGGGGACTTTGCATTTTTTATACAAGGTTGGGGGTTACCCAGTCCTTGTTCTTTTTAGCGCGTAAGGCCTGACCTGACCCTGGCTTCTTGCCGAAGTCCAGGGGGCCTGCCCCCTGCCTGCCCAGAGGCAGATGGGGGGACTTTAGGTTTTACGTTGGGGGTTCTATTTTCCTTGAGTTTTTGCAACAGGGGGGGGCCCACCCCCTATTGCCCCCTGCTCGTTTGTGTGTGAAATGTTGCTTAGTTTGAACAGACAACGAGTATAGATTTGAGAGACTTTTTCATTTCTTGAAAGACTTTAAACATGTGTGGTCGAAGCCGTCGACATTGCATTTTTGACCGTCATCCGCCGATATTTCAAAAAAAAAGAAAGCTAAAAAAGACTTTAACTTCATACGTAGTACTTCTTCAAAGTATCCGCATTCCAGTGGGCGGCCAACTCCTGGCCTTCAGAGTTAGCAATTCTGTAGGTTCTTGTCCCCATTATCTGGGTTACTTCATATGGGCTTTCCCAGTTGGCACTTAGCTTGCCATGCTCCTTTGACCTTCCTAAAACCTGTGTCTTTCTTAGGACTAGGTCCCCTACCTGGAAGTTCCTTGTACTCACTTTTCTGTTGTAAGCTTCTCTCATTCTTTGTTGATAGGCGGCGATATTGACGCAGGCCTCTTGTCTTACTTCTCCGACTAGATCAAGAGCCTCGGCCATTGCAGCCTCGTTGCTTGCCCTATCATACTGCTGGGATCGGAGGGTGGGAATTCGTGCTTCTATGGGTAATAGGGCCTCGGCCCCGTAGACAAGACCAAAAGGAGTCTGCCCTGTGGACTCCTTCCTGATGGTCCTGATTGACCATAGCACACTTAGAAGTTCATCTGCCCATCTCCCTTTGAGCTCTTCAACCATCCTTTTTAGCCCGTTCAGGATCTGCTCGTTCGCTGCTTCAGCCTGCCCATTTGTTTGTGGGTGGCAGACGGTGGAGTAAGCGACAGCTATGCCGTGGCCTTCCAGCCGGGCTCTCAGGGGATCGTTGTCAAACTGCCTTCCATGGTCGATGACTAGCACCTTTGGCAAGCCATATCTTGTTATAATGTTTCTCCAAATTACCTTCCTGACTGCTAGCTCTGTTATGTTTGGGACGGCTTCGGCTTCGATCCACTTAGTAAAATAATCAATCTCCACTATTAGGAACTTTCGGCCTCCAGTTGCCGCGGTAAATGGCCCCAGGATGTCCATCCCCCACTGAGCGAAAGGGATGGGAGACAGAATTGGTCTGAGGTCCCGGGCAGGAGCGTGTATTGATGGGGCGAACAATTGGCACTTCCTGCATTTCCGAGTTAGATCCCTGGCGTCAGCGAGCAGGGTCGGCCAATAGTAGCCCGCCCTCAGGGGTTTGTGGGCTAGTGACCTTCCTCCTATGTGATGACCACAGATGCCTGAGTGTATATCGTCTAGAACTTCCGCGGCCTGCCCTACCCCTAGACACTTGAGCAGGGGAGAGGAAAATGACTTTCGATATAACTCTCCATCAACTAGTATAAACCACGCGGCCCCGGCTGGCATTATTCTTCTTTGGATTGGATCTTGCGGAAGGGCTCCATATTTTTTGAATTGGATGATTGGGGTCATCCAATCTTCATATTCTACTTCCCCGACGACACTGACCAGTTGGCAGGGCGTTGTAGACTTCTCTTGTATCACATCCACCCACACTGATCTCCTTATATCTTGGAGGCTAGAGCTGGCCAACTTAGACAAGGCGTCTGCCCGGTTGTTTTGTGACCTGGGAATCTGCTTTACTTCATAGGACTTCAATCCTGACAACTCTTGTTTTACCTTTTCCAAGTATGATGTCATAGCCTGATCCCTAGCCTCGTATTCGCCATTGATTTGGTTTGCTATGAGCTGGGAGTCCGTGGCCAAGACAAGTCTTTCGGTCCCTGTGGCTTTTGCTAGGCTGATGTCTGCTAGCGCGGCCTCGTACTCAGCCTCATTGTTTGATGCGGGGAAGGTAAACCTGAGCGCGTGCTCAAAGTCTATTCCTTCAGAGCTGGTTAGCACAATTCCTGCCCCCGTACCATTGGTTGTAGATGACCCATCGGTGTACACCGTCCACTCGCCCGCAGGGGGATCATCCTCCTCCGAGTGAGAACACTTTGCTAGGAAGTCTGCCAAGGCTTGTGCTTTTATGGCCGTCCTGGGTTGGTACGATATGCCCAGCCCCCTCAGCTCTATAGCCCATTTCAGCAGTCTTCCAGATTTCTCAAATTTTTCCAGGACTTTCTCCAGAGGCTAGTCGGTTAGTACGACGACGGGATGGGCGTCGAAGTACGGCCTGAGTTTGCGGGCTGCTATGACCACAGCATAGGTAGCTTTTTCAACGATAGGATAATTCTTTTCGGCTGCCCCCAGGGCATGGCTCACAAATTAAATTGGTTGTTGGGAGCCTGCTTCCTCCCTTAAGATTACTGCGCTAATGGTTGAATTCGTTACGACAACGTAAAGGAAGAGCTTCTCCCCTGCCACCGGCCTCGCCAGGGTGGGAAGCTGCTTCAGGTGTTCTTTTAATTGCTCGAATGCCTCTTTTTGTTTTGTTTTCCCCTTGAACTTTTTGTTTCCTTTTAATACCTTAAATAAAGGCGTTGATTTGTCGGCTGACCTGGCGATGAACCGTGCCAGGGCAGCCATTCTGTCGGTTAGGCGTTGTATGTCCCTAATTGTCTTTGGCTCTGGTAGGTTCAGGACAGCCTAAATTTTCTCTAGGTTCGCATCAATTCCCCTGGCGCTGACCAGGAAGCCTAGAAACTTTCCTGAGCGTACTCCGAAGGTACATGTTTTAGGATTCAGCTTCATTTGGTAAGCGCGCAGGAAGGAGGTCTCCTTTCTGGTCTTCAAACACCTTGTCAACCAGCCGCTGGTAGGTGGCGCCTGCATTCTTGAGCCAAAATGGCATCATCTTATACATAAATGTGCCAGAACTGGTGATGAACACGCATTTTACCCTGTCAGGCTGCCAGAGGTACACTTGGTGATAGCCTGAAAAGGCGTCCAAGAAACTTAGTATGGAGTAGCCACTGGTAGCATCTACCAATTGATCTATTCTTGGCAGGGGGTAGCAATCCTTGGGGCATGCCTTGTTAAGATTGGTGAAATCCACGCACATCCTCCAGGCGCCCGGGGACTTTTTCACCATTACTACGTTAGCCAACCATTCAGGGTAGTCGCACCTTTCTATGAAATCAGCTTTCAGGAGCTTTTCGATTTCCTCTTTGATGGCTTGATATTTCTCTTCTTTTGCTTTACAGGGCGTGCTTCCGGACTCACGTTCAGCTTGTGAACGATATGAGTCAGATTGACCCCCGACATCTCATCTGCCGAGTAGGCGAAGACGTCTCTATTATCTTGCAAGACTTTAATTAGTTTTTCTTGGTATGACTCTTCCAGGTCTGCTCCTACTAGGACCTGCCTTCCTGGCTCTAGTTCCACCAGCATACTTTCTCCCCCAGGTTCAGGGTGGTTTGCTTTTTGCTGACCAGCCGGAATCTCTCCTTCCCTGCTGGGGGAATATTCTACCTTCCGTTTTCCTTTCCGCTCCGTTTCGTGGGCATGAAGGGCCATGAAGTAGCATTGTCTGGCGAACTCCTGGTTCCCATGCACCTTTCCTTCCATACCGAAGTCTGTGACGCAGGCCACCGTCAGCGCCCTGATGGATATGGCTGCCTCGATTTCATCCAGGGTCGCCCTGCCTATTAGGGCGTTGTATGCAGATTTTGCATCCACAATAACGAACGAGGCTCGGATGTTTCTGGCCGATGCCCCCTCCCCCAATGTAACCGACAGCTCGATGACCCCCATTGGGAGGATCCCTGCCCCACTGAATCCGTATAATGATCCAGGGGCGGGCTTGAGGTGCCTTTTTTCCAGATTCATTTTTTCGAAAGCGTCTTTGTATAACAGATTGGTGTAGGCGCCTGTGTCCACCATACACCTCCTCACTATGTGATTACTGATTGTGAGGGACAAGACCAGGGGATCGTTGTGGGGGTAGATTACTCTCCCTGCATCCTGAGGGGTGATGCTCAGGGTCAGGCCCGCTGAGCTCCCCACTCTCTCAGCATAGCAGATTTGGTTCCTTAGCTCTCGGATTTGCCTTTTTGGCCCCTTCTGCTTGTATGGCCCTCAGCGTCCCCTGATACCACATGAATTATCATGCGATCCTGTGTCGGGACTTCAGACTTGTCTGTTGCAATTTTTTGACCTTTGTTTCTTGCTGCATAGTTGCTCAGCCAGCCGTTTCTGATGAGTTTCTCAATCTCATCCTTTAGATGGCGGCACTCTTCCGTGGTATGCCCTACACAATCATGGAATGTGCAGAATTTCTTCGGGTCGCCCTTTGGGCTGCGCGACTTGTTTGGGCGATTCCACTTGGCAGTCTCCTTTTCTAGCTTGAATATCTCAGCCCTTGAATTGTTAAGGGCCGTGTAGCTGTCAAAGCTCGGCTGGTATGTTGCACGTTCCCTTTTCGGGGTGTCGCCTTCATCAGCCCTTTGCTTCCCTGCCGTATCGCCCCTGTCGCGTCCACCCTGCGGTCCCCCCTGCGGCCTGGAAGGGCCTGTGGGGGTATCCGGCAGGCTGTGGAACTCCTCTTGCAGCATGAAGCCTTCAGCTATCTTTTGAGCCTTCGCCAGGGTTTCTGGCTGGGCTCTGATCATTTGATTTTTCATTTCCCCAGGGAGCAGGGAACTGGTCAGAGCGTATGCTGTTGTCGGGTCATCGATTTCTCTGACCTGCTGGAAGGCCAGGTCAAACCTTTTCAGGTACTCTCTAATAGTTTCGCCCTTCTTTTGCCTTAAGGTCAATAAGTCAAAACGAGTCAGTCTTCATCTTTTGTTCCCTGCATACTGATCCAAAAAAGCTTCGGCCAGCTCTATGAAGTAACTGATTGATCCTTGTGGCAAGTCCCTGAACCATCCTTGAGCCAGACCCACAAGGGTGGTAGAGAAAATCTTGCACCCGACCGCGTCATCAGCATCATACATTCCCATATGACTCTCATAGGCCGCCAGGTGGTCTTCCGGGTCAGTGGTTCCATCAAATTTGACAGAAGGCATCTTAATTTTTGGGATGGGGCACCCCTGAACCTCAGGATGGAGTGGGGTCTTGGTAGGCCTGCCCATCATTTTTGACCTGCTCACAGCAGAGTGGTAACCGTAGTCATCCCATTTGCCAGGGGTCGGTTTTCCAACACTGAGGGAGCGGTGCCTGGGCGCTTGCCTGCTCATAACCTCATCCTCCTTTTCAGAGGAGCAGCGCCGGGGTCGTTTCCCCTGGAACGGCTCGAGGTTATCGCCCTGGCAGTGCCTTGGCTCCAGCGGCTGTCCATTGTTGAGCCTTGACTGCATGCTCTGGGACAGCTCTGGGGCCTGCTGCGACTAAGCAGGTGTTAACCTGGAAAAGACTCTGCCCTTCTCCCCTAGGCGTCTCGAGACGGGTTCCCTGGGTCTCATTCACTCCCTGAGCTCCTGGGATAACCCTCTTTTTTCGGCGCCTGCCGTTGACTCGGTGGTATGTATGGAGAATGCTTGCTGCTGGGCGGGCGGCACCTGATCATCGGCTGTGATGCGTTTCTTGGCCTGCACATACCCCTGGGCAGTTTTCTGCGCCTTTCTCTAAACGTTCCTGGCAGTGGTTCGCTTCGTGCCCCCAGCGCCTTCCGCACTCTCGAAGTGCAGGTGTCTGGGGGTCGTAGCAATCCGACCCACCAGATCCTCCAGCGTAAACTCTTAATTTAGCATAGCTGAGAAGAAGGCTGCAGTCTGTGCGACCTGGGCAGGGGTGAGGTTAAGGTTAGACCTCTGATGATCGACCTGCCCAGCTGCGACTGTAGTCTTCTTGTTGGGCGCCTCGTGGAGGCTGGCCAGCCTTACGCCTCGGATCGTGGGGGCGGGTGTTACCTCCGGCAGAGGCATGCGATACAGGGGGATCACCAGATGTCCCGTCGGATCCGCCCCAGAGTTGTCTTCAATTATCTCGGGCATTTTCCTGCGGTTGATTTTTGTGGGAAATTCGTGAGCACAACCGAATTCCCCACAGACAAATTGTTCCGGTCACGGAAACAATTAACCCGACTCGAATTCGGGTTCTCAAAACTTGATATTGCTTCGATGGTGATCGTTTTTACTTCTTGAACCTCTCCTTCCTCTTACTTCGATGATCGGACCTTCCCGGCGGAGACGGCCTGTTCCCTGCACACAGAACGTACAGGGCCTCGGAGGTGTCCGAGGAAACCCTCTCCAATGCCTAAGTCAGTCCGTGAAATGCCTTGACGAACCTTACTCGTGAGGAGTAAGGTAGCGATTTTAGAGTAGGATTCTAGAGAGAGAAAGTCCAACCTCTTTCTTGTGGGAAATACCGAAGTATTTATAGGTTCTCCCAAGAGAGAGAAAAAAGGGAGAGAGAAAGAGGAAGAGTGAGAGAACGAGAACGAGGAGGTGACACGTGGGTTCGTCTCGTCCACCCATTCTTCCTTACCTTAGGCATGATGGAAGGGCTTCCAGTTCCTCCCCCCTGCACCTTCCGGGGGGGATCCCCTGGGGACTGGCAGGCAGAAGGGGCTTGCTTTGTTTGGCCGTAGCAGGCAGTTCGACCCTGTCAGGCAGAGGAATACTTGCCTGGAGCTCGGAGCGGCTGAATTTGCCCTCGGGAGGCTTCCTGGTAAGGTTTCGCTGGCTGGCCTGCCGCGCAGGCTTCTATTTTTCTTTCGGGTCGGGCTTTCCCGGGGCCATATGGCGAGCGACCCGTGGCAGGCTACCGACCCCCATCAATATGAATATGTGGAGTAAAGCTGCTGAGTTCAAAAATTGTGTTTCAAGAGCGTGGAGTGAATCAATCAGGGGTACGAAGATGTTCCAAGTTGTTACTAAGCTTCGAAGTTTGAAGAGTCTGTTGAAGGGTTTGAACACAGCCTGCTTTTCAGACATTGAAAAAAGGTGCAAACAAACTGAAATTAGACTCGTAGAGATGCAGGAGCGATTGCGGACTGACAGAACTGCAGCTGTTCTGTAGGACAAAGTTGAGGTCAATGAACAGGTGAGGCTGCTGCAGGCTGCGAGGGGGGATTACTAGAGTCAGAAGGCGAAACAGAAATGGGTCAAAGACGGAGACGTCAATTCAGTCTATTTCCATGGAATTTTGAGGGCTCAGAGATATCATAATGCCATATCCAAAATTACTGATGCAGATGGGAATGAGTGTGGGACGAAGACAGAAATTGAAGGAGCATTTATCCGCTATTATGGGACACTTTTGGGGGAATCGCGAAGTGTCGAACCGGTGAATGTGGGCAATCTTCAGAGAGGAAACATTTGCACGCCTGAACATAAGAAAATACTGGAAGAGCGCGTGACTGCGGAAGAAGTTAAAAGAGCTCTAATGAGTATCCCACGAGATAAAGCACCGGGGGCCGGATGGTTTCTCGAGTCAGTTCTTTATTGATTCATGGGATATTATAGGGGATGACATCACGAGTGCTATCCAAGATTTCTTCATCTCAGGTAAGCTGCTTAAACAGCTTAATTGTGCTAATTTCATTCTGATTCCTAAAGTGAATCGACCTCAGTCTGTGAAAGAATTCCGACCGATTGCTTGTTGCAATGTCTTGTACAAATGTATTGCCAAAATCATTTGTTCAATATTATCTCGGGTCTTGCCTCAATTAATAAGTCCAACGCAGGGGGGATTTATTGAGGGACGAAGTATAGTGGAGAATGTGCTTATATGTCAAGATCTAGTACGTACGTATAAGAGGGGGAGGATTTCGTCTCAATGCCTCTTCAAAATCGACATTCATAAGGCATATGACAGCGTTGAATGGAGTTTTGTGGATCAAATGCTTCAAGCTTTTGATTTTCCAGACCAGTTTCGAAAGTTGGTCATGGAATGTATCAAAACTGTCTCGTACTCATTATGTGCTAATGGGGACAATTTTGGTTTCTTTCAGGGAAAGAGGGGATTGAGACAAGGAGATCCTATGTCTCCGTTGATTTTTACGATATGCATGGAGTATTTTACTCGCATAATGAATTTTGTAACAATGGAGAGAAACTTCAAATTCCATTCGAAATGCAGCGCGAAGAAGCTCAACCATTTGCTCCTTGCCGATGATTTACTTCTTTTTTGCAAGGGGGAATCGGAGTCGATGGAGATATTATGGCAGGCGTTTGCTACTTTTGGTAAGGCGTCGCGGTTGAGTATAAGTGTAGGCAAGTCTCATGCTTATTTTGTAGGAGTTGATGAGGATAGGAAGGCGGCTATTCTACAATTATCGGGATGTGTTGAAGGTACGTTGCCTTTTCGGTATCTTGGATTACCTATTCAGAATACCTGTTTAGGAAAGAATGATTGCGAAAAAATGTTGGCGCGCATAATTTCTAGAATCTCAAGTATTGGTGCCCAAAAACTGTCATATGCGGGTAGATTGACCTTGGTACAGTCTGTGTTATCCCAATTACATAATTACTGGGCCATGGTCTTTATTATCCCGAAATTCATTATGGCTCGAATTGGCTCGATATGTCGCAATTTCCTTTGGGATGGTGGTGTTGAGGGCACAAATCGAGCACTAGTGAGTTGGGAGAAAATTTGTTGCCCTAAGAATGAGGGTGGATTGGGACTCAGGGATTTGACAGTCTGGAACGAGGCAGCTGTGGCGAAGTTGGCTTCGTGGGTTTTTGATCAACCAGATCGATTATGGGTACGGTGGGTTAATAGTATATACTTGAGAGGCTCTTCTTGGCGAGATTATAAGCCTCATGCAGATGTTACTTGGGCGTGGAGGAAAATATGTCAGGCTAAAGAAAGGATCAAGAATATGTATATGAATGGAGGTTGGCACGGATCGGCAACTAGGTACTCGATTTCGAGGGCTTACGATGAACTACGGCATCATAAGACACAAGTCTCGTGGTGGCGGATTGTGTGGAGTGGGTGGAGCATCCCGACACATAGTTTCATTTCGTGGCTAGTGTTTCGGGGGGCTCTAAACACGAGAGTTAAACTATCGAGGATTAGGGTAGCTGGCACGGATCTCTGCTATCTATGTGAGGCGCAGGAGGAGAGCTTTGAGCATCTGTTTTTTGGGTGTTGTTGGAGCTCTCGAGTAGTTGGCATGCTAAGTGATTGGTTGATGAAGCGGATTCCGAGTATTGGGGGATTGATTTGGGCGAGGAGCATGAGAGGCTCAAAGCTGCAATGCAATATTATTCTTCGAGCAACAATCAATGCGACGATTTACCACATTTGGAGGCAACAAAACAGTTGCCGAATTGAGGGAACAATACGGCAACCGGAATGTATTGTTAACTTGATTAAACCGGATGTTAAGAATAGAATAATGTGTAAGATCGAATATCCTATTCTTCTAAAGACGCTAGGTGGCTACGTAAATTGATGTAGTCATTAGGTGTCTTTTCTGTAATTTGGTTACATATTTTATTTATTTATACTTACTCTTCATAAAAAAAGTATGAATCTTATACTTCGTATAAGAAATGTAATTTAAACCAATATCTATAATCGTAAATGTGTTAATCGGGTAGTTAAGATGGGGTAACCTGTACAATAGGTCCCAGCTTGGATGCCCCTCCCATGTATTATAATGGGTAATATATTTGACCCATTATAACTTTGTGATGTATGTATATACCCGTCACCAGAAAGACCAATTGATAATCCAGTAATATCCTACTACAATATTACCTATTTACCTATACATACTCTCAAAAGTAAAAGGACAAATATGTCCAAAAAGATTAGGCAAAGCATCTCCCTATTATGAGGAACAAATTTGTCTAAAGAGAAGTTACACAAAGTGAAATTTTTTGACGTAAACATTACTTCTGCATCTTTTTATATGAAGTTATTATGTATAGTACAGTACTCCGTATAAAAAAAGCAAAGAAAAGAGCATGGACACACGCGTGGGAAGTGGAGAGGGATGACATAGAAGAGTCAAATCGCATGTCTAACGTTCCTTCTCCACGCTCTTCTCTTGTTCCCTCCACACGCCCTCTTTTCTTTCTTCTTCTGCCCCTTTCATTTCTTTTCCTTCTTTATTTATTTCCCTTTTTATTTTTTTCTTATATCTCCTTCCACCGTTTCACTCCTTCCTATTCTCTTCATTCCTCATTATTCATCAGGTATGTATGCTACAATCTACACGTCTTTCCTTTCCTCTTCTTTTTGTTGTTTATCATCTCCTTTTTCATTTTATTCTAGTATATTTTTTATCTGCTTAATCAATCAATACTCTCAATTTTTTGGTAAGAGAATTTTGCTGATGGTTGATTTTGATTAGCTTAATTTTTGTTTTTTTTTAGTTTATTCATGTGGGTTTCGGTCAATTTGCATGATTTTTCTCCCAAATTAAGCTTATTTCTCTGCTAATGATAGAATTAAGGCAAATGGGTCATGTTAAATGCTTTATTTTCACCTCCTAATTACTTCAAATTCTGTTTCTAGCATATTTTGACGATCTTCTAAGATCGAGGGTAATGTTGGTGGTTCTCATTCAGTGAAAAATGCCTGAAATTTCTTGTCTCAGCTCGGACCAATAATGTTTATACTTATTCGGTAGAGTTAACTAGTTAAGTCTAACCACGCTAATTTAGCTCATCCCCATTAAATTAAGTAAAGTCTCTAACATTTAAATTCAGTTTAAGTAAGTTCAAATGCCGCTGGATAATCATGGGTGGTAGACAAATGCGCAATTTATGGATTATTTAGATGACTGATGCTAGTGACGATATTGATATTGATGCTAGTGTTAGTTTTACTGTTCTGAATTGGTTTCATTTGATTTACAGGGTGCCTAATTTTGCAGCTGATTTGAGAATTTCGAGGTTTTGATAGTTTATTGTAATACATTCTCCGTGTTAAATAATGGGTGTGGAGCTTTTGGATGATGAGTACTGCCTTGTTAATGAGGCTGATACGCTGGGGGATGCTACCGATGATGGGCAAGTATCTAAATTTCTGCAATAAGTCTTGCGATAATATGACAATTGTGGATACTTTAAAACAAACTGAGATGATATGTTGTTTTCTGTAGTGATTAGATTTTCGATCATAAACTCCGAATTTTGTTAAGAGTAATAGTTATGAATTTGAGCTATTACTAGTGTGGGGATGATACTTAGGATTCGTCATTAGGCATTGAACTGTGCTAAATTCGTCATCTACTAAGACTAACATGATTTGCAATGAACGGACATCATTTGGGATTTGTTGAGAAACTTGGTTTTTGCATCATTTGTCGACACCTGGTTCTTTTTTCTGAATACAAGTCTTTTTCTTCGACAGTTCTCAGCCTAACAAAAAGAGGCGCGGTAAAGTTCCAAAAAGGGTTTTGAAATCCGAAAGAGAAAAGTTGAAGCGTGAACAATTCAACGAACTTTTCACAAAACTGGGTAGCCTTCTTGGTAATTGAACTTTCTAACTTGCGCTTTTTAAGGTTTAACCAATTGAATAAACCATTATTAGTGTGTTGTATTTATAGTACAATTTTCATGACTTGTTGCCTTATTCTTATGCAGAATTAAGTGAGCAGAACAATGGGAAGGCCGCTATACTAAATGAGACAATTCGGCTTTTAAAGGACATGGTTTCTCAGATTCAAAGCCTTAGAAAGGAGAATGCGACTTTGTTATCAGAATCTCATTATGTAAGCTCATGAATCTTTATTAATTATGCTTTCTGATTCGAGGCATGAGATTTTATCCTTTGGTGATATCATGATTCATGCTCTTGTCAAACAAGATTCTTCCTTCACCTCTCAAATATTGATGTCATATGTTAGATCCTGTTCAGTGTATGTTTATTACCGTAAGTCCGTATCAACTTGTGAGTTGTAACTCTTGCAAGCAGACAGACTGAAAAGATTAGCTGCCCGAGTTTGCTGATAAGTTTGATGTTTAATCAGGTGACCTCAGAAAAGAATGAGCTGAAAGACGAGAATTTAGCTCTGGAGGTGCAGATCAAGAGTATGCAGAGTGAATTAGAAGAGAAGCTGCTGGCCCAATCTAAACCTGATGTGAACGGAACCCTTACGGGATGTTGGCCCAATCTCCCACAACTTCCCTTTACTGATTCGCCAACGCAACAACAACCACCTATTCTTGGACCATTATATGTCATGCCTGTAAATCCCGACATTGACACATTTGGGAAAGTTGATGCTCCAAACCAAGGTGTTCCAGTGCGTAAACCCCGGCCTCGATATCCTACACCAGCAGACTCCTGGCCGTTGCATCTGCTCTCAAAGCAACCTGAATCGGCTTAACCATATAGCATACATAGCGACTTGGTGAGCTCAGTTTGGACATTAAAAGTGCATTAGATCAGAGATGCAGTTGATGAGAATGTTTGGATTCTCTTGCAATCAATCAGAAAGATAACTTTGATGTCATGTAGGCTTGACATGGAAAGATGCACGTTCCCTAGGTTCAGTCTCATCTTTGTATAAATATAGCAATGTAAATTCTCGAGTTTTGAGTTCAGTCAGATTATATTCTTACAAGTTACTCCGTACAAGTTACAAGTTACAACCCGATCCTCATTGCGCAATGTTTTTTTGTTCTTTTATTCGAAGTTTGATAAGGATTTTAGGTTAGAAAACAAGAGCAGATGGTATTGCCAAGGGCCCTTATATGTAAGTTTACTTCTATTTCACATATATGTTAATCGTTTGCTAGGTTACTCATACTCGGTTAGTAGGGTTGGACATGAGCTTGTATCCTAAGTGTCGGACTTGATCTCCAAGTTAAACTGAAGTGCCTGATTGTCATACTAACGTCCAAGAGTCAAAGTGTTGGACACGGGTATGAAAGATTAGATGAAGTGTCGAAGTAAACTAACATAATGCTGAGCTTACATCCCCAAGCACTTGAACACAGACACCTGTGACCTGCCCCATTCAAGGAGATATAGGAGTAGTTGCTATCTTTAGTTTAAGAAGACATTAGTCACTATACATACGCAGTAACACGAATATATTACAATGTCGGTTGTTTTACGTAGTTGTTGACACTTGACTCGTCGACAATAAATCATGGATGCATCATTCATGATTCATGATACTGCTTTTGCCTTTTATCTCATGATTTAAAAATCACATAAACATAATTTCTAGGTTGACAAAATTACAAGAGGGATAAATCGCTGAATGATTTGGCAACTTTACTACATTCTGCCCTATTTTAGTGAGCCCAAAAAAATTATGGTAGGAAAGTTGTCGAATCATCTAATGGCCTAAAATACCCAAAAAAAGGTCAACGATGACTCCCTTCATGTCACTTTTATTTTCTTTGACACGATTTAAAAATAGATATGGAAAATACACTATATTTCTTACCCAAAATAGAAGGGGGTTGGTTCGGACAAAGTGAAAAATAGAACTGCAAAGAGAGTAATATGAAGCAGCTAAGCGACTTAAAAGAGTAGATTATAGCAATATATGCATTGAGACTCAAGCTCTCTATCTCCATGTAACAAAATTCTGTTACAAAAGTAACAGAATTAACGACAGTAACAGAATTATGTTACAGCGGTAACAGAATTGAGCAGCAAGAGTACTCGAGTATATTTGTATATATATGTATAGGAGGTTACATCCAGGGCCGGCCCATGGGCTGAACAATTCAATTCATGGCACCGGGATCCAAGAAGAGGAGGGCCCAATATTACATGATTTGAAGAAAAAAAAAAGAAAAAAAAAGAGCATACGCTACATGAGGGAGTCGTTTGCGCAACTACTTTTTACCGTCGGCGCTTTACTTCTTACCGTCGGCGTTAATTACGTCAAATGACGACTTTGTCCTTACTATTTATTCTCAAAATATTATATTACTTTTACATTTTACTAGGTTAAAACCCGTGCAAATTGCACGGTGGCATTAACGACAATGAGAAAAGTGATTGGCTAAACAAAAAAAGTACTCCGTAGTTTATGTGAAGAAATGACGAAAATAAATATTTGCACTAACTTAATGGAGTCACGTTAAGACGAATTTAGTTTGTGTTCTTTACGGCTAAACTTAACGAAATTAAGTAAGCTGAATTGAATTAAACTAAACTAATTAAGCTGAAGTGATTTGAAATAAATTAATTTGAACTGAAATGAAATACTAAAAAGTACTTAAATGAAATGAATAAACTGATTTGAACCCAACTAAATTGATTTGATTTGAATAAAACTCTGAGACAAAATGAGCTTATTGAGATGATGAAATGGGATAAAAGATTATGAACGGAGGGAGTACATTTTTACTTACTATCCAATTTTATATCACCCCATTTCAAAATTCCTGGATTCATCACTGTCTGCTAGTACATGTTAGTTAGGTTATACTCCCTTCGTTTGCTAATGTTTGCCCCGTATTCCTTTTTTTGGTAAGTTTTTATTGTTTGCCCCACTTCTTCACTTTCCATATTTGTCTCATGTATATTATCATATTATCCTTTTACATTTCCATTATTTACACCTTTATGCTATTGTATTTATTAAATTAACATTATTTATACTTTTTGTCCCATGTCTATTCCCAAATGTCTCATCATCATTACTATTTTTATCAATATTTTTTCAACTCCTTAATTTATGTGCAAAACACAATGGAGCAAACTTAAAAAACCGGAGGGAGTAGTTTTCTTTTATACAGTAATAATGATACGTACAAAAGGGTAATAACAAACTAACAATTAAAGAGCTTTATTCCAAGAGTAGGTCGCCTAGAGACGGTCTCTCATTAACTTTACTGAAAGACCAAGTACAAATGGAAGTAACAGTGGTACCAAACCTAATAGAAATAGGTAGGATTAACATAAAAGAGTATACAAATATAAAGATGGTACGCTTGTTATAAAAACAGGTACAAAACAAAATTGTCATTTAAGAGTACGAATAGAACATAGAATGGTACTGAAGAGTGCTCTCTCAACAATAAGTTATTGAGAGACCGTCTCTTCCAAGATTTTGTGTTATTCCAATGGCCCGCTTTCATTATACACCATACTTTCATCCCCACCCTCGCCTTCATTGTCGAAAATTCGAAAATAATCGTATCAGGCAAATGCACCAAATCAACTCCATTGATAACTTCATTTTCCATGCACCTCCATCTACATTTCACACTTCTACGCCATTAACAACACCGGTAGATCTACACATATACTCCCTCCGATTTTTATTTATCTTTCATGTTTCCTTATTGGGCTGAAACATCATTTCTTCCCCAAAAATCGGAGGGAGTATATATATAGAGCAGAGATCAAATAAGTTCATCATATGTTACTAAGTCTATATTAAAGTTACAGATGACATACGATAAAGTTGCATTTGTTCAAAATTGATATGTAACTATAACATTCAGCACTTTTATCACTTCAAGTGATAAAGTGTAACTTTAGACCTCAACCCATGTAACTTTAAGTACTTTTTGTGTAACTTTAACACTGGAACTTACGAACTTAAAGTAGCTAGTGACCTTATGAGAACTCCACACTCTCTCTCTCTCTCTCTCTCTCTCTCTCTATATATATATATATATATAGGGAGGAAATCAACCAAAACTTATCTGAAAACAACAAAAAAAACTTAAAAATGTAACATCGAAGCATAATCATCAGTTTAGAAGTGAAATTCAACGTAATATACACACAAAAAAGACAATGTGAAAGCTAATCTTCTAAAAGTATGTAGAAATTAAATTGATAGTTGAACCCACCACATAAAAATCTACATTCAAAATGAGTTAATATAAACAATTCAATTATTTTATCGTCGAACTAATCCAACTACTCTAACTTAACCCTGAAATTAAGCATAATTGAACTTCACACAACAACAAATTGACCACAACACTAGGAAATCTAATCTTCCAAAATTATGAAGATGGAACGCATAATTGAGCAAAATAAACAAAAATCTACATGCACCAAATTGATAAAAAAAAACCTAATTAAAGTACTCGTTTAAACTAACAAAGCACCAATTCAACATAAACAGTAAAGAAAACAAACAAAATTAAATGTAAATTCTAATTCCGAAGCATAATCATCGAAATTGTCGGCTATTAATAGAAAAAATGTCAAACCCTATCTCTGAAGCACATTTGGTCATACACAAAAAGCAACTTGACACTAAACATAAAGAGGAACAAAAGGCTTGAGAATGAGATGTTAGTACATTTTTCGACGCTTTCTCAAATGCAATGACCATCTCAAGAACAGTTGGTAACCCAAGTTATAGAATTCACAGCCTTGTTTTAATGTAATCAAGCCATCAAGGTTAGGCCAATATGTTAATTGACTCGTTATAATTTTAAGACGAATATATAATCACCTTAAGGTAGATGCTATCAGAAGAAGGTATACTGCAAAATGTCGATAAACATAGAAATCATTAGCCTAATACCAAATAACCGTTAGTTAAATCTTTATGAAATGCTTTAGTAACTATTGCATAAAAAATAATCTCATAATAATACTCGATATTTGTACAACATAAACCGCATATGTTTGGCAAAAAAGTCTTTCATCGGTCATTAATCAAATTGTTCTACCCTTGTACCAAATCGATTAGCTCGTTCATAGATAGATGTACCTAAACCTTTCATACATTGCACATCTTGATTCCCTTCTTAACCATTCGTGGCACCATGAGGTTCTTAAGAGTTTAATATGAGTAACTAATTAAGCCAAAAGTCACAGCATACATGTAGATTTATATTCTTCATAATAGGAGTAACTCACTAACTCCAAACGCCGACACTATTATGTGAACGGTTATCTATCATGCCACAAAGAATAAGAAAATAAGAGAGGTGTAATGGTACAATGATTCATCCCTAATAATATGTCTAGTCAATTCAAATATGTCCGTAAAAAAAGTTAAGCGACAGAAAATTCCGATTGAATTAGGAAATTAGTATACATATAAAACTTACCGCAAATACTCTGTATATCTTTCTTTAATCCCTTGACTCAGTTTACCCCCGACACTGATTTTTGCATAGAGATTAAGTATAGTTAATAGTTACAAACATATACTAACTTATACCTAAATCGTAAAAAAGGGATATTGAGTAGTACTCCCCAGCAGCAAGGCAACAGTAGATACTCCCTCCGTTCCAATGAATTGTTTGCCTTTGCTTTTGGCACTAAGGGAAAGAGAACCAATGGGGGAGTGACATGTGGAGCCAAGGGTCTAATTACATACAAAAACCATTCCTAAAATAGAAAGGCAAACAATTCATTGAGACGCCCCAATATGGAATAGGCAAACAATTCATTGGGACGGAGGGAGTACATCATTGTTGCAGAAAAATTATTTAACGCCATTAAGATCCTCCATGTTGCAAGAAAACTCCTACAAAATCAAGAAAAACACAAAAACTTAGCATGCCTTGTTTCACCTAAATAATGATGAGTATCTAAACAATTTTAACTCCAAAACAACAGTCTAGTACAAAGTGTAAAGTCTTATTATTCTAATTCTTCTTTACGTTTGTTATTAGGATCAACATTCTAACTGATTCCTTAGTTTAGTTCGGTATTAATTAACTACATCCATCCTTAATTGGTTTGAATAACTGCGATAGACCGATAGTAGTCAATTCAATATGTACATACAACACAACATTAAGTGGTATATTAGATAAATAATAATGTAAGTGAACTCTTACCGCATTGAACGGACCAGCCCACCAGGATCACTAAGTCATCACAGCTCTTACAACCAACGGGAATGAAAGCGTGAAGACCCGAGAATTCCGAATCCCTTGTTGTAAACCTGTCACAATTCACAATGTGACATATATTCATCATACACGCTAATATTAACTTGGATCATGCATCATAGTGCGTGACGACAATTGAAAGAGGGAGGTAGGAGGGAAAAGAAATCAAACCTGAAAAGTAGGGTTGGCAATGGAGAGCATGTTAGAATCCATGCTCTTGGACCAATAAGAGTGAATGAGTGAGTGAGTGAGTGGAAATAGTAACCTCCTAGTTCTCGAATGAAATCACAGAAATCATATATCATACATAAATACATTCCTTTAATTAGTGTAACTATGCAACATTTAACCCACTAATAAGCAAAAAAAATGTAATAATCCAGAGATATAAGGAAACCTTGTCAAGTTAGTCGGTGGGATCGTACATTCCTGCATTCTACAACATCCTTTTCATGGGATCCGACAACATATATGACACTGTCAAAATAAAGCATCACCTTGTTCAATTAAAAATGTTTGTGTTGAGATGAGTTAAGAGTAAGTAGGAACAAATAGAGAGCGAGTATAGTTTGGAAATGAGGAGATTAACAATGATTGTGGAAACATAGTAACCAAATGAATTGAGAGCTTGACCAAACTCCGTTGAGTCAATGCTCCCATTCCTGTCCATATCAAACCTTTGGAACATTGTTTGCATTTTGACCACATTACGAACTCCATATATTAACCAACACATACAATTCATCATGAAATTTCTAACTCCATCCTACATATATACTCTTTGCTAAACATACCCTCTTGCTCTGAAGGTAGTTCAGCAGCGGCACAAACTCATCGGGACCTATTGTCAAACACATCCAGATATTCCTTAATCAGCAATCATGAATCATGAATTCATCATGGTATGTAATTCGAGTTGAAAACACAGAAAGTACACAATTGGAAATGACTGGTTACCAAGCCTCCTCTTGTTGTTGTGGGTGAACTGGAACATTAGGAGGTGGACAGTCTCATGTTAAAGTTGTATTTGCAAGATGAGAGCACCGACTGCATCGGGGCTCCTTCTTATCTATCACTCCATTTCTATCCTTATCCATTCGGTTGAAGCACGGTCCATCCCTGGTGGAAAGGAGGACGGCGTGATCTCACAATAAGGGCCCTTCCCGAACACAGTCAATGTGGTCTTCATCTGAGACGATGACCAAAACGAAGATGACTTTTGCACCGTCATCTTTGGTTATTGTTGCACTTGCATCCCCCATACTGTTGTTTCTGCGACAATGTTGATGACCTGTAGTGTTGTTGCATACCATAGCGTTATTAAAAAAATTCATTCTATCTTAGAGTCGAGTCCATTGATATTACCTTAGTAAAATATATGTGATGAGAATGTAAGGAATTTTTTTCGTGTTTGATATATTGTGAATAATATTATATCCTGTGAACTTGAGTAAAGTCACGTGCAATAATTCAATAAAAAGAGTAATGTTTTTGGACAGAAGCAGATTAAGAAAAAAGAAGCAACTAATTTCTTGCCTTCTATTTGCTCATTTTACATGTTATAATATTTACATTATGTAAGCCAAAAAGTCGCCATATCTGTAACCGAAAAATGAGTAGACGGTGTCAATTTGAATAAAACTGAAACTTATGACATTCACATGTGCACATGAAGTCGGCGATGTCAAATCTTACTCCGTACTTTATCCTGACTAAAGAATAAAAGAAGGAACAATGCTACTCAAAACGTTGTATCAGAAATCGCAGTCTTAAACTCTTACCTTTTAATATTACTTCGTACTTTTTTTCAAGGGAAGGTAAATGTCCTTCTTGTGCTTCCTGCACGCTTGACCTGATGAAACAAAGGCAAAGAAAAATCATCGCAAATATCACCATTATTAACCAAATATCACCATTATTATACCAAAAGGAGTTGAATGTCTCGAATAATTCAACGGATTAATTTCATAGAATTGACCCTAATCTAATCAAATAAGTCGTAGCATACAAAATCCAATAATATAACCTCGATTATCCCAAATTGAATACCACAACAAAAAAATGAATTGAATTGAATAAAGTGATGGTGAAATGACCTGACTGCCGAGGACAATGAGTACCAAGCGCGAACATACGCTCGACGACGATTCAGGTGGCGGCATCATTGTCTAACAACGACGACAAACTTCCGCCCATTCTCCGGTACTTGAGCTTAGGCTCGTCTTCTTCATCTTCGGTGTCATAAACAGCGGAGAAATGACCTCCTTTGTTATCATCGTCACAGTGGGCAATGCTGATACCGGCAAAATAAAGGCCATTCTGATAGGCGAAGAGAGAAAGTTGAGGAATGATGATTAAATTATTAGTAGAATCTTTCGATAATAACGATTCATGGCGTAGAATTAAGAATTCATATTAAGGAGGTACTCCGTAGTTTTTTGGGATCTATTGGTGAGGTATGAAGAGAAGAGGAAATGATAGGAGTAGGGAGTTAAAAGATGGGGAGGCGGTTATTTGTTTTATGTTCTTACTCGATTGATATTGGGGTGGTGGGGAGTTAAAAGATGTCAGTTGTGTTTTACATTGTGTACTCTAGAAGGATGTATGGTATCCACATAAGCAGCAGCTAGGCGCCAAATCAGATCCAACTGGGCTGATGATGTGGGTGAATGTGGAGGCCTCAAATGTTTCTACTTTAATATATAAAGGATAGATTATCGATTTATTAAAACTCGATAACAAAACCGTCTTTTTCGATTATCGTAATAAACCAAAACCGACTTCCTATACAGTTAATTACGCAAAATGACGAGTTCTCCTTTGCAATTAATTCTCGAAATATTATCACATTTACATTTTATAGAGTATCGGATTATTAGAACTCGATAATAAAACCGTTTTTTCGATTATTGTTACGCCTCCGATTTTAAACAGTTAATTAGATTAATTAACGACTTAATACAATTTAATAAACGTAATTAACAAATACGAGTAATATGCAAATTAAATCCTAATTAATCTACGACAAGTCGACAATCAAGATTTAATATACAGATCGATGCAAATTAAAATAAAAAAATATGCAAATGGGTCAGGTCAAGTGGGTTTTTCGACCCACCTAAAGGTCGTATTATTTTTTCTGTAATACTTGAAAGTTTTGAGAAATAGTAGCTCGAGTTCGAATCCTCTTGTTCACACATTTGCCTTTTATCCACAAGGATCGAACCCCATACCTATTGACTAGGAGGCAAATGATCAAACCACTACACCACCATCAACAAACTGATATTTAAAATGGTTGAAAACTATCTTAAAAGAGAAAAAAAACCCGGAAAAATGGCTTGGTCGAAAAAAACCGTCGACTCGCGGTGTAGTGGTTTGATCATTTGCCTCCTAGTCAATAGGTAGGATTCGAACCCGAGCTATTTGTATGAAATGTTATCATGTAACCAATTTCACCACCTTATACTTCATGTCTCATACCATTGGAAGATTTACATTATACTTAAACTATTTCTCAAAACTTTCAAGTATTATAGAAAAAATAATACGACCTTTAGGTGGGTCGAAAAACCCACTTGACCTGACCCATTTTTGGATTTTTTTATTTTAATTTGCATCGATATGTATAATAAATCTTGATTGTCGACTTGTCGTAGATTAATTAGGATTTAATTTGCATATTACTCGTATTTGTTAATTACGTTTATTAAATTGTATTAAGTCGTTAATTAATCTAATTAACTGTTTAAAATCGGAGGCGTAACAATAATCGAAAAAATGGTTTTATTATCGAGTTCTAATAATCCGATACTCTATAAAATGTAAATGTGATAATATTTCGAGAATTAATTGCAAAGGAGAACTCGTCATTTTGCGTAATTAACTATATAGGAAGTCGGTTTTGGTTTATTACGATAATCGAAAAAGACGGTTTTGTTATCGAGTTTTAATAAATCGATAATCTATAAAATGTAAAAGTAATATTATTTTTGAGAATAAATAGTAAGGGCAAAGTCGTCATTTGACGTAATTAACGCCGACGGTAAGAAGTAAAGCGCCGACGGTAAGAAGTAAAGCGCCGACGGTAAAAAGTAGTCCCCGTTGTTTGATTGTCAAAGTAATCATGGAAAATACAAAAACCTTCCATTTTCCTTTTATTCTTTCCCAAGATTTACTAATTTATCATCAATTAATTACTATTATGGAGTATAAATTTAAAATTTTATCTTTAATTAAGTTCATACATTATTCCTTTCCCCCCAAAAAAATATATGGAGTACGTTATTACTCGTCTACGGAATATTATGTTTGATTCAGTTTTATTTGTTTATAAAAAGAGGACCTGTATTTTTTCTCTAGTATCATTGTATCAACTCCATCAACAATTATTACTTCGTATGTCAACGATGGTTTGTTTTTTCTTTAAAAAAAACACTCTGTTTTATGTGATTTTTTAAAATAAAAGGGCCCTCAAAATCAAACTTTCGAACATGGCTCACAATGTCATTGACCGACCCTGGTTACATCTCATTGTAAGATAACATACACACAACACACATTACATACTCAATAAAAATATCTCTTCTATTTACATCTTGTTGAGTACGCTTGAGTATACATCAATGGAGCGAGATTACTTAAGATTCACGATTTCTTATGGTATCAGAGCTCTAGGTATAACATCTTATCCTGAATCCTCTCTATTGTTAAATCGTTCAATTGTTCTTTCAATTCAATCGATAAAATTGACGTTGTTATTGCTACAATTGTTGTAATTGTTCTCAATCTTCTGCATTCGCTATTTCGTTTGCATCATGTTCATCGTTTCATTGTTTGTTTTTGATGCAAATTGTTTTAGTAAGAACTAGCTGTAATTTTCACTTTAAATCAAGAAATCATGACTGGAACTCCAGATTCTTCGCAATCACAGACCTCATATGATGTATATGATGATCCGCTGTATTTGACTAGCTCAGGTCAGCTAAATCTCTCATTATTCAGTAATTTGTTTGATGGAATTGGCTTCCTTGCTTGGAAGCGAGATGTGTCAATGACGCTAGCTTCTAAGAATAAAGAGGGATTTGTGTTTGGAACATGTGTGAAACCTCAGAAAAATGATAAGAAGTATCATCAATGGCAAAGATGTGATTTGTTAGTTATCGGATGGATAAGAAAATTAGGAGTAACATGATGTATGTGAGCACATCAAATTAGTTGTGGAGTGAATTAATGGATAATTACGGGTAAACTAATGGATTAGAATTGTATCCGATCACCTCAAGAAAAACCTCAATGATCTTGCACAAGAGAATCAACCTTTTTGAATACTATGGAACATTGAAGCGCACTTGGGAAGAATTAGATGATTTGGATCCATTACCGACCTGCACTTGCTCTGCAATTGACCAAATGTACATGTCAATTGCTCAAGAGACTCTTGGACCGAGATACTCAATCAAAGATTACACAGCTGCTCATGGGGTTAAACAACTCTTATGAGCAAATTAAGACACATGTCTTGACCATGGAAGATGTTATCATTTTTAGAAGAGTTGTATGTTTCTTGAAAAGGGTGGAGAAGCAAAAGCAACTCAGTGAAACAGTTGATATTTTGCCTGAAGAAAATGCATATACTAGTTTTAAGGACAACACTGGCCAGGCTTCGAAGAAAGCACGCACTGATGATGCATAAGAAAAGGCCAGGGTACTAAGCAATGCACTCATTGTATCAAGAAGGGACACACAGTAGTGGATGGATGTTTTCAGTTACAAACCTGTTCTTTTTGTAACATCCAAGGGCACATTCGTGAACACTGCTATAAACTTAAGAAGTTTAAAGCAGCTCAAGGAAAAAGAAGGGCCAACAATGTGGATGTTGCAAATTATGAAGAGGAGGAGTATGATTCAGATTTTACTCCATTACATGACACATCTGGACCATCTCGCCAACATACCACACAAGAAGATGATTTGGTTTCCAGCTTGGTGGATACCATTACTAATAGGGTGATGAAGCACATTTCTAAGAGATTCTCACCTCATAATACTAATGTTACTCATACACCAACAACATGCTTTTCAGGTAATTATGATTCCATACATGCTTTTATTTATTTAGTTGTTGATCATTTTCAAGCATCTAGTTGGATAATTGATTCAGGAGCATGAGACCACATGACTGGTAACTCAATTCTATTACATGATTTACTTGACCAAACTGCAGAGAGCTATTGTTGTTTACCTTCCTGATGGTAGTACATAACATGCCCATAAGATAAGAAAAGTGTATTTGAGTAAGAACATTACCTTGCATAATGTTTTCTTTATACCTGGTTTTAAACAAAACTTGCAGTTTGTAGGAACCTTACTACAGAATGCTAACATGAGAGTTTTTTTCTCTTCTGCTGAATGTTGGTTCAAGGACAATTCAAGTAGGGTTATTTTGCCTAAAGGATGAAAATAGGGTGGTCTATACAGAGTTACACAAGAACCTGAGTGTCATGTTATGTCTGAACACACTGGTTTGTCAAAGAGTTGTAAGGCTTCTATTAGTATGAGTCTACTTCATAGACGTTTGGGTCATCCTTCCATGGAGAAATTAAAACATTTGGCTGGTGTTCAACATATTTTTGATAAAACTCTTGAGTGTGAAACTTGTATTTTGTCCAAACATCATGCTTTAACTTTTAATATAAGTACTTCTTATGCATGCTTTACATTGCTTTTCATCATTCATATGGCAATTTGGGGTCCCTATAAGACACCCACAATGACTGGCGCAAGATCTTTTCTAACTATAGTAGATAGATGATCATTCCAAAGCCACTTGGATTTATATGATTCTGACCAAATTACAAGTACCACCTCTTATCAAACAATTTCTAAACTACAAGTACCACCTCTTATCAAACAATTTATGGCTTATGTGACTACTTAATTTAGTAGTCAAGTTAAAACCATTAGAACTGATAATGAGACTGAGTTCATTCAAGGGCTTTGTTCTTCAATGTTTCATGACTTAGGCATTATACATCAAACTAGCATTGTTGGTGTGCCACAACAAAATGGCAAGATCGGGAGGAAGCATAGACATCCTGTAGAAACTGCTAGAGCATTAAAAATTCAATCTAACTTGCCAATCAAATTTTAAGGAGAATGTTGACAACCACTTACTTAATTAACAGGATGCGAATGACACTGTTATCCTGTAAGTCACTTTATGAGGTTTTATATCACAAATTACCAGATTTTGAGGAACTTAAGGTTTTTGGCACCCTTTGTTATGCCACAGTTCCTAGTAAATATAGAGATAAGTTAGGTTAAAGAGCTAGGAGGTGTGTGTTCATAGGATATCCACCAACTCAAAAGGGATACAAGTTGTATGACCTTGACACACATCTTTTGTTTACTAGTAGGGATGTTATATTCAAAGAGAATGTATTTCCCTATAGATCTCATATCTCATTACATGATAGTGCTGATAACAAGCATATAGACATGCTAGTTAATCCAGCTGATGTACCTTATCTGACACAAGGGTTACCTACCTTGTCTCAAAACACCAATTTTGATAATTCAGAGACTAACATTGGTGATTTAGGGGAGTTTATTATTCCTGAAAACAACATTGATCAAGGAACTAAGGACATTGAGGACAATGTTGAGCAAGAACCTGAGTAACTAATTCCTATGCTTAATCCTAAAAATGGTGGTGTAGATGATGTTATATCTACTATTCAATCTGAGTTTGATACAGGGCTAAGAAGATCATCAAGAATTAAGACCTTTTCTATCTGATTGAATGATTACCACTGCACAAAAGGAAGGTCTAGGCATCATGCTGCACTGTGTGCAAAGTCATAAATAGTCTGCATTTTTACTCAGAATATCTTATCTTCCTCAATCATGTCTTGATTGAGCATGAACCGTCCCATTATGATCAAGCCTCTACAGATCCATGGTGGATTGAGGCTATGTAGAAGGAGATAGCAGCACTTGAAGAGAATCATACATGGGTCATGTACGATCTTCCAGAAGGTAAAAAAACAATAGGCTCCAAATGGGTTTATAAGGTTAAACACAAGTCCGGTTAGTCAGTGGAAAGGTATAAAGCCAAATTAGTAGCAAAAGGATATAATCAAGTCAAAGACATACAAGCATACTTTTTCCCCAAGTGAAAAAACTTGCTACTGTTAGAACTTTGATAGCATTGGCATCAGGCAAAGGGTGGATATTGCATCAATTGGACATCATTAGTGTCCTTCTCCGTGAATTTCTAGATGAAGAAGTATACATGTTACCTCCACAGGGCTATAAATATCCTTAACAAGGCCAAGTTTGTGGGTTGAAGAGGTCAATTTATGGCTTGAAGTAAGCTTCAAGCCAATGGAACATTGAGTTAGCCAAGTATCTTCTTGGTTTTGGGTTTACTTAATCCAAACAAGATTACCCATTATTCACTAAAGGTGAACCCAAGTCTGAGAAATTCTTGGTTGCGATAGTCTATTTGGATGATGTGTTATTTACAGGGAGTTACCAAGCAGAAATACAAAGCGTGAAAGATGGGTTGCACCAGGCTTTCACAATTAAGGATCTAGGCTACATGAGATATTTCTTTGGGCTAGAGATTGCCAAAAATAAGCCAGGGATTCTTATCAATCAAAGGAAATATGTGTTGGACATAGTTAAAGACCTGGGCATGGAAGACTGTGCAAAACCACGGTTTGCTCTTCCAAAGGGTCTAAAAATTAGTACAGATAATGGAGAATTACTTCCAGATCTAGCATCATATAGGAGGCTAGTGGGACATTTATTGTATCTGATCCTCAACAGGCCAGATGTCTCTTATGTTGTACAACACCTTAGTTAGTTTATCACACAACCAAGAAAACCACATTTTCTAGCAGTTTTACATGTACGTAGTCAAGTACTTAAGGCATTCCCTCAACGCAGGCTTGTTCTATCTAGCCAATAATAATTTAAATCTAAAGGGGTATACTGATTCAGATTGGGGGAAATGCGTTTTTAGTCGTAGGTCATTAAGTGATATTGTGTTTTCTTGGGTGGCTCATTAATCTCTTGGAAGACTAAAAAGCAGAAGACTATTAGCAAGAGTTCAACAGAGGTTGAGTATAGGAGTATGTCCTAAACTGCTAGTGAATTGGTCTGGATGGAACGTTAGTTAGAAGACCTTGGTGTGATAGTCACACGTCCTATCACTTTATTTCGTGATAACAATGCTGCACAACACATTGCTCAAAATACAATGTTTCATGAAAGAACAAAGCACTTGGAAATAAATTGTCATTATGTCAGGGATATGGTGCAACAAGGTGTAATGGTCACTCAACATGTAAGTTCAGCTATGCAACTGGTAGATTTAATGACTAAGGCTTTAGGAGCACAATAACATCATTTTCTAGCAGATCGATGATAGGTATGAAGCACTTCGCTGCTACAAGTCCAGTTTGAAGGGGGAGTATAGCAATATATGCATTGAAACTCAAGCTGCACAGCTCAGCTTAGCTCTCCACTCACCAGGCCACACTTCTAATCTCTAGGTAAGAGAATTGGGCAACAAGAGTACTCGAGTATATTTGTGTATATATGAATAGGAGGTTTCATCTCATTGTAAGATAACATATACACAACACACATAACATACTCTATCTCTTTTATTTGCATCTTGTTGAGCTAAGCTTGAGTGTACATCAATGGAGATTACTTTGAATTCACGATTTCTTATAGATCTTTGAGATATCGTTGCTTAGTGTGAGACGTAGCATCAAAAGAAGAGAATAAAATAAAATAAATATTATTGTACCTTTTAACATGAGAGAGGTATCTTGTTAAAATTATCGAGAGACCATCTATTTAAATTTTTTGGATTTAAAAGAAGGGATATTACATGGCTTCATTTTGATAAAGTTTCTTAATCTTTGATCATCAATCATGATAATAGATTGATTATAAGTAATAAAAAGTTACTGTAATAAACTTTTATAGGAGGGCTAATTGTCTAAATAAAACGATAGTATAATACCCATGTGATAAATAAGACAAAATGAGAATGATCAAGATTAAATAATGGGGTGTCTTTATCTCACTTACTTTCTCTGTCATAATAGCAAGTTTACATACGCATATATTAAGGCGGTGAGAGAACAATTATTTTAATTTTATTAAAATACAAAAAGTAGTGATAAAACTTACTGGAAAAAAGGGACCATAGCCCTGACTATATATAGGGAGGGGTGTGAAATCCTAATCACCCATATTAGTCGCTTTAGTTGATACGCCCATCATGCATCACTTAAAGCCCTAATGGGTCTCTACACTATTATAGTATCCAACTCATACTTTATAAGATGTAAACAAGCCCATGTTATAATTATTATGATGGATCACATATTTGGGTTCAACTTAAATGACAACTAATAAATACAGTAGTTCCAAATAATATAGACAACGTATATTGTAATAGACCCATAAATCTTACAATCTCCCACTTGGGTCATATACAAATATACGTGTGACACCAGAATTGTATTTATTATAACCTTATATGCTCAATTGTGCTATCAAAAATTCTAACCGTCTTATGCAATTTGGTCCATTAATCATATGTACATAGAACCAAAGCGGCCTTTGCCACAATTTGTCGTAATAGGACCTATCAATGATCACATATGCAAACATGACTAATGACATGAGTCTAGTATAGGAGTGTAGTATGGAAACAACAACCAAATTTGATCCAAATATGCATATTTCCAACTGGTTCTCTTAATTGAGATCAACAACATAAGCAAGAAGTAGAGAAAAACTGAAAAACTGAAAACTTTATTGCATGCATATCCTTAACCAAATAAAATTGTCATACTAGCAATAAAAGTACAAACTCCCACTGAAACTATATATTCTAAAGTGGTATAACACCCATATGAGCAGTATGCCCTAGAAATACATTGGGCGGTAGGCCCTTAGTAAGCGGATCCGCAATCATGGAGTTCGTTTTGATATGCTGTACAGACAATTGACCACTATGCACTCTTTCCTTCAAAGCTCGAAACTTGATATCAATATGTTTTGACTGTCTCGAGCTTTTATTGTTGTTTATATACAACAATGCGGATTTGTTGTCAGACAGCATCCGAAGTGGCCTATCCATGCCATTCACTATGCGCAAACTCGTGACAAAATTCTTCAACCATAGTGCCTGATTAGATGCCTCAAAACAAGCTATATATTTTGCTTCCGTGGTGGAAATATATATGAGTGATTGCTTGACACTTTTCCAAGACACAGCTCCTCCGGCCATTATGAAAAGGTATCCTGATGTGGATCTCAAGCTATCTAGGCATCCTCCCAAATCAGAGTCAGAATACCCAATGACCTCAAGCTGATCTGACCTTTAGTAAGTGAGCATGTAATCTTTTGTTCCTTTTTGGTATCACAAAACCCTCTTGACTGCTCTCCAGTGATCCATCTCCGGATTGCTGAGATATCTACCTAACATCCCAACTATGAACGCAATGTCGGGTCGCGTACAAACCTGTGCATACATCAAACTTCCAACTGCCGAAGCATATGGAATTGTATGCATTTCCTTAATCTCAAAATCATTCTTTGGGCATTGATCGAGACTGAACTTGTCTCCTTTAGTCACAGGGGTATCCATTGGTTTGCAGTCAAACAAGCCAAAACTTGTCTCCTTTTGTGATAAACCAAGAGTTCCTTGGGCACGATCTCGGCATATCTAAATTCCTAACACAAAATAGGCGTCTCCAAGATCTTTCATTTTGAAACTCTGTGAAAGAAATCTCTTGGTTTTGTGCAAAAAAACTATATCGTTACTGGCAAGCAATATGTCATCGACATACAAAACCAAAAATATGTGCTTACTCCCACTTAACTTGTGGTATACACAATCATCAACCAAATTTGTCTCAAATCCATAAGACATGACTATTTGATGAAATTTGAAATACCACTGACGAGAAGCTTGCTTAAGCCCATAAATGGATTTCTTTAATTTGTAGACCATGTCCTTTGAATCGTCTGAAATAAAATGTTCTGGTTGTTGCATATAAATAGTTTCTTCAATGTCACAATTGAGGAACGTTGTCTTAATATCCATTTGATGTAGCTCAAGATCAAAATATGCCACAATTGCCATTATAATCCTAAAGGAGTCTTTTGATGAAACTGACGAAAAGGTCTCCTTATAATCAATGTCTTCCTTTTGAGTGTAGCCCTTGGCAACGAGACATGCCTTATACCTTGTTACATTACCATTCGAATCCCTTTTGGTCTTAAATAACCATTTGCAACCAATGGGTTTCTTTCCTTCCGGTAATGGAACGAGGTCTCAAACGTCATTGTCTGTCATGGACTTTATTTCCTCATTCATGACATCAATCTATTTTTGGGAGCTAGGACCTTCAATGGCATGACGAACGGTGATTGGATCACCATCCACCACTCCATTATCTAACTCTTTATCCGAGAGAAGTGCCATAAGGTTTTCTGTTAACACATCATTATCCTCACTTTCCAAAAAGGAAGTTTGTGATGTGGTCATCTGGAATTGCACTTCTCCTTTCTCTAATGGATCTCCTTAAGGGCAATTCTTCTTGAGGTGGTCGAGGTTGCTCCTTAGAATTTTGAATTTCAGGATCAACTTGAATTTCTGGAGTTGTTTCCTGAACCGTATCAGAATTAATAAACTAGTCCTGAGTAAGCGGGGTAGGAATAATGATATTTTCTTCTTCAAAGATGAAATCTTTGACCTTATCTCCCCCCCAACTCAACATCCTCAAGAAACCGGGCATTCCCCGTCTCAAAAATTACTTTAGTAGTGGGATCATAAAACTTGTACCCTCTAGATCTTTCAGGGTATCCTACAAAATAACAACTAACAGTTCTAGAATCCAGTTTTCTTTCATGTGGCCTATAAGGCCTTGCCTCAGCTGGACAACCCCAAATGTGAAGATGCCTTATACTGGATTTCTTGCCAGTCCACAGTTCATAAGGGGTTTTAGAAGCTGCTTTAGTTAGCACTCTGTTTAGGATGTAGGTTGCAGTCTTAATTGCCTCTTCCCAGAGTGATTTTGGTAAAGATGTATGACTGATCATACTTCTCACCATGTCCTTTAAAGTCTTGTTTTGTCTCTTAGCGATATCATTCATTTGTGGAGTTCCTGGCATGGTGTACTAAGGGACGATACCACACTCATCTAGGAATTTGGCAAATGGTCCTGGACGTTGTTCACCGGATTCGTCATTTCTGCCGTAATATTCGCCACCACGGTCAGATCTGACTTTATTGTTTTTCCTAGTTGATTTTCAACTTCGGCCTTAAAATATTTGAACACATCCAGTGATTGAGATTTCTCATGAATCAGATATAGGTAGCCATATCGAGAGTAATCGTCTATGAACGTTATAAAGTTTTGTTGACCATTCCAAGATGTCGTAGGGAATGGACCACAAATATCCGTATGAATAAGTTCTAAGACATCTGAAGCTCTCTCAGCACCTAATCTCCTTTTGTCTGTTTGTTTCCCTTTGATACAATTAATGCATACATTAAAGTCCGAAAAATCAAGGGAATCGAGAATTCCATCAGCCACGAGTCTTTCAATTCTTTGTTTAGAGATATGCCCTAAACGTTTATGCCATCGTGATGATGAATTTTCATTTGTCAATTTTCTTTTAGTACCACTGTAGCTCACATGCAAAGTTTCATTAATAGAGACATGCGTTTCTAGCAAGTATAGGTTATCATATCCAGATAAAGAACCATAACCAACCAACTTCGAATTATGAAAAGGACTAAATTTATTGTTTCCAAAAGAACAAAGATAACCAAACTTGTCCAAAGCAGAAACTGAAACCAAATTTCGTCTAAATGACGGTACAATAAAAGTCTCTTTCAAATCCAAATAATTTTCAGTCTTTAATAATAACCTAAATGTCCTTATAGCCTTAACTTGAACTGCCTTGCCATCGCCTACATAGATGTATCTTTCTGCATCAACCGGATTTCAGCAATTCAGGCAACCCTGCATAGACACACTTATGTGAGTAGTAGCACCGGAGTCTATCTACCAAGTGTGTTTAGGTACCGAAGTTAAATTGACCTCAGAACAGACAAAAGAAAGAAACATAACCTTTTTCACACGCCAAGCGTGATACCCTATGCAATGTTTCTTCTTATGACCTAGCTTTCCACAAAAGCAGCATCCTGAGTCCTTATTTTCTGAATTTTCAGGTTCCTTAGTTTCCGTATTCTGCTTCTTTGGTGGTCGTGCAACTGCAACCTCTTTACCCTTCTTCCTTTTCCTAACATCCTTAGAGGATGAAGCCAAATGAACACTTTCTGTCTTTTCTTTCTTAATTCTCTTCTCCTTTGAACACAATGAGAAATAAGCTCATTCAGAGTCCACTTCTCCTTTTGATAGTTATAACTAACATTAAACTGACTAAAAATTTTAGGAAGAGAGATCAAAACTAGATGCACAAATAAGTCCTCAGACAAATCCAACTTGAGTGCCTTCAGTTTTGAAGAAATATGAGACATTTCCATAATGTACTCCTTTATGTTCCCTAAACTTTTATACTTCATGGAAACAAGACTCGTTAACAGAGTACTTGTCTCAGCCTTTTCGTTTTTTTGCAAAACGCTTTTCAAGTTCAATGAGGAACTTCTTGGCATTATCCACTTCAGACATAGTGCCCCTGAATGATTCTAGAATTGCCCGTTTCGTGATCATTAGACTCATGCGATTTGAGCGCTCCCATTTCTCCATGTCCCTCTTATCAACAAAGGAACTGGAATCCGTAATCTCAGTGGGGCGCTCTTCCCGAAGAGCAAGGTCTAGATCCATGCAACCCAGAACGATCATAACATTCTCCTTCCAATACTTAAAATTCGTTCCGTCAAACATTGGAATTGCACTGATGTTAGCAGATACCGTATTAGTAGAAGCATTCACTGTAAAGAACAAAAAATCATACAAACATGCCCACAATAAATTCCAAATTTAACTTTAAATAATCAGATTCAAGCATTGGCAAATAAATTCCATCATAACAAGACACCTAGCACAACATTAATTTTCGCCTTTGGACTTAAAATTAACTTGTAAGTGGTCATCTTGGTGTAGTAATCAATATTAACAATAAATTCCTGTCAAATACTAAGACTTCCTTTGGGCCGACTTAATATTCACATGGAAACCGTATAATCGTTACATATTTATTACCACAAGCATGATTAAATTTCGGCCAAATAATAGCCTTCCATTGGGCCGACCATTACCCGCATGAGAATTAATCACACACAAAAGTCTTGATATTTTAAAACGTTCAAGTTACGCAAAAGAGGTTACTTTGGCAACTTATTGTTTCAATTAAACGGTCTAAAATACTAGACGCCTTATAAACTGAATAGCCAATTATATGAATCTAAAAATTTAATATCCGAATTATGATTCTTTAACCATGTCTAATTAATTTAACGCATAATCTATACAATTCTACACATGAACATCGTAAACTCACGTTTAGGAAAGCGATAGATTATGATAGACAAAAGAATATTCCATATACACTAGCATAATCAAATTACTATGTGATATTGTGTACAAAAAATATTCCATATTTCATATAGAAGATATATAGTGCGAACAAAAAAATATACAAAGAATATCATAAAAATTACTCCACAGGCAATATGTCACTTTACTGATGATGATGCAAGGATGATGCAAGAGAGATGATGAAGAATTGATTTACGCGGGAGAGAAATTCTATATGTATGCATCAATAATCTAATTCATGCCCACGCAAAAAAATTCAATTGAACAATAACGAATCAATATATATAAGACGGCAATAATACTGTAAGCATACACATGATTAACACAACAAAAACTGAACAATCTGACTACAAGCACGACAAAATAGGCATAATCATCACGGCTGAAACGACAAACCAAATAAATCTGACCCAAAAAATTTAACATGAAGATGGTTCTGATACCACTTGTTAGATTTAATCCAACTAAATACTAAAAACTTCTTCATACTAAATTAATTGGTATACCGAATAGCGGAAGCATACCTGACTCCATCGGAAAAGAGAGGTGGAACGGGAATCTCCTGATTATAGCCGTCTAACAGTTACACTCGCCTTTAGGGTTCTCTTTACTGATGGAACGTATAAGAGTTTAGGTTGGAGTGTGCTGTCAGGGATCATAACCCTGACTATATATAGGGAGGGGTGTGAAACCCTAATCACCCATATTAGTCGCTTTAGTTGATACTCCCATCATACATCACTTAAAGCCCTAATGGGTCTCTACACTATTATAATATCCGACTCATACTTTATAAGACGTAAACAAGCCCATGTTATAATTACTATGACGGATCACATATTTAGGCTCAACTTAAATGACAGTTAATAAATAAGTAGGTCCAAATAATATAGACAACGTATGTTGTATTAGACCCATAAATCTTACAAGAAAAACTTGCTCAAAAAGCAAAAGGTTAAACTATTGACGGATACACAAAAAGAATAAATTATTGACTGAGACAGAGGAAGTACAATGCACATAAATATTATTTGATCTATCACAGATTTGTGACGGATATATTCAACCAAAATAAGAATTTCTAAAATAAAAGATGAGTTAGTAATCATTTCAGTCCAGCTCAGCTCCTAGAAGCTCAGCCAAGCTCCTATCAGCTCAACTTAGCTCCTATAAGTTCATGCCAACTTTGTTCAGCTCAGCCCTCAGCTCCGCCCTCAGCTCCAATAACTTCAGATCCTAAAATAATACTCCAATAATAATAGTAAGGGAAAATTGCTAACTTATACCTCGGATAACTTCAAATAATATTATTTTTCAAATTTTATACCTTGGATAAAAAAAATTCAAAACTTATACTACTACTTACCCAATTTTTCTCAAAATCGATACCTTAATCCAAATTCCGTCAAAAAATTAACAGATTTCGTGATACTCTAGCTTCAAGTTGCAAAAATCGTTTCTCTTTTTCCAATTATACCCTTCTTCAACATAGTTACATCTTTAGGTACTCCCTCCGTTCCAACCATTTGTATACGTTTGCTTTATGCACGTACGTCAATACTCCTTTTCTTTTGTCTATATCTTTAGTTACTTGTTACTAAAAATTATAAAAACTTGATATTCTTAATATATTTTATTAATTAGACGATTTAAACAAGATCCACATGATTATCTTTTATCTTCTATATTAAAAGTTATATTAAAGATTTTCGTCACTTATAAATAGTGTTAAAAAATGAAACTTATACAAATGGTTGAAACGGAGGGAGTACCATTTTATTCATCATTCTGTATTCCTTTTGATTCACTAAGCAATTACCCAAAAAACTACCAAGACATTTTACCTACTATCATCTTCATCTGCAAATTTGAAAATCTGGGTAATTAATCAACAATCAAAATACAAATTTGGGTGATGCATCAACATCTATTAAGACACCAAAAAAAAATTAAGCTTTATCAACTGTCGGAGAGTTCGATCCAATTCATGGCCATGAAGACACTATTTTGAAACTATATTTTCTTCCAAGTACATTTGAATAATTATTATGAAACTCAGTTCAGTGACAAACAATCAAATGTTAGACTTGAGATTTTTGCTTGTAATATCATGAATCATTTGACGAATTAATTAAGTTTGGCATTGTTGATAGCTAATCAGAATGATAAGACTAGAGGCAACTATATAATTAGGTTCTTCTTCAACAACACCAAACTATATTCAAGGAAAATATTTCAATTGAGTACTACTCCCTCTGGTCATTATTTATCGCCCTGCTCCCTTTTGCACATAAAATAAGGAATGAATATAAAATTGTAAATAAACAAATGGTGGGCCTTAAAGTGTAAAAATCAATGACATTTCTTGTAACTAAAAGATAGAAAGAAGGATAATATTGTAAGAGAGTAACATATAAAAGGAAAGTGGAGAAGTGGGGCAAAAAATAAAGACTTACCAAATAAGTTAAGTGGGGCGAAAAATAGTGACCGGAGGGAGTAATCTATAGTCCGTATGATGATTTCGAGATCTGGATAATTGAAGAAGGGGAGTTGTTTGTTATAGATTGATTGAAAAGGGTGCGAACACCAGCATTTTGCCTGCTAGTGTCTTATAGCAGTCTCCAACAAAACACCCGATGATCGGACGTAAACGTGCTTTAATGCGCTCAAAATCAATAGTATCCGGCATGGACTTTTAGCGGAGTACAAATCTCACAAAACCAACCTCAAATTCAGGTCTAGTGGGTCGTTTCCAATCAAATAAGACTAATTTGAGCCCAAACCGTCACCGGAAATAAAACCGTCTTTTAGCCAACGAGTCAAAACCCGGTCAAAGTCGAAATCCGAGACGAAACCAGCCATGCATGTGTCTAAATACAAAGTCAAATCAGCCAAGTCAAAGCAAATCAATCAAATCCCAACTTACCATAACAAATCCGGTCCTTTCACACCCGGTTTGACCCACTCGATCGAGTGGCTTAGGCGTACTCGATCGAGTATGCCTACGAACTGGTCAGACCGCCTTCGAACCGGGCACTCGATCAAGTGCACTTACACCACTCGATCGAGTGATCCTAAACCAGGGTTTTTTCCTATAAATACCCCGTCACTCCAATTCATTTCACAACTTTTTCCCACCTTTTATCACCTTCAACCCTTCACACTTTCAGCCACATTCTAACCTTCAATCATCACCATCTTGATACACACACACATACATACATACATACATACATACATACATATATACATACAATCCTGAGATCAAAACTCGTCAAATCATCTCCTCAATCATATACATCATAACTTGCCTACATATCTCGACGCTCCCGTGCCTTTGCCACTCCTAGACGGGCCATATTCCGAGACTAAAGCATGTAGGTTGAGGGTGTAATTCAAATCCCAACATCCTATTTATCCATTCTTCTTTTTCGTTTATATATATATATATATATATATATATATATATATATATATATATATATATATATATATATATAGGGGTGGGGGGTTTCAGGGGAGTTAGCAACTCTTGGAGAGTTGCTTAGTGTTGATCCCCTCCATCCATTCATCCTAAGATGGATGGTGGATGGATGGGGTTCAATTATAAACAAAAAAGACAATAAAGTGACACAACAGCAGTGGAGAGAGGGAAACATCCCCTCACCCAAATCAATCCCTACATTACTTCCCTCAGACACTTCCCAATCCCCTCATTTTCAATTCATTTCTCAACTCAATTCATCTCTCTCTAACAAAACCCCAACAAATAATCACCATTAATAACTCCGACCATACTCCGTCAACTACTCCGACCATACTTCGTCAACTACTCCGTCAACTACTCCGGCCATACTGCGTTTTTAACCCAACATACTCCGTCAGTAACTTCGATCATCATACGAAGGTATGTTCATCTTCATCTTCATGCTTCTTTTTCTTCATCATCTTCATCTTCATCTTCATCTTCATGCTTCTTTTTATTTTTCATATTTTTTTTTTTGTATTTATAAAATTGTTTATCTTTATTATCCACAAAAAAAAGAACAACTTTATCTTTAAGATGAAGTTTGAAGATGAAGTTGTTCTTTTTTTGTGGGATGAATGAATGTTGAAGATGAAGATGAACAAGTTATTTAGTGCGTAATGTTCTTACAGGATTGCAAGACCACACACTTTCAGTTGTATAGTCACACTCATTATGTTGTAGAATCATGCAGCTGTACACTCATTGTAGTCACATATTCAGTTGTATATCACACTCATTATGCTGTATAGTCACACTCTTTATGTTGTAGAATCACTCAGCTGTAGAATACCTTGGGATTAAGGTATCATGCGTTTAATCATCTTCATCTTCATGCTTGTTTTACTATTCATACCTTTTTTTTGTATTTATAAAATTATTCATCTTCATTATCCAAAAAAAATGAAGATTAAATATGGATTAAAATGAAGGTTGAATATGAATGAATGAAGGTTGAATATTTAATGAATGTTATAATTTAGTTGTATAGTCACAGAGATTATGTTGTACAGTCACACAGTTGAAGTTGTATAGTCATACTCGTTATGTTGTAGGATCACAGTCATTATGTTGTAGGATCACACCGTTTATGTTGTATAGTCACACAGTTAAAGTTGTATAGTCACACTCATTATGCTGTACAATCATGCAGTTGTACAGTCATTGTAGTCACATATTCAGTTGTATGTGTGATTTAGATTGATTGTGTGTTTTGTTGCAGCGAAATGATTGGTGGAAAGATGAATGTTGGTGTAGACACCCACATTTTGACCGCCAGGTGTCTATAATAGTTCCCGCCAAACACCCGATGATGATTGGACGTAAACGTGCTTTGATGGACTCGGATATGGGCTCGTAATCATGGACATTTGGTTTAGACTTATTACGGAGTACAAATCTTACAAAACCAACCTCAAATCCAGGCCCAGTGGGTCGTTTCGAGTCAAATAAGACTAATTTGGGTCGAAAACGTCACCAGAGGTAAAACCGTCTTTTAGAGACCGGGTCAAACCCGGTCAAAGATATTTCCCGAGACTCACGGACCAGCCGTGATACCTCACGTGTCCGGTTTGGACTCCTATACTTCAAAAAATCAGCTTCAAAAACATTAAACAATTCCGTTGAAGGTAGAATTTGATCAAGTGGAATTCTATCCGAAAAACTAAAGCAATTGCCGACCGAGTATCAAACACCCGGCCGAAATCAGCCAAAATAGCCGAGATTTCCTTGCTTCTTCCCCAAGCAACGGACTTCTTGTTCCTTTCAACTTACATTTCCTATCCAAACCGGTATTTCTTGTCACACAAGCAAGACTACCTCGATTCCTATAAATAGAACCTCCCGTCCAACACAAAACACACGATTGAACAGCCATGATACACGGTTTTTACACAGAAAATATACACATATCATACATCCTCGATATTTGGTAGAAATAATTCAAAGCAAATCCCGACGTATTCCCGACGAAGCCTCGAAACCCCGAGAAACCGTTCAACCATACGTCCCATCACACATCCAACCACACACCTTAACTCATCCCGCATCATCTCGACGCTCCCAAGTTTAAACCACTTTCCGACGAGCCTTATCCCGAGAAAACGAAGCATGTAGGTTGAGGGTGTAAATCAAACCCGATTCTTCTCCTTCTTCTCTTTCTTTTCTCACGTTTTTTTGGTCGTGTCAGTCGTATTTTTAATATGGGTCGTTCGTCGCATATTTATTATTTCTAATATCGATACTACAAAAAAAACTATTTTTTATAACGTTCTTAAAATACGATATCGATTCTCTAATCGAATATCGTATCTAACAAGAACTAAATTAATTAATTCTCGTTGATGCTAATAAAATTCATCGTTACATCTTTTTTTAAACAAAATTCGACGATTTTATACGCGGAGAGAATTAACATCTTTTTCGTTCAAAATTCTTTTTTTTTTACTTTTCGTTCAAAACAAACTTTTTTCAAAACCTTTTCTAAAATCATTCTGACTATTCGATATCGATTTCATAATCGAATATCGAATATGACGAATATCGAAAATATGAATCGGGTATAAATTAATCCATATTTGTACGCGATTTATACAATTTAACGATTTTCGACAAAATAAAAAAAACCCGAACAGACCGCCACGCGAGTCGCGTGCCTGTCAGGCGACTCGCGCGGTGGCCTGGTTAGCCGGGTCTCTTTTTTTTTGTTTCCTCGCTTTTCTAGTTTTTATTCTTCTCGAATCTTACATAAAAAGCGACTTTCGCGACATATTTCGATAAATACTTTTTTTTTGACCTCGGTCAACACGTGCTATTCCATCACGTGTCATAAGTCTTTTCCAAAATCATGCATATTATTTATTTATGTCTTTATTCAAATTATTCAATAGTTACTAACTCGTTTTCTCGTGTTTGTAGCAATTTATTTATTTCTTTGTTTTATTAGACTAAAACGAACTTCACATGCTAAAATAACTTTGACGTTATTAGTTTAACATGCATTAAACGACTTAGCAACCCATTTATTTTTCTCTCACATGTCTAGGGAAAATAATCTTTGCATATCATTCAACCGTCGAACTAACGCGTGTACACCAAAAACGAACAATATCTTAGTAAAGGCCGCTAAGTGCGGGCGGGGTTGGGTGTTCTCAATGAACTTCCCAACACGTACCCTCACCCCTTACTCAGAACCATGGTTTCCGGATGCCCGAATCCATTGGCAACGAGAGTCATTCAATATACGATATCCGATAATGTCGGTATCGGTATCAAATGCTAAGCGACGAACCCGATAAACTCTGACATCGGAAATGGGCCGTATTTTGTACACGGCCCACTACGACATAGAGTGGGTTCGAACGTGCCCGAACTCCCACAAAGTTCGGTGGCGACTCCTACTTCGACTTAAATTTCAATTTGACCATCTCATATGGAGATTCATTCGCCTCCCCAAACCCGCGCGTGGCCGCGTCGGGGTGAACCTATGTCATGTCCACAATTTGGCGACTCCGCTGGGTATTAAATGATGCGTCACTTACCATCGGCATCCTCAGGGTGAGACTCGAAAAGAAATCGTTCGATTAGTAATGTACACGTTTTAGTTCAATGGTTCATGCATAACCCAACTCTTTCCCGGGCCGGTTACTTGTGACCGACGTCCCACTATACCACGGTGCATTCCTACTTGGGTGCACTAAAGACTTCGATGGCGGAACTCGCATGGGTTTTACGGCAGATTTTAAGACCAACTCGGCTTAGGAGGTCCGTCCTGATTTGCGAGAATGCGATCGTTGTTGGTATAGACCCTATTCGACCGACCGAGACTTAGACTAAGAGCATACATAGCGTCATTATACTGTTTCCGTGACTACATGCTACTTGATCTTCTTTGGTCTTTTCAAAAATAGTCATTTTCAAAAATTTGCATCTTTTCAAACCCATCTATTTTTCAAAACCCGGAAAGCTACCAAATTTAGGACTTATGATTTTGACTCAAAATAGCCTATTTTTAGCCGGTATGCTGTCCAAACTTTCCAAAAAATTCAAAATCTCGGCTCGGTAACCTTTTTTTTTCGATTTTCGGGCCTTCCAATCCGACCTTGCTCGGTTTTCAAATCCAAATTCTCTTTTCAAAACCCTCTTCTTCTTAGGACTTCCCGTATTTAGCAGTATCGGGTCTTATCATAGGTTGTAAGAGTCTATAGCGTCGAAACTCCGTCGATCTTACATCACGAGTTTCTACCCCATCCCAAGTCCTCCTTATTTGCCAAGGCACGACCCACCTACGTAGGACAAACTCCTACAAAGGGAAGCCCATTTACACAATCGAGTCCAAATTCTGAGGATTTCACACACGGATCTTTCTTCGAACGGGACTAGGCCCACTTTGCCAAAACCCAGGGAGAGTCCACCATCCACGAGTCACCCGTCTAGGAGTCGGTCTTCAGTCCCACTTGGGGGCTACCCTTTAGCGGGGCGATCAACCGCGTTTGCTCTAAGGATCAGGTCTTACACGTGTTGGCTCACGTACCCCACTTTCGAGTCACTTAGATGTCGCACCATTTGAGTCCTATCAAAGTCTTTAGTCTCACTCGGGGGCTGTCCTCCACCCGAGCAGTCAACCACGGTCACCTTAAGGGGTACCCTACGTTCATCCTGCACCGGCGTCTTTATGATGCCTTCTTCGTGTCGTACCTATGCTAAGAATACTCGAGTCACCTAGGGTTAGGTCACCACGGTTGGTCCGAGCACGTGATACGGTTAAACACGGTCGCCCCCATTTTCGGATTCACCCTTATGCAGCTCGAGTCCAATTTGCAGTCGTTACCTCGTCTAGATCAACTTTCGAGTATCCCGGTCCAAGAGTCTTTGTCGACCCGTCACCCCGGGCCGTGTCTAGTTTGACTCCCTCTCTTGCACTTGCGCGAAGTCGAGTTTAGGCGAGTCGTGGCACCCGTCTTTCTCTCCAATCAAAGACCTTACCAAAACAACCAACCGAGCGTCCGAGTCCGAATTTGATTCGAGTCTAAGTCTGAGTTCGAGTCTAGGATACCCTACATCCTCATTTCCCAATCAAAGTCAGAGTCAAAGTCAGTTGTATTCTGTCCTCTTTTTTCAAAATTCAATAAAATCAGCTTTTCTATTTCTCATACATACTTTCCTTATGTGTTTCCGAGAACATGATGAACACCATCATACACCGTGAGCACACGCACGTGACTATTATAGGCCCATCTATAATGACTGCAGGAAACCGAGCCCGTGTTTTCCTTTTACCTATTCCATGTCTGGTATAGAAAGCCACATAGCTACCCGTAGCAGGAGCATATCAAATCCTATGAGAAATCTGGGTAGTCTTCTAGTTTGGGTTGAAGACGGGAGGCAAGCCCACTTCCCACAATAAACACCCATCCAATAAGACTAGTCAGTCCCTACCTTAGGTGTTAGTCTGACCGACAAAAAAAAAAGCTGGACCAAAAAATCAAAAGTCCAAGAGAAAAAAAACAAAAGGTCAAAACAAAAAAGCTGGCCATGATCAAAAAAGAATTATCAACATCTCTCGACCAGACACGATCAACTCAAATGAAGAATCCCATGACCGGGGCTAAGAGGTCAACCCAAAGAATTCAAAAACCCATGACCGTGAAACGGTCAATTCAAAAATTATCAATACTCATACCATCCAATAGGGGAGAGACAGTCAAGCTGGTCAGCTAACACCACATCTAGCCTTCCCACATTACAACCCTCAAGACCTTCTCGAGACCTAGGCTAGAGACAACCCAGAATTTTGAGGATTCAAGCTCCATAGGATACACCCTAACCTTTAGGGCCAGACATGGAAACCAGATCCCGCATTATCAACCTGCCCGATCGAAGTCCGAGTCATTTTTACTCGACTTCCCCCTTTCCTACCACATTACAATACCTTACCCTCGAAGCCTTATCTCCACAAAATCGAGCTCCAGATTTCGAAACATCAAAGGCACTTGCGACCTAGCTCCACATTTCCAAAAACATCTAAGCCAGTTACCATCCCCAAACACGGGAATTCAACTTGCAGTCGGCATAGAACATGCCCAAATAGTTCACACCACCTCTGGGGGCTATCCCGAAGAATGCTCACAGTCACAGGATCAACATCCTAACTATTCTAGCCCTTTGATCAAGACATCATTGGGAATGCACCTAGCCTACACCATTGCTATGGCTAGTTACACACAAAGCCCTAATATACTAGGCACCATAACATATCTTTCAATTCACTGAACTACGGCATGGTTTGATTTCACTACACGTGAATACGTAGGCAGGCTTTCAACAAGGGCACAACCACCCACATTGACACACATTCAAAAAGCGCCATCATTCCGGTCACGACACCATCATGTTCTCAACAGCTAGCTTTGTCGTCCTGGGGGCTTCTCTTAGGCTGAAAACCTCCATCTACTCGCAAAATCCAGATAAATTCAAAAAATCTAGCCTCCTTTCTATAGTGTGTCCTAGTACTCGGCTTAGTCAAAGACGAGAATCTGTCAGGACTCGGAGCAATACCCACTTTGGAAATGTCCCAAAAATCAAAAATTCAAAAGGAGCACTAGACTACAGCATTGTTACGGCTAAAACAGTCTCATTACAGACTACTGCAATTCCCCTATAGCAGATCGTTCCCATTTCGATGTTCGACTGTGTTGCCACTCGCCTAGGCTACGGAATAGCGCAACTTAAGTGTCTTGTCATCTTAGGTGGCCTACCCCCTACCGAGTCACGGTCTAACCCTTAGAGAGTCAAAGTCGTGTCTGTCAACTCGTCCTCTCGCGTCCAGAGTTGAGTCTGTCGGTATATCTCTCTCTTCAAATTCTCATTTTAAAATTTGCAAAACTTAGCCATTTGGGAAAATCCCTTTCCTAGTCACCACGGGAATAGGAATTTTTATCACACTTCATCTAGGCATACAGGCCTAACCAGAGACTTTAGGAGTCCGTGTCAGAATCGGATTAGGAATCTAGTCATCCCAAGCATTCTAATTTCCAAAAAAAAATTCATTTTCTTCCCAAAAAATCAATCAAAAATCATTTCTTCCCCAGCATGAGTCGGTGTTTCACCTAAATGTTACATACAAATTGTGTCAGCATACAGGTACACCCAAGACTTCCGAGAAATTCTAAGAAAAGTTCCCCAGTGGAAAGCTCAGGCGACATTTTCTACTGAAGAATCAGGATGTATCTGTAAACAGATATACTCATAGCTTCCAAGGCCAGCTCCCGCGCAATTCTAAGACAGGATGTACCTGTAAACAGGTATACCCATAGCTTCCAAGGCAAGCTCCCGCAACATTATCAACATCAACCCAGGTGTGATTTCTATTCTATGGCTGGCGAGCCCTTCACGCAGGTCTAATGGACTATAAACGACCCGATCGGAAGTCTGCCAGGTTTTAATCCTTGATTGACTTGGTAGCTACTCTGACTTTTGCCTTGTCCAAGCCTTAGTCAGAGTGGGGGCTCTGTAGACACCCACATTTTGACCGCCAGGTGTCTATAATAGTTCCCGCCAAACACCCGATGATGATTGGACGTAAACGTGCTTTGATGGACTCGGATATGGGCTCGTAATCATGGACATTTGGTTTAGACTTATTACGGAGTACAAATCTTACAAAACCAACCTCAAATCCAGGCCCAGTGGGTCGTTTCGAGTCAAATAAGACTAATTTGGGTCGAAAACGTCACCAGAGGTAAAACCGTCTTTTAGAGACCGGGTCAAACCCGGTCAAAGATATTTCCCGAGACTCACGGACCAGCCGTGACACCTCACGTGTCCGGTTTGGACTCCAATACTTCAAAAAATCAGCTTCAAAAACATTAAACAATTCCGTTGAAGGTAGAATTTGATCTCAAGTGGAATTCTATCCGAAAAACTAAAGCAATTGCCGACCGAGTGTCAAACACCCGGCCGAAATCAGCCAAAACAGCCGAGATTTCCTTGCTTCTTCCCCAAGCAACGGACTTCTTGTTCCTTTCAACTTCTTACATTTCCTATCCAAACCGGTATTTCTTGTCACACAAGCAAGACTACCTCGATTCCTATAAATAGAACCTCCCGTCTAACACAAAACACACGATTGAACAACCATGATACACGGTTTTTACACAGAAAATATACACATATCATACATCCTCGATATTTGGTAGAAATAATTCAAAGCAAATCCCGACGTATTCCCGACGAAGCCTCGAAACCCCGAGAAACCGTTCAACCATACGTCCCATCACACATCCAACCACACACCTTAACTCATCCCGCATCATCTCGACGCTCCCAAGTTTAAACCACTTTCCGACGAGCCTTATCCCGAGAAAACGAAGCATGTAGGTTGAGGGTGTAAATCAAATCCGATTCTTCTCCTTCTTCTCTTTCTTTTCTCACGTTTTTTTGGTCGTGTCAGTCGTATTTTTAATATGGGTCGTTCGTCGCATATTTATTATTTCTAATATCGATACTACAAAAAAAAACTATTTTTTATAACGTTCTTAAAATACGATATCGATTCTCTAATCGAAAATCGTATCTAACAAGAACTAAATTAATTAATTCTCGTTGATGCTAATAAAATCGTTACATCTTTTTTTAAACAAAATTCGATGATTTTATACGCGGAGAGAATTAACATCTTTTTCGTTCAAAATTCTTTTTTTTTACTTTTCGTTCAAAACAAACTTTTTTCAAAACCTTTTCTAAAATCATTCTGACTATTCGATATCGATTTCATAATCGAATATCGAATACGACGAATATCGAAAATATGAATCGGGTATAAATTAATCCATATTTGTACGCGATTTATACAATTTAACGATTTTCGACAAAATAAAAAAACCCGAACAGACCGCCACGCGAGTCGCGCGCCTGTCAGGCGACTCGCGCGGTGGCCTGGTTAGCCGGGTTTCTTTTTTTTTCGTTTCCTCGCTTTTCTATTTTTTATTCTTCTCGAATCTTACATAAAAAGCGACTTTCGCGACATATTTCGATAAATACTTTTTTTTTGACCTCGGTCAACACGTGCTAATCCATCACGTGTCATAAGTCTTTTCCAAAATCATGCATATTATTTATTTACGTCTTTATTCAAATTATTCAATCGTTACTAACTCGTTTTCTCGTGTTTGTAGCAATTTATTTATTTCTTTGTTTTATTAGACTAAAACGAACTTCACATGCTAAAATAACTTTGACGTTATTAGTTTAACATGCATTAAACGACTTAGCAACCCATTTATTTTTCTCTCACATGTCTAGGGAAAATAATCTTTGCATATCATTCAACCGTCGAACTAACGCGTGTACACCAAAAACGAACGATATCTTAGTAAAGGTCGCTAAGTGCGGGCGGGGTTGGGTGTTCTCAATGAACTTCCCAACACGTACCCTCACCCCTTACTCGGAACCATGGTTTCCGGATGCCCGAATCCATTGGCAACGAGAGTCATTCAATATACGATATCCGATAATGTCGGTATCGGTATCAAATGCTAAGGGACGAACCCGATAAACTCTGACATCGGAAATGGGCCGTATTTTGTACACACCCCACTACGACATAGAGTGGGTTCGAACGGGCCCGAACTCCCACAAAGTTCGGTGGCGACTCCTACTTCGATTTAAATTTCAATTTGACCATCTCATATGGAGATTCATTCGCCTCCCCAAACCCGCGCGTGGCCGCGTCGGGGTGGACCTATGTCATGTCCACAGTTGGTAAAAGGGGCGGTGGGAAGAAGAAGGTCGTGGAAGATACAGCGATCGACCACGTAATTGGACAATGTATTGTTGCGAAGATTAAAATGAAGGTTGAATATGAATGAATGAAGGTTGAATATTTAATGAATGTTTAAATAATTTGTTCTGAATTGTATGTATAATCATCTTTCTAATTATGCATGTGACTTTGCTAATGATGATTGAAGAATAATTGACTGTATGGCTTTTATTTTCCATTTTACGGTTTCAATTTTGTAGTCACACACTTTAGGTTGTATAGTCACACTCATTATATTGTATAGTCACACTCATTATATTGTAGAATCACACAAATTCTTGCAATGATTAGTGTATGTAATCATCTTTGCTAATGATGATTGAAGTTTAAATAAGTACGAGTATAATTTAGTTGTATAGTCACAGAGATTATGTTGTATAGTCACACAGTTGAAGTTGTATAGTCATACTCATGATGTTGTAGGATCACAGTCATTATGTTGTAGGATCATCACACAGTTTATGTTGTATAGTCACACAGTTAAAGTTGTATAGTCACACTCATTATGTTGTACAATCATGCAGTTGTAGAGTCATTGTAGTCACATATTTAGTTGTGTTGTGTGATTTAGATTGATTGTGTGTTTTGTTGCAGCGAAATAGTTGGTGGAAAGAGGAATGTTGGTAAAAGGAGCGGTGGGAAGAAGAAGGTCGTGGAAGATACAACGACCGACCACGTAATTGGACAATGTATTGTTGCGCACGTACCGGAGACCATCGTTAAGCTCTAGTGTATTTATGTGAGATAAAATGTTTGCTTTAAAATGAATGTAACACCCGCTATTTTTCCTTGCGTTTTATTCTTTCCGTTATGACTTCGTCATAACTCTGTCAAATTTGGCCTTATGTTTCTTCATTTTTCCAAGATTTATTTTCAATTTTGAGTTTAATGATATTTATTTATATTTTAAAAATATTTTTAATTCTTTTAAATTTATTTATTTGATTTTCATCGTAAATTAATTATTTTTCCGCAAGGAATTCTACTTCTCTACGAATTAACGTTTTTAAGCTCGGATTTAAGTTATTTTGTTTCCTACAAATGTCTAAAAATATTTATATAATATTTTCAACTAAGAAATATTTTTATTTACGAAAAATTTAGCCTTTAATCATTTTATTACAAAGTTTCGTAAATAATTATTTTCTATCGCGAAGTTTGCTCGAATTGCTTTGAAATGCTTTTAGTAATTATACGATTCTTATTTTTATCAACCTACATTTAAAAGAAGCACTTTTTGGCCCCTTTTTAGACCATGACACCCATGGTCACACATCTTCACATGTTTTTTTCATTTGGTTTTATAAAGTGATTAAAGCCTTAGATATTTTTATTACCTTAATGAATTTGGTGACTAATTGCAAAACTCTTCACTCTCTCTTGTTAATCCATTTTGGCTGGTTTTTAAGTGTATCTAACATTGTTTTCATCAATTTTTAAGATCATATTCATTCACACAATTCACATAATTCATTTCTTTTCTTTCATTCTCATTCAACCACATTAAACAAAGAAAATACTCTTCAATTCCTTCATATTGGACATGAGTTTCAGCCATATTTTCCAGCCCAATTTTGTCCCTAATCGAGTCTTGATCGTCTCATTTTTATCATAAAGTTAATCCTCTTTCCGATCCTATCGTTAAGGTAATAATCGATGGGTTTTCGATCGTAATTTACCATTGATTTTCTTAGTTTTTCTCATGGTATTTTTCTACCATGATTTTCGTGTGATGTAGGTTTTGTGGATGATCCCGAGTCCGACGAGTATATATCGATTCAGATTTGGATTTGAGGTAACGTCGATGTTACTCGGTATTACTTGATTTTATTTGTGTAATTGCTTGTATATATTTTTATGTTTCATTTTGACAATATATGTATGTCACCAAATCTGGAAAAAAATTTAAAAGTTGAAAATTTGTATGTTTCGGTATTTTTATTGCTTTTACGAGATTAACGATTAAATCGTCATATTAATTTGTAAAATCGTAATATTCGGCCTAAACATGTAATATATGTTTATATTCTGGAAAAATGTTGTTTTTGATGATTTTTAATAATTTAGTATTTTTCTGATATTTTTGATATCGATTATTGAATTATTACCGTTATCGGACAAAAACGATTAAAAGCCGATTTTTAGTTCTAGTACTTACACATTTTATTTTAATCTGATTTTTGACGTGGTGAAACTTTCTGATGACATAGAATTTTCTGAATTATTTTATAAATTTTCGGAATTGTTAAGTAGATGAATTAATTAATCACTTTAAATCATCATTTATCGTTAAAACCGTGTTTGTCGTTTAAATTCTCGATTTCTGGTCTTTGGTTTAAATCTAGAAAAAATTATGATTCTGATGATTTCATATTAAAATGTAATTTTATGATTTTTAGTGCCTTAATAAAATGTTAGGAACGATAAGTTTTGTTAATGGAATCGTTAATTGTGAAAACGGGTTTTAAAGACGGTTTTGACGGAAGTTGGTAAATCTGGAACTTTGGAAAATCTGGAAAATTAGTATATTCTGGAAAATGATGATTTATAGGTTTAATTATAACTTTTAGACATTAATACTTAAATCATTTTGTAATTACTATTTTTATTAATCGTTATTGTCGAGATTAGACGATTAACGGGAAAACGCTTTAAAAACCGAGTTTTAGGATTCTGGAAAAATTTATTTTCGGGACAAAATGTCCATAAATATTTTTTAACCATTTTACGTAATTTTTGTACTATTTATTAAAGTCTTTAATTAATAAGTATCAACTTTCGGACAAATTGTGATTTATCGTTAAATTGCTTCGTCTTACCTAAAAGAATTATTTTTCCAGCAATTTTGGAAATATTTAAATCTGAAACTTTAAGAGTTAAATCATCCCTTAACGTACTCTAAATATATTTGTTGGTTTAATTAAATTAAGATGTTCAAATATTTAATTTGATATTTGCCGTAAAATCCTATTTATAATTTTATTGTCGAAACTAATAATAATTAGGGAATTTTAACTTTATAACTTTTGAAAACACCCTAATTACTAATATTAAAATGTTTAAGACATTTTTAATCATTTCATAACGCTTATACGATATTTTAATAATTTCATAAAATTAAATGTTCACTTTGAGAATTAATAATATCGTCAAGGCCGAAAGTACTAGTTTTATAAATCTATTTTGTTTACTAAAAATGTGATGTTAGTATAAAATAATATTTTCGCTATTTTGATATGATGCTATTTTTGGTAAAGTTTCTAAAAATAGAAGTTTCCTAAAATAGAAAGTTTCCTCTTTTGGAAAGTGATTCCTTTTTCTTTTGTTCTCCTATTGTTTGTATTGAATACATCTTTTAAATATCGATAATGGATTGTTTTGGAGTTATGGAATAAGGATAAGTGTGAGTTTAGAGTAATATAGTCTAGGATGTACGTTTTGGCATCAACTATAAAGCTGGTGTGTCTATGTTGAGACACATTGGTCGTTGAACTGAGCATGGTTTGTGTTCAGGAGTGTGTATATTTTGACCTTAAACTTAGATATCGCATCATGTAAGTCGCCGTCGGGTTGAACTGGATTACGGTTGGTGTCCAGAAGGGGTGTACATTACTTAAGCCAGGACCTCCATGCACGCAGTTCTGTTATGGTTGAGTTGCCTAGTTAGAGACCGAAGTCTGATTTGTTTTGACTAAGTTCTCGAAGCTAGTTTAGTATTGTCCTAGTGAAAGTCTAGATTCTACACTAATCTTATCCATAACGCCATTTTGAATATTTTTATTTGTTATCGATATAAATTGGTTTGCAGGTTGGCAAATATTTGTATGTTTCTTCAGAAACCCATTTTAATATTTTTGTTTTGCGCTGAAAGCTTATTTTAATATGATGTTTTACTGTTTTCCATTTTTACTATTTTTCTATAGTAGTAATTACAGTTTTAAAATCCTGTTATACGGCTGGGAGAACGTTGACGTTGCTCCTCACTGATTGTGGCTGTTATGTTTTTAACATGACAAGTATGCATGTTTCCGGGTGTGGGCTAGCGGGCAGACGAGATCCCTGCTCGATTAATTTTAAAAATTTTGTTTTGTGGATTGTTAAACCTCTTTGTGGATTGTTTAATTTTGGCCATTTTATTTTAGGCCTAATGTTTGACTTTACCATTTAAATTTTATCAAGACATAGTTACAGTGTGTTATAATCCCACTTCTACAGTGTTTCCGCCACTGTATTGCATTAGAAAATCTAGGGGATTACAATGAACGTACTATGTGTAAATGATGTTTGGTGGGTTAGAATGTTTTTATGTTTGACGTACTATATGTAAAGGATGGACTTTGTCCAATGTAAATATATTTTCATCTCTATTTTCTGGTTTCATAATTAATCACGCGAGGTCTATAGCAAAATCACTTATCCTTCCACCTTTAAAAATTAAAACCACGCAGCTATGCACCCATTGGTTTGTAGCCAAAAGTGGTCGTATTTATATAGTCACATCCACCTTGTTGTATAGTCACACTCGCTATGTTGTATAGTCACACTCGTAATATTGTATAACCGGGACAGATTTTGGGTTTTCTTTTTGTATAGTCACACTTGTCATGCAGTAGAATCACACTCATTATGTTGTAAAATCATACTCATTATGTTGTAGAATCACACTCATTTTGTGCGTAATGTCAAACGTCAACATAAAGAGTGTGACTATACAGCATAAAGAGTGTGACTATACAACTGAAAGTGTGTAACCTTGCAATTTTGAAAGAACATTACGCACAAAATGAGTTGTTATTTTTTTTAATTAAAATGTTTTCACAGTCAATCAAAATAATATTTCTAACTAGAACATATATTAATTTTCCGAATTTTTAAATGCGTCTTAGAAACATGAAATCAACTATAAAAAACCAACATGAATGGAGGTTGATAGTTTAATGAATGTTTAAATACTTTTGTATGTGATTAATACTTTCGTTTTTTTAGAATGTCGTTACTGAGGAAAGTCACAATCGTCCATTTATCCATATTCAACTTTCATTTTTTTTTTTCTGATAATGAAGATGAATAATTTTATAAATACCGAACAAAAAGAAGGTATGAAAAATAAAACAAGCATGAAGATGAAGATGATTAAACAAATGATACCTTACTCCCAAGGTATTCTACAACTGCGTGATTCTACAACTTAGTGAGTGTGACTATACAAAATAATGAGTGTGACTATACAACTGAATATGTGACTACAATGAGTGTACAGCTGCGTGATTCTACACCATAATGAGTGTGACTATACAACATAATGAGTGTGACTATGAAACTGAAAGTGTGTGACCTTGCAATTTTACAAGAACATTACGCATGATGAAGATGATGATAGGATGAAGATGAAGATGTTCATCAAACTTCCGTCATTCATCAAGCTTGAAGATGAAGATGTTCTTATTTTTAGTTGGATAAATGAAGTTTGAAGATGAAGAAACCTTTTTTGTAGAATGAATGAATTTTGAAGATGAGGATGTTTTCTTTTTGTTGAATGAATGAATGGATCTTTACGATGATGATGCTTTTCTTTTTCGATTGATGAAGATGAAGATGAGAGAGCATCAAGTTGAATATGATGATGCTTTTTTTTGTTTGATTAAATGAAGATGAAGATGAGAGAGCTTTTTTGTTCGATTAAATGAAGATGAAGATGAAGATGAGAGAGCATCAAATGGTAAGAATTGAAGTGAGAGTAATTGTAAGAAGTGAGAGTTTGATTGAGGGGAAGTTTGCTTTTCTCTCTTCAGTGTTGTGTCAGTTTACTGACACTCTTTTTCTCTTTTTTTTACATCATCTATCTAAGCAATCCATTCAACCCAAGATCAAGGGCCAACAACACAACTTCCCAACTTCCCAATCCTCACCAAACTCCCTTGATCCCATTTCTATATATATATATATATATGTATATATATGTATATATATGTATATATATGTGTATATATGTATATATATATGTATATGTATGTATGTATGTATGTATGTATGTATGTATGTATGTATGTATGTATACTATTTAATATTACTAACCGCTAACACTACTAAAATATTCGCCTATACGTATCGAATAAGAGGGATGATGGGATAAGGAAACACGAATACGAGAGTATTGCACTCGATGTTGCCATTTGCTTATCCTATTACCCTGAATATTTGGTTGTTTGAAGCGGATCAACCCTTAAAAAGAACGCATTTTTATTTCGTCTTAGCATTTCATTTTTAATAATCTAGTCTTGCATTTTTATTATCGTCGTTATTAAATAATACCGAATATATAAATATACAAAACGTTTTCAGATCAAACATGTTTAACTACGATTACCGCTTCAAGTCCGTTTAATCCCTTTACATGTGTAGACAGCCGCATTTTGACTGCCAGGTGTCTATGGTAGTTTCCCAAAAAACACCCGATGATGATCGGACGCTAACATGTTTCTACGCGCTCGGATATGGGCTCAAATGCATTGGTTGTTGGCTAATGCACTTACGGAGTACAAACCTCACAAAATCAACCTCAAATCCAGGCCCAGCGGACCGTTCCGAGTCAAACAAGACTAATTTGGGCCAAAACCGACACCGGAAATGAAACCGACTTTTTTTACGATTGGGTCAACCCTGGTCAAAGTCGTTTCTGAGACATACAAAACAGCCATTCACAACATCAAAAGTCCAAGCCAAACACAAACCCATCAAAAAACCCAAGTCATGGTCCAAGACAATAGACCCGCGCAACCCAGCTGGGCCACTCGATCGAGTGCCCCACCCACTCGATCGAGTTGGCCTATTTCGAGCCCGACTGCTGGCACAACGGGCCACTCGACCGAGTCAGCTGTTTACTCGGTCGAGTAACCCTAGCCGAGTGTCTTGCTTTTTCCTATATAAGCACACCCATGCACAACATCTTTGACAAGTTTACAAACCCTAAGAACTTTACAAACCCTAAACAACTCTTTTGCCCTAATCGAAGCCTAGACTTCACACAACTCAAAGTCCTAATTCAAACCCTACTATACACCGAAACCCTAGCCCTAGCCTAGGAACCGTAACCCTAAACCTAGCTTTAGGAATCAAACACCCTAACCACCACAACTCAACCTCCGTAAGCCTCGAAACTCCCGTGTTAAAGCCGCGACTACGAGTCCATACCGAGCACAAGAACATGTAGGTTGAGGGTGTAAAACCCTTTCTTCCATTCTTCTTCTTCCTCTTTCTCTTCGTCTCGTTTTTTATTTATTTTATTTACCGCATTCTAATATCGATAGTATTATTAGTATAAAACATTAAAATACCCGTCAATTTGTGTCGAGTGTGAAGGATGTCAGGATAAGGAAACCCGAATATACAAGTGTACTGCACACAGCGTTGCCGGTCGCTTATCCTGACACCCTAACATTTGATTATTGAAACGGGTCAATTTCAACCATAACTCGTTTATTTTCGTTTGCATCGCATATTGCATCGATCTTCTAAAAACCTTCTTCAAAACACATATTTTTTTTAAGGGTCGAAACCCGTTGACGCGGATCCGGCATCACAATCCCTACGGATTTATTTTGATGTCGGAAAAGTCGAGGGAATCAAGTCTTTCAATTCTAGCGTAGTGTTGATCTCGTAGATTCGATGCTAATTCCATAATTAGACGTCAAATCTAGCGATCTAGTCACATAAGTTAACTAACGCGATTTTTTCATTGATGCTAAAATAATTGTCAATACAATTCATTAGAATTACGACATTATTAAACGCGGAGGAAATCTACCATATCGCAGTAGTTAATTTAAGTCGACTTAAATTAATTTTCCATTATTTTCAATCTAGCATTCCATATCGATTCAATAATCGAATATGGGATACGACGAGTATTCAAGTTCAGAGTTGAGTATAAATTCCACGATATTTATGCCCAATTCGTCAAATAATCAAAAATTAAAAGCAATTTCAAAATAGATAATTAAAATTGCAAATGACGCGGTTCGTACAGGTGCCACTCGACCGAATGCCTACGCCACTCCATCGAGTGACATCGCCAAAACCGAGACAGAATGTCTCTTACGACCTCCACTCGGTCAGGTCTCACAGTAACTCGGTCGAGTAGCAACGTACTCGGTCGAGTTAGTCAATAACTCGGTCGAGTAGGGTCCATAACACGAAACAGAATGCTTTTTACGACCTCCACTCGGTCGAGTCTCACAGTGACTCGGTCGAGTGGCGATGTACTCGGTCGAGTAGGGTCATAAAGTCTGGACAAAACCTTTTTCAAAGGTCCACTCGGTCGAGTCACACATTGACTCGGTCGAGTGGCCCTTTATCACGTTAAACCGTGAGTCCTACAAATCGCATTCGAGTCTCGTCAATCGTTTTTCGTGACTTGAGTCAACACGTGCCTAATTAATCACGTGAAACACCTTTTTCGAAACCATGCATCAACTCATTTGCATCTTTCTATATCATTCAATATTTTGTAAATCGTTATATCGTTACTAACGCGTTTATTGTTCCTCTTGTCAATTTTGGTTGTTTATTTTATCGTACTAAAATGAACCCACATGCTAAAATTCAACTTCGACGTAGAATTAATTGCATTAAATTGACGTAGAAACCCTTTTCAATTCCATTCACATGCTTAGGGAAAATAATCTTTGCATATCATTTTCCCGTTTCACTAACGCGCGTATTCGAAAGTCAATCGATATCCTAGTAGAGGCCGCTAGTGCGGGCGGGGTTGGGTGTCATTCGTGGGCTTCCCAACACGTACCCTCACCCCTTACTCAGAACCTCGGTTTCCTGATGCCCGAAACCGTTGGCGCACGAGAGTCATTCAATACACGATAACCGGTAGTGACGGTATCGGTATCAAATGCTAAGCGACGAACCCAATAAACTCTGACATCAGAAATGGGCCGTATTTTGTACACGGCCCACTACGACATAGAATGGGTTCGAACGGGCCCGAACTCCCACAAAGTTCGGTGGCGACTCCACTTCGATTTAAATTTCCATTCGATCCGTTTTCATATGGAGATTCATTCGCCTACCCAAACCCGCGCGTGGCCGCGTCGGGGTGGACCTATGTCATGTCCACAATTTGGCGACTCCGCTGGGGATTAACTGATGCGTGACTTACCATCGGCATCCTCAGGGTGAGACTCGAATATAAATCGTTTGACTAGTACAATATGCGTTTTAGTTTTACGATTCAAGCATAACCCATATTTTCTCGGGCCGGTACTGGTGACCGACGTCCCACTATACCATTGATGTACTCCAATATGGATATGTCAAAAGGTGTCCATAGTCGATTCGAGTGGGTTTCGCGGCACTTTCTAAGCTCAACTCGACTTAGAGAGTCCGTCCCGATCAAAGTCTAGACTATGTACACTGGTATAGACCCTCTTAGACCGACCGAGACTTAGTGTAAAACATACATGGCGTCGTTATAATGTTTGTGTGACTACGTGCTATTTGGTTTCCGTGTCGTTTTCAAAAAAACCGTCAACTCTTTTCAAAAAATACATCTTTTTTCAAAATATTCAATTTTCAAAACCGGGGACATGCCGAATTTAGGACTTATGATTTTACTCAAAATAGCCTATTTTCTAGACGGTATGCTGCCCAATTCAAAACTCGAAAATGTTTTCGAACTTTCAAAAACCGAGGGCCGATACACTTTCTGATTTTCTCGAAAAAATCGGGCCTTTCCCCGAGTTCTCTCGGACTTTCCAAAACCATCAATTTTCAAAACCTTCCTCTTCTTAGGACTTCCCGTATTTAGCCGTGTCGGGTCATGTCGTAAGTTGTCAAGGTCTTTAGCGTCGAAACACTGTCGATCTTACATCGTGAGTTTCTTCCCTATCCCAGTCCGCCTTATCAGACTAAGGCAAGGCCTACCTACGTTGGACAAATCCCTACAAAGGAGGGCCCGTTTACACAATCGAGTCAAAAGTCTGGGGATGTCTCACGTGAACCTTCCTTCGAATAGGACTAGGCCCACCCGCCGAATCCTAAGGAAGGCCCACACTTCACAAGTCACCCGTCTAGGTGTCTTTTCTCGAGTCATTTCCCTTTTTAGTCTTGTTCGGGATGTACTTGCTATTCCGGAACTCGGGCTAGTTTCTGATTACGCGGTGTTCTTACAGACAGGCCACCCGTGACCAGACATCAACGCAAAATGGAAGAGTTGAAGGATGCCCTAGCCAAGATCGAGACTCAACTGACCTCCATCCAGGCTAGCCAAGCAACGTTAGACATCCGTTTGAGCGCCGTAGAAAAGACGGCCCCTGTTGACGGGTCCGGGACCACTGGACCCATAGCTGAGCTCATCAGCGTTGTTCGCAGACTCGAGGAACAAGTTCATCTGTCAACGAGCAACTCGATCCACTCCGAAATTGCTCGTTCCTATTCGCCCTTGAATGACGAACTACCTGCTAACCTCAACCTTACGGGAATTCCTATGTTTGAGGGTACCGAATACCCGGTCCATCACATCCGGGCTTTCTAAGACTTTATGGCGGTCAAGGGGGTAAAGTCCACCATGTTCACCCACCTTTTCCCTCCCTCTCTGGAGAAGCATCCTAAGGCCTGGTATTACAGGATCGATTCCAAGAAATATAAAACTTGGGATGATGTGGCAACCGAATTTGCTCGGAATTACACTGATAATACCGAGATCCAGACTACAATGCGTACTCTGGAGGTGATGGTCCAAGAGCCCAAAGAAGGGTTCACTAAATATCTACAAAGATGGCGGGCCGAAAGCGTAAAACTGGTCGACAAGCCCAGTGAGAAGGTCCTAGTCGAAGCTTTTGTTAAGAACCTTCTCCCATCCTACCGGGTCCATCTCCGGTATGCTGTTATCCCCAATTTTGCTACCCTAACTGAAATGGGTACAAGGATCGAGGACGACTTAAGGTTAGAGAGCTTGACTAAGGCCTCTACCAAGGGCTATCAAGGAGCAAGTTCATCCACGGGCAAGCCCACACCTGCAGCTGCAACTCGCAGCATCTTTGATGAGGTAAACCTGCTTGACACCTTATCCAAAAAGAATACACCGAATCGGGTATTCACAGATATAGGGACTACTTATACTTATGCCTTACAAAGGCTATTTTCAAAGGGTCTGATCCAACCGATAGGCCCGATGCCCGAGCTTCCAACAGAAAAGAGGCCCAAAAGCTATAACGCCCAAGCATACTACCAATATCATCGTGGTAATGGGCATGATACTGAAAAGTGCTGGAAACTGAAGCATCTGATCCAAGATCTGATCGAGAGCGGGAAAATCCCGTTGCCTGGAGACAAGCCGAGCAACAAAGAAAACCCGTTCACTGCCCACGCAATATTCACCGGTGAGGTAATTGACTGCTCTCACCTCATTTCCCCCTATATCCCACAAATCAACGGGATATGGTTCGATGACGAGGATGATGTGTACCTAACCAAAGGGGAAGCTGTCCCCATCACCCTTGAAGAGGTCCGAAAGGTTAAGTCCAAAGCCTTAGCCACCAACCACCTCGCCGCAGCTGGGCGTTCTATTCCTACATCCGTCACTGAACCTGCCAGGACGGAACCTACCCTTGAAGAACCAAGCACTGACACGGCTCTGGTCCAACAAATGAAGAGGGTTCGAGCTGATCTAACCATATGGCAATTACTGGTTAGCTCACAAGCTCATCGGGAAGCACTGACTAAGGCTCTCGATGAAATCAAGGTCGACTCACAGGTTACCCCTTCTGAAATGGTAGCCACTATTATGCCTTATCTCAAAGGCAAGTCCAAGGAAGAAGGCCCACTCATCACCTTCTCCGAGTCAGATCTGCCAGCGTTCGGGCCCAATCATAATCTGGCCCTATACATTACGGTCATTTGTCGAGGGAAGTACCTCCCGATGACCCTTATTGACGACGGATCCGCCGTGAACGTCCTTCCACTAAGAACCGCTAAAGCTCTTGGCATCACCGATGCCGACTACCTCCCGACAGCACAGACTATCCAGGCTTTCGATGGAAGCCCAAAACCGGTGGCCGGGGCCGTTAAGTTAACAATAATAACGGGCCCAATCGAGAAAGAGTTGGAGTTCCAGGTGATTGATGTCACCTCGTCCTTTAACTTACTATTAGGGAGGCCTTGGATCCACGCAGTCAAGGCCGTATCCTCCACTCTCCACCGAAAAGTCAAGATGCCACTTCGGGACGACATCATCACACTAGAGGCTACTCTAGTTGCCGTAGCAAGCTGCAATGCTACGAACCAGACCGACCCACGAGGATTTGATTTCGTGGGCATGATCGAAGAAGAATATCTCTTTAGGCCTTACTTCACAACTAGCATCGACACGATGCTACAAAACTTAGGATATCTACCGGGGGCTACCTCAAGGCCATATCTTCCAGCCGGAAAGATTATCGAGGTCCTAAACAACGGCGAGTCACATTTCGGATTGGGGTATGCTATAACCCCGGAAAACGTGGTTCGGGCCGGTATTCACAAGGCCATCGACATTCTCAAGGGTACTTACATAGGCCCTTATAGCCCGAAGTTAACTGATTACTTCGTCACTCCAGTCTTCGGAGCCATTCAAAAGGGCCTCTACCAATCCACAATCACATATCCCGAGACCAAAACGGCTCGGGAATGCAATTTCATCCCCGATCACATATTTGCCCCCGTTCAAACCGAGTCCAAGGAAGGGGAAAACAACGCCGAGCTCGTGCTGGGGCTCTTATTTGGAGAAGACAAAGCCGTCCCTGCTCCAAAAGAAGACTTGGTCAATCTGATCCTCCGCAGCGATCGGTTCGACCCAACTAAGCTGATCACCGAAGTTGGTGCTGATACAGGAAAAAGGGCCTGGAGGAAGACCATCAAGTGGACCGACAGTCAAGGACGGGTCTACAAACTGACCACCGGCGAGGGAGATATGTCGGATACCGAGTCTGAGTCAGAGTCAGAGTCAGAGTCTGAGTCTGATTCCGAGTCTAGAGGGTCTGGTTCTAGAGTCGAGTCTGTAACCCCTCTTCCCTTATCCACTGAGGTCTCGGGGCCTGTCCCAAGACCTCTCCCTATCCCGCCACTGACCAACGATCAGATGGCCGCTCTTTTCGAGCTTTTCACAAAATTTACTATTAATAATAATAACGAAAACCGTTCTGCTTACGACTTGTCTTATTTCCAAAATTTCCTCAATTTCAAAAATTTTATATGCAATGACATTGAGAAACCCGACGAATAGGTACCTCTACCTCCGCATCTGATCGAGCAGCTCGAACAAAGGGAGTCCAGAGATCCGGTAATCGAAGAAACCGAGTCCATCAACGTGGGAACCACTTTAGGGCCCCAGATGCTTAAGTTGGGCCTATCTTTAGATCCAGAGGAGAGAAGACAATTCACAAATCTCCTCCAGGAATTCAAAGACGTTTTCGCATGGTCCTACAAGGACATGCCGGGTATAGATCGGGAAATAGCCGAGCACCGAATACCCATCAAAGATGGGTGCAAACTGGTAAAGCAAAAACTCCGAAGGATGAAGCCCGAATGGTCTCTCAAGGTCAAAGAAGAGGTAGACAAACAATTCAAAGCAGGCTTTATACAAGTGTCTGAATATCCAGACTGGGTTGCAAACATCGTGCCGGTACCCAAGAAGGACGGCAAGGTACGGGTATGTGTAGACTTCCGGGACCTTAACAAGGCTAGCCCAAAAGATGATTTCCCGTTACCACACATCGACATACTAGTGGATAACACGGCCGATCATGCCCTTCTATCATTCATGGACGGGTATGCCGGATACAATCAGATTAAAATGGCAGAAGAGGATATGAGTAAGACCACCTTCATTACACCTTGGGGTACTTACTGTTACACCGTTATGCCATTTGGGCTTATCAATGCTGGAGCCACTTATCAACGGACCGCCACCACTCTACTACACGACATGATGCACAAAGAAGTGGAGGTCTACGTGGACGATATGATCGTTAAGTCCAAATATTGAAGTGGGCACATTGCGGCCCTAAGAAAATTCTTTACCCGACTGCGCAAATACAACATGAGGCTAAACCCTAAAAAATGCAGTTTTGGGGTAACATCGGGCAAATTACTGGGCCATATCGTTAGCTAACGCGGCATCGAGGTCGACCCAGCTAAAATCAAAGCCATCACCGAGATGCAACCACCCAAGACTGAAAAAGAAATACGGGGGTTTCTCGGGAAAGTCTAATACATCAGCCGGTTCATTTCAAAATTAACCATGGTATGTGACCCATTTTCAAGAAACTGAAGATAGGGGAACGGGTACTGTGGAACGACAAGTGTCAAGCGGCTTTTGACAAAATCAAGGAGATACTGTCTGCTCCGCCGGTATTAATGCCACCTCAACCCGGCCTGCCTTTTTCATTATACCTAACAACGACCGAGACAGCCATGGGGGCTATGATGGCCCAGACAGTCGATTCAGAAGAACGGGCTATTTACTACATCAGTAAAAAGTTCCTTGAATATGAATGCAAATACACAATGCTCGAAAAGACGTGCCTAGCTCTAGTTTGGGCCACTAAAAAGCTCCGACATTACATGCTGAGTCACGAGGTACATGTATTATCCAAAATGGATCATATCAAGTACTTATTCGAGAAGCCCATCCTCATCGGCAGAATGTCCAGATGGACTTTAATGTTATCTGAGTTTGACCTCAAGTTTGTACCATTAAAAGCCATCAAAGGCCGGGTAGTAGCCGAGTTCCTCGCCGATAGCCCGATATCTGAAGAGGACCACACCGACACTTGGGCCTTTCCTGATGAAGACATATTCCACACCGATACCGAGACATGGGATTTGTATTTTGATGGAGCATCTAACTTTCGAGGATTTGGGGTCGGGATTCTGCTAATCTCACCACGAGGGGAACACACTCCCTTATCCATCAAATTGAACTTTGACGTGACCAATAACGCAGCCGAATACGAAGCATGCATTCACGGGTTGCAAGCCGCCGCTGATTTAGGGGTAACAAACCTCCGGGTCAACGGTGATTCATCATTGGTCATCAATCAGGCTCTCCAAAAATGGAAAACTCGGAACGCCAATCTCGTGGCTTACCAAGCATGGGTAAGGGTTCTAGAGAAACAATTCCAAAAGGTAGAATACATTTATCTGCCCCGGGAAGAAAATCAGTTTGCAGATGCACTTTCCAAATTAGCATCTCTACTGAACATCCCGGATCACCTGACCAGCATGCCGATCTGTGTCGAAAGATGGTCCGAGTCGGCGTATGTACACGTCATCCAGGACATCGAGCTAGCTGACCCAGAACCTCGGTATCAGCCAGTCCTAATCTACTTGGCAACGAGAGAATATCCCCCGGCAACTGAAAATCGGGCCAAGAAAGCCCTGCGGAGATTGGCAACCCAATTTGTTCGCACGGATGATGGGCAATTGTACAAAAAGACGGCACAGGGGGCTCTTCTCCTATGCATCGACAAAATATAGGCCGAAAAGGTTATGGCCGAAGTACACGACGGTGAAAACGGCCCGCATATGAATGCCCATATGCTAGCCCGCAAAATCATGAGGCTCGGGTATTACTGGAACACCATGGAAACAGACTGTCAGTTGTATGTCAAACACTGCCATAACTGTCAGATCTTTGCCAATGTACAGCATATGTCATCTTCCCTCTTATATACCATGACATCACCATGGCCATTTTCAACATGGGGTATAGACATAATTGGAAAGGTGCATCCTTCCGGGACAGGAGATCATTGCTTCATTTTGGTGGCCATCGACTACTTCACCAAATGGGTCGAAGCCGAGTCATACCGTGTCTTGAATGCCAAGCACGTGGCCAAGTTTATCCAGAATAAGATCATATGCCGGTATGGGATCCCTCACGAGTTAATCAGTGATCACGGGACCCACTTTCAAGCTGAAACTGCCGCATTGCTGGCAAAATATAAAATTCAAAGGCATCTTCCCCTTACCGACCTCAAACAAATGGAGCGGTAGAAGCGGCCAATAAGACAATTGTCACCATACTTAAAAAGATGGCTGAGAATTACCGGGACTGACCCGACAAAATACCCTTTGCCCTATGGGGATATCGAACCTTGATCCGCACCGCAACCGGAGCAACTTCATATTACTTGACATACGGAATGGAAGCGGTCCAACCGGTCGAGCTAGAAGTTCCGTCCCTCAGGATTTTACTTGAAAGCCAAGTACCTGAAGCAGATTGGGTCCAAGCCCGATACGATTCGCTAGTCCTTCTAGACGAACGGCGATCACGGGCCCTCAACAATATCCAAATATATTAAAAGAGGGTCCAACGGGCTTTCAACAAAAGGGTTAGGCCCAGAAACATCAAAGAAGGGGATCTGGTCCTAAAATCGGTTCGTGCCATACTACCGGTTGACCCAAGGGGTAAATTCAAACCCAATTGGGCTGGGCCATACTTAGTCAAGAAGGTCCTATTAGGAGGAGCGGTGATGCTGACAGACTTGGACGGGAACGAATTTGTCAACCCAACCAACTTGGACCAGCTGAAGCGCTACTACCCATAAACCCCATCTCAATGTCATTTGCAAAAATTTATAAAAATTTGTCTTTTTATAAATTTTCAAAAATTATAGACAAGTCAATAAGCTAGAATTAGTTATTCTACTGCCGCACATCTCGAATTAATGATCTTGATGTATTTCGAAAATTGCAAAAATCAATCAAATCAATTTTGAACTACGTCTGGTTTGATTCCGCTAATCGTGGATACGTAGGCAACTCCTCAAAAGGGTACAACCATTGCAATAAACGAAAAGATGGGAACGGTGTTCTTTAATACGTCTTTATTAAACTGATAAACTCGGGAATTAAAAAAAAAAAAAACGGCACACACAAAAAAAAATCACACCCAAAAAATAATAATAATATCCAAATAATAATAATGGAGACCAATATCCGGGCATTTTCCCCTTCCCCTTGTCCTTCGGGTCACGTGGAGCCTGAGGTCTTCGAGGTGGTGGCGAGCGTTCCCGAATCACAAGTGGAACCTCCTTAGCACGAGCCCGTTTCTTCGGCGACGGGTCTTCTACCACAGTCTTCGGTCCAATGCGAGCCCGCACGTGCTCGGGTAATCTATCCCGTGGGCCAAGTCGGTCCTGCACGGGTAGTTTTGGGCCTAGTCTCCTTTCCAAGTCAGTCAGGGGGCTCACCTTCCCCCAAGCACCTTTAGCACTAGACCCTCCAGCTTGAGTCTTAGTCTTCTTCTTTTGTCCTGACATGAGACGGACTAGGGTAGCAGGAGTGTCTCCTTCGTCAAAAAAGCCCCTGTTGTCTTTAGCTTGCTCCCTTCGCAGCAGGTCGAAAGCTTCATCAACCTTCAGAGCAGCTCGGGCTTTAGCATCCCCTGCTTTGGTCCACTTCGTGTAAGAGTCTGAAACCCAGATCGAGTGGCGAGATTTGACAATGGGCCAAGTATGTCGTGTGTACCATCTTTGCATCCAGGTATCACACATTACATCAGTCAGTTGGGTAGGGTCACTCACAACTGCTTCAACTTCGGGGATCCGCTGGGTCCATCCATACTGCCTTAGTATGTGATCCGGGTAGAGATGAACTGTCTGCCTGAAAGATAGGATCACCTGATAGCGGGCTCTGTCCCTCGGGTCCAAGCCACTCCAAAGGTAGATGGGCCACCACGGAACTACCCATCGATTTAACGGGCCACCATGGAAAGACAAAACCTCGTCCCAATACTTTTGCGTAATCTGACGAGAAAAGTCAATGGCCCGCCTTCTCGTCATCACCTGGTTATGACGATAGTTGCTCGCATCAAGAGGAGGATCTATCACCGGTAGCCTCTCATATAGCCAAATCTGCAAAAGGAAACAAAAACATGAGTTTTTAAGGCAGAATAGGCGTCCGCCCAAGGCCACTCGGTCGAGTGCCTGGGACACTCGATCGAGTGGTACCCCTGAACACAGACAGGGGGCTTTTACGAGGGCACTCGATCGAGTGCCAGGGTGACTCGATCGTGTGGTACCTTTGGGAGCAAATCAGGAGGTTTCTACGAGGGCACTCGGTCGAGTGCCAGGGTGACTCGATCGAGTACCCACTGCAGCAGGCAATCCGCGAAAAAAAATCGAAAAGTCGAGAAATTGGAAAAATAAAAATCCGACATACTTGCAGCAACCGGGTGCTCCCGGTAAGACGAATTGATGAGTCTCTCTTGCGGTTGTCCAATCCTTGGATAATCTCGCCTGTGATCAGCCAAGCCGGGCTGTGTTCAATCTCCATCAAGTCCACTACGGTCAAAAGACGAGTGTTTCCCATGCAGGACAGCAAATCCATGTGACCCTCGAAAGCATATACGTGGAGCATGCAGAAAGAAAAAGCCCTACGGCTGTAAGCCGGTCTGACCCGAACATCAAGAGAATTCATAAATTTCTCAGGCAAGTCTATCAGAGAAATCTTATCACCTTCCATCATGCGGGATACCTCGTTGTGAGAGAGCCCCAAAAATTCTCTCAGTTTCCTTCTCGGGTCATAGATCGAGTACGGGACGGCTGGACGAAGTATCGGGTTCCATCCTCCTATGGCTGCAATCTCCTCAGGTAAAGGGCAAACTTCGCCCCGAGGAAAGGCAAAGACATGAAATATGTCATCCCAGTAAGCCAAGCATGCATCCAAGAAGTAACGATCAACCACCATCTGACGGAACGGATACAGCTGAGTTATGCCCGTCTGGTTAAGGGCTACCCTATCTGCGTCCCTAAAGCGTCGGGATCATTCTTGCAGCATCACAGTTAATCTGTCAATTCCCATGACTGGTTTCTTAAGAAGGATGAAGAGTTTTCTTTTTAAGAAAGGGAGTGAATTGTGATGAATTTGTGAGAAAATCAAGAGCATCAAAGGGGTATTTATAGGATTAATTCTATAGCCCTCTTTCCATATCACGAGAGTTTCCAAATCTCAATCGGAATCAACCCACAAGCCTAGTCCCGATACTAGCACAAAATATTCATCCCGAACTTTCCTAATTTCTTTAGGAGTCAAAATCTCAAACAAAATTCAAAAATTCAAAATTTTCAAAATTTTCAAAATTTCAAAAATCGTTTTCCCCAGCGCGAGTCATTTTACTACCTACGTGTTGCATGCATTTTATGTGACTTATACAGGTACGACTCAAACAGGGACATGCAACCCACTATATCTCCCCAGCGGAAGCCAACGGCGGCATTTCACGGGATGGGCCTACATACAGGCACACCCAGGACTTATGCGACAAGTCCAATTCCCCACGGAGTTATCGTCATCTGCTCAGGTATGACTTCTAGCTTATGGCTGGCGAGCCCTTCACGCGAGTCTAATGAACAATAAACGACCCGGCCGGAAGTCCGCCAGGTTTCAATCCTCGATTGGCCTGGTGGCTACTCTGACTTTCGCCTTGTCCAAGCCCCAGTCAGAGTGGGGGCTATGTAGACACCCGCATTTTGACTGCCAGGTGTCTATGGTAGTTTCCCAAAAAACACCCGATGATGATCGGACGCTAACATGTTTCTACGCGCTCGGATATGGGCTCAAATCCATTGGTTGTTGTCTAATGCACTTACGGAGTACAAACCTCACAAAATCAACCTCAAATCCAGGCCCAGCGGACCGTTACGAGTCAAACAAGACTAATTTGGGCCAAAACCGACACCGGAAATGAAACCGACTTTTTTTACGATTGGGTCAACCCTGGTCAAAGTCGTTTCCGAGACATACAAAACAGCCATTCACAACATCAAAAGTCCAAGCCAGACACAAACCCATCAAAAAACCCAAGTCACGGTCCAAGACAATAGAGCCGCGCAACCCAGCTGGGCCACTCGATCGAGTGCCCCACCCACTCGATCGAGTGGGCCTATTTCGAGCCCGACTGCTGGCACAACGGGCCACTCGATCGAGTCAGCTGTTTACTCGGTCGAGTAACCCTAGCCGGGTGTCTTGCTTTTTCCTATATAAGCACACCCATGCACAACATCTTTGACAAGTTTACAAACCCTAAGAACTTTACAAACCCTAAACAACTCTTTTGCCCTAATCGAAGCCTAGACTTCACACAACTCAAAGTCCTAATTCAAACCCTACTATACACCGAAACCCTAGCCCTAGCCTAGGAACCGTAACCCTAAACCTAGCTTTAGGAATCAAACACCCTAACCACCACAACTCAACCTCCGTAAGCCTCGAAACTCCCGTGTTAAAGCCGCGACTACGAGTCCATACCGAGCACAAGAACATGTAGGTTGAGGGTGTAAAACCCTTTCTTCCATTCTTCTTCTTCCTCTTTCTCTTCGTCTCGTTTTTTATTTATTTTATTTACCGCATTCTAATATCGATAGTATTATTAGTATAAAACATTAAAATACCCGTCGATTTGTGTCGAGTGTGAAGGATGTCAGGATAAGGAAACCCGAATATACAAGTGTACTGCACACAGCGTTGCCGGTCGCTTATCCTGACACACTAACATTTGATTATTGAAACGGGTGAATTTCAACCATAACTCGTTTATTTTCATTTGCATCGCATATTGCATCGATCTTCTAAAAACCTTCTTCAAAACACATATTTTTTTTAAGGGTCGAAACCCATTGACGCGGATCTGGCATCACAATCCCTACGGATTTATTTCGATGTCGGAAAAGTCGAGGGAATCAAGTCTTTCAATTCTAGCGTAGTGTTGATCTCGTAGATTTGATGCTAATTCCGTAATTAGACGTCAAATCTAGCGATCTAGTCACATAAGTTAACTAACGCGATTTTTTCATTGATGCTAAAATAATTGTCAATACAATTCATTAGAATTACGACATTATTAAACGCGGAGGAAATCTACCATATCGCAGTAGTTAATTTAAGTCGACTTAAATTAATTTTCCATTATTTTCACTCTCGCATTCCATATCGATTCAATAATCGAATATGGGATACGACGAGTATTCAAGTTCAGAGTTGAGTATAAATTCCACGATATTTATGCCCAATTCGTCAAATCATCAAAAATCAAAAGCAATTTCAAAATAGATAATTAAAATTGCAAACGACGCGGTTCGTACAGGTGCCACTCGACCGAGTGCCTACGCCATTCGATCAAGTGACATCGCCAAAACCAAGACAGAATGTCTCATACGACCTCCACTCGGTCGGGTCTCACAGTGACTCAGACGAATAGCAACGTACTCGGTCGAGTTAGTCAATAACTCGGTCGAGTAGGGTCTATAACACGAAACAAAATGTTTTTTACGACCTCCACTCGGTCGAGTCTCACAGTGACTCGGTCGAGTAGGGTCATAAAGCCTGGATAGAACCTTTTTCAAAGGTCCACTCGGTCGAGTCACACATTGACTCGGTCGAGTGGCCCTTTATCACGTTAAACCGTGAGTCCTACAAATCGCATTCGAGTCTCGTCAATCGTTTTTCGTGACTTGAGTCAACACGTGCCTAATTAATCACGTGAAACACCTTTTTCGAAACCATGCATCAACTCATTTGCATCTTTCTATATCATTCAATATTTTGTAAATCGTTATATCGTTACTAACCCGTTTATTGTTTCTCTTGTCAATTTTGGTTGTTTATTTTATCGTACTAAAATGAACCCACATGCTAAAATTCAACTTCGACGTAGAATTAATTGCATTAAATTGACGTAGAAACCCTTTTCAATTCTATTCACATGCTTAGGGAAAATAATATTTGCATATCATTTTCCCGTTTCACTAACGCGCGTATTCGAAAGTCAATCGATATCCTAGTAGAGGCCGCAAGTGCGGGCGAGGTTGGGTGTCCTTCGTGGGCTTCCCAACACGTACCCTCACCCCTTACTCAGAACCTTGGTTTCCGGATGCCCGAAACCGTTGGCGCACGAGAGTCATTCAATACACGATAACCGGTAGTGACGGTATCGGTATCAAATGCTAAGGAACGAACCCAATAAACTCTGACATCGTAAATGGGCCGTATTTTATACACGGCCCACTACGACATAGAGTGGGTTCAAACGGGCCCGAACTCCCACAAAGTTCGGTGGCGACTCCACTTCGATATAAATTTTCATTCGATCCGTTTTCATATGGAGATTCATTCGCCTACCCAAACCCGCGCGTGGCCGCGTCGGGGTGGACCTATGTCATGTCCACAACATGTCGTAACAGTGGTGGCGCCCTTTTGAGGAGCGCCGCCCTAAACACTTAAGGGCGTAACGCGATCGTAGTAACACGTAGTTAAATACGTCCGATGCCATTTTCGAGATTGGTACGAAACCCGGTGACACGAAATCGAACATCACGTAATCCGTAAGGATTAGTAAGGATGTCGTAACGCGGAGGGAATTAATTTCGTCCTAATCCAATTCAAAACGATTTCGTAACACTTTTTCAAAATTCCCAATACCGGTCTCGTAATCACAAAATACATGTTACGAGTACCAAAAACCGAGCTGAATATAAATCATGTCATATTTTTATTTGGCTCGGTTAGCTATCGATTTTAAAATCACTATATTTGTAATTACCACCCTTTAAGAATTTCGAGCAGCATCTCGAACAGAGGGCACTCGATCGAGTGCCATAGTCCACTCGATCGAGTGGCCCTCCAAAATAGAGGCAGGGGGTCTTTAATAGGGTCACTCGATCGAGTCTCCTCTATGACTCGATCGAGGGGTCTCTTTTATGTTAGAACGTGAGCTTTTAACATCATTTTAGCCTCGTCAAATATTTTTACGACTTTGGTCGTCACGTGTAAAAACCACCACAAAAAAATAAGAAATAATATATATATATATATATTTGTATGTATGTATGTATGTATATGTATGTATGTATGTATGTATGTATATATATATATATATATATATATATATATATATATATATATATATATAATGCTAGAGTAGACTTCCAATGTTACTCCAAACAAGGGTGAAACGGTCAATTAATAATAGAGTAAATTAAAAATTACTTCCTTTTAAAATATCTATTTTAAAATTTACTCCCTTTTAAAATTTTTGTGAAAAATAACTCCCAAAATCTATTAAAAGTTCAAAAATAGCTCCAAAATATAATTTTTGGATGACAATGGCCCATAAATTTTTTATGTCAAATTACTTCACTCCACCCTCCAGCCAAGGGCATTTTTGTCCTAAAAATAAATTTGGGAGCAATTTTTTAACTTTTAATTGATTTTGGGTGTTAAAAATAACAAAATTTTCAAAAGGGAGTAAATTTTAAAATTGTTATTTTAAAAGAGAGTAATTTTTAATTTACTCTTAATCTTCGTTAGTTTTTTTTTAAAGAAATTCGGGTTAAGGTATGTATTATGAAATAAATTAATAAGTAGGTATAAGATTTGAAGAAAAATTATCTAAGGTATAAACTTTGAAAACAAAATTTATTTGAGTCAATTTTCCCTAATAATAATAATACTTTTTATAATTTGTTTCGATCTTAATAAAAGTTCCGGTTTTTTTGGAAAAAAATAATAATAATCATTATTATTATTGTTATTATTAACATTAAGAGATAATAGTAATGATATTAATATTAATTATTTATTTATATATATGAAATGGAATTGGCATTAAGATCGAAACAAATTACAATAGGTTATTGTTATTATCATCATTTTCTTCTTCTTCATTGTTGTTGTTGTTGTTGTTGTTGTTATTATGGGATTTTCTACGTACCCCCTGCACTTTTTACATGTATACATGGTACCCTTGTACTTTACTAAAAGTTTCTTTGGTACCCCTAAACTTTATTATTATCTTTATGGGTACCCCTAAACTTTTTTTCTCATCAAGTTTTGGCAACAAATTACCTTTTTATGTTCAAATTTAAAAGTTAAACGTCATTTAACATATACCTAATTAACCAATAATTGAACTTAAACTAACAATTTTGTACGTGTTTGCAGTTATACTCCGAATCTAAACGGATTATATTTTTGACGTTTTATTGTCAAATCAAATTATAACACTTAAATTAAGCTCAATTACTTGTTAATTATCTAAGTTAAATGATATTGAAGTCTTAATCCTAAGTTAAAAACATAATCTAACGACAAAACTTGATGGAAATAAAAAATTGGGGCGCTAGTTAAATTAATAATAAAATTCAAGGGTACCATGTATAAACATAGAAAAGGTAGGGGTGCCATGTAGAAAAGTGAAAAGTATAGGGGTACCGCGTAGAAAATCTCTATTATTATTATGCAACTTATATTAAGTTAAAATCAAATTTAAAAGAAATTAGTAGGAAATCGAAATAATATCTAGGCACTCATTCCCTTAGCAATAGTAAACCTAATCCCTCTTCTACTAAGAGAATAGGGAAGGCTATAATTACGCCTACGTGGCAGCCTCTCATTCATTTTTTTCTCGCTCATTTCTAAAAAGTCCAAAATGGGACTTAATTCTATACAAACTCATTATGAAGCTAACCAATATGACTCATAAAGCTAACTGCATTGGACCCAAAATTCTAATCCTAACTGAATTTGGCTCATAATATATACTATCATACATCAAAATATCTAAAGGAACCAATCATCATCATCATCATCATCATACTTTTACCTAATACTCCGTACTAAAAGAGAAATCAATGCCAAAGTGATAAGACACGTGTCGCGCTGTGAGCAATTATTTTTCCGCCTAAATTGACATAATTATGGGCGTAATTGATGGGCTAAAGTAAGGGGACTGGAAATTGCGTTCAATCAGTTTATCAGTATATAATAAATACGGAGTAATAAACTGGTGCTCAATTAGTGAACTCATATACATGGAGCCAATAACAAAATTCATTTTCTAAAATAAATCTCAATTTTATAACATATATTATCAATATATAACAACATTCTAGAAAAAATATATTAGTAGTCTAAATCAATTCCTTTAAATCAGCGAAAAATATTGCACTTGAACCAAATCTAACAAAATTCTCTTATAAATGATACTCTAAGCTATATAAGTCACACATTTGTGCGGGTGCTATACTAGTTAATCTAGTAAAAAATGAACGCAGCTGCGCGAGCCCCATCATCTTGGGAGATAGAGAATTGATGTTATTTTTTAAAAATAGGATAATTTTATTGATGTATAAAAAAGCAGTTTACAAGAAATTATTATTATTAGGAATTTTCTACGTGGTACCCCTAAACGTTTTACTTTTCTACATGGTACCCCCGGCCCACCATATTTACATGAATACATGGTTCCCTTGTACTTTACTACGAAGTATAAAATATCTTTGGTACCACTAAACCTTATCACTCCCTCTGGTCGTTATTTATTGTCTCGCTCCCTTTTACAGATAAAATAAGAAATAAATATAAAATGGTAAAGAAATGATGGTGGACCTTAATATGTAGTGAAAAATGAATATAAAATGGTAAAGAAATGAATGTTAGACCTTAATGTGTAAGAATTCGATGACATTTCTTGTAAATAAAGGATAGAACGAATGATAATAAAAGGGTAAGGTATAAAAGGAAAGTAGAGAAGTAGGGGCAAAAAATAAAGACCTACCAAATAAGGAAAACGGGGTGAAAAATAGTGACTGGAGAGAGTATTATCTTTATTGGTACCCCTAAACTTTTTTTTCCGTCAAGTTTTGGCAACAAAGTATCTTTTTATGTTCAAGATTAAAATTTACATGTCATTTAAATACCTAATTAATCGATAATTGAACTTAAACTAACAATTTTGTACGTGTTTGCAATTATACTCCGAATCTAAAAGGATTATATTTTTGACGTTATACTGTCAACTCAAATGATAACATCAAATTTAAACTCAATTAGTGGTTAATTATTGTAGACACCCGCATTTTGACTGCCAGGTGTCTATGGCAGTTTCCAAAAAAAAACACCCGATGATGATCGGACGCTAACGTGTTTCTATGTGCTCGGATACGGGCTCAAATCCATTAATTGCTGGCTAACACACTTACAGAGTACAAACCTCACAAAATCAACCTCGAATCCAGGTCCAGTGGGCCGTTTCCAATCAAATAAGACTAATTTGGGTCAAAACCGACACCGGAAATAAAACCAACTTTTAGCGATTGGGACAACTCAAAAATCAAAACCCACAAAACATCCAATGTACAATCCAAAAAGACAGACCTTCACACTACAACTGACCCACCCGATCGAATGGGCCCGACCGGACGGACCGTGCTACTCAACCAAGCCCGGGGGCTACCCGGAGCACCTAACCCTAGCTAGGGGATGTATAGCCTTGCCTATATAAGCAACCCCCATGCAATACATTAAACAACTTTTTTCACAACCTCAAGAACCCTAATCTTATACATGCAACCCTAATCAAACCCTAGCAATCCTACACTAGCAAAAACCCTAAACCTAGTTTTAGGAATCAATCCCGAGCCACCATAACTTAACCTCCATAAAACCTCGAAGACTCTTGTGTAAAGCCACGGTTACGAGTCCGTTCCGAGACAAGAACATGTAGGTTGAGGGTGTCAAAACCCCTTTCTCTCCTTCCTCTCTTCCTCTCGTCATCTTCATCTTTTTCGCGCTTTTTTGTTTTATTTCGTTCCTTGCATTATAATATCGATAATAACTAATACAAAACACTAAAATACTTATCGATTTGTGTCGAATAAGAGGGGTATCGGAATAAGAAAACACGAATATACAAGTGTACTGCACACAGCGTTGACGGTCGCTTGTTCCAATACCCCGATTATTTGATTATTGAGATAAGTTAACTTAAACAATATTTTTTTTATTTCGTTTTCATCATTGTTTGAGTCATATATTTACATTAATTTTCAAAAATAAGCATTATATTTAATAAGGGTCGAAACCCGTTGACGCGGATCTGACATCCTAATCCTTAGGGATTTATTTCGATGTCGGAAAAGCCGAGGGAATCAAGTCTTCATTCAAGCAAAGTGTCGATACGGTAGATCCGATGCCAATTCCATAATTGGATGTCGAGTCTAATAATCTAATCAAACAATTTAGCCAATTCAATTTTTCGTTGATGGTAACGTAGATGTTATTTAATTCGTTCGAATCATGACACTACAAACGCGGAGGAATATTTATATCGTCTTGGTTATTTTAAATGATTCAAATCAATTTTCTTTATCTTTTTCACTCTAGTATTCCATATCGATTCCATAATCGAATATGGGATATGACGAGCACCACAATTGGAATCGAGTATAAATCATTCCAAGTATTCAATATCGATTTCATAATCGAATATTGAATATAACGAATGTCGAAAATATTAAATCGGGTATAAATCAGTCCATATTTGTACGCGATTTGTCAAAATTAACAGTTTTCGAAAAAACCGAGTCCGGGGCAGCCTGTGACGCGAGTCGCGCCCTTCTCGGGCGAGTCGCGCCCCTCTTGGGCGAGTCTCATGGTTCTCTGAAAACCACGACGCATATCTTCATTTTCTTTTTTTTAACATCGACTTTTCCGGCATATTTCAAGTTTTCGATATATTTTTTCCTTGACCTCGGTCAACACGTGTTAATCCATCACGTGACATATAAAGCTTTCCAAAATCATGCATTCATCACATCTATATCTTCATTCAATTTATTACTCGTTACATCGTTACTAACGGTGTGATTGTTTTCTTTGTCGATTTTTGTCGTTTATTTTATTTTACTAAAATGAACTCACATGCTAAAATTCAACTTCGACGTTAGAATTAAATGCATTAAATTGACTTAGAAACCCTTTTCAATTCCATTCACATGTCTAGGGAAAATAATCTATGCATATCATTTTCCCGTTCAACTAACACGCGTATTGGGAAGTCATTCGAATTCTTAGTAGAGGCCGCTAATGTGCGGGCGGGGTTGGGTGTCCTTTGTGGGCTTCCCAACACGTACCCTCACCCCTCACCCCTTACTCAGAACCTCGGTTTCCGGATGCCCGAAACCGTTGGCGCACGGGAGTCATTTAATACACAATATCCGATAATGTCGGTATTGGTATCAAATGCAAAGGGACGAGCCCAATAAACTCTGACATCAGAAATGGACCGTATTTTGTATACGGACCACTACGACATAGAGTGGGCTCGAAAGGTTCCGAATAACCACAAAATTCGGTGGCGACTCCACTTCGACCTAAATTTCAATTCGATCCGTTTCATATGGAGAGTCATTCGCCAACCCAAACCCGCGCGTGGCCGCGTCGGGGTGGACCTATGTCATGTCCACAATTTGGCGACTCCGTTGGGGATTAACTGATGCGTGACTTACCATCGGCATCCTCAGGGTGAGACTCGAATAGAAATCGTTTGACAAATACAATACGCGTTTTAGTTTTACGGTTCATGCATAACCCATATTTTCCCGGGCCGGTACTGGTGACTGACGTCCCACTATACCATTGATGTACTCCAACATGGATATGTCAAAAGGTGTCCATAGTCGATTCGAGTGGGTTTCGCGGCATGTTCTAAGCTCAATTCGACTTAGAGAGTCCGTCCTGATCAACGTCTAGACTATGTACACTGGTATAGACCCTCTCAGACCGACCGAGACTTAGTGTAGAGCATACATGGTGTCGTTATAATGCTTGTGTGACTATGTGCTACTTGGTTTCCGAGTCGTTTTCAAAAATGTCAACTTTTCAAAATTGCATCTTTTTCAAGACATTCGATTTCAAAACCCAGGACATACCGAATTTAGGACTTATGATTTTACTCAAAATACCCTATTTTCTAGACGGTATGCTGCCCAATTCAAAACTCGAAGCATTTTCGAACTCTCAAAATCGAGGCCCGATACACTTTCCAATTTTTCTCGAAAAATTGGGCCTCTCCACCGAGTTTGTCTCGGAACTTTCAAATCAATCAATTTTCAAAACTTTCCTCTTCTTAGAACTTCCCGTATTTAGCGGTGTCAGGTCGTGTCTTAAGTTGTCGACGTCTTTAGCGTCGAAACTCCGCCGATCCTACATCGCGAGTTTCTTCCCTATCCCAGTCCGCCTTAATAGACTAAGGAAAGGCCCACCTAAGTAGGACATACTCTTACGAAGGAGGGCCCGTCAACACAATCGAGTCAAAAGTCTGGGAATGTCTCACGTGAACCTTCCTTCGAACAGGACTAGGCCCAATTGCCGAATCCTAAGGAAGGCCCACACTTCACAAGTCACCCGTCTAGGTGTCTTTTCTCGAGTCATTTCCCTCTTAGTCTTGTTCGGGATGTACTTTCTATTCCGGGATTTCTGGGCTAGTTTCTGATTATGCGGTGTTCCTACAGACAGGCCACCCGCAACCCGACATCAACGCAAAATGGAAGAGTTGAAAGATGCCCTAACCAAGATCGAGACTCAACTAACCTCCATCCTTGCTAACCAAGCAATTTTGGACACTCGCCTGAGCACTGTGGAGAAGACGGTTCCTGTTGCAGGAGCTGAGCCCACTGGGCCCATAGCCGAATTGGTCAGTGTTGTCCGCAGGCTCGAGGAGCAAGTTCACTTATCGACAAGCAACTCAATCCACTCTAAAAATTCTCGCATTTATTCACCTTTGAATAACGAGCTACCTACCAACCTCAACTTGACGGGAATTCCTATGTTTGAGGGTACCGAAGATTCGGTCCATTATATCCGGGCTTTCAAAGACTTCATGGCAGTCAAAGGGGTAAAGTCCGCCATGTTCAAGCACCTATTCCCTTCCTCCTTGGAGAAGCATCCCAGGGCCTGGTTCTACAGACTCGATCCAAAGAAATACAAGACTTAGGACGATGTGGCGACCGAATTTGCTCGGAACTACGCCGATAACACTGAAATCCAGACTACAATGCGTACTCGAGAGGTCATGGCTCAAGAGCCCAAAGAAGGGTTCACAAAATACTTGCAAAGATGGAGGGCCGAGAGTGTGAAGCTGGTCGACAAGCCCGGCGAGAAGGCCCTAGTGGAAGCCTTCGTCAAAAATCTTCTCCCATCCTACCGGGTCCATCTCTGGTATGCTATCATCCCAAACTTCGCTGTCCTTACTGAAATGGGCACGAGAATCGAGGATGACTTGAGACTAGAGAGCCTGACTAAGGCCTCTACCAAAGGCTATCAAGGGGCAAGTTCATCTACGATCAAGCCCACACCTGCAGTTGCAACTCGCAGCATCTTTGACGAGGTAAACCTGCTCGACACCTCATCTAAGAAGAATACACCAAATCGGGTATTCACAGATATAGGGACTACCTATACTTACGCCTTACAAAGGCTATCATCAAAGGACCTAATCCAGCCGATAGGCCCAACTGCAGAACCTCCAGTAGAAAAGAGGCCCAAAACTTACAGTGCCCAAGCTTACTGTCAGTATCACCGGGGTAACGGGCATGATACCGAAAAGTGTTGGAGGTTAAAGCACCTGATCCAAGATCTTATCGAGAGCGGGAAAATACCGTTTCCCGGAGACAAGCCGAGCAACAAAGAAAACCCATTCAGCGCCCATGCTGTATTCACAGGGGAGGTAGTCGACTGTTCTCACCTCATTTCTCCTCTTATCCCACAAATCAATGGGATATGGTTCGATGACGAGGACGACGTGTATTTAACCAAAGGGGAAGCTGTCCCCATCACCCTTGAAGAGGTCCGAAAGGCTAAGTCCAAAGCCTTAGCCACCAACCACCTCGCCGCAGCCGGGCGCTCTACTCCTATATCCGTCACTGAACCTGCCAGGACGGAACCTACCCTTGAAGAACCGAGCGCTGACACGGCTCTGGTCCAACAAATGAAGAGGGTCCGAGCTGATCTAACCATATGGCAACTATTGGTTAGCTCGCAAGCTCATCGGGAAGCACTGACTAAGGCTCTCGATGAAATCAAGGTCGATTCACAAACTACCCCTTCTGAAATGGTAGCCACTATTATGTCTTTTCTGAAGGGCAAGTCAAAGGAAGAAGGCCCACTCATAACCTTCTCTGAAGCTGATCTGCCACCATTTGGGCCCAATCACAATCTGGCCCTATACATCTCGGTCATCTGCAAAGATAAGTATCTCCCGATGACCCCTATCGACGATGGATCAGCCGTGAATGTCCTTCCTCTGAGGACCGCAAAAGCACTCGGCATCACCGATGCCGATTACCTTCCGACGGCGCAGACTATCCAGGCTTTCGACGGAAGCCCAAAACCTGTCACCGGGGCCATGAAATTAAAGATCATAACGGGCCCAATCGAAAAGGAGTTGAAATTTCAAGTGATAGATGTCACCTCATCATTCAATCTCTTACTAGGAAGGCCTTGGATCCACGCAGTCAAGGCCGTGTCATCTACCCTCCATCGAAAAGTCAAGACACCTCTCAAAGACGGTATCATCACGCTGGAGGCAACCCCAATTACCGTAGCAAGCTGCAACGCTACGGGCCGGGCCGACCCACGAGGATTTGATTTCGTGGGCATGATCGAAGAAGAATATCTCTTTAGGCCCTATTTCACAACTAGCATCGACACGATGCTACAAAATCTGGGTTACCTACCCGGAATAACCTCAAGGCCATATCTTCCAGCTGGGAAGATTATCGAGGTCCTAAATGATGGCGAATCACATTTCGGATTAGGGTATGCTATAACCCCGGAAAACGTGGTTCCGGCCGGTATTCACAAGGCCATCGACATTTTCAAGGGTACTTACATAAGCCCTTATTGCCCGAAGTTAACGGATTACTTCGTCACTCCAGTCTTCGGAGCCATCCAAGTGGGCCTCTACCGACCCACCGTCACATATCCCAAGACCAAAAAGGCTCAGGAATGCAATTTCATCCCTGATGATATATTCACCATCGTCCTGGCCGAATCAATGGAGGGCGAAGACAACTCCGAGCCCGTGCTGGGGCTCTTATTCGGAGAAGACAAGGCTGTCCCCGCTCCGAAAGACGACTTGGTCAACCTGATCCTTCGCAGCGATCGGTTTGACCCAACCAAGCTAATCACCGAGGTCGGTACTAACACCGAGACGAGGGCTTGGAGGAAGACCATAAAATGGACCGACGGTCAAGGACGGGTCTACAAGCTGACCACCGGCGAGGGAGACATGTCGGATACCGAGTCTGAGTCTGAGTCAGAGTCGGAGTCGGAGTCCGAGTCTAGAGGGTCTGGTGCTAAAGTCGAGTCAGTAACCCCTCTTCCCTTATCCACAGAGGTCTCGGGGCCTGTCCCAACACCTCTCCCTATCCCGCCACTGACCAATGATCAGATGGCAGCTCTATTTGAGCTATTTTCAAAATTTACCATCAATAATAATAACGAACACCATTCTGCTTACGACTTGTCTTATTTCCAAAATTTTCTCAATTTTAAAAATTTTATATGCAATGACATTGAGAAACCCGACGAACAAGTACCTCTACCTCAACATCTGGTCGAGCAGCTCGAGCAAAGGGAATCCCGAGATCCGGTAATCGAAGAAACCGAGTCCATAAATGTGGTAACCACTTTAGAGCCCCAGATGCTTAAGTTGGGCCTATCTTTAGATCCAGAGGAGAGAAAACAATTCGCAGACCTCCTCCAGGAATTCAAAGATGTCTTTGCATGGTCCTACAAGGACATGCCAGGTATAGACCGGGAGATAGCCTAACACCGAATACCCATCAAAGATGGGTACAAGCCGGTAAAGCAAAAACTCAGAAGAATGAAGCCCGAGTGGTCTCTTAAAGTCAAGGAAGAGGTCGATAAACAATTCAAAGCAGGCTTTATACAAGTGTTTGAATATCCAGACTGGGTTGCAAACATCGTGCCGGTACCCAAGAAGGACGGCAAGATTCGGGTTTGCGTGGACTTCCGGGACCTTAACATGGCAAGCCCAAACGACGATTTTCCGTTACCACACATCGACATACTGGTGGATAACACGGCCGATCATGCCCTTCTATCGTTCATGGACGGGTATGCCGGGTACAATCAGATTAAAATGGCAGAAGAGGATATGGGTAAGACCACCTTCATTACACCTTGGGGTACTTACTGTTACACCGTCGTGCCATTTGGGCTTATCAACGCCGGGGCCACTTATCAACGGACCGCCACAACTTTGCTCCACGACATGATGCATAAGGAAGTGGAAGTCTATGTGGATGACATGATCGTCAAATCCAAAGACCGAAGCGGGCACATTTCAGCCCTAAGACTGAACCCACAAAAATGCAGTTTTGGGGTAACGTCGGGCAAATTACTGGACCATATCGTTAGCCAACACGGCATCGAGGTTGACCCAGCTAAAATCAAAGCAATCACCGAGATGCAACCACCCAAGACCGAAAAGGAAATAAGGGGGTTTCTCGGGAAAGTCCAATACATCAGCCGGTTCATTCCGAAACTAACCATGGTATGCGAACCCATCTTCAAAAAGCTAAAAATCGGAGAACGGGTGCTATGGGACGACAAATGTCAAGCGGCTTTCGACAAAATCAAGGAGATTCTGTCTGCTCCGCCGGTACTAATGTCACCTCAACACGGTCTGCCTTTGTCGTTATACCTAACGACGACTGAGACAGCCATGGGGGCTATGCTGGCCCAGACAGTTGATTCAGAAGAACGGGCTATTTACTACATCAGTAAAAAGTTCCTCGAATACGAGTGCAAATACACAATGCTCGAGAAAACGTGCCTAGCATTGGTTTGGGCCACTAAAAAGCTCCGACATTACATGCTCAGTCACGAGGTACATGTGTTATCCAAAATGGATCCTATCAAGTACTTATTCGAGAAGCCCATCCTCAACGGCAGGATGTCAAGATGGACTTTAATGCTATCCGAGTTCGACCTCAAATTTGTACCATTAAAAGCCATCAAAGGCTGGGTAGTTGCCGAGTTCCTCGCTGACAGCCCAATATCCGAAGAAGGCCACACCGATACATGGGCCTTTCCTGATGAAGACATATTCCATACCGATACGGAGGTGTGGGATCTATATTTCGATGGGGCATCCAACTTCCGAGGATTTGGGGTCGGAATCCTGTTAATTTCACCCCAAGGGGAACACACTCCCTTATCCATCAAGTTGGACTTCGACGTGACCAACAACGCAGCCGAATACGAAGCCTGCATTCAAGGGTTGCAAGCCGCCGCTGATTTAGGGGTAACAAACCTCCGGGTCCACGATGATTCATCATTGGTCATCAATCAAGCACTCCAAAAATTGAAAACTCGGAACGCCAATCTTGTGGCTTACCAAGCACGGGTAAGGGTTCTCGAGAAACAATTCCAAAAGGTAGAATACATTTATCTGCCCTGGGAAAAGAATCAGTTCGCAGATGCACTTTCCAAATTAGCATCTTTACTGAACATCCCCGATCACCTGACCAGCATGCCAATCTGTGTCGAAAGACGGTCCGAGCCAGCCTACATCCACGCCATTCAGGATATCGAGATAACTGACCCGGAACCTTGGTATCAAGCTGTCCTAACCTACCTGACAATGGGAGAGTACCCCCCGGAAGCTGAAATTTGGGCCAAAAAGGCCCTACTAAGATTAGCAACCCAATTTGTTCGAACTGATGACGGGCAACTGTACAAAAAGACGGCACAGGGGGCTCTACTCCTATGCATCGACAAAATACAGGCCGAAAAGGTCATGGCTGAGGTCCATGATGGTGAAAACGGCCCGCATATGAACGCCTATATGCTAGCCCGCAAAATCATGAGGCTTGGGTACTATTGGAACACCATGGAAACAGACTGTCAGGTGTATGTCAAACACTGCCATAACTGCCAGATCTTTGCCAATGTACAGCATATGCCATCTTCCCTCTTATATACCATGACATCACCATGGCCATTTTCGACATGGGGTATAGACATAATTGGAAAGGTGCATCCTTCCGGGACGGGAGGTCATTGCTTCATTTTGGTGGTCATCGACTACTTCACCAAATGGGTCGAAGCCGAGTCATACCGTATCTTGAACGCCAAGCACGTGGCCAAATTTATCCAAAATATAATAATATGCCGGTATGGGATCCCTCACGAGTTCATCAGCGATCACGGGACCCACTTTCAAGCTGAAACTGCCGCATTGCTGGCAAAATATAAAATTCAAAGGCATACATCTTCCCCCTAACGACCTCAAACAAATGGAGCGGTAGAAGCGGCCAACAAAACAATTGTCACCATACTTAAAAAGATGGCTGAGAATTAGCGGGACTGGCCCGACAAAATACCCTTCGCCCTATGGGGATACCGAACTTCAATTCGCACTGCAACCGGAGCAACCCCATATTACCTGACATATGGAATGGAAGCGGTCCAACCGGTCGAGCTAGAGGTGCCATCCCTTAGGATCCTACTTGAAAGCCAAGTACCTGAGGCAGATTGGGTCCAAGCCCGATACGATTCGCTAGTTCTACTGGACGAACGGCGATCCCGGGCCCTCAACAACATTCAAATATATCAAAAACGAATCCAACGGGCTTTCAACAAAAGGGTTAGACCCCGAAACATCAAAGAAGGGGATTTGGTCCTAAAATCGGTTCGTGCCTTACTACCGGTTGACCCAAGGGGTAAATTCAAACCCAACTGGGCTGGGCCATACTTAGTCAAGAAGGTCCTATCAGGAGGAGCGGTGATGCTGACAGACTTGGACGGGAACGAATTTGTCAACCCAACCAACTTGGACCAGCTGAAGCGCTACTACCCATAAACCCAATCTCAATGTCATTTGCAAAAATTTATAAAACTTTGTCTTTTTATAAATTCTCAAAATTTTAGACAAGTTAATAAGTTAGAATTAATTGTTCTACCGTCGCACATCTTGAATTAATAATCTTGATGTATTTCGAAAATTGCAAAAAAAATCAAATCAATCAAATCAAATTTTGAACTACGTTTGGTTTGATTCCGCTAATTTGTGGATACGTAGGCAACCCCTCAAAAGGGTACAACCACTGCAATAACGAAAAGACGGGAGCGGTATTCAATAATACGTCTTTTATTGATATCTCGATGAACTCGGGAGTAAAAAAAAAAAAGCGCCCGACACGGCATACACACACCAAAAAAATCACACCACAAAAAATATCCTAAAACATCATTCTAATATCGATAGTACGTTTTTTAAAACACCACCAATAATACGTTTTTTATTTATTTTATTTACCGCATTCTAATATCGATAGTATTATTAGTATAAAACATTAAAATACCCGTCGATTTGTGTCGAGTGTGAAGGATGTCAGGATAAGGAAACCCGAATATACAAGTGTACTGCACACAGCGTTGCCGGTCGCTTATCCTGACACCCTAACATTTGATTATTGAAACGGGTCAATTTCAACCATAACTCGTTTATTTTCGTTTGCATCGCATATTGCATCGATCTTCTAAAAACCTTCTTCAAAACACATATTTTTTTTAAGGATCGAAACCCGTTGACGCGGATCCGGCATCACAATCCCTACGGATTTATTTCGATGTCGGAAAAGCCGAGGGAATCAAGTCTTTCAATTCTAGCGTAGTGTTGATCTCGTAGATTCAATGCGAATTCCATAATTAGACGTCGAATCTAGCGATCTAGTCACATAAGTTAACTAACGCGATTTTTTCATTGATGCTAAAATAATTGTCAATACAATTCATTAGAATTACGACATTATTAAACGCGGAGGAAATCTACCATATCGCAGTAGTTAATTTAAGTCGACTTAAATTAATTTTCCATTATTTTCACTCTAGCATTCCATATCGATTCAATAATCGAATATGGGATAAGACGAGTATTCAAGTTCAGAGTTGAGTATAAATTCCACGATATACTCGATCGAGTCTCACAGTGACTCGGTCGAGTGGCGATGTACTCGGTCGAGTTGGTCAATAACTCGGTCGAGTAGGGTCATATAGCCTGGACAGAAACTTTTTCAAAGGTCCACTCGGTTGAGTCACACATTGACTCGGTCGAGTGGCCCTTTATCGCGTTAAACCGTGAGTCCTACAAATCGCATTCGAGTCTCGTCAATCGTTTTTCGTGACTTGAGTCAACACGTGCCTAATTAATCACGTGAAACACCTTTTTCAAAACCATGCATCAACTCATTTGCATCTTTCTATATCATTCAATATTTTGTAAATCGTTATATCGTTACTAACGCGTTTATTGTTCCTCTTGTCAATTTTGGTTGTTTATTTTATCGTACTAAAATGAACTCACATGCTAAAATTCAACTTCGACGTAGAATTAATTGCATTAAATTGACGTAGAAACCCTTTTCAATTCCATTCACATGCTTAGGGAAAATAATCTTTGCATATCATTTTCCAGTTTCACTAACGCGCGTATTCGAAAGTCAATCGATATCCTAGTAGAGGCCGCTAGTGCGGGCGGGGTTGGGTGTCCTTCGTGAGCTTCCCAACACGTACCCTCACCCCTTACTCAGAACCTCGGTTTCCGGATGCCCGAAACCGTTGGCGCACGAGAGTCATTCAATACACGATAACCGGTAGTGACGGTATCGGTATCAAATGCTAAGGGACAAACCCAATAAACTCTGACATCGGAAATGGGCCGTATTTTGTACACGGCCCACTACGACATAGAGTGGGTTCGAACGAGCCCGAACTCCCACAAAGTTCGGTGGCGACTCCACTTCGATTTAAATTTCCATTCGATCCGTTTTCATGTGGAGATTCATTCGCCTACCCAAACCCGCGCGTGGCCGCGTCGGGGTGGACCTATGTCATGTCCACAACATGTCGTAACAGTGGTGGCGCCCTTTCGAGGAGCGCCGCCCTAAACACTTAAGGGCGTAACGCGATCGTAGTAACACGTAGTTAAATACGTCCGATGCGATTTTCGAGATTGGTACGAAACCCGGTGACACGAAATCGAACATCACGTAATCCGTAAGGATTAGTAACGATGTCGTAACGCGGAGGGAATTAATTTCGTCCTAATCCAATTCAAAACGATTTCGTAACACTTTTTCAAAATTCCCGATACCGGTCTCGTAATCATAAAATACATGTTACGAGTACCAAAAACCAAGCTGAATATAAATCATGTCATATTTTTATTTGGCTCGGTTAGCTATCGATTTTAAAATCACTATATTTGTAATTACCACCCTTTATGAATTTCGAGCAGCATCTCGAACAGGGGGCACTCGTTCGAGTTCCATAGTCCACTCGATCGAGTGGCCCTCCGAAATAGAGGCAGGGGGTCTTTAATAGGGTCACTCGATCGAGTCTCTTCTATGACTCGATCGAGTGGTCTCTTTTATGTTAGAACGTGAGCTTTTAACATCATTTTAGCCTCGTCAAATATTTTTACGACTTTGATCGTCACGTGTAAAGACCACCACAAAAAAATAAGAAATAATATATATATATATATATGTATGTATGTATGTATGTATGTATGTATGTATGTATACTTACATACATACATACATACATACATACATTCATATATATATATACATATATATATATATATATATATATATATATATTATGCTAGAGTAGACTTCCAATGTTACTCCAAACAAGGGTGAAACGGTCAATTAATAATAGAGTAAATTAAAAATTACTTCCTTTTAAAATATCTATTTTAAAATTTACTCCCTTTTGAAATTTTTGTAAAAAATAACTCCCAAAATCTATTAAAAGTTCAAAAATAGCTCCAAAATATAATTTTTGGACGACAATGGCCCATAAATTTTTTATGTCAAATTACTTCACTCCACCCTCCAGCCAAGGGCATTTTTGTCCTAAAAATAAATTTGGGAGCAATTTTTTAACTTTTAATTGATTTTGGGTGTTAAAAATAACAAAATTTTCAAAAGGGAGTAAATTTTAAAATTGTTAATTTAAAAGGGAGTAATTTTTAATTTACTCTTAATCTCCGTTAGTTTTTTTTTTTAAAGAAATTCGGGTTAAGGTATGTATTATGAAATAAATTAAATAAGTAGGTATAAGATTTGAAGAAAAATTATCTAAGGTATAAAGTTTGAAAACAAAAATTATTTGAGTCAATTTTCCCTAATAATAATAATATTTTTTGTAATTTGTTTCGATCTTAATAAAAGTTCCGTTTTTTTTGGAAAAAAATAATAATAATCATTATTATTATTGTTATTATTAACATTAAGAGATAATAGTAATGATATTAATATTACTTATTTATTTATATATATGAAATGGAATTTGCATTAAGATCGAAACAAATTACAATAGGTTATTGTTATTATCATCATTTTCTTCTTCTTCATTGTTGTTGTTGTTGTTATGGGATTTTCTACGTGCTATCCCTGAACTTTTTACTTTTCTACCTTGTACCCCTGCACTTTTTACATGTATACATGGTACCCTTGTACTTTACTAAAAGTTTCTTTGGTACCACTAAACTTTATTATTATCTTTATGGGTACCCCTAAACTTTTTTTCTCATCAAGTTTTGGCAACAAATTACTTTTTTATGTTCAAATTTAAAAGTTAAACGTCATTTAACATATACCTAATTAACCAATAATTGAACTTAAACTAACAATTTTGTACGTGTTTGCAGTTATACTCCGAATCTAAACGGATTATATTTTTGACGTTTTATTGTCAAATCAAATTATAACACTTAAATTAAGCTCAATTACTTGTTAATTATCTAAGTTAAATGATATTGAAGTCTTAATCCTAAGTTAAAAACATAATTTAACGACAAAACTTGATGGAAATAAAAAATTGGGGCGCTAGTTAAATTAATAATAAAATTCAAGGGTACCATGTATAGACATAGAAAAGATAGGGGTACCATGTAGAAAAGTGAAAAGTATAGGGGTACCGCGAAGAAAAAATCTCTATTATTATTATGCAACTTATATTAAGTTAAAATCAAATTTAAAAGAAATTAGTAGGAAATCGAAATAATATCTAGGCACTCATTCCCTTAGCAATAGTAAACCTAATCCCTCTTCTACTAAGAGAATAGGAAAGGCTATAATTACGCCTACGTGGCAGCCTCTCATTCATTTTTTTCTCGCTCATTTCTACAAAGTCCAAAATGGACCTTAATTCTATACAAACTCATTATGAAGCTAACCAATATGACTCATAAAGCTAACTGCATTGGACCCAAAATTCTAATCCTAACTGAATTTGGCTCATATTATATACTATCATACATCAAAATATCTAAAGGAACCAATCATCATCATCATCATCATACTTTTACCTAATACTCCGTACTAAAAGAGAAATCAATGCCAAAGTGATAAGACACGTGTCGCGCTGTGAGCAATTATTTTTCCGCCTAAATTGACATAATTATGGGCGTAATTGATGGGCTAAAGTAAGGGGACTGGAAATTGCGTTCAATCAGTTTATCAGTCTATAATAAATACGGAGTAATAAACTGATGCTCAATTAGTGAACTCATATACATGGAGCCAATAACAAAATTCATTTTCTAAAATAAATCTCAATTTTATAATGTATATTATCAATATATAACAATATTCTAGAAAAAATATATTAGTAATCTAAATCAATTCCTATAAATCAGCGAAAAATATTGCACTTGAACCAAATCTAACAAAATTCTCTTATAAATGATACTCTAAGCTATATTAGTCGCACATTTGTGCGGGTGCTATACTAGTTAATCTAGTAAAAAATGAACGCAGCTGCGCGAGCCCCATCGTCTTGTGAGATAGAGAATTGATGTTATTTTTTAAAAATAGGATAATTTTATTGATGGATAAAAAAGCAGTTTACAAGAAATTATTATTATTAGGAATTTTCTACGTGGTACCCCTAAACGTTTTACTTTTCTACATGGTACCCCCGGCCGACTATATTTACATGAATACATGGTTCCCTTGTACTTTACGACGAAGTATAAAATATCTTTGGTACCACTAAACCTTATCACTCCCTCTGGTCGTTATTTATTGTCTTGCTCCCTTTTACAGATAAAATAAGGAATAAATATAAAATGGTAAAGAAATGATGGTGGACCTTAATATGTAGTGAAAAATGAATATAAAATGGTAAAGAAATGAATGTTAGACCTTAATGTGTAAGAATTCGATGACATTTCTTGTAAATAAAGGATAGAACGAATGATAATAAAAGGGTAAGGTATAAAAGGAAAGTAGAGAAGTAGGGGAAAAAAATAAAGACCTACCAAATAAGGAAAACGGGGCGAAAAATAGTGACTGGAGAGAGTATTATCTTTATTGGTACCCCTAAACTTTTTTTTCCGTCAAGTTTTGGCAACAAAGTACCTTTTTATGTTCAAGATTAAAATTTACATGTCATTTAAATACCTAATTAATCGATAATTGAACTTAAACTAACAATTTTGTACGTGTTTGCAATTATACTCCGAATCTAAAAGGATTATATTTTTGACGTTATACTGTCAACTCAAATGATAACATCAAATTTAAACTCAATTAGTTGTTAATTATCTAACTTAAATGATATTGAACTCTTAATCCTAAGCTAAAAACATAAGCTAACAACAAAACTTGATGGAAAAAACCTTAGGGGCGTCAGTTAAATTAATAGTAAACTTCAAGAATATCATGTATAAAATGTGGAAAAATATATGGGTACCGCGTAGAAAATCCCTTATTATTATTATTATTAGGAGAATTTTATTGATGAATAAAATCAATTTACAAAAAATTGGTGAGCAACAGAGATACAATATGGGCCCCCACCCCGTTAGCTATAGCAAAGCTAAGTCGAGTAAAAATAAAAGAATCAGCGCGTGCCCCGGCATCCTGAGCCACCAAAATTTTTTGAATCCTTTTAAGCAAGTCTATTTCATCCGCTTCTAGCTCCCTCAGCGAGAAAATTGAGAAAGGAAAAAACCCATAACCATGCCCCGCACACAGACGACGGTACTTAGCGCATTTACGCTGAGTAGCATCTTCCACAGTACGGCCAGGCATAAAGTCAGAAAGCTCGGACTGAGTCAAAGGAGAAGACCCAGTAAGATTCACGCATACATCACAACTCTTGTCCCACGAATAAAGCAGCAGATCTACTGGGCGCAAGGACTTGTCATGGTCGTTGATCAAGCCAATATCAACCTCCCTACTCGCAGAGATCCCGGATCGGAAACAGATATCCAAAAGAGTATCGCGAACGAAGTTGTGTCGACGCTTGATACCGACAACCCCAGCACATGATACATTATAGTCCCCAAAGATATCCTCACCAAAAACCCAAGAGCAGGCAGAACACGGTCCAGGTACTAAAAACAAGGGAACACCCAACCAATAGCAAAGAACACATCGGTAAGCCCGATCGTTCATAAACTAGCCCAACCCAAAAATAGGGACGACGCGTAACCAATCAGATGCATGAGTGCCCTACTGAGACTTCCACAATGAAACCTGACGAGGAGTCCTAGAGAAATACGATTCTATAGTAGCGACAACCTCCGTGAAATATATATCTGCCAAAGACTTCATAAGTTTGGGGGCAGCGATCACACTAGGATTACACACAGCAGAACCCAGAACCTCCTGAAACTCGCGCAACGCAGCATCAAAAGCAAGGTCAGGAGCCAAAACACCAGTGGCACGCAGCAGCGTGACCTGCAAACCACCGGATTCCAAGCGGGTTGCAAAAAAAGCATAATGAATGACATCTCCAACAGCATACACCCCAAGCCCCTCAAAGGAAAAGGGAAGGGTGGCAAGCCGCCACTGCCAATCACCAAACTCAGGCCCAGACGCAATAACAATACGCTCTAAATGAGAACGAAGTGTCGCGTCGAAGGAAAGCTGAGCCGACTCAAAAACAGCAGGTGAGTCGTAAAACCCCGAAGCAACAACAACTCACACTGAGGATCATCAAGCAGAGCGACGGTTCTCATAAGCGCGATGGTTCTGGTCACTCTACTCATCATAAGCTCCTTGCTGAAATCATGACAAACACTAACCGACCTTCCAAGGACTTTGACACCACCCAGCAGCCTGGCTATATTTGGGGCAAGACACCTGGAAGCCTACTTTTGGGATCTTCCGTCGACCAAAAAACTTTGATTTTACTAACATTAAGGAGAAGTGTCGAGTGAGGACCATCTTCCATAATCAGCTTCAAAACCTTCCCCATAACCAAGGTATCACCACGATAGTGCCATCATCCAAGTACCAAGCCTGCAGACTCGGGTCGAAAAAGTCTCGGATCTTACAAACCAAGGGATGTAAATACAAAGAAAAAAGCAGAGGACCCAAAGGATCACTCTGCTGGACCCCCTGACAAAACCACAAGTTGTGCTCGCCATAATATAAACGGGCAAGACTAGAATAACAAAACTCCACCCACCGAGCGTGTAACACCCCTGATTTTATAAATTAAATTAAATTAAATTAAACTTTTGTTCATATTTTAATTTTACGATTTAACTCGTAATTCTTAAAATTATTATAAAACGAATTTATCGTTTAATAGTTTCAAACTTTTAAAAATTCTATTTGTCTCGAAAACTCTTCTTATATTTAAAATTTATTTTTATTTCTGTTTCGATTCATCTTATACATTTAATTTAATTCTTATCGGAACTCTAATTCGACGATTTAAATTCTAAATTCTTTTCATTTATTCATATTTAGCTCGAATTTCTATTTTCGGCTCGAAGTTCATTTATTTTAAGTTTCCTCAAAATATTTATTTTCTTTTCTCGAGAAATCAATTTAATTCACTTTATCGAAGATTTATTATTTATCGGGAAATACTATTTCATTGTCTAATTATTTATAAGCCTCGTTTTTGTCCCGAATACTTTATTTTACTCATATTATTTGTCGGCCCGATTATTTATTAGTTTTGTTAACACGTTTTTAATTCGATTTCTGGGTCAGTCAACTTGTCGTTACGGAACTCGATTCATTTAATTTATCCGTTTTTTTATCCACTTCATCTGTGAGCCGATTAAGCCCCTTTTCATTTGTTTTCCCCACACTATTTACGTAATTCCCCTTTCCCATTTTCATCCCACCGCTTCACCATATTCTCTTCACTTTCCGTGTATTCCATTCATTCATACCTTTTTTTTATTGATTCACGTTACACTCCCCGTTTTGTCTTCCCTTCATTAACCAGTCCACTTCTTCCCCTTCATTTATACTCTCCACCACCAAACTTCTTCTCAGTATCATCTCTAATCACCTTTTGTTCTGATCCTTACCTGATCGGCATCAACCCAAACCAGTCACCATTATCGTGAGTCTGGGGCACGCTTCTCCCCTTTTTTGCCCCGTCGCCATCGATCTGCTTTCTACCAACGTTCATCCGCACTTTTTCTTTTCCTCGGGTCTGCTACTGCTGCAATTCGCTGCTGCGGACTGCTGCTGTTACGGTACTGCTCCTGCCGTTCGTCCTTCAGTTTCTCTCCGTTCTATTCTATTTTATTGGTCGGTTTTCATTCTTCCCCTGATTTGCGTCGCATCTGATGTTACTGTCGTTTCTGTGCTGTTTCAATTCTTTTTTTTTCGTCGGTTGTTGTTGCTGCGTTCTACTGCTGTCACATTTGTTGAACGGCTGCCCGTTTCTCTTCTTCTTCGTCCTGTTTTCTCGCTGCTGTGTGTTTTACTTTTCTCGGTCCATCTTCTTCTTTTTTTTCTTCCTCGTTCCACATCTGTCGCTGCTGCTCATTATTCTACTCGTTTTTACTATCGATTTTTGTCCTTTGTGGTGATTATCGTTCAGCCCTTTCATTTTGCGATTCTTCATTCTGTCGTTTGTTGTTGGTTCTTCTTCTTGCGTCTGTCGTGGCCTGTTGTTGCTCTATTTTCTGTTGTCATGATATACGCACGGCTGTTGCTCGCTTTATCCGAGTTTGTTCGTTATTTCGTTGTCTTTCCCCCATGTCTTCTCTCGTTCTCGGTTTCGGCTTTCGGGCCTATGTTGGTACTCGTGTTGCTGCTGTTTGTAGGGTGCTGTTTGTTTTTTTTCTTCTTTTCATTGTTTGTTCTATCTACATTGCTGCTGTTCTGTCTACTGATGTTGTTGTTCGTCAGTTCTGCTACTAGTTATTATTGTCGTTCCTGTTTGTTCTTGTCCTCGGTCTTTTCTCCTCCTCCTCCTTCTCTTCTTCTTTTTCTTCGATCTGCTTGCTGTCCTCGGTTCTTGGTTCAGGTCTGATTTCCGGCTGGCGTTTGTTATTGCTGTTATATGCGTTGTCCTCTACCGTTTTTGTGTGTGGGCAGATTACCGAGTCCTTTATTTTCCGTCCCTGATCGTTTTCGCTACTGTTATCTAGTCTCGCAGCTGCTGTTTATCGTGCCCCTATTCTACGATAATCTTTTAGTTCCTTTCTTCAAAACGTGTTTCCCCTGTTTTGTTCATGTTTCATTTCTCTGTTTCCTTCCCTCTATTCGTTTCCAAAACTCCTTAATTCTGATTTCTTTATTTCTGTTTCTATAAATCTCGAGTTCCGTTAAGAGCCTTGAAGATTTACGGAACAATAAGTGTTCAAGACAACTTTCGAGTCAAGCTTGGACTATGAGACGGACAAATGCTTTGAAGTTATTCGACTTGAGGTAACTTTAGGACGTTACTCGATTTTATATCGTATGTTTGAGTAGTAGTATGTAGTAAATATTTTAACTTCGGCTTTCTAATTATTTAGCTATTTATTATTGCTAATAATATTAATTTTAAATTGTATACCTTATAAATATTTTACAAATTTCCGATATCGTTTTATAAATCGTTTGTGATTTAACTATTTACGATCGTTGTAATATTTTGTTGGTTATCGTGACACTAGTAACTAAATAATATCGATTTCATATTTTCGTCATATTTCGTTAATTTCTAATTTTTAACTCAAAATCGTATTTTCATATTATAATCGAGATTTGTATACTTGTTTAATAAATTAATTTTCATTTTACGATTTATACTAATAAAAGAGAAAATAATCGATTTAGTTTTAAATACATTTTAGTCGAGACTATTTTCACTAATAATTTCCTATTTGTTTTCGATTGACTATTTTTATTAAAATTTGTATTATTTATAAATCAAAGCTATTTCTTAAAAATAATTTGAAACCTTTATAAAATTCATTTCATTTATAAAACTCGTTGACTCAATTAATTTTGATATCGTTTTTCTTAAAATATCTCTTTTCTAATATTTATTGTTTTAACTCGATTTCCTAAATTATTTATAAAATACTATATAATGACTTATCATTTTTTATTTGTATTTTGAGTAACGAATTTAGAAATATAATAAAGTTACGATAACGACGATAATAATAAAATGTTAGTTTCGTTAAGAGACGCGATCTTTATACATTTCACCTATTTTAATAACTTACATATTTTCTATAACAATATTTCTATTTTAAGTAAGTTTCTAAAATTAGTAAGTCTCTATTTATAGAAAGTTTTCCCTTTTAATATAAAATGGTTATTCCTTTTATCCATATCATTTATATTGATTATATTTACTTTTGAATATCGATAATGGCGGTTTTGGAGTTATGGAATGAGGACAAGTGTATGGGTAGAGTAATACAGTCAAGGGTATATGTTTTGCCATCAACTATAAAGCTGGTGTGTCTATGTTGAGACGCATTGGTTGTTGAACTGAGCATGGTTTGTGTTCAGGAGTGTGTATATTTTGACCTTAAACTTAGATATCGCATCGTGTAAGTCGCCGTCGGGTTGAACTGGATTACGGTTGGTGTCCAGGAGGGGTGTACATTACTTAAGCCAAGACCTCGCTGCACGCAGTCCTGTTATAGTTGAGTTGCCTAGTTAGAGATCGAAGTCTAATTTGTTTTGACTAAGTTCTCGAAGCTAGTTTGAGTATTATCCTAGTGAAAGTCTATTCCGTTGCACTAATTGATTTCCATAACGCCATTTTTGAATATTATTATTATTACCGATTGATATTGACTTGCAGGTTTGCAAATTCTTTAAGTTTCGCTGAAAACTTATTTTTATTATATCGTTTTAATGTTTTCCATTTTAAGTATATTGATATAATAATATTATTATTTTTTCATATGATATAATATGGCTGGGAGAACGTCCGAGTTACTCCCCACTGACGTGGCTGTTATGTTTTTAACATGACAGGTATTTGCTGCTGGGTTTTGGGTGTGAGCTGGCGAGTAGCGTGGATCCTACTCTTTCTTCATTCTTGTAATTTATGGATTTGTATAAGCCCGTTTGGAGATTTTACTTTTAGCCATTTTGTAAAAAGAGGCATCTGTATTGACTTACCATTTCTTTTAATAAGATATAGTTTGTCAGTGTGTTTTAATCCCAACTCTACAGTGTTTCCGCCACTGTATTGGGTTAGATTTTCTAAGGGATTACAGTTGGTATCAGAGCATTGTTGCTCCCGACGCTTACACCTGATTTTAGGAAAAACACTCGTAAATGATTTGAATATTAAAGGAATATTAGTGAGAGATGGGTAGAAACCAGATTAAGGACTTAAATGTTAGGTTTATATGTTCTTGTAACTCAATGATTAGCATTGAATAATAGTTGCTTTTGTCTGGAAGAAAATGAATGAACAAGATGTTGATATGATGCTGCTCCAGATTGGGACAAGACTTGCTTAGAACTCTCAATGCCTGCTGACTCGAGTGGACAACTTGGTGCATCCAAGAAAGATGCCGGTGGTGACTTTTCAACTCCGGTTGAGTTTGCTTAAGCTACAGATTAGAAGATCAAGCGTAGATTCTTGTCCCATCATGTGGCAGTAGATCTAGATGGAGCGACCCAAGACTTGTGTGCTAGTTCCTCTACAAGAAGATGAAGTAATCCTTTTGGTTCCCTCATGAACCTTAGAGGTCCGAACTTTCCCTTCTCGTTTTATGTCTCTATCATCTTGAATTATTGATTCTTTTCTTCCTACTTCTGCTTCTTCCAATTCTTCTCTTTTATATTCTCATCTTCATTCTCTTGGTGAATCCTTGTTCTATTCTTCTATTCTACCATCTTTCTCTTGAGATTCTTTGGTTAGACCGGATTCTATCTTAGTGAATCCTAAGTTATTGATATTGAGGTTTAGTAAACCCTTGTTACCTGGTTTGAGGATTGTGAGTCTACCCTATCTTCTAAACCAGTGAGAAAATTTGAGGATTGATTTGAATGGTATATATTATTTGGATTAAAGGAATTAGGTTGATACTTTTGTCACTAAACCTTGGGATTATAGGTTGTTTTGATTATTTTGGAGTACTTAGAGTTGAATATATTTTGGAGTAGTAAGAGTATGTCATATTTGATGGATACCTAGTACCTGACCTAGAACCGAACTAAGTGTAACTGATAACACTACTTTGGGAATTTTTACCTAGTGCTTATTTGGTGGATGCATCGCGAATATTTGGGATCATAGAATATTGTTTAAAGTGTCAGTCTCAGTGTTGTGGTATTATTAAAGGTTTTCATTTATATCGTTAGAAATTTTGGTTGACAGATTATCCGTGTGTCTTAAGGATTAGATCGTTGATCGTTATTTAAGGCTGTAACCAATGAGATTTGGAGTTGAGTGGTCTGACTTGGATAAATTGTTGTTACCCTTGAAGAAGAGAGCTATATTACACAATCACGGTTGGTGGTATTGTTTTGAGGAATACTTTAATGTCAATCATCTTGATGGATTTATAGTTCAGAACCCTTAGACCAATGAGATTGTGGCTTGGTTGAGTTAATAAATATTTTGGTGGATTCGTTGTTACGATATGAAATTTGATGGACTTTTCAGAAACATTAGTCGAATAACGTATTTGAAGATGTGAGTGTTTGCGCCATTACCTATAGGTTGAGCGTGTTTGAGGATTTGTTGTACTTTCCCAATTACTGTACTTGTGGCATTATAAATATGTTTGTGATCATTTTAGATGATTTTGTGTCCGAACATTGTTAAATTGGTGCATCTTGTTTAGTGTTCCTTACTCGAGAATTTTGGAGTGTACCTCGAGTACAAACTTTATGAGCGTTGGATTTAGGAACCTTATCGATTGCGAGTTTGGGTATGCTTTGATGACCGTTGGAATTTTAATTGATGGGATTAGATTCTAAAGCATTTGAGGATTAGTATCTTGTCGTTTGAACGATTGGATAATCACGTAAGACATTTTGAAGATTGTGACTGGGTAGTACCACCTAGTGTCTAATATTGGACTTAGTATTATTTGATGGAAATTAGGAACCCGTGTTGTGGAAGTCGTACTAGGAATCTCGAGATGGTTAACTTCTTCTGTAATTCCTTGAGAGCTCCTTTCGACTCTCAATTTCGTTCCTCCCCTTAGCTTTTCTTAAAGTCTGCTACTTCTTCTTCGGCCAATCCCTTTCGACTTCTTTATCGGTTTTGAAAATTTCTGTTTCAATTTGTCGTTGACTCTGACTCTATTTATCCGTTTACCTTTTTCCCGAACCTATGTTATGAAAAGTTTGACTGTTTTAAAATTTTGGGCTATTGTGAAATTTGAACATTTGAGTTATAAATTTCAAAACTTCGTTTTCGTTTTCGCTTTTGGTTGACAACATATATTTAGTCCAGTTTCAAAATGCCTTAATAATTTATTTTAAAGTATTTCGAAATTGTTTCAAATTTCAATTTTCAAGCGTGTTTAAATTTTACGAAAACTTTCGTGATTGCTAATATTTTGAATTCTATAAGATTATTATGTAAAACGGTTTAACATTTTCGAAAAACCATCGTATGTCTAAGTTTTTAATATATAGTCGAAATTCTTAATCATAACGTTTTACTATTGCTTTGAAAATATTTGGATACTCTCTCCCTCGAGTTCGTTACAAGTATTATTTATTTTCATTATTTTATCAAATAATTTTTAACTTACGATTTTATTAATTTAAATGATTTTAAACTTCGGGTAACTAAGCCCTATTTTCCTGAAAGAAATTTTTGTCTTCGATTTTGATTTCATATCACGTTTGAATTTATAAAAAAATTTTAACCCGAGCTTATGATGCGAGTTAAGCATTCTCCTTTTGTTCAAGTGATATAACCTAGTTTTCCATTCTATTATTATGTTTTTGTTAGTTTCGAGGACGAAACTTCTTTTTAGTGGGGAAGATTGTAACACCCCTGATTTTATAAATTAAATTAAAATTTTGTTCATATTTTAATTTTACGATTTAACTCGTAATTCTTAAAATTATTATAAAACGAATTTATCGTTTAATAGTTTCAAACTTTTAAAAATTCTATCTGTCTCGAAAACTCTTCTTATATTTAAAACTTATTTTTATTTCTGTTTCGATTCATCTTATACATTTAATTTAATTCTTATCGGAAGTCTATTTCGACGATTTAAATTCTAAATTCTTTTCATTTATTCATATTTAGCTCGAATTTCTATTTTCGGCTCGAAGTTCATTTATTTTAAGTTGCGTCAAAATATTTATTTTCTTTTCTCGAGAAATCAATTTAATTCACTTTATCGAAGATTTATTATTTATCGGGAAATACTATTTCATCGTCTAATTATTTATAAGTCTCGTTTTTGTCCCGAATACTTTATTTTACTCATTTTATTTGTCGGCCCGATTATTTATTAGTTTTGTTAACACGTTTTTAATTCGATTTCTGGGTCAGTCAACTTGTCGTTACGGAACTCGATTCATTTAATTTATCCGTTTTTTTTTATCCACTTCATCCGTGAGCCGATTATGCCCCTTTTCATTTGTTTTCCCCACACTATTTACGTAATTCCCCTTTCCCATTTTCATCCCACCGCTTCACCATATTCTCTTCACTTTTCGTGTATTCCATTCATTCATTCCTTTTTTTATTCACGTTACACTCCCCGTTTTGTCTTCCCTTCATTAACCAATCCACTTCTTCCCCTTCATTTATACTCTCCACCACCAAACTTCTTCTCAGTATCATCTCTAATCACCTTTTGTTCTGATCCTTACCTGATCGGAATCAACCCAAACCAGTCACCATTATCGTGAGTCTGGGGCACGCTCCTCCCCTGTTTTGCCCCGTCGCTGTCGATCTGCTTTCTACCAACGTTCGTCCGCACTTTTTCTTTTCCTCGGGTCTGCTGCTGCTGCAATTCGCTGCTGCGGACTGCTGCTGTTACGGTACTGCTCCTGCCGTTCGTCCTTCAGTTTCTCTCCGTTCTATTCTATTTTATTGGTCGGTTTTCATTCGTCCCCTGATTTGCGTCGCATCTGATGTTACTGTCGTTTCTGTGTTGTTTTAATTATTTTTTTTCGTCGGTTGTTGTTGCTGCGTTCTGCTGCTGTCACATTTGTTGAGTGGCTGCCCGTTTCTCTTCTTCTTCGTCCTGTTTTCTCGCTGCTGTGTGTTTTACTTTTCTCGGTCCGTCTTCTTCTTTTTTTTCTTCCTCGTTCCACATCTGTCGCTGCTGCTCATTATTCTACTCGTTTTTACTATTGATTTTTGTCTTTTGTGGTGATTATCGTTCAGCCCTTTCATTTTGCGATTCTTCATTCTGTCGTTTGTTGTTGGTTCTTCTTCTTGCGTCTGTCGTGGCCTGCTGTTGCTCTATTTTCTGTTGTCATGATATACGCACGACTGTTACTCGCTTTATCCGAGTTTGTTCGTTATTTCGTTGTCTTTTCCCCCATGTCTTCTCTCGTTCTCGGTTTCGGCTTTCGGGCCTATGTTGGTACTCGTGCTGCTGCTGTTTGTAGGGTGCTGTTTGTTTTTTTCTTCTTTTCCTTGTTTGTTCTGTCTACATTGCTGCTGTTCTGTCTACTGATGTTGTTGTTCGTCAGTTCTGCTACTAGTTATTATTGTCGTTCCTGTTTGTTCTTGTCCTCGGTCTTTTCTGCTCCTCCTTCTCTTCTTCTTTTTCTTCGATCTGCTTGCTGTCCTCGGTTCTTGGTTCAGGTCTGATTTCCGGCTGGCGTTTGTTATTGTTGTTATATGCGTTGTCCTCTACCGTTTTCGTGTGTGGGCAGATTACCGAGTCCTTTATTTTCCGTCCCTGATCGTTTTCGCTACTATTATCTAGTCTCGCAGCTGCTGTTTATCGTGCCCCTATTCTACGATAATCTTTAGTTCCTTTCTTCAAAACGTGTTTCCCCTGTTTTGTTCATGTTTCATTTCTCCGTTTCCTTCCCTCTATTCGTTTCCAAAACTCCTTAATTCTGATTTCTTTATTTCTGTTTCTATAAATCTCGAGTTCCGTTAAGAGCATTGAAGATTTACGGAAGAATAAGTGTTCAAGACAACTTTCGAGTCAAGCTTGGACTATGAGACGGACAAATGCTTTGAAGTTATTCGACTTGAGGTAACTTTAGGACGTTACTCGATTTTATATCGTATGTTTGAGTAGTAGTATGTAGTAAATATTTTAACTTCGGTTTTCTAATTTAGCTATTTATTATTGCTAATAATATTAATTTTAAACTGTATACCTTATAAATATTTTACAAATTTCCGATATCGTTTTATAAATCGTTTGTGATTTAACTATTTACGATCGTTGTAATATTTTGTTGGTTATCGTGACACTAGTAAATAAATAATATCGATTTCATATTTTCGTCATATTTCGTTAATTTCTAATTTTTAACTCAAAATCGTATTTTCATATTATAATCGAGATTTGTATACTTGTTTAATAAATTAATTTTCATTTTACGATTTATACTTATAAATGAGAAATTAGTCGATTTAGTTTTAAATACATTTTAGTCGAGACTATTTTCACTAATAATTTCCTATTTGTTTTCGATTGACTATTTTTATTAAAATTTGTATTATTTATAAATCAAATCTATTTCTTAAAAATAATTTGAAACCTTTATAAAATTCATTTCATTTATAAAACTCGTTGACTCAATTAATTTTGATATCGTTTTTCTTAAAATATCTCTTTTCTAAGATTTATTGTTTTAACTTGATTTCCTAAATTATTTATAAAATACTATATAATGACTTATCATATTTTATTTGTATTTTGAGTAACGAATTTAGAAATATAATAAAGTTACGATAACGACGATAATAATAAAATGTTAGTTTCGTTAAGAGACGCTATCTTTATACATTTCACCTATTTAATAACTTACATATTTTCTATAACAATATTTCTATTTTAAGTAAGTTTCTAAAATTAGTAAGTTTCTATTTATAGAAAGTATTCCCTTTTAATATAAAATGGTTATTTCTTTTATCCATATCATTTATATTGATTATATTTACTTTTGAATATCGATAATGGCTGTTTTGGAGTTATGGAATGAGGACAAGTGTATGGGTAGAGTAATACAGTCTAGGGTATACGTTTTGCCATCAACTATAAAGCTGGTGTGTCTATGTTGAGACGCATTGGTCGTTGAACTGAGCATGGTTTGTGTTCAGGAGTGTGTATATTTTGACCTTAAACTTAGATATCGCATCGTGTAAGTCGCCGTCGGGTTGAACTGGATTACGGTTGGTGTCCAGGAGGGATGTACATTACTTAAGCCAGGACCTCGCTGCACGCAGTCCTGTTATAGTTGAGTTGCCTAGTTAGAGACCGAAGTCTAATTTGTTTTGACTAAGTTCTCGAAGCTAGTTTGAGTATTATCCTAGTGAAAGTCTATTCTGTTGCACTGATTAATTTCCATAACGCCATTTTTGAATATTATTATTATTACCGATTTATATTGACTTGCAGGTTTGCAAATGCTTTAAGTTTCGCTGAAAACTTATTTTTATTATATCGTTTTAATGTTTTCCATTTTAAATATTTTGATATAATAATTCTATTATTTTTCCATATGATATAATATGGCTGGGAGAACGTCCGAGTTACTCCCCACTGACGTGGCTGTTATGTTTTTAACATGACAGGTATTTGCTGCTGGGTTTTGGGTGTGAGCTAGCGAGTAGCGTGGATCCTACTCTTTCTTCATTCTTGTAATTTATGGATTTGTATAAACCCGTTTGGAGATTTTACTTTTAGCCCTTTTGTAAAAAGAGGCATCTGTATTGACTTACCATTTCTTTTAATAAGATATAGTTTGTCAGTGTGTTTTAATCCCAACTCTACAGTGTTTCCGCCACTGTATTGCGTTAGATTTTCTAAGGGATTACAGAGCGAGAACAAGGCAATGGTTGCGAACCTCTCGTAACATGATCTCCCGATCGACCATGTTAAAAGCATTCTAAAAATCCACCAAAAGCATGGAAAAATCCACCTCATTACCCCGCTTCTCAAAAAACCGGTTCAAGGCGTGCAAGATAGCCTCACCCCACCAGAAACACCTACACCAAACTGGAAACCAGAGAAATAGCCACTCAGTAACGGGCGAACCAAGAAAGCATCAACCTTAAAGACGAGTCGTCTTCAAATCATACCAATAGCAATAGGACGAATACCGCCGCCAGGTTTAACAAGAGGGGTAAGCGGGGCGCTAGCCATGTACTCCCTTAGAACCTGCGGGTAATGACCCTCGAGAAAGAGATTAACCACCTGAGAGACAGAGGCGACCAAATCGTCCAAAATAGCAACCGTTGCGCCACTCAAACAGTCCAATAAGTGTTGGGCACGAAAACTGTCCCTTTCGCAAGAAGTGCCACGTGGAAAATCTTTAATCATATCCAGAACCACGGACACAGACGCGGTGAGGGAATGGTGATTACCAGACAAGGGAGGTGATGGAAGGGATTGTCGTCTATCCTACCGATCAAATAATAATCAACGAACCTAAGCTATGTAGCTAGGGTAAGTCGAGTCGATCCTCAGGGACGAGAGTTCCGAACTAAAGGGTGCTACGGTCTAAGACTAGGTTCAAGACGATCCGAACTAAAGTAATTGATTGTAGTTGGTGACTAAGCTAAGAATAACTATAAAACTAAGGCAAGGGAAACTAAGACGATAATGAAAAGGGAGGATTAACAATAAGAGAAGAGGATAGGTTTAAGTCGGGTTCAAGGTTGTCTAGGCAACCAAAGGGGACTAGGGTGTCGGCGCAATCCACTAGCCTTAGTTACGCCCGGGCTCTTGGACTTAGGCGGACAAAGGAGTTTCTACACTACGCTCACGATAATAACAAAGATAACTAACAAACCAATATGCAATAACACACAAGAGAAACCAAGAAAACATGGTTTTATCCATCACAAGTCTACTAGGCACTTCATCGAACATGTTATGTGTACAATGATATGAGGCAAAGTAAATGACAACTAAACACCACTAATTCCACCCTAATCACCCATTAAGCAACACCCAATCCCCCTACTAACCCTAGCAAAGAAATCTACTCATTCATGTTCAAGATAGTAAACCCAACAACCATCAACACAAACAACATGACTAATGCATTCACATTGAAATAATGGAGAGTACTTAGCATAAACAATGAAGGAAAACAAACTAAAGCTAGAGAAAAGATAAGGAAGGAGATAAATATACCAAACATTAGAAATGAAGGAACTTGGATTGAGAAAAGGAGAAATAGGAAACCCAAATGTTCAATTACAAACCGAGAATCCCAAAGATTAAACTAGATTAAACATTAATTGAAGAGTAATTAAGGAATGATTAAGCTAATCTACACTAATCTAAGCTAATCTATCCTAAATTAGATCTAGGGTTTTTTTGTGTGTCTATAAATGATTATAAGAGGGACTATTTATAGGGTAGGAAGAAAGGGGAGGAGGCGAGGAATCGAAACGAAGCTCAAACAGGCCGTCACGACCATGTTAAGATGGTCACGACCGTGACCAACACCCATCCCGACCGGGCCATTTCATCCCGACCGGGACGACCTTTCTGGTCATGGTCGTGTCTTGTTTGACACGGTCGCGAAGGACAGCAGTGAGCTACCTTTCTCTGCCTCTTCTGTCATGGTCGGTGTCCCTTAGGGACGCCCAACATACTCTTTCTTGGCTTCTTATTGATGCTTGGTGCTCGGGATTGCCTCAACCTCCAAGGAGCTCGGGATCGAATCTAAGGCCTCGAGCCATCGTTGCTTCTCTTCTTTGCTCCATATGCGCCAGAAATGAGACCAAATTGTTCCATTTATCTACGATTAGCCTTGGAAACTTAAAACATACTAAAAGAAGCATAAGTAGCCTCGAAACCGCTCGGAAGAGTGATTCCGGCAAAGAAAGAGGTATAAAGCACGTGAAATAAACATTACAAAGCAAGCTTATCAGGAGGCAAGGTGGGAGAAGGGACGACGAGGTGCTTACCTTATAAAGCCACAAGAGTATCATCGGTGTAAGAGGCAATGCCAGAAGAAGAAAGCACCCGAACAACAGCAGTGTAATGACTGTCACAAATTTTCCTCCGAAACTACCTAATGTTGAGCTCACTCAAGTTAAGGTCCTCATCCATACTAAAAGAAGGAGCAACCTCAGCCAAAGTACCATATAGGAGTGGTAGACGGCCACTCGGCTCACCCCAAGTACGAATGGCACAAGTAATACTCTCCTCCTGACGTTGCCGCCGCCGAACAGCAGATTGACACTCAAGGTTACTCCTGGGAAAGAAGGACTTAAGAATGCAAAGCGGGAACGCGAGCAAGGTGACCCGATAGGAGAGATCACTAGAGGACGCAACCACATCATCTAGAGACCCCTAAGAACCCGAGAAAACCAAAGACGACATTTAGGGGGAATGGATTTAATAGAATGTAACTCCTTGGACAACAGACGATCAAGAAAAGTCAAGTTAAACCCAATAGTCGGTGCCCCACAACGCCACTAGACAACTAGACAGCGGGGGCAGTGTAATCCCCTATAAATTCTAACGCAATACAGTAGCGGAAACACTGTAGATTTGGGATTAAAACACGCACACAGATGTTCTATACTTTACAAAAAGAACGGTCAATCAATACAAATGTCACTTTTTACAAAAGGGCTAAAAATAAAAAATCTCCAATGGGATTAACAATTCATAAATCAAACAGAGTAGGATCCACGCCACTCATTAGCTCACACCTAAAACCCAGCAGAAAAACACCTGTCATGTTATAAACATAACAACCACAATTCAGTGGGAAGTAACGATAACGTTCTCCCAGCCATATTACATGACATTAAAGCATAATTACTATTATATCAAAATAATTCAAAATTAAAAATGTCTAAAAAAATATAGTTCCTCCAAGTTTCTAACATCTTCCCACTTACCGTTTTCATCCAAGTTTCTATCTTCTTCCATTTCATTTCTTTCCTTATATAGCCATCATTTTTACCATACTACCCTTACTGCTTATTTATATTTATCAAACTTACCAACTAATTTACCCAATTACCTTAATGCATTTGGGACACTTAACAACTAATGTCAATATTAACCCAACCCACTTACACTAATATTTCCCTCTCTTTTTTGTCTGCCCAAAATCTCCCTCCATATTTGGCACCCATATAAACCCCCATATAAATGCTCCCATCTCAAATCTCTTTATGAACCCAAAGTCCTACCCTCCACATATTGCCTCCGATCATCTTCCTTACTCTCATACTCTCCAATCCCCAACCCTCTTACTGATAATTCCAAGTCTCTTGTTCCTTTTCACTTTCACAAAATGAACAATATAATCCCTTCAAAACATACAATTAAAATCCATCCTACAACAGAATCCAAAAAACCCAAGCTGTTTTATTTTTGTCAAGAATATGGTCACTTTGTGCCAGATTCAGATGAGGATATGGATGCCCTAGATTCCGATGGTGATGCATGTTTTGAGTGTTCAAGGTTACCTTTGGACCAAGATCTGCATGATACTCATCAAAGGGTTTGGAACCTTGGAAATAGGAGATTTTCGGAAGATCCCATGGGATTAAAGAAAGATAAGGCGGCCAAAATGCTCGTGAATGCTAAACGGAAAAGGGACGACGAAAATGCCGGAAAGGACGCGACTGTAGATTTGGAGGCGGGGGAGTCAGATTGGTCCGAAAAGCAAGAGGTCGGACATCAGAAGACGATTTGAGACCAGGCGGCTGGAGAGCAAGTGAAGGTCGAAGATGGGATGCCGGATAGAAAGGGGGACTTCGACAACAGGGAGGCCAAATTCATTGAACAAAGTGAACAAGGGGAGTGCTTGACTCAGGAAGGTTAATTCTTTCCAATTAATTATGTTTATTTGCTTCATTTCTTTGCTAAATGTGATGTCTAAAGATATACAAGTAGTGAAGAGCATAATTGCATACTTGAATTTTGTTGTTAATTTGTGCAATATTTTACTAAATGTCTATTGTTGGTTGTAGTACAGAGATTTCGATTACATTTGTCTATTGTGTTATAGCATATTGTTATTGTTTCTTTCAGTAATGCGTTTGGCAAACACAAAATAGATAGTCTTGTGAAATTAACTTAGTCGAATAAAATGATTACAGTAGCCAACTTGTGATTACATAACATCTAACTTACTAGAAACTATTACATTCACTACTTAATTCTCTAAGCTTGCCAAAATTAAACAAGACTAAGTTGAGTGATGTTTAGTTTTTAAGCAAAAGAGTCGTCAAACCATGATGTTTCTCTATTTAAACCCCAATTTTATCGATGGCTTCCGCTAAAAGTCTTTCCAACTCCAAATCACTATGTTCCTCCACTGCACTAATGATCTCACCTAAATTTTCGTCTTTGTCGTTCTCCCTTAGTAGTGTCAAACATTCTTTAACTAAATCAAAGGTTGTAACCAAGTTTCTTGGGAGCGTCGCGACGATCCTCTGTTTTACTTTGTGCAAATGCGGTAGCTTGTAATCGTTATGCCCTTTTCTTTTCATTATTTATATCATACAAGCTTGTAAACTTAACCAAACGTTGTCCAAAACCATTGTTGGTTTTCGTCCCAAGCGTCTTCTATACTCTTTACGAGTTTGTCATATGTTTTTGCTGGTTTATTGATCTGCAATGACTAAATCGACCTGAAAAATCCCAAATCTAGTATGTTGAGGTCGGGTGAATTTGGTGTCTGGTTTGAAAGTGTTATGTTGAAACCATCGGATGTTGCCGCGTCTACAAACCTATGATCATCACCCTTGATATGAGGCTTTGCGTTATCTTGTTGAATTCTTATATTTTTTGGTAGATTGTGGCCATCTTAGCTTCAGTGCCGGTAGAACTTTATTTATCAACATATCTCTTGTCACTTCTCTTGTAATATGCTCCACCGCTTTTGTTTCTAATGTGCCCCTTGGTCTATTCTTACTGTTATTCTTGGCTGGTACTTGAATTGTAAATGGAAAAATGCCTATCTTCCCATTAAATATTACTTCTCCCAATTCGTTGTAAATAGGTCTCCCAACCGCAGCCATAAACATTACTTTCGGGATAAATCGTTTTCTTTTACTTGCTTTATAGGGTAGGTCTTCTTCTTCGGCTCGAAAATACTTACCTGTAGTTTGTGTCATGTAAAATAGTTTTTCGTTTATATGAATATCGTAATCCATATCCTTAAACTTTGGTGCCTTCAATATAGGATCAAGATATAACTTTGAAATCATAAAATTTAGACGACTTAACTTGTTTTCTTCGGTAAGTGCAGGATGAATAGATGATGTGTGACATTTTATTTCCCCTTCTTCTTCCACACACTCACTAGTGAACCTGACACACCAATTGCTTTTGCCAATTTCATAAAACTACTTCTTTGTGATGAAGATGTTTCCATTATCTTTTGTATTGGAACTTTCATTGCCAGCCCACCCTTCTTACTCGCTATTTTGGAGTTTAGATTCATCGAAATTCCTCGTTCCACTTGCTCTCGTGCTCTTCTCCAAATTTCATAAATGCTTCTTTGAGTTACACCATATTTGATGACTAGCTCCTTCATTATGCCTTTTTCGGGTTTGTTATTTTTGGAGAAACTAGAGAATATTTGACATCCTATTTCTCTCCTTTGGTCATCCGTAAGATTTTTGGCCACCATATTAATAGCAATTGATGTTACTTTTGTAGAAGGGAACAAACAAAATAAATTTTAGACCAGGGAATTGATGGAAGAAGCTTTAAATGAAAAAAAGTTAGAAGAAATACGCAGTAAAAGAAGAAAGAGAGAAGGGAGGAAGCAGTAAATGGGAAAGAAAGTGTAATTAAATTATGTAAATTTGTATTACAATTATGTAAATTTGTGTTAGAATTTTTTCCACCATTTTGTTTACAATTATGTAAATTTGTGTTAGAATTTAGTATTCCCCCCCCTCCCCCCCCCCATTTTATGGGGAACAGTTGGGAATTGACCCTAAGTACGTCAGTAGACTAGGGGTTATGATGTCATCTTTTGTCTTCTTTCATCGTCATCTTTTCACCCTAACTGGTTTCTATTATCTACCTTTTCCCTCCAAAATAATGAGGTCCCATATTTAAGAATTTGGTGGTAAATTAACTTGGTGTTTGCTTTTGTTAACGAAGGTTTATTTCTAATCTATTCTTTGTTTAACATATCCACTTGCACACTTCTTATTATTTCTCAATATTTTAACGGTACCAAAAACTTTTGTGCCAATTTCCAATGAGTAGATCATTAAAACTTGGAGAAAGTAGTAAAATAATTTAAAATGATTGCCAACATGCAAGTCAATATCAACCAATAATAATAATAATAATAATAATAATTTTCTATCTCTCAGGACGCGGGGGCACGCGCAGCTACTTTTTTTTTTACTAGATTTAGCTTTGTCATTGCTAAGTGAGTGGGTGTCCAGATAGTATCTCGTCTACCCACTAACATCTTGTAATTGGTTTCGTTATTAATGCAAGCTCCGGTTTTATAAAAATAATAATAATAATAATAATAATAATAATAATAATAATAATAATAATAATAACAATAATAACAATAATAACAACAACAACAACAACAATAATAATAATAATAATAATTATTATAATAATAATAATAATAATAATAATAATAATAATAATAATAATAATTATAATTATAACAATAACTATGATAACAATGATAATGATAATAATGATAATAACGGTAATAATGATAATAATGATAATAATATATAATGACGGAAAATCAATTTTACGGTATAGACGTACTAATAATAATAATAATAATTATTATTATTATTATTGTTGTTATTATTATTATTATTATTATCGTTATTATTATCGTTATTATTATTATTATTATTATTGTTATTATTATTATTATTGTTGTTGTTGTTGTTGTTGTTGTTGTTATCATTATTATTAGTTTTATTATTATTATTATTATTATTATCATTATCATTATATTTGTTTTATTATTATTATTATTACTACTATTACTACTATTACTATTATAATTATTATTATTATTATTATAATTATATTATTATTATTATTATAATTATTATAATTATTATTAAAAAGAAAGTACTACGTAGTGAGTCTATAAATACTCACTTTCCCATGCATGTCTTCCCTCACCTCTCAAATTTTTAAGCATTTATAAACATTTTCCTTCTTTGTTTATCATGGATCCAAATCAGAATATTGATATAAATTCATTTATACATATGTTTAATAATCCTCAATTTCAATATATGTTATCCCAATAAAACCAAAACCAAAACCAAATTAATCTTCAAAATTTTCAGAATTCACAAAATACCGAAGATCCAACTTTAGGTCCTATGAACACATCTTTTATGAGGTCTTTACAAATGCAAAGTTATCAACCAAATTATTTTCCTTTAAGGCCTACACAATCAATCGTGGATGATCATGAGACTTCTATAACTCGAATTAGTGTTGGGTCTAATTCAGAAACGCTAGTTGAAAATTCAACCTTTCAAGAGTTGGAAAAATAATAATACTACTGAGGCAGTTGCTCAAACACCAAATCAACGTAGTACGACCACTCGAAGGTAGACAATACCATGGACGATAAAAGACGTGTGTCTCCTTGCCGTTTCTTATTTGAATAAGGATAATATCATTGGTAATGGGCAAAACGGGAGTTGATTATTCAAAAAGAATATCAACTTTTTCTATTGAAAATAAAAAGGAGGATCAAGCAGAGAGAGGAGGAAACCAATGTGCATCTAGCACCCTATTAGTCACGGAGTTGGTAGATTTAAAGGTTGTTATGCTAAATGTGCCGATAGGAGCGGATTTAATGAATCTATTAAGCTTACAGAAGCTCAGTCTTTGTATGAGCAACTGTATAAAACTACATTCAATTTCATGCATGTATGGGATTTGGTGGGTACGGCCGAAAAATGGACCGATGAAAATCGTAAAAAAAACAAGTCAGTGCTCACTCTTCTAAAAGAAACAAGACATCTGTGAGTGGAGAATATACGTCTTCGGGTGGGGACGTTGGCGTCTCAAAAGAGCATGGTGAGATACGTCCTACTGAGAGGGATGCATCCAAAAAAGAAAACGCTAAAAAGGGGAAAGGAAAAGTTACCGAAAATGATTATAGTGAAACTATGTCAATGTCAAAAAGTATAGAGGAGACAGGAGCAATGTCTGCCAGTCGCTTGGCAGATATTAAAGAACAAGAGATAGAGGAAAGACTCATATGTGCCGATGTTAGTAAAATGACGACCCTTCAAAGGAAACTTCATCAAAAGAAATTGGAGAAAATTGCTGCAAAACGTTGAATTAATATTGATGATTTCTAGTTAATAAGTTATACAGAATATCAATCTCCTTTTCCACTAACCAAATAACTCAACTCATATATTTTCCCGCCTAAAGCTATCCACAACAAAAATTAAAAAATAGACCAAATGAGCTAGGCCTGAATTGAACCCTTGACCTCATGTGTGTCACCCTTCTCTTCTCCAACTACACTCTAATCTCTTACTAATTTAAATATCACTACATCACACATAAAGCTATACACCACAGAAAGTATGTAATTACAGAAATTTGATTGATTACTTTGATTACGAAAATCACATGTTTTACATGGAAGATATCACATACAATATTTAATATGGAATGTATGATCAAATTTTATAAAAAAAGTATGAACATATTGTATTCCGTTTTAACCAAATAGTTGCATTATTTTTGTTAATAGGAGATTGCACTATCCCGTACAATATTTTACATAGAATATAAAATAGTTATGATTATTATTGTATATCTTTCTGATCATATTCGAAAATCATATTCTTAACATCGATATAAAATTTAGTAACTATATAAAAATGGAATATATATTCTAATTGCTCTTACAAAGCCTGATACATAGTACAAACTCACCGAAAATTCTCTATATACTACTCCCTCCGCCCCACAATGATTTACCCACTTTTATTCAAATGTGAGGAATTAAAATAATAAATGGGTAAATCATAGTGGGTTGGAGGGATTACTCTAAGACAATAACAGTTACTAACATTTTTCTCAAAAATACACTAATTTAAATTGAGAAGTAAAAGAACATTTCACTAATAAATTTGCAAACTATTCATTTTCATTAATGTTAAAGAAATTGACAAAAAAACTTCTTTTTATGAAAATAATTAGATAAATTTTAAGATATGATGTCATTAACCTTGAGAAAAAAAATCAGTTATCTAAAAAAATTATTTTTGAAATGAGCTATCTACTTTAACTTTTACAAAGATATACTCTCCCTGTCCCAATGAATTCTTTGTTTATTCCATATTGGGGCATCTCAATTAGTTCTTTGCCTTTCTATTTTAGGAATTTATATATATATATGTGTGTGTGTGTGTGTGTAATTTGACCTCCTCATGAATTTGGCCTCACATGTCACTTCATCATTGGACATTTTCCCCTTTGTGTCAAAAGTAAAGGCAAACAATTCATCGGATAGGAAGGAGTACATACTCACTCGATACCACTAAGATCTTCTCATTTATTCAAATGTAAGAATTATAATTATCATATAGAATGATTATTTTGGTAGGGGAGACTACAAAATACGGATTATACTATTAAAATCCATATAAAAAAAAGTTTCACAAATTACATAATATAAGTCTTACACCTGAGACAGTCCATTTTTAATTTATTTTTCAATTTTCTAATGAAAAACTGTATAGTTTTTTTTACACAAAGAGAACGTATCACGGCGTGCTAACCATTAAAAAAAGTACATGATTATACAATTTTGATAAATATTTATGTATTTTATGGTATGTTAAAGAGAGAAGTGGGTATCTCGATATGTGAGATTTATAAACCAAGTATATAAAAAATACCCTTTGTTTCAATGAAAGCTTCCACCTAAACAATGGCACATTTTTTAAGGATAATAATAAAATATTCAAAAGTAGAGAGGGTGTAAAGTAGGTGGGCGACCTAGGTAAGTGTGAAAAGTTATACCAAAAAAGAAAGTGGAAGCTATCAAAGAAATTTACGAAAAACGAAACGTGGAAGCTTTCAATGAAACAGGGGAGTATAAACAATATTTTCATTAATTACACGTTATTTAATACTCCGTACATTTCAAGACTTTACTCAAATATTTTGATTAGTTTTGCGATTTAAAAAATATTTTCCTATTTCTAAATTATGCAGTCGATAAATAGTAAAAATAAAATAATAAATTTTTTATTTTAAATCTTAAATGAAATATTCTATAAGATAAATATATTATAAATACCGTGCATTGCACGGGGTCTATACTAGTTTTTAGAATTAAGTGTATTATGTATTGTAAGTACTTCGTATTAAATTAGTATGTATTGTATTATATATGTGCCGGTGTACTCCTAATTTCTTCAAAAGAATTAATTTATATATGTATTGTATTGTCTAGTTGTATGGTATAATTACATGTTTAGAAATACAAATGATCACTTGATGACTTTTTTTAGAAATATTTGTAATTATTTAATTAGATACGAGTACATGATTAGCTAAAAATTTAATTAATTAAGTGAGTCAAATTAATATCATACAAAGGCACCATATGAATTTATTGGTACACACCAATAAATTTTCCATGCATGGTAATTGTGTAGCATCATAGTATCATACGCATTTATTAAAATGGTGTTTCACCATACAAAGGATGCAAATTCTTTTTTGTGACAGAGTTGTCTGTCATTTCCTTATAAATCCTTAAATATAATCCATTTACATAGAAAAAACAAAACGCTATAAAAGTAATGTGTTATCTTTTCTACATAAATGAATAATATTTAACCCATTATAAGGAAGTAACGGATATCTCTGTTACAAGGTAAACTAACCATAGAAAGACATCATTTCTCCAAGCAATTTCCACCACTTGTACGTAGGGTGTGTATGTGTAGGAGTGTAGTCAAATCTCTCATGCATGTGTTGTCAATTGTCACTTCAAGCTGACTTGGTTGAACACATTTGGCAACATTTAGGGAATTAATTAATTTAGCTAGTGTAATGTTTGGTGGATTTGTATGTTTAATTTTCTTATGGGTGTGAATTTTTTTTTTAATTTGCGATCTAATTTCTTTTATATATACGAGTAAAGTGCGCAAGCCAAAAATACGACCTGAAAATACTGCGACATGACCGGACCCGACCTGACCCGATGATAACCCATAACCCAATATGACCCGAATCTGGTCCGAATCGTAACCCGAGGCCACAACTCACAAGATTTACTTAAAACGATTAACTATTTAATTACAATTATTCGAGTTATAAATTAAATGTAGATGTTTAGGTAAAAAATAAATAAATAAATAAGGTAGATAGAAAGTTGAGTTGGAAAGTTTGAGATAGTCTGTGGATAAAGTATGTTTTTGTAGTGAGTCTGAGTCTGAGTCTGAAGAATGAAAAGGTAGTGGAAAGCTGAGGTGGCAGAGTCTGAGGAAAAATGATGAGTCTTTGGATAAACATAGTCTCACAACCAATCCCAACCACAGCAGCGGAAAAACCAACCACCAAAAAAAGCAATATAGCAAACAGAAACAATGTGAAAGAAAATGGAAATAAAGGCAACCAGACAAGGTACCGACGTGAAACCGAAGCAGGCAGGACAACGATCGGCAAGATGATCATCGTTGGAGTAGGTGGTCAAAGGAGGTGATGGGCAAAACCGGCGAATGATCGTCGTTGGAGGATGCGCAGCAGCCAGCCATGAAAACCCGCAGACCCACGACCCTAAAACTCACACTTCTACCCTCAAAGCCCCACCGCGATCCTACCCACGAACACCGCCCTATCCGAACGGCGAAGGGTGGCCTGAGACAACGAGCAGTCGCGCAATCTACAGCCACAGACCACCACAAAAACGTCGTGCACAAACCAGAAACAAGAGGAAGAAGAAAAATTGATAAAAAAAACCACCACAAAACCGTTGAGGACCCACGAGATGGATCCCTGGGATGCAATCGACGAGGAGGAGAGGGGAACCACGCCAGAGAGACACTGGGGCACCGGATGGGAAGGAACCGCTTGAGGGTTTCCTAACCCTAATCACACGCACGCTCTACTATTATTTTTATTTTTATTTTTATTTATTTTTTATAAAAAGGGAGAATTTTATTGATGAATCAAAACGACGTTTACAAAAAATTGGTGGGCAGCCGAGATATATTTGGGCTCCCACCCCCTTAGTTATAGCAAAACTATGTCTAGAAAAAAATAAGAATAGCGCGTGCTCCGGTATCCTGCGCTATCAAAAAATTTTGAATTCTCTTGAGCAAGCCGATAACATCCGCCTTCAATTCCCCCAGCGAAGAAAAGGAAAAAGGCAAAAACACATAACTAAGCCCCGTGCATAGGCCCCTGTACTTTGCGCATTTGCACCGAGCAGCGTCCCCCACAACACGGCTTGGCGTGAATTCAGAAAGCTCGGACTGAGTCAAAGGAGAAGACCCGGTAATATCTACACAAACGTCACGCCCTCTGTCCCACAAATAGAGAAGCAAATCTGCGGGATGCAAGGATCTATTATGATCATCAATCAAACCAATATCGACCTCCTTACCCGCTGAGACCCCGGAACGGAAACAGATATCCAAAAGAGTGTCACGAACGAGGTTATGCCGATGTTTAATGCCAACAACCCCCGCACATGACACAGCATGATCCCCATAAATATCGTTGCCAAAAACCCGAGAACAGGCAGAACACGGCCCAGGCACGGAAAACAAAGGAACGCGCAACCGATAGCTAAGCACACATCGGTACGTCCGACCGTTCATTGTATGACCCAACCCAGAAATAGAGATAGCGTGGAGCCAATCAGAAGCATGACGGCCTTGCTGAGACTTCCATAATGCAACATGACGGGGGGTCAAAGAGTAATCCGATTCTGCAGTAGCGACAACCCTCGTGAAATATATTTCTGCCAAAGATTTCATATGTTTGGGGGCAGTGATCTCACTAGGATTACACACAACATAACCCAGAACCTCCTTAAGCCTACACAGTACAATGCCGCATCGAAAGTCGAGCCAAGGGTCGGAACGCCCGCAACACGAAGCAGCGAAGCTTGCAAACCCACAGATTACAGCCGAGATGCCACAAAAGCATAATTAAGGACATCTCCAGCGACATACACCCCAAGCCCTCCAAAAGAAAAGGGGAGGGTGGCAAGCCGCCACTGCCAGTTGCCAAACTCCGGCGCCGACGCAATAACAATACATTCTAAATGAGAACGAAGAGCCGCGTCAAAAGCAAGCTGAGCCGACTAAAAAACAGTCGGTGGGCAAGTACGCAAAGCAAAATTAAGTTTGGAAATACCAGTACAAGCCCGGAGCAACTGCAACTCACACTGCGGATCATCAAGCAGGGCGACGGAACCAATAAGCGCGATAGTTCTAGTCACTCTACTCATCACAAGCTCACTGCTGAAATCATGACACACACTAACAGGCCCGCCAAGTACTTTGACCTCACACATCGGTCTGGCGATAGTAGGGGAAGACACCAGAGAGCCTGCACCTAGGATCTTTCGTAGGCCAAAAAAACCTCGATTTTACTGACATTAAGATGAAGCCTCGATCGAGGGTCATCTTCCATAATCAGTTCCAGAACCTTTCTCACGACCAAGGTATCCCCGACGATAGTGCCATCATCTAAATACCAAGCCTGCAACCTCAAGTCAAAAGTGTCTCGGATCTTACAAGCCAAGGGATGTAAAACCAAAGAAAAAAGCAGAGGACCCAAAGGATCACCCTGCTGGACCCCTCCTGACAAGACACAGGCTGTGTTCACCATAATATAACAGAGCAGGACTAGAATAACAAAATTCCACCCACTGAGAAAGAACAGGGCAGTGATTACGAACCTCTTGTAGCATGATTTATGCGTGCCATTTTTATATGATTTTTGACCGTCTTTGGGACGCATTTCCGTATCATTTTGCTATTTTTTTAGGAGTTGATTTGTGTTATTTTCTCCCATTTGTGCTACTCGGTATGCGTCTCATATTTTGCAGATATTTTAAATCGAGTAGTCAAAAGAGCTTAAAATACGTCAAAGTCGAACAAGAATCGAAGCTCTAAACCGATGTACCCAAGACTTGATCGGTAGACAAAAGATGTAAGCTTGATGGCCGGAATAGACGAGTACCAAATCGACCCAAGTTGAATCGAGAAGGTCAATAAGCCAAATAGCAAGAGCACCCAAATGAGAAACAAGAAAGCCAACAGGCTGAATTGTTGGAGTTGTTCGGCCCAAATGAAGAAGTAAGTTGAGCGGCCCAATTGAGAGAACAAAGCAAAGCAGCCCCATCTTCCAATATCATGATCCCATCTCTCAATATCATATTAGATGGGTCAGGACAAATATTTCGGCCCACATCAATGAACTAATAGGCTTTATGTATGTCTATTTGATGATCTCAGCCCAATTGACAAACACGCCTTGAATTGAATGAATCAGCCTTCCAACGATCGACTTGGCCAAACTTCAGTCGACTCATGCTCCTAACAGTCGAACGGGTTATACTCCCCACGTACTTCAACTTGGCCTCTACACTTTCTTACCCCACTAACCCTTTACTGTACAACCTATTTAACTAGTGGGGATTGAGGGATTATTTTTTACTAGTATAGACCCCATGCATATGCACGGTACATATGCAAATTTATTTTATAGATATTCTAAAATTTACATATTAACTTTTACATTACACAACTTTGTAATTTACAATTAAGAGAATAATTAGAAATTGTTATGCAATCAAGATAAATTTATATTTTTTTAATAAAGATATTATATATATATTTTTTATTAATGTTATTCTCATACTTTCAAAGTCTCAATTTTGTACTTAAAACATAGTATATGAATTAATATTAAGAATTGACTACTCATTTGAGTAATATAATCTTAAATTGTTTAATAGTACATTTTTTTAAAAAAAATTACACTAATTCTACGTTTTTTTAAAAAATGAAGAGACATTAACCTCAAAAAGCAAAAATTAATTTTTAGAAAAAATGGAGTATTTATATTTGTTTTTAATTTTCTGATTTTCTTATATAAATTAGTTCAAATTATTTTGACTTTTTTGTTTGAAATTTAATTGATTTGTTCTATTTATTACATGAAGTATCAATATTTATTTCTATATTAGGCATGATGCATTTTGGAGTGAACTTTTTAGTAAGTTGCTATTCTCTTAGTTAATAAAATAAAATAAAGAGATGAATTTTAATGTATGTAGAGATTTATTCAGATTTTAGTCTATCTTGGATTTTAATGGATAATTATTCGAAATTTTAGTCTATCTTGGAATTTTAGTCCCATCTTGAAATTTTAATGTATACAAAATGGATTTTAATGTATGTAAAGAATTATTGGAATATACAAAATTATACAGTCAAAGATACTCATTAATATTTTTACTGTTTGTAAAATTATATGGAAAATTGCATGTAGATTGATATATAGCATAATTATATGGATCACGATTGACATAATTATTAAGATTGATTAGATTAGATTGATATAAAACCTTAATAGAATTGAAATTTACGACATAATTGCTATATGGCATAAATAATGTAGATTGATATATTCATATATGGCATAATTGTATGACATATTAGTATTGCAACTATACTAAATGGATCACGTTAGATTGATAGTGTAGATTGATATATGGATCAGCTCAACCGCCTTAGCAACTAAATGATCTAATCAAGCCCAACCAATAGCACATACAAAATAGGCGGGAAAAACTTGAGTTGTGTTATTCTGTTAGTGGAAAGGGGGATGATAGTTTTTTTTTTTTTGATGAACGAGGGAACCCGCAGCCGCTACCTTTTTGGTGCGCTCTGGGTAAACCCTCGGGTGTACGCATAGCCTGCAAACCACGCACACCAAGGTAAACCGCCCGTGGGCGACAGGCTCGAAGTCTAGAAGGCATAGTCTCAAGCCATACAACTCCCACAAGTTCGCGCTTGCAGGGGCTTGAACCTGAGACCCTTGGGCCAATGACCACAAGTTTTAACCACTAGGCAACACCCTTATGGGCGGGGAGGGGGGGGGGGGGGGGGTGATAGTTAGTGGAGGAGAAAGTGGGGTACTTTGGGTAGGATTGGATTAGTATAAATAAGTTATTAGCTTAAGCATTCGGGTTCTTTTATCTCATCAATCATTCATTCATCTACTTCTTTAGTTTAATTTTAGTTTATAATTTACTGTAAATATTTAGTATCAAATTTTCTCAGAATTCCAGTATTTACTCTTTCCGTCAAGACTCGGTGAAACACCCCACATTGATTGAAGATGTCCTATTTATGAGCTTTGCTTAAAGGGATTTGAAGTACTACTCATATCAACAAAGTGCACTTTCTTTTCTGATTTGCCCATGATAAGAACTCTGCAGTTAAGCGTGCTTGACTGGGAGCAATCTTAGGATGGGTGACCTCCTGGGAAGGTTTTCAAGATGCACATGAGTGAGGACAAAATGCGCTGGAAAGGACTCGTGTTGGTCTGTGGGACCAGTACAAAGTCTGGCAAGCTACCGCGGTTAACATTTCCGGCCCTAGGATTGGGTTGGGGTGTTACAAATGGTATCAGAGCAACCCTGCGACCGTGCATTTGGCACCTAGTGGGGGTGGATTTTGGGTCAGCGGTTATGCTGCCAGGCGCAACGAAGACGTTGCGTTCTTCAAGTGGGAGTGACTGAAACACCCCACATTGATTGAAGATGTCCTATTTATGAGCTTCCTTTAAAGGGATTTGAAGTACTACTCATATCAACAAAGTGCACTTTGGACTCGTGTTGGTCTGTGGGACCAGTACAAAGCCTGGCGAGCTACCGCGGTTAACATTTCCGGCCCTAGGATTGGGTCGGGGTGTTACACTCGGTTTTCATTATTATTATTTTTCCGTCTCCGTTCTAATTAGCTATTCAATATCGGTAATTTTCTCCTCTTCCCTAACCTCCTCTCTAGTTACTGTTTCTTCTCTTTATAATCATATTTCCTGTAATTACTCTGTATTTATTTTCTTCTTCCTTTTATTACTGCTTTTTACCTTCGTCAATCTTATCATGTTAATTAGTCATATTATTATTTTCATTAATGTAATTATTATGCTTAGCTAATATTCTTCACTACAGTTTAGGTGAACTACGAATTGCACCGAATTTATATGTGATGACTAAATAATCGACATTTTTGAGTCAAATCGCTCTTGCAACATTATAACGACGAGTAATTAATTATAGGCCGTAATTTATTATTTGTAACTCGTAATTTCAGACCTACGTAGCAAAAGCCCGGGAACGGATTAGACTCGTTGTAATCGATAGAAATCCCTAATACGTAGCAAGAGCCCGTTAGGTGACTTCTAGGATGGCTAGTGATTTGAGAGGACCATGCCGATATTCTTTAACTCATTTTAACTAATTATTTGGAAAATTGTATGTATGCTTGTTTTAATTCGCGGTGATCCGAAGACTCTGGTGCTTTTCTCATTTTTTTTATTAATTCATTATTTTTATTACTTAGATTTTATTAGACTGTCAGTTCACCAAACCATATAAAATTTGTGACCCGATAATTTAATTGACAAACTTATAATTACAGCCTCCCTTTGGAATCGACCCTACTTACCGATGACTACCTGTTAGTAGTAATCTAGGATTATTTTGATTACGGTGACGCGACTGACCCGTACCAATGATCTCCCGATCCACCATGTTAAAAGCATTCTGAAAGTCCACCAAGATCATGGAAAGACCCACCTCATCACCCTGGACCTCAACAAGCCGGTTCAAGGCATGCAAGATAGCCTCACCCCCACCAGATACCCCACCCCCAAACTAGAGGCAAGAAAAATAGCCACTCAAGGACGGACCAATCAGGAAAGCACCAACCTTAGAGACAAGTCATCTCCAAATCGTACCAACAACAATAGGACGAATACCACCGACTGGTTTAACAAGCAGGGTGAGCGGGGCACTAGCAATGTACCCCCCAAAGACCTGCAGGCAGTTGCCCTCGAGAAAGAGATTAACCACCCGAGTGACAGATGCGATCAAATCGTTCAAAACAGCAATTGCGGCACCACTCAAACAATCCAAAAGGTGCAGGGCAGGAAAACCGTCCCTCCCACAGGAAGTGCCACGTGGAAAACCTCTAATCATATCCAGAACCATAGACGAAGACGCGGTGAAGGAATGTTGATTACCAGGCAAATGAGTCAAAGCGGGAGAAGGGACGACTGGGTGCTTATCCTTCAAAGCCACAAGAGTATCATCTGTGTAAGGAGCAACTCTAGAGGAAGAAAGCACACGAACAACAGCAGTGTAATTCCTGTCACAAATCTTCCTCCGACACTGCCTAATGTTGAGCTCACTCAGGTCAAGATCCTCATTCACACTAAAAGAAGGAGCAACCTCAGCCAAAGTATTCTGTAGAAAGAGTAAACGGCCACCCGGCTCACACCAACAATGAATGGCACTGGTAATATTCTCCTCCTAACGCTGCCGACGAATAACGGATCGGCACTCACGGTTACTCCTAAGGAAGAAAGTCTTAAGTATGCAAAGAGGCAACGCAAGCAAGGTGACCCGACAAGAGAGATCACGAGGAGAGATAGCCACATCATCAAGGGCCCCCTTAAGAACCCGAGAAAATCCCAAACGACACTTAGGAGGAATGGATTATTATTGTTGTTGTTGTTGTTGCTATTGTTGTTGTTGTTGTTGTTGTTGTTGTTATTGTTATTATTATTGTTCCGTTTATTGGAATCAATTAACCCGACGTGGAATTCGGGTTCGTATCGTTCAATGTCGCTTTGAATGTCAATTGGTCAGTCTTGACTGGCTCTCCTTCCTCCTACTCCTTCAGTCGGACCTTCCCGGCGAAATGGGCTGGCTCCCTGCACACAGAACGCACAGGGCCTTGAAGGTTGTCCGAGGAAACCCTCTCCGATGCCTAAGTCAGTCCGTGAATGCCTTAAGAAACCTAGCTCGTGAGGAACTAGGTGGCGATTTGAGAGTAAGAGTTCCAGAGAGAGAAAATCCAACCCCTTTCTTGTGGGAAATGGAAGAGTATTTATACCTTCCCACAAGAGAGGGAAGTAGAAGGAAAATGGGTGGATAAGGAGGTGACAAGTGGCGTCTTCGCATCCACCCACTCTCAATTACCTTAGGCAAAATGACGAGAAGGCCCCTGGGGATCCCTGCTCTGCCTGCGGAGATTTCCTCAGGGGGTAGGCGGGTTTGAGTTGTGAGAGTTAGGCTCCAGCAGGACGCGTCACCCTGTTGGCCCGGCGGTCAGCTGTTTTCCTTAGTAGTTCTTCCCACTTCTATGTTCTTTGTTTTGACTGTTTGCCGGGTCGGTTTCTGGGCCTCCTAGGCAATCCTTGGGAGCCTGCCTAGTAGGCTGTTAGTGTCAGGCTGCCGACCCCAATCAATTGGCCCTCGCAAGCAGGAGGGGAGCAAGGCTTCCCTCCGGCTGGCGACTTTTACTTAGATGGAGGGAGGTTGACTTATTTCCACCTTTACTGCTGCATTTAATGCTTTCTACCTTCCCGAGGAATGAAGCTCAGTTGTGTCAGGTATGCAAAGAGTTGAAGGGTTTCTTGCAATGATTACCCTTTTTGCTCGATGGATTTTCGGGAAATGTGAAGACTTCGCGATTGGTGGCTTTCCCTTCCAGGGTGGTTGGGATGCCAATTAATGCTGCGTTTCACTCGTATATATTCCAGCTTTTCTTGCCATTTTCGTTTAACTCATCCCCAATCCTTCCACTTCTCTTTGTTGAATTATGGTTTGGATCAAAAAAATCACTACTCGCCATGGAGTTCGTACTGTCACCTTTCTTTTCAAAGGATTTTGGAGACCCCGGTATGCTCGGGCGGCTTACCGGGCCATTTACCGCAGCCGTCGTTCACGGCCACACCCTCGTCGGAGTGGTCGGAAAGCTTCTATCAGGGCGGGCAAGCGCCCTAAGAGATCTTCGCCTCCTGCTGCTTCCAGGTTTAAGCGCTGCCCTCAGGGAGGTGGGTGCTTTGATCGGGGCTGCCACGAATGTTTCCCATGGCTGCACCCTGAACAATGACCCCGACTGCTCTGATGCAGACTCTTCCCTGGGGTCAGGCCCCTCTTCTCCTGTGAAGAGAACATGATGTCGTACTTGCGATGAATCCCAGGCTGTTCCCTATGGCAGGGATTGGGATGACAGTAGCCGGGACTCTGAAGACAGTGAGGGTCTAGGCTGTTTGAGTGACAGAGATGAGGATGGACTCCCTGACGACCCTTTCAAGGACTCCCCAGACTGGGATTGGGGATCGGACTTCGGGGGTCAAAGTAGCCCTGGAGACCATTCTCCAGATTTAGATGATGATTAGGCTTGCTTAGCAGGGCATAGGTGCGTCGAGCCGGAAATTTAGGCTCTTTTATGTATTTTCTTTTATTTGCCTGGCATGATATGTAACCTGCCCATTTTCCATTAAGGCTAATGAAAAAATCCGAGCGACTTGGCTATTCTCTTTGTCTTTTTTTTTTTTGTGGGGATGACGTTGCCAGTCGACTGTTCCTCTGATACTTTTTGCCTTTTCGAGGCCCTTCTTGGGAAGGGGTGAGCAGCTTGTGTTCAGCGCGTGACACGTAGGGTAGGTTGTTGGGGACGTCTTGTCAGAGAGGTGGCCTTTTAGGCTTCCTGGGCTTTATATAAGCCCCTCTCCTCTTTCACTTCCTTCTTTTACACTTTTCAAAAATCGTAACTTCTCTCGTACTCCCAAACCGTCTTCGTTGCTGAGAACTTTGTGAGATCAAGAAGTGTCTACTGTCACATTTTCCGGCGACGACCGACATTCTAGGTTAGAATCTTTCTTTGAATCTTCGTCCTCTTTCTCTTTCATCGGTATTTTTCTTCATACCCAGTATGTCTCGAGTCCGCGCTTTTTCTTTTGGTTCTTTGCTTGGGAGGTCTGAAGGTGGAGACGGAGGTGGACGTGATTTAGCCTCCTCTTCTGGGGTTGGGCCCAGGGAAGAGGATGATCTTGACAGGGGGGAGGGTGCTGAATCACCCGAACCCGCTCCCTTTGACGTTGTTGACTCTGACAACGAGGCCCTGGAAGTAGACCCTTCTAGGATTGTCGACCCCCTCATCCGTAGGGAGAGGGGAAAACTTATTATTTGGATAAGAAGAAATACTTGGTTCCCTTAAAGACCTACCCCGAGGCCAAGAATAGGGACTTGATCCTAGAAAGCAATGCTGCCGAGGAAATTGAAATAATTTTGGGGAAGGGTACACTGTCGTAGTCCCGGGGGAAAAGGACACGGTATGCTGCCCCCCCGGAGGGTTGTGTGGCTGTTTATCACAAGGCTTTAGAATTCGGCCTGCGATTCCCTCTTCATCCCTTCCTGGAGGAGACCTTCAGGAGGATGAATGTTGCTATAGCTCAGCTGACTGCCTCAGCTATTAGGTCCTTGATTGCTTACACTTGGACCTGTCTTTTCCATGGCGAGGGGCCTTACATTGATGCCCTTCGCTTCATGGTTGGTCTTCAAATGGTATCCTCGTCAGGGGGGGACGGTTCCCCTGGTTATTGGTCCCTGCAGAGACAGAAGAAGTACGCCCTGGTCTGGCCGGCTTTGAGCAGCCTGAAAGACTGGAAAAATAATTTCTTGTATGTACATAGCGCGTCAGGGTGGAGGATTCCCATTTTAGGAACCATGTTCACACCCGTATGGAAACTCGTGAAGAGTACCACCCAGGCGTCGGGGGGAAGGCCCTGGAGGTTAAGCTGAGTCCGAAGGAAGAGATTTTAATCAAGAAGTTTGAAATTGTTGCGGATAAATCCGGTGTCTTTGGCCCTGCTTTCTGGCTCCCTCATGCGGAGCTTATAACCACAGACGAGTATTTGCTCCCCTTGGGCCTAATCACTAGCCGTGAAGGTAGTTCTGGGGGGGCTTTTGCTGGCGCGATTTTTATGAGATTTCTTATTCCTTTGCTTTTTAACTGACTGCTCTTTTTTCTCTTGCAGACTTTGCTTCTCGCCGTTGGACAAGGATGCAAGTTAAGAGGTTAGGTTTGAGTGAGGAGTTTGTCGTCCTTTCCAAGCGTCCCTCCCTCCCTTCAAATTTCAAGAAAGGGGAGAAAAGCTTGATGAAGCTTGTGAAGGATTTCGCTGCTGGTAGGAGGCTGCCTCTCCCTCCCCGAGTGCCGTCAGCAAAGCCGACGACCCCTTCCCCCAGTATCCATGAAGGGGAGGCTGAGGTCATCTCAGGGGCCACACCTTCCCCTGGTCAGAAGAAGGGCGTCTCTCCAGCCGGGCCCCGAACTTCTCAGGGATCGCACCCTGTGAATTCAGAGGGGACTGGGGAGAGTGTCCCTTTGGAGCCGAGAAAGAAGAGGGGTAGGGAGCCTTCAGAAGCTGATGTGGTGGATTTGGAGGCGGATGTTGCTTCCCTTGAAGCAAAGCGCCCTGCACGTGAACTTCCGAGCATTCCTTTTCCAGAGGAGAACACGGAGTTTCATTATACCGCTGGAAATAGTGTGGACGTATCGGGCCTGCTTTCCGACTCTGGCGTCGTCTTGGCTGACCGCCTTACCAAGTCCGTGACTTCAACTTCTCACCAGGTGCTCCAATATATCCAGCGTACCTCTAAGGTTTTGCTGGCGTCTGCCGAGCTGGCGGCTCTCAGCCGTCTAAGTGATGAAGAATTGACCGTCACACCAGGGGCTCCTCCGCCTGACCGCCTGGGTATGGTGGAGAGGGACATAACTTTGATAAACAACTTAAAAGAGAAGCTGGCGAGGCAGGAGGGTGAGCTGGAGGAGGCAAAGGACCAGGCTGGTCAATGGAAACTTCAGGGAGAGAGAGCTATGAGGGAAGTAGCCAAGCTGGAAGCTGAACTGAAAGAGAGCCGTTTGTCAATGGAGCAGGCTACCCTTTCTCTGGCTGAGATGGGGCACCTAAAAGGAAAAGTAGCTGACTTGGAGGAGCAACTGTCCAGAGCTAACTCGGCCTTTAAGCAAGCCAAGGGAGAGTGGAAGAAAGAAAAAGAAGCCCTTGCGGAGGAGACCGAGGCTGCGGTGGATGCAAGCTTCGTGAGTGGTGCCAACTCCTCCCTGGAGTTGGTGATGGAGGTGATTGGGGAAATGTTCCCTGCGTTTGATGAAGAGGCTTTCCAGAGTCTCTACTCAGCTAAGAATGAGGCTCGGGCGACCAGACCACCTGAGGCAGCTGTCGGCCCAAGCCAGGATGCTCCATAGTTTTTATCCTTTCTTTGAAATAGCTCTATTCTCTGTGCTGAGCCTTTTGATATGGCCACCCATTTTGTAATATTTTAGACTTTTCGGATCTCTGTCTGCTACCTTGTAGAAACTTTTACTCTTCATGGGTTTATTATGAAGTGTCTTTTCTGGTTTGCTTTTTCTTCTCTTTTTGAGGTATGTCCTGATCCAAGATCTAGGGGGTTGCCCCCAATTCTTGTGCGTTTCTCGGCCTGTCCCTGGCCGCTGCTAGGATTCCAGGGGGCCTGCCCCTTGCCTGCCCAGAGGTAGGCAGGAGGGGCTTTCGCGTTTTTATGCAAGGCTGGGGAGAGTTGCCCCTAGCCTTTGTTAGCTATGCGTAGCCTGGCTTGTCCCTGGCCTCTGCTCGGAGTCCGGGAGGCCTGCTCCCTGCCTGCCCAGAGGTAGGCAGGGAGGGCTTTTACAATTTTTTACAAGGTTGGGGGAATTGCCCCCAGTCCTTGTCAATTGTGCGTAGCCTGGCCTGTCCCTGGCCTCTACTCGGAGTCCAGGGGGCTTGCTCCCTGCCTGCCCAGAGGTAGGCAGGCAGGCAGGGAGGGTTTTTGCGTTTTTTATACAAGGTTGGGGGAATTGCCCCCAGTCCTTGTCAGTTGTGCGTAGCTTGGCCTGTCCCTGGCCTCTGCTCGGAGTCCAGGGGGCTTGCTCCCTGCCTGCCCAGAGGTAGGCAGGGAGGGCTTTTGCGTTTTTTATACAAGGTTGGGGGAATTGCCCTCAGTCCTTGTCAGTTGTGCGTAGCCTGGCCTGTCCCTGGCCTCTGCTCGGAGTCCAGGGGGCTTGCTCCCTGCTTGCCCAGAGGTAGGCAGGGAGGGCTTTTGGGTTTTTTATACAAGGTTGGGGGAATTGCCTCCAGTCCTTGTTAGCTGTGTGTGGCCTGCATCCTTCCTGCTTAGGGATAGGTAGCGGTTTCAAAGTTTTTGTTGGGGTGTCCATTTTTCTTGGTTCTGGCAACAGGGGGCCTCCCCCTATTGCCCCCTGCTCGTTTGTGTGTGTGAGCGCAAGCTTATACAGACAACGAGTATGAATTCTTGAGTGTTATAGAAATTTCGTTAAAACATAAGATTATTCGGAGTCGTCGACATTTCTTTTTTGATCGTCCTCCGCCAGTATTTTTTCCTATAGACGTGGTTTCCTTTAAGACTTAGCTATACATAGTATCTTTTTAGGGTGTCGGCGTTCCAGTGTGCGTTCAACTCTTGGCCTGCTGGGTTGGCGATTTTATACGTGCCTGTTCCCAAGATCTGGGTCACTTGGTATGGGTCCTCCCAGTTGGCGCTTAGTTTGCCGTGCTCCCTGGATTTTCCAACAACTTGTGTCTTCCTTAGTACTAGGTCGCCTACTTGAAATCTTCTCTCATGCACTCTCTTGTTGTATGCTTTTCTCATTCTTTGCTGGTAGGCTGCTATGTTGGTGCTGGCCTCCTCCCTGACTTCGTGGACCAGGTCAAGAGCTTCGGCCATTGCCTCGTTGTTGTCAGCCTGGTTGTATTGCTGAGATCGCAGGGTAAGGATTCGCACTTCGATGGGTAGCAGAGCCTCTGCTCCATACACCAGGCCAAAGGGTGTCTGACCTGTTGATTCTTTTCTGGTGGTCCTTATTGACCAGAGGATACTTGGTAGCTCATCTGCCCATCTTCCCTTGAGGTCATCTACCATTTTTCTGAGTCCGTTTAAGATCTGTTTGTTTGCGGCCTCGGCCTGCCCATTGGTCTGGGGGTGGCAGACGGCGGAATAGGCGACAGCTATCCCATGCCCCTCCAGCCAGGCTCTTAGGGGGTCATTATCAAATTGCCTTCCATGGTCAAATACCAATGCTTTTGGAAGGCCAAACCTGGTTATAATGTTCCTCCATATGACCTTCCTGACCGCCGGCTCGGTGATGTTTGGGACTGCTTCAGCTTCAACCCACTTTGTGAAGTAGTCTATCCCTACGATCAGAAATTTTTGTCCCCCTGTCGCTGCGGTAAAGGGACCCAGTATGTCCATCCCCCATTGGGCGAAAGGAATGGGAGATAAAATCGGCCTGAGTTCTTGGGCTGGGACATGGATTGATGGAGCAAAGAGTTGACATTTTCTGCACTTCTGGGTTAAGCTCCTAGCATCTGCCAGCATGGTGGGCCAGTAGTAGCCTGCCCTTAGAGCTTTATGGGCCAATGATCTCCCTCCAATGTGGTGCCCGCAGATTCCCGAGTGGATGTCGTCTAAAACTTCAGCGGCCTGCTCTACCTTTAGGCATCTGAGCAGGGGGTAAGTAAAAGATTTCTTGTAGAGTTCTTCATTAATGATTATGAACCATGCTGCCTTAGCCTGTATTTTCTTTTTCTGTACTGGATCAGGTGGTAGGATGCCATACTTTTTGAACTGAATGAGGGGTGTCATCCAGTTTTCCTGTCCTTCCTCAACGGTGCTGACTGTCTGGCAGGCAGTGGTGGACTTCTCATGCATAACATCGACCCAGACTGACCTCCTTATGTCTTGTAGGCTGGAGTTGGCCAGCTTTGATAGAGCGTCAGCCCGATTATTCTGTGATCGGGGTATTTGCCTGATTTCATAGGACTTCAGGCTTGATAATTCCTGTTTCACTTTTTCAAGGTAGGTGGCCATGGTCTGATCTCTAGCCTCATATTATTAATCTGATTAGCAATGAGCTGGGAGTCAGTTGCTAGTACAACCCGCTTTGCCCCTGCGGCCTTAGCCAGATTTATCCCTGCGAGTACGACCTCATATTCCGCCTCGTTGTTTGATGCAAGGAAGGTGAATCTGAGCGCATGCTCAAAATCCACTCCCTCAGGGCTGGTTAGTACGACGCCTGCCCCTGCACCATTGGTTGTTGAGGATCCGTCAGTGTGTACGATCCATTCTTCGACGGGGGGGTTCTTCTTCCCCTGAATGGGAACACTCAGCCAGAAAGTCAGCCATGGCTTTTGCCTTGATGGCTGTCCTTGGTTGGTATGATATCCCCAGCCCGCTTAACTCGATTGCCCATTTTAGCAGCCTTCCTGATTTCTCAAATTTCTCCAATATCTTTTCCAGTGGCTGATCAGTGAGGACCACAACGGGGTGTGCGTTAAAGTAGGGTCTGAGTTTTCTGGCTGCAATGATGACTGCATAGGCGGCTTTTTCTATCAAAGGATAGTTTCTTTCGGCTGCCCCCAGGGCGTGACTCACAAAGTAGATGGGCTGCTGTGAGCCTGCTTCCTCCCTCAGGATGACTGCACTCACTGTTGTGTTGGTGACAGCAATGTATAGGTACAGTTTTTCTCCGGCCACTGGTCTTGCCAAGGTAGGGAGTTTCTTCAGGTGTTCCTTCAATTGTTCGAAGACTTTCTTTTGTTCATCCTCCCATTTGAATTGCTTATTCCCCTTCAACACTTTGAAGAATGGGGTGGACTTGTCTGCTGATCTGGCGATAAAGCGGGCCAGAGCAGCCATCCTGCCTGTGAGCCGCTGAATGTTCCTTATGGTCTTAGGCTCCGGGAGGTCTAGGACCGCCTGAATTTTTTCGGGATTAGCGTCTATCCCCCTGGAGCTGACTAAGAATCCCAAGAATTTTCCGGATCGGACTCCGAATGTGCATTTTTTCGGATTCAGCTTCATCTTGTATGACCGCAGGGAGGAGAATGTTTCCTGCAGGTCTGTTAGATGCTCTTTGTCCCCCTTGCTCTTGACAATTGCGTCATCGACATAGGCTTCCAAGTTTCTCCCTTTTTGGTTTTCAAAGACCTTGTCCACCAATCGCTGATAGGTGGCGCCTGCATTCTTCAGCCCAAACGGCATCATTTTATACATGTAAGTGCCATGGCTGGTTATGAAGGCGCACTTCTCCCTGTCAGGCTGCCAGAGGTACACTTGATGGTACCCCGAGAATGCATCCAAGAAACTTAACGTGGTATACCCACTAGTGGCGTCCACCAGTTGGTCTATCCTGGGCAGGGGGTAGCAGTCTTTTGGGCAGGCTTTGTTAAGATTTGTGAAGTCTACGCACATTCTCCTTGCGCCTGATGACTTTTTTACCATCACAACGTTTGCCAACCACTCGGGATAATCACAGACTTCAATGAAGTCTGCCTTTAAGAGTTTGTCTATTTCTTCTTTTATCGCCGCGTCTTTCTCTACGGACATGTTTCTTTTCTTTTGCTTTACAGGGCGAGCCTCCGGGTTAACGTTCAGCTTGTGAACAATAAAAGTCGGGTCGACCCCTGGCATCTCACCTGCAGAGTAAGCAAACACGTCCATGTTTTCTCTCGGGACTGCAATTAACTCCTTCTGGTAGGATTCCTCCAGGTCGGCCCCTATGAGGACCTGCCTCCCTGGTTCTAAGTCCACCAGCATGCTCTCCCCCTCAGGCTCTAAGTGGGTTGCTTTTTGCTGGGCAGCCGGGATTTCACTCTCCCTGCTGGGGGAGCCTTCGGCTTTTCGTTTTCCTTTTCTTTCTGTTTCATGGGCTTGCAGGGCCACAGAATAACAGTGTCTGGCCGACTCCTGATCCCCATGGACCTTCCCTTCCTTGCCAAAGTCTGTTACATAGGCTATGGTGAGGGCCCTGATTGACACAGCGGCTTCGATTTCATCAAGGGTGGCCCGCCCTATCAGGGCGTTGTACCCAGACTTGGCATCCACCACAACAAATGATGCCCTGACATTCCTGGCAGAGGCCCCCTCCCCGAATGTTACCGGCAAGTCGATAACTCCCATGGGAAGTACACCTGCCCCACTGAACCCATACAAAGATCCAGGGGCTGGCTTCAGATGTCTTTTTTCTAGATTCATTTTCTCAAAAGCGTCTTTGTACAAGAGGTTTGTGTAGGCGCCAGTGTCCACCATGCATCTCTTGACAATGTGATTGCTAATTTCAAGAGTTAAGACCAACGGGTCACTATGCGGGTATATGACTCTCCCTGCATCTTCAAGGCTGATGCTCAGGGTAGTGCCTCTTGGACTTCCTACCCTCTCGGTGTAGCAAATTTGGTTCCGCAATTCACGGATCTGCCTTTTCTGGCTTCGCCTGCTGGTTCGCCCCTCTACATCTCATGACACTACATGGATGATCGTGCGATTTTGGGCTGAGCCTTCAGGTTTGTCCGCCGCCTCCTTTTGGGGTTTGTTCCTTGCTGCATAGTTACTCAGCCAGCCGTTTCTTATGAGTTTCTCTATTTCGTCTTTTAAGTGTTGGCATTCTTCTGTGGTGTGTCCTATGCAATCGTGGAACGTGCAGAATTTTTTAGGATCCCCTTTTGGGCTGCGCGGCTTGTTTGGACGATTCCATTTTGCTGTTTCCTTCTCCAGCTCAAAGATTTCTGCCCTCGGCCTGTTGAGGGCCGTGTAGCTGTCAAACCTTGGCTGGTAGGCAGTGCGTTCCTTCTTGGGGGTATCCCCCTCCTCTCTTTGTTTGCCTTGCTCGTTTCTGTTACGTCCACCCTGCGGTCCCCCTTGCGGCTTTGTTTGGCCTGCAGGGGTGTCCGGCAGGCTGTGAAACTCTTCCTGCAAAATAAACCCTTCAGCGATTTTTCTGGCCTTGGCCAAAGTTTCTGGCTGGGCCCTGATCATCTGATTCTTCATTTCCCCTGGGAGCAGGGAGATTGTCAGGGCGTAGGCAGCTGTGGAATCATCAATCTCCCTAACTTGCTGGTAGGACATGTCAAACCTCTTTAGGTACTCCCTGATGTTTTCGCCCTTTTCTGCTTCAGGGTCATTAGGTCAAATCGAGTGAGTCGCCTCCTTTTGTTCCCTGCATATTGTTCAAGGAAGGCCTCCGCTAACTCTATAAAGAAGCTGATCGATCCCTGGCGAAGATCCCTGAACCATCCTTGTGCAAGTCCTACCAGGGTGGTTGGGAAGATTTTACACCAGATTGCGTCATCCACGTCATACATGCCCATGTGACTCTCAAATGCCGCCAGATGATCCTCTGGGTCTGTGGTCCCGTCAAACTTGACGGTGGGCATTTTGATTTTTGGGATGGGATATTCTTGTACATCAGGATGAAGAGGAGTTTTTGTAGGCCTGCCTACCACTCGTGACCTGCTTTCCCCAGACTGGTTACCGTGGATATCCCATTGTCTAGGGATCGGTTTCCTCGTACTGGGGGAGCGGTGCCTCGGTGGCCGCCTGCTCGCTGCCTCGTCCTCTGTCTCAGGGGAGATTTGTCTGGATCTTTTTCTCCGGGACTGGCAGATGTTGTCATCCTGGTGGTGTCTGGACTCAAGCGGCTGCCCCCGGTTAAGCCTAGATTACAGGCTTTGGGACAACCCTGGGGCTGGCTGTCCCTTGGCTGCCGGCGTTAACCTGGAGAAGACTCCGCCCTGCTTTTCCCCCAGGCGCTTAGATGCAGGCTCCTTGTGCCTCATCCGCTCCTGCAATCCCTGGGATAGACCTCTCTGCTCTCCAGACGCAGACTCCGTGGTGTGAATGGAGAACGCCTGTTGTTGGGCAGGCGGCTCTTGGCTGCCTGTTGTGATGCGCCTCTGCACCTGCGCGTATACTTGAGCTGTCCTTCTTGCTTTCCTCTGGGCGTTTCTGGCGGCGGTTCGCTTCGTGCCCCCAGCTCCATCCCTGCTCATTGAGGGAGGCTGCCTGGGGGTCGTTGCAACCCTGCCTACCAGTTCCTCAGAAGTGAACTCCTGGTTTAGCATCGCAGAGAAGAAGGCAGCTGTCTGTACCATCTGAGCTGGGGTCAGGTTCAGGGTGTGCCCTGGGTGTGCCCCCAACTCTGGTGCTACAGCTGCATTTGGCATGCCCAGGAGACTGGTTCCTCCCATCCCCAGGGTCGTAGTGGGAGGAGCTCTCTCCGGCTGCGGCATGCCGTATAGGGGGGTCACCGGTGGGACCGTCGGACCTATCCCTACACTGGTGTCAATGATTTCCGGCATGATTACTTTGATTGGTTAGTTTTTGTAATTGGGAATGGTTGATTTTTGTGGGTAATTCGTGGATACAACCTGATCTTCCCCACAGACGGCGCCAAATTGTTCCGGTTATTGGAATCAATTAACCCGACGTGGAATTCGGGTTCGTATCGTTCAATGTCGCTTTGAATGTCAATTGGTCAGTCTTGACTGACTCTCCTTCCTCCTACTCCTTCAGTCGGACCTTCCCGGCGGAATGGGCTGGCTCCCTGCACACAGAACGCACAAGGCCTCGGAGGTTGTCCGAGGAAACCCTCTCTGATGCCTAAGTCAGTCCGTGAATGCCTTAAGAAACCTAGCTCGTGAGGAACTAGGTGGCGATTTGAGAGTAAGAGTTCTAGAGAGAGAAAATTCAACCCCTTTCTTGTGGGAAATGGAAGAGTATTTATACCTTCCCACAAGAGAGGGAAGTAGAAGGAAAATGGGTGGATAAGGAGGCGACAAGTGGCGTCTTCTCATCCACCCACTCTCAATTACCTTAGGCAAAATGACGAATAGGCCCCTGGGGATCCCTGCTCTGCCTGCGGAGATTTCCCCAGGGGGTAGGCGGGTTTGAGTTGTGAGAGTTAGGCTCCAGCAGGCTGCGTCACCCTGCTGGCCCGGCGGTCAGCTGTTTTCCTTAGTAGTTCTTCCCACTTCTATGTTCTTTGTTTTGACTGTTTGCCGGGTCGGTTTCTGGGCCTCCTAGGCAATCCTATGGGAGCCTGCCTAGTAGGCTGTTAGTGTCAGGCTGCCGACCCCAATCAATTATTATTATTATTATGTTTATTATTATTATTATTATTATTATTATTATTATTATTACTGTTATTATTATTATTATTATTTTCCTTGTAATAATAATAATAATAATAAGATTATTATGTACTCCATATTATTTTGTATAATAAGTAAATAAAGATATATACAAAATAAATTGTCGATTGTCAACTATGAAAAACAAAAGTAAGAAATCAAATGAATTGGAGGAAGTACTATGTTGTTGTTGTTATTGTTGTTGTTGGCGTTGTTGTTGTTGTTGTTGTTTTTGTTGTTGTTGTTATTGTAATACCCCCATTTACCCAGGAGCTTTATCAAGACATTTCCGAGTAAATAAAGGTATTATCATCTCGGTTTCCCGAGGTAGTAGCTCATTACAATACAATATGAAATGCCAAGTCGTTCACAAGATTTAAACATTACAACTCATTAACTACTACAACTCTGATTACACAGCGGAAGCTACACAGTCTATAAAAACGGGAATCCCATTCTACGTCTGGACTCATAAGTCGTGTTCACCTCAATCTCATACATGCATCCCAGCATCCAAACACATCACGAAACACATAACCTGCATTATAGACTGCTCCCCAATTAATCGAAAATATCAATAGGATCATCACAGATACGTCAGACATACACACTAGATCAGTTTACGATAATATTAATTAACATTAGTACAACCAACATCACAAACATCAGTATCGGTATCAGTATCATCATCATCATCACCATCATCTCTATTATAACTATGGCGACCGCAGTCACGTCCCGTCAGCCCGAGTGTGCACACCCCTCTTAGGCTCTCCAAGGAGGAAACATCAGGGAAGATCCCGAGATCAACCGGGCCTAGCTAGTCCAAGCTAGCTTCTCTCAATAGGCACACAACCGCAATCTCAATATCCCCATTATACCATTACATATCATACAACATGAATACACACAACGTAAACAGAGTAAGGATAACCTTACCTAGTTAGCAAGTTGTATGCACCCAGATTTTGACTTGGTCGCTGCAGAGGTGCCCGACAAACACCCGATGACGATCGGACCACAACGCGACGCGAAATTACGGTGGTTTAGATAGTTTTTCTATAGAACGGATCAAATAATTACTTGCAAAAACTAATTCGACATAAAGGCAGCCTTAGTCGTGTCATTACGGTCGCGTCGACACTAATTAGGTCAATTTTGACATCAGGACCCCGAATCGGTCCCGAAATATGCAAAGTCATACCCGAGTCAACGCGTCGGGCCAAGCAAACCTCAAGACATGCACCCGAGGCCTACTCGGCGCTCGACGCGCTAGGGTTAAGCGGGAACACTTAATCCCCAAGCAATAACAAGATGCGCATCTTCTCCGTTTTGGAAAGTTTCGAAATCGGATCTTCAAAAATCCAGGCGTCTGAATCCTCATGCGCAAGACCCCAGACGACTAAGTTCTGGTGCACCAAAACTCAGGCGTCCTAAAGGTCGATTTGAACTGCACGAGAAACTATAAATATCCCCCCCCCCCACTTCATTCATTTCAACACACCTCAACGAATTCGTGAACTACTTCTCTCACAATTCGCTCTCCCTCTCTTCTTCTCTAACTTAGGTCGCACTCCGACTCTAAGTACGATCCACTCGATCGTTGTTCCAATAAGTGAATCGATGCTACTCCTCACCTCGAGCACCCCACTCGAACCAAGGAGCACCCGCGCTCGACAAGCCATCCCCAGGTATAGCAGCGAAGCTCTGCCGGATTCACCACAAAATCAGCTATAGTAGCGAAGCTCTCCCGAATTCACCACAGAACAAGCTAGGAAGATCTGCCTTGAAGTCGAAACGTCACTTGGTTGTCGTCTAAACAAAAATTTACATTTCTGCAATTTCATTATACACTTCGATAATGTCAAATATGGACACTAGGTCCTTGACACGTCCTAAAACACGTAACGTCCTCAACTTCAGCCATAAGCACTAAAACACCTTAACTAAACCCGAGTAGTTCCAAGATCCATTCTCAACCATCTACACATCGTGTCTCGTTTAGTGTGCACTCCGAGGGTGCAACTCCTCACTAAGTGAGTTACTTAGATTTCGCATTTACAGCTTTCGTTTGATATACGGCTTTTATGACCTTATAATCGCATGCTAAATCACCTAACACGGAATTCAAAACGTAAATAAACTAAAACTGAACAAAGTGATGGTCGGGTTCCGTATTAATCCCGGTGCTCACCGTGCGCGGTTCAATGCATCCCTATTAATACCGAGCCGACACATCTTAAGCAGAATACCAGGTAAGGTATACCATGAGAATGACTAATATCCATATTATCGCATTAAATATGATTTGCTAATACGTATAATATCTAATATTCTCTACTCTCCTACGTGCATCTTTTCATGGCATGCTTGTCACGTGAAATCGCATGCAAAGAATGTAAACACAACTACTTCGACAACAAAAGCTTACTTATCCTTAAACAACCAACATAGTAAAGGCATAGGGTTAAAACAACGAATGTTATCGTACTTCCGCCACAATTAAGGAACAAAGTTATCAGTCCACCGATTGAGAGGCCGCTATGTGCGGGCGGGATTGGGTGTCGATGTCTAGCGGAAGTTGGCTTCCCAATACCCTCACCCCTTACTCTGAATCGACGATTTCCGGATGTCCGAAACCATTGGCAATAAGAGTCATTCCAGGCATGGAGTGCTTAAGGGTACAAGTCTTTATCTTTAGGTCCCGTGTCACTCAATTTTGAGCCGGCTAAGGATCAAAGTTGACTTGAACGGTTTCCGAGTCCCCATAATTGACTCGGTGGCGACTCCACAAATCGACAACGAATTTGGTTCACTAAAAAGGTCGTCTTATCAAACATATTGCCCTTTAAACATTTAGAACCACGTCTCGATCGATTCTAACAGAAACACTAGTGCCCGCATCCGTCCAGAACTATCTGAATCGTCATCCAAATCGAGGTCCGATACATCGCCCCGAACGCGAGATTGGACCGGCCCCCGACCGGAAGGGGGTCACATGGGTGGCCTCCGCGACAAACTGAGAGGTCCCGCACGGGCGCGTGCGGGGCGTTGGGCGGTGCGGACGGGCGTCCACAGTTTGGCGACTCCGCTGGGGATTTGGAAACAAGTTTTCAACGATGGTGTAACTCGAACGAGGTCAGTGAAGCTCATTTCCTAGTTCCTTGTTGTGGTCACTACAGGTTTTGGCCCTAAAAGGCCCACCCTAACAGATATTAGGACCAATCGACCTCTTCGCGGTAAGATCCTTTCAGACACGCGGAGAGACCCTTGATTGACGCTCCGGCCGTCCAAGGTAGTCGCGCATTCCACGGATATACCAAATGAGTGACTCCAAGCAGACCGTATGACACTCACCTCCCCTGGTGACCCGTCATCACCTAAGCAAAGACTACTCGTGGGCGGTAACCTACCCTAACCTACCCATGTCTGCATCCTGCATGAGTGTACGCATTCCTAGTTATGTCTAACGTGTTTGACAACCCAAATAAAACACTAAAATCTGGATTCAACCACGACAACATATTCAACCGCACCCAACTCCATTTTCAAAAAAGGACATCTTCTTTTCAAAATCGCCCTTTAAGCGCCGATGCTCCGGCCAAATCAAAATTATTTTCGAAAACACTTTAAGGCCGTCACCATGGCCAATTTTACACTTCACATTTAAAAAAGACACTTTCGAGCGCCGTTACTCCGGCCAAAATTAAAATTTGTCATTTTCAAACAACAATGACATACCGTTATTATTACCAAAATCACAACTAACTGGATGAAGGTGCCTCACACGATCACATTTTGTTTTCAAAACGTTCACGCACATAAACACCATTACTACCGCCAAATTCCCGACCAACGGGACCTAGGCAAGTAATACGATTACATTTTATTTTCTCAAAACATCTTTTTAGCACATACCGTTAACACAATCGAAACTTCAACTAATGAAGTCAACAATCCCAAAACGGTTACACACACGGAACATTTTTTTACAACGCACCGCCACCACCGTCGAAATTCCAATTAATGGAATCGACAAATACGGGTCGCCCATTTTAAAAGCATTTTTCTAAAAACACTTTCACCACCTAAATTCTGTAACAAGGATTTGGTCACACCTTCAAAACACCGTCACAGACACCACATTCTTTCACGAACACCGTTTACACCCCAAATTCCGAACTATTAATTTATAGTAGTCTCGATAAAAACGCAACGTCGTAATTTCTCAAAACTGGTTCTTCTACAACCGCGCTTCTTTTACAAAATCACGACTGACACTTTTGGTATCGTCGAATCCTTGACGCTCACGTAGCAACACCTCTTTTTGACACGCCACAAACGATGTCACTAAACCACCGTAATACCGATTTCACAAAAACTCGCGCTTTCAAAAAGTTCGTTTTCAAAATCCATTCGTTTGCTAAAACATCAAAACTCTTTGATTCCGAGCCGGGATCGAAATCACATCCTTACGTCGTACAACCGTGTGAAACTGTCTATGATTAGTTACTAGGGTCGCCTCAATCCGAGGTTTTACATTTTTGGGTCGTCTCGTCTCGAGAAGTCCTCTTCTTTAAATCTCACTCTCGAGATTTATGTCAAATCTTCTCGTCTTAGAGATACGAGTCTGTTAGGCGCTTCGCCGAATACACCAAAAGTCTAAAGCACCTGAGTCCCTAATCCGATGACCGAAACATGCGTAAATCAAGGGTTTCGTTCCCGTGTCGCTCAAATACGAGCATCTCTCAAGTCTCTAAGTCATCCGATGGATCCGTCCTGACCTCCGACATTGTCTGGCAGAAATCATTTTCCATCATGTCCCTAGATCCGAAAGTCCTTGAAAATATATGCAACGATGTTAATACCCTAACCGAAGTGGTGCACGATGTTCGCACCTCAATAGACCATCTGACCTGCTTCGTTCGTCACGTCGATAGCCACCTCAGTTTTCTCGAAAGTGGGGCACAGAGAACGAGGCAAACGCTAGCTCAGGCGATTATCATACCCTAGAACTTACCCCAAGTAGGTCCTCCCAGTGCTCTGCACGAGCAAAATCCCCTAAAGCCCACACAGAAATAACCTCGAGGCCTCAAAAGATCCTATCTTATGAAATAAAAACATCACGGAAAAAATTTACCAAAATCAATTCGTCATACACCAAAACTCTCAAGCATCTAGTGGATCAGGGGTTACTCTTTCCCATGGGTCCTACCCCGGACCCACCGATCAACAAGCGAAGCAAAAATTGGAGTCCTAATGCATACTGCCTATTCCATCAAAGTAATAGGCATGATACTGAGGCGTGCTTTACATTAAAGCATGTCATCCAAGACATGATTGAGAACTTTCTCCCCTGCGAAACGGCAAAAAGAAGACTTCACCTTCAAGATCCCCGAAGGAGAGATAGTGACGTTGATAGTTGTCACAAGTTACTTCAAACCCCTCAGTGATCCACCAACAAAAACCAGCCCTAAACACCCATCAAGGGGAGTATCTCCGGAGGACTATGTACGGAACTAAGATCCAAAGGACCATTACAGTCCCAAAGTCAGGTCAATGTCACAATATGGTCGAGTCATGACAGTCATATCAAGACAAAGGCTCTCCCAAGGGCGATGAGTCCGGTCTTAGCTAAGGTCTAAGTGCATCTATAGGGCCTAGGCTTAGTAATAACAATAAACTTTATCTTTTCTTTTTATCGAGTCAAGGAGGTGTGAGGGGACCTGTCCTCCACCTCCACTAAACAACGCCTCGGGCACCTAGCCCGCTTACTATAAATCAATAAAACAACTTCTTTTTATACAACGCGCCTCGGCAATTGCTTGATTTTTAATAACGCACTTTCTCGCTTGAAACTCGATACTATGCCATTTATCAATAGCAATTAATCAAAGCATAAGGGCTACAACAAACGGCCCACCTTTCACCCTAAGAGGAGATCAGGAGCAACTACCTTAAACCCCAAACTATAAACAACTTCCTAGCCAGGAAACCCACGCAACCGACAACCAATAGGCTGCCACACACCCATATCAGTCAAACTAGACTTCCAAGTTACCACCAACGCAGCCGAATACAAAACTTGCCTAATAGGGCTAAAAGTTGTTGCAACTCTAGGAGTTAAAAACCTTAGAGTCCACGGAGATTCAACACTAGTAGTCAACCAAGCCACAGGCATTTGGAAGGTCTATAGCGAAAACCTAGCTCCATACCAAACCAAAATAGAGGCAATATCACAAGAGTTCACCGAAATCAACTTCATACACATACCCCGTGAGGAAAACCAATTCGCCGACGCCCTATCCAAATTAGCCTCGCTAATAAACATGCCCAACTATCTTTTCTCTATGCCCATCTGCGTAGAGAGAAGTGAACAACCCGCCTACGTGCACAACATCGAAACCGATGACACTTCTGAAGAACCCTGGTATAAAACGATCCTAGACTTCAAAACCGACGAATCATACCCAACTAACACAAACACCAAAAATAAAATAACCTTAAGAATACAAGCCGCTCACTACGACCTAAACCAAGGATTACTATACAAACGAACCCCACAAAGAATCCTCCTTAGATGCATAAACAAAACCCAATCCGAAAAAGTCGTGGAAAAAATACATGACGGGGAATGCGGACCCCACATGAGCGCATACCGTTTAGCCCGAAAAATAATGAGACTAGGTTATTACTGGATCGCCCTAGAAGCAAACTGTCGACGTCACGTCCGTCACTGCCACAATTGTCAAATATTCGCCAACATCCAACACCTACCACCATACCCACTCCACACCAGAACAACATCCTAGCCCTTCTCTACCTGAGGAATAAACATCATAGGAAATGTACAACCATCCGGAACCGGCGGATACTGTTTTATTCTAGTGGCTGTTGATTACTTTACCAAATGGGTAGAAGCAGCCTCTTACATCATCCTAACCTCCAAACAAGTGGTCAAATTCCTACAAAACAACATCGTCTGCCGCTACGGCAATACAACACGAAATCATCAGTGACCAGGGGGCTCACTTTAGAGCCGACACCCAAAAACTCCTTGACAAATATAAAACCCAACGACACAAATCCTCACCCTACAGACCTCAGACAAACGAGGTTGTGGAAGCAGCGAACAAAACCATTGTAACGATCCTCAAGAAATTGATAGACAACTACCGGGATTGGCCCAACAAAATACCCTTCACATTATGGGGATACCAAACCTCCTACCGAACACCTACCAGAGCCACACCCTATTACTTAACCTACGGTTCTGAAGCAGTACAACCGATAGAACTAGAAATACCCTCACTAAGAATACTAGCCGAAAGCGGCATTCCCGAAGAAGAATGGAACCAAAAATGTTACGACGAGCTAGTACTCCTAGATAAGCGTAGAATACACGCACTAACCAACGTGCAAGCCTATCAACAAAGAATACAACGAGCCTTTAACAACCGAGTCAAATCCCAAAACATACATGAGGGAGACCTAGTGGTCAAGTCGATTAGAGCACCCCTTCTCGTCGACCCTAGAGGGAAATTCAAACCAAAATGGGAAGGCCCCTACCTCATCAAGAAAATACTTACGGGCGGCGCTGTGATCCTTACTGACCTAAACGATCAAGAATTCTCGACCCCAACCAACATGGACCAACTCAAACGATACTACCCTAAACCTCTTAAGCAACCTTATCTTGATCTCTAAACTAGGGTGAAAACCCATGTAAAATGCTAAAAAAATAATTCGCATCGATAATTGGCATAACGAGTCTAAAGCAAAATCACTCACATCTATTATGAACTACGAACATGGTTTTCCGTCTAAACACGGATACGTAGGCAACCCTTCCAAGGGTACAACCAACAAGAATAACAAAATCGATTACTCGATTCACATGCAAATCGGAACCCCTCCCCTACATTCCAGTCAACGAATGATTTCAATGACGAAGCAGAAACGATGAGCCGAAGACGGGGTGAAAACCCGAAAGGGCACCCCGGGCAAAATAAAGAAATGAGTTACGAGCCGTCGTTAAAAAAACTGACGAGCTGAGGACGGAGTGAAAATCCGAGAGGGCGCTCCGGGCAAAATAAGGAATTGAGTTGCGAGCTGTCAAAAAAAAAGTGAGCAAAAAAAATAGGCAAAAAAAAGGAAACAAACAAAAGGTGAGCCGAGGACGGAGTGAAAACGCGAAAGGGCGCTCCGGGTAAAATGAAGAATCGAGTTGTGAGCCACCACAAAAAAATAAGAAATAATATATATATATATATATATATATATATATATATATATATATATATATAGAGTAAGACTCTTATGAGTCCTTCTCTATATATGAGTCCTTAAGTCCTCATCTCATCCATTGAATGGGATGAGGATGGATGGACAAGATTCAATCTAATCTTTTCATTAAAAAAATAAAAATAAAATAAGATACTGCATCCTAAAATAACTTCCATAATTTTAGGAAACAATAATATCACGTTCATTCATTATTCATTCATTCATTCACGTTCATCAAACCTAAAAAAATGCTTCCAATATCACGCTCATTCATTCATTCAATTTGTGATCGACAACCCGTTACTATGGATTCAATGATCGCGACATCTTCATCAACGGTTGATAAGCAATTCGTGAAGCACAAAAAAGGTGAATTCCGATATTGCGTCAATTGTATTCATGTTTTGCGTCAATTGTATTCATTTCATTCATCATATTTTTATATCAATGGTTCAATGCTCTCGTGTTAGTATAGATTCCAGATTATTATGTTTATTATTTAGGTTTTTCATAATCTTCACGGATTATTGTTAAGGTTTTTTATAATCTTCATCAATTGTTATGCTTTCATTGCCATGAAAGTCATTAAGATGCTTCATATTATTAGATTTTACGTTTATAGTATGGAAACATCATATCATTAAAGATCTGATCATTATATGATGTTTTCGCACAAACATATATATGGAGTTATTGTAATGAACAAAAAATGTTACTTTAATACAGATCATCTGTTATTTTAATGTCTAACACCTGTGTATAGACATCTTCTGTTAATTTAATCTCGTGTTACTTTAATGCACTTTATCTGTTACTTTAGTTCTTGTCATCTGTTACTGTAAAGCATTGGAGTAACAAAGGATTTAGAATAACGAGTCATCATCATTAGAATAACATACCTAATGTATTACAGTAACACGTTTGAAGCATTGGAGTAACATGTCATCGGATTTAGTTATTAATGTTTTGGTTAGAATACCGTCTTCATAGATTAAGCAGACACGGCGTTGAAGTAACATACGTTCTAAGTTACAGTAACACCTTATTTTAATTAGAGTGACACACACTGAACATTGAAAAAAGTTTTTGGCGCTGATGTTGAAATAACTTGCTTTACGAGTTAGAGTAACACAACTTATGAGTTAAAGTAACACATATGTTCCATGGGCGTAACGTTGTTTATTTTTTTGCAGGTAGCATTGACAAAGAAGCGAATGCACAAGAATGGTGCAGAGATGTGGGTGAGGCATTCACTCCGTATATGGGGCAAGCATTCGGAACAATCGATGAGGCGATGGAATTTTATAAAATCTACGCGCTGGCTTGCGGATTCGAAGTTGTTTTTTTTGTGGGTTTACATGAATAACTGATTTTTTACATATTTTTTACACATAATGATGTGCAACGTTGCAGTTAACTCTATATTTATTTAATACATGTGTTGTTGGTTAGAGTAACATCTCAGATGTATTGGAGTAACACCATTCGTTCCTTAAAGTAACAGATATATATATAATGCATAAAAGTAACTGAGGATATTAACGTTGTTTACCATTCATTCTTAGATTAACCACAATCATTCCTTATAGTAACATGAGTTGTTCGTTAAAGTAACAGCTACACTGCGTTAGAGTAACACAGTAATGCGGGTTAACAACCTTCTTTCTTAGGTTAGAACTATTTATTACCAAAGTAACAACATTCGTTCCTTGAAGTAACATATATAATGCGTCAGAGTAACTGATGAAAACAGCGTTGTTTAACCACCATTATGAAAATACCATCATTCATCACTTAGAGTAACATCATTTAATCGTTAAAGTAACAGCTACAATGTGTCGCTGTAACACACTGATTATGAGACCAGATTTGTATTGTAGGTTAACATCATTCACTCTCATAGTAACACCAGTCGTTCCTTAGAGTAACAGGAACACTTAGTCAGTGTAACAGAATTTAACAGCGTTATTCCATTAGTAATAATCAAATTCAATGTAAGTCGAATACCCAGATGACAATATGCAATCACTAATTAGCACACAAAAAGGTTAAAACTCTGAAAATTTCGTAAACCCTAATAGTTGAAGGGATTGAACTAAATATGACTGCAACAATTTTTGAATTTCGAAGCTTATGAGAAAGAAATTTCGAAGCTTATGAAGATGACGATTGAAAATTATGAAGAAGAAATAATTATGAAGATGAAGGGTGAAAGGTTGTACAGTAGTTGGGCGGGTGAGTTTTGAATGAATTTTTTTTAATTATGAGGTAATGTGTATGAGAAGAGAGAGGAAGATTCTGTAGAGAGAATAAAGGGAAGAGAGAGATTTCATATATTTTTACCATATATGTCAGTTACTTCTTTTATTACTCAAATCAATCACCACCATCCATCTCCCTCTAAATCAATGGTTGTAATTAGGACTTACGGATTCAAAAATGAAAAGAGGACTCACTTGATCCTTGCTCTATATATATATATATATATATATATATATATATATATATATATATATATATATATATATATATATATATATATATATAGAGAGAGAGAGAGAGAGAGAGAGAGAGAGAGAGAGAGGAGGGGGGGGGGGGGGGGTTCACATAAGAACAACCCTCCTTATAAGTACATAAGTCCACATTTGAGCCTTTGGATGGGGTGAGGATGAAGGGTTGAGATTTCTTTAATCATAATTAAGACACTTAGTACCCCAAAGCAAAGCAAATACCAATAGAACCAATTAAATACACACTCTCTCCAACCCAATTTAATACACACCCTCTCCAACCCAATTTAATACATTCTTTCCAACCCAATTTAATACATTCTCTCTCAAACCCATAGTATTTAGCATAAATCAGAATATTTGAATGTTTTCATTCGAATTTTAGTATTTGATGTTTGGAGTTTTTTTTGCATGATATACGAACGTGATTGGAGTTACAATATATATGATCTGAAGTTACAAAATATATAAACTGAAGTTACGTGATATATAAACTGAAGTTACAAAAATATATGAAATGATTAGAATTGAAGTTACAAAAATGTTGAGGTACAACATACGATCTGAAATTACAAAATATGTGAACTGAAGTTACAAAATATGTGAACTGAAGTTACAAAATATGTGAAGTGAAATTACAAAAATATATGAACTAATTAGAATTGAAGTTATAATATATGATCTGAAGTTACAAAATACGTGAACTGAAGTTACAAAATACGTGAACTGAAGTTACAAAATATGTGAACTGAAGTTACAAATATATGGACTGAAGTTACAATATACGATCTGAAGTTATAAAATATGTGAACTAAAGTTACAAAATATGTGAACTGAAGTTACAAATATCTATAAAAAGCAACTCATTTACAAAGCTCGTCCGGTCTTATCTCCATTTTTAATTCTTCCTCTTCGTCTTCATCTCCATTTTTAATTCTTCATCTTCATCAAAAATCTGCAATTATTAATTGAAAACACATACTATATTAATTGAAAATAAAAAAACATAATGAAAAAATATCAATTAGCATATTGTAGACACCCACATTTGGCTGCTAGGTGTCTATAGCGGTTCCCGACAAACACCCGATAATGATCGGACACAAACATGCTTTAACGTACTCGGAAATGGGCTCGAAATCATGGATATTTAGCTTGGGCTTTTTAAGGAGTACAAATTTCACAAAACCAACCTCTAAACCAGGCCCAGCAGGTCGCTTCGAGTCAAATGAGACTAATTTGGGTCGAATCCGACACCAGGGGTAAAACCGTCTTTTAGCGACCGAGTCAAACCCGGTCAAAGATATTTTCCCGAGACTACGGGTCAGCCGTGCCACCTCACGTGACCGACTCGAGCTCAAACTCCACAAAAATCAGCTACACCAATATTAAACAATTCCGTTAAAGGTAGAATTCGATCTCAAGAAGGAATTCTATCCGAAAAACGAATCGAGCATTTGACCGAGCTTAGGACACTCGGCCAAGTGGCCTGTTTTCAGCCGAGCTCCCCTTCCCAAACCGGGATTCCCTTTCTTATTTGCCAAGTAACGGAATTCTCGTTCCTCACAACTTCTTACATTTTCTATCCCGATTGGTATTTCTTGTCGTACAAGCAAGGCTACCTCCACTCCTATAAATGGGACCCTCTAGCATCGATCATAGGACACAATTTTCATACACATTATTCACACACGTTTTCATACAACGACACATACAATTCCCGACATTCTACCTCCAAAACCGAAGGAACCGGCCCCCCTATACCCGTCACCCTTCACATCCGAACCGAACAACCACCAACTCACCGACATTAACCCGACGCTCCCGTGCCTTAGCCACTTTCCGACGAGCCCCAATCCGAGTTAACAAGAGCATGTAGGTTGAGGGTGTAATCAAACCCGATTTCTCTTTTCTTTCTCTCTTCCTCGTCTTTCCTCGCATTTTCTTTTTTTTTCGTCAGTCGATTTTTATGGGTCATTCGTCCCATCTTTATTATTTCTAATATCGCTATTACAAAAATTATTTTCATATAACGAATATTCTTAAAAATAGAATACCGATTCTCTAATCGAATATCGTATTAAAAGAATTAAATTAATCTCGTTGATGCTAAAAATCGTTACTTTTTTACAAAATACAACGATTCTAACGCAGAGAGAACTAACATTTTTTCGTTCAAATTCTTTTCAAAACAACTTTATAAAACTTTTTCTAAAATCATTCCGAATATCCGATATCAATTTCATAATTGAATATCGAATACGACGAATATCGAGAGCATAGATCGAGTATAAATTAATTCATATTTATACGCGATCTAGCAAAATTAACAATTTCTCGAAAAAGAACCGAACCGGGACAGCAGTCCACGTGAGCCGCGCCACTCCCAGGCGACTCGCGTGGAGGCCTGATTCCGCGGCTTTTTGTCGTTTTTCTCAATTTTCTTAAACATCGATTTTTTCTACAAAACGATTTTTATTAAAACCTTTTTTCATCTTTTCCGAATATTCAATATCGATTTCATAATCGAGTATCGAATACGACGAACGTCGAGAATATTAAATTGGGTGCAAATTGTGCAATATTTGTACGCGATTTAATAAAATCATAGCTTTTTCAAAAAAAATCAATTTTGAAAACAGACCGGGACGCGAGTCGCGCGGGTCGCCTACTCGGGCGAGTCGCGCCTGACTCGGGCGAGTCGCCCGGCATGCTGGAGCGCGACCCTTTTTCTTTTTTTATTATTTTTTCGAACATTGTTTTTTGGACAAAATAGCATCTTTTGAGCGATATTTCAGATCTCGACACATTTTACATCATTCATCGCATTCATATTTTCGTTCGATTTATTCAATCGTTACTAACACGTTTGTTCATCTTCTTAGCATCTCTTTTCATCTTTTGTTTTATTATACTAAAACGAACCTCAAATGCTAAAATACAACTTCGTCGTTAATTTTTAGTTGCATTAAATCGACTTAGCAACCCATTCAATTCTCGCATGCTTAGGAAAACAATGTTTGCATATCATTCATCGTTCAACTAACGCGCGTATTCAAAAATCAAACGATATCCTAGTAGAGGCCGCTAATGTGCGGGCGGGGTTGGGTGTTCTTTGTGAACTTCCCAACACGTACCCTCACCCCTTACTCAGAACCTTGGTTTCCGGATGTCCGAAACCATTGGCAACAAGAGTCATTCAATACATGATATCCGATCAAGTCGGTATCGGTATCAAATGCTAAGGGACGAACCCAATAAACTCTGACATCAGAAATGGGACGTATTTTGTACACGGCCCACTACGACATAGAGTGGGTTCGAACGGGCCCGAACTCCCACAAAGTTCGGTGGCGACTCCAACTTCGATTTAAATTTCAATTCGATCCATTCTCATATGGAGATTCATTCGCCTCCCCAAACCCGCGCGTGGTCGCGTCGGGGTGGACCTATGTCATGTCCACAATTTGGCGACTCCGCTGGGGATTAACTGATGTGTGACTTACCATCGGCATCCTCAGGGTGAGACTCGAATAGAAATCGTTTGACTAGTACAATACGCGTTTTAGTTTTACGGTTCATGCATAACCCCATCTTTCCCGGGCCGGTACTGGTGACCGACGTCCCACTATACCATTGATGTAGTCCAAATTGGATATGTCAAAAGGTGTGCATAGCAGATTCGTATGGGTTTTACGGCATGTTCTAAGTTCAATTCGACTTAGGAAGTTCGCCCCGATTCTCGAATAGGCTATGTACACTAGTATAGACCCTTATAGGCTGACCGAGACTTAGCTTAAGAGCATACATGGTGTCATTATACTGTTTCCATGACTACGTGCTACTTGATCCACATCTTTTTCAAAAACCGTCATTTTTAAAAATTTGCATCCTTTTCAAAATATCCAATTTCAAAAACCCGGACATATACCGAATTTAGGACTTATGATTTTACTCAAAATAGTCTTTTTCTAGCCGGTATTATGCCCAATTTAAAACTCGAAAATATATTTTCGAACTTTCAAAACCTTCGCCCGGTCCGCCTTTCCGTTTTCTTTCTCGAAAAAAGGGCCGTCTCTCCCCGGACTTTCGGGCTTTTCAAAAAATCATCATATTTCAAAACTTCCTCTTCTTAGACTTCCCGTATTTAGCAGTGTCGGATCGTGTCATAAGTCGTTGAACTCTTTAGCGTCGAAACTCCGTCGATCTTACATCAAGAGTTTCCCCCCTATCCCAGTCCGCCTTATTTTACTAATGCAAGGCCCACCTGCATAGGACATACTCCTACAAAGGTTGGCCCAAATACACAATCTAGTCTAAAGTCTGGGAATGTCTCACGTAAACCTTCCTTCGAACAAGGCCCAACCCACATAACTGGATCCTGAGGAAGGCCCACCTTTTCACAAGTCACCCGTCTAGGTGTCTTTTCCAAGTCATTACCGTCTTAGTCTTCTTCCTTTTCCCTTGCTCGGGATGTACTTTTTTAGGATTCGGGTTAAGTTGTTGATTACACGGTGTTCTTACAGACAGGCCACCCTTCACTCAAACCATGACGAAAGAAGCCATCGATGAGTTGACAGCTTCGTTGACCAAAATCCAAGACCAATTGCGACAAATGAGGGAGGACCAGATTGCCATCGTCACTCGGGTAAGTGCCGTGAAACAAGGAACCCCCAATGCTTCGATCGAAGATGACGGACCTTTGGCCGCATTGGCCGGCGCGGTCCAAAAGCTGCAAGAACAGGTCCACTCGACCACCAGAAACACCATCCTCACGGAAAATGCTCGTTCCTATTCACCCTTGACCGACGAACTGCCTGCTAACCTCAACTTAACGGGCTTGCCAATGTTTGACGGGACTGAAGACCCGGTACTTCATATTCGGGCCTTCAAGGATTTTATGGCTGTTAAGGGGGTCAAATCGACCATGTTCAAGCATCTCTTTGCTTCCTCTCCGGAAAAGCACCCGAAAGCCTGGTACTACAGGCTTGATCCCAAGAAATACAAAACCTGGTACGATGTTGCAATGGAATTTGCGCTAAACTACGCGGATAACGCCGAAATCCAGACTACCATGCGTACTCTGGAAGTTATGGTCCAAGAGCCTAAGGAGGGTTTCACCAAATACCTTCAAAGGTGGAGAACTGAAAGTGTGAAGCTGGTGGACAAGCCCAGCGAAAAAGTGCTAGTGGAGGCCTTTGTCAAAAACCTCCTCCCCGCTTACTAAATCCATCTCCGGTACGCCATCATACCTGATTTCGCCACTTTGACCGAGATGGGTACAAGAATCAAAGACGATCTAAGGTTAGAGAGCCTTACTAAGGCCTCTACCAAGGGGTATCAAGGAGCCAGTTCGTCCTCCAGCAAGCCCGCAACTACAATGGCGGCCTGAAGCATCTTCGACGAGGTTAACTCATTAGACACCTCGACCAAAAAGAATACTTCAAATCGGGTATTCACTGACATAGGGACAACCTATGCTAATGCCTTACAAAGGCTGTCTTCAAAAGGCCTAATCCAACCGATAGGCCCAATTCCGGAGGTTCCCGTGGAAAAGCGATCCAAGAGCTACACCATTCAAGCCTATTGCCACTATCACCAAGGCAACGGGCACGACACTGAGAAATGTTGGAAGTTGAAGCATCTCATTCAGGATCTGATCGAAAGTGGGACGATACCACTACCCAGTGATAAGCCGAGTAACAAAAATAATCCTCTTGCTACTCACGCCCTTTTTCCTGGAGAAGTAGTCGACTGCTCTCATCTCATTTCCCCTTTCATTTCCCAAGTCAACTGGATATGGAACGACGATGAAGATGATGTTTACTTGGCCAAGGGGGAAGCTGTCCCCGTCACCATCGAAGAAATCCGGAAAGCTAAAGCCAGAGCTCTGGCCGGCGGACACACCATCACGGCCGGTCTCGCCACTCCGGAAACCGTCACTAAACTTTCCAGGACGAAGCCTATCCTCGAGGAACCTAACGCTGACACGGCCCTAGTCAGACAACTAAAGAGGGTCCGAACTGATATTACTATATGGCAGCTTTTGGTTAGTTCTCAGGAGCATCGGGCGACACTTACTAGGGCTCTTGATGAAATCAAGGTTGACTCATCGGTTACCCCCACCGAGATGGTAGCCACTATCTTGCCACACCTCAAGGACAAGTCTAAAGGAGAAGGCCCACTTATCACTTTCTCCGAGTCAGACCTTCCACCGTTCGGGGCCACCCATAACTTGGCCCTATATATCACGGTGATCTGCCGAAATAAATATCTCCCAATGACCCTAATTGATGATGGGTCCGCAGTAAACGTCCTTCCTTTGAGAACAGCTAAGGCCCTCGGCATTACCGAGGCTGACTACCTTCCGAGTGCACAAACTATCCAGGCTTTTGATGGGAGCCCAAAATCAGTTGCGGGGGCCGTTAAGCTAACAATCATAACGGGCCCGATCGAGAAGGAGTTAGAATTTCAAGTGATCGACGTCACTTCATCTTTCAATCTGTTACTCGGGAGACCATGGATTCACGCGGTCAAAGCCGTGTCTTCCACCCTTCACAGGAAGGTCAAGCTACCTTTACAAGATGGGATCGTTACCCTCAAAGCCACCCCTATAACCGTGTCAAGCTGTAACACGGCAGGCTCAACCGACCCGCGAGGTTTCAACTTTGTGGGAATGATCGAGGAAGAATACCTTTTCCGACCCTATTTCACCACTAGCATCGATACGATGCTACAAAATCTGGGTTACCTACCAGGAGTTACATCAAGGCCCTATCTTCCAGCTGGGAAGATTATCGAGGTCCTGAACGACGAGCCATCTCACCTCGGTTTGGGTTACACTATGACGCCAGGACACGTGGATGAAACAGAGGCAGTCACGTTCGTCACTCCAGTGTTCGGAGCTGTTCAAGTGGGCCTCTATCAGCCCACCATCTCATATCCCGAGACCAAACTGGCTCGGGAATGCAATTTCATCCCGGATGATATCTTTGCCCTTATCAGGTCGAATCAAAGGAGGGCACGAATAGTACCGAGCCCATCCTAGGACTCCTATTCGGAGAAGACAGGGTCGTCCCGAACCCTAAACAGGAATTAGTCAACTTGATTCTCCGCAGCAGCAGGTTCGATCCAACTAAGATTATCTCTGAAGTTGGTGCCGGCACCGGGAAGAGAGCTTGGAGGAAGACAACTAAGTGGACCGACAGTCAGGGTCGAGTATACAAGCTAACTACTGGTGAAGGAGATATGCATGGTGCCGAATCCGAGTCCGAGTCCGAGTCAGAGTCGGAGTCTGAGTCGAAGTCTAGAGGGTCCAGTATTAGGATCGAGTCTATAACCCCTCTCCCTTCTTTAGTCACACCATTGGGAACCCCAGAGTCTGTCCCGAGGGCTCTCCCTATCCCGCCACTGACCAACGATCAGATGGCAGCTCTCTTCGAGCTATTTTCAAAATTCACTATCAATAATAACGATAACCGTTCTGCTTACGACTTGTCTTATTTTCAAAACATTTTCAAAAATCTTACTTGCAATGACGTTGAGAAACCCGACGAACAGGTGCCATTGCCTCCGCATCTAGTCGAGCAACTCGAACAAAGGGAGTCCCGAAATCCGGTAATCGAGGAAACCGATTTCATCAACGTAGGAACCCCTTTAGAACCTCAGATGCTTAAGGTGGGCGTATCTTTAGATCCCGAGGAGAAACAACAATTCACGGATCTCCTCCAGGAATTCAAAGACGTCTTTGCATGGTCCTACAAGGACATGCCGGGAATAGACCGGGAGATAGCTGAACACCGAATACCCATCAAAGACGGGTATAAGCCGGTAAAACAGAAACTTCAAAGAATGAGGCCCGAATGGTCTCTCAAAGTCAAGGAAGAAGTCAATAAACAACTCAAAGCGGGCTTTATCCAAGTGTCTGAATATCCAGACTGGGTTGCAAACATAGTACCAGTACCCAAAAAAGATGGCAAAGTTCGAGTATATGTAGACTTTCGGGACCTTAATAAGGCCAGCCCAAAAGACGATTTTCCGTTGCCACACATTGATATACTGGTGGATAACACGGCCAACCATGCCCTTCTATCATTCATGGACGGGTATGCCGGATACAATCGGATCAAAATGGCGGAAGAAGACATGAGTAAGACCACCTTCATCACACCTTGGGGGACTTACTGCTATACCGTGATGCCATTTGGGCTTATCAACGCCGGTGCCAATTATCAACAGACCGCCACCACTTTATTGCATGACATGATGCATAAGGAAGTGGAGGTCTACGTGGACGAAATGATCGTCAAATCCAAGGACCGAAACGGGCACATTGCGGCCTAAGAAAGTTCTTCACCCGACTACGCAAGTACAACATGAGGTTAAACCCTCAAAAATGCAGTTTCAGGGTAACATCGGGCAAGCTACTGGGCCACATTGTCAGCCAGCGTGGCATCGAAGTTGACCCAGCAAAGATCAAAGTCATTACCGAGATGCAACCGCCTAACACCGAAAAGGAGATAAAGGGGTTTCTCGAGAACGTCCAATATATCAGCCGTTTATTTCAAAGCTAACCATGGTATGTGAGCCCATTTTCAAAAAACTGAAGATAGGAGAACAAACACTATGGGACGACAAATGTCAAATGGCCTTCGATAAGATCAAGGAGATTCTATCCTCTCCACCGGTGTTAATGCCACCTCAGCATGGTTTGCCTCTGTCGCTATACCTAACAACGACCGAGACGGCCATGGGCGCTATGCTGGCCCAGACGGTCGATTATGAAGAACGAGCTATTTACTACATCAGTAAAAAGTTCTTGGAATACGAATGCAAGTACACAATGCTCGAGAAGACGTGTCTAGCTTTAGTATGGGCCACTAAAAAGCTCCGACACTACATGCTTAGTCACGAGGTACATGTGCTATCCAAAATGGATCCAATCAAGTATCTATTCGAGAAGCCCATCCTCAACGGCCGCATATCCAGATGGACTTTAATGTTAGCTGAGTTTGACCTCAAGTTCGTACCATTGAAAGTCATCAAAGGTCGGGTAGTAGCCGAATTCCTCGCTGACAGCCCGATATCCGAAGAAGAACACACTGATACTTGGGCCTTCCCAGATGAAGATATATTCCATACTGACACCGAAACATGGGATTTATATTTTGATGGGGCATCCAACTTCCGAGGATTTGGTGTCGGGATTTTGTTAATCTCGCCACAAGGGGAACACACCCCGTTATCTATCAAGCTAGATTTTGACGTGACTAACAACGCAACCGAGTATGAAGCATGCATTCACGGACTGCAAGCCGATGCCGATTTAGGAGTAACAAACCTCCGGGTCCACGGTGACTCATCTTTAGTCATAAATCAAGCCCTACAAAAATGGAAGACTCGGAACGTAAATCTCGTGGCTTACCAAACACGAGTAAGGGTTCTCGAAAAACAATTCCAAAAAGTAGAGTACATCTATCTGCCTCGGGAAGAAAACCAGTTTGCAGATGCTCTCTCAAAATTAGCATCTTTACTGAATATCCCAGCACATCTAACCAGCATGCTCATTTGCGTCGAAAGACGGTCCGAGCCGGCATACATCCACGCTATCCAAGATATTGAGATAAGTGATCAGAACCTTGGTATCAGGCCATTCTAACCTACTTAACGTCAGGGGAATATCCTCCGGGAGCTGAAAACCGGGCCAAGAAAGCTCTACGAAGATGGGCAACCCAGTTCATCCGCACAGACGATGGACAGTTATATAAGAAGACAGCACAGGGGGCTTTACTCCTATGCATTGACAAAACGCAAGCCGAAAGAGTCATGGCTGAAGTACATGATGGTGAAAATGGTCCGCATATGAACGCCCATATGTTGGCCCGGAAAATCACGAGACTCGGCTATTATTGGAATAGCATGGAAACTGACTGTCAGTTATATGTCAAACACTGCCATTACTGTCAGATTTTCGCCAATGTACAGCATATGCCTTCATCCCTATTATATACAATGACATCACCATGGCCATTCTCAACATGGGGAATTGATATAATTGGGAAAGTGAACCCTTCCTGGACGGGAGGTCACTGTTTCATTTTAGTGGCTATCGACTATTTCACTAAATGGGTCGAAGCCAAATCATACTGGATCTTGAATGCCAAACACGTGGCTAAGTTCATCCAAAACAAGATTATATGTTGATACGGGATTTCGCATGAGTTCATCAGTGATCACGGGATCCATTTTCAAGCTGAAACTGCCACTTTGCTAGAAAAGTACAAGATTAAAAGGCATACATCGTCGCCTTACCGTCCCCAAACAAATGGAGCGGTGGAGGCAGCCAATAAGACAATTGTCACCATACTTAAAAAGATGGCTGAGAATTACCGGGACTGGCCCGACAAGATACCCTTCGCCTTATGGGGGTATCGGACATCAATTCGAACTGCAACCGGAGCAACTCCATACTATCTGACATATGGAATGGAAGCAGTCCAGCCAGTCGAGTTAGAAGTACCATCCCTCAGAATTCTACTCGAGAGTCAGGTACCTGAAGCAGATTGGGTCCAAGCCCGATATGACTCGCTAGTCCTCTTAGACGAACGGCGATCTCGGGCCCTGAATAATATTCAGATATATCAGAAAAGGATCCAACGGGCTTTTAACAAAAGGGTTAGGCCCAGAAATATCAAAGAGGGCGATCTAGTCCTAAAATCTGTTCGAGCTTTACTACCAGTTGACCCAAGGGGAAAATTCAAACCCAATTGGGCTGGGCCGTATCTGGTGAAGAAAATCCTTTCGGGAGGAGCAGTAATGCTGACAGACTTGGAAGGGAACGAGTTCGTCAACCCAACAAACTTGGACCAACTGAAGTGTTACTACCTATAAGCCCTATCTCAATGTCATTTGCAAAAATTTATAAAAAAAAATTCTTTTTATAAATTTTCAAATAATTTTTTTAAGCAAGTCAATAAGTTAGGATTACTTATCCTACCGTTGCACATCTCGAATTAATTATCTTGATGTATTTCGAAAAATTGCAAAAAACTTCTGAACTACGGAAGGTTTGATTCCATTAATTATGGATACGTAGGCAATCCCTTAAAAGGGTACAACCACTGCAATAACGGAAAAGACGGGAACGGTATTCACTAATATGTCTTTTTATTATATAAGAAAAGCCGATAAACTCGGGAATTTCGAAATACACCACATAAAAAAAATAACAAAATCACACCACAATAATAGTAGTAATACTTAAATAATAAAATTAGGAGACTACTCGTACATTTTTCCTTTCCCCTTATCTTTCGGGTCACGTGGAGCCCGAGGCCGACGGGGCGGGGGCGAACGTTCCCTAATCACAAGTGGAACTTCTTTTGCTCGAACCCGCTTCTTCGATTTTGGGTCTTCTGCCATTTGCACCGGTCCAAGCCGAGCCCTGACGGGCTCGGGAAGTCTGTCTCGAGGACCAAGTCGGTCCTTAACCGCCAGCTTTGGCCCTAGTCTCCTTTCTAAATCCGTCTGGGGGCTCACTTTCCCCCGTGCACCCTTAGTACTAGACCCTTCAGTCTGAGTCCTAAATTTCCTTTTTTGACCTGCCGGAGTAGCATCTTCGTCAAAGAAGCTTCTATTATCTTTAACATGTTCCCGACGCAACAGGTCGAAGGCCTCGTCAGTCTTTAAAGCAGCTCGGGTTTTAGCTGAATCAGCTCTTGTCCATCTCACATAAGAGTCAGATACCCAGATCGAATGAGAATTTTTAGGAACGGGCCAAGTAGCTCGTGTATACCACCTTTGCATCCAGGTGTCACACATTACATCCGTCAACTGAGTAGATTCACTCACGACCGCCTCGATTTCTGGGATTCTTTGCGCCCGACCATATTGCCTTAGTATGCGATCGGGGAAGAGGTGAATTGTTTGTCTGAAAGATAGGATTACTTGATATCAAGCCCTATCTCGAGACTCTAAGCCGGTCCGGACATAAATGGGCCACCATGGGACGGTCCAACGGATCAATGGGCCTTCATGGAAGGATAGCACTTCATCCCAGTATTTTTGGGTGTTAAAGCGAGAAAAGGCAATGGTCCGTCTCCTCATCATCACTTGTTTGGGTTGATACCGGCTCACGTATAGGGGAGGATCCAAGATCGATAGCCTCTCGAACAGCCACAGCTGAAAAACCCGCGAAAAAGTGTCAAAATCACGTAAATAAAAAAAAGCCTGAAAACCGCAGAAACCGGAAAATTGGGAAAAAACCGCAGAAACCGGAAAAATTGGAAAAACCGGAAAAATCAGAAAAAACCGGAAAAAATAAAAAAAACCGGCACACCTGTAAAAGACGGGTACTCCCAGTCAACCGGGTTGACGGATCCCTTTTGCGATTATCCAAACCCTGGATAATCTCTCCTGTAATCAACCAAGCCGGGCTGTGCTCCGTTTCCATCAGGTCAGCCACAGTAAAAAGTCTAACGTGGCCCATGCAAGATAATAAATCCATATGGTCTTCGAAGGCATAGACATGGAGCATACAAATGGTAAAGGCCCTACGGCTGTGGACCGGCCTGACCCGAACGTCATCTGGGTTCATAAATTTTTCAGCTAGATCGATCAAAGAAACGGTATCTCCTTCCAGCATACGGGATACCTCCATATGAGAAAGTCCTAAAAATTCCCGTAATTTTCTCCTCGGGTCAGGAACCAAAAAAAGGGATAGCAGGGCGAAGTATGGGATTCCATCCTCCTACAGCAGCAATTTCCTCAGGGATAGGACAGATTTCGCCTCGAGGAAAACTAAAAACGTGATGAGTATCGTCCCAATAGGACAGGCAAGCATCCAAAAAGTGACGATCTACTTGCATCTAGCGGATCACGAATAATTGGGTAACGCCATTCTGATTTAGGATGACTTTATCTGCATCTCTGAAGTATTTGGACCACTCTTGCAGCATTCCAACTAATCGGTCGATTCCCATAACTGGATTTCTAAAAGAAAGAATAAATTTCTCAGGGCTTGTTTTTCTTTAAGAAAGAGAGGGAATTGTGGGAATTGTGAGAATTTATGAAGCAAGGAGAGGGTATTTATAGCATAAAACCAAATTCTCCTCCTCACCTTAGGATTCTCAATCCTAGAGGATTTAGCATACAATCCTCATCCTGGGGTTTAGCTAAGTCATCCCGAGCATTCCTATTCCTTTTCAGAGTCAAAAATTCTCTAATTTTTAAAGACTCCTACAAACTCAAAAAATTCAAAACCTTTCTCAAAATTTTTATTTCCCAGCGCGAGTCATTTTCCTACAAATGTTACATGCAAAACTTTGCAACTTTGCATAAATATGTACAGGACGACTCAAACAGGACCGTGCAATTCGCATAACTCCCCAGCAACATTTAACAAGATGAGCCCATATATAGGCCCACCTAAGTCTTATACGACGAGTTCAATCCCCCACGAAGTTATCATCAGCTCAGGTACATTTCTAGTCTGTGGCCGACGGGCCCTTTACGCAGGTCTAATGGACTTTAAACGACCCGATCGGAAGTCTGCTAGGTCTTCATTTGACCTGGTAGCTACTCTGACTTTCGCCCTGTCCAAGCCTCAGTCAGAGTGGGGGCTCTGTAGACACCCACATTTGGCTGCTAGGTGTCTATAGCGGTTCCCGACAAACACCCGATGATGATCGGACGCAAACATGCTTTAACGTACTAGGAAATGGGCTCGAAATCATGGATATTTAGCTTGGGCTTTTTAAAGAGTACAAATTTCACAAAACCAACCTCTAAACCAGGCCCAGCAGATCGCTTCGAGTCAAATGAGACTAATTTGGGTCGAATCCGACACCAGGGGCAAAACCGTCTTTTAGCGACCGAGTCAAACCCGGTCAAAGATATTTTCCCGAGACTGCGGGTCAGCCGTGTCACCTCACGGGACCGACTCGAGCTCAAAATCCACAAAAAATCAGCTACACCAATATTAAACAATTCCGTTAAAGGTAGAATTCGATCTCAAGAAGGAATTCTATCCGAAAACCGAATCGAGCATTTGACCGAGCTTAGGACACTCGGCGGAGTGGCCTGTTTTCAGCCGAGCTCCCCTTCCCAAACCGGGATTCCCTTTCTTCTTTGCCAAGTAACGGAATTCTCGTTCCTCACAACTTCTTACATTTTCTATCCCGATTGGTATTTCTTGTCGTACAAGCAAGGCTACCTCTACTCCTATAAATAGGACCCTCTGGCATCGATCATAGGACACAATTTTCATACACATTATTCACACACGTTTTCATACAATGACACATACAATTCCCGACATTCTACCTCCAAAACCGAAGGTACCGGCCCCCCTATACTCGTCACCCTTCACATCCGAACCGAACAACCACCAACTCACCGACATTAACCCGACGCTCCCGTGCCTTAGCCACTTTCCGACGAGCCCCGATCTGAGTTAACAAGAGCATGTAGGTTGAGGGTGTAATCAAACCCGATTTCTCTTTTCTTTCTCTCTTCCTCGTCTTTCCTCGCTTTTTCTTCTTTTTTCGTCGGTCGATTTTTATGGGTCATTCGTCGCATCTTTATTATTTTTAATATCGCTATTACAAAAATTATTTTCATATAACGAATATTCTTAAAAATACGATACCGATTCTCTAATCGAATATCGTATTAAAAGAATTAAATTAATCTCGTTGATGCTAAAAATTGTTACTTTTTTACAAAATACAACGATTCTAACGCAGAGAGAACTAACATTTTTTTCGTTCAAATTCTTTTCAAAACAACTTTATAAAAATTTTTCTAAAATCATTCCGAATATCCGATATCAATTTCATAATTGAATATCGAATACGACGAATATCGAGAGCATAGATCGAGTATAAATTAATTCATATTTATACGCGATCTAGCAAAATTAACAATTTCTCGAAAAAGAACCGAACCGGGACAGCAGTCCACGCGAGCCGCACCACTCCCAGGCGACTCGCGTGGAGGCCTGATTCCGCGGCTTTTTTTCGTTTTTCTTAATTTTTCTTAAACATCGTTTTTTTCTACAAAACGATTTTTCTTAAAACCTTTTTTCATCTTTTCCGAATATTTGATATCGATTTCATAATCGAGTATCGAATACGACGAACGTCGAGAACATTAAATTGGGTGCAAATTGTGCAATATTAAATTGGGTGCAAATTGTACAATAAAATCATCGCTTTTTCAAAAAAAAATCAATTTCGAAAACAGACCGGGACGCGAGTCGCGCGCGTCCCGGGCGGGTCGCCTACTCGGGCGAGTCGCGCCTGACTCGGGCGAGTCGCCCGGCAGGCTGGAGCGCGACCCTTTTTCTTTTTTAATTATTTTTTCGAACATCGTTTTTTGGACAAAATAGCATCTTTTGAGCGATATTTCAGATCTCGACACATTTTACATCATTCATCGCATTCATATTTTCGTTCGATTTATTCAATCGTTACTAACACGTTTGTTCATCTTCTTAGCATCTCTTTTCATCTTTTGTTTTATTATACTAAAACGAACCTCACATGCTAAAATACAACTTCGACGTTAAATTTTAGTTGCATTAAATCGACTTAGCAACCCATTCAATTCTCGCATGCTTAGGAAAACAATGTTTGCATATCATTCATCGTTCAACTAATGCGCGTATTCAAAAATCAAACGATATCCTAGTAGAGGCCGCTAATGTGCGGGCGGGGTTGGGTGTTCTTTGTGAACTTCCCAACACGTACCCTCACCCCTTACTCAGAACCTCGGTTTCCGGATATCAAAAACCATTGGCAACGAGGGTCATTCAATACATGATATCCCATCAAGTCGGTATCGGTATCAAATGCTAAGGAACGAACCCAATAAACTCTGACATCGGAAATGGGCCGTATTTTGTACACGGCCCACTACGACATGGAGTGGGTTCGAACGGGCCCGAACTCCCACAAAGTTCGGTGGCGACTCCAACTTCGATTTAAGTTTCAATTCGATCCATTCTCATATGGAGATTCATTCGCCTCCCCTAACCCGCGCGTGGCCGCGTCGGGGTGGACCTATGTCATGTCCACACATATAATAGTGAAAAGAAATGAAAAAGGTGGAAATACAGATGCAATTAACAAACTGATATCGAGTCCCAGAAACAGTAAACATGCATACAAATTGATAAAACCCGGAAACAGTAAACATCAAAAATCCCAGAAATTACCCTAGAAAACCCTAATATCAATTTTATTGATGGGATGAATAAAAACCCCATAAAGAACTCAGTAAACACGACCCTAAGAAATTGATTAACAACAATATTACCACCAAAAATTGATTAGACACCAAATTCTCAAATAGAAAAATTCCAATTTAACAAGAAACTCGAAATTAAACCAGAAACCCACGATTAAACGCAAAACCCCCAATTTTTACAAAAACCCTAATTTCGCAAAAAAAACCCCAAATTCGTGTAATTAAACTACAAATCCCCAAATTATACTAAATATAAGAAGAAAATACGCACAATCTAATTAGAGATAACGATTGTATTCCGAGTTGATTTTGATGGTGTTTTATTTTCAATCATCTCAGGCGTTTGAAAATTTTCACAAACAAAAAAAAATTAAAACTTTACCTCAAAAAATAACGAGATTGAAGATGAGTATGACGATTTTGGAGATTCTTCTTCAATGGATGATGAGTAGTAGATGAGAGAATATTAATAAGTAAATGAATTAGGAAATAAGGAGTGAGAAGAGTGAGAAAGAATGAATGAGTAAATTGTGAGAAAAATGGTGGGAAGGGTGAGAAAATGAAGCAGTAATTAATTAGTATAGGAATGAATATGTGGGAAATTGCAAAGGGTGGGGAAAAAGAGACGTACAATTAATTTATTTATTTTTTTTGAAAAATTAATAAGATCTTTCAATCTCATCCATCCATTGCTTTTTGATCCAAGGATTAGAAATGAGACTTATGGACTTATATGGACATAGGAACCTTATATGATCCCTTCTATATATATATATATATAGAGAGAGAGAGAGAGGTAGGTTCAAATAAGGTCAACAACTTTTTTAAGTTCCTAAGTTCCAGTGTTAAAATTATACAAAAAGTGCTTAAAGTTACACGAGATGAGTGATAAAGTTGCACTTTATCACTTGAAGTGATAAAAGTGCTGAATGTTATAGTTACATATCAATTTTGAACAAATGCGACTTTAACGTATGTCATCTGTAACTTTAATATAGACTTAAAAAAATTGTTGACCTTATTTGAACCTACCTCTATATATATATATATATATATATATATATATATATATAGTGGAGTTCTTATGAGTCCCTCATAAGAATTGAGTCTCTAAGTCCTCATCTCATCCATTAATAGAGAGATGGATGGACGGACGAGATCCATCATTATATTAAAAAAAAAAGGGAGAAGATACTGATTCCATCAAAATAGGAAGGAATATATTTGAGTTATGTATCTTTCATACTGCCATTCATTCATTCATTCACTGCCATTCATTCATTCTCTCGTTCATCATTCTCTCATTCAACCACATTCATAATTCTCTCATTCAATCATTCATAACAAAAATCACATTCATCATTCTCTCATTCAACCATTGAAATTCTTCTTCACGCCGCTGCCGTTTACTTCCAATCAACACAATCAAGAACACATTCAATCATTCATCGTCTTCTTCGCGCTGCTATAACTAACGTTCGATCAATCCGGCTTAAAATTTTCATTCAATGGCGCATATGCAAATCGTAGAACACACAAACGGTGAGTATATGCTTTGTAATTTATACTGGAATCGTCATGGAAGTCATTAAGATGCTACTCAATTATTAGTTTTTACGTTTACAATATGAGAAACTGCATACGGTTAAATGTCTGATTCATCATATGAAATTTGCCCAAGCACAATATATTGAGTTATTGTAGTTCATATACTGCGTTACTTTAGTGTAGAGCATGTGTTACTTTAATGTCTACCATCTGTTACTTTATATGTCGTGTTACTTTAATACACTCAAGTCGTTACTTTAGTGCTTTTCATCTGTTATTAATGTGCATTGGAGTGTCCTAAGAATTTAGGAAACTGTCATATTAAAAAAAATAATAAAAAAAAAGATATTGTTTTCTATAATAATGGGATGTGATTGCCACGAAAATAGGAAACAATATCAAAGAGTAACACCATATAAAAAAGGAAAAAAAATAATGCTTCCTATAATCATGGACGTGATGACTTCAAAATAGGAAACAATATCAAAGAGTAAGATACTGCGTCATACTCTCATTTCTGATCATTATATGAATTTTTTGCACTAACTTATATCTGGTGTTATTTTAAAGAACATTATCTGTTACTTTAATTCACATTATCTGTTACTTTAATGTCTGACCTCTGTTACTTTATACCTGGTGTATAAGCATCCTCTGTTAATTTAATCCAATGTTACTTCAATGCACTTCATCTGTTACTTTAATTCTTGTTATCTGTTACTTTAATCCATATTTCAAGTTTTGATTTTTTTTCACCACGTTTATTGGCACTGTTATTGTTTTTCAGTAGACGCAAAAGCACATGAAGTGGGTGAGAGTTTCCTCCATACATAGGGCAGATCTTCAAAGATGTAGATGAGAAGAAGAAGAAGAAGAAGAAGAAGGAAACGTCATGTAAATCATCGTCTGACGATGAAGAAGAAGAAGAAGATGATGATGATGATGATGATGAAGAAGCACAATTCTGAGTAGGACAATATATTGTTAAAGTAACATTCATCATTCGTTAAAGTAACATACTGAATAAGTTACAGTAACACATTTTATGAGTTTGCTTGATTGATTTTCCAATATCTAGTCCTTAGAGTAACATCCTTTATTGGAGTAGAGTTAGAATAATACACATTATGCGTTAGAGTAACATACTTAATGAGTTACAGTAACACAGTTTTAATGAGTTACAGTAACACAATTTATGATTATAATTTGATTTCAAATATCAGTTCTTATCATTACAGGTGTGAAACATTGGAATTATAATGGAGTTTTATAATTTTTGTTTTGGAGTATCCTTAATAGAAACATACATTATTCTTTTGGTTGATTGAAAGTCCTGTTTTTGCAAAAGATTATTATGCAACGTAATAGATTTTATGAGTTAAAGTAACGGAGTTCATGAATTAGAGTAACACATTGTATGAGTTTGAGTATTAGTTTTTGTAAGAGAATATTATACAACGTAACAGATTTTATGAGTTAAAGTAACACAGTTCAAGAATTAAAGTAACACATTATATGAGTTAAAGTAACATAGTTTATGGATTATGGCAGTGACATAGTAACATACGTACAATGGCAGTAGGAAAATGATGATTTTTTTGGTGAAGATGAAAAAAACTTAATTTTGAAGAAACTTGTTGTGTGAGAGAAATAGGCAGCTAAAAGATTGATGAGAGAGAGAAGATTTGCATTGAGATAATTAAGGAGGAGAGAGAGAAATGATATATTTACCCAGATTTGTTAGTTATTTCCTTAATTATAAAAACAAATATTAACCATTAATTTATCATTAAATCAAGGGTTAAGATGAGGACTCACGGACTCAAATTTGATAAATCAAGCCTTTGTCGAGGCCATTTACATCGAGAATCCAAAATCCGGTTACCCGGAAATGACAACATGTCAAGCGACCCCCACAAAAACTAGTACTAATACGTCACATAATATAAATTAATACAACATAGTACTGAACGGCTGGGCTCTGCCGGTCCAACTTCTTTTTCCCCTTGTCATTCGGAAGTGCCTCTTCTGGTCTCTCACCATAGTCCTTCAAAATACAGGCTTCCACTTCTATTTTAGCCGAAGGCGAGCCTAGCCAATCCCACTTCTCCTCCTAACTCGCAATTTCAATATGGGTCTTGTCAGTCTTGGCCCGCTTAGATGAACTGACGACACTAGGATTAGTAACACTGTCTTTGGTCGAGCGCTTAGTGACATCAACTCGAGTTACCTCCTTATCCTTTAGCATCGCGGTTTTCCTAACATTCGACTTGCCCAGTCCTGGCGGATATCCATAAGCTCCGCGCCGGAAATGAGTAGGGTCTGTCGGTGGAACACTTTGCATAATAACGGGACGTGAAAACCTCTGTCTCCAAGACATTCCAAACTCCCTAAGAGAACTTTCCGTCCATGGAAGAGACTTAGAGGCATGTTCAGTAACCTCTGATACAGTTCGCTTCACACCCATTTGACTCGACAACTCGCTCGGATAAATATAAACCTGATCCCTTAAGGACAATATCTGCATAGTACGATCCGATGATGAAAACGGAAACCGAACTTTTCCACTAATATGTCACCACGGGATTATCCGCCTAAGCCCATTAGCCGGTAAGTAGGAACGCCATCCTTATTCAGTGTGACCATCGTTCCATGGTTTTGCCATCATGCGGCCCGTGAAACCTTTGTAGCTATAACCCTTGACAGACCATAGAGGATCAATCAAACTAAGCCTCTCTTGTAGCCAAACCTGCACAAACCGCGAAATAACGTCAGACTTTCGAGCTAAGGCAAGCTTCGAAAAAAGGAAATTAATACCCAACATACCTGCAAAATTATCCTCGAACCCCGAAACGAAGCACGATGTATCCGTGCACGACTGTCAAGACACGTGATGAGCTCACCTAGAATAAGCAAAGAGGGCGACCGCCCATGTTCCATCCCTATTACAGCATCCACAACCCAAGGACTACCCCAACCTTCATGCACCGACGCATCCTTAAAAAGATAATAGCATGCCACCGCAATATTAAGAGCCCGCTTAGAAGCCAAAGGCAAAATGTCACAATAATCTGTCCGTGAGAATGTTCTAATAAGCAACTTTAGGTCAAAACCACCCTTCCCAAAGAAAGCCTTGGCCTCTTTCAAAGGAATATCCAAAAAATGACGGAATCGTTCCACGAAAGTTTCATCTCCTAGGGGTATACAAGGTCGAACCAAACACCACCGACCTATAGCATCCAACTCCTCGAGAAGGGGACAAACCTTACCTCTCGGGAAAACAAAGACATGGCTCCTAACATCCCAAAAACTGGAGCATGCTAACAAAAAGTCATCTTGCACCCTAGCCTGCCTTAACGCGACAACCGTAGACAAACCATCACTTGGACAAACCTCGAGGTCACATTTCTTAAGACGACCCATCCATTCGGTTAGGAGGCTCCCAAAACCCGACATGACTCGAAATTATACGAACAAGCTATAAAGACACTATGGGTAATCTAGTATGTCTAAAACGAATACCCATAACCCGCATATATAGCCCTAATCTCACAACAATTAGGAAATTACGGAAAGTTTCCATAATCAAGAATGGACCGCCTGAGCCCAAGCACCCTAGGATTGGGCCGCCCGAACCCAGCGACCCAAATTCAATCCGCCCAGGCCCAAGCGTCGAGGACCTGGGCCATTAACCCTCCAAGCACCCGAATTCCATACAGGCAGCCATGCCTTACCTCAACAGTCATCACTTGACGACCCAGAACGTCAGGAACGACCTCCTGAAGTCACTAAACCTCTTTCCCAAAAGCCGAAATGCTCGCGCAAGAATAACAGGTCCACACGAACGACACATTTCGCCCCTCGGATACACCAGACTTAGACATTTTTTTATTTTCCTTTTAGGGGGATAAGCTACCCCACCTAGGCGTGTTGTAGCCTTGAATGGCATCGTCAATTCGTGTCTCTAGCCCAGTACGGCACTATCATTAAAGTATAAAAAAAAGTGGTCTACTTTTTTTTTCTTTTCCTGTCTCATTTAAATTATTAATGTCGAGACGATTACACTTGTCTCCCAGCACTGAACACCTACTTGGTCGAAACGCTTCAGCTACAAAGCATTTATTACATTTTTGCACGTCTCGAGTCAAACATTTTAATCGACGTACTACTTGATCCAACTCCCGGCTCAAACTCACGCATTTCAAAAATTCTGACAAACTAACGCATTTCGAAAATCCCAAAAATCATTTTCGTACTCTCGTGCGATTCTAACGCAACTAAAACATCCTGAACTACGACGAAATCACAAACAAACCAAACTTGAAGTGATTACTTGTCACCGAAGTCAACATTTCAAAAGCAAAAGCAAAACGCAAGACTAACAAATCGATCAAAATACTAAAAATCTAAAATATACAAATTATAAAATCCAAACACAAACCAAGTATACAAACTAAGGAGGACCTCTAGAGGCTGGGCCTACGGCCAACACGTACGCACTGATGTCATCGTCTAGATCTAAATCGTCCAGATCCAGGAGAGGGGACTCAGTACCGTCCATACCCGACAACATATCTAGAGTAGCTATCTCGAGAACTCCTTCAACGTCCTCGGTAGCGCTCGTGGCATGACTCTCAACCTCAGCCTCATATATCGGCCTCAACCTCTATCTCCACCTCAGCTCCTAGCCTAGCCTCACCCTGTGCCGAGGTCTCGCCCTGAGTCCGAGCAAACCGCTCCTTAAGCTGGGCAATCTCGTCATCTCGGGACCGCAAGAGTTTCAGCAGCTTAGCCTCTTCCGTCTCGAGCTTGGTCACTCAAGTCGCAAACTGCCTCACCATATCCGGAGTATCCAACAAATATACTTATACTTCAGAAAAAGCACAACCAACCTAGAGAACCAATCCTAGAAAACGTATACTCACCGATCGAGGTCCCGAAGTATCACGGGATAAGACAGCAGCCGCCCTTGACGCATAGGCCCGGAAGAAGTTGGTAGTCTGCCACAACCGCTGATGGGAGATTGATGAAACCTGAAAGACAAAACCAAACAAATTAGTCAAACAAAACCTAACTCTTAGAGCCAAGTTCAAGGCGAAACACGAAACTTACCCGATATACCCGGTCAGGCCACTCCATCCCAGCCTCCATTTCCTCAGAAAAACATGGGGGAAGAGGTTCTGTAAAGGCTACCCCAGCCGCATCGACCCTGAGCAGCGTCAAGGGGAAGTCTAGGGGCTGAACAGCATCAGCCGGATCGGCCAGCTGAAGGAAAAGCGAACCGTTCAAAATACAGATAATAAAACTCAAGACCAGGCACTCACCACGAGGCGGTGGCAAGCTAGCCGCTAGCAGGCGTGAGACAGATGGGAGGCACCAGGCACCAGTAGTGCATCACCTCCTTCTCCGTCCCTACCCTCGCGGACCTCTACGGCGGTCGGTGGTCTAAACATGGTCCGGGAAGGATCAACTGGCACCCTAAAATCATCATATAAACATTGACGCGCCAACCGTTCGCCCAGATACCACACCGGGCAAAACAACGTAGGAAGGAGCATTCTCCTGTAGCTTCTGGGCCTCAATTCCGCCCCCACATACTCGGGCAAACCCTCGTAGTCGGCCCAAGGACGGGCCACAAATTACATAAACAAAACTAACACTTCAAGAATCCTAAACCTTGGGGGCTACTAAGTAAAACAAACCGTAAGAAGGAAACTTACATCTTTGATGTGCGGCTGGTTCACCAGCACATTCTCCGACGAGTAGTGACTCGTCGAGCTCATGGCCTGAGCCAACCTCCACTGAATCCCCGCCGGAAACCTAACCAAACGTGAACGCACCGTCTTAGGTGCCAATCAAGGGAAGTAGGAGTAGATCCAAGCCTGCAAAAAACCCAAAAACATCAAAACCCAACTAAACTAATTAAGCATGTAACACCCCTAATTTTATAAATTAAATTAAATTAAAATTATGTTCGTAATTTTATTTTTACGATTTAACTCGTAATTTTTAAAATTATTATAAAACGAGTTTATCGTTTAATCGTTTCAAACTCCTAAAGTTCTATTTGTCTCAGAAACTCTTCTCATATTTAAAACATATTTTTATTTTTGTCTCGAATTATTTTATACATTTAATTTAATTCTTATCAAAAGTCTATTTCGACGATTTAAATTCTAAATTCTTTTCATCTATTTATATTTAAGCTCGAATTTCTATTTTCGGCTCGAAGCTCATTTATTTTAAGTTTCGTCAAAAACATTTATTTCCTTTCCTCGAGAAATCAATTTATTTCACTTTATCGAAAATTTATTATTTATCGGGAGATACTTTTTCAACGTCTAATTATTTATTTCTATAAACTTCGTTTCCGTCTCGAATATTTGTTTACTCATTTTTGTTAGACGGTCCAATTATTTATTAATTGTATTGACTCAATTTTAATTCGATTTCGTGGGTCGATCAACTTATCGTTACGGAATTCGTCTCCTACCTGATTCATTTATTTAATCCGTATACAATGTATACTTGTTGTCTCGGAATTGGAACACTTTGTTTGGTGAGTTGCATTCAACCCCACCTAATTACGTACAACTTTCCTTTTCCCATTTATTTTTGTTTTTATCATATTCATCCCCCTTGCCTTCCTCCACCGTTTCAGCACTCTTTCCCTTTATTTCAACGCACCTCTTCCCTCTCCTTGTTTTTATCTCCACCTCTTCATTTCTTCTTCTTCTTCTCCTTTTTCGTTCGTTGCTTTTGCTGCTGCTGCATTTCCTCCGAAGTGTCTCATATTGTTGCTGCTTGTGCGTCTTCTGTTGCGTTTTTTGCTCCCTATGGCAGTAAAGGTAGCCTCTCTCTCTTCTCCTTTTCTTCTTTTCCCCTTCTTCGTTCTGTTCTGTGCTGCTGCGTTTTCTGTACTATTGCTGCCGCTGCGTTCGTTTGTTTCGCTGCTGTTTGTTGTTGTCACAATTGATGTCCTCGTTCTTATTCTTCTTCCTTCTTCGATGTTTTCTTTCTGGTGTTGCGTTCTGCTGGTTGGTTCCTTCTCTGTTTACGCTCGTTTTTGGTCTCGGTAAAGTCATCGTTTGCTGTCCTCTGTTCCTGGTTTGGGATCTGATTCTCTGATGTCACGTTTGCTGTCGTTGTCACTGTTTTGACGCTGCTGTTGGGCGTGGTTTATTACTCCGTTTCGGTCCTTCGTGTGTCGTGTTGGTGGGAGTGTGTCTGCAGTTATAGGAGTGTCGTTGCTTTTCCCGTTTTCGTGTTTGCCATCGTTTGGATGTTATTATTGTTCGAACTACTGTTGTTCTCTGGTAGCTGTTGTTTCTGTCGTTGTCGTTTCAGTGTTGCTCCTTCTTTCTTCTTCCTTCTTCGTTTTCTTCTTTTATTGTTGCTGCTGTTTCGTGCTCTGCTACTGTTGTTTCTCACGTTTATTTTGCTGCAGTTTCCCTAGCGTACACCATTATTGATGTTGAAATGTTAGTCGTTTTATTCGTTTGATATCGGAGAGGAACTGTTCGTCGTAGTCGTTTTGTTTTGTTGATGTTCGCCGTGTTATGTCACACTTTTACTCGTTTGCTACTCCTTCGTTTTTGTTGTCGCTGCTACTGTCATCACGTTGCTGCTATTGTTGTTTCTCGTGGCTGCTGTTCGTACGCTATTCGTACCCATCTTCTACTCGTTCCTCCCCTCTGTTTGTGTCGTCCATATGATACTTCTATCAAATTCCTCACAAAGTGTTCCTTCTTTTACTTGGTTTCCCTTAAACTTATATTCCGCAGAATTCCCAATGTTCCTCCTCCGTTCTCATATTAAACGCTCCGTTCATCTTCGAGTTTTCTTGGATTTTGCGAAGGCGCAACTGAGGACAAGTACTTGATCGTTTTGGATTTTCGACTCAAGATAACTTTAGGACGTTACTCGATTTTATATCGTATATTTGAGTAGTAGTATGTAGTAAGTATTTTAACTTCGATTTTCTAATTTTTTAGCTATTTATTTTTTGCTAAAAATATTATTTTATAAATCGTGTGCTTTATAAATATTTTACGACTTTCGATATCGTTTTATAAATCGTTGGTGATTTTATTATTTATGATCGTTATGATATTTTATTGGTTATCGTGACATTAGTAACTAAATAATATCGATTTCATATTTTCTTCATATTTCGTTAATTTATAATTTTAACTCAAAATTGTATTTTTTATATTATAATCCAGATTTGTATACTTATTTTAATAAATTAATTTTCGTTTTATGATTTATACTAATAAACTAGAAGATAGTCGTTTTGTTTGTGATGGGGGTCGGTTACCTATCATGGGCCGCCTGCCAAACAGGCCCCGAGGCGGCCAAGTCCCAAAAGGGGGAAAAGGGCTGTCAAGAAGCTTTTTCCCATCTATCACTGGGATCTCCAAGGGCGGCCCCAATTTCTCGAGCCGCCCGCCAAACAGAGCAAACCAGGCCTGCCGCCTGCTTCCAGGGCGTTCCCGCCTGAACAGAACCGAAGGAGAACCGAGGACCCATCCGTCATTTTGCCTAAGGTAAGGGGAGATGGGTGGACAAGGTGAGTCCACGTGTCGCGCCAGCATCCACCCATTTCCCTCTTCTTCTTTCTCTTTTCCTCTCTCTTGTGGGAAAGTATAAATACTTACCCATTTCCCACATAAGGGGGGTTGGATTTTCTCTCTCTAGACTCTTACTCTTAAAAACGCCACCTAGTTCCTCACGAGCTAGGTTCGTAAAAGGCACTTCACGGACTGACTTAGGCATCGGAGAGGGTTTCCTCGGACAACCTCCGAGGCCCTGTGCGTTTATTTGTGCAGGGAGCAGGCCATTTTCCGCCGGGAAAGTCCGACTCTAAGAGTGAGAGAAAAGGGAGATCAAGGGAATCAAGCAATTAATCGTTCATCCTCAATTCAATTACACTACCCGGATTCTAGGCCGGGTAAATTGTTTCCGTAACCGGAACAATTTGGCGCCGTCTGTGGGGAACTTACGGTTGTGCTCACGAGTTACCCACTAAAATCAACCACTCATAACCACAAAGTTAAACACAATCATGCCAGAAATCGTCGATGACAGTGCAGGAGCGGGTCCAACGGTCCCTCCGGTGACCCCCCTGTACGGAATGCCGCTGTTGGAGAGGGTCCCTCCTTCCACAATCCTCGGGGTAGAGGGAACCAATCCCCTCGGTAGATCTAACACTGCTATGACACCTGAGCTGGGGGCACACCCTGGACGTGCTCTCAATTTGACCCCAGCTCAGATGGCACAGGCAGCCGCGTTCTTCTCTGCGATGCTGGATCAGGAATTCACACCTGAGGATCTGGTGGGCAGGGTCGCATCGGCTCCTAGGCAGCCGTCCCCGGTCAGCAGGGACGAGGCCGGGGGCACGAGGCGGACCGCCGCCAGAAACGCTCAGAGAAAAGCGAGAAGAACAACCCAAGTGTACACGCATGTGCAGAGGCGTATTACCACCGACAAACCAGACTCACCTACCCACCAGGCGGTCTCTATCCACACGACAGAATCGGCGTCTGGAGGGCAGGGAGGCTTATCTCAAGGATTACAGGAGCGCATGAGGCCCAGGGAGCCTGTGTCAAAACGCCTAGGAGAAAGGCCAGGTGGAGTTTTCTCCAGGCTAACACCTGCGGCCAGGGAACAGTCAGCCCCCGGCTTATCCCAAAGCCTGCAATCCAGACTCAACCGAGGACAACCGCTCGAGTCCAGGTACCATCAGGGTGAAAGCCTCTGCCACTCCCGGAGGAAGAGGCCCAGGCAGGCCTCCTCGGGAACAGAGGATGAGGCAGCTAGCAGACCGCCACCGAAGCACCGCTCCCCCAGTACGAGGAAACCGACCCATAAACAATGGGAATCCCACGGTAACCAGTCTGGGGAAAGCAGGTCACGACTGGTAGGCAGGCCTACGAAAACCCCATTACACCCTAAGGTACAAGAGTACCCCATTCCAAAAATCAAAATGCCCACCATTAAATTTGACGGGACAACAGACCCTGAAGATCACCTGGCGGCCTTTGAGAGCCACATGGGCATGTACGACGTAGATGATGCCATCTGGTGCAAAGTCTTCCCTACCACCCTGGTGGGACTTGCGCAGGGGTGGTTCAGAGACCTCCGCCAGGGCTCAATCAGGTTCTTCATAGAGTTGGCTGAAATTTTCCTTGAACAGTATGCCGGAAATAAGAGAAGACGCCTCACCCGTTTCGATCTCATGACCCTGAAACAGAAAAAGGGTGAGAGTGTAAGAGAGTACATGAGAAGGTTCGATTTATCCTACCAGCAGGTTAGGGAGATCGACGATTCCACCGCCGCCTACGCCCTGACAATCTCCCTACTTCCGGGGGAAATGAAAAACCAGATGATCAGGGCCCAGCCAGAAACCCTGGCCATGGCCAGGAAGATTGCTGAAGGGTTCATTCTGCAGGAGGAGTTCCACGGCCTGACGGACACCCCTGCAGGCCAGACAAAGCCTCAAGGGGGACCGCAGGGTGGAAGGGGCAGAGGTGAACCAGGAAAGCAAAAAGAAGAGGGAGACACTCCCAAGAAGGAACGCCCAGTCTACCAACCCAGGTTCGATAGTTACACCGCTTTGAACAAATCCAGGGCGGAAATCTTCGAACTGGAAAAAGAAACTGCCAAATGGAACCGTCCAAGCAAACCTCGCAGCCCGAAAGGCGATCCAAAGAAATTCTGCACTTTCCACGACTGTATTGGCCACACCACCGAAGAGTGCCGTCACCTGAAGGATGAAATTGAGAAATTAATCAGGAACGGATGGTTGGCCAACTACGCAGCTAAAAACAAGTCTCAGAAGGAGGCATCTGAAAAACCCGAGGGGTCAGTGCAAAACCGGATGGTAATTCACGTGATTTCAGGAGGCACTGAGGGCCATCTCAGTCGAAGAGGTCAAAAAAGGCAAATGCGCGAGCTAAGAAACCAGATCTGCTACGCTGAGAAAGAAGGGAGCCCCAAGGGAGTGACACTAAGTATCACCCCTGATGATGCAGGACGGGTGATATATCCGCACAGTGATCCTCTGGTGCTGTCCCTGGAAATCAGCAACCATATTGTACGAAGATGTATGGTAGACACGGGCGCATATACAAATCTTTTATACAAGGATGCTTTCGAGAAAATGGGCCTGGAAAAAAGGCACCTACGGCCTGCTCCCGGATCCCTGTACGGATTCAGTGGGGCCGGCATATTGCCCATGGGCGTCATCGACTTGCCTGTAACCTTCGGGGAAGGTTCCGCAGCCAGGAATGTCAGGGCAACCTTTGTTGTTGTGGACGCAAGGTCTGCCTACAACGCCCTGATTGGCAGGGCCACGCTGGATGAAATCGAGGCCGCAATCTCCATCAGAGCTCTCACCATTGCGTATGTCACAGACTTCGGGCTGGAAGGAAAGATACGTGGGGACCAGGAGTCAGCCAGACAATGCTACTCCGTGGCCCTACAAGAGCACGAGAGGGACAGAAAAGGAAAAAGAAAAGCTGACAGTTCCCCCTGCAGGGAAGGCGAAGTCCCAGTCGAGCACCCGACGCCCGACCGCCTGGAACCAGGAGGCGAAAGCATGCTGGTGGACTTGGAACCAGGAAGACAGGTCCTGGTAGGAACAGGTTTGGAGGAGTCCTACCAGGCCGAACTGGTCAAACTTCTGAGAGAGAACAAAGACGTGTTTGCCTATTCTGCAGACGAGATGCCCGGCGTTGATCCCTCATGCATCGTTCACAAGCTGAACGTAAGCATGGATGCTCGCCCTGTAAAACAAAAGAAACGAAACATGTCTGCAGAAAAAGACGCAGCAATCAAGGAAGAAATCGACAAACTCTTGAAGGCAGACTTCATTGAAGTCTGCGACTACCCAGAATGGCTGGCAAATGTTGTCATGGTCAAAAAGTCGTCTGGAGCATGGAGGATGTGCGTCGACTTCACGAACCTGAACAAAGCCTGCCCGAAAGACTGTTATCCGCTCCCTCGAATCGATCAGTTGGTAGACGCCACCAGTGGCTACACCATGCTAAGCTTCTTAGACGCCTTTTCAGGCTACCACCAAGTGTACTTGTGGCAGCCGGACAGGGTAAAGTGTGCGTTCATCACTAGTTCGGGCACTTACATGTATAAGATGATGCCCTTCGGGCTCAAAAATGCGGGAGCTACGTACCAGCGTCTGGTTGACAAAGTGTTTGAAAAACAAAAAGGCAGAAACATTGAGGCTTACGTTGATGATGCCATCGTAAAAAGCAGGGAAGACAGGGAGCACCTGACAGACTTGCAGGAAACCTTCAGTTCTCTGCGCGCTTATAAAATGAAACTAAATCCGAAAAAGTGCACATTTGGAGTACGCTCCGGAAAATTCCTAGGGTTCTTGGTCAGTTCTCGGGGTATAGATGCCAACCCTGAAAAAATTCAGGCAGTTTTAGACCTCCCGGAGCCCAAGACCATCAGGGACATCCAGCGCCTGACGGGACGAATGGCCGCCTTGGCACGATTCATAGCCCGATCAGCAGACAGAGCTACTCCTTTTTTCAAAATTCTGAAAGGAAACAAACAGTTCAAATGGGAAGGCGAGCAAAAAGAGGCCTTCGAACAACTAAAGGACCACCTCAAGAGGCTCCCTACCTTGGCAAGACCAGTAGCAGGAGAAAAACTTTTCCTCTACATTGCAGTAACTGATATAACTGTCAGTGCGGTCATCCTACGGGAAGAGGCAGGCACCCAGCAACCTATATACTTTGTGAGTCATGCGCTGGGGGCAGCTGAGAAGAATTATCCGATGGTGGAAAAAGCCGCCTACGCGGTCATAATTGCAGCCAGGAAGCTTTGACCTTATTTTGACGCACACCCAGTCATAGTCCTCACCGACCGGCCCATGGAAAAGGTATTGGAAAAATTCGAAAAATCGGGAAGATTGTTGAAATGGGCAATTGAGCTGAGTGGGCTAGGTATATCTTACCAGCCGAGAACAGCCATCAAAGCCCAAGCTCTGGCAGACTTTTTGGCTGAGTGCTCCCATTCGGGGGAAGAGGAAGCTCCCGCCCAAGAGTGGCTCGTATACACTGATGGGTCCTCAACGGCCAACGGCGCAGGCGCAGGCGTCGTATTAACCAGTCCAGAAGGGACCGACTTTGAGCATGCTCTCAGATTCGTTTTCCCAGCATCAAACAATGAAGCAGAGTATGAAGCAGTACTCGCAGGTGTCAGGCTGGCTAAAGCCGCAGGGGCGGAACGAATTGTTTTAGCAACAGACTCCCAGCTCATCGCCAACCAAATCAATGGAGAATACGAGGCAAGAGACCAGGCAATGGCCACATACCTAGAGATGGTAAAGGGAGAATTGTCCGGCCTGAAATCATATGAGGTCAAACAAATTCCCCGATCCCAGAACAACAGAGCAGATGCCCTGTCGAAACTAGCAAGCTCCAATCTGCAGGACATCCGAAGATCAGTATGGGTCGACGTTTTACACGAGAAGTCAACTGATCCCCGACAAACGATTAATGCCGTGGAAGAGGAGCTGGAAAGCTGGATGACCCCTTTCATCCAGTACAAGAGGCACGGTATCTTACCGTCAGACACGTTACAAAAAAGAAAGGTACAGGCTAGAGCGGCCTGGTTCATATTCATTAACGGAGAACTCTACAAAAAATCTTTTACTTATCCCCTGCTTAAATGCCTACGTGCTGATCAGGCTGCTGAGGTATTGGATGATATCCACTCAGGGATTTGTGGGCATCACATTGGCGGAAGGTCGCTGGCCCACAAGGCCCTCAGGGCAGGCTACTACTGGCCTACCATGCTGGCAGATGCCAAGAGCCTGACCCAGAAATGCAGAAAATGTCAACTTTTTGCCCCATCGATCCATGCCCCAGCTCAGGAGCTCAGGCCAATCCTATCTCCCATCCCTTTTGCTCAATGGGGGATGGACATCCTAGGACCCTTCACGGTAGCCACGGGGGGCAGAAAATTCTTAATTGTCGCCATAGACTACTTCACCAAATGGGTGGAGGCTGAAGCTGTGCCTAACATCACTGAGCCGGCAGTCAGAAAGGTAATCTGGCGAAATGTCATCACCCGGTTCGGTGTACCGAAAATGCTGGTATTTGACCACGGAAGGCAGTTCGATAATGATCCACTAAGAAACTGGCTGGAAAGCCACAACATCTTGGTCGCCTACTCAGCCGTCTGCCATCCTCAAACCAATGGACAGGCGGAAGCAGCCAACAAACAAATTCTGAACGGCTTGAAGAAAATGGTGGATGACTGCAAAGGCAGGTGGGCTGATGAACTCCCCAGTATCCTCTGGTCCATCCGAACTACCAGAAAGGAGTCAACAGGCCAGACCCCATTTGGCCTAGTATATGGAGCAGAGGCTTTATTGCCAATTGAAACAAGGATTCCCTCTCTACGTTCCCTGCAGTACAACCAGGCTGAGAATGAAGCCGCAATGGTTGAAGCCCTGGACCTGGTAAATGAGCTAAGAGAGGAAGCCAGTACCAATATCGCTGCCTACCAGCAGCGAATGAGGAAAGCTTTCAATAGCAAAGTCCGACAGAGGAGCTTCCAGGTGGGCGAATTAGTTCTGAGAAAAACACAGGCGATTGGAAAGTCAAGAGAGCATGGGAAGCTAAGTGCCAATTGGGAAGGCCCATACCAAATAACTCAGGTTCTGAGTCCAGGCACGTACAAGATAGCCAACCTGGAGGGACAAGAGTTAGGCGCTCATTGGAATGCAGATACACTAAAGAAATATTACGTCTAAGCAAAAGTGCAGGCAATTTTTACTTTTATTAGAGTGAAAAGGCGGAGGACGATCAGAAATGTCGACGGCTCCGACCACCCCTATATCAAGAAGAAAATTTTAAAAGAAATGAGAAAATGCAGATTTATACTCGTTGCTTGTTCACACTCGCGTCTTTCACACACAAACGAGCAGGGGGCAATAGGGGGAGGCCCCCCTGTTGCCAAAGTTGGAAAAAGTGAACCCCCCAACGCAAACCAAAAGCCACCCTGCTTACCTCTGGGCAGGTAGGGGCAGGCCCCCCAACCTTGTATAAAAAACGCAAAAAGCTACCCTGCCTACCTCTGGGCAGGCAGGGGGCATGCCCCCTGGACTTTGAACGAAAAGCCAGGAGCAGGCCATACCAACAAGGACTGGGGGCAGGCCCCCCAACCTTGTATAAAAAACGCAAAAAGCTACCCTGCCTACCTCTGGGCAGGCAGGGGGCAGGCCCCCTGGACTTTGAACGAAAAGCCAGGAGCAGGCCATACCAACAAGGACTGGGGGCAGGCCCCCCAACCTTGTATAAAAAACACAAAAGCTACCCTGCCTACCTCTGGGCAGGCAGGGGGCAGGCCCCCTGGACTTTGAACGAAAAGCCAGGAGCAGGCCATACCGACAAGGACTGGGGGCAGGCCCCCCAACCTTGTATAAAAAACGCAAAAAGCTACCCTGCCTACCTCTGGGCAGGCAGGGGGCAGGCCCCCTGGACTTTGAACGAAAAGCCAGGAGCAGGCCATACCAACAAGGACTGGGGGCGGGCCCCCCAACCTTGTACAAAAAACGCTGAGGAATCTCCCTCCCTACCCCTAGGCGGGCGGGGGGCAGGCTCCCTGGACTTTAAACAAAAACCAGGGACAGGCCAAGCAAACAAAAACCCTCCTACCTACAGGCGGGTAGGTTGCAAATCAAACTCATGAAGAATCAAAATACACAAGCAAACTGAAAGTTCACATATAAAAGAAAAAGTAGCGTCGAGGAAACACAAGACAAGTTTTCAAGTTTTCAAGACAAATAGTTACAACCAAGAGTACGGCAGCCGGCCACCAAAGGGCTCGGCGCGCAAAGAAGTAAGGAAATTAAAGCGTTGGCACAGGCGCAGCAGGGGACGAGCAAGAGCCCTCTGAGGAAGACTGCCCTCCATGTTAGGCAGGGGGAGCGTCTGGGCCGGAAGCCTCTCCCTCAGACAGCCTACGCATTTGAGCTTCATCCTTAGCTGTATAAAGGGCCCGGAAAGCATCTTCGTCAAAATCCGGGAACATCTCCCTGACAGCTTCCATCACAACCTTCAGGCAGGAGTTAGCACCGTTAACGAATCCCGCCGACACCGCCACTTCCACCTCCTGGAGAATCTCATCCCTCTCTTTCTCCCAGTCTTTGGTCTTCATCGCCAGATCCTCGGTCTTCGCCGCCAGATCGCCAAGGGCCGTCTGCAGATCAGAGTCTGCCTTAGAAAGGCGCTCACCAAGGTCAACAACGCTCTTCTTAGCATGATCCAGTTCAGCCAAAGCTTTTCTGGCCCGCTCCAATTCAGCAAAGGCCTGCTGCGCTCTCTTGGACTCCTCCCCCAGGCGAGACACCTCCCGGGTAGCTTTCTCGCTCTCAGACTTCCAGTGGATAACCCGACCCCTGGCCTCTTCTAGCTCAATCTCCTTTTTCGCCAGCTGATCCTTCAGGCTGGCAATGAGAGCAACGTCCCTCTCCACTGCAGAAAGGCGGTCTGGGTTGGCTAGTTCCTCGTCACTCAGGCGACCAAGGGCAGCCAGCTCCGCGGAAGCCTGCATAATTCGGGCGGTGCGCTTAATATACTGGGTCACTTGACTGGCAGCAGACTTGACGGTCTTGAGAAGATGGTCAGTTAAAACCGCCCCTGAGTCGGAGAGTAGGGCAGAGATATCCTGGCTGTCACCCGCATTGTAGTGGAACTCAACGTTCTCCTCAGATAAAAGGGTGGCGGGAATCTCCGGAGCAAAACGCTTGGGTTCGGGCGTGACAGTCTCCAAATCCACCACCTGGTCAACGTTAGGGGCCTCCCGACTCCTCTTTCTGGTCAATGCTCGGGGGGTACTCTCCCCAGTCTCCTCGAAACCTGCGGCCCGCGGCTGCGAGGGAATCTGAATCCCTGCTGAAAGGCCCTCTTGCCTGCCAACGGGCGAAGGAGTAGCCTCAAAAGCAATCGCCCTCGCAGCTGGCGAGGGGGTAGCCTCAGAAACCGCCGTCTTGGCAGGCGTAACTCGAGGAGGAGGGGGAAGCCTTGGCCTACTGAATGACAGGCCCTTCAAATGCTTCATCAGGTTTTTCTCGCCTCTCCTAAAACCAGGGGGAAGAGAAGGGCGACTCTGGATGACAGTGAGGTTCTCGTCCAGGCCCAGGCGTCTCACCTCTCCTTTCCTCCAGACGAAAGTGGCAAGAGCTGCAAAACAAACAGGCCGTTAAGGCATTTCCTAAATACACGAGAGTTAGAAGGAATCACCAGCACTCCTGAACTACCTTTATCCAGACCCGTATTAATGCCCAGCCGGGTCAAATAATTGTCAGTCGCTAAAAGCTCCGCATGAGGGAGCCACAAGGTGGGGCCGTACACCCCGTACTTGTTGGTATGGCCTGCAAAGTAGGCCGTCAACTCTTTCTCCTTCTCACTTAGCTTAACCTCCAAGGCCTTCCCACCCACGCCAGGGTGGTACTCCTCAGGGGTCTCCATCCTAGTGTGGACGTGATTCCTGAAGTGACGAGGAATCCTCCACCCATGGGTGTTGTGTACGTAAATGAAGTTGTTCTTCCAATCCCTCAAGCTGTCCATACCAGGCCACACCAAACAATGTCCCTTCTGCCTCAAAAGGGACCAGTAACCAGGGGAGCCCGTACTCCCAGATGAAACCATCTGCAGACCCACCATGAACCGCAGGGCGTCGATGGAAGGCTCCATGCGGTGAAAAAGGCAGGTCCAGACATATGAAATCAACGCCCTGACAGCTGTGGCTGTCAGCTGGGCGACGGCGACGTTCATGCGCCTGAAGATCTCCTCTAAGACAGGATGGAGGGGAAAGCGAAGGCCAAACTCTAAACATTTATGAAAGACCGCTATACACCCATCCGGGGGGTTGCATACGGTATCCTTTTCGCCGGGGACAACAACTGTGTACCCCTCCCCAAAGTTATACAGCCGCTCAATCACGACGGCGGCGTTCTTAGCAAGGATTACATCCCGATTTTTCGGGTCAGGAAACGTGCTCAGAGGGATACGGTACTTAGCCTTGTCCAGATAATAAACCCTCCCCTTCTCCCGACGAACGAGGGGGCCGGAAGTTCGGGAAGGGTCAACCTCCAGCGCCTCGTCGTCCGAATCAATAGCGTCGAACGAAGGAGGATCAGGAGAATTACCGCCCCCACTATCAGCCGAGTGTTCCTCCTCAAAACCAACCTCCCTAGAGGAGGAGGCAAAGTCCACCCCTTCCCCCCTCCTTGATGGGTCGGTAAAGGGCAAAATCCTTTCACGGGTTCCCGACATGATTACTCTAAGAAAGGAAAAGATGCAGAAAAAAGAAAACCGAAGAAAGAAAGAAGCGGAGGATGGAAATCTGACCTAAGGATCGCCCGACAGCACGCCACAAGCCCAAAGAGGGAGTTTCAGGGAAATGGGAGTGCAAGGAGGAAGTGATCCGTCAATACCCGAAGGTTTTTGGCGAAAAGAAGAGAGTGAAAGGATATCGAAAGAAAAGAGAGATTCGAAAAGAAGAAGGTGATGGACAATGAATCACTTTTATAGAGGGAGGCATGCCAAGAGTCACTCAGCCCACTGGAATTCGCCCAGGGACAGCTGTCCACGTGTCACCCCTGGGGAGGCCTGCCCTAGGCAACTTCCCAAGAAAAAGCCTTGGGAGGACCAAAAGGTGTCAGCAGGCTGATCACTCTATGACGTCCCCCCCGAAGTGACTTCAAAAAAAAAAAAAAAAAAAAAAAAAAAAACGCAAAATATTCATTTCATTGAAAACCCCGCAAGGGAAAGATACATCGCAGGACGAGCATAAAAGAAAATTACATAAGGCTTGAAAAAATTCCAGCCTGACAGAAGTTAAAAGGCCCTGCCACGCAGGCCTAGTCGTCCCCCAAATCCGGGGAATAATCTCCAGGACTGCCCGGACTCCCGAGAGACGAACCCCAGTCCCAGCTTGGGGAACCCTGAAAGGGGTCACTTGAAGCACCATCATCATCTCTGTCGCTCAAGCAGCCGAGACCTTCACTGTCGCCAGAATCATGACTGCTGTCTTCCCAATCCCTTCCAAAAGGGACAGCACGGGACTCATCGCAAGTGCGACAGCCTGTCTTCTTTACAGGCGAAGAAGGGCCCGACTCCAAGGAAGAATCGGTCCAGAGTTGGGGCCGAATTGTTCAGGGTGCAGCCATGGAAAACATTCATGGCACCCCCTATCATAACAGCCCCCCCCCCCCCCCCCCCCTTGGGAGCAACGCCTGAACCTAGGCGCAGCAGGTGGAGGGGACCTCCTAGGGCGTTTGCCCATCCTGATAAAGGCCTTCTGACCCCTCCGTCGAAGGCGAAGCTGAGAGCAGCGACTCCGGCGAACAGCTAAATAAGCCGTCCGCGCATACCTGAGCCTCCAAAACCCCCTGAAGATGAAGGAAACAGGTTTGACTCCACGGTGAACCACACTTTTCTTGATCCAAGCCATGTTTAAAATGAGGAAAACGGAAAGATTGAAGGTGGAATGAAGCACAAATGATCAAGAGAACCAAAGGTTTTATACCTAGGAAAATCCCGCATTAATGGTGTCCCAACCGTCTCTGCAAGGGAGAGGGCCAATCAGCGGAGCGGCACGCTGCCCAAAAATTCTTTATGCAAAGGGGGGTAATCATAACGAAAGACGTTTGAACTCCCTGAGTGCTCAGAGAAGTTAAAGCATGTTCCCTCGGGAACATGCGACGCATTAAATGCAAAGTGCCCAAAGAAGCAACCTCCCGCTGTCCCGGGACAAGACGTCGCCTGCCGAGCTGGAACCCCGTTCCTCCTCAGCCGGCGAGGGCCAATTGATGGGGGTCGGTTACCTGTCATGGGCCGCCTGCCAAACAGGCCCCGAGGCGGCCAAGTCCCAAAAGGGGGAAAAGGGCTGTCAAGAAGCTTTTTCCCATCTATCACTGGGATCTCCAAGGGCGGCCCCAATTTCTCGAGCCGCCCGCCAAACAGAGCAAACCAGGCCTGCCGCCTGCTTCCAGGGCGTTCCCGCCTGAACAGAACCGAAGGAGAACCGAGGACCCATCCGTCATTTTGCCTAAGGTAAGGGGAGATGAGTGGACAAGGTGAGTCCACGTGTCGCGCCAGCATCCACCCATTTCCCTCTTCTTCTTTCTCTTTTCCTCTCTCTTGTGGGAAAGTATAAATACTTACCCATTTCCCACATAAGGGGGGTTGGATTTTCTCTCTCTAGACTCTTACTCTTAAAAACGCCACCTAGTTCCTCACGAGCTAGGTTCGTAAAAGGCACTTCACGGACTGACTTAGGCATCGGAGAGGGTTTCCTCGGACAACCTCCGAGGCCCTGTGCGTTTATTTGTGCAGGGAGCAGGCCATTTTCCGCCGGGAAAGTCCGACTCTAAGAGTGAGAGAAAAGGGAGATCAAGGGAATCAAGCAATTAATCGTTCATCCTCAATTCAATTACACTACCCGGATTCTAGGCCGGGTAAATTGTTTCCGTAACCGGAACAGTTTGAAATACATTTTTTAGTCCAGACTATTTTCTCTAATAATTTCTTATTAGTTTACAATTGACTTTTTATAGTAAAATCCGTATTATTTATTAATAAAAACTATTTGTTAAAAATAATTTGAAATCTTTGTAAATTCATTTCATTTATAAAACTCGTTGACTCAATTAATTTTAATATCATTTTCGTAAAACATCTATTTTCTAAAATCTATAGTTTTAACTCAATTTTCTAATTATTTATAAAATACTATATATTGACTTATTATATTTTATTTATATTTTGAGTAACGAATTTAGAAATATAATAAAGTTACGATAACGACGATAATAATAAAATGTTAATTTTGTTGGAAATGCTATTTTCATACATTTCACTATTTTAATAACTTACGAATTTTCTATAACAAAATTTCTATTTTAGGTAAGTTTCTAAAATTAGTAAGTTTCTATTTATAGAAAGTTTCCTTTTAATATAAAATGTTTATTTCTTTTTATCTTCATATTATTTATAATGATTATATCTTTTGTTTATATCAATAAAGACTTGTTTTGGAGTTATGGAATAAGGCAAGTGTGGGGTTAGAGTAATATAGTCTGGGATGTAAGTTTTTGCCATCAGCTATAAAGTCGGTGTGTCTATTTGGGGCACATTTGGTCGTTGAACTGGGCGTAGTTTCGCCCAGGAGGGTGTATGTTTTGACCTTAAGCTAGATATCGCATTGTGTTAGTCGCCGTCAGCTGAAGTAGACATATTTGTTGTCTAGGAGGGGTATGCACTACTTAAACCAGGACCTCGCTGCACGCAGTCCTATTATAGTTGAGTTGCCTAGTTAGAGACTGGATTCAGTTATGAGTTAAGTCTACAGTTCTCAAAGCTAATTTCCAGTATTATCCTAGTGAAATTCTAGCCTTGTGCACACTGACCAAATTTCTATAACGCCAGTTTTGAATATTATTATCGATTGGTTTTGATTTGCAGGTTGGCAAATGTTTTAAGTTTTCTCCGAGAACTTATTTTATTATATCGTTTTAGTGTTTTCTCTTTTTAAATATCTTGATATAATAATACTATTATTTTTCCATATGATATAATATGGCTGGGAGAACGTCCGAGTTACTCCCCACTGACGTGGCTGTTATGTTTATAACATGACAGGTATTTGCTGTTGGGTTTTGGGTGTGAGCTAGCGAGTAGCGTGGATCCTACTCTTTCTTTCTTCATGTAATTTATAGATTTGTATAACCCATTTGGAGAATTTACTTTTAGCTCTTTTGTAAAAAGAGGCCTTTGTATCGACTTACCATTTCTTTTAATAAGATATAGTTTGTCAGTGTGTTTTAATCCAAACTCTACAGTGTTTCCGCCACTATATTGCATTAGAATTTCTAGGGGATTACAAAGCAAGATCCTAAAACCGAATACAGAGACAATAACTAACCTCCAGTACAAGACCTGGACCCACGATAGGTAAAGCCGAGATAGAATCCACCTTCAGTGGCCTCACCATGACTTGTAAGCAACGGGTCATCTCTGCGAAAGTCGCGGTCACCCAATCAAAACGTCCCAGCTGATCTAAATCAGCCAGGAAAGGCAAAATCTTAGTACTAAACCTCCCGCCCTTATCCGAGAAGTGGGTTGATCCTAGGAAGTACCACAACCAAAGACGGGCATCCTGCACCAGTGTGTTGGGTACTCGACCCTCCGGTACCGCCACCCTCTTGAAGTGGTCGGTAATGTGCGAATTCACCAGAGCATGGGACGTACTGTAAGCCTCACACTCCAAACAATCCCCGATCCAGCCCCAGACCTCGTCACTATCTAACTTATGGCCCTCAGTAGCCCACCTAATCATCTCCGGACCCCAGGGTAAACCTGTAATAACCCCGAAGTCCACCAAAATCATCCGGACCTCCCCAAAAGGCATATGAAAGGTCGAGGTAGTGTCGTGAAAGCGATCTATCATTGCTCTAATCACCGTAAGGTTGCACTTGGTCTTGCAACCTACCAACCAGGCCCAGTGCCCGACCACGGGACCCAAAGCCGTCCTCGCAATAATCCCCTTTGCCGCGGGACTAAGCTTCTGAGAATAGATCTCTAAGCACGTAGTAAAACCCGAGAAGGTCCTCATCGGACTTGGGGGTTGCGAACCGAGATAATACAAGCATAAACAAACCGAACCAACCCAAACTGAAATTAGAGCCTAAACTAATAAGTATGAGTCAAGGTACTCACCAGGCCGTTCACGACACGGCTAGAGACGTGCAAATCAGGACGAAACAACAGCTGATGACCGTCCCAATCCCGAGCCCAAAGGGGGTCGTGATCATAACCAACCTCCTTACCCTCGTTGGCCGGATCCGGGACCTGGGCCCTCCTAGTAACCATCATAGGTTGTCTACGCCTCGTGACCCTATCAAAGGCAGCCTCATTTATGGCCCCGGGTTCACGACGCTGCGAAGGAACGCTTCGTCGCCTCTTACGAACCCCCCGGGGAGTCGGCGAGCTTGTCCCGGCAGCCTCACCACTTGTACCAGTCAAAGAAGCTCCCTCAGGACGCTCACTGTCATCTCTAGCTGCAAAGCCGAGCAAAAAGCAAAATATATACATCTTAGGTCAGGTCAAAGCAGCACAAACGAGTCAAAATAAGCTCAAACTTTCGAACAAAGATATCAAAATCCCGAAAGACCCACTAGCACCCATTTTTGTCCCCGGTTACAACAAAAGTGGTTTCGAGAAAATCCGACATCGTTACGGTATCGTTTGGTCCGTCGTAAGTCACACAAACCCTCACAGAATGACCTATACTGCATTCTGACTCACAAGGGTCGACATGAAAGTCACCCATAACGTCACAAACACTAATCGAGCGAAATTACGAGGGTCAAATATGGGAATAACGGGAAAAGCGATCCCTAAACCCTAATATTTCGAATTTCCCCCATGGGAAACCATTAGTGCACCTCAAAACTTTCTATCAAGCTAATAACTACCCTATCAAGCTCTATTCGACCCTAATTTAACAAGGGGACCAAGAGTAAACATCAAAACCTAGCGAATGCAAAATGCCCAAATCGATTTTTAGGGTTTAAGCAAAATCGACCCACAATCAATCTAACTAAGCGCAAATCGACATTAGGCGAGTAAGGAACACTTGCCCGAGGTTGACATAATCGTGTACGGCGAAAATCGAGACGAAAATTGGTTGATTGAATCGAGAAAGCGCGTTTTCATTTTAAGACGAATGACCAGTACCTCATTTCCTTCGCTGGCTTTAAACAAACCCGATCCTCAAAACCTCGGGCGTCCCAAGTCAAGCGTCCTTGTTTTGGATTGCTGGGGGCTAGGCGTTCGAAGATTAAGGCGCACAAGGTCGCGCGTCTGACTGTTCAGCTCAAAGCAAAAGCGGGAACAAGTGGGACAGGTGCCCAATAACCTTATGGCGCACCCTCCTATACTAAACAAGATAAGCAAGAACGGGACAGTTTACTACCTCCAACAGATAAAGCAGGCCTCAAAACCACCTCTAATCGAAATAGATCCCAAACAAAAGAAAATAATACAGTAAACGAACATGAAAACCTCTAGCTAACGAGACCGCTCATACCAAAGCACATGGCAGCCCAAGTCAAACGATTCGATTCGATTCAATTCAATTCAATTCAATTCAATTTAATTCAATTCAATTTAATTCAATTCAATCAATTCAATTCAATCAACTCAAGTTCAATTCAATTCAAATTCGAATGGATCCCTACACATTCGAAAAATTTTAACCCGTGAGCCTAACGAGTCCCAAAGCATTCTGAAGGCAATTCAAGTTCAAGTTCAAGGTCAAACTCAAGTGAATCCTAAAGCACTCAAAAATTTTAAACCCTTAAACCTAACGAGTCCCAAAGCATTCTGAACGCAATTCATGTTCAAGTTCAAGTTCAAACTCAAGTGAATCATAAAGCACTCGAAATTTTAAACCCATAAGCCTAACGAGTCCCAAAGCATTCTGAAGGCAACTCAAGTTCAAGTTCAAGTTCAAGTTCAAGTTCAAGTTCAAGTTCAAGTTCAAACTCAAGTGAATCCTAAAGTACTCGAAAATTTTTAAACCCGTGAGCTAACGAACCCCAAAGCATTCTGAAGGCAATTCAAGTTCAAGTTCAAGTACAAACGCGAGTGAATCCTTAAGCATTCGCAAATTTTTAAAGCCGTAAGCCTGACGAACCCCAAAGCATTCTGAAGGCAACTCATGTTCAAGTTCAAGTACAAACGCGAGTGAATCCTTAAGCATTCGCAAATTTTTAAACCCGTGAACCTAACTAACCCCAAAGCATTCTGAAGGCAATTCAAATTCAAGTTCAAGTACAAATGCGAGTGAATCCTTAAGCATTCGCAAATTTTTAAATCCGTGAGCCTAACGAACCCCAAAGCATTCTGAAGGCAATTCAAGTTCAAATTCAAGTACAAACGCGAGTGAATTCTTAAGCATTCGAAAAATTTTAAATCTGTGAGCCTAACGAACCCCAAAGCATTCTGAAGGCAATTCAAGTTCAAGTTCAAGCCAATTCAAGTTCAAGTTCAAGTAATCAATTCAATTCAAGTGCAACTCAATTCAAGGACAATTCAATTCAACCCAATCAACTCAAAACGAGTCCCTAAGCATTCAATTCACACGCCCCAAAGGAACATATAAAGCAAAAGGCAAAACCGAAATCAATCCAACCATTCGCCAAGGATATTAAAACCACAACTAAACCACCAACAAAATACTAAAGCAAAAGGTCCGTGTTAAAGACCGAAATACTAATCAACATTAAGCAACCCAAAGCAAAATAAGCAATTCCAGATCCCGGCATCAACAGGAAACCGCAGGCAAGGAGGTCAGGTATGATTTCTAAGTCTTGGCTAACGAGCCTCAAATACTGTAGACACCCGCATTTTGACTGCCAGGTGTCTATGGTAGTTTCCCAAAAAACACCCGATGATGATCGGACGCTAACATGCTTCTATGCGCTCAGATACGGACTCAAATCCATTAATCGCTGGCTAACACACTTGCAGAGTACAAATCTCACAAAATCAACCTCAAATCCAGGCCCAGCGGGCCGTTTCCAATCAAACAAGGCTAATTTGGGCCGAAACCGACACCGGAATTAAAACCGACTTGTCACGATTGGGTCAATCCCGGTCAAAGTCGTTTCCGAGACACACCAAACAACCCCTCAAACATCAAAAGCCCAATTCAAACTCAAACTCATCAAATACTCATGGTCACGGGCCAAAGCAAGTGACCCGCGCGACCCAGCTGGGCCACTCGATCGAGTGCCTCACCCACTCGATCGAGTGGGCCCTTATTCAAGCCCGACGGCTGGCGTAACGGGCCACTCGACCGAGTTAGCCACTTACTCGGTCAAGTAACCCTAAACCGAAGCCCTAGCTTTTTCTATATAAGGAACCCCCATGCACACATCTTCAACATCTCCTTTACACATCTTTACACCCCAACATTCAACTTTTCCACAACTTTACAACCCTAATCACAACTTTTACACCCCAAGCAAACCCTAAGCAAACATCCTAGCAAACCCTAAACTAGTTTTAGGAATCACACCCCAAGCCACCATAACTTAACCTCCATAAACCTCGAAGACTCTAGTGTTAAAGCCACGGTTACGAGCTCTAATCCGAGACAAGAACATGTAGGTTGAGGGTGTCAAAACCCCGCTTCTTCTCTTTTCTTCCTCCTTCTCGCGTCATGTTGTCTTCTTATGGGTCGCGTTTTCTTTATTTTATTTCTATCGTTATTATCGCATCATTAATATCGATAGTATAATACTAGTATCAAAACATTAAAACACCTATCAATTTGTGTCGAGTATGAGTGATATTGGAATAAGGAAATCCGAATATACAAGTGTACTGCACACGCGTTGACGGTCGCTTGTTCCGATATCCCGATTACTCGATTATTGAGATAGGTCAATTTCAACAATAATTTTCATATCGTTTGTATTATTATTGTTATTCGCCTTTCACATCGATTTTCAAAAATAAGCATTATATTTCAATAAGGGTCGAAACCCGTTGACACGGATCCGACATCACCATCCCTAGGGATTTATTCCGATGTCGGAGAAGTCGAGGGAATCAAGTTCTTTTTTTTATTTATTCAAATAAAGCGTCGATTTCAGATTCGATACTAATCTCATAATTGGATATCGAATCTAGTAATCAAGTCATATGAATTAATTAATGCGATTTGTTCATATCGCAATAATTAATTCAAAACGGCTAAAATCAATTTATTTATTTTCTATTTCACTCTAATATTCCATATCAATTCAAATAATCGAATGTGGGATACAACGAGTATTCAAAGTTAGAGTCGAGTATAAATTCAACAATATTTATACTCGGTCCAACAAAATTTGCGATTTATAAAAAACCAAGTCGAGCGTAAATTGTGCAATATTTATGTCTGATTCGGTAAAATCGTTGAATTATCAAAAATCAAAAGCAATTTCAAAATCAACATCAAAATTGCAAACGAATTACAATTCGTACAGGGGGCACTCGACCGAGTGCCTAGCCCACTCGGTCGAGTGGCGCCCCAAAAATCGGATCAGAATGTCTGTCACGACACCCACTCGGTCGAGTCTCACAGTGACTCGGTCGAGTGGCCATGTACTCGACCGAGTTAGTCAATAACTCGGCCGAGTATGGTCTAAAACGCGGAACAGAAACCTCTTTTCGGGATCTACTCGATCGAGTAACCTCATAACGATTAACACAATAAATCGTACATTATTCTATTTTCAAAACCCGATAGTATTTCACGACTCGGGTCAACACGTGCATAATTAATCACGTGTATACTATCTTTCCAAACCATGCATCATCTTGTACATCATTCAATTCAATTCAATTCATTATTTGCACAAACCGTTAATATCGACTTACCGTTACTAACCGTTTGCTTGTTTCTTTTGTCAATTTAATTCTTGTTCGTTTATTGTACTAAATGAACCCGCATGCTAAATTCCACTTTGACGTAGAATTAATTGCATTAAATCGACTTAGAAACCCTTTTTAATTCAGTTCACATGTTTAGGGAAAATATTCTTTGCATATCATTTTTCCCGTTTAACTAGCGCGCGTATTGTAAGTCATTCGAATTCTTAGTAGAGGCCGCTAATGTACGGGCGGGGTTGGGTGTCCTTTGTGGGCTTCCCAACACGTACCCTCACCCCTTACTCAGAACCTCGGTTTCTGGATGCCCGAAACCGTTGGCGCACGAGAGTCATTCAATACACAATATCCGATAATGTCGGTATTGGTATCAAATGCAAAGGGACGAGCCCAATAAACTCTGACATCGGAAATTGGCCGTATTTTGTATACGGACCACTACGACATAGAGTGGGCTCGAATGGTTCCGAATAACCACAAAATTCGGTGGCGACTCCACATAGACCTAAATTTCAATTCGATCCGTTTCATATGGAGATTCATTCGCCTACCCAAACCCGCGCGTGGTCGCGTCTGGGTGGACCTATGTCATGTCCACAATTTGGCGACTCCGCTGGGGAACTAACTGATGCGTGACTTACCATCGGCATCCTCAGGGTGAGACTCGAATAGAAATCGTTTGACAAATACAATGCGCGTGTTAGTTCTACGGTTCATGCATAACCCATATTTTCCCGGGCCGGTACTGGTGACCGACGTCCCACTATACCATTGATGTACTCCAACATGGATATGTCAAAAGGTGTCCATAGTCGATTCGAGTGGGTTTCGCGGCATGTTCTAAGCTCAATTCGACTTAGAGAGTCCGTCCCGATCAACGTCTAGACTATGTACACTGGTATAGACCCTTTCGGACCGACCGAGACTTAGTGTAGAGCATACATGGCGTCGTTATAATGCTTGTGTGACTACGTGCTACTTGGTTTCCGAGTCATTTTCAAAAATATCAACTTTTCAAAAATTACATCCCCTTTTTTTTAAGATACTCGATTTTCAAAACCCGGGACATACCGAATTTAGGACTTATGATTTTACTCAAAATAGCCTATTTTCTAGCCGGTATGCTGCCCAAATCAAAACTCAAACTTTCAAAACTCATGGCCCAATGACTTTTCGTCCTCTTTTTTCGGAAATTTGGGCCATTCACCGAGTACACTCGGTCCTTTTTTTCAAAAATCAATCAATTTTCAAAACTTTCCTCCTCTTAGGACTTCCCATATTTAGCAGTGTCGGGTCATGTCTTAAGTTGTCAAGTTTCTCTAGCGTCGAAGCTCTGTCGATCTTACATCACGAGCTTCTTCCCTATCCCAGTCCGCCTTATTAGACTAAGGCAAGGCCCACCTAAGTAGGACATACTCTTACGAAGGAGGGCTCGTCAACACAATCGAGTCAAAAGTCTGGGGATGTCCCACGTGAACCTTCCTTCGAACAGGACTAGGCCCACTTGCCGAATCCTAAGGAAAGCCCACACTTCACGAGTCACCCGTCTAAGTGTCTTTCTCGAGTCATTTCCCTTTTTTAGTCTCGTTTGGGATGTACTTTCTATTCCGGGATTTCTGGGCTAGTTTCTGATTACGCGGTGTTCTTACAGACAGGCCAGCCACAACCCGACATCAACGCAAGATGGACGAATTGAAAAATGCCCTAACCAAAATCGAGACTCAACTGACCTCCATTCTCGCTAACCAAGCAACTTTGGACACTCGCCTGAGCACTGTAGAGAAGACGGTCCCAGTTGAAGGAGCTGATTCCACTGGGCCCATAGCCGAATTGGTCAGTGTTGTTCGCAGGCTCGAGGAGCAAGTTCACTTATCAACAAGCAACTCAATCCACTCTGAAAATGCTCGCATTTATTCGCCTTTGAATGACGAGCTATCGGCCAACCTCAACTTAACGGGAATTCTTATGTTTGAGGGTACCGAAGATCCGGTCCATCATATCCGGGCTTTCAAGGACTTCATGGCAGTCAAAGGAGTAAAGTCCACCATGTTCAAGCACCTATTCCCTTCCTCTTTGGAGAAGCATCCCAGGGCCTGGTTCTACAGGCTCGACCCCAAGAAATACAAGACTTGGGATGATGTGGCGACCGAATTTGCTCGGAACTACGCCGATAACACTGAAATCCAGATACAATGCGTACTCTGGAGGTAATGGCCCAAGAGCCCAAAGAAGGGTTCACAAAATATCTGCAAAGGTGGAGGGCTGAGAGTGTGAAGCTGGTCGACAAGCCCGGCGAGAAGGCCCTAGTGGAGGCCTTCGTCAAAAATCTACTCCCATCCTACCGGGTCCACCTCCGGTATGCCATCTTCCCAAACTTTGCTGTCCTTACTGAAATGGGCACGAGAATCGAGGATGACTTGAGGCTAGAGAGCCTGACTAAGGCCTCTACCAAAGGCTATCAAGGGGCAAGTTCATCCACAATCAAGCCCACACCCGCAGCTGCAACTCGCAGCATCTTCGACGAGGTAAACCTGCTCGACACCTCATCTAAAAAGAATACACCAAATCGGGTATTCACAGATATAGGGACTACCTATACTTATGCCTTACAGAGGCTATCCTCAAAGGGCCTAATCCAACCGATAGGCCCAACTGCAGAACCTCCAGTGGAAAAGAGGCCCAAAACTTACAATGCCCAGGCCTATTGTCAGTATCACCGGGGTAACGGGCATGATACTGAAAAATGTTGGAGGTTAAAACACCTGATCCAGGACCTTATCGAGAGCGGGAAAATCCCGTTGCCCGGAGACAAGCCGAGCAACAAAGAAAACCCATTCAGCGCTCATGCTATCTTCACCGGTGAGGTAATTGACTGTTCTCACCTCATCTCTCCCTATATCCCACAAGTCAACGGGATATGGTTCGACGACGAGGATGATGTGTACTTAACCAAAGGGGAAGCTGTCCCCATCACCCTCGAAGAGGTCCGACAGGCTAAGTCCAAGGCCTTAGCCACCAATCATCTCGCCGCAGCTGGGCGTTCCATTCCTATATCCGTCACTGAACCCGCCAGGACGGAGCCTACCCTCAAAGAACCAAGCCCAGACACGGCTCTGGTCCAACAAATGAAGAGGGTCTGAGCCGATCTAACCATATGGCAACTATTGGTTAGCTCGCAAGCTCATCGGGAAGCCCTGACTAAGGCTCTCGATGAAATCAAGGTTGATTCAGAGGCTACCCCTGCTGAAATGGTAGCCACCATCATGCCCTACCTTAAGGGCAAATCCAAAGAAGAAGGCCCACTCATAACCTTCTCTGAAGCTGATCTGCCACCATTTGGGCCCAATCACAATCTGGCCCTATACATCACGGTCATCTGCAAAGGTAAATATCTCCCGATGACCCTTATCGACGATGGATCAGCCGTGAATGTCCTTCCTCTAAGGACCGCAAAAGCACTCGGCATCACCGATGCCGATTACCTTCCAACGGCGCAGACTATCCAGGCTTTCGACGGAAGCCCAAAACCTGTCGCCGGGGCCGTGAAATTGAAGATCATAACGGGCCCAATCGAAAAGGAATTGGAATTTCAGGTGATAGATGTCACCTCATCATTCAATCTCTTGTTGGGAAGGCCTTGGATCCACGCAGTCAAGGCCGTGTCATCTACCCTCCATCGAAAAGTCAAGATGCCCCTCAAAGACGGTATCATCACGTTGGAGGCGACCCCAATTACCGTAGCAAGCTGCAACGCTACGGGCCGGGCCGACCCGCGAGGATTTGATTTCGTGGGCATGATCGAAGAAGAATATCTCTTTAGGCCCTACTTCACAACTAGCATCGACACGATGCTACAAAATCTGGGTTACCTACCCGGAATAACCTCAAGGCCATATCTTCCAGCTGGGAAGATTATCGAGGTCCTAAATGATGGCGAGTCACATTTCGGATTGGAGTATGCTATAACCCCGGAAAACGTGGTTCGGGCCGGTATTCACAAGGCCGTCGACATTATCAAGGGTACTTACATAAGCCCTTATAGCCTGAAGTTAACGGATTACTTCGTTACTCCAGTCTTCGGAACCGTCCAAGTGGGCCTCTACCAACCCGCCGTCACATATCCCGAGACCAAAAAGGCTCGGGAATGCAATTTCATCCCTGATGATATATTCACCATCGTCCAGGCCGAATCAAAGGAAAGCGAAAGCAACTCCGAGCCCGTGCTGGGGCTCTTGTTCGGAGAAGACAAAGCCGTCCCCGCTCCAAAGAACGACTTGGTCAACCTGATCCTTCGCAGCGATCGGTTCGACCCAACCAAGCTAATCACCGAGGTCGGCGCCAACACCGAAACGAGGGCTTGGAGGAAGACCATAAAATGGACCGACGGTCAAGGACGGGTCTACAAGTTGACCACCGGCGAGGGAGACATGCCGGATACCGAGTCTGAGTCAGAGTCAGAGTCGGAGTCTGAGTCCGAGTCTAGAGGGTCTGGTGCTAAAGACGAGTCTGTAACCTCTCTTCCCTTATCCACTGAGGTCTCGGGGCCTGTCCCAAGACCTCTCCCTATCCCGCCACTGACCAATGATCAGATGGCAGCTCTATTCGAGCTATTTTCAAGATTTACCATCAATAATAATAACGAACACCGTTCTGCTTACGACTTGTCTCATTTCCAAAATTTTCTCAATTTCAAAAATTTTATATGCAATGACATTGAGAAACCCGACGAACAGGTACCCCTACCTCAACATCTGGTCGAGCAGCTCGAGCAAAGGGAATCCGGAGATCCGGTAATCGAAGAAACCGAGTCCATCAATGTGGGAACCACTTTAGAGCCCCAGATGCTTAAGTTGGGCCTATCTTTAGATCCAGAGGAGAGAAAACAATTCACAGACCTCCTCCAGGAATTCAAAGATGTCTTTGCATGGTCCTACAAGGACATGCCGGGTATAGACCGGGAGATAGCCGAACACCGGATACCCATCAAAGAGGGGTGCAAGCCGGTAAAGCAAAAACTCAGAAGAATGAAGCCCGAGTGGTCTCTTAAAGTCAAGGAAGAGGTCGATAAACAATTTAAAGCATGCTTTATACAAGTGTCTGAATATCCAGACTGGGTTGCAAACATCGTGCCGGTACCCAAGAAGGACGGCAAGGTGCGGGTTTGCGTGGACTTCTGGGATCTTAACAAGGCAAGCCCAAAAGACGATTTTCCGCTACCACACATCGACATACTGGTGGATAACACGGCCGATCATGCCCTTTTATCGTTCATGGACGGGTATGCCGGGTACAATCAGATTAAAATGGCAGAGGAGGACATGGGTAAGACCACCTTCATTACACCTTGGGGTACTTACTGTTACACCGTCATGCCATTTGGGCTTATCAACGTCGGGGCCACTTATCAACGGACCGCCACTACCTTGCTCCACAACATGATGCATAAGGAAGTGGAGGTCTATGTGGACGACATGATCGTCAAATCCAAGGACCGAAGCGGGCACATTTCAGCCCTAAGAAAGTTCTTCACCCGGCTACGTAAATACAACATGAGACTGAACCCACAAAAATGCAGTTTTGGGGTAACGTCGGGCAAATTACTGGGCCATATCGTTAGCCAACGCGGCATCGAGGTCAACCCAGCTAAAATCAAAGCCATCACCGAGATGCAACCAGGCCACCCAAGACCGAAAAGGAAATAAGGGGGTTTCTCGGAAAAGTCCAATACATCAGCCGGTTCATTTCGAAACTAACCATGGTATGCGAACCTATCTTCAAAAAGCTAAAAATCGGAGAACGGGTGCTATGGGACGACAAATGTCAAGCGGCTTTCGACAAAATCAAGGAGATGTTGTCTGCTCCGCCGGTACTAATGCCACCTCAACACGGTCTGCCTTTGTCGTTATACCTAACGACGACGGAGACGGCCATGGGGGCTATGCTGGCCCAGACAGTCGATTCAGAAGAACGGGCTATTTACTACATCAGTAAAAAGTTCCTCGAATATGAGTGCAAATATACAATGCTGGAAAAGACGTGCCTAGCATTGGTCTGGGCCACTAAAAAGCTCCGACATTACATGGTCAGTCACGAGGTACATGTGTTATCCAAAATGGATCCCATCAAGTACTTATTCGAGAAGCCCATCCTCAACGGCAGGATGTCAAGATGGACTTTAATGTTATCCGAGTTCGACCTCAAATTTGTACCATTAAAAGCCATCAAAGGCCGGGTAGTTGCCGAGTTCCTCGCTGACGGCCCAATATCCGAAGAAGGCCACACCGATACATGGGCCTTTCCTGATGAAGACATATTCCATACCGATACGGAAGTGTGGGATTTATATTTCGATGGGGCATCCAACTTCCGAGGATTTGGGGTCGGAATCCTGTTAATTTCACCTCGAGGGGAACACACTCCCTTATCCATCAAGTTGGACTTCGACGTGACCAACAACGCAGCCGAATACGAAGCATGCATTCACGGGTTGCAAGCCGCCGCTGATTTAGGGGTAACAAACCTCCGGGTCCACGGTGATTCATCATTAGTCATCAATCAAGCACTCCAAAAATGGAAAACTCGGAACGCCAATCTCGTGGCTTACCAAGCACGGGTAAGGGTTCTAGAGAAACAATTTCAAAAGGTAGAATACATCTATCTGCCCCGGGAAGAGAATCAGTTCGCAGATGCACTTTCCAAATTAGCATCTTTACTGAACATCCCGGATCACCTGACCAGCATGCCAATCTGTGTCAAAAGACGGTCCGAGCCAGCCTACATCCACGCCATTCAGGATATCGAGATAACTGACCCGGGGCCTTGGTATCAAGCTGTTCTAACCTACCTGACAACGGGAGAGTACCCCCCGGAAGCTGAAAATCGGGCCAAAAAGGCCCTACGAAGATTAGCAACCCAATTTGTTCGAACTGACGACGGGCAATTGTACAAAAAGACGGCACAAGGGGCTCTACTCCTATGCATCGACAAAATAAAGGCCGAAAAGGTCATGGCCGAGGTCCATGATGGTGAAAACGGCCCGCATATGAACGCCCATATGCTAGCCCGAAAAATCGTGAGGCTCGGGTACTATTGGAACACCATGGAAACAGACTGTCAGTTGTATGTCAAACACTGCCATAACTGTCAGATCTTCGCCAATGTACGGCATATGCCATCTTCCCTATTATATACCATGACATCACCATGGCCATTTTCGACATGGGGTATTGACATAATTGGAAAGGTGCATCCTTCCGGGACGGGAGGTCATTGCTTCATCTTGGTGGCCATCGACTACTTCACCAAATGGGTCGAAGTCGAGTCATACCGTGTCTTGAACGCCAAGCACATGGCCAAATTTATCCAAAATAAAATAATATGCCGGTATGGGATCCCTCACGAGTTCATCAGCGATCACGGGACCCACTTTCAAGCTGAAACTGCCGCATTGCTGGCAAAATACAAAACTCAAAGGCATACATCTTCGCCTTACCGACTCAAACAAATGGAGCGGTAGAAGCGGCCAATAAAACAATTGTCACCATACTTAAAAAGATGGCTGAAAATTACCGGGACTGGCCCGACAAAATACCTTTTGCCCTATGGGGATATCGAACCTCAATCCGCACCGCGACCGGGGCAACCCCGTATTACTTGACATACGGAATGGAAGCGGTCCAACCAGTCGAGCTAGAGGTGCCATCCCTTAGGATCCTACTTGAAAGCCAAGTACCTGAGGCAGATTGGGTCCAAGCCCGATACGATTCGCTAGTCCTTTTAGACGAACGGCGATCCCGGGCTCTCAACAACATTCAAATATATCAAAAAAGGATCCAACGGGCTTTCAACAAACGGGTTAGGCCCAGAAACATCAAGGAGGGGGATCTGGTCCTAAAATCGGTTCGTGCCTTACTGCCGGTTGACCCAAGGGGTAAATTCAAACCCAACTGGGTTGGGCCATACTTAGTCAAGAAGGTCCTATCAGGAGGAGCGGTGATGCTGACAGACTTGGACGGGAACGAATTCGTCAACCCAACCAACTTGGACCAGCTGAAGCGCTACTACCCATAAACCACCATCTCAATGTCATTTGCAAAAATTTATAAAAATTTGTCCTTTTTATAAATTTTCAAAATTTTAGACAAGTCGATAAGCTAGAACTAATTATTCTACTGTCGCACATCTTGAATTAATAATTCTGATGTATTTCGAAAATTGCAAAAAAAAATCAATCAAATCAAATTTTGAACTACGTTAGGTTTGATTCCGCCATTTGCGGATACGTAGGCAACCTTCAAAAGGGTACAACCACTGCAATAAACGAAAGACGGGATCGGTGTTCAATAATATGTCCTTTATTAATATCTTGATAAACTCGGGATTACAAAAAAAAAAAAAAAAAAAAAACCGCCAAAACGGCATTCACACAAAAAATCACACCACAAAAATAATAATAAAATAAGGAGACTAGTATCCGGGCATCTTCCCCTTCCCCTTGTCCTTCGGGTCGCGTGGAGCCTGAGGTCTTCGGGGTGGTGGCGAGCGTTCCCGAATCACAAGTGGAACCTCTTTAGCCCGAGCCCGTTTCTTTGACGACGGGTCTTCAATCACGGTCTTCGGCCCAAGTCGGGCCCGCACATGCTCAGGCAGTCTATCCCGTGGGCCAAGTCGGTCCTGCACGGGTAGTCTTGGGCCCAGTCTCCTTTCCAAGTCCATCTGGGGGCTCACTTTCCCCCAAGCACCTTTAGCACTAGACCCTTCAGCTTGAGTCTTAGTCTTCTTCTTATGACCAGACATTAGACGAACTAGGGTAGCTGGAGTGTCTCCTTCATCAAAGAACCCCCTGTTGTCTTTGGCTTGCTCCCTTCTCAGCAGGTCGAAGGCTTCATCGACTTTCAAAGCGGATCGGGCTTTAGCATCTCCTGCTTTGGTCCACTTCGTATAAGAATCTGAAACCCAGATTGAGTGGCGAGATTTGACAATGGGCCAAGTATGCCGTGTGTACCACCTTTGCATCCAGGTATCACACATTACATCAGTCAACTGGGTAGGGTCACTCACAACCGCTTCAACTTCAGGGATTCGCTGTTTCCATCCATACTGCCTTAGTATGCGATCTGGATAGAGATGAACCGTCTGCTTGAAAGAAAGGATCACCTGATAGCGGGCTCTGTCCCTCGGGTCCAAGCCACTCCAAAGGTAGATGGGCCACCATGGAACTACCCATCGAATTAACGGGCCGCCATGAAAAGACAAAACCTCGTCCCAGTACTTCTGCATAATCTGACGAGAAAAGTCAATGGCCCGCCTCCTCGTCATCACCTGGTTGTGACGGTAGTTGCCCGCATCAAGAGGAGGATCTATCACTGATAGTCTCTCATATAGCCAAATCTGCAAAAGGAAACAAAAGCATGAGATTCCAAGGCAAAATAGGCGTTCGCCTAAAGGCCACTCGGTCGAGTACTTGGGACACTCGATCGAGTGGTACCCCTGAACGCAAACAGGAGGCTCTTTACGAGGGCACTCGATCGAGTGCCAGGGTGACTCGATCGAGTGGCACCTCCGAAGACAGATCAGGAGAGTTTCATCGAGGGTACTCGACCGAGTGCCTGGGTGACTCGATCGAGTACCCCCTGCAGTAAAAAAAAAAATCGCAAAAAGTCAAAAAATTGAAAGAAGAGGTCAAGTGACATACTTGCAACAAACGGGTGCTCCCGGTAAGACGAATGGATGAGTCCCTTTTGCGATCGTCCAATCCTTGGATAATCTCGCCCGTGATCAACCAAGTCGGGCTGTGCTCAGTCTCCATCAGATCCACTACGGTCAGAAGACGGGTACTTCCCATGCAGGATAACAAGTCCATATGACCCTCGAAAGCATATACATGGAGCATGCAAAAAGAGAAAGCCCTACGGCTGTAAGCCGGTCTAACCCGAACATCGAGAGAGTTCATAAATTTCTCAGCCAAGTCGATCAGAGAAATTTTATCACCATCCATCATACGGGACACCTCGTTGTGAGAGAGCCCTAGAAATTCTCTCAGCTTCCTCCTCGGGTCATAAATCGAGTACGGGACGGCGGGACGGAGTATCGGGTTCCATCCTCCTATAGCCGCAATCTCCTCAGGTAAAGGGCAGACTTCGCCCCGAGGGAAGGCAAAGACATGATATATGTCATCCCAATAAGCCAAGCAAGCATCCAGAAAGTAGCGGTCAACCACCATCTGACAGAACGGGTACAATTGGGTTATCCCCGTCTGATTCAAAGCCACCCTATCTGCATCCCTAAAGCGACGGGACCACTCCTGCAACATCACGCTCAACCTATCAATCCCCATGGCTAACCTTCTCAAGAAGATGGAGAGACTTTCTTTTTACCTTAAGGGAATTAAAGAGACCTTCTTCTAAGAAGAGTTTGTTTGTGATGGGACTTATGAAGAAAATCAAGAGCGAGGAGGGGCTATATATAGCATTAGCCTTGCAAACTATTTAGGAAAATTTCCTAATCTCAATAGGAATCGAACCACAATCCTAGTCTCAATACTAGCACGGAAATCTCCATCCCGAACTTTCCTAATCGTTGTTAGGAGTCAAAATATCAAAGTTTCCAAAATTCAAAAATCTCAAGATTTCAAATTTCAAAATTTCAAAATTTTCAAAATTTCAAAAAATCGTTTCTCCCCAGCGCGAGTCATTTTACTACCTATGTGTTGCTTGCATTTTATGTAACTCGTACAGGCACAACTCAAACAGGGACGTGCAACCCACGATAGTTCCCCAGCGGAAGCCAACGGCGGCATTTCAAGGGATGAGTCTACATACAGGCGCACCCAGGGCTTATGCGACAAGTCCAATTCCCCACGGAGTTATCGCTCAGGTATGACTTCTAGCTTACGGCTGGCGAGCCCTTCACGCAAGTCTAATGGACTATAAACGACCCGGCCGGAAGTCCGCCAGGTTTCAATCCTCGATTGGCCTGGTGGATACTCTGACTTTCGCCCTGTCCAAGCCTCAGTCAGAGTGGGGGCTCTGTAGACACCCGCATTTTGACTGCCAGGTGTCTATGGTAGTTTCCCAAAAAACACCCGATGATGATCGGACGCTAACATGCTTCTATGCGCTCAGATACGGGCTCAAATCCATTAATCGTTGGCTAACACACTTGCAGAGTACAAATCTCACAAAATCAACCTCAAATCCAGGCCCAGCGGGCCGTTTCCAATCAAACAAGGCTAATTTGGGCCGAAACCGACACCGGAATTAAAACCGACTTGTCACGATTGGGTCAATCCCGGTCAAAGTCGTTTCCGAGACACACCAAACAACCCCTCAAACATCAAAAGCCCAATTCAAACTCAAACTAATCAAATACTCATGGTCACGGGCCAAAGCAAGTGACCCGCGCGACCCAGCTGGGCCACTCGATCGAGTGCCTCACCCACTCGATCGAGTGGGCCCTTATTCAAGCCCGACGGCTGGCGTAACGGGCCACTCGACCGAGTTAGCCACTTACTCGGTCAAGTAACCCTAAACCGAAGCCCTAGCTTTTCCTATATAAGGAACCCCCATGCACACATCTTCAACATCTCCTTTACACATCTTTACACCCCAACATTCAACTTTACCACAACTTTACAACCCTAATCACAACTTTTACAACCCAAGCAAACCCTAAGCAAACATCCTAGCAAACCCTAAACTAGTTTTAGGAATCACACCCCAAGCCACCATAACTTAACCTCCATAAACCTCGAAGACTCTAGTGTTAAAGCCACGGTTACGAGCTCTAATCCGAGACAAGAACATGTAGGTTGAGGGTGTCAAAACCCCGCTTCTTCTCTTTTCTTCCTCCTTCTCGCGTCATGTTGTCTTCTTATGGGTCGCGTTTTCTTTATTTTATTTCTATCGTTATTATCGCATCATTAATATCGATAGTATAATACTAGTATCAAAACATTAAAACACCTATCAATTTGTGTCGAGTATGAGTGATATTGGAATAAGGAAATCCGAATATACAAGTGTACTGCACACGCGTTGACGGTCGCTTGTTCCGATATCCCGATTACTCGATTATTGAGATAGGTCAATTTCAACAATAATTTTCATATCGTTTGTATTATTATTGTTATTCGCCTTTCACATCGATTTTCAAAAATAAGCATTATATTTCAATAAGGGTCGAAACCCGTTGACACGGATCCGACATCACCATCCCTAGGGATTTATTCCGATGTCGGAGAAGTCGAGGGAATCAAGTTCTTTTTTTTATTTATTCAAATAAAGCGTCGATTTCAGATTCGATACTAATCTCATAATTGGATATCGAATCTAGTAATCAAGTCATATGAATTAATTAATGCGATTTGTTCATATCGCAATAATTAATTCAAAACGGCTAAAATCAATTTATTTATTTTCTATTTCACTCTAATATTCCATATCAATTCAAATAATCGAATGTGGGATACAACGAGTATTCAAAGTTAGAGTCGAGTATAAATTCAACAATATTTATACTCGGTCCAACAAAATTTGCGATTTATAAAAAACCAAGTCGAGCGTAAATTGTGCAATATTTATGTCCGATTCGGTAAAATCGTTGAATTATCAAAAATCAAAAGCAATTTCAAAATCAACATCAAAATTTCAAACGAATTACAATTCGTACAGGGCGCACTCGACCGAGTGCCTAGCCCACTCGGTCGAGTGGCGCCCCAAAAATCGGATCAGAATGTCTGTCACGACACCCACTCGGTCGAGTCTCACAGTGACTCGGTCGAGTGGCCATGTACTCGACCGAGTTAGTCAATAACTCGGCCGAGTATGGTCTAAAACGCGGAACAGAAACCTCTTTTCGGGATCTACTCGATCGAGTCTATCGACCACTCGATCGAGTAACCTCATAACGATTAACACAATAAATCGTACATTATTCTATTTTCAAAACCCGATAGTATTTCACGACTCAGGTCAACACGTGCATAATTAATCACGTGTATACTATCTTTCCAAACCATGCATCATCTTGTACATCATTCAATTCAATTCAATTCATTATTTGCACAAACCGTTAATATCGACTTACCGTTACTAACCGTTTGCTTGTTTCTTTTGTCAATTTAATTCTTGTTCGTTTATTGTACTAAATGAACCCGCATGCTAAATTCCACTTTGACGTAGAATTAATTGCATTAAATCGACTTAGAAACCCTTTTTAATTCAGTTCACATGTTTAGGGAAAATATTCTTTGCATATCATTTTTCCCGTTTAACTAGCGCGCGTATTGTAAGTCATTCGAATTCTTAGTAGAGGTCGCTAATGTGCGGGCGGGGTTGGGTGTCCTTTGTGGGCTTCCCAACACGTACCCTCACCCCTTACTCAGAACCTCGGTTTCCGGATGCCCGAAACCGTTGGCGCACGAGAGTCATTCAATACACAATATCCGATAATGTCGGTATTGGTATCAAATGCAAAGGGACGAGCCCAATAAACTCTGACATCGAAAATGGGCCGTATTTTGTATACGGACCACTACGACATAGAGTGGGCTCGAATGGTTCCGAATAACCACAAAATTCGGTGGCGACTCCACATAGACCAAAATTTCAATTCGATCCGTTTCATATGGAGATTCATTCGCCTACCCAAACCCGCGCGTGGCCGCGTCGGGGTGGACCTATGTCATGTCCACAAATACGTAATCCAACGGACTCAAAATGACCCGACCGGACAGCCACCAGGTCGTAATCCTCGATTGACCTAGGCGGCTATACTTTGAATTTCGCCTTGTCCAAGCCTCAGTCAAAGTGGAGGCTTCTGTAGACACCCAGTTTTTTACCTGGTGGCTGCAGAGGTGCCTAACAAACACCCGATGACGATCGGACTACAACGTGACGCAAAATTACGATGTTTTAGATAATTTTTGTATAGAACGAATCAAATAATTAGTCGGAAAAATTAATTCAACATCAAGGCAGCCTTAGTCGTGTCATTACGGTCGCGTTGACGCTAATTAGAGTCAATTCTGACACCGGGACCCCGAATTAGTCCCGAAATATGCAAACTCATACCTGAGTCAACGCGTCGGGCCGAGCAAACCTCGAGACACGCGCCCGAGGTCCACCCGACGCTCGACGCGCTAGGGTTAAGCGGGAACTCTTAATCCCCAAGCAATAAAAAGATACGCATCTTCTCCGTTTTGGAAAGTTCTTCAAAAATCCAGGCGCCTCACACTAGGCGTCTCAATTCTCATGCGCAAGACCCCAGGCGACTGAGTTTTGGTGCACCGGAACTCAGGCGTCCTAAAGGTCGATTTGAACTACACGTACAACTATAAATACTCCCCCACTTCATTCATTTCAACACACCTCAACGAATTCGTGAACTACTTCTCTCACAATTCGCTCTCCCTCTCTTCTTCTCTAACTTAGGTTGCACTCCGACTCTAAGTACGATCCACTCGATCGTTGTTCCAATAAGTGAATCGATGCTACTCCTCACCTCGAGCACCCCACTCGAAGTCTCGAACCGAGGAGCACCCGCGCTCGACAAGCCATCCCCGGGTATAACAGCGAAGCTCTGCCGGATTCACCACAGAATCGGCTATAGTAGCGAAGCTCTGCCGAATTCACCACAGAACAAGCTAAGAGGATCCGCCTTGAAGTTGAAACGTCACTAGGTTGTCATCTAAACAAAACTTTACATTTCTGCACTTTCATTATGCACTTTGATAATGTCAAATAAGGACAACAGGTCCTTGACACGTCCTAAAACACGTAACGTCCTCAACTTCAACCATAAGCACTAAAACACCTTAACTAAACCCGAGTAATTCTGAGATCTGTTCTCAACCATCTACGCATCGTGTCTCGTTTAGTGTACACTCCGAGGGTGCTACTCCTCACTATGTGAGTTACTTACGTTTCGCATTTACAGCTTTCGTTTGATATACTGCTTTTATGACCTTATAATCGCATGCTAAATCACCTAACACGGAATTCAAAACGTAAATAAACTAAAACTGAACAAAGTGATGGTCGGGTTCCGTATTAATCCCGGTGCTCACCGTGCGCGGTTCAATGCATCCCTATTAATACCGAGCCGACGCATCTTAAGCAGAATACCAGATAAGGTATACCATGAGAATGACTAATATCCGTATTATCGCATTAAATATGATTTGCAAGTACGTAATATCTAATATTCTCTACTCTCCTACGTGCATCTTTTCATGGCATGCTTGTCACGTGAAATCGCATGCAAAGAATGTAAACACAACTACTTCGACGACAAAAGCTTACTTGTTCTTAAACAACCGACATAGCAAAGGCATAGAGTTAAAACAACGGATGTTTTCATACTTCCGCCACAATTAAGGAACAAAGTTATCAGTCCACCGATTGAGAGGCCGCTATGTGCGGGCGGGATTGGGTGTCGATGTCTAGCGGAAGTTGGCTTCCCAATACGTACCCTCACCCCTTACTCAGAATCGACGGTTTCCGGATGTCCGAAACCATTGGCAATGAGAGTCATTCCAAGCATGGAGTGCTTAAGGGTACAAGTCTTTATCTTTAGGTCTCGTGCCACTCAACTTTGAGTAAGCTAAGGATCAAAGTTGACTTGAACAGTTTTTGAGTCCCCATAATTGACTCGGTGGCGACTCCACAAATAGGCAACGAATTCGGTTCACTAAAAAGGTCGTCTTACCAAACATATCGCCCTTTAAACATTTACAACCACGTCTCGATCGATTCTAACGGAAACACGGGTGCTCGCATCCGTCTAGTACTATCCAAATCGTCATCTAAATTGAGGTCTGACACATCGCCCCGAACGCAAGATCGGACCGGCCCCCGACCAGGAGGGGGCCGCGTGGGTGGCCGCCACGATAACCAGGAGGTCCTGCGTGTGGGGCGCCGGGCGGTGCGGACGGGCGTCCACACAAGTCACCACAAAATCCGGAGTAGTATTCACCACGGAAACTCTACGAAGTCTGATCCTAATAAAATATTATAGATTTAAATTAATATCAATCCTAATGTAATTAAGTTATAAATGAAAGTGACACCGACTTAATTAAATTATAAACTGAGACCGACCCATTATTATAATGACTGTCAGACGAGCCACTTCCCGACTCCTTGTTCTCGACCCACTACCTCGTAATAGTATACGACGACAACAAAAGAATATAACTAAACAATACTCAACAAAATAATTATAACATGTACTACCCAGTAACACTTCTAACTAAACTATACACAACCAGAATACGTACCTGTGGACATGACATAGGTCCACCCCGACGCGGCGAAGCGCGGGTTTTGGGGAGGCGATAGAATTTCATATGAGATGGATCGAATAGAATTTTAAATCGAAGTAGGAGTCGCCACCGAATTTTATGGTTATTCGGAACCATTCGAACCCACTCTATGTCGTAGTGGGCCATACTTAGAGCCTGGCCCATTTCCGATGTCAGAGTTTATCGGGTTCGTCCCTTTGCAGTTCGATACCGATGCCGACTTGCGCGGTTAATCGTATATTGAATGACTCTCGTTGCCAATGGTTTCGGACATCCGGAAACCACGGTTCTGAGTAAGGGGTGAGGGTACGTGTTGGGAAGTTCAGTGAGAACACCCAACCCCGCCCGCACTTAGCGGCCTTTACTAAGATATCGTTCGGTTTTGTGTACACGCGTTAGTTCGACGATGAAATGATATGCAGAGATTATTTTCCTAAGACATGTGAGGAAAAATAAATAAATGGGTTGCTAAGTCGTTTAATGCATGTTAAACTAATAACGTCAAAGTTATTTTAGCATGTGAAGTTCGTTTTAGTCTAATAAAACGATAAAAAGAATATGAGAGAATAATTTGCTACAAACACGAGAAAACGGGTTAGTAACGATGAATAATGATACAAGAAATAAATATATGAAATCGAGAAAATAAGAATTAATCGAAATCTGAAAAATATAGTTTAAAACGTTGTTTTGTATAAAAAACGATGTTCGAGAAAGAATAAAAAAAGAACGAAAAAGACGTGTTTGGGCCGAGAGCCGCGCGACTCGCCCGAGACTCATGCGGGTCGCGTGGCGGCCTGATTTCGACAACGGTTTTCGGAAAATTTTGATTAAATTGCGTACGAATATCGCATAACTCGTACTCGACTTAATATTCTCGATATTCGTTATATTCGATAGTTGATTATCAAATATTTAGAATAGTTTTGGAAAAGATGTAAATTTAGAAATCGTTTCGTAAAATAATAAAACTAAACGAACGAAAAACTAAAAAAGAACCGGGTCACAGACTCGTGAGCGAGTCACCTGGACCGGGCGCGACTCGCGTACGGGTCTGATTTTTTATTTTTTTTGTTCGAAAATCGTTAATCGCGTACAAGCATGATTTAATTTATACTCGGTCTATATTTTCGATATTCGTCGTATTCGATATTCGATTATGAAATCGATATCGAATATTTGGAATGACTTTAGAAAAGGTTTTGAAAAAGTTTGTTTTTGAACGAAAAATAAGAAAAAGGAATTTTGAACGAAAAGTTTGAAAAAAGGATTTTGAAAGAACAAAAATAAAATGAAATCGTCGAAATCTTAATATAATTCTTTTCGATACGATATTCGATTATATAGAATCGATATCATATTTTAAGAATATTTGATATATGAAAATAGTTTTAATAATATCGATATTAGCAAAAATAAAAAAGACCGACGAGACCCATAAAAACGAGAGGAAGAGGAGAGAAAAGAGAAGAGTCGGGTTTGATTTACACCCTCAACCTACATGCTTTGTGTTCTCGGTATAAGGCTCGTCGGACGGTGGCTTAGGCACGGGAGCGTCGAGATGATGCGGGTGAGTTAAGGTGTCGGTTTTTTGGAGGTTTGGGACGCCGGGTTTGGACGTGCGGTCAAGGCTCCGAGGCTTCGGGAAAAGTGTCGGGATTTGCTAACTATCGGATTTGTATATGAATCGTGTGTGGAGGCTGTTTTTTCGGTGTGACGGGTGTAAAAACCGTGTGTATTGGCTGGAAAAGCGAGGTAATTGATGTCTCTTTTGTGTTGGACGGGAGGTCCTATTTATAGGGAGTTTCCGACCTTGGTTTAGGAGAGTTTGAATACCGCTTAGGATAGGAAACGTAGGAGTTTGAGGGAAATAAGAATTCCGCTTTTTTGGCCAAGAAGAAAGGGATTTCGGCTGTCTTGAGGAGTGTTTTGGCCGAGTGTTTTACACTCGGTCGAGTGTTTGAATCGGTTCTCGGATAGGATTCCTACTTGAGATCGAATTCTACCTTAAACGGAATTGTTTATTATTTTGTATGGCTGATTATTGTAGTATTTGAGTTTAAACCGGATTGGTAGGGTGACACGGCAGATTTTATGCCTCGAAAAATATCTTTGACCGGGTTTTGACTCGGTCGCTAAAAGACGGTTTTACCCCTGGTGTCGGTTTCGACCCAAATTAGTGTTATTTGACTCGAAACGACCCACTGGGCCTGAATTTGAGGTTGGTTTTATGAAATTTGTACTCCTTAAAAAGTCTAAACCAAATGTCCATGTTTACAAGCCCATATCCGAGTCTATCAAAGCACGTTTACGTCCTATCATCATCGGGTGTTTGGCGGGAACTACTATAGACACCAAGCGGTCAAAATGTGGGTGTCTACAGAGCCCCCACTCTGACTGAGGCTTGGACAAGGCAAAAGTCAGAGTAGCTACCAGGTCAATCAAGGATTAAAACCTGGCAGACTTCCGATCGGGTCGTTTAGGGTCCATTAGACCTGCGTGAAGGGCTCGCCAGCCATAGAATAGAAATCATACCTGGGTTGACGTTGATAATGTCGCGGGAGCTTGCCTAGGAAGCTATGGGTATACCTGTTTGCAGATATATCCTGTTTTAGAATTGCGCGGGAGCTTGCCTTGGAAGCTATGGGCATATCTGTTTGCAGATATATCCTGAAAGAAGTTGCTTGAGCTTTTCCACTGGGGAACTTAGAATTTCTGGGAGTCATGGGTGTACCTGTATGCTGACATAATTTGTATGTAACATTTAGGTGAAACACTGACTCATGCTGGGGAAGAAATGATTTTTGATTGATTTTTTGGAAAGAAAATGATTTTTTTTTTGGGAAATTAGAATGCTTGGGATGACTTGATTCCTAATCCGATTCTGACACGGACTCCTAAAGTCTCTGGTTAGGCCTGTATGCCTAGATGAAGTGTGATAAAAATTCCTATTCCCGTGGTGACTAGGAAAAGGATTTTCTCAAATGGCTAAGTTTTGCAAAAAATGAGAATTTGAAGAGAGGGATATACCGACAGACTCGACTCTGGACGCGAGAGGACGAGTTGACAGACACGACTTTGACTCTCTAAGGGTTAGACCGTGACTCGGTAGGGGGTAGGCCACCTAAGATGACAATACTCTTAAGTTGCGCTATTCCGTAGCCTAGGCGAGTGGCAACACAGTCGAACATCAAAATGGGAACGATCTGCTATAGGGGAATTGCAGTAGTCTGTAATGAGACTGTTTTAGCAGTAACAATGCTGTAGTCTAGTGCTCCTTTTGAATTTTTGGTTTTTGGGACATTTCCAAAGTGGGTATTGCTCCGAGTCCTGACAGATTCTCGTCTTTGACTGAGCCGAGTACTAGGACACACTATAGAAAGGAGGCTAGATCTTTATTCTTTGAATTTATCTGGATTTTGTGAGTGGATGGAGAACTTCTGCCTAGGAGAAGCCCCCAGGATGACAAAGCTAGCTGCTGAGAACATGATGGTGTCGTGACCGGAATGATGGCGCTTTTTTTGAATTTGTGTCAGTGTGGGTGGTTGTGCCTCTGTTGAAAGGTTGCCTACGTATTCACGTGTTAGTGAAATCAAACCAAGCCGTAGTTCAGTGATGTGAAAGATATATAATGGTGCCTAGTTTACTAGGGCTTTGTGTGTAACTAGCCACAGCGATGGTGTAGGCTAGGTGCATTCCCAGTGATGTCTTGATCAAAGGGCTAGAATAGTTAGGATGTTGATCCTGTGACTGTGAGCATTCTCCGGGGTAGCCCCCAGAGGTGGTGTGAACTATTTGGGCATGTTCTATGCCGACTGCAAGTTGAATTCCTGTGTTTGGGGCTGGTAACTGGTTTGAATGAGAAGAATTGGGATGGGATTTTAACGAGTTCTGCTCTCGGGGATTTTAACGAGTTCTGCTCTCGGGGATTTGATGAGTTTTGCTCTCGGGGATTTTAACGATTTTTGCTCTCGGGGATTTTAATGAGTTTTGCTCTCGGGGATTTGATGAGTTTTGCTCTCGGGGATTTTAACGAGTTTTGCTCTCGGGGATTTTAACGAGTTCTGCTCTCGGGGATTTGATGAGTTTTGCTCTCGGGGATTTTAATGAGTTTTGCTCTCGGGGATTTTAATGAGTTTTGCTCTCGGATTTGCATATGGTGATTGAGATTTCTGTTGTGTAAAGGGGAAGTCGAGTAGAATGGCTCGAGCTTCGATTGGGCAGGTTTGATAATGCGGGATCTGATTTCCATGTCTGGCCCTAAAGGTTAGGGTGTATCCTATGGAGCTTGAATCCTCAAAATTCTGGGTTGTCTCTAGCCTAGGTCTCGAGAAGGTCTTGAGGGTTGTAATGTGGGAAGGTTAAATGTGGTGTTAGCTGACCAGCTTGACTGTCTCTCCCCTATTGGATGGTATGGGTATTGATAATTTTTGAATTGACCGTTTCACGGTCATGGGTTTTTGAATTTTTTGGGTTGACCTCTTAGCCCCGGTCATGGGATTCTTTATTTGAGTTGACCGTGTCTGGTCGAGAGATGTTGATAATTCTTTTTTGATCATGGCCAGCTTTTTTGTTTTAGCCTTTTGCTTTTTTTTTTTGGACTTTTGATTTTTTTTGTCCAGCTTTTTTTTTTTCGGTCAGACTAACACCTAAGGTGGGGTTTGGTTAGTCTTATTGGAAGGGTGTTTATTGTGGGAAGTGGGCTTGCCTCCCGTCTTGAACCCAAACTGGAAGGCTACCCAGATTTGTCATAGGATTCGATATGCTCCTGCTACGGGTAGTTATGTGGCTTTCTATACCAGACATGGAATAGGTAAAAGGAAAACACGGGCTCGGTTTCCTGCAGTCATTATAGATGTGCCTATAATAGTCACGTGCGTGTGCTCACAGTGTATGATGGTGTTCATCATGTTCTCGGAAACACGTAAGGAATGTATGTATGAGAAATAGAAAAGCTGATTTTATTGAAATGTGAAAAGAGGACAAAATACCGCTGACTCTGACTCTGACTTTGACTTTGAAATTGAAAGAAATAGTACATCCTAGACTCGGACTCAGACTCGGACTTGAACCAAATCTAGACTCTTGGATGAGGTTGTCAGCAGTCTTCGGCTTCTAAGGACTCAAGTGGATGTCCAGTATGGCCTTCGGTAGAAGCTTCACCCAGATCTTCATTATGTCGAAGATCGTCCTCAATCCTGATGCCCATTTCGGTAAGCACCGCAAAGTTTGAAATGTTGGCATACCTAAGATGGACGCGGTAGGGAGGTAGGAGGTTGTTGATGAATGTCTCCACTAGTGTCTTCTCGTTGGGCTTGTCTACCAACTTAACACTTTCGGCCCTCCACCTTTGAAGGTACTTGGTGAAACCTTCCTTGGGCTCTTGGGCCATGACCTCCAGGGTGCGCATTGTGGTCTGGATCTCGGTATTATCTGCATAATTCCGAGCGAACTCTGTAGCGACGTCGTCCCAAGTCTTGTACTTCTTGGAATCGAGCCTGTAATACCAGGCTTTTGGATGCTTCTCAAGGGAAGAAGCAAAGAGATGCTTGAACATGGATGACTTAACTCCCTTAAGGGCCATGAATTCTTTGAAAGCCCGGATATGGTGAACCGGGTCTTCAGTACCCTCGAACATTGGCAGACCCGTCAGATTGAGATTGGCGGGTAGTTCATCGGTCAGTGGGGTGTAGGTCCGAGCATTCTCCGTATGGATGGAGCTTTGGGTTGTCAAATGGACCTGTTCCTGCAGTTTGTGGACTGCGCTGGCCAATTCAGCTAAAGGCCCAGTAGTATCGGCACTGCCGCTAAGGGTTCCTTGTTCTACGGCACTTACCCGGGTGAGGATGGCGATCTGGTCTTCCCGCATCTTCCTCAATTGGTCTTGGATTTGGGCCAACGAGGTGGTCAACTCATCTATGGCTTTTTATGTCATGGCTCGAGTGTGGGGTGACCTGTCTGTAAGGGCACCGCGTAATCAGTAAATTTGCTTCGGAACTCGAATACACCAAGGCATAGGAAATAGCGTGGGTGGAGAGACGACTCCAGTTCGACTCGGGTTAGACTCTCCTAAGACAAATGTGTATAGTACGATTCTCGGAGTGACTGTGATTAATCGCTCCATCGGAGAATAGCCCCCAAGTGAGACTAAGGACTCAGATAGGACTCAGATGGTGTGACATCTAAGTGACTCGAAAGTGGGGTACGTGAGACACGTGTAAGACAAGACCCTTAGAGCAACCGTGATTGATCGCTCCGCTGAAGGGTAGCCCTCTGAGTGAGGAAAAGACTAGACTAGAAAAAGACCGAAGACTGACTTCTAGATGGATGACCCGTAGACGGTGGGCCTTCCTTGGGATTCGGCCAAGTGGGCCTAGTCCCGTTCAAAGGAAGGTCTACGTGAGAATTTCCCAGACTTTGGACTCTAGTGTGTAAACGGGCTTCCCTTTGTAGGAGTCTGTCCTACGAAGGTGGGCCGTGCCTTGACAAATAAGGCGGACTAGGATGGGGTGGAAACCCGTGATGTAGGATCGACGGAGTTTCGACGCTATAGACTCTTACAACCTATGACAAGACCGACACTGCTAAATACGGGAAGTCCTAAGAAGAAGAGGGTTTTGAAAAGGGAATTTGGATTTGAAAACCGAGCAAAGTCGGATTGGAAGGCCCGATTTTTTTTGAAAACCGAGAGAGGGGTTATCGGGCCGAGATTTCGGGCTTTTTTTTTTTAAAAGGTTTGGACAGCATACCGGCTAAAAATAGGCTATTTTGAGTCAAAATCATAAGTCCTAAATTCGGCAGCTTTCCGGGTTTTGAAAAAGGATAGGTTTTGAAAAGATGTAAGTTTTTGAAAAATGACAGTTTTTGAAAGAGACCAAGGAAGATCAGGTAGCATGTAGTCATAGAAACAGTATAACGACGCCATGTATGCTCCTAGTCTAAGCCTCGGTCGGTCAAATAGGGTCTATACCAACAACGATCGCATTCTCGCAAATCAGGACGGACTTCCTAAGCCGAGTTAGTCTTAGAACCTGCCGTAAAACCCATGCGAGTTCCGCGATTGAAGTCTTTAGTGCATCCAAGTGGGAATGCACCGTGGTATAGTGGGACGTCGGTCACAAGTAACCGGCCCGGGATAGAACGGGGTTATGCATGAACCATTGAACTAAAACGTGTACATTACTAATCGAACGATTTCTTTTCGAGTCTCACCCTGAGGATGCCGATGGTAAGTGACACATCAGTTAATCCCCAGCGGAGTCGCCAAATTGTGGACATGACATAGGTCCACCCGACGCGGCGAAGCGCGGGTTTTGGGGAGGCGATAGAATTTCCATATGAGATGGATCGAATAGAATTTTAAATCGAAGTAGGAGTCGCCACCGAATTTTATGGTTATTCGGAACCATGCGAACCCACTCTATGTCGTAGTGGGCCATACTTAAAGCCTGACCCATTTCCGATGTCAGAGTTTATCGGGTTCGTCCCTTTGCAGTTCGATACCGATGCCGACTTGCGCGGTTAATCGTATATTGAATGACTCTCGTTGCCAATGGTTTCGGACATCCGGAAACCACGGTTCTGAGTAAGGGGTGAGGGTACGTGTTGGGAAGTTCAGTGAGAACACCCAACCCCGCCCGCACTTAGCGGCCTTTACTAAGATATCGTTCGGTTTTGTGTACACGCGTTAGTTCGACGATGAAATGATATGCAGAGATTATTTTCCTAAGACACGTGAGGAAAAATAAATAAATGGGTTGCTAAGTCGTTTAATGCATGTTAAACTAATAACGTCAAAGTTATTTTAGCATGTGAAGTTCGTTTTAGTCTAATAAAACGATAAAAAGAATATGAGAGAATAATTTGCTACAAACACGAGAAAACGGGTTAGTAACGATGAATAATGATATAAGAAATAAATATATGAAATCGAGAAAATAAGAATTAATCGAAATCTGAAATATATAGTTTAAAACGTTGTTTTGTATAAAAAACGATGTTCGAGAAAGAATAAAAAAAGAACGAAAAAGACGCGTTTGGGCCGAGAGCCGCGCGACTCGCCCGAGACTCATGCGGGTCGCGTGGCGGCCTGATTTCGACAACGGTTTTCGGAAAATTTTGATTAAATCGCGTACGAATATCGCATAACTCGTACTCGACTTAATATTCTCGATATTCGTTATATTCGATAGTTGATTATCAAATATTTAGAATAGTTTTGGAAAAGATGTAAATTTAGAAATCATTTCGTAAAATAATAAAAATAAACGAACGAAAAACTAAAAAAGAACCGGGTCACAGACTCGTGCGCGAGTCACCTGGACCGGGCGCGACTCGCGTACGGGTCTGATTTTTTATTTTTTTTTTGTTCGAAAATCGTTAATCGCGTACAAACATGATTTAATTTATACTCGGTCTATATTTTCGATATTCGTCGTATTCGATATTCGATTATGAAATCGATATCGAATATTTGGAATGACTTTAGAAAAGGTTTTGAAAAAGTTTGTTTTTGAACGAAAAATAAGAAAAAGGAATTTTGAACGAAAAGTTTGAAAAAAGGATTTTGAACGAACAAAAATAAAATGAAATCGTCAAAATCTTAATATAATTCTTTTCGATACGATATTCGATTATATAGAATCGATATCATATTTTAAGAATATTTGATATATGAAAATAGTTTTAATAATATCGATATTAGAAAAAATAAAAAAGACTGACGAGACCCATAAAAACGAGAGGAAGAGGAGAGAAAAGAGAAGAGTCGGGTTTGATTTACACCCTCAACCTACATGCTTTGTGTTCTCGGTATAAGGCTCGTCGGACGGTGGCTTAGGCACGGGAGCGTCGAGATGATGCGGGTGAGTTAAGGTGTCGGTTTTTTGGAGGTTTGGGACGCCGGGTTTGGACGTGCGGTCAAGGCTCCGAGGCTTCGGGAAAAGTGTCGGGATTTGCTAACTATCGGATTTGTATATGAATCGTGTGTGGAGGCTGTTTTTTCGGTGTGACGGGTGTAAAAACCGTGTGTATTGGCTGGAAAAGCGAGGTAATTGATGTCTCTTTTGTGTTGGACGGGAGGTCCTATTTATAGGGAGTTTCCGACCTTGGTTTAGGAGAGTTTGAATACCGCTTAGGATAGGAAACGTAGGAGTTTGAGGGAAATAAGAATTCCGCTTTCTTGGCCAAGAAGAAAGGGATTTCGGCTGTCTTGAGGAGTGTTTTGGCCGAGTGTTTTACACTCGGTCGAGTGTTTGAATCGGTTCTCGGATAGGATTCCTACTTGAGATCGAATTCTACCTTAAACGGAATTGTTTATTATTTTGTATGGCTGATTTTTGTAGTATTTGAGTTTAAACCGGATTGGTAGGGTGACACGGCAGATTTTATGCCTCGAAAAATATCTTTGACCGGGTTTTGACTCGGTCGCTAAAAGACGGTTTTACCCCTGGTGTCGGTTTTGACCCAAATTAGTGTTATTTGACTCGAAACGACCCACTGGGCCTGAATTTGAGGTTGGTTTTATGAAATTTGTACTCCTTAAAAAGTCTAAACCAAATGTCCATGTTTACAAGCCCATATCCGAGTCTATCAAAGCACGTTTACGTCCTATCATCATCGGGTGTTTGGCGGGAACTACTATAGACACCTAGCGGTCAAAATGTGGGTGTCTACAGTACCACTTACATGACAACAACTAGTATGATGTCAATCGTCTCATCCTTCTGAACAACAGTACCAAGACGAGTGACGCCCTACAGTGACAACACCTTCGTAACCCTTACTCTTAGTCACACCAATTCCAACCTCACGTATAATCAGCCCAACCAACCGAAACCAACAACAACGGTAACATACGGACAACAACAGCAATAACCCAACCACCATGGTCGGAACACCACGACAAGAGCAAACCCGCCACCAATAACAATACTGTGGCAACAACAATATAACAGAATCAATGATACAACACCGACAACCACAGCCCACCATAACCCCGAGAACAACAATAATACATGACCACAACAACCAATCGACTCGATAACAATACGACATCGAAATATTACTAATTAACGACACTAAAATATAAAATACAATGTAACAATACCTATAAGTGCGTGACCGTGTGATCGATGGTCCGACTCGATTCCCTTTTTCCTTCCTCTCGTCATGCATTTGAGTGATCGTGAGGATAACGGGGGTTGCTACTATAAGGTGAGGAGGGTTGACGATGAATCGGTTTGAAAATGTGATAAAAGGGTATGAATGTGCCGCATTACGTGAAGTTAGTACTTGAGTAAATGAGAATACTAGGGTATTGTGTATTAGACTACTAGGTATTAGGTATTAGGATAAATTATTAGGTTATTTTATTAGGAGTTGTAGACACCCACATTTGGCCGTTAGGTGTCTATAGCAGTTTCCAAAAAACACCCGATGATGATCGGACGCAAACATGCTTTAACATACTCGAATATGGGCTCAAAATTGTTAGTATTTGGCTTGGGCTTTTTACAGAGTACAAATCTCACAAAACCGACCTCAAATCCAGGCCCAGTGGGTCGTTTCCACTCAAATAAGACTAATTTGGGTCAAAACCGACACCAGGGGCAAAACCGTCTTTTAGCGACCGGGTCAAACCCCGGTCAAAGACATTTCCGAGGCGGAAAAATCTGTCGCACAGCTTTCACGAATCTGATTCGGAGTCAAATACTACAAAAAATCAGCAATGAAGAAGAATTAAGCAAGATTTTCCTATCCAAAACTGGATTCCTTTTTTCCATCCAAAAATCGGAATCCTACTTCACTCCAACCGGTGTTTCTTCCCCTCCAAGCAACATTTTCCTATCCAAAGTGGGTGTTTCTTCCCATCCAAGCCGGGTTTCGTTTCCTAGACAAAGCCGGAAACCTCTCCTATAAATACACCCCCTTTGCTCACACAATTACACATCCACGACAATTACAATTCCCGACGCACATCAACAATTCACAACACAACAATTCACAACACAACAATTCCAATCCCAACATACACAAATTACAACCCGGAATTTCAGCAATACTAGGCATATTATATTCCGATCTTTCCTCTAGAAATCCTATAGGATTCCCGACCAGTTACAACCCGAAATTCTAGGCAATTTTAGGCACACCAGATACAAACCCGAGAGCAAAACTCGTCAAATCCTCTCCCTAACCATACACACCATAACTCACCTATATACATCTTAACGCTCCCGCGCCTAGGCCGCTACTACGAGTCCGTTTTCGAGATAATTAAGTGTGTAGGTTGAGGGTGTCACAAATCCCGCTTTCTTCTTCTTCTCTCTCTTCCTCTCGTCTTATTCCTTCTTTTTGCGTCGTCGGTCCGTTTTTTTTATGGGTCATCGTCACGTTCTTTTCCTTTTCTAATATCGATACTACAATATAATTTTCTATACAAAACAAACGTTCTTAAAATACGATATCGACTCCATAGTCGAATATCGTATCCAAAAAGAACTAAATCAATCTCGTTGATGCTAAAAAATCGTCACATGGTCTTAAAAACAAAATACGACGATTTTAACGCGGAGAGAATCAACATTGCTTTTTCTAGTTCAATTTTCAAAACGATTTACAAAACATTTTTTCTAAAAATCATTCCGAATATTTGATATCGATTCCATATCGAATATCGAATATAACGAATATCGCAAATTTAAGTCGAGTACAAATTATGCTATATTTATACGAGATTTAACAAAACTGTCGATTTGCTAAAAATAATCTCGAAAACAGGCCGTCATGCAGTCGCACGAGTCCTGTACGGGTCGCATGGCCACGCGAGTCGCGCCTCACCCGCGCGGGTCGCGTAGGCTCCTGAAAACCGTAACACCGATAAGCTATCCCGTCTTGATTTTTCAAACATCTTTTCCTTTTTAATAAAACAGCGGGCTTTTCAGCATATTTCAGGTCTCGGTAAATATTTTCTTGACCTCGGTCAACGCGTGCTTAATCCATCACGCGAACTATCTTTTAAAAACCATGCATCATATCATATTTACATCTTTTATTCGATTTGCAAACCGTTACTAACTTGTTTGTTCGTGTTTTCAGCAATTTATTTTATTGTTTGTTTTATTATACTAAAACGAACCTCGCATGCTAAAACAACTTTGACGTTAAATTTAGATGCGTTAAATCGACTTAGCAACCCATTCAAATTCTCGCATGTCTAGGCAAAACAATGTTTGCATATCTTTCATCGTATTACTAACGTTCGTATTTCAAAATCAAACGATATCTTAGTAGAGGCCGCTAATGTGCGGGCGGGGTTGGGTGTTCTTTGTGAACTTCCCAACACGTACCCTCACCCCTTACTCAGAACCATGGTTTCCGGATGTCCGAATCCATTGTCACACGAGAGTCATTCAATACACGGTATCTGATAATGTCGGTATCGGTATCAAATGCTAAGAGACGAACCCAATAAACTCTGACATCCGAATGGGCTATGCTTTGTGCATGGCCCACTAAGATATAGAGTGGGTTCGAACGGGCCCGAACTCCCACAAAGTTCGGTGGCGACTCCACTTCGATTTAAATTTCAATTCGACCCATCTCATATGGAGATTCATTCGCCTCCCCAAACCCGCGCGTGGCCGCGTCGGGGTGGACCTATGTCATGTCCACAGGAGTACATAATATGGTCTACATAATATGGGTACTGATATTGGAAACGGGCTAAACAAATTGAGTCCAGACATGGGTTATACTCTATATGGATATAAGTGATGATTTAGCATAATGAGTTAAGCTAGGTGGGTTAGCTACTTATATATATTACTACCCATAGACGAGACCCAAGATGACATAAAATACGAGTATTAAAATACGATCTCTTACAATTATTATTATTTTTTAATTATAAATAGGAGAATTTTATTAATGAATCAAAACAAGCTTTACAAAAAATTGGTGGACAGCCGAAATACTATCTGGGCCCCCACCCCCTTAGCGATTGTGAAACTAAGTCGAGTAAAAATAAAAGGAGGAGCGGGTTCCTCAACATCCTGAGGTATCAAAAAATTTTGGATCCGCTTGAGCAAGCCAATCGCATCCGCCTCTAGCTCTCTCAGTGAAGAAAAAGAGAAAGGTAGGAATCTGTAACCAAGCCCCGCACAAAGACCCCGATACTTGGCGCATTTGCGCCAAGCAACGTCCCTCATAGCACTGCTTGGCATGAAGTCAGATAACCCAGATTGAGTTAAAGGGGAAGACCCGGTTAGATCCACGCACACATCACGGCCATTGTCACATAAATAAAGCAACAAATCTGCGGACACAAGGACTTGTCATGGTCGTCGATCATGCCAATATCGACCTCTTTACCCGCAGAGATCCCGGTTCGAAAAAATATCTAAAAGAGTGTCACGTACGAGGTTATACCGATGTTTGATCCCGACAACCCCTGCACACGACACAACATAATCCCCAAAGATATTCTCGCCAAAGACCTACCCGAGAGCAAGCAGAACACGGTCCAGGTACTGAAAACAAGGGAACTCCCAACCGATAGCTAAGCGCACATCGGTAAGTCTGACCGTTCATAGTATGGCCCAACCAAGAAATAGAGACGACGCACAGCCAATTAGATGCATGACTGCTTTGCTGAGACTTCCACAACGCAACCTGACGAGGGGTCAAAGAGAAATCTGATTCTGCAGTAGCAACAACCTTCGTGAAATATATATTTGCCAAAGGTTTCATAAGTTTGGGGGTGTGGACATGACATAGGTCCATCCCGACGCGGCCACGCGCGGGTTTGGGGAGGCGAATGAATCTCCATATGAGATGGTCAAATTGAAATTTAAATCGAAGTTGGAGTCGCCACCGAATTTTATGGTTATTCGGAACCGTTCGAGCCCACTCTATGTCGTAGTGGGCCGTGTACAAAATACGGCCCATTTCCGATGTCAGAGTTTATTGGGCTCGTCCTTTTGCATATCGATACAGATGCCGACTTGAGCGGTTAATCGTATATTGAATGACTCTCGTTGCCAATGGTTTCGGACATCCGGAAACCACGGTTCTGAGTAAGGGGTGAGGGTACGTGTTGGGAAGTTCACTAAGAACACCCAACCCCGCCCGCACATTAGCGGCCTCTACTAGGATATCGAATGATTTTTTAATACGCGCGTTAGTAATATGATGAATGATATGCAAACATTGTTTTCCTAAGCATGTGAGGAATTGAACGGGTTGCTAAGTCGGTTTAATGCATGAAAAAAAATTAACGTCAATTTAGCATGTGAGATTCGTTTTAGTATAATAAAACAAACGATGAAAAAAAGAATGAATTTGCTACAAATGATGAACAAACGAGTTAGTATCGATTTGTAAAATAATATAGCAAATAAAATAAATATGCGAGATCGAGAAAATATTAATCAAAATATGAAAAATATTGTTAAAAAGACGCGGTTTTGTATAAAAAACGAAGTTCGAAAAATAATAAAAAGGAAGAAAACGGGTCGCGTTTTCAGTGCTGCCCGCGACTCGCCCGGGGTGCGCGCGACTCGCGCCCCGGCCTGTTTCGGGATCGATTTTCGAAAGTTCGATGTTTTTATTAAACCGCGTACGAATATTGCATAATTCGTACTTGATTTAATATTTTCGATATTCGTTATACTCGATAATCGATTATGAAATCGATATCAAATACTCGGAATAGTTTTAGAAAAGGTGCAAATTTTGAGAAATCGTTTTGTAGAATAAATAAAAAAACGAACGAAAAAGTTTAAAAAAAGGTCCCGGGTTTCAGGCTCGTGCGCGAGTCGCCTGGGCGTGACGCGACTCGCGTGCGGGTCTGTCCGATTTTTATTTTTTGTTCGAAATTGCTAATTTTGATATATCGCGTACAAAATATTAATTTGTATTCGATTTTATGTTTACGATTTTCGTCGTACCCGATATTCGATTATGGAATCGATATCGAGTATTCGGAATGAATTAAAAAAGGTTTTGTAAAAAAAAAAAAAGTTTGAATGGAAAAAGATGTAACGATTTTAACATCGTCGAAATCTTAATATAATTCTTTTTGATACAATATTCGATTATAGAAAATCGATATCATATTTTTAAGAATGCTTGATATATGAAAATAGTTTTTGATAATATCAATATTAGAAATAAAATAAAAAAACGACGCTTGACCAGTAAAAAGAAAAACGGACGACGAGGAGGAGAAGAGAAGAAAAGGAGAAATCGGGTTTGGTACACCCTCAACCTACATGCTTTTGTTAACTCGGATCGGGGCTCGTCGGAATGTGGCTAGGCACGGGAGCGTCGAGGTGATGTCGGTCGGGCTAGGGTGGCTCGGTGAAGGTGACGGGTACGAGGGACCGGTTTTCTTCAGTTTTAGATGTGATATCGGTTTCTCGATGTTAAGTGTAAGGAGTTTTATGGATGTGTGTTGTGTGAATAATTGATTCTATCGTGTGATATGATATTTTCTGATTTCTCTCAGGAATTATGTCTATATGATAGGATGTTTTCTGATGATTTTCTCTGATGTTGAAAGTGTTGTATGCAAGGGGCTATTTATAGGGAGTTCCCGACCTTGGCTAAGAGAGGTGCATTTGAATTAGAACTACCGCTTAGGATAGGAAACTTAGGAATTTGAGAGGCATGAGAATTCCGCTTTCTTGTGAAGGAAGAAAGGGAAACACGGCTGGTTTGCTGCTGTTTGGCCGAGTATTTGCACTCGGTCGAGTGTTTGAATCGGTTTTCGGATAGGATTCCTGCTTGAGATCGAATTCTACCTTAAACGGAATTGTTTATTATTTTGTGAATCTGATTTTTTGTAGAGTTTGAGTATGAATCAGCCGTGTGAGGTGTCACGGATGACTCACGTGTCTCGGGAAAATCTTTGACCGGGTTTTGACTCGGTCGCTAAAAGACGATTTTACCCTTGGTGTCGGATTCGACCCAAATTAGTGTTATTTGACTCGAAACGACCCACTGGGCCTGAATTTGAGGTTGGTTTTGTGAAATTTGTACTCCTTAAAAAGCCCAAGCTAAATATCCATGATTTCGAGCCCGTTTCCGAGTACGTTAAAGCACGTTTGCGTCCGATCATCATCGGGTGTTTATCGGAAACCACTATAGACACCTGGCAGCAAAATGTGGGTGTCTACAGGGGGTATCGATCGCACTAGGATTACACGTGATGGCGGGACTTGTCGTGGATCCCGACACCAAATAAACCAACTAATCCTAACAAGTAGCTAGGGTAAGTCGGGTCGATCCACGGAGACGGAAAAAGGGTCTAGACTAAGGTTACCTAAGAACTAGACTAGGTCACAAGGAAACACAAAGGGAGGAAAATTAACAAAAAATTGAATAACTAAGAGACAACAAAACAAACTAAGATAATGAAGAAGAAGAAGAAACTATGATTATGAATGAACTAGGGATGATATAAACTAAATGATTCAATTAAAACTAAAATGAAACAACAAGCTAAAGGAACAATCACTAAGATGAAGAAGAAATCAAATAAGGGGAAGAGTAGGGTTAGGTCGGGTTCATAGGTGTACTAGGCTAGTGGGGTAATCGAGGGTGTAGGTTTCACTTAGTCACTAAGGTAAGGCCGCGCTCTCGCGTCAAAGACAAACCCAAAAACTCATGCAAGATGCTACTCAAAACAAGAGAATTCAACCACCAATTGAGTATACAATGACAAGGAGGAAACAAGCAAGAGAATCATTGGTCACTACTACTCTAACAAGCATTTCATCAAACATATGGCATGCATAACAAGTGACTAGCTACAAAGATTCAACCTTTACCCACAATCAACCATAATCACCCATAATCAACACCTAATCCCCCTACTAACCTCACATGAATCTACTCACTCATATCTAAACTAACACTAACATTAACAAGAGAAATCAACATAAGAACAAGAGCATTCATAATGATGAATAAACTAGGATGAACAATAAACAAATGATAAAGATTGAAACTTAACTAACAATCAAAGATTAAAGAAAAAGAGAAGAGAAAGATTACACCAAACTAGAAAGGAGATGAAAAGATGAAAACTTGTATATAAAGAAAACCCAAAATCTCCACCAATGTTGTCAAGATTGGTAGAGTCTTCAAGAAATCCAATAATACAAGAGGAATTACTAAGATTAAGCTAAGATTAACAAAAGATGAAGAAAAGATTAAGGAGAAACTAAGCTAATGATAAGAGTTCTCTATATAGGGTTTTGTATAATGGAGGATGTTTAAAACAATACAAGAGGGGGGTATATATAGGGTTCCATAAGTAAGGGAGGCAAAAGAATGAAGCGGAGTGCAGTCTGTCTAAAATGCCATAATTATAATTCCAATTCAACCGTTTTTCTTACAAATATAAAGATAAAGACGACTACTTTTAAATTTCATTAAATGAAATTAAACTTATCTAGAAAAAAAATTTGATAGAATAGCTTCCACCTTCTCAGCGGATAATGAAAGAACGAAATCCGGGTAAACGCCAACACCTATTACTGGTAGAAAGATAGAAGTCGAAACAAATAATTCTCGTGGACCAGAATCAAAAAAATAAGAGTTTGTAATGGTCCTTCCCGGCCGGGAAGGAGGTGATCTCGGTCGGGAGGAGGGTGATCCCGGTCGGGAAGGTGATGATCCCGGCCGGGAAGGCTCTCCAGCGGCTCTTGATTGTTGGCTCACTTCGTCCCGGCTGTGATGGTTATGGTCACGGACAGGAAGGCCATGTAGGCTTCAAATACGGTCACGTAGGTCCCTAGTTACTCTTCCTAGGCTTCTTATCGACTCTCAGTGATCGGGATATTCTCAAATTGGGCTCCAAGGGACTCGGGATTGAGTCTAAGTCACCGAATCATCGTCGCTTCTCTTCATTGGCTCCATATGCATCGGAAACGAGTCGGAATCGTTCCATTTCTCCAAGATAGGCCTTAGGAACCTAAATCAAGCTAGAAGAAGCGTAAGTAGCCTCGAAACCGCTCTAAAGAGCGATTCCACAAGAGAAAGCGGGACCAAACACAAGTAATAAGCACTACAAAACACACTTATCAACACGCAAGACTCATGAATTATTATTATTATTATTATTGGGAGAATTTTATTGATGAATCAAAATGCAGTTTACAAAAAAATGGTGGGTAGCCAAGATACAATCTGGGCCCCCACCCCCTTAGCTATAGCAAAGCTAAGTCTAGTAAAAATAAAATGAGCAGCACGTGCTCCGGCATCCTGCGCTATCGAAAATTTTGAATCCTCTTGAGTAAGCAGATAGCATCCGCCTCTAATTCCCCTAGCGAAGAAAAGGAAAAAGGCACAAACTCATAACCAAGCCCCGTGCACAGGTCCCTGTACTTAGCGCATTTGCGCCGAGCAGCGTCCCCCACAACATGGCATGGCGCGAAATCAGAGAGCCCGGACTGAGTCAAAGGAGAAGACCCGGTAAGATCTACATAAACGTCACGCCCCCTGTCCCACGAATAAAAAAGCAAATCTGCAGGACGCAAGGATTTGTCATGGTCATCAATCAAGCCAATATCGATCTCCTTACCCGCCGAGACCCCAGGACGGAAACAGATATCCAAAAGAGTGTCACGAACGAGGTTATGCCGATGTTTAATACCGACAACCCCGACACATGACACAACATGATCCTCATAAATATCGTCGCCAAAAACCCGAGAGCAAGCTGAACACGGTCCAGGCATAAAAAACAAAGGGACGCCCAACCGATAGGTAAGCACACATCGGTACGTCCGACCGTTCATAGTCTGGTCCAGCCCAGAAATAGGGACAGCGCGGAGCCAATCAGAAGCATTATTATTATTATTATTATTATTATTTAATATAGATAATAATAATAATAATGGGTTCGTTAAATTTTATATAGATAAACACTCCATACTTAATTAAAGTGTTTTATCATTTTTTTGCTATGATCGTAGTCTAGTCCAAATAAATATTTTTAAAATAAGCTTTTTACTAGTGGTTTACCCATTCGATCGTTAAACGCCATCATTTTTATGAGAACAACTAACAAGCTAGCCTACACCGTTTGTAACTATTTCGTTTCTTTTAGTAGTGATTTTACTTAAAATTATAAGAGATCAATCTTCTAATTAATTTCTCGCAAGATCGATTTAGAGAAGATGATTTAAGCGATATATATAAATATTACACATCCAGCCTTAATCATTTTTAATTTTCAAATTGAACCATGTTGCTAGAATTTTTTCATTGAAATAATTTTACGTCTCTTGGTTATTGAAATCACGTACCCCTCCCTTGATATCCTAGAATCGCCACTACTTATTTCAGGTAACACAATTTTTTGTTCAGTCACAAAGTTGTGAACTGTCAAATATTCTATATAATATTAATCCGTTGTAAATTTGCGACGGTCTGACGGATATATCCGTTACCAGGGAAATTGATTGCATGGATAATGGGGTTATGTGTCCCTCAATTTGATGGTGATACGCGGGGAGGTCGGCAGTAGAGTGATCTCAGATTGGTTTTCCTTCTTTTTTTTTTACCCCTTCAGTCTTGAGTCTTCCCCCACCTTCTTTTGCAATTTGCATTCCTGTATTGTATACTGCATACTATTAGAAGTAGTGTTTCACTTTTATCTTCTGCCTCAAGATCAGTGTGGTGGCCTGGTGCCCTGGTCCTCTTTTCTACTACATCACCCATATATACTTTACCACACTTTTTGTCTTCATATATTTCATTATTTGCAAAACTTTGTTATATATCTTCTCTCTACTGAGATCACTGCAGCAGATAGATTTAGATAGAAATGGGAGGAAATGGAGGTACTGCTTTTCTCAAGGTCCTGCTACAGAACTTTGATGTTCTTGCTGGGTTTGTTCCTTCTTCTTCTTCTTCTTCTTCTTCTTCTTCTTTACTCCATCCGATCCTCCTTTTTCCATAGCCTAATTGTTATATGACTCAAAGATTCAAACTTTGTTTCAGATTCTTGCTTAGATTCATGGGGTTTTTTGTTTTAAGATCAAATCTGCAGCAACATCATCATTGAATAATTCCCATTGAAATTATTTAGTTGTGGGTCTTTCTAAATTTGTTTATGTTTTGTTTGGTTTGGTTTGGTTTGGTTTGGTGAGACTCAATTCAAGGGTAAGCCTACCTACATTTGACCTTAAAACTCCGAATCCTGCTGTTTCTTTTATTTCATATAATAATTGTATTGGATTAAAATGAGTGTAGATATCATGTCATTGTAACTGAAATTGGGATTCATTTGTGGTTGGTTGTTGCAGGCCAGTGGTGAGTCTTGTTTATCCCCTGTAAGTACAATTTTACACTCTTTTTTTTGGCTTTGGGTAACTTACTTGAATTGCAGGAATCTTTTTTTGTGATGTTTTTGGTATTTGTTTGTGATTAGGTATGCATCAATCAGAGCTATCGAAACCAAGTCTCCTATCGACGACCAGCAATGGCTTACCTATTGGGTTCTATATTCTCTTATCACTCTTTTTGAGCTCACCTTTGCTAAACTCATTGAATGGTGACGCTCCCTCTCTTACTCTTTCTTTATACACTTTATTCTATGGATCGTATTAGCCATGTGAATTTAAGCCTTGATGTTAACATAAAATGTGTTTGATGGATGAGATATGGTATGAACTCGGTTCTCAGTAGTTACCGTTGGAAACCTTAAACTTTATAAATGTGTTTGATGGGTGTGATATGGTACGAACAAACTCGGTTATCAATTACTGTTGGAACCCTCAAGCTTTATAAATGTGTTTGGTGGTTGAGATATGGTACGAACTTGGCATTTCATTTTGAGCCAATAAGATTAATTTTTTTCAGAAACTAGCTGAGTTTAACCTCTGACAAATGTTGTTCTACCATTTCTGTTGTGCAATAATTGAGTTTATTGACTGTTTGCGACAGATGCAGCTGAAAATGATATTCAATCCTTTTTTCTTGGCCCTTGGTTCATGAATCATATGTGACCGGTCTATTGAAAAAGAATGTATTTCAGTTCCATACCTAGTAGCAAATGGCTCATCTACTGGAAATGATATCTAATCCTTTTTTTGTCTCTTTGTTCTTTGAGTGTTAATGAATGACTTGCCAATAAATTTTATTTGTGCGTAATTTGAATACAATATTTAGACTGTCATCCATTTGTATAGCTGTACTTTGATAATTACAGGTTAATCTCACTTATGATACTATTTTTCTGTGTTTGGATGTGCAGGATCCCTTTCTGGTCATTTGCCAAGCTAATCGTGACATGCTGGCTGGTCATACCGTACTTTAGTGGAGCGGCCTATGTTTATGAACATTTTGTAAGACCAACCTTTGTAAACGCGCAAAAACAAACAGTTAATGTGTGGTATGTCCCAACGAAGAAGGTTAAATTCAGTGAAAAAGATGACATCATAACAGCTGCTGAGAAATACATTCAGGAGAACGGAACTGGTGCTCTTCGGGAAGTGATCAACAAGGTAGTAAACAGCCACAATTAGAAAATTCAGTCAATTTTTCACTTGATGTCGTTCCCTTTTGGTTCTTATGATTTCAGTTTACTGAAATTGCATCTTTCATAGTCTTTAGCGGTCTCCATTTACTTATGATGCAAACTCTTCAAAAAAATTAATCTGACCCAAATCACCCAACTATTTTTTGGTTATCTGTAGGCTGAACACACGGGAATAAAGGCAAGGGATAATTATGGAATTTTCGAGAATGAGTATCAGTACTGACTGACTGAGAGTCTGACATCTACTCTTGCATCTTTATCTTGGCCGCAGTTTGATCTAATGTTGTTTTACATGTTCGATGCTTTTGTATTATAGTTGGTTTTGCTTAGGTTAGCTGTTTATGATCACTATCCTATACTTTAGTCACTTGTGACTTGTGAGTGTATGATCTGTGTGTCTGAACTTTTCTGGTAAATACCAAGAAAATAAGAGTATCCATAGTGCTTTTGCTAAAGCTTCACTGTGTGTTGTATATTAATCCCTTGAATTGGGTGATTCGGTTTCTTTAGATTATACCAGTAGTTTGACCTATACGGTTTGTGATTCTTGCGACGATGCATGTATGTCAGTGTGATGAGTGTGTGAACAGTTAATTAGGGGCGATATTTCAGAGAGATTGTTAAACTTTAGTTAGAGCATACTCCCTCCGTCCCAAAATGATTGTCCCATTTACTTTTGCACAATAATTAAGAAAATTGTGTGATGATAGGCAATTATGACTACTTTTGTGGACATGACATAGGTCCACCCTGACGCGGCCACGCGCGGGTTTGGGGAAGCGAATGAATCTCCATATGAGATGGTCAAATTGAAATTTAAATCGAAGTTGGAGTCGCCACCGAATTTTATGGTTATTCGAAACCGTTCGAGCCCACTCTATGTCGTAGTGGGCCGTGTACAAAATACGGCCCATTTCCGATGTGAGAGTTTATTGGGCTCGTCCCTTTGCAGTTCGATACAGATGCCGACTTGAGCGGTTAATCGTATATTGAATGACTCTCGTTGCCAATGGTTTCGGACATCCGGAAACCACGGTTCTGAGTAAGGGGTGAGGGTACGTGTTGGGAAGCTCACTAAGAACACCCAACCCCGCCCGCACATTAGCGGCATCTACTAGTATATCGAATGATGTTTTAATACGCGCGTTAGTAATACGATGAATAATATGCAAACATTGTTTTCCTAAACATGCCAGGAATTGAATTGGTTGCTAAGTCGGTTTAATGCATGAAAAATTTAACGTCAAAGTTGAATTTAGCATGTGAGATTCGTTTTAGTATAATAAAACGAATGATGAAAAAGAATGAATTTGCTACAAGAGATGAACAAACGAGGTAGTATCGACTTGTAAATAATAATATAGCAAATAAAATATACGAGATCGAGAAAATAAATATTAATCGAAATCTGAAAAATATTGTTGAAAAGACGTTGTTTTGTATAAAAAACGATGTTCGAAAAAAATAATAAAAAATGAGAAGGGCGCGCCAAGGCAGCCGGCCGCGCGGCTCGCCCGGGACGCCGGCGAGTCGCGTGTCGGACTGGTTCCGAGGGCGGTTTTTCGGAAATTCGATTAAATCGCGTACGAATATTGCATGATCCGTGATGCGCGTATTTTATATACACTTTTTATGCTCTTATTACGCGCATTCTCGTGTTTATTGAATAGTGAAAACTATTATTTTGCCCCGAATTGGCTACTTTGTGGTGTGTATTGTCCTTTTGCAGGAACGGAAGACAAAGGAGCTAAAACGAACCAAAATCGTGCCAAATCGAAGCTGGAAAATTGCTGTACGCTGAAACGGGCGATAGTCGACCGACTATCAGAATAGTCGGCCGACCATGACGATAGTCGACCGACTATTACAATAGTCGGCCGACTATTCTGGAGCTGCAGAGATCAAGTTGATGAATGATTGGTCGACAGACTATTACAATAGTCGGCCGACTATTTCCTGGACTGCGGGCAGATTTCGTGATCAGCAAGGAATTTCCTAAACGCAAAAGAGTTTCCTAAACAGTTTTTAACCCATTCAATTTGTATAAATAGGGCTTTGGGAGCCACATTAGAGATCATCTCTCCTAACATCTCACAACTTCTCCCTTATTCTCTTTTACTTCTCTTTAGATTTCTTTTAGACTTCTTCTCTACTTTTATTCTCTCTAGTTTAATTTCTTCTCAAAACTCGGTTATTGTAAGAACTTTTGGATTCGAATCGCCTTCATTCCTTTCGGTAATTTTATTGATCTTCCTTCCTTCTTCTTTGTTCTTGATTGTTTTCTTCTTCATATTTAATTATTCTTAATTATTGTTTTATACTTGTCGTAAATTTATTATTGTTCGTGATGTTTAATCTAGTAAATTCTTTTATTAATCTTGTTGTTCTTGAATTAATTATGAGTAGCTAATTTCCCTCGCTAGGATTTAGAGGATCTGCGAATTGAATGTGGTCGCTAAATAATTTATAGATCTGTCAATGATATTGTGTCTGAGTTGTCACTTGTAGCATATAATCGCGGTTAGTCAGTTAATGCGCATGATTGATTAATTGAATCTGGTAAACTTGAACCTAAGATCGGAAGCCTGGTAAAAGTTAGACCTGCTACAACACATTAGTTTGCCCTAATAAGATCGGAAGCCTTTAGATGCATGCTAGGGTGAATAGCGGACCGGAAGGACCTTTTCACCCCTTAGACCAATATCTGCGACAGACCTGTAATTTAGACCGTGACCATATGAGATTCGTAGTGAACCGACAATCCTAGTTTTTTTCTCCATATATTTATTCATCTTCATTCGTCTTATTTTATTTTAGTTATTTCTTCTCTCTTAATTCTCTTTCCTTCATTACTTTAGTTTAGATAAAAACAAAACATAAAACCCCCGATTGTTTCGTAGATAGACTCTAATTACGAGTAGAATTTATTTGTCTCTCTGTGAATTCGATCCCGACTTCCCTAGCTATATTTTTAGTTAGACCTAAGTTGGTTATCTTTGATAGGTATACGACTAGCTTATCAAATTTTGGCGCCGTTGCCGGGGAGACGGTTAATTTTACTTGTCTTTTTAGTTTATCTTTTGTCTCAGGGAACTTACGTTCCTTGAGACGGTTCTCATATTTTCCTTCTTAGTTCTGTGTATGCCCAGGTCTAACAGGTCCGAGCTTCATCCTTTTGATCCCGAACCTGAGAAGACTTTACGAGCTAGACGGAGTTTTTGGAGAGAAATTCGTCAAGCGGAAAAATCTAATTCGCTTGACCCAGTTTTCGCTAATCTAGAAGCGGAATATTCGTCCCACGAAGAGGACAACTCAAGCACCAAGTCAGACGCCGAGTCAGATATCTCAGTTCCGATCATGCCGCCGAAGCTTTCCACTCACTCCGAGCCGACTCAGGCTAACATCCCAAAAGGATGGAAGCTACCGACTCCTACCACCGGCTCTTTCGAGATTCGTCCCGCTTATATCAATTTAGTGGAGCGAAATACCTTCTCGGGCAATAAAAACGAAGACCCCGGGCAGCATATGGAAATATTCACTGATTATTGTTGTTCAATTCCAGTTGCTTCCGGGGTAACGCAAGAACAAGTAATGGAGGACTTATTTCCATTTTCTCTTGTAGGTCCAGCCCGTAGATGGTATCGAGATTTGGACAAAGATGCAGCCAACATCAATGACTGGAATTCATTGGCGCTCGCTTTTTATAAGCATTACTACCCTCCTCAGCGCACTAATCAGATACGGAGTCAAATAACCAGTTTTAAGCAAGGACCATTGGAGGATCTACATGAAACATGGACTAGATTTAAGGATCTAGTCCGCTCTATTCCTCACCACGGATTTGAACCAAGGTTTTTATGTAATCAATTTTATAACGGTTTATTTGATGATAATCGTGCTATTCTTGATGGTGCAGCTAACGGACGTTTCCAAAACAACGTTGATGATGACAAGGGTTGGAAATTGATCGAGGAGATGGCCACGCATCGAGCCGAATATGGAAATCCGAGGGGTAGTGTTCGGGTAGCCGCGGCGGAAACTAGTGAGATTATGGCTCAATTTGATCATCTTCATGCCCGTCTCGACAAAATTCAGAATCCGCCTCATAAAAACGAGTCGAATCAGCAAACTGTCCATGCCATGATCAAACAGGAGGCAATGTGTGAGCGATGTGGTATAGAAGGCCATAGCGCGGGGGAATGTATGACCGGGATGGAACAAGTTCTAGCTTTTCAACACTTCAAGCAAGGTAATCCCTATTCTAATTACTATAATGAGAGGACTAGGGAACATCCGAACTTCAGTTGGACGAGTCAGAATGTGTTGAACCCAGTTCCTCAGCCAAAGCAACAAGCTTATGTTCCGCCTCATCGCGGACAACAACAAGGCTTCCAAAAGCCTCTAGCTCTTCCACCGCCAACTCAACCTCTTGCTATTCTTCCTCCACCACCTGTGACTCCGGCTCCAGTTCCTAGTGAATATCAGGAATTGAAGAGTATGATGCAATCTCTCATGATCCAGATGCAGAAAAGTGACCAATCTAAAGATGCGCAGATCAAGATGTTGGAGACGCAGGTGGCGCAGCTTGCCACAAATCAGTCTGCTAGGCTACCAGGCACACTACCGTCACAGCCGGAAAAACAGCATGATACGGCCAACGCGATTCAGCTTCGAAGCGGCCTTACTTATGACGAGCCCAAGATGCCTAGTTATGATAATTCTGTTAATGTGGAGGATGTAATTGAGGATGTAATAGTTGATGATGTATCGTTAAAAACTGCTGAAACTGCTGTGAATGACGAACTGGTCAATAATAGTCGACCGACTATTAATAATATATAGTCGACCGACTATCATTGGCAGATTAACAGAAACTGCAGGTGAGGAGGAAAATAGTCGACCGACTATCCCTGATAGTCGACCGACTATTGCTAATAGTCGACCGACTATCCCTGATAGTCGGCCGACTATTCCAGAGACAGGATCCAGATCCGAGACGATCGCTGCTGATAAGCCGTCTGATGCTGAAGTGGAAACGGGTGTTCTACAAGATAAAGCTACTGAACAGATCAGAATTCAAGTTCCTTTTCCTAGCCGGTTGAAGAACAAGAAGATCGAGAATCAGTTCAGTAAGTTTATGGAGGTCGTCAAAAATCTCCAGGTAACCGTTCCCTTCACGGAATTAATTACCCAGGTACCCTCTTACGCAAAATTTATGAAAGATATTCTGACCCGTAAGAGGAACTTTAATGAACATGAGACTATTGCCTTTACTGCTGAGTGTAGTGCTCTAATTCAGAGTAAGTCTCCACCCAAACTGAAAGACCCGGGTAGTTTTTCCATACCATGCACCATAGGCACCCATGTAATCGATAAAGCTTTATGTGATTTGGGTGCAAGTGGCAGTGTCATGCCCTATTCAGTTTGCGAGAAACTGAACATGGGTCAGCTTAAAGTCACAAGTGTGACTCTTCAGATGGCTGATAGGTCAGTCAAACGTCCCCTAGGAGTTTTAGAAGATGTCCCTGTTAGGATAGGTAAATTCTTTATACCTGTTGATTTCATTGTTTTAGATATGGCTGAGGATACTCAAATTTCTATAATTCTGGGTAGGCCGTTTCTACATACTGTAGGGGCTATTATAGATGTCAAGCACGGACGCTTGACTTTAGAGGTGGGGGATGATAAAGTGACCTTTAATTTGGCCAACACATTAACTAAGCCTATGATCGAGGATACTTGTTATTCATTAGATATTATCGATGAAGTTATTCTTGATGTTTGTACGGGTTCCCTGAGTAGGGACCCGCTCGAGGCTTTGACATGTTTAGACACTTGTGCAGGTGATAAGACTAACGATGATGCTGTGTGGGATATTTTAGGAGATACACAGAAACTGACAAGCATCGACGGAGAAGTGGTAAATAGGTTGGTAGATACTTCTTATGCTGTAGAGGTAACCAAACCCGACCTGAAACCTCTTCCGTCTCATCTTAAGTATGTATTTCTAGACGATTCTGAGTCTTATCCCGTCATCGTAAGCAATAAATTAGATGAGAACCAACTTTCTGCTTTGTTGGTCGTTCTTAAAAAGAACAAGAATGCATTAGGTTACAGTCTAGATGACCTTAAGGGAATTAGTCCCGATATTTGCATGCATCGAATTGAACTGGAAGAGGATCGCCGACTTGTTAGACAGGGTCAACGTAAGTTGAACCCGAAAATGCAGGAAGTAGTAATGAAAGAAGTGATGAAGTTATTAGACGCAGGTATAATTTATTCTGTCGGTCACTCTAAATGGGTGAGTCCTGTTCAGGTCGTCCCGAAGAAAGGCGGGACAACCGTGGTAAAAAACGATAAAAATGAATTAATACCTACTAGAATTGTAACGGGATGGCGGATGTGTATTGATTATAGACAATTAAATGCCGCCACAAAAAAAGATCACTTCCCTCTTCCGTTTATCGATCAAATGGTAGAAAGGTTAGCCTCACATAAGTTTTTCTGTTATTTAGATGGCTATTCAGGGTTCTTTCAGATCCCGATCCATCCTGATGATCAGGAAAAGACTACCTTTACTTGTCCCCATGGTGTTTTTGCTTATCGCAGGATGCCCTTCGGGTTGTGTAATGCCCCTGCCACCTTTCAAAGGTGTATGATGGGGATATTTTCCGAGTATATCGAGTCTATTATGGAGGTATTTATGGATGATTTCAGTGTCTACGGTAGTAGTTTCACTGATTGTTTAACTAACCTTGATAAAGTGATGCAGCGATGTATTGAGGTCAATCTAGTGCTGAATTGGGAGAAGTGCCATTTTATGGTCAACGAGGGAGTTGTCCTTGGGCACTTAGTTTCAGACCGAGGCATCCCAGTAGACAAAGCAAAGGTGCAAGTGGTCGAGCAATTACCTCCTCCCATTAACGTGAAGGGGGTTAGGAGTTTTCTTGGACACGCCGGATTTTATCGCCGGTTTATAAAAGATTTCTCTAAAATTGCTAAACCACTTACACAATTGCTTCTTAAGGATGCCCCATTCATTTTTTCTGATGAATGTTTATCTGCTTTTAACAGGTTGAAGCAGGCTTTGGTCACAGCACCTATTATTCAGGCCCCGGATTGGGAGTTACCGTTTGAAGTCATGTGTGATGCTAGTGATTATGCGGTCGGAGCGGTGCTGGGTTAAAGGAAGGAAAAAGCAGTAAATGCCATCTATTATGCGAGCCGAACTCTGGATGAGGCTCAGGTGAAGTATACTACGACGGAGAAGGAGCTTCTAGCTGTGGTTTATGCATTGGAGAAGTTTCGATCTTATTTAATAGGATCGAAAGTCACAATTTATACGGACCATGCGGCTTTGAAGTACCTCCTCGCGAAGCAGGAAGCCAAAACGAGATTACTACGATGGATCCTTCTACTTCAGGAATTCGACCTGGAGATTAAGGACAAGAAGGGCGCTGAAAATTCTGTGGCGGATCACCTTTCTAGATTTCCATTGCAGGACGGAGGCGATACTTTACCGATAGATGATTCTTTTCCTGATGATATTTTGATGGCTATTGGTATAATGGATACTCCATGGTACGCTGACTATGCTAATTTTCTTGTAGGTAAAATAATGCCGCCTGATTTGTCATATCAACAAAAGAAGCGGTTCCTACATGATGTTCGGCAATATTTTTGGGACGATCCATATCTTTTCAAGGAGTGTGCCGATGGACTTTTTAGGCGATGCATACCGCAATGGGAAACCAATGCCATCTTGGAAGCCTGTCATTCCTCGTCTTATGGTGGTCACCACGGTCCCGCTAGGACCGTGGCTAAGGTACTTCAGTCAGGTTTTTATTGGCCATCTTTGTTTTCTGATGCCAAGTCATTTGTTTCAAGATGTGATGCTTGTCAAAGGACGGGAAATATCTCCCGGAGACATGAGATGCCTCAGGTCGGTATTTTGGAGGTAGAAATTTTCGATGTTTGGGGCATCGACTATCAAGGTCCCTTCCCGACAAGTCGAGGTAATAGGTACATTTTAGTAGCTGTGGACTACGTATCTAAGTGGGTAGAAGCCGTTGCCTCGGTCCATTGTGACGCTAAGACCGTCATCCAACTTTTCAAGAAGATTATATTTCCACGTTTTGGCGTTCCCCGAGTCGTCAGTAGTGATGGAGGTATGCACTTTAAAAAACAACAACTTATTGCCTTATTATCTAAATATGGTGTTATGCATCGTAGAGGTTTGGGGTATCACCCCCAAACTAGTGGACAGGTTGAAGTTTCCAACCGGGAGCTTAAGGATATTTTGGCAAAAGTTGTCTCGAAGTCAAGAAAAGATTGGAGCCTGAAACTAGATGACACTCTATGGGCGTATAGGACCGCCTATAAGACACCGATTGGTACATCACCTTATCGGTTGGTTTATGGGAAGTCCTGTCACTTACCCGTAGAGTTGGAGCATAAAGCTTGGTGGGCCGTTAAAGAGCTGAATTTTGACCCAAAATTGTGTGGCGAAAATCAACTTTTACAACTCGACGAGCTCGAGGAGTTCAAGATGAATGCCTACAATAGTGCCCGTATCTACAAAGAAAAGACAAACAGGTGGCACGATAAGCGTATCATTCCGAGAGAGTTTAAAGCAGGCGAAAATGTATTATTGTTTAATTCTCGTCTTCGTCTTTTTCCTGAAAAATTAAAATCCAGATGGGCCCCTATACGGTAATTTCAGTTTCTAAGTTTGGGTCGGTCGAAAACTCTTCCACGGGAAATCGCTTTAAGGTCAATGGTCACCAAATAAAGCACTACCACGAGAAAGGTGAGACAGGAGGAGAAGTCGAGGTTTTGTACCTCGAAACAGTCACTAACTGAGCAAGGTGACTACGGTCGTGCGGGACCTTAAACCAGCGCTAACCGGGAGGCAACCCGGGTTGTAAAACATTTGTACCTGCATTTAGTTAGTTAGAGCATATTTAATTTTCTGCATTATAGACTCTGTGAGGGTGAGAACGAGGGTCTAAAGGTTTGAATTGAGTTTTGCAGAGAACAGGCTGCTGACGGAAAACTGGAATGAGTCAACAATAGTCGATCGACTATTTTTATAGTCGGCCGACTTTTATTTTTGTCGGTCGACTATTCCAATAGTCGGTCGACAATTCCGACATCACGCACCTTGGCTGACAAATTCCGTCAAATAAGTTTTTCTTTCTTTACTCTACTTCAGTTACTTTTATAACTCCTAAACCCTATTTTCTCTTTTACTTTTCCCACCTACTTCTATCTCTACCTTCATCTTCTTCAAATCTCCATCTTCATCCTCCAATCCCTACCCATCTTCTTCTCTCCATTCCTTTTTCTTCTCTAATCTTTTCATCCTTTGCTAAGTTCTTGTCTTAATTGAAGTTGCCACTACCTTCCAACCATTCAAGTAAGTTTTCTTGTGCTTCATTTTCTGTTTTCCGTCTAAATATTGTCGTACCTATCGCCGCCTGCGTTCTCTGCTGTTCGTCGGGAGTCGCCGACTATCGGAATAGTCGGACAACTATTCTGATAGTCGGACGACTATCGCCTCTGTCGGGCGATTTTTCGCTGCTTCCTGGGTTTTGTCGCGAGTCTCAAGGATCGATTTCAGCATCAAATTTCAGTCTTTGGCTTGGTTTTATGTCAGATTCCTGCTTTTACTTACCAAGTTTGTTGATTTCATCCACATTATATGTTTTTACCCAAATTTCAGTTTTGAAATTAGGGTTTTGAGTTCAATTGATTTGGGGTTTTTTTGTGGATTTCTGCTACTACTTCATTTATTTACCCAAATTTGTTGATTTCATCCACATAGTAATGTTTTTACCCAAATTTCAGTTATGAAATTAGGGTTTTGATTTCAATTGATTTGGGGGTTTTTGTGTGAGTAATACACCAAGTCTGATTTTAGCTATTTCAGGTCAATATGGATGCAAGAAAAAGACAACGCCAGGGAAGCACAAGACGTCGGGTCGACATTAGCCGGGAGTCAATGCCAAGTCAAGACCTCGTTCCATTTCCCGAGGAGAGCATACCAGAATATCCAAACGTTCAGTTTGCCTCAGCTGATCAGAGGGAGCGTTTTGTCCAGTTGGCAGCTCTTAAGGTAACACCAACACGGTTTCTAGACCGTGAGCTCTTGGGCAGGTTAGGCATTTATCAGCCTGTTGTTGACTTACTTAATGGTACCGGTATGAGTGGGCTAATTTATATGCTAGAATTCACATATAAGGGTCTTACTCTTGAGTTTTTCAGTAGTTTCAATTTTTTTAGTGACTTGAATTGGGACACACCTTGCATTTTTTTTAGACTCTTTAACACGAGTTTTTCTAGGACCGTTCGCGAGTTCGGTCAGCTTTTAGGTGTTACTAGCGAAGGGGATTCAATTCATCCCCCTCGCCGTCTAGCCAATGAAATCTGGTCTTGCATTACTGATCGTAACACGGGTCGTAAGCGGGGCAACGAAGTCCACCACCCGGCCATCCGATACTGGCTTCGTCTGATAGGGTGCACTATTTATGGACGTACTGAGCCGAATAATATTAATGCGGATGAGTTAGAGAGTCTAGCGGGCTATCTAAACATCGATAGCGAGCGGCCATATGTCATGAATGTGGCCGCCCTTGTTGCCCACCATTTCCAACATATCGGGAATGGGCTTATTTCTGTCATTCATTGTGGGGGCCTCGTTTCCCACATCGGTCGTAGGCTATTTCCGGACTTCCCGTACGGGGAGGAACCTTTAGGACACGAGCTTCCATCTGCCGAGCGACTCAATAGTCGTCTTTTGAACTTTTCTGTCCTTAGGGGTCTTCATTGGCTAGGTCCCGATTTGCTTTGGCGCATAGCAAAGGATGAATCGGTTATCCTCCCTTACAATCTACCACCTCTTACCCCTTTCCCATATCTCCCCTTTGGTCCTGAACAGGACCCACCACCGTATCCCTCCTATTTGCTACCACTTAGGAGGGATCTTCAGACCCCCAGACACTTCGCACCCGAGACGGGTGAACCGTCTCGACCTTCTCGACAATCTCGAGGAGGTGGTAGCCGATCGACCAGCCGTGCTTCACATACACCATCTTTTGCGGCTGGACCTTCGGGCCCACCACGGCCTCCTAATGCATTTCCACATACTGATTATTCTAATGTGCCTGCTTTTCCTGCTCACTTTGTGCCTCCTCCACCGTACGTAACACCGGCGGTACTCGACCAAGCGGCGGTCCCGAGAATGCTTAATGAGTTGTGCCACCGGATGGCCACGGTGCAACTAAATCAGGCACTTTCCGGTTTTCATTGTTACAACAATGGAGTGCAGGTCGGCCTAATTTCTCCTACAGCTTGGCACCCGACTTACTATACCTATCCCGAGGGAGGCTATGGTAACAATGCCGGGAATGCGGAGAGAAATGATGGAGAGGGAGATGACGAGGAGGGAGATGACGACGATGGAGCTAACGATGGTGGCAGTCAGGAGGAGAGCGGTGACGAGAGCTCCGATTAGGACGGTTTGGGGAGGTCTCCATTTGTATATCCATCTTGTAAGTAGTTCTTCTTTTTCTTTTTTTTGCACTTCCATCGTTTTGCATTCTTTCCCCGTATTTATTGTTGCCTCTTATTGTATGCTGTACACAATGAGGGCATTGTGCGATTTGGTTTGGGGAGGGTACGTATGCTTCTGTCTGTTTTCATCCATTTGCATATTTCTTGCATTTCCGCATGCATAAAAAATCAAAAAAAAAAACCCAAAAATATGTTTTTGCATTTAGTCGAGTCTTAGTTGAGTCGGAATGCTATGTAGCGATGATGATATTGCTTTTGTGTCTTCGTTAGTTGTCTATGCTAGTGCGCCGTTAGAGTTTTTGTATATAATCACATGCGGTATTCTTGCATCTTTGGTTAACGGTACTGAACGAATAAACTTGACTCATTGTTGGCAAACTACTCAGATTTGTAAGGAATTAGAGCCTTAAACTGATGACATTCATGATCAGTTTCATTTAGGTTGAGAGTAGTACTCCTTATGAGACATGTAACATCAAACTGCATAAGCATGACATTCGTCTCTTGGTACCTGTATGCATTTAACTCGTGATTTTCACATGTGCGAAAAAGGCAAATCCTTTCTTTTAAATTAATTCCCATAAGCCTCACATAGCCAAATTAACCTGTTTGACCCGTTTATCAACTACATGCCATATATAGCCTACCGTAGTCAAGCTAGTAGATTAGTTGGACGGATTTTTTTTTTTTCGGGTTAATTTTGGAACCAAGATATTGGAAAAAAAAAAAGGGGAATTGGAAAAAATGAATTGAGAAAAAAATGAAAAAAAAACGAGAAAAAATTCAATGAAAAAAAAAATTGAATGAAAAAAAGAGAAGAAGAAAGAAAGGAAGAAGAATAAAGAAAAAAATGAAGTGAAACTAGAAGAAGAATGTGTTTTTGCTATGAGAAAAGAATTGATCTCTCTAATTTCATAGTTATTAGTGGGGAGCGGTTTTGATAAGACGTTTTTTGCTATGTCTGATTTCTTCGACTGGAATTTGGTGAGGACGGGATGTTATTTATTGATGGGTGTAAGGAATACTAGCTTGGCTTTTAACTCCACATATCCGTATCGTTTTGCCCCTTCTTACCCGATTAGCCTCACTTTATACCATATGTAAGTCCTTGGCACGTGTCTTTTCCCGATAGAATGCGTATGTACGGTTATTAGAGATTAATTTCATGTTAGATTGCATGCATGTTCTTGTAGGTCGCAGTTTAGGTGAGTGTTTTGTCTTTCCGTTTTTACATAAACTCACAATATCACCCATTTTCTGTGATGAGCGATCCGTGAGAGTCCGACATGGACGAGTCTTGCAAGGTTGAAGGTTCAGTATTGTTGTCATTGGTCAAGCTTGTTGTGTGTGGTTGTGTACATTGATTTTAATCGTTGCATTGGTTTGGGTAACTTTGAAACATATTCTGCTATGAGTTATATACATTCCATTAGGATTGGGTTAAAGTTTTGTGCTTGCTTGAGGACAAGCAAGGGTTTGGTTTGGGGAGATTTGATGCGCGTATTTTATATACACTTTTTATGCTCTTATTACGCGCATTCTCGTGTTTATTGAATAGTGAAAACTATTATTTTGCCCCGAATTGGCTACTTTGTGGTGTGTATTGTCCTTTTGCAGGAACAGAAGACAAAGGAGCTAAAACGAACCAAAATCGTGCCAAATCGAAGCTGGAAAATTGTTGTACGCTGAAACGGGCGATAGTCGACCGACTATCAGAATAGTCGGCCGACCATGACGATAGTCGACCGACTATTACAATAGTCGGCCGACTATTCTGGAGCTGCAGAGATCAAGTTGATGAATGATTAGTCGATCGACTATTGCAATAGTCGGCCGACTATTTCCTGGACTGCGGGCAGATTTCGTGATCAGCAAGGAATTTCCTAAACGCAAAAGAGTTTCCTAAACAGTTTTTAACCCATTCAATTTGTATAAATAGGGCTTTGGGAGCCACATTAGAGATCATCTCTCCTAACATCTCACAACTTCTCCCTTATTCTCTTTTACTTCTCTTTAGATTTCTTTTAGACTTCTTCTCTACTTGTATTCTCTCTAGTTTAATTTCTTCTCAAAACTCGGTTATTGTAAGAACTTTTGGATTCGAATCGCCTTCATTCCTTTCGGTAATTTTATTAATCTTCTTTCCTTCTTCTTTGTTCTTGATTGTTTTCTTCTTCATATTTAATTATTCTTAATTATTGTTTTATACTTGTCGTAAATTTATTATTGTTCGTGATGTTTAATCTAGTAAATTCTTTTATTAATCTTGTTGTTCTTGAATTAATTATGAGTAGCTAATTTCCCTCGCTAGGATTTAGGGGATCTGCGAATTGAATGTGGTCGCTAAATAATTTATAGATCTGTCAATGATATTGTGTCTGAGTTGTCACTTGTAGCATATAATCGTGGTTAGTCAGTTAATGCGCATGATTGATTAATTGAATCTGGTAAACTTGAACCTAAGATCGGAAGCCTGGTAAAAGTTAGACCTGCTACAACACATTAGTTTGCCCTAATAAGATCGGAAGCCTTTAGACGCATGCTAGGGTGAATAGCGGACCGGAAGGACCTTTTCAATACCCCTTAGACCAATATCTGCGACAGACCTGTAATTTAGACCGTGACCATATGAGATTCGTAGTGAACCGACAATCCTAGTTTTTTTCTCCATATATTTATTCATCTTCATTCGTCTTATTTTATTTTAGTTATTTCTTCTCTCTTAATTTTCTTTCCTTCATTACTTTAGTTTAGATAAAAACAAAACATAAAACCCCCGATTGTTTCGTAGATAGACTCTAATTACGAGTAGAATTTATTTGTCTCCCTGTGAATTCGATCCCGACTTCCCTAGCTATATTTTTAGTTAGACCTAAGTTGGTTATCTTTGATAGGTATACGACTAGCTTATCAATCCGTACTCGAGTTAATATTTTCGATATTCGTTATATTCGATAGTTGACTACGAAATCAATATCAAATACTTGGAATAGTTTTAGAAAAGATGTAATTTTTAGAAATTGTTTCGTAGAATAAATAATAAAAACGAACGAAAAAAAGAAGTTAAAAAAAGGGTTCGGGTTTCAGGCCCGTGCGCGAGTCGCCTGGGCGTGGCGCGACTCGCGTGCGGGTTTGTCCGGTTTTTTATTTTTTGTTCGAAATTGCTAAATTTGATGAATCGCGTACAAAATATGAATTTGTATTCGATTCATGTTTTCGATATTCGGCGTATCCGATATTCGATTATGAAATCGATATCGGATATTTAGAATGAGTTTGAAAAAAGAGGTTTTGTAAAATTGTTTGAGAAAAAAGAATTTGAACGAAAAGATGTAACGATTTTTGACATCGTCAAGATCTTAATATAATTCTTTTTGATACAATATTCGATTATAGAAAATCGATATCATATTTTTAAGAATGTTTGTTATGAAAATAGTTTTTTGTTAATATCGATATTAGAAAAATAAATAAAGACGACGTTTGACTCGTAAAAAGAAAACGGACGACGAGAGGAAGAGAAGAGAAGAAAAGGAGAAATCGGGTTTAGTACACCCTCAACCTACATGCTTTGTGTACTCGGATCGGAGCTCGTCGGAATGTGGCGAGGCACGGGAGCGTCGAGTGATGTCGGTCGGGTTAGGGTGGCTCGGTTTGGAGGTGACGGGTGAAGGGTGTCGGGTATCGGGACCGGTTTCCTTCGGGTTTTGGATGCACTATCGGTTTCTCGATGCCAAAGAATTATGTTTTTCAGGAATTATGTATGTTGGGGATCGTATGAATTAATCGTGTGTGATGATTGTATGAGAAAACCATGTGTTTTTTGTGTCGTATGCAAGGGGCTATTTGTAGGGAGTTCCCGACCTTGACTTTGGAGAGATGTGTTTGAGTTAGAATTACCGCTTGGGTAAGAAGCTGAGAAGAACGAGAATTCCGTTTTCTTGTGAAGGAAGAAAAGGAAACCCGGCTGGTTTGTGCTGCTCGGCCGAGTGTTTGCACTCGGTCGGGTGTTTGAATCGGTTTTCGGATAGGATTCCTACTTGAGATCGAATTCCATCCTTAAACGGACTTGTTTAATATTTGATGTGGCTGATTTTTGTGGAGTTGGAGTCCGATCAGGACACGTGAGACATCACGGTCGGTCCACAAGTCTCGGGAAATATCTTTGACCGGGTTTTGACTCGGTCGCTAAAAGACGGTTTTACCCCTGGTGTCGGATTCGACCTAAATTAGTGTTATTTGACTCGAAACGACCCACTGGGCCTGAATTTGAGGTTGGTTTTGTGAAATTTGTACTCCTTAAAAAGCCCAAGCTAAATATCCATGTTTCGAGCCCATTTCCGAGTAAGTTAAAGCATGTTAGCGTCCGATCATCATCGGGTGTTTGCCGGAAACTAATATAGACACCTGGCGGTCAAAATGTGGGTGTCTACAACTTTATAGGGTGATGTGTGAGGTGAAATGGCAAAATGGTAAATACTTTGTCTTAGTAGAGACGAAGTTGTAAAAAAAGATAGACTAAAAAGGAAAGTTGAGAAATGGGACAATCTTTAAGAACCTATCCAAAAAGAAATTCGGGACAATCTTATTGGGACGGAGGGAGTATATAATTGTGTTTTCCATTGCAAATTTTAAAGGCATACACGTACACGTACTTGATATTCCTTACCCTCATTTACGTAGGAGCATTAACAAGACTTTTCCGAATAAATAAGAATATTATTATCTCGATTGTCGGAGAAAGTAGCCTCATCACAAAACCAAATGGGAACCATAACATAAATAATCAAAAGAGATTACTCAGGGGAATACTCCTTACTAACTAGTGTGCAAGTCTTAACATGCTCTGTTATAGTTGCTCTCACCCAATCATGTACAATAAGTCGGAACAACAATCTTCTCAATGACAAACTGCTCCCTAGATGATCAGAAATTCAAATTGATCGTCAATTGATCGTCACAGCCTCACAGCTTCCAGAAAATTGGGTGACAATTTAAGACAAAAATGATAGGTCAGCCAATGTCGAGTACAATAATTAATAATCAAATACGTGGTACTCCGTACAAGATATAACACAGACTAAGCATGCTGACAAAACGATAATCATATTTACGACTTACTCATCCATATCTCCAATATTACACCCCACAATCTCAACATTAATCATCGCAACCAGGCTACGGAGGCCACAAAACCAGAGCCGTTATTCCGAGTGTGCACATTCGTTGGAGAAATCAGGAGGAGACTATGATCAGATCCAGGTCCCTGCTAGGTCTATGCTAACCTCGAGAAGGCATATCATTAAGCCACAACAGACATCAAACCACATTCACCATATCACCGGCCACCAGCCACCTCTCCAATATCACAACCATGATACGACAAATGCAATACTCAAACATACCAACGTGTACAATACGACCGGATACCATGCATAAACGACCATAAATTGACAAAACTACGTGTGTAATGACAATCCCTGTCCTCTACTGTAATGACGATAAATGCTCTATCTAGACGAATAACTCTCTTTAGGACCGTCCTATATTATAAGATGCGAGACTAACCCTGAGAGAGTTAATAACTAAGGAATTTATAAAAGCCTTTCATACGTGCTCGGAAAATGATCCCATATATAAAAAACCATCTTATCAAACAATATTTGAATCCGAACCGTTTTATGAAAGAAGAATTGGACCAAAAACAAGCATATTGTGTGGTAGGAGAACTTTTAAACCCTGTTACAATTAGACCTGACAAAACTGTCCCGATCCGAATAAGCCAATTGAAATCCGACCCGACACCCGAACTGAACACCTGAGGTTAACTTGTAACCCGAATTGACCCGGACTAACCCAAAAGTGACCCGACTATTAGTATAGAAAACGAATCGATATTCCTAAAAAAAAAGTTGAAAATAGGAAACCGGAAAGCGACCCAAAACCAAAATGAGCTAGTCCGACCAGAAACCAGCCCGTTTTCTATAGCCCAAAAGTGACCCGACGTAAAATTGACCCGACCCGATTGAACCGACCCAATTGACCCGCTTGCCATATCTAATACAAATGTACAATGGTCACAATTATTGGGTGAAAAACAGAAGTCCATAAGAGAGCAATAGATGGGGATGGGCCAAGTGACACAATCAATTAGGGTTGTAAGAAAAGAATAGGGTTTAGAAGCCCAAAGAGAGAGAAGTAACCTACTGCACTAAACTAGGGTTTTGCATTTATAATTCCATCACTCCCTCATTCGCCTCCCATCTCCCCTTTCATCCCACACACCCCCCACACTTTATAGAGCGAGAGAGCGAGAGAGCGAGAGAGAGGGTAGCCGCTTAGTGAAGCAGGAAAGCTATGGTGCACGTCAATTTCTTCCGCAACTGTATGCTTTCTCCCTTCTCTTTCTCATTTCGCCCTTCATCTCTGTTTTCATGGCGTTTTCTGTTTAATTCTTGCTGCGTTTCTGTGGTGTTTTTCTTTGTTATAGGATTTCACCTTTAGTCTCTTTTCTCTGGGATTGGTAAACATTTTTCATTCTTGATCTAAACAAATGAAATCGTATAGAGCATTGATTAAGTTTCGATCTTTCATTGATGCGTTTGCATGTTTAAAGTTTTGAGCTTTGATTGTTGTAGATCCTTTTGTTGCGCCGCTAATCCGCTTTTAATTTAATTACAAAATCGGTTTGTATTAATGTTTTTAATTGGATCGTTTATAGAGGCTGTTGGGTACTACTTGCTTCATCTCGTTCATTTGTTTGTTTTGATTAAAATACTCCTCACAGTGAATACAAAAGACAAAGCATTTTTAAAGATTATGTTTAGCTGATTGATTTTTAAAAGAAAAAAAGTGTAAAACCAGTGCCGTCTAAATCATTTTGTTTATCTTTGATTAAAAACACGTCAGTTTGTTCGTTAGTTTGTTTATGCTAGAGCGGGTAGATGGATTGTTTATTTGAATGAGATTTTTAGGTTTCATTTAGTTTGTGGAAAGAGAGGAATGTTGAACATTTTTTGTTTTTGTGTAAGATGTTATCGACTGTGATGGGTGGAATATTGGTTTTTGATGAATTAAATTGTGGCTTATTTGGATAGATGGTAAGACCTTCAAGAAGCCAAGACGTCCTTATGAGAAGGAGCGTTTGGATGCTGAGTTGAAGTTAGTTGGAGAGTATGGGCTTCGAAACAAGAGGGAGTTGTGGAGGGTTCAGTATGTGTTGAGTCGTATCAGGAATGCTGCTCGTCACCTTCTCACACTTGATGAGAAGAACCCCCGTCGTATCTTTGAGGGTGAGGCTCTGCTCCGTAGGATGAACAGGTATGGTCTGCTCGAGGAGGGTCAGAACAAGCTTGATTTCGTCTTGGCTCTTACTGTTGAGAACTTCCTTGAGCGTCGTCTTCAGACTCAGGTTTTCAAGTCTGGCATGGCCAAGTCCATCCATCATGCCCGTGTTCTTATCAAGCAAAAGCACATCAGGTATTTCCCACTTTTCTTTCTGTACTCGTGTTTGTTTCTCTATTATTACCCGATTATCCTTTGTTTGCTTCTTTGCAATCTGTTAAAGATATCTTGACTTTGTGTAATCAAATGCTTTATATGTCTTTCTGAAGCCATGGTAACGTGTCAGTTATTGCTACTTTATGATTTTGCTGTCTGTGTTTGAGGGAACGAGCAACATGCTAAATTCTTTGCAGGTACTTGTACTGTATTTTCGTTGTTTTTGACTCTAGTAATTTCTCTGTGTTGTTATCCGTATAGGGTTGGAAGGCAGGTGGTGAACGTGCCATCGTTCATGGTTAGGGTGGACTCACAGAAGCACATTGACTTCTCACTTACAAGTCCATTCGGAGGAGGCCGTCCCGGAAGAGTGAAGCGAAAGAACCAGAAGGCTGCCGCCAAGAAGGCTTCTGGTGGAGATGGAGACGAGGAGGATGAGGACTAAGCATTTTAACCAAGAGGTCTAGTACAACCAAGTATGCTCTAGTCGGCAATCCAACTGTTGGTCGTTGAATTACTAGTGTTTGAGAACTACTAGTGTTTGAGAACGTGGTTTTCTTTTGCATTGCCGGCTGTTTTTTTGAACCTTGTTATGAACCTCAAAGGACTTTTTAAGTTTGTTATTCTAGTTTTGCTATCGCCAGACCTTTGCATCTTTGATGTGTTTCAGTTCTTGTGGATTGTTTACATTTCGAGCCAGATTTGTAATAGGCTTAATTATTTAGAATTCGACAAGTATTTGGTTTACATTGAAGCTGTTTGTTTTAAAGTTAATTGTTCGTTTGACATACTATATCCTTCTCTCATTGATGGAAGGGATTAATCTTCATTACACCTGACTCTACAACTTCTGCTGAAAGTTATTCCTTTTACGGTCTCTGTATTCTTTATCCTCGGGGGAGGTAGGATTTTTAATTGCCTTAGTAGGCTAAAGGTAATGTGCTTAACGTGATTTGGGTTTGATATTCATGTATCTGTTGCTCGCCAATTCAATCCCAGTTATCAAGTCCTCAAAGTAAAACCATGGCGTTCATAATCCACAATCTAGACTCGTCAGTGAAACCCCAACACACATGCCATCCAACATGAGCATCCCGTTTTGTCCCAAACTTTCTCAAACCACAATCTAGACTCGTCAGTGAAACCAATCAAACGAAGACCCACGATGAACTCGGTTATGATAGGAAAACATTAGGGTGCGTACGGTTGAAAGGGTTTAAAATTAGAGAAAGACTATCAAAAAGGCAAATAACAAAACTATTTACTTTGTTTTTTTTTTATTTTATGTTTTTGTTTTTCTGAGGTGAGATTTGCCTCTAATTTTAGTTTAAATTTATTAGTTCAAATTTTTTTTTTAAAATTATATCATAAAATTCACTGAAGACATTTCATACTACTAGATAATATCATGTCTCAAAAAATGAGAAACTTAAAAAAAAAATAGACGGAGTATCATTTTGGTGTTCTTTTGTGTGTTCCGTAATATCTATATAGCTACGAATGAGCTTTTTGCGTGTTCTCTCTTCAGAGGGAATATCATTACAGAATGAGATATTATAAGAAACATTGATTGAGAATAATCTATCATCATATTATAGGATTTTGGTTGAGTTAGATAATCTTAGCTTGTCACCCAACATTGTTCGAGTTAATGTGATTTTGAGCATTGTTACCGTGTGATGATAGAACAATATAATTACAATCTGTATATTTAGCACTTGCATTATTTGTCAAGTAAACAAAATATGACACATAATACTATCGAGTATATTTTATTTGTCTAAAAAGGAAAAAATAATACTAATCCGTAGAAAAAAGACCAAAACGAAGACGGAAAAGATCTTTGACATTACTTCGTGACTTGGCTTCATACGTAGCAAAACTTCTACCTATAAATTTGGATCTCTTTCAGCGAACCCATGTACGTAATGTACGTATGTAGTGCTACATACACACTCCAACACATAAAAGCTAGCATAGGGAGCATATAGGAGTACAATTTATTAAAACCTGGTTAGCTTCCACATAAATAGACATAATTATTTATCAAAGTGAAAAGTAGAGGATCGGAGTATCGGACTTGATGTGATCGAGCTTAATTATATATAGCTAAAAAAATAAATGTCAAACTTAAGAAGTAGAGATGATCAAATTGAAGAACTGGTCTCCAAACTGCAGTTGCTTCTCCCTGAGCTCCATACTACTCAACCCTCCAACAAGGTAATTAAACAAGCATTATTATCTCTCTTTTAATTTAAAACGTATTCCCTCGATCCCGGTCAATTGTTGTCTATTGATTTTTGCATAAAGACTAAGGTAAGAGGAGGGGTCAATTATAAGATGACAAATTGATTAAATTAAGTGTGAAATATCAAATTGTTTATCAAATGCAATCCTAAAATAGAAAAGACAACAATTGACTGACATCCGAAAATAGAATAGGACAACAAATGATCAAAACGGAGGAAGTAGTTTTTGTGCAAATACGAGTAATTAAGTTCTAGCTGGTACGTACACCAACCACTCTTAAGTCGTAAACTATGCTGTTTAAAATTACTTACTACACTATTTTTCGCCCAATTTCATTAAAATATTTTCACAAATATTGAGTTTTTGGGGCAAAAAATAGTGTCCGGAGGGAGTATTAAATTGTTGTACTACGAATCTACGATGCGATATTTGTGGTTGGGGCAAGTCTTCTTTGTGACGGGTCAAATACTATCTATGTGGATAGAATCGTTAGATAAGACAAAATAAATTGTCATTTCCTAGATATTTTGTTTTTGTTTTTGTCACATGGGTAGTACTGGACCCGTCACACACTTGCGGCAGATATATCTGTTACTAAGTAATGGTTTATGCTAAGTTACTATAGTTCAAGGGGAAAACTAACATTAATTTCCAGCATCTTAAATAGTAGTCCCTCCAATTTATAGGAATTGTCCATTATTTATTCATAGATGAGATATTTTTTATTCAAATGTGACTATTTTAAAGAGTTGGAAAAAATTAAAAATAAAAATAGAAAGTAAAGAAAAAAAAGTTCTCACATACTTGAAAATATAATTAAATGAATTGATCAGCTATCATCAGCATCAAGGGTGTTGGAGGATACATGCAAATGCATAAAGAGGTTGCAGAAAGAAGTAGATGAGTTGAGCCAGAGACTGTGTCAACTGTTGCAGACAACTGATAATACCTCTGATCAAGCAGCACTAATTACAAGCTTACTTGAGCAATTAAGCACTGCCGAATCATTTTAACTAATCCCATGATTCCTAATTATTACTCCCTTCCTCCAATTTTAAATGATTGCCCATCTGAACAATATAGGTAAATATTTAAACAAAACGAAACAATCATTTTAAAAACTGTTTAGTCCATATAATGTATTAATGTCGTTTATTTTAATTGAATTATTTGTTCCATTAATAAGAAATTTGTTTCTCGGTTTTTTTTATTACTGTTTGTCGCTTTAGTATTGCACAGCAGTACAAGTTGGTACGTAACAAAGCATACGGGTTATGAACCACACTGTAAGGGGTTCGAATCCCTCTTTGCCAAATGAGTAGCTAACGAATGTCCTGGGCCATTTATATAATTTAAGTTCATTTTGGTTCTACGGATAATATTTACGAGTAGAATATATCACAAACTGAACACAATAGAAAACTACAGTACTCCCAAGCAAGTATCAGCATACAAAATATTACCAAGTATTCTTTCTAATTCAATTACTATTTCCATCTCGTTTATTTGTTTACCATTTATATTATTAATAAATTAAAGTACACATATTAGAGGAATACTCTTTCAAAGTTTAATTCTCTAGATTCTAAGTTTAATTTATCGTCCTATATCAAAATGATTAGTTGACGGTGAAAGCAATATTGAGTGTCAACATTGAAAATCACCCAAAAGAAAAAATCGTACAGTCACTAAGTTCATAAGACACGCTTAATAGTGAAATAAAGTTGGGGACGTAGGTACATGCTCAAAATTTACTTCCATTTGGGAGGACGATCGAGAGCATAAGCATGGCATTATGAGCAGTTGTAATGCACTTGAAAAACATGCACAAAAGCTGCGACAAAACTATCAACATTGACTTCCAGGGTTTCCAACTTCTTTTTTGTACGTAAATGCATCAATCATAGAGATCAAATGTTATTGTTATTGCACCTTCTTCTCGTTTGTGAATAAAGTGACTTTAATAATAATTTTAAGCACTTAGACACTTTCCTACGTAATTTGACTCTATCAAGACTCACTCAATGTGTGTCTTCTTATTATTATACCCTGCCATTCCATGGAAAAATCAGCAGTTTGTTCGTGTAATTTTCGTTCTTCTCCTTCACGCAGAAAAAGTGCCATGCATGGTGTGTATCTACCTAGTACCCTGTTTTCAGGAATCCATTATTGTCTTAGTGTTAATCACAAAACTATTTATCGCTTTGGAGTTCATCTCCTTAAAGTATTCACGTTTAATGAACAGTTTTTCCCAGTAGTATATCATTGTGGAGGACATTGATATAACACTGTACACACAGCTGCTCCAAGATAGTAGCTATTGACTTGAGGAGTAATTTAGAACCTACAAAAGAGCTAGCTACAGTGGCATACTGTTGTGGGGGAGAATGATATGCTATTGTATCGCTGATTAGAGTCTGTTTTGTTGGTTGTAACACTACTAGAAAAGATGGCAAAGAAACCATTAAAATGCCCTAAGACATCATTTTGGAGATGATCTCCAGGTCAAAGGTGTCTTAGGGTAAGAAACCATGTGAAAAAAATGATTTCTTTGTTTATACTTTAGAAACCAATTTTAAGAGATAAATGATTTCTTTGGTTTATGTCGGGAGAGATAAATGATTTCTTATCTAAACTTAATAAACCATGTAATGCACTTAAATGGTTTCTTTGCTTACCCTTAATAAATCATCTAACACACCTAAACGATTTCTTTGCCTACTAACTTAATAAATCATTTATACTCTTAAGTGATTTCTTTGCTTCCATTACCATTAATATCCAAAAATTAGTCTCTTTGATTTATTTTTAAATTATTTTAATATTTAGATATACAACCCAACTACTCCGTATTACAATACAATGTACGTACTCCATACTCATTTTCAAGTATCAACTAAAATAGAGACGAATTTCCGTAAATCATCTTATATATATATATATATATATATATATATATATATATATATATATATATATATATATATATATATATAGAGGAGAGATCATATAAGGGCCAAGTATATGTATACGGTCCTAAGTCTCAATCTCAGCCTTCGGAACAAATATGGATGAATGGCTTAGATGTGTTCATATATATAATTATTTTTAAAAAATTATTAAAAAAAAGTTTACATTTTCCATGCATACCTCTTTTTCCTCACCCTCTTTTTTCCCATCTCATTCATTATTCACTCTACTTTTCCTTTTCCCATCACAATTCAATACTAGTCCAAAACATCTCCTCTAATTCTCCTCTTCATCAATCCACTACTGCTTTTTGCATCTCCATTGTCGAAGCATCTCCGTTACTATCGAAGCTCCAAGTAATTTCTTCCCGCGCCACCGTCCGCCACCACAACACCACTGCCGTGCTTCACCTTAGGTTTTCGTCGTCGGAAATGCAATTTCCTCTCAATTGATCCAAAAGAACATCGCAGTGCACAAAAAAATTGTAAGCAATCGATTTGTTTGGTGATTTCATATCAAAAAAAACTAGTTGAATATGTTTGTAAACCATTGATTTGTTTGTTGATTTCATATTGAAAAACTAGTTGAATTTGATCGTAATCAATTGAATTGATTTGTTTGATGATTTCATATAAAAAACTGGTTGAATTTGATCGTAAGTGATCGATTTGTTTGATTTCATATTAATAAACTGGTTGAATTTGATTGTAAGCAATTGATTTGATTTGACGATTTCATATCAAAACAACTGGTTGAATTTGATCGTAAGCGATCGATTTGTTTGATTTCATATGAAAATTAAAAACTGGTTGAATTTGATTTGGTTGATGATTTCATATCAAAAATCTGGTTGAATTGATGAATTTGATCGTAATTACGATGATTTGGAATTGAATTATACAATGGACATTACATGAACGAATTCGCAACACAACGATGTGCAGGATACATCAGTCAACATGATGTTCATATTCCTGAATGTACTGAAGATGAAAAATATATGGGACACGTATTATGAAGTTTCAGAAGATGTGAGTTGAAGTTCTACGGTCCTGGAATTGAAGTTACACTTAAAGTTACAAAGTTATGTTCTATAAATCAAAGGGGCGTGATGTTGAAGTTTCAGAAACAGAGAGTTGAAGTTGTAAAGTTTTCGAACTAAAGTTGCAAGCGTGTGGTAGATTATTTTCAATGTACACCAGTTAACTATGATGTTGTAAATATAATGTATTGAAGTTGCATTGCAGCTGAATTAAAATTCCAAACAAAGTGTTATTTAAATATTGAAAGTCATGCACTGAATATGTAAGTATACGTGTTTTGAAGTCTTAGAAGCTTAGAGTTGAAGTTTCATGAATTGAGAGTTGCAGTTGTAAAGAATTTGAATTAAAGTTCCAAGCATGTCGTTGTATGTTTTTACAGAAAAATAATGTTCAACTTTCTAGCAGTTATATATATAAAGTTGTAATTGTTGTGCTTTGAAGTTCTAAAGTGAATGACTTGAAGTTATAAAGTGAGTTTGTCGAAATTATAAAAGTTGTAGTATTCGACGTTATGAACTAAAGATGAAAGTATGTGGGAGACGAGTTTACGGAAAAATATTTGAAATAGATTTAAATATGTGGGAGACGTTATGAACTAAATACGAGTATTTAAAGAATGATTTAAATCTCGATTCAATATTTGAAATAGAATTTACAGAAAAATATTTGAATAAATTAAAATTAACAAGTATATAGTGACATGTAGGAGAAAATAATAAATTTGAAGCAACAATGTGTTAATAAGAAAAATAATATGATGAAGGTTTTAGTATTGGGATTTGGCCTAGTTGATTAATTGATGTGGTGGAGAAAAAAATGTATAGTGTTTATTTTGAAGAGATGAGTTGTTAGTGATAGGTTAGGTGTGTTTTTCATTTAATGCTAAATCTACTCTCTTAATTACTTAATTGCAAAGCTAATCTCAACCTTTGATGTAAAGTTAATCCAATGACTAACAATAGAACTTAGGAACTTAATTTTACCCTAGACCTTATTAGAACTCCCCTCTATATATATATATATATATATAGAGAGAGAGAGAAACAGGATCTGGTGTAAACACACCAATTTGGTGTAAATACCCTAACAATCTAGACCGTTGATCTAATACTTGATCAACGGTGGAGATTAGATCTAAGAAATACACAACTTGTTTGCAATTCATAGGGGTCATTCTAATTTTTCTTTCTCTCTCCCCATTTTGTTTCTGCTACTCTCTTTACTGCATCTACTTCTTCAACTCTTCAACACCATTTTTCAATTTGCTTCAGTTCCTTCACTCCGATTTCCTCTAATCTTCTACTGCGTTTTTCATCGTCATCAATTTCCCCTAATTTCCTCAATATCGGTATTTTCGTTTATCAATTACTTCAATTTCTTCAATTCGATTTTGATATTTTGCTCAATATATGTTAGTATAAAATTTAATTTCTTCAATTCGATTTTGATTTCGATTATGTTTATTTTGATCATAATTTTTGTTTCTTCTTCCGATTTCCTCTAATATTGCTTCATTTTTTTTGTTTCTACAATTATTTTTGAGTTGTTAGGGTTTTTAATTTTGGATGATAATTGTGTATGTATAAGATCAGTATTTCCATGATAATTACAATACTTCAATTATATGCTATTGCATTGTGTCGAATTTAGAGCTGTCATGGTTTCTTGTTTTTGTTAAATATTGGAGTACTTGAATGTGTCTATAAGAATACTTGAATAATTGTTGGACTTTGAATACAATTTTGGGGTCTTATTGTTTCTAGAGTCAGAGTATTTGAATGTATGTATGTATGTATAAGAATATTTGGTGATATTCCATTAACATCTCATTTAAGTTCAATTTTAAATCGAATAAAAACCAAAACCATGTAAACTTCCGTTTTCTTATGTGCATATGTGCTTGTTCGTCTTAAATCACGTTTCATCATTATTTGTGCTTGATTTTTCTGGATTTGTTTCTATAACTCTGTTTTAGATATTTTGGATTTTGTTTGTGCAGAAAGATTTGAGTTATTAAACTTCCAATTACTCCTTGTTGATCAATTTTATGCTTCGAGTTTGTTGATTTTGGTGATTTTGCTTGAAAGAATACCTGATTTTGCTCTCTTTTACAATATATAGAAGGCCTGTCAAATGTTTGATTTGTTGAAATCTGATTCATACATACTGATTCTCTACTATAATTGATGATCCTGATTTCATTATTACTTGCATCTAAAACTATACAAGAATCAAATTATTCTCGCCTAGCCATGGTGATTTTAGTCAAGTCGTTTATAAGGTAAAGTAGCATCCCAGCGCCAGGCCGCCAGCACATATCTATGCTAATGAGGTACTTCGGACTTCATAGTGTTGTCCATCTCTTTAATTCTAAAACTCTCTCTGTACACGTGCGTGTGAAACCTGTCATTTTGCTTCAGTTCATATTTATGCAGATTCTTGGTAAGTGAAGCGAACAACGAGGTAGAAATGAAATCGAGTGAAATATGTTCAGTTGTTTAGCCTGCAAGGATCCTTTGATGGTTATAGTAGCAGAATTATTACCAGGGTTATCGCTGCGAAAGTATTTATAGTCTTCGACCAAAGTTGTTAGAACTGGATGTGGCATTGCACTACGCTCTTGACATTGCGAAACGAAAGCCATGGAATGTCTGCATGAGAATGAGGAATTATACATAGAGATCTAAAACCGGGTATTAGAGGGTGGGTTTAGAAATGTGTGCTACTGATTTGAAATTCATATTTGAATATCTGATACTGATTGGTGTAAAACACTTGTATCCGCCTACTTGTATATTTAGGATTTGAACATAATATGCTGTGTTACAATCCTACTTCACCATCATCAACTTAAGTAGTTGTCTAAGTAATTTAGATAGTAATATAGTCTTTAAATTCATACGAAATATTTTGTAGTTTCTTGATTATGTGATGTGTTTGGTCCTTAAGCATTGGCGTGTCATTCAATGTGTAACAGTTATTGTATGCCTTTTTACTCCAACATGGTTTGATGGTTATTCCAACAATCATTCAAATTGTTGATAGAATCAATCAATTACTTATCTTCAATTGTTGTTATTCAATGCTTACAAGCAGTTATTAATACTTTATACCAAGTATTCCAAGATATAACACAAAGTATTCCAAGCTGTAAGTGTCTAAATTACACACATTTTCAAATCATTCTAGTAGTTATTCCAAGATATTAGAGTAATTATTCCAAGGCATTACAGTAGTTATTCCAGGGAGTAAATGTAGTTATTCCAAGGCATTATAGTTGTTATTCCCGGGAGTGATTGTAGTTATTCCAAGATATAACACCAAGTATTCCAACTATTATAACATCAAGTATTCCAAAATATAACACCAAGTATTTGAAGCTATAATATCAACTTATCAAGTATTCCAACGATTATAACATAAACTACTCTAAGCTATAATACCAAGCATTCCAACTATTATAACATGAAGTACTCCAAGATATAACACCAAATATTCCAACTATTATAACTATCGTATTATAAACATCGTATACTTTCATCATATACTTGTATGAATGTCTTCAACGTCACATAGTCTCATCCTTTTTACTGATTCGTAAAGATTTCCGAGTGTGCCCTGCATATATATCATATTCATTAAGCATCTATTCTAATAAAACGTCAAGTCCTCCAATATTTAATGTTAATTATTCAAAGACATTACAGTAGTTATACTCAGTTACTCCAACACATATACTCAGTTACTCTAACACATATACCCAGTTCCTCCAACACAAATACTCAGTTACTCCAACACATATACACAGTTACTCCAACACATATATTCAACTATTCCAACACATATACTCAATTACTCCAACACATATACTCAGTTACTCCAACACATATACTCAACTATTCCAACACATATACTCAGTTACTCTAACACATATACCCAGTTATTCCAACACAAATACTCAGTTACTCCAACACATATACTCAGTTACTCCAACACATATACACAGTTACTCCAACACATATACTCAGTTACTCCAATACACATACTCAGTTACTCCAACACATACACTAAATTACTCCAACACATATATTCAACTATTCCAACACATATACTCAATTACTCCAACACATATACTCAGTTACTCCAACACATATACTCAACTATTCCAACACATATACCCAGTTACTCCAACACATATACCCAGTTATTCCAACACAAATACTCAGTTACTCCAACACATATACTCAGTTACTCCAACACATATACTCAGTTACTCCAATACACATACTCAGTTACTCCAACACATACACTAAATTACTCCAACACATATATTCAACTATTCCAACACATATACTCAGTTACTCCAACACATATACTCAGTTACTCCAACACATATATTCAACTATTCCAACACATATACTCAGTTACTCCAACACATATATTCAACTATTCCAACACATATACTCAGTTACTCAAACACATATACTCAGTTACTTCAACATATATATTCAACTATTCCAACACATATACTCAATTACTCCAACATATATACTCAGTTACTCCAACATATATATTCAACTATTCCAATACATATACTCAGTTACTCCAACAAATATACTCAGTTACTCCAACACATATACTCAGTTACTCCAACACATATATTCAACTATTCCAACACATATACTCAGTTACTCCAACACATATATTCAACTATTCCAACACATATACTCAGTTACTCCAACACATATACTCAGTTACTTCAACATATATATTCAACTATTCCAACACATATACTCAGTTACTCCAACATATATACTCAGTTACTCCAACATATATATTCAACTATTCCAATACATATACTCAGTTACTCCAACAAATATACTCAGTTACTCCAACACATATACTCAGTTACTCCAACACATATACTCAGTTACTCCACTACACATACTCAGTTACTCCAACACATACACTAAATTACTCCAACACATATACTCAGTTACTCCAACACATATACACAGTTACTCCAACACATATACTCAGTTACTCCAATACACATACTCAGTTACTCCAACACATACACTAAATTACTCCAACACATACAATAAATTACTCCAGCATATATACTCAGTTACTCCAACACATATATTCAGTTACTCCAACATATATACACAGTTACTCCAACACATATATTCAACTATTCCAACACATATATTCAATTATTCCAACACATATACTCAAGTACTCCAATTACTCCAACACATATATTCAACTATTCTAACATATATATTCATATATTTTGCATTTCTAGGTTAAGCAATTCTGAATAGACGAAAGTTAAAGCAGCAAATCCCAATTCGAATGCAGTCAGCAACAAATCATCAATTCAAATACCGAAAATATCACCATTGATTATTTCTTCGATTTTGCATTTCTAAGTTAAGCAATTCTAAATCGACGAATTCGAATTCAGGCAGCAACAAATCATCAATCCGCAAAGCACCAATCTTTCAATCATTCAATCAATCAATCAATCAATGATGAACAAACATTAAAAAAAAAAACCTAATACGATTCATAATTAGAAATTAGAAACGACAAATTAAGAAAAAAAAAAGAAACACATACATACATGAAACTGGAAGGAATTGCAGGAATTCGATTCGATTGATTCCGATAATGGTGATTGCAATTGATTAATTAATTTGATTAATTTGCGTTTCTGGAATCGCGGATTGTGTTTTTTTTTGTTGGGGGAAAAATGGAAAGAGGTGGGACGAGGTGTACGGTGAAAATTGAATTGAATTGAACGAAATGTATATGAATTGAACGAATTGTATACGAATTGAACGAATTTCGTATACATTGATCAAATTTTCGAGATTAGGATGATAGGAAATTTGGGGGTTTTTTGGAGGAAATTTGGGGGGTTTTTGGGAGAAAATTTGATAGTAAACCTAGATAGAAGAGAGAGAAAGAGAGGAGAGAGAAAGAGAGGTGGGTTGTGAGTTTTTTTTTGGTTTTGTTATCTTCTGACAATTAATCTCAACCGTTGATCAAGATTAAGATCAACGTTCTAGATTGTTAGGGTGTTTACACCAAAATTGGTGTTTACACCAAATCCCACCTGTATATATATATATATATATATATATATATATATATATATATATATATATATATATATATATATATATATATATATATATATATATATATATATATATATATATATATATATATATATATATATATATATATATATATATATATATATATATATATAAGTAGGATCTTTTACATCGACCTTGTTTTCCTACATTTTACCTTCTTTTCTAAACCATTGGATTTGACTAGATTAGTGGATGAGATTAAAACTTGAGATCATAACCAACCCATAATTATTCTCACTATTCCCCTTCCTTCTTTCTCCTTCTCTTTTGTTGTTTGTTTTACGTTCATCTATTTTTTCTTTAATAATTTTTTTACAAACAATTCTTCAATTAATTTTTTGTGTTCAATTAATTTTGTATCTTGATTTCAATCATCAATTTTTTTTCAATTTCGTGATTTCATATCTTCATCAATGCGCTTCTGTTTTTCGCGATCAATTTCTTGATTCATTAATAGGTTTGATTTCGTGTTATTAATTCTAGGGTTTCTGATTTCGTTCTGGGTATTGAATTGAATATCGCTTCTTTCGTGTTATTTGATTTCGTGTTATCAAATTCTAGGGTTTCTTATTGTATCGATTTTTTTGTTTATTTCATGTTATTGTTCACCAATAATATGTGTATTGTTTGTGATTATTCTAGGATACATTATTGGGGTAATTTATGTATTTCTTATTACAAGATTAAATATGAACAATAATTGAATATGAACAATGAAATACTTGAATATGAACAATAAAATAACTACACATTATTTCACAACATGAATTTCTGTTTTTGGTACATTATTATTTCTATGAAATACCCAATTATTTTATTATGTTATTCCAGTTATTTTATACTATTGTTGCGGTTATTCTATATTATTCTTGCAGTTATTTCATTATAGTATTAGTTACTGTGAACCAATTATTTTATAGTATTTTTACAGTTATTCTATTGCACATATGTAATTATTGTATTTCAATTTTATTTTTTTGTACTTTTAACGTAACTACCCTCCTTTTTCTGTCTTTCAGTGAAGTTTATTTGGTGGGTGCGCCTTCAATGATACACAAGATGTTCCATCTCAATACAATAACACGAGTTACTCATTACAATAATTGAGTTAATATATTGGAATAACTACTTAAAATCAGATAATATTATTTTAAAAATGATCATATTTGAGTTTCATCGCAATACAATAACACGAGTTATTTATTACAATAACTGAATTTCTACATTGGAATAACTACCTAAAATCAAATAACATTATTTTAAAATTAATTATATTTGAATTTCATTTTAATACAATAACAAGAGTTATTCATTATAATAACTGAGTTTCTACATTGCAATAACTACGTATCGACATTGGAATAACTCATAGAACTTGAGAACTCGAGAATGATCAAAATATTACAATTACCTAGAGAATGATCAAAATTATGTGTTTCAAGTCTATATAAACGAAAGGAATTGTGACAACTAATTATAAAATTGAAATTGATTAACCAAGAAATATAGAAACTCTACAATTGTATAATGCCATCTAGCTAGAAGAAATAACGAAAAATATATATTGAAGAACAAAATTGAATTAGGCTGAATAACGAAATTGAATTAGATTGATTTTTATTTTTATATTTGATTCATTTTTTTGTAGATAAGCGTATAATAACATATATTACGTTGATTTTTTTTATTTTGATTCTGTTTTGGGTCAAAGAATCAAGGAGATGGGTAAGATGTGTAACTGTTATGGAGTATGAGATTCTATTATTGTAAAATATGCACATCTTAGCTCTTGATCCCATTAAATCCAATGGTCATCATTAAGAGGTAAAATGTAGCAAAATCACTCAATGTACCAGATCCTGCCTCTATATATATATCCCGAATCAAGTCATAATTACATTAGAAGCGCACACTATCTCAAAAAAAGTAGCATTCACTTTGTAAACATAAAAAATAACCCCAAGTATATGCCAAGATGTGTAACCATTTTCATACTCCGTATATGGCAAGACATATGTTTCAAAAAGAGTATTCACTTTGTAATCAATCCTCCTCATCTTCTTCTTCTTTGTGCTTGAGAACAAACGTATTCCACGTCTCTCGTAGCTCATCGATCATTTCTTGTGTATACGATTTCGGTACATCTTTAAAATACTACAACACAAAAAAAAAATCCACATTAGGTTCATACACTTGGAAAAGTAAAAACACTACTCCATTTGTACATATTTCAATAAATTACAAAGGTGAAAGAAAGGCAATAGACCAGTTCTCAATCAAAACTATACTCTTGGTCTTAAATAAATATCGGCCCTTGAACGACACGTTGGCCAAAATAAGTTCACTACGCGGAGATTCACACTATGTACAAATAATACAAGGCTCGCACTGAGACGAGACCCACTAAATACCCACTAACTCCCTTTCATTACTCCATCTCGACCTTCTTTCTTAACAATACAGACCAGATTATTCAAAATAACCCCGAAATCGAATAAAGCTAGCTCTTAACGATTTACTAATTCCAAGTAAGGACTTATCTAGAAAAATCAAATCATCATGGCTTTTCTCTGAAGAAGTTAGTCCAAGCACCATACCAGGCATTGACGGCCTTTAACAACTAGAGGATTAAACTTCATCTGTGTGTTGTCCATATATGTTCTTGCCGACTCTGTACTGAAATCAACTTTGTTACTTGCACCATCAATTTGTCTAAGGACAGCCAGTTCTCTGAAAGAAATAAGGAGTTAACTTCAGGATGACAAATTGATCAAAAGTAACTGTACCATTATTTTGAAGAAACATTCACTTACTATAGACGAATTTACCACACAGGCCCACAGCTAGTCCACTCGACCCGTTTGAGAAGTCGAGATGCAGTTGCGTAAGTAATCAAAGTAAAACGTACCAGTTTGCTAGACACACGAGGATACTTGATCATAGTTTGCTTAATCCTTTCCCTAACGATCTCAACATCCATCATAGTCTTGCAACCAACAACTGACATTATGCAGCAGTTAAACTCTGGCGTGTGAAACAAACGTGCCCCCGGACTCAGCAGCTCCACCTCTTCCTCACTCGTCTTCATCTCCATGCCCTCATTCCGCCGAATGTTGATAGGCTTTAGCTAGTGGCCACCTGCCATCCTTTTCATAACTCAAATCTAAACTTTCGAGGGATATCTGACATTCCTGAACTCACACATGTATCAAAGCAACAAAATACAACTGTACAAGCACAGAGAAAATGATCAAGGTATACCAATACTACAAGAAACTATAGACTTAGTTGTTTTTGCGTATCAGATAGTCCGTAAAATGAAATTTATATAAACTAAAATGCTTGCATAAAAAAACACGTGACAGATGCACTTATCTTAATCCCTAATTGTTTTATTTAAAGCAATAGTCTAATACAGCATTGCGGCTTTACCTTAAACAAAAATGAAATGAAGAAAATGGCGATGGAGACAAGAAACTTTAAGGGGTAATAGAGAAACTATTGGATAGAAGAAAGAGCGATAAAACTGTTAACGAATCAAAACTTTCCGATGCATATCCAATATTTTTGGGTGATTTTTTATGAAGCAACAGATTATTATTAGTTCAAAGAATGTTTCAAAACTGGAATCGTGATTGTTATAAAGTTTTGGTACCCGTGAACAACACCGCTAGGGGAAAACGATTTCCCTGAAACATCACCCTCGGAATCACTTTGACGCCTTCTATTCTTCGTCTTTGATTCCACCATAACAGGGTTTCGCCTTTGATTCCACATACGAATAGTGTTTCCCCGTAAAATTGAAGTTGCAGTGAGATTAGCGAGATATAGAAATGGGTGAGAATGAATTCAGGATTTAATTTGATTTAATTAGGGTTTTGGGGCACACATGTGATTGAACTTTTCTAAGAGCTATAATCACCAATAAAACGCCTAAAAGCTAATCAAACAGCTAGAAAAAACAATCAGACACCTAACTAATGAAAGTACCTTAAAGGAGGCCTTAAGGCGTTTCTCAGGATGCTTATTAAGAGGGAGAGCCTCATTGACCACAATCTTGGCAATAGCCTCATCAAGACCATGTGCCTCAATGACACTATCATCTCTATTCAAATTCTGAACAAGCACAATCTTGTCATACTCCTCCTCGTCCGCCATCCGGCTCTGCTTCTTCTTCGCCTCCTCGGCCGCCTTCGCAATTGCCATAACCTTCGCTTCCTTCCGCCTCCTCAGCTCGGCCTCGGTCACCTTCGTCGCCGGCGCAGCCACCCGCGCCGCCTTCTTGTCGGCGACCTTGGACTTGAGCGCCTTGTCGATCTCGGCCTCCTCCAACTCCGCGAGTTGCCGAACCTCGGCCTTCTTGGCGGCCGTCTCGGCGCGTTTGGCCTCATCTTCCTCGCGCTTCTTAGCTGCCTTTGGCTGCTTGCCAGTATTGCTCCTCCTTGTCGCAGGTCTGTTTGTCGCGCTTCTCGGATTCGGATTCGGGATTTAATAGGTACGAATAGTATTTCCCCGCATAAGAATGCCTTCAATTTGATTTAATTAGGGTTTTGAGGGATTTGAGATCAGTGGAGTGAGAGAGCGGGTTGATTGAAAATTAGAAAAAGGGAGATAGAAATAGAAATAGAAATAGGTGTAGGGAGCAGGAAATAGAAATGAAAAATAGAAAAAATGGTGAATTTGTGATATTGCTTATTGTACGAAAAAGAGAAAGAAATTAAAAAAAAGAAAAAATGGTTGGAAATCATTTATTTGAGAAATGGTGTCTTTGGTATAGGATTATATTATTAACAAATCATTTTTTGAAAAATGATGTCTTTGATATTAACTTGCATGGGTTAAGAGATCATTTGTCTAAAAATTGGTGTCTTTGTTGTTATATAAGAGACCACTTACTTAGGATAATTGATTTCTTTAACCAAAGAAACCGTTGATTATATTTAAATGGTTTCTTATTAATGATTTCTTTTGAGGTTATTCTAGTAGTGTAAAGGCTTGAAAAGCCATTTTGGATGTTTGCCTCTCCCACATCGGTGGTGGGAGGAGGTTACTCCTTGTTTTTATAGCCTTTGTTCTCCCCAGTTCTCAATTGTGTGATAAGTGGGTATTTTGTGGAGACTAGTGGATTGGGCCTTTACCTCACATGTGCGCGCGCTGACCCGACCGGATTCGGCTTGGGTTTGGGTGGGTGCGGGCTGTGCTCGATTTTCTCAATTTTGGGCCTTTTTTGTGTGTGTTGGGCTGTCTAGATTCATCTCCTTTGACAGTAAAAAATGACTGTTACAGAATATCCCTCATCGTTATTGCAGATCATGACCATTGATGACAGATTTAAGACCCCTCTTAATGAGGTTTTTGGCTCCTCTTGGGCTCTACTTTGTGTATAAATAGAGCTCTTGTTTCTGCCTCATAATACACAAGAAATACATAACAATCTCTCATCTCTTCTCCATAATCTCTACTCTTTCTGGGTTAAGTTTGTGCTGTTCCAAAGCTCTCCATCTCGAGTGATCGAGTCAGTGAGCTGCTGTGTTCACCTTGGGAAACTACTGGCACACATCGATGACCACCACGGTCGAGCCGCAATAGTTTTCAAGTCAGTGGTGAGTACCACGACACAGCGCTTCCGGCAATAGTTTTGGGCCTTTTTTTGTGTGTGTTGGGCTGTCCAGATTCAGCTGTCCCGATTCATCTCCTTTGACAGTAAAAAATGACTGTTACAGAATATTCCTCCTCTTCATTGCAGATCATGGCCATTGAAGCCAGATTTAAGACCCATCTTAATGACGTTTTTGGCTCCTCTTGGGCTCTACATTGTGTATAAATACATTGAGCTGCTGTGTTCACCTTGGGAAACTACCGGTACGCGTCGATAACAACCACGGTCAAGCCGCAATAGTTTTCAAGACAGTGGTGGGTACCACGACACAGCGCTTCCAGTTCGGTTCCCGATTGTCGCTTTTCCGGTCTGTCGTTTCTGTCCGATTTTTGCCTCCTGCCCCGTCCGTCTGTCCGTGTACCTGCTGCCCCTGTTTCGTGTGTGTTGCCTGCTGTTTTCGTTCTCCTGTTGTGTTGCCTGTTGTTTGTTGCCTGTCGTGTTGCCTATTGCCTGTTGGTATTGTCAGTATAGTCAAGTTTGTTTGCTGCTCTCAATTTTTGACAGCAAAGTCCAACTTGTCCGTTGCCTTCGGTTTTAATTTGACGTGTCAGTTTGGTTTTTTATCTTCTCTTCTTCTTTGTTACGTTCTTTTCGAACTAAAAATTTGAAAACTATTGTCTTTTTCGTAACAATGTCGATTTTGTCAAAAACTATTCCTGACCTGTCAAAGTTGGAACCCCTTGATGGTAACAATTACAGACGATGGTCACAAAAAATATTGATGTTCTTTGAGCAATTAGAGGTCGATCATGTTCTGTTTAACGACCCTCCTATTCCTATGTCCATTAACACCACCACCGAGGCTACTCCACCTTTAATTTCTTTCATAAATAAAAATGAGGAGTTAGTCAAGAAATATGAGAAGGATAATAAAATGGCTAGGTGTCATATACTCAATTATATGACTAATACTCTTTTTGACTTATTTATGGTCCATAAGTCAGCTAAATTTATTTGGGAGTCGTTTGAGAAAAAAATATGGGGCTGGCGATGCTGGAAAAAAGAAATATGTGGTGGGTCAATGGCTAAATGTCCAAATGGTTGACGATAAACCAATTATGGATCAAGTCTTTATCTACGAAAATTTATGTAGTGATGTTGTTAATGAAGGGATGAAGTTAGATGAAGTTTTTCTTGCTAATGTTTTGTTGGAAAAATTCCCCCGTTCTTGGAGCGATTATAGAAATCAGCTGAAACACAAAAAGAAAGATTTGTCACTCCAAGAGCTAGTTATCCATATGAGAACCGGGTAGGCCAATCGTCTAAAAGATAAATCTCTTAGTCTGTCCCTCAATCCCGTTAAAGCTAATCTCGTTGAAACCGGTGGGTCTTCTAAGGGAGAGAACAAGAAGGGAAATAAAATTAACAAGGGAAACACTAAGGGTGGTGAAGGCAAGGATCAGGGGAACAAAAACAAACAAAATCAAGGAAAATACAGCAAGGCCGTTCCAAAAATTCAGAAACCAAATACTAATCTGGTGTGCTTTGTATGTGCTCAACCAGGTCACGAAGCTTATCAATGCCCTCAGAAAAAAGGTGGTCATGCTGGTCAAGCTAATCTTGCTGAAACCGATGACATCATTGCAGCTGTCGTGGTTGAGGCAAATCTGGTGGCAAATGCTAGTGACTGGATTCTGGATACTGGAGCTTCCAGGCATTTCTGTGCTAACAAGGAGATGTTCGCCGACTTTGAAGCTGTAGATGATGGTGAATGCGTCTACATGCGTCTACATTCCAGGCATTCCAGGCATTTCTGGATTCTTCCTTCGCTGTTATCACATGAAAAGGCAAGGTGTTTCTTAAACTTACCCCAGGGAAAACTCTTGCCCTTTGTAATGTTTTGTATGTTCCTTCATTGCGTAGAAACCTAATGTCTGGTGCCTTACTTAATAAAGTTGGGGTGAAACTTGTGTTTGAGGCTGACAAGGTTGTAATGTCTCGCAATGGAGACTTCGTGGGCAAGGGCTATCTTAGTGGGGGTCTGTTTGTTTTGAACACTGATGTTTCTACCATTAATAATAAAGCTTCTTCTTCTGTTTATATTGCCGAGTCTATTGATGTGTGACATGGTAGACTAGGTCATGTGAATGTTGAGTCTAGTAAAAAACTCAAATCTATGTCCACTACAAGAAAGACTTACCATAGCTACCATACACGCACGACTGAAACTTTCAGTCGCTCATTTAGCGACTGAAAGTAATACGCGCGACCGATAAAAGTTGCTGGGTGAGGAGACGAAAAGGAAAAAAATAATTCCCTGTAGCGACCGATGTCGGTCGCTAAAAAAAAATCCGCGCGACTAATATCGGTCGCTACGTAGCGACCGAAATAAAACCCGCGCGACCGATATCGGTCGCTAACAGGGCTGAATTTTTTTAAAGCAGTGAGCACCCCCCCTCCCCCGATCACACTTCACATTTCGCTCTCTCTCTCTCTCTCTCAAATTCGTCTGCCTTCTCTCTAAACTCGCCCCCTCCTCCTTTCCTCTTCATTCATTCCTTCTTCTCTTATTTTCCTTTAGTAAGGTATGTTTATCTATCTATATTTAGTTTTAATTATTTGTTAATTTTTGATTTTATTGATTTAAATAAATTAGTTATTGGGTTGGATAGTTTTTTAGTGTACTCTTATTTTTGTCGGAATATTTAGTGTAGTTAGCATGTTAATTGCCCATAGGTTCCCTAATTTGAAATAGGTAGATTGTTAGTATACATTTAGGGTTTATGATTGAGTATTTGAATGAATTGGGTTGTTTTGATGTGTTAGAAAGTTGGAAGTGAAAATACAATTATTCCGATTTAGTGATGTAATTATGGACGGATTAGGTGCAAATAGTACTATGTTTAGGTGAATTGATAATTTTACAAAATATGTGAGTAGTGTATATATTAGTAAATTACTTTAGAGGAAATAATTTGTATGTGGTTATTGTCTCAATTTTTTTAGATAAAAAAATGAAGAGATCTGAACGAAAATGGATGTATGAGGAAAGATTGGATAAGAGACGACGTCCCACAACGGAATTTTTAGAGAGTGTTAATAGTTTTCTTGAGTTTGCTAAAACTCACCCCGAATACGCGTCAGAGGGTAGGTTTAGATGTCCTTGTGTGAAATGTAAGAACCTCAGATTCTTGGATATTATTTTGATTAAGGAACATATTATCTCAAATGGATTTTGCCCAAATTATTATTGTTGGATTTGTCATGGTGAGATGTCTGTTGTTGAGAAATCTGAGGTTGAACAGAATGAGGGCGGGTTGAGAGGAATGATTGTTGATGTGGTTGAGTGCAATGTGTTTAATGATGAGAGCATGTACACTAAAGATAATGACCAACCAACCCCACAAGAGCCAAACCCACAAGAGTCATTTCTAGTGGTACAACATTGTCTCCAATTGATGAGAATCTTTTCGCAAGTGATGATGACAATAATAATGAGGTGGATGTGGGGGAGGATTTTGAAGACGATGAAGGTGGTGAGGAGGAGGAAGGTGCTTCTAGTGATATGGTCGAGGAGGAGGAAGATACCAACGATGTGGAGGTCGATGACGAGGAGGAGGAAGATGACTACGAGGAAGAGGATGTAGTTGGTTCGAGTAGGCAAGTGGAAGATGACGACGATAGTGACGAAGATTGCTAGTAGGGTATAGTTATAGTAAGTTATATTATTTCAATATAGTAGTCTGTACTCTCTTATTTTGGGCATATTATTTCAATATTATGATGTCAATTACTAACTTTGTTCCTTTGTCTGCAGATATGACGTTGGGCAGAAGAATGAGGTACGGGAGTGGGAGCAGGAACGGGGGTCCCAGCAGCAGCAAGAGGAGGACCAGCAGGAGGACCGGCTCGAGGAGCAGAACAAGGAGGAGGTGAATGAGGATCAGCCGCAACCTGAACAACCAGAGCAGGGACCTGGAGGGCTTGAATATCTAGACGACGGACGCCTAATTATGAGCCCCGAGAACACATGGTGAGACATTATATTATTAGCAACGTCATTTACTGGTTTTCAAACTTTAATCACATTAGCAACTTCATTTTACTTCATTTTTTTTGTGAGACATCATCTTATTTCATTCTTTGGTGTAGGTTTCGCACTCGTGCGGTGGTGACTGGTGTGAAGGACAGCTTCCTCAAAGACTTGACTACTTACTTCACTAGTTAGACCAAGGTGCCTCAATGGCAGTGGGATAAGTGGTTCGCCAATTTTAAGGTGCACCAATTTTTTTGTTTTATTAATTAACTTTTATAGTTTACGGATTACTAATACACTAACAACAAACGATCTTGCAGATGAAACACTATTGACACGATAGTCTCGAGGTGGCTGCGAGAGATAGATACATGGATGTCGCGAAGCCAAGATAAAAGGACAACATGTGGAAATTGGCGAGCGAGGGAAGGGCACACAAATATCTTAAAGGTTTGATTACTCAATTAGTGTTTGTAATTGATTAGAAAGTTGTATATATCTTCAATACGCTTATTGATCTCTTCATATGAATTGTAGGTGCCGCCATTGAACAGTTCGAAAAATCCCGCAACGACCCGAAGTTCCTTAAGAGATCCGTCCAGGCGAAGAAGAACAAGAGGCGGGGAGGGGACCCCGAGGCGGATGCGGAGGCCACCCACTACGGTGGGTCGCAGTCGATGCACCAGCGGGCTATGAATGTTAGTATTTCCTTACCTTTGATTTTTATTTTGGATTCTTATTTAATGTTTTCATTGTAAATATAAATGAGAAATCTACATGTACTGTCAACAGTTAAAGAAGCAAACCGGAGAACTCCCCCCGCCTGCGCAGCTATTTCTCGACACGAAGACCAAGGGGGACGGCACCATCGGTCGAACATTCGTTATGAGAAAGGACACCGCCATTTGGGTAAGTTTCAAACATAAGGCTTCTTTACATTTTTCTTTACAACTCACCTAATCATCACTACAATTTCTTTTAGAGATCGTATGTGGAGGCCACTAGAGCGCCCGAGGTTGAAAGTGTGGACCCGAGCGAGATTTGGTTCAGAGTCGCGGAGGGGTACCGCAAGGGAGCGGTGTACGGTACAGGGAACGCTCATACCGTGTACTGGACACCACCCAATGCTCGGGGGGGGGGGGGGGGGGGGGGGGGGTGGGCATGCGAACTCGATGGAGTACGTACCGTCCGTCGTTACTGAGATGAGGTCAGAACTGCGAGAGGAGAGGGCGCTACGGGCTGCTATAGCTGAGAAGATGAAGGAGCAGGATGACAGGCTGAAGATGCAGGATGAGCGTATCCAACGACAGGATGCAATCAGCTTGCAAATTCTAGAAGAGCTAAACCGCCTGAGGAGCATGCAGCAGCAGAACTGCAACCCCGGCCCCATTCCATGACATAGAGATCCTAGAGACCCCTTCAATGGGGGTGGTAGTTGTTCTTCAGCTAGTTTCACTGTTAGGTGAGTAGATTGAAAACAGTACGTAGTTTGTGAATGTTTGTTGAAAACAGTTTGTAACAATTCTCTTAATTTAGTGTATTCACGACGTTTGCGTACTTGCTTGCCAATTCTGGAGTGTGAAGCTGGCGTAACGTTTGGAACAACGTTTGGAATGATGTTTGGGACGTATTGTGGTTGTTGGTTTGTTTTATTGTGCAGATTTTGGCTAGAAAAGAAACAAATAAAATCGGCCTACTTCAGGTAAGGTAGCGACGGATATCAGTCGCCAACCTATTTAGTTAGCGACTGATGTCAGTCGCTATGTAACACTCAGAAAACGCCACATCACCTCTCTTAGCGACCAATGTCGGTCGCTAAACTTACGCTCTCAGCTACTGACATCGGTCGCTAAGAGGGGTGACGTGGCGACTGATTTCGGTCGCTAAGTTTAGCGACTGAAATCGGTCGCGCGTATATATTGCGACTGATTTCAGTCGCTAAAAGTGACTATCTGTTGCGACTGTTTCTTAGCGACTGTCATCTGTCGCGCGTCTCTTTTAGCGACAGATGACGGTGGCTAAGATCAGTCGCCAGAGACTTAAATTCCTGTAGTGGTCGCTTATCCCGTCATTATCTTCAGAAGTGTTTACAAAATGTCCTAGTTGTGTAGAGGCTAAATTTGCTAAGAAGCCAAATAAATCTGTTAAAACTAGACATACAAACCTTCTAGAGTTGATTCACACCGACCTAGCAGATTTTAAAAGCACTATGAGCAGAGGAGGCAAACATTACTATGTCACTTTTATCGATGATTGTTCTAGGTACACTAAAGTGTATTTACTTACACATAAAAGTGAAGCTGAGGATATGTTTGTAAAGTTTAAAAACGAGGTAGAAAATCAACTTGATAAGAAGATTAAAAGAGTTAGGTCCGATAGGGGTGGTGAATATGGCTCTAATTATTTAATAGACTTTTGTGAGAAATTTGGTCTAATTCATGAGAAAAGTCCACCTTACACACCCCAATCAAATGGAGTAGCTGAACGTAAAAACAGAACTTTAAAGGAAATGATGAATGCCATGCTTTTAAGTTCTGGCCTTTTCGATGACATGTGGGGGGGGGGGGGGAAGCAGTTTTGTCTGCCTGTCATATTCTTAATAGGGTACCTCATAAGAAACTAGACAAGATACCCTACGAGTTGTGGAAGGGTTATGCTCCCAACCTTAGTTTCCTGAGAGTGTGGGGGTGTTTAGCTAAAGTGGGTTTACCTAATTTTAGAAGGCCTACTATAGGACCTAACACCTATGATTGCGTTTTCATTGGATATGCTCAAAATAGTGCTGCATAGAGGTTTATGTCTTTAAGTGATCGATCTATTTCTGAAGCTGAATTTTTTGAGCATGTTTTCCCATTAAAGAAAGATGTTGCATCATTGCCTGAACTGTCTGAATTGCCTGTTAATCCTGCTGATAGTTCCATGCATGCTAGGGGTAGTACCTCTGTTGATCATGATGTTGAACCTAGAAGGAGTAAAAGGCCTATAATTGAGAAAGATTTCGGTGATGATTTTATTACAACTTTCTTAACTGAAAATGCATGTGATTTTTGAACGAGTGATGAGTTTGTTTCTGCCATTTTAATGGAAGAAGATCCAAAAACCTATAATGAGGCTATGAGGTCTATTGAAGCTAACTTTTGGAAAGAGGCCATTAAAAGTGAACTAGACTCTATTGTTTCAAATCAAACATGGGAGTTAACTGATTTACCTAAAGGGTGTAAGCCGATTTCCAGTTAATGGTTATTTAAAAAAAACTTAGACCCGACGGTACAATAGAAAGGTTCAAGGCTACACTTCTGGTAAGAGGGTTTACACAAAAGAAAGATATTGATTACTTTGATACTTACTCACCTGTGACCAAAATTTCCACCATTAGAACTCTAATCGCTTTAGCTGCTATTCATAATTTTGTAATACATCAGATGAATGTAAAAACAGCTTTTTTGAATGGAGACTTAAAAGAAGAGATCTACATGTCACAACCCGAGGGGTTTGTGGTTAAAGGTCAAGAGAGTAAAGTGTGTAAACTAAGAAAATCACTATACAGTCTGAAACAAGCACCCAAACAGTGCTATGAAAAATTTCACAACACCTTGATTAAAGATGGCTACATTACCAATAATTCTGATTCATGTGTATATTCAAAGATGTTTGGATCAGATTGTGTGATTATTTGCCTGTATGTTGATGACATGTTAATAATTGGTAAGAATTTATATGTCGTAAATAAAACTAAACAGTTCTTGTCATCCCTGTTTGAGATGAAAGATTTAGGGAAAGCTGACGTTATCCTAGGAGTTAAGATTATCCAGAACTCTAATGGAATCGCCCTAAGTCAGTCTCATTATGTGGAAAAGGTGTTGAGAAAATTTGACCACTTTGATGTTGAGCCTGCTAGAACTCCCTATGATCCCAGTGTTCACCTGTGTAAAAATTTGGGCAAAAGTGTCTCCCAAGAAGAATATGCTAAAATTTGGGTGAAAGTGTCTCCCAGGAAGTGTGATGTTTCTCATGAACTACACTCGACCTGATATTGCTTATGCTGTAAGTGGGCTCAGTAGATATACTCATAACCCCAATAGTGAACATTGGACTGCTTTGAGTCGTTTACTACGATATCTGAAAGGTACTCGCGATCTATGCCTGCATTATGGTACGTACCCTGCTGTGTTAGAAGGTTACAGTGATGCTAACTGGATCAATAGTAATCCAGAAATCAGTTCAACTAGTGGTTATGTGTTTACCATAGGTGGAGGTGCCATCTCGTAGAAGTCTTCAAAGCAGACTTGTATAGCAACCTCCACTATGGAATCTGAGTTTATTACTCTTGAGTTGGCAGGACAAGAGACAGATTGGCTGAGAAACTTGCTAACAGACATGCCGTTGTGGGGTGGGGGGGGGGGGGGGGGGACAGGTTGCACCAGTCTCCTTGCACTGTGATTCACAAGCAGCAATTGGTGTTGCTAAGAATGATGTCTACAATGGCAAGAAAAGACATATTCGAATCAGGCATGGTGTGGTTAAACAATTCCTGAAAAATGCAGTAATTGCCGTGGACTATGTGAGGTCCGAAAGCAACCTTGCCGATCTTTTTACAAAAGGATTGCCACGGAGAGTAGTCCGTGAATTGTCGAGGGGAATAAGACTTAGGTTCTTAAGTCAAAGCAGTGTATGATTTGACATGAACCAAAGAACTATTCCTATGGCATTTAATCCATAGCCTTTATGGTGGTGCTGGTTGAGAAGCACTTGATGGATTTGTGACTTTGTTTTATAGGATGGACTCCTACGTCCTTAACGGTTCCAGTGAGAAGTGCTATTGAGAAGTACCTGAACCACCTATACGGGTGAGATGGTTTGGCCGCCGTCTATGTTAGACTTTGAAAAGTCTTAACTAAAATACTTGTTATACCGAGGTAAACGCATGACCATGAAAAGCGTTGCACATTGAAATCGCAGAACAAGCATGATTTGAAGGTATGATATGTGTTATGAGGGTCTTAGCCGAAAAGCAGTAAGGAATTCAAATAAAAAGATATTCTCTTATTAAGTAAGTTGTTGCCTCATTTTCACTAATGTGTCAATTCAAGTCGTAAGACATTGATACCTAAGTATCCAAACCTTCCTTAACCCAGGATTTTTCTCTATTCTTTTCTCCGCCTTTGTGGGGGACTGTTGGTTGTAAAGGCTTGAAAAGCTATTTTGGATGTTTGCCTCTCCCACATCGGTGGTGGGAGGAGGTTACTCGTTTTTATAGCTTTTGTTCTCCCTAGTTCTCAATTGTGTGATAAGTGAGTATTTTGTGGAGACTAGTGGATTGGGCCTTTACCTCACACACGCGCGTGCTGACCCGACTCGACTCGACTCGGGCTCGAGTTTGGGTGGGTGCGGGCTGTGCCCGATTTTTTCAGTTTTGGGCCTTTTTTTTGTGTGTGTTGGGCTGTCCAGATTCAGCTGTCCCGATTCATCTTCTTTGACAGTAAAAAATGATTGTTACAGAATATCCCTCCTCTTCATTGCATATCATGGCCATTGATTACAGATTTAAGACCCCTCTAAATGACGTTTTTGGCTCCTCTTAGGCTCTACTTTGTGTATAAATATAGCTCTTGTTTCTGCCTCATAATACACAAGAAATACATAACAATTTCTCCTCTCCTCTCCCTAATCTCTACTCTTTCTGGGTTAAGTTTGTGTTGTTCCAAAGCTCTCCGCCTCGAGTGGTCGAGTCAGTGAGCTGCTGTGTTCACCTTGGGAAACTACCGGTACGCGTCGATAACCACCACGGTCGAGCCGCAATAGTTTTCAAGTCAATGGTGGGTACCACGACACAGCGCTTCCAGTTCAGTTCCCGATTGTCGCTTTTCCGGTCTGCCGTTTCTGTCCGATTGCAGCCTCTTGCCTCGTTTGTCTGTCTGTGTACCTGCTGCCCCTGTTTCGTGTGTGTTGCCTGCTGCCTTCGGTTTCCTATTGTGTTGCCTGTTGTTTGCTGCCTGTCATGTTGCCTGTTGCCTGTTGGTATTGTTAGTATAGTCAAGTTTGTTTGCTGCTCTCAGTTTTTGACAGCAAACCAACTTGTCCGTTGCCTTCGGTTTTAATTTGACGTGTCAGTTTTGTTTTTTCTCTTCTCTTCTTCTTTGTTACGTTCTTTTCGAACTAACATGTTTCACGAACTTCCCTTCTCATTTCTAATTTCTTGTTAAAAAATCCTGAAATGAAAGCCGCGAGTCTTCTCTAGGGTTTTGCCTATTGAGAGCAGTCTAGGGTTTTTCTTGCTTTGATCCACACCCAAATTAAATCTCGTGGATTGCTCCTTATTCTCGTGTGAGTAGGGCGCTGCGGTTTCGATTCGATAATAGCAATGACATCGATCTCACATGAACGTGACAAAGGGAAGCTAAGGGGAAGATGGGCGAGGAGTGGGATTTTGACTAGAAGGATGATGACGCGGATGGAGACTTGAAGGAGGAGCATGTGTTGATAGGCAAACTCTAGTAGAAAAAGGCTATAAACGCCAAGGTTGCCAATGACACAATGACTAAACCGTGGCTTACAAAAGGCTCGATCACGGCTAATGTGCTCGATATCAAGGAACGTATCTTTATATTTCGATTCACTACAGAGAAGGATAAGCGCAAAGTCGTTGACGGTCAACCATCACATTTTGATAAATTTATCTGGTGTTTCAATGACCCAATTATGGAGGGAAGGCTGATGGATACACTGATTTTTCATGTACCTATTTGGGAGCGGATATATGATTTAGCTCTGAAAGAAAGGTCGAATATCGAGAATACACGGAGTATGTGTGCACAGTTGGGCGAGTTTGTGAGTTTGGACGAGCTAACCACCACGCAAATTGATAGAGCGATTCACATCTGATTCCTTCATGACGTTCGAATCAGGCTAACGAAGCATATCGACATTTGAATGTCAAGAGGTAACATCGTTAAATTCTTTGTTAAATACGGAAGAATCCCTTTATTTTGTTACAGTTGTGGATAGTGCTCGGGCATGGCCTGGTGAAAAGGATTGTGAGAAGAGCCCTTTTGAGGAGGGAGAATAATTATTGTATGAGGATGACCTTCATGCCTCTCTATGGAGGCCGTCAAAACCGGTTATAAAAGGGAGGGAAGTGAAGGGTGAGAGCCTAAATCCATTGTTTCAGAAGGAGCAAAGACAGAGGGAGGAGGAGGCTATCGGCCTTATTATTGCAAAGCTCTAAGATATTGCTCTAAAAAGCAAGTCGAGGAGGAAGTCAAACTAGGGGGATCGGAAGAGAGAAGTGGCGAGGGAGTTCAGGGAAGAGGGCTGGAGTGAGTTGTGGAGGAGGCTGACCGAGAAGTAAGGTGTTATTTTGAGAAGGCTCGTGTCGGGGTGAGAAGGGAGAATGAGCATGTTTCGGAGAGTGATGAGTTGGAGAGTACGATGATAGAAACATGGGACTTATTTACATAGGTTGACACTTTGATGGAGTTGGCGGTCATAGATGGGTTGAAATCAAACAGAAGTACAAGAGGGAAATTGAAGTGATTGGTGCGAGAGGACTGAGGAATGATAATATAGGGGGAGCGAGGGGAAATTCAGGGAAACGAGGGTGAGATAAGGATAGTGAAGGTAAGATAGGCGACGGTAAGAAGATGAGAACTATCACGGGTGTAAGTTCACCTGAGGGGAGACCGAGGTCGCTCACCTAAGGTTTTTCAAATCACTTACTACAGCGGGGTTGCATTTTTGTAAAATAATGGTGTTCAGTGTAATTTTAGGTCATCGTCGGTTCATCACATGGATTTTGAGGTTTAGTTGGGGGACGAATGTGGTGGGTGATGGGGTTTTATGGGTGGCATGGGGTGAGTGATCGACATCTTTCTTGGTAGCTGTTGAGGCTGTTAAGTGAGGTGTATGATGGATCGTGGATCTGCATATATGGGTGATTTCGATGAGATTCTTCTCTATGCTACGGAAATGAAGGGGGGAGGGGCAAGAGCACAGTGGCAAATGAACAACTTTTGGGAAGTGGTGGACGAGTGTGGGCTTAGATAGAGATGTTCTGTTTGAGGGGTATGAGTTTACTTACGATAACGGTCAGGCTAATGAGATGAATCGGCAGTGTAGGTTCGATCGCGCGCTTGGTATTGAGGCTTGGTTTGATTTATTCCTGAGAGCAAAACTTTCACATCTAACTCGGGAATGGTCGGATCATGCCCCGATTAAACTCTATTTGGAGGATATGCAGAAGATGGGGGTGGTGGTGGTGGTGGTGGTGGTGGGTGGGGGGGGGGGGGAGCTATTTCGGTTCGAACAGATGTCGGTAGGGAAGGAGGGTTGTGATATGAAGAGGCAATTACGAGGGCGTGGGGTAGAGGGGAGGGTGAGTCGTTGGAGAAGCTTCAGGTGTATGGGGAGGAGTTACTTGCATGGAAAGGGGTGAGTATAAGTAAGATCTTGCGTGATATATGAGATAAGCAGAAAACTTTGGAGACGCTGGAGAGGGAGGAGAGAACGGAGAGGAATGTGGAGAAGAGGGTGCGGCGAAGGAGTTGGAAAATTTGCTCAAAAGTGAGGAGTTGTTCTGGAGGCAACACTCGAGGGAGAATTGGCTGAGGGAGGTAGACCGAAATACGAAGTTTTTTGACAAAAAAGTTTCGATTAGGCGGCAGATTATGAACAATCAGATTATGAACAATCAGATTACGGTGTGGTCAGGTCGATAGGGTTGCACAAGAGTACTTTCTTAATCTCTTTGAGTCATGCAATCCACACTATTTTGAGGGGTTACTGGTGAGGGTGGAGGGTAGGGTGATAGAGGAGATGAATAAGACACTACGCCGGGATTAAACAGAGAGGGAGGTATAGGCCGCTTTGGAACAAATGCAACTAACTAAGGCCTCGGGACCAGATGGGATGAACTCACTGTTCTATCAGACGTATTGGCATGTTGTGGTCCGACTTTGACTAAGACGACCCTTGTTATTCTTAAGGGTAGGTCTTTGCCGAGCAACAACAATAAAACGTTCATTATTCTTATTCTGAAGGTCAAGAATCCGAGTACCATGGGTGAGATTAGGCCAATCAGCTTGTGTAATGTGGTGTACAAGATTGTTTCAAAGGTTCTTGCGAACAGACTAAAATCTTTTCTGGGCGACATTCTAGTGGCTTTTGAGGCATTCCATCAGTCTCAACTCAGTCATTTTTATTCAAGTTAAATTAGTCGAGATTAAATTAGTTCAGTTCATTTTTATTTAATTCGAATCAATTTAGTTTAAATCGATTTAGTTTAGGTCGATTCGGTTAAATTTAAAACTCAAATTGGTTCAGTTTAGTTCATATCAGTTCAATTCATGGTATAGAGCAACAAAGCATCAACTAAGTCCGTGTTAACGTACTACACTAACTTAAAAAAGTAACCAACTTTTGGAGTTTGATACATCAAAATTCAAGAACTAAAAAATACTCGTATTGAAAAACTAAGAAAAAAAAAAAGGAAACTCCTCAAAGCAAAAGGTAAAACTATAGACAAATACAAACCCCACCGTTTTAATTTCTCAAATACATATACGGTAGCGGTACATCTCTCCCATCTCAAAAATCCAAAATCAATACTCATTTTGATTTCGAAAGATCTCCCCTGTGCTTTTGGGGAAGAAAATAAGCAGGAAATATTATATTATTAAAAGTATATATAACCTTTTAATAATATATACGGAGCATATATATATTATGGTGTCATTTTATTATACGAAATATTATATTAATTTTCTAGTTGTCATTTCTTATCGTAAATATTTTTTGTTGTCATTTCTTACTATAGTTTCACATTTTCATGTACATGTCATCCTCAATTAAGAAGATCTGTCATTTTTTTGAATTACTTATTTTGATCCCGATGATTACAGTTTGGATTGATGTAAACTTTTCGTTATTTTGTCATTGACTTCGTTACGTGTTTTTTATTGCCACCGTGCAATTTGTACGGGTTTTAACAAAGAAAAAAGTGGTGTAATATAAGAAAAATAATGAAGGTAAAAGAGTAAAGTTGCAAAAAAATAAATGACCCAAAATAGAAATAGGGAAGAAGAGGTGTTTCAGCTCGATTAGAAAACAGGGATCGTTTTGTTAGTTTGATCGTCGGTCCTTGATCTTGCATGTTATGTTTGATCTATTTAGGGCGAAGCTACAGGTTGGCCAAAGTGGGCCGTGACCCAGGTGCTTTTTAGAGTTCATGTTGTATTTAGTGAGGATTATGTGTATTAAGTTGTTCTTGAACAATTGGTCACAGTTGATTTAATAAGACTTATGGTTTGTGAAACTTAGGTTCGAATATTCTTTTTCTTTTTTTTTTCACCTTTTTCTTCTTCTTTCACTCTATTTTCTTCTTTTCTCTTTCTTTTTTTCCCCTTTTTCTTTTCTCACCTTCTCCTTTTTCTTTCACTCCATTTTCTTCTTTTCTCTTCCTTTTTTTTCCCTTTTTTTTTCTTCTTTCTTCTTTTTTCACCTTTTCCTTCTTCTTTCACTCCCGACCTTATACGATGTACTTTCTTTTATTCCAATACTCCAATATAAAATTATCATTCAAATTTTCATGATTTTTAAGATGTTAAATTAATTTCCGTTCATATTACGTTCTAAGTGATAATATTCGGCATATTTTTAATTTAATTTCATGTTGTAGATTTTAAATCTATTCAAATGACTGAATATCTACATTTTGTCGTAATGAATTTAAAAGTAATATACAACCATTAGTGCATCTTAATACGAAAATGGTGATTTATTATATTATCATCGAAATTTAAAAAGTAACCATAGTTTTTTGGCCCCACCCGACTTTTCATCCTGTCTTCGTCCCTGGATATATCAATCTGCATCCTTTTCTTATGGTTTTTCTCTTTTTGTTATTTTTTCTTTTGATTTGATCAGTTGGTCTCTTGTTTGTGAGCTGGTCATCCTTTTGCAAGTCCTTTTGCTTGATCTCTTTTGGTTGTCTTCTGCCATTTTTGATAATGGTCTTGTTTCATGTTTGCTTTTTGTCCCTTGATGCCGTTTTTTTGTTGGCTCTCCTTTTTATTATGGGTCTGCCATCATTTTTTTGGATCTGATTGGGGTGTTTCCCCCCTCCCCTCGCCCCTCGTCCCCACCCCATTCAGTATCCACTTGGTGTCGGGCTAAGTTTCGGTTTCTTCGCTTTCTCATGAATTTGTTTGGTTTTCCCCCTCCCCTCGCCCCTCCCCAACCTGACAAATTTATGATGTAAGTTTGTCTTCTCAATTTTGTCTTTGGTTTTTTTCCTTGTTCTTTCATAAATTTGTTTGGTGTTCCCTTTCCCCTCGCCCCTCCCTCACCTCACAAATTCATGAATTTGTGTCTCAGTTGGGTCGTTTGTTTTAGGGGATGACCTTCTTCTTCTTCTTCTTCTTCTTCTTTATGTTTGTTGTTTTCTTTGGCTGATATTTCTTACTTTCTACGAATGTCGGGACTGACGTTCACTCTTCCTTTCAATCAAGGGGCTTGTTGGTTATGGGATTTTCTTGGGTTGAGATTGACTTTGAGTCGTTTTGATTGGTTGTGTGAGTGTCGTGGTGTAGGTTGGTTGGGGTGGTCCTTATTTAATGAAGCTTCTCAATCGCTTTAGCTTCTTCTTTAGTCCTTTTAATAATTTCAAAGTTTATTGTTGTACAAATAATAGTCTCTATGAGGCTATGTGTGTTATGCCGCGATCAGTGTGGGTTGTCCTGATCATATGCTGGTCTTGTATGGTGTCTTTCTTAGAGAATTTGGATGTAGAACCAGCTTTATCATCGATTCAATGCTTGTTGGAGTCGTTTGTTCATTGGTATTCTGATCGTAAAGATCGATTTTCAAGGTGTAGGAGATTTTTCTCCACCGGAAGCAAGTATACTCTCCACCTTTTCTTTCTACGCCCTTTTCGTAAGAGCGTAAGTGCACCTTACTCTTGTCACTTTGCGACTCAGTTGTATCATTGGTCTTTGGGTGCAGGCAGCTGGTTGGATGATGTGGATAAAGAAGCTCGAGCTCATTCTTCCGTGAACCACCAACTCGACTTAGTCTACCGAAGCTACTTTTCAGTTAACTTTTCTTTTGAAATTTATTGTATTATCAATCCATCACTTAAGAATTGAGGACCCACTTATGCAATTTCTTCTCGAATTGTTATAGGGTGGACTTTGTACCAATGGCAAAAAAACCCTTATTTCTTTGAAGCTTTCAACATCTTTACTCATCTCCAACTTCATCGATCAATTTATTCTCAAAAAGTTCATATAAACAAGTTAATACGGAGTATTAGAGATAAAAAAAATAATCCTTAGATCTACTAATGAGAAATCCCTTTGAATATCAAGTGTGCATTATAAAAAAGCTCACAAGCTCACTGTTGATTCTTTGGTGGTTCGAATCCCAAATGACTCTCCCACACCCGGAAAAGTCGATGGTGGGTAAATCTACCCACAGTGGAGCGTCCACATCTAACAGTTGTTCCGTGGGTGGCAAAGCATTATCTCCTCTGTTGATACGTTGTTCCTCCATAATCAACCGACGTCTGCTTTTAGGAAGGTAAGTATTACCCTTGTGTAGATACCCACATTTGGTCATTAGGTGTCTATAGCAATTTCCAAAAGTACACCCGATGATGATCGGACGCAAACATGCTTTAAGGTACTCGAAAATGGGCTCGAAATCATGGGCATTTGGCTTGGGCTTTTTACAGAGTAAAAACCTCACGAAACCAACCTCAAATTGAGGCCCAGGCCAGTGGGTCATTTCGAGTCAAATAAAACTAATTTGGGTCGAATCCGACACCAAGGGCAAAACCGTCTTTTAGCGACCGAGTCAAACCCCGGTCAAAGATATTTTCCGAGGCATAGAAACCAGCCGTGTCACCCCACGAGTCCGGTTTGAGCTCAAACGCTACAAAAATCAGCTACAAGGAATATTAAACAAATTCCGTTAAGGATAGAATTCGATCTCCGGTAGGAATCCTATCCGAGCACCCGACCAAACACTCGACCGAGCATGAAGATACTCGGCCGAGTACTCCTCATTCCTGCCGGGTACAATGCCTTCCCCACCATGCAAGTAACGGAATCCTCGTTCTTCTCAAATTGCTTACCTTTCCTATCCTAACCGGTATTTCTTATCACCCAAGCAAGGTTACCTCTCCTAGCTTCAATCGAGGACCACTCCTATAAATAGGACCCTCTCACAACACAATATTCATTCATCATCAACATCAAACCTACACATCTACAACTCACTCACACACACACACATAGCATCGAATAACCGATATTACAACCCGAGATCACGCCGCTTAGCCTTAAAAACCGGCCACCTCCTACCCAACACCTTACACGCCCAAACCACCATAACTCACCAACATTAAACTCGACGCTTCCGTGTCTAGGCCACATTCCGACGAGCCCCGTTCCGAGTATACAAAGCATGTAGGTTGAGGGTGTAAATCAAAAAACCCGTCTTCTCTCTATTCCTCTCGTTTTTTTCTTCTTTTTGCGTCGTCGGTCCGTTTTTTTTATGGGTCTTCATCACGTTTTTTTCTCCTTTTCTAATTTCGATACTACAATATAATTTTCTATATAAAACAAACGCTTTTAAAATACGATATCGACTCTCTAGTCGAATATCGTATCTAAAAAGAACTAAATTAATCTCATTGATGCTAAAAAATCGTCACATGGTCTTAAAAACAAAATACGACGATTTTAACGCGAAGAGAATTAACATTGTTTTTTAGTTCAATTTTCCAAAACGATTTACAAAACATTTTTTTCTTTCTTTTCTAAAAACCATTCCGAATATTTGATATCGATTCCATAATCGAATATCGAATATAACGAATATCAAAAATTTAAGTCGAGTATAAATTATATTATATTTGTACGCGATTTAACAAAATTGTCAATTTTCGAAAAAATAATCTCGAGAACAGACCGCCATGCGATTCGCACGAGTCCTGTGCGAGTCGCATGGCCACGTGAGTCGTGCCCTCCTCGCGCGGGTCGCGTGGGCCCCTGAAATCCGCAAACATAAAAAAGCTATCCCGTCTTATTTCTTCAAACGTCTTTTCTTTAATAAAGCGACGGGCTTTTAGGCGTATTTCAGGTCTCGATAAATAATTCCTTGACCCCGGTCAACGCATGGTTAATCCATCACGTGTCATAAACTTTTCAAAATCATGCATGTCATCGTCTTTATATCGTTTACTCAATTTGCAAACCATTACTAACTCGTTTGTTCATCTTTTTAGCAATTTCTTTTCATCATTTGTTTTATTATACTAAAACAAACCTCGCATGCTAAAACAACTTTGACGTTAAATTTAGATGCATTAAATAGACTTAGCAACCCATTCAAATTTTCGCACGTTTAGGCAAAACAATGTTTGCATATCATTCATCGTATTACTAACGCGCGTATTTTAAAATCAAGCGATATCTTAGTAGAGGCCACTAATGTGCGGGCGGGGTTGGGTGTTCTTAGTGAACTTCCCAACACGTACCCTCACCCCTTACTCAGAACCATGGTTTCCGGATGTCCGAATCCATTGGCACATGAGAGTCATTCAATACACAGTATCCGATAATGTCGGTATCGGTATCAAATGCTAAGGGACGAACCCGATAAACTCTGACATCCAAATAGGCCATACGTTGTGCACGACCCACTAAGATATAGAGTGGGTTCGAACGGGCCCGAACTCCCACAAAGTTCGGTGGCGACTCCACTTTGATTTAAATTTCAATTCGACCCATCTCATATGGAAATTCATTCGCTTCCCCAAACCAGCGCGTGGCCGCGTCGGGGTGGACCTATGTCAAGTCCACAATTTGGCGACTCCGTTGGGGATTAACTGATGCGTGACTTACCATCGGCATCCTCAGGGTGAGACACGAATAGAAATCGTTTGACTAGTACAATACGCGTTTTAGTTTTACGGTTCATGCATAACCTCATATTTCCCGAGCCGGTATTGGTGACCGACGTCTCACTATACCATTGATGTAGTCCAAATTGGATATGTCAAAAAGTGTTCATAGCAGATCCGTATGGGTTTTACGGCATGTTCTAAGCTCAACTCGACTTAGGATGTCCGCCCCGATTCTCGGATAGGCTATGTACACTGGTATAGATCTTTTATAGACCGACCGAGACTTAGTATAGAGCATACATGGTGTCGTTATAATGCTTGCGTGACTATATGCTACTTCGTTTCTAAGGTCGTTTTTTTTCAAAAAATCGTCATTTTCAAAATTGCATCCTTTTTCAAAATATCCAATTTCAAAACCCGGGACATATACCGAATTTAGGATTTATGATTTTACTCAAAAACAGCCTATTTCTAGCCAGTATTCTGCCCATTTCAAAACTCAAAAATATTTTCAAACTTTCAAAACCGTCTTCTGGCTTGCCTTTCCATTTTTTTAAAAAGGGCCGGGTTCCCCCTCCCCGATTTTTTTCGGGCCTTCAAAAATCTTTTTTCAAAACCTTCCTCTCCTTAGGACTTCCCGTATTTAGCAGTGTCGGGTCGTGTCGTAAGTCATCAAAGTCTATAGCGTCGAAACTCCGTCGATCTTACATCACGGGTTTCCTCCTATCCCAGTCCGCCTTATTTGACTAAGGCAAGGCCCACCTACGTAGGACATACTCCTACAAAGAGTGGCCCATTTACATACTCGAGTCTAGAAAGTCTGGGGAATATCTCACATGGACTTTCCCTCGAACAGGACTTGGCCCACACGCCGAATCCTAAAGGAGGCCCACCTTATACGAGTCACCCGTCTAGGTGTCTTCTCCGAGTCATTTCTATTTTCGGTACTTTCTTTCGCTCGGGATGTACTTTTATTCCAGGATCTGGGTTAATTACTGATTACGCGGTACTCTTACAGACAGGCCGCCCTTCACCCGAGCCATGACGCAATAAGCCATAGACGAGTTGACAGCCGCGTTGGCTAAGTTGGAAACCCAGTTGACGAAAATGAGGGAAGACCAGATTGCCATCCTTACCCGTGTAAGTACCGTGGAGCAAGGGACCCCTAGTGGTCACGTCGACACTGACGGGCCGTTGATTGAATTGGCCAGCGCGGTCCACAAGCTGCAAGAACCGGTCCATTTGTCCAACAGCCACACTATCCATACCGAGAATGCTCGGGCCTATTCACCCCTGACCGATGAGTTGCCCGCCAATCTCAACCTCACGGGCCTACCAATGTTCGATGGGACTGAAGACCCGGTACTCCATATCCGAGCCTTCAAAGAATTCATGGCGGTCAAAGAAGTGAAGTCCACCATGTTTAAGCACCTGTTCGCTTCTTCCCTCGAGAAGCACCCGAGAGCCTGGTACTACAGGCTTGATTCCAAGAAATACAAGACTTGGGACAATGTAGCAACAGAGTTCGCTCGAAATTACGTGGACAATACCGAGATCCAGACTACCATGCGTACTCTAGAGGTTATTGCCCAAGAGCCCAAGGAAGGTTTCACCAAATACCTTCAAAGGTGGAGGGCCGAAAGCGTGAAGCTGGTTGACAAGCCCAGCAAAAAAGTTCTAGTGGAGGCCTTCGTGAAGAATCTCCTCCCCTCTTACCGGGTCCATCTCCGGTACGCTATCATACCCAATTTCGCCACCTTAACCGAAATGGGTACAAGAATTGAAGATGACTTAAGGCTAGAGAACCTTACCAAGGCCTCTACCAAAGGGTATCAAGGGGCCAGCTCGTCCACCAGCAAGCCCACAACTGCAGCTGCAACCCGCAACATCTTTGACGAGGTCAACTCACTAGACACCTCATCCAAAAAGAATACTCCAACTCGGGTATTCACTGATATAGGGACCACCTATACTTATGCCTTACAAAGGCTTTCCTCCAAGGGTCTGATCCAGCCGATAGGCCCAACTCCGGAAGTCCCGGTCGAGAAACGATCCAAAAGCTATAACGTTCAGGCCTATTGCCAGTATCACCAAGGTAATGGGCACGACACCGAAAAATGCTGGAAATTGAAGCATCTTATCCAGGATCTAATCGAAAGTGGGAAGATACCGCTGCCCAGCGACAAACCAAGCAAAAAAGAGAACCCCTTTAGTGCTCACACCATTTTTACTGGAGAAACAATTGACTGTTCTCATCTCATTTCTCCTTTCATCCCACAAATTAACGGGATATGGAACGATGATGAAGACGACGTTTACCTAGCTAAGGGGGAAGCTGTCCCATCACCATCGAAGAAATCCGGAAGGCTAAAACCAAAGCCTTGGCCAGCACTCACACCATCACGGCCCTAGTCAAACAACTGAAAAGGGTCCGAACCGATCTTACTATATGGTAGCTTTTAGTTAGTTCTCAAGAGCATCGGGCAACACTTACTAAGGCTCTCGACGAAATCAAGGTTGACTCGTTGGTTACCCCCACTGAAATGGTAGCCACTATTTTGCCCCATCTCAAAGGCAAATCTAAGGAAGAAGGCCCACTCATCACCTTCTCCGAATCCGACCTCCCACCGTTCGGGGCCACTCATAACTTAGCCTTGTACATCACGGTGATCTGCCGGGACAAATATCTCCCCATGACCCTGATTGATGACGGGTCCGCTGTAAACGTCCTTCCTTTAAGGACTGCTAAGGCCCTCGACATTACCGAGGCTGACTATCTTCCGACCGCGCAAACTTTTCAGGCCTTTGACGGAAGCCCAAAATCAGTTGCTGGGGCTGTTAAGCTAACTATTATAACAGGCCCAATCGAGAAAGAACTAGAATTCCAGGTGATTGATGTCACCTCATCCTTCAACCTGCTACTAAGGAGGCCCTGGATCCACGCGGTCAAAGCCGTATCCTCCACCCTCCACAGGAAGGTCAAGCTGCCCCTACAAGACGGGGTCATCACTCTCGAAGCCACCCCCATAACCGTGGCAAGCTGCAACACCGTGGGCCAGACCGACCCACGAGGTTTCGATTTCGTGGGAGTGATCGAGGAAAAATATCTTTTCCGACCCTATTTCACTACTAGCATCGACACGATGCTACAAAACTTGGGTTACCTACCGGGGGCTACTTCGAGGCCATATCTTCCAGCCGGAAAAATCATCGAGGTCCTAGACGATGTAGAATCACGATTCGGTTTGGGGTACACTATGACCCCGGGAAATGTGGACCAGTCAAATATAATCAAATTCGTCACTCCAGTGTTCGGGGCTGTCCAAGTGGGACTCTAACAACCCACTATCACATATCGGGAATGCAACTACATCCCCGACGACATATTCGCCCTCGTTCAAGCTAAAGGGGGCACTAACGGTATTGAGCCTATGCTGGGGCTCCTATTAAGGGAAGACAAGGTCGTCCCAACCCCCAAGGAAGAGCTGGTGAACCTGATCTTCTGTAGTAGCAGGTTCGATCCAACCAAGATGATCTCTGAAGTTGGTGCTGACACCGGAAAAAGGGCTTGAAGAAAGACTATCATGTGGACCGACAGCCAGGGTCGAGTCTACAAACTGACTACCGGTGAAGGAGATATACCGGATACTGAGTCCGAGTCCGAGTCTGAGTCTGAGTCAGAGTCGGAGTCTGAGTCCAAGACTAGAGGGTCCAGTACTAGTATCGAGTCTGTAACACCTCTTCCTTTATTAGCACCTACCGGAGCCCCGAGGTCTGTCCCGAGGGCTCTCCCTATCCCGCCACTGACCAACGATCAGATGGCCGCTCTCTTTGAGCTCTTTTCAAAATTTACTATCAATAATAACGATAACCGTTCCGCTTACGACTTGTCTTATTTCCAAAATTCTTTCAATTTCAAAATTTTTATATGCAATGACATTGAAAAACCCGACGAGCAGGTGCCTCTGCCTCCACATCTGGTCGAGCAGCTCGAACAAAGGGAGTCCCGAGATCCGGCAATTGAAGAAACCGAGTCCATTAACGTGGGGACTACTTTAGAGCCCGAGATGCTTAAGTTGAGTTTATCTTTAGATCCCGAGGAGAGAAAACAATTCACGGATCTCCTCTAAGAATTCAAGGACGTCTTCGCATGGTTCTATAAGGACATGCCGGGGATAGATCGAGAGATAGCTGAACACCGTATACCCATCAAAGACGGGTGTAAACCGTTAAAACAAAAGCTCCGAAGAATGAGGCCCTAATGGTCTCTCAAAGTTAAAGAAGAAGTCGATAAGCAATTCAAAGCGGGCTTTATACAAGTGTCTGAATATCCAGACAGGGTTGCAAACATCGTGCCGGTACCCAAGAAAGACGGTAAAGTACGGGTATGTGTAGACTTCCGGGACCTTAACAAGGCCAGCCCAAAAGACGATTTTCCGTTACCACATATCGACATACTGGTGGATAACACAGCCGATCATGCCCTCCTATCATTCATGGACGGGTATGCCGCCTACAATCAAATCAAAATGGCAGAAGAAGATATGAGTAAGACCACCTTCATCACACCTTGGGGTACTTACTATTACACCGTTATGCCAATTGGGCTCATCAGTGCCGGGGCCACTTATCAAAGAACCGCCACAACTTTATTACATGACATGATGCATAAGGAAGTGGAAGTTTATGTGGACGACATGATCGTCAAGTCCAAGGACCGAGAAGGGCACGTTGCGGCCCTAAGAAAATTCTTTACCCGACTACGAAAATATGAGACTGAATCCTCAAAAATGCTGTTTCGGGGTAACATCAGGAAAACTACTGGGCCATATCGTCAGCCAGCGCGACATCGAGGTCGACCCGGCTAAAATCAAGGCCATTACCGAGATGCAACCACCCAAAACCGAAAAAGAAATAAGGGGGTTTCTGGGGAAAGTCCAGTACATCAGCCGGTTTATTTCAAAGCTAACCATGGTATGTGAACACATTTTCAAGAAACTGAAGATAGGAGAACGAACACTATGGGCCGATAAATGTCAAGAGGCTTTTGATAAAATCAAGGAGATTCTGTCTGCACCGCCGGTATTAATGTCACCTCAATCCGGTTTGCCTTTGTCGTTATACCTAACAACGACCGAGACAGCCATGGGGGCTATGCTGGCCCAAACAGTCGATTCAGAAGAACGGGCTATTTACTACATCAGTAAAAAGTTTCTGGAATATGAGTGCAAGTATACAATGCTCGAGAAAACGTGCCTAGCTTTGGTTTGGGCCACTAAAAAGCTCTGACACTATATGCTCAGTCACGAAGTACATGTACTATCCAAGATGAATCCTATTAAGTACTTGTTCGAGAAGCCCATCCTTAACGGCCGGATATCCAGATGGACTTTAATACTAGCCGAGTTCGACCTCAAGTTCGTACCATTGAAAGCCATCAAAGGCCGGGTAGTAGCCGAATTCCTCGCCAATAGTCCGATATCTGAAGAGGGGCACACCGATACTTGGGCCTTCCTAGATGAAGACATATTCCATACTGACACCGAGACATGGGATTTGTATTTCGATGGGGCATCCAACTTCCGAGGATTTGGAGTCGGGATTCAGTTGATTTCACCAAAAGGAGAGCATACACCGTTATCCATTAAACTGGACTTTGACGTAACTAACAACGCAGCCGAGTATGAAACATGCATTCACGGGTTACAAGCCGCCGCGGATTTAGGAGTAACAAACCTCCGAGTCCACGATGACTCATCTATAGTCATCAATCAAGCTTTCCAAAAATGGAAAACTCGGAACGCCAATCTTGTGGCTTACCAAGCGCGAGTAAGGGTTCTCGAAAAACAATTCCAAAAGGTAGAATATATCTTTCTACCCCGGGAGGAAAATCAATTTGCAGATGCACTTTCCAAATTGGCATCCTTACTAAACATCCCGGAGCACCTAACCAGCATGCCGATCTGCGTTGAAAGACGATCCGAGCCGGCATATATCCACGCTATCCAAGAAATCAAAATAACTGATCCAGAACCTTGGTATCAAGATGTTGATCGCCACCCAATCGGATCGGTCGTTGACGAAGGACGGGAGATCAAAAACAATATTTGTAGACTCGAGGTTACACAAAAACTACTAGAGTAATCGTGGCAAGTCGAGGTCGGTCCACAGGGAACGGTGTGATAATAACGGGTTTAAAGTGTCGTGTTTGATGTCTAGAGGGGGGTTTTCTAAGGGTCGAGTCTATACTAGAGGAATCACTACGATGATAGCTAGAGGTGGTCAATCTAGGGAAAAGGTGTTAGGGAGAAGTTGGGATTCGGTACCCGGAGTCTAAGAAGGTCGGGATCGAGTTTTTGTCGCAATATTGATAAACTCACCTAAAAACCCGCTTTCGCGGTGAATGAGGGTAAGTCCCTAGTCATGGTAACTTCTACCCCAAGTTTCTCCATAGTGATAGAAATTAATCAAGGTTGGTCTAGTTGGCCGGACTAAAACAACAATGACATAACACCATAAATAAGATAAACCAACATGCAAGCAACCCACCATTACCCCTAAATTCAAATAGTCCAAGTCCTCATCCCTAAACTCCCCAACAAGAAATCTACTCACTAATCATTATGGAAAACAACAAAACATTGACTAAGGGGAAAATCTCTACAACATGCATATTAAATAGATATAATGAAACTATCAACACTAATATGATCTAGACAAGATAATGATGAGAAAATAACATTAAAACTAGACTAGAGATTAGAGAGTGAAAGAGAAGTATACCAACTATGGAGATCTACAAGAAATAAGAAAATATCATGAATAAAGATTGAATCTTTGATGAATAAAATGGAGAACCTGTCACTAATCCTCCAATAAACCCAACAAATCTTCAAATAAAACTTGAATAATCTTCTACAAACTTGTAATCTAGAGAATTGTTGATGTAAACTATGTAGATCAACTACTAATTACTATGTAAACTACTAGAATTATGGAGGATTTTCTACTAGAATACTACTACTAAGATGGTGTAATAGGATGGTGGAGTGGTGTAATGTCTTCCCTCCTTAGCATAATGGAGAGGTAATAGGCAACTAAGTAGGGTAGACATATATATAGTAATCTCTTAATGGGTATTTAACCTAAAGCCCAAATCCAACTTTATGCTCCATTAGTGAGACAATCTCCCTTAGCATCTTCATAGGGTGAAACTTCGCCCTGCGGACTTGACGATAATTCCCACCGGGTGAAATTTCACCCGGTCAGATTTTCTTCCATTTTTGCGTTTTCCGGCTCTTCTCTCCATCAGGCGAAATTTCACCCGGTGGGCGAAATTTCGCCCGGTCAGATTCGCCCGGTGGGGAGGTCTCGGAAAATCTTTGGGAGACGCTTTCACCGTCGGGTGAAATTTCGCCCGGTGGTGTTTCACCGGGTGAAATTTCGCCCGGTCATTTTTCTTGGCCTCTTTCTTGTCTCATTCTTCGTTGATTGATTGGATGACTTTAAACTTTAAGTTGTGTGCTTCACTCTTTGGACGGTATTCCTTTCTCTTGTGCTCGTGGAAGCTCGATCGTGATTTCGGTGCAAAATCCTATCAAAATGATAGAAAAACTACCAAAAACACGTAAAACACACAAGAGGGACGCTAATGCGAGATTTACTCAAAATATGGTGATAATCGCACTCAAGACTCGCAAAACAAGGGAAAAATGGGTTTCAATGAGGGGAAAAACGGTCTAAATTTAGCACACAACAATCCCCCCACACTAAACCGTTGCTCGTCCTCGAGCAAAGACCCAAAACGAAATTACAACAACTACTACTAGCTAGACTATGCTAAGCCGATACGGGGCAATTAACGGGCCCGCTCCGTCCCTTCAACTCACATCGAAATACCCATGAGGTAGAGTACTTCCATGCAAGGCAAGTTGGGGCTTGCTCAAAATGGTGGATGCGACTAAACACAACAAAAACACATAACACGAAAGAATACACACATCCAAAGCAAAAATAAAACACCGAATCCCTCATCAAGACGGCGGGGAAGACACCGATTACTTACCTAAAACAACAATAGGCTTCCAAGATAGATGACCCACACAAATAAGGACCAAAGCCTAATACTATGACAATTAAGCAATATAGATGTTGATAACTTAGCCCAGGTCCTCCTAGTCTTCTAAAGGGGTACGACGGGGCGTATAACGGAGTGGAAAAAGTGAACCATGATTCGTTGGACACTGTAGGTAGGTGCAGTCCCGCTCTCTTTGGCTAAGCCAAGAGGGTCGTTCCAAACTCGAATTTCCTAAATTAGCCCAAATAAAAAGGTGGAGTGTTTACAATTATTGGGGTGGATCGACTCATCACCGCTATCTTCCGACCTCGGGACTCGGTCCTCTAGTTGGCACTTCACGGCGATGAATCAATCAAAGGGTTTTTTTTTTCAAGGAGATGTTTTGACGATACGATTTTTCATTTGAAGCTCCTTTTCTTTCTCTTTTGTTTTTCTTTTTCATGTTTTTGTGCCCTTTTCTTCTTGCTTTGGTTTGCCCTTTTTTTGGCTTTTTGATGTGGTCTGTAACCAAGCTTGGAGGTTATTTTTTTGTGTAAACTTATTGTGGTGATGTATAGGTGGATGAAAAATAGGTAATCGAGAACGCGCGCCATTCCCGGATAACCCACAAAAGGCGGAGAGAATTTGGACTAAAGGTGCAGCGGTCATTCGAGCAAGGTCACCTAGAAAACGGGATGCGGGAACCAAGGACTAACTCCTCCATGGGTGGTCAAGGTGGTCAAATGCAAACCCCGAAGTAAACCTCTAGTAGAAAAGGTGGGCTCAAGCTAAAGGATCAACAAATTCATTGATTAAAGGTCATTCTACTAGATCAAGGTCCAAAATCTACAATGGGTTATCTACAATGGAATGTAAACTCTTGTAATAAGTTTGTAATCGGGTTTTCGAAAAGTTTTATCCTAGACACACTATACAAAAACAAAATATAACAAAACACACGAAAATGAAAAAGCAAATAAAAGAAAACACAAGTAAAGTCGTGAACTCCTTACTCCATCATCATTCAAGCACAATCAACCACAACACCAAAATGCTCAACTTCGAGAGCCTCCAATAGCAACAACCTAACTCCTTTACGAAAGTAAAGAAATAAGGAAGGAAGTTACCTAGCGGGTGCTTTCATAATCTCTTCAATTCATGCTATTAAGGTGGTGGTTACCTGTAAGAGTAGAGAACAAGACCATACACGGGACACGAAACATAACGAGAAACAAGAAAAGAAAAGAAAAAGAAAAAGAAAATATTTTTGATTTTTCGCATTTTTCAATTTTTTATGGATTTTGAAAAGATTTTTGAGAAAGTAAAAGTTATTAGACTCCTCCCCCACACTAAAACTGTACATTGTCCTCAATGGACAAGTAAGGGAAGATCGAAAAGGAAAATAAGAAAAATATTTTTGAATTTTTATGATTTTTCAAATGTTTTTGGGCTTTTCAAAATTTTGAAAGAAGAAAAGGAAAATAAAATAAATAAAGCGATAAGATAGTGGCGGGCCTAGGTGCAATCACATCACCTAGACCCTAGCCAAGTGGCTAGGAAAATAAAAATCAAAGAAAATAAAATGGGCGCAGGTGTAGTCACATCACCTAGCCCGGATTAAGAAAAATTGAGAGAGATTGATTTGAATTTGGATTTTTCAAAGGGTCAATGGCGTAATCACATCGCCAAGAGACCGGGAGCAATACCAAGGCCGCGACGGCCGCAAAAATCATTCAGTGGGACGGTGGGATAGCTTGCAAATTTTGTTCGAGACAAAACAATCACAAAGATTATAATGATGGTGCAAGGAACAAGGAACAATATTAATTCAAGGACATAAAATTGTAAATGATTGAGACTCACCGACACAAACCACATAAATACCCACAACATACACAAACCAAATTATCTACCGACTCTTGTAGGGGTGCTTAGGTCGAATAGTCATTTGACGCATAGGAAGCCGTCGGAGTTCCCTCACCGGCATACTCCCAAACTCCTATTTCCCCCGATTTGGTCAGTCGGAATTCACAGGGACCTGGAGGTAGGTCCCAATTACGATGGTTATAAATATTGGTTAGGTTTTTGTTGGGGACAATTAAGGCACGACCGTGGCCAAGAGAGACGAGACGGTGGTCAGGCACATGAAAAATCCAAGAAGGAAAGTAGGCCTCGTCAAGCCAGACACGGGGGTCATGTGGTTTAAAGTGGTCGGTCGCGTAACCCAAATTTTTAGCTATTAAAGTCACAAGACCACCACAGTCGACAGAGGGGCGTTGGTCAATGATAATTTGATGAAAGTGTAACGCCACGACAATGGGTAGGTCAAGGGGATTAGAGTTACCGAGTAAAGAGTCACATAAAAATTGTAAGACACACACATTGAGGTTGATAATGTTATCGGTAGACGGCAAAAGACAGTGGGAAAAGATTTCAGCAAAATAACGAATAGCAGGGTTACGGATTTCAGCGGAGAAACTAGAATTGGGTTTGAAATCACGTTGACCCGGCGCTATGCGCCTCCACAAGTCTCTCCTAGTCGCACTACTTTGCGAACCACTTAGGGGTCTACTTAGTCCGGTACCCGATGAGGGTAAACCTAGAGCTAAACCGAATTCAGAAACATTTAAACGGTGAGTTCTACCAAACAAGTGAAATTTAAACTCTTTTGGTGTGGTCGGGTTATCGATGGTAAAGGTACCTAAGAACTCACATGTAAGGTCTTTATTTGTGATACGCATAAAATCAAGGAGTTTACTAATACCAATCCTAGACGATAACTCTCTAATATCGTCCTTAATTCCTAAAATTTTCTTTGTGAATGGACAAGGCCACCTTGTACTCTCGAAAACTTTTTCGGAGAAGGTTTGAGCTAGAGGTGTATTATGACAAGGTAAAAGTTTAGGCCTAGTAGACTTACTAGAAGATGAATGCTTAGAAGGATTAGAGGTCGAAGCCATACCTTGTTTACGCGCGGCTCGTTGGGCTCTTGTCTCCATAATAATAATTTGCAAGAAAAATCCCGAAACTTTAGCTTCTTCCCTCTTCAAAGACCCAAAAAAAATATTCACCAAGTTGAAGATGAAATATGGATGGAGGTTTAAATGTAGTATTTTATGATGGGTGAAAGGGTGAAAAGATGAGTGAGGTGAAAAGGTGATATAAATAAGGGTGTTTGAGGAGGGAAAGTGAAAGTTTTAAAGTGAGTGGTAAAAATTTGGTGTAAAAATTATTGGAGGGAAAGTTATGTTGAGGTAAATTGTTGGAGGGAGATGAAAATGTAGTGAGTATATAGAAGGTAAAGGTGATCCGGCCAAGTCACATCGCCGGGTGAAATTTCACCCGGTCGGGTCTCATTGGGTGAAATTTCACCCGACGGACTTTCGTCGTGAAAATCGATTTGCCAAATTTTTCTCCACTGGGTGAAATTTCACCCGGTGAAAATCTCACCGGGCGGAATTTTGCCCGGTGGTATTTTCTTCGTTCCTGGCATTTCTGGCAACTTTCCGTAGGGCGAAGTTTCGCCCGGTCGAGTCTCACCGGGCGAAGTTTCGCCCGACGGTCTTTTTTTCTGCGTTTTTCCGCGTTGCCATTTCATGGCTCTTCAATAATCACCTAAAGATTCAAATATATGACTCGACCCACATTACATATAACAATATCTCCCACAAACATGCTTGTGGTCTTCATTTGAGCTCCATAACTTCTCCAAAAGCTTGATCTTCATCCAAATTTACGCTCCATTGCGAAATCCAATTTCAATCATTCTTCTCAAACTAGCAAAACTAACAAACTCAAAGAAAATATGATACGTATATACAAGGTAGTGGTTGTTGAGGATACCACCAAACCTACATCAACTTCGAGAGGGGGTTAAACAACGCTCCCCAGCGAGAGCTTACCAAACTTCACGGTAGCAAGGGTCTCACGAACGTGACCGGGGTGGTAGATCTTCAATCGTTGGCCATTAACCATAAATTTCTCGGTTTTCGGGCTTGATATCTCTATTGATCCATATGGTTGCACCTTGGTCACTTCGAACGGACCCGACCATTTAGATTTCAACTTACCGGGGAAGAGCTTAAAGCGAGAATTGAAGAGCAATACCTTATCACCAACGGAGAAGTCCTTACGAAGTATTCGAGAGTCGTGCCATTGACGAGTTCGTTCTTTGTATATCTTTGAATTTTCGTAGGCTTTGAGTCTTAGTTCTTCCAATTCTTGTAGTTGGAGAAGGCGGTTGTTTCCTACAACACTCTCATCGAAGTTTAGGTCTTTGATTGCCCATTCGGCTTTGTGTTCCAATTCCACCGGTAAATGACAAGCTTTACCATACACAAGATGATAAGGAGTTGTTCCAATCGGCGCTTTGTAAGCCGTTCTCAATGCCCAAAGGGCGTCATTCAACTTCAATGACCAATCCTTTCGGTGTGTATTTACAACTTTCTCTAAAATTCCCTTGATTTGCGGTTGGAGATCTCAGCTTGCCCATTTGCTTGAGGGTGGTAGGCTAGTGACATCTTGTGAGTGATACCGTATTTTCTTAGAAGGTGCTCAAAGGTATCTTTCCTAAAATGAGAGCCTCCATCACTAATTATGGCTCAAGGCATACCGAATCTTGGGAAAATTACATTCTTGAAAACCTTGATTACAACCTTGGAGTCATTGGTGGGGGAAGCTACGGCCTCGATCCATTTTGAGACATAATCAACCGCGACTAGAATGTACTTGTTACCAAGAGAGGATGTGAACGGACCCATGAAATCAATGCCCCAAACATCGAACAATTCAATCTCCAAGATGGGTTGAAGGGGCATCTCATTTCTTCTTGTAATATTCCCACTTCTTTGGCAAGCATCGCACGTGAGAATGAAAGTTCGAATGTCCTTAAACATGGAAGGCCACCAAAACCCACTTTGGAGAACCTTGAAAATTGTCTTTTGGTTGCCCAAGTGTCCACCATAAGATGTCGAGTGAAGGTGCTTCACAATGTTATGTCCTTCTTTGGCCGTAACACATCGCCGGTAAATTCCATCTACACAACGGCGAAACAAATACGGTTCGTCCCAATAATAGCGTCGGGCTTCATAACGTAGTTTCTTCCTCTCTTGCTTGGAATAATTGTCATACTAAGAAGTTGACGATATCGGCATACCAAGGTGTAATAGTATCAATGGCCATCGAGGCCTCATCTCTCATAGCTTCATTGATGGGGATACCATCTTCTTCATTGTTCTCTTTACTAACCGTTAGTCTACTAAGATGATCCGCTACCAAGTTCTCCGATCCGGCTTTGTCTTTAATCTCAATATCAAATTCTTGTAAAAGGAGCACCCACCGAAAGAGTCGGGATCTGGTCTTCTTCTTGGACATGATGTATCGAATTGCCGCGTGATCGGTGTGAATTATGACTTTGGAACCGGTAACATAATTTCGGATTTTCTCCATGGCATAGACAACGGCAAGCATCTCTTTCTCGGTTGTGGTGTACCTCGATTGGGCTTCATCTAAGGTCTTGCTTGCATAGTATATCACATGTAGCTTCTTATCTGTAATCCCCTAGAAAATCTAACGCAATACAGTGGCGGAAACACTGTAGAGTTGGGATTAAAACACGCTGACAAACTATATCTTATTAAAAGAAATGGTAAGTCAATACAGAGGCCTCTTTTTACAAAAGGGCTAAAAGTAAAATCTCCAAATGGGTTTATACAAATCCACAAATTACAAGAATGAAAAAAGAGTAGGATCCACGCTACTCGCTAGCTCACACCCAAAACCCAGCAACAAATACCTGTCATGTTTAAAAACATAACAGCCACGTCAGTGGAGAGTAACTCGGACGTTCTCCCAGCCATATTATATCATATGGAAAAATAATAGTATTACTATATCAAAATAATTAAAGTGAGAAAACATTAAAACGATATAATAAAAATAAGTTTTCAGCGAAACTTAAAGCATTTGCAAACCTGCAAGTCAATATCAATAGATAATAATAATAATATTCAAAAATGGCGTTATGGAAATCAATCAGTGCAGCGGAATAGACTTTCACTATGATAATACTCAAACTAGCTTCGAGAACTTAGTCAAAACAAATTAGACTTCGGTCTCTAACTAGGCAACTAAACTATAACAGGACTGCGTGCAGCGAGGTCCTGGCTTAAGTAATGTACACCCCTCCTGGACACCAACCGTAATCCAGTTCAACCCGACGGCGACTTACACGATACGATATCTAAGTTTAAGGTCAAAATATACACACTCCTGAACACAAACCATGCTCAGTTCAACGACCAATGCGTCTCAACATAGACACACCAGCTTTATAGTTGATGGCAAAACGTATACCCTAGACTGTATTACTCTACCCATACACTTGTCCTCATTCCATAACTCCAAAACAGCCATTATCGATAGTCAAAAGTAAATATAATCAATATAAATGATATGAGGATAAAATGAATAAATATTTTATATTAGAAGAGAAACTTTCTATAAATAGAAACTTACCATTTTTAGAAACTTACTTAAAATAGAAATCGTCTTATAGAAAATACTTTAGTATTAAAATAAGTGAAATGTATAGAAATAGCATTTCTAACGAAATTAACATTTTATTATTATCGTCGTTATCGTAACTTTAATATATTTCTAAATTCGTTACTCAAAATATAAATAAAGTATAATAAATCATTATATAGTATTTTATAAATAATTTTAGGAAGTCGAGTTAAAACAACAAATCTTAGAAAAGAGATATTTTAAGAAAAACGATATCAAAATTAATTGAGTCAACGAGTTTTATAAACGAAATGAATTTTATAAAGGTTTCAAATTATTTTTAAGAAATAGCTTTGATTTATAAATAATAAAATTTTTAATAAAAATAGTCAACCGAAAACCAATAGGAAATTATTAGTGAAAATAGTTTCGACCAAAATGTATTTAAAACTAAATCGACTATTTTCTCATTTATTAGTATAAATCGTAAAACGAAAATTAATTTATTAAACAAGTATACAAATCTCGATTATAATATGAAAATACGATTTGGAGTTAAAAATTAGAAATTAACGAACTATGACGAAAATATGAAATCGATATTATTTAGTTACTAGTATCACGATAACCGACAAAATATTATAACGATCGCAAATAATAAAATTACTAACGATTTATAAAACTATATCGAAAATCGTAAAATATTTAAAAGGTATACGATTTATTAAATAATAATTTTAGCAAATAATAAATAGCTAAAATCAGAAAATCGAAGTTAAAATAATTACTACATACTACTACTCAAACATACGATATAAAATCGAGTAACGTCCTAAAGTTACCTTTAGCCGATATCCGAGCGATCACGTACTCGCCTGTCTTGACTAGACCAAGCTCGATCCTTGGAACTTGGAAGCCGATTCAATAAAATTCCGAGGCCTTCACGAAACGAAAACGAACGAGATTGGAATAAAGAGAATCGGGAAAGAACGAGAAGGAGAAGATAAGGAAATTGAAACAACAGGAAAAGAGAAAATAATTGAACGAGGAGAACAAGATGAATGTAATTGTACGTCTAACAGCAGAAAAGTAGAGCAGCAGGAGCATCACACGGGGACAACAAAGGAGACAAACTGCGCCTACGAGACAGGACGAAAAACAATGATGACGACACGCAAAAGAAATCGAACAAACAGCAGCCAAGAAAAAGGACGACATCGGAAGACAATAACAGCACCAAGGAGACTAGAGAAGATGGAGAAGGAAAAAGAAAGAAGAAAGAAGAGTGAAACTGATAGAACAACAATGCGAAAAGGACCGAGGACGGGAAAAAAAATGAGCAGATCAGCATCAAGAACGAAGAAGAATAGTAGAAGATGAAAATGAAATGAAATGAGGGAAAGAACAGATCTAAACAGCAGCACAACACTGATCAGCAAGCAAAGGGCAACGAAAACATCAGGAGCAAACAGAACAAAACAGCAGAAATTGAGTCACAAGACGATGACACGAAAACGATTAGATGACGAACAAAAAATAGAGCAAGAGAGTGACTACGACAAACCAGCGATTCGTAGCAATAATACGGAGAACAAGAACGAGCAGAAGAAGGAGGATGCGGACAGCAAAAACGAGAAACATTAATAGCAGTAGCAACAGGTGCAACAGATAGAGAAGGGGAAGAGAATCAAACCTCGTTACTTACGACGGAATGAGCAGCAGCTGTGCGCACAAACCAACAACAGTAGAGCAACAAAAAGACAAAGAAAAGGGAAGAAGAAGAGAAGAAGCAGCAGTACGCAGCTACACAGCAGCAGAAGAAGCAACAACTTGACCGATAGCAGCAACTGCGACACTGAGGAGAGATATAGATGCAGCAGCAACAACGGACCAGTAGCAAAAAGGACGACCAAAGTCAGACATAGTGAAGAAGAAGACCAAACAGAACACAAAAGAGAAGCAAGGAAAAGGAAGAGACGAACCTCAGCAAAAAGAGTAACAACGACATCCCGATAGCGAAAACAGAAACGGGAGAAAACAGGGAGAAGAATGACGAGAAACAAGACTGAAGGAAGGGAAAACAATAGGACGAAAAGAAGAAGAAGGAAACGGAGGTCACCTCTCGCGGATACCGAGACCAAAACGGAGCAGCAACAACAACAGCGAAACAAAGGACCGATAGCGATGGAGGAGATCGAGAGAAGGCGCTGATTGTCATGGCAAAAAGGAAGGAGGAGGTAAGCCGATAATATTGATGATGGAGGCAGGTAAAGGCGTGAAGAAGAAAAGGCGAGCAAGGAGAGGAAACAACAAGGAATGAAGCGGTGCAATTGAACGTGTATGAGGGATAACATAAGAAAAAGGGGATGTATATAATGAATGGATCAAGTTGGTGAGTTGAATCAAAGAGTACAAGGGAGGGTGTACGTTAATTAGTGGGAAGAGAAATGAATTAAGGAGTCCAAAAATTAAGATACGGAAACGGCTTAATTAAATGGATCGGGTATGAATCGAATTCTGAAACGATAAGTTGACTGACCCAAAAGTCGAATTAAAATCGAGTCAAAAAGAAAATTAATAAATAATCGGACCTTCTAATAAAATACTCGAGACGAAAATGAAGTTTACAGAATTAAATAATCAGACGATGAAATAGAATTTACCGAGAAATAATAAATTTTCGACGAAGTGAATTAAATTGATTTCTCGAGGAAAGGTAATAAATGTTTTGACAAAACTTAAAATAAATGAATTTCGAGTAAAAAAAATAAAAATAAAAATAAAAACTCGAGTGTAAATAAAAATAACTAAAAAGAATTTAGAATTTGAATCGCCGAAATAGACTTTCGAGGCAAAAAGAATTTTAGGAGTTTGGAACGATTAAACGATAAATTCGTTTTATAATAATTTTAAGAGTCACGAGTTACATTATCAACCCGTTGACCTAGAACGGCGCCAACGGCAAAATCGGATGCATCGCATATGATCTCAAATGGAAGATTCCAATCGGGAGCTTTGATAATTGGAGTAGTAGTGAGAGCGGTCTTTATCCTGCAAAAGGCCTTAAAACATGAGTCATCGAAAACAAAAGGTGCATCTTTCATAAGCAAAGAAGTCAAAGGCTTAGCAATCTTGGAAATGTCTTTAATAAATCGTCTATAAAAACCGGCGTGACCTAGAAAACTCCTCACCCCTTTGACATTTGTAGGCGGTGGCAAGTTTTCGATCACGGAGACTTTCGCCTTATCGACTTCGACTCTTCTATTAGAAACAATATGACCTAAGACAACACCTTGTTCAACCATAAAATGACACTTTTCCCAATTCAAAACAAGTCTATACTCTTCACATCGAGCTAACACTTGATCAAGATTTTCAAGACAAGAATCAAAAGATGTACCATGGACACTAAAATCATCCATAAAAACTTCCATAGATTTTTCAATAAAATCGGAGAAAATAGCCATCATACATCTTTGAAATGTTCCCCGCGGATTGCATAGTCCAAATGGCATCCTTCTATAAGCATAGGTGTCATAGGGACATGTAAAGGTGGTTTTCTCTTGGTCATCGGGATGAATGGGAATTTGAAGAAATCCGGAATGACCATCAAGGAAACAAAAATAAGAATGATGCGCCAATCTTTCAAGCATTTTATCAATAAAGGGAAGGGGGAAATGGTCTTTTATGGTGGCCGTGTTCAATTTTCGATAGTCTATACACATGCGCCAACCAGTAATAGTCCTAGTAGAAATTGACTCACCCTTTTCTCCCTTGACAACCGTCATTCCTCCTTTTTTCGGCACAACTTGCACGGGGCTAACCTATTTACTTCCGGTTATTGGGTATATAATGTTAGCCTCATACAACTTGAGGACTTCCTTCATGACAACCTCTTTCATGGTGGGGTTCAACCTACGTTGACCTTCAACCGAAGGACGGTGGTCATCATCAAGGATGATCCTATGCATACAAACATTTGGGCTTATGCCTTGGAGGTCGGCAATGCTATACCCGATGGCCTTTTTGTGTTTTCTCAAAACAATCAAAAGTTTTTCTAATTGAGGTCCATCAAGGGTAGCATTGACGATAACAGGATAGTTAGTTCCTTCAAGAAAAGCATATTTGAGGGAAGAGGGGAGTGGTTTAAGTTCAAGATTAGGAGGAGAAGATACCATACTCTTACCCACCGGTAGTGGTTCTACCTTTTCATCATGCAAGCATTTTTCTTTGAGAGGTGGAGAGTCGAATGGTTCATCTTCTTGCTTATCATCATCTATCAAACTATACTCAACCAAACTGTCAATAACTTCAATGGAATTCATTTGTTCAATCATTGGTTGTTTAAGAGCTTGAGAAAAGGAAAACTCTACCGACTCGTTCCCTATGTTAAATGATAACTTTTCATTCTTAACATCAACTATAGCACCTCCGGTAGCCATAAAAGGTCGACCTAAAATAATGGGGGTAATAGTGTCTTCGGGCATATCCATGACAACAAAATCGGAAGGGATGAAGAACCTACCAACTTGAACGGGTACATCCTCAAGTATCCCAAGTGGGTATTTGACGGACCTATCTGCAAGTTGAATTGACATACTAGTGGGTCTCATCTCCCCCACACTAAGTCTCTTAGCAATGGAATAGGGTAACAAACTAACACTAGCCCCAAGGTCACATAAAGCTTGATTAACAACAACGTTTCCAACCCGACAAGGGATAGAAAAACTACCGGGATCCTCTAGTTTCTTTGGCATTTCGTTCATAAGAATGGCACTACAATGACCCGTGAGAGGAATACATTATTTATCCTCTATTGTTCTCTTTTTAGACAAGACATCTTTCAAAAATTTAGAGTAGAGGGGCATTTGAGAGATTACCTCGGTGAAGGGTAAAGATACCTCTACTTTCTTCAACATATCCACAAAACAGCTAAATTGAGCATTCTCTTTGTGTGGCTTAGCTCGCTCGGGAAAAAACAATGGAGGGAAAAAAGTGGGAGGCGGTGGAACATTGGGTTCTTCTTCTTCTTCGGCTAATCGCCCCGCCTCTTTCTTTTTTGCTTCTTCCGCTTCCATTTGCTCTTTCTTCTTTCTTTGTTCTCTTTGTTCTTTCTCCGCATTTTGGAGGATATCGAACTCCGCTTGTATTCCCCGGTTTTGTTTGGGGGAAGTGGGAGATGATTCTTGTGGTGTACTTGGTTGATTGACTTTGGATGGGGTACTTTTGGTGTTCAAATTCTTGTATGGGTCCTCAAGTTCCTTGCCACCTCTCAAAATGACGGCATTTGCTTGGTGCGAAGGATCTCTTGGGTTTTGGGGTTGGCCGGGCAAACCATGGGGTGGATGAATTGGTGCGGCTAAGGCTTTTGTTGCTTCTTGTGATTCCCAAACTTTTAGCCTTGCCTTGGTATCTTGGTGTTCATTCCATAGTTGCCCAACGGTTCTTTGCAAATCATTATAGCTCTCCCATGAAGGTCCCCCTTGACCAATTTGAGAATTGTTTGGTTGGCCATAAGATTGAGAGGGTTGATTAAATGGTGGTTGATTGTAACCTTGGTTTCCATGGAAATTTCCTTGGGACCCTTGATTGTATCCGTGATTGAAATGATTACTATGTTGATTTTGGTAATTGTTGTAGTTGTTAGGAACATGGAAGTTGCTAGCTTGTTGATTGAAGTTGCTCCTTTGATGAGGAGGGATATATGGGGGCATCTTTGGAGGACCTTGATTAAAGGGCCTTTGTTGACTTTGATTGAATGGCCTCATTTGACTCCCTTGGGCACGCGACATTGGATTTTGAACATTTTGATTTCCATAAGAGAAATTAGGATGAAATCTTGTGCCGGCATTGTAAGTATTTGAAAAAGGATCAAATTGAGGTCTTTGCCCATATGCTTGTATAGCTTGAACTTCATTTGGCTCTTCAATATAAACTTCTTCATTAGGAATGCAAAAGCTAGAATCATGACCATGATTGCCACAATGATCACATTGAACTTCCCATGTTAATTGCTTTGGAGGTGATGGTTGCCTTGGTGGAACACTCCCTTGAATTTGGTACATACCTCTAGGAGTAGGCTTTGAACTCATGGCATCCATTCTCTTTTTCATTTCTTCAAGTTCCGTTTGAAATTTCAATTCGTTAGAACTCGTAGATGAGTTCACTTCAACTTTCTTTCTAGAATCCCTTGATTGACCCATTCTTGAATCACTCCTTGCCATCTTCTCAATAAGATTTTTAGATGCCTCATCGGTGAGAGAAGAGAAGTCTCCTCCGGCGGCCAAATTGAGATTCTCTTTGGTTCTAGATGAAAGGGTGTTATAAAATGTTTGGGTAGTTAGCCAATCGGGTATTCCATGATGTGGACATTTGCGCAACAAATCTCTAAATCTTTTCCAAGCCTCACTTAGGCTTTCAAATTCATCTTGCTTGAATGTTTGTATCTCCATGCGATATTGATTAGTTTTTGACGGCGGAAAATATTTCTCCAAGAAGGCATTAGATAGTTGAGCCCATGTTGTGAAAGTGTTAGCGGGATGGCCTGGAAGCCATCTACGAGCTCTATCTCTCAAGGTCTTTGGAAATAATAAACGATGTAATTGGCATGAGGTTATTTCATTGAGACGGGCTCCCACTAATTTCTCTTTGAATGAAGCAATGTGCTCTTGAGCATCTTCTTGAGAAAAACCGTGAAAAGTGTCTTGTTGGACCGTATTAGTCAAAGAAGCTTTTAATTCATAATTCTCGGGAATCTCTCCGAAATTGACGAGAGAAAGTGTTTCTTCATGTGTGAGTTGGGAATGAGAGGCTAAAGTCGCCATTTGTTGGATTGGTGGTGATGGTGGATTTGAATTTGGTGAATTTGGAGAATTTGGAGGGGATGGATTTGGTGGTGGAGTTTTCGGTGATGGTGGTGAATTTTGTGAAGTGGAAGGTATGGAAGGTTTGTTTGGAAGGGATTGATATGATGTAGAAGGTGTAGAAGGTGAAGGTGTATGTGGTAGGATGGGATTAAGGTTAGGAGGTGATAATGAAGAATGTGGAATGATGGTGGTTGAGTTATTTCCCCGAAAACGCAATGCTCTAAAAGTCCTTTCCGGCTCCGGATCGAACCACAAGGGCGATGACGTGTTCCTGGGCATAAAACTCAATTAAACGATGAGACTCCTAGCACCTCACGGTACTAGGGAAAAGAATCAAACACAACAACTAAAAACTCAATATCTACTCGTCGTTCCCCGGCAACGGCGCCACTTTGATCGCCACCCAATCGGATCGGTCGTTAACGAAGGACAGGGGATCAAAAACAATATTCATAGACTCGAGGTTACACAAAAACTACTAGAGTAATCCTGGCAAGTCGAGGTCGGTCCACAGGGAACGGTGTGATAATAACGGGTTTAAAGTGTCGTGTTTGATGTCTAGAGGGGGGGTTTTCTAAGGGTCGAGTCTATACTAGAGGAATCACTACGATGATAGCTAGAGGTGGTCAATCTAGGGAAAAGGTGTTAGGGAGAAGTCGGGATTCGGTACACGGAGTCTAAGAAGGTCGGGATCGAGTTTTTGTCGCAATATTGATAAACTCACCTAAAAACCCGCTTTCGCGGTGAATGAGGGTAAGTCCCTAATCATGGTAATTTCTACCCCGAGTTTCCCCATAGTGATAGAAATTAGTTAAGGTCGGTCTAGTTGGCCGGACTAAAACAACAATGACATAACACCATAAATAAGATAAACCAACATGCAAGCAACCCACCATTACCCCTAAATTCAAATAGTCCAAGTCCTCATCCCTAAACTCCCCAACAAGAAATCTACTTACTAATCATTATGGAAAACAACAAAACATTGACTAAGGGGAAAATCTCTACAACATGCATATTAAATAGATCTAATGAAACTATCAACACTAATATGATCTAGACAAGATAATGATGAGAAAATAACATTAAAACTAGACTAGAGATTAGAGAGTGGAAGAGAAGTATACCAACTATGGAGATCTACAAGAAATAAGAAGATATCATGAATAAAGATTGAATCTTTGATGAATAAAATGGAGAACTTGTCACTAATCCTCCAATAAACCCAACAAATCTTCAAATAAAACTTGAATAATCTTCTACAAACTTGTAATCTAGAGAATTGTTGATGTAACTATGTAGATCTACTACTAATTACTATGTAAACTACTAGAATTATGAAGGATTTTCTACTAGAATACTACTACTAAGATGGTGTAATAGGACGGTGGAGTGGTGTAATGTCTTCCCTTCTTAGCATAATGGAGAGGTAATAGGCAACTAAGTAGGGTAGACATATATATAGTAATCTCTTAATGGGTATTTAACCTAAAGCCCAAATCCAACTTTATGCTCCATTAGTGAGACAATCTCCCTTAGCATCTTCATAGGGTGAAACTTCGCCCTGCGGACTTGACGATAATTCCCACCCGGTGAAATTTCACCCGGTCAGATTTTCTTCCATTTTTGCGTTTTCCGGCTCTTCTCTCCATCGGGTGAAATTTCACCCGGTGGGCGAAATTTCGCCCGGTCAGATTCGCCCGGTGGGGAGGTCTCGGAAAATCTTTGGGAGGCGCTTTCACCGTCGGGTGAAATTTTGCCCGGTGGTGTTTCACCGGGTGAAATTTCGCCCGGTCATTTTTCTTGGCCTCTTTCTTTTCTCATTCTTCGTTGATTGATTGGATGACTTTAAACTTTAAGTTGTGTGCTTCACTCTTTGGACGGTATTCCCTTCTCTTGTGCTCGTGGAAGCTCGATCGTGATTTCGGTGCAAAATCCTATCAAAATGATAGAAAAACTACCAAAAACACGTAAAACGCACAAGAGGGACGCTAATGCGAGATTTAATCAAAATAAGGCGATAATCGCACTCAAGACTCGCAAAACGAGGGAAAAACGGGTCTCAATGAGGGGAAAAACGGTCTAAATTTTGCACACAACAGATGTCCTAATTTACTTGACATCAAGAGAATACCCCCCGGGATCTGAGAACCGGACCAAGAAGACCTTGCGAAGATTGGCAACCCAATTCGTTCGCATGAACGACGGACAGTTATACAAAAAGACGGCACAGGGGGCTCTCCTCCTATTTATCGATAAAATAAAGGCATGCATTTTTCTTTTCACACCACAAAAGTAATAGTAGTACTTAAATAATAAAACTTAGGAGACTAGTTCTCATGCATTTTTATTTTCCCTTTGTCTTTTGGGTCACGCGGAGCCCGAGGTCGACGAGGCGGGGGCGAACGTTCCCGGATCACAAGTGGAACCTCTTTAGCTCGAACCCATTTATTCGACAGCGGGTCTTCTGCCATTATCACTGGTCCAAGCCGAGCCCGTACGTGCTCGGGTAGTCTGTCTCGAGGACCAAGTCGGTCCTGAACCGCCAGTCTTGGGCCGAGTCTCCTTTCCAAATCTGTCTAGGGGCTCACCTTCCCCCGTGCACCTTTAGTACTGGACCCTTCAGCTTGAGTCCTAGTCTTCCCTTTATGACCCGATATCAGTCGAACCAAGGTAGCCGGGGTCTCGTCCTCGTCAAAGAAGTCGCGGTTGTCTTTAGCTTGTTCTCGACGCAGCAGGTCAAAAGCCTCGTCAACTTTTAGGGCAGCTCGGGCTTCAGCAGATTCCGCCTTTGTCCATTTAACATAAGAATCAGATACCCAGATCGAATGAAGAGATTTGGGAGTAGCCCGAGTATACCACCGCTGCATCCAGGTGTCACACATCACGTCCGTCAGCTGAGTAGATTCGCTCACGACTGCCTCAATTTCCGAGATTCTTTGGGCCCGACCATATTGCCTAAGTATGCGATCGGGGTAAAGGTGAATTGTCTGCCTAAAAGATAAGATCACCTGATATCGTGCCCTATCTCTCGATTCCAAACCGGTCCTAACATAAATGGGCTACCTCGGTACGGTTAGGGATGGCAACGGACCGGATCCGGACCGGATCCGCATGGATCCATATCCAGATCCGCACTCCTAGTAGCGGATCCGACGGATCTAAAAAATTTAGATCCAGATCCGGATCCGCCGAATCTGGACCGGATCCGGATTGGATCCGCGGATCCAATTTCTTACTTAAATTCTACAAATTTTTTAATTAATACGTATTTACGACCATATTAATTTTCATAATTTTACAAATAAAATTGAATATAAAGATTCATAATCAAAGATTAATAAACTAAAAAAAAAATCTTAGAAATAACCAAAAAACATAAATTAAAGTTCTAAGATTTTTATTATTGTTAATTTTTTAACAGAACGGATTTGCGGATCCGGATCCGGATTTATTTATTAAGATCCAGATCCGGATCCGTTTAAAGATAGCGGATCCGGATCCGGATCCATATCCAACGGATCTCAAAATTTAGGATCCATATCCGATCCGTGCGGACCGGATCTTGCGGATCCGTTGCCATCCCTAGGTACGGTCCATCGGATCAATGGGCCTCTTTGGAAAGACAGCACTTCGTCCCAATATTTCTGAGTATTATGGCGAAAAAAGTCCATGGTTCGTCTCCTCGTCATCACTTGATTAGGGCGATATCGGCTCACGTCAAGAGGAGGATCCACGATTGATAGCCTCTCAAATAGCCAAAGCTGGAAAAATCGCGAAAAATCGAAAAAAACCGCGAAAAAAAAGGGAAAAAATCGCGGAAGAAAATTGAGAAATCGGAAAAATCAGAAAATTTGGAAATCAAAAAAATCATAGAAAAAAATCCAAGGCAATATACCTGTAGAAGACGGGTACTTCCAGTCAACCGGGTCGACGGATCCCTCTTACGATTATCCAAGCCTTGGATAATTTCTCCCGTGATCAGCCAAGCTGGACTGTGCTCCGTTTCCATTAGGTCAGCCACAGTGAAAAGTCGGACGTGGCCTATGCATGATAAAAGGTCCATATGGCCTTCGAAGGCGTAAACATGGAGCATACAAAAAGCAAAGGCCCTACGTCTATGGACCGGCCGGACCCGGACATCGTGTGGGTTCATAAACTTTTCAGCTAGATCAATCAAAGAAACGGTATCTCCTTCTAGCATACGGGATACCTCCATGTGAGAAAGCCCTAAAAATTCTCGTAATTTTCTCTTAGGATCGTGAACTGAAAACGGGATAGCAGGGCGAAGTATGGGATTCCATCCTCCTACGGCAGCAATTTCCTCAGGAATAGGACAAATTTCGCCTCGAGGAAAGCCAAAAACGTGATAAGTGTCGTCCCAGTAGGACAGACAAGCATCCAGAAAGTGGCGATCCACTTGCATTTGACGGATTGTGAACAATTGGGTAATACCATTCTGATTCAGAATAACTTTATCGGCGTGTCTAAAGTATTGGGACCAATCTTGTAGCATTCCGATCAAGCGGTCAATTCCCGTGGCTGGAATTTTCTTAAAAAGAATAAGGATTCTCGGAACTTTTTTTTTCGTTAGAAGGGAGGGAATTATGAGAATTATGAGAAAAATAAAAGCAAGGCATGGGTATTTATAGCATTAAACCCAAGCCTTCCTCTTTACTTTAGGATTCCTAATTCCAGAGGATTTAGCATACATGCCTTATCTCAGAGTCTAGCTAAGTCATCCCGAGCATTCCTATTTCTTTTCAGAGTAAAAAATTCTCTAGTTTTCAAAATTTCTTCAAATGCAAAAATCCAAAGTCTTTTTCAAAATTTCTTTTCCCCAGCGCGAGTCATTTCTCCTAAAAATGTTACATGCAAAGTTTCGCATAATTATATACAGGAACGAATCAAGTAGGGACATGCGATTAACTCCCCAGCGGAAAGCCCAAGGCGGCGTTTTTCACGGGATGGGCCCATATATAAGAACACCCGGGACTTACGCGACAAGTCCAAATTCCGACGGAGTTATCGTCACCTGCTCAGGTATATTTCTATCTTATGGATGGCGAGCCCTTTTATGCAAGTCTAATGGACTATAAACGACCTGATGGAAGTCTGCCAGGTCTTAATCTTTGATTGACCTGGTAGCTACTCTGACTTTCGCCTTGTCCAAGCCTCAGTCAGAGTGGGGGCTCTGTAGACACCCACATTTGGTCATTAGGTGTCTATAGCAGTTTCCAAAAGTACACCCGATGATGATCGGACGCAAACATGCTTTAACGTACTCGAAAATGGGCTCGAAATCATGGGCATTTGGCTTGGGCTTTTTACGGAGTACAAACCTCACGAAACCAACCTCAAATTCAGGCCCAGTGGGTCATTTCGAGTCAAATAAGACTTCTTTTAGCGACCGAGTCAAACCCCGGTCAAAGATATTTTCCGAGGCATAGAAACCAGCCGTGTCACCCCACGAGTCCGATTTGAGCTCAAACGCTACAAAAATCAGCTACGAGGAATATTAAACAAATTCCGTTAAGGATAGAATTCGATCTCCGGTAGGAATCCTATCCGAGCACCCGACCAAACACTCGACCGAGCATGAAGATACTCGGCCGAGTACTCCTCATTCCTGCCGGGTACAATGCCTTCCCCACCAAGTAACGAAATCCTCGTTCTTCTCAAATTGCTTACCTTTCCTATCCTAACCGGTATTTCTTATCACCCAAGCAAGGTTACCTCTCCTAGATTCAATCGAGGATCACTCCTATAAATAGGACCCTCTCACAACACAATATTCATTCATCATCAACATCAAACCTACACATCTACAACTCATACACACATACACACACACACACACACACACACATAGCATCGAATAACAGATATTACAACCTGAGATCACGCCGCTTAGCCTTAAAACCGGCCACCTCCTACCCGACACCTTACACGCCCAAACCACCATAACACACCAACATTAAACTCGAGGCTCCCGTGTCTAGGCCACATTCCGACGAGCCCCGTTCCGAGTATACAAAGCATGTAGGTTGAGGGTGTAAATAAAAAAACCCGTCTTCTCCTTCTTCTCTCTATTCCTCTCGTTTTTTTCTTCTTTTTGCGTCGTCGGTCCGTTTTTTTTATGGTCCTTCATCACGTTTTTTTCTCCTTTTCTAATATCGATACTACAATATAATTTTCTATATAAAACAAACGTTCTTAAAATACGATATCGACTCTCTAGTCGAATATCGTATCTAAAAAGAACAAAATTAATCTCATTGATGCTAAAAAATCGTAACATGGTCTTAAAAACAAAATACGACGATTTTAACGCGGAGAGAATTAACATTGTTTTTTAGTTCAATTTCAAAAACGATTTACAAAACATTTTTTTCTTTCTTTTCTAAAAACCATTCCGAATATTTGATATCGATTCCATAATCGAATATAACGAATATCGAAAATTTAAGTCGAGTATAAATTATATTATATTTGTACGCGATTTAACAAAATTGTCAATTTTCGAAAAAATAATCTCGAGAACAGACCGCCATGCGAGTCGCACGAGTCCTGTGCGAGTCGCATGGCCACGCGAGTCGCGCCCTCCTCGCGCGGGTCACGTGGGCCCCTGAAATCCGCAAACATAAAAAAGAAACGTCTTTTCTTTAATAAAGCGACGGGCTTTTAGGCGTATTTCAGGTCTCGATAAATATTTTCTTGACCCCGGTCAACGCGTGCTTAATCCATCACGTGTCATAAACTTTTCAAAATCATGCATGTCATCGTCTTTATATCGTTTATTCAATTTGCAAACCGTTACTAACTCGTTTGTTCATGTTTTTAGCAATTTATTTTCATCATTTGTTTTATTATACTAAAACGAACCTCGCATGCTAAAACAACTTTGACGTTAAATTTAGATGCATTAAATCGACTTAGCAACCCATTCAAATTTTCGCATGTTTAGGCAAAACAATGTTTGCATATCATTCATCGTATTACTAACGCGCGTATTTTAAAATCAAGCGATATCTTAGTAGAGGCCCCTAATGTGCGGGCGGGGTTGGGTGTTCTTTGTGAACTTCCCAACACGTACCCTCACCCCTTACTCAGAACCATGGTTTCCGGATGTCCGAATCCATTGGTACACGAGAGTCATTCAATACACTGTATCCGATAATGTCGGTATCGGTATCAAAAGCTAAGGGACGAACCCGATAAACTCTGACATCCGAATGGGCCATACTTTGTGCATGGCCCACTAAGATATAGAGTGGGTTCAAACGGGCCCGAACTCCCACAAAGTTCGGTGGCGACTCCACTTTGATTTAAATTTCAATTCGACCCATCTCATATGGAGATTCATTCGCCTCCCCAAACCCGCGGGTGGCCGCGTCGGGGTGGACCTATGTCATGTCCACACCCTGCTACTGGTAGAAGCCACATCCATTTTTTTAAAATTAATTAGAGATAACTCCTCCTATTTGGCTGGTGTTGGTGTTGATTATATTGCTGTGATAGATAATGAATTACTCAAGGAGGGATGGGTTATTGGGTTGACTATATATAGGAAAAACTAAAGTTAATAATATTCCTTACGTTACGTAATTGAATGTAAGTGAGCACTCATAGAAGATAATTAAGTATAAAATTAGTGGTGTTTAGATAAGAGGAATGAGAATAAAGTTGAATAAAATTAGTGGTGTTTAGATAATAAGGAATGAGAATAAAGTTAATAATTCAATGTATGCATTCAACACAATTACAATGACATGAGGGTGAAGAAGAAAAACACTTGCTGCTGCGACAGTTTCTACTGGATTAGGTGGCAACTGAATTTGCATTGCAGGAGAAGGCGTGGCTTTACTCTCTTTATTAGACTGAATTTCCAACGTATCCATTCAAATACGGTTTTATGTTATACGGAATACAATTTTACATTTTACCTAAAAAACTATAGTATGTATACGGAGTAAGAGTATATTTTTATTTTTCATTCTGTGTAAAACTGTTGTAGTTGTAGGTTGATCTAGCAGGTTTTGTACGTGTTTATAACTCTATGTTTTTAAGAACCGTATTAGATAAGAAACCTATTGTCGTAGCAATATACAACTAATATACTACTCGTACTAATATTCTCTATTGGAGTAGTTTTTAATCAACCAATATACTACTAATAATAGTATATCTAATGTGTAGGATAATGTGATAGTATTAGATAACTAATACTATGATAGTACTCCGTATTAGATTTATTTTAATGTAAGTATTAGATTAGATAACTAATATGATAGTATTTTATTAGAGTTTTGCTAGTAGGATAATGTATCAAACTAATATGATAGTATTAGATTAAAATACAAATAATTATTTTAATAATTACATGATAATAGTGTAAGGTAATTAGATTAATACAACGATTTTATTTGATTTTAATTGGACTACGATTAGTTAAGGAGACCTATTGTAATAGTTAGTATGCGATTTAGATTTTAATTGGACTACAATTATATGTAAGTATATAAGAATATTTTATTTTGATTTTATTTATATGGTAATGTTTTGGAAAAGTTAAGGTGATTGATTATCTGATAACTTTTCCATTAAAGTGATTTTAGAATATTAAATCTCGGTTTTCTTGTCTCATCCTATACAATGGTCGATTATAAACTATGACGCATAATTTCTCGATAAAAATACACCCTTTGTACACGTCACGTCGTCATTTATATTATTCCTACGTTATCTCTTACAAAGGCAACATTCGAAAAATCGACAATGCCGGCTCCGATAATAATATAGTGTTCTCTACGCCACGTTCATTCCTTGTGTTATTACATTAACTTTAATTTCTAGACGTAGATTATTCTACCTAATAATCAACATTATCTTTTTGTATCGGGGTTAGGAGAGACATTCGCCTTTATTAAACAGTAAAAAAATTCAAATGTTTTCGTTAAAATATTCGGAAGACATCGGTTTCACAGTTTGTCTAGTTATATTTTCTACTCGCCTCTCCAAATTTTCCGGCTCGAATTCTGACTTCGTCTAGTGCTTCTTTCTCCTATCGATTTCAGATACTCTTTTGAGACAATCTTACGTATGATTAGATTAACTACATTATTTTGTCTATCAATACGTACATAATCGATATGTAAATATTTTTCTAATCATACGACTAAGTACCACGTCCATGCAAATATTGACTACATACGTTATCGATGCAAATAGTATCTCCTTCAAAACCGGTTCCAAATTCGACGTGAACCGCTTACAGACCTCTTGGGCGCCGTCCTCACCAGACCGAAACCCGTGTTGCGTGAGAAACGGGTATCAAAGTTGTCGTACTTTGTGAGGCAGCTGTGGATATATGTCAAACTTATAAATGTTACGTTAATGTTGTTAAGGCAAAATTGTTCAGCCAAGTATAACATTGTTATGTTACATGGCCTTGTAAAGGATGTGGGTATGATCAATACGAATGTTAGAAAGTGGTCAAAAGCAATTCTCGTGTTTCCGCCCGTATTTTTTACTCTTGATTGTACAAGGCATCTTACAACATGTGGAGATTTATCGGACTTGTTTTGATTCATGTATAACTAATGGTATCTCGTTCATGCTGCTGTATGGTGTCATTTTATCTTAATTTCTCGATCTACGTCCCTGGCTTAAATTCACGTTTTTTTATTACTCTTCTTCTTCTTCTTCTTCTTCGTATTTTTAATTCTTGACTTGATGGTTCATCGATTTCAGATAATGATTCATGTTAGGCGACCCCAAATCTTTTTGGGACTAAGGCTCCGATGTTGTTGATGATGCTGATGTTCAAGACATCGTACAAAATTTGGAGGTTTCTTGGACTTGTTTTGATCTGTGTAATTTGTTGCCACTACTTTTTCCTTACTTTAAGTTTGGTGGACCTATAAAACCATTTGATTACCAAAAATACCCTTATTTTACATTTGAATGGATGGGAGGGAGTATTTAAGTAGTCCCTTAATTGATATATTTTTCTACTTTTGGGTGTTTCAGTTAATTGTCGTCATTTCTATTTTAGAATTGCATTTGATAATCAATTTGATCTTTTATACTCAATTCGAGTGAAATTGTGTGTTAGCTTCTCGTTTATGAATGAAAAGTGAGTAGACGAGAAACAAAGGTAAATACAAGTGCAATTTTATTGTCTCAAGTTAATAATTACACAAAAAAATACTCTTTCCATCACGTTAATTTGTTTGACTTTTAATTTATATTTATTTGTGAGAAAGATTTTAATCAAAATCAAATAAATGAATAAGACAAATGGAGTTTTCATCAAGACAATACTTAGATTTACACGAGGTGTTCTCCAAAAAAACTATTGATGTTTTTCTAACCAAGGTAAAATCCCGGTTGAATATCGATAATTCAGCAATTGTGTTTTACGATACTCATGGAAGTTGGTGTCTTTATAATGAGCAGGTTTGCTTGTGATGAGTTCTTCCGCAGGTTTTACAATGCATTTGTCACTTGGGGATGTCACATATAACACGGTCGTACGGTCCTTCTCCGAGTTTACTATCACTCGATGATTCGCAACTTTGAATCTCATGTTACTCACCACCTGTATAAAATTTAATTTAGATAAGATCAAAATCTTTATTTCTTTGATAAAATAATGAAAAATACACAGTATAATTTTAAATCTCGTCTCATTCATTTGTTTGCTGTTGTATTTATTTTTTAATAAAAGGCAAATAAATGAACGAGACGGAGGGAGGGAGTAGCAAGTAAATTAGTTGTATAAATATTGTATGGGTTATGAATGAGAGGATACGGGGGATTCGTCAATCACACAAAATAATACCATGGATTGGATCGGAATAGATACTTAGTATACGATTCATTTTCATTCATTTTTTTATATTTATTCATTTTTTTTTGGGAAAATGTAAGGTGTATATTAATCAAAGAATTAATCAAATATACATTAAGTATCCATCATTCTAGAGATGAAATTATCATCTCTAGTGGTGAGTTTCCCTTTCTGAACACTATTAAAATACATTTTCAGTTCTTTAATAATGCTCTTACTTACTACTTGCGGTCTTAGTAAAGTACCTTCCAGCCTACATTTGTTCCTTTGATCCCAAATGTAGTACATGGAAGCATTCATCACACTATAAATCACTGCTCGTTGTAGTTTGCTGCCTCTCATCCCATCCCGTTGGGCATTATTGAGTGTATAATTGAAGTCATGCTCCATCCAAATACCCAATCTCCTCAACACTTTGCTGCTATAATCACAATCCCAGAACAAATGATTCCTATCTTCCGGTTTCTCATTGCAAACACAACATAGATCGTCAGTAGTCAAATTGAGACCGAACAATTTGGTCTTCACGTTCATTGCATCGTGCTGGAATAACCACGCGATAATTCTATGCTTCGGTATAGTCCATTTATTCCACACTAGCCTATACCAATCCACTTATATCTCCTTATCTCTGATCCAATTATATCCCTTGGCCGTAGTGTACCGATTACTTTCATTCCATTCTCCTCCTTCGAAACCATTTTTGAATTTTTCTTTAACTTTGCAAATCCGTCTCCATCCCAATCCCACATCCGCCGGAGGTTCATATTGCATCCAATTCTGTCCTTTCAGGTAGACAGAATGGACCCAAGACACCCAGAACCTGTTCGGATCTTTCGCAACCCACCAAACCAGCTTACCTATCGCAACTTTGTTCCAATTGGAGCATTGGGTCAGGTTCAACCCTCCTTCTTTATAAGGCACACAGATTTTCTTCCAAGCAACTATAGGAGATCTGGTATAAGTAGTTCCACCTTCCCAAAGATAGGTCCGGCATAGCCCTTCAATCTGGTTGATGATCCCGGTCGGGAGTATATTTATTCATTATGAGGAGTATTTTAATCAAATGTGCGCAAATAAATTAAATATACCTGCATTGGTAGTTGGTACATCAAGGGTATCAAGCAAGGCATTCAGACGATGAGGGGACACAAGCTTCCACTCTCCGTCTACAAAAATGTGTATTCCATCAACTCAATCAGTTTGATGTATTGTGATGATGAGGTCTGGATCATAGTGGCTCGGTAGTCCAAGCCACATGTCAAGCTCGGTGACGGATAGCGTGAATAACGGGTCACCATAAATTTAGTGCATGCCATTAATAATCTCTCACCGAAATATGTTCCCCTGAGTCTGAGTCCATGAGCCATATATCTAAGCAGTGGCCCCTCTAGTGTTTTTATTTTTGAAACAAAAATCCCCATATCGGCCCTACAATACAACAATAAATTACGTGTAAACATCATTTTGATATTCTCGTTCATTTGATTAAAATACTTGTTACAATAAATATAAAAGACAAACAAATAGAGTAATATGGGTAATATATTATTAAAGCAGTTATCGACATTTTTATTGCGTTTATTTGCTTGGTTTACCCACTAAGCAGCTTGCTACAGTGTGTGTATATATATATATGTATATATATATATATATATATTATATATATATATATATATATTTTATGTCCTTGCATGTTCTTAGTCAAATTCGATATTTCTTTAAGTTGGGAATATTAACTATATTTATTTCTACCTTTGCTTTAATGTATCAAAATTAAGGGAACTTGCTTGAAAGAGGGTGGGTGTGGATAGGCCCATAATCTGAATTAACCTGATTTACATTATACACGGTTAATACATCCCTCGAATAGTAACTATGCATGTAGTCAGTATATTCCTTATAAATCTCTAAAGAATGAGGTATGGTGCTTGTGTACAGGTTTAGGCCGCGGTCTAGTGAGAGACGATACTTTTGTAACAGCGGCAAAGATAAATTGAAAAACTTCGAAGCAGCCCTCGTTGCACATGTTGTCCTCTCTCCATGATTGATCACCTTAATATAATCACATTTTATAAATACAGTAATTGTTGATGAAGACAAAGGTACGTAAACGTAGTTGCCATACAAGCTAGATAGAAGAAGAATTATGAATATCCAGTGCCGAATCCAGGATTTTCGAGATGGAGGTGATATAAATTTTACGACATAAACAATAACTTAATTTCTCGATCGTATAGTTAAAAATATGTTAAAAGTTCATTTTGTCTCAACTCGGTTAGTTTTATTCAAGTTAAATTAGTCGAGATTAAATTAGTTCAGTTCATTTTTATATAACTCGGATCAGTTTAGTTCAAATCGATTTAGTTTAGGTCGATTCGGTTCAGTTTAAAACTCAAATTGATTCAGTTTAGTTCATATTAGTTCAATTCATGGATAGAGCAACAAAGCATCGACTAAGTCCTTGTTAACTGTTTTGGTAAAAATTTACCGGGTTTATGATTTCGGTTGCGGGTTAAAGCAATCGTCCTATAACTAAGGGTTGTCGAAACTGAGTTGGATTTAGTAAACGAGGAACAATGAAAGAAAATGAACGACACACAAAGTTTTGGTGACGCGGAAACCCAATGTGGGAAAAACCGCGGGGGGAGTCGGAATCCCACCAAAATTCTACTATAAACGGGAATGAATGAAGAAGGGAATACAAATACAAGTATTTTTCTACGGTTAATGGCTGGTATTTTGATGTAGTGTATGCTCGGAGTCGGTATTCTTAGATGATCCTTTTCCTTCTTCCTTTCTTCCCTTTTATACTAATGCTAGCCGTTATCCTCCCCTCCTCCTGGGAATCTTGGCTTTTAACCCTATTTATTGCTTGATATCTTTGGCATTTAATCCCCTCCTTTATTGTGTGAGATCTTGGCCTTTACTTCCTCTCTAGCCGTTACATTCTCCTCATGAATTCTCTCCTGGTCTGCAGGAGGGTTTCCTTGTTTTTAGGAGCTGCTTTTGTCTCTCCCTCCTTGTATGGGCTAGATTTTCTGCCGGGCATGTTTGGTTATGTGGCCCATTGTTTTTACTTACTCCATGCTTTGTCCGACCCATCTCCGTATATTACTCCGGGTTTATCTGACCTGACGACTTTTGATTATTTTGACTTCCGTCTCTTAATCTTCGGTTTTGACTTTCATTCGCGGACCTTTGACCTTTCCATCGTTTGACCTTTGACTTCTGACGTTTTGACCGTCCACTCGTAGTATGCCACGTTGTATTTCGAAGGTGCAAAATTTATCCTAAACAAATGCCCCCAAATTTCCGCATAAGCTCACCTTAGGCGGGAATTTTCGTTTGCTTCACTTGTAGGCAATTGGTTCTGCTTCTGCTGGCCTTGCTGGTTCTAGGAGATGGCGTAATCCGTCCTCTCTCTCAGAAATTACTCCTGCAGAAAGTGAACCTCCGGTGGCAGATCTTTCTGAGTCTCACTCTTATTCTGCCCCCAGATCCGTTGGTGATGTTCCTGCTGGGGTGGTGCTCAAATTTCCTGAAGGCTTCGGTATGTCCAAGTCTGCAGAGGATATGACTTTTCTGGATCAGATGCTACTTCCTGGTCCCAGGTCTGTGCCAGAAAAAGGTTCTCTGAAGGAGCTGGACTTGGTTCGCAGATTGTTGGCGGAGGAATCTGGATGCTCTTTCTGATGTGGAGGCGAAGGATCTGAAGGAGTCCGTTGATTTCCCCATTGCTGACCAAGAGGCTGATGGGCAAGAGAGTGTAGACCAGGAGGATGTCGTTGATGATCCTGAGAGAGGTTCTGTTTTGCTGTTCATCAGAGACCCAGGTTCCTACAGGAGGATCTGTTACAGTTTCGCCTTCACCAGAGGAGAATGTCCAGGCTGTGGACCAAGTTCTGCTGGAGTGATGATACTCCTCTTTTGTTGTACTCTGTTTTCGGCTTGTGAATCCTGCGTGGCATGAACTTCTGATTTGTTAGTGTTTGCAAAAAATTCTGTAATGACTTCGCCTTTGCTCAGGGGAGCGAAGTGTGTTAGTATTTTGTGGCACTTCGTGCCTTAATTTTCGTTGTGTGAAATCGAAGTACCTTTCGTAATGTCGTTTTTTTGATGTGCGGCTGTATTTTATGCCTGAATTTGATCGTAATCATTTGTTGTAGTTTTGTCTTACTACCTTCTGTTGCATGCATGCCTTATGTTTGTATGGTCGACCTTTGATATGGTGGTGGCCTGGGATTTAGTTTGCCCACTCAGTCGGAGGTGCCACGCTTTGCATGGGTACTAAGTGGCGCGGGAGACTGTAATGTCCCAGTTGTAGGCACTTAGTCACAGACGCACGCCCTCTGTAGAAATTATACACTCTACCAGGTTAGTTACCAGCTCTTAGTTAGGAAAAAATGATGAGATTCGGTAGACATGGAAGATGCAATGTTTTAAGAGTATGTGCAGGGAGAAGTTAAATTATGAACTCAGAAGAAAATCAAATTTTGAAAATGAAAGGAAAATAAAATTTTGAAGCACAAGAAAACCAAATTTTGATGACATGAAAGGATAGATGCGTGCTTGAGGATGAAACACCTGATTTTAAAATTTTGCGAAAAGCGGGCAAAAGGAGAGATTAAATATATGTTTGCAAGGTTTAATAGGATTGAACCTGGGTTCTGGTGGAGGTGCATCTGGCAGAATAGATGTCATGTTTCTGGCGGCAGTGGCCTATGTATCTGGGCAGTGGCCCATGTTTCTGGCGACTTTGGCCTGTGTTTCTGGCGACGTTGGCCCATTTAAAAGAAGTATTTTTTCAGGTGATGATGTTCTAGGGTTTTTGGATGATTTTTTCTTCCATGGTCATAAGTCGGTAGGCTCCATTCCCAACTAATTTTTCTACCTGGTAGGGCCCTTGCCAATTGTAGGCGAACTTTCCTGCTCGCTGGTTCCTGGTGTTCTGGAAGACTTTTCCGAGAACTAGATCTCCCTCCTGCAGGACTCTAATTTTGACATTCTTATTGTAGCTTCTGGCGACTGTCTGCCTGTGGGAGGCCATCCTGATTTGGGCATCAGTTCTGAGTTTGTCTACGGTGTCCAGGTTACTGGCCATCTCTACCTGGTTCTTTTCCTCCGTTATGAAACCATATCTGTAAGTAGGCACTCTTACTTCTGAAGGAATGACCACCGCAGCACCAAAGACCAAGCTGAAAGGCGTCTGTTCTATAGCTACCTTGGGTGTGGTTCTGTCAGACCATAGCACCAAGGGGAGTTCCTCTGCCCATCTGCCCCCTGCTTCCTCCAGCCTTCTTTTCAGATTGTCTATCACAATTTTGTTGCTAGACTCCGCCTGACCATTAGACTGAGGGTTTCTGGGGGTAAATTTGCTTAGTGTGATATTCCACCTGGCGCAGTAGGCCTCCATCTTATTGCCAATAAAATGGGATCCGTTGTCGCAGATGATTTCTGAAGGAATGCCAAACCTGCAGATAATGTTACGTTTTATGAAGGATATAACTTGCTTCTCAGTCACCTGAGGGAATGCTTCTGCTTCTATCCACTTGGAGAAGTAGTCTGTCATGGTCAACGTGAAGACTTTATTTCCTGGAGCTCCTGGTAACTTGCCAACAATATCCATCCCCCATTTCATGAAGGGCCAAGGAGAAATTACTGGATGCAACGGCTCTGCCGGCTGGTGGTTGACTGGTGCGTGTCTCTGGCAGGCATCACATTTCTTGACGTACTCTATAGTATCTTTGCGCATTGTTGGCTAATAGTAGCCCTGGCGGAGTGCCTTGTTGGATAGACTCCTACCCCCTGCATGATTTCCACATTCACCACTGTGGAGGTCATGCATAACGACTTCTGCCTCATGCTGACCCAGGCACCTCAGGTATGGTCCAGCAGTTGACCTTTTGAACATGACACCATCAATGAGGGTGTATCTAGACGCCTTCATTCTAAAGCTCCTAGCTTTCTTCTTATCTGCTGGTAGAATGTCATTCTGCAGCCACTCTTGGTATGGTTTTCTCCAATATGAGATTTCTCCTTGCCCTGTTGTGGTGCTGCAGATTTCTGCTTCCTGTAACCACTGCAACCCCTGGTCTAATGAATTTTCCCCTTCTCCAGGGATCTTGTGTTCCTGTGTACCCTTCCAAACTGCTGGCTCCAGGACATGGACAATGGGTATGGTGGAGACTACTCCAGGCTTGAATGTCGCCCCCAGGGTGGCTAGGGAGTCTGCTTCTGCATTCTTGTCTCTCGGGATTTGGCTAATTGAGAAGGCTACGAATCTGATGGATAGATCCTTCGCCATTCCAAGGTAGGCCATCATCTTGGAATCCTTTGCGGCATACGAACCATTCACGTGATTTACTATCAGCTGGGAATCGCTGTATACCTCCAGACACTTGATTTTGAGGTCTAGGGTCAGCTGGAGACCTAAGATCAAAGCTTCATATTCTGCCTCATTGTTTGTTGTCCGAAACTCGCCCCGTACTGCTTGGACTATGAGATCCCCTTGAGGTGACTTGAGAACTATTCCTGCTCGAGATCCTCTCATGTTGGAGGCGTCATCTACATTCAGCTTCCACACCTGTTCGCCCTTGTCCTCCTCCAGGATGAGAATGTCTTTCTCCGCCTATGACTGCAATGTTGGGCTGAAGTCGGATACGAAGTCTGCTAATGCCTGGGATTTTATTGCTGTTCTGGGGACAAACTTCAGGTTGATGCCGCTCAGATGTGTGGATCACTTGGTCATTCTTCCTGACAACTCAGGTTTTCTCATAATGGTTTTCAGTGGGAAATTAGTTATTACAGAAATAGCATGTGACTCGAAATAAGGTCGAAGTTTGTAAGACGTCGTAACAAGTGCAAGTACGAGTTTTTCAAGGGATGTGTACCTGGTCTCTGCAGGAAGCAGAGACTTACTGACATAGTACACAGGGTGTTATGCTCCTTCGTGCCCTCGTACTAATATCGCACTGACTGCTACCTCTGTTACTGATAGATATAGGAGGAGTGGTTCTCCAGGTTCTGGTTTTGACAGCAGAGGTGGAGTGCTGAGGTAGTGTTTCAGGTCGCTGAACGCCTTCTCGTGCTCTGTTGTCCAATCAAACCTTTGGGCCTTCTTCAGTATATCATAGAACAGTGTGCACCTATCTGAGGACCTAGATATGAATCTGTTTAGAGCAGCGATTCTCCCGGTCAGGCACTGTACGTCTTTAGGTTTCTGCGGGGACTCCAGTTGGAGGATGGCCTTGATCTGCTCAGTGCTGGCTTCGATTCCTCTTTGGGTGATCATGTACCCCAGAAACTTCCCACTCGACACTCCAAACGTGCACTTCGAAGGATTCAACTTTATCTTGTATTCCCTCGGGGTGTTGAAGGTAGCCTCCAAGTGCGTTGCATGTTATATACCTCCATTGTGTCCCCTATTTGTCTCTTGGACATCTTATTGACTAGTCTCTGGTAGGTGGACCCTGCATTCTTCAAACCAAAAGGCATTACGTTGTAACAATATATACCTCCCTCAGACCTGAAGGCTGTCTTCTCTTGGTCTGCTGGATGCATCTTGATCTAGTTGTACCCACTCCATGCATCAAGAAAGGTTAGCATCTCGTGGCCTGCTGTAGCATCCACCATGGCATCTATGTGCGGTAGAGGGAATGGATCTTTCGGGCATGCCTTGTTTAAGTCGGTAAAATCAACGCATACCCTCCACTTGCCATTCTTCTTTGGGACCACCACCACGTTAGACAGCCATTCTGGGTACTTTACCCCCCTAATTTTTCCGGCAGCCAGCAGATTATCTACCTCCTGATTTATGACTTGATTTCTCTCTGGAGCAAACTTCCTTCTTTTCTGCTGGACTGGTTTATAGTTGGGATCCACACTTAGCCTGTGGGTGATGACGCTTGGGTCTATACCTACCATATCATCATGTGACCAAGCAAAACAATCCATGTTAGTTCTTAATAATTCAATGAGGTTTTGGCGGATATTACCTGTACACTCTGATCCGATTAGCACTTTCCGCTCTGGGTGTAGCTTATCTAAGTTGACTTCATCTACCTCCGCCTGAGGTGGTTCGACGTACCCCTGTAGAGGCAGGTGAAGGTTCTGTAATTGCTATGCTGGGGGACTCGCCGTCTTCTTAAGGGCTATCCTTTAGCAGTCCTTGGCTTCTCCCTGGTCTCCACTGATCTTTTGTACTTCCCAGGGTGTAGGGAACTTCAGACACCGGTGGTAGGTGGAGGTGATTGCCTTCATTTAATGGATCCAAGGCCTTCCTAGAATCACGTTGTAGGTGGAGAGCCCATCGATGACTAGGTACCGCGCTTGCTTATTCACTCCTCCAGCGTAAGTAGGAATGGTGATCTCTCCCAGAGAGTGCTTGGTTTCACCACTGAAACCTATCAAGGGAACCGCCTTCCTAGTTAGATCCTTCTCGCTGAACCCCATGTTCTGGAGGGTTTCTAACATGATGAGGTTGACTGAACTCTCGGTGTCCACCAGAATCTTCTTCACGGTGCAATTCCCTATGGAGAGAGTGATTATCAAGGCGTCATGGTGGATTTTCTGAAGTAGATTCTGCATCAGTCTCATCAAAGGTGACGGCTGGGAGGTCCTTGCAACTGATTCTGCATGAGTGCTCTGGCTTGTCTCCTCTGGCGTGAGAGGCATGTCTCTTGGCTGCTGAGTAAGTTAACCCACATAATTCTGATCCTCCTGTGATCACATTGACAATTCTGGTACATACTGGAGGTGGAGAAGGCAATACTTGATCTGCTGCATTTATCCTGCTGGAGTTTCTGGACACGAGGTGATCCAGGTTCCCCTGATCATACTGGAACTTAACCTCTCTCCTGAGCTGGACACACTCATCGGTATGGTGTCCGATGTCGTAATGGAATTCGCACCTCTTGCTAGCATCCCTTCGGTCATTGGTATACTCCTGTCTTCTGGGCCACCTGACTCTGCGCCCTAACTCCCTCAGAGCCTTGAGCACCCCAGCAAGGTTGGTAGAGAACCCATACTCACTTACTTTGGGTGGCAATCCTGGATTGTCCTTTCAGTCTTTCTCCTCGGAAACCTTGCTCACGTTCCTAGCGTAAGGCTTTGATCTCTCACCCCTCTTTTTTGCTGGCACTTTTCTGGTGACATGCTCAGAACCATACGCAGATCTTCTGGGGCCCGAGTCTTCCTCTAGCCTAATGGCTGCCATTGCTTTGGTCTGCACATCTTCAAACGTGACACATGGGTACTTTGTGAGATCCTTGTACAGATCTGAATCCTGGTGGAGCCCTTGGCGGAAGGCTTCTTTGGCGGTGGGTACATCACATCTGCGGATGGTTACTTTCTCCTTGTTAAATCTGTTGAGGAAGTCGCGTGTAGATTCTTTGAACATCTGCACCACCCGATACAAATCACTGGTCTGCTTCTCTGGTTTTCTGCTGCTGGCAAACTTCTGGTTGAAGGCATTGACTAGGTCAGCGAAAGAGGTGATGCTTCGGTTAGGCAGTCCGACGAATTAATGGAGGGTTGCTCCTGACAAAGTGGAGCCAAACCCCTTGCACATGCAGACTTCCTTCATGGGCCCCGTAGCGGTCACCACCATCATCTTCTGCTTGTATTGGTTGATGTGATCTAAGGGGTCTGCAGTGCCATCATAAAGCGTCATGGCTGGTGGCGCGAAGCCCTTGGGTACAGCAACACAGGCTAGATCGTCGATGAAGGGTGAATCTGCGTAGCTGTCTCTAGCCGCTCTTTCCAGGGGGCGTGGCATTCTAGGAATCTTGTTGATCAGGTCTCTCAATTCCTTCAGTTCCTGGTATTGTTGATCTGTTGAGCTGACTGTTCCTGCAAGAGGGTTAGAAACAGGAGGAGAAAAGCTGAAAGGAGTACTCCCTGCATGAGGTCCTCCAGGGTGTTGATTGCTAGGAGGAGGAGGCAAAGGTATTGCTGTTGTCGTGGATCCGGGCTGCCATTCTAACGCCTACTGGAGTGGGGTTCTAGGTGGCCAGTTTGCTCTAGCGTACGGGCTGTTGTCAGCGGTCGCCAGGTTGACCGGGGCTCCTGGCTGCCATCCCGGTGTCTGCTGGTTGGGGGTAGGGGTTGTCCACACTTCTTCAGAGGACTGGTTGTTGGATAAGGTGGTCATCCCTGGTGGAGTTACAAATTGCCATCCTGGCGCCTGGTGGACAGGGGTGCCTGCAAAAGATAGTGAGTTAGTTTCTCGACTTTTGATGTTGGAGATAAGGTTACCTGCAGTAGGAGATCTGTCGGGTGTGGGGCCGTAGGTCAGGTAACCCAACCCTTGGAGTTCAATGATTGGGCCTGGTGGGGCCAATCCTAACTCCAGTCTGGTGACCAACACTGAGGGGACGTCTCTGGTGGTCTTCCTGCTGGTCATTGACTCCCTGCGGGTGCTGGGCTCTCCCTTAGGCATCAAGGGCAGCATCTCTGGTGACGGCTAGACCGATGCAACTGGAGTCTTGTCTGCTGCCGAGATCCGAGCCTTGATATCTTGGTTGTCCTTCTGCAGGGTTTCTACTGCCTGGCGCAGAGCATTGATTCCCTGAAGCATACTCTGCGTCAGGTGTGGTGACCCCGCACCACTGGAATCTTTTCCTACGAATCCTCCTGGAGTCAAGGTTCTGGTTGGTATGTTATCCTTCCTGGTCTTGGAGGAGCTGGTGACCCCAGAAACTTTGGGCGTCGGAGGGGGCCTAGACGCCGATAGCGTGGGTTTCACCGTCAGGCTGGTGGGGCTTGCAAGGGTGAGGGGCGTGAGAATTGGCTCTGCTGATCCTGGGGACAATCCTCCTCCTGAGGACTGAGTGGATGCTCCTTGACTGCTGGAAGGACTTTGGCCGGATCCGGTCATGACGACACGAGATTGCTTCACGGTAGGATTTGGCTTATAGGAACTGATCACTTTGCCCCACGGTGGGCGCCAAATTGTTTTGGTAAAAATTTACCGGGTTTATGATTTCGGTTGCGGGTTAAAGCGATCATCCTATAACTAAGGGTTGTCGAAACTGAGTTGGATTTAGTAAACGAGGAACAATAAAAGAAAATGGACGACACACAAAGTTTTGGTGATGCGGAAACCCAATGTTGGAAAAACCGCGGGGGGAGTCGGAATCCCACCAAAATTCTACTATAAACGGGAAATAATGAAGAAGGGAATACAAATACAAGTATTTTTCTACGGTTAATGGTTGGTATTTTGATGTAGTGTATGCTCGGAGTCGGTATTCTTAGATGATCCTTTTCCTTCTTCCTTTCTTCCCTTTTATACTAATGCTAGCCGTTATCCTCCCCTCTTCCTGGGAATCTTGGCTTTTAACCCTCTTTATTGCTTGATATCTTTGACATTTAATCCCCTTCTTTATTGTGTGAGATCTTGGCCTTTACTCCCTCTCCAGCCATTACATACTCCTTCTGAATTCTCTCCTAGTCTGCAGGAGGGTTTCCTAGTTTGTAGGAGCTGCTTTTGTCTCTCCCTCCTTGTATGGGCTAGATTTCCTGCTGGGCCTGTTTGGTTATGTGGGCCATTGTTTTTACTTACTCCATGCTTTGTCCGACCAATCTCCGTATATTACTCCGGGTTTATTTGACCTGACGACTTTTGATTATTTTGACTTCCGTCTCTTAATCTTCGGTTTTGACTTTCATCCGCGGACCTTTGACCTTTCCATCGTTTGACCATTGACTTATGACCTTTTGACCGTCCACTCGTAGTATGCTACGTTGTATTCCGAAGGTGCAAAATTTATCCCAAACATTAACGTACTACACTAACTTAAAAAAGTAACCCACTTTTGGAGTTTAGTACATCAAAATTCAAGAACTAAAAAATACTCATATTGAAAAACTAAGAAAAAAAGAAAAGCAAAATTTTAAAAGCAAAAGATAAAACTATAGACAATTACAAACCCCACCATTTTAATCTCTCAAATACATATACGGTAGCGGGTAGCGGTACATCTCTCCCATCTCAAAAATCCAAAATCAATACTCCTTTCGATTTTGAAAGATCTCCCCTGTGCTTTTGGGGAAGAAAATAAGGAGAAAATATTATATTATTAAAAGTATATATTATGGTGTATTGAAAAAAATGGGACAGAGAAATATTATATTAATTTTCTGTTGTCATTTATTTTCGAAATATTTTTTGTTGTTATTTCTTACTATAGTTTTTACATTTTCATGTACATGTCATCAATTAAGAAAATCTTTCATTTTTTTGAATTACTTATTTTGATCCCGACGATTGCGGTTTGGATTGATGTAAACTTTTTGTTATTTTGTCATTGACTTTGTTACACATTTTTTAATGTTACCGTGCAATTTGCACGAGTTTTAACAGAGAAAAAAGTGGTGTAATATAAGGAAAATAGTGAAGGTAAAAGAGTAAAGTTGCAAAAAAAATAAATGATCCAAAATAGAAAGAAGAAGAGGTACTTCAGCTCGATTAGGAAACATAGAAGATCATTTGAAATCGAAGGAAGTAACATCTTTACTCATCTCCAACCTTACCCATCAATTTATTTTCAAAAAGTTCATACAAACAAGTTAATACGGAATATTAGAGAACAAAAAATATCAAAATCACTCAAGCTTTCAACTTTATTTCTTTGAAGCTTTCAACTTTCAACTTTATTTCTTTGAAGCTTTCAACTTTGTTTCTTTGATGCTTTCAACTTTATTTCTTTGAAGCTTTCAACATCTTTACTCATCTCCAACCTCACCAATCAATTTATTTTCAAAAAGTTCATATAAACAAGTTAATACGGAGTACTAGAGAACAAAAAAATTATTCTTAGATCTAATAATGAGAAATCCCTTTGAATATCAAGTGTCCATTATCTTCTGTATAAAAAAGATCAGATGATGGATTTTTGTATGTATACCTGAAACATGTTAGCGTATTGGCATGCCCGCACAACCTCACTGTGGATTCTTTGGTGGTTTGAATCCCAAATGGCTCTCCCACTCCCGGAAAAGTCGATGGTGGGTAAATCTACCCACATTGGAGCGTCCACATCCAACAGTTGTTCCGCGGGTGGCAAAGCGTTATCTCCTCTGGTTGATACGTTGTTCCTCCACGATCAACCGACGTATGCTTTTAGGAAAGTAAGTATTACTACTGCTACCGGTAGAAGCCACATCCATTTTTTTAAAATTAATTAGAAATAACTCTTCCTATTAGGCTGGTGTTGGTGTTGGCGTTGATTATATTGTTGTGATTAATAATGAATTGCTTAAGGAGGGATGGTTTATTGGGTTGATTATATATAGGCAGAAACGAAGTCAGGATGAAAAGTCGGGTGGGGTCGAAAAACTATGGTTACTTTTTAAATTTCGATGATAATATAATAAATCACCATTATAGTATTAAGATGAACCAATGGTTGTATATTACTTTTAAAATCATTACGACAAAATTTAGATATTCAGTCATTTGAAAAGATTTAAAATCTACAACATGAAATTAAAATAAAAATATGCCGACAAAATATTATCACTTAAAACGTAATATGAATGAAAATTAATTTAACATCTTAAAAATCATGAAAATTTGAATGAGAATTTTATATTGGAGTATTGGAATAAAAGAAAGTACTTCGTATAAGGTTGGTAGTGAAAGAAGAAGAAAAAGGTGAAAAAAGAAGAGAGAAGAAGAAAATGGAGTGAAAGAAGAAGGAAAATGTGGAAAAGAAGAAAAAGGACAAAAAAAGGAAGAGAAAAGAATAAAATGGGGTGAAAGAAGAAGGAAAATGTGGAAAAAAGAAGAGAAAAGAAGAAAAATTGCACAAGAATATTCGAACCCAGGTTTCACAAACCATAAATTTTATTGAATCAACTATGACCAATTGTTCAAGAACAACATGATATATATAATCCTCACTAAATACAACATGAACTCTAAAAAGCACCTGGGACCACGACTCACTTTGGCCTACCTGTAACTTCGCCACTGTATATAGGAAAACTAAAGTTAATAATATTCATTACGTTACGTAATTGAATGTAAGTGAGTACTCATAGAAGATAATTAAGAATAAAATTAGTTGTGTTATAAGAGGAATGAGAATAAAGTTGAATAAAATTAGTGGTGTTTAGATAAGAGGAATGGGAATAAAGTTAGTAATTCAACTAGTACAAAACCCGTGCCTACACACGGTTTTTTCATTAGTTTTTGTTTATATAAATACTTTAGTTACTTACAAAATTATTCTCTTCGATTAAGTCAATAATTTACATTTTACTTTCTTTAGTGTTTTAGTCTACCGTTTATATTTTTGTTCTTGACAAATTTTTTAACCTTTACTTTTTTTAAACCATAATAAAAAAAATATTATGTATAAAAAAATATTCTGTCACGGGTAACATTCTATTAGAATGAAATGAGTAAAAAATTAGTCACTACCTGTATAAAATTAGTCAGTACCCTATCTTTTGGTATAAAGTACTCCGTACGTAGTTCATGCTTTTATCTTCTATTTATATGTCGTTCATAAAATTAGTATTTTATAAAAATTAAACATGATAAATAGATCGAATTGCGCCTAATTTATACGGAGTATTTCGTATATATCACATAATAGAGTCAGAATATAAGTAAGAAATAATATTAGATGCCTTAATTAATTATCCTACCTATATTAAAAAAGATTACACAGAACTTTGTATATTTAACGTTTGGTGGGTATTTTTTGGAATTCTAAATTTAAGTGATTATGATTAGACAACGGACATTTAAATTTGGAAATAGATCCGTCAAATTTTGACTTGACTCGTAAAGTCGACCCATTTTAATTTGTAAGTTCAAGAGTAAGACCCTAAAATTTTGATCTAGACCAGTTTGGCTCAAACCCGGAATGATCCATTAATTTATGACCAAAACCCGTCGAATGGGTCAACTCGTTGGATTGATAACGTGTCATTATTGTTATTACGATATTAGTATATATGTGAATATATCATATGTAAAATAATAACTAAAAAAATGACTTCGTATTAACATTAATATTGTAAACTAAAAAATAATAATTTTATACGGAGTATAATTTTTATACTGTAACATGATTAATATTAAAAATACAATTTTTTAAATAAAAATAATAGTACTAATTATTGAATTTAATTGTGTTATGATATTAAATATGATTAATATTTTTCAATTAATTGAATTTAGTGACATATTGTCCCAACATCTTCGAACATGCCATACGTTTTCCTAGGGTTTCTCTAGGGTTTTCTCAGAGTCTAGGTTAGGTCTTTGCATCCTCCTCCGTCTCGAGGCTCCTCTCGCACTTGTCGTGAGAGCTTCGATTGTTTGCTGGTGTTGTGTTTGTTTTGCTTATGCAGGTACCTACAATTGAAGTTTTTTCGATGGCTGAATCATCCGGAAAAGGAAAAGAAGTGATGGGTGAAGGGCGGGACGATATCGAAGGGCTAAGGTGGGATGAGGGGACGAATGAAGACTCCGAAAAAAGGAAGCTTATGATTGTAGGTAAGGTTTGGGCGAATAAGACGATCAATGCGAGAGCCGCCATAGACACAATGATTAAACTGTGGAATCTAGGGTCTACAGTTTTGGGAAGCGTTCTCGATGCCAAGGAGAAGATATTTTTATTTCGATTTGGGACGCGGCGTGATAAAGAAAAAGTGATTGACAATCAACCATGGCACTTCGACAGATTTATATGGACGTTCAATGAGCCAAATGCTTCAGGTAAGATCTCCGACGTCCTGTTATACACTGTTCCGTTTTGGACTCGAATTTATGACCTCCCAATATCGGGACGTAGAAGTGAATCGAATGCGAAAAGAATAGGGGACCTTCTTGGGGGTTACGTGGGCTTGGAACTGGGTCCAAATCCGGAGATGGATCGTGCAGTCCGTATCAGAGTGCTGCATGATGTACGACAACCAATTCGCACGTCTGTTCCGATTATGATGGGGCAAGGGAAAACCATTAATTTTGATGTGAAGTATGAGAAACTGCCAATATTTTGTTATGGTTGTGGGCGACTAGGACACGGAGAGAAAGATTGTGAGCATGGCCCCTATGAAGAGGGTGAACTGAGGTATGGTGACTGGGCTAGGGCGTCGCCGTGGAAAACTACGAAAGTGGCTACCGAGGGACCGGGGAAAGCTGCTCGTTCCTTGGCAGCTGAGTTCGAGAAATCAGAACAGGAGAATAATGAGGCTGCAGTGGCCGAGATGATTGTGAAACTACAAAAGATTGCAGTCGACCTAAGTGGGAAGAAGAAACAAAAGGGTGGGGAAGGGGGTGACGGGGTGAGTGGGTTAGAGGAGGGGGAGAATATGCAGGGAGGGGGGTGGGGAGGAGTCCCTAGGTTGAAGGGGATGAACAGCAAGAAGGGAGTGGGAAAGGCTAGAGGGGATAAAGAGGGGGGTACGTTGTTTCTCCAATATGCGGATAGAGGGGAGGCCGAGAGTATGGTGACTGATGCTGATGAGCTGGCTGAACTCGTTTCTATGGAAGTGGTGGAAGAGCAAACTACGCTACCACTCATAACCAAGAGTGGGAAGGCTACGGGGGAATCGGTGGCGGAGAGTGGTGGAAAGGGCAAGACATGGAAGCAGTTGGCTAGGACACATGTCAACTCGGTACCAGGGAGTGATGCTTGGGTGAGTGATGTGAGTGGAAAAAGAGACTGGAAGGGGGATGAAGATGTTAATAATCCGAAGAGAGTGCGTAATTCCTTTGACGGGGGCGTCATTATACCTGAGGCGGAGGTTGAGGAAACTCAACCCCGCCGGGCTCAATGAATATCTTAAGTATTAACTGCCGGGGCTTGGGCCACCCCGATGCAGTTAGTGCCCTCCGACAACTTATCCGGAGGAAGGCCTCGGCCATGGTGTTTTTGTGCGAGACGAAACTAAGTGGTCGTGAAATGGGGAGGGTGAGGTCTCGTTTTGAGGACTATGCGGGACTCAATGTTGATAGTGTAGGTAGGTCGGGGGGTCTTTCGTTTATGTGGAAGAAGGATATTGATTGTACGTTTATTTCAGCTTCGGTTAATTATATGGATTTCAAGGTGAAGGGTGAGCTTGGGGAATGGAGGATCACGGGTTTTTATGGGTGGCCTGCGGTAGTGGATAAACATCTCTCGTGGAAACTCCTTAAGATTCTCGGGTTACAAAATGATTTGCCTTGGGTTTGCCTAGGTGATTTTAACGAGATTCTTTATGCTAGGAAGATGAAAGGGGGAAGGCGTGCGCAATGGCAGATGGACAATTTTCGCGAGGCCATGGAGACTTGTGAGCTGAGGGACGTTCCGTTTGAAGGTTACGAGTTTACGTGGGACAATGGACAAGTGGGTGCTGCGAACCGGCAGTGTCGGTTAGATAGAGCGTTAAGCTCGGAAAAGTGGTCAGAGATGTTCCCTTTTGCGAGACTTATTCACCTTGAACGAGAATGTTCCGACCATTCACCTATTAAACTCATGCTAAATAAAAGGGAAAATGAGGAGGGAGCCCAACGTAGGTTTAAATTCGAACATATATGGGTGGGTCAAGAAGGGTGTGAGGAAGTTGTTATGACCGTGTTTAGCAAGGGGGGGGATCTGATGGAGAGTCTCCGTCACTGTGGGAGTGAGCTCATGGCTTGGAATAAGACATCGATACGCAAAATTGTTAGAGACGTGGCTAGGAAGAGGAGACAGCTAGCGATTCTGAACAAGGGGGGTCGATCGGAGGGGGAGGTCAAGAGGAGAAGACAGTTGGTGGCCCAAGTTACGGAGCTATGCAAGCAAGAGGGCGATTTTGGCGTCAAAGATCGAGAGCTTTGTGGCTCAAAGAGGGTGATCGAAATACTAGCTTCTTCCACAAGCGAGCTGGAGAGAGGAAGCAGAAGAATCACATTCGCAGCCTGGTTGATGATAGTGGTAGGAATCACACGGACAGGGAGGAAATCGCGGAAGTTGCAATATCATATTTCGAGCAGCTCTTTCATAGTGCTGCTCCACGAGAACTTGACTCTGTATTTAAGGGTTTGGAGAATCGAGTCTCGACCAGAGTGAACGCGGTTTTGACCCGAGAGTATCACGAAGCGGAAATCATTAAAGCCCTTAATCAAATGCATCCTCTGAAAGCGCCGGGTCCGGACGGAATGAATGGATTGTTTTTCCAGACCTATTGGCATGTGGTGGGTCCCGAGGTGATTCGGACCGTGTTGGGAGTTCTTAGAGGCGACCCGATCCCAAGTTAGTTAAATAAGACTAATATTGTCTTAATTCCAAAGAAGAAGGCTCCCGATAAAATGAGAGATTTTAGGCCGATTAGCTTGTGTAACGTGGTTTACAAGTTAATTGCGAAAGTCCTTGCTAATAGGGTGAAGCCGTTTTTGGGGGAGATAATCTCGGAGAATCAGAGTGTCTTTACTCCGGGGAGACTTATCACGGACAATGTGCTCGTAGCGTTCGAGCTCTTCCATCATATGAAGTTATCCAAGGCTAGAGGGGGCTATATGGCTCTAAAATTGGATATGGAGAAGGCATATGATAGGATCGAGTGGGATTTCATGGCTAAGACGCTAGCTAAAATGGGTTTTGATAGTCGTTGGAGCAGCCGGGTCATGGAGTGTGTTTCATCGGTCTCTTTTTCTGAGTTGATAAATGGCCAGGCCTCCCGGGATTTCAGGCCGACACGGGGACTTAGACAAGGCGATCCGTTGTCGCCCTATCTTTTCATTCTATGTGCGGATGTACTCTCTCATATGACGCGGCGAGCAATTGAACGACAAACGCTTCGTGGTCTGAAGATCGCTCCCACGGCCCCAGCTATCTCGCATCTCTTCTTTGCCGATGATAGTATTTTCTTCTTAGGAGCTAAGGAAGGGGATGCTTATGTTCTCAATAATATTCTATAGAGCTATGAGCGCGCGTCGGGCCAATTGGCTAGCCTAGCGAAGACTATTGTTTCGTATGGTTAGAGTGTACCAAGAGAGAGAAGAGCTCGGGTGACCCAGATCTTGGGGGTGGCGGAGGTTGATGTCCAGGAGAGATACCTCGGTCTTCCAACTGTTGTGGGCAGGTCGAAAAAGGTGGTGACGGATATTATTATAGCTAAGTTACAAAAAAGATTGATTGTTTGGCGTGGAAAAACTTTGTCTAGGGCAGGGCGGGAGATACTTATAAAGGCCAATTCTCTCCCGATTTACGTGATGAGTGTGTTTAAAATTCTGACGTCTTTTTGTGACGAAGTTAGCTCTCTGATATCGAAGTTCTTGTGGGGTCATCTCGACTCGAAGCGTCGTTTGACCTGGGTCTCTTGGAAGAAGTTGTGTCTAGCAAAAGATCATGGGGGTATCGGGTTTAGAGATCTAAAGAAGTGCAACCTCGCTCTAATATGTAAACATGCGTGGCGTTTACTGACCTCACCGGACTCACTTTGGGCCCGGTTGATGCGAAGTAAATACTACCCGGGTGATGGTGGGATTTGTCGTGGATCCCGCCACCAATTATACAACCGGCTAGCACCTAACGGTAGTTAGGGTAGGTCGGGTTGTGTCCACGGAGACGGTATTGCAAGGTTTAGACTAAAGCAGCCTAAAACGAGACTATGCTACCAAACAAACACAAAGAGCTACTAATTGATGAATTATGATGAGAGGAGAAGAAGGAAGTAGACTAATGATGAACTATGATGAACTAGACTATCAAATGCTAACCAAACACAAGCCAACTAGCAAACTAAGAGAATGATTCTAACTAATAAGATGAATCAAATATGGAAAGAAGTGGGTTAGGTCGGGTTCATAAGAATAGTAGGGTGATCGGGTTGGTTATGGGTATGGGTGTCTCCTAGTGCTAGAGTCGGTCCGGGCTCTCGCAACTTAGACCGATGTCAAGGTAAGTCCGGGCTCTCGCAACTTAGACTATCCTCAACATTCTTCAACATGACCATAAACAAGACAAACAATGAGTAGAGGAAAACTAGCATGAGAAGCATGGCCACTACAACTCAAACAAGCATTTCAACAAACACATGGTGTGCCAAGTATGTGACTAACAATAAAGATTCACCCTTTACCCCTAATCAAACCCTAATCACCCATGTTCTACCCTTAATCCCCCTACTAACCCACAAGTAATCTACTCACTCATAATCAAAGAAAAACTAGCAACAATAAGAAGAGAACACAACATCATAACCCTAACATTCATCATCAAGAACAATAACAATCAATAACAACAAACACTAATTAAAGATTCACACTTGATTCAATAACAAAGTATAAGAGTAAAGAAAGATTATACCAACACTAGATGAAGAAAAGATGCAATCTTGTATAAATAAGAAACCCAAATAATCTCCAAGGTTGTCAATCTTGGATGAGTCTTCAAACACCTTCTTAATACAAGAACTAATTAACTAAGATTAACTAAGAATTAAAGGAAGATTAAACTAATGAGAGGAGAATTTAATCTAGGGTTTATGTGATGTAGAGAGGCTTAAGATAGTCTAAACTAAGGTAGGTTTGATAAACAATACAAGAGGGAAGTATATATATAGGGTTACAAGTGGGAAGGAATTGAAAGAAAAGACGCGGAACCAGGCTGGGACTTTCCCGATCGGGAAGGGAAATCCCGATCGGGAATCTTCAGCTTTCCCGATCGGGAATTCTTGGACCCGGTCGGGAAGGCTTGTCAGAAGGCGTCTTCTTTGTGCACCTCATCCCGATCGGGTTTTAGGCCTTCCCGATCGGGATGGGTCTTGTAGGCCTCCAATATGAACTTTTTGGTCCCTCCTTGCTTCTCATGGGCTTCCCATCGATTCTCGGGACTCGGGATCGGGTCTCGGAGGCTCGGGATTGGGTCCCAAGGTCTCGGGATCGATTCCAAGGTATCGAATCATCGTTCCTTTACTCCGTTGGCTCCAAAATGTGTATGTATAGAGTCGGAATCGCTCCAACTCTTCCAAATCGGTCTCGGGAACCTGAAACGAACTAAAGGAAGCATAAGAAGCCCCTAAACCGCTCCCAAGGAGCGATTCTACAAGAAAAAATGGGACCAAAACACTACAAAATAGGCACTACAAACCACACTTATCAACTCCCCCACACTTAACCCTTACTCGCCCTCGAGTAAGCACATACTAACTACTATACTAGCCGAATGGGTATTAGCGCACCCTACGCCCTTTCAACTCACGCGAGTGCACTTAGAGGAAAAGTGCACTCCGCAAGGCAAGTCGGGTCTTGCGACAAAACTGTGGATGCAACCGGACACAAAACACATAAACAATCAAGCACACAAACAAACACACAAAAGGTTGCACCCAAAAGAGAAGAAATACCACTTCCCTCAAACAAGCGGTGAAAGAAGCACCGGTTTAGGACTCGAGGCAAGTGACAACGTTCCCAAGCTAGCAATACAAACCGAGGTGGACTAAACCCTAATAGTATGACGATAAAGCAACAAAAGCGTTGGTAACTTACCTAGGTCCTCCTAACTTTCTAAAAACGTACTACGGGACGATCGGCGGAGTGGGAAGTGATGATCCACGGTGTTAGTCGACACTGTAGGTAAGTGAGACCCCACCCCCTTTAGCAAAGAGCCAAGAGGGTCGTCCCATGTCCGAAACCGCCTAACTAGTCCAAGTAAAAAGTGGAAATATGCAAAATGAGGGAAGACCGACTAATGCCGCTATCATCCTTCCTAGGGACTCGGTCCTTTGGTAGGATCTTCACGGCAAAAGTCGGAGAAAGGCTTATTTTGAGAGGTAGGGGTTATTTTTGTGAATCGGGTTTTCTTTTGGCATTTTCTCTTTTCTTTTGCATTTTTGTTTCGTTTGTTGCCATGCCATTTCTTTTTCTTCTTTTCTATTTTCTTTTTGGCTTTTGTGCCTTTTCTTTTTCTTCATTCTTTTCTTTCTTTCATTTTTTTCTTTCTTTCATTTTTTTCTTTCTTTTCTTTTCTTTGCCCTTTTTGGCAAGATTTGGCTTTTTTGGCATTTCTTATTGCAAAGAAAGACGAATTCAACAATTTGCAATTTTATTGTGTGGAAATGTGTGGGAGGTAGGGTGATGGGTGAGTCGGGACGGGCCCTTCCCTTCTAACCCACAAAAAGTGGTGAACTTGGACTAATCAAACAATCCCAAACACGGTCACCTAGGGGACGGGACTCGGCAACCAAGGCCTTTTCACACCGTGGGTGGTCATAATGGGCAAAATGCAAATCCCGTAGTAAATCCCTAGTAAGCTAGGTGGACTCAAGGTAAGAAACCAACGAAATCATTGATTTAGGGTCATTCTACTAGATTAAAGTCCACGACTCGATTTATATAACTAGGAAGGGAAAATAGACACTCGCACACTAGCCTCTAAACCGGGTTTTCGAAAACCGTTTACACACATGACACACAACAAAACACAAAACAAAGACTCAACGAAAAGAAAAGAAAAAGAAACAAAAGCAACAAAACAAGAACAACACAAAACGAACACAAATGAAAACACAAACACCACCCCTATCTTCCAAATGAGCAACCAAATCAACCTCAAGCATTACAAAGCTCCAACCGAGCACACAACATCACAATCTCCTCCAAACTCCGCAAGAAATAAAGAAGAAAAAGGGATAAGATGTTACCGGTAGTCTTGAAAGCTCTCCAAAGCTAGCGGTGATTTAAGCGACCTATAAGGAAAAGGGGGGCAAACACACACAATACAACAAATACACGACACAACGACATAAAATGAAAACACACAAACGAAAATCTTTTTGATTTTTGTGGAATTTATTTTTCAAATTTTTAGGGTTTTTAAAGATTTTTTCGAAAAACTACAAAAATAAAGCTAACTATGCTAGAATACCACTCCCCCACACTTAAGTCGAGCCATGTCCTCATGCTCGACCGTAGTGCATGGGAGTAAAAAAGAAACTACGAAAATAAAGCTAGAAACAACAAGAAAAGTGGAGAAAAGGGTAGAAAACGTCCTGCCGGGGTGTAGTCAAGTCACCATGGGCCGAGACAAGAAAAGATATGGATGGGGGAAGAAAAATAAAAAGAATGAAATAAAAGGAAATGGGAGGGGAGGGCTAGGTGTAATCAAGTCACCTAGCCCGGATTCCGCCTAAATCCGACTAAACCCTACAAAAAGGTGAAAATCTTGAAAAATTTGGATTTTGAACTGACTCTCGATGTAGTCACGTCATCGAGAGTCGGGAGCAAGCACACCAAGGCCTCGAAGGCCACCATGACACAAAGGATATAAGGGAAAGGGAATGAACAAATGAAGACAAGCTATATAAACGGAAAAGAGAGGATAGTTGCCGTACCATACGGTTACCAACTCACTCGCTCCATCGTCTCATAAGTCAATATAGTCACTTAGCTTGTCCATGTCGTCGTTATTCCTCTCTAATTGCGATCCGGTTCCATGGTTGGGGCACAAAGGCAAAATGAGGCGGGTTTTGATGTGAAAGTCGGTTTTAAGTGAAGAGAAGGTGAGGTGAAAATGTGTAAAGAAGGTGCAACGGTCATATAGTGAGAGTAAGGACATGTAGGGAGGTTGGGAGGGGGTATACAATGGTTGGGTGGACTCAAAAGACGAAGAAAAGGCCAAAGGAGGACAGGGGGTCCTTCCCGGTCGGGATGGACAAATCCCGATCGGGTTTCCCCACCATCCCGAACGGGAAAGAACAATCCCGATCGAGAATGGCTCACAGCAGCCAGTCTAACTTGCACCTCCAACCCGAACGGGAAGGAAAAATCCCGATCGGGTTTTCCCACCATCCCGAACGGGAAGACCTTTTCCCGAACGGGATGGGCTCTTCTAGGCCGGGAAGAGTCTCCTAACCCTCTATAGCTCCCAAAAGCTTGCTCCAAGCTTCAAAAACCCACTTCCCTTCACACAATACAAACTCAAACAATGACCACTCCTCCCTAGGAGGCATTTCCACTTCACACCTATCACAATAAACTCAAATAACACATCAAATTCCCTCCCTCACAACGCTCATCAATCATCCAAATAATCAAGAATTTCACAAAAGCAAACAAACCATAAGGGAAAGAGATATATACAAAGAGACGGTTCTTGTGGAACTCCGTCAAACCAAGGTGGTACTTTCTTCAATTCTTTTTCAACACCCAAAACTAGTTCCATCTCCATCAAGGGCACGAAGGAACAAGTCGAAGGCCCTAGCAAAGTCTTCAATCAAGCTCGAGATATAACCAACCACATACCAAGGCTCTTCATGGCCTTGCCTTGACGTTCCCGGGGCATCCATATCTTCCAAGTTCAATGACTTGAACTTGTACTTTTGGTCTTTGGGGACACCCCCAAACGTCCACCGGTCTTCATGCGGCCCCAAGGGAGGCTCATCCTTCTCCTTGCTTTTCATCTTGTCATCAAGCCCATGAAATGGGCACTCATCCTCTCCAATCTCGGAGTCATCATCCTCAAGTACATAAGAGCTCTTGTTCAAGCTTTGTCCCGACTCTCCCCCTAGATCGATGTCTTTGGTGGCTTGGATCATGTTGCATGACTCATCATTGGTAGGCGAAGTGTTACCTTGAAGGTCAAACACTAACTTCTCTTCGCCTAACTCGAATGTGATCCTACCATTCTTCACATCAATCATAGCACCGGCGGTGTGTAGAAATGGGCGCCCAAGAATAATGGGAGTGTTGGCATCTTCCGGCATATCGAGCACGATGAAGTCAACCGGAATGAAGAACTTACCGATTCTCACCGGCACATCCTCTAGCATCCCCAATGGTCGGTTGAACGAGCTATCGGCCATTTGGAGCATGATAGAAGTACTTTTAAGCTCCTTCATCCCAAGTCGACAACAAATAGAATAAGGGATGATGCTCACACTCGCACCCAAATCGCATAAAGCTCTATCGATCTTGTAGTGCCCTATGGTGCAAGGGATCGAGAATCTACCCGGATCCTTCAACTTCGGAAGCGTAGAACCTTGAATGAGCTCGCTCACCACTCTTGTGAACGCAATGGTCTCTTCCTTGTCGACGGATCTCTTCCTAGCCAATATTTCTCCCATAAATTTTCCATATGCCGGGATTTGGGTAAGTAGCTCGGTAAATGGGACACTAACATCCAATTTCTTCACAATACTAAGGAACTTGTCATATTGAGAGTCTACCTTAGTCTTCATTTGCCTTGATGGGAAAGGCAACTTGATTTGGTATTTATTTTGCTCAATCGGGGTAGACTCTACAAATGACACTTTCTTTTTACCTTTATCTTTAGCTTGAAGTGGGGGAAGCTTGTCTTGTTGAGGTTTCCCAACCTCCCATAAGACTTGCTCCTCCGTTGGATTATCAAAGCTTGAGCTCTCTTGAGTTGGAGGTGTCATTTTCCTTGTCGGTTCTTGGATTGGCTCTTGCTCACTAGGAAATTGAGAGGATTCATAAGATGTACCTCTCCTTGTGGTGATGGCATTGACATGCTCAAATTTCGGTGTTTCGCCTTGAGAAGGTAGTTGTCCTTTTTGTCTTGAGGAGCTCCCCGAAGCAAGTTGAGATACTTGAGTTTCAAGCATCTTCATACGGGCATCTCTTGTCGCGTTTTCCCCTTGAATATAAGCAAAGAGCTCTTGATGGTTTCTTGTTATGTCCATTTGACTCTTTTGCATATCCATCATAGATTTTTGAATATCGAATCCCCGTGGTGGAGATGATGGATTATGCGGAGTATCGGTGAGGGCTAATGGAGTACCATAGTCATGAATAGGAGACCGGCTCCTAGGCTTGCTTTGTTGTTGATTGCTTTGAGTTGCTTGATGTTGACGGTTCCCTTGGAACCCATGAGAATTGCCTTGATTAAGGCCTTGATTGTTGCCCTGGTTGTGGTTTTGATAGCCTTGGTTGAAGTTCCCTTGTTGGAACCCTTGATTGTTATTGAATGAACCTTGGTTACTTTGCTTGAAGTTATTGAAAGGCCTCGAGTTGCCTTGGTAACCTTGGTTGTTGTCTCTTAAGGGAGGTGGAACATAAGGACGATATTGTTGTTGGTGTTGAAAAGCTTGTTGTTGAGGGACTTGATTGGAAGCTTGGTATTGATTAGAATAGGAAGCACCTTGCTTGAATGCTTGAAAGGCATTCACTTGCTCAATACTCCCCCTACAATTCATAGGGTCATGACCAACGATTCCACAAGTGTCACACATGCCATAATAAGGTAAAGGAGGTGCAAATCCCAAAGCATTCACTTCATGAATTGAGGCTTGGTTGGAGGAACCGATGCTTTGGACTTGAGTGAGGTGACCTTGAAGCTTCTTGTCAATCGATTCCATGTGTGTCTTCAATTGAGCCCCAAGGTCAATGCTTAATTGAGTTATAGCATCAACCTCGTGCCTACCTCCTCGATTTGCCTTCCTAGGCCTAGAGTATTGCGAATTATGCACCGCCATTTCTTCGATTCTCGCCCAAGTTTGGTCATCATCGACCTTGGTGAATCTACCATTGGAGCCCATGTTAAGTATAGTTCTTGAGTCCTCATAAAGACCATTCCAAAATTGTTGGACTAAGAACCATTGTGAAAGTCCATGATGAGGGCACGATCTAACCAAAGACTTAAACCGCTCCCAAGCTTCATATAAGCTCTCTTCATCCCGTTGTTGGAAACCGGTGATGGAGGCCCTAAGCAAATTGGTCTTTTCCGGAGGGTAGAAAGTTTGGTAGAACGCCAATGCAAGCTTCTTCCAAGTGTCGATGCCCATGGTTGCCCTATCGAGACCTTTAATCCATTGCTTCGCTTTTCCAATATGAGAAAACGGGAAGAGTACCCAACGAATTTGATCTTGAGTAACCTCGGGTTGAGATATAGCGTCACAATAATCGGAGAAGGTCTCCATATGTTGGTGCGGGTCTTCGGTGGGCAAACCACTAAATTGATTCCTTTCCACAAGTTGAATGAAGTGGGTCTTGGCCGTAAAATTTCCGGCATAAGCGGCCGGTAGAGCATTGGGTCCCGGCAAGACATCTTCCGTAAATGTAGAGTGGGAGGAAAACTTCGGCATTATTGGATGTAAGGGAGAAGATGGTGTAGATGGAATTGAAGTAGATGTAGAAGGGGAACTAGGACTAGAATCTCCAAAGGGATTGGTGAAATTCCCTTCGGCCGTCTCTCGATATGCTTCCTCAATATCGCTCCCTTGAGCTTGCTCTTGATGGGTATTGCTTGCACTTGGTTGAGAGATCCTAACCCGGTTAATCGTTCGTTGGCGAAAAGCTCGAAAAAGCCTTTCCGGCTCTGGATTAAAGAGAAAGGATTCGCCTCCCCGCCTAGGCATACACTACACACTAGAACAAACGTGAGAATACCTAGTGCTTTATGGGCACTAGGTAACGACAATAAACAAGCACCACTAGAGACAAAGAGAAAAGAAAGCTAAGAAAGCAAGAAAAACTAGAGAATATTCACAAGAGATGATAGAAGGGCACAAAGGAGGGTAACTAAGTCTAGAAATAAGCAAACAAAGTCTAAACAATGCACCGTCCCCGGCAACGGCGCCAAATTGATGGTGGGATTTGTCGTGGATCCCGCCACCAATTATACAACCGGCTAGCACCTAAAGGTAGTTAGGGTAAGTCGGGTCGTGTCCACGGAGACGGTATTGCAAGGTTTAGACTAAAGCAGCCTAAAACGAGACTATGCTACCAAACAAACACAAAGAGCTACTAATTGATGAATTATGATGAGAGGAGAAGAAGGAAGTAGACTAATGATGAACTATGATGAACTAGACTATCAAATATTAACCAAACACAAGCCAACTAGCAAACTAAGAGAATGAGTCTAACTAATAAGATGAATCAAATATGGAAAGAAGTGGGTTAGGTCGGGTTCATAAGAATAGTAGGGTGATCGGGTTGGTTATGGGTATGGGTGTCTCCTAGTGCTAGAGTCGGCCCGGGCTCTCGCAACTTAGACCGATGTCAAGGTAAGTCCGGGCTCTCGCAACTTAGACTATCCTCAACATTCTTCAACATGACCACAAACAAGACAAACAATGAGTAGAGGAAAACTAGCATGAGAAGCATGGCCACTACAACTCAAACAAGCATTTCAACAAACACATGGTGTGCCAATTATGTGACTAACAATAAAGATTCACCCTTTACCCCTAATCAAACCCTAATCACCCATGTTCTACCCTTAATCCCCCTACTAACCCACAAGTAATCTACTCACCCATAATCAAAGAAAAACTAGCAACAATAAGAAGAGAACACAACATCATAACCCTAACATTCATCATCAAGAACAATAACAATCAATAACAACAAACACTAATTAAAGATTCACACTTGATTCAATAACAAAGTATAAGAGTAAAGAAAGATTATACCAACACTAGATGAAGAAAAGATGCAATCTTGTATAAATAAGAAACCCAAATAATCTCCAAGGTTGTCAATCTTGGATGAGTCTTCAAGCACCTTCTTAATACAAGAACTAATTAACTAAGATTAACTAAGAATTAAAGGAAGATTAAACTAATGAGAGGAGAATTTAATCTAGGGTTTATGTGATGTAGAGAGGCTTAAGATAGTCTAAACTAAGGTAGGTTTGATAAACAATACAAGAGGGAAGTATATATAGGGTTACAAGTGGGAAGGAATTGAAAGAAAAGACGCGGAACCAGGCTGGGACTTTCCCGATCAGGAAGGGAAATCCCGATCGGGAATCTTCAGCTTTCCCGATCGGGAATTCTTGGACCCGGTCGGGAAGGCTTGTCAGAAGGCGTCTTCTTTGTGCACCTCATCCCGATCGGGTTTTAGGCCTTCCCGATCGGGATGGGTCTTGTAGGCCTCCAATATGAACTTTTTGGTCCCTCCTTGCTTCTCATGGGCTACCCATCGATTCTCGGGGCTCGGGATCGGGTCTCGGAGGCTCGGGATTGGGTCCCAAGGTCTCGGGATCGATTCCAAGGCATCGAATCATCGTTCCTTTACTCCGTTGGCTCCAAAATGTGTATGTATAGAGTCGGAATCGCTCCAACTCTTTCAAATCGGTCTCGGGAACCTGAAACGAACTAAAGGAAGCATAAGAAGCCCCTAAACCGCTCCCAAGGAGCGATTCTACAAGAAAAAATGGGACCAAAACACTACAAAATAGGCACTACAAACCACACTTATCACCGGGGAAGAGTTTTCTTGATGCAAATTTGAGCTCCACGACTAGTTATACTTGGCGTGGAATCATGGAAGCTAGGGAGGTTTTGAAGAATGGTCTGCGTAGAAGAATTGGAGACGGGAGAGAGACGAGGGTCTGGAGAGACGCTTGGATTATTGGTAACAAAGAAGGGCGACCTATCTCTCCGTGCCCGGTGGGCTTGGGTGATATGACAGTAGCTGAGTTAATGGTCGAGGGGAGCAGAGGGAGTTGGGATGAGGAGAAGATTAAGTCTATTTTCCCACCTTTTGAGGCTGATCTTATTCTGTCATTAAGGGCGAGTGGGACGGAGGCAAGGAACCTCTGGTTTTGGGGACCGGAACGCGATGGGTTATACTCGGTGAAATCAGCTTACAGATTACTGGAGGGGGAGGAGGCGTGCATTGAGGGGAGCTCGGACCGAAACTGCGAGAAGTGGATTTGGAATCAAATTTGGAAGATTCCGGTTTGGCCTCGGATCAAGCTTTTCTTCTGGCAACTGTGCAGCGATGCGATCACAACTAAGGTAAACATATCGAATAGAGTCGGTTCGGAGGATGCTATGTGTCGTTTGTGTCAGTCTAATCTTGAGTCTAGTCTTCATCTTTTCCGGGATTGTGGTTTTTCGTGTCGGGTCTGGGACGGGGTGGGGCTCGAGGTCAGAGACATAGATGGGTTAATGGGGGTTCGGGACTGGATTGAAGGTTTCTGGAGGGGCTGCAGGGAGGACAATCACGTTATGTTTATGACGACCTGCTGGGCTATATGGGAAGCTAGGAACAAACTGATCTTCGACAATGATGTCATCAAACCTAATGATGTTGTGCGTAGGAGTAGGGACGTATTGGCGGAGGTGGCTTCAATGATCGAAGACGAGGACCGGGGAGGACTGGATGGACACTCGGATGCTGCTGCGAACATGGAGAGGTGGGTGCCACCGGAGCAGGGGAGGGTTAAACTTAACGTGGATGCAGGAACGATGAAGGGTAAGGGCGTGGGTATGCGTGGGGTGTGCAGAGATGCTCTGGGGAAGGTGCTGTGGGCGTTTTCTATTCGTCGTAGGGAAGAGTGGGAGCCTTCGGTGGCGGAAGCGGTTGCCATATTAGAGGGAATGAAGGAGGCTCGGTGCAAGGGACATGAGGACATTATCATTGAGAGTGATGCGAAGATCCTTATCGAGGCCATTGTCGGGAAGAAGCAGGGGCGTAGCTGTTTGTTTTCAGTCATTGAGGAGATTTACCAACTTTGCAATTCTTTCAATTCTATTTGCTGGAGTTTCACGAGGAGGGCCTGTAATGGTGCGGCGCATGCTCTTGCTCATATCTGTTTGGTGGGTGAAGGATGGACAAGATGGGGGGCTGCTCTTCCGCCTACTGTCACTCAAATTGTGGAAGTTGAAGCTATTGTTTAGTATCTCTTATGGGAATATCAAAAAAAATTAATTGAATTGATCTATTGATAGTTAAATAAGAGCTTTGGTTATTGTACGGGTTGATATTACACATACGCACAATTGGGCTAATGAATCTGGACAAAAAAATAATTTCAAGCCCAATTTAGGTAATGAAGGGGTTGAAATTAGGCGGAAAAGTTGAAATGTCTATTTTGCCCCTTGGTTTTTGTTTTAGTGAATAGTGGATAGTGGATGTATGCATTCAATTACAATTACAATGACATGGGGGGTGAAGAAGAAGGAGACTTGCTGCTACGACGGTTTCTACTGGGTTTTGGTGGCAACTCAATTTGCATTGCAGGAGAAGACGTGGCTTCAGTCTCTTTACTAGGCTGAATTTGCAACGTGTGCATTCAAATACGGTTTTATGTTATACGGAATACAATTTTACATTTTACCTAAAAAAACTATAGTATGTATACGGAGTATGAGTATATTTTTATTTTTCATTCTGTGTAAAACTGTTGTAGTTGTAGGTTGATCTAGCGGGTTTTGTACGAGTTTATAACTCTATGTTTTAAGAACCGTATTAGATAAGAAACCTATTGTTGTAGCAATATACAACTAATATACTACTCGTACTAATATTCTCTATTGGAGTAGTTTTTAATCAACCAATATACTATAATATTATTAGTATATCTAATGTGTAGGATAATATTATTAGTATATCTAATGTGTAGGATAATGTGATAGTATTAGATAACTAATACTATGATAGTACTCCGTATTAGATTTATTTTAATATAAGTATTAGATTAGATAACTAATATGATAGTATTAGATTAAAATACAAATAATTATTTTAATAATTACATGATAATAGTGTAAGGTAATTAGATTAATACAATGATTTTATTTGATTTTAATTGGACTACGATTAGTTAAGGAGACCTATTGTAATAGTTAGTATGCGATTAAGATTTTAATTGGACTACGATTATATATAGGATATAACAATATTTTATTTTGATTTTATTTATATGATAATGTTTTGGAAAAGTTAGGGTTCAACCACATCGCTCGAAAAAAGTTCTTTCTTTTTACGTAATTGCTAAATCATACCCATGTTTTACTAGTTCATACTCAACTTTTTATTATTTTTCCCGTTACTACTCTTTCTCTTAGAAAAAACCATTTCCCAACCCTCTTTGAATCTAACGAATTCCATATTTTTTAATTCATCGAAACCAAACTAAATTCTTTGATAACTACGCTAATTTGCACATGAGACAAGTAATTTTCTTGTTTTAATTAATATTTTCACTTTTTAATATATTTATGGGATGTTATTTTAATTTTTTGGTTTAATTTTTAATTAAACCCTAATTATCTTAGTGACTAATTTTTTTTGTTTAATTTCTAACTAAACCCTAGTTTCATTTGTATGTAACTTTAGAATTACAGATCAATACAATTGGTTCGTTGTTTCTTTTAATAATTTTACTTTATAATATAATCATTGGATGTAATTTTCTAATTAAACCCTAATTAGGGTGGTTGGAGATTAATTTTTTTTGAATTGAACCCTAATTAGAGTTGTTGTTAAGGTGGTTGTTGAAGGTAAGGGGTGAACGTGGTAGTTAGGGTTACGGACAATATCGATATGTGGTGAATTGATTGAGATATAAGTGGTGAATTGATTGAGATTTGAGTAAGATGAGAGAAAAGATTGAAAAGAGAGAAAGTGGGTTGGATTGATTGAAGAAAAATGAGGAGGGTAATTTGGGAAATGTGGGTATGAATCAGTAAAAAGTTGGGTATGATTTAGCATGTCTCTTTTTTTATATATATATTGATTAATTGATAACTTTAACATTAAAGTGATTTTAGAATATTAAATTCCGCTTTTCTTGTCTCATCCTATACAATGGTCGATTATAAACTATGAAGCATAATTTCTCGATAAAAATACAGTCTATGTACGCGTCATGTCGTCATTTATATTATTCCTATGTTATCTCTTACAAAGGCAGCATTCGAAAAATCGACAACGCCGGCTCTGATAATAATATAGTGTTTTCTACGCCACGTTCATTCCTTGTGTTATTACAATTACTTTAATTATTCTACCCTAATAATCAATTTTATCTTTTTGTATCGGGGTTAAGAGAGACGTTCGCCTTTATTAAACAATAAAAAAATTCAAAATGTTTTCGTTAAAATTTTCGGAAGACATCGGTTTCACGGTTTGTCTAGTTATATTTTCTACCCGCCTATCCAAATTTTCCGGCTCGAATTCTGACTTCGTCTAGTGTTTCTTTCTCCTATCGCTTTCAGATACTCTTTTGAGACGATCTTACGCATGATTAGATTAACTAGATTATTTTATCTATCAATACGTACATAATCGATATGTAAATATTTTTCTAATCATACGACTAAGTACCATGTCCGTGCAAATATTGTCTACATACGTTATCAATGCAAATAGTATCTCTTTCAAAACCGGTTCCAAATTCGACAACCTCTTGGGCGCCGTTCTCACTAGACTGATTGCATTCATCGGGTAATCCATCGGGTATAGCCTTAAACTCAAAACCCGTGTAGCGTGAGAAACGGGTTTCAAAGTTGTCGTACTTGGTGAGGCAGCTGTGGATATATATGTCAAACTTATGAATGTTATGTTAATGTTGTTAAGGCAAAATTGTTCAGCCAAGTATAACATTGTTATGTTACATGGGCTTGTAAAGGATGTGAGTATGATCAATACGAATGTTAGAAAGTGGTCAAAAGCAATTCTCATGCAATACGTTACATACTTTTTCAAGGAAGGAATATGGTTTGTGTAAGAATAATTTATGATATAATAATATTACGGGATATGTAATATATCTTCCCTATTATTATGCTAATATTTCTTCCTTATAATTATGGTCTTATTGGAAATCGGGATCTTATAGAGATACGCTATCACAATAATATCAGACTAAATAAGGAGTTTTTCCATATTTACTCAACCTTGATGGAAGGTCGAGATTATGATAATCTAAAACCCTAATAGAAATCTGGTCCTCTCTCTGCCTATATAAAGGAGTCTTCCCCATCAGAAACTCAATGAATGAAAACGTAATGCATTATGAATAACAATAACAACACACTTATTACGTTATGGAAAAAGAGAGAGAAACCGTACCTATTATTATTATTATTTGAAGATCATATGAAGACGTATTATTATTATTTCAAGTCATCTTATAATTGTCTTATTATCGTTTTATTATTTATGAAGTCTTCTTATAGAGATCTAATATTGTTCGTATTAGATTTCGACTCATTTCGTAATGAGGCATGTCTTAATCTCGTCTTAATTAATCTTTTGTGACCTTCATGTTTTACAAAAGATTTATGGAAATTATGTTTTATTTATGTCATGTTAATAATATGCTAACAGTTTGTGGTTAATAACATTTGACAAGAGAGCAATAAAGAGACAGAAAGAATAAATTTAGTTGAATTACCTGAAGGCTTGAGTGTAGAGAACAAAATCAAGATTTAAAAGAAGTAATTAATCTTTCCATTTCTTAATTATCGCTAATGATTAATTTTAAATATTATTGAATAGTAATTAATTACGTATTTTATATTTAAATGTTATCTTTCTTTTAAAGTATATGATTAGTTATTACCAAAAAATCACAATTGAAATGATTAAAATTTGTTCGATTAATGTTATCATATATTTATCTAATGCAGTAGTCAAGGATTGACGTGACTTCACATTTTTTTTAATGAAAAGCCTGCCACATTATAGTACCCTGCCACGATACAGACCCGGGTTTGATTCCCGGCTGGTGCATTTTTTTTTAGGTATTTTTTAACAACTTTGATTGAAACATGGATTTTTTTAAAGTGAAGATCAATATCATTAATAATAATTCATCCGGCATCTACAAACGATGTCAAATTGAACTGAATACAAATATGTAAAAAATAAATAAAGAACATCTTTGAGACAAAGATCGCTATTAGAATAAAGCGCTTCAACATAGCGTTCTATATATCGCTATTTATTGACACAGTCTTTCGCGAAGAAATCTATAGATCTGATGAAATAGTCTCCAAAAGGATGAACTTTGTCTATTTTGACAAATAGTAGACCGAGATTTGACCTCAATTGTATCACCATACGTAGAAATTTCATTGCTCTCATGATCTTGATAAATCTAAGCCTTATACTAATGTAAAGGATTGAAACCTCGAAATAAAGGAAAGAAACCTCGAAATAAAGGACGGAAAGACAAATACTCTTATAAAAGAGAGACTTTTATTGAAAAAACAAGTTATCGTCTTTAAACGAGTATTTGTACACGATTACAGGGTTATCTAATAACAAAAAACAAGTTATCGTCTATAAATTGTCAATGTCTTTTAAGTCTTAACCTCGTTTACGAACCAAGTATCGCTTAAATTCTTGGTTAGCTTGTAAACACAACTCTTCACCGCAGTTTAGTTCTTCTCGAAATGTATTTGGTCTGGCGATAAAGCCAATGTACTTGGCATAGAACATTTCCTTTCTCCATTTCTCGATTGGAGCGCAACCACATTGCCTAGCCATCCAATCCTCGATCTTAAACTGCCAAAAGATCCACACACAACTTATTTATTTTTGTATATAACCGAGCTAAACTGAATGGGGTGATGTGAAGTGAGTTGAACTAAAACAGACTGAAAATAAGCTGGAAAGAATAAGACCTATTAAGACTTAAAAACATGTTTACCTCAAGATCGTTAATCTTGTGAGTATGTCGCTTTCGTACATTTGTTGCCTCCAATTTCAAGTATAAATCTTTGACATCTTGCATCATTTCTTCTTCCGAAGGAAGTGGTATTCGCTCCAACAATACCCCTGCTAGTCTACTACCCACTTACTTTGAAGTTCGAAATGTATAAAAGGCGAAACCTGTTGTTAAAAAGAAAATCAGAAAAACATCCAAAAAAATGTGATAGAGAAATAGAGTACTGGGCCTTGTTCTTTTAGACAGAAAAATTCAGCTAAAAAGACTTTGAAAACAATACGGCGTATGTGGACTTGTCATAATGCAAAATTAAAGTAAAGCAGAACTTACAAAACTCGATATGCCATTGAAGGAGATCCCCGGAGCTAATGTAGGTGAGAAGACATGTTTCTATAACAGTCCAACTAGATCATCGTCTACATTTACAGTATCACCTGTATGAAGGAACGAGTAATGATACTTGTACCTGAAAAAATTGTATATGATGAAATGCAAGAAAAAAAAGCCTCGACCTGGCAAATTGAACCGACCCAAAAAACCCTTCATGACATCCGAACTGAAGACTTGAGTTTGTAAACAAACTCGAAATATCTTGGCCCGACTCTATAGTAAACTAAATGTAGAAAATACCCTGTACAATGTAGAATCTGCAAACACCTCAGTATCATCTTGTAATGCGACTCTTCCATCCTCATGAACTCGATCTATCTACGGAACACGTCATATCAAAAGCGAGTCTCTTTATAAAAATTTATCGCTTTATTTGAATGTTATTTTCAGAGTCATTTATAAGGTGTTACTTTTCTGTTTTATTTAAATCGGGTTTTAAGTTGTAAAATATTTTCGATGCCCTTATAAAAATTAAAGTATTTCGGGCCTTTATAAAATAAATCGGTTTTGCACTATTTTAAAAGTGGATCGTTATTTATAAACCGACTTGTATTCGGGTTGGACTTTGACTCAAACACAAATAATCTATATCTATTTATAAACTTTATAAATGTATGAAGTTAGAAAACCCTCACATAATTGCTACAGTATGAACAGTGACACTCCCGTGCATCTCGCGTGATACTCTGCCTCCCCTGCTTCTTCCTCCCCTCCCCTGCTTCTTTCTCTTGCGTTCCTCCTGCGGTTCCTCTGCTTCTCCTCCTTCCTCATCGAGCTTCTCTCATTCTTCTTCTCCTTCTCCTGTTCTTCCACCGCCATCAATCTTAGGTTTGTTTTTTTAGCCTTCTTCTCCTTTTTTCTGTGTGTTCCGTGACTCCTTGGGTTTGTAAACCGATTTAGGGTTTACCGATCTTCGACGGTTTTCATATTCTGCTGAGTTTAGGAAAAAAATTTAGGGTTTGGAATCTGAATTTGCAGTTAATTTGGGGATTTCAGGTGAGTTTGAGGATGTTTTACACCAGTTAGTTTGATGATATCAGTTTTTTCTGACTTTATCGGTGGTTTTGAATGGCCAATTGTTTTTTGGTGTCGTAGCGTCGCGTTTGGGAACGGAATTTTTCAGTGGTTTTGAATGTCGAGGGGCGATTGTAGCTTTGGTTTTCGGTCTGAATTTGCAGTTAATTTGGGAATTTCTGGTGAGTTTGAGGATGCTTTACACAAGTTAGTTTGGGGATGTCAGCTTTTTCTGACTTTATCGGTGGTTTTGAATGGCCAACTGTTTTTTTGATGTCGTAGCGTCGCGTTTGGGAACAAAATTTTTCAGTTTTGAATGTTTTGGTGTCGTAGCGTCGCGTTTGGGAACAGACTTTTTCAGTGGTTTTGCATGTCCAGGTGCTATTGTAGCTTTGGTTTTCGGTCTTCGTCGATCGTTTCCATTTGTTTGTAGCTTCCGATTGTTTGGCTTCCGAATATCAATTCTGATTTGTTTGCTTCGATTGTAGCTTTTGATTATAAGTCTGGACCGTTTCCATTTTTTAGTGTCGTAGCGTTGCGTTTGGGAACTGACTTAAATGGATGGTCGTTGAAGAAAAGAAGCTCGAATCACCATCCGGGATGCTCCTCAACAATCCAAGGTGAGTATTTCTTGCTACTAATTTTTTGCACTTAGCTTATTTTCATGTGAATAGTTTAATTTTTTGGGAATGGTTGTTTGCCTTCAGTTGTGCTACTCTCATTTTTTTGCCTTCAAGATGTTTAGGTTGCGAAGAGGGATTAGGCTGGCATTTGGGTTTTCGATGTTATGTTTGTAAACCGTCGAATCTGGCGTGAACATCCGTCTGTATTTTGCTTTATTTTGATTTTTTGCTAGTTTTTCATGTCTACTTGGTTGAATTGTTTGGTTAATTTCTTACTGAATTGCAATCTATAAACTTTATAAATGTATGAATTGATTGATAATTGATTGTTAGTGCAGTAAGTAGTAAGCACGCCATGGTAGTAGAAGTACAATACTGTTGTAGCTAGGAAAGAGAAGGATGAGGATGGACTGGTTTGGTTTGGTGGATTTTAAGTGGTTCATGTAGTTGAAACGGAATTGTCGTGTTTGTGGGACTTGATAGGGTTTGAAGTTATCAAAATGACGCGATATGTGTTTGGAGTAAAGTGTCCTAAATAGAGTTGACGAAATGAGGAATTGAAGAATGTGAATTTAGGTTTAAAGTTATCAAAATGAGGCGATATGTGTTTGGAGCAAAAGTGTCCTGAATGGAGTTAAGGACGATATTAGGAATTGATGAATGTGAATTTAGGTTTTTGGTGGTGTAAACGTAGAATATGGGTGTGAGAACAGTTAGGAAGGAATCGTTATATATACTCCAGATTACTTGAGGGATGATGATACTCGAAACTTCTTCTGTTTCTCTGATTTCTACCATTTGACTTTGAGCAAATTTTTTTTGGTATTTATATATTGCCTATTTTCTTTGCTGAAAATATGATTTTCTGACTATTTGTTATATAGGTCTATTTGTTAGTAACTTAGTACGGAGTTATCATATTATATTTAGGAAAATTATTATATAGGTCAAGCATAAGTAAGATCAAATTTATAACATTTTGACTTCAAAAAGTCAAATAGGAAGGAATCAAAATTAAATTAAATGGAGGTGTATTTAATTTGTTAATAAATTGAAGGTGTTGGGGGTTTAGGGATGGGTATAATTGAAATTCTGAGGTATGAATATCTTTTTATGTATATGTGGCTGGTGATCTTTAGGAGATGTTTTGAGTGTTGTTCGGTTTTCACATGATTTTCTTTTTTCGAAACCAAATACTTTTACAATACGGAGTATTATTTTACTTTTCACATGTCCACTATTATGTTATTCCACCCACGCAGTTTTTGAAATGTAATTTATGTTAGCCAACCCCAAACCATTTTGGGACTAAGGCTTTGTTGTTGTGCAAAATAATTGGATAACATCTAAAAATGGATGTTTTCTTGATGTTGTAGACGATGGGTTCCAGAAAAAAAACTAGCTGCTTCGGATGTACCGAAGGAGGAGCAGATCAATTTGATTAAAGACTTGAAGCAAAAGGAGACAGAATTCATGCGACTGAAAAGAAATAGAATTTGCGTGAACGACTGACTTACCTACAATAATCGGTGGAGGAGCTTACGGTGAGGTGAATGTTTATATATATATATATAGAGGAAGGATCAAGTGAGTCCTCCTATATATATTGAGTCCATGAGTCCAATCTTGGACCATTGATCAAGTGGAAGATGGATGGTTGTGATTGCTTGAGGTGAAATAAGGAAATAACTAACAAATCTTGGTAAATATATCATTTCTCTCCCTTCCTTAATTATCCCAATGCAAATCTTCTCTCTCATATCAATCTTTTAATTGCCTCTCTCTCTCACACAACAATTTCTTCAAAATTAAGTTTTTTTTTCATCTTCACCAAAAAATCATCATTTTTCTACTGTCATTGTACGTATGTTACTATGTTACTGCCATAATCCATAAACTATGTTACTTTAACTCATACAATGTGTTACTTTAATTCATGAACTGTGTTACTTTAACTCATAAAACTATGTTACTTTAACTCATAAAATCTGTTACGTTGTATAATAGTCTCTTGCAAAAACTGTTACTTTAACTCATATAATGTGTTACTCTAATTCATGAACTGTGTTACTTTAACTCATAAAATCTGTTACGTTGTATAATAGTCTCTTGCAAAAACTGTTATTTTAACTCATATAATGTGTTACTCTAATTCATGAACTGTGTTACAAGGACTCATAAGAGCCTTACTCTATATATATATATATATATATATATATATATATATATAGAGTAAGGCTCTTATGAGTCCTTCTCTATATATGAGTCCCTAAGTCCTCATCTCATCCATTGGATGAGATGAGAATGGATGGACGAGATGCTTCCAATTATTTGCATTAAAAAAAAAAAAAAAAAAAGATTACGTTCCTAAAATAGCTCCCATGATTTTAGGAAACAATAACCCCATGATTACGTTCATTCATCATTTAGTCATTCACCTTGCAAAATTCATCAAAACCTAAAAAAACTTCCATCATCACGTTCCGTCATTCATTCAATCAAATCTGGGTTCAAAATCCCGTTACTATGGATTCAATGAGCGCGACATCATCATCAACTGTTGAAAAGCAATTGATCGAGTATAACAATGGTGAGTTTTGATATTTCTTTCACGTTTTGCTTCAATTATAATTCGGCGATCGACTAACAAAAATTAAATTTCTTTCACGTCGCTTTGGCTTCGTTTTTTATGTCAATTTTCATGTTAATATTGTTTTCATTGTCATCTCATTCATCATAGATTCATATTGATGGTTAATTGATATTCATGTCGATTTGGCTTCCCTTTTTACATCAATTTTTATGTTGATATTGGTTTTTCATTCATCATAGATTCATAGTGATGGTTAATTGATATTGATTCCATAGTTTTATGTTTGTTATTTGGGTTTTCAATGAGGTCCACTGATAATATTGTTTTGTTTTCTATGAACGCAGTCACGATGTTGAAGTAACATACGCTCTACATTACAGTAACACTCCATCGCAATTACAGTAACTCACTGAACGTTACGAAACAGTTTTTGATGATGATGTTAGAGTAACGTACTTTACCAGTTAGAGTAACACAATGTAAGAGCTGAAGTAACACATTGGCTGCATGGGCGTAACGCATATGTATTAACGTTACAGTAACACTTAATTGCAATTACAGTAACACACTGAACGTTGAGAAACAGTTTTTGATGATGATGTTAGAGTAACGTACTTTACCAGTTAGAGTAACACAACGTAAGAGTTGAAGTAACACATTGGCTGCATGGGAGTAACACGTTGTTTAATTTTGTGCAGGTGATATTGGAAGTGATGCGAATGCACAAGACAACACTGATAAAGGTGGATGAGGATGAGGAGGATGAAGTGGATGACGACGACGAAAATGAGGAAACTGAGGAAGACACTGAAGAAAATAAGGAGGAACATGTGTTTTGAGAATACTTGTGTTTTTGGTCATCATAAAAATATTTTTCTTTTTTTGTTTACAAGAATAACTGATTTTGTACACATTTTTTACAAGTAGCGTTGTGCTACGTAGCAATTAACTCTATATTTTATTTAATACATGTGCATTTGGTTAGAGTAACATCTTTGTTCTATTGGAGTAACACCTTTCGTCAGTTAGAGTAACAGACATAATGCATTAAAGTAACTGAGGACTGCAGCGTTTAAACAAATGATTACCAAAGTAATTGATGATAACTTGGATTGGAACCATTCATTACCAAATTAACGATTGTCGTTCTTTAAAGAACGATATATAATGCGTCAGAGTAATTAATGATAATAACATTGTTTAACCATGAGACAAAGAATAACACCATTAATTACTTGGAGTAACATCATTTTTTAATTAAAGTAACACTTATAATACGTCAATGTAACACGGGTGTGTAGCCTTGCTTGAGTTGAAGATGAAAGAATGAGCGGGTGTGTGTTTTGAAAGAAATTAGAAGTCGAGAGATTGAGTTTGGGATGATGAAGATGAAGAGTTTTAGTTAGGCGAGTGAGTTTGAATGAAAAAATTGAATGTGATGAAACATAATCAAGTAAGTTAGGTGGTTGGAGATAATTAAGGGAGGAGAGAGGATTTTATTAAATTTTTTCCAAAATATGTTATATATTACCTTAATTACTAGACTCAATCACCACCATCCATCTCATCTAAATCAATGGCTCTAAATAGGACTTATGGACTCAAAAAGAAAAAAAGGACTCACTTGATCTTTACTCTCTCTCTCTCTCTCTCTCTCTCTATATATATATATATATATATATATATATATATATATATATATATATATATATAAACTGAAAGAGAGAAACTAGATGTGGTATCAGAGCCATGACTTACCACATCTGAGAAGGTAACTACTTACCTTCTTATTATTTTTTCTTATCCTTTAAAGATCCACATCTGAGATGAAGGAAATCTTGTAAGAAATAATCGTACATTTTGTTCCCTACTGTTTTTAACATGACTTACCTACCCCATCTGATACCACATCTATTAGAGCCATGGACAATAGGGAGTTTAAGATACGTTAAGTTATAATTCAACATATTCTCAGTTATGAGTAAATTCGTTAAACATGCCAGTTCTAGTAATAAACATGTTAAAAACAGTACCACCAAAGAGACCGATTCAGCTCAAGATATGAAACTCTTAAACAAATGGACTATTCCTAAAGTTAATACTAGGACCATTTATAAATTAGGATGGTTTGAAAGGATAGGTTTAAAACAAGTAGTAAAAACCACTGAAGAATCTATTTCTTTAAATAATGACGAAATGCACATCCAATTATTAAATAATTTTGCTTTAGAACCTTATAGAAAATCTGATAATAAATTTATTCACATAGGGTTAGTCCAAGTGGCTTTCAAACCTTTAACTCTTGAAGGATTACCAGAGAGCTTTATAGCAGCTCTAAGAGACGGTAGAAATTTAGATTTTGGGAAGTCAATCATGGGAGTAGTTAAGTCTAGCTTAGCTCATGGTCCAGTTTATTTTGATGTTTACCCAAATTTACAGATACTAATATCCTTGATGCTTTGACATTAAATGTTAAAACTCATGGTTATAATTATGCTAAAGGATCCGAGCTGATATGCATTTGCTATAGAATTTATTTTAAACCGTTATACACATTAAATCCTCACTGCAGATTGACGGATAAGGATATTAATGAAACTATTGTTATCGAAACTAATTGTAATAGATCTAATATTACTACTAGACAATCTATTAAATGGGAAGAAATATATTTTCCTGAAAACTGGACGATTACAAAGGCAATGCCCCCACAACCTATTATGCAAACCAACTTATTTGATGTTAAACAAACTCCGGAAGGAGTTGTGACTTTAAATTTTGGTGACAACCATTTCAGACCAAGAAGTATGTAGTACTTCTAGACTGACCAGATCTATTTCTAATAGGACTTTTATTTCAGCTCTAGACCATGATCTAGATATTCCTACCCCATCTAGATTCTCAACTTCTCAAATAAGAGATGATGAAGTAATAGAAACTGAAGAAGACAATTTACGACTTCATCCAGACAAAATTTTAAAAAGACAACCCAAAAGGGAGTCAGAGACTATGTCTCAAATGAGTTTTAATTTTAATGATTAATACACCTTTATTGGACTTTACTTCTGGTTCAGAAACCAGAAAAATAATTAGTAATGAATTCAATTCTCCTATATTGGAAATATTTAGAGATTGGTTTTTTGATAATTTTAATAATAGCCAACAACAAATTCTTCAAGACGAATTTTATGAATTTTGTATTTTAAAAAATGAAATCATACATTTTGTTCCTTGTTATTGTGCTACTTATTTATCTAAGTACTTATCAGTTCTTGAAAAAAATTTCAAACTTTTAAATGGTGAAGACCTCAAAGGACTTTACCCCTCTTTACAATCCTTTAACACTACAAAAAAACACAGCGGTTTGCGACGGATAGGGCCGTCACAAAATTGTCAAATCCGTCGCAAAACATCATTTACGACGGACTACCCGTCGAAAAAATCTGTCGCGTCTTGCTGTCACAAAAAATAATTTTGTGACGACTAGTTCATCACAAATACATTTGCGACGGCTCGTCCATCACAACAAGAATTATTTTGTGACGGCATGGCCGTCAAAAATTTAAAATTTGTGACGGCATGGCCATCACAATTTCAAAAATTGTGACGGCATTTGTGACAGTTTAGCCATCACACATTATGTTTTGCGACGGAACAGCCGTCACAAATGTTTTCTAGGTTGCGACGAAATATTACAGGCGGTTTTCTATCCTCCATTTGCCCAAAAATTAGAAGCCAACGTTAATGCTCAATGTCATTTCAGTGACTTTTACTCAAAATCTTATATCGACCGCATAGCGGGAAAAAGAACACCCAACAATACATCAACAAATGAGATCGACCAGCATAGAAACACACGGAAAATTTACATAACATTAAGCTAAGCTAAGTTAGTTTTAAATGCGATACGAACATAACCTAAAAATTTGACGAGTTAGGTTAACTAAGCGTATTCTAAATTAGTATTACACTAACTTAGATACTAAAAGCGATACTAAGTTATATAATAGTTCAAGTCTAACCGACTGGGTTGACCAGCCTGCTTCCAAAACCGTGCCCGTCATCAGCAAAGTCATCTCGGTGGTATTCAAGGTCGGTGGAGCACGTTACGTCTGCCGGGTACCCCATCTTCTTCCGCAAGAAATCCTTCATCCGCGTTGTTTCCTCTCGATCACGTCTTGCCTCCTCCCTGTCGTGCCTTGCCTCCTCTCCAACAACTTACCGATTTCTTTATCATCCCACCTAAAGAAGTCCATTAGAATTCATTATAACAACAAAAATATGAAAATTGCAATCCACAATAATTAAAATCAATTATATATCAGTATCTTACCAACGACCCTTATCTTACCGTGGGAGATAAATGCGCTCGTTATTATCAGTAGCACGACCCTCCAAAGAACCATCTGAGTCTGCATCGTCATGTATGGCCTCGTCCTCGTCATCACGGTCGCGTGTATGACTACCCCTGCCCTTAACCGGACCTGTCCTCCTTTAAGTTTACGAAAATCTTAGTGAGACTTGGTCCATGTATATATTCATGCTCAGAATATATAAACTCTAATAATACTCGAGTTGGAATTGAGCATGTCTACGTCTTACATTCTTTTATGAGCTGATCCAAATAATACCGATCCTAATCTAACTCTACTTGCTACTGGTTGATGATTGATGATGGCGCACACCTAAATGTATCCAAAACAAATGACTCATTTAACTAATTTAGCATGGGTAACAAGGATGTAAACATCTAATGATTTACAATACTCCATTGTACATAATGCCTTCTTCTTTAATACTACACTTCCATCACATTCTTTTCTACCATTTATAAGGCATTGACTAGGAATTACTTTACCATAAGCGAATAATTTGAAGAAGATTAAGTAGAGTAAAGATGAACATTGAAAACACTTTAGTTTATTTTATGGAGAAATAATTTAAATGAAAGGGAAAAATTGATTTAAAGTAAGAAGGGTGGTGTATGATTAACATCCACTTTTGCCTGTATTCAAAACATCTTAATTTTAAAGTAAAGATGAACGTTGAAAACATCTTGATTTTAACCGTTGTGCTTTGTATTCAAAGTTGCTCCTATATTTCAAAAAGGTTTCGCATAACACAGTTTTCCCTTTTGTTATATGCATTCATACATAACATTTGAGGTGTTATACGGACTATGGAGTATTATTTTAATCGTTATTGCGATTTTTTCCTCAACTTTTCATCGTTAGCTGCTCGAAGGTGTAATTTAGCATTAAAAAAAATAAAAAGAAAAGGCACTAGTAGTTCATTGAAGTCAACATTTACATTTGTTTGTTTATTGAAGTCAACATCTAAAAACTCTCAAGTTGTTGTCATTTAAGATAACTTCAATTATTGATATCCATCTGTAATCCCAATTGTGTAAAGTGGAATAATCATAATTATAATTAGTACAATTGGGATTTGGATACCGATACTCTATATCATCAATGCACACCAAATTAATCTCCTTAATTACACTGTATATTTACTAGCTCCATTATTACTATTACTTCTATTGATTAGTGATTAGCCATTCAAGTATGTAGTTCAGAAATCAGATGAGGGAATCAAATATCATAATATTAGAATGAGGTCTAAATTAAAGCAAAACCAAAAATGAAGAAATAAAAGCATGGAAATTAGAATGAGATTTGTTTGGTGCTGGTAGCAGGGGCCAGGGGGTTTAAGAAAGAAAGATTCCACATTTTGGGCAGAAACTAAGTGAACTTTGACATGGGATTTCCTTTAATCAATGTAGAATAAAACACCTTCTGCACATCATTTCCAACCCATTATGAAGGTTTCTTTAGATAGTTTTTCAAGGGAGTATTAGATAACAGCAAGAAGTAAGAAAAAAAACAGGCTACACAATTAAAAAAACAGGCTACATATTCCAGCAAAATAGTACAAAAACCAAATCCGACTATGGTAGAAAATGCATATACGAGCAGGGGAGAATCAATGATTTTAGATAATTATGATAGCCATTGCAAAAAGCAAAATCGACTCTTTAGACTAGTCGATTTCAGTTACTCAGTATACATATCATATACTCATACATTCAACCAAAATCATATAAAAAATTAGGGTTGATGACTGAATACCTAATTAGTGTTGAAAGAATCGGAGGTTGTCAAGGAGACGGCGACAAAGCCCGACGGAGGTGGCAGCTGTAGAGACGCAGACGACGACAAACCGGAGGTGGCAAAAATGGAGACGGAAATTCAGCAGGGGAGACGCGGGAATGAAAAGGAAAGAAAGACAGAATGCAGGACGGCCGACAAGAACGCCGGCAAGAGCGGAAAGGAAAGAAGAGGGTGAGAGTGTCATCGCAATTTTTGGAATTGGGTCGAATGAAGAGGGTTTATGAATTAGGTTGAATGAAAGGGAGGATGACCATCGCAGGTTCTTATTTTGTCTAAAAACCATAGCGACGGCCTAGCCGTCACAATTCCGTCGCTATTTATACAATTGTGACGGATTTTAGTCTAAAAGCGACGGCTTTTCCGTCGCAAATAGTATCCGTCAAAAATATTTAAATTCCGTCGATATTTTTGGAGATTGTTACGGAATTTGTTGTCCGTCAGAAGTCTTCCGTCGCTATGCTCCGTGTTTTTAGTAGTGTAAACTATATGGATGCGGCTATATAGCTCTTTCAAAAATATTTGAAAATGATGTTGCTATAATTACTACTAATCAGCTTAATAGCTTGATCCAACAGAATAATTATGCCAATCTATACTTAAAAATTCTTGGTGACCATATTGCGGATTTACATAAAAAAACTGACAAAGTCATTAATCTAATAAATAACCTTGTTCAGGATAAAATAGAAAAATTTAAACCTTCATTTTCAAGAATTCCGAATATTAAGACTAATATTCAGGATCCACTTGAAATTAAGAATTTTAAATTCAAAACAGATCAAGAAAAAGAATTGACTGAAAAATTAATCAGTACTTTGGCTGATAAAGTTGCTAGCCTCAGTATTAAGACCCTGGATGATGAGTTAAATTCAGAAAATGGTGACAATATTAATGTTATCAAAAAGAATAAATGGTTTGATAAGCCAATCAATACTCTTTATTATAACAATAGACTTTCACCAATGGATCTTCTTCATGAAGAACAAGAATATCATATTAATAACAGTTACAGTGGAACCCATATTTATGAATGGAATACAGATTGTTATTCTGAAAAACAAATTCATAATCATGTGCATAGAATGCTTATGTATTCTACTATTTGTAAGAATGCTAATAATGATGATACCACTGTTGCTAAAATGATAGTAGCAGGTTTCACTGGCCAACTAAAAGGTTGGTGGGACAATTACTTATCTGAAGAAGAGAAACTTGGTATATATAATACTGTTAAAATTGAGAATGGTGTTACTTCTCACCAAGTTGTTTATACTTTGGTTATAAATATTGTTGATCTTTTTACAGGTCAATATGCTAATAAACAAGAGTCTACTAGGACTCTATTACAAAATCAAAGATGTAAAACTTTGACTGAATTTAGGTGGTATAAAGACACATTTCTTAGTAGAGTTATGATATTACCTGAGACTAATAGTTCTCATTGGAAAGCAAAATTTATTGACGGTCTACCTCATTTATTTGCTGAAAGGGTTAGAAAAACTCTTAGAGGGGATGAAGCCTCTATTCACTATGATGATTACAATTATGGTCAACTAATAAAAGTTTGTACCCAAGAAGGTTTAAACCTTTGTAATGAGATTAAACTGAACCAACAATTAAAAAATCAGAATTTAGTTGAAAAACATCAACTAGGTGAATTTTGTGAACAATTTGGTATGGATATGACTTCTTCTCCTAAAAAGAAGAGGAATAATAATATAAACGAAAATTACCATAGATACAAGAAAATGAACTATTCTAGAAAAAATCTAGAGGGGAAATCCCAAAGAAAGTTTTATAGGCAACAGTATAAAAAGAATTACAAAAAGAAAGGTTATACCGCTTCTAAGCAAATAAGATGCTTTAAGTGCAATAAAAAGGGTCACATGACAAATAATTGCTGGACTCAAAAACAGATTAATAATTTGGAGATTGATGACGATCTTAAAGATAAGTTGTCAAAATTATTTTTAGACAACATTGATTCTAATACTGAAACTGAAGGAAGTCCAAGTAATTCTAGTAATGATAATATCAAAATCATTGATAATGATTTAGACACTTATTCCGAATCCTCCAGTTCAGAATGCACACCGTGTGGTATGGGGAAATCTTGTAAGAATCCTAATAAGGATGAATTTTATAATTTAATATCTCAATTCCAAGAGAACCATATTAATGTCCTTGATCATGATCAATGGATAGATTTGTTAAAAACAATCCAAGACCCCGAAATACGGTCTAAAGTTATTGAAAATATTCCCAGTACTTCCAAAAGTACGAATAAATACAAAAACGATGATATCGTCACTGATAAAAATCCTTATACCATGTCCGAAGTTTATAAACTTCTCCAAAATAAGAGGAAACACTCAAATCCTACTTCTTTACATGACATTTTAAAATCTGAGATAAAAGATCTAAAATTTCAAAATAAACATAATGACAAAAAAAATTCCAATTTAGAAACTATAGTTATTTTCCAAGAAGAACTTTCTAAAAATAATAACATCATTAATAATGATGATGATGCTTCTTTTCTAAAAAATTGTCAAACCATGGATAATAATCAACTCATTAATATAAGGGAGGATAAATTACCTAATGAATCTAATACGACTAATAAATTTCTTCAAACATTAGAAATTGTTACAGGCCAAAAATGGTATGTAAAAGTCTTACTTAGAATTGATGATCAATATTTTAAAGAATTTACCGCTTTAATTGATACTGGAGCTGATTTAAATGATATACAAGAAGGATTAATTCCTACCAGATATTTTGAAAAAACTACTCACACTTTATCTCAAGCAGGTGGAGATAAACTTGATATCCAGTTTAAACTTCCAAAAGCATACATTTGTGTTAATGATACTTGTATCCCCTTGAGTTTCTTACTTGTTAAAAATAAACTTTCAACTCCGATCATACCTGGAACACCCTTTATTAATAAAATTTATCCTTTTCAAAATGTAGATAAAAATAGATTAATAGCAACCTATGAAGACAAAACTATTATTTTCAATTTTATAATGAAACCTTTTGTTAAGGCTATACATGAAATGTATAACCAAATATATTTAAAAGAAAATCAATTAGGGTTTTTAAAGCACGAAGTTAATATTTTAACTATGAATGAAAAACTTAGTAATCCTAAACTTCAAACAAAGATTTCTGAAATTGAAAATCAATTTTCATTAGATATTTGTAATGACCACCCAAATGCTTTTTGAAGTAGGAAAAAACATATTGTTGACCTTCTTTATGAAGAAGGCTTTAAGGATGAAAATATTCCGACAAAGGCAAGACCTTGTCAAATGAATTCTGAATATTTGACTTTTTGCAAAAAAGAAATAAATTCTCTTATAGAGAAAAAACTTATAGGACCATCTAAATCTCCATGGTCTTGTACAACTTTTTATGTCAATAAAAATGTTGAGAAGGAACGAGATGTTCCTAGATTAGTCATTAACTATAAACCTCTAAACAAAGTTTTAAAATGGATTAGGTATCCTACACCTAATAAAAAAGATTTACTGGATCGTTTATATGATGCAATCATATTTTCTAAATTTGATTTAAAATCTGGTTATTGGCAGATTCAAATTAACCCGGCAGATAGATGTAAAACTGCTTTTAATGTTCCATTTGGTCAATATGAATGGCATGTTATGCCATTTGGATTAAAAAATGCCCCTTCGGGATTCCAAAAAATAATGAACGATATTTTTAATGACTATAGCAATTTTATTATTGTCTATATTGATGATATTCTAGTATTTTCTAAAACCATAGAAGAACATTTTAAACACCTTAACATTTTAAAAAAAATTGTAATTTCAAACGGTTTAGTTATATCCAAGCCTAAAATGAATTTATTCCAAACCAAAATTAGGTTTTTTGATTATAATATTGAAAAAGGAAAGATCATTCCTATAAATTGAAGTATTGAGTTTGGGTCAAAAGTTCCAGACGAGATTACGGATTATACTCAACTTCAAAGATTTTTAGGAAGCTTGAACTATATTTTGACCTATTATGCTGATCTAGCAAAAGATACAGCCATCCTTTATGATAGATTAAAATAGAATCCCGGTGCATGGTCTAAAGATCATACTATTGCTGTCAGAAAGATTAAAAACAAAGTAATATCTTTGCCATGTCTTATGCTAGCAAATCCGTTTTGGGGATAAAATTGTTGAAACTGATGCTTCAGACATTGGTTATGGAGGAATTCTTAAACAAGTTAATCCCACGGATAAAAAGGAATATTTGGTCAGATTCTATTCCGAAAAATGGAATTCTGCTCAATCTAATTATGTGACTGTTGCAAAAGAAGTTCTTGCAATAGTTAGATGCGTGTTAAAATTTCAAAATGATTTATATAATCAAAAATTTATAATCAGAACTGATTGCAGCTCCACAAAATTCATGTTTCAAAAAGATTTTAAGCTTGATGTTTCGAAACAAATGTTTGCCAGATGGCAAGCACATTTAGCCCCTTTTGATTTTGATATTTTTTTATAAAAAAAGGTACTGAAAATCATCTCCCAGATTTTTTAACAAGGGAGTATTATCTGTTTAAATGTTACATTTTTCAGGAATGTATCGTGGCAGTGGTCGTGGCACTTATTCCTCTAATAGAGGAAGAGGAAAATATTCTCCTAAAAAGGAAAGCAATTCAGAATCTGGGCCATGTAATATCTTAATCCAGCATGGAAGTAAAAAGCTTATAGCTAAAAATATTAATGATGAAATCATTAAGAAAAGATTTTGAAGAATTCCAACTTTGGAAACAAAAGGAACAAGATAAAATCTCTCCTTCATTTAGAAAGATAGTTAAAGAATCGATGGACGAAAAAGAAAAAATGGTTAAAAACCAAGAAGAAAGGATTATACTCATTCTCAACATGTTCGATAAAAAACGGGAAAATCAACCCTGGAGTCTATGTGAGAAATATCTCATGAAAAATAATTTTATGATGGAATCATAAAAATAGAACTTTTTATGAAAATATACTTTCATCAAATGGTTGTGAAATCAATCATTTCACGGGTAATGACGCAGAAATTTATAACTTTTCAAAAATTATTATTAGAGAGATTATTACCATTGAAGAATGGGGAATCACCCCTTTTACCACGAAATCCTTAATTAACAAAGGATCCTACAATTATTGGGATTATATCCAACCTTTCGATAAGGCTTTTCTTTACGAGAATGATAAAAGAAGTCATACTTGGTTTATAAAAATTAGAAGAGGTTATAACCGAAGTTATACCGCCATGGTTAATAAAATGGTGGCAATTTTATGGAACTTCAGAGGAAATATTGCCTCCAATATTTAGTGATCTTTATAATGAATGGAAAGAAATTATACCAAAGGCTCCGGAGGATAATATTCCTGGACTTATTCAATTGCAATTTTTTATTGAATTTTCTATTCCTTGGATATGGAAATTCAGTCCAAAAACGGTATGTAAAAGTCTTACTTAGAATTGATGATCAATATTTTAAAGAATTTACCGCTTTAATTGATACTGGAGCTGATTTAAATGTTATACAAGAAGGATTAATTCCTATCCTACCAGATATTTCGAAAAAACTACTCACACTTTATCTCAAGCAGGTGGAGATAAACTTGATATCCAGTTTAAACTTCCAAAAGCGTACATTTGTGTTAATGATATTTGTATCCCCTTGAGTTTCTTACTTGTTAAAAATAAACTTTCAACTCCGATCATACTTGGAACACACTTTATTAATAAAAATTTATTCCTCATAAATAGGGAGTTTAAGATATGGTAATCATGAATTCACTCTTAGAGGGGCATCCTCTTACAACCTAATTATTAAATAGGATTATACATGAAATGTATAGCCACATATAATATAGAGTAAGGCTCTTATGAGTCCTTCTCTATATATGAGTCCCTAAGTCCTCATCTCATCCATTGAATGAGATGAGGATGGATGGACAAGATTCAATCTATCTTTGCATTAAAAAAATAAAAATAAAATAAGATACTGCATCCTAAAATAACTCCCATAATTTTAGGAAACAATAATATCACATTCATTCATTATTCATTCATTCATTCATTACGTTCATCAAACCTAAAAAAAAAACGCTTCCAATATCACGCTCATTCATTCATTCAATTTGTGATCAACAACCCGTTACTATGGATTCAATGATCGCGACATCTTCATCAACGGTTGATAAGCAATTCGTGAAGCACAAAAAAGGTGAATTCTGATATTGCATCAATTGTATTCATGTTTTGCGTCAATTGTATTCATTTCATTCATCATATTTTCATATCAATGGTTCATTGCTCTCGTTTTAGTATAGATTCCAGATTATTATGTTTATTATTTAGGTTTTTCATAATATTCACGGATTATTGTTTAGGTTTTTTATAATCTTCATCAATTGTTATGCTTTCATTGCCATGGAAGTCATTAAGATGCTCCATTTGATTAGATTTTACGTTTATAGTATGGAAACTGTATATTATTAAAGATCTGATCATTATATGATTTTTTCGCACAAACATATATATGGAGTTATTGTAATGCACAAAATATGTTACTTTAAAATAGACCATCTGTTATTTTAATGTCTGACCCCTGTGTATAGACATCTTCTGTTAATTGAATCTCGTGTTACTTTAATGCACTTCATCTATTACTTTAGTTCTTGTCATCTGTTACTGTAATGCATTGGAGTAACAAAGGATTTAGAATAACGAGTCATCATCATTAGAATAACATACCTAATGTATTACAGTAACACGTTTGAAGCATTGGAGTAACATGTCATCGGATTTAGTTATTAATGTTTTGGTTAGAATACCGTCATATTTCAAGTTCTGATTGTTTGTTTGTCGCCACGTTTATTTGCATGGTTCTTGTTTTTGTAGTAGACGCAAAAGCACAGGAATGGTGCAGGGATGTGGGTGAGAGTTTCACTTCATACATAGAGTAGATCTTCAAAGATGTAGATGAGAAGAAGAAGAAGAATCATTGGGAAACGCCATGTAAGTCATCGTTTGACGATGAAGAAGAAGAATCAAGAGAAGAAGAAGAAGAAGATGAAGAAGAAGCACAATTCTGAGTAGGACAATATATTGTTAGAGTAACATACATTATTTGTTAGAGTAACATATTGAATAAGTTACAATAACACAGTTTATGAGTTTGATTGATTTTCCAATATCTACTTCTTAGAGTAACATCCTTTATTGGAGTAAAAATGAGTTAGAATAACACACATTATGGAATAACAGGTGTGAAACATTGGAATTATAATGGAGTTTTATAATTTTTGTTTTGGAGTATCCTTAATAGAAACATACATTATTCTTTTGGTTGATTGGAAGTCCTGTTTTTGCAAAAGACTATTATGCAACGTAACAAATTTATGAGTTAAATTAACACAGTTCATGAATTAGAGTAACACATTGTATGAGTTAGAGTAACAGCTTTTGCAAAAGACTATTATACAACGTAACAGATTTTCTGAGTTAAAGTAACACATTTCATGAATTAAAGTAACGCATTGTATGAGTTAACACATTTCATGAATTAAAGTAACGCATTGTATGAGTTAAAGTAACACATTTCATGAATTAAAGTAACGCATTGTATGAGTTAAAGTAACATAGTTTATGGGTTATGGCAATAACATAGTAACATACGTACAATTACAGTAGAAAAATGATGATTTTTTGGTGAAGATGAAAAAAACTTAATTTTGAAGAAACTTGTGTGAGAGAAAGATCAGGCACTTAAAAGATTGATAGGAGAGAGAGAAGATTTGCATTGAAATAATTAAGGAAGAGAGAGAAATGATATATTTACCAAGATTTGTTAGTTATTTCCTTATTTCACTTCAAGCAATCACAACCATCCATCTTCCACTTGATCAATGGTCCAAGATTGGACTCACGGACTCAATGTATATAGGAGGACTCACTTGATCCTTACTCTATATATACAGAATAAGGCTCTTATGAGTCCTTATATATATATGAGTCCCTAAGTCCTCATCTCATCCATTGAATGAGATGAGAATGGATGGACAAGATGCACCCTAATATTTGCATTAAAAAAAAAGAAAAAATGGAGATACTGCTTCCTAAAATAACTCTTATAATTTTAGAAAACAATAACATCACATTCATTCACTCATTCATTCATTCACATTCACGTTCATCAAAACCTAAAAAAATACTTCCAATATCACGTTCATTCATTCAAATTTGTGCTCGAAATCCTGTTACTATGAATTCAATGATCGCGATATCTTCATCAACTGTTGATAATCAATTCATCGACTATAACAATGGTGAGTTTCGTTATTGCTTTCGTGTTTTGCGTCAATTTTTATTCATCATCTTGATTAATTTGCGTCAATTTGCTTTCATGTTTTTCGTCGATTTTTATGTCGATATTGCTTTCATGGTCATTTCATTCATCATAGATTCATATCTGGTTCATTGTTCTCTTGTTAATATAAATTCCAAATTTTTATTATATTTGTTAAAATGTAGAATTTTATTCATTTGATTATTCATTTGATTATTCATAGATTCATATCAATGGTCCATTACTCTCGTGTTATTGTTTTGTTTATTCTTTAGGTTTTTCTTAAGCTTCACTGATACTTACTACTCCCTCCGTTTCATTGAAAGCTTCCACTTTTCCTTTTTCGTAAATTTCTTTGATAGCTTCCACTTTCTTTTTTGGTATAACTTTTTCCCTTTTACCTAGGTGACCCACCTACTTTACACCCTCTCTACTTTTGAATATTTTATTATTATCCTTAAAAAATGTGCCCTTTTTTAAGTGGAATCTTTCATTGAACCGGAGGGAGTATTGTTTTGTTTTCTATTGAAGCAGACACGGCGTTGAAGTAACACACGTTCTGAGTTACAGTAACACCTAATTTTAATTAGAGTAACACAAAAAGGTCTAAGCATTATATAAATTTTACGCACGAACAAATATATGGAGTTATTGTAATGCACATATTGTGTTACTTTAATATACACAATATGTTATTTTAATGGCTAACCCTGTTATTTTAATGCACATAATGTTAACTGAATCTCGTGTTACTTTAACGCACTTCATCTATTACTTTAGTTCTTTTCATCTGTTACTGTAATGCATTGGAGTTACAAAAAGGATTTAGAATACCGCCATATAAAAAAATAAAAAAAATAAAAAAGAAAGATACTGCTTCCTATAATTATGGGACGTGATTGACTTCAAAATAGGAAACAATATCAAAGAATATCGCCCTCATTCAAAGAAATATATTGTGTCATACTCTCATTTCTGATCATTATATGAATTTTTTGCACTAATCTATACCTGGTGTTATTTTAATGAACATTATCTGTTACTTTAATTCAAACTATCTGTTACTTTAATGTCTGACCTTTGTTACTTTATACATGGTGTATAAGCATCCTCTGTTAATTGAATCCAGTGTTACTTCAATGCACTTCATCTGTTACTTTAATTCTTGTCATCTGTTACTTTAATCCATATTTCAAGTTCTGATTGTTTCTTTTTCGCCACGTTTATTGGCACTGTTATTATTTTCAGTAGACGCAAAAGCACATGAATGATGTAGGGATGTGGGTGAGAGTTTCCTCCATAAATAGGGCAGATCTTCAAGGACGTGGATGAGTCAGTAACTTATATAAAATCTACGCATTGACTTGTGAATTCGATGTGAGGAGGTACACAACGAAAAGATGGCGCGGTGGTTAGATTAAATCAAAGCTTCTGACGATGATGAAGATGAAGAAGAGGACGAGGATGAAGAAGCAGAATTCTAAGTAGGATAGTATATTGTTAGAGTAACATACATTATTCGTTAGAGTAACATACATTATTCGTTAGAGTAACATATTTAATGAGTTAAAGTAACACAGATTATGAGTAACCACATATGTAATGAAGTTGATTCAGTTAGAACTCTTGTACCAATTCATTGATGTAAAATGAGTTAGAATAACACACATTATGCGTTAGAATAACACACATCATTCGTTAGAGTAACATACATAATGAGTTACAGTAACACAATTTATGAGTATAATTTGATTACCAATATCAAGTTCTTAGAGTAACAGGTGTGAAAAATTGGAATTATAATGGAGTTTTATAATTTTTGGTTTTGGAGTATCCTTAATAGAAACATACATTTTGCAACGTACTGTTTTTGTAAGACACTATTACGTAACGTAACAGATTTTATGAGTTAAAGTAACACAATTCATGAATTAGAGTAACATGGCAGTAGCGAAATGATGGATTTTTTTTGTGAAAATGAAGATGAAACGATGCATTTGTTGTGTGATAGAAAGATGCAGTTAAAAATTTGATGGGAGACACAAGATTTGCATTAAGATAATTAAGGAGGAGAGAGAAAAAAATAAAATATTTACCAAGATTTAGTTAGTTATTTCCTTAATTGACAAAACAATCTTAACCATTAATCTATCACTAATTTAAGGGTTGAGATGAGGACTCACGGACTCAAATATGATAAGTGGACTTACTTGATCCTTTCTCTATATATACATACATATATATATATATAGTTGAGATCGGGTGAGAACTGTGAGAACTATTTAGAACCGTTAGATCTTATTCACATCTAATGTCTGACATTATTCTTAAAAACATCACCTCTTCCTTTAACAAAGTAAACAAAATCTGTTTCTTTCTCTCTCTCTTCCTTCTCTTTCTTTCTCTCTTCCTTCTCATTCCCTTCATCAACAATGGCTAAAATGGCAGCAGGAAGTTGAGGCCGTGTGTAACCCGATCATAACCGCAGTGTACCAGAGGTATGGTGGGCCAGCAGGAAGTGGCAGTGAAGATGCCGATAACTCTGAGGAAGGCACGACGAGCTTTAAATGGGTTTAGACTGAACGGTTTCCGAGTATTTTGTATCGTGGGGTTTATTTATTATTGACTTGTTTATTTAGAAATCGGACTTTTGAGGTCTTTTTTTTATTTGGTTTTGCTAAACAAGATGGTGATAAATGGGATTACTCCGTAGAATATAATGGGAAGAAGTTTAGGGGAAAATTTGGATGGGAATCTCCAGAGCTCTCTGATTCCTTTCCTTGCTGAAGTTGAGTTGAAATTGAAGAAAAAAATTCAACAAAATTCACCAAAAATCAAGAAAATGCAGATGAAGCTTTGTTCATCAATGCAAATTCAGGAGATTTGTTGCCTAATCTTAATAAATTAGGGTTCCGGTGTTCATAAAATTGGGAAATTATATACAATTGAGGGTTTCTTTAAATTAGGGTTTATATTTTCGTTAAAACCATTAAATATGTCCACTTGATTCGAGATTTTTATGTAATTAGGATTCTTGTATATCAAATTAAGGGTTCTTGTTTTCTCTTAACACCTATCGTTGAATTATTCAATGCTTCATTCCCCTCTAATTATACTTCTATTAATCATCTTATTTGTTACTCTACTTTTACAATAGTAGTTGTAGTCACATTACAATTTAAAAAGGGTACGTTAAAAGTTAAAATGGGTACGCTAAAATTGAAATTGAAATTGAAAAAAGGGTACGCTAAAATTGAAATTGAAAAATGGTAAGCTAAAATTGAAAAAAGGGTACGCTAAAAGTGAAAAATGGTACGCTAAAATTTAAAAAGTATACGCTAAAATTTGAAATTGAAAAAGGGTACGCTAAAAGTGAAAAAGGGTACGGTAAAATTGAAATTGAAAAAGGGTACGTTAAAATAGAAAAAGGGTACACTAAAAGTGAAAAATGGTACGCTAAAATTTAAAAAAGGTACACTAAAATTAAATTTGAAATTGAAAAAGAGTACGCTAAAATAGAAAAAAGGGTACGCTAATAGTGAAAAAGGGTACGCTAAAATTGAAATAGGGTACACCACAATTTAAAAAGAAAATTAAATCGAGTAGGGCTAGAAGAAGAAGTGTTTGTATTTCATATAAAATCCGTACAAAAGGAAATTAAAGGACAATATTTTAGATGAACTCTTAAATCAATCAGGAAATTTGAAAAAAAAAACGATAACACACCATTGCTGAGATTATTGCAATTATATTTGCCGACGATAATACTGTTCCTAGTGTAATGAATTAATGAATTTAATTGAATAAGTTAATCATAAAATGATGAATTAAAAAAAAACTACTTAGGTTATTGGGGTTCAATACCCTATTGTGATGAATTAATGGATTGAAGAAAAGCCGATTGAAAAATTGATGGATTGAAGAATTGGATTCAATGATCGATTGAAGAATTTATGGATGAAGGATTATGGGTCGAAGAATTTTGTAGAAAGAGAAGGAGTTACGGGTTGAAGGCTGAAACAATTGTGATGAATTAATTTGATTGAAGAATTTTGAGGGATCCAACGAATGAGATTGAACACTATGATCCAATGTGTGGACATGACGTAGGTCCACCCCGACGCGGCCACGCGCGGGTTTGGGTAGGCGAATGAATCTCGTGGTGAGATTGCTCTCGGGTTCGAAATTTAAGTCAAAATGGAGTCGCCACCGAATTTTGTGGTTATTCGGAACCGTACGAGCCCACTCTATGTCGTCATGGGCTATACACAAAGTAAGCCCATTTCGATTTCAGAGTTTATTGGGCTCGTCCCTTTGCATTGCAATATCGATACCGTATAAACCGGCTTTCGTATATAGAATGACTCTCGTGCGCCAAGGGTTTCGGACATCCGGAAACCAAAGGTTCTGAGTAAGGGATGAGGGTACGTGTTGGGAAGCCCACTAAGGACACCCAACCCCGCCCGCACATGGCGGCCTCTACTAAGACATCGTTCGTGTTCGTGTGAGCGCGCTAGTAAAACGATTAAATGATATGCAAACAGCATTTTCGGGCTAAGCATATGAGTTATTGGTTAACTACGTCATTTAATGCATCTTGGTTATAGTCGAAATGATTTAGCATGCGAGGTTCATTTATAAAGCGATAAGCAAGTAAATAAATGAAACTCAAACGTAAATAACGTACAAGTTACACGGGCGGAAATACAACCCGGCCAATACGAAAATTACATAAACGATATGGAAATAGTATAATAAATAAAAGTTAGGGACGGACCCATATGTAAGCTTGACCGAGAAATGTGTAAGTGGACTAACCTCGCTTAAATATACATTGTGTTGTACATCAAACGAAGGACGGAGACATAGGGTCTAGGCGTGATGCTAGCCCGATCCTATGCCTCGATGCCTTGTCCCGACTCATCACGTCGAAAAATCGATCAAAGTCGTTAAGGTGTCGTGATGTGCATGGTTTTGAAAATGGAATAGTCACGTGATAGTCTTTACACGTGATGACTAATGTCGATAAAAGGACGAGGCTTGAAAGTGTGTGTCAAGGCCCTCGGTTTTCTGGGTTACAGGACCCACTCGGTCGTGTCATAGTCTGACTCGGTCGAGTGTGTCCTCAAAAAAGTTTCTGCCCAGTGATATGGACGCTACTCGATCGAGTGGCCTATGCACTCGGTCGAGTAACCCCTCGAAAAGGGTTCTGTCCAGTGTTATGGACGCTACTCGATCGAGTGGCCTATGTACTCGGTCGAGTAGCCCCTGTACGAGTATCAACTCGTTCATTTTTTGGGGTTGAAAACGACGGTCGGTCGAGTTAAATACAAATATCGCATGATTTGAATTTAACTCGACCTCCGGTGCTATAATCGTGTATATGTACGATTATAATACCGTTGTCGGGATTTTATGAAAACGTTTACGTTAGAAAATTTGAATTAGCAACGGAATGCCTCCCTCTACGTCACGACATCGAAACTAACCCTTTCGGGTTATGTGATGTCGGTTTTCGTGTCAACGGGTGCCGCACTAATTAAAATGGGATTGAATACGTTCAACTACGATTAGTCGCGATCACGTCACGCCCTTGAGTATATTGGGGCGGGGCTCCTCGAAAGGGCTCCACCTCCGTCGTTGCTCGTAAAGGGATTAGACGGACTTTAGGCGACAATTATAGTCAAACGCATCCGAAACCGAGATTTAAATACTAGTATGTATATATACACGGTATAATAATGTTAGATGTTAGAATACGGAATTAAAGTGTTAGTATACAAAAATGAAAGTTAGTGTTAGAATACATAAATAAAATGTTAGTATGCACGAAATTAAAGGTTAGTGTTAGTAATAATAATAATAATAATAATAATATTACATATACATATATAATCGAAAAAGAGAAAGGAGATGTCGGGATTGAATTACACCCTCAACCTACATGCTTAATGGCCTCGGAAACGAACTCGCAGTAGCGACGTGTGCGCGGGAGTGTCGAGATATGTAGGGTGAGTTAGGGTGTGTTTGGTTAGGGAGAGGATGCTCTCGGGTCTTTGACGAGTTTTGATCTCGAGTTTTGAATGTGTATGTGTTGATTGTGTATAAATGAATGTGTATGAATGTGGAAGATTGAAAGGTGGTAATGTGTAGACCAAGAATGCATGAAAAAAAGCTTGTGAAATGAATGGGGTTAAGGGGGTATTTATAGGCTTCACCCCCCGACCTAGGGTCACTCGACCGAGTGCCCTAGTGCACTCGGTCGAGTGCCTTCAGAAATGAATCTGGTCCGTTTTTTGAGGCTTCACTCGACCGAGTGGGTCAATCCACTCGATCGAGTGGATCAAGCAAATCGAGCTATTTTAGGAAGGAATTGATATTGTTGTTTGGATTGATTTTATTTGAATTTAGACTTAGCGCCAGCTTCTAGAAGATGCACTTAGGCTGGTTTTTGTGACGGGTTCGTCCTTGACCGGGTTTTGACCCGGTTGCCAAAAGACGGGATTTATTTTTGGTGTCGGTTTTGGCCCAAATTAGTCTCATTTTGCCCAGAACGACCCACTGGGCCTGGATTTGAGGTTGGTTTTGAGAGATTTGCACTCCGCTAAATGCCCACGTCGGATACTATTGATTCCGAGTCCGTATTCGAGCATATTAAGTCATGTTGACGTCCGATCATCATCGGGTGTTTTGTCGGGAACTGCTATAGACACTAGCAGGCAAAATGCGGGTGTCTACAGAGCCCCCACTCTGACTGAGGCTTGGATAAGGCGAAAGTCAGAGTAGCTACTAGGCCAATCGAGGATTACGACCTGGCAGCCTTCCGGTCGGGTCGTTTATAGTCCAGTAGACTTGCGTGAAGGGCTCGCCAGCCATAAGCAGAGGGTCATACCTGTCCTGATGATGATAGCTCCGCGGGGAGTCAGACTTGTTGCATAAGTCCTAGGCGTGCCTATATGTGGGCCCATCCCGTGCCATTTCGGGGAAAATGCCGCCTCGGGCGTTCCGCTGGGGAAATATGTGAGCTGTACGGGCTTGCTTTTGAAGCCCTGAGTCGTACCTGACCTGATGATGATGCTCCGTGGGGAGTAAAACTTGCCTTTCGGGGCGTAGGTGTACCCGTATGCCGATACATCACGCCTTGGATGTAGCATACCGGGGAAAAGTTGACTCCGTTGGGGAATTTAAATAGTTTCGCGGGGACTTGCTTCTGAAGTCTGGAGTGTACCTGTATGCTGGCACATAACAACTTGTATGTAACATATAGGCAAAACACTGACTCGTGTTGGGGAGTAAAGTAGCTGCGCGGGGACTTGCTTCTGAAGTCTTGGGTGTACCCGTATGTTGACACATGACAACTTGCATGTAGCATTTCAGGAGAAACACCGCCTTTGATGTTCCGTTGGGAAGCACTAGCTGGCACCTGAAATGTTGGATACATAGGCAGAAATAGCAGGCATAGTATATAGCAAGATAGCACATAGGAAATGCAGTTAGCATCTATAGACTGGCTTGCGCTGGGAAAATGATTTTTGCTTAGTTTTGAAATCGAAATCCTGAAAGCAACTCACGTGCTAGGAGATAGGTTTTCAAAATTGAAAGGGGTAGAAAAGAAATTTGCAGCTTAAATAGACCGAAATTTGACCTTGTCGAAAAGGATTTTCTCAAATGGCTAAGTTTTGCAAATTTTTAAAATGAGAATTTGAAGGGAGAAACATATCGACAGACTCGACTCTGGACGTGACCGGACGAGTTGACAGACACGACTTGGCATCTCGAAGGGGTTGGACTGTGACTCGGTAGGAGGGTGGGCCACCTAAGATGACAAGACTCTTAAGCTGCGCTATTCCGTAGCCTAGGCGAGTGGCAACGCAGTCGAACATCGAAATGAGAAGGATGTGCTATAGGGTTGCTGCAGTAGTCTGTAACGAGACTGTAACGACAGGACTTAGTAGTAGCCATGATGTAGTCTGGTGCTCTTTTGAATTTTTTTGGTTTTGGGGTACATTCCCAAGGTAGGTGTTGTCTAAAATCCTGACAGATTCTCGCCTTCGACTGAGCCGAGTACTAGGACACTCTATAGAAAGGAGGCTAGTTTTTGAAAGTCTTTGGATTATGTGAGTGGATGGAGAACTTCTGCCTAGGAGAAGCCTCCTGGACGACAAAGCTAACTGTTGAGAACATGACAGTGTCGTGACAGGAATGATGGTGCTTTTTTGAACTTGTGTCAATATGGGTGGTTGTGCCCTTGTTGAAAGGCTGCCTACGTATTCACGTGTAGTGAAATCAAACCAAGCCGTAGTTCAGTGGATTGAAAGATATATTATGGTGCCTAATTTATTAGGGCTTTGTGTGTAACTAGCCATAGCGATGGTGTAGGCTAGGTGCATTCCCAATGATGTCTTGATCAAAGGGCTAGAATGGTTAGGATGTTGATCCCGTGACTGTGAGCGTTCTCCGGGGTAGCCCCCAGAGGTGGTGTGAACTATTTGGGCATGTTCTATGCCGACCGCAGGTTGAGTTCCCGTGTTTGGGGTTGGTAACTGGTTTGGATGTCTTTGGATATGTGGTGCCAGGTAGAAAGTGGCTTTGATGTTTTGACATCTGGAGCTTGATTTTGTGGAGCTAAGGCTTCGAGGGTAAGGTATTGTAATGTGGTAGGAAATGGGGAAGTTGAGTAATAATGACTCGAACTTCGATCGCGGTAGGTTGATAATGTGGGATCTGATTTCCATGTCTGGCCCTAATGGTTAGGGGTATCCTATGGAGCTTGAATCCTCAAAATTCCGGGCTGTCTCTTAGCCTAGGTCTCGGGAAGGTCTTGAGGGTTGTAATGTGGGAAGGCTAGATGTGGTGTTATCTGACCAACTTAATGTTTCTCCCCTATTTGATGGTATGGGTATTGATAATTTTGAATTGACCGTACCCAGGTCAAGGAGCTTTCACTTGAGTTGACCGCTAAACGTGGTCATGGATTTTTTGAATTTTTTTGTTTTTTTTTTGGGTTGACCTCTTAGCCCCGGTCGTGGGATCCTTCACTTGAGTTGACTGTGTCCCGGTCAAGGGATTGATCGTATCTGGTCGAGGGATGTTGAGAGTTTTTTTTTGGTCATGGCCAGCTCTTTTGTATCGGCCTTTTGCTTTTTTTCTTTGGACTTCTGTTTTTTGTCCAGTTTTTTTTTCGGCTATCCCTCCCTTTGATGTTGTGGGTGGATATGGGGGTGGGCCCATCGGTTGGATTAGGCTTGTGGAGTTAAACCTTTGTAAGGTGTAAGCCTAGTTGGTGAGTGCAACTCGCGGTGGAGTACTCTACGGTAAGCATGGTGATTTGGATCTCGGTATTGTCATCATAATTCCGAGCAGGCTTAGTGGGAGCATCGTCCCGAGTTGGGTATAGAGTCACGATGCTTCTTTTTTGCTTCTGGTCAGACTAACGCCTAAGGTAGGGATTGATCAGTCTTATTGGAGGGGTGTTTATTGTGGGAAATGGGCTTGCCTTCCGTCTTGAACCCAAACTAGGAGACTACCTAGATTTGTCATAGGATTCGATACCGCTCCTGCTAAGGGTAGTTATGTGGCTTTCTATACCAGACATGGAACAGGTAAAGGAAAACACGGGCCTTAGTTCCTGCAGTCATTATAGATGTGCCTTTAATAGTCACGTGCATGTGCTCACAGTGTATGATGATGTTCATCATGTTCTCGGAAACACATAAGGGAAGCTTATATGAGAAATAGAAAAGCTGATTTTATTGAATTTTGAAAAGAGGACAGAATACAGTTGACTCTGACTCTGACTTTGAAATGAGGATGTAGGATATCCTAGACTCGGACTCAGACTTAGACTCGAATCGAATCCGGACTTTCGGATACTTGGTTGGTCGTTTCTTTTTTTGGTAAGGTCCTTGATTGGAGAAAACGACAGGTGCCACGACTCGCCTAAACTCGACTTTGCGCAAATGCAAGAGAGAAAGTCAAACTAGACACGGCCCGGGGTTACGGGTCGACAATGACTCTTGGACCGGGATACTCGAACGTTGACCTAGACGAGGTAACAACCCTGGCTTGGACTCGACGATGAGACTCAAGCTGCACGAGGGTAAGTCCGAAAATGGGGCGACCGTGTTTGACCGCGTCACGTGTTTGGACCAACCGTGGCGACCTAAACCTTTAGGAGACTCGGGTGTTCGTAGCATAGGTACGACTCGAAGAAGACATCATAAGGACGCCGGTGTATGATGAACGTAAGGTATCCCTTAAGGTGACTGTGGTCGAATGCTCGGGTGGAGGACAGCCCCCAAGTGAGACTGAAAACCCTGATTGGACTCAGATGGTGTGGCATCTAAGTGACTCAAAAGCGGGTTACGTGAGACAACACGTATAGGACCTGACACTTAGAGCAACCGTGATTGATCGCTCTGCTAAAGAGTAGCCCCCGAGTGAGATTGAAGGTTTTGTTAAGACTCGAGTGTCGGACGAGTGACCCTTAGACGTAAGGATCACGAACCTTTTGCTACAGGGCTATGCCTTGTAAAAGGTTGACTCGGCCTCGAGGAGGGCAGACGGGTAAGGGAGGAAACTTGCGATGTAGGATCGGCCTAGTTTCGACGCTAGAGACCCTTGACTTGACTCGAATAAGGGTGGCCCTGTGATTAGGGTAGACCCTTAAGTTAAAGAGTTCTAGATTTGGAATGACTCGATTAACGGATTGAAAGACGGGCGAGATTCCCTTAGGAAAGGTCGTGGGGACCGTCCTGCTAGAGGAAAAGATCGCGTGTGACTTTCTAGTTAGGACTCGAGTGTTCAGACGAACCTTCCATTTACGAGTGTATGACTCGTGTTGGTCGGTTATGCCTTTAGGAAAAGGCGGACTAGGATGGGGAAGAAACCCGTGATGTAGGATCGACGGAGTTTCGACGCTAAAGACCTTCGACGTATTACGAAAAGACCCGACACACGGATTACGGTAGGTCCTATAATAAGGAAGGTTTTTGAAAAATGATTGAATTTTGAAAATTGAGAGAACGGTCCTGAAATTGGTAGTGGGCCAATAGGATCGGGCATTTTGAAAGGTTAGAATGGTTGCGAGTAATTTCGCGTTTTGAAAATTGAGGAGGCGATCCCGTCTTTTGAAATTGGCAGCATGCCGACAGGGCCGAGTTTTTTTTTGATAAGTTGAATATTTGGAATTTTGAAAATTTGAATATCGAAAAATAAATTTCCGAAAATTTGAAAATCGAAAAAAAGATCCCGAAGATTTGAAAATCGAAAACGGCATCTCGGAGATTTGAAAATCGAGAATGGAACCTCGAAGACTTGAAAATCGAGGTGGAATTTTGAAGATTTGAAAATTGAAGTTGAATTTTGAAAATTCGAAAGTCGAAAGGGAATCGAAAATTCGAAATTTGAAATGGGAAGCATGCCGGCTAAAAATAGGCTATTTTGAGTCAAATCGTAAGTCTAAATTTCGGCAGCATTCCGAGTTTTTGAAATTAGATATTTTGAAAAGACGGGTCCCGAAACGGACAGTATTTCGGGTTTTTCAAAATTTGGTATTTTTGGAAAGATGCATTTTTTGAAATGACGGTTTTTGAAAAATGACACGGAAACCAAGTAGCACGTAGTCAAACAAGCATTATAACGACGCTTATGTATGCTTTACACTAAGTCTCGGTCGGTCAAAATAGGGTCTATACCAACAACGATGGCTTTCTCGTGTGAAGGACGGACTCCCTAAGCCGAGTTGGTCTTAGGACATGCCGCGAAACCGAGACGAGTTCCACCATCGATGTCTTTAGCGCACCCATGTAGGAATGCACCGTGGTATAGTGGGACGTCGGTCACAAGTAACCGGCCCGGGCAAAATTTGGGTTATGCATGAATCACTAAACTAATGCGTGCATACTAATATACGAACGATTTCTCTTCGAGTCTCACCCTAGGAACCCCGATGACATGTGGTACATCAGGTATCCCCAGCGGAGTCGCCAAATTGTGGACATGACGTAGGTCCACCCCGACGCGGCCACGCGCGGGTTTGGGTAGGCGAATGAATCTCGTGGTGAGATTGCTCTCGGGTTCGAAATTTAAGTCAAAATGGAGTCGCCACCGAATTTTGTGGTTATTCGGAACCGTACGAGCCCACTCTATGTCGTCATGGGCTATACACAAAGTAAGCCCATTTCGATTTCAGAGTTTATTGGGCTCGTCCCTTTGCATTGCAATATCGATACCGTATAAACCGGCTTTCGTATATAGAATGACTCTCGTGCGCCAAGGGTTTCGGACATCCGGAAACCAAAGGTTCTGAGTAAGGGGTGAGGGTACGTGTTGGGAAGCCCACTAAGGACACCCAACCCCGCCCGCACATGGCGGCCTCTACTAAGACATCGTTCGTGTTCGTGTGAGCGCGCTAGTAAAACGATTAAATGATATGCAAACAGCATTTTCGGGCTAAGCATATGAGTTATTGGTTAACTACGTCATTTAATGCATCTTGGTTATAGTCGAAATGATTTAGCATGCGAGGTTCATTTATAAAGCGATAAGCAAGTAAATAAATGAAACTCAAACGTAAATAACGTACAAGTTACACGGGCGGAAATACAACCCGGCCAATACGAAAATTACATAAACGATATGGAAATAGTATAATAAATAAAAGTTAGGGACGGACCCATATGTAAGCTTGACCGAGAAATGTGTAAGTGGACTAACCTCGCTTAAATATACATTGTGTTGTACATCAAACGAAGGACGGAGACATAGGGTCTAGGCGTGATGCTAGCCCGATCCTATGCCTCGATGCCTTGTCCCGACTCATCACGTCGAAAAATCGATCAAAGTCGTTAAGGTGTCGTGATGTGCATGGTTTTGAAAATGGAATAGTCACGTGATAGTCTTTACACGTGATGACTAATGTCGATAAAAGGACGAGGCTTGAAAGTGTGTGTCAAGGCCCTCGGTTTTCTGGGTTACAGGACCCACTCGGTCGAGTCATAGTCTGACTCGGTCGAGTGTGTCCTCAAAAAAGTTTCTGCCCAGTGATATGGACGCTACTCGATCGAGTGGCCTATGCACTCGGTCGAGTAACCCCTCGAAAAGGGTTCTGTCCAGTGTTATGGACGCTACTCGATCGAGTGGCCTATGTACTCGGTCGAGTAGCCCCTGTACGAGTATCAACTCGTTCATTTTTTGGGGTTGAAAACGACGGTCGGTCGATTTAAATACAAATATCGCATGATTTGAATTTAACTCGACCTCCGGTGCTATAATCGTGTATATGTACGATTATAATACCGTTGTCGGGATTTTATGAAAACGTTTACGTTAGAAAATTTGAATTAGCAACGGAATGCCTCCCTCTACGTCACGACATCGAAACTAACCCTTTCGGGTTATGTGATGTCGGTTTTCGTGTCAACGGGTGCCGCACTAATTAAAATGGGATTGAATACGTTCAACTACGATTAGTCGCGATCACGTCACGCCCTTGAGTATATTGGGGCGGGGCTCCTCGAAAGGGCTCCACCTCCGTCGTTGCTCGTAAAGGGATTAGACGGACTTTAGGCGACAATTATAGTCAAACGCATCCGAAACCGAGATTTAAATACTAGTATGTATATATACACGGTATAATAATGTTAGATGTTAGAATACGGAATTAAAGTGTTAGTATACAAAAATGAAAGTTAGTGTTAGAATACATAAATAAAATGTTAGTATGCACGAAATTAAAGGTTAGTGTTAGTAATAATAATAATAATAATAATAATAATATTACATATACATATATAATCGAAAAAGAGAAAGGAGATGTCGGGATTGAATTACACCCTCAACCTACATGCTTAATGGCCTCGGAAACGAACTCGCAGTAGCGACGTGTGCGCGGGAGTGTCGAGATATGTAGGGTGAGTTAGGGTGTGTTTGGTTAGGGAGAGGATGCTCTCGGGTCTTTGACGAGTTTTGATCTCGAGTTTTGAATGTGTATGTGTTGATTGTGTATAAATGAATGTGTATGAATGTGGAAGATTGAAAGGTGGTAATGTGTATACCAAGAATGCATGAAAAAAAGCTTGTGAAATGAATGGGGTTAAGGGGGTATTTATAGGCTTCACCCCCCGACCTAGGGTCACTCGACCGAGTGCCCTAGTGCACTCGGTCGAGTGCCTTCAGAAATGAATCTGGTCCGTTTTTTGAGGCTTCACTCGACCGAGTGGGTCAATCCACTCGATCGAGTGGATCAAGCAAATCGAGCTATTTTAGGAAGGAATTGATATTGTTGTTTGGATTGATTTTATTTGAATTTAGACTTGGCGCCAGCTTCTAGAAGATGCACTTAGGCTGGTTTTTGTGACGGGTTCGTCCTTGACCGGGTTTTGACCCGGTCGCCAAAAGACGGGATTTATTTTTGGTGTCGGTTTTGGCCCAAATTAGTCTCATTTTGCCCGGAACGACCCACTGGGCCTGGATTTGAGGTCGGTTTTGAGAGATTTGCACTCCGCTAAATGCCCACGTCGGATACTATTGATTCCGAGTCCGTATTCGAGCATATTAAGTCATGTTGACGTCCGATCATCATCGGGTGTTTTGTCGGGAACTGCTATAGACACTAGCAGGCAAAATGCGGGTGTCTACACAATGGCTCATATTATAGTTCTCACAGTTCTCATTGAAAGGGTGGTTCTCATATGAACATATATATATATATATATATATATATATATGGGTTCAGGAGAGTGTGAAGTTAGGTTTGTGTCCACTGATCATGGGCTAAATGGATGGCTTAGATGGACGGTGTGTTGTATTAAAAAAAAAGGCAAGTTCAATCACTCACAGCCTGACAACAGCAGTAGCAGCGTAGCAGGGGCAGCAGAAACTTTGCCCTCTCTCACACTATCAATCACACCCACCTCTCTCTCAACCCAATTCAAATTAATTCATTTCTATCACCAATTTTTTTCGAAATTACTTTTTCCTAACGCAACTTTATTCAATCCTAACGTATTTTTCTTAAGATTTCCAAATTTACCCTTCTCATAATTCACAGTCCTTCCAACCCAGAACAACTTTTCTCTCATTTGCATACAACTATTCAAACCACAATTACAAATCAATTATGAGTACTAATTCAATTAGTGATGAAGTAATCACCGTTTTTCCTAAATTACTTGATTGGTTACGGTAATTATTTTTTCTAATTACTCTTTAATTGAAATTGAAAGATTAAATTAGGGTTTTGTTACTTTTTTCTTCTAATTATTGTTTAATTGAAATTGGTGGAGTAAATTAAGGGATCGATCATTAGCCCTAATTCAATTAATGATAAACTAATTGTAGTTTTCCCTAAATCAATTTTATGGTTACATTAATTATTTTGTCTAATCAAAATTTAATTGAAATTGAAGGATTAAATTAAGGTTTAGTTACATTTTTTTCTAATTATTGTTTACTTGTAATTGGTGAAATAAATTAGGGTTTAGGGAACAAATTAGAGGGTGGTGGCGGTGGTGGTGATGGGCGGTGGGTTGGGTGGTCGGATTCGATTAGGTCAAATTTGAGATTTTTTTTGAGAGAAAATGAACTCACTTTTGAGAGCGTTGGGAAATGACGGGGGCAAATAGGTAAAATGTTGTTAGGATTGAGTAAACGCTCGTTAGGAAAAAGCACGACCCATTTTTTCTACTCATCAAACCACTCACTTTCTATATGCTTCATAATTTCAATATTTTGTCTTCATAAATTTTAACCCCAAAATTTTCAACTTTCATTCTTCTTCATCTTCATGTTCAACATCTTTATTTTCAAGCTTTATTCATCCCACAAAAAAAACTTCATCTTCAAGCTTCATTCATCCAACAAAAAAGAAGAATTTTTTTATCTTCAAGGTTCGTTCATCCGAAAAAAGAGAACAACTTCATCTTCCAACTTAATTCATCCCAACAAAAAAACATTCTAATTAATATGTTATGGTTGGAAATATTATTTTCTGCAAAAACATTCTAATTTAAAAAAAGAACAACTCATTTAGTGCGTAATGTTCTTGCAGAATTGCAAGGTCACACACTTTCAGTTGTATAGTCACACTCATTATGCTGTATAGTCACACTCATTATGTTGTAGAATCACGCAGCTGTACACTCATTATAGTCACATATTCAGTTGTATAGTCATACTCATTATGTTGTATAGTCACACTCGCTATGTTGTAGAATCACGCAGCTGTAGAATACCTTAGGATTAGGGTATCATTCGTTGAATCATCTTCATCTTCATGCTTGTTTTATTTTTCATACCTTCTTTTTTTTGGTATTTATAAAATTATTCATCTTCATTATTTAAAAAAATGAAGGTTGAATATGGATGAATGGACGACTGTGACTTTCCTCAGTAACAACATTCTAAAAAAATGAAAGTATTAATCACATACAAAATTAAATAAACATTCATTAAATATTCAACCTCCATTCATGTTGGTTTCTTTTATAGTTGATTTCATGTTTGTAAGACGCATTTAAAAATTCGGAAAATTACTGAAACGTTCTACTCTCCTATCACAAATATTACAACAGGTGATTGCTAGACGTAAAATGAGCGACTTCGATTCATCCAACAAAAAAAGAAGAATTTCTTCATCTTCAAGATTCGTTCATCCAAAAAAAATCTTCCAACTTCATTATCCAACAAAAAAACATTCTAATTAATATATGTTCTAGTTAGAAATATTATTTTGATTGACTATAAAAACATTTTAATTAAAAAAAATAACAACTCATTTTGTGCGTAATGTTCTTGCAAAATTGCAAGGTCACACACTTTCAGTTGTATAGTCACACTCTTTATGCTGTATAGTCACACTCATTATGTTGACGTTCGACATTACGCACAAAATGAGTGTGATTCTACTGCATGGCAGTGTGACTATACAAAATGAAAAACCAAATTTTGTCCCGGTTATACAATATTAGGAGTGTGAGTGTGTGACTATACAACTTAGCTAGTGTGACTATACAACAAGACGAATGTGACTATACAAATACGACCACTTTTGGCTACAAACCAATGGGTGCACAGCTGCGTGGTTTTAAAGATGGAAGGATAAGTGATTTTGCTATAGACCTCACGTGATTAATTATGAAACTAGAAAATAGCGATGGAAATATATTTACATTAGACAAAGATCATCCTTTACATATAGTAAGTCAAATGTAAAAATATTCTAACCAACCAAACATCCTTTACATATAGCACGTCTATCCTAAAGCAAACATTTTATCTCACATAAACATACAAGAGCTTAACGATGGTCTCCGGTACGTGCGCAACAATACGTTGTCCAATTACGTGGTCGGCCGCTGTATCTTCCACGACCTTCTTCTTTCCACCGTCCCTTTTACCAACATTCTTCTTTCCACCAACCATTTCGCTGCGACAAAACACACAATCAATCTAAATCACACAATAAATATGCTATACAACTGAATATGTGACTACAATGATTGTACAGCTGTGTGATTGTAAAGCATAATGAATGTGACTATACAACTTTAACTGTTACTATACAACATAAACATTGTGATCCTACAACATAATGATTGTGATCCTACAACATAACGAGTATGACTATACAACTTCAACTGTGTGATTATACAACTAAATTATACTTATTTATACTTCAATCATCATTAGCAAAGATGATTACACACACTAATCCCTGCAAGTATTTGTGTGATTCTACAATATAATGAGTGTGACTATACAACATCAACTGTTTGACTATACAACCTAAAGTCTGTGACTACAAAACTGAAACCGTAAAATGGAAAATAAAAGTCATACAGTTAATTATACTTCAATCGTCATTAGCAAAGTCACATTCATAATTAGAAAGATGATTATACATACGAATCAGAGCAAATTATTTAAACATTCATTAAGTATTCAACCTTCATTCATCCATATTCAACCTTCATTTTTTTTGGATAATGAAGATGAATAATTTTATAAATACAAAAAAAAGGTATGAAAAATAAAACAAGCATGAAGATGAAGATGATTCAACAAATGATACCTTAATCCCAAGGTATTCTACAGCTGCGTGATTCTACAACATAGCGAGTTTGACTATACAGCATAATGAGTATGACTATACAACTAAATATGTGACTACAATGAGTGTACAGCTGCGTGATTCTACAACATAATGAGTGTGACTATACAGCATAATGAGTGTGACTTTTGCAATTCTGCAAGAACATTACGCATAAAATGACTTTTTCATCTTCATCTTCATCTTCACCTTCATCTTCAAGCTCCATTCATCCCACAAAAAAAGAACAACTTCATCTTCAAACTTCATCTTAAAGATGAAGTTTTTTTTTGAATAATGAAGATGAATAATTTTATAAATACCAAAAAAAAGAAGGTATGAAAAATAAAAAGAAGCTTGAAGAAGATGAAGATGATCGAAGATGAAGATGATCGAAGATGAAGATGAAGATGAAGAAGAAGCTAAAAAAAATGAAGATGATCAAAGTTTATGCATAAACATACCTTGGTATAATTTGTTAACAAACCATCTCAACCAAAACCTTAAGGCGATGGTTGAAGGCCGTTTATATTCTATTACACCCCCTCACTCGAATGCCCTTTGGGCTTGAAGAGTGGTTAGTGCACACCGGCTCCCCCGTACCGTGTGCTGAGATTCCACTTGAAGTTCGCGATATTGGGGGCTGCCAGGGTTCGAACTCGTGACCTCTGGATCTGATACCGTGTTAACAAACCATCTCAACCAAAACCTTAAGGCGATGGTTGAAGGCCGTTTATATTCTATTATATTTATCCATCATGTTGTGTTAAAAACGGAGTATGATCGGAGTTGTTGACGGAGTATGGTCGAAGTTATTAATGGAGCTTATTTGATGGGGTTTTGTTAGAGAGAGATGAATTGAATTAGGGAAATGAATTGAAAAGGAGATGGGAAGGGTAATAGGCGGGAGAGAGAGTAGAGGAGGGAAGTAATGAAGTGATTAGTGATGGTTGACGGCTGATGGCTGATGGCTGCAGCATGTGAGTCCCTTCTTTATTTTATTTTTTTATATAATTGAACCCCATCCATCCACCATCCATATTAGGATGAATGGATGGTTGAGATCAACACTAAGAAACTCTCCAAGAGTTGCTAACTCACTTGAACCCACCTCTCTCTCTCTCTCTCTATCTCTCTCTCTCTATCTCTCTCTCTCTCTCTCTCTCTCTATATATATATATATATATATATATATATATATTATTCATATGTCTGTTATGTCGTAAGTTGTAATCCCGAGCAGTTTTTGTGGCGTGGATTGTCAATGCTTAAAGTTCAGTGCTGCGTTTGCTTCGCAATTTGAAAGCCTGCATTTTATGTCTTGAATGTAGGAGATTCATATTGTTAAAACCTATGAATATTATGCTACCCAAGACGATTGGAGAAGTATATGTAACATGAATATCTCAGTTAAAGAACATGCCGGCTGTGATGAGAACTTCCAGATGGAAGCTTTTGTTTTAGCAGTTTGATACCAAGATCAGGAAATCTGAACATGGTGTCCTATGAATATTGCATGGTCTTCATAGTATACTTCTGTTATGTGATTGTGGTCATATCAATACCATTTCAAGCTCAATATTCGCTCATATTTCAGGTTCAGCTATGTCGGGAGAAGAAATCAGGGAATGTTTATGCCATGAAAAAATTGAAGAAATCTGAAATGCTTAGCAGAGGACAGGTAAAGTTCTTTATCGTAGTGATTTAAAACCATGTTATTTTGATACAATCCACGTCTCATGATTGTCTCGGAATGCAACATGTCATTAAAATGTGATTTCTCCTTTTGAATTGTCTTTGAGCTGCACCTATATGTGTACAAAACCACCTCTGCAACCCTATTTCTAACAGAAATTATGTTATAATTTTAGTTTATGTTGACTGCAACTCCTTCAAACTATACCATTTGAGTAATCAGCTAATCTCATTTTCTCAATGATTTACTGTATCTATAATCTTATAAATGCATGAAGTTTGGAACCCCCCCACTATTCCCTTTTGAACAGTAACCTTCCTGTGCTTCTCACGTGCTGCTCTGCTGCCCTCTTCCCCGCTTCTTCATCCGCTGCTTCTTCATTCGCTGCTGATCCTTCGGTTCTTCCTCCCTCCTTCGTCCCTCTTCCTGCGTTCCTTCTCTGGCGGGTCTTCTTCCTCCCTTCTCTCCTGCGTTCGTCTTCTGCGTTGCTTTTGATTCTCGGTGGGTTTGCTTCCTTTTTAATCAGTTTAGGGGTTCTTTTGTTTGGGTTCTGTGCTTCCCGATTGTTGCCCCTCTCGGCTCTTCCTCCTTCCTTCTTTCCTCTTCCTGCGTTCCTTTTCTGGCGGATCTTCTTCCTCCCTTCTCTCCTGCATTCCTCTTTTGCGTTGCTTTTGATTCCTGGTGAGTCCACTTCCTTTGTAATCAGTTTAGGGGTTATTTTGTTTGGGTTTTGTTGTTCTCGATTGTTGCCCCTCTCCGACCTCTGCATTGTCTTGGGGGGGGGGGTATGCGCCTTAGGTTGTTTGTTGTCTTCCGTGTTTCTCGATTTGTTGTTTCGGTTTGGTTGTCTGAGCCTGACTTTTCGGGTGATGCGTTCAATTTTTGGGCAGTTTGTGGGTGTGTTGCTATGGGTTATGTGAGTTTGCATCTAGGGTTTTCAGTTCTGGGGTCTGGTTTGGCTTCCAGGTATCATTTTTTATTTGTTTGCTTCGATTGTAGCTTTCGGGTGCAGGTCTGGGTCGCTCCCAATTCTTTTGGTGTCGTGGCGTCGCGTTTCGGAACTGAATTTTCAGTAGCTGTGAATGTATAGGGGTGAGTGCAGCTTTGGTTTTCGGTTTTCATCGAATGGTTATAACCTATGTTTCGTTTTCCAATTGTTTGGGTGTCGTAGCGTCGCGTTTCGGAACGGTATGTGTCAGTGGTTGTCAGTGTCTGGGGATGAATGCGACTTTGGTATCCGGTTTCCGTAGGTTTAGTATACGTCTGGACCATACCCATCTGTTTTGATGTCGTAGCGTCGCGTTTCGGAACTGGCTCGTAAGTGGGTTTTAGTGTCTGATGGCGATTGCAGCTTCCGTTTTTGGTTTTGGTTTGTTGGTTATAGGCCTGGACCGTTCTCATTGTATTTTGTCTAGGGGCGGCTGTAGCTGTGTTTTCCAATTGTTTTGGGTGTCGCAGCATCGCGTTCCGGAATGGACTTTATCAGTGGTTGTCGGCGCCTTGGTGCGACTGCGACTTTGTTTTTCGGTTTTCGTATGTTTATTATACGTCTGGACCATGCCCATCTGTTTCTAGGGTTTTCAGTTCTGGGGTCTGGTTTGGCTTCCAGGTATCATTTATGCTTTGTTTGCTTCGATTGTAGCTTTCGAGTACAGGTCTGGGCCGTTCCCAATTCTTTTGGTGTCGTAGCGTCGCGTTTAAGAACGAAATTTTCAGTAGCTGTGAATGTATAGGGGTGATTGCAGCTTTAGTTTTCGGTTTTTATCAAATGGTTATAACCTATCGTTCATTTTCCAATTGTTTTGGGTGTCGTAGCGTCGCGTTTCGGAACGGACTTTATCAGTGGTTGTCAGTGTCTGAGGACGACTTCGACTTTGGTATCCGGTTTCCGTAGGTTTAGTATACGTCTTGACCATACCCATCTGTTTTGATGTCGTAGCGTCGGGTTTCGGAACTGGCTCTTAAGTGGGTTTAAGTGTCTGATGATGATTGCAACTTTCGTTTTTGGTTTTGGTTTGTTGGTTATAGGCCTGGACCGTTCTCATTGTATTTCGTCTATGGGCGGCTGTTGCTGCGTTTTCCAATTGCTTTGGGTGTCGCAGCATCGCGTTGCGGAACGGACTTTATCAGTTGTTGTCACTGCCTGGGTGCGACTGTGACTTTGGTTTTCGGTTTCCGTATGTTTATTGTATGTCTGGACCATACCCATCTGTTTTTGTGTCGTAGCGTCGCGTTTCGAAACTGGCTCTTAGGTGGATTTGAGTGTCTGTTGGCGATTGCAACTTTGGTTTTTGGTTTTGGTTTACTGGTTATAGGCCTGGACCGTTCTCATTTTAGTTCGCCTATAAGCGACTGTAGCTGCGCTACCTCAAGAAGAAGGTTCTGATCTCGGTTTTCTTTGATTGGTTATAGGTCTGGACTGTCTCCAATTATTTTGGTGTCGTGGCGTCGCGTCTCGGATCTGACTTCTTCAGTGCTTTGGGATGTCAAGCGGCGAGTATTGCACCATTAGTGTGTCTGGGGGCGATCGTAGCGACGACGCCACAGAGGTGGGAACAACTCGGTTTTCGTTGGTTGGTTATGTGTCTGTACTGTTTCAAAATATTTTGGTGTCGTAGCGTCGCGTTTCGGAACTAACCTTTTTGGTTGTTTGGGATGTATAGGGGCGATTGTTGCAGCACTTGCTTTCAGTTTTTGTAGATTGGTCATACAAAAGGGTTTGTTTAAATTTGTTTCGTGTGTTGTTTCGTCGCGATTCAGACCGGACTTTATCACTTATCAGTGGCTGTGAACGCCTCGGGGCGTCTGCAACTTTCGATTTCGGTTTTCGTGGATTGGTTGTAGTTCTGTATCGTAAAGTGATCATTTTGGTGTCGTAGCGTTGAGTTTTGGAACAGACCTTCTTCAATTGATTGGAATGTCTAGGGGCGACTGCATCACTGGTTTTGGTCTTTTGTAAGTTGGTTACTATCAATGGCTCGTCTTGGTTTGATTTGGGCGTCGTACCGTCGTGACTCAGGACGACATTTATCGGTGGTGTTGAACATATTGGGCCGACGTCAACATGTGCCTTCGGTCTTTGTGCTTTGGTTATATGCCTGGACCATTTCCACATGTCCTCGGGTCGTATCGTTTTGTTTCGCGAAAGGGGTAACCAGTGTGTTTGGATGTCTAGAGGTGGTTCCAACATTGATTTTTGCCCTGTGTACTCTCTTTTTGGCCCGACCTGGGTATTGTGGCCACATGACTTATCTTTGGATCTTGGCATAGTCGTGTCGTCTTGTTGGTGGAGTGGTAGTCTATTTGAGTTGACTGGTTATTTGGTAGGCTGATGCGTTTCTTTCTTTGTTTTCTGTTTTTGTAGTCTGCTGCTGCGCTGACACGTGATGGAAGGTGCTCACGATTTTGGAACCTGTGTAGCTGGGAATGCCTGTGTGGCTCGTGTTCCCGATACCGGTGCTTGTGCTGCTGAATATGTGTATCCTGCTAGGTGTATTGTTGATGACATGTCATATCACATACAGCACACGCGCTTGGCGACGAGGCTCCACGTGATACTGAAGGACAGGCTTAGGAAGCTAGGCTATCCAATAGTGTATTTGGGCCCTGTACTTAGGCGGCAAGGTGTTGCTTTCAACAGAGCTATATTCTTAGAGCTTGGCGAAGGTCTGGACAACTTCTGCCATGCTTTTAGGCTTGAAAATCTCTTCCGAGAACATGGCTACGGGAAGGAGCATATCTCTGAACAGACCGATAGTTTTGGTGGCATTCGTTTGTGGACTGCAACGCGGGAGGACAGTGAGTGCTTACCAGGACAAATGCAGTTCCAGTTCTTACCGGACGCCATTAGAGCGGCTACAAATTCTGAGGCGTGCCATGACAATGATAATGAGTTTGAGATTTTGTTGGATGCACTGCTAACCCTGTATCCGTGACTATTTATGTGGTGTGCTGACGTATGCTTTCTGTCTTTACCTTTGGGCAAAGACTTCATTGCCTAGTAGGTTGTGTAATAAGGACCAATATATGTTTAAAGAAGAAACTCAATTTGTTCTGTTAATCTTGAACATTCTGTAAACCATCAACCATGTACATCGCTTTTGCTTGATTTGCCAGTGTACTTTATATGGTCTGTTTCGGTTTGCTTTGGAAAACGCTTGTTGATCTGTTCTTTCACCATAAGAAAGAGACACTTGTTATGCATAGACGAGTTACTTGGGTGTCTTAGTCTGACAATTGACAAGTAAACAATTCTATTAGGATCTGTAGAATGTACGGAGTATTTTTCTTAAACTGATTCTAATTAACTTCGTGTTGGATTATCTGGTTTCACCCTTAACATTCTATTGTGTTTAGGTGGAGCACGTCAGAGCTGAAAGGAACTTGCTCGCTGAAGTTGACAGTCACTGCATAGTAAAATTATATTACTCATTTCAAGATGATGAATATCTGTATCTAATTATGGAATATCTCCCTGGTGGTGACATGATGACACTTCTGAAGAGAGAAGACATATTTATTAGACAAGTATGCTTGAATGAGTGAATATTATTAATAAAGAATCAAGTATAAATACAAGTAATGAACATGAGGCTAACACATACATAAGCCGTAACCTAGTATCTAAAGGATTATACAATTACCTAAATACTAGAGATATCATATCTACAATTAAGGAGAATATCCTAAGAATATCCTAAGAATATGAGAATATACTATTGAGAATATACTATGAAGTTATCCTGTATCTTTATCCTTAACACGCTCCCTCAAGGAGGACGTTCCAAGGGAAAGTCCGATCTTGCGTATGAGAGGCTCGAAGTCCGGCCGCGGAAGGGGCTTTGTAAGAGGATCGGCGAGTTGGTCGGACGAGGAAATGTGCTGAACGCGGAGGCATATTGTTAACGTGATCACGAACAAAGTAGAAAGCAAGTGCAACGTGCTTCATTTTTGAGTGGAAGACTAGATTTGCGGCAAAGGTTGTAGCACCAAGATTGTCGCTAAAAATAACAGGAGGAGAAGAAACGGTGAACCGAAGCTCGGACAAAAGTGACTGGAGCCACATTAGTTCCATCGTAGTAGTAGCAACGGCCCGAAACTCGGCTTCAGTGGTGGAGAGAGCAACTGCTTGTTGCTTACGGGAGGACCAAGAAATTGGATTCCGTCCTAAGTAAATAATGAAACCAGTTGTAGATACATAGGATTTTCTGTCACCTGCCCAATCAGAGTCACAAAAAGCGTGAAGCGATAACGGAGAACTGCGAAACAAATTGATACCAACCTGGAGAGTGCCTTTAAGCTACCGAAGTAGTCATTTGAGAGCCAACCAATGACACTCCTGGGGATCCTGCATAAATTGGGCCAATCGATTGACACTAAAAGCAATATCGGGGCGGGTAAGAGATAGATATTGGAGACTGCCAATTAAGGCACGATAGGTGGTGGGTTGGGGTATAGGCGAGCCAGTAGAATGAAGGAGAGGGGGATAGGGGGCCATAGGAGTAGTGGCGGGCTTACAATCAAGCATGGCAGATCGTGTAAGAATGTCATGTATGTATTTGGTTTGGGTGAGTTGAAGACCAGTGGATGTAGGAGTGACCTCAACACCTAAGAAATATGATGGGAAACCGAGATCCTTTAATGAGAAACGACTCGAAAAAGCGGTAAGAAAGGTGGAGATGGCCGAGGATGGAGGGCCAGTAACTATGATATCATCAACGTAAACTAGAAGGTAAATAGTTGTTGATTTATTGTGAAGTAAAAAAAGAGATGGGTCGGACTGAGACTGAGAGAAACCATAAGACACAAGATAATTATGTAGTTCGGTATACCAAGCCCGTGGAGCCTGTTTGAGACCGTAAATAGCACGGGTCAGTCGACACACATGATTTGGGGAGTCAGGGTTAACGAAACCGGGGGGTTGCGTCATATAGACAGTTTCAGTAAGCGTACCTTGGAGAATCGCATTGTTGATGTCAAGTTGTCGAAGGGACCAACCACGACCAAGAGCAAGAGCGAGGATCAGACGAACTGTGACGGGCTTGACAACTAGGCTAAAGGTTTCCGAGTAGTCGACTCCCGGTCGTTGGTGAAATCCTTTGGCAACAAGTCTAGCTTTATATTTATTAATAGTGTTATCTGAATTATATTTAATCCGAAAGACCCAACGACAACCAATGACATTATAGGAGGAGTTAGGAGGGACGAAAGACCAAGTATTATTGGCTAGAAGAGCCGAATACTCCGCATTCATGGCCGATAGCCATTGCGGATCAGCTAAGGCAGCCTTTAGGGTGATAGGAGCGGAAGTAGCAGTGGAAACGTGGGCTAAGGCAGCATACTTGGGATTGGGGACACGGATTTTATTCATGAGCCGTGTCGTGGGTCTAGTGGGCTTGGGCTGAGAGGCAGCTGTGGGAATAGCCGATTCAGCAGGAGAGGAAAGGGGGTCCGGGTTCGAAGGAGGTGGGAGGGGCTCGCGAGCCCTTCGTGTATAGACACGAAGTGGTGTCGTGGGGACAGCAGGTGACGGGGAGGGGGTGTCGACGGGTATAGTGGCCGACGGGGGTGGCGGCGTGGGTTTCGTGGGTGTGAGGACAGTGAGGGAGCCGGTACACCACTCGGTGAGTGGAGGTGGCGAGGGCTCGGTGGTGGAGGGGAATAGAAAGTGATCCTCAACAAATTGAACGTGACGCGATGTGTATATACGTTTGGTAGTGAGGTCAAGACAGTGATACGCACTTTGGGTGGAGGAGTAGCCTATGAAAATACATGGCTTAGATTTAGGGTCAAGTTTGTGCTTAGTGTATGGTCGAAGCCATGGGTAGCATAAGCACCCAAAGCTACGTAGCTTAGTGTAATTTGGACTATGTCCAAAGAGTTTGAGAAAGGGTGACGAGTTGTTAAGATTACGAGTGGGCATGCGGTTAATGAGATAAACCGCAGTAGTGAAGGCATAAGACCAATAGGTGGTGGGCATATTGGCATGTGTGAGAAGCGCAAGGCCGGTCTCGACAATGTGACGGTGACGTCGTTCGGCGAGACCATTGTGTTCAGGTGTATGGGGAGGGGAAGTGAGATGAGTAATACCATTATTAGTTATAGATGGGGTGAGTTTAAGATATTCACCTCCATTGTCAGAAAAAATTTGAATAATTTCAAGGTTAAAAAATTTTTCAACCAATGCACGAAATCGATTGAAAATATCAAAGGTGTCAGATTTATTCTTTATAGGGTAAATCCAAGTATATCGTGTAAAGTGGTCAACAAAACAACAAAATACTTAAAACCATCAACGGAGTGAATAGGAGAGGTCCACACATCGGAATAAAGCAATTCAAGAGGTTTAGTAGATTTTAAAGAATTAGTAGCAAACGGCAATTTATGACTTTTGTGAGTCAAACAAGCATTACAATGAGAGTATTTATTCGAGAATTTTAAATTAGCTAATTTAAAGATATTACTAATAATAGGGGACGAAGGGTGACCGAGCCTATGATGCCATAGGTGGGTAGGATCCGTGGAGGTGAGAAGAACCGTGGGAGGGAGACTCACTACTACAAAATCCTTACTTTTTCGACACTTCAGCATCGACGTTTTTAAAAGCGTCGACCTATTTCCTACCCAAATTAGGAGTAATATTTTTTTATTAGTATCTTTATTAACCAGAAAGTTAAAAACCGCTAACACGCCCACTCAAAATTTTGGTCCAGCGCTCACATCCTTGCTTTTTCATTTCCCTTTAATTAAATATTCTAACCCTAATTATAAACCGCTCTATTGAACATGTATCTTCTTCTATTATCAAATCTGCAATCTATTTTCTAGGTTTTCACTGCTTTCAATCCCTTATTCAATTTCCTCAATGATTATCATGTTCATCTCTCCTGATTTCTTTATTTCGTTGTTCTATTGATCGATTTTGGCTGTATTGAATCGTTAATTCCTCTGTATTCTACAACAGTGCGAGTTCCTCCCTTCATCAATTCTCCATTTTAAATCCCTATCAAATTGTGCTGGTCCCTTTTAAATATCGCTTACCATTTGTAGTTTTTAAATTGGTCAATTGTTTGTCCTCCAACAATTTTATGATACTTCGTATTTATGTATACGATTCTTGAATTGCAGGTTAATGTTGTTGCTAGTGCTGTCTGAAACTTGTTTGGGCTTATTTGGAAGTACTTTAGGTATGAATTGTCTCTTCAGATCTATGATTTTTGTCACTTTGAAAAGCAAATATACTATATTACAGTTTAATTTTTAATTATTGATTTGTGTATAATCTCTACATAATCTTGTTAATATATTGGACTCGGTAATTCCGTTGTTACTTGTGGATAAGAATCGCAAGTTTATCTATGTTGAATATGTGATTTTAATGCATTTTTATTGATGTTGACATTGCTATACCAGTTAATCAACTATGTTTTATATGAGATGGTCTTATTGTGAGACGAGAGCTGCTAAAACTGACGGCATTGTCAATTTCTCATTTCGTCTCATATGAGACCGCATTATTGTATGAAACAAGTTGCTAAAAGTGTTAGCATCATAAATTTCTCGTTCTCTCCCATTTTACATGAGACCACTGTCTTATTCTATGTGATGGGTTGCTAAAGATGCATTATCAATTTCTCATTTTTATCTGTCTGACCTGAGGCTGTCTAATTGTGTGAGGCGGTTATATCTTCCTAATTTCTACTGATTTTGCTTCTACAAAGAAAAGCAAAATCTTGTCGCACCTTCAAAAAGTAGTACTCCTTTAAATATTGTAGTAGACTGGTTAGAAAATTTTGAGGTGGAATAATTTGGTTTCCATTATGTTAAGAGTAGTTGTTTAGCAGTAAGATATATAGTGGATTAGTTAACGTTTAGGTAGCTTAGACTCTTACTATATTAAAATGTAAGAGCCCTTATTTCAATAATAACCATAGGAGAAAGACTCCTTATTTCAATACTACCCCATATTGCTCATACGATCACTTAATAAGAGGTTAATCACTTAATCCAATAAGAAGTTTGAGAATATGTTTTTACTTATTGATATTCTATGCCTACTTAGGATCACTGTGCCGAATTTCTATTACGTTTGTCTACATCAAATTCTACCCCCCATTTATCATTGTTTCACCAATTTTTGTGTCTACTTAATTAATGATATTCAATGACTGCTTAGTGATATATTGTTGTGGATTTGTTCACAAATTTTCCGTGACTGATTTCCCCTATTATCTTATCAGTTGGATAGGTTTATACCAAACAGATCAGCCATGGACTTTGACTGCTGAACTGCCAGGTTCATATAATAGACATTGCTGTAAATAGTAGTTTGAGTATAGTATTACAGGCTACGTTAGTATAAGAGTTCATTGAGTGCAGGCTGCGGGTCTGGTGAACACAAACTGCTAGACTCTTTAGGATAAGATATAGGCTGCCATGAGTGAAGTATATGCACAGGAATGCAATTGTACACATGCATACTTCTATTCAGCTCGAATGTAATGAAGCCTGATGCTCATTCAGGCAACCATGAGTGAAGTATATGCACAGGAATGCAATCATACACATGCAAGCTTCTATTCAACTCGAATGTAATGAAGTCAGATGCTCATTCAGGCTACCTTCTCGACTTTGATGCTATATTCAGTAGGGTTTTGGCACATTCAATCTGAGTTTAGGTTACCTTACTCAAACTGGTATGATGAGTTTGACATTATATCGTTATATAGCTTTACATTTCCTTATCTTTCGCAAAAAAATCTTTCGTTCGTTATCTTTTGCCATGTTATTTTTTCTTGTCCGCCTCGATTGTTATCGATTATATTTCTCATTTACACATCATCTTAGTTCTGATTCGTCAGGAGTTAGTTATAGTGTAAGTTTTAGTTATAGTTCGCCTTGCACTAATTTTTATTCCGCTGTATACCCCGATAGTTTGAAATAGCCTCTCTTAAATGCAGGTTTGATGGACAAGGTCTTGAAGACTGTCATTGCACACAGTCGTATCAATCTCTAGCTTGATTGATCCCCAATTATCTTTGAAAGTTTGAATTTAGTTATCGTTAAACTATCGAGACACTTTAATCTCTTTGTGCAAGATGATCATCTTTTATTTCAACTTCTATACCTGCCTAGGAACCACCAATTGATAAACGGAATAGTAGTTAAATTTCTTCTTTTAGTTTTGCATCCTTATTGTTTCTTGATCTTGTGGTACTCAAATTTTTTAAAAAGATGATTTTTTGTTGACTGTACGACTCTAATTGGCTTTCTTTCTATGTGACATCCTGAGGTCTTAATGACTTGCTAATACGTAGTAATATTTTAGATCCGACGAGCTGTGTTGACTAGCTTTCAGTGATTGTGAACAAAGAAATGGTAGAATTATTCCTCGTATTTTTTTTAATTATCCGTTTACATATGATGGCCTGGAATGTGTACTAACTAATTTATACACCTGTTTATCAGCTTCCTGTATTCCTTATTTTTTTTGCCATGTGTAGAAATCAGATTCATCATGCTCGATCATGGCGGTGCATCTAAATGAAAGGAGGAATTCTTAAATGACGGGAACAATTCTTCACATCTACTACTTTTGAGAGCTAATTAGTTGCATTTTTTAGGAGTTAATATTTTCACTCTTTTTCGTGAATTGAAAACATTTGTAATGGTATTCTTTCGATTTGTCTGGATTGTAGGATTTATATATAGGAATTTAAAATGTATTCTTTTATACTATAAATTTCTATTTTATTTTGAATATATATTATATACTCATCAAATTATTATTTTACCCTACACTTTTTATAATATTATGGTTTTATTTTATTTCATTTAGTTCTTTATGGCATTTAATTATCTAGAATGTTATCTACGTTCAAAATGTACTTTGGGAATTGAAAAAAGTGTCGAGAAATATGAAGCTTCTCGACACAAAAAAGTGTAAACAAAAGTCTATGCTTTAAAGTGTTGAGGAGGTCGACACTTACAAGCGTCAAGAAAGTCGACACATCAAAGCGTCCCCAATTCCTGACACCAAAAATTTTGACGCTTTGATAAAGCGTCGAGAAAAATATTTTCGACGCTTTTTTGCATTGAGAATCAATTAAAAAAGCGTCGAGAAAGTGAGGGATTTGTAGTAGTGACTCGGGTAACACCATTCGTACAAGCCCGCATTAAGTCGACCTCGCAGAAACTCCTGTCCCGTCAATCGGTCTTGTAAGACACAAGATTCATGGGAAAAATTAGCAATTGCGTTATTATCAAGGCAAAACTGAGAAACAGAAATAATATTTTTGGAGATAAAAGGTGCATGAAGAACTTTATTAAATTTGAGAGAAGTGTGAGGAAGATTAAGAGAAAAGGAACCAATATTAGCGATGTAAAGAGGAGAGTCGTCTCCAATCAAGAGATCATCGGTTCCATCATAGGGTGCATGGAGAGCAAGATTGTTGAGGTCATGGGTGATGTGGTGGGTTGCACCACTATCTATAATCCAAGGTGCGGGTGGGGTGGCCGAGACCATATTAGCCCGAGGAGGGTTGTTTCGCGAGGGGGATGGTCGAGAGTGGACAACAATATGCGGGTAAAGAGACCTAAAGGTAGCACAGTTTTTGAGGTAGTGACCTTGAGTGTGACACTATTGACATTTACCTTTAAACGGGGGAAGGTTTTGGTCAGAGGGATTGGGTAGGAGGGCGGGTTCAGTTGAAGGTCGTGGTGGGTTGCAAGATTTCTGATGGTACACGGCATGGGCTGACGCAGGGGTGTGAATGTTTTCTATGGGTGAGTGTTTTAGGGAAAGATCATATTGTATGAGACGCTCATGAAGCGCCTCAAAGGAGATAGTTGTGTCCCGATGCTTTACAGCGTCAATTAGAGACCTATACTTAGCAGGATCGAGCCCTTGGAGAACGGTGGCAACGACATCTTCAACATCCAAAGGCTTCCCAAGTTGAGCCAATTCATTTACGGAGGCTCCAATGGTCTGCATATATTCAGTTGCAGAAAGATCGTTCTTGACAATGGATTTGAGACGATCTTTGAGTTGCATGATATGCCCACGAGAGGGATTCGCATAAGTAGTGCGGAGATAGGTCCACATCTCGGCCGAGGTAGTGCAGGTATTAAGGGGGGAGCAATAGCCGCACTAACCGTGCCGCGAAGAGTTGCCTTAAGCAGAGAGTCTTGGCACATCCAAGACTCGTAGGCCGGATTTGGCTTGGTGACCGGTTTGTCATCATTGGAGGTTATGGTGGCCGATGGACAGGGATAAGTTCCATCAATGTATTTGACGAGATCGAATCCATAAAAGAGATCGGAAAGGGTGTTGGACCAACTTCGATAGGTAAGAGGGGTTAGTTTTTCAATGCCAGCAAGTTCGACAGCAATGAATGGTGTCGTAGCATCGTGTGGATTTGTGAATACTGTAGCCGAGCCGGTCATGGTGGCCTAGAGTGGCGAGATTTGCCGGAAAGAGGATGAGTTTTGTAGCTAGGTTTTTTTGTGGGTGGGGGCGATTATAGCTCTGATACCATATTAGACAAGTATGAATGAGTGAATATTATTAATGAAGAATCAAGTATAAATACAAGTAATGAACATGAGGCTAACACATACATAAGTCGTAACCTAGTATCTAAAGGATTATACAATTACCTAAATACTAGAGATATCATATCTACAATTAAGGAGAATATCCTAAGAATATGAGAATATACTATTGAGAATATACTATGAAGTATGAAGTTATCCTGTATCTTTATCTTTAATAATATTAACTGAGAAGGTTGCAAAATTTTATATATCACAAAGTGTGCTAGCAATAGAATCCATTCACAAACATAACTATATCCACAGGTTTGCCTTATTTCATTGTTAGTTTTGGGAAAAAAAACTTTATCATCTACGAAAATGTGAATAATTAATTTGTATCTTTAATTATGCTAATATGAACCAGTTTATTTATCTTGGTATTCTGTACAGGGATATTAAACCAAACAACCTTCTTTTGGACAAAATCGATCATATGAAGCTTTCAGATTTCGGCCTCTGTAAACCTCTTGATTGTTCAGCTTTGTCTACAATCAAGGAAAATGAATCTATGGATGATACCTCTAGGGAACCAATGGACATAGATGGATCCTTGCCTTATGCTGGTAATGGCCACAGTTGGAGAAGTCCTCGTGAACAACTTCAGCACTGGCAAAGGAACAGGAAGAAACTGGTATGCTCATTACGTCTTAGGTGGTGGCTGGCATTATTTTTACTGATAGAAATGTCCAATGCCAACTTCACAGTAGCTAACTTATAGGGTGTTATGCCTAATAATGAGCTTGTTTGCTTTTATGAGGGCCATTTTTAACTACTCCCTCCGGTTATTATTTTTTCGCCTCAGTTCATGAATATTTGTGAGGAGTATTTTAATGAAATGAGACAAAAAATAGTGACCGGAGTGAGTATCATTTTACCATGTCTGTGTTTGTTGTGAAGTACGAACCTCGGATGTGTGTGCTAGATTTAGGAAGTTCCCAAGAATGTCGTATGAAAAGCATATTATCTAGAGGTAAACAACATATCGTAATTTTGTTAACGTAATGTGAAATATCCTGTATTCAGCAAGGGCATGACAACGGCCTATTAAACCACAGTTACAAGAATATGCAATTTATTACTAATATAAGTAACCATCATCAAGTGTCGGAAATCTAACCAGCCTTGAGTCGACTACGCTACTTAGATGCTACACAAATCAGTTACAATCACTAGAGAACTGAATTTGCACCAAAAAATCGCTACTCAACTTTAAATCAGTTGCGCATGCCTACATTCTGCTCAAAATTTTGCCAAAAATCCCAATCAGCTGTCTATTGGATAACATCATGTCAGATTGTAGTTTCCTGCAGAAAGATCTTCGATATTTGCTAAGTGTATCTATCTTTACTTGGCTTCGTCAAAATACGATGCACGAATCTCTGGTAACGACCTCAATGAAGACACACATTTGAACAGTAACAAGAATATATAGGATTGTATCAGACAAACAACCAATGTCGGAAATCCAAGATGCATGAAAATAGATTGGTGTATGAATAATGAATTTATACCTTATGTGCTTTCTATTTATTTCTTACGGCTACCAAAGATCCACCTCTTCTCTCTAATTGCAGCTCTTGGATACGGAGAACACATTCTTTAAGATCCGATGGGTTGTATCCCGTGTAAGATTGCGAGCTTGAATTCTGAAACACGATAAATAAGATTTAGCTTCGATATTTGAGAAACAATACATATAAGATCGAAGGTAGATTGAGATACGGATACATACCCAAGGATGTTTCATGGGTTGAAGAGTGAGTAATGCTAGAGAGACAACTGAGGCCGCAATAGTCGAAGGTAAGAACTTCACGCAGCCATAATCGAGTAAACTGAGCTCAGCCAAGTAGTAACCGAGAAATTCCAAATGCAAATTCGGGTTCTGCAACCAGAAGAACCACAGTAATTGTCAGATAAATCGCTCTTTAATTAGTTGTAACATAAACAAAGTACGTAACAATTCCACATCATGTAATATCGCAAATTCGCAATATACCTTGGAGTTGTTGTCTTGAGATGCTCTGGTGGACTTCCTCAGAAATGTTTTCACGGTAGGATTCCCCATCTCGTAGCTGAGACACTTGAGTACATAGGCCTCATATCGACTACCTCTTGTTTAGTGTATGTATTTTCAGTCATATCACAGAATTTTTCGACAGGTTTGGGGTCGATCTCTTCGTACTTCCTGTTAACACATTACAGGAAATCGAACACATCAGTAAACAAGCCACAGGAGAATAAACTGAAAGCACCATGAAATGTGAGGTCGGACAACGTACGATGCAATAAGCATTGTCAGAGAAATTTTTCTATATATGATAATTTAATTCTTTATAAATCTATCTCTTCGATTTTACTCTTTTATCTTCAGATTTAATCCATGGGTGAGATTTGCGTTCATTTAAATTTTTTTTTGGGGGGGGGGGGGGGTCGTGGTGCTTAGGAGGGATTTCCCGTTAGCATGGCTGCATTTAGTTGAAAATGGGGATTTTGAGGAGGAATTAGATTTGGGTTTGGAAGAAGCTGGTGAGGGATTTGAAGATGATGACGAAATCGAAACCGAAAGCAGAAGCGAGGAGGAGGGTGATGAGGAGGAGGAAGAGGAAGAGGAAGAGATGGAGGATGAAGGGGATGGTGTGCCAAAGGTTGAAGATGAGGGTTTTTTTTAATTTGATTGTTTGTATGCTATCAGCATTGAGATTAGGTCTTCCGTTCGTCCCGAGTTATCTTGGATTTACTGATACTATTGAAGAAATGATCAATGGAGTGAACTATGCTTCTGCCGGCGCAGGAATCATCTTTGCAAGCAGCACTGACCCAGTAATACAGAACTGGCTGTAGTTTTGTGAATACATCAAAGTATATATGTACCTTCAGTTCCTGTCGAACGTGATTTGTTGTAGGGTCAGCGAATATCTATGGCTCAGCAAATGCAGCAGCTGACCGACACACTTCAAACATTCAAAACGGAGATGGGCGAGGATGCAGCGATTAATCTCATTTCCAAGTCGATGTTCTACATCTCCATTGGGACTAACGACTACATACATTACTATCTCCTAAATGTATCGGGTGTGCAGTCTTCGTTCACTTCTTGGACTTTCAACCATCTTCTGGCAATGACAGTCAAGCTCGGGATCAAGAATTTACATACAGAAAGTGGACCAAAAATACACAGAACAACAAATTGGACACTGGGAAGCTGACCAAAAATCGATGGCTAAAGCATTTTCTGCTCTTTTGCAGCAGGCTTGGCTTGTACCCAGGGAGTTCGAGGTCAGCCGACATTGGAAAGTTGAATCAAGTCCATGAGTTGGATTGAGTATGAACTACTTGACAGGGAGAATTCCTGATTCAATATCAAAGCTGCTTAACCTTGAAGTAATAGATTTGTCGATGAACGATTTACATGGGTCGCTACCTCCTGCATTGTGTAAGCTCGCATTTCTTTCGACATTCAGTGTGGCGTATAATAATAACCTGCAGGGTTCAATACCTGAATGTCCACAGTTTCTGAGCTTTCGGAACTCGTGCCGGATTTTTGCCGGTTTCTGGGTAAATGACAGAGGCAATTGGGTAGCTCGGTGGTCCAGTCTGGTTCGCCGGAGATGGGCTGCAGGATGGCGAAGTCGAGACCATATGGTGGCCTGACCGTCGGAGCTGCGCGAGGGAGAGTTGACCGGAAGTGTTGACGGTGGTTGTCGCGTTGGTCGAGCTTCGCCGGAGATGCGACGCGAGCTGGTGCGTGATGCCGGAGCTGGGGTGAAGCTTTGCCGGAGTCGAAGGGCTCCGTCTGTGGACTATGGTGGAGAGGAAACGGGTGATGGAGGTTGATGAAATGGTGGATTGAGGATTAAGGAGTGAGTGCAGGATAAATGAGGAGTTTGAGTAATACAGTAGCTCTAGATTTCAGGAGGAGTTTTCGTCAAATCAAACTCGGGTTTCACTCAATCATTTACTCGCTTACTTTGGTTCGTTTTTTGACCCGTTTCTTCTCGCTAATTCCCACTCCAAATCCTATAAAATTAAATCAACAGAAGGCAGTACCGATTTCTCGAAATATATCACTATTAACAAATAGCTACTATAATAATTATACTAATTACTAATTAAGTTCTAAAATGAGCTAAAAAACGCTCCAGCCCACAAAATCGACCCAAATAAGTAGATAAATGTGGGTAAAATAATCACTAAAATGTCGTTTATCACTGGTAATCAAGGTCTTTGTGGTGGGTTTCAAAGTATTCCCTGCTCGACGAAGCGAAACAATAGTCTAATTGGATCAAGTATTGTTTCTGGTTTAAGAAATAATTTGGGTAGATTAAGTACTATTGTACCAATTGAGTTAACAATAAGTTTTGTAATGTAATTAGTATGAGTATAAAATTCAGGGCAACAACTGTTTTGTGGACATGACATAGGTCCACCCCGACGCGGCCACGCGCGGGTTTGGGGAGGCGAATGAATCTGCATATGAGATGGGTCGAATTGAAATTTAAATCGAAGTAGGAGTCGCCACCGAACTTTGTGGGAGTTCGGGCCCGTTCGAATCCACTCTATGTCGTAGTGGGCCGTGTACAAAATACGGCCCATTTCCAATGTCAGAGTTTATTGGGTTCGTCCCTTAGCATTTGATACCGATACCGACATTATCGGATATCGTGTATTGAATGACTCTCGTTGCCAATGGATTCGGACATCCGGAAACCATGGTTCTGAGTAAGGGGTGAGGGTACGTGTTGGGAAGTTCACTAAGAACACCCAACCCCGCCCGCACTTAGCGGCCTTTACTAAGATATCGTTCGTTTTTATGTACACGCGTTAGTTCGACGGTGGAATGATATGCAAGCATTATTTTCCCTAAGCATGTGAGAGAAAAATAAATGGGTTGCTAAGTCGTTTAATGCATCTTAAACTAATAACGTCAAAGTTATTTTAGCATGTGATTTTGTTTTAGTCTAATAAAACAAAAGAAAAAGACAAATTGCTACAAACACGAGAAAACAAGTTAGTAACGGTTGAATAAATCGAATAAAGATGTAAATACGATTATATGCATGATTTTAGAAAAATGTTTATGACACGTGATGGATTAACACGTGTTGACCGAAGTCGAAAAAATATTTATCGAAATCTGAAAATATGTCGCGAAAGTCGCTTTTTATGTAAGATCCGAAAAAATAGAAAAAATAGAAAAGCGAGGAAATGAAAAAAAAAAAAAGGACCCGGCTAAACAGGCCACCGCGCGAGTCGCCTGACAGGCGCGCGACTCGCGTGGCGGTCTGTCCGCTTTTTATTATTTGTCGAAAACCGTCAATTTTTATGAATCGCGTACAACTATGGATTAATTTATACCCGATTCATATTTTCGATATTCGATTATGAAATCGATATCGAATAGTCGGAATGATTTTAGAAAAGGTTTTGAAAAAAGTTTGTTTTGAACGAAAAGTAAAAAAAAGAATTTTGAACGAAAAATATGTTAATTCTCTCCGCGTATAAAATCGTCAAATTTTGTTTGTAACAATTTTATTAGCAGCAACGAGAATTAATTAATTTTGTTCTTGTTAGATACGATATTCGATTAGAGAATCGATATCGTATTTTAAGAACGTTATAAAAAATAGTTTTTGTAGTATCGATTATTAGAAATAAAAAATATGCGATGAACGACCCATATTAAAATACAAAACGACCGACGACACGACGAAAAAGAAGAAAAAAACATGGAGAAGGAAAAGAAAAGGGGAAAGAGTCGGATTTGATTTACACCCTCAACCTACATGCTTTGTTTTCTCGGTATGGAGCTCGTCGGACAGTGGTTTAAACTTGGGAGCGTCGAGATGATGCGGGATGAGTTAAGGTGTTATTTTGGACGGATTTTGGCCGGTTTTTTTTGAGGTCGGATTCGTCGGTATTTTGGCAGTATTTCGGTGCTTCTTCGGAGGTATATCGGGATTTGCTTTGAATGATTTTTTTTCTAGATGTCGAGGATGATGGATGTATATTTCATGTATGGGAATCATTGATCGCCTATTGATGGATAGTTTCTGAATGAATTGTGTTGAACAGAGGGTCCTATTTATAGGCGAAGAGGTTTAGGAGAGGTATCTTGCTTAGACAACAAGAAATACCGATTTGGATAGGAAACGCGAGAGTTCGAAAGGAACGAGAAGTCCGTTGCTTGGGGAGGAAGCAAGGAATCTCGGCTGGTTGGGGGGAGTTGGCCGAGTATTTTGATGCTCGGTCGGTAATTGATTCGGTTTTCGGATAGAATTCCTACTTGAGATCGAATTCTATCCTTAAACGGATTTGTTTAATATTTTTTGAAGCTGATTTTTTGTGGTGTTTGAGACCGAATCAGCCATGTGAGGTGTCACGGCTGACTCGTGTGTCTCGAGAATATTTTTGACCGGGTTTTGACTCGGTCGCTAAAAGACGGTTTTACCCCTGGTGTCGGAATCGACCCAAATTAGTCTCATTTGACTCGAAACGACCCACTGGGCCTGGATTTGAGGTTGGTTTTGTAAGATTTGTACTCCGTAATAAGCCCAAGCCAAATGTCCATGATTTCGAGCCCATATCCGAGTCCATCAAAGCATGTTTGCGTCCGATCATCATCGGGTGTTTGGCGGGAACTACTATAGACACCTGGCGGTCAAAATGTGGGTGTCTATAGAGCCCCCACTCTGACTGAGGCTTGGACAAGGCGAAAGTCAGAGTAGCTACCAGGCCAACCGAGGATTAAGACCTGGAAGACTTCCGATCGGGTCGTTTAGAGTCCATTAGACTTGCGTGAAGGGCTCGCCGGCCATAAGATAGAAATCATACCTGGGTAGATGTCAACAATGTCGCGGGGAGTTTTCCTAAAAAGTCTTGGGTGTGTCTGTTTACAGACACATTCCATCTTGGAATAGCGCGGGGACTTCTCCTAAAAAGTCTTGGGTGTGTCTGTTTACAGACACATCCCATCTTGGAATAGCGCGGGGACTTTCTCCTAAAAAGTCTTGGGTGTGTCTGTTTACAGACACATCCCATCTTGGAATTGCGTGGGAGCTTGCCTTGGAAGCTCTGGGTGTATCTGCTTACAGATATATCCCGATTCCTTAATAGAAATGTTGCATGATCCTTCCACTGGGGAGTCTTTGAGAATTCTTCGGGGAGTCTTGGGGTACCTGTCTGTTGATACATAACAAATTGCATGTAACATTTAGGCGAAACACTGACTCATGCTGGGGAAAAAATGATTTTTGATTGATTTTTTTGGAAAGAAAATGATTTTTTTTTTTGTAAATTAGAATGCTTGGGATGACTTGATTCCTAATCCGATTCTGACACGGACTCCTAAAGTCTCTGGTTAGGCCTGTATGCCTAGATGAAGTGCGATAAAAATTCCTATTCCCGTGGTGACTAGGAAAGGGATTTTCTCAAATGGCTAAGTTTTGTGAATTTTAAAATGAGAATTTGAAGAGAGAGATATACCGACCGACTCGACTCTGGACGCGACAAGACGAGTTGACAAACACGACTGGACTCTCTAAGGGTTGGACCGTGACTCGGTAGGGGATGGGCCACCTAATATGACAAGATTCTTAAGTTGCGCTATTTCGTAGCCTAGGCGAGTGGCAACACGGTCGAATCCTCGGAATGGGACTGTTTTCGTACGACAGGGCTTTGTGGTAGCAATGCCGTAGACTGGTGTTCTTTTGGATATTATTTTGATTTAGGGGTACATTCCCAAAGTGGGTATTGCTTCGAGTCCCTGACCAATTCTCGTCTTCAACTGAGCCGAGTACTAGGACACACTATAGAAAGGAGGCTAGATCTTTATTCTTTGAATTTATCTGGATTTTGTGAGTGGATGGAGAACTTCTGCCTAGGAGAAGCCCCCAGGATGAGAAAGCTAGCTGCTGAGAACATGACAGTGTCGTGACCGGAATGATGATGCTTTTTCGAATTTGTGTGAATGTGAATGGTTGTGCCCTTGTTGAAAGGCTGCTTACGTATTCACGTGTAGTGAAATCAAACCAAGCCGTAGTTCAGTGAATTGAAGGATATGTTATGGTGCCTAGTATATTAGGGCTTTGTGTGTAACTAGCCATAGCAATGGTGTAGGCTAGGTGCATTCCCAATGATGTCTTGATCAAAGGGCTAGAATAGCTAAGATGCTGATCCTGTGACTGTGAGCGTTCTCCGGGGTAGCCCCAGAGGTGGTGTGAACTATTTGGGCATGTTCTATGCCGACTGCAAGTTGAATTCCCGTGTTTGGGGATGGTAACTGGCTTAGATGTTTTTGGAAATGTGGTGCTAGGTAGTAAGTGGCTTTGATGTTTTGACATCTGGAGCTCGATTTTGTGGAGCTAAGGCTTCGAGGGTAAGGTATTGTAATGTGGTAGGAAATGAGGAAGTCGAGTAAAAATGACTCGAACTTCAATTGGGCAGGTTTGATAATGCGGGATCTGGTTTCCATGTTTGGCCCTAATGGTTAGGGGTATCCTATGGAGCTTGAATCCTCAAAATTCCGGGCTGTCTCTAGCCTGGGTCTCGGGAAGGTCTTGAGGGTTGTAATGTGGGAAGGCTAGATGTGGTGTTAGCTGACCAGCTTGACTGTCTCTCCCCTATTGGATGGTATGGGTATTGATAATTTTTGAATTGACCGTTTCACGGTCATGGGTTTTTTAATTCTTTGGGTTGACCTCTTAGCCCCGGTCATGGGATTCTTCATTTGAGTTGACCGTGTCTGGTCGAGAGATGTTGATAATTCTTTTTTGATCATGGCCAACTTTTTTGTTTTGGCCTTTTGCTTTTTTTTTTTCTCTTGGACTTTTGATTTTTTTGTCCAGTTTTTTTTTGTCGGTCAGACTAACACCTAAGGTAAGGACTGGCTAGTCTTATTGGATGGTTGTTTATTGTGGGAAGTGGGCTTGCCTCCCGTCTTGAACCCAGACTAGGAGACTACCTAGATTTGTCCTAGGATTCGATATGCTCCTGCTCGGGTAGTTATGTGGCTTTCTATACCAGACATGGAATAGGTAAAAGGAAAACACGGGCTCGGTTTCCTGCAGTCATTATAGATGTGCCTATAATAGTCACGTGCGTGTGCTCACAGTGTATGATGGTGTTCATCATGTTCTCGGAAACACATAAGGAAAGTATGTATGAGAAATAGAAAAGCTGATTTTATTGAATTTTGAAAAAAGAGGACAGAATACAACTGACTTTGACTCTGACTTTGATTTGGAAATGAGGATGTAGGGTATCCTAGACTCGAACTCAGACTTAGACTCGAATCAAATCCGGACTCGGACGCTCGGTTGGTTGTTTTTTTTGGTAAGGTCTTTGATTGGAGAGAAAGACGGGTGCCACGACTCGCCTAAACTCGGCTTTGCGCAAGTGCAAGAGAGGGAGTCAAACTAGACACGGCCCGGGGTGACGGGTCGACAAAGACTCTTGGACCGGGATACTCGAACATTGATCAAGACGAGGTAACGACTGCGAATTGGACTCGAGCAGCATAAGGGTGAATATGAAAATGGGGGCGACCGTGTTTGACCGTATCACGTGCTCGGACCAACCGTGGTGACCTAACCCTTGGTGACTCGAGTATTCGTAGCATAGGTACGACACGAAGAAGGCATCATAAGGACGCCGGTGCAGGATGAACGTAGGGTACCCCTTAAGGTGACCGTGGTTGACTGCTCGGGTGGAGGACAGCCCCCGAGTGAGACTAAAGACTTTGATAGGACTCAAATGGTGCGACATCTAAGTGACTCGAAAGTGGGGTACGTGATCCAACACGTGTAAGACCGGATCCTTAGAGCAAACGCGGTTGATCGCCCCGCTAAAGAGTAGCCCCCGAGTGGGACTGAAGACCGACTCCTAGACAGGTGACTCGTGGATGGTGGACTCTCCCTGGGTTTTGGCAAAGTGGGCCTAGTCCCGTTCGAAGAAAGATCCGTGTGTGAAATCCCCAGACTTTGGACTCGATTGTGTAAATGGGCTTCCCTTTGTAGGAGTTTGTCCTACGTAGGTGGACCGTGCCTTGACAAATAAGGCGGACTTGGGATGGGGTAGAAACTCGTGATGTAAGATCGACGGAGTTTCGACGCTATAGATTCTAACAACTTATGACAAGACCCGACATTGCTAAATACGGAAAGTCCTAAGAAGAAGAAAGTTTTGAAAAGGGAATTTGGATTTGAAAACCCGAAAAAGTCGGATCGGATGGCCCGATTTTTTTGAAAACCGAAAAGTCTTATTGTAGACACCCACATTTTGACCGCCAGGTGTCTATAGCAGTTCCCGCCAAACACCCGATGATGATAGGACGTAAACGTGCTTTGACAGACTCGAATATGGGCTCGTAATATGGACATTTGGTTTAGACATTTTAAGGGGTACAAATCTCACGAAACTGACCTCAAATCCAGGCCCAGTGGGTCGTTTCGAGTCAAATAACACTAATTTGGGTCGAAACCGTCACCAGGGGTAAAACCGTCTTTTAGCGACCGAGTCAAACCCGGTCAAAGATATTTTTTCCCGAGTCACACAAGCTGGCCGTGACACTACACGGTTGATTCGGACTCAAACACCACAAAAATCAGCCATACAAAAAATAATAAACAATTCCGTTTAAGGTAGAATTCGATCCCGAGTAGGAATCCTATTCTTAAACCGACTCAAACACTTGACCGAGTGCAAAACACTCGGCCAAAACACCCTCAAAACAGCCGAAATCCCTTTCTTCTTGGCCAAGAAAGTGGAATTCTTATTTCCCTCGAATTCCTACGTTTCTTATCCTAAGCGGTATTCAAACTCTCCCAAACCAAGGTCAGGAAATCCCTATAAATAGGACCTCCCGTCCAACACAAAAAAATGAATGAATTACCTCGTTTTCCAGCCACTATAAACACAGAAAAATACACGAAGAATACACCAATAATACACGAAAAATCAGACTGAAAAATACCGAGAAAGTCAGCCAAAAAGCAACATCCAAAATCCCGACGTAATCCCGAAGTAATTCCAAAATCCGACGAAACTGATCCTGTCCGAACCGACCGAGTCCCCACGTCACTCACACATACAAAATCGACACCTTAACTCACCCACATCATCTCGACGCTTCCGTGTCTAAGCCACCGTCCGACGAGCTCTATACCGAGAACACAAAGCATGTAGGTTGAGGGTGCAAATCAAACCCAACTCTTCTCTTTTCTCTCCCTCTTTCTCACGTTTTTTTTCTTCTTTTTTATTATTTTTGTCGGTCGTTTCATATTTTAATATGGGTCGTTCATCGCATATATTTTTCTAATATCGATATTATAAAAAACTATTTTTTTATCGAATATTCTTAAAATATGATATCGATTCTATATAATCGAATATCGTATCGACAAGAATTATATTAAGTTTTCGACAACATCGTTTTATTCTTGTTCGTTCAAAATCCTTTTTTACAACTTTTCGTTCAAAATTCCTTTTTCTTATTTTTCGTTCAAAAAAACAAACTTTTTTCAAAACCTTTTCCAAAGTCATTCCGAATATTCGATATCGATTTCATAATTGAATATCGAATACGACGAATATCGAAAATATAAACGAGTATAAATTAATCCATATTTGTACGCGCTTTATAACGATTTTCGACAAAAAAAATAAAATTGGACAGACCCGTACGCGAGTCGCGCCCGGTCCAGGCGACTCGCGCACGAGCCTGTGGTCCGGTTCTTTTTATTTGTTTTTCTCGAAACGATTTCTAAAATTTATATCTTTTCCAAAACTATTCCAAATATTCGATATTGATCTCATAGTCGACTATCGAATATAACGAATATCGAGAATATTAAGTCGGGTACGAATTATGCGATATTCGTACGCGATTTAATCAAAACTTTTTCGAAAACCGTCGTCGAAAAACAGGCCGCCACGCGACCCGCATGAGTCTCGGGCGAGTCGCGCGGCTCTCGGCCGAGACACACCCTTTTTCCTTTCTCGAACATCGTTTTTTATACAAAACAACGTTTTAGTAATATTTTTCAGATTTCGATTAATTTTCATTTTCTCGATTTCATATATTTATTTCTTATTTATTATTATTTCAATCGTTACTAACTCGTTTTCTCGTGTTTGTAGCAACTTTTCTCTTATTTCTTTTTATCGTTTTATTAGACTAAAACGAACTCACATGCTAAAATAACTTCGACGTTATTAGTTTAACATGCATTAAACGACTTAGCAACCCATTTATTTATTTTTCCTCACATGTCTTAGGAAAATAATCTCTGCATATCATTTCATCGTCGAACTAACGCGTGTACACAAAACCGAACGATATCTTAGTAAAGGCCGCTAAGTGCGGGCGGGGTTGGGTGTTCTCACTGAACTTCCCAACACGTACCCTCACCCCTTACTCAGAACCGTGGTTTCCGGATGTCTGAAACCATTGGCAACGAGAGTCATTCAATATACGATTAACCGCCCAGTCGGCATCGGTATCGATATGCTAAGGGACGAACCCGATAAACTCTCACATCGGAAATGGGCCAGGCTTTAAGTATGGCCCACTACGACATAGAGTGGGTTCGAATGGTTCCGAATAACCATAAAATTCGGTGGCGACTCCTACTTCGATTTAAAATTCTATTCGATCCATCTCATATGGAAATTCTATCGCCTCCCCAAAACCCGCGCTTCGCCGCGTCGGGGTGGACCTATGTCATGTCCACAATTTGGCGACTCCGCTGGGGATTAACTGATGTGTCACTTACCATCGGCATCCTCAGGGTGAGACTCGAAAAGAAATCGTTCGATTAGTAATGTACACGTTTTAGTTCGATGATTCATGCATAACCCCGTTCTATCCCGGGCCGGTTACTTGTGACCGACGTCCCACTATACCACGGTGCACTCCCACTTGGATGCACTAAAGACTTCAATGGCGGAACTCGTTTAGACTTTGCGGCATGTCCTAAGACCAACTCGGCTTAGGGAGTCCGTCCTCAGTACGAGAATGCCATCGTTGTTGGTATAGACCCTTTTAGACCGACCGAGACTTAGACTAAGAGCATACATGGCGTCGTTATACTGATTCTATGACTACATGCTACTTGATCCTTTTCGGTCTTTTCAAAAACCGTCATTTTTCAAAAATTTACATCTTTTCAAACCCATCTACTTTTTCAAAAAACCCGGAAAGCTGCCAAATTTAGGACTTATGATTTTGACTCAAAATAGCCTATTTTTAGCCGGTATGTTGTCCAAACCTTTTTCAAAAAAAAAGCCCGAAATCTCGGCCCGATAACCCCTTTCTCGGTTTTCAAAAAAAATCGGGTCTTCCAATCCGACTTTTGCTCGGTTTTCAAATCCAAATTCTCTTTTCAAAACCCTCTTCTTCTTAGGACTTCCCGTATTTAGCAGTGTCGGGTCTTGTCATAGGTTGTAGGAGTCTATAGCGTCGAAACTCCGTCGATCTTATATCACGAGTTTCCACCCCATCCCAGTCCGCCTTACTTGTCAAGGCACGGCCCACCTTCGTAGGACTAACTCCTACAAAGGAAAGCCCGTTTACACACTCGAGTCCAAAGTCTGGGGAATTCTCACGTAGACCTTCCTTCGAACGGGACTAGGCCCACTTTGCCGAATCCTAAGGAAAGCCCACCGTCCACGAGTCACCCGTCTAGGTGTCTTTTCCGAGTCAACCTTTTACAAGGCATAGCCTTATAACAAAAGGTTCGTGATCCTTACATCTAAGGGTCACTCGTCCGACACTCGAGTCTTAACAAAGTCTTCAGTCCCACTCGGGGGCTACCCTTCAGTAGAGCGATCAATCACGGTTGCTCTAAGGGTCTTGTCTTACACGTGTTGTCTCACGTATCCCACTTCCGAGTCACTTAGGTGTCACACCATCTGAGTCCTATCAGATTCTTTAGCCTCACTCGGGGGCTATCCCCCACCGAGCAGTCAACCACGGTCATTCTAAGGGCACCCCACGTTCATCATACACTGGCGTCCTTATGATGCCTTCTTCGAGTCGTACCTATGCTACAAATACTCGAGTCATCAAGGGTTAGGTCACCACGGTTGGTCCGAGCACGCGACGCGGTCAAACACGGTTGCCTCATTTTCGGACTCGCCCTCATACCCCGTCCGAGTCTCATGGTCGAGTCCAAGCCAGGGTCGTTACCTCGTCTAGATCAACGTTCGAGTATCCCGGTCCAAGAGTCTTTGTCGACCCGTCACCCCGGGCCATGTCTAGTTTGACTCCCTCTCTTGCACTTGCGCAAAGCCGAGTTTAGGCGAGTCGTGACACCCGTCGTTCTCTCCAATCAAAGACCTTACCAAAAAAAAAAAAAAAAAAAAAAAATCAACCGAGCATCCGAGTCCGGATTTGATTCGAGTCTAAGTCTGAGTTCGAGTCTAGGATACCCTACATCCTCATTTCCAAATCAGCGTCAGAGTCATTTGTATTCTGTCCTCTTTTCGAAAATTCAATAAGATCAGCTTTCAATATTCTTTCTCATATATGCTTTCCTTATGTGTTTCCGAGAACATGATGAACATCATCATACACTGTGAGCACACGCACGTGACTATTATAGGCACATCTATAATGACTGCAGGAAACCGAGCCCGTGTTTTCCTTTTACCTATTCCATGTCTGGTATAGAAAGCCACATAACTACTCGTAGCAGGAGCATATCGAATCCTATGACAAATCTGGGTAGTCTTCTAATTTGGGTTCAGGACGGGAGGCAAGCCCACTTCCCACAATAAACACCCATCCAATAAGACTAGCCAGTCCCTACTTTAGGTGTTAGTCTGACCGAAAAAAAAAACTGGACAAAAAAATCAAAAGTCCAAGAAAAAAAAAGCAAAAGGCCAAAACAAAAAAAGCTGGCCATGATCAAAAAAGAATTATCAACATCTGTCGACCAGACACGGTCAACTCAAATGAAGAATCCCATGACCGGGGCTAAGAGGTCAACCCAAAGAATTCAAAAACCCATGACCGTGAAACGGTCAATTCAAAATTATCAATACCCGTACCATCAAATAGGGGAGAGACAGTCAAGCTGGTCAGCTAACACCACATCTAGCCTTCCCACATTACAACCCTCAAGACCTTCTCGAGACCTAGGCTAGAGACAGTCCAGAATTTTGAGGATTCAAGCTCCATAGGATACGCCCTAACCTTTAGGGCCAGACATGGAAATCAGATCCCGCATTATCAAACCTGCCCAATCGAAGCTCGAGCCATTCTACTCGACTTCCCCCTTACGCAACAGAATTCTCAATCACCATATGCAAATCCGAGAGCAAAACTCGTCAAATCCCCCCGAGAGCAAAACTCGTCAAATCCCCCCGAGAGCAAAACTCATCAAATCCCCGAGAGCAAAACTCATCAAATCCCCGAGAGCAAAACTCGTCAAATCCCCCGAGAGCAAAATTCGTCAAATCCCCGAGAGCAGAACTCGTCAAAATCCCCGAGAGCAGAACTCGTCAAAATCCCCGAGAGCAGAACTCGTTAAAATCCCATCCCAATTCTTCTCATTCAAACCAGTTACCAACCCCAAACACGGGAACTCAACTTGCGGTCGGCATAGAACATGCCCAAATAGTTCACACCACCTCTGGGGGCTATCCCGGAGAACGCTCACAGTCACAGGATCAATATCCTAACCATTCCAGCCCTTTGATCAAGACATCACTGGGAATGCACCTAGCCTACACCATTGCTATGGCTGGTCACACACAAAGCCCTAATAAACTAGGCACCATAATCCACTGAACTACGGCATGGTTTGATTTCACCACACGTGAATACGTAGGCAGCCTTTCAACAGAGGCACAACCACCCACATTGACACACATTCAAAAAGCACCATCATTACGGTCACGACACTGTCATGTTCTCGACAGTTAGCTTTGTCATTCTGGGGGCTTCTCCTAGGCAGAAGTTCTCCATCCACTCACAAAATCCAGATAAATTCAAAAAATCTAGCCTCCTTTCTATAGTGTGTCCTAGTACTCGGCTTAGTCAAAGACGAGAATCTGTCAGGACTCGGAGCAATACCCACTTTGGAAATGACCCAAAAACCAAAAATTCAAAAGGAGCACTAGACTACATCATTGTTACTGCTAAAACAGTCTCATTACAGACTACTGCAATTTCCCTATAGCAGATCATTCCCATTTCAATGTTCGACTGTGTTGTCACTCGCCTAGGCTACGGAATAGCGCAACTTAAGAGTCTTGTCATCTTAGGTGGCCCACCCCCTACCGAGTCACGGTCCAACCCTTATAGAGTCCAGTCGTGTCTGTCAACTCGTCCTCTCGCGTCCAGAGTCGAGTCTGTCGGTATATCTCTCTCTTCAAATTCTCATTTTTTTGCAAAACTTAGCCATTTGGGAATATCCTTTTTCCTAGTCATCACAGGAATAGGACTTTTACACCACTTCCCCTGTTTTATCTAGGCATATAGGCCTAACCAAGAAAATTCAGGAATCCGTGTCAGAATCCAATTAGGAATCAGAGTCATCCCAGCCACTCTTATTTCCAAACTTCCAAAAATTTTCAGCATTCTCCTTGTCAAAATTTTCGAAAAAAAATCATCTTTTTCCCCAGCACGAGTCAGTGTTTCGCCTAAATGTTACATACAAATTATGTCAGCATACAGGTACACTCAAGACTCCCCGAGAATTCTAAGTTCCCTAATGGGAAAGCTCCTGCGCAATTCTAAGACAGGATATATCTGCAAACAGGTATACCCACAGCTTCCTAGGCAAGCTCCCGCGACATTATCAACATCAACTCAGGTATGATTTCTATTCCATGGCTGGCGAGCCCTTCACGCAGGTCTAATGGACCCTAAACGACCCGATCGGAAGTCTGCCAGGTTTTAATCCTTGATTGACCTGGTGGCTACTCTGACTTTTGCCTTGTCCAAGCCTCAGTCAGAGTGGGGGCTCTGTAGACACCCACATTTTGACCGCCAGGTGTCTATAGCAGTTCCCGCCAAACACCCGATGATGATAGGACGTAAACGTGCTTTGACAGACTCGAATATGGGCTCGTAATATGGACATTTGGTTTAGACATTTTAAGGGGTACAAATCTCACGAAACTGACCTCAAATCCAGGCCCAGTGGGTCGTTTCGAGTCAAATAACACTAATTTGGGTCGAAATCACCAGGGGTAAAACCGTCTTTTAGCGACCGAGTCAAACCCGGTCAAAGATATTTTTTCCCGAGTCACACAAGCTGGCCGTGACACTACACGGTTGATTCGGACTCAAACACCACAAAAATCAGCCATACAAAAAATAATAAACAATTCCGTTTAAGGTAGAATTCGATCCCGAGTAGGAATCCTATTCTTAAACCGACTCAAACACTTGACCGAGTGCAAAACACTCGGCCAAAACACCCTCAAAACAGCCGAAATCCCTTTCTTCTTGGCCAAGAAAGTGGAATTCTTATTTCCCTCGAATTCCTACGTTTCTTATCCTAAGCGGTATTCAAACTCTCCCAAACCAAGGTCAGGAAATCCCTATAAATAGGACCTCCCGTCCAACACAAAAAATGAATGAATTACCTCGTTTTCCAGCCACTATAAACACAGAAAAATACACGAAGAATACACCAATAATACACGAAAAATCAGACTGAAAAATACCGAGAAAGTCAGCCAAAAAGCAACATCCAAAATCCCGACGTAATCCCGAAGTAATTCCAAAATCCGACGAAACCGATCCTGTCCGAACCGACCGAGTCCCCACGTCACTCACACATACAAAATCGACACCTTAACTCACCCACATCATCTCGACGCTTCCGTGTCTAAGCCACCGTCCGACGAGCTCTATACCGAGAACACAAAGCATGTAGGTTGAGGGTGCAAATCAAACCCAACTCTTCTCTTTTCTCTCCCTCTTTCTCACGTTTTTTTTCCTTCTTTTTTATTATTTTCGTCGGTCGTTTCATATTTTAATATGGGTCGTTCATCGCATATATTTTTCTAATATCGATATTATAAAAAACTATTTTTTTATCGAATATTCTTAAAATATGATATCGATTCTATATAATCGAATATCGTATCGACAAGAATTATATTAAGTTTTCGACAACATCGTTTTATTCTTGTTCGTTCAAAATCCTTTTTTACAACTTTTCGTTCAAAATTCCTTTTTCTTATTTTTCGTTCAAAAAAACAAATTTTTTTCAAAACCTTTTCCAAAGTCATTCCGAATATTCGATATCGATTTCATAATTGAATATCGAATACGACGAATATCGAAAATATAAACGAGTATAAATTAATCCATATTTGTACGCGCTTTATAACGATTTTCGACAAAAAAAATAAAATTGGACAGACCCGTACGCGAGTCGCGCCCGGTCCAGGCGACTCGCGCACGAGCCTGTGGTCCGGTTCTTTTTTTTAGTTTTTCTCGAAACGATTTCTAAAATTTATATCTTTTCCAAAACTATTCCAAATATTCGATATTGATCTCATAGTCGACTATCGAATATAACGAATATCGAGAATATTAAGTCGGGTACGAATTATGCGATATTCGTACGCGATTTAATCAAAACTTTTTCGAAAACCGTCGTCGAAAAACAGGCCGCCACGCGACCCGCATGAGTCTCGGGCGAGTCGCGCGGCTCTCGGCCGAGACACACCCTTTTTCCTTTCTCGAACATCGTTTTTTATACAAAACAACGTTTTAGTAATATTTTTCAGATTTCGATTAATTTTCATTTTCTCGATTTCATATATTTATTTCTTATTTATTATTATTTCAATCGTTACTAACTCGTTTTCTCGTGTTTGTAGCAACTTTTCTCTTATTTCTTTTTATCGTTTTATTAGACTAAAACGAACTCACATGCTAAAATAACTTCGACGTTATTAGTTTAACATGCATTAAACGACTTAGCAACCCATTTATTTATTTTTCCTCACATGTCTTAGGAAAATAATCTCTGCATATCATTTCATCGTCGAACTAACGCGTGTACACAAAACCGAACGATATCTTAGTAAAGGCCGCTAAGTGCGGGCGGGGTTGGGTGTTCTCACTGAACTTCCCAACACGTACCCTCACCCCTTACTCAGAACCGTGGTTTCCGGATGTCCGAAACCATTGGCAACGAGAGTCATTCAATATACGATTAACCGCCCAGTCGGCATCGGTATCGATATGCTAAGGGACGAACCCGATAAACTCTCACATCGGAAATGGGCCAGGCTTTAAGTATGGCCCACTACGACATAGAGTGGGTTCGAATGGTTCCGAATAACCATAAAATTCGGTGGCGACTCCTACTTCGATTTAAAATTCTATTCGATCCATCTCATATGGAAATTCTATCGCCTCCCCAAAACCCGCGCTTCGCCGCGTCGGGGTGGACCTATGTCATGTCCACACTTATCGGTCCGGATTTTCGAAAATTTTGATAAAGGTCGGGCAGCATACCAGCAAAAAATAGGCTAATTTTGAGTTAAAATCGTAAGTCCTAAATTCTGTAGCTTTCCGGGTTTTGAAAAAGGATAGTTTTGAAAAGATGCAATTTTTGAAATGACGGTTTTTGAAAAAAAAGACCAAAGAAGATCAAGTAGCATGTAGTCACGGAAACAGTATAATGACACCATGTACGCTCTTAATCTAAGTCTCGGTCGGTCGAAATAGGGTCTATACCAACGACGATAGCTTTCTCGCAAATCAGGACGGTCTTCCTAAGCCGAGTTGGTCTTAGAACCTGCCGTAAAACCCATGCGAGTTCCGCCATCGAAGTCTTTAGTGCACCCATTTATGAATGCACCGTGGTATAGTGGGACGTCGGTCACAAGTAACCGGCCCGAGAAAAATTTGGGTTATGCATGAACCATTGAACTAAAACGTGTACATTACTAATCGAACGATTTCTTTTCGAGTCTCACCCTGAGGATGCCGATGGTAAGTGATACATCAGTTAATCCCCAGCGGAGTCGCCAAATTGTGGACATGACATAGGTCCACCCCGACGCGGCCACGCGCGGGTTTGGGGAGGCGAATGAATCTGCATATGAGATGGGTCGAATTGAAATTTAAATCGAAGTAGGAGTCGCCACCGAACTTTGTGGGAGTTCGGGCCCGTTCGAACCCACTCTATGTCGTAGTGGGCCGTGTACAAAATACGGCCCATTTCCAATGTCAGAGTTTATTGGGTTCGTCCCTTAGCATTTGATACCGATACCGACATTATCGGATATCGTGTATTGAATGACTCTCGTTGCCAATGGATTCGGACATCCGGAAACCATGGTTCTGAGTAAGGGGTGAGGGTACGTGTTGGGAAGTTCACTAAGAACACCCAACCCCGCCCGCACTTAGCGGCCTTTACTAAGATATCGTTCGTTTTTATGTACACGCGTTAGTTCGACGGTGGAATGATATGCAAGCATTATTTTCCCTAAGCATGTGAGAGAAAAATAAATGGGTTGCTAAGTCGTTTAATGCATCTTAAACTAATAACGTCAAAGTTATTTTAACATGTGATTTTGTTTTAGTCTAATAAAACAAAAGAAAAAGACAAATTGCTACAAACACGAGAAAACAAGTTAGTAACGGTTGAATAAATCGAATAAAGATGTAAATACGATTATATGCATGATTTTAGAAAAATGTTTATGACACGTGATGGATTAACACGTGTTGACCGAAGTCGAAAAAATATTTATCGAAATCTGAAAATATGTCGCGAAAGTCACTTTTTATGTAAGATCCGAAAAAATAGAAAAAATAGAAAAGCGAGGAAATGAAAAAAAAAAGGACCCGGCTAAACAGGCCACCGCGCGAGTCGCCTGACAGGCGCGCGACTCGCGTGGCGGTCTGTCCGCTTTTTATTATTTGTCGAAAACCGTCAATTTTTATGAATCGCGTACAACTATGGATTAATTTATACCCGATTCATATTTTCGATATTCGATTATGAAATCGATATCGAATAGTCGGAATGATTTTAGAAAAGGTTTTGAAAAAAGTTTGTTTTGAACGAAAAGTAAAAAAAAGAATTTTGAACGAAAAATATGTTAATTCTCTCCGCGTATAAAATCGTCAAATTTTGTTTGTAACAATTTTATTAGCAGCAACGAGAATTAATTAATTTTGTTCTTGTTAGATACGATATTCGATTAGAGAATCGATATCGTATTTTAAGAACGTTATAAAAAATAGTTTTTGTAGTATCGATTATTAGAAATAAAAAATATGCGATGAACGACCCATATTAAAATACAAAACGACCGACGACACGACGAAAAAGAAGAAAAAAACATGGAGAAGGAAAAGAAAAGGGGAAAGAGTCGGATTTGATTTACACCCTCAACCTACATGCTTTGTTTTCTCGGTATGGAGCTCGTCGGACAGTGGTTTAAACTTGGGAGCGTCGAGATGATGCGGGATGAGTTAAGGTGTTATTTTGGACGGATTTTGGCCGGTTTTTTTTGAGGTCGGATTCGTCGGTATTTTGGCAGTATTTCGGTGCTTCTTCGGAGGTATATCGGGATTTGCTTTGAATGATTTTTTTTCTAGATGTCGAGGATGATGGATGTATATTTCATGTATGGGAATCATTGATCGCCTATTGATGGATAGTTTCTGAATGAATTGTGTTGAACAGAGGGTCCTATTTATAGGCGAAGAGGTTTAGGAGAGGTATCTTGCTTAGACAACAAGAAATACCGATTTGGATAGGAAACGCGAGAGTTCGAAAGGAACGAGAAGTCCGTTGCTTGGGGAGGAAGCAAGGAATCTCGGCTGGTTGGGGGGAGTTGGCCGAGTATTTTGATGCTCGGTCGGTAATTGATTCGGTTTTCGGATAGAATTCCTACTTGAGATCGAATTCTATTCTTAAACGGATTTGTTTAATATTTTTTGAAGCTGATTTTTTGTGGTGTTTGAGACCGAATCAGCCACGTGAGGTGTCACGGCTGACTCGTGTGTCTCGAGAATATTTTTGACCGGGTTTTGACTCGGTCGCTAAAAGACGGTTTTACCCCTGGTGTCGGAATTGACCCAAATTAGTCTCATTTGATTCAAAACGACCCACTGGGCCTGGATTTGAGGTTGGTTTTATAAGATTTGTACTCCGTAATAAGCCCAAGCCAAATGTCCATGATTTCGAGCCCATATCCGAGTCCATCAAAGCAGGTTTGCGTCCGATCATCATCGGGTGTTTGGCGGGAACTACTATAGACACCTGGCGGTCAAAATGTGGGTGTCTACATGTTTATTCTTTGCATTGCTTGTGATTTAATTTTGATAGGGGCTAGATCGACTCTTTGTGTAGCTCGAGTTAGAGTTTTCTTTGTGTAGCTCACCAATATGGTATCAACTACATTCATGACCGGCCTATAACTTGGTCAGAGAGATCTCATGTCCAATTCTTGGTTTCTCAATGTCTTTTGCATGCAAGTGTATCTCTAGCTCTCAAGTTCTGTTTGCCAAGCTCTTTGACCTTTTTTTTAGGGAATAGGGGAGGATTAATTCATTAGAAAAAAACAATTGTAAAAACTAAACTATTAAGGTCAATTTTTGAAATTAACTAATCGTGTAATATGTGAATCTGTTGAATTTTCCGCTTTTAGGGTTTTTAAATTAGGCACCTGAACCTGCAAGGGATCTTCTCGACAGGCTATTTATCCAGACACAAAAGCTGAAAGAAAAAATGAATCGAAAATATATGATGAATTTTGACCTGCGAGCTGTAGCCTGTAGGTATAATAGATGATCCAATTGTTAATTTCATTTGTTTCGGGGCTTGATTAGTTGGGATTCGTAGCCTGAGTTTGATTGTTGGAGCTCTGATTTGTGATGAATTTTGATTTGTGGCGTGAATTTGATTGTTTGAGCTCTAATTTGTGCTAAATTATGATCCATGGTGTGAATTTGAGTGTGTGACCTTTAATATGTGTCAAGTTACATGAGTTTGTGTGTTTGACCTGTGATTTGTGTAAAAAATTATAATTTATTCTCGGTGATACTTGCACTCGTGCTTGTAGTTATGGTCGAATTCTCCATCTTCGATGAGCTCAAGAAGTATCGTGTTTGGTAATTCCTTTGTGTGTATCAAGTTAGGGATGGATGTGCCCATCAGGGGGTCCTTGTCATTTTCGTGTCTGTTCGTTCCTGTCTACATGTGCACGTCTGATCTGCTGGTAGTTCAATAGCTTGAGATTTGCTGCGCTACTTCCAGGCAGCTGAAACTTTATATGTGTTTTATATTGCTTATCTGTAATGTACGGAGTAACATTTAGGCCAAAAGTTGATTGTTGAGTACTGAAATCTGACAGGGAAAGTGTCGCTGTTGAGAAGATAAAGGAAGCTCATAGAAAGGTTATGATAGCAAACCATCCAGATGCCGGTGGAAGCCATTACCTGGCCTCAAAGATTAACGAGGCCAAAGATATGATGCTTGGGAAGTCGGGGAACAGTTCCTCAACTTTCTAAGTCCTGCTTTGTTTGGCTATGTATGCATTTACCTGCCCGCCAGACAACATTTCAAGTTGGTTGAGGACATTTTAGTGGTTAGAATTTAGTCGGGAAAGGATTGTTTAGAGCTACATTCAAAATGGAGATGAAATATTCAAGAGATGAATCAAATTTCGCTCAACAGGCAGTGAATAGTGATGTCAAAGCTGCTCAGTATTGTAATTTAACATTAAAAGTCAATCGGATTTCAGTTGGGTATAACCACGAAGGCCGCAGTTGCCTCTTGAGTTTTAAGATTGTTGCAGTATTTGGATATTGGGCGTCTTTTAGGTTGATTATCTCAATGACTCGAATTACTTGAATTCCATTTGATTATATACATTTGATTAAAATATACCTCACCTTCATTGATAGGATCATGGTGACTAGCAGGGTTGTTTGTGGTCGAAAGAATAGGCCATTAGCGACAGCAACACTTAGGAAATGAATATTGTTGTCTCCGACTACATAACCGTGTATATATTCCGTGCCCTTGGGACACATCCAGAAAAGGTGTCGAAAATACATTTGCTACTCTAACACAGTTAAACTACACTACATAGACGGTATATTCCACTCATCAATGTGTTGAAGCATCTTCTCCTTGAGCTGCACCGAACACCAAAAAATCTCCGAGTTTGCTATTTTATATCGTTAGAAGGCCGATTTCAAATGGAAAACTTGGCAGCTTGGCTGGTACGCCCCTTTGGTTGCAGCCTGTTCAAAATTCTTGGGGATGGGTTCATTTACTTCAACGCCAATCTGAACAAAAAAGTGTGCCCACCACGAATGACTCCGCATTTTATCCTACCACAACAACCATCACCCATAAATAATGAAAACAGTCATTCATAATTCGCCATTTCGGAACAAAAAAGAGGGTACTCACTGGGCGTCCGAATTTGGATAGCTCTGTAACTCTGGCCCGCTGTTGCCCAGGAAACCGTAAAGCGAAGACAGAGGAGACATTTGTAATGAAGTTCTACAGAGGGAACTAAATGAAGTTGAGAAAGACAAAGGAGACATTTGTAAACGAATTCTCATAGATAGGTACATTAGTATGTAAGGAAGAAACCGATGCAACTCATATGAGTTTCATTATTTGTAAAGTTTCATATTTTTAAAGCTCATATGATCAAGCTTCTTGTTTGGTTTGATCGTAGTTTGATAGAAGAAGAATACCCCCTTCGAGCTTTAGTGTTCTTCGCTATTTTCTTATTCGGTTGTGTTTGACGTTCTTCCCTATTTTCATTCTTTTTCATCTAACATTACCAACCTACCCCACTACTTTATTTATATTACACCAATTACGCATCATTAATTGGTATAATATTTCTCTTCGCCACTTTTACAATTCATTTGTTCTCATTTGATTAATATAATATCATTTTCTCTTACTTTTTCAATCCACTCCATTTTCATTTATTGATATAATACTCCCTCTTTATTTTCCTCCACAAAAATAGAGGGGAAAAACACTGGAACTCGGAGGAAGTATCATTTTGAGGTGTTACATTGATTTTGAGTCGAGGAAGCATCGCCCATTAATACCATTTGAGGTTGTACGCTAATTGATTCAACTTATGAACTCATATGATCAGGCTTCTGGTTTAATTTGATTGTTGTTTGATAGAAGAAGAATATTATTTGAGGTATTGCTTTGATTCTCAGTAGTGGAAGTGTTGCAAGTGAATTAAGATTGGACTCCGAATGAAGATGGGGTAGATTTCAAGAGGCAAAAGGTGTCATAATGGGTTGAAGCATATTTAGGTAAACTGATATGTCGGGTCAGATCGAGTTTAATTGATGTCGTTATCTTCCCTTTGATCAGCTTTATCTGATTTTGGTATGATATATGTGTAGATCATCGAATTTGATCGTGTATTGGTGTATTTTTATGCTCGAAAACAGTCAATGTGCAAGCGGTAATTGAGTATGTAAGTAAAGCAATTGGATAGACAATGGAAATCATTTACCTTGACAGCGTATCTGTGTCTTTCATCTGTTTAAATTTCTGCACATGTGTGAATATGGTGAATTACCGAATTGGGTTGAAGGTCGAAACTGGAAGAGATAGTGAATTCGATTAAATGACCCTAAAGAAAAATGTAGCAACTTGAAGTGAATCCGAAATTAATTTGAGACTAAACATCAGAGAATCGGAACTGAAACAAGTCACGTCCATTCAGAAACAGACAGTAAACAACAACAATGACTCTGCACCGAAACAGACATGAGCATTCAGAGTCGGATACCACACATCAAGGAATCAGAACTGAAACAGATCACGTGATGGGCAGTAACCAGCAGCATGGTGTACATGTCGGATCGGAAACAGGTCATGCCCATTTAGATTAATTACGATTGATGACATTGAGGTAGGCGTAATATGATTTTCTTTTGTCATCTATTTTAGAGAGTTTCTTTCATTCAACCCTTTATATCCCTCTTATGTTTCATCATTCTTCTCCTGCAATCCCTCATATTCTTCTTTTCTTGTTTTTCCTAATGTTTTAGAACTTTATTTCCCTCATATTTAGAACTTTATTCAAATACGATCTTAGTTTGGACCTTTGAAACATATAAAGTTCGTCTACTATTTTTAGTGAAATGATTTTCTTACTTAGAATGACATAAAATAACCGTCTTAGACATAATTTGATGGTTTTCATCTGGCCAAAAAACATTGTGCACATTGACAATTTACTTTGTTGTTTGAGGCAACTAAAGTCCCCAATCTTAAAGTTTTATCATGAATAACAATCGTAATCAATATCAATACCTTTCCAAATTGTTATGCCTACCTCGATGTGTGAGTAGCATCAAAATTTGGAGAAACTTAGAATGACTTCTCCTTCTTGTTTCCCTTTTGTAATTTAAGACACATGCTTAAAATGACTTGTTTTGGTCACTTAATTTAGTGAGGGTGTCAACCCTTAGCCCCAACGTGTTACACTTGTCTCTCCTCCTAATGTTGTTCCTCTATATGTTCCTCTTTCTCGTCTATCATTTTTCCTTATATATACATCCCATTTTCCCTTCCCTTTTCCACCATGCCTTCTCCTCATACCCCTCATCTACATGCTCTTATCTTATTCCTTCCCCCATGTGCCTCCTCTTCCTCACGATCTGAGATTCATCCTTAAATAAGTCTTGCTTTTGTCATTTAGTTTAGTTTACCCTTAGCGTCCTCCTTCGACCCTTCTACCTCCTCCCCTCACTTTTCCCTAATGTTCCTCTTCTTCCTGTTCACCATTGCCTCCTACTGAGATCACTTGTCCTCCTCATTTACCACTTTCATATCCCCATATCCGTCCCTTTCCCTTATTTGTCCCTTCTCTCCCACCTCCGCTCATTCTCATCATTTAAGATTCATCCTTATATATGACCATCTTAATTTTGTTATCTAGTTCAGCAATGGTTCGTCCCTTCCACTCATCTTCCCCTCTCACGTTCTTCATGTCCTTTTGTCTCACTCCCATGTTTCCTTCTTCACCTAATGCTAATTCTTTTTTGGTTGCTTCTGCACAACTACCAAGATCATTTTTCCTTCTTGTCCAACTTTTCGTCTTTCTATTCCCCTTCTCGCTCCTTCTTACTTTCCTCTTTCTACTCATCATCGTTTAAGATTTATTCTTACAAATGAATTGCTTTTGTCATCTATTATTTTAGCGATTATGTCGCCCTCCCCCACACGCTCCTTTCTCCTTATCGATCACCCCTTACCATCTCTCCTTAACAATCCATTTTTAATTCATCCTTCCTCCCCTACTAAGATCATTTTCGTCATTTCCCTTCTCCTTCTCATTAGCTAAGATTCGTCTTTGTATATAAATATTTTGGTCATGTATGCCAATGTTACTGCGTCCCTTCATTCCTTCAATTCCTCCCATTATTCACCTTATCTCCGACACTCCTTTATATCTCCCCTTAAGGTTTTTCCTCTTTCAATCATATTTCCCTTTCTCCGTTACTAAGATTAATATATCCTTTCTCCACATCCTTTTCTCCTTCCCCGTTTTCTCATCTTCTCTCTTACCTCCCCCCTAAAGCTCTCCATCTTATTGTTCCTCCTTCATCTACTGATCGGTTTTTTCCTGTTGTATGGCATGTTTTCAATGATGCACTGGGGAGGATAAAGGTACTCCGTTAGTGGGTCAGTGCAGCCTACATTCACCCCCGTTTTGTTCTCTTTGTGAGCATTCCCTGCATCCTTCTCCTCTACATCGCTCTTCCTAGACATCAATTCCTTACCTTTATCTACAGTTCTGGTGTTCGAACTGCTCATTTGGGTAAGTGTTTGGGATATTTGGGTTGTACTGTAACCTGTTTCTAAAATTACTTCTTTCTAATCTATTTATAGAGTGGCACAAAAGTCGTGACATTGATTGCTCAATAGCTGGAGAAATGACAATACATGGCATCGAAAGAGGTAAGCATGCAAATGTTCCACAAGTCTGAAGACTCTACCTCTGGAAAGACCACACAATTTTTCATGAGTTCCAAGGAGACATATTATGAACGAAGCACGCCGACCTAGCGAGCAGTACGTGAGTGGCTCTTTTCATTTATGTGCACCTACTGCTAAGCAAAACACAAGTGCATGGAAAACTCAAGCCTGTGGACATCATCTAGAGGAACACGAGCACATGCAACGCATAATAGCAAGGATACAATAAAGATTAACGCAAGTACGGGAGCAATGCATAAGACATACCGTATAAACTGTTGAAATTCGTTAGAGAACACCTGATCTAAACTCTGGTACCACTGTTCTGCAGGATAGTGCTTTAATGGAAGGCTACATCTTTTTGGGGACGAAAGGTCTGTGAGCGGGAAAAGCGAACTGTGTGTCTGTCCTTGGTCAACTGGTCATAATGGCTTTTGGTGGGTAGGTGTGACTTTAATGAAGGATTAGGTGGATGTTGTCATAATTACTCTCCCTTTATTTTCAGGCAGGTACCGGATTCAGGCGGGTCCTGTCAAAAAATAATCATCAACCAACCGATCGGTGACTTTCGGGTTCCGGACATTTCCTGGTGGGTTTCACGAGTTTTCCTGGGCGACTTCGCCCATGTTTTTTGTTATGATTTGTTCTTGTTATCTATTTTAGCGAGTTTTTTTCATTCAACCTTTTCTATCCCTCTCGTGCTTCATAATTTTCTCATGCATATTCTCTCATCCTTTTCTCCTTATCTTTCCTACAGTTTTAGAACTTCATTTCTCTCATATTTAGAATTTTATTTAGAAACGATCTTAGTTTAGACCTCTGAAGAATATGAGGGATTGCAGGAGAAGAATGATGAAACATAAGAGGGATATAAAGGGTTGAATGAAAGAAACTCTCTAAAATAGATGACAAAAGAAAATCATATTTAATTTTGAATTTAAGAAGGATTGTAGAGGATGAGAAAGGTAAAAAGGGAGGTGGGGAAAAAGAAAAAATGATCATAGTAGATGAAGAAGAGCACAATAAGAGGGAGAGGTTTAAGGGGAGGTGAGAAGGGAGAGAGAGATGGGAAGAGGAGGGGAAGGAGAAAGACAATAGGATGCAGAGAAGGAATATGACGGTTACCAACATTATCTGAACCCTGTCACGCATGATGTTTACAAACCTTTTTAAATATGATTGATTAGGTTGAAAAACCTTTTTAATGACCACCATAAAGTAACTTGTTACCCTGGCGGTATGATATTTGCAGTCGGATTTAGTGTTTTATTAGGTTGGAAAATCTTAGTAACGAAGAAAGAGTAATATGATCGGAAGGGGAAATATTAAGGAGAGATATAAAAGAGTGTCAAAGATATGGTGAGTAATGGGAGAAATGGAAGGTATCGAAGGGACACACTCTCACTGAAGTACATGACAAAAAAATGACATCCCCAAACTCTCTCGTGTGGTTTTGAAGGAGGAATAAGAAAAGGAATGTTAAAGGATGGGATGGGGTGGGGTGGGGTGGGGTGATAAGAAGAAAAGAGCGTATGGGAGGAGGGAGTATGTAATCTGGTAGGTTGAAACAGTTGAAATGAAGAAAGATGAATGATCTTGGTAGTTGCGCATGAGCTACAAGCAAGGAAGTCGCATTAAGGGAAGAAGGATTCAAGAGAGTGATTTACAGGACGTCAAGGGTAAGATGAGTGGAGGGGCAAACCCCAGCTGAATTAGATAACAAAACACAGTCATAAAACTGATCTTAGTAAACGGAAAAAAGGAACATGAAAAGGCTGAACGAGACGAGGGTTAGTTCAAGGATCAAGTAGTTAAGAAGTTAAAGAGACGACGCACTCGCTAGACTAGATGACAAGATAAAGTCATATTACTTATATGAGAAGCGGGGGTGGGAGAGGAGGGAGGAAGAAAGAGGAAAGGGAAGGAGAAAGAGATATGAAAGTTGGTAGACGAAAAAGACAATCAATCTTAATAGAAGACAATGGTGAACCGGAAGAGGAGGAACATTAGTTAAGGAGTTAAAGAGACGACGCACTCGGTAGACTAGATGACAAGATGAAGTCATATTACTTATATGAGGAGCGGGGGTGGGAGAGGAAGAAGGAAGAAAGAGGAAAAGGAAGGAGAAGGAGATAAGAAAGGTGGTAGACGAAAAGGACAACCGATCTTAATAGAAGACAATGGTGAACCGGAAGAGGAAGAACATTAGGGGAGGGGGGGGGGGAGAAGGAAAAGGATTGAGGAAAGATGTTAAGGTTAAAGGAAATTAAGAAACGAAATCCTCACTAAACTAAATGACAAAAGCAAGACACATTTAAGAATGAATCTTAGATCATGAGGAGAGAGTGAGGGCACATAGGATAAAATGAAGATAAGGGCAGTTAGAACATTTGGACAAATGAATCTTAGACGATGACAAGTAGTGATCTTAGTAACTGTGCATAATCAACCAGAAAGAAAGTAGCGTTAGGAGAAGAAGAATACAAAGGAGTGAGACAGAAGGGCGTGAAAGGTAAGATGAGTGAAATGGACGAATCGTTGATGAACTAGATAACAAAAGATATTCGTATGTGAGGATGAATCTTGAATGAGAAGGAAGAGCATAAAAAGACACAAACTAAGGAGAATTGGGTCCTGGTGGGTAGGCGGATAAAAGTCGCAGTATTTAGTGGCTTCCCAAACTGTAGACTATTGGTAGATGTAGTGTAGTGTGTTCTCTTTCTAGCCCGGCTTGGGTATTGTGGATACATGATTTATCTTTAGATTTTGGCGTAACCGGTTCGTCTGGTTGATGGAGTGGTAGTCCATTTGAGGTAACTGGTTATTTGGTAGACTTATGAGTTTATTTGGTTAAAGTGAGTGATTAAGGAAACTGATCTTCGTAAACGGTAAATGAGGAACATGAAAAGGCGAAGCAAGAAGAGGGTTCGAGGATGAGGTAGTGAAGAATGGTGGGGGGGGGGGTTTGAAGAAGTTAAAGATACAATACTCCTAAATGACAAGAGAAGTCATGTTACTTATTGGAAGGGCAGAGGTGAGAGAGTTGGGACAAATAAGGGATTGGTAAGGATAAGGGGATATGAAGATGGTAGACGAGAAAGACAACTGATCTTATTAGAAGGCAATAATGAACAACAAATTTAGAGGCTATTTGGAGGGATCGAGCCCTTCTTTAAAAAAGGCGGGACATGGAAAATCTAAGAGACGGACCCAACATGTGAGTCTGACCAGTGAAGACATTAGATACCTAACAGAATATCCAAAATATGCCCTGGTACGAATATCTATGAAAATTACAGGAGCTGGTCAGGCGGATAACTTTCGAGAGTGCTACTACAGACCCATTAGAGATGTGTTGGTGCAATTATGCCCATAATTCTACAAGGATTAGGAAGCTGCTATGACGTCTCATCAAACGGCTACAACTTCGCGGTCTCTAGCTTATTTGTTGTATGTATTCTATTTGTCGCATCAAAGTATCTTTTGTGAATAATGTGCTAATTTCCTAGCATTTTTATCCTTTCCGCTATGACTACGTCATAACTCTATTTCGGGCTTATATTGCATCTTTTTTTTTCAAGCTTTATTTTTATTTGAGAGTCCGATATTATTATATTTTTTTAAAGAGATTTGAACTCTTTTAAACCTATTTATTTGATTTTCATCATAAATTAATTATTTTTCCGCAAGGAATTCTACTTCTCTACGAAATTAATGTTTTTAAGCTAGAACTTAAGTTATTTCTTTTCCTACAAATGTCTAATTATATTTATATAATATTTTCAACTAAAAAATATTTTTATTTATGAAAATTAAGCCATTAATGATTTTTTTACGAAATTTCGTAAATAATTATTTTCCAACGTGAGGTTTACTCGAATTGCTTCGAAATACCTTTAATAATTTTACGATCATTTTTTTAATCAACCTACAATTATTTTTGGACCCCTTCCCACCATTTTGGACCGTGACCCCCATGTCACACTACTACTACATATTTTTACAACTTATTATTTTTATGTTTTTAAAAGAACAATTATTTCACAAGATATTTTTACCATATTTTAATGTGATGATTCATGCAAAAACTTTTCAACCTCCACATACATCATTTTGGCCAAGTTGTGTAGTATGCATGTACCTTGTTTTTATCAATTTTAAAAGCTTCATTTATGCTTAATCCTTTCACTTTTTTTTCTCATTCAATTTACATCAATTTTAATCAAGCCAAATACCTCCTCTTTTTCTCTCTTTTGGTTCATTAAATCTGAATTTTTTCAGCAGCCATTTTTGGCCAGAAAACCGTCTTCAAGCATCGCCTTCCGTCTCCTATTTTTCTCTTATTTCGATCCTCTTTTCGTCTCCTTCGTTAAGGTATTAATCGATTTCTTTTCCAATCATTTTTACCTTGTTTTTCCAGCGATCTTATGGTATTTTCATACCATGGATTTCATGTTTTCATAGGCTTCTTGGTCGATCCCAAAGCGGACGAATATATTATCGACTCGAATTTGGACTTGAGGTAACGTCGATGCTACTCGGTATTGCATGATTTTATTTGTGTAATTGCATGTATATTATTATAATTTTATTTTTGACAATATATGTATGTCATATAATCTGGAAAATTTTTAAAAGTTGAAAATTTGCATGTTTCGGTATTTTTATCGCTTTTACGAGATTAACGATTAAATCGCCGTATTAATTTGTAAAATCATAATATTCGGCCTAAACATGTAATATATGTTTATATTCTGGAAAAATGTTGTTTTTGATGGTTTTTAATAATTTAGTATTTTTCTGATATTTTTGATATCGATTATTGAATTATTACCGTTATCGGACAAAAACGATTAAAAGCCGATTTTTAGTTCTAGTATCTAAACATTTTATTTTAATCTGATTTTTGACGTGGTGAAACTTTCTGGTGAAATAGAATTTTATGAATTCTTTCATAATTTTTCGGAATTGTTAAGTGGATGAATTAATTAATCACTTTAAATCATCGTTTATCGTTAAAACCGTGTTTGTCGTTTAAATTCTCGATTTCTGGTCTTTGGTTTAAATCTGGAAAAAATGATGATTCTGATAATTTCATAATAAAATGTAATTTTATGATTTTTAGTGCTTTAATAAAATGTTAGGACGATAAGTTTTATTAATGGAATCGTTAATTGTGAAAACGGGTTTTAAATGACGGTTTTATTGGAATTTGGTAAATCTGGAACTTTGGAAAGTCTGGAAAATTAGTATGTTCTGGAAAATGGTGATTTTTAAGTTTAATAATAATTTTTGGATATTTATACTTAAATCATTTTGTAATTCTATTTTTATTAATCGTTATCGTCGAGATTGGACGATTAACGAGAAAACGCTTTAAAAACCGAGTTTTAGAATTCTGGAAAATTTTCTTTTTTGGACAGAATGTCCATAAATATATTTTAACTATTTTACTTAGTTTTTGTACTATTTATTAAAGTCTTTAATTAATAAGTATTGATTTTTGGACAAATTACGATTTATCGTTAAAATGCTTCGTCTTACTGAAAAGATTGATTTTTCCAGCAATTTTGAAAGTATTTAAATCTGAAACTTTAAGAGTTAAATCATCCCTTAACATACTCTAAATATATTTGTCGGTTTAATTAAATAAAGACGTTCAAATATTTAATTTTGACATTTGCCGTAAAAATCCTATTTATATTTGTATTGTCGAAACTATTAATAATTAGGGAATTTGAGTTTTATAAATTTTGGAAACACCCTAATTAGTAGTAATAAAATGTTTAAGACATTTTTAATCATTTTATAACGCTTATACGATATTTTAATAATTTCATAAAATTAAATGTTCACTTTGGTAATTAATATCGTTAAGGCCGTAAGTATTAGTTTTATAAATCTATATCGTTTACTAAAAATGTGATGTTAGTATAAACTAATATTTTTGATATTTTGATATGATGCTATTTTTGGTAAAGTTTCTAAAAATAGAAGTTTCCTAAAATAGAAAGTTTCCTCTTTTGGAAAGTGATCCTTTTCTTTTTGTTCTCTTATTATTTATAATGATTATATCTTTTGAATATTGATAATGGATTGTTTTGGAGTTATGGAATAAGGAAAAGTGTGGGTTTAGAGTAATATAGTCTGGGATGTACGTTTTGCCATCAACTATAAAGCTGGTGTGTCTATGTTGAGACACATTGGTCGTTGAACTGAGCATGGTTTGTGTTCAGGAGTGTGTATATTTTGACCTTAAACTTAGATATTGCATCGTGTAAGTTGCCGTCGGGTTGAACTGGATTACGGTTGGTGTCCAGGAGGGGTGTACATTACTTAAGCCAGGACCTCGCTTCACGCAGTCCTGTTATAGTTGAGTTGCCTAGTTAGAGACCGAGGTCTGATTTGTTTTGACTAAGTTCTCGAAGCTAGGTTAGTATTGTCCTAGTGAAAGTCTAGATTCTACATTAATCCTGTCCATAACGCCATTTTGAATATTTTTATTATTATCGATATAATTTTGATTTGCAGGTTGGCAAGTTTTATATTTTCTCCGGAAAACTCATTTTTATTATATTGTTTCGATTCGTGAAGTTTTTCACTGAAAACTTATTTTCATTATAATGTTTTACTGTTTTCCGACTTTAATATTTTTCCTATATTAGTAATTACTGTTTTAAAATCCTGTCATTCGGCTGGGAGAACGTTGACGTTGCTCCCCACTGATTGTGGCTGTTATGTTTTTAACATGGCAGGTGTATGTGTTTTCCTTCGGGTGGGCTAGCGAGCAGTTATGGATCCTGCTTGTTTTAATAAGATCACTTTATTATGGATTGTTAAAAGCCCTTTTTATGGATCTTATTTTATTTATTCTATTTTGTAGCCATTTTTATTTTATGGTTTATGTATTGACTTACCATTTTTATTTAATCAAGACATAGCTACAGTGTGTTATAATCCCACTTCTACAGTGTTTCCGCCACTGTATTGCGTTAGAATTCCTAGGGGATTACAGTTGGTATCAGAGCATTGTTGCTCCCGACGCTTACACCTGATTCTAGGAAAAATGCCAGTAAATTATTTAAACAGTAAATAAAAATATTATTAGAGATGGGTAGAAACAAATAAGGACTTAACTGTTAGGTTTATATGTTCTTGTAACTCAATGGTTAGCATTGAATATTTGTTTTATATGTCCAAGAAGAAGACGATGAGTGGACAAGATGTTGACTTGATGCTGCTCCAGATCAGGACAAGACTTACTTATCACTCTCAACGCCTGTTGACTCGAGTGGACAACTTGGTGCTTCAAGAAAGATGCCGATGGTGACTTTTAGCTCCGGTTCAGTTTACTTAAGCTACAGGCCAGATGATCAAGAGTAGATTCATGTTCCGTGATGTCGCAGTAGATCCAGATGGAGCGACCCAATACTTGTGTGCTCGTTCCTCTACAAGAAGATGAAGTAATCCTTTTGGACCACCCCGTGAACTCTGGAGGCCCGAAGATTCTCCTCTGGTTCAAGAACTTAGTAATATTGGATCATCGACTCTTTTCTTCCTTCCTCTACTTCTTCTACTTCTTCTCTTTTATATTCTCATCTTCATTCGCTTGGTGATTCCTCGTTCTATTCTTCTTCTCTACCATCTTTCTCTTGAGATTCTTTGGTTAGACCGAATTCTGTCTTAGTGAGTCTTTTGGAAGTTACAGATGTTTGAGGTTTAGTAACTCTTGTTACCTCGTTTGAGGATTGTGAGTTGTACCATATTTTTTAAGCAAGTAAGAAATTCTTGAGGATTGATTCGAATGGTAAATTGTTAATTGATGGAATTAGAATGATACTTTAGACACTAAACCTTGGGTTATAGGTTACTTTGATTATTTTGGAGTACTTAGAGTTGAATATATTTTGGAGTAGTGAGAGTATGTCATATTTGATGGATACCTAGTACCTAAAGTAGAACCGAACTTCGTGTAACCGGTAATATTGATTTGGGTTTCCTGTCTAAGGCTGACTTATAGATAGTCGTGGTCTTTTGGAATCATAGATCACTGTTTAAGATGTTGGCTTGAGTGTTGTGGTACCATTTCAGGTCCTCGTTAATGTTTAGTAAATTTTGGTTGACATAGATTAAACCTTGTTTCTTATGGATTAGATCGTGGATCGTTGATGTAAGGTTGTAACCTATGAACTTTGGAGTTGAGTGATCTAAATTGGATAAATTGTTGTTAACCTTGAAATGGAGAAACATATTGCCATTAGAGGTTTGATTTATCGCGTTGTTTTGAGGAATACTTTGATGTCATTCATCTTAATGGATTTATAGTTCAGAACCTTAGACCAACGAGATTGTGGCTTCGTTGAGTTAGTAAATATTTTGTGGTTGCACCATTACGATTAGAAATTTGATGGACTTCTCAGAAATATTAATCGAATGACGTGTTTGAAGATGTGAGTGTTTGCGCCATTACCTATAGGTTTGAGCGTGTTTGAGGATTTATTGTACTTCCCCAACTTCTGCACTTGTGGTATTATAAATATGTTGGTGATCGTTTTTGAGGATTTTGTGTCAGAACATTGTTAATTGGTGGATTTTATTTAGTCTTCCTTACTCGAGAAATTTGAAGTACACCTCGAGTTGAGATCTTATGAGCTTTAAATTTATGAGCCTTAGCGATTTCGAGTTTGAGTATGTTTTGATAACCGTTGGAATGTTAATTAATGGATTTGTCTAAATTATTTGTGGATTTTTACCGTACTAATTGAAAGATTATATAAGTATGTAAGACTTAATTTTGGAGGTTGTAGATTGAGTAGGACCACCCTGTACTGATATTGGACTTAGCGTTTGTGGGAGTCGTGCTAGGAATCTCAAGATGGTTAATTTCTTCTATAATCCTTGAGAGCTCTTTTTGATTCTCAACTCCGTCTTCCTTTCTGCTTCTCTTGAATTCTGTTACAGTAACTCCTGCCAATCCCTTCAACCTTTGTCGATTTTGAAAACTCTTATTTTAATTTATTGTTTATCCTTGACTCTATTTATCCGTTCATCATTTCCCCGAACTTATGAAAAGTTTGACTAATTTAAATTTAAATTTTTATTTTTTTTTTCGTTAAATTTTAACATTTTGAAGCATAATTTCAAATTTTAAAACTCCCCATTTTGTAAAAACTTTGAGCAATTTAACATTTTTGGTTATCGTGAAATTCTAACATTTTGAGTTATGATTTCTATTTATATATGAAACTCCCCGTTTTGTAAAAAAAAAAAAAATTGACTAAATTAAACTTTTTGAATATCGTGAAATTTAACATTTTTGAATTATAATTTAAGAACTTTATACTTCACTTTTGTTTTATCTTTGGTTGATATTTATATTTAGTCCTGTTTCAAAATGCCTTAATAATTTATTTTAAATTATTTTGAAAATATTTCAATTTTTGATTTTCAAACGATCAGAATTTTATGAAGACTTGCATATTTTCAAATACTTCAACTTCTATAGGATTATTTTGTAAAGCGTTTTAACATTGTCGAAATTATTTTGAATGTTCAAGTTTGATAACATTTTTGAAAACTTTCATAATTACTTTAATAACATTGTCAAAATTTTAACGTTTTAAATTAGTTTCACTTTATTGTTGGTGGACTTTTGAATCTGTTATTGAAAATGTTTGACGACTGATTTGATTTTTTTACAAACTACAAATTTTGATTTCTCCCAACTAAATTTCGTTTCATCATAAAAAGAAATATTATCGAATTTCTTAAGAAAAAATTGTTTTACTTTTGTTTTGAAAATGTTTGGTTACCCAATTTTCTTCGAGTTTGTTTACAAATGTTATTTGACGTCGTTATTTTATCAAATAACTTTACTTTACGATTTCATTAATTTAGAAGATATTAAACTTCGGGTAGCTTAGCCCAATTCCTCTTTGAATAAATATTTGCGTTCGATTTCGTATCACTTTGAAAGTTGTAAAATTTTCTTTTAAACCAATTTTTTTTAATGCGAAATTTGTACCCTCATCTTTTCAAGTAAGATGATCCCGATTTCTTTTCTGCTTATTCTTAGTTTCGAGGACGAAACTTTCTTTTAGTGGGGAGGATTGTAACACCCGCTATTTTCCTACCATTTTTATCCTTTCTGCTATGACTACGTCATAACTCTATTTCGGGCTTATATTGCATCTTTTTTTTTCAAGCTTTATTTTTATTTGAGAGTCCGATATTATTATTATTTTTTAAAGAGATTTGAACTCTTTTAAACCTATTTATTTGATTTTCATCATAAATTAATTATTTTTCCGCAAGGAATTCTACTTCTCTACAAAATTAATGTTTTTAAGCTCGAATTTAAGTTATTTCTTTTCCTACAAATGTCTAATTATATTTATATAATATTTTCAACTAAGAAATAATTTTATTTATGAAAATTTAGCCATTAATGATTTTTTTACGAAATTTCGTAAATAATTATTTTCCAACGTGAGGTTTACTCGAATTGCTTCGAAATACCTTTAATAATTTTTACGATCATTTTTTTAATCAACCTACAATTATTTTTGGACCCCTTCCCACCATTTTGGACCGTGACCCCCATGTCACACTACTACTACTACATATTTTTACAACTTATTATTTTTATGTTTTTAAGAGAACAATTATTTCACAAGATATTTTTACCATATTTTAATGTGATGATTCATGCAAAAACTTTTCAACCTCCACATACATCATTTTGGCCAAGTTGTGTACTATGCGTGTACCTTGTTTTTATCAATTTTAAAAGCTTCATTTATGCTTAATCCTTTCACTTTTTTTTCTCATTCAATTTACATCAATTTTAATCAAGCCAAATACCTCCTCTTTTTCTCTCTTTTGGTTCATGAAATCTGAATTTTTTCAGCAGCCATTTTTGGCCAGAAAACCGTCTTCATCGCCTTCTGTCTCCTATTTTTCTCTTATTTCGATCCTCTTTTCATCTCCTTCGTTAAGGTATTAATCGATTTCTTTTCCAATCATTTTTACCTTGTTTTTCCAGCGATCTTATGGTATTTTCATACCATGGATTTCATGTTTTTATAGGCTTCTTGGTCGATCCCGAAGCGGACGAATATATTATCGACTCGAATTTGGACTTGAGGTAACGTCGATGCTACTCGGTATTGCATGATTTTATTTGTGTAATTGCATGTATATTATTATAATTTTATTTTTGACAATATATGTATGTCATATAATCTGAAAAATTTTTAAAAGTTGAAAATTTGCATGTTTCGATATTTTTATCGCTTTTACGAGATTAACGATTAAATCGCCATATTAATTTGTAAAATCATAATATTCGGCCTAAACATGTAATATATGTTTATATTCTGGAAAAATGTTGTTTTTGATGATTTTTAATAATTTAGTATTTTTCTGATATTTTTGATATCGATTATTGAATTATTACCGTTATCGGACAAAAACGATTAAAAGCCGTTTTTTAGTTCTAGTACCTAAACATTTTATTTTAATCTGATTTTTGACGTGCTGAAACTTTCTGGTGAAATAGAATTTTCTGAATTTGTTCATAATTTTTCGGAATTTTTAAGTGGATGATCATCGTTTATCGTTAAAACCGTGTTTGTCGTTTAAATTCTCGATTTCTGGTCTTTGGTTTAAATCTGGAAAAAATGATGATTCTGATAATTTCATAATAAAATGTAATTTTATGATTTTTAGTGCTTTAATAAAATGTTAGGACGATAAGTTTTATTAATGGAATCGTTAATTGTGAAAACGGGTTTTAAATGACGGTTTTATTGGAATTTGGTAAATCTGGAACTTTGGAAAGTCTGGAAAATTAGTACGTTCTGGAAAATGGTGATTTTTAAGTTTAATAATAATTTTTGGATATTAATACTTAAATCATTTTGTAATTACTATTTTTATTAATCATTATCGTCGAGATTGGACGATTAACGAGAAAACGCTTTGAAAACCGAGTTTTAGAATTCTGGAAAATTTTCTTTTTTGGACAGAATTTCCATAAATATATTTTAACTATTTTACGTAATTTTTGTACTATTTATTAAAGTCTTTAATTAATAAGTATTGATTTTTGGACAAATTACGATTTATCGTTAAAATGTTTCGTCTTACTGAAAAGATTTATTTTTCCAGCAGTTTTGAAAATATTTAAATCTGAAACTTTAAGAGTTAAATCATCCCTTAACATACTCTAAATATATTTGTCGGTTTAATTAAATAAAGACGTTCAAATATTCAATTTTGACATTTGCCGTAAAAATCCTATTTATATTTGTATTGTCGAAACTATTAATAATTAGGGAATTTGAGTTTTATAAATTTTGGAAACACCCTAATTAGTAGTAATAAAATGTTTAAGACATTTTTAATCATTTTATAACGCTTATACGATATTTTAATAATTTAATAAAATTAAATGTTCACTTTGGTAATTAATATCGTTAAGGCCGAAAGTATTAGTTTTATAAATCTATATCGTTTACTAAAAATGTGATGTTAGTATAAACTAATATTTTTGCTATTTTGATATGATGCTATTTTTGGTAAAGTTTCTAAAAATAGAAGTTTCCTAAAATAGAAAGTTTCCTCTTTTGGAAAGTGATCCTTTTCTTTTTGTTCTCATATTATTTATAATGATTATATCTTTTGAATATCGATAATGGATTGTTTTGGAGTTATGAAATAAGGAAAAGTGTGGGCTTAGAGTAATATAGTCTGGGATGTACGTTTTGCCATCAACTATAAAGCTGGTGTGTCTATGTTGAGACATATTGGTCGTTGAACTGAGCATGGTTTGTGTTCAGGAGTGTGTATATTTTGACCTTAAACTTAGATATCGCATCGTGTAAGTCGCCGTCGGGTTGAACTGGATTACGGTTGGTGTCCAGGAGGGGTGTACATTACTTAAGCCAGGATCTCGCTGCACGCAGTCCTGTTATAGTTGAGTTGCATAGTTAGAGACCGAGGTCTGATTTGTTTTGACTAAGTTCTCGAAGCTAGTTTAGTATTGTCCTAGTGAAAGTCTAGATTCTACATTAATCCTGTCCATAACGCCATTTTGAATATTTTTATCATTATCGATTTAATTTTGATTTGCAGGTTGGTAAGTGTTTTATATTTTCTCCGGAAAACTCACTTTTATTATATTGTTTCGATTCGTGAAGTTTTTCACTGAAAACTTATTTTCATTATAATGTTTTACTGTTTTCCGTCTTTAATATTTTTCCTATATTAGTAATTACTGTTTTAAAATCCTGTCATGCGGCTGGGAGAACGTTGACGTTGCTCCCCACGGATTGTGGTTGTTATGTTTTTAACATGGCAGGTGTATGTGTTTTCCTTCGGGTGGGCTAGCGAGCAGTTATGGATCCTGCTTGTTTTAATAAGATCACAGTATTATGGATTGTTAAAAACCCTTTTTATGGATCTTATTTTATTTATTTTATTTTGTAGCCATTTTTATTTTATGGTTTATGTATTGACTTACCATTTTTATTTAATCAAGACATAGCTACAGTGTGTTATAATCCCACTTCTACAGTGTTTCCGCCACTGTATTGCGTTAGAATTCCTAGGGGATTACACTAAGAGACGGACCCAACATGTGAGTCTGACCAGTGAAGACATTAGATACCTAACAGAATATCCTAAATATGCCCTGGTACCAATATCTATGAAAATTACAGGAGCTGGTCAGGCGGATAACTTTCGAGAGTGCTATTACAGACCCATTAGAGATGTGTTGGTGCAATTATGCACATAATTCTACAAGGATTAGAAAGCTGCTATGACGTCTCATCAAACGGCTACAACTTCGCGGTCTCTAGCTTATTTGTTTTATGTATTCTATTTGTCGCATCAAAGTATCTTTTGTGAATAATGTGTCTTATGTAGAGTGTCAGATCAAACATTTATTTAGAATTTGTACGCAAACTTTCATGCAGCAACGAACTTTCTATGTTGTCCTGTTTTGAACTCAACTTCTTTTGACGTTTTCAACTTTGACGATGTTGAGAATACAACATTGATCGGTTACCCACAAATCGTGTATGTCGAACACCGAAATGCACAGACAGATGGTAATATTTCTCTTGTTTCTACACTAATCAACGATTTTGTTACTTAATGATGACGCTTAATGTTTTAACTCTAATACACGCTGCTTCCTTAGAACACTGTGCGCATCAAGCACTGCACACAAATCGAAACAACTACTGTTGACCACACTGAATTACCACTGCCCAAGTACTGCACCTGCAACTCTTAAAGACAAAGATGCAACCACTCCTGCACCATCATTCTAGACTCGCACTAGCAATAAGATTATTAAGTAGAAGACCACTACCATGTCCACATCTGTACCGTAGATGGTGAAAAGACAGTATAAGAAAGAGCACACTCATACACCGAGTGCGTACTATTAGTAGCTTAAGCTTAACTAGATGCCACCCAAACTCCTAATTTTAGTTTGTAATAGCTATCAGACAATTATCTATGTATGAATCCCGGGCTGCTTTAGAAGCAGAACACACTGACTATATATTAACTGTCGCTTAATGTCTGCATGAAACATAATATGATGTGAAGGACGAGGAAAAACGATCTTATTGGATGAGGAATGAGGAATAATAAAGGGAGAGTTACGGAGAAGAGGTGGAGTGGGGCGATAAGGAGAACAGAGCGTGTAAGAAGAGAAGGTAAGGAATCCGATAGGTAGAAAAAAAGTTGAAATGATGGCATACTCACTCAAATAAATGACAAAAGCAATTCATACGAAAAAATGAATATTAGATGTGAGGAGCAGAAGAAAGAGGAAGAAGGGGAATAAGAAGACGAAAAGCTTGAAAAGAAGAAAAAATGATCTTAGTAGATGGGCGTGAGCAACCAGAAAGTAAGCAACATTAAGGGAAAGAAGGATATAAGGTAATGAGACATAAGAACGTGAGGGAAAAGATGAGCGGAAGTGACAAACCTTTGCTGAACTAGATAACAAATGAAGATAATCGTATGTAAGGATGAATCTTAAATGATGAGGAGGAGCATAAAGAGACGCAAGGTAAGGAGAATGGGAAAGACGAATGAGGAAGGAGAAAGTGAATGATGAAGAAAACTTATATTAGTAAACGGGAAATAATGAACATAAAAAGGCGCAGCGAGAAGAGGGTCGAAGGATCAAGTAGTGAAGAATGAGAAAAGGGTTGAAGGAGTTAAAGAGATGTCACTCTCGTTGAGCTAGAGGACAAGAGAAAGACATATTACTTATATGAGAGTGGGGTGAGAGATGAGAGACGAAGAGGGAAAACGGAAGGAGAAGGGGATATGAAGGTGATAGACGAGGAGTACAACTGATCTTAGTAGAAGGAAATATTACGGGAAAGTAAGGGGGAGAGAGAGAAGAGCCGGGAGAGGATGCTAAGGCTAAAAGAATTGAAAGAACGAAAACCTCACTAAACAAAGTTACAAAAGCGAGACATATTTTAGGATGAATCTTAATTCATGAGGGGGGAAGGCACAGAGGGGAAGGAGGAGGATAAGGGCATGGAGATTGATGCGTGCGATTTATATATGATTATTCCATCTTTTACGTACACATTTCCATGCATATTGAGTATCATTGTCTACTATTTTCCTTCGAATTTGATACTTTATGGTCATATTTCATTTTACGTAAGGTATGGACTCGTGGATGCATGAACACGGCAAAAACTCGTGCTCAAAGATGAAATCTTATGCGAAATAAGAAAGGAGAATGATCGTTTTCAAATGGGTCAACTAAAAACATGAATATCTTGAGTTCTACAACTCTGATCGACCTGATTCAAGTTGCATTCAAAATCTCTTTCTCTTAGCTTTTCAATGGTATATCACAAGTCTGATTTGAAGAAATAACGATTAAATGGAAAGCATTTGAAGTTGAGCGCGCATTGCTGAGACGCAGTAATCAGTCGACCAACCATTCAAAATAGTCGACCGACTATTCTTGAAACTGGACGGGGACATACACTTTCCTAATTGGATGTTTAGTATTAATAAGACTTTTGGGCTTTTAATTCTAAATTGAAGAAGGATTATAGAATGGTGAGAAAGGTAAAAGGGAGGCGGAGGAAATGGTAAAAAGGAGGCGGAGGAAAAGGTAAAAAAAAGATAGTAGTAGATGAAGGAGGAACATTAAGAGGGGAGAGCCTTAGGGGGGGAGTAAGGGGGATGAGGACATGAAGGACGTGAGAAGGGAAGATGGGTGAAAGGGACGAACCGTTGCTAAACTAGATAACAGAAGGCGAAAAGTTGGACAAGAAGGATTAATGATCTTGGTAGCTGGCCGGGCATAAGCAACCAGAATGAATGTAGCGTTAGGGGAAGAAGAACACAAAAGAATGAAACAAAAAGACGTGAAGGGTCTGAAGGGTAAGATAAGTGAAGGAGACAAACCGTTGCTGAACTAGATAACAAAGCATAGTCATATATAAGGATGAATCTTGAATGATGAGGAGGAGCGGAGGCGGGAGAGGAGGGACATATAAGGGAATGGTGAGCAGGAAGAAGAGAAACATTAGAGAAAAGTGAGGGGGAAAAGGAGAAGGGTCGGGGGAGGACGCTAAAGGTAAACTAAACTAAATGACAAAAGCAATGCCTATTTAAGTATGAATCGTAGATCGTGAGGAGGGGAGGCACATGGGGAAAGGAAGAAGATAAGGGCATGTAGATGAGAGGTACAAGGAGAAGGCATGGTGGAAAAGGGAAGGGAAAATGGGATGTATATGAAGAAAACTGATAGACGAGAAGGAGGAACTTATAGAGGGACAACATTAGGGAGAGAGACAAGTGTAAAAAGTTGCGGTTATCGGACGTCACCCTCACCGAACTAATGACCAAACCAAGTTATTTTAAGCATGTGTCTTAGATTAGAAAGAGGGAAGGAAGAAGGAGAAGTTATTATAAGTTTATCCCAATTTTAATGACTATACATCGAGATAGGCATAATAATTTTGAAATGTATTGATACTAATTATGATTGTTATTTATGATAAAACTTTAAGATTAGAGACTCTAGATGTCTCAAACAACAAATTAAATTGTCAGGGTGCACAATGTTTCCTGGCCGAATGAAAATCATCAAATTATGCCTAAGACGGTTATTTTAATTCATTCTAAGTAAGAAAACCATTTCACTAAAAAACAGTAAGCGAGCGGACTTTGTTTGTTTCAAATGTCTAAACTAAGATCGTGTTTGAATAAAGTTCTAAATATGAGGGAAATAAAGTTCTAAAACATTTGGAAAAACAAGAAAAGAAGGATACGAGGGAGTGCATGAGAAGAATAATGAAACATAAGAGAGATAGAAAAGATTGGATGAAAGAAACTATCTAAAATAGATGATAAAGGAAAATCATATTTAATTCTGAATTTAAGAAGGATTGTAGGAGGATGAGAAAGGTAAAACGGGAGGTGGAGGGAAAGGAAAAATGAATATAATAGATGAAGAAAGGGGGACAATAAGAGGGAGAGCTTTAGGGGGAGGTGAGAAGGGGGAGAGAGGTAGGAAGATGAGGGGAAGGGAAGGACAAAATGATGAATAGATTAATCTTAGTAACGGAGAAATAAGAATATATATGATCGGAAGAGGAGAAACAATAAGGAGAGATATAAATGAATGTCGGAGATATGGTGATTAATGTGAGGAATAGAAGGTATTGAAGGCACACACTTTCACTAAAGTACGTTAAAAAGTTTTTTTATATATAGAAACGAATCTTAGCTGACGAAGAGGATAAGGGAATGGATAATGAGGTGTGAAGGATGATGAAAAATGATCTTAGTGGACGAGGAATGAGGAATAAGAAAAGGAATGTTAAAGAAGGGGGGTAAGGTGATAAGGAGGGAGGAGCATGTGGAAGGAGGGGGTACGGAATCTGATAGGTTGAAACAGTTGAAATGATGACATAATCGCTAAAATAAATGACAAAAATACTTCATTTGGAAAAATGAATCTTAGATGATGACGAGCAAAAGAAGGAAAGTAAGGAGCGAGAAGGGGAATAAGAAGACGAAAAGTTGGACAAGAAGAATGAATGATCTTGGTAGCTGGACATAAGCAACCAGAGAGAAAGTATCGTCAGGGGAAGTGTAACACCCCTGCCCAATCCTAGGACCGGAAATGTTAGTCGCGGTAGCCCGCCAGGCTTTGTACTGGTCCCACAAATCAACATGAGTCCTTCCCAGTGCATTTTGACCTCACTCATGCGCATCCCGGAACCTTTCCAGGAGGTCATCCATCCTAAGATTACTCCCACTCAAGCACGCTTAACTGCGGAGTTCTTTTGCATGGATGACCGGAAAAGAAAGTGCACTTTGTTGATATGAGGAGTACTTTAAATCCTTTTAAGCAAAACTCATAAATAGAACATCTTCAATCAATGTCAGGTGTTTCAGGAAGAAGAATACAAAGGAGTGAAACAAAAGAATGTGAAGGGCGTGAAGGGTAAGATGAGTGAAAGGGACGAACTGTTGCTGAACTATATAACAAGAGGTAGTCATATATAAGGATGAATCTTGAATGATGAGGAGGAGCGGAAGCGGGAGAGGAGGGACAGATAAGGGAAAGAGGAGGAGATGGAGATATGAAGGTGGTAGATGAGGAGGACAACCGATATGAGTAGGAGGTAATGGTGAACAGGAAGAAGAGGAACATTAGAGAAAAGTGAGGGGAAAAAGAAGAAGGGTCGGGGGGACGGACACTAAGGGTAAACTAGAATAAATAACAAAAGCAAGGCCTATTTAAGGATGAATCTTAGATCGTGATGAGGGGGAGGCACATGGGGAAAGAAAGAAGAGAAGGGCATGTAGATGGGGGGTACGAGAGAGGGCATGGTGGGAAAGGGATGGGAAAATGGAATGTATATGAGGAAAACTGATAGATGAGAAGGAGGAACGTATAGAGGAACAACATTAGGGGGAGAGACAAGTGTAAGAGGTTGGAGCTAAGGGAAAACACGGAGACCACTCGATCGAGTCATAGGTAGGACTCGATCGAGTGATCGAGTTACGGAGCCCCTGCCTGTTTTTTGGGGTGCCACTCAATCGAGTGGGCTATGGCACTCGATCGAGTGCCCCCTGTACGAACAGTAGTTCATTTCGAGAAGTGCGCTCTCGAATTTGCTTTTAATTTTAAATTGATAATTAACCAAGCCGCGTAAAAATATGGTATAATTTATACTCGACTTGATTTTTGATATTCGTAATATGTATTTTTATTATTACGAGATCGATTATCGGGGATTTAGAAAAGACGTTTTAAATCATTTTAAATTGAATTAGGACGAAATAATTCCCTCCGCGCCGTAATGTCGTAATTGGTCCTTTCGGACCACGTGACAATTATTTCAACGTTGACGGGTTCGTGCTAATACGATTTATCGATTAATTCTTTTAGACATGATATTCGACTACGGATTCGATATCGCATCTTAAGAATAAACATTTTTTATTTGTTTGATTAGATCGAAAGTCGATTCCCTCCGCGTTACGACATCGCTATTAATCCTTACGGATTATGTGATGTTCGATTTGCATCAACAAGTTTCGTTCTAATTTTTAAAAGGGGAATCGAATATCTTTAAGGATGAATATTCGCGATCCCATCATGCCCTTGAGTGTTTGGGGCAATGCTCCTCGAGAGGGCACCACCTCTGTTACAACTCATAAAGGGATTAGAAGGGTCTTATGCGAAGCTCATCTTTAAACGTGTTCGATTCAAGATCGCTTTGTGTAAATTGATGTATGCGCGATGTTTTAATGTTAATGTGATATTAACGATAATAATAATAATGATATTAGAAACGAAAAGAAAAAAAAGAACGACGCCAAAACGACAAAAAAGACGAGGAAGAAGAGAAAAGGGAAGAGAGAAAAAGGAAAGTCGGGATTGAATTTTGCACCCGCAACCTACATGCTTTATCTTCTCGGGATAGGGCTCGTCTAGTTGTGGCTTAGGCACGGGAGTGTCGAGATAATATAGGTGATTTACGATGGTTTAAGGTAGAAGAAGGGTTATAGGGTGAATTGTATAGGGAAAATTACATATGAAAAGTCGTAAAATATGATGAAGGGGATGGGGTATTTATAAGAAAAGTACCCGGTTTTGGATAGATTTTAGGAAAGAAATTCTATCCTAAATTGAAGAGGTTTTGGTTATCGGGTTCTCTTCTAAAAGTGCATGCTGCTGATATTTTGTGGTTTTTGACTTCGAGTTGGACTCTCGAAGTTTGCATGGCTGTTTTTTTAGAGTAAACTAGAAATTACTTCCTTCAAAGTTGCGGTTTTTAAAATTTACTCCCTTATGAATTTTTTTTAATATTTTACACCCAAAAATATGCAAAAGTTCAAAATTTACTTGCAATCTAATATTCCGACGAGTTTATGTTTTTATTGACCGATTTGCCCTTCTTTTATCGTATGCCCCCTCCCCCACCCCCACCTCTTATTCATTTTTACTTTCCCAAATCTTTCAATATCAATTCCAGGAAACCTAAATTCCCAAATCGAGAAGTAATGGTGGGGATTTTTTTTCCCAAATTTACTTGCAATCTAAATTACTCTTGCAAAAACGTTCGAAGTGACTTGCATATTACCTGATGATCGAGAAGCCCTTGAATACAATAACCGACTTGCAAACCTTCGAAGTAACTATTTTAGAGACGATTCCAATGGTGGGGATTTTTTTTTTTTTTTTTTACAAATGACGGTATAAGGAAGATTTTTTTAGAAATGAGACCATAAGGGAAGGGGGAAGAAGAATAAGATGAAGACAGGGGCAATTTCGGTATTAAAAATAGAAAAAAGGCAAAAAAAAATCAAACTCGCCGGAAATACTCGTCAGAATATAGAATTGCAAGTAAATTTTGAACTTTTCCATCTTTTTGGGTGTAAAATATTAAAAAAAATCATAAGAGAGTAAATTTTAAAAACCGCAACTTTGAAGGGAGTGAATTTTAAATTACTCGTTTTTTTATGTCTCAGAAATGACTTTGATCGGGGTTTGACTCGGTCGCTAAAAGACAGTTTTATTTCCGGTGTCGGTTTTGACCCAAATTAGTCTTATTTGATTGAAAACGACCTACTGCGCATGAATTTGAGTTAGTTTTGTGATATTTGTACCCTGTTAAAAAGCCCAAGCCAAAACTAATGATTTTGAACACATATCCGAGCGCGTAAAAGCACGTTCGCGTCCGATCATCATCCGGTGTTTTTTTGAAACTGCTATCACCTAGTAGCCAAATGTGGGTGTCTACACTATTATTTTCAATTTTATAATGAAACATTTTGTTAAGGCTATACATGAAATGTATAACCAAATATCTTTAAAGGAAAATCAATTAGGTTTCTTAAAGCACGAAGTTAATATTTTGACTATGAATGAAAAACTTAGTAATCCTAAGCTTAAAACAAATATTTCAGAAATTGAAAATCAATTTTCATTAGATATTTGTAATGACCACCCAAATGCTTTTTGGAATCGAAAAAAACATATTGTTGACCTTCTTTATGAAGAAGACTTTAAGGATGAAAATATTGTTAGATTTAATCTGCCTCAAGACTGGAACTTCATACTAAATTAATTGGTATATACCGAATAGCGGAAGCGTACCTGACTCAATTGGGGAAGTGAGGTGGAATGGAATCACCCGATTATGATCTTTTAACAGACACACTCGCATTTGGGTTTCTCCATACCGATGGGATATATGTGATATTAGGTCAAAAGTGTGCTGTCAGGGACCATAACCCTGACTATATATAGAGAGGAGTAGTTAAACCCTGATGACCTATATCAGTCGCCTTTAGTGGATAAGCCCATCATATATCCCATAAAGCCCTAATGGGTCTCTACACTATTATAGTATCCAACCCATACTTTATAAGACGTAAATAAGCCCGTATAAGTTATATTATGACGGATCACGTATTTGGGCTCTACTATAATGATAGCTAATAAATACAATAGGTCCAAATAATGTTGACCACATATATTGTATCAGACCCATAATTCTTACATTCTCTCACTTGGGTCATATACTAGTATATGTAGGACACTGAAAATTGTATTCATCATAACCGTATGAGCTCAATAGTGTTATCAAACATTCTAACCATCTTATGCAATTCGGTCCATTAATCATATGTACATAGAACCAAAGCGGCCTTTGCCACAGTTTGTCGTAACAGGACCCATCAATGATCACATATGCAAACATGACTGACGACATGAATCTAGTATAGGAGTGTAGCATGGAAACAACAACCGAATGTGATCCAAATATGCATATTTCCAACTGGTCCACCTTAAACCTTAGTGAGATCAACCAATTTTTTTTTGTCCAGATAAGACAGAGTGAAACTGAAAATTGTATACCTTATTTCTGCAGAACTGAATAACCATATACCATAATGTGTCTAATGTGACAAACTCCCACTTAACCTGAATATCTTTAGAACCGAAACACCCATTTGAGCAATATGCTCAAGAAAGACCGTGGGTGATAATTCCTTAATAAGCGGATCCACAAAATGGAGTTTGTACAAACATATCTTAGACGTCTTTCACTCTGAATCGTTTCCATAACAGCACATCACTTATATTGTTATTTGAAACTATAATAACCGTCATTTTTGTCACAAATGACTTAAATGGTCTTTCAATACCGAACTTAATTTGCAGCCTTGTGACAAATAATCATGACCAAATAGGAGTCGAAATGCCGAATGATCTCAACCGAATCGTTCTCCTTTATATGATAACATTGTTTTGCTCCAAATATAAATGACAAACAATATTTGGCTGCCCTTAGTGGATCTCAATATCCTACTGTACTCCCTTAATATCTGTCAAATAAACTATAGAATGTACACGATATCCAAATATATACAAACCAGGTTCAATTATACCTTATTACTCAAACACATGAAAAATTTCTGAAATACATGTCTTTAAGTAAGCTGTACTTTCTGGATATGAACATTTCTTTAAGGACATTAATAAGACTGCATTTGTCCCATTTACTAAAAGAGTATAAAACTTGATATATTTTCATACTCCCACTGAATCTTGAGTATCTACAATCATGTACCACATTCATACAAAACCAAATGAGATGATATCATGGTAGATTGATGTATTCTTTGACGGAAAACCTTATTTGAGTTTTCATTGGATGACTATTAACCTTAATTTGCAGAAATTTTACCTTGAATCTATTGAGTCAAGATTTCCAGTATCTGCAACAATGGGTCTATCAATGTCACCATTGACAAACTTGTCTTTACCATTCATCTAATGTAACTCCATATATATATATATATAATCGGATATGCCAACTGTCTTTATAGTCATTATTGACAAGACAAACCTTACTGTCTCATCACCGAATAAGTCTGTCTTGGTAACAAATAACCATTTGAAACCAATATGCTTTATACTTTTAGATAAAGAAACAATTCCAAAATGTCTTTATTGTCGAATGACTTAATACTTTATTGATGACATATTTCACATGTATTAGTTAGAACTTTGAATGATTCGGTAAGATGCTGAATGAATACTTTTCTACCGTTTCATCATCTAACTTTTACTCTTGAATGTATGCAATATATAAATCTGTTATTACACCGCAATATGTCAGGCATGACACGAAAACAATGTAATCCTCTGAAACTGCATTCATTCTTCCCTCAGTGAATTTCTTTAATAACAATTGTTCTTGAGATATTTGAGTTTGTTTTACTAGAATGATCCTACGATCCTTTATAATGAGACACAAGATCATTTCCATAAGTCTCATTTCTTCCCCTCAAACTCAATAACCTCAATGAACCCATATTATCCGTCTTAAAGTACCTTGTGTGTGAGATCATTACTTTATACATTCCCCTTAATCCTTATAAAGTTATACAACAAAATAATTATTGATTATCCATAAGTCCAACTATTACCTTAAAACAAAAAACATTCTTAATTAGTTGAACATACCTTAGGTGTAAATAATTAACACTATAGTCAATCAATAGTATTGTTGTATCTTTATCCAAAATCAAGACGCAATTCTAAATTTACTTCTAGAGTTATCTAGGAAAGAGTGTGAATAATCATACTCCTACCTAGCCCCAAGATCTCACTTTGCACACATAATACACCATACATATTTAAACCTTCATATGGTGCAATCTTTAATGTAAGATCAAACATCTCTAGAAAGTATCCGATATAACCTTAACGTTCTTATCCTGAATAGTCAAATTGTCAAAGTGTTTCCACTTATGATCAACTGACATCTTTAATCCTTTACCGAGCAACATATCTCAGTCAAATATGTGATAAAAACATCTAGTAACTTAAAACTTCTCAATATCGCGATATAAATATCAAGCCATAATTTTGTCTACAAATTAATATAGTGATGTGAACTAATACAACTTAAATCATAAAAAAGTTCACATACTCTTATATATCAATTATAAGACATCCAAAGTCCTTTTGATATCTATTTTCTCTTTTCGTCTTTATTCCCCTTCAATATGAGAATCCGAAGTAGAAGGGTCAATAATTTCATTTTTGACACAACTTCAATAATCCTTTTAATGTGTCATACCAAAAAGTAATTATTGTCCACAATTCTTTATATCCACTGGAGATTTAATGCAAGTCTTTAAATAATATTCCAATCTAAGCTATATAAAATTATCAGTAGTGACAATTTTACCATTATTTGAATTAGGAAAATACATAATTAATTATTTCTCAATGGACAATGAACCAAATTTGACCAAGCGAAAAATAATTGAACTCCACCAAAAGGCAGTACTGAAAATTTTCCAGATTCAAATAAAATAACAAGTCATTAGTGATAACTAAATTAGCCGATTGTCTCAAACTTAGATTATGACATGCCCCGAATAGTGGAATCTTTCATCACCAATTGACATACAACATCTTAGATTCTTACTTCTACTTGCATTAATGTACTTATGTGAATGAAAAACCAAATCCACCCACAAAACATGATTGGATATAATAATTGACCTTAAACAAAACTTAAATGAGAAGTGTGTGCTTACCGACACGCGATGAGACGTACAAACTGGTACTATATTCCTTATGTGTCCATAGTCATAACAAGCAACTAATAAACTTTCTCTTGTTATTATTTTAGATAGACACTTGCAGCTTATTTAATAGAAACAATGTCCTTAATATTTCCTTAATGTCGCATATTAAACTTACATATTTTATGACGACCCATACATCTCAACCATACATCTCAATGCTGTGTTAAAATTATGACGACCCAAAATAAGTATTTACATTCTCTTACCATTTAATTAAATAAATGACGTCATCCGAATTGAGAATGTAACCTGAATATGACAGATATAATGAACAGTAATGTCAATTTGATAAACAAAACAATATTCTCATATTTGTAATAAATTCAAACAGTATAGTGTTTTTGCAAATTTAGCATTTAGCCGTTGAGCATAAATAATTAACTAAGCATTGACACTACAATTAAATAATCGTGATCAAATATTGACGATAAACTCATGTTGAATACTAGGCCTTCCTTTGGGCCGACTCAGTATACACATGAAAATACCGAATAATCGTCACATATTTATCACTCAAAATTGTATATGTATTCGGTCAAATAATAGCCTTCCTTTGGGCCGACCATTATCCGCATGATTACACATACTACCAAACTTAAAAATCGAATGTTTGAATTTACTCTCCATATTCTTATAATGGCCTTATGAGTGTCATGAATTTAAGAACACTCTCTTAACTTGTATTTCAGATTCGAATATTAGCATTCCCATCATAACAAGATACCTAGCACAACATCTAATCTCATCTTTGGACGATAATTAGACTTGTAAGTGGTACTCTTGGTGTAGTAATCAAATATTAACAGTAAGATCATGTCAAATGTCAAGTCTTCCTTTGGGCCGACTTAACATTTACACGAGAACCAAATATCTGTTACATATTTATCACCACAAGTATGATTGAATTTTGGCCAAATAATGGACTTCCTTTGGGCCGTCCATTACCCGCATGACATTCAATCACACACAATCGTCTAATTATTTAAACTATCCAATCTACGCAATAGAAGTTACTTTGGCAACGTATTGTTTCGATCAAACAATCCAAAATATTAGACGTCTTAAAAAACAAAATAGCCAATATTATTGAAACTGAAATCAAGTTCTTTTAATCAAACTGTAATTAACAAGTGACTGAAACCTCAAATGATAAGAGAAATTATAACCCAAATTAGTTCTTTTATCATACAAGTGAACTTGTCAATTATAAATGTACAATAATAATCGTAACCGAAGTTCCGAACAGGTCCCAATTCAAACATAAAAACATAATATGCGATAATAATCAAACATACGAGACCATTATATATCATATGAGTGAATACCAAACGCAATCATTAACCAACTGCAATCGATTCAAAAACTAGAGACCTTATAAACTGAATAGTCAATCATGAGAAGCTGAAAAATAATATCTGAAACCTAAATCTTTAAATATAACTGTATCGATCGCATAAAAAAAATCATCCAAACATATGTTCAGTAAATAATCAATCATACGGAATCACGAATCACACGATATGATTGAATGACAAAATAAAAACCAAATAAAAAACTAAATCACGTAAAAGAGTTTGCCAAAACAGACAAACAACAGTGCCACAAACTTCACGCGGTGAATATGACGATAGATCAGATGAAACAATGTGTCGCAAGACTCGCATTGACTAGAAATATCATACAAAAAATTACCATAACACCCAAAAAAAACAAATTCATCATGTATCTTAATGATGCAGTACGCGCTGCCTGAGTATATACAAATTTATAAAAACTTATTGGTGATTGTACACGTATTTGATGAATGTTTTTATATCAGCAACTTTGCTACTTGAAAAGCATGTTTGAAGAGAGTACTCCAACACTGATTAAGGATCACGACTAATCAAAGCAAAACAGAAAACTTGCGAGCACTTAATACACCGAGATTCAATCAGTCCCAAATAATTTAATATGAAGATGGCTCTGATACCACTTGTTAGATTTAATCTGACTCAAGACTGAAACTTCATACTAAATTAATTGGTATATACCGAATAGCGGAAGCGTACCTGACTCAATTGGGGAAGTGAGGTGGAATGGAATCACCCGATTATGATCTTTTAACAGACACACTCGCCTTTGGGTTTCTCCATACCGATGGGATATATGTGAGATTAGGTCAAAAGTGTGCTGTCATGGACCATAACCCTGACTATATATAGAGAGGAGTAGTTAAACCCTGATGACCTATATCAGTCGCCTTTAGTGGATAAGCCCATCATATATCCCATAAAGCCCTAATGGGTCTCTACACTATTATAGTATCCGGCCCATACTTTATAAGACGTAAATAAGCCCGTATCAGTTATATTATGACGGATCGCGTATTTTGGCTCTACTATAATGATAGCTAATAAATACAATAGGTCCAAATAATGTTGTTCACATATATTGTATCAGACCCATAATTCTTACAAATATTCATACAAAGGCAAGACCTTGTCAAATGAATTCTGAATATTTCACTTTTTGCAAAAAAAAGAAATAAATTCTCTTATAGAGAAAAAACTTATTGGACCATCTAAATCTCCATGGTCTTGTACAGCTTTTTATGTCAACAAAAATGCTGAGAAGGAACGAGGGGTTCCTAGCTAGATTAATCATTAACTATAAACCTTTAAACAAAGTTTTAAAATGGATTAGATATCCTATACCTAATAAAAAAGATTTACTTGATCGTTTATATGATGCAATCATATTTTCCAAATTTTATTTAAAATCTGGTTATTGGCAAATTCAAATTAACCCAGCAGATAGATATAAAACTGCTTTTAATGTTCCATTTGGTCAATATGAATGGCATGTTATGCCATTTGGATCAAAAAATGCCCCTTCGGAATTTCAAAAAATTATGAATGATATTTTTAATGACTATAGCAATTTTATTATTGTCTACATTGATGATATTCTAGTATTTTCTAAAACCATAGAGGAACATTTTAAACACCTTGACATTTTAAAAAAAATTGTAATATCAAACGGTTTGGTTATATACAAACCTAAAATGAATTTATTCCAAACCAAAATTAGGTTTTTGGGTCATAATATTGAAAAAGGAAAGATCATTCCTATAAATAGAAGTATTGAGTTTGGGTCAAAATTTCCAGACGAGATTACGGATAAAACTCAACTTCAAAGATTTTTAGGAAGCTTGAACTATATTTCCCCCTATTATGCTGATCTAACAAAAGATACAACCATCCTTTATGATATATTAAAAAAAAAAAATCTCAGTGCATGGTCTAAAGATCATACTATTGCTGTCAGAAAGATTAAAAACAAAGTTATATCTTTGTCATGTCTTATGCTAGCAAATCCTTTTTGGGATAAAATTGTTGAAACTGATGCTTCAAACATTGGTTATGGAGGAATTCTTAAACAAATTAATCCCACAGATAAAAAAGAATATTTGGTCAGATTCTATTATAGAAAATGGAATTCTGCTCAATCTAATTATGCGACTGTTGCAAAGAAAGTTCTTGCAATAGTTAGATGCGTGTTAAAATTTCAAAAAGATTTATATAATCAAAAATTTATAATCAGAACTAATTGGAGTTCTGCAAAATTCACGTTTCAAAAAGATTTTAAGCATGATGTTTCGAAACAAATGTTTGCCAGATGGCAAGCACATTTAGCCCTTTGGATTTTGATATCTTTTATAAAAAAAAGGTACTGGAAATCATCTCCCAGATTTTTTAACAAGGGAGTATTTATCTGTTTAAATGTTTAATTTTTCAGGAATGTATCGTGGCAGTGGGCGTGACACTTTTTTCTTCTAATAGAGAAAGAGGAAAATATTCTCCTAAAAAGGAAGACAGTTCAGAATCTGGGCCATGTAATATCTTAATCCAGCATGGAAGTAAAAAGCTTATAGCTAAAAATATTAATGATAAAATCATTAAGAAAGAAGATTTTGAAGAATTCAAACTTTGAAAACAAAAGGGACAAGATAAAATCTCTACTTCATTTAGAAAGATAGTTAAAGAATCGATGGATGAAAAAGAAAAAAATGGTTATAAACCAAGAAGAAAGGATTATACTCATTCTCAACATGTCCGATAAAAAACGGGAAAATCAGTCCTGGAATTTATGTGAGAAATATCTCATGAAAAATAATTTTATGATGGAATCATATAAAAACAGAACTTTTTATGAAAATATACTTTCATCAAATGGTTTTGAAATCAATCATTTCACAAGTAATGATACAAAAATTTATAACTTTTCAAAAATTATTATTAGAGAGGTTATTACCATTGAAGAATGGGGAATCACCCCTTTTAACACAAAAACCTTAATTAACAAAGGATCTCGTATTGACTACAATTATTGGGATTATATCCAAGCATTTGATAAAGCTTTTCTTTACGAGAATGATAAAAGAACTTGGTTTATAAAAATTAGCCAAGAGGTTATAACCGAAGTTATACCGCCATGGTTAATAAAATGGTGGCAATTTTATGGAACTTCGGAGGAAATATTACCTCCAATATTTAGAGATCTTTATAATGAGTGGAAAGAAATTATACCAAAGGCTCCGGAGGATAATATTCCTGGACTTATTCAAATGAGATTTTTTATTGAATTTTCTATTCCTTGGATATGGAAATTCAGTCCAAAAACGGGTTATACACAGAAAAAAAATTCTGCCTAAAAAGAGAATCATATTCTCGCTTCTGGGATACTATGCTCAAAGAAAATAAAGACACCAAGAAACTAAATTGTAGCTCTACCCTTGACCTTATCCAAGAAAAAATTGATAGTTACACTATTCTCTACCGATGAAGATAATCATTCAGATAGTGCTCGCTCTGAGTCCATGGATGTCCAGGACAAAACAAAAGAAGAAATTGTCCAATAATATTTAGCTTTATCTCATAAAGCTCTAGCCCAAAAAACCGATAATGATGATTCTAAATCACAAAAGAGTGATACTTCTATGGCAGTGGCTATAACATCAACCAGCAAAAATAAATTTAATATTTTGCAAGACGCTCAAGACCCAGAAGATAATATCGAGAAAGATACTCAGATTATTCAAGACTTGGGTTTCAAGTGTTAATAAGAACTATTAAAATTATGGTTTAAGCAAAAGTTCATCTACTTGAAGTTATTATGGAATATGGAATAATGCATGTTCATGCATTTTGTGTTTCAAAGACACACTTATGAAGTACTTTGAAAAAAGGAGGCAAATTTTTGGAAGCATTGATGAATATGTTACGTAAAGATGCTATTTCCGATTTTGGTGTGTTTTATGACACATTTGTTTTTTCCTTTAAAGGATTTGCTTTCAAAAAGCTTTGAGTGTAAATATTACACATACTGTTATATATTCGTAGTTGTACTGTTAAATACTCGTTGTACTATTTTAGTTTGTTGTTTTTCCCCACTCCTTGCTTATAAAAGGATGCGTTTTTATGTGTTTAAGGCAGACTCTTTCCTAGCCTTCTCGGTCTCTCTTTCTTTCAGTTGTGAAAAATCTCTCCTTATCAATAAAAGTTTACTAAGCGTTCTTCATCTTATGATTTTTGTTTTGTAAGTTATTTTAATTTTAATTTTAACTTTATTCATATTTTATTTATTGTTAGGATGAGCCTTATAGGCTAAATCCTTTGTTGAATTATGTCTTGACTTGATTAAACTAACTATTGGACCACGGTTAGGTTTTCAACTAACTGGTTTTTATTACTTATGAACATAAATGAAGAGGGTTTAGTGAGGGTACGTATTGTGTTAAGTTTGAATTGGCGTTAGGGACCTTTGAGGGAGGCACCGTTGCCATATGCCTAGTAGGCGCCGACTTTTGCTGTCCCCGGTTGATTTAATTTGCCAATTCACAGTTCAAACTTAACATATTTTGTGGTAAAATAGGGAGTTTAAGATATGTTAAGTCGGTGAAGATCCTTTAGATGGCATCAGAGCCATGGACAATAAGGAGTTTAAGATATGTTAAGTCATAATTCAACATGTTCTCAGTTATGAGTAAATTCATTAAACATGCCAGTTCGAGTAATAAACACGTTAAAAACAGTACCACCAACGAGACTGATTACCCCAAGATATGGAACTATTAAACAAATGGACTATTTCTAAAGTTAATACTAGGACCATTCATAAATTAGGATGGTTTGAAAGGATAGGTTTAAAACAAATAGTAAAAACCACTGAAGAATCTATTTCTTTATATAATGACGAAATGCACATCCAATTATTAAATAATTTTGATTTAGAACCTTATAGAAAATCTGATAATAAATTTATTCACATAGGATTAGTCCAAGTTGCTTTCAAATCTTTAACTCTTGAAGGATTACCAGAGAGCTTTTAGTTGCTCTAAGAGACGGTAGAAATTTAGATTGGCAAAAGTCAATCATGGGAGTAGTTAAGTCTAGCTTAGCTCATGGTCCAGGTTATTTTGATGCTTACCCAAATTTACAGTTATCTTTAACAGATATTAATATCCTTGATACTAATATCCTTTATTTTGATGTTTACCCAAATTTATAGTCATTCCAGGCATGGAGTGCTTAAGGGTACAAGTCTTTATCTTTAGGTCCCGTGCCCCTCAGCTTTGAGCCGGCTAAGGATCAAAGTTGACTTGAACGGTTTCCGAGTCCCCATAATTGACTCGGTGGCGACTCCACAAATCGGCAACGAATTCAGTTCACTAAAAAGGTCGCCTTACCAAACATAATGGCCTTTAAACATTTACAACCACGACTCGATCGATTCCAAACGGAAACATAGGCGCCTGCGCCCGTCTAGTACAAGTCCGGATCGTCATCCGAATCGAGATCCTAAACATCGCCCCGTATGCGAGATCGGACCGGCCCCCGACCGGGAGGGGTCCGCGTGGGTGGCCGCCGCCATAAATTGAAAACCAGGTCGGTCCCGCGCGGGCGCACGCGGGGCGCCGGGCGGTGCGGATGGACGTCCACAGTTTGGCGACTTCGCTGGGGATTTGGAAACAAGTTTCCAGCGGTGGTGTAACTTGAATGAGGTCAGTGAAGCTCATTTCCTAGTTCCTAGTTGTGGTCACTACAGGTTTTGGCCATAAAAAGCCGTCCCTAACCAATATCAGGACCAATCGACCTCTTCGCGGTAAGATCCTTAGGGACACGCGGAGAGATCCTCGATTGACGCTTCGGCCGCCTAATGCGTACCTCGCGGGAGTACTAAACGGATAATTCTGAACGGACGGTATGACACTCGTCTCCCCAGATGATTTGTCAATACCTAAGTAAAGACTATTCGCGGGCGGTAGCCTACCCTAACCTACCCGTGTCTGCATCTTGCATGAGTGTATGCATTCCTAGTTATGTGTAGCGTGTTTGAACAACTCAAATAAAACACTAAAAATCCGGATTCAACCACGCCAACATATTCAACCGCACCCAACTCCGTTTTCAAAAAGGTCATTTCCAGGATTGTTGTTCTAGCGCCGATACTCCGGCCAAGTCAAAATGATTTTTAAAAACCTTTTAAAAAGCACCGTCATCATATTTCAAAGGATTTTTTTATTTAAAAAAATGCCATCACTCTGGCCAAAGTAAAGTAACGAATACCGTTAATACCAACGAGACTCCCGATTAATGAGATCGAGGTACCTCAAACGGTTACATTTTATTTCAAAAAAAAAGAAATGTTTTTACGTACATACCGTTGACACAACCGAAGCTTAATGAAGTCGAGGAATCCAAAACGGTCACACTCACAAAACATCATTTTCAAAACATCATCTCCAGACATCACGTTATGTCACAAACACCGCCTACACCATAATTGTCGAACTAACTAATTAATAGTAGTTTCGATAAAAGCACCACGTCATCATTTCCAAAACCGGTTCCCTTAAGAACTGTGCTTCTTTTGAAAAACGTCATTTACACTTTTGCTATCGTCGGATTCCCGACGCACGCGTAACAACACACTTTCCCGTCACAAGCGACGTCATCACACCATCATCACCCCAATTTTAAAAATCGTCCTTTCCGAAAAAAAAAGACTTCCTTTGCAAAGCTCGATCGGTTTCAAAATAAACATATATCAAAATTCTTTGATCCTGAGCCGGGACCGCGATCAACTCCTTACGTCGTACAACCGCGTGATTAACTGTCTGTATTAGTTACTAGGATCGCCTCTACTCGAGGTCTTACATTTTGGGTCGTCTCATCCCGAGAAGTCCTCTTTAAATCTCACCTCTGAGATTTGTGTCAAATCGTCTCGTGACAGAGACATAAATTCATTAGGCGTTTCGCCGAATACACCAAGAGTCAAAAGCACCTGAGTCGCAAAGCCAATGACTGCACACACGCGCAAGTCAAGGGCCTCATTTCCGCGTCGCTATGTCGTTCGACGAAACCTTCCTGATTCCCGATATCATCTTGCAGAGACCATCCTCCATCATGACTACCGTCTCGAACTTTGATGTCAAAGATTTAACTCATATGGTCTACAACCTCGTCACCTCCATAACCTCCATTGAGGCCTCTATTCGTAACCTCAACGAGCGGATGGACTCCCTCGCGGTCAAAACCCAAAACCCCCCGTCAATCCAAGTGAACAAAAATTGTGCCTCCCAAAGGAAGAAACCCCCTAGAGAGTTTGCCAACTTAGACATCCCATATGACGAAGCTTTAGTCATCGCCATCCGACATGGTCTACTGTCCCCTCTAGAACCTACACCCGAGATCCCTTTAGGACAAAGGAGCAAATCGTGGGATCCCAAAGCCTTATGGTCCTTTCACCAAGGACTAGGACATAAGACCCAATCCTGCACCAAGCTGAGACATGCCATCCAAAACCTGATAGAGAAAGGAGACTTTCCCCCTCTCAAAAACCCAACACATATCCAATTCGGCACAATCGACATTGAACAATACCAACACGACCACGCCATCCACGGGGTATGGGCGGACGATGACGACGATGTCTATATCCATGAACCAATAACCATGATCCCTCCGGACACCACCCAAGCCAAGGACATAAGCCACGTTACAAGGTCAGGACGACCTTACCAAAACGTCACCATTGACATACCAATCACTAACCAAACCCCTGAAAACACCACTACCACCGACAACATCCCTATTACCACCCCCGAAGTACAGATAGTCAAACAGCTACAAAAAGCCAAAACCGACCTTTCCATATGGCAACTCATTGCCAGCTCCTACAACCATCGTATGACCCTAGTCCAAGCCCTAGGAAGGATGAACATATCCCCAACCATCACACCCGAGGATATGATAGGACATGTTCTTCAAAAAACAAAAGATCTTAAGGACCCTATAACCTTCTCTGACGAAGACCTCCCACCCTTTGGGCCAAAACACAACCTAGCCCTTTACATGACAGTAACCTGCCTAGGCAAAAAGGTGCCCATGAACCTTGTGGATGACGGTTCCGATGTAAACGTAATTCCCATCAAAACTGTCCGTGCCCTAGGAATGTCAGATACCGATTTCGTATCCACTGAATCCGGAGTACGCGCCTATGATGGTACACGGGGTCCAGTCGCAGGGATTGCGACTGTCAATACCACTGTAGGACCCATAGAAAGGAAGATGGACTTTCAAGTCATAGATGTCAAAACCGGATCCTACAACATGATCCTAGGACGCCCTTGGATTCATGCCCTTAAAGCCATATCATCCACCCTGCACCAAAAGGTGAAAGTTCCCCACAACGGTGAAATAGTCACCATCCACGCCTACCCCATGAAAGCCTTCATAGAAAAAGTCGTTACCTCGCAAGTTACGGAAGATGTAGATACCGAATTAAGGGGATTCCATGTAGTAAACCTATTAGAACAAGACTTATCCCCATTCGACTTCGATCAGTACTCCAACCTAGCCATTAACTTCATGATGAGACAGCAAGGGCATTTCCCGGTTTTATCGCTAGGAAAAACCCTCAGAACCGCGAGCAAACTCCGAGATCCCATCGGACAAACCCACACAATAGGCTTCGGGTACCCCGCAACCGAAAACGAAATACACTAGCGCATGACTATCATGCGCACACGTAAAACGGAAGGCATCCAAACCCCGCCATACGACCTCACCCTAAACGGATGCTTCATGAAGGAGGGAGACAACAAGCCTTATATGGGATTTTCCGAACCAACGTACATAAAAGGCATAAGACACCCCGGGATAGAAATTTTCCAAGACTGACACTTCATCCCGGAAATCACACCAAATTCCCCAAAATCTAAACCCACACCTTGTATGGATGGTCTGGCCAACAACTTATTATTTGGGGAAGAACGTTTCATCCCCGTAAACCCCAATGAGCTAATCAATATGGTCATGACTGACAAGCAATTCGACCACATCTCCCTCATCGTCAATACCGACAAAAACCAAGAAGGTAGAGAGTGGAGGAAATCCGTCACGTGGGTCAACGAGAATGGTAGGAGGTTCAAGCTAACCACAGGAGAAGGGAGGAAGTTCAAGGAGTCCGAGTCCGAGTCCAAAATAGAGTCCGAGTCCAAAACAGAGTCCGAGTCTGAGTCCGAATCTGAGTCTGTAACGGGCCAAGAATTTAGTATCATTTGTCTCCCATCTACATACGTGTCTGTTCAGGATGAACCGGGGCCTGTCCCGGAAATCCCAATAATGTAATCTCTGTCGAACGAACAGAGGGTCTCCTTGTCAAAATTTCTCGACATGCTCGATTTAACCAATAATAAAAATACTTTCGCTTATGACTCGTCGCACTTAACATGCAATGCCATTATCGATAGCGAACCAAATAGAAATGACCAAAAAGATTCTTACGACACTTATCTCCCACCAGAAACATTGCGAGAGTTAGCCAGACAAGAGTTAGGTGCCCCGGTAATTGAAGATACCGAATCCATAAACATTGGAACCCCTTTGGAAGCCCAAACCCTAAAAATAAGAACCTCCTTAGATCTTACTAAGAGGGAGCAACTCATGAGCCTACTCACACAATACAAAGACGTCTTCGCCTGGTCATACATGGACATGCCAGGCATAGACAGGGACATTGTTGATCACCGAATCCCAATAAAACCCGGGTTTAAACCAATAAAACAAAAGTTGTGTCGCATGCGACCCGAGTGGGCCCTTAAGGTCAAGGAAGAGGTAGATAAAAAATTAAGCCGGGTTCATACACGTTTCCGAATATTCCGACTGGGTAGCCAACACAGTCCCCGTCCCCAAAAAGGATGGAAGAATTCGGGTCTGCGTAGATTTCCGAGACCTTAACAAAGCCAACCCAAATGATGACTTCATTTACCTCACATAGATATCCTGGTAGATAATACTGCCGATCACGCCCTACTTTCCTTCATGGACGGGTACGCCGGGTACAATCAAATAAAAATGGCAAAAGAGGACATGTCTAAAACAGCCTTCACCACGCCTTGGGGAACCTATTGTTACTCGGTAATGTCTTTCGAACTTAAGAATGCTGGGGCAACCTACCAAAGAACCGCAACCACACTTTTACATGATGTGATGCACAAAGAAGTCGAGGTGTATGTAGATGACATGATAGTCAAATCCCAAAACCGAGAAGGGCACGTCCCGGCCCTCGAAAAATTCTTCAAACGTCTACGCCAGTACAATATGAGGCTTAACCCACAAAAACGCCTTTGGGGTTACATCTGGGAAACTTTTAGGTCACGTAGTGAGCCAGCGAGGAATAGAAATAGACCCATTCAAGAAAAAAGCCTTGTTAGACATGCCCGCACCCTCAAACGAAAAGGAGATCAGAGGATTTCTGGGTAAGGTCTAATACATCAGCCGCTTCATCGCCAAACTGACCATGGTCTGTGAACCCATATTCAAAAAGCTCAAAATAAACGAATCCACCATCTGGGAGGATAAACGCCAAAGAGCCTTTGACAAGGTAAAAGAAATATTAGCACAACCCCCAGTGTTAATGCCTCCCAAAAAGGGACTACCACTTTCCCTCTACCTTACCGTAACCGAAACCGCAATGGGAGCCATGCTAGCGCAAACCGTTAACAAAGAAGAGAGAGCTATTTACTACATTAGCGAAAAATTCATCGAGTACGAAACAAAATACACACCCCTAAAGTGGTCAACCAAAAAACTTCGGCACTACATGCTTAGCCATACCGTGCACGTATACTCAAAAATGGATCCCATCAAATACATCTTCGAGAAACCTGTCCTCAACAGACGACTGGCCCGATGGACACTTATGTTGGCGGAATTTGACTTAACATACATACCTCTTAAGGTCATTAAAGGAAGAGTCGTAGCCGACTTCCTAGCTGAAAACCCAGTAGAGGAAACATCAACGACCGACACCTGGTCCTTTCCTGACGAGGACATTCTGTTCGCCGAGAGCGAATCGTGGGACCTATATTACGATGGTGCTTGGAGCATGAGGGGGTACGGCGTAGGAATCCTCATGATATCCCCAATAGGTGACCATATACCCATATCAGTCAAACTAGACTTCCCAGTTACCAACAACACAGCTGAATACGAAGCCAGCCTAATAGGACTAAAAGCAGACATATCTTTAGGAGTTAAAAACCTCAGAGTACACAGGGATTCATCCTTATTAGTCAACCAAGCCACGGGCACCTGGAAGGTTTATAGCGAAAGACTAACCCCATACCAAACCAAAGTGGAAACAATGTCCCGGGAATTCACCAAAATCGACTTCATACACATACCCCGCGAAGAAAACCAATTCGCCGACGCCTTATCCAAACTAGCCTCACTAATAAACATGCCCGACCACCTTTTCTCTATGCCTATCTACGTAGAGAGAAGCGAACAACCAGCCCACATCCATAACCTCGAAACCGACGATACCAGCGAGGAACCCTAGTACAAAGCAATTCTAGACTTTAAAACTAAAGGGTCATATCCACCCAACACAAACACCAAAAACAAAAGAGCCCTAGGAATACAAGCCGCCCATTACGTCCTGAGTCAAGGACTATTATACAAACGAACCCCACAAGAAGTCCTCCTTAGGTGCATAAACAAAAACCAATCCGAGAGAGTCATGGAAGAAGTACATGACGGAAAGTGCGGCCCCCAAATGAGCTCACACCTACTAGCCCGAAAAATAATGAGATTGGGCTATTACTGGATTACCTTAGAGACAGACTGTCGACGTCACGTTCGTCACTACCACAATTGCCAAATATTTGCAAACATCCAATACCTACCGCCATATCCTCTCCATACTTTAGCCACACCTTGGCCTTTTTCTACTTGGGGAATAGACATCATAGGAAAGGTACACCCATCTGGGACCGGCGGACACTGCTTTATACTAGTGGCCGTTAATTATTTCACCAAATGGGTAGAAGTCGCTTCTTACACCGTACTAACCTCAAAATAAGTAGTCAAATTCTTACAAAATAACATCATTTGCCGCTACGGCATACCTCACGAAATCATCAGTGAGCAGGAGGCTCACTTCAGGGTCGACACCCAAAAACTCCTCGACAAATACAAAATCCAAAGACACAAGTCCTCACCCTATAAACCTCAAACAAACGGGGCCGTAGAAGCAGCCAACAAAATCATAACCACGATCCTTAAGAAAATGATAGACAATTACCGGGATTGGTCAAACAAAATCCCCTTCGCCTTATGGGGGTACCAAACATCCTATCGAACACCCACCGGAACCACACCATATTACTTGACCTACGGTTCTGAAGCCGTGTAACCCGTAGAGCTAGAAATACCGTCACTAAGGATATTAGCCGAGAGTGGTATTCCCGAAGAAGAATGGGACCAAAAATGATATGACGAGCTAGTACTCTTAGACGAGCGTAGGATACTTGCCTTATCCAACGTACAAGCCTACCAGCAACGTATACAACGAGCCTTTAATAAACGAGTGAAATCCCGAAACATACACGAGGGAGACTTAGTATTCAAATCCATTAGAGCACCCCTTCCCGTCGATCCTAGAGGGAAATTCAAACCAAACTGGGCGGGCCCCTACCTCGTCAAGAAAATACTCTCGGGGGGCGCTGTGATCCTCACCGACCTAGACGGTCAAGAGTTCTCAACTCCAACCAACATGGATCAACCCAAACGATACTACCCATAAACATCCTAACAACCACATCCCGGCCTCCGAATTAAGGTGAAACCATGCAAAAAAAAAAGGAAACAAAAAAATTCACATCGATAATTGGCATAAGGAGTCTAAAGCAAAATCACTTACACCTAATAAGAACTACGAACATGGTTTGATTCCGTCTAAATGCGGATACGTAGGCAACCCTTCTACGGATACAACCAACCAAATAACAGAATAGATTACTCGATTCACATGCAAACCGGAACCTTTTTCCACGCTTCGGTTAACGAGTGATTCCAATGACGAAGCACAAACGATGAGCCGAGGACGGAGTGAAAACCCGAAGGGGCGCTCCGGGCAAAATGAAGAAACGAGTTGCGAGCCGTCGTAAAAAAATGACGAGCCGAGGACGGAGTGAAAACCAGAAATGGCGCTCCGGGCAAAATGAAGAATCGAGTTGCGAGCCGTCGAAAAAAAAGAATAAAAGGTGAGCTGAGGACGGAGTGAAAACCCGAAAGGGCACTCCGGGCAAGATGAAGAATTGAGTTGCGAGCCACCACAAAAAAAATATAATAAAAAGAACGTGCTTCTCATTAACAACAAAAAAATCAGTTAAATCAAGCCTTTGTCGAGGCCCTCTACATCGAGCATCCAAAACCCGAATACCCCAAAAAATGACAAAGTGTCAAAAAAAACCTACAAAAACTAGTACTAATACGTCACTAATATCAATTAATAGAACATAGTACAAAACTGATGGGCTCTACCAATCCAACTTTCCCCTTTTCTTGCCTTTCGGGTGTGCTTGTTTGGGTCTCTCACCATAGACCCTCTTAACACAAGCCTACGTCATCTTAGCCAAAGGCGAGTCCAGCCGATCCCATTTCCCCTCCTCACTTACATTTTCAATATGGGTCTTGTCGCTCTCGGCCCGTTTAGATGAACTGACAAACACTAGGATCGGTAACGCCGTCTTCGGTTGGGCGCTTAGGGACATTAGCCCACATAGCTTCCTTATTCTGTAGTACAGTCTAATTCATAATCCTTAACCTTGCTCTCATCACATCCGACAACCCCGGACGTCAGGAACGACCTCCTAAAGTCGCTAAAACCCTTCTCGAAAGCCAAAATACCCACACAAGAGCAACAAGGCCGTACAGACAACAAATTTCACCCGTCGGATCCACCAGACTTAGATGTCTTTTCATTTTTTCTTTTAGGAGGATAAGCTACCCCACCTAGGTGTGCTGTAGCCTTTAACGGTAATTGCCAAGTCGCGTCTGTAGCATAGTACGACATTGTCATACAAAAGTGGTCTAACTTTTTTTTTCAAAAGGTAGTCTAACTTCTTTCTTTTTGTAAACACGAATGTCGAGACAGTCACACTTGTCTCTCAACACCGAACACACACTCGGTCGATGCACTTTAGCTACAAAGCACTCTTTATGTTTCTGCGCGTCTTGAGTCAAACAGTTTAATCGACGTGTTGCTTGATCCAATTCTCGGCTCAAACTAACGCATTTCAAAAAACACACCTCACGCAATCCTAACGCATTTAAAACGTCCTAAACTACGACAAAATCACAAACAAACCAAACTTGAATTGATTACTTGTCAGTCTAAGTCAACATTTCCAAAGCAAAACAAAACGCAAGGATAACAAATCAATCGAAATACTAAAAGTCTAAAAATATACAAAACATACAGATCCATGCACAAATCGAGTTCCTAAAACTAGGGAGGACCCCTAGAAGCCGCACCTATAGCCATCACCAATTCGCCAATGTTGTCATCCAAACCTAGATCCTCTAGATTCAGAAGAGAAGACTCACTACCATCCATCCCCAACAGCATATCTAGGGTAGCTGTCTCGGGAATCCCTCCAACATCCTCGGTAGCACCCGTGACATGATCTGCAGCCTCGACCTCAGTCTCCTTCTCCATCTTGACCCTTTGCCTAATTTCACCCTGCGCTAAGGTCTCACCCTGATGCCGAGCCAACTGCTCCTTAAGTCAGGCAATCTCATTATCCCGAGATTGCAAGAGCTGTCTCGCATCAGCCACCTCAGCCTCCAGCTCGATCACCCGAGTCTCTAGCTGCCCCACCATATCCGGGACATCCTACAAGTACACCTAAGCGTTAGGAAAACACGCAAACAGCCTAGAAAGCCACTCTAGTCACGCAAACTCACCGATCGAGGTCCCAAAGTGTCACAGGGGGCCCTCGTGGCACAGGCCCGGAAGCGGTTGGCGGTCTGCCACAACCGCTGATGGCAAGCTGATGAAACCTGAAAGGTGAAACCACGCAAGTTAGACAAACCAATCCTGACTCTTAGAATCCAAACCCAAAACAAAAACCAAAACTTACCCGGTATACCCGGTCACGCCACTCTATCCCAGCGTCCATTTCCTCGGTAGAGCACCGGAGGAGAGGCTTAGTGAAAGCAACCCCAGCTGCATCCACCCTAAGCAGCGTCAAAGGGAAGTCTGGGGGCTGAATAACATCAGTCAGGTCGGCCAGCTGAGAGAGAAGTGAATTGGTCGGTCAGGGGCAAGCAAGCACTAAACCATAAAACAAACTTTAGAACCAAAGATTAAACCCTTACCACGAGGCGGTGGCAAGCTAGCCTCTGGCTGACATGGGATAGATAGGAGGCACCAGGCACTAGGAGCGCATCGCCTCCTTCTCCATCCCTACCCTCGAGGACCTCTGCAGTGGTCGGTGGTCTAAACATGGTCCGGGGAGGATCAACCGGCACCCTGAAGTCATATAAGCACTGAGGCACCAACCATTCGCCCAGGTACAAAATCGGGCGAAACAACGCAGAAAGAAGCATCCTCCTATAGCTCGGAGGCCTCAACTCCGCAGCCAAATACTCAGGCACGCCCTAATAATTGGCCCAAGGGCGGGCCACAAACTGCACAAACGGCATTAGCACCTCAACAACCCTAAACCTACGATAAACGCTAAATAAATCAGGACATAAAGAGAAAACTTACATCCTCGAGGCGTAGCTGGTTAACCAGTACGTTCGCCGGAAATCTGGTCGGATGAACCCGCACCGTTTTGGGCGCCAGACAAGGAAAGTAGGAATAGATCCAAGCCTGCAAAATCCCAAAACACCTTTAGCAAAACTAAGCTAAACTAAGCAGAACCTAAAATACAAAGACGGGAATAGCAACTAACCTCCAGTACAAGACCTGGACCCACAATGGGCAAGGCTGAGGCTGACTCCACCTCCAACGGCCTCACCGTGACTTGCAAACAGCGAGTCATCTCCGCTAAAGCCGCGGTCACTCAATTAAAACGTCCTAGTTGAGCCAGATCAGCTAGGAGAGGCAAAATCCTAGTGCTGAACCTCTCACCCTTGTCCGAGAAGTGAGTCGATCCTAAGAAGTACCATAGCCACAACCGGGCGTCTTGCTCCGGCGTGTTGGGTGCTCGACCCTCTAACACCGCCACCCTCTCAAAGTGATCGGTGATGTAAGAACTCACCAAAGCATGAGGCGTACTGTAAGCCTCACGCTCTAAACAATCCCCGATGAGGCCCCGCACCTCATCACTATCTAGCCTAGGGCCCTCGGCAACTCACCTAATCCTCTCCGGACCCCAGGGCAAACCGGTAATCACCCCGAAATCCTCTAAAGTCATCCCGACCTCCCCAAAGAACATATGGAAGGTCGAGGTAGTGTCATGAAAGTGATCTACCATCGCCCTAATCACCATGAGGTTGCACTTAGTCTTACAACCTACCAACCTAACCCACTACTCCACCACGGGACCTAGCGCGGTCCTCGCGATAATCCCCTTTGCCGTGGGGGTCAACTTTCAAGAATAAATCTCGAGACATGTAGTAAAGCCCGAGAAAGTCCTCATCGGACCTGGGGACTGCAAACAAAAGTAATACAAGTATAAACGAAACAAACCAAACCCAACCCGAGCCAAGATCTAAAACATAACTAATAAACACGAATAGGATACTCACCAGACCCTGCACAATGCAGTGAGAAACGTGTAAGTCGGGACGAAACAACAACTGGTGACCCTCCCAGCCCCGAGCCCTCTCGGGATCCTCGTAGCCAATCTCCTCATTCTCCGGTACGGGAGCTGGAACATGGGCCCTCCTAGCAACTGTCTCGGGAAGCCTACGCTTCCTCACCCTATCAAAATCGGCCTCATTTATGGCCTCCGGATCACGACGCTGAGATGAAATGTTCCGTCGTCTCCTGCGAATCCCGCGGGGAGTCTGTGAGCTCGTCCCGGCGGCCTCACCACTAGCACCAACCGTGGAAGCTTCCTCGGGACGCTCGGTATTACCTCTAGCTGTAAAATCAAACAAAACATGAAAAACCCATGCCTCAGGTCAGGCTAAGGCAGCTTAAACAGGTCAAAATAGGGTCAAAATTTCGGATAATGATATTAAAATTCCGAAAAAACTGCTAACACCCATTTTTGATCCTGATCACAATGGAAGTGGTTTCGGGAAAATCCGACATCATTACGACACCTTTTGGTCCGTCGTAAGACACACAGAACCTCACGAAAGGCCCTAAGAGCCATCCTAGTCCATAAAAATCGACAAGGGAGCTACCCATATCCTCACAAACACTAATTGAGAAAGATCACGCAAAACAAATGCGGGGATATCCGGGAAAATGATCCCCAACCCAAGCATCTCAAACCCACCACTATAGGGAGCCATTGTCATACCTCGAAATCCCCTGTCAAGCTTATAACTACACTAACGAGCTCTAATCGACCCTAATTTAGCAATGGAGTTAAGCACAAGAATCGAAACTTAGTAAATTAAAAACACCCAAATCAATTTTCTAGGGTTTCAACAGAACAAACTCACAATCAACCAACTCAAGCAAAACCGACAATAAACGAACAAAGAACGCTTACCCGGCGTCGACATTCTCACGTATGGTGGAAATCGAGACGGAAACCAAGTAGAAAAATCAAAAAAGTGATATTGGAGCGAAAGAGGTGACGCGTTCGGTTTTTGGGACGAATGAACGAATCGCCACAACCTTCGCCAACTTAAACAAACCCGACCCACAGAAACCTGACCGTCTCAAGTTACACACTCAAATCCTAAATCGTTGGGGGCTAGGCGCCCGAAGACTGGGGCGCAGATGTACGCGCGTCTGAACAATCCAACACAGACTAAGACGGAAACAAATGAGGCTTAACATCCGATATACACGAAACACGCACCCTTTAAGACAAGCAAAATAACAATGACGAAGCAATTACTAATCGATATCGATAAAGCATGCCAATTACAAAAATGATAATGAAACAAGCATAAGAACCACACTTAGCATGAACGCTGCACTCGAGCACGTAATAAAATGAACCAAACCAAGCCTATCTAAGCAAGCTCCAAACAAATCTCAAATGCATAACAAACCAAAGCAAAGCAAAAGCAAACTCGAACAAAATAAGACAAACCCGCAAAACAAAAGCCACTTAACTAAAACAAATAAGCAACAACAATTTTTGCTTAACGGGTCTTAGTTATCCGAGAGGCATTGGAGTCTTATACCTCCACAGCAATTTTTGCCTAACGGGTCTTAGTTATCCGAGAGGCATTGAAGTCTTATACCTCCACAGCAATTTTCGCCTAACGGGTCTTAGTTATCTGAGAGGCATTGGAGTCTTATACCTCCACAGCAATTTTCGCCTAACGGGTCTTAGTTATCCGAGAGGCATTGGAGTCTTATACCTCCACAACAACTTTAATTTGAGTGGAGACTAACGCCCTCGAAGGAGTCTTATACCTCCACAACAATTTTTATTCGAGTGGAGACTAACGCCCTCGAAGGAGTCTTATACCTCCTTAGCAATTTTTATTCGAGTGGAGACTAACGCCCTCGAAGGAGTCTTATACCTCCACAGCAATTTTAATTCGAGTGGAGACTAACGCCCTCAAAGGAGTCTTATACCTCCACAGCAATTTTTATTCGAGTGGAGACTAACTCCCTCGAAGGAGTCTTATACCTCCACAACACTTTTTATTCGAGTGGAGACTGACGCCCTCGAATATTTCATCTTATTTTATTTTTGTACTAGGGGTCATAAGCATCCCGAAGACAACTGTTTGAGTGGAGACTGACGCCCTCAAACATTTTACCTTGTTTTATTTTGTCCTAGGGGTCAGAGGCATCCCGAAGACAAGTGTTCGAGTGGAGACTGACGCCCTCGAACATTTTATCTCGCTTTATTTTGTCCAAGGGGTCATAGGCATCCTGAAGACGACCGCTCGAGTGGAGACTGACGCCCTCGAACGTTTTATTTTTGTTTCATTAAGTCCAAGGGTTCATAAGCATCCCAAAGACATTTGTTCGAACGGAAGCCAACACATACAAACATTTTTCGCACCTACGCTTAACGCGTCACCCACACACAAAGCATTCAAAATTGAATAAACTTTTAAGCAATCCGAAAAGGCAAAACACACGAGCATGAAGAACTGAGAACAAGATGACTAGCACCGGCCCGGGCCCAAGCAAGCAACCGCAGGCGAAGACGTCAGGTATGATCCCTAAGCCTTGGCTGGCGAGCCTCAACACGTAGTCCAATGGACTTAAAACAACCCGACCGGACAGCCACCAAGTCGTAATCCTCGATTGACCTGGGTAACTATACTTTGACTTTCGCGTTGTCCAAGCCTCAGTCGAAGTGGGGGCTTCTGTAGACACCAAGATTTGGACCTGGTGGCCGCAGAAGTGCCCAACAAACACCCAACGACGATCAGACTGCAACGCGACGTGGATTCACGATGTTTTAGATAGTTTTTCTATAGAACGGATCAAATAAACTCGAACAAATTAAACAAACATATTGGCAGCCTTAGTCGTGTCGTTACGGTCGCATAGACACTAATTAGAGTCAATTATGACACCGGGACCCCGAGTCGGCCTCAAAACTCGAACCGAGCCAACACTGCGCCAAGTGAACCTCGGGATGCACACCCGAGGCCCAGTAAACACCACGGCGCTAGGTCAAACCCGGGGAAGCCTTAATCCCCAAGCTTTGTATCATACACCCACTCCTTGGTTTTTGAAAAGTATCAAAATCGTATCTTCAAAACTCCGAGCGCCTCACCTTGCGTGCCTGTATCTTCACACGCCTAAACCCAGGCGCCTGAGTTTTGGTGCGCCTGGGCTCAGGCGCCTATCCAGGTGACGAGGACCGAAAAACACCTATAAATACCCCCCTCCATCCCCTCATTTCGACACAACTTCTTCAATTCTCTTTTCCCTCTTCACTCATAAAGAGTTTCTCGCTAAGGGCTAGCACTCTGACACCCGAGGCAAATGATCAACTCGATCGTAGTTTCGATAAAGCGACATCAACGCTACTCCTCACCTTTGAGCACCTCACTCGATCCCGAGGTGCCTGTGTTCTACTAGCTACAGTCTAGTAACAGAACTCTGCCAGATTAGCCGCAGAACCAGCCAGTAGTAGCGGAGCTCTGCCAAAATAGCCGTAGGAAGGGTCAACGGTAACGGTACTCTGCCGAAATCACCGGGCAAGCTAGAAGGATTCGCCTTTCGAAGTCGAGTCGTCACTAGGCTATCATCTAAACAAAACTTTACATTCTTGCACCTTCTTTTATTATGCACTACGATAATACTAGACGTACATTCTTGCATCTAAACAAAACGTACTCTCACCCCTTACTCAGAATGGATGGTTTTCGGATGTCCGAAACGATTGGCAATGGGAGTCGTCATTCCAGGCACTGTAACACCCGCTATTTTTCCTAAGCATTTTTATTCTTTTCGTTAGGACTCCGTCTTAACTCTGTCACTTTTGGCCTCATATTTTATCATTTTACTAAGCTCTATTTTAATTTTTGAGTTTAATAATTTTTATTTTTAATTTCAAAGATTTAAATTCTTTTTAAATCCATTTATTTGGTTTCTTCGTAAACTAATTAATTTTTCCGCAAGGAATTCTATTTCTCTTCGAATTGACATTTTTAAGCTTGGATTTAAGTTATCCCTTTTCCTAAAAATGTTTGAATACGTTTCTATAATATTTTCAACTAGTAAATATTTTTATTTACAAAAATTAGTTGTTAATGATTTTTATTACGAAGCTTCGCGAATAATTATTTTCTTACGCGAGGTTTACTCGAATCACTTTGAAATGCCTTTAACTATTTTACGATTATACTTTTTATCAACTTATAAATTATTTGAGACCATTTCCTCACATTTTGGACCGACTAAGCTCTTGGTCACAAGTTTTATTACGTTTTATTTCAACGTTTCATTTTATCACGTTAAAACGTAAACATAAGATAATTTCTTTTCATTTATTTGTTGCATTAGTATCAAAACTTTTCATACTCCTTCATCAACTCATTTGGCCGGCCAATTCATGTGGATATCACATAGTTTTCATCAACAATTTATTCTCATTTATATTTTGAAAAACCATCCATTTCCATACTACACCTTATTCATTCTTGTCACAAAAAAAAATATTCAACCTTTCTCCCTCTCATTTGGCCGTGTACTCCTCCTCCATCTTAGGCAAATTTTTGCTCCATTCGAGTCCCAATCGCATCATTTTTATCGTCATAATATTCTTCTTCCCGTTCTCTTCGTTAAGGTATTAATCGACGTCATTTTAGATCAATTTTTACCTTGATTTTTATTAGTTTTCTCATGGTATTTTTCTGCCATGATTTCCGTGTTTGGTAGGATTTTTGGACGATCCCGAAGCCGACGAATATATTATCGACTCAGATTTGGAGTAGAGGTAACGTCGATGTTACTCGGTATTTCAAGATTTTAATTGAGTATTTGCATGTATATATTTTTATGTTTTATTTTGGCAATATATGTATGTCATAAAATCTGGAAAATTTTTAAAAGTTGAAAATTTGCATGTTTCGGTATTTTTATCGCTTTTACGAGATTAACGATTAAATCGTCATATTAGTTTGTAAAATCATAATATTCGGCCTAAACATGTAACATATGTTTATATTCTGGAAAAATTTTGTTTTTGATGATTTTTAATAATTTAGTATTTTTTTGATATTTTTGATATCGATTATTGAATTGTTACCGTTTTCGGACAAAAACGATTAAAAGCCGATTTTTAGTTCTAGTACTTAAACATTTTATTTTAATCTGATTTTTGACGTGGTGAAACTTTCTGGTGAATTATAATTTTCTGAATGTTTTCATAATTTTTCGGAATTTGTAAGTGGATGAATTAATTAATCACTTTAAATCATCGTTTATCGTTAAAACCGTGTTTGTTGTTTAAATTCTCGATTTCTGGTCTTTGGTTTAAATCTGGAAAAAAATATGGTTCTGATGATTTCATATTAAAATGTAATTTTAATGTTTTTAGTGCCTTAATAAAATGATAGGAACGATAAGTTTTATTAATGGAATCGTTAATTGTGAAAACGGGTTTTAAAGACGGTTTTGACGGGATTTATTAAATCTGGAATTTTTGAAAATTTGGAAAAATGGTAGATTCTGGAAAATCATAATTTTTAGGTTTAATAATAATTTTTGGATATTAATACTTAAATCGTTTTGTAATTACTATTTTTATTAATCGTTATTGTCGAGATTAGACGATTAACGAGAAAACGCTTTAAAAACCGAGTTTTAGGATTCTGGAATTTTTTTTTTTCTGGACAGAATGTCCATAAATATATTTTAATCATTTTACGTAATTTTTGTACTATTTATTAAAGTCTTTAATTTATAAGTATTGATTTTCGCACAAATTGTGATTTATCGTTAAAATGCTTCGTCTTACCTAAAAGAATTATTTTTCCAGCAATTTTGAAAGTATTTAAATCTGAAACTTTAAGAGTTAAATCATCCCTTAACATACTCTAAATATATTTGTTGGTTTAATTAAATAAAAGAGTTAAAAGATTTAATTTGACATTTGTCGTAAAATCCTATTTGTAATCGTATTGTCGTAACTAATGATAATTAGGGAATTTTAGCTTTGTAAATTTTGAAAACACCCTGATTAGTATTATTAAAAATTTTAAGACATTTTTAATCATTTTATACACTTGTACAATATTTCAATAACTTCATAAACTCAAATGTTCTTACTTTAATAATTAATATCGTTAAGGTCGAAAGTATTAGTTTTATAAATCTATATCGTTTACTAAAAATTGGTATTAATATGAACTAATGTTTTCACTATTTTGATATAATGCTATTTTTAGTAAAGTTTCTAAAAATAGAAGTTTCCTAAAATAGAAAGTTTCCTCTTTTAGAATATAAATGTTTACTTCTTTTATCCTCTTATTATTTATAATGATTATATCTTTTATATGTCGATAATGGTTTTTTTTGGAGTTATGGAATAAAGAAAAGTGTGGGTTTAGAGTAATATAGTCTGGGATGTACGTTTTGCCATCAACTATAAAGCTGGTGTGTCTATGTTGAGACACATTGGTCGTTGAACCGAGCATATATGGTGTTCGGGAGTGTGTGTACATTTTGACCTTAAACTCGTGCCTCGCAGTGTAAGACGCCGCCGGGTTGAACTGAGTATTTATGGTGCTCAGGAGGGGTGTGCATATTATCTTAAACTAGGGCCACGCATTTATAAGTCGCCGTCCTATTATGGTTGAGTAGCCTAGTTAGAGACCGAAGTTTGATTTGTTTGAACTAAGTTCTCGAAGCTAGTTTTTAGTATTCTCCTAGTGAAAATCTAGCATTCGTCACTACTCCTATCCATAACGCCGTTTTGATTATTTTATTTGTTATCGATATAAATTGGTTTGCAGGTTGGCAAATATTTTTATGTTTCTTCGGAAACCCTTTTGATTAATTTGTTTTACGCTAAAGCTTATTTTAATATGCTGTTTTACTGTTTTCCATTTTTACTATTTTTCCTATATTAGTATTTACTGTTTTAAAGTCCTGTTATATGGCTGGGAGAACGTTGACGTTGCTCCCCACTGATTGTGGTTGTTATGTTTTAACATGGCAGGTATACGTGTTTATTTTCCGGTGGGTGTGGGCTAACGAGCAGTCTTGGATCCTGCTTGATCTTTTTAATACTCATGTCTTAAGGATTGTTTAACCTCTTTATGGATTGTTTTAAATTTTACCCATTTTTATGTATGGCGCATGTTTGACTTTACCAATTTAATTTAATAAGACATAGTTCTGTGTGTTTTAATCCCGACTCTACAGTGTTTCCGCCACTGTATCGCGTTAGAATTTCTAGGGGATTACAGGCACGGAGTGCTTAAGGGTACAAGTCTTTATCTTTAGGTCCCGTGCCCCTCAGCTTTGAGCCGGCTAAGGATCAAAGTTGACTTGAACGGTTTCCGAGTCCCCATAATTGACTCGGTGGCGACTCCACAAATCGGCACCGAATTCAGTTCACTAAAAAGGTCGTCTTACCAAACATAATGGCCTTTAACCATTTACAACCACGACTCGATCGATTCCAAATGGAAACACGGGTGCCTACGCCCGTCTAGTACAAGTCCGGATCGTCATCCGAATCGAGGTCCAAAACATCACCTCGTATGCGAGATCAAACCGGCCCCCGGCTGGGAGGGGACCGCGTGGGTGGCCGCCGCCATACATTGAAAAACCGGGTCGGTCCCGCGTGGGGCGCCGGGCGGTGCGGACGGACGTCCACAATGCCAAGACATTGTCCAGCATTATAATAGGGCCTCTTCCTCTCCTCGATGTTTATTCAAGATTGACCTTCAGAAAGCTTACGACTCTATTGAATGGTCCTTCATGGAACAAATTCTTGTGGGTTTGAACATTTCTTTGAGCTTCATAACCAAACTTATGGCTTGTGTGACTTCGCCTTCTTATTCTTTGTGTCTGAATGGTAATTGTTTTGGGTATTTCAAGGGGACCCTATCTCTCCCCTCCTCTTCACTCTTTGTATGGACTACCTGATGAGTATGATTGCTTATGCTACAAAAAAGTGGCCTTTTCAATACCGCCCCCTCTGCAAAAGTTTGAAACTAACCCACCTTATGTTTGCAGACGATCTCTTGATGTTCTGTAAGGGTAATACTAATTCGATTATGCTTTTGATTAGGGCCTTCTCATCTTTCTCTAGAGCTTTAGAGCTCACGATGAATGGCTCTAAATCTGAGGTGTTCTTTAATGGGGTACATAAGACTGTTAAAACTGACATTAAGCAAGTTATGGGATTCACCGAAGGATCCATACCTTTTAGATACTTGGGGGTGCCAATTCAAGCGAGAAGGCTGACAAGATTGGAATGCAACACCCTGATTGAAAGGATAGTAAAGAGAGTTAGAAGCATTGGTGCTCGAAAATACTCGTATGCAGGAAGACTGACTATTGTTAACTCCATTTTAAACACATTGCATTCTTATTGGGCTAGCATATTTGTCTTACCTAAAGCGATCATTAGGAGAATTGAGGGGATATGCATGAACTTTCTTTGGGATGGGTCTCTTGAGTATATAAGGGAACCCCTTGTGGCCTGGGAGACGGTCACATTGGATAAGCAGGAGGGAGGTTTAGGGATTAAAAAAAGCAGAGATCATGAACATAGCTGCTATCAGAAAACTGGTGCACTGATCTATCAGAATGAGGAACGATTATGGCTCAAGTGTATCAATAACATTTACCTCAAAAGGCAAGGATGCGAGACGTATCAACCTTCTAATACTGCATCTTGGGCGTGTAAATGCATTTGTAAGACGAAGGAAAAGGTCAAGCAGCATGGTTTCCCTAATGGAGTATGGCAAGGAAATAATGATGATTATTCGATTAAAGATGGATATAAGTAGCTTAGGGGTCCCCATCCTTCCGTGGACTGGCATCCAATCATTTCGAACTGTTGGAATGCCACTAAGCAATCATTTGTTACCTGGTTAGTGAAGCAAAGGGGACTGAACTATAGAGGAAAGCTATACGACTTGGGCTACTGTCAGGACAAGGGCTGATGTCTTTGTGAATTAGAGACGAAAACTGTTGAGCATTTATTTTTTGAATGCTTATACAACTCACTGGTTATCAAGCATGTTGAGGAATGGTGCAGGTTCAGATTGAATGTATCCAAGGCAGGCTTGGGTCGGTTCCATGGCAAGCTTGGGTCGGTTCCATACGATTCTGTGGACTGTTGTGCATTATCGGGTCTGGTTGCAGAGGAATAATGCATGGGTGAATTGTGTTCTAAAGACACCTGAACTGGTGGCTAATTTAGTCATCCAACAGGCTAAGAAGAGGATCAATGCAAAAATTTCTTCCTTGAATCAAGAAGATACGTGCTGGAGTAGAATATGGGGCATCTGAAGGCGTATTGTTTTTTTAGATGTTTCTATTTGTGTTAATATCATGTATCTGTGCTTGATCAGCTAGACTTGATCAGTTGTAAAATTCTTCAATACATATACCACTTCACATTTTACCAAAAAAAACATGTTAATATGGAGTATTAGAGAACAAAAAAAATCATCCTTAGATCTGTGGACATGACATAGGTCCACCCCGACGCGGCCACGCGCGGGTTTGGGGAGGCGAATGAATCTCCATATGAGAATTGATCGAATTGAAATTTAAATCGAAGTGGAGTCGCCACCGAACTTTGTGGGAGTTCGGGGCCATTCGAACCCACTCTATGTCGTAGTGGGCTGTGTACAAAATACGGCCTATTTTCGATGTCAGAGTTTATTGGGCTCGTCCCTTTGCATTGCGATACCGATACCATCACTACCGGTTATCGGGCATTCGGAAACCGAGGTTCTGAGTAAGGGGTGAGGGTACGTGTTGGGAAGCCCACAAAGGACACCCAACCCCGCCCGCACATTAGCGGCCTCTACTAGGATATCGAATGATTTTCTATTACGCGCGTTAGTTGAACGGGCAAATGCTTATGCAAACATTATTTTCCTTAGCATGTGAGAAACTGAAAGGGTTTCTATGTCGATTTAATGCAACTAAAATCTTAACGTCAAAGTTGTATTTTAGCATGCGAAGGTTCATTTTGTACAATAAAATAAACAATTAAATCAACAAAAGAAGTGACAAACGGTTAGTAACGGTATAACGATAAGAACAGCTTGCGAGTTAAAGAATGATGTTTCACGTGATGGACTTGGCACGTGTTGACTTAAGTCATGAAAAAAAAGGTTAACGAGACTTGAATGGCATTGTAAGACTCACGGTATTTGTCGTGATAAGGCCACTCGATCGAGTCATCGAGGGACTCGACCGAGTGGACCTCTGAAAAGGTTCCTGTATCGTATTGCAGACCCTACTCGATCGAGTTATTGACGAACTCGACCGAGTACGATACCACTCGATCGAGTCATTGAGAGACTCGACCGAGTGGAGGTCGAAAGACCTTCTGTCTCGTTTTTGGGGTACCACTCGACCGAGTGGACTAGGCACTCGGTCGAGTGCCCCCTGTACGAACTAGGGTTCGCTCGCAATTTGATTATTGGTTTCGAAATTGCTTTTGATTTTTGATAATTCGATGACTTTGTCGAATCGGGCATAAATATTGTTTAATTTACACTCGGTTCGCGTATGTGATACTCGTCATACTCGACGTTCGATTATTGAATCGATGTCGAATATTAGAGCGAAACTAGAGAAATTGTTATGAGTCGTTTAAGTCAACCAAAGCGATATAAATTTTCCTCCGCGTTTATAGTGTCGTAATTCTAACGAATTAAATGACATCTATGTTAGCATCAACGGAAAATCGAATTGATTAAATTATTTGACTAGATCGTTAGATTCAACATCCAATTATGGAATTGGTATCGAATCTAAAAGATCGATGCTTTGCTTGAATTGAAAGACGTGATTCCCTCTGCATCCCGACATCGTAATTAATTCTTGCGAATTGTTTGATGTCGGATCCACATCAACGGGTTTCGACCCTTATTAAAAGATGCTCGATTTGAAAGATAGTTTTGTAATTGACGATATGTGCGATTAGATAATAACGATGCGAACAAAAACGAGAAAATATTGTTTAAGTTGACTCGTTTCAATAATCAAGTGCTAGGGTGTCAGAATAAGCGACCGGCAACGCTGTGTGCAGTACACTTGTATATTCGGGTTTCCTTATTCCGGCATCCTTCGCACTCGACACAAATCTACGAGTATTTTAGTGTCTTTTAAAACTGGCGATATTAACGATATTATGATGCGATAAAAACGATAAAAAAATGACACTACGACAACGAAGACGACGCAAGAGAGAGAAAGAGAAAGGAAAGAGCGGGATTTTGCACCCTCAACCTGCATGTTTCTTATGCTCGGACGGGACTCGTAGTTGTGGCTTGCACGGGAGTATCGAGTATGTAGGCTAAGTTGTGGTAGTTTAGGGTTTGCCTCCTAAGTACTAGGGTTAGGGCTTGAGTGTAGTATTAGGACTTGATTAGGGTTTGCTTAGGGTAGAATTAGGGTTGAATGAATGTAAAAAAAAAGTTGTGAATTTGTGTGTTGCATGGGGTGTATATATAGGGTAGGCCAATGTACCCCGGTTAGGGTTACTCGACCGAGTAAGTGGCTGACTCGGTCGAGTGGCCCATTGTGCCAGCAGTCGGGCTCAAACAAGGGCCCACTCGATCGAGTGGGCTGAGCACTCGATCGAGTGGCTCAGCTGGGTCGCGCAGGTCCATCGCTTTGGACCGTGGATTGGATATTTGATGGGTTTTGTTTTTTGAGTTGGGCTTTTTGTGTTTGAGTGGCTGTTTTGTATGTCTCGGAATGACTTTGACCAGGGTTTGACCCAATCGCCAAAAGTTGGTTTTATTTCCGGTGTCGGTTTTGGTCCAAATTAGTCTTGTTTGACTCGGAACAGTCCACTGGGACTGGATTTGAGGTCCATTTTGTGAGATTTGTACTCCATAAGTGCTTAAGCACTTATGGAGTAATGGTTTTGAGGCCATATCCGAGCGCGTAGAAACACGTTAGCGTCCGATCATCATCGGGTGTTTTTTGGAAGCTACCATAGACACCTGGCAGTCAAAATGCGGGTGTCTACAAGATCTAATAATGAGAAATCCCTTTGAATATCTCAAGTGTCCATTATCTTCTGTATAAAAAAGATCAGATGATGGGTTTTTGTATGTATACCTGAAACATGTTAGCGTATTGGCATGCCCGTACAACCTCACTATGGATTCTTTGGTGGTTTGAACCCCAAATGGCTCTCCCGCTCCCGGAAAAGTCGATGGTGGGTAAATCTACCCACAGTGGAGCGTCCACATCTAATAGTTGTTCCGCAGGTGGCAAAGCATTATCTCCTCTGATTGATACGTTGTTCCTCCATGATCAATCGACGTCTGCTTTTAGGAAAGTAAGTATTACTACTGCTACTAGTAGAAGCCACATCCATTTTTTTAAAACTAATTAGAGATAACTCCTCTTATTAGGCTGGTGTTGGTGTTGGTGTTGATTATGTTGTTGTGATTAATAATGAATTGCTTAAGGAGGGATAGGTTATTGGGTTGATTATATATAGGAAAACAAAAGTTAATAATTTTCCTTACGTTACATAATTCAATGTAAGTGAGTACTCGTAGAAGATAATTAAGAATAAAATTAGTGGTGTTTAGATAAGAAGAATGAGAATAAAGTTGAATAAAATTAGTGGTGTTTAGATAAGAGGAATGAGAATAAAGTTAGTAATTCAATGTATGCATTCAATGACAATTACAATGACATGGGGGGTGAAGAAGAAGGAGACTTGCTGCTGCGACAGTTTCTACTGGGTTTGGTGGCAACTGAATTTGCATTGCAGGAGAAGGCGTGGCTTCAGTCTTTTTACTAGGCCGAATTTGTAACGTATGCATTCAAATACAGTTTCATGTTATACGGAATATAATTTTACATTTTACCTAAAAAAACTACAGTATGTATACGGAGTATGAGTATATTTTTATTTTTCATTCTGTGTAAAATTGTTGTAGTTGTAGGTTGATCTAGCAGGTTATGTATATGTTTATAACTCTATGTTTTTAATAACCGTATTAGATAAGAAACCTATTGTTGTAGCAATATAGAACTAATATACTACTCGTACTAATATTCTACTCGTACTAATATTCTCTATTGGAGTAGTTTTTAATCAAACAATATATTACTAATATTAGTATATGTAATGTGTAGGATAATGTGATAGTATTAGATAACTAATACTATGATAGTATTCCGTATTAGATTTATTTTAATGTAAGTATTAGATTAGATAACTAATATGATAGTATTAGATTAGAGTTTTTCCAATAGGATAATGTATCAAACTAATATGATAGTATTTATTTGGTTAAAATACAAATAATTATTTTAATAATTACATGATAATAGTGTTAGGTAATTAGATTAATACAACGATTTTATTTTATTTTAATTGGACTACGATTAGTTAAGGAGACCTATTGTAATAGAATTAGTATGCGATTTAGATATTTAAATAGACTACGATATATATAAGGATATAACAATATTTTATTTTGATTTTATTTATATGGTAATGTTTTGGAAAAGTTAGGGTTCAACCACGTCGCTCGAAAAAAGTATCCTTATTATATTAAATGAGAAACCAATGAAAAAGAACTAGACACGTGTCAAGCTTTCATCGATCGGTTTCCCGCCTAAACAATTTTTAGCTTTAATTATAGAAATAATCTTGCTAAAGTACAAAATCAAGCAATTATTGGCAAGGCCCTCTACAATAAACAAGCAAATAAAATTAAATAATTTTGTGTATCTCTTAAGAATAGAGATTAAGAAGTTTGAAAGATTACTCAAATTAAATACAGTAATATCAATGTCCTACCCAAAAGAGGAAAAAAAATCACCCAGAGAGAGAGAGAGAGAGAGAGAACTTTTATCACTTCAAGTGATAAAGTGCAACTTTATCACACTTTTTGTGTAACTTTAACATTGGAACTTTTGAACTTAAAAAAGTTGTTGACCTTATTTGAACCTACCTCTCTCTATATATAATAATAATATATATATATATATATATATATATATATATATATATATATATATATAGAGGCAGGATCTGGTACATTTGTCAAATTTGCTACAATTTACCTCTTAATTGTGGCCATTAGATCTCACATGATCAAGAGCTGAGATTAAAACTCTCTAAATCCCAAAGCATTTTTTTCTCAGATTTTTATAGTTATTTCGATGTACAAACAAGATTATTTTAATGAAAAAACGTAGTTATTTTATAGTTAACTCAATTGTTTACTGAGAATAATGTTATCAGGTTATTTCAATGTAAATACGTGATGATTTCAATGTAGAAAGTCAGTTATTGTATTGAATAACTTGTGTTATTGTATTGAGATGAAACTCAATAGAATAATGTTATCTGATGTTACGTAGTTATTCCAATGTAGAAACTCAGTTATTATAAATCGTGTTATTGTATTGAGATGAAATTCAAATATAATTAACTTTATAATAATGTTATATGATTTTACTTGGTTATTCTAAAGTAGAAACTCGGTTATTGTAATGAATAACTCATGTTGTTATATTTGGCCGACACTCAAATATAATCTGTTTTAAAATAATGTTATATGATTTTACGTAATTATTAAGCCAATGTAGAAACTCAATTATTGTAATGAATAACGCGCGTTATTGTATTGGGATGAAACATCTTGCATATCATTGAAGGTGCATCCAGCAAAAGAAACTTCACTGAAAGAAAACAACAAAGATGGAGTAATTATAGTACAAAAAAATATTGAAGTACAATAATCACATATGTGCTATAGAATAACTATAAAAACACTATAAAATAACTCTGATTATAAAACATAGTTACTAATATAATGAAATAAATTCAAGAATAATATAGAATAACTGCAACAATAGTATAGAATAAGTGGAATAACATAATAAAATAATTGGGTATTTCATAGTAATAATAATGTACCAAAACAAGAAATTCTTGCTATGAAATAATATGTAGTTATTTCAATATTCATATTCAAGTATTTCATTGTTCATATTCAAGTATTGCAATAACAAGTTCAGTAAACCCTAAAAACTCAACGAATTAACATGAAGACCATCAAACCCTAATATTGAAACGCAGTAAATTCTATGTTCAAAAAATTTGAAAAAAATGCAGACTGATAACGTAGACTAATAAATTGAAAAAAAATTGAATAACGCAAACTGATAAACGCAGTACTAAATAAATTGAAAAAAATTGAACAATACTAAATAAATTGAAAAAAAAATTATACAGTACAAAAATTATGTGAACGAACTCGTCAATTTTATGAAATCTGTAGCAAACGAATTGCAATTTTATGAAAATTTTGTGAATGAGTGTTTAATATAGAACAAATTGCCCAATCAGATTGACAATTAGATTGACGAATTTGACAAAATTAGGAATCAGAACGAAATCAGAAAATCAAAAATCAGAACGAAATTAGAAAATTGACGATTAGAACGAATTAACGATTAGAAAATTGACGAAATCAGGAATCAGAACGAAACTCTGCACTACGAAATCAGAATGAAAATTAAAACGAAAATACCTAATTGATGGAGTAAAGGGTTTTTTTTGCCGGAAATCAACGCACAAATTGATGGAGTAAAGTGTTTGGAACGAATTTGCCAGAATTGTCGAGGTTTCTTTTGATGGAGTAAAGAGTTTCTTTTGTTTAACGTGATGTTGTGAATTAGGTTGGGGATTAGGTTTTCTTCCTATTGGTGGAGTAAAGAGTTTGGGGAAGGATTAACGTGATGTTCTCATTTAATCTTGGCCTTTGATTTAACTGTATTTGATGGTCAGGATCAGTAGGTAAATTGTAGGAAAATGTAGGAAATGTAAAAGATCCTACTTCTATATATATATATATATACCTATACATATATATATTGATTATTTGATAACTTTTCCATTAAAGTGATTTTTGAATATTAAATAATTCCGGTTTTCTTGTCTCGTCCTATACAATGATCGATTATAAATTATGAAGCATAATTTCTCGATAAAAATACACCCTATGTACGCGTCATGTCGTCATTTATACTATTCCTATGTCATCTCTTACAAAGTCAACATTCAAAAAATCGACAATGTCGGCTTTGATAATAATATAGTGTTCTCTACGCCACGTTCTAGACGTAGATTAATCTACCCTAATAATCAACTTTATCTTTTTGTATCGGGGTTAGGAGAGACGTTCGCCTTTATTAAACAGTAAAAAAATTCAAAATGTTTTCGTTAAAATTTTCGGAAGACATCGGTTTCACGGTTTGTCTAGTTATATTTTCTACTCGCCTCTCCAAATTTTCCGGCTCGAATTCTGACTTCGTCTAGTGCTTTTTTCTCCTATCGGTTGCAAATACTCTTTTGAGACGATCTTATGCATGATTAGATTAACTGGATTATTTTATCTATCACTACGTACATAATCGATATGTAAATATTTTTCTAATCATACGACTAAGTACCACGTCCGTGCAAATATGGTCTACATACGTTATCGATGCAAATAATATCTCTTTCAAAACCGGTTCCAAATTCGACATGAACCGCTTACAAACCTCTTAGGCGCCGTCCTCACTAGACCGATTGTATCCATCGGGTAACCCATCGGATATAGCCTTAAACTCTAAACCCGTGTAACGTGAGAAACGGGTTTCAAAGTTGTCGTACATGGTGAGGCATCTGTGGATATATGTCAAACTTATGAATGTTACGTTAATGTTGTTAAGGCAAAATTGTTCAGCCAAGTATAACATTGTTATGTTACATGGCCTTGTAAAGGATGTGGGTATGATCAATACGAATGTTAAAAGTGGGCAAAAGCAATTCTCATGCAATTCTCATGTTCCCGCCCGTATTTTTTACTCTTGATTGTACAAGGCATCTTACAACATGTGGAGATTTATCGGACTTGTTTTGATTCATGTATAACTAATGGTATCTCGTTCATGTTGTCGTATGGTGTCATTTTATCTTAATTTCTTGATCTACGTCCCTGGCTTAAATTCAAATTTTTTTTATTACTTTTTTTTTCTTCTTCGTACTTTTAACTCTTGATTTGATGGTTCAAGGATCTGATCGATTTCAGATAATGGTTCATGTTAGCCGACCCCAAATCTTTTTGGGACTAAGGCTCCGATGTTGTTGTTGATGATGTTGATGTTCAAGGCATCGTACAAAATTTAGAGGTTTCTTGGACTTGTTTTGATCTGTGTAATTTGTTGCCACTACTTTCTCCTTACTTTAAGTTTGGTGGACCCATAAAACTATTTGATTACCAATATTACCCTTACTTTTACATTTGAATGGATGGGAGGGAGTAGTTAAGTTGTTCCTCATTTGATATATTTTTCTATTTTTGGGTGTTTCAGTTAATTGTCGTCATTTCTATTTTAGAATTGCATTTGATAATCAATTTGATCTTTCATACTCAATTTGAGTGAAATTGTTTGTGAGCTTCTCGTTTATGAATGAAAAGTGAGTAGACGAGAAACAAAGGTAAATACAAGTGCGATTTTATTGTCTCAAGTTAATAATTACACAAAAAATACTCTTTCCATCGCGTTAATTTGTTTGACTTTTAATTTATATTTATTTGTGAGAAGTATTTTAATCAAAGTCAAATAAATGAACAAGACAGAGGGAGCTTTCATCAAGACAATACATAGATTTACACGATGTGCTCTCTAAAAAAACCTATTGATGTTTTTCTAACCAAGGTAAAATCCCGGTTGAATATCGATAATTCAGCAAATGTGTTTTACGATACTCATGGAATTTGATGTCTTTATAACGAGCAGGATCGCTTGTGGTGAGCTCTTCTGCAGGCTTTACAATGCATTTATCACTTGGGGATGTCACATATAACACGGCCATACGGTACTTCTCCGAGTTTACTATCACTCGATAATTTTCAGCTTTGAATCTCACTAGTGTTAACCCCGTGCAAATTGCACGGTTTTACTTTACAAAATTTTTTGAATAAATGAACTTAAACAACATATTCAACTCTATGTATTAATCGCATCTAAAAGACAATAACCAAAAATCACACTCAAATTTAGTGTTTGACAATTCACATTTTTTGGATTTATAAATATCTTAGTAGGAGTATATATTATAATATCAAGTCCCGTTAAACTTCTATTCACGAATCACGATCACTTCAACTAAGTCGTTAACCTCTCAGGTTAAACCCAACCTAAGTACCTTATTTCACCAAAACCAACCTGTTTCTTTGGTTTCTCCGATTTTTTCCATAAGTATTTTAATAGCAATTGCAACTATTTTAAAAAAAGTATGTATTTTACTCGAATAATGTACTCATATTTTTTGTAAAAAAAGAAATTTGTACTTGATTAATTCAAGTACTTCGTATTATTAATGTAAGAAATAATCCATAAATGATTTAAATATTTATTTTAAAACTGAATTTCTAAAAAGAGTTTGTGCCAAGTATCACAATTGGAGCACATTTTTCTTTTGCTTTTATTTATAAGTGATTTTGTGTTACTTTAATTTTCTGTCTTATTTGAAATATTTTTCGTAAAATATATCTCGTACAAAGTATTTCCAATCCAATCAACCTAAGAGATAAAATTCAACAAATTGTCAAAAGGCTTCGAATAGTATGATTTTCTTAAATTAAACCTAATTCACTGAATCGTTTAGCGAAATATTATCTCAATTAAGAAAAATAAAAATAAAGTTTTAACTAATTTAATTACAGAATATTTAGTACTCAATATGTATAACATTAAGAGTAGTCATCAAAAAATAATAAGGAAAGTAAATGTAATTTAAAATCTTGAAAATTGATAAAATTTAAGTTAAAACTTAACTAAGGTTAGAAATTGGTTAACTTGGATAGTTAGTGGGTTAGTGAATAAAATAATCTCCAAATAATTGTGGGAGTGACATGTAAGCTTTTTTTTGGTGAGGATGAATGTGGAGGCTTAAAAAAACCTTACTATTATAAAATAGGGATGTTACTCACCACTTGTACAAATTTTAATTTAGATAAGATCAAAATCTTTATTTCTTTGATAAAATAATGAAAAATATACTGTATAATTTTCAATCTCGTCTTGTTCATTTGTTTTCTTTTGTATTTATTTTTTAATAAAAGGCAAACAAATGAACGAGATGGAGGGAGGGAGTAGCAAGAAAATTAGTTGTATAAATACTGTATGGGTTATGAATGAGAGGATACGGCGGATTCGTCAATTACACAAAATAATATCATGGATTCGATCGGAATAAATACTTAGTATACGACTCATTTTCATTCATTTTTTTATATTCATTCATTATGAGAAGTATTTTAATCAAATGTGCGCAAAGAAATTAAATATACCCGCATTGGTACACCAAGGGTAACAAGTAAGGCATTCGGACGACGAGGGGACACAAGCTTCCACTGTCCGTCTACAAAAATCTTAGTTCAGTTCATTTCTATTTAATTCGAATCAGTTTAGTTCAAATTGATTTAGTTTAGGTCGATTCGGTTCAGTTTAAAACTCAAATTGATTCAGTTTAGTTCAAATAATTTCAATTCATGGTATAGAGCAACAAAACGTCGACTAAGTCCGTGTTAACGTACTACACTAACTTAAAAAAGTAACCAACTTTTGGAGTTTGGTACATGATAACTGAATACTTACACCTATTTTTACCCCATTATTATATAATTTTACGGTCGTCTATTGTATTATTTCAATTATTTATTATATTTTTGCGTAATTCGTAATTTTGTTACTTGTATGTCACGTTTAACATAAAATAGATTAACTTACGTACTTTTGATTATCAGGTAATGACCCGATAAAGTTCGAGTCGGATAACAGTTTTATCGTGAAGACGTCATGGATTTAAGGTAGGATGATGGTTAACCCAAAACAAGACCGAGGATGCAATAAACAACAAGCAAAAGGGTCACGAACTCACGTGAGCTTGACTAAATATTCAGCCCACCACTAGATGTGGGATAAGAATCCTGAACAAAATAAAGGAAAGAGGGGGCAGCCTAGACACTATAGAAAGACCAAAAATAAGAAATATACGGGAATAAATAGGAAATAAAGAGCAAAGGAATGAAGAAGGTGCAGACACACAACAATGGATCCCAACATCGACGAAGATACGGGCATCAACAATGGAAAGTCAATATCTCCCATATCTTCAAATCCCATCAGTTTTCCATATTTCTACCCAAAATTATACCTCAAATATTTCCAAAATTTGACCCAATGTAACTATAAATACCTAGTCCCCAATCACAATTAACCCAAGCAAGCAAGCAAGTACGAAAATACAGTTTTGGGGAGCTCGGAGCAGTCCGTCGAGTGAAGCGGCTTCAACTCGAGGGAAGACGGAAGCACTACTTGTGAAGGCATCGCAACCGAATCAAGGAGGAGTGTTTTGGTTCTAGATATTAAGTTCTCTACTCCTTACTACTTGTTAATTTCAGTTATTAATTTTATCTTGGATCTTATATGACGTTAATCGTTCAGTTACGAAATCAAATAGTTTTACCAATATTATTTTGTTAGTATTCAATTTTATACTCGTCATTATTGTTTACGATTCACTCGTTTGACTGCATTTATATGCTTAATTCGCTAATTGATTGAGTCAATAGCTAGTTGTATTATTTGGCGCGGCGTTAAATTATACAAACCGAGTAGCAACTATATTAATTTAGGACTGCGAATTGTCACTAGATTAATCTAGGAGTGTAATTTGATCTAGTTTATTTTAATTGAATAGGATTAACGATGTCTTTCTTATCCTTAATGCGACTAGTTAACTTACGGAGCGTCGAAACTTACGTAATAATTAATTAGTTAGAATTGGTGTTCGAGCGGCTCGACACCGGTTAAAAGTAAGGAAGGATAGGGAGATTTAGCGCCTAATATCTCTACAATTAATCTATTGATAGAATAATATGGTTAAGACGAGTCGATTTAGTAACTGAATAGATAATTGAATCTAAGAAATATATGAGCCGAATTGTTATGCTTGTTTAACTTGTATATATTAGAATATTAGTTATAGTTTATTATGGAGTAGTTCATTAGTAGAGATTATTCGAGACAATTAATTGAACCCATCATTCCGTATATATTCTTGTTAATATTGTTAATATGTTATTCATAATCGTAAATACGAAGTGGACTAGTTAATTAATAAATCGTCTCTCCGTGGGAACGACCCTTACTTGTACTATACTACGTAACTTTAATATCGTTTGTGTGGTAAGAGTAAGGTTATAAATTAATAATTTGAGTGCGGTAACGACACGTATCAAATTTTGGCGGCGTTGCCGGGTAGATTATATAATTGTTCATTTTAATTCATACAAACGTATTAAATAATTGAGTGTAATATGCTTCATCTATGTTAGTTGTTACTTGTACAACCTATAATAGAGTAAATATTTATATGTACTACGGTAGTTGTTACTTGTTACTAATAGAGTAAATATGTGTATTGATATTCATTCTCCTTAAGAATACAAGTAAGGTTATTCATCTATGTTAGCTATTACCTGTCTGGATGTTCGAGTGTATATGTTTTATATAATGATTTTCATTCTCCTTAAGACTCTGCCAACAAATATTTCTCTTATATAAACTAAACACTACAGGTTTCCTATTCAATCTGTACATGTTTGGAGCATGATGTTGGTCAGTCCATAATAGCATAATTGCGTTGGTCCATGTAAAGTTATCTTTTTTTTAATCAATTTACCGAATTAATACTGTGTGAACTGATTTCTTGATGTTGTTCACGGTTGATAAGAAACTGGGGCACATTAAGACATGAAATTGCTAGTTTGACATGTGCAATCCATGAAAATCACTTTTAAGTACTTGATTACAGCTTTAGTTAAATATGCTTTGATATAATACATATGCAATTGTTTTGAGCCCTAACAATGGATCAGATGCGTACAAATACCAAGTCATAAAGTCGTCATGTTTAAACACTCAACTAATTACTATGTATCATGTAATTGAAATATTTGTGGTCCTACTTTGGTTTCAATGAGTTAGTAAGCAATAACAGTACATAAAACAGTTATACGAGATATATATATATATATATATATATATATACTAACTTGTTTTTTTTTCCTTCCCTGTAGGTGTATGCATAAGCATAGCACTCGTCGATCCAGGGGAGCTACTATTTTCAATCTCGAAATCGAGAGAGTCGCAAGGAGGCTAAGGAAAGAATTTCAGAGAGAAAGGCAGAGGAACAATTAGAGCTTGACAAATTCTTTAGTGAGGAAGAAGAAGTAGAGATGGCTGAGAAAACATTAAAGCAATTGGCTACACCGGATGCGACGATCACCGCATTGAGTATCGTATTTCCTACTCTTGAAAAAAAATCAAAGTTAAATTCCGGTTTTCTTAGTTTACTCCCTAAGTTTTACGGTAAATCAGATGAATTTCCTAATATGCATCTAGTTGCTTTTGATTTAACGTGCTCCTCTATGGAATGTAAGGGGGTTAAACCGGAGGACATTAAATTGTGGGCTTTTCCATTCTCGTTAGAGGGGGCTGCTAAACAATGGTTATTTTAGCTACCACCGAGTTCTATTACTAGCTGGGATACATTAAAAATTGCTTTTCTAGACAAATTCCAACCTGCGAGTAGAGTCAGTTTTATTAGGAAGGGAATAAGTGGTATTTATTTCGAGAATTACTAGCATAGGAGCTCGGAAGCTTTCGTATGCTGGAAGATTGACTTTGGTTCAGGCTGTTTTATCTCAGCTGCATAATTATTAGGCAATGGTGTTTATTATCCCTAAATATGTTATGGCTCTGATTGGTACCTTATGTCGCAATTTTTTATGGGATGGAGGAGTGGAAGGTACCAATCGAGCTTTAGTGAGTTGGGAGAAGATATGTTGTCCGAAAAGGGAGGGAGGATTGGATCTTAGAGATCTTACTACTTGGAATGAGGCAGCTGTAGCTAAATTGGCTTATTGGGTTTTTGACCAGCCGGACCGGCTATGGGTGCGGTGGGTTAATAGTATTTACCTGAAGGGAACTAATTGAAGGAGTATCAGCCGAATACCGATGTCACTTGGGCGTGGAAAAAGATCTGTCAGGCAAAGGAAAAAATTAAGGTGATGTTTGTGAATGGAGTGTGGCATGGGTCGATGACGTGTTATTCGATTTCGATGGCCTACGACGTGCTTAGGTGTCATAGGCCTAGTGTCCCGTGGGCTCGGAGTGTGTGGAGTGGATGGAGTATCCCTAAACATAGTTTTATTGCTTGGCTTGTGTTTAGGGGTGCTTTAAACACAAGACAGAAGCTTGTGAGATTTGGATTTGTTGATTCTGACCGTTGTTATTTGTGTGAGGCGCGTGAGGAGACTTTGGAGCATCTATTTTTAAGTGTGTTTGGAGCTCTTGTGTTATTGATCTGTTGAGCAATTGGGTGGGGAAAAAGATAAGAAACATTTTGGGGGAGAGGGGGGCGAATCAGGTAAGGGGGACGAAGTTGCAGTGTAATGTCCTCCGTGCTTTTATTAACGCCGTGATCTACCATACTTGGAGACAACGAAATGTCTGCAGAATTGACGGTGTTGTGCAACGGCCGACTTATATTGTTAAGCTGATTAAAATGGATGTTAGGAATAGCATCATGTGTAAAATCAGATATCCTGTTAGTGTGAAAGATGCTAGATGGCTACATAAGTTGATGTAGTCAAAACTTTGTATATTGTCACAATTTACATATATATATATATATACTTATCCTTCACAAAAAAAAAACAGGGCTATGATGAGTCTTTATTTGAATATTGGAAAAGATTTAATAGGCTATGTGCATCGTGTCCTCAACACCGAATAACTGAGCAACTGTTATTGTTTTAATTTTATGAAGGTCTTTTAAGTAAGGATAGACAATACATTGATGCCGTGAGCGGGGGAATGTTGGCGGATAAAACACCGACCGAGGCTAGTAAACTACTAACTAACATGGCCTTAAATACCCAACAATTTAGTTCTCGAAAGGATGTAAAGGAAGTGAATGAGATAAGTAGTGCTGCTATTAATGGTTTAAGGGATCAAATGCAAGAAATTGCCCAACAAATAGCTGCTTTGACCACTCTCGTTTCTAAACTTGTTTCGGATCATTCAAAACAGGCTGTGTTTGCTGTAAACCCTGAGAATATGTTAATGGTGTTGGGTAGCCTTGTATGCAGGAAGAGGTTAATGCTTTGGGTGGTTTTAATGGTAACTAGAATAGGAAATATGACCCTTACTCAAACACTTATAATGAGGGATGGAAGAATCACCATAATTTCAAATATGGGTCAGGACCGAGACCTAATCAGAATAATATTAGACCCCTCCCCCCCCCCCCCCCCCCCCCACCACACACACACACTTTATTCTGTGTCGCTTGAGAACATGATTAAGCAACTGACTAATACAGTTAGTAAGGTTCACAATCAGGGTGTCTTTTATCAACAAAAGACCGATTCTCATTTGCAACAACTAGACTCTCAAACGGGACAAAACTGCACTACCCTAAGTAGTATTCAAACCACTTTAGGAGGAGCGTTACCAGCCCAACCTATCCCTAACCCTAACCAAAGTGCACAAGCTATAACACTTGGGAGTGGTAAGGTCCTAGCTGATCAAAATAAGAGTAAAATTGAGAAGGAGCTAGAAGTTAAACATGTAGGTATACAAGAGGAAGTAAGGGAGCATGCGATCACTAAGAATAAAAGTCAAAACCATGATTTGAAAGTCATTAGCTTTAAGGATCCTCCCCCATTCCCATCCAGGTTTGCTAAAACAAAGAAGATTGAACTAGAAAAGGAAATTCTTGAAACCTGAAAGTAGAAGTGAATATACCCTTACTTGATGCCATCAAGCATGTCCCCAAGTATGCTAAATTTCTAAAAGAACTTTGTATTAACAAAAGAAAATTAAAAAATGGGGAGAAGGTAAGTTTGGGAGAAAATGTGTCTGCTGTTCTTCAAAGAAAAGTTCCACCAAATTTTCCATTCCGTGTACTATTGGTTCATCTAAAATTGAAAGATGCATGTTAGATTTGGGTGCGTCTATAAATGTTATGCCAAAAAAAATTTATGATACTTCGCATGGAGCTAAACTTGCTGAAAGTGATGTGATGATCCAATTAGCTGATAGATCGTATGCACACCCATTAGAAGTTTTGGAAGACGTTCTAGTTCAAGTAGGTGATTTCGTTTTTCCAGCCGATTTTTATATTATTGATATGGGTCGGTCTCGAGATGCATCTGATGTGCCTTTGTTGCTAGGTCGACCTTTCCATAAAACATCAAGAGCTAAAACCGATGTGCATAATGGTATTCTATCCTTTGAATTTGATGGAGAAACTATGACGTTTAATATCTTCGAGGCTATGAAGTATTCTAACAATATTAGATTGAAGTTTATGGTGATAGTTTCCTTACGTTTCTTTTCTGTTTCACTTTTCCTTATTATCTTATGTGTCTTGTGTTATCTCTAATCCTCTTATCGGTTGGCTTGACTGTTATCTTATAATTCGCCCTAAACATTGTTCAATGAGTAGATTATACAACCAGTAATACATAGCTATATCTACAATTGGTTTTATGATTTTGAATGTTATCACAATTTTTTTAGCTTTGTTATAATCTTTTTGAACTTTACTGTAAAGTTGTCGAGCTAAATCACATAAATATTTAAGCTCAAAAACTTACAATTCAGCTCGAAAACTTGTATAAGCTCAATAAATATACACAAAGCTCAACAACTTTGAGATTGTTGTACATACAACTATATATAATTCTATTTTCCAACATTGTTTGTGTTAATAGTATATTACGGAGTAATTATTATGGTTAATTAGTCGAGGAAGATAAACCAATATTAGCGTCTAATAACAACTTAAAATAAATCAATATTTAAAATAATAGTACTCATATTTTCCTAGGACGAATATATTTTGAAAAGGATGGTGATAGGGCGCCACCCGGTGGTGTCGAATTTGGGCGCCACCATAATAAAAAATTAAGAAAAATAAAAATATTGAAATTACGTTTTCTTTTTGGTATTAAAGACTTAAGGATAGTTATGTAATTTTACAGTGTATCTATCAATTAAATAAATTTAAATAAGTTTGTGCTACATATATACCCTGATACTCACGTAGTCAGATGAAATATAACTAGACCTGTCAAACGAGTGAGGCAGGTTGAGTCTTGGGTCGAGTTAAATACAAGTCCCAGATCGGATTAGGGTTAAATTAAGTGTCAAAAATAATTTTGAGGGCCTATTTTTTTGGCCGCCTCTTAAGTCATTTTTTTAATATTATTTATTTATTTATTATAATAGTATTAATTTTTTTTTGATAAAATGTAAGTATATTAAGTAGTACCCAAAACTGTACACCAAACGACGAGGACTAGGACTCAATCAGAATACTGAGCTAGTTCAAGTTTCCCGAAGTCGGCTGACCTTTAACCAATCATTTAATTCAAGTACAAATGTCTCTTTTGATCAAGCTAAATATCATTGACGGACTACTAATCCACCCATCCATACAGGCTTAGTATACTTTTAATTACAATATTTATATTTTAAAAACTATTAAAATCAATTTTAAAATTATTTTTAAAAATTATTTTATTATTAAATGATAATAAAAAAATTTGTATTAAATTGATTATTTGTTTATATTTGTAATTTAAAATGTTAGAAGTATTAATTTTTTAATTATGTATCCAATATAATACGGAGAATATAAATATTAATATTTTATTAATTTTAATAAATTCTCGTTGACCTAACGGGTCGAGTTTTGACCCTAAATTAGCGGGTCATTTTGGGTTCGGGTAAAACAGGTTGCTGGTTGAAAAAATGGGTCGGGTTTATGAGTTGGGACGATTTTTGATAGCTATAAATATGACTACATGGGTTGATGTCTAGTACATATATTGTGCTGACAAATAGATCCAGTCGTATCGGGTTCATATTTATGTCACATGCAAATGGGTCACAAACCCTGCAACAAGGGCTAGAGGTGAGCAAAACCAGGTCTATAATTTATCAAGGTAAAAAAATAATTAAAAAAATGAACAAATTTATTTATTTAATTATTCACATGCTGAAATGGATTACTGAACATATGTAAAAGTAACCACTAAAATATATCGTGCAAATATGCACATGTTTATACTAGCGAGTTATTAAGTCTCAACCCAAGTCGTTAATTACGTGTCGAGCTCATATTTTGTTATTGGATCGTAGTCGTTATTAGCCGACTATTAATTTGCGGTCCATTTTAATATCAAAATAATTATTCCGTATATGATTTATTTACCTTTCTATATGAAAATCAACCAACTTGTCATTTTTTTTATTTCAAATACACACACGAAATCTAAGGTAAGTTATGTAGTTCATACAAATAAGACTATTTTTAAGGAATAATCTAAGTATACTTATTTTATTAATTACAAATTTGAGTTCCAACACTACCCTTTTGCTATTAATTAATTTTAAATTCAAAATTTTAAAAATAAAAAGGCAAATTACTATAACATTCCTGGGGACGCACAAATTAAGCGTCACCGGGTGGCGCTTAATTATTTTCCTTTTGAAAATGTAGTCAGAAATTAAATCAAGATTTTTTCTATCCAATATCACTTATATATACCAACAATACATGGTTCATTCAAAGTTTATGTAAATTAATTATTATTTTTTTAAAAAAATAGATGAAATCAACCAACTATTTGAATAAAATGCATAATTTTTTTTTTATAAAATACATAAATCTAGTTTTTAATATCAACTATATTTTCGCATTTAATACTACACATTCAATACAAAAATTAATTATTTTATTTTTATTTTATAAAAAAAAGGAAAAAATCAACCAATGAGAAAAGGGTGACATGACTTCCTCAAATGCTCTCAAAATGAAATGAAGAAATATGATGATTTTGTTTGAGTTTTAAGAGTATGTATAGATTACAATGACATGGGGGTGAAGAAGGAGACTTATTGCTGCGACAGTTTCTACTGGGTTTGGTGGACTACGATTATATATAAGGATATAACAATATTTTATTTTAATTTTATTTATATGATCATGTTTTGAAAAAGTTAGGGTTCAACCACATCGCTCGAAAAAAGTTCTTTTATATATATTGATTATTTGATAACTTTAAAATTAAAGTGATTTTAGAATATTAAATTCCGGTTTTCTTGTCTCATCCTATACAATGGTCGATTATAAACTATGAAGCATAATTTCTCAATAAAAATACACTCTATGTATGTACGCGTCATGTCGTCATTTATATTATTCCTATGTTATCTCTTACAAAGGCAACATTCGAAAGATCGACAATGCCGGCTCTGATAATAATATAATGTTCTCTACGCCACGTTCATTCCTTGTGTTATTACAATTACTTTAATTTCTAGACGTAGATTATTCTACCCTAATAATCAACTTTATCTTTTTGTATCGGGGTTAGGAGAGACGTTCGCCTTTATTAAACAGTAAAAAAATTCAAAATGTTTTCGTTAAAATTTTTTGAAGACATCGGTTTCCCGGTTTGTCAAGTTATATTTTCTACTCGCCTCTCCAAATTTTTGGCTCGAGTTCTGACTTCATCTAGTGCTTCTTTCTCCTATCGGTTTCAGATACTCTTTTGAGACGATCTTACGCATGATTAGATTAACTGGATTATTTTATCTATCAATACGTACATAATCGATATGTAAATATTTTTCTAATCATACGACTAAGTACCACGTCCGTGCAAATATGGTCTACATACGTTATCGATGCAAATAGTATCTCTTTCAAAACCGGTTCCAAATTCGACATGAACCGCTTACAAACCTCTTAGGCGTCGTCCTCACTAGACCGATTGTATTCATCGGGTAATCCATCGGGTATAGCCTTAAACTCTAAACCCGTGTAACGTGAGAAACGGGTTTCAAAGTTGTCGTACATGGATATATGTCAAACTTATGAATGTTACGTTAATGTTGTTAAGGCAAAATTGTTCAGCCAAGTATAACATTGTTATGTTACATGGCCTTGTAAAGGATGTGGGTATGATCAATACGAATGTTAAAAGTGGGCAAAATCAATTCTCATGCAATTCTCATGTTTCCGCCCGTATTTTTTACTCTTGATTGTACAAGGCATCTTACAACATGTGGAGATTTATCGGACTTGTTTTGATTCATGTATAACTAATGGTATCTCGTTCATGTTGTCGTATGGTGTCATTTTATCTTAATTTCTTGATCTACGTCCCTGGCTTAAATTCACATTTTTTTTATTACTTTTTTTTTCTTCTTCGTATTTTTAACTCTTGATTTGATGGTTCAAGGATCTGATCGATTTCAGATAATGGTTCATGTTAGCCGACTCCAAATCTTTTGGGACTAAGGCTCTGATGTTGTTGTTGATGATGTTGATGTTCAAGGCATCGTACAAAATTTGGAGGTTTCTTGGACTTGTTTTGATCTGTGTAATTTGTTGCCACTACTTTCTCCTTAATTTAAGTTTGGTGGACCCATAAAACTATTTGATTACCAATATTACCCTTACTTTTACATTTGAATGGATGGGAGGGAGTAGTTAAGTAGTTCCTCATTTGATATATTTTTCTATTTTTTGGTGTTTCAGTTAATTGTCGTCATTTCTATTTTAGAATTGCATTTGATAATCAATTTGATCTTTCATACTCAATTTGAGTGAAATGGTTTGTGAGCTTCTCGTTTATGAATGAAAAGTGAGTAGACGAGAAACAAAGGTAAATACAAGTGCGATTTTATTGTCTCAAGTTAATAATTACACAAAAAATACTCTTTCCATCGCGTTAATTTGTTTGACTTTTAATTTATATTTATTTGTGAGAAGTATTTTAATCAAAGTCAAATAAATGAACAAGACAGAGGGAGTTTTCATCAAGACAATACATAGATTTACACGATGTGCTCTCCAAAAAAACCTATTGATGTTTTTCTAACCAAGGTAAAATCCCGGTTGAATATCGATAATTCAGCAAATGTGTTTTACGATACTCATGGAATTTGATGTCTTTATAACGAGCAGGTTCGCTTGTGGTGAGCTCTTCTGCAGGCTTTACAATGCATTTATCACTTGGGGATGTCACATATAACATGGCCATACGGTACTTCTCCGAGTTTACTATCACTCGATAATTTTCAGCTTTGAATCTCACTAGTGTTAACCCCGTGCAAATTGCACGGTTTTACTTTACAAAATTTTTTGAATAAATGAACTTAAACAACATATTCAACTCTATGTATTAATCGCATCTAAAAGACAATAACCAAAAATCACACTCAAATTTAGTGTTTGACAATTCACATTTTTTGGATTTATAAATATCTTAGTAGGAGTATATATTATAATATCAAGTCCCGTTAAACTTCTATTCACGAATCATGATCACTTCAACTAAGTCGTTAACCTCTCAGGTTAAACCCAACCTAAGTACCTTATTTCACCAAAACCAACCTGTTTCTTTGGTTTCTCCGATTTTTTCCATAAGTATTTTAATAGCAATTGCAACTATTTTAAAAAAAGTATGTATTTTACTCGAATAATGTACTCATATTTTTTGTAAAAAAAGAAATTTGTACTTGATTAATTCAAGTACTTCGTATTATTAATGTAAGAAATAATCCATAAATGATTTAAATATTTATTTTAAAACTGAATTTCTAAAAAGAGTTTGTGCCAAGTATCACAATTGGAGCACATTTTTCTTTTGCTTTTATTTATAAGTGATTTTGTGTTACTTTAATTTTCTGTCTTATTTGAAATATTTTTCGTAAAATATATCTCGTACAAATTATTTCCAATCCAATCAACCTAAGAGATAAAATTCAACAAATTGTCAAAAGGCTTCGAATAGTATGATTTTCTTAAATTAAACCTAATTCACTGAATCGTTTAGCGAAATATTATCTCAATTAAGAAAAATAAAAATTAAGTTTTCACTAATTTAATTACAGAATATTTAGTACTCAATATGTATAACATTAAGAGTAGTCACCAAAAAATAATAAGGAAAGTAAATGTAATTTAAAATCTTGAAAATTGATAAAATTTAAGTTAAAACTTAACTAAGGTTAGAAATTGGTTAACTTGGATAGTTAGTGGGTTAGTGAATAAAATAATCTCCAAATAATTGTGGGAGTGACATGTAAGCTTTTTTTTGGTGAGGATGAATGTGGAGGCTTAAAAAAACCTTACTATTATAAAATAGGGATGTTACTCACCACCTGTACAAATTTTAATTTAGATAAGATCAAAATCTTTATTTCTTTGATAAAATAATGAAAAATATACTGTATAATTTTCAATCTCGTCTTGTTCATTTGTTTTCTTTTGTATTTATTTTTTAATAAAAGGCAAACAAATGAACGAGATGGAGGGAGGGAGTAGCAAGAAAATTAGTTGTATAAATACTTTATGGGTTATGAATGAGAGGATACGGCGGATTCGTCAATTACACAAAATAATATCATGGATTCGATCGGAATAGATACTTAGTATACGACTCATTTTCATTCATTTTTTTATATTCATTCATTATGAGAAGTATTTTAATCAAATGTGCGCAAACAAATTAAATATACCCGCATTGGTACACCAAGGGTAACAAGCAAGGCATTCGGACGACGAGGGGACACAAGCTTCCACTGTCCGTCTACAAAAATCTTAGTTCAGTTCATTTCTATTTAATTCGAATCAGTTTAGTTCAAATTGATTTAGTTTAGGTCGATTTGGTTCATTTTGAAACTCAAATTGATTCAGTTTAGTTCAAATAAGTTCAATTCATGGTATAGAGCAACAAAGCGTCGACTAAGTCCGTGTTAACGTACTACACTAACTTAAAAAAGTAACCAACTTTTGGAGTTTCGTACATGATAACTAAATACTTACACCTATTTTTACCCCATTATTATATAATTTTACGGTCGTCTATTGTATTATTTCAATTATTTATTATATTTTTGCGTAATTCGTAATTTTGTTACTTGTATGTCACGTTTAACATAAAATAGATTAACTTACGTACTTTTGATTATCAGGTAATGACCCGATAAAGTTCGAGTCGGATAACAGTTTTATCGTGAAGACATCATGGATTTAAGGTAGGATGACGGTTAACCCAAAACAAGACCGAGGATGCAATAAACAACAAGCAAAAGGGTCACAAACTCACGTGAGCTTGACTAAATATTCATCCCGCCACTAGATGTGGGATAAGAATCCTTAACAAAATAAAGGAAAGAGGGGGCAGCCTAGACAACATAGAAAGACCAAATATAAGAAATATACGGGAATAAATAGGAAATAAAGGGCAAAGGAATGAAGAAGGTGCAGACACACAACAATGGATCCCAACATCGACGAAGATACGGGCATCAACAATGGAAAGTCAATATCTCCCATATCTTCAAATCCCATCAGTTTTCCATATTTCTACCCAAAGTTATACCTCAAATATTTCCAAAATTTGACCCAATGTAACTATAAATACCTAGTCCCCAATCACAATTAACCCAAGCAAGCAAGCAAGTACGAAAATACAGTTTTGGGGAGCTCGGAGCAGTCCGTCGAGTGAAGCGGCTTCAACTCGAGGGAAGACGGAAGCACTACTAGTGAAGGCATCGCAACCGAATCAAGGAGAAGTGTTTTGGTTCTAGATATTAAGTTCTGATCTCTACTCCTTACTACTTGTTAATTTCAGTTATTAATTTTATCTTGGATCTTATATGACGTTAATCGTTCAGTTACGAAATCAAATAGTTTTACCAATATTATTTTGTTAGTATTCAATTTTATACTCGTCATTAGTGTTTACGGTTCACTCGTTTGACTGCATTTATATGCTTAATTCGCTAATTGATTGAGTCAATAGCTTGTTGTATTATTTGGCGCGGCGTTAAATTATACAAACCGAGTAGCAACTATATTAATTTAGGACTGCGAATTGTCACTAGATTAATCTAGGAGTGTAATTTGATCTAGTTTATTTTAATTGAATAGGATTAATGATGTCTTTCTTATCCTTAATGCGACTAGTTAACTTACGGAGCGTCGAAACTTACGTAATAATTAATTAGTTAGAATTGGTGTTCGAGCGGCTCGACACCGGTTAAAAGTAAGAAAGGATAGGGAGATTTAGCGCCTAAATTCTCTACAATTAATCTATTGATAGAATAATATGGTTAAGACGAGTCGATTTAGTAACTGAATAGATAATTGAATCTAAGAAATATATGAGCCGAATTGTTATGCTTGTTTAACTTGTATATATTAGAATATTAGTTATAGTTTATTATGGAGTAGTTCATTAGTTTAGATTATTCGAGACAATTAATTGAACCCCTCATTCCGTATATATTCTTGTTAATATTGTTAATATGTTATTCATAATCGTAAATATGAAGTGGACTAGTTAATTAATAAATCGTCTCTCCGTGGGAATGACCCTTACTTGTACTATACTACGTAACTTTAATATCGTTTGTGTGGTAAGAGTAAGGTTATAAATTAATAATTTGAGTGCGGTAACGACACGTATCAAATTTTGGCGGCGTTGCGGGGTAGATTATATAATTGTTCATTTTAATTCATACAAACGTATTAAATAATTGAGTGTAATATGCTTCATCTATGTTAGTTGTTACATGTACAACCTATAATAGAGTAAATATTTATATGTACTACGGTAGTTGTTACTTGTTACTAATAGAGTAAATATGTGTATTGATATTCATTCTCCTTAAGAATACAAGTAAGGTTATTCATCTATGTTAGCTATTACCTGTCTGGATGTTCGAGTGTATATGTTTAATATAATGATTTTCATTCTCCTTAAGACTCTGCCAACAAATATTTCTCTTATATAAACTAAACACTACAGGTTTCCTATTCAATCTGTACATGTTTGGAGCATGATGTTGGTCAATCCATAATAGCATAATTGCGTTGGTCCATGTAAAGTTATCTTTTTTTTAATCAATTTACCGAATTAATACTGTGTGAATTGATTTCTTGATGTTGTTCACGGTTGATAAGAAACTGGGGCACATTAAGACATGAAATTGCTAGTTTGACATGTGCAATCCATGAAAATCACTTTTAAGTACTTGATTACAGCTAAATATGCTTTGATATAATACATATGCAATTGTTTTGAGCCCTAACAATGGATCAGATGCGTACAAATACCAAGTCATAAAGTCGTCATGTTTAAACACTCAACTAATTACTATGATACATGTAATTGAAATATTTGTGGTCCTACTTTGGTTTCAATGAGTTAGTAAGCAATAACAGTACATAAAACAGTTATACGAGATATATATATATATATACACATATACTAACTCGTTTTTTTTTCCTTCCCTATAGGTGTATGCATAAGCATAGCACTCGTCGATCCAGGGGAGCTACTATTTTCAATCTCAAAATCGAGAGAGTCGCAAGGAGGCTAAGGAAAGAATTTCAGAGGAGAAAGGCAGAGGAACCATTAGAGCTTGACAAATTCTTTAGTGAGGAAGAAGAAGTAGAGATGGCTGAGAAAACATTAAAGCAATTGGCTACACCGGATGCGACGATCACCGCATTGAGTATCGTATTTCCTACTCTTGAAAAAAAATTAAAGTTAAATTCCGGTTTTCTTAGTTTACTCCCTAAGTTTTACGGTAAATCAGATGAATTTCCTAATATGCATCTAGTTGCTTTTAATTTAACGTGCTCCTCTATGGAATGTAAGGGGGTTAAATCGGAGGACATTAAATTGTGGGCTTTTCCATTCTCGTTAGAGGGGGCTGCTAAACAATGGTTATTTTAGCTACCACCGAGTTCTATTACTAGCTGGGATACATTAAAAATTGCTTTTCTAGACAAATTCCAACCTGCGAGTAAAGTCAGTTTTATTAGGAAGGAAATAAGTGGTATTTATTTCGAGAATTACTAGCATAGGAGCCCGGAAGCTTTCGTATGCTGGAAGATTGGCTTTGGTTCAGGCTGTTTTATCTCAGCTGCATAATTATTAGGCAATGGTGTTTATTATCCCTAAATATGTTATGGCTCGGATTGGTGCCTTATGTCGCAATTTTTTATGGGATGGAGGAGTGGAAGGTACCAATCGAGCTTTAGTGAGTTGGGAGAAGATATGTTGTCCGAAAAGGGAGGGAGGATTGGGTCTTAGAGATCTTACTACTTGGAATGAGGCAGCTGTAGCTAAATTGGCTTATTGGGTTTTTGACCAGCCGGACCGGCTATGGGTGCGGTGGGTTAATAGTATTTACCTGAAGGGGACTGATTGAAGGAGTATCAGCCGAATACCGATGTCACTTGGGCGTGGAAAAAGATCTGTCAGGCAAAGGAAAAAATTAAGGTGATGTTTGTGAATGGAGTGTGGCATGGGTCAATGACGCGTTATTCGATTTCGATGGCCTACGACGTGCTTAGGTGTCATAGGCCTAGTGTCCCGTGGGCTCAGAGTGTGTGGAGTGGATGAAGTATCCCTAAACATAGTTTTATTGCTTGGCTTGTATTTAGGGGTGCTTTAAACACAAGACAGAAGCTTGTGAGATTTGGATTTGTTGATTCTGACCGTTGTTATTTGTGTGAGGCGCGTGAGGAGACTTTGGAGCATCTATTTTTTAAATGTGTTTGGAGCTCTTGTGTTATTGATCTGTTGAGAAATTGGGTGGGGAATAAGATAAGAAACATTTTGGGGGGAGGGGGGGCGAATCAGGTAAGGGGGGCGAAGTTGCAGTGTAATGTCCTCCGTGCTTTGATTAACGCCGTGATCTACCATACTTGGAGACAACGGAATGTCTGCAGAATTGACGGTGTTGTGCAACGGCCAATTTATATTGTTAAGCTGATTAAAATGGATGTTAGGAATAGCATCATGTGTAAAATCAGATATCCTGTTAGTGTGAAAGATGCTAGATGGCTACATAAGTTGATGTAATCAAAACTTTGTATATTGTCACAATTTACATATATATATATATATATACTTACCCTTCACAAAAAAAAACAGGGCTATGATGAGTCTTTATTTGTGTGGACATGGCATAGGTCCACCCCGACGCGGCCACGCGCGGGTTTGGGGAGGCGAATGAATCTCCATATGAGATGGTCAAATTGAAATTTAAATCGAAGTTGGAGTCGCCACCGAATTTTATGGTTATTCGGAACCGTTCGAGCCCACTCTATGTCGTAGTGGACCGTGTACAAAATACGGCCCATTTCCGATGTCAAAGTTTATTGGGCTCGTCCCTTTGCAGTTTGATATAGATGCCGACTTGAGCGGTTAATCGTATATTGAATGACTCTCGTTGCCAATGGTTTCGGACATCCGGAAACCACGGTTCTGAGTAAGGGGTGAGGGTACGTGTTGGGAAGTTCACTAAGAACACCCAACCCCGCCCGCACATTAGCGGCCTCTACTAGGATATCGAATGACGTTTTAATGCGTGCGTTAGTAATACGATGAATGATATGCAAACATTGTTTTCCTAAGCATGTGAGGAATTAAACGGGTTGCTAAGTCAGTTTAATGCATGAAAGGTTAACGTCAAAGTTGAATTTTGCATGTGAGATTCGTTTTAGTATAATAAAACAAATGAAATAAAAAGAATGAATCTGCTACAAGATAAACAAACGAGTTAGTATCGATTTGTAGAATAATAATATAACAAATGAAATAAATATACGAGATCGAGAAAATAAATATTAATCGAAATCTGAAAAATATTGTTGAAAAGACGTTGTTTTGTATAAAAAACGATGCTCGAAAAATAATAAAAAGGAACGAGAAAGGACACGGCAAGGCAGCCGGCCGCGCGGCTCGCTCGGGACGCCGGCGAGTCGCGTGTCGGGCTGGTTCCGAGAACGGTTTTCGAAAACTCGATTAAATCGCGTATGAATATTGCATGATTCATACTTGACTTAATATTTTCGATATTCGTTATATTTGATAGTCGACTATGAAATCAATATCAAATACTTGGAACAGTTTTAGAAAAGATTCGAATTTTAGAAATCGTTTCGTAGAATAAATAATAGAATGAACGAAAAAGTTTAAAAAAAAAAGGTTCGGGTTTCAGGCCCGTGCGCGAGCCGCCTGGGCGTGGCGCGACTCGCGTACGGGTCTGTCCGGTTTTTATTTTTTGTTCGAAGTTGCTAATTTTGATAAATCGTGTACAAAATATGAATTAATTTATATTCGACTCATGTTTTCGATGTTCGTCATACCCGATATTCGATTATGAAATCGATATCGAATATTCGGAATGAATTTAAAAAAAGTTTTGTAAAATTGTTTGAAAAAAAGAAATTTGAACGAGAAAAGATGTAACGATTTTTAATATCGTCGAGATCTTAATATAATTCTTTTCGATACAATATTCGATTATAGAAAATCGATATCATATTTTTAAGAATGTTTGTTATGAAAATAGTTTTTTGTTAATATCGATATTAGAAATAAAATAAAAAAGACGACGCTTGACCCGTAAAAAAAGAAAACGGACGACGAGGAAGAGAAGAGAAGAAAAGGAGAAATCGGGTTTAGTACACCCTCAACCTACATGCTTTTGTTAACTCGGATCGGGGCTCGTCGGAATGTGGCTAGGCACGGGAGCGTCGAGGTGATGTCGGTCGGGCTAGGGTGACTCGGTGAAGGTGACGGGTACGAGGGAGTCGGTTTCCTTCGGGTTTGGATGTAATATCGGTTTCTCGATGCAAGTGTAAGGAGTTTTATGGATGTGTGTTGTGATATTTTCTGATTTCTCTCAGGAATTCCGTCTGTATGATATGATGTTTTTCTGATGATTTCTGATGATTCAAAGTGTTGCATGCAAGGGGCTATTTATAGGGAGTTCCCGACCTTGACTTGGAGAGATGTGTTTGAGTTAGAATTATCGCTTAGGATAGGAAACGTAGGAGTTTGAGAAGCATGAGAATTCCACTTTCTTGTGAAGGAAGAAAGGGAAACACGGCTGGTTTGATGCTGCTCGGCCGAGTGTTTGCACTCGGTCGGGTGTTTGAATCGGTCTTCGAATAGGATTCCTACTTGAGATCGAATTCTACCTTAAACGGATTTGTTTATTATTTTATGTGGCTGATTTTTTGTAGAGTTTGGGTAAGAATCAGCCGTGTGAGGTTTCACGGCTGACTCACATGTCTCGGGAAAATCTTTGACCGGGTTTTGACTCGGTCGCTAAAAGACGGTTTTACCCCTGGTGTCGGATTCTACCCAAATTAGTGTTATTTGACTCGAAACGACCCACTGGGCCTGGATTTGAGGTTGGTTTTGTGAAATTTGTACTCCTTAAAAAGCCCAAGCTAAATATCCATGATTTCGAGCCCATTTCCGAGTAGGTTAAAGCACGTTTGCGTCCGATCATCATCGGGTGTTTGTCGGAAACTGCTATAGACACCTGGCGGTCAAAATGTGGGTGTCTACAATTTGAATATTGGAAAAGATTTAATAGGCTATGTGCATCGTGTCTTCAACACCAAATAACTGAGCAACTGTTATTGTTTTATTTTTATGAAGGTCTTTTAAGTAAGGATAGACAATACATTGATGCCGTGAGTGGGGGAATGTTGGCGGATAAAACACCGACCGAGGCTAGTAAACTACTAACTAACATGTCCTTAAATACCCAACAATTTAGTTCTCGAAAGGATGTAGGGGAAGTGAATGGGATAAGTAGTGCTGCTATTAATGGTTTAAGGGATCAAATGCAAGAAAATGCCCAATAAATAGCTACTTTGACCACTCTCGTTTCTAAACTTGTTTCGGATCATTCAAAACAGGCTGTGTTTGATGTAGACCCTGAGAATATGTTAGTTAATGGTGTTGGGTAGCCTTGTATGCAGGAAGAGGTTAATGCTTTGGGTGGTTTTAATGGTAACTAGAATAGGAAATATGACCCTTACTCAAACACTTATAATGAGGGATGGAAGGATCACCATAATTTCAAATATGGGTCAGGACCGAGACCTAATCAGAATAATATTAGACCCCCCCCCCCCCACACACACACACACACCTTATTCTGTGTCGCTTGAGAACATGATTAAGCAACTGACTAATACAGTTAGTAAGGTTCACAATCAGGGTGTCTTTTATCAACAAAAGACTGATCCTCATTTGCAACAACTAGACTCTCAAATGGGACAAAACTGCACTACCCTAAGTAGTATTTAAACCACTTTAGGAGGAGCATTACCAGCCCAACCTATCCCTAACCCTAACCAAAGTGCACAAGCTATAACACTTGGGAGTGGTAAGGTCCTAGCTGATCAAAATAAGAGTAAAATTGAGAAGGAGCTAGAAGTTAAACATGTAGGTATACAATGTAAGGATTGGAAAGTTGAATATATTGCATTGATTTCAATTGAATTACAACCTAGGTATATATATATATCTAGAATACATGATATCTCTAAATATGTAAAGAGAATAAGAATAAACTACCTAAAAATACATAATATGTAAAAAGAGCAATATACAAGGATAGTAAAATATATTCCAAAAATACAAAGGAAATAATATCAAAGATATATTTACGAGATATCAAGAGATATCGTTAACATGCTCCCGCAAGATGGACGATCCTCCAAAGAGTCCAATCTTGGTAATTAGATCGACGAAGCGCGGCCGGGAGAGGGGTTTGGTGAGCGCATCGGCAAGTTGATCATCACTCGCGATGTGTTGAACACGGAGGGCACCGTTAGAGACTAACTCACGGACAAAGTGAAATGCAAGCGCAAGATGTTTCATTCTGGAATGAAATACGGGGTTGGCAGTGTAGTTTGTGGCACTTAGATTGTCACAGTAGATGACGGGTGGAGCAAATTTTGGAAGGTGTAGTTCTTTGAGAAGATTTTGTATCCATAATAGTTCAGAGGCTGTAGTTGCTACAGCTCGATATTCAGCTTCAGTGGTGGATTGTGCAAGTGCAGATTGTTTCTTGGAAGACCATGAGAGCGGGTTTTTACCGAGATATGTAATAAATCCAGTGGTGGACCGGTAGGTGTCGCGGTCACCCGCTAGGTCTGCATCACTGTATGCATGTAGACTAGTGGGTGAATCTCGATGTAATAGTAATCCAACTTGGGCCGTACCCTGAAGGTAACGGAGGAGCCGTTTTAACGCGGTCCAGTGGAGATCGGTGGGGTGTTGCATAAACTGGGCAAGTCGGTTTACCGAGAATGCCAAGTCGGGTCTGGTGAAGGACAAGTATTGCAAGCTTCCAACAATGGCACGGTATTCCGTGTCATTGATGGCCGGGGACGATTCATCCTTGTGAATGTGTGGGAAAAGTGCCAATGGTGTGTTCATTGGTTTTGCCTCAAGCATGTGGTGACGGTGCAATAAGTCATGAATGTATTTTGATTGTGTGAGGAGCAGTCCCGATTTGGTAGGTGTGACTTCGACCCCTAAAAAATAGGATAATGCACCAAGATCTTTGAGTGCAAATCGGGACGCTAATTTTGACACAAAGTTTGTGACTATATGTTGGTTAGGACCGGTGATGATGATATCATCGACATAGACAAGTACGTAAATTTTGTCATGTGGTGTCGTGGTGATAAATAGTGATGGGTCAGTTATTGACCCAGTGAAGCCGTTATTGAGTAGGTACTGCTTGAGGGTGGTGTACCATGCTCGTGGGGCTTGTTTGAGGCCATAGATGGCCTTTGTGAGTTTACAGGCGTGGGAGGGATTGTGGGAGTCCACAAACCCGGGTGGTTGTGTCATATAGACTATTTCTGTGAGATTGCCTTGTAGGAAAGCATTATTAATATCTAGTTGACGTAGTTTCCAATTATTAGTAAGTGCTAAAATAATTAAAGTACGAACCGTGGTGGGTTTCACAACCGGACTGAATGTGTCGGAGTAGTCAATTCCGGGTCTTTGAAGGAATCCTTTTGCAACAAGTCGAGCTTTGTACCTGTCAATTGTATTATCTGGGTTGTATTTGATACGATATATCCATTTGCAAGTGATCACATTGTAATTTTGGTGACGTGGGACAAGAGTCCAGGTTTTGTTTTTGCATAATGCATCATATTCGGCTAGCATGGCCTCCTTCCATTCCGGAATGGCTAAGGCTTGTTTTGTGGTGTTGGGTAATTGGGAGGGAGGGGTAAGGGATGCTAGGTTGGCATACTTGGGGTTTGGTTTCCGAATGTTGTGAGAGAGACGGGTCGTGGGACGGTTTGTAGGAGGTGGAGGGGATGGTGGCTGTGTCGGGCCTGGGGCGGGCTCGGGTTGTTGCCGGGCAATCGGTTAGGTTGGGGTGGATAGGTGCGGGCTGACCGGGGTGGACGCCGGGTGTGGTTGGGGTGGTGTGAATGTGTTGGGGTCCGGGTGGGTGTCGGTTACGGGGTTCGGGTCGGGTTGGTTAGGGGTTTTGGTGGGTGTTGTCGAGATAGGTGGGTCGGGGATGGTCGAGTAGAACCATTGTATTGGTGTCCGGGTGTCGTGAGGATTTTGTTTTGAGTCTAGGTCCGGAAAAGGAAAGCAATCTTCTATAAACTTGACATGACGTGATACAAAAATCTTGTATATCTTAGGGTCTAGACAATAATAGGCACTTTGGGTTGGTGAGTATCCTAAAAAGACACATGGGGTGGAACGTGGTTGTAGTTTGTTCGTTGTGTAGGGGCGGAGCCAAGGATAGCAAAGACAACCAAAACTACGTAGTTTGGTGTAGTTGGGATGAGAACCAAATAGGGCTAGATATGGTGACGCGTGTTGAAGGGTGGGGGTGGGAAGTCGGTTTATGAGATAGACCGCGGTGGAGAATGCATGAGTCCAAAAGGAGGTTGGGAGGCGCGCGTGGGTTAGGAGTGCTAACCCCGTTTCAACTATGTGACGGTGGCGACGCTCGGCATACCCATTAAGTTCGGGGGTGTGAGGTGGAGTAGTGAGATGTCCTATTCCATTATTTGTGAGGGTGTGTGACATTTTTATATATTCACCACCGTTGTCGGAATAGATTTGACGAATAGGGGTGTTGAAAAAATTTTCGACCAAAAGTTTAAATCTATTAAAAACAATAGTGGAATCGGATTTATTTTTAAGTGGATATAACCAAATATACTTGGTAAAGTGATCAACAAAAATAATATAATACTTAAAATTATCGTAAGATAACGTGGGTGAAGACCAAACATCGGTGAAAATAAGTTCAAGCGGAGTAGTAGTAGAAATAGTAGATTTAGCAAACTCAAGTTTGTGACTCTTGTGAATATTACAAGGGTTACATGTTTGCGTAGAAAGATTATTAGTAGAAAAATTAAACTTGGTACGTAAATAGTTAAAAATCTTGAGTGATGGGTGTCCAAGACGGTGATGCCAATCCGGTGTGTTGGTGGTGGAGATGTGTGCGGTCGGCTTGGGGGGGTGCCTTTCATAGGCACCTCCGTTAGGTCTTCCGCGAATAAGGATCTGACTCGTTTTGGAATCCTTAATAAGAAAATAATCAGAAGAAAATTCAAAAATAGTGTTATTGTCGTGACAAAATTGTGGGACGGATAAAATATTACGTGAGATGGTTGGAACACATAAAACATTGGAATATTTAAAAAATAAATTGGGAGGATTAGAGAATTGGAACGAACCAATATGGGTTATGGGAAGTGCCGAGCCGTCACCAATTACTAGTTCATCACTACCGTCATAGGGCGCATGAAGAGCAAGGTTGGAGAGGTCGTTGGTGACATGATGTGTAGCACCCGTGTCAAGGAGCCATGGTTGGTCATTGGAGGGTTGGTGAGTAGTAGCAAGGTTGACATGTGGTGTGACACGTGGGCCACGGTTTTGATTTGTGTTGGTGGGACGTGGTAGGGTTTGGAAGGTGACACCCGGAAAATCTCTAGCGAACCGGCGGCACTTGGGTACAACGTGGCCAATGTAGTTGCAATATTGACATCGACCTTTAAAAGGGGGAGATTGGTCCGGGTTAGGCGGGTTAGGGTTAAATTGAGATGGTCGATTTTGGCCTTGGTTAGGACGGTTGTAGGATCGGTCATTGGGACGATATTGAGCCATATGGGCCGAGGTGGGGAATGGGTCGGGTTGGGTTGGTTTGGTAACGGTTCGGTCATAGTTTAGGAGTTTTTCATGAAGGTTATCGAAGGTAATGGGTTCATCACGAGCATTGACGGAGTCAATGAAGGATTTGTAAATTGTGGAGTCTAGGCCGCGAAGGATTTTGGCCGTGATGTCTTCGGGGTCCATTGGTTTACCGAGGACAGCGAGTTTGTCCGTGCAGGTTTTGATGGATTGCATGTATTCAGTGACGGTTGTGGTTGCGATTTTGGTTATGGAGTCAAGCCGGTCCTTGACTTGAAGGATGTGACCACGGGAAGGGTTGGCATAGGTTTTGGCTAGGGAGGTCCAGACCTCACGTGATGTGGTGAGGCGTGTGACTAGGGCTCCCGTGTCCTTGGATAGGGAACCTAGTAGTGCGCTTTTGATGAATTGGTCTTGACGTTGCCATGTCATGTAGGCTGGGTTGGGTATTTCGGTGGGTTTGGAGGCTTTGTCGTTTTTGCCGTCGGTTTGGGCATTTGGGTCGAGTATTGTCTCGGGTGGGCAGGGGTGGGTACCATCGAGGAATTTCGGAAGATCGTAGCCGAATAGCATAGCTTCTACTTGTGTTTGCCATTGCATATATGTGAGGGGTGTTAGTTTGTCTACCATTGAAAGGTTGACAATGAATAGTGGAACGTTTGGTTCATGGGTGTTGGTAATTTGATTTGTAGCCATTATTTTGAGGAGGTTGAAGGTGGTATGAAATAATGGGGCTCTGATACCATGTAAGGATTGGAAGTTGAATATATTGCATTGATTTCAATTGAATTACAACCTAGGTATATATATATATATCTAGAATACATGATATCTCTAAATATGTAAAGAGAATAAGAATAAACTACCTAAAGATACATAATATGTAAAAAGAGCAATATACAAGGATAGTAAAATATATTCCAAAAATACAAAGGAAATAATATCAAAGATATATTTACGAGATATCAAGAGATATCGTTAACATACAAGAGGAAGTAAGGGAGCATGCGATCACTAAGAATAAAAGACAAAACCATGATTCGGAAGTCATTAGCTTTAAGGATCCTCCCTCATTCCCATCCAGGTTTGCTAAAATAAAGAAGATTGAACTAGAAAAGGAAATTCTTGAAACCTTTAGGAAAGTAGAAGTGAATATACCCTTACTTGATGCCATCAAGCATGTCCCCAAGTATGCTAAATTTCTAAAAGAACTTTGTATTAACAAAAGAAAATTAAAAAATGGGGAGAAGGTAAGTATGGGAGAAAATGTGTCCGCTGTTTTTCAAAGAAATGTTCCACCAAATTTTCCATTCCGTGTACTATTGATTCATCTAAATTTGAAAGATGCATGTTAGATTTGGGTGCGTCTATAAATGTTATGCCAAAAAAAATTTATGATACTTTGCATAGAGCTAAACTTGCTGAAAGTGATGTGATGATCCAATTAGCTGATAGATCGTATGCACACCCATTAGAAGTTTTGGAAGACGTTCTAGTTCAAGTAGGTGATTTCGTTTTTCCAGCCGATTTTTATATTATTGATATGGGTCGGTCTCGAGATGCATCTGATGTGCCTTTGTTGCTAGGTCGAGCTTTCCATTAAACTTCAAGAGCTAAAACCGATGTGCATAATGGTATTCTATCCTTTGAATTTGATGGAGAAACTATGACGTTTAATATCTTCGAGGCTATGAAGTATTCTAACAATATTAGATTGAAGTTTATGGTGATAGTTTCCTTACGTTTCTTTTCTGTTTCACTTTTCCTTATTATCTTATGTGTCTTGTGTTATCTCTAATCCTCTTATCGGTTGGCTTGACTGTTATCTTATAATTCGCCCTAAACATTGTTCAATGAGTAGATTATACAACCAGTCATACATAGCTATATGTACAATTGGTTTTATGATTTTGAATGTTATCACAATTTTTTTTAGCTTTGTTATAAACTTTCTGAACTTTACTGTAAAGTTGTCGAGCTAAATCACATAAATATTTAAGCTCAAAAACTTACAATTCAGCTCGAAAACTTGTATAAGCTCAATAAATATACACAAAGCTCAACAACTTTGAGATTGTTGTACATACAACTATATATAATTCTATTTTCCAACATTGTTTGTGTTAATAGTTTATTACGGAGTAATTGTTATGGTTAATTAGTCGAGGAAGATTAACCAATATTAGCGTCTAATAACAACTTAAAATAAAATAATAATTAAAATAATAGTACTCATATTTTCCTAGGACGAATATATTTTGAAAAGGATGGTGATAGGGCGCCACCCAGTGGCGTCGAATTTGGGCGCCACCATAATAAAAAATTAAGAAAAATAAAAATATTGAAATTACGTTTTCTTTTTGGTATTAAAGACTTAAGGATAGTTATGTAATTTTACAGTGTATCTATCAATTAAATAAATTTAAATAAGTTTGTGCTACATATATACCCTGATACTCACGTAGTCAGATGTAATATAACTAGACCTGTCAAACGAGTGAGGCAGGTTGAGTCTTGGGTCGGGTCAAATACAAGTCCCAGATCGGATTAGGGTTAAATTAAGTGTCAAAAATAATTTTGAGGGCCTATTTTTTTGCCGCCTCTTAAGTCATTTTTTTAATATTATTAATTTATTTATTATAATAGTATTAATTTTTTTTTTGATAAAATGTAAGTATATTAAGTAGTACCCAAAACTGTACACCAAACGACGATGACCAGGACTCAATCAGAATACTGAGCTAGTTCAAGTTTCCCGAAGTCGGTTGGCCTTTAACCAATCATTTAATTCTAGTACAAATGTCTCTTTTGATCAAGCTAAATATCATTGACGGACTACTAATCCACCCTTCCATACAGGCTTAGTATACTTTTAATTACAATATTATATTTTAAAAACTATTAAAATCAATTTTAAAATTATTTTTTAAAATTATTTTTTAAAATTATTTTATTATAAAATGATAATAAAAAAATTTGTATTAAATTGATTATTTGTTTATATTTGTAATTTAAAATGTTAAAAGTATTAATTTTTTAATTATGTATCCTATATAATACGGAGAATATAAATATTAATATTTTATTAATTTTAATAAATTCTCGTTGACCTAACGGGTCGAGTTTCGACCCTAAATTAGCGGGTCATTTTGGGTTCGGGTAAAACAGGTTGCTGGTTGAAAAAATGGGTCGGGTTTATGAGTTAGGACGATTTTTGATAGCTATAAATATGACTGCATGGGTTGATGTCTAGTACATATATTGTGCTGACAAATAGATCGAGTCGTATCGAGTTCATATTTATGTCACATGCAAATGGGTCACAAACCCTGCAACAAGGGCTAGAGGTGAGCAAAACCGGGTCTATAATTTATCAAGGTAAAAAAATAATTAAAATAATGAACAAATTTATTTATTTAATTATTCACATGCTGAAATGGATTACTGAACATATGTAAAAGTAACCACTAAAATATATCGTGCAAATATGCACATGTTTATACTAGCGAGTTATTAAGTCTCAACCCAAGTCGTTAATTACGTGTCGGGCTCATATTATGTTATTGGATCGTAGTCGTTATTAGTCGACTATTAATTTGCGGTCCGTTTTAATATCAAAATAATTATTCCGTATATAATTTATTTACCTTTCTATATGAAAATCAACCTACACGAAAAAAATGAGAAATTAAATTTTGTCTTTTTATATTTTTGCATTTGTTCCTTAAACAAATATTTTGCATTCCAACTTGTCATTTTTTTATTTCAAATGCACACACGAAATCTAAGGTAAGTTATGTAGTTCATACAAATAAGACTATTTTTAAGGAATAATCTAAGTATACTTATTTTATTAATTACAAATTTGAGTTCCAACACTACCCTTTTGCTATTAATTAATTTTAAATTCAAAATTTTAAAAATAAAAAGGCAAATTACTATAACATCCCTGGTGACGCACAACTTAAGCGTCACCGGGTGGCGCTATCTTATTTTCCTTTTGAAAATGTAGTCATAAATTAAATCAAGATTTTTTCTATCCAATATCACTTATATATACCAACAATACATGGTTCATTCAAAGTTTATCTAAATTAATTATTATTTTTTTAAAAAAAAAGATGAAATCAACCAACTATTTGAATAAAATGCATAATTTTTTTTTATAAAATACATAAATCTAGTTTTTAATATCAACTATATTTTCGCATTTAATACTATACATTCAACACAAAAATTAATTATTTTATTTTTATTTTATAAAAAAAAAGAAAAAAATCAACCAATGAGAAAAGGGTGACATGACTTCCTCAAATGCTCTCAAAATGAAATGAAGAAATATGATGATTTTGTTTGAAGTTTAAGAGTATGTATAGATTACAATGACATGGGGGGTGAAGAAGGAGACTTATTGCTGCGACAGTTTCTACTGGGTTTGGTGGACTACGATTATATATAAGGATATAACAATATTTTATTTTAATTTTATTTATATGATCATGTTTTGAAAAAGTTAGGGTTCAACCACATCGCTCGAAAAAAGTTCTTTTATATATATTGATTATTTGATAACTTTAACATTAAAGTGATTTTAGAATATTAAATTCCGGTTTTCTTGTCTCATCCTATACAATGGTCGATTATAAACTATGAAGCATAATTTCTCGATAAAAATACACTCTATGTATGTACGCGTCATGTCGTCATTTATATTATTCTTATGTTATCTCTTACAAAGGCAACATTCGAAAAATCGACAATGCCGGCTCTGATAATAATATAATGTTCTCTACGCCACGTTCATTCCTTGTGTTATTACAATTACTTTAATTTCTAGACGTAGATTATTCTACCCTAATAATCAACTTTATCTTTTTGTATCGGGGTTAGGAGAGACGTTCGCCTTTATTAAACAGTAAAAAAAGTCAAAATATTTTCGTTAAAATTTTTTGAAGACATCGGTTTCACGGTTTGTCAAGTTATATTTTCTAATCGCCTCTCCAAATTTCCGGCTCGAGTTCTGACTTCATCTAGTGCTTCTTTCTCCTATCGGTTTCAGATACTCTTTTGAGACGATCTTACGTATGATTAGATTAACTGGATTATTTTATATATCAATACGTACATAATCGATATGTAAATATTTTTCTAATCATACGACTAAGTACCACGTCCGTGCAAATATGGTCTACATACGTTATCGATGCAAATAGTATCTCTTTCAAAACCGGTTCCAAATTCGACATGAACCGCTTACAAACCTCTTAGGCGCAGTCCTCACTAGACCGATTGTATTCATCGGATAATCCATCGGGTATAGCCTTAAACTCTAAACCTGTGTAGAGTGAGAAACGGGTTTCAAAGTTGTCGTACTTGGTGTGGCAGCTGTGGATATATGTCAAACTTATGAATGTTACGTTAATGTTGTTAAGGCAAAATTGTTCAGCCAAGTATAACATTGTTATGTTACATGGCCTTGTAAAGGATCTTGGTATCGTCAATACGAATGTTAGAAAGTGGTCGAAAGCAATTCTCATGCAATTTTTATGTTTCCGCTCGTATTTTTTACTCTTGATTGTACAAGGCATCTTACAACATGTGGAGATTTATCGGACTTGTTTTGATTCATGTATAACAAATGGTATCTCGTTCATGTTGTCGTATGGTGTCATTTTATCTTAATTTCTTCATCTACGTCCCAGGCTTAAATTCACTTTTTTTTATTACTTTTTTTTCTTCTTCGTATTTTTAACTCTTGATTTGATGGTTCAAGGATCTGATCGATTTCAGATAATGATTCATGTTAGCCTACCCCAAATATTTTTCGGACTAAGGCTCCGATGTTGTTGTTGATGATGTTGATGTTCAAGGCATCGTACAAAATTTGGAGGTTTCTTGGACTTGTTTTGATCTGTGTAATTTGTTGCCACTACTTTTTCCTTACTTTAAGTTTGGTGGACCCATAAAACTATTTGATTACCAATATTACCCTTACTTTTACATTTGAATGGATGGGAGGGAGTAGTTAAGTAGTCCCTCATTTGATATATTTTTCTATTTTTGGGTGTTTCAGTTAATTGTCGTCATTTCTATTTTAGAATTGCATTTGATAATCAATTTGATCTTTCATACTCAATTTGAGTGAAATTGTTTGTGAGCTTCTCGTTTATGAATGAAAAGTGAGTAGACGAGAAACAAAGGTAAATACAAGTGCGATTTTATTGTCTCAAGTTAATAATTACACAAAAAATACTCTTTCCATCGCGTTAATTTATTTCACTTTTAATTTAAATTTATTTGTGAAAAGTATTGTAATCAAAGTCGAATAAATGAACAAGACAGAGGGAGATTTCATCAAGACAATACATAGATTTACACAAGGTGTTCTCCAAAAAAAACCTACTGATGTTTTTCTAACCAAGGTAAAATCCCGGTTGAATATCGATAATTCAGCAAATGTGTTTTACGATACTCATGGAAGTTGATGTCTTTATAACGAGCAGGTTCGCTTGTGGTGAGCTCTTCCGCAGGCTTTACAATGCATTTGTCACTTGGAGATGTCACATATAACACAGCCGTACGGTCCTTCTCCGAGTTTACTATCACTTGATGATTCGCAGCTTTGAATCTCATGTTACTCACCACCTGTACAATATTTAATTTAGATAAGATCAAAATCTTTATTTCTTTGATAAAATAATGAAAAATATACTGTATAATTTTAAATCTCGTCTCGTTTATTTGTTTTCTTTTGTATTAATTTTTTAATAAAAGGCAAACAAATGAATAAGACGGAGGGAGGGAGTAGCAAGTAAATTAGTTGTATAAATACTGTATGGCTTATGAATGAGAGGATACAGCGGATTCGTCAATCACACAAAATAATATCATTCGATCGGAATAGATACTTAGTATACGATTCATTTCATTCATTTTTTTATATTTATTCATTATGAGGAGTATTTGAATCAAATGTGCGCAAAAAAATTAAATATACCTGCATTGGTACACCAAGGGTAACAAGCAAGGCATTCGGACGACGAGGGGACACAATCTTCCACTGTCCGTCTACAAAAATCTATAATCCATCGACTCCATCGGTTTGATGTATTGTGCTGATATGGCCTGGATCATAGTGACTTGGTAGTCCACATGTCAAGCTTGGCGACGGACAGCGTGGATAACGGGTCACCATAAGTTTAGTGCATGCCGTTAATAATCCCTCACCGAAATATGTTTCCTTGAGTCCGAGTCATTGAGCCATATATCTAAGTGTAGACACCCGCATTTTGACTGCCAGGTGTCTATGGTAGTTTCCCAAAAAACACCCGATGTTGATCGGACGCTAACATGCTTCTATGCGCTCGGATACGGGCTCAAATCCATTAATCGCTGGCTAACACACTTACAGAGTACAAATCTCACAAAATCAACCTCAAATCCAGGCCCAGCGGGCCGTTTCCAATCAAACAAGGCTAATTTGGGCCGAAACCGACACCGGAATTAAAACCGACTCGTCACGATTGGGTCAATCCCGGTCAAAGTCGTTTCCGAGACATACCAAACAACCCCTCAAATACCAAAAGCCCAATTCAAACTCAAACTCATCAAGTATCCATGGTCAAGGTCCGAGCGAGTGACCCGCGCGACCCAGCTGGGCCACTCGATCGAGTGGGCCCTTTTTCAAGCCCGGCAGCTGGCGTAACGGGCCACTCGACCGAGTTAGCCACCTACTCGGTCGAGTAACCCTAAACCGAAGCCCTAGCTTTTCCTATATAAGCAACCCTCATGCACCCCTCTTCAGGAACCTTTTTCACAACCTTACAACCCTAATCACAAACCTTTTACAACTTTCAAAACCCTAGAGCAACCCCATACACACATACTACGTCCTCTACAAACCCTAAGCAAACCCTAAGCAATTCACTAGCAAAAAACCCTAAACCTAGTTTAGGAATCAACAACCCGAGCCACCATAACTCGACCTCCATAAACCTCGAAGACTCTTGTGTTATAGCCACGGTTATGAGTCCGCGCCGAGACAAGAACATGTAGGTTGAGGGTGTCAAAACCCCGTTTCTTCCCTTCTCTTCCTTTTTCTCGTGTCGTGTCTATTTCATATGGGTCGTTTTGTTTATTTATTCCGCTTATCGCTATATTATCGCAACATTAATATCGATAATATAATACTAGTATCAAAACATTAAAATACCTATCAATTTGTGTCGAGTATGAGTGATATCGGAATGAGGAAACACGAACATACAAGTGTACTGCACACAGCGTTGACGGTCGCTCGTTCTGATATCCCGATTACTTGATTATTGCGATAGGTTAACTTCAACAATGATTTTCATATCGTTTGTATCATTATTATTCGCATGTCGCATCGATTTCTCAAAAAAACAAACATCGTATTTCAATAAGGGTCGAAACCCGTTGACACGGATCCGACATCACAATCCCTAGGGATTTATTTCGATGTCGGAGAAGTCAAGGGAATCAAGTCCTTCTCTTTATTTAGGCAAAGTATCGATAGGTTAGACCCGATGCCAATTCCATAATTGGATGTCGAGTCTAATAAATCAAATCAAATAATTTAGCCGATTCATTTTTCCGTTGATGCTAACGTAGATGTTATCCAATTATAGCACTACAAACGCGGAGGGATACCCGTATTGTCTCGTTTAATTTAAACAATTCTAATCAATTGCAAACGATTTCTGACTTCGTACAGGTGCCACTCGGTCAAGTGCTTATGTCACTCGATCGAGTGACATCACGAAACCAAGACAGAATGGTCTACAGGACCTCTACCCGGTCGAGTCTCGCAGTGACTCGATCGAGTGGAGGCCTACTCGGTCGAGTTGGTCAATAACTCGGTCGAGTAGGGTCACCAGATCTGGACAGAATGCTTTTCAGGCGTTCACTCGGTCGAATCCCTCAATGATTCGATCGAGTGGCCTCTATTTACGTCAAACCGTAAGTCCTAAAATAATATTCAAGTCTCGCTAATTGCTTTTTCTGAAATCTCTTTGTCTTCTTTTTGCTCTAGTATTCCATATCGATTCAATAATCGAATATGGAATACCACGAGCCATCAAATTTTAGGATCGATTATAAATTTAGCAATATTCATATTCGGCTCATCAAAATCAATGTTTTGTAAAAAGTCCCAATCGGGCATAAGTCATACAATATTTATGCTCTATTCGGTAAAACCGTTGCCCTATCAAAAATCAAAAGCAATTTCAAAATCAACAATTAAATTTGCAAACGAATTCCCATTCGTACAGGGGGCACTCGACCGAGTGCCTAGCCCACTCGGTCGAGTGGCGCCCCAAAAATCGAACCAGAATGTTTTTCATGACCTCCACTCGATCGAGTCTCACAGTGACTCGGTCGAGTGGCCATGTACTCGACCGAGTTGGTCAATAACTCGGCCGAGTACGGTCTGTAACGCAAAACAGAAACCTCTTTTCAGGGTCTACTCGATCGAGTCTTTTTGGCCACTCGATCGAGTGATCCCATAACGACCCAAAACGCGAGTCGTACATCCTTCTTTTCAAGCTCGATAGTATTTTATGATTTAGGTCAACACGTGCATAATTAATCACGTGTATACTATCCTTTCAAACCATGCATCATCTCGTCCATTATTCAATTCAATTCATTATTTGCACAAACCGTTAATATCGATTTACCGTTACTAACCGTTTGTTTGTTTCTTTTTTCGATTTAATTCTTGTTCGTTTATTGTACTAAATGAACCCGCATGCTAAATTCCACTTTGACGTAGAATTAATTGCATTAAATTGACTTAGAAACCCTTTTTCAATTCCATTCACATGTTTAGGGAAAACGATGTTTGCATAAGCATTTCCCCGTTTAACTAGCGCGCTTATTGTAAGTCACTCGAATTCTTAGTAGAGGCCGCTAATGTGCGGGCGGGGTTGGGTGTCCTTTGTGGGCTTCCCAACATGTACCCTCACCCCTTACTCAGAACCTCGGTTTCCGGATGCCCGAAACCGTTGGCGCACGAGAGTCATTCAATACACAATATCCGATAATGTCGGTATTGGTATCAAATGCAAAGGGACGAGCCCAATAAACTCTGACATCGGAAATGGGCCGTATTTTGTATACGGACCACTACGACATAGAGTGGGCTCGAATGGTTCCGAATAACCACAAAATTCGGTGGCGACTCCACATAGACCTAAATTTCAATTCGATCCGTTTCATATGGAGATTCATTCGCCTACCCAAACCCGCGCGTGGCCGCGTCGGGGTGGACCTATGTCCCACAAGTGGACCTATGTCCCCCTATATCCCACAAGTCGACGGGATATGGTTCGACGACGAGGATGATGTGTACTTAACCAAAGGGGAAGCTGTCCCCATCACCCTCGAAGAGGTCCGACAGGCTAAGTCCAAGGCCTTAGCCACCAATCATCTCGCCGCAGCTGGGCGTTCCATTCCTATATCCGTCACTGAACCCGCCAGGACGGAGCCTACCCTCGAAGAACCAAGCCCAGATACGGCCCTGGTCCAACAAATGAAGAGGGTCCGAGCCGATCTAACTATATGGCAACTATTGGTTAGCTCGCAAGCTCATCGGGAAGCACTGACTAAGGCTCTCGATGAAATCAAGGTTGATTCAGAGGCTACCCCTGCTGAAATGGTAGCCACCATCATGCCCTACCTTAAGGGCAAACCCAAAGAAGAAGGCCCACTCATAACCTTCTCTGAAGCTGATCTGCCACCATTTGGGCCCAATCACAATCTGGCCCTATACATCACGGTCATCTGCAAAGGTAAATATCTCCCGATGACCCTTATCGACGATGGATCAGCCGTGAATGTCCTTCCTCTAAGGACCGCAAAAGCACTCGGCATCACCGATGCCGATTACCTTCCAACGGCGCAGACTATCCAGGCTTTCGACGGAAGCCCAAAACCTGTCGCCGGGGCCATGAAATTAAAGATCATAACGGGCCCAATCGAAAAAGAACTGGAATTTCAGGTGATAGATGTCACCTCATCATTCAATCTCTTGCTAGGAAGACCTTGGATCCACGCAGTCAAGGCCGTGTCATCTACCCTCCATCGAAAAGTCAAGATGCCCCTTAAAGACGGTATCATCACACTGGAGGCAACACCAATTACCGTAGCGAGTTGCAATGCTACGGGCCGGGCCGACCCACGAGGATTTGATTTCGTGGGCATGATCGAAGAAGAATGTCTCTTTAGGCCCTACTTCACAACTAGCATCGACACGATGCTACAAAATCTGGGTTACCTACCCGGGATAACCTCAAGGCCATATCTTCCAGCTGGGAAGATTATCGAGGTCCTAAATGATGGCGAGTCACATTTCGGATTGGGGTATGCTATAACTCCGGAAAATGTGGTTCGGGCCGGTATTCACAAGGCCATCGACATTATCAAGGGTACTTACATAAGCCCTTATAGCCTGAAGCTAACGGATTACTTCGTCACTCCAGTCTTCGGAGCCGTCCAAGTGGGCCTCTACCAACCCACCATCACATATCCCGGGACCAAAAAGGCTCGAGAATGCAATTTCATCCCTGATGATATATTCACCATCGTCCAGGCCGAATCGAAGGAGGGCGAAAACAACTCCGAGCCCGTGCTGGGGCTCTTATTCGGAGAAGACAAAGCCGTCCCCGCCCCAAAGAACGACTTGGTCAACCTGATCCTTCGCAGCGATCGGTTCGACCCAACCAAGCTAATCACCGAGGTCGGCACCAACACCGAAACGAGGGCTTGGAGGAAGACCATAAAATGGACCGACAGTCAAGGACGGGTCTACAAGCTGACCACCGGCGAGGGAGACATGCCTGATACTGAGTCTGAGTCAGAGTCTGAGTCGGAGTCTGAGTCCGAGTCTAGAGGGTCTGGTGCTAAAGTCGAGTCTGTAACCCCTCTTCCCTTATCCACTGAGCTCTCGGGGCCTGTCCCAAGACCTCTCCCTATACCGCCACTGACCAATGATCAGATGGCAGCTCTATTCGAGCTATTTTCAAAATTTACCATCAATAATAACAAACACCGTTCCGCTTACGACTTGTCTTATTTCCAAAATCTTCTCAATCTCAAAAATTTTATATGCAATGACATTGAGAAACCCGACGAACAGGTACCCCTACCTCAACATCTGGTCGAGCAGCTCGAGCAAAGGGAATCCCGAGATCCGGTAATCGAAGAAACCGAGTCCATCAACGTGGGAACCACTTTAGAGCCCCAGATGCTTAAGTTGGGTCTATCTTTAGATTCAGAGGAGAGAAAACAATTCACCGACCTCCTCCAGGAATTTAAAGATGTCTTTGCATGGTCCTACAAGGACATGCCGGGTATAGACCGGGAGATAGCCGAACACCGAATACCCATCAAAGATGGGTGCAAGCCGGTAAAGCAAAAGCTCAGAAGAATGAAGCCCGAGTGGTCTCTTAAAGTCAAGGAAGAGGTCGATAAACAATTTAAAGCAGGCTTTATACAAGTGTCTGAATATCCAGACTGGGTTGCAAACATCGTGCCGGTACCCAAGAAGGACGGCAAGGTGCGGGTTTGCGTGGACTTCCGGGATCTTAACAAGGCAAGCCCAAAAGACGATTTTCCGTTACCACACATCGACATACTGGTGGATAACACGGCCGATCATGCCCTTCTATCGTTCATGGACGGGTATGCCGGGTACAATCAGATTAAAATGGCAGAAGAGGACATGGGTAAGACCACCTTCATTACACCTTGGGGTACTTACTGTTACACCGTCATGCCATTTAGGCTTATCAACGCCGGGGCCACTTATCAACGGACCGCCACTACCTTGCTCCACGACATGATGCATAAGGAAGTGGAGGTCTATGTGGACGACATGATCGTCAAATCCAAGGACCGAAGCGGGCACATTTCAGCCCTAAGAAAGTTCTTCACCCGGCTACGTAAATACAACATGAGACTGAACCCACAAAAATGCAGTTTTGGGGTAACGTCGGGCAAATTACTAGGCCATATCGTTAGCCAACGCGGCATTGAGGTCGACCCAGCTAAAATCAAAGCCGTCACCGAGATGCAACCACCCAAGACCGAAAAGGAAATAAGGGGGTTTCTCGGAAAAGTCCAATACATCAGCCGGTTCATTTCGAAACTAACCATGGTATGCGAACCCATCTTCAAAAAGCTAAAAATCGGAGAACGGGTGCTATGGGACGGCAAATGTCAAGCGGCTTTTGACAAAATCAAGGAGATGTTGTCTGCTCCGCCGGTACTAATGCCACCTCAACACGGTCTGCCTTTGTCGTTATACCTAACGACGACGGAGACGGCCATGGGGGCTATGCTGGCCCAGATAGTCGATTCAGAAGAGCGGGCTATTTACTACATCAGTAAAAAGTTCCTCGAATATGAGTGCAAATATACAATGCTCGAAAAGACGTGCCTAGCATTGGTTTGGGCCACTAAAAAGCTCCGACATTACATGCTCAGTCACGAGGTACATGTGTTATCCAAAATGGATCCTATCAAGTACTTATTTGAGAAGCCCATCCTCAACGGCAGGATGTCAAGATGGACTCTAATGTTATCCGAGTTCGACCTCAAATTTGTACCATTAAAAGCCATCAAAGGTCGGGTAGTTGCCGAGTTCCTCGCTGACGGCCCAATATCCGAAGAAGGCCACACCGATACATGGGCCTTTCCTGATGAAGACATATTCCATACCGATACAGAAGTGTGGGATTTATATTTCGATGGGGCATCCAACTTCCGAGGATTTGGGGTCGGAATCCTATTAATTTCACCCCGAGGGGAACACACTCCCTTGTCCATCAAGTTGGACTTCGACGTGACCAACAACGCAGCCGAATACGAAGCATGCATTCACGGGTTGCAAGCCGCCGCTGATTTAGGGGTAACAAACCTCCGGGTCCACGGTGATTCATCATTAGTCATCAATCAAGCACTCCAAAAATGGAAAACTCGGAACGCCAATCTCGTGGCTTACCAAGCACGGGTAAGGGTTCTAGAGAAACAATTTCAAAAGGTAGAATACATCTATCTGCCCCGGGAAGAGAATCAGTTCGCAGATGCACTTTCCAAATTAGCATCTTTACTGAACATCCCGGATCACCTGACCAGCATGCCAATCTGCGTCGAAAGACGGTCCGAGCCAGCCTACATCCATGCCATTCAGGATATCGAGATAACTGACCCGGAGCCTTGGTATCAAGCTGTCCTAACCTACCTGACAACGGGAGAGTACCCCCCCTGAAGCTGAAAATCGGGCCAAAAAGGCCCTACGAAGATTAGCAACCCAATTTGTTCGAACTGATGACGGGCAATTGTACAAAAAGACGGCACAGGGGGCTCTACTCCTATGCATCGACAAAATACAGGCCGAAAAGGTCATGGCCGAGGTCCATGATGGTGAAAACGGCCCGCATATGAACGCCCATATGCTAGCCCGAAAAATCATGAGGCTCGGGTACTATTGGAACACCATGGAAACAGACTATCAGTTGTATGTCAAACATTGCCATAACTGTCAGATCTTCGCCAATGTACAGCATATGCCATCTTCCCTATTATATACCATGACATCACCATGGCCATTTTCGACATGGGGTATTGACATAATTGGAAAGGTGCATCCTTCCGGGACGGGAGGTCATTGCTTCATCTTGGTGGCCATCGACTACTTCACCAAATGGGTCGAAGCCGAGTCATACCGTGTCTTGAACGCCAAGCACGTGGCCAAATTTATCCAAAATAAAATAATATGCCGGTATGGGATCCCTCACGAGTTCATCAGCGATCACGGGACCCACTTTCAAGGTGAAACTGCCGCATTGCTGGCAAAATACAAAATTCAAAGGCATACATCTTCGCCTTACCGACCTCAAACAAATGGAGCGGTAGAAGCGGCCAATAAAACAATTGTCACCATACTTAAAAAGATGACTGAAAATTATCGGGACTGGCCCGACAAAATACCTTTTGCCCTATGGGGATATCGAACCTCAATCCGCACCGCGACCGGGGCAACCCCGTATTACTTGACATACGGAATGGAAGCGGTCCAACCAGTCGAGCTAGAGGTGTCATCCCTTAGGATCCTACTTGAAAGCCAAGTACCTGAGGCAGATTGGGTCCAAGCCCGATACGATTCGCTAGTCCTTTTAGACGAACGGCGATCCCGGGCTCTCAACAACATTCAAATATATCAAAAAAGGATCCAACGGGCTTTTAACAAACGGGTTAGGCCCAGGAACATCAAAGAAGGGGATCTGGTCCTAAAATCGGTTCGTGCCTTAATGCCGGTTGACCCAAGGGGTAAATTCAAACCCAACTGGGCTGGGCCATACTTAGTCAAGAAGGTCCTGTCAGGAGGAGCGGTGATGCTGACAGACTTGGACGGGAACGAATTTGTCAACCCAACCAACTTGGACCAGCTGAAGCGCTACTACCCATAAACCCCCATCTCAATGTCATTTGCAAAAATTTATAAAAATTTGTCTTTTTTTATAAGTTTTCAAAAATTATAGACAAGTCAATAAGCTAGAATTAATTATTCTACTGTCACACATCTTGAATTAATAATCCTGATGTATTTCGAAAATTGCAAAATCAATTAAATCAATTTTGAACTACGTTAGGTTTGATTCCGCCATTTGCGGATACGTAGGCAACCCCTCAAAAGGGTACAACCACTGCAATAAACGAAAAGACGGGAACGGTGTTCAATAATATGTCCTTTATTAATATCTCGATAAACTCGGGATTACAAAAAAAAAATAATAAAAAAAAAGCGCCAAAACGGCATTCACACAAAAAATCACACCAACAAAAATAATAGTAATATTCAAATAATAATAAAATAAGGAGACTAGTATCCGGGCATCTTCCCTTTCCCCTTGTCCTTCGGGTCGCGTGGAGCCTGAGGTCTTCGGGGTGGTGGCGAGCGTTCCCGAATCACGAGTGGAACCTCCTTAGCCCGGGCCCGTTTCTTGGGCGACGGGTCTTCAATCACGGTCTTCGGCCCAAGTCGGGCCCGCACGTGCTCAGGCAGTCTATCCCGTGGGCCAAGTCGGTCCTGCACGGGTAACCTTGGGCCCAGTCTCCTTTCCAAGTCCATCTGGGGGCTCACCTTCCCCCAAGCACCTTTAGCACTAGACCCTTCCGCTTGAGTCTTAGTCTTCTTCTTGTGACCAGACATTAGACGGACTAGGGTAGCTGGAGTGTCTCCTTCATCAAAGAACCCCCTGTTGTCTTTGGCTTGCTCCCTTCTCAGCAGGTCGAAGGCTTCATCGACTTTCAAAGCAGCTCGGGCTTTAGCGTCTCCTGCTTTGGTCCACTTCGTATAAGAATCTGAAACCCAGATTGAATGGCGAGATTTGACAACGGGCCAAGTATGCCGTGTGTACCACCTTTGCATCCAGGTATCACACATTACATCAGTCAGTTGGGTAGGGTCACTCACAACTGCTTCAACTTCAGGGATTCGCTGGGTCCATCCATACTGCCTTAGTATGCGATCTGGATAAAGATGAACCGTCTGCCTGAAAGAAAGGATCACCTGATAGCGGGCTCTGTCCCTTGGGTCCAAGCCACTCCAAAGGTAGATGGGCCACCATGGAACTACCCATCGGATTAACGGGCCGCCATGAAAAGACAAAACCTCGTCCCAGTACTTCTGCGTAATCTGACGAGAAAAGTCAATGGCCCGCCTCCTCGTCATCACCTGGTTATGACAGTAGTTGCCCGCATCAAGTGGAGGATCTATCACTGATAGCCTCTCATACAGCCAAATCTGCAAAAAGAAACAAAAGCATGAGATTCCAGGGCAAAATAGGCGTTCGCCTAAAGGCCACTCGATCGAGTGCTTGGGACACTCGATCGAGTGGTACCCCTGAACGCAAACAGGAGACTCTTTACGAGGGCACTCGATCGAGTGCCAGGGTGACTCGATCGAGTGGCACCTCCGAAGACAGATCAGGAGAGTTCCATCGAGGGTACTCGACCGAGTGCCTGGGTGACTCGATCGAGTACCCCCTGCAGTAAAAAAAAATCGCAAAAAAAAAATCAAAGAAATTGAATTAAGAAGTTAAGTGACATACTTGCAACAAACGGGTGCTCCCGGTAAGGCGAATGGATGAGTCCCTTTTGCGATCGTCCAATCCTTGGATAATCTCGCCCGTGATCAACCAAGCCGGGCTGTGCTCAGTCTCCATCAGATCCACTACGGTCAGAAGACGGGTGCTTCCCATGCAAGATAACAGGTCCATATGACCCTCGAAAGCATATACATGAAGCATGCAAAAAGAGAAGGCCCTGCGGCTGAAAGCCGGTCTAACCCGAACATCGAATGAATTCATAAATTTCTCAGCCAAGTCGATCAGAGAAATTTTATCACCATCCATCATACGGGACACTTCGTTGTGGGAGAGCCCTAGAAATTCTCTCAACTTCCTCCTCGGGTCGTAGATCGAATATGGGACAGCGGGACGGAGTATCGGATTCCATCCTCCTATAGCTGCAATCTCCTCAGGTAAAGGGCAGACTTCGCCCCGAGGGAAAGCAAAGACATGATATATGTCTTCCCAATAAGCCAAGCAAGCATCCAGAAAGTAGCGGTCAACCACCATCTGACGGAACGGGTACAATTGGGTTATCCCCGTCTGATTCAAAGCCACCCTATCTGCATCCCTAAAGCGACGGGACCACTCCTGCAACATCACACTTAACCATTCGATCCCCATGGCTAAAAAAAAAAACTTCTTAAAGAAGATGAAAGACTTTCTCAAGAGAATTAGAGAGACTTTCTCTTAAGAAGGGATTGTTTTGTGACTTGTGAAGAAAATCAAGAACAAGGAGGGGCTATATATAGCATTAGCCTTGCAAACCGTTTAGGAAAATTTTCTAATCTCAATAGGAATCGAACCACAATCCTAGTCTCAATACTAGCGTGGAAATCTCCATCCCGAACCTTCCTAATTTTTGTTAGGAGTCAAAATCTCAACGTTTCCAAAACTCAAAAATCTCAAATTTTCAAGATTTCAAAAATTCATATTTTGCAAAAAATCATTTCTCCCCAGCGCGAGTCACTTTACTATCTACGTGTTGCATGCATTTTATGTGACTTATACAGGTACGACTCAAACAGGGACGTGCAACCCACGATATCTCCCCAGCGGAAGCCAACGGCGGCATTTCACGGGATGGGCCTACATACAGGCACACCCAGGACTTATGCGACAAGTCCAATTCCCCACGGAGTTATTGGCTCAGGTATGACTTCTAGCTTACGGCTGGCGAGCCCTTCACGCGAGTCTAATGGACTATAAACGACCCGACCGGAAGTCCGCCAGGTTTCAATCCTCGATTGGCCTGGTGGCTACTCTGACTTTCGCCCTGTCCAAGCCTCAGTCAGAGTGGGGGCTCTGTAGACACCCGCATTTTGACTGCCAGGTGTCTATGGTAGTTTCCCAAAAAACACCCGATGATGATCGGACGCTAACATGCTTCTATGCGCTCGGATACGGGCTTAAATCCATTAATCGCTGGCTAACACACTTACAGAGTACAAATCTCACAAAATCAACCTCAAATCCAGGCCCAGCGGGCCGTTTCCAATCAAACAAGGCTAATTTGGGCCGAAACCGACACCGGAATTAAAACCGACTCGTCACGATTGGGTCAATCCCGGTCAAAGTCGTTTCCGAGACATACCAAACAACCCCTCAAATACCAAAAGCCCAATTCAAACTCAAACTCATCAAGTATCCATGGTCAAGGTCCGAGCGAGTGACCCGCGCGACCCAGCTGGGCCACTCGATCGAGTGCCCCACCGACTCGATTGAGTGGGCCCTTTTTCAAGCCCGGCGGCTGGCGTAACGGGCCACTCGACCGAGTTAGCCACCTACTCGGTCGAGTAACCCTAAACCGAAGCCCTAGCTTTTCCTATATAAGCAACCCTCATGCACCCCTCTTCAGGAACCTTTTTCACAACCTTACAACCCTAATCACAAACCTTTTACAACTTTCAAAACCCTAGAGCTACCCCATACACACATACTACGTCCTCTACAAACCCTAAGCAAACCCTAAGCAATTCACTAGCAAAAAACCCTAAACCTAGTTTAGGAATCAACAACCCGAGCCACCATAACTCGACCTCCATAAACCTCGAAGACTCTTGTGTTATAGCCACGGTTACGAGTCCGCGCCGAGACAAGAACATGTAGGTTGAGGGTGTCAAAACCCCGTTTCTTCCCTTCTCTTCCTTTTTCTCGTGTCGTGTCTATTTCATATGGGTCGTTTTGTTTATTTATTCCGCTTATCGCTATATTATCGCAACATTAATATCGATAATATAATACTAGTATCAAAACATTAAAATACCTATCAATTTGTGTCGAGTATGAGTGATATCGGAATGAGGAAACACGAACATACAAGTGTACTGCACACAGCGTTGACGGTCGCTCGTTCTGATATCCCGATTACTTGATTATTGCGATAGGTTAACTTCAACAATGATTTTCATATCGTTTGTATCATTATTATTCGCATGTCGCATCGATTTCTCAAAAAAACAAACATCGTATTTCAATAAGGGTCGAAACCCGTTGACACGGATCCGACATCACAATCCCTAGGGATTTATTTCGATGTCGGAGAAGTCAAGGGAATCAAGTCCTTCTCTTTATTTAGGCAAAGTATCGATAGGTTAGACCCGATGCCAATTCCATAATTGGATGTCGAGTCTAATAAATCAAATCAAATAATTTAGCCGATTCAATTTTCCGTTGATGCTAACGTAGATGTTATCCAATTATAGCACTACAAACGCGGAGGGATACCCGTATTGTCTCGTTTAATTTAAACAATTCTAATCAATTGCAAACGATTTCTGACTTCGTACAGGTGCCACTCGGTCAAGTGCTTATGTCACTCGATCGAGTGACATCACGAAACCAAGACAGAATGGTCTACAGGACCTCTACCCGGTCGAGTCTCGCAGTGACTCGATCGAGTGGAGGCCTACTCGGTCGAGTTGGTCAATAACTCGGTCGAGTAGGGTCACCAGATCTGGACAGAATGCTTTTCAGGCGTTCACTCGGTCGAATCCCTCAATGATTCGATCGAGTGGCCTCTATTTACGTCAAACCGTAAGTCCTAAAATAATATTCAAGTCTCGCTAATTGCTTTTTCTGAAATCTCTTTGTCTTGTTTTTGCTCTAGTATTCCATATCGATTCAATAATCGAATATGGAATACCACGAGCCATCAAATTTTAGGATCGATTATAAATTTAGCAATATTCATATTCGGTTCATCAAAATCAATGTTTTGTAAAAAGTCTCAATCGGGCATAAGTCATACAATATTTATGCTCTATTCGGTAAAACCGTTGCCCTATCAAAAATCAAAAGCAATTTCAAAATCAACAATTAAATTTACAAACGATCGTACAGGGGGCACTCGACCGAGTGCCTAGCCCACTCGGTCGAGTGGCGCCCCAAAAATCGAACCAGAATGTTTTTCATGACCTCCACTCGATCGAGTCTCACAGTGACTCGGTCGAGTGGCCATGTACTCGACCGAGTTGGTCAATAACTCGGCTGAGTACGGTCTGTAACGCAAAACAGAAACCTCTTTTCAGGGTCTACTCGATCGAGTCTTTTGGCCACTCGATCGAGTGATCCCATAACGACCCAAAACGCGAGTCGTACATCCTTCTTTTCAAGCTCGATAGTATTTTATGATTTAGGTCAACACGTGCATAATTAATCACGTGTATACTATCCTTTCAAACCATGCATCATCTCGTCCATTATTCAATTCAATTCATTATTTGCACAAACCGTTAATATCGATTTACCGTTACTAACCGTTTGTTTGTTTCTTTTGTCGATTTAATTCTTGTTCGTTTATTGTACTAAATGAACCCGCATGCTAAATTCCACTTTGACGTAGAATTAATTGCATTAAATTGACTTAGAAACCCTTTTTCAATTCCATTCACATGTTTAGGGAAAACGATGTTTGCATAAGCATTTCCCCGTTTAACTAGCGCGCGTATTGTAAGTCACTCGAATTCTTAGTAGAGGCCGCTAATGTGCGGGCGGGGTTGGGTGTCCTTTGTGGGCTTCCCAACACGTACCCTCACCCCTTACTCAGAACCTCGGTTTCCGGATGCCCGAAACCGTTGGCGCACGAGAGTCATTCAATACACAATATCCGATAATGTCGGTATTGGTATCAAATGCAAAGGGACGAGCCCAATAAACTCTGACATCGGAAATGGGCCGTATTTTGTATACGGACCACTACGACATAGAGTGGGCTCGAATGGTTCCGAATAACCACAAAATTCGGTGGCGACTCCACATAGACCTAAATTTCAATTCGATCCGTTTCATATGGAGATTCATTCGCCTACCCAAACCCGCGCGTGGCCGCGTCGGGGTGGACCTATGTCATGTCCACACTAAGAAGTAGCCCCTTTAGTGTTTTTATTTTTGAAACAAAAATCCCCATATCGGCCATACAATACAACAATAATTTATGTGTAAACATCATTTTGATATTCTCGTTCATTTGATTAAAATACTTGTTACAATAAATATAAAAGACAAACAAATAGAGTAATATGAGTAATGTATTATTAAAGCAGTTATCGACATTTTTATTGTGTTTATTTGCTTGGTTTACCCACGAAGCAGCTTGCTAAAGTATATATTTATTTTATGTCCTTGCATGTTCTTAGTCAAATTCGATATTTCTTTAAGTTGGGAATGTTAACTACATTTATTTCTACCTTTCCTTTAATGTATGAAAATTAAGGGAACTTACTTGAAAGAGGGTGGGTGTAGATAGGCCAATAATCTGAATTAACCTGATTTACATTATACACGGTTAATATATCCCTCCAATAGTAACTATGCATGTAGTCAGTATATTCCTTATAAATCCCTAAGGAATGAGGTATGGTGCTTGTGTACAGGTCTAGGCCGCGGTCTAGTGAGAGACGATACTTCTGTAACTGCGGCGAAGATAAATTGGAAAACTTCGAAGCAGCCCTCGCTGCACATGTTGTCCCCTCTCCATGATTGATCACCTTAATATAATCACATTTTATAAATACAGTAATTGTTGATGAAGACAAAGGTACGTAAACATAGTTGCCATACAAGATAGAAGAAGAATTATGAATATCCAATGGCGAATCCAGGATTTTTGGGATGGAGGTGGTATAAATTTTACGACATAAACAATAACGTATAAAAAATGTCATCAACTCGATGTGTCGATCGTATAGTTAAAAATATGTTAAAAGTTAAGTTGGACGTGGCTAAGACCTATGATCAGGTTGAATGGAGGTTTCTGGCACATACTTTGCAATTTAAGAGGTTTGATGGGCGTTGGGTGGATCGGGTTATGCGTTGTGTGACAACCGTCACGTTTGAGATCCTGCTTAATGACCAACCTAGTCGCAAGTTCCGGCCCAGGCTGAACTTACGGCAAGGTGACACTCTTTCCCCTTATCTCTTTATTCTTTGTGCTAAGGTGTTCTCGAGTCAGATTAGGCAGACTATTGAGGTGAAGTCAATTCATGGGATTAGGATTGTACATGAGGCTCTGGCCATTTCTCACTTTTTCTTCGTGAATGATAGCTTGTTGTTTTGTCGGGCGAGGATGTCGGAGGGTAAAAAGGTTAAAGTCGTATCACCTTAATCAAAATAAATCTAACAAACAACTAACAAATAGCTAGCGACAAGCAGGGTCGGACCATAGAGAGATGGATGAATTTTCCAAAATCTATAGTCGATTCTAAACTATTAAAATCTGGTTTTGGTTGAATTTTAACTAAACTAATGTGATCATGTACTCCCTCTGTCTCGTTTATTTCTTTGCCTTTTATATTTATTATTGTATGGAGTATTTTAATCAAAGACAAACAAATGAACGAGACGGAGGTAGTAAATTAAAGGAGGTTCTAACAATATTAAAGAGGTCTAGGGTTCTCCGGTTCACTATGCAATTAAATTGGGTAAAATTAATTAATCATTCATTCAATCTAATCACAGTTATTTAGGGCGAAGACACGACCTTTCGGATCTTATGTCAACTTTAGGATAGATTCTGACGGACTATCGTAACTTACCAGATTATCCTACCCACTTGTAAATCTACACTTACCAGATTTTCGTTCTTAGGTTCGGGTTCCTAAACATTCAACTAATTCAACATCTCAAACTAATCAAACAATGATACAAGAGAAGTAGTAAGGCAATAACATATGAATGATCAATCAAATAGATAATCAAATTAACATCCACAACTCAATTAACATAGATTTCCTTCAACCCTAAAAGAACTATTTAGCTACTCATAATTAACGATAAAACAATAAAAGAATTTAACATAATATATAAGACAATATGAAAATAAGGGAAAAGGAAAAAAATACCGATTACGTAGAACTGAAAGATTGATGATCTACAAGTATGCTTACAAGCTAAAAGAATTTCGATGCTAATAAAAAATCTAAATCAAATTAGTGAATAATAAAGCGTAGCTAAAATCTAACCCTAAGGAGGGTATTCATATTAATACTAGGGAGTCTAATAATATTCCTTCTTCCCAAAGGACTAGGAGAAACTAATTAAGAAAGAATATCCCGTAAAATAAGAGTTACAGTAAGATACTGATAGGGGTTAGTCGTATCCCTAATCAAAGATACAGTAAGGACACCAACTAATGTAGATAGTGAAGTTAGGGGTTGAACCACAAGGAGACAAGATTTAGTTATCTATTCCTAAGAATTAGACTCTAGGTTATGGGTCACAGTTTTGGTTGGTTGGTAAACTAAAGCTAAATACTAAGACGGAATAACAATAAGGAGAAAGTCTAGGGTCTTAGGTTCACTACGAATATTACTCGGGTCAGGGAGTCATTTAACAGATCAATAATCGAACTACCTAAGGTGCAAGTCCGGTCGGTACACTACAACCTTTAGATCTAAACTTAACCTGCGGTCGCTAGAATTAAGTTAGTATACCCGAATTATCGTGACCTAATTAGTTCTTAACCCGGTCGGCTAAAAGTCCTAATTTGCGATACTAATTAATTGAATTATGCATCAAACAATTAATCAGAGTTAAAACGATATTCAGGCGATAGTTCATACGATTAGAAACAGGTCAATTGACTATAACCCTAATAATACGTGTAGATCCCTCTAAACCCTAGATGAAATTTAGCTATGCATACTAGAATTAAATAAACTAACAAAATACGAATTGCAATTAAACATGACAAAGATGATACGAATTAATCTACGAAAAGCAATATTAATTCTACGCTAGCAAGGATAAAGCAATATGAATTATGAAAACAATAATCTCTACGAATAGGAAGAACGAATTAAGATGGAAATAAAGATAGAAAACTGAATTAGAATTGAAATTAGGAATAACAATACCGAAGAATTCAGCGCGTAGATCTAAGGGTGAAAAGCTAGGTTCAATGTATCTCCGAAAGCAAAAGTAACGTAAAACTCAAAATTGTAGAAGACGTTTTTTTTTAAAAAAAAAAAAAAAGGTCCCCATACAAGAGTCAGACAACTGATATATATAAAGAGTATCAGTTGGACTCAAAAGCAGGCCCAATTCTACGCTGAAATCAGAAATGAGGCGTGGCCTGGAATGGGTGCACTCGATAGAGTGACTTGATGGTAGTCTATCGAGTGACCTCCCAAAAAATGGGGTGGGAACTTCACGGAGTGGCACTCGATCGAGTGCACCTGGAGCACTCGATCGAGTAGCGCTGTAGGTCACAGCAGTGCGCGCTCGACTTCAAATGGATGTTATTTATTCGTTACTTGTTAAAATTGGACGTGAAATATACCGTTGGAAAGTTAAGAGAAAGAGCTTTCCAACTCATACTGAATCACCCTGATTGGAGTTTTAGAACTCAATATATGAACGTTTGAAGTTGACCCTTGTGTAAGCGATCATTCTTTCATCTCGTTTGGTGTCTTTTCCTTCTTTGATCTTTGTTTCTTCGTGTATTCCGCATCTTCTTCCTTTGATTTCGTGTTTAGGTGTGAAGTCTTCAATTGTCGATTCTGTAATGCTCCTATTAGCTTCAAATGTATCCAAATCTACAAGATACACACAAATACGAAAGTATTGACATTCAAAGTATATTGCATCATTATTAACGAGTTAAGTACAAATACCGAGACTAAACTAACAATTAGGGGATGAAAATATGTAATAAATAAAACTCATCAGATACGAACTCTAAAACTAAAAGTCCCACGAAACAGCTTCAAACCAGTCGGTTCAAGTTTGGCCCGACCGATTCAAGGTTGTATCCCGACAGGTTCGGGTTTCTCTACACTGTGCACTGAATTTGAAACGCTTTTTGTTTCTTTTAACTTATCGGAATTGGACGTTATACCTTTGAAAAGCTCGGCTTTCCAAAGCCACCTGAATCAGCTCAATCGGAGTTGTATAACTCAAGATATTCACATTTAAAGTTGACCATTGTTTTAGCGATCACTCTTTCTTCTCGATTCACATTTGTTCAAGCTTTTTAACTTATTTCTTTGTTGTTTCTTATTGTTTATTCATTCCATGTCCTTCTTCAAGTGTTCACTTAGTATTCTCTAACTCTTATCACTTTTTCCTCGTAGATTTCAGTGCTCGACTCTCATCATTGTCCACAATATAGCTCCATCGCCTTCATTTGTTTAGTTTCCTACAAAACGAAACAAAATAATCGGCGTAACAAACAAGGATAAAAAGCTTGAAAAATGACTCCTAGGACACAAAAAATGAACCAAAATAATGGAAAATTTGGGGTTAAATATATATATACAAAATGAGTTTCTCAGAGGCGCGAGCATCGAAGGCGATTTTGAGAGATTTGAGGCAGCCTCGGCTTAGCTCGTTAACTTTTATAAAACAACAACTTCGTTTAGCCGGTGTACAGTTGGATCGAATCGAGAGGAAATGGCAGGAATTCTGAAGGTGCAGACCGTAGCGAATCCAGGAAAGTGTCTCGGCTTAGCCACTGTGATTAGTCAATTGAAGCTAGAATTGACAAGAGTGCTTCGTGATAATAAACATGCTAAAAAACTTAATGGTTGGAAAAGAATGCTTCTATCGAAAGCAGGTTGAGAAATTATAATAAAGGACGTGGCCTAATCTATCTCCACCTATGTCATGAGTGTTTTTAAACTCCCTTTAAGTTTTTTACGAGGAGCTCCGCTCTATGATTTCTAAGTTTTTGTGGGGGTCGGAGGATGGGAAGAGGAAGTTGTCGTGGTTAGCTTAGGAGAAGCTCTGCATTACTAAGGCACTTGGTGGGCTTGGCTTTAGTGATTTTAAGAAGTTTAACATGGCTTTTCTGGGTAAACAAGCGTGGCGTTTAACCACGGATACGAGTAGCTTACTTGCTCGGCTGCTACGGGCTAAGTATTATAAGAATGAATCCTTCTTACAATCAGAATTGGGTCATAATCCGAGCTACACTTGGAAGCGGTTTTGGGAGGCGCGAAAAGTGATTTTACAAGGAGCTAGGAGACTGATTGGGAATGAGCTTGGGACGAGGGTGTGGTATGATCCATGGTTACCTGGTGATAAATCGAGGCAGGTGCTCTCTCAATGTACTGATGCTAGGACAGGGTGGTTGGTGGCTGATCTTAATAGAAGTGACGATTTGTGGGATGCTACGAAGATTCAGGCCAATTTTTTGCCTTTTGAGCAAGAGATTATTTTTGGATATTCGATTGTGTTTCCGAGAGTAGAGGATACATTGTACTGGGATATGGAGAAGGATGACATCTATACGGTCAAGTTTGCATATAGGCTTCTCATGGCGAATATGGAGGTTGATCATGGACCGTCTGACTTTACCCGCAAGCGATGGATTTGGACACGGACACTAGTAGAATAAGTACCAATAACATCTACCATAAGACACCGGTTGTAAAAAAACGATGCTAAAGAGTCATAAGTGGTGGGCAAAAAATTAAAAAATGTACATTCACACCGGTTGTACAAATAAACCGGTGTGAAAGGGTGGTGTTAAAGAATTAGAACCCATCTAACACCAGTTGTAAATTGAAACCGGTGTGAAAGAGTACCCAATAACATCGGTTTCTTTTAGAACCGGTGGAAAAGACTACCCAAATAATATAAACTACAACACATTATACACACAACCCTTTATACACTACTATACAACAATAATACTCGTACATACCCAGGCCAGCGACCAACCCGCCCTTCTTCTTCTTCTTCGCGAGCCGAACTGCCGAACACCAGACCACCATCGACCGACGTCCTCCTCCGACAACCTCCTCCGACGACCAAACCTAATCACTGGCGGCAGTCCGGCAAACCGACGACCCACAAGTACGTTATTTAGGTTTTTTTTCAAATTATTAATTATATTTTTTTTGTTTCGATTTGGGGCTTTTATTTTTCAATTGTTAATGAGTTTACTGCTGATTATTAATTATATTTTTTTTGTTTTGATTAATTTGTTATTTTGAGTTTACCTAATTTGTGATTTGGGGCTTCATTGCTTGCCTGAGTTTGCTGTATGTGAACCTCGATTAACTAAATTTGCTAGACTTTGCTGTAGTATTAAATTAAATGTTTAGATGCGACTTTGGAATTTAGTGCTCTTTTATTTAATTTTTGTGTGACCTGACCAACTTGCACGAGAATTTGCTGACATTTATTTGCTTTTAGATTTCATTATTTCTAAATATAAAGTCTTAGGAGTATGTAATTGCAGCAGCAGCAGTAGTACTCATCAAATCAAATTATATTAGATGCCACTTTGGACTTTAGTTGGAGGGAATTAGTATGCTTTTATTAATAACTTTTGTTTTGTTTATGCTTGTCACTTGTGCCTTCATCTTATATTTATTCTTTATTGATTTCATTATCTCATCCAAAACTTTACTACCATTAATTCTATATTAAGTAATTGGTTGTTATTGATTTGATCATCTCACCCAAAATTGTGAATAATGGTGTACGTGGGAAAGAGGTGAACATTGATACTCCTTATTATGATATGCTTCGCATGTGTCCTTGAAATCGGTTTCAAACTGCGGATTGAGTTTTGTTTAAACAAATTTTACTCACATTGATCAGTTGAACTGTAAGTTTACATCTTCATATAGATCAGAGCTTTTGTTAGACTTTGACTAAATTTGCTTACGAGGTTCGACTTTTAGTGTAGTGTCTGCACCTCTATACTTGCTTATGGACACATGGACTGGATTTTTGAGTTAAAAACATATACTCCAGTATGAAAAGGGGTTGTACCCAGAAATGTGGATTGATTAACCCAGTCTTCAGTCTTCACCCATGAGACCAATCCAAATAGGAGTAATTAATGATATATTCCTCATTTAATTAATTAGAGGGTTAACGGGTTGAGCTAACGTGTAAGAACCCGTCACAAAATTTACATGTCTTTAATGGGGATTCAAGGCTGTTATCTTTTGCACGTTCAGACATTCAGAGATGAGTGCACATAGTTGGTTACAACTGGCATGGACATGGGTATGAACTTGGTTTGATGATTTGATAAATAGGTGCCTAGTATTCAAATGTTTGTGTAATAGTATACTCTTCTGGTTTTTATGTTGGTGCGTTTTGAATATTGTGTGCTTATTCTGTCAAAAATTGGCCCTGTTTAACATTGTATCATCAGTAATTGACTCTATTTCGCATCTTACTTGAAAATGATATAATTAATAATCTATAACCGTAATGTGTCTTAAACGAACAGGGTTTAGGTGCTTTTAGCAAAGAACTCTCGTGTGACTCTAATTTTCTAGCACAATGTACTCCACTAAAGTGTCTGTTGTATGTCCTCCTTTCATTACTCTATCTCATGCACCATTCCTTGGACTCACTGAAATTATGATGATCAGATGCTACAGGAATGACAAATTTGATAGCATGTTATTCACGGTTATAGAGTACTGTTATAGTGGTCATCATACATTCTTGTCTGATTTAGTTTTCAAGTTTTAGGTTTGTCTATGGTTGATAGGGTATCATCCCATGTCGGTAGTACACTGTAGTTTTCGAGTGCTTATCGGTCCTCCAGACCGTAATGCCGTTATCCTAGCCCTAATCCCCTCATGTTCCAACTACTGATTGTTGTCTGCAAACAATTCGTTATTCTTTGATTCTTTTTTTTGTTATTCTTTGTTTTTTTTAATCTTTCGTTATTCATTAAGCTGTAGTAGATTCTCCATAAAGCTGTAATAGATACATATATACATATAGGATATACTTGGAGGCTCAATTAACATCCAACTCATTGTATGCGTTTGTCCCATTGTAATGTTGCACGATATTGTCCCATTATTAAAACAAGTACTCTAGATGAACTCTTGTACTCTAAGTAAACAACTCCACCGTTCTTTAGCTTGTGTTGCTTATTCCTCTTTTTGTAGTCTCCAAATAGATGAAATCTAACTTGAAAAGTATTTTGAATCGGCGTGTGTTAATTATTAGACTATGTATCGAAGTTGGATGTATGAAAATCGGGATGTTGAATTCAGTCGAAGGCTTGAAGAATTTATAAATACTGCCGTTACACATCAGACGCTAGAAGGGGATGGTAATCTAATCAGGTGTCCATGTAATGTATGTTACAATGTGAAGAAGGTTAAATCTATTGAAGAGTTGCGAGAGCATTTGATTATTAAAGGGTTTAAACCAAATTACCGTGTTTGGATATGCCATGGAGAGAATGCAAATGATATTAATAGGTATGTAGTAGATGATGATTTCGCTCACATTGAGGTTCAAGGAGAGTTTGACAATGAAGATGACATAAACAAGGCTATTGACGCAGATGAGAATGAAGAGCCTGGAAAAATAGATGACATGATGGTTGATCTTGAAAAAGATTTTGTGCAGTGTCCGGAAATGTTTCAACGAATGGTTGCTGATTCCAAGAAATCTTTATACCCAGGTTGTAAATCTAGTCGATTAACAAGTGTGTTGGGATTGTACACTTTAAAAGCTGGGAGTGGGTGGAGTGATAAGAGTTTCACATCTTTGTTAGAGTATGTATCGGGCTTGTTGCCACAGGATCATGAACTTCCAACCACCACATACCAATGCAAGAGAATGTTATGTCCATTGGCTATGAAATACGAAAAGATTCATGCATGTCCAAATGACTGTATCTTGTATCGAAAAGAATACAATGACTTAGAAGAGTGTCCAAGATGTGGAGAATCACGGTACAAATTGGTAGAGAATAATATAGGAGGCAAGAAAGGAGGTCCGGTGAAAACTTTATGGTATTTACCAATAATCCCAAGGTTTAAGCGGCTCTTTGCAAATCCAAAAGACGCGAAGCTCATGTTGTGGCACCACGAAGAGAGAAACAAAGATGGAAAATTGAGACATGTGGCCGACGCTCCTCAATGGCGAAATATTGATAGAACCTTTCCGGAATTTGGTCTAGAGCATAGAAATTTAAGATTAGGACTATGTACAGATGGAATTAATCCATTTGGAACACTGAGTACACAGCATAGTAGTTGGCCTATAATGTTAATAATATACAATATCCCACCTTGGCTTACTACAAAGAGCAAATACATCATGTTGACATTACTTATATCAGGTCCGAAGCAACCGGGAAACGACATCGACATATATTTGTCTCCACTTATCGAGGACTTGAAGTTGTTGTGGGATATTGGTGTGAGTGTTTTTGATGCTGCCACAAACTTGAGATTCCAAATGCATGCAATGTTGTATTGCACAATTAATGATTTCCCTGCCTATGGCAACCTCTCTGGATATAGGTTGAAGACTGATAAAGGTTGCCCTGTCTGTGGGGATGACACTGAGTCGGATTGGTTGGAAAACTCGGGTAAATATGCATACATGGGTCATCGTCGATTTCTTCCCAAGGGACATCAATATAGGAAGAAGAAGATAGCTTTTTACGGGAAAATGGAGCAACGACCCCCTCCTAAGATTTTGAGTGGGAAAGAGTATCAAAATCAAGTTAAGAACATAGTGACCGAGTTTGGAAAACCATACAGGCCTCCTCCGAATGGGGTATATCACACAAAGAAGTCAATTTTTTGGGAGCTTCCTTATTGGGAGCACTTGTCTGTAAGACATTGTATTGACGTTATGCACGTGGAGAAAAATGTCTTTGATAGTATAATTGGAACATTGTTAAACATGCCAAACAAGACTAAGGATGGGGTGAAAGCAAGAAGGGATATGGCTGCAAGGGGACGAGTTGAGTTACAACCAAAAGAGACTGGGAAACGCATATATTTACCCCCAACTAGAACAACTTTGTCGAAGAATGAGAAGACTGCGGTGTGTGAGTCTTTAAAGGGTATTAAGGTGCCACATGGATATTCTTCGAATATAAGCCGACTTGTTTCAATGAAAGATTTGAAGCTAGTAGGTTTGAAATCTCATGACTGTCATGTTATGTTGACACAGCTGTTGCCTGTGGCAATTCGATCCGTATTGCCCAAGCATGTTAGACAAGTTATTACCAAGTTATGTTTGTTCTTCAATTCCATCAATTGTAAGGATATTGAACCAGATACCTTAGATCTCTTGCAAGCTAATGTGATCGAAACTCTTTGTGAATTAGAAATGTTCTTCCCGATATCTTTTTTCGATATCATGGTTCATTTAATCATTCATTTAGTGAGAGAGATAAAGATTTGTGGTCCAGTCTTCCAAAGAAATATGTGGGCGATGGAACGAGAAATGGGAACATATAAGCGCCGAATGAAGAATCGTTGTCGTCCGGAAGGAAGTATTGTTGAAGCAACCATTGCTTGTGAAGCACTAGGATTTTGTGTTGATTATATGGAAAATGTGCAACCTATTGGACTCCCAACATCTCGACACGAAGGAAAACTACAAGGTAAGGGAGTTTTGGGGAAGAAGTTCATTATAGTTGACAACCAAACCTTGCAGCGAGCTCATATGTATGTTTTAAAACATATAACCAAAGTCCATCGGTACTTATCAGAACACTTTACTCTGTTAAAGCAACTATATCCAAATAAGCGAGAGGGTTGGTTGATGGCTGAACACGATCGAACTTTTGTCAGGTGGTTTGAAGATAAGGTGATGGATGAGTTATCCAATCCCTCACACAAGGTAAGTAAAATCATAAGATGGTTAGCACATGGACCTAATCGAACTATTAGCTCTTATGATGGGTATGATATCAATGGATTTTGTTTTTATACAAGTCGTCAGGATACCAGAAGTACAATGCAGAATAGTGGTGTTACTGTTACTGCATCATCAGAAGCATATGTCGGAAGAGGTAAGAAACCAATAGAAATTACAAGGGCATACTACGGGATAATTGAAAACATCTGGGAGCTTGATTATTCGACATTTAGTGTGCCCTTATTCAAGTGTCAATGGGTTGATTGTGATAAGGGTGTTAAAGTTGATGATATGGGATTCATTTTGGTTGATTTCAACGTCGTAGGACATACAGAAGAGCCTTTTATACTTGCATCTCAAGGTAAACAGGTTTTCTATGTAGAAGACCCTTCTGATAAAAGATTGTCGGTTGTTCGTTCGGGTAAACGACGCATTCTTGGTGTAGAAGGTGTTGGTGACGAAGAAGAATATGACCAGTTTGATGAACTTCCTCCTGTTTCCAGTAACCAACAGATGGTAAATATAAGAGATGAAACATATATACGTGACGATCATAACGAGGGAATGTGGTTTGATAACCCTAAACAATAGACACGGTTAATTGTCTTAGATTCATAATATGTCGCTGTAAATAAGGAAAGGTATAGTCAAATTTGGTTGTATATCAATTCATTATTATTCTTTATTAGTTCATGTATATATCACTTGTTATATTATATTTTATTCTTTGTTTTTTATTTTTCTTATTATTCTTTTTGCTTATATTTTTCCCTATGTTTCAGGTGTTTCATCATGGAAGAAGCTAACAATATGAATAATGATGTCCAAAATCCACCAACAAAAAAGAAGTATAAACCTAGAGGCCCGACAACTGGCTTGAAGGAGAAAAAGAAAGATACTAAAAAGGTTCCGAAAATTTTAGACTTTGATGAAGTGGATAACCCAGTTGGACCACATAGAAAATCCTTTTCGACAAGGGTAGGGGTTATATCTCGAGAAATTAAAATCACATATAAGAGTTGGCCTAATGTACCCGAGGGCAAAAAACAAACTATTTGGCTACAACTGAAGGTAATTTTTTTTAGATTGGCAAAGAAATCTACTTTAATTTATGATAAACCTACATTTTCATTTGTTACTTGTGTAGGATGAGTACACCATCAAAGAAGACAAACGTCATGTTGTACTAAGCATTGTGGGGAATCGTTTCAAAGATTTTCGGACAAGGTTAACAAGGGAATATATTCACAAAAAAAGAAAACAAAGAAGTGAAGAGGAGTTAGATGAAAATGGGTTAGAGGTAGAAAATTTGGATGTCAATCCTTGTTCAAAATTTGGGATCGCAGAAGAAGATTGGGAGGAGTTTGTAAGACAACGTATGGATCCAAAGTGGAAGGTATGAACATTTGTTTGGCTATTTATTTTGTTTTTTTGTTTTTTTGGGACTGTTTTACGGTTTTCTGGTAGTATACTGCTGTTTCGGGACTATTTGTTCGGTTTTTTTGGGGACTGTTTTGTCCTATTTACTGCCATTCTCTACTGTTTTCAGTTGTTTTCCGGTTTTATGTCGCTGTTTTGGGACTATTTATTCTGTTTTCTTTGTTTTTTTAGGCTGTTTTGTTCAATTTACTGCTATACTCTGCTGTTTTCAGCTATTTTCTTGTTGTATATTGCTGTTTTTAATTTTTTTGGGGGGCTGTTTTTTTTGCCGGTTGTTTTATGTTTTAGTGTTGTTTTTGACCTATTTTGGTGTTCATTATTATGTTTTTGAATTGTTTTCACTATTTCTTTTGTTGGTTGTGTTGTTGTCATGTTTGCAGGAAAGGAGTGAAAAAGCTCGAGCCGCCCAAGTCAATAACAAGATTCGACATTTCATGGGTAGAGCAGGATATGTTGGCAAGAGTGAACAATGGTTTGCAGAAGAAATTGCTTCTGAGAAAAAAAAAATCCTACTGCCGATCCTATTGAAATAGAAAAAATTGTTTAGAAACGTGTTAAAGATAGAAGCTTTAAGTGGATTAAAGGACATACGCCATCATCAAGTGCTCCTACACCTGAAACTCAAGAAGTTATCGACAACATTGTAAATCTTATCCATAACCATATTAACTAAAAATATGTTATTTAGTTTTTTGTAACTTCCAAAAAATTACGTAACATAATTTCATTTTTATGTAAACAGAAACATTGGTCAGATATGGAGAGCAAAGGGGAGTTTGTTTCTTCGAGATCGGTAGACGTATTGGTGAAAGCAACGGGCAAAAAGGAGCATCCTGGAAGGACAAGAGGAGTTGGAACTTTGGTTGGTAATCGGAAAGTTTTTGGTCAACCAATTCGAAGTAATCATGAGAAAATGTACACGGCAGAAGAAATGGATGCAAAGTTAGAGGAGATGCAAAACCAAACAAGGGTGGAGATGAAGAGTATGTTTTTAGAAATGGCAAAGTCTTGTGGTTTGATTTTACCCCATGCTTTTGTCGAGGATGAGAGAGCTTCAAATCATTCCCCTTCAAATCATTCCCCGTCTGGACATGATTACGAAACAACTTCTCCTTCAATTGATCAAAGTGATCCTTTTATTGAATTAAAGGTAACATTACCGTCATATTTAGTCTATAATTTTAAATATGATAACATTTACCTAACTTTGTTTTCTTATATTTCTATAGGATAATACACCATGTAAGTTAGGTATTCATGATGGGACATCTTTGGTCGTCATTGCCGAAGGGATGGTTTGGCCATGGAGAGACAACGTAGTAGTGCACCAAAAACCATTGAGCCCACTTAATGTTCATGTGTCTATCGATAATTGTTTAGATTCTACTGCACTACTTCCAGTTCCATGGTCCGGGTTTGAAACGGTTGGTGAGGCTGCAGGTAGTTTTGCTCAATGGCCAAAAAAGTGGGTTTTGTTGGTTGTAGATGAGGTGAATATTCACAAAATAATAGATAATTAGTCGGACACAATATATTTTATTAATTTTAGTCATATATTTAAACGTTAATAATAGCTTCATTTCCTTTCTTACTTTTTATAGCTACGCTCCAATGAGACCTTGAAAAGGAAAGAAAGATCCAAAGATACCAAGGAGTCTCGGAATAAGGTTCAACTACCTAAGGGTTCAACTCGTCCCAAAACTAAAAAAGAGGTATGTTTTTATGCTTTATTAACCCCCAAATCAAAGAGGTGTATGTTTCAAGTATATTAAAAACTTCATTGAATGTTGACCATATAAAGATGAAAGAAAAGCCTTCACTAAAAGAAGCTAAGGAATCTTGTAACAAGATGTCACACCAGGATGAGACAAGTCTTCAAAGTGTAGAAAAGGTAAGTAAACACTTTGTAGGTAAGTTTAGTTACTAGAAATATTATTCATGTTTATATCCAAAAATGAAATTCAAGTTATACTTTGTAGGTTATCGAGGTTGGAACGATTGGTCCCTATTGTCATCAAATGGAAAGAATGTTGACTTCATTAGAATTCGATTCTATCTTTTCGCTATCTATTGATATCAATGAGTCAGTTTACAACTACAAGAACGATGTCACAGTTTATTTAATATCAGAGGATATTAAGGACATGTTGAATTACGATTCACTGAACATAACGATAATTCAAGTTTGGGGAAGGTACAAACTTATTGTTCTCTTTTATTAGTGATCACATTGTATTGTGTGTATATTCACTTGGAATAATCATCGCACAATGTTTTGTTAATATAGTTTCTTACATGCACATGGGAGATCAATTGGAGTAAGTGAAGATGGCGTTGGTTTCATGTGTCCTGTCCATCTTAGTTCATACGTGAATGACGCAAGGGTTATGGAAAATTACGTCAAAAAAGTCTGGAAATTCCATGAAAATAAGAAATATGTGATGGGTGCATTTTATGCAAGGTGACTCTTAAAGTTCTTTTGGTTCATTATTAATCTATTTGGTGTTGTTATCTTGTTATACTAATCTTAAGTTGACATATATGTAGTAACAATTGGATGTTGATTGTCGTTTGCCCGTGGGACAATATGGCATATATATTTGACCCGAACAAGAAGAATAGTCATTGTTTGATGATTTCTGATCATCTAAAATTGTAAGTTAAGATTATACTAATTATCATAATCTTATATTAAATTAAAGTTCGTTGCGAATGGAATGAAGAGTAATCTTAATTTTTTCATGGTTATATTTTCAGGGCTTGGAAAATGTACACGGTTGTTTCAGGAAGATGTCATCCGACCAAAAAAAAAGAGCTTGTCGTGAGTGTGATTGAGGTAAATAACAAAAGTTATCCAAATTTTTAGCATATATTTCAATGCATAAGTTGATTTACTTACTCCACAATCCTTTATATAAATCTAGTGCCCTCAACAATCTGGAAGTTTTGAATGTGGATATTATGTCATGAAATGGATGTACGACATAACCGTATCCTACTCTTTGAGTAAACAAGGCTTAGTGGAGGTATTTTCTTTGTATGAATAATTTTTTATGGTTTACCTCTGATTGAAGACAATATCACTAATCAACTATTATTATTATTATTATTATTCATTTTTTTTATGTAGTGTGTTTCAAAGTCAAGAATGACGGTTGAAGATATGGATCTAGTTCGGGAATTTTGGGCTCAAAAATGTATCGAGGCCATTTAGTCCACTTAAGGAGAATGTTTGGCAACAAGAAGTTTAAATTGTGTAAGAATTGTTATTGATATGAAATGATTGTAGCATGCATGTAGGCTATTCGAACTTCTTTCCTTAAATTAAAAGTCATAAACTATGTAAAATGGTTGTCCGTCATTCCTGCGGTTTGTATGGTTGTGGAAACATATGTACACACTTTTGTGTTATATAAGGATAATATTGCATTATGACTTAACTGGTGATGTTGTCCTACAATTGGCGTTGATTTGTAGTTACGGAGAAGATTGATGGTAATATGAATTTGATGCGACAAGATAACTCTTTCGCACCGGTTTTTAAATTGAAATTGATGAAAAAAATTGTAACCCTTTCACACCGGTTTTAAGATTTGGCTGGTGCAAAAGGTCAACCTTTGACACCGGTTTCGTATTGTAACCGGTGCGAAAGGGTATACCTTTTAGTGCCGGTTACAATACGAAACCGGTGTTAAAGGGTACCTTTTAGCACCGGTTACAATACGCAACCGGTGTAAATTTATTTTTTACACCGGTTTCACAACCGGTGTTAAAAGTGCCTCATCTACAACGCCTACGCTATGGGCACCTATGAAAAACGATGCTAAAGGGGGGTTTGCAACCGGTGCGAAAGGCTGTTATTCTACTAGTGGGATCTGGCAAGCGAGTGTGCTCCCCTATATTAAGTTGTTTTTTTGGCAGCTATGTTCTGATGCGCTCCCCACTAAAGGTAATATAGCTCATCGCATCTCTTCTTTTGAAGGTACTTGTCCGGTTTGCTGCTATGAGGTGGAGATTGTCTCCACCTCGTAAAGGGGTGTGGATGAGGATTTGAGGTTTGAGATAGGTTGGGGTGGATGTCAAAAAAAAGAACGGGCATGAGCGGGTGATGAGCGAGTGGGTGGAGGATGTGTGGAGGGAGTTGAAGGATGGTGAGCAATGGAAGGTTATGGTGGGGTGCTGGACAATGTGGGAATAGGGTGGAACAAATGGGTTGTTGAGGGAAAGAGAGTGAGTGTAGATGATGTGTTGACTAGGACACATGATCTCATTGCGGAGATGGAGATTGTGGAGGATGTTACGATAGGTGGAGGTGGCCAAAAGTGGCAGATCCCGCCTGCGGAATCGATCAAAATCAACTGTGATGCAGGACTATGGGGAGGAGAGGTGAGTGTGGGTGTTGTGGGACAAGATGAAGGATGGAGCATACTATGGGGGTGAGTGCTAGGAGACTCGGAACAACGAAGGCTAGTACAGCGGAAGAAGAGGTCATTCTTGAAGGCGTGAAGAAAGCTTGGAGATGAGGATACAAGCATGTGATCGTGGAGAGTGATTGCAAGATCTTCATTGGTCACTTACGGAAAGCAAGCAAGGGAAGAAGTGACATGTTTCTTATTTTGGATGAAATTCTTGCGTTTGGATGTAATTTTAATAGAATTAGGTGATCTTTTGTTTCACGTCAATGTAACTGTACTGCTCATGAGCTTGCTAAAGTTATGGCTCTTTCTGTTGGTAAGCGAGTTTGGGAGAATGACGGTCCGACGAGCATCCAAACTGTTATTTTTTATGATATTAATGCGATAGTCTAATCTCGATTATTTTAGAGTTGTCTAAAAAAAACAAATAAACAAATAAATTGAAATGCATAAAACCAAAGAAAATCGTTCTACACTCAAATCTTCACCAAAATCACTCAAATTTCTTCTTAAACCCTTAATTCACTACAAGAACTACTTTATTTGTAAATTTACTCTTTTGTGTCAGTCAATTGCACAACAAAAAAAAGAAGGCAGCGTCCAACCACAGTCGCCATTTTCACTCGGGCGACCAACATCGGTCTCAAGATGGGGGTCGACCCTATTGGTCGCTTTTTAAGAAAGCGGGGACCTCAGGGGCGACCGCTTCCAGGCGACAGAAGTTGGTGGCCACATCACGCGATCGACAATCACCTTCAGGAAGACCGTCAGGCAGTCGCCCCATCTTTAACATGGCGATCGCTGGCGGTCGCCCGACACCCCTGAATGGCGACTTTTGTCGGTCGCCATATGGTTCCCCAACACGCCAATTTTCAGCTATATAAAAGCCACATAGGTGACCGTTATCAGTCGCCCAAGAAGCTACTACATACCAATCCGGAGAATTTTGTTTCATTGCTAGCCAAATTTGCACATAACAAACAACACAAATATGACAATATTAGATCAATGTCACTTGTCAACGTACACATTCCAAGCACCTTAAGTAATCGCCAACAGGCATGCCCAATTTACGCTTCCTCATGTGTCAACAAAGATAACATCATATAAAAAAACGAATCATTTTTCAAATTAGGTTTGTTTAGAGAAACGAAATCCAACAATTCTAATTCAAGACAAGTTCAAATTTACAAAAATAAGCTAGCTAACAGGCAGGGAAGCTAACACTAGCACGAGCACCACTATCACCCCTGTTAAAGGGATCTCTAGGGTCTGAGGGACGGGAAAAGAATCCAGGGTTGCAGGAGGCAATGTAAGTCTGCATGCGATCTAGATCTTTGCGTATCTTCCTAGTTTCATCATTTTGGCGCCTCACTTCTTCTCTAAGTGCATCCTCCCTTTTTTGGGCAACCACCTTTTCTTCCTCAAATTGTGACCTCAGTTGAGCCACAGCAGATGGTATATGCTCACTCTCGTCAGGTATTAATGCCCTTGCGGATTGCTCTGGCAATTGGAACATCCCTAAACTCCGTCAATTTCACAATGATGATTTGGTCCATAAGATCCTGAGCTGTCAGCTCCCGACCACGGAGTGCTTCGACCATTTCTACTGGACCCAAACACCCTCTGATGAGTATACTTCAAAAAGTGGAACAAACTGGCTTTTGACTTGCCTATTCTCTCAATAAGCTCTCAAATCATTTGCCAAATGCTAAGATTAAGGATTTTTATAGGAAAAGGCTATGAAAGCTGAGAGGTCCGACCAAGCTTAGAACTTTCATATGGAAAATTGTCAATGATGCTCTTCCTATCACCTGTGGGGTCTGAATTTTCAAAAGAGAGGTCTCTGGGATAACCACTCTTGCTTCTTATGTAATGATGGTAACTGCTTTGAAACCACTAGTCATATCTTTAGAGATTTTGCCATTTTCCGTCAAAAGTTTTGAGTGAGTGTGATCTGGATATCCGATCAACTGTTAATTCTCATGTCAACTTTAAAGAATGGTTGGTTGACTGGATTAATTATTTTGCCAAATTTGATATGGATCAATCACGAATTCTATCCTTCATCATAGTTTTGTGGGTGACCTGGATTACAAGAAATTCTTCAAAATTTCAAGGCATCTCACCTATGGACATGCCATTATGAACTTAGTTCGGTCACAACTAACGCTTTTTACACGAAAGGAGGATGACTATGATTTTCGAGGCAACCCTTTCACATCTTAGACCGAGTGTGACCACTCCCTTGTGTCGAACATTAAAAAAGGCCATAAGTTAGCTATTATTGGATCTCTTGATTGCTGCTCAAAAGTTACTCTCTCTATTTTCTTGAATTAGCCTCATTGATCCATTTTTCCCCTCACAAAAAAAAGAGAAGTGGGGCTAATTCAGAAAAAATTAACCCCATTGATCCACTTATCCCCTCACAAAAAAAAAGAGAAGCGAGGCTAATTCAAGAAAATGGAAGGGGTACTATCTTTGTTGATGCCGCCAGGAAAGATTACAATAAAGCTACAGCTAGGTGGCTCTCTCTCCAAATGGTATTTGTCTAGGTGAAAAGGTATGAAGATCATGATTCATGGCTGCTTCACCGTTACAAGCAGAAGCCTTGGCACTCTATGAAGCAACCTCGTGAGCCATGAAATGAATTTCCTTCACATTGTTTTATCTTCTGACTGTTTGCAGTTGGTAATACAGGTTGGAAGCAGCGCCCATGATTGTTCGAACTTTGGGCAATTCCTTTCATGGTATGTCCATTTCCTATGTACCTAGGGCTCTAAACAAAGAAGTACATGGACTTGCATCGACGGGTCTTCAGATTTAGTGATCTCTTTCTTTCGCAAAAAAATGAAGCATATATATCGGAATACATTTTTTATAGAAAAAATACGGAAAGGCAATATATATAGATAGGCATCTGTCATCCATATAAAACCAGCCTCAAGCCTGTCTTCGACGTCAAGAAACAAGAATTGAAGTCCTTACGGGCTCGAACCCACAATTTACATACACAAGACACACAGATTACAGATTACACAAGAAAAACATTCCACACTGACATGCTACATTCTGCTGACGAGCTGCACTAGGAATTCAACTTAAAGAGGTCCAATTAATCACAAAAGCCATGAATTTTCCATCTTCCCCGCAGTTAATGAAATAATATAATCACCTTCGCCATTCTTGGGTTGTTGACTTTCCTGACAAAGCAAATTGCAAATTCTTGTTACAAAACAAACACAGCGTAGTTCACAGATGTACTGCTATAATTTTTTAATCATGTACTCTGTAGCAATTTAAAGGAAAACAGAGATTCATCAAGGCAGGAGAGCAGGACATCCACTTAGCAGAGAGAGGCATCATCAAGATCCTCTCTCGTGCTAAGTTGCAAATCACGAGAACAAGGAGCTGACAACAGGTATATTGGCAACGCATGAATCTCATTTTCGGACAGGGGTTATATAGACTGCTTTTAAATCACACAAACTTAAATCTTTACATGGTTTGCCATTTTGTGGATAATAAATTAATAATTACAAACATCATCATTACCCAAATTCCTTTGGCTCGTTTTATGACGAGATAAGGGGGTTAATTTATGCACTATGCAGCCGTACCCCCATATTAAAAGGGGATTGATAATGCCACACTATAAATCTACTTTTCCACCCATCTTATGAGAGCATTACTTTAATAATTTAACTCTTCTAGTGTATATATTTGAGTGGCAGAGTACATTTCGGTGTGGCATTAGGAGTTCCCTATTAAAAACATAAGAGAGGATGCTTTCGGGATAGCCTGTAATGAAACTTGCATTGAAAGTTGAATTAAGCAACTGCTGTGCACAGCATAAACAGCACAACCAATTATAGAGTGACTAGTATAGATCTCATGCAATTGCATGATTGATTTAAAAATAAGTCTATAAATGAACAAATAAATAAATAATTAAAATATTTTTAATTATTAACAAAATTGTGAAAATGAATATATATATATATAGAGAGAGAGGTAGGTTCAAATAAGGTCAACAACTTTAAAGTTACAGATGACATACGATAAAGTTGCATTTGTTCAAAATTGATAAGTAACTATAACATTCAGCACTTTTATCACTTCAAGTAATAAAGTGTAACTTTATCACTCATCTCGTGTAACTTTAAGCACTTTTTGTGTAACTTTAACACTAGAACTTATGAACTTATAATATTTCTTGTCCTTATGTGAACCTATCTCTCTCTCTCTCTCTCTCTCTCTATATATATATATATATATATATATATATTATTAGCATTAGCATTAGTATTACATGAAGAGATTAAAAATGAAGGGAAAATACACTTGTAATTGATATAATTGAATAATTGATGGATATATAAACAACTCCTAATTAAACTAGGTATAATAATATTTAAATAAAAGTTGCACAATTTTTTTCCTTTTTTTTTTCAATTTTTGTTACTTATCATAAAATTAATTAATATAATTACAATTTTAATAAATACGGAGTAAGAGTTAATCATTGATTTTTTCCTTAACTATTTATTTCCATAAATGCAAATAGGGTTTTGGAGAGAAAAAATTTTAATGAGAGAATGACACATAAACTTGTGTTATTCTTTTAGTATATACAAAAATAAATATAGGAAGGATTTTTATAAATATGAGTTAATTATTGATTGTTTCCTTAACTATTTGTTTCCATAATTGCAAAAATAGAGTTTGGAGGGAGAACTTACGAGAGAATAATTGTGTTATTCTCTTAGCATATAGAGGAAGTATATAGAGGATTTTGCAACAAAACGGATAGATGAACCATTTCAAGTTCTCAACCAAAACCTTAAGGGGATGGTAGAGGCACAATTAGTATATCGATTTTCTAACGTGTGCCCACTGGGCACACGTTAAGATGTTAATTATAGAAGGAATTTCATTGATGTTATTTAAGTATGGTAATTATTAGTTAGTATTTCAATTTCTCTTGATAAGATCATTGTAATTCTTTCTCTAATTAGCATCTTAACATGTGCCCACTGGACCCACGTTAGAAAAATCGTTCATTTATTTATATGCGATTATGCCGCCTCAGTTTGAATGCTCATAGGGCTTGAAGAGCGGTTAATGCTCCTATCCCGTAAACAGTGGTAATCAATCATACACAATCAACGAGACCATTACAAGAAGCACACAATAAGTAAAGAGCTTACCATTTCCATCTCTAGAAGAGAGCAAAGATTTATCACTTTTATTTCCCCCTTTTCCACTGCCTTGAAGTATTTTCAGTGTCCTTGGCGAACCAGAGCCAACTTTTCCATTAGCTGGAGAAGGTAACGAATGACGACGCAGGACGTTGTGCTTCTCACCTGAATCTTGGCTAAGTCTAGGAGAACCTTCTCCTCTCAACTTTGCCTTCGCAGATTGAGTTGCTTGCATATAGCTTGGAAGCTTCTTAGCATTCTGCAAGCCATCGTCTACATGATCCTGCTTTGCAGGTAATGAAGCTCTTCGACTAGATTTCTGGTTTTCGCTTGGCATTGATTCTACTGCCTTCTTTAACTCGCCATTCGGCACAGGAGCATTTTCATCTTTCTCATTGCTATCAAAAGACTCTAATTTAACCTTGGTAATCTCATCAAAAATCTCCATTGACTGGCTAGTTTCTTTTGGACCCTCGTCAATTTCCTGCTCATTTCCTTCGGGAACAGATATCACCTCTTCCTTCAAATTAAAAACAGTTTCTTCCATCATACTCTCAACTGCTTTCACCTTTACCCCATCTAGACTTGGACCATCCTGAACACCCGGGGTAATTGCTTTCGCTTGGCTACAAGGAGGCTGTTCATTTTCTTTAGGAGCAGATATCATCTCTTCCTTCAAACTAAAAACAGTTTCTTCCTTCATACTCTCAGTTGGTTTTACTTTTACCTCAGGACTTGGATCGTCCTGAACGCTCGAGGTAATTGTAGTCGCTTGGTTATGGGTAGGCCCTTCATTTAATTCTGCTGGAGTAGGGCTTTCAGTTACAGGATCCTGAACCTTTCTCAGACTACGTTTGACCTTCTCAAGCTCACTCTGTGGATTTTCTTGGACGTGATCTGCTGGATGGCTACATACTTTCCTTGGATTACGCCGTGGTTTCTCCAATTCAGAGGATGACTGCGCTGACGTGTTATTCAAAAGGGAAGCAACTTTTCGGACACTACGTTTTGGCTTGACAATTTCACCTTCAACCGCTTGTGAGTTTCCGTACCTTTTCTGGACTTTCGAATTAGTGGCTTTCTTTGGTGGAGATACTGGTTTCCATGGACTGGATGCAGACCATCTTTCCAGCCATGTTTGGATAGAATTTGAATCTGTTTCATCATATTGGACTCGAAGAGGCATCCCTTCAGGTGATGGAGCTAAAAGCTATTGGGTCAATAAGAGGTCAGTAAGGAAATCAAATGTAACAGTTCAAACAATAATATACTGAAATCCTAAAAACAAGTTGTGACATTGCAAAAAATAGCTTAGCAAAAACAAATTTCAATATAGTACTATGTTGAATGCATTTAAGTTCAATAAGGTATATTCTAGCATCAATATTTATACACTCAAATATTTGATGGGATTGTACAGAAATACTTGAAAGTATGATGAGTGAAATAGCAGATGACTGACACAATTGTGAAAACAATTATCCCTATGAGTCGAGTCACCTAGAAACAACCTCAATGTTATGCACTACATACACACACGGACACGGTTGCCTTTATCCTATTAAATGAATAGGTCTGAAGAATTGATAATGTGAAGTGATCAATTACAATAAACGTACAGTTTGCCTATATATACGAGTCACAAGAAATAAAACTATAACCTAAAACTACTCCGTAGTGTTGATATAACAAAGAGATACTCCGTATGAGATAAAATAATAAGCTCATGGAAGATCCGTGTGCATGATCTTCTTGGAGACTATTGCATTATTTTCTACATATCACCCCTACTAGTAATCTTCATTCAAATTTTCATCTATCAGAAACAGTTGTGAGTTAATTTTTCGTAGACATGTGCGTGGCCCTTTCAATGACACAAGTCCAGCAAAATATTCGTGAAGTTACTGCATTGGACTTATTGCTCAAATTTAAGTACAGTAATGGAGGTCATTTGGCGGTAGAATAATGTTCCAAAGGGCAAATCAGGGCCGCAGACAGGTTTTTAATACAGGGGAGGGTTATATTAGGATGGAATATGCTATGAAAAATAGGTCTAATTTGTAAGTTACTAGATGAAAGCCCGTGCGTTGCACGGTTACTAAAACAGTTATTGATAAATGTGTAAATTTTAATGTATGTTATTAATTTAGTTGTGTATGCAAAAAAATATTGTGTAAACTAAATTAACTATTTGAAATTTCATACGGGTGCACCAATAACATTCCTAAATCGACCATAATACTTTCATTTATAATCATTGACTGCGACGAAGTGGTTAGGATTACTTCAAATAATGGTCGTTTGGAAGAAGTAACACTAATTATCAATGTTTATGACAATCCTGACGGAAATCAAGAAATGAGACAGGCTAAGAAGATTATGATTAATTTTTTAAATATAAACATTGTAATTAAAGTGTATAATACTAATATTATTCAAATAAATAAAAATTTAATATTAAAAATAATTTTTTTTATTTAAAAAGTTGTAAAAAAAAATTAGGCATTCGAAATTATTTGTCTCGTATTTTGACCACAACCCGATACATAACCCGTATTTGACCCGATCCGGCCGACAATTACCTCGGTGAAACAAATGATGTTGATAAATATCTCAGGTCTTGTGTCCATGAGCAATATTAATATGTTCGTGCAAACATTGAGTTTATATATGTCTTTTTACTCGCTAACCATTTGACTTTTCACATCGAATATGTTTGTATGTATCAAACCATCTCACTCTAAATTTGACCTGACTCGCAAACTCGTCCCACCCGACCCGACCTGCCTGTTGTTTTTAGGGTCATGAATAGGGATGGCAATGGATCCAAGACCCAGCCCAAACCCGACGGGTCGGACCCAAATGGGTCGGGTCTGGGTCTCATTTTTTTAGATCCGATGGGTCTTGGTCTTGTTTTTAAAGACCGGGTCTGGGTCTGAATTACTGGATCCGGACCCAACCCGTAGACCCGACACTCTAATTAAAAAACCTAAAATCTACCTAACATACGCGGCAGTTCACACAATCACACTCCTCTCCTTACTCCCTCAGTGCTAACTCCTCAGTCCTCACTTTTCAAACCCTAGCTAGATCTATCACCAGTCACCAGTCACAACCTTCAGATCCCTCCTCTTGCCGCCATCAACACCTGACCGTCAACACCGCCGCTCTTTTTAGTTCTTACTGTAAGTGTGTACTCTGTAAAGTTGCTGAAGTTGCTAACAGAAACTGATGAAGTCCGTAATGTTGCTAAAATTTGGCAGAACTGAGGAATGTAGAACAAAATAAAAATAAAGTAGCGAGACCGCAGGTAGACCCGGACCCGATGGGTCTGAGTCTGGGTCTGACAATTTTGGACCCGGTTGGGTCTGGGTCCAGGATAATTTTGACGGGTCCGGACCTGGATCCGAATGGACCCGGTCTAGACCCGCCCCATTGTCATCTTAGTCATGAACTCATTCTTTTGACCCGAATCCTAAATGACCCATTAATTTATGGTCATGACCAGGACCGACATGTTCAACCCGTTGGAATGAAGAGATTACAAAGTCTTAGTCCAAAAGGCTAGTTATGTACTATTGTACAGAGACTAAACTTGCATTCTCATGTTAAATAGTAACGATACTGTTAGACTTGACAAAATTTGGCCCGACTTGTAAACTTGACCCGTCTAACCTGTTTTTCGCAGGTCAAGAGTCCGAACTTCCAATCTTGATCTAACTCGATATTTTAAATTACAAATATAAAATAATATTAATTTAATACAACTTTTTTTTTATCTTTTAATATTAAAATAATTGCAGAGTATTAAAATAATTTTAAAAATTCATTGAAATATAGTAGATTGGTAGTATTTATATATGATTAAAGAATATAAAATTAATACTATTAAATTAAATAATATTAAAAGTATTATTTATTTTTTTACTTAAAAACCAGTAAAAATTCGGTGTTTGAACCTATATTTTCACCCTTATTCTAACCATAACACGTCTCATAACCAGTATTGGCAGTATAATCCGGCCCATATTTGAATCGATTCATATTCTGACTCAACATGTATAAAATTATTTAAATAAATCATATAATAAAGATATATTATCGGAGTAGTTCAGAAAATATTTTTTTTCAAAAATATACTGATACTCTTCCTTGTAATTACAAAATCCCATCATATATTATAATTTTTCAATGTGTAATTTTTTTTACTGTTTATATAGGTACTCCGTGATAGATTTTCGAACAAATAATATGAAAGTTACTCCATATACTAAAAGAATAGCATTTTTATCACAAATCTAATTATATCATTTTTATAAATGTTTTTACGATAATTTTTTTGTTAAACGAAATGTAAAGATTTTTACATAAAAAAATTAAATTTTTCGTAAGCTATATTGAAATTAAAATAAATCTAATTCTATTAGGATAAAAAACATTGCTTTTAATATTTATAATATTTAATTTGTATTAGGATAAAATTAAAAATAGAACTAATTCTATTATGATAAAAACATTACTTTTAATATTTATATATAATATTTAGATTTTAGTGTTTTAAAAAAGTTGGATTCTTTCAGGTCGCTCGAAAAAAGTTTCAAATATATATTTATATATGATATATGATTAGTAGTATTTATATATGATTAAGGAATATAAAATTAATACTATTAAATTAAATAAAAACTTAATATTAAAAGTAATATTTATTTTTTTTACTTTAAAAGCGGTAAAAATTCGGTGTTTGAACATATTTTTCACCCTTATTCTAACCACAACACATCTCATAACCAGTATAATCCGGCCCATATTTGAACCGATCCGTATTCTGACTCAACATGTATAAAGTAATTTAAATAAATCATATAATAAAGATATATTATTGGAGTAGTTCACAATTTTATTTTATTTTTAAAATATGCTCACGATTTTTTATTGATAACCAATGACCAATGATACTCTTCCTTATAATTACAAAATCTCATCATATATTATAATTTTTCGATGTGTAAATTTTTTTACTGTTTATATAGGTACTCCGTAATAGATTTACCACTACCACGTACTAAAAAAGCACCTCATTTTTTTCGAACAAATAATATGAAAGTTACTCCATATACTAAAAGAATAGCATTTTTATCACAAATCTAATTATATCATTTTTATAAATGTTTTTACGATAATTTTTTTGTTAAACGAAATGTAAAGGTTTTTACATAAAAAAATTTAATTTTTCGTAAGCTATATTGAAATTAAAATAAATCTAATTCTATTAGGATAAAAAACGTTACTTTTAATATTTATAATATTTAATTTGTATTAGGATAAAATTAAAAATAGATCTAATTCTATTATGATAAAAACATTACTTTTAATATTTATATATAATATTTAGAATTTAGTGTTTTAAAAAAGTTAGATTCTCTCACGTCGCTCGAAAAAAGCTTCAAATATATATTTATATATGATGTCCATTGAAATGGATATCCATGTTATGACCTCTACTGAGTACTTGCATGCTCACTCTCAGATCATCCAAAGCAAACAAAATGATCACACAATTTTAGAAGGAATATCTCTTAAACTTACTTTCCTGAGATAGGCATTCTCGGTCAAGATTGCATTGCCATTAGACACGACATCCCCGTGCACATCCTGAAAGTAAGCAATATTAGTTGGAAGAAACATCACTAAGAAATGTGTAAGCAATATCCCCATGCACATCCTGAAAGTAATAAATGTATTATCAAGTAAGTGTGTGAGACGGATCCCAGCTTAAGTGAAGAGTAAACACACTAACTAAAACAGTCAATGTCAACCATTCGGTGCCTGCTAATAGAACATATTACAGTTATCTTCTAATACATTATCTTTAAGCGATCATTTTACAGGGCCGCTGAAAAGAGCTTGCAGCACGCGGTTTAATCTGCAGAAAAACGGATTAACTCAAGGGGAAGGCCTTTCTTAGGCATGAAAAGTGTAAAAATCATACCCAGAAATTGGATGCCATTCATCCTGAGAGACTTATAATCAGATTGAATCATGAAGAGTCAGCCCCACATACAAGAACTCGTATTAAAACACCTAGAAAAGATGGTAAAACTGAACTGACGATCTTACTACAAATTACAAATTACCTGAGGATTCAAAATGCAGACTCTTTGCAGTTCAATCCCTGCATCAGAACATCGAATTCTTGACCCACGTACAAGTGCTTGAAGCTTGACAATGCCTATAACACAGTACAAGGTTGCCACAGCTTGTCTTCTCACCAAGTGTCCCCGAATAAGAGCCTGAAGCCTAATAATGCCTTTCAGGGCCTTGAATGCACGTCGAGCCTTCACAGAATAATTTATGAAAAATGAGTAGAAGTTACCGTGGTAGAAATATTTTCTTTGACATAGTTATGACTTAGCATGTGATTAGCATGTGATTAGCATGTGAACAATAATGTAATCCCTGATACATGCATGAGAAACAACAAAATCAAGAAGAAAGTCTGAAGAAACCCATTTATTTACTTTAGTAAAGACAATTATATAGCATGTTTTAAATAGTCTTGTGTCAAACTACTCCCTCCATTAATTTGGAATCACCAAACATTTAATTTGAAATCAATTCACTACATTTTCTTTTACATACAGTGTAACTCAAAAAGTTATCATGTGAGTATGGCCTCATTTTTCTCACATATCTCCTAAAACGTTGGTATAAAAACAATGTACTGAATCCAAGTGAACGGAGGGAGCCAATTCACCACGAAGCAATCTAAAAATTTCTCCAAAAAACAAACTACAGAAGATAGCACAAGTGTGCAAGTAAGCTGGAAAGATATTTGAGGAGCCACTAAGTGACACAATGAGATAATTTCAGGAGTATGTTTATTAGAGCATCATAACTTACCAAATAACCCCTAAAAGCAGCCTGTGTCTTTGTTACAGCCTTTTCCTGGGCTATCCTCTCCGTATTAGTTGAGGTATCTAGTTGAGATATTTCTTTATCCTGCCGAGGAGAAGCATCCCTCAACATGGAATTTGAGTTCTGCTCATCTACACGAATTGCACTGAGTCCACCACCAGGAACTTCCTGATTGTTATCATACACAGGTGCTGGTATTTCTTGATCCTGCGGAATAGACGAAGAATCTTTATACACAGAACTTGACTTCTGCTCATCTACATGAATTGCGCCGAATCCACCACCAGGTATTTCCTGACTGTTATCATCCACACTAGCTTCAGGAGCCATAACGCGAACACGCACCTCTTTCCCATTCGCACGTTTCTTTCACAATGTGAAGAGAAAATAAGAGCATAAAATAAACATGATTAAATATTTCTCATTCAGCTAAGGCCTAATATCAGGCAAAACAAGCACCACATGGTACATGACTATAGGTCTATATCCATTTCTCTAGAAATTATAATACGGATGTACTAGTGCAGTAACAGCCAGGAAACTATTGGATTACTTGCCTAAAACTTCATTAGAAAATATGAAAATTGAACAAAAGATGGAAGAGAAAAGAATTAGTATTTTTTTTTAAGGTTTGTTTGGATGGAGGGATTTAAGGGGTTGGAGAAAGGATGCAGGGATATAAATTCCCTTGTTGGGAGAGTAGAGTTGGAGAGAAATAAAGAAATGGAGGTAACCATCTCTGCTTCCTTCCAACATAAGAAAGAAGTGGGAGGAAATTGTCCTTCACGCTTCTTCCCTTCCTTCCACTAATCAATTTGTTAGATTTTACTGGAAGGAACTTTGTTAACTGTCAAAGAGCTCATTCTTTACACTATGTACAAGAATCAGGGAAAGTAAGGTATTGTCACAGAAAAGACAACATAAACCAAATACAACATATACAACACCAAGAAAGAATCTAAAGGCGAAAGACAAAAACAAAACATGTGATTCTAAGTGACCAAGTTGTGACAGAACATCCCAACCGCAACAAAGTGTAGGAAAATGTTACTTCTGCACATCAAATCAGGACACCACAGCTGTAATATTCTCTCTATCAGTATGTATAATTGCCTCTTTTGGAGCTCAAACTATCTTGGCCATCTATCAGACTTCCACGGAGGTGTTGTCATATAACAACCAAAATAAAGCCTAATTCCAAGCATTCAACTTCAAAGGTTTTTTATGTCATAATCTCAGTCCTTTTGAAGCTTTCCACGAGTCAAAAAAGCTCGTGTAAAAGCTGAGCAACATTACATAAGTTCTCATCAATTAGGCTTAAAAGAAGTAGGAGTTAACTTTAGGGTGTGTTTTAGAATTACTCCGTAGATACAAAAAGAGAGAAGGGGAAGGGTGAGAAAGAGATGGGAAATTGACCCAATATGGTCTCTTCAACTTTATCAATATGTTAGATATAAAATTTGAGGCATCCATTTTCTCTCCCCTTCCAAATTCCTCAACCTCTATTTTACTTGACAAACAAGGGAAATTGGCCCTCTTTCTTTCCCTCTCCTTCCTCCCCCTCAAATCCTTCCATCCAAACATAGGTTTAGTCTCTTGTGTTTTTTGACAAAAACATTACTTGGGCTTCCACAAATTTGGGGGGGAGGGAAAATCAGCCTTACCCTTGTGTTATTATCACATAGAGGGTGTCTCTTTTTTTCAAAGATAGAAATTACAATAGGGTGAAAGGGCTCAAATTTCCTTACACAAAATGATTATTGTGAATCCAAAGGTAGACAAGAACATGATGAGAACACTCTGGCTCGCCACTTTTATTTGTAACAATTGCTACGAGGCATTCCCAAATTGGTGGATGTCTTATCAAGTTGTCCATGAGAAAAGTTTGACGAAGAAAGAAAAAAAGACACTCTTACTAGAGTATATCGTAGCTAAAGTCAGAATGAAGTAAGTACCTCCTTTCCCTGAGTAAAGTTAGATTTGGAAGATTTCTTCCCGAAAAGTACATTCTTGATCCACTTTCCTGGTGACTTTCTCATTGTCAAAAGGACAGAACCAGGAATCTTCAGAGAGATTCTGCATTGAAATAGAAAATGGTAAACCATTATGTAATAAGCACAGATCATCGAAAATGATGATACAACACTATTCGATAAATTTGAGAACCATGAAGCTATTATCAAGATGGTAACTGAATGAACTAACAGAATACACGCAAAACTCCATGAGCTAGGCCATAAATTAATATTTTTAATTCAAGTGAGAGTTTCAACAAGTTCTACATTCGTCAAGGGCGCCTCTATCACCATATCTGAACATATGCATTGTGAAAAAAAAAGGGGAAAAAAAGGCTATTACAAGTTTGAAAATAAAGCAGCATAATCGAATGCCATTTTTGCTATAAAAGGAACGCATCTCCAATGCTCAGCATTACAGGGCTTAAAAATTACAAATTTAGCCTATCATTCATAAAGAAAATAAGAGAACATCAACAATGCGCTCAATAGGGGTAAATGGGACCTCTTTCAAAAGCACCTTATCTTCATTAGCAAATGTGATTTTATAACCCAGGGCAATGGGGATATTATGCGACAGAAGAAGGCCTTTTCTTCCCACTTCCCACCCGTGGACTATGACTAGTGAATCTGACACCCCAATCATTCTTCTTTATAAACTTGTAATTAACCAGGTGGTGTTCTATTCCTAGCTATAGTAATCTCTATAGCCTCATTTCAAGTAATACTACGAAAATATAATCTTATCACATGAACGCATCGTTGCATCTTTTTAACAAAAGCATTCCCCCTCAAATCTAGTGGATTAGTTTATTATTTCATCAAGAATCGTTGAACACTCATGTATTCACATACCCTCAACAGTTTTGGCGTGTTAACCTACGTGGGTCTTTGCTCTTAAAGGGTAGCTTTCATCACATGTTGCATCCATTTTCTAGGCTAATTCTTCGCTAAAAAAACCTCCTTAGCTTTGCTCAATTATCTCACACAATAAAAACTCTTACACCAGATATGTATCAGTATCACGTATGTCAAGCGAAGCAGACCGTCTACTCAGCAAATAAATCTCGGGTCAGAATGGAAACCCAATAATGAAACAGTTATTAGCAAATAACTTCCTCGCACACTAAACATGTCATATAAATTGCATCTTGATACATAAGTGTAGACAGTTGGCAATGTAAAACAACTGAGAAATCCAAGATATCACAAAACAATTAGCCTAAATTTTCATTTCCAAAAGAACAGTCATAACCAAAATTCTCGGAAATCTAAGGGACTCAGATCACTCTGCCTCGACCAGGCTTGCCGGCCTGTATTCATTGTTCGTCGACATTACCTTGCCATTACAATGACTAACAATCACACGAGATCATAGAAACCTTAAAGCTTACATCTAACCAAACTCAAAATTTTAAAAAAAAAATAATAAAAAAAAAAACCCACTTTCTGGAAAAAATGAAATGACATACCCCATTTACCTACACAACTTTCCTAATTCTCACTCAAATTCTAAGCATCAGCAAAAAAAGGACGAATCTTTCAAACAAATGCATCGAATCATAAAGGACAGTTTTCATAAATAAATAAATACGGAGTAATAAATAGCTAAAAAAAAAGTAACAGAGACATAGATCTATAACTTACCAAGCTAATGCAAACCCTAAATCAAGCAAAACACTGAAATATATTATGGAAATGTAAAGGAAGTTAATTGAAGAGAGGATAGAAGGAAAAGGAGAAAGAGAATCACGAGGAAAGTGGTTGGTAGGTACAGTGATTCCTGAAGCTTGACTATGGAAACTCAGAGTCACAGTCACTGCAACTACTATGGAAACTCCTGTCTATTTTGTATTTGGTGCACTGAACTGAACGGTGTAGGATGGACTCTCACGGAGGGAACGATCCCACATCTTAAGTCTTAACCGGTGTCATATCCGTGCTAAATCCGATCCAAAATTTTGATAATCCAAAAAAATTTAAATTTAGATCCAATCTCTATCTTATCTTTTGTTTTTGAGGTTTTTTTTTGTCCGAATACATGTACTCCGTAACATTTTAATCGTATGTAAATTTAGATCCAATCTCTATCTTATCTTTTGTTTTTGAGGTTTTTTTTTGTCCGAATACATGTACTCCGTAACATTTTAATCTTATGTAAACTAGGTTTGCCCCCGTGCAAATTGCACGGATGTATTTTTTAAAAAAATTCTCATAAATTGAAATCAAATATTAACCTAATACGGAGTATATAAAACGATGTTACCCGAAGTTAACACCAAAAAATTAGCTTAACATATACCCTTTCAAAATAATATTTCTCACATATATTCCTCAAATAGGCAAACATTGAAAATCGGAGGAGTAATTTTTTTATATTACTGACATTTATATTGGTGTACAATAGAAATATTATTTATTTGAAAAACAAAAACATAAAGTATCAATAGTTGAAGTATTGTCCATAAGGGTGTTGTCCAGTGGTTAAAACTTGTGGTCATCGACCAAGGGTCTCAGGTTCAAGCGCGAACTTGTGGGAGTTGTATGGCTTGAGACTATGCCTCTAGACTTCGAGCCTTTCGCCCACGGGTGGTTTGCCTTGGTGTGCGCGTGGTTTGCAGGCTATGCGTACACCCGAGGGTTTACCCAGAGCACAACTTTACATATAAAGATGTCTTATCTATTCATAATTCTTATTTCAACTTGGTTCACCATGTTGCTTGAGTCCATCTCCCTCTATAAGTTCATACTTACATAACTATATAAAATTATTTTATTTTCTAATTAGATAATTAGTAATCCTTGATATCGTGATTTGTAGACCGCGCGAAATATTTTATTTTATGTCCATTGTTCAATTATAATATCACTTTCAGTTATAAAAATAATTTTTTAGATTTTTATTGTTTTGTGGCATTAAAATTGGCATGTAAAGTTGCGAAATAGTAAAACAAACAAATGCTCTTGAGACGGTAGTTGGTAGAGTAATTTAGGGAGATCTATTTTTTTGTTGGGACTGAAATTAGATGAAGGAGGCGATGATGAATTAGGGAGGGGATTGAATGGGAAAGAACAATGTCAATTTCGATCAATTTCCTCCAAATATAACTATTTGAAGACTTAACACAGGTTCATGTAAAGAAGGAAATTGGACAACCTACTCTTTCATTCGATTTAGTTGAATACTAAACAAAAAAAATTATTTACATCTAATTTTCTATGAGTTTTACACTTCGGTGGTTAGTCTCGCACCTAGACATCTCTTCCAAATAAAACATACGGAGCACTCCGTAGTAACTAATATCAACCAATAGAAGTAAACAAAAACGTACAATATTTGATCCACAAATCTTACCATGATAATATATTATGTTGTAAAATCTCATAAACTTGTAAATAATTTTTTAAGGTACAGAAAAAATAACCACACATCAACACTTGATGAGTAATCCACTGTCAGCCTCAAGCTACTTTAATTTTCACTACGAAATAAGGCACTTTCAAAGAAAAATGAATGTGGGTGTCTATATCACAATAAAATGTACGATGAATATCCAGTTGCTGCTAAAAGACCAATGGGGAACTCAATATATAAGTATCTCATCTCAACCCTATGCGATATGGTGAATTAAGTAGTCAATGTGAAATCAATGAGAAAGAACAGTTAAACTTGTTTCATATTTAAGGAGAAATATCAAAACTACCTTACTCATACCCATTCGAATAAATTTCATACTAATATATTGTGTAGTCCGTATCAAACAAACACTCTTTGACAATTAGATTCATATATACTGAAAAAATAAAAGACTATCAAATTAAACCATAATAACTCACCGACTCCTATCCTTTGAATGTCGTAGTATCAATTTCAATCACGGGTTGTAAGTGACATATCTTATCATCTAATTACTACCTAGAAGGCTAGAATATGATCCACCTTTCTAAATAGAAGAGATAATTTGGTATATTGGAAAATTCAGTCAAGGCGTGGACGCAAGGGAGGTCTGCCGTTAAAGATGACCATTTTATGGGTGAAAAATAGCAACTCCAATTTGAATTTTCATATTAAAACAACAACAAAAACAATAAAACAAATGCCGAGTATGTAATAATATGAGATCCCATAAACTTAGCTTTCTAATACTTTCTTTTAGCTCTCGAGAGTTATTCGGATGGTATTATGAAGAGTGAATCAGGAGAGTTTAATGAAGAAAAAAATCATACTAAGGTACAATGGTGGATGAAGAAAAAAATAATGTAACATGTCTTTATAAAATGTTCGATAGTAGCCAAAAGGTAAAGTTTTCCCACTGAAGTCGCGACGAAGGTCACATCCATATTTCACTATCATATCAACATAAACTTGCTCTTAGTCTTGATATCGGTCTCTTTCACATAACGCCTTAAATAAATTTGATATACAAAGAGATAAAAAGAAAGGATTATAGGTGAAAAAATAATGCCACAATACCCATTGCACGACCTTACAGGTAAGAACCGAAACAATACTGAGTAATATATACTACTTCCAAAGCAAAATTTGCATAATGTATACAAATTTGTATGAGTGTAAATTACCATAATATGAATATTTGTTTATAGCGTCTTCCGCCTGTCATTTCGCTTGGGAATCGTCACTTTTGGGGACCTTCTCGTTGACAAAAACAAACACCATCAAAACTTAAATATAGCAAAAAAAATTGGCTCAAGATTTGAAGCTTTACTATTTGTAGATAATAGGTCGTTTGAAAAATGCACTACTGAACAAACGAACAATATTTCTCGTCAATACAATACTTACCTTCAAGCCACTACTTTCGCACTGCCCCCACCATGACTTCACCATATCTCGTCCCTTATTACCCTAATATTTCACCGACCCTCCTATAAAAATTAGGGTGGGGGTCATGCTCATGTCGCATGTGAATGGGTCACATCAAGTTTGTTATATATATGTAACAAATTTCAAGTAATACTGTCATTACTCATTATAGTACTAACAACATAGTTGACGGAAAGTGATACGACGTCCTTATTCTAGCGACGTAGCATACTCCTTATAACTTATAACCCCTAATCTTAACCTCAGTTACCACTACTACAATCGAGATAATTAATAAAGTTGCCCACTGTGGACATGACATAGGTCCACCCCGACGCGGCCAAGCGCGGGTTTGGGTAGGCGAATGAATCTCCATATGAAAACGGATCGAATGGAAATTTAAATCGAAGTGGAGTCGCCACCGAACTTTGTGGGAGTTCGGGCCCGTTCGAACCCACTCTATGTCGTAGTGGGCCGTGTACAAAATACAGCCCATTTCCGATGTCAGAGTTTATCGGGTTCGTCTCTTAGCATTTGATACCGATACCGACATTATCGGATATTGTATATTGAATGACTCTCGTGCACCAACGGTTTCGGGCATCCAGAAACCGAGGTTCTGAGTAAGGGGTGAGGGTACGTGTTGGGAAGCCCACGAAGGACACCCAACCCCGCCCGCACTAGCGGCCTCTACTAGGATATCGAATGACTTTTGAATACGCGCGTTAGTTAAACGGGAAAAATGCTTATGCAAACATTGTTTTCCCTAAGCATGTGAAAGAATTGAAAGGGTTTCTATGTCGATTTAATGCAATTAATTCTACGTCAAAGTGAAATTTAGCATGAAGGTTCATTTTAATACAATAAAATAAACAACCAAAATGGATAAGAGAAACCATAAACGCGTTAGTAACGATATAACGGTTTACGAAATATTGAATGATATTGAATAATGTAATCGTGATGCATGATTTCGAAAAGGGATGTTTCACGTGATAGATTAGGCACGTGTCGACCTACGTCGTAAAAAAATGGTTAACGGGACTTGAATGCTATGTAGAACTCACGGTATTTTCGTGATAAGGGGGTCACTCGACCGAGTCATTGAGGGACTATTCGACCGAGTGGACCTCTGAAAAGTGGTCTGTCCAGATTATTTGACGGCACTCGACCGAGTTACGAGGAAACTCGGTCGAGTACAGGCCCACTCGATCGAGTTATGATGAAACTCGACCGAGTGGCTGTCATGGGAGCATTCTGTCTCGTATTGTGAACCCTACTCGACCGAGTCACTATAAGCCTCGACCGAGTGGAGGTCGAAAGAGCATTCTGCTCGATTTTTGTGGTGTCACTTGATCGAGTGGCGTAGGCACTCGGTCGAGTGGCACCTGTACGAACCATGTCATTTGCAATTTTGTTATTGATTTCGAAATTGCTTTTGATTTTGACGATTTGATGAATTGGGCATAAATATTGCGGAATTTATGCTCAATTCTGAAATTACATACTCGTTGTATCCCGTATTCAATTATTGAATCGATATGGAATACTAGAGTGAAAATAATGGAAAAATTAATTTAAGTCGCCTTAAATTAACTACCGCGATATGGTAGATTTCCTCCGCGTTTAATAATGTCGTAATTCTAATGAATTGTATTGACAATTATTTTAGCATCAACGAAAAATCGCATTAGTTAACTTATGTGACAGATCGTTAGATTCGACGTCCAATTATGAAATTGGCATCGAATCTAATAGGTCAACACTTGAATTGAAAGACTTGATCCCCTCGGCTTTTCCGACATCGAAATAAATCCCTAGGGATTGGGATGCCGGATCCGCGTCAACGGGTTTCGACCCTTAAAAATATGTGTTTTGAAAAAGGTTTTTAGAAAACCGATGCAATATGCGACGCAAACGAAAATAAACGAATTATTGTTGAAATTGACCCGTTTCAATAATCAAATGCTAGGGTGTCAGGATAAACGACCGACAACGCTGTGTGCAGTACACTTGTATATTCGGGTTTCCTTATCCTGACATCCTTCGCACTCGACACAAATCGACGGGTATTTTAATGTCTTCTGATACTAATTATATTAGCGATATTATGACACGAATAAAATAAACAATGAAACAACGATAATGGTGATGAAAAACGAGAAAGAGAGGAGAAAGGAAGAAGAAGGGTTTTGCACCCTCAACCTACATGTTCTTGTTCTCGGTATAGGCTCGTCTAGTTGTAGCTTGCACGGGAGTGATCGAGATATTTAGGGTGAGTTGTGGTGGTTAAGGTGTTGAATTCCTAAAGCTAGGTTTAGGGTTTCGGTTTCTAGGCTAGGGCTAGGGTTTGCTCGGTGTAGAGTAGAGTTTGGATTAGGGTTTCGAGATGTGTAAAGTTTAGGATTGCAAAAGATTGAAAAAAGTTGTTGAATGATGTTGCATGGGGTTGCTTATATAGGCAAAGCCTAGGCACCCGACTAGGGTTACTCAACTGAGTAAGTGGCTGACTCGGTCGAGTGGCCTAGTGCGTCAGCCGTCGGCCTTGAATAAGGGCCCACTCGATCGAGTGGGTGGGGCACTCGACCGAGTGGCCCAGCTGGGTCGCGCGGGTCCATTGTTTTGGGCCGTGACCTGGGTTTTTGATGGGTTTGTGTTTGACTTGGACTTTTGATGTTGTGAATGGCTGTTTTGTATGTCTCGGAAACGACTTTGACCAGGGTTGACCCAATCGTAAAAAAGTCGGTTTTATTTCCGGTGTCAGTTTTGGCCCAAATTAGCCTTGTTTGACTCGGAACGGTCCGCTGGGCCTGGATTTGAGGTCTGTTTTGTGAGATGTGTACTCCATAAGTGCTTTAGACAACAACTAATGGATTTGAGCCCATATCCGAGCGCGTAGAAACACGTTAGCATCCGATCATCATCGGGTGTTTTTTGGGAAACTACCATAGACACCTGGCAGTCAAAATGCGGGTGTCTACAGAGCCCCCACTCTGACTGAGGCTTGGACAAGGCGAAAGTCAGAGTAGCCACCAGGCCAATCGAGGATTGAAACCTGGCGGACTTCCGGTCGGGTCGTTTATATTCCATTAGACTTGCGTGAAGGGCTCGCCAGCCACAAGCTAGAAGTCATACCTGAGCTGATGACGGTAACTCCGTGGGGGAATTGGACTTGTCGCATAAGTCCTGGGTGCGCCTGTATGTAGGCCCATCCCGTGAAATGCTGCCGTTGGCTTCCGCCGGGGAGATATAGTGGATTGTACGTCCCTGTTTGAGTCGTACCTGTACAAGTCACATAAAATGCATGCAACACGTAGGTAGTAAAATGACTCGCGCTGGGGAAAATGATTTTTGAAAGTTTTGAAAATTTTGAAATTTTGAAATTTGTTTGAAATTTTGACTCCTAAAGAAATTAGGAAAGTTCGGGATGAATATTTTGTGCTAGTATCGGGACTAGGCTTGTGGGTTGATTCTGATTGGGATTAGGTAACCCTTATGATATGGAAAGAGGGCTATAGAATTAATTCTATAAATACCCCTTTAATGCTCTTGATTTTCTCACAAATCACTCCCTTCTTAAAAAGAAAACCTTTTCATCCTTCTCAAGAAACTAGTCATGGAAATTGATAGATTAACTGTGATGCTGCAAGAATGGTCCCGCCGCTTCAGGGACACAGATAGGTTAGCCCTTAACCAGACGGGCATAACTCAGCTGTACCCGTTCCGTCAGATGGTGGTTGATCGTTACTTCTTTGATGCCTGCTTGGCTTACTGGGACGACATATATCATATCTTTGCCTTTCCTTGGGGCGAAGTTTTCCCTTTACCTGAGGAGATTGCAGCTATACGAGGATGGAACCCGATACTCCGACCCGCTGTCCCGTACTCGATCTATGACCCGAGGAGGAAGCTTCGAGAATTTCTAGGGCTTTCTCACAACGAGGTATCCCGCATGATGGAAGGTGATAATATTTCTCTGATCGACTTGGCTAAGAAATTTATGAATCCTCTTGATGTTCGGGTTAGACCGGCTTACAGCCGTAGGGCTTTTTCTTTCTGCATGCTCCACGTTTATGCTTTCGAGGGTCACATGGATTTGCTATCCTGCATGGGAAACACCCGTCTTTTGACCGTAGTGGACTTGATGGAGACTGAACACAGCCCGGCTTGGCTGATCACGGGCGAGATTATCCAAGGATTGGACAACCGCAAGAGGGACTCATCAATTCGTCTTACCGGGAGCACCCGATTGCTGCAAGTATGTTACTTTGCATCTTATTTTTCCCAAATTCTCGATTTTCGATTTTTTTGATTTTTTGCGATTTTTTTTTTACTGCAGGGGGTACCCGATCGAGTCACCCTGGCACTCGATCGAGTACCCTCGATAAACCCTCCTGATCTGTCTTCGGAGGTGCCACTCGATCGAGTCACTCTGGCACTCGATCGAGTGCCCTCGTAAAAGCCCCCTGTTTGTGTTCAGGGGTACCACTCGATCGAGTGTCCTAGGCACTCGACCGAGTGGCCTTAGGCGGACGCCTATTTTGCCTTATAAACTCATGTTTTTGTTTCCTTTTGCAGATTTGGCTATATGAGAGGCTATCAGTGATAGATCCTCCCCTTGATGCGAGCAACTATCGTCATAACCAGGTGATGACGAGGAGGCGGGCCATTGACCTTTCTCGCCAGATTACCCAGAAATATTGGGACGAGGTATTGTCATTCCATGGTGGTCCGCTAATTCGATGGGTGGTTCCGTGGTGGCCCATCTATCTTTGGACCGGCTTGGACCCGAGGGACAGAGCCCGTTATCAGGTGATATTATCTTTCAGGCAAACAGTTCATCTTTATCCGGATCGCATACTGAGGCAGTACGGATGGACCCAACGAATTCCTGAAGTCGAAGCAGTTGTGAGTGACCCTACCCAACTGACTGATGTGATGTGCGATACATGGAGGCAAAGATGGTACACCCGGCACACTTGGCCCATCACCAAATCTCGCCATTCGATCTGGGTTTCAAACTCTTACACGAAGTGGACCAAAGCAGGCGATGCTAAAGCCCGAGCTGCTCTGAAGGTTGATGAAGCTTTCGACCTGCTGCGAAGGGAGCAAGTTAAAGACAACAGGGGCTTTTTTTACGAAGGAGACACTCCTGCTACCCTAGTCCGTCTTATGTCAGGACAAAAGAAGAAGACCAAGACTCAAGCTGGAGGGTCTAGTGCTAAAGGTGCTTGGGGGAAGGTGAGCCCCCAGACTGACTTGGAAAGGAGACTGGGCCCAAGACTACCCGTGCAGGACCGACTTGGCCCACGAGATAGATTACCCGAGCACGTGCGGGCTCGCCTTGGACCAAAGACTGTGGTAGAAGGCCCGTCATCGAAGAAACGGGCTCGTGCCAAGGAGGTTCCACTTGTGATTCGGGAACGCTCGCCACCACCTCGAAGACCTCAGGCTCCACGCGACCCGAAGGACAAGGGAAAGGGGAAAATGCCCGGATATTAGTCTCCATTATTATTATTTGAATATTATTATTTTTTTTTTGGGTGTGATTTTTTTGTGTGGTATGTGCCGTTTTTTTTTTTTTTTTTTTTTTTGTAATTCCCGAGTCTAATCGGTTTAATAAAGACGTATTAATGAATACCGTTCCCGTCTTTTCGTTTATTGCAGCGGTTGTACCCTTTTGAGGGGTTGCCTACGTATCCACAATTAGCGGAATCAAACCAAACGTAGTTCAAAATTGATTTTTGCAATTTTTGAAATACATCAAGATTATTAATTCGAGATGTGCGACAGTAGAATAATTAATTCTAACTTATTGACTTGTCTATAATTTTTGAAAATTTATAAAAAAAAAATTTATAATATTTTTTTTTTGCAAATGACATTGAGATGGGGTTTATGGGTAGTAGCGCTTTAGCTGGTCCAAGTTGGTTGGGTTGACAAATTCGTTCCCGTCCAAGTCTGTCACCATCACCGCTCCTCCTGATAGGACCTTCTTGACTAAGTATGGCCCAGCCCAGTTGGGTTTGAATTTACCCCTTGGGTCAACCGGTAGTAAGGCACGAACCGATTTTAGGACCAGATCTCCTTCTTTGATGTTTCTGGGCCTAACCCTTTTGTTGAAAGCCCGTTGGATCCTCTTTTGATATATTTGGATATTGTTGAGGGTTCGTGATTACCGCTCGTCTAGAAGGACTAGCGAACCGTATCGGGCTTGGACCCAATCTGCTTCAGGTACTTGGCTTTCCAGTAAAATCCTGAGGGATGGTACTTCTAGCTCGACCGGCTGGACTGCTTCCATTCCATATGTCAAATAATATGGAGTTGCTCCGGTCGCGGTGCGGATCGAGGTTCGATATCCCCATAGGGCAAAGGGTATTTTGTCGGGCCAGTCCCGATAATTCTCAGCCATCTTTTTAAGTATGGTGACAATTGTTTTATTGGCCGCCTCTACCGCTCCATTTGTTTGAGGTCGGTAAGGCGAAGATGTATGCCTTTGAATTTTATATTTTGCCAGCAATGCGGCAGTTTCAGCTTGAAAGTGGGTCCCGTGATCGCTAATAAATTCGTGAGGGATCCCATACCGACATATGATCTTATTCTGGATAAATTTAGTCATGTGCTTGGCGTTCAAGACACGGTATGACTCGGCTTCGACCCATTTGGTGAAGTAGTCGATGGCCACCAAAATGAAGCAATGACCTCCCGTCCCGGAAGGATGCACTTTTCCAATTATGTCTATACCCCATGTCGAAAATGGCCATGGTGATGTTATGGTATATAAGAGGGAAGATGGCATATGCTGTACATTGGCAAAGATATGACAGTTATGGCAGTGTTTGACATACAACTGACAGTCTGTTTCCATTGTGTTCCAATAATACCCGAGCCTCATGATTTTTCGAGCTAGCATATGGGCTTTCATATGCGGACCGTTTTCACCATCGTGTACTTCGGCCATTACCTTTTCGGCCTGTATTTTGTCGATGCATAGGAGTAGAGCCCCCTGTGCCGTCTTTTTGTATAATTGCCCGTCGTCCGTGCGAACAAATTGGGTTGCCAATCTTCGCAGGGCTTTCTTGGCCCGGTTTTCGGTTCCCCGGGGATATTCTCCCGTTGCCAAGTAAATTAGGACTGACTGATACCAAGGTTCCGGATCGGCTAGTTCGATGTCTTGGATGGCGTGTACATACGCCGGCTCGGACCGTCTTTCGACACAGATCGGCATGCTGGTCAGGTGATCCGGGATGTTCAGTAGAGACGCTAATTTGGAAAGTGCATCTGCGAATTGATTCTCTTCCCGGGGCAGATAAATGTATTCTACCTTTTGGAATTGTTTCTCTAGAACCCTTACCCGTGCTTGGTAAGCCACGAGATTGGCGTTCCGAGTTTTCCATTTTTAGAGAGCCTGATTGATGACCAATGACGAATCACCGTGGACCCGGAGGTTTGTTACCCCTAAATCAGCGGCGGCTTGCAACCCATGAATGCATGCTTCGTATTCGGCTGCGTTATTGGTCACGTCAAGTCCAATTTGATGGATAAGGGAGTGTGTTCCCCTCGTGGTGAGATTAGCAGAATCCCGACCCCGAATCCTCGAAAGTTGGATGCTCCATCAAAATACAAATCCCATGTCTCGGTATCGGTATGGAATATGTCTTCATCAGGAAAGACTCAGGTGTCGGTGGGGTCCTCTTCAGCTATTGGGCTATCGGCGAGGAACTCGGATACTACCCGGCCTTTGATGACTTTTAGTGGTACAAACTTGAGGTCAAACTCAGATAACATTAAAGTCCATCTGGACATCCTGCCGTTGAGGATGAGCTTCTCGAACAGGTACTTGATAGGGTCCATTTTGGATAATACATGTACCTTGTGACTCAGCATGAAATGTCGGAGCTTTTTAGTGGCCCAAACCAACGCTAGGCACGTCTTTTCGAGCATTGTGTACTTGCATTCGTATTCGAGGAACTTCTTACTGATGTAGTAAATAGCCCGTTTTTCTGAATCGACCGTCTGGGCCAGCATAGCCTCCATGGCTATCTCGGTCGTTGTTAGGTATAACGACAAAGGCAAACCGGGTTGAGGTAGCATTAATACCGGCGGAGCAGACAGTATCTCCTTGATTTTATCGAAAGCCGCTTGACATTTGTCGTCCCACAGTATCCGTTCCCCGATCATTAGTTTTTTTGAAAATGGGCTCACATACCATGGTTAATTTTGAAATGAACCGGCTGATGTATTGGACTTTCCCGAGAAACCCCCGTATTTTTTTTTCGGTCTTGGGTGGTTGCATCTCGGTGATGACTTTGATTTTAGCTGGGTCGACCTTGATACCGCGTTGGCTGACGATATGGCCCAGTAATTTGCCCGATGTTACCCCAAAACTGCATTTTTGAGGGTTTAGCCTCATGTTGTATTTGCGCAGTCGGGTAAAGAATTTTCTTAGGGCCACAATGTGCCCATTCCGATCTTTGGACTTGACGATCATATCGTCCACGTAGACCTCCACTTCTTTGTACATCATGTCATGTAATAAAGTAGTGGCGGTCCGCTGATAAGTGGCCCCGGCATTGATAAGCCCAAATGGCATAACGGTGTAACAGTAAGTACCCCAAGGTGTAATGAAGGTGGTCTTACTCATATCCTCTTTTTCCATCTTGATTTGATTGTATCCGGCATACCCGTCCATGAATAATAGAAGGGCATGATCGGCCGTGTTATCCATTAGTATGTCGATGTGGGGTAACAGAAAGTCATCTTTTGGGCTGGCCTTGTTAAGGTCCCGGAAGTCCACACACACCCGCACCTTGTCGTCCTTCTTGGGTACCGACACGATGTTGGCGACCCAGTCTGGATATTCAGACACTTGTATAAAGCCCGCTTTGAATTGTTTGTCTACCTCTTCTTTGACTTTGAGAGACCATTCGGGCTTCATCCTTCGAAGTTTTTGCTTTATCGGTTTACACCCATCTTTGATGGGTATTCGGGATTCGGCTATTTCTCGATCTATACCCGGCATGTCCTTGTAGGACCATGCAAATACGTCCTTGAATTCTTGGAGGAGGTCTGTGAATTGTCTTCTCTCCTCTGGATCTAAGGATAGGCCCAACTTAAGCATCTGGGTCTCTAAAGTGGTTCCCACGTTGATGGACTCGGTTTCTTCGATTACCGGATCTCGGGACTCCCTTTGTTCGAGCTGCTCGATCAGATGTGGAGGTAGAGGTACCTGTTCGTCGGGTTTCTCAATGTCATTGCATTTAAAATTTTTGAAATTGAGAAAACTTTGGAAATAAGACAAGTCGTAAGCCGAACGGTTTTCGTTATTATTGTTAATGGTGAATTTTGTGAAAAGCTCGAAAAGAGCAGCCATCTGATCGTTGGTCAGTGGCAGGATAGGGAGAGGTCTTGGGACAGGCCCCGAGACCTCAGTGGATAAAGGAAGAGGGGTTACAGACTCGACTTTAGCACCAGACCCTCTAGACTCGGACTCTGACTCTGACTCTGACTCTGACTCGGTATCCGGCATGTCTCCCTCGCCAGTGGTTAGCTTGTAGATCCGTCCTTGACTGTCGGTCCACTTGATGGTCTTCTTCCAAGCCCTTTTTCCCGTGTCTGCACCAACTTCGGTGATCAGCTTTGTTGAGTCAAACCGATTGCTGTGGAGGATCAGATTGACCAGATCATCTTTTGGAGCGGGGACAACCTTGTCTTCTCCAAATAGGAACCCCAGCACGGGCTCGACGTTGTTTTCCCCTTCCTTGGACTCGGTTTGAACGAGGACAAATATATCATCGGGGATGAAATTGCATTCCCGAGCCGTTTTGGTCTCGGGATATGTGATTGTGGGTTGGTAGAGGCCCACTTGAATGGCTCCGAAGACTGGAGTGACGAACTAATCGGTTAACTTCCGGCTATAAGGGCCTATGTAAGTACCCTTGAGAATGTTGGTGGCCTTGTGGATCCTGGCCCGGATTACATTTTCCGGGGTTATAGCATACCCCAATCCGAATTGGGACTCGCCGTCGTTCAGGACCTCGATGATCTTCCCAGCTGGAAGATATGGCCTTGAGGTAGCCCCTGGTAAGTATCCCAAGTTTTGTAGCATCGTGTCGATGCTAGTTGTGAAGTAGGGCCTAAAGAGATACTCTTCTTCGATCATGCCCAGGAAATCAAATCCTCGTGGGTCGGCTCGGCCCGTAGCATTGCAGCTTGCCACGGTAATTGGAGTAGCCTCTAGTGTGATGATGCCGTCCCGAAGTGGCATCTTGACTTTCCGATGGAGAGTAGAGGAGACGGCCTTGACTGCATGGATCTAAGGCCTTCCTAGTAGTAAGTTAAAGGACGAGGTGACATCAATCACCTGGAATTCCAACTCTTTCTCGATTGGGCCTGTTATTATTGTTAACTTAACGGCCCCGGCCACCGGTTTTGGGCTTCCATCGAAGGCCTGGATAGTCTGTGCTGTCGGGAGGTAGTCGGCATCGGTGATGCCGAGAGCTTTAGCGGTCCTTAGAGGTAGGACATTTACAGCGGACCCATCATCGATCTGGGTCATTGGGAGGTACTTCCCTCGGCAAATGACCGTAATGTATAGGGCCAGATTATGATTGGGCCCGAATGCTGGCAGATCAGACTCGGAGAAGGTGATGAGTGGGCCTTCTTCCTTGGACTTGCCTTTGAGATAAGACATAATAGTGGCTACCATTTCAGAAAGGGTAACCTGTGAGTCGACCTTGATTTCATCGAGAGCCTTAGTCAGTGCTTCCCGATGAGCTTGTGAGCTAACTAGTAATTGCCATATGGTTAAGTCAGCTCGAACCCTCTTCATTTGTTGGACCAAAGCGGTGTCGTTGCTTGGTTCTTCAAGGGTAGGTTCCGTCCTGGCAGGTTCAGTGACGGATGCGGGAATAGGACGCCCAGATGCGGCGAGGTGGTGAGTGGCCAAGGCTCTGAATTTAGCCTTTCGAACCTCTTCAAGGGTGATGGGGACAACTTCCCCTTTGGTTAAGTATACATCATCCTCGTCGTCGAACCATATCCCGTTAATTTGTGGGATATAGGGGGAGATGAGGTGAGAACAGTCGATTACCTCTCCCGTGAATATAGCATGGGCGCTGAAAGGGTTTTCTTTGTTGCTCGGTTTGTCTCCGGGCAATGGAATCTTCCCGCTCTCGATTAGGTCCTGGATTAGATGCTTCAGTTTCCATCACTTTTCAGTATCATGCCCATTACCACGATGATATTGGCAGTAGGCCTGGGCGTTATAACTTTTGGGCCTCTTCTCCACTGGAAGCTCGGGCATCGGGCCTATTGGTTGGATCAGACCCTTTGAAGATAGCCTTTGTAAGGCATAAGTATAGGTAGTCCCTATATCTGTGAATACCCGATTTGGTGTATTCTTCTTGGATGAGGTGTCAAGCAGGTTTACCTCATCAAAGATGCTGCGAGTTGCAGCTGCGGGTGTGGGCTTGTTTGTAGATGAACTTGCCCCTTGATAGCCTTTGGTAGAGGCCTTAGTTAGGCTCTCTAACCTTAAGTCGTCCTCGATCCTTGTACCCATTTCAGTTAGGGTAGCAAAATTAGGGATAACACCATACCGGAGATGGACCCGGTAGGATGGGAGAAGGTTCTTGACAAAAGCTTCTACTAGGACCTTCTCACTGGGCTTGTCGACCAGTTTTACGCTCTCGGCCCACCATCTTTGTAGATAGTTAGTGAACCCCTCTTTAGGCTCTTGGGCCATGACCTCCAGAGTACGCATAGTAGTCTGGATTTCAGTATTGTCGGCGTAATTCCGAGCGAATTCGGTTGCCACATCGTCCCAAGTTTTATATTTCTTGGAATCGAGCCTGTAGTACCAGGCCTTGGGATGCTTCTCCAGGGAGGAAGGGAACAATTGTGTAAACATGGTGGACTTCACCCCCTTGACAGCCATAAAATCTTTGAAAGCCCGGATATGATGGACCGGGTCTTCGGTACCCTCAAACATAGGAATTCCCGTAAGGTTGAGGTTAACAGGTAGCTCGTCATTCAAAGGCGAATAAGAATGAGCAATTTCGGAATGGATCGAGTTGTTCGTTGACAGGTGAACTTGTTCTTCGAGCCTGCGAACAACGCTGATAAGTTCAGCTATGGGCCCAGTGGTCCCTGACCGTCAACAGGGGCCGTCTTTTCTACGACGCTCAAACGGGTGTCTAACGTCGCTTGGCTAGCCTGTATGGAGGTCAGTTGAGTCTCGATCTTCTCTAGGGCCTCCTTCAATGCGTCCATTTTGCGTTGATATCTAGTTTCGGGTGGCCTGTCTGTAAGAACACCGCGTAATCAGAAACTAGCCCGAATCCCGGAATAGAAGGTACATCTCGAACAAGACTAAAAAGGGAAATGGCTCGAGAAAAGACACCTAGACGGGTGACTTGTGAAGTGTGGGCCTTCCTTAGGATTCGGCGAGTGGGCCTAGTCCTGTTCGAAGGAAGGTTCACGTGAGACATCCCCAGACTTTTGACTCGATTGTGTAAACGGGCCCTCCTTTGTAGGGGTTTGTCCTACGTAGGTTGGCCTTGCCTTAGTCTAACAAGATGGACTGGGATAGGGAAGAAACTCGCGATGTAGGATCGGCGGAGTTTCGACGCTAAAGACCTTGATAACTTACGACAGGACCCGACACTGCTAAATACGGGAAGTCCTAAGAAGGGGAAAGTTTTGAAAATTGATGGTTTTTGGGAAGTCCGAGAGAACTTGGGGAAAGGCCTGATTTTTCGAGAAAATCGGAAAGTGTATCGGGCCTCGGTTTTTGAAAGTTCGAATACGTTTTCGAGTTTTGAATTGGGCAGCATACCGTCTAGAAAATAGGCTATTTTGAGTAAAATCATAAGTCCTAAATTCGGCATGCGACCCGGGTTTTGAAAATTGAATACCATGAAAAAGATGCATTTTTTGAAAAATGACGGTTTTTGAAAACGACACGGAAACCAAATAGCACGTAGTCACACAAGCATTATAACGACGCCATGTATGCTCTACACTAAGTCTCGGTCGGTCTAAGAGGGTCTATACCAGTGTACATAGTCTAGACGTTGATCGGGACGGACTCTCTAAGTCGAGTTGAGCTTAGAACATGCCGCGAAACCCACTCGAATCGACTATGGACACCTTTTGACATATCCATATTGGAGTACATCAATGGTATAGTGGGACGTCGGTCACCAGTACCGGCCCGGAAAAATATGGGTTATGCATGAACCGTAAAACTAAAACGTGTATTGTACTAGTCAAACGATTTCTATTCGAGTCTCACCCTGAGGATGCCGATGGTAAGTCATGCATCAGTTAATCCCCAGCGGAGTCGCCAAATTGTGGACATGACATAGGTCCACCCCGACGCGGCCACGCGCGGGTTTGGGTAGGCGAATGAATCTCCATATGAAAACGGATCGAATGGAAATTTAAATCGAAGTGGAGTCGCCACCGAAATTTGTGGGAGTTCGGGCCCGTTCGAACCCACTCTATGTCGTAGTGGGCCGTGTATAAAATAGGGCCCATTTCTGATGTCAGAGTTTATTGGGTTCGTCCCTTAGCATTTGATACCGATACCGACATTATCGGATATCGTGTATTGAATGACTCTCGTGCACCAACGGTTTCGGGCATCCGGAAACCGAGGTTCTGAGTAAGGGGTGAGGGTACGTGTTGGGAAGCCCACGAAGGACACCCAACCCCGCCCGCACTAGCGGCCTCTACTAGGATATCGAATGACTTTTGAATACGCGCGTTAGTTAAACGGGAAAAATGCTTATGCAAACATTGTTTTCCCTAAGCATGTGAAAGAATTGAAAGGGTTTCTATGTCGATTTAATGCAATTAATTGTACGTCAAAGTGAAATTTAACATGTAGGTTCATTTTAGTACAATAAAATAAACAACCAAAATGGATAAGAGAAACCATAAACGCGTTAGTAACGATATAACGGTTTACGAAATATTGAATGATATTGAATAATGTAATCGTGATGCATGATTTCGAAAAGGGATGTTTCACGTGATAGATTAGGCACGTGTCGACCTAAGTCGTAAAAAAATGGTTAACGGGACTTGAATGCTATGTAGAACTCACGGTATTGTCGTGATAAGGGGGTCACTCGACCGAGTCATTGAGGGACTCGACCGAGTGGACCTCTGAAAAGTGGTCTGTCCTGATTATTTGACGGCACTCGACCGAGTTACGAGGGAACTCGGTCGAGTACAGGCCCACTCGATCGAGTTATGATGAAACTCGACCGAGTGGCTGTCATGGGAGCATTCTGTCTCGTATTGTGGACCCTACTCGACCGAGTCACTATAAGCCTCGACCGAGTGGAGGTCGAAAGAGCATTCTGCTCGATTTTTGTGGTGTCACTTGATCGAGTGGCGTAGGCACTCGGTCGAGTGGCACCTGTACGAACCATGTCATTTGCAATTTTGTTATTGATTTCGAAATTGCTTTTGATTTTGACGATTTGATGAATTGGGCATAAATATTGCGGAATTTATGCTCAATTCTGAAATTACATACTCGTTGTATCCCGTATTCGATTATTGAATCGATATGGAATACTAGAGTGAAAATAATGGAAAAATCAATTTAAGTTGCCTTAAATTAACTACCGCGATATGGTAGATTTCCTCCGCGTTTAATAATGTCGTAATTCTAATGAATTGTATTGACAATTATTTTAGCATCAATGAAAAATCGCATTAGTTAACTTATGTGACAGATTGTTAGATTCGACGTCCAATTATGAAATTGGCATCGAATCTAATAGGTCAACACTTGAATTGAAAGACTTGATTCCCTTGGCTTTTCCGACATCGAAATAAATCCCTAAGGATTGGGATGCCGGATCCGCGTCAACCGGTTTCGACCCTTAAAAATATGTGTTTTGAAAAAGGTTTTTAGAAAACCGATCCAATATGCGACGCAAATGAAAATAAACGAATTATTGTCGAAATTGACCCGTTTCAATAATCAAATGCTAGGGTGTCAGGATAAACGACCGGCAACGCTGTGTGCAGTACACTTGTATATTCGGGTTTCCTTATTCTGACATCCTTCGCACTCGACACAAATCGACGGGTATTTTAATGTCTTCTGATACTAATTATATTAGCGATATTATGACACGATTAAAATAAACAATGAAACAACGATAATGGTGATGAAAAACGAGAAAGAGAGGAGAAAGGAAGAAGAAGGGTTTTGCACCCTCAACCTACATGTTCTTGTTCTCGGTATAGGCTCGTCTAGTTGTGGCTTGCACGGGAGTGATCGAGATATGTAGGGTGAGTTGTGGTGGTTAAGGTGTTGAATTCCTAAAGCTAGGTTTAGGATTTCGGTTCCTAGGCTAGGGCTAGGTTTTGCTCGGTGTAGAGTAGAGTTTGGATTAGGGTTTCGAGATGTGTAAAGTTTAGGGTTGCAAAAGGTTGAAAAAACTTGTTGAATGATGTTGCATGGGGTTGCTTATATAGGCAAAGCCTAGGCACCCGGCTAGGGCTACTCGACCGAGTAAGTGGCTGACTCGGTCGAGTGGCCTAGTGCGTCAGCCGTCGGGCTTGAATAAGGGCCCACTCGATCGAGTGGGTGGGGCACTCGACCGAGTGGCCCAGCTGGGTCGCGCGGGTCCATTGTTTTGGGCCGTGACCTGGGTTTTTGATGGGTTTGTGTTTGACTTGGACTTTTGATGTTGTGAATGGCTGTTTTGTATGTCTCGGAAACGACTTTGACCAGGATTGACCCAATCGTAAAAAAGTCGGTTTTATTTCCGGTGTCGGTTTTGGCCCAAATTAGCCTTGTTTGACTCGGAACGGTCCGCTGGGCCTGGATTTGAGGCCTGTTTTGTGAGATGTGTACTTCATAAGTGCTTTAGCCAACAACTAATGGATTTGAGCCCATATCTGAGCGCGTAGAAACACGTTAGCGTCCGATCATCATCGGGTGTTTTTTGGGAAACTACCATAGACACTTGGCAGTCAAAATGCGGGTGCCTACACCCACTTACCTCACCAATTACCAATACAATCGAGATTATGACATAAGAACATCAAAAATAGTGAAAATGCTGCCTACAAAAAATGAATTAAAAGGTAGCCTACCATTAAAAGATGAGTTATGGATGGAGGGTGGAGGCGTGAGACCAACAAAGAATAGGAAGCAGTGACAGCGGCAACGAAGTTATAAAGTATTCATAACAGTTTGCATTCCGTGCAAAAGGGTTTGCTCCTTTCTTGAGCTAACTCGTGTCTTTCTTGCTCAATTATAAATTTTTGCTCCTTCAACCAAATAGCTAACCAAATAGTCAACTGCAAACTGCCTTCCTCCAGACGTCATGCTCTGCTAATTTTTACTGTACTGTCAGAAAAAATAAACTACAAAAAAAAGTACAAAAAAAGAAGGAAATATAGATGTCCTGATGATAGGCGTATTATATATTTATATGTCGTTGTATATTTGTAGCTCATTTTTCGTTAATTCAATTCGTTGGTTTATGTATCCAATCATCTTCTCTTGGTAGGACAGTTGAGGACCGGCATTTTTTAAGTCAATGCATTTTGACCCACTTAATTTCATAGTGACCACTTAATGCATTTTGACCCACGACATTGAAGAAATTACACTTTCACAGTTGTCATTGAACAATATATATGATTAATTGTTAATTGGGTGAGACTCTTCCATTGGTACTTGGTAACGACAGGAGACAATAAAGGTGAATAAATTATTCCGTTGGTAATTTCACAACAGTGTAAAATCTGTAAATCCATGAATATTTGTAAAGGAAATACAACAGGAGACCCAAGACTGACCTTGATCGATAGATTGCACAACCATTTCTCCGTAATTTGTGACTCTTCAAAGAAAGTCAAGTAAAATGTTTCTGATGCTAAACCCGTCAATGCTTTTCTGTAGAAGTTCATGAGTGCTTGCAGCCACAAAATTATGTTGTAATGAATAAAATTTCCTCATAGCTTCAGTTACATTTATTGCGTAGAAGTTTTGTACCTTATTTGGCTAAAACAATTGAGAAACATAGAGAATTAATAAATAGAGTAATTAAGCTGTAACCTGAGGAATATATTTGACGACAGTCATCGAGACTTGAATAATGCTGCAAGATTCCAAATAAAAAAACACGGTTAAGTTTTTCGGAGAAAAAAATCACCACAGAGAAGCATATTGCATAAAGTACAATGAAGCAAGCACAAAAAAATACTCCGTACTCTGTAGCAATCTTATTAATCCCGTGTCTTAAGGAACCCCGTAATGCAGGAGAAATTTTATGTTAGTAATTAAGCCTACATCATCAAATTGCGAAAATAACTTATTGAACTTCAGCAAATTATAAAATGCAACACTGCAACTAATTCAATACCCAAATCATGAAACTATCAAAACATTACATTTAATCTGAAAATCAGTAATTTAGCAATCTATGATACTGTAATTTTAACAATTCTTTCTCTTTCACCTCACTTCCCTAAACAAAATTAATCAATTCTATCCACATCATGTAATTACTAAAATCAAACTTATCAAACTTTAGCAAACCATAGAACTGCTAATTTAATACTCACATCATAAAATTACAAAAAATAATAAAGTTTATCAAACATGGACATCATCATAGTTACTGAAGATCAATGGCAGTATCATTTTTCAAATAGATTCAATTGCTATAAGTTGTGCTTACCATATCCCTAAATATCGCTCAACCCAACTTCAAAATCCCATGTTTGTTGGCCATGAATGCGTTGTTGCTACCGCCAGCGAGGAGTTACTATAGAACCAAACCCTAGAAGCAATATCCCAAATTCTATGGGAGAGAGATTGGGAGAAATTTGATGGTGGAATGAATGATTTTAGAGGACTAATTGAGGGGGAAATCAATGGAGGAAAAAAAAGGAAAGATGCGGTGCTTTTATTTAGAAAACTGCTCCCTTTGTTTCTCAAGGAGTTGAGGATGTAGTGGGGTTTAGTGGTTGAGCGGTTGATGTAGAATAAAAACTGTAATTAAATTTTACTGTAACTGTTACTCTACACAACTGTGTTAATATTTGGTATTTTAATTGTCATGTCATTTGCCAACTCATTGACAACGTGGACGATGAGGTGGAAGAATGTGGTGCCTCCAAATTCTTCAGCTTTAATATATACAGGATAGAACACCATAGTGTTTTTTTTCCAAAACCAACTCAAAATTTTCATTTTTTTTTGGTTTAGAGGCAGGCACCAAAACGCAAATTCCGTAAAAAAAGAGCAAATACACGTTAACTTTAACGGTTATGTCCTTTTAATCCTCTTTTTTTTTAACGGAAACGAAGACTTATATTAAATCAATTTCCGCCAATGCAAGAATCGCATCCGGAAACGAGTCAACGTACAAAAGATTTTCCTCACTTTCTCGAGTATAATCGAGCTACATGATGTGCCACAACATTACTATCCCGTTCGAACCCACTCTATATCTTAGTGGGCCGTGTACAAAATACGGCACATTCGGATGTCTAAGTTTATTGGGCTCGTCCCTTTGCATTTGATACCGATACCGACATTATCGGATACCGTGTATTGAATGACTCTCGTGCGCCAACGGTTTCGGGCATCCGGAAACCGAGGTTTTGAGTAAGGGGTGAGGGTACGTGTTGGGAAGTTCACAAAGAACACCCAACCCCGCCCGCACATTAGCGGCCTCTACTAAGATATCGTTTGACTCTCTAATACGCGCGTTAGTAATACGATGAGAATGATATGCAAACAGTGTTTTGCCTAAACATGTGAATAATTGAATGGGTTGCTAGGTTGGTTTAATGCATCTAATACTAACGTCAAAGTTATATTTAGCATGCGGGTTCATTTTAGTACAATAAAATGAATAGTGGAAATAAAAAGCCAAAAATAGAAATAAACGTGTTAGTAACGGTATAACAATAATAACGGTTTATAAATAATATGGAATGATATAGAACGATGTAAGGAAATATGATGCATGAGTTTCGAAAAGGTAGTATGACACGTGATTGATTTGACACGTGTTGACCGAAGTCAAAGAAAAATATTGTCGAGACTAGAAAAGCATTGTAGGACTCACGGTTTCGACGTGATAAGGCCACTCGATCGAGTCATTGAAGGACTTGATCGAGTGGTCCTCGGAAAAGGGTTCTATCCCGCTTTCTAGATGCCACTCGATCGAGTTATTGAAGAAACTCGGCCGAGTGAGCGGCCACTCGATCGAGTCATTGCGGGACTCGATCGAGTGGTTCTGAAAAAGACCTTTCTGCCTCATTTTGGGATGCCACTCGATCGAGTGGGCTAGGCACTCGATCGAGTGCCCTCTGTACGAACCAGGGTTCGTTTTGCAATTTATTAAAGATTACGAGATTGCTTTTCGATTTTGGAAAATCGTTGATTTTGTCAAATCGGGCAAAAATATTGTAGGATTTATGCTTGATTCGGACTTTGATACTCATGGTACCCGATATTCGATTAGTGAACCGATATCGAATATTTAGAGCGAAATCTAAAAAAATATGTTTGTAAGTCGTTTAAATTAAACTAAAACGATATGAATAATCTCCGCGTTCATAGTGTCGTAATTAATTCTATCGAATTAGGTGACAACTATTTTAGCATCAACGAAAATGGCATTAGTTGGATTTATTGACTAAGTCGTTTAAATTCGACATCCAACTATTGAGTTGGTATCGAATCTAGTAAACCGACACTTGAATAGGAAAACTCGACTTGATTCGCTCCGCATCCCGACATCGTAATAAATCCTCCCAGATTATGTGATGTCGGATCCGCATCAACGGGTTTCGACCCATAAAAAAATGTTTAATTTGAAAATTTGATGAATATGCGGTGAATGACGATGATAACGACGCGAATAAAAAAAACGTGACTAGCGACGCAACGAAGTAAAAAACGATTATTGAAGTTGACTTGCTTCAACAATCAAACACTCGGGGTGTCGGGATAAACGACCGTCAACATCGGGTGCGATACCCTCGTAATATTCGGATTTTCTTATCCCGTCATCCCTCGTACTCGACACGAATTAGCAAGTATTTTAATATCTTATACTAGTAATATTATCGATATTATAGACGCGACAACAAAATAAAAAAACGAAAAAAAAGACTACGATGACGCGAGAAAAAGAGAGGAGGGGAAGAGAGAAGAACGAGATTTTGCACCCTCAACCTACATGTTTCTTAGTCTCGCATAGATCTCGCTAGTTGTGGCTTTAGCAAGGGAGAATCGAGGTTGATGTAAGTTGAGTTATGGTGGTTTAGGGTTTGTAAATTGCTTGGATTGTAAGTTGAAGATGAGTGATTAGGGTTTTTTTGAAGGTGTGTAAAAGTTGTCAATTGTGCATGCAAGAGGGTGTTTATATAGGCATTGGTCACCTCACCCGTCTAGGGTTACTCGACCGAGTAGCCCCTTGACTCGGTTGAGTGGCCCAAGTGATCGCAGTCGGGCCAGCTTGAGGGCCCACTCGATCGAGTGGGCTGACACTCGATCGAGTGGGTCAGTTGAAGCGCAAGGGTCCCATTTTTGGGCCTTTAGTTGGGTATTTTAGTGGGTCTTGTATTTGGACTGGCTTTATGACATTTGAATGACTGTTTTTTTATGTCTCGGAAACGGCTTTGACCGGGGTTTGACCCAATCGCTAAAAGTCGGTTTTATTTCCGGTGCCGGTTTTGACCCAAGTTAGTCTTATTTGATTTGAAACGACCCACTGGGCCTGAATTTGAGGTCAGTTTTGTGAGATTTGTACTCCGTAGAAAGCCCAAGCCATAAACTAATGGTTTCGAGCCCATATCCGAGCGCGTAGAAACACGTTTGCGTCCGATAATCATCGGGTGTTTTTCGGGAACCGCTATAGACACCTAGCGGCCAAATGTGGGTGTCTACACACGTGGAAGCAACTCGACGCAAAGCGAATATGTACTGTCGACTCTGGCTCAATAGAGAGAGAAATTTGAGGAAAGAGAGGCGGCTGCAGAAGCAAGAGAGGCTACTCTTAGAGAAGAGGTGAGGCGCCAAAATGATGAAACTAGAAAGATGCGCGAAGATCTCTATCGCATGCAATCTTACTTCGCCTCTTGCCGCCCTGGATTCATTTTCCGCGTCCCCCTGACCCTAGAGATCCCTTCAACGGGGGTGGGACTTGGGAGTGGTGCTAGTGGTATCTTCCCGATTAATTGATTTGTTACATAAATTTGAACTTGTCTTAACTTAGAATTGTTGGATTTTCGTTTTTCTGAACAACCCTAATTTGTAAATGAATTTGAATTCATATAGTTTATATGATTTAGTTTACTTCGTTGTCACTTGAGGAAGCGTAAAATTGTTTCGTCAGTTGACGATTACTTGAGGTGTTTGGAATGTGTTGACAAGTGACATTTGATCACATATTGTCGTGTTTGGTTGTTTGTTTGTTTTGTGCAGATTTGACTAATAATGAAACAAAATTCTCCTGTTTGATAGCAACAATTTTGGCGATCGACAGCGGTCGCCAATATGGTCTTTATAAGTAAAAAATTGGCTACAAATTGGCGTATTAAGGGGAGCATTGACGATCGACATCTATCACCAGTTAGGGGGACAACGCGATCGCCAATCGATCTCCCATTTGGCGATCGTCGGTCGTCATCCTTGGCTACCATCTTCTGTCGCCTGGAAACGGTCGATGGTATTTTGATACGAAAATTACGACTTTCGTACATGTAACGATGCGAAAGTATTTTTTGGATGTTTTCTTTGATGATAAATAAGGGATATTTACTCGATCTAGACTTATAGACCAAATAATGGTGAGAACAATTAAGACCTATTACTTGTTGCTCGAGTTAATGTCTGAAACGCGTCAAGTAATAACAAAGTTTGGATCGAAACTCGTCGAACCGATACACAAAATTGCAACGCAAAAGTTGAGATTTCTTATTGATAACCTCTCTCTTCTTATGAATACATAGACCCTTATATATAATCTAAATAATACATACTTCAAAATAAATATATTTTCTAATCTATATTATTGACTTCGAGTTTTATGATAACTAGTATAGACCCCGTGCATATGCACGGTATATATGCAAATTTATTTTATAGGTATTCTAAAATTTACATATTAATTTTTACATTACACAACTTTGTAATTTAGATTTAAGAGAATAATTAGAATTCGTTAAGTAATTAAGATAAATTAGTAAGTCAATACATGTATATTTTAATAAAGCTGTTATATATACTCCCTCCGATTGTCTATTTTCTTCCCTTTCTTTTTGGGTGGAAAATAAGGAAAGAGTATTATATTAATAAAAGATGAAAGGTGGAATGAAAAAGTAGGATTGAGAAATATTATATTAATTAAATGAGAAAAAAGTGATGTGAAAAAATAGGGGAGATAATATTATATTAATTAATGAGAAGTGAAAAAATTTCCTTAAATGGAAAGAGGAATAGAATCAAACTCACCCCAATAAGAAAAGTGGGAAGAAAATAAGCAGGAGTATACAATATTTTTTATTACATGGAGCATATGTTATTCTTATACTTTCAAAGTCTTAATTTTCTACTTAAAACATACATATGAATTAATATTAACAATTGATTACTCATATGAGTAATACGGAGTATAATCGAAAATTGTTTAATAGCACATTTAAAAAAATACACTAATTCTATGTTTTTTTAAAATTGAAGAGAGATCATAATTGTACGTTATATTTCAGTGTGTGTATATATGTATATAGATCATAATATAATTGTACGTTATATACGCGTTATATACTCTTGGAGTACACATCATTATACTAGTAAGAGCAATCTAATATTATTACCCTTTAAAAATTATACTTTCAAAGATACTCAGAAATAAACAATTACTCTAAAAAAATCATTAATATTATTAGTGTTTGTAAACTCTAATAAAATTCGGAATTTCTGGCAAAATATTACAAAAATCGCATGCGTATTGATATGTAGCATAATTATATGGATACTGTATATTACACATCTTAGACATAATTACTGGAAATTGATATGTAGCATAAGTATCGATATTATATGAAACTTGATATGGAATGAAATATAACGTGATATAATAATTATGTCATATATATAGATTGTTGATAAAATTTATAGAATAATATATGGAAAATAATATAGATGCATATTATAAGGAATTTATGCACTATATATGGAATTTATGCATTACATGATGTGATATAATATAATTATTATTTCATAAATTCCATCATGTAATCATTATCATGTAATCATATTATATCACGTTCACAACCGTTTTAATTACGAACAATTAAATGACCACCGCCTTAATTAGATAACGTGATATAACATTTGTTATTTATAATAAAAATAGAATAGCCCATAGAGATAAGCCAACCAATAAAAAACGTGATATGACTCAATTAAGAGGAGCCCAATAAGTGACCCAACAAAGTAGGCTGGAAAACTTATTAGTTTTGTTATTTGATTAGTGGAAAGGGGATGATATATAGAATAAAATATATCATACTGTTAAATATATATACCAATCAATTATCATAATATATAGTATACCTGTAACAACCCGGTTCTTCTAATGACATTAATTAACAAGGCGGAAAATAATTAAGTCATAAAAAGGGGCAAAAATTAAAAACCGTCGACTCAAGTGAGTCTTTTACCGATAAATGAACCGTTTGTTAAAATACAACAACTGAAAACCGAATTACAAATTTCTAAAACAATAGTTTAACAAAATTTGTGTTACAAGATTTATAGTTTGACACTCTCATCTGCTACACTGTATCTCTTGCACTCGTGCATGACCCCATGTCCAGTCTTGAGAGTTCGTCAACCTGAATGCATATTTAAATATACATGTCCCACTTAGTGGGAGTAACCTAACCGTCCTTCTAACACGGCCCCGAATAATCAATGTAGTACAACGTTTAGGTTATCTAATTAACATATAAGCATGCATGTCACATTACAAATCGACATGTATACAATGTGAGATACACATGAAGTGATTTCAGTTAACATGCGAATTGATTTACATAAATAAGACATGTAGGTTATATAGAATAAAGTAATACATACTCCCTCCATCCCAAAGAGATGTTCCCATTTCATTATTATATTCCTCACATCGGATTAAAAGTGGGAACATCATAGTGGGATGGAGGGAGTACATCATATGAATATCATGTGAATAATACAGTAAAGTATAGATCATGGATTCATAGAAGTGTCATGTGAAAATAGAGTAAGACATACATAATACAAATCATATGAAACATAATATCAATCATAATCAATATTCAAGCAAGACATATAACAAAATATCACTTCCCATTATCAAGCATTTCAATCACATCATTAGTCATAAGAGTACAGAATAGTAACAAAGCATACTAGCACATGTGATTTAGAAAACTGTAATCATTTACTTTTAAAAACAATGGTTTCCTTTCACATAATGCACGAGACGTGACTACTAATGTCTCATGCACACTTAAGGCTTGCATCTCACCACAAGTGCGGATGGGAACATCAATCCCGCCAATCATATCGATACTAGGAGGTTTACATCTCACCCCTAGTGCTCAATAGGATCGAACACCTAAATTGACTCGGTTTAGTCAACTGACATACGGAGAAGGACTACAAGTGCATGGACTCAGAGGCCCCGCTAAACCGAACATGTCCCATACACTGCTATGGCAAAGGTCGGAAGGTATTCCGCTCCCAAAGATATCCGATATAGAGAGTGAGAGCTGATCAGTGCCCTTGTCTATGTATGCGCACACACCCAATCAATACTCTTGGTCTCGGGAAAGAGAACCTTTACACAACCGAGCACCTCAATGGCAACTGGACGACTACTACTCTACCGACAAACCCATAAAGAGCTGGCTGCCCATTTACTTCTTAGCATTTTCTCGCACCGGTAGGATGCATCATGGCCTCCCATGAGCAGTGACTCCGAGTGTCGTAGTCTACTTTCGAAGCTGTCTTCTATCGCATCGCCTTCTAAACTTTACCAAGATAGCGCCCAACACGAAACGTAAGCTGAATTTGGGTGTCTTATAAAGACAGAGTCTCTGGAATATCGAGCTCAGCGGTCATCGTAGGGCACATGTCTGATAACCAGAGGGATGAAACAATATCGGGTTCCATATATAAGGATGACCGGTCTGTGGGCTGTGTATTGACTCGGAATAAGTCATTAAAACATGGAATGGTGAAGAAGACTCAGAGGGTACTGCCAGGGCACATGTTCATTTTCACCATGATTGGTGTCGATAACATCGTTCGTGAAAAAGTGTCTGATCACCGGCTTAGGTAACACACCGACTAGAAGTACGGTTGTTCCTATGGAATTTAAGTATGTCGATTTTAAGATTAACATACATTATCAATCGTCGTAAAATTTATCTTAACTGATAGTTTTAGTATACTGATGTAAGAGATTTGGAACATTTTATTTGAGATATATTATTTGAAGCGTCCATTAGTTGATATTTGATTAAAGATTCAATTATTTCTAAGTACATTATTTAAGATAAGTTCCTTTATCTTGACTTGGTCTATGTTTACTTAAAAAGCCAAATTTTGACCAAGATAGACTAGTCAACCCTTAGTTTTGACTTAGTCACTAATTAGTTCTTAAGTGCTTATTATAAAGTTAAGTGTTGTTTTGCACATTTAAGCATTGTTTTAACTTAGTACTTTCGGGTTATTCGTCTTTTAGTACTCTATACTTTTTGGGGCACAAGTATTTAGTACATCTATTGTTCAAGTGTACGTATTTAGTATTTTTATATGGTTTCGTATTTGTACAAGTATACTTATCTCTTAAAGCCTATTTATACTTAGTAAAATATTTCAAAAATCAAATAAATCTATAATAATTATAAAAATCATTTTTAACCTTATTATGTATCATATTTTTCAAAACTTAGACTTTTACCAAAATAACTTTAAGTAATAACGAAATCGATAATATTATTAAGGATACTAAATGAGTCATTTTTCAAATGTTATTTTTAACTTTCGATTTTCGAACTCAACATACTTTTATGAGTTAGGTTTCCAGATATAAAGTCATTTTTCAAAAAAAAAGAAGGTTTATTATTTTTAACAAATTAAAAACGAAAATAGTACGATTTTCAATATTTTCTTTTAAATCGTTTAAAATACTTAAACATCAGAAAAATGAACCAAAATTTTATTTTAGATACCTATACTTGTAAATAACTTATCCCCAGAAATTTAGATTAAAAAAACATTATAAATGTCTTTAAATAAAATCTTGTTTCCAGATCTGACCCATTTTAGTAAACATTTTATAAATGAAAATATATATGATGGATTTATATGAAATTTGACGTACACATAATAGACATCATCAGGAATATAACATAAACTTTACAAGTCCAAAAGAAATGTTTAACATCATGAAACGTATTATTTTCTCAGACAGTACATAAAATCATACAGTACCAGTTTACGAAATAAATCATTACTAAATATATATTTTCATAAAAACTTACTTTTCATATTTTTAACATATTCTAGACATTCAGATCTACAACTTTAATGAAGGAACCTAAGGCTAATTCGAAACATATTTTACACATAAAAATCGTGAACATACATCATACATCACAGAATCCATTTTACAGCATGTATTGTTAAGTGATAAATCAACAAATAGTTAGCTTTAAACTTGGTGATCTAATGATTTAGTCCTAAACATGATGTTACATGTTAGCTAGAGTCTAAACACTATACTACGAGATTTGAGGGCGAAGAAAAGTTAGGTTACCTATTAGCAATTCTCCGGATCAACTATGAAATCAAATATACTAAGATCGAAGCCCCCTTCCTCTTGCTCCTCTTCATGAATAAGTTAGAAGGACACACAAACAAAGTAAGTTAGTAAATATAATAGGAATAAGACTTAAAAATAAAGAGTATAAGGTAAGGAAAAGAAAGAGTATGTGCTCTTGAGATATGGTGGTGTAAACACCTTAAAACTTAGAAAAACTTATATGATTTTCTTTGGTTTTTAGATGGATCTTTGAAGGAGTGTCTAAGTGAGTGAATGGATGAGTAAATGAAGAGAAAATGGCTGGTTATAAGCACTCAAGTCGTGCATTAGATGGGGGAGCAAAGGGTGGACAAGAACTTGACAATTACTCAAAATAGCTAAACATACTTTAAGAAGTACATTACTATAAATGGTGTTTTTGATTAGTTAGGCATATTTTGAGGCTAGGGATTCAAAGTCACGGTTTGGCATGCCTTAGGATTATATTTATGGTTTTATTTGGTCACACAATGGTTAAGAAGGAAGTACGGAAATCGAATGTCGAGAAACGATTCGTCGGGTGACGATTTTCGTAGTAAAGGAATTGTCCAGTACAATATTTTTATGAGGCACTTATAAATTCTAATTTTGAATTTCTCCATTGTGTAGATATTGGAAAATTAATAAAGTTAGGCTTTTGAAACGCTTCAATCGGAGTCCGTGTGAGAAAATAGGAACCGTTTTACGAACTCGCGCAAAATTGCGATAACGATAGAAATTTCAGTTTTGCAAACACTGAAGTGAAATAGAAAGGTTCCAAAGGCACAAGAATTGAATATTACTATATAAAATAGTTTGTCGAGACTTGATTTATTAATATTAATCGTTATTATAAATAACTAAAATGGTCAAAAGCACGGGGTGTTACAATACCAATCAATTAATTAGTATTCTATATTCTATATGATATATAGAATACTAAGGTACGTGTTGTATAGCAATCAATTATATATGATAATATATGATAGTATACAATTAAAAAGTCTATCAAAATCAATCACACAAATCTGGTCAGTTATACAAAATCAAAAGATTGATCATCTTCTACAATTAAAAGATTGATTTTAAATCAAAAAAGATATACAATTATATCGTATAGAACTAATTATAATAATATCTTCTAGTATAGAGTCAATAACCAAAATGTCATTTATAGTATATTATTACCCTCTAAATATTATACTGTCAAAGATACTCAGAAATACAATTATCGGTATTACATGAAACTTGATATGGGATGAAATATAATGTGATATAATAATTATGGCATATATATGGAATGCCGTAAATTATGATATATTTAGCATATATTTAGCCTTACGTATACTGTTAAATATATGATAATATATATATAATTAGATTGTATTGTCAATTAATCAATCAATTAATTAGTATGATATATAGAAAAAGATTTATAATATTTTATGGTATAACAAAAATGGTAGTATCTTTTAAACATATGGCTATTGATTGCAGTTAACATGCATGAGTAATTTAGATATAAGCTCAACCAATATATATTAAATAATCCAAAAGTAGGCGCATATGGTAAGCCCATATGTTAGTAGGCGGTAAAATTTGGAGATTTATTATTTGGTTAGTGGAAAGGGGATTAAGAACTAAGGAAATAAATAAAGAACTAAGGTACCATTTGGTTGGAGGGTTTCAGGAAAGGGTAAGGGAATCAAACTTACCGATTTCCTTTGTACATGTTTGTTTGGCCAAATGAATGAAACCATTTCCCCATTTCACCTATTAACTAAACCCCATATCCCTCTAAGTTGAAACCCCCCCCCCCCCCCCACAGGGGTTTAGAATTCCCTTTCCCTCCCATTACCCCATTCCTGTATCTCCTGTTAGTCTATTATTAACATGACATAAATAAAACATAATTCCCATAAATTTTTGAACAACATGAAGGTCACAAAAGATTAACTAAAACGAGATTAAGACATACCTCATTACGGAATAAGTCGAAATCTAATACGAACGATATTAGATCTCTATAAGACGACTTCATAAATAATAAGACGACTTCGAATAATAATAAGAAGGCTTCGAATAATAATAATACGTCTATGATCTTCAAATAATAATAATAATAATAATAGGTACGGTTCATAATTAATAGTCATGATTTCTCCCTCTTGTCCCATAACGTAATAAGTGTTGTCAATAAGCATAGAGTTTCTGATGGGGAAAACTCCATTATATAGGCAGAGGGAGGACCAGATTCCTATTAGGGTTTTAGATTACGGTAATCTCGACCTTCCATCAAGGTTGAGTAAATATGGAAAGACTCCTTATTTAGTCCGATATTATTGTGATAGCATATCTTTATAAGATCTCGATTTCCAATAAGACCACAATTATGAGGAAGAAATATTGTCATAATAATAGGAAAGATATATTGCATATCCCGTAATATTATTATATCATGAAATATTCTTACAGTCTCCCACTTGGTCGATTGGAACATTTGTAATGTTCGTTAGAGAATAATATAAGTTGCGCATACTATGCTAAAATATATAATGCCTTAAATCGGCGGTCATAAGTGTCTTGACTAATTCAATCATTAAAGAGAGTCATGGCGTGCACATGCCAATCTGCAACATGTTTACTTCCGTGTACCACTACATCAACGGAATGAACAGTTAGGCCATAAGTGTAGTTCTACGTAATGGTCCACATAATGTCTTAAAAAGACTATATTCCCGTTATCATTCATCCAATAATAAATGTATACACATTGGAAAACAGAAATAATATTATATAGCAAGTGTAGAATCATTAATGAGATCTCATTAATTATCACAATATAACATACATCTTGCTCCAGTAAAGATATTTAAGGTTCATGTGTTTTGATCCCTTAGATATCATATCATTCATGGAGCTAGCAAAAGATTGCAATTTCATTATTATCACGGTAATTACGCAATCATGCTCCTTATATTAAAGCCCTATAACAAGTCACACATTCAGCTTCCATGGTGGAAATATAAAGCAACTGTGAGTACAGTGACTTGTGTCGTAACATCCTCCAAAATCTGAATCAGAATAACCAGTCACCTGTGCATGATCTGATTTTCTATATGTGAGCATCAATAATGTTAGGTTTACCTGAGCATAAATTAAGTTACCAACCATGCATAAGGATATTATTTATTTAGCCATTTCAATACATAAGTCTTGGTTCAATGTAATAAACCAAGGTCGTTTCTGGCTAATAAAATATCAGAATATAGAATCAAATTTATGAACTCACTCCCACTGATCCTGAGATTTAGGCATAAATCAACGATATTTTCTTTAAAATCTGTAATGATTTTATCGAACTTTAAGATCATTGTCTCAATGCTTGTTTCAGTCCATACAATGTTTCTTTTTTAAGTCTTAATGTTGGTATTATCCAACGTAAGAATAAAATACATAATCCGTCAGATCCTTCCCAAAATTCATGGAAGGATATTTAATTTGAGAACCGGTACTTTCAGAAGTTAAGTCAGCTGGCTTGTCTTTGCGAAGACAAGTATCCAGTTTCATTAACTTCGAGGTGAACTTAAATTAATCTTTTCATTCAGAATAGTTTGTTCGTTCCATTAAGCTCGAAAACAGAATTATACCATAAGATTGCACTTGATTAGGTAAATTTTAGTTGTGATAAAATAAGACAACATAAATAATAAGGCTTCAATATGTGAAACAACACGTTTTTTAAAAATAGTGCTCCTGTGGGTAGTCACTAAAATATTTAAATAAATAGAATGTTACACATGGTAATATAATCTACCTGCGGGTAAATATATATTTTTATATGTGAACAATATAATGACATTATTATGTCAAAAAATAAAGCTTAAGTTGTAAATTCACTGTGGTGAAATTTAACCATAAGAATTTCATATTATCATTATCTAAAACCGGATATGAAATTATAATTATCATAAATCATTATTCTTTATCAAACGATTGAATTATATCGAATGATCATAATCAATGCGGTGAAACCATGTTTCAGTAAAACATAATCATACGGAGTACGTTATAATCATATCGTCATGAGACAGATCATCAAATAATAGAATATTAAGTCATAATATCATGTTCATCAAAGTTTCCGTACATCATAACAACAACAATAATGACAAAGAAACCGTAAATTGACAACAATTCATCATTATTAAGTCCAAATTATTATTAATACGAAAAACTCAAACTTCTATCCAATACATAATTAATGCATAAAAAAAATTAAGCAACATGATATATGGATGCAATATTATAATTCGTTAAGTATCTCATGTTCATTCTTAACATTAATACATCATATTCCACGTAAAATCAAGCAAGTAACTTGAAAAATAAATCAACCAATCATAAGATAATAATTAAGAACTCCAAGTGCGTAATGGAGAGGTATATAACATTATATAGTTGATTAATTATAATATATAGATACAAATTAATTGCATGATATGAGTTATTATATCTATAAGGGAAAATAAATACTATGCTTGTTAATACACCCATCCTCCGCCCGCATGAATACGTGACTAATTGCAACCCAATATAGCAACATAATATAGAGTAGCATAATTAATGGACTAATTTGTTTATAATAGGGACAAATAATATGACGTATAATAATAATCTTAATTAATGGACAATCATAAGTTCAATAATCTAAGCTCTGATACCACATGTTAGTCTATTATTAACATGACATAAATTAAACATAATTCCCATAAATCTTTGAACAATATGAAGGTCACAAAAGATTAATTAAAACGAGATTAAGACATACCTCATTACGGAATAAGTTGAAATCTAATACGAACGATATTAGATCTCTATAAGACGACTTCATAAATAATAAGACGACTTCGAATAATAATAAGAAGGCTTCGAATAATAATAATAATACGTCTATGATCTTCAATTAATAATAATAATAATAATAATAATAATAGGTACGGTTCATAATTAATAGGCATGAATTCTCCCTCTTGTCCCATAACGTAATAAGTGTTGTCAATAAGCATAGAGTTTCTGATGGGAAAAACTCCATTATATAGGCAGAGAGAGGACCAGGTTCCTATTAGGGTTTTAGATTACGGTAATCTCGACCTTCCATCAAGGTTGAGTAAATATGGAAAGGCTCCTTATTTAGTCCGATATTATTGTGATAGCATATCTCTATAAGATCCCGATTTCCAATAAGACCACAATTATGAGGAAGAAATATTGTCATAATAATAGGAAAGATATATTGCATATCCCGTATATTATTATATCATAAAATATTCTTACATCTCCCTCTTGCCCTATAACGTTGCTCTCATAATCGTTACGTCTCCAACCTCGCACCTCCCACCTCCGATCTCCCACCACCAACGTCCACATCTCACTGTGTGTACGGGTCACTAGACTTGTCAAACGACCCGACCCAGAAATTCGATCCGCCTGACCCATTTTTTTAGATTGTGAACCCATTTTTTCGACCTGTAACCCGTTTGACCCGAGCCCAATATGACCCGTTAATTCTGGGTTGAAACCCGACTCGCCTGGGTTGACCCGTTGGATCAATGAGAATTTATCAAAATTAATAAAATATTAATATTTAAATATTATATTTGTATTTATAATTAAAAAATTAACTTTTAATATTTTAAATTACAAAGATGAAAAATATTCAACTTAATAATTTTTTTAATCATTTAATTACAAAATAATTATTAAAATAATTTTAAAAAATGATTTTAATATTTTATAAATATAAACATTATAATTAAAGAGTATAATAATAATACTATTAAAAAAAGCTTAAAATTAAATTTTATTTTAAATTTGTAATTGTCGTAATTAGTTTTATTGTTATTCAATATTACAAGAATATATGTGTGGACATGACATAGGTCCACCCCGACGCGGCCACGCGCGGGTTTGGGGAGGCGAATGAATCTCCATATGAGATGATCAAATTGAAATTTAAATCGAAGTTGGAGTCGCCACCGAATTTTATGGTTATTCGGAACCGTTCGAGCCCACTCTATGTCGTAGTGGGCCGTGTACAAAATACGGTCCATTTCCGATGTGAGAGTTTATTGGGCTCGTCCCTTTGCAGTTCGATACAGATGCCGACTTGAGCGGTTAATCATATATTGAATGACTCTCGTTGCCAATGGTTTCGGACATCCGGAAACCACGGTTCTGAGTAAGGGGTGAGGGTACGTGTTGGGAAGCTCACTAAGAACACCCAACCCCGCCCGCACATTAGCGGCCTCTACTAAGATATCAAATGATGTTTTAATACGCGCGTTAGTTGAACGATGAATGATATGCAAACATTGTTTTCCTAAGCATGTGAGGAATTGAACGGGTTGCTAAGTCGTTTAATGCATGAAAAATTAACGTCAAAGTTGAATTTAACATGTGAGATTCGTTTTAGTATAATAAAACAAATGATGAGAAGGAATGAATTTGCTACAAGACGAACAAACGAGTTAGTATCGATTTGTAAAATAATATAGCAAGAAATAAATATGCGAGATCGAGAAAATATCGAAATCTGAAAAATAGTGCCGAAAATACGTTGTTTTGTATAAAAATTGATGTTCGAAAAATAATAAAAAAGAACGAGAAAGGACGCGGCAGAGCAGCCGGTCGCGCGGCTCGCCCGGGATGCCGGCGAGTCGCGTGGCAGCCTGTTTCGACGTCGGTTTTCGAAAACTCGATGCTTTTATTAAATCGCGTACAAATATTGCATAATTTGTACTCGACTTAATATTTTCGATATTCGTTATATTCGATAGTTGACTACAAAATCAATATCAAATACTCGAAATAGTTTTGGAAAAGATGTAAATTTTAGAAATCGTTTCGTAGAATAAATAATAAAACGAACGAAAAAGTTAAAAAAACGGTCCGGGTTTCAGGCCCGTGCGCGAGCCGCCTGGGCGTGGCGCGACTCGCGTGCGGGTCTGTCCGGCTTTTTGTTCTTTGTTCGAAGTTGCTAAATTTGATGAATCGCGTACAAAATATGAATTAATTTGTATTCGACTCATGTTTTCGCTATTCGTCGTATCCGATATTCGATTATGAAATCGATATCGGATGTTCGGAATGAATTAAAAAAGGTTTTGTAAAATTGTTTGAAAAGAAATTTGAACGAAGAAAAGATGTAACGATTTTTAGTATCGTTGAGATCTTAATATAATTCTTTTCGATACGATATTCGATTATAGAAAATCGATATCATATTTTTAAGAATGTTTGTTATGGAAATAGTTTTTCGTTAATATCGATATTAGAAATAAAATAAAAAGGACACTTGACCCGTAAAAGAAAAAAAAACGACGAGGAGGAGAAGAGAAAAAAAGGAGAAATCGGGTTTGATGCACCCTCAACCTACATGCTTTTGTTAACTCGGATCGGGGCTCGTCGGAATGTGGCTAGGCACGGGAGCGTCGAGTGACGTCGGTCGGACTAAGGTGGCTCGGTTTAGAGGTGACGGGTGAAGGGTGTCGGGTATCGGGACCGGTTTCCTTCGGGTTTTGGATGCACTATCGGTTTCTCGATGCTGAAGAATTATGTTTTTCAGGAATTATGTATGTTGGGGATCGTATGAATTAATTGTGTGTGATGATTGTATGAGAAAAACATGTCTTTTGTGTCGTATGCAAGGGGCTATTTATAGGGAGTTCCCGACCTTGACTTTGGAGAGATGTGTTTGAGTTAGAATTACCGCTTGGGTAAGAAGCTGAGAAGAACGAGAATTCCGTTTTCTTGTGAAGGAAGAAAAGGAAACCCGGCTGTTTTGTGCTGCTCGGCCGAGTGTTTGCACTCGGTCGGGTGTTTGAATCGGTTTTCGGATAGGATTCCTACTTGAGATCGAATTCCACCTTAAACGGACTTGTTTAATATTTGATGTGGCTGATTTTTGTGGAGTTGGAGTCCGATCAGGACACGTGAGACATCACGGTCGGTCCACAAGTCTCGGGAAATATCTTTGACCGGGTTTTGACTCGGTCGCTAAAAGACGGTTTTACCCCTGGTGTCGGATTCGACCCAAATTAGTGTTATTTGACTCGAAACGACCCACTGGGCCTGAATTTGAGGTTGGTTTTGTGAGATTTGTACTCCTTAAAAAGCCCAAGCTAATATCCATGATTTCGAGCCCATTTCTGAGTACGTTAAAGCATGTTTGCGTTCGATCATCATCGGGTGTTTTTTGGAAACTACTATAGACACCTGGCAGCAAAATGTGGGTGTCTACAGAGCCCCCACTCTGACTGAGGCTTGGACAGGGCGAAAGTCAGAGTAGCTACCAGGTCAATCAAGGATTAAAACCCGGTAGCTTCCGGTCGAGTCGTTTAAGGTTCATTAGACCTGTGTGAAGGGCCCGCCGGCCACAGACTAGAAATGTACCTGAGCTGGTGATAACTCCGTGGGGAATTTGAACTCGTCGCATAAGACTTAAAATGGGCCTGTATGTGGGCTCACTTTGTTAAATGTCGTTGGGGAGTTATGCAAATTGCATGGTCCTGTTTGAGTCGTCCTGTACATATTTATGCAAAGTAGCAAAGTTTTGCACATAACATTTGTAGGAAAAATGACTCGTGCTGGAGAATAAAAATTTTGAGAAAAGGTTTGAATTTTTGAGTTTGTAAAAGCCTTTGAAAATTAGAGAATTTTTTGTGACTTTGAAAAGGAATAGGAATGCTCGGGATGACTTAGCTAAGCCTTAGGATAATGGCTTGTATGCTAAATGCTCTAGGATTGGGAATCCTAAGGTGAGGAGGAGAAATTGGTTTTATGCTATAAATACCCTTTCCTTGCTTCATAAATTTTCACAATTCCCACAATTCCTTAAAGAAAAGAACAAACCCTGAAAAATTATTCTTTCTTTTAGTAAACCAATTATGGGGATCGACCGATTAGTTGGAATGTTGCATGAATGGTCCAAGTATTTCAGAGATGCCGATAGGGCTATCCTAAATCAGAATGGTGTTACCCAATTGTCTGTGGTCCGTCAGATGCAAGTAGACCGTCACTTCTTGGATGCTTGCCTGTCCTATTGGACGACACCTATCATGTATTTGGTTTTCCTCGAGGAGAAATTTGCCCTATTCCTGAGGAAATTGCTGCTGCAGGGGGATGGAATCCCATACTTCGCCCTGCTATCCCTTTTTCAGTTACTGACCCAAGGAGGAAGTTAAGGGAATTCTTAGGGCTTTCTCATATGGAGGTATCCCGTATGCTAGAAGGAGATACCGTTTCCTTGATTGACCTAGCTGAAAAATTCATGAATCCAGATGATGTCCGGGTCAGACCGGTTCACAGCCGTAGGGTCTTTACTTTTTGTATGCTCCATGTCTATGCCTTCGAAGGGCATATGGATTTATTATCTTGCATGGGTCACGTTAGACTTTTCACTGTGGCTGACCTGATGGAGACGGAGCATAGCCCGGCTTGGTTGATTACAGGAGAGATTATCCAGGGTTTGGATAATCGCAAAAGGGATCCGTCAGTCCGGCTGACCGGGAGTACCCGGCTTCTACAGGTATGCTATTTTTTTCCGGTTTGCGCGGTTTCCTTCCGATTTTCCCGGTTTCTGCGGTTTTCTCGGTTTTCACGTCTTTTCACGTTTTTTTTAACGTGATTTTGACGATTTTTTGCGATTTTGATTTTTTTTTGCCGGGTTTTTCAGCTGTGGCTGTTCGAGAGGCTATCGATCTTGGATCCTCCCTTAGACGTGAGCCGGTATCAACCCAGGCAAGTAATGTCGAGAAGACGAGCTATTGCCTTTTCTCGCTTCAATACCCAAAAATACTGGGACGAGGTGCTATCCTTCCATGGAGGCCTATTGATCCGCTGGGCCGTGCCATGGTGGCCGATTTACGTTTGGACCAGCTTGGAGTCCCGAGACAGGGCTAGATATCAGGTAATCCTATCTTTTAGCCAGACAATTCACCTCTTTTCCGATCGCATACTTAGGCAATATGGTCGGGTGCAAAGAATCCCGGAAATTGAGGCAGTCGTGAGTGAATCTACTCAGTTGACGGATGTAATGTGTGACACCTGGATGCAAAGGTGGTATACACGAGCTACTTGGCCCGTTTCCAAAAATCCTCATTCGATTTGGGTAACTGACTCTTATGTGAGATGGACACGAGCTGATTCAGCTAAAACTCGAGCTGCCTTGAAGACTGACGAGGCCTATGACCTGTTACGTCGGGAGCATGCTAAAGATAATAGGAGCTTCTTTGCCGAAGAAGCTACTTCGACAGGTCAGAAAGGGAGATCTAGGACTCAGACTGAAGGGTCCAGTACTAAAGGTGCACGGGGGAAGGTGAGCCCCCAGACGGAATTAGAAAGGAGACTAGGACCAAGGCTAGCGGTCAAGGACCGACTTGGTCCTCGAGACAGGCTTCCCGAACCCGTTAGGGCTCGGCTTGGACCGGTGCAAATGATGGACGACCCAAAATCGAAGAAGCGGGTTCGAACTAAAGAAATTCCCCTTGTGATTAGGGAACATTCGCCCCCACCCCGTCGGCCTCGGGCTCCACGTGACCCAAAAGATATGGGGAAAGGGAAAATGTACGAGTAGTCTCCTAAATTTATTATTTAAGTATTACTACTATTTTTGTGGTGTGATTTTGTTTGTGTTTTTTTTTGTGCGATGTATTTTTGAAATAATAAAAAGACATATTAGTGAATACCGTTCCCGTCTTTTCGTTATTGCAATGGTTGTACCCTTTTGAGGGGTTGCCTACGTATCCAAAATTAATGGAATCAAACCTTCCGTAGTTCAGAAGTATTTTTTGCAATTTTTTTCGAAATACATCAAGATTATTAATTCGAGATGTGCAACGGTAGGATAACTGATCCTAGCTTATTGACTTGCTTAAAATTTTTGAAAATTCATAAAAAGACATTTTTTACAAATTTTGCAAATGACATTGAGATAGGGTTTATGGGTAGTAACGCTTCAGCTGATCCAAGTTTGTTGGGTTGACGAACTCGTTTCCGTCCAAGTCCGTTAGCATTACTGCTCCTCCTGAAAGAATTTTCTTCACCAGATATGGCCCAGCCCAATTGGGTTTGAATTTTCCCCTTGGGTCAACCGGTAGTAAAGCTCGAACAGATTTTAGGACTAGATCGCTCTCTTTGATGTTCCTGGGCCTAACCCTTTTGTTAAAAGCCCGTTGGATCCTTTTCTGATATATCTGAATATTATTCAGAGTCCGGGATCGTCGTTCGTCTAAGAGGATTAGTGAGTCATATCGGGCTTGGACCCAATCTGCTTCAGGTACCTGGCTCTCGAGCAGGATCCTAAGGGATGGTACTTCCAGTTCGACTGGCTGGACTGCTTCCATTCCATATGTCAGATAGTATGGAGTTGCTCCGGTTGCAGTTCGAATTGATGTCCGATATCCCCATAAGGCAAAGGGTATCTTGTCGGGCCAGTCCCGGTAATTCTCAGCCATCTTTTTAAGAATGGTGACAATTGTTTTATTGGCCGCCTCCACCGCTCCATTTGTTTGAGGACGGTAAGGTGATGACGTATGCCTTTGGATCTTGTACTTTTCCAGCAAAGTGGCAGTTTCAGCTTGGAAATGGGTTCCGTGATCGCTGATGAACTCGTGCGGAATCCCGTATCAACATATAATCTTGTTTTGGATGAACTTAGCCACATGTTTGGCATTCAAGATCCGGTATGACTCGGCTTCAATCCATTTAGTGAAATAGTCAATAGCCACTAGGATGAAGCAGTGACCTCCCGTCCCGGAAGGGTTCACTTTCCCGATTATATCAATTCCCCATGTTGAGAACGGCCATGGTGATGTCATTGTATATAATAGGGATGAAGGCATATGCTGAACATTGGCAAAAATCTGATAGTTATGGCAGTGTTTGACATATAACTGACAGTCAGTTTCCATGCTATTCCAGTAATAACCGAGTCTTGCGATTTTCCGGGCCAACATATGAGCGTTCATATGCGGACCGTTTTCACCATCATGTACCTCGGCCATGACTCTTTCGGCTCGAGTTTTGTCAATGCATAGAAGTAAAGCCCGTGTGCTGTCTTCTTATATAACTGTCCATCGTCCGTGCGGATGAACTGGGTTGCCCATCTTCGTAGAGCTTTCTTGGCCCGGTTTTCAGCTCCCGGAGGATATTCCCCTGACGTTAAGTAGGTTAGAATAGCCTGATACCAAGGTTCTGGATCAGTTATTTCAATATCTGAGATAGTGTGGATGTATGCGGGCTCGGACCGCCTTTCGACGCAAATGGGCATGCTGGTTAGATGTGCTGGGATATTCAGTAAAGATGCTAATTTTGAGAGAGCATCTGCAAACTGGTTTTCTTCCCGAGGCAGATAAATGTACTTCACTTTTTGGAATTGTTTTTCGAGAACCCTTACTCGTGCTTGGTAAGCCACGAGATTCGTGTTTCGAGTCTTCCATTTTTGTAGGGTTTGATTTATGACTAAAGATGAGTCACCGTGGACCCGGAGGTTTGTTACTCCTAAATCGGCGGCGGCTTGCAACCCGTGAATGCATGCTTCGTATTCGGCTGCGTTGTTAGTCACGTCAAAATCTAGCTTGATGGATAATGGGGTGTGTTCCCCTTGTGGTGAGATTAGCAAGATCCCGACACCAAATCCTCGGAAGTTGGATGCTCCGTCGAAATACAGATCCCATGTGTCGACGTCGGTATGGAATATGTCTTCATCTGGGAAGGCCCAAGTATCGGTGTGTTCTTCCTCAGATACCGGACTATCGGCGAGGAATTCTGCTACTACCCGACCCTTGATGGCTTTTAAAGGTACGAATTTGAGGTCGAACTCAGCTAGCATTAAAGTCCATCTGGATATGCGGCCGTTAAGGATGGGCTTCTCGAATAGATACTTGATTGGATCCATTTTGGATAGCACATGTACCTCGTGACTAAGCATGTAGTGTCGGAGCTTTTTAGTGGCCCATACTAAAGCTAGACACGTCTTCTCGAGCATGGTGTACTTGCATTCGTATTCCAAGAACTTTTTACTGATGTAGTAAATAGCTCGTTCTTCGGAATCGACCGTTTGGGCTAGCATAGCGCCCATGGCCGTCTCGGTTGTTGTCAAGTATAGCGACAGAGGCAAACCATGCTGAGGTGGCATTAACACCGGTGGAGAGGATAGAATCTCCTTGATCTTGTCGAAAGCCATTTGACATTTGTCGTCCCATAGTGTTCGTTCTCCTATCTTCAGTTTCTTGAAAATGGGTTCACATACCATGGTTAGCTTCGAAATAAACCGGCTTATATATTGGACTTTCCCGAGAAACCCCCTTATCTCCTTTTCGGTTTTAGGCAGTTGCATCTCGGTTATGGCCTTGATCTTTGCTGGGTCAACTTCGATGCCACGTTGGCTGACAATGTGGCCCAGTAGCTTGCCCGACGTTACCCCGAAACTGCATTTTTGAGGGTTTAACCTCATGTTGTACTTGCGTAGTCGGGTGAAGAACTTTCTTAGGGCTGCAATGTGCCCGTTTCGGTCCTTTGACTTGACAATCATGTCGTCGACGTAGACCTCTACCTCCTTATGCATCATGTCATGCAATAAAGTGGTGGCGGTCCGTTGATAAGTGGCACCAGCGTTAATAAGCCCAAATGGCATCACGGTATAGCAGTAAGTCCCCCAAGGTGTGATGAAGGTGGTCTTACTCATGTCTTCCTCCGCCATTTTGATCTGATTATATCCGGCATACCCGTCCATGAATGATAGAAGGGCATGGTCAGCCGTATTATCCACCAGTATGTCGATGTGTGGCAACGGAAAATCGTCTTTTGGGCTGGCCTTATTAAGGTCCCGAAAATCTACACATACTCGGACTTTGCCATCCTTTTTGGGTACTGGTACTATGTTTGCAACCCAGTCTGGATATTCAGACACTTGAATAAAGCCTGCTTTGAATTGTTTATCGACTTCTTCCTTGACTTTGAGAGACCATTCGGGCCTCATTCTTCGGAGTTTTTGTTTTACCGGCTTGTACCCGTCTTTGATGGGTATTCGGTGTTCAGTTATCTCCCGGTCTATTCCCGGCATGTCCTTGTAGGACCATGCGAAGACGTCTTTGAATTCCTGGAGGAGATCCGTGAATTATTGTTTCTCCTCGAGATCTAAAGATAAGCCTAACTTAAGCATCTGAGGTTCTAAAGGGGTTCCTACGTTGATGGAATCGGTTTCTTCGATTACCGGATCTCGGGATTCCCTTTGCTCAAGTTGCTCGATTAGATGCGGAGGCAATGGTACCTGTTCGTCGGGTTTCTCAATGTCATTGCAAGTAAGATTTTTGAAAACATTTTGAAAATAAGCAAAGTCGTAAGCGAAACGGTTATCGTTATTATTGATAGTAAATTTTGAAAAGAGCTCGAAGAGAGCTGCCATCTGATCGTTGGTCAGAGGCGGGATAGGGAGAGCCCTCGAGACAGACTCCGGGGCTCTCGATGGTGTGGCTAAAGAAGGGAGAGGGGTTACAGACTTGATCCTAGTACTGGACCCTCTAGACTTCGACTCAGACTCCGACTCTGACTCAGACTCGGACTCAGATTCAGATTCGATAGCATGCATATCTCCTTCACCAGTAGTTAGCTTGTAGACTCGACCCTGACTGTCGGTCCATTTAGTTGTCTTCCTCCAAGATCTCTTCCTAGTGTTGGCACCAACTTCAGAGATCAGCTTGGTTGGATCAAACCTGCTGCTGCGGAGAATCAAGCTGACTAACTCCTGTTTAGGGGTCGGGACGACCTTGTCTTCCCCGAAGAGTAGTCCTAGGATGGGCTCAGTATTGTTTGTGCCCTCCTTTGATTCGGCCTGGATAAGGGCGAAGATGTCATCTGGGATGAAATTGCATTTCCGAGCCAGTTTGGTCCCGGGATATGAGATGGTGGGCTGATGGAGGCCCGTTTGAATAGCTCCGAACACTGGGGTGACGAACGTGACCGCCTTGGTTTGGTCCGTGTATCCGGATTCCATGGTGTAGCCTAGACCGAGGCGAGATTGTTCGTTGTTCAAGGTTTCGATAATTTTCCCGGGTGGAAGATAGGGCCTTGATGTGATATCCGGCAGACAACCCAGATTCTGTAGCATCGTATCGATGCTAATAGTGAAGTATGGCCGGAAAAGGTATTCTTCCTCGATCATTCCCACGAAGTTGAATCCTCGTGGGTCGGCTGAGCCTGCCGTGTTGCAGCTTGACACGGTTATGGGAGTAGCTTCGAGAGTGACGATCCCATCTTGTAAAGGTAGCTTGACCTTCCTGTGAAAAGTGGAAGACACCGCTTTGACCGCGTGAATCCACGGTCTTCCAAGTAGCAGATTGAAAGATGAAGTAACATCGATCACTTGGAATTCTAACTCCTTCTCGATCGGGCCCGTTATAATTGTTAGCTTAACGGCCCCAGCAACTGATTTTGGGCTCCCATCAAAAGCCTGGATAGTCTTTGCAGTTGGAAGGTAGTCAGCCTCGGTAATGCCGAGGGCCTTGGCTGTCCTTAAAGGAAGGACGTTTACAGCGGACCCGTCATCAATCAGGGTCATCGGGAGATACTTGTTTCGGCAGATCACCGTGATATATAGGGCCAAGTTATGGGTGGTCCCGAATGGTGGCAGGTCGGACTCGGAGAAAGTGATAAGTGGGCCCTCTCCTTTGGACTTGTCCTTGAGGTATGGCAAGATCGTGGCTACCATCTCGGTGGGGGTAACCGATGAGTCGACCTTGATTTCATCAAGGGCCCTAGTAAGTGCCGCTCGATGCTCCTGAGAACTAACCAAAAGCTGCCATATAGTAATGTCAGTTCGGACCCTCTTTAGTTGTCTGACTAGGGTCGTGTCAGCGTTTGGTTCTTCGGGAGTGAGTTCCGTCTTGGAAGGTTCAGTGACGGTTTCCGGAGTAGTGAGACTGGCCGTGATGGTGTGTGAACCGGCCAGAGCTCTGGCTTTGGCTTTCCGGATTTCTTCGATGGTGACGGGGACAGCTTCCCCCTTAGCCAAGTAAACATCATCTTCATCGTCATTCCATATCCCCTTGATTTGGGAAATGAAAGGGGAAATGAGATGAGTGCAGTCAACTACCTCTCCAGTAAAAATGGTGTGAGTAGCAAGAGGATTGTTTTTGTTACTTGGCTTGTCACTGGGTAGTGGTATCTTGCCACTTTCGATCAGATCTTGGATAAGATGCTTCAATTTCCAGCATTTCTCCGTGTCATGCCCGTTGCCTTGGTGATAATGACAATAGGCCTGAATGTTGTAGCTTTTGGATCGCTTTTCCACGGGAACTTCCGGAATTGGGCCTATCGGTTGGATTAGGCCTTTTGAAGACAGCCTTTGTAAGGCATCAGCATAGGTTGTCCCTATGTCGGTGAATACCCGATTTGGAGTATTCTTTTTGGTCGAGGTGTCCAGTGAGTTAACCTCGTCGAAGATGCTTCGGGCCGCCGTTGTGGTGGCGGGCTTGCTGGAGGATGAACTGGCTCCTTGATACCCCTTGGTAGAGGCCTTAGTAAAGTTCTCTAGCCTTAGATCATCTTCGATTCTAGTACCCATTTCGGTCAAAGTGGCGAAGTCGGGTATGATGGCATACCTGAGATGGACTCGGTAAGCGGGGAGGAGGTTTTTGACAAAGGCCTCCACTAGCACTTTTTCGGTGGGTTTGTCCACCAGCTTAACACTTTCGGTCCTCCACCTTTGAAGGTATTTGGTGAAACCCTCCTTAGGTTCTTGGGCCATAACTTCCAAAGTACGCATGGTAGTCTGGATTTCAGCATTATCCGCGTAGTTTCGCGCGAATTCCATTGCAACATCGTCCCAAGTTTTTTGGGTGTTTCTGAGGAAGCAAAGAGATGCTTGAACATGGTCGATTTGACCCCCTTAACAGCCATAAAGTCCTTGAAAGCCCGAATGTGAAGTACCGGGTCTTCAGTCCCATCGAACATTGGCAAGCCCGTCAAGTTGAGGTTAGCGGGCAGTTCATCAGTTAAGGGTGAATAGGTACGGGCATTTTCCGTGAGAATGGTGTTTCTGGTGGTCGAGTGGACTTGTTCTTGCAGTTTTTGGACCGCGCCGGCCAGTGCGGCCAGAGGTCCGTCATCTTCGATCGAAGCATTGGGGGTTCCCTGTTCCACAGCACTAACCCGAGTGATGATGGCAATTTGGTCCTCCCGCATTTTCCTCAATTGGTCCTGGATTTGAGCCAACGAGGTGGTCAAGTCGTCTATGGCTTGTTGCGTCATGGCTAGAGTGAAGGGTGGCCTGTCTGTAAGAGCACCGCGTAATTAGCAACTTAACCCGAATCCTAGGAAAAGTACATCCCGAGCAAGGGAAAAGGAAGAAGACTAAAACGGTAATGACTCGGAAAAGACACCTAAACGGGCGACTTGTGAAAAAGTGGGCCTTCCTCAGGATCCAACGCTGTGGGTTGGGCCCTGTCCGGAGGAAGGTTCACGTGAGACATTCCCAGACTTTTAGACTCGATTGTGTAAGTGGGCCAACCTTTGTAAGAGTATGTCCTACGTAGGTGGGCCTTGCCTTAGTAAAATAAGGCGGACTAGGATAGGGGGGGAAATCCGTGATGTAAGATCGACGGAGTTTCGACGCTAGAGACTTCAACGGCTTATGACACGACCCGACACTGCTAAATACGGGAAGTCCTAAGAAGAGGAAGTTTTAAAATATGATTTTGAAAGCCCGAGTAAAAATCGGGGAGAAAAATCCGGCCCTTTTTCGAAAAAGAAAAAAGAAGTGGGCCGAATGACGGGTTTTGAAAGTTTCGAAAATATTTTCGAGTTTTGAAATGGGCATAATACCGGCTAGAAAAAGGCTATTTTGAGTAAAATCATAAGTCCTAAGTTCGGTATATGTCCGGGGTTTTGAAATTGGATATTTTGAAAAGGATGCAAATTTTGAAAAAAATGACGGTTTTTGAAAAAGATGTGTATCAAGTAGCACGTAGTCATGGAAACAGTATAATGACGCCATGTATGCTCTTAAGCTAAGTCTCGGTCAGTCTATAAGGGTCTATACCAGTGTACATAGCCTATCGAGAATCGGGGCGGACTCCCTAACTCGAGTTGAGATTAGGACATGCCGTAAAATCCATATGAATCGGCTAATGGACACCTTTGACATAACCAATTTGGACTATATCAATGGTATAGTGGGACGTCGGTCGCCAGTACTGGCCCGGGAAAAATGGGGTTATGCATGAACCGTAAAACTAAAGCGCGTATTGTATTAGTCAAACGAATTCTATTCGAGTCTCACCCTGAAGGACACCGAAGGTTATTAACGCATCAGTAAGTCCCCAGCGGAGTCGCCAAATTGTGGACATGACATAGGTCCACTCCGACGCGGCCACGCGCGGGTTTGGGGAGGCGAATGAATCTCCATATGAGATGATCAAATTGAAATTTAAATCGAAGTTGGAGTCGCCACCGAATTTTATGGTTATTCGGAACCGTTCGAGCCCACTCTATGTCGTAGTGGGCCGTGTACAAAATACGGCCCATTTCCGATGTGAGAGTTTATTGGGCTCGTCCCTTTGCAGTTCGATACAGATGCCGACTTGAGCGGTTAATCATATATTGAATGACTCTCGTTGCCAATGGTTTCGGACATCCGAAAACCACGGTTCTGAGTAAGGGGTGAGGGTACGTGTTGGGAAGTTCACTAAGAACACCCAACCCCGCCCGCAGATTAGCGGCCTCTACTAGGATATCGAATGATGTTTTAATACGCGCGTTAGTTGAACGATGAATGATATGCAAACATTGTTTTCCTAAGCATGTGAGGAATTGAACGGGTTGCTAAGTCGTTTAATGCATGAAAAATTAACGTCAAAGTTGAATTTAACATGTGAGATTCGTTTTAGTATAATAAAACAAATGATGAGAAAGAATGAATTTGCTACAAGACGAACAAACGAGTTAGTATCGATTTGTAAAATAATATAGCAAGAAATAAATATGCGAGATCGAGAAAATATCGAAATCTGAAAAATATTACCGAAAAGACGTTGTTTTGTATAAAAAACGATGTTCGAAAAATAATAAAAAAGAACGAGAAAGGACGCGGCAGAGCAGCCGGTCGCGCGGCTCGCCCGGGATGCCGGCGAGTCGCGTGGCAGCCTGTTTCGACGTCGGTTTTCGAAAACTCGATGCTTTTATTAAATCGCGTACAAATATTGCATAATTTGTACTCGACTTAATATTTTCGATATTCGTTATATTCGATAGTTGACTACGAAATCAATATCAAATACTCGAAATAGTTTTGGAAAAGATGTAAATTTTAGAAATCGTTTCGTAGAATAAATAATAAAACGAACGAAAAAGTTAAAAAAACGGTCCGGGTTTCAGGCCCATGCGCGAGCCGCCTGGGCGTGGCGCGACTCGCGTGCGGGTCTGTCCGGCTTTTTGTTCTTTGTTCGAAGTTGCTAAATTTGATGAATCGCGTACAAAATATGAATTAATTTGTATTCGACTCATGTTTTCGATATTCGTCGTATCCGATATTCGATTATGAAATCGATATCGGATATTCGGAATAAATTAAAAAAGGTTTTGTAAAATTGTTTGAAAAGAAATTTGAATGAAGAAAAGATGTAACGATTTTTAGTATCGTTGAGATCTTAATATAATTCTTTTCGATACAATATTCGATTATAGAAAATCGATATCATATTTTTAAGAATGTTCGTTATGAAAATAGTTTTTCGTTAATATCGATATTAGAAATAAAATAAAAAGGACACTTGACCCGTAAAAGAAAAAAAAACGACGAGGAGGAGAAGAGAAAAAAAGGAGAAATCGGGTTTGATGCACCCTCAACCTACATGCTTTTGTTAACTCGGATCGGGGCTCGTCGGAATGTGGCTAGGCACGGGAGCGTCGAGTGACGTCGGTCGGACTAAGGTGGCTCGGTTTAGAGGTGACGGGTGAAGGGTGTCGGGTATCGGGACCGGTTTCCTTCGGGTTTTGGATGCACTATCGGTTTCTCGATGCTGAAGAATTATGTTTTTCAGGAATTATGTATGTTGGGGATCGTATGAATTAATTGTGTGTGATGATTGTATGAGAAAAACATGTCTTTTGTGTCGTATGCAAGGGGCTATTTATAGGGAGTTCCCGACCTTGACTTTGGAGAGATGTGTTTGAGTTAGAATTACCGCTTGGGTAAGAAGCTGAGAAGAACGAGAATTCCGTTTTCTTGTGAAGGAAGAAAAGGAAACCCGGCTGGTTTGTGCTGCTCGGCCGAGTATTTGCACTCGGTCGGGTGTTTGAATCGGTTTTCGGATAGGATTCCTACTTGAGATCGAATTCCACCTTAAACGGACTTGTTTAATATTTGATGTGGCTGATTTTTGTGGAGTTGGAGTCCGATCAAGACACGTGAGACATCACGGTCGGTCCACAAGTCTCGGGAAATATCTTTGACCGGGTTTTGACTCGGTCGCTAAAAGACGGTTTTACCCCTGGTGTCGGATTCGACCCAAATTAGTGTTATTTGACTCGAAACGACCCACTGGACCTGAATTTGAGGTTGGTTTTGTGAGATTTGTACTCCTTAAAAAGCCCAAGCTAATATCCATGATTTCGAGCCCATTTCCAAGTACGTTAAAGCATGTTTGCGTCCGATCATCATCGGGTGTTTTTTGGAAACTACTATAGACACCTGACAGCAAAATGTGGGTGTCTACAATATGTTGTTTTGAAAATGTTTTTAAAAAAAATAAGTAGTAAAAAGTTGGTGAAAAATAATACGGAGTATTGAAAAAACAAGGTAAATCGATATAATAAAGAAAGCATGTTAAAAAAAATTGATTCCTAATTGTAACCGAACGACCACAAAGGAACAAGGGATAATGTCATTCATAGACTGAACTAAACAACAAGTTAAATTGAGAGCAATCACTTTCCTTTCCCCTTCTTTCCCTTTCCTAATCTCATTCCCTTTCCCCACTGCGAACCAAACGCCCCATAAGGTAATTAAAGAACTAAGGAACTAAACTACTTGGGAAATAAATAACAAACTAATTAGAAAATAAACTAGATTTCTAACTTTAATATCTCCAGTTTTATGGAAACCTTTATTCAATTAATATCTTAATAATAATAATAACAATAATAATAATTACCCGTAATTAATTGACTCCGAGCTAGATGTTTTCAGATCATATTTGGCGACCGAGATCGATCGCCCGCTTTCCAAAAATGAGACCAACCGGGTCGACCACAAGCTGACGATCGATCTTGGTTGCCATTTCCAATTGGCGACTAATGTCGGACGCTAGGCCAGTAGCGGTCGCTCGCCTTCTTATTTTTTGTAGTGATGGAGGCCCAATCTCCGGCGAGAGGTAGGGAGACACGGGTATGGGTAGGGAGGCTCGTTTGTCACCCAATCAAATGATATGTGAATATTCAAAGAAGGGTCTTTGTATTCAATATGATTTTTTTTGCAAGCTAGGAGAGAAAATTAGAGGTGCCTAAGACCCATATGAGCTAGCATATGTGCCTTAGTATTACAGTCTCTAGAAACAAAAGATAAAGATAAACAATGAAAAGAGGGGAAGAGGTGAGATAAGTTGTTAAGGATCCTGTAAACAGACGGCTTGGGAGGAGTCACATCTCCCAACATTATAACCAGCTGCTGACAGTCAGAATGAAAAGCAACGTGAAGAAATCGCATCTCAAGGGCCCATTTAACAGCAGCAAGGAGAGCTAAGGCTTCCGCTTGGAATGGAGAGGCTGCCCGAATCTTAGCGAACTTTTGACCCAGGTTGAGCCACTCCGAGGAGTAGGCAGTCCAACCCGCACTGGACTGAGAGTGATTCCTCCAAGCAGCGTCCACATGAATTTGAACCTGTGTGCATTCATCCAACGTCCCAATAGTAGAAAAATGCTTACCATTCTTGATATTCCAGCTTAGGGGGGATTCAGAGCACCGATCATGGGGATTAGGGGGATCAACAATATCATCCTTCTTGGGTGTAAACAGATGGCTCTGTGATTGGATAAACTTTAAAGCTAGTCTTGCGCAAGGGCGACAACCATTGAATTTAGAATTATTTCGAGAAATCCATATAGTCCATAGGACACTCAAAAAATTTGTCACGCCATGCAGCCCATGATCCCGAGAGAGGAGGTAATTAATCCAATCAACAAGCCATATCTTAAAATCAATGTTTGAGTTTACCCAAGCCCGAATACCCAGATCACATCCAAGCCATCCTTCAAAATTGTTGAGTTACAATTTTACGTTTTAATTTATTGACGCATTTTGGTTACTAATTTTGCCTATTCGATCGAGTGTTGAATACCAGCCTCATTGACTATTATATAGGTCTATTCTAGGCAAATATCTCATTGTTTCATGTGAGTGAGTACTTCTGGTTCATTTACAAACGACACAACAAATACCACTACAAAAAAACCGTTTCCACGAAAATTCATATCAGTGATAGAGATGGATCAGCTGCAAGTGTGTAACCAGTTACACTTCTTAAAAGATCAGCTGCACAGCCTGCACTTATGAATGGTCTAGTTACACTTTTACAAAAGTGTAATTAGGGTAGTAATAAGTGTATCAGGGTACTTAATAAGTCGATAGAGCTTTTTAGTAGGGTACGCACTGTAATTGATAAAATACTGAAAAGTCATTTATATATAAATAGGCATCTGTCATCCATATAAAACCAGCCTCAAACCAGTCTTCGACATCAAGAAACAAGAATTGAACAACGATTACAAAATAACGTTCATACGGGCTCGAGCCCACAATTTACATACACACTGAGAGACGCACACAGAATAACATTCCACACATTGACACGCTACATTCAGCTGACGAGTTGCACTTAAGTATTCAGCTTAAAGATGTCCAATTAATCACAAAAGGCATGAATTTTCCACCTTCCCCGCAGTTAATGAGATGATACAGTCACCTTCGCCATTCTTGGGTTGTCGGCTTTCCTGACAAAGCTAATACCAAATTCTTGTTACAAAACAAACACAGTATATAGCTCACAGACGTACTGCTATAATTTTCTAATCATATACTCCGTAGCAGTTTAAAGGACAACAGAGACTCATGAATCTCATTTTCGAACTGGGGTAATTCCATTTGGTGGATAATAATGACAAACATCATCGTCACCCAAATTCCCTGAGGCTCGTTTTATGACGAGATAAGGGGGATAAATGTATGCACTATGCAGCCGTACCCCCATGTCAAAAACATAGAGAGGATGCTTACGGAATAACCTCTGATGAAACTTGTATTAACCAACTGCTACTTCACAACCAGTTAATGAGTCGTTTTGAAACAAAACGGATAGATGTACCATCTTAACCAGAACCTTAAAGTTATGGTTGAGGCCCAACAAATATATTTACATGTTACTACGCCCCATCACTCGAATGCCCATAGGGCTTGAAGAGTGTTATTGCTCCTATCCCGTAAACAGTGGCAATGAATCATACACAACTGACGAGACTATTAAATCAAGAAGCACACAATAAGTAAAGAGCTTACCATTTGCATCACTAGAAGACAGCAAAGATTTATCACTTCTATTTCCCCCTTTTCCGCTGCCTTGAAGTATTTTCGGTGTCCTTGGCGAACCAGAGCCAACTTTTCCATTAGCTGGAGAAGGTAACGAATGACGACGCAGGACATTGTTCTTCTCACCTGAATCTTGGCCAAGTCTAGGGGAACCTTCTCCTCTCAACTTTGCTTTCGCAGATTGAGTTGCTTGCATATAGCTTGGAAGCTTCTTAGTATTCTGCAAACCATCATCTACATGATCTTGCTTTGCAGGTAAGGAAGCTCTTCGAGTAGATTTCTGGTTCTCACTTGGCATCGATTCTACTGCCCTCTTTAACTCACCATTCGGCACAGGAGCATTTTCATCTTTCTCATTGCCATCAAAAGACTCTGATTTGACCTTGGTAATCTCCTCATTAAAAATCTCCATTGACTGGTGAGTTTCTTTTGGACCCTCGTCGATTTCCTGCTCATTTTCTTCGGGAACAGATATGACCTCTTCCTTTAAATTAAAAACAGTTTCTTCCTTCATACTCTCCCCTAGTTTCACTTTTACCTCATCGGGACTTGGACCATCCTGAACACTCGATGTAATTGCTTTCACTTGGCTATAAGGAGGCTGTTCATTTTCTTTAGGAGCAGATGTAATCTCTTCCTTCAAACCAAAAGCAGTTTCTTCCTTTATACTCTCAACTGGTTTTACTTTCACCTCAGAACTTGGATCCTCTATAACGCTCAAGGTAATTGCTGTCGCTTGGCTAAGGGGAGGCCCTTCATTTATTTCTGCTGGAGTAGAGCTTTCAGTTACAGGATCCTGAACCTTTCTCAGACTACGTTTGACCTTCTCAAGCTCACTCTGTGGATTTTCTTGGACTGGATCTGCTGGATGGCTAGATATTTTCTTTGGATTGCGCCGTGGTTTCTCCAATTCAGAGGATAACTGGGCTGACGTGTTATTCAAAAGGGATGCAACTTTTCGAACACTACGTTTTGGCTTGACTATTTCACCTTCGACCGCTTGTGAGTTTCCGTACCTTTTCTGGACTTTCGTATTAGTGGCTTTCTTCGGTGGAGATACTGGTTTCCATGGACAGGATGCAGACCATCTTTCCAGCCAAGTTTGGATAGAATTTGAATCTGTTTCATCATATTGGACTCGAAGAGGCATCCCTTCAGGTGATGGAGCTAAAAGCTATTGGGTTAATAAGAGGTCAGTAAGGAAATCAAATGCAACAGTTCAAAAGATAATGTACAGAAATACTTTAAAGTTCGGAAGATAATGTCCTACAAACAAGTTGTGTCATTAAATTTCAATATAGTATCACGTTGAATGAATTAAATTCAATAGGATATATTCTAGCATCAATTTTTATACCACTCAAATATTTGATGGATTGTACAGAAATACTTTAAGTATGATGAGTGAAGTAGCAAGTGATTGACACAATTGTGAAAACAATTATCCTTATGAGTTTAGTCACCTAGAAACAACCTCAATGTAATGCACTACTTACACACATGGACATGGCTGCGTTTATCCTATTAGATGAATAGGTCTGAAGAATTGATGATGTGAATTGCACAATTTGCAATAAATGTACCCTATGCCTATATATATGAGTCCCAAGAAATAAAATTATAACCTAAAACTACTCCGTAGTGTTGATATAACAAAGAGATGCTCTGTATGAGATAAAAGAATAAGCTCATGGAAGATCCTGTGCATGGTCTTCATGGAGACTATTGCATTATTTTCTACATATAACACCCCTACCGGTGATCTTACTTTCAAATTTTTATCTGTCAGGAACAATTGCGAGTTAATTTTTTTAACAGTTGCGTGCGTGGTTCTTTTAAGAACACAAGTCCACCAAAATATTTGTGAAGTTTGTTGCAACTGCATTGGACTTATCACTCAAATTTATGTACAATAATGGAGATCAATTGGCAGTAGAATAATGTGCCAAAGGGCAAATCAGAGTGGCAGACAGCTTTTTAGTACGGAAAGGTTATTTATTAGTATGTAATTTTCTATGAGAAATAGGTCTAATTTGCAAGTTATGTCCATTGAAATTTATCTGCGCTCACTGGATATGGATATCAATGTTATGACCTCTACTGAGTACTTGCATGCTCACTCTCAGGTCGTCCAAAGCAAACAAATGATCACACAATTTTAGAAGGAATGTCTCTTAAACTTACTTTCCTTACATAGGCATTCTCAGTCAAGATTGCATTGCTATTAGACACGACATCCCCGTGCATATCCTGAAAGTAAGCAATAATAGTTGGAAAAAACAACAAAAGAAATAGTATTCAGGCATTTAGATGAAAAGTAACGAATTATAAAGCAAGTGTGTGAGACAAATTCCAGCTTAAAGTGAAGAGTAAAGACACTAACTAAAACAGTCAATGTCAATCAGAATTCGGTGTTGCTAATAGAAAATACTGCAGTTATCTTCTATGGAGTAATACATTATCTTTATGAGATCATTTAAAAGGGCCATTAAAAGAGCTTTCAGCAGAATCGACAAGATTGTAAATTTGTCATACGCGATTTGATCTGAAGAAAACGAATTTGCACAAGGGGAAGGCCTTTCTTATGCACAAAAGACTTAAAACCCATGTCCAGAATTTGGATCCCACTCATCCTGAGAGACTTATAATCAGATTGAATCATGAAATGCCGTCCCCGCGCACAAGAATCATATTAGAACATCTAAAGAAGATAGTAAAACCGAAAAAGATTACCTGAGGATTCAGAATGCAGACTCTTTGCAGTTCAATCCCTGCATCCGAACATCGAACTCTTGACCCACGTACAAGTGCTTGAAGCTTGACGATGCCTATAACACAGTACAAGGTTGCCACAGCTTGTCTTCTCACCAAGTGTCCACGAATAAGAGCCTGAAGCCTAATAATGCCTTTCAAGGCCTTGAATGCACGCCGGGCCTTCACAGAATAAATTATGAAAAATGAGTAGAAGTTAGCAGAGAGGGAATATTTTCTTTGACATAGTAATAAATTATCAGGGAATGTAATCCCCGATACATGCATATGAAACAACAAAATCAAGAAGAAAACCTGAAGAACCCCACTTTCTTACTTTAGTCAAGACAATTATCTAGCATTGTTTTAAATAGTCCTGTTATGAACTACTCCCTCCATTCATTTGGAATCACCAAGTATTTAATTTGAAATCAATTCACTACATTCTGCTAAAACGTTGGTATAAAAGCACAATGTAGTGAATCCAAGTGAAAGGAGGGAGTCCATTCACCATGAAGTAATCTTGAAAATTTCTTCAAAAAACAAACTAAGAAGACAAGTGTACAAGTAAGCTGGAAAGATATCTGAGGAGCCACTAAGTGACACAATGAGATAACTTCAGGAGTATGTTTATCAGACAGCATTACTTACCAAATAACCCCTAAAAGCAGCTTGTGTCTTTGTTGCAGCCTTTTCTTGGGCTATTCTCTCCATATTAGTTGAGGTATCTAACTCCATTATTAACTCAACATCAGCAGTTTGATCCACAGGTGCTGGTATTTCTCGATCCTGCTTGGTAGAAGCATCCCTATACACGGAACTTGAGTTCTGCTCATCTACATGAATTGCACTGAGTCCACCACCAGTCACTTCCTGACTGTTATCATCCACGGGTGCTGGTATTTCTTGATCCTGCGGAGTAGAAGATGCATTCCTATACACATTACTTGACTTCTGCTCATCTAGATGAATCACATCGAGTCCACCACTGGGCACTTCCTGACTGTTATCATCCACACTAACTTCAGGAGCCATCACACGAACACGGGCCTCTTTCCCATTCGCATGTTTCTTTCACAATGTGAAGAGAAAATAAGAACGTAAAATAAACATTGTTAAATATTTCTCATACAGCTAAGGTCTAATATCAGCCAAAACAAGCACTACATGAGTATACCCAGTTCTCTACAGATTATAGTACAATATGTTAAATATATACGGAGTAATTAGTACTGTATATAAATAGAGGCATCAATTTTCTCTTCCCCTCCAAATTCCTCAACCTCCATTTTACTAGCCAAACAAGGGAAATAAACCCTCTTTCTTTCCCTCTCCTTCCTCTCAAATCCTTCCATCCAAACATAGGCTTAGTCTCTTGGGTTTTTCCACAATAACATTACTTCAGTACCCGAAGAGCTTCCACAAATTTGGGGGGAGGGAGATGCAGCCTTACCCTTGTGTTATTAACACAAAGAGGATGTCTCTCCGGTTTTTCAAAGATAGAAAATTTCAAAGGGCTCCAATTTCCTTACACAAAATGATTATTGTGGATCCAAAGGTAGACAAGAACATGATGAGAATAGTCTGGCTCACCACATTTACTTATAACAATTGCAACTAGGCATCCTCAAAAAGGCGGGATGGTGTCTTATCAAGTTGTCCGTGTGAAAACATTGAAGAAAAAAAACACTTACTAGATTATATCATATCTAAAGACAGAATGGAGCAAGTACCTCCTTGCCCTGAGCAAAGTTAGATTTAGAAGATTTCTTCCCGAAAAGTACATTCTTGATCCACTTTCCTGGTGACTTTCCCATTGTTAAAAGGACAGAACCAGAAATCTTTAGGTAGATTCTGCATCGATATAGAAAATGGTAAATCAATATGTAATAAGCACATATAACCGAAAATGATGATACAACAGTATTCGATAAATTTGAGAACCATGAAGCTATTATCAAGATGGTATCTGAGTGCTCTAACAAAGAGCAGAAATCACGCAAAACTCCATGAGTTAGGCCATAAATTAAGTTGGTTGGTCTTTTCAATTTGAGTGAGAGTTGCAATAAGTTATACATTCATCAAGAGCATTTTACACCGACAGGGGCGCCTCAGTCACCTTATCTGAACATATGAATTGTGAAAAGGGAAGAAAAAAAGGCCATTGCACGTTCGAAAATACAGCAGCATAATCAAATTTCATTTTTGCTAGAAAAGGAACCCGCTCCAATGCTCAGCATTACAGGGCTCAAAAACTACAAATTTAGCCTATCATTCATAAAGAAGAACATCAACAATGTGCTCAATAAAGGCAAATGGGACCTCTTTCAAAAGCACCTTTTTATCTTCCAATAGCAAATGTGATTTATAAACTAACCCAGGGCAACGGAAATATTATGCAACAAAAGAAGAAGGCCCTTACTTCCCAGTCGTGGCTATGGCTAATGATTCTGCCACCCCAAACACTCTTATTTATAAACCTAGTAATTCGCCTAGGCGGTGTTTTATTCGTAGCCTCTTTTCAAGTAATACCACGAAAATCTACTCTTCAAACATGAACACATCATTGCATCTTTTCAACAAAAGCATTCCCCTCAAATCCAGTGGATCAGTTTATTATTCCATCAACAATCGTGTGGCAGTGTGCCACTCATGTATTCACATACCCTCAACAGTTTTGAGGTGCTAACTTACGTGTGTCTTTGCTCTAGAAGGGTAGGTTTTCATCACATATTAAGACCATTTTCTAGTTATTCTTTCCTAAAAACTTGCTCAGCTTTGCTCAATTATCTCACACGATATAAACTCTTACATCAGATCTGTACCGTGTATGTCCAACGAAACATGCTGTCTACTCAGCAAATAAATCTCTGATCAAAATGGAAACCCAATAATGACACAGATATTAGCAAATAACTTCCTCGCACACCGAACATGTCATATAAATTGCATCTTGATACTTAAGTGTAGACAGTTGGCGATGTAAAACAACTGAGAAATCCAAGATACCACAAAACAATTAGCCTAAATTTTCATTTCTAAAAGAACCCCCACAACCACTATGCTCATAATTTGAGGGACTCACATCAACTTTCCTCGACCAGGCCGACCCATATTTCACTGTTCATTGATTCTACCTCGCCATTACAAGGACTAACAATCACACGAGACAATGCAAACCTTAACTAAAGCTTCCATAAATTTCTTCTAAAAGGATAAGCTTACATCTAACCAAAATCAAATCAAACAACAACCCACTTTCTGGAAAAATGAAAATGACATAACCCATACCTACACAACTTTCCTAACGCTCTCATTCAAAATCTAAGCATAAAAAGCAAAGCTTTTAATAAATAAATAAGTAGCAGAAAAAAAAAACACAAATCGATGTGAAATTTAAAGTTAGCAGCATTGAAATAAGCTGAAGAGAGTCACAGATCTATAACTTACCAAGCTAATGCAGGTGCTGGAAACCCTAAATCAAGCAAAAGAAAAGATTCAAACATACTCCATTATTATGAAAGGATAATGCAACAAATAGTAAATTAAACCAAGAAAGCATAGAAGGATAAAGAGAAAGGGAATCACGAGAAAAGGTAGGTAGGTAGGTAGGTAATTCCTAAAGCTTTACTCCCTCACTCACTGAGTCACAGAGTCACACTCACTGCAACTACTACGGAAACTCCTGTAATAACGACTCAACACAGAGAGAGCAGTAATAATAATGGTACTACTACCTGTCTATTTGTATTTGGTGCACTGAACGGTTTGGGACCTGGGAACAAAACCGGCGTCATATGGTTATCTAACCAGAAAATTAAGCTTAAATCGGATATATAGATATGGAAACTATTTTTATTTATTTTTAGTGCAAATGTAAGTAGTACGGAGTATTATAATTGGAAAATGAGTTAGCGTCATCGGGTGACGTCCAAACTCAGCGTCACCTTCTCACATGCATCCTTTATTATTGGGGTCCCGCTTTTAATAGAGGGGGTATGTGAGGGGGTGACGCCGAGATTGAGCGCCACCAGTGGCTCCGTATCATCATCCTAATACAACTTATTAACCTCATATAGATGAATGTGAGAGCTTTATTTGACATTTGACATTACTTTAATAGTATTATGATCCATGTTTTTAATTATTTTGTATTACTTGTCTTTCTTTCACGGGGTAAAAACATTTTAGGTTCTTTAACTTGAAACAGAAAACACAACCATTCACAAAATCTTAATTTTAGTTTAATAATAAAAACTTACTGGCCGCCAATCAACTAAATCCTAATTTCAGTTTAAAAGAACAAAAATGAATATTTGTCACACTCAAGGTCATCTTATCCATTTTATTTCCTTCACAACAAATTTAGAGCACAATTAATATATATCTACATTAAAGCAATGTCCAAAAATGTAATGTACTTCTAGTAGGGGTCGAAGGATGGGAAGAGGAAAATGTCGTGGGTTGCGTGGAAGAAGTTGTGTGAGCCGAAATATTTGGGTGGGCTCGGATTCCGAGCTTTCAAGATGTTCAATATGGTTTTATTTGTGAAGCAGGCATGGCGACTTATCACTGATCTGGGGAGTTTTGTGGCCCGGGTTCTACGTGCGAAATATTTTAGGAATGAGTTCTTCCTACAGGCGGAGCTGGGCATAATGCGAGCTATACTTGAAAGGGGATTTGGGAGGCACGGGAGGTGATAGTGAGAGGGCACGACAACGCATTAGGGACGAGCTTGGCACGATGGTGTGGACTGATCTGTGGTTGTAGCATAGCAACTCGAGACGGGTGGTGACGCCGCGAATTCTAGGACGAGAGGGGTGGGTTGTGGCTGATTTGCAACATAATGATGGTATGTGGGATGTTAACCTCATTAGGACCCATTTCTTGCCTTTTGATCAGGAAGTTATTTTGAGCATGCGAGTGAGTGGGCGGTAGGTGGCAGATGCTTGGTGTTGGGATCTTGAGAAAAACGACATTTATACAGTTAAGTCAGCCTACGGGCTTTTATCAAGCACAGAGGCAGGTGAGCAGGGCCCGTCTGACTTTGCTCGGGAAAAATGGCTCTGGGCTAGGATTTGGAAAGAGAATGTTCTCCCCCGGATTAAGATATTTTTCTGGCAACTGTGCTCGAATGCTCTTCCTACATATGAAGGGTAATATTTCTCATCGCATGTCACAATTTGATGATACTTGTCCGATTTGCTGCTGCGAGGACGAGACTTGTCTCCATCTCATTAAGGGGTGTGGGTGGGGGTTCGGGGTTTTGGATGAATTGAGGGTGGAGATAAAGAAGGAGCACAGACATGAGCAGGTGGGAGAGTGGGTGGAAGATGTGTGGAGGGAGATGGAGGATGAGGAGCAAGGGAAGGTTATTGTAGTACCTCGAGTTTAAAGTGTATATTGGATATGATTTATGGAGCTCAGATGAGAGTATATTGGATGGTTTATGATGCTCAGATGAGTGCTTAAAGAGATTGATAGTACTACTCATATCAACAAAATGCACTTTCTTTTCTGGTTCTCCATGCAAAAGTACTCCACAGTTAAGCGTGGTTGACTAGGAGTAGTCTAAAGCCGGATGGGTGACCTCTTGGGAAGGTTCCGGAATGCGCATGAGTGAGATCCAAATGTGCTGGAAAAGACCCTTGTTGGGACCAGTATACAGCCTGTTGAGCGCCATAAGTGATACCACAGTCTACAAGTGGTGGCCAAGGTGTTACAGTTATGGTTGGGTGTTGATGTGAAAATGAGAGGATGAGTGTATGATTGATGAAAATGATGTACAAAGAGATAGACGACTAGGTTAAAGTTGCTGAGTATAAGTGTATAACAATGGGTTTGTTTTAAGAATTAGAGTACAACCCGACCCGACAGTGAACACTTGACAACATGTATTTTTTTATTTTTCAAAATAAAAACGGATATGTGGATCGAATTCGGATCTTCATAACAAGATCCAGATCCATATCCGTTTGAAGGTTGCGGATCCGTATCCGATCCGTATATGAAATTTTAGGATCCATATCCGATCCATGCGGACCGGATCTTGCAGATCTGGATCGGATCCATGATCCGTTGTCATCCCTAGTTATATTGTCGAACTAATTTATACAAAATAACTGGTAAATAGTGAAATATATATGCAAGTTTGAAAAAAGATAGTAGACTATTTTAAAGTATAATTGCATATTGTATATGAATCTTCGAGGTTTGAACATACTATATCACATACTACTAATAGAAGTACTACAGTAAATTAAAATTTCATGCTGGTTTTGATGTTCTCATCCACTATAACAACCAACACCATAAATTAAGATAAACAAACTCGCATAGTCACATCTCACTTCTCAACAAATTAAGATAAACAAATTCACATCTCACTTTTTAAACTACGGAATTCGTTTAAAACCTCACGTATTCCAACAGTCCATACTCTTCGCAAACATTTCTCACTTTAGTGGGGCACTATAATACCTTTAGTTTAAAGAGTATATTGGATATAGTTTGTGGTGCTCAGATGAGTGTATATTGGAATGATTTATGATGCTCATATGAGTGCTTAAACAGATTGATAATACTACTCATATCAACAAAATGCACTTTCTTTTCTGGTTCCCCCATGATAAAAACTTCACAGTTAATTAAACGTGCTTGACTGAGAGTAGTTTTGGAATGGGTGATCTCTTGGGAAGTTTTCCAGGATGCACATGAGTGAGGGCAAAATGCGCTAGAAAGAACATGTATTGGTTTGTAGGGTCAGTACACAGCCTGTTGAGCGCTAAACGTGACACCCGGTCCACCATGGTGCTCAGATGAGTCTTTAAAGGGATTGATATATAGTACTACTCATATCAACAAAGTGCACTTTGTTTGAGTGAGAACAAAATACGCTAGAAAGGACCAGTGTTGGTTTATGGGGCCAGTATACAGCCTGTTGAGTCAAATGGTGGTTGGGGTGTTACAGACAAATTTTTTATGGAGGCATGTTAAACAAAAGATAATGAACTTGAACTAGTTGACCTAAAAAGATGAAGACGGTTTGACTGAGAAACTGCCTTGTCGGAGCCAACAGTGATCAAGTTTCAATCTTCATTCAGCATTGGTAATAGTCGGCCTATAATACGGGATTTATTTTACACAATATCTCTGTCTTAAACACCCTACATGTAAAAAGGTAAATAAATTAGTGTAAACATTGTGCATTGTGTAAAACTAGTGTAATACCCGTGAAAATTCACGGGTTGTCGCATTTTGGTTGAATTTACTTAATTTTATTCGAAAGATAGTACATTGGTTTTTGTTTATTAATATTGATCCGACATTATATATGTCATAACATACACCCGTCTGAAGATATCATTTATATAAAGAGTACACTTATCATTTAGAAATGGAATATACATGTCTAAGCAAAATATTCAACTATACGAACACGTGGTCTAGAGAGTCACATTTTAGGATAGTGACTCTTAAGGACGTCTATTTTTTTGGACATATGATGTCATTTTCACTTTCAAATGCAGTAATTGATTCGACTATACACAAATGCTTGACTTACAGAAAATCGCAGATGTATGTGCATGTGGTTTATTTTGAAAATGTATCATGCATATTGATTAGTAGACTACTAATTGTGGTAAAATTCCATACAGAAAGAAATGAAAAGGTAAAAAAAAATTGTACTTTCATGTACTCGTACATAAAGTAATTATGTTACAGTTGACGGCTCCCCAAATCGGATCGGTCGTTTAGTGAAGGATGGGGGGTCAAACAATATTTATAGACTCGCAATAACACAGAAACTACTAGAGTAATCGTGGTAAGTCGAGGTCGGTCCACAGGGAACAGAACGTAGTATCGAGTTAAAACCAACGTGTTTGGAAACTAGAGGGGGTTCTAAGAGTCGAGTCTACGCTAGAAATGCGGTAAAAGACGAGAATTAAATAACTAGAGAAATAACAATAGAAATAACTAGAGGTGATTAATCTAGGAAAAAGGTGTTAGGGGGAAGTCGGGATTCGGAATTTGGGGTCTAAGAATCTCGGAATCGGGTTTTAGTCACAACGTTGATAAAGGGAGAATGCCACCTTTCGGTTTCTTCACCCAACCCACCTAAAAACCCGCTTTCGCGGCGAAGAAGGGTAAGTCTCTAATTAAGGTAATTTCAACCCCGAGTTTCCCCATATTGATAGAAATGAGTCAAGGTCGGTCTAGTTGGCCGGACTAAAACAATAATGACACAACAACCAAAAACAAGATAACCCAACAAGCAAGCAACCCACCAACATCCCTTAATTCAAATAACCCAAGTCCTCATCCCTAAACTCCCCAACAAGAAATCTACTCACTACTCATAATGGAAAACAATAAAACATTAACAAGGAAGAAAATAACTAAGGCATGCATACCAACTAAATCTAAAGAAAATAACAACAAAACGATAAGGAAACTACGATCTACCAATTCAACCACTAAACTATGAAAGAAATTGCAATCTAACGAAATAAACTAGAGAATAATCTAGAACAACATAAGTAAAATCTAGAGAAACTAACAACACAAAGATGATTAAAATGACAATCAATAAAACTAAAACAACATAAATGAAGATGATCTAAACAAGACAATAATGAGAGAACAAGATTAAATCTAACTAGAGATTAGAGAGTGGAAGAGAAATATACCAACTATGAAGATCTACAACAAATAAGAAGATTGCATAAATAAATGTTGAATCTTTGTGAGGAGAATAAAGAGATTTGTCACTAATCCCTTGATGAACCTCAAAAATCTTCAAATAAAACTTGAAATAATAATCTTCTACAAACTTGAATAAAGACCTAGAGAATTGTTGATGAAAACTAGGAAGATCTACTACTAAATTACTACTAGAATACTACTAGAATTATAGAGAATTACTACTAGAATACTACTAAATTGTTCTACTAAAAGGATGGTAATGTGATGGAAGATGGTGGAATTATTGAATGGATAGATAGTAATGTGGATGCCTTAGGCAACAAACTAGGTAAGCATATATATAGTAATCCCTTAATGGATCTCTTAACCTAAACCCCAAATCCAACTTTTTGCTCCATTAGTGAGACAATCACCCTTTAATCTTCATGAGGTGGAACTTCACCCTATCGTACACGGACTAATACCGCCGGGTGAAACTTCACCCGGTGAACTTCTTCCGGTTTTCCAATTTTTGAATGCTTTCGCCATCGGGCGAAATTTCACCCGGTGGGCGAAATTTTGCCCGGTCATTTCGCCCAGTGGAGAAGCTCTCGGAAAATCTTCGGAGGCAATTTTACCATCAGGCAAAACTTCGCCCGGTGGTGTTTCATCGGGTGAAATTTCACCCGGTCATTTTCTGGCCTCTTTTCTTGTCTCAATCTTCGTCGTTTGATTGGATGGCTTTGAACTTTAAGTTGTGTGCTTTGCTCTTTGGACGATGTTCTCTTCTCTTGTGCTCGTGGAAGCTCGATCGTGATTTTGGTTTCAAATCCAATCAAAATTGATAGAAAAACTACCAAAAACACGTAAAACGCAAAAGAGGGACGCTAAAGCGAGAAATACTCAAAATAAGGCGATAATCGCACTCAAGTCTCGCAAAACGAGGGAAAAACGAGTCTAAATGAGGGGAAAAACGGTCTAAATTTAGCACACAACAACAGTTTACTAATTAAGACAAACGGAACACAAAATAAAGTAATGCTCATATTACGCCGTTGAAAAAAGAATGGTGATGGTTCCGAAATACAGTTTGGTTATCATGATAATAAATGAATTGAAATTAGTGATGATATAATGTACGGAGTATTCTTTATCGAATCTACAGAATAAAACACTACTAGAATTGGTGGTTATTCCAACGGAAAAATTCCTACGGATCTTGAAAGGCGTCGGAAAGTAATAGTTCCTACAGATATTTCCTGCGGAATTTCAATCAGTCGCTCCTTTAAAGCACTCCTACAAAATTCCTACAGAGTGTGGTAGGAAACGTGTTGGGCTACAGAATATTCCGTAGGAAATTTCCTAAGTCCAAAAAAATTAGTTTCATGAATTGTTTTAACTAATGTCAATCCATAAATTAAAAATACTTTATCACTTATATACGGTTATTCTTTTTATACACTCAACAACATATTTTATCCGAAATATACTTGCCCTGTGTTTCACCGAACCCGAAATGAAATCCCCCATAAAAGTGTTGTGTCGTCAGGTATACCATTGAGTAGAATTTTCCAAATATGTCACATTATATTGCCTCTTAATAAATGATAATATGGAGTCGGTTACTCCGTATTTTTCTTTTACTTTGAGGAGATGGTACTCCGTATGTTTTACTCTTTTGAACTTTATTTACTTCATCTACATGATACACGGTATGTTTAACTCCCTACTTTTTAACTTTGTTATTCCATATGACCCCCGTACGATGTTCTTAATTACCAAGTATTGTATTCACGTGATTATAACTTTTATAGTTTTATTAACGTTAATTATTTTCTCTAGAATTTATGTAAATTTTAATTTTATTAGTTATATCTATTTATTTTTTCCCCTTGTTATTCACGTCATTATAGATTTTATAGTTTTATTATTAATGTTTGGTATAGCTGTATGTATTTTTTTCATTGTTTTTCTTTCTTGTCCATCTCCAACCGGTTACGATTAGCGATTATTCGAGTAAGGTATAGTCAATCATGAGAAATGCTCTATACTTTTTCCAATACAATGAGTTGTATACAATTTTAATTTATCCATGTTTATTTTTTTTAAAAATGTATACTATATGTGGAATGGAGGACGTGTAAATCAATTAAAATGGATTTCACTAAAACAAAATCACGAACTACACTAAATATCGACAAATCACCTTCATTCAACATGAACATATAATATCGACAAATATTCAAGACACATATATTAATCAGTCTTTTATATTTAATACGGAGTACATTAGCTTGTTAACACCAGTTGGAAGTAAAATCGGTGTCAAAGGGCTTTCTTTATAAATTTCTAACTAAAACCAACTGTAGTATGGAGTTATGTACTCGCATATGATACTACACCCTATCGGGCTATCCCCAATCACAAATTTGTGACGGAGATATCCGTATCTGTCACAAATGTATGACGGGTCAAATAGATACTCTGTACCAAGTAGATGGGATAAGACAAAAGTAAAGTTGGTGGGACTCAGGTAAATATTTATCATTATCTCCTCAAGTGACACTATTTGACCCGTTTTAAACTTACGACGGATATATCTGTCGCAAGAGAGACCAACTGATCCCTAATCACAAATTTACCAATTAAACCAACACTCCAAACTCCCAGCAATATACTCCGTATAATATTTCCTCGTCCCCCATCCCCAAAAACGGACGACCTTCTTGCATCATATCCCAAAACCTCCGCCATCACTACCATCGCTACATTTGTTCGCCAAATTTGTCGCGTTCAACCGTCGAAACTGCGTTATTCAATGACTAACCTCGCGAAATTCGTCTTTCAGTGACTTCTGCCTTCTGCGTCTATTCACACGGAATTCATCTTTCACTGTAAGTTTTTCAATCTAACTTTGTAATTCGCCGTTAACTTTAATTGTTCTGGGTTTAGTTCGCCGGGTTTAGGGTTAAGGGTTTAGTTCCCCAAATTTGACTTACTCATATTGCACAACCTGAAATTATGGGTTGTTTCATTTAGGGTTTAAGGTCTGAATATCTAGGTCTGAATCTCCTGGGCCGAGCTGTGGCGGAAGAAGACGGATTTCTTGTGGACTGGACTTGAGGGGTAGTTTAGGGAATTGTTCAAGAAAGAGTCAAAGCGATTGAGGGAGACACTGACTGGGTGAAACAAGAGAAACCGACGAGGTTGAGGTTCGGTGATTAAAATCAACGGAATCAGGCATATCTGAACAAGAAATAGGTCTTTGGCGGATAGGTTGAGGTTAGGGGGCATGAGTAAAGATGAGCTCTCATATAAAGAGAATTTTATAGTAAGGTCTTACGAAGTTGGAATTAATAAGACTCCAACTGTTGAAACCATTGTTAATCTTTTACAGGTACACAAGAGACTAATTACCAAAAAATAATGGAGCTAGGAGCTAGGCATCTAATATATATCACAAATGAAATCATCTATATATTTGTAAGTGTCGTAGGAAGTTGGTTGCAACCATGTTCAAGTAGTTGGATTCTCAACGGATGGGTTTGCAACAACTAACACTCACGATGAAAAAGCTTCACATGATATGGGTGACAGCACGAGTGCATATGGAGATTTATAGATATCCTGCTTGTTTTGTTCCTTCTTTTACCCAACCTCCCTTGCTTTGCTTTTGTTTCTCTTCGAAATTTGTCATTTTTTCAATGTAGTCTATAATAAAGTAAGTCAGCATTTTAATTAAACAGGGGTGATGTGGTGGAGATAGAGACATGGTGTCAACCAGAAGGTAAAATTGAGATAAGACGCGATTTCATAATCCTCAAGGACATATGTGTTATTATTTTCATGTTTAATGATAGTTTTCGGGATTTTAATCATTCTAAGATAACATAAATGATGGTCGTTGCAAATTTTGAGGAATTCGTTTAATTGCATGTTTGATTTAGGTCATATATACTTTAAGTATTAGAGTATAGAAAGTCTACACTTTGAGGAGTTGTATCTATAAATTTTCGTTTCTTCATGTGTAATGCCTAATTGATAGCTAATCATTTAGGTTGTTACGTCTAAAAAAGTTTGGAAACACTTAGTGCCTTAGTAGAATAACTTACTCTACTAAGTTATCTTCACACAACTAAATCCATCTCAAATATTTAACGAGTCTGTCTATTGTGCAGAAACTCAAGAATTTACTTTGATTAGTTTGATAAATCTTCAGAAATCTGAAGTCGATAGGGAAGGCATATCATTTCAGACTAAAGCCACTGTTGATATGGGGCTACATTGCGGTTTAACATTTCTGCCACTGTGTTCTTGAGCAATAGTTAACATATACGGAGTAAATGAGATATCAAACCTGAGTAGAGTATAAGTATCGCATATATACGCTGCAATATACATTGTTTTTTTTTAACTCGCAAAGTGTCCGTATTCCAGCTTTTATTATTTTTTAATTTAATATTCCATTCGATTATTAACCAGTCATTCTATAAATTCTGGACTAAATCCGCATATTTCAAGCACTAACAATCTGTAATGCTACTATAATTTTTTATAGGTATATGGACATGGCTGAAACCTTATGCCAAAAGCGCCCGCTAAAAGCATTTTTTAAAAGTATTTCATATCAAGTTTCATCTTCTTTCTTAAGTTTTTTGGCCACATTTCTGTCTCATCCATTATATGATTATATATTCTTTAATTTGAGATGTAGAAAACAAAGCCTACTCAACATAGAGTTTGAGAACTGAGAGCATTAGGCTTAACTCCTCATCAACTTGCATGCCCTTCTGCACAGGTCAGCTGCTTTGATAATCAAGATAGTATACATGAAGTGGGCTTACGTAGTGGTTTTTTAATGGAATACGTGAGTTATTGAGTAGTCTTGACTCTCTTGAGATCTTATATGCTAAAAAATACAGCTATTATTGAATTGCAGCTTTTGTTAGACAATACGAAGGAGAACTTATCATAGTTTCGTCATGTTTGGGTAAGTCGCCTAGCTTGTAAGTTCTTATGCTTCGGAGTTTTGAAGCTCCAATAATAACTTTTAGGATGCATTGTTTGACAATCGTTGTTGATTGTCTACAGTTGGGAAAATGTTCTTAACATCCCTTAAATTGTGTTTAACATCATTTATGTCATGTGTTCGTTGTCGTCGTCGGTCTTGTTAGAACTCTGGGTATGGTCCCTTTTCATCCTAATTCTCCATCTCTTGATTTGCAAGAGTGGACCAACCGTGTGACAAAATATGATAACATAACGACCTCTTTTAGTATTCAAGGGTTTAATCTTGTTGTTTTCCATTTGTTACTCCGCCATTCCAATTTATATTAACAGGCATCTCATGTTGGCAAGTTAATTTGTATGACATCGTGCTATTCTTACAACATTCATATGCTACTGCTATTCAACTCTTTTTTTTTTTGTAACTTTTTTGGTTCAAGATTGTAGGAGCCCATTTTCAGTTGCAGCTTGGCGTTCAAGATTGCTTTAAAAGTGTGTTTAGATGATCTTTATATTAAAACCAATATATAATAAAAGCTTGTTGTATATCTTGCAGATACTTGTAGCTGACTTACGAGAACCAGTTGTCATCCGATGTATCTTGAAGTATACTACTTAATTCTGTCTTTTAGTTGCACAAGACCTTCTGTATCTGGCTAAGTCTATAGTGTTTGGAAAATTGTTATTTATGAGTATTGTCGGATTATTGTGCTAGTTAATATATATATATATATATATATATATATATATATATATATATATATATATAATGTTTTTAATTAATGAATTGTGTGTGTGTGTATATATATGTATATATATTATTTATGACATAAAACAGTGAAATTATGTCTAAAATAAGGTTTTATCCTACGAAAGTTTTACAGTTTCCTACGGAAATCCGTAGCTCGAAATATTTAATAATATTCTTTTTCTCAATCAATGCCTCCTACGGAAAGATATTGTCCTACGAAATTTCCGTAGGAAATTTGAACCCTTCCGACGATGTTCCGTAGCAGTGAATTTTTTGTCAACAAATCCTCGTCACCAACCATTCCGACGGAACATTCTGTAGGAAAGTTTTTTCCTACGAAAAATGTCGAAGGAAGTTATTTATTTCCGACGAAGTATACCGACGGAATGGCTCCTACGAATTTTCCGTAGGAACGTGTTTATTCTGACGGAAATGGGCAAGTTTCCTACGAATCGGGTCCGTAGGAATGAACATTCTTTCTTGTAGTGAAATGTTGACGAATAGGCTATTGCACCATTTTTTTACATAGGAAAACATATCTCTATCTCTCTCATATACAATCCAAAATAGTATTCCTCCCTACCATTTCCTCTCACACTACGATGATGACGATGTTGGAAGCATAAACAGTAATCATAACAGGGTAAGTAAATCTTTGATCTATTCACACAACATTTAAAATTCAGTAATAATTTCAAATGCGCGGTGGCTTCATATATGCAATCGATTTGAGTTTTTTTTTTTTTTCATTTGACTGAATTTATTTTATTGCTTGCTTTGGTGAGTAGCATTAATGACAGATTATCATTATGTTTACAAAATGACCATAAAAATTCTGGAACTGATTAGACACAATACTACCCTAAATTGATATGTGATATCTTTAATTGAATGTAGTGATGTTGGAGACTTGTAAAATGTGTTGAACATGCTTCCTTTATAATTATCTGAACTATTGGCTTACTTGAATTTAAATAGATTGGTGAAGGCTGAGATATAGATAAATAACTTTCTTTATTTGATCATTTCTAAAAAACCAAAAAAATGGTTTTCGAACTCATGTACCCAGCAAAATGTGTTTTAGATAATCTTCCATTCGACATTGTTGATAACAGAGTTGCAGGGAAAAGTTTAAGAATCCTACGTGAACGGCTTATTTGTTTAGGGTATCCCGTGGAACATATTCATCCAAATGGGTCAAGATTAACAATGTTTCGATATTTACCAGGTTTGCTGTGGTGGATTTCAAAAGTGGGTATGAGAACTTGTGGACATGACATAGGTCCACCCCGGCGCGGCCGTGCGCGGGTTTGGGTAGGCGAATGAATCTCGTGGTAAGATTGATCTCGGGTCGAAATTTAAATCGAAATTAGGAGTCGCCACCGAATTTTATGGGAATTCAGACCCGTTTGAACCCACTCTACACTTAGGCGTATCGTGCACAAAGCACGACCCGCTTTTAGTGCTAGAGTTTAGGGGTTCATCCCTTTGCATTACGATACCGACGCCGAGTTATCGGGAATTGTGCATCAAATGACTCTCGTATGCCAATGGTTTCGGACATCCGGAAACCGTGGTTCTGAGTAAGGGGTGAGGGTACGTGTTGGGAAGCTCACAAAGAAAACCCAACCCCGCCCGCTCTTAGCGGCCTCTACTTAGATACCGTTCGTTTTCGTGTACGCGCGTTAATTTGACGATGAAATGTTATGCAAACAATGCCTTTTCGCTAAACATGTGAATTATGTTCAACTACGTCATTTAATGCATCTAAAATAACTTCGGAGTTATTTAGCATGCGAGATTCGTTTTGTAAAGCGGTAAATGCAAACAACGGAAATAAAATAAAATAACAATAGTTACAAGTTACGCGGGCGGAAATACAACCCGGACAAAACAAAATAACGAACTAAATCGACATAAACATAAAAGTAACGGAAACGTAAATAGACTAGATGATTATAGAATGATATGATGCATGGTTTTGAAAATATGAACACGTGATGGACTTAACACGTGATGACCGAAGTCGTAAAAAAAAGATTGGTCGAGGCTCGTTGTATGCAGAAGGCTCACGGTTTAGGCATGATAGAGGCCATTCGACCGAGTCATGGGAGGGACTCGATCGAGTGCCTCTCGAAAAAAACCTCCTGCCTCATTTTTGAGGGGTCACTCGATCGAGTGAGCCAAGGCACTCGATCGAGTGCCCTCTGTTTGAGGTGCTACTCGATTTCGAAATGGTGACGATTCCGATTTTTATTGTTTTAAATTGATAACTAGCCGAGTTGCGTGAAAATATTATATAATTTAAACCTGACTCGGTTTACGGCGATCGTGACGTATATTGTATGGCTACGAGATCGGTTATCGGTTATTTTGAAATAAACATTATAAAATCGATTTAAACTTGATTAGGATGAAGTTGAATCCTTCTGCATCACGTCATCGTTACCAATCCTTGCGGATTACGTGATGTTCGATTTCGCGTCAACGGATTTCGTACTAATCGATTGAAAGACTCTTCGAGCGCGATATTTGACTATGGAATCAATATCGTTCTTTTAGAGTACGCTTTTGAAAGATGATATCGAATGTGATTAACAACGAGTTTCCGCGATCACGTCACACCCTTGAGTGTTTGGGGCAGCGCTCCTCGAAAGGGTGCCTCCTCCGTTACTACTCGTAAAGGGATTAGAGGGATCTTAAAACGAGACTTGACTTTAAGCGCACTCGGTCCTAAAATTACTTAAATATATACATATACTCGATACTAATAACGACGATTATAAAAATATTAGACGCGATTAGTAATGTGATATAAACGAAAATAAAAGCGTTCTTTTTAGGGGTTGATTCGCTTCAAACAACCAAATATTCGGGGTGACAGGATAAGCGACCAGCAACATTGGGTGCAATACCCTCGTATTCGTGTTTCCTTATCCCGTCATCCCTTATATTCGATACGTAATAGGCGAAAATTTAATATCCTTACGATGATAAAAAATACTAGCGACGAAAACGAAAATAATAAAAAAAACGAAACGAGTAATAATAAAAAAACGAGAAGAAGAGGAGAGAAAAGAGAGAAAATGGGGTTTGATGACACCCTCAACCTACATGCTTTATTTGGCCTCGGAAACGGACTCGTAGTAACGACGTGTGCGCGGGAGTGTCGAGGATGTAGGAAGAGTTATGGTGTTTGTGTTTGTAGGGACGATTTTCTCGGTATTTTGGAGGTTTCGGTCTTGGTTTTGCTAGTGTCGGTGTAGGAGGGATGTCGAGATAGTGATATATAGGTAGCTTAGAATTGCAAAGGTGTTGTAAAGATGTGAAATGTGAAGAGCAAGGGGGGTATTTATAAGAAAAATACCCCGACCTAGGGTCACTCGATCGAGTGGCTAGCCGCACTCGATCGAGTGGTCTGAAAAAGACGCGCTGGTTGTTTTTTGGAGGGTCACTCGATCGAGTGGCCCTATGACACTCAATTGAGTGCCCTTAGACGGGTGGAAGGTTGAGATTTTTTAGGTTGATTTGATTTTGTTGACTAGTTTGTTTTGATTTGGTTGTTGACTTTGAACTTGGACATATGCGCGACTGGTTTCACTTCAGGATTCGACTTTGACTGGGTTTGACTTGGTCGCTAAAAGACGGTTTTTACTCCCGGTGTCGGTTTTGGCTCCAATTAGTCTCATTTGATTGGAAACGACCCACTGGGCCTGAAATTGAGGTCGGTTTTGAGAGATTTGTACTCCGCTAAGTGCCCACGTCAAATACTATTGATTTCGAGTTTGTATTCGAGCGTATTAAGTCACGTTTACGTCCGATCATCATCGGGTGTTTTGTTGGAAACTACTATAGACACTAGCAGGAAAAATGTGGGTGTCTATAGAGCCCCCTCTCTGACTGAGGCTTGGACAAGGCGAAAGTCAGAGTAGTTATCAGGCCAATCAAAGATTATGACCTAGCAGCCTTCCGGTCAGGTCGTTTATAGTCCGTTAGACTTGTGTGAAGGGCTCGCCAGCCAAAGGCAGAGGGTCATACCTGTCCTGACGATGATAACTCCGTAGGGAGTAAATGAGCTGCGTAGAGATTTTCTTCTGAAATCTTGGGTGTACCTGTATGCATGTAATTTTTAGGTGAAACATCGACTCACGTTGGGGAAATAAAAATTTGATTTTTGAAAATTTTTAGATTTTTTTGAAAATAGGAATGCTCGAGATGACTCGATTCCTGTGTCAGGTTCTGAAAAGAACTTTGAAGCCTTGGGTCGGACCTGCGCATACAGGGTCTGCGTGGGCTAAGAATGCATGACATGATTTCTATGCCTAAAACAGTTAAGGATGTTATCAGGGTTTTCTATTATAAATAAAGGACTCCTACTTCAACTTTCTGCATCTCAACTCAAATTCCCCTCTTTTTTTATTCAAGATCCCTTAGACTTTCAAGAAAAACCTGTTATGGGTATCGAGCAATTGACTGCAATGCTCCTGGCATGATCCCAGTACTTTCGGGATGAGGAAAAAGTTCAGCTGACCCAGATGGAAACTTCTGCTTTATTCCCGCTTCAGCATCTGAGAATCGATTCTCACTTTCTGGATGCTTGTCTGACGTTTTGGGACACTACCCATCATGTCTTTGCGTTCCCTCGAGGAGAAGTATGCCCTCTTTCTGAAGAAATTGCAGCTGTGGGCGGTTGGTGCCCTAATGCTCGTCCTGCTATTCCTCCGTTTTACCCTGATCCAAGGAGGAGGTTGAGGGATTTTCTTGGTTTGTCCCATGCTGAGACGGACCAGATGGTACGGGGAGATTCTGTTTCCATATTTGACCTGGCTGACAAATTTATGAATTCCAGGGATGTGAGAACTACTCCTACTCACAGGCGTAGGGCTTTTGCCTTTTGCATGCTGCACCGATACGTCTTTGAGGGGAAGATGGAAGCTGACTCGTGCTTGGGTCAGATTAGACTGATTGGCATAGTTGATCAGATGGAGACGGGTCACGGACCGTCAGCTGACAGGGAGCGTCTGTCTTTTGCAGGTACACGTCTCGTGTTTTTTTTTGAAGCGAAAATCCTGACGTATGCGAGTCACTCGATCGAGTAGACCCATCACTCGATTGAGTGACCTCATGAAAAAGCGCCTGCCTACTTTCAGAGGGGCTACTCGATCGAATCAGCTATGACATTCGATCGAGTGGCCTCTGAACCCAATATTTGCTTACGGAAATTTGTATTCTTTCTTATCAGATTTGGCTGTCCGAGCGTTTGTCGATCATAGAGCCTCCTGCGAGTATATCCAATTATCGCAGCAGCCAAATTAGCTCGAGGAGACGACGGATAAGCTCGAGTCATTACATAAATCGAGCTTATTGGGATGAGGAGCTAAAATTCCACGGCGGTCCCTTGATCAGGTGGACCATTGCTTGGTGGTTCCTCTCGAAATTGACAGGGTTAGCCAAGAGGGACCAGGCTCGTTACCTGGTGGTCCTGTCACTTGACTGGACTGCCCATATATACCCGTACCGCATTCTGAGGCAGTTCGGTTCGTCTTAGTGAATCCCTGAGACTGAAGCAATTATTATCGTTTCGCTCCAATTGACGGACGCTATGTGTGACACATGGTTACAATGTGGACCATGTGGACCATACCCAACCCCTGCCAATCCGCTTGGGTTTCCGAATCATATCGGAAGTGGACTTTCGAGGAGTCGGAGGAGGCCCGTAAGGCCTTAAAGGTCGATGAGGTCGACTTGGTTCGCCGGGAGACGGCGAAAGACGACAAGGGTTTCTTTGACGAAGGAGAGACTCCTGCTACCCTTGTCCGATTGGAGTCGGGTCTTAAGTCACAAACTAAGACTCGAGCTAAAGAGGCCGATGCTAGCGGCGTGCGAGGCAACTGAGCCACCAGACAGACTTGGAGAGAAGGCTCGGGCCAAGACTGGCGGCCCGAGACCGACTGGGCCCGCGTAATCGGTTGCCGAAATGGGTGAGGGCCCGACTTGGGCCAATTGAGGTGATTGAGGACTCGAGTTCGAAGAAACGAGTCTGGGCCAAGGAGGTTCCCGTGGTGATTCGGGAGCGCTCGCCTCAACGTCGTCACCAGTGGACGGCCAAAGAGGCCAAGGACAAGGGAAAGGGCAAGATGCCCTAAATACCGAGCCTTTAGTTTTTATTATTTAAATATTATCACTATTATTTATTTATTTATAGTGTCGTGTGCTTTTTTTCTTTTTTTCTTTTTTGATTTTTTTTGAAATTTGTACTTTCCCGAGTTTATCGGGTTTTTAGTAATAAATAAAGGAAGTTTATTATTTAAACCGTTCCTGTCATTTTCTCGATTGCAGTGGTTGTGCCCTTTTGAGGGGCTGCCTCCGTATCCACAATTAGCGGAATCAAACCAAACGTAGTTCAGGTTTTTATAAATTCGCAATCTCGAAATACACGAAGACTATTAGTTCAAGATGCTTACAACGGTAGAATAAATAATTCTAGCTTATTGACTTGCTTTTCGAAAGTTTATGTAAAAAAAAGTGATTTGAATAAACTTTGCTAATGACATTGAGAAAAGGCCAGGGGTAGTAACGCTTGTTGTGTGCCAAATTTGGACCGTTTTACCTCCCATTTAGACCTGTTTTTCCTCTGTTTTGCGAGACTTGAGCGCGATTATCGCTGTATTTTGAGTAATTCTCGCATTAGTGTCTCTCTTTTGCATTTTACGTGTTTTTGGTAGTTTTCTGTCTATTTTGATAGGATTTTCAACCGAAAACGTGTTTGAGCTTCTACGAGCATGAGAGAGATATGGTCCAAAGAGCGAAGCACACAACCGAAAGTTCAAGTAATCCAATTGATCGACGAAGAAAAAGACCAGAACAAAAGAGGAGTATCACCGGGTGAAATTTCACCCGGTGAGTCATCACCGGACGAAATTTTGCCCGACAACATTTTCCACCTCCCGAAGATTTTCGTGGGCAGTTCCGACCGGGTGAAATGACCGGGGGAAATTTCGCCCACCGGGTGAAATTCCGCCCGATGGAGAAAAACGTCAAAAATGGTGGTTCGAGAAGAAAATCTCACCGGGTGAAACTTCACTCGGTGGTGCCAATGTCGTCAAGCCGCGGGGTGAAACTTCACCCCATGAAGATGCAAAGGGTGAAGGTCTAGTTTAATGAAGAGTAATTGGATTATGGGTCTTAAACTTGTGTGACCCATTAAGGAACACTATAAATACTTAACCTAGGGTTTTGTGCCACTCTTGTGCCTTGAGTGAGCCTCTTAGGAGTAGGAGTAGTTTAGAAGATTAGTAGTAGTAGTGGCAATTGTAGAAAACCCTCTTAGTGAAAATCTCATAGAATTAGTATATCTTATTAGTATTAGTATTAGATTAATTTCTTACCACAATTCCTAATCAAAGTTTCCATCTTTAGTTGAAAATTGTGTTTATATTGAAGATTCAAGGGTTTTGCAAGGGTTTAGTGACAAGATCTTTGTATTATTTCTTGAAGCTTCTTATTTATGTTAATCTTCATCTTCGTCCTTAGTCTCCCCCATAATTGGTAGTTTCTCTCTTCTCTCTTTTTCTCTAATAGTTAGTTTTGTTTCCTTGTTAATCCGTTATTAGTCTTGTTATTCCTCATGTTAGTGTAGTTTTCCTTTGTTTGTTTATTTGTTTATCTCTCTCCTTAGTTTATTTCTCCATAGTTTGTGTGTTTGTTTATTTTCCTCTTTAGTGTTGTTTTGTTAGTGTAGTTTTCTTTATTGTGTTAGATTAGTTATTTCTCCTCTAGTTTAATCATGTTTAATATTTCTCCTAGTCCCCTTAGTGTTAATTTTATTATGGGTAGTGAGTAGATCTTAGTTAGGGGGCTAGGGGAGGAGAAATTCTAGGAAAAGGTTATCTTGTGAAATTATTGCATTTGAGAGTGATATTGTCTTGATGATATTGTTGGGTTTTGTTTGACTTAGCTTGATCACCTAGGTTGACTTGACTCACTCGGACCAATATGGGGAAACTCGGGGTTTGGGTAATTCCGTCTGGAGACCTTAGTTTATTCGTCGCGAAAGCGGGCTTAAACTTGGCCAGTAGGGAAACCGAAAGGTGGAACCTCCTTTATACATCTCGTGATAATTCTTGCAATGTTATACTTTTATCTTGTTTTCCGACTCTCCGACTCTCCCTAACACCTTTCCCATTAATAGATTCTCGCCTTAGTTCTATAGCTCGTTTAGTTACTCTAGCTTCTCTCGTCCCAAAACCCCCCATTTCAATCCCAAACGCGACTAAACCTCAGACTTGACCAGTATCGCTTAAACTGCCTCCCTGTGGATCGACCTCGACTTGCCGCTACTACATAGTAGTAAGTTGGGATAAAAATATTGTTTGCATGCGTGTCAGCGACAACGCGCATCAAAATGGCGCCGTTGCTGGGGAAGCGGTGGTTAGTTAGCTGATTAAGTCTTTGTTTTATTGTGTTTAGTTAATTGTTTTTCTTTCCTCCTACCCTAGTACCATTAGGTGCTAGGAGGCTCATTGTTTGTTAAGTTTTTGCTAGGTATACTTTTGATTTAGGTTGCTTGATCCCCATTTGGAGAACAAGTTGCTTGGAAATATTGTGACCTAAGCAATTACTTGATATTGTGATCTTTCACCAATTTCATCATTTCTCAACACCCCATCTTTGAACAACATCCAAGGATTCAAGTATGGCTACACTTGGGTCCCATTCTCAACCATCTATTGAAGATATTTCTTCACCCGTCTTCGTTGGATCCATCCCGGAGAGTTTTGAGCTTAAACCTTCCATCATCAATCTAATTCAACAACAAACTTTTCGAGGATTGCCGGATGAAGATGTGATAGAGCATGTTTGCCTTTTCAAGGAAAGTCTTATTGGTGTCAAGCTTGAAGGTGTCACCGAGTGCCAACTACGTCGGATCCTTTTTCCTCGTACCTTGCGTAGTGGAGCAAGGAGATGGATTAAAAGTTTCCCCAACAATACTTTTCGCACTTGGGAGCAATTGTGCAACACCTTCCTCGAAAAATACTTCCCACCATCCAAGACCAACAAGTTCCGAAGGGAAATTCAAACGTTCCAACAACAAGAAAATGAAAGCATAGGTAAAGCTTGGGACCGATTTCAAACGTTGCAAAGGAAATGTCCGCACCACGGCATTCCAAGTTGGCTTCTACTTCATATGTTCTTCCACTCATTATCGGACAACGCCAAAGACAATGTCAATACGGCGACAAAAGGCGATTTCTTTTTGTTAAATGAAATCGAATCTACAAAACTCATTGAAAGGATAGCCAAGAATGATGAATACTCCGGAAATGATCAACATGAAGAGCTATGTGGTGAATCAACATCGTCAACCGAAAGGAGAATCGATCTTGAAGCTAGAGTCGAGGAGTTGGTCAAGCAATTTGAAGTTTATGTTGCTAGAGCCAATTCTCCACCGAAGACTAGAACATCACCAAGAATATCGACTCCACCAAGAAGGGTGAGTTCACCAAGACGATCATCCATTTCACCACCTAAATTGTATCGCATTGAGATTCCATGTGATCATTGTGGGAGATATGACCACGATTCCGAATTGTGTATGAGAAAGGAGAGTGCTTATCAAGCCAACACCCAAGGATCATATGAAAAGTCTTAAACAAATAATCCTAATTTGGGAACCGGATTTTTATTCCATGCTGACTCAAGGATCATATCCTTTTCCAAGAGCCCCTAATCAAAGGGTTTATCCTAATTCATATGAGCCCCATTATCAACCGAGACCTCCTCACACAAACCAATTCAATCAAGGCTATTTTTATCCTCAAGGACCACCTAGACAAACTATGATCCTTCATTTGGAACCTATCCTCCGTATAATCAAAGTCCTCCAAGGCATTTTCAAGGTAACTTTCAACCTCTTTATGACATTCAACAAACAATCAATTTTCTATTGAAAGAAAATGCGTCAAATCGAGCTAAACTTGAGGCTTTAGAGGCACGTTCCGCCTTGCAAGCTCGATCTTCTCAAGAGCCGACCAATTCATTCAATCAAGCATCCGTGAATGCCATTAAGGTAATGAGCAAAATGAAACCGGTGAAACCCCTTGACCCGCAAACTCTTACATCTCATCCCTCAATCAATGAACCCGATGAGAAAGTGGTCAAGAATGTAACCGAAAAACCAAGAAGAGATCCATCAAAGTATCTTGTAGGAGACCTTGCATACGTTATTGAACAAATTCCAATAGAGGACACGAACTTAGTCTCTAGGATTGAAGTACCACCCTTGAATGACAAGCCACAAATCCCATTTGATAACCAAGCCATGGACATGATAACCTTCACCGATCTTATCGAGAACAGTGATACAAGCTCTTCCATGCCCACCCCGTCCGAATTTATCCGAGACATTATTTTGAAACCCACCGAAAGGGAAAGAGCTCCCGTTTCCCCAAGAACCACCCCAAAAGCTACAATTCCCATCAAATTAGGAGATCCGGGTAGCTTTGCTATACCTTGTTCCATAGACCATGTTTTGATAGATCGAGCCTTGTGTGACCTTGGCGCCGACATTAGTTTAATGCCTCTAGCCACTGCTCAAACCATTTATATCAAGGACTTGGAACACTTTCCAGTTAATGTGCAAATGGCCGATGGAACTACCAAGGAACCCTATGGACTAGCCCGTAACCTCATGGTTAATGTGGGGAATCTATACATCCCCACCGACTTTGTTATTCTTGACATGCCTATAGAGGAGCGAAATCCTATTCTCTTGGGACGGCCTTTCCTAGCTACCGGTGGAGTTATCATTGATGTGAAGCGAGGGCGATTATCTTTCAATGTTGCTAATGATACGGTTCAATTTGTGCTTCCCGCGTTCCTTCCTGAAAATTCTCAAGCGGAATTTTGGAATCAAATGGTGGAATTTCCACCCAATGAAGAACCCTCTACCGAAGATCTTGACTATGACAACGAAGAAGACGACGGTGCTTTATTTATACTTGGTTCTACCTCCGAAGAAGATATTCCCGAAGAATTTGCAATGCTTCCCGAGGTAGCACGACTTATAGGCTTGCCGGAGTTTAGTGAAAAGCTCAAGATCGGTAACATTGAATTTGAAGTTAATGAGCAATCCCGACTAAACTCAAACAATTCAATTCGGTTTGGTGGTGTCCATAATAACCACCTTGTAAATATTTGTATATTCTTATCTCTTTTTATTTTCTTTGGACAATAACTTTTGGATTTTTCTTTTGGAGCGTGTTTGGTACATGCAGGGATTGTGAAGATTTCTTTTGGAATTTTTGGGTTGTGCTATGAACAATTGTGAGAGTTTTCTCCGTGTAGCTAATGCATGGATCGAGGAGATTAGTTTTGTCGAAGAGTTAAGGATGGTTTGGGCCAAGTCGAAGAGATTTTTCGTAGCAAAGCCTTATTTTGAAGTGGATTATTTTACCGGGTGAAACTTCATCCGATGGCAGGTTAGCTCGAATTAAAGGAATTGACGGAAAATCTGTCGGGCAAAATTTCACCCGGTGGAATCTCACCGGGCGAAATTCGCCCTACGGTAAAAATATTTTGCGACTTGGAAATTGACGGAAATCCCACCGGGTGAAATTTCACCCGGTGAGATCTCACCGGGTGAAATTTCGCCCAGTGGGGAAACTGCGCGGAAATGACGAGATTCAACCCGAAGACCAGCGGGTGAAATTTCGCCCGATGGTGACCACCGGGCGAAATAACACCCCGCGTCACTTACCAGCCAAAACCCCCTTACCCATCTTCATTATTCACCTTTTCCTCTCTCTCTCTCTCTCTCTCTCTCCTCAACAAACCCCAAAAACCCCAAAACAAACCCCAAATCTACCACCTTAAACCACCTCTAATCCTTCCATTTCTTCACCAAAATTCAATCAAATTACATATTCCTCATCCCCATCACATTTCTATCATCTTCTTAGAGTTCGTTATCAGAAATCGTCCCAATTCCGACAAACCCCAAACCGAGACCGTCATCACCATAATCATCAAATTCAAGCAACAAGGATGAGGAGGGTAAAACAAATGGCAAGGAAACAGATTTCTTCAATGCTTAATCGAAATTCGGGGTCAACATCATCCTCTAGGTCAGAAGAGCCGGCCGAGGCTCGGGACGAATCTGTCCTGATGCATGTTCAGACGCAAAACTCAGTCCCGCGTGAACAACCTATTCCGCTAGAGGTACGTTACCCTAAAATTCGTCGTAATTTCCGTCATGCAGAATCTGGTATCTATTTCGCTAAAAAAGCTCATCTTGATAAATGTAAAATTGTTTGGGTTTGTCGTCTCGAGCCAACTCGTTGGGCGGCTCGAGATGTACTTGAGCGCATGGGCATAGAACCGCAGGTACAAGCAATGTGCCGAAGCCTGGGTCTCATCAAATTTTATGCCTCCAAGGAGGAAACCTTTCAGAAGTTGACGTGCGAGTTTTTCGCAACTTTCGAGCTGAGTGGTGACGATAATGCCACTGTCTCTTTTCAGTTGCGAGAAACTCTGTACGTCCTCAACTTAAGGGACTTTGGCGCATTGTTCGGTTTACCTTCTTCTGTCCTTGGAAGGCCTCGAGCGGGGTAGACTCGGGGCGATAAATGCGGCCGAGAATGATTTTGGTTTAAAATAGCCCGCCAGAGGACTTTCAAGGGAGGGAAGATGCGTTCTTTCTCTATTTGAAACCCCATCCTTTGGTATTTGGGGCGTATCATAGCCAACTCATTCCTGTCAAGCTATGATACGCACCATAACTGTAGTGCTACAGCTGTACAACTGTTGGAGGATGCGGTTTTGAACAGAGGCCCGTCGATCGATATGTCCGAGGCCTTAGCTACTCATTTTGCCCAGGTTGCGAAGGGCACCCGCAAGAAAATTTCTTGTGGCGGTATTGTAACGATGTTAGCTAAAGCCTTGGGCATCGATTTTAGCGATTTGGCACCAGTTGACGGGGCGGGAATTTACATAGATAAGGTTTATTGTCCTTTCCTTGTTTGGCCCCAGAAAGGGGATTATGACAATTTGTTCTTGTATAAGATTACTAAGCTGAGAGCCATTGCCATGCCTAGCCCCGAATGGGTTAGGCTCGATATTGAAGAGAACTTCGGCATGCCGAAGAGGTCCGGGGAATACATTCGGGGTCACACCCGTGGTAAGTTTCAACAGACTCAATACCCCGAGGGACCTTTAGATTATGACGACGATGATATTGAGGTTGTAGACGTGTCAGAGGAGGAACCAGAGGTTGAAACCTCTCGGGATGAGGGTCATAGAACTTTACCGTCATCATCACACGCACCCTCTTCCTCCCATCAGACCGAACCCCAGACCTCACAGTTTTTCACCCCTAACTTTGAACCACACAGACACTCCACGTTCACCCAGTCTACCCCAGGTTTTCAGGAGGACGTTAACATGAGTCCTCCACGACACTCCTCGTTCTTCGGATCGGAGGACTTTTATAACCAGTGGGAGGAAGTTTATGACGGAACGCGTCAGACTTGGGAGAATTCGACCACCTCACTGAACTTGGCCCAGGACGCCAATAACGTAGCTCGGGATGCGCGCGATACTGCGCATAGCTCATACACTTACTCTAGGGAAGGTTTTGAGTTCGCCCGGAGCAGTTTTGAGATGGCTAGGGACGCTGCTAGGGATGCCCAAGCAGCGAGGTTGGCGGCGGAGGAGAACCAAAGGATGTTGCAGCAGCAACAGAGCTATTCTAATCGACTTTTCGGTGTGCCTCCGCCAGGGTCTTATTACCCGATGTGAGTGGTCAAGTGTCGTCAATGTTAGTGTGGGGATGTTAGATGTCAGTGTCAGTCGTCAGTCGTCAGTAATCTGTTCTCTGATCTTAGTAATCTCTGTCAGTCCTTGCAGCGCCAAATTTTGGCATTTGTTAATTATGGTTGTTGGTTGATTTGTGGTAATATTTTGGTTGGTTTGGTGAATTGTCAGTCCCTCACGTGACCCTACTTGGGTCATTACACACGTGAGGTTTTATTTGCAGGTGCCTTAGAGAAGAAGGACCTGATTATTGCTCCCGGTCTTTGGTGATTTGATCGCACCAAGACCAATTGAAAAATCCAAATTTCTCTTTTTCTTTTAATTTTCCTGATTTGTGCGGGAATCCGGGCGAGGTGACGTGATTACACCTACGCCCTTTCTCCCCTTATCAAATTTTTCTTCTTTTTCCTTTTCTTTTCATTTTCCCTTTATTTTTGCTTCTTTTTCTCTCTTTTTCATTTTCATTTCTTTTCTTTTTATTCTCTTCATTTTGAAAAATCAAAAATACAAAAATATTTGAAAAATCATCAAAAATACAAAAACATTTGAAAAATCATAAAAATTCAAAAAGATTTTCCGTTCTTTTCTATTTTTATTCTTTTTCGATTTTTCCTCTACTTGTGCATTGGGGACAATGCACAGTTTTAGTGTGGGGGAGAGATCTACTATCCTTTTTCTTTCTTTTCTTTTTCATTTTCTCCTTTAAAAACCAAAAGCCCAATTTTTTTTCCTTTTTCTCTTCATTTTAGTTTTCTTTTCTTTTATTTTTGTTCTTGTGCCACCTGTATTGTCTTGCATTCTCCTTCTTATAGGTACACTGCCAACCATTTTGCATGGATACGTAAGGTAGCGGAAATGAAATGAAGACCGCGCGGTAATATTTTCTACCTTCGCTTTATCCATTTCTCTTATGCATGGGAGTTTGGGCATATATGCTATTTGGAGGTTCACTTGGTGAACATTTTGGAATTGGTGGTTGTGGATTGTGTTGACTTGATGGAGTTTGGAGTGCTTGGCTATACTTGTGCATTTGTTTTGTTTTCTTGTGTTTTTGTCATTTTTGTGTGTTCTTTTTATTTTTGTGTATAGTTTGTTTAGGTAAAGTTTTCGAAAACCCGACTTTGAGTTTAGGCCGAGTGTTTATTACTCCCTTGTTAGTAACCCTTTTTGATTTTTGGACATGTTTCTAGTAGAATGACTTTGAACCAATTTTTGCATTGGATTTTTACCATAAGTCCATCTTTTCTACTAGGAGTCTACACTGAGAATTGCATTTGACCACCTTGACCACCCTGACCACCCATGGAGTGATAAGGCCTTGGTTACCGTTCCCCGTTCTCTTAGGTGACCTTACTTGAGAAGCCATTTTTAGTCCAAAAATTTCCATCCTTTTGTGGGTTCGGAGGGGGTGCGCACCCGACTAGCCTATTTCTCTACCATTCACCCATTTCCACAAATAAATTTGCAAAAACGTGCTTTACCTTGATCTCAAATGAACTATCTAGCCAAAAATGAGCTATTCAAAAACAAAAAGGGAAAAATGAAGAAGAAGGGCATAAAAAAAAGCCCTCGATCAAAATAATGGGGAAAGAAAAACTGAAAAAAAATCAAAATCTCAAAAATCGTTCCCAAACCCCAAATAATCCCATGGTTGACTTATTGCCATGAAATGCCTACTAGAGGACCGAGTCCCGAGGAAGGAAAATAGTGGTAATTTGGCAATCCTTACCATTTTGCAAACACTTTTCCATCTTTTTGGTCTAATTGGCTTTCTCGAGTTTGGGACGATCCTCTAGGCTTAGCTTAAGAAACGGCATAACACTTACCTATAGTGCTTACCAACTCCATGGTTCTCACTTATCCACTCCATTTATCGTCCCATTGTAGGCATCTCTAGTGGAATTAGACGGACCTTGGTAAATTTTCAATGTTTTTATTGTTTGATTGTTATCCTATTAGGATCTTGTCTATGTCAATTTGTGTTACTAACTTGGTAGTGTTCTCGCTTACCTTAAGCTCAAATCGGTGCTTTCTCCGCCGTTTCGATGAGGGATTTGGTGATTTTTTTTGCTTGCGACTATCTTTTTGTGTGTCTTTCTTGTTTTATGTGTTTGTGTGTGTTAGTCGCAACCCCAGTTTTGAGCAAGCCCCAACTTGCCGTGCATGGAGGTACTTTACCTCATGAGTATCTCGATGTGAGTTGAAGGGACGGAGCAGGTCCGTTAATTGCCTCGTATCGGCTTAGCATAGTCTAGCTTAGTAGTAGTAGCTAATTTCTTTTGGGTCTTTGCTTGAGGACGGGCAACGGTTTAGTGTGGGGGAATTGTTGTGTGCCAAATTTGGACCGTTTTTCCTCCCATTTAGACATGTTTTTCCTCTGTTTTGCGAGACTTGAGCGCGATTATCGCCGTATTTTGAGTAGTTCTCGCATTAGTGTCTCTCTTTTGCATTTTACACGTTTTTGGTAGTTTTCTGTCTATTTTGATAGGAGTTTCAACCGAAAACGTGTTTGAGCTTCAACGACCATGCGAGAGATACGGTCCAAAGAGCGAAGCACACAATCGAAAGTTCAAGTAATCCAATTGATCGACGAAGAAAAAGACCGGAACAAAAGAGGAGTATCACCGGGAGAAATTTCACCAAGTGAGTCATCACCGGGCGAAATTTCGCCCGACGACATTTTCCACCTCCCGAAGATTTTCGTGGGCAGTTCCGACGGGGCGAAATGACCGGGCAAAATTTCGCCCACCGGGTGAAATTTCGCCTGATGGAGAAAAACGCCAAAAATGGTGGTTCGAGAAGAAAAATGGTGAAGTTTCACCCCGCGGCTTGACGACATTGGCACCACCGGATGAAATTTCACCCGGTGGTGCCAATGTCGTCAAGCCGCGGGGTGAAACTTCACCCCATGAAGATACAAAGGGTGATGGTCTAGTTTAATGAAGAGAATTGGATTACGGGCCTTAAACTTGTGTGACCCATTAAGGAACACTATAAATACTTAACCTAGTGTTTTGTGCCACTCTTGTGCCTTGAGTGAGCCTTTTAGGAGTAAGAGTAGTTTAGAAGATTAGTAGTAGTAGTGGCAATTGTAGAAAAACTCTCTTAGTAAAAATCTCATAGAATTAGTATATCTTATTAGTATTAGTATTAGATTAATTTCTTACCACAATTCCTAATTAAAGTTTCCATCTTTAGTTGAAGATTGTGTTTATATTGAAGATTCAAGGATTTTGCAAGGGTTTAGTGACAAGATCTTTGTATTATTTCTTGAAGCTTCTTATTTATGTTAATCTTCATCTTCCTCCTTAGTCTCCCCCATATTTGGTAGTTTCTCTCTTCTCCCTTTTTCTCTAATAGTTAGTTTTGTTTCCTTGTTAATCCATTATTAGTCTTATTAATCCTCATGTTAGTGTAGTTTTCCTTTGTTTGTTTATTTGTTTATCTCTCTCCTTAGTTTATTTCTCCATAGTTTGTATGTTTGTTTATTTTCCTCTTTAGTGTTGTTTTGTTAGTGTAGTTTTCCTTATTGTGTTAGATTAGTTATTTCTCCTCTAGTTTAATCATGTTTAATCTTTCTTCTAGTCCCCTTAGTGTAATTTTATTATGGTTAGTGAGTAGATATTAGTTAAGGGGCTAGGGGAGGAGGAATTCTAGGAAAAGGTTTATCCTGTGAAATTATTGCATTTGAGGGTGATATTGTCTTGATGGTATTGTTGTGTTTTGTTTGACTTAGCTTGATCACCTAGGTTGACTTGACTCACTTGGACCAATATGGGGAAACTCGGGGTTTGGGTAATTCCGTCTAGAGACCTTAGTTTATTCGCCGCGAAAGCGGGCTTAAACTTGGCCGGTAGGGAAACCAAAAGGCGGAACTTCCCTTATACACCTTGTGATAATTCTTTCAATGTTATACTTTTATCTTGTTTTCCGACTCACCGACTCTCCCTAACGCCTTTCCCATTAATAGATTCTCGCCTTAGTTCTATAGCTCGTTTAGTTACTCTAGCTCCTCTCGTCCCAAAACCCCCCATTTCAATCCCAAACGCGACTAAACCTCAGACTTGACCAGTATCGCTTAAACTGCCTCCCTGTGGATCGACCTCGACTTGCCGCTACTACATAGTAGTAAGTTGGGATAAAAATATTGTTTGCATTCGTGTCAGCGACAGCGCGCATCAACGCTTCAGCTAGTCCTGGTTGGTCGGGTTGACGAATTCATTCCCGTCCAGATCTGTCAGCATCACAGCTCCGCCTGATAAAATCTTCTTTACCAAATATGGCCCAGCCAAATGGGGTTTGAATTTTTCCCTCGGGTCTACTGGTAATAAAGCTCTAACAGACTTGAGAACCAGATCCCCTTCCTTAATGTTCTCGGGCCTTACTCTTTTATTAAAGGCCCGTTGGATCCTCTGCTGATAGATTTGAATATTGTTGAGGGCACGAGATCGTCGTTCGTCTAATAGAACTAGTGAGTCATACCGTGCTCGGACCCAATCAGCTTCAGGTACTCGACTTTCTAATAGGATCCGGAGAGACGACACCTCTAACTCGACCGGTTGGACTGCTTCCATCCCGTATGTTAGGTAATACGGTGTTGCACCAGTTGCGGTGCGGATCGACGTCCGGTATCCCCATAGAGCGAAAGGTATTTTATCGGGCCAGTCCTGGTAATTATCAGCCATCTTTTTGAGTATGATGACAATTGTTTAATTTGCCGCTTCTACCGCTCCATTTGTTTGGGGACGGTAGGGCAAGGATGTATGCCTTTGAATTTTATACTTGGTCAGCAGGGCCGCAGTTTCGGCTTGAAAGTGGGTCCCGTGATCACCGATAAATTCATGCGGGATTCCGTACCGACATATTATCTTGTTCTGGATGAACTTGGCTACATGTTTGGCATTGAGAATACGATAGGATTCAGCTTCGACCCATTTTGTGAAGTGGTCGATAGCTACCAAAATGAAGCAATGTCCACCAGTACTAGAGGGATTTATTTTCCCGATTATGTCGATTCCCCATGTCGAGAATGGCCAAGGTGACGTCATGGTATATAGCAAGGACGACAGCATATGTTGCACATTGGCGAGGATTTGACGGTTATGGCAATGCTTAACATATAACTGGCAGTCGGTTTCCATATTATTCCAGTAGTATCCGAGCCTCATGCTTTTTCGGAGTACCATCTGGGCATTCATGTGCGGACCGCACTCGCCGTCATGTACTTTGGCCATGACCTTTTCAGCCTTAATCTTATCGACAGATAGGAGAAGAGCCCCCTATGCCGTTTTCTTGTACAGTTGCCCGTCGTCGGTACAGACGAACTGGGTGGCTAGCCTTCGTAAGGCTTTCTTGGCTCGACTGTCGGTCCCGGGAGGATATTCCCCGATCGTCATGTATGTTAAGACGGCCTGATACCATGGTTCGGGATCAACTATCTCAATGTCCTCGATGTTGTGGATATATGCCGGCTCGGACCGTCTTTCGATGCAAATTGGCATACTGGTCAGGTGATCGGGAATATTTAGTAAAGATGCTAATTTTGAGAGTGCATCTGCAAAATGGGTTTCTTCCCGAGGCAAGTATATATACTCTACCTTTTGGAATTGTTTCTCGAGAACCCTTACTCGCGTCTGATAGGCCACGAGGTTGGCGTTCCGAGTTTTCCACTTCTGGAGTGCTTGGTTAATGACCAAGGATGAGTCACCGTGTACTCGGAGGTTTGTGACCCCCCAATCGGCGGCAGCTTGTAGCCCATGGATACATGCCTCATACTCGGCGGCAATATTAGTAACATCGAAGTCTAGTTTGATGGACACGGGAGTATGCTCTCCTTTCGGCGAGATTAAAAGAATCCCAACTCCAAACCCTCGGAAATTGGATGCCTCGTCAAAGTATAAATCCCATGTTTCTGTATCAGTATGGAAAATATCTTCATCTGGAAAGCACCAAGTGTCGGTGTGTCCTTCTTTGGTCACGAGACTATCAGCGAGGAACTCGGCTACTACCCGGCCCTTAATAGCTTTCAACGACATGAACTTCAGATCAAACTCTGCCAACATTAGAGTCCATCTAGACATTCTGCCATTGAGGATGGACTTTTCGAAGAGGTATTTGATGGGGTCCATTTTGGATAACACATGCACCTTGTAGCTGAGCATATAATGTCGATGCTTCTTAGTGGCCCAGACCAGAGCTAAACACATTTTTTGGAGCATGGTGTATTTACATTCATACTCTAAAAACTTTTTGCTGATGTAATAGATGGCTCGTTGTTCAGAGTCAACTGTCTGAGCCAGCATAGCCCCCATGGCTGTCTCGGTCATCGTTAGGTATAACGACAAAGGCAAACCGGGTTGAGGTGGCATTAAGACCGGCGGAGCAGACATAATTTCCTTGATTTTATCAAAAGCGGCTTGACATTTATCATCCCACAGTGTTCGTTCCCCCACTTTCAGTTTTTGAAAATCGGTTCACATACCATGGCCAGCTTGGAAATAAACCGGCTGATGTACTGGACTTTCCTGAGAAACCCTCTTATTTCTTTTTCGGTTTTGGGAGGCTTCATCTCGGTAATGGCCTTGATTTTAGCTGGATCGATGTTGATATCACGTTGGCTAACGATATGACCCAGTAATTTACCGGATGTTACCCCGAAACTACACTTTTGAGGGTTTAACCCCATGTTGTATTTGCGTAGTCGGGTGAAGAATTTTCTCAGAGCAGTGATATGACCGTCCCGATTTTTAGATTTGACGTTCATGTCATCCACGTAAACTTCTACTTCTTTATGCATCATGTCATGTAATAAAGTTGTAGCGGTCCGCTGATATGTGGCCCCGACATTAATGAGACCGAATGGCATGACGTTTTAGCAGTAAGTACCCCAAGGTGTAATGAAGGTGGTCTTACTCATATCTTCTTCCACCATCTTGATTTGATTATACCCGGCATACCCGTTCATAAATGATAGAAGGGCATGATCGGCCGTGTTATCCACCAATATATCGATGTGTGGTAACGAAAAATCGTCTTTCGGACTCGCCTTGTTAAGATCCCGAAAATCCACGCATACATGCACCTTATCGTCGTTTTTAGGAACCGGCACGATGTTCGCAACCCAGTCCGGATATTCAGACACTTGTATGAAGCCGACCTTGAATTGTTTATCGACCTCTTCTTTGACCTTGAGAGACAATTCGGGTCTCATTTGGTGGAGCTTCTGCTTAACCGGTTTGCACCCATCTTTGATCTGTATGTGGTGCTCGGCTATTTCCCGGTCTATCCCCGACATGTCCTTGTAGGATCATGCAAAGACGTCTTTGAATTCTTGGAGGAGGCTTGTGAATTGTTGTCTCTCCTTGGGATCTAAGGATAACCCTATCTTAAGCATGTGGGGTTCTAAGTTTGTTCCCACATTAACAGACTCGATTTCCTCGATTACCGGATTCCGGGATTCCCTTTACTCTAGTTGCTCGATAAGATGTGGACGTAGGGGTACCTGTTCGTCGGGTTTCTCAATGTCATTGCATAAAATATTTTTGAAACCAGAATTAAAAAGAGACAATTCGTAAGCAGAACGATTGTTATTATTGATTGAAAATTTTGAAAACAACTCGAAAAGAAGAGCCATCTGATCATTGGTCAGTGGCGGGATAGGTAAGGCACTCGGGACAGACCCCAAAGCACTGACAGTAGAAGTAACTAAAGGGAGGGGGATTACATGAGCGACTCTAGCACCGTACCCCCTAGACTTGACCTCAGACTCTGACTCAAATTCCGACTCAGACTCATACTCAGACTCAGGCATGTCTCCTTCTCCAGTGATCAGCTTGTAGGTCCTTCCTTGACTGTCAGTCCACTTGACAGTCTTCCTCCAAGACCTGTTCCCCGTCTCGGAGCCAACATCCGAGATCAGGTTAGTCGGGTCAAACCTATTACTGCAGAGAATAAGGTTGACCAGGTCTTTCTTTGGAGTCGGGGCTATGGTTTCTTCCTCGAAAAGTAGCCCTAGCGCGGGCTCAGCATCGTTGGCATCATCAGACTGAATGAGGGCGAACACATCATATGGGATGTAGTTTCAGTCCTGGGCCCAGGGTGCATAGCATTGGGTTGGTACAGACCAAAGTGAACAACCCCAAATACCGGTGTAACAAAGTAGTCAGTCAGTCGTGGGCTATAAGGGCTCATGTGGATACCCTTAATGATGTTGCAGGTCTTTTTGATACCTGCCCGGACAATGTTGCCCGGAGTAGTAGCATAACCGAGGCCCAGGTGAGAGTCTTCATCTTTAAGGACCTCGATAATCTTCCCAGCTGGAAGATTGGGTTGAGAGGTAGCCCCCAAAAAATACCCCAGTTTTTGTAGCATCGTGTCGATGCTAGGGGTGAAGTAGGGCCTAAAGAGGTACTCCTCCTCGATCATCCCCACGAAATCGAACCCCCAAAGGTCCAATCGGCCCGTGGCATTGCAGCTAGCCACAGTCATAGGGGTTGCCTCCAAGGTGATGACACTATCGTGCAGGGGCAACTTAATTTTCCGGTGAAGAGTGGAGGATACCGCCTTGACGGCGTGGATCCATGGCCTCCCTAGGAGCAGGTTGAAGAAAGAGGTGACATCGATCACCTGGAATTCAAGCTCCTTTTCTATTGGGCCCGTTATGATGGTCAGTTTTATGGCCCCAGCTACCGACTTTGGGCTCCCATCAAAAGCCTGGATGGTTTGAGCAGTCGGAATGTAATCGGCCTCGGTAATGCCGAGGGCTTTGGCGGTCCTCAAGGGGAGGATGTTGACCGTGGACCCGTCATCGATTAGGGTCATTGGAAGGTACTTCCCGCGGCAAATCACCGTAATGTAGAGAGCCAGGTTTTGGGTGGCCCCGAATGGTGGTAGATCGGCTTCAGAGAAGGTAATCAGTGGGCCTTGTTTCTCAGCTTTGCCCTTTAAGTGGGGCAGAACCGCGGCTACCATTTCAGCAGGGGTAGCCATAGAGTTGATCTTAATTTGATCGAGGGCCTTAGTAAGTGACTCTCGATGTTCTTGTGAGCTAACCAGAAGTTGCCATATAGAGAGGTCAACTCGGGTCTTCTTCAGTTGCTTCACGAGAGCCATTTTAGCGGTCGGCTCTTTGTGGGCGACTTCCGTCCTGACTGGCTCAGTGACAGTTGTCGGGATAGAGGTGTCCCTAGAGCTAGTAGCTTGATAGGGATGACTAAGGTGGTTACTGGCTAAGGCCTTGGACTTAGCCTTCCGGATCTCTTTAGGTGTAATGGGGACAACTTCCCCTTTGGCGAGGTACACATCGTCCTCGTCGTCGAAACAAAACCCGTTCACCTGCGGGATAAATGGAGAGATAAGGTATGAACAGTCTATCACCTCCCCGACAAAAATGGCGTGGGAGCTGAAAGGGTTTTCTTTGTTACTCGGCTTGTCCCCGGGTAACGAAATCTTACCACTCTCAATCAAGTCCTGGATCAGATGCTTCAGCTTCCATCACTTTTCAGTATCATGCCCATTGCCTTGGCGGTATTGGCAATAGGCTTGGGCATTGTAGCTTTTGGAGCACCGCTCGACCGGAACTTCAGGAGTTGGGCCTATCGGTTGGATTAGGCCTTTTAAGGATAGCCTTTGTAAGGCATAAGTATAGGTGGTACCCGAGATGTGATATTCTTTTTGGACGGGGCATCTAGTAGATTAACCGCGTCAAAAATACTACGGGTTGCAGCTTGGGGCTTAGTAGTAGAAGAGGTAGCCCCTTGGTATTCCTTGATAGAGGCCTTAGTAAGGCCCTCTAGCCTTAGGTCATCTTCGATCCTCATACCCATTTCAGTGAGAGTGGTGAAATTGGGTATGACAGCATACCGGAGATGGACCCGGTAGGAGGGGAGGAGGTTCTTGACAAAGGCCTTCACTAAAGTCTTCTCATTGGGCTTATCGACCAATTTTACACTCTCGATCGTCCAGCGTTGAAGGTATTTGGTAAAACCTTCCTTGGGCTCCTGGACCATGACCTGCAGGGAGCGCATTGTGTTCTGGATCTCGGTATTATCAGCGCAATTCCGAGTAAACTGCGTTGCCACGTCATCCCAAGTAGGGTATTTCTTGAGGTTTAGCCTGTAGTACCAGGCTTTTGGGTGCTTAGTACCAGGCTTTTGGGTGCTTCTCGAGGGAAGCAGCGAAGAGATTCTTGAACATTGAAGAATCGACCCCCTTGATAGCCATAAATTCTTTGAAGGCCCGCACATGTAGTAACGGGTCTTCAGTTCCCTCGAACATGGGCAAACCTGTGAGGTTCAGGTTTGCGGGAAGCTTGTCATTCACCGAGGAGTAGTCTCGGGAAATTTCCCGATGGATGTTGTTTTCTCCCGATAGGTGGACATGTTCTTCTAGTTGATAAGGGTTAGTCGTGTCACCGATATCAAAATAATCCTAAATACAACTAACTGATAGATAGTGATAAATAAGGTCGTTTCCACAGGGATGTAAATTGAATTTAAAATTCAGTCGATTAAAGAGTCCAATTCACAAAGTGCGATTCAGTTGAGTTTTTTAGGCTAACAGATTACAGTAGACAGTAAACTATAATGCTAAAATAGAAAACAAAAATTAAAACAGTAGAAGATGAAAATAATAAAATTAACGAGAGAAAGATACCAGAGTTACAGGATCAATATAAACCAAAATAAGTATAAATACAATAATCAAACAATCGATTAATACGAACTAAAGGGTATAGACACGGTCCTCTCAGATCACTAGTCGCCCTAGAAGTCACCTAACGGGCTCTCGCTACGTATTAGGGAATTCTATCGATTACAACGAGTCTTATCCTTTCCAGGGCTTTTGCTACGTAGGTCGGGATTACGAGATACAAACAATCAATTAAGGCCTGTAATTAATTATTCGTCATTGAGATGTTGCAAGAGCGATAAAGTTCATAAAAACCGATTTATTTGGCTACTGCATAGATACAGATACTGATTTATAAGTCACCTATAACTCTAGTGAAAAGGGATTAGCTACTCATATTTACAGTGACAATTACTATATTAATAATGATGATAATAGAAATGAAATATGGCATGATAACCGAATGAATATGAATGATGGAGAACTATGAAAAAAATACAGAAGTAACAGAATTACAAAACTACTGGAAAAGAAAGAAGTACGAACTAATAAGAGTAAAAAGATAGAGGAACTAATTATGCTAAACTAATGAATTCTAAAAAGAGACGGAAAACTAAAATCTAATACTACTGGAAGAGGGAGATAGGGAAGAAGGAGAAATTTACCCAAATAGAGAGACTGTAGAAATAAAGAAGAAAAATAAGAAGAAACCGAAGAATAATAAGGAACTGAATAATAATAACACTCTATAATTCCCAAAGTACTTGAATTAATTACTGAAAATCGATTACAGAAAGCTTGAAATAAAAACTGATTATGTTTTGATTACAGAGAGAACGAGGAAGAAGAATGAAGCAGAAGATGTATGTATTGAAGATGATTGAGATCCTACAATTACAGCTATATTTATCGTGCTCAAGCCCCCAATAACTGCTCCTTAATTCCCTGCTTAAACTGCTATCCTCAACCCCATTAACTAGGAAGAACTGAAGTAGTGGGAAGAACGGAAGATGCGTAAGAGAGGGGAATCATGGGTAGCTTCAAAAATATATGCGCAAAATTGGTCTTTGGATGCAATATCCCATTCTGCAGACTTGGATTTTATGCTGGTAGACTTGAGATCCAAGTCTGCCTAATGAGTTCTTCAGTCTTGGCCTCCAATTCTTACGGACTTCTCCTCAGTTTACGGACTAGTCTACGAACTTTTCTATTTGCTTTGCTTGCACTTTCTTAGTCTATAGACTTGTTTCTTTGTCTATAGACTTGTTTCTTAGTCTACAACTTTCTTATTTCCTTCTTCTTAATCTACAGACTCAGTCTAGTCTATAGACTTCCTTCAATCTTCTTAGTCCACGTACAATGAGTCGGTTTTAGAGCTTTAACGATTTTTGACTTAATTTTTAGCTCTTTTAACTACTTGATCTCGATTATCTGCAGAAAAACAAAAGAATACTCGAGTAGCACATATGGGAGAAAATAACGTAATCCGACTCCTAAAAATAATAAAACAACACGGAAATGCGTGCCAAAATTGGTGAAAAGTCTAATAGAAACGACACGCATCAAATCTCTCCAAATCGAACCATTGCTTGTTCTCAAGCAATCAAACACTAAATCTATGGGAACGGTATACAACTCAAAGCTATTTACCATAACTAGACTCACTACAAAAACTAACTCAAGCTAGCGACACTTAGAAAACATGAACTGACTCAAGCTATGACATAATCGAAAGAATAACAGTGAACCATCAACCTTGCTAGGCTTGTCTTTGTCGGACTCTCGCGGTTACACTCTGCTCTCATGAAGGGGATGTGGAATATAAATGTGAGATAGAGAGAAAAAAACGCTCGCCTAATATGCGACTTATAATCACTTGCATGCAATCTAATATGATGACAATCTCTTCTAATCATTTGCACGTTCTAAATAATCGAAACCAAACACATATCGTGGCGCAAAATGGTGAAATGGGGTATGGATTAAGTGACGGGTAAGAAGGGGTTATAATTTTGGGAATGTGGAGTTAACAGTCGAGCTAGACAATCCAAACTTCCAAATTACATCACCAAACCACACAAACGTTAAAATCAACGCCAATTAAGGACGTATTCTCCATATCATGCTTATTTCACACAAATCGACTCCATAAAATTATCACAATGAAGTATCGGAGTCCACAACTCAATTATTTATCCACTTTTCTTTTATTCTTTTTTTTTGAAACTATATACCAAAATTGAAACGTATCTATACCAAAACCGACTTATCTCAACATAACATCAATATCACCATGACTAACTCGACCAGGGTAGACAATTTAGGCTCGTGGTTAAATATTGTGGTGAAGGGATAATTCGAGTTTTAAATGAAAACGAAAACGGGAAAGGAAATAAAAAGGGAAAAAGGAAAGCCTCGACACATGCTAAAGTTACGATCCGAATACACAAAGACTTAAAAGACAAACTTCACACTTATGCAGATTGATGTTACATGCGAAATAGGGAGAACTACTCTCATTCCTAAATAGACCAATCATGGATGTCATCGGTCTCAAATGGCTCTAAAACCTCAGAATTTAAGTAGTTTGCCGACAATTTAAGCCAAGTTTATTTGTTCACTGAAATGACAGTCGAAAATTTTCATAACGTAAGACTCGGCCAAGTAGACTAAGATATCACTAAAGTAAGAACGTTAATGAAACGAGAAGAGAAGAGGCAAAAGCGGTTTCATCATTGTTGCTTAACCCTTTCTTACTCCTAAAAACTCCAAAAATGCCTAAAAACTAAAATAAAAAATGCATGCGAAAATGCAGAAAATATGCAACTAATGCAAATTAGGTACCCTCCCCAAACCAAATAATATAATGTCCTCATTGTATCAAACATACATAGGACAACAGAAGAGAAGTGAAAAGTAACTAAAAATGCAAAACTAAAGAGTGAGGAGGAGAGGAGTACCTAATATATACAGGGAGTTCCCCAAAACGAACTCTAGTCATGGTCGGAGTCTGTCGTAGCTGTGGGCGTTCGTGGTTTCCAAGCATTGGGTGCGGGTCTTGGGTCCGGTGGGTTATTTATCGCGATGGTGCCACGACCCGACGTAGCACTCCTAGTGAGGACTCGACCTGACAAACTTCTCCTAGTCGGGGTACGGCCCGAAACATTACTAACTCTACCACGAGGGGCAACACCGCTAGTCATACCACTGCGAGTGTGTGGACCACGTAATGGCCCTCCCCTAGTGGGAGCAGTACTCGACGCACCACCTCTAGCGCTAATCCCTCCCGACAGGCCTCCTAACGGTGCTACCCGAGAGCCTGAGTGGACAATAGCGGCTCGGAGCTACCGGAACTCAGTGAAGAGATGGTTGATGGTGGTGTTGTGCTCAACACGAAGTCGATTGCGGTCTTCTGCCGCCTCCACGTGGTGTCGCGTGTGCTCCCAACGGAGTTGTTCGCACTCCCTGCGGAGTTGTGTGTACTCCCCACGGAGTAGTGTGTATTCCCCACGGAGTTTAGTGAGAGAATCGGTCAGCTTACTCAGTCTATCGTCAGTCGGGGGTAGGGTCGCGGATGGGGAGGGGGTGAGGCGATTGGTTGTCGAGGGACCTGTTACGGGTCCTGGTGACGGGGTAGTGGATGGTTGAGTGGGTGTCAAAGTCGATGGTCCAGTCCCAGAAGATTGCCCGACCTTCAGTGTAACACCGGATGAGGGGGCAGTGAGTAATAGTTAGGGGTAAGGGGGTTCAGGACCTGTCGAAGTCGACTCGGGGAGAGGGGTGAGTGAAGGGAGGGTGGAACAGGGGAGATTGACAGACTTCGCTGTCCTGAGAAACCAAGTGGGCGGCATGCCTGCCAGTCATTTGAGGTGCCTCAAGTAGTCGCCATCGAGTGTGTCAATGTCGATTGGGTCGGTGGGTGTAAGGGTGTCAATGGGGTAGCCGGGAGCTATCCGCCGTGCTAAGTGGGTGATGACGCCGCCACATTTAACCGTGTTTTGCTTCCCTTTACGACACCGGCGAGGTGATTGGCCACTAAGTGGGCTACGTTAAGAGTATGAGGGGAGGCTTGGGCGAAATTGAGGTGTGCATCTAAGAGGTCGAGCTCGTACTTATTGATTTTGTGGGCCTCGATGCGGCCAAAAAGTGAAGAGGCGAGCAGCCTAAACCAGTACCGAAGTACTGGGTGATGCACGAGGGATCCTCGAAAATGCTCCATCGGGTGTCGAATCTCCTATTCTATTTTTCACCTATTTTGGCACGCATTTCCGTGTCGTTTTATTATTTTTAGGAGTCGGATTACGTTATTTTCTCCCATATGTGCTACTCGGGTATTCTTTTATTTTTCTACAGATAATCGAGACCAAGTAGTTAAAGCTTCAATCGTTGCCCATTAACTTTAAAAATTTCTCCTGCATCGGTTTTGATTTCAATAGCTCCACTCTTGCTTACTGAAATGACGGTAAAGGGACCGCTCCACCTCGATTTCAGCTTTCCTGGGAACAAACGCAAACGTGAGTTAAATAACAAGCCTTTATCACCAACTTCGAATTCTCGAGAAAGAATCTGCTTGTCATGCCATTTTTCGTTCGTTCCTTATAAAGCTTAGCATTCTCGTAAGCATGATACCGTAATTCCTCAAGCTCAGCTAGCTGTAATTTCCTATTTTCCCCACATAGTGATGTATCAAAATTGAGCTCTTTGATAGCCCAAAATGCCTTATATTCTAATTGGACTGGTAAATGGCAAGCCTTGCCATAGAGAAGTCGATAAGGAGAAGTTCTGATCGGGGTCTTAAAAGCGGTTCGGTAAGCCCAAAGAGTGTCTTCGAGCTTCAAACTCTAATCTTTCCGTGCTTTCGACACCACTTTCTCAAGTATGGACTTGAGCTCTCGGTTGGATAATTCAACTTGACCACTTGTCTGTGGATGATATGCCAAGCCGGTTCAGTGTGTTATTCCATATTTAGCTAGAAGAGAATCTAGGTGCCGCTCGTGAAAATGACTTCCCCTATCACTAATGATGGCTCGGGGAACACCAAACCCTGGGAAAATCACCTTCTTAAATAATGAGATGACAGTCTTTGCATCATTGACTGGCGATGCAACAACTTCAACCCATTTGGACACGTAGTCCATAGCAACAAGAATATACCGGTTTCCTATGGAGGAGGGAAAATGACCTTGATAATCGATTCCCCAAACATCAAACAACTCGACTTCTAGAATTCCGGTTTGAGGCATCTCATGCCTCCTGGAGATATTCCCGGTTCTCTGGCCGGCATCACATGCTAGAATAAAAGCATGAGCGTCTTTAAATAAGATGGGCCAGAAAAACCCGAATTGCAGAACCTTAACAGTTGTTCTGGATAGGCCATGGTGACCTCCGTACGCTGAAGAATGACAGTGCTGTAAAATAACCGATACCTCCCACCGAGGTACACATCTCCGAAATAGCCCGTCAGCAAAATCCTTAAATAAATACGGGTCATCCCAAAAATATTGGCGGACATCATGGAGGAATTTCTTCCTCTGCTTATACGAGAAATCTGGTGGTAGAATATTGCCAACTAAATAATTGGCGTAATCGGCGAACCAAGGATTCTCTGTAGTAGAAATCACCATAAGGGAATCGTCAGGAAATGAGTCATTGATAGGGAGAGTATTCCCTTCATCTACGATCTGTAGCCGAGATAGGTGATTGACTACTACGTTCTCAGCTCCTTTCTTGTCTCGTATATCTAAATCGAACTCCTGGAGTAGGAGTATCCATTGGAGGAGCCGGGTTTTGGCTACGTCACTCTTGGCTAAGTGATATTTCAGTGCGGCATGATCGGTGAAGATAATGACCTTGGACCCAAGCAAATAAGTTCTGAATTTTTCTAGCGCAAAAACCCCCGCTAGAAGCTCCTTCTCGGTCGTGGCATACTTCATTTGGGCCTCGCTCATCGAGTGTTCTATTAGCATAGTAGAAGACACTCAGCTTCTTGTTCTTTCTTTGCCCTAATACTGCACCAACAACATAATCACTGGCATCGCACATAATCTCGAACGGGAGGTCCCAGTCTGGAGCCTGTATGATCGATGTTGTGATCAGTGCTGTCTTCAACCTGTTAAATGCATCAAGACAGTCATCAGTAAACTGAAAAAATGTGTCTTTAAGAAGAAGGTGCGTAAGTGGTTTTGCAATTTTAGAAAAATCCTTGATAAACCGGCGATAAAATCCGGCGTGACCAAGAAAACTTCTAATTCCCTTAACATTGACAGGGGGCGGTAATTGCTTAATCACTTGCACTTTCACCTTGTCAACCACGATGCCTTTATCAGAAATAATGTGACCGAGAATAACTCCCTGAGTGACCATGAAGTGGCACTTTTCCCAGTTCAATACCAGATTGACCTCTATACATCTCTGCAAAATCTTATCCAAGTTAGTGAGGCAATCAGAATAATCAAACCCGTAAACACTAAAGTCGTCCATGAAGACTTTCATGATTGACTCTATATATTCTAAAAAAAATGCCCATCATACATCTCTGAAATTTAGTGGGGGCATTACATAACCCAAATGGCATCCTGCGATATGCGAAAGTGCCATACAGACATGTAAAGGTGGTCTTTTCCTGATCGTCAGGATGAATGGGTATCTGAAAGAACCCGGAATAACCATCTAGAAAACAGAAAAATTTACAGGATGCTAGACGTTCTAGCATTTGATCGATGAATGGGAGGGAGAAGTGGTCTTTACTGGTAGCTGTATTCAGCTTCCTGTAATTGATGCACATGCGCCAGCCTGTGACTATTCTAGTGGGTATCCGTTCATTTTTTTTTCATTTTTTACGACCGTGGTCCCAACTTTCTTAGGGACCACCTGAACTGGACTAACCTATTTAGAATCGGAAATGGGATAGATTATGCCGGTGTCTAGGAGTTTCACGACCTCCTTCTTAACTACTTCTTGCATGTTTGGGTTCAACCTACGTTGACCCTGAATACGTGGTCTATGACCTTCGTCAAGGTTAATCCGGTGCATACGGAAATCCGGACTAAGACCTTTCAGGTCATAGAGGGTATAGCCTAAGGCCTTCTAGTTCTTTTTCAGCACGACCAATAAAGCAGATAATTGGTCGTTGGTAAGAGTGGAACTAACTATGACTGGATACCTTTCGATATCATCTAAAAATCCATACTTGAGATTAGGAGGGAGAGGTTTAAGTTCAGGTTTCGATACCTCGACAGCATATGAGGTATTTACCAAATTGTGGACCTTCTCACTTTCCGTCTCAGGTAGTTCACGCTCTTCCAATGCTGCTGCTAACATATCAACAATAGCCTCGTTCTTTCCTGCTTCCTCTGCACATGCTTCTAAACACATCAAAGCCTCAAACGGGTCCCTTAACAGGGGGCCCGATAAAAAATCTGACACTGACTCTTCAATTATGTCTATAGCATAGCATGTGTCCTCTATCATAGGCTTAGCCATGGTCTGGGCAAGGTTAAATGTGACCCTGTCATCCCCTACCTCTAATGTCAAACGACCTTGTTTGACATCTATAACCGCCCCCGCAGTGTGTAGGAACGGTCAGCCTAAGATAATCGGGATTTGGACGTCTTCAGCCATATAAAGCACAATAAAATTGACAGGTATAAAGATTTTACCTATCCTAACTGGCACGTCCTCTAGTATCCCTAAGGGCCGTTTGACCGATCAGTCAGCCATCTGAAGAGTCACGTTAGTGAATTTGAGGTCGCCCATATTCAGTTTCCCGCAAACTGAATAAGGCATGACACTGACACTGGCACCTAAGTCCCATAATGCTTTATCTATGGTCACGGTGCCTATGGTGCAGGGAATAGAAAAGCTACCCGGGTCTTAGTTTAGGAGGAGATTTCTTCTGTAGGAGTGCGCTGCACTCCGTAGTAAAAGCTATGGTCTCGGTTTCACTAATACTTTTCTTACGACTCAAAATATCTTTCATAAATTTAGCGTAAGAAGGTACCTGAGTGATGAGCTCGGTGAACGGAATCGTGACCTAAAGATTCTACACTACCTCCATAAACCTCCCGAATTGTTGTTCCGTCTTGGTGTTACGTAACCGACCGGAGAATGGAAGCTTAATCTGAACCGAGGCCTGCTTGCTGGTAGCTGAACCTGAGCCTGTGGACTGTACTGAACTATTGCCAACTGAAAGCTCAGTCTGCAGACTGGCATTGTTAGTCTGTAGACTGGCGTGCTCAGTCTGTAGACTGACGTTCTTCTCCTTACTGGTCTGTAGACTGGCGTTGCTGGTTGCTCCTTGCTCTTGGCCAGTCTGTAGACTGGCGTGCTTAGTCAGCTTTTCTTGCTCCTTCTTGCCAGTCTGTAGACTTGCATCACCAGTCTAGACTAATTCACTAGACTCTGCTTCTTAATAAGCTATCTTATATTCTGTCACATCTTCAATCTCAACCAGTTGGTCGTCAGACGACATCTTAGGACCCTCATAGCTAGTACCACTTCGTAACGAAATGGCGTTGGCGGTGTCGTGAGGCTACTGTGGCTGGGACGGAAGAGTATCCGGCTGCCTCTGAGCTTGAGACGATGCTAATTGAGCGACCTGTTTCTCGAGCATCTTAATAGCGGTGGCATTATTCTGATCACTCTTATGGACGGTCGTCATAAGACTCATCATCATGTTTCTTATCTCGGCCATCTGCAGAGACTGCTGATGCTGAAGAGAAACCTGGTTCTGCTGAGCCGGTTTTTGAAAATCGGCTTGATTGAAAGACTGATTACCCTGTTGCTGGAATGAATTCTTCGGAGGAGGAACATAAGGCTGTGGTTTCAGTGGCGGCGGTGTGACTGGATTCAACACGTTCTGGCTCCGGTAAGATAAATACGGATGCTGTCGGGTAGCCTCATTATAATGATTGGAGAACGGATTGCCTTTGTAAGAGCCAAATGCATTCACCGACTCCATCGTACTCATACAATCGACGTGATCTGAAGAGCCACAAGTATGGCATACCGGACCTAGCTGCTGCATGGCATGAACGGGCTGGAGCTGTGAGCTGCTAGGACTACGGAGATCCTCGATCTTCGCGGCGAGGCTCGCTATTTGAGATGATAGCACAACAATTGACTCATCGGCAGCTTCTTTCCCTTTAGGGTGATATTTTCGGGGCTGACTGTATTGGCTGTCATGGATAGCCATAGATTCGATTGTCTCTAAGGCAACATTGACATTAATCTCATCGAATCGGCCATTGTTGGAGGCATCCAATATACAGCGAGCCTCAGAAGTACATCCATTGTAGAATGTAATAGCCAGGAACCAAATATCGAGCCCGTGGTGGGGACATTCTTGTTGAAGCTCCTTAAATCGTTCCCATGCTTCATATAAAGTCTCATCTGAGCGCATCCGGAAGCAAATAATTTGGCTTCGTAGCATTGCGGTACACTCAGATGGAAAAGTATTTCCGATAAAATGCAAAGCTAAGGTGTTCCAATCGACAATCCCCTCGGTCACCCAGTTTAAGATATTGATACATCTTTGAGCTTTGCCTGTTAAGGAGAATGGGAACATCATTTCCCAGATTTGGTCTTGTGATACCCCATATTGCTTTATTGTGGAATAATAAGCAAAGAATTTCCTTATATGCTGATAGGCATCTTCATCGGGAGTACCACCAAATGTACTCCGTTTGATAAAGCTGATGAAAGCTGGCTGGATCTCAAAATTCGCTGTTGCTACCGCTGGAGTGGCGAGAGTGGGCAGCACGTCAGCATTGGGCCTAGAATGATCAGACAATTTTTCAGCCATTGGAGGAATATTAGGAATAATGATAATAGTTTTCTCGGGAGGCGGGACTTCGTTGTTGACACTCTCTAAGTCGGATTGAAGGTCCTCGTATAGACTATCAAGCTCTTCAATAGATTCGGCCCGACTGCTTTCTCTAAAGAACCGTAGCTGTCGTCACAGAGTACGTTCTGGCTCGGGATCAAAGGGATGGAGCTCCGAGCGAGAAGACCTGGGCATATAAACAGCTACAAGTAAACAATGAGATCAGTCTCAAGGAACTGTCGTTCCCTAAGACGAGAGACAAATTAATCAACTAACTAATAAAATTATGTCGCCTCCCCGACAACGGCGCCAAAGTTGATAAGCGTTAGTCATGTCACCGATATCAAAATAATCCTAAATACAACTAACTGATAGATAGTGATAAATAGGGTCGATTCCACAGGGAGGCAAATTGAATTTATAAGTCAGTCGATTAAAGAGTCGAATTCACAAAGTGCGATTAGTTGAGTTTTTTAGGCTAACAGATTACAGTAGACAGTAAACTATAATGATAGAATAGAAAACTAAAATTAAAACAGTAGAAGATGAAAATAATAAAATTAATGAGAGAAAGATACCAGAGTTACAGGATCAATATAAACCAAAATAAGCATAAATACAATAATGAAACAATCAATTAATACGAACTAAAGGGTATAGACACGGTCCTCTCAGATCACTAGTCGCCCTAGAAGTCACCTAACGGGCTCTCGCTACGTATTAGGGAATTCTATCGATTACAACGAGTCTTATCTTTTCCCGGGCTTTCGCTACGTAGGTCGGGATTACGAGATACAAACAATCAATTAAGGCCTGTAATTAATTATTCGTCATTGAGATGTTGCAAGAGCGATAAAGTTCATAAAAACCGATTTATTTAGCTACTGCATAAATACAGATATTGATTTATAAGTCACCTATAACTCTAGTGAAAAGGGATTAGCTACTCATATTTATAGTGACAATTACTATATTATTAATGATGATAATAAAAATGGAAATGACAGGATAACCGAATGAATATGAATGATGGAGAACTATGAAAAAAATACAGAAGTAACAGAATTACAAAACTACTGGAGAAGAAAGAAGTAAGAACTAATAAGAGTAAAAAGATAGAGGAACTAATTATGCTAAACTAATGAATTATAAAAAGAGATAGAAAAGTAAAATCTAATACTATTGGAAGAGGGAGATAGGGAAGAAGGAGAAATTTACCCAAATAGAGAGACTATAGAAATAAAGAAGAAGAATAAGAAGAAACCGAAGAATAATAAGGAACCAAATAATAATAACACTGAATAATTCCCAAAGTACTTGAATTAATTACTGAAGATTGATTACAGAAAGCTTGAAATAAAAACTGATTATGTTTTTATTACAGAGAGAACAAGGAAGAAGAATGAAGCAGAAGATGTGTGTATTGAAGATGATTGAGATCCTACAATTACAGCTCTATTTATAGTGCTCAAGCCCCCAATAACTGCTCCTTAATGCTCTGCTTAAACTGCTATCCTCAACCCCATCAACTAGGAAGAACTGAAGTAGTGGGAAGAACTGAAGATGCGTAAGAGGGGGGAATCGTGGGTAGCTTCAAAAATATCTGCGCTGAATTGGTCTTTGGATGCAGTATCCCATTTTGCAGACTTGAATTTTATGCTGGTAGACTTGAGATCCAAGTCTGCCTACTGAGTTCTTCAGTCTAGGCCTCCAATTCTTAGGGACTTCTTCTCAGTCTACGGACTAGTCTACGGACTTGTCTGTTTGCTTTGCCTACACTTTCTTAGTCTATAGACTTGTTTCTTAGTCTACAACTTTCTTACTTCCTTCTTCTTAGTCTACAGACTCAGTCTAGTCTATAGACTTCCTTTAATCTTCTTAGTCCACGTGCAATGAGTCGGTTTTAGAGCTTTAACGATTTTTGACTTAATTTTTAGCTCTATTAACTACTTGGTCTCGATTATCTGCAGAACAACAAAAGAATACCCGAGTAGAACATATGGGAGAAAATAACGTAATCCGACTCCTAAAAATAATAAAACAACATGGAAATGCGTGCCAAAATAGGTGAAAGATCGAATAGGAACGACACACATCAAATCTCCCCAAACCGAACCATTGCTTGTCCTCAAGCAATCAAACACTACATCTATGGGAACGGTATGCAACTCAAAGCTATTTACCATAACTAGACTCGCTACAAAAACTAACTCAAGCTAGCGACACTTAGAAAACATGAACTTACTCAAGCTATGGCATAATCGAAAGAATAACAACGAACCGTCTATCTTGCTAGGCTTGTCATTGTCGGTCTCTCGCGGTTACACTCTACTCTCACGAAGGGGATGTGGAATATAAATGTGAGACAGGGAGAAAGAAACGCTCGCCTAATCTGCAACCTATAATCACATGCATCCAATCTAATGTGATGACAATCTCTACCAATCATTTGCACATTTTAAATAATTGAAACAAAACACATATCGAGGCGCAAAATGTTGAAATGGGGTATGGATTAAGTGACGGGTAAGAAGGGATTATAATTTTGGGAATGTGGAGTTAACAGTCGAGCTAGACAATCCAAACTTCCAAATTACATCACCAAAATACCAACCACACAAACGATAAAATCAACGCCAATTAAGGACGTATTCTCCATTTCATGCTTATTTCACGCAAATCGACTCCATAAAATTATCACAATGAAGTATCGGAGTCCACAACTCAATTATCTATCCACTTTTCTTTTATTCTTTTTTTTTGAAACTATATACCAAAATTGAAACGTATCTACAACAAAACCGACTTATCTCAACATAACATCAATATCACCATGACTAGCTCGACCAGGGTAGACAATTTAGGCTCGTGGTTAAATATTGTGGTGAAGGGATAATTCGAGTTTTAAATGAAAACGAAAACGGGAAAGGAAATAAAAAGGGAAAAAGGAAAGCCTCGACACATGCTAAAGTTACGGTCCGAATACAAAAAGACTTAAAAGACAAACTTCACACTTATGCAAATTGATGTGACATGCGAATTAGGGAGTACTACTCTCATTCCTAAATAGACCAATCATGGATGTCATCGGTCTCAAATGACTCTAAAACCTCAGAATTTAAGTAGTTTGCCGACAATTTAAGCCAGGTTTATTTGTTCACTGAAATGACAGTCGAAAATTTCCATAACGTAAGACTCGGCCAAGTAGACTAAGATATCACTAATTAAAGCAAGAATGTTAATGAAACAAGAAAAGGAGAGGCAAAAGCGGTTTCATCATTGTTGCTTAACCCGTTCTGATTCCTAAATACTCCAAAAATGCGTAAAAACTAAAATAAAAAATGCATGCGAAAATGCAGAAAATATGCAACTAATGCAAATTAGTTACCCTCCCCAAACCAAACAATATAATGTCCTCATTGTATCAAACATACATAGGACAACAGAAGAGAAGTGAAGAGTAACTAAAAATGCAAAACTAAAGAGGGAGGAGGAGAGGAGTACCTAATATATATACAGGGAGTTCCCCCAACCGAACTCTAGTCATGATCGGAGTCTGTCGTAGTTGTGGGCGATCGTGGTTTCGAAGCATCGGGTGCGGGTCTCGGGTCTGGCGTAGGGATGGCAACGGATCCGGGATCTGATCCGGATCCGCAAGATCCGGTCCGCACGGATCGGATATGGATCCTAAATTTTGGGATCCGTTGGATATGGATCCGGATCCGCTATTTTTAAACGGATCTGGATCTGGATCTTAATAAGTAAATCCGGATCCGGATCCGCAAATCCATTTTATTAAAAAAATTAACAATAATAAAAAACTTAGAACTTTAATTTGTGTTTTTTGGGTTATTTCTAAGACTTTTCTTTTAGTTTATTAATCTTTGATTATGAATTTTTATATTAGATTTTATTTGTAAAATTATAAAAATTAATACGGTCGTAAATACGTATTAATTAAAATTTTTGTAGAATTTAAGTAAGAAATTGGATCCGCGGATCCGGTCCGGATCCGATCCAGATCCGGCGGATCCGGATCTGGATCTACATTTTTGGGATCCGTCGGATCCGGACTGGATCCGGATCCGCTACTAGGGGTGCGGATCTGGATCTGGATCCATGCGGATCCGGTCCGGATCCGGTCCGTTGCCATCCGTAACTTGGCGGGTTATTTATCGCGATGGTGCCATGACCCGACGTAGCACTCTTACTAATAGAAGTATCGGGTCTGGCATATTGTATATGAATCTTCGAAGTTTGAACAGACTATATCACATACTACTAATAGAAGTACTACACTAAATTAAAATTTCATGCTGGTTTTGATGTTCTCATCCACTATAACAACCAACACCATAAATTAAGATAAACAAACTCGCATAGTCACATCTCACTTTTTAACAAATTAAGATAAACAAACTCACATCTCACTTCTTAAACCACGGAATTCGCTTAAAACCTCACGTATTCCAACAGTCCATACTCTTCGCAAACATTTCTCACTTTAGTGGGGCACTATAATACCTCTAGTTTAAAAAATATATTGGATATAGTTTGTGGTGCTCAGATGAGTGTATATTGGATTAATTATGCTCATATGAGTGCTTAAACGGATTGATAATACTACTCATATCAACAAAATGCACTTTCTTTTCTGGTTCCCCCATGATAAGAACTTCACAGTTAATTAAAGGTGCTTGACTGGGAGTAGTTTTGGAATGGGTGACCTCTTGGGAAATTTTCCAAGATACACATGAGTGAGGACAAAATGCACTAGAAAGAACATGTATTGGTTTGTAGGGTCAGTACACAGCCTGTTGAGCGCTAGACGTGACACCCGGTCCACCATGGTGCTAAGATGAGTCCTTAAAGGGATTGATAGTACTACTCATATCAAGAAAGTACACTTTGTTTGAGTGAGGACAAAATACGCTAGAAAGGACTAGTGTTGGTCTATGGGGCCAATATACAGCCTGTTGAGTAAAGTGGTGGCTGGGGTGTTACAGACACAATTTTTATGGAGGCATGTTAAACAAAAGATAATGAACTTGAACTAGTTGACCTAAAAAGATGAAGACGGTTTGACTGAGAAACTGCCTTGTCGGAGCCAACAGTGATCAAGTTTCAGTGTTCATTCAGCATTGGTAATAGTCGGCCTATAATACGGGCTTTATTATACACAATATCTTTGTCTTAAACACCCTTACATGTGAAAAGGTAAATAAATTAGTGTAAATATTGTGCGTTGTGTAAACTAGTGTAATACCCGTGAAAATTCACAGGTTGTCGCATTTTCGTTGAATTTACTTAATTTTATTGGAAAGATAGTACATTGGTTTTTGTTTATTAGTATTGATCGGACATTATATATGTCATAACATACACCCGTTTGAAGATAGCATTTATATAAAGAGTACACATATCATTTAGAAATGGAATATACGTGTCTAAGCAAAATATTCAACTATACGAACACGTGGTCTAGAGAGTCACATTTTAGGATAGTGACTCTTAAGGACGTCTATTTTTTTGGACATATGATGTCATTTTCACTTTCAAATGCAGTAATTGATTCGACTGTACACAAATGCTTGACTTACAGAAAATCGCAGATGTATGTGCATGTGGTTTATTTTGAAAATGTATCATGCATATTGATTAGTAGACTACTAATTGTGGTAAAATTCCATACAGAAAGAAATGAAGGTAAAAAAAATTGTACTTTCATGCACTCGTACATAAAGTAATTATGTTACACTTTACTAATTAAGACAAACGGAACACAAAATAAAGTAATGCTCATATTACGCTGTTGAAAAAAGAATGGTGATGGTTCCGAAATACAGTTTGGTTATCAGGATAATGAATGAATTGAAATTAGTGATGAAATAATGTACGGAGTATTCTTTATCGAATCTACGGAATAAAATTTTGACGAATAGGCTATTCCACCATTTTTTTACATAAGAAAACATATCTCTATCTCTCTCATATACAATCCAAAATAGTATTCCTCCCTACCATTTCCTCTCACACTACGATGATGACGATGTTGGAAGCATAAGCAGTAATCATAACAGGGTAAGTAAATCTTTGATCTATTCACACAACATTTAAGATTCAGTAATAATTTCAAATGCGCGGTGGCTTCATATATGCAATCGATTTGAGTTTTTTTTTTATTTGACTCAATTTATTTTATTGCTTGATTTGGTGAGTAACATTAATGATAGATTATCATTATGTTTACAAAAACCATCAAAATTTGGAACTGATTAGACATAATACTACCCTAAATTGATAATCCCTCCGTTCAAGTCCAGGCTTCTCTTTTGCTTTTTCACGTTTGCCAACGCGCATTTTGCATCGTTAATATCTTTCGTAACATATTAGTAAAAATTATGGAAATTGGATATTAATAATAATGTACTTTTAAAGACGAATCAAACAAGATCCCACATGAATATATTTTCTCTAATAGATTTTCGTGAATATCGAAAGTTCTCCTTGATTGTGAATAGTGTCGAAAAGAGAAAATGGATGTATGTGATATCTTTAATTGAATGTAGTGACGTTGGAGAAGTTATCTGAACTATTGGCTTACTTGAATTTAAATAGACTGGTGAAGGCTGAGATATAGATAAATAACTTTCTTTATTTGATCATTTCTTAAAAACCAAAAAAATGGTTGTCGAACTCATGTACCTAGAAAAATGTGTTTTAGATAATCTTCCATTCGACACTGTTGATAACAGAGTTGCAGGGAAAAGTTTAAGAATCCTACGTGAACGACTTATTTGTTTAGGGTATCCCGTGGAACATATTCATCCGAATGGGTCAAGATTAACAATGTTTCGATATTTACCAGGTTTGTTGTGGTGGATTTCAAAAGTGGGTATGAGAACTTGTGGACATGACATAGGTCCACCCCGACGCGGCCATGTGCGGGTTTGGGTAGGCGAATGAATCTCGTGGTAAGATTGATCTCGGGTCGAAATTTAAATCAAAGTTAGGAGTCGCCACCGAATTTTATGGGAATTCGGACCCGTTTGAACCCACTCTACACTTAGGCGTATCGTGCACAAAGCACGGCCCGCTTTTAGTGCTAGAGTTTAGGGGTTCGTCCCTTTGCATTACGATACCGACGGCGAGTTATCGGAAATCGTGCATCAAATGACTCTCGTATGCCAACGGTTTCGGACATCCGGAAACCATGATTCTGAGTAAGGGATGGGTACGTGTTGGGAAGCCCACAAAGGACACCCAACCCCGCCCGCTCTTAGCGGCCTCTACTTAGATACCGTTCGTTTTCGTGTACGCGCGTTAATTTGACGATGAAATGTTACGTAAACAATGCCTTTTCGCTAAACATGTGAATTATTTTCAACTACGTCATTTAATGCATCTAAACTAACGTCGTAGTTATTTAGCATGCGATATTCGTTTTGTAAAGCGATAAATGCAAATAACGGAAATAAAACAAAATAGCAATAGTTACAAGTTACGCGGGCGGAAATACAACCTGGACAAAACAAAATAACGAACTAGATCGACATAAACATAAAAGTAACGGAAACGTAAATAGACTAGATGATTACAGGATGATATGATGCATGGTTTTGAAAAGATGAACACGTGATGGACCTAACACGTGATGACCGAGGTCGTAAAAAATAAGATTGGTCGAGGCTCGTTGTATGTAGAAGGCTCATGGTTTAGGCGTGACATAGGCCACTCGATCGATTCATGGGAGGGACTCAATCGAGTGCCCCTCGGAAAAAACCTCATGCCTCATTTTTGAAGGATCACTCGATCGAGTGAGCCAAGGCACTCGATCGAGTGCCCTCTATTCGAGGTGCTACTCTATTTTGAAATGGTGAAGATTCCGATTTTTATTGTTTTAAATTGATAACTATCCGAGTTGCGTGAAAATAATATATAATTTAAACTCGACTCGGTTTACGACGCTCATGACGTATATTGTATGGCTACAAGATTGGTTATTGGTTATTTTGAAATAAACGTTATAAAATCGATTTAAACTTGATTAGGACGAAGTTGAATCACTCCGTGTCACGTCATCGTTACCAATCCTTGCGGATTATGTGATGTTCGATTTCGCATCAACGGATTTCATACTAATCGATTAATAAAGACTCTTCGAGCGCGATATTTGACTATGGAATCAATATCCTTCTTTTAGTGTACGCTTTTGAAAAATGATATCGAATGTGCTTAACAACGAGTTTCCGCGATCACGTCACGCCTTCGAGTGTTTGGGGCGGCGCTCCTCGAAATGGTGCCACCTCCGTTACTACTCATAAAGGGATTAGAGGGATCTTAAAACGAGACTCGACTTTAAGCGCACTCGGTCCTAAAATTACTTAAATATATACATATACTCGATACTAATAATGACGATTATAAAAATATTAGACACGATTAGTAATGCGATATAAACGAAAATAAAAGCATTCTTTTTAGGGGTTGATTCACTTCAAACAACCAAATATTCGGGCGATCAACAACATCGGGTGCAGTACCCTCGTATTCGTGTTTCCATATCCCGTCATCCCTTATATTCGATACGTAATAGGCAAAAATTTAATATCGTTACGATGATAAAAAATACTAGCGACGAAAGTGAAAATAATAAAAAAACGAAACGAGTAATAATAAAAAATATGAGAAGAAGAGGAGAGAAAAGAGAGAAAATGGGGTTTGATGACACCCTCAACCTACATGCTTAATTTGGCCTCGGAAACGGACTCGTAGTAAAGACGTGTGCGCGAGAGTGTCGAGGATGTAGGAAGAGTTATGGTGTTTGTGTTTGTAGGGACGATTTTCTTGATATTTTTGAAGTTTCGGTCTCGGTTTCGCTAGTGTCGGTGTAGGAGGGATGTCAAGATAGTGATATATAGGTAGCTTAGAATTGCAAAGTTGTTGTAAAGATGTAAAATGTGAAGAGCAAGGGGGGTATTTATAAGAAAAATACCCCGACCTAGGGTCACTCGATCAAGTGGCTAGCCGCACTCGATCGAGTGTTCTGAAAAAGACGCGCTGGTTGTTTTTTGGAGGGTCACTCGATCGAGTGGCCCTATGGCACTCGATCGAGTGCCCTCAGACGGGTGGAAAGTTGATATTTTTTAAGTCGATTTGATTTTGTAGACTAGTTTGTTTTGATTTGGTTGTTGACTTTGAACTTGGACATATGTGCGACTGGTTTCACTTTGGGATTCGAATTTGACCGGGTTTGACTTGGTCGCTAAAAGACGGTTTTTATTCCCGTTGTCGGTTTTGGCTCAAATTAGTCTCATTTGATTGGAAACGACCCACTGGGCCTGAATTTGAGGTCGGTTTTGAGAGATTTGTACTCCGCTAAGTGCCCACATCGGATACTATTGATTCCGAGTCCGTATTCGAGCGTATTAAGTCACGTTTACGTCCGATCATCATCGGTGTTTTTGTTGGAAACTGCTATAGACACTAGCAGGCAAAATGCGAATGTCTACAGAACTATAAGAAGGGATATAAACTTCAGAGAGTTTTCGAGGATTTTGAAAAGGGAAGGGACCAGATGGCGGTGGAGGATGATCTGTATTCTGGTCCTCATTGTTGGGTTGTTTCATGGATGGATGATCGTTACCTGTCAAAGACTACTGGTTACAGAGTTGTTCCCCTGATGGTGAGGTGTGAAGGAGCATATGAGGCTGATGCTGAAGAGATATGCCACTATGAAATATTACTGGAGGCTTTGGATGAAATTTATCCTTACTTCTATGAACTTTAACTGTTGTCACTATGTTGTCGGTATCTTAACTAATATTTTCGGAACTTGCAAAGAATTTGGAAAAAAAACATATGATTTTTCATGTATTAAGTTACACATGCTTTTCTGAATATGAAACTATGGTAATTTAGATTGTTCTGAACAATTTACACTGTTTGTGTACAAATTTGGTTTGCATTCTATGTAGGATGGTTGTGTGCAATTTGATCCCTGATCTCTATTCTCCATATTCTGATGTTATTTTATGTGGATTTGTTATACTCCCTCCGTCCCAATGAATTGTTTGCCTATTCCATATTGGGGCGTCTCAATGAATTGTTTGCCTTTCTAATTTAGGAATGTTTTTTACATATAATTTGACCCTTGCCTCCACATGTCACCTTATAATTGGATCTCTTGCCCTTGGTGCCAAAAGCAAAGGCAAACAATTCACTGGAACGGAGGGAGTATAATTTAGGCTGTTTGAGCTTACGTTATTCAGTTTAATTCATCTGGTAGAAATAATCGGATATACAGAAATATAAGGAAATTGAATTTTGATAACCGACGCAAGTATTCGTGTATCAATTACATTATAATTTCATCGTGTTATTTTTATCGTATGAACACCCAAAGAAGTTATCATCATTTTTCAAGAAGTTGTCTGTGTTTCAATAGAATGTTTTAATTACCATCAAGTGGCTCTGTATTGTTGGTTATCTTCAAATCTGTCATTTTAATCATGTATTAAAAATGGTGTTATGGTCGGGAATAGCACATTGAAAATATAACGAGTAATAAGGTGGTCTAGTGGTTAAGGTAGTGGGATTATTGTGAACGTGGTGGGTTCGATTCACACTGTTGATACTTTGGAAGTTGTACAACTTCTTTTCAATATGGACTTATTTAATAGTGCATATTCAAATTTCTGCCAATTCAGTAGCAGGTTGATAATCGATGCAAGTAAATATCCGTACAACACTTACCTAACCATTACGTTTGAGCTCCCTTCGTTTAAAATACGATTAATTAGGCAGGTTTAATAGCTAGATTTAAGTGAATCAAATGATGATGTTGCCACTATGACCATACATTTTTAATACTGAAGGGACATGAACCTACCTCACCCTTGGAAACCTACACACTCAATTGTAGTAATTTCCCTTGATCAATTCAAAACGTGGAGGACATGCTAAATATTATCCTCAATTCACATTCATAGTTATTTTTCACTTTGCTATAAGAACCTCATATAAAGTAAATTGCTATCTTTCATATTCATTCCTATTTCTCACCTACTTATTAAAATTTCATATCAAAAGTAGTATTAATAAAACTGCCACAAAAAGTTGAAAAAAAAATGTTAGAGATAGAAAGAGAAAGTTCTCTAAAAACCTAGAGGTTGTGTAGCAGCTTGTTGAAAGCATGACAAGATCCAAGGAAAATTCTTCAAATATCAAGAAAAATACATTAAAATCCACAAAAAAATCTAATAATTCCTTAATAATTACTACACTTAAAGAGAAAATGTTGAATGCTCGAAAACATAAAGAAGCAGAAGGAACATCAAAGACTGAGGAACCTTTGCAACCGTTCTTGTTTGAAGATGATATGGATGAGGAGAAGGAAGTCTTTGAGGTGAGTTATAAGGAGGAGGATTTAGATCGGGATAAGGAGCAAGGAGGAGGGAGTTCCCTGATTCAACTCACCAAAGAAGATGTTGTAGAGGAGGTCCAGTATTGGTCCACTGCCATTTTCGGGTATGTTTTAGGAGCTAATCCTCCCTGGTCGGTTATTAATGGTTTCATAAGGCGCACTTGGAAGAATTTAAAGATAGATAAAGTTTCGGTTCTTACAAATGGGGTCTTTTTGGTACGATTTCATAGCAATGAGGATAAGGAGAAAGCTTTAGCTACTGGGTTCTTAATGTTTGATAGCAAGCCAGTCATTCTTAAGGAGTGGACTGAGGACAGTGTGTTGGCTAAACAATCATGTAAAAAGGTACCGATTTGGATTAAATTGCAGGGACTGGATGTGAAATTCTGGGGAGTATCAAGTCTCACAAAGATTTGTGGATTAATTGGTAATTATCTTAAATGTGATGAGATAACAGTCCACAGAACTTTTCTATCTTACACTAAGATCTTGGTGGAGGTAGAATTTAATCAAGGATTTCCGACGGAACTTGTCTTCCTTGATGAGAAGGGAGCAGAGCAGAAAGTACAAGTGATTTATGAATGGGTGCCAGTTGAATGTCAAAAGTGTAAAGGGATTGGGCATTTGAAGGAGGTGTGTCGGAAGGGGAATGTGAAGGCTAAGTCTAAGCCAATCATGAAGCCTCAGGAGAATTTAAAAGTTTGGAAACCAAAAGTTATTGAAAACTCTCCAAAGGTTATGGTCGCTGATCAAGCTGGCTTGATTACGCCGATTGTGATACCTCAGGAGATTGTTTCTCCTCAGATAGTTAGAGGCAAAACATATGGGGAGCAACAAAAGCGATTTGAACCAGGGGGATTGACATTTTTGCAAGCTTTATTGAGCTCAAGCAAGGGAAATCGGGGGAGTGGAGAATGAGCCGCCTGATCATGGATAAGTTTGGTTTTTGGAATGTTCGAGGTCTAAATAGTCTAACTAAACAGAAGGATTTAAAATGGTTCCTTCATAAGAATAATGTTGGATTATTTAGCCTCCTAGAGACTAGAGTTGCTAGTAGTAATTGGTTGAAGGTTAAGAATAATATATGTAGTGATTGGGCTATTAGTACTAATAATACGTTTCACAAAGGGAGGAGAATTTGGTTTCTTTGGCAACCTAATCATTATGAGGCTACTATTTTGGATGTTACTGCACAAACGATATTTGTGGCAGTGATAGACAAAGTAAGGAATGCTAAGTTTCATGTCACTATGGTTTATGGCTTTAATAAGCCGGCTGATAGGAATAAAATTTGGAACATTATTAAAAGTTATAAGAATGTGGTTAAGGGCCCTTGGATTGTTTGGGGTGATTTTAATAATATATTGCATCAGGGAGAGAGAATCGGGGCTCCTACTACTTGGGCTGAGATAAGGCGATTTCAACATTGTGTACATGAATGTGAGCTCATTGAACTACTACTGATGGGTCGTTCTTTACTTGGAATAATAAGCATGAGGAGGGACAGAGAGTGTTTAGTAGAATTGATCGGGTTCTCTTTAATGAGGAATGGTTGGAGGTGTTCCCTGAAATAGGTGGTAGATTTCTTCCTGAAGGGTTGTATGATCATTGCCCTTGTATCATACAATTAGAGAATGATAGAGTTATTGGCAAACCAAGCTTCAGATATTTTAATATGTGGGCGTTGGATGATAGATTTGGGGGTATTGTTGAGAGGATATGGGAGAGGAAGATTGTTGGTAATCCTATGTTCAGGCTAGTTCAAAAACTTAAATTGGCCAAGTCGGAATTTAGGAATCTTAATAGAGATAATTTCTCTGATGTTGAAAAGACCTGGCAAATCTCTAAAATTTTGTTGGAAGAGATGCAACAACAGTTACAGAAGGAACCTTGCAACAGGGATTTAAGTATAAAAGAGCGGCAAGCAGCAGAAGGGGTGTTGAACTTGGAGAAAGCAGTGCATTCTTATTTGAGGCAAAAGGCTAAGGTGCATTGGGTGGACGAAGGTGATGTTAATACGGCCTATTTTCATGCTTGTATTAAGAAGAGAAGGGCTATTAATAAAGTGGCTAGTATTAAAACTGGGGAGGGGGTGTTGTTGACTGATCCTGATAGCATTAATGGTGCGTTTGAGGATTATTACAAGAATCTGCTTGGTACTTGTAACTCGGTGCACAAGGTATGCAAAAGGGTGGTCAGGAATGGGAAAACTGTTACCCAGGAGCAGGCTGTGACACTGATCAGACCGGTTACTGCTGATGAGATAAAGAAGAGCATGTTTGACATTCCGAATGATAAGAGTGCGGGTCCGGATGGGTATTCCAGTCAATTCTTCAAGGACGCTTGGGGAACGGTAGGTCCAAGTGTTGTGGAGGCTATCCAAAATTTTTGGAGAAGTGGGAAGATGTTGAAACAATTAAATCATACTCTTATTTCTTTGATACCTAAAGTTGCGATGCCTGAAAATGTCACGCAATTTAGGCCAATAGCATGTTGCAATACCGTGTATAAATGTATTACTAAAATTCTTTGTCAAAGAGTGGGGAAGATCCTACCTGAAATTATTAGTCAAAATCAAAGTGGATTTATTCAGGGTAGGGAAATAGTGGAAAATATACTGATTTGTCAAGATTTGGTTAGACTCTATGGGAGAAAATCTTGTTCCCCTAGGTGTTTAATGAAGATTGATATGAAGAAAGCTTATGATTCTGTGGAATGGCCTTTTGTTCGGGATATGATGGAGGCCTTGCATTTCCCGAAGGACTTTATTAGATTGGTTATGGAGTGTGTCACCACAACAAGTTATTCTTTGGTGCTTAATGGGTGTACGTTTGGGTATTTTAAAGGAAAGAGGGGGCTTCGTCAAGGGGATCCTCTATCCCCTTTGCTTTTTGCTATATGTATGGAGTATCTATCTAAAATTCTTCATGAAGTCCAGACTTTTCAAGGATTTAAGTATCACTCCTTATGTAAAAGGATGAAGCTTGCACACCTATATTTTGCGGATGACTTACTCCTTTTCTCGTATGGGAATAAGGAGTCTGTTACTGTGTTGATAAGGGCTTTTATGACATTCTCAGCTGCATCTGGGTTACAAATGAATAAAGACACATCGGAAATTTATATGAATGGGATTATGGATGAGGCTGTGATCTTACAACTTACTGGTATGCGACGAGGCATGTTACCATTTAGATATTTAGGCATTCCTATTTCTTTTAAGAAGTTGGGAGTCCTAGATAGTGTTGTGTTAACCGAGAAGATTGTGGATCGTATAAGAACCTTGGGGTCTAGACACTTGTCTTATGGTGGTAGACTTACACTCGTGAAATCAGCGCTACAGAACTTGCATTTGTACGGGGCAAGAGTTTTTATTCTACCTAAAGCTGTTATCAAGTCGGTTGAGGGTGTTTGTAGGAATTTCTTGTGGAAGGGTCATAACAATTACATTTCTGCGCCTTTGATTGGATGGCAACAGGTTTGTGCATCTAAGAAGAAGGGCGGACTGGGTATAAGGGATGCCGTGGACTGGAATTTGGCTACAATTGCTAAGTATATTTGGTGGATTGCTGCCAAGAAAGACCATTTATGGGTACGGTGGATTCATAGCAATTTTTTAAAAGGGAGGGAGTGGCAGTCGAGTTTAACTAAAGCTACTTCCAGCTGGGCTTGGAAGAGGATTTGTAAGACTTATGAAAGATTCAAGGAGGGGTTTGTGAGCGATGGGTGGAGACAGTCAGGTAAGACTTACACCGTTCAACAGGGTTATGAGTGGTTGAGGGATGTGAGACAGGATGTAGAGTGTAGTGACATGGTTTGGCATAAATTGATCATGTCTAAGCATTCTTTTATTGGTTGGTTAATGATGCATAAGAGACTCCAAACAAATGATAGATTGGCTAATTGGGGTATTAAAATTCCAAAGGAGTGTTGGTTGTGTGGTACAGGCGAAGAACAGCATGGGCATTTGTTTTTTCATTGCCCTTATAGCAAACAATGTCTGATCCTTATGTCTGGCTGGTTGTCAGTTAGCATAAATGATAGTGATGTTGTGAGCTGGTGGCGTAGGGAACAATTTGAGAATGCTGGTCACAGGAGGTTTGTTGGGTGTAGCATTATTGCACTCATATATCACCTTTGGAGAGCTCGGAATCTCAGCAAGCATGAGCAATGGTTGCCCAGACCGGAGCAGGTGCTACAAGTAACTCAAGATGAAGTTAGAGCAAGACATCGTTTTCTGTTAAGTCATGGAAAAATGAGACAAGTGGAGAAATATATGTAATGCTGTTGGTGTTAGTTATTCTGAATGGGGTTGTGAGAATTGGTTGTAGGGAACAATTATTGTAATTCTTCCTATGCTATTAATATAATGCTTACATTTTCCGAAAAAAATAAATCTGCCACATATATCGAGTTAGTTACAAAAGCACCGAAGAAAAAAACAACTACAAAGTGTATATTGAATTGTTGTATCCGCCGAAATGCATTCTTGAGAATATGTCATCCGAAGTTGTAGACGGCTTGGTTGTATGCAAGAGCTTGATGATTCAAAGGCTATTTCGTCTAGGATATCCGGTAGTTCGCCTCGACCCTGTGAAAACCATGCCTAGCCCAAACTTCACTAGGGCTGTTGTGGCCGAGTTTGATCCACAGTATAAGAATTACATCAGCGTATACAAACTGTAGAGAGTTTTTGAGGATTTTGAGAAGACTAAGGACGCAATGGCGGTGCAAACTGATGATCACGCAGGTCCACACTATTGGGTTTGTAACACCCGCGATTTTTCTAGCATTTTTATCGTTTCCGTTATGACGAATGACTTCGTCATAACTCTGTCACATTTCGGCCTTATGTTTCATCATTATTCCAAGCTCTATTTTCATTTTTGAGTCTAATGGTATTTATTTTTATTTTGAAAGATTTTAATTCTTTTAAATCTATTTATTTGATTTTCTTCGTAAACTAATTATTTTTCTGCGAGGAATTCTACTTCTCTACGAATTAACGTTTTTAAACTCTGATTTAAGCTATTCCTTTCCTACAAATGTCTAGATATATTTATATAATATTTTCAACTAGGAAAATTTTTATTTACAAAAATTTAGCCTTTAATGATTTTATTACGAATTTTCGTAAATAATTATTTTCGAACGCGCGGTTTACTCGAATTGCTTTGAAACGCTTTTAATAATTTTATGATCCTTATTTATATCAACCTACAACTAAAAAGAGACCTTTTTGGACCGTGACACCATGTAGTAAAACATTTGATTAGAACTTTTATTTACATAACACTTTATGTTTAAACTTTAAGTAAAAAGATATTTTTCTCTTTAATTGATTTACATGCTTAAATTACAAACTTTTCATGCTACCGTCACATTCATTTCGGCTGAAATTTTAAGACTACATTCACATTGTTTTTATCAATTTTAAAGCTTCATTCATCCACCATCCTTTCATATTTTTCTTATTCATTTTTACGTCAATTTTATTTTAACAAAAACCTCTTCTTTCTCCCTCTTTTTGGCAGTCATTTTCATCCATAAGCAAGCTTTGATCGTCGTATTTTCATCTTCTAAATTATCGATTTTCTTTTCCTTTCGTTAAGGTAATAATCGATGTTATTTTCGATTGTTATTTACCTTGATTCTTTTAGTTTTCTCATGGTATTTTCGTACCATGTATGTCATGTGAATTAGGATTCTTGGTTGATCCCGAAGCCGACGAATTTATAATCAACTCGGATTTGGGTTAGAGGTAACGTTGATGTTACTCGGTATTGCATGATTTTATTTGTGTAATTGGATGTATATTTTTATATTTTTATTTTTGATGATATATATATGTAATATAAACTGGAAAATTTTTAAAAGTTGAAAATTTGTATGTTTCGGTATTTTTATCGCTTTTACGAGATTAACGATTAAATCGTCATATTAATTTTTAAAATCGTAATCTTCGGCCTAAACATGTAATATATGTTTATATTCTGTAAAAATTATGTTTTTGATGATTTTTAACAATTTAGTATTTTTTTGATATTTTAGTTATCGATTATTGAATTATTACCGTTTACGGACAAAAATGATTAAAAGCCGATTTTTAGTTCTAGCACTTAAACATTTTATTTTAATTTGATTTTTGACATGGTGAAACTTTCTGATGAAATAGAAGTTTTTGAATTTTTTCATAATATTTCGGAATTTTTAAGTTGATTAATTAATCAATCACTTTAAATCATCGTTTATCGTTATAACCGTGTTTGTCGTTTAAATTCTCGATTTCTGGTCTGTTGTTTAAATCTGGAAAAAAATGTGATTCTAATGATTTCATAATAAAATGTAATATTATGATTTTTAGTGCTTTAATAAAATTTTAGGAACGATATGTTTTATTAATGGAATCGTTAATTGTGAAAACGGGTTTTAAAGACGGTTTTGACGGGATTTATTAAATCTGAAATTTTTGGAAATATGGTAGATTCTGGAAAATCATGAATTTTAAGTTTAATTATAATTTTTGGATATTAATACTTAAATCGTTTTGTAATTACTATTTTTATTAATCGTTATTGTCGAGATTAGACGATTAACGAGAAAACCCCTTTAAAAACCGAGTTTAAAATTCTGGAAAATTTTATTTTCTGGAAAGAATGTCCAAAAATATATTTTTGCTATTTTACGTAATTTTTTTACTATTTATTAAAGTCTTTAATTAACAGTAATAGTTTTTGGACAAAATTACGATTTGTCGTTAAAATGCTCCGTCTTACCTAAAAGAATTATTTTTCCAGCAATTTTGCAAATATTTAAATCTGAAACTTTAAGAATTAAATCATCCCTTAACATACTCTAAATATGTTCATTGGTTTAATTAAATAAAAGACGTTAAAGTATTTAATTTGGCATTTGACGTAAAATCCTATTTATGTTCGTTTTGTCGAAACTATTAATAATTAGGGAATTTTAATTTTATAAACTTTGAAAATACTCTGATTAGTAGTATTAAAATGTTTAAGACATTTTTATTCATTTTATAAACACTTGGAAGATATTTTAATAATTTCATAAACCTAAATGCTCCCACTTTGATAATTAATATCGTTAAGGCCGAAAGTATTAGTTTTATAAATCTATATTGTTTACTAAAAATGTTGTATTGGTATAAACTAATATTTTCGATATTTTGATATGATGCTATTTTTAGTAAAGTTTCTAAAAAATAGAAGTTTCCTAAAATAGAAAGTTTCCTCTTTTAGAATATAATGGTTACTCCTTTTGTTCTCTTATTATTTTAATGATTATATCTTTTGAATACCGATAATGTCTTTGTCTTGGAGTTATGGAATAAGAACAAGCGTGAGGTTAGAGTAATAGATTCTGGGGTTTACGTTTTTGCCATCAACTATAAGGCTGATGTGTCTTTATGGGGCACATTGGTTGTTGAACCGAGCATATATGGTGTTCGGGAGTGTGTGTATATTTTCTTAAGCTCGTGCCTCGCAGTGTAAGACGCCGTCGGGTTGAACTGAGTATTTATGGTGCTCGGGAGGGGTGTACATATCATCTTAAACTAGGGCCACGCATTTATAAGTCGCCATCCTATTATGGTTGAGTAGCCTAGTTAGAGATCGAGGTTTGATTTGTTTGAACTAAGTTCTCGAAGCTAGTTTTAGTATTCTCCTAGTGAAAGTCTAGCCGTCTACACTAATCCTATCCATAACACCATTTTGAATATGTAATCCCCTAGAAATTCTAACGCAATACAGTGGCGGAAACACTGTAGAAGTGGGATTATAACACACTGTAGCTATGTCTTGATTACATAAAAATGGTAAGTCAATACATAAGCCATAAAAAAATGGCTACATAATAAATAAATAAATAAATAAATAAAATCCATAAAAAGGGTTTTAACAATCCATAATACAGTGATCTGATTAAAACAAGCAGGATCCACAACTGCTCGCTAGCCCACTCGAAGGAAAACACATATACCTGCCATGTTAAAAACATAACAACCACAATCAGTAGGGAGCAACGTCAACATTCTCCCAGCCGTATAACAGGATTTTAAAACTGTAATTACTATTATAGAAAAATAGTAAAAATGGAAAACAGTAAAACACATTATACCAAAAATAAACTTTCAGTGAAAAACTTCACGTATCAAAACAATATAATAAAAATGAGTTTTCTGAAGAAAACAAAAAACATTTGCCAACCTGCAACCAAATTATATCGATAATAATAAAAATATTCAAAATGGCGTTATGGATAGGAGTAGTGTAGACGGCTAGACTTTCACTAGAAGAGTACTAAAAACTAGCTTCGAGAACTTAGTTCAAACAAATCAAACTTCGGTCTCTAACTAGGCTACTCAACCATAATAGAGCGGCGACTTATAAATGCGTGGCCCTAGTTTAAGATAATGCACACCCCTCCTGGGATTACCTGTCACCCAGTTCAACTTATGACGACGACTTACTGCGAGGCCTAAGCTTAAGGTCAAAATGTACAAAACTCCCGGGATACCTGTCACCCGGTTAAACAACCAATGTACCGAATTACCGATTCCTGATACATACACTAGCCTTATAGTTGATGGCAAAACCGTAAACCCTAGAATATATTACTCTAACCTCACACTTGTCCTTATTCCATAACTCCAAAACAAAGCCATTATCGATATTCAAAAGATATAATCAATATAAATAATATGAGGATAAAAGAAGTAAACATTTATATTCTAAAAGAGTAAACTTTCTATTTTAGGAAACTTCTATTTTTAGAAACTTTACTAAAAATAGCATTATATCAAAATAGTGAAAATATTAGTTCATACTAATATCAATTTTTAGTAAACGATATAGATTTATAAAACTAATACTTTCGGCCTTAACGATTTTAATTATTAAAGTAAGAACATTTGAGTTTATGAAGTTATTGAAATAACGTACAAGTGTATAAAATGATTAAAAATGTCTTAAAATTTTTAATAATACTAATCAGGGTGTTTTCAAAATTTACAAAGCTAAATTTCCCTAATTATTATTAGTTACGACAATACGATTACAAATAGGATTTTACGGCAAATGTCAAATTAAATCTTTTAACGTCTTTTATTTAATTAAACCATTGAATATATTTAGAATATGTTAAGGGATGATTTAACTCTTAATGTTTCAGATTTAAATATTTTCAAAATAGCTGTAAAAATAAATCTTTTAGGTAAGACGAACCATTTTAACGATAAATCGTAATTTGTCCAAAAATCAATACTTATTAATTAAAGACTTTAATAAATAGTACAAAAATCACGTAAAATAGTTAAAATATATTTATGGACATTCTTTCCAGAAAAGAAAATTTTCCAGAATCCTAAAACTCGGTTTTTAAAGTGTTTTCTCGTTAATCGTCTAATCTCGACAATAACGATTAATAAAAATAGTAATTACAAAAAGATTTAAGTATTAATATCCAAAAATTATTATTAAGCTTAAAAATCATGATTTTCCAGAAAATACTATTTTTCCAGATTTCCAAAAATTCCAGCTTTAATAAATCCCATCAAAACCGTCTTTAAAACCCGTTTTCACAATTAACGATTCCATTAATAAAACTTATCCTTCATAACATTTTATTAAAGCACTAAAAATCATAAAAATACATTTTATTAAGAAACCATCAGAATCATAATTTTTCCAGATTAAATCAAAAGACCAAAAATCGAGAATTTAAACGACAAACGCGGTTTTAACGATAAACGATGATTTAAAGTGATTAATTAATTCATCCACTTAGCAATTCCAAAAAATTACAAAAAACTTTGGAAAATTCTATTTCATCATAAAGTTTCACCACGTCAAAAATCAGATTAAAATAAAATGTTTAAGTACTAGAACTAAAAATCGGCTTTTAGAGAATTCTCTCTCTTCGATTCTAGAGATAGAATTCTCTCTCGAGAAATCACCATTAACGACCATGAATGCTTCGGGTACAGGTCGGGGAAGAGGAAGACCGCCTAAGAATAAATCAAAAAATGATACGCAAGAAACTAAGGATGCTAATAAGACTGATTCGCAGTATTTTAATCAATCAGAGATGGAGGAAACTGAAACTCAGACAGGAGTCAAGCAGGGGAGCCCCTCGGTTAATGATCTTATTCATCGAGCGTTCCAATCTGCAAAGAAGGTTACTGGCATAGGGGAGGCCACTCCTAATTCAACGGAGCAAGAGAGCTGAGCTATTAATGGCGAAGAACAAGTAAACCCGGGAAATATAGAGAAGGCAGCGAACAGGGTTTCGAGTGAAGGAACCTCTATGAAAGCTCAATTTGATCCTGATGAAGGAACTAATCGTGCGACTATGTGGGTAAATAAGGTGACGTCACAGAAAATCGGTATGGGGTTACATTTTGATGAGATTTCTGCTAATGCAACTGAAATTGACATTGTCATGGATGATTTTGAGTCTGAATTAAAGATGTGGAAACACACTCTCATGGGGGACGTATTAGGAGCGAAACCTACGCTAAAACAGATGACTGATTTTGTTGCCAAGAACTGGAATCATGCGGGTTTGCCAATTGTCCAATATTTCAAGAAAGGGTGGTTTTCATTGAGGTTTTCGAATCAAGAAGCCTTGGAGACGATTCTTAGAAGTGGACCATGGCAGATTGGGTACAACTCTTTGGTCTTGAAACAGTGGAGTCCGATGTTTTCGCAGGAGATGGACAAGATTTCTGTTCTTCCAGTGTGGATTCTTTTTCCAGATTTGGATCCCTTCCTATGGACAGAGTCTGTTCTCAGCAAGATTGCAAGCAAGATTGGTCGCCCTATGTTTGCAGACACCACCACTACGTATAAGGAGAGGCTTTCTTTTGCGCGCGTGCTGGTGGAAGTTGATGTTTCGCAAGAACTGCCGGATGCTGTGGTCATCAATATCCCGATTTTGGGGAAATCTACTCAACGAATTGAGTATGAATGGTTACCCTACTATTGTGTAGGATGTGGAAAACTGGGACATGTTAAGGAACACTGCAAATGGGAGAAATGGAAGGCTAACATTGCTTCTGGGAAGGGTACTACTTCCAGGTACACTCCCAAGAAGGATGTCACTCAGGGGCGAGGTGGTACCTTAGAAAGGGGGACTGGTTCCTCCTTGACTGAAATGCATCGTGGACCCCCTGGGAAAGAGCCCTCTGGAGGCCTTATCACTGGCTCTGGACCCCAGGTGTTAGGCGTCTCTAGTACAGGTGGCCAGGTGTTAGAGCAAAATGTCACACATGCTGATGGTGAAGGTCAGGCTGTGCATTCCTCCTCCGACCCTGGTTTCACTCCTGTTGCTAGACGCCCAGGGAACACTGGGATAGGCTGTAAAGTGAAGGGATCTAGAGGTGGCTTAGAGGAAAAGGGTACGGAAGTATTCAAGGAGCAAGTCTTGTCTCCGAACAGATTTGAGGTGTTGCAAACAAATGAGGTTGAGGAGGAAATTCCTCCAGTAGGTGTTGCTATTCCCCTTGATTTACAGCAATGAAAGTTGCCACTTGGAACATTAGAGGAGGCAATGAACCCCTAAAACAAAATGAGACACTTAAATTAATGAAGGGGAAGGGGATTGATATCATGGGAGTACTTGAGACTCGAGTTAAAGAAAAGAAAGCTAAAGAAATCATCAATAGTAAGTTTAAAGGTTTTGCTAGTAATTGCAACTACAGTAATCATCACAATGGCAGAATATGGGTCCTTTGGAACCCTTGTACGGTACAGGTTCACGTACTGCAAACTAATGCGCAGTTTATTCACTTTTCTGTGCATCACTATGCTACCCGAACTGATTCTTGTATCACTGTAGTATATGGATATAATGATGCAAAAGGTAGAGAAGATTTATGGGAAAACTTAGGTAAACTAAGTAGGATAGTACATAACTGGTTAGTATTGGGAGATTTCAACATAATACGGAATAGGGAGGAAAAAGTTGGAGGGTCTGATCCAGTAGATGAGGAAATGGATGCCTTCAATTCTTGTTTGTTTGATAGTGGATTGGAGGAGATTGCTGGTCAGGGTTGTGAGTTTACATGGAATAATAAGCAAGACCCAAGTACTAGGGTGTGGACAAAGCTGGATAGGGCCCTAATCAATCTCCATTGGGCCTCATCTTTTGCGAACTCTCATGCTCAGTATTTGAATGCAGGGGTTTCGGATCACTCACCAGTTCTGGTGAATGTTTTTAATGATACTAAGGTGGCTAAGAGGTTTAGTTTCCTCAACTGTTGGACAAAACACCCTGATTATTCTAATGTAATATCTCAAGCATGGAAGATCAAGGTGTATGGTACGACAGGCTATAGACTTTTCTGTAAACTAAAGAATGTAAAACAAGCTTTGAGAGGAATGCATAGAAAGTATTTCTCTACTATTGGTAAGAGGATTTCGGAGGTGGAGCGGGAAATGGAAGAGTGTCAATCCAAATTGCAGAGTTCACCTTTTTCGGATAAACTTCTGCAAAAGGAGAAGGATATAACTAATATATATTGGGATTTACGGAAGGCTGAGTTGAGTATACTACAGCAGAGGGCTAAGATGGAGAATATAGTTCAAGATGATGCTGCTACGTCCTATTTTCATTCTAGAGTTAAGGAGAGGAGATCTCAGCAGGTCATTGGAGCTATTATTGACTCAAAAGGGGTTTTAATAGAAGGAGTTTCTGAGGTAGCTAACGGGTTTGTTGAATACTATGAGAGTTTGTTAGGAAAAGAAATTGTTGTCAGTCCTCTAGATAAGAAAATCCTGAGCCAAGGTAAGAAGGTTCATGAGGACGATTGGGAAGGTCTGATGATATTGCCAGATGAGGAAGAGATAAGGAAAATACTTTTTTCAATTGGCTCTAATAAGAGTCCTGGGCCGGATGGCTTCTCGTCAGGTTTCTTCAAAGCGTCTTGGAATACGGTTAAGGCAGACTTTTGTTAGGCTGTTTGGGAATTTTCAATACTGGTAAGCTTGTAAAACAAGCGAACACCACTATCATAACACTAATTCCTAAGAAAAAAACATGTCAAACAGTGTTAGATTACAGACCTATTTCTTGTTGCTCTATTTTGTATAAAACAATCAGTAAATTGCTCACGAATAGGTTGCAAAGGGTGATTAAGGAACTGGTGGGCCCCGAACAGGCATCGTTTGTTCAGGGTAGAAATCTGCACGATAATGTAGCCCTTTCGCTGGCCCTTATAAGGGGATATGGCAGGAAACTTTTAACTCCAAGATGTCTTATGAAGGTGGACTTACGGAAGGCTTTTGACTCCTTACAGTGGAGTTTCATATCTGATATGTTGCAAGGGCTTAATTTTCCGCAAAAGTTTATTGAATGGATACTTAGTTGCATTAAGGGGTCTTGGTTTTCCTTAAAAATAAATGGAGGAGTTCATGGTTTCTTCAAAGGAAAGAGTGGAGTTAGGCAAGGGGATCCTTTATCCCCGTACCTCTTTGTCCTCAGTATGGAAATATTGTCAAGAAGGCTTCGGGTTATAGGATTGCAACCTCAGGTTTCTTTCCATCCCAAATGCAGTAAGTTGAGACTCAACCATCTAATTTTTGCTGACGATTTAATGATATTCATGCGGGGTGACGTTCCCTTAGTAAATGCTGCACTAGTTGCTCTTGATCTCTTTGCAGAAGACTCGGGATTGCAAGCAAACGGGGAGAAAACAGACATATACTTTGGTGGGGTTGGCAGTGAAGTAAAGGACACAATCCTTAGGATGACTGGATTCAAACAAGGGTCTTTCCCTTGTAGGTACTTGGGTCTTCCTCTGAATGATGTGTCTAATAGATTGGAGCATTATTCAGGTTTATTTGTAAAGCTTCAAGAACGGTTTACTTGCTGGTCATCGAAGCTGCTGTCCTACGCTGGCAGAATGACGCTTATTAACTCTGTAATTTTTGGTGTTTTGAACTTCTGGAGCATGAATGCTGTTTTGGCTGTCAATGTGAAGGATAAAATAGCAGCTTTCTGCCGGAATTACTTCTGGACGGGAGCTTTGAGCAGGAAAGGCATGGTGTACAAGAGTTGGGAGGATATTTGCAAGCCTTGGGAGGAGGGAGGCTTTAATGGGGTGGATATTTCAGCTTGGAATAAGGCCCAATTAAGCTACAGGTTGTGGAAGCTAATGGATTATGGGGAAGATCTTTGGAGCAGGTGGAATCATTATTATGCATTCGATTCTCAGGACATATGGGAGATACAGTGTAAGGAAAAGCATGCTAATACCATCAAGAGTATCCTAAAGACTCGAGATGAGATTATTATGAAGGAAGTGGACGTGGAGAAAGCCAAGGCTCGGATGAGCGAATGGACAACATATGGGTTCTTTCGGATGAGCACAGTGTATGATTGGTTTCGACATAAGGGGAAGAGGAGAAAATGGCTTACTGCAGTTCAAGGGCCGAATGTGATACCTAAACATGGTATTATCGCATCCATGGCTGGACAAGGCAGATTATCAACTCTGGACAGTATGTAGAGGAGAGGGATTACGTTAGTAAACAGGTGCGTGTTGTGCGCAGCAGCATTAGAGACACATGAACATCTATTCTTTGCTTGTTCTTTCTCCGCACAAGTATGGAGGGAATTACAGGATTGGATGATGATTCAAGGTAGAAGCATTGTTTTAACAGATGAAATGAAATGGTCTATGACTAGAAGGGTGAAAAAGCATAGGAAACAGGCATGGTACAGGGCTACTCTAGCTGCTGCTACTTATTACATCTGGACGGAAAGGAATGCACGGATTTTTAAGAGTAGAAGTCGACTACCATGTGCACTGGTTAGGCTTGTAAAATTTGATGTGTTTATCAAACTTAGAGGACAACGCATAGATCTCAGTAGGGAGTTGTTAGGATGATTCTTTTGTGTATTCTTTACACACATAGAGGATAGCTTTTTGTAAGTCTAGTCTCTATATTTGCCCTTCAAGGATGAATAAAGAGTCATACACATTCTTGCAAAAAAAAAAAAATCGGTTTTTAATCGTTTTTGTCCGTAAACGGAAATAATTCGATAATCGATAACTAAAATATCAGAAAAATAATAAATTATTAAAAATCATCAAAAACATCATTTTTTACAGAATATAAATATATATTACATGTTTAGGCCGAATATTACGATTTTACAAATTAATATGACGATTTAATCGTTAATCTCGTAAAAGCGATAAAAATATCGAAACATGCAAATTTTCAACTTTTTTAAAAATTTTCCAGATTATATGACATACATATATTGTCAAAAATGAAATATAAAAATTATACATGCAAATACACAATTAAAATCATGAAATACCGAGTAACATCGACGTTACCTCTAACCCAAATTCGAGTCGATTATAAATTCGTCGGCTTCGGGATCATTAAAAAATCCTTCAACACAAGAAAAGCATGGTGGAAAAATACCATGAGAAAACTAAGAAAATCAAGGAAAATAACGATCGAAAACAACATTGATTATTACCTTAACGAAGGGATCGGAATGACGATTATTTAGGAGATGAAAACGAGACGATCGAGACTTGATTTGAGACAAAATTTGGCTAGAAAAGCTGCTGGAAAATCTCAGCCAAGGGAGAAAAAGGGAGGAAATGTTGTTTAATTTTTTGTAAAATGAATGATAAGAAAGTGGATGGTTTTCTAAAGCATAAATGATAAGTAAATTTTGATGAAAACTATGTCATAATACATGCACAAATCAGCCAAAATGAGAGAGGAAGAGAGTGTGAAGAGTTTGTGTTTAAGGCCAAAAATAAATGGGTGAGAAAAAGAAAATATCTAAGGCTTAAACATCATAAAATGAAATGTATACAAAGTTGTAGTGTAAAAATGTGACATGGGTGTGTCACGGTCCAAAACATGGGGAAAATATCCCAAATAATTTCTAAGTTGATAAAAAGATGAATCGTAATATTGTTAAAGGTATTTCAAATCAGTTCGAGTAAACCGCGCGTTGGAAAATAATTATTTACGAAACTTCGTAATAAAATCATTAAAGGTCAAATATTCTTAAATAAAAATATTTCTTAGTTGGAAATATCATATAAACGTGTTTTGATATTTAGGAAAAATAAATAACTGAATTCCAAGCTTAAAACGTTAGTTCGTAGAAAAATAGAGCTTCACGCGCAAAAATAAATAGTTTACAACGAAAATCAAATAAATAGGTTTACAAGAATTAAAATCTTTTAAAATAAAAATAAATATTATTTGGCTCAAAAAAAATAATAAGAATTCAGAAAGATGAAGGAAATAGAAGACGAAATTGACATAGAGTCATGACGGAGTCACAACAGAATAATTAACGGCACAAGGAAAATAGTGGGTGTTACAGAATATTTTATTATTATCGGTATAATTTGGTTCGCAGGTTGGCAAATGTTTTCTATTTTCTCCGGAAAACTCATTTTTTATTATATTGTTTCTGATGAGGGTCGGCCGCCTGCTCCGGACCGCCTGCTAAGCAGGCCCCCAGAAGGCTCCACCCAAGGAGCCCGGGAACCGACTCGGCAGACAATCAGAGCAAAGTCACTAAAAAGAGAGCCCACTGGGGACCTCAGACGACCGCCTGCCCAGCGGGGCGATGCGGCCTACTGAAGACCAGCCTTCACAACCCTTACCCGCCCGTCCTCTGGAAGGAAATCTCCACAGGCAGGGCAGGGACCATCAAAGGACCTCCTCGTCATTTCGCCTAAGGTAAATGAGAATGGATGGATGAGGTGAAGCCACTTGTCACCTCCTCATCCACCCATCCTCCTTCTACTTCCCTCTCTTGTGGGAAGGTATAAATACCCTCCCATTTCCCACAAGAGGGGGGTTGGATTTTCTCTCTCTAGACACTTACTCTAAAAAACGCCACCTAGTTCCTCACGAGCTAGGTTCATTAAGGCATTCACGGACTGACTTAGGCATCGGAGAGGGTTCCCTCGGACAACCTCCGAGGCCCTGTGCGTTCAGTGTGCAGGGAGCAGGCCCATTCCGCCGGGAAGGTCCGATTAGTGGAACAAGAGGAAAGAGAGGCTGACAAGATTGTCCGTTCATTATTCAAGAGCAACATTGAGCTTCACAAACCCGAATCCCAAGTCGGATTGATTGATTCCAATACCGGAACAATTTGGCGTCGTCTGTGGGGAAGATCTGGTTGTATCCACGAATTACCCACAAAAATCAACCATTCCCAATTACAAAAACTAACCAATCAAAGTAATCATGCTTGAGATCGTTGACACTAGTGTAGGGATAGGTCCGACGGTCCCACCGGTGACCCCTCTATACGGCATGCCACAGCCAGAGAGGGCTCCTACCGCTACGATCCCCAGGGTAGGGGGAACCAGTCTCCTGGGCATGCCAAATACAGCTGTAGCACCAGGGGAGGGGGCACATCCAGGGCACACCCTGAACCTAACCCCAGCTCAGATGGTACAGACAACTGCCTTCTTCTCCGCAATGCTTAACCAGGAGTTCACTCCTGAAGACCTGGTAGGCAGGGTCGCAACGACCCCCAGACAGCCCCGCTCAGTAAGCAGAGAGGGGGCTGGAGGTACAAAGCGAACCGCCGCCAGAAACGCCAAGAGGAAGGCAAGGAGAACAGCTCAAGTGTACGCATAGGCGCAGAGGCGTATCACAGCAGGCAGCCAGGAACCGCCTGCTCAACAACAGGCATTCTCTATACACACTACGGAGTCCACGTCCCGGGAGAAGAGAGGTCTGTCTTAGGGACTGCAGGATCGAATGAAGCACAGGGAGCCTGCGTCTAGACGCCTGGGAGAAAAGTAGGGCAGAGTCTTCTCCAGGTTAACGCCGGCAGTAAAGGGACAGCCGGCTCCAGGGCTGTCCCAGAGCCTGCAATCTAGGCTTAACCGGGGGCAACCGCTCGAATCAAGGTATCACCAGGACGATAATCTCGGTCAGTCCCGGAGAAAGCGGTCCAGGCAACCCTCCCTTGACACAGAGGACGAGGCAATCAACAGACAACCACCAAAGCACCGCTCCCCCAGTACAAGGAAACCGGCCCCTAGACAATGGGATTTTCACGGTAATCAGTCTGGGGAAAGCAGGTCACGGGTGGTAGGCAGGCCCACGAAGACCCCTCTCCATCCTGATGTACAAGAGTATCCCATCCCAAAGATTAAAATGCCCACAGTCAAGTTTGACGGGACTGCAGATCCAGAGGACCATCTAGCGGCATTTGAGAGTCACATGGGCATGTATGATGTGGATGATGCGATTTGGTGCAAAATCTTCCCAACCACCCTTGTAGGGCTTGCACAGGGATGGTTCAGGGACCTTCGCCAGGGGTCAATCAGTTTCTTTATAGAGTTAGCCGAGGCATTCCTTGAACAATACGCAGGGAACAAGAGGAGACGACTCACTTGTTTTGATCTTATGACCCTAAAGCAGAACAAGGGCGAGAGCGTCAGGGAGTACCTAAAGAGATTCGACTTGTCCTACCAACAAGTCAGGGAGATTGATGATTCAACTGCTGCCTACGCCCTGACAATCTCCCTGCTCCCAGGGGAGATGAAGAACCAGATGATCAGGGCCCAGCCTGAAACCCTGGCAAAAGGCAGAAAAATTGCTGAAGGGTTCATTCTGCAGGAAGAGTTTCACAGCCTGCCGGACACCCCTGCAGGCCAAGCAAGGCCGCACGGGGGACCGCTGGGTGGACGGGGCAGGAACGAGCCAGGCAAGCAGAAAGAGGAGGGGGATACCCCCAAGAAAGAACGCACAACCTACCAGCCAAGATTTGACAGCTACACGGCCCTCAACAGGCCGAGGGCAGAAATCTTTGAGCTGGAGAAGGAGACAGCAAAATGGAATCGCCCAAATAAGCTGCGCAGCCCAAAGGAGGACCCTAAAAAATTCTGCACGTTCCATGATTGCATAGGCCACACCACTGAAGAATGCCGACAATTAAAAGATGAGATAGAAAAACTCATAAGAAACGGCTGGCTGAGTAACTATGCAGCGAGGAACAAATCTCAAAAGGAGGCAGCAGACAAGCTTGAAGGTTCAGCCCAAAATCGCATGATAATTCATGTAGTGTCTGGGGATGCAGAGGGACGGACAAGTAGACGAAGCCAGAAAAGGCAGATCCGCGAATTACGGAACCAGATTTGCTACGCCGAGAAGGCAGGAAGCCCGAAGGGCACGACCTTGAGCATCACCCCTGAGGATGCAGGGAGAGTAATATACCCACACAGTGATCCTTTGGTCCTAACTCTTGAGATTAGCAATCACATTGTCAAGAGGTGCATGGTGGACACTGGCACCTACACAAACCTCTTGTACAAGGACGCCTTTGAAAGAATGAACTTAGAAAAAAGACACCTTAAGCCGGCTCCTGGATCTCTGTATGGGTTCAGTGGGGCAGGCGTACTTCCCATGGGGATTATCGATTTACCGGTAACATTCGGGGAAGGGGCCTCTGCCAGGAATGTCTGGGCGTCATTCGTAGTGGTGGATGCCAAGTCTGCATACAACGCCCTGATAGGGCGGGCCACCCTGGACGAAATCGAAGTCGCCGTATCAATCAGGGCCCTCACCATAGCCTATGTGACAGACTTTGGCATGGAAGAAAAGGTTCACGGGGATCAGGAGTTTGCCAGACATTGCTATTCTGTGGCCCTGTATGCCCATGAAACAGAAAGAAAAGGAAAGCGAAAAGCCGAAGGTTCCCCCAGCAGGGAGGGTGAAATCCCGGCTGTTCAGCAAAAAGCAGCCCACCTGGAGCCTGAAGGGGAAAGCATGCTGGTGGACTTAGTACCAGGGAGGCAGGTCCTCATAGGGGCCGATCTGGAGGAGTCCTACCAGAAAGAGTTGATTGCAGTCTTGAGAGAAAACAGGGACGTATTTGCTTACTCTGCAGATGAGATGCCAGGGGTCGATCCGGCTTTTATTGTTCACAAGCTGAACGTTAACCCGGAGGCCCGCCCTGTAAAGCAGAAGAAAAGAAATATGTCCGTAGAAAAAGACGCGGCGATAAAAGAGGAGATAGAAAAACTCTTCCTGGCGGACCTGCAGGGTCTTTGAAAATCAAAAGGGGAGAAACTTGGAAGCCTATGTCGACGACGCTATTGTAAAAAGCGAAGGAGACAGGGAGCACCTGGCGGACCTGCAGGAAACATTCTCCTCTCTGCGCTCGTACAAAATGAAGTTGAATCCGAAAAAGTGCACGTTCGGAGTCCGATCTGGCAAATTCTTAGGATTCTTAGTCAGCTCTAGGGGGATAGACGCCAATCCCGAAAAGATTCAGGCGGTCCTAGACCTCCCAGAGCCTAAGACCATAAGAGACATTCAACGGCTCACAGGCAAGATGGCTGCCCTGGCTCGCTTTATCGCCAGATCAGCAGACAAGTCGACCCCTTTCTTCAAAGTGTTGAAAGGCAATAAGCAATTCAAATGGGAGGATGAGCAAAAGAAAGCCTTCGAACAATTGAAGGAGCATCTGAAAATGCTCCCTACCTTGGCGAGACCAGTGGCCGGAGAAAAACTATACCTATACATTGCTGTCACCAACTCAACGGTGAGTGCAGTCATCCTGAAAGAAGAAGCAGGCTCACAGCAGCCCATCTACTTTGTAAGTCACGCCCCGGGGGCAGCTGAAAGAAACTATCCTTTGGTAGACAAAGCCGCCTATGCAGTCGTCATAGCAGCCAAAAAACTCAGGCCCTACTTCGACGCACACCCTGTTGTGGTCCTCACCGACCAGCCACTAGAAAAGATATTGGAAAAATTTGAAAAATCAGGAAGGCTGCTAAAATGGGCAATAGAGTTAAGCGGACTGGGGATATCATACCAACCCAGGACAGCCATCAAGGCACAGGCCCTGGCGAACTTCCTGGCTGAATGTTCTCATTTAGGGGAAGAGGAACCCCCCGCCGAAGAATGGATAGTATACACTGACGGGTCCTCAACGACCAATGGTGCAGGGGCATGTTTCGTGCTGACCAGGCCTGAAGGAGTGGATTTTGAGCATGCGCTCAGATTCACCTTCCTTGCATCAAACAACGAGGTGGAATATAAATTTTTTCAATTGAAACCGCTTAGAGACAACCGCTTAGAGAGAGAAAGAAGTGAGAGAAAGCTCTCCGAGCTTCTGCAATGGCGAAGTATCGGAAGGTGAACAACTCAGCTTCAGCTCGAAGCGGCTCAAATCAAAAACACAAAAATAGTAGTAATAGTTCATCATCTAATATGCACAAAAATAATACCATCAATACTAAAAAGTCTTCTAGTACACAAAATTTGCAGGTTGGTAACGGTACTCGTAACATTCTGGAGGAGATAGAGGTTGAATTGGAGGATGTGCTGGAAGAAGAACCCATTATTGAGCCCGAACCTAAGTAATCTGGGGGAAACAAGGAGGTACCTCTGCTTCAAATTACTCCAGAGGATGTTCAAGAGGAGCTTCATTATTGAAGTACTGCTGTGTATGGATTTGTTGTAGGAGCTAACCCGCCTTAGAGTGTTCTCTCTGGGTTCCTACACAGAATTTGGAAAAACTTGAAGATTGATAAGGTATCTTTTCTGCCGAATGGCGTTTTTCTGGTACGATTTATGGATCATGAATCTCAACAGCAAGCTTTATTATCTGAGCATTTAATGTTTGATAACAAGCCTGTGGTACTTCACAAATGGGATCCTACTGTTGAATTAACAAAGTATGAAGTTAAGAAACTCCCAATTTGGGTGAAACTGATGAACTTGAACATCAAATTCTAGGGAACGAACTGTCTGCGTAAGATTGGGAGCATTATTGGTACTGTTGTGCGTAATGCTTCAACCACAAATCAGCGTCAATTCCTAGGTTATGCTAAGATACTCATAGAGGTTGAATTGGGACAAGAGTTTCATGATGTGGTGCGATTTATGGATGAAAAAGGAGTTGAACAACAGGTCAAGGTGGAGTATGATTGGTTGCCTATTCTCTGCAATAGATGCAAGGGGATGGGGCATAATGAGTTGCAGTGTCGTGCAAAATCTGAAGCAGTCAAGACAAAGAAAGTTTGGGTGCCAATTGTGAAGCCTACAACCCCTCCCATAGCTGCAGTTACTCCAGCAGTTACCCAGGTAGCTGTTAATAGTGCGATGCCAGTCACAAGGATACCTTCGAAATCAAGAATAGGGGGTATACCTTACTTGGCTGATGGCTTAAGCTTTTTGGAAATGATAACATCTACAGGAGTAAGTAAGAACAAGGAGAAGGTAATAGATGATGAGGGGGGTGGAGAAATCTCTAACCATTCGTCTCATGGATAACATCGGTTTTTGGAACATTAGAGGCATGAATAAAATCAAGAAGCAAAAAGAAATAAGGTGGTTTATGCACAATAATAGAGTTCATTTATTTGGCTTATTAGAGACTAAAGTTGAAACCAATAACTGGCCTACAGTGAGCAACGTTTTCACTGATTGGTCTATTACTACTAACAATAATACTCATAGTGAGGGACGCATTTGGTGCTTGTGGAATCCAAGGATTTATCAAGTTCACATTGAGGATGTTAAGGATCAGGCTATTCATTTAGAAGTTCAAATAGTAGGGCTAAATAAAATGTTTTGGTGTACTATGGTTTATGGCTTTAACAAACCATTGGAGAGGATGACCCTGTGGAACTATTTAAGGCAGTTTGCTCAGAATGTTAAGGGGCCGTGGATTGTTTGTGGCGATTTTAACAATGTCTTGAGTAGGGAGGAAAAGATTGGTCTCCCTGTGTGTAGAGTAGAGATTATTCCGTTCTTTGATTGCATACAAGATTGTCAACTAATGGAGATGAAAACTATTGGATCTCACTTTACTTGGAATAATAAGCATGAGCCAGGGAGCAGGGTCTATAGTAGACTGGATAGAGTGTTGGTAAATAGCGATTGGGTCAATATTTTTCCTGGTTCTTTTGTCAATTTCCTCCCTGAAGGTCTTTTTGACCATTGTCCTGGTATTATTAGCTTTGATCAGCTAGGTTGGAAGAGAATCTATTCCTTCAAATACTTTAATATGTGGTCTGAGGCTGAGAGTTTCAAGGAATTAATTACTGAGGCGTGGAATAAGAGAGTGCAGGGAAGTGCCATGTATCAAGTAGTTGCCAAGTTGAAAAGCCTTAAACCTGTACTGCGCGAGTTAGACAAAACCCAGTTTAAAGATGTGGAGAACATGGCTAATATTATGGAAACAGCCTTGCAGAGCATACAAAAATAGATTGCTATCAAGCCAGGTGATGTTACCCTCTTGCATTATGAACGAGCGATATCTAAACAGTATACTATGCTTGATAATGCAAGATACAAGTACCTGCAGCAAAAAGCTAAATCAAATTGGATGGAAAAGGGGGATATGAATACGGCCTATTTCCATGCCTCGATTAAGCAACGTCAAGCTATTAATAAATTCATCCAAATAAAGAATATGAATGGGGATTGCTTTAATACTCCTGGTTGCATTCAGGATGTTTTTCTACAATATTTCATAAGCATTCTTGGGGAGAGAAGGGAGGTAAGGTCAGTCCACAAACCTACTATGAGGAAGGGCACTACTTTGAATTATCAACATAAGTGGCAGCTAATGAAACCAGTAACATTTGAAGAGGTCAAACAAGCGATGTTTAGTATAAAAGGAAATAAAGCACCGGGTCCAGATGGGTTTACGAGCCAATTCTTCAAGGACACCTGGGCTATAACAGGGCAAAGTATCTACGCAGCAGTCAATGATGTGTTTGTTCATGGAAAGTTATTGAAGCAAGTAAGCAACACCTTACTCACCCTCATCCCCAAGGTCAATAACCCAGAATTTGTGAGTCAATTTCGTCCTATCGCTTGCTGTAATACCATTTACAAATGCCTTTCCAAAGTTATTTGTGGGCGACTTGGTAGTATATTGCCAGATATTATTTGCCAGAGTCAAAGTGCATTTGTTAAAGGGAGAGATATTGTGGAAAACATATACATATGCCAAGATTTGGTGCGCCTTTACAATAGAAAACAATGCTCTCCTCGTGTGTTGATGAAAATAGATTTACAAAAGGCCTATGATACAATTGAATGGCCATTTGTACAAGAAATGCTAGATGCTTTGGATTTTCCTCCTCATTTTGTGACAATTATCATGGAATGCTTAACTTCCCCCAGCTATACTTTGACAGTTAATGGGGAAAATTTTGGTTTCTTTAAAGCAAAAAGAGGATTGAGGCAGGGAGACCCTCTTTCTCCACTTCTCTTCACAATTTGTATGGAGTATTTGAGCCGAATTATCTTGGTTATTCAGGAGAAGGCGGATTACAGATTTCATCCTTTGTGTAAACAAATCAAACTTAGCCATCTTTGTTTTGCGGATGACTTAATGTTGTTCTGTAAAGGGAATGAGGCTTCTGTGGTTTGGCTTATGAAGGCGTTTGCTCTATTTTCAAAGGCTACTGGCTTCACCATGAATCAGAGTAAGTCTAGCATTTACTACAATGGTATCAAAAAAGATCAAGCACAGATTGTGGAGGACACAGGTATGAGCAAAGAAACTCTACCTTTCAAATATTTGGGGATTTCCATGTCCTCAAAGAAGATTTCAGTCCTTGAATGTCATATCCTAACTGAGAGGATAGTGAGCAGAATTAGGGGAATGGGGGCACAAAAACTTTCTTACAGTGGTAGGCTTGTTATGGTACAGGCTGTTCTGAATAATCTGCATATGTATTGGTCTCGTGTGTTCATCATTCCAACTTCAGTGATAGCCCAGATAAATGCTATATGTCGGAACTACCTATGGCAAGGAAGTGAGCACTACCAAAACCCCCTTTAGTTGCATGGGACAAAGTTTGCAGTCCGCGAAGGGAAGGGGGTTTGGGTCTAAAGCACTTACACACCTGGAATCTAGCAGCAATTGGGAAATATGCGTGGTGGGTGACTTGCAAAGCGGATCACTTGTGGGTGAAATGGGTTCATGCAGTGTATTTGAGAGGCAGAGATTGGGCTACTTATCAACCTCCCCTTAATTCTAGTTGGTCTTGGAGGAAGATCTGCAGGGTTAAGGACAAATTCTACTCAAACAATCTCTTTCCTACTCTACTGGCTCAACATAGATCCTATGAAATGGGTGAGGGTTATGACTGGTTACGCATCAAGGGGCAGCGGGTGATGTGGGAAAAGTTGATATGGAACAGAATCAACCTTCCTCGTCATGGATTTAATGCTTGGCTAATCAGTCATAGACGGTTATTGACAAAAGACAGGCTCGCTAAGATGGGTATTATGGGAGACCTGGAATGCAGTATTTGTGGAGCAGCAGATGAGAACCATGACCATCTGTTCTCTCAGTGTGTGTATGTTCAGCAGTGTTTCAAACTCTTATCATTGTGGATGAAATGCACCATCCCACATATGGATACTACGAATTGGTGGGTGAGCCTTCGAGCCAAATCCCTATTCCTTAAGCATGTATATGCTGCTGGGATATTGGCAGTTTGGTATCATGTCTGGAAAAATCGAAATCAAGGCCGACTGAGTCAAGAAATAGAACGTCCCTCTCGATTAATGGAACTAGTAAAAAAGGAGATCAGCTCTAGAATTATATTCTTTCGACACAATATACCGAGTAAATATCATAGTTCTGTGGATAGATTATTAGCATGAAATTTTACTTGTAATTGGTGAACTACAGCTTGGAAATATATATACTTACATTTGCACCAAAAAAAAAAACGAGGTGGAATATGAGGCCGTACTTGCAGAAATAAATCTAGCTAAGGCTGCAGGTGCAGAGCGGATTATACTAGCAACTGACTCCCAGCTCATTGCCAATCAAATCAACGGAGAATATGAGCCTAGGGATCAGGCCATGGCCACCTACCTAGAAAAGGTGAAGCAGGGATTGTCAAACCTAAAATCCTACGAAATCAGGCAAATACCCCGATCACAGAATAATCGGGCCGACGCCCTGTCAAAACTGGCCAGCTCCAGCCTACAAGACATAAGGAGGTCAGTTTGGGTTGATGTTGTGCATGAGAAATCCACTGCTGCCTGTCAGACAGTCAACATCGTCGAAGAGGAACAGGAAAACTGGATGACCCCCCTCATTCAGTTCAAAAAATACGGCACCCTACCGCCTGATCCAGTGCAAAAAAGGAAAATACAGACCAAAGCAGCATGGTTCGTAATAATTGATGAAGAGCTATACAAGAAATCCTTCACCTTCCCCCTGCTCAAATGCCTGAGGACAGAGCAGGCCGCTGAAGTTTTGGACGACATCCACTCAGGAATTTGCGGGCATCACATTGGAGGAAGGACGTTGGCCCACAAAGCCCTAAGGGCAGGCTACTATTGGCCTACCATGTTAGCAGATGCAAGGAACTTAACCCGAAAATGCAGAAAATGCCAACTCTTCGCCCCATCAATTCATGCCCCAGCCCAAGAACTCAGGCCAATTCTGTCTCCAATTCCTTTCGCTTAATGGGGGATGGACATACTGGGTCCCTTTACTACAGCCACAGGGGGACGAAAGTTTCTGATCGTGGGGATTGACTACTTTACAAAGTGGGTTGAAGCCGAGGCAGTCCTAAACATCACTGAACCCGCAGTCAGAAAGGTCATCTGGAGAAACTTCATAACCAGATTCGCCTTACCAAAAATGCTAGTATTTGATCATGGGAGGCAGTTTGATAATGACCCCCTAAGAGCCTGGCTGGAAGGGCATGGAATAACAGTCGCCTATTCGGCCGTCTGCCACCCACAAACCAATGGGCAGGCCGAGGCCGCCAACAAGCAGATCCTAAATGGGCTCAAAAAGATGGTGGATGATCTCAAAGGAAGATGGGCAGACGAGCTACCAAGTATACTCTGGTCAATAAGGACCACCAGAAAAGAATCAACAGGTCAGACGCCATTTGGCCTGGTGTATTGAGCAGAAGCTTTACTACCCATCGAAGTGCGAATTCCTACCCTACGGTCTCAGTAGTACAACAAAGCTGACAACGATGCAGCAATGGCCGAAGCCCTAGACCTGGTCCATGAAGTCAGGGAAGAGGCCAGCATCAACATAGTCGCCTATCAGCAAAGGATGAGAAAGGCATACAACAAAAGGGTACATGAGAGAAGGTTCCAGATAGGCGACCTAGTACTGAGGAAGACACAGGCTGTAGGAAAATCCAGAGAGCATGGCAAACTAAGTGCCAACTGGGAAGGCCCATATCAGGTGACCCAGATTTTGGGAACAGGCACATACAAAATCGCCAACCCATAAGGCCAGGAGCTGAGCGCACATTGGAACGCCGACACCCTGATAAGATACTATGTTTAGCCGAGTCTTAAGAAAATCTCGTCTTTAGAAAGGTACTGGCGGAGAACGATCAGAATGGAATGTCGACGGCTCCGACCACCCTTATGTTTAAACAAGTTTTTATATATAAAACTCAAAGATTCATACTCGTTGTCTGTTTAAACTTGCGCTCTCACACACAAACGAGCAGGGGGAAATAGGGGGAGGCCCCCCTGTTGCCGGAACCAAGCAAAATGGAGCCCCAACAAAATTCTAATCCCTCTACCCGCCTCTGGGCAGGCAGGGGGCAGGCCCCCTGGACTCCGAGCAGAGGCATGGGACAGACCAGGCTACGCACAGCTAACAAGGACTGGGGGCAATTCCCCCAACCTTGTATAAAAAACGCAAAAGTCTTCCCTGCCTACCTTTGGGCAGGCAGGGGGCAGGCCCCCTGGACTCCGAGCAGAGGCCAGGGACAGGCCAGGCTACGCACAGCTAACAAGGACTGGGGGCAATTCCCCCAACATTGTATAAAAAACGCAAAAGCCTTAGGTAGGCAGGGGGCAGGCCCCCGGGACTCCGAGTAGAGGCCAGAGACAGGCCAGGCTGCGCACAGCTAACAAGGACTGGGGGCAATTCCCCCAACCTTGTATAAAAAACGCAAAAGCCCTCCCTGCCTACCCCTGGGCAGGCAGGGAGCAGGCCCCCTGGACTCCGAGCAGAGGCCAGGGACAGGCCAGGCTACGCACAGCTAACAAGGACTAGGGGCAATTCCCCCAACATTGGATCAGGCCATACCTTAAGGAAGAGAGAAAAAAGCAGACCGAAACAAGAAAAAGTATTCCATAACAAACCCATGAAGAGTAAAATGTTTTCACAAAGTAACAAGGCGAAGATCCGAAAAACTAAATATTACAAACAGCTGGCCATAGCAAGGCTCAACACAGAGAACAGGGCTATTTCAAGAAAATATAAACATTATGAAGCATCCTGGCTTGGGCCGGCAGCCGCCTCAAGAGATTTGGCCGCCCGAGCCTCGTTTTTAGCAGAGTAGAGACTTCGGAAGGCCTCTTCATCAAACACAGGGAACATCTCCTCAATCACCTCCATCACCAGCTCCAGGGAAGAGTTGGCCCACTCACAAAACTTGCGTCCACCGCAGCATCGGCTTCCTCCACAAGGGCATCCTTTTCTTTCTTCCATTCACTCTTGACTTCTCAAAGGTTGAGTCAGCTTCGGACAGACGTTCCTCCAAATCAGCTGTCTTCCTTTTTAGATGCTCCATCTCAGCCAGAGAAAGGGTAGCCTGCTCCATCACCAAGCGACTCTCCTTCAGCTCAGCTTCAAACTTGGCTGCTTCCCTCACAACTCTCTCTCCTTGAAGCTTCCATTGGCCTGTCTGATTCTTCGCCTCCTCTAGCTCGCTCTCCTGCTTCGCCAGCTTATCTTTCAAATTATTTATCAAAGTTATGTCCCTTTCCACCATAGCCAGACGGTCAGGAGGGGGAGCCCCGGGTGTGACAGTCAGCTCTTCGTCGCTCAAGCGGCTAAGAGCTGCCAGCTCAGCAGATGCCAGCAACACCTTGGAGGTACGCTGGATATATTGAATTACTTGGTGAGAAGTTGAAGTTACAGACTTAGTAAGACGGTCGGCCAAAACGACGCCAGAATCAGAGAGCAGGCCCGACACGTCTACACTATCGTCTATACTGGGGGAAGGAGTCGCCGGCTTTGCCGACAGCAGTCGTGGGGGAAGAGGCAGCCTCCGGCCAGCAGAAAGATCCTTCACGAGCCTCATTAAACTTTTCTCCCCTTTCTTGAAATTTGAAGGGAGGGAAGGACGCTTCGAAACAATGACAAACTCCTCACTCAAACCTAGCCTCTTAACCTGCTTCCTTGTCCAACGACGAGAAGCGGAATCTGCAGAAAAAAAGGAGTCAGCTAAAAAAGCAAAGAAAAGAAAGTCTCAGGAAAATTGTGCCGGCGAAAGCCCCCTAAAACTACCTTCGAGGCTAGGGATCAAGCCCAATGGAAGCAAGTATTCGTCTGTGGCTATAAGCTCCGCGTGAGGGAGCCCGAAAGCAGGGCCACAAACGCCTGATTTATCCACAACAATCTCGAACTTTTTAACCAGTATCTCTTCTTTTTCACTCAGCTTTACCTCCAAGGCCTTTCCTCCGACGCCTGGATGATACTCTTCACGAGTCTCCATGCGAGTATGACCATGATAACTAAAGTGCCTAGGAATCCGCCACCCAGAAGCACTATGTACATACAAAAAATTGTTCTTCCAGTCTTTCAGGCTGCTTAAAGCCGGCTAGACTAGAGCATACTTTTTCTGTCGCTGGAGGGACCAGTACCCAGGGGAGCCATCACCCCCTGACGAAGACACCATTTGCAGCCCAACCATAAAGTGAAGGGCGTCAGTATACGGCCCCTCACCATGGAAAAGACAGGTCCAAGTATAAGCTATCAGGGACCTAATGGCTGTGGCAGTCAGTTGGGCTATGGCCACATTCATCCTCCTGAAGGTCTCCTCCAGGAAGGGGTGAAGAGGGAATCGCAGGCCGAATTCCAGGCTTTTGTGATAAACGGCCACACAGCCTTCAGGGGGATAGCATATCGTGTCCCTTTCCCTTGGAACTATGACCGTATATCCCTCCCTGAAATTATAAAACTTCTTAATCTCCCTAGCAGCATTGCTTTCTAAGATCAAATATCTGTTCTTGGCTTCGGGGTAGGTTTTCAAAGGAATCAAGTACTTTTTCTTGTCCAAATAATAAGTTTTCCCTTTTTTCCTGGGAATGAGGGGGCCGGCAATCGTGGAGGGGTCCACCTCCAGTGCCTCGTCGTCAGAGTCGACGACGTCAAAGGGAGCGGGTTCGGGGGATTCAGCACCTTCCCCTCTTTCAAGGTGATCCTCCTCACTGGGCCCAACCCCAGAAGAGGAGGCTAGGTCGCGTCTACTCCCATCTCTACCCTCAGTCCTCTCAGGCAATGGACCATAAGAAAAAACACGAACGCGAGACATGCTGGTTTATGAAGAAAAAGTATTGAGGAAAAGGAAAGGAGGCGAGAATTTAAGGAGATATTCTAACCTAGAACGATGGTCGTCGCCGGAAAATAGGATAGTAGGCGCTCATTGACCTTATAAGATTCTCAGCAGCAAAGATAATTCATAAGTATGAAAAGGGATTCAAAATTCGAAAGAATGCGGAAAAAAGGAAAGCAAAGGGGAAGAAGGGCTTATATAAAGCCCAAGAAGCCAAAAGGGCCGCCTCTCTGACAAGACGCCCCCAGCAAAATTACCCCACGTGTCGTGCTTTGAACACGATCCGCTCACCCCTTCCCAAGAAGGGCCTCGAGAAAACAAAAGAATGTCAGGAGGATAGTCACCCAACGACGTCATCCACGCATTCAAAAAAAACAAAACAAAAAAACGACAAACAACAAGTAGCAAAGCCGCTCGGATTTTTTTCGTTAATTTGATGGAAAATGCACAAGTTACATGTCATAATTAGCAAAGAAAGAAAATACAAAAGGAGCTTGGATTTCCGGCCCAACACGCCTGCACCCTGCAAGCAGGCCTAGTCATTGCCTAAGTCCGGAGAGCAGTCCCTAGGGTTGCCTTGGTCTCCAAAGTCAGATCCCCAGTCCCAGTCAGAGGAATCCTTGAAGGGATCGTCAGGGACCCCGTCCTCGTCTCTGCCACTCGAGCAGCCCAAGCCCTCGCTGTCTCCAGAGTCCCAGCTGCTGACGTCCCAGTCCCTGCCATAGGGAACCGCCTGGAGATCGTCACAAGTGCCACAGCCCGTTTTCTTCACTGGAGAGGAAGGGCCTGACCCTATAGAGGAGTCTACGTCGGAACAGTCGGGGTCGAACCGTTCAGGGTGCAACCATGGGAAACACTCATGGCAACCCCGATCGAAACACCCTCCTCCCTGAAGGCAGCGCTTGAATCTGGGAGCTGCAGGGGGCGAGGATCTTCTAGGGCGCTGGCCTGCCCTGATAGAAGCCTTCTGAACATTCCGACTGGGATGTGGCCGTGGACGGTGGCTGCGGCGAAGGGCCCGGAAAGCCGCCCGAGCATACCTTAGCCTCCAAAATCACTTTAAAAGGAAGGTAACAGTGCGAACTCCATGGCGAGTAACAGATTTCTTGATCCAAACCATGATTCAACAAAGAAAAGTAGAAGAATTGAGGATGAATTAACGAAATGGCAAAGAGAGCTGGAATTTATACAAGGAGAAAGGAGCATTAAATGGCATCCCAACCATCCTGGCAGGGAATGCCACCAATCGTGAAGCCCTCACATTGCCCGAAAATCCACCAAGCATGAGGGGTAATCATTGCGAAAGACCTCTCGACTCTTTGCATACCTGACGCAATTAACGCTTCTTTCCTCGGGAAAGTACAAACGCATTAAATGCAGCAGTGAAGCCGAAAACAAGTCAACCTCCCTCCATCTAAGCAAAAGTCGCCAGCCGGAGGGAAGCCTTCCTCTCCCCCAGCTTGCGAGGGCCAATTGATGAAGGTCAGCAGCCTGCTCCGGACCGCCTGCTAAGCAGGCCCCTAGAAGGCTCCACCCAAGGAGCCCGGGAACCGACTCGGCAGACAATCAGAGCAAATTCACTAAAAAGAGAGCCCACTGGGGACCTCAGACGACCGCCTGCCCAGCGGGGCGATGCGGCCTACTGAAGACCAGCCTTCACAACCCCTACCCGCCTGTCCTCTTGAAGGAAATCTCCACAGGCAGGGCAGGGACCATCAAAGGACCTCCTCGTCATTTCGCCTAAGGTAAATGAGAATGGATGGATGAGGTGAAGCCACTTGTCACCTCCTCATCCACCCATCCTCCTTCTACTTCCCTCTCTTGTGAGAAGGTATAAATACCCTCCCATTTCCCACAAGAGGGGGGTTGGATTTTCTCTCTCTAGACTCTTACTCTAAAAAACGCCACCTAGTTCCTCACGAGCTAGGTTCATTAAGGCATTCACGGACTTACTTAGGCATCGGAGAGGGTTCCCTCGGACAACCTCCGAGGCCCTGTGCGTTCTGTGTGCAGGGAGCAGGCCCATTCCGCCGGGAAGGTCCGATTAGTGGAGCAAGAGGAAAGAGAGGCTGACAAGATTGTCCGATCATTATTCAAGATCAACATTGAGCTTCACAAACCCGAATCCCAAGTCGGATTGATTGATTTCAATACCAGAACAGTTTCGATACGTGAAATTCTTCACTGAAAGCTTATTTTTATTATACTTTTTACTATTTTCCGTTTTTACTATATTTCTATAATAGTAATTATAGTTTTAAAATCCTGTTATACGGCTGGGAGAACGTTGACGTTGCTCCCCACTGATTGTGGCTGTTATGTTTTTTTTAACATGGAAGGTATATGTGTTTCCCTTCAGGTGGGCTAGCGAGCAGTTGTGGATCCTGCTTGTTTTAATAAGATCACTGTATTACGGATTGTTAAAACCCATTTTATGGATTTTATTATATTTTTATTTTGTAGTCATTTTTTATTTTATGGCTTATGTATTGACTTACCGTTTTTATTTAATCAAGACATAGTTATAGTGTGTTATAATCCCACTTCTACAGTGTTTCCGCCACTATATTGCGTTAGAATTTCTAGGGGATTACAGGGTTGCAACATGGATGGATGAACATTACATTTCAAGGGCAACTGGGTACACAATGGTTCCTCTAAGGGCACGGGGAATAAGAGCATCTAAGGCAAGAGGAATTTTGCCACTAAGAAATTCTGGTGGAGGCGTTGGATGAGATTTATCCAAATTTTTATGATTTAATTTATAATGTTTAGGCTGTGGTAATTGGTTAGTAGTTGGAACATTTTGGGGGAAATCTCATAGATGGAGATGGAATCACATTAGATTTTCTTGTATTAAAATATACATGTGGCTTTCATCTAAGTAAGTAATTAGAGTTAAGAAATGCAATCCGATATGTTTTCAAGTAACGTACGATATCAAGTAAAGTAGTAGTAATTACTGAGTAAGTATAAGTTGTAAATGCCGTGTTGATGAAGTTACTGAATAATTGAAGACTATGATCTATTTTTTGTTCTTAAATGTTTACTCGCTTTTACTTAACATATTGTAGCAACCTACATAATCATCAAACTGTGTTTTGGCATGAACACCTTTCGTGCTTCAAGTAATAATAGTGGCCTCTATTTTCAACGTTGTCATAGTTAGAAATTACTAATCTTGGCGAATATTCCTTAGTATTCTCACAAACTGTAAATGTGATTAGTGTAATGGAAAGGGATACTGAAAATGATTGACAACATCAAACAAAAGATGTGAAAAGCTGAATGAGCAAACATTTGCAAAATGAATTGTTTCCAGTTCGACATAAATAAAGCATAGATTACTAATGAAAGTACTTGAAAGACATAAATGTAACAACCCGGTTCTTCCAATGACATTAACTAACAAGGCGGAAAATAGTTAAGTCCTAAAAAGTGGTAAAAATTTAAAACTGTCGACTCAAGTGAGTCTTTTACTGGAAAATGAACCGTTTGTTAAAATACAACAACTAAAAACCGAATTACAAATTTCTAAATACAATAGTCTCACAAAATTTGTGTTACAAGATTTATAGTATGACACTCTCATCTGCTAAGCTGTATCTCTAGTACTCATGCATGCCCCCATGTCCAGTATTTAGGGTTCGTCAACCTGAATGCATATTTAAATATACATGTCCCACTTAGCGGGAGTAACCTAACCGTCCTTCTAACACGGCCCCGAATAATCAATGTAGTATAACGTTTAGGTTATCTAATTAACGGATAAGCAGGCATGTCACATTACAAATCGACATGTATACAATGTGAGATACACATGAAGTGATTTCTGTTAACATGCGAATCAATTTAAATATATAAGACATGTAGGTTATATAGAATAAAGTAATTCATACATCATATGAGTATCATGTGAATAGAATACTGTAAAGCATGGATCACGGATTCATAGAAGTGTCATGTGAAAATAGAGTAAGACATGCATAATACAAATCATATGACACATAATATCAATCATAATCAATATTCAGGCAGGACATATAACAACATCACTTCCCATTATCAAGCATTTCAATCACATCATTAGTCATAAGAGTATAGAACACTAGCGAAGCATACTAACACATGTGATTTAGAAAACTGTAGTCATTTACTTTTAAAAACAATGGTTTTCTTTCACATAATGCACGGGACGTGACTACTAATGTCTCATGCACACTTAAAGCTTGCATCTCACCATAAGTGCGGATGGGAACATCAATCCCGCCAATCATATCGATACTAGGAGGTTTACATCTCACCCCTAGTGCTCAATAGGATCGAACAATAGCTATGATTTGATTTAGAACTCTAATCGCGGGGGAGAACAGACTGCTGATGATGTAGACGACAACTCGCAGAAGCCTACCCACACCACCTCGAGGCCCACTGACAACATGCAGAAGCAAGGAAAAGAATCACGTACACAACCGTGAATAAAAGTGCCAAGATATCAGAAAGAGAGTAGAGCTGATCAGGCCCTTGTCAAATACATGCGCACATACCCCCTAACACAACTCTCGGACTCCCGCAGGCCCTCAGTGATAGCCGGTGACTAGTACTCTAACGACAATCCATCCACACGCAGCTTCAGGATGTGCTGTCCGTACTCTCATAGCAAAAGCTCTCCGAGCAATCTCCCGTCACGTCGATCTCTAAACCTCAGCATAACGTTGCCCAAAAGGTAACGATACTACGATATAGATTGTCTATAGGAGACATATAAGGATGCTGGACACTTAGACTCCCATAGGATCATTGGTTCAGACAACCAGAATAATCGCATACCGTCTCGAAGGTACATTTGCTACATATGGGTCACTTGGTATCGAACGGTCAGACTCCCGTAAGACCTTAGTTCAGATAACCGGAAGGATGCATACTGTCCCGTAGGTACAGAAGCTCCAAGAAATGGAAAACTGGGGAGGTCCACTACTGATTCATGTAGGACACTGACTGACCCGAAGGTACAACAGTTCCTTAAGCTTATTTAGGAACAATTTACTAAACGATCATAACAATTATATTAAGTGTAATTTACTTGACTGAATATCTTAAGTATATTTGATGTTAGAGATTTGGAACGTTTTATTTGATATATATTATTTGAACGTTCATTATTTGAGAGTTGATTAAAATTCAATTATTTCTAAGTACATTATTTAAGATGGGTTCCTTTATCTTGACTTGGTCTATGTTGACTTAGAAAGCCAAAGTTTGACCAAGATGGACTAGTCAACCCTTAGTTTTCACTTAGTCACTAATTAGTCCTTAAGTGCCTATTATAAAGTTAAGTGTTGTTTTACACATTTAGGCATTGTTTAACTTAGTACTTTTGGGTTATTAGTCTTTTAGTACTCTATACTTTTTGGGCACAAGTATTTAGTACATTTATTGTTCAAGTGTACATATTTAGTATTTTTATACGGTTTCGTATTTGTACAAGTATACTTATCCCTTAAAGCCTATTTATACTTAGTAAAATATTTCAAACATCAAATAAATCTATAATAATTATAGAAATCATTTTTAACCTTATTATGTATCATATTTCTCAAAACTTAGAGTTTTACAAAAATAACTTTAAGTAATAACGAAATCGATAATATTATTAAGGATACTAAATGAGTCATTTTTCAAATGTTATTTTTAACTTTTGATTTTCATACTCAACATACTTTGATGAGTTAGGTTTTCAGATATAAGGTCATTTTTCAAAAATAATAAGGTTTATTATTTTTAACAAATTAAAAACGAAAACAGTACGGTTTTCAATACTTTCTTTTAAATCGTTTAAAATACTTAAACACCAGAAAAAGTGAACCAAACTTTTATTTTGGATACCTATTCTTGTTCATAACTTATCCCCAGAAGTTTAGATTAAAATACTTTGTAAATGTTCTTAAATAAAATATTCCTTTCATATCTGACCCATTTTGGTACATATTTTATAAATGAACATATATATGATGGATTTATATGAAATTTGACGTACATAATAGACATCATCAGAAACATAACATAATATTTCTGAGTCCAAAAGAAATGTTTAACATCACGAAACATATTATTCTCTCAGACAGTACATAAAATCATACAATACCAGTTTATGAAATAAATCATTATTAAATATATATTTTCATAAAATCTTAATTTTCATATTTTTATCATATTCTAGACATTCAGATCTACAAATATCATGAAGGAAACTAAGGCTAATTTAAAACATATTTACACAGAAAAATCGTGAACATACATCATACATCACAACATCCATTTTAGTGCATGTATTGTTAAGTGATAATCAACAAATAGTTAACTTTAAACTTGGTGATCTAATGATTTAGTCCTAAAAATGATGTTGTATTTTAATTAGAGTCTAAAAACTATACTACGAGATTTGAGGGCGAAGAAAAGTTAGGTTACCTTAAGCATAAATAATCGATTCTATAACATATAAGAAAACGAAGATCGATGCTCCTTTTCTCTTGCTCCTCTTCATAAATTAGTTAGAATGACACAAAAAATAAACTAAGTTAGTAGTTATACTATTAAATAAACTTGAAAATAAGTAGCATAAGATAAGAGAAAAAGGGATTAGAGCTCTTCAAAAATGGTGGTTGAAACACCTTAAGAACTTGTGAAAACTTGTGTTGTTTTCTTTGGTTTTTTGAAAGGAGTTGAAGGAGGGTAAGAGATGGATGAATAAGTAAGCTAAATGGAGTCCTAAGACTGTTTATATGGAGTAATAGACGTCCATTTGATGAAGGGAACAAAGGATAGACAAACAATTGACAATTGCTCAAAATGGCTAATCATGCTTTTGGAAGTACATTACTCTTTTTGGTGTTTTTGATTAGAAAAGCATTTTTTGACTTTTGGACCTCAAGGTGACGGTATGGGGTGTGTAAGAATGATATGTTTGAGTTAATTTGGTTCCACAAAGGTTAGGAAAGAAGTACGGAAATCGGATGTCGAGAAACGATTCATCGGGTGACGATTTTCGTTGCAAAGGAGCTGTCCAGTACAATATTTTTATGATGAACTTATCAATTGTATTTTGAATATCACCATTGTGTATATCTTGGAAAATTACTAAATTTAGGTTTTTGAAACGCCTCAATCGGAGTCCGTATGAGAAAATAGGAATCGTTTTACGAAATCGCGTAGAATTGCGATAACGATAGAAATTTCAGTTTTGCAAACAATGAAGTGAAATAGAAAGGTTCCAAGGCACAAGAATTGAATATTACTATATAAAATAGTTTGTCGAGACTCAATTTATTAATATTAATCGTTATTATAAATAACTGAAATGGTCAAAAGCACGGGGTGTTACAATAAATATCTGGGTAAACAAACTAAGGGCAACATACACATGTGTACGTGTAATTTGAAATATTCGTCGACATTGAAATGAATATAAGTTCATACTTCTGAAAAAAGTCTTGTAATGGCGACTCTCCTCACATGTTAAGTAGATTTTTCCTTCTTAATGGTGATTATTTGTTTTGTCGCAGACTCAGCATCATTTAAGGCAGTGCGTAGCTGCGTGGAATCAACTTCTACCTCTTCACCATTCCTCTTCAAGGGATTGAACTTCGATGAGGTGGATGTGGTTTCCAAATCAATTACCTAAATGTTGAACGACAAATGTTATTTAAATTTCAGTTCTAAGGTAACAAATTTGCTTAGTATTTGCTAAGACCTTCAATAATCGGCCTGCAGGACAACCTCAGTCTGAGGTTGGAGATTATTTCCCTCTTTTAAATTGACACCGACAGAAGTCTCAGCAGAAACCTGCAACACGTTAAATGAATCATTGGCAACATCGAGGGAACTAAGAAATTCACAAAGCAACTCATTAAAAGAAATGGGGCGCGCATAGGGGTGTAAATGAGCCGAGACAGCTCACGAGCAGCTCGAGATCGGCTCGGTCAAAGCTCGACTCGTATGAGCTCGGCTCGGGCTCGAGCTCGGCTCGGATCATTTATGAGTCGAGCCGAGCAAGACCTGGCTCGGCTCGAATAGCTCGCGAGCGGCTCGATATTACTTCAAAGTTAGTTTCCTTTTCGCTACCTAAATTAAATATACCTAGTAATCATACTATTATTTTATCTTTCGTAGTTAATTTAGTTTCGAAATGTTTGGTATATCATATACGCCTCTTATTAAGACGATTTTATTTTGTTACTATAATGTTGCGAATTGCAATATTCAGGACATCGATTCTTATCTTTCATCATTACAATTTGTATTTTTATTTCTTTTTTCATCGTAATAGGTTGAGACACCCATAAATCAATAATGTATTGATTTAATTTCCGTTTCATTAGTCAAAAACTCAAATAAGTTGAGCACTTAAGCTCCAGTCCAACCCATCATGCGAGTTGAGCTCAACTCGAGCCCGCGAGTCGAGCTCAACTCGAGCCTGGAGTCGAGCCTTTTCCCGAGCCACGAGTCGAGCTCGAGCCACGAGTCGAGTTAACGAGCTCGAGCTCGAGCCTTTGTTTTTGAAGCTAGACGAGCTTGAGCTCGAGCCGAGACTCCCCTTTTTCTTTTCGAGCTCGAGCCGAGCAGCTCCAGGCTCGCGCTCAACTCGGCTCGTTTACACCCCTAGGCGCGCATTCTGTCGCCTTGTTGTGTTTTCCAAATTCTTTGTTGTAAGTTGGTACCCGTCCATTGCAATATGCAAGGTGAACGACGAACGTAAGTAAAAATGGGTGTCATAGATAAATACATACAAACTGAGTAAGGAAGCCAAGAGTTTAAGTTGTATACCTTCAAGGCCACTTCATATGTCGTGTGCTATATGTGGATCTTGTCAGGATCATCGGACATCCACTGAACAATGTAAGAATTAAAGGACTGTTGAACGTTGTACTTTTCATGTATTCTAATTTTGAACAAAAAGCGGTTCTCAATAAACGTCCCAAGTTATCCCGGAATTTCCCCAGCCTGTCCACTCTGCATATGCCAGATACTTTAATTTTATAGTGAAGCAGTTGTTTTAATATAATGATTTATATAGCAATCATGTAGGTGAAGGTTAATAAGGGATAACCTCTTTCAACTTTGCAATAAAATATGTAACTGAATCCTCAACAAACCGAGTTAACTGAGAATCAAAAATAATAAAATGACACTCGGTGCCGGAAAAATCCTTAACCACAAATTTGACATGATACCTGTTAGACAAAGAAGGCATAATAGTTTCCGTGATTATATGCTTTTTAAATGTCTTAAAACAGGTAATACATAGTATCTTGCAGACGTTACCTGGGATTAGGTTTTCCAAATCCAGACTTCTGACCATTACACCCTGGTTTACTGCAAAACCACCTGCCACTGTCATTCTTCACCGCCTTCGATCTACACGACTTGCAGTCTGTTGTAGTGCGAACTCGAAGTACAGTCCAGGTCAATAATGGTCGTGACAGTGTAGAATAACCCAGCCTGGTATGGAACGGTAGAATTCAGTTTTATACTCGATGCGGTTTAATTTTTCAATAACAGACAACAAAAATGATATTGAAGTAATAAACATGAATCAAAATACACTCAACGATTACCTTCTCGTTTTGAACAATTTGACTAATAGTAAGAACATCGTCAGCGTACAACTCAAAACTTTCCCCTTCCACACCTTCATCAATAATTTGAAGTGAATTGCTTGGAGCCTGTGAAGAAAGGTTGCGTAGATGTAGAAGCTGAACAATTAGAATTCATCGTTCGTACGTAATATAAATATAACATGAAATGGAAAAACATTAGCAGGGATAATGCTATTTAAAACCTCTCCTGAAAAGCTTCGACTTCTGGAATAGTTGGATTAACCTCAAACGATGTTGCGTTCTAGCTTGTCTGTACTCGCCATGAAGCTGGTAATCAACACAAAAAGTATTAGTATACGAACGCTACTGCCAATTTCAATAAATTAAGAATAATAAAGGGAGAAGAGAATTAGGTATACATACATTCAAAATTTTTGGTCGACACCACGAATAACAATCACCTTCGACTGTTCTGGATTGGGTAAGTTCTTCAAGACTTCAGGTAGACCAGTTGCATGGGGTACCCAGAGAGTACACTCAAGTACAAAAACACTACAGGACAATAGCTATGTTAATAAATAAACGGGTAAATTATAAATGATGTGAGAAATAAAGAAATAGTTATGCCACCTACTCAATGTCTTCTAGCTTGATGTTTCTGAACTTGTAACCATTTTTGGTTTCGACCATTTGAGCAATCTCATAAAGACTACAAGAAAGAACTCCATTAGCTACCATACACGCGCGACCAAAACTGTCAGTCGCTTCTTTAGCGACCGAAAAAAACTCGGGCGATCGATATCTGTCGCTAGACGAAGAGACCGAGTGGGGTGAAGGGTGAAAAAAAGTGAACACAGATTAGCGAGCGATATCGGTCGCTAAAATAAATACGCGCGACCGATATCTATCGCTAAAGTCAGAGGGTTAGTGACCGATATCAGTCGCTAACTGATGACTAAAAACGTATGAAAAACAAACCTCTGCGACTGACCAAAAAAAGATGGGCGACCGCTGTCGGTCGCTAAGGTACTGACTTTTTTTTTAAAACTAGACAACCCCCCCCCCTACTTCACTTCTCCATTTCACTCTCTCTCTCTAACCTCGCTATTCCTCCTCTCTCTAACCTCGCCATTCCTCCTTTCTCTTCATTTCTTCTTTTTTTCTCCAATTTTCCTTGATTAAGGTATGTTTTCTATCTATATTTAATTTAAATTATTTGTTAATTTTTATATTTATTGATTTAAATAAATTAGTTATTGAGTTAGATGTTTTTTTAGCGTAGTCTTGTTGTTGTCGGAATATTTACTGTAGTTAGCATGTTAATTGCTCATAGGTTCCTCCAATTTGAAATAGATAGATTGTTAGTATAAAGTTAGGGTTTATGGTTGGGTACTTGAATGAATTGGGTTGTTTTAATGTGTTAGAAAATTGAAAGTGAAAATATAATTATGCCGATTTAGTGACGTAATTATTATAGACGGATTAAGTGCAAATAATACTATGTTTAGGTGAGTAGTGTATATTAGTAAATTACTTTAGAGGAAATAATGTGTATTTGGTTATTGTCTAAATGTTTTTAGATAAAAAATGAAAAGATTTGAACGAAAATGGATGTATAGGGAAAGATTGGATAAGAGACGATGTCCCACAACACAATTTTTAGCAGGTGTTGATAGTTTTCTGGAGTTTGCTAAAAAAACAACCCGAATACGCATCGGACGGTAGACTTAGATATCCTTGTGTGAATTGTAAAAACCTCAAATTCTTGGAGATTATTTTGATTAAGGAACATATTATCTCAAATGGGTTTTATCCAAATTATTATCGTTGGATTTGTCATGGTGAGACGTCTCCTGTTGAGGAACCTGAGGTTGAACAAAATGAGGGGAGGGGGGGGGGGGGGGGGGGGGGGGGGGGGGGGGGTTGAGGGGAATGATAGTTGACATAGTTAAGTGCAATTTGTTTAATGACGAGAGCATGTATACTAATGACGATGACCAAGCCACCCTACAAGAGCCAAACCCACGAGCGAAAGGATTTTTTGATATGTTAGACGCTTCGGAGAAGCCGTTATATGGAGGGTGTGATACAGGGACGAAGCCAGAATAAAAAAGTACCACAGGCTGATTTGTTTTTCCTATAAATATTTTTATTTTGTACTCCGTATCTTTCAGGACGCTAATTATATCATATTCAGAGATCTACATTTGTTGAAGCTTTAGGAGAATGCAAGACGGTGTTATACTCTTAAGTTGAATCATGTTGTGTCTTGTGTGTCTAATTATTTGAAAATGAGCAAAGTGATTTTACGAGATAAAGACTATTCTAACCACAAAAGGGTATGATACATTATGAAAATACGACTAAAATAAAAATTATTGTCGTCATTAAAAATCTAAACGAAATTATTATGTGTGACATTGTAATTGATGGATTAATAAGTATCATGAGTCTAAGATTAAAAATTAAAGAAAAGAAATTAAAATAAGAAAAAGATGAATGAATGAATAAATGGCATAATAGTAAAACAAGGAAATAAAAAAAAAAAGTTGTCAAGATGCATATTCGAACCCATGACCTCCTTAATGAAGGAAATTTAAATGCAAGGAACAAACCAACCCAGCTACTACATCCCCATGTTCACTTTCCCTTAAGTTGATCTCATATATTGACCTCGGGCCCAGGCCCAGTTTGGCCTACCCATAGCTTCGTCACTGGTGTGATATGACATTGTTAGAAGTCGCGCCCATGATAGTGACCCTTAAATGTGAGTATAACCTACCATTTGGGTGCATAGATGGTTTCGCTGCGCTGCTTGAGAAGGTCATCCCAAAAGACAACATTATGACCAAAACATTCTACATTACCAAAAAATAGTTAAAGGTCTTCAACTTCCGCTTCAAAAGATCGATGCTTGTCCCGATGGATGCATGCTCTTTTGGAAGGACGATGCCCTACATGAGGAATGTAAGAAATGGGGTAAGGGTAGATACAAGAGTGTAGATGGGAATATTGTTTTGAGGGGTAGGAAGGGAAAGAGTGTTGCGAGGGATAAAAAACCTATACCACTTAGTCGACTTACTTACTTTCCCATCGCCCTTTGGCTTCAAAAATTATATGCAACCAGAACCATTACCAAACAAATGAGGTGGCAAAAAAAAGAAACTCGTGTAGAGGGGTAGATGTGTCATCCTAGTGATGGGGAGGAGTGGAAACGCTTTGATAGAATTTACCCTAATTTTGCTGAAGAACCCCGTAATATGAAACTTGGGTTGTGTACCGATGAGTTTGCCCCTTTCGGCCAGTTCGGTAAGTCGTACTCTTGCTGGCCTGTCATGGTCATACCATACAACTTACCGCCGTGGCTGTGTCTGAAACCATCATTCATCTTCCTTTATCTTATTGTTCCCGGCCCAAAAAATCCCAAAAACCACTTGATGTTTACTTACAACCAGTGATAGAGGAATTGAAACACTTGTGGGAAGTAGGGGTGGAGACATATGATGTGTCGTTGAAACAAAATTTCCAGCTTAGAGCATCGCTTTTGTGGACTATAAACGATTTCCCTGCGTATGGTATGTTGAGCGGTTGGTCTACAGCGGGCCAAAAAGCATGTCCTTTTTGCATGAATGAAAGTAAAGCGTTCTACCTGAGAAATTCAAGCGAAATTAGTTGGTTTGACTGTCTTAGATAGTTCCTACCCGAGCGCCATCCGTACAGGAAGAACAAGAGAGCTTTCAAAAAGGGTGAGGTGGTGCTAGATGAGGCACCAATTCGTCTCCAGGGAGATGTGATATGGGAGGTGATTTCGGAGTTCCCATCTACTATTGACGGCACCGATCAAGAGTTCAAGGATCTTAAGAAATTAAAAAATGGTTGGTTCAAAAGAAGCATCTTCTTCGACCTTCCATATTGGAGTACTTTATTACTTCGACATAATTTGGATGTGATGCATATTGAGAAGAATTCCTTTGAGCAACTGATTCACACCGTCATGGATGTAGATGGCAAGACATGTGACACCGCAGGTGCTCGAAAAGATTTGAATAAAATCTGTGACCGTCCGAAATTGCATATCAAGCGGGATGGGACCAAGGCGAGGGACTTGTTTAGCCTTGATAAGGCTCAGAGAAAGGCCATGTTATAGTGGTTAGGGAAATTGAAGTTCCCTGATGGGTACGCCTTCGATTTCAGTCGGTGTGTCGACATTAAGAATCAGAAGTTGCAAGGTTTGAAGAGTCACGACTGTCACGTTTTCATGGAGCAGTTACTACCTGGGTCGCTGAAGCAACTCCTGCCACAAGGGGTTTGGAATCCTATTACTGAGATATCTCAGTTTTATCGAGATTTGTGTTCGTCGACAGTTACAATTGACAACGTGACTCGTTTGGAGGATCAAATTCCTCAAATACTGTGTAAACTAGAGATGATCTTCCCACCCTCCTTCTTTAACTCAATGGAGCATCTACCGATTCACATGCCCTACGAAGCTAAAGTGGGAGGACCAGTCCAATATAGATGGATGTACCCGTTTGAGAGGTGAGAACTTTAAAATACTTAATGAAACACTAACATTAAATATTGTAATTTATTAATAATATAATTGCTTGATTGTTATAGATTTCTAAACCATTTGAAGAAAAAAATTAGTAACAAGGCGAGGGTCGAGGGCTCCATATGTAATGCTTATCTAACAGAGGAGATAGCCTACTTCTGATCTCTGTATATCGAGAAAGAAGTCAACATCAAAGCCAGGAATCTCAACCTAGAAACACCTGAGATGATTGACCCCAACATACTAGACTTTTTTCAAAGTAAGGTAGGTGAAGGATCTTCATCAGCTGGGGGATGGAGGTTGTTAGATGAAAAGGAATACAATCGTGCTCACCTTTTCTTGTTATCAAATTGCGAAGTTTTGGAGCCTTATGAGAAGCAGTTTGTAACTGAATTTCTCACTGCTAATCCAAATTTAAATGCTGATGAAGTTTGGAATAAGCATGAGGAACAGTTCCCCAATTGGCTTAAGGATCATGTATTTCCTTCAAATATCCAGGATGATTTGGTTAGGACTCTAGCATTAGGTCCTTTGTAGAAGGTTAGAACTTGGAACCGGTATTCGATTAACGGTTACAATTTCCATACATTTGCCCATGGTAGCAGTAGGGCTAGATTAATTTCGGTGTGACTGTGTCATCACTTGATGGTGACGACTATTACGGTCTAGTGGAGGACATTTTCGAGTTGTGCTATACTGGAAGTGATCATGGGTATAGAGTTGTGATATTTAAATGCGAATGGAAGGACAACTCAGTGTATGGTACGAGAGTACATGAACGATACAAACTAGTTGAAGTTAATCATACCAAAAAATACTCTAAGTATGACCCCTTTATACTTGCACATCAAGCACACCAAGTGTATTTTGCTCCCTATCCAACCACAAAGAACGATAGAAGTCAAAATCAGTGGTGAGCGGTGTTTAAAACTAAGCCACGGGGGCACATTGACACTGACCTCTTCCAAGAAGAGGTCATTTCTAGTGGTACAACATTGTCTCCAATTGATGAGACTCTTTTTGCAAGTGAGGATGATAATGAGGTGGATGTGGGGGAGGATTTTGAAGACGATGAAGGTGGTGAGGACGATGGAGGTACTTTGGGTGATACGGTCGAGGAGGCGGAGGATAGCGAAGTCGAAGGCACTGATGATTTGGATGTCGATGGTGAGGATGAGGAAGATGATTACGAAGAGGAGGACGTAGTTGGTTCGAGTAGGCGAGTTGGAGACGACAACGATAGTGACGATGATTGCTAGTAGGGTACAATTTTAATTTATATTATTTCAATATTTACGTCTTTGTTTACTATTTTGATTAGTTGATTATGTTAATTTTTTTGACTAGTAGATTGTATTACTGTTATTCATTTTGATTTCTAACTTTCTATCTTCGTCAGCAGATATGACGTTGGGCCGACGATTTCGGCCTGGGAGCGGGAGCACGAGGAGACAGCAACAGCCCCAGCAGGAGCAGGATGACCAGCAGATCGAGGAGCAACCCGACGAGAACCAAGAGGTCCCGAAGCAGCAACCAGAACAACCTCCACCACCACCTCACCAAATTAGATGGAGGGAGGAGGACGGGCGCATAATTATGAGCCCCGATGGAACCTGGTAAGACATCATATTAGCAACTTCGTTATTGGTTTTTTAAATGTTAAGGTTTTCAAATACTTTTGTAGTTTATTCATACTTTATTTTTAGTGTAGGTTCCGGCATCGACCGACCGTGACTGGTGTGTGTCCGACAGTTTTATGAGTGACTTGATGACTTACTGCACCAGTTGAACTACGGTGCCTGCATGGCTGCAGGAGAAGTGGTTGAACAACTTCAAGGGGCACCGTTTTTTGGGTTTAATTAGTAGTTACCTATTACTGTTTACGGATTAATAATTTACTAACAACGAACAATCATGCAGCTAAAATTCTGGTGGGGCCCGAGCCTCGAGGTGGCTGCATGGGACCGCTACATGGAGGTCGCCAAGCCACGGTACATGGACAACATGTTCAAGTTGGAAAACGAGGGGAAGGCGGAAAAAGTGCTTAGAGGTTTGATTACTCAATTAGTGTCCGTACTTTAGTAGAAAGTTATATCCTCGCTTACTGCTTTATATGAATTGCAGGTGCCGCTCTAGAGCAGTACAACAAAGCCCGCTCCGACCCAAAGTTTCTGAAGAGATCCGCCCAAGCAAAGAAAACAAGAGGCGGGGAGACCCTGCGGCCGATGTGGAGCCCACACACTACGGTGGGTCACAGTCGATGCACAAGCGGGCTATGGACGTAAGTATTTCCTTTCCTTTGATTTTTATTTTGGATTCTTATTTAATGTTTTCATTAAAATTATTAACAAGAAATCTACATGTACTGTTAACAGTTGAAGAACAAAACAGGGCAACTCCTCGCCGTTGCGGAGTTGTTTCTTCAGACGAAGAGCAAGGTGGATTGCAACGGTCGAAGGGGTTTCATTACGGTGAGGGACAAACAAATTTGGCTGAGTTTCTAACACAAGGCTTCTTTACATTCTTCTTTAGATTGTTACGCTGAAGGTAGGGATCCGAACCAAATATGGTTCAATGTCATGGAAGGATATACTGTATGGGAGGGGTGTACGGTACGGGGAACACTCATACCTTGTACTTCACCCCACCAAATGCTTGAGGGGGAGGGGGCATTCAACCTCAACGTAGTACGTACCATCCATCATGGCTGAGATGAGGTTCAGAAATAGAAGAAGGAAAGGCGGAACGGGCTGCTCCAGCTGATCAAGTGAGGTAACAGTCCGAGCAAATGAGGCGACAGGATGAGGTCAACAAGCAAAAACTAGAAGAGCTCGCCCGCCTGAGGAGCATGCAGCAACAGAACTGCAACTCCGTCCCCACTCCCCGACACCGAGACCCTAGAGACCCCTTCAATGGGGGTGGTAGTGTGTGGACATGACATAGGTCCACCCCGAGGCGGCCACGCGCGGTTTTGGGGAGGCGAATGAATCTCCATATGAGAATGGATCGAATTGAAATTTAAATCGAAGTTGGAGTCGCCACCGAATTTTATGGTTATTCGGAACCGCTCGAGCCCACTCTATGTCGTAGTGGGCCGTATACAAAATACGGCTCATTTCCGATGTCAGAGTTTATTGGGCTCGTCCCTTTGCTGTTCGATACCGATGCCGACTTGATCGGTTTATCGTATATTGAATGACTCTCGTTGCCAATGGTTTCAGACATCCGGAAACCACGGTTCTGAGTAAGGGGTGAGGGTACGTGTTGGGAAGTTCACAAAGAACACCCAATCCCACCCGCACATTAGCGACCTCTACTAGGATATCGTTTGATGTTTTAATACGCGCGTTAGTTGAACGATGAATGATATGCAAACATTGTTTTCCTAAGCATGTGAATAATTGAATGGGTTGCTAAGTCGTTTAATGCATGAAAAATTAACGTCAAAGTTGAATTTAGCATGTGAGATTCGTTTTAGTATAATAAAACAAACGAAATAAAAAAAAGGATGAATTTGCTACAAAAGATGAACAAACGAGTTAATATCGGTTTGTAAGAGATAAAATAATAAATATACGAGATCGAGAAAATATTAATCGAAATCTGCAAAATATCGTTAAAAGGACGCTGTTTTGTATAAAAAACGAAGTTCGAAAAATAATAAAAAAAGAAAACGGGTCGCGTTTCCAGCATTGCCCGCGACTCGCGCCCCGGCCTGTTTCGAGGTCGATTTTTAAAAATTCGATGCTTCTATTAAATCGCGTACGAATATTGCATAATTCGTGCTCGACTTAATATTTTCGACATTCGTCGTATTCGATATTCGATTATGAAATCGATATCGAATATTCGGAATAATTTTGGAAAAGATACAAATTTTGAGAAATCGTTTTGTAGAATAAATAAAAAAACGAACGAAAAGCTAAAAAAAAAGGGACTCGAATTTCAGACCCGTGCGTGAGTCGCCTGGGATGGGCGCGACTCGCGTGCGGGTCTGTCCCAGTTTCGTTTTTTGTTCGAAAATTGCTAATTTAATAAATCGCGTACAAATACGAACTAATATGTATTCGATTTATGTTTTCGATATTCGTCATATCCGATATTCGATTATGAAATCGATATCGAATATTCGGAACAAATTTAGAAAAGGTTTTGAAAAAAGTTTGCTTTGAACGAAAAGTAAAAGAAATAATTTTGAACGAAAAAGATGTTAATTCTCTCCGCATATAAAATCGTCGAATTTTGTTTTAAAAAGATGTGACGATTTTATTAGCATCAACGAGAATTAATTAATTTTGTTCCTGTTAGATACGATATTCGATTAGAGAATCGATATCGTATTTTAAGAACGTTATAAAAAAATGTTTTTGTAGTATCGATTATTAGAAATAAAAAAAACGACGAAGGACCCGTAAAAAGGACGACACACGACCCGAAAAAGACAAGACGGATGACGAGAAAGAGAAGAGAAGAAGAAGGAGAAGTCGGGTTTGGTACACCCTCAACCTACATGCTTCGGTTGACCCGGATCGGGGATCGTCGGGAAGTGGCTTGGGCACAAGAGCGTCGAGTTTAATGTTGGTGCTTTATGGTGGTTTGGTGGGACGTGTAAGGTGTCGGGTAGGAGGCCGGTTTCGTCGGGCTAGAGCGGCGAGATATCCGGTTCTACTTTCGGTTTTTCGATGCTAAGTGTATGAATCGTAGATGTGTAAAAAAGGTTGATGATTTTTCTGAATCTTAGATGTTTGTTGTATCGTGCGTCAGGAATTATGTGTTTAGATGTTTTGTGCAAGGGGCTATTTATAGAAAATTCCCGACCTTGGCTAGGAGAGGTGCTTTTGAATTAGAACTACCGCTTAGGATAGAAAACGTAGGAAGTTGAGGGGAATGAGAATTCCGTTTTCTTGTGGAGGAAAAAAGGGAACCGGCTGGTTGGTAGGCTGCTCGGCCGAGTATCCTAGCTCGGTCGAGTGTTTGATTCGGTTTTTGGATAAAATTCCTACTTGAGATCGAATTCTATCCTTAAACGGATTTGTTTAATATTTTGTGTAGCTGATTTTTGTAGTATTGGAGCCCGAACCAACCGTGAGGTGTCACGGCTGACTCACGTGTCTCGGGAAAATATCTTTGACCGGGTTTGACTCGGTCGCTAAAAGACGGTTTTACCCCCGGTGTCGGATTCGACCCAAATTAGTATTATTTGACTTGAAACAAACCACTGGGCCTGAATTTGAGGTTGGTTTTGTGAAATTTGTACTCCGTAAAATGCCCAAGCCAAATGCCACTGATTTCGAGCGCGTTTTTGAGTACGTTAAAGCACGTTTGCGTCCGATCATCATCGGGTGTTTGTCGAAAACTGCTATAGACACCTGGCGGTCAAAATGTGGGTGTCAACAGAGCTCCCACTCTGACTGAGGCTTGGACAAGGCGAAAATCAGAGTAGCTACCAGGCCAATCAAAGATTAAGACCTGGCAGACTTCCGGTCGGGTCGTTTAAAGTCCATTAGACCTGCGTGAAGGGCCCGCCGACCATGGATTAGAAATGTACCTGAACTGATGATGATAACTCCGTGGGGAATTGGACTTGTCGTATAAGACTTAGGTGCGCCTATATATGGGCTCATCCTGTTAAATGTCGTTGGGGAGTTATGTGAATAGCACTGTCGTGATTTGTACCTGTATAAGTTACATAAAATTTTGCATGCAACACGTAGGCGAAACAAATATGACTCGCGCTGGGGAATAAAAATGATTTTTGCTGCATTTTGAAATCGAAGTCCTGAAAGAAACTCACGTGCTAGGAGATGGGTTTCCAAAATTGAAAGAGGTGGAGAAGAAATTTGCAGTTTAAATAGACTGAAATTTGACCTTGTCGAAAAGATTTTTTTCCAAATGGCAAAGTTTTGCAAATTTTGAAGTAAGAATTTGAAGAGAGGTCTACTGACAGACTCGACTCTGGACGCGACCGGACGAGTTGACAGACATGACTGGACTCTCGAGGGGTTGGACCGTGACTCGGTAGGGGGTGGGTCACCTAACAAGACTCTTAAATTGCGCTATTCCGTAGCCTAGGCGAGTAGCAACACGGTCGTACATCGAAATGAGAAGGATGCGTTATAGGGGAATTGCAGTAGTCTGTAATGAGACTGTTTTTGCAGGACTTAGCAGTGGAATGCTGTAGACTAGTGGTCATTTGAATCCTTTTTTATTTTAGGGTACATTTCCAAAGTGGGCATTGCCTCGAGTCCTGATAGATTCTTGTCCTCGAGTGAGCCGAGTACTAGGACACACTGTAGAAAGGTGGCTGGATTTTTGAAATTATTTGGATTATGTGAATGGATGGAGAACTTCTGCTTAGGAGAAGCCCCCAGAATGACAAAGCTAACCGTCGAGAACATGACAGTGTCGTGACCGGAATGATGGTGCTTTTTGAATGTGTGTCAATGTGGGTGGTTGTGCCTCTGTTGAATGGCTGCCTACGTATTCACATGTGGTGAAATCAAACCAAGCCGTAGTTCAGTGGATTATGGTGCCTAGTTTATTAGGGCTTTGTGTGTAACTAGCCATAGCGATGGTGTAGGCTAGGTGCATTCCCAGTGATGTCTTGATCAAAGAGATAGACTAGTTAGGATGTTGATCCTGTGACTGTGAGCATTCTCCGGGGTAGCCCCCAGAGGTGGTGTGAACTTATTTGGGCATGTTCTATGCCGACTGCAAGTTGAGTTCCCGTGTTTGGGGTTGGTAACTGGTTTGAATGAAGAGAATTGGGATGGGATTTTAACGAGTTCTGCTCTCGGGGATTTTAATGAGTTTTGTTCTCGGGTTTGATGAGTTTTGCTCTCGGGGATTTTAACGAGTTTTGCTCTCGGGGATTTTAACGAGTTTTGCTCTCGGGGATTTGACGAGTTTTGCTCTCGGGGGGATTTGACGAGTTTTGCTCTCGGGGGATTTGACGAATTTTGCTCTCGAGGGATTTGACGAGTTTTACTCTAGGGGGGATTTGACGAGTTTTGCTCTCGGGGGATTTGACGAGTTTTGCTCTCGAGGATTTGACGAGTTTTGCTCTCGGGTTTGTGTATGGTGATTGTGAATTCTGTTATGTAAAGGGGAAGTCGAGTAAAATGGCTCGAACTTTGATCGGGATAAGTTTTGATAATGCGAGATCAGATTTCCATGTCTGACCCTAATGGTTAGGGGTATCCTATGGAGCTTGAATCCTCAAAATTCTGGGCTGTCTCTGACCTGGGTCTCGGGAAGGTCTTGAGGGTTGTAATGTGGGAAGGCTAAATGTGGTGTTAGCTGACCAACTTGATTGTTTCTTCCCTATTTGATGGTATGAGTATTGATAATTGACCGTACCCTGGTCATGGGGCTTCCACTTGAATTGACCGTTGATCATGGTCATGGGTTTTTGGAGTTCTTTTTGATCATGGCCAGCTCTTTTGTTTTGGGACTTTTGCTTTTTTCTTTTTTTTCTTGGACTTTTGTTTTTTTTCTTTTTTTTTGTCCATTTTTTTTTTGTTTTGTTTTGTTTATTTTTTGTTCGGTTGGTCAGACTAACACTAAGGTAGGGATGGCTAGTCTTATTGGAGGGGTGTTTATTGTGGGAAATGGGCTTGCCTCCCGTCTTGAACCCAAACTAGGAGACTACCCAGATTTGTCCTAGGATTCAATACCGTTCCTGCTAAGTGTAGTTTTGTGGCTTTCTATACCAGACATGGACTAAGTAAAAGGAAAACACGGGCTCGGTTTCCTACAGTCATTATAGATGTGCCTATAATAGTCACGTGTGTGTGCTCACAGTGTATGACGGTGTTCATCATGTTCTCGGAAACACATAAGGAAAGTATATATGAGAAATAGAAAAGCTGATTTTATTGAATTTTGAAAAAGAGGACAGAATACAATTGACTCTGACTCTGACTTTGAAGTTGAAATAAATAGAACGTCCTAGACTCGGACTCAGACTCGGACTTAAACCAAATCTAGACTCTCGGATGGTGTTGTCAATCCAGCTTCTAAGGACTCATGTTGATGTCTAGTATAGCCTCCAATAGATGCTTCACCCAGATCTTCATTTTGTCGAAGATCATCTTCAATCCTAATGCCCATCTCGGTAAGCACTGCAAAGTTTGAAATGCCGGCATACCTAATATGGACGCGATAAGAAGGGAGGAGGTTGTTGATGAACGCCTTCACTAGTGTCTTCTCGTTGGGCTTGTCTACCAACTTTACACTTTCAGCCCTCCACCTTTGAAGGTATTTGGTGAAACCTTCCTTAGGCTCTTGGGCCATAACCTCCAGAGTGCGCATGGTAGTCTGGATCTCGGCGTTATCCGCGTAGTTTCGTGCGAATTCCGTTGCGACATCGTCCCAGGTTTTGTATTTCTTGGGATCAAGCCTGTAGTACCAGACTTTCGGGTGCTTTTCCAGAGAGGAAGCGAAGAGATGCTTGAACATGGTCGATTTGACCCCCTTAACAGCCTTAAAGTCCTTGAAAGCCCGAATATGGAGTACCGGGTCTTCCGTCCCGTCAAACATTGGTAAGCCTGTTAAGTTGAGGTTAGCGGGCAGTTCATCGGTCAAGGGCGAGTAGGTATGGGCTTTTTCCGTGAGGATGGTGTTTCTGGTGGTCGAGTGGACCCGTTCTTCAAGTTTGCGAACGGCGCTGACCAGTTCAGCTATGGGCCCAGTAGTTTCATTCCTGACCTTAAGAGTCCTTTGCTCCACGGCACTCAAACGGGTGGCAATGGTCGTTTGTTCGGCCCTGATAACCGTCAATTGGGCTTCAAGCTCAGCTAGGGAGGTTGCCAATTGGTCCAAAGTTTCTTGCATTTTCTGGTGTCTGGTTACCGGTGGCCTGTCTATAAGAATACCGCGTAATCAGAGAAGTTGCTTCAGAACTCAATTTCAACAAGGCATAGGAAAGAGCGCGAGAGAAGAGACGACTCCAGTTTGACTCGGGTTAGACTCTCCTAAGACAAATGTGTAGGGTACGATTCTCGGAGTGACTATGATTAATCGCTCCGTCGGAGAATAGCCCCCAAGTGAGAAGAGGGACTTTGATAGGACCTAGATGGTGTGGCATCTAAGTGACTCGAAAGTGGGGTACGTGAGACATGCGTAAGACATGACCCTTAGAGCCATCATGATTGATGCTCTGCTAAAGAGAGCCCCCAAGCGGGATCAGAGACTTTGTTAAAACACGAGTGTCGGACGAGTGACCCTTAGACGTAAGGACCACAAACCTTTTGTTGTAGGGCTACGCCTTATAAAAGGTTGACTCGGAAAAGACACTTAGATGGGTGACTTGTGAAAAGGTGGGCCTTCCTCAGGATCCAGCTATGTGGGCTGGGCCCTGTTCGAAGGAAGGTACACGTGAGACATTCCCAGACTTTAGACTCGATTGTGTAAGTGAGCCAACCTTTGTAGGAGTATGTCCTACACAGGTGGGCCTTGCCTTAGTAAAATAAGGCGGACTGGAATAGGGGGGAAATTCGTGATGTAAGATCGACAGAGTTTCGACGCTAGAGATTTCAACGACTCATTACACGACCCGATACTGCTAAATACGAGAAGTCTAAGAAGAGGAAGTTTTGAAATATGATTTTTTTTGAAAAGCCCGAAAAATTCGGGGAGGACCGGCCCTTTTTCGAGAAAAACGGAAAAGGTGGACCGGGTGACGGTTTTGAAAGTTCGAAAATATGTTTCGAGTTTTAAATTGGGCATAATACCGGCTAGAAAAAGGGTTATTTTGAGTAAAATCATAAGTCCTAAATTCGGTATATGTTCGGGGTTTTGAAATTGGATATTTTGAAAAGGATGCAAAGTTTGAAAATGACGGTTTTTGAAAAAGAAAATGTGGATCATGTAGCACGTAGTCATGGAAACAGTATAATGACGCCATGTATGCTCTTAAGCTAAGTCTCGGTCAGTCTATAAGGGTCTATACCAGTGTACATAGCCTATTCGAGAATTGGGGCGAACTTCCTAAGTCGAATTGAACTTAGAACATGCCGTAAAACCCATACGAATCTGCTATGCACACCATTTGACATATCCAATTTGGACTACATCAATGGTATAGTGGGACGTCGGTCACCAGTACCGGCTCGGGAAAAATGGGGTTATGCATGAACCGTAAAACTAAAACGCGTATTGTACTAGTCAAACGATTTCTATTCGAGTCTCACCCTGAGGATACCGATGGTTAGTAACGCATCAGTTAATCCCCAGCGGAGTCACCAAATTGTGGACATGACATAGGTCCACCCCGACGCGGCCACGCGCGGGTTTGGGGAGGCGAATGAATCTCCATATGAGAATGGATCGAATTGAAATTTAAATCGAAGTTGGAGTCGCCACCGAATTTTATGGTTATTCGGAACCGTTCGAGCCCACTCTATGTCGTAGTGGGCCGTATACAAAATACGGCTCATTTCCGATGTCAGAGTTTATTGGGCTCGTCCCTTTGCAGTTCGATACCGATGCCGACTTGATCGGTTTATCGTATATTGAATGACTCTCGTTGCCAATGGTTTCAGACATCCGGAAACCACGGTTCTGAGTAAGGGGTGAAGGTACGTGTTGGGAAGTTCACAAAGAACACCCAACCCTGCCCGCACATTAGCGGCCTCTACTAGGATATCGTTTGATGTTTTAATACGCGCGTTAGTTGAACGATGAATGATATGCAAACATTGTTTTCCTAAGCATGTGAATAATTGAATGGGTTGCTAAGTCGTTTAATGCATGAAAAATTAACGTCAAAGTTGAATTTAGCATGTGAGATTCGTTTTAGTATAATAAAACAAACGAAATAAAAAAAAGGATGAATTTGCTACAAAAGATGAACAAACGAGTTAGTATCGGTTTGTAAGAGATAATATAATAAATATACGAGATCGAGAAAATATTAATCGAAATCTACAAAATATCGTTAAAAGGACGCTGTTTTGTATAAAAAACGAAGTTCGAAAAATAAATAAAAAAAGAAAACGGGTCGCGTTTCCAGCATTGCCCGCGACTCGCTCGGGGTGCGCGCGACTCGCGCCCCGGCCTGTTTCGAGGTCGATTTTTAAAAATTCGATGCTTCTATTAAATCGCGTACGAATATTGCATAATTCGTGCTCGACTTAATATTCTCGACATTCGTCGTATTCGATATTCGATTATGAAATCGATATCGAATATTCGGAATAATTTTGGAAAAGATACAAATTTTGAGAAATCGTTTTGTAGAATAAATGAAAAACGAACGAAAAGCTAAAAAAAAGGACTCGAATTTCAGGCCCGTGCGCGAGTCGCCTGGGATGGGCGCGACTCGCGTGCGGGTCTGTCCCGGTTTCGTTTTTTGTTCGAAAATTGCTAATTTAATAAATTGCGTACAAATACGAACTAATTTGTATTCGATTTATGTTTTCGATATTCGTCATATCCGATATTCGATTATGAAATCGATATTGAATATTCGGAACGAATTAGAAAAGGTTTTGAAAAAAGTTTGATTTGAACGAAAAGTAAAAGAAAGAATTTTGAACGAAAAAGATGTTAATTCTCTCCGCGTATAAAATCGTCGAATTTTGTTTTAAAAAGATGTGACGATTTTATTAGCATCAATGAGAATTAATTAATTTTTTTCTTGTTAGATACGATATTCGATTACAGAATCGATATCGTATTTTAAGAACGTTATAAAAAAAAGATTTTGTAGTATCGATCATTAGAAATAAAAAAAACGACGAAGGACCCGTAAAAAGGACGACACACGACCCGAAAAAGACAAGACGGATGACGAGAAAGAGAAGAGAAGAAGAAGGAGAAGTCGGGTTTGGTACACCCTCAACCTACATGTTTCGGTTTACTCGGATCGGGGCTCATCGGGAAGTGGCTTGGGCACAAGAGCGTCGAGTTTAATGTTGGTGGGTTATGGTGGTTTGGTGGGACGTGTAAGGTGTCGGGTAGGAGGCCGGTTTCGTCGGGCTAGAGCGGCGAGATATCCGGTTCTACTTTCGGTTTTTCGATGCTAAGTGTATGAATCGTAGATGTGTAAAAAAGGTTGATGATTTTTCTGAATCTTAGATGTTTGTTGTATCGTGCGTCAGGAATTATGTGTTTAGATGTGTTGAGCAAGGGGCTATTTATAGGAAATTCCCGACCTTGGCTAGGAGAGGTGCTTTTGAATTAGAACTACCGCTTAGGATAGGAAACGTAGGAAGTTGAAGGGAATGAGAATTCCGTTTTCTTGTGGAGGAAAAAAGGGAACCGGCTGGTTGGTAGGCTGCTCGGCCGAGTATCCTAGCTCGGTCGAGTGTTTGATTCGGTTTTCGGATAGAATTCCTACTTGAGATCGAATTCTATCCTTAAACGGATTAGTTTAATATGTTGTGTAGCTGATTTTTGTTGTATTGGAGCCCGAACCAACCGTGAGGTGTCACGGCTGACTCACGTGTCTTGGGAAAATATCTTTGACCGGGTTTGACTCGGTCGCTAAAAGACGGTTTTACCGCCGGTGTCAGATTCGACCCAAATTAGTCTTATTTGACTCGAAACGACCCACTGGGCCTGAATTTAAGGTTGGTTTTGTGAAATTTGTACTCCGTAAAATGCCCAAGCCAAATGCCACTGATTTGGAGCCCGTTTTCGAGTACGTTAAAGCACGTTTGCGTCCGATCATCATCGGGTGTTTGTCGGAAACTGCTATAGACACCTGGCGGTGTAGACACCCACATTTTGACCGCCAGGTGTCTATAGTAGTTCCCGCCAAACACCCGATGATGATTGGACGCTAACATGCTTTAACGTACTCGGAAATGGGATCGAAATCAATGGCATTGGCCTAGGCTTTTTACGGAGTACAAATTTCACAAAACCAACCTCAAATTCAGGCCCAGTGGGTCATTTCGAGTCAAATAACACTAATTTGGCTCGAAACCGTCACCAGGGGTAAAACCGTCTTTTAGCGACCGAGTCAAAACCCGGTCAAAGATATTTCCCGAAACTTGTAAGTCAACCGTGACACCTCACACGGTATATTCACGGTCCAACTCTACAAAAATCAGCCATACAAAATAATAAACAATTCCGTTTAAGGTAGAATTCGATCCCGAGTAGGAATCCTATCCGAGAACCGACTCAAACACTCAACCGAGTGCAACCACTCGGCCAAGTAGTACGTACCAGCCGGTATTCCTCTTTTCTTCCCTCACCAGAAAACGGAATTCTCATTCTCCTCAGCTTCTTACTCAAGCGGTAATTCTAGCTCAAACGGGAATCCTATTCAAAAACCGATTCGAGCACTCGACAGAGTGTAAAACACTCGGCCGAGACAGCCCAAAACAGTAGCAAAACACCCGGTTTCCCTTTCTTCCTTCACAAGAAAGCGGAATTCTTATTTCTCTCAAACTCCTACGTTTCCTATCCTAAGCGGTAGTCAAACTCTCCTAAGTCAAGGTCGGGAATTTCCTATAAATAGCCCCTTGCATCCAACATAATCAGAATCAAATTTTTTACAGACAACCATACACCAAAAAATACAATTCACGCACACACACGCGATTTTTTCAGCAATAGTTTTCTAGCATCCCGACACATATAAATCCTTAGCATCGAGAAACCGATATTATGTCACAAACCCGAAGGAAAACCGGCCCAATACCCGAAACCTTCACCCGTCTCGACCGTACCACCCTAACCCAACCGACGTTGCCTCGACGCTCCCGTGCCTAGCCACATTCCGACGAGCTCCGATCCGAGTCAACAAGAGCATGTAGGTTGAGGGTGCAACAAAACCCGATTTCTTCCTTTCTCTCCCTTGCTCCTCTTCGTCCGTTTTGTTTTATTACGGGTCTAGAGTCGTTTTTTTATTTTCCTAATATCGTTATTAACGAAAAACTATTTTCATAACGTATATTCTGAAAAATATGATATCGATTCTTCCATAATCGAACATCATATCGAAAGGAATTATATTAAGATTTTCGACGATACCAAAAATCGTTACATCTTTTTCATTCAAAAATTCTTTTCTTTTCTCGTCCAAAACGACTTATTTTACAAAGCTTTTTCAAAACTCATTCTAAATATCCAATATCGATTTCATGACATGACACAATTTGCATATTGGATACGACGAATACCGAAAACATGGATCGGTTACAAGTTAATTCATAATTTGTACGCGATTCATCAAAATAACAATTTTCGAACAAAAAATAAAAACCGGACAGACCCGTACGCGAGTCGCGCCACGCCCGAGCGACTCGCGCACGAGCCTGAAACCCGGGCTGTTTTTTCGACTTTTTCGTTCGTTTTATTATTTATTCTTCGATCGATTTCTAAAAATTATATCTTTTCCAAAACTATTTCGAATATTTGATATTGATTTCGTAGTCAACTATCGAATATAAAGAATATCGAAAATATTAAGTCGAGTACGAATCATGCAATATTCGTACGCGATTTAATACGAACTTCGAGTTTTCGAAAACCGGCACCGAAACAGGCTACCACGCGACCCGCCGGCATCCCGGGCGAGTCGCGCGGCCGGCTGTTATGCCGCGGCTTTTTTTCCGTCTTTATTTTATTATTTTTCGAACTTCGTTTTTTTATACAAAACAACGTTCTTTTCGACAATATTTTTCAGATTTCGATTAATATTTATTTTCTCGATTTCGCATATTTATTTTTGCTATTATTATTTACAAATCGATACTAACTCGTTTGTTTGTTTTGTAGCAAATTCATCTTTTTTATTTCATTTGTTTTATTATACTAAAACGAATTTCACATGCTAAATACAACTTTGACGTTAATTAATTTTGCATGCATTAAACCGACTTAGCAACCCATTCAATTTCTCACATGCTTAGGAAAACAATGTTTGCATATCATTCATCGTATTACTAACGCGCGCATTAAAACGTCATTCGATATCCTAGTAGAGGCCGCTAATGTGCGGGCGGGTTGGGTGTTCTTAGTGAACTTCCCAACACGTACCCTCACCCCTTACTCAGAACCGTGGTTTCCGGATGTCCGAAACCATTGGCAACGAGAGTCATTCAATATACGATCAACCGCTCTAGTCGGCATCTATATCGAACTGCAAATGGACGAACCCAATAAACTCTGACATCGGAAATGGGCCGTATTTTGTACACGGTCCACTACGACATAGAGTGGGCTCGAACGGTTCCGAATAACCATAAAATTCGGTGGCGACTCCGACTTCGATTTAAATTTCCATTTGACCATCTCATGGAGATTCATTCGTCTCCCCAAACCCGCGCGTGGCCGCGTCGGGGTGGACCTATGTCATGTCCACAATTTGGCGACTCCGCTGGGGATTTTCTGATGAGTTAATAACCTTCAGTGTCCTCAGGGTGAGACTCGAATAGAAATCGTTTGACTAGTACAATGCGCGTTTAGTTTTACGGTTCATGCATAAACCCCATTTTCCCGGGCCGGTACTCGCGACCGACGTCCCACTATACCGTTGATATAGTCCAAACTGGTTATGTCAAAGGTGTCCATTAGCCGATTCATATGGGTTTTAGGGCATGTCCTAATCTCAACTCGAGTTAGGGAGTCCGCCCCGATTCTTGATAGGCTATGTACACTGGTATAGACCCTTACAGACTGACCGAGACTTAGATTAAGAGCATACATGGCATCGTTATACTGTTTCCATGACTACGTGCTACTTGATCCACATCTTTTTCAAAACCGTCATTTTCAAAATTTTGCATCCTTTTCAAAATATCCAATTTTCAAAACCCGGGTCATATACCGAACTTAAGACTTATGATTTTACTCAAAATCGCCTTTTTCTAGCCGGTATTATGCCCAATTCAAAACTCGAAAATATTTTCGAAACTTTCAAAACCCGTCATTCGGCCCACTCCCTTTTCTTTTTCGAAAAAGGGCCGAATTTCTCCACCCGATTCATTTTGGGCTTTTCAAAAATTCATATTTCCAAACTTCCTCTTCTTAGACTCCCCGTATTTAGCAGTATCGGGTCGTGTCATAAGTCGTTGAAGTCTCTAGCGTCGAAACTCCGTCGATCCTACATCGCGGGTTTCCCCCCCATCCTAGTCCGCCTTACCTAACTAAGGCAAGGCCCACCTACGTAGGACATACAAAGGTCGGCCCGTTTACACAATCGAGTCTAAAAGTCTGGGAATGTCTCACGTGAACCTTCCTACGGACAGGGCCCAACCCACAGCGTTGGATCCTGAGGAAGGCCCACCTCTTCACAAGTCACCCGTCTAGGTGTCTTTTCCGAGTCATTTACCGTCTTTTTAGTCTTCTTTTTTTTTCCCTTGCTCGGGATGTACTTTCCTTAGGATTCGGGTTAAGTTGCTAATTACATGGTGCTCTTACAGACAGGCCACCCTTCACTCGAACCATGACGCAAAAAGCCATAGATGAGTTGAACACCACGTTGGCCCAAATCCAGACCCAATTAAGGCAAATGAGGGAAGACCAGATCGCCATTGTCACTCGGGTTAGTGCAGTAGAACAGGGAACCCCTAACGCCTCGATCGAAGATAACGGACCTCTAGCCGCACTGGCCGGCGCGGTCCAAAAGTTGCAGGAACAGGTCCACTCGACCACCAGAAACACCATTCTCACGGAAAATGCCCGTACCTATTCGACCCTAACTGATGAACTGCCCGCTAACCTTAACTTAACGGGCTTACCAATGTTCGATGGGACTGAAGATCCGGTACTTCATATTCGGGCTTTTAAAGACTTTATGGCTGTCAAAGGGGTCAAATCGACCATGTTCAAGCATCTCTTTGCTTCCTCCCTGGAGAAACACCCAAAAGCCTGGTACTACAGGCTTGACCCCAAGAAATTCAAAACTTGGGACGATGTTGCCATGGAATTCGCGCGGAACTACGCGGACAATGCTGAAATCCAGACTACCATGCGTAATCTGGAAGTTATGGCCCAAGAACCTAAGGAGGGTTTCACCAAATACCTCCAAAGGTGGCGGACCGAAAGTGTTGAGCTGGTTGACAAGCCCGGCGAAAAAGTTCTAGTGGAGGCCTTTGTCAAAAACCTCCTCCCTGCTTACCGAGTCCATCTCAGGTATGCCATCATACCCGACTTCGCCACTTTGACCGAAATGGGTACTAGAATCGAAGACGATCTAAGGTTAGAGAGCCTTACTAAGGCCTCTACCAAAGGGTATCAAGGATCCAGTTCCTCCTCCAGCAAGCCCGCCACCACAACGGCGGCCCGAAGCATTTTTGACGAGGTAAACTCACTTGACACCTCAACCAAGAAGAATACTCCAAATCGGGTATTCACTGACATAGGAACAACCTATGCTAATGCCTTACAAAGGCTATCTTCGAAGGGCCTAATCCAACCGATAGGCCCAACTCCGGAAGTTCCCGTAGAAAAACGGTCCAAAAGCTACAACATTCAGGCCTATTGCCACTATCACCAAGGCAATGGGCATGACACAGAGAAATGCTGGAAGTTGAAGCATCTTATCCAAGATCTGATCGAAAATGGGAAGATACCGCTACCCAGTGACAAGCCAAGTAACAAAAACAATCCTCTTGCTACTCATGCCATTTTTACTGGAGAGATAGTTGACTGCACTCATCTCATTTCACCTTTTATTTCCCAAATCAACGGGATATGGAATGACGATGAAGACGATATTTACCTGGCTAAAGGGGAGGCTGTCCCCGTCACTATCGAGGAAGTCTGGAGGGCTAAAGCCAAAGCTCTGGCTGGTACACACACCATCACAACCACCCCGGAAACCGTCACTGAACCTTCCAGGACGGAACTCACTCCTGAAGAACCAAACGCCGACACAGCCCTAGTCAGACAATTGAAGAGGGTCCGAACCGATATTACTATATGGCAACTTTTGGTTAGTTCTCAGGAGCATCGAGCGGCACTTACTAAGGCCCTTGATGAAATCAAGGTCGACTCATCGGTTACCCCCACCGAGATGGTAGCCACGATCTTACCATACCTCAAGAATAAGCCCAAAGGAGAAGGCCCACTTATCACCTTCTCCGAGTCCGACCTTCCACCATTCGGGACCACTCATAACTTGGCCCTGTACATTACGGTGATTTGTCGAAACAAATATCTCCCGATGACCCTGATTGATGACGGGTCCGGAGTTAACGTCCTTCCTTTAAGGACAGCCAAGGCCCTCGGCATTACCGAGGCTGACTACCTTCCGACCGCGAAGACTATCCAGGCGTTTGATGGGAGCCCAAAATCAGTTGCTGGGGCCGTTAAACTAACCGTCATAACGGGCCCGATCGAGAAGGAGTTAGAGTTCCAAGTGATCGATGTTACCTCATCCTTCAACCTGCTACTTGGAAGACCATGGATTCACGCGGTCAAAGCTGTATCTTCCACTCTACACAGGAAGGTCAAACTACCTCTACAGGACGGGATCATCACCCTCGAAGCTACTCCCATAACCGTGTCCAGCTGCAACACAGCAGGCTCAGCCGACCCTCGAGGATTCAACTTTGTGGGAATGATCGAAAAAGAGTATCTTTTCCAGCCGTATTTCACCGTTAGCATCTATACGATGCTACAGAACCTGGGTTGCCTACCGGGAGTCACGTCAAGGCCATATCTCCCACCGGGGAAGATCATCGAAACCTTGAACAACGGGCAATCTCAGCTCGGTCTAGGCTATACTATGGCGTCCGGTTACACGAACCAAACCAAGGCGGTCACGTTCGTCACCCCGGTATTCGAAACTGTTCAAACGGGCCTCTATCGGCCCACCATCTCATATCCCGGGACCAAACTGGCTCGGGAATGCAATTTCATCCCGGATGACATATTCGCCCTTATCCAGGCCGAATCAAAGGAGGGCACAAGCAACACTGAGCCCATTCTAGGACTACTCTTTGGGGAAGACAAGATCATCCCGACCCCTAAGCAGGAGCTAGTCAGCCTGATCCTTCGCAGCAGCAGGTTCGATCCAACTAAGCTGATCTCGGAAGTTGGTGCCGACACCGGGAAGAGAGCTTGGAGGAAGACAACCAAATGGACCGACAGCCAGGGTCGAGTCTACAAGCTAACTACTGGCGAAGGAGATATGCATGCTATCGAGTCTGAATCTGAGTCCGAGTCCGAGTCAGAGTCAGAGTCGGAGTCTGAGTCAAAGTCTAGAGGGTCCAGTACTAGGATTGAGTCTGTAACCCCTCTCCCTTCTTTAGCCTCACCATCGGGAGCCCCGGAGTCTGTCCCGAGGGCTCTCCCTATCCCGCCTCTGACCAACGATCAGATGGCAGCTCTCTTCGAGCTCTTTTCAAAATTTACTATCAATAATAACGATAACCGTTCTGCTTACGACTTGGCTTATTTTCAAAATGTTTTCAAAAATCTTACTTGCAATGACATTGAGAAACCCGACGAACAGGTACCACTGCCTCCGCATCTAATTGAGCAACTTGAACAAAGGGAGTCCCGAAATCCGGTAATCGAAGAAACCGATTCCATCAACGTAGGAACCCCTTTAGAGCCTCAGATACTTAGGTTGGGCCTATCTTTAGATCCCGAGGAGAAACAACAATTCACGGACCTCCTCCAGGAATTCAAAGATGTCTTTGCATGGTCCTACAAGGACATGCCGAGAATAGACCGGGAGATAGCTGAACACCGAATACCCATCAAAGACGGGTATAAGCCGGTAAAACAGAAACTCCGAAGAATGAGGCCCGAATGGTCTCTCAAAGTCAAAGAAGAAGTTGATAAACAATTCAAAGCGGGCTTTATCCAAGTGTCTGAATATCCAGACTGGGTTGCAAACATAGTACCAGTACCCAAAAAGGATGACAAAGTCCGAGTATGTGTAGATTTCCGAGACCTTAATAAGGCCAGCCCAAAAGACGATTTTCCGTTGCCACATATCGACATACTGGTGGATAACACGGCCGATCATGCCCTTCTATCATTTATGGACGGGTATGCCGGATACAATCAGATCAAAATGGCGGAAGAAGACATGAGTAAGACCACCTTCATCACACCTTGGGGGACTTACTGCTATACTGTGATGCCATTTGGGCTTATTAACGCTGGTGCCACTTATCAACGGACCGCTACTACTTTATTACATGACATGATGCATAAGGAAGTGGAGGTCTACGTTGACGATATGATTGTCAAGTCCAAGGACCGAAACGGGCACATTGCAGCCCTAAGGAAGTTCTTTACCAGACTACGCAAGTACAACATGAGGTTAAACCCTCAAAAATGCAGTTTCGGGGTAACATCGGGCAAGTTACTGGGCCACATTGTTAGCCAACGTGGCATCGAAGTTGACCCAGCAAAGATCAAAGCCATAACCGAGATGCAACCGCCTAAAACCGAAAAGGAGATAAGGGGATTTCTCGGAAAAGTCCAATATATAAGCCGATTCATTTCAAAGCTAACCATGGTATGTGAACCCATTTTCAAGAAACTGAAGATAGGAGAACGAACACTATGGGACGACAAATGTCATATGGCTTTCGACAAGATCAAGGAGATTTTATCCTCTCCACCGGTGCTAATGCCACCTCAGCATGGTTTACCTCTGTCACTGTACTTGACGACAACCGAGACTGCCATGGGCGCTATGCTAGCCCAGACGGTTGATTCTGAAGAACGGGCTATTTATTACATCAGTAAGAAGTTCTTGGAATACGAATGCAAATACACTATGCTCGAGAAGACGTGTCTAGCATTAGTATGGGCCACTAAAAAGCTCCGACACTACATGCTTAGTCACGAAGTACATGTGCTATCCAAGATGGATCCAATTAAGTATCTATTCGAGAAGCCCATCCTTAACGGTCGTATATCCAGATGGACTTTAATGCTAGCTGAGTTTGACCCCAAGTTCGTACCTTTAAAAGCCATCAAGGGCCGGGTAGTAGCAGAATTCCTCGCCGATAGCCCGATATCCGAGGAAGGCCACACCGATACTTGGGCCTTCCCAGATGAAGACATATTCCATACCGACACCGACACATGGGATTTGTACTTTGACGGAGCATCCAACTTTCGAGGATTTGGTGTCGGGATCTTGCTGATCTCACCACAAGGTGAACACACCCCGTTGTCCATCAAGCTAGATTTTGACGTAACTAATAACGCAGCCGAGTATGAAGCATGCATTCACGGATTGCAAGCCGCCGCCGATTTAGGAGTAACAAACCTCCGGGTCCACGGTGACTCGTCACTAGTCATAAATCAAACCCTACAAAAATGGAAGACTCGGAACGCAAATCTCGTGGCTTACCAAGCACGAGTAAGGGTTCTCGAAAAACAATTTCAAAAAGTGGAATACATTTATTTGCCTCGGGAAGAAAACCAGTTTGCAGATGCTCTTTCAAAATTAGCATCTTTGCTGAATATCCCAGCACATCTAGCCAGCATGCCCATTTGTGTCGAAAGACGGTCTGAGCCGGCATACATCCACGCTATCTCAGATATTGAAATAACTGATCCAGAACCTTGGTATCAGGCTATTCTAACCTACTTGACGTCAGGGGAATATCCTCCGAGAACTGAAAACCGGGCCAAGAAAGCTCTACGAAGATGGGCAACCCAGTTCATCTGCACAGACGATGGTCAGTTATACAAGAAGACAGCACAGGGGGCTTTACTTCTATGCATTGACAAAACTCGAGCCGAAAGAGTTATGGCCGAGGTGCACGATGGCGAAAACGGACCACACATGAATGCCCATATGTTGGCCCGGAAAATCGCGAGACTCGGTTACTATTGGAATAGCATGGAAACTGACTGTCAGTTGTATGTCAAACACTGTCACAACTGTCAGATTTTCGCTAACGTTCAGCATATGCCTTCATCCCTACTATATACAATGACATCGCCATGGCCATTCTCAACATGGGGAATTGATATAATCGGGAAAGTGAATCCTTCCGGGACAGGAGGTCACTGTTTCTTCCTAGTGGCTATCGACTATTTTACTAAATGGGTCGAAGCCGAGTCATACCGGATCTTGAATGCCAAACATGTGGCCAAGTTCATCCAAAATAAAATTATATGCCGATACGGGATTCCACACGAGTTCATCAGCGATCACGGGACCCATTTCCAAGCTGAAACCGCCACTTTGCTGGAAAAGTACAAGATCCAAAGGCATACATCGTCACCTTACCGTCCTCAGACAAATGGAGCGGTAGAAGCAGCCAATAAAACAATTGTCACCATTCTTAAAAAGATGGCTGAGAATTACCGGGACTGGCCCGACAAGATACCCTTTGCCTTATGGGGATATCGGACATCGATTCGAACTGCAACTGGAGCAACTCCATACTATCTAACATATGGAATGGAAGCAGTCCAGCCGGTCGAACTAGAAGTACCATCCCTTAGGATTCTGCTCGAAAGTCAGGTACCTGAGGCGGACTGGGTCCAAGCCCGATATGACTCGCTAATCCTCTTAGACGAACGGCGATCCCGGGCTCTGAATAATATTCAGATATATCAGAAAAGGATCCAACGGGCTTTTAACAAAAGGGTTAGGCCCAGGAATATCAAAGAGGGCTATCTAGTCCTAAAATCCGTTCGAGCTTTGCTACCAGTTGACCCAAGGGGAAAATTCAAACCTAATTGGGCTGGGCCACATTTAGTGAAGAAAATTCTTTCAGGAGGAGCAGTAATGCTAACGGACTTGGACGGGAACGAGTTCGTCAATCCAACAAACTTGGACCAGCTGAAGCGTTACTACCCATAAACCCTATCTCAATGTCATTTGCAAAAGTTTATAAAAATGTCTTTTTATGAATTTTCAAAATTTTAAGCAAGTCAATAAGCTAGGATCATTTATCCTACCGTTGCACATCTCGAATTAATAATCTTGATGTATTCCGAAAATTGCAAAAATGCTTCTGAACTACGGAAGGTTTGATTCCACTAATTTTGGATACGTAGGCAACCCTTCAAAAGGGTACAACCAATGCAATAACGAAAAGACGGGAACGGTATTCACTAATATGTCTTTTTATTATTTCAAAAAATACATCACAAAAAAAGAGCAACAAAATCACACCACAAAAAATAGTAGTAATACTTAAATAATAAATTAAGGAGACTACTCGTACATTTTACCCTTTCCCTTATCTTTCGGGTCGCATGGAGCCCGAGGCCGACGGGGCGGGGGCGAGCGTTCCCTAATCACAAGGGGAACTTCCTTTGCTCGAACCCGCTTCTTCGATTTTGGGTTTTCCATCTGTTGCACCGGCCCAAGCCGAGCCCTGACCGGCTCGGGAAGCCTGTCTCGAGGACCAAGTCGGTCCTTAGCAGCCAGTCTTGGCCCTAGTCTCCTTTCTAAGTCCATCTGGGGGCTCACCCTCCCCCGTGCACCCTTGTTACTGGACCCTTCAGTCTGAGTCCCAGATCTTCTTTTCTGACCTGTCGGAGTAGCTCCCTCAGTAAAGAAGCTCCTATTGTCCTTAGCATGCTCTCGACGTAACAAGTCATAGGCCTCGTCAATTTTCAGGGCAGCCCGGGTCTTAGCTGAATCAGCCCGGATCCATCTTACATAAGAATCGGTTACCCAGATCGAATGAGAATTTTTAAGAACAGGCCAAGTAGCCCGTGTATACCACCTTTGCATCCAGGTGTCACACATCACATCCGTCAGCTGAGTAGATTCACTCACAACGGCCTCGATTTCTGGGATTCTTTGTGCCCGGCCATATTGCCTAAGTATGCGATCGGGAAAGAGGTGAATTGTTTGCCTAAAGGATAGGATTACCTGATATCTAGCTCTATCTCGAGATTCTAGACCAGTCCAAAGGTAAATTGGCCACCATGGTACGGCCCAACGGATCAGCAGGCCTCCATGGAAAGATAGCACCTCATCCCAATATTGTTGGGTATTGAAGCGAGAAAAGGCAATAGCTCGTGTCCTTGACATAACTTGCCTGGGTTGATATCGGCTCACATTTAGGGGAGGATCCAAGATCGATAATCTCTCGAATAGCCACAGCTGAAAAATCCAAAGAATCAAAATCGTCAAAATCACGTGAAAAAAAAAACGTGAAAAGACGTGAAAACCGAGAAAACCGCAAAAGCCGAAAAATCGGGAAAAAACCGCGCAAAACCGGAAAAATGGGAGAAGCCGGAAATTCAAAAAATTCAAAAATCAGCATACCTGTAGAAGCCGAGTACTCCCAGTTAGCCGAATTGACGGATCTCTTTTACGATTATCCAAACCCTGGATAATCTCCCCTGTAATCAGCCAAGCCGGGCTGTGCTCCGTCTCCATTAGGCCAGCCACAGTGAAAAGTCTGACATGACCCATACAAGATAACAGGTCCATATGCCCTTCAAAGGCGTAAACATGGAGCATGCAAAAAGTAAAGGCCCTACGGCTATGAACCGGCCTGACCCGGACATCATCCAGGTTCATGAATTTTTCAGCCAGGTCGATCAGGGAAACGGTATCTCCTTCGAGCATACGGGATACCTCCATATGGGAAAGCCCTAAAAATTCCCTTAACTTCCTCCTTGGGTCGGAAACTGAAAAAGGGATAGCAGGGCAAAGTAGGGGATTCCATCCTCCTGCAGCAGCAATTTCCTCAGGAATAGGGCAAATCTCTCCTCGAGGAAAACCAAATATATGATAGGTATCATCCCAATAGGATAGGCAAGCATCCAAGAAGTGGCAGTCTACTTGCATCTGACGGATCACGGACAATTGGGTAACACCATTCTGATTCAGGATAGCCCTATCGGCATCCTTAAAATATTTGGACCACTCGTGCAACATTCCGACTAATCGATCGATTCCCATATTTGATTTGCTAAAAGAAAAGAATAAATTTTTCAGGGCTTATTCTTTTCTCTAAGTAATTAAGGAATTGTGGAATTATGAAATTTATGGAGCAAGAAGGGGTATTTATAGCATAAAAACAAGTTCTTCTCCTGACCTTAGAATTCCCAATCCTAGAGCATTTAGCATACGAGCCATTGTCCTAAGGCTTAGCTAAGTCATCCCGAGCATTCCTACTCCTTTTCAAAGTCAAAACAAAAATTCTCTAATTTTTCAAAGACTTTTTCAAACTCAAAAATTCAAACCTTTTCTCAAATTTTTATTCCCCAGCACGAGTCATTTTTTCCTACAAATATTACATGCAAAATTTTGCAGCTTTGCATAAATATGTACAGGACGACTCAAGCAGGACCATGCAATTTGCATAACTCCCCAGCGGCATTTAACAAGATGAGCCGACATACAGGCCCATTTTAAGTCTCATGCGACGAATTCCCCCACAGAGTTATCATCAATTCAGGTACATTTCTAGCCCATGGCCGGCGGGCCCTCCACGCAGGTCTAATGGACCCTAAACGACCCGACCGGAAGCTGCCAGGTTTTAATCCTTGATTGACCTGGTGGCTACTCTGACTTTCGCCCTGTCCAAGCCTCAGTCAGAGTGGGGGCTCTGTAGACACCCACATTTTGACCGCCAGGTGTCTATAGTAGTTCCCGCCAAACACCCGATGATGATCGGACGCTAACATGCTTTAACGTACTCGGAAATGGGCTCGAAATCAATGGCATTTGGCCTAGGCATTTTACGGAGTACAAATTTCACAAAACCAACCTCAAATTCAGGCCCAGTGGGTCGTTTCGAGTCAAAAAACACTAATTTGGGTCGAAACCGTCACCAGGGGTAAAACCGTCTTTTAGCGATCGAGTCAAAACCCGGTCAAAGATATTTCCCGAAACTTGTAAGTCAACCGTGACACCTCACACGGTATATTCACAGTCCAACTCTACAAAAATCAGCCATACAAAATAATAAACAATTCTGTTTAAGGTAGAATTCGATCCCGAGTAGGAATCCTATCCGAGAACCGACTCAGACACTCAACCGAGTGCAACCACTCGGCCAAGTAGTACGTACCAGCCGGTATTCCTCTTTTCTTCCCTCACAAGAAAACGGAATTCTCGTTCTCCTCAGCTTCTTACTCAAGCGGTAATTCTAGCTCAAACGGGAATCCTATTCAAAAACCGATTCGAGCACTCGACCGAGTGTAAAACACTCGGCCGAGACAGCCCAAAACAGTAGCAAAACACCCGGTTTCCCTTTCTTCCTTCACAAGAAAGTGGAATTCTTATTTCTCTCAAACTCCTACGTTTCCTATCCTAAGCGGTAGTCAAACTCTCCTAAGTCAAGGTCGGGAATTTCCTATAAATAGCCCCTTGCATCCAACATAATCAGAATCAAATTTTTTACAGACAACCATACACCAAAAAATACAATTCACGCACACACACGCGATTTTTTCAGCAATAGTTTTCTAGCATCCCGACACATATAAATCCTTAGCATCGAGAAACCGATATTACGTCACAAACCCGAAGGAAAACCGGCCCAATACCCGAAACCTTCACCCGTCTCGACCGTACCACCATAACCCAACCGACGTTGCCTCGACGCTCCCGTGCCTGGCCACATTCCGACGAGCTCCGATCCGAGTCAACAAGAGCATGTAGGTTGAGGGTGCAACAAAACCCGATTTCTTCCTTTCTCTCCCTTTCTCCTCTTCGTCCGTTTTGTTTTATTACGGGTCTAGAGTCGTTTTTTTATTTTCCTAATATCGTTATTAACGAAAAACTATTTTCATAACGTATATTCTGAAAAATATGATATCGATTCTTCCATAATCGAACATCATATCGAAAGGAATTATATTAAGATTTTCGACGATACCAAAAATCGTTACATCTTTTTCATTCAAAAATTCTTTTCTTTTCTCGTCCAAAACGACTTATTTTACAAAGCTTTTTCAAAACTCATTCTAAATATCCAATATCGATTTCATGACATGACACAATTTGCATATTGGATACGACGAATACCGAAAACATGGATCGGTTACAAGTTAATTCATAATTTGTACGCGATTCATCAAAATAACAATTTTCGAACAAAAAATAAAAACCGGACAGACCCGTACGCGAGTCGCGCCACGCCCGAGCGACTCGCGCACGAGCCTGAAACCCGGGCTGTTTTTTCGACTTTTTCGTTCGTTTTATTATTTATTCTTCGATCGATTTCTAAAAATTATATCTTTTCCAAAACTATTTCGAATATTTGATATTGATTTCGTAGTCAACTATCGAATATAAAGAATATCGAAAATATTAAGTCGAGTACGAATCATACAATATTCGTACGCGATTTAATACGAACTTCGAGTTTTCGAAAACCGGCACCGAAACAGGCTACCACGCGACCCGCCGGCATCCCGGGCGAGTCGCGCGGCCGGCTGTTATGCCGCGGCTTTTTTTCCGTCTTTATTTTATTATTTTTCGAACTTCGTTTTTTATACAAAACAACGTTCTTTTCGACAATAATTTTCAGATTTCGATTAATATTTATTTTCTCGATTTCGCATATTTATTTTTGCTATTATTATTTACAAATCGATACTAACTCGTTTGATTGTTTTGTAGCAAATTCATCTTTTTTATTTCATTTGTTTTATTATACTAAAACGAATTTCACATGCTAAATACAACTTTGACGTTAATTAATTTTGCATGCATTAAACCGACTTAGCAACCCATTCAATTTCTCACATGCTTAGGAAAACAATGTTTGCATATCATTCATCGTATTACTAACGCGCGCATTAAAACGTCATTCGATATCCTAGTAGAGGCCGCTAATGTGCGGGCGGGGTTGGGTGTTCTTAGTGAACTTCCCAACACGTACCCTCACCCCTTACTCAGAACCGTGGTTTCCGGATGTCCGAAACCATTGGCAACGAGAGTCATTCAATATACGATCAACCGCTCTAGTCGGCATCTATATCGAACAGCAAAGGGACGAGCCCAATAAACTCTGACATCGGAAATGGGCCGTATTTTGTACACGGCCCACTACGACATAGAGTGGGCTCGAACGGTTCCGAATAACCATAAAATTCGGTGGCGACTCCGACTTTGATTTAAATTTCCACTTGACCATCTCATGGAGATTCATTCGCCTCCCCAAACCCGCGCGTGGCCGCGTCGGGGTGGACCTATGTCATGTCCACAGGCGGTCAAAATATGGGTGTCTACATAGTAGTTCTTCAGCTAGTTTCCTTGTTTTTTGAGTAGATACTGTCAGTAATTGTAGTTTAAGAAACCTTGTAGTTTATGAATGTTGATTGAAAACAGTTTCTAACATTACTCTTAATTTTTTTTATTCACGACAATTAGTTACATTGCTTGGCAATTGTAGAAGTGTAAAGTCGACGTTATGTGCCCGATACGGCATGGTGTTTGGAATGCGTTTGGAACGTATTGTCATTGTTGGGTTCTTTTTTTGTTTGCAGATTTTGGCTAGAAATGAAACAAATTGAATCGGCCAATTACAAGTCTACTAGCGACCGATATCGGTCGCTAAATGGAAACATTAGCGACAGATAGCGGTCGCTAAATACGTCACTCATGGTTCCCCAATACATCAAGTAAATCCATGGGGCGACCGATATCGGTCGCTAAATCTTGCCCATTAGCGACCGATATCGGTCGCTAAGCTTCCCATTTAGCGACTGAAGTCGATCGCTAATCTTAGCGACTAATATCGGTCGCCCGTATTTCTTAGCGACCAGTATCAGTCGCCCGTCTCCTTTTCAAGCGACTACCTTGTGCGACTGCTTCTTAGCGACTTCCATCTGTCGCCCATCTTTTTTAGCGACAGAAGACGGTAGCTGATTTCGGTCGGCTGTTTCGTTTTTTCTAGTAGTAAAAGCTTCCCGACAACATCTAAAAATGGACGTAATAATCTATGAGTAAAGATCTACACGGTCGTATATTCTTAAGCGTAGCATATAAAGAAATATATTGACGAACAGACCTATGTACTAATTTGTTGATATTCTACCATTAATGATATCTTCAAAATTTCTGAAACGATAACAATTAGCCGGAATGGATACATCATTAGGCAGTTGAGTTACTTTTTTTGAAAAATCGACATTTAGTCTGCAACTATGTTCAGTGGCCTTGTCTACTCCGATTTTGGCACTAACAGTAAGACTCTTGATGTTATACACCTCACCCATCAGAAATTTGTCCTTGAATCTGGTCAGCAATGACTTTTTAATGCTTGCCTAAACCAAGTCATTCTGAATTTAAAAATTTAAAGTTAGTGGTCGAGAAAAACATTAGAATCTTCGAAACATATATACTAATCATTGAATATCGTCTATTAATATTGAAGTAGGGGTAAGAAGGCAAACATGATTCAAAAGGTATATCACTGTGGCACAGATACAGAAAACACAATTACCATACACAAACGATTGGAGCTACAACGAATGAGATAAGCAACATAAAACAAATATGTAACAATGACTACAAATAAGAATAAGAAAAATAAATAATGAAGGTTTTCAACTATAGTAATATTTAAATAACGAATTAGAAACTAAAAAAAAAATCAGAAATTTAGGAATGATGAACATCACCTTAGCATCAATCAGAAGTAACTCCAATGCATCAGTTTTTGTTTTATCCCTGAACTTGGGCCTCTTCCATCTGTAGATAACTTTCACGTTGAGATCTCTGAGCCTCACTCCCTGACACGGTGTAACAATCGTTGTTTCATTAGGGTCAGACATGATTCAAACTGCCAAAAGAAGAAACTAAAACAGAATACTATAGAAATCGAACGCAATATGTAAGATGATACTGAGAAACTCGTGAAAGATTGAAATTTGAAATGTTACTGGAGAAAGTGGTAGATGAAATGTCGATTTATGAAGGCCTTTTCAACTAGAAACACGGAGGCGAAGAGTCGGATCATTATTGCCTCTGTCTTTTTTCTTTTTTTCTCTCTCTGTTTTCATAAGAATGCATTGATTGATAGTCTATGCTGTGTTTTCGAGGGCCGTAAACCCAAGTTCGACTTTGCTGTTGAATTGAATAGGTGGATAAGTTGTTTTGTTTGATTATAAGGGGATTTGGATTAGTGGCAAAATTAGGATTTAATTCAAAATAAAGGCAACAATTTGTGTCACATATTTGCCTATGGACACTGTTTTTATATAGAATATGTATGCATGACATATTTTTAAATTAAGCTTATAGATTTGTCATTGTCTAATTTTTATTTTGGTTTCACAACTGACTCACGAAAAAATACACTCACTATAGTTACTCATATAAAGAAAAGAAATAATAGCATATGAAAAACCTACAAGACATCCTCCTTTCCACTAACCAAATAACTCAACTCATATATTTTCCCGCCTAAAGCTATCCACAACAAAAATTTAAAAAAATAGACCAAATGAGCGAGGTGTGAATCGAACCCTTGACCTCATGTGCGTCATCCTTCTCCTCTCCAACTAGACTCTAACATCTTACTAATTCAAATATCACTACATCACATATAAACCTATACACCACAGAAAGTATGTAATTAAGGAAATTTGATTGATTACATTGATTACGAAAAGCACATGTTTTAAATGGAAGATATCACCTACAATATTTAATATGGAATGTATGATCAATTTTTTTTTTTAAAAATATAAACATATTGTATTCCGTTTTAACCAAATAGTTGCATTACTTTTGTTAATTGGAGATTGCACTATCTCATACAATATTTTACATAAAATATAAAATAGTTATGATTATTATTGTATATCTTTCTGATCATATTCGAAAATCATATTCTTAACATCGATATAAAATTTAGTAACTATATAAAAATGGAATATATATTCCGATTGCTCTTACAAATCCTGATATATAGTAAAAACTCACCGAAAACTCTCTATATACTACTTTAAGACAATAACAGTTACTAACATTTTCCTTAAAATTACGCTAATTTAAATTGAGAAGTAAAAGAACATTTCACTAATAAATTCGCAAACTATTCATTTTCATTAATGTTAAAGAAATTGACAAAAAAAACTTCTTTTTATGAAAATAATTAGATAAATTATAAGATATGATGTCATTAACCTTGAGAAAAAAATCAGTTATCTAAAAAAATTATTTTTGAAAAGAGATATTTACTTTAACTTTTACAAAGATATACTCTCCCTGTCCCAATGAATTCTTTGTCTATTCCATATTGGGGCGTCTCAATGAATTCTTTGCCTTTCTATTTTAGGAATGTTATATATGTGTGTGTGTGTGTAATTTGACCTCCTCATGAATTTGGTTTCACATGTCATTTCATTATTGGACCTTTTCCCCTTTGTGCCAAAAGTAAAGACAAACAATTCATCGGGACGGAAGGAGTATACTCACTCGATACCATTAAGATCTTCTCATTTATTCAAATGTGAGGATTATAATTATCATATAGAATGATTATTTTGGTAGGGGAGACTACAAAATACGGAATATACTATTAAAATTCATATAAAAAAAAGTTTCACAAATTACATAATATAAGTCTTACACCTGAGACAGTCTATTTTTTATTTATTTTTAAATTTTCTAATGAAAAACTGAATAGCTTTTTTACACAAAGAGAACGTATCACGGCGTGCTAACCATTAAAAAAAGTACATTATTATACAATTTCTGATAAATATTTATGTATTTTATGGTATGTTAAAGAGAGAAGTGGGTATCTCGAGATGTGAGATGATATAAACCGAGTATATAAAAAATACTCTCTCTGTTTCAATGGAAGCTCCCACCTAAAAAATGGCACATTTTTTAAGGATAATAATAAAATATTCAAAAATAGAGAGGGTGTAAAGTAAGTGGGTCACCTAGGTAAGAGTGAAGAGTTATACCAAAAAAGAAAGTGGAAGCTATCAAAGAAATTTACGAAAAAGGAAAAGTTGAAGCTTTCAATGAAACGAAGGGAGTATAAACAATATTTTCACACGTTATTTAATACTCCGTACATTTCAAGACATTACTCAAATAATTTGAGTAGTTTTGCGATTTAAAAAATATTTTCCTATTTCTAAATTATACAGTCGATAAATAGTAAAAATAAAATAATAAATTTTTTATTTTAAATCTTAAATGAAATATTCTATAAGATAAATATATTATAAATACCGTGCATTGCACGGGGTCTATACTAGTGAACAATTAACCGAATGAATTGAATATGTATTTGCTAAAGACGAAAGAAGATAGGTGAAAGATAGAATACATTCACTATAGCAAAATCAAATTAGAATATATTTATTAGGGTTTTTTTATGTTCTTTTGATAAAGACATGAAATTTTGTTTTATGAAAAAATTAATAATTTAATTAATAATATGTTTTTTGATGAAGATAAATGAAAAGCTTTGGATGAAACAATTAATAATTTAATTAATAAACAATTTAATTATAAAAGCAGATGAAAAGTTTTTGATGAAACAACTAATAATTTAATCAATAAAACTTTTAATTAAACAAAATTTAATAAAACATTTAATAATATGATTTTAATAAAAGCAAATGAAAAGATTTTTATGAAACAATTAATAATAGTGTTATTTAACGACAATAATACCAACTATAGGGCGTCTTCCCAAAATACTATCCATTTCAATAAATATGAGAATAATACGTATTATTGGAGTAGTTAAACCAGAATAGTATAGTTAACTTTATAACCTGCTACATCAGGTAACCTAATTAATATTCGGGTTATTTAACGGGATTAACACTAACTATATGACGCCTTCTCAAAATAATATCAATTTCATTTAATCTAAGAATAATATGTATAATTGGAATAGTTAATCCAGAACAGTGATGGCAGAAGTGCATCACCCACCTTCTTCTCTTCATTAATGGCAGATGTGCATCTCCAAAAAAAAGTCTAAAAATTTATGGGCTTCAAAATTGCGCTTCAATCTGCATCTCATCCTTGGTGTTGTCGATGATGGGGAGGGAGGGGAAAGTGTTGTCGATAAGTTCAATAGCTGGAGGAAACAACCGGATTTGGCGTAGGCGGTTGCTGCTATATGAGCTTTGACATCCTTATTACTTATTAGGTTTAGTAAAGCCTACTACTACGATGGAGCATGAGATTGAGCTCACGAAAGCTTCTGATTATCTCAAAGTTTTCTAATTTATTTAGTTGTTTTTTTCCCTATAGGTTTCGTTTAAATTTACGTGTTGATTTTGGTGTAGGATTATTGTGTTGTTAGCTAGATTTGGTGAGGTTGAAGGAAGAGGATGACGGAGGACATTAATGACGTTTAGTGTTCCGTACATTGAGTAAGTGAAAAAGAGTGAAGTAATATGAAATAAATTAAAGGCGAAAAAAGAAAGGTGGACGGGTTCTACCGGTAACCGGCCACCTATACTACTCTGATTTAACTACTTCAATAATACATATTATTATTAGATTTACTAAAATTAATATTATTTTGGGAAGACGTCCTATAGTTGGTATTATTGTTGTTAAATAACCCTTAATAATAAAGATTTTGATGAAAATAACGCATTTTTAATAAAGATAAATAAAAAGATTTTGATGAAACAATTAATAATTGAATTTATAAAAATAAAATTTAATAAACCATATAATAAAATATTTTATGATAAAGACAAATGAAAAGTTTTTGATCAAAAACTTAATAATTTAATTGATAAAAAAGTTTAATAAAAATAAAATTTAATAACCCATTTAATAATATCTTTTTTAATAAAGACAAATGAAGAGTTTTTGATGACACGGTTAATAATACTATAACTAATAAGAAATTAAATGAATGACAAATTTAATAAAACATATAATAATTATGTCACGTGGCAAAAATATTAAATGAGGAAGAAGACTTTTAATTTAATTTTATAGATCTATAAATAAAGTTAAAAGGGTTGTTTATGCATTTATTTTTTTGCCACGTGGCAGACATTAAATGCTTGAGCAACCTTTTATTTTTTTTTTATTTTTTTTGCAAGAAAAGGTATATCTTATTAATTAAAATAAGATGGGATCTTATGAAAAGGATACCCACTAAACAAAAAAATAACTAGTAGTATCCCCCCAATCTATAAACAGTAATATATATACCCTTAACCCGTAATCGAATGAAAACAGTGAACTTAATCTGTTCAACAATACTACTTAAGGAACAAAATTTGTTATCAAACATCCTACTATTCCGTTCTTTCCATATACTGTAGACCGCAACAACGAGACAACTACAGAACCAATCATTCTTCCAATGCTTTTTCGTCTTCCTTCTTGCACACCATCTGAGTTCCGTTCCAAGATCCATGATTCTTCCCGTAATTTGCACCCAATTAAGCAAGTGCTGCCATATCTGACTAGAGAATGGACATCCAAAGAAAAGATGAGACACATCCTCCGTCGAATTATGACACAAACTACATCTACTTACTAATTGCATCCCTCGCCTATGTAAATTCTCATGGGTAGCAAGAGCGTTGTACCCAGTAAGGCAAGCTATTAAGCGATGCTTAGGAACACTAGTACCCTTCCACAGATGCTTAGCCCATGATTTTTTACTCCCTTTAGGCCTAAAACATTCATATGCTTTCCCAATATCAAACTTACCCCTAGTAGTCCAAGAGAGAATGAGAGTTGTCGCTTCATCAATACTACCAGCAATAGTAATAAGCTTATCCCTTACCATCAGCACGCTGTTTACAGTTGCAGTAAACCTTTCAAGCTTATTTAATTCCCAAATTCCCTTACCTTTAAAGATATAATTTGTGTGCCATCTATTCCAAATGCCTCTCGCACCTGTTTGCAGCTTCCATAACCAATGAGCAATCATCGCCTTATTCCAACTCCTCAAACTCTTTACATTAAATCCTCCTTCATCTATCGGTGTACAGATATCATGCCAACTCCTTTAGCTTAGTTTTATAGCATCCTTACCAGACCAGAAGAACCTCAAGCATAGCTGATCTATTCTGCTAGCCACGTTAACCGGAAAGATAGCATTTGCACACCAGTAATTGTTCAGCCCAAAAATAACAGAGTTCAAAAGTTGGAGACGACTTGCATAAGTGAGGAGACGAACTGACCAGTGTGATATTTTTATCTGAATCCTACTAATTAAGTTCTCGTACTGACTTCTCTTATTGTTAGCTGAATGCAGTATTATTATTATTATTATTTTTATTTTTTTTGCAAGAATTGTATGACTCTTTATTCATCCAATTTAGGAAGTTTAAAGAGCCTATGCTTACAAAAAACGATATCCCCTACTATGTGTATATGCACATAGAGATTTACATGTGTACTCTAAATTTCAACTTAATATTCCTACTTTTCAATCGAGCAAAAATATCAAACTTAATTTGTCCTATAATCTGCTGTACTGATCTTGCTTTACTGTCAAATATCCTTGCATTTCTCTCCGCCCAGATATAATAGATAGCTGCTGCCAATGTTGATGAAAACCATTTGCTTCTCCAGTTCTTTTTCGCTTTTCTTGTGTTACTCCATATCATTTCAAGTCTACCACTATTACTTCTGCCCATTAGATTCATCCATTGAAATAAACCCCCCCAGACTTGCCTTGCATATACACAATCAAAGAATAAGTGATCATGACTCTCCTCATTCTGGGTGCATAGCACACATCTATTCACGACATAAATTCCTCTCTTGTGCATATTATCCAATGTAGCCAATTTAGTTTGCCCTGCCAAAGATGCAATTATCCCATGTTTTGGAATGACCGTTGCTCCTTTAAATCCCATTAACCAACGCTTCTTTGCTCTCTTTATCCTGAACCATTCGTAAACAGTAGCAGTATAGTAAGAGCCATTGTTATGCCAGTTGCGTATTAACTCTTCAGCCCTCTGCTCATCCCCTGTTGCATTAACTATCAGATTCCTTATATGCAGAATTCCCCTGAATAAACCGGGGTGTGATTCCTTCTGGGTTATATCCCATATAGTTTGACTTCCCAGTATATAACTTTTAACCCATTGACACCAGATTCCCCCTGTATTTGTGATAATTTTGCAGAGCCAATAACACAATTGAACCTTATTCCAAACCCGGATATCCTTAGCATTAAACCCTCCTTCCTCCCAAGGTCCACAAATACTTGCCCAGCTCTTATAAGCTTTACTCCTTCCGTATGAAATTCCAGTCCAGAAGTAAGTTCTACAATACTTTTCAATCCGTGTAAGCACATTGTTAGGTAGTAGAGCATTAGCACTCCAATAGTTCATAACCCCAAAAATTACTGAGTTAATCAGTTGAATGCGTCCTGCGTAAGTCAGACAGTGAACAGACCACTTATTCATAGCACTCTGAATTTTATTAATGAGGCTCGAGTAATATTCCATTCTATTAATCACATCATTTAGAGGTATCCCAAGATACTTACAAGGGAATTGTCCCTGTTTAAACCCCGAGAAAGCCAGTATTTGATCCTGAACTTCAATACAAGTTCCCCCAAAATAAACTTCGGTGTCATCTCTATTTGCCATTAATCCGGCTTCAGCAGCAAACCTGTCCAATGTTGCATTCACAGCCTGTACAGAAGGAGTGTCCCCCCCCCCCCTCATAAAAACCATTAAGTCATCAGCGAAGATTAAATGATTTAGATTGATCTTCCTACATTTAGGATGTAGGGAAACCTGAGGTAATTGGTTGATTAATCTCAAACGACGAGACAATACTTCCATACTCCGTACAAAGATATACGGAGACAATGGATCTCCTTGTCTTATCCCACTTTTGCCTTTGAAAAACCCATGAATGGATCCATTAATCTTAAGAGAAAACCAAGAGCCCGTAATGCATTCTAGAATCCACTTCACAAATTTTGGTGGGAAATTAAGCCACTTGAACATATCCTCGATGAAGTTCCATTGCAGAGAATCAAATGCTTTTCGTAAATCTATCTTCATTAAGCACCTAGGTGTAAGAAACTTCCTCCCATACCCTTTAATTAGAGATTGAGAAAGTGCTATGTTTTCATGGATACTTCTTCCGGGTATAAAGGCAGCCTCCTCAACTCCAATTAGCTTTTGCAACACACTTTTCAGTCTATTTGCCAGCAGCTTGCTGATGGTTTTATAAAAAATCGAACAACATGAAATAGGTCGATAGTCCATCACTGATTGACATACCTCCTTTTTCGGAATGAGAGTAAGAATTATTATTATTATTATTATTAATTTTTTTTTTGCAGAAAATTATCATTTCATATCATAGATGTGAAATTACATTTTGGTGCAAAAAGTTCTAACACACTATATGAAATCAATTCAAACTCGCTAAAATCCTACAAAATTTAGAACTAACTTTACTAGACAAAAATCTGGCTTTAACAATGAACTTTAACTGCTCAAACATTCCTTCAACTGATAAACTTTTTTCCACAAACAATCTCTTATTACGCTCTTTCCACACAACAGCAACAGCAGCAGCTAAACAGACCTGGAGCCAGGGGTGTTTCCAATGTTTCTTATGCTTAGGATGATTGCTCCATTGAATAATATGTCTGAGGTTGATTGCAGGAATGACTATCCCCATCCACTGAGTAACTAGTGACCAAAACTGCATTGAAATAGGACAGCTAAAGAATAAATGATGATGGTTTCCCCTGGCATTCAATTATAGGATACACCTGTTTGCCAAATATATCCCTCTCTGTGCATACATGTCCATTGTGGGAAGCTTCTGTTGAGCTGCAAGTGTAAAAAAAACCCGACTGCTAGGAGCCATCAAAGAAGAGTGAGGGATGGTCTTAGAAAGCTGTCTTTTATCAAGGAAACACTACTACAAAGATGGGAAAAGACACCATTGAAATGAAACCATGAAAACATAAAAATGATTTCTTAACTAAAGAAACCTTTAATAAAGAATAAATGATCTCTTATAAATAACAAAGAAACCATTTAATTATTAAATGGTCTCTTATGAATAAAAAAGAAACCATTTAATCATCAAATGATCTCTTATTACTCCATATAACAAAGAAATCATTTAATAATTGATGATTCCTTTACCAAAGATCTCTATTTCATTGCCTACCAAAAAGAAAAAAGAAAAACACCTCCCGTTAGAAGCTGATCCGCTCATCCCCCCACTCTTTAATCCTTCATGGTTCTTCGGAGATCCAAAGAACTTCCGCTGCTGCAACCACTACCATATCCTCCGCTGCAATGTCCCCTCACTTTATCGCCGATGCCACTCGCAGTTCTGCTCCGTTGACAACGCCGCCTCTACTAGAAGTTGTTCAGTCTGAAATCGATGTCCTCCTTGATATTGGAAAGGTCTGATTCTTTTTTTTTCTACTTTGATTTAGGGTTCGTTTTATGAAAACTTGTGGTAACTCGAGTCAAAACCTCAAAATTGATATCAAAAGCAAATACTTCTTATGTCAAGAGTCAAGAGTTAGGGTTTAGGAGCCAAACGAATTTCAGTGAATCGCCAGAATTCGTCCAAGTCTCGCGAATCGATACTCATCTAACGGTGACGCAGTTCGTCTCCTCAATTATTGACACTTCAATTACTGTCTAAATTCTTGTTGATCATATATGAAATTATTTTATTTGATTTGTTTGCGATTTCATTTCAGTAGTTTGATTCATTGATGTTTCGTGATTTTTTCCTCATTTGCGTGTTGAATAGTGAAGTTTAATTCGTTAATTGTTGTTCGTTTTCAGAGAATGTAGTTTGGAAAATAAAGGCACCACTTGATTTGTTAATGCTGCATTCATTATTTTGTGGACAGTATTGTATCATCTTAATGCTCAGTCGGTGCTCTGTGTACCAGAGTTACGTCACATATACCTTTTGTCCTATTGAAACGCATTTTATTTTACTCTATAGAAATGGTAAAATGACATATAACTAATGTTTTTAGTGGTTTGTTGCTAACAGTATCATTCATATACGAGTAAAACAACAGGTTCAGTGGAGCAATTCAAGGAAATAAGTGCAGCATACGAGGTACTTCTAATTTCTTAGTTTTTGAGAATTTTACCATTCAATGTTTATGTGAAAGAGACTGGTGATTTTCTAGGATATCGTTCCAATTTGCTATACCTACTGCGCTCTTTCATTTTTATCTAACTGGCATCAAGACTCTGTATTTGTTTATTTTCCAAATTGCACGAGGTACTGGTTTCTGAGAATCTGTGATGTAACATTAAGCCTCTGTATTTGTTTATTTTTCCACAGGGATATTAAGCCTGAAAATTTGTTGCTGGATCATGAGGTACCACCTGTAACTTGCTCAGTTTGTTTCATTTTTACCCTTGATGCTACATTAGTGATCAGTTTTTATCATAGGGACATTAAGCTTAACTGACTGTCTGTCTGATAATCTGATGCTTGCTTAATATTTAGTATCATATTAGGTTTCTTTCTTCTCTTTTTTAATGAACTTTTACTATTATTCTTGTTTATTGTTTAGGGTTCGTCGATTATTTTTTGTTCCTAATTGTTTTTTCATGGAGTTAAACCATTTTTATTGTTTGCTCTTGGTTAGTAGCCTGGATTATACCTATTTGAAATGTATGAATATCTGAACTAAATAGCTGGGTAACTTGAGACCATAATTCTCATAATCGATTAACACTATCGCTAAAGTTCGTCATAACTTGTACATCCGTATCTTTGTTTCTGTGCATTTAGAGGAGTATTCTCAATCAAAAGTTGATAGTGTGAATCATGCTGAACGTTTGTGTTTTCAAGTAAGTCTCCGCCCCATTGTGGGACACGTCTATCATTGACGTTATTGAAAAAACCATCTCTTAGAATTAGTAGTTCCAAAATACCGTGGCACTGGCCTTGTCATGATGGTTGTTTGTTTGTGTGTTTTGCTTGTAGAGCTTCGACGTGGGAGAAAGTCGTGGCTTCTATAATTGAGGCATTCAGTACAGCCATGTAGCATTGAATTCAATGAAAAGAAGTAAGACCCTTCTCTGCTGCCCTTGTTAGATGGATTTATGGATTTGGAAAATTTGTGAGATAATAATTGGTGGTCAACCATATTTGTTTCCTTACATCTTGTATGTTTTGTAATCGCTTTTGATCTGTCGCACGCTGACTGATTCATTTTGTACGTGGTTTACTGTTTTAATCAGGTTTGCGACTCTGCTGCACCAACGCATAAGTTCTATAAAGCGGGGTTCTGGGAAGGAAGCGTAGTTTACTGTTTTTAAGATATTTACTGTACATTTTTTTGGTACACAAGATATTTATGTTATATTGCACTATTTCAGTATTTTGTGCTTCTAATGTAATTTTAACGCATCTTGGAATAATTTTTATATATATATGACATGTTTTATGGAAATTCGTGTTTTTTATTTGATGTATATGAAAATGATATTGTATGAGAAGTTGAGAACATTGTATTTTAATGGTTGGGTTATCTTAAATATTAAAAAAAAAACAAGGTGGGAAAGAAACCATATAAGTGTGTTACATGGTGTATTAAGTTGGTAGCAAAGAAATCATTTGAATGTATTAGATGGTTTATTAAGTTGAGATAAGAAACCATTTATCTCTCAAATAAGGTGTTTTTCTCATGGACCAAAGAAATCATTTGTCTCTTAAAATTGGTTTCTAAATCATAAGCAAAGAAACCATTTTTCTAACATGGTTTCTTACCCTAAGACACCTTTGACCTGGAGATCATCTCCTTATTGGTGTCTTAGGGTATTTTAACATGGTTTCTTTGCCCTTTTTTCTAGTAGTGAAATTAAGATAAGCTGCAGAAACATTAAACTTGCCATTCTGATTACAAGAGTTCAAGAGTCTTGCCTTCTCCTCTGAACCACAATGCTTGATGCAGAAATCCTTCACATGGATAAGATCTTTTATGGCAGAAGGATAAAACTCTTTGAAAGATAAGTTCCAAATGGATGTACTGCTAAGGATGTAAGCATTGCACCATTTGATCCAAATCCCTCCAATCCCCTCTGATAGCTGCCAAACACTCTTAGCCAACAGAGCTTGGTTCCAAGTTTCAAGGTTTTTAAGATTTAACCCCCCTTGTTTCCAAGGAAGGCAAATGTCCTTCCATTTCTTAAAGACAAGTCTTTTCTCACTAGGTTTAATACCCCAAAAGAAGTCCTTACAAAGTTTATTAACCACTTTGAGAACTGATTGTGGGAACAAAACACTTGAGCACCAGAAATTCTCTAGGCCAAAAATCACAGAGCTTAAAAGCTGTATCTTGCCAGCATAGGACAAGAAGGCAGTAGACCAGTGATTAATAGCCTTTTGGATCTTCAAAATGAATGGATCAAAAAGCTTAACTGCAATCTTAAAATCACTGAGTGGCATACCAAGATATCTGAAGGGAAAATCACCAATACTGAATCTAGTTTGCTCCTGGATCAGAGCTTGCACCTCAGGAGTAACTCCTCCAAAGTACATACAAGTCTTGTCAGGATTTGCAAATAGGCCAGAAGTCAGTCCAAAATCATGGAGAACATTCTTAATAGCCAGAACAGAAGGAAGATCACCTCTAGAGAAAATCATCAAGTCATCAGCAAACACCAAATAGGTGAGATTAATCTTGGTGCATTTAGGATGAAAGGATACATTAGTCTGCAGACAAATCTTCCTGAGCTTCTGAGAAAGAACTTCCATGCTTAAAACAAAAATGTATGGTGACAAAGGGTCCCCTTGCCTCACTCCACTTCTCCCTTGGAAGAACCCTTCAATTCCACCATTCAAATTAAAGGAGTACCAAGGAGAAGAGATACAACCCATTATCCACTTGATGAATAGAGGTGGAAATCCAAACCCATTTAGCATCTTCTCAATAAAGCTCCATTGTAAGGAGTCAAAAGCTTTTCTAATATCTACTTTAACAAGACATCTAAGGGTGAGAAACTTCCTGGAATACCCCTTAACAAGTCCTTGGGAGAGCAAAATATTATCAAAAATGCTTCTACCCTGGACAAAGGCTGCTTGTTCTTCCTCTACCAAATTAGGCAAAACCTTTTTCAGTCCGTTTGAGATGACTTTAGATATTGCTTTATAGAACACAGTGCAACAAGAGATAGGCCTATATTCCAAAACACTACTAGCACCAGGCTTTTTGGGGATAAGAGAAATCAAAGTAGAATTTGCTTGTTTAGACATTTTACCAGTCTTGAAGAAACACATAACAGCTTTACAAAAATCTGCTCCAAGCAGATTTAAAAAACCCAGCTGAAAAGCCATCAATGCCAGGACTACTATTGATGTCCATATGAAAAACTGCATCCTTAATCTCCTCAGGAGAGATTGGAGCAGTTAGGCCAATAGTTTGATCCTGATCGAGCTTTGCAGTGATAGAACAATCAAGAACAGGAACACTTTTTCCAATCAGATTTGAGTAGTAGTCTTGAAAAGCTTTAGCAACAGCTTTAGGACCTTTTTGAAGAGCACCCTGAGAATCAGTAATAGCGCCTAACATTTGTTGAGTTCTTCTCTCAGATATTTTAGTATAAAAATATTTGGAAGAGCAATCAGCAAGTTAAATATGTTTTACTTTGGATCTCTGCTGCAACATACTAATCTCGGATCTCTTTAAATTGATATAGGTATCATTTAAGGCATTTTCCTCCTCCATGAGTATCATTCTGAAGTTTGTTTTGACAACTAATAAGAGCTTCCCTAGCCTCATTAACTCTGGAAGAAAGATTACAAAAGTATTGCTTGTGGAAAGCCTTTAAAGCTTTCTTAAGTTAGATGATTATTATTATAAGGTTTTTAATCCACTGCATCTCCCCAGCGGAAGGCCCTAGGTGGCACTTCCCCCGGAATAACACGGGATGAGCCTACACGGAATTATTATTATTATTATTATTATTATTATTATTATTATTATTATTATTATTATTATTATTATTATTATTATTATTATTATTATTATTATTTATAAATTTTTTCCTTTTGTCGATTTAGTCTTACTGAATTTTTCCCTCATATATGTATGTGTCACCAAGTTTTGTCTTTACACAGTTGAAAATTTTGTCTTCTTAAAAGATTTCCCGTTCTATTTTGAAAATATTCTCCTCAGTTGTATACTCGCTCTTTGTTCGTTCTAATTTTAGTGCTAATTTTTTTTCGTGCATTTGTTGTTGTTTAGTGAACTTATGTGAAGCCACTAATCAAGTCTGGAATTCCTCGCTTTTCAGGTATAATAATTTTATTTTAATTGATTATTTATATAGATATATTTCAAGTTAACTTTAAATATAATGGATTTGGTGTTCATGAGAGTGTCCTTTTATATGTATTCAAACTTGAAGAAATTTACAAAATATAATTAAGAAGAAGTTACAACTGTTTTTGTTTTTCAGTTTCTTGCATTCAGCTCTGATTTATTCTTATTGGATTTTGTTTTGTTGCTTATATATGTATTGTTTTTTCATGATTATAGATAGATGCGTTTCCGTTCTGTTTTTAAAATATTCTCTTCAGTTGTACAATTGTTCTTCCTTGATTCTAATTTTAGTGCTGGTTTAATCTTTTTGCATTTGTTTTTGTTTAGTAAAATCATGTGAAGCCAATAATCAAGTCTGCAATTTTTCATTTCTTAGATATAATAATTTTATTCTAATTGATTATTTATATAAATATATTTCAAGTTCACTTTAAATATCATGGATATTGGGTTCATAAGAGTGTGCTTTTATTTATATTCAAGCTTGAAGAAATTTACAAAATATGATTAAGAAGTTGTTTGTCCTTTTACAATTTCTTGCATTCGGCTCTAATTTACTCTTATTACATTTTGTTTATTGCTTACATATATGTATTGTTTTTTCATAATTTTAGAGTTGTTATAAAGTTTTTGCTTTATTATTAAACTTATATATACATAGACAAAATATTAGATAAAATTTTTAGAAAGATTGTGATTAAAATAATGTACGTGATAATAAATGTACTAACAAAATGAATCATCTTTGTTGGAAAGTATAAAAATAAAATAAAATAATGGAGTAAGTTAAATCAAATGAAATTTCCATTCTTTATCAATGAATATTAATTTTCTACTCATTATTATAACAAATAATAATTAAATAAGGGTAAATGAAAAGGTTTTCGTCAATTACTAATGTAATTAATAACATTTAATAAAAAAAACATAATATCACATATAATAATACAACAAATTATTAAATAAAAGTTTTAGACAAGATTGCGATTTTGGAAAATGTAGGCCGTAATAAATTTATTAATGAAAACAATTTGCATTGATTTTTACATTCACAAATGAAAATTCTTATTGCTATAAAAGGTAGTATTAGATTGTGATTAAAATAATGTACGTGATATTAAATGTACTAACAAAATGAATCATGTTTGTTGAAAAGTATAAAAATAAAATAAAATAATGGAGTAAGTTAAATCTAATGAAATTGTCATTCTTTATCAATGAATATTAATTTTCTACTCATTATTATAACAAATAATAATTAAATAAGGGTAAATGAAAAGGTTTTGGTCAATTATTAATGTAATTAATTACATTTAATAAAAAAAACTTAATATCACATATAATAATACAACAGCTTATTAAAAAAAGTTTTAGAAAAGATAATGATTTCCGAAAATGTAGTTCGTAATAAATTTATTAATGAAAACAATTTGCAGTGATTTTTACATTCACAAATGAAAATTCTTATTGCTATAAAAGGTAGTATTAGATTGTGATTAAAATGATGTACGTGATAATAAATGCACTAAGAAAATGACTCATCTTTGTTGAAAAGCATAAAAATAAAATAATGGAGTAAGTTAGGTCAAATGAAATTTACATTCCTTATCAATGAATATTAATTTTATACTCATTATTATAACAAATAATAATTAAATAAGGATAAATGAAAAGATTTTGGTCAATTACTAATGTAAGTAATTACATTTAATGAAAAAACTTAATATCACATATAATATAATACACAAATTATTAAATAAAAGTTTTAGAAAAGAGTGTGATTTCTGAAAATGTAGGTCATAGTAAATTTGTTAATGAAAACAAATAAATTTATTAATGAAAACAATTTGCATTGATTTTTACATTCACAAATGAAAATTCTTATTGTTATAAAAGGTAGTTTTACACAATTTACTATTTTCGATTAAAAAAAAGTACACTCTTATGAACACAAAACCCATGATAGATAAATTTAACTTGAAACATATTTATATAAATAATCAATGAATTATAACAAATAATAGTTAAATAAGGGTAAATAAAAAGGTTTTGGTCAATTACTAATGTAATTAATTACATTTAATATAATAAAAAAACTTAATATCACATATAATAATACAACAAGTTATTAAGGTGCAATGGGTGATGAAATGTATACAGGGGTCATGGTTTTCTATTAAGGTGAATTGGGTTGCTCATGGATTTTTTAAAGGAAGGAGTGGTATTAGACAAGGGGATCCTCTCCCCCCCTATCTATTTGTACTTAGTATGGAAGTTCTATCGAGAAGACTCGGGTTAATGAATGCAATACCCTCAGTTTCCTACCATCCTAAGTGTTGTAAGATTGGATTAAATCATATGATCTTTGTCGATGATTTGGTTATCTTTACAAGAGGTGATAGTCCTTCTGTAGCTGCTGTTACTACTGCTATGGACAGGTTTGCAGAAGAATCAGGGTTAAAAGCTAACAAGGATAAGACTCATATCTTTTTGGAGGGGTACATAATATAGTACAGGATCTTATTTTGCATCGAACTGGCTATCAGCAAGGGAAGTTTCCATGTAGATATCTTGGATTACCTTTAAATTCAGTTAACAATAAAAGGGAGCATTTTTCTGGGTTAATCCACAACATACAGGCTAGGATTGCTAGGTGGTCTTCACACTGGCTAACATATGCATGCAGACTATAGTTATTGAATGTTGTGATTTTTGGTTTACACAGTTACTGGTGTGCAAACACCATATTTCCCGTGAATGTTTATAAGAGGATTGATCAATTAAGAATGCGATTTTTCTGGTCAGGTAGTGAGAGCACGAAGATGGTCTACAAGAGTTGGGTTGATATTTGTAAACCTGTTGCGAAGGAGGATTTAATGTTAAATGCCTGTTGAGCTGGAATAAAGCTATAATAGGTAAATGGTTATGGCTTCTTCTTACTAATGCTAAAGGCATTTGGGCGGATTGGCATAGGAAATATATTATACAGGAGCAGAATATATGGCACATTCAGAGGAAGGAGCGATATACTGCTTCTTTTAATAGTGTGTTGAGGATTAGAGATGATATATTGGCTGGTACTGAGGGGTATAATGCTGCAACGCATTTGGTTCTTAGTTGGTCTCATAAGGGGAAATATAGCATTGCAAAGGCATATGAGTGGTTTCGACCAAAGGTGCGTAATTACCCATGGATGAATGAAGTATATGTTTAGCAGTACAGTTACTCCCAAGCACAGGGTGATTGTGGCGTTGGCAGGCCAGAATGCGTTGGCTACTCAGGGTAAGATGCAGATGAGGGGTATTTCTATGGCTTCCAGATGTAGTCTTTGTCAGGAGAAGCAAGAAACTGTTACGCATCTTTTCTTTGGATGTATGTTCTCAAGACAGGTGTGGCAAAATCTATTGAGTTGGATGCAAATCATGGGTAGAAGCATGGATTTAAATACTGAACTACGATGGATATCAGTAAGAAGGCACATGAAGCACTGGAAGAGCGTTCTGTTTTGCAGTAGTTTAGCAGCTACGGTGTATTGGTTGTGGAATGAGAGAAATAGAAGGATATTCCAGAATCGCAATAGTTCTATTCTTAGTATTGTTGGTCAGATAAAATTCTCAGTTTTTGTACGGCTTCAAAGTAAAGGGATTGATATAGGAGTTCTAAGGATGATAGAATAGGAGTAATAGGGGGTATTATTTTTTGTAAGATTCCGTCTTATTTCTAATATAATGAGACATACTTTTTCTTGCAAAAAAAAAATATACAACAAGTTTTAGAAAAGATTGTGAAGTTCTGAAAATCTAGGTCATAGTAAATTTATTAATGAAAACAATTTGCATTGATTTTTACATTCACAAATGAAAATTTTTATTGCTATAAAAGGTAGTATTACACAATTTACTATTTTCGATTAATAAAAAAAATACACTCTTATGAACACAAAACCCATGATATTTAAAGTTAACTTGAAATATATTTATACAAATAATCAATGAAAATGAAATTATTATACCTGAAAAATGAGAAATTTCAGACTTGATTATTGGCTTTGCATAAGTTCACTAAACAAAAACAAAATCCGAAAAGTAATATCCGTAATATATTTATTATCGCTTAAATTTTTAAATCACTTATTTTTCTATGCCTTTTTTTATATCTAATACTCCGTCCGGACTAATTTGTTATGTTATTAGTGATGAGGGTCAGTAGCCTGCTCCGGGTCGCCTGCTAGGCAGGCCCTCAGAAGACTTAACCCAAGGAACCCGGGAACCAACCCGGCAGACAATCGGAGTGAAATCACTAAAAAGAGAGCCCACTGGGGACAACTTCAGACAACCGCCTGCCCGGCAGGGCGATAAGGCCTGCTCAACCCGGCCTCCACATAACCCCTACCCGCCTGTCCTCTGGGGAAATCCCCGCAGGCAGGACAGGGACCACCAAGGGGCCCCTCCGTCATTTCGCCTAAGGTAAATGAGAATGAGTGGATGAGGAGAAGCCACTTGTCACCCCCTCATCCACCCATCCTCCTACTTCCCTCTCTTGTAGGAAGGTATATATACACATATATTTCCTACTTGAGAGGGGTTGGATTTTCTCTCTCTAGACTTTCACTCTAAAACCGCCATCTAGCTCCTCAATAACTAGGTTTGTCAAGGCATTTTCACGGACTGACTTAGGCATCGGAGAGGGATCCCTCGGACACCTCCGAGGCCCTGTGCGTTCACTGTGCAGGGAGCAGGCCACTCTCGCCGGGAAGGTCCGATCGCCGGAGTGAAAAGAAGGGGAGACCGAAGGAAATTGAACGATCATCACATTCGCAACATTACATCTTAAAGACCCGAATTCACAGTCGGGTTAATTGTTTCTGATACTGGAACAATTTGGCATCGTCTGTGGGGAAGATCTGGTTGTATCCACGAATTACCCACAAAAAATCAACCATTCCCAAATACAAAAACTAACCAATTGAAGCAATCATGCCTGAGATTGTTGACACTAGTGTAGGGGTAGGTCCGACGGTCCCACCGGTGACACCCCTATACGGCAGGGAATAAGAGGAGACGACTCACTTGTTTTGATCTTATGACCCTAAAGCAGAACAAGGGCGAGAGCGTCAGGGAGTACCTAAAGAGGTTCGACTTGTCCTACCAGCAAGTCAGGGAGATTGATGACTCAACTGCTGCCTACGCCCTGACAATCTCCCTGCTCCCAGGTGAGATGAAGAACCAAATGATTAGGGCCTAGCCTGAAACCTTGGCCAAGGCCAGAAAAATTGCCGAAGGGTTCATTCTGCAGGAAGAGTTCCACAGCTTGCCGGATACCCCTGCAGGCCAAGCGAGGCCCCAAGGAGGACCGCAGGGTGGACGTGGCAGGAACGAACCGGGCAAACAGAAAGAGGAAGGGGATACCCCCAAGAAAGAACGCACAACTTACCAGCCAAGGTTTGACAGCTACACGGCCCTCAACAGGCTGAGGGCAGAGATCTTTGAGCTGGAGAAGGAAACAGCAAAATGGAATCGCCCGAATAAGTCGCGCAGCCCGAAGGGGGATCCTAAAAAATTCTGCACGTTCCATGATTGCATAGGCCACACCACTGAGGAGTGCCGACACTTAAAAGACGAGATAGAGAAGCTCATAAGAAACGGCTGGCTGAGTAACTATGCAGCAAGGAACAAATCCCAAAAGGAGGCGACAGACAAGCCTGAGGGGTCGGCCCAAAATCGCATGATAATTCATGTAGTGTCAGGGGATGCAGAGGGACGAACAAGCAGATGAAGCCAGAAAAGGCAGATCCGCGAATTAAGGAATCAAATTTGCTACGCCGAGAAGGCAGGAAGCCCGAGGGGCACGACCCTGAGCATCACCCCTGAAGACGCAGGGAGAGTAATATACCCACACAGTGATCCTTTGGTCTTAACTCTTGAGATTAGCAATCACATTGTCAAGAGATGCATGGTGGACACTGGCGCCTACACAAACCTCTTGTACAAGGACGCCTTTGAAAGAATGAGCTTAGAAAAGAGACACCTTAAGCCGGCCCCTGGATCTCTGTATGGGTTCAGTGGGGCAGGCGTACTTCCCATGGGGATTATCGACTTGCCAGTAACGTTCGGGGAAGGGGCCTCTACCAGGATTGTCAGGGCGTCATTTGTTGTGGTGGATGCAAAGTCTGCATACAACGCCCTGATAGGGCGGGCCACCCTGGACGAAATCGAAGCCGCCATATCAATCAGGGCCCTCACCATAGCCTATGTGACAGACTTTGGCATGGAAGGAAAGGTTCACGGGGATCAGGAGTCAGCCAGACATTGCTATTCGGTGGCCCTCCAAGCCCATGAAACGGAAAGAAAGGGAAAACGAAAAGCCGATAGTTCCCCCAGTAGGGAGGGTGAAATCCCGGCTGCTCAGCAAACAACAGCCCACCTGGAACCTGAAAGGGAAAGCATGCTGGTGGACTTAGAACCAGGCAGGCAGGTCCTCATAGGGGCCGACCTAGAAGAGTCCTACTAGAAAGAGTTGATCGCAGTCTTGAGAGAAAACAGGGACGTGTTCGCCTACTCGGAAGATGAGATGCCAGGGGTCGACCCGGCTTTTATTGTTCACAAGCTGAAGGTTAATCCGGAGGCCCGCCCTGTAAAGCAGAAGAAAAGAAATATGTCCGCAGAAAAAGACATGGCGATAAAAGAGGAGATAGAAAACCTCTTGAAAGCGGATTTCATCAAAGTCTGTGATTACCCTGAGTGGTTGGCAAACGTTGTGACGGTGAAGAAGTCATCAGGCGCATGGAGAATGTGCGTAGACTTCAAAAATCTTAACAAAGCCTGCCCAAAGGACTGCTACCCCCTGCCCAGAATAGACCAACTGGTAGATGCCAATAGTGGATACACCACGTTGAGTTTTCTAGATGCATTCTCAGGGTACCATCAAGTGTACCTCTGGCAGCCTGACAGGGTGAGGTGCGCCTTCATAACCAGCCATGGAACGTACATGTATCAAATGATGCCATTTGGACTGAAGAATGCAGGCGCCACCTATCAGCGATTGGTGGACAGGGTCTTCGAAAATCAAAAGGGGAGGAACTTGGAAGCCTATGTCGATGATGCAATTGTCAAAAGCAAAGGAGACAGGGAGCACCTGGCGGATTTGCAAGAAACCTTCTCCTCCCTGCGCTACTACAAAATGAAGTTGAATCCAAAAAAGTGCACGTTCGGAGTCCGATCTGGCAAATTCTTAGGATTCTTAGTCAGCTCTAGAGGAATAGACGCCAATCCCGAGAAGATTCAGGCAGTTCTGGACCTCCCAGAGCCTAAGACCATAAGGGACATTCAACGGCTCACAGGCAGGATGGCTGCCCTGGCTAGCTTCATCGCCAAATCAGCTTTGAGTTTTCTAGATGCATTCTCAGGGTACCATCAAGTGTACCTCTGGCAGCCTGACAGGGTGAGGTGCGCCTTCATAACCAGCCACGGAACGTACATGTATAAAATGATGCCATTTGGACTGAAGAATGCAGGCGCCACCTATCAGCGATTGGTGGACAGGGTCTTCGAAAATCAAAAGGGGAGGAAAATGGAAGCCTATGTCGATGATGCAATTGTCAAAAGCAAAGGAGACAGGGAGCACCTGGTGGATTTGCAAGAAACCTTCTCCTCCCTGCGCTCCTACAAAATGAAGTTGAATCCAAAAAAGTGCACATTCGGAGTCCGATCTGGCAAATTCTTAGGATTCTTAGTCAGCTCTAGAGGAATAGACGCCAATCCCGAGAAGATTCAGGCAGTTCTGGACCTCCCAGAGCCTAAGACCATAAGGGACATTCAACGGCTCACAGGCAGGATGGCTGCCCTGGCTCGCTTCATCGCCTAATCAGCTGACAAGTCGACCCCTTTCTTCAAAGTATTAAAAGGCAATAAACAGTTCAAATGGGAAGATGAGCAAAAGAAAGCCTTCGAACAACTGAAGGAACATCTGAAAAAACTCCTTACCTTGGCAAGGCCAGTAGCCGGAGAAAAACTATACCTGTACATTGCTGTCACCAATTCAACGGTAAGCGCAGTCATTCTGAGAGAGGAAGCAGGCTCACAGCAGCCCATCTACTTTGTAAGTCACGCCCTGGGGGCAACTGAAAGAAACTATCCCTTGGTAGAAAAAGCCGCTTACGCAGTCATCATAGCAGCTAGAAAACTCAGGCCTTACTTCGACGCGCACCCTGTTGTGGTCCTCACCGACCAGCCACTAGAAAAGATATTGGAAAAATTTGAAAAGTCAGGGAGGCAGCTAAAATGGGCAATTGAGTTAAGCGGACTGGGGATATCATACCAACCCAGGACAGCCATCAAGGCACAGGCCTTGGCAGACTTCCTAGCTGAATGTTCTCATTCAGGGGAAGAAGAGCCCCCTGCCGGAGAATGGATAGTACACACTAACGGGTCCTCAACGGCCAATGGTGCAGGGGTGGGTGTCGTACTGACCAGCCCTGAAGGAGTGGATTTTGAGCATGCGCTCAGATTCACCTTCCTTGCATCGAACAATGAGGCAGAATATGAGGCCGTACTTTCACGGATAAATCTAGCTAAGGCAGCAGGCGCATAGCGGATTATACTAGCGACTGACTCTCAGCTCATTGCCAATCAAATCAACGGAGAGTATGAACCTAGGGACCAGGCCATGGCCGCCTACCTAGAAAAGGTGAAGCAGGAACTATCAAACCTGAAATCCTACGAAGTCAGGCAAATACCCCGGTCACAGAATAATCGGGCGGACGCCCTGTCAAAACTGGCCAGCTCTAGCCTACAGGACATAAGGAGATCAGTTTGGGTAGATGTTGTACAGGAGAAATCCACTGCTATCTGTCAGACAGTCAACGTTATCGAAGAGAAACAGGAGAGCTGGATGACCCCCCTCATTCAGTTCAAAAAATATGGCACCCTACCGTCTGATCCGGTGCAAAAAAGGAAAGTACAGACCAAAGCAGCGTGGTTCATAATAATTGATGAAGAGCTATACAAATAATCCTTCACTTTCCCCCTGCTCAGATGCCTGAGGGCAGAGCAGGCCGCTGAAGTTTTGGATGACGTCCACTCATGGATCTGCGGGCACCACATTGGAGGAAGATCGTTGGCCCACAAAGCCCTGAGGGCAGGCTACTATTGGCCTACCATGTTAGCAGATGCAAAGAACTTAACCCGAAAATGCAGAAAATGCCAACTCTTCGCCCCATCGATTTATGCCCCAGCCCAAGAGCTCAGGCCAATTCTATCTCCCATTCCTTTCGCTCAATGGGGGATGGACATACTAGGCCCCTTTACTGCGGCCACAGGAGGGCGGAAGTTTCTTATCGTAGGAATTGACTACTTTACAAAGTGGGTTGAGGTCGAGGCAGTCCCTAACATCACCGAGCCTGCAGTCAGAAAGGTCATCTGGAGAAACATCATAACCAGATTCGGCCTGCCAAAAATGCTAGTATTTGATCATGGGAGACAGTTTGATAATGACCCCCTAAGAGCCTGGCTGGAAGGGCATGGAATAGCAGTCGCCTACTCTGCCGTCTGCCACCCACAAACCAATGGGCAGGCCGAGGCCGCCAACAAGCAGATCCTAAATGGGCTCAAAATGATGGTGGATGATCTCAAAGGTAGGTGGGCAGACGGGCTACCAAGTATACTTTGGTCAATAAGGACCACCAGAAAGGAATCAACGGGTCAGACACCATTTGGCCTGGTGTATGGAGCAGAAGCTTTATTACCCATCGAAGTACGAGTTCCTACCCTACGGTCTCAGCAGTACAACATAGCTGACAATGATGCGGCAATGGCCGAAGCCCTAGACCTGGTCCATGAAGTCAGGGAAGAGGCCAACATCAACATAGCCGCCTATTAGCAAAGAATGAGAAAGACATACAACAAAAGGGTACATGACAGAAGGTTCCAAATAGGCGACCTAGTGCTGAGGAAAACGCAGGCTGTAGGAAGATCCAGGGAGCATGGCAAGCTAAGTGCCAACTGGGAAGGCCCATATCAGGTGACCCAGATTTTGGGACCAGGCACATACAAAATCGCCAACCCAGAAGGCCAGGAACTGGGCGCGCACTGGAACGCCGACACCCTGAAAAGATATTATGTTTGGCCGAGTCTTAAGAAAATCTCGTCTTTAGAAAAATACTAACGGAGAACGATCAGAATGGAATGTCGACGGCTCCGACCACCCTTATGTTTAAAACAAGTTTTTTATATATATATAAAGCTCAAGAGTTCATACTCGTTGTCTGTTTAAACTTGCGCCCTCACCCACAAACGAGCAGGGGGCAATAGAGGGAGGCCCCCTGTTGCCAGAACCAAGGAAAATGGACCCCCCAACAAAATTCTAAACCTCTTTACCTATCTCTGGGCAGGACGGGAGCAAGCCTCACGCGCCGGACTAACAAGGACTGGGGGCAATTCCCCCAACCTTGTATAAAAAACGCAAAAGCCCTCCCTGCCTACCTCTGGGCAGGCAGGGGGCAGGCCCCCTGGAATTCGAGCAGAAGCCAGGGACAGGCCCGGCTACGCACAACTAACGAGGACTGGGGGCAATTCCCCCAACCTTGTATAAAAAACGCAAAAGCCCTCCCTGCCTACCTCTGGGCAGGCAGGAGGCAGGCCCCCTGGACTTCGAGCAGAAGCCAGGGACAGGCCAGGCTACGTACAACTGACAAGGACTGGGGGCAATTCCCCCAACCTTGTATAAAAAACGCAAAAGCCCTCCCTGCCTACCTCTGGGCAGGCAGGGGGCAGGCCCCCTGGACTTCGAGTAGAAGCCAGAGACAGGCCAGGCTACGCACAACTAACGAGGACTGGGGTCAATTCCCCCAACCTTGTATAAAAAACGCAAAAGCCCTCCCTGCCTACCTCTGGGCAGGCAGGAGGAAGGCCCCCTGGACTTCGAGCAGAAGCCAGGGACAGGCTAGGCTATGCACAACTAACAAGGACTGGGGGCAATCCCCCTCAACCTTGTATAAAAAACGCAAAAGCCCTCCCTGCCTACCTCTGGGCAGGCTGTGGGCAGGCCCCCTGAACTTCGAGCAGAGGCCAGGGACAGGCCATGCTACGCACAACTAACTAGGACTGGGGGCAATTCCCCCAACCTTATATAAAAAATGCAAAGGCTCTCCCTGCCTACCTATGGGCAGGCAGGGGGCAGGCCCCTTGGACTCCGAGTAGAGGCCAGGGACAGACCAGGCAACGCACAACTAACAAAGACTGGAGGCAATTCCCCCAACCTTGCATAAAAAACGCAAAAGCCCTCCCTGCCTACCTCTGGGCAGGCAGGGGGCAGGCCCCCTGGACTTCAGGCAGTAGCCAGGGACAGGACAGGTTACGCACGACCAACCGGGACTGAGGAGCAGGCCTCCTAGCCTTGTATAAAAAATATAGATTCCCCTCCCTGCCCCCAGGCAGGTAGGGGGCGAGCCTCTTGAGCTTCAACCAGAAGCCAGGATCAGGCCATACCCTAAGGAAGGAAAAAAGCAGACTGAAACAAGAAAAAACATTTCATTGCAGATCCATGGAGAGTAAAATGTTTTCACAAAAAAAACAACAAGGCAAAGATCCAAAGAAACTAAATATTACAGACGACTGGCCATAGCAAGGCTCAGCACAAAAAATCAGAGTTATTTCAAGAAAATCTAAACATTATGAGCATCCTGGCTTGGACCAGCAGCCGCCTCAGGAGGTTTGGCTGCCCGAGCCTCGTTTTTGGCAGAATAAAGATTTCGGAAGGCCTCTTCGTCAAAGACAGGGAACATCTCCCCAATCACCTCCATCACCAGCTCCAGGGAAGAGTTGGCCCCGCTCACAAAACTTGTGTCCACCGCAGCTTCAGTCTCCTCCAAGAGGGCATCCTTTTCCTTCTTCCATTCACTCTTGGCCTGCTCAAGGATTGAATCAGCTTTAGACAGACGTTCCTCCAAATCATCTGTCCTCCTCTTGAGGTGCTCCATCTCAGCCAGGGAAAGGGTAGCTCGCTCCATCGCCAGGCGACTCTCCTTCAACTCAGCCTCAAACTTGGATGCTTCCCTCACATCCTTCTCCCCTTGAAGCTTCCATTAGCCGGCCTGATTCTTCGCCTCCTCTAGCTCGCTCTCCTGCTTCGCCAGCTTATCTTTCAAATTATTTATCAAGGCTATATCCCTTTCAACCATAGCCAGACGGTCAGGAGGGGGAGCCCCGGGTGTAACAGTCAGCTCTTCATCGCTCAGGCGGCTGAGAGCCGCCAGCTCAGCAGATGCCAGCAACACCTTGAAGGTACACTGGATATATTGAATTACTTGGTGGGAAGTCGAAGTCACAGACTTAGTAAGACGGTCGGCCAAAACGGCACCAGAATCGGAGAGCAGGCCCGACACGTCTACACTGTCGCCGACAGTATAGTGAAACTCCGTGTTTTCCTCCGGAAAAAGGGTGCTCGGAATGTCACGAGCAGGGCGTTTTGCCTCAGGAGTATCAACATCAGCCTCCAAGTCCACCACAGGAGTAGTCCCTGAGGGCTCCCTATTTCTTTTCCTTCTCAACTCCAGGGGAACACTCTCCCCAGTCCCCTCAGAATTCGCGGGACGCGATCCCTGGGAAATACGAGTCCCAGCTGAAGAGTCACCCTGCCTACATCCAGGGGAAGGAGTGGCCCCTGAGGTAACCTCAGCCTCCCCATCCTGGATACTAGGGGAAGGAGTCGCCGGTTTTGTTGACGGCAGTCGTGGAGGAAGAGGGAGCCTCCGGCCAGCAGAGAGATCCTTTACGAGCCTCATTAAACTTTTTTCCCCTTTCTTGAAACTTGAAAGAAGGGAAGGACGCTTCGAAACAATGACAAACTCTTCACTCAAGCCTAACCTCTTAACCTGCTTCCTTGTCCAACGACGAGAAGCGGAATCTTCAGGAAAAAAGGGAAGTCAGCTAAAAAAGCAAAAAGATGAAAGTCTCAGGGAAATTGCGCCGACGAAAGCCCCCCAAAACTACCTTCGAGGCTAGGGATCAGGCCCAATGGGAGCAGATATTCGTCTGTGGCTATGAGTTCCGCGTGGGGGAGCCATAAGGCAGGGCCACAAACGCCAGACTTATCCACAACAATCTCGAACTTCTTGACTAGTATCTCTTCTTTCTCACTCAGCTTTACCTCCAAGGCCTTCCCTCCGATGGCTGGATGATACTCTTCACGAGTCTCCATGCGGGTATGAACATGATTCCTAAAGTGCCTAGGAATCCGCCACCCGGAAGCACTATGTACATACAAAAAATTGTTCTTCTAGTCTTTCAGGCTACTTAAAGTCGGCCAGACTAGAGCATATTTTTTCTGCCTCTGGAGGGACCAGTACCCAGGGGAACCATCTCCCCCTGACGAAGACACCATTTGCAGCCCAACCATAAAACGAAGGGCGTCAATATAAGACCCCTCACCATGAAAAAGAAAGGTCCAGGTATAGGCTATCAGGGACCTAATGGCTGAAGCGGTCAGTTGGGCTATGGCCACATTCATCCTCCTGAAGGTCTCCTTCAGGAAGGGTGAAGAGGGAATCGAAGGCCGAATTCCAGGCTTTTATGATAAACAGCCACACAACCTTCAGGGGGCAGCATACTGTGTCCTTCTCCCCTGGAACTATGACCGTGTATCCCTCCCCGAAATTATAAAACTTCTCAATCTCCCCAGCAACATTACTTTCTAAAATTAAGTCCCGTTTCTTGGCTTCGGGATAGGTTTTCAGAGGGATCACGTACTTTTTCTTGTCCAGATAATAAGTTCTCCCTTTCTCCCTGGGGATAAGGGGGCCGGCAATCGTGGAGGGGTCCACCTCCAGTGCTTCGTCGTCAGAATCAACGACATCGAAGGGGGCAGGTTCGGGGGATTCAGAACCTCCCCCCTTTCAAAGCGGTCCTCCTCACTGGGCCTAGCCCCAGAAGAGGAGGCTAGGTCACGTCTACTCCCATCTCTACCCTCAGTCCTCTCAAGCGATGGACCAAAAGAGAGAGCACAAACGCGAGACATGTTGGTTTATGAAGAAAAGTATTGAGGAAAAGGAAAACAGGCAAGGATTTAAGGAAAGATTCTAACCTAGAACGATGGCCGTCGCCGGGAAATGTGATAGTGGGCGCTCCTCGGTCTTATGAAGTTCTCAGCAGCAAGGAGAGTTTAGAAGTATGAAAGGGGATTCAAACTTTGAAAGAATACGAAAGAAGGAAATAAAGGGGGAGAAGGGCTTATATAAAGCCCAGGAAGCCAAAGGGCCGCCTCTCTGACAATACTTCCCCAACAAACTACCCCACGTGTCGTGCTTTGGACACGAGCCACTCAGCCCTTCCCAAGAAGGGCCTCGAAAAAGCAAAAGGTGTCAGAAGGATGGTCACCTAACGATGTCATCCCCGCATTCAAAAAAAATAAAAATAAAAATGAGCAAAGCAAGCACAACAAACAACAAGTAACAAAGCCGCTCGGATTTTTCATTAACTTTGAAGGAAAAAGGGACAAATTACATTCCGTACTTAGCGAAGAAAGAAAATACAAAAGGAGCCTGGATTTCCGGCTCAACGCGCCTGCACCCTGCAAGCAGACCTAGTCATCATCTAAGTCCGGGGAGTAGTCCCCAGGGCTGCCCTGATCTCCTATGTCAGATCCCCAATCCCAGTCAGAGGAGTCTTTGAAGGGATTGTCAGGGAGTCCGCCCTCGTCTCTGTCACTCGAGCAGCCCAGACTCTCACTATCTCCAAAGTCCCGACTGCTGACGTCCCAGTCCCTGCCGTAGGGAACCGTCTGGGAGTCGTCACAAGTACCGCAGCCCGTTTTCTTCACTGGAGAGGAAGGGCCTGACCCCGGAGAAGAGTCTGTATCAGAACAGTCAGGGTCGAACTGTTCTGGGTGCAGCCATGGAAAACACTCATGGCAACCCCTATCAAAACACCCTCCTCCTTGAAGGCAGCACTTGAACCTGGGAACAGCAGGGGGCGAGGATCTTCTAGGGCGCTTGCCTGCCCTAATGGAAGCCTTCTGGACGTTCCGGCGAGGATAGGGCCGTGGATGTCGGCAGCGGCGAAGGGCCCTAAAAGTCGCCCGGGCATACCTTAGCCTCCAGAACCCCTTGAAGAGGAAGGTAACAGTGCGAACTCCATGACGAACAACAGATTTCTTGATCCGAGGCATGATTTAATAAAGAAAGTGGAAGAATTGAGGATGAATTGACAAAATGGCAAAGAGAGCCAGAATTTATACAAAGAAGATGCAGCATTAAATGGCATCCCAACCATCTTGGCAGAGAATGCCACCAATCGTGAAGCCATCACACTACCAGAAAATCCGCCAAGCATGAAAAGTAATCATTGCTAAAAGACCTCCCAACTCTTTGCATGCCCAATGCAATTAACGCTTCTTTCCTCGGGAAAGTACGAACGCATTAAATGCAATAGTAAAGTCAACAAGTCAACCTCCCCTCCATCTGAGCAAAAGTCGCCAGCCGGAGGAAAGCCTTACTTCCCCCCAGCTTGCGAGGGCCAATTGATGAGGGTCGATAGCCTACTCCGGGCCGCCTGCTAGGCAGGCCCACAGAAGACCCAACCCAAGGAACCCGGGAACCAACCCGGCAGACAATCGGAGTGAAATCACTAAAAAGAGAGCCCACTGGGGACAACTTCAGACAACCGCCTGCCCGGCAGGGCGATGCGGCCTGCTCAACCCGGCCTTCACATAACCCCTACCCGCCTGTCCTCTGGGGAAATCCCTGCAGGCAGGGCAGGGACCACCAAGGGGCCCCTCCGTCATTTCGCCTAAGGTAAATGAGAATGAGTGGATGAGGAGAAGCCACTTGTCACCCCCTCATCCACCCATCCTCCTACTTCCCTCTCTTGTAGGAAGGTATATATACACATATATTTCTCACTTGAGAGGGGTTGGATTTTCTCTCTCTAAACTTTCACTCTAAAACCGCCACCTAGCTCCTCAAGAACTAGGTTTGTCAAGGCATTTTCACGGACTGACTTAGGCATCGGAGAGGGATCCCTCGGACACCTCCGAGGCCCTGTGCGTTCACTGTGCAGGGAGCAGGCCACTCTCGCCGGGAAGGTCCGATCGCCGGAGTGAAAAGAAGGGGAGACCAAAGGAAATTGAACGATCATCACATTCGCAACATTACATTTTAAAGACCCGAATTCACAGTCGGGTTAATTGTTTCCGATACCGGAACAATTAGTATGTTGTATTAATTTATGCTTTTATTAGATTCCTTATTAATTTTATTATTATCTATCTATCTATCTCTATATAAAGTTAAAAGGGTTATTTGAGTATTTAATTTTTTGCCACGTGGCAGATATTAAATGCTCAAACAATCCTTTATTATTATTATTATTATTATTATTATTATTTTTTGCAAGAAAGTTATGACTCTTCTCATTAATAAGAGACTTGACTTACAAAAAATATATAACCTCTAGTAAGTACTAAGACATACCATCAACTATCTCTATCTTAGTATAATCCCCCTACTTCGTAATGTAGCAAAAATATCAAATTTAATTTGATTTGTAACATTTTTACTATTTCTATAGTTATCCTTGAAAATCAGATCATTCCTTTCATTCCATAGATGATAAACCGCAGTTGTAATGGAACTTATGAACCCCTGATGCTTCCAATGCTTCTAGTTCCCTCTTGCTGCCGCCCATTTATGTTCAGTAGTCAGTCTACAGCTTCTACCTGATATTTGAATCCATCCCAAGATATTTTCCCATACCTGGCTAGAATATTGACATCTGAAGAATAGATGTCCACTACTCTCCAATTCCTTTTGACAAAGAATGCATCTATTTACAAGCTGTATGCCTCTCCCTTGTATGTTATCTAATGTTGGCATCTTCCCTTGAGCCGCCCTGGATGTAGTCACCCCATGCTTAGGGATCACACTCATGCCTCTAAGATTTGCTAACCACTTCTTTAGGCCTGGTTTAGGTCGAAACCAATTATAAGCTTTAGTGATAAAAAATTTTGCATTAGTTGTCCAGCTTCTTATAATCTATTCGGCCTCCGCAACAGAACCAGCAGCCTGCAGCAATTCAGTCTTGATACGTATGATGCTTTTGAATGTGGCTGTATATCTTTACTTTACCTACAGATCCCAAATATGCTGTCCACCCAACACATAATATTTATGTCAGGAACTCCACACATCAGTCTGTTCAGTTACTAATTTCCATAGCCATTTACTCACCAATGCTTTGTTCCAAGACTCAATATGTCTAATTCCATACCCTCCTTCCTCCCAATATGAACAAATACTTTTCCAACTCTGAAAACACATTCCTTTCCCATCAGCAGAACCTTTCCAAAAGAAATTCTTGCAGTCCCGCGTAATACTCTTCACAATATTAACGGGTAGAAGCACATTTACACACCAGTAGCTTAGAATACCAAAAACCACAGTCCCTAGGAGTTGAATTCTTCCTGCGTAAGTCAAAGATTGTGCAGACCAATCCATAATATGTGTTTTTATTTTCATTACTAGATCGGTGTAATTTTCTTTGGTATTGCTAACTGCATTAAACGGTAAACCTAAGTATCGACAAGGGAAAGACCCTTGCTGGAACTTAGTTTCCCTAAGTATCATTTCCTGAACATGAGCCGACACGCCTCCAAAATATATATTAGTCTTATCACAGTTGGCCTGAAGACCAGATTCTTTAGCAAATAGCCCCAACGCATTAGTTGTTGCTTGTACTGAGGGTACATCCCCTCTGATAAACACCATAAGGTCATCTGCAAAGACAAGATGATTGAGTTTGATTCCACAACATTTTGGGTGATAGGACACCTGAATTTGGGAATTCATATCTCGAAAACTTCTTGATAGAACTTCCATACTCAATACAAACAAATATGAAGATAAAGGGTCCGCTTGCCTTATTCCACTCCTCCCTTTAAAGAAACCACGGGAATTTCCATTAAACTTGATAGAAAACCAAGAGCCTGTGATGCAACTTAATATCCATGTAATAAACCTTTGAGGAAAATTAAATCCATGCAACATCCTTGCAATAAACGTCCACTGAAGAGAGTCAAATGCTTTCCTCAAATCAATCTTCATTAAGCATCAAGGGGTAAGATATTTACTGTTATAATTCTTAATGAGAGCGTGAGACAATGCAATATTGTCGTGTATGCTTCTTCCCTCAAGAAAAGTCGCTTGCTCTGGTCCTATAATCTTCTGAATCACCAATTTAAGCCTGACAGTAATGAGTTTGCTAATTGTTTTGTATAAAACCGAGCAACAAGATATAGGCCTGTAGTCCAATACGGACTGACAGACTTGTTTCTTAGGGATAAGTATAATAAGCGTGGTATTGATCTGCTTCAACATCTTACCCTTTTCAAATAATTCCCTTACAGCTGCACAGAAATCCTGTTTAATGGTTAGCCAAGAAGCCTTAAAGAACCCCGAAGAAAACCCATCCGGCCCGGGACTCTTATCCGAGTGAATAGAAAATACTGCCTTCCTAATCTCTTCCTCCCCTGGCATTATCAGCAATAATTGACAATCCTCCGCATCTAAAACTCTTCCTTTCTTCATAATATTATCATCTAACTCCACCACTTGAGTTGCACATCCTAATAAGTCCTGATGGTACTCCACAAATCCCTGAGCTACTGCACCATGACTAATCCTCTCAATATTATTGGAATCTAGTATTTTTCCCACCACCTGCTCTTGTCTTCTAGCTTTTATCTTAGAATGGAAGTACGAAGTTGCCATATCATCCTCAGCCAGATGCTCCATTTTTGCCCTTTGTTGTAATATACTAATCTCTGCATTCCTCAATTCCTTGAGCTGTTGGGAGATCCTCTTTTCTTTCGCAATCAGATCAGTAGAAAAAAGAGAGTTCTGAAGATTCATCTGACATTCTTCAAGTTCTTTAACCAAAACCCGAATCCTTCCTCCTAACATAGTAAAATGCTTATGATGTAATCCTTTAAGAGGATTCTTCATCAGCTTCAATTCACCAACCAATTTATAAGCTGCAGTACCATCCACCCTCGCATTCCAAGCCTGCTGCACCAGTGTCTTGTACTCAGGATGTGAAGTCCAACAATTTAAGAAACTGAATCTTTTCCTTCGTTTTTCCTCAGGTAACACATTGACTATAACCGGAGAATGATCTGAAACTCCTGCAGGGGGATATGTAACAGTAGAATCTTGAAAAGTTGTCAGCCATCCAATATTAACCAAGGCTCTATCCAACCTCCACCAAACCCTAGTGCTAGGTTCTTGTTTATTCGTCCATGTGAACTCACATCCTTGCCCTCCCATCTCTTGCAGTCCACAATTCAGAATACTATTGTTGAAAGCCTCTACATCATTATAATCAGGGGGATCTCCCCCAATATTTTCCTCATTGCTTCTTACAATATTAAAATCCCCTAAAACCACCCAATTTGTAACACTAGAGCTGATATTCCCAAGCTTTTCCCATAACACCTCCCTTGCTATACCAGAATTACTTCCATAAACAAAAGTTACATAGAAATCTTTTCTTGAAGCAAAATGGTGCCCCTGACAATGTACAAACTGTTCGTGAACAAAGATAACATCAATTTTGACAGAATTCGGTCTCCGTAAAACCCATATTCTTCCCATATGATGGAACTCATAATTACATCTTGTATTATAATTTTTGAATTTTCCACTAATTATCTTCTTTGCCTTATGTGCCTTTACTATAGTTTCCAATAAACCAAGTATATCTACATTCTTCTCCCTTAACAGCTGAAGAACTGCATCCTGTTTAAGGACTTCATTTGCCCTCCTTATATTCCATGATGCAATAATCATGAGGATATATCAGGGGGTATAGCCTCCTCTTGGTTCTCCACTGATGTATCCCCTAACACCTCAAATTTGTTGGGAATATGCTCTACTATTGCAGCTATCTCTTGTGTTCCTCTCAACCTACTTAGACCAATTCCACTTGCCTTACCTCTACGCAATAGTGTGAACTGTCCAGGGCTCTTCCCTACTCCACCTATACCCATAGAAGTATGGGCTAAGTTGGAGTCCAAAGTTTCCTCACATCCCCTCCCTAATCCATTTAGCACCCTAGATGCACTAGAGCCTAAATTGGGGTCCGGGGTTCCACTAGCCTTCCCTAATCCACCTGCAATCTGCAAGTTGGGTTCCAGGCTTACATCCAATCCCTTCCCTAATCCACTTGACTCCCTGGCAAGTAGTCTAGCATGACTAGAACCATGAGTCAGATTGGGGTCCGGGGCCAACACATCCACTACAATACCTTCTCCATGCACCTGATTTTTCTCCCCTAGGACAACCTGTTGCTTTGGTTGTTTCTTCTTATTCAATTTGCAATTCCCAGCAGTATGTCCCAATTTTTTTTACAGGTTTTACAATAGTAAGGCACCCATTCATAGACCACTCGTTGAACAGAATGACTTATATAAGGTGCCTTAATGACCACCTGATCAATCAGCTCCCCTGAAACATCCACTTCCACCATCACCCTTGCAAAGGAAAGCCTCGTCTTACAAGTTGTAGTGGCATCAGCGAATAATGGCTTCCCCACCTTGCTTGCCATCTTGCTAAGCACATTGTCTGTCCAAAGGTAAGGATCCAAGTCTGGAAATATCACCCATACTGGTACGACCGCAACACTTTCCATGATAGTCGAAAAATATGGCATCCATTGCTTTAAGATGATGGAATTAGATCCTAAAGCCCAGGGACCCCTTTTCAAAACCTCCTCCATCGCCTCTGCAGACTGAAACTTGAAGCTAAACCACCCCTTTTTGAAATATTGCACCCGAGGCAATTCCCCAGAATTCTAGTGTTTGGATACAAAATCATTCATCTGCTTCCCAGTTGGCTTAGCCCCTAAAACATTACCCATTAGCGTGTTCTTCCACTGTAATACCTCCTCCCGAATTTCTTCCATTTCAATAACTATTTCATCAGAACTCGCACTTTCCTCATGAAAGAAAAGGCTCATTCCCTACACAGCCTTCTCCTTGATCTTCTCCACCCAATTTAACCTGATATTTGCCCCCTCCGATGGTTTAGTCACAGGTTCCCCTCCAGTTACTGTCATCGGAACAGAGTCAAGAACAGTTTTTGGCCCCTCCGACACACCCTTAACCCCCAATTGCTCATTAATCTCTCTACTACCGTGTGATGGTCCAACACAGTTCTCCAATCTGACAGAAGGATTAATCGTGTCACAAATTTAGTCGTTAACGCAAAAGGTACCTCTAGGAATCAAATTCAGAGCTTGAACGGTGTCCACGTAAACTGCATCCCTACCATCCAATACAAAGTGAGATGAAGTTACAGGAGAATCCGATTTCTTCTGGGCTTTCTTCGCCGGCCGCCCAGGGCCCTTCCCCATTTGATCGTGAAACAGTCAGAGTTGCGTGTTGAAGGAGTTAGCGTTCTCTAATTGAATTTCAGAGAAAAATCGTAGAGAGAGAAACCTTTCTCTCACTAACTCATCGTAATTATTATTATTATTATTATTATTATTATTATTATTATTATTATTATTTTCTTCCCTTTGTCAATTTAGTCTTATTAAATTTCCCCCCATATATATATGTGTCATCAAGTTTTGGCTTTATACAATGGCAAATTTTTTCTTATTACAAAATTTTTCGTTCTATTTTTAAAATACTCTCTTCAGTTGTATAATTGTTCTCCGTTGATTCTAATTTTAGTGCTAATTTTATCTTTTTGCATCTAATTTTAGTTAACTTATGTGAAACCAATAATCAAGTCTGGAATTTCTCACTTTTCAGGTATAATAATTTTATTTAAATTGATTATTTATATAGATATATTTCAAGTTATCTTTAAATATTATGGATTTTGTGTTCATAAAAGTGTGCTTTTATTTATATTCAAACTTGAAGAAATTTACAAAATATGATTAAGAAGTTACAACTGTTTTATTTTTTCAATTTCTTGCATTTAGCTCTAATTTATTCTTATTGCATTTTGTTTTGTTGCTTATATATGTATTGTTATTTCATAATTATAGATATGTTTCCGTTCTATTTTTAAAATACTCTCTTCAGTTGTATAATTGTTCTTCGATGATTCTAATTTTAGTGCTAATTTAATCTTTTTTCATTTGTCTTTGTTTAGTGAACTTATGCGAAGCCAATAATCAAGTCTGAAATTTCTTTTTTTTTCAGGTATAATAATTTTTTTTAATTGATTATTTATATAAATATATTTCAAGTTAACTTTAAATATCATTGATTTTGTGTTCATAAGAGTGTACTTTTATTTATATTCAAACTTGAAGAAATTTACAAAATATGATTAAGAAGAAGCTACAACTATTTGTGTTTTTACAATTTCTTGCATCCGACTCTAATTTATTCTTATTGCATTTTGTGTTGTTGCTTATACATATGTATTGTTTTTTCATAATTATAGATATGTTATAAAGTTTTCACTTTATTATTAAACTTCTCGGTTGGCCTTGGTAATTGGTTATATATAGTACTGAATTTTTAATAATTTGCAATAATATAGTACTAAATATTTTTAATAATATAGCACCGAATTTTTAATTATTATATGTGATGTTAAGTATTCTATTTATTAAATTTGGAGTTAATTATATGAGCACTTGATCCAAAACCTTTTTGGTTACCCTTATTTAATTAATTAATTAATTATTATAATAATCAAATAGAAAATTAATATTTATCCGTAAATAATGGAAGATTTCAAATTTCATTGCGTTTAAGTTAATCCATTTCTTACCGTTGTTTTTTGACTTCTCGACAAATATGATTCACTTTATTACTCCGTAATACCTTTATTATCGCTTAAAAATCTTTTTATCACAAATTTTTCTACAACTTATATCTAATACTCTGTAAGGACTAATTTGTTATGCTATTAGTATGTAGTATTAATTTATGCTTTTATTTGATTCCTTATTAATTTTATTATTAATTGATCGAAACCTTTTCGTTTGCCCTTATTTTATTATTTGTTATAACAACCAATACAAACTTAATATTCATTGATAAGGAATGACAAATGGTTTACAACAAAGATGATTCATTACTCCTAGGTAACTATTGTCTCCTCTAATTATAATTTTAAGCACATCATTGTTGGCAACCATCATAACTTCTGAGATTAGCAACATCATCTCGACTTTAAATTGTCCCGTGAAATTTGCATGTATGTACGTCTACCACGGTTCAAGGTTGCATTTTTTTGGCTCTATATACCACATTATATACGTATATGTGTCGCGAATAATAAACCCGAGTTACTTTTATTTAATAATTTGTTGTATTATTATATGTGATGTTAAGTATTCTATTTATTAAATTTAGAGTTAATTATATGAGCATTCAATCCAAACCTTTTCGGTTACCCTTATTTATTTAATTAATGGTTATAATAATCAAATAGAAAATTAATATTTATTCGTACATGATGGAAGATTTCAAATTTCAATGCGTTTAAGTAAATCCATTTTTTAACTGTATTTTTTGACTTCTCGACAAATATAATTCATTTTATTACATTTATTATCACTTAAATTTTTTTAATCACATATTTTTCAACAACTTATATCTAATACACCGTAAAGACTAATTTCTTATGTTATTAGTATGTGGTATTAATTTATGCTTTTATTAGATTCCTTATTAATTTTATTATTAAATGATTGAAACCTTTTCGTTTGCCCTTATTTTATTATTTGTTATAACAATCAATACAAACTTAATATTCATTGATAAGGAATGACAAATACTTTACAACAAAGATGATTCATTTCTCCTAGGTAACTATTGTCTGCTCTAATTACCACTTTATGCACCATCATTATTGAAATCGAAGCTACGTTTCAACTATGTTTAATTCCATTAAACACGAAATCGACCCACATGTAATTTCAGACAACTACTCTGTATATACATTCGCCAAACGACTTGGTGGATGATTTACAAAAACCAACGCACACAATTTTTAAGCGGATAATCCCGTGAATTTCACGGGTGACGTACCTAGTTAATAAATTAATTGATGAAATTTTAAAATGAAAAGTTTTTGTTGAAACAATTAACAATTCAATTAATAAAAAAATATAAAAAAAATATTTAATAATATGATTTTAATCAAGGCAAATGAAATGTTTTTGATGAAAATGAAAAGTTGTTGATAAATAAAAAATTAATAAACCATTTAATAATGTCGTCATGTGGCAAAAAAATTAACGGTGAAAGGAAGCCTTTTAATTAGATTTTATAACTAATAAAAATAGGGTTATTTCATGGGAATAATCTCAACTATGCGTGTGCTTCTTAAATTAATCCAAACTATACGTAATCTTTTTTTAATACGAACTACGTCTTTATTAACCTCGCTTTGCTATGGGTGACCGGCTACCTGTTGAATATCTCATATTCAACTATTTCTCTAACTCTTCTTCATCTTCTAATTCACATTTCGTGTTCATTTTCGGCTATTAATAAAAAAATTAAAATTTCCCAAAATTTGTCTTCCATTTCTTTTTCAATCAGTCTTATAGAAGTTATGAAAAAAATATTTTTATTGTAATTTTGGCTTTCACGATGACTACAACGGACCTAATAAAACCGTAGAAAGTTACAACAGGTCACTATGACCGGTAATGGCAAGTCATAATTTGATACATAACAAAGCGAGATTAATGAATGCATAGTTCATATTAAAATGAGATTACGTATAGTTTGGATTATTTTAAGAAGCACACGCATAGTTGAGATTATTCTCATGAAATAACCCATAAAAATAAATTATAATAAATTACAAGTAAAGTTTGAAATTTTTACAAAATTAGGGAGTAGCAAGTTAGATCTAAGCATGAACTTTATGATGTAATCAAATGTGATCTTTTACCTTATACTCCCTCCATTCTAATGAATATTATACATTTCATTTTTGCACAATAAATTAGGTGGTGCATAACATGTGGGACTAAATTGTCTAGATTACCCAGCTATTCTTTATAAAGTGAACTAGCCGTTTTACCCGTGTACTACACGAGTGATTTAAAAATTATATCAAAAATAAAAACACATACATATAATTAAATACTCCGTATTTAATTTGTTTATGTATATTGTATGCGTCTCAATCGTTAATTTTTTTTAGTGTTTTTTACGCATAGATTAACTAAAGCTAAATCTATCATTAAGATTGAAGCATATATATGACGATTACATATTCTTTTGTGATTATATGCGCATACACATTCATCTTTTGTGATTATATGCGAATAGACAATATGAAAGAGATAAAGAAAATAGGGTTATTTCATGAGAATAATCCCAACTATGTGTGTGCTTCTTAAATTAATCCAAACTATACTTAATCTCATTTTAATATGAACTATGCTTTCATCAATCTCACTTTGCTATGAATGAAATTATGACTTGATATTACCGGTAATAGTGACTTGCTGTAACTTTCTAGGACTTTATTGGGTCCGTTGCGGTCGTGAAAGTCAATACAACAATAAAAACATTTTTTTCATGGTCTCTATAAGACCATTCGGAAAAAAAATGGAATTTGAATTTTGCGAAACTTTTTTTTTTTTTTAACAATGTCCGAAATTGAAGACGAAATGTGAAGAAGAGTAAGAGGAAGAGTTGAATAAGGGAGGTTCAACAGGTAGTCGGTCGCCCATAGTAAAGCGAGATTAATGAAGACGTAGTTCATATTAAAATGAGATTAGGTATAGTTTGGATTATTTTAAGAAGCACACGCATAGTTGAGATTATTCTCATGAAATAACCCAAGAAAATATTAAATATCTAATGTACTCGTCGACATGTATTTTTGTAAACTTAAAAATATGATTAGCTTCTGGTCTCACACCATTTGAGAATCTAGCCCCTTGAAAACTGACTCATAATCAATCAACTTAACCTAAAAATATTCCAAAATAACCCATTGTTTTTACCTAAACTTGAAAAAAACCTAAACTTTAAATGATTAATAAACTTAAAAGTGGGATAAAACAAGACCAAATCTATATGATAGGTCGGTCCGTCGGATAAAGATCAACTTCCATATTTGAAACACATTCTAATTAATAAGCGTCAACTTAAAATCTTAAGATCAAATATGTTTACGTGATATAATCTTAACAAATGTTACTACAATAACGATTATTATACTCCGTATGGATTTAGTCATTGTTGCATTATGTATGTATAACAACTGACGGATTATTTGTATAAAGACAAAAAATCAAATAAAATTGTACGGAGTACAGTATAATATATGAACCCGCATAAATAAGAATTTTAAAAATTATTATATATTTATAATTTAAAAATAAAGATAATAAACGTAATAAAAAAGCTTTAACCCTGTCGATATTTTGACATATCCCGACCTAAAATCCGTATAAAATCAATCTATGCGAACTCTTATTGGGGAGGATATTGTGAAAGCTGTGCAAGACTTCTTCATCTCCGGTAAGCTCCTGAAACAATTAAACTGTGCTAATATTTCTCTTATTCCTAAGGTGAGTATGCCTCAGTCGGTGAGAGAGTTTCGGCTGATCTCGTGCTGTAATGTTTTGTACAAATGTATTGCGAAAATCATTTGTACAAGATTAACAGGTATTCTACCTCACATAATATCCCCGACTCAAGGGGGTTTTATTGAGGGAAGAAGTATTGTGGATAATGTGCTTATCTGTCAGGATCTGGTTAGATTGTATAAAAGGGGTCGTGTATCGCCGAGATGCTTGTTTAAAGTCGATATTCATAAGGCGTATGATAGTGTCGAGTAGAGTTTTGTGGATCAAATGTTGGTGGCCCTTGATTTCCCAGATCATTTTCGTGAATTGATTATAGAGTGTGTCACTACTGTTTCATACTCTATTTGCGCTAGTGGGGATAACTTTGGTTTTTTTCGGGGAAAGAGGGGTCTGAGGCATGGTGATCCTATGTCTCCGTTGCTTTTCACGATATTTATGGAATATTTCTCGCGTATTATGTCCTTCGGCCTGGGGGAAATGCGATTCAGGTATCACCCAAAATGTGGGGCTATGAAACTTAGTCATTTGCTATTTGCTGATGATCTTCTCCTTTTTTGTAAGGGAGACTCGGAATCGATGGAGACTTTATGGAGGGCCTTTGCTATGTTTAGTAGAGTGTCCGGACTGAGTATTAGTGTCGGTAAGTCTCATGCTTATTTTGCTGGAGTAGATGATGACACGCAGAAAGGCTGCTATTTTACAGTTTGCAGGATGTGTCGAGGGTTCGATGCCCTTTCGGTACCTTGGATTGCCGATCCAAAGTACTCGTCTGGGGAAAAGTGATTGTGATATCCTGCTGGCGCGCATTATTGCTAGAATCTCTAGCATCGGTGCCCGTAAGCTTTCGTATGCCGGTAGACTGACGTTAGTTCAGTCTGTGTTATCTCAGCTGCACAACTACTGGGCTATGATTTTTATTATTCCGAGGTATGTAATGGCTCGAATTGGTAATATTTGTCGGAACTTCCTGTGGGAAGGGGGTGTGGAGGGCTCTAATAGGGCACTTGTTAGCTGGGAAAAAATTTGTTGCTCGAAGAGGGAAGGGGGGCTCGGACTCAGGGATTTGGTCATTTGGAATAAGGTGGCTGTGGCTAAGTTGGCCTCATGGGTGTTCGATCAGCCGGACCGACTTTGGCTGAGATGGGTGAGCAATATCTATCTCCGAGGTACATCTTGGCGTGACTATCGGTCGCAAGCGGACGTCACGTGGGCGTGGAGGAAGATCTGTCAAGTGAAAGAAAAGATAAAGGACATGTATGTTGCGGGTGGGTGGCATGACTCGAATAAGGCCTACTCGATTACTAAAGCTTACGATGAGGTGCGCCCTCATCGTCCTGTGGTCACGTGGTGGAGGCTGGTTTGGAGTAATTGGAGTGTTCCTAAACATAGCTTCATTTCGTGGTTAGTTTATAGAGGAGCTTTGAACACGAGAAGCAAACTTCTGAGAATTGGGGTTGCTGATTCAGACCTTTGCTATATGTGTGGCCTGCAGGAGGAGAGCCTACAACACTTATTCTTTGGGTGTTGCTGGAGCTCCCGGGTTGTGGGCCTGTTGGGGGAATTGGTGGGGAAGAGCATTCCTATTACTACCGGGTTACAGTGGGCAAAGAGGATAAGGGGATCAAAGCTTCAATGTAATATCTTGCGAGCGATGATCAATGCGACTACATACCAGATTTGGGGCCAACGCAATAAGTGCAGATTTGATGGTATCTTATTACGTCCCCAACGTGCTACTGATTTGATTAAAGTGGATGTGCGGAATAGAATATTGTGTAAGATTAAATACCCTGTCTCTGCTAAAGATGCTAGATGGCTACATAAATTGATGTAGTCATTGGCCTTGTAAATCAGACTTTTATTCTTTGATAATATATTCTTACCTTTCACCAAAAAAAAACTCTTATTTTTCAGCCCGTGCAATATCCGAACGTAAAATATCAAAACCGTGGCCCATCCCCCTAACCCATTTTGCTAAGTTTATACTCAGCTATATATAAACCTAATTTCTGATGCATATATAAGCAATCTGTAACGTATCTTACATCAATAACAAATTGCACCTCAATAAGATACACATAATCCTCTATACTCCCTTTGTCTCAGTCATTTGTTCACCTTTGATTTGATTAATTGTTTTTCCACAAATAATATAAAAGGTTAACAAATGATCGAGATGGAAATAATGGTAAATTTGAAACCATATATAGTAAAATAAATCTAATAAAATGATATCAAATGAATGAATTTCATTCGATTTTGTAGAAGGATTGATATGACATTAGTTATAGGTCGATAACATCATACAATTGATGCAATTGAACAATAACTTTAATGTTCCATAACTTCATTATTAATTGATAAATATGTGTAGTGATAAGTGTGTTTTATAGTGCTTTTTTATTGTGTTTAGTCCCGGTTTCTCTTGTGAAATCTCTCTTTGGAGCGGTTTCTTGGCTACTTATGCTTCTTCTAGATCATTTTAGGTTCCTAAGACCATTCTTGGAGAGGTGGAACGATTCCGAGTCGTTTCCGACACATTTGGAGCCAACGAAGAGAAGCAACGATCACCCGGTAGCTTAGACTCGATCCCGAGACCTTGGGACCCCTTCCCGAGCCCCTTAGACTCAATCCCGAGCACCGAGAATCGATGAGAAGCCCATGAGAAGCAAGTAGGGACCCCTGAGATCATATTTGAGGCCTACAAGACCCATCTCGGTCGAGATAAGGGTCATCTCGGCCGAGATGAGGAGTACAGGCAAAGACGAGCCACTGATGCCCATTCTCGCCCGAAATCACATCATCTCGGCCGAGAAGAGTCTCATCTTGCCCGAGACCATCCCTTCTCGGCCGAGAAGGAGCAGAAGCAGCCCCGTGTTCTTCTTTTCTTCTCCTTTGCTCTTGAACCCTTATAAATACCTTTCCTTTGTATTGTTTAAGCACTTTTAGATTATCTTACATTAGACTAAACCCTAGATAGAGTTCCTCCTCTCATTAGCTTAATCTTTCCTTAATCTTTAATTAAACTTAGCTTAATCTAGCTTGTAATCCTTGTATTAAGGGAATTCTTCAAGACTCATCCAAGATTGACAACCTTCGGAGATTTATTTGGGTTTTTCTTATTAATGCAAGTTCTTACCTTTTCATCTTCTTGTTAGTAGGTATAATCTTCTCACTCTCTTTACTCTTAATCCTTGTTTAATCTTTCAAGTTTTAATCTTTGATTATTATTCTTGTTCTTGCTAGTTCCATTATGAATGCTAGGGTTATTATGTTGATTTCTCTTGTTAGTGTTAGTATTAGTTTGATTATGTGTGAGTAGACTTTTTGTTGGGTTAGTAGGGGGATTAAGTGTGGATTATGGGTAATTAGGGTTTGATTAAGGGTAAAGGTGGATTCTTTGTTGCTAGTCACATGTTAAGAGCTCTATGTGTTTGTTGAATTGCTTGTTTGAGTTGTAGTGGTCATGCTTCTCATACTTGTTTTCATCTTCTCATTGTGTGATTGATTTGTGGTTGAATTCTTGTGTATTGGGTAATATTTTGCATGAGTATTCGGGTCTTGTCTTAGACACGAGAGTGCGGACATTGGCTTTGACACGAGAGCGCGGACCGACCTTAGTAACTAGGTGACACCTACACCCCTTGATTACCTAACTATCCTACTACACTTATGAACCCAAACTAACCCTACTCCTTTCCATATTTAATTTACCCATCTTGTTAGTATTGTTTCTCTAGTTTGATAGTTTCATTTAGCTCTAGTTGTTCCAATTAGTTCTTGTTATATCTAGTCCATTGTTAGTCCACTTTCATCATCTCCAATCATCATAGTTAATCAATTCTTGGTAGTTAGTCTCCCTTTGTGTTGTGTTGGCAATTTAGTCTTGTTTGTGAGTTGACCATAGTCTATACAACCTCTACCGTCCCCGTGGACTCGACCCGACTTACCCTAGCTACCCGTTAGGATTAGTTGGACTCTACTTGTGGGTGGGGACCCACGGCAATTCCCTACCATCAATTTGGCGCCGTTGCCGGGGACGGTGCATGTTTAGACTTAGTTTGCTTGATAACTTGACTTAGTTACCCCTCTTGTGTTCTTCTTCTATCTCTTGTGCATATATTGTAGGCTTTTTCTTAGTTCATTTAGCTTTCTCCTCTTCTTGTCTTGGGTTGTGTTGGTTTATTGTCTCTACCTAGTGCCCATAAAGCACTAGGTATTCTCACGTTTGTTCCAAGTGTGTAGTGCATGCCTAGGAGGAGAGACGACTTCTATCTCTTCAATCCAGAGCTGGAAAGACTCTTTAGAGCCTTTCGCCAACGGATGATTGACCGGGTTAGAAACTCTCAACCGGGTACTAGCAATACCATTGAAGAACAATCCCAAGGATCTGACTTTGACGAACAACCTCAAGGCAATACCGAAGGGACCTTCATCAATCCCTTTGGTACCTCTTCTAGTCATTCCTCTCAACCAACTTCTCCTTCAACATCTACGTCAACACCATCTACACCATCATCTCCCGCTTATCCAATAATGCCTAAGTTCTCTTCTCATTCAACCTTCACGGAAGATGTTTTGCCCGGTCCCACCGCTTTACCGGCCGCTTACGCCGGAAATTTTGTGGAAAAAACGCAATTTATTCAATTGGTTGAAAGAAGTCAATTTAGTGGGTTACCAACCGAAGATCCTCATCAACACATGGAAACTTTCTCGGATTATTGCGATGCCATCTCACAACCGGGAGTAACCCAAGACCAAATCCGGTGGGTATTATTTCCTTTCTCTTTAATTGGCAAGACAAAGCAATGGTTCAAAGGTTTAGACAAGACGGCTCTCGGTATTGACACTTGGAAGAAGCTAGCCTTAGCATTCTACCAACAATTTTATCCACCGGAGAAGACCAATCTATTGAGAGCTTCAATCACGGGGTTTCAACAACGTGACGAAGAAAGTTTTATGAGTCATGGGAAAGGTTTAAAGCCTTGATCCGTTCTTATCCCCATCATGGGTTGGCCCAATGGTTCCTTGTACAACAATTTTGGAACGGTTTATATGAAGATTCTAGGGCTATACTCAACATGGGTTCCAATGGAAGGTTTACCGAGGTCGATGACGATCAAACATGGGCTAGAATTGAAGAAATGGCGGTCCACAATTCCCAATATAGTAGGCCTAGGAAGGCAAATCGAGGGGGAAGGCACGAGATCGATGCCATAACACAACTTAGTGCCGATCTTGGAGCACAATTGAAGACCCACATGGATACTATTGATAAAAAGCTCCAAAGTCACCTCAATCAAGTTCAAAGCACAAGTTCTTCCCACCAACATTCAATTCAAGAAGTTAATGCTATGGGAGTGGTTCCTCCTACATCTTATTACGGGATATGCGAGCTTTGTGGGATATATGGACATGAGCCTCTACATTGTCGAGCTAATATTGAGCAAGTAAATGTCGTTCAAGCATACAAGCAAGGTGTTCCATATTCTAAGCCTCAAATTGTGCCAAATCAACATATGTTCCAAGCTTCCCACCAACAAAGCCAACAACAACACCGTCCCATCTATGTTCCTCCTCCCTTAAGGGACAACAACCAAGGCTTCCAAGGTTATCAAGGCAATCAAAGGCCTTTTAACAATTTCCAACAACATAACCAAGGTGCCTTCAACAACAATAAAGGTTCCATCAAGGGAACTTCAATCATCAAGGTGGTTTCCAAGGAAACTAACATTCTCAAGGATACCAAAGCAACAACCAAGGTTACCACAATCACAATCAAGACAATACTCAAGGGTTCCAAGGGAACTTTCAACAACAACAAGGGTCCCAAAATCAACAACAAGAGAACAAGCAAAGGAGCCGGTCTCCAACTTATGACTATGGCATTCCCCTAGCCATTACCAATACCCCACACAATCAACAATCTCCACTTAGAGAACCGGAGATACAAAAGACAATCTTAGAGATACAAAGAAGCCAATTGGAGATGCAAAAAGCTCAACATGAATTCTTCACTAACCTTCAAATGGAAAACAAGGCAAGAGATACGCATGTGAAAATGCTTGAAACCCAACTAGCTCAAGTAGCTTCGGGTAGTTCTTCAAGACAAAAGGGGCAACTACCTCCTCAAGGTGTACCGACGAAGTTTGAACATGTGAATGCCATAACCTTAAGGAGCGGTGCATCCTATGATTCTCCCTTGTTTCCTAGTGAGCAACAAGCTATGAAGGAAGTGCGATCTCCACCTCAAGACGATGAAAATTGGGGAAACTTCATGGAGGAGCAAGTCTTGTGGGAGGTAGAGAAACCCCATGAAGACAAGCTTCCCCCACCCCAAGAAGGAGACAAAGGAAAAAAGAAAATGTCAATTGAAAAGTCCAAACCTAATGAGCAAGACAAGATACATATTAAGTTGCCTTTTCCAACAAGGCAAATGAAGACTAAGGTGGATGTTCAATTTGACAAGTTTGTTGACATTGTGAAGAAATTGGATGTGAGCATCCCTTTCACCGAGCTAATTACCCAAGTCCCGGCATATGGAAAATTCATGAGAGAAATCTTGGCTAGGAAGCGATCCTTTGACAAGAAAGAGACTATAGCGTTCACAAGAGAGGTGAGCGAGCTCATTCAAGGCTCTACACTTCCTAAATTGAAGGATTCGGGTAGTTTATCAATCCCGTGCACCATAGGGAGCTTGAAGATTGATAGGGCATTATGTGATTTGGGAGCAAGTGTGAGCATTCTTCCTTATTCTATTTGTGAGAGACTTGGGATGAGAGAGCTTAAGTATACCTCTATCACACTCCAAATGGCCGATCGTTCCCTAAATCGACCATTAGGAATGTTAGAGGATGTGCCTTTAAGAAAAGGGAAATTCTTCATCCCGGTTGACTTCCTCGTACTTGATATGCTGGAGGATGCCATCACTCCCATTATCCTAGGCCGCCCATTTCTACATACCGCCGGTGCAATGATTGATGTGAATAATGGTAGGATCACTTTTGAGCTAGGCGACGAGAAGCTCGTGTTTGACCTCCAAGGAAACACCTCGCTTACAAATGAAGAATCGTGTAATATGATCCACGCCATGATGGACATCGAGCTAGGGGATGAGTCTAGTGAAAGCTTAAAAGATGACAACTTATGGGGAATTGAAGATAGTGATTCCGAGCTTGGGGCGGATGAATGCTCATATGATGTGTTTGATGACAAGTCGATTGGCAAGAAGAAGGTTGAGCCTCCCTCGAGGCCTTGTGAAGATGAGTAGACGTTTGGGTATATACCGAAGGATCGCAAGTACAAGTTCAAGCCGTTGAACTTAATAGATCGGGATGCCCCGGGAACGCCAAGGCAAGGTTGTGAAGACCCTTGGAGTGAAGGTTGGTATACCACAAGCTTGATCGAAGATTTCTCGAGAGCCTTCGATTTGTTACTCCGTGCTCTTGATGGCGATGGAGTTATCTATAGTGTTGTTGAAAAATGATTGAAGAATGCACCATCCTTGGTTTGACGGAGTTCCAAAAGAACCGTCTTATTGTATATATCTCTTTCTTATTCTTTTGTGTGTTTGTGGAATTCTTGTTATTTGGTTGTTTGATGAGCGATGTGAGGGAGGGATTGTGATAGATGTTTTGAGCGTATTTGATAGGTGTGAAGTGAAGAAGAAGTTTAGAGAGGAGTGGTTGATGATAGAAGCTCGGATCTTTGGCAAGAAAGTCGGTTTTTGAGCTTTTCGTGAGCTTTTGGGGACGGGATTCGAGATCCCGAGGTATTATTTGACTTGTGGGTGGAGCTATCAAGAGGATTGAAGGCCTAGAAGAGTCATCCCGGCCGGGAAGAGTTTCATCTCGGCCGAGATGAAGTGTGCGCGGAATCTGGAGCTACTGACTGCCCATCTCGACCGAGAAGAGGACTATCTCGGTCGAGAAGGGACCATTCCGACCGAGAAGGGACCATCTCGACCGGGATGGGTTTCAGCCTCCCATTTTTGCCTTCTCTTCGTTATTTGAGCCCACCCAACCACTTTATACCCCCTCCCAACCTCTCTACCTACCCTTGCAACTATCATATAACCCCTACACTTCATATATACACATTCATCTTATCTTCTCTTCACTATACACCGAGTTTCACCTCAATTCCCACCTCATTTACACCAATGCAAGCTTAGAACTTCAACCGTGCGACTATATTGAGCATGAAGAGGGATAATGATGATAAAGGCAAGCATTATGCCGTTATTGATCTTTGAGACGATGGAGTTAGTAAGTTGCTAACCGGTTGGTAGGCGACTTTCCTTCTTTTCCGTCTTTTATTGCTAGTCTGATAAGTGTAGTTTGTAGTGCCTATTTTGCTGTGTTTCGGTCCCGTTTTCCTTGCAGAATCGCTCCTTGGGAGCGGTTCATGGGCTACTTATGCTTCCTCTAGCTCGTTTCAGGTTCCCGAGACCATTCATGACGGGTTGGAGCGATTCCGACTCAATACATACACTTTTCGGAGCCAACGAAGCGGAGGAACGATCACTCGATGCCTTGATTTCGACCCCGAGACCATGGGACCCAATCCCGAGCCTCCGAGACCCGATCCCGAGTCTCGAGAATCGATGAGAAGTCCATGTGAAGCAAGGGGGAACCTTAAAGATCATATTGGAGGCCTACAAGACTCATCCCCGACGGGTATGCACCTCATCCCGTCCGGGATGAAGTGCGCTTTTAGAGGTGTCACTGCCAGGCTGTCCCGGTCGGGATGACAGGCCGTCCCGGTCGGGATGATCCCGTCCCGGTCGGGACCACCGTGCTGTAGCCGCAACTCCTTATTTCATCCTCCTTCATTCTTGTACCCCTATAAATACTTCCCTCTTGTATTGTTTATAAATCTTACATTACCCTAGACTCTCTTAAGCCTCTCTACATCATTTAAACCCTAGATTTAGTTCTCCTCTCATTAGTTTAATCATCCTTTAATCTTTAGTTAATGTTAGTTAATTAGTATTGTAATTAGTTCCTGTATTAAGAAGATACTTGAAGACTCCTCCAAGCTTGACATCCTTGGAGATTATTTGGGTTTCTTATTTATGCAAGTTATCATCTTTTCTTCATCCTATTGTTGGTATAATCTTCCTTTCTCTTGTTTATTGTTATTATTTCAAGTTTGAATCTTTACTTAGTGTTCTTGTTATTGTTCTTGTTTTCTTTCATTATGGATGTTTGGATTGTGATGTTGTTTTATCTTTTCATTGTTGTAGTTAGTTTGATTATGAGTGAGTAGATTCCTTGTGGGTTAGTAGGGGGATTAAGGGTAGAATATGGGTGATTAGGGTTTGATTAGGGGTAAAGGGTGAATCTTTGTTGTTAGTCACATACTTGGCACACCATGTGTTTGTTGAAATGTTTGTTTGAGTTGTTGTGGCCATGCCTCTCATGCTAGTCTTCCTCTACTCATTGTTTGTCATGTATGTGGTCGTGTTGAGAATAGTCATTACACATACAATGTGGACTAGGGTTTAGACGTCATCAAGCGCGAACCCACCTTGACATCGGTTTAAGTTGCGACAGCACGGACCGAATCTAGCAATTAGGAGGCACCTACACCCTTGACCACCCAAGTCACCCTACTACACTTATGAACCCGACCTAACCCACTTCTTTCCATATTTGACTTCATCTTATTAGTTAGTCATCATTTCTTTAGTTTGCTAGTTAGTTTGATTATTAGTATTGCTTAGGATTGTTTTAGCCTAGTTCATCATTAGTCTAGTTCTTACCTCTCCTCCATCATAGTTTTACATTTATCGCTTCTTTGTGTTTGTTTGTGTGACCTAGTCTCGTTTTAGGCCGACCTAGTCTAACCCTTGCGACACCGTCTCCGTGGACACGACCCGACTTACCCTAACTACCGTTAGGTGCTAGCCGGTTATTATTTGATCGGTGGGATCCACGACAATTCCCACCATCAATTTGGCGCCATTGATCTAGGGGGTGAGTCGGGACAAAGCTTGAACAAGAACTCTTGTGAACTTGAGGATGATGACTCCGATTTGGAGGAAGATGAGTGCCCATTTCATGGGCTTGATGACAAGTTGAAAAGCAAGGAGAAAGATGAGCCTCCCTTGGGGTCACATGAAGACCGGTGGACGTTTGGGTATATCCCCAAAGACCAAAAGTACAAGTTCAAGTCGTTGAACTTGGAAGATCGGGATGCCCCGGGAACGTCAAGGCAAGGCCGTGAAGAGCCTTGGTATGTGGTCGGTTATATCTCGAGCTTGATTGAAGACTTTGCTAGGGCCTTCGACTTGTTCCTTCGTGCCCTTCATGGGGATGGAACTAGTTCTTGTTGTTGAAAAAGAATGAAGAATGCACCACCTTGGTTTGACGGAGTTCCACAGGAACCGTCTCTTTGTATATATCTCTATCCCTTATAGTTTGTTTTGTTTTTCCGAACTTCTTGATTACTTGGATTGATTGATGAGCGATGGGAGGGAGGGAATTTGATGTGTTATTTGAGTTTATTGTGATAGGTGTGAAGTGGAAGTGATTCCTAGGGAAGAGTGGTCATTGTTTGAGCTTGGATTGTGTGAAGGGAAGTCGGTTTTTGAAGATCGGAACGAGCTTTTGGGAGCTATAGAGGGTTAGGAGACTCTTCCCGGCCTAGAAGAGGTCATCCCGTCCGGGATGGAAGGCCCATCTCGACCGGGAAGGATGTCATCCCGTCCGGGATGAGGTGCACAAAAGATGGGTTCACTGACAGCTCATCCCGACCGGGACGAGGTCTTCCCGACCGGGACGAGGTCTTCCCGACCGGGACCACACATCCCGACCGGGATGGACCCCATGTCCTCCTTTGGCCTTTTCTTCGTCATTTTAGTCCACCCAACCATTGTATACCCCCTCCCAACCTCCTTACATGTCCTTACCTTCATTATATGACCCCTACACCTCACATACACATTCACCTCACTTTCTCGTCACTTTAAACCGACTTTCACATCAAAACCCACCCCATTTTACTTTGGTGCCCCAACCATGGAACCGTACCGCGATTGGGAAGGAATCACGACGACGACGACTTGCTACATGCCAATATTGATTTATGAGACGATGGAGCGAGTGAGTTGCCAACCGTACGGTACGGCAACTATCCTCTCTTTTCCGTTTTCATAGCTTGTCTTCATTCGTTTATTCCCTTTCCCTTATATCCTTTGTGTCATGGTGGCCTACGAGGCCTTACTATAGTTGCTCCCGACTCTCGATGACGTGACTACATCGAGAGTCATTTCAAAATCCAAATTTTTCAATATTTTCACACTTTTTCGTAGGATTTAGTCGGATTTAGGCGGAATCCGGGCTAGGTGACTTGATTACACCTAGCCCTCCCCTCCCATTTCCTTTTATTTCCTTCTTTTTATTTCCTTCCCCCTTCCATATCTTTTCTTGTCTCGGCCCATGGTGACTTGACTACACCCCGGCCGGACACATTCTACCATTTTCTCCACTTTATTTTTGACTGTTAGCTTTATTTTCGTAGTTTCTTTTCTTTTCTTTTGTGCTCCCATGCACTATGGTCGAGCATGAGGACATTGCTCGGTTTAAGTGTGGGGGGAGCGATATTTTAGCATAGTTAGCTTTATTTTTGTAGTTTTTCGAAAAATCTTTAAAAACCCTAAAAATTTGAAATTTTTTCACAAAAATCAAAAAGATTTTCTTTTGTGTGTTTTTCTTTTGTGTCGTATATTTGTTTTGTTGTGTTTGTTTGCCCCCCTTTTCCTTATAGGTTGCTTAAACCACCGATGGCTTTGGAAAGCTTTCAAGATGTCCGGTAACATCTTCTATCCCTTTTTCCTTCTTTGTCTCTTGCGGAATTTGGAGGAGAATGTGATGTGGTGTGCTCGGGAGGAGCTTTGTAAAGTTTGATGTTGGTTGGCTGCTCATTTGGAAGCTAGGGGTGGTGTTTGTGCTATGTATGTGTTCGTTTTGTGTTGTTCTTGTTTTGTTGCTTTTGTTTCTTTTTCTTTCGTTTTCGTTGAGTATTTGTTTTGTGTTTTGTTGTGTGTCTTGTGTGTAGAGATGGCAATGGACCGGATCTGGACCGGGTCTACTAGGATCCGGACCCGGACCCGTCAAAATTACCCTAGACCCGGACCCGACCCGGACCCGGCCGGGTCCAAAATTTTAAGACCCGGATCCAGACCCGCCGGGTCCGGTTCGGGTCCGGGTCTACCCGCGGGTCTCACTATTTTATTTTATTTTGTCCTACATTCCTCATTTCTTCCAAATTTCAAATTTTGCCGGTATTTTTTTATCACGTACAAAATTATCTACGACATATATTGTACTAAGAAATTAAACACTCTTACAAACTCATTCATAACGGTCTTAGGAAACCTTGAATGAACATTGAAATGGTGAGGAAAGAAGTGAGAGAGTGAGTTATTTTAGTAATTTAGTTGTTTGCTAGCAGTTTTGCGTATGTATGTTGGTAGATTTTTGTTTTTTTTGTTTTAATTAAAGTGCCGGGTCCACGGGTCGGGTCCGGGTCCAGTATTTCAGACCCGGACCCGGACCCGGTTTTCAAAAATAAGATCCAGACCCGACCCGGATCCGCCGGGTCTGAAAAAATGAGACCCAGACCCGACCCATATGGGTCCGACCCGCCGGGTCTGGACCGGGTCCTGGACCCGTTGCCATCCCTACTTGTGTGTAAATGGTTTTTGAAAACCCGGTTTAGAGGCTAGTGTGTGAGTGCTTACTTTCCCTTCCTAGTAGTATAAATCGAGTCTTGGACTTTAGTCTAGTAGAATGACCCTAAATCAATGATTTCGTTGGTTTCTTACCTTGAGTCCACCTAGCTTACTAGGGATTTACTACGGGATCTGCATTTTGACCATTATGACCACCCACGGTGTGAAAAGACCTTGGTTGCCGAGTCCCGTCCCTTAGGTGACCATGTTTTGGATTGTTTGATTAGTCCAAGTTCTCCACTTTTTGTGGGTTAGAAGAGGGATCGCGACCCCCGACTTACCCATTCCCCTACCTCCCACACATATCCACACAAATAAATTTGCAATTTGTTGAGTTCTCTCTTTCTTGTTACACAATGAAATGCCAAAAAAGCCAAATCAAGCCAAAAAGGACAAATAAAAGAAAATGAAAGAAAATGAAAGAAAGAAAAGAATGAAGAAAAAGAAAAGGCACAAAAGCCAAAAAGAAAATAGAAAAGAAGAAAAAGAAAATGGCATGGCAACACAAAGCAAAAAAATGCAAAAGAAGAAGAAAATGCCAAAAGAAAATCGTCTCACAAAAATAGAAACCTCACCCCTCACAAAATAAGCCTTTTACCGACTATTACCGTGAAGAGCCTACCAAAGGACCGAGTCCCTAGGAAGGATGATAGCGGTAAAGGTCGGTCTTCCATCATTTTGCATATTTCCACCTTTTTACTTGGACTAGTTAGGCGGTTTCGGACATGGGACGACCCTCTTGGCTCTTTGCTAAAGGGGGCGGGGTCTCACTTACCTACAGTGTCGACTAACACCGTGGTTCATCACTTTCCATCCCGCCGATCGTCCCACAGTACGTTCTTAGAAGGTTAGGAGGAACCATGGTAAGTTACCAATGTTTTTATTGCTTTGTCGTCATACTATTAGGGTTTTGTCCAGTTTGGTTTGTAATGCTAGCTTGGGAACGTGGTCACTCGCCTTGAGTCCTAAACCGGTGCTTCTTTCACCGCTTGTTTGAGGGAAGCGGTATTTGTTTTCTTTTGGGTGCAACCGATTCTTGTTTGTTTGTTTGTGTGTTTGTTGTTTATTTGTTTTGTGTCCGGTTGCATCTACAGTTTTGTCGCAAGAACCCACTTGCCTTGCGGATAGCACTTGTCCTCTAAGTGTTATCGCGTGAGTTGAAAGGGCGTAGGGTGCGCTAATACCCACTCGGATAGTTTAGTAGATAGTTTGTGCTTACTCGAGGGCGAGTAAGGGTTAAGTGTGGGGGAGTTGATAAGTGTAGTTTGTAGTGCCTATTTTGCTGTGTTTCGGTCTCGTTTTTCTTGTGGAATCGCTCCTTGGGAGCGGTTCATGGGCTACTTATGCTTCCTCTAGCTCGTTTCAGGTTCCCGAGACCATTCATGACGGGTTGGAGCGATTCCGACTCAATACATACACTTTTCGGAGCCAACGAAGCGGAGGAACAATCACTCGATGCCTTGATTTCGACCCCGAGACCTTGGGACCCAATCCCGAGCCTCCGAGACCCGATCCCGAGTCCCGAGAATCGATGAGAAGTCCATGTGAAGCAAGGGGGAACCTTAAAGATCATATTGGAGGCCTAAAAGACTCATCCCCGACGGGTATGCACCTCATCCCGTCCGGGATGAAGTGCGCTTTTAGAGGTGTCACTGCCAGGCCGTCCCGGTCGGGACCAACCCGTCCCGGTCGGGATGACAGGCCGTCCCGGTCGGGATGATCCCGTCCCGGTCGGGACCACCGTGCTGTAGCCGCAACTCCTTATTTCATCCTCCTTCATTCTTGTACCCCTATAAATACTTCCCTCTTGTATTGTTTATACATCTTACATTACCCTAGACTCTCTTAAGCCTCTCTACATCATTTAAACCCTAGATTTAGTTCTCCTCTCATTAGTTTAATCATCCTTTAATCTTTAGTTAATGTTAGTTAATTAGTATTGTAATTAGTTCTTGTATTAAGAAGATACTTGAAGACTCCTCCAAGCTTGACATCCTTGGAGATTATTTGGGTTTCTTATTTATGCAAGTTATCATCTATTCTTCATCCTATTGTTGGTATATTCTTCCTTTCTCTTGTTTATTGTTATTATTTCAAGTTTGAATCTTTACTTAGTGTTCTTGTTATTGTTCTTGTTTTCTTTCATTATGGATGTTTGGATTGTGATGTTGTTTTATCTTTTCATTGTTGTAGTTAGTTTGATTATGAGTGAGTAGATTCCTTGTGGGTTAGTAGGGAGATTAAGGGTAGAATATGGGTGATTAGGGTTTGATTAGGGGTAAAGGGTGAATCTTTGTTGTTAGTCACATACTTGGCACACCATGTGTTTGTTGAAATGCTTGTTTGAGTTGTTGTGGCAATGCCTCTCATGCTAGTCTTCCTCTACTCATTGTTTGTCATGTATGTGGTCGTGTTGAGAATAGTCATTACACATACAATGTGGACTAGGGTTTAGACGTCATCAAGCGCGAACCCACCTTGACATCGGTTTAAGTTGCGACAGCCCGGACCGAATCTAGCAATTAGGAGGCACCTACACCCTTGACCACCCAAGTCACCCTACTACACTTATGAACCCGACCTAACCCACTTCTTTCCATATTTGACTTCATCTTATTAGTTAGTCATCATTTCTTTAGTTTGCTAGTTAGTTTGATTATTAGTATTGCTTAGCATTGTTTTAGCCTAGTTCATCATTAGTCTAGTTCTTACCTCTCCTCCATCATAGTTTTCCATTTATCGCTTCTTTGTGTTTGTTTGTGTGACCTAGTCTCGTTTTAGGCCGACCTAGTCTAACCCTTGCGACACCGTCTCCGTGGACACGACCCGACTTACCCTAACTACCGTTAGGTGCTAGCCGGTTATTATTTGATCGGTGGGATCCACGACAATTCCCACCATCATAGTCTTTATTAGTTTGTTCCCCTTCCCTTTATGTATTTGGTGTCTTAGAGGCCATCGGGGCCTTGGTAGTCTTTGCTCCCGACTCTCGATGACGTGACTACATTGAGAGTCATTTCAATAATCCAAATTGACAAGTAATTTCACTTCTTCCTTATTTTTTTTGGTAGGATTTAGTCGGATTTAGGCGGAATCCGGGCTAGGTGGCTTGATTACACCTAGCCCTCCCCTCCCATTTCCTTTTATTTTCTTCTTTTTATTTCTTCCCCCATCCATATCTTTTCTCGTCTCGGCCCATGGTGACTTGATTACACCCCGGCCGGACACATTCTACCTTTTCTTTTTTATTTTTAGCTTTATTTTCGTAGTTTCTTTTCCTTTTAGTGTCTCCACACACACTATTGATCGAGCATGATGACATTGCTCGGTTTAAGTGTGGGGGAGCGATATCTTAGGCTAGTTTAGTTTTATTTTCGTAGTTTTTTTTTTTTTTCAAAAAAAATCTTAAAAACTTCTAAAAATTTGAAAAATTTCATAAAAAATCAAAAAGATTTTCTTTTGTGTCTTTTCCTTTTGTGTCGTTATGTCGTATTTTTGTTGTATTGTGCGTGTTTTGCCTCCCCATTTCCTTGTAGGTTCCATGATCGCCGTGAGTTTCGAAAGGCTCAAGACATCCGGTAATACCACTTCAATTCTTTCCCTTTTTCCGTTTTTTGTGGAGTTTGGAGAAGATTTGTGATGGTGTGCTCGGGTGGAGCTTTGTGGAGATTTGTGGTTGATTGGTTGCTTATTTGGATGTTTCGAGGTGGTGTGTGTTTTGTTTGTATGTTTGTTTTCTTTTCTCTTATTTTATTTGGTTTTGTTGTGTTTATCTCTTTTCCTTTCGTTTCGTTGTGTCTTCGTGTTGTTTTGTGTAGGTTGTGTCTAGTGTGTAAAAAGGTTTTCAAAAACCCGGTTTTGAGGCTAGTGTGCAAGGGTTTACCTTCCCTTTCTATTGATATGAGTCGAGTCTTGGACTTTAGTCTAGTAGAATGACTTTAAATAAATGATTTCGTTGGTTTCTTACCTTGAGTCCACCTAGTCTACTAGGGATTTACTACGGGATTTGCATTTTGAGCATTATGACCACCCATGGAGTGAAATGGCCTTGGTTGCCGGGTCCCGTCTCTTAGGTGACCTTGTTCAAAATTGTTTGATAATTAGTCCAAGTTTCCCCCTTTTTTGTGGGTTTGAAGGGAAGGCGCCGTCCCGACTTACCCATTTTCCTACCTCATACACGTTTCCACAAATAAGTTGCAAATTGTCTTACTTGGTTCCAAGAAATTCCTACAAAACAAAACATATCAAAAAGGCAAGCCAAAGAAAGAAAGAAAATGAAAGAAAAAAAAAAGAAAAAGAAAAAGGCACAACAAAAGAAAAACAAAATACAAAAGAAGAAAAAGAAGTGGCATAGCAACTCAAAAGCCAAATGCATAAGAAAAGAATGCCAAAGAAAATCATCTCACAAAAAGAACTCTCACCCCTTAAAATAAGCCTTTTGCCGACTATTACCGTGAAGAGCCTACCAAAGAACCGAGTCCCTAGGAAGGATGATAGCGGTAAATAGTCGGTCTTCCCTCACTTTACAACCTTATCCACCTTTTTACTTGGACTAGTTGGGCGATTTTGGACATGGGACGACCCTCTTGGCTTGTCGCTAAAGGGGGCGGGACTTCACTTACCTACAGTGTCGACTAACTCCATGGTTCATCCTTTTTCCATCCCGCCGATCGTCCCGTAGTACGTTCTTAGAAGGTTAGGAGGAACAAGGTAAGTTACCAATGTTTTTATTGCTTTATTGTCATACTATTAGGGTTTTGTCCATATCGGTTTATGTTATTAGCTTGGGAACGTTGTCACTTGCCTTGAGTCCTTAACCGGTGTTTCTTCACCGCTTTGTGGAGGGAAGCGGTATTTGTTTTGTCTTGGATGCAACCGTTTGGTGTTTGTTTGTTTGTGTGTTTGTTTGTTTACGTGTTTTCGTGTTCGGTTGTATCCACAATTTTATCGCAAGACCTCACTTGCCTTGCGGAGTGCACTTTTCCTCTAAGTGCTCTCGCGTGAGTTGAAAGGGCGTAGGGTGCGCTAATACCCGCTCGGTTAGTAGTCTAGTTTCTTTTGGTTTTTAGTTAGTAGGTGCTTACTCGAGGGCGACTAAGGGTTAAGTGTGGGGGAGTTGATAAGTGTGTTTTGTAGTGCTTATTTATTGTGTTTAGTCCCGGTTTCTCTTGTGAAATCGCTCTTTGGAGCGGTTTCTTGGCTACTTACGCTTCTTCTAGTTCATTTTAGGTTCCTAAGACCATTCTTGGAGAGGTGGAACGATTCCGAGTCATTTCCGACACATTTGGAGCCAACGAAGAGAAGCAACGATCACCCGGTAGCTTAGACTCGATCACGAGACCTTGGGACCCATTCGCGAGCACCTTAGACTCGATCCCGAGCACCGAGAATTGATGAGAAGCCCATGAGAAGCAAGTAGGGACCCTTGAGATCATATTTGAGGCCTAGAAGACCCATCTCGGTCGAGATAAGGGTCATCTCGGCCGAGATGAGGAGTACAGGCAAAGACGAGCCACTGATGCCCATTCTCGCCCGAGATCACATCATCTCGGCTGAGAAGAGTCTCATCTCGCCCGAGACCATCCCTACTCGGCCGAGAAGGAGCAGCAGCGGCCCCGTGTTCTTCTTTTCTTCTCCTTTGCTCTTGAACCCTTATAAATACCCTTCCTTTGTATTGTTTAAGCACTTTTAGATTATCTTACATTAGACTAAACCCTAGATAGAGTTCCTCCTCTCATTAGCTTAATCTTTCCTTAATCTTTAATTAAACTTAGCTTAATCTAGCTTGTAATCCTTGTATTAAGGGAATTCTTCAAGACTCATCCAAGATTGACAACCTTCGGAGATTTATTTGGGTTTTTCTTATTAATGCAAGTTCTTACCTTTTCATCTTCTTGTTAGTAGGTATAATCTTCTCACTCTCTTTACTCTTAATCCTTGTTTAATCTTTCAAGTTTTAATCTTTGATTATTATTCTTGTTCTTGCTAGTTCCATTATGAATGCTAGGGTTATTATGTTGATTTCTCTTGTTAGTGTTAGTATTAGTTTGATTATGTGTGAGTAGACTTTTTGTGCGGTTAGTAGGGGGATTAAGTGTGGATTATGGGTAATTAGGGTTTGATTAAGGGTAAAGGTGGATTCTTTGTTGCTAGTCACATGTTAAGAGCTCTATGTGTTTGTTGAATTGCTTGTTTGAGTTGTAGTGGCCATGCTTCTCATACTTGTTTTCATCTTCTCATTGTGTGATTGATTTGTGGTTGAATTCTTGTGTATTGGGTAATATCTTGCATGAGTATTCGGGTCTTATCTTAGACACGAGAGTGCAGACATTGGCTTTGACGCGAGAGCGCGGACCGACCTTAGTAACTAGGTGACACCTACACCCCTTGATTACCTAACTATCCTACTACACTTATGAACCCAAACTAACCCTACTCCTTTCCATATTTGATTTACCCATCTTGTTAGTATTGTTTCTCTAGTTTGATAGTTTCATTTAGCTCTAGTTGTTCCAATTAGTTCTTGTTATATCTAGTCCATTGTTAGTCCACTTTCATCATCTCCAATCATCATAGTTAAACAATTCTTGGTAGTTAGTCTCCCTTTGTGTTGTGTTGGCAATTTAGTCTTGTTTGTGAGTTGACCATAGTCTAGACAACCTCTACCGTCCCCGTGGACTCGACCCGACTTACCCTAGCTACCCGTTAGGAGTAGTTGGACTCTACTTGTTGGTGGGGACCCACGGCAATTCCCTACAATCATGTAGATTGTTATTGAATAATATGTGGATGTCCATCGGGCCTTATAGCCCGTTACGATGTAACCCTAGGATATAGCATGTACTATATATATACCCCTTGATGGGATGAATAAACCTCTCTGATTTCTCGTCATAGGTTCAGTATATGTAAGCAATATGAATTTCAGGTCATAGTGTGCGTGTCAAAATTTCAACTCGTGTATAATTTTTCTTTCTCTCATATCTTCGCGTATATGGATAATACATTGATATTTCATAGTGCTTATAAGAATAATATTAACAAGTAATCATAATTAGGCATCAATTAAGATTATAATTAATATTAATATTTTAATCAACAATCATAATTAGCCAATAATAAAAAAAAAAAATTGTTTTAACCAATGGTAAAGTCAAATTAACGTGATCTTTGGTAAAAAAAATAAGTACTTTGAAGATAAATTAAATATTTTTCTAGTTTTAAAATAAAATAGTTGCTTAATAATGATTATTGAAAAAGTTCTCCGAAATGGACAACTTAATTAATATTGACAAAATTTTGATTTTTATAAAATATTCTCGTGCTTAATTTATAATTACCGAGAAGACTATATGATAATGATTAATAATAAAACATTGTTACTTACGACAATAATGTATTGAAACTTTAATATCGCAATTAAACATTGATAGATTGTTTGAAATATTAAAATAAGATTAAATATTTGTTTAAATTTTAATTAAATTGTCATTAATATGGTAATAATTAATAATAAAGATTAATAAAATATGGTAAGTTTGTTATGGGATGCCACGTGGCATTAACATATTGAGATGATTTCTGCTTTAATATAATACTAGTTTTACTATCCATTTAAATTCATGGGTCTGTTTTTATAGTTGTGTTATATATTAAATGATCTAAAAGTACGTAAAAATTATGGATGAGATATATTATACTTGTACTCACAAAGAATAATTGTATTGGAAAAAAGTATAGTACTTTTATATGTGCAATATAATACAGTACTAGTTGAAAAGCCCGTGCGATGCACGGGCCGATTTTTAATGACGTTGATAACGACATTAAATTATTATGCATAATAGTAAACGAATATTATCCACATACGTGAATTTATTTCTAGGTAAATATTATTTGCGATAAGCGTCAAATTAAATTATAGGCGTACATTATAGTTAGAAAGATTAATTAAAGTACCTCTCACACAAGTACATCTTCAACTACATATTCGAACCATTATTCATTTATATTTGTATGGAATATTTATTTGTTACCCTATAAGTTTTGCATTCAACAATATTATCTACGGATTATTATTATTATTATTATTATTATTATTATTATTATAAATGTAATAACTAATAAATAAAATGACAAATAATATTTACGTATCAATGTAAAGTAAGAGATCCAATTTAACATACATAATTCAAAAACATATTGTACGTAGAGTGGATATATAGCGATGTGAGTAATTAAATTTCATGATAGTATAAAACGACGTGTTTATTTCTTACACAATAAATGTATAAATAATTAATCTAATAGGGGATTAAAATATTGCTCATATGATTAACTAAGTACACATAAGATGGTGCAAATACTTTGAGACAATTTCTATAAATTGTCAGATATAAAAATCTCTTACGTTATCTCACTTTCTTAAAAAAAAATAAAACTCTTGAATCATGCTATTAGTAATAAATTATTGTCAAATATAGCGATACATGGGCCGCTTGTTAGTGATATTGATAAAAAAAATTATTATAATTAATTACATTTTAAAAATAAAAATTTAAGAAACTTTTCAAGTATCTTGTACGAAATATAATAATAAGTACACGGATGATGTACGTTTTGTTATTCTCAGATTTTTTATATTGATATAATGATATCTAAGGATGATTGATTTCTTTTATTTATGATATAGAATTTCATCACCTTATCATAATTTTTTTCGATGTGAAGTAATTTTATTTTAACTCTTTTTAAGATTCAAAAGATTTCTGGTTGACGGATTATTCCTTTTATTTATATAATAGAATTTCATCATCTTATTAGTATAATTTTTCGATGTGCGATAATTTTACCTCAATTTATAGCCTTAAGACTTAAGAGTTGTTATAAGACTCAAAAGATTTTCATTAATATCTAAAATGAATGATTTCTCTTATTTATGATATAGTATAAAATTTCATAAGCTCATACAGATTTCTGTATATTCTTTATTTAAATTAAAAAATATATTAAAACTATAATAATTATTAATAATAATTATTTAAAAAATCAAAATTTTAATTTTATATTTTTTAGATAAATAAATAAATATTAAAATAATTATCAAACAGAATTGACTAAGCGTTTCACGCTGCCGCGGTCCAACTTTTTTTTTTTTTTTTTTGCAAGAAAGATCATCATTTCATTCATTTGAACAAAATTACAATATTGCAAAAAGCTATCACTCTATACTCTCATACAAGGAGTCCCAAACTTACCAATACACTTCTAACTTGAGTTGACTGTGTACAAAAAGATAATCTATTATGAACAATAAACTTCAATTGCTCAAATACTCCTTCTGCAGTACTCTCCTTCTCGATGAAAATCCGCTTACACCTCTCTTTCCACACCAACGCAATAGCAGCAACCAAACAAGCCTTGATCCACGTGTTTTTCCAATGCTTTCTATGATGCCTGTTTATTATTCAGGCCGCGGTCCAACTTTTGTTGCCTTATGAAGTGATAATCGTCGATTTATATAGTGATAATTTTTAGAGTCTTAAATGGGGTAGGATTATTATTTTTCCTATACAATTTCTTATATTATTTATTTAAATAATAAAAAATCAAGTCTTAGGCGGAGTAGGATTTTTTTTTATATACAAATTTTTATATTCTTTATTTAACTTAAAAAAAATATTTAAAAATTTGGACCAATCATATCGCTCGAAAAGTTCTTGCTTTATTAATATAAAAATATTGATGTCACTTTTTTAAAAACTATAATAAGAGACACTACTATATCATAATATATTATTATTATGCTACTACACTATGTAATCCTACTACACTACTATATTATTATTATTATTATTATTAAAGTCTCACAAAAGATGTATATCATGTAATATGGGAAGTACAAATCTCCTAAGCATGGATATTAGAACCGGCGAAGGTATAATATATTATTATAATTAAACAGATTATTAAACTATGTAAACCCATTCCAACACCTAAACCTTAATTAAATAAAGTAATATGTAATACTAAAAAATAATATTAAAAAATTTCGACCAATCAAATCGCTCGAAAAGTTCCTGCTTTATTAATATATATTGATTAATTAACTAAACAAACTGAAAAGAACGTGGTCATACTTAGACTTGTTACAACTTAACCTGATCCGCAGACCATACCGACCCATGTTTTAGGATCATGAACATTTTTTCCTACACGCGACCCATTTGACCTAAATCGAAAATGACCCGTTAAGTTAGGGTCCAAACCCGACCCAACCCGTCACCCGTTGGGTCAAAGGAAATTTATTAAAATTAATTTAAAATATTTGTATTTATATTTTTATAGTATTATATTTCGATTTATAATTGAAAAAAATTAACACTTTTAATATTTTAAAAATATACACAAATAATAAATGTAATACAATTTTTTTTGCTTAAATAATAAAATATTTTAAAAATAAATAAAAAAACTAATATCAATTTTTTCTACTTAAAAAGCGGTAACAATTTAGGCTTCAAAACTGTTTTTATCCCATATTCTGACCCTAGCCCGTATTTGATCTGACTCGTATATATGACCTGACCCGTTTGACAGAGCTAGAACTCATACTACTACACGAAACTATACTCAGTAAAATCATACGGAATAAATTATAAATAAGTCGTGTTAACGTGTTGTGGTATTACTCGTTAGTTTTTCATTTTCTAAAGAGTGGAAACAATACCCCTAATAAAACACATTTTTCAAACAGTATTCCCTTTTGATATTTTTTTAAAGTACACTCAAATTATTGCTAAACTTTGATATTATCTCTCAAATCATTATATACACGTTTTATGATGAAAATGTTCTCATATGTATATTTTTTGTTTGTGAGATTAACTGAATATCATAAACTGTTATTTGTAACACACATATTCGTCATAATGTCGTAACAGATCAAGTAGTTATCTATATATTTAAATGATAATCATTAGTAGAGTATATAATATTTGACCCGTTATGACGATACGACAAATAACCAGTCCCAAGAGTTACTAACTGTTTAAACATGTGCAATTCTAGAAGTTACCATTATCCTAAAATTTACAATAAAATCATTCCCTATTTTTATTATCTTATTATTAATAAAACAATTGCAACATAAACTAATAATTTTAGGGAAGGTCAAGCGTTTTTGAGGAGAATGGCAATTAGAGAATTGCAACAACCAGGTTATAATCCTATTTTCCGGAGAATGGTGTACAGATAAAAATAGTTGTGAGCAAAGATTCGATTGAAGAAAAAAGAGAGTTTTTTTGTTCAGTTTTCCGTTTTTATGACAGAAAAAATGATTGATCAATTATATTCATTCAATAAATTTATATAACTTTGTAGATCGATAATATTTATATTATTTATCTTGACTGCAACTATAAACAACTTCTTATGCAAAAAATGAAAAGAACATTCTATTTAATTTGTGTTAACTAATGTGAACTAAAAAGTTTTTTTTATAATAATGCACTCATATATTTTTGGTATGTTTTCATGGTGTTTACTTAATAAGTAGGAGTATATAATAAAATGTATTAGGAAACGTATTTATGGCAAAAAATACTCCGAAATGATACGGAGTATATTTTTTTGATTGCAAATAATCTTACCAAATAAGTCGCTCAATGTATAATATGTACAATTATAATTCTGAAGAATTCAAAAAAAATCAAAATCAAAGAAAATTATCTAAAGATGAACCTTAAATATGTTGCAGAACCATTGCATTGGCTACGATATCTTTTTTTACTCTTTTTATTTATTTATTTATTAAAATCATTTAAAATATTTTCAATTGTGATAAATAAAAAATATAAAATGATTTTTTTAAAAGTACAACATCATAGATATGACAAAGAAATACAAACTTTTTTTAAAATTTTAATTCCTATTCGAAAATTTGACATAACGTTCTTGCCATATTGAATAGTCCGATTGTTTAATTTTATTTATTATTTTTTAATTTTTTGTCAATGACATAAATTTATTGACATTATATTTAATCAATAAAAATGGTTAAATTTACTTGGTTTGTATTCCGATTATTTCATGATGATAATTTCGGTATTAAAAATTAATACTATAATTATAATTTTATATTTTAAATAAGTAAGTGATGAAGTATTAGGAATGCAATATTCCTTATCTTGATTTCAATTACAGTATATTTTAGATTTTCGTGAAAAATAGTTTTTTCAATACAATTATATAATATAAATACATATAATACGGAGTAATTTATAAGGAATAGATTTGTTCATACAATGTTTAAATAGTTAAAATGCATAAGATGTTGCGACCTCATCAAAATAGTGCATTCATGCTGCCACGTCAGCAGTAGATGCACTCAATTAATATATATATAGATATAGATATAGACTAGTTTGATGGTCCGTGAAAATTCACGGGCTGATGCATTATTTTTGTGATAAATAAATTACGAAAAAATCATTACCTACAACAGATATTAATACACATGGGAGGTCAATTTTCGACGATAAATATATTTTACTATCATAAGATCACTTGAATCAATAAATTTTATATTAGAATTAATCATGTAATAAGAAGACTATTTCACTACCAACGAATAATGTGTGTGGTTATGAATGACTTTAAGTAGGTAGTAAAAATTTACACGATAGTTGTTTCAGTAATTCTAGTAGAATATTGGCATAGTTATCAATTGTGCAGGAGTACTAAGTCTAGTTTAAAACCCGTGATAAAATCACGGGGTTGATAGATGAACCTATTAGCACCAGTGTTAGGTAAAGAATAGATTGTGACTGACGTGACAAAAGTGTTATAGATTGATGTACTCATAATAAATAACACAAAAGTATGTTTTAAAAGAAGATAATACTGTAAAATTTAAGAATTAACAAATAAATGACTCAAATTGTAACAAAATCAAGAGTACAAAATTAAAATTCTAAAATTACTCAACAAAGACGAATCTAGAACATGCAAAATAAAAAAATAATAATGATGCAAAACAAAATCAAAAATTAATATATATATATATATATATATATATATATATATATATATATATGTTAGAAAATAAATAATATTTATACATTAAGAAACTAATTAAAAAAGAGTTATTTAACAGCAATAATACCAACTATAGAGCGTCTTCCCAAAATAATATCAATTTTAATAAATCTGAGAATAATACGTTTTATTGGAGTATTAAACCAGAGTAATATAGGTGACCGGTTACCTGTAGAACCGTTCCACCTTTCTTTTTCATATTTAATTTTATTTAACGGCAATAATAATACCAACTATAGAGTGTCTTCTGAATATAATTCCAATTTTAATAAATCATAGAGCAATACGTATATTTGGAGTATTTAAACCATAGTATTATAGATGACCATTTAGCGGTAGAACCCGTTCACCTTCCTTTTTCGCCTTTAATTTATTTCATATTACTTTACTCATCTTCACTTGCTCGGTGTACGGGACATTAAACGTCATTATTGTCCTCTATCTTTCTCTTTCTTCAAGTTTTCAACCTCACTAAATCTAGCTAACAACACAGTCCTACACCAAAATCAACACGTTAATCTAAACGAAATGTATAGAAAAAAAACTAAAGAAGGATGAAGGGTAATGGAGACAGGGAATGAAGAAGAGAAGTAAGGAGACGTAGACCTGGCAAAACTGACCTGATCGAATAAGCCAAACCAAACTCGACCCGACATTCGAATTGAAGACCTGATTTTGACCCATAATTCGAATTGACCCGAGCTAACCCAAAACTGACCCGACTATTATTATAGAAAACGAGTCGATAACCATAAAAATTTTGAAAACGGTAAACCCGAGAATGACCCGAACCCGAAATTATTCGACCGGACCCAAAGTCAACTTAATTATTCTAATCTGAAAGTGGCTCGACCCGAAGCTAACCCGACACGGTTAACCCGTTATCCAGGTCTAAGGAGGAGAATGGAAGATAAGCAGCAGGTTAAATATTAATTAGGTGACCTGATGTAGCAGGTTATAAAGTCACTTATACTACTCTTGTTTAACCCTTCCAATAATATGTATTATTCTCAGATTTATTGAAATTAGTATTATTTTGGTAACACGTCCTATAGTTGGTATTATTGTCGTTAAATAAGCCATTAAAAAATGATTTTTTTTGCTTACTTTTATTATTTTGATATTTTAAATTAAAAAATGTATTTTATAATTTCAGATGGAGTATTATATAATAATAATAATAATAATAATAATAATAATAATGATAATACCAAGGGATGATAATAATTACAACAATTAATAGTAATGCACATCCAAGTTTTTTGGCTACTGTGGCCCAAGCTTGGAGATCATCAGTGACTGGTTCCCCCATTTACCGCTTCTTTGCTAAGCTCAAAAGAGTAAAACAAGCTTTATTAAAGTTTCATAAGGACAATTTTTCTAATATTACTATAAGGGTCAAAGATGCTAAGGAAGCTTTCCTTACTTGTCAACAGAAGTTGAGCAAGGATCTTTTTTCTCCTTTCCTTATGTTAGAAGAGAAGAAGTTGTTGCAGAATTATAATATGGTGAAGGCTGCTGAACTGAAGATGCTGGCTCAGAGAGCTAAAATTAAAGATCTACAGTTAACTGATTGTTCTACAAAGTACTTTTATGCTAAAATTGCAGAAAGAAGAAATAACCAGATGATTGGGTCTATTATTGATGAAAAGGGACAAATACAGGAAGGTACTAAATCAGTTGCACAAGCTTTCCAAGGCTATTATAAGGAGTTACTGGGTAAAGCAGAAGTTCAGGAGATGGATTCTAAGGCTATAACCTCGGGTCCTTGTTTAAAAGAAGATCAGAAGGATAGATTAATTTTGCCTATTAGTAAAATGGAGATTAGAAATGCTATCTTTAGCATGGATAATAACAGTAGCCCAGGAATCGATGGCTTCTCTGCAGGCTTCTATAAAGCTGCTTGGTTGATAATTCAGGAGGATTTTTGCAAGGCTGTACTAAGTTTTTTCAGGAAGGGGCTAATGTCTAAACAAGCAAACTCAACTCTTATAACCTTAATACCTAAAAAGAAGGAAGCTTCTTCAGTTCAAGACTTTCGACCAATCTCATGTTGTACAGTTTTCTATAAGACTGTAAGCAAGATTATTTCTAACAGATTAAAACCTCTTCTTCCTGAGCTTATTGGAGAGGAACAAGCTGCATTTATTAAAGGGAGAAATTTGTTCGAGAACACCTTGATGTCACAAGCTTTGGTTAAAGGTTACACTAGAAAATTTTTAACTCCAAGAAGTATGATCAAAGTTGATATTAGGAAAGCTTTTGATTCTCTTCAGTGGAATTTTATCAGCAACATGTTGAGGCAATTGGGTTTTCCTGCTATGTTCATCTCTTGGATTATGGGTTGTATTTCAAATCCTTGGTATTCTTTTAGAATAAATGGAGGAGTACATGGCTTTTTTCAGGGGCAAAGTGGGATAAGGCAAGGTGATCCACTATCACCCTACCTATTTGTGCTAAGTATGGAATTGCTTTCTAGGGCCTTAAGAGTGATTACACAGCAGAATAATGTTTCATTCCATCCTAAATGCTGTAAAATAAGGCTCACTCACTTGATATTCGCAGATGATTTGATGGTTTTTGTAAGAGGGGATGTACCATCTGTAACTGCTGTTAAGAATGCTTTGGATAAATTCGGTTTGCAATCTGGACTTAAAGCTAATTTGGAGAAAACTTGTATCTACTTTGGAGGAGTATCCCAAGCAGTCCAATTTGAGATACTTAAAAGCACAGGATTCTCTTCAGGCTCATTCCCATTCAGATATTTAGGAGTCCCATTACATGATGCTACTATACAAGTTCACATGTTCGACTCCATGATATTAAAGATTCAGAATTGCATCAAACATTGGACATCTAGTCTCCTCTCTTATGCAGGGAAGGTTCAATTAATTAACTCAGTGGTCTTTGGTATTCAAAATTTTTGGTGTTCTAGTATTTTACTGCCTAAAACTGTGGTGAAGTCTATTGAAAAGCTATGTAAAGACTTCTTCTGGGGTATAAATCCAGAGGCTAGGAAAATGATCTTTAAAAAATGGAAGGACCTCTGTTCTCCATGGGTAAATGGTGGTGCAAACATGAAGCAATTGACTCCTTGGAATAAAGCTCTTCTTTCTAAATGGCTTTGGCAGCTTACAACGGGTACAGGTAGCATATGGATCAAATGGAGTCAGCATTATATTACTGCTAGTGAGTCTATTTGGTCAGTACAGTCCAAGGAATACTTCTCTTCTGGAATGAAGCATATTCTGCGAGTTAGGGATGAATATATTAGCAAATGTGGTTCTATTCAAACAGCCATAGACTTTCTTTCGAGTTGTGCAGCAGGGGATAAATTCCGTCTGTCTGTAGCATATGATTTCTTCTGTACTAATCCTCCTACTCAGCAGTGGCTCAGGATTCTTTTATCCTCAGTTATTCTGCCAAGACACAAAGTAATTCTTTCTCTTGCAGGACAGAATAAACTATCAACAGTGGATAACATTCAGAAAAAAGGCTTGCAGTTGGCAAATCGATGTAGCTTATGTCAAGAAGGAGAAGAGACAACAAAGCATCTGTTCTTCTCTTGTTCTTTCTCTGCGACTATTTGGAACAACATACTGAAGTGGATGGGTGTTACTTGTCCAAGATTGGATCTACATCATATGCTTAAATGGATTTCTAATAAGCAGAAGAGGAAACATTGGAAAGCAAGATGGTTTCAAGTGAGTCTAGCAGCATCTGTTTACTCGATATGGAAGGAAAGGAACTCTAGAATATTTTCGACTTCTAAGGCATCTGAAAGTACTATAATACAACAAATCAAATTTGTAGTATCAGTTCGTTTTGTAGCCTGTAAGAAAAATCCTAAGTATAGTAGGATTATAGCAAATCTTTGACTTCTAGTGAGATAGATCTTTTTGCAACCTTGTAATTTCATTGAAATTAATGAAATGATAACATTTTTGCAAAAAAAAAAAAAAAATAATTACAATAATGCTATACAGCAGCTGCTGCCTACGGTGGACAGACTGCAATCAAGAGGAATGACCATTGTAAATCGCTGCAATCTATGTAAACAAGGTCTTGAAACACACCAGCACCTGTTTTTCAGATGTCAATATTCGTCTCAAATGCTGGCAGGCATTCTTGATTGGTTACAGATCCGGAAAACAGGCCAAGACATGTGGAAAGAGTTCAGGAAACTCGGGTTCCTGCAACGTAATATACGGCAAAATGTATGGCATAAAGTGGCGTTGTGCTCAATTGTCTACAATATCTGGGATGAGCGGAATCAACGAATTTTTCATGGTATTGAGAAGACCATCCAACAAAGAGAAGCCATGATTAAGATTGAAGTAAGAGCTCGACTTAGTTCGAAATACCCGAGTATAGCATTATTGTAATGATAGCTGTTTGTTTAATATCTTTCTTTCTAAACATAGATAAATGATATGTCTTTTTGTAAGATCATCTCTCATTTGCCCTACATGGATGAATAAGAGAATACCCTTCTTGCAAAAAAAATAAAAAAATAATGATAATACCAAGGGAAGAACACATGGTGGATGTCTCAGAGTTAGGCCAAGATCCCCATGATGCTTCATTCCCTGGATTTACTCCAGTTGTTAGGCGGTCCGGAAGCAATGGGCTAGGCCTAAAGGCAAAGGGATCCAGTGAACAACTCAATGAGATAGGACCGGACTTGGGGAGGGTGGACAAACTTGGCTTGCTGCACACCCCTAATCGATATGCGATCCTACAGCAGCATCACAGTTGTAGGGAGCCTGAGCTCCATCTTGATGGAGAAGAAGACAATCCAGATTTGGGAAGAATTGTTTTCCCAATAGAGGCTTCAATACCACCTGACAAACTTCCATGAAAATTGCAACGTGGAACATAAGAGGGGGCAATGAAGTTATTAAGCAAAATGAGGCCTCAAATCTTATCAAAGGCAATAGCATAGATATTCTTGGTTTGCTTGAAACCAGGATTAAGGAACCCAAATCAAGGGCCATTATAGAGGGTAAATTTTGGAAGTTTATTATGAACACCATTACAATGGACGTATTTGGTTGGTGTGGAATTCAGGAACGGTGGGAATTAAGATACTTAGCACTCATGCTCAATTTGTGCATTGTAGTGTTCAACATTTTGCAACAGGGCAGGTATGTCACTTGACTGTTGTTTATGGGATGAATGAGGGAAAAGATAGGGTGGAGTTATGGAAACATCTAACTGAAATCAGATTAACTGTTGCTAGTTGGATTGTTTTAGGAGATTTTAACACGGTTAGGAGTCTTCATGAAAAACTTGGAGGAGCTCCACCGGATGAGGGAGATATGATTGACTTTAATACGTGTCTGCTGGATTGTGGTTTGGTAGAACTTCCAGGGCAGGGTTGTGAGTTTACATGGACGAACAAGCAAGATACTGGCTCTAGGGTCTGGACTAGGCTCGATAGGGCATTAGTGAACTGTGATTGGGCTACCTCCCTTCCAGATTCATATGCTTCCTATCTAGAATCGGGTATTTATGATCACTCGCCTGTTATAGTTACTATCTCAGAAACTATTAGGAGGAAAGCTCGATTTAGCTTCCTAAATTGTTAGACTGCGCATCCTGAGTACAAAAGCATAGTTCAGGCAGCTTGGGGAACACTACAAGAAAAACAGTCCCAGGCGTCCGCTATTTTGGCGTCCTGGGCATATGGACGCCCACATGGCGTCTGAAAATACTTCCGGGCGTCCACCGTCAGACGCCAAACTTGGCGTCCGACTGAGGATGGAGGACGAAATTCAGGCCAACAGGCGTCCACAGACGGACGCCATATACCCCAAATGGCGTCCACTGTCGGACGCCAAATGGAAAACACGGGCGTCCACCTGGCGTCCGATAGTGGACGCCCGTCCAAATGTTTTCGGCGACAAATACCCGCCCACCCCCCTCTCCCCCTTCACTCTCTAAAATTTTTTTTATCTCTCTAAACTCTCTCCGCACTCCCTCGCCGATTTCCTTTGAATTTCCTCCCCAATTTTCATTCTTTTTCTTAATTTGTGGTATGTTTTCTTACTTTACTTAGTTGTTATTTATTATAATTAGTTCTTATTTTTGATTGTTATCGTTATTTATTGATAGTTTGCTCGTTAATATTGTTTAGGTCTAAAATTCGATTAGGTTGATTAGTTTAATTAGCCCAAATTCGCTTAGGTTGATTAGTTTAGTTGAAATTTGATTAGGTAGATTAGATTTGCCCATCACAATTATGAATAGGGTTTGATGAAGTTGGTTGAATTGAGCTAGAATCACCTCTAGGGCCTTCCGTGAGGTTTTGTGTGACTTAGGACGGACCAAATGGTGTCGTAATAATGCCGAATTTTCCCGAAACCACTTCTATCCTGATTGGGGTTGTAAATAGGTGTTAGTGGCGCTTTTGGAAATTTGATTTCTGCATTCGAAAATTTGACCCTTTTTTGACCTGTTTAAGCTATTTCTGTCTGACATGAGCCATGAATTGTTGTGTTTTGTTCGGTTGAATTTGGATTACTTTGATAAATTAGCTACAGTTTTTGTAAATTGGGATTAAATTGTGATTACATTTGTGAATAAATTCGGTGACTAATTTTTGTAAGGTCAATTAAAAATTAATATGAGAGTTGCAAATTAAAAAAATGGGTTTACTTTGACGTATTAAGTTAAATTGAGGACACTCAGCTATGGAAATGAAGTTAGAGAAATTAAGTTTAAGTTAAGTGTTGATTAAATTTTCGTTTAGTAAGTTGTAAATTAAGTTACGGAAATTAAACTTTTATTTGTTATATATATTTTTTGAACATAGAAAATGAAGAGAGTTGAACGCAAATGGATGTATGAGGGTAGACTTGATAAGAAGAGACGTCTCACCGTAGAATTTTTGAGGGGTGTGGAATCATTTGTCGAGGTCGCTAAAAAGTCAGTAGACTATGCATCGAGGGGGGAGGTTAGGTGTCCGTGCACTAAATGCAAGAACATTAAATTTTTTGATGTCCTTGTAGTTAAGGAACATGTCATCTATAATGGTTTTTCATCAAATTATTATAATTGGATTTGTCATGGTGAGCCAGCTCAGTCTGAGGAACCCGAAAACCGTCAAAATGAGGGGGGTTTGAGAGGTATGATAGTTGACGTAGTGGAGTGCAACTTGTTTAACAACGATAACACATATGGGAATGACTCACCCAACCAACACGACTCACCCAACCCACAAGAACCTAACCCACGAGCGAAGGCGTTCTTCGACATGTTGAACGCTTCGGAGAAACCGTTATACGGAGGGTGCGAGGTGACTTTGTTAGAAGTCGCATCTATGGTAGTCAGCCTTAAATGTGAGTTCAACCTACCCTTTGCCTGTGTCGATGGTATTGCTGCCTTGCTCGAGAGAGTAATCCCGAAAGACAATATCATGACCCGAACTTTCTACACAACCAAAAAAGTTGTGAAGGGCCTTCAACTCCCGCATCAGAAGATTGATGCTTGTCCAGATGGATGTATGTTATTTTGGAAAGACGATGCGATGCTAGATGAATGTAAGAGATGTGGTAAGGGTAGGTATAAGATGCTTGAGGGGGATATTGTTTTGAGGGGTAGAAAAGGGAAAAGCGGTGTTAGGGGTAAGAAACCGATCCCAATAAGTCAGCTTACGTACTTCCCTATTGCACCAAGGCTTCAAAAATTGTATGCCACAAAAACAATAGCGGAGCAAATGAGGTGGCACAAGGAGGATATTAGGGTACCAGGGAATATGTGTCATCCGAGTGACGGCGAGGAGTGGAAGCGTTTCGATAGACTACATCCCCACTTTGCGTCAGAACCCCGAAATGTAAGGCTAGGGTTGTGTACTGATGGATTTGCACCTTTCGGCCAATTTGGTAAGTCGTACTCTTGTTGGCCTGTGATGATCACACCTTATAACCTACCTCCTTGGTTGTGTTTAAAACAGCCTTTCATCTTTCTATCACTTATTGTGCCTGGTCCCAAAAATCCAAAAAATCATTTGGATGTTTACTTGCAACCTGTTATTGAGGAATTGAAACAAATGTGGGAGGTAGGGGTCGAAACATATGATGTCTCTCTTAGACAAAACTTTCAGTTGAAAGCAGCTTTGTTGTGGACTATAAATGACTTTCCCGCATACGGTATGCTCTCGGGATGGTCTACTGCGGGTCAAAAAGCGTGTTCGTGTTGTATGGAAGAGAGCAAAGCTTTTTATCTCCCAAATTCTAGTAAAATTAGTTGGTTTGACTGTCATAGACAGTTCCTATCAGAGGGTCACCCGTATAGGAAGAATAAGAAGGCGTTCAAGAAGGGTGGGGTTGTGCTTGACGACGCACCTGATCGACTCCCAGGAGATGAAATATGGGAGTTGATTTCCGAGTACCCGTCCACTGTTGACGGAACCGATCAGGAGTTCAAAGACCTGAAAAAGTTGAAAAATGGTTGGTTTAAACGTAGCATATTCTTTGACCTACCATATTGGAGGACTTTGTTACTTCGTCACAATTTAGATGTGATGCATATAGAGAAAAACTTCTTCGAGCAGTTGATTCACACTGTAATGGATGTGGAGGGGAAGAGTTGTGACACTGCCGGCTCCCGACGAGATGTAAAGATTTTTTGTGACCGTCCTCATCTGCACATAAAACGGGATGGGTCCAAACCGAGAGCCTTGTTCACACTTGACAAGGCCCAGAGAAAGGCGTTGTTGGAGTGGGTACAGAAGTTGAAGTTTCCTGATGGGTACGCCTCCGACTTCAAACGCTGCGTTGATCTTAAGAACCTAAAACTGCAAGGGTTAAAGAGTCACGACTGCCATGTCTTTATGGAGAGGTTACTTCCGGTAGCTCTAAAGCAACTTCTGCCACCGACAGTGTGGAATTCTATAACTGAGATATCTCAGTTTTTTCGAGATTTGTGTTCGTCTACAGTAACAAGTGAGGACATGACTCGGCTGGAGGATCAGATTCCACAAATACTATGCAAACTCGAGATGATCTTCCCACCGTCGTTCTTTAATTCCATGGAACATCTACCGGTCCACTTGCCCTACGAGGCTAAGGTTGGAGGACCTGTCCAGTATAGATGGATGTACCCATTTGAAAGGTACATAAATTTTTGTAACTTTATTTATAAATTTAATTTAAACATAGCTAACTTTTATTAATTAAAATACATAACTTGTTTATTTAGGTTCCTCAATCATCTGAAGAAGAAAATTGGTAACAAGGCTAGGGTAGAGGGTTCTATTTGTAATGCATATTTGACAGAAGAGATTGCGAACTTCTGCTCCCTATACTTCGAGAAAGACATCCAAACAAAAACCAAGAACCTGAACCTAGAACATTCGATTTCCATTGATCCTACTATACCAGAGTTTTTTCAAAAGAAGGGCGATGAAGGAACTTCATCCGTCGAGGGTTCTAGGGTACTAGATGAGAAAGAGTACAACCGAGCGCACCTTTACCTACTCTCTAATTGTGAGATCTTAGAGCCTTATGAGAAACAATTTGTAACTGAATATGTCGCCTTGAACCCTGACGTGAACCCTGATGACGTTTGGAGTAAGCACGATGAACATTTTCCTAAGTGGCTAAAGGATCACGTAGTTGCCTTAGACATACTTGATGATTTGGTTAGAAGTTTGGCTTACGGACCAGTGCGAGTTGTTAAAACCTGGAACCGGTACACAGTGAATGGGTTCAATTTTCACACATTCAACTATGGTAAGAACAAGGCTAGATGTAATTTCGGTGTCAGTGTGACATCTCTTGATGGTGATGAGTACTACGGCATTTTGGAGGATATTTTTGAGTTGTGTTATGCCGGCAAAGAACGGGGGTATAGAGCTGTGTTGTTCAAATGTGAGTGGAAAGACAGCTCCGTGAACGGAACCCGGGTGCATGAACGATACAAGATCGTGGAAGTTAACCACACCCGGAAATATCCTACTTATGATCCGTTCATACTCGCGCACCAGGCCAAGCAAGTCTACTTTGCTCCTTCCCCGTACACGAGAAATGACAGAAATCAAAGTCAATGGTGGGCAGTCTTTACGACAAAACCACGGGGGCAAATAGACAGTTCTTTGTTCCAGGAAGATGCGGCTTCAAGTGGTACGCGCTTGTCTCCTATTGACGAGACCATAATCTCCGAAGAAGATCAGAATGTTGTGGCAGATGAATACTCTGAGGATGAAACTGAAGATGGACAGGGAGATTACATGGTTAGGGATGTTCCGGAGATCCTTGAGGAGGATGACGGACACGATGAAGAGAGTTTGGAGGACGATCAAGAGGAGGGCGAGGAAACGGAGGAGGAGGAGGATCAGAGTGAGGACAGTGAGGCTGAGGGCAATAACGACAGCGAAGATGACCTCTAGACTTGTTGTAGTAGGTTACCCACATTAATCATTGTGTTACTTATTGTGTACGTTATTTCTATTGTGTTAGATTGTAATTGCTAATTGTTGCTAATTTGTTGCAAGGTTAAGATAATGGCAGGCGGTAGATCGACGAGGAAACGTGGCGGAGGTAGTCGGTCTGTTCACGCATCGACCTCCCAGCAGGAGGAGGAGGAAGTGGTCCTTGAAACGCCGCAACAGGAGCAGAATGACGAGAAGCAACGGCAGGGGAACACGGAGGAGCTACAAAAGGACGAGAACGGGCGTGTGATTCTCGACCCCGGTCGCGTATGGTAATATAATCTAACATGCCCACTCTTTTTTAACATATGAACTTTTGGACTACATACATCTTGTAATATTTCGTACATGTCTGTGTCTCTCGACTTGGTGCAGGTTCCTCCATGGGGAGGTGACCACTGGCTGTACTAACAGCTACATGACCGACAAAGGTCTAGGGTATGCCTGTTGGACTCAGGTGCCGACGGATCAGCGGGCGCAGTGGTTCAACAACTTTCGGGTTCGTTTACTGTTTTTGCTACCGAGTTCCGCACTCATAATGTGTAGTTTTTTATTATTTCTTTTACTAATTACTAATCCGCCTTGATTTTGTAGTTGAAGTTCTGTTGGAAGCCGGAGCTCGAAGGAAGGGTATACGAGCGGTACAATGAGACTTGCTCACGCCGCTTCAAGGACGTAATGAACAAGCGCCACAAGCGGGGGACTGCGCTGAAAGACCTGAAAGGTGTAGTTTTTTATATTACTCAATTTTAAAGAAAAATCTAACTTCAATCTTTTACAATATTAACTAATAATATATTAGTGTTGTCATACTTCAGGTGAGGCGTTGGAGAGGTGGGTTAAGTACCACGACGACCAGGGGTTCAAGGTCAGATCGGAGAGGGCATCACAAAACAAATTGAAGAACTGTGAGCATGTGGGGAAGGCCGACCCGACACATCATCAGGGTTCACAGTCTTCGTTTCTTCGTCTCAAGAGGGTATGATTTCTAATAATATCGTACTCCTACTTGATTAATCATAAACTACGTTCACGTAAAATACGTTTGCCTAACGGTCGTATTTATTTAACAGCTACAAGCTGAACTCGGGAGGACGCAAACCGCCCCTGAGGTGTTCCTAGACATGCACGGGAAGACCGACTCGGAAGGGACTTCTTTTATGACGAGTAGAGATCAGGCAATCTGGGTGAGTACTTACTATTTCAAACAAATCAACTGTGCCTATATATTTACTTTAGGTGGTAGATAAGTATCTTTATTGATTTCATTTTCTAATAACTTGAATTGAAATCACTGTTGTGTACGCAGGATGCCTACCAAGAGGAGTTAGCAAATAACGAGAGTTCTACTAGTGGTGCCGAAGTAGACCCGAATGAGACCTATTTCAAGGTCGTGAAGGGGTACAAGAAAGGTAGTGTGTATGGTGTTGGGAATGCACACGGGATGTACTTCACACCTCCCACAGCGCGTCTAGGCACCTCCACACAGATGGAGTATACGCCACCCGAGTCTCAGCAGCCCGACCAAGAAAAGGAGGCCATGAAGCAGCAACTGAAGGAGCAGGCGGAGCAGATAAAGAAGATGCAGGAACAGATGGCCATGTTTCAGGCCATGTTCAACAAATGCAACCCAGGTCGTCCCCCTTCCCCTCCAGACGACAGAGACCCCTTTAGCGGGGATGGCGGTAACTCTGGTGCTTCAGCTAGCTTCACAGTTAGCTGATTGTTTTTTGTTGTTGGTGTTGTAACTGGATTTATGGATTATGTATCTTCGAACTAGTTTAGATTTATGTACCTTTAAACCGTATCTTAAAACTTTTTTATATAAATGGTTTTTTAGCGTAAATGTGGCGGGAGACCAAGTGTTTTGGTTGATTGAGAGTGTGTTGTCGATGGTCGACAGTTGTGGATTTGTTTTATTTTGCAGGTTTTGGCTAGACATCGAACGCTTGGCTACGGTAATGCATCAGCATAAATGGCGTCCAATAACGGACGCCAAGCCAGACGCCGGAGGGAACTAAAGACGATCTTCTATTCAGGGGAATGGCGTCTTACTGTGGACGCCAGATGGGCCAAGATGGCGTCCATAGTCGGACGCCAACATGATGCACATGGCGTCCGATTATGGACGCCACCTTGGCCCATCTGGCGTCCACAGTAAGACGCCATTCATAGCGTCCGCTGTCAGACGCCAATTTCTTTGGCGTCCAATAGTGGACGCCCGTTTAAAAAAAAGGCAACTGGTCGTGGCATCCACTTTCTAGCGTCTGTTTGCGGACGCCAGGACTCATACAGCGTCCACTAACGGAAGCCAATGGATGGACGCCAGGCCCATCTATTCTTGTAGTGGAAAAAAGGTTAAGGGAACTGAGGGTTTCAAACTCTTTGCCAAACTCAATTATGTTAAGGCTGCTTTAAAAATCATGCATAGGGCAAGTTACTCTGACATTGGGAGAAGGATAAATGAACTCAGAAAGGAGCTGGAAATCTGTCAAGGAGCATTGCAGAATGACCCTTTTACGCAAGACCTTATAGCAACAGAACAGGAAATTAGGACTAATTACATCAGTTTGCAGCAGGCGGAAATTAGCATCCTACAGCAGAGATCCAAAATGGATAGCATCACTTGTGGAGATGAATCCACCGGATATTTTCACGCTAGAGTTAGAGAAAGAAGGGCTCAACAAATCATTGGTAGAATCAAGGACTGTAAGGGCAATGAAAGGGAAGGACTGGAAGAAGTTGCACAAGGGTCGAATATTATCAGGGGCTTTTAGGAAGCTCTCATATAACCAGAACTGTCAACCAGGCTATAATAGCAACGGGGGCAGTGACTAAAGAAGGAAACTGGGGACGATTGCTTGCAATTCCTACGGAAGAGGAAATCAGGAGAGCGGTTTTCTCCATAGGGTCTGACAGGAGTCCTGGTCCCGACGGGTTTTCTTCAGATTTTTTCAAAACTTCTTGGTCTATTATCAAGAGGGATTACTGTGCTGCTGTTTGGGAGTTTTTTCAGAAAGGTAAAATGCTTAAGCAGGCAAACACAACATTCATCACTCTAATACCTAAAAAAGAGTTTTTTCAAACAGTCCTCGACTTCAGGCCCATTTCATGTTGCTCAGTATTTTATAAGACTGTGAGTAAGTTACTTACTAACAGGCTCCGGACTGTGCTACCTGATTTGGTGGGTCCTGAGCAGGCGGCTGTTATTCAAGGCAGGAATATTCAGGAAAACATTGCCCTCTCGCAATCGTTAATCAAAAATTATGGGAGGAAGTACATCACTCCGCGACGTCTCATGAAAATAGATCTACGAAAAGCATTCGATTCCCTACAATAGACCTTTATAGAGAGCCTGCTTGAGGGTTTCAATTTCCCTAATCAATTCGTTAGGTGGATAATGCAATGCATACAAGTGTGGACATGACATAGGTCCACCCCGACGCGGCCACGCGCGGGTTTGGGGAGGCGAATGAAAATCCATATGAGAATGAATCGAATTGAAATTTAAATCGAAGTTGGAGTCGCCACCGAACTTTGTGGGAGTTCGGGCCCGTTCGAACCCACTCTATGTCGTAGTGGGCCGTGTACGAAATACGGCCCATTTCAGATGTCAGAGTTTATTGGGTTCGTCCCTTAGCATTTGATACCGATACCGACTTGATCGGATATCATGTATTGAAAGACTCTCGTTGCCAATGGTTTCGGACATCCGGAAACCGAGGTTCTGAGTAAGGGGTGAGGGTACGTGTCGGGAAGTTCACAAAGAACACCCAACCCCGCCCGCACATTAGCGGCCTCTACTAGGATATCGTTTGACTTTTGAATACGCGCGTTAGTTGAACGATGAATGATATGCAAACATTGTTTTCCTAAGCATGTGAATAATTGAATGGGTTGCTAAGTCGTTTAATGCATGAAAATTAACGTCAAAGTTGTATTTTAGCATGCGAGGTTCGTTTTGGTATAATAAAACAAAAGATGAAAAGATATACTAAGAAGATGAACAAACGAGTTAGTAACGATTGAATAAATCGAATGAAAATACGAATGCGATGAATGATGTAAAAAAATATGCCGAGATCTGAAATATCGCTCAAAAGATGCTATTTTGTCCAAAACGATGTTCGAAAAATAAAAATAAAAAAAGAAAGAGGGTCGCGTTCTAGCCTGCCGGGCGACTCGCCCGAGTCAGGCGCGACTCCCCCTAGTAGGCGACCCGCCCGGGACGCGCGCAACTCGCGTCCCGGTCTGTTTTTCGAAATTGATTTTTTTGAAAAAAAACGATGATTTTATTAAATCGCGTACAAATATTGCACAATTTGCACGCAATTTAATATTCTCGACGTTCGTCATATTCGATATACGATTATGAAATCGATATCGAATATTCGGAAAAGATGAAAAATAGTTTTAAGAAATAGTTTTGTAGAAAAAACGATGTTTAAGAAAAAATTGAGAAAGCGAAGAAAAGAGGGCCGCGGGATCAGGCCTCCGTGCGAGTCGCCTGGGAGTGGCGCGGCTCGCGCGGATTGCTGTCCCGGTTCGGTTTTTCGAGAAATCGTTAATTTTGCTAGATCGCGTATAAATATGAATTAATTTATACTAGATCTACGCTCCCGATGTTCGTCGTATTCGATATTCGATTATGAAATCGATATCGAATATTCGGAATGATTTTTAGAAAAGATTTTACAAAATTGTTTTGAAAAAGAATTTGAACGAAAGAATGTTGGTTCTCTCCGCGTTGGAATCGTTGTATTTTTTAGAAAAAGTAACGATTTTTAGCATCAACGAGATTAATGTAATTCTTTTAATACGATATTCGATTAGAGAATCGGTATCATATTTTTAAGAATATTCGTTATATGAAAAATAGTTTTTGTAGTATCGATATTAGAAATAATAAAGATGCGACGAAAGACCCGTAATAAAAAAAATCAACCGATGACGACGCGAGACGAAAAAAACGAGAAGAAGGAGAGAGGAGAAGAGAAGTCGGGTTTCGTTACACCCTCAACCTACATGCTCTTGTTAACTCGGATCAGGGCTCGTCGGAAAGTGGCTAAGGCACGGGAACGTCGGGTTAATGTCGGTGAGTTGGTGGTTGTTTGGTTCGGATGTGAAGGGTGACGGGTATAGGGGTCGGTTCCTTCGGTTTTGGACGTAAAATGTCGGGAATTGTATGTGTCGAGGTATTTAACGGGTGTGTGTAATGTATGTGTATATTGTATATGATTGATTGTTGTAAATTGTTGATGTCCCCTGGTGTTCATGCAGAGGGTCCTATTTATAGGAAAAGAAGGTTGGGAGTAGGGGTGTAAACGAGCCGAGTTGAACGCGAGCCTGGGGCTGCTCGGCTCGAGCTCGAAAAGAAAAAGGGGAGTCTCGGCTCGAGCTCAAGCTCGTCGAGCTTCAAAAACAAAGGCTCGAGCTCGAGCTCGTTAACTCAACTCGTGGCTCGAGCTCGACTCGTGGCTCGGGAAAAGGCTCGACTCCGGGCTCGAGTTGAGCTCGACTCGCGGGCTCGAGTTGAGCTCGACTCGCGGGCTCGAGTTGAGCTCGACTCGCATGATGGGTTGGGCTGGAGCTTAAGTGCTCAACTTATTTTAGTTTTTGACTAATGAAACGGAAATTTGAATGGTTTAGGGAACTAGGGTTAATTTGGTCTAGTAATATGAGTAAATTATGGTAACAACTAACAATATACGGGCAAAAATTTAGGTAATATACTAATATGAGTAAATTATGATTTGATTTACGATTTACTTTTTTTTCTATGATTAATAGGTATATTTGATTTAGGTAGCGGAAAAGAAACTCTAGCTTTAAAATAATATCGAGCCGCTCGCGAGCTATTCGAGCCGAGCCAGGTCTTGCTCGGCTCGACTCATAAATGATCCGAGCCGAGCTCGAGCCCGAGCCGAGCTCATACGAGTCGAGCTTTGACCGAGCTTAGACCGAGCCGATCTCGAGCTGTCTCGGCTCATTTACACCCCCAGTTGAGAGAGATGTCTTGCTTGTATGACAAGAAACACCCATCGAGATAGGAAATGTAAGAAGTTAAGACGAACGAGAATTCCGTTACTTGGCAAAGAAGAAAGAAAGTCCCGGTTTGAGCAGAGGAGCTCGGCTGAAACAGGCCACTCGGCCGAGTGTCCTACGCTCGGTCAAATGCTCGATTCGGTTTTTGGATAGAATTCCTACTTGAGATCGAATTCTACCTTTAACGGAATTGTTTAATATTTGTGTAGCTGATTTTTTGTGGAGTTTGAGCTCAAGTCGGTCACGTGAGGTGACACGGCTGACCCGTAGTCTCGGGAAAATATCTTTGACCGGGTTTGACTCGGTCGCTAAAAGACGGTTTTGCCCCTTGGTGTCGGATTCGACCCAAATTAGTCTTATTTGACTCGAAATGACTCACTGGGCCTGGTTTTGAGGTTGGTTTTGTGAGATTTGTACTCCGTAAAAAGCCCAAGCTAAATATCCATGATTTCGAGCCCATTTCCGAGTACGTTAAAGCATGTTGCGTCTGATCATCATCGGGTGTTTGTCGGGAACTGCTATAGACACCTGGCGGTCAAAATGTGGGTGTCTACAACAAGGTTCATGGTTTTCAATTAAAATAAATGGGTCAAATCATGGGTTTTCCAAAGGGAAAAGCGGTGTTAGACAGAGCGACCCTCTTTCATCCTATTTGTTTGTGATTTGCATGGAAGTTTTGTCTTGGAGACTCAGGCAAGTTATCACTAAGCCAATGCTGTCTTATCATCCAAAATCCTGCAAACTGAAGCTTAATCATTTATTTTTTGCGGACGACTTAATGATTTTTACTCGAGGGGACAGTCCGTCAGTGAGGGCAACAACTCAGGCACTAGAAAAGTTTGCTGCGGAATCTGGATTGATTGCTAACAAGGAAAAAACTAACATCTTTTTTGGCGGAGTATTGGAAGAAGTTAGGGAGCTTATCCTTCATGAAACATGCTTTCAGCAAGGCTCTTTTCCATGTAGGTACCTAGGTCTCCTATTAAACTCTGTAAATAACAGAAGGGAGCAATATCTGATATTAATCTCGAAGATTCAGACTAGAATGAATAGCTGGTCGTCACAGATGCTGTCATATGCCGGAAGGATTCAACTTCTGAATTCTGTGGTTTTTGGCGTTGTAAATTTTTGGAGTTCGAACGCTTTATTTCCAGTTAATGTTATCCGAACAGTGGACAAACTCTGTAAGAATTTATTCTGGACTGGAAGTGCATGCGCTAATAAAATGGTCTACAAAAGTTGGAAAAGCATTTGTAAGCCGTGGGAGGAGGGCGGGTTCGGATTAAAGGAATTGGATTCTTGGAATAAAGCAATGTTGGGGAACTGGTTGTGGAAAATTATAAGTGATCAAAAGGGGCTTTGGGCTCAATGGCACAAATGTTACAATCTGGGCACTCAAAGTATTTGGCAGATTAAAAAAGAGGAGAGGTATACTGCAACTTTTAAAGGCATTCTCAAGGTCCGTGATGAACTTCTCAGCGCTGCAGGAAGTGAAGAAGCAGCTAAAGAGGTAATTAAGGGATGGGCTTCTCGAGGAAAATATAAAACTGGGATGGCGTATGAATGGTTTCGAGGAAAGCTCATAAGGATCCCATGAATGATCAGGATAAAGCAAGATGGAGTTGTTCCTAAGCATCGAATTATTGCTGCAATGGCGGGGAAGAAGAAACTAGCAACCATGGACAATATGCAAGGATGAGGCATGAATTTGGCAAATAGATGTGTTCTTTGTCAGCATAATAATGAATCGCATATTCACCTATTCTTCCTTTGCCCTTTTTCGAAGAAGATCTGGCAGGAATTACTTAGTTGGATGCAAATAACAGGACGAAGTGATAGTCTACAAGCTGAACTGAACTGGTGTGCTCGTAGGAAGACAAGGAAACATTGGAAAAACGTGTGGTATTGTGGAAGTATAGCAGCAGCAGTATATAGAGTTTGGCAGGAATGTAACATCAGAATATTTGGTGGCAGATCAAGTTCACACAATAGCATTGTAAAACAGATAAAATTTAAGTTTTATACACGATTGAGAAGTAGAAACATAGATCTAGTAGTCAATTGCGGTAAAGATAGAGGTAGATTGGAGGAATAGATGAGCATGTTGCTCATGCTAGGGGCGAGTTCTTTTTTGTAAGATCCGGTCTTATTCATAATAATAAGACATACCAATTTCTTGCAAAAAAAAAATAATAATGATAATATTAATAATGATAATAATGATAATAATAATACAATAATAATAATAATCGCGGTTAGAGAAAACTTTCTTTATCTCTCTCTATAACCGTTTTTTGCCATTTTTGTGCAACCATGAGCAAGCGAGGGCCTGGTCGTCCTCCCAAGAAAAGCAACACTCCATTACCGCCTAATCCTAAGGTGCATCTGGAGGTAAACTCAGGTGAAAATGGTGAAGCGAAAATGGAGAAAACTGAAACCCAGAGTTCGCCGCGAAAAGAACCTTCGGTGAATGAAGCAATCCTTGAAGCTATGGCTTCTTCTGGTATTTTTGTCTCTTCTACTAGTAATTCTTCTGCTGTTCATACTGAACTTGACTTAGGTAATGACATTGCTACAAATGCTATTGAACCCCCTGTTCTGCAAAATTCCACCATTAAACCTGCTGGTTGGAATAAAGTTGTTAAGAATTCGACTGTTATGGGAATGAATTTACATTAATGTGAACATGCTTCTGCTGCTCCTGAAATAGATATTGATATGTCTGATTTCTCGGATGAACTAAAGCTGTGGGAGAACACGTTAATAGGGAATGTAATAGGGTCTAAACCCACTCTTGCAGTTATAAAGAAATTTGTGCAGGAGAATTGGGGACATGCTGACTCCCCTATTGTTCAGTACTTTAGAAAGGGATGGTTTTCCTTTCGTTTCAAATCCAAGGAAGACATGGATGAGGTTTTAAGATGGGGCCCTTGGAAAATTGGTGTTTATACCCTTATTCTATAGGAATGGTCTGCTTCCTTCTCATCTGAAATGGATAAAATTGCAGTTATTTCTGTTTGGATTCTATTCCCGGATTTGGACCCTTTCCTATGGTCTGATGGCGTTCTGAGTAAGCTGGCTAACAAGGTAGGAAAGCCTCTATGTGCTGATCTGGCTACAGCTACTAAAGCTAAGCTTGGATTTGCTCGAGTATTGGTTGAAGCTGATATATCTAAGGAACTTCCTGATCATATTGTCATGAATACCCCCTTTTGTGATCACTCTATTAAGAACATCAAGTATGAATGGGTGCCTTATTTTTGTAAAGGGTGTGGCAAGCTTGGCCATACAATTTCCAGTTGCAAATGGGAAAAGAAAAAGTTGGCTGAAGCAGCTAAGGTGGTGAAGGTGATTAAAGGGCTAGGTGGTACCTCAGAACACAGTGGGGGAAGCAAGGATGACAATGGGGACTCTAGATGCCTAGAGGGTCAGGGAATATCCCAGTCAGACCTGAAACCTGCTACTGATGTTGCTGTAATGCACTCAGGATGCCCTCCACCACAAGACCAGGATGATTCTTTTCAACCTGTGTCTAGGAAGAAATCATCTTCCAATAAGATCCATAAGACAGTTGAGTTTGAGCATATGTCTTTAAAAAATGCCTTCCAAAGCATTTCTGAGCCTCTAAGGGGCAGCAATAGTGAGTTGATACTAGGTGCTGGGTTAGAAGGGTTAGTGCCTTGTACTAATGCCTCACCCGTCAGTCATCAAGAATGTATAGTGGAGAGTGTTATTTGGCATGAGGAGGATCCTCCTGTCCCCCCTGATAAATCTAAATGAGGATATCTTCCTGGAATGTAAGAGGGTTTAATGACCCCGTAAAGCATAGTGAGATCAAACAACATTTTTGGGCTAATAAGTTGGATATACTTGTGGTTTTGGAAACTAGAGTTAAACACAAGAAGGCTGGTAAACTCATTAGGAATAACTTCAATAACTTGATGGTGGTTACTAACTATGATTTCCATTATAATGGTCGTATTTGGTTATTTACAATCCCAAAACTGTGAAATTTTTGCCTAAAATAAATGTTGCTCAGCACATTACTGGAACTTTCTTCCATTTTGAGTCCAATACGTCCTTTATGATGAGTGCTGTTTATGCATTTAATGAAGGGAACCTTAGGATCCCTCTATGGGAAGATCTTAATTCTCTTTCTACTCAGCTTCCTTGGTTGGTCTTAGGTGACTTTAATGTCATAAGAAACCCTGGTGAGAAATTGGGAGTCAACCCTCCTTCTCTTAAGGATATGTGGGAATTTAATAAATGCTTGCTTCAATGCCAACTGGATGATATCTCTGGTACTGCTAACTGTCCCTCCTGGACAAATAAACATGCCCCTGACTCTAGGGTTTGGTCGATACTCGACAGAGCCTTGTCTAACTTGGCTTGGAAAACTCTTTTCCCTTCTGCGTTTGCTGCCTATGGAGAACCTGGTATTTCTGACCACTCCTCTATCATGGTTCATGCTTCTGAAGACATGAAAATTTGTAAATGCTTCAATTTTCTTAATTGTTGGGCCAATCACTCTGATTTCCTAAATGTGGTTCAGCAGGCTTGGAGAACTAAAATTGCTGGATCCCCAATGTTCTGTTTATTTCAGAAGCTCAAGAGGGTTAAAAATGCTCTTAAGGCTTTTCATAAGACCCAATTCTTGGACATTTCTTCTCAACTTTCTAATACAAAGGATGAATTAATAAGGTGCCAAGAGAAACTCAGACTTCAGCCTTTTTCTGCTTCCCTTATGATTGAGGAAAAGAACCTAACTGCAAAGTACTATGAGCAAAAGAATGCTGAATTGAGCATGCTACAACAACGAGCTAAAGTGAAACATATTCAGTTAGCTGACTGTTCTTCAAAGTATTTCTTTTCCAAACTTGCATAGAGAAGAAGCCAACTGGTTTTGGGTGCCATTAAAAATTCTAATGGTTTCTTGAAGGTAGGTCTTGAGGCTGTAACTTCTGCGTTCCAAGACTATTATATAAATCTTTTAGGGAAAAGCAGGCCTGTTACTGGCAATATTGCTCCTAGCTCTTTACCTGCAGAGGCTAGTGATTTCCTTACAGCTTCATTTACTACAGATGAGATTAAAGCTGCTATATTCAGTATAGGTCCTAACAGTAGCCCTGGGATTGATGGGTATTCATCTGGTTTTTTAAAGCAACTTGGTGAGTTGTTGAGGGTAATGTTTGTAAAACCATCCAGAGCTTTTTCAAGTCAGGTAATATGACTAAGCAGGCAAATTCTACCCTGGTTACATTGATCCCTAAGAAAAAAGATGCTAGCTCAGTAATGGAATTTCGTCCTATATCTTGCTGCACTGTTATTTACAAAGCTATATCTAAATTGATTACCACAAGGCTTAAACATGTTCTACCTGACTTGATTGGGGAAGAGCAGACTGCCTTTATCTCTGGCAGGAATATCTTTGATAACACCTTGCTTTCTCAGGCTCTTGTTAAAGGTTATAAGAGGACATTTCTTACCCCTAGATGTCTAGTTAAAGTTGACATTAGGAAGGTTTTCGATTCCTTACAATGGGAATTCATTTCTAAAATGCTAACTGCTTTTGGTTTTCCTTTGCAATTCATCAAGTGGATAATGGGGTGTATTAGCAATCCTTGGTACTCCTTCAACATCAATGGAGGCATTTCAGGATTTTTCCAAGGGAAGAGTGGGATTAGGCAAGGAGATCCCTTATCTCCTTACCTATTTGTAATGAGTATGGAGATCCTCTCAAGGCATCTTAGAGTCATCTGTGCTCAGAACCAAGTCTCATTTCACCCAAAATGTTGCAACCTTCATCTTACTCATCTTGTTTTTGCAGATGACCTCATGATTTTTTCAAGGGGTGATGTTCCATCTGTAATTGCTATTAGCGATTGTCTTAACAATTTTGCTGCTCTCTCTGGTCTTCATGCCAATGTGGACAAAACATCTATTTACTTTGGGGGAGTGACTGAGATAGTTCAGGAGGAAATTCTTCAAGCTACTGGATTCTCTAAAGGACTCTTCCCCTTTAGATATTTGGGAGTTTCTTTAACTGATGCTAGACTGAGCATAGCTATGTTTGATTCCCTTATTCTTAAGGTTCAACATGTTGTTCATCACTGGTCTACTAGCTTCCTCTCATATGTAGGAAAGGCACAACTCATAAATTCTGTGCTATTTGGTATTGAAAGCTTTTGGTGCTCCAGCATCCCGTTACCCAAAGCAGTAATCAAGAGAATCAACAAAATTAGTAAGGATTTTTTCTGGGGTATTGCAGTAGATTCTAGGCGCCTAGTGTTCAAAAAATGGGTTGATATTTGCTCCCTATGGAGCTCGGGTGGTCTAAATATTAAGGATCTTAAACTCTGGAATGAGGCTCTTCTTACTAAGTGGATTTGGGTGCTCTCAAGGGAGCCTAATTCTATTTGGAGCAAATGGTGCAAAGCATATATTCTTGACTCAGAAACAGTTTGGTCTGTCAGATGTAAGGAGTATTTTCCTGCTAGGATCAAAGGTATTCTTCAAGTTAGAGATATGCTGGTTAACTGCAAAGGGATAGTGAATGCTCAAAAGTTTGTGGAAAACTGTTGCACCAACTCTAAATTTCAAGTGAAAAAGGCATATAAAGGACTGAAGGAGTGGAGGATAAAGACCTGGACTAAAGTCTTGCAGTCAGCTATCCACCAACCTAGTAGTAAAGTAATTCTCTCTTTGGCCATTCAGAACCACTTACCTACTGTGGATCTGTTTCGCAAAAGAGGTTTCCATCTTGTCAACAGATGCATTCTGTGTAAGCAAGAAGAGGAGTCCCATGCCCATATTTTCTTCCAATGCTCCTTTTCAAGGAAGCTTTGGACTGATATTATATCTTGGCTTGATGTTGATATGGGAAAGTACAGGCTGCAGGATATTATTGGATGGCTATTGAACAGAACTCACAAATCTCACTGGAAATATCCTTGGCTGGTTGTTTCACTGAGTACTTCGGTTACCCTCATATGGAAAGAACGTAATAAGCGAATCTTTACTGGCAAGGAAAGCTCCCTAGAGACTGTGTTCGATCATGTAAAGTTGATTGTTGCTACCCGGTTCTCTTGCTACAAAACTAATCCTAAGTATACTAGGATTGTAGGTAAGCTTCATCTTTTGGCATAAATGTCTTAATAGTGTGTTAGTTCTTTTTGCGACAATGTAATTTCTTTCATCATGAAATGAAATGATATATTTCTTCCAAAAAAAAATAATGATAATAATAATAATAACAACAACAACAACAACAACAACAACAATAAATTAACAATTTTAATATCGTTTTTCGTCATTTTAAACTATCATCTCGCATATATATAATATTAATAAAAAGTATTTTAAAAATTTTGACGATACCTTATCACTTTGTATTCCGGTTCGACCCGTGATCCTCCTTGCTCGACTTGTTTCACGTGTCTAGTGAAATGCTCTGAAATAAACAACTGATTATTAAAAAGCATTTTTTTTAATTGGAAGCAAAAAAATCAATTTTTAATCCCGTGATTGAAATGAAAAAAAAAATCAAAATTGAAAAGAAACAAATTCAAACCTGAAGTTCACCGTTCATCTCAGGCATGCTGTAATCAACTAATAACTAATGAGTGATAATTAAATAAATTTTTGATCCCTACTCAAATTAAACACCTCAATTGATTCAAAAACTACAGAGCTCACCATAACGATTAAAAAAAATCAAAAACATATGGATTAATTAGATTAGATCATTACCATTGATTGTGATGTAAATTATTAGGCAAATCACAAAAAAAAAAATAACAAACCATTAGTCAAGATATAAACAATATATAAATTCATGATAATAAAAATATATAAATATAAATTCATGGCAGAAAAATTGTAGATAATTAAAATAATAAATGAAATTGTTGATGATTAAATAATACTCCTTCCGTATCTATATGTTCATCCTATTCTATTAAAATATTCAACATATATTAAATAAACTGGACGAACATATAGATACGGATAGAGTATTGAGGCGAATTGTAGATGATTAAACTAATCAAATTAATAGATTAGGGATGTTACTAAATACTGATATTTATTAATGGAAAATATATGATACTTCTGAAATATTACTTTGTACTATATTGTTTTTCAATTTGGTTGTAATATATGTTATGCGTATTGTAATATTACAATATTACTTTATGCCTATTGTAATTGTAATACTAAATGATAAACTTTATTGAATAAAATATGAATCAACTTGTTAAGTAATTGCCGCAATTGTATAATCAATTACTAAACCTACCCTAAATATCAAAGATATGATTGATTAGTTTAGATATACATCACGTGTATCACTAATACATCACATATATTATTGAAAATATATGATTGATTATAATTATATTGAAAAGATATGAATATTAGCAAATGAAAGAATAACGTATTATAATTTATAATTATAATTATATTTTGTAAATTGAGATTATTAGGAACTAAATATCATAATCTCACGTGTATCATTAATAATCAGTCATATCTAGCCGGCATCCTATTTTTATAATTGAGATTATTAGGAACAAAAAGTATCATAATCTAACGTGTATCACTAATATATACACAGAAGACAACTAACCATGTCTTTGTAGGAGGCTAGTTTGATGGAAGATTACTACTGATTGCTACTGATATGTAATATGTAACTAATAAGCACGAGTAGTTACCACTGAAATGTATTATGAATGGAAGATTACTACTACTGTATGCCCTATTCGTGAACAATGGTAGTAGGATTTTATAGACAATTAGGGTTTTTTAATATATTAGATTTTAATTCATTTGATAGTGCAGTACTCGTATGAGGGTGTAAGTTGTTTGATCGAGGATTAATGAGGATGTAATTTTGGCCTGGTTAATTGAGTGTGAAAGCGGGACTGCTAATCTCTGATTGCTTGACCCGGATGGTGAAGCCCGGATGATTAACTTCCAATGCAAAACTTGCCATACAAAGCTAAAGTTGAGTGAATGAGGTTTGAGTATTTCAAAATACTCAACAAAGAGCAGCGCCACGTCATTGTGCTTGGTGCTTGCATTAATAAATAAAGGATATGATTGGTTTAGTGGGTCTCACAATTTATCTTCTTTTTCCCCCTTATAAGCTATTGCACGTTTTTTTAGAGAAATTTTAGGGGTCCAATCTTATGGCTCCGAATTTCAAAGGTGACATTAATTTTGGCTCCAAGAAATGCATTTGGTCCAAACTTTGAATATTCCCTCATTTTTTTCAGCCATTAGAGCATCCACATTAGTTGAAATGAAAAAAAAGATGAAAATTGGAATATTGAGAGAAGGATGAAGACGAAGATGAAATGATGCTTCAATTTGTTGAAAATGTTGAAGATGAAGATGAAAGGTTGAAGGAATTTCAAGAAAATGAAAACATGAAATGGAAGAGAGAGGGGAGGAAGTAGTACAGTGGGTCATAACAAATGGCTAAAAAAGGACGGATTAAGTCAACCTCCTTTTAATGCTTTTAGTTTTCTTATTTTGTTTTGGTTCCAACGTTCGTATTTGTTCTTTCTCAACGACTATATTTCCGAACTTTTATTTTCTTCTTTATTTTTTTTTATAAAAAAATTATGATTAACTCGACCCGAACGTATATTTTCAATTTAACATTTCAAATTTCCATCTTCTGTAATTGTATTATGCTGGCAAAAGATGACCCGACCCGCCCGACCCCTCTAAACCTTGAAATTTGGTCACCCGAAGCCGACCCTGCCCAACCCTTTTGTGACTCTACCCAAGCTTTAGACACCTGCATTTTGTCTGCTAGTGTCTGTAGCAGCTTCCAACAAAACACCCGATGATGATCGGACGTCAACGTGCTTTATTGCGCTCGAATATGGGCTCAAAATCTTTAGTATTTGGCTTGGGCTTTTTACGGAGTACAAATCTCACAAAATCAGCCTCAAATTCAGGCCCAGTGGGTTGTTTCCAATCAAATAAGACTAATTTGGGTCAAAACCAATACAAAAAATAAAACCATCTTTTGGCGACCGGGTCAAAACCCGGTCAAAGACGAATCCGACACAAAAAATCAGTCACATACGCATTTTAGAAGAGAACCCAACAACCAAACCTCTTCAAATTAGGATAAGGTTTCCTTCTTAAAATCCCTCCAACCGGTTTGACCCACTCGATCGAGTAGGCTTGTGAACCGGGCGAATCGGTTTTGGACCGAGCACTCGATCGAGTGCACCTACACCACTCGATCGAGTGGCCCCAAACCGGGGTATTTTTCCTATAAATACCCCGTCATTCCCATTCATTTTGACACCCTTTTTTTACAACTTACAATCACATTCATCCTTCTACAACTTCTTCAACTCTTGCAATTCATCTCGTCTACACACACATACACATTCAAAGCCATGCCGAGATCAAAATTTGTCAAAGATCGAGAGCAAAACTCGTCAAATCCCCTCCCTAATCATACACACCATAACTCTCCTATATATCTCGACGCTCCCGTGCCAAAGCCTCATACTAGACCAGCCGATTGCCGAGAAGACAAAGCATGTAGGTTGAGGTGTTAATTCAAAACCCCGACGTTTCCCTCTCTTCTCTTTGTCTTTTTTTTTCATTTTTCATCTGTTTTATTTCTTTTTCTTTCGTTTCTAATATCGTTAGTATTTTTATCGTCACTATTAAAACATCGCGCATACATAAAAATATGAAACGATTTCGAGTCGAATACGTTTAAAAACGAATCCTGTTTAAGATCCTTCTAATCCCTTTACGAGTTGTAACAGTGGTGGCGCCCTCTCGAGGAGCGCCGCCCTAAACACTCAAGGGCGTGATGCGATCGCGGACATTCGTCGTTAAATATATTCGATTCCCCTTTTTTAAAAGGTTAGTACGAAACCTGTTGAAGCAAAATTGAACATCACATAATCCGTAAGGGTTAATAACGATGTCGTGATGCGGAGGGATTTAATTTCGTTCTAATCAAATTCAAGGTGGTTTCATAACACTTTTTCTAAATTCTCGATACCGGTCTCGTAAATAATAACATACATATTGCGAGTATCGAAAACTGAGTCGAGTATAAATCATACCATGTTTTTACGTGGCTTGGTTAGTTATCGATTTAAGACAAAAATAAATTCAATATCGACACCTTTTCGAAATGAACAACAGTTCATACATGGGGTACTCGATCGAGTGGCACCCCAAAAAATAGGCAGGGGGTCTTCACGTAGGGCACTCGATCGAGTCCCTCCCATGACTCGATCGAGTGGCCTTTGTCACGTCTAAACCGTGAACTTCCTACATATAATAAGCCTCATCAAGTTCTTCTTTTACAACTTTTAGTGGTCGCGTGTCAAGTCTATCACGTGCCCATCTTTCATAAACATGTATCGCATATTTATTCTAATCTTTTCATATCATCGTTACTATTTTGATTGCTTCAAATTTTGCGCTGGTTGTATTGTAATTCCGGGCTGTATTCCGCCCGCGTATTTGTAATCTATTTTCGAGCTTTTATTTTTGTTGTTTGTTTTATCGCACTAAAATGAACCTCGCATGCTAAACCACTTTGACGTGAATTAAATGCATTAAAATGACGTAATAACTTATTCAATTTTTTAATATCTCGTAAAACACTGTTTGCATAACATTCAACCGAATCACTAGCACGCGTATTATAAACTCGAGCGATATCTTAGTAAAGGCCGCTAAGTGCGGGCGGGGTTGGGTGTCCTTCGTGGGCTTCCCAACACGTACCCTCACCCCTTACTCAAAACCTCGGTTTCCAGATGTCCGAAACCGTTGGCGCACGAGAGTCATTCGATATACGGTACCCGATAATGTCGGCATCAGTATCGTAATGCAAAGGGACGAACCCCACAAGCTCTAGTATCGAAGTGGGTCGTACCTTGTGCACGGTCCACCGAACTCTAGAGTGGGTTCGAACGGGTCCGAACTCCCACAAAGTTCGGTGGCGACTCCTAATTCAATTTAAATTTCAACCCGAGAACCATCTCACATTGAAAACATTTCGCCCTCCAAATCCGCGCGTGGCCGCGTCGGGGGTGGACCTATGTCATGTCCACACAAGCCTATTAGAAAGTGATGAATTTTGTTCAATATTAACCGTTGAGTCTTCTTTTTATAAGAGTCCTTAGGTACTGTCATTGTCGTTCTACCTTCTTATTTCTTTTACGTTTGTTTCAATTTATTAAGTCTTAATTAAATTATGTATGATAATGTATTAAGTATTACTCTCTACTGATGCATGTCGTCGCTAACCCACATGAAAATGATATTTATAACACCGACTAATCACAAAACAAGTTAATGCAGTAGTGGTAGGTCGGGATCAACACAAGGGACGAAAGTTAAGCTAATGAGTCAAGTCTACTAGTGAATGAGGTCTTCTAGGGGGTTTTTGGGTTTAAGTCTAGACTAGAGGAAATAGCTACGGTGATTAAAGGATAATCTATGGGAAAAAATATTTGGGGGAGTCGAGGAATCAAAACTAGGAACACAGACTAAAAGATCATGGAAATTTATCAAAAGACCGAAAGAAGGAGGAGCTACCTTTCGGTTTTCCTACCCAGCCTAACTAAAACCCGCCTTCGCGGCGAGAAAGCTATGGTCTGAAAGTAAAATTACCCTTACCCCGAGTTTCCTCATAATGGCAAGGGTGAGTCAAAGTTGACTAAGTCGGGCCCAACAAAGTCAACAAAAACACAACAATCTCAAACTTGATAAATCAACACAAAAGCAACAATCTCCATAAATCCTCAATCCATGAAACTCGAATTCATCCTCCCTTAACTCCCTAACTAAAATCTACTCACTAATTACGAAAATTCTAGCAAAAATAAAGAATAATGAAGTTGAATCAAAATAATACGTGCTAGAATATAGGAAATAATTGAATTTTAACAAAAATGTAGAAGAATATAATCTAGAACTAGAATAACAGGGTAAAACTATATAAACCCAAGAAAACTAAATGAGGACAAGAAAACTAGAGAAAAACTAGGAGTAAATGAAATAAAAGAGAGAGAAAAGAAGAAGAAAGTACCAAAAATGGTGGATTGGCACTACAAAGAAGATGAAGATTCATAAATATTAAACCTTGAGGAAGAAATATAAGAACTTTTGTCACCAAATCCTTGCAAACCCTTCAAAATCTTTAATTAAATCTTAAAACTGCTAGACTAAATGTAATCTCCTAATTAATTGTAAGATGCTAAGTAATAAAGCATAAGATAGAGTATCGTGGTAGAAGTCTAGGGTTTATATATATACAAGGCTTTGACTGGTCATTAAACAAAGCCCAATTCTAATCTTTGCACTTAAGCTGGAACTTTGCCCTATGGATCTTCGTAGGGTGAAACTTTGCCTTTCGAATTTCTGCGATTTCGATCATTTTACCGTCGGACGAAACTTTGCTCGATGGTTTCACCTGGTGAGCTTCTCTTCTGCATTTCAGGAATTTGGGATAACAATACCGTCGGGCAAAACTTCGCCTGATGGGTGAAAGTTTCACCCGATTGTTTCGCTCGGTGAACTTCTCTGGTAAAGATCCCTTGGGTGATAAATTGCCATCGGGCAAAACTTCGCACGATGGGTGAAACTTTCTCCCGATGGGCGCCTGCTTGCTCTCCTACTCAAAGTTCCACGCTTTGTTGCTTGAGCTTATGTTTCGTGGCATGTCTTGGACGATATTCCGCTCTCACGTGCCCATGTAAGATTGAGTATGTTCTTGGACAATGAATTCCTATCAAAATAATAAGAAAACTACCCAAAAACACGTAAAATGCACAAGTGAGAAAGACTCGAATATAGCGATAATCGCACAAGAATTTCACCAAAGCGAAAGAAAAACGAGTCTAAATTGATGAAAAAGTGGGCTAAATTTAGCACACAACACCTACGTATTCAAATAATTGTCCTTTTAGTAAAATGGACATGAATTAAGAAAAGTTACTAAAAGAGCAAGTCTCATGATTATAATATAATATTATTACACATTCTCCAACCTTGAAAAAGAAAAAAAATATCCACATTAATTACTCTAAGGTGTGTTTGGATTGAGAGATTTGGAGTGAAAGGAAAGGGAGGGAAAGGAAGGAGAGCAAGTTCTATTATTTGATTAAAAAAATTGGGTGAAGGGTTTTTGGAGGGGGAGGGAAATGGATCCCTCTATTTTTCTCCTCCAAGGCAAAATATTTCCCCTCCAAAATAGGCAAAATTTGGAGGGAAAATAGTTCATCTCCATTCTCCCTCCCTCCCCTTTCTTCCCTTTCCTTTCCTTTCCCTTCCCCCCTCCCCTCCCTTTCCCTCTTATTTTGCTATCCAAACAGACCTTAAGTGACCTCTCATATTTCCAAGCTATCTTTACTCTAAGTAAAGTTCTAACTAGTAGTCCGTAGTGAAATTTTGGAAAATATAATTAAATAAGCAATAATGAAGTTTTGGATAATCAATAAGTTTGACAATAATGATAACCTAGAAAACATCAAAACGTCAATTAAAAATTAGATTTGCAAAATGGCTTAGACGTCAAATAATTGAATACGGAGGGAGTAAGTACTAAGTCTTGGCTTTTTTAATTTGAATTCATTTAACTTTAAGCAATTACATGGTATGTTTTAGTTTCATTTCTAACTTTAAAAAAATTTAGAAACAATAATATGAAAAAATATGGAACCAAAAATAAGAGTAAAAAATATAAAAGTATGAAAATAAATGATTGGATTAAAGTGAAATTTGATGTGTTAACGTGTGAGGTATAATAAAATAGGAGAGATAATGAAAGTAGAAGATGAAATGTGTTCGGGATAAAAATCTGCGTTTTTTTATAGTGATGACGTGGCACGTCGTATTGGACGATCATGAAAGACAAGGATCAAAGACTAGGATTAATATGGGCCGTAGGATCAAGTAGATTAATAATTGCATTTTTAGTTTGGTTGTCCTGTATAACAAAAAAAGTGGGTAAGAAGTTGACATAAATATTGTTGTCAGCACAAAGTTTTGAGACGGATATAATATTCTTATGCATAGAGGGAACATGAAAAAACAAAATTTAATTGAAAGGTGTGAGATGGAGTAGAGAGAGTAGTTGAACTAGTATGGATAATATCGAGTCTAGAGTCTTCCCCTATGACAATCTCATCTGTCCTGTCATAGGGGTAGTGAAGGGCGAGATTGTCGGAGTAGAGGTAACATAGTGAGAAGCAATAGAATCGAAGAGCCAGGGATGGTTGGTGGAGGCAGCGGAGGATAGAGTGGCCACGTCGGCTTGAGAAGGTTGTTATCGGGAGGGTCGAGGGACAACTATATTAGGGTAAAGTTTCTTAAAGATGGTACAGAAGAAGAGAACATGGCCGCGGATGTTACACCACTGACAGCGACCTTTGAAGGGGGCCGAGGTGGTGTTCGGGGTGGGTGAGTGAGTGTAGGTGCGAGAGGTATTTTGTTGGTATGGGCGGGTGTGGGTGGCTAGAGCCACGGCTGGAGTGGCAGAGGTGGAGGGTTTGGATGTGTTCTCAAATTGGATGGCGATTTCTCGATTGATTATTTTTTCATGGAGTTCCATGAATGTGATGGGTTTGTCACGGGATTGAACAGATTATATGATGGAACGGTAACGAGAGTCCAACCTGTCAAGGACTATATCAGTGATGTCCTCGGCGTGCATAGGTGACCAAAGTCCCGCGAGTTCGTCAGTGATAGCTTTGACTTTCGTCGTGAATTCGGAAATGGTGCCAGTGAGTGAGAGGGTTTTGAGACGGTATTTGAGTTGTTTGACGTGACCACAAGACATGAGTGCGAAGGTGTTGGACAGAGTTGTCCATGCCTCGTAGGGGGTGGATATTCTGTTTAGGAGTGATTGAAGTGAGGATTCAAGTGTTCTTAGGAGAGTGCTAAAGAGAATCTGATCTTGCAAAAACCAAGTTCCGTAGAGTGGGTTTAGAATATTTTTTTGTCTGATCTTCATCGGTGGTGATTTTAGATGGAGGTGAGGTTCCATCGATGAAGGCAAGTAAGGAGTAGGCTATGAAAAGAGCTGTGAGTTGTTGTTTGCAATATTGTGAGTAGTTATTTGGTGTGAGTTTGTCGACAGTAGAAATATTGAGGTGGATCAGGGGTTTTGTTGGCTCATGAGGGTTGGGAAGGGAGTGATTAGTCATGGTTGTTTGCAGGTCGTTAATGGTGAGCAGTGTGAGGGTGATAGTGGTATCTATGCTCTGATACCATATGAAGACTTGATTGATTTTGTGATAATTGTTTCATTGATAGAGTATGTATTTATACAACTTACATGGGAATATAAAAGATACATACAATCAGTATATACTCTAACTATGGGTAGAGTATAATTACTGTACAAACATAGAAGATGTGGGAGAGGTATGATCCTGATATAAGGATCATGATCATATCTTGAGATTGCTTAGGATAGAGAGGAGATCATATCTTAACATAGTTTATTGGTGACTACTTTATAAGTGAATACTACGACTCGTGTTCGAAAATTTATAATCGTACATCAAATAAGATAATGGGTTTGAAAAACTGACTGAATATCAATTGACTTATACGGACCATTAAATGTGATCACGACACCCAAAAACTTTTACTCCCCGACAATTTACAATTACTGTTGATGAAAGATATTACACAAAAAAATCAACTTCATTATTGTCATCTATTCGCTTGAAAGCTTGAATCAATTGATCAAAAATTGAAAGAAGAATCCAGAAATATGATTGGAGGTTGCAACTAAAGATTCAAGATCTGGAGGTCAAGTAATAGATAATCAATCTGCAAATAGATGAGAAATAAAGGTCATTCATGATGTTGAAGTTGAGCAAATTTGGAGAAAATGTCTTGAAGGTGTGATATCTGAACTCTACCCCTACATGCATGTTGATATTGTTATATGTACATTATTTGATGATTAATTTATGATGCATGCATTCACGGGTATAAAAATATGATTTAATTTTGTATCACTGATAATTGATAATGGCTAATGATTTTGTCTTGATTCACTAATAAAACATGAACATTGTACATTATACTACCCCCTACATGCATATTGATATTGTTAGATGTACATTATTTGATGATTAATTTCTGATGCATGCATTCACGGGTATAAAAAATTGATTTAATTTTATATCACTGATAATTGATAATGGCTACTGATTTTTTCTTAATTCACTAATAAAACATGAACAGTGTACAAAGGGTGAAAGAAAACAATCAAAAAAATGCTTGGTGATATTTGACTTTAATTGTTTTTAATCATGAATATATGTATTGTAATATCAGGAGAAATAAATCATCCATTGGATGTATGCATGCATCCATTGTAAAACGTGATACGGTCTCTATACACTATACGGTAGGAAGATGCCTTCAGAAATGTATAGAAATAGTAAACTGGATTATGTTTTACTATAAATAGAGGAGTTCATTTCCTGTCATTCAAACAAATTCCAATAGTAAATCAATGAAATAAATCTGAAATTGTAATATCATCGACCAAATAAAACTCTTTTTTTTTGTGATTCAATTTACCACTAATATGGCAACCGAACTTATGTACCCTGCAAGGTGTATGATGAAAAATTTGTCGTATCATGAAGAGAACGGGAAAGTAGTGGGCAAAAGCTTCACATGTGTTAGGGATTTGTTGATGGAATTAGAGTACCCAGTCGAGAAGGTCGTGTCTGTCTGGAAGAAGGGGCAAGTATTTAAGAAGGTTATAGTAATAGAGTTTGATACCTTAGTTGAAACCTATAAGAATGCATACAAATTTTCTCTTTTTTTGAGGCTGAAGGAAAGGGGGAAACAAGACTTCGAACAACAGTTTTACGACCGTTAGAATCATCATAACAAATGTAAAAAAAAATCTAGTGGTTATGTTCTTATGTTTTCAGAGTAGAGTGCATACAATAGCCTGTTTACAATAGTTCTGTCTTGATACTGAAGGCCTTAACAAATTGATAGAGGAGGGTTTAAAAAACATATAGAACCGTGTAAAAAAAAGAAGGGGAGCAATTTACCTTAGCATCACTAAATAGGAATTTCATAGCATCTAACTTTGTTTTCTCCGATTGAGCCTCTTCCTTTGGTGTATGACACTAATATTGATTTCAGGTAGTCTGACACCTTGCTCCAAACCGGCAACTGACACAACTTTGGACGATTGCATCGTTCTAAATTTTGTATGCAAAATTGACGAAGCAGAAGAGTAGGAAGGTTCAGTGTTGATGGAGATGATGTACATAGCATGATCAATTGAAGTATTTAAAGAATCAAAGAAGATGGGATATTAAAACCATAGAAAACCAAAAAGGTTGCAGATGTATTTTCAATGTCTTTTTAAATCGTAAAGCCCCCTTAATGTGCATTGTGATCTCAGTATCATATTAATGCTCCTCTTTAGTCTTTACTACTCTCCTGAATTGCCGTGTCTAATTAATAGTCCTAATTTTATTTTATTTTGTTTTACATTAAATATCATGCATCCAATTGCCATCCTACCCCAATTCTTTGAAGATGAATTCCAAATTGTGAGCAAACATAGTGCCATGTAGATGTTAGTGGACTACTCTTCTTTAAAAGAAAGAAGATGGTCTTAACATCTACATCTATAAATAGACTTGATGTCTAAATTAAATGCACCAAACATATCCTCATGTCAATTTTTACATTTAATAGTGGGTTGCCACTTTTTTTAACAACTAATGCAAAATAATTCAATCATTAGTACTACTACCCATAATCCACATATACAAAGATCCCAAGAAAATGGCAACAACTCAAAATAATCAACAGCTCATTTTGAGGTGTAAGACATCAACCACCCAATAGTAGCAAAAATCAACCAACTGCTAGTGACGAACAACAACCAACAACAACCAGCAAGAATCCACAACAACCACGTTGAAAGCCAACAACAACCACAACAACAACAACAAAAAAAACAGTACCAACAAGACTCATCAATTGCCATCCTCCAACAGGACATGATGGTGAAATTAAGAGAATGTGTAGGAGGAAGTGTAACACAAGCTCAACAAGAAACATCAATCAATCAAGTACTACAACCAACAACAAGAACAAAAAAAGAGACTAACCAATATGGAGAAAAGAGAGATAAGTCAAAGAATGGCCATGAGTTACCGAAATGGGAAGATTAAACACGACTACATCAACGAATTAAGTCATAATTTTGGGGTAACATGGCTCACAATTAGCACCATTTGGAAGGATGTTCAAGTACAACTCAAAAATGGAAAATTCATAAATGTTCACCGAAAGTACAAGGGAAGCAAATCATCAAGATTCAATGATTGTGAAAAGGTAAAATCTATTGCCTTAAGTGATAGAATGTGTCTTAAAGATTTAGCCAACGGCTAGGACTTACCTATTACCACAGTTTTGAGACTAGTTAGAAAGGGTAAAATGAGAAGTCACTCTAATGTCATTAGACCATCATTAGCTCAACAAAACAAAGTAGAGGTGATCGTGGGCAGGGTTGGGTTGGGCTGGGCAGGCTTAAAATAAAAAAATAGCCCAAGCACATGGGTTGGGCTGGGTCGGCCCATTTAAATGGGCCTTCTTAAGGAGCCCATACCCGGCCTTAGAGGGCTTTTAATGAGCTTTTGGGCCAAATGTGCTTTTTGGGTCATGTTATTTGCACAGACACATTCTTAGTTTCTTACCAAAAATGCAAATTTGTAATAATACTCGTAACTCATCTATCACTCTCGATACCATACAAATTACTCCGTAATAAAGAGTAGCAAGTACTAACAAGTTATTTGAAAAACTAACAAGTAAAATAACCATTTGACTTCTCTATACCATATTTCAATACATTATAATAATATAATATGAATCTCGGTTGGTCCTTAGAGCCTTAAGCACGGTTCATATCCAACCCAATTTTTAGCACGTGCCTTTAGGGTTGGGCTTTAGGCTTTTTTGGGCTTAAAATCTTAGCTCAAGCCCTCTTAAATATTGGGATGGGTCGGGTTGGACTTATGGGCCTGGACTGTTTGATCACCTCTAAAACAAAGTAGCTAGGTTTCATTGGGTTTTAGGTAAGATAATTGCAAGTTCATTAGGTGAGAACTTAGTTTATTATGTTATGAATGATGTTGTTCAAATAGATGAAAAACTCTTTTACATGACTAGAGGATACAAAAGTACTACTTATTGCCAAATGAACCGCTACCACATAGAACATGTCAATCAAAGAGGTACATTTCAAAATTTATGTCTATGGCGGTCATTGCGAGACCTAGATATAATGAGGATGGTGTTGTTTTATTTAATGGTAAAATTGGTATTTTTCCCTTTATATATGAAGCAAAAGCAATGAGGTCAAACAAGAATAGGGAGAAGGGAACTTTGGAAGTGAAACCTATTGAGAGCATAACCAAGGAAGTTGTCAAAAGATGCCTACTTGAAAAAGTTATGCACGCAATCAAAGTTAAATGACCATTAGATGCAAGTAGGAAGATACACATACAACAAGACAATGCAAAACCACACATTTCACCACAAGACTTGTATTTTATAAGTGTTGCAAAGTCTGGATGGGTTTGATTTGGATCTAATTTGTCAAACCCCAAATATATAATCCAGATTTGAACATCTTAGATATACTCCCTCTGAGTCTAACTTATGTTCCCTTAGGGGCTTTGGGGAAAAAATAAGGGTGTGGAAATGTGTGGTTAAAAAATGAAGGAGAATGAGATAGAAATGAATGGGTGAATATGAGCCACATATTCGTGGCTTAAAAAGGAAAGAGGGAAGAAAGAATGACTCAGCCCAAAAAAGAAAGAGAGAACATCAGTCAGACTCGAAGGGAGTAGGATATTGTAGATCCATTCAAACAATTCGACATAAGAAGTCACCTAAGTCTATACTTCAACATGTGGATGTGGTTGGTAAAGCATATGATGAGGTTGATGATGAGAAATTAAAATTTGTTTGGGTTTCTCTATATGCATGCATGAATGAAATTTTGAGAGTTGGAGGTTGTAATTCATATTCAATTCCACATACTGGAAAAAAAAAAAGTTTAGAAAGGATACAATTGTTTGAAACAAAAGTCATCCTACATGGAATGTTTACAAAGAACATTAAGTGCATTGGAGGGTGGTAATGAAACCCAAAAACCATCACAAGAAGAGCAACAAGCATAAGAAGAACAACAATCACACAATCAGAAGAGGCAGGACAACCACAACTGTCAATCGTTGTTTAGGCAACCATATCAGCCAACAACAGAAGCTTACACAATCATATAAGTAAAGGCGTTATGCAAATTTTTGTAAGTGTGGAAAACATTCAGTACCTAAGTGTTGTTAGATTTTGTAAGTTAGCTTGGAAATATAAGAGGTCACTTATTAATGTGGCTGAAAGTTTATTAATGTCACCAAAGGGATTTTCGTGCCAGATTATCAAGTACTTGTATAGTTAGAATGCAAAGCAACAAAGACATAGTATACATAATCAAACTGAAAATAAAGACACAAGCTTTTTGCCATATGATTGACATCAAACCGTAAATCAAAATGAAAATAAATGTGTGTGCTCCTCTTTAAACGGATTATACCTATGCTTCACTTTTTCGATTTTGGTTATTTAGTAGGTGGACAAGAAGAAACTTCATCCGAAACCGAACTTGTGTCCTTACACTTTCCCATTCATTTACACCACCGCTTATACCATTCCGAGTTAAGAGCCATTATCATCTAAGGCTCTATTATTTTCGGCTGAAACAGGCTGAACTGAATTTAAATGAGAGGAACTTAATTTAACTTAATTTCATTTAATGGGGTTGAATTAAATTGAATTGAACTAAGTAACTTGAATTGACTAAGATTAAGTAAAATTAATGAGACTAGACTTATATTAAATATACTAAATAAGGATGAACATTATTGGTCAGAGTTGAAAACAAGCTGGAAAGAACAGGCCAGGGGCTAACTCCTCTACATCATCATTGAAACCTGTTTTGAGCTCATTTGAATCGTCTTTAAACACATCATCGGAGTCGACATCCTCAATTTTTACCCTTTTCCATCTCTTCTCACCACCACTCTCAACCTTATTTTGAACCCCAACAACCGCAACATCCTTTTTAACGGAACCATAATTAACAAAACTAGCTAAATCTAACCTTTTTTTAGCCTCATCATTATCGTTTTTGTCGGAGGTCGATGCCATTAAACTGAGTTTAAAAGTAAAACAATGGAAAAACAGTAAGATCGAAAGATGGGCGAAGTTTAATTAGATATCATTGTTGGTATATATATGACCAAAATTTGTGAATTTTTTACTTGAATTCATTGAAAATGGCAATAGAAGATTAAAGGTAAGGATTAGATAATTTGGGAGAGGAGAGGGCATGTGTGTGTATCAGAGAGAGAGAGAGAGAGAGAGTGTGTGTGTGTGTGTGTGTGTCTGGCATTTTCATAAATGAATTAGGGACTCCTAGTTGGTGTGGTGTGGGGTGGGGTGGGGTGGGGTGGGGAGGGTGGGAATAAATTGAGCATAGGATTGTCTTTTGATTGGTAAAATGTTGGACTTAATTAAAAATGTATAGAAATGAGTGGAATTGACCTTAATGGAAAATGTATAGAATTGAATGAAATTGAGGGAGTAGGCGATAGCTCTTGTAAGTCTAGTATTTTTCTTTTGAAAGATGGGTAAATTGGTTTTATTTATTCAACAAGGGGAAGAAACAAAAGTAACTAAAATCTTACAAAAAACAGTCAAAAAAATTAACCGTGCAGTCTCGCAAATTAAAAACAAAATGAGGTCAAACTCATGGTTATAGTGTAAAAATCTAATACTTACATGATTTTTTATCTTATGAACCAAGGAACTAGAAGTCCTATCTAAACCCACAAAGTTACGCCTATTTTGTTGCTCCCAGATAGTATAAACCGTAGCAAGAATGCAACATAAACGTCAGTGAACAACCAAGTTCTTATGTTTCATTTGCCTCCAAACGTTTCTGAGCTCAAAGCTAAGGCTCCTCAGCCTCTATGTAATAACCTGACAATTGTGAATGTCTGTCATGACCTCCTGAGAGTACTCACACTCAAAGAATATGTGGGCTTTATTCTCCTCATTTTTCTAACAAAGCACATAGTAGTTAGACATGACAAAGTAAAACCGAACCTGAAAACAATTGAATCGATAACCATTCGAACACCTAATATGACTAACCCAATCTTATATCTGAAACCCAATTCAATACGAATCAAATGGAACTTGAATCGAACTCCCACTTTTAGAAAATATGGAATAGCTGACCGACCTCAGCGACCGTCTTCTGTCGCTAAAAAAGACAGGCGACAGATAACAGTCGCTAAGAGGCAGTTGCCCTAGGTAGTCGCTTAAAAAAGAGGCGGGCGACCGATATCGGTCGCTAAAAAATACGAGCGACCGATATTGGTCGCTAAATGTAGCAACTGATATCAGCTGCTATATGATCAGCTCAGCAACTGATATCGGTCGCTAAATAGGAGAGTTTAGCGACTGATAGCTGTCGCCCTATGAGTTTCCTAATAGACTTGGTGGGACCTTGGGCGACTTAGTTAGCGACCGTTATCAGTCGCTAATATTTTCCTTTAGCGACCATTATCGGTCGCTACTAGGCATGTAATTGGCCGATTTGATTTAATTCTTTTCTGCCCAAAATCCGCACACAAAAAAATGACCCAACAATGACAACACATTCCAAACACATTCCAAACACCATGCCATATCGGCCACATAATGCCAGCTTCACACTTCATCAATTGCCAACCAAGGTTACTAAATGTCGTGAATAAACTAAATTCAGAATCATGTTACAAACTGTTTTGAATCAACATTCAGAAACTACAAGGTTTCTTAAACTACAACTACCGACAGTATCTACTCAACGAACACGAAAACTAGCCGAAGCACCACTACCACTCCCACTAAAGGGGTCTCTAGGGTCTGGGGGTCAGGGCTTGGGGTCGGAGTTGCAGTTCTGCTGCTGAATGCTCCTTAGGCGGGTGAGTTCTTCTAGTATTTGTCTGCTCATCTCAGCATGTTGCCTCATTTGTTCCGACTATTGCTTCACTTGTTCAGCAAGAGTAGCCCGTTCCACCTTTCCTTCTTCAATTCCTGACCTCATCTGAGCCATGGCGAACGGTACATACTCGGTTGAGGTCAAATGCCCCCCTCGAGCATTTGGTGGGGTGAAGTACAAGGTGTGAGTGTTCCCTGTACCGTACACCCCTTCCTTACGGCCTTACGGTACCCTTCCACAACGTCGAACCATATCTGGTTCAGATCTCTACCTTCAGTTTCGTCGGTGGATGTGGCTTCCTGATATGTTTCCTAAAAAAATTGATTTGATGATTAGGTGAGATTTCGTCGACAAATTCACAATATAAAGAGCAATGCAAAGAAGCCTTATGTTAGAAACTCACCCAAATTTCTCTGTCCCTCATCGTAACGAAACCCCTTCGGCCATTGCAATCACCTTGCTCTTCGTTTCAACAAACAACTCCGCAGCATCGGGGAGTTTTCCTGTTTTTTGCTGAATCTGTTAACAGTACATGTAGATTTCATGTTAACAATTATAATGAAAACATAAAATAAAAATCCAAAAAAAATGAAAGGTTTGAAATACTTACGTCCAAAGCTTGCTGGTAGTTGGACTGCGACCCACCGTAGTGCGTAGGCTCCACTTCAGCCTCAAGGTTTCCCCGCCTCTTTTTTTTGGGCTTAGACGGATCTCTTGAGGAAACGTGGGTCGGACCGGGCTTTGTTGAACTCTTCAAGTGCGGCACCTACAATTCATATAAAGAGATCATTAAGCGAAAATATAGCTTTCTATTCAAGTACGGACACTAATTGAGTAATCAAACCTTTAAGTACTTTGTCCTCCTTGTTCTCATTCGCCATCTTAAACACATTGTCCTTGAAACGTGGTTTGGCGACCGCCATGTACCGGTCACATGCAGCCACCTTGAGGCTTGGGTCCCACTAGAATTTAAGCTGCAAAAACGTTTGTTGTTAGCAGATTATTAATCCGTAAACCGTAATAGGTAACTACTAAACCAAAAAAATGACGCACCTTAAAGTTGTTGAACCACATCTCCTGTTGCCACACAGGCACCTGAATGGCTGAGTCCAAATGGTGTAATAACTTGTCAGGTCACTCATGAAACTATCCGTTACAACATTCACGATCGGTCAATGCCAAAACCTACATCATTTACGGAAATGTATAGCACATTAAAAAAAATTGAAAAACTTAACATTTAAAAAACAATAATGAAGTTGCTAATATGATGTCTCATGATGTGTTATTGATACTCAAAATTATGCACCCGTCCTCCAGACTATGCCTGATCACATGAGGCCGTGGTGGACATTGTTGTGGTTGCTCCTCAGCGACCTCCTCGTTCTCGTCCGACTGCTCCTCGTTCTGCTGCTGCTCCCGCTGCGGCCTCCTTCTGCTCCCGCTCCCAGCCCTAAGTCGTCGGCCAACGTCATATCTGTTGTCGAAGATAGAAAGTTAGAAATCAAAACAACTAACAATAATATAATCAACTAATCAAAACAATTAATAACATAATCAACTAATCAAAATAATTAAAAATGATTTAAATATTGAAATAATATAAATTAAAACTATATCCATCTGACAATCATCGTCGCTATCGTTGTCATCTTCCACTTGTCTACTTGAACCAACTACGTCCTCCTCCTCGTAATCATCTTCCTCCTCCTCGTCATAGATCTCAAAATCATCGGTGCCTTCCACTTCGTTGTCCTCCGCCTCCTCAATCATATCCCCAAAACCACCTTCATCGTCTTCTTAATCCTTCTCCACGGCCACCTCATTATCATCCTCACATTCAAAAAAAGTTTCATCAATTGGAGACAATCTTGTACCACTAGAAATAACTTTCTCTTGGAAGAGGTCAGTGTCAATATGCCCCCGTGGCTTAGTTTTAAACACCACCCACCACTGATTTTGATTTCTATCGTTCTTTGTGGTTGGATAAGGAGCAAAATACACTTAGTGTGCTTGATGTGCAAGTATAAATGAATTATACTTAGAGTATTTTTGGTGTGATTAACTTCAACTAGTTTGTACCGTTCATGTACTCTCGTACCATGCACTGAGTTGTCCTTCCATTCGCATTTAAATATCACAGCTCTATACCCACGATCACTTCCAGCATAGCACAACACAAAGATGTCCTCCAGTAGACCGTAGTAGTCGTCACCATCATGTGATGAAACAGTCAAACCGAAATTACATCTAGCCTTACTGCTACCATGGTTAAATGTATGGAAATTGTAACCATTAACCGAATACTGGTTCCAAGTTCTAACCTTCTGCAAAGAACCTAATGCTAGACTCCTAACCAAATTATCTTGGATATTCGAAGCAATTACATGATTCTTAAGCCAACTGGGGAACTGTTCCTCATGCTTATTCCAAACATCATCAGCATTTAAATTTGGATTAACAGCGAGAAATTCAGTTACACACTGCTTCTCATAAGGCTCCAAAACTTTGAAATTTGATAACAAGTAAAGATGAGCACGATTGTATTCCTTTACATCTAACATCCTCCATCCCCCAACTGATGAAGATCCTTCACCTACCTTACTTTGAAAAACGTCTGGTATGTTGGGGTCAATCATCTAAGGTGTTTCTAGGTTAAGATTCTTGGCTTTGGTGTTGACTTCTTTCTCGAAATACAGAGAACAGAAGTTGGTGATCTCCTCTGTTAGATAAGAATTACATACGGAGCCGTCGACCCTGGCCTTGTTACCAATTTTTTTTTCTTCAAATGGTTGAGAAATCTATAACAATCAAGCAATTATATTAATAACCAATTACAATTGTGGACATGACATAGGTCCACCCCGACGCGGCGACGCGCGGGTTTGGGGAGGCGATAGAATTTCCATATGAGATGGATCGAATAGAATTTTAAATCGAAGTAGGAGTCGCCACCGAATTTTATGGTTATTCGGAACCATTCGAACCCACTCTATGTCGTAGTGGGCCATATTTAAAACATGGCTCATTTCCAATGTCAGAGTTTATCGGGTTCGTCCCTTAGCATTTCGATACCGATGCCGACTTGCGCGGTTAATCGTATATTGAATGACTCTCGTTGCCAATGGTTTCGGACATCTGGAAACCACGGTTCTGAGTAAGGGGTGAGGGTACGTGTTGGGAAGCTCATTGAGAACACCCAACCCCGCCCGCACTTAGCGGCCTTTACTAAGATATCGTTTCGGTTTTGTGTACACGCGTTAGTTCGACGATTGAATGATATGCAGAGATTATTTTCCCAAGACATGTGAGGAAAAGTTAATAAATGGGTTGCTAAGTCGTTTAATGCATGTTAAACTAATAACGTCAAAGTTATTTTAGCATGTGAATTCGTTTTAGTCTAATAAAACGAAAGAAATAAATAAATTGCTACAAACACGAGAAAACGAGTTAGTAACGATTGAATAATATAGTAAATAAATATACGAGACCGAGAAAATAAATATTAATCAAAATCTGAAAAATATTGCTAAAACGCTGTTTTGTATAAAAAACGAAGCTCGAAAAATAATAAAAAGAACGAAAAAGGCGCGCGAAGGCAGCCGACCGCGCGACTCGCCCGGGATGCCGGCGGGTCGCGTGGCGACCTGTTTTCGGAAGCGGTTTTTTGGAAATTTTCGATTAAAACGCGTACGAATATTGCATAATTCGTACTCGACTTAATATTCTCGATATTCGTTATATTCGATAGTTGACCACGAAATCAATATCAAATATTTAGAATAGTTTTAGAAAAGATATAAATTTTAGAAATCGTATCGTAGAATAAAAATAAAACGATCAAAAAGACCAAAAAAAAAAAAGGACCGGGTCACAGGCCCGTGCGCGAGCCGCCTGGGCTTGGCGCGACTCGTGTGCGGGTCTGTCCGCTTTTTTTTTTTGTTCGAAAATCGTTAATCTTATAAATCGCGTACAAATATGGATTAATTTATACCCGACTCATATTTTCGATATTCATCGTATTCGATATTCGATTATGAAATCGATATCGAATAGTCGGAAGGATTTTAGAAAAGGTTTTGAAAAAATAGTTTGTTTCGAACAAAAAGTTTAAAAAAAGATTTTGAATGAAAAAATGTAACGATATCGTCGAAAACTTAATATAATTCTTTTTGATACAATATTCGATTATATAGAATCGATATAATATTTTTAAGAATGTTCGATATAAAAATAGTTTTTTTTTAATAATATTGATATTAGAAAAATATATAAAAAAAAAAGACCGACGAAAGACCCGTAATAAAAACGAGTAGAAGAGAAGAGAAGAAGGAGAGACGGGTTTGATTTACACCCTCAACCTACATGCTTTGTTTTCTCGGGATAAGGCTCGTCGGAAAGTGGCTTAGACTTAGGAGCGTCGAGATGATGAAGATGAGTTTAGGGTGTCGGTTTGGGTGGTTGGACGCCGGGTTTTGGCCGGATGATGGTGCGGTTTCGTCGGTACTTCGAGGCTTCGGAAAGGTGTCGGTGATTTGCTAGCTATCGAGGATATGTGTAAACCGTGTCATAAGACTGTTTTTCTCGGTGTGATATGATGTTGTGATGTGATTTTTCGTCCTCCAAAGTGTTGCATGGGAGGTCCTATTTATAGGGAGTTCTCGACCTTGGCTTAGGAGAGTTTGAGTACCGCTTAGGATAGGAAACGTAGGAATTTGAGAGGCATGAGAATTCCGCTTTCTTGGCAAAGAAGAAAGGCTTCTCGGCTGGTTGGGGGTGTGTTGGCCGAGTATTTGGTACTCGGTCAATGTTTGATTCGGTTTCCGGATAGAATTCCTACTTGAGGTCGAATTCTACCTTTAACGGAATTGTTTAATGCTTTAATGAATCTGAAATTTTGTAGGAATTTGGGTAGGAATCAACCATGTGAGTGTCACGGCTGACTCACATGTCTCGGGAATATCTTTGACCGGGTTTTGACTCGGTCGCTAAACGACGGTTTTACCCCTGGTGTCGGATTCGACCCAAATTAGTGTTATTTGACTCGAAACGACCCACTGGGCCTGGATTTGAGGTTGGTTTTGTAAGATTTGTACTCCTTAATAAGTCTAAACCAAATGTCCATGATTACGAGCCCATATCCGAGTCCGTCAAAGCACGTTTACGTCCAATCATCATCGAGTGTTTGGCGGGAACTATTATAGACACCTGACGGTCAACATGTGGGTGTCTACAGAGCCCCCACTCTGACTGAGGCTTGGACAAGGCAAAAGTCAGAGTAGCTACCAGGTCAATCAAGGATTAAAACCTGGCAGACTTCCGATCGGGTCGTTTAGGGTCCATTAGACTTGCGTGAAGGGCTCGCCAGCCATAAGATAGAAATCATACCTGGGTTGATGCTGATAATGTCGTGGGGGCTTGCCTTGGAAGCCATGGGTATACCTGTTTACAGGTATATCTTGTCTTGGAATTGCGCGGGAGCTTGCCTTGGAAGCTATGGGTATATCTGTTTACAGATATAAAATGTCGCCTGGACTTTCCACTGGGGAATTTTTCTTAGAATTTCTCGGGAGTGTTGGGTGTACCTGTATGCTGGCATAATTTGTATGTAACATTTAGGTGAAACACCGACCCATGCTGGGGAAGAAGTGATGATTTTTTTTCGAAAATTTTTGAAAAGAGGAATGCTGAATTTTTTTTGAAAAGCTTGGAAATAAGGATGCTTGGGATGACTTTGATTCCTAATCGGATTCTGACGCGGATTCCTGGAATTCCTTGGTTAGGCCTGTATGCCTAGATGAAGCAGGTGAAGTGGTATTAAGGTCCTATTCCTGTGATGACTAGGAAAAGGGATATTCTCTATTATAAATAGAGGGCTTTGGTTTCTTATTTTTCATATTCCCATCCAAATCTTTTATCTTAAAATCCCTTAGACTTTTAGGATAAATAAAAGAAACTATTCTTGTAATGGGTATCGATCATTTGACCGCGATGCTTCATGCGTGGGCCCAGGATTTTCGAGATGAAGATAAAGTTCAGCTAACTCAAATGAGAATTGTGGCTTTATTCCCACTTCAGCGACTTAAGGTAGATTCGCATTTCCTTGATGCTTGCTTAGCCTTTTGGGATACTACCTACCATGTTTTTGCATTTTCTCGAGGAGAAATGTGTCCCCTTCCTGAAGAAATTGTAGCTATAGGCGGTTGGTGCCCTAATGCTTGTCCGGCCATTCCCCCATTTTATCCTGACCCAAGGAGGAGGTTGAGGGATTTTCTAGGCCTGTCGCACGCTGAGACAGCCCGTATGGTGAAGGGAGATTCAGTTTCCCTATTTGACTTGGCTGACAAATTCATGGACCCGGTTGGTGAAAGAATTACTTCTACCCATAGGCGTAGGGCCTTTGCCTTTTGTATGCTGCATAGATATGCCTTCGAAGGTCAGATGGATGCTGACTCATGCTTAGGTGAGATCAGGCTAATCAGCATAGTTGACCAAATGGAGACAGGTCACAGCCCGGCATGGCTGATAACTGGGGAGATTATTATGGGCCTTGACGCTAGAAGACTCGACCCGGATCGACAATTGACGGGGAGCATCCGTCTTCTGCAGGTATTTAACCGTTTTTTTTCGAATAACTGCCCGATTTCCCGATTTTTGCGGTAATTTTGAATTTTTATGGAATTTTCAATTTTTCCGGATTTTTCGGAATTTTTAATTTTTCCGAATTTTTTTTTTGATTTTCCCGAAATTTTCGAATATTTCCAATTTTTACAAAAAATTTGATTTTTCGATTTTTTCGTTTTTTGATTTTCGAAAGTTTTTGACTTTTCGAAAACTTTTGCAGATCTGGTTATCCGAGCGTCTGTCGATCATAGAGCCCCCGGTGAACATATCCAGATATCGTAGTTATCAAATCGGCTCAAGGTCTCGTCGAATAAGATCAAGTCATCACATAACTCAAAAATATTGGGATGAAGAGCTAACATTCCATGGTGGGCCTTTGATTAGGTGGAACGTCATCTGGTGGTTCCTTTCGAGGCTGACGGGGTTAGCTAGGAGGGACAAGGCCCGTTATCTGGTGATCTTGTCTTTGGACTGGACTGTCCATATCTATCCAGACCGTATTCTGAGACAGTTCGGTTCGTTTCAGCAGATCCCTGAGACTGAGGCAATTATTAGCGTTTCGATCCAATTGACGGACGCTATGTGTGACACGTGGCTACAGCGGTGGTTTACCCGTGTCATATGGACTATACCTCGTCCTTGTCAGACCACTTGAGTTTCTGAATCCTACCGAAAATGGACTTCTGAGGAATCCCAGGAGACCCGTAAAACTTTGAAGACTGAAGAAGCTCTTGACTTGGCCCGCCGAGAATCGGCCAAAGACAACAGGCGGTTCTTCGAAGAGACTCCAACTACCTTTGCTGAGCCGGGGTCGGGTTCTAAGTCAAAAACTAAGACTCAGGCTAATGAGACCGGTGCTAGTGACTTGGAGAGAAGCCTTGGACCGAGAATAGCGGTCCGAGACAGGCTGGGCCCGCGTGATAACGAGGTGACCGGGGAGTCAAGTTTGAAGAAACGAGCCCGGGTTAAAGAGGTTCCCTTGGTGATTAGGGACCGTTCACCTCCACCTCGACGCCGGTGGATGGAAAAGGAGGCTAAGGGCAAAGGAAAGGGAAAAATGCCCTAGTTTTTTATTATTTAAGTATTAGTATTATTTATTTTGTGCTGATTTTTTGATTTTTTTTTTGAAACAAGTAAGAAAAGGTTTATTAAAGAACCGTTCCTGTTTTCTTTTCTCGATTGCAGTGGTTGTGCCCTTTTGAGGGGCTGCCTACGTATCCATAATAAATGGAATCAAACCAAACGTAGTTCAGACTGAATTAATTTGCAATTTTGAAACACATCGAGACTATTGGTTCAAGATGTTTGTAACAGTAGAATAAATAATTCTAGCTTTTGACTTGTCTTTAAAAGTTTGAAAAAAGATGTTTTTAATAAACTTTTGCAAATGACATTGAGAGAGGTGGGTTAAGGGTAGTAGCACTTCAGCTGGTCCAGGTTAGTTGGGTTGACAAACTCGTTCCCGTCCAGATCCGTTAGCATTACCGCTCCACCTGATAGAATCTTGTTTACCAGATATGGCCCAGCCCAATTAGGTTTGAATTTTCCTCTTGGGTCTACTGGTAATAAAGCTCGAACAGACTTGAGAACCAAATCTCCTTCTTTGATGTTTCTGGGCCTCACCCTTTTGTTGAAAGCTCGTTGGATTCTCTTCTGATAGACTTGAATATTATTGAGGGCACGAGATCTTCGTTCGTCTAAAAGGACTAGCGAGTCATATCGTGCTCGAACCCAATCAGCTTCAGGTACTTGACTTTCGAGTAGGATTCTGAGTGATGGCACTTCTAACTCAACGGGTTGGACAGCTTCGATGCCGTATGTAAGGTAATACGGTGTTGCGCCGGTCGCAGTACGAATCGAGGTCCGATATCCCCAAAGTGCAAATGGTATTTTGTCGGGCCAGTCTCGGTAATTATCAGCCATCTTTTTTAGTATGGTGACAATTGTTTTATTAGCCGCTTCTACCGCTCCATTGGTTTGGGGTCGGTAAGGTGAAGACGTATGCCTTTGAATTTTGTACTTGGTCAGCAAGGCTGCTGTTTCTGCTTGAAAATGGGTCCCGTGGTCACTAATGAACTTATGAGGGATCCCATACCGGCATATTATCTTATTTTGAATGAATTTGGCAACATGGCTGGCGTTGAGAATGCGATAGGACTCAGCTTCTACCCATTTGGTGAAGTAATCGATAGCTACCAAAATGAAGCAGTGTCCTCCGGTTCCCGAGGGGTTTATCTTTCCAATTATGTCGATTCCCCATGTTGAAAATGGCCATGGTGATGTCATGGTGTACAGCAGGGATGGTGGCATATGCTGCACATTGGCAAAAATTTGACAATTATGGCAATGTCTAACATATTGTTGACAGTCGGTTTCCATGCTATTCCAGTAGTATCCGAGCATCATGATTTTCCGGACCAACATCTGGGCATTCATGTGTGGGCTGCATTCGCCATCATGTACCTCAGCCATAACTTTTTCAGCGTTGGTTTTATCAACACATCGAAGGAGAGCCCCCTGTGCTGTTTTTTTGTAAAGTTGCCCATCGTCGGTGCGGATGAACTGGGTTGCCAGTCTTCGCAGGCCCTTTTTGGCTCGGTTGTCAGCTCCGGGTGGATATTCCCCGGTTGGTAGGTATGTCAATACAGCTTGATACCACGGCTCGGGATCAGGTATCTCGATTTCTTCGATGTCGTGAATATATGCTGGCTGAGACCGTCTTTCGACACAGATTGGCATACTGGTCATATGATCGGGAATATTTAGCAAAGATGCCAGTTTTGAGAGTGCATCTGCGAATTGATTTTCTTCCCGAGGTAGGTATATATATTCTACCTTGAAGAATTGTTTATCGAGATCCCTTACTCGTGCCTGGTAGGTCATGAGATTAGCATTTCGAGTTTTCCATTTTTGGAGTGCTTGATTAATGACCAGAGATTAATCCCCGTGTACTCGGAGGTTTGTGACCCGTAAGTCGGCGGCGGCTTGTAGCCCATGGATACATGCTTCATACTCAGCGGCGTTGTTGGTGACGTCGAAGTCCAATTTGATGGATACGGGAGTATGCTCTCCTCTTGGTGAGATCAGGAGAATCCCGACTCCAAATCCTCGGAAATTGGATGCTCCGTCAAAGTATAAGTCCCACGCTTCGGTGTCAGTGTGGAAAATGTCTTCATCCGGGAAGGACCAAGTGTCGGTGTGTCCTTCTTCGGTTATGGGACTGTCAGCGAGAAATTCGGCTACTACTCGTCCTTTGATGGCTTTCAATGGTACGAATTTTAGGTCGAATTCTGCCAACATCAGGGTCCATCTTGATATCCTGCCGTTGAGGATGGGCTTTTCGAAAAGGTACTTGATTGGATCCATTCTGGACAACACTTGTACCTCGTAACTGAGCATGTAATGTCGGAGCTTTTTAGTGGCCCAGACCAAAGCTAAACACGTCTTTTCGAGCATGGTGTATTTACACTCGTACTCTAACAATTTCTTGCTGATGTAGTATATGGCTCGTTCTTCGGAATTGACCGTTTGAGCTAGCATAGCCCCCATGGCTGTCTCTGTCGTGGTTAGGTATAGTGACAAAGGCAAACCGTGCTGAGGTGGCATTAGGACCGGTGGTGAGGCCAAAATTTCCTTGATTCTATCGAAGGCTGCTTGACATTTGTCGTCCCATAGTAACCGTTCTCCTATTTTAAGCTTCTTAAAGATCGGTTCACACACCATGGTCAGCTTTAATGAACCTGCTAATGTATTGAACTTTTCCGAGAAACCCTCTTATCTCCTTTTTGGTTTTAGGGGGCTGCATCTCGATGATGGCCTTCATTTTGGCTGGATCGACTTCGATACCACGTTGGCTAACGATATGACCCAGTAATTTGCCAGATGTTACCCCGAAACTGCATTTATGAGGGTTTAGCCTCATGTTGTATTTGCGTAATCGGGTGAAGAATTTTCTCAGGGCGGTGATGTGACCGTCCCTGTCTTTGGATTTGACGATCATGTCGTCCACGTAGACTTCCACTTCCTTATGCATCATGTCATGTAATAAAGTTGTGGCGGTTCGTTGGTAGGTGGCCCCGGCATTGATGAGACCAAATAGCATGACAGTATAGCAATAAGTACCCCAAGGTGTAATGAAGGTGGTCTTATCCATATCATCCTCTGCCATTTTTATCTAGTTATACCCTGCATACCCGTCCATGAATGATAGAAGGGCATGATCTGCTGTGTTATCCACCAGTATATCGATGTGTGGTAATGGGAAATTGTCTTTCGGGCTCGCCTTGTTAAGATCCCGAAAGTCTACACAGACACGAACCTTACCATCCTTTTTAGGGACTGGTACTATGTTTGCAACCTAATCTGGATACTCGGAGACTCGTATGAACCCAGCCTTGAATTGTTTATCGACTTCCTCCTTGACTTTGAGGGACCATTCGGGCCTCATGCGTCGGAGTTTTTGTTTAACCGGCTTGAACCCTTCCTTAAACGGTATATGGTGCTCGGCTATTTCGCGATCAATCCCCGGCATGTCTTTGTAGGACCATGCGAAGACGTCTTTGAATTGTTCAAGGAGAACTATGAATTGCTGTTTCTCCTCGGGATCTAAGGATAGTCCTATCTTAAGCATCTGAGGTTCTAGGGTTGTTCCCACGTTGATGGATTCGGTTTCTTCGATTACCGGATTGCAGGATTCCCTTTGCTCTAGTTGCTCGATCAGATGTGGAGGTAAGGATACCTGTTCGTCGGGTTTCTCAATGTCATTGCACATAAAATTTTTGAAATTGAGAAAGTTTTGAAAATGAGACAAGTCGTAAGCAGAACGGTTGTTATTATTGATCATAAATTGGGAAAAGAGCTCGAAAAGAGCTGTCATCTGATCGCTAGTCAGTGGCGGGATAGGCAGGGTGCCCGGGACAGACCCCGAGGCACCAGGAATGGCTAAAGGGAGAGGGGGAGTTACAGGACTGACCCTAGCACCGGACTCACTATACTCAATCTTAGACTCTGACTCGGACTCCGACTCAGACTCAGACTCAGATTCTGGCATCTCTCCTTCCCCTGTGATCAGCTTGTAAGTCCTTCCTTGGCTGTCAGTCCATTTGACAGTTTTCCTCCAAGCTCTGGTCCCGGACCCGACTTATGAGATTAGCTTAGACGGATCAAAGGTGCGACTGCGGAGAATGAGGCTGACTAGCTCTTCCTTCGGTGTTGGGACCGCGAGTTCCTCTCCAAAAAGTAGCCCTAGTGCGGGCTCGGCATTCTTAGCATCTTCGGATTGGATGAGAGCGAAGATGTCGTCCGGTATGTAGTTGCAGTCCTGGGCCAAGTGGGTCCCAGGGCGTGTGGTGGCAGGCCGATATAGGCCAGTTTGGATAGTCTCGAACACTGGAGTGACAAAGATAACCTTACCGGTTTCAGTTTGGCCCATGTTTTCCGGGGTTAGGGTGTAGCCCAAGGCTGTTTGGGTCCTCCCATTGTCCAGAACTTCGAGAATTTTTCCTGCAGGGAGATCGGGCCTTTATGTAACCCCAGGTAGAAAGCCCAGATTCTGCAACATCCGGTCATGGTGGACCGTGAAGTAAGGATGGAAGAGCTGGTCTTCTTCGATGGCCCCTACGAAGTCGAACCCCCAGAGATCGGTGCGGCCTGAGGTGTTGCAGTTAGCCACACTCATAGGTGTGGCTTCTAGAGTGATGACGGTGTCATGCAAAGGTAGCTTGATTTTCTGATGCAAAGTGGAGGATACAGCCCTGGTTGCATGGATCCAGGGTCTTCCTAAAAGACGGTTGAAGGAAGAAGTCACGTTGATTACTTGAAACTCCAGCTCTTTCTCTATCGGCCCCGTTATGATAGTGAGTTTTGTGGCTCCAGCGACTGACTTTGGGCTTCCGTCAAAAGCCTGGATGGTTTGAGCCGTAGGAATGTAGTCGGCCTCGGTAATGCCGAGGGCTTTGGCGGTCCTCAAGGGAAGGACATTGACTGCTGACCTGTCGTCAATTAGGGTCATGGGCAGGTACTTTCCACGGCAGATAACCGTGATGTAGAGGGCCATGTTGTGGGCTGGCCCGAATGGTGGTAGATCAGCATTGGAGAAGGTGATTAGTGGGCCTTCCTCTATGGATCTCCCCTTTAGGTGGGGTAGGACCGTGGCTACCATTTCAGCAGGAGTAGCCATAGAGTCGATTTTGACTTGATCGAGGGCCTTAGTGAGTGCCTCTCGATGTTCCTGAGAGCTAACTAGGAGTTGCCATATAGAGAGGTCAACTCGAGTCTTGCCCAGCTGTTTTACAAGAGCCTTTTCAGGAGTTGGCTCTTCTGGGGCGGGCTCCACCTTAAGTGGTTCGGCAATGATGAGGGCTTGACTAGTGGCTAAGGCCTTGGACTTAACCTTCTGAATCTCCTCGGGCGTGATGGGGACAGCTTCCCCTTTGGTGAGGTAGACGTCGTCTTCGTCGTCGCACCAAATTCCGTTTATTTGCGGGATAAATGGAGAAATGAGGTGTGAGCAGTCCATTACTTCTCCGGAAAAGATGGCGTGAGTGGCCAACGGGTTATCTTTGTTGTTGGGTTTACCGCCGGGCAAAGGGATCTTCCCGCTCTCAATGAGATCTTGGATAAGGTGTTTTAGCTTCCAACATTTCTCGGTATCGTGCCCCTTACCGCGGTGATAGTGACAGTAGGCCTGGAGGTTGTAGGCCTTGGAGCGTCGCTCGACCGGGAGATCAGGTGTTGGGCCTATAGGGGTGATCAGGCCTTTTGGATGATAGCCTCTGCAGGGCATTCTCATAGGTGGTGCCTATGTCGGTGAATACCAAGGTTGTGGTAGTCCTCTGGGACGAGGTATCAAGTGCGTTTACCTCGTCAAAGATGCTACAAGTGGCAGCAGTAGTCGTGGGCTTGCTTGTTGATGAGCTGGCCCCTTGGTATCCCTTGGTGGAGGCCTTAGTGAGGCTTTCCAACCGCAGATCATCCTCGATTCTCGTTCCCATTTCGGTTAGGACCGCGAAGCTAGGTATGATGGCGTACCGGAGATGGACCCGGTAAGCTGGAAGGAGGTTCTTGACGAAGGCTTCAACCAGCACTTTTTCATTGGGCTTATCGACCAGTTTGACGCTTTCAGCCCTCCAGCGTTGAAGGTACTTTGTGAATCCTTCCTTAGGTTCCTGGGCCATTACTTCCAGGGTGCGCATAGTGGTCTGGATTTCCGTGTTGTCGGCGTAGTTCCGAGCGAATTCCGTTGCCACGTCATCCCAAGTTTTGTATTTCTTGGAATCGAGACGGTAGTACCAGGCTCTTGGGTGCTTCTCGAGAGAAGAAGCGAACAGGTGCTTGAACATGTTGGACTTAACCCCCTTAAGGGCCATGAACTCCTTGAAAGCCCGGATATGGTGGACCGGGTCTTCAGTACCCTCGTACATTGGCAGACCCGTCAGATTGAGATTGGCGGGTAGTTCATCGGTCAGTGGGGTGTAGGTCCGAGCATTCTCCGTATGGATGAAGCTTTGGGTTGTCAGATGGACCTGTTCTTGCAGTTTGTGGACTGCGCTGGCCAATTCAGCTAAAGGCCCAATAGTATCGACACTGCCGCTAGGAGTTCCTTGCTTCACGGCACTTACCCGGGTTAGGATGGCGATCTGCTCCCCTCTCATCGAGGTGATCATGTTTTCAAGCTTGGTCAATGAGGCCTTCATGTCATCGATGGCTTGTTGCGTCATGGATCGGGTGTGGGGTGGCCTGTCTGTAAGGGCACCGCGTAATCAGTAACTAGAAAAAGACTGAAAATCGACTTCTAGACGGATGACGCGTGAATGGTGGGCCTTCCGTAGGATTCGGCAAAGTGGGCCTAGTCCTGTTCGAAGGAAGGTCTATGTGAGAATTCCCCAGACTTTGGACTCGAGTGTGTAAACGGGCTTCCCCTCGTAGGAGTCTGTCCTACGAAGGTGGGCCGTGCCTTGACAAGTAAGGCGGATTGGGATGGGGTGGAAACTCGTGATGTAAGATCGACGGAGTTTCAACGCTATAGATTCTAACAACTTATGACAAGACCCGACACTGCTAAATACGGGAAGTCCTAAGAAGAAGAAAGTTTTGAAAAGGGAATTTGGTTTTGAAAACCGAGCAAGGTCGGATTGGAAGGCCCGATTTTTTTGAAAAATCGAAAAAAAAGGTTACCGGGCCGAGATTTGAATTTTTTTTGAAAAGGTTTGGACAGCATACCGGCTAAAAATAGGCTATTTTGAGTCAAAATCATATGTCCTAAATTTGGTAGCTTTCCGGGTTTTGAAAAATAGATGGGTTTGAAAAGATGCGAGTTTTTGAAAATGACGGTTTTTGAAAAAGACCAAAGAAGATCAAGTAGCATGTAGTCACGGAAACAGTATAACGACGCCATGTATGCTCTTAGTCTAAGTCTCGGTCGGTCAAATAGGGTCTATACCAACAACGATCGCATTCTCGCAAATCAGGACGGACCTCCTAAGCCGAGTTGGTCTTAGAATCTGCCGTAAAACCCATGCGAGTTCCGCCATCAAAGTCTTTAGTACATCCAAGTAGAAATGCACCGTGGTATAGTGGGACGTCGGTCACAAGTAACCGGCCCGGGATAGAGCGGGGTTATCCATGAACCATTGAACTAAAACGTGTACATTACTAATCGAACGATTTCTTTTCGAGTCTCACCCTGAGGATGCCGATGGTAAGTGACACATCAGTTAATCCCCAGTGGAGTCGCCAAATTGTGGACATGACATAGGTCCACCCCGACGCGGCGACGCGCGGGTTTGGGGAGGCGATAGAATTTCCATATGAGATGGATCGAATAGAATTTTAAATCGAAGTAGGAGTCGCCACCGAATTTTATGGTTATTCGGAACATTCGAACCCACTCTATGTCGTAGTGGGCCATATTTAAAACATGGCCCATTTCCGATGTAAGAGTTTATCGGGTTCGTCCCTTAGCATTTCGATACCGATGCCGACTTGGGCGGTTAATCGTATATTGAATGACTCTCGTTGCCAATGGTTTCGGACATCCGGAAACCACGGTTCTGAGTAAGGGGTGAGGGTACGTGTTAGGAAGCTCATTGAGAACACCCAATCCTGCCCCCACTTAGCGGCCTTTGCTAAGATATCGTTCGGTTTTGTGTACACGCGTTAGTTCGACGATTGAATGATATGCAGAGATTATTTTCCTAAGACATGTGAGGAAAAATAAATAAATGGGTTGCTAAGTCATTTAATAATGCATGTTAAACTAATAACGTCAAAGTTATTTTAGCATGTGAATTCGTTTTAGTCTAATAAAACGAAAGAAATAAATAAATTGCTACAAACACGAGAAAACGAGTTAGTAACGATTGAATAATATAGTAAATAAATATACGAGACCGAGAAAATAAATATTAATCGAAATCTGAAAAATATTGCTAAAACGCTGTTTTGTATAAAAAAACGAAGCTCGAAAAATAATAAAAAGAACGAAAAAGGCGCGCGAAGGCAGCCGGCCGCGCGACTCGCCCGGGATGCCGGCGGGTCGCGTGGCGGCCTGTTTTCGGAAGCGGTTTTTTGGAAATTTTTGATTAAATCGCGTACGAATATTGCATAATTCGTACTCGACTTAATATTCTCGATATTCGTTATATTCGATAGTTGACCACGAAATCAATATCAAATATTTAGAATAGTATTAGAAAAGATATAAATTTTAGAAATCGTATCGTAGAATAAAAATAAAACGATCGAAAAGACCAAAAAAAAAAAAAAGGACCGGGTCACAGGCCCGTGCGCGAGCCGCCTGGGCTTGGCGCGACTCGCGTGCGGGTCTGTCCGCTTTTTGTTTTTTGTTCGAAAATCGTTAATCTTATAAATCGCGTACAAATATGGATTAATTTATACCCGACTCATATTTTCGATATTCGTCGTATTCGATATTCGATTATGAAATCGATATCGAATAGTCGGAAGGATTTTAGAAAAGGTTTTGAAAAAATAGTTTGTTTCAAACAAAAAGTTTAAAAAAAGATTTTGAATGAAAAAAATGTAACGATATCGTCGAAAACTTAATATAATTCTTTTTGATACAATATTCGATTATATAGAATCGATATCATATTTTTAAGAATGTTCGATATAAAAATAGTTTTTTTTAATAATATCGATATTAGAAAAATATATAAAAAAAAGACCGACGAAAGACCCGTAATAAAAACGAGAAGAAGAGAAGAGAAGAAGGAGAGACGGGTTTGATTTACACCCTCAACCTACATGCTTTGTTTTCTCGGGATAAGGCTCGTCGGAAAGTGGCTTAGACTTAGGAGCGTCGAGATGATGAGGATGAGTTTAGGGTGTCGGTTTGGGTGGTTGGACGCCGGGTTTTGGCCGGATGATGGTGCGGTTTCGTCGGTACTTCGAGGCTTCGGAAAGGTGTCGGTGATTTGCTAGCTATCGAGGATATGTGTAAACCGTGTCATAAGACTGTTTTTCTCGGTGTGATATGATGTTGTGATGTGATTTTTCGTCCTCCAAAGTGTTGTATGGGAGGTCCTATTTATAGGGAGTTCCCGACCTTGGCTTAGGAGAGTTTGAGTACCGCTTAGGATAGGAAACGTAGGAATTTGAGAGGCATGAGAATTCCGCTTTCTTGGCAAAGAAGAAAGGCTTCTCGGCTGGTTGGGGGTGTGTTGGCCGAGTATTTGGTACTCGGTCAATGTCTGATTCGGTTTCCGGATAGAATTCCTACTTGAGGTCGAATTCTACCTTTAACGGAATTGTTTAATGCTTTAATGAATCTGAAATTTTGTAGGAATTTGGGTAGGAATCAACCGTGTGAGTGTCACGGCTGACCCACATGTCTCGGGAATATCTTTGACCGGGTTTTGACTCGGTCGCTAAACGACGGTTTTACCCCTGGTGTCGGATTCGACCCAAATTAGTGTTATTTGACTCGAAACGACCCACTCGGCCTGGATTTGAGGTTGGTTTTGTAAGATTTGTACTCCTTAATAAGTCTAAACCAAATGTCCATGATTACGAGCCCATATCCGAGACCGTCAAAGCACGTTTACGTCCAATCATCATCGGGTGTTTGGCGGGAACTATTATAGACACCTGACGGTCAAAATGTGGGTGTCTACAACAATATTTAATGTTAGTGTTTCATTAGGTATTTTAAAGTACTCACCTCTCAAACAGGTACATCCATCTATATTCGACCAGTCCTCCAACTTTAGCTTCGTAGGGCAAGTGGACCGGTAGATTCTCCATTGAGTTAAAGGAGGGTGGGAAGATCATCCCAAGTTTACACAAAGGAATTTGATCCTACAAACGAGTCATGTCGTCAATTGTAACGGTCGACGAACATAAATCTTGAAAAAACTGAGATATCTCTGTAATAGGATTCCAAACCCCTTGTGGCAGGAGTTGCTTCAGCGACACAGGTAGTAACTGCTCCATGAAAACGTGACAATCATGACTCTTTAAACCTTACAACTTCAGGTTCTTAATGTCAACACACCGACTGAAATTGGAGGCGTACCCATCAGGGAACTTCAATTTCCCTAACCACTCTAACACGACCTTTCTCTGAGCCTTATCAAGGCTTAACAAGGCCCTAGGCTAGGACCCATCCCGCTTGATATACAATTTCGGACGGTCACAGATTTTCTTCAAATCTTTTCGAAAGTCTGCGGTGTCACATGTCTTACCGTCTACATCCATGACGGTGCGAATTAATTGCTCAAAGAAGTTCTTCTCAATATGCATCACATCCAAATTATGTCGGAGTAATAGTAGTCTAATATGGATTCTTGTTCTCAATGTGGTAATTCAAAGATGTTTGTTTTCCTTTGAGACGAAGAAAGACAGTGTATACAAGAGACTAGTGGGAGTGCATTTATCGTTATGATTTGGTATGTAAGGGACATACTTCTCTAACTAAACGATATTTGGTTGCTTTAGTCTATTAGACTTGGTAAGAAAGTTGTTTATTATGTGCTCGTGTGACGAGTAGATACTAATTTGGTGAGTGTCAGTAGAATGCTATCTAAGAATGGTTCCTTTGCGCTTAAGAAGCGAAAAGGGGAATTATCTAAGGGATGCACATGACGTGATAAGCGAATTGTTGTAAGAAAGTCACAACGATTCATATTTCCAAATGGAAAAAGATGACATGAGATTGTAATCTCAGTATATTTTGTTTTGGATGAAAGTTGTGTATTGGAACGGTTCCAACTGACAACTTGGTGACTAATATTATAACTAAAGTTAGTGTTCTATTTCTTTTGAAGCAAATAGACGTTTGTTTAAGAATCAAGCACACACTCAACTTTAAAGTTTATGAAGCAATTGTTGTTTATGAAACTAACAGTTTGCCTTAATTCAGAGAAGGTAGATTGGTCATATGCTTGTAAATAACCGATACAAATGTTGTATGTCCTTAAACCTCCTCTACATAAAGATCATATTGGTTATGATCGGTAAAAGACGCATGGGCGAGTGGTCTTAGTACTTTTAGAGGTGTTTTGTTTAGTGGAAGTTATTTCGATAATTGATATATGTATGACATATTGTCATTTGGTTAATGTAACCGAGTTTTGTCCCTAAATAATTTACATTGATGAAATAGATCACTAAGTACGTGACTTAGTCTTGGAACTCTATTTAGATGATGTAATTATTTTGTCTCTAGTCAGGGTATTGTGTTGGGACATTTGAATACCCTTAAATGACTAGTGTGTGAGTTAGTTGATGACTAAGTTCCTTGAGTCATAGGTATTGAGATACTAAGCCAGGCACACGAGTGTATGTTAAGAATATGCATTAGACAGACCCGTCGAAAAGGATTTTACTAAGATTTCGCTTAGTGTCAGTAAAGTTCTTTGCAAGTTATGAACTTGTACAGACTTTAGACCTGAGTCTTTGACTATTGTGTACATGTGATGTGTATGCTTTGATACTATTCCTCGTCAGCTGCGAAAGGGGACTATGGATGGTTATTGGGCATGCACGGACCATGTGATAGGATGTGGTTAGACAAGAGGGGATTTGCTCTTTCTTTATTGAAGGAAATTTATTGTTTCTTGGCCACTCAAAGAGTGTGACTTGTGCAATTGCGTGGCCGCGCTTAGATAGGATGATTGTCATCTATCTTCTCTTTTAACAAGTCAACTCAAAGATTCAAGTAAAAGATTGAGACATGCGAGGATGACACTTCTTCTTACCTCATTCTCAATTGGAGACAATAATAGCAAAGAGACTTAACGCCGTTCTTGAGAGGACATGTACAAGTGGGAGACTGAAGGAGTTATGTCCACTGTCCTACGGATTAACCCGCTTAAGTCTATGTATCCGATATGCCTTGCTAGAGGTTGATGTCGGATTGACATGTAAATGAGTTGCGTGTCTGGTAGTCTTAAGTGGGCCCATTGGGTCACACAAAATGTGTACGGGATATTATTAATATATAAAGATATATTAAATATATCGGGTCAGTAGTAATACGGACCCAGCTGCGTTGTCGGGTTATGGTAATTAGAGTTATACTAATAATCTAATTATGATAATTAGAGTTATAGTAATAACCTAATTCTAGTTAATCATCTCCTATATAAGGAGGTTCATATGATAAATTATGATATGGAATAAAGAGTATTGACTCATAATATATATTCGTCTTATAAAGAGTTATAAGAGAGATATAGAGAGAAGTTGTGAGACAGTCTCACGTACCTGTATACTAGCATATACGTAGCAGTTCCGTACCCGTGTGGATACCAAACGAGGCATCACGTTTGGGGTGTTTTATTCTGTCTGTGGGAATTATTTATTCTGTCCGTGGAGATTATTTATTCTGTCCGTGGAGATTATATATATTTCTGCGTTTATTATACTTCTTATTAATACGTTGTTCCGCTACAAATAAGGTATAATTGTTATCCCTCTACTTTTGTCTTTTCGGTTAATACTCGTAACAGCTCCTTGGGTTTGAAGGTTGTAACCCTAATTTTTTTTTTTTGGTAAAATGTGAGTAGTTCATTCATCCAAAAATTAAGCAATTACAACACTTATTTTGTACAACAATATAGGGACAAAGAAATATATAGATTAACTAGGGATAGCTAACAATTGTACCCTATACTCCTAAAATACATAATATCCATGGACGTGAAATTATCATTTACATTAAGTTTAATCCTACCCCTAACAACAATAGCAACCTATTTGGCTAATAGATTAGGGTGGATTACCATCTCTTCAATGTAAGCTTTGTTCCTCTGCGCCCAAATGCAGTAATAGCAAGCAACTATCAAAGCGACATGGAGCTTCCAGTACAACAATTTGGGGCTGAGGGACAAGATGTACTACAAGTTAAGCCTGCAGCCTGTGTGCGAGAGGATCACTTGCATAAACCTGATGCTGTAAGGGCAATCAAAGATTTAATGGTGGATAATTTCCATATTACTTTGGCATAGGCAGCAGAGATTGTCAGTGGTGCGGCCTAATCTGTGCAATTTTTCCCTAACATTCACTCCATCATTCATGATGAGCCAGTTGATATGCCGGATTAGCCGCAGAATCGGTCCATAGTAACGAAGTTCTGTCGGAGTAGCCGCGGGGAGGGTCAACGGTAACAGAGCTTTGCCAAAATCACTAGGAGGATCCACCTTTGAAGCCGAGTCATAACTAGGTTGTCATCTAAACAAAACTTTCCATATTCGTACTTTACTTTATTATGCACTACGACAACACTAGATGTGGACACTAGGTCCACAACATCTACTAAAATACGTAACGTCTCAACTTCAACCACATATACTAAAATACACTAAATAGACCCGAGTAATTCCGAGATCCGTTCTCAACTATCTATGCATCGTGTCCCGTTTAGTGTAAACTCCGAGGGTGCAACTCCTCACAATGTGATTTACTTACATTCGCATTTACAGTTTTTCGTATGATTTATTGCTTTTACGACCTTATAATTGAATGCTAAATCACCTAACACGGAATTCAAAAAGTAAAACAACTAAAATTGAACAAAGTGATGGTCGGGTTCCGTATTAGTCCGGGTGCTGACCTTATTATGTTCGACGCATCTCTATTAATACCGAACTGATGCATCTTAATTAGAATACCAGGTAAGGTATATCACGAGAAAGACTAATATGCGTATTATCGCTTTAAAACTAACTTGCTAATACCTATAATATTGGTACTCTCTACTCTCCTACGTGCATCTTTTCATGGCCTGCCTGTCACGTGAAATCGCATGCAAAGAATGTAAATACAACTACTTTGACGACAATAGTTACTTGTCCTTAAACAAGCGACGTAGCAAAGGGTATAGGGTGAAAACAACGGATGTTACAGTACTTCCGCCACGACAAAAGAACTAGGTTATCAACCCACCGATTGATTAGTAGAGGCCGCTAAAGTGCGGGCGGGATTGGGTGTTGACATCTATCGAATGTTGGCTTCCCAATACGTACCCTCACCCCTTACTCAGAATCGACGGTTTTCGGATGTCCGAAACCATTGGCGATTAGAGTCATTTCTGGCATGGAGTGCTTAAGGGTACAAGTCTTTATCTTTAGGTCCCGTGCCCCTCAACTTTAAGCCGGCTAGGGATCGAAGTTGACTTGAACGGTTTCCGAGTCCCCATAATTGACTCGCTGGCGACTCCACAAATCGGCAACGAATTCAGTTCACTAAAAAGGTCGCCTTACCAAACGAATCGGCCTTTAAACATTTAAAACCACGGCTCGATCGATTCCAAACAGAAACACGGGTGCCCGCACCCGTTTAGTACAAGTCCGGATCGTCATCCGAATCGAGGTCCGAAACATCGCCCCGTACGCGAGATCGGACCGGCCCCCGACAGGGAGGGGCCCGCGTGGGTGGCCGCCGCCACACGTTGAAAAACCGGGTTGGTCCCGCGCGGGCGCCCGCGGGGCGCCGGGTGGTGCAGACGGATGTCCACAGGTTGGCGACTCTGCTAGGTTTTCGAAAACAAGTTTCTAGTAGTGGTGTAACTTGAACGAGGTCGGTGAAGCTTATTTCCTAGTTCCTAGTTGTGGTAACTATAGGTTTTGGCCCTAAAAAGCCCACCCTAACCGATATCAGGACCAATCGAACTCTTCGCGGTAAGATCCTTAGGGACTTGCGGAGGGATCCTCGATTGACGCTCCGGCCGCCTAACGCGTATCCCGCGGGAATAATAAGCCGATAGTTCCGAACGGATGGTATGACACTCGTCTCCCTAGATGATTTGTCAATACCTAAGTAAAAACTATTTGTGGGTGGTAGGCTACCCTAACCTACCTGTGTCTGCATCCTGCATGAGTGTATGCATTCCTAGTTTTATTTAGCCTGTTTGGAACAACCCAAATAAAACACTAAAAATCTTGATTCAACCACGCCAACATATTCAACCGCACCCAATTCCGTTTTCGAAAAATACCTCATCTTTTCAAAACGACCTTTTAAACGCCGATACTCCGGTCGAATAGTGATTTTCTAAAAAAGGAGAAAACGTTTTTGATTCCGTCATCATGGCAAATTTTACATTCACCACTTTCAAAAAAAAAATATATATTTTTATCGCCATCACGTGGCTAAAGTAAAACCCGTCAACAACGATACCGTTAATATCACCAAGATTCCCAATTAATGGGATCAAGGTACCTCGAACGGTTACATTTTATTTTCAAAAAAAAATGTTTTTGCACAAACCATTAACACAACCGAAGCTTCAATTAACGAAGTCAAGGAACCCAAAACGGTTACACCCCCTCAAACCACCTTTCACAACACATCACTCCCCACCGTCGAATGCTAGTTAATACGACCGACGAACGTGGGTCACTCGCTTTAACAGTTTTCTAAAAACACTATTCATTACCTAAATCCCCTAATAAAGATTTAGTCACACATTTAAAACACCATCATTAGACTTCACGCTCTACCACGAGCACCACATACACCACGACCATTGAACTAGCTAATTGATAGTAGTTTCGATAAAAGCACCACGTCATCATTTTCAAAACTGGTTCCCCTAAGAACCATGGTCCTTTCAAAAAATCTTTACACTTTCACTATCGCCGGGTTCCCGACGCACACATGTAGCAGCACACTTTCACGTCACAAGCGATGTCTTCACGCCATCGTCACCCCATTTTCACAAATCATCCTTTTTCAAAAAAAAAAATCTTTTCTGCAAAGAATTGGTCGTTTTCCAAAAAAACATATATTAAATTCTTTGATCCTGAGCCGGGATCACGATCAACTTCTTACGTCGTACAACCGTGTGATTAACTGTCTTTGTTAGTTACTAGGATCACCTCTTCTCGAGGTCTTACATTTTGGGTCGTCTCATTCCGAGAAGTCCTCTTTGAACCCCACCTCCGAGGTTTGTGTCAAATCGTCTCGCTACAGAGACCTAAAACCCAATAGGCGTTTCGCCGAATACACCAAGAGTCTAAAGCACCCAAATCTCTAAACTAGTGACTGCACACACACACGCGAGTCACGCGTCGCTCAGTCACGAGCATTCCTCGAGTCCCTTAATCGTCTGGTGGATTCAGCCTCACCTTCAGTCCTGTTTCGCAGATCTAGAAATGTCCTCCAACGACAACACCGAACCACTCAACAAAATGCTAGGGCTTGTTAAAGAATTTTTGAATAACATGGCCCAAATAATCGCCGCCCACGACAACATCTTGCTCCAGCTCAGCAAGCTTGAGGGCCCAGCTAATGGGACGCGGGACCTCCCTTGGGGAGGTGGAAGAGAAGCCTTTCATCCCTAAGGGCAAGATGAGACTAGGGCCAACAAGGGTTGTCCCAGCCCTTGGGGGACGCCCTTTCAGAAGCCTTACCGACCTGGACATGACCTATGCCGAGGCTCTTAAAATTGCCAACGAGGACTGGCAATTATCCCAGCTCGTCCCCACCCCGAATCCACCCCGTGAAGCCCGGGGGGCGGATTGGGATCCCAGTGCCTATTGCTTGTATCATCAGTGTAGGGGACACGATACGGAAGACTCTGATCGCCTCAAACATGACATCCAGGACCTGGTGGATGCCGAAACCTTCCTTCTGGTAAAGATGCAGACGCCACGGCCCATTGATAGTAGGGCCGACGACGAAACGACCGAGTCCGTGATAGTGAAGACCAACGGCACCATCAAGGTGCTATTCCCTGGGGGAAGCCTCGATGCTTAGAGGCGTGACTGGTCTTAGTAAGACTCTAGTTCATCCTAGGGCCTAGGCTTATAAATAATAATAATAATAATGTCTCTTTTCCATCGAGTCCAGGGAGGTGCGAGGGACATGTCCTCCACCTCCCCCAAAACAAACTTCATCATGGGCATCTAGCCCGTTTTACTATCTATTAATAAAATAACTCTCTTTTCTTTTATAAACATGCCTCGACAATCGCTTAACTTCTTTCAACAAGTTTACTTTAACGCTTAAATACTCGACACCATGCCACTTATCGATGACAATTGACTAAAATGCAAGGGTTACAACAAGCGGCCCACTTAACTTCATCCTAAAAAAAGGAGATCGGGAACAACAACCCTAGGTTCAACCCATCACTGACCCCCATAACCAAATAACAATCAGCTTGCAACGAACGAACCTCCATCCAACTAGACTTCCCCTACATGGCCAAATACAAAGTCTACCTAATAGGTCTAAAAGCAGTCATATCTCTAGGAGTTAAAAAACATTAGAGTACACGGAGACTCATCTTTAGTAGTCAACCAAGCCACGGGTACCTGGAAGGTTTATGGCGAAAGCCTAACCCCATACCAAACCAAAGTGGAAGCAATATCCCGAGAATTTACCGAAATCAACTTCATACACATACCCCGTGAAGAAAACCAATTTGCCGACGCGTTATCCAAACTAGCCTCACTAATAAACACGCCCGATCACCTCTTCTCTATGCCAATCTGCATAGAGAGAAGTGAACAACCAGCCTGCATCCATAACCTTGAAACCGATGATACCTCTGAGGAACCTTGGTACAAAGCGATCCTAGACTTTCAAACCCACGGGTCATATCCACCCAACACTAACACTAAGAACAAAAGAGCCCTACGAATACAAGCTGCCCACTACGTCCTGAATCAAGGACTACTATACAAACGAACCCCACAAGAAGTCCTCTTTAGGTGCATAAACAAAAACCAATCCGAGAGAGTCATGGAAGAGGTACATGACGTAGAGTGCGGACCCCACATGAATGCACACTTACTGGTCTGAAAAATAATGAGACTAGGCTATTATTGGATTACCTTAGAGGCAGACTGTCGACGTCACGTTCGTCACTGCCACAATTGCCAAATATTTGCCAACATCCAACACCTACCACCATATCCTCTCTACACTATAGCCACACCCTGGCCCTTCTGTACTTGGGGAATAGACATCATAGGAAAAGTACACCCATCCGGGACCGGCATACATTGATTTATACTAGTGGCCGTCGATTATTTCACAAAATGGGTAGAAGCCGCCTCTTACACCGTACTAACCGCAAAACAAGTAGTCAAATTCTTACAAGACAACATCATATGCCGCTACGGTATACCTCACGAAATTATCAGTGATTAGGGGGCTCACTTCAGAGTCGACCGCCAAAAACTCCTAGACAAATACAAAATCCAAAAACACAAATCCTCACCCTATAGACCACAAACAAACGGAGCCGTAGAAGCAGCCAATAAAACCATAACCACGATCCTTAAGAAAATGATAGACGACTACCGGGATTGGCCAAACAAAATCCCGTTCGCCTTATGGGGGTACCAAACATCCTATCGAACACCCACCGGAGCCACACCATATTACCTAATCTACGGTTTCGAAGCCGTCCAACCAATAGAGCTATAAATACCGTCACTAAGGATATTAGCCGAGAGTGGTATCCCCGAGGAAGAATGGAACCAAAAACGATATGACGAGCTAGTACTCTTAGATGAGCGTAGGATACATGCCTTATCCAACGTGCAAGCTTACCAGCAACGCATCCAACGAGCCTTTAATAAACGAGTGAAATCTCGAAACATACACGAGTGAGATTTAGTAATTAAATCCATTAGAGCACCTCTTCCCATCGACCCCAGAGGGAAATTCAAACCAAACTGGGCGGGCCCCTACCTCGTTAAGAAAATAATCTCGGGGGGCGCCGTGATCCTCACCGACCTCGACGGTCAAGAGTTCTCAACCCCAACTAACATGGATCAACTCAAACGATACTACCCCTAGACACTCTGACAACCACATCCCGAGCTCCGACTTGGGGGGAAGGCATGCGAAATAACAAAAAAACACGCACAACGACAAAAAAATCAAGTTCGCATCGATAATTGGCATAAACGAGTATAAAGCTAAATCACTCACATTTTGAAAAGAACTACAAACATGGTTTGATTCCGTTTAAAAGCGGATACGTAGGCAACCCTCCTCCGGGTACAACTAACCAACCAAACAAACAAACAAATAAATAAGAAAAATCAATTACTCGATTCATGCACAAATCGGGACTCCTTCCACGTCCCGACTAATGAGTGATTTAAAATGACGAAGCACAAACGACGAGCCAAGGACGGAGTGAAAACCCGAAAGGGCGCCCCGGGCAAAATGAAGAAACGAGTTGCGAGCCGTCGTCAGAGAAAAAAATGACGAGCCGAGGACGGGGTGAAAACCCGAAAGGGAGCCCCGGGCAAAATGAAGAATCAAGTTGCGAGCCGTCAAAAAAAAAACAAAAAAACAAAAAAGGTGAGCCGAGGACGGAGTGAAAACCCGAAAGAGCGCTCCGGGTAAAATGAAGAATCGAGTTGCGAGCCACCACAAAAAAATAATAATAACAATGTGCTTCTCATTAATAATAAAATCGAGCCTTTGTCGAGTCATTTACATCAAGCATCTGGATCCCGGATATCCCGGAAAGCAACAACGTGTCAAAACTCCACAAAAACTAGTGCTAATACGCCACATAATTTCAACTAATAAGAAATAATACAAAATGGCTGAGCTCTACCTGTCCAACCTTTTCTTCCTATCGCCATTCGGGTGCACCCGCTTGTGTTTCTCATCCTCGATCTTCTGAATACAAGCTTCTACCGCCCTAGCCAAAGGCGAGCCCAGCCAATCCCACTTTCCTTCCTCTTCCACATTTTCAATATGGGTCTCGTTAGTCTTGGCCCGCTTAGATGAACTGACGGAACTAAGATCGGTAATACTGTCTTCGGTCGAGCACTTGGCGACAGTCCTTCGAGTCACCTACTCGCCCCTTAGTGGTGCTGTCTTCCTAGCTTTTAAGTTGCTCTGTCCTGACGGGCGTTCACAAACACTCCACCGGACGGAAGCATTATCGGTCGGTCGAACAACGGGACGCAAGAACCTCTGTTCCCAAGACGCCCTAAATTCCCTGAGCAAATTCCCGGTCCATGGGTCAGAACTAGGGGTAACTTTGGCATCTTTCGAAGTGGGGGGTTTGACACCCATTTGATTCGACAACATGCCTGGATAAATGTAAACCTGATCCCTCATGGATAGTATTAACAAAGCCTCAACTGAAGACGAAAATGGAAACCCGGTACGCCCACTAATATTCCACCATGGGACGGACCACCTGATGACCACATCCCTTTTAGCCAAATAGGAAAGCCAGCCCGTTTCCTTGTGACATTTGCTCCACGCCTGCACCGTTTTCCGGCCCGTGAAACCCCTATAGTTATAACCTTTGATGCCCCGGGGAGGGTCGACCAAAACAAGTTGCTCCTGTAACCAAACCGACACAAACCACGATAAAACATCACACCTCCAAACCAAAGCAAAAACAAAACAAAAAAAGATAAGCTATGAAGAAACGTAGCACCAAAAACACCTGTAAGATAATCCGGGAACCCCGAAAAGATGTCTGGTGGAGTCGGGCACGAGCACCAAGACCTAGAATGACCTCACCCAAAATAAGCAAAGAGGGCGATCGTCCATGTTCCATTCCCATCGCCACATCCAAAACTCGGGGGTTACCCCAACCTTCACGCGCCCTCGCATCCTCGAAAAGATAATAGCAAGCCATCGCAACATTAAAAGCGCGCCTACATGCTAAGGCCGAAACATGATGAGAGCCAGCCTGTGAGAATGTCCTAGAAAGCAATTCTAAGTTAATGCCATCCCTACCAAAGTAACCTTTAGGCTCCTTCAATGAAGAAAGGTCCAAAAAATGGTAAAACCGCTCCACGTAAGCATCATCCCCATAAGGCACACACGGTCGAACCGAGCTCCACCCACCTATAGCATCTAGCTCTTTGGGCAGAGGACAAATGTTACCCCCAGGGAAAGAGAAAACATGGCTTTTCGAGTCCCAAAACTTAGAACATGCCAATAAGAAGTCATCTTGTATCTTGACTCGACTTAGCGCAACAACCGTTGACAAACAATCATTTGAACAAACCTCGGGGTCACATTTCTTAAGAGAAACCGCCCATTCGGTTAGGATATTCCCAAAACCCGACATGACCCTAAATATGAATGTTCTGGAGCTTATGGATACTCTAGTATGTCTAAAACGAGCACCCACAACCCGTATATATTGCCCTAATCCCACAAGAATTAGGAAACAACGAAAATTTCCACAACCCGGACTCGGACTGCCCTGGCCCAGGCGTCCGAATCTCCAGCCGCCCGAGCCCAGGCGACCCAGAACCTGAGAGCCTTAGCCCAGGCGCCCATTTTTAGGCAAGCAACATCTAGATCAACCCCGAAGGTAGAAACACCGGTCCCGCATTATAACCATAGCTACCACACGACACCTCAGACATCGGGAACAACCTCCCGAAGTCACTAAAACCCGCTCCAAAAATCGAAATACTCATGCAGGAGCCACAGGAACGCGAGTTCACCCGTCGGACGCTCGAGACTTAGATGTTTTTTTTGTTTTTTTAGGGGGATAAGCTACCCCACCTAGGCGTGTTGTAGCCTGATTAACGATCATCGTCAAGTCGCGTCTGTAGCCTAACAAGGCAATATTATGAGTATGTAAAAAATGGTCCAACTTTTTTTTAAAGATTGCCCGAATTTTAACTCCGACTTCGTTCTGAATGTCAAAACAACTACACTCATCTCCTAATATACTCGGTCAGAACACGTTAATGTTTTACGTTAGCATTTTGCGTTTCGTCCACCCCGAGTAAAAACATTTTAATCGACGTACTATCTGATCCGATTCCCGGCTCAAACTAACGCATTTCAAAACATCCAAAAGGAACTGTTTTCATACTTATGTGCAACGTCAACGCACCTAAACTAGGTGAGATCACAAATGAATAAACGCAAAAGTGATTACTTGTCAATCTAGGTAAACAATTCGCCAAACGAAAACACAAATCCAACTAAATCAAATACTAAAATTTAAAGCAAATATACAAAATAAACAAATCCATACACGAGTCGAGGCTAGGGAGGACCCCTAGAAGCTGCGCCAATGGCTATCACGACCTCACAAATGTCGTCATCCAAACCTAGATCCTCCAAGTCTAGAAGAGGAGACTCACTACTGTCCATCCCCGAAAGCATGTCTAAGGTAGCCGTCTCAGGGACTACTCCAATCTCCTTAGTAGCACCCGTAGCCTCAGCCTCAACCTCCCTCTCGATCTGATGCCTAGCTTCACCCTGCGCGGAGGTCTCGCCTTGAGATCGAGCCAGCTGCTCCTTAAGGTGAGCAATCTCGTCGGCCCGGGATTGCAGGAGTCGTTTTGCCTCGGCCGCCTCCGTCTCGTGCTCGGTCACCCGAGTCTCCAGCTGCTCCGCCATATCCGGAACATCCTACAAACACACTTAAACGTTAGGAAAACACACAAGCAGCCTAGAAAACCACCCTAATCACGCAAACTCACCGATCGAGGTCCCGAAGTGTCACGGGAAACCCTCGAGGCATAGACCCGGAAGCAGTTGGCGGCCTGCCACAACCGCTGATGGCAAGCCGAGGAAACCTGAGAGACAAAACCATAGAAGTTAGGCAAATCGACCCTAAATCTTAAGACCCGAACAAAGAATGGAAGCCAAAACTCACCCGATACACCCGGTCACGCCACTCTATCCCGGCATCCATCTCCTCGGCAGAACACGGGGGGAGAGGCTCAGTGAAAGTTATCCCGACCGCGTCAACCCTCAGCAGCGTCAGGGGAAAATCTGGGGGCTGGATTTCATCAGGCGGATCGGCCAGCTGAGAAAGCAACAGATTGGTCGGTCAGAGGGTAAGGAAACAATAAACCACAAAATAAACCTTAGAACCAAAAATTAGAACATTACCACAAGGCGGTACAAAGCTAGCCGTCGGGTGACGTGAGATAGATAAGAGGCACTAGGTACCAAGAGCACATCGCCTCCTTCTCCGTCCCTATCCTCGAGGACCTCTGCGGTGGTCAGTGGTCTAAATATGGTCCGAAGAGGATCAACCGGCACCCTGAAATCGTCATACAAGCATTGACGCACCAACCGTTTGCCCAGATACCAAACTGGGCGAAACAACGCAGGAAGGAGCATTCTCCTATAACTCCGAGGCCTCAGCTCCGCAGCCACATACTCCGGCACGCCCTCATAACCAACCCAAGGGCGGGCCACAAACTACACGAATGAAACCAGTACCTTAATAAAGCCTAAACCTTGGGGGCAGCTAAACTAAAAAGGACATGAAAAGAAAACGTACATCCCCGAGGCTTAGCTGGTTGACCAGCGTATTCTCCGATGGGTAGTGACTGGTTGTACTCTTAGGCTGAGCCAGCCTCCACTCGATCCTCGCTGGTAATCTCTTCGGATGAACTCGCACCGTTTTAGGTGCCAAGCGAGAAAAATAAGAATCGATCCAAGCCTGCAAAAACCCGAAACATCTTTAGCAACACTAAGCTAAAACAAAGTAGAACTTGAGATGCGAAAGTAAGAATAGCGACTAACCTCGAGTATAAGGCCCGGACCCATGATGGGCACAGCTGAGGGCGAGTCTATCGCCAACGGCCTCACCATGACTTGCAGGCAGCGAGTCATCTCCGCGAAAGTCGCGGTTAACCAATCATAACGTCATAGCCGAGCTAGGTCAGCTAGGAGAGGCAAAATCCTAGTGCTAAACCTTTCGCCTTTATCCGAGAAGTGGGTCGACCCTAATAAGTACCACAACCACAACCGGGCATCCTGCTCCGACGTGTTGGGTTCTCGATCCTCTAACACCGCCACCCGCTCGAAGTGATCGGTGATGTACGAGCTCACCATAGCGTGAGGCGCGCTAAATGCCTCAAGCTCCAAACAATCCCCGATGAGCCCCAAAACCTGATCACTATCTAGCCTAGGGCCCTCGACGGCCCACCTAATCATATCCGGACCCCAAGGCAAACCGGTAATCATCCCAAAATCCTCTAGGGTCATCCCGACCTCCCTAAAAGCCATTTGGAAGGTCGAGGTAATATCGTGGAAGCGATCTATCATCGCTCTAATCACCATAAGGTTGCACTTAGTCTTGCAACCCACTAACCGGACCCATTGCTCAACCACGGGACCTAGAGCAGTCCTCGCTATAATTCCCTTTACCGCGGGGGTCAACTTCTGAGAATAAATCTCGAGGCACGTAGTAAAGCACGAGAATGTCCTCATCGGGCCTGGGAACTGCAAACCAAGACAATACAGACCTAACCTAACCTGAGCCAAAATCTAAGACATAATCATTAAGCACGAATAGGACACTCACCAGACCCCGCACGATGCGGTGAGAAATGTGAAGGTCAAGGTGAAACAACAACTGATGACCATCCCAGTCCCGAGCCCACTCGGGATCCTCGTAACCAATCTCCTCATCCTCCGGTATAGGAACCAGAACATGAGCCCTCCTAGCAACCGTCTCTGGAAGCCGGCGTTTCCTCACTCTATCAAAATTGGCCTCATTAATGGCCTCGGGATCGTGACGCTGAGACGAGATACTTCGCCGTCTCTTACGAATCCCTCGGGGAGTCTGTGAACTCGTCCCGGTATTCTCGCCGCTAGGAGCTCTCTCGGGACGCTCGGTGTTACCTCTAACTATAAAATCAAACGAAAAACGAAAAAAAAAACTCATACCTCAGGTCAGCTTAAGCAGGTTAAACAGGTCAAAATATGGTCAAAATTTTGGATAAGGATATTAAAATTCCGAAAAGGTCGCTAGCACCCATTTTCGATCCCGATCACAATGGAAGTTGTTTCGGGAAAATCCGGTATCGTTACGACACCTTATGGTCCGTCTTAAGAAACACAAAATCTCACGGAGAGCCCTAAAAGCCATCCTAGCCCTTGAAAGTCGACAAGGAAGCTACACCCACATCCTCATAAACACTACTTGAGCAAGATTACGTAAAACAAGTTCGGGAATATCCGGGAAAACGGTCCTTAACCCTAGCATTCCGAACCTAATCACTCTAGGGAGCCATTGTCGCACCTCGAAAACCCCCATCAAGCTTATAACTACCCTAATAGGCTCTAAACAACCTTAACTTAACAATGGGATTAAGCAGAAGCATCGAAACTTAGTAAATTAAAAATGCCCAAATCGATTTTCTAAAGTTTTCAACAAAACAAACTCACAATCAATCAAATCAAGCAAAACCGACAATAAACAAGTAAAGAACAATAACCCGGAGTCGACATTGTCGCGTACGACGGAAATCGAAACGAAAATCGGCTGGAAAAATCGAGAAAGTGATGTAAGGGCGAAAGGGGCGACGCGTTCGGCTTTTGGGTCGAATGAATGAATCGCTTCAACCTTCGTTTACTTAAGCAGACCCGGTCCACGAGAGTCCGACCGCCCCAGGTGACGCGCCCGGGTCCTGGCCCGCTAGGGGCTAGGCGCCTGAAGGTTAGGGCGCAGACAAACGCGCGTCCGAACAGCCCGACACAGACTAAAACAGAAGCAAACAAGGCTTAAGGTTCGAATAAAACACGCACCTTTTAAGACAAACAAAATAACAATAATGGAACAATTACTAATCGACATCGACAAAGCACACTCTATAATAAAACAAACATAAGAGCCACACTTAACATGAACGGTGCATCCGAACGCGTAATAAAGCAATCTAAACCGAACTAACCTAAACAAACTCTGAACAAATCTCAACTGGATAAGACAAAGCAAAAACAAACCCGAACAAAATAAGACAAACCCACAAAACAAAAACACTTAACAACAAACAAATAAACAAAACAGCAATTTCGCCCGAGTGGTCTTAGTTATCCCGGAGGAACAGCAAACAGTAATTTTTCGCTTAACGGGTCTTCGTTATCCGAGAGGCGAAGGAGTCCGAAACCTCCACAGGAAATTTTCGAGTGGATACCAACGCCCTCGAAGAAGTCTGAAACCTCCACAGCAATTTTTCGAGTGGATACCAACGCCCTCGAAGGAGTCCAAAACCTCCACAACAATTTTAACGCCCTCGAAGGAGTCTCAGACCTCCACAGCAATTTTTCGAGTGGATACCAACGCCCTCGAAGGAGTCTGAAACCTCCACAGCATTTTTTCGAGTAGATACCAACGCTCTCGAAGGAATCTGATACCTCCACAGCATTTTCATTCGAGAGGAGACCGACACCCTCGAATGGTTTATTTTGTCCTAGGGGCGGCCAGAGGCATCCTGAAAGACAGCTGCTCGGGTGGAGACTGACGCCCTCGAGTAGTTTATATCTTTTTGCTTTGTCCTAGGGATCAAAGGCATCCCAAAAGACAGCTACTCGTGTGGAGACTGATGCTTTCGAGTAGTTTATCTTGATTTGTTTTGTCCTAGGGGTCAGAGGCATCCCAAAAGACAGCTATTCGAGTGGAGACCGACGCCCTCGAGTAGTTTATCTTGATTTGTTTTGTCCTAGGGGTCAGAGGCATCCCGAAAGACAGTTATTCGAGTGGAGACTGACGCCGTCGAGTAGTTTATCTTGATTTGTTTTGTCCTAGGGGTCAGAGGCGTACCGAAAGACAGCTATTCGAGTGGAGACCGACGCCCTCGAGTAGTTTATCTTATTTTGTTTTGTCTTTGGAGTTAGAGGCATCCCAAAGACAAGTGTTCGAGTGGAGACTGACGCCCTCGAACATTTTTGTTTCACTTTATTTCGCCCAAGGGGTCACAAGCATCGCAAAGACGACCGCTCGAGTGGAGACTGACACCCTCGAACGTTTTATGTTATCAAGGGATTCACAAGTATCCCAAAAACATTTGTTCAAATAAAAGCCAACACATACGAAGGTTCTTCGCATTAACGCTTAACACGTCACCTACACACAAAAACATTTAAAATTAAACAAACTTAAACAATCCGAAAAGGCAGAGTGCTCGAACATGAAGAACTGATGAACACGAAGACAAGCAACGGCCCGGGCCCAAGCAAGCAACCACAAGCGAAGACGTCAGGTATGATTTCTAAGCCTTGGCTGGCGAGCCTCAACACGTAGTTCAACGGACTTACAACGACCCGACCGGACAGCCACCAGGTCGTAATCCTCGATTGACCTGGGTGGCTGTACTTTGACTTTCGCCTTGTCAAAGCCTCAGTCAAAGTGGGGGCTTCTGTAGACACCCATATTTGGACCTGGTGGCTGCAAAAGTGTCCAACAAACACCCAATGACTATAGGACTGCAACGCGACGCGGGTTCGCGATGTTTTAGGTAGTTTTTCTATAGAACAAATCAAATAAATTACTCGAAAAAATTAAACTAACATGATGGCAGCCTTAGTCGTGTCATTACGGTCGCATAGACACAAATTAGAGTCAATTCTGACACAGGGACCCCGAGTCGGTCCCGAAACTCGAACCGAGTCAGCACCGCGCCAAGTAAACCTCGAGATGGACACCCGAGGCCCACTAAGCTCATGGTGCTAGGTCAAGCCATGAGGATCCTTAGTCTCCAAGTATCATATTATACTCCTCCCTCTCGGTTTTGGAAAGTATCAAAATCATATCTTCAAAATTTCAACCGCCTCACCTAACGCGTCTTAGGCACCCCGCGCCTAGACCCAGGCGCCCGAACATTGGTGCGCCTCACCTCAGGCGTCCATATGGGTGACGAGGACCGAAAACACCAATAAATACCCCCCTTCACCTCATTCATTCGAGATCTCAACTCTCTTCTCCTCCTCCACACTCTCGCTAAGAGCTCGCGCTCCAACACTCGAGGCAAATGATCCACTCGATCGTAGTTCCGATAAAAGCGACATCGATACCGAGGTGCCCGTGTTCGACTAGCTCAAGTCTAGTAGCGAAGCTCTGTCGGATAGCCGCAGAATCGGTCTATAGTAACGAAGTTTTGCCGGAATAGCTGTACGGACGGTCAATGGTAACAGAGCTCTACCGAAATCACTAGGAGGATCCGCCTTAGAAGCCGAGTCGTCACTAGGTTGTCATCTAAACAAAACTTTCCATATTCGTACTTTTCTTTATTATGCACTACGACAACACTAGATGTGAACACTAGGTCCACAACATCTACTAAAACATGTAACGTCCCAACTTCAACCACAAGTACTAAAATACACTAAATAGACCCGAGTAATTTCGAGATCCGTTCTCAACTATCTATGCATCGTGTCCTGTTTAGTGTATACTCCGAGGGTGAAACTCCTCACAATGTGATTTACTTACATTCGCATTTACAGTTTTTCGTATGATTTATTGCTTTTATGACCTTATAATTGCATGCTAAATCACCTAACTCGAAATTCAAAACCTAAAACAACTAAAATTGAACAAAGTGATGGTCGGGTTCCGTATTAGTCCGGGTGCTCAACTTATTAGGTTCGACGAATCTCTATTAATACCAAACCGACGCATCTTAAGCAAAATACCAGGTAAGGTATATTACGAGAACAACTAATATCCGTATTATCGCGTTAAAACTAACTTGCTAATACCTATAATATTAGTACTCTCTACTCTCCTACGTGCATCTTTTCATGGCCTCCCTGTCACGTGAAATGGCATGCAAAGAATGTAAACACAACTACTTTGACGACAATACTTATTTGTCCTTAAACAACCAACGCAACAAAAGGTATAGGGTGAAAACAACGGATGTTACAGTACTTCCGCCACAACAAAAGAACTAGGTTATCAGCCCACCGATTGATTAGTAGAGGCCGCTATAGTGCGGGCGGGATTGGGTGTTTACATCTATCGATGTTGGCTTCCCAATACGTACCCTCACCCCTTACTCAGAATCGACGGTTTCCGGATGTCCGAAACCATTGGCAATGAGAGTCATTCCAGGCATGGAGTGCTGAAGGGTACAAGTCTTTATCTTTAAGTCCCGTGCCCCTCAACTTTGAGCCGGCTAAGGATCAAAGTTGACTTGAACGGTTTCCGAGTCTTCATATTGACTCGGTGGCGACTCCACAAATCGACAACGAATTCAGTTCACTAAAAAGGTCACCTTACCAAACGAATCGGCCATTAAACATTTACAACCACGACTCGATCGATTCCAAACGGAAACACGGGTGCCCGCACCCGTTTAGTACAAGTCCGGATCGTCATCCGAATCGAGGTCCGAAACATCGCTCCGTACGCGAGATCGGACCGGCCCCCGACAGGGAGGAGGCCGCGTGGGTGGCCGCCGCCACACGTTGAAAAACCGGGTCAAACCCGCGCGGGCGCGCGCGGGGTGGACGAACGTCCACATAAACTCGTAAAAAAGGAGTTATGTAAGCTTGTAGTTAGCTTCCTCCCTAAACATGTCTAGTATCTTTTGTCTTTCCTCGAAAGGATGAATAAAGGAGTCCTACCACTCTTGTTAAAAAATTACAATATTTTATAAAATTTTTAATAAATGTGCCACGTGACTAAACGTTAAATGAAAATTGTAGCAGAAATAAATGTTAATTTTTAACAAAGGCAAATGAAAGTTTTTGATAAAAAAATTAGTAAGTTAATAAAAAAAGAATATTACAAACTATTTACTAATATGTTTTTTTTAAAGAAAGTTCAATAATATTTTTTTTGATGTACAGTTAATAATTTTATTAATTAAAAATTAATAATAAAGACAAATGAATTTTTTTTAGCAAACAATTAATAAAATAATTATTATAATAATAAATTATAAAGGTAAATGAAAAGTTTTTGATAAAAAAATAATAAATTAACTAATAATCTTTGTAACAAAATACAAAACTTAATAAAAAAAATGTAATAAATATGTCATGTGACAAAAAGTAAATGAAAAAAAGTTGTCTTTTAATTAAATTTTATAGAAATAGTCTTTGAAAGCAATAGAAAAAAAATTATATAAATGAGAATCATTTATTTGGTGGTATGTCGAGAAACGTGTGGCATGAGTCACGACCTCACAAGAATTTTGAATTTAATGACTCAATTTGGGATTACATCTAGACTTTGATGCATTATATATGGATTGTTTAACACGAGACTCGTATAAGTTTTGAGACAAGACACATTTCAAGATTACCAAACGACTCACCTTAATAATACTAACGATCTTAAATATCAAAGACTCGATAAGGCTCCCTCAAGAATTACTACATTATTAGTAGTCTTGAGACAAGACTCACAATAAATCTTGAGATAAGACTCAGTTCAAGACAACCAATAATCTTAGTTATGTGTGTTTGCATAATGGAAAATGGAAAGAAAGGGAGGGAAGTGAAATGAAATCATTTGTTTTCTTCGGTTAAAATACTACTCACAATGAATATAAAAAAACAAATAAACGAAACAAAGGGAGTACTACAAAAAGGGTGTAGCATATGCAGAAGAGGACATCGACAACACCTACACACGAGATACACAACAACAGTTACACTTGTTACTTCTCTTCTACTCTCCCAAAAGACTACATATTGTATACTCCTTTCCAGTGATGAAACTATGTTAAGGCCAAACCGGGCATGGGCCCTAGATGAATTAATAAGACTAAGCAGTGGATTTCTATTCACTATTGTGGTTGTGTTGTAGTGGTTTAGCACCCATGTACTAAATTGACAACATGATGAGAGGTCCCATGCTCGAGATACATTAAGCGCTTCTTTTTAAGGTTATTTTGTAACACCCCTGATTTTTTGAATTAAATTAAAATTTTCTCCGTATTTTTATTTTTACGATTTAACTCGTAATTCTTAATGTTATTAAAAAACGAATCTATCGTTTAATCGTTTCAAACTTCTCAAATTCTATTTGTCTCGGAGACTCTTCTTATATTTAAAACATATTTTTATTTCTGTTTCGATTTATTTTATACATTTAATTTAATTATTATCGAAAAGTCTATTTCGACGATTTAAATTCTAAATTATTTTATTTATTTATATTTAAGCTCGAATTTCTATTTTTGGCTCGAGGTTCATTTGTTTTAAATTTCGTCAAAACATTTATTTCCTTTCTTCGAGAAATCAATTAAATTCAGTTCGTCGAAAATTTATTGTTTATGGGAAATATATTTTTGTCATCTAAATATTTAATTCTTTAAGCTTCATTTTCGTCTCGAATAATTTACTCATTTTATTTGACGGCCCGATTATGTATTTATTTTATTAATTCATTTTAATCCGATTCGTGGGTCAGTCAACCCGATTCATTTAAAGGTGCTAATTCAACCCGATTCATTTAATTAAGAGATTCATTCCCCTTTCCTTCTTTTAACTCAACCGCTTCCCTTGGTTTTCCTCTTGCATCTTGTGGACATGACATAGGTCCACCCCGACGCGGCCACGCGCGGGTTTGGGGAGGCAAATGAATCTCATTTGAGATGGATCTCGAGTTTAAATTTAAATCGAAGTAGGAGTCGCCACCGAAATTTGTGGGAGTTTGGGCCCGTTCGAACCCACTCTATGTCGTAGTGGGCCGTGCACAAAGTACGGCCCATTCCGATTTCAGAGTTTATTGGGTTCGTCCCTTTGCATTTGATACCGATACCGACGTTATCGGATACCATGTATTGAATGACTCTCGTGTGCTAATGGTTTCGGACATCCGGAAACCATGGTTCTGAGTAAGGGGTGAGGGTACGTGTTGGGAAGTTCACAAAGAACACCCAACCCCGCCCGCACTTAGCGGCCTTTACTAAGATATCGTTCGTTTTTTGTGTACGCACGTTAGTTTGACGGTTGAATGATATGCAAAGAGCGTTTTGACTAAACATGTGAATTATGTTTGACTACGTCGTTTAATGCATCTTTGAATTATGTCAAAGTTATTTTAGCATGTGATGTTCATTTTAGTACAATAAAACAAACAACGAAGAAAATAAAACGATAACAGATTACAATATACGAGTGGCATACCACCCGGGAATACAATGCGACAAACAATACAATAATTGCGATAATAGCGGAAAGAACGATTTAAAAGATGTTGAATGGTTTTGAAAACGGTTAGATTCACGTGATAGACTTGACGTGGGTTGACCGAAGTCGTTTGAAAAAGATTTATCGAGGTTCGAGATATGCTAAAAACTCACGGTTTTGACTTATTAAGAGCCACTCGATCGAGTCATTGAGGGACTCGATCGAGTGGTCTTCATGAAAAGGTTTCTGCCTCGATTTTGGGGTGTCACTCGACCGAGTGGCTATGGCACTCGATCGAATGCCCCCTGTTCGAGTGGTGACTCGATTTGCAAGTTTCGAAATTGCTTTTAATATTTGAAAACCGATAATTTCGCTAAGTCGTGTAGAAATATGGCACAATTTATACCCGACTTAAAGTTTTCAAAAATCGTAAATATTTGATATTCGACAACGAAATCGAGATCCAATACTTAGAGCGATTGTTAGAAAAAGAGTTTTTAGAAATTGTTTTGAATCAAAAATAAATCCCTCCGCGTTGTAATGTCGTATTAGTCTTTGTAGGACTATGTGACGATTATTTCGGCATCAACGAGATTGTACATAAAAAATAGTTTGTTGATTGATTCCTTTTAGATCCGATATTCGACTATAGAGTCGATACCGAATCCTTAGGGACGACCCTTTATTGAAAATAGTACGATAATATCGATATTAGTAACGAGAAAATAAAATAAAAAAGACGCGACGATGACCCGTATAAAAAGACGGACGAGAGAAAGAGAAGAAAAGGGAGAAGTCGGGATTTTGTAACACCCTCAACCTACATGCTTAATTATCTTGAAAACGGACTCGTAGTAGCGGCCTAGGCGCGGGAGCGTTAAGATGTATATAACTGAGTTATGGTGTGTATGGTTAGGGATGGGATTTGGCGAGTTTTGCTCTCGGGTTTGTATACGGTTTGCCTAAAATTGCCTAGAATCTCGGGTTGTGAATGGTCGGGAATCCTATAGGATTTCTAGAGGAAAAATCGAAATATAATATGCCTAGTATTGCCGGAATTTCGGGTTGTAATTTGTGTGTCAGGATTGGAATTGTTGTGTTGATGTTGTAATTGATGTCGGGAATTGTGTGTATGAATTGTGTGTATAAGGGTGGGATATTTATAGGATGAAATACCCACTTGAGATAGGAGATTGATGTCTTGCAAAGAAAGAAAACAACCGGTTGAGATGAAGTTGGATTCCGTCTTTGGATAGGAAAAGGTTACTTGAATGGGAAGAAACACCCGGTTTAGATGGAGTAGGATTCCGACTTTGGATAGGAAAGGATTCCTACTTTGTAGCTGATATTTGTGTAGTATTTGACTTCGAGCCAGATTTTTGAAGTGGCGTGATAGATTTTTATGTCTCGGAAACGTCTTTGACCGGGGTTTGACCCGGTTGCTAAAAGACGGTTTTGTCCTTGTTGTCGATTTTGACCCAAATTAGTCTCATTTATTGATAAAATGCATTTGTTAAAAATAATTTGAAATCTTTATAAAATGTCGTTTAATTATAAAACTCGTAAACTCAATTAATTTCGATCTCATTTTCTTAAAACGTCTATTTTCTGAAAATTTATAGTTTTAACTCGATTTGCTAATTATTTATAAAATACTATATATTGACTTATTATACTTTATTTATATTCTGAGTAACGAATTTAGAAATATATTAAAGTTACGATAACGACGGTAATAATAAAATGTTAATTTCGTTAGAAATGCTATTTTTATACGTTTCACTTATTTTAATAACTTACAAATTTTCTATAAAAATATTTCTATTTTAAGTAAGTTTCTAAAATTAGTAAGTTTCATAGAAAGTTTCCCTTTTCGATATAAAATGTTTATTCATTTTATCCTCATATTATTTATAATGATTATTTATTCTCAATATCGATAATGAATGTTTTGGAGTTATGAAATAAGGACAAGTAGGAGGTTTAGAGTAATATATCTGGGGGTTTACGATTTTGCCATCAACTATAAGGCTAGTGTATCAGGAATCGGTACATTGGTTGTTGAACCGGGTGACAGGCATCCTGGGAGTTGTGTACATTTTGACCTTAAGCTTAGGCCTCGCAGTAAGTCGCCGTCATAAGTTGAACTGGGTGACAGGTAATCCCATGAGGGGTGTACATTGTCTTAAACTAGGGCCACGCATTTATAAGTCGCCGTCCTATTATGGTTGAGTAGCCTAGTTAGAGACCAAAGTTCGATTTGTTTGAACTAAGTTCTCGAAGCTAGTTTTAGTATTCTCCTAGTGAAAGTCTAGTCGTCCACACTAAACCTATCCATAACGCCAATTTGAATATTATTATTATTATCGATTGATTTGGATTTGCAGGTTGGCAAATGTTTTAAGTTTCCTGCGAGAACTTATCTTATTATATCGTTTTAATGTTTTCCATTTTAAGTATTTTGATATAATAATACTATTATTTTTTCATATGGTATAATATGGCTGGGAGAACGTCCGAGTTACTCCCCACTGACGTGGCTGTTATGTTTATAACATGACAGGTATTTGCTGCTGGGTTTTTGGGTGTGAGCTGGCGAGTAGCGTGGATCCTACTCTTTCTTCATTCTTGCAATTTATGGATTTGTATAAACCCGTTTGAAGATTTTTACATTTAGCCCTTTTGTAAAAAGAGGCCTTTGTATTGACTTACCATTTCTTTTAATAAGATATAGTTTGTCAGTGTGTTTTAATCTCAACTCTACAGTGTTTCCGCCACTGTATTGCGTTAGAATTTCTAGGGGATTACATATTTCATGGGAATAATCCCAACTATGCGTGTGTTTCTTAAAATAATCCAAACTATACCTAATCTCATTTTAACATGAACTGCCCATTCATTAATCTCGCTTTAAAATAATCCAAACTATACGTAATCTCATTTTAATATGAACTGCACATTCATTAATCTCGCTTTTGTATGTATGAAATTATGACTTGCTATTACCGCTCATAGTGACTTGTGTAACTTTTTAGGGTTTTATTAGGTCTGTTGCAGTCATCGTGAAAGCCGAAATTATAATAAAAATATTTATTTTTCATAGATTCTATAAGACAAATTGAAAAGGAAATGGAAGATGAATTTTCGGGTTTTTTTTTATCAATGGCCGAAAGTGAACACGAAATGTGAATAAGAAGAAGAGTTAGAGGAAGAGTTGAATAAGGGAGGTTCAACAGGTAGCCGGTCACCCATAGCAAAGGGAGGTTCAAACTTTTCATGTTGTGCTTAATCGAGAATTAGTTGATGAATGTTGAGAATTGATTGATTGAAGATCAAGACAAGCTACCCAAAGAATCAAGAATATCAATGAGTGTCACTTTGTAAAGATAAGAGTTTTTGGCACATTGTAGTAAGTTCAAGTAGCTAGCCAACCTAACTGTATGTTACAGTTCAGTTGACTGTTACTTCAGTTCGACCCATTGCAAAAATAAAAGATTTCAAGTTTCAAACTTTCTATCTTCTTAAATTTTTTATTAAATCTGATTTTGAAATGTGAAGTGTTGATCAAGCAATAGTTTTTATTTTAATAAAAACCATTTCTCAAAACTATCCTCAATTTGGTTGAATAGCTTTTTACAAACTACCAAAAGGTGACTTGTTTCTTTCCCAAATAAGTCTTTGCCTCAAAAATTGGTATTTGTCATTTCCTTCTTGTTTCAACCTCAAATCTGATCTTACACTTATTTTTGGAAAATGTTAGAGTTTCTTTCCTTGGCTTCTTCTTCCATAAGTTTGCTCTTTCATGCAATTCTTGTAGAGACAAACCTTTCATCACTTTCAAAAAGGTTTGACCTTCTCATCAAGAGTTAACTTGCTTCTATATAAATAGAGGAGTCCTCCTACTTCACTTCCTAAGACTTTCAGCACAAATCTTACATTGCAAATTGTTCATCAAAAGTTTTAATCTTAAAACTCTTTGCAAAATATTTTCAAAGTATTCAAAAGTCATAGTCGAACGAACTGCTACATTGAGTCTTGAATACTCTTGTCTAACTTGGTTAGATTGTAATCTTGTAACTTTTCTAAGTTATTAAGAGCCGTGACCGGAGTAGGTCATTGGTGAGTTAGAGACGGAGTAGTCTCGTAAACTTAAAGTCGTAGCCGGAGTAGGTATTGGTCGTGACCGGAGTAGGTCATTGGAGAGTTAGGAGACAGAGTAGTCTTCCAAACTCGAGAATCGTAACCGGAGTAGGTTATCGGGTTCTTATTGTAAAGGTTTAAGTTTTCGGAGTAGATTTCTTAACAATTATTAATAAGAAAAGCATTGGACGTAGGCCTTTAGAGTGTTGGCCGAACCAATTCAAAAACGTAATGTGTTCAATCTTCTCGCTTTATTTCCGCTGCATACAACGTAGAATACATGTCGTTTAGCTTCGCTTTAATTTGTTCATGGATTAATATTAACTTTAGTAGTGTTTTTCAAATTAAATGTAAAAGTCGATATACTTTAATATTTCTCTGTAACATTAACTTTGGTTAAGAGAAATAGAGACAGTCAGACAACAGTCTACCATACTGTAACTTTGCTCTGTGGCTTAATCCTTGCCAAGGCAAAACTGTTACAGTCAGACTGACTGTTACATTTACCTGTCTTCACTTCTTTGTCTACTTAGTCGTCCACTTAGTCTAACTCTCTTTAATTAATAAAGTTGGAGTTAAAATTTTAAAAGATACCTAATTCACCCCCTCCTCCTCTTAGGTACTTGGGATCCATAAACTCTTCAATGAGTATCAGAGCCTAGTACTCTTCGAAAGGCTAACCACCCTAGAGTTTGATCCTACATTATGGATTCTTCGAAACACTCCAAGATCCCGGTCTTTACCGGTGAGAATTTTGGATGGTGGAAACTTAAAATGGAACACTATATCAAAAGTATTGACTATCAATGTTGGAAAATTATAAAAGATGGACATATAGAGATTAATGTTGTCGACGCCACGACCGGAAAAGTCACAATCAAAGATGAGTCTAAATATGATGAAAATCACTTTAAAATTGTCGAGAAAAATTTCAAAGCCATGTCTATCCTCCAAAGATGTGTCGGAGAGGAGGAAGTGAGTCGTATAAGTGGATGTCCTACGGCTAAGGAGATTTGGGACTCCCTCGAGCTTGCTTATGAGGGTACGTCTCAAGTCAAAAAGCACTGTATTGACCTTCTCATGCAACAATATGAGATGTTTCACATGTCAAAGGACGAATCCATAAATAGCTTGTCGAGTCGATTTTCTTGCATCATTAATGAGCTTAAGAGTCTAGGAAGAGATTTTGTGTCGGAAGACATCATTCGAAAAATTCTTCGTAGTCATACCGACAAATGGCAACCTTAGGTCACCGCCATAGAGGAAGCCAAAGACTTATCCAAATTGACCCTTCATTAACTAATGGGTTCACTAATGGTTCACGAACTAAACCTCGTGAAGCGTTCTAGTGGCAACGCCAAGGGAAAGGGTCTTGCTCTAAAGTCCACCTCAAGTGACGAGGAAGAGGACCAAGAGGATGGGTTTGCCATGTTTACAAAGAACCTAGTCGGGTTGGTAAATGGTCAAGGAAACTGTAAGCTCAACCACAACTCTTACAAAAAACATTTTCCTAAAAAACGACTTTGCTCAACTATAGGATGCTTTAAGTGTAGTGATAAAAATCACCAAATTAAGGAATGTCCTAAATGGGATGACACTTGGTCTAAAGAAAAATGCGACCAAGCTAAAAGGGAGTATAAACACAAAGTCATGTCCGCAATATGGGGTATGTCCGATTCGGAGGAAGATGAACTCATAGAAGAAGAGTTTGAAGCAAAAGTGTGTCTCACCCAAAACTCCAAAATCGAACATCTTAGGTGTCTCATGGCCAATCCCGATGACTCCGATTCCGACTCCGATGATGAGGTAAAAAATCTTAAAGCTAAAGTCCGAACTTACTCAAAAGACAAGGTATGTAAACTTCTAGATAGTCTTTTTGATAGGTATCATTCTCAAAATAAAAGGTCTTTAGCCATGCAAGAAGAAATTGAGGAAATTGCTATTGAGAATGTTCATCTTAAAGAGTTGCTTAAAGTAACAGATAGTGAGACTGTGACATCTGAAGTTAAAGATGAGATAAAAAATCTGAAAAAGACTAATAAGAGTCTGATAAGTGAACTTCATGATCTTCAAAAAGAAGTGTCTAAACCACCTGAGTGTAATGAGTATTTTAACTCTAAGTTGATTGAGTTACACAGAAAATGAGTGTCTTAAGGTCAATCTCAACTTGATCAAAGGGGATTTAAGAAAACTTCAAGAAAAGGTTGCTAAAGAAAAAATTTGTGAGTCTAATTCTTCAAATCCCAAGATTTTACATCTTGAAGCATGTGCTCACAACTTTGAGGGTCTAATTGAGCAAAGAGATAGAATTAGTCATGAGTACAAAGTCAAATGCAACACTCTTGAAGAAAAATTTAAGAAAGTGTCAAAAGAAAATGAGTCCCTTACATCGACCATTCAAACAACCATAGATGAGTTAGTTAAGGCTAGACGTGTCTATAGAACTTGGGAAGGAAGTCAAACCATGCTTAGTTTTCTTGCTCAATAAGATGACTTGTGTCGTAAAAAGGGTGGGAAAGGGTTTAAATGTAACACTCATCAGGACTGTAACATATATGATCCGGATCCCACTGAAAAAGACTTTAGGAAAAGAAAATATGTGACACTTCCCAAATACATCACTTGTTATCACTGTGGTAAAACTGGTCATGTGCATAAACATTGTAAACTCAAAAACCACAACATCAAAAGGAATAAACAAGTTTGGATTAAAAAAGCAACGATCGAGGAGATTGTGACAAAGGGACTCAAACAAGTTTGGGTTCCTAAACTTAACTCTTGATCTTTTTGTTGGGCTTGGTGAAAGGTCGTCGCTATTGGTATCTAGACAGTGGATGTTCTCGTCACATGACGGGAGACAAAAGTCAATTCCTCTCACTTGAAGCATATAATGGTGGCACGGTAACTTTTGGAGAAAAAAAAAAGGTGAAGTCATTGGCTTGGAAAGGTTGGTAAGTCTTCATTAGTTTGTGACAACAATGTGCGGCTTGTCAAAGGTTTGAAATAACAATCTTCTTAGTATCTCTCAATTGTGTGATCATGTTAATTTGGTAGAGTTTAGTATAATTTGTGTCGTATAATAGATGCCACTACTCATGATGTATTGTATAAAAGAAGACGTGTCAAAGATGTGTACTTAACCGACTTAAACACCTTGAGTGCTCAAACCATGTCTTGCATGAGTGTCGTAAATAATAATAATAATAATAATAATAATAATAATAATAATAATAATAATAATAATAATAATAATAATAAGCCTTGTTCTGCCTGCTCCCGGGTTTTTGTTGGGGACATTTTTGGGGACCATGCTGTGTTGTGTGCTGGTAGCGTTGGTATTAAGCATAGACATAACCTGGTTCGCGACACCCTTTTGGATATCTGCTTCCGATCTGGTATTTCGGCCGGTAAAGAGGTGGATGTCGGTTTGATTGATGGGCACGAAAAGCCCCTTCGCCCGGCGGATTTACTTCTTTATTCCTGAGATAGGAGGCGGGATGTGTGTGTCGATCTGACAGGGTCGTCCCCATTGACTCAGTTTGCGATGACGAATTTCCTGCCTGGTCGTGCGGTCGTTGACGCCGCTCAGCGTCAGTGTGCCAAGTACGGAGATTTGTGCACCAGGATTGGTTATGGGTTCCTGCCTTTCTCCTTCTCTTCACTTGGGGAGCTTGATGCAGAGGCTCTTGCGTTGCTCAAGCGGATTCAGAAATTTTCTATCGCTCAGGATGCGGGAGCTCCCGCAGCTGCTTTTATTTTCACTAGACTTAGTTTCGCTATGCTAAGGGAGTGGGTGCCCAGATAGTATCTCGGCTACCCACTAACTTCTTGTAATTTGTTTTGTTATTAATACAAGTTCCGGTTAATAATAATAATAATAATAGTCCAGCGGATTCGTAAATTCGCTATGTCACAGGATGCTGGAGCGCGTGCCGCAGTTCATATTTTCACTAGAATTAGTTTTGCTATTGCTAAGGGAGTGGGGGCCCAGATAGTTTCTCGGCTCCCCTCTAACTTTTTGTAATTTGTTCTGGTGTTAATGCAAGTTCCGTTTTATAATAATAATAAAAGTAAATTAAAAATTACTCCCTTTTAAAATACCAATTTTAAAATTTACTCCCTTTTGAAATTTTTGTTAAAAATAACTCCCAAAATCTACCAAAAGTTCAAAAATTACTCCAAAATATAATTTTTTGACGAAAATGGCCCTAACTTTTTTATGTCATATTACTTCACCTCACCCTCTAACCAAGGGCATTTTCGTCCTAAAAATAAATTTGGGAGCAATTTTTGAACTTTTGATAGATTTTGGGAGTTATTTTTAACAAAAATTTCAAAAGGGAGTAGATTTTAAAATTGGTATTTTAAAAGGGAGTAATTTTTAATTTACTCTAATAATAATAATAATAATAATAATAATAATAATAATAATAATAATAAAAAAAAAAAAAATCGGATTTCTCATTGACGGGTTGTGCTTTGGAAGTCTCTGCAGGGTGCTCATACGTCCGATTGGCTTCGCGTAGTTCCTATCTCCGGTTTGGGGCAGACCATGAATGGGAGGACTTACCGCTCTCTGCTTAGCTATCAGCTAGGTATCCCTTTGTTCTCGATACCTAGACCTTGTCCCGCCTGTTCCCGAGTGTCTGTTGGCGATATTTTTGGGGACCATGCTGTGTCGTGTGCTGGTACCGTTGGTATCAAGCATAGACAAAACCTGGTTCGCGACACCCTTTTGGATATCTGTTTCCGATCTGGTATTTCTGCCGGTAAGGAAGTAGATGTCGGTTTGGTGGATGGGCACGACAACCACCTACGCCCGGTGGATTTGCTTCTTTATTCCTGGGATAGGGGCGTGATGTGTGTGTCGATCTGACAGGGTCGTCCCCTTTGACCTAGTCTGCGATGGCTGATTTCCTACCTGATCGCGTGGTCGTTGATGCTGCTCAACGTAAGCGCGCCAAGTATGGAGATTTGTGCACCAAGATTGGGTACGGGTTCCTGCCTTTCTCCTTCTCGTCTTTGGGGGAGCTTGATGCTGAGGTTGTTGCATTGCTGAAGCGGATTCAGAAATTCTCTATCTCTCAGGATGCGGGGCCTCGTACAGCTGCCTTTATTTTCACTAGACTTAGCTTTGCTATTGCTAAGGGAGTGGGTGCCCAAATAGTATCTCGGCTACCCACTAACTTCTTGTAATTTGTTCTGGTGTTAATGGAAGTTCTGTTTATAATAATAATAATAATAAAATATTTTTTTTTAAAAAAAATAATAAATAAATAAAAATAATAACAATAATAATAATAATAATAACAAGCTTTTTCTCTCGCTCCTGCCATTAACAAGCTTCATAGCATTGGGTACAGGAAGAGGGAGGGGAAGACCGCGTAAGAATAAATCTGTAGACGATACTCAGGGATCTCAGGAGACTATGGAAACTACTATTGGACTGAACACTGAACAATTGCAGGAGAATTATGAGGAATTCGCGACTGAGAAACAGGGTATGAACTCTGTTAATGACTTAATTCATATTGCTTTTCAATCTGCTAAGAAAATTATGACTACGAGTAGTCATGGTGCTGAACATGGTGAAAAATTGATAGTTAATGATGTGGTTAACGATTTCTTTGAAATCCCTAACAATGGCGAAAATAGGGTTTCTCCTTAACCAAGTATGAATTTGAAAGAAATAGAACCGGGAACTAGAATTGGGATTTCTAACCCTAATTCTTGGAGTAGCAAGGCTAAAGATGCTAAGATGGGTATGTGATTGCATTTTAATGAAAATAGTGCAAATTCGACAGAAGTTGACATTCAGTTTGAGGATTTTGAATTGGAACTAGGTATGTGGAAAAATACATTGATGGGGAATGTAATTGGGGCAAAACCTACTGTTACTCAGATGATGGACTTTGTCCATAAAAGCTGGAATCAAGGAAGTCCTCCTATAGTCAAGTACTTCAAAAAAGGCTGGTTTGCATTCAGATTTAAGAATCAGGGGGACATGGATCTTGTTCTAAGGGAAGGACCATGGATGATGGGGAAGAATACCATTGTTTTGAAACAATGGAGTCCTGTGTTCTCTTTGGAAATGGATAGAGTTTCGGTGGTGCCAGTTTGGGTTTTGTTCCCAGATTTGGACCCTTACTTGTGGACAGACATTGTCCTTAGTAAAATGGCAAGCAAAGTGGGAGTTCCCATGTTTGCAGATACAACGACAACTTACAAGAAGAGACTATCCTTTGCAAGGGTGTTGGTGGAAGTGGATGTTTCCAAGGAGCTCCCTTCCTCTATTTGTCATTAACATTCCTATGGTTGGGCAGCTGGTTCAACGAATTGACAATGAATGGGTGCCTTATCACTGTGCTAGTTGTGGTAAGCTTGGTCATACTAAGGAGCATTGTAAGAAAGATAAGAAGAGGGCAGTGGTCTCAAAGCCTGTTGCTCAGAGATACACTCCTAAGAAGAAGGTCTCTCAAGGGGGAGGTGTAACACCCACTATTTTCCTAGTGCCGTTAATTATTCTGTTGTGACTCCGTCATGACTCTATGTCAATTTCGTCTTCTATTTCCTTCATCTTTCTGAATTTTTATTATTTTTTTGAGTCAAGTAATATTTATTTTTATTTTAAAAGATTTTAATTCTTGTAAACCTATTTATTTGATTTTCATTGTAAACTATTTATTTTTGCGCGTGAAGTTCTATTTTTCTACGAACTAACGTTTTAAGCTTGGAATTCAGTTATTTATTTTTCCTAAATATCAAAACACGTTTATATGATATTTCCAATTAAGAAATATTTTTATTTAAGAATATTTGACCTTTAATAATTTTATTACGAAGTTTCGTAAATAATTATTTTTCAACGCGCGGTTTACTCGAACTGATTTGAAATACCTTTAACAATTTTACGATTCATCTTTTTATCAACTTAGAAATTATTTGGGACATTTTCCCCATGTTTTGGACCGTGACAAACCCATGTCACATTTTTACACTACAACTTTGTATACATTTCATTTTATGATGTTTAAGCCTTAGATATTTTCTTTTTCTCACCCATTTATTTTTGGCCTTAAACACAAACTCTTCACACTCCCTTCCTCTCTCATTTTGGCTGATTTGTGCATGTATTATGACATAGTTTTTATCAAAATTTACTTATCATTTATGCTTTAGAAAACCATCCACTTTCTTATCATTCATTTTACAAAAAATTAAACAACATTTCCTCCCTTTTTCTCTCTTGGCTGAGATTTTCCAGCAGCTTTTCTAGCCAAATTTTGTCTCAAATCGACTCTCGATCGTCTTGTTTTCATCTCCTAAATAATCGTCATTCTGATCCCTTCGTTAAGGTAATAATCGATGTTGTTTTCAATCGTTATTTTCCTTGATTTTCTTAGTTTTCTCATGGTATTTTTTTCACCATGCTTTTCTTGTGTTGAAGGATTTTTGAATGATCCCGAAGCCGACGAATTTATAATCGACTCGAATTTGGGTTAGAAGTAACGTCGATGTTACTCGGTATTTCATGATTTTAATTGTGTATTTGCATGCATAATTTTTATATTTCATTTTTTTGACAATATATGTATGTCATATAATCTGGAAATTTTTAAAAGTTGAAAATTTGCATGTTTCGATATTTTTATCGCTTTTACGAGATTAACGATTAAATCATCATATTAATTTGTAAAATCGTAATATTCGGCCTAAACACGTAATATATATTTATATTCTGTAAAAATGATGTTTTTGATAATTTTTAATAATTTAGTATTTTTCTGATATTTTAGTTATCGATTATTGAATTATTTCCGTTTACGGCCAAAAACGATTAAAAGCCGATTTTTAGTTCTAGTACTAAAACATTTTATTTTAATCTTATTTTTGACGTGGTGAAACGTTTTGATGAAATAGAATTTTATGAATTTCTTCGTAATTTTTTGGAATTGCTAAGTGGATGAATTAATTAATCACTTTAAATCATCGTTTATCGTTAAAACCGCGTTTGTCGTTTAAATTCTCGATTTTTGGTCTTTTGATTTTGTTCCGGTCACGGAAACAATTAACCCAGCTTTGGATCCGGGCAGAGTAATCGGATTTGTCGGTGAACTATTGAACGTCTGATTTCCTTAAACCTCTCCTTTGTCCCGCTCCCTCGATCGGACCTTCCCGGCGGAGTTGGCCTGCTCCCTGCACAATGAACGCACAGGGCCTCGGAGGTTGTCCGAGGGAACCCTCTCCGATGCCTAAGTTAGTCCGTGGAATGCCTTGATGAACCTAGCTCGTGAGGAACTAGGTGGCGTTTTTAGGAGTGAGAGTCTAGAGAGAGAAAATCCAACCCCCTTCTTGTGGGAAAGGGTTGAGTATTTATACCTTTCCACAAGAAAGAGAAGGGGGAGAGGAATGGATGGATAAGGAAGTGACAAGTGGCGGCTTCTCATCCACCCATTCTTAATTACCTTAGGCGAAATGACGGGAGGGCTCCTGGGGGTCCTGACCCTGTCGACCAGGGACTTCCCCAGGGCAGGCGGACTTCGTGCCGTGGTCGCTGGGCTCCAGCAGGCTGTGTTGGCTTGCGGTCTCAGCGGCCGACTGCTATCCTTAGCGTTTTATGCTTCCATTTTAGCTTCTTGCCAGGGACTGGCCTTTTGAGCTTGATAGGGATCCTTCTGGGGCTTGCCCAGCAGGCGATTATTTGACAGGCTGCCGACCCCAATCAATTGGCCTTCGTCAGTAGGAGGAAAGTAAGGCTTTTCTTCTACTGGCGACTCTTGCTTGGAGGGCGGTTGACTTATTTCCATGTCTGCCACTGCATTTAATGCTTCGCGCCTTCCCAAGGAATGAGGCGCTGCTAACGTCAGGTATACAAAGAGTTGAGGATGCTTTTGCAATGATTACACTTCTCCTCTAGGTGGATTTTTGGGAACCGTGAAGGGTTCCTGATTGGTGGTTCTCCTTCCAGGGTGGTTGGAAATTCATTAATGCCGCGTTTTCTCCTGTATAAAATCCTAGCTTTCTTCATCATTTCTGCTTTAGCCCATCTTCAATCTTTCCACTTTCTTTGTCTTAATCATGGTTTGGATCAAAAAATTCGTAACTCGCCGTGGAGCTCGCTATGTTACTTTCCTTTTTAGAAGATTTTGGAGACTTCGGTACGCTCGAGCTGCTTATCGAGCAATTCACCGTAGCCGTCTTTCACGGCTTCGTTCTCGTTGGAGTGGCAGGAAGGTCCCTTCTAGGTTGAGCAAGCGTCTCAAGAGATCCTCACTCCTTGCTGCTCCCAGATTCAGGCGTTGCCCTCAGGGAGAGGGTTGCTTTGACAGGGGATGCCACGAATGCTTCCCGTGGCTGCACCCTGAGCAGTTTAACCCTAACTCTTCTGATACCGACTCCTCCCTGGCGTCGGGCCCCTCCTCGCCTGTGAGGAGGACAGGTTGTCGCACCTGCGACGAATCCCAGGCCGTTCCCTTTGGCAGGGACTAGGAGGATAGCAGTCGTGACTCCGATGATAGCGAGGGTCTCGGTTGCTTGAGCGACAAGGATGGGGACGGAGCTCCTGATGATCCTTTCAAGGATTCCCCAGACTGGGACTGGGGCTCGGATTTCGGGAGCCCAGGCAGTCCTGGGGACCATTCCCCAGACTTGGATGACGATTAGGCCTGCGTAGCAGGGTGTTTGATTTTGTCAGGCCGGATTTTTTGGGCCTTATGTATTTTCTTTTCGTATTCGGTTCAAGATGTAATTTTCCCCCTTTTAAGGCTAATGAAATGAAAGTTAATCAGCTTCGCTTTTTTTTTTTTTTTTGATTGCTGGGGTGACGTCGTCGGTCGATCTTTCCCTCTGCCATTTTAGTCTTTCGAGGCCCTTCTTGGGAAGGGGTGAACAGCCCGTGTTCAGTACGCGACACGTGGATGACAGTTGAGGGTCTTGTCAGGGAAGTCGCCTGTTGGGCTTCTTGGGCTTTATATAAACCCTTCTCCCCCTTCATTTTCTTCTTTTACTTTTCCTGAGACTTCAAACCCCTTACACTCTTGAATTACTTTTGTTGCTGGGCATTCTTCGAGGAGCAAGGAGTACCCTCTATCACTGTTTTCCGGCGACTTTATCGGCGTCTTTAGGTTAGAACTTCTTTAAACCTTTTTCCACCTCTTTTTTCCCTTCGATAGCCAATATGTCGCGAGTTCGTCCCCTTTCTTTTAATTCTTTGCTCGGGGGAACTGGGGGCGGCGACGGTGGCCGGCGTGACATAGCTTCTTCCTCCGGGGTCGGCCCTAGGGAGGAGGATGATCATCATAGGGGGAGGGTGCTGAATCACCCGAACCAGCTCCCTTTGATGTAGTCGACTCCGATGACGAGGCCCTGGAGGTGGACCCTTCCAGGGTTGCCGGCCCCCTCATCCGCAGGGAGAGGGGGAGGACCTATTACTTGGACAAGAAAAAGAATGTGATCCCCCTAAAGACCTACCCTGAGGCCAAGAACAGGGACCTGATTTTGGAGAGTAATGCTGCTAAGGCCATTGAACAATTTTATAACTTCGGGGAAGGGTACACAGTCATAATTCCGGGGGAAAGGGACACAGTATGCTGTCCTCCAGAAGGGTGTGTGGCCGTTTATCACAAGGCCTTGGAATTTGGCCTGTGATTCCCACTACATTCTTTCCTGGAGGAAACCTTCAGGAGGATGAACGTCGCTATCGCCCAGCTGACTGCAACTGCCATTAGATCTTTAGTAGCTTACACCTGGACCTGCCTTTTTCATGGCGAGGGGCCTTATATTGACGCCCTTCGTTTTATGGTCGGTCTTCAAATGGTGTCTTCGTCCGGGGGGGATGGCTCCACTGGTTATTGGTCTCTGCAGAGGCAGAAAAAGTATGCCTTGGTCTGGCCGGCTCTGAGCAGCCTGAAAGACTGGAAAAATAACTTTATATACGTCCATAGCGCGTCAGGGTGGAAGATTCCTAGACATTTTAGGAATCATGTCCACACCCGTATGGAGACGCGCGAGGAGTACCATCCAGGCGTCGGGGGGAAGGCCCTGGAGGTCAAGCTGAGCGAGAAGGAGGAGATTTTGATTAAAAAGTTTGAGATTGTGGTGGATAAACATGGGAACTTTGGCCCTGTCTTTTGGCTCCCTCACGCGGAGCTCATTACGAAAGACGAGTACTTGTTTCCCTTGGGCCTGATTCCGGGCCTTGAAGGTAGTTCTAGGGAGTTTTTGTTGTTACGATTTTCCAGAGACTTTATTTCTCCCTGTTTTTTAGATGACCGCCTTTCCCTTTCTGCAGATTCCTACACTTGGCACTGGACAAAGAAGCAAGTCAGGAGATTGGGCCTGAGTGAGGAATTAGTCGTTCTTTCAAAGCGTCCTTCTCTCCCTGCGAATTTCAGGAAAGGGAGCAAAGCCTTAATGAAGCTTGTAAAAGACTTTGCTGCTGGTCGAAGATTGCCTCTTCCTCCCCGGCTGCCTTCGTCGAAGCCGGCGACTCTCACCCCCAGCATCCATGAGGGGGAGGCTGAGGTTACTTCTGGAGCTACACACTCCCCTGGTCAGAAGCAGGGTGCTTCTCCGGCTGGACCTCGGGCTTCGCAGGGAACGCAGCCTGGGAATTCCGAGGGAACTGGGGAAAGTGTTCCCTTGGAGTTGAGGAGGAAAAGAGATAGGGAACCTCCTAGTGCTGACGTGGTGGATCTGGAGGCGGATGTTGCCACCACTGAGGCGAAGCGCCCTGCCCGTGAGCCTCCAAGTACCCCCTTCCCGGAGGAAAATGCAGAGTTCCACTACACGGCTGGTGACAGCGTGGACGTGTCAGGCCTGCTTTCTGATTCCGGAGCCGTCTTGGCTGACCGCCTCACCAAAACTGTGACTTCAACTTTCATCAAGTGCTTCAGTACATCCAGCGCACCTCCAAGGTTCTGCTGGCGTCTGCCGAGCTGGCGGCTCTCAGCCGCCTGAGTGATGAGGAGCTGACGATCACATCCGGGGCTCCTCCTCCTGACCGCCTGGCCATGGTAGAGAGGGATATCTCCTTGATAAGCTCTTTGAAGGACAAGATGGCAAGGCAAGACGGCGAGTCAGAGGAGGCAAAGAAGCAGGCTGGTCAGTGGAGGCTGCATGGAGAGATGGCTGTGAAGGAAGTTGCCAAGCTGGAGGCTGATCTGAAGGAGAGCCGCCTGTCGTTGGACCGAGCTAACCTCTCTTTGGCTGAGATGGGGCACTTAAAGGGGAGAGTGACTGACTTGGAGGAGCAACTGTCAAGAGCTAAGTCAACTTTTGAACAGGCTAAAGGGGAATGGACGAAGGAGAAAGAGACCCTGGCTGAGGAGGCTGAAGCTGCGGTGGATGCCAGCTTCGCGAGCGGTGCCAACTCCTCTCTGGAGTTGGTGATGGAGGTGATAGGGGAGATGTTCCCTACCTTCGATGAGGAAACCTTCCGGAGTCTTTATACCGCTAAGAATGAAGCTCGGGCGGCCAATCAGCCTGAGGCAGATGCCGACGCTCGCCAGAATGCTACGTGACGCCTTTTCTTTATAATAGTTCTTATCCTTCTGTGCTGAGCCAGTGTTATGGCCAACTTGCTTGTAATATTTGCCACTTTGGTTTCTTCTCTTTAACTTTGTAAAGACCTTCTACCCTTCACGGGTCCTGTTTGTGGAATATTTCTCTTTGCTTTTTATGATTTAGAATTCGGGGAATCTTTCCTTGACGTTAGTCGCGCCTGGCACAGCTTGTCCTTGGCTTTTGTTCAAAGTCCAGGAGGTCTGCCCCCTGTCTGCCTAAAGGTAATTCGGGGGGCTGTTTGCGTTTTTTATGCAAGGTTGGGGGGCCTGCCCCCAGCCTTTGTCGATTCGGCCTGTCCCTGGCTTTTGCTTAAAGTCCAGGAGGCCTGCCCCCTGCCTGCCCAGGGGTAAGCAGGGGGGCTTTTTTGCGTTTTTTATACAAGGTTGGAGGGCCTGCCCCCAGTCCTTGTTGATTCGGCCTGTCCCCGGCTTTTGTTCAAAGTCCAGGGGGCCTGCCCCCTGCCTGCCCAGTGGTAGGTAGGGAGGCTATTGCGTTTTTTATACAAGGTTGGGGGGCCTGCCCCCAGTCCTTGTTGATCTGGCTTGTCCCTGACTTTTGTTCAAAGTCCAGGGGGCCTGCCCCCTGCCTGCCCAGAGGTAAGCAGGGAGGCTTTTGTGTTTTTTATACAAGGTTGGAGGGCCTGCCCCCAGTCCTTGTTGATCTGGCCTGTCCCTGGCTTTTGTTCAAAGTCCAGGGGGCCTGCCCCCTGCCTGCCCAGAGGTAAGCAGGGCGGCTCAGATTTTTTGTTGGGGGGTTCATTTTTCCTAACTTTGGCAACAGGGGGGCCTCCCCCTATTGCCCCCTGCTCGTTTGTGTGTGAGAAACGCGAGTGTGAACAGGCAACGAGTATAAATCTGAATCTTCTCATTTCTTTTACGAAACTTGTGACATTAGGGTGGTCGGAGCCGTCGACATTCTTTGACCGTCCTCCGCCATTGTTTTTAGCAAAAAATAAAAACTATCTTTAGACCTGGTTCAGACATAGTATTTCTTCAGGGTGTCCGCATTCCAGTGAGCGTGCAATTCTTGCCCTTCAAGGTTGGCGATTTTATATGTGCCTGGTCCCAGGATTTGAGTCACTTGGTATGGACCTTCCCAGTTGGCACTTAGTTTTCCATGTTCCCTTGATTTTCCAACCGCCTGCGTTTTTCTAAGAACCAGATCACCCATCTGGAAGTTTCTCTGGCGCACTCTGCTGTTGAAGGCTTTCCTCATTCGTTGCTGGTAGGCAACGTTGTTGGTACTAGCCTCCTCCCTTATTTCATTGACCAGATCTAAGGTCTCAACCATTGCAGCTTTATTCTCAGTTCGGTTGTATTGTAGGGAGCGTAGAGATGGGATCCTTGCCTCAATAGGTAATAGAGCCTCTGCTCCATATACTAGACCGAACGGGGTTTGACCTGTAGACTCTTTTCGGGTGGTCCTGATTGACCAGAGTATGCTGGGAAGCTCGTCGGCCCACCTACCTTTGAGGTCATCTACCATTTTCTTCAGACCATTTAGGATTTGCTTGTTGGCTGCCTCTGCCTGTCCGTTGGTTTGAGGATGACAGACGGCCGAGTAGGCAACTGCGATGTTGTGGCTTTCTAGCCAGATTCTCAGGGGATCATTGTCAAACTGCCTGCTATGATCAAATACCATCATTTTTGGTAGGCCAAATCTGGTGATAACATTTCGCCAGATCACCTTTCTGACTGCCGGCTCGGTAATATTGGGCACCGCTTCAGCTTCTCTCCATTTGGTGAAGTAGTCTATGGCAACAATTAGGAATTTCCTGCCCCCAGTGGCCACCGTGAAGGGCCCTAGTATGTCCATCCCCCATTGAGCGAAGGGGATGGGGGATAGGATTGGCCTGAGTTCCTGGGCCGGGGCATGGATTGACGGGGCAAAGAGTTGGCACTTTCTGCACTTCTGGGTCAGGCTCTTGGCATCTGCCAACATGGTAGGCCAGTAGTAGCCTGCCCTTAGGGCTTTGTGGGCCAGCGATCTCCCTCCGATGTGATGTCCACAAATACCTGCGTGGATATCCTCCAATACTTCAGCTGCCTGGTCTGCCCGTAGGCATTTGAGCAGAGGGTAAGTAAAAGATTTCTTATAGAGTTCTTCACCAATGATTATGAACCAGGCTGCTTAAGCCTGTACCTTTCTCTTTTGCATTGTGTCTGATGGTAGGATACCATGTCTTTTGAACTGGATGAAGGGGGTCATCCAACTTTCCGGCCCTTCCTCAACGGTGCTAATCGCCTGATAGGCGCTGGTAGATTTTTCGTGCAAAACATCAACCCATACCGACCTCCGTATGTCTTGTAGACTGGAGCTGGCCAGCTTTGACAGAGCGTCGGCTCGGTTGTTCTGCGACCGAGGTATTTGCTGGATTTCATAGGATTTCAGACCTGACAGCTCCTGTTTTACTTTCTCAAGGTAGGTGGCCATGGTCTGATCTTTGGCCTCATATTCTCCGTTAATTTGATTGGCAATGAGCTGAGAATCAGTAGCTAGTGTAACTCGCTCTGCCCCTGCAGCCATAGCTAATTTTATCCCTGTGATTACAGCCTCATATTCCGCCTCATTGTTTGACGCCGGGAAAGTGAACCTGAGCGCATGCTCAAAATCCACCCCCTCGGGGCTGGTTAATACGACGCCTGCGCCTGCACCGTTGGCTGTTGAGGACCCATCAGTGTGTACGATCCACTCCTCAGCAGGGGGCTCCTCTTCCCCTGAATGGGAGCATTCAGCCAAAAAATCGGCCAAGGCTTGGGCTTTGATGGCTGTTCTTGGCTGGTAAGATATCCCCAGCCCACTTAGCTCAATCGCCCATTTCAGCAGTCTCCCTGATTTCTCAAACTTTTCCAACACTTTCTCCAGTGGTTGGTCGGTGAGGACCACGACAGGATGTGCGTCAAAGTAGGGTCTGAGTTTTCTGGCCGCTATGATGACTGCGTAGGCGGCCATTTCTATCAGGGGGTAATTTCTTTCGGCTGTCCCCAGGGCATGACTCACAAAGTAAATAGGTTGCTGTGAGTTTGCTTCCTCCCTTAGGATGACAGCGCTTACTGTCGTGTTCGTGACGGCGATGTATAGATATAGCTTTTCTCCGGCTACCGGTCTTGCCAGGGTAGGGAGCTTTTTCAGGTGATCCTTTAATTGCTCGAAGGCTTTCTTCTGTTCGTCTTCCCATTTGAACTGTTTGTTGCCTTTTAATATTTTGAAGAAAGGGGTGGACTTGTCTGCTGATCTGGCGATGAACCGAGCCAGGGCGGCCATTCTGCCTGTGAGCCTCTGAATGTCCCTGATGGTTTTAGGCTCCGGGAGATCTAGGACCGCCTGAATTTTCTCAGGGTTGGCGTCTATCCCCCTGGAGCTGACCAAAAAACCTAGGAATTTCCCGGATCGGACCCCGAATGTGCATTTTTTCGGGTTCAGCTTCATCTTGTATGACCGCAGGGAAGTGAAGGTCTCTTGAAGGTCTGTCAGATGTTCCTTGTCCCCCTTACTTTTGACGATCGCATCGTCAACGTAGGCCTCTAAGTTTCTTCCCTTTTGGCTTTCGAAGACCCTGTCTACCAACCGCTGATAGGTGGCGCCTGCATTCTTCAGCCCAAATGGCATCATCTTGTACATGTAGGTGCCATGGCTGGTTATGAAGGCGCACCTCACTCTGTCTGGTTGCCAGAGGTAAACTTGGTGGTACCCTGAGAAAGCATCCAGAAAATTCAGCGTGGTGTATCCACTAGTGGCGTCCACTAGCTGATCTATTCTGGGCAAAGGGTAGCAGTCCTTAGGGCAGGCCTTGTTGAGATTGGTAAAATCCACGCACATTCTCCATGCGCCTAATGATTTTTTCACCATGACAACGTTTGCCAGCCATTCAGGGTAATCACAGACTTCGATGAAATCTGCCTTCAGAAGTTTGTCTATTTCCTCTTTTATTGCCGCATCTTTTTCTACGGACATGTTTCTTTTCTTCTGCTTCACAGGGCGAGCCTCCGGATTAATATTCAGCTTGTGAACAATAAAGGTCGGGTCGAGCCCTGGCATCTCGTCTGCAGAGTAGGCGAATATGTCCCTATTCTCTCTTAGGACTGCTATTAGTTCTTTTTGATAGGACTCCTCCAGGTCGGCCCCTATGAGGACCTGCCTCCCTGGCTCTAAGTCCACTAGCATGCTCTCCCCTTCGGGCTCCAGGCGGACTGGCTCTTGCTGGGCAGTCGGAATCCCACCTTCCCTGCTAGGAGAGCACTGGGCTTTTCTCTTCCCTTTTCTTTCTGTCTCATGGGCCTGCAGGGCCACGGAATAGCAGTGTCTGGCCGACTCCTGATCCCCGTGGACCTTCCCTTCCATGCCAAAGTCTGTTACATAGGCTATGGTGAGGGCCCTAATTGATACGGCAGCTTCTATTTCGTCCAGGGTGGCTCGACCTATCAGGGCGTTGTACGCGGATTTGGCGTCCACCACGACAAATGACGCCCTGATGTTTCTTGCTGAGGTCCCCTCCCCAAATGTAACAGGCAGGTCGATAACTCCCATGGGTAGCATGCCTGCTCCATTGAACCCATACAAAGATCCAGGGGCTGGCTTCAGGTGCCTTCTTTCAAGGTTCATCTTCTCAAAAGCATCTTTGTATAAGAGATTTGTGTAGGTGCCAGTATCCACCATACACCTCTTGACAATATGATTGCTTATTTCCAGGGTTAAGACCAGAGGGTCACTATGTGGGTACACGACTCTCCCTGCATCCTCAGGGGTGATGCTTAGGGTAGTGCCCCTTGGGCTGCTTGCTTTTTCGGCGTAGCAGATTTGGTTCCTTAGTTCGCGGATCTGTCTTTTCTGGCTGCGCCTGCTGGTCCGCCCCTCTGCATCCCCGGAAACTACATGGATGACCATGCGATTTTGGGCTGAGCCCTCAGGTTTGTCTGCTACCTCTTTCTGGGGTTTGTTTCTTGCTGCATAGTTACTCAGCCAACCGTTTCTTATTAGTTTTTCAATTTCGTCTTTTAAGTGGCGGCATTCCTCTGTGGTATGGCCTATGCAGTCATGGAACGTGCAGAATTTTTTGGGGTCTCCCTTTGGGCTGCGAGGCTTGTTTGGACGAGACCATTTTGCTGTTTCTTTTTCTAACTCGAAGGTTTCTGCTCTCGGCCTATTGAGGGCCGTGTAGCTGTCGAATCTTGGTTGGTATGTGGTACGTTCTTTTTTGGGAGTGTCTCCCTCCTCTCTCTGCTTGCCCGGCTCACTTCTGCCACGCCCACCCTGCGGTCCTCCCTGCGGCTTTGTTTGGCCTGCAGGGGTATCCGGCAGGCTGTGGAACTCTTCCTGCAGAATGAATCCTTCAGCAATTTTCCTGGCCATGGCCAAGGTTTCTGGCTGGGCCCTGATCATCTGATTTTTCATTTCTCCTGGAAGCAGGGAGATTGTCAGGGCGTAGGCAGCGGTGGAATCATCGATCTCCCTGACCTGCCGGTAGGATAGGTCAAACCTCCTCAGGTACTCCCTTACACTTTCACCCTTTTTCTGTATTAGGGTCATAAGATCAAAGCGAGTGAGGCGTCTTCGTTTATTCCCAGCATATTGTTCGAGGAAGATCTCGGCCAACTCTATGAAGAATTTGATTGATCCTTGGCGGAGATCTCTGAACCATCCTTGTGCGAGTCCTACCAGGGTGGTTGGGAAAACTTTGCACCAGATGGCGTCATCCACGTCGTACATGCCCATGTGGCTCTCGAATGCCGCCAGGTGGTCTTCAGGGTCAGTTGTCCCATCAAACTTAATGGTGGGCATCTTAATTTTTGGAATGGGATATTCTTGTACCTCAGGATGAAGTGGGGTTTTTGTGGGCCTGCCTACTAGTCGTGACCTGCTTTCCCCAGACTGGTTACCGTGAGAATCCCATTGTCAATGGGTCGGTTTCCTTGTACTGGGGGAGCGGTGCCTTGGAGGCGGCCTGCTTGCTGCTTCATCTTCTGTTTCAGGGGAAATCTGCCTGGGTCTCTTCCTCTGAGAGTGGCAGAGGTTCTCTCCCTGGTGATACTTAGATTCAAGCGGTTGCCCCCGGTTGAGCCTGGATTGCAGGCTTTGGGATAAACGGGGGCTGACTGTTCTTTGACCGCCGGTGTTAACCTGGAGAAAACCCCGCCTGGCTTTTCTCCCAGGCGCCTTGACATGGGCTCCCTGGGCCTCATCCTCTCCTGCAATTCCTGGGATAAGCCTCTCTGTTCTCCAGACGCAGATTCTGTTGTATGAATGGAGAACGCCTGCTGTTGAGCGGGTAGTTCTGGGCTGCCTGTTGTGATACGCCTTTGCACTTGCGCGTACACTTGGGCCGTCCTTCTTGCTTTCCTCTGAGCATTTCTGGCGGCGGTCCGCTTCGTGCCCCCAGCTCCATCCTTGCTTATTGAGGGTGGCTGCCTGGGGGCCGACGCGACCCTGCCTACCAGATCCCCAGGAGTAAACTCCTGGTTCAGCATTGCAGAGAAGAAGGCGGCTGTCTGCGCCATCTGAGCTGGGGTCAGATTTAGAGTGTGCCCTGGGTGTGTCCCCAGCTCAGGCGCTGCAGCAGCGCTTGGTACGCCTAGGAGATTGGTTCCCCCCACCCCCAGGATCGTGGCGGGAGGAATCCTCTCAGGCTGTGGCATACCATATAGGGGGGTCACCGGTGGGACCGTCGGACCCGCCCCTGTACTGGTGTCAATGATTTCTGGCATGATTAATTTGATTGTCTTAGTTTTTTGTGATTAGGAATGGTTGATTTTTTGTGGGTAATTCGTGAGCACAACCGTTGTCTTCCCCACAGATGGCGCCAAATTGTTCCGGTCACGGAAACAATTAACCCGGCTTTGGATCCGGGCGGAGTAATCGGATTTGTCGGTGAAAAATTGAACGTCTGATTTCCTTAAACCTCTCCTTTGTCCCGCTCCCTCGATCGGACCTTCCCGACGGAGTTGGCCTGCTCCCTGCACAATGAACGCACAGGGCCTCGGAGGTTGTCCGAGGGAACCCTCTCCGATGCCTAAGTTAGTCCGTGGAATGCCTTGATGAACCTAGCTCGTGAGGAACTAGGTGGCGTTTTTAGGAGTGAGAGTCTAGAGAGAGAAAATCCAACCCCCTTCTTGTGGGAAAGGGTTGAGTATTTATACCTTTCCACAAGAAAGAGAAGGGGGAGAGGAATGGATGGATAAGGAAGTGACAAGTGGCGGCTTCTCATCCACCCATTCTTAATTACCTTAGGCGAAATGACGGGAGGGCCCCTGGGGGTCCTGACCCTGTCGACCAGAGACTTCCCCAGGGCAGGCGGACTTCGTACCGTGGTCGCTGGGCTCCAGCAGGCTGTGTTGGCTTGCGGTCTCAGCGGCCGACTGCTGTCCTTAGCGTTTTATGCTTCCATTTTAGCTTCTTGCCAGGGACTGGCCTTTTGAGCTTGATAGGGATCCTCCTGGGGCCTGCCCAGCAGGCGATTATTTGACAGGCTGCCGACCCCAATCAGATTTAATATGGAAAAAATTATGATTCTGATGGTTTCTTAATAAAATTTATTTTTATGATTTTTAGTGCTTTAATAAAATGTTAGGAACGATATGTTTTTTTAATGAAATCGTTAATTGTGAAAACGGGTTTTAAAGACGGGTTAGATGGGATTTATTAAAGCTGGAATTTTTGGAAATCGGAAAAATAAGTATTAAATCTTAAATCGTTTTGTAATTACTATTTTTATTAATCGTTATTGTCGAGATTAGACGATTAACGAGAAAACGCTTTAAAAACCGAGTTTTAAAATTCTGGAAAATTTTCTTTTCTGGACAGAATGTCCATAAATATATTTTAACTATTTTACGTAATTTTTGTACTATTTATTAAAGTCTTTAATTAATAAGTATTGATTTTTGGACAAATTACGATTTATCGTTAAAATGCTTCGTCTTACCAAAAAGATTTATTTTTCCAGCTATTTTGAAAATATTTAAATCTGAAACATTAAGAGTTAAATCATACCTTAACATATTCTAAATATATTCAATGGTTTAATTAAATAAAAGACGTTAATAAGTCGCCGTCATAAGTTGAACTGAGTGACATGTAATCCCAGGAGGGGTGTGCATTATCTTAAACTAGGGCCACGCATTTATAAGTCGTCGCTCTATTATGGTTGAGTAGCCTAGTTAGAGACCGAAATTTGATTTGTTTGAACTAAGTTCTCGAAGCTAGTTTTTAGTACTCTCCTAGTGAAAGTCTTGCCGTCTACACTACTCCTATCCATAACGTCATTTTGAATATTTTTATTATTATCGATATAATTTGGTTGCAAGTTGGCAAATGTTTTATGTTTTCTTCGGAAAACTCATTTTTATTATATTGTTTTGATACGTGAAGTTTTTCACTGAAAGTTTATTTTTATTATAATGTGTTTTACTGTTTTCCATTTTTACTATTTTTCTATAATAGTAATTACAGTTTTAAAATCCTGTTATACGGCTGGGAGAACGTTGACATTGCTCCCCACTGATTGTGGCTGTTATGTTTTTAACATGGCAGGTATATGTGTTTTCCTTCGGGTGGGCTAGCGAGCAGTTATGGATCCTGCTTGTTTTAATCAGATCATTGTATTATGGATTGTTAAAACCCTTTTTATGGATTTTATTTATTTATTTATTTATTTTGTAGCCATTTTTATTTTATGGCTTATTTATTGACTTACCATTTTTATTTAATCAAGACATAGCTACAGTGTGTTATAATCCCACTTCTACAGTGTTTCCGCCACTGTATTGCATTAGAATTTCTAGGGGATTACAGGAGGTGGTACCTCAGTTGAGCTAGGACTTGCTCCTCAAGCTTCAACTGTAAGGCATTGTGGATCCCTTGAGAAAGAGCCCATTGGAGGCCAGATTATCACTGACTCAGGACCCCAGGAGCTAGGTGACTTTGGGATGGGAGGCTCATTGGAAGCCTAGAAACGGGCACACTCTGACTCAGAATGCCTAGGGTTAGGTCAGGCTGTCCTTAACGGTGTTATCCATGAGTCTACTCCTGTTGCCAGGCACTCAGGAAGCTCTGGGCTAGGTCTTAAGGTGAATGGCTCTAATGTTGGCTATGGTGGTAAGGAGTTGAATAGTTCTGTTGGTATTGTTCTCTCTCATAATAGATTCAATGTGTTACAAAATGAAGATGAGGTACAGAAGGAGAAGGAGGGTTATGCCTTCCAGATAGGGGTGGATATTCCTCCTGATATCATTCCATGATTTTTTCTTCTTGGAACATAAGAGGTGGTAATGAGCCCTATAAACAAGCTGCTATTTTAGATCTTATTAAGGGCAAGGGGGTTGATATACTTGGATTACTTGAGACTAGAATTAAAAAGAATAAAGCTCCTGATATTATTCGGAGTAAGTTCAGTGGATACTTAGTTTTTACTAACTATGGTTTTCATAATAATGGGAGAATTTGGGTTATCTGCAATCCTAGAACGGTTAAGGTTGATATTTTGGATGTAGGTGAGCAATTTATGCATCTTAGTGTACTGCATTATGCAACTAACACTTCATGTGTTGTGACTTGGGTTTATGGGAGGAATGATGTAGTAGGAAGGGGAGCTCTTTGGTCAAAACTGGAAGGATGGGCTACTGGTTTGGCTAATTGGCTTGTCATGGGTGACTTCAACATTATTAGGTCAGGTGAGGAGAAAATTGGTGGAGTTGATCCTGACTTGAAGGATATAAATGATTTCAATAATTGTGTTCTTGGATGTGGGTTGCAGGATTTGGTTGGTCAATGTTGTGAGTTCACCTGGACTAACAAGCAAGACCCCTCATCTAGAGTTTGGACTAAATTGGATAGAGCCCTAATCAATCTCCATTGGGCTTCTAGTTTTCCAGATTCTTTTGCTCAGGACTTTGAATTCTGGTGTGTTTGACCACTCACCAATCTTGGTAACAGTCTTCTTGGCTGCTAAACCCTCAAGAAGATTTAGTTTCCTTAATTGTTGGACTAAGCATCATTTATATCAGGAAATTGTGGCTACAGCTTGGAGCAAAAAGGTTTTTGGTACTGAAGGTTATAAGCTATTTCAAAAACTAAAACATGTCGAGGTTGGGCTTCAAAAATTGCACAGATCCAGTTACTCTAATATAAAAAGGCGTATTAATGATCTAGAAAAAGAGTTGGATGACTTTCAATCTGAGTTGAGTAGGAAATTCCCCTTTTCTGATGAGCTAATTCAGAAGGAAAGAACTATTGCAGCAAATTGCATTGAACTTAAAAGAGCTGAGATAAGTATTTTGCAACAAAGAGCAAAGATGGACAGTATTAACCTGAATGATCAAGCTACTTCTTATTTCCATGCTAGGGTTGAAGAAAGGAGGATGCAGCAAGTGATTGGTGCTATCACTGACCATGAAGGGCATATTAGGGAAGGTGTACAGGAGGTTGCTTTAGGTTTTGTTGATTATTATAAAAAGCTTTTGGGTGAGGAAACTAAAGTCCAGGCCTTGGATAAGCATACCCTTTATTCTGGTGAGCTTGTTCATAGTTCGGATTGACAGGGTTTGCTTTGTCTTCCTGATGAGGAGGAGATCAGGAGGATAGTTTTCTCGATGGGGGCTGGGAAAAGCCCAGGGTCTGATGGCTTTTCTGCGAGGTTTGTTCAGTCCTCTTGGCATATTGTGAAGGAAGATTTCTGTAAAGCTGTTTTGGAGTTTTTTCTTAAAGGAAAAATGGTAAAACAGGCTACTACAACCATTATTTCGCTCATTCCTAAGAAGCAGGTTTGTAACTCTGTGCTTGATTTTAGGCCTATCTCGTGTTGTTCTGTTTTATATAAAACAATTAGTAAGCTGATAGCTAATAGGCTCAAAAGGGTGATTCATAAGTTGGTTGGATCTGAGCAAGGAGCATTCATTAACGGTAGGAGCATTCATGATAATTTTGCACTCTCTCAATGCTTGATTAAAGGATACAGTAGGCAGTATCTTTCTCCTAGGTGCTTGATGAAAGTTGACCTTAGGAAGGTCTTTGATTCTTTACAATGGTCTTTTTTGGAGGATATGTTGGTGGAGTTAAATTTTCCTAAACAGTTTATTAATTGGGTGCTAGCTTGTATTAAAGGTTTTTGGTTTTCTCTCAAGGTTAATGGGGGTGTGTATGGTTTCTTTAAAGGGAAAAGTGGGGTGAGACAAGGTGATCCTTTATCCCCCTATCTCTTTGTTTTAAGTAAGGAGATGTTATCTAGAAGATTGAGGATGGTTGGCTATGGTTCTCAGGTTTCTTACCACCCGAAGTGCAGTAAGCTTAGGTTGAACCATTTGGTTCTTGCTGATGATTTGATGGTTTTCATGAGAGGTGATGTTCCTTCTGTGGTGACTGTTTTGAGAGCTCTTGAGAGCTTTGCACAAGAAACTGGACTGTTTGCAAATAAGGAGAAAACTGATATATATTTTGGTGCGATGGATAAGGCGGTGGAGGAGCAGATTATGCAGGTCACAGGGTTTCATGAAGGCTCTTTCCCCTGTCGTTATTTGGGATTGCCTTTTAATGATGTAACCAATCGTTTAGAGCATTTTACTGGGTTGATCGATAAAATTCAGGGTCGTATTGGGAGTTGGTCTGCTAATGTGCTTACCTTTGCTGACAGGACACAGTTACTGAACTCTGTCATTTTTGGTTTGTTGTCCTATTGGTTGGTGAATTCTTTGATACCGCAGAATGTTCTACTTTGTATAACAAAGCTCTGTAGGAATTATTTTTGGACTGGCTCACTTACTAGAAGAGGAATGATCTTTAAAAGTTGGGATAGCATTTGTCTTCCTTGGGATGAAGGTGGTTTTAACATCAAGGATCTGCGTGCATGGAATAAAGCTTTACTGTGTGATAAACTATGGGAACTCACTCAAGAAGGAAAAGGTCTCTGGCATTTATGGATCAAGAGTTATGTTCTTGGTCCTAGAACTATTTGGGAGGTTCATAAAAAGGAACGGTTTACTGCTTCTCTTAAGAGCATTTTAGTGATAAGGGATGAGATTTTAAATGCTGAGCAAACAATTATGAATGCTACACAACTTCTTCAGAGCTGGGTGTCCCAAGGAAAGTTCCGAACCACGAAGGCTTATGAATGGTTTAGACGGAAAGAGGAAAAGCAACGATGGTTGACAGGGTTACAGGGGATGCAGGGGATGCAGGTTCTTCCTAAGCATGCTATGGTTGCTTCTTTAGCCTGTCAGGGTCGGCTCGCGACTCAGGATGCTGTTCAGAAAAGGGGATACAACTGGTTAATCGATGCCCTTTATGTGAGTCTGCTTTGGAGGATCATGAGCACTTGTTTTTTCTTTGTGATTATTCGAAAGAGGTCTGGCAAGGTCTCGTTCACTGGATGGATGTTAGAGGACGAAGTAATGTGCTGATTATGGAGTTGAAGTGGGGTGTTCATAGACGCCATAGGAGGCATTGGAAGCAAGCTTGGTTTAGATCTTGTCTTGCTGCTGCTACTCAGCATTTATGGATGGAGAGGAATAGGAGATTTTTTGATGATGCTAGAAGACCGTGTACAGTTCTATTGAATATGATAAAGTTTGAAGTGTTTGTTAAGATGAGATACTCTTATTTTGATTTGAATTGGAGAATTTTGGCTGATTGAATGTATTTGTACATTGTAGGGGACAGACTTTGTAAGAAGTAGTCTCCCTCATTTACCCTCTTATGGATGAATAAAAGAGTCATAAAATTCTTGCAAAAAAAAAAATTAATAATAATAATAATCCTTGGTTGTAGCATTATAGATTTGGACATGTTAGTGCTAAAACTCTATATACACTTAGAAGATTAGATCTTGTAGATGATTTTCCAAACATGTAATTTGACTTTGACAAAGTGTGATCAATGTGCTAAATGAAAAACATGTTAGAAGCTCCTTTAAATCCAAAATGATTGTTAGAATGTCACGGCCACTGCAACTGTTACATATTGATCTATGTGGTCCCATGAGAGTTCGAAGTAGAGGTGGTAGTCGTTATGTGTGCGTGATTGTTGATGATTATTCAAAATTTGTTTGGACATTATTCTTGAGCTCCAAAGATGTAGAACTTGATGAATTTCTTATTTGGTTCAAAAGGGTTCAAAATAAATTCGACCTTAAATTAGTGTCAATAAGAACCGATCATGGATCCGAATTAGAGAACTCATCTTTTGGTGCTTACTGTGTTGACAATGGAATAGATCACAACTTCTTGACCGCTAGAACCCCTCAACAAAATGGTGTCATAGAACACATGAAAAGGACTCTTGAAAGCATAGCTAGAAAAATGTTGTTATGTAGCTAGTTAGTTCCCTAGAAACTTTAGGACCGAGGCCGTGTTCATAGGGCATTCTAATCATAGTAAAGCTTATAAAGTCTATAACAAATGAACTATGATGATGAAGGAAAGTGTGCATGACATCTTTGATGAATCTAGTCTTTTTGAGCAGGTACAAACAATGAAGAATTCAAAATAGGACTCGCTCAAACTGAAAGCACACTTAGAGGAAGCGAAAATGAGGAAGTTTCTGAGTCACAGTCTGGTGGACTGTTACTTACGGAGGAATGCACAAGTTCAAGAGGAACTCATAACCCTCTTGATAATGCTCCTGCCAACACTCTAGCAACTTCTAAAGGCAAAGGACCAGAAGCATCCTTAGAGATTGGTGTGGAAGCGTCAACTTCCAGCCAAGAAGTTACAGTCGAAGAGACTATAACAGCTGAGGGGGAAGATCCAAATTTCATTCCAAGGAAGTGGAAGCATCAAAGCTCAAATTCTCTCTTAAATCTGACCAATGACTTAAAATCCAGAACTAAGACAAGATTCTTTGCATGCAACGCCTCTGTTTCACAAATCGAGCTACCAAATGTAACAGTCACGTTGACTGTTGCTGGCTGGCGATTGCAATGCAAGAAAAACTCAGTCAAATCAAAGGAATGACAAGTTCAATGGATAATAAATTTGTTTAAGTCACAGTCAGATTGGCTGTTGGTTGTCCGAGATATTCTGATGCGGTGTATGCGGGATGCAAGGTCGATAGGAAGAGTACATCCGGTGATGCGATCGTCTTGGGCCCTTGTCTCATTTCATGGGGTTTTAAGAAGCGAAACACGGTTGCCCTCTCAACCGCCGAAAGTGAGTACGTTAGTGCCGCTCATTGTTGTTCTCAAGTCTTATGGGTACGTTAACAACTTGTGGATTACAGTATGTTTTTCGACTCCATTCCCATTATGTGTGATAACACTAGTGCGATTAAGAATTCCAAAAATCGGATTCAACATTCTAAAACTAAACATATTGATATCCATCATCACTCTCTTAGAGATCACGTAGAAAATGGGTCATGTTAAGCTAATTTTTTTTGCAATACCGAAGACCAAACAGCCGACATATTTACTAAACCGTTAGCAAGAGACCAATTCGAAAAGTTTTGACTTGAACATGCTTGGATTAACTGTTCGACTTAATTTTGTATGTTTACTTGCTTCCTCGCATGATTGGTTAGAAGAATCGTTTTTCTCTTATTCTAGTTGTATCATATTTTTTTTAAGTATGTGATTTATATGTGTACTGTTAAAATGTGTGTTCTTGTTTATGTTAGTGTTAATTAGTTACTACCCATTGTGTTCTTTCGTTTTTCCATATCTTTTACCCACTAAATAAATCCATTCCCTCCTACTAAAATGTCTATCCTCTATTTCCCATCTTTAATCCCTACTTCTATCCCTTATTACTACCCATCTTTAATTTCTCCCTTCCCAATATCTGACTTCCCCCCTCCTATCACATCCCCTCTCTCCTCCTCATTTATGTTCCTCCTTCCCCAAGTCGTCATCATCTTCACATTTCTCATCAATTCTCTCTCTTTTTGAGTTTTGGCGGAATTTTTGGGCTGTTTCGGATTATTAAAAAAAAAAAGAATACCGTCTGCTTTATTTTTCCTCTTCCTCCCTCTTCTCTGTTTCATTTTATTTACTTTCCTTTCTCTCTCAAAAAAAATCATAAACAAAAAAATGGTTAGAACCTCCCTTAATACTTCCCTTCATTCTTGTTTCTCCAATTACTAACCCTTTCTCCATCAATTTTCTGACACTTTTTAGCAGTAAAAAAAAAAGGTACTTAGTCTTCATTGTCTTATTTCTCTTCTAAAAAAAATCCAATAATAATAAAATCGAAAATATAATTAGTCTTACTTTTATCTTATTTCTATTAAAAAAAATAAACACTGATAACAAATGTATGTATCTTTTCTTCCTCTTTATCTTCACTCCTATTTTTACCTTTGTCTTTATCTATCATTCATTTATCTCCACTAAATATCTATCCATACTTCAATTTCACTTTCCCACCATCTTCTTCTCTTAGCAATCTTTATTATCCCCAAAAAAAACTCAAGCAGATCCATGTGCTTAATTATTGCAAAAATACCATCTGTTTTTCATTGTAAATGTCACCACTAAGGGAATTGGTTACGGAAATGCAAGCGGATCTCCATGTTCTTAAATCTCTCCATGTCAATATGGGAGAGGCGGATGATGACGACTTTGTTGATGATGATTCCTTTCACCCCCCACTTCCTTCCATTATTAAACCTACTGTTTTCACTAACCCTTCCCCTTCATTTGTTTTAAGAACTCTTTGGTTTGTATCTTTGACACTATTTGCAACAGTCCTAGTGACTGTTCCACCATGAACCTCTTTTGACTTTGCTATTACAGGTCATATGCTTATGTTTCTATGATATTACTTTGACTAAGGTGTGTTTCCTTGATTCTTTGATGATGCCAAGAGGGGGAAAAGGTAAAGCATGCGTAGTTAGTCGTTCTTTTTAATCCTTCCTTGCTATTGTGTCTAAGTGATTATGTCTTCTAAATGGTTTAGGTATTGTTCTCCTTTTTCATAGCTTAATCTCCCTTTCTTATGTGAAATCTAATTTGTGTGATGATTGTGATCGACTAACTTGTTGAGGGGGAACTTCAAAAATACTTATATTTTATTAGGCTTGTCATCATCAAAGAGGGAATTTGTTGGATTTGTTGATGATGACTAGCCTATTTAATTTGTGTTTTCTTAGTTCAAACTTTTCAGGTTGTGATTAATCGAAAATTATTTGATGAATGTTGAGAATGATTGATTGAAGATCAAGACAAGCTACCCAAAGAATCAAGAATGTCAATGAGTGTCACTTTGTAAAGATAAGATTTTTTGGCACATTGTAGTAAGTTCAAGTAGCTAGCCAACCTAACTGTATGTTACAGTTCGGTTGACTGTTACTTCAGTTCGACCCATTACAAAAATAAAAGATTTCAAGTTTCAAACTTTCTATCTTCTTAAATCTTTTATTAAATCTGATTTTGAAATGTGAAGTGTTGGTCAAGCAATAGTTTTTATTTTAATAAAAACCATTTTCCAAAACTATCCTCAATTTGGTTGAATAGCTTTTTACAAACTACCAAAAGGTGACTTGTTTCTTTCCCAAATAAGTCTTTGCCTCAAAAATTGGTATTTGTCATTTCCTTCTTGTTTCAACCTCAAATTTGATCTTACACTTATTTTTGGAAAATGTTAGAGTTGCTTTCCTTGGCTTCTTCTTTCATAAGTTTGCTCTTTCATGCAATTCTTGTAGAGACAAACCTTTCATCACTTTCAAAAAGGTTTGACCTTCTCATCAAGAGTTAACTTGCTTCTATATAAATAGAGGAGTCCTTCTACTTCACTTCCTAAGACTTTCAGCACAAATCTTACATTGCAAATTGTTCATCAAAAGTTTTAATTTTAAAACTCTTTGCAAAATATTTTCAAAGTCTTCAAAAGTCACAGTCGAACGAACTGCTACATTGAGTCTTGAATACTGTTGTCTAACTTGGTTAGATTGTAATCTTTTAACTTTTCTAAGTTATTAAGAGTCATGAATGGAGTAGGTCATTGATGAGTTAGAGACGGAGTAGTCTCGTAAACTCAAAGTCGTAGCCGGAGTAGGCTATTGGTCGTGACCCGAGTAGGTCATTTGAGAGTTAGGAGACGGAGTAGTCTTCCAAACTCGAGAGTCGTAACCGGAGTAGGTTATGTGGTTCTTATTGTAAAGGTTTAAGTTTTTGGAGTAGATTACTTAACAATTATTAATAAGAAAAGCATTGGACGTAGGCCTTTAGAATGTTGGCCGAACCAATTCAAAAACGTAATGTGTTCAATCTTCTCGCTTTATTTCTGCTGCATACAACGTAGAACACATGTCGTTTAGCTTCGCTTTAATTTGTTCGCGGATTAATATTTGAAGGAGTTATGTCCACTGTCCTGCGGATTAACCCGCTTAAGTCTATGTATCCGATATGCCTTGCTAGAGGTCGATATCGGGTTGACATGTAATAGGTTACGTGTCTGGTAGTCTTAAGTGGGCACATTGAGTCACACACAATGTGTACGGGATATTATTAATATAATGGTATATTAAATATATCGGGTCAGTAGTAATACGGACTCAGCTGCGTTGTCGGGTTATGGTAATTAGAGTTATGGAAATAACCTAGTTCTACCTTCTCATCTCCTATATAAGGAGGTTCATATGATGAACCAAATATGGAAAAAAGAGTATTGACTCATAATATATATTCGTCTTACAAAGAGTTATAAGAGAGATATATAGAGAAGTTGTGAGACAGTCTCACGTACCTTTATACTAGCATATACGTCGCAGTTTTGTACCCGTGTGGATACAAAAGGAGGCATCACGTTTGGGGTGCTTTATTCTGTCCGTGGAGATTATTTATTCTGTCCGTGGAGATTATATATGTTTATGGGTTCATTATATTTCTTATTAATACGTTGTTCCGCTGCAAATAAGGTATAACTGTTATCCCTCTACTTTTGTATTTTCGATTGATACTCGTAACTGGTCCTTGGGTTTAAGGGTTGTAACCCTACAGTGGTATCAGAGCCTCTGTTACGTAGTATTAATCTGATTGACGTGAATCTATGGCTCATAATTGGTTATGAGAGATTCCACCCGCGTATTAATTTGATTATATTTTTCGTCCCGTGAATTGTTCTCGTATGATAATTGTGATTAGCATTGATGTTGTGACGTGTTGATATGTTGCAAACCAAAATTATTGATTTTATTATTTGCTAAGGTAAATATCACTTATGCCGTAATTGAATAATAATTAACAATAATTACTGTAAGATTTTAACATATAGATGTTAATTTTTGAGTTTTGGATTGATTCTTGTTCGTACGAGGCATTGCGGATTTGCGGCTAGTCAATTAATTTTTCGTTCATGTTTAGGGTTTGTCTTGTGAATTTAAATTGTTAAATTCTAATATTGACTCGTAAATTAATTTAAGATCTAATATTGATTATTTTTTATTTAATTTTGTCCTAAATTGACCCATTATTATTCTCAATTTCCTTGTTGACGATGAGACTAATTTGATTAGTCAAGATTCGATTGAAATTGGGAACGTAAAATTACAAGAATTTATCGTTGACGATGAGACCTAATAAGATTAGGACAAGACTCGTTTTAATTATGGTGGAGACGGAACGAAACAAGGTCAACCCGGTCGATACGAGTGTGACTCGATTGGAACGGGTGTGACTCGGTTGGTACGAGTATGACTCGGTAGGCACGGGTGTGTCCTGATTGAAACGGGATGACCCGGGCGGCAAAGATTTGACCAAGACGACAGAATATTTACTCGGACGACATGGTGTCGGGTCGAGCGACGTTTTTAAGAAAAGTCGTTTTCTTGCGTTTGTGTGTTGATTATGAATCAAACATGGATTACACTTTATTTTTTTGATTCAATGAAAAATTAGTTTTCTAAATTGGCTAAATAATGTTTTGCATTTTAATTATCATATTATCATAAATAGATCGGAAAAAGAGTTTCTCGAGTCTTCGTTGATTTTGATGAATTGTTCATCTATATGACAATTATAAATTGCAGATCGATTGTGAATCAAGTTTTGTATATCCGTTCAATTTTCCGGGTGGGAAATTGTTCCTCGTAGTTGGAAAAATGAAAGATATTGGTGAAATTGTTCAAACAAAATAGTAATTATGAATTGTAATATGATTATAAGTCAAAATATGGGATCTTTTAACTTGTTTTATGCACAAATCACTAGTAACAGTTGAATTATTATGTCATATGATGCATGATTTTTATTGTTTGAGACTTGCGACTTGTGTGCCTAGAACTGATAGGTCGTCTTGTAAGTTGACCTAGGAGCATGTTTAGGACCCATAATGCATTTAATCCCTCGCACAAATATTAAGTATTGTCTTTCCAGAATTGACCACTACAATAATTTCATACCATTGGTTGAAGTGACTGCCTAAGCGGTGCTTTGCCGATGTGTGTGGACTGAGTAGGTGAGTAACGGTTACCCACATGTTAAATCTGGTTTGCTTAATATTGTTATCAAGTCGGACTTGGGCTTTGAGGCAAATAGTTGGTGTCATATGATGACTAATTCCGACGAACCAAGAATTACATATTGATGTAATTGATAATGTTGTTGTCTACCTTTACTTTTGGAGTTTGAGCAGTGAGCCCAAGTTCACTTGAGCGACAAAAGGTTTAGGATCTCGGAATATTATGCGAACTTGAGGGTAGTTTTCATGATTTTATCTTTAAATTGTTTAAGATTATTAATATTAATTATCGTTTTGCTTTGCATATAATTGTAGTTGTTATTTAGTCACCATTATCACATTTATTAAAGATGAGTTTGAATTGTTCAACCTTGTTGATTGGTATCTTGAGAACCGTTCTCAAAATTAGAGATACAGATTTTGTCCTTATGAAGGATAATTCCGATAGATTATTACCAATGCTAATGTACAGTATGGACTGTATAATTAAAGTCATGGAGATGTCTATAAGTACCAAAATCAATTGTTTCAATAAAAGGGAACAGTTCCCATTAAGTTAGAAAATGTAGAAAATGATCTAATTAATCCATGTCATACGATGACGTGATTATATTGATAACCAGGAAATTTTGGATGCTTCTTTCTGGAATTAGGAATTGAAATCATTTCAATTAGTCCTAAGTTTGGGTCACTTTATTATGAATAAACATGTGACTTAATAAGGTTTCTCACCTTCTAGCATGAGATGTTAAAAGACGATTGGACATTGTATCAAGAAGGCAAATAATACTAATGTTCTAGGAGTTCATTAAGAAAATTGCTTGAGATAATGATTAATGAATCTAAGATGTTGGTTAAAGTAAGGGAAGGATAATTGTTATTATACCCAAACTTGTTCCCAAATTTAGATTAGGTACGATTTTATCATTCATTAATGTAATGACAAATATATGACATTGGTAGATAGCTTTCTAGAAGTGTCTAGAAAATCTGCAAGTCAATTGAAGTATGACTTCAGGTGTATATGTTACTGGAGTAATTGTTACTTGCATTCTATTGCTTTAGTATAAGATACCAAATGCGATTATTACATTGTAGATGTGATGGTTCAAAGAGAGTGGAATAATGAATTAACTGAGCATTTTATGATTGAAATGGACAAACATTGTTGTTTCAGTTCATAAAAGGAAATCACTTGATTTTATTTTAAAGCTTAGTACTAGGATTGAATAATCGTTATTCTTGTACGAGTCATAAGCAAGGACATTGAATCTGTTTCATGTATGGACATGAAATTTTTTGATAAAAGTAGAACAATTATTACTCTATACCTTGCAAGAATTATGAGGTACAATAAGGCTAACATGATTGTTGAGCATACATTTCTAGTAGTGAATGCTTTTATTTGTACCATAACAACCAAAAGGTTCAAGTCCCTCGACTCAAGTTTTACCTATTATGGCATTGTTCTTAATCCATGAGACAAGAAACATAAGAATAAGTTTCATAATGATGAAATTATAAACCTTGTTGATAAGGATCAACTGAGTTAAATGGATCTTGTTTAGATGGATAAATGACATTAGAAGTATCTCCTATTACTTGTAGTGGGAGGGTACTTAGACTTGTTGGATCACACATATACAGATATGTGTGAGTTTAACTAGTGATGTTGCAAAATATGGGTAACGCATATGGTTTTGTTCATTTGATGAAATTTGAAACTGAATGCTTTAAATTGTTCCAAGTACAAGATCAACTTGATAAGTTAGTACGAGTTGTTCGATATGATTGAAACAGGGAGGATTTGAACTAAAAGATTGTGATCATCTTAGAAGTAGTGAAAAGGGTTTCAAACTACATCGAACCATATTTGATATGGTTTGGTCTATGATGAGTTATGCAGATTTCATATACGCTTTAGAAAGTTATGCACGATAAAAGTCTTTGTACAATGTTGATGAGATTGTCTATGTAAGTCGGAGAATAGACACCATATGAGATATGGATTGAAAATGTTTTAAAAAGTCTTTTCTTAATTATCAAGTCTTAAACTTTAAAGGAAATTTTTTTCTAGAACTTAGACTCAATTATGAGATGTGTTTTATTAGGGATATTGTGTTAATTCTACAAACCATCCAAAGAACAAAACTGTTTTGTTCCATGGAGTGATATGTTTCTTTTAAAAAATATGTGATTTCTAATAGAAACAGTGGGAGTAGAATCGACCTTGAAATGTTCAAGATTAACAGAAATTCTCTACAACTGTTGAAGAGTATATTGATTCATCCATGAAAAGTCATGATCATCTTAGCTGTAGAATATTACCCTACATAGGTTTGACCTATATATGATGAAACAATAATGGACAAAGACTCCAAAAGTCACATAAAATCTAATAGATTCCATATACCATAACAGCCAATTATAGACTTTGGTTAAATGGGTCTTATAGTGAAGAATTCTTCAATATAAAGATGATGTGGATTGATATAAGAGTATCTATGAAGCATAGTTGGTAGTTAGGGATTGATCTCATAGTAATGACTATGAAAAACCCTATTTACAACATTATGCTTAAGTCTATCAAGATTGATTTAGCATTTTAAATGTCATCACTCATTATGATAAGTTTTGGACATATACATGTGAAATATATTTCTTGATCGAAAGGGATGCAGTATGATCTGTGTGCGACACATCGTATGAATTTCATATTACTAAAATTGCTAGGCAAATGTGAGTATTCTGATTTGATTGGAGCATGCAGCAAGTATCTTCGTTCTCAATGTGGTAATTCAAATATGTTTGTTTTCCATTGAGACAAAGAAAGACAATGTGTACAAGAGGCTAGTGGGAGTGCATTTATCGTTATGATTTGGTATGTAAGTGACATACTTCTCTAACTAAATGACATTTGGTTGCTTTAGTCTATGAGACTTGGCAAGAAATGTGTTTATTATGTGCTCGTGTGACGAGTAGATACTGATCTAGTGAGTGTCACTAGAATGTTATCTAAGAATTGTTTCTTTGCACTTAAGAAGCGAAAGGGTAATTATTTAAGAGATGCGCATGATGTGATAAGCGAATGACATGAGATTGTAATCTCATGTATATTTTGTTTTGGATGAGAAGTTGTGTGTTGGAACGGTTCCAAAGGACAACTTTGTGACTAGTATTATAACTAAAGTTAGTGTTGTATTGCTTTTGATGAAGCAAATAGATGTTTGATTAAGAATCAAGCAAACACTCAACTTTAAAGTTTATGAAGCAATTTTTTGCTTATGAAACTAACAGTTTGCCTTAATTGAGAGAAGGTAGATTGATCATATGCTTGTAAATAACCGATACAAATGTTGTATGTCCCGAAACCTCCTCTACATAAAGATCATATTGGTTATGATCGGTATAAGACGCATGGGCGAGTGGTCTTAGTACTTTTAGAGGTGTTTGGTTTAGTGGGAGTTATTTCGATAATTGATTTATGTATGACATATTGTCATTTGATTAATGTAACCGAGTTTTGTCCGTAAATAATTTACATTGATAAAATAGATCACTAAGTACGTGACTTAGTCTTGGAACTCTATTTAGATGATTTAATTATTTTGTCTCTAGTCAGGGTATTGTGTTGAGACATTTGAATACCCTTAAATGACTAGTGTGTGAGTTGATTGATGACTAAGTTCCTTGAGTCATAGGTATTGAGATACTAAATCAGGCACATGGATGTATGTTAAGAACATGCGTTAGACAGACCCGCCGAAAAGGATTTTACTAAGATTTTGCTTAGTGTCAGTAAAGTTATTTGAAAGTTATGAACTTGTACGGTCTTTAGACCTGAGTCTATGACTATTCTGTACATGTGATGTGTATCCTTTGATACTTTTCCTCATCAGCTGTAAATAGGTTACGTGTCTGGTAGTCTTAAGTGGGCCCATTGGGTCACACACAATGTGTATGGGATATTATTAATATAACGGTATATTAAATATATCGGGTCAGTAGTAATACGGACCCAGCTGCGTTGTCGAGTTATGTTAATTAGAGTTATACTAATAAGATAATTATGGTAATTAGAGTTATGGAAACAACCTAATTCTACCTTCTCATCTCCTATATAAGGGGTTTCATATGATGAACCAAATATGGAAAAAAGGGTATGGACTCATAATATATATACGTCTTATAAAGAGTTATAAGAGAGAGATATAGAGAAGTTGTGAGACGGTCTCACGTACCTTTATACTAGCATATACGTCGCAGTTTTGTACCCGTGTGGATACCAAAGGAGGCATCACGTTTGGGGTGCTTTATTCTGTCCGTGAAAATTATTTATTCTGTCCGTGGAGATTATTTATTCTGTCCGTGAAGATTATTTATTTTGTCCGTGCAGATTATATATATTTCTGGGTTCATTATATTTCTTATTAATACGTTGTTCCGCTGCAAATAAGGTATAACTATTATACCTCTACTTTTGTCTTTTCGATTGACTCATAACAGGTCCTTGGGTTTAAGGGTTTCGAAATTGGATATTTTGAAAAAGATATATCTTTTGGAAAATGATGATTTTTGAAAAAAAAAAAACAACCTTAGATACCAAGTAGCACATAGTCACGCAAGCATAATAACGACACCATGTATCCTCTACACTAAGTCTCGGTCGGTCTATAAAGGGTCTATACCAGTGCACATAGCCTATCCGTGAATCGGGATGGACTTTATAAGTCGAGTTGAGCTTAGAACATGCCGCGAAACCCATACGAATCGACTATGAACACCTTTGACATATCCATGTTGACGTACATCACGATATAGTGGGACGTCGGTCACCAGTATCGGCCCGGGAAAGAATAAGGTTATACATGAACCGTAAAACTAAAAGGCGTATTGTACTAGTCAAACGATTTCTATTCGAGTCTCACCTTGAGGATGCCGATGGTAAGTCACGCATCAGTTAATCCCCAGCGGAGTCGCCAAATTGTGGACATGACATACGTCCACTCCGACGCGGCCACGCGTGGGTTTGGGGAGGCGAATGAATCTCATGTGAGATGGACAAATTGAAATTTAAATCGAAGTGGAGTCGCCACCGAACTTTGTAGGAGTTCGGGCCCGTACGAACCCACTCTATATCTTAGTGGGTCATGCACAAAGTATGGCCCATTCGGATGTCAGAGTTTATTGGGTTCGTCCCTTTGCATTTTGATACCGATACCAAGATTATCGGATACCGTGTATTGAATGACTGTCGTGTGCCAATGGGTTCCAATATCCGGAAACCACGGTTCTGAGTAAGGGGTGAGGGTACGTGTTGAGAAGTTCACAAAGAACACCCAACCCCGCCCGCACATTAGCGGCCTCTACTGAGATATCGCTTGACTTTAAAATACGCGCATTAGTAATACGATGAGATGATATGCAAACATTGTTTTGACTAAACATGCGAATATTTGAATAGGTTGCTATGTCGATTTAATGCATCTAAAATTAACGTCAAAGTTGTATTTAGCATGCGAGATTTGTTTTAGTACAATAAAACAAACAAAATAAAAATAGGATGAAAAGACATAAACAAACAAGTTAGTAACGGTGATAGCGATAATAACGGTTTGTAAATAATATGGAATGATATAGAATGATGTAAATGACATGATGCATGGTTTTGAAAAAGTAGTCTGACACGTGATTGACTTGACATGTGTTGACCGAAGTCATAAAAAAATATTATCGAGACTCGAACAACGTTGTGGGACTCACGGTTTGATGTGATAAAGGGACACTCGATCGAGTCATTGAGGGACTCAACCGCGTGTGCCTCGGAAAACGCTTCTGCCCAGAATTTGAGGTATCACTCGACAGAGTCATTGAGGAACTCGACCGAGTGAGTCGCCACTCGATCGAGTCATTGAGAAACTCGACAGAGTGGTCCTCAAAAGCACCTTCTACCTCGGTTTTTGGGGTGCCACTCGATTTAGTGGGCTAGGCACTCGATCGAGTGCCCCCTGTACGAACTAGGGTTCGCTTCACAATTTGTTATAGATTTCGAAATTGCTCTTTGATTTTGGGAAATCGCTAATTTTGTCAAGTCGGGCAGAAATATTATGTGATTTGTGCTCGACTCGAATTGTGATACTCATCGTATCCAATATTTGATTATGGAATCAATATCGAATATTTAGAGTGGAATCTCGAAAAAGATGTTATAAGTCGTTTTAATTAAACTAAAACAAAATAAGCTATCTCCGCATTATAGTGTCGTAATTAATTCTTTCAAATTATACGACAACTATTTTAGCATCAACGAATTCGTGTTAGTTAAATTTATTGACTAATTCGATTAGATACGATATCCGACTATTGAGTCGGTATCGAATCCAAAGAACGACGCTTTAAACTTTATTGAAAAAAAATGATTCCCTCCGCATCTCGACATCGTAATGAATCCTTGCGGTATTTTGTGATATCAGATCCGCATCAACGGGTCTCGGTTCATAAAAAAAGGAATCGGGCGCATTTAAAGGGGAATATCGTGATCCCATTATGCCTTTGAGTGTTTAGGGCGGGGCTCCTTGAGAGGGCTCCACCACTGTTACAACTCGTGAAAGGGTTAGAAGGGTCTTATGCTAATATCGCCTTTAAACGTGCTCAATTCGAAATAGTTTTAGAAATTTGATGAATATGTTGTTAATAATGATGACGATAATGCGAATGAAACGTGACTAATGACGCGATAAGAATAAAAATACTATCTTGTTGATGTTGACTCGCTTCAACAATCTAATACTCGGGGTGTCGGGATAAGCGACCGGCCACATCGGGTGAAACACCCTTGTATTCGTATTTCCTTATTCCGTCATCCTTCGTATTCGACACGAAATAGCGAGTATTTTATTGTTTTAATACTAGTAATATTATCGATATTAGAAATAGTAAAAGAAACGAAAAAAAACGAGGAAAATGAGAGGAGACGAGGAAGAAGAAAGAGAGAAAAAACGGGATTATTGCACCCTAACCTACATGTTTCTTATGCTCGGACGGAACTCGTTTGATTGTGGCTTGAGCACGGGAGTATCGAGGTTTACGTAGACGGAGTTATGGTGGTTTAGTGTTTGAGGTTTCCTAGATGCTAGGGTTTAGGTTGAAGAAAGAGTAATTAGGGTTCTTGAATGTGTAGATTAGGGTTGTTCAAGTGTGTGTAATTTGCATGCAAAGGGGAGGTATTTATAAGAATTCTCTCCCACCCGACCTACGGCTACTCGACCGAGTGCCCTGCGGACTCGATCGAGTGGCCCAAAGCTGACGTAAAACGGGTCTATTGAAGGCCCACTCGATTGAGTAAGCTGACACTCGATCGAGTGGGTCAGCTGGAGCGAAGGGGTCCGGATTTTTAGACCATGGGTTGGATATTTTTGTAGATCTTGTATTTGGGTTGGACTTTTGATATTTGCATGGCTATTTTGTGTCTCGGAAACGACTTTGACCGGGGTTTGACCCGGTCGCTAAAAGACGGTTTTATTTCCGGTGTCGTTTTTTACACAAATTAGTCTTATTTGATTGGAAATGACCCGCTGGGCCTGAATTTGAGGTCAGTTTTGTGAGATTTGTACTCCGTAAAAATTCCAAGCCAGAAACTAATGGTTTTGAGCCTATATCCGAGCATGTAGAAGCACGTTTGCGTCCGATCATCATCGGGTGTTTTTTGGAAACTGCTATAGACACCTAGTAACCAAATGTGGGTGTCTACAATAATACTCCAACATGAACTCAATAACCAGAGCGGATCTCCCGTCCCATTTTTTTGTCCCACTCCATGTACCACCAATAATAGCTTGACATTTCTCAATAGAAAAAAAAACACTTACGTGGTGGTTAACAAAATAGCAAGAGGGAAAATAGCATTATACACCTAGTTATACAATAGCATTGTACAACCAGGGGTAAGTTTTTGAGCTTTTGTGTATATTTATTGAGCTTAAAAAAGTTTTTGAGCTGAGTTGTAAGTCTTTGAGCTTGAACATTTATGTGATTTAACTTTACAACTCTACACTAAAGCTCAGAAATTTTACAGCAAAACTCGAAATCTTTGTGATAAAGCTCAAGATCTTAAAACCAGTTGTACATAGAGCTATATACAACTGGTTGTATAATCCTATAACTGAAGCAAGAGCAGAACCTAAATAATCTTTTTGACTCATTTGCTGCAAAACTCATTTGATAGCTTTTTATTCATAGTCCATTATAATTATTATTACTTGTATCATCATCATCATCGCTTAAGTGGCCATATTTATTCAACGAATCCTTCAAAGACGATGATCTTACTATATTATGAGACTTGGATTTCCGGAGTTGGTCATAACCTTGGTTCAGTGCTGGCCAAACTTCATTATACTTAAGATTGAGTCTGGTCGGAGTTCTTCCAAAAATCACAACAAACAGATAATTGTACAATCAAAGTCGAAAACTTAAACCAGGCCATTTTGCATTGTACAGTCAAACTAAAGTCAAGAAATTCAAGCTCTTACATCATCCATTCAAATTACGACCCCACGACCTTAATCAAACTACAAGAGCTAGATATCTTATAGTTCCAAAACTAGAGCACTAACAACCTTGAACAATAACATCAATAGCATTGGGGGAATTGAAGATTAGACTAGATCATTAACATATTAGGATTGAATTTTAGGGGAAACCGTTGTATATACTAGCCATTAGTGAAGAGGGAGAGGAAGGCAATGATTTGAGTTGGGTTTTGATTTACTTTTCCTTACAGTTGTAGATCTAGTAGGGGAGGTGAAAGATGGTGAGAAACTCTAATTTTCCAGATCAATTATCGTGAAAGAGGAAGAGGAGGTGAAAGGAACGAGAAAGAAGAAAGAACATCACGTGAGTGCTTTTTTTTTTAGTGACACATGTCAAGTTATTATTGGTGGTACATGAAGTGGGACAAATAAATGGGACGGGAGATACGCTTTGGGCTTGATCTACCCAACTTATTACCAAGCACGTACATGATATCAAATTAAAATATTAAATTGAACATCTTTGACAAAGTCAAACTACACTTTGGCTTTCCCTCTTACAAATTTTATCTCCTTTTTACAATACTAGTTTAATCCCGCACAAATTGCGCTGAGGTTCTTTCAAAATTTGTCATATTCTATAAAGGGAAAGAGCATTTACATTTATTATTTCTCATAACATGTTTTGAAAAAATCTGTATGAAAAATAAATAAAGTTGTTTGAACATAAAATTCATTTTGATATTCTTATATCCAAATATTATTAAAACAAATCATAATTGGTTAATAGTTAAATTTAAAATGATTTATAAAGTTATTCCAACAATATATACTTTCACTAATTATCGGTCCACAAATTCTTCTCCCTTATTTTTACTGAGTGGACACTCGTTAATCTTGATTCGCGGTCTTACTTAACATGTCAATGATCAGAAAACAGATAGAAAATTTCATACTATTCGACATAATCAATGCGACACTGACTATTAATCCCTCTGTCCCGATGAATTCCTTGCCTTTACTTTTGACACAAAGAGGAAGACGTCCAATGATGAGTGTGGACATGACATAGGTCCACCCCGACGCGGCGAAGCGCGGGTTTTGGGGAGGCGATAGAATTTCCATATGAGATGGATCGAATAGAATTTTAAATCGAAGTTAGGAGTCGCCACCGAATTTTATGGTTATTCGGAACCGTTCGAACCCACTCTATGTCGTAGTGGGCCATACTTAAAGCCTGGCCCATTTCCGATGTCAGAGTTTATTGGGTTCGTCCCTTAGCATATCGATACCGATGCCGACTGGGCGGTTAATCGTATATTGAATGACTCTCGTTGCCAATGGTTTCGGACATCCGGAAACCACGGTTCTGAGTAAGGGGTGAGGGTACGTGTTGGGAAGTTCAACGAGAACACCCAACCCCGCCCGCACTTAGCGGCCTTTACTAAGATATCGTTCGATTTTGGTGTACACGCGTTAGTTCGACGATGAAATGATATGCAGAGATTATTTTCCTAAGACATGTGAGGAAAAAAAATAAATAAACGGGTTGCTAAGTCGTTTAATGCATGTTAAACTACTAACGTCGAAGTTATTTTAGCATGTGAGCTCGTTTTAGTCTAATAAAACGATAAAAAGAAAATATGAGAATAGTTGCTACAAACACGAGAAAACGAGTTAGTAACGATTGAATAAATATATGAAATCGAGAAAATGAAAATTAATCGAAATCTGAAAAGATAATTTAAAACGTTGTTTTGTATAAAAACGATGTTCGAGAAAAGAAAATAAAAAAGGGTGTGTCTCGGCCGAGAGCCGCGCGACTCGCCCGGGATCCATGCGGGTCGCGTGGAGGCCTGTTTTTCGACGACGGTTTTCGAAAAAGTTTTGATTAAATCGCGTACGAATATCGCATAATTCGTACCCGACTTAATATTCTCGATATTCGTTATATTCGATAGTTGACTATGAAATCAATATCAAATATTTGGAATAGTTTTAGAAAAGATGTAAATTTAGAAATCGTTTCGTAAAATAATAAAAATAAACGAACGAAAACTAAAAAAAAAGGTCTCGGATCACAGACTCGTGCGCGAGTCGCCTGGACCGGGCGCGACTCGCGTACGGGTCTGATTTTTATACATTTTTGTGTTCGAAATCGTTATAAATCGCGTACAAATATAGATTAATTTATACTCGGTTTATATTTTCGATATTCGTCGTATTCGATATTCGATTATAAAATCGATATCAAATATTCGGAATGACTTTAGAAAAGGTTTTGAAAAAAGTTTGTTTTTGAACGAAAAGATGTAAAAAAGATTTTGAACGAAAAGTTGTAAAAAAGATGTAACGATTTCGTCGAAAACTTAATATAATTCTTTTGATACGATATTCGATTATATAAAATCGGTATCATATTTTAAGAATATTCGATATATGAAAATAGTTTTAATAATATCGATATTAGAAAATAAAAGAACAAAAAATCGACGAAAGACCCATACAAAAAACGAGAGAAAGGGAAGAGACGGGTTTGATTTACACCCTCAACCTACATGCTTTGTATTCTCGGTATAGGGCTCGTCGGACAGTGGCTTAGGCACGGGAGCGTCGAGATGATGTGGGTGAGTTAAGGTGTCGATTTTTTGGAGCGTTTTTGTGTGTGTATGAGGGATCGGCCGGTTTGGACGGGATCGGTTTCGTCGGATTTTTGGAATTACTTCGGGATTATGTCGGGACTTCGAATGTCGCTTTTTGGCTGCTGAAAACTTAGGATTTTCTCGGTATTTTCTGTGTTTATAGTGGCTGGAAAACGAGGTAATTGATGTCTTTTTTGTGTTGGTGTGATGTCCTATTTATAGGAAGTCTCCGACCTTGGTTTAGGAGAGTTTGAATACCGCTAAGGATAGGAAACGAGGGAATTTGAGGGAAATAAGAATTCCGCTTTCTTGTGAAGAAAGAAAGGGAAATCTCGGCTGACTTGGGCTGTATTGGCCGAGTATTTGGTACTCGGTCAATGTCTGAATCGGTTTCCGGATAGAATTCCTACTTGAGATCGAATTCTACCTTAAACGGAATTGTTTATTATTTTTGTATGGCTGATTTTTGTAGGAATTTGGGCAGAAGTGGGACGCGTGAGACATCACGGTCGGTCCACAAGTCTCGGGAAATATCTTTGACCGGGTTTGACTCGGTCGCTAAAAGACGGTTTTACCCCTGGTGACGGTTTCGACCCAAATTAGTGTTATTTGACTCGAAACGACCCACTGGGCCTAGATTTGAGGTTGGTTTTGTGAGATTTGTGCTCCTTAAAATGTCTAAGCCAAATGTCCATGATTACAAGCCCATATCCGAGTCTGTCAAAGCACGTTTGCGTCCTATCATCATCGGGTGTTTGGCGGGAACTACTATAGACACCTAGCGGTCAAATGTGGGTGTCTACAGAGCCCCCACTCTGACTGAGGCTTGGACAAGGCAAAAGTCAGAGTAGCTACCAGGTCAATCAAGGATTAAAACCTGGCAGCCTTCCGATCGGGTCGTTTTGGGTCCATTAGACCTGCGTAAAGGGCTCGCCAGCCACGGAATAGGAACCATACCTGAGCTGATGCTGATAACGTCGCGGGAGCTTGCCTAGGAAGCTATGGGTTTACCTGTGTGCAGATATATCCTGTCTTAGAATTGCGCGGGAGTTTTTCCACTAGGGAACTTAGAATTCTCGGGAGTCTTGAGTGTACCTGTATGCTGACATAATTTGTATGTAACATTTAGGCGAAACACTGACTTGTGCTGGGGAAAAAGACGATTTTTCGAAAATTTTGAAAATAAAAAGGCTGAAAATTTTTGAAAAGTTTGGACATAAGGATGCTTGGGATGGCTTTGATTCCTAATCGGATTCTGACACGAATTCCTAGGATTTCCTTGTATGCCTAGGCGAAGGAGGAAAATTGGTAAAATCCTATTCCTGCGATGACTAGGAAGAGGGATATTCTATATTATAAATAGAGAGCTTTGGCTCCTTTAATTTTCATATTCCCACCCAAATCCTTTCTTTTATCTCAAAATCCCTTAGACTTTTTAGGATAAAATAAAAGAAACTATTCTTGCGATGGGTATTGACCATTTGACCGCAATGCTTCATGCGTGGGCCCAGGATTTCCGTGATGAAGATAGAGTCCAATTAACTCAAATGGGAATTGTGGCTTTATTCCCACTTCAGCGACTTAGGGTAGATTCGCATTTTCTTGATGCTTGCTTAGCCTTTTGGGATACTACCTTTCATGTTTTTGCATTTCCTCGAGGAGAAGTATGTCCTCTTCCTGAAGAGATAGCAGCTATTGGAGGGTGGTGCCCTAATGCTCGTCCTGCTATTCCTCCATTTTATCCCGATCCAAGGAGGAGGCTGAGGGATTTTCTAGGGTTGTCACATGCTGAGACAGCCCGTATGGTGAAAGGAAATTCAGTTTCCTTATTTGACTTGGCTGATAAATTTATGAACCCAGTGGGTGAAAGAATTACTTCTACCCATAGGCGTAGGGCCTTTGCTTTTTGTATGCTGCATAGGTACGCCTTCGAAGGTCGAATGGATTCTGACTCATGCTTAGGTGAGATCAGGCTGATCAGCATAGTTGATCAGATGGAGACAGGTCACAGCCCAGCTTGGCTGATAACTGGGGAAATTATTATGGGTCTTGATGCTAGGAGGCTTGAACCAAATCAACCGTTGACAGGGGGCATCCGTCTTTTGCAGGTATTTAATCTTTTTCCTCGAATAATTGCCCGATTTCCTGATTTTTTACGGTAATCCGAATTTCCCGGTTTTTTTCCTGAAATTTTCAATTTTCCGGTTTTTTCGAATTTTTGATTTTGCCGAATTTTTCGAAATTTTACGAAAATTCTTAATTTTTGAATTTTTTTTGAATTTTTTGAATTTTTTTGATTTTTCGAAAGTTTTTGACTTTTCGAAAATTTTGCAGACCTGGTTATTCGAGCGTCTGTCGATTATGGAGCCCCCGGTGAATATACCCAAATACCGCAGCAATCAGATTGGTTCAAGGTCTCGTCGAATAAGACCAAGTCATCCCGTAACTCAAAAAAATTGGGATGAAGAGCTAACATTCCATGGTGGGCCTTTGATCAGGTGGAACGTCATTTGGTGGTTCCTTTCGAGACTGACGGGATTAGCTAGGAGAGACAAAGCCCGCTACCTAGTGATTTTGTCTTTGGATTGGACTGTCCATATTTATCCGGACCGTATCTTAAGACAGTTCGGTTCGTTTCAGGAGATCCCTGAGACTGAGGCAATAATTAGCGTTTCGATCCAATTGACGGACGCTATGTGTGACACGTGGCTACAGCGCTGGTTCACCCGTGTCATATGGACTATACCTCGCCCTTGTCACACCACTTGGGTTTCTGGATCCTATCGCAAATGGACTTCTGAAGAATCCGAGGAGGCCCGTAAAGCTTTGAAAACCGAAGAAACTCTTGATTTGGCCCGCCGAGAATCGGCCAAAAATAATAGGCGGTTCTTCGAGGTGACTCCCATTACCTTTGCTGAATCAGAGTCGGATTCCAAGTTAAAACCTAAGACCCAGACTAATGAGACTGGTGCTAGTGATTTGGAGGGAAGACTCGGACCGAGGAAGGCGGTCCGAGATAGGCTAGGCCCGCGTGATAATGAGGTGACCGGGGAGTCGAGTTTGAAGAAACGAGCCCGGGCTAAAGAGGTTCCCTTGGTGATCAGGGAGCGTTCACCTCCACCTCGACGCCGATGGACCGAAAAGGAAGCTAAAGGCAAAGGAAAGGGAAAAATGCCTTAGTTTTTTATTATTTAAGTATTAGTATTATTTTTTGTGATGTTTTTTTGATTTTTTTTTTGTAATTTTATTATTTTAAATAAAGAAAGGTTTATTAAAGAACCGTTCCTTTTTTTTCGATTGCAGTGGTTGTGCCCTTTTGAGGGGCTGCCTACGTATCCACAATAAATGGAATCAAACCAAACGTAGTTCAGACTGAATTAATTTGCAATTTCGAAATACATCAAGACTATTGGTTCAAGATGTTTGAAATAGTAGAATAAATAATTCTAGCTTTTGACTTGTCTTTAAAAGTTTGAAAAAAAGATGTTTTTTAATACACTTTTTGCAGATGACATTGAGAAAGGTGGGTTAAGGGTAATAGCGCTTCAGCTGGTCCAGGTTAGTTGGGTTGACAAACTCGTTCCCGTCCAGATCCGTTAGCATTACCGCTCCACCTGATAGAATCTTCTTTACCCAATTAGGTTTGAATTTTCCCCTTGGGTCCACTGGTAATAAGGCTCGAACTGACTTGAGGACCAGATCTCCTTCTTTGATGTTTCTGGGCCTCACCCTTTTGTTGAAAGCCCGTTGGATTCTCTTTTGATAGATTTGAATATTATTGAGGGCACGAGATCGTCGTTCATCTAAAAGGACTAGCGAGTCATATCGTGCTCGAACCCAATCAGCTTCAGGTACTTGGCTTTCAAGTAGGATTCTGAGTGATGGTACTTCTAATTCAACAGGTTGGACTGCTTCCATGCCGTATGTAAGGTAATACGGTGTTGCCCCGGTCGCAGTACGAACCGAGGTTCGATATCCCCAAAGAGCAAATGGTATTTTGTCGGGCCAGTCTCGATAATTATCAGCCATCTTTTTGAGTATGGTGACAATTGTTTTATTAGCCGCTTCTACCGCTCCATTGGTTTGGGGTCGGTATGGTGAAGATGTATGCTTTTGAATTTTGTATTTGGTCAGCAAGGCTGCTGTTTCGGCTTGAAAATGGGTCCCGTGGTCACTAATGAATTCGTGTGGGATCCCATACCGGCATATTATCTTATTTTGAATGAACTTGGCAACATGGCTAGCATTGAGAATACGGTAGGATTCAGCTTCGACCCATTTGGTGAAATAGTCGATTGCTACCAAAATGAAGCAGTGTCCTCCGGTTCCCGAGGGGTTTATCTTCCCAATTATGTCGATTCCCCATGTTGAAAATGGCCATGGTGACGTCATGGTGTATAGCAAGGATGGTGGCATATGTTGTACATTGGCAAAAATCTGACAGTTATGGCAATGTCTAACATATTGTTGACAATCGGTTTCCATGCTATTCCAGTAGTAACCGAGCCTCATGATCTTCCGGGCCAGCATCTGGGCGTTCATGTGTGGACCGCATTCGCCATCATGGACTTCAGCCATAACTTTTTCGGCATTGGTTTTGTCGACACATCGGAGGAGAGCCCCCTGTGCTGTCTTTTTGTAGAGTTGCCCATCGTCAGTGCGGATGAACTGGGTTGCCAGTCTTCGCAGGGCTTTTTTGGCTCGGTTGTCAGCTTCGGGTGGATATTCTCCGGTTGCTAGGTATGTTAGTACAGCTTGATACCACGGCTCGGGATCGGGTATCTCGACCTCCTCGATGTCGTGGATATATGCTGGCTCGGACCGTCTTTCGACACAGATCGGCATACTGGTCATATGATCGGGAATGTTTAGCAAAGATGCCAGTTTTGAGAGTGCATCTGCGAATTGATTTTCTTCCCGAGGTGGAACTGTTTCTCGAGATCCCGTACACGTGCTTGGTAGGCCACGAGATTAGCATTTCGAGTTTTCCATTTTTGAAGCGCTTGATTAATGACCAGGGATGAATCACCGTGTACTCGGAGGTTTCTGACCCCTAAGTCGGCGGCGGCTTGTAGCCCGTGGATACATGCTTCATACTCAGCGGCGTTGTTAGTGACGTCGAAGTCCAACTTGATGGATACGGGAGTGTGTTCCCCTTTTGGTGAGATTAGGAGGATCCCGACTCCAAATCCTCGGAAATTGGATGCCCCGTCAAAGTACAAGTCCCATGCTTCGGTATCAGTGTGGAAAATGTCTTCGTCTAGGAAGGACCAAGTGTCGATGTGTCCTTCCTCGGTTATGGGACTGTCAGCGAGAAATTCGGCTACTACTCGTCCTTTAATGGCTTTCAGTGGTACGAATTTTAGGTCGAATTCTGCCAACATCAGGGTCCATCTTGATATCCTGCCGTTGAGGATGGGCTTCTCGAAGAGGTACTTGATGGGATCCATTCTGGATAGCACTTGCACCTCGTGGCTGAGCATGTAATGTCGGAGCTTCTTAGTGGCCCAGACCAAAGCTAAACATGTCTTTTCGAGCATAGTGTACTTACACTCGTACTCTAAAAACTTTTTGCTGATGTAGTAAATGGCTCGTTCTTCGGAGTTAACCGTTTGAGCTAACATAGCCCCCATGGCTGTCTCTGTCGTAGTTAGGTATAGCGACAAAGGCAAACCGTGCTGAGGTGGCATTAGGACCGGTGGTGAGGCCAAAATTTCCTTGATTCTATCAAAGGCTGCTTGACATTTGTCATCCCATAGTAACCGTTCTCCTATTTTCAGCTTCTTGAAGATCGGTTCACACACCATGGTTAGCTTTGAGATGAACCTGCTAATGTATTGGACTTTTCCGAGAAATCCTCTTATCTCTTTTTCGGTTCTAGGGGGCTGCATCTCGGTTATGGCCTTGATTTTGGCTGGATCGACTTCTATACCTCGTTGGCTGACGATATGACCCAGTAATTTGCCGGATGTTACCCCGAAACTGCATTTCTGAGGGTTTAGCCTCATGTTGTATTTGCGAAGTCGGGTGAAGAACTTTCTCAGGGCGGTGATGTGACCGTCCCTGTCTTTGGATTTGACGACCATGTCGTCCACATAGACTTCCACTTCCTTATGCATCATGTCATGCAATAGAGTCGTGGCGGTTCGTTGGTAGGTGGCCCCGGCATTGATGAGACCAAATGGCATAACTGTATAGCAATAAGTACCCCAAGGTGTAATGAAGGTGGTCTTATCCATATTTTCTTCTGCCATTTTTATCTGATTATATCCCGCATACCCGTCCATAAATGATAGAAGGGCATGATCTGCTGTGTTGTCCACCAGTATATCGATGTGTGGCAACGGGAAATCGTCTTTCGGGCTTGCTTTGTTAAGATCCCGAAAGTCTACACAGACTCGAACCTTACCATCCTTTTTAGGGACTGGTACTATGTTTGCAACCCAATCTGGATACTCAGAGACTCGTATAAACCCAGCTTTGAATTGCTTGTCGACTTCCTCCTTGACTTTGAGGGACCATTCGGGCCTCATGCGTCGGAGTTTTTGTTTAACCGGCTTGAACCCTTCCTTGATTGGTATATGGTGCTCGGCTATTTCGCGATCAATCCCCGGCATGTCCTTGTAGGACCATGCGAAGACATCTTTGAATTCTTGAAGGAGAACTGTGAATTGTTGTTTCTCCTCGGGATCTAAGGATAGTCCTATCTTAAGCATCTGAGGCTCTAAGGTTGTTCCCACGTTGATGGATTCGGTGTCTTCGATTACCGGATTGCGGGATTCCCTTTGCTCTAGTTGCTCGATCAGATGTGGAGGCAAGGATGCCTGTTCGTCGGGTTTCTCAATGTCATTGCACATAAAATTTTTGAAATTTTGAAAATGAGACAAGTCGTAAGCAGAACGGTTGTTATTATTGATCATGAATTGAGAAAAGAGCTCGAAAAGAGCTGCCATCTGATCACTAGTCAGTGGCGGGATAGGTAGGGTGCCCGGGACAGACCCCGAGGCACCAGGAATGGCTAAAGGAAAAGGAGGAGTTACAGGACTGACCCTAGCACCAGACTCACTAGACTCAATCTTAGACTCTGACTCGGACTCTGACTCAGACTCAGACTCAGATTCTGGCATCTCTCCTTCTCCTGTGATCAGCTTGTAAGTTTTTCCTTGACTGTCAGTCCATTTGACAGTCTTCCTCCAAGCTCTGGTTCCGGACCCGACCTCCGAGATTAGCTTGGACGGATCAAAGGTGCGACTGCGGAGTATGAGGCTGACTAGCTCTTCCTTTGGCGTTGGAACTGCGAGTTCTTCTCCAAAAAGTAACCCTAGCGCGGGCTCGGCATTCTTAGCATCTTCGGATTGGATGAGAGCGAAGATGTCGTCTGGTATGTAGTTGCAGTCCTGGGCCAAGTGGGTCCCAGGGTGCGTGGGCCGATATAGGCCAGTCTGAGCAGTCTCGAATACTGGAGTGACGAAGGTGACCTTACTGGTTTCAGTCTGGCCCATGTTTTCTGGAGTTAGGGTGAAGCCCAAGCCCGTTTGAGTCCTCCCATTGTTCAGAACTTCGAGAATTTTTCCTGCGGGGAGATCGGGCCTTGAGGTAACTCCTGGTAGAAAGCCCAGATTCTGTAGCATTCGGTCTAGGGGGACGGTGAAATAAGGGCGGAAGAGATGATCTTCTTCGATGGCTCCTATGAAATCGAATCCCCATAGATCGGTGCGGCCCGAGGTGTTGCAATTAGCCACAGTCATAGGTGTGGCTTCTATAGTGATGACGGTGTCACGCAAAGGCAGCTTGATTTTCCGATGCAAAGTGGAGGACACGGCCCTGGTTGCATGGATCCAAGGTCTTCCTAGAAGAAGGTTAAAGGAAGAAGTCACGTCGATCACTTGAAATTCCAGCTCTTTCTCTATCGGGCCGGTTATGATAGTGAGTTTTGTGGCCCCGGCTACTGACTTTGGACTTCCGTCAAAAGCCTGAATGGTTTGAGCTGTTGGAATATAGTCGGCCTCGGTGATGCCGAGGGCTTTGGCGGTCCTTAAGGGAAGGACGTTGACTGCTGACCCGTCGTCAATTAGGGTCATGGGTAGGTACTTTCCACGGCAGATAACCGTGATGTAGAGGGCCATGTTGTGGGCCGGCCCGAATGGTGGTAGATCAGCATTGGAGAAGGTGATCAGTGGGCCTTCTTCTATGGATCTGCTTTTTAGGTGGGGTAGGACCGTGGCTACCATTTCAGCTGGAGTAGCCATAGAGTCGATTTTGACCTGATCGAGGGCCTTAGTGAGTGCCTCTCGATGTTCTTGGGAGTTAACTAGGAGTTGCCATATAGAGAGGTCAACTCGAGTTTTGCTTAGCTGCTTTACAAGAGCCTTTTCAGGAGTTGGTTCTTCCGGAGCAGACTCTACTTTAAGTGGTTCAGCGATGATGAGGGCTTGACTAGTGGCTAAGGCTTTGGACTTAACCTTCTGAATCTCCTCAGGTGTGATGGGGACAGTTTCCCCTCTGGTGAGGTAGACATCATCTTCATCATCGCACCAGATCCCGTTTATTTGTGGGATAAATGGGGAAATGAGGTGTGAGCAATCCACTACTTCTCCGGAAAAGATGGCATGAGTGGCCAATGGGTTGTCTTTGTTGTTGGGCTTACCCCCGGGTAAAGGGATTTTCCCGCTTTCAATGAGATCCTGAATAAGATGCTTCAGTTTCCAACATTTCTCGGTATCGTGCCCCTTACCACGATGATTGTGACAGTAGGCCTGAAGGTTGTAGGCCTTAGAGCGACGTTCAACCGGGGTATCCGGTGTTGGGCCTATCGGAGTGATCAGGCCTTTTGATGATAACCTCTGCAGGGCGTTTTCATAGGTAGTGCCTATGTCGGTGAATACCCGGGGAGTAGTAGTCTTCTGGGATGAGGTATCGAGTGCGTTTACCTCATCGAAAATGCTACGAGTGGCAGCAGTAGTAGCGGGCTTGCTCGTTGATGAACTAGCCCCTTGGTATCCCTTAGTGGAGGCCTTAGTGAGGCTTTCCAATCTTAGATCATCCTCGATTCTTGTTCCCATTTCAGTTAGGACCGCGAAGCTAGGTATGATGGCGTATCGGAGATGGACCCGGTAAGCTGGAAGTAGGTTCTTGACAAAGGCTTCAACTAGCACCTTTTCACTGGGCTTATCGACCATTTTGACACTTTCAGCCCTCCAGCGTTGAAGGTATTTGGTGAATCCCTCCTTAGGTTCCTGGGCCATTACTTCCAGGGTGCGCATGGTGGTCTGGATTTCCGTATTGTCGGCGTAGTTCCGAGCGAATTCCGTTGCCACGTCATCCCAAGTTTTGTATTTCTTGGGATCGAGTCGGTAGTACCAGGCCCTTGGGTGCTTCTCGAGAGAAGAAGCGAATAGGTGCTTGAACATGTTGGACTTAACCCCTTTAAGGGCCATGAATTCCTTGAAGGCCCGAATGTGGTGGACCGGGTCTTCAGTACCCTCGAACATTGGCAAACCCGTCAGATTGAGGTTGGTGGGTAGTTCATCGGTCAGTGGGGTATAGATCCTAGCATTCTCCGTATGGATGGAGCTTTGGGTTGTCAAGTGGACCTGTTCTTGCAGTTTGAGGACTGCACCGGCCAATGCGGCTAAAGGCCCGTCATCATCGATCGAAGCGTTGGGGGTTCCCTGTTCTACGGCACTAACCCGAGTAATGATGGCGATCTGGTCTTCCCGTACCTTCCTCAGTTGGTCTTGGATTTGGGCCAACGAGGCTGTCAATTCGTCTATGGCTTTTTGCGTCATGGCTCGAGTGTGGGGTGACCTGTCTGTAAGGGCACCGCGTAATCAGTAACTGACCCAGATCTTAGAATCAAAAGTACATCCCGAGCAAGAAAAAGAGACTAGACTAGAAAGAAGACCGGAGACTGACTTCTAAATGGATGACACGTGAGTGGTGGGCCTTCCTTAGGATTCGGCAGAGTGGGCCTAGTCCTGTTCGAAGGAAGGTCTATGTGAGAAATCCCCAGACTTTAGACTCGAGTGTGTAAACGGGCTTCCCTTTGTAGGAGTTAGTCCTACGAAGGTGGGCCGTGCCTTGACAAGTAAGGCGGACTAGGATGGGGTGGAAACCCGTGATTTAAGATCGACGGAGTTTCGACGCTATAGACTCTAACTTATGACAAGACTCTAACTTATGACAAGACCCGACACTGCTAAATACGGGAAGTCCTAAGTGGAAGAGGGTTTTGAAAAGAAAGTTTGGATTTGAAAACCGAGCAAAGGTCGGATTGTAAGACCCGATTTTTTTGAAAACCGAGAAAAAAGATTATCGGGCCGAGATTCCGGGCTTCTTTTTTGAAAAGGTTTGGACAGCATACCGGCTAAAAATAGGCTATTTTGAGTCAAAATCATAAGTCCTAAATTCGGCAGCTTTCCGGGTTTTTGAAAAATGGATGGGTTTTGAAAAGATGTAATTTTTTGAAAATGACGGTTTTTGAAAAGACCAAAGGAGATCAGGTAGCATGTAGTCATAGAATCAGTATAACGACGCCATGTATGCTCTTAGTCTAAGTCTCGGTCGGTCTAAGAGGGTCTATACCAACAACGATCGCTTTCTCGTACTGAGGACGGACTCCCTAAGCCGAGTTGGTCTTAGGACATGCCGCAAAGTCTAAACGAGTTCCGCCATCGAAGTCTTTAGTGCACCCTAGTGGGAATGCACCGTGGTATAGTGGGACGTCGGTCACAAGTAACCGGCCCGGGATAGAACGGGGTTATGCATGAACCATTGAACTAAAACGTGTACATTACTAATCGAACGATTTCTTTTCGAGTCTCACCCTGAGGATGCCGATGGTAAGTGACACATCAGTTAATCCCCAGCGGAGTCGCCAAATTGTGGACATGACATAGGTCCACCCCGACGCGGCGAAGCGCGGGTTTTGGGGAGGCGATAGAATTTCCATATGAGATGGATCGAATAGAATTTTAAATCGAAGTTAGGAGTCGCCACCGAATTTTATGGTTATTCGGAACCGTTCGAACCCACTCTATGTCGTAGTGGGCCATACTTAAAGCCTGGCCCATTTCCGATGTCAGAGTTTATTGGGTTCGTCCCTTAGCATATCGATACCGATGCCGACTGGGCGGTTAATCGTATATTGAATGACTCTCGTTGCCAATGGTTTCGGACATCCGGAAACCACGGTTCTGAGTAAGGGGTGAGGGTACGTGTTGGGAAGTTCAACGAGAACACCCAACCCCGCCCGCACTTAGCGGCCTTTACTAAGATATCGTTCGATTTTGGTGTACACGCGTTAGTTCGACGATGAAATGATATGCAGAGATTATTTTCCTAAGACATGTGAGGAAAAAAAATAAATAAACGGGTTGCTAAGTCGTTTAATGCATGTTAAACTACTAACGTCGAAGTTATTTTAGCATGTGAGCTCGTTTTAGTCTAATAAAACGATAAAAAGAAAATATGAGAAAAGTTGCTACAAACACGAGAAAACGAGTTAGTAACGATTGAATAAATATATGAAATCGAGAAAATGAAAATTAATCGAAATCTGAAAAGATAATTTAAAACGTTGTTTTGTATAAAAACGATGTTCGAGAAAAGAAAATAAAAAAGGGTGTGTCTCGGCCGAGAGCCGCGCGACTCGCCCGGGATCCATGCGGGTCGCGTGGAGGCCTGTTTTTCGACGACGGTTTTCGAAAAAGTTTTGATTAAATCGCGTACGAATATCGCATAATTCGTACCCGACTTAATATTCTCGATATTCGTTATATTCGATAGTTGACTATGAAATCAATATCAAATATTTGGAATAGTTTTAGAAAAGATGTAAATTTAGAAATCGTTTCGTAAAATAATAAAAATAAACGAACGAAAACTAAAAAAAAAGGTCTCGGATCACAGACTCGTGCGCGAGTCGCCTGGACCGGGCGCGACTCGCGTACGGGTCTGATTTTTATACATTTTTGTGTTCGAAATCGTTATAAATCGCGTACAAATATAGATTAATTTATACTCGGTTTATATTTTCGATATTCGTCGTATTCGATATTCGATTATAAAATCGATATCGAATATTCGGAATGACTTTAGAAAAGGTTTTGAAAAAAGTTTGTTTTTGAACGAAAAGATGTAAAAAAGATTTTGAACGAAAAGTTGTAAAAAAGATGTAACGATTTCGTCGAAAACTTAATATAATTCTTTTGATACGATATTCGATTATATAAAATCGGTATCATATTTTAAGAATATTCGATATATGAAAATAGTTTTAATAATATCGATATTAGAAAATAAAAGAACAAAAAATCGACGAAAGACCCATACAAAAAACGAGAGAAAGGGAAGAGACGGGTTTGATTTACACCCTCAACCTACATGCTTTGTATTCTCGGTATAGGGCTCGTCGGACAGTGGCTTAGGCACGGGAGCGTCGAGATGATGTGGGTGAGTTAAGGTGTCGGTTTTTTGGAGCGTTTTTGTGTGTGTATGAGGGATCGGCCGGTTTGGACGGGATCGGTTTCGTCGGATTTTTGGAATTACTTCGGGATTATGTCGGGACTTCGAATGTCGCTTTTTGGCTGCTGAAAACTTAGGATTTTCTCGGTATTTTCTGTGTTTATAGTGGCTGGAAAACGAGGTAATTGATGTCTTTTTTGTGTTGGTGTGATGTCCTATTTATAGGAAGTCTCCGACCTTGGTTTAGGAGAGTTTGAATACCGCTAAGGATAGGAAACGAGGGAATTTGAGGGAAATAAGAATTCCGCTTTCTTGTGAAGAAAGAAAGGGAAATCTCGGCTGACTTGGGCTGTATTGGCCGAGTATTTGGTACTCGGTCAATGTCTGAATCGGTTTCCGGATAGAATTCCTACTTGAGATCGAATTCTACCTTAAACGGAATTGTTTATTATTTTTGTATGGCTGATTTTTGTAGGAATTTGGGCAGAAGTGGGACGCGTGAGACATCACGGTCGGTCCACAAGTCTCGGGAAATATCTTTGACCGGGTTTGACTCGGTCGCTAAAAGACGGTTTTACCCCTGGTGACGGTTTCGACCCAAATTAGTGTTATTTGACTCGAAACGACCCACTGGGCCTGGATTTGAGGTTGGTTTTGTGAGATTTGTGCTCCTTAAAATGTCTAAGCCAAATGTCCATGATTACAAGCCCATATCCGAGTCTGTCAAAGCACGTTTGCGTCCTATCATCATCGGGTGTTTGGCGGGAACTACTATAGACACCTAGCGGTCAAATGTGGGTGTCTACAATGAGGTTACATGAGAAGCCAAATTCATCAGGTCAAATTACATGTAAAAGACATTCCTAAAATAGAAAGACAAATAATTCATTGAGATGTCACAATATGGAATAAGCAAAGAATTCATTGGGACGGAGTGAATATTAAGCACACAAAATAAAACAAAAGTCGAAATAAAAATTCAGGAATTAAATTGAAAATTTGAATAAAATAGTAATCTGTTCAAGTAAATCAGCAACAAATGAACATGAAATTATCCTACAATCCTCATGCCCATAGAAGAAAGACGCAGTGACCATGAAATTTTGTTTGGGGTCACAAAATCAAGTAAAGTTCGATTTTTTTTTCACCTACAATCTCTATAAAGAATGGAAAAACCCGAGAAATTGTACTAAAAAAAAGTCGACGATCCATGACAGCTATGGTTATTTAGTGGGGAGAGATGGTAAGAAATTAAAATTCACAATCGCGAAATAACCAAATTAAAATTTCATCCATAATTACATTCAAAATTATTAAATACTTAACTAACTGCAACATCAAAAATCAAACAAAGTTCATCAAGAACAACCACAGCCTACAGAGGGTAAAAAACACTCAAGCGTTCACATTTTCACAATCACCGAACCACAAAATCACAACTACAACCAAAAATCATAAATTAATTAATACGCATGATATAGGATTCGTATCTTATAGCTTCAAGATGAGAAAATCTTCGACGGTGAGGTTGGTGATGGCTTGAGATAACCAAAGAATTGCAGGTGACGTATCGAACCAAGTGAAACTAAAGCTAAACTACTCTGGAAGCTCCAACGGGTACGTTATCTCAAATCTTGTCAAATCAACCAAGAAGAAAAACCTGTACAGTAAGCGAAGAAGTTTATGTGTTAAATCAGAAAACAATAAATAAAAAATCAATCAGGATGAATATTAGCTTAGCAAGTAACTATGTTTATTCATAGAATTGGGATATCGTAGGATACCTCGACCTTGGATGACTATTATCAAACTCGAGAATCCGAGAGTGAAAACTCCCCTTTAAATGAGAATACCCTCCACTTAGACCTGTCAAGCAGGATAGGAGGATCGGGCCACGGTCGGGTCATGGCGGTCGTGTCAGAATAGGGATTGGGTCATATACAGGTCGGGTTATGTTGGAAATATAGGGTCACTATAGGGGCGATATATAACTAGAGAATATAGGTTGTTGTGTCGTGGTATGAAGGCCACTGAATGAGAAACGAAATCGCCCCAACTACGGTACAAATCGGAATGGGCGTCGTCCCCCAAGGTCACACAACACTCCTAAAAGGTTGTGTACTCAACCATTAGAAGTTGGAACTCGATGGTATACTCAGAATTTATCAAAGAGATTTGTATGATGACATTTGATGTTGGTGTACATATGTCTTATCATTCTCATACTTATATAATAAGTGTCATATGAGACTAACCTCAAAAGGTATCCAAATTCACTTTATGATAGAAAATAAATTGTCATTATTATGAAAATAATGATATTCATAACCATCATGAAAATTGGTGTCAATATGCTACTTAATGGGAGATACCCTTACTATGCAACAATAGTCAACATATTGTCTTTGCATTATTTCTAACAATCCCCCACTAATGCAAATGACAAACCGAAAACAAAAATTCTGAGCATATGAAAAGGTTGACACTTAGACGTTAATATCTTTCGATTTGAATTAACGTATTAGTGAAATGAGTCAACAACTTACTTACAACAAGAGAATATCTTTCGATTTGAATTCCTTATTGAACTTCGGTTGAATTATCCTCACAACACATATCTCCTTGGCAATTTACAAAGGCGTAAATCTAAATTCAGTCAAGTTCATTTCAAGCAATAAAGAAAACTGAACAGAAATGAACAGGTATAATAACCTCATCTGCTATGTTTGCACCCATTAGAACACAACAGTTACATCCAAGCTGCTTCGAAATTACAGAGACGAAAACAGAATGAGCGAGGAAGATCAGTTTGTTGGAAAATCGGGAAAGTGTGGTTGTTTGAGTTTGGATGTAAGACCCACTTTGAGTAGGCTGCTTTGAAAGGAAATCGGTAAGAACAATCAGACCACGGGAAGCTGTTCCGAAGACCATTAACAATAACATTAAGTGTGAACAAAAAAGAAGAGAATTTGGGGACGGTGGTTATACATTACAATAGAATTTATACATCAATCGGACCTATGGTTCATGCTGGTGGCCTTCTTCCCTTACAAAACCTTCCCCGCCACAAATGTACCCCAACATACATTAAATTAACAATATGTACAAATGAAATTGTACAGAAATTCATCACAATAAAATTTCACCCAATTCATAAAAACAAACTGAAATCAACATCACAATAACTAATCATAGAAATTCATCACAATAACAAAATTTCTAAATCCATTTACAAACCTTCCTATATCTTAACCCTAAAATCAATCCAAACAAACCGAAATGCAACTCCAATTATTCATAAGAAAATCCTAATTTTCGTCCAAATGAACCGAAATCAACATAAAAAAATTAATTAATTGTTAATGAATGAAAAATTCAACTAACCTTCATGTTGATCACTTTCCGAAAATTCCTTTTCCAAAACCTGCCCAAACAAAAAACGTAAACAAAAGACATTTTAAACGTAAACTGGAATAAAAAAAGTAAAAAATTAATGATTCAACAAATTGAATCAAACGAAAACCTACCTCATAGAATATACAATTAAATTAAATGTATTTTGTATCAGTCACTAAGGTCTCTGACAGATGAGCTACTATGAATCTGTGACATATATTCTTGGGGTTGACGGTGTTCTCCACAGACTTAAAAAAATTATCAATGGTGGTGGCTTCCGTTAGAATCATAAGCAACAGGCTAAGTTTTGGTGTTTGAAATGATAATCCAAAGAAGAAGATAAACCTGGGTTAGAAATTTGGAAACTGACTATGAGTCTATGACTATGACGGTTGTTTTCAATATCAATTTTTTTTAAGTGAAAGTTGGTTTTAAGAGTGATGGGTAAATGATGTTCCTTCAAAAACTATATCGCCTAAAAACTGCTTCAGTAAAAAAAAATACTCCCTCCGAGTTCCTATTATTGTCTCACTTTTCTTTTTGGGCTGAGTTTGATTTTTGTTCCAATTTTCTTTTTTAGGCCATCAATGTGTGGTTCACAATTACTATCACATTTCTCTCTCTTCCTTCTTCTTTTTTGAACCACTCATTTCTCCTTCCTTATTTTTCACCCAAAAAGTTTTTGGGACAATAATAGAAACTCGGAGGGAGTATAGAGTATAGTTTTTTGGTATTTGTGTGATTATTTTGTGGAATTTTGTGGGATTGTGGGATATATTGTGGGATGGGAATTGGGAAGTTATACCCATTATGCAACGGTTATGGAATAAGTTGACCATCTTTTTTTAATTTTTTTATGTGCTTAATCGTCAATTAATTAGGCTTTTTTGTGGTTAACCGCCAATTAGTTAGGCAGTTATAGGAGGTTTTAAGTGGCCACATCAGCCGACACATAAGATCCACCTCATCATCCTACTCATGATCCTACGTGGCGCGATATGGAAGCTCAAAATGTTGCTACTTTAAGAAATAAAGGACTAGCTGAGGGGAGCGCGCGGAGGTTATTCACAACGTTTGTTCCGGTATTATTGATATATATTTAATTTATTTCGGTGTTTTTGTTTTCGATATTTTTTTTGTGAAGTACAATTATATGTATCATATTTGGTTGGTAGTGTTGAATTGTTGGAGGTTTTTAATTAAATTTCTCTCAATTTTGAGTAAACAATATTTGTAATCAGTACTATTCTATATTGAGATGTCTCGATGAATTCTTTGTCTTTCTATTTCAGGAATGTCTTTTTACATGTAATTTGACCCACCTCATGAGTTTGGTTCCACGTGTCACCTCATCATTGGACATCTTTCCCCTTGTGCCAAAAGTAAAGGCAAACAATTCATCGGGACGGAAGGAGTACTACATAAATAAGATCAAAAAGTACGAAGAAAGACTTTTTTATATATGGACCAAGTATATTCTGATAAGCTATCGTAACTAATATTCCTGATACTACATTAATTTGGACCGGAGTATTCCCGTAAGTAAATAACTAGGAAAAGATAATGTGAAAACTAGAGTGTGGTATACACGAAATCGTGTATATAGATCAGAAAAACAAAAGATGGAGCATGTCCATTCAAATACCTCGTAATAATGACGCCTCCGTATGAGGGACGGCTAGGTCAATAGTGACGGACGTCCACTACACGTCTATTGACAAGTTGGCATTAGTTTTCCCATATTCTTGTTGAAAGTTATAAAAGAAAAGTACACATATAGTGGCAAAAAGATTAGAGATACAATGGGTGTATGAGGGGGGTTGTACACCACCACTAAAAGGTTGCCACATGTCCATTTGAGAATTTTTTTTTTCATTTTAAGTTTGTAGATTCCCTCATTAAATACACTATATTAAATGCATTGATTTATTTTATTAATTATGTTTTGTAATTATTAACCCTTTTTTTTTTCTTTTCAGTTTTTTTTAGTATTTCGTATTTTTTTTACTTTTACCGTATATGTACGTATATTCAGCTAGTATATTTCTAATCTCTGTATTTATATTCGCTGTACATGTATGCTTTATGCATATACCTTATGTTTACGTATTTTATATTTGTATGTTGTAAAATGTTGTGTTGTGGATTTTTTTTTTCTTATATGAATTTGTTTGTACGTTTCAGTTTGTATGTTACGGTAGACAATATTTTTGTTGATTAACTGTGAACGGGTCAATCGTGTGAGGCAATATTTTTTTACGAAGAAAAAAAAAATGTAATCAGGTTATATAACTAAGTGAATAAATATTACGCACGTACTACAAATTCTGTAGTCGTGGAAATTTACTGACGATATACAATATCCCCGGAATTCATTTAAAAGTAATTTAAATGTCATTAGTTAAAAAAAAATCTCGTGAGACCGTCCCGACAATTAGAAACGTAATTAGGGGCTTCGAACCAACAAAACAGAAATAAAATGTAGAAACAAAAGCAATTTAAATGTTTACGTATTTTATATTAATGTTTTAAAATGTTGTGTTGCGGAATATTTCTTTTGTGTAAATTTTTATATGAATTTGTTTCTACGTTTTAGTTTGTATGTTACGGTAGACTATATTTTTGTTGATTTACTGTGAACGGGTCAATTGTGCGAGTCAATTTTTTTTACGGAGAAAATAATAAAATATGTAGTCATGTTATATAACTATGTGAATAATTATTACGTACGTAGTAAAAATTGTGTAGTCGTGTAAATTTACTGACGATATACAATCTTCCCGGAATTCATTAAAAAGCAATTTAAATGTCATTTGTAAAAAAAAATTAAAAATTTACGCCTTGTATATTTTTAGGCCAATATTTGTACGCCTTGTATATTTTTCATATGTATTTTTGTATAATTTTGTAGTTTGTAGTTTTGTACGCCTTGATGTTATATGTTTGGTGTAATTGTTTTACGATTAGTTATACGATATGAATAACATATAATAATAATACGATATGTTTGGTGTAATTTTTCATTTGTTATACGATATTATTAACATTTTGTAATTTGTCTTAATATATTATTATGTTAAACAATAGTTTTAGTATTTATGCATATACATATTTTAATTTTGATATAATTTTAAATTCTTATTATTATATTCCAACAAAACATTCAAGTAGTAAAGAATTTAATTATAATGCACATTCGCCTTTTATGTTCGACGATAAATTTACAAAAATATGTTACACTCAAGGCTCGAACACACAATCACTTGAGAACAAATCAGCATCATTGCCACTAAACCAGTTAAAGATTACTGACCATTTGCAGTAAAATATTATCTATATCTGTACAATTCTAATACTACTCATTAGTAATAATATTAGTGTTGTGGTGAGTGCAATTATTGTTGTTGGCTAGATCAATTAATGTTGTTGGGTAGATGCAATTTACTAAAAAAATGATCCACTTTTACAATTCTCCATAAAGAGCAATTAAGAAAGATATTTAAATCTGTTTTCAACAATTCCGCTAACGTTAATTGACGGTAAACATAATCATTCGATTGTCATTTGTAGTAACCAAAACTCGTTCGACTAAGGTAATAATTTGTTAGGTCGATTGATGTACATATCTAGTCGCATACTGTATCGTCGTTTCTTTTTTGAACAATTTGACGAAGGTAAAGTAGTTGAACAATCGATTTTTGAACAAATTGAGATTCGATCCCGCGACCTCCACATTACAAGGCTAGCTCCTTACCACTTGACCAAGAGATAATTACTGCAAATAGTAATGCATAATTAGTCTATATTATCAGGCCCTCTTGGCTTTGGGCCGGGTGAAAAAAAAATATAGAACTGTCATCATCAAGGCTCAAACACTGTCACTTCAAAAGAATAACCAACCCAACAACCAATTGAACAATAATGTATTACTGAAATAATTTGCACTTGAATTACACTTCACAAACTATCTCGGGCGACGGCCCAAGTGTAAAAAAATAGTAAACTTAAGAATTTACAAAATTAAAAAATTAAAGAAAATTAAAATTATAGAACAAATACTTTCAACACGTATACATCCGAAATACACATAATATAGTTACACTACTAAAAAAATATCTTCCGAAAATATTGTATGTAAAACATCTTAAATTTTATTTCTATAAAATTTTTTAAATAAAAATAACGTGCAAACAAAGTTTACAAAACGTAATAGAGAATAAATAAAAATGTATAAATACACTACAATGTATTCGGGTATACATACACAAAAGGTATAAATAAATTATTATACTAAGACGGTATAAATACATAACTATAACATACATATAAAATACAGTTTAATAATACGTAAAAAAATATATTTGGGTAAAAAAATACACCAATACGGAGTATTATACTAACGTATAAATACATTTGCAATACAACACCGTATAAAAATACACATATAATATGGTATATAAAAATACATGTATAAAAATAAGAAGTAGAGTATTAAATTTGAAGTTAATAAAATAACAAACAAAAGAAAAAAAAAGGAATTAGGTGAGAAAAGTAGGTGATAATTAGGTGGGAAGATCAATTAATAAGGAATCTTTCAAAAGGGTAGATTCTTTAGAGTGCATAAGTGGCATGAACATATTGGTGGTGTACAACCCCACCCATACACCCATTGTATCTCTATCACTTGCCATATAGTGGTACTCGGGTACTATATATTGATTTGTACATTACAAACTAACTCACCTACACAAATATATATGCACCCTACAACTGATCTATCTAGTTATACATTTTTATAACTTTCAACTATGAACTTTAATGCTCCAATGCCGGCAATGATCCCAAACGAGGCTCCAAAGCGGTCGAAACGAGAGAGGTTGCTTGCCAAGGCCGAGGAGCTCTTCCACATAAACCACAATAATAAAAACGATTATTATACCTCTGCTCCTCCTCCTCCTCCTCCTCCGGCTGCTACTGCAGCGGGATTCTCTTCAAATGACAAGGCAGACCTTGTGAAAAAAGCACAAGACTTGTTGATGAACAAGAAAAAGAATAATCAAAATGATAGCAGTGAAGAAGAAATGAAGAACAATGGGGGTTTGGGTGCGTTGGGAGCCTTGGGGCCGATGGCTTATGAGTTGTACAAAAAGAGAAAAGAGAAGAAGAGAAGACGACGTCGCGAGAGAAGAAATGAGAACGGTGTACTGATATTGGAAGATGAGGATGAGGATGAGGATGAGGATGAGGATGAGGATGAGGAGCTGCAGGAGGAGTTGGAGGAAGTGGAGGGTAGCAGTGGGTTTCAGGACTTTCTTGCTTGGATTCAAGAGGCGTTCAATGAGTGAAATTATGAAACTTTGATGATTCACCAAAACTCTCTAATTAAAGTATTAAGAGTGTTATGAAATACAGTATATTATAGTATGTATGATTGTATGTTCATTGGTCATTGTAGCTCAATAGGATGTTATATGTAATCCAATATGTATTTATATATGTTGAAATTGTATGATTGAAAGATGATTACATCATTATGAGAAAAACAATACGGAGTATGAATTTATACAACCTAGAGAAGTAGTAAATCTATGTTAAAAGTTTTAACCTGTAATCTAACTAGTATCTAGGTATCTGTGACAATAACTCGCAGGTTCGAATCCTTTTCTCCATTATTGTAATGTGGCCAAGTTCACGCTTCGTTGAACGAAAAAAAACTAGTATCCAAGTGTTTTGGTAAGTATACAAAGATTACGTAACTATACAAAGAGACGAGTAATTATAGTATATAAACGTTGTACAATGCAACTTAAGTAAAATTTGCAATTTGGTAAAAAGTAACCCTTTTAGTTAGTTAGTTAGTGACCACTTTCGAATAAATAGTGACCACTTTTTGGTAATCCTACAAAGTGGCCTGCCTGGTCACTATGTTTAACTACAAAGTGGTCACTAATTAACCTAAATGGTCACTGATTACCATAAATGTTTTTTTACTTCTATCGTACGGTACAACGATTGTATACTGTAATTTGCGTAGTAGATAAATTACCTCTAAGAGAAGCAACTCCGTGACTTAGGAAAAAGCTAGACATGTCGGCAAGTGATAAAGATATAATCATTGTATGGGGAGTTTGTACACCAGCAATATAGGCTTGCCACTTGTCCACTAAAAAGAATCTACCTTTTGCAAAAAATTTCATTAATTCACCTTCCCACCTTAACTCTCACCTACTCTTTCACCTAATTACCTTTTTTTTTGTTTTTTTTTGTTTTTTATTAACTTCAAATTAAATACTCCGTATTTTTATACGTGTACTTTTATATTTCATATTATACGTGTATTCTTATACGGTATTGTATTCTAAATGTATCTATACGTTAGTGTTATATTGACTTATTTTTATACCCCAATATGTTTTATTACGTATTTTTATATTGTATTTTATACGCATGTTATAGTTACATATTTATACAATCTTAGTATATTAATTTATTTATACTCTTTGTTTATTTATACCCCAATACATATTTGTAGTGTATTTATAAGGTATTTATACTTTATTTATACAGTTTTATTTATACTCTATTACGTTTAGTAAACTTTATTTGCACTTTATTTTTATTTCAAATTTTTTATAGAATTTTTTTAAGATGTTTTAGTTTGAACCCTCTAATTACGTTTCAAATTATTGCTTTATCTCATACGAATATTTTTTTATTAAAATTAATTTGGGACGTATGCAAAAATAAAATAAGATGAAATATAATAATGACAAAAATACATCTTCAATATTATCAAACAAAAGCCGATACATACAATGTTGACGAACGACCAACTAAATAATCAGTTTAGTCGACTGTTTACAACAAATCTACAACCAAACGCCGAAAACGCATAATTAACTAACATATACACAACTCCTGTCGATCAACTAAAGGCGTTGTTCGATCGAATGACAAATTATTTCATCGATCGACTAATGACATCGAACTATCGACTATCTATTAAATGTCGATTGACTAAACATAATTATAAAAAAACAAGATTATTAATACCATAGAACAAATAATAAAAGTAAATAATCGTACTACTGCAAATTAATATCACTACAAGAATAAATGCCCCTGGCGTCCATCCAGTGGCCTCTGCCAGTGGACGCTATACGGGGACGGGCGTCCGAAAACAGACGCCAGAAAGTGGAAGCCACGACCAGTCGCCCAATTTTAAAACAGGCGTCCACTGTTGGACGCCATGGAAACGGGCGTCCAACAGTGGACGCCCCAGCTGGCGTCTGACAGTAGACGCCAGGTGATCCTGGATGGCGTCCACTGTCGGACGCCAGAAGCTTAACGTTGGCGTCCGACAGTGGACGCCATCCAGGATCACCTGGCGTCTACTGTCAGAGGCCATGTCCCCGGAATGATGCCAATCTTGATCGCGTTTAGCTTCCTCCGGCGTCTGGCTTGGCGTCCGTTATTGGACGCCATATATGCTGATGCATGGCCGTAAACAAGCGTTTGATGTCTAGCCAAAACCTGCAAAATAAACCACATCCCCAACTCTCATCCAACCACAACTGTCGACCATCCACAAGACATCAATCTCATTCACTCTCAATCAACCAAAACACTTGATCTCCAGCCACATTTATGCTCAAAAAACATTCATATAACAAAGTTTTAACATACGGTTTAAAGGTACATAAATCTAAACTGGTTTGAAGATACATAATCCATAAATCCAGTTACAACACCAACAACAAAAAACAATCAGCTAACTGTGAAGCTAGCTGAAGCACCAGAGTTACCGCCATCCCCGCTAAAGGGGTCTCTGTCGTCTGGAGGGGAAGGGGGACGACCTTGGTTGCATTTGTTGAACATGGCCTGAAACATGGCCATCTGTTCCTGCATCTTCTTTATGTGCTCCGCCTGCTCCTTCAGTTGTTGCTGCTGCTGGGTCAGTTGTTCCTTCATGGCCTCTTTTTCTGGGTCGGGCTGCTGAGATCCGGCTAGCGTATACTCCATTTGTGTGGAGGGCTGGGGGAGGTGTGAAGTAGATCCCGTGTGCATTCCCAACACCATACACACTTCCTTTCTTGTACCTCTTCACGACCTTGAAGTAGGTATGATTCGGGTCTACTTCGGCAGCATCAGAAGCAGTCTCGTGGTTTGCTAGCTCCTCTTGGTAGGCATCCTACGTACACAACAGTGATTTCAATTCAAGTTATTAGTAGATGAAATGAATAAAGATATTTATCTACCACCTAAAGTATACATATAGACACAGTTGATTTATCTGCAATAGTAAATACTCACCCAGATTGCCTGATCTTTACTCGTCATAAAAGAAGTCCCTTCCGAGTCAGTCTTCCCGTGCATGTCCAGGAATACCTCAGGGGCGGTTGGCGTCCTCCCGAGTTCAGCTTGTAGCTGTTACATGAGTACGACTTAGACCTTAGTCCGCACTCTCGTGACTACGACTATCCTCAACACTAACCTCAACATGACCACATACAAGACAAACAATGAGTAGAGGAAGACTAGCATGAGAAGCATGACCACTACAACTCAAACAAGCATTTCAACAAACACATGGTATGCCAAGTATGTGACTAACAACAAAGATTCACCCTTTACCCCTAATCAAACCCTAATCACCCATATTCTACCCTTAATCCCCCTACTAACCCACAAGGAGACTACTCACTCATAATCAAAGATAAACTAACAACAATAAGAGAAAACCACATCACAATCCAAACATCCATAATGAAAGAAAACAAGAACAATAACAAGAACACTAATTAAAGATTCAAACTTGAATAAATAACAATAAACAAGAGAAAGGAAAATTATACCAACAATAAGATGAAGAAAAAGATGCAATCTTGTATAAATGAGAAACCCAAATAATCTCCAAGGATGTCAAGCTTGGAGGAGTGTTCAAGAATCTTCTCAATACAAGAACTAATTACAACTAGATTAAACTAGGATTAACTAAGGATTAACTTAAGATTAAGAGAGATTAATTAGGGTTTACAAATCTTAAGAGAGGCCTAAAAACCATCTAGGGTAAGGTAGAGTAAGGTAAGATGCATAAACAATACAAGAGGGAAGTATTTATAGGGGTACAAGAATAAAGGAGGAGGAAAAAAAGGGTTGCGGGTTACAGCACACCGGTCCCGACCGGGAAGGACCGGTCCCGACCGGGAAGGGAGTGGTCCCGACCGGGAAGGTCTGGTCCCGACCGGGACGGACCCAAAACAGGAGACCCCTCATTTGTGCACTTCATCCCGGACGGGATGAGGCCATACCCGTCGGGGATGAGTCTTGTAGGCCTCCAATATGATCTTTAAGGTTCTCCCTTGCTTCACATGGACTTCTCATCGATTCTCGGGACTCGGGTTCGGGTCTCGGAGGCTCGGGATTGGGTCCCAAGGTCTCGGGGTCAAATCCAAGGCATCGAGTGATCGTTCCTCCGCTTCGTTGGCTCCGAAAAGTGTATGTATTGAGTCGGAATCGCTCCAACTCGTCATGAATGGTCTCGGGAACCTGAAACGAACTAGAGGAAGCATGAGTAGCCCATAAATCGCTCCCAAGGAGCGATTTCACAAGGAAAATGGGACCAAAACACTACGAAATAGGCACTACAAACTACACTTATCAACTCCCCCACACTTAACCCTTACTCGCCCTCGAGTAAGCACAAACTAACTACTAAACTAGCCGAGCGGGTATTAGTGCACCCTACGCCCTTTCAACTCACGCGAGAGCACCTAGAGGATAAGTGCTCTCCGCAAGGCAAGTGGGGTCTTGCGACAAAACTGTGGATGCAACCGGACACAAATACACATAAACAAACAAGCACACAAACAAACACACAAAAGGTTGCACCCAAAAGAAAAGAAATACCGCTTCCCTCAAACAAGCGGTGAAAGAAGCACCGGTTTAGGACTCAAGGCAAGTGATAACGTTCCCAAGCTAGCAATACAAACCAAAATGGACTAAACCCTAATAGTATGACGACAAAGCAATAAAAACGTTGGTAACTTACCTAGGTTCCTCCTAACCTTCTAAGAACGTACTACGGGACGATTGGCGGGATGGAAAGTGATGAACCACGGTGTTAGTCGACACTGTAGGTAAGTGAGACCCCGCCCCCTTTAGCAAAGAGCCAAGAGGGTCGTCCCATGTCCGAAACCGCCTAACTAGTTCAAGTAAAAAGTGGAAATGATTGCAAAGTGAGGAAGACCGACCACTACCGCTATCATCCTTCCTAGGGACTCGGTCCTTTGGTAGGCTCTTCACGGTAATAGTCGGTAAAAGGCTTATTTTGTGAGGGGTGAGGTTTCTATTTTTGTGAGACGATTTTCTTTTGGCATTTTCTTCTTCTTTTGCATTTTTGCTTTGTTTTGCCATGCCATTTCTTTTTCTTCTTTTCTATTTTCTTTTTGGCTTTTGTGCCTTTTCTTTTTCTTCAATCTTTTCTTTCTTTCTTTTTCTTTCTTTTTCTTTTCTTCGCCCTTTTGTTGTAGGCATTTCTTTTTGCAACAAGAAAGGGAGATTTCAACAATTTGCAATTTTATTGTGTGGATATGTGTAGGAGGTAGGTAAATAGGTAAGTCGGGACGGGCCCTTCCCTTCAAACCCACAAAAAGGTGGAGAACTTGGACTAATCAAACAAATCCGAACATGGTCACCTAGGGGACGGGACTCGGCAACCAAGGCCTTTTCACACCGTGGGTGGTCAAAATGGTCAAAATGCAGATCCCGTAGTAAATCCCTAGTAAGCTAGGTGGACTCAAGGTAAAGGACCAACGAAATCATTAATTTAGGGTCATTCTACTAGACTAAAGTCCAAGACTCGATTTATACCACTAGGAAGGGAAAGTAAACACTCGCACACTAGTCTCTAAACCGGGTTTTCGAAAATCATTTTACACACAAAACACAAATACACACACAAAACAAAGACACGACAAAAATTGACAGAAAAAGAGATAAAAGGCCACAAAACAAAATAAAACAAAACAAACAAACAAACAACACAAACACCACCCCAAGCTTCCAAACAAGCCACCAAATCAACCAAACTTTACAAAGCTCCTCCCGAGCACACACAACATCACAATCTCATCCAAACTCCACAAGAGATAAAGAAAAAAAAGGGATAAAGATGTTACCGAAAGTCTTGAAAGCTCTCCAAAGCTATCGGTGATTCACGTAACCTATAAGGAAAAAGGGAGGCAAAACACGCACAACACAACAAGTACACGATACAACAACATAGAAGGAAAACACACAAAAGGAAAATCTTTTTGATTTTTATGAAAAATTTTCAAATTTTTAGGGTTTTTAAAGATTTTTCGGAAAAAATACAAAAACAAAACTAACTATGATAGAATATCGCTCCCCCACACTTAAGCCGAGCAATGTCCTCATGCTCAACCGTAGTGCATGGGAGCACAAAAGAAAAGAAAAGAAACTACGAAAATAAAGCTAAAAATCAAAAATAAAGTGGAGAAAGTGGTAGAATGTGTCCGGCCGGGGTGTAGTCAAGTCACCGTGGGCCGAGACAAGAAAAGATATGGATGGGGGAAGAAATAAAAAGAAAGAATAAAAGGAAATGGGAGGGGAGGACTAGGTGTAATCAAGTCACCTAGCCCGGATTCCGCCCAAATCCGACTAATTCCTACAAAAGGGTGAAAATCTTGTAAAATTTGGATTTTGAAATGACTCTCGACGTAGTCACGTCATCGAGAGTCGGGAGCAACAAATACCAAGGCCCCGAGGGCCACCATAACACAAATGATATAAGGGAAAGGGAATTAACAAAAGAAGACAAGCTATAAAAAACGGAAAAGAGAGGATAGTTGCCGTATCATACGGGTAGCAACTCACTCGCTCCATCGTCTCATAAATCAATATCCGCACGTAGCTAGTCGTCGTCGTTATTCCTTCCCAATCGCGATATGGTTCCATGGTTGTAGCACAAAGGTATAGTGAGGTGGGTTTTGAAGTGAAAGTCGGTTTAAAGTGAAGAGAAAGTGATGTGAAAATGTGTATGTGGGGTGTAAGGGTCATATTATGAGAGTAAGGACATGTAGAGAGGTTGGGAGGGGGTATAAAGTGGTTGGGTGGGCTCAAACGATGAAGAAAAGGCCAAAGGAGGAACAAGGGGTCCATCCCGGTCGGGATGGGTGGTCCCGGTCGGGATGACCGGATCGTCCCGGTCGGGATGGCTTCGTCCCGGTCGGGAAGGCTTGGTAGTAGATCCATCTTTTGTGCACCTCATCCCGGACGGGATGACATCCTTCCCGGTCGGGATGGGCCTTCCATCCCGGACGGGATGACCTATTCTAGGCCGGGAAGAGTCTCCTAACCCTCTATAGCTCCCAAAAGCTCGTTCCAAGCTTCAAAAACCGACTTCCCTTCACACGATCTAAACTCAAACAATGACCACTCCTCCCTATGAATCACTTCCACTTCACACCTATCACAATAAACTCAAATAACACATCAAATTCCCTCCCTCACATCGCTCATCAATTAATCCAAGTAATCAAGAAGTTCACAAAACAAAACAAACTACAAGGGAAAGAGATATATACAAAGAGACGGTTCTTGTGGAACTCCGTCAAACCAAGGTGGTGCATTCTTCAATCTTTTTCAACAACAACAATGTTTAGTTCCATCTCCATCAAGGGCACGAAGAAACAAGTCGAAGGCCCTAGCAAAGTTTTCAATCAAGCTTGAGACATAAGCATCCAAATACCAAATTTCTTCATGACCTTGTCTTGACGTTCCCGGGGCGTCCTGATCTTGTAAGTTCAAAGGCTTGAACTTATACTTTTGGTCCTTCGGGATGTACCCAAACGTCCACCGATCCTCATGTGGCCCCAAGGGAGGCTCATCTTTCTCCTTGCTTTTCAACTTGTCATCAAGCCCATGAAATGGGCACTCATCCTCTTCACTCTCGGAGTCATCATCCTCAAGTTCACAAGAGTTCTTCTTCAAGCTTTGTCCCGACTCTCCCCCTAGATCGATGTCTTTTGCGGCTTGGATCATATTGCATGACTTATCATTGGCGGGCTAAGTGTTACCTTGGAGGTCAAACACTAGCTTCTCCTCGCCTAGTTCGAAGGTGATCCTACCATTCTTCACATCGATCATAGCACCGGAGGTGTGTAGAAATGGGCGCCCAAGAATAATGGGAGGGATAGCATTTTCCGGCATGTCGAGCACAATGAAGTCAACCGGAATGAAGAACTTCCCAATTCGTACCGGCACATCCTCAAGCATCCCCAATGGTCGGTTGAATGAACTATCGGCCATTTGGAGTGTAACGGATGTACGCTTAAGCTCCTTCATCCCAAGTCGGCAACAAATAGAATAGGGGATGATGCTCACACTCGCACCCAAGTCACATAATGCCCTCTCGATCTTGTAGTTGCCTATGGTGCAAGGGATCGAGAAACTACCCGGATCCTTCAACTTTGGAAGCGTGGAACCTTGAATAAACTCGCTCAACACCCTTGTGAATGCAATAGTCTCTTCCTTGTCGATGGATCTCTTCCTAGCCAAGATTTCTTTCATGAATCTTCCATATGCCGGGATTTGGGTAAGTAGCTCGGTGAATGGGACACTAACATCCAATTTCTTCACAATGTTAAGGAACTTTTCATATTGAGAATCTACCTTGGTCTTCATTTGCCTTGTTGGGAAAGGCAACTTGATATGGCACTTATTTTTCTCAATCGGGGTAGACTCCTCAAATGACACTTTCCTTTTGCCCTTGTCTTTACCTTGAAGTGGAGGAAGCTTGTCTCGTTGGGGTTTCTCAATCTCCCATAAGACTTGCTCCTCCATTGGATTATCAAAGCTTGATTCTTCTTGATTTGGAGACACAACTTCCTTCATTGCTTCTTGCTCACTAGGAAACACGGGAGGATTATAGGTGGCACCACTCCTTAAGGTGATGGCATTGACATGCTCAAAATTCGGAGTTACCCCTTGAGGAGGTAATTGCCCTCTTTGTCTTGAAGAACTTCCCGATGCAAGTTGTGATACTTGATTCTCAATCATCTTCATGTGAGTTTTCATTTCCTTGTTATCCATTAGAATTTGAGCAATGATTCCTTGTTGTGACATTTGTGCCTCCAATTGACTCTTTTGCATTTCTTGAGTATTCCTTTGCATATCCATCATTTGCTTTTGTATGTCGAAATCCCGTGGTGGGGATGGTGGATTATGCGGAGTATCGGTGAGGGCTAATGGAGTACCATAGTCATGAATAGAAGACCGGCTCCTAGGCTTGCTTTGTTGTTGATTGCCTTGAGTTGCTTGTTGTTGTTGATGGTTCCCTTGGAACCCATGAGAATCGCCTTGATTAAGGCCTTGGTTATTGCCATGGTTGTGGTTTTGTTGCTTTTGAAAGTTTTGGTTTCCTTGGAAACCGCCTTGATTGTAGTTCCCTTGGTTGAACCCTTGACTATTGTTGTGGAAGGTACCTTGGTTATTTTGCTTGAAGTTATTGAAAGGCCTTGAGTTGCCTTGGTAACCTTGGTTGCCTTTATTGTTGTCCCTTAAGGGAGGTGGAACATAGGGACGATGTTGTTGTTCGTGTTGAAAGGCTTGTTGTTGAGGGACTTGATTGGAAGCTTGGTATTGATTAGAATAGGAAGCACCTTGCTTGAACGCTTGAAAGGCATTCACTTTCTCAATACTCCCTCTACAATTCATAGGATCATCACCAACGATTCCACAAGTATCACACATCCCAAGATAAGGCATAGGAGGTGCAAATCCCAAAGCATTTACTTCTTGAATCGAGTGTTGATTTGAGGAACCAATGCTTTGAACTTGAGTGAGGTGGCCTTGGAGCTTGTTGTCAATGGTCTCCATGTGTGTCTTCAATTGAGCTCCAAGGTCAATGCTTAATTGAGTTATAGCATCAACCTCATGCCTACCTCCTCGATTTGCCTTCCTAGGCCTAGAGTATTGCGAATTATGCACCGCCATCTCTTCGATTCTCGCCCAAGTTTGGTCGTCATCGACCTCGGTGAACCTACCATTGGAGCCCATGTTGAGTATAGTTCTTGAGTCCTCATAAATACCGTTCCAAAATTGTTGGACTAAGAACCATTGTGAAAGTCCATGGTGGGGGCACGATCTAACCAAAGATTTAAACCTCTCCCAAGCCTCATAAAGGCTCTCTTCATCCCGTTGTTGGAAACCGGTGATGGAGGCCCTAAGCAAATTAGTCTTTTCCGGAGGGTGGAATGTTTGGTAGAATGCCAATGCAAGCTTTTTCCAAGTGTCGATGCCCATGGTTGCCCTATCGAGACTCTTGATTCGTTGCTTCGCTTTTCCAATTAATGAGAATGGAAATAATACCCATCGGATTTAATCTTGTGTAACCCCGGGTTGAGAGATAGCGTCGCAATAATCGGAGAAAGTCTCCATGTGTTGGTGCGGGTCTTCGGTGGGCAAACCACTAAATTGATTCCTTTCCACAAGTTGGATGAAGTGAGTCTTGGCCATAAAATTTTCGGCATAAGCGGCCGGTAGAGCATTCAGTCCCGGCAAGATGTCTTCCGTAAATGTAGAGTGGGATGAAAACTTCGGCATTATTGGATGTAAGGGAGATGGTGGTGAAGACGGAGTTGAAGTAGATGTAGAGGGGGAACTAGGACTAGAATATCCAAAGGGATTGGTGAAATTCCCTTCGGCCGTCTCTCGAGATGCTTCCTCAAAATCGCTTCCTTGAGCTTGGTCTTGATGAGTATTGCTTGCACTTGGTTGAGAGATTCTAACCCGGTTAATCGTTCGTTGGCGAAAGGCTCGAAAAAGCCTTTCCGGCTATGAATTAAAGAGAAAGAAGTCGCCTCCCCGCCTAGGCATACACTACACACTAGAACAAACGTGAGAACACCTAGTGCTTTATGGGCACTAGGTAACGACAATAAACAAGCACAATCGAAAGACAAAGAGAAAAGAGGGAGAAATAAAACTAATGAAACAAGAAAAATCTAAAGAATATGCACAAGAGATGATAGAAGAGCACAAAGAAGGGTAACTAAGTCTAGCTATAAGCAAACTAAGTCTAAACAATGCACCGTCCCCGGCAACGGCGCCAAATTGATGGTGGGAATTGTCGTGGATCCCCACCGCCAAATAATAACCGGCTAAGACCTAACGGTAGTTAGGGTAAGTCGGGTCGTGTCCACGGAGACGGTGTTGCAAGGTTTAGACTAGGTTGGCCTAAAACGAGACTATGCTACCAAACAAACACAAAGAGCTAATAATTGGTGAATTATGATGAGAGGAGAAGAAGGAATTGGACTAACAATGAACTAGACTATAACAAGGCTAAATGAAATAACTAAACAATGAACTAAAGAAATGATGACTAACTAATAAGTTGAATCAAATATGAAGAAGAAGTGGGTTAGGTCGGGTTCAAAAGTGTAGTAGGGTGACTTGGGTGGTCAAGGGTGTAGGTGTCTCCTAATTGCTAGAATCGGTCCGGGCTCTCGCAACTTAAACCGATGTCGAGGTAGGTCCGGGCTCTCGCTACTTAGACCGATGTCGAGGTAGGTCCGGGCTCTCGCAACTTAGACCTTAGTCCGCACTCTCGTGACTACGACTATCCTCAACACTAACCTCAACATGACCACATACAAGACAAACAATGAGTAGAGGAAGACTAGCATGAGAAGCATGACCACTACAACTCAAACAAGCATTTCAACAAACACATGGTATGCCAAGTATGTGACTAACAACAAAGATTCACCCTTTACCCCTAATCAAACCCTAATCACCCATATTCTACCCTTAATCCCCCTACTAACCCACAAGGAGACTACTCACTCATAATCAAAGATAAACTAACAACAATAAGAGAAAACCACATCACAATCCAAACATCCATAATGAAAGAAAACAAGAACAATAACAAGAACACTAAGTAAAGATTCAAACTTGAATAAATAACAATAAACAAGAGAAAGGAAAATTATACGAACAATAAGATGAAGAAAAAGATGCAATCTTGTATAAATGAGAAACCCAAATAATCTTGATGGTGGGATTTGTCGTGGATCCCACCGATCAAATAATATAACCGGCTAAGACCTAACGGTAGTTAGGGTAAGTCGGGTCGTGTCCACGGAGACGGTGTCGCAAGGGTTAGACTATGTCGGCCTAGAACGAGACTATGCTACCAAACAAACACAAAGAAATGCTAATTGGTGAATTATGATGAGAGGAGAAGAAGAAAGTTGACTAATGATGAACTAGGCTAAAACAATGCTAAGCAATATTAATAATCAAACTAACTAGCAAACTAAAGAAATGATGACTAACTAATAAGATGAAGTCAAATATGGAAAGAAGTGGGTTAGGTCGGGTTCATAAGTGTAGTAAGGTGATTTGGGTGATCAAGGGTGTAGGTGTCTCCTAATCGCTAGACTCGGTCCGGGATCTCGCCACTTAAACCGATGTCGAGGTAGGTCCGGGCTCTCGCAACCACGACTATCCTCAACATGACCACAAACAAGACAAACAATGAGTAGAGGAAGACTAGCATGAGAAGCATGGCCACTACAACTCATACAAGCATATCAACAAACACATGGTGTGCCAAGTAGGTGACTAACAACAAAGATTCATCCTTTACCCCTAATCAAACCCTAATCACCCATATTCTACCCTTAATCCCCCTACTAACCCACAAGTAATCTACTCACTCATAATCAATGACAAACTAACTACAACAAGAGGAAATAACATCACAACCCTAACATCCATTATCAAGAAACAATATGTACAATAACAATAAACACTAAGTAAAGATTCAAACTTGAATAAATAACAATAAATAAGAGAAAGGAAGATTATACCAACAATAGGATGAAGAAAAGATGATAACTTGCATAAATAGGAAACCCAAATAAATCCCAAGGTTGTCAAGCTTGGAGAAATCTTCAAGTATCTTCTTAATACAAGAACTAATTACAACTAAGATTAACTAGGATTAACTAATGATTAAAGAGAAATTAAATCTAATGTGAGGAACTAAATCTAGGGTTTATATGTTGTAGAGAAGCTTAAGATAGTCTAGGGTAATGTAAGATACATAAACAATACAAGAGGGAAGTATATATAGGGGTACAAGAATGAAGGAGGAGGAAAATAGAATTTCCGGCTACAGCACGCCGGTCCCGACCGGACGGGATCATCCCGACCGGGACGGCCAATCATCCCGACCAGGACGGGTTGGTCCCGACCGGGACGGCCTGGCAGTGACTCCTCTAAAAGCGCACTTCATCCCCGACGGGATGAGGTGCATACCCGTCGGGGATGAGTCTTGTAGGCCTCCAATATGATCCTTTTGGTTCCTCCTTGCTTCACATGAACTTCTCATCGATTCTCGGGACTCGGGATCGGGTCTCGGAGGCTCGGGATTGGGTCCCAAGGTCTCGGGGTCGAATCCAAGGCATCGAGTGATCGTTCCTCCGCTTTGTTGGCTCCGAAAAGTGTTTGTATTGAGTCGGAATCACTCCAACTCCTCACGAATGGTCTCGGGAACCTGAAACGAGCTAGAGGAAGCATAAGTAGCCCATGAATCGCTCCCAAGGAGCGATTCCACAAGGAAAATGGGACCGAAATACTACGAAATAGGCACTACAAACTACACTTATCAACTCCCCCACACTTAACCCTTACTCGCCCTCGAGTAAGCACAAACTAACTATTAAACTAGCCGAGTGGGTATTAGCGCACCCTACGCCCTTTCAACTCACACGAGTGCACTTAGAGGAAAAGTGCACTCCGCAAGGCAAGTGGGGTCTTGCGACAAAACTGTGGATGCAACCGAACACGAAACACATAAACAAGAAACACACAAACAAACAAACGAAAATCGGTTGCACCCAAAAGAAAACAAATACCGCTTGCCTCAAACAAGCGGTGAAAGAAGCACCAGTTTAGGACTCAAGGCAAGTGACAACGTTTCCGAGCGAGCAATACAAACCAAAATTGACCCAACCCTAATAGTATGACGACAAAGCAATAAAAACGTTGGTAACTTACCTCGGTTCCTCCTAACCTTCTTAGAACGTACTACGGGACGATCGGCGGGATGGAAAAAGGATGAACCAAGGTGTTAGTCGACACTGTAGGTAAGTGAGACCCCGCCCCCTTTAGCAATGAGCCAAGAGGGTCGTCCCATGTCTAAAACCGCCTAACTAGTCCAAGTAAAAAGATGGAAATATGCAAAATGAGGGAAGACCGACCATTACCGCTATCATCCTTCCTAGGGACTCGGTCCTTTGGTAGGCTCTTCACGGTAATAGTCGGTAAAAGGCTTATTTTGTAAGGTGTGAGGTTTCTATTTTTATTAGACGATTTTCTTTTGGCATTTTCTTCTTCTTTTGCATTTTTGCTTTGTTTTGCTATGCCATTTCTTTTTCTTCTTTTCTATTTTCTTTTTGGCTTTGTGCCTTTTCTTTTTCTTCTTTCTTTTCTTTCTTTCATTTCTTTCTTTTTCTTCTTTTTGCCCTTTTGGCATGATTTGGCTTTTTGGCATTTCTTATTGCAACAAGAAAGATGACTTCAACGATTTGCAATATTATTGTGTGGAAATGTGTAGGAGGTAGGTAAATGGGAGAGTCGGGGAGCGTCCTTCCCTTCAAACCCACAAAAAGTGGAGAACTTGGACTAATCAAACAATCCTAAACTTGGTCACTTAAGGGACGAGACTCGGTAACCAAGGCCTTTTCACACCGTGGGTGGTCAAAATGGTCAAAATGCAAATCCCGTAGTCTTTGTTTTGTGTTTTGTCGTGTGTCTTGTGTGTAAATGGTTTTCGAAAACCCGGTTTAGAGGCTAATGTGTGAGTGCTTACTTTCCCTTCCTAGTTGTATAAATCGAGTCTTGGACTTTAGTCTAGTAGAATGACCCTAAATCAATGATTTCGTTGGTCCTTTACCTTGAGTCCACCTAGCTTACTAGAATGACCCTAAATCAACGAAAACGAAAGAAAGAGAAACAAAAGCAACAAAACAAGAACAACACAAAACGAACACGTACATAACACAAACACCACCCCTAGCTTCCAAACACTACTACAAAATTAGTCATAGACATGACCTAATAGACATAGGTTAAAAGAAAAAGCCACATCTATATTTAATAGACATAGGTTATTTAAAAAACCTATGTATATAAAAAGAATATACATAGGTCGAAATTAAAACCCATGTCTATAAATTATGGACATAGGTCAAAGTAAAACCTATGTCTATATATTTAAATAGATGGAGAACATATGAAAACCATGTATATTAAAACATGTATATTGAAATAATAGTCATGGAGCAACATGTAAGAGGTTATAACTTATAACCCTAGAAACTTGAAGTCCTCTTTATCTATCGCACACGCCCATTTCTTTTCATTTTTTTTTTTGAAATGAAACTCACCCGGTCCATCCTCCTCACCGTCGCCAACCCTAAACCCTCACCTCACCCTTCCCCACCCCTCCTCACCGTCGCCCATTTCTTTTCATTTTTCATGTTTCGCAATGCTGGTGAAGCTTGGCCTATTGTTATTCCTCTTGACGAACTTAATCTTCCTCCTCCTTCGATTAAGGTTTTTTTTTTGTTTGATTTGATCTGATTTATTCGTTTTTTTTGTTCGTTTTTCTCGCTGATGAATGCTGAGCGATGTTTTTCGTAATTTATTGTCTGATTTGACCTAATTGATGCGGTTTTAATCTTCAATTTGTCGCTGATTGATGATTATTCGTGATTTATTCTTCAATTTGACCTAATTGATGTGATTTATTCTTCATTTTTTTCTCTGATGAATGACGAATGTTGAGTGTTGTTCTTCTTAATTTCGATTAAGGTTGTTTCATTTGTTGATCTTCGTTTGATTTAATCTAATTTATGCGTTTTTTGAGTTCGATTTTTCGCTAATGAATGTTGATAATTGAATGTTGAGTGCTGTTCTTCGTAATTTCTTATCTGATTTGACCTAATTGATGTGATTTTAATGTTCAATTTGTGGCTGTTTGATGAATATTCATTACTGTATTTCGTAATTTTTTGACTGAAATAACCTAATTGATGTGATTTTGTGCACTTATAATGGTTGTAAACTATAATGTTGTGTTAGCCTCGGATTTTCATTTGTTTTCTCAAGTTTTGGCGTTGTTGCTTGCCTGATTAAGAACATGTTGATGTAATAACTCAAATGAATGGTCTTTCTGACAGATTAATGTGTGACGGGATCGGATATTTAGATTAATATGAGACGGTTGTTAAACGTTAGTGTGATTACTGCAATTAGTCACTACTAATCTGGGTCATCTAGTCTCCACCTTCCATTTAATTAAGACTGCTTTCCCAATTGTAGGACTCGAATCGTGGGAATTTTTGGAAAGACAGACCTCGCCCAATTCTATACTCCTTGAATCATATTCTTTCATTCAACCTAAGACTATTGAAGAATCGACATCTTGTGATTATGACAGGAAACTGGCGAAACTATCAACCTTCTCTTATTGTCATACCAAGCCAGTAGTACAGTTGTGGGTTTGTGTTTAGTTCAACACAAAATAAACGTTGAATACTTGTGCATTTGTGTTTAGTTCATATTACTTAATTGTAATTGTGCATGTGTGTTTGGTTCATGATGAAGTAATTGGCAAGTGCTTCCTCTATCCCGATCAATTGTTCTTTCCGTATTATGGTGTCTTTGTCATTTGTGTATCTGTCTTTTCGGGTTTGGCGTTTCATGTGTGAACTGACTATTGTATTAGTGGCCGCTTGCATAAAACTACAACCTAACTTGTCGTCAAGAAACAAAGCCAACATTTAGTGTTTTTTGAAATTTAAAATAAACAATTGATTAGGAGGAGTACTGACATTTCCTTATGCTGCGTATAGGCGAATGTTTATTTTGATTTGGCGACTAGACGGTTACTGGCTATTGTGCAGAGCTCTCATTACTAAGTAGTTTGATACTGTTTATGGTCAGGTAAGATGTGTGATCAAGGGCAGAGTTCCAAATGTGGAAAGTAAGACATGGATCATAAAGAAGAATTGACAACAATATGATTATTGTGAAGGCAGTTAAATGCTTAAAATGCTACTGGTACTGGTACTACCTTTTTTATCATTCTAATCTTTAATTAATTAATGAAATCCACCAACTACTGTGTACTAGTACTCTCCCTTGACTTGACTCTTCCTCATATTAGTACATAGAGATGAGAGAAGTGTATGTATCAGCAGCATTCACCAATATCTCATCCATCTGCGCTACGCTGCTAGTGTACTACATGTGGGGGTGTATGTATTAGTAGCATTCACCAATATTCATATATACTACGGAGGAGTCGGTATCAAATTCATGCCTAACAGAAGCCATGAAGCTCGTTTTGTTAATTGGTGCCCATCTTTCTATTCCATTTATCTACTCCCCTCATCTTTGTAATCTATACTGGACGAGTTAAACTAATTGTAGGTTTATGTATGCTTGTTGCAGGATTTATTGTGGTGGCTTTTGGACCAAGCTATTCTTATTCCCTTATTAAGTTGTTGTACGGCCATAAGTGGAGTGATAGAGAAGCTTCACCTGCTCTCAAATACTATTGCTTGTATGTTATGCTTCTTGCTATGAATGGTAAGTGATACTTTTTAAGTTTTAAATTGATCATGTTGCTGGAAGCTGAGATATAATGAGAAAATATGTTCGACATTCCTTTTATAGTCGTATATGTCCTATAAAGCTCTATGAAAGGGGTGTTGTTTCTACCTTTTGGTGGCATCTTCTCTGGATCTTGATGTGTTATTAGTTTCCTAAGTTTAATTTAATCTATAATTCTTAAATTTGTGGCCGTCTTTTGGTTTGTAACTCTCTAATTATCTTTGAGAGGTCTTATCTCTATATCCCTGCATGTAGACATGCCCTTGCTTGGAAGGACGCAATTAGTTTGTTCTCTACGATGCCATACCTCATTTTGATGGTAACGGGCTTGTGTGAATTTTATATGGCATGATTTACGTAAATGATGCTAATGGGATTGTGTAAATTTTATATGGCATGATTTATGTAAATGAGATTGGTAATGTAACTTCATTATCAGTTAAGGTATTTATCAAACTTTATTTTAATTTTGATGTCTACTTACCAAAGTTGTTTGTGACTTTGTTCTCGTGACTGTTGCTGTTTTTCTACAGCATTCACTCTGTCATTCTGTCAGGCCTGGTGCATTTGATACAGCAAAGGTGAGGGCTTCTCGCCTTCTGTTACAGCAAAGTGAGTCGGACTGTGTTACTCTTGTATCCTGATTTCGTTTGATTATTTCTGTCAGATTGTATCCTTACGAAACAATCTTGTTCCGATAACTGTTTGCCTGCTCTATACTCGCCTTTCACATGTTATGCAAGTCAATTTGATCCTCTGTGGTCCGTAATTTGTTTCCGATTTTTGTTAGCATTCACATATTTTGATCTACATGCATCTGTGGATTAAATGCAGAACTGCAGATAATTTATGACAGTTTTATGTTTAATGTTCGCATTCCCACGTCATTTTTATCAGTCACGAGGCCTGTAGATTAGGCATGTACGGAGTATTCATTCAGACTTGTGAGAAACTAACCGAAGAACAGCATTCGTTCTCTCTTGATAGATAAGAGGCGTAACACGGTGACACAGTAACACAGCATGCCTAATTTTAGGCGGATACACAACATGTGATTCAGAATATGCATTTATCAGTATCTAATGTGTAGATTTTAAGCAAGCATTCAATGTGAAGTTGTGAACCTGTTGCAACAAAGTAGTAATGTTTAATTTGTTACTTGTTTGGGTTCAGGTTGCATGTCTGAAACATTTACACTTCAATGTGTGTGTGAGACATAAGCTTGTTTGGTACTCCCTCATTTTTTATGTTTAGTCCCGTTTCAATTAAATACTCCTCGCAAATCTTTAAAAAAAACCTGGAAGGAACATGAAAAATGGAGGGAGTATGATAATTTAATCGGATTTGATGCATGTTGCCTTGTTGGTTCTTGTTTGTGATTGAATTGCTGATGTTGGTATATATGTTGCTATAGTGTGCTTGTCAGTCGGGTAACACAGAATGTGGCTACTACATAATGAAGTACATGACCGACTTAATCACTTCTTCTAATTTGAAGGGAACTATTGATAAGGTAATAAGACTTCGAGCACATACACATTTTCTCTATGTTATAATCAAAGTATTTATGTTATTGAAGTATTCGCTTTCAATTATATTGAAATTGTTGCAGAACTTCAAAGTACTTGCCATGTATTCACAAGATGACATCAATGAGGTTCGCGATTTGTGGGCTAACTATTATCTTCAAAATTAGAAGTATGAGACTTGCATGTAGTATTCAATGTATTAGCTAAAAAGATTGGTTGCAGTAGAAGAGATTTTATTATTGGTACATCGCGTACTTGTGTAGTTTTTTATCTTAGCTACTTATTTGTTTGGGATGATGACTACTTTTATGAAATATGGAACGTTTGATCGTCCAATTGGGTGTTGTATAATTTATGAGATTTATTTTGGTTTCGGTTGGATTGCAGTTTCTTATAAAAAATACGGAAAGCATTAATAATTGATATCATTTTCGGACTGATTACTATGACAATAAACATGGGGCAGACAAAAAACCCATGTCTGTACTATGAAAATAAACATGGGGCAAACAAATAACCCATGTCTGTACTATGACAATAAACATAGGGCGAACAAAAAACCCATGTCTATATTCATAATAGACATAGGGCGAACAAAAAACCCATGTCTGTAGTTTTTATAGACATGGGTTAATTCTATAAAGAAATGGGTTAATTGAAAAACCTATGTTTATGTTTTAGATAGACATAGGAAATACGACCCATGTCTAAGTATCGGACAATAGATGTCACTCAACTTAACATGGGTCGCGAAACCCATGTCTATTAGTTAAAACGACCCATGTCTATGTCATGTTTTGTAGTAGTGAAATGAGCAACCAACCAACATCAAACTTTACAAAGCTCCTCCCGAGCATACCACATCACATTCTCCTCCAAATTCCGCAAGAGACAAAGAAGGAAAAAGGGATAGAACATGTTACCGGACATCTTGAAAGCTTTCCAAAGCCATCGGTGGTTTAAGCAACCTATAAGGAAAAAGGGGCAAACACACACAACAAAACAAATATACGAGACAATGACACAAAAGAAAAACACACAAAAAGAAAATCTTTTTGATTTTTGTGAAAAAAATTCAAATTTTTAGGGTTTTTAAAGATTTTTCGAAGAACTATAAAAATAAAACTGACTACGATAGAATATCGCTCCCCCCACACTTAAACCGAGCCATGTCCACATGCTCGATTGTAGTGTGCGGAGAGACAAAAGAAAAAGAAAAGAAACTACGAAAATAAAGCTAAAAATCAAAAATAAAGTGGAGAAAAGGATAGAAGGTGTCCGGCCGGGGTGTAGTCAAGTCACCATGAGCCGAGACGAGAAAAAGATATGGATGGAGGAAGAAAATAAAAGGAAGGAAATAAAAGGAAATGGGAGGGGAGGGCTAGGTGTAATCAAGTCACCTAGCCCAGATTCCGCCTAAATCCGACTAAATCCTCAAAAAGAAAGAGTGAAAAACTTGAAAATTTGGATTTTGAAATGACTCTCGATGTAGTCACGTCATCGAGAGTCGGGAGTAACCATACTAAGGCCTCGAAGGCCACCATGATACAAATGAAATAAAGGAAAGGGAATAAACAAATGAGGACAATCTATAAAAATGGAAAAGAGAGGATAGTTGCCGTACCGTACGGTTAGCAACTCACTCGCTCCATCATCTCATAAATCAATATCGGCACGTAGCAAGTCGTCGTCGTCGTTCTTCCTTCTCAATCGCGGTACGGTTCCATGGTTGGGGCACCAAAGTAAAACGGGGTGGGTTTTGATGTGAAAGTCGGCTTAAAGTGACGAGAAACCGAGGTGAATGTGTATGTGAGGTGTAGGGGTCATATAATGAAGGTAAGGACATGTAGGGAGGTTGGGAGGGGGTATACAATGGTTGGGTGGACTCAAATGACGAAGAAAAGGCCAAAGGAGGACATGGGGTCCATCCCGGTCGGGATGGGTGGTCCCGGTCGGGGTGGTCCCGGTCGGGATGACCGTCTCGTCCCGGTCGGGAAGACCTCGTCCCGGTCGGGATGAGCTGTCAGTGAACCCATCTTTTGTGCACCTCATCCCGGACGGGATGACATCCTTCCCGGTCGGGATGGGCCTTCCATCCCGGACGGGATGACCTCTTCTAGGCCGGGAAGAGTCTCCTAACCCTCTATAGCTCCCAAAAGCTCGTTCCGAGCTTCAAAAACCGACTTCCCTTCACACGATCCAAGCTCAAACAATGACCATTCCTTCCTAGGAATCACTTCCACTTCACACCTATCACAATAAACTCAAATAACACATCAAATTCCCTCCCTCACATCGCTCATCAATCATCCAAATAATCAAGAAATTCACAAAACCAAACAAGCTACTAGAGAAAGAGATATATACAAAGGGTCGGTTCTTGTGGAACTCCGTCAAACCAAGGTGGTACATTCTTCATTCTTTTTCAACAACAAAAATTAGTTCCATCTCCATCAAGGGCATGAAGGAACAAGTCGAAGGCCCTAGCAAAGTCTTCAATCAAGCTTGAGACATAAGCATCCAAATACCAAGGCTCTTCATGGCCTTGCCTTGACGTTCCCGGGGCATCCCGATCTTCCAAGTTCAACGACTTGAACTTGTACTTTTGGTCTTTGGGGATATACCCAAACGTCCACCGGTCTTCATGTGGCCCCAAGGGAGGCTCATCCTTCTCCTTGCTTTTCAACTTGTCATCAAGCCCATGACATGGGCACTCTTATTCCTCCAAATCGGAGTCATCATCCTCAAGTACATAAGAGTTCTTGTTCAAGCTTTGTCCCGACTCAACCCCTAGATCAATGTTTTTCTTGGCTTGGATCATATTGCAAGACTCATCATTAGTAGGCGAAGTGTTACCTTGGAGGTCAAACACTAGCTTCTCTTCGCCTAACTCGAATGTGATCCTACCATTCTTCACATCGATCATAGCACCGGTGGTATGTAGAAATGGGCGCCCAAGAATAATGGGAGTGATTGCATCTTCCCGCATATCGAGCACGATGAAGTCAACCGGAATGAAGAACTTACCGATTCTCATCGGCACATCCTCTAGCATCCCCAATGGTCGGTTGAATGAACTATCGGCCATTTGGAGCGTGATAGAAGTACTTTTAAGCTCCTTCATCCCAAGTCGGCAACAAATAGAATAAGGAATGATGCTCACGCTCGCACCCAAATCGCATAATGCTCTTTCGATCTTGTAGTGCCCTATGGTGCAAGGGATCGAAAATCTACCCGGATCCTTCAACTTTGGAAGCGTAGAACCTTGAATGAGCTCGCTCACCACTCTTGTGAACGCAATGGTCTCTTCCTTGTCGATGGATCTCTTCCTAGCCAAGATTTCCCTCATAAATTTTCCATATGCCGGGATTTGGGTAAGTAGCTCGGTAAATGGGACACTCACATCCAATTTCTTCACAATGTTAAGGAATTTTTCATATTGAGAGTCTACCTTGGTCTTCATTTGCCTTGTTGGGAAAGGCAACTTGATTTGGATCTTATTTTGCTCAATAGGGGAAGACTCTTCAAATGACACTTTCCCTTTACCCTTGTCTTTTGCTTGAAGTGGGGGAAGCTTGTCTTCTTAGGGTCTCTCGATCTCCCATAAGACTTGCTCCTCCATTGGATTATCAAAGCTTGATCCTTCTTGATTTGGAGACACAACTTCCTTCATTGCTTCTTGATCACTAGGAAACACGGGAGGATTATAGGTGGCACCACTCCTTAAGGTGATGGCATTGACATGCTCAAAACTCGGAGTTACCCCTTGAGGAGGTAATTGCCCTCTTTGTCTTGAAGAACTTCTCGATGCAAGTTGTGATACTTGATTCTCAATCATCTTCATGTGAGTTTTCATTTCCTTGTTATCCATTAGAATTTGAGCAATGGTTCCTTGTTGTGACATTTGTGTCTCCAATTGGCTCTTTTGCATTTCTTGAGTATTCCTTTGCATATCCATCATTTGCTTTTGTATGTTGAAATCCCGTGGTGGGGATGATGGATTATGCGAAGTATCGGTGAGGGCTAATGGAGTACCATAATCATGAATAGGAGACCGGCTCCTAGGCTTGCTTTGTTGTTGATTGCCTTGAGTTGCTTGTTGTTGACGGTTCCCTTGGAACCCATGAGAATTGCCTTGGTTAAGGCCTTGATTGTTGCCATGGTTGTGGTTTTGATAGCCTTGGTTGAAGTTCCCTTGTTGGAACCCTTGATTGTTGTTGAATGAACTTTGGTTACTTTGCTTGAAGTTGTTGAAAGGCCTTGAGTTGCCTTGATAACCTTGGTTGTTGTCCCTTAAGGGAGGTGGAACATAGGGACGATGTTGTTGTTGGTGTTGAAAGGCTTGTTGTTGAGGGACTTGATTGGAAGCTTGGTATTGATTAGAGTAGGAGGCACCTTGCTTGAACGCTTGAAAGGCGTTCACTTGTTCAATACTTCCTCTACAATTCATAGGATCATGACCAACGATTCCACAAGTATCACACATCCCATAATAAGGCAAAGGAGGTGCAAATCCCAAAGCATTCACTTCATGAATTGAGGCTTGGTTGGAGGAACTAATGCTTTGAACTTGAGTGAGGTGGCCTTGGAGCTTCTTGTCAATGGTCTCCATATGGGTCTTCAATTGAGCTCCAAGGTCAATGCTTAATTGAGTTATAGCATCAACCTCGTGCCTACCTCCTCGATTTGCCTTCCTAGGCCTAGAGTATTGCGAATTATGCACCGCCATCTCTTTGATTCTCGCCCAAGTTTGGTCGTCATCGACCTCGGTGAATCTACCATTGGAGCCCATGTTAAGTATAGTTCTTGAGTCCTCATAAAGACCGTTCCAAAATTGTTGGACCAAGAACCATTGTGAAAGTCCATGGTGGGGGCACGATCTAACCAAAGACTTAAACCGCTCCCAAGCTTCATATAGGCTCTCTTCATCCCTTTGTTGGAAACCGGTGATGGAGGCCCTAAGCAAATTAGTCTTTTCCGGAGGGTAGAAAGTTTGGTAGAACGCCAATGCAAGCTTTTTCCAAGTGTCGATGCCCATGGTTGCCCTATCGAGACCTTTAATCCATTGCTTCGCTTTTCCAATAAGAGAAAATGGGAAGAGTACCCAACGAATTTGATCTTGAGTAACCTCGGGTTGAGATATAGCGTCACAATAATCGGAGAAGGTCTCCATATGTTGGTGCGGGTCTTCGGTGGGCAAACCACTAAATTGATTCCTTTCCACAAGTTGTATGAAGTGAGTCTTGGCCGTAAAATTTCTGGCATAAGCGGCCGGTAGAGCATTCGGTCCCGGCAAGACGTCTTCCGTGAATGTAGAGTGGGATGAAAACTTCGGCATTATTGTATGTAAGGGAGATGGTGGTGAAGACGGAGTTGAAGTAGATGTAGAGGGGGAACTAGGACTAGAATATCCAAAGGGATTGGTGAAATTCCCTTCGGTCGTCTCTTGAAATGCTCGCTCAAAATCGTTTCCTTGAGCTTGCTCTTGATGAGTATTGCTTGCACTTGGTTGAGAGATCCTAACCCGGTTAATCGTCCGTTGGCGAAAAGCTCGAAAAAGCCTTTCCGGCTCTGGATTAAAGAGAAAGAATTCGCCTCCCCGCCTAGGCATACACTACACACTTGAACAAACGTGAGAACACCTAGTGCTTTATGGGCACTAGGTAACGACAATAAACAAGCACAAATAGAGACAAAGAGAAAAGAAGGAAATAAAACTAAGGAAACAAGAAAAATCTAGAGAATATGCACAAGAGATGATAGAAGGGCACAAAGAAGGGTAACTAAGTCTAGCTATAAGCAAACTAAGTCTAAACAATGCACCGTCCCCGGCAACGGCGCCAAATTGATGGTGGGATTTGTCGTGGATCCCACCGATCAAATAATATAACCGGCTAAGACCTAACGGTAGTTAGGGTAAGTCGGGTCGTGTCCACGGAGACGGTGTCCCAAGGGTTAGACTATGTCGGCCTAGAACGAGACTATGCTACCAAACAAACACAAAGAAATGCTAATTGGTGAATTATGATGAGAAGAGAAGAAGAAAGTTGACTAATGATGAACTAGGCTAAAACAATGCTAAGCAATATTAATAATCAAACTAACTAGCAAACTAAAGAAATGATGACTAACTAATAAGATGAAGTCAAATATGGAAAGAAGTGGGTTAGGTCGGGTTCATAAGTGTAGTAAGGTGATTTGGGTGATCAAGGGTGTAGGTGTCTCCTAATCGCTAGACTCGGTCCGGGCTCTCGCCACTTAAACCGATGTCGAGGTAGGTCCGGGCTCTCGCAACCACGACTATCCTCAACATGACCACAAACAAGACAAACAATGAGTAGAGGAAGACTAGCATGAGAAGCATGGCCACTACAACTCATACAAGCATATCAACAAACACATGGTGTGCCAAGTAGGTGACTAACAACAAAGATTCATCCTTTACCCCTAATCAAACCCTAATCACCCATATTCTACCCTTAATCCCCCTACTAACCCACAAGTAATCTACTCACTCATAATCAACGACAAACTAACTACAACAAGAGGAAACAACATCACAACCCTAACATCCATTATCAAGAAACAATACGAACAATAACAATAAACACTAAGTAAAGATTCAAACTTGAATAAATAACAATAAATAAGAGAAAGGAAGATTATACCAACAATAGGATGAAGAAAAGATGATAACTTGCATAAATAGGAAACCCAAATAAATCCCAAGGTTGTCAAGCTTGGAGAAATCTTCAAGTATCTTCTTAATACAAGAACTAATTACAACTAAGATTAACTAGGATTAACTAATGATTAAAGAGAGATTAAATTTAATGTGAGGAACTAAATCTAGGGTTTATATGTTGTAGAGAAGCTTAAGATAGTCTAGGGTAATGTAAGATACATAAACAATACAAGAGGGAAGTATATATAGGGGTACAAGAATGAAGGAGGAGGAAAATAGAATTTCCGGCTACAGCACGCCGGTCCCGACCGGGACGGGATCATCCCGACCGGGACGGGTTGGTCCCGACCGGGACGGCCTGGCAGTGACTCCTCTAAAAGCACACTTCATCCCCGACGGGATGAGGTGCATACCCGTCGGGGATGAGTCTTGTAGGCCTCCAATATGATCCTTTTGGTTCCTCCTTGCTTCACATGAACTTCTCATCGATTATTAATGTTCTGTCAAAGTGAAATTATTGACTATTTGACTCTTCTACTTCGAATTCTCATATTGAAGGGGAATAAAGATGAAAAGAGAAAATAGATATCAAAAAGATTTTGTATGTCTTGTAATTGATATATAAGGATATGTGAACTATTTTATGTTAAGTTGTATTAGTTTACATCACTATATTAATTTTTAGACAAAATTATGTATGATATTTATATCTCGATCTTGAGAAGTCTCAAGTTCCTAGACGTTTTTTTTCCACATATTTGACAGAGATATATTCTCGATAAAGGATTAAAGATGTCAGTTGATCATAAGTAGAAATACTTTGACAATTTGACTATTCAGGATAATAACGTCAATGTTATTTCGGATACTTGCTAGAGATGTTTATTTTACATTAAAGATTGCACCGTATGAAATTTTAAATATGTATGGTGTATTATGTGTGCAAAGTAAGATCTTGGGGCCAGGTAAGAGTATGATTATTCACACTCTTTCCTAGATAACTCTAGAAGTAAATTTAGAAATGCAGCTTGGTTTTGAATAAGGATACAACAATCCTATTGATTGATTATCTAATTAAGAATGTTTTTTTTGTTGTAAGGTAATAGTTGAACTTATGGATAATCAATCATTCTTTTGTTGTACTCCCTCCGTTCCAATGAATAATTTGCCTATTCCATATTGGGACGTCTCAATGAATTGTTTGCCTTTCTATTTTAAGAAAAAATTTTATATGTAATTTGACCATTGACTCCACATGTCACTTTCCCATTGGTTCTCTTTCCCTTGGTGCCAAAAGCAAAGGCAAACAATTCATTGGAACGGAGGGAGTATAACTGTATAAGGATTAAGGGTAATATATAAAGTAATAATCTCACACGCAACTTACTTTAAGACGGATAATATGGGTTCATTGAGGTTATTGAGTTTGGGGGGGAAGAAATGAGACTTATGGAAATGATCTTGTGTCTCATTATAAAGGATCGTAAGATCATCTTAGTAAAAAAACCCAAATACCTCAAGAACAATTGTTATTAAAGAAATTCACTAAGGGAAGAATGAAAGCATTTTCAGAGGATTACATTGTTTTCATGTCACGACTGACATATTACAGTGTAATAACAGATTTATATATTGCATACATTCAAGAGTAGGAGTTAGATGATGAAACGGTAGAAAAATATTCATTCAGCATTTTACCGAATCATTGAAAGTTCTAACTAATACATGTGAATTTATATATGTCATCAATAACGTATTGAATCATTTGATTGATAAAGGCACTTTGAAATTGTTTCATTACCTAAAAGTATAAAGCATATTGGTTTCACATAGTTATTTGTTACCAAGACAGACTCATTCGGTAATGAGATAGTAAAGTTTGTCCCGTCAATAATGGCTATAAAGACAGTTGGCATATCCGGTTATATATATATATAGAGTTACATTGGATGAATGGTAAAGACAAGTTTGTCAATGGTAAATTGATAGACCCATTGTTGCAGATACTGGAAATCTTGACTTGATAGATTCAAGGTAAAATTTCTGCAAATTAAGGTTAATAATCATCCAATGAAAACTCAAATAAGGTTTTCTGTCAAAGAGTACATCAATCTACCATGATATCATCTCATTTAGTTTTGTATGGATGTTGTACATGATTGTAGATACTCAAGATTCAGTGGGAGTATGAAAATATGTCAAGTTTTATACCCTTTGAGTAAATGGGACTAATGTAGTTTCATTAATGTCCTTAAAGAAATGTTCATATCCAGAAAGTACAGTTTACTTAAATCCAGGTATTTCAGAAATTATTTCATGTATTTAAGTAATACGGTATAATTAAATTTATTTTGTACATGTTTGGATATTGTGTACATTATATAGTTTAATTGACAGATATTAAGGGAAATCAGTAGGAAATTGAGATCCACTACGGGCAGCCAAATATTGTTTGTCATTTATATTTGGAGCAAAACAATGTTATCATATGGGAGATCGGTTTAGGTTGAGATCATTCGATATTTCGACTCCTATTTGGTAATGCTTATTTGTCACAAGGTTGCAAATTAAATTCAATATTGAAAGACCATTTAAGTTATTTGTGACAAAATGATGGTTATTATAGTTTCAAATAACAATACAAGTGATGTGTTGTTGTAGAAACGATTCAGAGTGAAAGACGTCTAAGATATGTTTGTACAAACTCCATTTTTGCGGATCCACTTACTAAGGAATTATCAACCACGGTCTTTCTTGAGCATATTGCTCAAATGGGTGTTTTCGGTTCTGAAGATATTCAGATTAAGTGGGAGTTTGTCACAGTAGACACATTATGATATATGGTTATTCAGTTCTGCAGAAATAAGGTTTACAGTTTTTAGTTTCACTCTGTCTTATTTGGTTGATCTCACTAAGGTTTAAGGTGGACCAGTTGGAAATATGCATATTTGGTTCACATTCGGTTGTTGTTTCCATGCTACACTCCTATACTAGATTCATGTCGTTAGTCATGTTTGCATATGTGATCATTGATGGGTCCTGTTACGAAAAACTGTGGCAAAGGCCGCTTTGGTTCTATGTACATATGATTAATGGACCGAATTGCATAAGACAGCTAGAATGTTTGATAGCACTATTGAGCTCAAACGGTTATAATGAATACAACTTTCAGTGTCCTACATATACTAGTATATGACCCAAGTGGGAGATTGTAAGAATTATGGGTCTAATACTATATATGTGGACAACATTATTTGGACTTATTGTATTTATTAGCTATCATTAAGTTGAGCCCAAATACGTGATCCGTCTTAATACAAATAACACGGGCTTATTTACGTCTTATAAAGTATGAGTCAGATATTATAATAGCGTAGAGACCCGTTAGGGCTTTATGGGATATATGATGGGCTTATCAACTAAAGGCGACTGATATAGGTCACCAGGGTTTAACCACCTCTCCCTATATACTAGATTAAAGCCCGTGCGTTGCACGGATTAGTTGACTTAATTACATTGTAAAAAAAGTTATATAGAAATAAAATATCTCATATGAAAAAAAAAATTTAAAAAAAAAGTAAATTGATATTTTATCCCTTAAATAACATCATTTTGCAAACTTTATACTTTGAATAACTTTCTATCAAATTAATATTCCGCATTTAATAGATTATTAAGACAAATTAATAATTAATAACACAAATTTAAACTTTCTTCTAACAAATTTCACTAAGAATCAATAATGACTTCAATTTATAATCATAGGATCACCTCTTCAATTTATAATCATATATATGATCACTCCCTCATGATAATCATTCAATGTGATACAATTATACTAAGGAGTATTTCCTCTTTTCTTCTATCTTCTTTCATATTCTATTTTTGTCGGCCTTTCTATCTTCTTCCCATCGTAAATATTTCTTATTTAGTCCAACTCCTTACTTCACACAGTGACATTATTCTTTAAGAGCTCTTTAAGACTCAAAATATTTTTAGTGGATAACCAATGATTACTCATATTTATAGTATAGAATTTCATCACCTTATTGATAAATTATCGATGTGGGATAATTTTACTATTATTTGTATTGAAGGTGATTATTCTTATTTATATATACTCCGTAATAGAAATTCATCGCCTTATTATAATTTATCAATGTGGGATAATTATTGGTTGATCAGTTGATGTCACCTTACTTGGAAATTTTTTTAAAGAGTCAAAAGATTATTTGTTGATGTCTATGGACGAATTATTAATAATCTTATTTATAATGTATAGAATTTCATCACCTTATTATAATTTGTTTACTTAATGTATAGTGTTAACAGTTTTTTTAAGACTCAAAAGATTTTTGGTTGATGAAACTTTATAATATTTCTAATGTTAGGTAATTTTACTTAAGTTTATAGTTTTAAGTTATCTTTAAGGGTCAAAAGATTTTTGGTTAATATAGAAGTACATGATTACTCTTATGAATAATATAAAGTTTCATCACCTTATTATAAATTTTCGATTAAGTTTGTAGTCTTATTAAGAGACATTTTAAGAATTAAATTTTTTTTATTGATATTTAAGAACGAATGATTACTCTTTATTCATAATATAAAATTCATCAACTAAAATGTGAAACAAATAATATGAAATTTATACTCTAATGAAATCATTTTTTAACACGAATCTAATTATTTCTGTTCCGGTATTGAAGCGGTTGACCCGAATTGGATCCGCGTCTTTTATATTCGATGTGTGTCGTTCTAGTAATGACGGTTAAATCCTTCAAGTCTCTCCTTCCTTTCACTCCACTGATCGGACTTTCCCGGCGGAGTTGGCCTGCTCCCTGCACAGAGAACACACAGGGCCCCGGAGGTGTCCAGGGGAACCCTCTCCGATGCCTAAGTCAGTCCGTGAATAGCCTTAAGGAACCTTACTCGTGAGGAGTAAGGTGGCGGTTTTTAGAGTGAGAGTCTAGAGAGAAAAAATCCAACCCCTTGTATGAGGGAGGAAGGAAAGTATTTATACCTTCCTCCAAGAGAGAGAGAGAGAGAGAAGAGAAAAGAAGAGAGGGAAATGGGTGGACGGTTGAGCGACACATGGACTCACCTTGTCCACTCGTTTCCCTTTGCCTTAGGCAAAATGATGGATGGGTCCCCGGTTCTCCCTTGGCCCTGCCTGGGTGGGAGCACCCTTGAAGCAGGCAGGGGGCTTGGTTGCCCTGCTTGGCAGGCGGCAAGGCCGTGCCGGACAGCTGAGCGATTAAGGCCATCTACTTGGAGGTTTTAGTGATATTGCCGGATGGTCTGCTGGGCAGGCCTTTCTCTGTTCTCGGGTCGGGTCATCCTGGGGACTAACTGACGGGCGACCCGTGGCTGGCTACCGACCCCCATCAATTGGCCCTCGCCGGCTTGGGAGGAGCGAGAGCTCCTGCTCAGTAGGCGACATCTTGGTTGGGATGGCGGGAGGTTGACTCGAATACTCTTGTATTAAATGCGTCGCGTGTTCCCGAGGGAACAAGCCTTAACTTATCTGGGTATGCAAAGAGTTTAAATGTCCTCTTTCATGATTATCCCTCTTTGCAAAGTGGATTTTCGGACAGTGTGCCAGTTTGATGATTGGCTCTGCTCTTTGCAGAAGTGGTTGGAACACCATTAATGCCTTGCTTTTGCTCTTGTATAAATTTAGCTTCCTTCACCATTTTCACAATCCGTTTTCATTCTTCTTCTACTCTTTTTCAAAGAACCAAAAATGTCTTGGATTAAGAAATCGGTTTTTCGCTGTGGAGTTTACATGGACGTCCTCTGCTTCAGAGGGCGCCGGCGTTTGAAACACTCTAAGCGGGCTCATCAGATTTTTCGTCGCAATAGGCGAAGCCGCTCACGTCCTCAACGAGCTACCAGGAAGAAAAATCTCTCCAAGGCTGGAAAGCGCCCTAAGAGGTCCTCATCCCCTGCTAATCCTCCACCTAGACGCTGCTCCCAGGTGGGAGGCTGCTATTATAGGGGGTGCCACAGGTGTTTTCCCTGGTTACACCCCGAGCAATTTGATCCTGATTGCTCTGAACTAGTTTCTTCTCCTGAGTCGGGTCCTTCCTCGCCCTTGGTCAGGAGAGAAGGCCATGGTTACCTTGAAGGCTCCGGGGCGGTTCCCTATGGCAGGGACTGGGATGTGAGCAGTCACGGCTCGGAAGATAGCGAAGGTCAGGGCTATTCCTCTGGCAGGGGTGAGGAGGAAGGCTCTGATGATCCCTTCAAAGACTCTGATGATTGGGACTGGGGATCCGACATAGGAGGTTATGACAGCCCCGGGGATTACTCCCCGGGTTTTGATGATGATTAGGCCTGCTTTATATATGCAGGCTGGCTGACTGAGCCTGGGATACCAGGCTCCTTTTGTAATTTGATTTCTACTTTGTAATTTTGGCTATCTTTGGGCCTTTCAATCAATGGAAAATCAGGTGGGCTTTTTCATGTGTTTTTTTTTTGAATGAATGAATGACGTCATGCCATGATTGCCTTCTGACTTCTGTTGCCTTTTCGAGGCTTCTTGGGAAGTGATGGGCGGTTGGGTTTTTAAAGTGTGACACGTGGGGGCTTTTCTTGGGGAGGTCTCTTGGATGGGCGACCCTTCGTTTTCTCTTGCCTATAAAAGTACTCATACGCCTCCCATTTCCCCCCTTTCACACTTTTGAAAACCCAGAAATCCTCTCTTCCTATTTTTTCTTTGTTTAAACGTTTTTAGACTGAGGAGCTTTCTTTCTTGGATCTTCATCCAGCGGCTGTCGTTTTAGGTCAGAATCCTTCTTCCGCTTTCATCTTTCATTTCTTCATTTTTTCTTCTTCTTAGTCATTATGGGCAGCCGCCGTGCTCGCATCCTTACTTTTACCGACCCTTCTGCCGAAAAGGCGGGGGGTAGAGATAGGACTAATCTTGCCTCCTCCTCTGGGGGGCCTGGGATCAGAATGACCGAGGAGGATCACTCGGAGGAGAGTGGGGGTGCCAACTCTCCTGACCCTGCTCCTTTTGACGTCATCGATTCTGATGACGAGATGATGGAGATTGACCTCTTCACGATCGTCGGCCCACTTATCCCCAGGGAGCAGGGGAAAACCTACTATGGCTAAATACCGAATTCCCCTGAAAACCTACCCGGAGTCCAAGAACCGGGATTTAATTCTAGAGAAAAATGCCGCCGGGTCCATCGAACAATTCTATAATTTCGGGGAAGGGTATACAGTTATTGTCCCTGGAGACAGGGACACTGTGTGCTGCCCCCCTGACGGCTGCATAGCCGTCTATCATAAATGCTTGGAATTTGGTCTTTGCTTTCCTTTGCACCCCTTTCTGGAGGAGACTTTTAGACGGATGAATGTGGCTATTGCTCAGTTAACTGCTGTGGCAGTCAGGTCACTAATTGCCTACACATGGACCTGCTTATTCTTGGGCGAGGGGCCCTCAATTGATGCCCTGGGATTCATGGCCGGCCTGCAGATGGTGGCCTCTTCTGAGGGTGAGGGTTCCCCTGGGTATTTTTCCATCCTGAGGCAAAAGACATGCACTTTGGTCTGGCCCATTTTAAATAGCCTGAAGGATTGGAAAAACAATTTTTTGTATGTGCACAGCGCCACCGGGTGGAGGATTCCTCGACATTTTAGGAATCAAGTTCATACTAGACTGGAGACTCGTGAGGAGTATCACCCTGGCGTTGGGGGCAGGGCCCTTGAGGTGAGGTTGACTGCTGAGGATGAGAAACTGGTCAAGAGGTTTGCTGCCTCCAGGGACAGATCAGGCGCGTTTGGCCCTGACTTCTGACTTCCTCATGCAGAGCTCATAGCCACTGATGCCTATCTGATCCGAGTGGGTTTAACCCCCGGCCTCAGAGAAGGTAGTTTGGGGATGCCAATGACATTTTGTACTCTTTCAGTCCTTATTCTTCTTGCATTTTTGTGACTGATTTTCACTTGTCCTACAGATCTTGCCACCTGTCGCTGGTCAAAGAACGAGGTGAGGGATCTTGGGCTGGACAGTGACTTTAACGTCGTCGTAAAACGTCCCTCTCTTTCCTCCAGCTACAAGAAAGGTTGCAAAGCCCTAATGAAGTACGTGAAGAATATAGCTGCCAATCGAGCGAGACTTCCTCTTCCTCCCAGGCGAACGCCTGCAAGGCCGACGGCTCCTTCTGCTTTCCAAGATGCAGAGAAGGAGGCTGCCTCGGAGGCCACCCCCTCTCCTACCAGCAAGCAGGGGGGCTTTCCTGCAGGGACTCACCCTCCTATGGGGTCAAAGTCGGCTGATTCCGAGGAAACTGGGGAGAGCACTCCCTTGGAGACCAGAAAGAGAAAAAATAGGGAACCCACGAATGCTACACCAGTGCTGGATCTGGAGGCTGATGTTAATACGCCTGACCCCAAGCGTCCTGCTCATGATGTTCCCAGCACTCTCTTTTCAGAGGAAAACACTGAGTTTCATTATACCGCTGGCGATAGTCTTGACGTTTTCGCCCTGCTTTCCGACTCTGGTGCTGTATTGGCGGATCATCTTACTAAGTCTGTGACCTCCACTACCACCCAGGTGATTCAATACATCCAGCGTACTTCCAGGGTTTTCCAGGCTTCAACTGAACTGGCGGCCCTCAGCCGCTTGAGCGATGAAGAGTTGGTCGTTACTCTTGGACTCCCTCTCCCTGATCGCCTGTCGATGGTTGAGAGGGATGTTACCCTTATCGCCAGCTTAAAGGACCAACTGGCAAAGTGCGAGGGCGACCTAGGAGAGACCAAGGCCCAGGCCGCGCACTGGAAGACTCGGGGTGAACAGGCTGTGAGGGAGGTAACTGGCCAGGAGGCGAAGTCGAAGCAAGCAAAGAATGAGCTGGAGGAGGCCAAGAAGGCGGTTGCTGAGTTAGAGCACTCCAAAAGAAAGATTGTTGATCTGGAGGATCGCCTGACAAAAGCTGACTCGGACTTCCAGAGGGTGCAGGATGATCTGAAGACAAAAGGCGAGGAGTGGCAGAAGGAAAAAGACGCCATCATTCAAGAAGCACAGGCTGCGGTGGCGACGAATTTTGAGGCCGTAGCCTCCTCATCTTTGCAGTTTGTTATGGAAGTTATCAGGGAGATGCTTCCAGATTTTGATGAGGATGCATTTCAGGTTCTTTATGCTACCAAGAATGAGGCCAGGGCTGACGGATCACCTGAGGGAACTCCTAATGCTGATCAGGGCGCCCCCCTGCATAGCATGAAGGGCAGTCGTCCTCTGAGGGGTCATGTCCTTATCCTTCTGCGCCTTTGCTTCCTCGCTAATATTTTAATCTTTTTGCGCGCCGAGCCCTAATGTGGCCGGCTGCCGGTCTTGATGTAATACTTTAATTTTCTTGCGCCTGGATTTTTATTGCTTGTCTGTTAAACTCTTCCTTTGTTATGAATATACTTTCTTTATTTTATTTGCTGTTTTTCTTCTAAGGTATGGCCTGACCCTGGCTTCTGGTCGATGTCCAGGGGCCTGCCCCCTGCCTGCCCAAAGGTAGGCATGCAGAGGGACTTTGCGTTTTTTGTTGGGGGTCCATTTTCCCTGGTTTTAGCAATAGGGGGGTTTCCCCTTATTGCCCCCTGCTCGTTTTGTGTGTGAAATGCAAGTTTGAACGGACAACGAGTATAACTTCGCAATTCTTTCATTTCTTTGCACAACTTTAGAAAGTATTTATTGTCGGAGCCGTCGACATTGTTTTCTGACCGTCCTCCGCCGATTTTTGAAAAGGAAAATGCTGGTTTCTTAGCGCTAGACATAGTACTTTTTTAGAGTGTCGGCATTCCAATGGGCGGCCAGCTCTTGGCCTTCAGGGTTGGCAATCTGGTAGGTACCTGGTCCCATAATCCGGGTCACTTCATACGGACCTTCCCAATTGGCGCTCAACTTTCCGTGCTCTCTCGATTTTCCAACTGCCTGCGTTTTTCTCAAAACCAAGTCTTCTATTTGGAAGCTTCTTTCGTTTACTTTTTTGTTGTATGCTTTCCTCATTCGCTGCTGGTAGGCGGCGATGTTCGCGCTGGCCTTTTGCCTTACTTCACTGACTAGGTCTAGAGCCTCGGTCATTGCCGCTTCATTATCCGCCCTGTTATACTGTTGGGATCGCAGGGTGGGGATTTGTACCTCAATAGGTAGTAGGGCCTCGGCCCCGTAGACCAGGCCAAAGGGGGTCTGTCTCGTGGATTCCTTTCGGGTGGTTCTGATTGACCATAGTATGCTTGGTAATTCATCTGCCCACCTGCCTTTAAGCCCATCCACCATCTTTTTTAGCCCGTTCATAATTAGCTTGTTGGCAGCTTCGGCTTGCCCGTTAGTTTATGAATGGCAGACGGCAGAGTAAGCGACTGCTATGCCATGTCCTTCCAGCCAGACCCTTAAGGGGTCGTTGTCAAATTGCCTTCTATGATCAAATACCAGCATCTTGGGCAGGCCAAATCTGGTTATGATATTCCTCCAAATCACCTTCCTGACTGCAGGCTCGGTGATGTTTGGGACTACTTCGGCTTCAATCCATTTTGTAAAATAGTCGATCCGTACTATTAAAAACTTCCGGCCCTCTGTTGCTGCAGTGAAGGGCCCCAATATGTCCATCCCCCACTGGTCGAAGGGAATGGGAGACAAAATTGGCCTGAGCTCTTGGGCGGAGCATTAATTGTTGGGGCAAACAACTGACATTTTCTACATTTTCGGGTTAAATCCCTTGCATTAGCTAGGAGAGTTGGCCAGTAGTAGCCTGCCCTTAGGGCCTTGTGGGCTAGTGACCTTCCGCCTATGTGATGGCCGCAGATTCCTGAGTGAATGTCGTCTAGGACTTCTGCGGTCTGCCCTGCCCCCAGGCATCTGAGCAGAGGAGAGAAAAAAGACTTTTTGTATAGTTCTCCATTGATTAATATGAACCATGCGACTTTCGCCGGCATCTTTCTTTTTTGAGCAGGGTCAGATAGAAGGGTTCCGTTTTTCTTAAACTGGATGATTGGGGTCATCCAGTCTTCAGGCCCTGCTTCTTCAATGACACTGACTGGTTGGCAGGGGTAGTGGATTTTTCCTGGAACACGTCTACCCAGACTGACCTTCTTATGTCTTGGAGGCTAGAACTGGCCAGTTTTGACAGAGCGTCCACTCGCCTTTTCTGGGATCGGGGAATTTGCCTGACCTCATAGGACTTCAACCCTGAGAGCTCCAGTTTCACTTTTTCCAGGTAGGTGGCCATAGCCTGGTCCCTGGCTTCGTACTCTCCATTAATCTGGTTGGCCATGAGTTGGGAGTCTGTTGCCAGGACAAGTCTCTCGGCCCCTGCAGCTTTGGCTAAGCTAATGCCTGCCAGCACGGCCTCGTATTCAGCCTCGTTATTTGATGTAGGGAAGGTGAACCTGAGTGCATGCTCGAAGTCTGTTCCTTCAGGGCTAATTAGCACAATCCCTGCCCCCGCTCCGTTGGCCGTAGACGATCCATCTGTGTACACCACCCATTCTCCGGCAGACGGATCATCCTCTTCTGAGTGGGAACACTCAGCCAGGAAATCTGCCAAGGCCTGTGCCTTGATGGCAGTCCTGGACTGGTATGATATTCCCAGACCGCTCGGCTCTATGCCCCACTTCAATAGTCTTCCAGATTTTTCGAATTTTTCTAGGACTTTTTCCAGGGGCTGGTCAGTTAGCACCACGACGGGGTATGAATCGAAGTAGGGCCTGAGTTTTCTAGCTGCAACGATGACCGCATAGGCTGCTTTCTCGACCAACGGGTAGTTCTTTTCTGCTGTCCCCAGGGCATGACTCACAAAATATATCGGTTGCTGGGAGCCTGCTTCTTCCCTCAAAATCACCGCGCTAACCATTGTGTTTATTACGACGATATAGAGGAAAAACTTCTCCCCCGCCACTGACCTCGCCAGGGTGGGCAGTTTCTTCAACTGCTCCTTCAGCTGTTTGAAGGCTTCTTTCTGTTCGTCCTCCCATTTGAACTGGTTGTTTCCCTTCAATACTTTGAAGAAGGGTGTTGATTTGTCGACCGACCTGGCAATGAACCGCGCCAAGGCAGCCATCCTGCCTGTCAGGCGCTGGATGTTTCTTATTGTCTTTGGTTCTGGGAGGTCTAACACTGCCTGGTCCTTTTCGGGATTTGCATCTATACCTCTGGCGCTTACTAAGAAACCCAGAAACTTTCCAGAGCGGACACCGAAAGTACATTTCTTGGGGTTCAGTTTCATTTTATATGCGCGCAGGGAAGAGAAAGTCTCCTGCAGGTCTTTCAGGTGTTCCATATCGCCTTTGCTTTTTACAATAGCGTCGTCGACATAGCTCTCCAAGTTCCTGTCCTTCTGTTTCTCAAAAACCTTGTCGACCAATCGCTGGTAAGTGGCGCCTGCGTTTTTGAGTCCGAACGGCATCATTTTGTACATGAATGTGCCGACACTGGTGATGAAGGCACATTTTACCCTGTCCGGCTGCCAGAGGTAAACTTGGTGATAGCCTGAAAAAGCATCCAAGAAACTGAGTGGGGTGTACCCGCTGGTGGCGTCTACCAGCTGATCAATCCTCGGGAGCGGATAGCACTCTTTTGGGCAAGCTTTGTTGAGATTGGTGAAGTCCACGCACATCCTCCAGGTGCCTGAGGACTTTTTCACCATCACAACATTCGCCAGCCATTCAGGATAGTTATAGGCTTCTATGAAGTCTGCCTTCAGAAGTTTTTCGATTTCTTCTTTTACGGCCTGATCTTTTTCGGCGGACATGTTTCTTTTCTTCTGTTTTACAGGGCGTGCCTCCGGGTTTACGTTTAGCTTGTGAACGATGTGCACCGGGTCTACTCCCGGCATTTCGTCTGCCGAGTAGGCAAATACATCCATGTTGTCTCTCAGGACTTTGATCCGTTCTTCTCGGTAGGGGTCTACCAGGTCAGCTCCTATGAGGACTTGCCTTCTTGGTTCCAGATCTACCAGCATGCTCTCTCCCCCAGGTTCGAGGTGGTTCGCTGCCTGCTGGCCAACTGGAATCTCCCCCTCCCTGCTGGGAGAGCTGTCCGCTTTTCTTTTACCCTTTCGCTCTGTTTCGTGGGCGCGCAGGGCTACAGAGTAGCACTGCCTGTCGGATTCCTGGTCACCATGTACTTTTCCTTCCATGCCGAAGTCCATAACGTAGGCTATGGTTAGGGCTCTGATTGATATGGCAGCCTCAATCTCATCTAAGGTAGCCCGGCCTATCAGGGCGTTGTATGCTGATTTGGCGTCCACAACGACAAATGACGCCCTGATGTTTCTAGCTGAGGTACCCTCTCCAAACGTCACGGGTAGGTCAATGATTCCCATTAGAAGCACGCCTGCTCCGCTGAACCCGTACAGCGATCCAGGGGCAGGCTTAAGGTGCCTTTTCTCCAGGTTCATTTTCTGGAAGGCGTCTTTGTATAATAAGTTGGTGTAGGCGCCAGTGTCTACCATACACCTCCTTACAATATGATTACTGATGACGAGGGATAATACCAAAGGGTCGCTGTGGGGGTAGATTACCCGCCTTGCATCCTTGGGGTGATGCTCAGGGTCAGGCCCTTTGGGCTCCCGGCCCTCTCAGTGTAGCATATCTGGTTTCGGAGTTCGTGGATTTTTCTTTTTTGACCTCTTTTGCTTGTCTGGCCTTCCACGTCCCCTGACACTACATGGATTATCAGACGATTCTGCACTGATCCCTCAGGTTTGTCCACTACTTCCTTCTGACTCTTGTTCCTTGCAGCATAGTTGCTCAGCCACCCATTCCTGATGAGTTTCTCAATCTCATCTTTCAGGTATCGTCACTCCTCAGTGGTGTGCCCTACACAATCGTGGAATGTACAGAACTTTTTCGGGTCTCCCTTTGGAGTGCGTGGTTTACTTGGGCAGTTCCACTTAGCCATCTCCTTTTCCAGCTCAAAGATTTTTGCTCTGGATTTGTTTAGAGCTGTGTAGCTATCAAACCGGGGCTAATAAGCTACACACTCTTTCCTCGGAGTGTCGCCCTCCTCATTTTTCTGTTTGCCAGCTTCGCCCCTGCTGCGTCCCCCCTGCGGCCTGGAAGGTACTGTGGGGGTGTCCGGCAGGCTATGGAATTCCTCCTGCAGCATGAAGCCTTCGGCAATCTTTCGAGCTTTGGCTAGGGTCTCTAGCTGGGCTCTAATCATTTGGTTCTTCATCTCCCCTGGGAGCAGTGTGATGGTTAATGCGTACGCTGCAGTTGAGTCGTCAATTTCTTTGACCTGCTGGTAAGATAGGTCGAACCTCTTCAAGTAGTCCCTGACAGTTTCACCCTTCTTCTGCCTGAGGGTCATCAGGTCAAATCGGGTTAGCCGGCGCCTTTTGTTTCCTGCATACTGGTTCAGGAAAGCCTCGGCCAGTTCGATGAAGTAACTGATTGAACCCTGTGGTAGGTCCCTGAACCATCCCTGGGCCAGACCTACCAGGGTGGTAGGGAAGATCTTGCACCACACTACGTCATCAACATCATACATCCCTAAATGGCTCTCAAAGGCCGCCAAATGGTCTTCTAGATCGGTGGTTCCGTCAAAATTGACGGAGGGCATCTTGATCTTTGGGATGGGATATTCCTGCACGTCAGGGTGGAGGGGAGTCTTTGAGGGTCGGCCTACCATTCTTGACCTGCTTCCCCCAGAGTGGTAACCGTGGTCGTCCCATCTTTCAGGGGTCGGTTTTTCGGCGCTGGGGGAGCAGTGCCTGGGTGGCTGCCTACTCATAGCTTCATCATCCCTGTCAGGGGAGTGGTGCCTGGACAGTTTTTTCTGGGGTGGCTCCAGGTTATCACCCTGACGATGTTTTGACTCTAGTGGCTGTCCATGGTTAAGCCTTGATTGTAGGCTTTGGGACAACCCAGGAGCTCGTTGCGACCCGGCTGGGGTCAGCCTGGAGAAGAAATCTCCCTGCTTTTCCCCCAGGTGTGACGTCGCCGGTTCTCTGTGCCTCATCCTATCTCGGAGCTCCTGGAATAAACTCCTTTTTTCCATGGCTAAGGTAGACTCATTGGTATGTATGGAAAAGGCTTGCTGCTGGGCAGGCTGGTTCTGATTTTCGGTGAGGCGCTTCTGGGCCCGCACATACCCCTGAGCTGTTTTCCTCGCCATCCTCTGGATATTCCTGGCGGCGGTTCGCTTCGTGCCCCCAACTCCATCCACTCCTTCAAAGTGAAGCTGCCTGGGGGTCGTTGCGATCCTGCCCATTAGGTCCTCTGAGGTGAACTCCTGGTTGAGCATGGCCGAGAAGAAGACAGCGGTCTGCGCAATCTGGGCAAGGGTGAGGTTCAGACTAGGCCTCTGATAGCTGACCTGCCCGGCTGCGACTGTAGTTTCTCCATTAGGCGCTCCTTGAAGGCTTGCTCGCCCTACCTCTGGGATTGTTGTAGCAGGTGTCATCCCAGGTGTAGGCATGCCATACAGGGGGATCACCGGTGGTACCGTCGGACCCACCCCAGAATTGGCCTCTACGATTTCAGGCATTTTGTTCGATCGTGGTTGATTTTTTGTGGGTAACTCGTGGGCACAACCGAATTCTTCCCCACAGACGGCGCCAAATTGTTCCGGTATGGAAGCGGTTGACCCGAATTGGATCCGGGTCTTTTATATTCGATGTGTGTCGTTCTAGTAATGACGGTTAAATCCTTCAAGTCTCTCCTTCCTTTCACTCCACTAATCGGACCTTCCCGACGGAGTTGGCCTGCTCCCTGCACAGAGAACACACAGGGCCCCGGAGGTGTCCGGGGGAACCCTCTTCGATGCCTAAGTCAGTCCGTGAATAGCCTTGAGGAACCTTACTCGTGAGGAGTAAGGTGGCGGTTTTTAGAGTGAGAGTCTAGAGAGAGAAAATCCAACCCCTTGTATGAGGGAGGAAGAAAAGTATTTATACCTTCCTCCAAGAGAGAGAGAGAAAAGAGAAAGGAAGAGAGGGAAATGGGTGGACGGGTGAGCGACACGTGGACTCACCTTGTCCACTCGTTTCCCTTTACCTTAGGCAAAATGACGGATGGGTCCCCGGTTCTCCCTTGGCTCTGCCTGGGTGGGAGCACCCTAGAAGCAGACAAGGGGCTGGTTGCCCTGCTTGGCAGGCGGCAAGGCCGTGCCGGGCGGCTGAGCGATTAAGGCCATCTACTTGGAGGTTTTAGTGATATTGCCGGGTGGTTTGCTGGGCAGGCCTTCCTCTGTTCTCGGGTCGGGTCATCCTGGGGCCTAACTGACGGGCGACCCGTGGCTGGCTACCGACCCCCATCAATTTCATTTTTATAATTTATTTTACGATAATGTTTTTAAAAAATGAAGTCTAAAGGTTTTTACGTCAGAATTGTAAAACATTACATTAATATAATAAATAAAATATATATTATAATAATTAAAAGATTCTCTAATTGATTTTTTTATTATTTATGATACTATCCTAATTTGAGGTTTGATGAAACGGACCAATGAGATCGCTCGAAAAAAGCCTAATATATATATATATATATATATATATATATATATAGAGAGAGAGAGAGAGAGGAAGGATCAAGTGAGTCCCTTTTTCTTTTTTGAGTCCATGAGTCCTATCTACAACCATTGATCTAGAGTGGGATGGATGGTGGTGATTGATTCTAGTAATTAAGGCAATAATTAACATATTTTGGTAAAAATCAAATCAAATTCTCTCTCCTCCCTTAATTATCTCCAACCACTGATACACGTTACTTCCTCACATTCAATTTTTTTCCTCACATTCAATCTTTTCATTCACATCCTAACTGAAACTCTTCACCTTCATCATCCCAAACACAATCGATCTACTTCCGTTTCTTTTCAAAACACACCCGCGCATCCTCTCGTCTTCAACTCAAGCAAGGTTACATTGAAGCAGCTCTCTAACTTCAGCAAAGATAATCTTCAGGCGGCATAATACAAGGTAACTCGCTAATACTCGATTGTTGTACTAAAGAACTAGGTTTAGTTTATATTCGTATAAGATTTCATTAATTTTCTCGCTAATTATTGATTGATTTACTTTGCTGTGTTTGTGCCCTATGATTAATTGGTTTCACTAAAGATTGTTGCGGTATCTGGGTATGCATCTGTAGAGTTTAATTGAATTCACCTACTTCATACTATGCTTCTACTCTTCATACTTAGTCTAACATATATTGAATGTTACTCTAATGCGCATATTCAGTTACTGTAATAAACTTGAGGTGTTACTGTAAGGGGTTGTTCAGTTAGTGTTACACATGTATGATGTTATTTTAAAGACGACCATGTGTTACTGTAATGTACAAGACGTGTTACTTTTAATCCCATCTTTGCGTTACTTTGAATGGTAGTAATCTGGTACATTTAATTGTGCAGACGTGTTACTCTAATTTGCACTCTATGTTACTCTAACACTTTCTTTATGTTACTTTAACGCGTATCAGCTGTACATATGGTGTATCTTGCACTCGTATCAGTTGTACTTTAATTTTATATACCAAATTAAACTGTAACAATACTTTTCAGATGGCAAAAGGAGGAGACAAATCAAGGTGCGATCGCAGTTGTTGGATAACGTAGATAAGTATGTGGACGCGAGGCAAAAGATCATCGATGGTCCCAAGAGCAAGCCAACAAAGGGTCGAAAAAAATAACGTGTCTCGAATTATGTCATCTTTTTCTAATTACGAATAATGCTTTGTATCGTTTTCGAAACTTGTTATGTACATTAGTATTTTGATTATCACCAATGGAACAACGCTGTTAAACTCTGTTACCCTGACTAATTGTTCCTGTCACTCTAATTAACGACCGGTGTTACTATGAGAATGAATGAAGTTTACCCAATATACAAATGTGGTCTCATAATCATTGTGTTACATTGACGCATTATAACTGTTACTTTAATGAACAAATGATGTTACTCTAAGTTATTAATGGTGTTATTTTTGTCTCATGGTTAAACAATGCTATTATCATCAATTACTCTGACGCATTATATATGGTTCTTTAAAAAACGAATGTTGTTACTTTGGTAATGAATGGTTCTAATCCAAGTTATCCTCAGTAACTTTGGTAATGAATTGTTTAAACAACGTTGCTGTCGTCAGTTACTTTCATGTTGAATGTCTGTTACTGTAACTAACGAATGGTGTTACTCCAATAGACATGAGATGTTACTCTAACCAAATACGCATGTATTAAATAAATATATAGTTAATTGCAACGTAGCGCAGCGCTATGTGTAAAAAATGTGTACAAAATCCAGTTCCTGTGTTTTGCCAATATCCTCCCCCCCCCCCCCCCCCCCCCCCCCGAAACTGGCTGTCTCTGCAACCTGAACTCCCGAATCAATCCGCACAAGCTTTCCACATACATTTGCCTTGTCTTCTGCCCTTAGAAGTCCGTATCAGTGAAGCTTCAATGCCGTGTCTGCTTTAACAGAAAACAAAACAATAATATCAGTGAAGGTTACGTTAAATCTGGGATCTATAGTATCAGTGTATATCATGGAAAACCTAAATAACAAACATAAAATTCTGGAATCTATAACAATTAACCATTTATATGAATCTATGATGAATGAAATGACAGTGAAATCAATATCAACATGAAAATTGACGAAAAAAAGAACGCAAATTGACGCACGACGTATCCATGAATAAAAATTGAAGCAAAACGTGAAAAAAAAATATCAAAACTCACCATTATTATACTCGATTAATTGCTTATCAACAGTTGATGAAGATGTCGCGCTCATTGAATCCATGGTAACGGGATTATTTCGAACTCAGATTTGATTGAATGAATGATGGAACGTGATGATGTAAAAAAACTCACCATTCCTGTGCATTCGGTTCTTGGCAAATGCTACCTGCAAAAAATTAAAACTCGTTACAAAGTGATACACGTTTTGTGTTACTCTAATTAAAATTAGGTTTTACTGTAATTCATAACGTATGTTACTTCAACGCCGTGTCTACTTTAACATAAAACAAAACAATAATATCAGTAAAGCATACGTTAAATCTGGGATCTATACTAAAACGAGAGCAATGAACCACTGTTATTAATCCATGATTAATCAAATGAGTAAAATTCCACCACCTTTTCCACTGTTGTCCTGTGCGTTCGCTTCTTTGCCAATACCACCTGCACAAAATTAAACAACGTTACACCCATGCAACAAATGTGTTATATCAATTCATAAGTTGTGTTACTCTAACTAGTACACTACGTTACTTTTAACATCATCATCAAAACCCTTTTTCTAAACATTCAGTGTGTTACTGTAATTGCAATTAAGTGTTACTGTAACTCAGAAGGTATGTTACTTCAATGACGTTTCTGCGTTAATATAAAACAATGCAATAGTATCAGTGTATATCATGGAAAATCTAAATAAGAAAGATAAAACCATGGAATCTATAAAGATCGATAGAGCAACTAACCATTGATAGGCAACTATGATGAATGAAATAACAATGAAAGCAATATCAACATTAAAATTGACGTGCAACAAATGTGTTATATCAATTCATAAGTTGTGTTACTCTAACTAGTACACTACGTTACTTTAACATCATCATCAAAACCCTTTTTCTAAACTTTCAGTGTGTTACTGTAATTGCAATTAAGTCTTACTGTAACTCAGAAGTATGTTACTTCAATGACGTTTCTGCATTAATATAAAACAATGCAATAGTATCAGTGTATATCATGGAAAACCTAAATAAGAAACATAAAACCCTAGAATCTATACAGATCGTGAGAGTAACTAACCATTGATAGGAAACTATGATGAATAAAATAACAATGAAATCAATATCAACATTAAATTGATGTTAAAAAGTAACGCAACAATGAAAGCAATAGCAACAATGAAAATTGACGTGAAAGAAATATTGAAACTCACCATTGTTATACTCGATCAACTGATTATCAACAGTTGAAGAAGATGATGCGGTCATTGAATCCATTGTAACGGGATTTCGAGCACAAAATTGATTGAATGAATGAACGTGATGAAGAAAGGTTTTTTTTTCTCACGTTTGAATGAATGAACGTGATAAATGATGAATGAACGTGATCAAGGGAGTTATTGTTTTCTAAATTCTTGGGAGCTATTTTAGGAACGTAAATCTTCCTTTTTTTTTCTTTTTTTTTAATGAATGCATCTTGTCCGTCCATCCTCATCCCATCCAATGGATGAGATGAGGACTTATGAACAAGATGGATGGACAAGATGGGATGAGGATGGATTAGTCCCTAAGTCCTCATCTCATCCATTGGATGGGATGAGGATGGATGGACAAGATGCTTCCAATTATTTGCATTAAAAAAAAAAATTTACGTTCCTAAAATAGCTCTCATGATTGTAGGAAACAATAACCCCATGATCACGTTCATTCATCATTCAATCATTCACGTTGCAAAATTCATCAAAACCTAAAAAAAAAACTTCCATCATCACGTTCCGTCATTCATTCAATCAAATCTGGGTTCGAAATCCCGTTACTATGGATTCAATGAGCGCGACATCATCATCAACTGTTGAAAAGCAATTGATCGAGTATAACAATGGTGAGTTTTGATATTTCTTTCATGTTTTGCTTCAATTTTAATTCAGCGATCGACTAACAAAAATTAAAACTTTCACGTCGCTTTGGCTTCTTTCTTTACATCAATTTTCATGTTGATATTGTTTTCATTGTTATTTCATTCATCATAGATTCATATTGATGGTTAATTGATATTTCACGTCGATTTGGCTTCCCTTTTTACGTCAATTTTCATGTTGATATTGTTTTTATTGTCATCTCATTCATCATAGATTCATATTGATGGTTAATTGATATTGATTTCAGAGTTTTATGTTTGTTATTTGGGTTTTCAATGAGGTCTACTGATAATATTGTTTTGTTTTCTATGAATGCAGTCACGACGTTGAAGTAACATACGATCTACATTATAGTAACACTCCATTGCAATTACAGTAACACACTGAACGTTACAAAATAGTTTTTGATGATGATGTTAGAGTAACGTACTTTACCAGTTAGAGTAACACAATGTAAGAGTTGAAGTAACGCATTGGCTGCATGGGCGTAACACATATGTATTAACGTTACAGTAACACTTAATTGCAATTACAGTAACACAACGAACGTTGATAAACAGTTTTTGATGATGATGTTAGAGTAACGTACTTTACCATTTAGAGTAACACAACGTAAGAGTTGAAGTAACACATTGGCTGCATGGGAGTAACACTGAGGAAGTGGATGACGACGACGAAGATGAGGAGACTGAGGAAGACACTGAGGAAGATGAGGAGGAGAAACATGTGTTTAGAGAATACTTGTATTTTTGGTCATGATAAAAATATTTTTCTTTTTTTTGTTTACAAGAATAACTGATTTTGTACACATTTTTTTACAAGTAGCGTTGTGCTACGTAGCAATTAACTCTATATTTTATTTAATATGTGCATTCGGTTAGAGTAACATTTCAGTTCTATTGGAGTAACACCTTTCGTCAGTTAGAGTAACAGACATAATGCATTAAAGTAACTGAGGACAGCAACGTTGTTTAAACAAATGATTACCAAAGTAACTGCGGATAACTTGGATTGGAACCATTCATTACCAAATTAACGATTGTCGTTCTTTAAAGAACGATATATAATGCGTCAGAGTAATTGATGATAATAGCATTGTTTAACCATGAGACAAAGAATAACACCATTAATTACTTAGAGTAACATCATTTATTCATTAAAGTAACACTCATAATACGTCAATGTAACACGCTGATTATGAGACCACATATGTATTTTGGGTAAACTTGATAAAACGTGATCAAGTGAGTTAGGTGGTTGGAGATAATTAAGGGAGGAGAGAGGATTTTATTATATTTTTTCCAAAATATGTTAGTTATTACCTTAATTACTAGACTCAATCACCACCATCCATCCCATCTAAATCAATGGTTCTAAATAGGACTTATGGACTCAAAAAAAAACAGAGGACTCACTTGATCTTTACTCTCTCTATCTCTCTCTCTCTCTATATATATATATATATATATTGATAGTCAGGGTTATGGTCCCTAACAGCACACTTTTCACCTAATCTCACATATATCCCATCGGTATGGAGAAACCCAAAAGGCGAGTATGTCTATTAGAAGACCTAATCCAGAATACCGACGTAAGTTAATCTATCAGTATTATCAGGTACGCTTCCGCTACAGCTTATTACAGTTTAGTACCAATTAATTTAGTATCAAGTTTCAGTCTTGGGTCAGATTGAATATAACACGTACAACTTAATGAGTTTGAATGTCTGAATAATAAAAAGTTACAAACACACGCATCCTAGATATTTTTTTTGCCAGCAAGGAAGAGTTGAGAGTTAAGAACCGAGTGCCTTGACTGCTAAGTTGTGAGCAGCTCGGTTCTCCTCCCTAGGTACATAAGAAATAGAAAGGTAGTGGAAAAGAGGAAACAGAGAAGTGAGATTATCTAAGAGTCTAATGATAGAAGGTGACGTCTTTTCCATATCCTTCGGGTAAAAAACAAGCCGCAGACAGTCGATGTGGCGAGCTATATGCAAAAGACCATTGTCACGTGCCCTGCAAACCGCATGAAAAAGACAGAGAGCTTCCGCTTGAAGTGGTGAATGGACATTGAATTTAATCATGATATTAATCTTGCCATACAATTACTGCTTACAGAATAAATAATCCACCGACCAACAGTTTTATCGAAACGTTTCCAAGTAACACTCACCATTAACGTGAAGGGGGCGCATGAAGATGGAGAACCAATAATGGTAATTGGATGAGTGTTTCCGTATTTTAGTTAGAGGGAGACCTTTCTTAATAAGACCTGTGGGAACAGGAAAGGTCTGATCAAAGCCTGTCTTTACCCGTTTCTCAGCACAGAGAAGACTATCCATTTGCGTTCAGATCAGATTCATAAAGAAGCTTCCAGCAGGACTATTACCTTGGACCACGCATTGATTCCTGACAAGTCAAATGCTCCAAAGAACGAACACGAACATAACGACACCGTGGCTAATTGTGTGTGAATGATGGAAGTAAACAACCCAATCAACAAACCTAACTTGACGCAAATGAAGAATTTGGTTTCCGTCCGTATTCCTAAGTCACAGCCATTCCAGACCCGAGAAGAAAAAGACAGTCACGGAAAAGATGATCCAAAGATTCAAGTGAGTCCCCATCTTTGCATAGGGGGCAAGGACCAGACTCTTTCAATCCTCTTTTAACAAATTTCATCCCAATTGAAAGAGCGTCATTAAAAAATTTCCAGAGGAAAGTCTTCCATTTGGCCGGGCCATCCAATTTATTTCCATAGCAGTTTATTGTAGAAGGTTTTGATCTTTCCTAAATGAGGCGTGCGCCCAAACCCGTCTTTGAAATAATATTCAAAAGCAACGCGATACCCACTACTCTTGACTGAGTACTCCCCTGAAGGTGTTTTCAACAAAAAAAATCATCCCTTCTTTGTTTCATCGACAATCGACAACACAGTATTCGTCTGATACAATCATCATCATAGAGATCTTGCAACATTCCAATATTCCAGTCACCTGAGGGGTTGACAAGATCATTTATAGTGGGACCCTCGACAAGAGACCTATCCGACCTAAGAGGAAGCGTGTCACCACCAACCCACCTCAGAGCATCAACTCAAATCTTACTTGGGCTTCCTGGGAGCCATCCCATCGAGTCCTTGAGAAGACAAAGACGCCACTTGATACCCTGCCACCCCCAAGAAGAATCCCCTTACCACTAAAAGAATAACTCTATTCCTAATTTTCCCGCCTAAAGTTATCCACCATCAAAAATAAAAAATACTAGAAAATTAAGTGAAATGAATTATATGCGAATTGAACCCTTAACCTTAGATATGTGGTACTCATTCTTTACCACTACACTTCAATAACTCATTGATGCAACCATCACTAAATTATCCCTAAAGTTATACACTCCAATAATTTAATTAAGGAAAATTAAGAATATAATTTGTTTCTAATGATATTAAATTATTAATTAACCAAAATGTAACCAAATTATCCACTATTAATCAATCCTCAAATTAGAATATTTTTGTTTAAAGCTTGACTATATGATCTCCACTTCAAAAAAAAATATGAACTAAGATTGATTTTCATATTATAATAATCCTGACTATAATAAATTGCAAGATTTCATCTTAAAATAAGACGATATCAAGTCATATTTGATTGAGATTAGGATATAAGATTAGTATATAATATTGTAATTAGGGTCTATATTAGGGATATATATATAGGAGATTGTAGTATATATCTCTAATATACTAGAGATTAACACCCCTATAATTTTGCCTATTCATATTGGGCATTTGCTGCTTGGGTCATGTAATACTCCGTATAGTTAACTTGACATGGTCCACACACTACTAATTAACCAAGATAATCAAACTATTATTCATTCTTGCAAATTAGAATGTTTTATTGTAAATGAAAGGCAGTCATAATTTAGGAATGATTGACTAAATTAACGTACAAATTGGAATATTTAAGTATAAATGAAAGACAATCATAATTTAAGAATGATATATGCACAAAAATGACTAAATTAACGTCTAAATGTAACCTCATGACTGATATGTTAAATTTATTTTACAATATTTGCGATTTGCGTTAGTGTATACTAAATACCGTATACCAACGGAAATAAATTTTATTTTTGTAATAATCATAACTGATATAAGATTGTAATTAAATATTGTAATCCTCTATTAGCTAAGAGAATAAAAATTCTCAAACTTTTTTCCCGCATCAATTTTAAGCACTTAATTTGGACAAAATCAATATAACAAATAAGGAAACAATCACACTCAATTATCAATAATATCATATAAAGAATACTTATAGGTTAAATATTTAAAAACTAATAATGGGTGTATCGATGAAAATGAATTGTAGAAATATAGTTGCTTAAATTTCGAACAACAATTATGAACTATTTTTATGAACAAATGATATATACTGAGATTATAGAGAATAACTACTCCCTCCATTCCATTCATTTGTTTGTCTATTATATTTATTGTGAGAAACATTTTAATTAAAGGCAAACAAATGAACGAGATGGAGTGAATACATCTAAACATCATGAATATAAAATTATATGATCTATTTGAAAATAAATTTAAAGTGAATATACATTTCACAATTTTCATATATTATACTGAAAAATATTTAAAAGAGAAATGATTGTCTCGAGAAATATGAATGACAAATAAAATTCTTGAACTACATATTTCGTGATATTAGTCAAGGTCGTTATCTTGATTAATTATGCAATTTTAAATTATTTTATTATATCAAAAATCAAAGATAAAAATAATGAAAAATTATCGGGTTGCTAATTAAAATCTATTTTGCATAAATAATTAATTATAAATAAATAAATTTCTATAAATACCGTGCATACATGCACGGGGGTCTATACTAGTTTCTATTACATGAAGCATTACAACTGTATTTTGTCGTGAAGACTTGGTTCACAACTGACTCAAGATTTCGAAGGATTTTCCGTGGCAGTTTGGCAAGAAGAGATAGATTCATACACTGAATGTTATGAATCCCCAGTCCTCCCTCTGATTTAGGGATTGAGAGAGAGAAAAGAAGAGATGCGTCAGTGGATCGTCCTTTACTTCCTCGTTTCAGCCCACCAGAAATGGGTGAGTAGTTTATTAATCATATTGTAAAACTAATTGTAAAACTAATCCACCAGGCCGGGATATTTTCCTGAGGCATGTATCAACCAGTCGATGAACTAAATTATTTCTTGGGTTGAGAATGCTAAAAATAAATAAATTAATACATACCCCTGTTTCTTTGAGTTGCCTTTCGATTATTTCAGATTGATCAGAATTACCAGACTGAAGCTTTGAAGACATGATTGTGCTATACCTATAGTCGTGTTCGGAATAAAGGTGTTAAAATGTGGGTGATTTTCTTAAATGGGGCTCAAACTTACCTTAATTACACAAATGAGGTTGAAATCAAACTTATTACAAAAATGGGGTCCACGTCATCACTTGTGAGTTTTGGTTTGTAGTCAGCAACCCAGGGTCAGTTGGTAGAAGGAAGGTTCAACCCCTCGCTATCCCAGACAGCGGGGGGTGGAATGTATGCACCAGATCAAAATACCATGAAGTTACAACAAATGAGGATATGTATGTCCTTGAATGCTTTAATAATCACAAGACAAGTGCATCTTATTGTTGGGTATAAAGAAGAAGAGCAGGTTCCAACTCCTCGAAGATACAACTTTCGCAACTTTGAAAGACGCATACAATATGCCGAACAAGATGAAACAGAAGAAGCAGAATCATCAGCAAGACCGGGCAAGAAGGGGAAGGATCGACGGGGACAATAGCATTGTCGATAAAATGTAGATGTAGTTTTTCCTTTGAACATTATGATATATTTATGTGTTTTGATAAACAACTTCATTGTATTTTCATTAAGAGCACTCCACCCCTCGCTGTCTGGGATAGCGAGGGGTTGAACTTCTTGTAATAAGTTTAATTTCAACCCCATTTTTTTAATTAAGGTAAGTTTGAGCCCCATTTAAGAAAATGACCCTCAAAATGTGTTATCGCATGCTGAACTAAGTGACTATGATCTTATTAATTTACATCCACATCCACATCCAGTGTCTGAACGATGTTCTTTCTGATGTGAAGTGAAGATCGCCCTGATGTGGCTAGAGCTTGACATGAACTTCAATTCCATCACACATTATCTGATATAACTTGGTTATATATGAATTTGCTAAGACGCCCGAGACAATGTAATTTTAGAAAAATGGTATGAAATTGATGACATTGCTACTACAATTCTCATCTCTCAAGATAGTCTAGTAAAAATCCGAAAAGAAAGAAAAAACATGAAATCCAAGACGGTAAACCAAATTCAATGTTTGAAAGTTGGAATAATATAATAATAACTGCTCAATGTTTTACACATTGCGATTTGCGACGATATTGGAGCCATGGAAGGTGGCCGAATCCAGGAGCAAGGCTTTAATTTGCTCAGGGTGCACTTCCTGTCCATCCTTGCATTGCTGAAAAGAAAGATGAAGATCTGTGTCAGTGAACAGCGAAAGAATTCTGAAAGAAGGAGATTGCTTAATAATGGAGGAGAACGAACTAACCTCAGCACGGAAGATATCCATGGCAAAGCCGTTAAAGCAGCTGATAACAGCTTGCTGAATATCCAAGCCAAGTCCATCTAGAGCCCTCATTGTCGACAGCAACAGTCCTGGTCTGCGGCTGCAGAACATGTGAATGTTCACTGCTCTTCCTTCCCTCAACCTCACCTCAATCTACATTATTATGATGCAAATTCTATCCTGTTATATATTAATCTTACAATTCGATCTCTACCTATGAGAATAATATATGTATTGAACTTACCCTGGCAGGTTGACCGTTTGGGCTAGGCATTGAGCTAGGGCAGAGCTCTTCCTTGATTCGGGAAGATAAATTTGGGAGCGTAGGAGTTAACGGATGGAAGTTCGTTGACTGTGTCAATGTCGAAGCAGGAGGAGACGACTCCAGTTCATTATGGAGATCATTAATCTTTTGCAGCAGTTCTTTCAGATATTCAATGGCGTCACCAAGAATCGAAGCCCTATCCATCTGAATATTTTACAGAAAAATATCGTAAATTTAGCAGTTCCGATCCATTCCCTTGTTTAAATTAATAGTAACAGGCTAACAGTAATATTTACAGGATTTACAGCATATATAACCAGTCAATAAATACTACAGTACTCCGTATGAATCTATGATGTAGTCCTTACAGTTCATAGTGAAAGTTATGAAGCATCTGTGAAACATAATGAAGGACAAGTACAGCTTGGTTTATTACCCAATATGCTCCATAAAAAAACAACTTGCTGTAACTTCTCTGACATTTCAATAATCAAACTTAACTACTGTAACTTTATCACTCTCGAGAAAGATACAATGCCTTCCACATAATTCAGTAGCCCCCCACATTTATTACTCACTGCACCATTTAAAATTTGAAAGATATACCACTTGTATAGGATTCTATATGTACATCACAATTGATAAAGATTAAATACTAACTAAAAGTGTGTAAATCACGAATTATGTTACTCTTGCTTGTTTTAGGCCAATAGTTATGTTACAAGTACTCTTCATGGTATATTGGTAAGAATAGTGAAAGTTGTTCAATGTTCATCAACAGTGAAATGAAAAACTAGAGTTTGACATTGGTTATTACTGTTACTCTATGAACAGATTTCCTTTACAACAACTATATCCGTCACAAATCAGAGACGGGTCATGTATCACCTAGCAGATTGGGTAAAGTAAAAAGATATCAGAATGCCTAGAAAGCAGCAAATGCTTATGTCAGGTGTAACTGTCACAAGTTTGAGACGGATATGATCGTCACAGACATATAATTTGTGTGATTCTATTAGTAGTAGTACTCGTACTAGACAAACACACAAGTCTGCGCCGAATTAGCACTGCAGTTGCCCTCTCTAGCTTAGCTAGTAGGCAGTAGCTACTACTACTACTGTAAGTTGGAGTACGTTTCAGAGTAGTGGTCCACTTGTAGCTACATTTATAACTGGCAAACAGATTCATGTGAGTTAATTTAATGCTAACATCGATAATAATGAATACAAGGAGGAACGTTGTAATCTATTGATGTGATGTGCTGAGAATATTTAGTAAAATCAACAACGACATATAAGAGAGTTTTTATGTATCCATGCTACACTTACTACTACTTCAACCCGTTAAACAGGTCGAGTGTGAATACGGGTCGATTGGATCCAAGAAATGATCACAGACGGCTACTACAACTCAACAACAGCACCTTGTGCATCCAAAGTTGTTCATTCCTAACACGGTTCTATTATACGAGACTATTGGCCTACGGTGGCAAATTCTACTGTCTTAAACCCGCAACATCAGTGAAGAACGAAGGGAATTATAAACATAATAATCACGCATATATGAAAATAAATAAATAAATAAATAAAAGTAATGCTGAAGGTGAGGAGAAATGAATTATAGAAAACCTTGCTGATCTTAGGCACAACTGAACGCAGCATGTAAAGCCTGTCGTTAAGCTTCTTCCTGCGCCGCCTTTCGGCCATCAAATTCTTGGCCGGCAGACCTTTCTTCTTCCCTTTGGAATCTCCACCGCCATTGCCATTGCCAGTCATTGAACTGTTAGCATTCGAATTGGTACCCCCATTTTGATCGCTATCCTTGAGAGTACCAGTATCGTTATTATTCTCAGTAAAATCATCCGAATCATAATTGAAATCCGACCCAGTAAAACTAACATCATCCAGAATTCCAAAACTACCCATCTTCCTTTTCCTCTCGCTTTCTCCATCCCCTCCATTTGAAATCAGCCCCGAATCAGACCCAGGAATCGTCAAATTTCCTGAACTAGTACCACCGAAATTTTTCCTAAGTGCGGCTCTTTTCTGAAAGAGAGTAGGCTGTGCACCCACTGGGGTAGAATTATCCAGGGGTTTCAACAGTTTTGAAGTTCGATTCAAAAAAATTGAAGAATTTGGTGATCCCTCCTGGAAATCCTGAAATTTTGAAGCAGAACCAGAAGCAGAACCAAGCCCGAATCCCGGGTTATCACCCAAATGAATCAAATGGGTATTTGTAAAATGTGAATTTCCTCCAAAATTGGGACTACCCATTTCAGTACCAAAATGAGAAAACCCAGCATTCCCCGGAATTTGATGAGGCTCCTGAAAAAAGTCAGCGTTTCCAAAATTGTTTAAAGATGGAGGCAGAGGTTTGGTAAAGAAGTGGGGTTTTGAAGGAGGGAACAAGTAAGGAATGTGAGATGTGTCCAAAGTAGTTGATTGATTAAGAACAGAGGGGGAGGGTGAACATGAGGAAGACGAATCAATGATTGGAGGGTTTAACAACAGATTTTCAGTAGTTGAGTTAGTAGTGATGTTGTACCACTCATTCTCAACTTCAAGCATTGTTTTGAAAGAAGATGAAGAAACACCATTAACATTATCAACAGCCAGATTATTATTGTTATTATTATTATTTTCGATGTCGCAGAGGTTTCTACTCCATGAATTGTCATCATCCCTATCTTCTCCTCCCATCCATGACACACTGTTTGCCCTTGACAACATTTTTTGAACAAAAGATAAAGTAAAGAGAATAGTAAGAAGAAGAAGAAGAAGAAGAAGAAGAGGATTTTGTGAAGAAAAAGAAAAGAGGATGGATGTGCTATGTGAGAAGTGTGAGGATGAGAAGTGTAATAAGTACAAAACTTGCCGCTGATACTTCCGTTTCTGTACCTCTGTTTTTCGAACGTTACTGTAGTTTGTTATAAGAGTAATTTCTCTAACAAGATTTAATGATTGCTTTGGGATAAGTAACAGTTTATTTACTTCTTTTTTCTGCAATTTTTTCCATAATTTATCCAATTTCCAATCACTATTTTTGCCGTTACGTGTATGTGGGACTAGTTATTCGTTGCATTATTACGACAAGTCTAAAACTATGTATTCCCTTCGAATTTCTAACCTTGTCCTATTTATTTTTTGGGCTGAGTTTGATCTTATATCCATTTTTTACTTTTGGTCATTCACTAATTTATCTCTCTTCCTTCTTTCTGTTTTAACAACTCATTTTTTCCTTCCTTATTTTTCACCCAAAAACAAATGGGTAAACGATAGGAATTCGGAGAGAGTATTACTTATATATAGACATGGCAAACGAGTCATTGGATTCGATTTCGGATCAGGTTAAATCGGTTCGATTATAATTGGGTTAGCATAAATTTCAATTTCAGTTCGATTTCGATCGGGTTCATTTCGGTTAGCCACTTTTATTGGTTTATGTTATTTCGAGTCGGTACAGTTTGGGTTGGGTCAATAGCAGGTCAGGTGACTCTCAGGTCATAAATTTCTTGAGAAAAAAAAATAATTTGATTTTGAGTTTGTTATGCCTTCAAATGGTAGATAATAATTTATAAAACATAATAAATAAAGAATCAAAGAAGAAAATCCTAAATTTGGGTGTTTTTTATGAAAAAAATAAGTATTTATCAATCAGATCAATCGGTTCGGTTATTATTGGTTCGATTATATTCGAGTTCAGGTATCATTCGGTTATATTTAATTCGATACAATTTTGGTTCGATTTGGATTGAATTGGTTTCGGGTATTATTCCAGGTTAATCCTATCGGGTGTTCGATCAGTTTTAATTCAGGTATTTTTGATCGATTTTTCGAATTCGGATTTATTTTACCAGGTCTACTTATATATGACGGGTTATTCGTTGTATTATTATACTCCACATATAGTGGAGTGAAGACGAAGCAGTAGCAGATGGAGAGAAATAGTAGACGCAATACAAAAATATTTTATATTACAGGGCATTTTAATTTTGTAGTAGTCTCTTTAAATTTAAATTTTTTCTTTAATCATAATGACCCACTTAAAACGTTGAAAATAATACTCCCTCCGTTCAAATCCAAAAGGTACATTTTCCTTTCGGACACTATTCACAACGTAAGAGAATTGTTAATATTCCCGACAATCTATAAGTAAAAATATAGCCATGTGAGATCTTGTTTGATTCGTCTTTGTGAGTAAATTAAGAATATCAGATTTTTATAATTTTTGTTAATGTAAAACGAAATATATTGACGGTGTAAAACGTGTCTCGGCAAGTGTGAAAAGACAAACATACCCTTTGGATTCGAACGGAGGGAGTATGATATATATGCTTGTTAAATTTATCGTATATGCAAAATATTTTTGGAGCTTTAGGGGAACCAGCTCCCCAAGGCCTCCTAAATCTGTCGGTGGGACAAAGCATTCTTCTTACGGAAGAACAATATTTTCGTCTTTTTTTCCTCTCTAAATGGATTAATATTTGACTTGTTATAACAATATGACTAATTAGATGTACCTCTAAATGATAACTCTGTTTGTACCATTTTTTATAACAAGCGTACCCCATTTATATTGTACACTCTTTTAGGTTAAGCATATCTGTTTTTATTAAGTTTGATATCACTGTTATCTTCATTTGTAATTGGTCTCTCAATAAACTTAAAAAAAGACTGTCTCTCAATTGACCCACCCTTGTCCACAAAGTCTAACAAATATATCTGTCACAAACAAGAATTTGTGTTATGTTTAACCTTAATATGAGTCTAATACTAACTCTTTCTCTCACCTATTTCTTTACCATTGAGTCCTCTTATAGAATAATCGTAACTAAATATCTAACATCCTCTTATACAAGTTTAGGTCTATTTTTTTTAAACGATTTAGATTGTTTCATAGAACGATCTAACGGTTAGACCATGAGCATGGTTAGCTATGAATCCAAAAGGTAGGATGGATTGAAATGATCCTACATCAATTAATTAAGCAAAATAAAGGGATAGAGAGAGGATACAATCTGGCCGATGAAAAAATAAAATAAAGAGGGTGTGATGGGGCCCATATGATAAATGTCTTTATTTCATTATTATCTTTTGCCTTTTGTGTAAGTGTGAAAAAAAGGGAAAAAATTTAGTATGATATCGTAAAGGATAGAAAATGTGTGCATGGATATGAAAGCTTTTTGTAGGATAGAAAAAATGGGTACAGAAAGTGAGGTGGAAGGGTTATGACCCAATATAGAGAAAAATGGATCTATGGATAATCATGGTCTTAGCAATGGATCAATTGGTAGGATGGATGGAGAAAGTGTCTACGATTGAGAAAACATAGTTAGCCAAGGATTAGGTGTATCCATAGGGAGGATGGATATATAAAAACGACTTCGTCGCTAGAGGATAAACCAATTTTACTTCTTTGTTTTGGTTACATGGAGCGACAAAAGTCGATAAGGAAATTAATCGAAACTAAACAAAGGACAAAAATCACGACAAACACTACTAAACAAGAAAAGAGACTATACGAGGCCACGACACGGCTCCAATATCCATTTGTGTCAACAGAAAGAGCTCCACTAGAATATCAGAGTATTCTAATAAGCATGTACGACCAGTTTGCGAAAACCCCTTGTTCGATAGCCAATCTGTACAACCATTTGCTTCCCTGAATATATGACAAATCTCCACTCGACACTCCGGATCCTCCATAAAACTTTGACAAATATTCACCATATGTGAGTGTGCTGACGAAGGTCCATCCCGTTTACTTAACAATTTCACCACAACCTGCGAGTCCGTTTGAATAATAATCCTACGGAAAGACTATTTTTTAGCTAAAATTAGACCTCTTTCAGAGGCATCAGTTCAGCTCTAGTCACAGTAGGTGAACCCAATGTCTTTGAGAAGGATAAAAGAGGGTTACCTATTGTATCCCAAAAAATACCACCCGCCCCGGACATACCCGAATTGTCTTTAGATGCACCGACAATATTAAGAGCAATCTAACCCTCTGATGAAGCAACCCATCTCACACAAATTTCTTCCCTAGCAGGTCTTTAAGTCTTGTTGCTAAGCTGATGTCATTGATGACCTTCTTCGTTTGACTCACTTGAATCCAAATAAACCAACCCGGGTGCTCAGAGATCTCATTATCCCGACAAAATATACGGTAATAACGCCATTTCCAAATCCACTCTATCACAATTGTAAAAATACTAGGCCAATCGTCTATACATGATCGGGAACTTTGCTGTAAATTTTCTTTAACTCAATCGTGTATGGAATCCCCTTGATACCCCCGCAATATATTGATATCTGGAATTACTTTAATATTTTGGGTTGCTCGACATTCCCTTAGCAAATGAATGGCTGACTCATTGTCGGCCTTGTTGCGAGATGTCGTCAACAAATCCTCGCCTCGCTCTATTCACGTTGGTCATCACTCGATCGTGAAGGAGAAGCCAAAGAAATACTCTCATACGCTGCGGAACCGAAATCTTCCATGGTAATTTCCATATTTATTCATTGGATTCCATACACTCATCCCGAATTAAGGCTATAGCTATCTTGACGGAGAATTTTTCTGACGTATTTGGAGCCCAAAAAAGAGTGTCGGTCTTGTCCTCTTCCATAATGACTTCATGTGAAGCTATAGTTTTTAATATTTCGGGGATAAGAAAAATTAACAAACACATCCCACTTCCATCTTATATCTTAATCTCACATTTCATTAACCGTCAGGTCTTGCAGTTGTTCTAGAATGTCAGCTATATATGGCAAATCCTTCTAGAGGTACGTCAGTACCTCAATAATGGCTTCAAAACATGGTTCGCTTACCATTTCCTATCAAAAAGTTCACACCTTTCTTGATAGTAGCAAACCTGTCACATATACCCCTCCAAACGTTAGAGCTATTCGGTTTAGCTCTAAACATATCCATGTCACACCGACCACGATAGTACTTGTGACGAAGAACCCGAGCCCATAGAGAGTTTGTCTCATTAAGAAAACGCCAACTTAATTTGGCCATGAAGGCCGTATTAACTTGTCTCATGGACTGAATACCAAGACCCCAATTGCTTTTTATTTAGTAACATTCTCCCACGAGACAAGGCTTAACCCTCGCTTCTCATTGTCTCCAACCCAAAGAAAATTCCTAGTTTTCTTATTGATATCATCACAAATTGATTGGGTGAATTATTTGTGACCGGTTATTTGTTGAATTATTATGACGGGTCCAAAATACTTATATAGTGACGGGTTATTCATTGTATTATTATGACCTATAGTGAAGTGAAAACGAAGTAGTGGCAGACACAGAAATATAGTATACGGGAACACAAAAATATTTTATACTTACTATAGAGTATTCTAATTTTGTAGTAGTGTATTTAAATTTATGTTTTTTCTTTAACCATTATAATCTAATTAAAATGTTTGAAATAATATGAAACTAAGTTTTGAATGAGCAAACCAACACTTTTTTGATATTTTTTAAACATTTGAAATCGTTATTACAAACATTTTTTATTCACTTCATTTTCTTTATTCTGTTACAATAAATAAAATTACAGATTATAAAGTAAACAAACAAGCATCTTATTAGCACATTGGTAATACACTTATGTTTGGTAGAAATGACCAAAGATCGAATCATAGTCAAATGGCAGGTAACGCAACCTAAGTGCATAACCGCCACACCAAGTTCACTTTAGTTGATATATATGCTTGTTAAATTTATCGTATATGCAAAATATTTTTGGAGCTTTAGAGGAATCTGCCCCCCGAGGCCTCCTAAATTCATCGGTGAGACAAAGCATTCTTCTTAGGGAAGAACGATATTTTTGTCTTTTTTTCTCTCTAAATGGATTAATATTTGATTTGTTATAAAAATATGTTATATATATCCGTTACAAACAAGAATTTGTGTTATGTTTAACCTTAATATGAGTCTAACACTAACCCTTTCTCTCATTTATTTGTTTACCATTGAGTCCTCTTACACAAGTTTAGGTCTTCTCCATTTCTTTTAAACAAGTTAGATTGTTTCATAGAACGGTCTAACGGTTAGACCATGAGCATGGTTAGCTATAGATTCATAGTTAGGATGGATTAAAATGATCCTACATCAATGAATTGAGCAAAATGAAGGGATGGAGAAAGGATACAATCCTTGTGGCGGATGAAAAAATCAAATAAAGAGGGTGGGGTGGGGTGGGGTGGGGTGGGGTGGGGTGAGTCCCATACGATAAATGCCTTTATTTAATTATTATCTTTTTTCATTTTGTGTAAGTGTGAAAAAAAGGAAAAAAAATTAGTGTGAGACCTTAAAGGATAGATAATGTGTGCATGGATATGAGAGCTTTTTATAGGGTAGAAAAAATTGGTACAAAAAGTGAGGAGGAAGGGGTATGACGCAATATAGAGAAAAATGGATCCATGGATAATCATGGTCTTAGAGCACGGTTAGCAATGCATAAAAAGTGGATCCATAGGCAAGATGGATTGAAATTGGTCCTTATATCTATGGATTGAAAAAAATAGGGGATGAGAAGGAGGAGAAAAAATGAGTGAGTTTTATTCTTGGTCGTCGACATTTCAGCCGGGTCGTCAGCGCTTTATAAAGTGAAAAGACAACATTGCCCTTTCCCAGTTACCTTCATTCACATTGTTAATTACAATAAAAAGATTTATCGTGTTAATAAAACTCAATAATGTAACGGTTTCTTATTTTTTCTTAAAACCGTCTTTTTATCGTCTTATGTGATAATGTGAAGGATGTATGGTCCCCTCCACCCCACAATTAACAATTCATTTTTCACTTTCTCATTCTCTTTCTTCAATATTTCTCTCCACAAAAAAACCTGTCTTTCCTTTAATTTTTGGGTTTACTTTTCTTTCGATATTTTAAAATGGCGCAATAACCGCATTTACATTTTGGTGTTAGTGCACTTGTTGTTTAATTTTATTTACTCTTAATCGTCGTATTTTGTTTAATATGCGTGTTAATGTATTAGTATATCGTTTGTTTAATGATCGTATTATCTTATTTTAGTTTGTTTTTGCTTTACGTAATTTCTGTAACTACTGGGACTACTTAGGCTAATGACGGTAAAAAAAATACGAAAACGCTCTGTAACGTCAATTTTAGACGTCATACTGTGCAGTATAACGTAAGAAATTCACGTTATACTGATCATTATAACTTGAGTTTTTGACGTTATACTTATCAATGTAACGTCAAAATAAACTCACGTTATAATGGTCAATTTAACGTGAATTTATTACGTTATACTGATCAGTATAACGTCAAAAACTGACGTTATATTGATTATGGTTGTGTCAATTTTAGGTGAACACTGGTTATATTTCCCCCTTTCTCTGATCCGTTTCGTTGTTATGTTATGATTCATGTATAACTAAATTTAATACCAAACGTATAAGTAGAATGGAAAATAATACAAATTATCCGAATAATACCAAAAGTAAATGTTACAGGTACATTTAAAAAAGTCCAATATTCAAGAAGTAAAATTACAAACGGGCAAATAAAATCAGCGACGACCACGTTTCCCGTCACGTCCGGGTGGTCGCTCACTCGGGAGTGAAAGAATGGGCATGTAAGACTGCATGAGATTATCCAAGTACGCTAGCCGGGCTTCTAGATCATCATGGAAGTCTTGTGCGTCGGGGAAACGATGCATCAACAAAACTGCGGCCTGAAACTGTGTGTGTGTGTGTGTATAAAGACAGCGTATTTCTTACTCCTTGTGACCCCCCGGACACCATCACCAGCTCTTCGATCTCGTCAACGGCTGGTGGGATAATTCGTGGATGAGAGACTTTCCTATACTATGTCATGTAATCCGGAGCCACCTCCCCCGAGTACTCCATATCCATGGAGACAGTACTTGAGTGAATACGATGAGCCATGAAACATTTCCACGGATGATACTCGTAACCTCCGACATACATGACGCTATAACTCTTATCGCCGTGTGCGGGACGGTGCTCCCTAGTGGGTCACGACATGGGGACGGGTACGAACTGCATGTACCCTAACTCTCTCACCACCTGGTCAGCCTAGTACGACTCAACTATGTCCATGAAGCGCAACGTCCCCATGAAGGCATATACAGTACTCGGATACAACGTGTGCGAACGGTGATTGAAAGGCTCCCACGTGATAAGATCTGCTGCGAGATGATCCAACGCAATTCAATACTCTAAAACCTTGCTATCGTATGCCACTAGTTTACCAACACCAGTCCAAGCGGTCGCAGATGGAGACGTCGGCTGAATGCGGAGGGCTGCGCCTGGGCGAAAGTCTGGGAAGTACTCGTATATCCAGACCTGAAGAGAAGTCAAATAACCTCGAAGCCATCTCCTACTGCCTATATAGGTACGCCAAAGTACTAACACGCCATGCATAATCCGGAACGGACGCCACGTTGTTCGTCAGTGGAAAAATGAACGGACGAACACGATCGTTAGACTTATCGACGAAGAGGAACTCCGCAAGCAACGTAATCAAGTATTCCTGCACGATCTGCTCCATGGTCCCAGTCCTTATCACTTCATGCACGACCCTCGCTAGTACAACATCATTCTTGTAAATGGGTGAAGTCGATCCAGGCATGGTGACTTTGATATGTTCATCATTCCGACCGAAAAAGTTCGTCATAGTGGCCATCCTATCAGCTAATCCACCTGTATCATTACTGACCACACACGACGCACCCTCGATTGAGAGCCCTAAGATCATAGCAACATCGTGCAACATAATCGTCATCTGCCCGAATGACATGTGAAATGTGTTCGTATCTAGTTGCCACCTCTCAACGAACGCAGTAATAAGCAAGACGTCTAAATGTTTTAGAACGCACACTCATATATAGATGGATAAGACCAGTATCCCGGATGGCAACCATCGTGGCGACATCATCATCGTAAGTAGGCAACTCCCTAACAATCCTAGGACGCTGATAGGTCTTAAGCATCATCGGTGGCGTCCATGGATTAGACCACAACCTACGCACAACGTGACCACCAAAACTCGGGATGACCACCGAATCGACAGGACCTCCGCGGCTAGGTCCCTGTAGACACCAAGACCTATCACCATGTTTCCCTGGGGCGGGGCTCGTGCTCGAAGAACCAACGCTCCCCTGCCACCGACCATCCATGCCCTTCTTATACACAAAGGCCTTGCCACTCCTCTGTGTATCAGTAAGTGGCTCCTCTTCTTCGGCGCCATGCAGTGGGATGTCGTACGAAATTTGGTGATGTCTGGCATACTTGTCAAATTCCACGTCTAGGTCGTGACTCTAGAAGGACCTAAACTCGTCGGGGACTCCACCGCTCCCGGTAGCCTGCGAAGTTGCAGGCCGCCACCAAGGAAGACACGAATACGGGGAACAGAAGATTGTGTCCCTCTGATGAGCTTCTACCCTCTGTCGCGGCAGCCGATGTCTCTAACGGCTCTGTGGTAGCCGACGACTTTGGTGGCCCCGTAGGTGGGGGTCACGCCCTAGCCCTAGCGTGCGTCGAAGCCGTCACCACCCTACCATCGATCTGGCTACTCCCAAACTTACCATTTCCTTTATCCGCCGTCAATTTTCAATTAAATAATATAGCACAATAAATATTAAACACAAGAAAATAAAATACAAAAACTAATAAAAACAAAATATTTTGGAAACTACGTTAAACTATTGAAAATTAAAAAGACGTATTTACTCAAACAGGATATAAAAAAAATGATTTCAATCGACTAACTGATTACATATTATTGATAATAAAAAGTACAAATATTAGACAATAATTAAATAATAAAAATTTCAAACACATGATAACCGATTTGAAACTTAAATATACGAATTTATTGAAAAAAGAAAGAAATAAAACAGATTTTGTAACTAAATTTACGTGAAAAGTACGTGTGGGCGTCCGTCCGCACCGCCTGACGCGCGCCTACTCGAGTTCGACCCGATTTCATCACGGCGGCCACCCACGCGGCCCCCACCCAGTCAGGGGCCGGTCCGATCTTGCGTATTCAGATTACGATTCAGAATAGTACTAGATGGATGCGGGCACCCGTGTTTCCGTTGGAATCGATTGAGTCGTGGTTATAAATGTTTAAAGGCCGATATGTTTGGTAAGGCGACCTTTTTAGTGAACCCAATTTGTTGCCGATTTGTGGAGTCGCCACTAAGTCAATTATGGGGATTCGGAAACCGTTCAAGTCAACTTTGATCCTTAGCTGGCTCAAAGCTGAGTGGCACGGGACCTAAAGATAAAGACTTGTACCCTTAAGCACTTCATGCCTGGAATGACTCTCATTGCCAATGGTTTTGGACATCCAGAAACCGTCGATTCTGAGTAAGGGGTGAGGGTATGTATTGGGAAGCCAACATCTGCTAGACATCGACACCCAATCCCGTCCGCACATAGAAGCCTCTACTAATCAATCGGTGGGCTGATAAATTTGTTCCTTTATTGTGGCGAAATTACTGTAACATCCATCGTTATAACCCTATGTTTTTGCTATGTCGGTTGTTTAAGGACAAGTAAGCTTATTGTCGTCGAAGTAGTTGTGTTTACATTCTTTCTATGCGATTTCACGTGACAAGCAGGCCATGAAAAGATGCACGTAGGAGAGTAGAGGGTACTAAGTATTATACGTATTAACAAATCAGTTTTAACGTGATAATACGGATACTAGTCATTCTCGTGTTATACCTTACCTGATATTCTGCATAAGATGCGTTGGCTTGGTATTAGTAGGGATGCATCGAACCACGGATGGTGAGCACCGGGACTAATACGGAACCCGACCATCTCTTTGTTCAGTTTTAGTTCGTTTACGTTTTGATTTTCGAGTTAGGTGATTTAGCATGCGATTATAGGGTCGTAAAAGCAGTAAATCATACGAAAGCGGTAAATGCGAAATGTAAGTAAATGACAGAGTGAGGAGTTGCACCCTCGGAGTGTACACTAAACAAGACACGATGCGTAGATAGTTGAGCACAGATCTCGAAACTATTCGGGTTTAGTTAGGGTGTTTTACTGTTTATGGTTGAAGTTAAGGACGTTATGTGTGTTTATAACGTGCCATGGACCTAGTGTCCACTTCTGACATTATCGAAGTGCATAATAAAAGTATGGGAATGTAAAGTTTTGTTTATATGACAACCTAGTGATGGTTCGACTTCGAAGCGGATCCTCCTAGCTCGTCCTGCGGTGATTCCGATAGAGCTTCGCTACTATACTCGGGGCTAGCTAGGCGAGCGCAGGTGCTCCTCGGTTTTGAGTGTGATGCTCGAAGGTTAGGAGTAGCATCGATTCGCTTATCGGGACAACGATTGAGTGCATCGTACTTAAGGTCGGAGTGCGACCTTAAGTTAGAGAAGAAGAAGGAGAGAGCGAGTTGTGTAGAAGTAGGCAGGAACTCGTGAATAATGTCTGTCGAATGAATGAAATGGGGGGGGGGGGTATTTATAGTTGCTCACTTAGTTCAAATCTCCCTCTAGGACGCCTGAGTTCAGGCGCACTAGAACTTAGATGCCTGGGGTCGTGCGCACCAAAATTGGGACGCTTGGTGTGAGGCACCTGGGATTTTTAAGATCCAATTTCGAAGCTTTCGAAAACGGAGAAGATCCGTATAATACTTTGACTTTGGGATTAAGCTTTCCCCTAACCCTAGCGCATTGACGCGTCGGGTGGGATTTGGGTGCGCGGCCCGAGGCTTGCTCGGCCCGACGCGTTGACTCGGGTTTGACTTTGCATATTTCGGGACCGATTCGGGGTCTCAGTGTCGGAATTGACTCTAATTAGTGTCGACGCGACCGTAATGACACGACTAAGGCTGTCTTGATGTTAAATTAATTTTTTCGAGTAATTATTTGATCAATTCTATAGAAAAACTATCTAAAGCATCGTAATATCGCATCGCGTTGCAGTTCGATCGTCATCGGGTGTTTGTCGGGCACTCCTGCAGCCACCATGTCCAAATCTGGGTGTCTACAGAAGCCCCCACTTTGACTGAGGCTTGGACAAGGCGAAAGTGAAAGTATAGCTGCCTAGGTCAATCGAGGATTACGAACTGGTGGCTGTCTGGTCGGGTCGTTTTAAATCCGTTGGACTGCGTATTTGAGGCTCGTCGGCCAAGGCTTAGAAATCATACCTGACGTCCTTGCCTATGGTCGCTTATCGGAGCTTGGGTCCGTGCTTGCTATCTCATCTTGGGTTTGTTGTTTTAGTAGTTTCGGTCTTTGACATGGACCTTTTGTTTAAGTCTTTATTGGTGTGTTAGTCATGGTTTTAATATTATCCTTAGCGGATGATTGTGTTGATTATGATTTGCCTTTTGCTTCGGGTATTCCTCGTGAACTGAATGCTTAAGGATTCAAAAGATTTGCTTTTTGATTGTTTTTCGTTTGTTATGTCATGAGTTACAATTCTCGGATGTATAAAATCCATTTGAACTTATATTGCCTTCAGAGTGCTTATGACTCATTAGGCTCAAAGGTGTTTGTTTGTTTTACCTTTAGAATGCTTATGACTCGTTAGGCTCAAAGATTAAAAATGTTTGAATGTGTAAGAACCCATTCGAACTCAAATTGCCTTCAGGATGCTTGTGACCCGTTAGGCTCGAAAATTAAAAAATGCTTGTTTGTTTTGCCTTTAGAATACTTATGACTTGTTAGGCTCGAAGATTAAAAATGTTCGAATGTGTATGAACACATTCGAACTCAAATTGCCTTCAGGATGCTTATGACCCGTTAGACTCGAAAAGTGCTCGTTTATTTTGCCTTCAGAATGCTTATGACTCGTTAGGCTCGAAGAAAAATGTTTGAATGTGTAAGAACCTATTTGAACTCAAATTGCCTTTAGGATGCTTATGACCCGTTAGACTCGAAAAATGCTCGTTTATTTTTGATCGCCTCCCAATCAGATCGGTCGTTAACGAAGGACGGGGGATCAAAGGATATTTGTAAGACTCGAGATTACACCAAAACGAACAAGCATTCGTGGTAAGTCGAGGTCGGTCCACGGGGAACGGGGTGTGTTTGACTAGTTAAAAGCGGCGTGTTTGATGTCTAGAAGGGGGATTTCTAAGGGTCGAGCATATGCTAGAGAAATAACTACGAGAATAGCTAGGGGTGGTCAATCTAGGGAAAGGCGTTAGGGGGAAGTCGGGATTCGGAACATGGGGTCTAAGAAAGTCGGGATCGAGTTTTTGTCGCAACATTGATAAAGGGAGAAAGCTACCTTTCGGTTTCTTCACCCAACCCACCTAAAAACCCGCTTTCGCGACGAAGAAGGGTAAGTCTCTAGTTGTGGTAGTTTCTACCCCGAGTTTCCCCACATTGATAGAAACGAGTCAAGGTCGGTCTAGTTGGCCGGACTAAAACAACAATGACACAACAACCACAAGCAAGATAAACCAACAAGCAAGCAACCCACCAATTCCCCTAAATTCAAATAATCCAAGTCCTCATCCCTAAACCCCCCAACAAGAAATCTACTCACTAATCATAATGAAAGACAATAAAACATTAACTAACGAGAAACTAACTAAAGCATGCATAGTAACTAGATCTAAGGAAACTAACTACAAGATGATGAGAAAACTACGATCTAACAATTACCCACTAAACTATGAAACTACCAAATTAAACTAGAGAATAATCTAGAACAACATGAATAAAATCTAGAGAAACTAACAACACTAAGATAATATAAACAAGACAATAATGAGAAAGCTAAATTAAATCTAAACTAGAGATTAGAGAGTGGAAGAGAAATATACCAACTATGAAGATCTAGAAGAAATAAGTAGATTGCATAAATAAAGGTTGAATCTTTGATGGAGAGATTGAAGAACTTGTCACCAATTCTTCAATAAACCCACAAATCTTCAAATAAAAGTTGAATAATCTTCTACAAACTTGAAATCTAGAGAATTGTTGATATAAACTAAGTAGATCTATTACTAATTACTATGTAAACTACTATAATTATAGAGAATTACTACTAGAATACTACTAGATTGTTCTACTAATGGATGGTGTAATGTGTTGGATGACTACACTAATGGAGGCCTATTACTACTTACTTAGGCAACAAATTAGGGTAACATACATATAGTAAAGCCTTAATGGGTCTCTTAACCTAAAGCCCAAATCCAACTTTTTCTTCATTAGTGAGACAATCATCCTTTGCATCTTCATAGGGCGAAGTTTTGCCCTGCGGTTCGATGGACTAATCCCACCGGGTGAAAATTTCGCCCGGTGAGATTTTCTTCACTTTTTGCGATTTCCGGCGTTATTCACCATCGGGCGAAATTATTTCGCCCGGTCAACTTTGCCCGGTGGAGAAGCTCGGAAAATTCTTCGGGGAGGCACTTTACCATCGGGTGAAATTTCGCCCGGTGGTGTCTCACCGGGTGAAATTTCGCCCAGTCATTCTTCTGGCTTCTTTCCTTGTCTCATTCTCTTGTGCTTTGATTGGATTGGATTGATTGGATGGCTTTAAACTTTAAGTTGTGTGCTTTGCTCTTTGGACGGTATTCCCTTCTCTTGTGCTCGTAGAAGCTCGATCGTGATTTCGGTGCCAAATCCTATCAAAATTGATGGAAAAAGTACTAAAAACACGTAAAACGCACAAGAGGGACGCTAAAGCGAGAAGTACTCAAAATATGGCGATATTCGCACTCTAGACTCACAAAACGAGGGAAAAACGGGTCTAAATGAGGAGAAAAATGGTCTAAATTTTGCACACAACAATTCCCCCACACTAAACCGTTGCTCGTCCTCGAGCAAAGACCCAAAAAGAAATTACAACAACTACTACTAGCTAGACTATGCTAAGCCGATACGGGGCAGTTAATGGGCCCGCTCCGTCCCTTCAACTCACATCAAAATACCCATGAGGTAGAGTACTCCCATGCAAGGCAAGTTGGGGCTTGCTCAAAATGGTGGATGCGACCAAACACACAAAAACACATAACACGAAAGAATAGACGCATCCAAAGCAAAAATAAAACACTGAATCCCTCATCGAGACGGCGGGGAAGACAGCGATTACTTATCTAAAATAACAATTAACTTCCAAGATAAATGACCCACGTAAATAAGGACCAAAGCCTAATACTATGACAATTAAGCAATATAAGTGTTGACAACTTAGCCTAGGTCCTCCTAGTCTTCTAAAGGGGTACGACGGGGCGTATAACGGAGTGGAAAAATTGAACCATGGATTCGTCCGACACTGTAGGTAGGTGCAGTCCCGCTCTCTTTGGCAAAGCCAAGAGGGTCGTTCCAAACTCGAATTTCCTAAATTATCCCAAACAAAAAGGTGGAGTGTTTACCATTATTGGGGTGGATCGACCAATCACCGCTATCTTCCTACCTCGGGACTCGGTCTTCTAGTTGGCACTTCACGGCGATGAATCGATCAAAGGGCTTTTTTTTATGGAGACATTTTTTCGATGATATGATTTTCATTTGAAGCTTCTTTTCTCTCCTTTGTTTTTCATATTTTTGTGCCTTTTTCTCTTGCTTTGGTTTGCCCTTTTTGGCTTTTTGATTTTGATGTGGTTCGAAACCAAGCTTGGAGGTTATTTTTGTGTAAACTTATTGTGGTGATGTATAGGTGTAGGAAAAATAGGTAATCGAGAACGCGCGCCATTCCCGGATAACCCACAAAAAGGCGGAAAGAATTTGCACTAAAGGTGCAATGGTCATTCGAGCAAGGTCACCTAGAAAACGGGATGCGGGACATGGGTGGTCAAGGTGGTCAAATGCAAACCCCAAAGTAAACCTCTAGTAAAAAAGGTGGACTCAAGCTAAAGGATCAACAAATTCATTGATTAAGAGTCATTCTACTAGATTAAGGTCCAAAATCTACAATGAGTTATCTACAATAGAATGTAAACTCTTGTAAAATGTTTGTAATCGAGTTTTCGAAAAGTTTAGTCCTAGACACGCTATACAAAAAACGAATGAAACACACGAAAAAAAAGGCTATAAAAGAAAACACAAGTAAGGTCATGCACTCCATACTCCATTGACATTAAAGCACACAATCAACTACAACACCCAAAATGCTCAACTTCGAGAGCCTTCAATGGCAACAACCTAACTCCTCTACAAAGATAAAGAAGAAAGAAGGAAGGAAGTTACCAAGCGGAGTGCTTTCATATTCTCTTCAAAACATGCGATTAAGGTGGTGGTTACCTATAAGAGTAGAGGACAAGACCATACACAGGACACGAGAACATAACGAGAACGAGAAAAGAAAAGAAAAAGAAAGGAACATATTTTTGATTTTTCGAGTTTTTCAAATTTTTATGGTTTTTGAAAAGATTTTGAAAAATAAAAGATAGTAGACTCCTTCCTCACACTAAAACTGTACATTGTCCTCAATGGACAAGTAGGGGAAGATCGAAAAAAACGGAACAGAAAAATAAGAAAAGTCATTTTGGATTTTTATGATTTTTCAAATGTTTTTGGATTTGTCAAAATTTTTGAGAAAAGAAAATAAAGAAAGCGATAAAATAGTGGCGGGCCTAGGTGCAATCACATCACCTAGACCCTAGCCAAGTGGCTAAGAAATTAAAAGTGAAACAAAAGAAAGGAAAAGAAAATGAAAACGAAAGGTTGAAAAATTGGGCGTAGGTGTAGTCACATCACCTAGCCCAGATTAAGAAAAATTGAGAAAGATTGATTAAAATTTGGATTTTTCAAAAAAGTCAGTGGCGTAATCACGTCGCCTATAGACCGGGAGCAAAACCAAGGCCGCTTTGGCCACAAAAATCGGATAGTGGGACAATGGGACAACTTGCAATTTTTGTTAGGGATAGAAACAATCACAATGATTATAATGAAGGAACAAGGAACGAAATTAATCTAAGAAGATAAAATTGTAGACTCACCAACCAACCTACACATATACCCACAACACATACAAACCATATTATCTACCGACTCATGTAGGGGGTCTAAATCGAGTAATCATTTGATGCAAAGGAAGCCATCGGGGATGGTTGCGTGCCCTCGGTGGGTTCTAACTCACCGGCGTACTCCCAAACTCCTATACCCCCCGATTCGTTAAGTTGGAATTCACCGGAACCTGAAGGTAGGTCCCACTTGTGGCAATTGTAATATTGGTTCGGTATACGTTGGGGACTATTAAAGCACGGTCATGGCAAATGGAGACGAGGCGGTGGTCAGGTACATTAAAGATCCAGGTGGGAAGGTAGGCTTCGTCAAGCCAGACACGATTGTCATGTGGGATAAGATGGTCGGTCGCATAACCCAGATTTTTCGCGATTAAAGTCACAAGACCACCACAGTCTACGGAGGGGCGTTGAGCAACAATAATTTGATGAAAATGCAACGCTATGATGAGTGGTAGGTCAAGGGGGTTAGGATTACCAAGTAAGGAGTCAGAAATTAATTGTAAGACGCACACATTAAGATTAATAATATTGTCGGTAGATGGTATCAAGCAATGAGAAAGTATCTCGGCAAAGTAACGGATAGCGGGGTTACGGATTGCGGTAAAGCTTGAACTAGGTTCAAAATCTCGTTGACCACGTGCTATGCACCGCCAAAGGTCTCTTCTAGAAGCACTAGCTTGCACATCACTCAAGGGTTTACTAATTCTGGTACCCGATGAGGGTAGACCTAAGGCTAGACCGAATTCAGAAACAGTTAAACAATGAGTTCTACCGAACAAACAAAATCTAAGTTCTCTTGGTGTGGTCGAGTTATCGATAGTAAAGGTACCTAAGAACTCACATGTCAAGTCTTTATTTGTGCAAGGCACAAAACTAAGGAGTCCGCTTGTTCCGGTCCTAGACGATAACTCTCTAATATCGTCCTCTATTCCTAGAATTTCCATTGTGAATGGACAAGGCCACCTAGTGCTCTGAAAGGCCTTTTCGGAGAAGGTTTGAGCTAAGGGTGTATTAGGACAAGGTGAAAGTTTTGGCTTAGAACATTTAGAAAGTTTAGAGGTTGAAGCCATACCTTGTTTACGCGCGGCTCGTTGGGCTCTTGTCTCCATGATAATAATTTGCAAGAATGATCCCAAAACTTTAGCTTTCCTTCTTCAAAAACCCAAGATAAATCACCAAGGATGGAGATGGAATTATGAATGGAGGTTTGAATGTGGTTGGGTATGGAAGGTGGTTTAATGGGTTTATGAAGGGTGAAAATGAGGAATGAATTGTGGGGTAAAAAGGGTGATATAAATAAGGGTGATTGTGAGGGAAAGTGAAAGTTTTAAAGTTGGTGGTAAAATTTTGGTGTAAAAATTTTTGGAGGGAAAGTTATATATGGTAAATATGAAGGAGGGAATTGGAATTGTAGTGAGGATGTGTGTTATAGGTGATTGACCAATCCCATGCCGCCGGGTGAAAATTCGCCCGGTCAAGCACCACCGGGTGAAATTTCACCCGACGGACTTTTCGTCATGAAAATCAATTTTGCCACTTTTTCCACCAGGTGAAATTTCACCTGGTGAAAATCTCACCGGGCAAAATTTCGCCCGGTGGTATCTTCTTCAATTCCGGCAATTCTGGTAATTTTTCCGTAGGGCGAAGTTTCGCCCGGACAAGTCTCACCGGGCGAAGTTTCGCCCGGCGGTCTTGTTTTCTTCGTTTTTCCGCCTTGCCATCTCGTGGCTCCTCAATAATCACCTAAAGATTCAAATATTGACTCGACTCACATTACATAATCAACATTTCCCACAAACATGCTTGTGGTCTTCAATTTATATCCATAACTTCTCCAAAATCTTAATCTTCAACCAAATAAATGCTCCATGGTGAAATCCAAGTTCAACCATTCTTCTCAAACTAACAAAACTAATAAACTCAAAGAAATATGATACATATATACAAGGTGGTTGTTGAGGATACCACCAAACCTACATCAATTTCAGGAAGGGGTTAGACAACGCTCCCCAACGGGAGCTCACCGAACTTCATGGTAGCGAAAGTCTCACGAACGTGACCGGGATGATAAATCTTCAAATGTTGCCCATTAACCATAAATTTCCCGGTTTCCGGGCTTGATATCTCTATTGATCCATATGGTTGCACCTCGGTCACTTTGAATGGACCCGACCATTTTGATTTCAACTTACCGGGGAAGAGCTTAAAGCGAGAGTTGAAGAGTAATACCTTATCACCAACGGAGAAGTCCTTACGAAGTATTCGAGAATCGTGCCATTGGCGAGTTCGTTCCTTGTAAATCTTCGAGTTTTCGTAGGCTTCTAGTCTTAATTCTTCCAATTCTTGTAGTTGGAGAAGGCGGTTATCTCCTACAACATTCTCATCGAAGTTTAGCTCTTTAATTGCCCATTCGTCTTTGTGTTCTAATTCCACCGGTAAATGACAAGCTTTACCATACACAAGACGATAAGGAGTGGTTCCAATCGGCGCTTTGTATGCCGTTCTTAATGCCCAAAGGGCGTCATTCAATTTCAATGACCAATCCTTTCGGTGTGTATTTACAACTTTCTCTAAAATTCCCTTGATTTGACGGTTGGAGATCTCGGCTTGCCCATTTGATTGAGGGTGGTAGGCTAGGGACATCTTGTGAGTGATACCATAATTCCTAAGAAGGTGTTCATCTTTCCTAAAATGAGAGCCTCCATCACTAATTATGGCTCTAGGCATACCGAATCTCGGGAAAATGACATTCTTGAAAAGCTTGATTACAATCTTAGAGTCATTGGTGGGGGAAGCTACGGCCTCGATCCATTTTGAGACATAATCAACCGCGACTAGGATGTATTTGTTACCAAAAGAGGGTGTGAACGGACCCATGAAATCAATGCCCCAAACATCAAACAATTCAATCTCTAAGATGGGTTGAAGGGGCATCTCATTTCTTCTTGTAATATTTCCACTTATTTGACAAGCATCGCACGTGAGAATGAAAGCTCGAATGTCCTTGAACATGGAAGGCCACCAAAACCTGCTTTGGAGAACCTTGGCAATTGTCTTTTGGTTGGCCAAGTGTCCACCATAAGATGTCGAGTGGAGGTGCTTCACAATATTATACCCTTCATCGGTCGTGACACATCGTCGGTAAATTCCATCTACACAACGGCGAAACAAATATGGTTCGTCCCAATAATAGCGTCGGGCTTCATAACGTAGTTTCTTCCTCTCTTGCTTGGAATAATCGCCCGGAATAAAATGAGATACTAAGAAATTGACGATATCGGCATACCATGGTGTAATTATTTCAACGGCCATCAAGGCCTCATCTCTCATAGCTTCATTGATGGGTATACCATCTTCTTCATTGCTACCTTTACCAACCGTTAGTCTACTAAGATGATCCGCTACCAAGTTCTCCGATCCGGCTTTGTCTTTAATCTCAATATCAAAGAGTCGGGACTTGGTCTCCTTCTTAGACATGATGTATCGAATCGTCGCATGATCGGTGTGAATAATGACTTTGGAACCGGTAACATAATTTCGGAATTTCTCCATGGCGTAGACAACGACAAGCATCTCTTTCTCGGTTTTTGTATACCTCGATTGGGCTTCATCTAATGTTTTGCTCACGTAGTATATCACGTGTAGCTTCTTATCTATCCGTTGTCTAGAACGGCACCAACGGCAAAATCGGATGCATCGCACATGATCTCAAATGAAAGATTCCAATCGGGAGCTTTGATAATCGGAGTGGTAGTGAGAGCGGTCTTTATCCTGCAAAAGGCCTCAAGACACGAGTCATCAAAAACAAAAGGTGCATCTTTCATAAGCAAAGAAGTCAAAGGCTTGGCAATTTTGGAAAAGTCTTTAATAAATCGTCTATAAAAACCGGCGTGACCTAGAAAAATCCTCATCCCTTTGACATTTGTAGGTGGTGGCAAGTTCTCAATCACGGAGAATTTCGCCTTATCAACCTCGACTCCTCTATTAGAAAAAATATGACCTAGGACAACACCTTGTTCAACCATAAAATGACAATTTTCCCAATTTAAAACAAGTCTATACTCTTCACAACGAGCTAACACTTGATCAAGATTTTCAAGGCAAAAATCAAAAGATGTACCATGTACACTAAAGTCATCCATGAAAACTTCCATGGATTTTTCAATGAAATCGGAAAAAATAGCCATCATACATCTTTGAAACGTTCCCGGCGCATTGCACAATCCAAATGGCATCCTTCTATAAGCATAGGTGCCATAGGGACATGTAAAAGTGGTTTTCTCTTGGTCATCGGGATGAATGGGAATTTGAAGAAATCCGGAATGACCATCAAGGAAACAAAAATAAGAACAATGTGCCAATCTTTCGAGCATTTGATCAATAAAGGGAAGGGGGAAATGGTCTTTTATGGTGGCCATGTTCAATTTTCGATAGTCTATACACATGCGCCAACCGCTAATAGTCTTAGTAGAAATAGACTCACCCTTTTCTCCTTTTACAACCGTCATTCCTCCTTTTTTCGGCACAACTTGCACGGGGCTAACCCATTTACTTCCGGTTATTGGGTATATAATGTTAGCCTCATACAACTTGAGGACTTCCTTCATGACAACCTCTTTCATGGTGGAGTTCAACCTACGTTGACCCTCAACCGAAGGATGGTGGTCATCATCAAGGATGATCCTATGCATACAAACATTTGGGCTTATGCCTTGGAGGTCAGCAATGCTATACCCGATGGCCTTTTTATGCTTTCTCAAAACAATTAAAAGTTTTTCCAATTGAGGTCCATCAAGGGTAGCATTGACGATAACGGGATAATTAGTTCCTTCAAGAAAAGCATATTTGAGGGAATAGGGGAGTGGTTTAAGTTCAAGATTAGGAGGAGAAGATACCATACTCTTACCCATCGGTAATGGTTCTACCTTTTCATCATAAAAAACATTCATCTTCAAAGGGTGGAGAGTCAAATGGTTCATCTTCTTGCTTATCATCATCTATCAAGCTATACTCAACCAAACTATCAATAACTTCAATAAAATGCATTTGTTCAATCATTGGTTGTTTAAGAGCTTGAGAAAGGGAAAACTCTACCGACTCGTTCCTTATGTTAAAAGATAACTTACCATTCTTGACATCAAATATAGTACCTCCGGTAGCCATAAAAGGTCGACCTAAAATAATGGGGGTAATAGTGTCTTCGGGCATATCCATGACAACAAAGTCGGAGGGGATGAAAAACTTATCAACTTGAAGGGGTACATCCTCAAGTATCCCAAGTGGATACTTGACGGACCTATCCGCAAGTTGAATCGACATACTAGTGGGTCTCATCTCCCCCACACTAAGTCTCTTGGCAATGGAATAGGGTAACAAACTAACAGTAGCCCCTAGGTCACATAAAGCTTGATTAACAACAACATTTCTAACCGGACAAGGGATAGAAAAACTACCGGGATCCTCAAGTTTCTTTGGCATTTGATTCATAAGAATGGCACTACATTGTCCCGTGAGAGAGATACATTCTTTATCCTCTATTGTCCTCTTTTTAGTCAAGACATTTTTCAAAAACTTAGAATAGAGGGGTATTTGAGAAATTACCTCGGTGAAGGGTAATGCTACCTCCACCTTCTTCAACATATCCACGAAACGGCTAAATTGGGCATTCTTCTTATGTGATTAGCTCATTCGGGAAAAGGCAATGGAGGGACAAAAGTGGGAGGTGGTGGAACATTGGATTTTTCTTCTTCTTCGGCTAATCGCTCTGCCTCTTTTCTTTTTGCTTCTTCCTCTTCCATTTGCTCTTTCTTCTTTCTTTGTTCTCTTTGCTCATTCTCCGCATTTTGAAGGATATCAAACTCCGCTTGTATTCCCCGGTTTTGTTTGGGGGAAGTGGAAGATGAACCTTGTGGTGTACTTGGTTGATTGACTTTGGATGGAGTACTTTTCAAGTTCAAATTCTTATATGGGTCCTCACGTTCTTTGCCACCTCTCAAAATGACGGTATTTGCTTGGTGTGAAGGGTCTCTTGGGTTTTGGGGTTTCCCGGGCAAACCATGGGGTGGATGATGTGGGGCGGCTAAGGCTTTTGTTACTTCTTGTGATTCCCAAACCTTTAGCCTTGCCTTGGTATCTTGATGTTCATTCCATAGTTGCCCAACGGTTATTTGCAAATCATTATAGTTATCCCATGGGACTCCTCCTTGACCATATTGAAAATTGCTTGATTGGCCATAAGATTGAGAGGGTTGATTAAATGGTTGTTGATTGTAACCTTGATTTCCTTGAAAATTGTCTTGGAACCCTTGATTGTATCCATGATTGAAATGATTACCATGTTGATTTTGGTAATTATTGTAATTGTTAGGAACATGGAAGTTGCTATCTTGTTGATTGAAGTTGCTCCTTTGATGAGGAGGCATATATGGGGGCATCTTTGGAGGACCTTGATTAAAAGGCCTTTGTTGACTTTGATTGAATGGCCTCGGTTGACTCCCTTGGGCACGCGGCATCGGATTTTGGACATTTTGATTTTCATAGGAAAAATTGAGATGAAATTTTGTGCCGGCATTGTAAGTATTGGAAAAGGGATAAAATTGAGGTCTTTGCCCATACACTTGTATAGCTTGGACTTCATTTGGCTCTTCAATATAAACTTCTTCATTAGGAATGAAAGAGCTAGAATCATGGCCATAATTGCCACAATGATCACATTGAACTTCCCATGTTAATTGCTTTGGAGGTGATGGTTGCCTTGGTGGAACACTCCCTTGAATTTGGTACATACATCTAGGAGTAGGCCTTGAACTCATGGCATCTATTCTCTTTTTCAATTCTTCAACTTCCGCTTGAAGTTTCAATTAATTAGAACTCCTAGATGAGTTCACTTCAACTTTCTTTCTAGAATCCCTCGATTGACCCACTCTAGAGTCACTCCTTGCCATCTTCTCAATAAGACTCTTAGATGCCTCATCGGTGAGAGAAGAGAAGTCTCCTCCGGCGGCCGAATTGAGGTTCTCCTTGGTTCTCGATGAAAGGGTGTTATAAAATGTTTGCGTAGTTAGCCAATCGGGTATTCCATGGCGTGGACATTTGCGCAATAGATCTCTAAATCTTTCCCAAGCCTCACTTAGGCTTTCAAATTCATCTTGCTTAAAGGTTTGTATCTCCATGCGATATTGGTTAGTCTTTGACGGCGGAAAGTATTTCTCCAAGAAGGCATTGGATAGTTGAGCCCATGTTGTAAATGTATTAGCGGGAAGGCCTTGAAGCCATCTACGAGCTCCATCTCTCAAGGTCTTTGGAAATAATAAACGATGCAATTGGCATGAAGTTAACCCATTGAGACGGGCTCCCACTAATTTTTCTTTAAATGAAGCAATGTGCTCTTGAGCATCTTCTTGAGAAAAGCCGTGAAAAGTATCTTGTTGAACCACATTTGTCAAAGAGGCTTTTAATTCATAATTCTCGGGAATCTCTCCGAAATCGACGGGAGAAGGTGTTTCTTCATGTGTGAGTTGGGAATGAGAGCCTAAGGTTGCCATTTGTTGGATTGGTGGTGATGGTGGATTTGAATTTGGATGATTTGGAGGGGATGAATTTTGATTTGGTGGTGGAGTTTTTGGTGATGGTGGTGAATTTTGTGAAGTGGAAGGTATGGAAGGATTATTTGGAGTGGGATTATGTAGTGTAGAAGGTGTAGAAGGTGTATGTGGTAGAATGAGATTAAGGTTAGGAGGTGATAATGAAGGATGTGGAATGATGGTGGTTGAGTTATTTCCCCGAAAACGCAATGCTCTAAAAGTCCTTTCCGACTCCGGATCGAACCACAAGAGCGATGACGTGTTCCTGGGCATAAAACTCAATTAAACGGTGAGACTCCTAGCACCTAATGGTACTAGGGAAAAGAGAGAAGATAAAAGAATCAAACACAACAACTAAAAACAATACAACTACTCGCCGTTCCCCGGCAACGGCGCATTTTGATCGCCTCCCAATCGGATCGGTCGTTAACGAAGGACGGGGGATCAAACGATATTTGTAAGACTAGAGATTACACAAAAACAAACAAGCATTCGTGGTAAGTGTTTTAGCGACTCGTTAGGCTTAAAAATATTTGGATGTATAAGAATCCATTGCCTTCAGACTGCTTTAGCGATTCGTTAGGCTAAAAAATGTTTGAATGTATAAGAATCCATTGCCTTCAGAATGCTTTAGCGACTCGTTAGGCTCGAGTGCTTCGGGACTTGTTTAAAATTGCAAGTTTGTTTTGTTTAGAAAGCATATTTGGGTTGTCGTGTGCTTAAGTATGAGTAGTCTTGTTAGTCACGTGTTTTTATGCTTGTTGTTGTTGTTTTTTTTGTTGGGCAGATTTCTGTTAGAGGATGTTTATAAGTTCGCTTTAAATTGTCTTGTCGTTGTTTATTTTGCTTAGCTTATAAGTGCGTGTTCTGCGGGTGTTGGATACCGTGTCCCATTTGCTCTTGTTTTAGCTTTGAGCCGAATAGTCAGACGCGTAACCTGTTGCGCCTTAAACTTCAGACGCCTAGCCCCTAGCGGTTCAGAATAAGGACGCTCGACCTGGGGCGCCTGGTCTTTTGTGGGTTGGACCTGTTTAAAGTTAGTGAAGGAAGGGAGAACGAATCATTCGTCCTAAAAACCAGACGCGCGCATCCCCTCGACTCAATCTCGCTTTCTCAATCTGTTCAACCGATTTACATCTCAATTTTTGCCATACACGATTATGTCAACGTTGGGTAAATGTTCCTTACTCGCCTATTGTCGATTTTTGCTTAATTGGGTTAATTATGGGTCGATTTTGCTAAAACCCTAAAAGTTGATTTGGGCATTGTGAATTCTCTATGTTTCGATGTTTGTTTTTGGTCCCATTGTTAGATTAGGGTCGAATAGAGCTTGTTAGGGTAGTTATAAGCTTAATAGGAGGTTTTGAGGTGCATTAATGGCCTCCCATGGGGTATATTTGAAATATTAGAGTTTAGGGATGGTTTTCCCGGTTATTCCTGTACTTGGCCTTTGTAATCTAGCTCGATTAGTGTTTGTGGCATTATGAGTGACTTCCACGTCGACCCTTGTGAGTTAGAATGCCCTCTAGGGCACTCCGTGAGGTTTTGTGTGACTTACGACGGACCAAATAGTACCGTAACGATGTCGGACTTTCCCGAAATCACTTTTATTGTGATCGGGGTCGAAAATGGGTGCTAGTAGACTTTTCGGAATTTTGATATCTCTATCCGAATTTTTGACCTTATTTTGACCCGTTTGAGCTGCTTTAGTCTGACTTGAGGCACGTATTTCTGCGTTTTTGCTTGGTTTTGCAGTTAGAGATGATACTGAGCATCCCGAGGGAGCTTCTTTGACTGGCACCAGTGGTGAGACCGCCGGGACAAGCTCACTGACTCCCCGCGGGATTTGTAAGAGACGACGAAGTGTTCCTTCGCAGCGTCGTGAACCAGGGGCCATAAATGAGGCCGACTTAGATAGAGTTACGAGGCGTAGGCTGCCTGAGACGGTTGCTAGGAGGGCTCACATCCCGGATCCCGCGCACGGGGACGAAGAGGTTGGTTACGAGGATCCTCCGTGGGCTCAGGATTGAGACGATCATCAGTTGTTGTTTCGTCATGATTTGCACATCTCTGGCCGTATTGTGAACGGCCTGGTGAGTATCTTGACTAGTGCTTTAAATTTTGGTTTAGGTCAGTTTGGTTTGTTTATGCCTATATTATCTTGGTTTGCAGCCCTCAGGTCCGATGAGGAAATTCTCGGGTTTTACGACGTGTTTAGAGATCTACTCTCAGAAGATCAGCCCCGCGGCAAAGAGGATTATCGCGGGGACAGCTTTAGGTCCCGTGGTTGGGCACTGGGCCAGGTTGGTAGGTTGCACGACCAAGTGCAACCTCATGGTAGTTAGAGCGATGGTAGATCGCGTTCACGACACTACCTCGACCTTCCATATGTCTTTTGGGGAGGTCGGGATGAATTTGGAGGACTTCGGGGTTATTACGGGCTTACCCTAGGGTTCGGAGGTGAGTAGGTGGGCTGCTGAGGGCCCTAAGTTAGATAGCGATGAGGTCCGGGGCTTGATCGGGGATTGTTTGGAGCGTGAGGCTTATAGTACATCTCATGCTCTGGTGAGTTCGTACATTACTGACCACTTCGAGAGGGTGGCGGTATTAGAGGGTCGAGTGCCCAACATACCGGTGTAGGATACCTTTCTGTGGTTGTGGTACTTCCTAGGATCGACCCACTTCTCGGATAAGGGCGAGAGGTTTAGCACTAGGATTTCGCCTTAACTAGCTGATTTAGATCAGTTGGGACATTTTGATTGGGTGACCGCGGCCTTTGCGGGGATGACCCGCTGCTTGCAAGTCATGGTGAGGCCACTAAAGGTGGAATTGGCCTCGGTTTTGCCTATTGTGGGTCTAGGTCTCGTGCTGGAGGTTAGTTACTGTCTCTGTGTTCATTTTTTGGGTATTGCTTAGTCTGGTCTGGTTTTGTTAATGATGTTTTTGGGGTTTTGCATGCTTGAATCTATTCCTACTTCCCTCGATTGGCACCTAAGACGGTGCGAGCTCGTCTGGTTAGGTTCCCGGCGGAGATCGAGGGAGACTGGCTCAGGCCAAGAGTACGACAAGCCACTACCCGTCGGAGAATGTGCTGGTGAACCAGCTGCGCGTCGGATGTAAGTTTCCTTCTTACAGTTTGTTTTGTTTAGTAGCCCCCAAGGTTTAGGATGATTGAAGTGTCGAATTTGTTTGTGTAGTTTGTGGCCCGTCCTTAGGCCAACTACGAGGGTCTTCCTGAGTATGTGACGACAGAGCTGAGGCCCAAGAGCTACAGGAGGATGCTCCTTCCTGCGCTGTTTTGCCCGGTGTCGTATCTAAGCGAACGTTTGGTGCGTCAGTGCTTGTATCACAATTTCAAGGTGCCAGTTGATCCTCCCCGGACCATGTTTTGACCACCGACCGCCGCAGAGGTCCTTGAGGGTAGGGATGGAGAGGGCGGTGATGTACTACTGGTGCCCGGTGCCTCCTATCCGTCTCACATCAGCCAGCGGCTAGCTTGCCACCGCCTCATGGTGAGTACTCGATTTCTATTTTATGGCTTGTTTTGTTCTACGGTTTGGTGTTTATTTGCACCTTGAACGGTTCGGTTTTCCTTTAGCTGGCCGATCCAACAAATGTGGGAGTTCGGGCCCATTCGAACCCACTCTATATTTTGGGTGGGCCGTGCACAAAGTACGACCCACTTTGATACTAGAACTTGTGGGGTTCGTTCCTTTGAATTACGATACCGATGCCGACATTATCGGGCACCGTATATAGAATGACTCTCGTGCGCCAACGGTTTCGGACATCCGGAAACCGAGGTTCTGAGTAAGGGATGAAGGTATGTGTTGGGAATCCCACAAAGGACACCCAACCCCGCTCGTACTTAGCGGCCTCTACTAAGATACCGCTCGATTTTAAAATACGCGCGCTAGTAATTCGGTGAAATGAAATGCAAACAGCGTTTTAGCTAAACATGTGAAGTATGTTTGATCTACGTCGTTTAATGCATCTTTGAATTATGTTGAGGTTGTTTTAGCATGTGAGGTTCGTTTTAGTACGATAAAACAAACAAAAATAAAAGCGTGAAAGTAGATTGCAAATACACGGGCGGAATAAAATCCGGAAATACAATACAACAAGCGCAAAAATCGAAATAATTGATATAGTAACGATGATAATAATGATTTAGACGACGTAAATAACGATAATGCAATGCATGATTTTGAAAAGAAAAGACACGTGATTGTCTTTACACGTGACGATGCCTTTACACGTGACGACCGAAGTTGTAAAAACATTTGAGACACGGTATATGGACTGCTGTCCGTTTCGAAAAGGCGCTGATTTCGAAATTGCTTTTAATTTTTAAAGCGACAATTTATTAAGCCACGTAAAATATGGTTTAATTTATACTCGACTTAATTTTCGATACTTGCAATATGTATATTATTATTACAAGATTGATTATCGGAATTTTTAGAGAAGACGTTATAAGTCGTTTTAAATTGAATTAGGACGAAATAATTCCCTCCGCGTCGTAATGTCGTAATTAGTCCTTTCGGACTATGTGACGATTATTTTGGCATCAACGGGTTTGTGCTAGTACGGTTTATTGATTAATTCATTTAGACATAATATTCGACTACGGAGTCGATATCGCATTTTAAGAATAAGCATTTTTTATTTGTTTGATTAGAGCAAAAATCGATTCCCTCCGCGTCACGATGCCATAATTAATCGTTGCGGATTATGTGATGTTCGATTTGCATCAACAGGTTTCGTTCTAACCTTAAAAACTAGGCCCTTGAGTGTTTTGGGCGGCGCTCCTCGAAAGGGTGCCACCTCTGTTACGACTCGTAAAGGGATTAGGAGGATCTTAGAACGGGAATTATCTTTACATATACTCGATATGAAATTGCTTTTATAAATCGATGTATGCGCGATGTTTTAACGTTAATAAAATGATAACGATAATAATAATATTAGAGACGAAAGAAATAAAAATAGAGGATGAAGACGAAAAAAAAACGAGAGAGATGAGAGAAGGGAAGAGAGAAAAGGGAGAAGTTGGGATTGAATTTGCACCCTCAACCCACATGCTTTCTCTTCTCGGAATGGGGCTCGTTTAGTTATGGCTTAGGCATGGGAGCTTCGAGATGATATAGGTGAATTATGGTGGTTTAGGTGTAGAGGATTTAAGGTTGAAGAAAGTTGCAAAAGTTGTAGAGATGTAAAGTTGTAGAGGGAAAAAGTTGTGAATTGTGTTGAGAGGGGTGGGGTATTTATAAGAAAATACCCCGGTTTAGGATAGAAAAAGGGCCATTTGATCGAATGGTGTGTTTCACTCGATCGAGTGTCCAGTCTGACGCCGGTTCATCGAGTTTTGCGAGCCTACTCGACCGAGTGGGCTGAACCACTCGATCGTGTGGGTCTGGACGGATGCAAGGGTTTCAGAGATAAAGTTTTATCTCTAATGAAGAGATTTAATAGCTTGGGTTCTCTTCTAGAAACAACGTAGCTGATATTTTTGTGTCGGTTTTGTCTTTGACCGGGTTTTGACCAGGTCGCCAAAAGACGGTTTTACCCTCGGTGTCGGTTTTGACCCAAATTAGTCTTATTTGATTGGAAACGATCCACTAGGCCTGAATTTGAGGTTGGTTTTATGATATTTGTACTCCGTAAAAAGCCCAAGCCAAATACTAACGATTTTGAGCCCATATTCGAGTACGCTAAAGCACGTTCGCGTCCGATCATCATCTGGTGTTTGTTGGAAACTGCTATGGACACCTAGTAGCCAAATGTGGGTGTCTACACGGGGTAGCTTTCACAGAGCCTCTCCCCCTGTGTTTTGCCGAGGAGATGGACGCTGGGATTAGGGATGGCAACGGGTCCAGGACCCGGTCCAGACCCGGCGGGTCGGACCCATATGGGTCGGGTCTGGGTCTCATTTTTTCAGACCCGGCGGATCCGGGTCGGGTCTGGATCTTATTTTTGAAAACCGGGTTCGGGTCTGAAATACTGGACCCGGACCCGACCCGTGGACCCGGCACTTTAATTAAAAAAAAAACAAAAATCTACCAACATACATACGCAAAACTGCTAGCAAACAACTAAATTACTAAAATAACTCACTCTCTCACTTCTTTCCTCACCATTTCAATGTTCATTCAAGGTTTCCTAAGACCGTTATGAATGAGTTTGTAAGAGTGTTTAATTTCTTAGTACAATATATGTCGTAGATAATTTTGTACGTGATAAAAAATACCGGCAAAATTTGAAATTTGGAAGAAATGAGGAATGTAGGACAAAATAAAATAAAATAGTGAGACCCGTGGGTAGACCCGGACCCGAACCGGACCCGGCGGGTCTGGATCCGGGTCTTAAAATTTTGGACCCGGCCGGGTCCGGGTCGGGTCCGGGTCTAGGGTAATTTTGACGGGTCCGGGTCCGGATCCTAGTTGACCCGGTCCAGATCCGGTCCATTGCCATCTCTAGCTGGGATAGAGTGGCGTGACCGGGTAAGTTTCGAGTTTTGTCATGAACTTGACTCTAAGGGTTAGGTTTTGTTTGGCTAACTTGTTTGGTTTTGTCTCTTAGGTTTCGTCGGCTTCCCATCAGTGGTTGTGGCAGGCCGCCAACTGCTTCCGGGCCTATGCGTCGAGAGTCTCCCGTGATACTTCGGGACCTCGATCGGTGAGTATGTGTACCTAGGGTTGGCTTTCTAGGCTGTTTTGATCTTTTCCTAAAGTACGGGTGTATTTGCAGGATACTCTGGATATGGTGGAGCAGTTGGTGACTCGAGTGTCCGAGCTCGAGACAGAAGGGGCTAAGCTACTGCAACTTCTGCAATCTCGGGATGATGAGATTACTCGGCTTAAGGAGCGGTTGGATCGGACTCAGGGTTAGACCTCGTCGCAGGGCAAGGCTAGGTTAGGGATTGAGATGGAGAGGGAGGTTGAGGCTGAGGCTGAGGGTCACGCCACGGGCACTACCGAAGACGTTGGAGGTATTCCTGAGACAGCTACTCTAGATATGCTGTCGGGGATGCGTGGTAGTGAGTCTCATCTTCTGGATCTGGAGGATCTAGGTCTGGATGACAACATTGGTGTGTTCGTGATAGCTATAGGCGCAGCCCCTAGAGGTCCTCCCTAGTTTACGAACTCTATTTGTGTATGGATTTTGTACAATTTGTATATTTTTACGACTTTTAGCATTTTGATTGATTGGTTTAGTCTTGCATTTTTTTGCTTTGTGAGATGTTGACCTAGGTTGACAAGTAATCACTTTAAGTTCAGTTTGTTTGAGATTTCGTCGTAGTTGTAGGATGTTTTAAATGCGTTAGGGTTGCGTAAGAGTATGAAAACGGTTTTTCGGATTTTTTTAAAATGAGTAAGTTTGAGCCGGGAATTGGATCAAGTGGTACGTCGGTTAAAATGTTTGACTCGAGGTGTGCAAAATGTAAGAAATTAACATGTTTCGACCGAGTGCGTTGGGAGACAGGTGTAGTTGTCTCGACATTCATGTTTAAAAGTGAGGCAAAAACAAAAAGGTTAGACTACTTTTTGAAAAAAATTTAGACCACTTTTGTATATTCATGATAATGCCGTACTGGGCTACAGACGCAAATTGACGATGTCATTAAAAGCTACAACACGCCTAGGTGGGGTAGCTTATCCCCCTAAAAGAAAAAAATGAAAAGACGTCTAAGTCTGGCGGATCCGACGGGTGAAATGTGTTGTCCGTATGGCTTTATTGCTCTTGCACGGGTATTTTGTCTTTCGGAAAGGTTTCAGCGACTTCGGGAGGTCGTTCTCGTTGTCCAGGGTTGTCAGGCGGTGATTGTTGGGGTAAAGCGGGGCTGATGTCATCATTTTCAGGTGCTAGGGATGCTGATATCTTGGGGTTCTAACGCCCGGGTTGGGGCTGTTGGATTCCGGGTCGCCGAGGTTCGGGCGGCTTGGCATTTGGGCGCCTGGGCTCGGGCGGCCCGATTCCCGTTTATGGAAATTTTCGTAGTTTCCTAATTGTTGTGGGATTAGGGCTATATATGCGGGGCGGGTTATGGGTGCTCGTTTTAGACATACTGAAATACCCATAGAGTGTCTATAGCTTCCTTGTATTATTTCAAGTCATGTCGGGTTTCGGGAATCTCTTAACCGAGTGGATGGGTTGTTTTAAGAAATGTGACCTCGAGGTTTGTCCAAGTGATGGTTTGTCCACGGTTATCGTGTTAAGGCAGGTTAAGGTGCAAGATGAGTTTTTGTTAGCATGCTCTAACTTTTGGGACGTTAAAAGTCATGCTTTTACTTTCCTTGGAGGTAAGGTTTGTCCTTTTCTCGAGGAGCTAGACGTTGTAGGTGATGGTGTTCGGTTCGACCTTGTGTGCTCTTGGGAGATGATGCTTTTGTGGAACGGTTTCGTCATTTTTTGGACATTTCTTCGTTAGAGGAGTCTAAAGTTTTCTTCGGGGAAGATGATATTGACCTAGAGTTGCTATTTAGGACGTTCTCACAGAAGGGTTCCCATGATATTTCACCCCTGGCTTGTAGACGGGCTCTTAATGTTGCGGTGACTTTGTGGACATGACATAGGTCCACCCCGACGCGGCCACGCGCGGGTTTGGGGAGGCGAATGAATCTCCATATGAGATGGGTCGAATTGAATTTTAAATCGAAGTAGGAGTCGCCACCGAATTTTGTGGTTATTCGGAACCATTCGAACCCACTCTATGTCGTAGTGGGCCATATTTAAAACATGGCCCATTTCCGATGTCAGAGCTTATCGGGTTCGTCCCTTAGCATTTGATACCGATACCGACATTATCGGATATCGTGTATTGAATGACTCTCGTTGCCAATGGATTCGGGCATCCGGATACCATGGTTCTGAGTAAGGGGTGAGGGTACGTGTTGGGAAGCTCATTGAGAACACCCAACCCCGCCCGCACTTAGCGGCCTTTACTAAGATATCGTTCGGTTTTGTGTACACGCGTTATTTCGATGATTGAATGATATGCAGAGATTATTTTCCTAAGGCATGTGAGAAAAATAAATAAATGGGTTGCTAAGTCGTTTAATGCATGTTAAACTAATAACGTCAAAGTTATTTTAGCATGTGAATCCGTTTTAGTCTAAAAAAACGAAGAAATAAATAAATTGCTACAAACACGAGAAAACGAGTTAGTAACGATTGAATAATAATATAGAAAATAAATATACGAGATCGAGAAAATAAATATTAATCAAAATCTGAAAAATATTGTTTAAAACGTTGTTTTGTATAAAAAACGAAGCTCGAAAAAATAATAAAAAGAACGAAAAAGGCGCGCGAAGGCAGCCGGCCGCGCGACTCGCCCAGGATGCCGGCGGGTCGCGTGGCGGCCTGTTTTCGGGAGTGGTTTTTTGGTAATTTTCGATTAAATCGCGTACGAATATTGCATAATTCGTACTCGACTTAATATTCTCGATATTCGTTATATTCGATAGTTGACTACGAAATCAATATCAAATATTTGGAATAGTTTTAGAAAAGATATAAATTTTAGAAATCGTATCGTAGAATAAATAATAATAAACGAACGAAAAACTAAAAAAAGGTCTCGAGTTTCAGGCCCGTGCGCGAGTCGCCTGGGCATGGCGCGACTCGCGTGCGGGTCTGCCCGTTTTTGTTATTTTTTGTCGAAAATTGTTAATTTTATAAATCGCGTACAAGTATGGATTAATTTATAAATCGCGTACAATGAACAATGGATTAATTTAACATCGTCGAAATCTTAATATAATTCTTTTCGATACAATATTCGATTATAGAAAATCGATATCATATTTTTAAGAATGTTCGACATATAAAAATAGTTTTTAATAATATTGATATTAGAAAATAAAAAAAGACCGACGAAAGACCTGTAATAAGAAAAACGAGGAGGAGAAAAGAGAAGAAGAAGAATCGGGTTTGATTTACACCCTCAACCTACATGCTTTGTTTTCTCGGGGTAAGGCTCGTCGGAAAGTGGCTTAAACTTAGGAGCGTCGAGATGATGAGGATGAGTTTAGGGTGTCGGTTTGGACGTCGGGTTTGGCGTATGGTCGGACGGCTTCTCGGGGCTTCGAGGCTTCGGAAAGATGTCGGGATTTGCTAGATATCGAGGATGTAGGATGTGTTTTTTTATGTGTGAAAACCGTGTTATGAGGCTGTTTTTCCATTGTTCATTGTGTTAAAAGTGTTGGATGGGAGGTCCTATTTATAGGAATTCCCGACCTTGGCTTAGAGGAGTTTGAATACCGCTTAGGATAGGAAACGTAGGAGTTTGAGAAGCATGAGAATTCCGCTTTCTTGGAAAAGAAGAAAGGTACCTCGGCTGGTTGTATGCTGCTTGGCCGAGTATTTGCACTCGGTCGAGTGTTTGAATCGGTCTTCGAATAGGATTCCTACTTGAGATCGAATTCTACTTTAAACGGAATTGTTTATTATTTTGTGAAGCTGATTTTTGTAGAGTTTGGGTAAGAATCAGCCGTGTGAGGTGTCACGGCTGACTCACGTGTCTCGGGAAAATCTTTGACCGGGTTTTGACTCGGTCGCTAAAAGACGGTTTTACCCCTGGTGTCGGAATCGACCCAAATTAGTCTTATTTGACTCGAAACGACCCACTGGGCATGGATTTGAGGTTTGTTTTGTAAGATTTGTACTCCGTAATTAGTCTAAACCAAATGTCCATGATTACAAGCCCATATCCGAGTCTATCAAAGCACGTTTACGTCCAATCATCATCGGGTGTTTGGCGGGAACTACTATAGACACCTGGCGGTCAAAATGTGGGTGTCTACAGAGCCCCCACTCTGACTGAGGCTTGGACAAGGCAAAAGTCAGAGTAGCTACCAGGTCAATCAAGGATTAAAACCTGGCAGACTTCCGATCGGGTCGTTTAGAGTCCAATAGACTTGCGTGAAGAGCTTGCCAGCCATAAGATAGAAATCATACCTGGGTAGATGTCAACAATGTCGCGGGGACTTTTCCTAAAAAGTCTTGGGTGTGTCTGTTTACAGACACATCCCATCTTGGAATAGCGCGGGGACTTCTCCTAAAAAGTCTTGGGTGTGTCTGTTTACAGATACATCCCATCTTGGAATAGCGCGAAGAATTCTCCTAAAAAGTCTTGGGTGTGTCTGTTTACAGACACATCTCATCTTGGAATTGCGTGGGAGCTTGCCTTGGAAGCTCTGGGTGTATTTGCTTACAGATATATCTCGATTCCTTAATAGAAATGTTGCATGATCCTTCCACTGGGGGAGTCTTTGAGAATTCTTCGGGGAGTCTTGGGGTACCTGTCTGTTGATACATAACAAATTGCATGTAACATTTAGGCGAAACACTGACTCATGCTGGGGAAGAAATGATTTTTGATTGATTTTTTGGAAAGAATTTTTTTTTGGAAATTAGAATGCTTGGGATGACTTGATTCCTAATCCGATTCTGACACGGACTCCTAAAGTCTCTGGTTAGGCCTGTATGCCTAGATGAAGTGTGATAAAAATTCCTGTTCCCGTGGTGACTAGGAAAGAGATTTTCTCAAATGGCTAAGTTTTGCAAATTTTAAAATGAGAATTTGAAGAGAGATATATACCGACAGACTCGACTCTGGACGCGAGAGGACGAGTTGACAGAAACGACTGGACTCTCTAAGGGTTGGACCGTGACTCGGTAGGGGGTGGGCCACCTAAGATGACAAGACTCTTAAGTTGCGTTATTCCGTAGCCTAGGCGAGTGTCAACACGGTTGAATCCTCGGAATGGGACTGTTTCCGTACGACAGGGCTTTGTGGTAGCAATGCCGTAGACCGGTGTTCTTTTGGATGTTCTTTTGATTTAGGGGTACATTCCCAAAGTGGGTATTACTCCGAGTCCTGACAGATTCTGGTCTTTGACTGAGCCGAGTACTAGGACACGCTATAGAAAGGTGGCTAGATTTTGAAAGTGTTTGGATTATGTGAGTGGATGGAGAACTTCTACCTAGGAGAAGCCCCCAGGATGACAAAACTAGCTGTTGAGAACATGATGGTGTCGTGACTGGAATGATGGCGCTTTTTGAATGTGTGTCAATGTGGGTGGTTGTGCCCTTGTTGAAAGGCTGCCTACGTATTCACGTGTAGTGAAATCAAACCAAGCCGTAGTTCAGTGGATTGAAAGATATATAATGGTGCCTAGTTTACTAGGGCTTTGTGTGTAACTAGCCACAACGATGGTGTAGGCCAGGTGCATTCCCAGTGATGTCTTGATCAAAGGGCTAGAATAGTTAAGATGTTGATCCTTTGACTGTGAGCGTTCTCCGGGATAGCCCCTAGAGGTGGTGTGCACTATTTGGGCATGTTCTATGCCGACCGCAAGTTGAGTTCCCGTGTTTGGGGCTGGTAACTGGCTTAGATGTTTTTGGAAATGTGGAGCTAGGTCGCAAGTGGCTTTGATGTTTCAAAATCTGGAGCTCGATTTTGTGGAGCTAAGGCTTCGAGGGTAAGGTATTGTAATGTGGTAGGAAAGAGGGAAGTCGAGTAAAAATGACTCGGACTTCGATCGGGCAGGTTGATAATGCAGGATCTGGTTTCATGTCTGGCCCTAAAGGTTAGGGTGTATCCTATGGAGCTTGAATCCTCAAAATTCTGGGCTGTCTCTAGCCTAGGTCTCGAGAAGGTCTTGAGGGTTGTAATGTGGGAAGGCTAGATGTGGTGTTAGCTGACCAGCTTGACTGTCTCTCCCCTATTGGATGGTATGGGTATTGATAATTTTTGAATTGACCGTTTCACGGTCATGGGTTTTTGAATTCTTTAGGTTGACCTCTTAGCTCCAGTCATGGGATTCTTCATTTGAGTTGACCGTGTCTGGTCGAGAGATGTTGATAATTCTTTTTTGATCATGGCCAGCTTTTTTGTTTTGGCCTTTTGCTTCTTTTTCTCTTGGACTTTTGATTTTTTTTGTCCAGTTTTTTTTTTGTCGGTCAGACTAACACCTAAGGTAGGGACTGGCTAGTCTTATTGGATGGGTGTTTATTGTGGGAAGTGGGCTTGCCTCCCGTCTTGAACCCAAACTAGAAGACTACCCAGATTTGTCATAGGATTCGATATGCACCTGCTACGGTAGTTATGTGGATTTCTATACCAGACATGGAATAGGTAAAAGGAAAACACGGGCTCGGTTTCCTGCAGTCATTATAGATGTGCCTATAATAGTCACGTGCGTGTGCTCACAGTGTATGATGGTGTTCATCATGTTCTCAGAAACACATAAGGAAAGTATGTATGAAAAATAGAAAAGCTGATTTTATTGAATTTTGAAAAAAAGAGGACAGAATACAACTGACTTTGACTCTGACTTTGATTTGGAAATGAGGATGTAGGGTATCCTAGACTCGAACTCAGACTTAGACTCGAATCAAATCCCGACTCGGATGCTCGGTTGGTTGTTTTTTTTGGTAAGGTCTTTGATTGGAGAGAAAGACGGGTGCCACGACTCGCCTAAACTCGGCTTTACGCAAGTGCAAGAGAGGGAGTCAAACTAGACACGGCCCGGGGTGACGGGTCGACAAAGACTCTTGGACCGGGATACTCAAACGTTGATCTAGACGAGGTAACGACTGCGAATTGGACTCGAGCTGCATAAGGGTGAATCCGAAAATGGGGGCGACCGTGTTTGACCGTATCACGTGCTCGGACCAACCGTGGTGACCTAACCCTAGGTGACTCGAGTATTCGTAGCATAGGTACGACACGAAGAAGGCATCATAAGGACGCCGGTGCAGGATGAACGTAGGGTACCCCTTAAGGTGACCGTGGTTGACTGCTCGGGTGGAGGACAGCCCCCGAGTGAGACTAAAGACTTTGATAGGACTCAAATGGTGCGACATCTAAGTGACTCGAAAGTGGGGTACGTGAGCCAACACATGTAAGACATGATCCTTAGAGCAAACGCGGTTGATCGCCCCGCTAAAGGGTAGCCCCCGAGTGGGACTGAAAACCGACTCCTAGACGGGTGACTCGTGGATGGTGGACTCTCCCTGGGTTTTGGCAAAGTGGGCCTAGTCCCGTTCGAAGAAAGATCCGTGTGTGAAATCCCCAGACTTTGGACTCGATTGTGTAAATGGGCTTCCCTTTCTAGGAGTTTGTCCTACGTAGGTGGACCGTGCCTTGACAAATAAGGCGGACTTGGGATGGGGTAGAAACTCGTGATGTAAGATCGACGGAGTTTCGACGCTATAGATTCTAACAACTTATGACAAGACACGACACTGCTAAATACGGGAAGTCCTAAGAAGAAGAGGGTTTTGAAAAGGGAATTTGGATTTGAAAATCGAACAAAGTCGGGTAGGAAGGCCCAATATTTTTTTGAAAACTGAGAAAAGGGTTATCGGGCCGAGATTTCGGGCTTTTTTCGAAAAGGTTTGGACAGCATACCGGCTAAAAATAGGCTATTTTGAGTCAAAATCATAAGTCCTAAATTTGGCAGCTTTCCGGGTTTTGAAAAATAGATGAGTTTGAAAAGATACAAATTTTTGAAAATGACGGTTTTTGAAAAAGGCCAAAGAAGATCAAGTAGCATGTAGTCACGGAAACAGTATAACGACGCCATGTATGCTCTTAGTCTAAGTCTCGGTCGGTCGAATAGGGTCTATACCAACAACGATCGCATTCTCGCAAATCAGGACGGACCTCCTAAGCCGAGTTGGTCTTAGAATCTGCCGTAAAACCCATGCGAGTTCCGCCATCGAAGTCTTTAGTGCACCCAAGTAGGAATGCGCCGTGGTATAATAGGACGTCGGTCACAAGTAACCGGCCCGGGAAAGAATGGGGTTATGCATGAACCATTGAACTAAAACGTGTACATTACTAATCAAACGATTTCTTTTCGAGTCTCACCCTGAGGATGCCGATGGTAAGTGACACATCAGTTGATCCCCAGCGGAGTTGCCAAATTGTGGACATGACATAGGTCCACCCCGATGTGGCCACGCGCGGGTTTGGGGAGGCGAATGAATCTCCATATGAGATGGGTCGAATTGAATTTTAAATCGAAGTAGGAGTCGCCACCGAATTTTGTGGTTATTCGGAACCATTCGAACCCACTCTATGTCGTAGTGGGCCATATTTAAAACATGGCCCATTTCCGATGTCAGAGCTTATCGGGTTCGTCCCTTAGCATTTGATACCGATACCGACATTATCGGATATCGTGTATTGAATGACTCTCGTTGCCAATGGATTCGGGCATCCGGAAACCATGGTTCTGAGTAAGGGGTGAGGGTACGTGTTGGGAAGCTCATTGAGAACACCCAACCCCGCCCGCACTTAGCGGCCTTTACTAAGATATCGTTCGGTTTTGTGTACACGCGTTAGTTCGACGATTGAATGATATGCAGAGATTATTTTCCTAAGGCATGTGAGAAAAATAAATAAATGAGTTGCTAAGTCGTTTAATGCATGTTAAACTAATAACGTCAAAGTTATTTTAGCATGTGAATCCGTTTTAGTCTAAAAAAACGAAGAAATAAATAAATTGCTACAAACACGAGAAAACGAGTTAGTAACGATTGAATAATAATATAGCAAATAAATATACGAGATCGAGAAAATAAATATTAATCAAAATCTGAAAAATATTGTTTAAAACGCTGTTTTGTATAAAAAACGAAGCTCGAAAAAATAATAAAAAGAACGAAAAAGGCGCGCGAAGGCAGCCGGCCACGCGACTCGCCCGGGATGTCGGTGGGTCGCGTGGCGGCCTGTTTTCGGGAGCGGTTTTTTGGAAATTTTCGATTAAACCGCGTACGAATATTGCATAATTCGTACTCGACTTAATATTCTCGATATTCGTTATATTCGATAGTTGACTACGAAATCAATATCAAATATTTGGAATAGTTTTAGAAAAGATATAAATTTTAGAAATCGTATCGTAGAATAAATAATAATAAACGAACGAAAAACTAAAAAAAGATCTCGAGTTTCAGGCCCGTGCGCGAGTCGCCTGGGCATGGCGCGACTCGCGTGCGGGTCTTCCCGTTTTTGTTATTTTTTGTCGAAAATTGTTAATTTTATAAATCGCGTACAAGTATGGATTAATTTATACCCGATTCATATTTTCGATATTCGTCGTATTCGATATTCGATTATGAAATCGATATCGAATAGTCAGAAGGATTTTAGAAAAGGTTTTGAAAAAAGTTTGTTTCGAACGAAAAGTTTAAAAAAAGATTTTGAACGAAAAAAGGTGTAACGATTTTTAACATCGTCGAAATCTTAATATAATTCTTTTCGATACAATATTCGATTATAGAAAATCGATATCATATTTTTAAGAATGTTCGACATATGAAAATAGTTTTTAATAATATTGATATTAGAAAATAAAAAAAGACCGACGAAAGACCTGTAATAAGAAAAACGAGGAGGAGAAAAGAGAAGAAGAAGAATCGGGTTTGATTTACACCCTCAACCTACATGCTTTGTTTTCTCGGGGTAAGGCTCGTCGGAAAGTGGCTTAAACTTAGGAGCGTCGAGATGATGAGGATGAGTTTAGGGTGTCGGTTTGGACGTCGGGTTTGGCGTATGGTCGGACGGCTTCTCGGGGCTTCGAGGCTTCGGAAAGATGTCGGGATTTGCTAGATATCGAGGATGTAGGATGTGTTTTTTTTATGTGTGAAAACCGTGTTATGAGGCTGTTTTTCCATTGTTCATTGTGTTAAAAGTGTTGGATGGGAGGTCCTATTTATAGGAATTCCCGACCTTGGCTTAGAGGAGTTTGAATACCGCTTAGGATAGGAAACGTAGGAGTTTGAGAAGCATGAGAATTCCGCTTTCTTGGAAAAGAAGAAAGGTACCTCGGCTGGTTGTATGCTGCTTGGCCGAGTATTTGCACTCGGTCGAGTGTTTGAATCGGTCTTCGAATAGGATTCCTACTTGAGATCGAATTCTACTTTAAACGGAATTGTTTATTATTTTGTGAAGCTGATTTTTGTAGAGTTTGGGTAAGAATCAGCCGTGTGAGGTGTCACGGCTGACTCACGTGTCTCGGGAAAATCTTTGACCGGGTTTTGACTCGGTCGCTAAAAGACGGTTTTACCCCTGGTGTCGGAATCGACCCAAATTAGTCTTATTTGACTCGAAACGACCCACTGGGCATGGATGTGAGGTTTGTTTTGTAAGATTTGTACTCCGTAATTAGTCTAAACCAAATGTCCATGATTACAAGCCCATATCCGAGTCTATCAAAGCACGTTTACGTCCAATCATCATCGGGTGTTTGGCGGGAACTACTATAGACACCTGGCGGTCAAAATGTGGGTGTCTACAGAGCCCCCACTCTGACTGAGGCTTGGACAAGGCAAAAGTCAGAGTAGCTACCAGGTCAATCAAGGATTAAAACCTGGCAGACTTCCGATCGGGTCGTTTAGAGTCCAATAGACTTGCGTGAAGAGCTTGCCAGCCATAAGATAGAAATCATACCTGGGTAGATGTCAACAATGTCGCAGGGACTTTTCCTAAAAAGTCTTGGGTGTGTCTGTTTACAGACACATCCCATCTAGGAATAGCGCGGGGACTTCTCCTAAAAAGTCTTGGGTGTGTCTGTTTACAGATACATCCCATCTTGGAATAGTGCGAAGAATTCTCCTAAAAAGTCTTGGGTGTGTCTGTTTACAGACACATCTCATCTTGGAATTGCGTGGGAGCTTGCCTTGGAAGCTCTGGGTGTATTTGCTTACAGATATATCTCGATTCCTTAATAGAAATGTTGCATGATCCTTCCACTGGGGGAGTCTTTGAGAATTCTTCGGGGAGTCTTGGGGTACCTGTCTGTTGATACATAACAAATTGCATGTAACATTTAGGCGAAACACTGACTCATGCTGGGGAAGAAATGATTTTTGATTGATTTTTTGGAAAGATTTTTTTTTTTGGAAATTAGAATGCTTGGGATGATTTGATTCCTAATCCGATTCTGACACGGACTCCTAAAGTCTCTGGTTAGGCCTGTATGCCTAGATGAAGTGTGATAAAAATTCCTGTTCCCGTGGTAACTAGGAAAGAGATTTTCTCAAATGGCTAAGTTTTGCAAATTTTAAAATGAGAATTTGAAGAGAGAGATATACCGACAGACTCGACTCTGGACGCGAGAGGACGAGTTGACAGAAACGACTGGACTCTCTAAGGGTTGGACCGTGACTCGGTAGGGGGTGGGCCACCTAAGATGACAAGACTCTTAAGTTGCGTTATTCCGTAGCCTAGGCGAGTGTCAACACGGTTGAATCCTCGGAATGGGACTGTTTCCGTACGACAGGGCTTTGTGGTAGCAATGCCGTAGACCGGTGTTCTTTTGGATGTTCTTTTGATTTAGGGGTACATTCCCAAAGTGGGTATTACTCCGAGTCCTGACAGATTCTCGTCTTTGACTGAGCCGAGTACTAGGACACGCTATAGAAAGGTGGCTAGATTTTGAAAGTGTTTGGATTATGTGAGTGGATGGAGAACTTCTACCTAGGAGAAGCCCCCAGGATGACAAAACTAGCTGTTGAGAACATGATGGTGTCGTGACCGGAATGATGGCGCTTTTTGAATGTGTGTCAATGTGGGTGGTTGTGCCCTTGTTGAAAGGCTGCCTACGTATTCACGTGTAGTGAAATCAAACCAAGCCGTAGTTCAGTGGATTGAAAGATATATAATGGTGCCTAGTTTACTAGGGCTTTGTGTGTAACTAGCCACAACGATGGTGTAGGCCAGGTGCATTCCCAGTGATGTCTTGATCAAAGGGCTAGAATAGTTAAGATGTTGATCCTTTGACTGTGAGCGTTCTCCGGGATAGCCCCTAGAGGTGGTGTGCACTATTTGGGCATGTTCTATGCCGACCGCAAGTTGAGTTCCCGTGTTTGGGGCTGGTAACTGGCTTAGATGTTTTTGGAAATGTGGAGCTAGGTCGCAAGTGGCTTTGATGTTTCAAAATCTGGAGCTCGATTTTGTGGAGCTAAGGCTTCGAGGGTAAGGTATTGTAATGTGGTAGGAAAGAGGGAAGTCGAGTAAAAATGACTCGGACTTCGATCGGGCAGGTTGATAATGCAGGATCTGGTTTCATGTCTGGCCCTAAAGGTTAGGGTGTATCCTATGGAGCTTGAATCCTCAAAATTCTGGGCTGTCTCTAGCCTAGGTCTCGAGAAGGTCTTGAGGGTTGTAATGTGGGAAGGCTAGATGTGGTGTTAGCTGACCAGCTTGACTGTCTCTCCCCTATTGGATGGTATGGGTATTGATAATTTTTGAATTGACCGTTTCACGGTCATGGGTTTTTGAATTCTTTGGGTTGACCTCTTAGCTCCAGTCATGGGATTCTTCATTTGAGTTGACCGTGTCTGGTCGAGAGATGTTGATAATTCTTTTTTGATCATGGCCAGCTTTTTTGTTTTGGCCTTTTGCTTTTTTTTCTCTTGGACTTTTGATTTTTTTTGTCCAGTTTTTTTTTTGTCGGTCAGACTAACACCTAAGGTAGGGACTGGCTAGTCTTATTGGATGGGTGTTTATTGTGGGAAGTGGGCTTGCCTCCCGTCTTGAACCCAAACTAGAAGACTACCCAGATTTGTCATAGGATTCGATATGCTCCTGCTACGGTAGTTATGTGGCTTTCTATACCAGACATGGAATAGGTAAAAGGAAAACACGGGCTCGGTTTCCTGCAGTCATTATAGATGTGCCTATAATAGTCACGTGCGTGTGCTCACAGTGTATGATGGTGTTCATCATGTTCTCAGAAACACATAAGGAAAGTATGTATGAAAAATAGAAAAGCTGATTTTATTGAATTTTGAAAAAAAGAGGACAGAATACAACTGACTTTGACTCTGACTTTGATTTGGAAATGAGGATGTAGGGTATCCTAGACTCGAACTCAGACTTAGACTCGAATCAAATCCCGACTCGGATGCTCGGTTGGTTGTTTTTTTTGGTAAGGTCTTTGATTGGAGAGAAAGACGGGTGCCACGACTCGCCTAAACTCGGCTTTACGCAAGTGCAAGAGAGGGAGTCAAACTAGACACGGCCCGGGGTGACGGGTCGACAAAGACTCTTGGACCGGGATACTCAAACGTTGATCTAGACGAGGTAACGACTGCGAATTGGACTCGAGCTGCATAAGGGTGAATCCGAAAATGGGGGCGACCGTGTTTGACCGTATCACGTGCTCGGACCAACCGTGGTGACCTAACCCTAGGTGACTCGAGTATTCGTAGCATAGGTACGACACGAAGAAGGCATCATAAGGACGCCGGTGCAGGATGAACGTAGGGTACCCCTTAAGGTGACCGTGGTTGACTGCTCGGGTGGAGGACAGCCCCCGAGTGAGACTAAAGACTTTGATAGGACTCAAATGGTGCGACATCTAAGTGACTCGAAAGTGGGGTACGTGAGCCAACACATGTAAGACATGATCCTTAGAGCAAACGCGGTTGATCGCCCCGCTAAAGGGTAGCCCCCGAGTGGGACTGAAAACCGACTCCTAGACGGGTGACTCGTGGATGGTGGACTCTCCCTGGGTTTTGGCAAAGTGGGCCTAGTCCCGTTCGAAGAAAGATCCGTGTGTGAAATCCCCAGACTTTGGACTCGATTGTGTAAATGGGCTTCCCTTTCTAGGAGTTTGTCCTACGTAGGTGGACCGTGCCTTGACAAATAAGGCGGACTTGGGATGGGGTAGAAACTCGTGATGTAAGATCGACGGAGTTTCGACGCTATAGATTCTAACAACTTATGACAAGACACGACACTGCTAAATACGGGAAGTCCTAAGAAGAAGAGGGTTTTGAAAAGGGAATTTGGATTTGAAAATCGAACAAAGTCGGGTAGGAAGGCCCAATATTTTTTTGAAAACTGAGAAAAGGGTTATCGGGCCGAGATTTCGGGCTTTTTTCGAAAAGGTTTGGACAGCATACCGGCTAAAAATAGGTTATTTTGAGTCAAAATCATAAGTCCTAAATTTGGCAGCTTTCCGGGTTTTGAAAAATAGATGAGTTTGAAAAGATACAAATTTTTGAAAATGACGGTTTTTGAAAAAGGCCAAAGAAGATCAAGTAGCATGTAGTCACGGAAACAGTATAACGACGCCATGTATGCTCTTAGTCTAAGTCTCGGTCGGTCGAATAGGGTCTATACCAACAACGATCGCATTCTCGCAAATCAGGACGGACCTCCTAAGCCGAGTTGGTCTTAGAATCTGCCGTAAAACCCATGCGAGTTCCGCCATCGAAGTCTTTAGTGCACCCAAGTAGGAATGCGCCGTGGTATAGTAGGACGTCGGTCACAAGTAACCGGCCCGGGAAAGAATGGGGTTATGCATGAACCATTGAACTAAAACGTGTACATTACTAATCAAACGATTTCTTTTCGAGTCTCACCCTGAGGATGCCGAAGGTAAGTGACACATCAGTTGATCCCCAGCGGAGTTTCCAAATTGTGGACATGACATAGGTCCACCCCGACGCGGCCACGCGCGGGTTTGGGGAGGCGAATGAATCTCCATATGAGATGGATCGAATTGAATTTTAAATCGAAGTAGGAGTCGCCACCGAATTTTGTGGTTATTCGGAACCATTCGAACCCACTCTATGTCGTAGTGGGCCATATTTAAAACATGGCCCATTTTCGATGTCAGAGCTTATCGGGTTCGTCCCTTAGCATTTGATACCGATACCGACATTATCGGATATCGTGTATTGAATGACTCTCGTTGCCAATGGATTCGGGCATCCGGATACCATGGTTCTGAGTAAGGGGTGAGGGTACGTGTTGGGAAGCTCATTGAGAACACCCAACCCCGCCCGCACTTAGCGGCCTTTACTAAGATATCGTTCGGTTTTGTGTACACGCGTTAGTTCGACGATTGAATGATATGCAGAGATTATTTTCCTAAGGCATGTGAGAAAAATAAATAAATGAGTTGCTAAGTCGTTTAATGCATGTTAAACTAATAACGTCAAAGTTATTTTAGCATGTGAATCCGTTTTAGTCTAAAAAAACGAAGAAATAAATAAATTGCTACAAACACGAGAAAACGAGTTAGTAACGATTGAATAATAATATAGCAAATAAATATACGAGATCGAGAAAATAAATATTAATCAAAATCTGAAAAATATTGTTTAAAACGCTGTTTTGTATAAAAAACGAAGCTCGAAAAAATAATAAAAAGAACGAAAAAGGCGCGCGAAGGCAGCCGGCCGCGCGACTCGCCCGGGATGCCGGTGGGTCGCGTGGCGGCCTGTTTTCGGGAGCGGTTTTTTGGAAATTTTCGATTAAACCGCGTACGAATATTGCATAATTCGTACTCGACTTAATATTCTCGATATTCGTTATATTCGATAGTTGACTACGAAATCAATATCAAATATTTGGAATAGTTTTAGAAAAGATATAAATTTTAGAAATCGTATCGTAGAATAAATAATAATAAACGAACGAAAAACTAAAAAAAGATCTCGAGTTTCAGGCCCGTGCGCGAGTCGCCTGGGCATGGTGCGACTCGCGTGCGGGTCTGCGCGTTTTTGTTATTTTTTGTCGAAAATTGTTAATTTTATAAATCGCGTACAAGTATGGATTAATTTATACCCGATTCATATTTTCGATATTCGTCGTATTCGATATTCGATTATGAAATCGATATCGAATAGTCAGAAGGATTTTAGAAAAGGTTTTGAAAAAAGTTTGTTTCGAACGAAAAGTTTAAAAAATGATTTTGAACGAAAAAGGGTGTAACGATTTTTAACATCGTCGAAATTTTAATATAATTCTTTTCGATACAATATTCGATTATAGAAAATCGATATCATATTTTTAAGAATGTTCGACATATGAAAATAGTTTTTAATAATATTGATATTAGAAAATAAAAAAAGACCGACGAAAGACCTGTAATAAGAAAAACGAGGAGGAGAAAAGAGAAGAAGAAGAATCGGGTTTGATTTACACCCTCAACCTACATGCTTTGTTTTCTCGGGGTAAGGCTCGTCGGAAAGTGGCTTAAACTTAGGAGCGTCGAGATGATGAGGATGAGTTTAGGGTGTCGGTTTGGACGTCGGGTTTGGCGTATGGTCGGACGGCTTCTCGGGGCTTCGAGGCTTCGGAAAGATGTCGGGATTTGCTAGATATCGAGGATGTAGGATGTGTTTTTTTTATGTGTGAAAACCGTGTTATTAGGCTGTTTTTCCGTTGTTCATTGTGTTAAAAGTGTTGGGTGGGAGGTCCTATTTATAGGAATTCCCGACCTTGGCTTAGAGGAGTTTGAATACCGCTTAGGATAGGAAACGTAGGAGTTTGAGAAGCATGAGAATTCCGCTTTCTTGGCAAAGAAGAAAGGTACCTCGGCTGGTTGTATGCTGCTTGGCCGAGTATTTGCACTCGGTCGAGTGTTTGAATCGGTCTTCGAATAGGATTCCTACTTGAGATCGAATTCTACTTTAAACGGAATTGTTTATTATTTTGTGAAGCTGATTTTTGTAGAGTTTGGGTAAGAATCAGCCGTGTGAGGTGTCACGGCTGACTCACGTGTCTCGGGAAAATCTTTGACCGGGTTTTGACTCGGTCGCTAAAAGACGGTTTTACCCCTGGTGTCGGAATCGACCCAAATTAGTCTTATTTGACTCGAAACGACCCACTGGGCCTGGATTTGAGGTTGGTTTTGTAAGATTTTCACTTCGTAATTAGTCTAAACCAAATGTCCATGATTACAAGCCCATATCCGAGTCTATCAAAGCACGTTTATGTCCAATCATCATCGGGTGTTTGGCGGGAACTACTATAGACACCAGGCGGTCAAAATGTGGGTGTCTACAGACTTGTTACTATCTCTTTGAGGACGCGTCAGTGCATGAGGGTTGGGGTAATTCTTGGGTTTTGGATGTTATAATGGGGATGGAACATGGGCGATCACCCTCTTTACTCATTCTGGGTGAGCTCATCTTAGGTCTTGATGCTCGTGCCCGGATGCATCGGGCTCCTTTAGGGATTCTAGGATCATTTTGCAGGTATAGATAAGGGTGCTATTTTTTCATTTTTTGAAACTTGCCTTAGTTTGAAAGCGTGACATTGTGTTGTGGTTTATGCAGGTTTGGCTACAAGAGAGGCTTGGTTTGGTCGACCCTCCCCGGTCCGTGAAGGGCTATAGCTATAAAGGCTTCACGGGTCGTAAGATGGTGCAAGCATGGAACGATGGTTATACCGAGGAAGGATGGCATTCCTACTTGTAAGCTAATGGGCTAGCTGGTATCAGGTGGTCAATCCCGTGGTAGCATATCAGTGGACAAGCCGGGTTTCCATTCTCGTCCTTGACTCATGCTATGCAGATATTATCCTTAAGGGATCTGGTTTATATTTATCCAAGAAAGTTGTCGCGTCAAATGGGGGTGAGGCCAATCATATCGGAGGTTAATGGGGGTGCTCCTAAGTCTGACTCGTGGACGGAGAATTCTCTTAAAGGAATTTAAGATATCTTGGGGACAGAAGTTTTCACGCCCCATTGTTATGGAAAGTGCTCGACCAACCGACATTACTTTTTTCCGGCGGGGGGATTACAAATACCCCTCAGGAGAGAGCAAGTCGAAAGTTAGAAAGACCGCGGTTCTAGAGGATAAGGAGGCGACTCAAAGCAAGGTCACTAAGTGCCTGACCAAAGAGAGCGTTACCGATCCTAATGCCGTCAGTTCATCTATTCGGGCCAAGACTGACGAGACCCATATTGAAAATGTTAGTGATAAGGGGAAGTATGACTGGTTGGGCTCGCCTTTGGCTAGGGTGGTGGAAGCTTGTGTTAAGAGGGGTCGATGGTGAAGGACCCGAACAAGCACACCCGGATGACAAGGGAAAAAGGGAAGTTTGACTAGTAGAGCCCAACCGTTTTGTACTATGTTCTATTAATTGATATTATGTGGCGTATTAGTACTAGCTTTCGTAGGGTTTTGACTCGTCATTTTCCGGGGTAGCCGGATTTCGGATGCTCGAAGTAAAGGGCCTCGACAAAGGCTCGATTTAACTGTTTTTTTTATTAATGAGAATCACATTTTTTTATTCTTTTTTTTCGTGGTGGCTCGCAACTCGATTCTTCATTTTACCCGGAGCGCCCTTTCGGATTTTCACTCTGTCTTCGGCTCACCTTTTGTTTCGTCCTTTTTTCTCTCTCCCTTTTTTGCTCTTTTTTTTTTGACAGCTCGCAACTCGATTCTTCATTTTGCCCGGAGCGCCCTTTCGGGTTTTCACTCCGTCCTCGGCTCGTCATTTTATTTTATTTATTTTAATTTTTTTAACGACGGCTCGCAACTCGTTTCTTTATTTTGCCTGGGGTGCCCTTTTGGGTTTCCATCCCATCCTCGGCTCGTTCTTTGTGCTTCGTCATTGAAATCGCCCAATAATCAGAACGCAGGGAAGAGGTTCCGATTTGCTGGTGAATCGAGTAATCGATTTTCTCATTTTTGTTGGTTGTACCCTTGGAAGGGTTGCCTGCTTTTCCGTGTTTAGACGAAATCAAACCATGTTCGTAGTTCATTTTATTGTAGACACCCACATTTGGCCATTAGGTGTCTATAGCAGTTTCCAAAAAACACCCGATGATGATCGGACGCAAACGTGCTTTGACATACTCGAATATGGGCTCAAAATCATTAGCATTTGTCTTGGGCTTTTTACGGAGTACAAATCCCACAAAAGCAACCTCAAATTCAGGCCTAGTGGGCCGTTCCCAGTCAAATAATACTAATTTGGGTCAAAACTGACACCAAGGGCAAAACCGTCTTTTAGCGACCGAGTCAAACCCCGGTCAAAGACATTTCCGAGACGTAAATATCTGCTGCGTCACGCTGGAAATCTGGCTGGAAGTCTAATACTACAATAAAAATCAGCTACAAAAATAATAAACAAATCCGTCCGAGATAGAGTTTGATCTCTAAAAGGAGTCTCTTACCCGAGCTAGACCCACTCGATCGAGTGGATCAGCCCACTCGGTCGAGTAAGCTCAAAAACCCACGCAAAACCGGGATAAAAGCAGGCACTCGACCGAGTATCAGAATCACTCGGTCGAGTGACTCTTTTTTCCAGCCGGGTGGGATTTCTTTCCCACCAAGTAATGGAATCCTCGTTCCTCTCGAATTGTTGCATTTCCTATCCAAAACAGCCTTTCTTCTCACCCAAGAGAGACTATCTCTTCTAGTCGGGATCAGGAACCTCTCCTATAAATAGACCCCCTTGCACACACCTAGCATACATTCATACTAACATCTACAACATCTACAACATCTACACATCTACAACATCTACATTCCACACACACACATAGCATCGAATAACCGATAATACAACCCGAAATCACGCCGCCTTAGCCTCGAAATTCGGCCACCTCTGCCCGACATCCTACACGACCAAAACCACCATAACTTACCCGCATTATCTCGACGCTCCCGTGTCTAAGCCACATTCCGACGAGCCCCGTTCCGAGAATACAAAGCATGTAGGTTGAGGGTGTAAAATCAAACCCATCTTCTCCTTTCTCTCTTTCTCCCTCTCGTTTCTTTTCTTCTTTGAGTCGTCGGTCGTTTGTCTTCATACGGGTCCTAATCACGTTTTTTTTTCTTTTCTAATACCGATATTATTGCTACAATCTATTTTTATACAAAACAAACATTCTTAAAACACGATACCGACTCTATAGTCGAATATCGTATCAAAAAGAACTAAATTTATCTCGTTGATGCTAAAAAATCGTCACATAATCAACATACGACGATTTCGACGCGGAGAGAGTTCATATTATTTTTCAATTTTCAAAATGATTTACAAAAACATCTTTTTCTAAAAATCGCTCCGAATATTTGATATCGATTCCATAATCGAATGTCGAATATGACGAATATCGAAAATTTAAGTCGAGTATAAATCGTATTATATTTTTACGCGACTTAACGAAATTATCAATTTCCGAAAAACAATTTCGAGAGCAAAGAACAAATAGGTGACACTCGATCGAGTGCCTAGCCGAATACTTTTTTTCGAGTCCACTCGGTCGAGTGCTTTGGTGACTCGATCGAGTGGCTCCTGTTTCATTAAAACCGTGAGTTTTCAGCATCATCCAAGTCCCGATAAAATATTTTTATGACTTCGGTCAACACGTGTCAAGTCAATCACGTGTCATAATTCTTTCAAAACCATGCATTGCATCATATTTACATCATTCATTCAATTTGCAAACCGTTACTAACCCGTTTGTTCTATGTCTTTGTATCTTATTATTCATTGTTTGTTTTATTATACTAAAACGAACCTCGCATGCTAAAACAACTTTGACATTAAATTTTGATGCATTAAATCGACTTAGCAACCCATTCAAATTCTCGCATGTTTAGGCAAAACAATGTTTGCATATCATTCATCGTATTACTAACGCGCGTATTTCAAAATCAAACGATATCTTAGTAGAGACCGCTAATGTGCGGGCGGGGTTAGGTGTTGTTTGTGAACTTCCCAACACGTACCCTCACCCCTTACTCAGAACCATGGTTTCCGGATGTCCGAATCCATTGGCACACGAGAGTCATTCAATACACGGTATCTGATAATGTCGGTATCGGTATCAAATGCAAAGGGAGGAACCCAATAAACTGTGCCATCCGAATGGGTCGTACTTTGTGCATGGCCCACTAAGATATAGAGTGGGTTCGAACGGGCCCGAACTCCCACAAAGTTTGGTGGCGACTCCAATTCGATTTAAATTTCAATTCGACCCATCTCATATGAAGATTCATTCACCTCCCCAAACCCGCGCGTGGCCGCGTCGGGGTGGACCTATGTCATGTCCACAATTTGGCGACTCCGCTGGGGATTAACTGATGCGTGACTTACCATCGGCATCCTCAGGGTGAGACTCGTATAGAAATCGTTTGACTAGTATAATACACGTTTTCGTTTTACGGTTCATGCATAACTCCATCTTTTCGGTACTGGCGACCGACGTCCCACTATACTATTGATGTAGTCCAAATTGGATATGTCAAAGGTGTTCATAGTCGATTCGTATGGGTTTCACGACATGTTCTAAGCTCAACTCGACTTAGGAAGTCCGCCCCGATTCTCGATTAGGTTATGCACACTGATATAGACCCTTTTAGACCGACCGAGACTTAGCTTAAGAGCATACATGATGTCGTTATTATGATTGCGTGACTATGTGCTACTTGGTTTCTAAGGTCATTTTTCAAAAACCGTCATTTTCAAAATTGCATCCTTTTCCAAAATATCCAATTTCAAAACCCGGGACGTATACCGAATTTTGGACTTATGATTTTACTCAAAATAGCCTATTTTTAGCCAGTATGCTATCCATTTCAAAACCCATTTTCAAAACTTCAAAACCACGGCCCGATAACAATTTTCGATTTTTGAAACTCGAGCCGTCCGCCGGTTCTCCGGTTTTCCTAAAATTAATTCCTTTGCAAAACATTCCTCTTCTTAGGACTTCCCATATTTAGCAATGTCGGGTCGTGTCATAAGTAGTCGAAGGTCTTTAGCGTCGAAACTTCGTCGATCTTACACCACGGGTTTCCTCCCTATCCCAGTCCGCCTTATTAGACTAAGGCAAGGCCCACCTACGTAGGACATACTCCTACAAAGGATGGCCTGTATACACACTCGAGTCTAAAAAGTCAGGGGAATATCTCACGTGGACCTTCCTTCGAACAGGACTTGGCCCACACGCCGAATCCTAAGGGAGGCCCACCTTGTACGAGTCACCCGTCTAGGTATCTTTTCCGAGTCATTTCCTTTTTCAGTCTTTCTTTCGCTCGGGATGTCCTCTTATTCCAAGATTTGGGTTAGTTACTGATTACGCGGTACTCTTACAGACAGGCCGCCCTTCACCCGAGCCATGACGCAACAAGCCATAGACGAGTTGACAGCCGCATTGGCTAAGTTGGAAACTCAATTGACGGCAATGAGGGAAGACTAGATTGCCATCCTTACCCGTGTAAGTGCCGTAGAGCAAGGGACCCCTAGTGGTATGAAACACCCCACATTGATTGAAGATGTCCTATTTATGAGCTTTGCTTAAAGGGATTTGAAGTACTACTCATATCAACAAAGTGCACTTTCTTTTTTGGTCATCCATGCAAAAGAACTCCGCAGTTAAGCGTGCTTGGCTGGGAGCAATCTTAGGATGGGTGACCTCCTGAGAAGGTTTCCGGGATGCGCATGAGTGAGGACAAAATGTGCTGGAAAGGACTCGTGTTGGTCTGTGGGACCAGTACAAAGCCTGGCGGGCTACCGCAGTTAACATTTCCGGTCCTAGGATTGGGCCGGGGTGTTACAAATGGTATCAGAGCAACCCTGCGACCGTGCATTTGGCACCTAGCGGGGGTGGATTCTGGGTCAGCGGTTATGCTGCTAGGCGCAACGAGGACGTTGCGTTCTTCAAGTGGGAGTGATTGAAACACCCCACATTGATTGAAGATGTCCTATTTATGAGCTTTGCTTAAAGGGATTTGAAGTACTACTGATATCAACAAAGTGCACTTTCTTTTCTGGTCATCCTTGCAAAAGAACTCCGCAGTTAAGCGTGCTTGGCTGGGAGCAATCTTAGGATGGGTGACCTCCTGGGAAGGTTTCCGGGATGCGCATGAGTGAGGACAAAATGTGCTGGAAAGGACTCGTGTTGGTCTGTGGGACCAGTACAAAGCCTGGCGGGCTACCGCAGTTAACATTTCCGGTCCTAGGATTGGGCCGGGGTGTTACATGGTAACACCGAGACTACCGGGCCGTTAGCTGAACTGGCCAGTGCGGTTCGCAAGCTACAAGAACAGGTCCATCTGTCGACCAACAACACCATCCATACTAAGAATGCTCGATCTTATTCACCCCTGACCGACGAGTTGCCCGCCAATCTCAATCTCACGGGCATACCAATGTTCGATGGGACTGAAAACCCGGTACTCCATATCCGAGCCTTCAAAGAATTCATGGCGGTCAAAGGAGTGAAGTCCACCATGTTTAAGCACCTGTTTGCTTCTTCCCTCGAGAAGCATCCGAAATCCTGGTACTACAGGCTCGATTCCAAGAAATATAAGACTTGGGACGATGTAGCAACGAAGTTCGCCCGAAATTACGCGGATAACACCGAGATCCAGACTACCATGCGTACTCCGGACGTCATGGCCCAAGCGCCCAAGGAAGGTTTCACCAAATACCTTCAAAGGTGGAGGGCCGAAAGCGTGAAGCTGGTTGATAAGCCTAGCGAAAAGGTGTTAGTGGAAGCCTTCGTGAAGAATCTCCTCCCCTCTTACCGGGTCCATCTCCGGTACGACGTCATACCCAATTTCGCCACTCTAACCGAGATGGGTACGAGAATTGAAGATGGCTTAAGACTAGAGAGCCTTACTAAGGCCTCTACCAAAGGGTACCAAGGGGCCAGCTCGTCCACCAGCAAGCCCGCAACCACAGATGCAACCCGCAGCATCTTTGACGAGGTCAATTCACTAGACACCTCATCCAAAAAGAATACTCCAACTCGGGTATTCACAGATATAGGGACCACCTATACTTATGCCTTACAAAGGCTTTCTTCCAAGGGTTTGATCCAGCCGATAGGCCCAACTCCAGAAGTCCCGGTCGAAAAACGATCTAAAAGCTATAACATTCAGGCTTATTGCCAGTACCACCGAGGTAATGGGCACGATACTGAAAAATGCTGGAAATTGAAGCACCTCATCTAGGATCTAATCGAAAGCGGGAAGATACCGCTGCCCAGCGACAAACCGAGCAACAAGGAAAACCCCTTTAGTGCTCACGCCATTTTCACTGGAGAAGTAATCAACTGTTCTCATCTTATTTCTCCTTTCGTCCCACAAACACGACGTTTACCTAGCTAAAGGGGAAGCTGTCCCCATCACCATCAAAGAAATCCAGAAGGCTAAAACCAAAGCCTTGGCCAGCACTCACATCATCACGGTCGACCCTTCTACCCCGGAGACCGTCACTGAACTTTCCAGGACGGAACCTACCCTCGAGGAGCCAAACGCTGACACGGCCCTAGTCAAGCAACTGAAAAGGGTTCGAACTGATCTTACCATATGGCAGCTTTTGGTTAGTTCTCAAGAACATCGGGCAGCACTTACTAAGGCTCTCGATCAGATCAAGGTCGACTCATTGGTTACCCCCACTGAAATGGTAGCCACTATTTTGCCCCATCTTAAGGGAAAATCCAAGGAAGAAGGCCCACTCATCACCTTCTCTGAATCCGACCTCTCGTCGTTCGGGGTCACCCATAACTTGGCCTTATACATCATGGTGATCTGGCGGGGCAAATATCTCCCCATGACCCTGATTGATGACGGTCCGCTGTAAACGTCCTTCCCTTAAGGACTGCCAAGGCCCTCGGCATTACAGAGGCCGACTACCTTCCGACCGCACAAACCATCCAGGCTTTTGACGGAAGCCCAAAATCAGTTGCTGGGACTGTTAAACTAACAATCATAACCGGCCCAATCGAGAAAGAGCTAGAATTCCAGGTGATTGATGTCACCTCATCCTTCAACCTGCTGCTTGGAAGACCCTGGATCCACGCGGTAAAAGCCGTATCCTCCACCCTCCACAGGAAGGTCAAGTTGCCCCTACAAGACGGGGTCATCACTCTCGAAGCCACCCCCATAACCATGGCAAGCTGCAACACCGCAGGCCAGACCGACCCCCGAGATTTCGATTTCGTGGGAATGAACGAGGAAGAATATATTTTCCGACCCTATTTCACTACTAGCATCGACATGATGCTACAAAACTTGGGTTACCTACCGGGGGCTACTTCGAGGCCATATCTTCCAGCTGGAAAGATCATCGAAGTCTTAGATGATGGAGAATAATCACGGTGCGGTTTGGGGTACACTATGACCCCGGGAAATGTGGACCAGGCAAATATAATCAAATTTGTCACTCCAGTGTTCGAGGCTATTCAAGTGGGCCCCTACCAACCCACTATCACATATCGGGAATGCAACTACATCCCCGATGACATATTTGCCCTCGTTCAAGCTGAATCCAAAGAGGGCACTGACAGTACTGAACCCATGCTGGAGCACTTATTCGGGAAAGATAAGGCCATCCCCTCCCCTAAGGAAGAATTGGTCAACTTGATCCTCTGCAGCAATAGGTTTGATCCAACCAAGCTGATCTCTGAAGTCGGTGCTGAGACCGGGAAAAGGGCATGGAGGAAGACTATCAAGTGGACTGACAGCCAGGGTCGGGTCTACAAGCTGACTACCGGTGAAGGGGATATGCCGGATACCGAGTCCGAGTCTAAGTCAGAGTCAGAGTCGGAGTCTGAGTCTAAGTCTAGAGGGTCCAGTACTAGGATTAAGTTTGTAACCCCTCTTCCTTTAGTGGCACCCACTGGAGCCTCGGGGTCTGTCCCGAGAACTCTCCCTATCCCGCCACTGACCAACGATCAGATGGCCGCTCTCTTCGAGCTCTTTTCCAAATTTACTATCAATAATAACGAAATCCGTTCCGCTTAAGACTTGTCTTATTTCCAAAATTCTTTCAATTTCAAAAAATTTATATGCAATGACATTGAGAAACCCGACGAACAGGTACTTCTACCTCCACATCTGATCAAGCAGCTCGAACAAAGGGAGTCCCGAGATCCGGTAATTGAGGAAATCGAGTCCATTAACTTGGGAACCACTTTAGAGCCCCAGATGCTTAAGTTGGGTTTATCTTTAGATCCTGAGGAGAGAAAACAATTCACGGATATCCTCCAAGAATTCAAGGATATCTTTGCATGGTCCTATAAAGACATGCTAGGGATAGATCGAGAGATAGCTGAACATCGTATACCCATCAAAGACGGGTGTAAGCCGGTAAAACAGAAGCTCCGCAGAATGAGGCCCGAATGGTCTCTCAAAGTCAAAGAAGAAGTCGACAAGCAATTCAAAGCAGGCTTTATACAAGTGTCTGAATATCCAGACTGGGTTGCAAACATCGTGCCAGTACCCAAGAAGGACAGCAAGGTGCGGGTATGTGTATACTTCCGGGACCTTGATAAGGCCAGCCCAAAAGACGATTTTCCGTTACCACACATCGACATACTGGTGGATAACACGGCCGATCATGCCCTCCTATCATTCATGGACGGGTATGCCAGATACAATCAAATCAAAATGGCAAAAGAAGACATGAGTAAGACCACCTTCATTACACCATGGGGTACTTACTGTTACACCGTTATACCATTTGGGCTCATCAATGTCGGGGCCACTTATCAAAGAACCGCCACGACTCTATTACATGACATGATGCATAAGGAAGTGGAGGTTTATGTGGACGACATGATCGTTAAGTCCAAAGACCGAATAGGACACGTTGCAGCCCTAAGAAAATTCTTTACCCGACTACGCAAATACAACATGAGGCTGAACCCTCAAAAATGCAGTTTTGGGGTAATATCGGGCAAACTACTGGGCCATATCGTTAGTCAGCGCGGCATCGAGGTCGACCCACCTAAAATCAAGGCCATCACCGAGATGCAACCACCCAGAACCGAAAAAGAAATAAGGGGGTTTCTCGGGAAAGTTCAATACATTAGCCGGTTCATTTCAAAGTTAACCATGGTATGTGAACCCATTTTCAAGAAACTGAAGATAGGAGAGCGAACACTATGGGACGATAAATGTGAACCAGCTTTCGATAAAATCAAGGAGATTCTATCTGCACCGTCGGTATTAATGCCACCTCAACCCGGTTTGCCTTTGTCGTTATACCTAACAACGACCGAGACAGCCATGGGGGCTTTGCTTGCCCAGACAGTCGATTCAGAAGAACGGGCTATCTACTACATTAGTAAGAAGTTTCTAGAATACGAATGCAAGTATACAATGCTCGAAAAGACGTGCCTAGCTTTGGTTTGGGCCACTAAAAAGCTCCGCCATTATATGCTCAGTCACGAGGTACATGTCCTGTCTAAAATGGATCCTATCAAGTACCTATTCGAAAAGCCCATCCTCAACGGTAGGATATCCAGATGGACATTAATGTTAGCAGAGTTTGATCTCAAGTTCGTACCATTAAAAGCCATCAAAGGCCGGGTTGTAACCGAATTCCTCGCCGATAGTCTCGTATCTGAAGAAGGGCACACCGATACTTGGGCTTTTCCAGATGAAGACATATTCCATACGGACACCGAAACTTGGGATTTGTATTTTGATGGGGCGTCCAACTTCCGAGGATTTGGGGTTGGCATTCTGTTGATATCACCAAAAGGAGAACATACACCATTATCAATTAAATTAGACTTTGATGTGACTAACAACGCAGCCGAGTACGAAGCATGCATTGACGGGTTGCAAGCCGCCGCTGATTTAGGAGTAACAAACCACCGGGTCCACGGTGACTCATCCTTAGTCATCAATCAAGTTCTCCAAAAATGGAAAACTCAGAACGCCAATCTCGTGGCTTACCAAGCACGAGTAAGGGTTCTCGAAAAACAATTCCAAAAGGTAGAATATATCTATCTACCCTGGGAGCACCTACCCAGGTAGAAAAACAATTCCACTTTCAAAATTGGCATCCTTACTAAACATCCTGGAGCACCTAACCAGCATGCCGATCTGCGTTGAAAGACGATCCGAGTCGGCCTATATCCACGCCATCCAAGACATCGAAATAATTGATCCGGAACCTTGGTATCAAGATGTCCTACCTTACTTGACATCGGGAGAATATCCCCCGGGAACTGAAAACCGGGCCAAGAAAGCCTTGCGAAGATTGGCAACCCAATTTGTTCGTACGGACGACGAACAGTTATACAAGAAGACGACACAGGGGGCTCTTCTCCTATGTATCGATAAAATACAAGCCGAGAAGGTTATGTCCGAGGTACACGACGGTGAAAATGATCCGCATATGAACGCCCATATGCTAGCCCGAAAAATCATGAGACTCGGGTACTACTGGAACACCATGGAAACTGACTGTCAATTATACGTCAAACACTGCCATAACTGTCAGATTTTTGCCAATGTACAACATATGCCGTCATCCCTACTATACACCATGACATCATCATGGCCATTTTCAACATGGGGTATCGATATAATTGGCAAGGTGAACCCTTCCGGAACAGGAGGCCACTGTTTCATCTTGGTGGCTATCGACTATTTCACTAAGTGGGTCGAAGCCGAGTCATATCGGATCTTGAACGCAAAGCATGTTGCTAAATTTGTCCAAAACAAGATCATATGCCGATATGGGATCCCGCACGAATTTATCAGTGATCACGGGACCCATTTCCAAGCTGAAACCGCTACTTTACTGGAAAAATATAAAATTCAAAGGCATACATCTTTGCCTTACCGTCCCCAAACAAATGGAGCCGTAGAGGCAGCCAATAAAACAATTGTCAGCATACTTAAGAAGATGGCTGAGAATTATTGGGATTGACCCGACAAAATACCCTTTGCGCTATGCAGATACCGGACGTCAATTCGCACCGCAACCGGAGCAACTCCATTCCATACTATTTGACATATGGAATGGAGGCGGTCCAACCGGTCGAGCTAGAAGTGCCATCCCTCAGGATCCTACTTGAAAGCCAAGTGCCGGAAACAGATTGGGTACAAGCCCGATACGATTCGCTAGTTCTTTTGGACGAACGGCGGTCCCGGGCCCTCAACAATATCCAAATATATCAAAAGAGGATACAACGGGCTTTCAACAAAAGAGTTAGGCCCAGAAATATCAAAGAAGGGGACCTAGTTCTAAAATCGGCCGTGCATTACTACCAGTCGATCCAAGAGGAAAATTCAAACCCAATTGGGCTGGGCCATATTTAGTAAAGAAGGTCCTATCGGGAGGAGCGGTGATGCTTACAGACTTGGACGAGAATGAATTCGTCAACTCAACCAACTTGGACCAGTTGAAGCGCTACTACCCATAAACCCTCTCTCAATGTCATTTGCAAAAAAATTGTCTTTTTATAAATTTTCAAAAAATTATAAGCAAAGTCATGAGCTAGGATTACTTATCCTATTGTTGCACATCTTAAACTAATAGTCTTGGTGTATTTCGAAAATTGCAAAAATTTGAACTACGTCTGGTTTGATTCCACTAATTGTGGATACGTAGGCAACCCCTTAAAAGGGTACAACCATTGCAATAGCGAAAAGACGGGAACGGTATTCACTAATATATCTTTTATTAAAAACCCGATAAACTCGGGAATTTCAAAATTACGTCACACAATAAAAAACAACAAAAAGCACAACACAAAAGTAATAATAATACTTAGATAATAAAACTAAGGAGACTATCACTTAGGGCATTTTACCCTTTCCCTTATCCTTTGGGTCACGGGGAGCCCGAGGTCGACGGGGCGGGGGCGAGCGTTCCCGAATCACTAAGGGGACTTCATTTGCGCGAACCCGTTTCTTCGACTGCGGGTCTTCTGCCATCATGACCGGTCGAAGTCGAGCCCGTACATGTTCGGGTAGCCTGTCTCGAGGACCAAGTCGGTCCTGGACCTTTAGTTTTGGGCCAAGTCTCCTTTCCAAGTCTGTCTGGGGGCTCACCTTCCCCCATGCACTTTTAGTACTGGACCCTTCAGTTTGAGTCCTAGTCTTTCCTTTATGACCTGACATCAGTCGGACCAATGTAGCTGGGGTCTCGCCCTCATCAAAGAAACCCCTGTTATCTTTAACTTGCTCCCTTCGCAGCAGGTCAAAAGCCTCATCAACCTTCAAAGCAGCGCGGGCTTTAGCAGTATCAGGTTTGGTCCACTTCACGTAGGATTCTGAAACCCAAATCGAATGAAGAGATTTGGGGATGGGCCAAGTTTTTCGGGTATACCACCGCTGCATCCAGGTATCGCACATCACGTCTGTTAGCTGAGTAGATTCATTCACGATCGCTTCAATCTCTGGGATTCTTTGGGTCCGACCGTACTGCCTAAGTATGCGATCAGAATAGAGATGAATTGTCTTCTTAAAGGATAGAACGACTTGATATCGCGCCCTATCTCTCGATTCCAGGCCGGTCCAAACATAAATTGGCCGCCATGGTACCGTCCACCGGATCAACGGGCCGTTATGAAAGGACAACACTTCGTCCCAGTATTTCTGGGTATTATGGCGAGAGAAGTCAACGGTTCGTCTCCTTGTCATCACTTGGTTAGGGCGATATCGACTCACGTCAAGAGGAGGATCCATAATTGATAGCCTTTCAAATAGCCAAAGCTGAAAAGGAAAAAAAATAGGTTATCAGGTCAAAATTGATGTCCGCCCAGAGGCACTCGATCGAGTGCTTGGAGGTCACTCAATCGAGTGGAACACCTGAAGCCGGACAGGAGGTTTTTGTGAAGGCACTCGATCGAGTACCCGGGTGACTCGATCGAGTGTCCACTGTGTCAGGAAATCGCGGAATAAAATGAAAAATCGAAAAATTTCAAGGAATTGAGAAATCGAAAAATCACAAAAATCCTAAGGGATCTACCTGTAATAAACGGGTACTCCCAGTCAAACGAACCGACGAATCCCTCTTACGGTTATCCAAGCCTTGGATAATTTCCCCTGTAATTAGCCATGTCGGGCTATGCTCCGTCTCCATCAGATCAACCACGGTGAAAAGACGGACGTGGCCCATACAAGATAGCCAATCCATGTGACCCTCGAAAGCGTAAACATGGAGCATACAAAAAGCAAAGGCCCTACGGTTATGGACCGGCATGACCCGGACATCATGTGGGTTCATGAACTTTTCAGCCAAATCAATTAAAGAAATGGTATCCCCCTCCGTCATACGAGATACCTCCATGTGAGAAAGTCCAAAAAATTCCCGTAACTTCCTCCTAGGGTCGTGAACTGAAAACGGGATAGCAGGGCGAAGTATGGGATTCCATCCTCCTACGGCAGCAATCTCCTCAGAGATAGGGCAAATCTCGCCCGGGGAAGAGCAAAAACATGATAAGTGTCGTCCCAGTATGACAAACAAGCGTCGAGAAAGTGACGGTCCACTTGCATCTGGCGGATCGTGAACAATTGAGTAATACCATTCTGATTCAAAATTACTTTATCATCGTCTCTAAAACATCGGGACCAATTTTGCAGCATTCCGATCAAGCAGTCTTTTTCAAAAATAAATAATAAGGATCTTTGGGGGTTGTTCTCTTTAGAAGGAGGGAAATTAATGAGATTATGAAAAACTAGAAGCGGAAGATTGGTAGTTATAGCACTAAACCTGGGGAGTTCTCCTATCTTTGGGATTCCTAATCCCCGGAGGATTAGCATACAAGCCCCATCTCTTTTCTTCTGTTAGTATAGGAGTAGTCCATCCTGAGCATCCCTATTCCTTTTCAGAATCAAAATTTTCAAGTTTTCAAATTCAAAAATCCAAAACCTTTTTCAAAATTTCTATTCCCCAGCGCGAGTCATTTTACCTAAAATGTTACATACAAAACTTCGCATAATTATATACAGGTACGACTCAAGTAGGGACATACAACTCACTCCCCAGCGAAAAGCCCTAGGCGGCATTTTCCCTGGAATAACATGGGATGGGCCCATATATAGGCGCACCCAGGACTTATACGACAAGTCCGAATCCCCACGAATTATCATCAGTTCAGGTATGGTTACTAACCTATGGCTGGCGAGCCCTTCACGCGAGTCTAATGGACTATAAACGACCCGACCCGGAAGTCTGCCAGGTCTTAATCCTCGATTGGCCTGGTAGCTACTCTGACTTTCGCCCTGTCCAAGCCTCAGTCAGAGAGGGGGCTCTGTAGACACCCACATTTGGCCATTAGGTGTCTATAGCAGTTTCCAAAAAACACCCGATGATGATCGGACGCAAACGTGCTTTAACATACTCGAATATAGGCTCAAAATCATTGGCATTTGGCTTGGGCTTTTTACGGAGTACAAATTCCACAAAGCCAACCTCAAATTCAGGCCCAGTGGGTCGTTCCCAGTCAAATAAGACTAATTTGGGTCAAAACCGACACCAAGGGCAAAACCGTCTTTTAGCGACCGAGTCAAACCCCGGTCAAACACATTTCCGAGACGTAAATATCTGCTGCGTCACGCTGGAAATCTGGCTGGAAGTCTAATACTACAAAAAAAATCAACTACAAAAATAATAAACAAATTCGTCCGAGATAGAGTTTGATCTCTAAAAGGAGTCTCTTACCCGAGCTAGACCCACTCGATCGAGTGGATCAGCCCACTCGGTCGAGTAAGCTCAAAAACCCACGCAAAACCGGGATAAAAGTGGGCACTCGACCTAGTATCAGAATCACTCGGTCGAGTGACTCTTTTTTCCAGCCTTGTGGGATTTCTTTCCCACCAAGTAACGGAATCCTCGTTCCTCTCGAATTGTTGCATTTCCTATCCAAAACAACCTTTCTTCTCACCCAAGCAAGACTATCTCTTCTAGTCGGGATCAGAAACCTCTCCTATAAATAGACCCCCTTGTACACACCCAGCATACATTCATACTAACATCTACAACATCTACACATCTACAACATCTACAATCCACACACACACATAGCTTCGAATAACCGATAATACAACCCGAGATCACGCCGCCTTAGCCTCGAAATCCGGCCACCTCTGCCCGACATCCTACACGACTAAAACCACCATAACTCACCTGCATCATCTCGACGCTCCCGTGTCTAAGCCACATTCCGACAAGCCCCGTTCCGAGAATACAAAGCATGTAGGTTGAGGGTGTAAAATCAAACCCATCTTCTCCTTTCTCTCTTTCTCCCTCTCGTTTTTTTTTTCTTCTTTGAGTCGTCGGTCGTCTGTCTTCATACGGGTCCTAATCACATTTTTTTCTTCTTTCCTAGTACCGATATTATCGCTACAATCTATTTTTATACAAAATAAACGTTCTTAAGACACGATACCGACTCTATAGTCGAATATCGTATAAAAAAGAACTAAATTTATCTCGTTGGTGCTAAAAAATCGTCACATAATCAACATACGACGATTTCCACGCGGAGAGAGTTCATATTATTTTCCAATTTTCAAAACGATTTACAAAAACATCTTTTTCTAAAAATCGCTCCAAATATTTGATATCGATTCCATAATCGAATGTCGAATATGACGAATATCAAAAATTTAAGTCGAGTATAAGTCGTATTATATTTTTACGCGATTTAACGAAATTATCAATTTCCGAAAAACAATTTCAAGAGCAAAGAACAAATTGGACAGCAGTCCGTATAGGTGACACTCGATCGAGTGCCTAGCCGAATACTTTTTATCGAGTCCACTCGGTCGAGTGCTTTGGTGACTCGATCGAGTGGCTCCTGTTTCATTAAAACCGTGAGTTTTCATCATCATCCAAGTCCCGATAAAATATTTTTATGACTTCGGTCAACACGTGTCAAGTCAATCACGTGTCATAATTCTTTCAAAACCATGCATTGCATCATATTTACATCATTCATTCAATTTGCAAACCGTTACTAACCCGTTTGTTCTTTGTCTTTGTATCTTATTATTCATTTTTAGTTTTATTATACTAAAACGAACCTCGCATGCTAAAACAACTTTGACATTAAATTTAGATGCGTTAAATCGACTTAGCAACCCATTCAAATTCTCGCATGTTTAGGCAAAACAATGTTTGCATATCATTCATCGTATTACTAACGCGCGTATTTCAAAATCAAACGATATCTTAGTAGAAGCCGCTAATGGGCGGGCGGGGTTGGTTGTTCTTTGTGAACTTCCCAACACGTACCCTCACCCCTTACTCAGAACCATGGCTTCCGGATGTCCGAATCCATTAGCACACGAGAGTCATTCAATACACGGTATCCGATAATGTCGGTATCAGTATCAAATGCAAAGGGACGAACCCAATAAACTCTGACATCCGAATGGGCCATACTTTATGCATGGCCCACTATGATATAGAGTGGGTTCGAACGGGCCCGAACTCCCACAAAGTTTGGTGGCGACTCTGCGTCGATTTAAATTTCAATTCGACCCATCTCATATGGAGATTTATTCGCCTCCCCAAACCCAGGCGTGGCCGCGTTGGGGTGGACCTATTTCATGTCCACATTTAGATGTGAGTGATTTTGCTTTAGACTCGTTATGCCAATTATCGATGCGAATTATTTTTAAGCGTTTTGCATAGGTTTTCACCCTAGGTCGAAGATCAGGATAAGGTTGTTGGGGAGTTTAGGGATAGTATCGTTTGAGTTTGTCCATGTTGGTTGGGGTAGAGAACTCCTGACCGTCTAGGTCTGTAAGGATCACGCCGCCCCTCGTGAGTATCTTCTTGAAGAGGTAGGGGCCCGTTCAATTTGGTTTGAATTTCCCTCTAGGATCGACGGGAAGGGGTGCTCTAATGGATTTGACCACTAAGTCTCCCTCGTGTAAGTTTCGGGATTTGACTCGTTTGTTAAAGGATCTCTATATTCGTTGTTGGTAGGCTTGCAAGTTGGACAGTGGGTGTATTCTACGCTCATCTAGGAGTACTAGCTCATCGTAACGTTTTTGGTTCCATTCTTCTTCGGGAATGCCGCTTTTGGCTAATATCCTTAGTGAGAGTATTTTTATCTCTATGGGCCGCACTGCTTCGGAGCCATAGGTTAGATAATAGGGTGTGGTCCCGGTGGGTGTTCGGTAGGAGGTTCGGTATCCCCATAATGCAAAGGGTATTTTGCTTGGCCAATCCCGGTAGTTGCCTATTATTTTCTTAAGGATTGTGACGATGGTTTTGTTTGCTACCTCCACAGCCCCGTTTGTCTGAGGTCTATAGGGTGAGGATTTGTGTCTTTGGATTTTGTATTTGTCTAGGAGTTTTTGGATATCGGTCCTGAACTGAGCCCCAGATCACTGATGATTTCGTGGGGTATGCCGTAACGGCAGACGATGTTGTTATGTAGGAATTTGACTACTTGTTTGGAGCTTAGTACGGTGTAAGAGGTTGCTACTACCCATTTGGTAAAGTAATCAACGACCGCTAGTATAAAATAGTGTTCGCCGGTTCCGGATAGGTGTACATTTCCTATGATGTCAATTCCCCTAGTAGAGAAGGGTCAGGGAGTTGTTATGGTGTGGAGTGGATATGACGATAGATGTTGGATGTTGGTGAATATTTGGTAGTTGTGACAGTGACGGACGTGACGCCGGCAGTTTGCCTCTAGGGTAACCCAATAATGGCCTAGTCTCATTATTTTTCGGGCTAATAGGTGTGCGCTCATGTGGGGTCCGCATTCCCCGTCATGTGCTTCTTCCATGACTTTCTCGGATTGGGTTTTGTTAATGCATCTAAGGAGTACTCCTTGTGGGGTATGTTTGTATAGTAGTCCTTGGTTTAGGACGTAGTGGGTGGCTTGTATTCGTAAGGCTCTTTTGTTTTTGGTGTTTGTGTTTGGTGGGTATGATCTGTTGGTTTTGAAGTCTAGGATCGCTTTGTACCATGGTTCTTCGGGGGTGTCGTTGGTTTCTATGTTGTGGATGTAGGCGGGTTGTTCGCTCCATTCTATGCAGATAGGCATAGAGAAGAGGTTGTCGGGCATGTTTATTAGTGAGGCTAACTTGGATAGGGCGTCGGCGAATTGGTTTTCTTCGCAAGGTATGTGTATGAAGTTGATTTCGATGAATTCCCGGGATATTGTTTCTATTTCGGTTTGGTACGGGGCTCGGCTTTCGCTATAGACCTTCCAGGTTCCCGTGGCTTGGTTGACTACTAGGGATGAATCTATGTGGACTCTAAGGTTTTTAACTCCTAGAGTTACGGCGGCTTTTAGCCCTATTAGACAGGCTTTGTATTCGGCTGCGTTGTTGGTAACTGGGAAGTCTAGTTTGACTGATATGGGTGCGTGGTTACCTAACGGTTGTTGACTGTGTGGGCTTCTTATGTTGTGTTTTTTGGGTTTGGGAGTCAGTTGTGGGTTGAACTTAGGGTAATTGTTCTTGATCTCTTTTTAGGGTAAAGTTAAGTGGGTCGTTTGTTGTAGCCCTTGTGCTTTGATTAATTGTTATCGGTGAATGACATAGTATCGAGTTTCAAGCGGGAAAGTACGTTATTGAAAGTCAAGAAAATTGTCGAGGCACGTTTGTAAAAAGAAGAAATTGTTTTATTGATATAGTAATAAGCGGGCTAGGTGCCCATGACGTTGTTTGATGGGGAAGGTAGAGGACAGGTCCCCTCGCACCTACCGAACTCGATATATAAAAAAACATTTATTATTACTTATAAGCCTAGGCCCTATAGATGAACTAGACTATGACCAAGAGGCGGATTCACACGTCCCTAGAAGAACCTTCGTTGGTTGGACTCTCGGCGCTCGTGCGGGTCACCCTCTTGATGGACTTGTGATAAGGCTAAAGTCATATCAAAATAACCTAACAAACAACTAACAGGTAGCTAGCAGTAAGTAAGGGTTGAATCCACAGAGAGACGGACGATTATCGCTAATTATCTATAAGTCGACTCTAAACTATTCTAATTCCGGTTTTATATGAGTTTGATCTAAACTACTAATACGATTATGTAAATTAACGAGGTTCTAACAATATTAAAAAGATCTAGGGCTTTTCGGTTCTCTATGCAATTAAATTGGGTCAAGTTAATTAATCATTCAATAAATCATTGTTATTTAGGGCAAAGACACGGCCTTTCGGATCTTATGTCAACCTTAGGACAGATTCTAACGGGCTCTCGCAACTTACCAGATTATCCTACTCACTTACTTTTAAGTCTATCCTTACCATGCTTTAGATCTTAGGTTCGGGTTCCTAAACATTCAACCAGTTCAACGTCTCAAACTAATCAAACAATGATACAACACAAGTAGTAAGGCAATAACATATGAATGATAAATCAAACAGTAAATTAAACTAACATCCCCAATTCAATTAACACAGATCCCCTTCAACCCTAGATAAATAATTTAGCTACTCATAATAAACGATAAAGCAATAAAGGAATTAAGCATAATAAAGAACAATATGAAAATAAAAGAATAAAAAAAAGTACCAACTACGTAGAACTGAAAGATTGACGATCTAAAAGTAGGATTACAAACTAGAAGAATTCTAATGCCAATAAAAAATCTAAACTAAACTACTGAATGTGATAGTGTCCATAAATCTTACCCTAAGGAGGTATATATAAAAATAATAATGAGGAGTCTAACATCTTCTCATTTCCTAAATAATTAGGAAAAACTAATAAGCTAAGAATATCACGTAAAACAAGAGTTATGGTAAGTTACGGAGTTTAAAAATAGAAATCACGCAAAACAGCTTCAAACTGACCGGTTCGGGTCTGTCCCGACCGGTTTGGGTTCGTCCCGGCCTGTTCGGGTTTTCCTGCACTGCGCGATGAATTTCAAACGTTTTCTGTTTCTTTGTTACTTTTCGGAATTGAACGTGTGATATATCGTTGGAAAGCTAAGATAAAGTGCTTTCCAACGCCACCTGAATCATCTTGATTGGAGCTGTAGAACTCAATATATTCATGTTTGAAGTTGACCCTTGTTTTACCGATCACTCTTTCTTCTTGATTTGCATTCATTCGAGCTTTCCAACTTTTATTTCTTTGTCGATTCTTATTGTTTCTTCACTTTGCGTCCTTCTTCAAGTATTCAATTAGTATCCTCTAACTTTTGTCACTTATTTCTTGTAGATTTCATGGCTCGACTCTCGTTATTGCCCAAAATATAGCTCAATCGCCTTCATTTGTTTCGTTTCCTACAAAATGTAAACAAAATACCCGTCATAACAAAAAATGATAAAAAGCTAGAAAAACGACTCCTAGGACACATAAAAAGAACCAAAAAAAAATTGGGGTTAAATATGTATACATAATGAGCGTAGTATCCCGGACAATTGTCAACGTTATTGGAAAAATCAAAATATAAGCGTTTCGATGATATTCGGTTAAATTTAAATATAATAGTGCTACTTTCGGACTTTGTAATTTCCTTAAGTTAAATAGTGGTAGGTTAAATAATACTAATTAAGTTAATTTAGTTAGTAAATCGTGATAATATAATAGTAATTACGTGGTTATATCGTGATAATATTATAATAATATAATCTTAATCTTTTAAAGCAGAAACATTTCCTTCTCCCATATCGACCCACCTTAGCATCCACATAGGCGGTGACGTAGCAGTGACATGGCACTAAGGTGGCGTGGAACTAACAATTACAAAGAAAAAAGTTGATCTCCCTAACTGGCAGCAGTTTTCTATCTTTAATAACCTCCACTTAATTGCCTAACTTCTATCCCACTACCAAAAATGATATGATGTGCAAAACTGTCGATTCCCACACTCCCCTTTTTCTCATTAATCAAACTGTCTCTCTTCAGATCTACAGAATATTTATCCCATTAATTTTCCCCTAATTACTCTCCCTAAAATCCATCACCATTGTTGTGCATATCTCACAGTCACTCTCCTCAAAAACTTCTCCGAAAGGGTGAATAAGTTGGATCAATGGTACCACAAAGCCATATATTTGATTGACTCCAGACTATGATGTTTTGGATGTGACTAACAAGATTGTGTTGAGTTTTGGTATTCTCGTATATATTATTTCATAGTCTTATATGGACGGTTTCCATAATATATTTATTTTGTCAATATTTTGTCGGCTAGTCAAGTAGGGTTAATTGTATCGTGCTCATATGTATATATATATATATATATATATATATATATATATATATATATATATATATATATATATATATATATATAGGTCGTCCTGCAGAGGTTGTGATCGTGAAATACAGAAATACAAAGTCCGAATTCTCACAATACATGTTTTCACATGGTATCAGAGCCCACGGTTAAAGAAACTGGATTTCTTGAATTAAACTGGGTCATTTGCCGCTGGGAGATGCTATTTCGCTCCATTCGGGTTTATAAGTGGGTTTACATGTGAGGGGGAGTGTTGAGAATGGCTCCTAAACCCAAATAATCACATGTGTCCCACATGGAAAGATGAGAGAAAGATGATCCACCTTATAAAGCAAGGGGTTACTCCCTCTATAGCCAATTGGTTTTAGAGTGGAACCCTCTTGTCTTGTGAGTGGACTCTTCCCGTCTCGGGTGTATGCTTGGTAATAGGCAACAAGAAGGTGTCGATTTCTTTGAGACTTTCACCCCTACTGCAAAAATGGTCACCGTTCGGATTTTTCTTGCTATTGCTGCTGCTCGAAAATGGGAATTGCATCAAATGGATGTCCACAATGCCTTCCTCCATGGCGATTTGGAAGAGGAAGTATACATGAAATCGCCTCTTGGATATTCCGTTGATGCGCCAGGTAAGGTTTGTCGCCTTAAAAAGTCGTTATATGGTCTCCGACAAGCTTCTCGATGTTGGTTTGAGAAACTCTTGAAGTCCCTGATTGCCTACGGTTTTGCACAATGTTTATCGGATTATTCTTTGTTTGTGTATGTTGCTTCTGGAATTGAGGTCTATATTTTCGTTTATGTGGATGACCTTGTAATTGGAGGGAATGATGCGGCGGCTATTCGTCATGTTAAAGAGTATCTAAGTTCATGTTTTTACATGAAAGATCTTGGAGTTTTAAAATATTTTTTAGGTCTTCAAGTTGCGAGAAGCTCATCTGGGATTTTTGTTTGTCAACGCAAGTATGCATTAGATATATTGACTGAAACGGGTTTAATTGGTAGCAAGCCTGACACTATCCCGGTCGAACAAAATCACAAATTGGCTCTGGCTGATGATGCCAGGCTCCCGAACCCTGAGTCATATCGGCGTTTAGTTGGACGACTTATTTATTTGACGAATACAAGGCCAGATTTGTCGTACGGAGTACACATTTTGTCCTGTTTTATGCATGAGCCACGAGAAACGCATTGGAATGCCGCATTGCGTGTCGTCCGCTATTTGAAACAAAGCCCTGGTCAAGGCTTGTTATTTCGGTCGGATTCGTCCCTCGATTTGGCCGTTTATTGTGATGTCGCGTACGCTAGTTGCCCTTTGACGCGTCGTTCACTGCGTATTGCGTGTTTTTGGGTGGAACTCCCGTCTCTTGGAAAACCAAGAAGCAGCCCACAGTGTCTCTTTCGTCCACCGAGGCCGAGTACCGTGCTATGGCTGCGGCCACCTGTGAAATAAAATGGTTACGTGGGATTTTAAGCTTCCTTCGCGTCTATATAGCATCTTCTGCGGTCCTCTATTGTGACAATCAATCGGCACTCCATATTGCACGTAATCCCGTATTCCACGAGAGGACTAAACATATAGAGATTGATTGTCATTTTGTGCGTGATGCCATACACGATGGTTTGGTAGCTCCGACTTATGTTCACACGTCTGATCAAGTTGCGGATATTCTTACAAAGGCCTTAGGTGCTCGCGAGTTTTTGCATTTATTATCCAAGTTGGGCGTCGTTGATCCCCACGCTCCAACTTGAGGGGGGTGTTGAGTTTTGGTATTCTCGTATATATTATTTCATAGTCTTATATGGACGGTTTCCATAATATATTTATTTTGTCAATATTTTGTCGGCTAGTCAAGTAGGGTTAATTGTATCGTGCTCATATGTATCCATACATATATATATATATAGGTCGTCCTGCGGAGGTTGTGATCGCGAAATACCGAAATACAAAGTCCTAATTCTCACAATACATGTTTTAATAGATTGGAACAAATAAGTGCCTTTTGTTTTCTTTAATTTAACAAGATGATTCCAATAAGGTATTGTCTTTTATTTTCTTCCAAGTAGTATAATTGCAAGTAATATAGGATTGAAATCCTACAGATTTTGATTGATTTTTTTTTTGTTGCTTTTAATTAAAAAGACAAGGAATTAATGGGTGGATATATAATCGAATTCTGAGAAATCAGGGAAATAATTCTGAAAATAGAAAATAATAGGACAGGAATTTTATGATTTTGCTGCTTCTTTACTTGAGACTTGAGGTGCCGTTTATCAAAGTGGTGTGGCGTGTGGCTTGCTGTCAGGGTTAGGTACTGATCAGATGCTTTATTGGAATCAAAGAATGATGAGCAGCAGCAAAAAAAATCATAGGCGAATTAGGACCCTCCTACTCACTCCGTTGCAAACTGGAACCCTCCTCAAACGATCAGGACGCACCTTCTCAACGTTCCGAGTCTTCACACCATGTTGATAATACGGCCTTTGTATAATGTCATTAACATAGCACCATCCACCGTGATTAGAGTACCCCCACCTTTATATCCTGACTCTTCTCACAAGTTGTGTCATTACTCCCCAGTTTCAGATAAAGTGGGGCGGAAACGATGACCTGGGTGACAGCCATGAAAGAGAAAATTAACTCCATTTGTGTCGCACAGCACTAAATACTTTATCTAGCTTTGAGTATATCTTAAATCCATTAATTACATATTACGCTTCTATGTTTGCTTTGCTTTCCATTGTTGGATGATCGTACTAATGTGTTTTTATGTGTATTATATGTGACAGATCATAGATGTGCATGTTTCTTATGTCCAATCTCTAGGTTGGAGGTCAGTGGCGGTTCGCAAGTTCTTATGTCCAATCTCTTCCAAAAGTGCGAACCTTTGGTACCTTTCTTCTCTCCATTCTTTGTCTTATTGAAATTGATCTAGGTTCTATGTCATTACATTTTTTTTAGTTGTTATCTACTAAAGGATTTAATATTAATTTGATCTTTCGAATGATCTTCTATTGTGAAAGAGTAACTACTTGTTATTGTTGGTATTGTTGGATCAAGGAAATCGTCTTTGATTGCCTCTATTCTCGGTGAGATGCATAGAGTCAGAGGAAAGGTAAGCTCATTTCTTTATTTCCTCTTATTCTACTTATAAATTTCCTGCTAAAGATTGGTATTTTAATTATGTTTTTTTTCTAAAATACAAAGTAATCGTTAAGACATAAAGTAAAGAAAATGATGATTTAATCGAACATGAGTAGGTTCAAGACGCTTCAAAGCTTTGGTTTTTTAAGGTAACATAGAACTCAAATTTTCAAGTCGATTTCAAGCCTTCATATATATATATATATATATATATATATATATATATATATATACATATATATATATACATATATACATATATATATATATACATATATATATATATATATATATATATATATATACAGGTGGGATTTGGTGTAAACACCCTAACAATCTGAACCGTTGATCTTAATCTTGATCAACGGTTGAGATTAATCATTAGAAGATAACAAAACCCCAAAAAAACCTCACAACCTACCTCTCTTTCTCTGTCCTCTCTTTCTCTCTCTTCTATCTAGGGTTACATCAATTTTCCTCCCAAAAATCCCCAAATTTCCTCCCAAAACCCCCCAAATTTCCTATCATCCTAATTCGTTCTACCTCGAAAATTTGATCAATTGTATACGAAATTCGTTCAATTCGTATACAATTCGCTCAATTCATATACAATTCGTTCAATTCAATTCAATTTTCAGAAATTCAATTCAATTTTCAGAAATTCAATTCAATTTTTAGAAATTCAATTCGATTTTCAGAAATTCAATTCAATTCGTTCAATTTTCAGAAATTCGTTTTTGATGAGCATGGATTCCACCGAGCATGGACCTATTGCTGATGAACATGAAGGTAATGTCGTTATAATTCAATACCTATTCGTTTTTGAATAAGTATTCGTTTTTTAAGTAAATTTATCCGGTTTTTGAGCATGGATTCGTTTTTAACTATTGGATTTTGATTTCCTCCAGAATTCTTTATGATGAATATCGATTTCAACACTGAAAACATGAATCAACTTGAAGGTAATCTCAGAATTTTATAGAGTACATGAATATATATGTTAGAATAGTTGAATATATGTGTTGGAGTAATTGGAGTACTTGAGTATATGTGTTAGAATAATTGAATACATGTGTTGGAATAGTTGAATATATGTGTTGGAGTAGTTGAATATATGTGTTGGAGTAATTGGAGTACTTGAGTATGTGTTTGAGTAACTGAGTATATATGTTGGAGTAACTGAGTATATATGTTGGAGTAACTGAATATATGTGTTGGAGTAACTGAGTATATATGTTGGAGTAATTGAATATATGTGTTGGAGTAACTGTGTATATGTGTTGGAGTAACTGTGTATATGTGTTGGCGTAACTAAGTATATGTGTTGTATATGTGTTGGAGTAACTAAGTATATGTGTTGGAGTAATTGGAGTACTTGAGTATGTGTTGGGATAATTGAATTTGAATATTGAAGTACTTGAATATGTTTGCAGAAGAAACTCAATCCATTGATAGCAATCATACTCAAGTTAGCAACAATGCTCCCATTATGATAACACCAACTATTGAAAATAGCACCAATTCTCTGAAGTCTACACTACAACAAATCCCTTACTTTTATGACGCTTTTTAAGCCCATTTATGACGCTAAAAAGCGTCAAAAAATATATTCTTGACGCTTACAAAAAGCGTCAAAATTTGGGGTGCCTTAATTTTTTGACGCTATTTAGTGTCAATAGTATTGACACATTTATGCGCCTTAAAATAATGACACTCATTATTGTCAATGTTTTTTGATACAAGATTATGTCATAATAAGAATATTATTGACACCTTTTTCGTGTATACAAAAAAGGTCCTAAGAATAGTTATTGACGCCTTTTCTCGTCACAAGTAACAATGTCGTGCTATAAATTAAAATGGTTATAATTAAATCTTCATAAAGGAAAAAAACAAAATAAAGAAAAATTATTCTCAAAAATCAATATACATACATAAATCATACATTTGAGGTTAAAAATAAATGGGATACATTTCTTCGTAGAAAAATATATATCCATTATCCACCTAATATTTAATGCATCATAACTTACATTATTATTCCAAAAATTAACCATGGCATATAGTCCGACAATTTTTTTTTAAAAAAATGCTACATCAAATGTCGTTACTATATCTTCATTCTAGAGCATCTTCACCATTTGGAATCTTTGAAACCTACAAAGAAAAAATGAGCTTTGATTGGTAAGCAAGTTTTGAAATTGGCAAAAAAGGACGCATTAACTAATTAATAAAAAGATCCAACTACTGCATAAAAAATGATCCAAAAATCATCAAAAAAATGAAAAATGCCTAGTTTCACACCAATTAATAACCCAAATAGTGTCGGCTGCCAATCTTTGACCCAAGATTCACATCAGCATAACAAAACACACCCTTCAACAGACCAAATTTGACCGAATAACTTTGTCATCAAACCAAACACTATCAAGGGATAGCCACTCCTAAGCCCTACTAAGTCTACAAGCCTACTAGTCTTCAACTCTAGTGCCCAGCCAGCTACACCTGACAACAAATGACTCGGGCCAAAAACGGCCTGGAAATAATCCAAAAACAACCCACCAAAAAAATACTCGAAGTTGGGCACAACCCGACCCGATAATAACATTCACATGGATCCGACCGATTCGACATGTCTACACTATACGCCCAACCATAGTTGATCATCACATACACTAACTATAGCATCCCCGATGTTACAGCTCACGAATCGATTATCTACAGGCAACTGTTGCACCCTCCAATTAACGAAAACTTCATATTATGTAGAATCATACACAAACATCAGCACTTCATCCACACCACCAAATCGTCACCAATGAGCAATCCCAATTAACTTCTTCAACAGAAAACCCCTTTCTATAATGAGAGCCTCGACCATAAGAAGTAATAGCAACAACTTCATAACATACAACATAACATAGAATAGATTATAACTCCCATCATTAGCAAACAACAAACCAGCAACAACACAACATATAATGCAAGAGGAGAGGAAAGAACAGGTGCAAGAGAGTATAAATCAGTTGCAAAAACTATGAAGAGAAAAGAAAGAGATTACCTTGGGATTGGCCATGTTTAAAATCGTCTTTGCAACGTCAAAGAACTGAATTGGTGCTTTCCCATTACTCATAACATCCAAGATGTGACTAAACTGTGTAGTCATTTTTTTTCAACAAATTACTATTTTCATTGCACTTGATCTCCAACCTTTCATTTTGCTTGAGTAATCCTTCATTTTGCTTCATCAAACCTTCATTTTTCTCAGTTAAGTTAGCAACAACCTTCCCAATATTTTGTAAAGCCAAGGTGCTTGTTCCACCACAACTAAGTTCCTCTTTCCTTAAAATACTACGTGTCCCAAACACGTCGCTTTGCTTTACACCATATCCATAACCCACAGGCCGCTTAGGAATCTCCCCTGCATACATTAGCATGTTAAAAGCTTCATTCTCAATTTGTTGACGAGACTTGGTACTTGACGGGTTAGAGTAGATGATTTGTGTCTCAACATTAGCTTCAACATCCATCTATATACACAAAAGAACAAAATTAGTATTAAACAATTCACAATAAACCGTAAACTGTCAAAAATAAATACAAGGATTGTATTGCTAAATAATATATACTCCTTCCTAGTTTTTTTTATCTTCCCTCTTTCCTTTTTGGCACTAATTTGATTATCTTTCCTCTTTCCATTTTTCGGTTGTACTTTCATCAATTTTTTATTCTTCCTTCAATTTTTTATTCTTTCCTTTACTCACAAACCCCACCATATTTCTACTTTATACCCAACATTTTCTTACTTTAATCAATTCTTTATTCTCTTCTTAATATTTGTGCCAAAAAAAGAGGAAAGATATAAACAACTAGGATGGAGTATAAGTTTACCACAAAATCTTCACATAATGTGTCTGCCGCATATGTGCCATCCTTCTTTTGATGAGTTTTCTGGAACATTTCCAAAAGACTAGGCTCTCTATTATTTGTTTCTTCCTGAAATGTATCACCATTAGATCATTTTCTGTTAACATATACTTACTTATAGTCGAAACACAAAGAAATAAAAATGGAAAAAAGTATACAAAATCAGCCCGTATGTTAGCATAACTTTTAGCCCCAGTTTTATGAATATAATTCTGACTTGCACGTGCTTCTTTCCCACATTCCGAAAAGCTTTGTATTAAGTAAGATAGTTATTATTAAATTTTCATCTAAGATAAGAGAGAAATGAATGAAATAAAGTATAAACGTCAAACAATATTCTATCTAAGTTGAGCAAATACCTCTCCTTTTTCAGAATACCAATAATCAACTGGATGCATCCAACTATCACGAGGATGTCTTGTAGGCACAGCTTCATAAATCTCTTTTTTTGGTCATTTTGGTAGGTTTAAAATATTTATTCCTTAGTGAATGCCTATATTGTCTTGCGCTTCTACCCGTACGCTTCAGTATTCCGTGGTCATATGGATCACCTTCGGGTATAACAAAGCGAGACTTCAAAGAAGCAAGGAAAAACCAAAGCAATGAATTAAAATAAAGTATCCCCAACCAAATGGTTAAATTAAAATCCATTACAAAAATATTAATACTCAAATGTGTTAAACACATACTCGAATCAGTTCAACGATGTCAATTTTGTATTGTTCATTGACGTGGTGCCAATTTGTTTCTCTTATTGGGCAGTATTGCTCAGTTCTTGCAACATTCCCAATAAATCTCATTAGAATGTGCCCACCTTTTTTTATTGCCTGATAAAACTCATTGAACGTAACAAAATACTTCACGTTAGGAGAATGCTAGACGTCATGCGGTTGAATTAAACCACTGACCAATTCATAATTGCCTTTGGAATCTGCAAAACACATTAGAAGGCACACTTTAACATTCAAACTTAGATGAGAATTAGCTCAAAAAAAAGTAAATAGTAACTCATTTCTTGATCAAAATTATTATATGTTAGCAGCATACAGTTTAAAAAGGTGTGAGTTGGTTTGCTGCGTGTTTAAAATAGCAAGTACAGTACATACCAAGATTGATGCATGATCACATATACTCATATATATATATATATATATATATATATATATATATATATATATATATATATATATATATATATATATATATAACAATGACTCATTTAGTTGGTAGTAAAAACACTACTGTAGTGATTAATGAGTAGTAATGAGGCAGCAGGCTACAATGTATTCATGACGACATTGAATCATATATAGTCCATAGATGAATAGAGGCTTAGAAAAAGGGAAATCGATCAAGAAACTCTAGCAATTTCAACGGATTTTTGTAAAGCAGCAAGAAGGCTCTTCATAATTCTGGGCTCACCAGGAGGGACCTTATTTCGCAGCACACCCTTTCTGGTTGCATACATAGAGGGTCAATAAAATATGATTCACAGTAGGCTAGTAATGGAAACACTAGCAAAATAGAATGGACTATCATTTTCTTAAATTATAGTAAGACTTACCAATAGTAAGGACCTTCTCATTTTCACCGAACTTCAGTTTATCTGGCCAATCAGATGTTAAACTTTGACGTCTCGGGTTGAATGGCTTAGATATATTTGATGATTCTTCAAGCTCCATGACCACTTCATTTGGGAGACTGTTGGAAGTTTTACTTGGATGATTTTTTGGATTGAGGTCACTAGTTTGAGGATAACGGGGGGATAGGATCTGTGAAGTCTTAAGATTCCGATTCTCGTCTTCAAGTAGCAGATTTTTCCAGATAGGGGCAAAGTTGGTTTGTTTGAGTGGCTGGTCAATATCAAATTGACAAGGAGAATCGGCACCAAATTCACTTTCTAGCATTTGTGTATCAATTTTGCTAGACGGAGTAGTCTGGGATGAATGAACATGGTAGTTTGTCATAGGTGGGAACCTCCAAGGAACTGGGTTTCCGCCTTTTGAAGGTTCTCTGAACTTCTGGGATTTAAACTGATGTGCCTCAGCCGAAGTACAGTTGTTGCCACTGCGTTCATGATCTACTAAGGAAGGTTTTGGACTAGGTCTTTCAAGTACCTGATTTTTCCAAATAAGGGCAGACTTAGTTGCTTTTAGTGGATGGTCAATTCCAAATTGACAACGAGGATTGGCACCAAATTCCCTTTCTAGCATCTGTGTATCTAATTTGCTGGACGGAGCAGTCTGGGATGAATTAACACGGTGGTTTGTCACAGGCAGGACCCTCTGAGTAACTCGGTTTCCACCTTTTGAAGGTTCTCTGAACTTCTGGGATTTAAATTGATGTCCATCAACTGGAGTACAGTTGCTGCCACTGCTATTTTTGGTTGGTTTGTCGGGTTGAAACTGTCCCCATCTCCCACCCGTTACACCACATGGTGTTTCTAAAGGTTCAACTTGTATATGAGATGCAGTCTTTTTCAATGCTTGTGATTCCTCATCTTTTTCCTAGCAAGGCCCTTGTTCTTTTAATTCGATAATTTATCATTGAGAAATGTGTTTCTCACTATATCCTATAATACTAAGAAAACATTAATACAGTTTATTAACAAAGAAAACAATTTTTGCGCAAAAGCAATGGAATATATATATATATATATATATATATATATATATATATATATATATATATATATATATATATATATATATATATATATATATATATATATATATGTTATATAAAAATGATCAGTGTAACAAAAACCAAAATATCAATCAATATAAATAGAATATCACCATAACGAAAAGAGAATTAGATACCAAAATATTACACTAAATTGAACAAAAGTGAATTTGATCGTTTATATAAGCTATAGAGAAATTTCAAGTAACTAGTTAATCAGAAAAAAACTCGCCAGTATCAACTAAATCTCTAGGTTTAGTTCTAATTACATGCAACCATCCCTTTTGCATCTCATCCTCAACGTAAAAAACTTGTTTTGCTTGAGATGAGAAGACAAAAGGATCATCTGACAAATTTCGACCAGTGTGCATTAACTTTGAAAAGTTTGCACATACACTGTTATCTTTGTTTGCCTTTACCCCTTTATATATGTCTACCCATTCACAACGAAACATCAAAACTCTATGAGCTCCAAAATAATTCAGCTCACAAATTTCTTTAAGCTTTCCATAATATATGTGTCCTCAGCTTCTACCATAATTCCAGAATTTTATGTTTTCATATGTCACTCACGAGCCACTATCTAAAATTTGTACCCATTAATCATATAACCAGTCATTCTAGTACAATATGTACTTAAGCCACCAGCTACTGATTTTCAAAGTTGTCCTTCTTCGGTGCTTGTATCGAACTTTTGTTCCTAAGTCAATAACGTAGTATTACGATTTATCAAGTGGAAACAATTTTAGACCTTCCACAATTATAAAAAGGCGAGGGAAAACCTGGTTTTGAAGCCAATCACCAAACTCATTGATAATCCACTCATTTTCATTACTTTGAGCAATACTTGGATGATTCTCTTTCTTCTTTCGAGTAATAAATTCACTTAAAATAATAAGACAATTAAATCAATGAACAAATGTTTTAAAAATCTGGAAAGATTCAACTTCCAATAGAAATAAGTACTACGAATAAATACCTAAGAACCTCTTTCATCTCATCACAATGAAGCAAAATATAACGATGGGCTTGTTTTAGACTTTTAGTATCTAGGCGTACTTTAACCTTCATCCCAATTGCTCGACCACCGGTGTTATACAAGTAACAACTTGTGTCTGAAGTACTATCATCGTTTCTCTTTAATCTACTAAAGATGGTCTCGATCTCTTCTAAATACCTAGAGCAAAATGTGATGGTCTCCTCGAATATAAACCCTTCCGCAATTGATCCCTCAGGTTGAGCTTTATTGGTTACATATGATTTCAAATGAGCCAGATACCTTTTATAAACATTAAATAAAAGCATTAAAAAAAATTAATATTGAAGTGAAAATTAAAATTAAAAGTTTTAAAAAATTAAAAAAAATCAAATACGGAGTACCTTTCAATCGGGTACATCCATCTATATTGAACTGGCCCACCAAGTTTAGCCTCCTCTACTAAGTGAATTATTAGATGAACCATAATCGTGAAGAAAGTTGGAAGAAATTCCATTTCAATTTGACATAGTGTTGTCGTAACATTTGACTGAAGAGTATCTAACTCACTCGGATCAAGAGTTGGAGAACAGAGATACTTGAAAAAAGAAGATAAGTCTCCAAGAAACTCTATAATGGTGGTGGCCTTGGATGCTCTCATTGCTACAGGAAGGATATCTTGCGTTAGTACATGATTGTCATGGCTTTTTAGATTATATAGCTTTCGTTGTTTCATATTAACACATCTAGAGATGTTAGAGCCATATCCATCAGGAACTCCAATTTTTTGCAACACCCTTAAAAATCTCTCCTTTTCCTCATTAGACATGGAATATGAAGCTCGAGGCATGAATGGATCTTGGCCTGGTTGTTCTTGAAGCCATAAATGCTTCTTTACACCCAATTTTTCAAGGTCTTTTCTAGCATTCTCATCATCTCTACTTTTATCCATATCCAAAAGAGTTCCCAAGATATTGTCACACACGTTTTTTTCAATGTGCATAACATCTAAATTGTGTCTTAGTGGGTTATGCTCCCAATATGGGAGTTCAAAAAATACACTTTTCTTATTCCACAAGTTAGCAACATCATCGTCATCCTCATTAGGGTCATCAATTATGACATTAGTTGACACCCCAGCCTCCCTTGCTCTACTTTTCCCTTTTCGCGGTTTTTTGGACTTTCCATAAATGTAGTGAATCCCTTCTTGTTTCCTCAAAACGTCAGTACCACTTGTAGATTTAGGAGCGGTACCAAACTCAGTGGTGCCATCAAACAAGTTGTCCTCAAAATGATAAGGATGATCATGAGGTAACCATTTTCTATGCCCAACATAACAAATTTTTCCTCCAAATCTACAAGAATTGGTTGAATGAGTGCACCGAGGACAAGCATCATAACCCACGGTACTCCACCCAGATAACATTGAATATGCAGGAAAATCATTGATAGTACTATGTAATGCTACCCTTAGTTTAAAATACTCCTGCTTATAAGCATCAAATGTATCAATACCTTCCCACAACAATTTCAACTCATCAAGTAATGGTTGCAAATAAACGTCAATGTCGATACCAGGGCCAGATTTCCCAGGAATGATACACGACAACAAAAATGAGGATGGCTTCGTGCACAACCATGGTGGTAAGTTATAAGGTATCAAAATGATGGGCCATGTGCTATGTGTGGTATTCATTAGAAGATATGGATTAAAACCATCACTAGCTAAAGCTAACCTCACACTTCGAGGATCAGACGCAAATTCGGGATAGCGAGAATCAAATTGCTTCCATGCTAATCCGTCCGCAGGGTATCACATTTTTCCATCTTTCACACGTTTCTCATGATGCCACCTCATGTCTTCTGAGATTTTAGAAGACATATATATCCTCTTTAGTCTAGGAATGAGAGGGAAATACCTCATTACCTTAGCGGCTTCACCCTTCTTATAAGAGGCGGTCTTATCTTTATCACTAGTGTTGCCTCCATGACAACCAACTGATTTCCATCTTGACGAGTGGCATACATGACATTCTTCATTTTCAGAAAATTCTCCCCGATATAGCATACAATTATTTGGACAAGCATGAATCTTTTCATATCCAAGGCCTAAATTGTCTTTTATCTTCTTACCCTCATAATAGGAGGTCGGGAATACATTTATTTGAGGAAATGCTTGAAGTATTAATTCAATTAACTTATTGAATGACTCATTAGGCCAGTGAAGCATACATTTCATGTGAAACAAGTGCAAAAGAAACGACAATTTTGAAAAAGTTTTGCAGCCACTATAAAGTTCCTCTTTTGCAGCATCAAACAATCTTTTATACTTTACCTCATCCTCAACGTTGTTTGAACTCGGTGTTTGATTATAGGCGTCCTCGGATTCATAATCAAATTCGTTGTTATTGTTCAAATTATCTTCATGATCAGACTCATCAGTAGATCTAACTTCTACATTTACATCAAGCTCATCGAGTTCATCATGTGAGTCAAGATGAAAATCAGCATGAATATCATTCACTAAGCCAGTTTCATAAAGTAAACCTTTCATATCATCACGACCGACAAATGGCCTTTCACTAGTTACCATGCCAAATCCAACTTGTATATCTCGGATAAAATCCTTTAAGTAAGATATGTCCCTCTACTTCAGTAAGTGTTTGCCAATAACGTAGTTTACAACTTTTGCAAGGACATTTTGTTTTTCCTTCTACAAGACTTTTCTTTGCTAACTCAAGAAATTTCAAACACCCATATATGTATCTAGGATGATCATTTGGCAATTCTATCCAACTAGTATCCATGTCTACACAATGAAAATGCAAAAAGAAAATAAGAACATTAATTCAATATTTCTTAAACCACACACAAGCTACACATCAATATTAGTACAATAATACTCCGTACCACACAATGAAAACAAATCTGAAACATGTAACAAGCAATAAGTAACAAATGAGAATCATAAGCAAGAATCAGGCTTATAAACCAATAAATAACTTCATTCAACGGAAAAAACATCAATAAATTCCTAATCGTCCACGAAAAATAACTATAAACATAATCACAATTAGGCGCACACAACTCCATCACTACATCGCCAAACCTAAATGAGCAGTATTAACGAATTCCTACAAGACATACAAAAACTTGGAATGATATGGATATATAATTTAGAGAGAAGTGAGAAAACTAATGATTACAATATTATACATAACAATGAGAGTATAATTTATTCACCCACTTAAAAATTCAAGCGAGTTAAAGCGAGTTAAAACTAATGATTGTGATAATGCTCCAATTCTATACAGACAACGCCCCTGGTTTGAAGATATCTCCTAATGTCGTTCTTATGATGAGCATCGGGTTTATCGCCTTTGTTGCATTGCTTCATGTTGTTGGCAAGCTCTGGTTGGTCCAGAAGAACTGAAGAGGTCATAGCCATGCTAATATGGAGAGGGTCAACTTTTTAAGTTTTAGAACTTTAATAGTTTTTGGTCTGTGTATTTCACTTTTGTACTCCATAGTAGAGTTACTCAGTTATGAAACTCTTTTCTACAAGACTACAACCATGGTTATATATCGACATTTTCATGCACCATTGTAGCTTGAATTGTTGAATTCAAAGGTGTAATCGTGTGATTATCACCTGAGATATGACAGAAGCGGTTCACATATATGAGCCGTGAAAGTGAGCATTAGAATTTAACCTTCTGTCAATCAGAACTACACCCTTCAAGCACTCTCCTTTCCCTCCTTCGAATATCTTCTGTCTCATTATGTGTTTCTGACTAGTTCATTGCCACCCATACCCATAGTAGAAATTCTTAAATTGGAAAACAAAAAATCAATTAGTGAACACAAGTCAGAAGTTTGTACTCCATAAAAGTTAGTTATCAATGTGATATAATATTTGTTCGACAATTGAATTAAGATTCAATTTTGACGAAGTATATAGATTTAGTAATATTTGCCTAGATAAAGCATGGTTATGTATAATACTGCAATCATTAGTTTTAACTCACTTCATATTGAATTGTTAAGTTGATAATATTGCAATATTATCAAATTTAATTACTAAGAAAATCGCATAGACAATTGAATACTTAAGATTGACAAACTGTCATAAATTATCAAAAATTACAATCATAGACAATTGGATACTTAAGATTGAAAAACTTATGAAATAGAACAACACCTGATTGAAGTAGAATTGCCAAGTTTGTCGAGAATTGCAAAGTACGTAGTAGACGCTTCGTGGGTAATCCGGGCTAATTCTGTTCGGTAGGTCTTCCTAGGGTTTTAGTTCTTTAATTTCTTTCAATTTGGGAATTTTAGCTAGGGATTATGTATGTCTACGTATACGCGGTAGTGGGGTTGATTTCCATTTGGGGGTTTTCATTTTTGCGGGATTTCTTAATTTCTGTTTTTTCAATTTTCCTAAAACGTTTCCCAAATTTTGATTTTCAATTTTTTACACTTATTTTTTTGCCTAATTTCCATTTAATTAGCAGTTTTTATTGGGTTAGATATAGAAAAGTAGCATGTGACATTAAAAGGTGTCACAATAAAAAAGAGGGAAAATTTTAAGGTTGACGCTTTCACAGAGCGTCAACGACAAAGCATCATAAAAACAAGGGATTTGTAGTAGTGTACATGCACACTATTTTTTATGAGTTCCAACGGGAGGTAACTAAATCCATTTGTTCTTGTGGTATTAACAATATCACGAAGATTGAGAACGTTTTGCATGCTGACATCGAAGATATTGCTAGGCATAAGATCGTCCAAGTTGTGTACAATATTGAAACAAAAGATGCAACATGTTCATGCAAGTTATTTGAAATGAAAGGGTTGCTTTGTAGACATGTCATTTCGGTTTTGTCTGGACGAGTGGAGACTATTCCTGAGCAGTACATACTACCAAGGTGGACGAAAAATGCTTACCGAAGACCGCTTTATGATGTAAATGGCATCCTAATTCAAGATTTCACCGCCATTATTGATATGAGCAAAGTGGAGATGTCAACAATTTGGTCTGAGTTTTATTCCACCATTGGTGTTCTTACCTCGATGCCTGTCGAGACAATGAAGGAACTGTCGAAGTTGTTGAGGCAATTCAGGGAAAATTTGCTTCCGAAGGGGCAACCTACGAACAAGGAAAAGGAAATCGAGATGTTGTTAGGTTGCAGTTCCTCATCAGAAATTAAAATTTTGCCTCCAAAGCATTCAAAGAATAAGGGGACGGGAAAAAGGCTGCTATCAAACAGAAATCAAAGCATTGTGAATGCTAAAAAGCGAAAAAGGTTATGTGCAAACTGCAAACAAATGGTAAATCATGATAAACAAAACTGTCCAAATCCATTTGTTGAACATGTGGATCACGATGCTGAAGTGGACACAGAAGATGACACAGAAGATGACACAGAAGACAGAGAAGAAGAAGGAGAAGCACAGGAAGAAGAAAGAGCAACATGTATGTATTGGATTTAATGTGTTTGGACTAATTAACATTAATATTGGAGTACTTGAGGTTAAATATAATATATATTTATGTGTGTGTAGGACCCCCTCGGAAATCTTTACGACTCATTCAAAAGGATGGGACTACATGACGTTGAAGTCATTCATACAAGTATACAACATGATAGCATATGATAGTTTGTGTTATAATTTTTGGATAGATGTTGGAGTAACCATCAAAATATGTTGGAGTAACTGAATACTTGGTTTTATCTCTTGGAATACTTGATGTTATAAAAGTTGGAACATTTGGTGTTATGTCTTGAAATACTTGGTGTTATGTTTTGGAATAACTGTTTGTAAGCATTGGAATAACAACGACAACAATAGAATGCTTGGTGTTATCTCTTGGAATACTTCATGTTATCCCTTGGAATACTTGGTATTATGCGTTGGAATAACTGCTTTTAAGCATAAGAATAATTTTGTAAAAAAATGCAGAAATCTTAGTATAATCACTGAAGTTCCTCATAAGTTGCTGCGAATTTTGGGAGAAACGAAACCGAAACTGAAACCAAAACAGAAGCAAACAACACTTGCATCGATATATTCATCTTAATTTTTAAACAAAATCCAGAGTCAAGAATTAGCTCAATACATCCATCAAAGAATGGTCACACGTCGACAGAACTCCTCCATACCAGGCTCTTTGCCATAGTTCACAAAAATATTATATACGACAGCCTAATGTTGTTAAACCTAATTCAGCAGTAAGAATAACTAGTTCTAAGCATTAGAATAACTAGTTCTAAGCATTAGAATAACTACTTCTAAGCATTAGAATAACAACGACATTTCAATCTGCTCACAATTCAATCTACGGCTTCTCCATGTTATCTAATGTTTCCTTTTACTTGAGGATTAGTCCGTGCCGCCACTGGTCTCAATGTTCCAACGTGGTGATCAACACGTATTCTCGTAACAGCCTTGAGGATGTTTTCCTTATCATCACAGAAATCTTTGGCTCTAGTCTTCAAAGCTGTTATTTCCTCTTTCGCATCAGAAAAGATCAAGATTCCAGCCATTTCAATCGACAAGGAAATCATGTTTGCTCTTTTGTCGATATATAATGGAGAATTAACTCCATCGTAGTACAATGTGTGCAACATAAGGAAAATCCAGATTCATTTTTGTTGATTTGCGTAACATTACTCCATTTGAAATTTTTGATGACGATTTCAAACTTGACTATATCATCAGCCCCACGTATCTTGTTGTGTCCGAAGTAGTCGGACAAGCTACCCACCTTTGAAAAAAAAGGAAAGAAAAAAAAAAGTATAATTAATCATTCAATACAATTAACCATTCAAAAAAAAGTATAATCATTCTACCGTGATTCATCCTACATATCAAGCACCTAACTTTTTTTCCTTTTTTTGTGAATACAATATTAAGCACCTAACTTTTTTTTTCTAGAAAGAAATCAAGCACCTAACTTTAAATGTAGCTCTAATCGACTAAAAGAACTGAAAACAAGGTTGTAACAAGAATCCAAACAATAATCTTTGTCAATTAAGCTGTCACCGGCCACAACAGATTTCAACCTTCCAAGTCTGAAGCAAAGCAAAAAAACGATTCCAGAGCTCGAATCACATTTTCTACACTAAGTGAAGTTTTCAAAGCCAGCACAACAAGGTCAACCACAACTAAAAGGCATCACGAAAACAGAAACCACAATTCGATCATCAAACATCAATCCTCCACCTAAAAAGACGCGATTTTGAGGCTCCGTTCGCATATTTGATCTTAAACTAAACGAAGAGATCGCACAAGAAGATCAACCACAAGACGATCAAACGCACAATATTATACAACACCCAAACCTGTGAAAACAAAATGAGATTATGAATCTATACCTGTTTACCAGCGGTTGCGAAGGTTCTAGCAGCATTTTGCAAAGCCTGAAGTCTCTACAACAAAGACAATCGAAATTCCGGTCAAAATAATCACACAGCATTGATTTCAATTTTTCACAAAATCAAAAGCGAATAAAAAGTGCGTTACCGAAGAGGAAATACGTCCAGTGTTGAGTAGTTGCCTCACAAGCGACGCCATTACTTGGCGCTTCCGAAGCTCTTCTTAACTGAAAAACAGGAAAAATCAGATCTAAAGTTGATACAAAAGAATGGATCCTGGTTGAAAGACGAAAATGATGGAAATCGGAAGGGGAAAAGTAGGAGAGAGAAAGTAGAGAAACCTGGAATTATTCAATACAATACAGATGAAATTAGGACGGAACTATGATTATGATGATGATGATGATGATGATGAGAGGATTAGAAGGAATCGCGGTAGAATTACCTGAAGAAATTGAACAGCGATGATGGTGGAGATGAAAGGTTTGTTACTTGAAGAAGACGGAAAGAAGAACACAGTAGAGAGAGAAAGAGACGAAAATTGAAAATGAAGGGAGAGAAAGAGACTCAAGAGTGAGGAATGAGGGTTTTGTTTGGGTTGTGAGATCTAATCTGAGCCATTGATCAAGATTAAGATCAACGGTTCAGATTGTTAGGGTGTTTACACCAAATTGGTGTGTTTACATCAGATCCTATTTCTATATATATATATATATATATATATATATATATATATATATATATATGTATATATATATATACACACACACACACACATATATATATATATATATATATATATATATGTGTGTGTGTATATATATATATGATATATATATATATATGTATATATATATATATATAGAGAGAGAGAGAGAGAGAGAGATGGGATCAGGTGAGTCCACTTATATATATTGAGTCCGTGAGTCCCCATCTTAGCCCTTGATTCAATGTTAGATTAATGGACAAGATTTGATCTCATAATTAAGGAAATAACTATAATATCTATCAAAATATATTTTCTTTCTCTCTCTTCCTTAATTATCTCGGTACAAATTCTCTCTTTCCTATAAAATTTTTAATTGTCTCTTTCTCTCACACAACAAGTTTATTTAAAATTAAGTTTTTTTTCATCTTCAGCAAAAAATTATCCGTTTCCTACTGCTATTGTATGTATGTTACCCTGTTACTGCCATAATCCATAAACTATGTTACTGTAACTCATACGTTGTGTTACTCTAATTCATGAACTGTGTTACTTTAACTCATAAAATCTGTTACATTGCATAGTCTCTTGCAAAAACTGTTACTCTAACTCATACAATGTGTTATTTTAATTCATGAATTGTGTTACTTTAACTCATAAAATCAGTTACGTTGCATAGTAGTCTCTTGCAAAAACAGGAGTTCCAATTAACAAAAAGAACAATGTTTGTTTTTATTAAGATACTCCAAAACAAAAAGTGGTACAATATTCCAACTAAATCAACTCCATTACAATTCCAATGTTTCACACTTGTTACTCATAATGTCCTACTTATAATTCTGCTTCTTCTTCATCCTTCTCGTTTTCTTCGTCTTCTTCTTTTTCATCTTCTTCATCATCATCTCAGAAGCTTTGATTTAATCTCAATGGAGGAAACTCTCACCCACATCCCTACATCATTCATATGGATTAAAGTAACAGATAACAAGAGTTAAAGTAACAGATGAAGTGCATTGAAGTAACAATGAATTAAATTAACAGAGTATGCTTATACACCAGGTATAAAGTAACAGAGGTCAGATATTAAAGTAACAGATAGTATGAATTAAAGTAACAAATAATGTTCATTAAAATAACACCAGATATAAGTTAGTGTAAAAAATTCATATAATGATAAAAAATGATAGTATGATGCAGTATCTTACTCTTTGATATTATTTCCTATTTTGAAGTCATCACGTTCCATAATTATAGGAAGTAGTATTTTTTTTTCTTTTTTTTATATGGCATTACTCTTTGATATTGTTTCCTATTTTGGTGGCAATCACGTCCCATTATTATAGGAAACAATATTTTTTTTTTTTATTATTTTTTTAATATGGCAATTTCCTAAATTCTTAGGACACTACAATGCACTACAATAACAGACGAAAAACACTAAAGTAACAACTGGAGTGTATTAAAGTAACACGACATATAAAGTAACAGATGTTAGACATTAAAGTAACAGATGCTCTACACTAAAGTAACACTAAAGTAACAACTGAAGTGTATTAAAGTAACACGACATATAAAGTAACAGATGGTAGACATTAAAGTAACAGATTTTCTACACTAAAGTAACGCAGTATATGAACTACACTAACTCAATATATTGTAAACGTAAAAACTAATAATTGAGTAGCATCTTAATGACTTCCATGGCGATTCCAGTATAAATTACAAAACATATATACTCCCCGTTTGTGTGTTCTACGATTTGCATATGAATCTATGATGAATAACACGACCATGAAAACAATATCAACATGAAAATTGACGCAAAACATGAACACAAATTGACGCAAATTAATCAAGATAATGAATAAAAATTGACGCAAAACATGAAAGCAATATCGAAACTCACCATTGTTATACTCGATGAATTGCTTATCAACCGTTAATGAAGATGTCACGATCATTGAATCATAGTAACGGAATTTCGAGCACAGATTTGATTGAATGAATGAACGTGATGATCGATGGGAGCAATTTTTTTTTTAAGGTTTTGATGAACCTGTGAATGAACGTGAATGAATGAGGAATGATTGTGATTATGGGAGTTATTGTTTCCTAAAATCATGGGAGTTATTTTAGGATACTAAATCTTCCTTTTTTTTTAAAAATACAAAATATTAGGATGCATCTTGTCCATCCATCCTCATCTCATCCAACGGATGGGATGAGGACTTAGGGATTCAATACTTATGAGGGACTCATAAGAACCTATCTCTCTCTCTCTCTCTCTCTCTATATATATATATATATATATATATATATATTCAATAGTCGATCATGTTTAATTATTACGCCGTATTATTCAAATCGAAAAAATAAATTTCATGCTAGGTTTCGGTAAGCTAAATAATTCACATCTGGAACAAAAAACCTTCAGAACTAATCAGCGAACATTTGAGTGGGGCTCTTGCCAACTGTGCGCCTTCCACAAGTTGAACGATTTGAGAAAGTGTCGTCTCTGATCCAACATGTGTGGCCTTAACCATGCTATAGCCATTATCATTTACAGTACACCCAATGACCTGTTAAAACTTATTCCAACACAGAAAGTCGAAGATGTGATCATTTTCTTTTGTTATCATCTTGGTATCATATATGATTTCAGATCACTAGCTTTTGCAGTGAAAATGTTGATAATTTTGAACAATGTACACTTATATGCAGGGAAACATTGGATGCATACTCCACTGAGTTGAGGAGAGTGCTAGAAATCATGTTGAAAGCTGTAGCTAAATCATTAAACTTAGAAGAGAACACATTCTTTGACCAGTTTGGAGAAGACAACACTTTCTTTGCAAGATTCAACTTTTACCCTCCTGTCAACATGGATTTTAGGCCTCAAATCTACTCCAATACTCTAATTACTATTCTTCTGCAAGACAAAGATGTCGAAGGTCTTCAAGTTCTCAACGATGATCAGTGGTATTAAGTGCCTGTTATTCACCATGCTCTTTTTATCAATGTTGCGGTCAACTTGAGGTAATTTTACCAAACTGTTGACACAAGAAGAATGCAGTGTTTTTGGATGGAGTAATTAATGGTACAAATGTGGTATACATTAAATTAAAACTGTCTCCTCTCATCTCCTATTCTCTCTCATCTCAACAATTGGATCTAGAAAACAACCTCTCCATATCTTAGGTAATCAAAACCACTGTCTCTCATGCCCTCTTCCGGAGTATTAACGGGTTTGGTTACGTCAACAATTTGTAGTTTAATGATGTTGGCAATGTCCATGGATACGCTGGGAGATCATAAGGGTAATTAGTTTTTTTATTGGTCCATAAGTTTGTTTGATTGGTTATCAGTTTTTTGGCTTCGCTTTTTGTGTGTAAGATTGTTTGATTGGGCAGATGAACGATCTTGGGAATGCAAATGGTAAGAGGAGGTCAGTTTATGTATAATTTATGTGGAACTGGAATTTTCAGGTATTTTGTTTGTTTTCTAGACAGTTTGGTCGATTTGTTGCCTTGTTAGTTCAAACAAGTAAAACAAGTGTTTTAGTTAAGTTTTTTATGCTATTGCTTCTCAAGTTTCTATGTCTATGGAGCAACTATTGGAATTTGCATTGACAAGTAAGACAAATTTATCTTATAAAATTGATTTCTTGAACTCATTCCATGATCGATTAATGCAAGGTATTTGACAAAGATCTCCAAATGGGTGTTTGTATAAGATGGATGACGGTCATGAAAAGATAGCCTACATTTTATTGAATTAAAATTATAAGGCAAACTTTGAAATTTTTTTGGAGAAACTATGAAAATGAGTAATTTTAATGTCGTGTCGCACAATGTGTTCAATGAAATGTCGGAATTAGTTTTATGCTCAAAACAGAATCAAAATGTACTCGGTGATTGTAATTTTATGGATTTTGTTGTTGTTTTACTACGGTCGTTGTCTTTTTTTATTGACTCTCTTGAGTTTATGAATATCATTGATTTTTTTCATGTAATTATTCAAAGTCGGGCCTTTTAGGTCTAGGGTTGAATTGAATTTTAGGAATATACAAGCAAAAAACAAAGTAGTTACAAAATCATTGTATAGAGTGGCGAAGGAGAAACGAGTTGCTGGTGAAGGAGGTATATGATATTTTTGGGGATAAAGGAGTTAAATTAGGATGAACCAAACCAATCAAGGATAATATAAACATGCATATGTATGCTTTTATTATCACTATGCTTGCATGTCATGGCGTCTTACTAGTTGTGGACAATTTGTACATATATATATATATATATATATATATATATATTTTATATATATATATGGAGGCTTGAAATCGACTTGCAAATTTGAGTTCTACGTTACCTTAAAAAACCAAAGCTTTGAAGCGTCTTGAACCTACTCATGTTCGATTAAATCATCATTTTCTTTACTTTATGTCTTAACGATTACTTTGTTTTTTATGGATTTTGTTGTTGTTTTACTACGGTCGTTGTTTTTTTTTTATTGACTCTCTTGAGTTTATGAATATCATTGATTTTTCTCATGTAATTATTCAAAGTCGGGCCTTTTAGGTCTAGGGTTGAATTGAATTTTAGGAATATACAAGCAAAAAACAAAGTAGTTACAAAATCATTGTATAGAGTGGCGAAGGAGAAACGAGTTGCTGGTGAAGGAGGTATATGATATTTTTGGGGATAAAGGAGTTAAATTAGGATGGACCAAACCAATCAAGGATAATATAAACATGCATATGTATGCTTTTATTATCACTATGCTTGCATGTCATGGCGTCTTACTAGTTGTGGACAATTTGTACATATATATATATATATATATAGAGGGAGGATCAAGGGAGTTACTAACTCTCCAACTCTCCCTTAGTGTTGATCTCCTCCATCCATTCATCCTAAGATGGATGATGGATGGATGGGGTTCAATTAAAAAAAAAAGACAATAAACTGACACAACAGCAGTGGAGAGAGGAAACATCCCCTCACCCAAATCAATCCCTACATTACTCCCCTCATACACTTCCCAATCCCCTCATTTTCAATTCATTTCTCAATTCAATTTATCTTTCTCTAACAAAACCCCAACAAATAATCACCATTAATAACTCCGACCATACTCCGTCAACTACTCCGTCAACTACTCCGACCATACTGCGTTTTTAACCCAACATACTTCGTCAGTAACTTCGATCATCATACGAAGGTAGGTTCATCTTCATCATCTTCATCTTCATCTTCATCTTCATTTTCGTGCTTCATCTTCATCTTCATCTTCATGCTTCTTTTTATTTTTCATGTCTTTTTTTTGGTACTTATAAAATTATTCATCTTCATTATCTAAAAAAAAAAGAACAACTTCATCTTTAAGATGGAGTTTGAAGATGAAGTTGTTATTTTTTTGTGGGATGAATGAAGCTTGAAGATGAAGATGAAGATGAAGTCATTTAGTGCGTAATGTTTTTGCAGAATTGCAAAGTCACACTCATTATGCTGTACAGTCACACTCATTATGCTGTACAGTCACACTCATTATGTTGTAGAATCACGCAGATGTACACTCATTGTAGTCACATATTCAGTTGTATAGTCATACTCATTATTCTGTATAGTCACACTCGCTATGTTGTAGAATCACGCAGCTGTAGAATACCTTGGGATTAAGGTATCATTCGTTGAATCATCTTCATCTTCATGCTTGTTTTACTTTTCATACCTTTTTTTTGTATTTATAAAATTATTCATCTTCATTATCCAAAAAAAATGAAGATTAAATATGGATTAAAATGAAGGTTGAATATGAATGAATGAAGATTGAATATTTAATTAATGTTATAATTTAGTTGTATAGTCACAGAGATTATGTTGTATAGTAACACAGTTGAAGTTGTATAGTCATACTCGTTATGTTGTAGGATCACAGTCATTATGTTGTAGGATCACACCGTTTATGTTGTACAGTCACACAGTTAAAGTTGTATAGTCACACTCATTATGTTGTACAATCACGCAGCTGTACACTCATTGTAGTCACATATTCAGTTGTATGTGTGATTTAGATTGATTGTGTATTTTGTTGCAGCGAAATAATTGGTGGAAAGAGGAATGTTGGTAAAAAGGGCGGTGGGAAGAAGAAGGTCATGGAAGATACAGCGATCGATCACGTAATTGGACAATGTATTGTTGCGAAGATTAAAATGAAGGTTGAATATTTAATGAATGTTTAGATAATTTGTTCTGAATCGTATGTATAATCATCTTTCTAATTATGAATGTGACTTTGCAAATGATGATTGAAGAATAATTGACTATATGGCTTTTATTTTCCATTTTACGGTTTCAGTTTTGTAGTCACACACTTTAGGTTGTACAGTCACACTCATTATATTGTATAGTCACACTCATTATATTGTAGAATCACACAAATTCTTGCAGTGATTAGTGTAGGATCACATCGTTTATGTTGTACAGTCACACAGTTAAAGTTGTATAGTCACACTCATTATGTTGTACAATCACGCAGCTGTACACTCATTGTAGTCACATATTCAGTTGTATGTGTGATTTAGATTGATTGTGTATTTTGTTGCAGCGAAATAATTGGTGGAAAGAGGAATGTTGGTAAAAAGGACGGTGGGAAGAAGAAGGTGAAGAGGAAGATGAAGATGAGAGAGTATCAAGTGGTAAGGAGTGATCATGACTAGTAGTAAGAAGTGAGAATTTGATTGAGGGAAGGGTTGCTTTTTGCTTTTCTCCTTTTCTCTCTCCACTGCTGCTGTGTCAGTTACTGACATTTACTCTTTTTTTTTTTTAAACATCATTCATCTAAGCCATCCATCCAACCCAAGATCAATGGCCAACAACACAACTTCCCAACTTTCCACTTTTTACCAAACTCCCTTGATCCCTTTTCTATATATATATATAAGATTTGTGCTTTGTGTGCAACAATGGAATTAGTCATCTATGTTTTTGCTTGCTCATATTGAATGCAAGTAATGCAAACTTTATAGGTTGTCAATGTGCATATTAAAGAATTGGAGAAACAAATGGGCAAATGATCAAGATGCACACTTACTACTGCGTTATATTATCCTTGGCAATAGCATAATTCGTGAATTGTTGAAAGCAAACAGGACTTCCTTGAGAAAAGTTGGACACATGAAGAGGATATTAGTTGGGCTCTATTTAGACACATGAAGAGGACATTACTATGTTGTTTGTTATGGAGTATTTTTGTTAGGATGTACGGAGTATCATTTTTTTTCATGAAATGAAAGCTTACTTAAAAAAATCAATAAATATGAAGTACCGTGATTGATATTGTTGTGTTTGTGAATAAAAGAGTGAAATTATTTGCTCTTTGTATATATTTTCACATTATTTATGGTAGTTATTAATAGTGATTACTTTAAATTTATGTTGCTAATTATAAATGCATTTATGATACAAATTATTGGGTTCAGTTCATATATTTGGACATTTTTTCTACTTTATAACTACGTACTAGAACTGTAGAACGTACCCGTGAAATTCATGGGTTTAAACCTATTAATCAAATTTGAGAAGCCAAATCTTTAAATCATTTGAAACATCAAACATTAGTAAGTTACTATTTTTGTAGGGATTTTCTACCTGATATCCCTAAACTTTTTACTTGTTTATATGTTATCCCTACCTTTTCTATGTCTATACACGGTACCCTTGAAGTTTACTATTAATTTAACTGGCACCCCTAAAGTTTTTTTAAAGTTTTTTTCCATCAAGTTTTGTTGTCAGATTATGATTTTAACTTAGGATTAATACTTCAATATCATTTAACTTAGATAATTAACAACTAATTGAGCTTAAATTAAGTGTTATCATTTGATTTGATAATCGTCAAAAATATAATCAGTTTAGATTCAAAGTATAACTGCAAACACATACAAAATTGTTAGTTTAAATTCAATTATCGGTTATGCATGTTAAACGACGTTTAACTTTAATCTCGAACATAAAAATGTAATTTGTTGTCAAATCTTGACGAGAAAAAAAATTTAGGGGTACCAATGAAGATAATAATAAAGTTTAGGGGTACCAAATAAATTTTATCGTAAAGTACAATGGTAACATGTATACATGTAAAAATGGTAGGGGTACCAGGTAGAAAAGTAAAAAGTTCAGGGGTACCACGCAGAAAATCTTTTTTTATATTATATATAATATTTGGATATAAATCATTTGAATTATTTTTTATAACATTCATCATTTGACTCAAGCAAATTCCCTGTTCGGTTTACTCGACGATAGTTGCCCGTTTCTGTATGCTTCGCCATGACGATTAACAAAAATCAAGTTCAATCATTATCGCACGTTGGTCTTTATCTCCCCAAACACGCGTTTAAACATGGTCAATTATACGTTGCTTTATCGATGGTCACCAACAAGAGTGGATTGAAAATTCCTATTTTTGATAGCAATAATCGCGCTTCTGACACTACTAATAAGTATCAATGAATTTTTCAATATTTGTAATCATATTTGTATATTCGCGTAAATATTGTCTTTTGTCATTTCTTACTATAATTTTATATTTTCATGTACATGTCATTCTCAATAAACTAGATCTGTAACTTTTTTGAATTACTTATTTCCCAGACCGACGATTTTGGATCGAATTGATCTAAATTTTTGCTATTTAGTCATTGTCTTCATCACGATGTGTTTGCTGCCACCGTGAAATTTGCACGGGTTATAAACTAGTGGTAGGTTAAATTAATAGTAAATCGTGGTTAGTTTAGATTTTGTTTAATTAGTAATTAAACAGAGGACAATTCGGTCATTTACTGTCATATTTGCCGACAACGTTAAGTAAATCGCCGACGACGATGAGTAGACCCCTTTATTTAAAGGCTACTCTCCTTTTTCTCGTCATATTTGTAACCATGGGCGGACTTACGTACAAGAATGGTGTAGCACTTGCTACACCAAAATTTTTGAGAATATAGAATTTTAGTAAGTATATGTAATTTTGTTATTATCTTTTGATTTACGTGATTTCTGTAGATTTAATGTATCGTATTTCAGAGTAAAAAAATATCTGACTGTATGCGTAACTAAGAGAATATTGTAAATATAATAATCAAGACCAGAGATAACGATGACTATATTTTTATATTGAGTAGTATATTTATGTATTACTTATAAGGTTAACTCAATATATTTTTGTACTAGGCTTAATGTATTTTTGTACTGCGATTAATATATTTTTGTATTATATTTTTTAAATTACAAAATACGGAGTAACAAACTTTACAAATGCTCGATAAAAAGAGAAAATAATAATTAAAAATTTCCTTATTTGTTTAATACAAATTTGCTACATCATACCAAAAATTCTGGATCCGTCCCTGTTTGTACCTAATTTAACTGTACATCGGTTGTAACTTGATAAGTGTGGTTTGCACATTTAGCAAGGGATTCTTGTTGTCCCTTATTTAAATATTCATATGAATTTTAATATTTGAGGATGGTAGTTATAACATATTACAACCCAATATTTACTTAAAATTGGGTTTATATGAACTAAGAAGTGCTAATATGAAATACAAGGTACTCCGTAGTTATATATTGTTTGACTAGACGTCCTCGTTTTATTTACTAAAACGGGTGGTTATAACACACCGGAGTTTCATTAAATTGACTAAACAAGTTTAAGTTGCATGTCAACCAAAAATATTAATTCATACCTATAGGCTTGCCGGCATGACTCCAGAAGTTTGAGGACTCCCCTCCTTTTCTCGCTTGTCTTTGTCATCAGAACGATGAACGGTGTATCCTGATATTTATTTTTATGACTTTAAAATTAACATAAACAAAAAATTTACTGATTTCAATTAACATTACTAGCGATATTTTTCTAGTTCTTCGTACCTCCTTGAAAATCTCTAGGGGCCCACCTTGGCGGTGCTCATGGTGGGTTATAATTAACTTCATTGTCTGTTTATTGTTGTCGTCCTCGTTAATAGGATTGTTGTTGTTGGCGGCTACATTGTTGTTGGCGGCGGCATTGTTGTTGTTATCGTTGTTGTTGTCGTTTTCGTCGTTGTTGTCATTCTTGTTATAGTCGTAGTTGTAGTAGTAGTCTGCCATTATCTGTATAACAAGCAGAAAAGTTGAGTAGACTTTTTATAACAAAAAAAACAAATATCATGACCAACCAGAACCCAACATTCATCAACTATTTCGTAGGAAGTACAAAATAAATGAAGTTAATTACAGACAATCAATTTGACTTTATATATATATATATATATATATATATATATATATATATATATATTTGTCAAATCACAAAAAATAAAATTCAACTAATTAAGCACCCAAAAATTTATCTTGCAACAGTTTTCACATCAAAAAAATTCAACTAATTAAGCACCCAAAAATTTATCTTGCAAAAAATTTATCTAGACAGGGTATACGTCCTGGTGAATGATAATTATCTTGTAGAATTAGAATTAGAATTTAGAGTTTAAAAAAGTTTCTGTAAAAATTCAATTGAAAAGATGATCAAAATCTGTCCTTACCTTTGAAAGATCAACGACTTTACTTTATCTAATTTCTTACCCGTATCCGAAGAGTCTGGTTCCTTCCCGGGTCCAATCCTAGATAATTTTTTCAACGATACATTTAAATAATTGTCACAATTTTTTGAAAAAATTTAATTGTGACAAATGACCTTAATTAACCATCTACATTAATTTTGCCCTACATCGTTTCCAATCATGGATCCGCCCATTATAGGATACATACTTGTACTTAATTTTAGCATGATTTCACAGTTCCGTCCTCCACGCTTCAACTACGATGCTGAAAAAAAGGGCAAGGAGGGAGGCTCCTCGAACTCGTGGAGTCACTGTGGTAGGTCCAAGAACTGAGCATGTGGTAGGACCATTATGAGCATATGGTGTATCATCATCATTATTATTATTATTAATTTGTATGAGATTTTATTAAGTGTTTTATTAATGTTGAATATTAGGTTCATTGATTTTATTACTGTAATTTGTTTGAGTATGGTATGTGTATGGATGTTATGTTTGCTATGTTATCTTAAATTTTTATCAAGTATTTGATTAATCTTATTCATAGTGTAGAACAATCGCACCGGTAATAATTCTACGAAGAAATGAACAACCTAATATGAAAATAGGTCCTCTTAAGCTTGATTAAGATGGTTTCAAACGAGAATATGTCAGTAGCTAATATGAGAGTAAGTCTTACCTGAATTATAATTTGATTAAAAACTACTAAAATTGTCACTTAAAGTGGTCAAATGATAACTAACCAGTAAAAAAGTAGTAACATAATAAAAAAAAGTAATAAAAATTACCATGGCCATAGCCATAGGCACCAAATGATGACTAACAATAAGAAAATGAACCGCAGCTAAGATGATTACTTTTACTAAAAAAAATTCATTAAATAAAGGGTAAATTTATATCTAAGTACCTTACATAACTTCATTCTCAAGTTGTATACCTCAAATAAAAAAATTCAAAACTTATACCTACATATTCCGTTAGTTTTCTTACGGAATTTAGGTTAAGGTATGAAATTACTTTTCCGTATGAGATAGGTAAGAAAAGGAGGTATATAAGTTTGTAAAAAAAATATGAGCTATAAAGTTTGAAAAAAATAATTATTTGAATTATAAAATATCAATTAACCCTTAAATAAATTATCACCGGATGGTCAACTAAGAAACTAGTGATGTTGATCTAACATGTTTTGTATGTGTTTATGACGGAGAATTATGCTAGATTCGATGATGAAACGTGCGGATTTAGAGTGGAAATCGTCTAATTGGTTTTATCCAAGAAATTGTGCTTTATTGAAGAAAAGACGGTTTTTAGAGCTCTAATTCCTTTATGTGTGATCTGGGCTCGAGATGGAGAGTACGAAGAACAAGCCCAACAAACCGTGTGAAAAGTCAAAGCGCAGCTCGGAATTGAAGACAGAACTACTTCGGGTTCCGTGTCAACTTAATTATTATTTCTTATTATATTATTGACAGGCTAAAGTCGTATGCCTCAAATTACTAATTTATAATCACTTATAACCAACAAACTAAAACAATAGTATAATGGAAATAAGGGTCGAACCCACAAGGAATTGGTTTAACTATAACTGCGTACTAATATAGAATGATAAATAACTAATTAATTAAACAATAAGAAAGAGGGTTTTGAATAATTATCTAACAACTAAATCTAATAATGATGAAAACTTTGACTAAATCAAATGATAAAAAAGGTCTCGGGTCAAGTACAAATCCACAACTTAATCACAATTGATCATCGAAATCCGGTTCAAATTATTATTCTTGATTACTTTATCGTGAATCCTAGATTCCAATTCTCCTTACGAATAACTAATTAAAACGTATCCCGTTCTTAATTAGATCTAACTGTTAAACAACCTAAACAATCCAGTTCTAGATTTAATTCAACAGCAGCATTAATACATAGAGAATTCAATAAAGAGATAAATAAACACATACAATCCAATTGTGTTATAAATCTATGATAATTGCTCCTAAGTCTTAATATCAACGAATCCCGTTCAATAATTAAGTCTTAGATGTTACTCAGGTCAAATTAATCAACAAATCTTGTTCAATTAACAAGACTAACAATAGAACGATGAAATAGAAAACTAGTTGATCACTCTAGAAATCAATAACAACATTCATGTAATTAAACTGAGCAATTAATCAATAATCAAGAATAAAGATAAGAACTTTCAAACTCACAACTGATAATTAAGCGTTTCAATGTCTTGAAGCGAGATGAGAAATTAGTTACACATAATTTTCTTGAGAACTCTAGGTTGAACGTACAACTTGATAGATGGAATAATAATCATATCTATGTTATGAAATCATATTAGGTGAATGTCCATTGGGCTTTTGACCCATATGTAAACTCCCTTATCATTACTGATGTACTATATATATCCCTCTCAATGACATGAATAAGACAACTCTCTCACATATTTTCTCGCTCTATTTTCTCTCTACTTTTTCATTCTCTCTCGTTTTATAACACGTTATCAGCACGAGGCTCTAATTACTGAGCAGAGAACAACTGAGGGGAGTTCATTTTTTTTCTCAATCCTTATATCTTTTAAACAAGGAATTCATCTTTTTTTTTTCCAATCTTTGCATCTCTTAGGCAAGGAATTCGTTAATATTTCTCTCAATTCTTGCATCTCTCAAGCAAGGAGTTCGTTATTTTTTTCAATCATTGCATCTATCAAAGCAAGAAGTTCGTTGTGTTTTTCTCAATTCTTGCATCTTTATAGCAAAGAAATCGTTATTATTTTTCTCAATCCTTGTATCACTACATTAAGGGGTTAATTCATATATTTTGAAGATATACATACAATTTATTATCTCCTTATGACTATAAGGAGATCATTATATATACGGAGTATTTTCAATTCATCTTCATCTTTGTATTTTTATGACAAAGAATTATACTATATATTAATATAGTCGTTTTAACAATTGAGACATACATTAAAGCATAATAGTTAAGTTAATTATTACAATTCTAATATTTTGTTTGTCTCTTTTTGTCAATATATTTTAAACGAAAAATTTGACAACTTTATTTTATTTCAACAATATGATTTAGATGTTAATTTGGATGATTATCGAAATACATATTTTCTAACGTCATAGATTTTGATATCATAAATATTTAATTTCTATAATAGTATATTCTCTACCTTATTATAGCTATGTAGTTATGGTAGTAAAACTTTCGTAATTACGGTAACAATCTTTCTACTTTGCTACATATTATATTTTGTGAAATAGTGATACGGTATTACAAATACGTAACGACATGATATACTTACTATTAGCAATTTAGAATGTTAAAAAAAATTCATAATCATGTTCATTTTTTTTAAGTTATATTTGTCACACATAACTTGCATTTCATTGTAAGTTGTTTAGCGATGATTTAATGTGAGATTGCCTTCTATCAATTTAATGCAAGACAATCTCCTATCAAATTAAGGCTAGAAATTTTTTTTGTCATTACAATGTGAGTAAGTCTCCTATCACATTAATGAGAGACGGTATTTTATCAGTATAATGAGAGATTATTTCTGTAAATTTACGATCTTCGATCGGTATAAGTTCAGTTAAGTCTCCCATGAGTTTAATGTGAGACTAATTTATTTATAGAGTAATCTTACTTATAATTATTCTCCAATTCTTTACTCGATCTGGAAGTCTAAAATATCTTACTCCGTAACTCTTAAATATTCATCATTTGAGAAATTACTCAAACAGAATATATCGTTATATTTCCCAAAAGGATATTAATATATGACTGATCTTGCAAATTTACATAAGACACTAGAAGTGTTCTATATGGCGAGATGAATATAAAATTTGTGTCATATTGAGTAAGTTTAGCATTCAATAGTTTGGCATGCAATTGCAAATTCTACATATTGAGACCAGTTAACTTCGCATATGCGTTATTGCAATTAATTGCGAACAAATATCAACAGTTGACATGAAGTGATTAAGCATATATGATCAACAAGTGCTTAAAAGTATGAGTTTAAGAATTGTGAATTAAAATTGACTATAAATGATGATATTTGGAGATCCAATTGCACATTACTCGAGGTTGAATAAACATATTTTAAGTTCAATTCTACGAATTGATCGATATTGTTTAAAGTGGCTTGGAGACCACACATCAAATACGAGTAATTTGTGCTATTAGAATTCACAATTTGATCATTATCATGTGAATAAATTGATCTCTTAAATTTGGCATTTAGAATCAGCCATTAAAAGTCAATTATTTTATGAATCACGTACTCCCTGAAATATATCATAATCTTGCAAAAATACCCATCAATGAAATCTTATTTGCACGTGATATGATAAATCGCATTCTAAGGTGATTAAGTAAATGATTGCAATCTATTTCGAATATTTTTTTTACCACCTTAGGGGGAGAAAGTGAGTGACAAGTTGGTAAAACAAAAGAAGTTTTATCATATCAAATTACGCGTATTTATCGTGTACAGTAATATATAAGTAGAATGACGATTCTACGAAATTACATCGATATGAAATGGCTACACATTTGTTCGCAATATCAAGTGGCCTATTGAATAAGGATTTTATAAATCCGTATGACCATCGACATATTTATTGGTATCAATGAGCTCATAATCCTGAAATTCATCAAATTTATTGATGATATTGAAAAGTATACAATACATTTTGCATATCGAGTCATCATGCTGATATATAGAAACTAAGTATATCATTTCATATTAGTTTTCTTATCACATCGTTGCATCATTTCATACTCATATAGTTTAAATTTAGTCACATATTATATTCGTACAAATTATTGATAATCTGACTATACTTTGAAATGTTGAAGTGATATTTGGATGAAGACGCAACAATCAAAGACTATCTTCATATTATTCGTATAATTATTTGAAGATCAATGATAAATTTCTTATTATCGAAGACATCTATGGAGTTTCTCAAGCATGTTGATTGTTATTTCAAAGATCGAGATTCATCGTCATATCATGGATAATATTGTTATTTTCGAGTGATGTAACTATCAGGGGGAATATGAACGCTCTGTACTCTTTTTCCTTATCCATGGTTTTGTCCCAGTGGGTTTTCCATGGAAACGTTTTGATGAGGCAGCATCATATGCGTGTTTGAGGAATAATATACTCTATTTTAAATTAGTTTTTTTCCCACGGGGTTTTTTTCGAGTGAGGTTTTTTATGATACATATTATTCTGTAATGTACATTCAAGGGGGAGTGTTATGAAATCATATTAGGTGAATGTCCATTGGGCTTTTGACCCATATGTAAACTCTCTTATCATTACTGATGTACTATATGTATCCCTCTCAATGACATGAATAAGACAACTCTCTCACATATTTTCTCGCTCTATTTTCTCTCTACTTTTTCATTCTCTCTCGTTTTATAACAATCTAAACTAATAATAATCTATACTAATAGTGATCTCATAAAATAATTACGGTAAGTCTATTACTTACCAAACTCTCATAATAAAATAAAATAAAATAAAAATACTAGTAAATAATAAGCTGAGACGGAATCCAACACGATTCAGCATCCGTCTTCAGTTCTCGAGCTTTTTCTTCTGGTTCCTCGTTTTGGGCCCACCTTGTCTTGTTTACTCTTTTCATTCACGACCCGAACCGAGAATCCTCAAATAGGCTTATAACAATGACATCATAAATATTTCACCAACAGGACATAAACACACCGATTTAGTCAACCCAATTACATTTAAATCGTCATTATAACCATGACTAAATACGACCCATCAAATATCCCCACGCTTGAACCTTTACTCGACCTCGAGTAAAACTCGAAGAACACAATAAAAACATCACTAGTCCAAACGCGCGGGACAAATATTATACTCACGGCCCTCGCTCGCCTTCCTTCAAACTCCCTCAATCTATGAGAAAAAAAATGCACGAGCAACTCCACAAAAAAATTGGATATCAAACCAATTGCTCAAGTGTATCAAGACAACACAACATCAAACTATTATCATCGGCTCACTTCATCAAAACAAAGGACATTAGCAATTAAAGAGAAGCCAATACCAACATCTAACGCCCCTTATTTCTCCAATCCTAAAACGGATCACATGTGCTACAAATGTCACCAATGGTAAGATATGTATACCACAATACTCCACAACCCACACATGTGATCAATCCTAAACGCCTTTAATAGTTCAACACACCAAATAAACATCACCAATTGCATAAAATATAGTGCTATGACTACACCGCACCGCGATTCTTCTCACCTTTGCCAACTATCCTACCCGACCGACCTTCTATGTCACCCTTCTTATGACACCACACCAAGAACTGGAGAAAGTAATTGTGAGTTTTTTCCTAAATCCCTCATTTTGCCTAGAGCGTCCGCTCTTGCGGATTTTCACTCTAGCTTTTCATATTTTTTTCAACTCACACTACTCTCGTGGCACGCAACTCGATTTTTCTTTTTACCCGGAGCGCCCTTTCGAGTTTTCGCTCCGTCCTCGGCCACTTTCCCATTCTTGCCTAGGCGCCCTTTCGGGTTTTCACCTAGCCGGGTTTATTATTTTCTTTTTTCATTCAATTTTTTTTTTTTTTTTTCTTTTTCTTTGATCATTTTTCCTTCAAAAATTAACACTCAAAGACGATTACATCAACGAGACAAATAGATTTCCCTTCCCCACGCTTATTCCGAGCATTGTCCTCAATGCGAGATTAAGGACACAAATATAAACAAAGAAAAACATGGAAGGGGTCTTGACCATCGAAATATCTTGTCCCAGCCATGAGATTGCACGACCTGCACGACCTTTCCCAATACATATTTCACTAGTAATATCCAAGTCTCCGTCTCACAAATTTGCACTAGTTCAGTTTGCATCAAAACAACAACACGGCCAAAGTCAATAGTAGACTAAAAACCGACACCCATACTTACAGTAACAACATCAACCCAGACCCATTCTGAATCGACGAAATCAGTCAACACAACCCACACTAAATCGAACACTAACCCGACATTGACTTGGCACGCAACAACTAGCGCAACCTACCCTCACTAACTGCCATTAACACGCAGACCCAACAAAAGCTACACTACCAAACTCGGCCACAAGAATACAGGTCCAACGACAGAACCAACACTAAATCGACCAAAATCGGTGTCAACTTCAAGTCAAAGCAACTAGATAGGGCAGAAGATGCGTACCCGATACCAATTCGTCCAAATAATGCTCCATGAGTGAAGATCAACCCAACATCAACAATATCAAAGGTCTGCCAACACCAAATCGTGAAAGTTGCACGAAAAAAATGGATACCGACGTCGACACCAGCTCACGCCCCTCCTCTAAAAAGCTTTAAAAAAATGTCAAATTGAAACATCCCCAAATTCTAGGGTTTTCAGGCAACTCGAAAGTGAGTTGTGACAATCGACGGACCTGGACGACTGAACGGAGTCCGACGCCGACACAGGCGGACGGCAGCGACACCCCACGCAGACCGGACGACGCCTGACGGACTTGGAACTGGGACCGGAAACGGACGACCGGCGACTCGGACAACGCCACCGGTGGCACGATAGGCCGGCAGAACGAACTGGATTGAGATTAGAGAGAAAGAAAGTTTGAATTGAGGGGATGTAGAGTTGTGGAATTTTGATTTGAGAATGAGTAGTGGAGGGGTAGATTTTGAGGTAGACTAAAAGGGAAATGAATGGTGGATGAATTGATTAGAGATTAGGTTAATGAATTTGAGAAATTAGAAGAGAAGGAAAGGGGATTCAGGAGAGGAAGAAGAAGAAATCCTGTTTGTTCGGTGTTTTTGTATTTTTTTGATTTTTTTTTTTAGAAAAATAAGAAATCAGACCTGTGCAGTGGAGGGAGTGCGCGACTCGCCTAGGGTCCGCGCGACTCGCGCGGATGTCTGAAAATTCGCTCCTTTTTCTTTAATTTTCTTTGATTTCGAGGGGTTTCCATGCTAGTCGCCCAAGACCCATGCTAGTCGCCACATCTCCGGAAAAATCGACGCTTTCTCCTATTAAAACATCGAAAGTTAGTAATAAAAACTAAGTTTAAGAAAAACAACGAAATTAATACTACGACCTATGACCCGTAAAGTAAAATTTTACAATAAAAATCTACAAAGCGGGTTGCCTCTCGGAAGCGCTTTTGTTTAAAGTCGTTCGCTCGACTGAGACGGAGGTTAGGTAGAAAATGTCATGTCCGAGAGCTTGCTTCTCCCGACACCCGACTCATTACTCCTTTCACGAGTCGGCTTAAGCCTTATACCGACTACATCGTTTACTTTTCCATTTTGAAATTGTAAGATCGTTGGACGCTTGCTTGAGCTCTTTCGAACCATCCATTGATCGAACCATGACCTCGCTTTACCTTTGTTCAACTCCACGTCCTTACGCGACTCCCAAAGAATGACACACTTGGGTCCCTTAGAAGGAGATTCCTGCAAAACTTTTGACAAAAAAGCATTACTAGAAGAGGTAGACGAGATCGGTTTTGGAATCGATTTCACCACTTCTTCTTGTGAGTTAGGAGATAAATGGTTAAAAACATCAACACGACACAAGGTATTGTCTTTCGGGGAGTGAGGACTAGGCTTATTTATGTCGAATTTAACGACTCTACCCTCAAATTCCATGCTAAGTGAACCATTAGGGACATCGATTTTTGTTCCCGTGGTCTTTAAGAAAGGTCGTCCTAAAATGATAGGAGTTGCACTATAATCATGTTCCATGTCTAAGACGTAAAAATCGGCCGGGAAGACCAATTTATCAACTTTAACTAGGACATTCTCGACAACCCCCTTTAGGATAGACACTCGATCGATCCGCTAGTTGCACTACTTTCCCGGTTCCCTTCATTGGACCGAGTCTAAGAGATTCGTAGATAGAAAGAGGGATGACATTAATAGAAGCTCCCAAATCTAACATAGACTTTTCAAACAACTGCTGCACATATTACCCTTCTTCTTCCTACTCACAAACTTTTTACCTTTCCCTTCATTTGGATCTCTCTTCCTTTTCTTTTTACTAGGCCTCCCTGGCATCTTTCGAAATGGTGGAGGGGTAGGCTGGGGATAATTGGTTTTCTCCCATTCTCTAGCTCCAGGCAAAGGGTGTATAACAGGGGAATAAGTTTTGAGATAGATGTCTTTTGTGTAAGCTTCATAAACAAAAGATTCGGGGTCCAACCTCTTCTTCATAATACATGCAAATGCATGTGCACATGGTATGCCTGTCAAGTTCCACTTATTACAATTACATGTCCTTTGCTCTAAATTCACAACAAACATTTGTTCCCTGTGGTTTACTTCAAACACCATCAAATCTGATTGAATGTAAAAACACTCCTTGCTCTCTTTGGCAACCATTTGGACTTTAAACTCATACTTCTCTCCGCCCTCTCCTTTTGACCACATTCTTTTCATTGTATATCTCCTAATCCACTCCATCATAGTCAAAATAGGTTTATCCCTGCAACGCCTCAACACATTGTTAAAACTTTCACAACAATTGTTAAGAAGTATACCTGACTTTGTCTTAGTACTAAATGCATGTCTTGACCAATGTTTTGTTGGGATTGTAGCTAAATAACCATGTGCCTCTTTTGATATCGACTCCAGGGCCTTCATAGCCATATTAAACTCCTCACTTGTATAAGCTCTAGATGCTCTCCAAAATAGTTGCTTGTACTCCTCCCCACTAAATGTTTTACTGAAATTTGCCCAAATATGTCTAGCACAAAACCTTAACTCGGCATTGGGACAAATAGTAGAGAATGCCTCTAGAAGACCCTGCCAAACAAATAAGCGGGAAGTTTACCCCTTTACATCACCCAAGGACATTTACACCTATGCTTGCAATAAACAGTGATCCTTTTTGTACCATTGTGAGAGAAATAATATTCATACCCATTTTCTATTGCATGATATCTCAAAGCCTTCCTAAAAACCTTGTGATTAGGAAACTTGAGTCCTAAACATAAGTCTATAGGCTTTCTAAAATCAACTTGTTGGTTTAAAGTGGGGTACTCATTTCTGCTCAAATCTTCTTCATCGGATCCACGGTCCCTTCCTAACTCTTCTTCATCTGTCCAAATATCATCTTCATTTTCAAGATCAAACTCATGATTTTCATCACCTCCAAGTTGATACAAACTCCCTAAATTTGTCTCCACGGTATCTAAAATTTGAGAATCCACAAATTGCACAAATAGGTCATCATCTTTGTCATCTAATTTAGTCTCACTAATTTCTACATTATCCTCATCTTCAGAACTGTATGACTGATATGTGTTGGGCTCATGAGAGGACTTAAGATGTTTAGAGGGCTCATCTGAGTTGGGTTCAAACATAGGCTGCAAAGTACTAGATGAAGTGGGTAGTAAAGTAAGTTGTGAATGAACACTTGTTGTAAATGGTGCAGAAGCTTGGACCACATATAAGCTAAGCATATTATTTTCCTCTTTAGCCTCCATCAATGCATCTATATCTCTATCACTTGTAATTTTTATTCTTCCAGCAAATAAACTTAAACCATGCCTTTTGAACCACAACTCATGTGTTTCATCATAATGTAACTCTTTCCTCAGGATATCAACTAGATTGAAATAACAAATCTCATTCACCCCCAATTTCAAATGAACACAACCGGATACATACTCAGTTTCACACATCTTGTTAGTAACAAAAGTTCCCCCATGATAAATCTTAAGATTAGCCTTATAGTAGTGCCTTCAATTACAAAAAAAAAATCAAGTTACATGGACTACAAAAAACGGATATTGAAGGACAATCATTAAATTGTTCATATGATTAAATTAAGAAAAAGAATATTCAAAGAAATCATATTTTTTTACGTATAACACCAAACTACTATATCCCTAATTATCAACTATCAAAAATTGTACCTACTGTTTTTCACAAGTGATTATAATCAAATTACAATATTGATTACAACGTAGTACTAGATTTTAGGCAAGGAAAGTTACTGTTTGAATTTCTTATTGATTAAAGGGTTCGATTTTGAGATACCCATAATCAAATAGTCCATTAATCACTAATCAAAGAGTTCATAATAAAAAAATCATACCCAGATGAAGTACTCATTGATGAGTTCGAATTTCCAGTTGATTGAAGGTTTGATTTTGGGTAATTTTGGGGTTTGAATTTAGGATTGAAATTTGATTTAGGGTTTATATTTTGAGAGATAAAAATAAAACTTTAGGGTAACAAGAAAGGGTTTTTGGGTGAAAAAAATCAGCACGTGTGAACAAGAATTTTGATTGAGAAAAGTTAACTTGTAAGTATTAATTAAACAAGTAAACAAATGTATAAGGGAGTATTTGACAAAATAAAATTTAAAAGGAAGTAATTTGCTAAAGAATATTTGTTAAAGAGAGTTTTTGACAACTTTTTCAATAAAATAATAATACTAGTAAATAATAAGCTGAGACGGAATCCAACACGATTCAACATCCGTCTTCAGTTCTCAAGCTTTTTCTTCCGGTTCCTCGTTTTGGGCCCACCTTGTCTTGTTTTCTCTTTTCATTCACGACCCGAACCGAGAATCCTCAAATAGGCTTATAACAATGACATCATAAATACTTCACCAACGGGACATAAACACACTGATTTAGTCAACCCAATTACATTTAAATTGTCATTATAACCATGACTAAATACGGCCCATCAATTATTATTAGAGTTAGGAAATTACAAGACTTTTCTATTATTACTATTTTTAGACTATATATTATTAGTATTAGGAATATCATATTCATTATTCATCATACTAATTCACGTTACATTGACAATAAGAGAAGAGGAGAAAAAACTCTAATCATGTGTAACTAATCTTCCTTCTCGGATCAAAGATTTGAAGCTTTCTAGTTAATTGATTGTGAGACTTTCTTAATCCTTATTTAATTACTTGAGTATTGTTTATTCCTAGTGCTAATTTTATGATTGTTGTTTGTTTAATCTTTTTGGCCAATTGATTATTTCAATCTTCAATCTTCAATCTATTGCAATTCTTTGTGTTTGAATCCATAATTGTTCAATTCACTAGATAAAGTTGCAACCTTTACACCTGATTATTTGTATGCGTTTCATCGTAATTGGGTAAAAGGAGGAATAAACATATAATTCGAACCAATAACCGCGTGTGTGTGGACATGACATAGGTCCACCCCGACGCGGCCACGCGCGGGTTTGGGGAGGCGAATGAATCTCCATATGAGATGGTCAAATTGAAATTTAAATCGAAGTAGGAGTCGCCACCGAATTTTGTGGTTATTCGGAACCATTCGAGCCCACTCTATGTCGTAGTGGGCCGTATACAAAATATGGCCCATTTCCGATGTGAGAGTTTATTGGGCTCGTCCCTTAGCATTTGATACCGATACCGACATTATCGGATATCGCGTATTGAATGACTCTCGTTGCCAATGGATTCGGACATCCGGAAACCATGGTTCTGAGTAAGGGGTGATGGTACGTGTTGGGAAGTTCACTAAGAACACCCAACCCCGCCCGCACTTCGCGGCCTTTACTAAGATATCGTTCGTTTTTTATGTACACGCGTTAGTTTGACGGTTGAATGATATGCAAACATTATTTTTCCTAAGCATGTGAGAGAAAAATAAATGGGTTGCTAAGTCGTTTAATGCATGTTAAACTAATAACGTCAAAGTTATTTTAGCATGTGAAGTTCGTTTTAGTCTAATAAAACGATAAAAAAACAAAATATAAATTGCTGCAAACACGAGAAAACGAGTTAGTAACGTTGGAATAAATTGAATAAAGATGTAAATAAATAATATCCATGATTTTGGAAAATATTTAATGACACGTGATGGATGAACACGTGTTGACCAAGGTCGAAAAAGCATTTATCGAAATATGTCGCGAAAGTCGTTTTTTATGTAAGACTCGAAAAGAATAAAAAAGAAAAGCGAGGAAACGAAAAAAAAGGATCCGGCGGACCCGGCCACCGCGCGAGTCGCCTGACAGGCGCGCGACTCGCGTGGCGGTCTGTTCGGTTTTTTTTTTTATTTGTCGAAAACCGTTAATTTTTATAAATCGCGTGCAAATATGGATTAATTTATACCCGATTCGTATTTTCGATATTCGTCGTACTCGATATTCGATTATGAAATCCATATCGAATAGTCAGAATGATTTTAGAAAAGGTTTTGAAAAAAGTTTGTTTTGAACGAAAAGTAAAAAAAGAATTTTGAACGAAAAATATGTTAATTCTCTCCGCGTATAAAATTGTCGAATTTTGTTTAAAAAAGGATGTAACGATTTTATTAGCATCAACGAGAATTAATTAATGTTGTTCTTGTTAGATACGATATTCGATTAGAGAATCGATATCGTATTTTAAGAACGTTATAAAAAAATAGTTTTTGTAGTATCGATTATTAGAAATAAAAAAATATGCGATGAACGACCTATATTAAAAAGACGGACTAATGACACGACCAAAGAAAAAAAAACGAAAAAAGACAAGAGAAAGGAAGAGAAGAAGAGAAGAATCGGGTTTGATTTACACCCTCAACCTACATGCTTTGTTTTCTCGGGATAAGGCTCGTCGGAAAGTGGCTTAGACTTGGGAGCGTCGAGATGATGTGGTATGAGTTAAGGTGTTATTTTTGGACGTGTGGTTGGACGGGTTTCGGCCGGTTGGAGGGTCGGTTTCGTCGGGTTGGATTCGTCGGGAGTTGCTCAGTATAACGAGGTGGTATGTGAGAATAATTTGTGAGAATTTCCGTGTGTCACGATTTTTGTGTCGTGTTGTCCCCTTTTGTGTTGAACGGAGGGTCCTATTTATAGGCGAAGAGGTTTAGGAGAGGTGTCTTGCTTGGACAACAAGAAACACCGGTTTGGATAGGAAACGTAAGAGGTTGAAAGGAACGAGAACTCGCTTTCTTGGTGAAGAAGGCAAGGAACTCGGCTGTTTTTGGCTGCTTTTGGCCGAGTGTTTGACACTCGGTCGGTAATTGCTTTAGTTTTTCGGATAGAATTCCACTTGAGATCAAATTCTACCTTTAACGGAATTGTTTAATATTTTCGAAGCTGATTTTTTGTGGTGTTTGAGACCGAATCAGCCACGTGAGGTGTCACGGCTGACTCGTGTGTCTCGAGATTATTTTTGACCGGGTTTTGACTCGGTCGCTGAAAGACGGTTTTACCCCTGGTGTCGGAATCGACCCAAATTAGTCTCATTTGACCCGAAACGACCCACTGGGCCTGGATTTGAGGTTGGTTTTATAAGATTTGTACTCCGTAATAGGTCTAAACCAAATGTCCATGATTACGAGCCCATATCCGAGTCCATCAAAGCATGTTTGCGTCCGATCATCATCGGGTGTTTGGCGGGAACTACTATAGACACCTGGCGGTCAAAATGTGGGTGTCTACAGAGCCCCCACTTTGACTGAGGCTTGGACAAGGCGAAAGTCAGAGTAGCTACCAGGACAACCGAGGATTAAGACCTGGCAGACTTCCGATCGGGTCGTTTAGAGTCCATTAGACTTGCGTGAAGGGCTCGCCAGCCATAAGATAGAAATCATACCTGGATAGATGTCAACAATGTCGCGGGGACTTTTCCTAAAAAGTCTTGGGTGTGACTGTTTACAGACACATCCCATCTTGGAATAGCGCGGGGACTTCTCCTAAAAAGTCTTGGGTGTGTCTGCTTACAGACACATCCCATCTTGGAATTGCGTGGGAGCTTGCCTTGGAAGCTCTGGGTGTATCTGCTTACAGATATATCCCGATTCCTTAATAGAAATGTTGCATGATCCTTCCACTGGGGAGTCTTTGAGAATTCTTCGGGGAGTCTTGGGGTACCTGTCCGTTGATACATAACAAATTGCATGTAACATTTAGGCGAAACACTGACTCATGCTGGGGGAAAAAATGATTTTTGATTGATTTTTTGGAAAGAAAATGATTTTTTTTTGGAAACTAGAATGCTTGGGATGACTTGATTCCTAATCTGATTCTACCACGGACTCCTAAAGTCTCTGGTTAGGCCTGTATGCCTAGATGAAGTGTGATAAAAATTCTTATTCCCGTGGTGACTAGGAAAGGGATTTTCTCAAATGGCTAAGTTTTGCGAATTTTAAAATGAGAATTTGAAGAGAGAGATATACCGACCGACTCGACTCTGGACGCGACAAGACGAGTTGACAGACACGACTGGACTCTCTAAGGGTTGGACCGTGACTCAGTAGGGGATGGGCCACCTAATACGACAAGACTCTTAAGTTGCGCTATTCTGTAGCCTAGGCGAGTGGCAACACGGTCGAATCCTCGGAATGGGACTGTTTCCGTACGACAGGGCTTTGTGGTAGCAATGCCGTAGACTGGTGTTCTTTTGGATATTCTTTTGATTTAGGGGTTGATGGTAAGGATTTGTCGTGGAATCCCAACCGTCAAATAAAACCGGCTAATCCTAACTTGGGTAGCTAGGGCAAGTCGGGTCGAATCCACGGGGACGGTAAGAGGCGTCTAGACCAAGTTCGCCCAAGTACTTGACTAGGTCAACGAGCTAAACTAAACTATAGAATGATAGAAGGGGAGAAAGCTAGACTATGACTAGGAAGAACAACAAGGAAAACGGGCTAGGATTAGGTCGGGGTCAAAGGGGTAACGAAATGGTCAAGGGAGAGCTAGAATGAAGGAGGTAGTAGGGTAATCTAGGTCGGTCCGGGCGGTCGCAACTTAAACCGACCTAGAGGTTCCTCATGGAACCCATTTTGGTGACACACATGACAAACGGGGTTCTAGCTCGCTATGGCCTAGATCAAATCCGCGCGGTCGCAACTTAGACCGACCTAGGGGTCGTCCTCACCGGGCTCTCGCAACTTAATGAGGGAACCGAACCCATAACAACTAACACCCACAAGGGAAAGGCAAGAAAAACAAGCAATCTAACTTACTTAGTCATTCAAGCAATTCATCAAACATGTCATATGCATCAACCAAGAGGAAACCCAAAATCTTCCACCCACATCTCCAACAAACCCTTAATCACCCAATTAACACCCTAATCACCCTACTAACCCTAGCAAGAACACTACTCTAACATATTCAAACTAATTTTAACATAAACAAGAGGAATCAAAACAAGAAACAAAACCTTCATGAACAAACTAGTGAAAACAATGAACAACAATCAAAGATGCAAACTTGGATGAATTAAACAAGATAAAGAGTAAAAAGGAAGAAGATTATACCATACTAGTGAAGGAGAAAGATTGAAACTTGCATTAATGAAGAAAACCCAAAACAAACATCCAAGGTTGTCAAGCTTGGTGAAGATCTTGAAGAATTCCCTTAATACAAGTACTAAACTAAGATTAACCACTAATTACCGACTAATCTACACTAATCTAATCTAATCTAACCTAAAGTAGTCTAGGGTTTAAGGAGAGGTGAAGAACATAAGCATAAGATGGTGTCTTAATACAAGAGGGGAAGTATTTATAGGGTTACAAATGGAAGGGAGAAGAAAGAAATTGAAACACGGGTGAAGCTGGGTGGTCCCGACCGGGACGGGCCATCCCGACCGGGACGAACCCACCATCCCGACCGGGACGGGTTGGTCCCGACCGGGACGGACCAGCAGTAGCATCCTCTAATACGCACTTCATCCCCGACGGGATGAGGTGCATACCCGTCGGGGATGGGTCTTGTAGGCCTCCAATATGACCCTTTTGGCTCCTCCTTGCTTCGTGTGAACTTCTCATCGATTCTCGGGACTCGGGATCGGGTCTCGGGACTCGGGATTGAGTCCCAAGGTCTCGGGGTCGATTTCGAAACATCGAGTCATCGTTCCTTTATCTCGTTGGCTCCAAAATGTGTATGTATCGAGTCGGAATCGCTCCAACTCTTCCAAATCGGTCTCGGAAACCTGAAACGAACTAAAGGAAGCATAAGTAGCCCATAAATCGCTCCCAAGGAGCGATTCCACAAGGAAAATGGGACCAAAACACTACGAAATAGGCACTACAAACCACACTTATCAACTCCCCCACACTTAACCCTTACTCGCCCTCGAGTAAGCACATACTAACTACTATACTAGCCGAATGAGTATTAGCGCACCCTACGCCCTTTCAACTCACGCGAGTGCACTTAGAGAAAAAGTGCACTCCGCAAGGCAAGTCGGGTCTTGCGACAAAACTGTGGATGCAACCGGACACAAAACACATAAACAAACAAACACACAAACAAACACACAAAAGGTTGCACCCAAAAGAAAAGAAATACCGCTTCCCTCAAACAAGCGGTGAAAGAAGCACCGGTTTAGGACTCAAGGTAAGTGACAACGTTCCCAAGCTAGCAATAAAAACCAAGATGGACTAAACCCTAATAGTATGACGACAAAGCAACAAAAACGTTGGTAACTTACCTCGGTTCCTCCTAACCTTCTAAGAACGTACTACGGGACGATCGGCGGGATGGAAAGTGATGATCCACGGTGTTAGTCGACACTGTAGGTAAGTGAGACCCCGCCCCCTTTAGCGTGAGCCAAGAGGGTCGTCCCATGTCCAAAACCGCCTAACTAGTCCAAGTAAAAAGTGGAAATATGCAAAATGAGGGAAGACCGACTAATGCCGCTATCATCCTTCCTCGGGACTCGGTCCTTTGGTAGGCTCTTCACGGCAAAAGTCGGAAAAAGGCTTATTTTGAGAGGTAGGTGTTATTTTTATGAATCGAGTTTTCTTTTGGCATTTTCTCTTTTCTTTTGCAATTTTGCTTTGTATTTGCCATGCCATTCTTTTTCTTCTTTTCTATTTTCTTTTTTTTTTTTGCTTTTGTGCCTTTTCTTTTTCTTCATTCTTTTCTTTCTTTCATTTTCTTTTCTTTTTCTTTTCTTTGCCCTTTCTTGGCAAGATTTGGCTTTTTGGCATTTCTTTGTATGACAAGAAAGAGAGGAATCAACAATTTACAAGTTATTGTATGAATATGTGTAGGAGGTAGGGTAATGGGAGAGTCGGGGAGCGTCCTTCCCTTCAAACCCACAAAAAGTGGAGAACTTGGACTAATTAAACAATCCCAAACACGGTCACCTAAGGGACGAGACTCGGTAACCAAGGCCTTTTCACACCATGGGTGGTCATAATGGTCAAAATGCAAATCCCGTAGTAAATCCCTAGTAAGCTAGGTGGACTCAAGGTAAAGGACCAACGAATTCATTGATTTAGGGTCATTCTACTAGATTAAAGTCCAAGACTCGATTTATACTACTAAGAAGAGAAAGTAAACACTCACACACTAGCCTCTAAACCGGGTTTTCGAAAAACATTTACACACAAGACACACAACAAAACACAAAACAAAGACTCAACGAAAACAAAAGAAAACAAGAAGCAAAAGAAACAAAACAAGAACAACACAAAACAAACACATACATAACACAAACACCACCCCTATCATCAAACAAGTCTCCAAATCCACCACAATATTTACAAAGCCCCTCCCGAGCACACTTCATCACCAAACTCCTCCAAACTCCGCAAGAGGTAAAGAAGAAAAAGGGATAAAGATGATACCGGAAGTCTTGAAAGCTCTCCAAAGCTAATGGCGATTAGGCAACCTATAAAGAAAAGAGGGGGGCAAAACACACAACAAAACAAATATACGACACAATGACACAAAAGGAAAACACACAAAAGGAAAATCTTTTTGATTTTTGTGAAAAAATTTCAAATTTTTAGGGTTTTTTAAAGATTTTTTTGGAAAAACTACGAAAATAAAACTAACTATGCTAGAATATCGCTCCCCCACACTTAAGTCGAGCCATGTCCTCATGCTCGACCGTAGTGCATGGAGCACAAAAGAAAAGAAACTACGAAAATAAAGCTAAAAATCAAAAATAAGGGTGAAGAAAATGGTAGAAGGTGTCCGGCCGGGGTGTAGTCAAGTCACCATGGGCCGAGACAAGAAAAAGATATGGAAGGGGGAAGAAAATAAAAAGAAGGAAATAAAAGGAAATGGGAGGGGAGGACTAGGTGTAATCAAGTCACCTAGCCCGGATTCCGCCTAAATCCGACTAAATCCGACAAAAAGGGGTGAAAAACTTGTAAAATTTGGATTTTGAAAATGACACTCGATGTAGTCACATCATCGAGAGTCGGGAGCAACCAAGACTAAGGCCTCGAAGGCCACCATGACAAAGGGGAAGGAGATAAACAAGGGGAAAACAAGCAATAAAAACGGAAAAGAGAGGATAGTTGCCTTACCGACCGGTTAGCAACTCACTCGCTCCATCGTCTTAATGATCAATATAGGTGCTTGCTTGTCTTCATCATTGTCATCCTTCTTCAAGCTTATAAAAACCACATGGCTAAGGTAGTAATGGTGTGAGGGGGTTGGATTTGATGTGAATATCGGTCTAAAGTGAGGAGGAAATGAGGTTACGGTATGTAAATGAGGTACATGGGTGGTATGATATGAGAAAGGAGGGTAGGGAGGTCGGGTGGGGGTATACAATGGTTGGGTGGGCTTAAATGTCGAAGAAGAAGCACCAAAAAGGAGTTGGGGATCATCCCGGTCGGGATGGGTGGTCCCGGTCGGGTTGACATACCCGTCCCGGTCGGGAAGCCTCCTTCCCGATCGGGATGACACTCCAGTGGACTCGATTTTTGGCACCCTCATCCCGATCGGGACGGCCACATCCCGGTCGGGACGACACACCCTTCCCGGTCGGGAAGGGTCTTCATGACTCCCAAAAACCCAAAAACCGACTTCCTTACTCACAATCCAAGCTCTATCATTAACCACTCCTTACTAGGAGTCACCTTCACTTCACCTATCACAATAAACTCAAAGTACACATCAAATTCACTCCCTCACATCGCTCATCAAAATACCAAATCAATTACAAGGATATCACAAAACTAGCAAAAGTCAAGAGAAAAATCACACAAATACAAGCACAAGTACTCTAAAGAAGAGAGGAGGGGAATATACAACATGACGGTTCTTTAGGAACTCCGTCAAACCGAGGATGGTGGACTCTTCTTCAACCGTAGCCCTCAAGGGCATGGAGGATCAAGTCGAACGCGCTACCGACATCATAGTGGAGGCCCAAGAAGCGCTCGAGCTTTGCCAACCTCCACGGCCTCCAAGGTAGAGGCAAGAAGTAGGAATCAAAAGACCCATCGTCATCATTCATGTCATCTCCGGGGTCTATCCATCCTATGAGCTTCACCGGCCTCTTCCTCCCTAGGCATCGCCTCCATTCACAAGCAAGCTTCATCTCCAAGAAACAAGGCACAAAAAGTGGTTTTGGCCTCATCTCCTCAATGCACACCCCCACACTTTCCTCAAGTCGTGGTTCCCCATCTTCATCATTAGGCCCCACATCATCTTGGAGAAGAGGATCGAAACTTCTACCGGCGGTTTCAATCTCTTCCAAGTCATCTTTCGGTGTACTAGCAAGGGGCTCTTGATGCTTGTCCAAATTATCGCACAAGGGCAACTCGAGGCTAACAATCTCACCCAACAACTCCACAAACTCCACCAAACCATCCAACTCACTATCCTCCTCCAATTCCTCACCAATGTTGCCTTCACTAAGGGTCATATCCTCATCCGTCTCTTTTTGGGTAGACGATTGAGGTTCTTCAAAGCAAATCTCTCTATCAAAGGGAACTACATCGGCGGCTTCGTGATTAGGTTGCTCATCTCTCTCAAGTGGGCACCCTCCATCTAAATGTGATGCCCGGGATAAAGACATTACGGTTTGAACCGCTAATGCATTTAAATGAGCATTCCTCGCCTCGTTTCCCCTTCGAATTTGGGCCAATAATTCATCTTGTTGTTTTCGCAATTGAATGGCCGATTCTTGAAGGCTCCTTTGCATTTGAAGAAGCGATTGAAACTCCTCCATGTCGGGCAATCGGTGATCATTGGGGTCTTGATAATCTCCATGATAATCTTGATACTCTTGATGATAATCTTGATAATCTTGATTAAACATGGTATCTTGATGATGCCCAAGGGGTGGGGCATCATATTGTTGGTAGCAAGGTTGGGGTGGTTGGTAGTATTGTGGGTCATGGGGTTCATATTGTGGTTGGGGTGGAGGGTAATATGGTGGGTTTTGGGGGTATTGGCTTCCATAAGGTGAATCTTGATTGAACATGGTGGGTTCACATTGATAACTCGAGTAATAGTCACCATGATCGTAGGATTGGTAATCGTTCACTTGTTGGTAGCCATTTTCATAACCTTGAGGTTCATACCCACTTTGATTACCCCAAGAAGCTTGATTATGGTAGGGGGACGTCATGTCATACCCTTGGTTCATGGAAGAAGAGGAGTAGCTCATATCGGCTCCCGAGTGTGTGGAGTTTAGATCAAACCCCATGCTTGCTCGAAAATCGTAGTCCATACCCGGTTGGAAACCACTCATCCTAGCAACCGTCCGTTAAAGCGGCTCTTAATCGCAAGAAGAAGATAGTCACCACCTCTAAGCATAAACTGTAGACTAGGAACAAACGTGAGAAGTCTAGTGCTTTTTGGGCACTAGACAAGAGAGAAATAAACCACACACACAAGAAGCAAGGTAACCATAAAGAAAAAGAAAAACACAACACAAAGACAAAGTCAAGTAACTAGGAAAACAAAGTCTAAACTAGCACCGTCCCCGGCAACGGCGCCAATTTGATGGTAAGGATTTGTCGTGGAATCCCAACCGTCAAATAAAACCGGCTAATCCTAACTTGGGTAGCTAGGGCAAGTCGGGTCGAATCCACGGGGACGGTAAGAGGCGTCTAGACCAAGTTCGCCCAAGTACTTGACTAGGTCAACGAGCTAAACTAAACTATAGAATGATAGAAGGGGAGAAAGCTAGACTATGACTAGGAAGAACAACAAGGAAAACGGGCTAGGATTAGGTCGGGGTCAAAGGGGTAACGAAATGGTCAAGGGAGAGCTAGAATGAAGGAGGTAGTAGGGTAATCTAGGTCGGTCCGGGCGGTCGCAACTTAAACCGACCTAGAGGTTCCTCATGGAACCCATTTTGGTGACACACATGACAAACGGGGTTCTAGCTCGCTATGGCCTAGATCAAATCCGCGCGGTCGCAACTTAGACCGACCTAGGGGTCGTCCTCACCGGGCTCTCGCAACTTAATAAGGGAACCGAACCCATAACAACTAACACCCACAAGGGAAAGGCAAGAAAAACAAGCAATCTAACTTACTTAGTCATTCAAGCAATTCATCAAACATGTCATATGCATCAACCAAGAGGAAACCCAAAATCTTCCACCCACATCTCCAACAAACCCTTAATCACCCAATTAACACCCTAATCACCCTACTAACCCTAGCAAGAACACTACTCTAACATATTCAAACTAATTTTAACATAAACAAGAGGAATCAAAACAAGAAACAAAACCTTCATGAACAAACTAGTGAAAACAATGAACAACAATCAAAGATGCAAACTTGGATGAATTAAACAAGATAAAGAGTAAAAAGGAAGAAGATTATACCATACTAGTGAAGGAGAAAGATTGAAACTTGCATTAATGAAGAAAACCCAAAACAAACATCCAAGGTTGTCAAGCTTGGTGAAGATCTTGAAGAATTCCCTTAATACAAGTACTAAACTAAGATTAACCACTAATTACCGACTAATCTACACTAATCTAATCTAATCTAACCTAAAGTAGTCTAGGGTTTAAGGAGAGGTGAAGAACATAAGCATAAGATGGTGTCTTAATACAAGAGGGGAAGTATTTATAGGGTTACAAATGGAAGGGAGAAGAAAGAAATTGAAACACGGGTGAAGCTGGGTGGTCCCGACCGGGACGGGCCATCCCGACCGGGACGGACCCACCATCCCGACCGGGACGGGTTGGTCCCGACCGGGACGGACCAGCAGTAGCATCCTCTAATACGCACTTCATCCCCGACGGGATGAGGTGCATACCCGTCGGGGATGGGTCTTGTAGGCCTCCAATATGACCCTTTTGGCTCCTCCTTGCTTCGTGTGAACTTCTCATCGATTCTCGGGACTCGGGATCGGGTCTCGGGACTCGGGATTGAGTCCCAAGGTCTCGGGGTCGATTCCGAAGCATCGAGTCATCGTTCCTTTATCTCGTTGGCTCCAAAATGTGTATGTATCGAGTCGGAATCGCTCCAACTCTTTCAAATCGGTCTCGGAAACCTGAAACGAACTAAAGGAAGCATAAGTAGCCCATAAATCGCTCCCAAGGAGCGATTCCACAAGGAAAATGGGACCAAAACACTACGAAATAGGCACTACAAACCACACTTATCAGGGGTACATTCCCAAAGTGGGTATTACTCCGAGTCCTGACAGATTCTTGTCTTCGGCTGAGCCGAGTACTAGGACACACTACAGAAAGGAGGCTAGATCTTTTGAATTTGTCTGAATTTTGTGAGTGGATGGAGGTTTCCTGCCTAAGAGAAGCCCCCAGGACGACAAAGCTAGCTGTTGAGAACATGATGGTGTCGTGACCGGAATGATGGTGCTTTTTGAATGTGTGTCAATGTGGGTGGTTGTGCCCTTGTTGAAAGGCTGCCTACGTATTCATGTGTAGTGAAATCAAACCATGTCGTAGTTCAGTGAATTGAAGGATATGTTATGGTGCCTAGTATATTAGGGCTTTGTGTGTAACTAGCCATAGCAATGGTGTAGGCTAGGTGCATTCCCAATGATGTCTTGATCAAAGGGCTAGAATAGTTAGGATGCTGATCCTGTGACTGTGAGCGTTCTCCGGAGTAGCCCCCAGAGGTGGTGTGAACTATTTGGGCATGTTCTATGCCGACTGCAAGTTGAATTCCCGTGTTTGGGGATGGTAACTGGCTTACATGTTTTTGGAAATGTGGTGCTAGGTAGTAAGTGGCTTTGATGTTTTGACATCTGGAGCTCGATTTTGTGGAGCTAAGGCTTCGAGAGTAAGGTATTGTAATGTGGTAGGAAATGGGGAAGCCGAGTAAAAATGACTCGAACTTCAATTGGGCAGGTTTGATAATGCGGGATCTGGTTTCCATGTCTGGCCCTAATGGTTAGGGTATCCTATGGAGCTTGAATCCTCAAAATTCTGGGCTGTCTCTAGCCTAGGTCTCGAGAAGGTCTTGAGGGTTGTAATGTGGGAAGGCTAAATGTGGTGCTAGCTGACTAGCTTGTTTCTCCCCTATTTGATAGTATGGGTATTGTAATTTTTGAATTGACCGTTTCACAGTCATGGATTTTTTAATTCTTTGGGTTGACCTCTTAGCCCCGGTCATGAGATTCTTCATTTGAGTTGACCGTGTCTGGTCGAGGGATGTTGATAATTCTTTTTTGATCATGGCCAGCTTTTTTGTTTTGGCCTTTTGCTTTTTTCCTCTTGGACTTTTGATTTTTTTGTCCAGCTTTTTTTTTGTCGGTCAGACTAACACCTAAGGTAGGGACTGGCTAGTCTTATAGGATGGGTGTTTATTGTGGGAAGTGGGCTTGCCTCCCGTCTTGAACCCAAACTAGAAGACTACCCAGATTTGTCATAGGATTCGATATGCTCCTGCTACGGGTAGTTATGTGGCTTTCTATACCAGACATAGAATAGGTAAAAGAAAAACACGGGCTCGGTTTCCTGCAGTCATTATAGATGTGCCTATAATAGTCACGTGCGTGTGCTCACAGTGTATGATGGTGTTCATCATGTTCTCGGAAACACATAAGGAAAGTATGTATGAGAACTAGAAAAGCTGATTTTATTGAATTTTGAAAAAAGAGGACAGAATACAACTGACTTTGACTCTGACTTTGATTTGGAAATGAGGATGTAGGGTATCCTACACTCGAACTCAGACTTAGACTCGAATCAAATCTGGACTCGGACGCTCAGTTGGTTGTTTTTTTTGGTAAGGTCTTTGATTGGAGAGAAAGACGGGTGCCACGACTCGCCTAAACTCGGCTTTGCGCAAGTGCAAGAGAGGGAGTCAAACTAGACACGGCCCGGGGTGACGGGTCGACAAAGACTCTTGGACCGGGATACTCGAACGTTGATCTAGACGAGGTAACGACTGCGAATTGGACTCGAGCTGCATAAGGGTGAATTCGAAAATGGGGGCGACCGTATTTGACCGTATCACGTGCTCGGACCAACCGTGGTGACCTAACCCTAGGTGACTCGAGTATTCGTAGCATAGGTACGACACGAAGAAGGCATCATAAGGAGGCCGGTGCAGGATGAACGTAGGGTACCCCTTAAGGTGACCGTGGTTGACTGCTCGGGTAGAGGACAGCCCCCGAGTGAGACTAAAGACTTTGATAGGACTCAAATGGTGCGACATCTAAGTGACTCGAAAGTGGGGTACATGAGCCAAAACGTGTAAGACCTGATCCTTAGAGCAAACACGGTTGATCGCCCCGCTAAAGGGTAGCCCCCGAGTGGGACTGAAGACCGATTCCTAGACGGGTGACTCGTGGATGGTGGACTCTCCCCGGGTTTTGGCAAAGTGGGCCTAGTCCCGTTCGAAGAAAGATCCGTGTGTGAAATCCCCAGACTTTGGACTGGATTGTGTAAATGGGGTTCCCTTTGTAGGAGTTTGTCCTACGTAGGTGGACCGTGCCTTGACAAATAAGGCGGACTTGGGATGGGGTAGAAACTCGTGATGTAAGATCGACGGAGTTTCGACGCTATAGATTCTAACAACTTATGACAACACCCGACACTGCTAAATACGGGAAGTCCTAAGAAGAAGAAAGTTTTGAAAAGGGAATTTGGATTTGAAAACCGAGCAAGGTCGGATTGGAAGGCCCGTTTTTTTTGAAAAATCGTTAAAAAGGTTACCGGGCCGAGATTTTGAATTTTTTTGGAAAGTTTGGACAGCATACTGGCTAAAAATAGGCTATTTTGAGTCAAAATCATAAGTCCTAAATTTGGTAGCTTTCCGAGTTTTGAAAAATAGATGGGTTTGAAAAGATGCAAGTTTTTGAAAATGACGATTTTTGAAAAGATGATAAACGGATCATGTAGCACGTAGTCACGGAAACAGTATAATGACACCATGTATGCTCCTAATCTAAGTCTCGGTCGGTCGAATAGGGTCTATACCAACGACGATAGCTTTCTCGCAAATCAGGATGGTCTTCCTAAGCCGAGTTGGTCTTAGAACCTGCCGTAAAACCCATGCGAGTTCCGCCATCAAAGTCTTTAGTTCATCCATTTAGGAATGCACCGTGGTATAGTGGGACGTCGGTCACAAGTAACCGGCCCGGGAAAGAATTGGGTTATGCATGAACCATTGAACTAAAACGTGTACATTACTAATCGAACGATTTCTTTTCGAGTCTCACCCTGAGGATGCCGATGGTAAGTGACACATCAGTTGATCCCCAGCGGAGTCGCCTTGTGGACATGACATAGGTCCACCCCGACGCGGCCACGCGCGGGTTTGGGGAGGCGAATGAATCTCCATATGAGATGGTCAAATTGAAATTTAAATCGAAGTAGGAGTCGCCACCGAATTTTGTGGTTATTCGGAACCATTCGAGCCCACTCTATGTCGTAGTGGGCCGTATACAAAATACGGCCATTTCCGATGTGAGAGTTTATTGGGCTCGTCCCTTAGCATTTGATACCGATACCGACATTATATGATATCGCGTATTGAATGACTCTCGTTGCCAATGGATTCGGAAATCCGGAAACCATGGTTCTGAGTAAGGGGTGAGGGTACGTGTTGGGAAGTTCACTAAGAACACCCAACCCCGCCCGCACTTCGCGGCCTTTACTAAGATATCGTTCATTTTTTATGTACACGCGTTAGTTTGACGGTTGAATGATATGCAAACATTATTTTTCCTAAGCATGTGAGAGAAAAATAAATGGGTTGCTAAGTCGTTTAATGCATTTAAACTAATAACGTCAAAGTTATTTTAGCATGTGAATTTCGTTTTAGTCTAATAAAACGATAAAAAAAAACAAAATATAAATTGCTACAAACACGAGAAAACGAGTTAGTAACGTTGGAATAAATTGAATAAAGATGTAAATAAATAATATCCATGATTTTGGAAAAGATTTAATGACACGTGATGGATGAACACGTGTTGACCAAGGTCGAAAAAGCATTTATCGAAATATGTCGCGAAAGTCGTTTTTTATGTAAGACTCGAAAAGAATAAAAAAGAAAAGCAAGGAAACGAAAAAAAAGGATCCAGCGGACCCGGCCACCGCGCGAGTCGCCTGATAGGCGCGCGACTCGCGTGGCGGTCTGTTCGGGTTTTTTTTTATTTGTCGAAAACCGTTAATTTTTATAAATCGCGTGCAAATATGAATTAATTTATACCCGATTCGTATTTTCGATATTCGTCGTACTCGATATTCGATTATGAAATCGATATCGAATAGTCGGAATGATTTTAGAAAAGGTTTTGAAAAAAGTTTGGTTTGAACGAAAAGTAAAAAAAGAATTTTGAACGAAAAAGATGTTAATTCTCTCCGCGTATAAAATTGTCGAATTTTGTTTAAAAAAGGATGTAACGATTTTATTAGCATCAACGAGAATTAATTAATTTTGTTCTTGTTAGATACGATATTCGATTAGAAAATCGATATCGTATTTTAAGAACGTTATAAAAAATAGTTTTTGTAGTATCGATTATTAGAAATAAAAAAATATGCGATGAACGACCCATATTAAAAAGACGGACTAATGACACGACCAAAGAAAAAAAACGAAAAAAGACAAGAGAAAGGAAGAGAAGAAGAGAAGAATCGGGTTTGATTTACACCCTCAACCTACATGCTTTGTTTTCTCGAGATAAGGCTCGTCGGAAAGTGGCTTAGACTTGGGAGCGTCTAGATGATGCAGGATGAGTTAAGGTGTTATTTTTGGACGTGTGGTTGGACGGGTTTCGGCCGGTTGGAGGGTCGGTTTCGTCGGGTTGGATTCGCCGGGAATTGCTCAGTATAACGAGGTGGTATGTGAGAATAATTTGTGAGAATTTCCGTGTGTCACGATTTTTGTGTCGTGTTGTCCCCTTTTGTGTTGAACGGAGGGTCCTATTTATAGGCGAAGAGGTTTAGGAGAGGTGTCTTGCTTGGACAACAAGAAACACCGGTTTGGATAGGAAACGTAAGAGGTTGAAAGGAACGAGAACTCGCTTTCTTGGTGAAGAAGGCAAGGAACTCGGCTGTTTTTGGCTGCTTTTGGTCGAGTGTTTGACACTCGGTCGGTAATTGCTTTAGTTTTTCGGATAGAATTCCACTTGAGATCAAATTCTACCTTTAACGGAATTGTTTAATATTTTCGAAGCTGATTTTTTGTGGTGTTTGAGACCGAATCAGCCACGTGAGGTGTCACGGCTGACTCGTGTGTCTCGAGATTATTTTTGACCGGGTTTTGACTCGGTCGCTGAAAGACGGTTTTACCCCTGGTGTCGGAATCGACCCAAATTAGTCTCATTTGACCCGAAACGACCCACTGGGCCTGGATTTGAGGTTGGTTTTATAAGATTTGTACTCCGTAATAGGTCTAAACCAAATGTCCATGATTACGAGCCCATATCCGTGTTTGCGTCCGATCATCATCGGGTGTTTGGCGGGAACTACTATAGACACCTGGCGGTCAAAATGTGGGTGTCTACAGTGTGTTAAAGGTCGTTATTTCTATTGATTTGTTCATATCGTTCATGCTGTTATTGAATTAAATCTAGACGCGTGGATTAGGTTGTTCAATAATTAGGTTGCTTAGTATCGCGTTTCGACCTAAGTAATATTATTTATGGAACAATTTGAACTTTCAGTTTCACAATAGAATACTCAGGGATTAAATAAAGGTTAGTAGTCGATGATCAATTGTTTAACTAGTTAGTGGATTTTCTTTGAGTCGAGTTTCTTAATCATCTGATTTCATCATTATTAGTTATTTTACTTTCGTTAATTTAGTTATTAGTCTATTCAATCACAAAACCCCCATTATTCTGGTTACGTTTATTTATTTTATTCACACATTAATTTACATCGCATTCCCTGCGGATTCGACACCCGACTTATCTTTACTATATTGTTAAAGGTAATAGGACTTAATGATTTATCTTTCGGAGCATACGACTTCGGCTCACCAAATTTTGGCGCCGTTGCCGGGGAAGGCAATAGTTAATTTTTGTGTTTTGTTTAGTGTAGATTTTTATTTTTTATTTTTTTAGCTACGCTAGTATATGCATAATACTCGTTCCACTAACAATCCACTCGAGCTTTTCGACTCAGAGATCGAACGTTTAATTTTCAGGTGGAGACAGGGTGATAATAGTGAATTGATCATCTTTGATCAACCCGAGCCCGAAAGCGATCTAGATTCTATACAAGAGCCTGTACCCAAATCTGAGGACGAAGTAATTATGTCGAGAGAAACACGTACTCTGAAGGAGCTCACAACTCTTGATCTTGTTGTTCAACCGTTATTCATTACTTTTCTAGCTCTAGCCGAGGGAGCAACTTTTGAATTGAAATCGGGTTTGATCCATCATCTACCCACTTTCAATGGAACGAGCATCGAAGATCCGAATAAACATCTTTCGGATTTCCATATTGTATGTTCTAGTATGAAGTCGGCCGGTGTGACTGACGAACAACTTCAGCTACGAGCTTTTCCCTTCTCATTGAAGAGGAATGCAAGAGATTGGTTGTAATATCTACCACCTAATAGTGTCACAACTTGGGTGGATATGAAGAAGGCATTCTTGGAGAAGTACTTTCCACCGTCCCGTTCTGCACACTTGAAGAAAGTCATTAGTAATGTGGAGAAACATACGGGAGAGACTATATACGAGTTCCTTGAATGATTCAAGCAACTATGCGCCGGTTGACCTTATCATGGGTATTCAACCAAGATCTCATCTTATACTTTTGTGGTGGACTTACCCCGGAGCATGGTCGTATGGTTCATTCTGCTAGCGGTGGAGGCATAGTGAACAAGAATCCTACGGATGCTTGGAATATTATCACAGAGCTAGCCAAGAGTTCTAGGGATTTTGCTAGAAAAGATGGACACCGTGGTGTGAACTCATTAAGTTCAAATACGAGCTTAGAAAAGAAAGTTGATAGCATAACTTCGATGGTGCATGCTATGATGGTAGGTAAGCAATCAGCTATTGTTTGTGGTATTTGCTCTATTTCAGATCACCCGGGCGATCTTTGTCCCCAAATCCAAGAGCATGATTCGGAGATGATGAATGGGATTTGGGAAAGTCAATCCAACAATAGGAAGTGGGATTCGTACTTTAATACTTACAACTCCGGTTGGAAGGGGCAATCTCACCAAGTTGGTCCCCCTAGAGGTCAATTTATCCCCCGACCACAAGGACAACAATTCACTCCACAAGTGCCGCAACAAGCTATTCCACAAGAATCATCGAGCTCATCGATGTCTACGGAGGATATGATTCGGGCTCTCACCGTCAGTGTCACTCAAGATCGAGCCGAGAATAAGCAGAATTTTAAAAATCTTGAGAATCAAATGAGTCAATTAGCTACCGCGGTCAATCGTTTGGAGGCTAAACAGTCGGGTGGTGTACCTTCTCAAACGATAGAAACTCCGAAGCATAATGTGAGCGCGGTTTCCTTGCGGAATGGTAGGCAATTGGATGAGGTTGAAAAACTTAAAACCAAGCCTAGGACGGTGGTTATTCGTGAAGAGGAGGAGCTAGTGATCGATAAGGGGAAGCTCCCTAATGAAGAGGGAAGTGGAATTGCTTCTAAGTCCAAAGAGGCGATGTCGACCCCGATTTTTCTGACTAATGAGCCACTTCCACCATTTCCCGAAGTCTTGAAAGACAATAGGAAGAAGGAGCATGACACCAATATTTACGAAACCTTTCGTAGATGCGAGGTAAATATTCCTTTACTTGACTTACTTAAAAACGTTCCTAGATATGCGAAGTTCTTAAAAGAAATTTGTACAAGCAAGAGGAATCAAAAGGAACGCAATGTGAAAAAGCCTAAAGGTCAAGCTAGTGAATTTGTGTCGGCTTTGTTTAGGACCAACACCCCTCCCAAGTGTAGTGATCCGGGTATGTTTACTATACCTTGCACTATAGGTCATATGCGGTTCGAAAGAGCCATGTTAGATTTAGGGGCGTCGATAAATGTCCTCCCGTTCCATCTTTATGAGTCGTTAGCACTTGGTCCTCTAAAGAGTACAAAAGTGGTTGTTCAACTTGCTAATCGGTCTAGTGTTATACCTAGAGGGGTCGTAGAGAATGTGATGGTCAAGGTCGATAAATTAGTCTTTCCGGCTGATTTTTATGTTTTAGATATGGCACATGATGCCGATGCTATCCCAATTTTGTTGGGTCGACCTTTCTTGAAGACTGCGGGAACCCAGATTGATGTTCCTAACGGTTCCTTGATCATGGAATTTAATGGGAGGGTGGTTAAATTTGAAATTAGTCCACCTAATTCGACTAGTACAGAGGTCCGTTCTCTTTGTGTTATTTCTACTAACCCTCCTTCGAGGAGAAGTCGAGAACCACCGGTCCCGAGCATTAATTTTGAATTGCAGGATCCCAATCCTACACCACCGAAGTGCAAAATTTTATGGGCTAGCCGTAAGGATGCGAGAATCCATCGAGGTAAGACCAAAGCTTGGTACGACAGGTGGATTAAGAAGAAGACGGGGAAAGATGACGATGCTCCAGTATTTCGCGTCTATCATCATGATAAAGGGCCATCTTTCGTTCGTAAGATGAAACTCTAGATCAAGTCGGACAGTGATTCAGTGAGCTACCGTGCAACATGTCGAGCCAACGACGTAAAACAAGAGCGCTTCCGGGAGGCAACCCGAATTTTTATTCTATTTAATTTTTCTATATTTTTATTTTGTTTGTGTGTTTTTAATTTTATTATTTACTAGTTATCTAACTTTACCTATTTTCAGGTCGGATAGATGTCACCATCTTGGCGGAATATGAGGGTCGAGAGAAAAAAAGACGAGTCACCAGTGAGTAAGTGAGGGAGGGGTGAGTTAGTTTTATGAGGAAAAAAAAAGAGTGAAAAAAAATATAAGTTGATCAATTAAGCTGAGGTCGAGAGGCACTTGAAGACCACTCGAGGAAAGGTCGTGGTAAAAAGTTAAGACATGGGACAGATTGTATCCCCACGAGTGCTCCATGAGCGCACCACGACCATCCCTCGAGTATAACTCACCAAAAAAAACCTCTGAGTGTTTTCAGTGCACGCTCTTCCCCTTCTTTCTCATCTCCTTCCCTAACCTTCATCCTCTTCTTCAAATTTCATAAATCCATCATTCAAATCTCCGTCCAAGTTCCAACCTCCTCGTTCCTTTCTCCTATACAACACAAACCATTAATTCAACCTTCATCCTTCCCCTTTTTCCCTCAACTAGATCCACACATACCAAAATCCATTCATATCCTCAACCATTCGGACCTCCTTTACCAATCACGCCCTCACTATACTTTCCCTTCATCCTTCCTGCAACTTGAAATTGATGGTTTTCTCAATCTGATCAACAATGGATTTGGTGCTTGTACATGGTGTTTGGAATTTCGGTTATGTTATTCACTGTCATTATCGTGGACTTGGTTTGGAATTTCGGTAATGGAGGTGTCATGGACTTGGTTTTGCATTGATAGTGGTGGTTAAATTACACTAGCTAGGTTGGAGAAGAAGAAAGATTAGTTGAAATCTCAAAAATGCCCACAACGTGTTAGTGGCAATGTCTCAATGAATTTTTTTTAGTTGAATATTGGTTGTGGGAGTGCCTAATTTTGCATCAATTATTGGCACATCTTCTTATGAGATTCTGATGATTTGGTAGATTGGAGTGGTAAGGGGGTAGTGTCCGTTTCTCACTATTGTTGGTACGTCTCGTCCTCTTTATTCGTGATGGTTGCTTCGACTGTCTTTGTGAAGATAATCATGCTACTCTAATTATCACTTTGACTAAGTGTGGGGAGAATAAGTGGTGCACGGTTGATCGGCATTATTCGATGAGGTTCATTCTCCATCTTATTTTATTGTGTCCTTATAACATTGAGGGCAATGTTTCATACAAGTGTGGGGAGGAGAATCGGTCCGATTTTCGTTATTTTCGTGATATGCTTTATTTTCGTACTTATGTGATATGCTTTATTTTCGTACTTATGTGATATGCTTTATTTTCGTTATTTCATCATTCAAAAAAAAAATTGATTGAAAAAAAAGAGAAAAGAAAAAATTGAAAAAATAAAGAAAGAAAGAAAGAAATAATCCCGACTAGGTGAAAACCTGGAAAGGGCACCTAGGCAAGAATGGGAATGTGGCCGAGGACGGAGTGAAAACCCGAAAGGGCGCTCCGGGTAAAAAGAAAAATTGAGTTGCGTGCCACGAGAGTAGTGTGAGTTGAAAAAAAAATGAAAAGCTAGAGTGAAAATCCGCAAGGGCGGACACTCTAGGCAAAATGAGGGAATTAGGAAAAAAAATCACATATACTTTCTCCATTCTTGGTGCGGTGTCATAAGAAGGGCGACATAAAAGGTCGGTCGGGTAGGATAGTTGTTAAGGTGAGAAGAATCCGGTGCGGATGTAGTCGTAGCACTAAATCTTATTCGATTGGAGTATTGTTTTGTGATGTATAGAGGTATTAGAGGCGTTAGGTCGATCACATGTGTGAGTTGTGGAGAAATTATGGTATACATTTTTTTTACCATTGGTGTCATTTGTAGCACATGTGATCATGTTTAGGATTCGGAGAAATAAGGGGCGTAGTGTCATGTTCCGATCTTTTGAATTTGTCTTGTGGTCACAGTTTTTGTTGTTGTGTGTTTTTCATGTCATTGTGACCTTGTGCTTAAATTTTTGAGGATGATATAAGGAGGGTGTTTGAGGGGATGAATTTTGTTTGATGTCGAGTTTTCCATGTTTCGTTTGCAAGATCGTTGGTTTGTTATTGTTGATGTTTCGAGTTTTGCTCGGGACGAGCAAAGGTCTAAGTGTGGGGAAGTTGATCTAGCATGTTTTTTATGTGTTTATGACGGAGAATTATGCTAGATTCGATGATGAAACGTGCGGATTTACAATGGAAATCGTTTAATTGGTTTTATCCAAGAAATTGTGCTTTATTGAAGAAAAGACAGTTTTTAGAGCTCTAATTCCTTTATGTGTGATCTGGGCTCGAGACGGAGAGTACGAAGAACAAGCCCAACAAACCGAGTGAAAAGTCAAAGCACAACTCGGGATTGAAGACGGAACTACTTCGGGTTCCGTGTCAACTTAATTACTATTTATTATTATATTATTATTAGAGTTAGGAAATTACTAGACTTTTCTATTATTATTATTTTTAGACTACATATTATTAGTATTTGGAATATAATATTCATTATTCATCATACTAATTCACGTTACATTGACAATAAGAGAAGAGGAGAAAAACCCTAATCATGTGTAACTAATCTTCCTTCTCGGATCAAAGATTTGAAGCTTTCTAGTTAATTGATTGTGAGACTTTCTTAATCCTTATTTAATTACTTGAGTATTGTTTATTCCTTGTGCTAATTTTATGATTGTTGTTTGTTTAATCTTTTAGGCCAATTGATTATTTTAATCTTCAATCTATTGCAATTCTTTGTGTTTGAATCCGTAATTGTTCAATTCACTAGATAAAGTTGCAACCTTTACACCTGATTATTTGTATGCGTTTCATCGTAATTGGGTAAAAGGAGGAATAAACATATAATTCGAACCAATAACCGCGTGTGTTAAAGGTCGTTATTTCTATTGATTTGTTCATATCGTTCATGCTGTTATTGAATTAAATCTAGACGCGTGGATTAGGTTGTTCAATAATTAGGTTGCTTAGTATCGCGTTTCGACTTAAGTAATAGTATTTACGGAGCAATTGGAACTTTCAGTTTCACAATAGAATACTCAAGGATTAAATAAAGGTAAGTAGTCGATGATCAATTGTTTAACTAGTTAGTGAATTTTCTTTGAGTCAAGTTTCTTAATCATCTGATTTCATCATTATTAGTTATTTTACTTTCGTTAATTTAGTTATTAGTCTATTCAATCACAAAACCCCTATTATTCTTGTTACGTTTATTTATTTTATTCACACATTAATTTACATCGCATTTCCTGCGGATTCGACCCCCGACTTACCTCTACTATATTGTTAAAGGTAATAAGACTTAATTATTTATCTTTGGGAGCATATGACTTCGACTCACCAGATGTGCAATTCATATACTTGTATTAATTCAGCCACCACCCGTAAACATGTACTCCGCACCAGAGTGTACTTCTGAAAACAGTTTCCCTTCTTTCCTTCCGCATATTTAAACAAACATGTTTTATAACCCAGATCATGCTCATTTTTCATATCAGAAAACATAATAGTGTACAGATAAACTGATACATTAAGTTGAAGTGATGTGGGTTTTCCATTACTTTTGTTACTTCTTATCATTTGGGTTCAATTTAGGTGTTTGTATAGGTAATTAGTTTCATAATCTTTCATTTGCTTCAAACAAATACATTGACTTAGCCATTATTTATTACTGTAGATTTGTAGGAGTTTGTAGAGTAAATTTGTTTGAAGCTAGAACATGTATTTAATCATAGGAGTATTTGGCAAGATGTAGAGACAAATAATCCATACCTTAATCGTATTTTCGTCAAAAAAAAATAACGAAATCAGACAAAATGATCAATTTACCACTGTTTATCAACCAAATGAAAAATTAATCTCGCATACCAACCCAAATGAAAAATTAATTCGAAAACATATCAGAGGAGTCTAAATAGTAGTGTACACGTAAACTGATGACGATAAATTATGTAATCCACACTTATTTGTTTATCGACGAATTATGCAACACAAATATTGTGATTAAATATCATGTCAGGCCTATGCCACAACAATACCCTATGAATATAAGTCGTCTATGTGAGTGTGAGTAGGTAAACTAAGTACAATATAAATTTGGGAAAACGACAGGTATACAAACCTCCTACATTCATCAAATTTCACATTAGCGGGCCAATTCATATATTTTGGTCATAGTCAATTAGTCCTAGCCAATAACTTCCGATCAGTTGAAGATCATAAATTGGGTTTAGTTCAAATAATTTAGTTAGAATGACCATGATTACACGGATTATGGATCTCTCCATTATTTTTTCTCTTCATTCCTTTTAATACAACAATATAAAATCATTAAACACCTAATCAAAACCGATAACCGTTGGATCGTGACAAAACGAATCTAAACTCTCCAAAATTAATGGAAACTAATGAAGAGAGAGGAGTAATGGAGAGTAACCTTGCTCGAATACACGCTACTCCCTGTACCATCAGTGAGATCCTTTTCTTTTGGATTCAGCTCAATTCAAACACACACACATCGTTGCATATTGATAATGATACTTACTGAATTAAGTTTACTTCATTACAGTTGTAATAATTTCAGCTAAGATAAGTTCAATTCAGTCCGGAATTGAGGATTTGGGGGAATACAATATTTTCAGCCTACGTTTAGGCATGCCTGCAGAAACAACATTGATGATAGATTATTTTGAATCATAAATTCTTCTTTGTGACAAAGTTATCCGTCATAATAGTGGGTGACGTGTCAAGTAATAATCGTTTAGGTAGAAAAGACAAAGTAAACCACATGAGAAATGTCAATAATTTGTCTCTACCTAGCTAAATGATTATGACTTGATCCGTTATAAAAAAAGACTAGCTGATTTTGAATTATCTTTAGTTGAAGCAACGGTTATGACTATGATAAATACTAGTATAGATCCCGAGCATTAATGCACGGTACATTTAGAATTTTATATTCAATGTTGTTTATTTTTAAATACTTATTGAACCTATTAGCTTTTCACATTTCTAATCTTTATATTTTGATTTGAGAAAATACATATTGGAGGAATACATTTAAAAGTTTGTTTTAAATACATTTAAAAGTTTTATGCACCGAGTCCATTTAAAAGTTTGTTTTATTATCACAAAACCAACCATCACGAATCAAAATACATTCTCTTATATATTTAGATCAATTATAAAATTTGTTAACAAATTAGGAGATAACGTAATATTTTAATTATTATTAGGTAAAAAATTATTTATATATTAAAATCCAAAATTTGAAATATTTTATCGTTTTTCTCATCATCAAATATTTATACTTCGTATTTGTTTATGTCAGTAGTTAGACTTCAACAATTATTGAAACTTATATTTTGTTACAAAAAATAATTGTATATATCATAAATGCTTTTTTTTATAGCTCATAAATAATAAAAAAAAATTAAAGAATTTACGTAAATATTTACTTTGACTTGAGTTTTAATATTATAATTATAAGAGTTTAATCTTTTTATTTCTTTATTTTTTTTAGGAGATTATAGTTTTCTTATTTAAGGAGTAGTGTTTCGGAAGGAAAAACAATGCATGAGAGGTTGACACCTCGTTGTTTGTTATTGTTTGTTATCCTCTTAGCATATAGAGGATTGTAACATACTACCACCCTAGAAAACAAACAAACGTTATACCCCTCCCTACTAGATACGAAGTACTGTAGACACCCACATTTTGACCGCCAGGTGTCTATAGCAGTTTCCAAAAAACACCCGATGATGATTGGACGTAAACATGAGTACATGACTTAATACACTCGATTTTCGGACTAGGAATCAATAGTTGGTGGCACGAGCTTTTAGCGGAGTAAAAATCTCACAAAACAGACCTCAAATCCAGGCCCAGTGGGTCGTTTTCAGTCAAATGAGACTAATTTGGGTCAAAACCGACACCAAGGGCAAAACCGTCTTTTAGCAACCAGGTCAAACCCCGGTCAAAGACGTTTCCGAGACATAAAAATCTGTCACGCCACTTCAAAAATCTGACTCGAAGTCAAATACTACACAAATATCAGCTACAAAGTAGGAATTCTTTTTTATCCAAAGTCGGAATCCTACTCCATCTAAACCGGGTGTTTCTTCCCATGCAAGTAACATTTTCCTATCCAAAGACGGAATCCCACTTCATCTCAACCGGTTGTTTTCTTCCTTTGCAAGATATCAATATCCTATCCCAAGTCGGTATTTCATCCTATAAATACCCCACCCTTGCACACACAATTCATACACACAATTCCCGACATCAATTACAACATCAACACAACAATTCCAATCCCGACACACAAATTACAACCCGGAATTCCAGCAATACTAGGCATATTATATTCCAATCTTTCCTCTAGAAATCCTATAGGATTCCCGACCATTCACAACTCAAAATTCTAGGCAATTTTAGGCAAACCGTATACAAACCCGAGAGCAAAACTCGCCAAATCCCTAACCATACACACCATAACTCACCTATATACATCTTAATGCTCCCGCGCCTAGGCCGCTACTACGAGTCCGTTTTCGAGATAATCAAGCATGTAGGTTGAGGGTGTTACAAATCCCGACTTCTCCCTTTTATTCTCTTTCTCTCGTCCGTCTGTCTTTTTATACGGGTCGTCATCACGTCTTTTCTTTTTTATTTTCTCGTTCCTAATATCGATATTATCGTACTATTTTCAATAAAGAGTCGTCCCTAAGGATTCGATATCGACTCTATAGTCGAATATCGGATCTAAAGGAATCAATCATCAAATCATGTTAAGCATAATACCGTTGAAGCCGAGTAATTACGATATTACAACGTGGAGGAATTATTTCGTCTTAACAACATTCAAATTGATTTTCTAAACAACTTTTTTTTACTCCACTCTAAATATCCGATATTGATTCTATAATCAAGCATCGAATATTACGAGTATCAATATTTAAGTCGAGTATGAATTATGCCATATTTGTACGCGATTTAACAAAGGAGTCGGTTTTCTAAAAGAATCTCGAGAGCAGTCCGCAATGCGAGTCGCACGCGTCCTGTGCGAGTCGCATGGCCACGCGAGTCGCGCCCTCCTCGCGCGGGTCGCGTAGGTCCCTGAAAAACCATAACATAAAAAGCAATTCTGTCTTATTTCTTCAAACATATATGCTTTAATAAAACGACAGACTTTTCGGCATATTTCAGGTTTCGATAAATATTTTCTTGACCTCGGTCAACACGTGCTTAATCCATCACGTGACATAAACTTTTCAAAAATAATTCATATCATCGCATTCACATCTCTCGTTCAGTTTACAAATCGTTACTAACCTGTTTGCTCATGTTTTTAGCGATCTTTTCATTGTTTTGTTTTATTATACTAAAACAAACTTCGCATGCTAAAACAACTTTGACGTTAATTTTAGATGCATTAAATCGACCTAGCAACCCATTCAATTATTCACCGGTTTAGTCAAAACACTTTTTGCATATCATTCAACCGTCGAACTAACGCGCGTACACCAAAAACAAACGATATCTTAGTAAAGGCCGCTAAGTGCGGGCGGGGTTGGGTGTTCTTTGTGAACTTCCTAACACGTACCCTCACCCCTTACTCAGAACCATGGTTTCCGGATGTCCAAATCCATTGGCATACGAGAGTCATTCAATACCCGATTACCAATAATGTCGGTATCGGTATCGCAATGCTAAGGGACGAACCCAATAAACTCTGAATTCGGAATGGGCCGTACTTTGTGCACGGCCCACTGCGACATAGTGTGGACATGACGTAGGTCCACCCCGACGCGGCCACGCGCGGGTTTGGGTAGGCGAATGAATCTCGTGGTGAGATTGATCTCGGGTTGAAATTTAGGTCAAAGTTGGAGTCGCCACCGAATTTTGTGGGAATTCGGACCCATTCGAGCCCACTCTATGTCGTCGTGGACCGTACACAAAGTACGGCCCATTTTGATTTCAGATTTTATGGGGCTCGTCCCTTTTGCATTGCGATACCGATACCGTCTCTACCGGTTATCGTGTATAGAATGACTCTCGTGCGCCAACGGTTTCGGGCATCCGGAAACCGAGGTTTTGAGTAAGGGGTGAGGGTACGTGTTGGGAACCCCACTAAGGACACCCAACCCCGCCCGCACTTAGCGGCCTCTACTAAGACATCGTTCGTGTTCGTGTACGCGCGCTAGTAAAATGACTAAATGATATGCAAACAGCGTTTTTGGCTAAGCATGCGAATTAAATGTGAGCTACGTCATTTAATGCATCAAAATCCAAGTCGAATTGTTTAGCATGCGAGGTTCACTTATAAAGCGATAAGCATCAAAATAAACAAAGCTCGTAAATACGTACAAAATACACGGGCGGAAATATAACCCGGCCAATACAAAATAGCGATCAATAAAAAAGCATAAACGAAAAGTATCGAAAAACGATAAATAATAACTTGAAACGGACCCGTATACAATAAATGCAAACTAGACCGTAAGTTGTGCACCTGGACGAACTTTGATTAAATACACATTATTTTGTGTATTGACCGATGAACGGAGATATGAGACCTAGACGTGGTGCTAGCCCGATCCCAAGTCTCGATGCCTTGTCCCGACTTATCACATCGAAAAATTGGCGTCTAAATTAGTCATGTATCGGATACGACTAAAGAGTCATCGACACAAAACTAATAGTGAGAGACAATCGATCAAAGTCGTTTAAGTGAAATTATATGCATGAGTTTTGAAATGGTAGATCACGTGATTGACTTTGCACGCTACGACTAAGTCGTAAAAAAAAGACGAGGCTCGGATGATGCTTGAAGCGCTCGGATTTGTTAGGCTAAAGGACCCACTCGATCGAGTCATGGCCTGGACTCGATCGAGTGTGCCTTCGAGGTAGCTACTGCCCGGTTTTTGGGGTGCTACTCGATCGAGTGGCCCATGGCACTCGGTCGAGTGCCCCCTGTACGAGTTATAACTCGTTTCGGAAAAGGTGGCTATTCCGATTTATTTATTTTAAAATTGGTGGTTGGCCGAGTTAAATAGAAATATGGCATGATTTAAATTTAACTCGGTTTTTGGTGTTATAATCGTGTAATATACGATTATAATACCGTCATCGGAAATTTATGAAAAGTGTTATTATTGGACTAAAAATTTGATTAGTGACGAAATGGTGCCCCTCCGCGTCACAACATCGAAACTAATCCTAACGGATTATGTGATGTTGATTTTCGCATCAACGAATTTCGTGCTAATCTTAGAAATGGAATCAAACGCGTTCAACTACGAATGACCACGATCGCGTTACGCCCTTGAGTACATTGGGGCGGCGCTCCTCGAAAGGGTGCCACCTCCATCGTGGCTCGTAAAGGGATTAAACGGACTTGAGATGGTCGTCGTAGTCAAACGTGTTCGAATCCGAGTTTTAATACTATATACGTATACGCGGTATATAAACGTTAAATGTTAGAATGCGAAAGGATTGATAAAAAAAGTTAGGTAACAAAATTTAAAAAAATTAGTATACGATAATCAAACGTTAGTGTTAGTATACTAATACGATTATAATATAAAGCATAAAAAAATGTATATATATATATATATATAGATAGTAGAGATAGAAACGGGGTTGATGACACCCTCAACATACATGCTTAGAATGGCCTCGGCAATGGACTCGTAAATAGCGACGGGAGCGCGGGAGTATCAAGGATGCAAGTTGAGTTATGGTGTGTGTAAGTATAGGGATGATTTGTCGGTTTTTCGAGGGACAAATGACTCGGTTTTTTTGTGTAGGATGGCTTAGGGTTGTAGTGTGGGGAGGATGCTAAACTTAGGTTGAAAACGTAGGTTTTTTTGTATATGAAAATTCTGCCCAAATGAAGAGCACAAGGAGGGGGTATTTATAGAGTTTACCCCTCGACCTAGGGTCACTCGATCGAGTGGCCCTAGTGCACTCAATCGAGTGCCCTGAGGATAGGGGTATGTTGCGTTTTTTTGGCTCCACTCGATCGAGTGAGGTCAATCCACTCGATCGAGTGGATCGGGTTGGCGAGCCATTTTAGGAAATGATTGACTCTTTTGATTTTTTGAAGATTGTGTTCGGACGCAGGTTTCTAGAAGCGAACCTAGTTGACCTTATGTGACGGATTCGTCTTTGACCGGGTTTTGACCCTGTCGCTAAAAGACGGTTTTTATTTTTGGTGTCGGTTTTGGCCCAAATTAGTCTCATTTTACTCGAGACGACCCACTAGGCCTGAATTTGAGGTTGGTTTTGAGAGATTTGTACTCCGCTAAAAGCCCACATCGGATATTATTGATTCCGAGCCCATATTCGAGTATACTAAGTCACGTTTACGTCCGATCATCATCGGGTGTTTTGTCGGGAACTGCTATAGATACTAGCAGGCAAAATGCGGGTGTCTACAGATCCCCTACTCTGACTGAGGCTTGGACAAGGCGAAAGTCAGAGTAGCTGCCAGGCCAATCGCAGATTACGACCTGGCAGCCTTCCGGTCGGGTCGTTTATAGTCCAGTAGACTTGCGTGAAGGGTTCGCCAGCCGTAAGCAGAGGGTCATACCTGTCCTGATGATGGTAGCTCCGCGGGGAGTCGAATTTGCTTTTGAAGTCCTAGGTGTACCCGTATGCCGATACATCACATCTTGGATGTAGCATTCCGGGAGAAACATTGACTCACACTAGGGAGTAAAGCAGCTGCGTGGAGACTTGCTTCTGAAGTCTGGGGTGTACCTGTATGCTGACACATAAAAACTTGCATGTAACACATAGGCAAAACACCGACTTTTGCTGGGAAAAATAAAATATTGAATTTTTCGAAAAGCAGAATTTTGAAGGATTTGTTTTAGAAATTTTAGGAATGCTCGGGACGACTTGATTCCTATTCTGGGTTCTGAACTGTAATCAAGCCTGCGCGCATGTATAGGGCCCATATTTGCTGAGGAGGCATGGCAGTTAGGGTTCAGTTAGGTTTTCCTATTATAAATATAGGAATCCCTGCTTCAACTTACTATATCCCAAATCACAAACTCCTTCTTCTCCTCAAAATCTCTTAGACTTTCAAAGAAGACTCAATTATCTGCCATGGGTATCGATCACCTGACTGCACTGCTTTTCGCTTGGTCCCAACATTTTCGGGACGAGGAAAAGGTTCAACTGACCCAGATGGGAATTGTCAATTTATTCCCACTTCAACGTCTGATAATTGACTCACACTTTCTGGATGCCTGTTTAACGTTTTGGGATACTACCCATCACGTTTTTGCGTTCCCGCGAGGAGAAACATGCCCTCTACCTGAGGAGATCGCTGCCATAGGCGGTTGGAGCCCGATTGCTCGTCCTGCTATTCCTCCATTCTATCCCGATCCAAGGAGGCGGCTGAGGGATTTCCTGGGTTTGTCTCATGCTGAGACAGATCGAATGGTGCGAGGAAATTCTGTTTCCCTTTTCGACCTAGCCGACAAGTTTATGAATAACCGAGACGCGAGGGTTACTGTTACTCATAAGCGTAGGGCTTTCGCCTTTTGCATGCTGCACCGCTATGTTTTTGAAGGGATGATGGAGGCTGACTCGTGCTTGGGTCAGATCAGGCTGATTGGTGTGGTTGACCAAATGGAGACTGCTCATAGCCCTGCCTGGCTAGCCACCGGGGAGATCATTATGGGTCTCGACGCTAGGAGGCTTGACCCGGACCGACAACTGACGGGGAGTATCCGCCTTTTGCAGGTATACACCTCACGATTTTATTTTATTTTTTTTGCGCGAATTTTTTGATGTACGCGAGTCACTCGATCAAGTAACATCTTTGACGAGCTTCTGCCTGTTTTGGGAGGGCTTACTCGATCGAGTCAGCTGTTGTACTCGATCGAGTGGGCTCTGGCAAACTTTCCCGTTGCTTACGAATTTTGTATACTTTTCAGATTTGGTTGTCGGAACGTCTGTCGATCATAGAGTCCCCTCCGAGTATTCCCAACTACCGTAGCAGCCAAATTAGCTCGAGGAGGCGACGGATAAGCTCGAGTCATCATATAAACCGAGCTTATTGGGATGAGGAGTTGGTGTTTCACGGTGGTCCCTTAGTTAGGTGGACTGTCGCTTGGTGGTTCCTTTCCAAACTGACGGGACTGGCCAAGAGGGACCAAGCCCGCTGTTTGGTGATTCTGTCTCTTGACTGGACGGTTCACATTTACCCAGACCGCCTCCTGAGGCAATTCGGTTTGTCTCAGCTCATTCCTGAGATTGAGGCGATCATTAGCATCTCGCTCCAACTGACGGACGCTATGTGCGACACATGGCCACAACGGTGGTTCACCCGTCCCATGTGGACTATACCCAACCCTTGCCAATCCGCTTGGGTTTCACGTGCATATGAGAAGTGGACTTCCGAGGAGTCCGGGGAAGCTCTAAAAGCTTTAAAGGTCGATGAGGCCTTCGAATTGGTTCGCCGAGAGACGGCGAAGGACAACAGGGGTTTCTTCGACGAAGAAGACACTCCTGCTACTCTAGTCCGACTAGAATCGGGTCTTAAGTCACATACTAAGACTCGATCTAAGGATGCTGGTGCTAGCAGCACTCGGGGGCAGCCAAGCCCCCAGACTGATTTGGAGAGACGACTTGGGCCAAGACTGGCGGTTAGAGACCGACTAGGCCCACGTGATCGGATTTCTGAGCCTGTGAGGGTCCGACTTGGGCCTATTGATGTGATTGAGGACTCGAGTTCAGAGAAACGAGTCCGAGCTAAAGAGGTTCCCGTGATGATTCGGGAACGCTCTCCTCCGCGTCGTCGTCAGTGGACGGCCAAGGAGGCCAAGGATAAGGGGAAGGGCAAGATGCCTTGAACACCGAGTCCTTAGCTTTTTATTATTTAAATATTATTACTATTTCTTGTTGTGTGATTTTTTTTTTAATTCCTACAAAAGAAGTTTATTATTAAAACGTTCCTGTCTTTTCTTGATTGCACTGGTTGTGCCCTTTTGAGGGGCTACCTACGTATCCACGATTAGCGGAATCAAACCAAACGTAGTTCAGGCTCAGTAGATTTGCAATCTCGAATTACACCAAGACCATTAGTTCAAGATGTTTGTGACAGTAGAATAAATAATTCTAGCTTATTGACTTGCTTTTTGTAAAAAAAAATGATTTTGATAAATTTTGCTAATGACATTGAGAAAAGGCTAAGGGTAGTAACGCTTCAGCTGGTCCAGGTTGGTTGGGTTGACGAACTCATTCCCGTCTAGGTCCGTCAGCATCACTGCTCATCCCGATAGGATCTTCTTTACCAAGTATGGCCCAGCCCAATTAGGTTTGAATTTTCCCCTTGGGTCAACAGGTAATAAAGCTCGAACCGATTTAAGGACCAGATCCCCCTCCTTAATATTTCTGGGTCTCACCCTTTTGTTGAAGGCCTGATAAGTGTAGTTTGTAGTGCCTATTTCGTAGTGTTTTGGTCCCATTTCCTTGCGGAATCGCTCCTTGGGAGCGGTTCATGGGCTACTTATGCTTCCTCTAGCTCGTTTCAGGTTCCCGAGACCATTCGTGAAGAGTTGGAGTGATTCCGACTCAATACATACACTTTTTGGAGCTAACGAAGCGGAGGAACGATCACTCAATGCCTTGGATTCGACCCCGAGACCTTGGGACCCAATCCCGAGCCTCCGAGACCCGATCCCGAGTCCCGAGAATCGATGAGAAGTTCATGTGAAGCAAGGAGGAACCAAAAGGATCATATTGGAGGCCTACAAGACTCATCCCCGACGGGTATGCACCTCATCCCGTCCGGGATGAAGTGCGCTTTTAGAGGGGTCACTGTCAGGCCGTCCCGGTCGGGACCAACCCGTCCCGGTCGGGACCAACCCGTCCCGGTCGGGATGACAGGCCGTCCCGGTCGGGATGATCCTGTCCCGGTCGGGACCAAACAGTTGTAGCCGCACCTCTTCTTTCCTTCCTCCTTCATTCTTGTACCCCTATAAATACTTCCCTCTTGTATTGTTTATGGAGGGGACCTTACCCTAGATTGTTTTTAGGCCTCTCTTAAGACTTGTAAACCCTAATTAATCTCTCTTAATCTTTAGCTAATCCTTAGTTAATCCTAGTTTAATCTAGTTGTAATTAGTTCTTGTATTGAGAAGATTCTTGAAGACTCCTCCAAGCTTGACATCCTTGGAGATTATTTGGGTTTCTTATTTATACAAGATTGCATCTTTTTCTTCATCTTGTGTTGGTATAACTTTCTTTACTCTTGTTCTTTGTTATTATTTCAAGTTTGAATCTTTACTTAGTGTTCCTTGTTATTGTTCATATTGTTCTTGATAATGGATGTTTGGATTGTGATGTTGTTTTCTCTTATTGTTGTTAGTTTATCTTTGATTATGAGTGAGTAGTCTTCTTGTGGGTTAGTAGGGGGATTAAGGGTAGAATATGGGTGATTAGGGTTTGATTAGGGGTAAAGGGTGAATCTTTGTTGTTAGTCACATACTTGGCACACCATGTGTTTGTTGAATTGCTTGTTTGAGTTGTAGTGGTCATGCTTCTCATGCTAGTCTTCTTCTACTCATTGTTTGTCTTGTATGTGGTCTTGTTGAGGATAGTGTTGAGTATAGTCTAAGTAGCGAGAGCCCGGACTTACCTCGACTAGAGTCTAAGTAGCCAGAGCCCGGACTCACCTCGACATCGGGTTAAGTTGCGAGAGCCCGGACCGATTCTAGCAATTAGGAGACACCTACACCCTTGGCAACCCCGATTACCCTACTATTCTTATGAACCCGACCTAACCCACTTCTTTCCATATTTGATTCAACTTATTAGTTAGTCATCATTTCTTTAGTTCATTGTTTAGTTTGTGTTTAGTTATTTCATATAGCCTTGTTAAAGTCTAGTTCATTGTTAGTCTGCTTCCTTCTTCTCCTCTCATCATAATTCACCAATTTGTAGCTCTTTGTGTTTGTTGTGACTTGGTCTCGTTTTAGGCCAACCTAGTCTAAACCTTGCAACACCGTCTCCGTGGATACGAACCCGACTTACCCTAACTACCGTTAGGTGCTAGTTGGTTAATATTTGATCGGTGGGGATCCACGACAATTCCCACCATCAATTTGGCGCCGTTGCCTGGGACGGTGCATTGTTTAGACTTAGTTTGCTTATAGCTAGACTTAGTTACTCTTCCTTGTGCCCTTCTACCTTCTCTTGTGCATATTTTCTAGTTTTTCTTGTTTTCTTAGCCTTCTTTTCTCTTTGTCTCTAGTTGTGCTTGTTTATTGTCGTTACCAAGTGCCCATAAAGCACTAGGTATTCTCACGTTTGTTCTAGTGTGTAGTGTATGCCTAGGCGGGGAGGCGAATTCTTTCTCTTTAATCCAGAGCCGGAAAGGCTTTTTCGAGCTTTTCGCCAACGGACGATTAACCGGGTTAGGATCTCTCAACCAAGTGCAAGCAATACTCATCAAGAGCAAGCTCAAGGAAACGATTTTGAGCAAGCATTTCAAGAGACGGCCGAAGGGAATTTCACCAATCCCTTTTGATTTTCTTCTCCTAGTTCCCCCTCTTCATCTACATCAACACCGTCTACACCACCATCTTCTCCCTTATATCCAAGAATGCCTAAGTTTTCTTCTCACTCTACATTCACGGAAGACGTCTTGCCGGGACCGAATGCTCTACCGGCCGCTTATGCCGGAAATTTTACGGCTAAGACTCACTTCATCCAACTTGTGGAAAGGAATCAATTTAGTGGTTTGCCCACCGAAGACCCGCACCAACACATGGAGACTTTCTCCGATTATTGCGACGCTATCTCTCAACCCGGGGTTACTCAAGATCAAATTCGTTGGGTACTCTTCCCGTTTTCTCTTATTGGAAAAGCGAAGCAATGGATTAAGGGTTTCGATAGGGCAACCATGGGCCGACAGTTGGAAAAAGCTTGCATTGGCATTCTACCAAACTTTCTACCCTCCGGAAAAGACTAATTTGCTTAGGGCCTCCATCACCGGTTTCCAACAACGGGATGAAGAGAGCCTATATGAAGCTTGGGAGCGGTTTAAATCTTTGGTTAGGTCGTGCCCTCACCATGGACTTTCACAATGGTTCTTGGTCCAACAATTTTGGAACGGTCTTTATGAGGACTCAAGAACTATACTTAACATGGGCTCCAATGGTAGGTTTACCGAGGTCGATGACGATCAAACTTGGGCGAGAATCGAAGAGATGGCGGTACATAATTCGCAATACTCTAGGCCTAGGAAGGCAAATCGAGGAGGTAGGCATGAGGTTGATGCTATAACTCAATTAAGCATTGACCTTGGAGCTCAATTGAAGACCCACATGAAAACTATTGACAAGAAGCTCCAAGGTCACCTCACTCAAGTTCAAAGCATTGGTTCCTCCAATCAACACTCAATTCAAGAAGTAAATGCTTTGGGATTTGCACCTCCTTTGCCTTATTATGGGATGTGCGATACTTGTGGAATCATTGGTCATAATCCTATGCAATGCCAAGGAAGTATTGAGCAAGTGAATGCTTTTCAAGCATTCAAGCAAGGTGCATGCTACTCTAATCAATACCAAGCTTCCAATCAAGTCCCTCAACAACAAGCCTTTCAACATCAACAACAACATCGTCCCTATGTTCCACCTCCCCTAAGGGACAACAACCAAGGTTACCAAGGTTATGTGGGTAATCCAAGACCCTTCAACAACTTCAAGCAAAACAACCAAGGTACCTTCCACAACAACAATCAAGGGTTCCAACAAGGGAACTTCAATCAAGGCGGTTTCCAAGGAAACCAAAACTTTATAAGACAACAAAACCACAACCAAGGCCTTAATCAAGGCAATTCTCATGGGTTCCAAGGGAACCGTCAACAACAAGCTACACAAGGTAATCAACAACAAAGCAAGCCTAGGAGCCGGTCTCCTACTCATGATTATGGCATTCCTCTCGCCATCACCGATACCCCGCATAATCCATCATCTCCACCCCGGGAATTCGACATTCAAAAATCTATGATGGATATGCAAAAGAGTCAAATGGACATATCAAGAAACCATCAAGAGATCTTTGCTTATATTCAAGGGGAAAACGCGTCAAGAGATGCCCGTATGAAGATGCTTGAAACTCAAATATCTCAACTTGCTTCGGGGAGCTCCTCAAGACAAAAGGGGCAACTACCTTCTCAAGGTGAAACACCGACATTTGAGCATGTAAATGCTATCACCACAAGGAGAGGTACATCTTATGACTCCCCTCCATTCCCTAGTGAGCAAGAGCCAATGCAAGAACCGACAAAGAAAATGGCACCTCCAATTCAAGAAAGCTCAAGCTTTGATAATCCAATGGAGGAGCAAGTCTTGTGGGAGATTGAGAAACCCCAACAAGACAAGCTTCCCCCACTTCAAGCAAAAGACAAGGGTAAAAGGAAAGTGTCGTTTGAAGAGTCCACCCCTATTGAGCAAGACAAAATCCAAATCAAGTTGCCTTTCCCAACAAGGCAAATGAAGACCAAGGTGGATAGCCAATATGACAAGTTCCTTAGTATTGTGAAGAAGTTGGATGTGAGTGTCCCATTTACCGAGCTACTTACCCAAATCCCGGCATATGGAAAATTTATGAGAGAAATATTGGCTAGGAAGAGATCCATCGACAAGGAAGAGACCATTGCGTTCACAAGAGTGGTGAGCGAGCTCATTCAAGGTTCTACGCTTCCAAAGTTGAAGGATCCGGCTAGATTTTCGATCCCTTGCACCATAGGCCACTACAAGATCGAAAGAGCATTATGTGATTTGGGTGCGAGTGTGAGCATCATTCCTTATTCTATTTGTTGCCGACTTGGGATGAAGGAGCTTAAAAGTACTTCTATCACACTCCAAATGGCCGATAGTTCATTCAACCGACCATTGGGGATGCTAGAGGATGTGCCAGTGAGAATCGGTAAGTTCTTCATTCCGGTTGACTTCATCGTGCTCGATATGCGGGAAGATGCAATCACTCCCATTATTCTTGGGCGCCCATTTCTACATACCGCCGGTGCTATGATCGATGTGAAGAATGGTAGGATCACCTTCGAGTTAGGCGAAGAGAGGCTAGTGTTTGACCTCCAAGGTAACACTTCGCCTACTAATGATGAGTCATGCAATATGATCCAAGCCAAGAAAAACATTGATCTAGGGGTTGAGTCGGGACAAAGCTTGAACAAGAACTCTTGTGAACTTGAGGATGATGACTCCGAGAGTGGAGAGGATGAGTGCCCATTTCATGGGCTTAATGACAAATTGAAAAGCAAGGAGAAGGATGAGCCTCCCTTGGGGCCACATGAAGACCGGTGGACGTTTGGGTATATCCCCAAAGACCAAAAGTACAAGTTCAAGTCGTTGAACTTGGAAGATCGGGATGCCCTGGGAACGTCAAGGCAAGGCCATGAAGAGCCTTGGTGTGTGGTCGGTTATATCTCGAGCTTGATTGAAGACTTCGCTAGGGCCTTCGACTTGTTTCTTCGTGCCCTTGATGGAGATGGAACTAGTTTTTGTTGTTGAAAAAGGTTGAAGAATGCACCACCTTGGTTTGACGGAGTTCCACAAGAACCGTCCCTTTGTATATATCTCTTTCCCTTGTAGTTTGTTTTGTTTTGTGAACTTCTTGATTGCTTGGATTGTTTGATGAGCGATGTGAGGGAGGGAATTTGATGTGTTATTTGAGTTTATTGTGATAGGTGAGAAGGGGAAGTGATTCCTAGGGAAGAGTGGTCATTGTTTGAGCTTGGATTGTGTGAAGGGAAGTCGGTTTTTGAAGCTCGGAATGAGCTTTTGGGAGCTATAGAGGGTTAGGAGACTCTTCCCGGCCTAGAAGAGGTCATCCCGTCCGGGATGGAAGGCCCATCCCGACCGGGAAGGATGTCATCCCGTCCGGGATGAGGTGCACAAAAGATGGGTTTACTGACAGCTCATCCCAACCGGGACGAGGTCTTCCCGACCGAAACGAGACGGTCATCCCGACCGGGACCACTCGTCCCGACCGGGATGGACCCCCTGTCCTCCTTTGGCCTTTTCTTCGTCTTTTGAGTCCACCCAACCATTGTATACCCCCCTCCCAACCTCCCTACATGTCCTTACCCTCATTATATGACCCTTACACCTTACATAAACATTTCACCTCACTTTCTCGTCACTTTACATCGACTTTCACATCAAACCCCACCTCATTTTACATTTGAGCCTCAACCATGGAACCGAATCGCGAATGGAGAGGGGTAATGACGACAAGGACAAAGCTACGTGCCTATTTTCACTTATGAGACGATGGAGCGAGTGAGTTGCTAACCGGTCGGTACGGCAACTATCCTCTCTTTTCCGTTTTTTTAGCTCGTCTTCATTTGTTTATTCCCTTCCCCTTATACACTTATGTGTCATGGTGGCCCTCGGGGCCTTGGTAGTTGTTGCTCCCGACTCTCGATGACGTGACTACATCACGTCATCGAGAGTCATTTCAAAATCCAAATTTTTCAAGATTTTCACACTTTTTTTTGTAGGATTTAGTCGGATTTGGGCGGAATTCGGGCTAGGTGACTTGATTACACCTAGTCCTCCCCTCCCATTTCCTTTTTATTCTTTCTTTTTATTTCTTCCCCCTTCCATATATTTTCTTGTCTCGGCCCATGGTGACTTGACTACACCCCGGCCGGACGCTTTCTACCCTTTTCTCCACTTTTTGATTTTTAGTTTTATTTTCGCAGTTTCTTTTCTTTTGTGCTCCCATGCACTGCGGTTGAGCATGAGGACATTGCTCGGCTTAAGTGTGGGGGAGCGATATTCTATCGTAGTTAGTTTTATTTTTGTAGTTCTTTTAAAAATCTTTAAAAACCCTACAAATTTGAAAAAATTTCACAAAAAAAAATCAAAAAGATTTTCTTTCGTGTGATTTCCTTTTATGTCGTTGTATCGTATATGTGTTTTGTTGTGCGTGTTTTGCCTCCCTTTTTCCTCTTAGGTCGCCTAATCGCCATTAGCTTTGGAGAGCTTTCAAGACATCCGGTAACATCCTCTATCCCTTTCCCTCTTTATTTCTTGTGAAGTTTGGAGAAGGTTTGTGATGTGGTGTGCTCGGGTGGAGCTTTGTAATGCTTGTGGATGATTTGGTGGCTTGTTTGGAAGCTCGGGGTAGTGTTTGTGTTGTTTGCTTGTTTGTTTTGGTTGTTTTTGTTTTGTGGCCTTTTATCTCTTTTTCTTTCGTTTTCGTCGTGTCTTTGTTTTGTGTGTGTATTTGTGTCTTGTGTGTTTAAAAAGGTTTTCAAAAACCCGGTTTAGAGGCTAGTGTGCGAGTGTTTACTTTCCTTTCTTAGTAGTATAAATCGAGTCTTGGACTTTAGTCTAGTAGAATGACCCTAAATCAATGATTTCGTTGGTTTCTTACCCTGAGTCCACCTAGCTTACTAGGAATTTACTACGGAATTTGCACCTTTGACCATTATGACCACCCACGGTGTGAAAAGGCCTTGGTTGCCGAGTCCCGTCCCCTAGGTGACCGTGTTCGGAATTGTTTGATTAGTCCAAGTTCTCCCCTTTTTGTGGGTTTGAAGGGAAGGGCCCGTCCCGACTTACCTATTCACCTACCTCCTACACATATCCACACAATAAAATTGCAAATTGTTGAAGTCATCTTTCTTGTTGCAATAAGAAATGCCAAATAGCCAAATCAAGCCAAAAGGGCAAAGAAAAGAAAAAGAAAGAAAATGAAAGAAAGAAAAGAATGAAGAAAAAGAAAAGGCACAAAAGCCAAAAAGAAAATAGAAAATAAGAAAAAGAAATGGCATGGCAAAACAAAGCAAAAATGCAAAAGAAGAAGAAAATGCCAAAAGAAAATCGTCTCACAAAAATAACCCCTACCTCTCAAAATAAGCCTTTTTCCGACTTTTGCCGTGAAGAGCCTACCAAAGGACCGAGTCCCTAGGAAGGATGATAGCGGCATTAGTCGGTCTTCCCTCATTTTGCATATTTCCACCTTTTTACTTGGACTAGTTAGGCGGTTTTGGACATGGGACGACCCTCTTGGCTCATTGCTAAAGGGGGTGGGGTCTCACTTACCTACAGTGTCGACTAACACCGTGCTTCATCCTTTTTCCATCCCGCCGATCGTCCCGTGGTACGTTCTTAGAAGGTTAGGAGGAACCGAGGTAAGTTACCAACGTTTTTATTGCTTTGTCGTCATACTATTAGGGTTTTGTCCATTTTGGTCTGTATTGCTAGCTTGGGAACGTTGTCACTTGCCTTAAGTCCTAAACCGGTGCTTCTTTCACCGCTTGTTTGAGGGAAGCGGTATTTCTTTTCTTTTGGGTGCAACCTTTTGTGTGGTTTGTTTGTATGCTTGGTTGTGTATGTGTTTTTGTGTCCGGTTGCATCCACAGTTTTGTCGCAAGACCCCACTTGCCTTGCGGATAGCACTAGTCCTCTAAGTGTTATCGCGTGAGTTGAAAGGGCGTAGGGTGCGCTAATACCCACTCGGCTAGTTTATTAGTTAGTTTGTGCTTACTCGAGGGCGAGTAAAGGTTAAGTGTGGGGGAGTTGATAAGTGTAGTTTGTAGTGCCTATTTCGTAGTGTTTTGGTCCTATTTCCTTGCGGAATTGCTCCTTGGGAGCGGTTCATGGGCTACTTATGCTTCCTCTAGCTCGTTTCAGGCTCCCGAGACCATTCGTGAAGAGTTGGAGTGATTCCGACTCAATACATACACTTTTCGGAGCTAACGAAGCGGAGGAACGATCACTCGATGCCTTGGATTCGACCCCGAGACCTTGGGACCCAATACCGAGCCTCCGAGACCCGATCCCGAGTCCCGAGAATCGATGAGAAGTTCATGTGAAGCAAGGAGGAACCAAAAGGATCATATTGGAGGCCTACAAGACTCATCCCCGACGGGTATGCACCTCATCCCGTCCGGGATGAAGTGCGCTTTTAGAGGGGTCACTGTCAGGCCGTCCCGGTCGGGACCAACCCGTCCCGGTCGGGATGACAGGCCGTCCCGGTCGGGATGATCCCGTCCCGGTCGGGACCAAACAGCTGTAGTCGCACCTCTTCTTTCCTTCCTCCTTCATTCTTGTACCCCTATAAATACTTCCCTCTTGTATTGTTTATGGAGGGGACCTTACCCTAGATTGTTTTTAGGCCTCTCTTAAGACTTGTAAACCCTAATTAATCTCTCTTAATCTTTAGCTAATCCTTAGTTAATCCTAGTTTAATCTAGTTGTAATTAGTTCTTGTATTGAGAAGATTCTTGAAGACTCCTCCAAGCTTGACATCCTTGGAGATTATTTGGGTTTCTTATTTATACAAGATTGCATCTTTTTCTTCATCTTGTGTTGGTATAACTTTCTTTACTCTTGTTCTTTGTTATTATTTCAAGTTTGAATCTTTACTTAGTGTTCCATGTTATTGTTCATATTGTTCTTGATAATGGATGTTTGGATTGTGATGTTGTTTTCTCTTATTGTTGTTAGTTTATCTTTGATTATGAGTGAGTAGTCTTCTTGTGGGTTAGTAGGGGGATTAAGGGTAGAATATGAGTGATTAGGGTTTGATTAGGGGTAAAGGGTGAATCTTTGTTGTTAGTCACATACTTGGCACACCATGTGTTTGTTGAATTGCTTGTTTGAGTTGTAGTGGCCATGCTTCTCATGCTAGTCTTCTTCTACTCATTGTTTGTCTTGTATGTGGTCTTGTTGAGGATAGTGTTGAGTATAGTCTAAGTAGCGAGAGCCCGGACTTACCTCGACTAGAGTCTAAGTAGCGAGAGCCCGGACTCACCTCGACATCGGTTTAAGTTGCGAGAGCCCTGACCGATTCTAGCAATTAGGAGACACCTACACCCTTGGCAACCCCGATTACCCTACTATTCTTATGAACCCGACCTAACCCACTTCTTTCCATATTTGATTCAACTTATTAGTTAGTCATCATTTCTTTAGTTCATTGTTTAGTTTGTGTTTAGTTATTTCATATAGCCTTGTTATAGTCTAGTTCATTGTTAGTCTGCTTCCTTCTTCTCCTCTCATCATAATTCACCAATTTGTAGCTCTTTGTGTTTGTTGTGACTTGGTCTCGTTTTAGGCCAACCTAGTCTAAACCTTGCAACACCTTCTCCGTGGATACGATCCCGACTTACCCTAACTACCGTTAGGTGCTAGTTGGTTAATATTTGATCGGTGGGGATCCACGACAATTCCCACCATCAAGGCCCGCTGGATCCTTTTCTGATAGATTTGGATATTGTTGAGGGCACGAGATCGTCGTTCGTCTAGTAGAACCAATTAGTCATACCGTGCTCGAACCCAATCAGCTTCGGGTACTTGACTTTCTAACAGAATTCTGAGGGACGGTACCTCCAAGTCAACTGGTTGGACTGCCTCTATTCCATAAGTTAGGTAATACGGCGTCGCCCCGGTTGCGGTGCGAATTGACGTCTGGTATCCCCATAGGGCAAAAGGTACTTTGTCGGGCCAGTCCCGGTAATAATTATCAGCCATCCTTTTGAGTATGGTGACAATTGTTTTATTGGCCGCCTCTACCGCTCCATTCGTTTGGGGACGGTAAGGCGAAGACGTATGCCTTTGAATTTTATACTTGGTCAAAAGGGCTGCCGTTTCGGCTTGAAAATGAGTCCCGTGATCACTGATAAACTCGTGTGGGATCCCATACCGACATATTATCTTGTTCTGGATAAACTTGGCGACATGTTTAGCACTGAGAACGCGATAGGATTCAGCTTCGACCCATTTGGTGAAGTAGTCGATAGCTACCAAAATGAAGCAGTGTCCTCCGGTACCAGAGGGCTTTATTTTCCCGATTATGTTGATACCCCATGTCGAGAACGGCCAAGGCGATGTCATGGTATAAAGCAAAGATGACGGCATATGTTGCACGTTGGCGAAGATTTGACAGTTATGACAATGTTTGACATATAACTGGCAGTCGGCTTCCATAGTATTCCAGTAATACCCGAGCCTCATGATTTTTTGGGCCAGCATCTGGGCATTCATATGTGGGTCGCATTCACCATCATGTACTTCGGCCATAACCTTTTCAGCTTTATATTTATCAACACAAAGGAGAAGAGCCCCCTGTGCTGTCTTTTTGTACAGCTGCCCGTCATCGGTGCGGACAAACTGGGTAGCTAGCCTTCGTAAGGCTTTCTTGGCTCGGCCTTCAGTCCCGGGAGGATATTCCCCGTTTTTTAGGTACGTTACACAGCCTGATACCATGGTTCAGGATCAGTTATTTCAATGTCTTCAATGTCACGAATGTATGCCGGCTTGGACCGTCTTTCGACACAAATTGGCATTCTGGTCACGTGGTCGGGAATATTTAGTAAAGATGCTAATTTTGAGAGTGCATCTGCAAACTGATTCTCTTCCCGAGGCAAGTATATGTACTCCACCTTTTGGAATTGTTTCTCGAGATCCTTTACTCGTGCCTTTTAGGCCACGAGATTAGCGTTCCGAGTTTTCCATTTTTGAAGTGCTTGGTTTATGACCAAGGATGAGTCACCATGTACCCGGAGATTTGTGATCCCCAGATTGGCGGCGGCTTGTAGCCCGTAAATACATGCTTCGTACTCGGCTGCATTATTGGTAACATCAAAGTCCAGTTTGATGGACACGGGAGTATGCTCCCCTTTTGGTGAGATTAGGAGGATCACAACTCCGAACCCTCGAAAATTGGACGCTCCATCGAAGTATAAATTCCATGTTTCAGTATCGATATGGAAGATATCTTCATCTGGGAAGGACCAGGTGTCGGTGTGTCCTTCTTCAGTTACCGGGCTATCGGCGAGAAATTCAGCTACTACCCGCCTCTTAATGGCCTTCAACGGTACAAATTTTAGGTCAAACTCTGCCAGCATTAGAGTCCATTTATAAATTCGGCCATTGAGAACGGGCTTTTCGAAGAGGTATTTGATTGGGTCGGAGCTTCTTAGTGGCCCAAACTAGAGCCAAGCAAGTCTTTTTGAGCATGGTATATTTGCACTCATACTCTAAAAACTTTTTGCTGATGTAATAGACAGCTCGTTCTTCGGAGTTAACTGTCTGAGCTAGCATAGCCCCCATGGTTGTCTCGGTCGTCGTTAGGTATAACGACAGAGGCAAACCGGGCTGAGGTGGCATTAAGACTGGCGGAGCAGACATGATTTCCTTGATCTTGTCGAAAGCAGCTTGGCATTTGTCATCCCATAGTACCCGTTCCCCTACTTTCAGTTTTTTGAAAATTGGTTCACACACCATGGTTAGTTTGGAAATGAACCGACTGATATACTGGACTTTCCCGAGAAATCTCCTTATTTCTTTTTCGGTTTTAGGAGGTTGCATCTCGGTAATGGCTTTAATTTTAGCTGGGTCGACCTCGATACCTCGTTGGCTAACGATATGACCCAGTAATTTGCCTGATGTTACTCCGAAACTGCACTTTTGAGGGTTTAGCCTCATGTTGTATTTGCGCAATCGGGTGAAGAATTTTCTTAGGGCGGTGATGTGACCGTCCTGTTCTTTGGATTTGACGATAATATCATCTACATAAACTTCTACCTCTTTATACATCATGTCATGCAGTAAGGTGGTAGCGGTTCTTTGGTATGTGGCCCCCGCATTAATGAGACCGAATGGCATGACGGTGTAGCAGTAAGTACCCCAAGGTGTAGTGAAGGTAGTCTTACTCATATCTTCTTCCGCCATCTTGATTTGATTATACCCGGCATACCCGTCCATAAATGATAGAAGGACATGATCGGCCGTGTTATCCACCAGTATGTCGATGTGTGGTAACGAAAAATCATCTTTCGGGCTTGCCTTGTTAAGATCCCTGTAGACACCCACATTTGACCGCCAGGTGTCTATAGCTGTTTCCGACAAACACCCGATGATGATTGGACGCAAACGTGCTTTAACGTACTCGGAAATGGGCTCGAAATCATGGATATTTAGCTTGAGCTTCTTATGGAGTACAAATTTCACAAAACCAACCTCAAATTCAGGCCCAGTGGGTCGTTTCGAGTCAAATAAGACTAATTTGGGTCGAATCTGACACCAGGGGTAAAACCGCCTTTTAGCGATCGAGTCAAAACCCGGTCAAAAATTTTCCTGAGACACGTGAGTCAGCCGTGACGCCTCACACGGCTGGTTCGGACTTCAATACTACAAAAATCAGCTACACAAAATATTAAACAAATCCAGATAGAATTCGATCTCGAGAAGGAATTCTATCCGAAAACCGAATCAAACACCCGACCGAATGCAAACACTCGGCCGAGCAGCACATATCAGCCGGTTTTCCTTGCTTCCTCGACAAGCAAGCGGAATCCTCACACCTTTCGACTTCCTATATTTCCTATCCTAAGCGGTAGTTCTAATTCAAAAGCACCTCTCCTAGCCAAGGTCGGGAATTTCCTATAAATAGCCCCTTGCACGATACAAAAAGAACGAACGGATATTCATTATCAAACATCGACACCTTTTTACAAAGCATCATATACAACAAATAGATACACATCAACTTTTACATCGAGAAACCGATAGTATAAAAAACCGAAGGAGCCGGTCCCCTACCCGACGCCTTTCACGTCCAAAATCAAGCCACCAACTCACCGACATCCACTCGACGCTCTTGTGCCCAAGCCACGTCCCGACGAGCCCCGATCCGAGTAAACCGAAGCATGTAGGTTGAGGGTGTACCAAACCCGATTTCTCCTTCTTCTTCTCTTCTCCTTCTCGTCGTCCGTCCTTTTTACGGGTCCTTCGTCGTTTTTATTATTTCTAATATCGATAATACTAAAAATCTATTTTCATATATCGAACATTCTTAAAAAATATGATATCAACTCTATAGTTGAATATCGTATTAAAAAAGAATTAAATCAAATCTCGTCGATGCTAAAAATCGTTACTTTTTTTACAAATACAACGATTCTGACGCGGAGAGAACTAACATCTTTTTTCGTTCAAGTTTCTTTCAAACTATTTTACAAAACTTTTTTAAAATTCATTCCGAATATTCGATATCGATTTCATAATCGAATATCGGGTACGACGAATATCGAAAACATAAATCGAGTATAAATTAGTTCGTATTTGTACGCGATTTATCAAATTAGAAATTTTCGAACAACAAACGAGACCGGGACAGACCCGCACGCGAGTCGCGCCCATCCCAGGCGACTCGCGCACGGGCCTGAAACTCGAGTCCTTTTTTTAGCTTTTCGTTCGTTTTTTATTATTTATTCTACAAAACGATTTCTCAAAATTTGCATCTTTTCTAAAACTATTCCGAGTATTTGATATCGATTTCATAATCGACTATCGAATATAACGAATATCGAAAATATTAAGTCGAGCACGAATTACGCAATATTCGTACGCGATTTAATAAAGCGTCGAATTTTCAAAAATCGGTCTTGAAAACAGGCCGGGACGCGAGTCGCATGCGTCCCGGGCGAGCCGCGCGGCCGGCCAAAACGCGGCTCGTCTTTCGTTCTTTTTTTTTATTATTCTTCGAATTTCATTTTTTATACAAAACAGCGTCTTTTTAACAATATTTTTCAGATTTCGACTAATATTTTCTCGATCTTGCATATTCATCATATTTGCTATATTATTTTTTCACAAATCGATACTAACTCGTTTGTTCATCTTGTAGCAAATTCATTTTTTTATCGTTTGTTTTATTATACTAAAACGAACCTCACATGCTAAATTCAACTTCGACGTTAAATTTTTCATGCATTAAACCGACTTAGCAACCCATTCAATTATTCACATGCTTAGGAAAACAATGTTGGCATATCATTCATCGTTCAACTGACGCGCGTATTAAAACATCAAACGATATCCTAGTAGAGGCCGCTAATGTGCGGGCGGGGTTGGGTGTTCTTTGTGAACTTCCCAACACGTACCCTCACCCCTTACTCAGAACCTCGGTTTCCGGATGTCCGAAACCATTGGAAACGAGAGTCATTCAATACATGATATCCGATCGTCGGTATCGGTATCAAATGCTAAGGGACGAACCCAATAAACTCTGACATCGGAAATGGGCCGTATTTTGTACACGGCCCACTACGACATAGAGTGGGTTCGAACGGGCCCGAACTCCCACAAAGTTCGGTGGCGACTCCAACTTCGATTTAAATTTCAATTCGATCCATTCTCATATGGAGATTCATTCGCCTCCCCAAACCCGCGCGTGGCCGCGTCGGGGTGGACCTATGTCATGTCCACAATTTGGCGACTCCGCTGGGGATTAACTGATGTGTGACTTACCATCGGCATCCTCAGGGTGAGACTCGAATAGAAATCGTTTGACTAGTACAATACGCGTTTTAGTTTTACGGTTCATGCATAACCCCATTTTTCCCGGGCCGGTACTGGTGACCGACGTCCCACTATACCATTGATGTAGTCCAAATTGGATATGTCAAAAGGTGTGCATAGCAGATTCGTATGAGTTTTACGGCATGTTCTAAGTTCAATTCGACTTAGGAAGTTCGCCCCGATTCTCGAATAGGCTATGTACACTGGTATAGACCCTAATAGACTGACCGAGACTTAGCTTAAGAGCATACATGGTGTCATTATACTGTTTCCATGACTACGTGCTACTTGATCCACATCTTTTTCAAAAACCGTCATTTTCAAAATTTTGCATCCTCTTCAAAATATCCAATTTCAAAACCCCGGACATATACCGAATTTAGGACTTATGATTTTACTCAAAATAGCCTTTTTATAGCCGGTATTATGCCCAATTTAAAACTCGAAATTATTTTCGAAATTTTCAAACCGTCACCCGGCCCACATTTTCCATTTTTTCTCGAAAAAAGGGCCGGATCTCCCCGAATTTTTCGGGCTTTTCAAAAAATCATATTTCAAAACTTCTTCTTCTTAGACTTCCCGTATTTAGCAGTGTCGAGTCGTGTCATAAGTCGTTGAAGTCTCTAGCGTCAAAACTCCGTCGATCTTACATCGCGGGTTTCCCCCTATCCCAGTCCGCCTTATTTTACTAAGGCAAGGCCCACCTACGTAGGACATACTCCTACGAAGGTTGGCCCAGTTTACACAGTCGAGTCTAAAGTCTGGGAATGTCTCACGTGAACCTTCCTTCGAATAGGGCCCAACTCACATAGCTGGATCCTGAGGAAGGCCCACCTTTTCACAAGTCACCCGTCTAGGTGTCTTTTCCGAGTCACTCTAGTCTTAGTCTTCTTCCTTTTCCCTTGCTCGGGATGTACTTTTCTTAGGATTCGGGTTAAGTTGCTGATGACGCGGTGTTCTTACAGACAGGCCACCCTTCACCCAAACCATGACGAAAGTAGCCATCGATGAGTTGACAGCCTCGTTGACCAAAATCCAAGATCAATTGCGACAAATGAGGGAGGACCAGATTTCCATCGTCACTCGGGTTAGTGCCGTGGAACAAGGAACCCCCAATGCTTCGATCGAAGATGACGGACCCTTGGCCGCATTGGCCGGCGCGGTCCAAAAATTGCAAGAACAGGTCCACTCGACCACCAGAAACACCATCCTCACGGAAAATGCCCGTACCTATTCACCCTTAACTGATGAACTGCCCGCTAACCTCAACTTAACGGGCTTGCCAATGTTTGACGGGACTGAAGACCCGGTACTCCATATTCGGGCTTTCAAGGACTTTATGGCTGTTAAGGGGGTCAAATCGACCATGTTCAAGCATCTCTTTGCTTCCTCTCTGGAAAAGCACCCGAAAGCCTGGTACTACAGGCTTGACCCCAAGAAATACAAAACCTGGGACGATGTTGCAATGGAATTCGCGCGAAACTACGCGAATAATGCTGAAATCCAGACTACCATGCGTACCCTGGAAGTTATGGCCCAAGAGCCTAAGGAGGGTTTCACCAAATACCTTCAAAGGTGGAGGACCGAAAGTGTTAAGCTGGTGGACAAGCCCAGCGAAAAAGTACTAGTGGAGGCCTTTGTCAAAAACCTCCTCCCCGCTTACCGAGTCCATCTCCGATACGCCATCATACCCGACTTCGCCACTTTGACCGAAATGGGTACTAGAATCGAAGACGATCTAAGGCTAGAGAACCTTACTAAGGCCTCTACCAAGGGGTATCAAGGAGCCAGTTCATCCTCCAGCAAGCCTGCAACCACAACGGCGGCCCGAAGTATCTTCGACGAGGTTAACTCATTGGACACCTCGACCAAAAAGAATACTCCAAATCGGGTATTCACCGACATAGGGACAACCTATGCTCATGCCTTACAAAGGCTGTCTTCAAAAGGCCTGATTCAACCGATAGGCCCAATTCCGGAAGTTCCCGTGGAAAAGCGATCTAAGAGCTACAACATTCAAGCCTATTGCCATTATCACCAAGTCAACGGGCATGACACATAGAAGTGTTGGAAGTTGAAGCATCTTATTCAAGATCTGATCGAAAGTGGGAAGATACCACTACCCAGCGATAAGCCGAGTAACAAAAATAATCCTCTTGCTACTCACGCCATTTTTACTGGATAGGTAGTCGACTGCTCTCATCTCATTTCCCCTTTCATTCCCCAAATCAATGGGATATGGAACGACGATGAAGATGATGTTTATCTGGCCAAGGGGGAAGCTGTCCCCGTCACCATCGAAGAAATCCGGAAAGCTAAAGCCAGAGCTCTGGCCGGCACACACACCATCACAGCCGGTCTCGCCACTCCGGAAACCGTCACTAAACCTTCCAGGATGGAACTCACTCCTAAAGAGCCAAACGCTGACATGGCCCTAGTCAGACAACTAAAGAGGGTCCGAACTGATATTACTATATGGCAGCTTTTGGTTAGTTCTCAGGATCATCGGGCAGCACTTACTAGGGCTCTCGATGAAATCAAGGTTGACTCATCGGTTACCCCCACCGAAATGGTAGCCACTATCTTGCCACACCTCAAGGGCAAGTCCAAAGGAGAAGGCCCACTTATCACTTTCTCCGAGTCCGACCTTCCACCGTTCGGGGCCACCCATAACTTGGCTTTATATATCACGGTGATCTGCCGAAATAAATATCTCCCAATGACCCTGATTGACGACGGGTCCGCAGTAAACGTCCTTCCTTTGAGGACAGCTAAAGCCCTCGGCATTACCGAGGCTGACTACCTTCCGACTGCACAAACTATCCAGGCTTTTGATGGGAGCCCGAAATCAGTTGCTGGGGCCATTAAGCTGACAATCATAACGGGCCCGATCGAGAATGAATTAGAATTTCAAGTGATCGATGTCACTTCATCTTTCAATCTGCTACTTGGAAGGCCATGGATTCACGCGGTCAAAGCCGTGTCTTCCACCCTTCACAGGAAAGTCAAGCTACCTTTACAAGATGGGATCGTCACTCTCGAAGCTACTCCCATAACCGTGTCAAGCTGCAACACGGCAGACTCAACTGACCCGCGAGGTTTCAACTTCGTGGGAATGATCGAGGAAGAATATCTTTTCTGACCATACTTCACTACTAGCATCGATACGATGCTACAGAATCTGGGTTACCTACCAGGAGTTACATCAAGGCCCTATCTTCCAGCTGGGAGGATTATCGAGGCCCTGAACAGCGAGCAATCTCGCCTCGGTCTAGGTTACACTATGATGCCAGAATGCACGGACCAAACCAAGGCAGTCACGTTCATCACTCCACTATTTGAAACTGTTCAAGTGGGCCTCTATCAACCCACCATTTCATATCCCGGGACCAAATCGGGTCGGGAATGCAATTTCATCCTGGATGATATCTTTGCCCTTATCCAGGCCGAATCAAAGGAGGGCACAAGCAATACTGAGCCCATCCTAGGACTACTATTCGGGGAAGACAAGGTCGTCCCGACCCCTAAACAGGAGTTAGTCAGCTTGATTCTCCGCAGCAGCAGCTTTGACCCAACTAAGCTGATCTCTGAGGTTGGTGCCGACACCGGAAAGAGAGCTTGGAGGAAGATAACTAAGTGGACCGACAGTCAGGGTCGAGTCTACAAGCTAACTACTGGTGAAGGAGATATGCATGCTGCCGAATCCGAGTCCGAGTCAGAGTCAGAGTCGGAGTCTGAGTCGAAGTCTAGAGGGTCCAGTACTAGGATCGAGTCTGTAACCCCTCTCCCTTCTTTAGTCACACCATCGGGAGCCCTGGAGTCTGTCCCGAGGGCTCTCCCTATCCCGCCTCTGACCAACGATCAGATGGCAGCTATCTTCGAGCTATTTTCAAAATTCACTATCAATAATAACGATAACCGTTCTGCTTACGACTTGTCTTATTTTCAAAACATTTTTAAAAAATCTTACTTGCAATGACATTGAGAAACCCGACGAACAGGTGCCATTGCCTCCGCATCTAATCGAGCAACTCGAGCAAAGGGAGTCCCGAAATCCGGTAATCGAAGAAACCGATCCCATCAACGTAGGAACCCCTTTAGAACCTCAGATGCTTAAGTTGGGCCTATCTTTAGACCCCGAGGAGAAGCAACAATTCACAGATCTCCTCCAGGAATTCAAAGACATCTTTGCATGGTCCTACAAGGACCTGCCGGGAATTGACCGGGAGATAGCTGAACACCGAATACCCATCAAGGACGGGTATAAGCCGGTAAAACAGAAACTTCAAAGAATGAGGCCCGAATGGTCTCTCAAAGTCAAGGAAGAAGTCGATAAACAATTCAAAGCGGGCTTTATCCAAGTGTTTGAATATCCAGACTGGGTTGCAAACAAAGTACCAGTACCCAAAAAAGATGGCAAAGTTCGAGTATGTGTAGTCTTCCGGGACCTTAATAAGGCATCCCAAAAGACGATTTTCCGTTGCCACACATCGACATACTGGTGGATAACACGGCCGACCATGCCCTTCTATCATTTATGGACGGGTATGCCGGATACAATCGGATCAAAATGGCGGAAGAAGACATGAGTAAGACCACCTTCATCACACCTTGGGGGACTTACTGCTATACCGTGATGCCATTTGGGCTTATCAACGCTGGTGCCACTTATCAACGGACCGCCACCACTTTATTGCACGACATGATGCATAAGGAAGTGGAAGTCTACGTGGACGACATGATCGTCAAATCCAAGGACCGAAACGGGCACATTGCGGCCCTAAGAAAGTTCTTCACCCGACTACGCAAGTACAACATGAGGTTAAACCCTCAAAAATGCAGTTTTGGGGTAACATCGGGCAAGCTTTTGGGCCACATTGTCAGCCAGCGTGGCATCGAAGTTGACCCAGCAAAGATCAAGGCCATTACCGAGATGCAACCGCCTAAAACCGAAAAGGAGATAAGAGGGTTTCTCGGGAAAGTCCAATATATCAGCTGGTTTATTTCAAAGCTAACCATGGTATGTGAGCCCATTTTCAAGAAACTGAAGATAGGAGAACGAACACTATGGGACGACAAATGTCAAATGGCTTTCGATAAGATCAAGGAGATTCTATCCTCTCCACCGGTGCTAATGCCACCTCAGCATGGTTTGCCTCTGTCGCTATACTTAACAACGACCGAGACGGCCATGGGCGCTATGCTAGCCCAGACGGTCGATTCCGAAGAACGGGCTATTTACTACATCAGTAAAAAGTTCTTGGAATATGAATGCAAGTACACAATGCTCGAGAAGACGTGCCTAGCTTTGGTTTGGGCCACTAAAAAGCTCTGACACTACATGCTTAGTCACGAGGTACATGTGCTATCCAAAATGGATCCAATCAAGTATCTATTCGAGAAGCCCATCCACAACGGCCGTATATCCAGATGGACTTTAATGTTGGCTGAGTTCAACCTCAAGTTCGTACCTTTAAAAGCCATCAAAGGTCGGGTAGTCGCGGAATTCCTCGTCGATAGTTCGGTATCCGAGGAAGAACACACCGATACTTGGGCCTTCCCAGATGAAGATATATTCCATACTAACACCGAAACATGGGATTTATATTTTGATGGGGCGTCCAACTTTCGAGGGTTTGGTGTCGGGATTTTGCTAATCTCACCACAAGGGGAACACACCCCGCTATCCATCAAGCTAGATTTTGACGTGACTAATAACGCAGCCGAGTATGAAGCATGCATTCACAGGCTGCAGGCCGCCGCTGATTTAGGAGTAACAAACCTCCAGGTCCACGGTGACTCATCTTTAGTCATAAATCAAGCCCTACAAAAATAGAAGACACGGAATGCAAATCTCGTGGCTTACCAAGCACGAGTAAGGGTTCTCGAAAAACAGTTCCAAAAAGTGGAGTACATTTATCTGCCTCGGGAAGAAAACCAGTTTTCAAATGCTCTCTCAAAATTAGCATCTTTACTGAATATCCCAGCACATCTAACCAGCATGCCCATTTGCGTCGAAAGACGGTCCGAGCCAGCGTACATCCACGCTATCTAAGACATTGAGATAAATGATCCAGAACCTTGGTATCAGGCTATTCTAACCTACTTAACGTCAGGGGAATATCCTCCGTGAGCTGAAAACCGGGACAAGAAAGCTCTATGAAGATGGGCAACCCAGTTCATCCGCACAGACGATGGACATTTATATAAGAAGACAGCACAGGGGGCTCTACTCCTATGCATTGACAAAGCGCGAGCCGAAAGAGTCATGGCTGAAGTACATGATGGTGAAAATGGTCCGCATATGAACGCCCATATGTTGGCCCGAAAAATCACAAGACTCGGCTACTATTGGAATAGCATGGAAACTGACTGTCAGTTATATGTCAAACACTGCCATAACTGTCAGATTTTTGCCAATGTACAGCATATGCCTTCATCCCTATTATATACAATGACATCACCATGGCCATTCTCAACATGGGGAATTGATATAATCGGGAAAGTGAACCCTTCCGGGACAGGAGGTCACTGCTTCATCCTAGTGGCTATCGACTATTTCACTAAATGGGTCGAAGCCGAGTCATACCGGATCTTGAATGCCAAACATGTGGCTAAGTTCATCCAAAACAAAATTATATGTCGATACGGGATTCCGCACGAGTTCATCAGTGATCACGGGATCCATTTTCAAGCTGAAACTGCCACTTTGCTAGAAAAGTACAAGATCCAAAGGCATACATCATCGCCTTACCGTCCCCAAACAAATGGAGCGGTGGAGGCAGCCAATAAAACAATTGTCACCATACTTAAAAAGATGGCTGAGAATTACCGGGACTGGCCCGACAAGATACCCTTCGCCTTATGGGGATATCGGACATCAATTCGAACTGCAACCGGAGCAACTCCATACTATCTGACATATGGAATGGAAGCAGTCCAGCCAGTCGAGCTAGAAATACCATCCCTTAGGATTCTGCACGAGAGCCAGGTACCTGAAGCAGATTGGGTCCAAGCCCGATATGACTCACTAGTTCTCTTAGACGAACGGCGATCTCGGGCTCTGAATAATATTCAGATATATCAGAAAAGAATCCAACGGGCTTTTAACAAGAGGGTTAGGCCCAGGAATATCAAAGAGGGCGATCTAGTCCTAAAATCTGTTCGAGCTTTACTACCAGTTGACCCAAGAGGAAAATTCAAACCCAATTGAGCTGGGCCATATTTAGTGAAGAAAATCCTTTCGGGAGGAGCAGTAATGCTAACGGATTTGGACGGAAACAAGTTCGTCAACCCAACAAACTTGGACCAACTGAAGCGTTACTACCCATAAGACCTATCTCAATGTCATTTGCAAAAATTTATAAAAAATTTCTTTTTATAAAATTTTCGAAAATTTTAAGCAAGTCAATAAGTTCGGATTACTTATCCTATCGTTGCACATCTCGAATTAATAATCTTGATGTATTTCGAAAAGTTGCAAAAATGTTTCTGAACTACGGAAAGTTTGATTCCATTAATTTTGGATACGTAGGCAACCCCTCAAAAGGGTACAACCACTGCAATAACAAAAAGACGGGAACGGTATTCACTAATATGTCTTTTTATTATGTAAGAAAAACCGATAAACTCGGGAATTTCAAAAAATACATCACAAAAAAAACAACAAAATCACACCACAAAAAATAGTAGTAATACTTAAATAATAAATTTAGGAGACTACTCGTACATTTTTCCTTTCCCCTTATCTTTCGGGTCACGTGGAGCCCGAGGCCGACGAGGCGGGGGCGAACGTTCCCTAATCACAAGGGGAACTTCTTTTGCTCGAACCCGCTTCTTCGATTTTGGGTCTTCTACCGCTTGCATCGGTCCAAGCCGAGCCCTGACGAGCTCGGGAAGTCTGTCTCGAGGAGCAAGTCGGTCCTTAACTGCCAGCTTTGGCCCTAGTCTCCTTTCTAAATCCGTCTGGGGGCTCACCTTTCCCCGTGCACCCTTAGTACTGGACCCTTCAGTCTGAGTCCTAGATTTCCCTTTCTGACCTGCCGGAGTAGTGTCTTCGTCAAAGAAGCTTCTATTATCTTTAGCATGTTCCCGACGTAACAGGTCGAAGGCCTCGTCAGTCTTCAAGGCAGCTCGGGTTTTAGCTGAATCAGCTCTTGTTCATCTCACATAAGAGTCAGATACCCAGATCGAATGAGGATTTTTAGGAACGGGCCAAGTAGCTCGTGTATACCACCTTTGCATCCAGGTGTCACACATTACATCCGTCAACTGAGTAGATTCACTCACGACTGCCTCGATTTCTGGGATTCTTTGCGCCCGACCATATTGCCTAAGTATGCGATCGGGGAAGAGGTGAATTGTCTGTCTAAAAGATAGGATTACTTGATATCGGGCCCTATCTCGAGACTCTAAGCCGGTCCGGACATAAATGGGCCACCATGGAACGGTCCAAAGGATCAATGGGCCTTCATGGAAGGATAGCACTTCATCCCAGTATTTTTGGGTGTTGAAGCGAGAAAAGGCAATGGTCCGTCTCCTCATCATCACTTGCTTGGGTTGATACCGGCTCACGTCTAGGGGAGGATCCAAGATCGATAACCTCTCGAACAGCCACAGCTAAAAAATCCGCAAAAAAATCAAAATCGCGAAGAAGTGTCAAAATCACGTCAAAAAAAAACGTGAAAAACGCGAAAACCGCAGAAACCGGGAAAATCGGGAAAAAAAACCGCAGAAACCGAAAAATTGGAAAAACCGGAAAAAAAAAATCAAAAAAGCCGGCCTACCTGTAAAAGACGGGTACTCCCAGTCAACCGGACTGTCGGATCCCTTTTGCGATTATCCAAACCCTGGATAATCTCCCCTGTAATCAACCAAGCCGGGCTGTGCTCCGTTTCCATCAGGTCAGCCACAGTAAAAAGTCTAACATGGCCCATGCAAGATAATAAATCCATATGGCCTTCGAAGGCATAGACATGGAGCATACAAAAGGTAAAGGCCCTACGGCTGTGAACCGGCCAGACTCGGACGTCATCTGGGTTCATAAATTTTTCAGCTAACTCGATCAAAGAAACGGTATCTCCTTCCAGCATACGGGATACCTCCATGTGAGAAAGCCCTAAAAATTCCCGTAACTTCCTCCTTGGGTCAGGAACCGAAAAAGGGATAGCAGGGCGAAGTATGGGATTCCATCCTCCTACAGCAGCAATTTCCTCAGGGATAGGACAGATTTCGCCTCGAGGAAAACCAAATACATGATAAGTATCGTCCCAGTAGGACAGGCAAGCATCCAAGAAGTGACGATCTACTTGCATCTGACGGATCACGAATAATTGGGTAACGCCATTCTGATTTAGGATGACCTTATCTGCATCTCTGAAGTATTTGGACCACTCTTGCAACATTCCAATTAAACGGTCGATTCCCATGATTGGATTTCTAAAAGAAAGAATAAATTTCTCAGGGCTTGTTTTTTCTTTAGGGAAGAGAGGGAATTGTGGGAATTGTGGGAATTGTGAGAATTTATGAAGCAAGGAGGGAGTATTTATAGCATAAAACCAAATTCTCCTCCTCACCTTAGGATTCCCAATCCTAGAGTATTTAGCATACAATCCTTATCCTGAGGCTTAGCTAAGTCATCCTGAGCATTCCTATTCCTTTTCAGAGTCAAAAATTCTCTAATTTTCAAAGACTCCTACAAACTCAAAAATTCAGAACCTTTCTCAAAATTTTTATTTCCCAGCGCGAGTCATTTTTCCTACAAATGTTACATGCAAAACTTTGCAACTTTGCATAAATATGTACAGGACGACTCAAATAGGATCATGCAATTCACGTGACTCCCCAGCGGCATTTAACAAGATGGGCCCATATATAGGCACACCTAAAGTCTTATACGACGAGTTCAATCCCCCACGGAGTTATCATCAGCTCAGGTACATTTCTAGTCTATGGCCGGCGGGCCCTTTACACAGGTCTAATGGACATTAAACGACCCGATCGGAAGTCTGCCAGGTCTTAATCTTTGATTGGCCTGGTAGCTACACTGACTTTCGCCCTGTCCAAGCCTCAGTCAGAGTGGGGGCTCTGTAGACACCCACATTTGACCGCCAGGTGTCTATAGCAGTTTCCGACAAACACCCGATGATGATTGGACGCAAACGTGCTTTAACGTACTCGGAAATGGGCTCGAAATCATGGATATTTAGCTTGGGCTTTTTACGGAGTACAAAATTCACAAAACCAACCTCAAATTCTGGCCCAGTGGGTCGTTTCGAGTCAAATAAGACTAATTTGGGTCGAATCCGACACAAGGGGTAAAACCGCCTTTTAGCGATCGAGTCAAAACCCGGTCAAAGATTTTCCCGAGACACGTGAGTCAGCCGTGACGCCTCACACGGCTGGTTCGGACTTCAATACTACAAAAATCAGCTACACAAAATATTAAACAAATCCATTTAAGGATAGAATTCGATCTCGAGAAGGAATTCTATCCGAAAACCGAATTAAACACCCGACCGAGTGCAAACACTCGGCCGAGCAGCACATATCAGCCGGTTTCCCTTGCTTCCTCGACAAGCAAGCGGAATCCTCACACCTTTCGACTTCCTATATTTCCTATCCTAAGCGGTAGTTCTAATTCAAAAGCACCTCTCCTAGCCAAGGTCGGGAATTTCCTATAAATAGCCCCTTGCACGATACAAAAAGAACGAACGGATATTCATTATCAAACATCGACACCTTTTTACAAAGCATCATATACAACAAATAGATACACATCAACTTTTACATCGAGAAACCGATAGTATAAAAAACCGAAGGAGTCGGTCCCCTACCCGACGCCTTTCACGTCCAAAATCAAGCCATCCCAACTCACCGACATCCACTCGACGCTCTTGTGCCCAAGCCACGTCCCGACGAGCCCCGATCCGAGTAAACCGAAGCATGTAGGTTGAGGGTGTACCAAACCCGATTTCTCCTTCTTCTTCTCTTCTCCTTCTCGTCGTCCGTCCTTTTCACGGGTCCTTCGTCGTTTTTATTATTTCTAATATCGATAATACGGAGCTCGACCTCCGCCGAGTCAGGTCAGTCTAAGCATCCTCTCAAGAAGGTTCCCATGTTCAACAACACCGACGACGACGGCAATATCATCGTTTGCGCAGTACTCTTCTCTCCTCTCTCTCTGTGTGTATATTTCTGTATGTGATTGATTTTGATGGAGTTGTGATTTGGTAAAATTGATGAATTTTGCGGAAACCCTAGCTTTCGAGGAACAAGAGAGTTGCCGTCAGGACATGGCAGGGCAAAGTTATGATGGTTGATATTCGCGAGTTTTACAAAAAGGACGGCAAAAAAAATGCCTGGAAAGAAAGGTAATCAATCTTTTCACTTCATTATTCTTGAATTTTGTCTTTGTTATCTTGCGATTTGATGAATCGTTAGTAGAATTAGTTATTTGATACGTCGATACGGTTTCATCAATTGTGCTTACTTAGGGTTCGAGTTCCTTTGCGTTTGTTACGAATTCGTCAATCATTAGTCGTTAGGGAACCTACTGTTTGTTATGAATTCGAAAATAATTAAGTTGTTAGGTTGTTGTTGACGGATGTGCTTGAACACGATTGTTTAACTATGTTTCTACTTTCTAGTAATCAACTGAGTTGTTTTTGTGTGTATAATCAAGTTGAATGTGAATCATTTTGCCGGTTTTTGGTTATTCAACTTATCTAGTACATGCGAATCGCTCTCAATTGTATCTCCAAAAACCTAAGCATTTCATTTCTCTCCGCTCTTTTGCAAGGGTTGATGCTTTGTTTAATTGCACATTTAAAATGTATGGTGTGGTTGTATTATACTTATACAGAGTACATTTTTTTTGCAATTAAGTGGAGTACATGATTACGTTTCTGTTCACTTAAGAGTGACATTATCTAGTATACTACGAAGTTTTAGCAAATTGAGCTCTATTTGTGTTTTTGTGGTGTTAGTAGTGTTTCAGATTTTTTTTATTTATTATGTAAAAAATGGTTGGGGACTTTTACGAGATGTGTACGTAGCTGCCTAGCTGGTGTGGTTTGATTAAGTTGACAATTTATTAGCCAGTTTTCCAACACTATTTGTGTTGATTTGTTGAATCGTAACACCATGGTGGTTTTCTTTTATCTAATTGTATCAATTGGAAGGATGAATAGCTTGTTAGGCAGGTTTCGAATATTTGTTTCCTTGATTTAAGATTGAGGAATTGAGGGTATAATGGTGTTGTGTTATTAAGTCATTGTTCAGGTGTATCATTGTTGAGGGGGCGAGCGACTTAGCGTGTTTTGTGAAGTTATCTGGTATATTTTGTGCGGACTTCAGTATTAGATTTGATTTCATACATGTAAATATGCAATACAATGCTGCCACTCAGAAAGTCAGTCACTGTTCATGTGTATCATTGTTTAGAGAACCGTGGCTCAATCTGTTAAGTTTCTGCACAGTTCTGAAATCAAACACTTGGATGATTTATTTTGTATGCAACCTTTGTGCAAGTGTGTCCACTTATTCGTGAAAATACAATTTTTAAAAACCAGGTCGGGTACCAGGTTTTGCTCACCCTACTGACCCACATGCGACTATACCAACTACGGAGTATTAACAAACTGCCGGTAACGAAACATGCGAATACGTGAAAGTAGATTGAAACAAATTCTTAAAACATCACAAATCCAACTTTTGAATCTGTCCATCAAGGGTCAGGTCAGGGTTTTAGACAAAACTCCATGAATATCGCAAAAACTAAAGAGAGATCCTGCCTGAACAAACAAGTTGTCATCTTCTTTTCTGCTTTAATAATAGCGACATTTTTGAATTCCTGATTAAACTTTTTTTGAATTACACTTGACAGATCCAGTTCAAAGTTGACAGTGAGTTTGGAAGTAGGAGCAATATCTCATATCTGGTGTGTGAGGATGTGATGAACAATATTCTGAAAATCCTACAAACTACCCAATGTTCAACCTCTATACCCATTTCCAAATCCTGAACTTAAAAACTACCTCATCATCCATGGCGGCAAATCTTTCAAATACCTTAAACAAGCACATGACCGTCTCTTTCGTCTTGGTCTATGCCAGCAATACTTCCTCCTCAACTCCATTTTGGGCTACTCTTTTCAATTTGGCCAATTTCGTTACGCCAAGAGCCTCTTTAATCACACCCAAAATCCCAATATCATTCTCTTTAACACCATGATTAGAGGCTTTGTTTCAAGTGATTTATTCGAAGAATCTATCACTTACTATCGTACTTTGCAGTCCAATGGCTTATTGCCCAATGATTTCACATGCCCATCTGTTTTGAAAGCTTGTGGGAGAGTGTCCGATTATCAGTTGAGTTTAAGGATTCATACTTTGATAGTGAAGTTGAGTTTTGATGAGGATGTTTATGTGAATACGAGTTTGGTGGGAATGTATGCAGGATGCGGCTACGTGGCTGATGCACACAAGGTGTTTGATGATATGCACCACAGGTCTGTTGTTTCGTGGACTGCTATTATGAGCGGCTACATCAATGCCGGCCATTTTGATGAAGCTGTCGAGTTGCTTAAGATGTTCCTGGAACGGGGCTTGCGGCCTGATAGTTTCGCTCTGGTTAGATTCTTGTCTACGTGCGCTGAGCTGAGGGAGCTTGAGATTGGGGAGTGGCTTCATAGGTACGTTGATATGAATGGAATTAGGAAAGATGTAGCTGTGAATACAAAACTGATTGATATGTACGCCAAGTGTGGTTGTATGGAGATAGCTCGCCGTGTCTTTGATCAAATGCAAGACAAGGATGTGATTTCTTGGACTACTATGATTCAAGGGTATTTGATGAATGATTTGCCCAAGGAAGCGTAGGACGTGTATTTTGAGATGGAAAGACAGAAAGTAGAAGTCGATAGTTGTTTATTGCTTGGAGTTCTAGAGGCTTGTACAAGGCTTGGTGCTATAGATTTGGCACAGCAGGCAATCCACTCCATTGAAACGAGTAAATTTGCTTGTGATCCTGTTCTCAGAACTGCCCTAATGGACATGTATGCTAAATCCGGGAATATAGAGTTATCATGGAGAGCCTTTAGAGAGACCAAAGAGAGAGACATTGTTATGTTGAACGCTGTCATCCGAAGCCTATCATGTTATGGCTACGTTAACATTGCCTTTGGTGTTTTTGCACTGATGGAGAAACTCGGTGTTCAATCTAATGGTCAGACTATCCTTGGCCTGCTTTCGGGCTGTACACATGCCGGTCTTGTTGATGAAGGCCGGAAATTATTCAATGTCATGGAGCGTATCTTTAGCCTTACACCGACTATTGAGCATTATGGTTGTATGGTTGACCTTCTAAGTCGGGCGGGGTTACTAGAGGAAGCTCATCAATTGATTCAAATAATGCCCATGGAACCAAATGATATTGTTTGGGGAGCATTGCTTGGTGGGTGTAGATTACATCGAAACACTCATCTTGGTGAAGTTGTGTTAGAACAGTTGGTCCAACTACAACCTTCTAACCCGGGAAATTACATTCTTTTATCAAACATTTACTCCGCAAACAAGAAGTGGGATGATGCCGAAAGAGTAAGGGAAAAAATGAGGAAGCAAGGGATTAGAAAGACACCAGCTTGTAGCATGATTGAAGTGGTTGGAATAGTTCATGAGTTTCTTGCCGGTGACTATTCACATCCCATGGCAGATCAAATATATGCTAAACTAGAGGAGTTACTCGAGGTTTCTCGAGCAGCGGGATACATACCCGCCAAAGAATTTGCTCTCTTTGATTTGGAAGAGGAAGAGAAAGATCACCTCCTTCATTATCACAGTGAGAAATTGGCTATTGCATTTGCTTTGATTACTACTCCGCCAGACCATGTAATCCCAGTTGTGAAAAATCTTCGGGTTTGTGGTGATTGTCATGCTGCCATCAAGATTTTTTCTCAGATTATTGGGAGACAAATTGTACTTCGAGACATTACCCGCTTCCATCATTTTGTTGATGGTTCATGTTCGTGTAAAGATTATTGGTAACAAGTGCACAATTTTGTTTCAAATAGAGAGCAAGTTAGTAACAGAGTAGAACCATGATTGGAAACTATTTTGTTGTTAACGGAAGTTTGAAGTGGACCATCGGTGTTTTATTATCCCATGAAAATTACGGTGTAGTATTGCAGGTAAATTGTATAAGCTCATAATTAAGCACAAAATTTATTTTGCTTACAATAAAACGAAGTGTGTAAACATAGATTTGAGACACATGTTAAAGTACAACGACAACATTATAAAGATATTCGGTCATACCGACAATTGAGTTGCATTTGTAGTCCTTAACACTGATGGAGAAGAGTTGGGCTAGCATATGTTCTGCCAAGGTGTACAATTTTAGTCAATTATGAGATTTTAGGAAGCATAACTTGATTTTTAAAGTGTTCTTTGGGTAAGTTTTTCTTTCACTGTCATTGCAATTTATGTAATGCTTCTGTGTTAGGTATGGAACATGATTGACTGATTAAATAGGACAAATTGGACATCAAGCAAACACTGCAGGAGGAAGCTAGAAACTGCCAGTGGCTCATTTTGTGGCTTGATTGCGATAGAGAAGGAGAAAATATCGCTTTTGAGGTGGTTGATGTAAGTAAACTCCAATTTGAATATCGTAAAGAGCTCGATTTTCTGCATTGATTGACAGGTATAGAATCTTTTGGTTCCTATGATTTATCATTCTGCGGGGTTTAAGTAATCATATCATGTTTTCGTTGTTACCACTTACCAGGGCTATCCATGAGGCAATGCAGAACCTCGTTTGTCCGAATAAACTGTTTGCTGATGCTGTAGATGCAAGACAGGTTTGTCTCTTGAAGCATATTCTATGAACTTTTTTTTTTGTCTTACACCAATTGTGGTCGTTCTTTTCTCTTATCTTGTGGGAAGAGTGGAAGAAGAGATGACCTAAAAGTATGCTGCATACTGTTCTGAGCAAGATCGTTTGTTATAAACTTGTTGTATTTACTGTATGTGCTTATTCTATTTGCTATATGTGCTGGTAGTCTTATGGGTCTACTAGAATCATTGAACAATGTTACAAAGGCTCGGGACGAACGACTAGACCATGCATGATGTACCGTAGGGTTTTCTTTAAACTAGACTATAGTCGAGGATTAAATGGTAGTTTGACAACCGATATCATATACGTGTGCGTGTGACCGCTCATCAGCAGTAGGTTGTTCCAACAACCTTGCATACCTGCTAAAACATACTGTACTCTTTTATAGCTGCTAATCTTCTCGTGTATAGTCTCTCTTGTATATATACTTCACCCTCATGTACATTGCTAACTAAGTCACCTGCCTTTAGTCCTTCCCCTATTCAGTTCCCGGGTAGAACATATTCGAGACTTCAGAAGAGAGTTCTTTTTTTATGTCTTGTCTTATTTAAACATATGGAAGTACTGACTGCTTCAAAAATCATCTGAAATATACATTTTTTGACGACAGAAAGTTGCTGCAGCTTCTGGAGATATGAGAAAAGCTCTGTGTGTGTGCCGGTATGTAACTCATTTTCTGTCTCTTTGTTACACGTATGTAGAAGAGCTTAGTATTATACCGAAGATGTCTTAGCTTAGTGTTCGGACTTTATATTTAATCTATTTAGTTTGCTAATTATTACGGAGTATTAGATTAGATTAGATTAGATTATTCAAATCTAGAATTACAGATGGGTAGCTCCGATGAATTTCCGCCTTTGAAAAAGTGTAAAAATTCTCAACTCAATGATGTTCCTCATTCCGTTTAATCAATTGGACGTGACATTGTTTCTGTCGAATAACGGGGGGACGGAGTACTTGGTTAGAGGGTCTATTGTTGAAATTGTTAATCTAAATGTCGTTCGAGGAAAACACTTGATCATCTGTTCTGCCGCCTTGCCTCATCCTTTCAACTCTTTTATTGGTCCTGACGCATGTATTCCGTTTTGGAGTCATGGTAGACATTTACCCCGACTTAATTCAAGCCGGTTTTGAGACAGTCATGTCGTGTCTGTCACTACTAAATGCAATGAAAAGCAGTATTTCGACAATATCTAGGTTACCTTGCCTCGTCATACCGTTCCCTGACTTGGGCACCTGTGATTCTGCGAGCTCCTTCGCTGACTCCAACTTCAAGGACTACGGTCCTATGTCTGTCTTTGTGGTTGCAGGTCAAGCTGGCCTTCAACCGTCTGTGCCCATTTTCCGAGCTGAGCAACAAGGTCGTTGTTGCGTTTTACCTTTGCCTTAAAGAAAACTTCATAGAGGAACTTAGCAAGGCCTATAAACGATGCATTGAAAACAAGCAGGAGGAGGAGGCCGTCCTCGTAGTCATATGCATACCCTACTTTGAAGAACCAAAGCTGTATTACGAGAATATCACTCATATTTTAAAGCAGTACGACATGGAATCCTGCTTCTTCTTCCCTATGAGAGGAGGGCATGCCAGAGGATGCACCCGCTGTGGTACATTGATAAGTTGACCATTCTGCCCCCCGACTGCAGATCCTCCGGGTGCATGAAGGATGCAGTCCTGGAGCAGAGGGTCGTCGCTGCTCTCAACTTGCTCACACCTGCTTCACTGTCAAAAACGAACGTTGTCTGGTTCGCAATGGTAGGAAGTCGGACCTGCGTCATTCAGCAATTAAAGGCAAGAAATTGCCATGGGGTGTGAAATTGTCGGAAATTCCCACCATGCTGATCTTGCGAAGATGCCATGGCCGATGATGCCTGTCGAAGCTGCAATCAAATCCTCTATTGTTGACAATTTTATCTTCCTAGACGAGGACTATGATGGAAATCCTCTGATTGCATTTGGATGTTTAGATGCACTTGAAGAAGATGATGATGATACTATGAGCTTCGGATGAACTTAGATAAATTTATGTTTTTTCCCTCCAACTATGCTGCAGGGTCATTTTAGTATCAAGGGTTTTTATGATGTTAATTGCAGTTTATTCTAACTCTTGATTTATTCGATATTTTTTTTTGTTATTGGTGCCGGTATATGTGGCAAATGATTCAACGGGTTATTTAAATCAGGTTTTAAAATTATTTAATTATTAAATGATTCATATTTGTAATTTAAAGTATTAATTTTTTAATTTAATTATATATCCAAGTATAATACTTCCTCCATTAATTTTTTAATTTAATTATATATCCAAGTATAACACTTCCTCCATTAATTTTTTTATCTTCAAATATAATACTACTAATGTTAATAATCTTCAAATATAATACGAAGTACTGATTTTCAAATTAATATTAAAGTGAGAAGATAAAAAAGAAACGAAATTATTTTTTCCTAACGAGCCTTTACTCAATCCTAACGACATCTTACCAGTTTATTCTTTCATTTCTCCATCAAAAAGTCAAATTTTTGTTTTCTCTCTAAATAAATCTCACAAGCACCCATGAAACTCATCGTGAACCACCACCGATATCGGGACCGTCCAGGATCGGTGGCTGGAATCGGTGGTTGAGAAGGTAGAGATCTGGTCGGCGGGGGCTTGATGGTGGTGGGTCGTGGGTGATGGTGGCGGGTCGTGGGTGGTGGTGGTGGTGATGGGTCAGTCATGGGGGTGGGCTGGATGGTGGTGGTGCGTCGGGTCAAGGGATGGGCTGGGTGGTGAAGGTGGGTCGGGTCGGGTCATGGGGTGGGCTGGGTGGTGGTCGGCGGTGGGGGTCAGGGGTGACGTTGTTGTTGGTTGTTGTTTATTTTTATTTTTTAAAATTAATCTATTTATTTAAATTCTTTATTTTTGTTTGTTCCTGTCCACCACCACACACTACCACAGCCCGACCCGACCCGCCACCACAGTCAGCCACCACTTCTAGTGAACCCGTTCCCTTCAACCACCACGCCAACCACCATTTCTTTATAAACCCTAAACACTTTATCAAACCATAATAATACAATTAAAAAAGTTAATTGGTAAATAAATAATCGAATTTACATTCTCGGTAATTGAATAAGAAGTCATAATTGAATTCGGCAGCGATAGATTATCTAAATTGACAGAGCAAAACGTAAGAATGGTCACCACGGTCAGCCACCACTTCTAGTGAACCCGTTCCCTTCAACCACCATCCCTTTATAAACCCTAAACACTTTATCAAACCATAATAATACAATTAAAAAAGTTAATTGGTAAATAAATAATCGAATTTACATTCTCGGTAATTGAATAAGAAGTCATAATTGAATTCGGCAGCGATAGATTATCTAAATTGACAGAGGAAAACGTAAGAATGGTCACCACGGTCAGCCACCACTTCTAGTGAACCCGTTCCCTTCAACCACCACGCCAACCACCATCCCTTTATAAACCCTAAACACTTTATCAAACCATAAAAATACAATTAAAAAAGTTAATTGGTAAATAAATAATCGAATTTACATTCTCGGTAATTGAATAAGAAGTCATAATTGAATTCGGCAGCGATAGATTATCTAAATTGACATAGCAAAACGTAAGAATGGTAGTTGAATGTCAATTCAAAGTGAAGTTTGTATAGGGATATAATGGGAAAATTTTGGGAAAATTCGTTAGGATTGAGCAAAGACTCGTTAGGAAAAAGCACGACCCAAAAGAAATGAGGAAGTATATAAATATTATTTCGTAATATTTTATTAATTTTAATAAACTCTAATAGTCTTGTTGATCCAACGGGTTTGTTTTGAATTACCAATACGTACGTATAATTACCATAAGATATAAAGATACATAGATAGAGGTGTCGTATTAGGAAATATTTTAGTGATAATTATAATGACACCAAGTTAAGGGATTACATAAATTTGTGAGAGTGCACAACAGTAGAAAGTAAGTCGAAGGTAAGAATATGTTTAATAGTAAATGAAGATTATCCACCTACGTGAATGTGTTTTTTGGATCATACATGCGGTAAACGTCTAATTAATTATACGCGTGCATTGTATTTAAAACTCATAATATCTCTCTTTAAGAAAATACTCGGTAAATATTTGGGTTGATAATTGATATCTAATAACCAATAATGACTTCAATTTATAATCATATGACCATCCCCTTATGATAATTTTTCAATGTGATACAATTATACTACGGAGTACTCCTCCTTCCTTCTTTCCATATTCTATTTTCGTTTGTCTTTCTGTTTCTTTTCATCGCAAATAATTTTTAGGGTTTTTCTATGGGGTACCAATCAATTATCGACTTTTCCAAGTACCCTGCCTTTTTTGAATTACATTGTACCCCTAAACTTTGTAAATTACTCTATATAGTAACCAAAGTAATGATTTTCCAACGAAAAATTCTCAATTGATGATGTAAATAGTGATTATTCCCTAATTGGCTTTTATCAACCATGATATATTTCTTCAATTTGCATCATTTACTCGAAAAACTCCATTCCACCACACTACGACATAGGGGTGATGAAGGAATTGAGGTTGAAGGATATAAAAGAGTGATGTAGAGAGGTCGACATCGACCGACAATAGAGGTGCATTGTGGTGAGCATTTAGTGGATTGGTGAATGGTAAAGAAAGTAAGGTGGTTTGAAGCATTAAATTAGATTGATTAATATGTTAATTATTCATTTACAAAAAAAAATTGTAATATACTTATCACTTTGGTTATGATATGAACTGATAAGTAAAGTTTAGGGATACACCTTGTAATTCAAAATTAAAAAGGCGGGTACCACCTGGATAAACCAATAGTTGAGGGGTACTCCGTAGAAAAATCCTATTTTTTATTTGGTTCAACCTTTTTACTATATATATTAATCTCACAAATTTTTTATCGTTTTAATGTTTTTTACTCCCTTCGAGTTTCTAACATTGCCCCATTTTCTTTTTTGGACTGAGTTTGATCTTTTACCCATTTTTTACTTTTAACCATAAATGTGTGGTTCACATTTATCCACTAATTTCTCTCTCTTCCTCTTTTCTTTTTTAACCACTCATTTTCCCTTCCTTATTTTCCACCCAAAACACAAATGGGGCAATGTTAGAAACTCGGAGGGAGTATTAAACTATTTATTGTTTTAGCGTTCTTTTCAAACTATTTATTCTTAATGGGTCCACGTCACACTATTTTCTTTCTTTTTTTCATTTCGGAAATCGAGCCGCTGGTTGAACTAGCGGCTGCCAACTGCAAAATGGGAAAAAAACAGAATGAAAAACAGAGTATCATCATCGTCATCATCCTCACACCACCTGAATCACACATCCTTCTTCTTCTTCCACCAAAGCTAATCAATGAATTACAACCACTAAATCCCCTCACTATCATTGCGTTGTAGAGAAGTATTGTGAGGCAATTGGGCGAATCCATACTCGTTCCGCCTATTGCAAAAAACGATTGAAAACGACAAGAATTTCTGCAATTAAACGCATTATTTGTCCAATTACCAGAAATTGAATTGCAGATATGTAGATAATTGCAACAAATTGAAAGCTACTGCTATATTTCGGAACTTTCAGAGTCTCGTAGATTGAATTGTTAGAGTTGGAGCTAAGAATCTCTAAAAATCAATTTATAACAATAAATTACTGCATGAAATTATTAATTGATAGTAATAATTGGAAGAACGACAAACTAACCAGCAAACAAACAAACACAATGATCTAATTAATAACGAAACTAAACAAATTTACTCTATCTGAGATGGTGCGCCTCCGGAAGAAGGTCAAATGACGGAATTCATTGATTAGCTATGATAGTTTCAATGAGTTCGAAGAAGAAGGGTGGGAATCTGGGATTGAGGTGGTGTGAGATTGAGGATGATGATGATGTTGTTATTGCTCTGTTTTTCTCCTCTGTTTTTTTGCTTTAGTGAAGTAATCAGCCGCTAGTTGAACTAGCGGCTCAATTTACGAAATGAAAAAAAAAGAAAGAAACTGATGAAGTGGACCCATTGAGAATAAATAGTTCCAAAATGACGCTAAAACAATAAATAATTTAACAAAAAACATTAAAACGATACAAAATTATAATCTCACTTTTTACTTATAACTACAATTATAAAAGAGAGAATATTTAATTTATACATATGACATTATTCTTTCAATTACATTATTCTTTCAATGTGAGATAATTTTATTTAATTTTATAGCCTTAAAAGCTCTTTAATTTTTGTCGATATTTAAGGACGAATTATATAATGAAAATTCATCGCCCTATTATATAATTTTTCGATGTGAGATAGAGTTTTTTCTAAGACTCAAAAGATGTTTGTTAATATCTATGGACGAATGATTACTCTTATTTATCATATAGAATTTAATCAGCTCATCATAATTTTTTGATGCAGGATAATTTTACTTAATTTTATAGTCTTAAAAGATTAAGTATCAAAAGATTTTTTTGTAAATATCTAAGAACGAATGATTATTCTTATTTATAATATAAAAATTTATCACATTAATATAATTTTTCGATGTGAGATGATTTTACTATTTCTATATGTAATAGATTCATTACTTTTTCTAACAAATAATATGAAATTCATAGTTTTATAATAATTTTTCGATGTGGGAAAATCTCACACACGTTTATATCTTAAAAGCTTTTTTAAGACTCAAAAGAGAAACTATTACTTATGTTTATTATAGTAATATAGTCCTAAGAGCTTTTCTAAAACTGAAAAGATATTTGGTTTATATATATATGAAATTCATAACTTAGTAATAATTTTTCGATGTGAGAAATTTTACTCAAGTTTATAGTCTTAAGAATTTTTAAGACTAAAAAATGTGGGGTAATTTTACTTAATTAAGTTTATGATCTTAAGAATTTTTTTTAAGACCCAAAAGAGTTTGTTTTTCCATCTAAGTTATTAAGGACGAACGATTACCCTTATATTTATATATATATATATATATATATATATATTAAAATTCGATCACCTTATTACGGAGTATATTTTTGGACAAATGATTATCTAAAACGAATGATTTCTATTATTTATGATATCTCATCATACATTTTCGATGTGTGATAATTCTACTTAAATTTATAGTTTTAAGAACTTTTTTAGGACTCAGAAGATTTATGATTGGTATTTAAAGACGATGATTACATTTATTTATATAATAGAATTTCATCACTTTCTCGTAATTTTTTGATGTGGGATAATTTTTATTTCAATTTATAGCCTTAAGAGGAGTATTATAAGATTCAAAAGATTTTTGATTAATATCTAAAACGAATAATTTCTCTTATTGATGATGTACTCATTCGATGTGAGATAATTTTAATTAACTTTATAGTTTTAAAAAATTACTTTATGACTCAAAAGATTTCTCGTTGATATCTAAAAACAAATGATTGCTTTTATTCCGTATTTATATAGTAGAATTTCTATCACCTTATTATAATTTCTCGATGTGGGATAATTTTACTTAAATTTATACCTTTAAGAGCTTTTATAAAACAATTTTTTTTGGTGAAAAACGAATGATGTCTTTATTTGTGATATAAAATTTCATTAACTCATAATTATAGTCTTAAAAACTCTTTTTAGAACTCAGATTTTTGTTAATATCTGAACACGAATGATTTCTCTTTTCCATTAATTAGCTTACGGTCCTAAGAGCATTTTTAAGACTCAAATTTTTTTAGCTGATATCCAAGGACAAATGATTATTATTTATAATATAGAATTCATTACATCATCATAATTTTTCGATGTGAGACAACGTTAGGATAATTATAATAATAAAAGAGTTTGTTTTTATATCTAACTTAAGAATGGACGAATACTCTTATTTATATAATAAAATTCGATCACCTTATTATAATTTTTCGGTGTGAGATAATCTTACCTAAGTTTATAGTCTTAAGTACTTTTGTAAGACTCAAAAAACTTCTTTTTTTGATATCTAAGAACGAATGATTTATCTTATTTATAATATCAAATTCCACCACCTCATAATTTTTCGATATAGAATAATTCTGACTTAAGTTTAGATATAGTCTTAAAAATGCTTGTAATAATTTTACTTGAGTTTATAGTCTTAAAAGGTTTTTTTAAGACTCAATTGAGTATTAGAAGAATTCTAATAACGAATGATTAGTCATAATTTGGAGGAATGATGACTTTAATTTGTATAATAGAATTTCATCGTCTTATTGTAGAATTAATTACTCTTATTTCTTATTTATAATATATTTCATCACCTTGTTATAATTTTTTGATGGGAGATTATGTCATTTAAGTTTGTAGTCTTAATAAGATATTTTCTAATTAAGACTCAAAAGTTTTTTTTTATTGATTTTAAGAACAAATGATTAGTCTTATTTACAATATAGAATTCCATTATCATAATTTTTTTGATGTGGGATAACTTACTGTCTTAAGAACTCATTTTAAGACCAAAAGAACACATGATTAATCTTATTTATAATATAGAATCATCATCTTATTTTAATTGTTTCGATGTGGACAATTTTAAGTAGTTTTATTAAGAGTTTTTTTAAGACTCAAAAGTTTTTTTAGTCGATATTCAAAAACAATGATTACTTTTATTTATGTTATACAATTCCATAACCTCATCATAATTTTTCGATGTGGGATAATTACTTAAGGTTATAATCTTAAGAGTTCTTTATGACTCAAATTTTTTTTGGTAGATATCTAAGGATGGATGATTACTATTATTTATAATATAAAATTTCATCACCTTATTATAATTTGTCGATGTGGGATAACTTTAATAACTTTATATGTAATAAATCCATCACTTTTTTCGAGCAAATAATATGAAATTTATACTCTAATGAAAACATTTTCTACCACGAATCTAAATAATTCATTTATATAATTTTATTTACGATAAATTTTTGTTAAACAAAATTTAAAGATTTTTAGATGAAATATAAAATATTACATTAATATAATAGATTAAATGTATTATTAAAATAATTAAAAGATTCTCTATTTAATTTTTTATTATTAATAATGAAACTTTCCTAAATTATATTTTGATGTAACGGACCAATCATATCGCTCAAAAACTTTCTTCTTTATATATATATATAGTCAAGATCCGGTGAGAACCTATGCTATAATGAGAACTGTGAGAACTCCTCCTAACCATTAGATCTTCTAAGATCCAACAACATAAATTAATTGAAATTCGTCTCCACCCTAACGCAAGTCATTTGACTCATTCTTTACCAAAAAATATATCCTGACACTTTGTTGAGTTGCTAAGTCATTCTAAGTTCAACAATCAATCAATTCTCCAATTTCACGCAAGTCATTTGTTTGTGTTACAATCAATCAATTCCCCAAAAAATATTCTAAGTCATTATTTACGCAAGTCATTTGTTGAGTTACATAAAATGGGGATTTTGTGAAATTAAGGTTTGTTCATCTAATCACGTATTATCGACATTAATTAAATTTCCTTACATACGTCAAAACTAATGTTTTTCTAAATGTAATTAGAATTGAAATTGTGAAATTAATTAGATGATATAAGCTGATTTATACTCAGACGACTGACTGGGTTTGTATTTCGATCAAATTTGAACAATGACCTCAAACTTAATAGTGAAGAAGAAGAATGATGAATAAAGATGAGGAATGAGGTGAGATAATTGGTCAAGATCCGGTGGTTTCCTTAACTGCTAGAATTTGTAAAATTAGGGCTTGTAAAATTTGTAATTATTGTAAAATTAGTAGCTGAGAGTTTGTAAAATTAGGGCTTTTGTGAAATTAGGGTTCATTCGATTGTGTACCTATTTTATGAAATTTGTGAATATTTGTGTTTAAATACTATCAAATCAATATCTAAGTTTAATAAATTTGTTCTTGCATACGGGGTACGTCAAAGTTAATATTTATCCACATTCATTAGAATTAAAATCGTTACGGTAAAATTGACAATGGGTACACTAAAATTTGAAAAAGGGTACGCTAGAATTGAGGAAGGGTACACCAAATGTAATCCCCTATAAATTCTAACGCAATATAGTGGCGGAAACACTGTAGATTTAGGATTAAAACACACTGATGTTCTATATTTTAGAAAAAGAACGGTCCGTCAATACAAATGTCACTTTTTACAAAAAGGGCTAAAAATAAAAATTCTCCAAATGGGAATAAGAATCCATAAATAAACATAAATCAAGCGGAGTAGGATCCACGCCACTCGCTAGCTCACACCAAACCCCGAAACAAATAATACCTGCCATGTTATAAACATAACAGCCACGATTCAGTGGGAGCAACTCAGGCAGTTCTTCCAGCCATATTACATAATATTAAAGCATAACTACTATTATATCAAAATAGTTGAAAATGGAAAACATTTAAAATGATACTGTAAAATACTTCAAAATGATTGACAACCTGCAAATCAATGCCAATCAATAATAGTAACGGCGTTATGGAAATCAATCAGTGTAACGGAATAGACTTTCACTAGGATCATACTAAACTAGGTTCGAGAATTCAGTCAAAACAAATTAGACTTCGGTCTCTAACTAGGAAACTCAACTATAACATGACTGCGTGCAGCGAGGTCCTGGCTTAAGTAATGTACACCTCTCCTAGACACCAACCATAATCCAGTTCAACCCGACGGTGAATTACACGATGCGTTATCTAAGTTTAAGGTCAAAATATACACACTCCTGAACACAAACCATGCTCAGTTCAACGACCAATGTGTCTCAACATAGACACACCAGCTTTATAGTTGATGGCAAAACGTATACCCTAGACTGTATTACTCTACCCGTACACTTGTTCTTATTCCATAACTCCAAAACAAAGTCGTTGTCATAATTCGATAGGATTATCAAAACGTTCTTAAAAAGAAACTTTCTAATTTGGTAAACTTTCTTCAAATATTAATTTTCCATATTATGTATTATTATAATAAGAAATCGTTTAACATTTGAATTATATAAAATAGTTATATTAGGCCTCGAGCCATAAACATTATACTTATTTTATAAATCAATATATATTAATAAACCAGGAACTTTCCGAGCGATTTGATTGGTCAAATTTTTTTAATATTATTTTTTAGTATTACATATTACTTTATTTAATTAAGGTTTAGGTGTTGGACTGGGTTTACATAGTTTAATAATATGTTTAATTATAATAATATATAATATAATATAATATACCTATGCCGGTTCTAATATCCATGCTTAGGAGATTTGTACTTCTCATAATAATAATAATAATAATAATAATAATAACAACAATAATAATAATAATATACCTATCGGCTTACTCAAGAAGATTCAAAAATTTTCGATAGCACAGGATGTCGGACACGCGCTGCTCCTTCTATTTTTACCAGACTTAGCTTCGCTATAGCTAGGGGGTGGGGGCCCAGATTGTATCTCGGTTACCCACCAATTTTTTGTAAACTGGTTTTTGATTCATCAATAAAATTCTCCATTCATAAAAAAAAAAAAAAAAAAAAAATAATAATAATATAATATGATATAGTAGTGTAGTAGGATTACATATGTAAGTAACGTATTAATATGATATAGTAGTGTACTTCTCCTAACGTATGTGGACAAGTAATCAGTCATAGGATCGGATACTACATAGATATCGTATTAACAACGTCGCTAATAATATTGATTTTAGGGTTTTTTTTGCTGTTTACGGTTCTAATCTAAGTGAGAATACTCCCTAAAGTGTGTGAGAATATTAGCATGCCAGGAATAGGATTATGGTAATATTAATCCAAGTAGGAGTAAACTAATATATTAATCAATATTACATAGAAATACATTGTTGTTTATGGTTCTAATGTTACTCTTACTTCCAATAAAATTCCAACAAATATTACACACAGCTTCTCTTCTAATAATAATACACACTTCTAATTTAGTTAAGTTTAGGATTTGTTTTAGCTATATATAAGGTTAATAAGGCGGTAACAAATCAATATATTCGATCCATCGTGCTAGCAATCAACCCAGCAATTACTTGAAATCAATAATGGCATCATCAAGGTATTTATACGTTCTAAATATAGCATGACCATCTAATTATGTCTGCATAGATGTGATTAATATGTGATTGATTTTTTTTTTAGTATTTAATACGTCTAATCATCTCTTCTTTATTTTTTTGGAAGGTCGTATTCATTCCTCAATGAATTAGATTCATCAAAAACCGAATGAAAAACTAAGGTTCGTGTCTCAAGACTATGGGAAGTTCCTAACTTCAGAAATAATAATAGCTTGGTATGCGTGGACATGGTCCTCACTGACGAAGAGGTACTTTTAACTAATCCATTCTCATAACTGGTATACTTATGTCAATACACTCTTGTGTAGATACCGAAATTCTATCCGGGTTAAGGCAAATGCTTGATGATGTGAATCCCTTAGCACATGTGTTCCGCACAACACGAGAAAAGATTAAACATGATGAGAATATCGATTAGTCAATCAAGTTGGTTGGTACGAGAGAGAATAAGCCCAAGCTGTATAACATGCCAACGTTGTCTGAAATAGCCGCCTTGATACTAGGCGCTACAGCTGAAAACGGTGCTGGAAGAGATATCATCATAGAGCATAAAAGCGACGGCCTAAAGAGGATAAATGAGCTACATCCATCCTACATGGCTCTACAGTACCCCGTTCTTTTCCCTTACGGCGAGGATAGTTTTCATCTTGATATACCATACCATTACGAAGAAGGATTGTCTAATAAGAGAAAGAGGGGGGGGGGTGTGACTATGAGGGAATATTACGCTTATCGCTTGCAACAAAGAGTGTCCGACGGATACACACTTCTACGAGCTAGGTGGGAATACTCCGTAAATATTATTTTACATTTTACATAAATACGTAAATATTATTTGTCATTTTATTTATTAGTTATTACATTTATAATAATACTCCATAAATAATATTGTTTAATCCAAAACTAATAGAGCAATACCCACTACTCCACCGAGTTTCTATCTTTTCCCATCTTTCTTTTTTGAGCTGAGTTGGATCTCTTCCCTGTTTTTTTAGGCTATCAATGTATGGTTCACATTTACTCTCGGGTCAATCGGGTCGGGTTCGGGTCGACAAACTTCGGGTAAGGTCACTTTCGGGTTATGGAAATCGGGTTGACTTCAGTTTTCGGGTTTGCTATTTTCAACTTTTTTAGGGATATCAATTCGTTTTCATATTATTATAATAGTCGGGTCACTTTCGGGTTAGCCTGAGTCAATTCGGGTTACGGGTCAGCCTCGGGTCTTCAGTTCAGATGTCGAGTCGGGTTGGGGTTGACTTATTCGGGTAGGGTCATTTGGGTCCGCTTAGTTTAAATTTATCTGGTCTAACTACAATGTACGCCCATAATTTAATTTGATATTTAACGCAGATATTACCTTCCTAGAAACGTATGTGGATAGTATTCTTATACTATTAGGCATAATCTTACCTTCGTCTTATTTTCTTTTGTTGCGCAGTCTCACCAATTTACGTAATTTTCCAACTACGTGTCATCGTCAATGTCACTAAAAATCGGCCCGTTCATCGCACGGGCTTTCCACCTAGTATATATTTAATGATCAAAAGTCAGCGAAAGTCAAAATCATAATTATTTCTCAAAAGGATGAAATATAAGTAATTAAAAGTATTAAATTACAAATTTACAGATTTTCCAGAATAGCACTGTCTTACTATAAAATTCGTAATTAAATCATTAAAAATCAAAACAACGTAAGACCAGTGGGGTTGAAAACTTTAGAAACTTAGTTACAACTATTATTTCTGGAGAAAATCCAAATTCCAAATAAAACATGGGATTTTATTTTTATTTTCACAAACTGACAGAATTCGACACCCGATGGTATCTCATTAATAAAATACGTTTAATAATTTATTTTAAAGCAAAACCAATTGGAAACATTAACCAAACTCTTCAAAGTTTATGTAGGTAAATTAACCAAATTAAATTCAAAGTGTATCAAAGGTTTTAAATTAGTTTTACAACAACTGACAGATTCACGGACTATTTCGACATCTGTTTGTAAACATTTTATTGTGACCAAAATACTTGGAATTAATTTACGAAACTTTACAGAGATATAATAAACTTAAAATAAATAGTAGTCTCTTTTCCAAACTTTCGAAAATAAAGTCTTTAAACAGGAGTAATAGATCGTTCAAAAACACTAATCTATTCTGAAACATGCAGTAATTATGTTAAAAATAATAAAAACTTTCACTTTGCTACTTTATATTAAAATCACGAAAATTCAGAAATAAAGTCTTATTTGTATGTTTTAGTCTCGGCCTTATAATACTTTTAGAAGATCCGATGTGAAATAAATTGAGAAGATTAAAAGCGATAGAAACACGAAATCGGTTTAAGCATATTATCGCAATATAATTAATACATGCTTATTCGTATAAAAATTCGATTTTAAAACGATACTACAAACAGCTACAACATATATATCATGCAATACCGAGTCATGCCATCATGTGTTACCTTCATTAAGATCCGTGTCAAAAATATACTCGTCCTCCTCGGGGTTGTCTCGAAAGCCTATAAAAAAATAACAAGGTACAAGACCCTTATTAGCATCATAAATCGAGAAGTAGGAAGAAGGAATTAAGAATTCGATTGTTACCCTTTCGAATAGGATGAACAAGGATCGAGAAAGAAGGATCGGAATTGAGAGAGTTTAAGAACAGTTTAGTATGTTGTTGTTGTAGGGTTACAACCCTTAAACCCAAGGACCTATTACGAGTATTAACCGAAAAGACAAAAGAAGAGGGATAACAATTATACCTTATTTGCAGCGGAACAGCGTATTAATAAGAAGTATAATAAACCAGAAAAATATATAATCTCCACGGATAGAATAAATAATCTTCACGGACAAGAATAAATAATCTCCACGGACAAGAATAAAGCACCCCAAACGTGATGCCTCCTTTGGTATCCACACGGGTACGGAACTGCGACGTATATGCTAGTATAAGGGTTTTGTGAGACGGTCTCACAAAATTCTCTCTCTAATAATATATAAATCAATACTCACAATTGTATATCTGGTTCATCATATGAACCTCCTTATATAGGAGAGATAGGTTACCTACTTAACCTAGAAGTTATTCCATAACTCCAATTGGTATAATTAGATTATCACTATAACTCTAGTTACCATAACTAGATTATTACTATAACTCTAATTACCATAACCCGACAGCACAGCTGAGTCGTATTACTACTGACCCAATATATATTAATATACCGATATATTAATAATATCCCGTACACATTGTGTGTGACCCAATGGGCCCACTTAAGACTACCAGACATATAACTCATTTATATGTCAACCCGACATCGACCTCTAGCAAGACATATCGGATACATAGACTTAAGCGGGTTAATCCGTAGGACAGTGGACATAACTCCTTCAGTTGTACGTTCAATTGCCTTTTTTTAGAGAAGATAGAGAGGTGGGGATACTGTGTTGGAGGTTTAAGAGGAGTTGGGGAGAACACAAACAGTCAGGAGAACGTGCAATAGGAATAGGAGAGAAAAGAGGAGTCGGTTTTGACTTTCTCAACCGAACTACGACAATATCACAGTCTGATGAAGGAAACGGTCGGGTCTGCTACAATCTGAGCCCGATTCGCGCTTAAAATTATAAATGGATCACTTTTTTAAAAAAAATAAGTAGACGGAGATCGTATAAGAACGTGTTTACGAGAAAGTAGTATTAAAATCACGTTTCAAAAATAATTATGTACGAAATCGCGTAGAAAAAGATTAAATAGCAATTTCTCGATATTAATAAAAATTATTGCGAACGAGGTAATTAAAATGAGTTTCGAGTTTAAAATAAGAACTCAAATTTATATAAAGATGAACTCAGGAATATAAACCGTCGAAACGGAAACTCGAATAGAAATAAAATGAGTAAATCGAATGAAACGAAAGTAAGGTACATTTTAAACATAAAAATGACTTTTTGAGGTAAATAGGATTGTACATGTTCAAACGATTGAAAAATGAATCTGTTTTATAATTATTTAAGAAATATGAGTTAAATCGTAAACAAGATAAAATATTAATAAAATTTAATATATAAAAATCAGGGGTGTTACACCAAAATTCAAAAAAAGTACGCTAAAATTGAGGAAGGGTACACTAAAATTCAAAAAGGGTACACCAAAATACAAAAGGGTACGATAAAATTGAGGAAGGGTACACTAAAATTCAAAAAGAGTACACCAAAATACAAGAAAAAGGTACGCTAAAATTGAGAAAGGATACGGTAGAATTAAATGTTAGCTTGGTCTATACTTCGTATATACAATAAAATTGAGGGTACGCTAAAATTGAATTGAAAAAGAGTACGCTAAAATAGAAAAAGGGTACGCTAAAAGTGAAGAATGGTACACTAAAATTGAAATTGAGAAAAAAGTACGCTAAAAGTGAAAAAGGGTACGCCAAAATTTGAAAAATGTACGCTAAAATTGAAGAAGGATACACTAAAATTGAAATTGAAAAGGGTACACTGAAATTTAAAAAGGGTACGTCAAAATTGAAAAAGAGTACGATAAATTTAAGAAAGGGTACGGTACGCTAAAATTGAAAAATGGTACGCTAAAATTGAAAAAGGAAATTAAATCGAGTAGGGCTTGAAGAAGAAGTGTTGTATTCCATATAAAATCCGTACAAAAGAAAACTAAAGGACAATATTTTAGATGAACTCCTAAGTTAATGAGCAAATTTGGAAAAAAAACGATAGCTGGGATTATTGCAATTATATTTGCCGACGATAATACTATTACTATTGTAATGAAATAATGAATTTAATCGAATAAGTTAACTCATAAAATAATTAATTTTTAAAAAAAATTAAAAGTTACTTGGGTTACTGAGGTTCAATACCCAATTGTGATAAATTGATGAATTGAAAAAAAGTCGATTGAAAAATTGATGGATTGAAAATCGGATTCAATGGTCGATTGAAAAATTATGGATTAAAGGATTACGGGTCGAAGAATTTTGTAGAAGGAGAAGAAGTTACGACCTTACGGGTTGAAGGCTCAAACAATTGTGATTAATTGATGAGATTGAAGAATTTTGAAGGATCCAACGAATGAGATTGAACACTATGATCTAATGGCTCACATGATAGTTCTCATGGTTCTCATTGAAGGAGTGGTTCTCACATGAACCTTAATATATATATATATATATAGATTACCATAAGCTATACATGATAGAGTCCGAATAAAAATAGAGTTAATAGTTTATATGGTATTATGTAAACGTGTGATGGGCTATTGTTTTTCACGTATTACTTGAACCCTTCAATAATTCAGATTACCCAAAACAAGTCCTTAAACTTTCAAGTATTGTTGATAGCAATGGGGAGTGTAGGGGCGGCTCCTACTGCATGGATTACATTCGAGAAAGGTGGTAATGGACAAGGAGGAATAACATCGTGCTCGTTGTTGTCTCCTTACACGAAACAAAAACCCATCTCTGAACTCTCAGGTAAAATCGTATTGGCTAGTCTCTATGGTTGGCTCATGGTCACCGATTCAGAGGATACTGCCTCCGTTTTCTTGTTCAACCCTTTCTCTCGACTTACTGTTAATCTCCCTCGTCTTGATTTACTCTCCGAAGAATTGACTTCTGGTTCCGTCGTACTATATCGTATGACTTGTGCACCCGACCATGACGATGAGCTTTGTGTTGTTATGGTCTGTTTTAAAAATCTCATCTTATTATGTCGTCCTAGTCACGACGACTCTTGGGGTATGCACCGTGTTCATGTTTGAGAAATTTGTCAAATTGGGTCGTGCAATGGCAACATTCTTTGCATCGTAACTCCATCCGGAACAGAACACCCACTTCTGTATAAAGTCACTTTTGACGACTCAGAATCGGACTCGTCATCAAACTTAGTCATTAGCCTGAAACGCGTGGGCGAATTCAAATGGAAGGACACCCGTCTCCCTTACCAAGGAGGTTACTCATGGCGGTGTCTTGTCGAATCATGTGGGCATGTCTATTGCGTGATGATATACTACGGACGTGGCTGTGATCACATATTACATGTTGTCGAAGTTGAAAGCATTGAGAATCAAGCCCTTTTCGTTGGTAATAATGGTTGTTCGAGTACCTACGGCTGCCACGTTCCTCCTCCGATGCCTACCACTACCAGTAATGATACTAATACGACTACTACTCCAGGGTTTCCGTACCAAGGAAACTGTGTTTACATACTAAGGACAACTACTTGGGGTGAGGGGGTCATCTATAGGTATAACTTACAACAACGTACTTTGAGTCTTGCCCTTTTATTCCCAAAACGCAAGGTGCGACCCCTCCCGTAGCCCTTTTTGGATCACCTCCGCTCCGCCTCGAAATAAAAGGTACTCCTTCTGTCCCTCACCCATTTGTTTACTCTTTCTATTTTAAAAATTGAGACATTACTCCATTATATATAGGAAAAGGTTTTATATGCAGCCTGCCTTGTTGCATGTTAATTAGAGCTTATTATTCTAGTCTAAGAGTAGTTGGCTTCTCCATCAAACCTGTTTTTTTATAAATGATTTCTATAATAATATACGTTAGAGATGTCAATCGGATCACTGGATCTCGCTTAGACTTTAATTCACATGTTAGGTCAATGTGGATTTCGCCTTTTTGGAAAATTTATATTGTGTTGGATTCTCTAATTAAGGGAGCTTGATATCATTCCTTGTGTCTTAAATTTGTAGTGCTTTAAAAGTTTTACGTATTGGTTTGCCATGCATGCAATGCAATGATATTGACAAACTACGTACACATTGAATTATAGAATACTACTTCAGATTTGATTTCTGATGCATGATTGCATGCATGGTTAAATCTTATATGAAGAAGCTTCAAGATGATTGCTGTAAGCCTGTAAGACGCATGTATAGTAGTATATCCTAATTAAACAATGAGCATTATTCATACTAATAGAATATAAATGGACCTCAACCATCAACTTAAGGTTTTGGTTGAGTTGGTTCATTAACATGGTATCAGAGCCAGAGGTCACGAGTTTGAACCTTGGCATCTCCCAATACCTCGAACTCTCAAGTGGAATCTCAGCATACGGTACGGGGGAGCCGGTGTGCACTAACCACTCTTCAAGCCCAAAGGACGGGGCGTAATAGAATATAAATGGGCCTCAACCATCACCTTCAGACTTTTTTTTTCTGATTATTTCAAGGAACGTGGTCAAGAGTGCACTAATAAAGACCCACGACAATGGGAAGATGAGACATGAAACAGAAATCGGAGACCTTCCTATCTATTTGGTTTATCATATTGCAAGGCGTTTGGCGATCACTGACTACTCAAGATTTCGAACTAGTTGGAAGGCATATCGTGACTCGACTCTTCCACTCCAACAATCTTGGTCAAGCGAAAGCGCAAAGATTGAATATTTGTTAGCAACAAAAACAGAAATGGTATTACCATGGCTCCTTTATGTCAAAGGCGATTCCAAGATTTGTAAGGTCATAGACCCTATTTATAAAGACTATACATATCTCATGAGTACTTCTTGGGGTGAATCACATGATACAGTCGACATTGTATATTCGAAAGACGGTTGGTTGTTGATGCATGGACTTGCAGGGAATCTGTTCTTCTAAAACCCGTTCACTAAGGTGTCCACGGTCGCTGTAATTCCTACCAATAACGGTCGCCTTCGATGTATGGGGTCCTTATCCACCCCGCCTATTACTGAAATTGACGTTGTGGTTGAGTTGTATAATAGAAATGACAGTAATTTAAAAATATTCTCTTATATTCACGGAGATCAGATGGGGGTTGACTATCGAGGATGATTGCAAATTCACAACTGCTAACAACAGTCCAGTTTACTATAAGAATGCTTTCTTCTTTTTGGACGCTGCAGGACGTCTTGGTAGAATCACGGTTGTACCTGAGAATCGTATGTACACTACTGTACACAAATGGAAAACATTCCGTAGGCCAGGTCCTCCAATTGATGAATTTGATTCCAAGGATGGCATGACAACGTATCTCCTCGAATGCGATGGAGATATCTTATCGATGTTTGCGTCTCTTACCATGACATGGGTGAAAGTGTTCCGACTTGATATGAATAGAAAGCGTTGGGTTCAAGTAGATGACTTGAAGAATCATATGATATTCTTGAGTCCCAATTCATGTTAACAATATGTAGAATCGGGCATCTTTTGAGCAGTAGGTTCAGAATAGAGCTTGGCTTTCTTCCTAGAGTTAAACCTCTTGTCAAGCTCTGCCATTCCCCTGTTATGAACACGCACGGCCTCTCCAATGGTTCGGTAAGAACCCATCCACTGTTTATCTCCGTTAGGGTGAGTAACCCGAACACCATATCTACCTGATTCTGTCGTCGCGACACCATCAGGTAAAACTCCGTCTTTGGGAATGTACCCCGTATTTTTCAAATAGAGTTAAAATTTTAAATATTTATTTAAACCAAGTTTAACATTTGAAAAATTATTTTCGTAAATAAAATATTTTGTTTTCGTTAAATTAAAATTTATTCCGTTAGAAAACATGGGAATTTATTTATCGAATTATTTAAAGTTTTATCTTTCGTTAAATAAAGTCTAAAACTCGAAAATATATTTTTATAATGACCGTCGTTTTAACATTTTCCTCGTCTCATAAAAATTTAATAAATTATCGAATTCTTAAAGTGATAAATTCTTATAAACTATTGTCCTATAAACTATTTACCGTCTATTTTACTTGCCGTCTTACAAACTCGTTTCTAAAAATATATTTTACGATTTCCATTATTTTAATTTCGTAATTTTACATTTCAACTTTTTAAGAAAGAAAGAGATTTGTACGAGAAACGGACCAAAACGTAGACTCGTAATAGCATCCCACGTTTCCTAACTATTAATATTACACTACACTACTCACCTAAGTGCACTTCCTACAACACTACACATATTGCCTATCTAGCATGACTACCTAATACTACCTACCTAGGATAACTACAACACTACACACACTAACCTAGCTATTCTTGCTACGTACTAAGCCCACAACTTACTACTACTATAAATAGGAAGTACTACATACCTTACTGTCACTACTACTACATACGTACTACTCCCTCCGATTCACAAAGATCTCCCCCTTTGTTTAATATATGTGAGGTATATTTTAATCAAAGGGGAAGATCTTTGTGAATCAGAGGGAGTACTATATACTCCGTATGTTACTACTACTCCTACATACTCTCCGTATTATATTATGTACTACTCCATACTTACTATATATTATATACTCCGTACTATATATTATATTTACTCCCTCGTCATTTTCTATAATTGGAGCATCGGGAAAGAGGAGCTGCCCGGTATTTGACGGAATCACTTTTCTAGTACCGTATTTGGGTCAATTCATTTCGACCTTTTATTCTTAATAACGTTAATAAATAGTAATCTATTAAGGTAACCTGACTTAAATATAAGTATATTATGTTAATAATATAATAAATTGCTTACTTAAATATTTAGGCTTATTTGTATGACTAAATTACTTATATATATAAAAATGTTAAGTGATATTTTATTTGTATTATATACTACTAAATTCAACTCGACTAAATTATCACTTGTTTAATTTATTTATTTATCACCTTCACATTTCATTTATATGAAAAATGAGAAAATGAATAAAAGAACTTAAAATAATAAAATTTACTTATATCATTTTCATTGTATTTTATATGTATGTTTAATTCTATTTGTTATGTATGTTTAATTCTATTTGTTATATGTGTGTATTCTATGTACTTTATATTTTGTATAATTGTAATTTCGGTCATATTTAATTTTCTTTAGTATTTTTACATTCATTTATATATTATAATATAGAGTAAATTAGTAACTTGAAAAATGTTTTATTTTAATAAAACTCACTTATTAATTTTATATAGGTAAAGATTTATAAATTTTATTTTCTATAGTAAATGAATTTATTTTATTACGAAACTTTTACACAATATTTATAAATATAAAAAAAATGATTTTACATCAAACTTTTGTAAATCGATTAAGTACGACTTAATTTATATTTTTCAGAAACTTCTATATTTTCAGAAACTATAAATTTTAAAATAATATTTTATTATTATTATACCTTAAATTTTATTTTTATATAAAACTTGATTTTAAAGAATTTACTATTTTAAAAAAAAATTACGATATTTGGGATATAATGTTTCGGGTGATACTTGAGGATTAACGTATAACGTTGTCACACTGAAAGTAAGTATTTGAGGATTTGATTGTTTCAAATGAGTCCGACCAATCATTGAAGGTCACCAAATAATGTACTACTTGTTCACGGGCGACTTTTATATAAAGTTTACGACGCGAGTCTGAGAAGAACAGCTTGTGTTGGATCCTACCATGCGTGGTGTTTCGACTGCACTTGTAATGAAAAGCAGACTCGGAGGCTGCGGTCCGAGAGTCGACCTAGTGTTTAAGGTAGTCGTCCTACGGCAGTGAGTTCTGCGGTTCAAGAGTCTGCGTAGGGTATGTGGCGCACATATAGACAAGTACTTGATCAGTATTACCACCTAGGTAGCGGGGGCAGAACAGGATTCTGAAAACTGCGGGTTCCCTCTTGGTGATGCAGAGAATGTAATCATCAGCTTTCATTTCAGCCCAGAGCCCCGTTTGAATAAACGTATAATATAATAGAAGTTCGGGCCCAATTGAGCCTTATGGGTGAGATGTAAACCTCATAAGATCGGTTCAGTCTACAAGTCGGTACTACGGTTACTTCTATTAGTGAGATGCAAGCCAATATGGAGTAGCGGTGTTACTAGGAGCCACGACTCGTGTGTTTATTCTCTGTTTACGTGAAAAATGATTTTTAAAAAAATCAAATGGCTGCCAATGTCCCATCTTTTAAACCTTATCGTTTTCATCACCTCACATGTTGATTAATTGAAGTAAAGGAAACTATCTGTCACGTGATATCCTTTAATATTTTTATAAGCATATTATTTGTTATTCACATGATTATCTTATGTGTATGAGGTGATATTAGTTGAACGGTTTGGTTGCTGTCCCGCTCAGCGGTCTCTCTACTCTATATATTTGTGCATGTCTAAGACGTTGGGGAATCGAGCGGGAGAGATTTAATAATATGTTTAGTTTAAAAATGAAATTTATATTCTGTACTAAGTGAATCAAGACTATGTAATTAATAGTCGTTGATAACTCGCTAAATATTCATATTTTCACCCCGTTTTTATGTGTCGTTAACCTCGTTTATAATAATATTTAAACTATATGATACAATTTTGTGAGATTCGATATTTAAGGGCATGTGTATTATTTATCGTGCTAAATGGACTGATTTCAGCGTTAATTATGATTAATAGGTAATGGAACGATAAGTCATGGAAGGATGGTCCAAATAACGAAGGATTTGAATACAACCCAAGTGAAAGTTGGGTGGTTGGTTGGAATAAGAGGAAGAGAAGCCAATATCAAGGAAAGAAGGGAACAATATATTTGATGAAGATACTTGTCAAAAACACTACGGAGATGAAGGGGATATAATATCAGGATATAGAAATTCAATATCTCTTATTCTTCCAATTTCATTAACTTTCCATATTTCTACCCAGAAATTATATCTCAAATCTTTCCTAAATTTTGACACAGTGTAACTATAAATACCCGGTTCCCATCATGAATAACTCAAGCAAGCAAACACAAAAATACCAAACCCTATTAGTAATTGAAGTTAACGGTTTTCTGGAGCTCGGAGCAGTCCGTCGGGTGAAGCGGCTTCAACTCGAAGGAAGACGGAAGCACTCCTTGTGGAGGTGTCGAAACCGAATCAAGGAGGAGTCTTTTGGGGCTAGATATTAAGTTCTCTACTCCTTAATACTTGTTAATTTCAGTTATTAATTTTGTCTTGGATCTTATATGACGTTAATCGTTCAGTTATGAAATCAATTAATTTTACCAATATTATTTTGTTAGTATTCAATTTTATACTCGTTTTTATTGTTCAATAGCTAGTTGTATTATTTGGCGCGGCGTTAAATTATACAACCGAGTAGCAACTATATTAATTTAGGACTGCGAATTGTCACTAGATTAATCTAGGAGTATAATTTGATCTAGTTAATTTTAATTGACTAGGATTAATGATGTCTTTCTTGTCCTTAATGCGACTAGTTAACTTACGGAGCGTCGAAACTTACGTAATAATTAATTAGTTAGTATTGGTGGTCGAGCGGCTCGACACCGATTATAAGTAAGGAAAGATAGGGAGATTTAGCGGCTAAATTCTCTACAATTAATCTAGTAATAAAATAATATGGGTACGACGAGTCAATTTAGTAACTGAATGGGTAACCGAGTATAAGAAATATATGAGCCGAATTACTATGCTTGTTTCACTTGTATATATTAGAATATTAGTTATAATTTATTATGGAGTAGTTCATTAGTTTAGATTATTCTAGTCAATTAATTAAACCCCCCATTCCGTATATATTCTTGTTAATATTGTTAATATAATCGCGTAAATATGTAGTGGACTAGTTAATGAATAAATCGTCTCTCCGTGGGATCGACCCTTACTTGAACTATACTACGTAATTTTTAATATCGTTAGCGTGATAAGAGTAAGGTTATAAATTATTAATTTGAGTGCGGTAACGACACGTATCAAATTTTGGCGCCGTTGCCGGGGAGATGTATAATTATTCGTTCTAGCTTGTACATGTGTGAATTATATTTTCAGTCTTGATTATATTGTATACAATATCATGTTTTAACTCCCCATATTATATCAAGGTATGTTTTAATAATGTGTGAATATATATAAATATACGCTACGTACATTATAAATGTATAATGAGGATCAACTTAGGCAATGTGAATACAAGTTTTATCATGTTTCATGTTAATATTTTGCCCGTGTTATCATCTAGTACACTCTTATTGTTGGTTGCTGCTATATCTTGCTTACCACGTATTTTGCCGGTTTAATTTTTTAATTTTTTTTTAATTTTTTAATTTTTTTTACATTATTTTTTTGGCACGAAGACATATCAAATTTTGATACCAATCATGAATACACATATAATTTGACACATAATTAATTTTTTATTTGTGTTAAATCTTCACGGATTGTATAATTTGCACGTATGTTTGCATGAGATACTAATTATGTTTAATTTTGGTATACGTATCATTGTATTTTGTCAGCATTGTACTGATCATTGTACTTTTAATCATGAGATGCCAACCATGTTTAAGTAGGGCTACTAATTTTGACCACGTATTTTCGATACGAATCAATTAGAGAAAATTAGGGCTACTAATCATGAGATACTAATCAATTTTCGATACTTATTTTCACCACGTATTTGTTTGCCTTATTACATACTAATTATCCATTCTTTTCCGCTCCTGATAGGTGTATGCATCATCATAACACTCGTCGATCCAGAGGAGCTATAAATTTCAATCCCGAAATCGAAAGAACCGCAAGGAGGCTAAGGAAAGAATTCTGAGAAGAAAGGCCGAGGAACCATTAGAGCTTGACAAATTTTTTATAGAAGAGGAAGAAGTAGAGATGGCTGAAAAGACGTTAAAGCAATTAGCTACACCGGATGTGACGACCACCCCATTGAGTATTGTATTTCCTACTCTTGAAAAACCTTTAAAGTTAAATTTTGGTTTTCTTAGTTTACTCCCTAAGTTTTACGGTAAATCAGATGAATTGCCTAATATGCATCTAGTTGCTTTCGATTTGACGTGCTCATCTATGGAATGTGAGGGGGTTAAACCAGAGGACATTAAATTGCGGGCTTTTCCATTCTCGTTAGAGGGGGCGGCTAAACAATGGTTGTTTTACTTACCACCAAGTTCTATTACTAGCTGGGATACATTAAAAATTGCTTTCCTAGAAAAATTTCAACCCGCTAGTAGAGTCGCTTCTATTAGGAAGGAAATAAGTGGTATTAAACAGGGGTATGATGAGTCCTTACGTGAATATTGGGAAAGATTTAATAGGCTATGTGCATCATGTTCTCAACATCAAATAACTGAACAATTATTATTGTTTTATTTTTATGAGGGTCTTTTGAGTAAGGATAGACAATACATTGATGCTGCTAGTGGGGGAATGTTGGCGGATAAAACACCGACCGAGGCTAGGAAACTACTAAATAACATGGCTTTAAATACCCAACAATTTAGTTCTCGGAAGGATGTAGGTGTAGTAAATGGGATTAGTAGTGCTGATATGACTGATTTAAGGGATCAAATTCAAGAGAATGGCCAGCAAATTGCGACTTTGACTACTCTTGTCTCGAAACTTGTCACTGATCATTCGAAAAAGACCGTTTTTGCTGTAAGTTCTGATAATTTACGAGTTAATGATGTTGGTCAGTTTGGTATGTCTGAAAATGTGAATGCTATGGGTGGTTTTAATGGTAACCAAAATAGAAAATATGACCCGTATTCGGACACTTATAATGAGGGATGGAAAGATCACCATAATTTTAGATACGGTTCAGGACCTAGACCCTCTAATCAAAATAATTTTAGACCTCATGCACTTCAACCATATTCCGTATCACTAGAAGACATGATAAAACAACTAGCAAATACGGTGGGACAAGTTCAAAACCAAGGTGCGTTGTACCAACAGAAAACAGATGCTCATCTTCAACAATTAGATTCACAAATGGGGCAAATATGTACAACCTTGAGTAATATTGAAACCACTCTCTCAGGTAAGCTTCCTGCACAAATAATCCCTAATCCGAAGTAGAAATATTGGGATTTGACGTGATTGAAATATTATTGGGTGAAACAAGGCGGATGGTTTGATTAGAAGGTATGTTTAAGATGGCGGTTGCGGAATTGTCAGATTCTTAAGAATATCTTAACTACGTCGAGCCAAAGACGTTAAATTAGGCGCTTCTTGGGAGGCAACCCAAACTTAATTGTATTGTATTATTTTTATGTATTTAGTCGAGTCGGCTTAAGTGCCTCCCTGAGTTTCGCAACCTTTGTAAGGGGATGTTAATAGTGTCGGTTGCACAAAAATATTAGTATTAGATAAAATAAACTTCATAAGACGTGTCATTGCTGAGAATTTTTTGGGTATTTCGTGTTATACGTGTTTGGGTCTAGTGCTTCTATTTTGCAGGAATACTGTTATTGCACACTTTGGAGGCTGTGGAGGTTGTTATTATGGGATTGGAGCTAATACGATGAACATACAACCGGGTCGGTGCTACAAAATTGGCTCAAGCATATAAAGAGGGACTACCACATATCATGATTCGAATAGATTTCCTTCGAGACACCTTGCCTCCTAAATCCGCTAAGTGCTCTTATCTCTCTCCTTTATTCTTCGAATATATTTCATTTGTCATCGAGGGCGATGTCGATCTTAAGTGCGGGGGGGAGTTAATCAAAATCTTAATAAAAAGAGTCTATTTTAAGAACTTTAACAAGTGTGCTTTAAGGTTACAACCTAGGCGTTTTTAGGCTAACTAAAATAAGAGAGTCGACGACAAGCTCTAATCTAACAATTTTTCAAAAATTACTAACTTTTATTTTTTTTTCTATTAAAAAAAAATGTTTTGAAGTTATATATACAATTATTTTTCCTCCCGATCGAACTTGGATTAATTAATTTAATAGTAGATGGTATTTTAAGTCTCTTTTAAATTTGAGTTATAAGTGAATTATAAAGAATAACACTTATTTGTATTACCTTCACTACTTATTTTTTTATTGACTCTAGAGGTACGAAAAGTAAGCCGGTCTTGTTAAATTAATTTGCTTTCCTAGGTGACTCCTAATTAGGGCTAAGGAAGATTAGACACCTCAAGAGTGAGTGAGTCGTTCTTGTGACTCGAGTTAGTAAATCCGAGGGGAACCTAGTCCTGATGGGATTGGGAGAATGCCTAATGCCTTGTCCGGAAGGGCGGGAGTCATTGGTTGAAAACTCGTTACATGGGTCACTTGATCGGGCAAAAAAAAAAGTAAAAAAAGCGAAAAAGAAAAAATCGAAGGAAAAAATAGAAAAATATACAGGAAAAAAAAGAGGGAAAAAAAAGAAAAAATAATTATGGAAAAAGTGAGATGAGGTGTTTAGTTTGCCTATGTGCTCGGGAGAACGATCCTCGTACTGAACTGGTAATAGGAATGTACGGAAAGTAAATCCCCTTTCCCCAAGACCTTAAATTGCCGAAACTCGTCTTTTTGAGTCGATTTTTATACAATTTTTTTGGATAGTTCAAATGAGTGTGAAAAATAATGAGTTCATTTATAATTTATATTTAGAAGCGGTCTAAAATATTATATATTATTAAATTAATTAATTGAATAGTTTCATGTGGAGGAAAAATTTAGTGTATATGCTTCCTAATCTAACTAAAATATTTTTATTGATTTCTCTAACTTAGTTAACTAATTTATCTAACAGAAAATATTTTAGTTTGTCATCGGTAATCTTGTTTTGGTTGTCCGAAATCGTCAAGGTTGATTTATCTAATTTTATCTAAGGTTTTGTCATTGTCGAGGACGACAACAAGCTAAGTGTGGGGGAATTTGATAACTCGCTAAATATTCATATTTTCACCCCGTTTTTACGTGTCGTTAACCTCGTTTATAATAATATTTAAACTATATGATACAATTTTGTGAGATTCGATATTTAAGGGCATGTGTATTATTTATCGTGCTAAATGGACTGATTTCAGCGTTAATTATGATTAATAGGTAATGGAACGATAAGTCATGGAAGGATGGTCCAAATAACGAAGGATTTGAATACAACCCAAGTGAAAGTTGGGTGGTTGGTTGGAATAAGAGGAAGAGAAGCCAATATCAAGGAAAGAAGGGAACAATATATTTGATGAAGATACTTGCCAAAAACACTACGGAGATGAAGGGGATATAATATCAGGATATAGAAATTCAATATCTCTTATTCTTCCAATTTCATTAACTTTCCATATTTCTACCCAGAAATTATATCTCAAATCTTTCCTAAATTTTGACACAGTGTAACTATAAATACCCGGTTCCCATCATGAATAACTCAAGCAAGCAAACACAAAAATACCAAACCCTATTAGTATAATTTGATCTAGTTAATTTTAATTGACTAGGATTAATGATGTCTTTCTTGTCCTTAATGCGACTAGTTAACTTACGGAGCGTCGAAACTTACGTAATAATTAATTAGTTAGTATTGGTGGTCGAGCGGCTCGACACCGATTATAAGTAAGGAAAGATAGGGAGATTTAGCGGCTAAATTCTCTACAATTAATCTAGTAATAAAATAATATGGGTACGACGAGTCAATTTAGTAACTGAATGGGTAACCGAGTATAAGAAATATATGAGCCGAATTACTATGCTTGTTTCACTTGTATATATTAGAATATTAGTTATAATTTATTATGGAGTAGCTCATTAGTTTAGATTATTCTAGTCAATTAATTAAACCCCTCATTCCGTATATATTCTTGTTAATATTGTTAATATAATCGCGTAAGTATGTAGTGGACTAGTTAATGAATAAATCGTCTCTCCGTGGGATCGACCCTTACTTGAACTATACTACGTAATTTTTAATATCGTTAGCGTGATAAGAGTAAGGTTATAAATTATTAATTTGAGTGCGGTAACGACACGTATCAGTCGTTTATTATTGTAAGAATCCGTAGCGATCCGGATTTATTTACACTCTGATATAATTTTAATTAAATGACTTAGATAACTTTCCGCATTATCTATTATTTTAAGTCATCAAAAATACGGGTTGTTACAGGGAAATTCACTGTTGGTCGCTCCATTTGAATCGAAATTTGCCACCTTTTCTTTCAAAGGTTGTTCCGCATTCTACAAACTCGGCGCTCCTAACGCGAGAACAATTTCTCTATCCACAATCTCATCCCCTACACTCACATTCACCCTCTCCTTACACTTAAACCTCTCCTTAAACTCGGTTTCTTTCTTCTATTATTTATAGGTATAATATATTAGTTCTTTTCATCTATTTTTGTATTAATGTTCAATCAAATTTAATATTATTAATTATATTTTTTTATTATTAAGAACTTCATATTATACCTATAAAAGTAATATAATGGAGAGATGAGAAAAACCATTTTTATTTTGTGAAGTCTTATTCACATTTCAATTGCTTTATTTCATGTATACTCGATTCAATTTTGTAAGAAACTAGGTTAAACCCGCGCAAATTGCGCGGTGGTTCCTTTAAATTTTGTACAAATTCTCATGTGAAACGATCTTAGAACTCATAGGTCTCCTCTTAAAATTGTGTTATACTATAAAATTGAACTATAAAAAAACGCCCACAAAGTATTGATTTTTCTAATGAATTTTGACGAAATGTGAAATGATTTTTTTATTTGAACTTAAAGTTCATTTTAATACCCTTATATCCAAACATTATAAAAAGTAGTACTCCGTAACTGATTAATTGTTGATATTTCAAACGATTTATAAAGTTAGTGCAACAACATATTAATATTTCCCAATTCATTTTAGCTCTCGATCATTGCATGATTTTGACTTTTGTTTCAGAAACACACTTGCGTATATAAAAAAAAACATAATTTATGACATTCACTTGAGTAGGTCTCCTGAGAGACGGTCTCTCATTAACTTTACTGAGAGACTAAGTACAAATGGAAGTAACAGTGGTACCAAACCTAATAGAAGTAGGTACGATTAACATAAAAGAGTATACAAGTATAAAGAGGGTAGGATTGTTATAAAAATAAGTACAAAACAAATTTGTCATTTAAGGGTACGAATATGACATAGAGTGGTACTGAAGAGTGGTCTCTCAATAAATTATTGAGAGACCGTCTCCTCTAAGATTTTGTGAATTACAAATTCATACGGAGTATTTTATGACATTAAATAGTTATTAGCATCTTGCAAAAAAATAGAGTTTAACTATAAACATTGCAAATTAAATTTAACCAATAAAAAACGTCATGACTCATACACAAAAATGACCCAACCTTGATGACACACCACGAAGTGACTCAAATCCAAAGTGACCGAACAACAACATGCCACCCGAATTGTTCCAACAAACCACATGAAAAGTTGTTTGACCCGTTATAATACTAAGAAGGATATATTTGTCATAAGGAAGACATCGTCGAGGAAAAATATCAACAATTACTTAAGTGATTAAAAGAATAGCTCCTCATTTGCCTTTTACTTTTACTCTTACAAAGCTAATTCGTAAATTAATTTGGATACATATCCCGTCATTATAATTTCCATAAAAATCCTACTTATTACAATATGGAAAAAAATCACTACCATTAATTTGCAGCTTCTCCGTTTACTCATCATCCTCAACACATAGTCCATCAACAGGAAGTCATTGAGTTATACGCCCGATACTATGGTACTCATAAGAGGATAGTAAAGTTGGCAAAAATAATACGCTCTGTTTGAGAGGAGGAAGCAAAAGGCGAGACAGGCAACGTCATGAAAATTCAAAAGTCTTCCGTGTCGAAAATATACCTCAATCAATCCACCTCTATACCATCAAATTCTTCACGCCCAATAAAAAACTTATCCATCGAATTATTATTCACAGCTCGCTCCAGAACTCAACTGAGGCACCAATTTCATCAAATTAACAACACTTTGGACGATTTTCAAGCAATCAGGCGAAAACAACACATAATTGATTGTGTAGAAACACATTTGCTAAAGCATTTACCATTTCTTCCTCTTTCACCTCACTTCCCTACATAATCAAATGACGAAAAATCAAATTTATTGAAGTTTAGCGCGCAAACCATAATACTACAGAGTATAATTTTATCACTTCTTCCTCTTTCACCTCACTTCCCTAAACAAAATTAATCAATTCTTTCACCTCATTTCCATCTTTCCTAAAACAAAAAAATGAAACAAATACTAAGAAAATCAAGAACAAAGAAGCACCGTAATGTCAAAGATCAAATTATTGCTAAAATTTTCTATTAGAAAGATATATTAAAATACTACAGTATAACCAAAGTGCGTGGTATTAGAAGACTATATTATTAACTAATACTAATTATATCCTTAATCCTAACTTTAACCTCCTAACAATATTAATTCTCTAATAATTCTTAAATAATATAGTCTTCCAATGTCATTCTAATAATAGTCTTTTAAGGTAACCTTGGTCGAGTAAGAACCCTACCATTCTCATGTAGCTTACCACCCGCCCGCATACTTGGTTCGGGTCCCCTCTTTCTTGGCTCAACCGTCCGAGAAAGCGTACCAATGCACATTTTTTTCCTTCAACCAAACATACTTGTCTAATAATTCCCCTAAACTTATCGAACTCTTTCGCGCCTAATTTAATTGATTCCACCTAAATTCAATCAAATTAGTCCACTATAAAATCACTTAATATATCCCTAAATTACGCAATCAATGAAGTAGTTCCTAAAAGATCTAACATACTCAAATTTCCCATCGTATTGATGAGTTTAGTGCTAATCTGCTATATTAGAACAACAAAAAAACTACCCCTATAATAATTGGACTTTTAGATTATTAATATGGAAACTATTGGATGAGTTTGTAGGTGCACTATTGTAAATAAAATAGTAGTGACGATGATTGGAGAGTATGGAGACGACGGTTAACCTGATTGAGGGAGGATTTGGAGATGGAGGAGGAGGAGACTTTTGAGCGAAAAATAAAGCGGGTCTCGGAGAAGTCGTTGTCAGCGAGGTAGCGACCCAAAATGAAAGCTACGTAAAATGGCGTCACTTTGCCTCTTCCAATCACGTCATTTTTGTTATTGTTGATGTTGTTGCTGGTAATGGTGGAATTTTCCGACTTTCCTGCTTTTGAACCAAGCAATAGTTTCGTAGTCCTCCATTTCATTTATTTTCCTGGTTTATATAAACATGGAGTAATATGAAAATAATCGTTTGGATATATCTCTAAAGAAAACAACTGTCAAACAGACACAGTATAAATGGGATGGAGGAATTAAACAAAGATTTGGATAACATGACTCGCAAACAGTAGAATACAATTACTTTTAAAGCTTGGGATTGAGTTTTCAAACCGTGAGATTCAAGCTCATCCCAAAACATTGAATCTATATCCCGTCCTGCAATAAGACAGTCATACCGAGGTTTTTACCAATCTTCTCACCGCATTACCTGCATATTCTTATCCACATATGAATACCCTTCAACATTTTGATGCTCTCATTTGCATGTCTTTGAACTGATCGATATTTGGCTCAGATGACCTTTCATTCACCTAATTATGATTGCTAATTCAGCTAGTGTTCACATGTTCAAAGCTTCATCAAAAAAATTCTATATTATATAATCATTCTGAACAAAGATCTGGAAACAGATGTTCATTCCTCTATAGAGCCATTTAACAAAAGTTTCTGGGCTAGTCTTAAAAAATCAAATAAGAGAAAAATAAGAGACTTTCATCAAAAGTCCATGAAAACTGAATTGAGGCAAATAATTTCCGAATTTCGAATTAATATTTTGTGAAAAACAGCACAAATTGGCCTACAGTGAAGTTTCCCTGTATCTTTTTTTTATTGACAGCCGACACACGAGAAGGTGCCAACATGACGTGTCCACATAACATACGTAAGTACCATATAAAAAAAGCAACCAATTACATAGCCACAGAGAAATGAGTACCTATTATGGAACTTTCACACTCAAAGATCATACTGATCTTAATAGTAATAACCTAACCACAATGACGAACCCTTACTTCAAAAATCAAACCCGGAAGGTTATCATAACAAAACATCCCAAGGAGTAAAAAGGAGACCCGAATTAGAGCATATATAAAGATTATGTATGATCATGAAAAAATATTACATAGAGCTAAGAGCATATATAGTGACGAAGATCGTATTAAAAAGTTTTAGAAAACCTTAAGAAAGAGAGAATAAATAAATGATGGGAAAATGAAAAGTTTGCAAAAAAGGAGGAACAAGAGGCTTACTATAAACAGAGCCCTTGGATATTAGATCCCAAATTGTTGCTTTCTGATGTTGATGCTGGATTCAATTTATTTTATAAACAGGGAAAACAAATATGTGTGAACTACATGAAGCTAAAGCATTGGGTGTTTGTTGTCATATTTAACCAAGAAATTCAGAAGCGAGCCACAAATGTGAAAGTATTCACTTCTGAATTTATTGGCTAGAAGAGTTGTGGTAAAGGATTTGGATGAGTAAGACGCACGTACATTACAAATTCTGAAATCCTGAGGAATGTTGGAGTATTTAAGGTCGTACAGATCCCTCAAAACATTTGGATCATGGGTAATGAGTACAAATCCTGCAGTACTACTACTTTCCTTGTCATTTGGGCCCTCTAACCTCCCCATCCCGCATTCATCTTCTCCTCTCATTTCACCGGAGTTGAAAACCCATATCTGTAAATTGAAATCCCATATCTGTAGACGATACAAATCAAGTTTGTTATTATGTACTTCAAGGAAAACAAAGACATTTATGGGAAACAAAACAAAACGAAAACGTGACAACTCTATGAAACTACAAAATGATCAGTATTTAGCATTGTTAAGATGGACAGGAAGTGACTAACCATTGCTTGAGACACCACGAAAGAGCGTGTGAGAAGAAAGGAAGGAGGACAATCTCTTCCCTCATAACCATAGAAACTGATTTCTGTGATCATAAACCCTTGTCCCGCCAATTGATTATAATCTAATAAGTCACATCCACAAATCTCAATCGATCATTAGATTATGAAAACAATCCTAACTAACAAACATATATATCCTAAATCCCAAAATTCAATTAAATTAATACAGAAATCCTGACTTAACCATTCCGAATACCGTTCATCTTCTGCCCGATCAAACAATCAGACACACAAATCAAATCACAAACACACAAAAACCGAAGCCAAGAAAACGATAATCAAACAAACAAAGTTTGCAAAACGATAATCAATAAAAAAAGGGCTGAATTACGTAATTGTTAACGTAACCAATCCCGTTACTACCATGGAAGAGGAGATGAGAGAAGGTGGTTCTTATTGCCTAAGATTTGAGGAGGTAGTTTTCCAGATCCAATTGGTGAGATTGGGAGAAAGGGAGGAAGAAGAAGATGATAGGGGGCGTTTTTTTTTTCCTGATGTAAATTGGTGAAATCGGGGGAGAAGAGGGATGACAGTAGGTGGTTTAATTTGATGCAGGAGTAGTGGGAAGTTAAAGATGAGAGAAGTTACCGCAAATGATATCTTTTTTTAAATTGCAAACCGTCACATAGCAGTTGCTTTTTTTTTTAAATTGAAATTGCCACATAGGATGCCAACATGGAGCCACATAAGATGCTTACGTGGCTGCTTACGTGGGTGAACATGAGGGCTTTATTTTCTTTAGCTTTAATATATAAGAGATGAATTGCATTGTTATTTGTTGATTCTATTTTTATTTCTAATTTTATCTTTCGCATTTGTTTTTGTTTAGAGAACTTGTGCAAAACCAATAATCAAGTCTGTAATTTCTCATTTTCAGGTATAATAATCTTATTTCAATAGATCTTTATATTGATTATTTTATAAAAAAAATCGAGTACCTTTAAATCTCATGGGTTTTCTGTTCATAACAGTGAAATTTTATTTATGTTCAAAATTGAAATAATTTACAAAATATGCATGATTGAGAAGAGGTTACAATATTTTGAGTGTTAATCAAAGTAACATACTAATGATGATAATTATTTTGGTGTATTTAATATTTGATTTTAAAGGTAAATCATCAATAAATAAATAAAATAGTAGGAAATGACAAACAAAACTTAATATTTCACTTAAATCATAATTTATTATTCTTGAGAAAACTTAATATTTTTCTAAAAATAAATTTTGATAATTTGGTTGTTTCACCATTTAATCCACTTTTGTCGTAATGATCGACCAATCAAATTTAATAAAAATACTTACCAAAAAATTATATAAAGCAATGAAGAGATAAATAAAATTGAGGACTTCGTATTTACATTATTCACTTTATTTTTTAGACATTACCTTCAGTTTTGTAAGACATCAATTTGCATTGTCGTTTATTGATTCTAATTTAGTTCTAATTTTACCTTTGCATTTTGTTTAGATAATTTACGCGAAACCAGTAGTCAACTCCGCAATTTGTCCTTTTTCAGATAGAATATTATATTTTTATTTATCTTTATACTGATTGATTTTATAAATACATTTTACAGTTAAGTTTAAATCACATTGACTTTCCGTTGATAAATGTGAACTTTTATTTATATTTAAAGTTGTAGTATTTTACAAAATATGATTGAGAAAAGTTTCAAAATTTTGAGTGTTAGTTTAAAGTTAAATATCAATGACAAACAATTATTTGGGGCAAACAAAACTCGATATCTCATTTAAAACATAAATTTATTGTTATTAAGAAAACATAATGGTTTTCTAAAAAAGAACCTTAATAATTTGGTTGGTTTAACTTATCATTTCTTTTTGTCTTGATAATCAATTAAAGTTAATATTAACCATTATATTATCCTGCATTAAGAATTTCGTATTATAACTAAACAAATAATATATTATATTTTCATCTATTTCGTCTTAAAGATTAATCAAGGTTAATATTAAATAAACATCATAGTGTGACGGACGAGGACTTGTCGTGAATCCCGGTCGATCAAAGTAAAAAAAACAACTAATCCTAAACTTGGGTAGTCGAGGGTAAGTCGGGTCGAATCCACGGGGACGGTCTAGTCAAAATAAGAGTCTCGGTCTAGCTAAGGTTTTAGTCAAGAAAAGAAAAGGTTTTGGTTTAAAGAGGGTTCTAAACTAGCGAGCTAAACGAGTCAAACAAACAAATGAAATAAATACGATAAAAAAAAAGGACTAGGGTCAAGGTCAATGACGTAGTCTCAAGAGAATAAACGGGGTTCACAAACAAGTCGATTACGGTCGGTAATTGGGAAAACAAAGGGTCTCTCTCGAGTCTCTATCTACCCGGGACGGTCCTAATAACGGGCTCTCGCACTTATTACTAGGTCGACCCACCCCAAAGAAAGCTCAACACAATACAATTCACCTATCGCGGCCAAGACAAGCAAATCATACAAAAATCGCATTCAAAGGAGATCACCAACAATAATAAACAAGGTCCGTAAACACACAACAAACCCACAAAACGAGACAAACCAAGTCTTCCCCGACCCTAAAAATTAACTACTCAAACATCATTAAAACTAGACTAATTAAACTACCCACTACTCTAAACATAATATTAAACACTAATGACTAATAAAGATGCAAACTTTAATAAGAATGAAAGGAAAGAGAAAGAGTAAAGAAATTATACCAACTTGAAAGAATAATTGCATAGATGAAGGAGGAAATAAAGTAGAAAAATTAACAAGAAAAGATTAAGTCTTGATTCCAACCCATTAAACTAATGCAACCTGAAATAATGAAAGTGCAAGAGAGGAAGAAAAAAAATCTAATCCTACTGCCTCCTCTGCTCTCTACTGCGGCCCCCCTCTTCATTTCAGGGTTTGCCTTTTATACTCCCAAAAACAAAAGAAGCCCCTTAATACAAAACGACATCCTCAAAAATACAAAACGAACTCCATTAAAATGAAGGGCAAGACAGTCTTTTTCCACTCTATTTTTTTTCTTCAATCGATTTGCTTCTATTGAAAATCCAACGATGGCTGTTGGTGTTCGTTTGATGGTGGCGCGTCGGAGTTTCAGGGCTGCTGGTGGCTGACCACGGCGGTGCAGGTACGACATGGATGCGATGGGTGGTCCGCTCCTTGTGTTGACGGAGATGAAGATGGAGGTCGAGTCTGGTGGCTGGAACTGGGCGCGGAGATGAGTCGACGCCGGGGTTCGAGTACCTCAAAAGCGCGTGATTCGAGCAGGTGGTCGAGATGCGTGAGGTTGATCCTGGCTCGAACAGGTAGTCGCGTCGCCGGAGTTCTGGGCTCCATCTTGACTGAGCTCAAGGTTAGTGATTGAGGCGGTAGGAGGTCAGCGCGGCGGCTGAACTGGGCCGAGTCAATTGGTGGTTTGGTGGTCAGAGCATGCTCGCCTGAGATGTTGGGCTGAATGTCGGAGCTCAGGTCAAGCTGATGGGGCCTGGTCAGACCTCGACGGAGTCAGTTCATGGTGGCCGGTTTGAATAGCTGCTGCTCGAAGTGTGGTGGTTGGAATGAGGGAGCTGCTGGAGTGTCGGTCAGGATCTGGCCGTCCTAAGATCAACAGATCAAGGTCGGCGAGTTACGGTGGTCGGAGTAAGTATGGAGGTTGAACAATGGTGAGTGAAAGAGGATGATTGTTACTTGTGAAAATGGAGCAAATTGAACTGGAATGATAATGTCAGGTGATAAGATAAATGATGGTTATGGAAGATGATTTTGATTGTGAACCATAGAACGTAGTTGAATTGGAAATGGATTGAGGAATTAATGGTGGATTGGAGATGATAATTTCATTGTTGGTAATGGTGGAATTTGGAGTACAAGAGCTTGGAATTGAAGTTGGGTCAGTCAACCTTTGACATCTTCTCTTTTAAGCCTTCACCCATCTCGACACATTTTTTCCAGTCTATACTCATTTATTCCCGAGACGGTACCTATAAAATACAAACGAGACAAAGCAGTACCAAATCTACAAGAAATAACAATTATTACGATAATTATTACTAAAACGACTAATTAACACTTATTCTCCTCTAATGAGCTATAATAACGATTTAAGTACGCAAAATCGACTCGAATAAGTCAATAAATATGGGTAAAATAATGACTAAAATGACGTTTATCAACTCCCCACACTTAAATCTTACTCGTCCTCGAGTAAGCTCAAATAGTCTAGGACAAAAGCAATTTATTCACCAAAAAAAAGTAAACAAAACATAATAGCCGATACGAGACAATAAACGGGCTCGCTCCGTCCCTTCAACTCACAACGAGATACTATGAGAAGAGTATCCCCTTGCAAGGCAAGTGGGGTCTTGCCAAAATTGCGAGACGACCAAACAATTAACCACAATACTCGACAATAATATGGTCATCTCTAACCAAAACGAGTCACCTCCCCCAATAAGGCAACTAAGCAAATCCCAAATCGATAATCAAAATTTTAAAATCCAACTAAAACATAAAGAATGACAAAGAAATACTTCACAAGTTGCATATTCTTATTCTACATCTACTAATATATAACTTTGGTAAGCAAAATAGGGTGTATGGCGGAGATGGAGTGAACTAACATGACGTTATTACCGAAAATGAAACACAAAGTCCCTCCTCCCGCATAATGAGAGGTTCGGGTCGTCCCGGTACCAACTTAGTGACTAGAAGAATAAATTTATTTGTGAGATGGATAAGGAATAATAAAAAAAACATAAGCTCACTTATTTGAATAAACTTTCTTTTCTTTTGATTTTCTTCTTTTTCATTTTTCTTTCTTTTCATTTTTTTTCCTTTTCATTTGTTTTCGAAACACTTCGAATTATTTGAGAAGTGACTTTTTTTTTCTTTTGATTTTTTGATTTTGTCACTTTGAATTGAAATGTGAGCTATTATTAAACACTTTGTTTTTGTGTTTTTCTTGGATTTTCTCATTTTTGTGGGATTTTTGTGATTTTTATATGGATATAATGTCACCAAGTCGGGATCCGGTCACCATAGGACAAAATGAACAAATGGAAATATCACACCATGAGATGAATATGTGGAAAATAATGATGGTATACACCCTAAGTCACTAATTAAAGCAAAGATTAGTTGATTCACAATATTAATATGCAACACTAAGTATTTCCAAATCATTCTTTTCATCAAAGTTGAAATCTAGAAAATCGACTAAACTCTTAGGAAGATGCAAAATTTCTTTTTGGATTTTTCATTTTTTTTCAAATTTTTAGGTGTTTTTGAAACTTTTTTGACAAAGCAAGAAACAAACACACACACATAAGAGAAATAAAAGAAATCCACAACACATATTCACAAGTGCTAACATAAACAAGCTACTACCTGAAGGAGTTATGTCCACTGTCCTACGAATTAACCCGCTTAAGTCTATGTATCCGATATGCCTTGCTAGAGGTCGATGTCGGGTTGACATGTAAATGAGTTACGTATCTGGTAGTCTTAAGTGGGCCCATTGGGTCACACACAATGTGTACGGGATATTATTAATATATCGGTATATTAATATATCGGGTCAGTAGTAATACGACTCAGCTGTGCTGTCGGGTTAAGGTAATTACAGTTATAGTAATAATCTAGTTATGGTAACTAGAGTTATTGTGATAATCTAATTATACCAATTGGAGTTATGGAATAACTTCTAGGTTAAGTAGGTAACCTATATCTCCTATATAAGGAGGTTCATATGATGAACCAAATCATACAAGTGTATTGATTCATTTATTATTAGAGAGAGAATTTTGTGAGACCGTCTCACAAAAGCATTATACTAGCATATACGTCGCAGTTCCGTACCCGTGTGGATACCAAAGAAGGCATCACATTTGGGGTGCTTTATTCTGTCCGTGGAGATTATTTATTCTTGTCCGTGGAGATTATTTATTCTTGTCCGTGGAGATTATTTATTCTTGTCCGTGGAGATTATTTATTCTTGTCCGTGAAGATTATTTATTCTGTCCGTGGAGATTATATATATTTTGGGTTTATTATACTTCTTATTAATACGCTGTTCCGCTGCAAATAAGATATAATTGTTATCCCTCTACTTTTGTCTTTTCGGTTAATACTCGTAACAGGTTCTTGGGTTTAAGAGTTGTAACTCTACAGTGGTATCAGAGCCTCTGTTACGTAGTATTAATCTAATTGACGTGAATTTAGGGCTCATAATTGGTTATGAGAAATTCACCCGCGTATTAATTTGATTATCAGTATTTTTGTGCGAGAATTGTTCTCGTTTTTCTTCAGTCCATTGAATTTTGCCACTTTAATTTACTCGTTTGATTTGCAAATAAGGATGCTTTGTCACTTGTAAAACAATGATAAGACAATGATGACTTGTGTTGAATAAGTATTAATTGTGAGATCAAAGTTTGTAATCACGGGTAGATTTTTCTTCTCGGCCAGATTTTTGCGGCAAGTTAATATGGACTATTGATTATTTTTAGGGTATCTTAATTTGTGAATTTAAATTGTTAAATTCTAAAATTAGATTAAACTTAAATCAATATTTAATATCGATTACATTTTAATTTAATTTACCCTAAATTGATCCACTATAATCCTTAATTTCCTTGTTGACGATGAGACTAATTAAATTAGTCAAGATTCGATTAAAATTGGGAACGTAAAATTATTAGAATTTATCGTTGACGATGAAACCTAATAAGATTAGGATAAGATTCGTTTTTATTATGGTGGAGACGGAACGAAACAAGGTCAACCCGGTTGACACGAGTGTGACTCGGTCGGAACGGGTGTGACTCTGTTGGCACGAGTATGACTCGTTTGGCACGAGTATGACTCGGTAGGCACGGGTCTGTCCCGGTCGGAATGGGATGACCCAGGCGGCAAAGGTTTGACCAAGACGACACAATATTTACTCGGACGACATGGTGTCGGGTCGGGCGACGCTTTTAAGAAAAAATGTTTTCTCGCGTTTGCGTGTTGATTATAAATCAAACATGGATTATACTTTTATTTTTCCGAATCAATGAAAAATTAGTTTTCTAAATCGGCTAAATAATTTTATGCATTTTAATTATAATATTATCATAAATAGATCGAAAAAAGGAGTTTCTCGAGTCTTATTTGATTGTGATGAATTGTTCATTTATATGATAAGTATAAGTTGCAGATCGATTGTGAATCGAGTTTTGTATATCCGTTCAATTTTCCCGGGTGAGGAATTGTTTCTCATAGTTGGGAAAATGAAAGATATTGGTGAAATTGATCAAACCAAATAGCAATTATGAATTGTAATATGATTATGAATCAAAATATGGTATCTTTTAACTTGTTTTATGCGCAAATCACTAATAACAATTGAATAATTATGAAAACGATGCATGAATTTTATTGTTTGAGACTTGTGACTTGTGTGCTTAGAACTAATAGGTCGCCTTGTAAGTTGACCTAGTGACATGGTTAGGACCCATATGCATTTAATCCCTCGCACAAATATTAAGTATTGCCTTTCCAGGATTGACCACTACAACAATTTCATACCATTGGTTGAAGTGACTGCCTAAGCGGTGCTTTGCCGATGTGTGTGGACTGAGTAGGTGGGTAACGGTTACCCACAGGTTCAGTCTGGTTTGCTTAACATTGCTATCAAGTCGGAGTTGGGCTTTGAGGCAAATAGTTGGTGTCATATGATGACTAATTCTGACGAACCAAGAATTACATATTGATGTAATTGACAATGTTGTTGTCTACCTTTACTTTTGGAGCTTGAGCAGTGAGCCCAAGTTCACTTGAGCGACAAAAGGTTTAGGATCTTGGAATATTATGCGAACTTGAGGGTAGTTTTCATGATTTTATCTTAAAATTGTTTAAGATTATTAATATTAATTATCGTTTTACTTTGCATATAGTTGTAGTTGTAAGTTAGTCACCTTTATCACATTTATTAAAGATGAGTTTGAATTGTTCAACCTTGTCGATTGGTATCTTGAGAATTGTTTTCAAAATTAGAGATATGGATTTTGTCTTTGGGAAGGATAATTTCGACAAATTATAACCAGTGTCAATGTACAGTATGGACTGTATAATTAGAGTCATGGAGATGACTACTATAAGTACTAAAATCAACTGTTTCAATAAAGGGAATCGTTCTCATTAAGTGAGAAAATGTTAAAGATGGTCTAATTAATCCATGTCATACAATGACGTGATTATATTGATAATCAGGAAATTTTGGATGCTTCTTTCTAGAATTAGGAATTGAAATCGTTTCAATTAGTCCTAAGTTTAGGTCACTTTATTATGAATAAACATGTGACTTAATAAGGTTTCTCACCTTCTAGCATGAGATGTTAAAAGACGATTAAACATTGTATCAAGAAGGCAAATAATACTAATGTTCTAGGAGTTCATTAAGAAAATTGCTTGAGATAATGATTAATGAATCTAAAATGTTGGTTAAAGTAATGGAAGAATAATTGTTATCATACCCAAACTTGTTGCCAAATTTAGATTAGGTACGATTTTATTTTAGTCATTAATGTAATGACAAATATATGACATTTGTAGATAGTTTCTAGAAATGTCTAGAAAATCTGCAAATCAATTATTGAAGTATGACTTCTGGTGTGTATGTTACTAGAGTAATTGTTACTTTCATTCCATTGTTTTGGTATAAGATACTAAATGCAACTATTACATTGTGGATGTGATGGCTCAAAGAGGGTGGAATAATGGTATATAAGTGAAGTATTTTATGATGAAATGGACAAACGTTGTTGTTTCATATATAAAAGGAAAATCACTTAATTTACCATAAAGCTGAATACTGGAAATGAATAATTGTTATTCTTGTACTAGTCATAAGCAAGAATATTGATTCTGTTTCATGTATGGGCATGAAAAGTTTTAATAAAAGTAGAACAATGGTTGCTCTATATTTTGCAAGAGTATGAGGTACAATAAGGCTAACATGATTGTTGAGTTCTACATTCCTAGTAGTGAATGATTTTATTTGTAACATAACAACCAAAAGGTTCAAGTCCCTTGACTCAAGTTTTACCTATTATGACATTGTCCTTAATCCATGAGACAAGAAACATAAGAATAAGTTTCATAATGATGAAATTATAAACTTTATTGATAAGTAAATGGATCTTGTTTAGATGGATAAATGACATTAGAAGTGTCTCCTATTATTTGTAGTGGGAGGGTACTTAGACTTGTTGGATCACACATATACAGATACGTGTGAGTTTAACTAGTGATGTTGCAAAAAAATGGGTAACGCATATGGTTTTGTTCATTTGATGAAATTTGAAACTGAATGCTTTGAATTGTCGTTCAAAGTACAAGATCAACTTGATAACTTGGTACGAGTTATTCGATATGATTGAAACAGGGAGGAATTGAACTAAAAGATTGTGATCATCTTAGAAGTAGTGAAAAATGTTTCAAACTACATCGAACCATATTTGATATGATTTAGTCTATGATGAGTCATATGCAGATTTTATGACATTTTAGAAGATTATGCACTATAAAAGTCTTTGTACAATGTTGATGAGATTGTCCATGTATGTCGAAGAATAGACACCATATGAGATATGGATTGAAATGTTCTAAAATAGTCTTTTCTTAATTATCAAGTCTTAAAGTTTAAAGAAAATTGTTTTCTAGAACTTAGACAGAATTATGACATGTGTTTTATTAGGGGTATTATGTTAAATCTACGAACTATCCAAAGAACAAAATTGTTTTGTTGCATGGAGTGATATGTTTCTTTTAAAGATATGTGATTTCTAATAGAAACAGTGGGAGTGGAATCGACCTTGAAAATGTTCAAGATTAACAGGTGTTCTCTACAACTGTTGAAGAGGATATTGATGCATCCATGAAAAGTCATGATCATCTTACCTGTAAAATATTACCCTACATAGGTTTGACCTATGATGAAACAATAATGGGCAAGGACTCCAAAAGTCACATAAAATCTAATAGATTCTATATACCATAACTATCAAGTATAGACTATGGTTAAATGGGTCTTATAGTGAAGAATAGTCTTCAAAATAAAGACGATGTAGATTGATATAAGAGTATCTATGAAGCATGGTAGTTAGGGATTGATCTCATAGTAATTACTATGGAAAAACCTTTTTACAATATTATGCTTAAGTCTATTATGATTGATTTAGCAATTTGAATGTCATCGCTCATTATGATGAGTTTTGGACATATATATATGAAATACATTTCTTGAAAGGGATGCAATATGATGTGTGTGTGACACATCGTATAAATTTCATATTATTAAAATTGCTAGGCAAATGTGAATATTCCGATTTGATTGGAGCCTGGAGAAGTATCTTCATTCTCAATGTGGAAATTCAAAGATGTTTGTTTTCCTTTGAGACGAAAAGAGACAAAGTGTGTACAAGAGACTAGTGGGAGTGCATTTATCGTTATGATTTGGTATGTAAGTGACATACTTCTCTAACTAAATGACATTTGGTTGCTTTAGTCTATGAGACTTTGCAGGAAATGTGTTTATTATATGCTCGTATGACGAGTAGATACTAATCTGGTGAGTGTCACTAGAATGCTATCTAAGAATTGTTCCTTTGCGCTTAAGAAGCAAAAAGGAGAATTATTTAAGAGATGCACATGATGTGATAAGCGAATTATTGTAAACAAGTTACAACGATTTATATTTCCAAATAGACAAAGATGACATGAGATTGTAATCTCAGTATATTTTGTTTGGGATGAGTAGTTGTGTGTTGGAACAGTTCCAAAGGACAACTTTATGACTAATATTATAACTAAAGTTAGTGTTCTATTGCTTTTGAAGCAAATAGACGTTTGATTACGAATTAAGCACACACTCAACTTTAAAGTTTATGAAGCAATTTGTTGCTTATGAAACTATCAATTTACCTTAATTGAGAGAAGGTAGATTGATCATATGCTTGTAAATAACCGATACAAATGTTGTATGTCCCGAAACCTACTCTACATAAAGATCATATTGATTGATTATGATCGGTATAAGACGCATGGGCGAGTGGTCTTAGTACTTTTAGAGGTGTTTGGTTTAGTGGGAGTTATTTCGATAATCGATATATGTATGACATATTGTCATTTGGTTAATGTAACCGAGTTTTGTCCCTAAATAATTTACATTGATGAAATTGATCACTAAGTACGTGACTTAGTCTTGGAACTCTATTTGGATGATGTAATTATTTTGTCTCTAGTCAGGGTATTATGTTGGGACATTTGAATACCCTTAAATGACTAGTGTGTGAGTTGATTGATGACTAAGTTCCTTGAGTCATAGGTATTGAGATACTAAATCAGGCACACGGGTGTATGTTAAGAACATGCATTAGACAGACCCGCCGAAAAGGATTTTACTAAGATTTCGCTTAGTGTCAGTAAAGTTCTTTGCAAGTTATGAACTTGTACGGTCTTTAGACCTGAGTCTTCGACTATTCTGTACATGTGATGTGTATGCTTTGATACTATTCCTCGTCAGTTGTGAAAGGGGGCTATGGATGGTTATTGGGCATGCATGGATCATGTGATAGGATGTGGTTAGACAAGAGGGGATTTGCTCTTCTTTTATTGAAGGGAATTTAATGTTTCTTGGCCACTCGAAGAGTGTGACTTGTGCAAATGCGTGGCCGCGCTCAGATATGATGATTGTCATCTATCTGCTCTTTTAACAAGTCAACTCAGAGATTCGAGTAAAAGATTGAGACATGCGAGGATGACACTTCTTCTTACCTCATTCTCAATTGGAGACAATAGTAGCAAAGCGACTTAACGCCGTTCTTAAGAGGACATGTACAAGTGGGAGACTGAAGGAGTTATGTCCACTGTCCTACGAATTAACCCGCTTAAGTCTATGTATCCGATATGCCTTGCTAGAGGTCGATGTCGGGTTGACATGTAAATGAGTTACGTATCTGGTAGTCTTAAGTGGGCCCATTGGGTCACACACAATGTGTACGGGATATTATTAATATATTGGTATATTAATATATCGGGTCAGTAGTCATACGACTTAGCTGTGCTGTCGGGTTAAGGTAATTAGAGTTATAGTATTAATCTAGTTATGGTAACTAGAGTTATTGTGATAATCTAATTATACCAATTGGAGTTATGGAATAACTTCTAGGTTAAGTAGGTAACCTATCTCTCCTATATAAGGAGGTTCATATGATGAACCAAATCATACAAGTGTATTGATTCATATATTATTAGAGAGAGAATTTTGTGAGACCGTCTCACAAAACCCTTATACTAGCATATACGTCGCAGTTCCGTACCCGTGTGGATATCAAAGGAGGCATCACATTTGAGGTGCTTTATTCTGTCCGTGGAGATTATTTATTCTTGTCCGTGGAGATTATTTATTCTTGTCCGTGGAGATTATTTATTCTTGTCCGTGGAGATAATTTATTCTTGTCCGTGAAGATTATTTATTCTGTCCGTGGAGATTATATATATTTTGGGTTTATTATACTTCTTATTAATACGCTGTTCCGCTGCAAATAAGGTATAATTGTTATCCCTCTACTTTTGTCTTTTCGGTTAATACTCGTAACAGGTCCTTGGGTTTAAGGGTTGTAACCCTACACTACCAACATCCCAACACAACACAAATCCATATTTACAACAAAATCACACCACCAAATCCAAAACTTCCACCAAATCAAACCAACTACGATCCAATAAGCAACAAACTCTCCCCCACACTTAAGCGAAACATTGTCCTCAATGTTTAAGACAAGGGAGGGAGAAAAGAGAGGGTGGGTGAAGAATTTACCATTGCAAGCTTGATCTTTCACCACTTGGTGAATGATTCTTGATCTTTTCCCTTTTATCCACCATCTTGTTGTTACTTCTTCAAGATCATAAGTTGATTCCTACACACAAGAAGAAAACAACACAAAAATACACACAAAAAAGGAAATATATACACTAAACACAAATGAAACAAGTAAGTCATCTAAATACCCTACCAAAGATCTCATTAACTTGTCATAAGCATTAGAACAATCCTCACCCAAGTGCTCATAGTGAGGCAAGCTAGAGAATCCACAAAACCAAGATGTAAGAGTGGTTGTGTAGGGTTTGTGGATATGGTAGGCATTATCGAACTCAAATTCCCAAAATTTATCACTCGATTGCAAATTCACAAGAGGAGAGACACTCACACAATCATTCTCCCCGTTTTCACTCATATTGGGGGTCTTAATCATCTCTCCATCCTCAAGTGTCTCAATCAAATAAGCATCAAGTGACAAATCATGAGCCAACACATACTCCTCTAAAGGAGCTCCAAAATCCTCACCACTAAGCATGGGCTAAAGCAAAGGAGTAAGAGAAATAAGATCCAAAGCATCAATGGGTGAAAGAGACTCATAATCCATACAAGGGAAAGGATCAAATTTCTCAAAAATTGGTTCCTCAAAGAAATCAACCTCACAATCCCAAGTATCATCGATCTCTAAAATCTCATCACTCAAAGCATCATCAAATAATATCTCATTATCTTCTCTTTGCTCCTTCCTCTCAACCTCAAGAGTTTCTCCTTTATTCAACTCCCTTTCCAAACTCTCATAATCGACCTCAAATGATACGCCCTCCAACTCACACAAGCTAAGATCTTCGTGGTTTTCCTCTCTACAAAGATCATAAAACTTATCCAAGCACACATTTTCCTCAAAAAGCATACATTCCAACTCACAATCATTAACACTCACAACAAGAAGTGTAAGTTGGACAAGGGAATATGGAAATTGTGTTGAAGGAAGGCAAGTAGGTTCACAAGAGTCAATAGCATGTAAATCATCATTCACCATGTTAGCATTCAAAGGGGTTTGGGGAACATATTGAACAACATCCAAATCATCATCCTCCTCCTCATTATCAATAAGAGGTGGAAAAGAACAAGAAGGAAGCACATATAAAGTATTTCCAAAATCATCACAAGATGCAAAAGTAGATGAAATGTCATGCATAGCATTCACGGTCACAAGGGGAGAAGAAACTTGACAAGAGTGAGAATCATGCACATTATCAAGAGAATAAGACTCGAACATATCACTTGACACATATTGCAAGGAAAGCATGGGTGGGTCTTCTCTCACTCTCACAAATCCCCATTGGTCATTGACATTAGCCACTCTTTCAATTAAACCGGAAAATTCATCATCATTTAACTCATTTAATTTTCTCTCGGATGAAAAGATGATTAAGTTTCTTTGGTGAGGAAGAAGACCTTGAAGAAAGGTCGAAGTGGTTAGCCAAAGTGGGAATCCATGAATTGGACAAGCTCTCAATAAACCATTAAACCTAACCCAAGACTCACTCAAACTCTCAAACTCTCCTTGTTCAAAGCTAAGAATCTCATCTCTAAACTTGGCGACCTTCGAGGGAGGGAAAAATTTCCTAAGAAATGCAAGGGCTAGTGGGTTCCAAGAGGTGAATGTGTTAGGAGGGTGTGAGCGAAACCATCTCTTAGCTCCATCCTTAAGGAAAAAGGGAAATAATATAAGCTTAATGGTATCAACATGCACTCCATCCCTCTTAAACACACAATACAAGTCCACAAAGTTCTCAAGAAGACCATAAACATCCTCACTCCCAAGCCCATGAAAGGCATCCTGCTCCACCAAATCAATATAATAAGGCTCAATATCGAAACAAGGACCCTAAAAAACCCCAATATTAATGGGTGAGCCAAAAAAGTCGGGATTCGGTCTACTATGGTCGGCAAGAGAAGGCATTATAGATAAGAAAGAGAACAAGAGATTAAAGAATGACATAATAAGACACAAGTGAAAAGAGAACAAGAAACACACAAATATATACAAAACGAGAAAAAAAATAAATAAGATGAGACTAACTCCGAAACTAAACTAAGACATATATATAACTAAGCACCGTCCCCGGCAACGACGCCAATTTGACGGACGGGGACTTGTCGTGAATCCCGGTCGATCAAAGTAAAAAAACCAACTAATCCTAAACTTGGGTAGTCGAGGGTAAGTCGGGTCGAATCCACGGGGACGGTCTAGTCAAAATAAGAGTCTCGGTCTAGCTAAGGTTTTAGTCGAGAAAAGAAAAGGTTTTGGTTTAAAGAGGGTTCTAAACTAGCGAGCTAAACGAGTCAAACAAACAAATGAAATAAATACGATAAAAAAAAAGGACTAGGGTCAAGGTCAACGACGTAGTCTCAAGAGAATAAACGGGGTTCACAAACGAGTCGATTACGGTCGGTAATTCGGAAAACAAAGGGTCTCTCTCGAGTCTCTATCTACCCGGGACGGTCCTAATAACGGGCTCTCGCACTTATTACTAGGTCGACCCACCCCAAAGAAAGCTCAACACAATACAATTCACCTATCGCGGCCAAGACAAGCTGTGGACATGACGTAGGTCCACCTCGACGCGGCCACGCGCGGGTTTGGGTAGACAAATGAATCTCGTGGTGAGATTGTTCTCGGGTTCGAAATTTAAGTCAAAATGGAGTCGCCACCGAATTTTGTGGTTATTCGGAACCATACGAGCCCACTCTATGTCGTCATGGGCTATGCACAAAGTACGGCCCACTTCGATTTCAGAGTTCATGGGGCTCGTCCCTTTGCATTGCAATATCAATACCGTTTAAACCGGCTTTCGTATATAGAATGACTCTCGTGCGCCAATGGTTTCGGGCATCCGAAAACCAAGGTTCTGAGTAAGGGGTGAGGGTACGTGTTGGGAAGCCCACTAAGGACACCCAACCCCGCCCGCACATGGCGGCCTCTACTAAGACATCGTTCGTGTTCGTGTGCGCACACTAGTGAAACGACTAAATGATATGCAAACAACGTTTTCGGCTAAGCATGCGAATTAAATGTGAGCTACGTCATTTTAATGCATCTTGATTCACGTCAAAGTGATTTAGCATGTGATGTTCATTTAAGGCAATAAATGGCAAACATCAAAAATAGAAAACTCGTAAATAAATTACAAATTACACGGGCGGAATACAACCCGGAATTCACAATACAACGAGCAATAAAATAGAATAATTGAATAGGAAATGGTAAACGTTAACTAGAAACGAACCCGTATATAATAAATTATAAACTAGACCGTAAGTTGTGCAAACGGACGAACTTCGATTAAATACACATTATATTGTGTATTAAACGGAGGACGGAGATATGGAACCTAGAGGTGGTGCTAGCCCGATCCCGAATCTCGATGCCTTGTCCCGACTTATCACATCGAGGAATAGAGTCTAAATTAATCATGTGTCGGATACGTCTAAAGAGTCGTCGACACAAGATTAATAGTGCGAGACCGTCGATCAAAGTCGTTTTAAGTGATATGATATGCATGAGTTTTGAAAAATAGGATCACGTGATTGACTTTACACACGTTGACTAAAAGTCGTAAAAAAAAACGAGCCTCAAAATGTGGAAACATGTCGCGAAAGTCGCCTATTAATGTAAGAATCGAAGAGGATAGAAAGGCGAGAAAACAAGAAAGAGGAGCTCGGCCAATCAGGCCTCCCCGCGAGTCGCCTGACCGGTGCGCGACTCGCATGGGGGTCTGGCCGCCTTTTTTATTTGTTTGAATTCGATAATTGACCGAGTTAAATAAAAATATTGCATTATTTAAAATTCAACTCGGTTCTCGATGTCATAAACGTGTAATATACGATTATGAGACCGTTATCGGGATTTTATGAAATATGCTATTATGTGATTGAAAATTTTGATTAGTGACAAAATTATAGTCCTCCGCGTCACGACATCGATACTAATCCTAAAGGATTATGTGATGTCGGTTTTTGCCTCAACGGATCTCGTACTAATCTTAGAAATGGAGTCTTACGCGTTCAACTATGAGCAATCACGATCGCGTTATGCCCTTGAGTACATTGGGGCGGCGCTCCTCGAAAGGGTGCCACCTCCGTCGTGACTCGTAAAGGGATTAAACGGACTTTGGATGATCGTCGTAGTCAAACGTGTTAAGATCCGAATTTTAATATTATATAAATATATATATATATATACACGGTATTAATACGTTAATGACGATAATTAAATGTTAGAAGTTAGATACAATAAATAACAAAAGTGTTAGATTAGAGAGTTAGTATACATAAAAATTAAAGTTAGTAACGGAATTAAAAATGTTAGTGTTAGTATAATAATAATAATAATAATAATACATAATATATATAATCAAAAAGAAAAGAGAAAGGAGAAAGAGATGTCGGGATTTGGATTACACCCTCAACCTACATGCTTAATGGCCTCGGAAACGAACTCGTAATAGCGACGGGAGCGCGGGAGTGTCGAGATATGTAGGGTGAGTTATGGTGTGTGTCTTTGACGAGTTTTGATCTCGGGATTTTGAATGTATTTGTGTGTGTATGTGTATGAGTGCCTAGAACTCAAGGTGATGAAGGTTTGAAGGTTTAAGATGTGTAAGGTTGAATGAGGATTGAAAGGGTTGGAAAGACCTTGTTTTGAAGGTGGTAAAAGGTTGAAAAGAGTTGATAAAGCTTGTGAATGTTGTGAATGTGATGGGGTATTTATAAGGAGGACCCCGAGTGGTGTGAATGGAGGGAGTGTAAATAGGGAAAGATTTGTTGACCATTTTTGAAATGATTTGGTTGTTGGACTTGATTCATTTTGTGTATTTGGACATAATGTGAGGCTGGTTCGTCTCGAGATTCGACTTTGACCGGATTTTGACTCGGTCGCTAAAAGACGGTTTTATTTCCGGTGACGGTTTTGGCCCAAATTAGTCTCGTTTTACTCGAAACGGCCCACTGGGCCTGGATTTGAGGTTGGTTTTGAGAAATTTGCACTCCGCTAAATGCCCACGTCGGATACTATTGATTCCGAGTCCGTATTCGAGCGTATTAAGTCACATTAGCGTCCGATCATCATCGGATGTTTTGTCGGGAACTGCTATAGACACTAGCAGGCAAAATGTGGGTGTCTACAGAGCCCCCACTCTGACTGAGGCTTGGACAAGGCAAAAGTCAGAGTAGCTACCAGGCCAATCGAGGATTACGACCTGGCAGCCTTCCGGTCGGGTCGTTTATAGTCCATTAGACTTGCGTGAAGGGCTCGCCAACCATAAGTAGAGGGTCATACCTGTCTTGATGATGATAGTTCCGTGGGGAGTCGGACTTGCTTTTGAAGTCATGGGTGTAGCCGTATTCCGACACATCACATTTTAGATGTAGCATTTCAGGAGAAACACCGACTCACGCTGGGGAGTAAAGTAGTTGCATGGGACTTGCTTCTGAAGTCTTGAGTGTACCCGTATGCCGACACATGACAACTTGCATGTGGCATTCCAGGAGAAACACCGCCTTTGATGTTCCGTCGGGAAGCACTGGCTGGTACCTGAAATGTTAGATACATAGGCAGAAATAGTAGGCATAGTATATAGCAAGATAGCACATAGGAAATGCAGTTAGCATCTATAGACTGGCTTGCGCTGGGAAAATGATTTTTGCTTAGTTTTGAAATCGAAATCCTGAAAGCAACTCACGCGCTAGGAGATAGGTTTTCAAAATTGAAAGGGGTAGAAAAGAAATTTGCAGTTTAAATAGACCGAAATTTGACCTTGTCGAAAAGGATTTTCTCAAATTGCTAAGTTTTGCAAATTTTGAAGTGAAAATTTGAGGAGGGAGGTACCGACAGACTCGACTCTGGACGTGATAGGACGACGAGTTGACAGACACGACTTGGACTCTCAAGAGGTTGGACTGTGACTCAGTAGGGAGGTGGGCCACCTAAGATGACAAGACTCTTAAGCTGCGCTAATCCATAGCCTAGGCGAGTGGCAACACAGTCGAACATCAAAAAGGGAAGGATGCGGTATAGGGGAACTGCAGTAGTCTGTAATGAGACTGTTTTTGCATGACAGGACTCAGCAGTAGCAATGTTGTAGTCTAGTGCCCTTTGAATTTTTGGTTTTGGGGTACATTCCCAAGGTGGGTGTCGCATCGAGTCCCGACAAATTCTCGTCTTCGACTGAGCCGAGTACTAGGACACTCTATAAAAAGGAGGCTAGATTTTGAAAATCATTTGGATTATGTGAGTGGATGGGAGTCTTCTGCCTAAGAGAAGCCCCAGGACGACAAAGTCAGCTGTTGAGAACATGACAGTGTCGTGATAGGAATGATGGTACTTTTTTGAACTTGTGTCAATGTGGGTGGTTGTGCCTTTGTTGAAAGGCTGCCTACGTATTCACGTGTAGTGAAATCAAACCAAGCCGTAGTTCAGTGGATTGGAAAATATATTATGGTGCCTAGTTTATTAGGGCTTTGTGTGTAACTAGCCATAGCGATGGTGTAGGCTAGGTGAATTCTCAATGATGTCTTGATCAAAGGGCTAGAACAGTTAGGATGTTGATCTCGTGACTGTGAGCGTTCTCCGGGGTAGCCCCCAGAGGTGGTGTGAACTATTTGGGCATGTCCTATGCCAACCGCAGGTTGAGTTCCCGTGTTTGGGGTTGGTAACTGGTTTGGATATTTTTTGGAAATGTGGTGCCAGGTAGAAAGTGGCTTTGATGAATCGAAATCTGGAGCTCGCTTTTGTGGAGCTAAGGCTTCGAGGGTAAGGTATTGTAATGTGGTAGGAAAGGGGGAAGTCGAGTAAAAATGACTCGGACTTCGATCAGGGTAGGTTTGATAATGCGGGATCTGATTTCCATGTCTGGCCCTAATGGTTAGGGTGTATCCTGTGGAGCTAGAATCCTCAAAATTCCGGGCTGTCTCTTAGCCTAGGTCTCGAGAAGGTCTTGAGGGTTGTAATGTGGGAAGGCTAGATGTGGTGTTAGCTGACCAGCTTAATTGTTTCTCTCCTATTTGATGGTATCGGCATTGATAATTTTTGAATTGACTGTACCCCGGTCAAGGGACTTTCACTTGAGCTGACCGTTGACCACGGTCATGGGTATTTGAATTTTTTTTTTTTTTTTTTTTTTTGGGTTGACCTCTTAGCCCCGGTCGTGGGATCCTTCACTTGAGTTGACTGTGTCCCGGTCAAGGGATTGATCGTATCTGGTCGAGGGATGTTGAGAGTTCTTTTTTGGTCATGGCCAGCTATTTTGTTTCGGCCTTTTGTTTTTTTTTTTCTTTGGACTTCTGTTTTTTGTCCAGTTTTTTTCACGGCTATCCCTCTCTTTGATGTTGTGGGTGGATATGGGGGTGGGCCCATCGGTTGGATTAGGCTTGTGGAGCTAAACCTTTGTAAGGTGTAAGCCAAGTTGGTGAGTGCAACTCGCGGTGGAGTACTCTACGGTAAGCATGGTGATTTGGATCTCGGTATTGTCATCATAATTCCGAGCAGGCTTAGTGGGAGCATCGTCCCGAGTTGGGTATAGAGTCACGATGCTTCTTTTTTTTGCTTCTGGTCAGACTAACGCCTAAGGTAGGGATTGATCACTCTTATTGGAGGGGTGTTTATTGTGGGAAATGGGCTTGCCTTCCGTCTTGAACCCAAACTAGGAGACTACCTAGATTTGTCATAGGATTCGATACTGCTCCTACTAGGGGTAGTTATGTGGCTGTCTATGCCGGACATGGAACAGGTAAGGAAAACACGAGCCTCGGTTCCTGCAGTCATTGTAGATGTGCCTATAATAGTCACGTGCATGTGCTCACAGTGTATGATGGTGTTCATCATGTTCTCGGAAACACATAAGGAAAGCATATATGAGAGATAGAAAAGCTGATTTTATTGAATTTGAAAAGAGGACAGAATAAAGTTGACTCTGACTCTGACTTTGAAAAGAGGATGTAGGATATCCTAGACTCGGACTCAGACTTAGACTCGAATCGAATCCGGACTTTCGGATACTTGGTTGGTCGTTTCTTTTTGGTAAGGTCCTTGATTGGAGGAAACGACAGGTGCCACGACTCGCCTAAACTCGACTTTGCGCGAATGCAAGAGAGGGAGTCAAACTAGACATGGCCCGGGGTGACGGGTCGACAAAGACTCTTGGACCGGGATACTCGAACGTTGACCTAGACGAGGTAACAACTCTGGCTTGGACTCGACGATGAGACTCAAGTTGCACGAGGGTAAGTCCGAAAATGGGGCGACCGTGTTTGACCGCGTCACGTGTTTGGACTAACCGTGGCGACCTAAACCTTTAGGAGACTCGAGTGTTCGTAGCATAGGTACGACTCGAAGAAGACATCATAAGGACGCCGGTGTATGATGAACGTAAGGTACCCCTTAAGGTGACTGTGGTTGAATGCTCGGGTGGAGGACAGCCCCCAAGTGAGACTAAAGACTCTGATAGGACTCAGATGGTGTGGCATCTGAATGACTCGAAAGTGACACACGTGAGACACCACATGTAGGACATGACCCTTAGAGCAACCGTGATTGATCGCTCTGCTGAAGGGTAGCCCCCAAGTGAGATTGTAGGTTTTGCTAAGACTCGAGTGTCGGACGCGTGACCCTTAGACGTAACTATCACGAACCTTTCGCTACAGGGCTATGCCTTGTAAAAGTTTGACTCGGCCTCGAGGAAGGCAGACGGGGTAAGGGAAGAAACTCGCGATGTAAGATCGGCAGAGTTTCGACGCTAGAGACCCTTGACTTGACTTGAATAAGGATAGACCCTGTGATTAGGGTAGACCCTTAAGTTAAAGGACTTGAATTGGGATGACTCGACTAACGGATTGAAAGACGGGCGAGATTCACTTAGGAAAGGTCGTGGGGACCATCCTGCTAGAGGAAAAGATCGCGTGAGACTTTCTAGTTAGGACTCGAGTGTATGGACGAACCTTCCACTTACGAGTGTATGACTCGTGTTGGTCGGTTATGCCTTTAGAAAAAGGCGGACAAGGATGGGGAAGGAACCCGTGATGTAGGATCGACGGAGTTTCGACGCTATAGACCTTCGACAAATTATGAAAAGACCCGACACACAGATTACGGTAGGTCTTATAAGAAGGAAGGTTTTTGAAAAATGATTGAATTTTGAAAATTGAGAGGACCGTCCTGAAATTGGCAGTGGGCCAATAGGACCGGGCATTTTTGAAATATTAGAATGGTTGCGAGTAATTTCGCGTTTTGAAAATTGAGGAGGCGATCCCGTCTTTTGAAATTGGCAGCATGCCGACAGGGCCGAGTTTTTTTTGATAAGTTGAATATTTGGAATTTTGAAAATTTGAATATCGAAAATAAATTTCCGAAAATTTGAAAATCGAAAATAAGATCCCGAAGATTTGAAAATCGAAAACGGCATCTCGGAGATTTGAAAATCGAGAATGGAATCTCGAAGACTTGAAAATCGAGGTGGAATTTTGAAGATTTGAAAATTGAAGTCGAATTCTGAAAATTCGAAAGTCGAAAGGGAATCGAAAATTCGAAATTTGAAATGGGAAGCATGCCGGCTAAAAATAGGCTATTTTGAGTCAAATCGTGAGGCAGCATTCCGAGTTTTTGAAATTGGATATTTTGAAAAGACGGGTCCCGAAACGGACAGTATTTCGGGTTTTTCAAAATTTGGTATTTTGGAAAGATGCATTTTTTGAAATGACGGTTTTTGAAAAAAATGACACGGAAACCAAGTAGCACGTAGTCAAGCAAGCATTATAACGACGCTTATGTATGCATTACGCTAAGTCTCGGTCGGTCAAAATAGGGTCTATACCAACAACGATGGCATTCTCGTGAATCGGGACGGACTCCCTAAGCCGATTTGGTCTTAGGACATGCCGCAAAACCCAGACGAGTTCCGCCATCGAAGTCTTTAGCGCACCCATGAAGGAATGCACCGTGGTATAGTGGGACGTCGGTCACAAGTAACCGGCCCGGGCAAAATTGGGTTATGCATGAATCATTAAACTAATGCGCGCACACTAATATACGAATGATTTCTCTTCGAGTCTCACCCTAGGAACCCCGATGACGTGTGGTACATCAAGTATCCCCAGCGGAGTCGCCAAATTGTAGACATGACGTAGGTCCACCCCGACGCGGCCACGCGCGGGTTTGGGTAGGCGAATGAATCTCGTGGTGAGATTGTTCTCGGGTTTGAAATTTAAGTCAAAATGGAGTCGCCACCGAATTTTGTGGTTATTCGAAACCATACGAGCCCACTCTATGTCGTCATGGGCTATGCACAAAGTACGGCCCACTTCGATTTCAGAGTTCATGGGGCTCGTCCCTTTGCATTGCAATATCGATACCGTTTAAACCGGCTTTCGTATATAGAATGACTCTCGTGCGCCAATGGTTTCGGGCATCCGAAAACCAAGGTTCTGAGTAAGGGGTGAGGGTACGTGTTGGGAAGCCCACTAAGGACACCCAACCCCGCCCGCACATGGCGGCCTCTACTAAGACATCGTTCGTGTTCGTGTGCGCACACTAGTGAAACGACTAAATGATATGCAAACAACGTTTTCGGCTAAGCATGCGAATTAAATGTGAGCTACGTCATTTTAATGCATCTTGATTCACGTCAAAGTGATTTAGCATGTGATGTTCATTTAAGGCAATAAATGGCAAACATCAAAAATAGAAAACTCGTAAATAAATTACAAATTACACGGGCGGAATACAACCCGGAATTCACAATACAACGAGCAATAAAATAGAATAATTGAATTGGAAATGGTAAACGTTAACTAGAAATGAACCCGTATATAATAAATTATAAACTAGACTGTAAGTTGTGCAAACGGGCGAACTTCGATTAAATACACATTATATTGTGTATTTAAACGGAGGACGGAGATATGGAACCTAGACGTGGTGCTAGCCCGATCCCGAATCTCGATGCCTTGTCCCGACTTATCACATCGAGGAATAGAGTCTAAATTAATCATGTGTCGGATACGACTAAAGAGTCGTCGACACAAGATTAATAGTGCGAGACCGTCGATCAAAGTCATTTTAAGTGATATGATATGCATGAGTTTTGAAAAATAGGATCACGTGATTGACTTTACACGCGTTGACTAAAAGTCATAAAAAAAAACGAGCCTCAAAATGTGGAAACATGTCGCGAAAGTCGTCTATTAATGTAAGAATCGAAGAGGATAGAAAGGCGAGAAAACAAGAAAGAGAAGCTCGGCCAATCAGGCCTCCCCGCGAGTCGCCTGACCGGCGCGCGACTGGCATGGGGGTCTGGCCGCCTTTTTTATTTGTTTGAATTCAATAATTGACCGAGTTAAATAAAAATATTGCATTATTTAAATTCAACTCGGTTCTCGATGTCATAAACGTGTATTATACGATTATGAGACCGTTATCTGGATTTTATGAAATATGCTATTATGTGATTGAAAATTTTGATTAGTGACGAAATTATAGTCCTCCGCGTCACGACACCGATACTAATCCTAAAGGATTATGTGATGTCGGTTTTCGCCTCAACGGATCTCGTACTAATCTTAGAAATGGAGTCTTACGCGTTCAACTATGAGCAATCACGATCGCGTTATGCCCTTGAGTACATTGGGGCGGCGCTCCTCGAAAGGGTGCCACCTCCGTCGTGACTCGTAAAGGGATTAAACGGACTTTGGATGATCGTCGTAGTCAAACGTGTTAAGATCCGAATTTTAATATTATATAAATATATATATATATACACGGTATTAATACGTTAATGACGATAATTAAATGTTAGAGGTTAGATACAATAAATAACAAAAGTGTTAGATTAGAGAGTTAGTATACATAAAAATTAAAGTTAGTAACGGAATTAAAAATGTTAGTGTTAGTATAATAATAATAATAATAATAATAATAATACATAATATATATAATCAAAAAGAAAAGAGAAAGGAGAAAGAGATGTCGGGATTTGGATTACACCCTCAACCTACATGCTTAATGGCCTCGGAAACGAACTCGTAATAGCGACGGGAGCGCGGGAGTGTCGAGATATGTAGGGTGAGTTATGGTGTGTGTCTTTGACGAGTTTTGATCTCGGGATTTTGAATGTATTTGTGTGTGTATGTGTATGAGTGCCTAGAACTCAAGGTGATGAAGGTTTGAAGGTTTAAGATGTGTAAGGTTGAATGAGGATTGAAAGGGTTGGAAAGACCTTGTTTTGAAGGTGGTAAAAGGTTGAAAAGAGTTGATAAAGCTTGTGAATGTTGTGAATGTGATGGGGTATTTATAAGGAGGACCCCGAGTGGTGTGAATGGAGGGAGTGTAAATAGGGAAAGATTTGTTGACCATTTTTGAAATGATGTGGTTGTTGGACTTGATTCATTTTGTGTATTTGGACATAATGTGAGGCTGGTTCGTCTCGGGATTCGACTTTGACCGGATTTTGACTCGGTCGCTAAAAGACGGTTTTATTTCCGGTGACGGTTTTGGCCCAAATTAGTCTCGTTTTACTCGAAACGGCCCACTGGGCCTTGATTTGAGGTTGGTTTTGAGAAATTTGCACTCCGCTAAATGCCCACGTCGGATACTATTGATTCCGAGTCCGTATTCGAGCGTATTAAGTCACGTTAGCGTCCGATCATCATCGGATGTTTTGTCGGGAACTGCTATAGACACTAGCAGGCAAAATGTGGGTGTCTTCAGAGCCCCCACTCTGACTGAGGCTTGGACAAGGCAAAAGTCAAAGTAGCTACCAGGCCAATCGAGGATTACGACCTGGCAGCCTTCCGGTCGGGTCGTTTATAGTCCATTAGACTTGCGTGAAGGGCTCGCCAACCATAAGTAGAGGGTCATACCTGTCTTGATGATGATAGTTCCGTGGGGAGTCGGACTTGCTTTTGAAGTCATGGGTGTACCCGTATGCCGACACATCACATTTTAGATGTAGCATTTCAGGAGAAACACCGACTCACGCTGGGGAGTAAAGTAGTTGCACGGGACTTGCTTCTGAAGTCTTGAGTGTACCCGTATGCCGACACATGACAACTTGCATGTGGCATTCCAGGAGAAACACCGCCTTTGATGTTCCGTCGGGAAGCACTGGCTGGTACCTGAAATGTTAGATACATAGGCAGAAATAGTAGGCATAGTATATAGCAAGATAGCACATAGGAAATGCAGTTAGCATCTATAGACTGGCTTGCGCTGGGAAAATGATTTTTGCTTAGTTTTGAAATCGAAATCCTGAAAGCAACTCACGCGCTAGGAGATAGGTTTTCAAAATTGAAAGGGGTAGAAAAGAAATTTGCAGTTTAAATAGACCGAAATTTGACCTTGTCGAAAAGGATTTTCTCAAATTGCTAAGTTTTGCAAATTTTGAAGTGAAAATTTGAGGAGGGAGGTACCGACAGACTCGACTCTGGACGTGATAGGACGACGAGTTGACAGACACGACTTGGACTCTCAAGAGGTTGGACTGTGACTCAGTAGGGAGGTGGGCCACCTAAGATGACAAGACTCTTAAGCTGCGCTAATCCATAGCCTAGGCGAGTGGCAACACAGTCGAACATCAAAAAGGGAAGGATGCGGTATAGGGGAACTGCAGTAGTCTGTAATGAGACTGTTTTTGCATGACAGGACTCAGCAGTAGCAATGTTGTAGTCTAGTGCCCTTTGAATTTTTGGTTTTGGGGTACATTCCCAAGGTGGGTGTCGCATCGAGTCCCGACAAATTCTCGTCTTCGACTGAGCCGAGTACTAGGACACTCTATAAAAAGGAGGCTAGATTTTGAAAATCATTTGGATTATGTGAGTGGATGGGAGTCTTCTGCCTAAGAGAAGCCCCAGGACGACAAAGTCAGCTGTTGAGAACATGACAGTGTCGTGATAGGAATGATGGTACTTTTTTGAACTTGTGTCAATGTGGGTGGTTGTGCCTTTGTTGAAAGGCTGCCTACGTATTCACGTGTAGTGAAATCAAACCAAGCCGTAGTTCAGTGGATTGGAAAATATATTATGGTGCCTAGTTTATTAGGGCTTTGTGTGTAAATAGCCATAGCGATGGTGTAGGCTAGGTGAATTCTCAATGATGTCTTGATCAAAGGGCTAGAACATTTAGGATGTTGATCTCGTGACTGTGAGCGTTCTCCGGGGTAGCCCCCAGAGGTGGTGTGAACTATTTGGGCATGTCCTATGCCAACCGCAGGTTGAGTTCCCGTGTTTGGGGTTGGTAACTGGTTTGGATGTTTTTTGGAAATGTGGTGCCAGGTAGAAAGTGGCTTTGATGAATCGAAATCTGGAGCTCGCTTTTGTGGAGCTAAGGCTTCGAGGGTAAGGTATTGTAATGTGGTAGGAAAGGGGGAAGTCGAGTAAAAATGACTCGGACTTCGATCAGGGTAGGTTTGATAATGCGGGATCTGATTTCCATGTCTGGCCCTAATGGTTAGGGTGTATCCTGTGGAGCTAGATTCCTCAAAATTCCGGGCTGTCTCTTAGCCTAGGTCTCGAGAAGGTCTTGAGGGTTGTAATGTGGGAAGGCTAGATGTGGTGTTAGCTGACCAGCTTAATTGTTTCTCTCCTATTTGATGGTATCGGCATTGATAATTTTTGAATTGACTGTACCCTGGTCAAGGGACTTTCACTTGAGCTGACCGTTGACCACGGTCATGGGTATTTGAATTTTTTTGTTTTTGTTTTTTTTTGGGTTGACCTCTTAGCCCCGGTCGTGGGATCCTTCACTTGAGTTGACTGTGTCCCGGTCAAGGGATTGATCGTATCTGGTCGAGGGATGTTGAGAGTTCTTTTTTGGTCATGGCCAACTCTTTTGTTTCGGCCTTTTGCTTTTTTTTCTTTGGACTTCTGTTTTTTGTCCAGTTTTTTTTTACGGCTGTCCCTCTCTTTGATGTTGTGGGTGGATATGGGGGTGGGCCCATCGGTTGGATTAGGCTTGTGGAGCTAAACCTTTGTAAGGTGTAAGCCAAGTTGGTGAGTGCAACTCGCGGTGGAGTACTCTACGGTAAGCATGGTGATTTGGATCTCGGTATTGTCATCATAATTCCGAGCAGGCTTAGTGGGAGCATCGTCCCGAGTTGGGTATAGAGTCACGATGCTTCTTTTTTTTGCTTCTGGTCAGACTAACGCCTAAGGTAGGGATTGATCAGTCTTATTGGAGGGGTGTTTATTGTGGGAAATGGGCTTGCCTTCCGTCTTGAACCCAAACTAGGAGACTACCTAGATTTGTCATAGGATTCGATACTGCTCCTGCTAGGGGTAGTTATGTGGCTGTCTATGCCGGACATGGAACAGGTAAGGAAAACACGAGCCTCGGTTCCTGCAGTCATTGTAGATGTGCCTATAATAGTCACGTGCATGTGCTCACAGTGTATGATGGTGTTCATCATGTTCTCGGAAACACATAAGGAAAGCATATATGAGAGATAGAAAAGCTGATTTTATTGAATTTGAAAAGAGGACAGAATAAAGTTGACTCTGACTCTGACTTTGAAAAGAGGATGTAGGATATCCTAGACTCGGACTCAGACTTAGACTCGAATCGAATCCGGACTTTCGGATACTTGGTTGGTCGTTTCTTTTTGGTAAGGTCCTTGATTGGAGGAAACGACAGGTGCCACGACTCGCCTAAACTCGACTTTGCGCGAATGCAAGAGAGGGAGTCAAACTAGACATGGCCCGGGGTGACGGGTCGACAAAGACTCTTGGACCGGGATACTCGAACGTTGACCTAGACGAGGTAACAACTCTGGCTTGGACTCGACGATGAGACTCAAGTTGCACGAGGGTAAGTCCGAAAATGGGGCGACCGTGTTTGACCGCGTCACGTGTTTGGACTAACCGTGGCGACCTAAACCTTTAGGAGACTCGAGTGTTCGTAGCATAGGTACGACTCGAAGAAGACATCATAAGGACGCCGGTGTATGATGAACGTAAGGTACCCCTTAAGGTGACTGTGGTTGAATGCTCGGGTGGAGGACAGCCCCCAAGTGAGACTAAAGACTCTGATAGGACTCAGATGGTGTGGCATCTGAATGACTCGAAAGTGACACACGTGAGACACCACATGTAGGACATGACCCTTAGAGCAACCGTGATTGATCGCTCTGCTGAAGGGTAGCCCCCAAGTGAGATTGTAGGTTTTGCTAAGACTCGAGTGTCGGACGAGTGACCCTTAGACGTAACTATCACGAACCTTTCGCTACAGGGCTATGCCTTGTAAAAGGTTGACTCGGCCTCGAGGAAGGCAGACGGGGTAAGGGAAGAAACTCGCGATGTAAGATCGGCAGAGTTTCGACGCTAGAGACCCTTGACTTGACTTGAATAAGGATATACCCTGTGATTAGGGTAGACCCTTAAGTTAAAGGACTTGAATTGGGATGACTCGACTAACGGATTGAAAGACGGGCGAGATTCACTTAGGAAAGGTCGTGGGGACCATCCTGCTAGAGGAAAAGATCGCGTGAGACTTTCTAGTTAGGACTCGAGTGTATGGACGAACCTTCCACTTACGAGTGTATGACTCGTGTTGGTCGGTTATGCCTTTAGAAAAAGGCGGACAAGGATGGGGAAGGAACCCGTGATATAGGATCGACGGAGTTTCGACGCTATAGACCTTCGACAAATTATGAAAAGACCCGACACACAGATTACGGTAGGTCTTATAAGAAGGAAGGTTTTTGAAAAATGATTGAATTTTGAAAATTGAGAGGACCGTCCTGAAATTGGCAGTGGGCCAATAGGACCGGGCATTTTTGAAATATTAGAATGGTTGCGAGTAATTTCGCGTTTTGAAAATTGAGGAGGCGATCCCGTCTTTTGAAATTGGCAGCATGCCGACAGGGCCGAGTTTTTTTTGATAAGTTGAATATTTGGAATTTTGAAAATTTGAATATCGAAAATAAATTTCCGAAAATTTGAAAATCGAAAATAAGATCCCGAAGATTTGAAAATCGAAAACGGCATCTCGGAGATTTGAAAATCGAGAATGGAATCTCGAAGACTTGAAAATCGAGGTGGAATTTTGAAGATTTGAAAATTGAAGTCGAATTCTGAAAATTCGAAAGTCGAAAGGGAATCGAAAATTCGAAATTTGAAATGGGAAGCATGCCGGCTAAAAATAGGCTATTTTGAGTCAAATCGTGAGGCAGCATTCCGAGTTTTTGAAATTGGATATTTTGAAAAGACGGGTCCCGAAACGGACAGTATTTCGGGTTTTTCAAAATTTGGTATTTTGGAAAGATGCATTTTTTGAAATGACGGTTTTTGAAAAAAATGACACGGAAACCAAGTAGCACGTAGTCAAGCAAGCATTATAACGACGCTTATGTATGCATTACGCTAAGTCTCGGTCGGTCAAAATAGGGTCTATACCAACAACGATGGCATTCTCGTGAATCGGGACGGACTCCCTAAGCCGATTTGGTCTTAGGACATGCCGCAAAACCCAGACGAGTTCCGCCATCGAAGTCTTTAGCGCACCCATGTAGGAATGCACCGTGGTATAGTGGGACGTCGGTCACAAGTAACCGGCCCGGGCAAAATTGGGTTATGCATGAATCATTAAACTAATGCACGCACACTAATATACGAATGATTTCTCTTCGAGTCTCACCTTAGGAACCCCGATGACGTGTGGTACATCAAGTATCCCCAGCGGAGTCGCCAAATTGTGGACATGACGTAGGTCCACCCCGACGCGGCCACGCGCGGGTTTGGGTAGGCGAATGAATCTCGTGGTGAGATTGTTCTCGGGTTCGAAATTTAAGTCAAAATGGAGTCGCCACCGAATTTTGTGGTTATTCGGAACCATACGAGCCCACTCTATGTCGTCATGGGCTATGCACAAAGTACGGCCCACTTCGATTTTAGAGTTCATGGGGCTCGTCCCTTTGCATTGCAATATCAATACCGTTTAAACCGGCTTTCGTATATAGAATTACTCTCGTGCGCCAATGGTTTCGGGCATCCGAAAACCAAGGTTCTGAGTAAGGGGTGAGGGTACGTGTTGGGAAGCCCACTAAGGACACCCAACCCCGCCCGCACATGGCGGCCTCTACTAAGACATCGTTCGTGTTCGTGTGCGCACGCTAGTGAAACGACTAAATGATATGCAAACAACGTTTTCGGCTAAGCATGCAAATTAAATGTGAGCTTTGTCATTTTAATGCATCTTGATTCACGTCAAAGTGATTTAGCATGTGATGTTCATTTAAGGCAATAAATGGCAAACATCAAAAATAGAAAACTCGTAAATAAATTACAAATTACACGGGCGGAATACAACCCGGAATTCACAATACAACGAGCAATAAAATAGAATAATTGAATAGGAAATGGTAAACGTTAACTAGAAACGAACCCGTATATAATAAATTATAAACTAGACTGTAAGTTGTGTAAACGGACAAACTTCGATTAAATACACATTATATTGTGTATTAAACGGAGGACGGAGATATGGAACCTAGACGTGGTGCTAGCCCGATCCCGAATCTCGATGCCTTGTCCCGACTTATCACATCGAGGAATATAGTCTAAATTAATCGTGTGTCGGATACGACTAAAGAGTCGTCGACACAAGATTAATAGTGCGAGACCGTCGATCAAAGTCGTTTTAAGTGATATGATATGCATGAGTTTTGAAAAATAGGATCACGTGATTGACTTTACACGCGTTGACTAAAAGTCGTAAAAAAAAACGAGCCTCAAAATGTGGAAACAGGTCGCGAAAGTCGTCTATTAATGTAAGAATCGAAGAGGATAGAAAGGCGAGAAAACAAGAAAGAGGAGCTCGGCCAATCAGGCCTCCCCGCGAGTCGCCTGACCGGCGCGCGACTCGCATGGGGGTCTGGCCGCCTTTTTTATTTGTTTGAATTCAATAATTGACCGAGTTAAATAAAAATATTGCATTATTTAAATTCAACTCGGTTCTCGATGTCATAAACGTGTATTATACGATTATGAGACCGTTATCGGGATTTTATGAAATATGCTATTATGTGATTGAAAATTTTGATTAGTGACGAAATTATAGTCCTCCGCGTCACGACATCGATACTAATTCTAAAGGATTATGTGATGTCGGTTTTCGCCTCAACGGATCTCGTACTAATCTTAGAAATGGAGTCTTACGCGTTCAACTATGAGCAATCACGATCGCGTTATGCCCTTGAGTACATTGGGGCGGCGCTCCTCGAAAGGGTGCCACCTCCGTCGTGACTCGTAAAGGGATTAAACGGACTTTGGATGATCGTCGTAGTCAAACGTGTTAAGATCCGAATTTTAATATTATATAAATATATATATATATATATATACACGGTATTAATACGTTAATGACGATAATTAAATGTTAGAGGTTAGATACAATAAATAACAAAAGTGTTAGATTAGAGAGTTAGTATACATAAAAATAAAAGTTAGTAACGGAATTAAAAATGTTAGTGTTAGTATAATAATAATAATAATAATAATAATAATAATAATAATAATACATAATATATATAATCAAAAAGAAAAGAGAAAGGAGAAAGAGATGTCGGAATTTGGATTACACCCTCAACCTACATGCTTAATGGCCTCGGAAACGAACTCGTAATAGCGACGGGAGCGCGGGAGTGTCGAGATATGTAGGGTGAGTTATGGTGTGCGTCTTTGACGAGTTTTGATCTCGGGATTTTGAATGTATTTGTGTGTGTATGTGTATGAGTGCCTAGAACTCAAGGTGATGAAGGTTTGAAGGTTTAAGATGCGTAAGGTTGAATGAGGATTGAAAGGGTTGGAAAGACCTTGTTTTGAAGGTGGTAAAAGGTTTAAAAGAGTTGATAAAGCTTGTGAATGTTGTGAATGTGATGGGGTATTTATAAGGAGGACCCCGAGTGGTGTGAATGGAGGGAGTGTAAATAGGGAAAGATTTGTTGACCATTTTTGAAATGATTTGGTTGTTGGACTTGATTCATTTTGTGTATTTGGACATAATGTGAGGCTGGTTCGTCTCGGGATTCGACTTTGACCGGGTTTTGACTCGGTCGCTAAAAGACGGTTTTATTTCCGGTGATGATTTTGGCCCAAATTAGTCTCGTTTTACTCGAAACGGCTCACTGGGCCTTGATTTGAGGTTGGTTTTGAGAAATTTGCACTCCGCTAAATGCCCACGTCGGATACTATTGATTCTGAGTCCGTATTCGAGCGTATTAAGTCACGTTAGCGTCCGATCATCATCGGATATTTTGTCGGGAACTGCTATAGACACTAGCAGGCAAAATGTGGGTGTCTACACAAGCAAATCATCAAAAAATCGAATTCAAAGGAGATCACCAACAATAATAAACAATGTCCGTAAACACACAACAAACCCGCAAAACGAGACAAACCAAGTCTCCCCCGACCCTAGAAATTAACTACTCAATCATCATTAAAACTAGACTAATTAAACTACCCACTACTCTAAACATAATATTAAACATTAATGAATAATAAAGATGCAAACTTTAATAAGAATGAAATGAAAGAGAAAGAGTAAAGAAATTATACCAACTTGAAAGGAGAATTGCATAAATGAAGGAGGAAATAAAGTAGAAAAATTAACAAGAAAAGATTAAGTCTTGATTCCAACCCATTAAACTAATACTACCTGAAATAATGAAAGTGCAAGAGAGGAAGAAAAAAAATCTAATCCTACTGCCTCCTCTGCTCTCTACTGCGGCCCCCCTCTCTTTATTTCAGGTGCCTTTTATACTCCCAAAAACAAAAGAAGCCCCTTAATACAAAACGACATCCTCAAAAATACAAAACGAACTCCATTTAAATGAAGGGCAAGACAGTCTTTTTCCACTATATTTTTTTTCTTCAATCAATTTGCTTCTATTGAAAATCCAACGATGGCTGTTGGTGTTCGTTTGATGGTGGCGCGTCGGAGTTTCAGGGCTGCTGGTGGCTGACCACGGCGGTGCAGGTACGACATGGATGCGATGGGTGGTCCGCTCCTTGTGTTGACGGAGATGAAGATGGAGGTCGAGTCTGGTGGCTGGAACTGGGCGCGGAGATGAGTCGACGCCGGGGTTCGAGTACCTCAAAAGCGCGTGATTCGAGCAGGTGGTCGAGATGCGTGAGGTTGATCCTGGCTCGAACAGGTAGTCGCGTCGCCGGAGTTCTGGGCTCCATCTTGACTGAGCTCAAGGTTAGTGATTGAGGCGGTAGGAGGTCACCGCGGCGGCTGAACTGGGCCGAGTCAATTGGTGGTTTGGTGGTCAGAGCATGCTCGCCTGAGATGTTGGGCTGAATGTCGGAGCTCAGGTCAAGCTGATGGGGCCTGGTCAGACCTCGACGGAGTCAGTTCATGGTGGCCGGTTTGAATAGCTGCTGCTCGAAGTGTGGTGGTTGGAATGAGGGAGCTGCTGGAGTGTCGGTCAGGATCTGGCCGCCCTAAGATCAACGGATCAAGGTCGGCGAGTTACGGTGGTCGGAGTAACTATGGAGGTTGAACAATGGTGAGTGAAAGAGGATGATTGTTACTGTGAAAATGGAGCAAATTGAATTGGAATGATAATGGCAGGTGATAAGATAAATGATGGTTATGGAAGATGATTTTGATTGTGAACCATAGAACGTAGTTGAATTGGAAATGGATTGAGGAATTAATGGTGGATTGGAGATGATAATTTCATTGTTGGTAATGGTGGAATTTGGAGTACAGGAGCTTGGAATTGAAGTTGGGTCAGTCAACCTTTGACATCTTCTCTTTTAAGCCTTCACCCATCTCGACACATTTTTTCCAGTCTATAGTCATTTATTCCCGAGACGGTACCTATAAAATACAAACGAGACAAAGCAGTACCAAATCTACGAGAAATAACAATTATTACGATAATTATTATTAAAACGACTAATTAACACTTATTGTCCTCTAATGAGCTATAATAACGATTTAAGTACGCAAAATAGACTCGAATAAGTAAATAAATGTGGGTAAAATTATGACTAAAATGACGTTTATCATAGTGTAACTTAAAAAAGAATATATAAAGCGAGATAATAAGAAACATTTAGGAGTTTGTATTCACATTTCGATCGCTTTATTTCATGAATATGACCACTAGTTTTTAACATATGATACTCCGTATGAATTTGCATTGTTGTTTATCGATTCTAATTTTAGTTCAAAAATTTATCTTCAGGATTTATTTTATTTACCGAAATTATGCGAAGCCACTGACTGCATGTCAAATCCATAATTTCTCTTTTTTTTTTCAAGTGTAATATTATATTTTTATTGATCTTTATATTGATTATTTTGTTTATAGACACGCTTCAAGATAACATTAAACTTTTGTTTATCTTATAAGAGTGAATATTTAATTATATTCAAAGTGAAAGTAATATACAAAAAAATGATTGAGAAGAAATTGCAATATTTTTAGTGTTAATTTAAAGTAACATTTTAAAGAGTACAAGTTATTTGGGTAATGTATTTACTATTTACTAAGTCTCAAGGTAATGAACATTTTTTTTTGGTGAAATGTAAGTATATATTAATCAAATAATCATTTACACAAGAATATGACTACATCAGGTTACGTAGCCATCTAGCATCTTTATCCTTTAAAGGATATCTGATCTTACACATTATTCTATTGCGCACATCCATTTTAATCAGCTTCACAACATATTCCGGTTGTTGAACCATTCCCTCAATCCTGCACAAATTTCTCTGTCTCCACACATTATAAATGGTGCACTAGTAGAATAAGTACCAATAACATCTACCATAAGACACCGGTTGTAAAAAAACGATGCTAAAGAGTCATAAGTGGTGGGCAAAAAATTAAAAAATGTACATTCACACCGGTTGTACAAATAAACCGGTGTGAAAGGGTGGTGTTAAAGAATTAGAACCCATCTAACACCAGTTGTAAATTGAAACCGGTGTGAAAGAGTACCCAATAACATCGGTTTCTTTTAGAACCGGTGGAAAAGACTACCCAAATAATATAAACTACAACACATTATACACACAACCCTTTATACACTACTATACAACAATAATACTCGTACATACCCAGGCCAGCGACCAACCCGCCCTTCTTCTTCTTCTTCGCGAGCCGAACTGCCGAACACCAGACCACCATCGACCGACGTCCTCCTCCGACAACCTCCTCCGACGACCAAACCTAATCACTGGCGGCAGTCCGGCAAACCGACGACCCACAAGTACGTTATTTAGGTTTTTTTTTCAAATTATTAATTATATTTTTTTTGTTTCGATTTGGGGCTTTTATTTTTCAATTGTTGATGAGTTTACTGCTGATTATTAATTATATTTTTTTTGTTTTGATTAATTTGTTATTTTGAGTTTACCTAATTTGTGATTTGGGGCTTCATTGCTTGCCTGAGTTTGCTGTATGTGAACCTCGATTAACTAAATTTGCTAGACTTTGCTGTAGTATTAAATTAAATGTCACCAAAAAATTAGATGCGACTTTGGAATTTAGTGCTCTTTTATTTAATTTTTGTGTGACCTGACCAACTTGCACGAGAATTTGCTGACATTTATTTGCTTTTAGATTTCATTATTTCTAAATATAAAGTCTTAGGAGTATGTAATTGCAGCAGCAGCAGCAGTAGTACTCATCAAATCAAATTATATTAGATGCCACTTTGGACTTTAGTTGGAGGGAATTAGTATGCTTTTATTAATAACTTTTGTTTTGTTTATGCTTGTCACTTGTGCCTTCATCTTATATTTATTCTTTATTGATTTCATTATCTCATCCAAAACTTTACTACCATTAATTCTATATTAAGTAATTGGTTGTTATTGATTTGATCATCTCACCCAAAATTGTGAATAATGGTGTACGTGGGAAAGAGGTGAACATTGATACTCCTTATTATGATATGCTTCGCATGTGTCCTTGAAATCGGTTTCAAACTGCGGATTGAGTTTTGTTTAAACAAATTTTACTCACATTGATCAGTTGAACTGTAAGTTTGCATCTTCATATAGATCAGAGCTTTTGTTAGACTTTGACTAAATTTGCTTACGAGGTTCGACTTTTAGTGTAGTGTCTGCAGCTCTATACTTGCTTATGGACACATGGACTGGATTTTTGAGTTAAAAACATATACTCCAGTATGAAAAGGGGTTGTACCCAGAAATGTGGATTGATTAACCCAGTCTTCAGTCTTCACCCATGAGACCAATCCAAATAGGAGTAATTAATGATATATTCCTCATTTAATTAATTAGAGGGTTAACGGGTTGAGCTAACGTGTAAGAACCCGTCACAAAATTTACATGTCTTTAATGGGGATTCAAGGCTGTTATCTTTTGCACGTTCAGACATTCAGAGATGAGTGCACATAGTTGGTTACAACTGGCATGGACATGGGTATGAACTTGGTTTGATGATTTGATAAATAGGTGCCTAGTATTCAAATGTTTGTGTAATAGTATACTCTTCTGGTTTTTATGTTGGTGCGTTTTGAATATTGTGTGCTTATTCTGTCAAAAATTGGCCCTGTTTAACATTGTATCATCAGTAATTGACTCTATTTCGCATCTTACTTGAAAATGATATAATTAATAATCTATAACCGTAATGTGTCTTAAACGAACAGGGTTTAGGTGCTTTTAGCAAAGAACTCTCGTGTGACTCTAATTTTCTAGCACAATGTACTCCACTAAAGTGTCTGTTGTATCTCCTCCTTTCATTACTCTATCTCATGCACCATTCCTTGGACTCACTGAAATTATGATGATCAGATGCTACAGGAATGACAAATTTGATAGCATGTTATTCACGGTTATAGAGTACTGTTATAGTGGTCATCATACATTCTTGTCTGATTTAGTTTTCAAGTTTTAGGTTTGTCTATGGTTGATAGGGTATCATCCCATGTCGGTAGTACACTGTAGTTTTCGAGTGCTTATCGGTCCTCCAGACCGTAATGCCGTTATCCTAGCCCTAATCCCCTCATGTTCCAACTACTGATTGTTGTCTGCAAACAATTCGTTATTCTTTGATTCTTTTTTTTGTTATTCTTTGTTTTTTTTAATCTTTCGTTATTCATTAAGCTGTAGTAGATTCTCCATAAAGCTGTAATAGATACATATATACATATAGGATATACTTGGAGGCTCAATTAACATCCAACTCATTGTATGCGTTTGTCCCATTGTAATGTTGCACGATATTGTCCCATTATTAAAACAAGTACTCTAGATGAACTCTTGTACTCTAAGTAAACAACTCCACCGTTCTTTAGCTTGTGTTGCTTATTCCTCTTTTTGTAGTCTCCAAATAGATGAAATCTAACTTGAAAAGTATTTTGAATCGGCGTGTGTTAATTATTAGACTATGTATCGAAGTTGGATGTATGAAAATCGGGATGTTGAATTCAGTCGAAGGCTTGAAGAATTTATAAATACTGCCGTTACACATCAGACGCTAGAAGGGGATGGTAATCTAATCAGGTGTCCATGTAATGTATGTTACAATGTGAAGAAGGTTAAATCTATTGAAGAGTTGCGAGAGCATTTGATTATTAAAGGGTTTAAACCAAATTACCGTGTTTGGATATGCCATGGAGAGAATGCAAATGATATTAATAGGTATGTAGTAGATGATGATTTTGCTCACATTGAGGTTCAAGGAGATTTTGACAATGAAGATGACATAAACAAGGCTATTGACGCAGATGAGAATGAAGAGCCTGGAAAAATAGATGACATGATGGTTGATCTTGAAAAAGATTTTGTGCAGTGTCCGGAAATGTTTCAACGAATGGTTGCTGATTCAAAGAAATCTTTATACCCAGGTTGTAAATCTAGTCGATTAACAAGTGTGTTGGGATTGTACACTTTAAAAGCTGGGAGTGGGTGGAGTGATAAGAGTTTCACATCTTTGTTAGAGTATGTATCGGGCTTGTTGCCACAGGATCATGAACTTCCAACCACCACATACCAATGCAAGAGAATGTTATGTCCATTGGCTATGAAATACGAAAAGATTCATGCATGTCCAAATGACTGTATCTTGTATCGAAAAGAATACAATGACTTAGAAGAGTGTCCAAGATGTGGAGAATCACGGTACAAATTGGTAGAGAATAATATAGGAGGCAAGAAAGGAGGTCCGGTGAAAACTTTATGGTATTTACCAATAATCCCAAGGTTTAAGCGGCTCTTTGCAAATCCAAAAGACGCAAAGCTCATGTTGTGGCACCACGAAGAGAGAAACAAAGATGGAAAATTGAGACATGTGGCCGACGCTCCTCAATGGCGAAATATTGATAGAACCTTTCCAGAATTTGGTCTAGAGCATAGAAATTTAAGATTAGGACTATGTACAGATGGAATTAATCCATTTGGAACACTGAGTACACAGCATAGTAGTTGGCCTATAATGTTAATAATATACAATATCCCACCTTGGCTTACTACAAAGAGCAAATACATCATGTTGACATTACTTATATCAGGTCCGAAGCAACCGGGAAACGACATCGACATATATTTGTCTCCACTTATCGAGGACTTGAAGTTGTTGTGGGATATTGGTGTGAGTGTTTTTGATGCTGCCACAAACTTGAGATTCCAAATGCATGCAATGTTGTATTGCACAATTAATGATTTCCCTGCCTATGGCAACCTCTCTGGATATAGGTTGAAGACTGATAAAGGTTGCCCTGTCTGTGGGGATGACACTGAGTCGGATTGGTTGGAAAACTCGGGTAAATATGCATACATGGGTCATCGTCAATTTCTTCCCAAGGGCCATCAATATAGGAAGAAGAAGATAGCTTTTTACGGGAAAATGGAGCAACGACCCCCTCCTAAGATTTTGAGTGGGAAAGAGTATCACAATCAAGTTAAGAACATAGTGACCGAGTTTGGAAAACCATACAGGCCTCCTCCGAATGGGGTATATCACACAAAGAAGTCAATTTTTTGGGAGCTTCCTTATTGGGAGCACTTGTCTGTAAGACATTGTATTGACGTTATGCACGTGGAGAAAAATGTCTTTGATAGTATAATTGGAACATTGTTAAACATGCCAAACAAGACTAAGGATGGGGTGAAAGCAAGAAGGGATATGGCTGCAAGGGGACGAGTTGAGTTACAACCAAAAGAGACTGGGAAACGCATATATTTACCCCCAACTAGCACAACTTTGTCGAAGAATGAGAAGACTGCGGTGTGTGAGTCTTTAAAGGGTATTAAGGTGCCACATGGATATTCTTCGAATATAAGCCGACTTGTTTCAATGAAAGATTTGAAGCTAGTAGGTTTGAAATCTCATGACTGTCATGTTATGTTGACACAGCTGTTGCCTGTGGCAATTCGATCCGTATTGCCCAAGCATGTTAGACAAGTTATTACCAAGTTATGTTTGTTCTTCAATTCCATCAATTGTAAGGATATTGAACCAGATACCTTAGATCTCTTGCAAGCTAATGTGATCGAAACTCTTTGTGAATTAGAAATGTTCTTCCCGATATCTTTTTTCGATATCATGGTTCATTTAATCATTCATTTAGTGAGAGAGATAAAGATTTGTGGTCCAGTCTTCCAAAGAAATATGTGGGCGATGGAACGAGAAATGGGAACATATAAGCGCCGAATGAAGAATCGTTGTCGTCCGGAAGGAAGTATTGTTGAAGCAACCATTGCTTGTGAAGCACTAGGATTTTGTGTTGATTATATGGAAAATGTGCAACCTATTGGACTCCCAACATCTCGACACGAAGGAAGACTACAAGGTAAGGGAGTTTTGGGGAAGAAGTTCATTATAGTTGACAACCAAACCTTGCAGCGAGCTCATATGTATGTTTTAAAACATATAACCAAAGTCCATCGGTACTTATCAGAACACTTTACTCTGTTAAAGCAACTATATCCAAATAAGCGAGAGGGTTGGTTGATGGCTGAACACGATCGAACTTTTGTCAGGTGGTTTGAAGATAAGGTGATGGATGAGTTATCCAATCCCTCACACAAGGTAAGTAAAATCATAAGATGGTTAGCACATGGACCTAATCGAACTATTAGCTCTTATGATGGGTATGATATCAATGGATTTTGTTTTTATACAAGTCGTCAGGATACCAGAAGTACAATGCAGAATAGTGGTGTTACTGTTACTGCATCATCAGAAGCATATGTCGGAAGAGGTAAGAAACCAATAGAAATTACAAGGGCATACTACGGGATAATTGAAAACATCTGGGAGCTTGATTATTCGACATTTAGTGTGCCCTTATTCAAGTGTCAATGGGTTGATTGTGATAAGGGTGTTAAAGTTGATGATATGGGATTCATTTTGGTTGATTTCAACGTCGTAGGACATACAGAAGAGCCTTTTATACTTGCATCTCAAGGTAAACAGGTTTTCTATGTAGAAGACCCTTCTGATAAAAGATTGTCGGTTGTTCGTTCGGGTAAACGACGCATTCTTGGTGTAGAAGGTGTTGGTGACGAAGAAGAATATGACCAGTTTGATGAACTTCCTCCTGTTTCCAGTAACCAACAGATGGTAAATATAAGAGATGAAACATATATACGTGACGATCATAACGAGGGAATGTGGTTTGATAACCCTAAACAATAGACACGGTTAATTGTCTTAGATTCATAATATGTCGCTGTAAATAAGGAAAGGTATAGTCAAATTTGGTTGTATATCAATTCATTATTATTCTTTATTAGTTCATGTATATATCACTTGTTATATTATATTTTATTCTTTGTTTTTTATTTTTCTTATTATTCTTTTTGCTTATATTTTTCCCTATGTTTCAGGTGTTTCATCATGGAAGAAGCTAACAATATGAATAATGATGTCCAAAATCCACCAACAAAAAAGAAGTATAAACCTAGAGGCCCGACAACTGGCTTGAAGGAGAAAAAGAAAGATACTAAAAAGGTTCCGAAAATTTTAGACTTTGATGAAGTGGATAACCCAGTTGGACCACATAGAAAATCCTTTTCGACAAGGGTAGGGGTTATATCTCGAGAAATTAAAATCACATATAAGAGTTGGCCTAATGTACCCGAGGGCAAAAAACAAACTATTTGGCTACAACTGAAGGTAATTTTTTTTAGATTGGCAAAGAAATCTACTTTAATTTATGATAAACCTACATTTTCATTTGTTACTTGTGTAGGATGAGTACACCATCAAAGAAGACAAACGTCATGTTGTACTAAGCATTGTGGGGAATCGTTTCAAAGATTTTCGGACAAGGTTAACAAGGGAATATATTCACAAAAAAAGAAAACAAAGAAGTGAAGAGGAGTTAGATGAAAATGGGTTAGAGGTAGAAAATTTGGATGTCAATCCTTGTTCAAAATTTGGGATCGCAGAAGAAGATTGGGAGGAGTTTGTAAGACAACGTATGGATCTAAAGTGGAAGGTATGAACATTTGTTTGGCTATTTATTTTGTTTTTTTGTTTTTTTGGGACTGTTTTACGGTTTTCTGGTTGTATACTGCTGTTTCGGGACTATTTGTTCGGTTTTTTTGGGGACTGTTTTGTCCTATTTACTGCCATTCTCTACTGTTTTCAGTTGTTTTCCGGTTTTATGTCGCTGTTTTGGGACTATTTATTCTGTTTTCTTTGTTTTTTTAGGCTGTTTTGTTCAATTTACTGCTATACTCTGCTGTTTTCAGCTATTTTCTTGTTGTATATTGCTGTTTTTAATTTTTTTGGGGGGCTGTTTTTTTTGCCGGTTGTTTTATGTTTTAGTGTTGTTTTTGACCTATTTTGGTGTTCATTATTATGTTTTTGAATTGTTTTCACTATTTCTTTTGTTGGTTGTGTTGTTGTCATGTTTGCAGGAAAGGAGTGAAAAAGCTCGAGCCGCCTAAGTCAATAACAAGATTCGACATTTCATGGGTAGAGCAGGATATGTTGGCAAGAGTGAACAATGGTTTGCAGAAGAAATTGCTTCTGAGAAAAAAAAAATCCTACTGCCGATCCTATTGAAATAGAAAAAATTGTTTTGAAACGTGTTAAAGATAGAAGCTTTAAGTGGATTAAAGGACATACGCCATCATCAAGTGCTCCTACACCTGAAACTCAAGAAGTTATCGACAACATTGTAAATCTTATCCATAACCATATTAACTAAAAATATGTTATTTAGTTTTTTGTAACTTCCAAAAAATTACGTAACATAATTTCATTTTTATGTAAACAGAAACATTGGTCAGATATGGAGAGCAAAGGGGAGTTTGTTTCTTCGAGATCGGTAGACGTATTGGTGAAAGCAACGGGCAAAAAGGAGCATCCTGGAAGGACAAGAGGAGTTGGAACTTTGGTTGGTAATCGGAAAGTTTTTGGTCAACCAATTCGAAGTAATCATGAGAAAATGTACACGGCAGAAGAAATGGATGCAAAGTTAGAGGAGATGCAAAACCAAACAAGGGTGGAGATGAAGAGTATGTTTTTAGAAATGGCAAAGTCTTGTGGTTTGATTTTACCCCATGCTTTTGTCGAGGATGAGAGAGCTTCAAATCATTCCCCTTCAAATCATTCCCCGTCTGGACATGATTACGAAACAACTTCTCCTTCAATTGATCAAAGTGATCCTTTTATTGAATTAAAGGTAACATTACCGTCATATTTAGTCTATAATTTTAAATATGATAACATTTACCTAACTTTGTTTTCTTATATTTCTATAGGATAATACACCATGTAAGTTAGGTATTCATGATGGGACATCTTTGGTCGTCTTTGCCGAAGGGATGGTTTGGCCATGGAGAGACAACGTAGTAGTGCACCAAAAACCATTGAGCCCACTTAATGTTCATGTGTCTATCGATAATTGTTTAGATTCTACTGCACTACTTCCAGTTCCATGGTCCGGGTTTGAAACGGTTGGTGAGGCTGCAGGTAGTTTTGCTCAATGGCCAAAAAAGTGGGTTTTGTTGGTTGTAGATGAGGTGAATATTCACAAAATAATAGATAATTAGTCGGACACAATATATTTTATTAATTTTAGTCATATATTTAAACGTTAATAATAGCTTCATTTCCTTTCTTACTTTTTATAGCTACGCCCCAATGAGACCTTGAAAAGGAAAGAAAGATCCAAAGATACCAAGGAGTCTCGGAATAAGGTTCAACTACCTAAGGGTTCAACTCGTCCCAAAACTAAAAAAGAGGTATGTTTTTATGCTTTATTAACCCCCAAATCAAAGAGGTGTATGTTTCAAGTATATTAAAAACTTCATTGAATGTTGACCATATAAAGATGAAAGAAAAGCCTTCACTAAAAGAAGCTAAGGAATCTTGTAACAAGATGTCACACCAGGATGAGACAAGTCTTCAAAGTGTAGAAAAGGTAAGTAAACACTTTGTAGGTAAGTTTAGTTACTAGAAATATTATTCATGTTTATATCCAAAAATGAAATTCAAGTTATACTTTGTAGGTTACCGAGGTTGGAACGATTGGTCCCTATTGTCATCAAATGGAAAGAATGTTGACTTCATTAGAATTCGATTCTATCTTTTCGCTATCTATTGATATCAATGAGTCAGTTTACAACTACAAGAACGATGTCACAGTTTATTTAATATCAGAGGATATTAAGGACATGTTGAATTACGATTCACTGAACATAACGATAATTCAAGTTTGGGGAAGGTACAAACTTATTGTTCTCTTTTATTAGTGATCACATTGTATTGGAATAATCATCGCACAATGTTTTGTTAATATAGTTTCTTACATGCACATGGGAGATCAATTGGAGTAAGTGAAGATGGCGTTGGTTTCATGTGTCCTGTCCATCTTAGTTCATACGTGAATGACGCAAGGGCTATGGAAAATTACGTCAAAAAAGTCTGGAAATTCCATGAAAATAAGAAATATGTGATGGGTGCATTTTATGCAAGGTGACTCTTAAAGTTCTTTTGGTTCATTATTAATCTATTTGGTGTTGTTATCTTGTTATACTAATCTTAAGTTGACATATATGTAGTAACAATTGGATGTTGATTGTCGTTTGCCCGTGGGACAATATGGCATATATATTTGACCTGAACAAGAAGAATAGTCATTGTTTGATGATTTCTGATCATCTAAAATTGTAAGTTAAGATTATACTAATTATCATAATCTTATATTAAATTAAAGTTCGTTGCGAATGGAATGAAGAGTAATCTTAATTTTTTCATGGTTATATTTTCAGGGCTTGGAAAATGTACACGGTTGTTTCAGGAAGATGTCATCCGACCAAAAAAAAAGAGCTTGTCGTGAGTGTGATTGAGGTAAATAACAAAAGTTATCCAAATTTTTAGCATATATTTCAATGCATAAGTTGATTTACTTACTCCACAATCCTTTATATAAATCTAGTGCCCTCAACAATCTGGAAGTTTTGAATGTGGATATTATGTCATGAAATGGATGTACGACATAACCGTATCCTACTCTTTGAGTAAACAAGGCTTAGTGGAGGTATTTTCTTTGTATGAATAATTTTTTATGGTTTACCTCTGATTGAAGACAATATCACTAATCAACTATTATTATTATTATTATTCATTTTTTTATGTAGTGTGTTTCAAAGTCAAGAATGACGGTTGAAGATATGGATCTAGTTCGGGAATTTTGGGCTCAAAAATGTATCGAGGCCATTTAGTCCACTTAAGGAGAATGTTTGGCAACAAGAAGTTTAAATTGTGTAAGAATTGTTATTGATATGAAATGATTGTAGCATGCATGTAGGCTATTCGAACTTCTTTCCTTAAATTAAAAGTCATAAACTATGTAAAATGGTTGTCCGTCATTCCTGCGGTTTGTATGGTTGTGGAAACATATGTACACACTTTTGTGTTATATAAGGATAATATTGCATTATGACTTAACTGGTGATGTTGTCCTACAATTGGCGTTGATTTGTAGTTACGGAGAAGATTGATGGTAATATGAATTTGATGCGACAAGATAACTCTTTAGCACCGGTTTTTAAATTGAAATTGATGAAAAAAATTGTAACCCTTTCACACCGGTTTTAAGATTTGGCTGGTGCAAAAGGTCAACCTTTGACACCGGTTTCGTATTGTAACCGGTGCGAAAGGGTATACCTTTTAGTACCGGTTACAATACGAAACCGGTGTTAAAGGGTACCTTTTAGCACCGGTTACAATACGCAACCGGTGTAAATTTATTTTTTACACCGGTTTCACAACCGGTGTTAAAAGTGCCTCATCTACAACGCCTACGCTATGGGCACCTATGAAAAACGATGCTAAAGGGGGGTTTGCAACCGGTGCGAAAGGCTGTTATTCTACTAGTGGTGGCAGCGATCACAGCCCGTAACACCTTGCATTGCAGCTTACTTCCTCTTATTTTGGATGCCCAATTCAGCCCGTCACTATTCGGAATACTTTTCTTTACCCAACCACAAAGTATGTCAACCACCCGAGAACTCCAGTTGCACCCAAAAACAGATGCTCTACAGTCTCAATATGTGATTCACATAAATAGCAAAGGTCTGAATCTGCCACACCAAACCTCAAAAGTTTATTCCGGGTCTTTAGAGCGCCCCGAAAGACCAGCCAAGCGATAAAACTATGTCTCGGAACGTTCCAACCATTCCACACCAGTCTTGCCCACTCCACTCGCGGTTTTCGATTCCGGAGATCGTCGTAGGCCCTAGCAATCGAGTACACCGGGAGCGAACCATGCCACAACCCATTCTCGAACACATGCTTGATCTTGTCTTTAGCTTGACACACCTTCCTCCAAGTCCAGGTGACATCAGTGTTAGGCTGATACTCACCCCAATCAACTCCCTTCAGGTAAATACAGTTAACCCATCTGACCCACAGCCTATCAGGCTGATCAAACACCCAAGAGGCCAGCTTCGCTACCGCAACCTCATTCCAAGTGACAAGATCCCTGAGACCTAGTCCGCCTTCATCCTTGGGATAGCGAATTTTCTCCCAACTTACAAGAGCTCGACTAGGTCCTTCTGTACCACCATCCCAAAGGAAATTGCGACACAAAGAGCCAATGCGAGCCATCACATATTTAGGAATAATAAAAATCATGGCCCAATAATTATGCAATTGAGACAGCACAGACTGAACCAACGTCAGCCTACCAGCATAGAATAGGCGTCGTGCGCCAACACTCGAAATCCTCGCCACGATCCGTGCAAGCAGCTTCTCGCAGTCTCCTCGACCAATTCGGGTGCACTGGATTGGCACTCCAAGGTATCGAAAAGGCAGAGAACCCTCAATACAGCCAGAAAACTGCAATATCTCGGGGTTCCTGTCATCATCAACACCTGCAAAGTAGGCGTGAGACTTGCCCAAGCTGATTGCCAGGCCCGACGCCCGGCTGAACTTAGCAAACGCTCTCCATAAACATTTCATCGAGTCGATATCTCCTTTACTAAACAGAAGCAAGTCGTCTGCAAACATTAGGTGCGTAAGCTTCAAAGGAGCACACCGCGGATGGTACCTAAACTTCTTATCAACCGTGACATTATCCAAAATGCGCGAGAAATAATCCATGCACATCAATGAATAGCAATGGCGACATTGGGTCCCCTTGTCTCAATCCCCTTTTCCCCCGAAAGAAACCAAAATTGTCTCCCTTCACACAAAGTGTGAACGAGACCGATTTCACACATTCCATAATCAGCCTGCGGAAGTGTGGAGGGAAATCCAAAGCCTGCAACATCTGCTCCACAAAACTCCACTCCACACTATCATAAGCCTTGTGGATGTCCACCTTAAATAAGCAACGAGGCGATATATGGCTTCGTCTATACATTTTAATCAAGTCTTGGCAAATTAAAACATTCTCAACAATGCTCCTTCCTTCAATAAAACCCCCTTGAGTAGGGGATATTATATCAGGCAAAACCCGTCCTAGCCTCGTACAAATAATTTTGGCAATACATTTATATAAGACATTGCAGCAAGCGATCGGCCTGAACTCATTCACATTATTCGGCCTGTCAACTTTCGGGATCAAAGAGATATTAGCACAGTTTATCTGTTTCAGCAATTTACCTAAGATGAAGAAATCTTTGACAGCAGCCACGACATCTTTCCCGACAATCTCCCAAGCATCAATAAAAAATTGGCTTAAGTAACCATCCGGTCCCGGAGCCTTATCACGAGGAATGCTGAATATCGCGCGCTTAATCTCTTCCTCAGTAACGGACGCACTCAGCCACTCCTTATGCTGTTCCGAGCATGTCTTGCCTCGACGCACAATACCCATATTAATCGGCTCCACCACACAAGACTCACCGAGGAGAGCCGAGTAATACCTGAGGAACGCATCCTCAATCGATGCTCTATCCCCACACGGATGTCCCTCAGCATCACAAATGCTCATAATAGCATTACGAGCTCTTCGGGCCCTCAACAAGCCATGAAAATAAGCGGAATTCCCATCCCCATCTCTAACCCACTTCTGTTTAGCCTTCTGGCTCCAAAACTCCGCCCGAGCAGTCTGCAACACACGAACTGTGTCGTTCAGTTCGGCCTCCTCTTGGAGAATAGCAGGCTCACGATCAGTTCTAATCCGGTTTTGCACGCTAGCAAGCTTCAGCTCACTCTGCTCACATTTGTTCTCAATATCTGCAAAGCAACTCGCATTTAATTCTTTAAGTGGCTTCTTAAGATTCTTAAGTCTCTTCACCACCCGGTACATAGGCGTCCCAACTACCGACTCACCCCATACCGTATTCACACAAGCCTCGAATTCCTTAGCCTTGCTCCACATATTCATGTATTTGAAAGACCGATTATTTCTCGCCGGGGGGTTTTCAAGCTGCACCACACAAGGACAATGATCAAACGTGCCCTCCGGCAAGAAATTTGCAAAACTTTCCGGGAAAAGTCTCACGAAATCATCATTAACCAAACACCTGTCAATGCGACTGAAAACTCTGGTTTTGGTATTCTTGTGTTTGTTATTCCAAGTAAACCACGAGCCACACGCCCGGATATCACTTTTCTCACATTTCGTTATACAATCTCGAAACTGGATCATCTTCTCATCCGAAGAAATGCCCCCCCAACCTTTCTCGAGGTTCAATCACACAATTAAAGTCACCCATAATAATCCAAGGTCCCATCGCAGCGTAGGATTCTAACTTTCGCCACAGCTCGTTTCGTTCAGCCACACCATTAAAAGCATAAACTAAAGTAAGAAAGTATTCCTTACCCGAGTTCGACTTCACTTTCACATGGATGCTCTGACTACTGTACTCCAGGATCGTTAAATTGACTCTTGAATGTTTCCACAAAAGCCAAACATGGCCCCCATCATGACAATGATTATTCGTCGTTATGCTACATTCATAGAACATGTTCTGACGAACTTTCGCATAAGCTTTATTCTTTATTTTAGTCTCAAGAAGACCACACACATCAACATCTTGCTTCCTAATGAACTCACTAATTGTACGTTGCTTATTTATGTTACACATGCCCCGTACATTCCAAGCCCCGATGTTATGCACTTCCATGAATAACAATTTCCATCCCAACTCCACCCTTTTCTCCACCCTCCTCGTTTCTCGTACTGCCCCCACTATCTCCGCAAAAGTAGCCCCTTTGCTCCCACTCACAAAGGTTCTCGTGGCCAACCTAGTCGTACCCGCCTTGACCAAAGGAGGTACCGAACCAGTCCCCTTAGCAGCCTTCCCCGATCGCTGCAGCTGTCCAGCCGTACTGCCCCCTACTATCTCCGCCTTGAACATTATTATATATTTTAATTGTAAGAATTAATCCGACTAAATACTGAAAACTTCATACTAAATTAATTGGTATACTGAATTGCGGAAGCGTACCTGATTCCATAGGTAAAGAGAGGTGGAACGAGAGTCTCCCGATTATGGCCTTCTAACAGTTACACTCTCCTATTGGTTTCTCTCTACTTATGGATGTATAAGAGTTTAGGTTGGAGTGTGCTGCCAGGGACCATAACCCTGACTATATATATAGAGAAGGGCGCGGAAACCCTAATCACCCATATAAGTCGCTTTAGTTGATACGCCCATCATGCATCACTTAAAGCCCTAACGGATCTCTACACTATTATTATATCTGGCCCATACTTTATAAGACGTAAATAAGCCCGTGTTATTATTATTATTATGACGGATCACATATTTGGGCTCAACTTAAATGACAGCTAATAAATACAGTAGGGCCTAAATATTGTCAGCATATATTGTATTAGACCCATAATTCTTACAATCTCCCACTTGGGTCATATACAAATATATATATGTGACACCAGAAATGTATTTATTATAACCTTATGAGCTCAATAATGCTATCAAACAGTCTAACCGTCTTATGCAATTCGGTCCATTAATCATATGTATATAGAACCAAAGCGGCCTTTGCCACAGTTTGTCGTAACAGGACCCATCAATGATCACATATGCAAACATGACTAACGACATGAATCTAGTATAGGAGTGTAGCATGGAAACATCAACCGAATGTTATCCAAATATGCATATTTTCAACTGGTCCTCTTAATTGAGGTCAACAACATAAGCAAGAAGCAGAGAAAAAAACTGAATAACTGAAAGCTTTATTGCATGCAAATCCTTAACCAAATAAAATTGTCATACAAGCAATGTAACGAATTCAAACTCCCACTGAAACTGTATATTCTAAAATGGTATGACACCCATACGAGCAGTATGCCCCAGAAATACTTTGGGCGGTAGGCCCTTAGTAAGCGGATCCGCAACCATGGAGTTTGTTCCGATATGTTGTACAGACAATTGACCACTCTGCACTCTTTCCTTCAAAGCTCGAAACGTGATATCAATATATTTTGACTGTGTCGAGCTTTTATTGTTGTTTATATACAACACTGAGGATTTGTTGTCACACAACATCTGAAGTGGCTTATCCATGCCATTCACTATGCGCAAACCCGTGACAAAATTCTTCAACCATAGTGCCTGATTAGATGCCTCAAAACAAGCTATATATTCTGCTTCCGTGGTGGAAGTAGATACGAGAGATTGCTTGACACTTTTCCAAGACACAGCTCCTCCGGCCATTATGAAGAGGTATCCTGATGTGGATCTCAAGCTATCTAGGCATCCTCCCAAATCAGAGTCAGAATACCCAATGACCTCAAGCTGATTTGACCTCTTGTAGGTGAGCATGTAATCTTTTGTTCCTTTAAGGTATCGCAAAACCCTCTTGACAGCTCTCCAGTGATCCATTCCTGGATTGCTGAGATATCTGCCTAACATCCCAACTATGAACGCAATGTCGGGTCGCGTACAAACCTGTGCATACATTAAACTTCCAACTGCCGAAGCATATGGAATTGTATGCATTTCCTTAATCTCAAAATCATTCTTTGGGCATTGATCGAGACTGAACTTGTCTCCTTTAGTCACAGGGGTATCAATTGGTTTGCAGTTAAACATGCCAAATCTTTTCAGTATTGTCTCGATATAGCTCTTTTGTGATAAACCAAGAGTGCCTTGGGCACGATCTCGATATATCTGAATTCCTAACACAAAAGAGGCGTCCCCAAGATCTTTCTTTTCGAAACTCTGTGAAAGAAATCTCTTGGTTTCGTGCAATAAACCTATATCGTTACTGGCAAGCAATATGTCGTCGATATACAAAACCAAAAATATGTGCTTACTTCCACTGAACTTGTGGTATACACAATCATCAACCAAATTTGTCTCAAATCCATAAGACATGATTATTTGATGAAATTTGAGGTACCACTGACGAGAAGCTTGCTTAAGCCCATAAATGGATTTCTTTAATTTGCAGACCATGTCCTTTGAATCGTCTGAAACAAAGTGTTCTGGTTGCTACATATGTGGACATGACATAGGTCCACCCCGACGCGGCCACGCGCGGGTTTGGGTAGGCGAATGAATCTCCATATGAAACGGATCGAATTGAAATTTAGGTCTATGTGGAGTCGCCACCGAATTTTGTGGTTATTCGGAACCATTCGAGCCCACTCTATGTCGTAGTGGTCCGTATACAAAATACGGCCCATTTCCGATGTCAGAGTTTATTGGGCTCGTCCCTTTGCATTTGATACCAATACCGACATTATCGGATATTGTGTATTGAATGACTCTCGTGCGCCAACGGTTTCGGGCATCCGGAAACCGAGGTTCTGAGTAAGGGGTGAGGGTACGTGTTGGGAAGCCCACAAAGGACACCCAACCCCGCCCGCACATTAGCGGCCTCTACTAAGAATTCGAGTGACTTACAATACGCGCGCTAGTTAAACGGGAAAATGATATGCAAAGATTATTTTCCCTAAACATGCGAATTGAATTGAAACGGGTTTCTAAGTCAATTTAATGCAGCTAAGATTAACGTCAAAGTTGTATTTTAGCATGCGGGTTCATTTAGTACAATAAACGAACAAAATTAAATTAACAAGAGAAACAACAAACGCGTTAGTAATGATATAATAATATAACGAATAATAACGGTTTGCAAATATTGAATTGAATTGAAAAGATGCAAATATGAGGATGCATGATTTGAAAAGATAGTATACACGTGATTAATTACGCACGTGTTGACCTAAGTCGTAAAATACTATCGAGTTTGAAAAATAGGGTAATGTACGACTCGTGTTTGAGTCGTTATGAGGGCACTCGATCGAGTGGTCGATAGACTCGATCGAGTAGGCCCTGAAAAGAGGTTTCTGTTACGTGTTATGGGCCGTACTCGGCCGAGTTATTGGCCAACTCGGTCGAGTACGTGGTCACTCGACCGAGTCACTGTGAGACTCGACCGAGTGAGCATTTGAAAAGTATTCTGTCCAGGTCTGGTGGCCCTACTCGACCGAGTTATTGACCAACTCGACCGAGTAGGTCTCCACTCGATCGAGTCACTGGAAGACTCGACCGAGTAGAGGTCCTGCAGACCCTTCTGTCTCGATTTTGTGATGTCACTCGATCGAGTGACGTAGGCACTCGACCGAGTGGCACCTGTACGCAACCAGAAAACGCTTGCAATTGATTTGAATCGTTTAAAGTAGCCGAGACAATATAAATATTCCTCCGTGTTTGTAGTGTTATAATTGGACAACATCTACGTTAACATCAACGGAAAATTGAACCGGCTAAATTATTTGATTTGATTTATTAGACTCGACGTACAATTACGGAATTGGCATCGGGCCTAACATATCGATACTTTGCTTAAAATACAGAAAAGGACTTGATTCCCTCGACTTTTCCGACATCGAAATAAATCCCTAAGGATTGTGATGTCGGATCCGTGTCAGCGGGTTTCGACCCTTATTGAAATACGATATTGGTTTTTTGAAAATCGATGAGATATGCGAACAATAACGATACAAACGGTATGAAAAATATGGTTGAAATTGACCTATCTCAATAATCGAATAACCGGGATATCGGAACGAGCGACCGTCAACGCTGTGTGCAGTACACTTGTATATTCGTGTTTCCTCATTCCGATATCACTTATACTCGACACAAATTGATAGGTATTTTAATGCTTTGATACTAGTATAATACTATCGATATTAATGATGCAATAATAACGATAAACGAAAAAAAAGACAAAAAAACGACCCATATGGAATAGACACGACGCGAGAAAAGGAAGAGAAGGGAAGAAACGGGGTTTTGACACCCTCAACCTACATGTTCTTGTCTCGGTGCGGACTCGTAACCGTGGCTATAACACAAGAGTCTTCGAGGTTTATGAAGGTTAAGTTGTGGTGGCTCGGGTTGAATTCCTAAAACTAGGTTTAGGGTTTGCTAATGTCGATTTTTCCTAGGGTTTAGCTAGGGTTTGTAGAGGGTGTAGTATGGAATTGCTCTATGATGTGTTAGGGTTTTGATAATTGTGAAAAGTTGAATTAGGGTTGAGTTTTTATGTGTAAAAAAGATGTTGATGGTGTGCATGGGAGGGTGTTTATATAGAAGAGATTAGGGCACCCGGGCTAGGGCACTCGACCGAGTAGGTAGCCAACTCGGTCGAGTGGCCCGTTATGTTAGCCGCCGGGCTCAAAGCAGGCCCACTCGATCGAGTGGATGGGTCACTCGGTCGAGTGGCCTAGATGGGTCGCGCGGGTCTTGTTTGGACCTTGACCTTGATGGGTTTTGTGTTTGACTTGGACTTTTGATGATTGATGGGTTTTTTTTGTGTGTCTCGGAAACGACTTTGACCGGGGTCGACCCAATCGTGAAAAGCCGGTTTTAATTCCGGTGTCGGTTTTGGCCCGAATTAGTCTTGTTTGACTCGGAATGATCCACTGGGCCTGGATTTGAGGTTGGTTTGGTGAGATTTGTACTCCGTAAGTGTGTTAGCCAGCGATTAATGGATTTGAGCCCGTATCCGAGCGCATAGAAGCATGTTAGCGTCCGATCATCATCGGGTGTTTTTTGGGAAACTGCCATAGACACCTGGCAGTCAAAATGCGGGTGTCTACAGAGCCCCCACTCTGACTGAGGCTTGGACAGGGCGAAAGTCAGAGTATCCACCAGGCCAATCGAGGATTGAAACCTGGCGGACTTCCGGCCGGGTCGTTTATAGTCCATTAGACTTGCGTGAAGGGCTCGCCAGCCGCAAGCTAGAAGTCATACCTGAGCTGATAACTCCGTGGGGAATTGGACTTGTCTCGTAAGTCCTGGGTGCGCCTGTATGTAGACTCATCCCTTGAAATGCCGTCGTTGGCTTCCGCTGGGGAATTATCGTGGGTTGCACTTCCCTAATTGAATTGTACCTGTATGAGTCACATAAAATGCATGCAGCACGTAGGCAGTAAAATGACTCGCGCTGGGGAGAGACGTTTTTTTGAAAATTTGAATTTTTGAAATTTTGAAACTTGAAATCTTGAGATTTTTGAATTTTGGAAGCTTTGAGATTTTGACTCCTAACAAGGATTAGGAAAGTTTGGGATGGAAATTCCCGTGCTAGTATTGAGACTAGGATTGTGGTTTGATTCCTAATTAGGATTAGGAAATTTTCCTAAATAGTTTGCAAGGCTAATGCTATATATAGCCCTTCCATGCTCTTGATTTTCTTCACAAGTCACAAAACAATCCTTTCTTAAGAGAAAGTCTCTCTAATTCTCTTGAGAAAGTCTCTTCATCTTCTTTAAGGAGTTTTAGCCATGGGGATCGATAGGTTGAGTGTTATGCTGCAGGAGTGGTCCCGCCGCTTTAGGGATGCAGATAGGGTGGCTTTGAATCAGACGGGGATAACTCAATTGTACCCGTTCCGTCAGATGGTGGTCGACCGCTATTTTCTGGATGCTTGCTTGGCTTATTGGGATGACATATATCATGTCTTTTCTTTTCCCCGGGGCGAAGTTTGCCCTTTACCTGAGGAGATTGCAGCTATAGGAGGATGGAACCCGATACTCCGTCCTGCCGTTCCATATTCGATCTATGACCCGAGGAGGAAGTTGAGAGAATTTCTAGGGCTTTCTCACAACGAGGTATCCCGTATGTTGGATGGTGATAAAATTTCTCTGATCGACTTGGCCGAGAAATTTATGAATTCACTCGATGTTCGGGTTAGACCGGCTTACAGCCGTAGAGCTTTCTCCTTTTGCATGCTCCATGTATACGCTTTCGAGGGTCATATGGACCTGTTGTCCTGTATGGGAAGTACCCGTCTTCTGACCGTAGTGGATCTGATGGAGACTGAGCACAGCCCGGCTTGGTTGATCACGGGCGAGATTATCCAAGGATTGGACGATCGCAAAAGGGACTCATCCATTCGTTTTACCGGGAGCACACGTTTGTTGCAAGTATGTTACTTGATTTTTGATTTTTCTTTCTTCTCTTTTTTCGGATTTTTTTTTTTTACTGCAGGGGGGTACTCGATCGAGTCACCCAAGCACTCGGTCGAGTACCTTCAATGAGACGCTTCTGATCTGTCTTCGGAGGTGCCACTCGATCGAGTCACCCTGACACTCGATCGAGTGCCCTCGTAAAGAGCCTCCTGTTTGTGTTTAGGGGTATCACTCGACCGAGTGTCCCAAGCACTCGACCGAGTGGCTTTTGGCGAACGCCTATTTTGCCTATGAGCCTCATGTTTTTGTTTCCTTTTGCAGATTTGGCTATATGAGAGGCTATCAGTGATAGATCCTCCACTTGATGCGGGCAACTATCGTCATAACCAGGTGATGACGAGGAGGCGGGCCATTGACTTTTCTCGTCAGATTACGCAGAAGTACTGGGACGAGGTTTTGTCCTTTCATGGCGGCCCGTTAATTCGATGGGTAGTTCCATGGTGGCCCATCTACCTTTGGAGTGGCTTGGACCCGAGGGACAGAGCCCGCTATCAGGTGATCCTTTCTTTCAAGCAGACGGTTCATCTCTATCCAGATCGCATACTAAGGCAGTATGGATGGACCCAGCGAATCCCCGAAGTTGAAGCAGTTGTGAGTGACCCTACCCAACTGACTGATGTAATGTGTGATACCTGGATGCAAAGATGGTACACACGACATACTTGGCCCGTTGTCAAATCTCGCCACTCAATCTGGGTTTCAGATTCTTATACAAAGTGGACCAAAGCAGGAGATGCTAAAGCCCGAGCCGCCTTGAAAATCGATGAAGCCTTCGACCTGCTGAGAAGAGAGCAAGCTAAAGACAACAGGGGGTTCTTTGATGAGGGAGACACTCCAGCTACCCTAGTTCGTCTAATGTCAGGGCAAAAGAAGAAGACTAAGACTCAAGTTGAAGGGTCTAGTGCTAAAGGTGCTTGGGGGAAAGTGGGCCCCCAGACTGACTTGGGAAGGAGACTGGGCCCAAGACTTCCCGTGCAGGACCGACTCGGCCCACGGGATAGGCTACCCGAGCATGTGCGGGCCCGACTTGGGCCGAAGACTGTGATTGAAGACCCGTCGTCAAAGAAACGGGCTCGGGCTAAGGAAGTTCCACTCGTGATTCGGGAACGCTCGCCACCACCCCGAAGACCTCAGGCTCCACGCGACCCGAAGGACAAGGGGAAGGGGAAGATGCCCGGATACTAGTCTCCTTATTTTATTATTTGAATATTATTATTATTTTTGTGGTGTGATTTTTTGTGAATGCTTTTATTTTTTGTAATCCCGAGTTTATCGAGATATTAATAAAAGACATATTATTGAACACCGTTCCCGTCTTTTGTTTATTGCGGTGGTTGTACCCTTTTGAGGGGTTGCCTACGTATCCGCAAATGGCGGAATCAAACCTAACGTAGTTCAAAAATTTGATTTGATTGATTTTTGCAATTTTCGAAATACATCAAGATTGTTAATTCGAGATGCGCGACAGTAGAATAATTAATTCTAGCTTATTGACTTGTCTAAAATTTTGAAAATTTATAAAAAGACACATTTTTATAAATTTTTGCAAATGACATTGAGATGGGGGTTTATGGGTAGTAGCGCTTCAGCTGGTCCAAGTTGGTTGGGTTGACGAATTCGTTCCCGTCCAAGTCTGTCAGCATCACCGCTCCTCCTGATAGGACTTTCTTGACTAAGTATGGCCCAGCCCAGTTGGGTTTGAATTTACCCCTTGGGTCAACCGGTAGTAAGGCACGAACCGATTTTAGGACCAGATCCCCTTCCTTGATGTTCCTGGGCCTAACCCGTTTGTTGAAAGCCCGTTGGATCCTTTTTTGATATATTTGAATGTTGTTGAGAGCCCGGGATCGCAGTTCGTCCAAAAGGACTAGCGAATCGTATCGGGCTTGGACCCAATCTGCCTCAGGTACTTGGCTTTCAAGTAGGATCCTAAGGGATGGCACCTCTAGCTCGACTGGTTGGACCGCCTCCATTCCGTATGTCAAGTAATACGGGGTTGCCCCGGTCGCGGTGCGGATTGAGGTTCGATATCCCCATAGGGCAAAAGGTATTTTGTCGGGCCAGTCCCGGTAATTTTCAGCCATCTTTTTAAGTATGGTGACAATTGTTTTATTGGCCGCTTCTACCGCTCCGTTTGTTTGAGGTCGGTAAGGCGAAGATGTATGCCTTTGAATTTTGTATTTTGCCAGCAATGCGGCAGTTTCAGCTTGGAAGTGGGTCCCGTGATCGCTGATGAACTCGTGAGGGATCCCATACCGACATATTATTTTATTTTGGATAAATTTGGCCACGTGCTTGGCGTTCAAGACACGGTATGACTCGGCTTCGACCCATTTGGTGAAGTAGTCGATGGCCACCAAGATGAAGCAATGACCTCCCGTCCCGGAAGGATGCACCTTTCCAATTATGTCAATACCCCATGTCGAAAATGGCCATGGTGATGTCATGGTATATAATAGGGAAGATGGCATATGTTGTACATTGGCGAAGATCTGACAGTTATGGCAGTGTTTGACATACAACTGACAGTCTGTTTCCATGGTGTTCCAATAGTACCCGAGCCTCATGATCTTTCGGGCTAGCATATGGGCGTTCATATGCGGGCCGTTTTCACCATCATGGACCTCGGTCATGACCTTTTCGGCCTGTATTTTGTCGATGCATAGGAGTAGAGCCCCCTGTGCCGTCTTTTTGTACAATTGCCCGTCGTCAGTTCGAACAAATTGGGTTGCTAATCTTCGTAGGGCCTTTTTGGCCCGATTTTCAGCTTCCGGGGGGTATTCTCCCGTTGCCAAGTAGGTTAGGACGGTTTGATACCATGGTTCCGGGTCAGTTATCTCGATATCCTGAATGGCGTGGATGTAGGCTGGCTCGGACCGTCTTTCGACACAGATTGGCATGCTGGTCAGGTGATCCGGGATGTTCAGTAAAGATGCTAGCTTGGAAAGTGCATCTGCGAACTGATTCTCTTCCCGGGGCAGATAAATGTATTCTACCTTTTGAAATTGTTTTTCTAGAACCCTTACCCGTGCTTGGTAAGCCACGAGATTGGCGTTCCGAGTTTTCCATTTTTGGAGTGCTTGATTGATGACTAATGATGAATCACCGTGGACCCGGAGGTTTGTTACCCCTAAATCAGCGGCGGCTTGCAACCCGTGAATGCATGCTTCGTATTCGGCTGCGTTATTGGTCACGTCGAAGTCTAACTTGATGGATAAGGGAGTGTGTTCCCCTCGGGGTGAAATTAACAGGATTCCGACCCCGAACCCTCGGAAGTTGGATGCCCCATCGAAATATAGATCCCATACTTCCGTGTCTGTATGGAATATGTCTTCATCGGGAAAGGCCCATGTATCGGTGTGGCCTTCTTCGGATATTGGGCTGTCAGCGAGGAACTCGGCAACTACCCGGCCTTTGATGGCTTTTAATGGTACAAATTTGAGGTCGAACTCGGATAACATTAAGGTCCATCTTGATATCCTACCGTTGAGGATGGGCTTCTCAAACAAGTATTTGATGGGATCCATTTTGGATAACACATGTACCTCGTGACTGAGCATGTAATGTCGGAGCTTTTTAGTGGCCCAAACCAATGCTAGGCACGTCTTTTCGAGCATTGTATATTTGCACTCATATTCGAGGAACTTTTTACTGATGTAGTAAATAGCCCGTTCTTCTGAATCGACTGTCTGGGCCAGCATAGCCCCCATGGCCGTCTCTGTCGTCGTTAGGTATAACGACAATGGCAGACCGTGTTGAGGTGGCATTAATACCGGCGGAGCAGACAGCATCTCCTTGATCTTGTCAAAAGCCGCTTGACATTTGCCGTCCCATAGCACCCGTTCTCCGATTTTTAGCTTTTTGAAGATGGGTTCGCATACCATGGTTAGTTTTGAAATGAACCGGCTGATGTATTGGACTTTTCCGAGAAACCCCCTTATTTCCTTTTCGGTCTTGGGTGGTTGCATCTCGGTGATGGCTTTGATTTTAGCTGGGTCGACCTCGATGCCGCGTTGGCTAACGATATGGCCCAGTAATTTGCCCGACGTTACCCCAAAACTGCATTTTTGTGGGTTCAGCCTCATGTTGTATTTACGTAGCCGGGTGAAGAACTTTCTTAGGGCTGAAATGTGCCCGCTTCTGTCCTTAGATTTGACGATCATGTCGTCCACGTAGACCTCCACTTCTTTATGCATCATGTCGTGGAGCAAAGTAGTGGCAGTCCGTTGATAAGTGGCCCCGGCGTTGATAAGCCCAAATGGCATGACAGTGTAACAGTAAGTACCCCAAGGTGTAATGAAGGTGGTCTTACCCATGTCCTCTTCTGCCATCTTAATCTGATTGTACCCGGCATACCCGTCCATGAACGATAGAAGGGCATGATCGGCCGTATTATCCACCAGTATGTCGATGTGTGGTAACGGAAAATCGTCTTTTGGGCTTGCCTTGTTGAGATCCCGGAAGTCCACGCAAACCCGCACCTTGCCGTCCTTCTTGGGTACCGGCACGATGTTTGCAACCCAGTCTGGATATTCAGACACTTGTATAAAGCCTGCTTTGAATTGTTTATCGACCTCTTCCTTGACTTTAAGAGACCATTCGGGCTTCATTCTTCTGAGTTTTTGCTTTACCGGCTTGCACCCATCTTTGATGGGTATTCGGTGTTCAGCTATTTCCCGGTCTATACCCGGCATGTCCTTGTAGGACCATGCAAAGACATCTTTGAATTCCTGGAGGAGGTCTGCGAATTGTTTTCTCTCCTCTGGATCTAAAGATAGGCCCAATTTAAGCATCTGAGGCTCTAAAGTGGTTCCCACATTGATGGACTCGGTTTCTTCAATTACCGGATCTCGGGATTCCCTTTGCTCGAGCTGCTCGACCAGATGTTGAGGTAGGGGTACCTGTTCGTCGGGTTTCTCAATGTCATTGCACATAAAATTTTTGAAATTGAGAAAATTTTGGAAATAAGACAAGTCGTAAGCAGAACGGTGTTCGTTATTATTATTGATGGTAAATTTTGAAAATAGCTCGAATAGAGCTGCCATCTGATCATTGGTCAGAGGCGGGATAGGGAGAGGTCTTGGGACAGGCCCCAAGACCTCAGTGGATAAGGGAAGAGGGGTTTCAGACTCGACTTTAGCACCAGACCCTCTAGACTCGGACTCAGACTCCGACTCTGACTCTGACTCAGACTCGGTATCCGGCATGTCTCCCTCGCCGGTGGTCAGCTTGTAGACCCGTCCTTGACTGTCAGTCCATTTTATGGTCTTCCTCCAGGCCCTCGTCTCGGTGTTGGCGCCGACCTCGGTGATTAATTTGGTTGGGTCAAACCGATCGCTGCGAAGGATCAAGTTGACCAGGTCGTCTTTTGGAGGAGGAATGGCCTTGTCTTCCCCGAATAAGAGCCCCAGCACGGGCTCGGAGTTGCTTTCGCCTTCCTTTGATTCGGACTGGACAATGGTGAATATATCATCAGGGATGAAATTGCATTCCCGAGCCTTTTTGGTCTCGGGATATGTGATGGTGGGTTGGTAAAGGCCCACTTGGATAGCTCCGAAGACTGGAGTGACGAAGTAATCCGTTAGCTTCAGGCTATACGGGCTTATGTAAGTACCCTTGATAATGTCGATGGCCTTGTGAACACCGGCCCGAACCACGTTCTCCGGGCTTATCGCATACCCCAATCCGAAATGTGACTCGCCATCATTTAAGACCTCGATAATCTTCCCAGCTGGAAGATATGGCCTTGAGGTTATCCCGGGTAGGTAACCCAGATTTTGTAGCATCGTGTCGATGCTAGTTGTGAAGTAGGGCCTAAAGAGATATTCTTCTTCGATCATGCCCACGAAATCGAATCCTCGTAGGTCGGCCCGGCCCGTAGCGTTGCAGCTTGCTACGGTAATTGGGGTCGCCTCCAGCGTGATGATACCGTCTTTGAGGGGCATCTTGACTTTTCGTTGGAGGGTAGATGACACGGCCTTAACTGCGTGGATCCAAGGCCTTCCCAGCAAGAGATTGAATGATGAGGTGACATCTATCACCTGAAACTCCAATTCCTTTTCGATTGGGCCCGTTATGATCTTCAATTTCACGGCCCCGGCGACAGGTTTTGGGCTTCCGTCGAAAGCCTGGATAGTCTGCGCCGTTGGAAGGTAATCGGCATCGGTGATGCCGAGTGCTTTTGCGGTCCTTAGGGGAAGGACATTCACGGCTGATCCATCATCGATAAGGGTCATCGGGAGATATTTACCCTTGCAGATGACCGTGATGTACAGGGCCAGATTGTGATTGGGCCCGAATGGTGGCAGATCAGCTTCAGATAAGGTTATGAGTGGGCCTTCTTCTTTGGATTTGCCCTTAAGGTAGGGCATGATGGTGGCTACCATTTCAGCAGGGGTAGCCTCTGAATCAACCTTGATTTCATCGAGAGCCTTAGTCAGTGCTTCCCGATGAGCTTGTGAGCTAACCAATAGTTGCCATATGGTTAGATCGGCTCGGACCCTCTTCATTTGTTGGACCAGAGCCGTGTCTGGGCTTGGTTCTTCGAGGGCAGGCTCCGTCCTGGCAGGTTCAGTGACGGATATAGGGGTGGAACGCCCAGCCGCGGCGAGATGAGTGGTGGCTAAAGCTTTGGACTTAGCCTGTCGGACCTCTTCAAGGGTGATGGGGACAGCTTCCCCTTTGGTTAAGTATACATCATCCTCATCGTCGAACCATATCCCGTTGACTTGTGGGATATAGGGGGAGATGAGGTGAGAACAGTCAATTACCTCACCGGTGAAGATAGCATGAGCGCTGAATGGGTTTTCTTTGTTGCTCGGCTTGTCTCCGGGCAACGGGATTTTCCCGCTCTCGATAAGGTCCTGGATCAGGTGTTTTAATCTCCAACATTTTTCAGTATCATGCCCGTTACCCCGGTGATACTGACAATAGGCCTGGGCATTGTATGTTTTGGGCCTCTTTTCCACTGGGGGTTCTGCAGTTGGGCCTATCGGTTGGATTAGGCCCTTTGAGGATAGCCTTTGTAAGGCATAAGTATAGGTAGTCCCTATATCTGTGAATACCCGATTTGGTGTATTCTTTTTAGATGAGGTATCGAGCAAGTTTACCTCGTCGAAGATGCTGCGAGCTGCGGCTGTGGGTGTGGGCTTGATTGTGGATGAACTTGCCCCTTGATACCCTTTGGTGGAGGCCTTAGTCAGGCTCTCCAACCTCAAATCATCTTCGATCCTTGTGCCCATTTCAGTAAGGACAGCAAAGTTTGGGATAATAGCATACCGGAGATGGACCCGGTAGGATGGGAGTAGATTTTTGACGAAGGCTTCCACTAGGGCCTTCTCGCCGGGCTTGTCGACCAGCTTCACACTCTCAGCCCTCCACCTTTGCAGATATTTTGTGAACCCTTCTTTGGGCTCCTGGGCCATTACCTCCAGAGTACGCATTGTAGTCTGGATTTCAGTGTTATCGGCGTAGTTCCGAGCGAATTCAGTCGCCACATCATCCCAAGTCTTGTACTTCTTGGGGTCGAGCCTGTAGAACCAGGCTCTGGGGTGCTTTTCCAAGGAGGAAGGGAATAGGTGCTTGAACATGGTGGACTTTACCCCTTTAACCGCCATGAAGTCTTTGAAGGCCCGGATGTGATGGACCGGGTCTTCGGTACCCTCAAACATAGGAATTCCCGTCAAGTTGAGGTTGGCCGGTAGCTCATCATTCAAAGGTGAATAAATGCGAGCATTTTCGGAGTGGATCGAGTTGCTTGTTGACAAGTGGACTTGCTCCTCGAGCCTGCGAACGACACTGACCAATTCGGCTATGGGCCCAGCGGAATCAGCTCCTTCAACTGGGACTGTCTTCTCCACAGTACTCAGGCGGGTGTCCAAAGTTGCTTGGTTAGCGAGGATGGAGGTCAGTTGAGTCTCGATCTTAGCTAAGGCATTTTTCAATTCGTCCATCTTGCGTTGATGTCGGGTTGTGGCTGGCCTGTCTGTAAGAACACCACGTAATCAGAAACTAGCCCAGAAATCCCGGAATAGAAAGTTCATCCCAAACGAGACTAAAAAGGGAAACGACTCGAGAAAGACACCTAGACAGATGATTCGTGAAGTGTGGGCCTCCCTTAGGATTCGGCAAGTGGGCCTAGTCCTGTTCGAAGGGAGGTTCACACGGGACATCCCCAGACTTTTGACTCGATCGTGTTGACGGGCCCTCCTTTGTAGGGGTTTGTCCTACGTAGGTGGGCCTTGCCTTAGTCTAATAAGGCGGACCGGGAAAGGGAAGAAACTCGTGATGTAAGATCGACGGAGTTTCGACGCTACGGACCTTGACAACTTAAGACATGACCCGACACTGCTAAATACGGGAAGTCCTAGAAGAGGAAGGTTTTGAAAATTGATTGATTTTGAAAAAGGACCGAGTGGACTCGGTGAATGGCCCAAATTTCCGAAAAAGAGGACGAAAAGTCATTGGGCCATGAGTTTTGAAAGTTCGAGTTTTGATTTGGGCAGCATACCGGCTAGAAAATAGGCTATTTTGAGTAAAATCATAAGTCCTAAATTCGGTATGTGTCCCGGGTTTTGAAAATTGAATATCTTGAAAAGGAGGATGTAATTTTTGAAAAGTTGATATTTTTGAAAATGACTCGGAAACCAAGTAGCACGTAGTCACACAAGCATTATAACGACGCCATGTATGCTCTACACTAAGTCTCGGTCGGTCTGAAAGGGTCTATACCAGTGTACATAGTCTAGACGTTGATCGGGACGGACTCTCTAAGTCGAATTGAGCTTAGAACATGCCGCGAAACCCACTCGAATCGACTATGGACACCTTTTGACATATCCATATTGGAATACATCAATGGTATAGTGGGACGTCGGTCACCAGTACCGGCCCGGGAAAATATGGGTTATGCATGAACCGTAAAACTAACACGCGCATTGTATTTGTCAAACGATTTCTATTCGAGTCTCACCCTGAGGATGCCGATGGTAAGTCACGCATCAGTTTTTCCCCAGCGGAGTCGCCAAATTGTGGACATGACATAGGTCCACCCCGACGCGGCCACGCGCGGGTTTGGGTAGGCGAATGAATCTCCATATGAAACGGATCGAATTGAAATTTAGGTCTATGTGGAGTCGCCACCGAATTTTGTGGTTATTCGGAACCATTCGAGCCCACTCTATGTCGTAGTGGTCCGTATACAAAATACGGCCCATTTCCGATGTCAGAGTTTATTGGGCTCGTCCCTTTGCATTTGATACCAATACCGACATTATCGGATATTGTGTATTGAATGACTCTCGTGCGCCAACGGTTTCGGGCATCCGGAAACCGAGGTTCTGAGTAAGGGGTGAGGGTACGTGTTGGGAAGCCCACAAAGGACACCCAACCCCGCCCGCACATTAGCGGCCTCTACTAAGAATTCGAGTGACTTACAATACGCGCGCTAGTTAAACGGGAAAATGATATGCAAAGATTATTTTCCCTAAACATGCGAATTGAATTGAAACGGGTTTCTAAGTCAATTTAATGCAGCTAAGATTAACGTCAAAGTTGTATTTTAGCATGCGGGTTCATTTAGTACAATAAACGAACAAAATTAAATTAACAAGAGAAACAACAAACGCGTTAGTAATGATATAATAATATAACGAATAATAACGGTTTGCAAATATTGAATTGAATTGAAAAGATGCAAATATGAGGATGCATGATTTGAAAAGATAGTATACACGTGATTAATTACGCACGTGTTGACCTAAGTCGTAAAATACTATCGAGTTTGAAAAATAGGGTAATGTACGACTCGTGTTTGAGTCGTTATGAGGGCACTCGATCGAGTGGTCGATAGACTCGATCGAGTAGGCCCTGAAAAGAGGTTTCTGTTTCGTGTTATGGGCCGTACTCGGCCGAGTTATTGGCCAACTCAGTCGAGTACGTGGTCATTCGACCGAGTCACTGTGAGACTCGACCGAGTGAGCATTTGAAAAGTATTCTGTCCAGGTCTGGTGGCCCTACTCGACCGAGTTATTGACCAACTCGACCGAGTAGGTCTCCACTCGATCGAGTCACTGGAAGACTCGACCGAGTAGAGGTCCTGCAGACCCTTCTGTCTCGATTTTGTGATGTCACTCGATCGAGTGACGTAGGCACTCGACCGAGTGGCACCTGTACGCAACCAGAAAACGCTTGCAATTGATTTGAATCGTTTAAAGTAGTCGAGACAATATAAATATTCCTCCGTGTTTGTAGTGTTATAATTGGACAACATCTACGTTAACATCAACGGAAAATTGAACCGGCTAAATTATTTGATTTGATTTATTAGACTCGACGTACAATTACGGAATTGGCATCGGGCCTAACATATCGATACTTTGCTTAAAATACAGAAAAGGACTTGATTCCCTCGACTTTTCCGACATCGAAATAAATCCCTAAGGATTGTGATGTCGGATCCGTGTCAGCGGGTTTCGACCCTTATTGAAATACGATATTGGTTTTTTGAAAATCGATGAGATATGCGAACAATAACGATACAAACGGTATGAAAAATATGGTTGAAATTGACCTATCTCAATAATCGAATAACCGGGATATCGGAACGAGCGACCGTCAACGCTGTGTGCAGTACACTTGTATATTCGTGTTTCCTCATTCCGATATCACTTATACTCGACACAAATTGATAGGTATTTTAATGCTTTGATACTAGTATAATACTATCGATATTAATGATGCAATAATAACGATAAACGAAAAAAAAGACAAAAAAACGACCCATATGGAATAGACACGACGCGAGAAAAGGAAGAGAAGGGAAGAAACGGGGTTTTGACACCCTCAACCTACATGTTCTTGTCTCGGTGCGGACTCGTAACCGTGGCTATAACACAAGAGTCTTCGAGGTTTATGAAGGTTAAGTTGTGGTGGCTCGGGTTGAATTCCTAAAACTAGGTTTAGGGTTTGCTAATGTCGATTTTTCCTAGGGTTTAGCTAGGGTTTGTAGAGGGTGTAGTATGGAATTGCTCTATGATGTGTTAGGGTTTTGATAATTGTGAAAAGTTGAATTAGGGTTGAGTTTTTATGTGTAAAAAAGATGTTGATGGTGTGCATGGGAGGGTGTTTATATAGAAGAGATTAGGGCACCCGGGCTAGGGCACTCGACCGAGTAGGTAGCCAACTCGGTCGAGTGGCCCGTTATGTTAGCCGCCGGGCTCAAAGCAGGCCCACTCGATCGAGTGGATGGGTCACTCGGTCGAGTGGCCTAGATGGGTCGCGCGGGTCTTGTTTGGACCTTGACCTTGATGGGTTTTGTGTTTGACTTGGACTTTTGATGATTGATGGGTTGTTTTTGTGTGTCTCGGAAACGACTTTGACCGGGGTCGACCCAATCGTGAAAAGCCGGTTTTAATTCCGGTGTCGGTTTTGGCCCGAATTAGTCTTGTTTGACTCGGAATGATCCACTGGGCCTGGATTTGAGGTTGGTTTGGTGAGATTTGTACTCCGTAAGTGTGTTAGCCAGCGATTAATGGATTTGAGCCCGTATCCGAGCGCATAGAAGCATGTTAGCGTCCGATCATCATCGGGTGTTTTTTGGGAAACTGCCATAGACACCTGGCAGTCAAAATGCGGGTGTCTACAACATATAAATAGTTTCTTCAATGTCACCATTGAGAAACGCTGTCTTAACATCCATTTGATGTAGCTCAAGATCAAAATATGCCACAATTGCCATTATAATCCTGAAGGAGTCATTCGATGAAACTGGCGAAAAGGTCTCCTTATAATCAATGCCTTCCTTTTGAGTGTAGCCCTTGGCAACGAGACGTGCCTTATACCTTGTTACATTACCATTTGAATCCCTTTTGGTCTTAAATAACCATTTGCAACCAATGGGTTTCTTTCCTTCCGGTAATGGAACGAGGTCCCAGACGTCATTGTCTGTCATGGACTTTATTTCCTCATTCATGGCATCAATCCATTTTTGAGAATTAGGACCTTCAATGGCATGACGAACGGTGATTGGATCACCATCCACCACTCCATTATCTAACTCTTTATCCGAGAGAAGTGCCATAAGGTTTTCTGTTACTACATCATTATCCTCACTTTCCAAAAGGAAGTTAGTAATGTAGTCATCTGGAATTGCACTTCTCTTTTCTCTAATGGATCTCCTTAAGGGCAATTCTTCTTGAGGTGGTCGAGGTTGCTCCTTAGGATTCTGAATTTCAGGATCAACTTGAATTTCTGGAGTTGTTTCCTGAACTGTATCAAAATTAATAAACTGGTCCTGAGTGATCGGGGTAGGGATAATGATATTTTCTTCTTCAAAGATGAAATCTTTGATCTTATCTTCCCCTTCAAACTCAACATCCTCAAGAAACCGGGCATTCCCCGTCTCAAAAATTACTTTAGTAGTGGGATCATAAAACTTGTACCCTTTAGATCTTTCAGGGTATCCTACAAAATAACAACTAACAGTTCTAGAGTCTAGTTTTCCTTCATGTGGCCTATAAGGCCTTGCCTTAGCTGGACAACCCCGAATGTGAAGATGCCTTATACTGGGTTTCTTACCAGTCCATAGTTCATAAGGGGTTTTAGAAGCTGCCTTAGTTGGTACTCTGTTTAGGATGTAGGTTGCAGTCTTAATTGCCTCTCCCCAGAGTGATTCTGGTAAAGATGTATGACTAATCATACTTCTCACCATGTCTTTTAAGGTCCTGTTTCGTCTCTCAGCGACACCATTCATTTGTGGAGTACCTGGCATGGTGTACTGAGGGACGATACCACACTCATCTAGGAATCTGGCAAATGGTCCTGGACGTTGTTCACCGGATCCATCATTTCTGCCATAATATTCGCCACCACGGTCAGATCTGACTTTCTTTATTGTTTTGCCTAGTTGATTTTCAACTTCAGCCTTAAATGATTTGAACACGTCCAATGATTGATATTTCTCATGAATCAGATATAGGTAGCCATATCGAGAGTAATCGTCTATGAACGTTATAAAGTATTATTGACCATTCCAAGATGTCGTAGGGAATGGACCACAAATGTCCGTATGAATAAGTTCTAAGACATCTGAAGCTCTCTCAGCACCTAATCTCCTTTTGTCTGTTTGTTTCCCTTTGATACAATTAATGCATACATTAAAGTCCGAAAAATCAAGGGAATTGAGAATTCCATCAGTCACGAGTCTTTCAATTCTTTGTTTAGAGATATGCCCTAAACGTTTATGCCATAGTGATGATGAATTTTCATTTATCAATTTTCTTTTAGTACCACTGTAGCTCACATGCAAAGTTTCAATTCATAGAGACTTGCGTTTCTAGCAAGTATAGGTTATCATATCCAGATAAAGAACCAGAACCAACCAATTTTGAATTATGAAAAAGACTAAATTTATTGTTTCCAAAAGAACAAAGATAACCAAACTTGTCCAAAGCAGAAACTGAAACCAAATTCCATCTAAATGACGGTACAACAAAAGTCTCTTTCAAATCCAAATAACTTCCAGTCTTTAATAATAACCTAAATGTCCCTATATCCTTAACTTCAACTGCCTTGCCATCCCCTACATAGATGTATCTTTCAGCATCAACCGGATTTCGGCAATTCCGGCAACCCTACATGGACACACTTATGTGAGTAGTAGCACCGGAGTCTATCCACCAAGTGTGTTTAGGTACCGAAGTTAAATTGACCTCAGAACAGACAAAAGAAAGAAACATACCCTTTTTCACACGCCAACCGTGATACCCTATGCATTGTTTCTTCTTATGACCTGGCTTTCCACAAAAGAAGCATCCTGAGTCCTTATTACCTGAATTCTCAGGTTCCTTAGTTTCCGTATTCTGCTTCTTTTGTGGTCGCGCAACTGCAACGTTCTTACCCTTCTTCCTTTTCTTACCATCCTTAGAGGATGAAGCCAAATGAGCACTTTCTGTCTTTTCTTTCTTAATTCTCTTTTCCTCTTGAACACAATGAGAAATGAGCTCATTCAGAGTCCACTTCTCCTTTTGACAGTTATAACTAACGTTAAACTGACTAAAACTTTTAGGAAGAGAGATCAAAACTAGATGCACTAATAAGTCCTCAGACAAATCCAACTTCAGTGCCTTCAGTTTTGAAGAAATATGAGACATTTCCATAATGTACTCCCTTATGTTGCCTGGACTTTTATACTTCACTGAAACAAGACTCGTTAACAGAGTACTTGTCTCAGCCTTTTCGTTTTTCGCAAAATGCTTTTCAAGTTCAACGAGGAACTTCTTGGCATTATCCTCTTCGGACATAGTGCCCCTGAATGATTCTGGAATTGCACGTTTCATGATCATTAGACTCATGCGATTTGAGCGCTCCCATTTCTCCATGTCCCTCTTATCATTAGAGAAAGTGGAGTCCGTAATCTCAGTGGGGCGCTCTTTTCCCGAAGAGCAAGGTCTAGATCCATGCAACCTAGAACGATCATAACGTTCTCTTTTCAATACTTAAAATTAGTTCCGTCAAGCATTGGATTTGCATTGATGTTAGCAGATACCGTATTAGCAGAAGCATTCACTGTAAAGAACAAAAAAAATACAAACATGCCCACAATAAATTCCATATTTAACTTTAAATAATCAGATTAAGTATTGTAAATAAATCTCATCATAACAAGACACCTAGCACAACATTAATTTTTCGTCTTTGGACTTAAAATTAACTTGTAAGTGGTCATCTTGGTATAGTAATCAAATATTAACAATAAACTCCTGTCAAATACTAAGACTTCCTTTGGGCCGACTTAATATTCACATGAAAACCGTATAATCGTTACATATTTATTACCACAAGCATGATTAAATTTCAGCCAAATAATAGCATTCCTTTGGGCCGACCATTACCCGCATAAAAATTAATCAGACACAAGTCTTGATATTTTAAAGCGTTCAATTTACACAAAAGAGGTTACTTTGGGCCTTTGGCAACTTATTGTTTCAATTAAACGATCTAAAATACTAGACGCCTTATAAACTAAATAGCTAATTATATGAATCTGAAAATTTAATATCCGAATTATAATTCTTTAATCCATGCATAATAAATAGAACACAATAAAAAATTATACATGTGAACATCGTAAACTCGCGATAATAAATTATGGCAGGGCTAAAGAATATTCCATATATATAGTGCGTAATAAACAGAGAATATGACCATCATTCCAAAATAAGAAAAAATACGTAATAAACCATACACCAAAATCTGACTATTCCAAAAACAACATTCATCAACAAAATATGTCAAACAAAAACAATCTCAGTGACGAGGAATAATGAGAAATAAAATAATGATGATGTAAGCGATGACTTAAGCATAATAAAAAAAATCCAATCTCAGACAGAACGAAGAAGGGTGCGGCAAAAAATACGTGATATCATCATTACATCATCAATGAATTAAAATCAATTCACAATTATGCAATTGTTCCGTAGCGTAAACAAATCAGATCAGAATGAATAAAAGTCTAAGGATGATGATTACGCAAAAACGAAATCTACGAGAAAACCGAACAATATTTCTGACCCAAAAAATTCAATATGAAGACGGCTCTGATACCACTTGTAAGAATTAATCCGACTAAATACTGAAAACTTCATACTAAATTAATTGGTATACTGAATTGCGGAAGCATACCTGATTCCATCGGTAAAGAGAGGTGGAACGAGAGTCTCTCGATTATGGCCTTCTAACAGTTACACTCTCCTATTGGTTTCTCTCTACTGATGGGATGTATAAGAGTTTATGTTGGAGTGTGCTGTCAGGGACCATAACCCTGACTATATATATAAAGAGGGGCGTGGAAAACCTAATCACCCATATAAGTCGCTTTAGTTGATACGCCCATCATGCATCACTTAAAGCCCTAACGGGTCTCTACACTATTATTATATCTGGCCCATACTTTATAAGACGTAAATAAGCCCGTGTTATTATTATTATGACGGATCACATATTTGGGCTCAACTTAAATGACAGCTAATAAATACAGTAGGGCCTAATAATATTGTCAGCATATATTGTATTAGACCCATAATTTTTACATTAATCACCAAAACAAAATACATATATGAAAATAGGGAAAGTGATTGAATATAGTAATTTAACAAACAAAGTATAGAGTTTGTATAAATTAAAAAAAGTGAAAATAAATATTCAATGATTTTCACGGGATTAAAAAACTAGGTCCCATTTGTTGAAAGAACGTGCATAAATCCATGTTTAGTGATACTTTTACAAAAAAAATATTAAGGTTATAATAAATAAAAGACATATCGGTGAAATCGAGTTTCAAAAAAATATATAAAATAAAATAAAAGACATATCATTGAAATTGGTCGATGTATAAGTTCGGTAGTTTAGTGACATTGTTGAATTGGTGAGATTGATGTGTATAATAATTAGTGGCGGTCTACAATTTTGGACCCAATAATTGGAATTGAAACTAAATTCAAAACGTTTATTATCCGTTAGGTATGCAAAAATCGATTGACACATATTTTCGAACCAACATATACAATGAATGAAAGACTTGGTCATGATTATCAAGAATCCGTGCACAAAATTTTGGAATTGATAAACCTGTGAATTTCACGGGTCACATACCTAGTTTTATTTTTAGTAATTCTAATTCCAAAAGCTTAAAATGCATATTATTATCGGAGTTAATCTTCGCAGTACGCATTTTACTCAACGCAGTACTTTTTACCCATGTTTTTCCAATACATGCCCTTCATCATAAAACAAACCTAATTTTATTTTTCTCACCCTCTCTACCCTAACCCTAGAAATCTTCCTATTTTTTTTCAATTATCATCGATTACCTTCAAATCTAACTATACATTCATTCAATTTATCAAATTTAATAGATTATGGATATAATTTTGATTGAAGAACATGTATTAACCATTAATTATCATTAACTACGGAAATTAGGATTTTTTGTTTCAAAGTTAAAATAAATTAAATATGAGATTTAATTAAATTAGGTTTTTTTTGTTTCAAAGTTCAAATTAAATATGAAATTTTATGGTTTGACATTATTTTTTCTCCTCCCTTTTTCCCCCTTACGTTCTACATTGGTTTTTTGGGGGGTTGTTTAGATGTACTGCATCAAATTGAAAAAAAAAATTGTGTCAAAGTTCAAAAAAACATATGTATTCCATGACAAAAGAAACGTATTGCGTTAATAAAGTCAAATGCATCAAAGACTAAAATAAATTTACGGAAGTTTCCCATGGTACCCTCGAACTATGTCACATTACACATGGTACCCCTACTTTAAGTTTGTTCACATGGTAACCTTGAGTTTTAAAGTTTAGTTCCCGATTTGCCCTTACCCAAATTTCTGTCATGACGCCGTTAAATTATGACCAAAATTAATTACATTACTCAACAACTACTTTCTTCAAAAGGAGAGGGGTTCCCATGGTACCTCTAAATTTTCACAGTTGTTCCTATGGTACCCTTAAGTTTTCATAGTTGTTCCCATGGTACCCTTAAGTTTTCATATTTGTTCTCATGGTAAGAAAAGCAACGACTCATTGAACCAAAACAACGACTAGTTTACTGAACTAGCCGTTACACAGGTGCTTATAAATTCACTTCCCTTTCTATTTTGGCAGAATAAGATCAAACAATCCACACTTACTCACTCAACCTTTTCATCTCCTTCTTCACTTGTACAAAAAAATGGCTAGTTCAGTAAACTAGTCGTTGTTTTGCTTCAATGAGTCGTTGCTTTTCTTTCAGGGGTACCATGAGAACAACTATGAAAACTTAAGGGTACCATGGGAACAACTATGAAAACTTAAGGGTACCATAGGAACAACTGTGAAAATTTAGGGGTACCATGGGAACCCCTTTCCTTTTGAAGAAAGTAGTTGTTGAGTAATGTAATTAATTTTGGTCATAATTTAACGGCGTCATGACAGAAATTTGGGTAAGGTCAAAATGGGAACTAAACTACAAAACTCAAGGTTACCATGGGAACAAACTTAAAAGCAGGGGTACCATGTGAAATGTGACATAGTTCGAGGGTACCTATAGACACCCACATTTGGCCGCTAGGTGTCTATAGCGGTTTCCAGAAAACACACGATGATGATCGGACGCAAACGTGTTTCTACGCACTTGGATATGGGCTCGGAACCATTAGTTTCTGGCTTGGACTCTTTACGGAGTACAAATCTCACAAAACCGACCTCAAATTCAGGCCCAGTGGGTCGTTTCCAATCAAATAAGACTAATTTGGGTCAAAACCGACACCAGAAATAAAACCGACTTTTAGCGACTGGGTCAAACCCCGATCAAAGCCATTTCCGAGACACAAAAATAGGCATTCAAATGTCAAAAGTCCAACCCAAGTACAAGATCCACAAAATGCCTAACGCGAGGTCCAAAAAAACCGGACCTCTCGTTCCAGCTGACCCACTCGATCGAGTGTCAGCCCACTCGATCGAGTGGGCCCTCAAACAGGCCCGACTGCGTTGCTTTGGGTCACTTGACCGAGTCAGCAGGTTACTCGGTCGAGTAGCCCTAAACGGGGAGGGGGAGCTTCGCCTATATATACACCCCTTTTGCATGCAATTGACACAACTTTTACACATCCCTTTTCATCATCTTTACAACCCTAATCAACCCTAATTACTCCTCTCCAACCTTAAACCCTAGCAACTTACAAACCCTAAACCACCATAACTTAACCTACGTAAACCTCGATACTCCCGTGCTAAAGCCACAACTAACGAGTTATATCCGAGACTAAGAAACATGTAGGTTGAGGGTGCAAAATCCCGTTCTTCTCTCTTCTCCTTTTCTTCCTCGCGTCGTCCGTCCTGTTCGTCCGTCGTCGTCATTTTTTATTTTTATTTTGTTATTCTATCGTCGCTTCTATAATATCGATAATAATTACAAATATAAGACATTAAAATACTTGCGGATTCATGTCGAGCGTGAATGATGACGGGATAAGGAAATCCGAGTATACAAGGGTGAATCACCCGACGTTGCCGGTCGCTTATCCCGACACCCCGAACGCTTGATTGTTGAAGCGAGTCAACATCAACAATAACGTTTTTTGTTTCGTCGCGTCGTCGGGCACGTTTTATTATCGCATTGTCATTATCGTCTTCATTCATCGCATACAACAAAACTATTTTCAAATCAATTTTTTTTTAATTAGGTCAAAACCCGCTGATGCGGATCCGACATCACGCAATCCGCAAGGATTTTTTACGATGTTGGGATGCGGAGGGAATCAAATCAAGTCCTTTTTAATTCAAGTAATCGTAAGCGTCTTTCTTTAGATTCGATACCAATTCAATAATTGGATGTCGTATCTAAACGATTTAGTCAACTAATTCAACTAATACGATTTTTGTTGATGCTAAAATAGTTGTCACCTAATTCAATAGAATTAATTACGACACTATAAACGCGGAGATAATCTATATCGTTTTGGTTTAATTTAAATCGACTCACAAAATCTTTCTTTAAAACTTCACTCCAAATATTCGGTATTGGTCCTATAATCAAACACCGGGTACAACGAGTATCGAAAGTCGAGATCGAGAACAGCCCGCCACGCGAGTCGCATGTGTCTCATGCGAGTCGCGTGGCTGCATGCACGAGTCGCGCCCCTCTTGCGCGGGTCGCGCGGTTCCCTGGAAACCGTGACACAAAATAAATTATTTCGTCTTAATTCAATTAACAACAATTCTTCCGACATCTTCTTTTTAAGGCACGCTCAAAATATTCGATACCGATCTTATAATCGAGTATAGAATATAGCGAGTATCGAGAGATTCAGGTCGAGTATAAATCCCGTTGTATTTCTACGCGACCTAGCGAATCGTTGATTTTCAAACACGAAAGCAACTTTCGAAAACAAAATCAAAACAAACCTTGATTCGCACAGGTACCACTCGACCGAGTGTCTAGCCCACTCGATCGAGTGGCACCCCAAAAATCGAGCAGAACCCTTTTTCTCGAGACCATTCGCGCGGTCGAGTCCCTCAATGACTCGATCGAGTGGCTCCTGGTTCGTCAAAACTGCGAGTCTTTCAACATCCTTTAAGTCCCGATTAAATAATTTTTATGACTTCGGTCAACACGTGTCAAGTCAATCACGTGTCGTACTACTTTTAAAAATCATGCATCATATTTCATTTCATCATTCTATATTAGTTATAAACTGTTATTACCGTTGTCATCGTTACTAACACGTTTGTTTCTATTTCTGTCATCCTATCTCCTTTGTTTATTTTATTATACTAAAATGAACTCGCATGCTAAATATAACTTTGACGTTAGTGTTAGATCCATTAAATTGACTTAGCAACCCATTCAAATTCTCGCATGTTTAGGCAAAACAATGTTTGCATATCATTTCATCGTTCTACTAACACGCGTATTCGAAAGTCAAACGATATCCTAGTAGAGGCCGCTAATGTGCGGGCGGGGTTGGGTGTTCTTTGTGAACTTCCCAACACATACCCTCACCCCTTACTCAGAATCTCGGTTTCCGGATGCCCGAAACCGTTGGCGCACGAGAGTCATTCAATACACGGTATCCGATAATGTTGGTATCGGTATCAAATGCAAAGGGACGAGCCCAATAAACTCTGACATCCGAACGGGCCGTATTTTTTACACGGCCCACTAAGATATGGAGTGGGTTCGAACAGACCCGAACTCCCACAAAGTTCGGTGGCGACTCCACTTCGATTTAAATTTCAATTCGACCCATCTCATACGGAGATTCATTAGCCTGCCCAAACCCGCGCGTGGCCGCGTCGGGGTGGACCTATGTCATGTCCACAATTTGGCGACTCCGCTGGGGATTAACTGATGCGTGACTTACCATCGGCATCCTCAGGGTGAGACTCGAATAGAAATCGTTTGACTAGTACAATACGCGTTTTAGTTTTACGGTTCATGCATAACCCTATTCTTGCCCGGGCCGGTACTGGTGACCGACGTCCCACTATACCGTGATGTACTCCAATATGGATATGTCAAAGGTGTTAATAGTCGATTCATATGGGTTTCGCGGCATGTTCTAAGCTCAACTCGACTTAGGAAGTCCGTCCCGATTCACGGATAGGCTATGTGCATTGGTATAGACCCTTTATAGACCGACCGAGACTTAATGTAGCGCATACATGGCGTCGTTATTATGCTTGCGTGACTATGTGCTACTTACCGAAGATGTCTTAGCCTAGTGGTTAAGACTAGGTGCTCTGGGACAGTAGGTTCCGGGTTCGAATCCCCCCTCCTCTATATTGTAATGCGACTAAGTGCGCTCTTCGATGAACAAAAAAAAAAGACTATGTGCTACTTGGTTTCTAAGGTCATTTTCCAAAAACCGTCAATTTTTCAAAAAAACCCATCTTTTTTTAAAATATCCAATTTCAAAACCCGGGAAGCATACCGAATTTAGGACTTATGATTTTACTCAAAATAGCCTATTTCTAGCCGGTATTCTGCCCATTTCAAAACTCAAAAATATTTTCGAACTTTCAAAATTGTGGCCCGATACACTTTCCGATTTTCGAAAAAATCGGGCCCTCCACCGAGTCTTCTTGGATTCTCCAAAAAAAAAAATTCCTTTTCAAAACCTTCCTCTTCTTAGGACTTCCCGTATTTAGCGGTGTTGGGTCGTGTCATAAGTCGTCGAAGTCTTTAGCGTCGAAACTTTGTCGATCTTACATCACGAGTTTCCTCATATCCCAGTCCGCCTTATTTGACTAAGGCATGGCCCACCTACGTAGGACATACTACTACAAGGGAAGACCCGTCTACACATTCGAGTCCAAAGTTTGGGGAATGTCTCACGTGAACCTTCCTTCGAACAGGATCCGGCCCACATAGCCGGATCCTAAGGGAGGCCCACCTTTCACAAGTCACCCGTCTAGGTGTCTTTTCCGAGTCATTTCCTTTTCAGTCTTTCCTCTGCTCGGGATGTACTTTCTATTCCAGGGTTTGGGCTAATTTCTGATTACGCGGTATTCTTACAGACAGGCCACCGTTAACCAGACGCCCGAAAATGCAAGCAACTCTGGATCAACTGACCGCCGCACTGGCCAAAATCGAGACCCAGTTGACTGCCATCCAGACCGACCAAACGACCCTTACCACCCGTTTGAGTGCCATGGAGAAAGGGACTCCTGTTGCTGGATCTGAGCCCACCGGGCCCATAGCTGAACTAATCAGCGTTGTTCGCAAGCTTGAAGAGCAGGTCTACTTGTCAACAAGCAACTCGATCCATACTGAAAATGCTCGCTCCTACTCGCCTCTGAATGACGAGTTACCCGCCAACCTCAACCTTACGGGAATGCCAATGTTTGAGGGTACTAAAGACCCGGTCCATCACTTCCGGGCTTTCAAAGAATTTATGGTCGTCAAGGGGGTGAAGTCTACCATGTTCAAGCACTTGTTCGCTTCCTCCCTCGAGAAGCATCCCAAAGCCTGGTACTACAAGCTCGATTCCAAGAAGTACAAGACTTGGGGTGATGTAGCGACTGAATTTGCTCGAAATTATGCTGATAATACCGAGATCCAGACTACGATGCGTACTCTAGAAGTCATGGCTCAAGAGCCCAAAGAAGGGTTCACTAAATATCTTCAAGGATGGAGGGCCAAGAGTGTGAAGCTGGTTGACAAGCCTAGCGAGAAAGTCCTAGTGGAGGCCTTTGTCAAGAACCTCCTCCCTTCCTACCGAGTCCATCTCCGGTATGCCGTCACTCCTAACTTTGCCACATTAACCGAAATGGGCACAAGGATCGAGGATGATTTGAGGTTAGAGAGCCTGACTAAGGCCTCTACCAAGGGATATCAAGGGGCCAGTTCATCTGTGAGCAAGCCCACACCTGCAGCTGCAAGCCTGCAACCCGCAGCATCTTCGATGAAGTTAATCTGTTGGATACCTCATCCAAAAAGAACACTCCAACTCGGATATTCACGGATATAGGGACTACCTATACCTACGCCTTACAAAGGCTATCTTCAAAGGGCCTGATCCAACCAATAGGCCCAACTTCCGAAGTTCCAGTGGAGAAAAGATCCAAGAGCTACAACGTTCAGGCCTATTGCCAATATCATCGAGGTAATGGGCACGATACTGAAAAATGCTGGAAATTGAAGCACCTAATCCAAGATCTGATTGAGAGCGGGAAAATACCGTTGCCCGGGGACAAGCCGAGTAACAAAGAAAACCCGTTCAGTGCCCATGCTATATTCACTGACGAGGTAATCGATTGTTCACACCTCATCTCCCTTTTTATCCCACAAATTAACGAAATATGGTTCGTTGATAAAAAAGATGTCTACCTGGCCAAAGGGGAAGCTGTCCCCATCACCATTGAAGAGGTACGAAAAGCTAAGTCTAAGGTCTTAGCCACCAACCACCTCGCCACCACTGGGCACCCTACCCCAGCAACCGTCACTGAACCTGCCAGGACGGAGCCTACCCTTGAGGAACCAAGCAGTGACACGGCCTCGGTCCAGCAATTGAAGAGGGTTCGAGCCGATCTAACCATATGGCAACTCCTGGTTAGCTCGCAAGCACATCAGGAAGCACTGAACAAGGCTCTCGATGAGATCAAAGTCAACTCACAGGTTACCCCCGCTGAAATGGTAGCCACTATTATGCCCTACCTCAAGGGCAAATCCAAAGGAGAAGGCCCGCTCATCACCTTCTCTGAGACGGATCTTCCTCCATTCGGGCCCAACCATATCTTGGCCCTATACATCACGGTCATTTGCCGAGGGAAGTACCTCCCAATGACCCTAATCGACGACGGGTCCGCTGTAAATGTCCTTCCCCTAAGGAACGCTAAGGCCCTCGGCATTACCAAGGCCGACTACCTCCCGACGGCGCAGACTATCCAGGCTTTCGATGGAAGCCCAAAACCGGTCGCCGGGGCCGTTAAACTGACAATCATAACGGGACCAATCGAGAAAGAACCTGGAGTTTCAGGTGATTGATGTCACCTCATCCTTCAACTTGCTGCTCGGAAGGCCTTGGATCCATGCGGTCAAGGCCGTGTCCTCCACCCCAAATAGAAAGGTCAAGATGCCTCTCCAAGACGGTGTCATCACACTGGAGGCAACCCCCATCACCGTGGCAAGCTGCAACGCTACGGGCCGGGCCGACCCACGAGGATTTGATTTCGTGGGAATGATCGAAGAGGAATATCTTTTCAGGCCCTACTTCACTACTAGCATCGATACGATGCTGCAAAACTTGGGCTATTTACCGGGGGCTACCTCGAGGCCATATCTTCCGGCCAGAAAAATCGTCGAGGTCCTGAACGATGGCGAATCACAATTCGGTTTGGGGTATGCTATAACCCCGAGAAACGTGCTCCGGGCCGGTATTCAGAAGGCCACCAACATCATCAAGGGTACCTACTTGGGCCCTTATAGCCCAAAACTAACCAACTACTTCGTTACACCAGTTTTTGGGGCTATTCAAGTGGGCCTCTACCAGCCCACTATCACATATCCCGAGACCAAAACGGCTCGGGAATGCAATTTCATCCCCGATGACATATTTGCCCTCGTGCAGACTGAATCCAAAGAGGGTGCTGACAACACCGAGCCCGTGATGGGGCTCCTCTTCGGGGAAGACAAGCTCATCCCCGCTCCTAAAGAAGATCTGGTCAACCTCATCCTCCGCAGTAGCCGGTTTGACCCGACGAAGCTTATCTCTGAAGTTGGTGCAGACACCGGGAAGAGGGCCTGGAGGAAGACCATCAAATGGACCGACAACCAGGGCCGAGTCTACAAGCTGACCACCGGAGAAGGAGACATGTCGGATACCAAGTCCGAGTCTGAGTCAGAGTCAGAGTCGGAGTCTGAGCCCGAGTCTAGAGGGTCTGGTGCTAGAGTCAAGTCTGTAACCCCTCTTCCTTTAGCCACTTCCACCCGAGTCTCGGGGCCTGTCCCGAGAGCACTCCATATCCCGCCACTGACCAACGATCAGATGACCGCTCTCTTTGAGTTATTATCAAAATTTACCATTAATAATGACTAAAACCGTTCTGCTTACGACTTGTCTTATTTCCAAAATTCTTCCAATTTCAAAAATTTTATATGCAATGACATTGAGAAACCCGACGAACAGGTACCTCTGCCTCCGCATATGATCGAGCAGCTCGAACAAAGGGAGTCCCGAGATCCGGTAATTGAAGAAACCGAGTCCATCAACGTAGGAACCCCTTTAGAACCACAGATGCTTAAGTTGGGCCTATCCTTAGATCCCGAGGAGAGAAGAAAATTCACGGACCTCCTTCAGGAATTCAAGGACGTCTTCGCATGGTCCTACAAGGACATACCGGGGATTAGGGGTGTAAATGAGCCGAGACGGCTCGCGAGCAGCTCGAGATCGGCTCGGTCAAAGCTCGGTCAAAGCTCGACTCGTATGATCTCGGCTCGGGCTCGAGCTCGGCTCGGATCATTTATGAGTCGAGCCGAGCAAGACCTGGCTCGGCTCGAATAGCTCGCGAGCGGCTCGATATTATTTTAAAACTACACTTTCCTTTCCGCTACCTAAATCAAATATACCTTAAAAAAGAAAGTAAATCGTATATTGTTCATAAAAAAGAAAGTATATCGTAATTTACTCATATTACCTTAAATATTTGTCCGTATATTGTTAATTGTTACCATAATTTACTCATATTACCAAACCAAATTAACCCTAAAGGCCTAAACCATTCAAATCCCGTCATATATGCCTCTTATTAAGACGATTTTATTTTATTACTATAAGGTTGCGAATTACAATATTCAAGACATCGATTCTTATCTTTCATTATTACAATTCGTATTTTTATTTCTCCTTTCATCGTAATAGCTTAAGACACCCATAAATCAATAATATATTGATTTAATTTCCATTTCATTAGTCAAAAACTCAAATAAATTGAGCACTTAAGCTGCAGCCTAACCCATCATGCGAGTCGAGCTCAACACGAGCCCACGAGTCGAGCTCAACTCGAGCCCGCGAGTCGAGCTCAACTCGAGCCCGGAGTCGAGCCTTTTTCCGAGCCACGAGTCGAGTTAACGAGCTCGAGCTCGAGCCTTTGTTTTTGAAGCTCGACGAGCTTGAGCTCGAGCCAAGACTCCCCCTTTTCTTTTCGAGCTCGAGCCGAGCAGCCCCAGGCTCGCGCTCAACTCGGCCCGTTTACACCCCTACCGGGGATAGATCGGGAAATAGCTGAACACCATATACCCATCAAAGATGGGTGTAAGCCGGTAAAACAGAAGCTCCGGAGAATGAGGCCCGAGTGGTCTCTCAAAGTCAAAGAAGAAGTCGACAAGTAGTTCAAAGCGGGCTTTATACAAGTGTCTGAATATCTGATCGCCTCCCAATCGGATCGGTCGTTAATGAAGGATGGGGGAACAAACGATATTTGTAAGACTCGAGATTACACAAAAACAAACAAGTATTCGTGGTAAGTCGAGGCCGGTCCACAGGGAACGGAGAGCAATTGAGTAAGAGAAGCGTGTTTGGGGTCTAAAAAAAGGGGTTTTAAGGGTCGAGTCTACACTAAAACACAATAAATAACTTGAGATGATCAATTAAGGAAAAGGTGTTAGGGGAAAGTCGAGATTCGGAAATTGGGGTCTAAGAATCTCGGAATCGGGTTTTAGTCACAACGTCGATAAAGGGAGAACGCCACCTTTCGGTTTCTTCACCCAACTCACCTAAAAACCCGCTTTCGCGGCGAAAAAAGGTAAGTCTCAATTCAAGGTAACTCCTACCCCGAGTTTCCTCATATTGATAAGAGTGAGTCAAGGTCAACCTAGCCGCGGTTCTAAGTCAACAAAGACACAAAAATCTCAAAATTGATAAATCAACAAGCAAACAACCCACCATCATCCCTCAATTCAAATAATCCAAATCCTCGTCTTTAAACCCCCCAACAAGAAATCTACTCACTACTCATAATGGAAAACGACAAAACATTAACAAAGGAGAAAACAACTATAACGTGCATGTTAACTAAATCTAAAGAAAATAACAACAAAACGACAAGGAAATTACGATCTAACAATATAAACTAGAGAATAATCTAGAACAACATAAATAAATTCTAGAGATTAGAGAGTGGAAAAGAAATATACCAACTATGAAGATCTTTTTTTTTTGGTAAAATGTGAAGTGGTATATAAATCAAAAGAATTTACAACAGTTCATATTCTGACTGACCAAATACAAGCAGGAATAACTTATAAATGAAACATCTAAAAAAAATAATCTTTAGATGCCCCATATTCTTCTCCAACGCATATCCTCTTGATTCTGGGTACGACATTTAGCCGCGATTCTCTTCTTCGCCTGTTGAATGATCAAATTAGCCACCAGTTTAGGAATCTGTAAAACATAATTCATCCTTGCATTATTCCTCTGCATTCAGACCTGATAATGTGTAGTAGTCCATAGGATCGTATGTAGTTTATATTTCAAGTTAAGATGTCCCGATCCTGTCATGTTAACATTTAATCTAAATCCACACCAGTTCTCAACGTGCTTGATCACCATGGAAATGTAATCGCACTCAAAAAATAAATGCTCAAATGTTTCCGTTCCTCTTTCACAAAGACAGCATTCCTTGTCCTGACAAAATCCCAGATCATACAATTTTCCCCTGCAATTCAGGCCCCTCTGCTTGACTAACCAAGTAACAAAAGCTTGCTTAGGGTCATTCCAACCGTTCCAGACAATCGGATGCCATTCCACGGTAGGATGGATCCCCCTAAGCCACTTATAACCATCTTTAATCAAATACTCATCAGTATCACCTTGCCACATTCCATTAGGAAAACCATGCTTGACCTTGTCCTTTATCTTACAAATGCGTTTCCACGCCCAAGAAGCAGTGTTTGGAGCCTGATATGTCTCCCAATCCTGTCCTTTTAGGTAGATGCTATTAATCCACTTAACCCATAATCGCTCCTCATTCTGATAGATCCAATGGACCAGTTTGGTAATAGCAGATAAGTTCATAATCTCTGCTTTTTTAACTCCTAGGCCTCCCTCTTGCTTATCCAATGTGACTGTCTCCCAAGCAACAAGGGGGACCCTTATATACTCAGAAGACCCGTCCCAAAGGAAGTTCCTGCAAATGCCTTCAATTCTCCTAATGATCGCCTTAGGTAGGACAAAAATGCTAGCCCAATAAGAATGTAAGGTGTTCAAAATGGAATTAACAATAACCAGTCTACCTGCATAAGAGTATTTTCGAGCACCAATGCTTCTAACTCTCTTTACAATTCTTTCAATCAGCGTGTTGCACTCGAGTTTTGTCAGCCTTCCCGCTTGAATTGGCACTCCCATATATCTAAAAGGCATGCAGCCCTCAGTGAATCCCACAACTTGTTTAATATCGGACCGAATATTCTCATTAACCCCATTAAAGAAAACCTCAGATTTAGAGTCATTCATCGTGAGCCCCGAGGCTCTGGAGAAGGATGAAAAGGCCCTAATCAGGAGCATAATCGAGTTAATATTCCCCTTACAGAACATGAGAAGATCATCTGCAAACATATGGTGGATTAGTTTCAGACTCTTACAAAGTGGGTGATACTGAAAAGGCCACTTCTCAGTAGCATAAGCCATCATCCTAGTCAGATAGTCCATACAAAGGGTGAAAAGAAGGGGAGAAATAGGATCCCCTTGTCTTAAGCCTCTTTTACCCTTGAAATATCCAAAACAGCTGCCATTCAGACACAAAGAATAAGAAGGAGAGGTCACACAAGCCATAAATTTGGATCTGAAGGTCGTCGGAATATTCAAACCTTCAAGAATTTGTTCCAAGAACGGCCATTCAATAGAATCGTAAGCTTTTTGGAGATCGATCTTGAATAAACAACGAGGAGAGGAGGAGGCTCTATTATAGTGCTGTACTATGTCTTGGCAAATAAGGACATTTTCTATAATCGACCTACCCTTCATAAAAGCGCTTTGATTTTCACCAACAAGGTCTGGAATAACCGCAGCCAATCTGTTACAAAGAAGCTTGGAAATAACTTTGTATATCATATTGCAACAGGAAATAGGACGAAACTGTTTTACACTCGTTGGCATGTCGCATTTCGGTATAAGACTGATATTTGTAGCATTTATCTGAGATAAGAGAGAACTTGACCCGAAAAATTCATGAATTGCTCCACAAATATCCGAGCCAATTACCGACCAGCTATCTTTGAAGAAAGAACTTGAAAATTCATCTGGACTGGGTGATTTTTCAGGAGGAATACTGAAAAAAAACCTGCTTAATTTCTTCGTTCGACACCTCTCTGGTCAGATCAGCAGCCTGACTGGTAGTACAGACCCGCCCTTTTGCCATGATCTGTTGCTTAACCGGCTCTGTAGGAGAACTGGTGCCAAGGAGTTCTTCATAGTACTCCAGAAATGCCTTTTGTATCCCTTCCGCATCAGTCCTGAGAACCCCATTCTTGTCCTCAATCTGAATAACCTTGTTGCTGTTGTATCTCTTCTTCATCATACCATGAAAGAATGCCGTGTTATTGTCCCCATCTTCTATCCATTTCATGTTCGTTTTTTGACTCAAGAAGCTATTTCTAGCTAGCAAATTATCATTAAGTGTACTGGTAAGCCTTCTTTCCTTCTCAATCAGCGACTCATTCAACGGATCAGAAATTAGCATGGTTTGGACTTCCGCAAGCTGCAGCTCAGATTGCGCTGTTCGACATTCAATGTCTGAGTAACATTCAGCATTCAATTGACGCAAAGGCAACTTCAGATCCTTAAGTCTTTTCACTACCGAAAACATCTTATATCCCTCATATCTCCTGCTGCAAACTTCAGACACTATTGGCAAAAAAGACGGAGCTTTTCCCCACATAGAAAAATACCTGAACCTTCGCCCTCTGCCAGCCTTCAATTTTATATTAGAAATAACACATGGACAGTGGTCGAACAAACCTGGGGGATGGAAATGGGCGTTCATATCAGGAAAGACATCCATCCATTCTGAATTCACCAAAAATCTATCTATTCTGCTAAAGATCCTGTCCTGTGGAACCTGCTTGTTTGTCCAGGTGTAGTAAGCACCGGTCGCAGGAAGATCAGTAAGCTCGCATTTGCTCACACACTCAATAAAATCATCCACGTCCTTTTGCTTAGTGTTCCCACCTAGTCGCTCCTGTGGGGTTAAAACCGTGTTGAAGTCGCCAGCAACTGCCCATGGGTCAGTGATCATCGATGCATAATGAATTAGTCTTTCCCATAAAGGCACTCTTTCTTCTCCCTCATTAAAGGCATAAATCATAGACAAATGAAATTCCTTCAAATTTACTCGAACTTTAACTTTGACATGCACACATTGAGCATTCATGTCCAGGATGCTGACATCAAATAACTGGGGTTTCCATATAATCCAAACCCGACCCCCTTTATGACTTGTCGAATTAGTTGTAATGCTCCACCCCTCTAACATGTTAGAGCGGACATTATTCATCTTATTAACATTTGTCTCCAATAAATCGAAGAGGCCAATATCATTATTCTGAGCAGATAATAAAATACTACGCTGTTTATTAACATTATTCATTCCCCTAACATTCCAAAAACCAATGTTATTCATGATAAATTTGGCGGAGGAGGGGGTTCTACATTACCTACACCCACAATTGGTGTACTGTTTCTCTCAAGGGGGGGAAAACCATCAGATCCCAGGTTCACAACAGCCTCCTTGTAGGAATTATTGTTGCCTTGCTGTCTTTCGTCACTAGCAATTGGAGGTCTTGATCGTAAGTTTGCAGCAATACCTGTTTCTGCTGCAGGTTTTGTCACAGGCCTCCATTTCAGCGTGGGTTTGCCAGTATTTTGTGCTCTACAAGTGCTGACATCATGTCCAACCCCTCTGCATTTTGTGCAAACCGAAGGCTTCCACTCATACTCAATCTTATGAGTCATCTTCTTACCTTTCTCATCCAAAAATTCCACCATTTCTGGAAATTTTTGTCCAACCTGTAATTCAACCTGAACTCTGGCAAAAGCAAGCCTAATCCTGTCTGAAGTAGGTTGGTCTGCTTTCTGGAGTGGTCCAATTAAACCAGAAATTCTCGGCAAACACTTCCCCCAAAAACGTATATGAAGATCATGGATTCGTATCCAAGCAGGAACATTTTTCACACCATCTTTTGTTAATTCAACACTTGCATCCCATGGTCTAACAATCAACGGTTTCGAATCAAAAAGGAAGTAACCCGCTGCAAGGATTGCTTCCTTATCCTTTGCCTCCATGAAGCGCACCAGGAACATGCCCTTTTTAATGCCAGAAACCTTGTCTACTCCATATTGACGCCATATGCGATTGATGAATCCATTAAAGACCTCCCACGGAGGGTTCGCTCCTAGTACAAAACAATATACCGCATTACCCCAGTATTCGACCTCCTCCTTTGTATCTTCATCAGTAAATTGTATCATTTGTGTCGGTGCAGAATCCTGAGGCGTTTCAGAGATAATTTTGTCCTGCATCCCCTTCTTTTTGCTTCTTTGGGTGATCCATTGAAAACTTTCATCACTTATTACCTCATCATTCTGATTTACTTGTATTTCTCCAATATCAATTTCCTCTTCCTCATTATCGCTAAAATTCAGTCCAAGAATACCAACAACATCTTGAATAGGCTTTGTTCGTAATGCATCCTCATCAGTTGGCCCCGTTTTTTTCCTACCTCCTCCAAAAACCGGGCTTTTTGGAATTGCTTTCTCCGCTGAACGTCGAAGAATCTGTCGCTGTTTGCTTTTGCTTGCTGAATTCCTAGCCATGCTATCAAATACTATGAAGATCTACAATAAATAAGAAGATTGCATAAATAAAGGTTGAATCTTGATGAGGAGAATAAAGAGATTTGTCACTAATCCCTTGATAAACCCCAAAATTTTTCAAATAAAACTCAAATCTTCAACTAAAGTAGGAACTTGATTGTAGAAATTGTAGAGTAGATTAATCTAAAACTAATGGAAACTACTAAATTTATGGAGTTTTTCTACTATGTGAACTACTACTACTACTACTACTAAGGATATCTACTAACTACCCTACTCTAAGGAGGCACACTTAAGGCACAAATTGAAATAAAAACCTAGGGTTACTATATATAATAAGCCCTTAATGGGTCACACAATCTTAGCCCATAATCTAGTCCTTGCACATTAGTGAGACTTTGTCCTTTTGAGATGAAACTTGGCCCAATGAGTCTTCATGGGGTGAAACTTCGCCCTGCGGCTTGACGAATTAATCCTACCGGGTGAAATTTCACCCGGTGAAATTTTCTTCTCATTTTGCGGTTTTCGGCGCTTTTCTCCATCGGGCGAAATTTCACCCGGTGGGCGAAATTTCGCCCGGTCATTTTCGCCCGGTGAACTTCATCGGGTGAAATTTCGCCCGATGAACTTTTTTGTCCGAAATGGCAATCTGGGGAGGAACACCGTCGGGCGAAATTTCGCCCGGTCAAATTCTCATCGGGTGAAATTTCGCCCTGTGACTTCAGAGGGCCATACCTCTCTCGTTTGAACTCCGATTGGGGCGTGTGATATGTCGTTGGAAAGCTAAGAAGATAAGCTTTTACCTCCAACCAAAATCACTTCGATTCGAGGTCTAGAAATCTAGATATATTTGTTTGAAGTTTGACCTCTCCGGTGAAGATGCCCAATGGACTATAGTTTTTCCTTTTCGCTCAAGGTTTCACCTCTTAGGTTTGGACTTTGGATTTTGAGTTGTGTGCTTTGCTTTTCGGACAGTATCTCTCTCTTTCATGGTCATAGAAGCTCGGACACGTTTTTGGTCGAAAATCCTATCAAAATAGATAGAAAACTACCAAAAACACGTAAAATGCAAAAGAGAGACAGTAATGCGAGAATTACTCAAAATATGGCGATAATCGCGCTCAAGTCTCGCAAAACGAGGGAAAAACGGGTCTAAATGGGAGGAAAAACGGTCTAAATTTGACACACAACAATATCCAGACTGGGTTGCAAACATCGTGCCGGTACCCAAGAAGGACGGCAAGGTGCGGGTATGTGTAGACTTCCGGGACCTTAATAAGGGCAGCCCAAAAGACGATTTCCCGTTGCCACACATCAATATACTGGTGGACAACACGGCCGATCATGCCCTCTTATCATTTATGGATGGGTATGCCGGATACAATCAAATCAAAATGGCGGAAGAAGATATGAGTAAGACCACCTTCATTACACCTTGGGGTACTTACTGTTACACCGTTATGCCATTTGGGCTCATCAACGCCGGGGCCACTTATCAACGAACTGCCACTACTTTATTACACGATGTGATGCATAAAGAAGTGGAGGTTTATGTGGACGACATGATCGTCAAGTCCAAAGACCGAAGTGGGCACATTGCGGCCCTGAGAAAATTCTTTACCCGGTTACGTAAATACAACATGAGGTTAAACCCTCAAAAATGCAGTTTTGGGGTAACATCAGGCAAATTACTGGCCCATATCGTTAGCCAACGCGGCATCGAGGTCGATCCAGCTAAAATCAAGGTCATTACCGAGATGCAGCCACCCAAGATCGAAAAATAAATAAGGGGGTTTCTCGGGAAAGTCCAATACATTAGCCGGTTTATTTCAAAGTTAACCATGGTATGTGAGCCCATTTTCAAGAAACTGAAGATAGGAGAACGAACACTTTGGGATGATAAATGTCAAATGGCTTTCGATAAAATCAAAGAGATTATGTCTGCTCCATCGGTATTGATGCCACCTCAACCCGGTCTGCTTTTATCGTTATACCTAACGACGACCGAGACAGCCATGGGGGCTATGCTGGCCCAGACAGTCGATTCAGAAGAACGGGCTATTTACTACATCAGTAAAAAGTTCCTGGAATACGAATGCAAGTATACAACGCTCGAGAAAGCGTGCCTAGCTTTGATTTGGGCCACTAAAAAGCTCCGACATTATATGCTCAGTCACGAGGTACATGTATTATCCAAAATGGATCCTATCAAGTACCTGTTAGAGAAGCCCATCCTTAACGGTAGGATGTCCAGATGGACTATGATGCTAGCAGAGTTCAACCTCAAGTTCGTACCATTAAAAGCCATCAAAGGCCGGGTAGTAGCCGAATTTCTCGCTGATAGTCCCGTATCTGAAGAAGGGCACACCGATACTTGGGCTTTTCCAGATGAAGACATATTCCATAACGACATCGAGACATGGGATTTGTATTTTGATGGGGCGTCCAACTTCCAAGGATTCGGAGTCGTTATTCTGTTGATATCACCGAAAGGAGAGCATACACCGTTATCCATTAAGTTGGACTTTGACGTGACTAACAACGCAGCCGAATATGAAGCATGCATTTACGGGTTGCAAGCCGCCGCTGATTTAGGAGTAACAAACCTCCGAGTCCACGGTGACTCATTGATCGCCTCCCAATCGGATCGGTCGTTAACGAAGGACGGGGGATCAAACGATATTTATAAGACTCGAGATGACACAAAAACTAACAAGTATTCGTGGTAAGTCGAGGTCGGTCCACAGGGAACGGAGTTTGTGAGCAAGTTTAAAGTGACGTGTTTGATGTCTAGAAGGGGGTTTCTAAAGGTCGAGTCTACGCTAGGGAAATAACTACGAGAATAGCTAGGAGTAATCAATCTAAGGAAAGGCGTTAGAGGGAAGTCAGGATTCGGAACATGTGGTCTAAGAAGGTCGGGATCGAGTTTTTGTTGCAACATTGATAAAGGGAGAAAGCCACCTTTCGGTTTCTTCACCCAACCCACCTAAAAACCCGCTTTCGCAGCGAAGAAGGGTAAGTCTCTAGTTGTGGTAATTTCTACCCCGAGTTTCCCCATATTGATAGAAACGAGTCAAGGTCGGTCTAGTTGGCCGGACTAAAACAACAATGACACAACAACCACAAGCAAGATAAACCAACAAGCAAGCAACCCACCAATACCCCTAAATTCAAATAATCTAAGTCCTCATCCCTAAACCCCCCAACAAGAAATCTACTCACTAATCATAATGGAAGATAACAAAACATTAACTAAGGAAAAACTAACTACAACATGCATAATAATTAGATCTAAAGAAACTAACTACAAGATGATGAGAAAACTACGATCTAACAATTACCCACTAAACTATGAAACTACCAAATTAATCTAGAGAATAATCTAGAACAACATGAACAAAATCTAGAGAAACTTACAACACTAAGATGATCTAAACAAGACAATAATGAGAAAACTAAATTAAATCTAAACTAGTGATTAGAGAGTGGAAATAAATGTACCAACTATGAAGATCTAGAAGAAATAAGAAGATTGCATGAACAAAGATTGAATCTTTGATGGAGAAGATGAAGAACTTGTCACTAATCCTTCAATAAACCCAACAAATCTTCAATAAAACTTGAATAATCTTCTACAAACTTGTAATCTAGAATATTGATGATGGAAACTAAGTAGATCTACTACTAATTACTATGTAAACTACTAGATTTTTTAGAGAAGTACTAGGAATATTACTAGATTGTTCTACTAAATGGATGTGTAACTACACTAATGGTGGATGATGGATGTTAATACTACTCTAATGGAGGATGCCTTGCGCAACAATTTAGGGTAACAAATATATAGTAATCCTTAATGGGTATTCTTAACCTAAAGCCCAAATCCAACTCTTGCTTCATTAGTGAGACAATCATCCTCTGCGTCTTCATAGGGTGAAACTTCGCCCTGCGGTCTTGCGTAATAATCCCACCGGGTGAAAATTTCGCCCGGTGAGATTTTCTTCATTTTTAGCGTTTTTCGGCACATCTTTCCATCGGGCAAAATTTCACCCGGTGGGAGAAATTTCGCCCGGCCATGTCTCAGGCCTCTTTCCTTGTCTCATTCTTCGTCGATTGATTGGATGGTTTTAAACTTTAAGTTGTGTGCTTTGCTCTTTGAACGGTATTTCCTTCTCTTGTGCTCGTGGAAGCTCGATCGTGATTTCAGTGCCAAATCCTATCTAATTGATAGAAAAACCACCAAAAACACGTAAAACGCACAAGAGGGACGCTAATGTGAGAAGTACTCAAAATATGGCGATAATCGCACTCTAAACTGGCAAAATGAGGGGAAAACGGGTGTAAATGAGGGGAAAAATGGTCTAAATTTAGCACACAAAAATTTCCCCACACTAAACCGTTGCTCGTCCTCGAACAAAGACCCAAAAAGAAATTACAACTACCACTACTAGCTAGACTATGCTAAGCCGATACGGGGCAATTAACGGGCCCGCTCTGTCCCTTCAACTCACATCGGAATACCCATGAGGTAGAGTACTCCCATGAAAGGCAAGTTGGAGCTTGCTCAAAATGGTGGATGTGACTAAACACACAATAACATATAACACGAAAGAATAGACGCATCCAAAGCAAAAATAAAACACTGAATCCCTCATCGAGACGGCGGGGAAGACACCGATTACTTACCTAAAACAACAATAAAGTTCCAAGATAAATGACCCATGTAAATAAGGACAAAAGCCTAATACTATGACAATTAAGCAATATAGGTGTTGATAAATTAGCTTAGGTCCTCCTAGTCTTCTAAAGGGGTACGACGGGGCGTATAACGGAGTGGAAAAAGGAGGTTCGACACTGTAGGTAGATGCAGTCCCGCTCTCTTTGGCTAAGCCAAGAGGGTCGTTCCAAACCCGAATTTCCTGAATTAGCCCAAACAAAAAGGGGGAGTGTTTACAATTATTAGGGTGGATCGACTAATCACCGCTATCTTCCTACCTCGGGACTCGGTCTTCTAGTTGGCACTTCACGGCGATGAATCAATCAAAGGGCTTTTTTTAGGAGACGTTTTTTTTCGATGATATGATTTTCATTTGAAGCTCCTTTTCTCTTCTTGTTTTTCATATTTTTGTGCCCTTTTTTGGCTTTTTTTATTTTGTTGTGGTTCATAACCAAGCTTGGAGGTTATTTTTGTGTAAACTTATTGTGGCGATGTATAGGTGGAGGAAAATAGGTAAACGAGAACACGCGCCATTCCCGGATAACCCACAAAAAGGCGGAAAGAATTTGGACTAAAGGTGCAATGGTCATTCGAGCAAGGTTACCTAGAAAACGGGAGTCGGGAACCAAGGCCTAACTTCTCCATGGGTGGTCAAGGTGGTCAAATGCAAACCCCGAAGTAAACCTCTAGTAGAAAAAGGTGGATTCAAGCTAAAGGATCAACAAATTCATTGATTAAGAGTCATTCTACTAGATTAAGGTCCAAAATCTACAATGGGTTATCTACAATGGAATGTAAACTCTTGTAAAAGGTTTGTAATCGGGTTTTTGAAAAGTTTAGTCCTAGACACACTATACAAAAAAAAAGGAACACACGAAAAAGGAAAAGGCAAATAAAAGAAAACACAAGTAAAGTCATGTACTCCATACTCCATCGACATACAAGCACACAATCAACCACCACACCCAAAATGCTCACTTCGAGAGCCTCCAATAGCAACAACCTAACTCCTCTACAAAATTAAAGAAAGAAGGAAGGAAGTTACCAAGCGGATGCTTTCATAATCTCTTCAATTCACGCTTCAAGGTTGTGGTTACCTGTAAGAGTAGAGAACAAGACCGTACACGGAACACGAAAACATAACGAGAAACAAGAAAAGAAAAGGGAAAGAAAGGAGAAAAATGTTTTTGATTTTTGAATTTTTCAAATTTTTATGGATTTTGAAAAGATTTTTGGCAAAATAAAAGATAGTAGACTCCTCCCCCACACTAAAACTGTACATTGTCTTCAATGGACAAGTAGGGCAAGAACGAAAAAGACGGAAAAGAAAAATCTTTTTGGATTTTTAGGATTTTTCAAGTGTTTTTGGATTTTTCAAAATTTTTGAGAAAAAGAAAAGGAAAAAGAAAATAAAGAAAACGATAAAATAGTGGCGGGCCTAGGTGCAATCACATCACCTAAACCCTAGCCAAGTGGCTAAGAAATTGAAAAAGAAGTAAAAGAGAAGAAAAGAAATTAAAACGAAGGGGTGAAAAATTGGGCGTAGGTGTAGTCACGTCACCTAGCCCGGATTAAGAAAATTTGATTAAAATTTGGATTTTTCAAAAAGGTCAATGGCGTAATCACATCGCCTAAAGACCGGGAGCAAAACCAAGGCCGCTACGGCCACAAAAATTGATGGGACAGTGGGACAGCTTGCAATTTTGTTAGAGGTAGAACAATCACAATCATTATAAACTAATGAAGCAAGGAACAAGTAACAAATTCATTTCAAAGATTGATTAAAGACTCACTGACCTAATCCACACATATGTACAACATATACATCACCGACCACATTATCTACTGACTCATGGAGGAGGATCTAAATTGAGTAATCATTTGATGCAAAGGAAGCCGTCGGAGTGCCCTCATCGGCATACTCCCAAACTCCCACACCCCCCGATTCGTTCATTCAGAATTCACCGGGACCTAAAGATAGGTCCCAATTGTGGCAATTGTAAATATTAGTTCGGTATACGTTGGGGACTATTAAAGCACGGTCATGGCAAATGGAGACGAGGCGGTGATCGGGTACATTAAAGATCCAGGTGGGAAGGTAGGCCTCGTCAAGCCAGACACGATTGTCATGTGGGATAAGATGGTCGGTCGCATAACCCAAATTTTTCGCGATTAAAGTCACAAGACCACCACAATCTACGGAGGGGCGTTGAGCAACAATAATTTGATGAAAATGCAATGCTACGATTAGTGGAAGGTCAAGGGGATTAGGTTTACCAAGCAAAGAGTCAGAAATCAATTGTAAGACGTACACATTAAGATTAATAATATTGTCGGTAGATGGTATCAAGAAATGAGAAAGTATCTCGGCAAAGTAACAAATAGTGGGGTTACGGATTTCAGCGGTAAAGTTTGAATTAGGTTCAAAATCTCGTTGACCACGTGTTATGCACCGCCAAAGGTCTCTTCTAGAAGCACTAGCTTGTACATCACTCAAAGGTTTACTAATTCCGGTACCCGATGAGGGTAGACCTAAGGCTAGGCCGAATTCAGAAACAGTTAAACAATGAGTTCTACCGAACAATCTAAATTTAAACTCTCTTGGTGTGGTCGTGTTATCGATAGTAAAGGTACCTAAGAACTCACATGTCAAGTCTTTATTTGTGCAAGGCACAAAATTAAGGAGTCCACTAGTTCCGGTCCTCGACGATAACTCTCTAATATCGTCCTCTATTCCTAGAATTTCCATTGTGAACGGACAAGGCCACCTTGTACTCCAAAAGGCTTTTTCAGAGAAGGTTTGAGCTAAGGGTGTATTAGGACAAGGTAAAAGTTTGGGCTTACAAGAAGTAAAACGTTTAGAAGTATTAGAGTTCGAAGCCATACCTTGTTTACGCGCGGCTCGTTGGGCTCTTGTCTCCATGATAATAATTGCAAGAAAAATCCCGAAACTTTAGCTTCTCCTTCTTCAAAACCCCAAAATAAATCACCAAGTTGGAATGGAATTATGAATGGAGGTTTGAATGTGGTTGGGTATGGAATGTGGTTTAATGTGTTTGTGATGGGTGAAAAAGTGGAGTGAATTGTTGGTAAAAAGGGTGATATAAATAAAGGTGGTTGAGGAGGGAAAGTGAAAGTTTTAAAGTGGGTGGTAAAATTTTGGTGTAAAAATTTTGGAGGGAAAGTTATGTGTGGTAAATTTGAAGGAGGGAATTGAAATTGTAGTAAGGAGGTGTGTTATAGGCGGTCCATTCAAGCTCATGCCGCCGGGTGAAATTTCCCCCGGTCAAGCACCACCGGGTGAAATTTCACCCGACGGACTTTGTGTCATGAAAATCATTTTCTGCCATTTTTCCCACCGGGTGAAATTTCACCCGGTCAAAATCTCACTGGGCGGAATTTTGCCCGGTGGTATCTTCTTCAATTTCGGCAATTCTGGCAACTCTTTGTAGGGCGAAGTTTCGCCCGGTCAGGTCTCACCGGGCGAAATTTTGCCCGGCGGTCTTGTTTTCTTCGTTTATCCGCCTTGCCATTTCACGGCTCTTCCAATAGTCACCTAGAGATTCAAATATTGACTCGACTCACATTACATAATCAATATCTCCCACAAACATGCTTGTGGTCTTCAATTTAGCTCCATAACTCCTCCAAAAGCTTGATCTTCGTCCAAAATAAGTGCTCCATGGCGAAATCCAAGTTCAACCATTCTTCTCAAGCTAGCGAGACTAACAACTTAAAGAAATATGGTACATATATACAAGGTGGTTGTTGAGGATACCACCAAACCTACTTCAATTTCGAGAGGGGTTAAATATCGCTTCCCAATGGGAGCTCACCAAACTTCACGGTAGCAAAGGTCTCACGAACGTGACCGGGATGGTAAATCTTCAAACGTTGTCCATTAACCATAAACTTCCGGTTTCCAGGCTTGATATCTTTATTGATTCATATGGTTGCACCTTGGTCACTTCGAATGGACCCGGCCATTTTGATTTCAACTTACCGGGGAAGAGCTTAAAGCGAGAGTTGAAGAGTAATACCTTATCACCAACGGAGAAGTCCTTACTAAGTATTCGAGAATCGTGCCATTGGGGAGTTCGTTTCTTGTAAATCTTCGAGTTCTCGTAGACCTCAAGTCTTAATTCTTCCAATTCTTGTTGTTGGAGAAGGCGGTTATCTCCTACAACACTCACATCGAAGTTTAGCTCTTTGATTGCCCATTCGGCTTTGTGTTCTAATTCCACCGGTAAATGACAAGCTTTACCATACACAAGACGATAAGGAGTGGTTCCAATTGGCGCTTTGTAAGCCGTTCTTAATGCCCAAAGGGCGTCATTCAATTTCAATGACCAATCCTTTCGGTGTGTATTTACAACTTTCTCTAAAATTCCCTTGATTTGACGGTTGGAGATCTCGGCTTGTTCATTTGATTGAGGGTGGTAGGCTAGGGACATCTTGTGAGTGATACCATATTTCCTAAGAAGGTGTTCAAAGGTATCCTTCCTAAAATGAGAGCCTCCATCACTAATTATGGCTCTAAGCATACCGAATCTTGGGAAATTACATTCTTGAAAAGCTTAATTACAACCTTGGATTCATTGGTGGGGGAAGCTACGGCCTCGATCCATTTTGAGACATAATCAACCGCAACTAGGATGTATTTGTTACCAAAGGAGGATGTGAACGGACCCATGAAATCAATGCCCCAAACATCGAACAATTCAATTTCTAAGATGGGTTGAAGGGGCATCTCATTTTTTCTTGTAATATTCCCACTTCGTTGACAAACATCGCACGTGAGAATGAAAGTTCGAATGTCCTTAAACATGGAAGGCCACCAAAACCCGCATTGGAGAACCTTGGCAATTGTCTTTTGGTTGGCCAAGTGTCCACCATAAGATGTCGAGTGAAGGTGCTTCACAATATTATGTCCTTCATCGGCCGTAACACATCGTCGGTAAATTCCATCTACACAACGGCGGAATAAATAAGGCTCGTCCCAATAATAGTGTTGGACTTCGTAACGTAGTTTCTTCCTCTCTTGCTTGGAATAATCGTCCGGAATAAATTGAGATACTAAGGAATTGACGATATCGGCATACCAAGGTGTAATAGTTTCGACGACCATCAAGGCCTCATCTCTCATAGCTTCATTGATGGGTATACCATCTTCTTCATTGCCTTCTTTATTAACCGTTAGTCTACTAAGATGATCCGCTACCAAGTTCTCCGATCCGGCTTTGTCTTTAATCTCAATATCGAATTCTTGTAAAAGGAGGACCCACCGAAAGAGTCGGGACTTGGTCTCCTTCTTGGACATGATGTAATGAATCACCGCATGATCGGTGTGGATAATGACTTTGGAACCGGTAACATAATTTTGGAATTTCTCCATGGCATAGACAACGACAAGCATCTCTTTCTCGGTTGTTGTATACCTCGATTGGACTTCATCTAAGGTCTTGCTTGCGTAGTATATCACATGTAGCTTCTTATCAACCCGTTGACCTAGAACGGCACCAACGGCAAAATCGGATGCATCGCACATGATCTCAAATGGAAGATTCCAATCGGGAGCTTTGATAATTGGTGTGGTGGTGAGAGCGGTCTTTATCCTGCAAAAGGCCTCAAGACACGAGTCATCAAAAACAAAAGGTGCATCTTTCATAAGCAAAGAAGTCAAAGGCTTAACAATTTTGGAAAAGTCTTTGATAAATCGTCTATAAAAACCGGCGTGACCTAGAAAACTCCTCACCCCTTTGACGTTTCTAAGTGGTGGCAAGTTCTCGATCACGGAGACTTTCGCCTTATCAACTTCAACTCCTCTATTAGAAACAATATGACCGAGAACAACACCTTGTTCAACCATAAAATGACATTTTTCCCAATTTAAAACAAGTCTATACTCTTCACATCGAGCTGACACTTGATCAAGATTTTCAAGGCAAGAATCAAAAGATGTACCATGGACACTAAAGTTGTCCATAAAAACTTCCATGGATTTTTCAATGAAATCGGAGAAAATAGCCATCATACATCTTTGAAACGTTCCCAGCGCATTGCACAATCCAAATGGCATCCTTCTATAAGCATAGGTGCCATAGGGACATGTAAAAGTGGTTTTCTCTTGGTCATCGGGATGAATGTGAATTTGAAGAAATCCGGAATGACCATCAAGGAAACAAAAATAAGAATGATGCGCCAATCTTTCAAGCATTTGATCAATAAAGGGAAGGGGGAAATGGTCTTTTATGGTGGCCGTGTTCAATTTTCGATAGTCTATACACATGCGCTAACCGGTAATGGTCCTAATAGAAATAGACTCACTCTTTTCTCCTTTTAGAACCGTTATTCCTCCGTTTTTCGGCACAACTTGTACGAGGCTAACCCATTTACTTCTGGTTATTGGGTATATAATGTTAGCCTCATACAACTTGAGGACTTCCTTCATGACAACCTCTTTCATGGTGGGGTTCAACCTACGTTGATTCTCAACCGAAGGACGGTGGTCATCATCAAGGATGATCCTATGCATACAAATGTTAGGGCTTATGCCTTAGAGGTCGGCAATGCTATACCCGATGGCCTTTTGTGCTTTCTCAAAACAATCAAAAGTTTTTCCAATTGAGGTCCATCAAGGGTAGCATTGACGATGACGGGGTAATTAGTTCCTTCAAGAAAAGCATATTTGAGGGAAGAGGGGAGTGGTTTAAGTTCAAGATTAGGAGGAGAAGATACCATACTCTTACCCACCGGTAGTGGTTCTACCTTTTCATCATGCAAACATTCATCTTTAAGGGGTGGAGAGTCAAATGGTTCATCTTCTTGCTTATCATCATCTATCAAGCTATACTCAACCAAACTATCAATAACTTCAATAGAATGCATTTGTTCAATCATTGATTGTTTAAGAGCTTGAGAAAGGGAAAACTCTACCAACTCGTTCCTATGTTAAAAGACAACTTTCCATTCTTGACCTCAACTATAGTACCTCCGGTAGCCATAAAAGGTCGACCTAAAATAATGGGGGTAATAGTGTCTTCGGGCATATCCATGACAACGAAGTCGGAGGGGATGAAAAACTTACCAACTTGAACGGGTACATCCTCAAGTATCCCAAGTGGGTACTTGACGGACCTATCCGCAAGTTCAATCAACATACTAGTGGGTCTCATCTCCCTCACACTAAGTCTCTTAGCAATAGAATAAGGTAACAAACTAACACTAGCCCCTAGGTCACATAAAGCTTGATTAACAACAACCTTTCCAACCCGACAAGGGATGGAAAAACTACAGGGATCCTCTAGTTTCTTTGGCATTTGGTTCATAAGAATGACACTACATTGTCCCGTGAGAGAGATACATTCTTTATCCTCTATTGTTCTCTTTTTAGTTAAGACATATTTCAAAAACTTAGAATAGAGGGGTATTTGAGAAATTACCTCGGTGAAGGGTAAAGCTACCTCTACCTTTTTCAACATATCCACAAAACGGCTAAATTGGGCATTCTCCTTGTGTGGCTTAGCTCGTTCGGGAAAAAGGCAATGGAGGGACAAAAGTGGGAGGCGGTGGAACATTGGATTCTTCTTCTTCTTCGGCTAATCGCTCCGCCTCTTTTCTTTTTGCTTCTTCCACTTCCATTTGCTCTTTCTTCTTTCTTTGTTCTCTTTGTTCATTCTCCGCATTTTGGAGGATATCAAACTTCGCTTGTATTCCCCGGTTTTGTTTGGGGGAAGTGGGAGATGATTCTTGTGGTGTACTTGGTTGATTGACTTTGGATTGAGTACTTTTGGTGTTCAAGTTCAAATTCTTGTATGGGTCCTCAAGTTCTTTGCCACCTCTCAAAATAACGGCATTTGCTTGGTGCAAAGGGTCTCATGGGTTTTGGGGTTGTCCGGACAAACCATGGGGTGGATGAATTGGGGCGGTTAAGGCTTTTGTTGCTTCTTGTGATTCCCAAACCTTTAGCCTTGCCTTGGTGTCTTGATGTTCATTCCATAGATGCCCAACGGTTCTTTGCAAATCATTATAGTTATCCCATGGGACTCCTCCTTGACCAAATTGAAAATTGCTTGATTGGCCATAAGATTGAGAGGGTTGATTAAATGGTTGTTGATTGTAACCTTGATTTCCTTGAAAATTGCCTTGGAACCCTTGATTGTATCCATGATTGAAATGATTACCATGTTGATTTTGGTAATTTTTGTAATTGTTAGGAACATGGAAGTTGCTATCTTGTTGATTGAAGTTGCTCTTTTGATGAGGAGGCATATATGGGGGCATGTTTGGAGGACCTTGATTAAAGGGCCTTTGTTGACTTTGATTGAATGACCTCGGTTGACTCTCTTGGGCACGTGACATCGGATTTTGGACATTTTGATTTCCATAAGAAAAATTAGGATGAAATCTTGTGCCGACATTGTAGTTATTGCAAAAGGGATCAAATTGAGGTCTTTGCCCATACACTTGTATAGCTTGGACTTCATTTGGCTCTTCAATATAAACTTCTTCATTAGGAATGCAAGAGCTAGAATCATGGCCATAATTGCCACAATGATCACATTGAAATTTCCATGTTAATTGTTTTGGAGGTGATGGTTGCCTTAGTGGGACACTCCCTTGAATTTGGTACATACCTCTAGGAGTAGGCCTTGAACTCATGGCATCCATTCTCTTTTTCAATTCTTCAATTTCTGCTTGAAGTTTCAATTCATTAGAACTCTGCGTTAAGTTTACTTCCGCTTTCTTTCTAGAATCCCTCGATTGACCCATTCTAGAGTCACTCCTTGCCATCTTCTCAATAAGACTCTTAGATGCCTCATCGGTGAGAGAGGAGAAGTCTCCCCCGGTGGCCGAATTGAGATTTTCCTTGGTTCTGGATGAAAGGATGTTGTAAAATGTTTGGGTGGTTAGCGAATCGGGTATTCCATGGTATGGACATTTGCGCAACAAGTCTCTAAATCTTTCCCAAGCCTCACTTAGGCTTTCAAATTCATCTTGTTTGAATGTTTGTATCTCCATGCGATATTGATTAGTCTTTGATGGCGGAAAATATTTCTCCAAGAAGGCATTAGATAATTGAGCCAATGTTGTAAAAGTATTAGCGGGATGGCCTTGAAGCCATCTACGAGCTCCATCTCTCAAGGTCTTTGGAAATAATAAACGATGCAATTGGCATGAAGTTAATCCATTGAGACGGGCTCCTACTAATTTCTCTTTAAATGAAGCAGTGTGCTCTTGAGCATCTTCTTGAGAAAAACCGTGAAAAGTATCTTGTTGAACCGCATTTGTCAAAGAAGCTTTTAAATCATAATTCTCGGAAATCTCTCCGAAATCGACGGGAGAAGGTGTTTCTTCATGTGTGAGTTGGGAATAGATCCTAGGGTTGTCATTGATTGGATTGGTGGTGATGGTGGATTTGGAGAATTTGGATGATTCGGAGGGGATGGATTTTGATTTCGTGGTGGATTTTTCGGTGATGGTGGTGATGGTGGTGAATTTTGTGAAGTGGAAGGTATGGAAGGATTATTTGGAGTGGGATTATGTGATGTAGAGGGTGTAGAAGGTGTATGTGGTAGAATGAGATTAAGGTTAGGAGGTGATAATGAAGAATGTGGAATGATGGTGGTTGAGTTATTTCCCCGAAAACGTAATGCTCTAAAAGTTCTTTCCGGCTCCGGATGAAACCACAAGGGTGATGACGTGTTCCTGGGCATAAAACTCAATTAAACGGTGAGACTCTTAGTACCTAACGGTACTAGGGAAAAGAGAGAAGGGAAAAGAATCAAACACAACAACTAAAAACAACAAAACAACAAGTCGTCCCCGGCAACGGCGCCATTTTGATCGCCTCCCAATCGGATCGGTCGTTAACGAAGGACGGGAGATCAAACGATATTTATAAGACTCGAGATGACACAAAAACTAACAAGTATTCGTGGTAAGTCGAGGTCGGTCCACAGGGAACGGAGTGTGTGAGCGAGTTTAAAGTGACGTGTTTGATGTCTAGAAGGGGGTTTCTAAAGGTCGAGTCTACGCTAGGGAAATAACTACGAGAATAGCTAGGGGAGATCAATCTAGGGAAAGGCGTTAGGGGGAAGTCGGGATTTGGAACATGGGGTCTAAGAAGGTCGGGATCAAGTTTTTGTTGCAACACTGATAAAGGGAGAAAGCCACCTTTCGGTTTCTTCACCCAACCCACCTAAAAACCCGCTTTCGCAGCGAAGAAGGGTAAGTCTCTAGTTGTGGTAATTTCTACCCCGAGTTTCCCCATATTGATAGAAACGCGTCAAGGTCGGTCTAGTTGGCCGGACTAAAACAACAATGACACAACAACCACAAGCAAGATAAACAAACAAGCAAGCAACCCACCAATACCCCTAAATTCAAATAATCCAAGTCCTCATCCCTAAACCCCCCAACAAGAAATCTACTCACTAATCATAATGGAAGATAACAAAACATTAACTAAGGAAAAACTAACTACAACATGCATAATAATTAGATCTAAAGAAACTAACTACAAGATGATGAGAAAACTACGATCTAACAATTACCCACTAAACTATGAAACTACCAAATTAATCTAGAGAATAATCTAGAACAACATGAACAAAATCTAGAGAAACTTACAACACTAAGATGATCTAAACAAGACAATAATGAGAAAACTAAATTAAATCTAAACTAGTGATTAGAGAGTGGAAAGAAATGTATCAACTATGAAGATCTAGAAGAAATAAGAAGATTGCATGAATAAAGATCGAATCTTTGATGGAGAAGATGAAGAACTTGTCAGTAATCCTTCAATAAACCCAACAAATCTTCAATAAAACTTGAATAATCTTCTACAAACTTGTAATCTAGAGAATTGATGATGGAAACTAAGTAGATCTACTACTAATTACTATGTAAACTACTAGATTTTTAGAGAATTACTAGGAATATTACTAGATTGTTCTACTAAATGGATGTGTAACTACACTAATGGTGGATGATGGATGCTAATACTACTCTAATGAAGGATGCCTTGGGCAATAATTTAGGGTAACAAATATATAGTAATCCTTAATGGGTCTTCTTAACCTAAAGCTCAAATCCAACTCTTGCTTCATTCGTGAGACAATCATCCTCTGCGTCTTCATAGGGTGAAACTTCGCCCTGCGGTCTTGCGTAACTATCCCACCGGGTGAAAATTTCGCCCGGTGAGATTTTCTTCATTTTTAGCATTTTTCGGCACATCTTTCCATCGGGCGAAATTTCACCCGGTGGGCGAAATTTCGCCCGTTCAGTTTCGCCCGGTGGGAAGTCTCGGAAAATCTTCAGGGAGGCGTTTTACCGTCGGGTGAAATTTCGCCCGGTGGTGTCTCACCGGGTGAAATTTCGCCCGGTCATATCTCAGGCCTCTTTCCTTATCTCATTCCGTCGATTGATTGGATGGCTTTAAACTTTAAGTTGTGTGCTTTGCTCTTTGAACGATATTCCCTTCTCTTGTGCTCGTGGAAGCTCAATCGTGATTTCGGTGCCAAACCTATCAAATTGATAGAAAAACTACCAAAAACACGTAAAATGCACAAGAGGGACGCTAATGCGAGAAGTACACAAAATATGGCGATAACCGCACTCTAAACTCGCAAAACAAGGGAAAAACGGGTCTAAATGAGGGGAAAAACGATCTAAATTTAGCACACAACACTCATCGCTAGTCATCAATCAAGCTCTCCAAAAATGGAAAACTCTGAATGCCAATCTCGTGGCTTACCAAGCGCGAGTAAGGCTTCTCGAGAAGTAATTCCAGAGGGTAGAATATATCTATCTACCTCGGGAGGAAAACCAGTTCACAGATGCACTTTCCAAATTAGCATCTTCATTGAACATCCCGGAACACCTGACCAGCATGCCGATTTGCGTCGAAAGACGGTCCGAGCCGGCCTACATCCACGCCATCCAAGACATCAAAATAACTGATCCGGAACCTTGGTATCAGGATATTCTAACCTACTTGACAACGGGAGAATATCCCTCGGGAACTGAAAACCGGGCCAAGAAAGCCTTGCGAAGATTGACAACCCAATTCGTTCGTACGGACGACGGACAATTATACAAGAAGACGGCATAGGGGGCTCTCCTTCTCTGTATCGATAAAGTACAGGCTGAAAAGGTTATGTCCGAAGTACACGATGGCGAAAATGGCCCGCATATGAATGCCCATATGCTGGCCCGAAAAATCATGAGGCTCGGGTATTATTGGAACAGCATGGAAACTAACTGTCAGTTATATGTCAAACACTGCCATAACTGTCAGATTTTTGCCAATATACAACACATGCCGTCTTCCCTACTATATACCATGACATCACCATGGTCGTTCTCAACATGAGGAATCGATATAATTGGAAAGGTAAACTCCGGGACGAGAGGTCACTGTTTCATTTTAGTAGCTATCGACTATTTCACAAAATGGATCGAAGCCGAGTCATATCGGATCTTGAATGTCAAGCATGTTGCCAAGTTTATCCAAAATAAGATTATATGCCGATACGGGATCCCGCACAAATTTATCAGTGATCACGGGACCCATTTCCAAGCTGAAACTACAACTTTGCTAGCGAAATACAAAATCCAAAGGCATACATCTTCGCCTTACCGTCCCCAAACAAATGGAGCGGTAGAGCGAGGCAGCTAATAAAACGATTGTCACCATACTTAAAAAGATGGCTGTGAATTATCGGGACTGGTCCGACAAGATACCGTTCGCCCTATGGGGTACCAAACGTCATTTCGCACCGCAACCGGAGGAACTCCTTATTACTTAACATACAGGATGGAAGCGGTCCAACCAGTCGAATTGGAAGTACCATCCCTTAGGATTTTACTAGAAAGCCAAGTACCTGAAGCAGATTGGGTCCAAGCCCGATACGACTCGTTAGTACTCTTAGACGAACAACGGTCCCGGGCTCTTAACAATATTCTGATATACTAAAAGAGGATACAACGGGCTTTCAACAAAAGAGTTAGGCCCAGAAATATCAAGGAAGAGGATTTAGTCCTAAAATCGGTCCGGGCGTTACTACCGGTCGACCCAAGTGAAAAATTCAAACCCGATTGGGCTGGGTCGTATTTAGTAAAGAAGGTCCTATCAGGAGGAGCGGTGATGCTGACAGACTTGGACGAGAATGAATTCGTCAATCCAACCAAGTTGGACCAGTTGAAGCACTACTACCCCTAAACCTTATCTCAATGTCATTTGCAAAAGTTTATAAAAATTTGTCTTTCATAAATTTTCAAAAATTATAAGCAAGTCAATGAGCTAGGATTACTTATCCTACTGGCGCACATCTTGAACTAATAGTCTTGATGTATTTCGAAAATTGCAAAGAATCTATTTATGAACTACGTTTGGTTTGATTCCGCTACACGTGGATACGTAGGCAACCCCTCAAAAGGGTACAACCACTGCAATAACAAAAAAGACGGGAACGATATTCACTAATATGTCTTTAAAAACCCGACAAACTCGAGAATCTCAAACATTAAATCAAAAAAAAAACGGCAGACACGCAAAAAACGAAAAAAGCACACCAAAAAATAATAATAATACTCAAATAATAAAATTAAGGAGACTAGTGTTCACGCATTTTGCCCTTCCCTTAATCTTTTGGGTCGCGTGGAGCCCGATGTCGCCGGGGCGGGGGCGAGCGTTCCCGAATCACGAGAGGAACCTCCTTAGCTCGAACCCGTTTCTTCAACAGCGGGTCTTCTGCCATGGTCACCGGTCCAAGTCGAGCCCGTACGTGCTCAGGTAGCCTGTCTCGCGGGCCAAGTCGGTCCTGCACTGCCAGTCTTGGGCCAAGTCTCCTTTCTAAGTTAGTCTGGGGGCTCACCTTCCCCCGCGCACCTCTAGCACTAGACCCTTCACCTTGAGTCCTAGTCTTCTTTCTTTGACCTGACATAAGACAGACCAATGTAGCTGGAGTATTACCTTCATCAAAAAAGCCCCTATTGTCTTTGACTTGTTCCCTTCGTAGAAGGTCGAAAGCTTCATCAACCTTTAAAGCAGCTCGGGCCTTGGTGGTATCTGCTTTAGTCCACTTCACATAGGAGTCTGAAACCCAGATTGAATGAAGAGATTTGGGAATGGGTCAAGTGTGCCGGGTATACCATCTTTGCATCCAAGTATCGCACATCATGTCCGTCAGTTGGGTAGATTCACTCACAACTAAGTCAACTTCCGGGATTCTTTGGGTCCAACCATACTGCCTTAGTATGCGATCGGGGTAAAGATGGATCGTCTGCCTGAAAGACAAGATTACCTGATAGCGAGCCTTATCCCTCGGAGCCAAGCCTGTCCAAACATAAATGGGCCACCATGGCACTACCCATCGAATCAGTGGACCGCTATGGAAAGATAACACTTCGTCCCAATACTTTTGAGTCATCTGGCGAGAAAAATCAATAGCCCGTCTCCTTTTCATCACCTGGTTAGAACGGTATTTGCTCGAATCAAGAGGAGGATCTATGACTGATAGCCTCTCAAATAACCAGATCTGAAAAAGAAACAAAAAATATAAGTTCTCGAGACAAATTAGACGTCCGTCTGAGGGCACTCGATCGAGTGCCTGGGGGTCACCCGATCGAGTGGCACCTCTGAAACCGGGCAGGGGGCTTTTTACGAAGGCACTCGATCGAGAGCCAGGTTGACTCGATCGAGTGCCCACTGCGGCAGGAAAAATCGCGGAAAAAAAGTTTTAAAAATCAAAAATTGAGAAAAATCAGAAAAACACAAAGCGATATACCTGCAATAAACGCGTGCTCCCGGTTAGACGAACCGATGGATTCCTCTTGTGGTTATCCAAACCTTGGATAATTTCTCCCGTAATCAGCCAGGCTGGACTATGCTTCGTCTCCATTAGGTCGACCACGGTTAAAAGACGAGCGTTACCCATGCACGACAACAAATTCATGTGCCTTCAAAAGCATAAACATGAAGCATACAAAAAGATAAGGCCCTATGGCTGTGAATCGGTCTGACCCGGACGTCATGCGGGTTCATGAATTTCTCGGCCAAATCAATCAGGGAAATATTATCGTCCTCCGTCATGCGAGATACTTCATTGTGGGAGAGTCCTAAGAACTCTTGAAGCTTCCTCTTTGTATCATGGACCAAAAACGGGACAGCAGAACGAAGTATAGGGTTCCATCCTCCCACAGCAGCAATCTCCTCGGGTAAAGGACAAATTTTGCCTCGAGGAAAAGCAAAGACATGATATGTGTCGTCCCAATAGAACAAGCAAGCATCAAGGAAGTAATGGTCAACCTGGATCTGGCGAAATGTATACAGCTGAGTAATACCCGTCTGGTTCAGAGCCACCCTATCCGTGTCCCTAAAGTGTCGGGACCATTCTTGCAGCATCGCGGTCAATCGCTCGATTCCCATGACTAAAATTCTTGAAAGGAATAAGGAACTTTCTTTTTGAGGAAAAGAGAATTATGGGGAAGTTGTGAAGAAAATTGAGACAAGGGAGGGGTATTTATATCATCAAGCCTTACAACCCTCTTTCCATATCTTTTTTACACAAAGTTTTATAATTCCAGTAGGATTAACATACAGGCCTAGTCTCAGATTCCGCGATAGTCAGCACGGAAATTAGTCATCCCGAGCACTCCTAATTTTTTTAGGGAATCAAAATTTTTCAGAAAATTCAAAATTTTCAAAAAACTCCAAAAATTCGAAAAATGCAATTTTTATTTCCCAGCGCGAGTCATATTTTTACCTACGTGTTGCATGCAAAATTTATGTGACTGATACAGGTACGACTCGAGGCTTCGGAGGCAAGCCCGCACTACTCATATATCTCCCCAGCGGAAAGCCCTAGGCGGCATATTCCCCATAATAACATGGGATGGGCCCATATATAGGCACACCCAGGACTTATGCGACAAGTCCAATTCCCCACGGAGTTATCATCATCAGCTCAGGTATGATTTCTATCTTATGGGTGGCGAGCTCTTCACGCGAGTCCAATGGACTATAAGCGACCCGATCGGAAGTCTGCCAGGTCTTAACCTTCGATTGGCCTGGTAGCTACTCTGACTTTCGCCTTGTCCAAGCCTCAGTCAGAGTGGGGGCTCTGTAGACACCCACATTTGGCTGCTAGGTGTCTATAGCGGTTTCCAGAAAACACCCGATGATGATCGGACGCAAACGTGTTTCTACGCGCTCGGATATGGGCTCGGAACCATTAGTTTCTGGCTTGGGCTTTTTACGGAGTACAAATCTCACAAAACCGACCTCAAATTCAGACCCAGTGGGACGTTTCCAATCAAATAAGACTAAATTGGGTCAAAACCGACACCGGAAATAATACTGACTTTTAGCGACTGGGTCAAACCCCGGTCAAAGCCCTTTCCAAGACACAAAAATAGCTATTCAAACGTCAAAAGTCCAACCCAAGTACAAGATCCACAAAATGCCTAACCCGAGGTCCAAAAAACCGGACCTCTCGTTCCAGCTGACCCACTCGATCGAGTGTCAGCCCACTCGATCGAGTGGGCCCTCAAACAGGACCGACTGTGTTGTTTTGGGCCACTCGACCGAGTTAGCAGGTTACCCTGTCGAGTAGCCCTAGACGGGGAGGGGGAGCTTCGCCTATATATACACCCCTCTTGCATGCAATTGACACAACTTTTACACATCCCTTTTCATCATCTTTACAACCTTAATCAACCCTAATTACTCCTCTCCAACCTTAAACCCTAGCAACTTACAAACCCTAAACCACAATAACTTAACCTACGTAAACCTCGATATTCCCGTGCTAAAGCCACAACTAACGAGTTCTATCCGAGACTAAGAAACATGTAGGTTGAGGGTGCAAAATCCCGTTCTTTTCTCTTCTCCTTTTCTTCCTCGCGTCGTCCGTCCTGTTCGTCCGTCGTCGTCATTTTTTTTTTGTTATTCTATCGTCGCGTCTATAATATCGATAATAATTACTAATATAAGACATTAAAATACTTCCGAATTCGTGTCGAGCGTGAATGATGACGAGATAAGAAAATCCGAATATACAAGGGTGCTTCACCCGACGTTGCCTGTCGCTTATCCCGACACCCCGAACGCTTGATTGTTGAAACGAGTCAACATCAACAATAACGTTTTTTTGTTTCGTCGCGTCGTCGGTCACGTTTTATTATCGCATCGTTGTTATCATCTTCATTCATCACATACAACTAAACTATTTTCAAATCAATTTTTTTAAATTAGGTTGAAACCCGTTCATTGGGATCCGACATCACGCAATCCGCAAAGATTTATTACGATGTCGGGATGCGGAGGGAATCAAATCAAGTCCTTTTTAATTCAAGTAATCGTAAAGCGTCTTTGATTCTTTAGATTCGATACCAATTCAATAATTGGATGTCGTATCTAAACGATTTAGTCAACTAATTCAACTAATACGATTTTCGTTGATGCTAAAATAGTTCTCACCTAATTCAATAGAATTAATTACGACACTATAAACGCGGAGATAATCTATATCGTTTTGGTTTAATTTAAATCGACTCACAAAATCTTTCTTTAAAACTTCACTCCAAGTATTCGGTATTGGTTCTATAATCAAACACCGGGTACAGCGAGTATCGAAAGTCAGGATCGAGAATAGCCCGCCACGCGAGTCGCACGTGTCTCATGCGAGTCGCGTGGCTGCGCGAGTCGCGCCCCTCTTGCGCGGGTCGCGCGGTCCCTAGAAACCGTGACACAAAATAAATTATTTCATCTTAATTCAATTAACAACAATTCTTCCGACATCTTCTTTTTAAGGCACGCTCAAAATATTCGATACTGATCTTATAATCAAGTATAGAATATAGCGAGTATTAAGAGATTCAGATCGAGTATAAATCCTGTTGTATTTTTACGCGACCTAGCGAATCGTTGATTTTCAAACACGAAAGCAACTTTCGAAAACAAAGTCAAAACGAACCTTGATTCGTACAAGTACCACTCGACCGAGTGTCTAGCTCACTCGATCGAGTGGCACCCCAAAAATCGGGCAGAACCCTTTTTCTCGAGACCACTCGGTCGAGTCCCTCAACGACTCGATCGAGTGGCTCCTGGTTCGTCAAAACTGCGAGTCTTTCAACATCCTTTAAGTCCCGATTAAATAATTTTTTGACTTCGGTCAACACGTGTTAAGTGAATCACGTGTCGTACTACTTTTCAAAATCATGCATCATATTTTGTTTCATCATTCTATATTAGTTATAAACTGTTATTATCGTTGTCATCGTTACTAACACGTTTGTTTCTATTTCTGTCATCCTATCTCCTTTGTTTATTTTATTATACTAAAATGAACTCGCATGCTAAATATAACTTTGACGTTAGTGTTAGATGCATTAAATTGACTTAGCAACCCATTCAAATTCTCGCATGTTTAAGCAAAACAATGTCTGCATATCATTTCATCGTTCTACCAACACGCGTATTCGAAAGTCAAACGATATCCTAGTAGAGGCCGCTAATGTGCGGGCGGGGTTGGGTGTTCTTTGTGAACTTCCCAACACGTACCCTCACCCCTTACTCAGAACCTCGGTTTCCGGATGCCCGAAACCGTGGGCGCACGAGAGTCATTCAATACACGGTATCCGATAATGTCGGTATCGGTATCAAATGCAAAGGGACGAGCCCAATAAACTCTGACATCCGAACGGGCCGTATTTTGTACACGGCCCACTAAGATATGGAGTGGGTTCGAACGGGCCCGAACTCCCACAAAGTTTGGTGGCGACTCGACTTCGATTTAAATTTCAATTTGACCTATCTCATATGGAGATTCATTCGCCTCCCCAAACCCGCGCGTGGCCGCGTCGGGGTGGACCTATGTCATGTCCACAGTACCATGGGACTTTTCTCATAAATTTACTGCATCAAAGTTAAAATGAATCTAATGCACCAAAGTTAAAAGAAAATATACTGTGTAAAAGTAAAAAATACAATAATGTACTATGTTGAGTAAAATAAATAAAGGAGAAGAGAAAGAAAAGAGATGATGAATTTGAGGTAGGGGAAATGAGAGGGGCAAAATTAGAAAAGCGGTACTACATCGAGTAAATTGCGTACAGTGAAGAGCAACACCCATTATTATACCACGTAAGCAAATGAGTGCATCCACGCTACCATGTCAGCAGTGGATGCACTCAATTAATATAGATAGATGATACATTCAATATAAAGGATACATAAAACATTCTGCCGTCCAAGTTTATCCAAAACAACGTTCTTCAAACACAAACACCAATTACAAACAGTAAGAATCGCAGGAATAGTTGTACATACGAAACATCAACTTAAAAGCTAAATAATCTCGATATGATGCATAACGGTGAGTTCAAGTATATCAACCATTAATATACTCCCTTCGTGCTAAAAAACACAAACCAGAAAACAAAATATGTGCTCAGGCCACACCTTATTAACTCCAAATACCTGGATCTGTTATAGTCCCCCTGTAATACCCCAACTGCCCCCATGAATTGGTTTTTCCTAAACGAGTCATGAAAGATATAACGAACATATCTTGTATCCACATAGGATCAAGAGTGGGATTAGAGGGATAAAAAACGGCTTATTCATATAGAGCCATTGAACACTGGCCGGAATCATTCAATACGAGAGTATGAACACGATACCAAGGCAAACCCATAGAAATATCCCTTTCTCAAAGAAAAATAACACTATGTAACTTTATTGCAATTGAGAAAAACATTAGGACAACATAAAATGGCTACAGAAACAACATTTTGATCATACACAAATCAAGACAGTTGCATTCCACACTAATGAAAAACTTTCTTGTTCCAATTAAACAACTTGGACTTCTTCAAGAGTCTTCCAAGAGTTCGCCTCCAGTGAGTACAAATGGTATTCATAGACCTCTCTATTTCATAGAACTGAATCGTTATAATCCCTTTTTTGAATCAAAATCTTAAAATCTTTAGACTGTAGATCAAATCCTAACCCAAGAATAGAGGCAACAACACTGTCATACGGTATAATTGGCCAACGGGGAACCTCCTTGAATTCTCGATTGGCCGGATTCCACAAAGCTGAATTAATGCCTCTCAAGCAACCTCATTGAAGGCAAAAAACACCATTCACAATGCCCATGATACTGAGAGTACGTCGTTTAGAATCATTGGTAAAATCGGGTGGACTATCGCGCACAAAATCATTAGTAACATTCAAAGCAACATCATCCTTACCTCCATGTTTGGACATAACATAGAATCGAGTCAGCTGATCCAGGTGCTGGTCTGATGGACGCCGATCATCTAAAAGCAGAGGTACAGTACCATGATCAGCTAAGTAATGCTGAGCATATTGAAAATGGTAATGCTTCTTGACGAAGTCGTAGTCCTGAATGAGAGCGTACCAGTGTTTACAAACACATTTCCAGCGTAGCAAGTATTTGACCGGAATCCTCACAAGTATTTTTTTTAATATATCATCGGGAAGAAGGATGCTCCTTGTTGCTTCCATGGATTCCATCACCACTTCACTGCGAATCTCGTACTTGAATCTATATCATATCAAATAACCAATACAATCCGACACTTCATTTTTATGGTGTCCAACACCAACACGACACTTCGATACTCCAATCTAGAACCAAAAAGTGGAAATTTTGCACCATTAATAAAATGTTAATCAATTAAAACATATACTTCGTCATCTTGAATTTCCAATTACAATTGAATCATCAACAATAATTCTGAACCCATCAACGAAATCACCAATTAACAAAAAAACAACAATTCTAAATACCTATGTTACTCCGACATGTCTCAAGATGGACACAAGACAAATTGATACTTCAATTTAGGACAAAAAATTGAAAATTTTGCCAAAAGCCATGTTGGACACTACGACAAAATTAATTAATCCCCTATTATTATATTAACTAAGAGAATAACAACTTACTAAAAAGTTCCCTCCAAAATGCATCATGCCTAGTATAGAAATAAATAATGATACTTCATGTAATAAATAGAACAAATCACTTAAATTTCATAGAAGACAAAAAAATTCAAAATAATTTGAACAAACTTATAATAAGAAAATCATCAAAGTAAAAACAAATATAATCACTTCTGTTATAACAGAAGAGAAAGACAAACAAAATAAGAACGTAAAATTGAGAGACAGACAGATTTACGTGGTTCACTAACAACCCGTTAGCTACATCCATGGGCAGAAGGAGGGGATAGTTTTATTAATTTGAGGAGAGGTTGCAGATTTCAGACTGATATCATAATTTCTAGGGTAGAGGTATGAGAGTTTATATAATACTCTCAACCTAACCATAAACCCTAAACAGATTAGGAAACCCTATACAATAGGAAATCCTAGGTCAGATACTCAGATATTGATAAGGAAACTCTAATCAATCAGATATTAATTAGAAAACTTTCCTATTAAACAGATTCATGTTAGAAACCAATTCGAGATCCGAAAAGACAATTGCTAGGCACTTATTTCCTAATAATCTCAACCTTGACTTGAATTGTCTCTCAATCTGATCAGACAGATGTGCCAGATGCACCTTAACAAATGCCAGATGTACCAGAAATAAAACTCCTCTCCCTCTCCTGCCTCAGATATTGCCGAACAAGGGGCAATCAGATACTTCCAAATTGTAGCAAGTCCAAACCGTGTTGGAACTTGTTGTACGGATCCAGATCAGAAAGAGTTTGCATCTCTCTTTCACTATCGGAGGATGCACCAGCAACAGAACCAGATAGTGTAGATCCTTGAAGATGATATAACGTACCGCGCTTGGTTCCTTTCAGAACCACGTTTGAAACCTTGTAGACTTTCAGAACTCCACCTTTACCTTGAAAGCTGAAACCTTTCTTGTCTAACTGACTCAAGGATATCAGATTCTTTGTCATCAGCGGAACATGTCTAACTCCATTCAAAGTGCAGAATTTACCATCATTTGTCCTAATCTTGATTGAGCCAACTCCAACTACTTTACAGACAGCATTACTGGCCATAGGAATATTGCCCCGTCTATCTGTTCATACGTTGAGAGCCACTCCCTGCGCGGACATATATGGTAAGAAGCTCCTGAATCTAGGATCCACGAATCAGTGCGATCTGTGACCCTCTCAGCAACTAGAGCATAATCATCTTTCTCAGAGTCTACATTTGCTACACCAGCAGTACCAGATGTGTTCTGTTCATTCTTTTCTTGGGACAATCGAATTTCCAATGTCCCTTCTCTTTACAGTAATGACAGATATCATTGGATTGTGGACCTTTAGAAACATGCGTACCAGAACCAGATTTATTCCTCGATTTTCCCTGTCCCTAACCTCCACTAGCTACTAACCCTGCAGCCTGATTATCTGTAATTGTACCAGCCGCCTTATGGCGCAATTCCCTAGAATGGAGGGACGATCTGACCTCTTCTAGAGTAATTGTATCTTTACCAACAATAAAAGATTGCACAAAATTCTCATACGACAGCGATAAAGATACTAACAGAATTAATGCGGCATCCTCGTCTTCTACTTTAACATCAATATTACGCAGTTCGAATAATATTATGTTTAACTGATCGAGATGATCTCGAAGAGGCATACCTTCCTGCATTCTCAGACTGAAAAAGCGTTGCTTCAAAAGCAACTTGTTTGTTAAAGACTTCGTCATGTATAGACTTTCAAGCCTTTTCCACAAACCCGCCGCGATTTCTTCTTCCGCGATTTCAGTGATGATATCATCAGACATTCACAACAAGATTGTTGAATGTGGCTTCTCCTCCAGAACGGCCATCTCAGCGGTGACTGTGTCGTCTTTCTTCTTTACGAGTGGCGCCCACAATCCCTGTTGTTTTAACAACGCCCACATCTTGATTTGCCACAGACCAAAACTATTCCTCCCATTAAATCACTACAAGAAATAGTTCATATAGCTACCAACCATGCGCGACTGATAAATTCAGTCGCTAATTTAGCGACTGAAAGTACAACGCGCGACCGATATTAGTTGCTGGACGAGGAGACGGATTTTTAAAAAATTAATTATCCTCAGCGACCGAAATCAGTCGCTAAAAGAATGGGCGCACGACCGATTTCGGTCGCTAAATTAGTGAACTAGCGACCGATTTCAGTCGCTAAATCTGTGACCTAGCGACTGAAATCAGTCGCTAAAAAAAAGGGAGCGCGACCGATTTCGGTCGCTAAGGCTACTGAATTTTTTTTAAGTAAACGAACACCCACCCACCACCCCCCCCCCCCCCCCCCCCCGAGCCATTGTCTCATTTCGCTCTCTCTCTAAAAACCTTCCCCTCTCTCTCTAAGACTCGGCCCCTCCTCCATTCCTCTTCATTCCTTCTTCAATTCTCTCATTTTCCTTAAGGTATGTTTATCTATCTATATTTAGTTTCAATTATTCGTTAATTTCTGTTTTTATAGATATAAATAAATTAGTTATTGGGTTGGATTGTTTTTTAGTTGTCGGAATATTTAGTGTAGTTAGAATGTTAATCGCCCAATAGGTTCCCCAATTTGAAATAGGTAGATTGTTAGTATAAAATTAGGGTTTGCGGTTACGTAGTTGAATGAATTGGGTTGTTTTGATGTGTTAAGAAATTGGAATTGAAATACAATTATGCCGATTTAGTGATATAATTATGGACTGATTGAGTGCAAATAGTACTATGTTTAGGTGAATTGAGAATTTTACAGAATATGTGAGTAGTGTATATATATTAGTAAATTACTTTAGAGGAAATAATTTGTATGTGGTTATTGTCTCAATTTTTTTAGATAAAAAAATGAAGAGACAGGAACGAAAATAGATGTATGGGGAAAGATTGGACAAGAGACGGCGTCCCACAAAGAAATTTTTAGAGGGTGTTAGTAGTTTTCTTGAGTTCGCTCAAACCCATCCCGAATACGCGTCAGAGGGTAGATTTAGGTGTCCTTGTGTGAAATGTAAGAACCTCAAATTCTTGGATAGTATTCTGATTAAGGAACATATTATCTCAAATGGGTTTAGCCCAAATTATTATTATTATTGGATTTGTCATGGTGAGACGTTCGCTGTTGAGAAATCTGAGGTGGATCAGAATGAGGGCGGGGTGAGAGGAATGATTGTTGATGTGGTTGGGTGCAATTTGTTTAATGATGAGAGCATGTGTACTAGCGACGATGACCAACCAACCCCACAAGAGCCAAACCCACGAGCGAAAGCTTTTTTTGATATGTTAGAGGCTGCGGAGAAGCCATTATATGGAGGGTGTGATGTGACATTGTTAGAAGTCGCGTCTATGGTAGTGACCCTTAAATGTGAGTATAACCTACCTTTTGGGTGCGTAGACGGTGTCACTGCATAGATTGAGAAACTCATCCCAAAAGACAACATTATGACCAAAACATTCTACAATACCAAAAAAATAGTTAAAGGTCTTGAACTTCCGCATCAAAAGATCGATGCTTGTCCCGATGGATGTATGCTTTTTTGGAAGGACGATGCCGTGATTGAGGAATGTAAGATATGTGGGAAGGGTAGATACAAAAGTGTAGATCGGAATATTGTTTTGAGGGGTAGGAAGGGAAAGAGTTTTGCGAGGCATAAAAACCTATACCACTCAGTCGACTTACCTACTTTCCCATCGCCCCTAGACTTCAAAAATTATATGCAACCAGAACCATTGCCGAACAAATGAGGTGGCATAAGGAAGAAACTCGTGTAGAGGGGAAGATGTGCCATCCTAGTGATGGGGAGGAGTGGAAACGCTTTGATAGGATTTACCCTGAATTTGTTGAGGAACCCCGTAACGTGAGACTTGGGTTGTGTACCGATGGGTTCGCCCCTTTCGGTCAGTTCGGTAAGTCATACTCATGCTGGCCTGTCATGGTCACACCGTACAACTTACCTCCATGGCTTTTTCTGAAACCACCGTTCATCTTCCTTTCTCTTATTGTTCCCGGCCCAAAAAATCCAAAAAACCACTTGGATGTTTACTTACAACCAGTGATAGAGGAACTGAAACACTTGTGGGAAGTAGCGGTAGAGACATATGATGTGTCGTTGAAACAAAATTTCCAGCTTAGAGCATCGCTTTTGTGGACTATAAACGATTTTCCTGCGTACGGTATGTTGAGTGGTTGGTCTACGGCGGGCCAAAAAGCGTGTTCTTGTTGCATGAGTGAAAGTAAAGCATTCTACATAAGTAATTCAAGCAAAATTAATTGGTTTGACTGTCATAGATAGTTTCTACCCGAGGGTGACATGTACAGGAAGAATAGGAGAGCTTTCAAGAAGGGTGAGGTGGTGCTAGATGAGGCACCGATTCGTCTCCAAGGAGATGAGATTTGGGAGGTGATTTCAGAGTTCCCATCTACTGTTCACGGGACCGATCAAGAGTTCAAAGATCTTAAGAAATTAAAAAAAGGTTGGTTTAAAAGAAGCATCTTCTTCAACCTTCCATATTGGAGTACTTTATTACTCCGACATAATCTGGACGTGATGCATATTGAGAAGAATTTCTTTGAGCAACTGATTCACAACCGTCATGGATGTAGAGGGTAAGACATGTGACACCGTAGGATCCCGAAAAGATTAGAAAAAAATTTGTGACCGTCCGAAAATGCATATCAAGCGGGATGGGTCCAAGCCTAGGGCCTTGTATAGCCTTGATAAGGCTCAGAGAAAGGTCGTGTTAGAGTAGGTAGGGAAACTGAAGTTCCCTGATGGGTATGCATCCGATTTTAGTCGGTGTGTGGACATTAAGAACCTGAAGCTCCGAGGGTTGAAGAGTCACGACTGCCATGTGTTCATGGAGCGGATACTACCTGTGGCGTTGAAGCACCTGCTGCCGGAAAGTGTTTGGAATCCTATCATTGAGATATCTCAGTTTTTTCGAGATTTGTGTTCGTCGACAGTTACAAATGACGACATGACTCGTTTGGAGGATCAAATTCCTCAGATACTATGCAAACTTGAGATGATCTTCCCACCCTCCTTCTTTAACTCAATGGGGCATCTACCGGTCCACTTGCCCTACGAAGCTAAAGTGGGAGGACCGGTACAGTTTAGATGGATGTACCCGTTTGAGAGGTGAGAACTTTCAACTAATTACTTACCCACTAACTAACGTTAGACACTATAATTTGATAATAACATAATTTCTTGATGATTGTCATAGATTTCTCAACCACTTGAAGAAAAAAATTGGTAACTAGGCGAGGGTTGAGGGCTCCATATGTAATGCTTACTTAACAGAGGAGATAGCCAACTTCTGTTCTCTGTATTTCGAGAAAGAAGTGAACACCAAAGCCAAAAATCTAAACCTAGAAACACCCGAGACGACGATTGACCCCAACATACCAGACCTTTTTCAAAGTAAGGTAGGTGAGGGATCGTCATTAGCTGACGGGTGGAGGACATTAGATGAGAAGGAGTACAATCGTGCTCACCTGTACTTGCTATCAAACTGCGAAGTTTTGGAGCCGTACGAGAAGAAGTTTGTAACTGAATTTGTAGCTACTAATCCACATTTCAATGCTGATGATGTTTGGAATAAGCATGAGGAACAGTTTCCCAAATCGCTTAAGCAGCATGTAATTTCAGAGAATATTCAGGATGATTTGGTTAGGAGTCTAGCATTAGGTCCTTTATGGAAGGTTAGGACTTGGAACCAGTATTCGGTTAATGGTTTCAATTTCCATACATTTGCCCATGGTAGCAGTAGAAGTAGATGTAATTTTGGTGTGAGTGTGTCGTCACTTGAGGGTGAAGATTACTACGGTCTATTGGAGGACATTTTCGAGTTGTGCTATGTTGGAAATGATCGTGGGTATAGAGCTGTGGTATTTAAATGCGAATGGAAGGACAACTCTGTGCAAGGTACTAGAGTACATGAAAGGTACAAACTAGTTGAAGTTAATCATACCAAAAAATACTCCAAGTACGATCTGTTTATACTTGCACATCAAGCACACCAAGTGTACTTTGCGCCCTATCCAACCACAAAGAACGACAGAACTGTAAACCAGTGGTGGGCGGTGTTCAAAACTAAGCCATGGGGGCACTATGACTCTGACCTCTTCCTAGAGGATGTCATTTCTAGTGGTACAACATTGTCTCCTGTTGATGAGAATCTTTTCGCAATTGATGATGATGACAATAATGAGAAGGAGGAGGATTTTGAAGACGATGAAGGTGGTGAGGAGGAGGAAGGTGCTTCTAGTGATATGGTCGAGGAGGAGGACGACACCAATGATTTAGAGGTCAATGACGAGGAGGAGGAAGATGACAACGAGGAAGAGGATGTGGTTGGTTCGAGTAGGCAAGTGGAAGATGACAACGACGGTGACGATGATTTTTAGTAGGGTATAGTTTTAGTAAGTTATATTATTTTGACATAGTAATTTGCATTACATATTTTGGGCAAATTATTTCAATATTATGATGTCAATTTCTAACTTTCTACTATTATATGTCTGCAGATATGACGTTGGGCAGTAGATTGCGGTATGGTAGTTCGAGTAGCAACAGGGAGCAGCAACAGCAGGAGGATCACCAAGAGGAGAACAAGGAGGAGGTGAACAACGATGAGCAACCTGAACAACCGCAATAGGATCCAGGGCTTCAATATACCGACGAAGGGCGCCTGATTATTAGCCCGGAGAACACATGGTGAGACGTTATATTTCCTTTTTTTTAGACATCATCTTATTTCACTCTTTGGTATAGGTTTCGTACTCGTGCGGTGGTGACTGGTGTCAAGGACAGTTTCATGAATGACTTGACTACTTACTGCACGAGTTGGACAAAATTGCCTCTGTGGCAATGGGAGAAGTGGTTTGCCAACTTCAAGGTACACCAATTTTTGATTTTTATTAATTATCTGTTAATGTTTACAGATTACTAATACAATGACAACAAACGATCTTGCAGTTGAAACACTTTTACAACGAGGGTCTCGAGGTTGCTGTGAGAGACAGATACATGGATGTCTCGAAGGAAAGACACAAAGACATGATGTATAAGTTGGCGAAAGATGAAAAGGCACAGAAATTCCTTAAAGGTTCGATTACTCAATTAGTGTTAGTACTTGAATAGAAAGTTGTATATATCTTCACTAGTTTTGTGTCCCGTGAAATTCACGGGATGTCTAGATCATTGTTCAATTTTATCTCGTTATTATAAATACAGTATCTTGCTTGATATAAAAAAATGGAATTAAGTATTAAATTGATATTCATTGTATGGCATAAGTTGAAATACCTCACATATGTAAAAGATACAACAAAGTTACTATCAATCGTGACGAAAATTTATTATGATACAAAAAAATATTTTAGGTTGATCATCAATACTCTATACCAGCTCGCGAAAACCACTTAACCAATAGAAAAAAATTGAAGTCACCTATTTGTAAATTTCTCAACAGCGATTATTATTTAGAAAAAAAGTTCATTAATACTTAATGTGCAATATTTTTTCACAAATATGTATCTAATACATAAAAATTAAAACTTATTGATGACGAAGAAATGTTGCTAAGAATTTAATTTTAAACCAATTCAAATTTTAGATGATATAAACCCTAGAAAAAATTCTTACTTAGTACTCATATGTCATAGGAGTACATGTCAATAAGCAAAGACTACTTCGTTTTATAGATTCTCAACTCCCCAATCACAATTGAGATCTAATAATATCATTTCCAAAGTCGTATTCTTCCTTAGTACTCGTACGGGGAAATGAAGCAAATTATATACTATGTTCTTAGTATAACTTGGATCGTTTATGCCAAAATGTTGTTCATTCTTGCCTGAGCATCTACTCCGTAAATCATAAAAAAAAAAAAGGGAGGGAAAAAGGGAAGAAAATTATTGAAGAACATACTCTATTGAAAAAACGAAAGAAAAAAGGAGTAACATTTACGGAGTACTTGTTAAATTTTTTGCCAGAAAAAAATATTGTATTCCCTTGGTCTCTATTATTTATTTAGATTTGAATAAAATATTTCTGACAACAAATATAAAAGTAAAACACACGATAGAGAGAAAGACAATAATATACGGAGTATTCACTTAAAAATGCTCAATTATCAAGTTTTTTTATGATTGAAATAAATTTATAGCGCTAATTTTTTAACCGATGTAGAGGAAAAGTTGAAAATTAAAGCGACAGTATATATACTGAGTAGTAGTAGTAGTTAGGGACTTAAGGGGAAGTAAAATAGAGAAGTTTGGGCATGGGAAAACGAAGGGATAGAAATTGGCAATTACTCACACAACATAAAAAATTTGCATTCCAGTCTAGTTATGTTGAAATGATGCCACGTGTCGTTCAAATAACTACTCAACAAACTACTCATCTTGCCTTTTTATATATTTATATAGATAACACATATTGATCTCAAAGTGTATAAATTGTAGGTGACGCCATCCAATAGTTCAGAACAGCCCGCTCCGACCCGAAGTTCCTTAAAAGATTCGTCCAGGCAAAGAAGAACAAGAGGCGGGGAGGGGACCCCGAGGTGGAGGCGGAGTGCACCCACTACGGTGGGTCGCAGTCGATGCACCAGCGGGCTGTGAATGTTAGTATTTCCTTACCTTTGATTTTTATTTTGGATTCTTATTTAATGTTTTCATTATAAATATAAATGAGAAATCTACATGTACTGCCAACAGTTGAAGAAGAAAACCGGAGAATTCCCTCTGCCTGCGCAGCTATTTCTCGCCACGAAGACCAAGGGGGACGACACCACCGGTCGATCGTTCGCTACGCAGATGGACGCCGACATTTGGGTAAGTTTCAAACATAAGGTTTCTTTACTTTTTTTTCTTTACAACTCACCTAATCATGACTTCAATTTCTTTCAGAACTCGTATTTGGAGGCCACTAGAGCGCCCGAGAATGAAGGTGTGGACCCGAGCACGATTTGGTTCAGAGTCGCGGAGGGATACCGCAAGGGAGCGGTGTACGGTACGGGGAACGCTCATTCCCTGTACTGGACACCACCCAATGTTCGGAGGGGCCACTCGACCTCGACGGAGTATGTACCATCCGAAATGACTGAGATGAGATCGGAAATCCGAGAGGAGAGGGCGCTACGGGCGGCTATGGCTGAGAGGCTGAAGGAGCAGGATGAGAGGCTGAAGGAGCAGGATGAGAGGCTGAAGATGCAGGAGTCCGTTAACCTGCAAATTCTGGAAGAGATACGGCGTCATAGGAACATGCAGCAGTATAACTGCAACTCCGGCCCCACTCCCCGATTCCCGGATCCTAGAGACCCCTTCGGTGATGATGGTAGTGGTGCGTCAGCTAGTTTCCCTGTTAGCTGAGTAGATTGAATGAAAACAATTTGTAGTTTCTGAATGCTTGTTGAAAAAACAGTTTGTAACAACACTTTTAATTTAGTGTATTCACGACGTTTGCGTACTTGGTTGCCAATTTTGGAGTGTGAAGCTTGCGTAACGTTTGAAACAACGTTTGGAATGTTTGGAATGATGTTTGGGATGTATTGTGGTAGTTGGTTTGTTTTATTGTGCAAATTTTGGCTAGAAAAATAATAAATATTACCGGCCTATTTCTGGTACGGGAGCGACTGATATCAGTAGCTAAATTTCCTATTTAGCGACTGAAATCAGTCGCTGTAGGACGCCACGTCACACCAGTTAGCGACTGATATCAGTCGCTAACTGACGCTTTTAGCGACTGAAATCAGTCACTAAAGGGACGTCATAGCGACTGATTTCGGTCACTAATTTTAGCGACTGAAATCAGTCGCGCATCTGTTTTAGCGACTGAAATCAGTCGCTATATGCGACTAACTGTAGTGACAGTTGCTTAGCGACTGTTAACAGTCGCGCGTCTCTTTTTAGCGATAGGTGACAGTAGCTAAGCTCAGTCGCTCCAGACTTTAACTCTTGTAGTGAATATCTCAATTTTAAAGCTCATCAGAGACATCTTTCTCACTCACAGATCAAATAACCTGAAGCTCTGATACCAGTTTGTTATAACGGAAGAGAAAGACAAACAAAATAAGAACGTAAAATCAAGAGACAAACAGATTTACGTGTGTGGACATGACGTAAGTCCACCCCGACGCGGCCACGCGCGGGTTTGGGTAATGAATCTCTATATGAGAAGGGTCGAATTGAAATTTAAGTCGAATTAGGAGTCGCCACCGAACTTTGTGGGAGTTCGGGCCCATTCGAGCCCACACTATATCGTTATGGACCATACACAAAGTATAGCCCATTACGATTTCAAAGTTTATTGGGTTCGTCCCTTTGCATTGCGATACCGATACCGTCACTACCGGTTATCGTGTATTGAATAACTCTCGTGCGCCAACGGTTTCGGGCATCCGGAAACCGAGGTTCTGAGTAAGGGGTGAGGGTACGTGTTGGGAAGCCCACTAAGGACACCCAACCCCGCCCGCACTTAGCGGCCTCTACTAAGACATCATTTGACTTTCTAATATGCGCGTTAGTAATCCGGTAAAATGTTATGCAAACAACGTTTTACAAGATTTAAATATCGAATGGGTTGCTACGTCATTTTAATGCATCTAAATTATTGTCGAGGTGATTTAGCATGCGATGGTACATTTATAAACGGTAAAATGCAAATAAATAAAAGCAAGGCAAAATAAATCGGTTACAAGTTACACGGGCGGAAATACAACTCGGCCAAAACGAAAATAACGAATAAAAATCGGAGTAATGATATAATGAAAATAAACGACACTCACAAACGGACCCGTATATAGTAAACATAAACAAGACCGTAAGTTAAAAAAAATGGACAAACTTCGGTTAAGTACACATTATGTTGTGTATTAAGCGAAGGACGGAGATTTTAATACGCGTCCACGTATGGGACCTAAGCGTGGTGCTAGCTCGATCCCGGATCTCGATGCCTTGTCCCGACTTATCATACCAAAAATGATGTCTAGATTAGTCATGCATCGGACACGACTAAGGAGTCGTTGACACATAACTAATCATGGGAGACATTTATCAAAGTCATGAAGGTGAAATAAAATGCATTAGTTTTAAAAAAGATGCAAACACGTGATAGTCTTTACACGCGTCGACCGAAGTCGTAAAAAGACGAGGCTTGAAAGATGTTTGAAGCTCTCGGTTTTGTTGAATGAAGAACTCCACTCGATCGAGTCATGGTATGGACTCGATCGAGTGACCTTCTTACAGGTCTACTGCCTCTTTTTTGGGGTGCTACTCGATCGAGTAGCCTATGACACTCGATCGAGTGCCCCCTGTACGAGCTATTGCTCATTTTCGTAAAGGGCTATACGAAATTAAAAGTGGTTTTAAAATCGACAATTAACCGAGTCGCATATAAATATAACATTACTTATATTCGACTCGGTTTTCGATACTCGTAATGCGCATGTTGGGATTACGAGACCGTTATCGGAGATTTTTGAAAAGGATGATATAAAAACTATTTTGAATCGGACCGGGACGAAATTAATTCCCTCCGCGTTACGTCATCTTTAATAATCCTTACGGATTACGTGATGCTCGGTTTAGCGTCAACGGGTTTTGCACCGACCCTTAAAAATGGAATTAGACACGTTCAACTATGTACTATCACGATCGCGTTATGCCCTTGAGTGCTTAGGGCGGTGCTCCTCGAAAGGGCGCCACCACTATCGCGGCTCGTAAAGGGATTAAACGGACTTTGTGCAATAGTCGTAGTTAAACGGGTTTAACCCGAATATGGTTTATAGATTTATATACATATATATATATATACACGGTGTTCCGGTACGGAAACAATCAAACCTGACTTTGGATTCGGGTCTTAACAAATGTGATGATGCTTGAATGGTCAACGTTCGACTTCCTTTGATCTCCCTTTCTCCTCACTCCGGCGATCGGACTTCCCCGGCGAAGACGGTCTGCCCCTGCACAATGAACGCACAGGGCCCCGGAGGTGTCCGGGGGATCAGAACCCTCTCCGATGCCTAACTCAGTCCGTGAATAGCCTTTAGGAACCTAGCTCGTGAGGAACTAGGTGGCGGTTTTAGAGTGAGAATCTAGAGAGAGGAAATCCAACCCCTCTCAAGTAGGAAATGGGAGAGTATTTATACCTTCCCACAAGAGAGAGAAAGAGAAGTGGAGAGAGGAAGAATGGATGAATGAGGGGGTGACAAGTGGCTTCACCTTATCCACCCATTCTTCTTTACCTTAGGCGAAATGACGGAAAGGCCCCAGGATTCCCCTGCTCTTGCTGGGGGTTGGGACACCCTGAGGGCCAGCAGGCAGGGAGCTTGACTGCCCTGTTCGGCTGGCGGCATGGCCCTGTCGGGCAGGTGCTTGCCTTGGAGTATTTCTGCAATCTTCGTAGGATGGTTATGCTGGGCAGGCTCTCCTTTGTCCCTGGGGCGGATCACCCTGGGGCCTCATGGGCGGGCGATCCGCAGCAGTTTTGTCAACTCTCATTAATTGGCCCTCGCCGGCTGGAGGGAAGCAGGGCTTCCTTTTGGCAGGCGACTTCCTGGATGGGATGGTAAGAGGTTGACTTCTGAACTCCCTCGCATTTAATGCGTTGCTCGTTCCCGAGGCAGGAAACCCAAGCGCATTGGTCATGCCAAAGGGGTTGGAATGTTCTTTTAGTCATGATTGTTTTTTCTTGCAAAGCGGATTTTTGGCGACGTGCAAACTTGATGATTGGTTGTCCCTCTTACAGAGGTGGTTGGAGCGCCATTAATGGCCTGTTTCTTGTTCTTATATAAGCTCTGGTTTTCTTCACCATTTTCACACTTCATTTTCAATTTCTCTGATATCTTCTTCCAAAAAAGAAGAGAACTAATGTCTTGGATCAGGAAAAGAGTTTTCCGCTGTGGAGTCTATGTAGAAATCCGTCATTTCAGAGGACTCCGTCGATTGAAATACGCTAAGAGAGCTCACCAGATCCTCCGCAGAAGTACAAGGAAGCGCTCCCGTTCTCGACGGGTGGCTAGGAGAAAGGCCCTTTCCAGGGTTGGCAGGCGCCTTAGAGGATCTCCTCCTGCTGGTCCCCGCCCTGGGCGATGCACCCAAGCTGGGGGGTGTTATGACAGGGGGTGCTACAGATGCTTCCCCTGGCTGCATCCAGAGCAGTTCGACCCTAGCTGCCCTGAACTGACCTTCTCCCCAGAATCGGGCCCCTCCTCCCCTCTAGTGAGGAGGGTGGGTCGTGATTTCCCTGATGACGCCAGGGCCGTCCCCTTTGGTCATGACTGGGACACAAGCAGTCATGATTATGAGGATAGCGAGGGTCAAGGCTATTCTTCAGGCGGTGGCGAGGATGACTTCCCTACTGATCCCTTCAAGGACTCTGATGATTGGGACTAGGGGTCTGCCCAGGATGACTACAGCCCTGGGGATTATTCCCCAGGTCCTGATGATGATTAGGCCTGCTCCGGATCCGCAGGCTAGTTAACTGAGCCGGAAAATCAGGCTCCTTTTGTACTTTTTATTTTTATGTCCTGAATGTAACTTGCCCATTTTTGGGCTTTTTCCAATCAAAGAAAGATCAGGCGGTTTCTTTATTTGCGCTGCATTTTTTTTTTGAATGAATGAATGAAGGGAGGACATCACAGGGTGATTAATCCTCTGACACCCTTTACCTTTTTGAGGCTTTTCTTGGGAAGAGGTGGGCGGTTGGTTTCTAAAGTGTGACGCGTGGGGCAGTTCCTGGGGAGGCTTTGTTGGAGGGGCGACCCTTCAGTTGTCTGGGTCTATATAAGCCTTTCTATTCCCCCCATTTCCTTCTTTCAAACTTTTTCAAAACTCAAACCCCTCTTCGTACTTCTCCATTCTTTTTCGCTGCCGAAAATTTTCTTAAGACTGAGGAGCTCTTCCCTTCGGATTTTCAAGCGGCGGTCATCGTTCTAGGTTAGAATCTTACCCTAAATCCTTGTCTTTTTCATTTCCTCATATTTTTCCCCTCTTAAATCAATATGCCTAGTCATCGTGCTCGTATTCTCACATTCATTGATCCGTCGATTGAGAGGACGGAGGGTAGGGCTGACCTGGCCTCCTCCTCTGGGGTTAGGTCAACTGAGGAAGATTACTTTGAGGGGGGAGAGGATGCCAACTCCCCTGACCCTCCTCCCTTTGATGTCGTTGATCCTGACGGTGAGACAATGGAGATAGATCCCTCCAGAATTGCCGGTCCCCTTATCCCCAGGAAGGAGGGGAGAACATATTACTTAGACAAAGCTAAGTACCAGATCCCTTTGAGAACCTACCCAGAGGCTAAGAATCGAGACTTAATTTTAGTAAAAAACACTGCTGGGGCTATTGAAAAGTTTTACAACTTCGGGGAGGGGTACACGATTATAGTCCCAGGGGAGAAAGATACAGTATGTTGCCCCCCTGACGGCTGCATAGCCGTCTACCATAAATTCCTAGAGTTTGGCCTGCGATTCCCCCTGCACCCCTTCCTGGAGGAGACCTTCAGGAGGATGAACGTGGCTATAGCCCAGTTGACTGCTACGGCGATTAGGTCGTTAATAGCCTATACATGGACCTGCCTCTTTCATGGTGAGGGGCCCTCAATCAACACCCTACGTTACATGGTTGGGCTACAGATGGTGTCCTCATCAGGGGGAGATGGTTCCCATGGGTACTGGTCCCTTCAAAGGCAGAAGGGATATACTCCAGTTTGGCCGGCTTTAAACAGTCTGAAGGACTGGAAGAATAACTTTTTGTACGTACACAGTGCTTTAGGGTAGCAGATTCCTAGGCATTTTAGGAATCATGTCCACACCCGCCTGGAAACTCGTGAGGAGTACCATCCAGGCGTTGGGGGGAAAGCCTTGGAAGTAAAACTGAACAGGCAGGACGAGGAACTAGTCAAGAAATTCGTGGCTGTTGTTGACAAGTCCGGCGTTTATGGCCCCGGCTTCTGGCTCCCTCACGCGGAGCTCATAGCCACAGATAATTATTTGGGCCGAGTGGGCCTGATCCCTGGCCTTGGAGAAGGTAGTTCAGGGATTTTCACCGGCATTATTTTCCTGAGGCTCTATCTTTCTATGTTTTTCTAACTGATTATTCTTTCGCCCTGCAGATCCCGCTTCTCGTCTTTGGTCAAGGAAGGAGATAAGGAGACTTGGCTTGGACAAAGACTTCATTATTGTTTCAAAGCGTCCCTCCCTCCCTTCAAACTACAAGAAAGGCGAGAAGAATCTGATGAAGTACGTGAAGAGTCTTTCTGCTAGTCGAAGACTTTCTCTCCCTCCAAGACTACCGCCTGCAAAGCTGACGGCTCCTCTCTCTGATGTCCAGGGTGCAGAGGCGGAGGTTACCTCAGAAGCCACCCTCTCTCCTGCCGGCAAGCAGGGTGATTCCCCTGCAGGGATTCACACTCCCCAGGGATCACGCCCTGTCAATTCCGAAGGAACTGGGGAGAGTGTTCCCCTGGAATGCAGGAGGAAGAGGGATAGAGATCCTTCAGGGGCTACACATGTGGTTGATCTGGAGGCTGATGTTGAGACCCCCGAGCCCAAGCGCCCTGCCCGTGACATTCCAGGCACCCTCTTCTCAGAGGAGAATACGGAATTTCACTACACTGCAGGCGATAGTCTTGACGTGTCTGCCCTGCTCTCAGACTCTGGTGCTGTTCTGGCGGATCGCCTCACCAAGTCTGTAACCTCTACCTCCAACCAGGTGATCCAGTACATCCAGCGTACCTCCAGGGTGCTTCAGGCTTCTACTAAGCTGGCGGCTCTTAGTCGTTTGAGTGATGAAGAGCTGGTTGTTACTCCTGGGGCCCCTCCTCCTGACCGCCTGGCCATGGTTGAAAGGGACGTCGCCCTGATCACCAATCTGAAGGACAAGCTGGTGAAGCAGGAAGGCGAGCTGGAAGAGGCAAAGGGTCAGGCGACTCAGTGAAAGCTTCAGGGGGAAAAGGTTGTAAGGGAGGTGTCCAAGCTGGAGGCGGATCTGAAGGAGAGCAGGCTGGCGATGGAGCAGGTTAAAAAGTCCTTGGCTGAGATGGAGCACACAAAAAGAAGGGTGGTTGACTTGGAGGAGCGTCTGTCCAAGGCTGACTCTGACCTTAAGCAGGCCCAGGATGATCTGAAGATGAAGGGCGAGGAATGGCAAAAAGAGAAGGATGCCATTTTGCAGAAGGCTGAAGTTGCGGTGGACACGAGCTTTCAGGACGGAGCCAATTCTTTCCTGGAGCTTGTCATGGAGGTAATTAGGGAGATGTTCCCTGATTTTAACGAGGATGCCTTCCGAACTCTCTACTCCGTTAAAAATGAAGCCCGGGCAAACAAGCCACCTGAGGAGGTTGCTTGTCCAAGCCAGGATGCTCCCAACACTTAACGTGCAGGGCAGTCGTCCTCAGAGGGCTCCTGTCCCTATCCTACTGCGCTTTTGCTCCCTTGATGATAATTTTAACTTTTCTCTGCGCGCCGAGCCCTGACGTGGTCGGCTGCCTTGATGTAATATTTTAGTCTCCTTGTTCTTGGATTCTTTAGTGCTCTTTTGTTAAAAACACTTTTATCTGCAATAAATATCTTTTCTTTATTTTCTGTTTGCTTTTCCTTTTCTAAGATATGGCCTGACCCTGGCTTCTGCTCGAAGTCCAGGGGGCTTGCCCCCTGCCTGCCCAGAGGCAGGGAGGGGGGTTTTTGTGTTTTTTATACAAGGTTGAGGGGATTGCTCCCAGTCCTTGTTCGTTTTGGCGTGCAAAGCCTGGCCTGACCCTGACTTCTGTTCGAAGTCCAGGGGGCCTGCCCCCTGCCTGCCCAGAGGTAGGGAGGGGGGTTTTTGCGTTTTTTATACAAGGTTGGGAGGATTGGCCCCAGTCCTTGTTCGTTTTGGCGTGCGAAGCCTGGCCTGACCCTGGCTTCTGTTCGAAGTCCTGGGGGCCTGCCCCCTGCCTGCCCAGAGGCACGGAGGGGGGGGTTTTGCGTTTTTTATACAAGGTTGGGGGGATTGCCCTCAGTCCTTGTTCGTTTTGGCGTGCGAAGCCTGGCCTGGCCCTGGCTTTTGTTCAAAGTCCAAGGGGCCTACCTTCTGCCTGCCCAGAGGCAGGGATGGGGGTTTTTGCGTTTTTTATACAAGGTTGGGGGATTGCCCCCAGTCCTTGTTCGTTTTGGCGTGCGAAGCCTAGCCTGGCCCTGGCTTTTGTTCAAAGTCCAGGGGGCCTACCCCCTGCCTGCCCAGAGGCAGGGAGGGGGGTTTTGCGTTTTTTATACAAGGTTGGGAGGTTGCCCCCAGTCCTTGTTTGTTTGGCGCGTGGGGCCCGGCCTGACCCTGGCTTCTGGTCGAAGTCCATGGGGGCTTGCCCCCTGCCTGCCCAGAGGTAGGCAGGGGGACTTTAAAATTTGTTGGGGTTCTATTTTCCTTGGTTTCAGCAACAGGGGGGCCTCCCCCTATTGCCCCCTGCTCGTTTGTGTGTAAAAAACTGCTAATTTTGAACAGACAACGAGTATGAATTGCAGACTTTCATTTCTTCGGGAACTGTTATAGTCATTTGTGGTCGGAGTCCTTGACATTCTATTTTGACCGTCCTCCACCAGTTTTATTTAAAAGGAAAAAGCTACTTAGCTTCCTAGTATTAGACGTAGTATTTCTTCAAAGTGTCCGCATTCCACTGGGCAGCTAATTCTTGGCCTTCAAGATTGGCGATTTTGTAGGTGCCTGGCCCCTTAATCTGGGTTACCTCGTATGGGCCCTCCCAGTTGGCGCTCAGCTTTCCATGTTCACGTGACTTTCACACCGCCTGCGTTTTCCTTAAGACCAAATCTCCCACCTGGAAGCTTCTCTCATTTACCCGCCTGTTGTACGCCCTCCTCATTCTTTTCTGATAGGCGGCTATGTTAATGCTGGCTTCCTCCCTGACTTCGTGGACTAAGTCCAGGGCTTCAGCCATTGATGCTTCGTTATCCGCCCTGTTATATTGTTGGGACCTCAGGGTTGGTATTCGGGCTTCTATGGGTAGCAGGGCCTCTGCTCCATAGACCAGGCCAAAGGGAGTCTGCCCTGTAGACTCTTTACGGGTGGTTCTGATTGACCACAGGATGCTTGGCAATTCATCTGCCCATCTGCCCTTGAGGTTGTCTACCATTTTCTTTAACCCATTCAGGATTTGCTTGTTGGCAGCCTCAACCTGCCCATTAGTTTATGGGTGGCAAACGACGGAATAGGCGACTGCTATTCCGTGGCCTTCCAGCCAGATTCTCAAGGGGTCATTGTCAAACTACCTTCCATGATCAAACACCAGCATCTTTGGCAGGCCAAACCTGGTTATGATGTTCCTCCAGATGACCTTCCTGACTGCAGGCTCAGTGATGTTAGGGACTGCTTCAGCTTTAATCCATTTTGTAAAGTAGTCAATCCTTACTATCAAAAACTTCCGACCTCCCGTGGCTGCAGTGAAGGGGCCCAGTATGTCCATTCCCCATTGAGCGAAAGGAATGGGGGACAGGATTGGCCTGAGCTCCTGGGCTGGGGCATGAATTAACGGGGCAAAGAGTTGGCACTTCCTCATTTTCGAGTTAGATCATTCGCATCTGCCAGCAGGGTTGGCCAGTAGTACCCTGCTCTCAGGGCTTTGTGGGCCAGAGACTTCCCTCCTACATGATGACCGCAGATTCCAGAATGAATGTCATCTAGGACCTCCTCAACCTGCCTTGCCCCCAGAAACCTGAGTAAGGGTGAGGAAAATGACTTTTTGTACAGGTCATCTCCTATCAGCATAAACCATGCGGCCCTTGCTAGCGTCTTTCTTTTTTTAGCAGAGTCAGATGGCAGAATCCCATGCCTTTTGAATTGGATGATCGGAGTCATCCAATATTCAGGGTCAGTTTCTTCAATGACATTAACTGGCTGGCAGGGGGTGGTAGATTTTTCTTGGACTACGTCCACCCAGACCGATCTCCGTATGTCCTGCAAGGCTGGAGCTGGCTAGTTTTGACAGGGCATCCGCCCGGTTATTCTGGGACTGGGGGATCTGCCTGATTTCGTAGGACTTGAGCCCTGACAGCTCTTGCTTTACCTTATCCAAGTACGCGGCCATTGCCTGGTCTCTTGCTTCATATTCTCCATTGATTTGGTTGGCGATGAGCTGGGAGTCTGTTGCTAAAACAACCTGCTCTGCCCCTGCGGCTTTGGCTAAATTTATGCCTGCGAGGACGGCTTTGTACTCGGCCTCATTGTTGGATGCAGGGAAGGTGAACCTGAGAGCGTGCTCAAAGTCCACTCCTTCAGGGCTGGTCAATACGACCCCGGCCCCTGCTCCGTTGGCTGTGGAGGATCCATCTGTATATACTATCCATTCGCCGACAGGGGGATCGTCTTTCTCCGAATGAGAGCATTCGGCCAGAAAATCCGCCAAGGTTTGTGCCTTGATGGCTGCCCTGGGTTGATAGGATATTCCCAGCCCGCTTAGTTCAATGGCCCATTTTAGCAGCCTTCCTGACTTCTCGAATTTTTCCAGGACCTTTTCCAATGGTTGGTCAGTCAGCACTACGACAGGGTGTGCCTCGAAGTATGGTCTGAGCTTTCGGGCTACGATGACGACTGCGTAGGCTGCTTTTTCCACCATCGGGTAATTTTTCTCTGCTGCCCCCAGGGCATGACTTATGAAATATATAAGCTACTGAGAGCCTGCTTCTTCTCTGAGGATAACTGCGCTTATGGTTGAGTTTGTCACAGCGATGTAGAGGAAGAGCTTCTCCCCTGCCACTGGCCTTGCCAGAGTGGGGAGTTTCTTTAAGTGTTCTTTGAGCTGCTTGAAAGCCTCTCTCTGCTCCTCCTCCCATTTGAACTGTTTATTTCCTTTTAGCACCTAGAAGAATGGGGTTGCTTTGTCTGCCGACCTGGCGATGAAGTGTGCCAGGGCAGCCATCCTGCCAGTCAGGCGTTGGATGTCTCTTATGGTTTTTAGTTCTGGAAGGTCCAAGACTGCCTGAACCTTTTCAGGGTTGGCATCTATCCCCCTTTCGCTGACCAAAAAACTCAGGAACTTTCCTGATCGAACTCCAAATGTACACTTTTTGGGGTTGAGTTTCATTTTCTAGGCTCGCAGGGAGGAGAAGGTCTCCTGCAAATCCATCCGGTGCTCCTTGTCCCCTTTGCTTTTCACGATGGCGTCATCGATGTAAGCCTCCAGGTTCCTTCCCTTCTGATTTTCGAAGACCTTGTCAACTAGCCTTTGGTAAGTGGCGCCTGCGTTTTTAAGTCCAAATGGCATCATCTTGTACATGTAAGTGCCATAGCTAGTGATGAAGGCGCACTTCACCCAGTCAAGCTGCCAAAGATGCACTTGATGGTACCCCGAAAAGGCGTCCAGAAAACTCAGCATGGAGTACCCACTAGTGGCGTCTACCAGCTGGTCTATCCTTGGAAGGGGGTAACAGTCTTTCGGGCAAGCTTTGTGGAGGTTTGTGAAGTCCACGCACATCCTCCATGCCCCTGAGGACTTTTTCACCACTACATTTGCTAGCCATTCAGGGTAGTCGCAAACTTCTATGAAATCTGCCTTCGGTAGTTTTTCTACTTCCTCTTTTATGGCCAGGTCCTTTTCTGCAGACATGTTTCTCTTTTTCTGCTTCACAGGGCGAGCTTCCGGGTTTACGTTCAGCCTGTGAACGATATAAGCCGGGTCGACCCCCGGCATTTCATCTGCCGAGTAGGCGAACACATCCCTGTTACTCTTTAGAACTTTGATCAGCTCTGCCTGGTAAGACTCTTCCAGGTCAGTCCCTATGAGGACTTGTCTTCCTGGCTCTAGGTCCACCAGCATGCTTTCCCCCCCAGGTTCAAGGTGGTCAGCTGCCTACTGGCCAGCTGGAATCTCACCCTCCCTGCTGGGGGAACCGTCAGCTTTTCGTTTTCCTTTTCTTTCGGTTTCATGGGTTTGCAGGGCCACAGAATAGCATTGTCTGGCTGATTCTTGGTCTCCATGAATTTTTCCCTCCATACCAAAGTCTGTCACATAGGCTACAGTCAGGGCCCTTATTGATATGGCGGCTTCAATTTCATCCAGGGTGGCTCTGCCTATCAGGGCATTGTATGCAGATATCGCGTATACTACAACGAATGAAGCCCTGACATTTCTGGCGGAGGCTCCTTCCCCAAATGTTACTGGCAAGTCAATGATACCCATGGGGAGTACACCTGCCCCGCTAAACCCATACAGGGGCTGGCTTTAGGTGTCTTTTTTCCAGGTTCATTTTTTCAAATGCGTCCTTATATAGCAGATTTCTATAAGCTCCTGTATCCACCATGCATCTTTTCACGATGTGGTTGCTGATTTCCAGGGACAGTACCAGAGGGTCACTGTGGGGGTATATCACCCGCCCTGCATCCTCAGGGGTGATGCTCAGGGTCATGCCCTTGGGACTCCCTGCCCTTTCAGTGTAGCAGATTTGATTTTGTAACTCGCGGATGTGCCTTTTATGGCCTCTCCTGCTTGTCTGGCCCTCTGCGACCCCTGATATCACATGTATTATCATGCGGTTCTGCACCGAGCTTTCAGGTTTGTCTGCTGCATCTTTCTGGCTTTTATTTCTTGCCGCGTAACTGCTCAGCCAGCCATTCCTGATAAGCTTTTCAATTTCGTCTTTCAGGTGGCGGCATTCCTCGGTGGTATGCCCCACACAATCGTGAAACGTGCAAAATTTCTTTGGGTCACCTTTTGGGCTGCGAGGCTTACTAGGGCGATTCCACTTAGCTGTTTCTTTCTCCAGTTCGAAAATCTCTGCCCTGGACTTATTGAGGGTTTTGTAGCTATCGAACCTGGGCTGGTAGGCCGTGCGTTCTTTTCTTGGGGTATCTCCCCCCTCATCTTTCTGCCTGTTTGGCTCATTCCTGCCACGTCCACCCTGCGGTCCCCCCTGCGGCCTGGTTGGTCCCGCGGGGGTGTTCGGCAGGCTGTGGAACTCCTCCTGCAGTATGAAGCCTTCAGCAATCTTTCTGGCCTTAGCCAGGGTCTCAGGCTGAGCTCTGATCATCTGGTTCTTCATCTCCCCTGGGAGCAGCGAGATGGTCAGAGCGTATGCCGCAGTCGAGTCATCAATCTCTTTGACTTGTTGGTAGGACAGGTCGAATATCTTCAGGTACTCCCTGACACTTTCGCCCTTTTTCTGCTTTAGGTCATCAGGTCGAATCGGGTGAGCCGACGCCTCTTATTCCCTGTGTACTGGTCCAAGAAAGCTTCAGCTAGCTCTATAAAAAAGCTAATTGAGCCCTGACGAAGATCCCTGAACCATCCCTGCGCCAGTCCAACAAGGGTAGTTGGGAAGACGTTGCACCAGACTGCATCGTCCACATCATACATGCCCATGTGACTTTCATATGCTGCCAGATGATCCTCTGGATCTGAGGTCCCGTCAAATTTGACGGATGGCATTTTGATCTTTGGGATGGGATACTCTTGCACGTCAGGGTGGAGAGGAGTTTTTGTGGGCCTGCCTACCACTCGTGACCTGCTTCCTCCAGAGTGGTAACCGTGGTCATCCCATTTTCCAGGGGTCGGTTTCCTTGCACTGGGGGAGCGGTGCCTTGGTGGCAGCCTGCTCATAGCTTTGTCCTCCCTACCAGGGGAGGGGTGTCTGGATCTCTTTCTCTGGGGCTGATCAAGGTTGTCGTCCTGGCGATGCCTTGACTCAAGTGGTCGTCCCCGGTTAAGCCTGGATTGCAGGCTCTGGAACAGCCCTGGAGCTGGCTGTTCCTCTGCCGTTGGCGTCAACCTAGAGAAGACTCCGCCCTGTTTCTCTCCCAGACGCTTAGATGCAGGCTCCTTGTGCCTCATTCGATCTTGGAGACCTTGAGACAGACCCCTCTTCTCCCTCGCAGCTGTGGACTCTGTAGTGTGTATAGAAAACGCTTGTTGCTGAGCTGGCAGCTCTTGGTTGCTGGCAATGCGTTTCTGGGCTTGTTGGTATCCCTGAGCAACCCTTACTGCTTTCCGTTGAATGTTCCTGGCAGCGGTTCGCTTCGTACCCCTGGCACCTTCTCCACTTTCAAAGTGAAGCTGCCTAGGAGTAGTTGCGATCCTGCCAACCAAGTCTTCTGGAGTGAATTCTTGATTAAGCATTGCTGAAAAGAAGGCTGCAGTTTGTAGAACATGGGCAGGGGTGAGGTTTAAATTAGGCCTCTGATGGCCAGCCTGTCCAGCTGTAACTGCAGCTCCTCCATCAGGCGCCCCATGAAGGCTGGTGCGCCCTACCCCTGGGATTGTTGCAGCAGGCGTTCTCCCAGGCGCAGGCATTTCATATGGGGGGATCACCGGTGGTACCGTCGGACCCGCCCCAGAGCTAGCCTCTATGATTTCAGGCATTTTGTTGTGATTGATTGTGGTTGATTTTTTGTGGGTGATTCGTGGGTACAACCAGAAACTTTCCCACAGACGGCGCCAAATTGTTCCGGTACGGAAACAATCAAACCCGACTATGGATTCGGGTCTTAACAAATGTGATGATGCTTGAATGGTTAACGTTCGACTTCCTTTGATCTCCCTTTCTCCTCACTCCGGCGATCGGACTTCCCCGGCGAAGACGGTCCGCCCCTGCACAGTGAACGCACATGGCCCCGGAGGTGTCCGGGGGAACCCTCTCCGATGCCCCGTGAATAGCCTTTAGGAACCTAGCTCGTGAGGAACTAGGTGGCTGTTTTAGAGTGAGAATCTGTAGAGAGGAAATCCAACCCCTCTCAAGTGAGAAATGGGAGAGTATTTATACCTTCCCACAAGAGAGAGAAAGAGAAGTGGAGAGAGGAAGAATAGATGGATGAGGGGGTGACAAGTGGCTTCACCTTATCCACCCATTATCCTTTACCTTAGGCGAAATGACGGAAGGGCCCCTGGATTCCCCTGCTCTTGCTGGGGGTTGGGACCCCTGAGGGCCAGCAAGCAGGGGGCTTGACTGCCCTGTTCGGCTGGCGGCATGGCCCTGCCGGGCAGGTGCGTGCCTTGGAGTATTTCAGCAATCTTTGTAGGATGGTTATGTTGGGCAGGCTCTCTTTTGTTCTTGGGGCGGATCACCCTGGGCCTCATGGGCGGGCGACCCACAGCAGTTTTGTCAACTCCCATCACACGGTATTAATGTTAATATGACAAAAATAAATAATAAATAAAGTTAGCGGTTAGATGCGATAAAGAAAATGTTAGATGTTAGTACTAATAATAGTGTCGTTACTATCGACTAATTATGATATATAGGTACATAAACATAAATAAAAAAATGAAGAAAATGAGAAAGAGAAAGGAGATGTCGGTGTTGAATGTCACACCCTCAACCTACACGCTCTTGCTTCTCGGAATACGGTTCGTCAAATGGCGGCAAAGGCGCGGGAACGTCGAGATAAGTAGGAAGAGTTGATGGTGTGTATGTATGGGAGTTTTGTAGAGACAGATTTAACGAGTTTTTGCTCTCGAAATGTGTATAAGTGTGATGGTGCTTAAGGGTTGAATTATGACTGAAATGAGAGGGTTTTTCAAGTGAAAGTTGGCTGAAAAGTTGATGAAAAGTTGTGAAGTGTTGTGGGTTGATGGGGTAATTTATAGAAGAAACCCCACGACCTAAGGTCACTCGATCGAGTGGCCCTAGTGCACTCGATCGAGTGCCCTAAAAAAATGGGTCTGTTCGGTTTTTGTGGCTCCACTCGATCGAGTGAGGCCAATCCACTCGATCGAGTGGATCACGCGGGTGAGCTTTTTTAGGAAGGAGTTGATTTTTGATTTTTGAAAATGGGTGATTGGCGCAAGTTTCTAGAAGCGCACCTGGTTGACTTTATGTGACGGATTCGTCTTTGACCGGGTTTTGACCCGGTCGCTAAAAGACGGTTTTTATTTTCGGTGTCGGTTTTGACCCAAATTAGTCTCATTTTATTGGAAACGGCCCACTGGGCCTGAATTTGAGGTCAGTTTTGTGAGATTTTGTACCCCGCTAAAAGCCCATGCCGGACATTACTGATTCCGAGCCTATATTCGAGCGCGTTAGAGCATGTTTGCGTCCGATCATCATCGAGTGTTTTGTTGGAGACTGCTATAGACACTAGCAGCCAAATGCGGGTGTCTACAGAGCCCCCACTCTGACTAAGGCTTGGACAAGGCGAAAGTCAGAGTAGCTACCAGGCCAATCGAGGATTAAGACCTGGCAGACTTCCGGTCGGGTCGTTTATAGTCCATTAGACTTGCGTGCAAGGGCTCGCCAGCCATAAGACAGAAGTCATACCTGAGTTCTTGCTAACAGGGATAGCTCCGTGGGGAGTTGGACTTGTCGCATAAGTCCCGGGTGTGCCTATATGTAGGCCCATCCCGTACTAAATTGGGGAAATGTCGTCTTTAGACTTTCCGCTGGGGAGATATGTGAATTGTGCGGGCTTGCCTTGGAAGCCTCGAGTTGTACCTGTATCAGTTACATAAAGTTTTGCATGCAACATTTAGGCAAAACACGACTCGCGCTGGGGAATAAAAATTTTGGATTGTTGAAAAATTTCGGAATTTTTTTTTTAGAATGTTTTTTCTTAGAATTTTGAAAATTGACAAGACTGCTCGGGATGACTTAATTCCTATGTCCGTAGGAGGAGACAAGGGTCGGGCCTGTATGTTCTAGGCCCGCTTGGGCCAAGGAGGCACAGCAGCAGGGGAGCTACCAGGGTTTTGATGTTATAAATACATCATCCTGGCTCCCTTCTGTTCTACAATTCTCAAATCTTCTTCCCCTCAAGAAAAAATTGTCTTTTTCAAGAAACTTAATTATGGGCATTGAGCGCCTGACTGGCATGTTGCAAGATTGGTCCCACCGCTTTAGGGACGCGAATAAGGGGTAGCTCTAAAGCAATCGAGCATATTTTAACTGTTCTCGTTTCGCCAGATGCACGTGGATCGTCACTTTCTCGACGCTTGTCTGTCCTACTGGGCCGATACCTACCACGTTTTTGCCTTTTCTCGGGGCGAAATCTGTCCTCTCCCTGAGGAGATTGCTGCCATAGGAGGGTGGAACCCACTGCTCCGTCCCGCTGTCCGCTTCTCGGTTCGAGACCCCAGGAGGAAATTACGGGAGTTTTTAGGGCTCTCCCATGCTGAAGTATCCCGCATGATTAAGGGGGATACTATTTCTTTGCTTGCCTTGGCTGAGAAATTCATGAACCCGTACGATATCCGGGTTTTGCCCATTCACAGTCGCAGGGCATTCGCTTTCTGCATGCTTCATGTGTATGCTTTTAAAGGCTATCTGGACTTGCTGTCATGTATGGGCTGCGTTCGTCTTCTTGTCATTGCTGACCTGATGGAGATGGAATACAGTCCTGTGTGGCTGATCACGGGGGAGATCATCCAGGGCTTGGACAACCGCAAAAGGGACGAGTCAGCCCGTTTGACTGGGAGCACACGTCTGCTACAGGTATATCGTTTTTCTCTTCTTCTTCTTTTTATTTTGCGCGATATCCCTCTACAAGGGGGCACTCGATCGAGTGCCTTCGTAAAAAGGCCCACTGTTCTGTTTCAGGGGTGGCACTCGATCGAGTGATCCCCAAGCACTCGACCGAGTGCCCCTGGGCAGACGTCTAAATTGTCCCAGAATCTCATGAGTTTTGTGTCCTTTTCAACTCTGGCTATTTGAGAGGTTATCGATTATCGAGCCTCCTCCCGACCCGAGTCAATATTGGTTCAACCAAGTGATGACGAGGAGGCGGGCTATCGATTCATCCTGTCTTATCGTTCAGAAGTACTTTGAAGAAGAATTATCATTCCATCGCGGTCCATTGATTCGATGGGTGGTTCCATGGTGGCCCGTTTATGCCTGGACGGGTTTGGCGCCCAGAGATAAGGCACGCTATCAGGTGATTTTGTCCCTCAGCCAGACAGTTCACCTCTATCTCGACCGCATACTCAGGCAGTATGGGTGGTCCCAGCGTATCCCGGAGAACGAGGCAGTTGTGAGTGAACCTACCCAGCTGACCGACATTATGTGCGACACTTGGATACAAAGGTGGTATACCCGAGTTACTTGGTCTGTTCCCAAGTCTCTTCACTCAACCTGGGTGTCTAACTCTTATGAGAAGTGGACCAAAGCGGAGACTGTCGAAGCTCGTGTTGCCTTGAAGGTCGATGAAGCCTTCGACCTGCTTCGGCGAGAGCAGGTTAAAGATAACAGGGGTTTTTTTTATGAAGGTGAGACTCCGGCCACCTTGGTCCGTCTAATGTCGGGTCAGAGAGGAAGAGCTAGGACTCGAACTGGGGGGGGTCCAGTGCTAGAGGTGCTCGGGGGGAAGTGAGCCCCCAGACAGACTTGGAGAGGAGACTAGGGCCTAGACTATCAGTCCAGGACCGACTTGGTCCTAGGGATAGGCTGCCGGGAAACGTACGGGCTCGACTTGAGCCTGTAACAATAGCTGAAGACCCGCTGTCAAAGAAGCGGACCCGAGCTAAAGAGGTCCCCCTTGTCATTCGGGAAAGCTCGCCCCCGCCTCGACGTCCCCGGGCTCCTCGCGACCCGAAAGACAAAGGCAAGGGCAAGATGCCCTAGATAATTGTCCCCTTTCATTTATTATTATTTGGATATTACTACTATTTTTGTTGTGCTTCTTTTTTTTAATTTGGAAATACCGAGTTTATCGGGTTTTTTTTTTTAATAATAAAAGCATTTTATTAGTGAAACCGTTCCTGTCTTTTTCGCCATTGCGGTGGTTGTGCCCTTTTGAGGGGTTGCCTACGTATCCACAGTTAGTGGAATCAAACCAAACGTAGTTCGGGCGTAGATTTTTGTGATTTCGAAATACATCAAGACTATTAGTTCAAGATGTGCGACAGTAGGATAAAAAATCCTAACTTATTGACTTGCTTATAAATTTCAAAAAGAATGATTTTAATAAATTTGCAAATGACATTGAGATAAGGTTTAGAGGTAGTAGCGCTTCAGCTGGTCCAAGTTGGTCGGGTTGACAAATTCATTCCCGTCCAGGTCTGTCAGCATCACTACTCCTCCTGATAGAACCTTCTTTACCAGGTATGGCCCAGCCCAATTGGGTTTGAATTTTCCTCTCGGGTCGATCGGTAGTAATGCACGGACTGATTTGAGAACCAAATCCCCTTCTTTGATATTCCTGGGCCTAACTCTTTTGTTAAAAGCCCGATGGATCCTCTTTTGATATATCTGGATGTTATTGAGGGCCCGAGACCGCCGTTCGTCCAGAAGAACTGATGAGTCATATCGAGCTTGAACCCAATCCGCTTCGGGCACTTGGCTTTCTAACAGAATTCTGAGAGACGGTACTTCCAATTCGACTGGCTGGACTGCTTCCATTCCGTATGTCAGATAATATGGAGTTGCCCCGGTTGCAGTACGAATCGATGTCCGGTACCCCCATAGGGCAAAGGGTATTTTGTCGGGCCAGTCCCGATAATTATCAGCCATCTTTTTAAGTATGGTGACAATTGTTTTATTCGCAGCCTCTACCTCTCCATTTGTTTGGGGACGGTAAGACGAAGATGTATGCCTTTTGATTTTATATTTTGCTAGCAAAGTAGCGGTTTCGGCTTGGAAATGGGTCCCGTGGTCACTAATGAACTCGTGCGGGATCCCGTACCGGCATATAATCTTATTTTGGATAAATTTGGCAACATGCTTGGCATTCAAGATCCAGTACGACTCGGCTTCGACCCATTTGGTAAAATAGTCGATAGCTACCATAATGAAACAGTGACCTCCCGTCCCGGAAGGGTTCACCTTTCCAATTATATCAATACCCCACGTCGAAAATGGCCATGGTGATGTCATGGTGTATAGTAGGGATGATGGCATATGTTGGACGTTGGCAAAAATTTGACAATTATGGCAGTGCTTGACATATAACTGACAGTCAGTTTCCATACTGTTCCAGTAGTATCTGAGCCTCATGATTTTTCGGGCTAGCATATGGGCGTTCATATGCGGACCGTTTTCACCGTCACGTACCTCGGCCATCACCTTTTCGGCCTACGTTTTGTTGATACATAGGAGTAAAGCCCCCTGTGCCGTCTTTTTGTATAACTGACCATCGTCCGTACGAACGAATTGGGTGGCCAATCTTCGCAGGGCCTTCTTGGCCCAGTTTTCAGTTCCTGGGGGATATTCTCCCGTAGTCAAATAGGTTAGAACAACCTGGTACCAAGGTTCCAGATCGGTTATTTTGATATCTTGAATGGCGTTGATATATGCCGGCTCAGACCGTCTTTCGACACAGATTGGCATACTGGCCAGATGCTCCGGGATGTTTAGTAAAGATGCTAGTTTGGAGAGTGCATCCGCGAACTGATTTTCTTCCCGTGGTAGATAGATATATTCTACCTTCTGGAATTGCTTCTCTAGAACCCTTACTCGCGCTTGGTAAGCCACGAGATTGGCATTCCGAGTTTTCCATTTTTGAAGGGCTTGATTGATAACTAAAGATGAGTCCCCGTGAACCCGGATATTTGTAACTCCTAAATCAGCGGCCGCTTGCAACCCGTGGATGCATGCTTCATACTCGGCCGCGTTATTAGTCACGCCAAAATCCAGTTTGATGGATAATGGGGTATCCTCCCCTTTTGGTGATATTAGGAGAATACCGACCCCGAACCCTCGAAAATTGGACGCCCCGTCGAAATATAGATCCCACGTTTCGGTGTCAGTATGGAATATATCTTCGTCTGGGAAGGACCAAGTATCGATGTGCCCTTCTTCGGTTATGGGGCTATCGGCAAGAAATTCGGCTACCACCCGGCCTTTGATAGCTTTTAGTGGAACGAACTTAAGGTGGAATTCTGCTAACATTAAAGTCCATCTAGAAATTCTTCCGTTGAGAACGGGCTTTTCGAAGAGGTATTTGATTGGATCCATTTTGGACAGTACCTAAACCTCGTAGCTGAGCATATAATGTCGGAGCTTCTTAGTGGCCCAAACAAGAGCTAAGCATGTCTTTTCGAGCATCGTGTATTTACATTCGTATTCTAGGAACTTCTTACTGATGTAGTAAATAGCTCGTTCTTCAGAATCGACTGTCTGGGCCGGCATAGCCCCCATGGTCGTCTCGATCGTCGTCAGGTATAACGACAGAGGCAAACCGGGTTGAGGTGGCATTAAGACTGGCGGGGCGGACAGGATATCTTTAATCTTGTCGAAAGCAGCTTGGCACTTGTCATCCCATAGTACCCGTTCCCCCACTTTCAGCTTCTTGAAAATTGGTTCACACACCATGGTCAGTTTGGAAATGAACCGGCTGATATACTGGACCTTTCCGAGAAATCCCCTTATTTCTTTTACGGTTTTAGGAGGTTGCATCTCGGTAATGGCTTTGATTTTAGCTAGGTCGACCTCGATACCACGTTGGCTAACGATATGACCCAGTAATTTGCCTGATGTTACCCCGAAACTGCACTTTTGGGGGTTTAACCACATGTTGTATTTGCGCAGTCGGGTGAAGAATTTTCTTAGGGCGGTAATGTGACTGTCCCGTTCTTTGGATTTGACGATCATATCGTCCACATAAACTTCTACTTCTTTATGCATCATGTCGTGCAATAAGGTCGTGGCTGTTCGTTGATAGATGGCCCCGACGTTAATGAGACCGAATGGCATGACGGTATAACAGTAGGTACCCCAAGGTGTAGTGAAGGTGGTCTTACTCATGTCTTCTTCTGCCATTTTGATTTGATTGTACCCGGCATACCCGTCCATGAATGATAGAAGGGCATGATCAGCCGTGTTGTCCACCAGTATATCGATATGTAGCAGTGGGAAGTCATCTTTTGGGCTGGCCTTATTAAGGTCCCGGAAATCTACACATACCCGCACCTTGCCGTCCTTCTTGGGTACCGGCACGATGTTTGCGACCCAGTCTGGATATTCAGATACCTGTATGAAGCCGGCTTTGAACTGCTTGTCGACCTCTTCTTTGACTTTGAGAGACCACTCGGGTCTCATTCTGCGGAGCTTCTGTTTTACCGGCTTACACCCATCCTTGATGGGTATACGGTGTTTGGCTATTTCCCGGTCTATCCCCGGCATGTCCTTGTAGGACCATGCAAAGACATCTTTGAATTCTTGGAGGAGGTTTGTGAATTGTTGTCTCTCCTCGGGATCAAAGGATAACCCTATCTTAAGCATCTGGGGCTCTAAGGTTGTTCCCACGTTGATAGACTCGGTTTCCTCGATTACCGGGTCTCGAGATTCCCTCTGTTCTAGCTGCTCGATCAGATGTGGAGGTAAGGATACCTATTCGTCGGGTTACTCAATGTCATTGCAGAAAATATTTTTGAAATTAAAAGTATTTTGAAAATAAGGCAAGTCGTAAGCAGAACGGTTATCGTTATTATTGATAGCAAATTTGGAAAACAGATCAAAGAGAGCGGCCATCTGATCATTGGTCAGAGGCGGGATTGGGAGCGCTTTCGGGACAGACCCCGAGGCTTCAGTGGTAGTGACTACAGGGAGGGGGTTACAGTTTGGACTCTAGCACTAGACCCCCTAGACTCGAATACAGACTCAGACTCTAACTCAGACTCAGACTCAGACTCGGAATCGGTGTCCGGCATGTCTCCTTCACCGGTGATCAGTTTGTAGACTCGGCCCTGGCTGTCGGTCCACTTGATGGTCTTCCTCCATGCTCTTTTCCCAGTATCAGCACCGACCTCTGAGATCAACTTTGAAGGATCGAACCCGTTGCTTCGAAGGATCAGGTTCACCAAGTCTTCTTTAGGGGTCGGGACAGCCTTGTCTTCCCCAAACAGAAGCCCCGGCACGGGCTCAGCATCGTCAGCACCCTCCTTGGATTCAGATTAGATGAGGGCGAATATGTCATCCAGAATATAGTTGTATTGCCGAGCTAGTTTAGTCTCGGGATATGTGATAGTTGGTTGGTACAAGCCAACTTGAACAGCCCCGAACACCGGTGTGACGAAATAGTCAGCCAACCTTGGGCTATAAGGGCCCAAGTAGGTACCCTTGATGATGTTGCAGGCCTTCTCAATACCTGCTCGGACCACATTTCCTGGGGTCACAGCATACCCTAAGCCGAAGTGAGATTCCCTGTCGTTCAGGACTTCAATAATCTTCCCAGCTGGAAGATATGGCCTTGAAGTAGCCCCCGGTAGATACCCCAAATTTTGTAGCATCGTGTCGATGCTAGTAGTGAAATAGGGCCTGAAAAGGTATTCTTCCTCAATCATCCCCACAAAATCGAACCCCCAAAGGTCCGCACGGTCCGTGGCATTGCAACTAGCCACAGTCATAGGGGTTGCCTCCAGAGTAATAATACTGTCTTGCAGGGGCATTTTGACCTTTCGGTGAAGAGTGGAGGACACCGCCTTAACGGCGTGGATCCACGGCCTTCCTAAGAGCAGATTGAAAGAGGAGGTTACATCGATCACCTGGAACTCTAACTCCTTTTCAATTAGATCCGTTATAATTGTCAGCTTAACGGCCCCAGAAACCGACTTTGGGCATCTATCAAAAGCCTGGATAGTTTAGGCAGTCGGTATGTAGTCGGCCTCGGTGATGCCGAGGGCTTTGGCAGTCCTTAGAGGGAGGACATTCACAGCAGACCCATCATCAATTAGGGTCATTGGGAGATACTTCCCCCGGCAAATTACCGTGATGCACAGGGCCAGATTGTGAGAGGCCCCGAACGGTGGTAGGTCGGACTCCGAGAAAGTGATTAATGGGCCTTCTTCCTTGGACTTTCCCTTGAGGTAGGGCATGATGGTGGCTACCATTTCAGTAGGGGTAACCTGGGAGTCGACCTTGATCTGGTCGAGAGCCTTAGTAAGTGCCTCTCGATGTTCTTGCGAGCTAACCAAGAGTTGCCATATAGTGAGGTCAATCCGAGCCCTCTTCAGTTGCTTGACAAGAGTCGTATCGGTGCTTGGCTCTTCAATAGCCTCTTCCGTCCTGGCAGGTTCAGTGATGGTTGCCGAGATTAGGATGTCCTTAGAGCTAGTAGCTTGGTAAGAACGACCGGTATTGGCGAGGTGTTTACTGGCTAAGTCCTTGGACTTAGCCTTCCGGATTTCGTCGGGGGTGATAGGGACAGCTTCCCCTTTGGTGAGGTACACATCTTTCTCATCATCGAACCAGATCCCATTGATTTGTGGGATGAAAGGAGAGATAAGGTGAGAACAGTCGATCACCTCCCCGGTGAAGATAGCATGAGAGCTAAAGGGGTTATCCTTATTGCTTGGTTTGTCCCCAGGTAACGGTATTTTCCCACTCTCAATCAAATCCTGAATCAGATGCTTCAACTTCCAACATTTCTCGGTATCATGCCCGTTGCCCCGATGGTATTGACAATAGGCTTGGACATTGTAGCTTTTGGAGTTGGGTCTATCGGTTGGACTAGGCCCTTGGAAGATAACCTTTGTAAGGCATATGTATAGGTAGTCCCTATATCGGTGAATACCCTTGGAGGGGTATTCTTTTTGGATGAGGAATCTAGTAGATTAACCGCGTCAAAGATACAGCGGTTTGCAGCCGGGGGCTTGGCAGTGGGTGAGGAAGCCCCCTGGCATCCCTTGCTAGAGGCCTTAGTAAGGTTCTCTAGTCTCAGATCATCTTCAATTCTCATACCCATTTCAGTAAGATTGGTGAAATTGGGTATGACAGCATACCGGAGGTGGACCCGGTAGGAGGGGAGGAGGTTCTTGACAAAGGCCTCCACTAGAGTCTTCTCACTGGGCTTATCGACCAGCTTTACGCTCTCGGCCCTCCAGCGTTGAAGGTATTTAGTGAAACCTTCCTTAGGTTCTTGGGCCATAACCTCTAGAGACCGCATTATGATCTGGATCTCGGTGTTATCAGCATAGTTCCGAGCAAATTCCGTAGCCACATCATCCCAAGTTGAGAATTTCTTGGGGTCTAGTCTGTAGTACCAGGCCTTTGGGTGTTTCTCAAGGGATGCAGCAAAGAGATTCTTGAACATTGAAGAATCTACTCCCTTGATAGCCATGAATTCCTTGAAGGCCCATACATGTAGTAACGGGTCTTCAGTCCCCTCAAACATTGGCAAGCCCGTGAGGTTCAGGTTCGGGGGTTGCTTGTCATTCATCGGGGCGTACTCACGGCTATTTTCCCGGTGGATGTTGTTACTCCCAGCTAGGTGAACTTGTTCTTCTAGTCGGCGTACCGCGCCAACTAGTTCAGCTATAGGCCTAGTGACCTCAGCGTTAGGAGTCCCTTGCTCCACAACGGTCATTCGAGCAACGACAGCCGCTTGATCATCCCTCATGCTGGCTAGTTGGGTCTCAATATCGACATGTTTGGCAACCATGGCGTCCATCGAGGCCTTCAGATTGTTCAAGGCTGCCTCCATTTTGTTTCTGTGTCTGGTTGACGGTGGCCTGTCTGTAAGAACATCGCGTAATCAGAAACCGAACCCAGACCTCGGAATCAAAAATAGTACATCCCGAGCAAGGGAAAAGACTAAAAAAATGGCTTGACAAAGACATCTAGACGGGTGACTCATGAATGGTGTGCCTTCCTTAGGATTCGGCTATGTGGGCCGAGTCCTGCTCGAAGGAAGGTCCGTGTGAGGTTTCCCCAGACTTTAGACTCGAGTGTGTAAATGGGCTTTCCCTCGTAGGAGTACGTCCATCGTGGGTTAGGCATGCCTTAGACGAATAAGGCGAACCGGGGTAAGGAGAAAACTCGCGATGTAAGATCGAAGGAGTTTCGACGCTAAAAACCTTCGACGACTTATGGAAGACCCGACACTACTAATTATGGGAAATCCTAAGGAGAGGAAAGTTTGAAAAGGGGTGACTTTTTGAAATTCCGAGAAAACTCGGGAAGGGCCCGATTTTTCGAAAATCATAAAGTGTATCGGGCCACAAATTTGAAAGTTCGAAAATATTTTTGAGTTGAGAAATGGGTAGCATACCGGCTAGAAATAGGCTATTTTGAGTAAAATCATAAGTCTTAAATTCGGTAGCTTTCCGGTTTTTTGAAATTTGAATATTTTTGAAAAGATGCATTTTTTGAAATGACGGTTTTTTGAAAACGACACGGAAACCAAGTAGCACATAGTCACGTAATCATTATAACGATGCCATGTATGCTTTACACTAAGTCTCGGTCGGTCTAAATGGGGTCTATACCAGTGCACATAGCCTATCCGAGAATCGGGACTGACTTCCTAAGTCGAGTTGAGCTTAGAACATGTCGCGAAACCCACACGAATCGGCTATGAACACCTTTGACATATCCAAGTCGGAGTATATCATGGTATAGTGGGACGTCGGTCACCAGTACCGGCCCGGGCAAATATGGGTTATGCATGAACCGTAAAACTAAAACGCGTATTGTACTAGTCAAACGATTTATATTCGAGTCTCACCCTGAGGATGCCGACGGTAGGTCACGCATCAGTTAATCCCCAGCGGAGTCGCCAAATTGTGGACATGACGTAGGTCCACCCCGACGCGGCCACGCGCGGGTTTGGGTAGACGAATGAATCTCCATATGAGAAGGGTCGAATTGAAATTTAAAACGAATTAGGAGTCGCCACCGAACTTTGTGAGAGTTCGGGCCCATTCGAGCCCACTCGTTATGGACCATACACAAAGTATAGCCCATTACGATTTCAGAGTTTATTAGGCTCGTCCCTTTGCATTGCGATACCGATACCGTCACTACCGGTTATCGTGTATTGAATGACTCTCGTGCGCCAACGGTTTCGGGCATCCGGAAACCGAGGTTCTGAGTAAGGGGTGAGGGTACGTTTTGGGAAGCCCACTAAGGACACCCAACCCCGCCCGCACTTAGCGGCCTCTACTAAGACATCGTATGACTTTCTAATATGCGCGTTAGTAATCCGGTAAAATGTTATGCAAACAACGTTTTACAAGATTTAAATATCGAATGGGTTGCTACATCATTTTAATGCATCTAAATTATTGTCAAGGTGATTTAGCATGCGATGGTTCATTTATAAAAGGTAAAATGCAAATAAATAAAAGCAAGGCAAAATAAATCGGTTACAAGTTACACGGGCGGAAATACAACCCGGCCAAAACGAAAATAACGAATAAAAATCGGAGTAACGATATAATGAAAATAAACGACACTCACAAACGGACCCGTATATGGTAAACATAAACAAGACCGTAAGTTAAAAAAATGGACAAACTTCGATTAAGTACACATTATGTTGTGTATTAAGCGAAGGACGTAGATTTTAATACGCGTCCACGTATGGGACCTAAGCGTGGTGCTAGCTCGATCTCGGATCTCGATGCCTTGTCCCGACTTATCATACCAAAAATGATGTCTAGATTATTCATGCATCGGACACGACTAAGGAGTCGTCGACACATAACTAATCATGGGAGACATTGATCAAAGTCGTGAAGGTGAAATAAAATGCATTAGTTTTAAAAAAGATGCAAACACGTGAGAGTCTTTACACGCGTCGATCGAAGTCGTAAAAAGACGAGGCTTGAAAGATGTTTGAAGCTCTCGGTTTTTTTGAATGAAGAAGTCCACTCGATCGAGTCATGGTATGGACTCGATCGAGTGACCTTCTTACGGGTCTACTGCCTCTTTTTTCGGGTGCTACTCGATCGAGTAGCCTATGGCACTCGATCGAGTGCCCCCTATACGAGCTACTGCTCATTTTCGTAAAGGGCTATACGAAATTAAAAGTGGTTTTAAAATCGACAATTAACCGAGTCGCATATAAATATAACATGACTTATATTCGACTCGGTTTTCGATACTCGTAATGCGCATGTTAAGATTACGAGACCGTTATCGGAGATTTTTGAAAAGGATGATATAAAACTATTTTGAATCGGACCGGGACGAAATTAATTCCCTCCGCGTTACATCATCTTTATTAATCCTTACGGATTATGTGATGCTCGGTTTAGCGTCAACGGGTTTCGCACCGACCCTTAAAAATGGAATTATACACGTTCAACTACATACTATCACGATCGTGTTACGCCCTTGAGTGCTTAGGGCGGTGCTCCTCGAAAGGGCACCACCATTATTGCGGCTCGTAAAGGGATTAAACGTTCAACTATATATATGTATGTATATATATATATACATACATATATATATATATACATACATATATATACATATATATATATACGCGGTATTAATGTTAATATGACGAAAATAAATAATAAATAAAGTTAGCAGTTAGATGCGATAAAGAAAATGTTAGATGTTAGTACTAATAATAGTGTTGTTACTATCGACTAATTATGATATATAGGTACATAAACATAAATAAAAAAACAAAGAAAACGAGAAAGAGAAAGGAGATGTCGGTGTTGAATGTCATACCCTCAACCTACATGCTCTTGCTTCTCGGAATACGGTTCGTCAAATGGCGGCAAAGGCGCGGGAAAGTCGAGATACGTAGGAAGAGTTGATGGTGTGTATGTATGGGAGTTTTGTAGAGACAGATTTAACGAGTTTTTGCTCTCGAAATGTGTATAAGTGTGATGGTGCTTAAGAGTTGAATTATGGCTGAAATGAGAGGGTTTTTTAAGTGAAAGTTGGCTGAAAAGTTGATGAAAAGTTGTGAAGTGTTGTGGGTTGATGGGGTATTTATAGAAGAAACCCCACGACCTAAGGTCACTCGATCGAGTGGCCCTAGTGCACTCGATCGAGTGCCCTAAAAAAATGGGTATGTTCGGTTTTTGTGGCTCCACTCGATCAAGTGGATCACGCGAGTGACCTTTTTAGGAAGGAGTTGACTTTTGAATTTTTGAAAATGGGTGATTGGCGCAAGTTTCTAGAAGCGCACCTGGTTGACTTTATGTGACGGATTCGTCTTTGACCGTTTTTGACCCGGTCGCTAAAAGACGGTTTTTATTTTCGGTGTCGGTTTTGACCCAAATTAGTCTCATTTTATGTGAAACGGCCCACTGGGCCTAAATTTGAGGTCATTTTTGTGAGATTTTGTACCCCGCTAAAAGCCCATGCCAGACATTACTGATTCCGAGCCCATACTGATCATCATCGGGTGTTTTGTTGGAGACTGCTATAGATACTAGCAGCCAAATGCGGGTGTCTACAACGTGGTTCACTAACAACCTGTTAGTTACATCCACGGGCGGAAGGAGGGGATAGTTTTATTAATTTGAGGAGAGGTTACAGATTTCAGACTGATATCATAATTTTTAGGGTAGAGGTATGAAAGTTTATATAATACTCTCAACCTAACCATAAACTCTAAACAGATTAGGAAATCCTATACAATAGGAAATCTTAGGTCAGATACTCAGATATTGATAAGGAAACCCTAATCAATCAGATATTAATTAGGAAACTTTCATAATTAAACAGATTCATGTCAGAAACCAACTCGAGATCCGAAAAGACAATTGTTAGGCACTTATTTCCTAACAACTTCATTTTTCTAAATAATATTTTTTTCTTTTCGAGGTTAATCTCTCTTCAATTTTAAAAAAACATGTAATTTTTTTAAAAAAAATGTACTATTAAACAATTTAAGATTATATCACTCATATAGTCATATGAGTAATCGATTGTTAATAACTGTTAATATTAATTCATATGTATGTTTTAAGTAGAAAATTGAGACTTTGAAAGTATGAGAATAATACATACGGAATAATAAAAAATATATATAATATCTTTATTAGAATATACATGTATTGACTTTCTAATTTATCTTGATTGCTTAACAATTTCTAATTATTCTGTTAAATCTAAATTACAAAGTTGTGTAATGTAAAAATTACTCCATAATATGTAGTAAATTTTAGAATATCTATAAAATAAATTTGCATATGTACCGACGTACCGTGCATATGCACGGGGTCTATACTAGTAAAAAGATAATCAATTAGAACACATATACATTCTAATTCAGAATTTCCAATTACACAAGATCACTTTATTTTTTTCCTTCTCAATTCATCTTCCTTAACCCAATCATAAATCAAATTTATGACTAATCATCAACAATAATTATGAACCCATCATCTCTCACTAGTTTTATTCGAATCATCAACAATAATTCTGAACCCATCATCTCTCACTAATTTTATCGAATCATCAACAATAATTTTGAACCCATCATCTCTCGCTAATTTTATTTATAAAGCGACGGAGGGAGTATGTTCATTCATTATACTCAACGTTGGAATAATATAAGTAAGCTCCCCCTTCTTGCAAGATAAAATAAAATAAAATAATTCTGAACTCATCAAACAAAGTCATCGATTAACAAAAAAAAATTCCTAATAAGAATTTAAATTCCCAAATGCACATACATAACCAATGATACTAATGATTTTGTGTGCGATAGTCCACCTAATTTTACCAATGATTCTAAAAGACGTACTCTCAGTATTATGGGCATTGTGAATGGTGTTATTTGCCTTCAATGGGGTTGCTTGGGAGTCATTAATTCGGCTTTGTGGAATCCGGCCACTCGAGAATTCAAGGAGGTTCCCCGTTGGCCAATTATGCCAGAGCACGTTAGTACCTCTATTCTTGGGTTACGATTTGATCTATGGTCTAAAGATTTTAAGATTTTAAGATTGGGTTACTCAAAAAATGGTTTATAACGATTCGGTGCTACAAAATAGAGAGGTCTATGAATACCATTTGTGCTCACTGAAGGCAAACTCTTGGAAGACTCTTGAAGAAGGTCCAAGTTGGTTAATTGCATGTTTGACCACAGACGGTTACTTGAATAACGGTCTATATTATTGGGTTGGAGGGGACCAATCCAACTTTTTCCCCTCGGACCCGAAGGTCACTAATAAGCGTGATGTTATTTTATCTTTCAACTTTAGTACAGAACTTTTCACAGAATCAGAACTACCAGAGTGGACCCTTCCTCTCGGACTTGTAATCGAAAAGTACGAAGAGACCCTTGCACTCTTTGTAGAAACATCGGATTCCAACCTCGAATTATGGGCAGCGAGCAGATTCCGAGATGACGATTGTGGGGTTCCCTTGTCCTGGCAGCTTGTTGTTAAAGTATCTCTTTCCCTTAACGTATCCTACACTTATATATACGCAGAATTCGAGAATACGGGGATGCACTCCTTCTTACTTATCATGTTGATTCCATGGACGAGATAGAAGACTGTTGCGGCCTCTACGATCCTGCTACACACGCAATCAAAAATTTGCGATTTAGCTTTTATTCTAATATTAGTTATGTCGAGAGCTTGTTCTCTCTTTATCCAACAAGGGTTAACTAAATTGACTCCGTGTTTGTACTTGCAAGATTACAATGGTACTTCTAGACGTTATTTATTTTTTAAATCTCAAGTTCTTAGACATGTCGAGCACTTTCTCAAAATTGTATTTCGTTTACTTCGAGAATATATATACAATCAAATGGAACAAGGAAGTTTTTCATTAGTGTGGAATGCAATTGTCTTGATTTGTCTATGATCAAAATGTTATTTCTGTAGCCATTTTAGGTTGTCCCTACGTCTTTCTCAATTGCAATAAAGTTACATACTATTATTTTTCTTTAAGAAAGGGCTATTTCCGTGGGTTTGCCTTGGTATCGTGTTTATACTCTCGTATTGAATGATCTCGACCGATGTTCGATGGCTTTATATGAACAAGCCATTTTTTATTCCTCTGATCCCGTTCTTGATCCAATGTGGATACAAGGTATGTTCGCTATATCTTTTATGACTCGTTTAGGAATAACCAATTTATAGGGCGGTTGGGGTATTACAGGGGGACTATAACAGAACCGAGTATTTGGAGTTAAGAAGGTGTGGCCGGAGCATATATTGTGTTTTCCGGTTTGTGTTTTTTAGCACGAAGAGAGTATATTGATGGTTGATACTTATAATTGAACTCATCGTTGTGCATCATATCGAGAGTATTTAGCTTTTAAGTTGATGTTTCCTCTGTACGACTATTGTTGTAGTTTTCCGTGGACGAGCATCTAATTTTGTCTATATATACTAGTTACTTGCCTGTGCACGGATGGTTAGAGATATATCGTTTATGATATGTGAGATGACGTTTTGTTGGTTTTGCTTGTTCAAATTTTGTACACAGTGAACAACATTGTAGCCACTTTCTAAGTGTACGTCAACCCTCTTAACTGATCCCTTTAGTCTTCCATGTTCTATCTGTAACAGAAGAACTATTAACTGGTAGCCGATGTAGGGAAACGTCCAACACAACATCTGCATTATTCATTCACATAGGATTTGGTAAGAAGTCAGGTATAGTTGTAGTCATTTACTTATACTAAATGTGACATTTCCTCATCTTCCCCGATATTCCACTTTATCCTTTCTCCTTTCCCTTCTTCCCCTCCTTTATGTCCTTAAAAATGACTTACTTTTGTGCTATAATTGTTCTGAATTCAAACAAAATGACCACCAACTACAGAAATGCAGCCAACTGCAAATGCTCTCATGAGTACGGAACCCTCAAGCCAACATTCCATAATTCGTTCCCGCTCAGTATAGTTGTCAAAAGCGGTGAATTTATGTCCACAACCTCTTCAGGATCCATTTTCTCGTCCATCAATTTTCCTCATCTACATCTGCTTCCCCTTCTCCTCTCATTTCCCTTTGGGCCTCTTCCCTCTTTTCATGATCTAAGTTTCATCCTTAAATATGTCAGTCTTTTGGTATGTAGTTTAATGAGTATTCGTTCCTTCAACTTATTCTACCCTTGGCGTTCTCTCTCGTCTCCCTCCTCCACTCCCTTACTCTCTCCCTAATGCTCCTCCTTTTGACGTTCCTCATTGCCCTCTACTAAGATCAGCTTCCCTCCTCATTTATCTCCTTTATATCTTCTTCTTCTTTTCTTTCGCCTCCTTCTTCTTCTCCCCTCCCCCTTCTCCTTATCTAAGTAATACGACTCTCTCTTGTCATCTCGTTAAGCGAGAGTGTCGATTCCTTAAATCCTTCCACCTCTTTCGTTCTTTGCTACCTCATCTCATAACATTCTTCTCTTTCCTCCTTAGTGGTCCTCCTCTTCACGTTCCTTATTTCCTGTTTACTAAGACCAGCTTTCTTCATCCTTCACTTTCTCCACATTTTCTTCTCTTTCGTTTCCCCTTGTTCTCCTTACTTTGCTTCTCTTTCTACTCCCCCCATCGTCATCCAAGATTCATTCTTACATATGACTTTCTTTTCTCATCTAATTCAACGAAGATTCGTCTTTTCCACTAATTTCATCTCACTTGTTCATCACGTCATTTTCTCTCACTCCTCTGTATCCTTGTTTCACTAATGCTACGCCTCTTCTTGTTGCTCATTTTCCATCTACTAAGATCATTTTTCCGTCTTCTCCAACTCTCTACTTTCTTATTCCCTTTCTCCTCCTTCCACTACAAGAAAAACTCTCGTGGCCGACCCTGTTCTTGCGTCCAAATTTTACAGTCTCTCATCATCTAAGACTCAATCCTAAATATGATTGTTTTTGTCATTTTAGCGAGCGTGTCATCTCTTGAAGTCTTATACTCATATGATTCCTAACCCCTCCTCCCGCACGCTCCTTTCTCCTTATCACCACAGCCCTCCTCCCTAACACTCCACTTTTTATTCCTTCTTTCTTCTCTACTAAGAATAATTTTCATCCTCTCTCAATTTACGTTCTCCCTCCTCTTTTCCTCCATATCATCTAAAATTTGTTTCTAAATATAATTTTTTTTTTATCATTTAGTATAGTGAGAATGTTATCCTTCAATTCCTTCCAACCCTTCCCATTATTCACTTCTTCCCTCGGCCCTCCCCTATCTATCTCCATTAATGCTCCTTCTCTACCTATTCTCATTCTATGTTACTAAGATTAATTTATTTCTCATCCACGTCTTTTTTTCCTTCCCTTGCTCTCTCTCTCTCTCCCCCCCCCCCCTAATGCTTATTCAATCCTTCCTCTTCTACTATGTCCATTTTTCACCTTCCTCCGCCAACTCCTTACCTTTCTGCCCTTTCTCTTCCACCTATTGTTATCCTTCCTAATGAAATTGTCATTGAATATGACTTTCTTTTGTTATCTATTTTAGCGAGTGTATTCATTTCAACTCTTTCTACCCCTCTCGTGCTTAATTTTTCTCTTCACCACCTCGACCACATTTCCTTCTCATTCCTCTTTATTTCTCGCCTTCTCATCTTCCTCATCACTTAAGATCACTCCTTAAATATGTCCTCTTTGAACCTATTTTGATGAGAGTGTCAACCCTAATCTCCTTTTACACCTACCATTTTCACCGTCTTCCTCTGATCTCTTACTCTGCCTTCTTCTTTTCCCCCTTCCTTGAGGCCCCTCTTATTCAAGTTCACACTTTTACACATTTTCTCACATTTGTTAGCCTATTCAAACCACAATTCTCTCTGTGCTGCTCACACCCCCACCCTTCTGATTCCCGCACATACCTATACCGAAACTTTTGTGTCATCCCTATCAACGCCTCTACACACTTCCATAAAATACTACTTCCTCTGATTTTTATTTATCTTCCCTGTTTCCTTATTGGGCTGAAACACTCTTTCTTCCCTGTTTCTATTTTGGGCCATCAACATGTGGTCTAGAATTACCTTACATTTCTCTCTCATCCTTCTTCTCTTTTGAGCCACACATTCCTACATCCTTATTTTTCACTTAAAAGTCAAATGGGAAGATAAATAAAAATCGAAGGGAGTATGTTTTTGTCATTTAATTTAGTGAGTATGTCGACCCTTCAATTTCTTCTACCCTTTCCTCACACTCCCCCTTCTCCGCCACCCCCTCTACCTTAATGCTCACCCTCTTCCTGATCATGTTTCCCAATCTACTAAGATTAGTCTTTCACATTCACATGTCTCACATTCTCATGCCTTTAATTTTCCCCTTCTTTTCGGCATCCTTATCGTCGTTATCCAGAAAAGTAATTGCATTTGACTTGCTTTTATTATCTAGTTTAGTGAATGTGACTCTTTCCTCTTCTTCTTCCTCTATCTTCTCTGATATTCCACTTTATCATTTCTCTTTCCTTTTCCTCCCCTCGTTTTCGTCCTTAAATATGACTCACCATTGCTTCTAAGAAACTTATAATGAGTCATCACAAACTAATAACGAGTCAACTCGCGATCTCACAAACAAACGAGCAGGGGGTTGTTTCTTAGTAAATTAGCCCTAGTTGTTTGATCTCGCGGTCTTGTTGGGTTACGGTAGTTTGACATTTTAGGGTTTGACTTTATTTGATTTTGCTGCCTTTGTTTTGGATAATTGTTCTGTTGTCTTTCTGCATGTACTTACTAAAGGTTAACGATAGTTCTGGTACATTAATCCACGTTAATCCATAACTTTTGTTGATAATGTTTTCTATGCTTTCAAAAAATGGTACATTGTCTTTCTATAGTTCTTATTTAATAAGGTTGGATTCTGACTTAAATTGGTCATAGGCATTGTTCCTCCTCATCATCATACTAAATGTACATCCTTCAATATGACTTGCTTCTATCATCTAGGCCAATGAGGATGTCGACCATTCAACTTCTTCTACCTTCCCCGTTATTCACCCCCTTCTTCATTGAGATCAGTTCCTTCACTCCTCATTTCTTTTCACCTCCTTCTCCTCTATTCATCCTGAAGTATAACTTACTTTTGTCCTTTAATTCAGTAAGAAGCTTGTTCCTATAACTCTTCTTACTTATTCCATTATTATTCATCAATTCTTTCCGTGCCCCCATTCTCCTTTCTACCCCTCTTTTCCTATTTTCCTGTTTACTAAGAATTGTTTCCACCTCCTCCAAATCCCTCACCCCCTCCTCCTTATGCTCATCTTTTAAGATGCACGGTTAAATATGAATTATTATTCATCTAGTTCATTGAGGGTTTGCCCCTTCTTTAGCACTCCCTTTCTCTTTTGCTCCCTCTCTCTTCCTGCAATGCCCATCCTCTTCCGGTGTGTTTAGATTTATGGAAAGGAAGGGAAAGGGAGCGGATGAAAGCAGATTCCTTTGTTTAGCTAGGAAAATAGGCTCGAAGGATTTGAAGGGGTAGGAAAAATGGATCAAACCATTTCTCTCCTCCAAGGTAAATAATATCTCTACCATCATAGCCAAAATTTAGAGGAAAACTCTCATCCTCCATCTTTCCTCTCCTTATTTTCCTCCCTTTATCATCCTCTCCTTCCCCGCCATTTTTTGTATCCAAACAGACCCTTCATGCTTTTTTTTCCGTAAACTCTAATTAATTTTCCACCTCATTTTCATCCTCTCTTCCTCTTTGCCATAATCTAAGATTCATTCTTAAATACGACTTACTTTTGACATCTAATTCAGTGAGGGTGTTGTTTTTTCAAGTCATTCTACTCCTCTTAATTTTCACTCTCTCCCCCCACTCTCCTTTTTTCCTTCTCACTAATGTTATTCCTTTCTCGTTCCTCCTTCTCCATCTACCAAGATAAAATTTTCTCCCCCTTAACATCTCCTTCTCCTGCTTTTTTTTCTCTCCTTGTCTTCCTTATCATCATCATCTAAAATTCATCCTTAAATATGACTTGCTTTTATCATATAGGCCAGTTAGAATGTCGTCCCTTCAACTTTTTCTACCTTTTCCATTTTCACCCCCCTCTTTTCCACATACCCCCTTTTACTAAAATGAGATTTTTTTTTCCTCCACCACCTCCTCATCCTCATCCCCTTTGCCTTGACCCTTCTCTTCTTCAACTCCTCAATTTTCTCCTCCCCCTTTTCTTCCTCCTCCTCCATTCCCTTCTACTTCTACTCTACTTTGATCTGATTAGGATCGTCCCTTCAACTTTATCTATAGTCTCTTCTCATACGTGTTATAACATCACCAGCTTTGTTATCTACTTTGATCATGATATCGCCCATTGAACTTCTTGTACGCTTCTATTCTTCACACTTTACTCCTCCTTCCCCGTTCTCTCATAATTCTCCTCTTCTTGCTCCTCGTTTCTCATCTACTAAGATTATTAGTCTTCCTCCTCCACATCTTCTCCTTATCCTTCCCTATTCTCCTTCTCCCTAACCTCCTCATCATCATCTAAGATCATTGCATAAACATGAATTGATTTTTGTCCTCTTCTTCATGTTCCTCGTCATCTATCAGTTGTTCTCCTCTACATTCTATTTCCTTTCCGCTTCCCCTTCCTCTTCATCTTCCCATATAAACCTCCTCCTCTTATACCTCATCTACATACTATTCCCCTTCTCCTCCCCCTAGGTCTCCTCCCTCCCTTCATGATCTAAGATTCATCCGTAAATATGTCTTGCTTTTGCATTGTCATCTAGCTTAGTGATGATTCATTCTTTAAGTTTCTTCTACCCTTGGTGTTCTCCTCCTTCTCCCTCTCCCCAATGTCATCTCTTTAGCTCCTTTCTCCCTTCTCATTCTTCACTACCTCTTGTCAGAACTCCTTCTCCTTTATTTAGTGTTCTTCCTCTTTATGTTTCTTCTTTTTTTGATTTACTAAGATCAATTTTCTTCTTCCTTCACTTTCTCTAAATCCTGCTCTTCTCCTATTCCTCTTCCCTTCTTCTCCTTACTTTGCTTCTCTGTCTAATCCTCATTAGCACCCAAGATTCTTCCTTACATATAACTATCCTTTTTCATCTAGTTCAACGAGAGTTTATCCCTTCCACTCATTTTACCCCTCGCGTTCTTCATGTCCTCTTTTATTTGCTCATGCATGCTTCATCTACTAAGATCATTTTTCTTTCTTTAGCTTTCCATCTTCCTATTCCCCTTCTCCTTCCTCTCCTCCTCCTTATCACCTAAGATTCGTTCTTAAATATGACTTGCTTTTTTCATTTGTTTTAGTGAGCATGAAAATTATGAAACTAACCTAAACACGATGAAATGATTAGAATGGTAGCATAATAACATTCAATCTAAGAACAAACAAAGAGTATTAGAATATTAGATAGATTAAAGGAAAGAGTAGTCTTATAATGAAAGATTAGGCAAAATAGAACAAATTACACTCAGAATTTGAGGAATAGCCCTCATGAACAAAGCCTTAGTCTTTAATTACAAAATAGATGTAGGAAATAAAGATAGAGTGAAAATTCAAATATAAAAGGCTTAGTCTTTAATTAAATGAAGTCTAGGGTGTGTGCGCGCGCGCGTGTGTATATTAAAGTTACAGATGACATACGATAAAGTTGCATTTGTTCAAAATTGATATGTAACTATAACATTCAACACTTTTATATCACTTCAAGTGATAAATTGCAACTTTATCACTCATCTCGTGTAACATTAAGCACTTTTTGTGTAACTTTAACACTGGAACTTATGAACTTATAAAAGTTCTTGACATTAAGGTCAAGAACTCTTATAAGTTCATAAGTTCCAGTGTATAAGTTACACAAAAAATAAGTTTATTGAATGTTTTGTATTAAATGGAAATGGGAGAAATGAAGGATCATTAGATTATTCATTTTAATAAAAGATTTATGCATTAATTTTATTGAAAATTATATTATTGTTATGATATTTTCGTTGTCAACATCGACGTTGGCAAAGTTTTGTTATATTGATATTTATTTTATTATATGTATGACATATCTTTTGCAACACCGAATTCTTATTTAAAAACTAAAATTAAAAAATTTACAATCGTTTCAACATATGATACAACTTTTCCGTTCATTCCAAAACTAAATTTGATATTGCTCAATTATAAGTATTCCTAAGGACACACGATAAGTAATACGAATCTTGAAGTTATATATATATATGTCAAAAAAATTGCAAAAAAAAACAATGTTCCCGCAAGGTTCAACGAAATACACGATACAACATACGAGTACAATCATAGTATACAATAAAAACTTTAACATAATCTCAATCAAGTCATATTATTAACTTAGAAGTAATATGACGCTTCATCTTATCTCTCCAAGTATCGTTTCATTCCATATTTCACCTTCGGCAATAAAGTTTCAACCTTAAGGATGATATTTATTGTTTTTCATTTGTTTAATGTAATGTTTTAATTTCTTTCCCTCTCCGTGCATTGAACTTTCTATTTAGCGTTGCAAAATCAAATAAATACAATGAATTGAAATACAGCAAATGAAAAGTTATACCAACTAATCTATCTATATCTATATCTATATACCCTATTAAAACTCAAACAAACCATCCTCCATCCATTATTTATCTAATATCATCTTCTAATAAGGCCACGTTTTATGTTCTGATTAGGCAAAACAACTAAGCCAACTGATAAACCCCAGAAGTAATCAATTAATAAATTTTTTAATTAAAAATACAATCAATAGTAAAAAGGAAGAAAGAACTACGCGTCTATCGCCTTAACGTCAAATGGTGCATTAGTCCATTTACTGCTTATGATATTACGAATGACTGAGAAAGTAAATAAAGTTACAAAGACATGAAATAAAAAAATGATAAATACTAAGAGCCTAAAATAGGAAACAAATTTTTAATACTTGTATTAATTGTATTGATGTATGTGCAATTTGTTCTGTAATTTCTATGTTTATATCATTTTGGAAGATATTTAATGCTTAAACACAACCCTAAGGGTTGTATTTAACATAACCCATAAAAAAAATATAAATAATTAAATATATATTGGATAATGAGGCAAAAAGATTGAACTGCGAATTACAAAAGGCATAAAATAATATAGTCCCGTGCGGTGCACGAGTATGAGGACTAGTTTGTTAATAAATCTCTAACTGATCTAAAGATATTAGGCGTGTATTTTGTTTCAAGACAATTGTTTTTGTGATAATAAAAGCTTTAAATTAAATAATAATCAGGTAAAAATTACACTATAAAATATTATCATTAGCTTTGTAACAACATATATATTCTTGAACTTGCTGACAAGTCAAACATTTATCGACAAATGCATTAAATGAGACTACTCAGTTATCTTTGGAAATTTAAATTATTTTCTTAAATCAAAATGTAAAAATTAAAAATGTGGAAAGTTAATAGGTTATTGATTAGATATTTACAAGTAATCACTAAATATAAAATTCTAAATTTACCGCGCATTATTGCGCGTGATCTATACTAGTATGTAAGGAAATATGAGTAGTTTCTTAATCTTTATGGGTCGTAAATATTATACTTGTATAAGTATGATATTTGTTACTGTACAAGAATCCCTGCACTCACGGCTCACACAACATAAACTCTTTCGTTCCAGCATGATACATGTGCACTGCAATGCCTTTTGCTGTTACACAAGGCCATATAAGTTATATATACTTATTTCAACCTGATGAGGCTCCCTCACAAGTTGAGCCCCAATTTTTGGAGTCGGGTCAACATGCTAATTGACGGGCCTGGTGTCCGACACAAACACATTGATGAGGAGAAGAGTCGGTGTTATCTAGTTAGACATTAGAGGGAGTAGTAAAAAATTATTTTTTCGATTCTTTGGAATTTCAACATTTGTTTTTTGCATATGAAATAAGGTTGTGGGTGTGGATCGTGGGTCTCACTAATAAAATACAACATTCTCATCAACAAAAACATGTCTAATGTAGAAATATACCAATTCTAGCGAAATTACCCTAAAAAAATACTCGTAATTCTTACGTTACAATTTCAAAAAAGGGTTGAAGTAGTACTCTAGTAGACTAGTACGAGCAGTGAATAGTGATAGGGTGAGACGTGAGAGCATCCACATCAATGAGAATTACCCAATTCTCATCTTCCACTTTTTCACCTTTTCTCTATCCTACTCAACCTCCACCTCACCTTTCCACTAACTCTTAAATTTTTTCCAAAAACATCCCACATCAACAAGAATTTATTTCTCACTCTTTCTCTTACTTTTTTATACCCCACAATATCCACCTCAATAATTCATCCATTTACATTTAATTAAAAAATAATTATTGTTAAATTTTAATTAATAATTATTATTAACAAACTTTTAATTTTTGGTTCGGTATCGAGTTTATAAATATATATTGGACGTTTATAAATTACTTATGATCATATAACTTTGAGAGTCAAAAAATATAAAAGTTAATTTGATTACTAATATAAAAACATAATTAAGAGGTAATTATACAATTAGTTATAACAACTTAACATAAACATAGCCAAACAACTTAATAAAGCAAATTAAAACATTAACGATTTTTGGAGAACATTACTGAAGCACTAATTAAACCTTAACTAAGTTGGTTTAAATTTTTGTAGTAAATCATCTTTCAATAATTCAAGTTCCGGGGGCAGCTGTGGTTGGTTTAGTAACTGACTAAGTATATTCCAATCTGTTTGCCTAATCTGCGTATCAGTATGCTTAATCTTCCAATCATTTCCTCTAGTCTTTTCTGCTAGTTTCTTTTTGTTGTACTCGAGCTTCTCTCTTGATAGTTGAACCTCAACCTCAGACATTTGTGCCCTCTCTGCTCGGCTATTATAATCGTCATGTTTATCAACTGCTTTTTTTTTCCCTTTGTTTTTCTTTGCCGCTTTAATTCCCATAGGACGCTGGCCTGATAAAATATCATCGTCAACGGAAATAGGGGTTGAATAACCGCCTTCCTCATCTCGAACCCTTTTACCGCTACCACTACTTTCACTTCCCACGTCACCTCGTGCAGACTTATAACAATAAGGTGTTAATGCAACTTTCCATTTTTGATAATGTTGCATCATATTCCAAGCATGCTCCAGGTTAAACACACCTGGTTTATATAACTCTCGAGCTTGCGCCATAACATCATCTTCATTCATACCACTCGTCTTCCTAGTTCTTGCTTGTTCCATGCATCCACTCCATTTCATGACTTGGGTTGACACTCTTCTGAATCGCGAATCTAACATCTTGGTATTTCGTTCTTTTAATGATCCTGGATTTGATTTTTGGGCTCGATCATATAAATCTTGAACCCTCTTCCAAAAGTTTCCACGAGTTTGGTTTGTACCAACTGTAGGATCTTCAGAAACCCTCATAAACGATGAAATAAGAGCCTCGTCCTCTTGAATTGTCCAATTCAAGGGAAGAACATACTGAGAAGTGGGTGTGTTATCATCATTATTTTCATTTGAATCACCATCATCAATATTATTTGAATTATTATAACTAGGGGGAGTTTGTGAGCAGTACATTGGGACATTCTCACTTGTCGGGGTTGGGTAAATAGCAGTTTGAGAATAATGTGGATTTTGTGTGTAAGCCGAATTATATGGGTAAAATGGTGTCTGTGAATATGGAGGATATTGCATCATCGGAGTAATGGGTGGAGGGATATTAGCATTGAATGGCATCATATTATATGGATACTGGAAATACTGTGGAGGAATTTGAGAAGGATCTTGTTGAGGAATATAATTATTAGGATACATATTATTATTATTATTATTATTATTATTATTATCATTGTTTGGATTCATACTTAGATTAATAAAATTGTAAATATATTGAGAGAGATTGCATGCATAAGTAAGTGAAGTGAGGAATGCTTGGGTAAAGTTTGCATTCTATTTATAGAAAACGAGATGCCATTTGTGAGTAGAGTTTTTTTGGATAAATGAACAGATAAGATAACATAATAACAGATAAGATTGAAGCTTTGTATAAGATAACAGATAAGATTACAATCTGGATAAGGTTACAGATTAAAAGACAAAAAAATACATATAAAGTAGAAGATAAATACTGAAGATATGGATTAGGTTGCAGATGAAAAGACAGATAAGAATCTGGATAAAATAACAAAGAAGTTTGAATATGGGATTACCAATGTGAAAAAAAGATAAGATTATTGATGTTCTCGATAAAAACGAATTTCAAGAAATAGATAAGATGATACCGACTGAAGATAAAGATAACAGGAGAGATTGGAAGACAGTGGCAAACTCAGAGATAAGGTTGACAGAAAATGTAGAAAATGTCAAACTTAAAGTTTGCAGAGATAAGTTTGCAGGGATAAGTTTGGAAGAAGATGACGAACTGAAAAGTATTAAAGATTCCATTCAGATAAGATAAAAGATAAGATAGAAGACTTCATTGAAAGAAAATATAGCAGATAAAACAACAAATTCATTCGGATAAGATAGAGATAAGATTAAAACTTGCAGATATATTACAAATTTTAAATAACAAGGATGAAAAAACATTACAACATTAGATTCTAGTACATAATGAAATTACAATTACGAAACAAATCTAAACTTAAGTAACCAAAACTATGTTACAAACACGAACAAAATTAAAACGAACACCTAATTAACCCTGACGTCCATGTTGGTTCCATATATGTTCAATTAGGTCCTTTTTTAGAGTCATATGTCGCACATGATCTTGCATATTATTTCTGTTTTCAACGTATTGATGTATATTGCAAACATAACCTACATCGTACTCTGGACTATCAACGGTAGCTGTAGGTTCGTCACTATGCTCTTCCATGTACTGTTGTGCATTATCATAACCGACGTAGGTATCTCTTTCATCTTCTACAATCATATTATGCAATATGATGCAAGTCGTCATAATTTTGTGGATAATTTCTTGATCTCATGATCGGGCTGGCTTTCGAATGATTGCAAATCTAGCTTGTAATACCCCAAAAGCACGCTCTACATCTTTCCGAACACTCTCTTGCTTAGTTGCAAACAACCTATCCTTAGGTGTTTGCGGATGTTTTACCGACTGGATAAAGGTACCCCATTTTGGATATATGCCGTCTGTTAAATAATAACCAGTACTATAAAGATTACCATTTACCAAATAATTAACGCGTGGAGCATATCCATTTAATAGTGCATGAAAGACCGGAGATCGATGTAAAACATTCAAATCGTTACACGAACCCGGCGTGCCGAAATATGAATGCCATATCCACAAGTCTTGGGAGGCAATGGCTTCAAGTATTATGGTTGGATGCACATTTCGTCCTTGAAACTGACCTCGCCAACCAACTGGACAGTTTTTCCACTTCCAGTGCATGCAATCTATGCTCCCCAACATTCCTGGAAAGCCTCTTGCGCCTCCAACTTGTAGTAGTCTTTGGGTGTCCGCAACGGTCGGACTTCTTAAATACTCCCCCCCAAATTGAGTGATGATAACATCAGCAAATCGTTGAACGGTTTCAAGCGCTGTTGTTGCTCCCATCCTCAAGTATTCGTCGATAGAGTCGGCGGACTCTCCATAAGCAAGGAGACGAATTGCGACAGTGCACTTTTGTAAAGGGGTGAATCCTTGCCTACCATGACCGTTTGGGGTTTGTTGAAAGTAATTATCAGTGTTTGCTGCCGTATTTACTAAACGCATAAATAAATGTTTACGCATTCGAAATCTGCGTCGGAACATCCTCTCATCGTACACGGGTTGCTCAGCAAAATAGTCAGCGTATAGCTGAGCTTGACCATCTTCCCGATTTCTTTCAATATATTTCCTTCTAGGTCTAATCCGACTTGGACCAGCTTCTGGCGACTGTAAAAGTTCTTCCTTCAACATATTTCGTAATCGTCTCCTTTCCTCTGCACGATTTTCCTCCCGCTCTTCAGAGGAATCGGTAGATGATGATGAAGATGATGAGGTTATGGAAGACCAAATGTTTATTGGAGTAAAAGAGTAACACGAATAATTAGAGTTATTATTATCTTGATTCATATTGGTGAGAATGAAAGGTTGGAGAATATAATTTAGATGTGAGGAAGAAAGAATGAATTGGATGGAGAATAAGTGTAGAGGTAACACTTATTTATAGGAAAGAAAATTAATAAATGAAAATTATTTTTAATAAAACATTAATACTTAAAGGAGAAAATTATATATATATATATATATATATATATATATATATATATATATATACTTAAGGCGAGTCGGATCATATGGGATCTACTTAATATATCGTACTCCGTATTACGTCAATTTTTTCTCAACAACATTAATTATTTTTCATTATTTGCTTTAATTATTCTTAGAATGTCAAATATATCCATTTATGTTTACTGATAACTCGCAAATAATACAACGACTTGGATCATACAGTCACTCTCATTTATGTTTAAGATGGGAAATTGTCCGGTCTTTAATTTTATTCGGTCGTGTTTAAATCGGGTTGGGTTGATGTTCAGTTCGTCAGTCATCGGGGTCTATCGGGTAACAGGTAACATTCAACTCAGGTTGGGTCGGTTTTGGGCGGCTGTATTTTCGAGTGAGTCAAACGTGTCTACTGATAACCCGTAAATAACTACAATAATAGTCCGTAAATGTATATTCGTATTGAGCTTAGTTAAGTAAATATATTTAACTAATCATAGATTAACAATACTAATTACATATATAATAATAAACGATGTTTAGCAATTAAATACGTACACATTTTTTGTTTTATATGAAAATGAACAATTTAATACAACATAACAAAATCTAGCGCATTTTACTATTAAAAAAAATAAAAAAAGCTGCACACCACTGCAACTCTGCCTATCTCGCTTCTTCTCGCACAGGCGAGATTCTCGCTCCACTTTTCTTGTACAATCAGCACCATCTCCATTTGTTTAATATTATAACTCCACTTTTCTCATTCTCGTCCTCGCAGCTATTGTTCAATGTAGATGCTCTGAGAAACGAGCAAGGGAGTCAGAAACAGATCAGCGAACACGGTGGCAAAGTACAATCGCGTCACAGATATCACAGGTGTACACACACTCGTACAGTCGTACTTACTACTCTTTGAATTTCGTCCGTCCTCGCAGCTATTGTTCAATGTAGATGCTCTGAGAAACGAGCAAGGGAGTCAGAAACAGATCAGCGAACACGGTGGCAAAGTACAATCGCGTCACAGATATCACAGGTGTACACACACTCGTACAGTCGTACTTACTACTCTTTGAATTTCGTCCGTCCCTCATTTTCGTATTTCACTCTCATTGTTAACCTTATCATTCGAATCTGACTTGCAAATGACTCACCTCTCGCCAATTCTTCTTCTACTATCCAATTGAAATCGCACACCACGTCTACTACTCTACTCTACTAGTAGTATAAATCCCCAGTATTCAGCTAGTTTTTTTTAATTATTATATATAACGAGTGTCAGTCTCGCCTGAAGTGAAGATCTAAACAACAGGAGATCACTCCAAATTTTGTGGGTCACAAAAACAAATCAATCATGCATAAGTTTGCGCAATTGAGGGCTAAAAAGGGTTTAACTTTGTTGGGTTCTTTCAACATTTCTAGGTATCTCATTTATTTTATACTTTGTCATCATCAAATTTCTATCTAGTTTTCATTTTTAATGCGATTTCGTCATTTGGGTCTGAATTATTACGAAATCTGGTACATGGTTTTTTTGATTGATGAAATACGATTAAAGCTTCGTCTTTGGTCTTTTGCCACGTTTGAACATTCTGTTTTTCAAGTTTTGTTCTGGGGATCTAAGAATGTTATTTTGATTGGTTTTTTCCAGTCCACTGGATACTCACTTAGTCGCATTATAGAGGGAGAATTGGACCTGGACCTATCGGATACAAAACCACTAGTCTAAGACGTTTTCGGTTGTTACCTTGATTTGTTAGATGTGTTGTTTTGATGTTTCGTGGACAAAGCTATGTACATTTACCCTTTACTCAACTAGTCAACTTCTTGCAAAAATGTGATGGAATGAGTATGTTTTTTCAGCTTGGGTGGATGGTGCAGCATTACTGATCACCTTTAGTAACCATTGTAGATGACTCGTTGTAGTTAACAAAGGGAGTTGCGAACGTAAACTAGTAGTGGTGATTATGGTCTCCTATGATGTAATGTATTGACGCGACTATGCTCCCTCCTTTTCGTTAAATTAGCATCATTTGCCCCTTCTAGTGAAAAACATATTCCAACATTAAGCCCTACTGACCAAAGTAGACGGGATAGTTACTAGCTGAACTTATGAATACCGTATATGAGTTACGAGACATGGATGGCATTGCATTGAAGATGCATTTATCATATTGTGACGCTCATCGCAAGGTCAAGTACATTTAAGTTTCTTTGTGGTTTCGGGTAACTGACTTAAGTGTCTTGATCTTTGTAACCATTGCCTCAGTTATTGTGAAGAAGTTTATTTTGGCAATGATCCTTGATCTTTAGCATCTTTTGGTCCATGACAGTTTGGACACATTGGATCATTAATTCGATGACGATGATAATAGAAGGATATGGATAGTGTAATGTCATGTGTTAGATAGTGAAACGCAGATTATCTCATTTGTTAGGCTAGATAAACCAAGGGATTTGGCACCACTTCTTCTACCTCAAATTGGTTGAGAGTAGGGATGGCAATGGGTCAGATTCGGATTAGGTGAAACCTCACCCGCATCCATCACCCGTCTCTATTCGCCCACCCGATCCATCCATCATCCACTAAGAGTGTCATCCATATCCGATCCACCCGTCATCCACGGAAGAAACGGGTGGTTCGGGTGATTTAACTGGTGATTCACTTGTACTACGGAGTATTATTTTGTGAAATAAATACCAAATTGAAAATAATTTCTTGCGAGACCTAGCTTGCGACCTACACCTTTTGTCGTCATGGTAGTATTATGTGAGTTATGTCTAGTCTAGGAAATAAAAATGAATAAGGTTTTAGAAAAACATGAGACATTCTCTTATTCTCGGGTAATTTTTATAATATATACGGAGTATATTTTTTAAATGGATGAATGTCGGGTGGTTAACGGATTACGGGTGGGATAATGCTCCACCCGCATCCGACTCAATCCATCACCCGTCTCATCCATCACCCGCTATTCATCCATTTAATCGGGTTTTCACCCATTTATTTTTCACGGATGGATCGGGTGCGGGGTGGATGCGGGGTGGATCGGGTCACTAGCGTTGCATACTTCATTCAAATAAACAAGACATATAACCTTGTTCTTGTTGGTAGTGTTAGCAATTGCAGATAGCCATATAGGTCATGTTTTATGTGATTGAAGTCTTTATTGTTGTAAAAGTCCATACCTTAACACTTAAAGCTGCTTTTCCTCTGTCCACTTGAGATCATTTGAGACTCAATTGTGTTCCACATTTTTCCTTCATGATATAGCTTTTTCTTTCTTTCTTTGTGTTTTTGTCTTTCATATAGATATTGGTTTGATCCTCCTTCAATTCTCTATTGACAGATGTATGAGTTCAATTCCTTTTGCAACTGTTGAAGCAGAAAAAGTATCCGGCTCTCATCCTGCTGAAGTGCATAATTTGGGTACGTCTGTAGCTGTTTTGCAAGTTTAGTCAGAAAAGCAACGTAGTCAGGATATCACTCTGATTATTCATAACTTCAGTGCAGGGGAAATGGGTTGGATCTTCTTCTTGGACCACTTACGTGGATCCACTAAATGGCGAACCATTTATTAAGGTTGCTGAGGTCGGCGAGTCAGAAATAAAGGTATGGGTGTTTCAACGTTTACCGAGCTCCCTCTATCGTCATACTGACTATCAGTGAGTTAAAATAGGGCGCAAATATGTACATATAAATAGCTGATGGATTCTATTTGCCAACTGCATGTTCAGCCATTTGTTGACAGCTTATCTAAATGCCCCAAACATGGTCTTCACAATCCTTTCAAATCTCCAGAGAGGTTGGTGCTGAATTCCTAGACATTTTTTTTATGTTCAATGCATAATCATTTGTATATGGCTTTATATGAACATTGAGTATGTCTATTTCGCCTAAAGCCTAATAAAGTGCTCCTCAGATATCTGCTCTATGGAGATATATCAACAAAGGCTGCTCACATGCTTTCTCAGCCTAAGGTATTCTATGGTTGCTAAATTCTATACTTGGTTTAAGTTTACATTACTTAGTGCTTAGTTTGCTTACTGTTTGTGGATCATGTTTATTATTAATACATATAATATTCCCTCCTTCTGTAGATATCAGATTTCTTTGCAAGGCTAATCCAAAGGGTATCCCCAAAAAGTTACCTGCAGGCTCAAGGTGAAGTATATGTTACCCAAAAATTCCTGGAAAATTTCTGTGGTGACCAGGTACATGAACTATTAGGATATTCCCCTTAATTATTTTTTTCCGTAGTGTTTCAATTTCAAACCTTTTTTTTGGCTGGCTGTGCCCTTAGGTGAGTCCGTTCGAGGTCTTATTCGTGATCACAAAATCATGATACCTGAGCTCAAACTGTCCAAAAAAAAAGAGAGCCTGAAACCTTTTGTAGAATACATATTCAGCTTGTATTGTTTTTTCTTTCAATGTTAAAAGTGTTTCTTTTTTTCAATCAAGACTTGGGGTCAAGTAGTTCGCTTCTTCGACCCGTTACTTTAATGGTTGTTGCTACATTCTTTTTCTTTTGGACAGGTTCGTTTCCTTGCAAGGTCATTTGCTGTACCAGGAAATCATCTTGGCCAGCAAAGTCATGGCTTTCGCTGGCCTTTTGGTCCGGTGCGTCTCTTGCATCCATTCTCTCATTAATTTTAAATACATCTCAGCGTATCACATCTACTTTAGCATGCATTTCTTCGTAGGCATGCCATGAACATTTGTTTGATTTCGTATTTTCTCATAACAATGTTCTTGCTGTATCTGAAAATTAAGAATTTTATTTTGACTGATAGCTTCTCCATTGGTGGTTTATTTTTGATGTACTGATATTATTCCCACTTCAGGTGGCTATTATTACTCCCTTCAATTTCCCTCTAGAGATCCCACTTCTTCAACTCATGGGCGCTCTTTACATGGGAAATAAACCTGTTCTTAAAGTGGATAGCAAGGTAGGTACATAAATTTGGGAATTTCCATTCTTTATTCCCGATATGCCATTTATGATACGTGCTTTTAAGTGTGCTTACCTGTTAACTCCTTCATCCTCTCCCATTTTTCTATAATACGAAATGTTCTGAGTGAAGGAAAAGCTGAACACTGCAGTCAAATCCAGACGACACTGATGTCTTCTGAGTTAGAGTACTAGGACACTGATCTCTGTGTTTTGTCTGGTAATGGTTTGGGGCCATTTCTTGAAAGGGCTACCTTGTTTATAAGTTATAACGGCCAAATATGTGTATAGTGAAGCTGGTTTGTCTCACACAATCATGTGGCTGGATGTATTCATGTATATGCTATAAGTTGTTTCCCAGTGATTGTACAGGTTTTTTTTGTTAGATTCTAGACTGAAAGATATCTCAAACCAATAAGAAACCACAGCTTCGTTATTCTTTGATGGTGGGGTATAACAGAATAAAAGACGGTTCACTAAACTATATGTGCTTCTTTATGGGTCAAGGGTTCATTAGGTAAGTGTATATATAAACTCTCGTGTCTTACCACGACATAGGCAAAAACTTCCGAGGCACTGGGTTACTTTTATTGATGTAGTACAACACTGAAAAGTTTATTGACATCAATTTTTCCTAATTCTATATAATTTGAACACCGATTTAATTTTGCCGTGAGTTATTTCAAAACTATTTTCTTGATTCTCTTACAACTTCAACATCAGTATCTGGACATAGGACACGGTTTTGCTGTTGGGCACCCTTCTCATGTGTTTCTTACATTTCTCCTTATAGGTTAGCATTGTCATGGATCAGATGCTGCGGTTGCTTCATGCTTGTGGCTTACCTGTTGAGGATGTTGACTTCATCAACTCTGATGGCAAGACAATGAACAAACTGATAATGGAGGTTGCTTCTGAGTTACTTTTACATAGTCCATGCTATTGGTGACGTATATCCTGTCAAAAGTATTTCATATGGCATCCTTATAAGTTTTAATGCTACGTGTTATTTATTCGGTCATGAAAAACTAGGTATTTAGTACTTAGGAGGAAAGTTGCCTAATTTACCTATCCATTTATGACTTTCTCTCTAGTTACCTTTATCAAAACTCTGCAAAGTTCTGCCCTGGTTTTAGAGTGCATGGGCATGAGTAATTGTCAGATTAAAGTTTTCCCTTACCAGCTGACATTTGACGTGCCAATTGTTGAAATTTTGGTTTTGGAGTTATCATTCACTATATATCTCTGTATTTTTGTGAACTCATTCAATTTATTTCATAATATCCCTGTTATTGTAGTGATGTTATTTCATAATGTCCGTGTAATTGTAATTTTTTTTTCTGATACTTAATCTTCACTCGCTACTGCAGCACCCGTTATTTTTGGAAAGAAGTGTTTGGTAGCATTTATATCTGCAATGTATGTTTATTTTCTCTCAAATTGAGGTATCAAGAGAGAGGGGATAGGTTATAAAAGAGATATCATAATTTCAGCTCTAAATAAGTGAAGATTAACACACTTGTAAAGATTTTTGAAGTTGTGGCCACATTGCTTGCTACAGCTATGATTCATCCTCATCTACATCTTGATACCAATCTTTTGTGACCATTATCTCGTTTTAGTACCATGCTCTACTATATTTGAGAAGTTGTTGGGTTGCATAATAAAAATCATTTTTCTAGTTGTTAATAGTGCATTAGTGCATGATTCACTGTTGTTTTGGCATATTTTGATACCTAGGAATTAAACAGCATCCATTATGTAAATCAACAAGACCTGGTGTGAAGACTATAATATCCCTGATGCCTTGTCATTCATTCCTTGTTGACATTTTCCGAACATGATTTATTTTGGTGATTTGACTGATAGTTGATACGTATTTATGTTTGATACTATATGATACTCCGGTATAAGCAAGTATGTTTCTCATTTTATTGTTAAATCACAGGCAAATCCTCGTATGACTCTTTTTACGGGAAGTTCAAGAGTAGCAGAAAAACTGGCACTGGACTTAAAGGGTCGTGTAAAACTGGAAGATGCTGGATTTGATTGGAAAATTCTAGGGCCAGATGTCCAGGAGGTTTGCTTTCATCAGTATGTGATTAAGTACAATTTTGATTGATTATTGATTCTCATATGACCATCTCGATGGTTCCTGGTGGCAGGAGAACTATGTTGCTTGGGTTTGTGACCAAGATGCATATGCATGCAGTGGACAAAAATGCTCTGCACAATCTATTCTGTTCATGCATGAAGTAATTCACTTACCTTGGCGTTGTGTTAATTATGTAGACATAGGAAAAAAGACTAATTGGAAGAACTTTATTATGCTCTGCACAATCTATTCTAAATATTACTATGTGAACTTTAATGCAGAATTGGTCTTCAAGTCCTCTTATTTCCAAATTGAAAGAACTTGCTTCTAGAAGGAAGTTAGAAGATTTGACAATTGGACCTGTTCTGACAGTGAGTTGTATACCCTTGTTTTGTTTGCAGACTTTGTTTTTCAAAGTCTTATGTAGTGCCAAAAATTTTCTTTATCAGTCAAGGTTGAGTGTGTACTTTGAATATGCTACCTCCACAGTTTGTGGTGTCAAATGACTATTTTGAGCTGACTTTGATGCAACTAGAATTATTGATCTTCTGTCAAGAAGCTATCATTGAGAGTTATTAGTGCGGTTGAAACTCGTTAACATATGGCTCCTTTTACACCAAAGATTCTGTTTCTTTTTAATATTGTTTTAATGTGTTATACATTCATGTAAAACTATGCTAGCTTAATAGGGACATTTAGAATTTTAGTCATGTACTCATGCAGCCAAACTTTTTTATGTGATCTTGAAGGTTACAACTGAGACAATGTCCGAGCATGTGAAACAACTGCTAAAGATACCCGGATCGAAGTTATTGTTTGGTGGTGTACCTTTAGAGAATCACACTATACCCTCGGTTTATGGTGCATTCAAACCAACTGCTGTGTATGTTCCTCTGGAAGAAATACTGAAGGACCACAATTTTGAGCTGGTTACAAAAGAGATATTTGGACCTTTCCAGGTAAGTTCAGTCAAAGCATGCAAGGGTCCTTTCTTTTCTTTTTATCAAAGTTTAGGGCTTGCTTGGTGGTTATTGATAACAAACAGTTGAAAATCTGGAAAACTACATTTGATTTCTCATTGGATACTTGTATTTTTTTTTTTTATTCCAGGTTGTAACTGAGTATAAAGCACATCAGTTACCAAAGGTGTTGGAAGCATTGGAAAGGATGCATGCACATTTGACTGCAGCAGTGGTGTCGAACGATCTGTTGTTTCTGCAGGCAAGTCTCATGGTCCTTTTTTTTTTTAATCTTTTTTTTCCTTGGGTGCCTATCCGTTTCTTTCACCGTTACCCTTTTACTAGAAATGGTATCTGTGAAAGATTTAGAAATTCATAATGCTTACAAGTTACATCAAAGAAACCTGACTTGTAGGTTCAAGATTGCTTAGCAGGTTGATGTTGAGTATGCGAAAGATGTCTCTTGTCTCCTCTCAAATCTAATTGTAGTCTAAATGACAATAGGAGAAATCGTAATTAGTTGATCAAACTTTTCTGTCATACTCCGTAGTTTATAACTTAAAGTGACAGAGTTTTCAGTAGGATTTGACACCTTCATGTGAGTAGGGAATTAATTTGTTGAAACTGCAGGAAGTTATTGGGAATACAGTAAATGGGACCACTTACGCTGGACTACGAGCAAGAACCACTGGAGCGCCTCAAAATCATTGGTAAGTTGAAGTTTGTGACAACCCGTCATTTGGGTGGGGTTAGTTTTGTAAATACAGTAGTTTGTAACTTTTATGGGTATGCATTGATGGAAATAAAAATATGGTCCAGGTTTGGACCGGCGGGAGACCCTAGAGGTGCAGGCATCGGAACACCAGAAGCAATAAAGCTTGTATGGTCATGCCACAGGGAGGTGATCTACGACGTTGGTCCTGTACCTCACCAGTGGCAAACTCCAGAGTCTACTTAGAGACATCTGTTTAGTTCAGTTGCTAGCAGTAGTAGTGTTCCCGAGCCAGGTTCAGCTGTGGATTCCTGTTGGTGTGAGTCGGGGCTAGAATAATAAATCCGCCATGTCGCTTTAGCGGATGATCGGATGGAGGCATGCATTTTCCTTTTTTCGTATTCTTCCGTGTAAGACGATAATCTTGTATTCCTCTTACTGGAGAGATGGTGGAAGATAAAATGCATTGGATTTTTCCTTCATGAGAAGCTTAGGCCTGAAATTTTCTGTCGTGGAGTTTATGCTTGATTGTTCTTTGAAATCTCTGGAGGCAACTCTCATACTCTTTTTTTTATCTTCCCTCCCTCCTTTTTTGCACTAGTTCGATTATCTTCCCTTTTTCCCTTTTTTTGTTGTACTTTAATCAATTTTTTATTTTCTTTCAATTTTTTATTCTTTTCTTTACTCACAAACTCCATCACATTTCTACTTTATACCCCACATTTTCTTACTTTAATCAATTCTTTATTCTCTTCTTAATATTTGTGTCAAAAAAAAGAGGGAAGATATAAACAACTAGAAGGAAGTACCTTTTGCTGTATCAATGAGCTCACAACTCAAGCTCACAACTCACATCCTTATTTTTTTTTAAGTTGTCATTAGGAACACCTCGCATCCTATATAAGTGCAAATTGTATACTCCGGCCGGTTTGGCAAACGACATAGCTGATTTGTACTCCCTCCCTTTCACTAAGATCTTCCACATTTCCTTTTCAGGAAATTTCATTAAGATGTTCCACTTTCCTTTTTAGTAAATATTTTGTGGTTCTTATTGCTTGTGATCCCACTTCCTTTTCTCTATCTTCATTTTCCTCCACATATATCTATTTTCTAGGTGGAACATCATAGAGAAGCGGAGGGAGTAATAGCTAATAACATTAGCAGAATATTCTTAGCATATTGTAGTACTAAATTTGACTATCAAAATAAATTAGCAGAATTAAGAAATACGGAGTATCTCATAGTGTTTGCTAATTGTACTCCTTCCGTTCGTATCCAAAGAGAAGAGTGGGTAGAAAAGAGGTCAATTGGATTTGAACGGCCTAAAAAGTAATACGTACCCTTCTGATGCGAATGAAGGGAGTACTAGATTATAGGATAATCGAATTTTTTTCATGTATAAATTAAATATATTGTTTCAATATGCGGCGATTAGTAGCATATTAAAAAACAATAGATTCCGGTCAATTAAGAAAAAAATGGTTTGATAATTAGCAAAGAATTAAATTGTTTTCCAGTATGAATAAATTGAATATGTTGTTTCAATATGCTCTTATAGTCCTATTAGCGCCACGATAAAAAAATAGCAAGATTTTCAGCCAATATACTATTGCGATAAGCCATTTACCGAGCATAAAAAATTACTGATACTAAATTAACTGTCAATCTATTATATAGGTCAAAATATGTTACCGTATTTACAAGATAAAAACATGTTCATTATCTAAATTGGAGAAGGTATTTGGGAAGATGACGGTGAGGTGAAGACTCTATAGAATGACCTAATTTTATTCTCTACAGTCTAAAAGTCGAAAGCCACAACTTCACTCTTCATAAAACCTCCCCTAAACCCTTTCATCTCCTCTCCGCTATTCACTATCTTCCAACGCCGCCATGACTCTTCTTGAGCAAATCATCAAAACTTCAACAAAGCCATTAATCTTCGATGAACCTCTCAAGTACCCCATTTCTATTTCCCCCGATTCTATCTTCTCTACCCTAAAAATCGATCCCCATTTCCCTAACCCTAATCCTGCCTCCCTCCTCAATCCTCTCACAGGCTTCCAAATCTCCAAAATCGATTCATCCATCATCGAATTAAACACCACTTTCTTCATCCAACTCCAGCATTTTCGCACCATCAAATCGCCCCCATCCTCATTAGCTTTTGTTGAATTACTAACCCCCTTTCTGGAGAAAATCGGAACGATCAAGTTTGGGGCTTTGCTTGAGGTTCAAAAGGGTACTGATGACTATGCTTGTAATTTGATTGCAAGGTTTGGGTCTTTTGTTGGGAAGGATGTTATGGGGTTGGTGATTAAGGTGTGTTTTCTGGTGGAAAATTGGAAGATTTTGCAAACCCTAATCGGATGTAAGCTCGTTGATTACGAGCAGCGGTCCGATTTGTTGTCGAACCTGGTTTTGAAAAAGCGGTCTGATTTGATTTGTTTGTGTTTTAAGCATTATAGGGATATGAAGGCTTCTGATTTGTTTGTGGTCTTGAAGTATTTTCTTTCGCCCTCGAATGAGAGTTTGGTGAGTATGCTCGAGATTAGGAAAGAGTGGGAGAGGGAAGCGGCTTTCGCTATTGGGAAAGCAACTGATGAAAGGGTCAGTGGTAGTAAACAAAGATTGGCTAAGGATGTTGCATTGATTTATATGGTTGCTTATGACGGGTTTTCATCGTGGGAGTTGTGTTTGCATTACTTGGTTTCGAGCTCAGTAGATGATGTTGTGTTTTCGAGTGCAATAAGTAAGCTCAGCGTAGATGAAATGTTGGGGTTGATTAGGTATTTGGGGAAGTGGGTGCGAAAGTATGAGAAGTTTCCAAAGGCCGGGCTGGGACGTGAGGCGGCTGCTACTTTGGGCATGTACTCGGCTCAATGGGTGCCGAGTTTTGAAAATGTGGTCAAGTGTCTTGGCTTGGTTGTCGATGAGCATTTCTTGTCGTTGGCAATGCATTCAGAGTTCCGTAACGAGTTGAAAGCCATTGAGGAGATTGTTAGTTCTTTGGCTTTGGAAGGGAAGCTTTGCTGTTCTGTGGCAAATTTGATTGATATCTTAAAGCCTGATGTTAAAGCGGTTTAGTTTTTACTGTAGTTTTTTAGCTACCAACTATTTCGAGTTTACATTTAAGGCATGTTGTGTGTTTTAATCTTTGCTATCATGTTGCTCAAACATTGCGTACATGGTGCTTCAATTTTCATGTTGTTAAGTCTGTGATCCAAGTTGGTAAGAAATAGGTTAAATTAGCTGGTAACAACGTTTTCAAGATTTATGCATTTTTGTTTCTTGTATTATAGTTTGGGTGTGGATATCTTCCTACCAGATGGCAGATGATGTAATTCATTACCAAATGTAAAGGCCAACCATGAACTTGTCCAAATACGAGTAGTAATTAAATAAATGTCTTCACAGTCTGAGCATTAGCAAGGGGCAAAGAGCCACGATCTAGAGGTTCATCAAATCATTGGGAAGCAGTGAAATGAAACAACAAAAACCCTTGGGACGGAGAATGTTGTGGTTGCACAAGAGAATCAACCAGTGTAATGCAAACAAACAGGCTAATCAGGCTGCACATCATGGACGGGGTCTCTCACAAAAACGCTTGATAGTATACATACGACTATATGTCACAGTTTTCTCCATCAATTTATCATTAGTCTATACCTCAAGTGGGAAAGAATCACGACCAATATCCCCCACAAAAGACATTCTCGTCCACCACAGTGCCCTATTAGTTGACCTTTGAAGCATGTTTTACTGAAACTCTGTCCCAACCTTGATTACAAAATCATGGACGACCGTTTTGTTCCAGAATGTGGATTGTGTTGCCTCAACCACGGCTTCCGTGAGTAATCATCATTAGCCAACATGTAACCTAAAAGCCGGGCTTAGAGTTCAGAACCCTTCAGTAAGGGTAAAGATTCGGCCATTGAATAGCTCCGGCAATCTGGCCACAGCTTCACTGATTTCCTGTAAAATTGGTTAACGGTATAAGAACTAGAATTTATACGTATCTCCTGATGGCAAAAAAAATAAAATGAATTTACATGTCCTGAGTAGACTTGCTTCTACTGTTTCTAAGCCATTTCAACAACTACAATCATAAAATCATTTTGAACAGATTACTTCGGGTATATATATAACAGACACAAGGTCCACAATTTATCTCTGTCAATTCCAACTACATGCAGTGGTCAAACCCACATGGTCTTACTACTACTATCTCTCAGGTTGAATACATAAATAAGGAGTACTATAAGTTTATCAATTTTTGAACGATTGAGTTGAAAACATAAGTTGATGATTGTTGCTGCACAATAGTTGTTTTTACCTTTCTTATCCCAATGTGTTTGGTGGAACTATTTGTTTAATGACTATGTACAAACATGCAGCAAGCTAAGAACAAGGAATCAAACAGTGACAAATGTGTAAATGGGATCATAGACTGAGAAAGAAGTTTTCTTGCATATGCTTGGTAGCGTGCTGAGAAGTGGATGAAAAGAATCGCTTTATTCTGAAACATCTCAGCATATTTTACAACCTGTATGTTGCGATTGATAAAATCATTTATTAGCATTGAAAAAAAAAAGTAACGGGGAGAGGAGAAGAAAATAACAGGGGATCAAAAGAACCTCATCAAGGTGTATGTGTCCATATTCTCTTGCATGAGCAATGGTAACTTGCTCATCTAAGAAGGTGCACTGCAGGGGAAGCCAAAGCAAAAATTCCATAAATATTCTAGAACATAATTCAAAGAGCACTATTTTTCAACACCAATATATTAGTTTCATCTCCGAAAGGATAACTATTACTTTCAACAGCAGTCTTTCAAACGGCCACAGACAGCTATTGCATGAGAAGACAATTTATTTAATTCTCGGTCCTTTTTTTACCAGTTGCGGTCTTGAAGATACACTTTTGCTCAATGGCCAGACATGAGCAGATAAAATCAGTGACATGGTACATGCAAATACGAGCATTATAAAACAATCACGAGGCATTGGGGGTACCACATGCAAATACAAGCATTATAAAATAATCATGAGGCATTGGAGGTACCCATGAACAATAGAGGTACCCCATGGAGCATAGCATGAAGAGCATTTCCCCTAGCTCCATCCAACACTCACCAAAAACTGCTTTATCTTTGACATCTAAATAAAACAGACCGCCAGATATATTTAAAAGCATGGTTCCCAGCAGGCAATGTTCAGTAAATAGAATAAAAATGCCTCAATGGAGCAATTACCTCCATTACAAGAATTTTCGCTCTTAACACATCAACATTCGCTGGATCAACAATAAAGTCAGCCATTGTATCTCCTGTAAATGCTATCTCAGGTGAAGTGATTGTATTGGTAATCTGCTAGTACCCAAACATTGCCAATATAAACTCAGCACATTGAGAAAAACATACTGAAGCTATAAACCTATAACTGGCGCAAAGTTGGTCAGGTTGTTATCACAAAGGTAAAGGCCTAACGTTGTATAGATTGTTAAATCATCAAGTAAAAGAACGAGTTAAAACTACAAAGAATATCATTAAGCTTGAGATATATGCGATTATGCGCGTGTATAATCACAAACAGTATATGAAGAAACGGACCTCGACACCAGATAATTTCAATTCTTTAATCTCATTTCCAGGCAGGCCGACATACTCTGGCTTAAGCTTATGCTTGATTGAATAAACTACATAACCCTGCAATATATAATTTCTTAATGTGTAGTATGTATTACAAATGGATCCAGGAAGAAAATATGACATCTCACAAAGAGACAGCAATGAGAGGAGGAAGTGATCACTTCTACAGTTATACCTGACTAGGGATGGAATGATATGTCTTAAACGCTTTCACTTTAATGTCCCTCCTAATCCAGACCTCCTCTCCTGAAAACAGAAATATAGCAAAATTACATGATGGTGGTACAATTACCATAGAACGAATTCTGGAGACGGAATGAAAGATCGTAGAAGCGGATCGATTAGGCATACGTTAGGAATTAGTAGCATAGTGTGGTGTGGATACCAACATCAACACCGACAAATCAAGCATCCAGGCTGATTGGATTATGTACTCCCTCCACCCCGTTGAGAACTTACCTATCTCCATTTTAAGATGTATAATTCCATAGTTATCTATTTCCATTTTTAGTAAATTGTTGAGGGTCATTTTCTAAGTGCAAGTGAGAGATAATGCTTTTGTGTGATCGAAAATCACTCATTCTTCTTTTCTTGGCCTTTACGCCAAAAACAATAGATAAATATTGATTGGGAGATTACATACCTTTTCTCCTGACAATAGAAGATTAATCAAGCAATAACGTATACTATAATGTTTCACTGGTAAGGTTATCCACAGAGCAAACTCCAGAGACAGTGATAGATACCAGAAACGGGAAAGATAGGCATACGACGGAAACATATACTAGCATAATATGGAGTATGAACCATTACCAACATCAAGACCAATTAAATTATGCTTAAGCTCAGAGTAATCCATGGCCCTATGCACGTCAAAAAGCTGTTCCACATGTTGTTTTACAATGCTTGGCACAAATATGGTAGGAGGTTTCATAGAATATAAGCCACGAGTTGCAACATACATAGGTAATCCTCCCTGAAATGAAGGTTACCATTAGAGATCACGTCAGTATGAAAATCTGTGAAAAGCAAAAAAAATCCAATAACACAAAAGCTTTGGAGAGACGGTCTCTCATTAAGTATCCTTACGTGTTGTTCATAACCTTTTTATTACTAAATGTCTCTTAAAATCACCATTTTATTTTGTACTTGTTTTTGTAACAAACGAACCCATTTTATAGTATATTCTGACATCTTTCTAAGTATGCTCTTTTGTATTATACGAAACTATTTTACTACGGAGTACTTTTTTTTTTATCATTGTTACATCAATTTGCCGTTCGTTTCCCAATATGTTTAATAAGCGCCTGTCTCTTAGAATACCTACTCGTCAGATAAATATAGAACTACATGTAACTAGTTGAAGCATCGTCGACTCTAACCACTGAGTTAAGTAGGTTATTTTGCATTACTAAAGAAAACTCAAAGTTACATGGATGAATTATAAATCCAATATTGTTTATAAGCAATATCAATCATAAGGGCTATGATCTTTGATCGCAAATGTTCATCTTGACAAGAAATTATCTACATGTTAAAATAGGTTATATAGCACAAGCAAAGGCTATAGCTCAGTTAGATAGAGCACCTCATTTACATGTGTGCCAATGTTTTTCAGGGAGGAGATTATGCAAAGAAATTCCATTAATCTTTTTAGCTTACGAAACAAAATGAGTAAGGAAGAATTGGTTTAAGTAAATGGAAAAAAAGGAAGAAAGAACATACAATGTGGTCCATGTGGGCATGGGAGATGAAGAGAAAATCTTGGTTGACGGCGCGTCGAGGACACCTTCCGATGTCAAAAGCAATGCTAAGGGAGGGAAACATTACACAAGTCTCTTGCCCACCAATTGAAATTCCTTGTATTTTATACCCTTCTATCTCCATTCCATCCTTCACCTTACCGCTGCTGCTGCTACTACTACTATTACTCTTCTTCTCCCTGATTTTTTACCCAGCAACAAAAAAATACTAGTCAATTTGATCACCAGATTAAACTTGTAAGTTGTAATAGCAACAATCAACACTAAACATGAGAGAGGAGTTACATACATGAGACTGATTCAATCCAATCCAGCCGGGGTTTTGCAATTTGATCGATTAGCCGCAATTAAATTTGAAAAGTCGTAAATGATGGATGCTTCAAACTTTGGAGCTTTAATGGTGACCTTTTTTTTGCCCTTCCCCTAAAAACCCCTTCGAGTTCTCTCTTCCTCTACATCAGTCTCTCTCTTTGTCTAAACTCTAAAGTATAAACCGAGACAAATTAAACAAAAAAATTTGGATCTTGCCAAGTCGGACATGGTACAAGTAATTTATGTTTCAACAATTATCTCGTTAATTAGGTTTAATCAATTACGATATTTAGCAATGACTCTCTCCAATTTTTTTTGTTTCTTTATGTTTGTGTTTTGGCGCTATATATGGGTGGGGAGAATCTCTATTATAACAAGTGTATAACTTAAAACATAGTCACGTGGAATTTTGTCACTACAAGGTAAAGTCACTTTAGAGTCAGTGGTTTTAGTAGCAAATCTTCAATATTTCGTAGCTAATTAGCTTAGAGACCGAATTTGCGATTAAATTTCATTAGTAGCTAAACGCTTTGTCGCTAATTTAGCTACTGAATTAGCGACCAAAATTAGCCACCAATTTAGTGATGAAAGCGTGGTAGCAAATTTTGAGACAATAATAGAGACGAAAATTCGAGTAGCTACATTAGCGACCGCAAATTGTATAGTAGCTAATTTAGGGACGAACTTAGAGACCGATTCAGTTGTAGCAAAATTAGCGACACAATTTTTTGGTATCTAAAATGGCTACGAAAAAAAATGAAATACACGTCATACCCCTACCCCACCACACCACCCTAGCTAGCCCACATATTGAATATCGAACACAACACGTAAAGCTACCCCCAGCTCACTAGGCCACGCAAGTACGTCTATGCACCACACCAGCGCCTCTTGGGTAGAAATTGATGATTTATGTTCGCAAGAGAAATCGAACCCATAACCTTCAAACACTTGACCAACATTCAAACCATTGGGCCACTTGAAGATTTACATTTATTTGGGCAATGAATGTATACTTAAAGATAAAATTAATCAATAAAATGTGGATTGTAAGATATTTTTGTAATACTCCAATAATAATATACATATATAAAAAAATATCGTAAGAAATATAAAAAATACATGATAACAACAACCGACAACTAAATTTAGCTACCAATTTATTTTCGTAGCCAAGAATTTAAATTAGATACTGTGGACATGACGTAGGTCCACCCCGACGCGGCCACGCGCGGGTTTGGGTAGGCGAATGAATCTCGTGGTGAGATTGTTCTCGGGTTCGAAATTTAAGTCAAAATGGAGTCGCCACCGAATTTTGTGGTTATTCGGAACCATACGAGCCCACTCTATGTCGTCATGGGCTATACACAAAGTAAGCCCACTTCGATTTCAGAGTTCATTGGGCTCGTCCCTTTGCATTGCGATACCGATACCATCTACACCGGTATCGTGTAAAGAATGACTCTCGTGCGCCAAGGGTTTCGGACATCCGGAAACCAAAGGTTCTGAGTAAGGGGTGAGGGTACGTGTTGGGAAGCCCACTAAGGACACCCAACCCCGCCCGCACATGGCGGCCTCTACTAAGACACCGTTCGTGTTCGTGTACGCGCGCAAGTAAAATGATAAAATGATATGCAAACAGCGTTTTCGGGCTAAGCATGCGAATTGTTGATTAACTACGTCATTTAATGCATCTTGATTCACGTCAAAGTGATTTAGCATGTGATGTTCATTTAAATAAATAAATGGCTAACATCAAAAATAGAAAACTCGTAAATAAATTACAAATTACACGGGCGGAATACAACCCGGAATTCACAATACAACGAGCATTAAAATAGAATAATTGAATTAAATAAGAAGAACGATAAATAAATACACGACTCGACAAAGACCCGTATATAATAAATACTCACTAGATCGTGAATTAGCTAGACGGACCAACCTTAATTAATTACGCATTATATTGCATATTAATCAAAGGACGGAGGTTCGAGACCTAGGCGTGAATCTAACCCGATCTCGAACCTCGATGTCTTGTCCCGACTTATCACCTCGAAAAATGAAGTCTACATTAATTATGTGTTGGATACGACTAAAGAGTCGTCAACACAAAAATTAATAGTGTGAGACCGTCGATCAAAGTCGTTTCTTTTAGTATTGTGCATGAGTGTGAATTTTAGAAAAGATTGGGTTCACGTGATGGTCTTTACACGTGTTGACTAAAAGAAGTCGTAAAGAGAAAACAAGTTTTAAAATATGGTCGTATGTCGCGAAGGTCGCATGTCAATGTAAGGACCGAGTAAGATAGAAAGTTGGAAGAAAAGAAGGAAAAGTGGGTTCGGCCAAACAGGCCTGCCCGCGAGTCGCATGGCTGGTCGCGCGACTCGCGTGCGGGTCTGGTCGGGTGCCTCTTTAATTGGAAATCGAGAAAAAGTAGGCTCGGCCAAACAGGCCTGCCCGCGAGTCGCATGGCTGGTCGCGCGACTCGCGTGCGGGTCTGGTCGGGTGCCTTTTTGTTTGTCGAAAACTCGTCAATTTTATAATCACGTGCCAATACGGTTTTATCTACTCGGCTTATGTTTTTTATAGATTGAGGATTTTGAATTAGTGACGAAATAGTATCCCTCTACGTCACGACACCGAAACTAACCCCTTCGGATTATGTGATGTCGATTTTCGTGTCAACGGGTTTCGTACTAATTGAAATGGGATCGAGTGCGTTCAACTTCGACCGATTGCAATCGCGTCACGCCCTTGAGAACATTGGGGCGGGGCTCCTCGAAAGGGCTCCACCTCCGTCGTTACTCGTAAAGGGATTAGACGGACTTTAGGCGATCGTCGTAGTCAAACGGATTCGAAACCGAGATACTAGTATTAATACATACGCGATATTATAGTGTTAGTAACGAGAAAATAAAGTTAGTATGCGAGAAATAAAATGTTAGTATGCGAGAAATAAAAATGTTAGCGATGTTAGTGTTAGTATTACGATATTAGTATAATTATAATATAAATTACACAAAAACGTAAATAGAAACGAAGTATAAAGGATCAAGATGGGGTTTATGACACCCTCAACATACATGCTTGGTATAGGCCTCGGAAATAGACTCGTAAATGGCGAGGGAACACCGGAGTATCGAGGATGAATGTGAGTTATGGTGTGTATATGTGTGTGTATGTGTGTGCCGGTTTGCTTGAGAGCAAAATGGCTCGATTTTTGTATGACTTTTGCTTAGGGTTGTAGTGTGTGATGTTTAGGATGATTAGGGTAGAATTTTGTAGGATGAAAGAGCTTTGTTTAAGGCTTATATTTCAGCTTTTTCTAAGGGTTTTTAATGCTGAAAAAAAGTCCCCCAAATGATGGTGATTAGTGGGGTATTTATAGAGTAGGGGTGTGATTAGGGTTAGTTTAGGAAGGGTTGACTTTTGACTTGATTTTGTATTTTGAATTTCTGATTTGGGCGCAATTTTCTAGAAGCTGAACTTGGCTGGTTTGTGTGACGGGTTCGTCCTTGACCGGGTTTTGACCCGGTCGCTAAAAGACGGGATTTATTTTTGGTGTCGGTTTTGGCCCAAATTAGTCTTATTTTGCTCGGAACGACCCACTGGGCCTGGATTTGAGGTCTGTTTTGTGAGATTATTACTCCGCTAAAAGTCCATGTCGGACATTATCGATTCCGAGCCCAAATCCGATTATACCAAGTCACGTTTGCGTCCGATCATCATCGGGTGTTTGTCGGAGACTACCATAGACACCTGGCAGTCAAAATGCGGGTGTCTACAGAGCCCCCACTCTGACTGAGGCTTGGACAAGGCGAAAGTCAGAGTAGCTACCAGGCCAATCGAGGATTACGACCTGGCAGCCTTCCGGTCGGGTCGTTTATAGTCCAGTAGACTTGCGTGAAGGGCTCGCCAGCCATAAGCAGAGGATCATACCTGTCCTGATGATGGTAGCTCCGTGGGGAGTAGAAATCGCCTTTGGGGATGTAGGTGTTCCTGTATGCCGACACATCCTGCTTTGGATGTAGCATTTCGGAGGAATCACCGACTATGCTGGGGAGATAAAATAGCTCCGTGGAGACTTGCTTCTGAAGTTTGGAGTGTACTTGTATGCTGACACATAGCAATTTGTATGTAACACATAGGCAAAATATTGACTCGCGCTGGGGAGGAAAGGTACTGAAATTTTGAAAATGCCGCGATTTTCGAAAAAGAATATTATCATAATTTTGACACAGAAGATTTTGAAAAGAATTTTAGGAAAGCTCGGGACGACTTGATTCCTATTCTGGGTTTCTTGCTTGAAACCAGGCCTGCGCGCGCAAAGGGCCCAGATTAGCTGAGGAGGCACAGTAGTTAGGTTACAGGTGGGGTTTCCTATTATAAATATAGGTTTCCCTGCTTCAGCTTTTTGCATCCTAACTCAAATTCTCTCTTAAACTTCTCAAAATCTTTTAGACTTTCAAGAAAGTTAGAAACTTCTGTCATGGGTATCGATCACTTGACCGCCATGCTTCTTGCCTGGTCCCAATACTTTCGGGACGAGGAAAAGATTCGGCTGACCCAGATGGGGATTGTCAGTCTGTTTCCCTTCCAACGACTGATAGTTGACCCATACTTCTTGGACGCCTGTCTGTCGTTTTGGGATACTACCCATCACGTCTTCGCATTCCCACGGGGAGAGATATGCCCTCTTCCCGAGGAAGTTGCAGCCATAGGAGATTGGGACTAACTGTTCAGCCTGCCATTCCCTCGTTCTACCCGGACCCGAGGAGGAGGCTAAGGGAATTCTTGGGTCTGTCTCATGCCGAGACAGATCGGATGGTGCAGGGAGATACCGTTTCCCTATTCGACCTTGCCGACAAGTTTATGAACAGTCGGGATGTGAGGGCCACCCCTGCTCACAGGCGTAGGGCGTTCGCCTTTTGCATGCTGCACTGTTACGTTTTTGAAGGGCTGATGGATCTTGACTCATGCAGGGGTCAAATTAGGTTAATTGGAGTGGTTGACCAGATGGAGACCGGTCATAGCCCTGCCTGGCTAGCCACTGGGGAGATCATCATGGGTCTAGATGCTAGGCGACTTGACCCGACCCGACCACTGACGGGGAGTACCCGTATTCTGCAGGTATAAATCTCGCGCCTTTTTTTTTCGTTTCTTTTTCTTTTTTTCTTTCTTTTTTTTTTTTTCTTTTTTTTTTTTTTTTTTTTTTCGCGGGATCCTTGAAAGTTATCTGGCGAATTTTTCTGTTGCTTACAACATTCGCGCACTCTTATCAGATATGGCTGTCGGAGCGGCTATCAATCATAGAGCCCCCTCCGAGTATTCCCAACTATCGGAGCGGTCAGCTTAGCTCCAGAAGGCGGCGGATAAGCTCGAGTCATCTAATAAACCGAGCTTACTGGGATGAGGAGCTGGTGTTCCACGGGGGTCCCTTTATAAGGTGGACTGTCGCTTGGTGGTTTCTCTCTAGGCTGACGGGGCTGACCAAGAGAGACCAAGCTCGCTACTTGGTGATTCTGTCCCTTGACTGGACAGTTCACATTTACCCGGACCGCATCCTGAGGCAGTTCGGTTCGTCTCAGCGCATCCCTGAGACTGAAGCCATCATCAGCGTCTCGCTCCAACTGACGGACGCTATGTGTGACACCTGGTTGCAAAGATGGTTCACTCGTCCCACATGGACTATACCCAGCCCTTGCCAATCCGCTTGGGTTTCAAGGGCTTACCAGAAATGGACTTCTGAGGAGTCCGAGGAAGCTCGCAAGGCCTTAAAGCTTGATGAGGCCTTTGAACTGGTTCGCCGTGAGACGGCGAAGGATAACAGGGATCTCTTCGTTGGGGGAGATATTCCTGAAGCTGCAGCCCAGGAAGAATCGGGTCTTAAGTCACAAACTAAGACTCGATCTAAGGAGGTCGGTTCTAGCAGCAAACGGGGGCGGCCAAGCCCCCAGACGGATTTGGAGAGACGCCTTGGGCCTAGGCTGGCGGCCCGGGACCGACTGGGTCCGCGTGACCGGCTTCCTGCGGCCGTGAGGGCCCGACTTGGGCCTATCGAGGTGATGGAGGATTCGGGCTCAAGCGGGCGAGCCCGAGCCAGAGAGGTTCCCGTGGTGATTCGGGAACGCTCCCCTCCGCGTCGTCGCCAATGGACGGCTAAGGAGGCCAAGGACAAGGGTAAGGGCAAGATGCCCTGAATGCCGAGTCCTTCAGCTTTATTACTATTTAAATATTATTACTATTTTTTGGTCGTGTGTTTTTTTTGTATTTTTGGATTCCTGCATTTTGTAATTTCCCGAGTTTATCGGGGTTTTTTTTTGAATTAATAAAGAAAGTTTATTATTAAACCGTTCCTGTCTTTTCTCGATTGCATTGGTTGTGCCCTTTTGAGGGGCTGCCTACGTATCCGCAACTAGCAGAATCAAACCAAACGTAGTTCAGGCTTAGTAAATTTGCAATCTCGAATTACACCAAGACTAATGGTTCAAGATGTTTTGTGACAGTAGAATAAATAATTCTAGCTCATTGACTTGCTTTTTCGTAAAATAAAGATTTTGATAAATTTTGCTAATGACATTGAGAAATGGCTAAGGGTAGTAACGCTTCAGCTGGTCCAGGTTGGTCGGGTTGACGAACTCATTCCCGTCCAGGTCCGTCAGCATCACTGCTCCCCCTGATAATATTTTCTTTACCAGATATGGCCCAGCCTAGTTGGGTTTGAATTTTCCCCTTGGGTCAACTGGTAGTAAAGCTCGAATAGACTTAAGGACTAGATCCCCTTCTTTAATGTTTCTGGGCCTTACCCTTTTATTAAAGGCCCGTTGGATCCTCTTCTGGTAGATTTGGATATTGTTGAGGGCATGATTTCGACGTTCATCTAGTAGAACCAACGAGTCATACCGCGCTCGAACCCAGTCAGCCTCGGATACTTGACTTTCTAGCAGAATTCTGAGGGACGGTACCTCCAACTCGACGGGCTGGACTGCTTCCATCCAATAGGTTAGATAATACGGTGTTGCCCCGGTTGCGGTGCGAATTGACGTCCGGTACCCCCATAGGGCAAAAGGTATTTTGTCGGGCCAATCCCGGTAATTATCAGCCATCTTTTTGAGTATGGTGACAATCGTTTTATTAGCCGCCTCCACTGCTCCGTTCGTCTGGGGACGGTAAGGCGAGGACATGTGCCTTTGAATTTTATATTTAGTCAGCAAGGCTGCGGTCTCAGCTTGAAAATGAGTCCCGTGATCACTGATGAATTCATGTGGGATCCCATACCGACATATTATCTTGTTCTGGATGAACTTGGCAACATGTTTAGCATTGAGGATGCGATATGATTCAGCTTCGACCCATTTGGTGAAATAGTCGATAGCTACTAAAATAAAACAGTGCCCACCAGTACCAGAGGGATTTACTTTCCCGATTATGTCGATACCCCATGTTGAGAACGGCCAGGGTGACGTCATGGTATAGAGCAAAGATGACGGCATATGTTGCACATTGCCGAAGATTTGACAGTTATGACAATGTTTGACATATAACTGACAGTCGGCTTCCATAGTGTTCCAGTAATCTCATGATTTTTCGGACCAGCATGTGAGCATTCATATGCGGGCCGTTTTCACCATCATGTACTTCGGCCATGACCTTTTCAGCCTTATACTTGTCAACACAAAGGAGAAGAGCCCCTTGTGCCGTCTTTTTGTACAGTTGTCCGTCATCAGTACGGATGAACTGAGTGGCTAGCCTTCGTAAGGCTTTCTTGGCTCGACCTTCCGTCCCGGGAGGATATTCTCTGTTTGTCAGGTACTTTAACACAGCCTGGTACCATGGTTCGGGATCAGTTATCTCAATGTCTTCAATATCGTGAACATATGCCGGCTCGGACCGTCTTTCGACGCAAATTGGCATACTGGTCACGTGGTCGTGAATATTTAATAGAGATGCCAATTTTGAAAGTGCATCCGCAAACTGATTCTCTTCCCAAGGTAGGTATATATATTCTACCTTCTGGAATTGTTTCTCGAGATCCCTTACTCGTGCCTGGTAGGCCACGAGATTAGCATTCCGAGTTTTCCATTTTTGCAGGGCTTGGTTAATGACCAAGGATGAGTCACCATGTACCCGGAGATTTGTGATCCCCAGATTGGCGGCGGCTTGTAGCCCGTAAATGCATGCTTCGTATTCTGCTGCATTGTTGGTAACATCGAAGTCCAGTTTGATGGAGACGGGAGTATGCTCTCCTCTTGGTGAGATTAGGAGGATCCCGACTCCGAACCCTCGAAAATTAGATGCTCCATCGAAGTATAAATCCCATGTTTCGGCATCGGTATGGAAAATATCTTCGTCTGGGAAGGACCAGGTGTCGGTGTGTCCTTCTTCGGTTACCGGGCTGTCAGTGAGGAATTCAGCTACCACCCGTCCCTTAATGGCCTTTAATGGCACAAATTTTAGGTCGAACTCTGCCAACATTAGAGTCCATCTAGAAATTCGGCCATTGAGGATTGGTTTTTCGAAGAGATATTTGATGGGGTCCATCTTGGATAAGACATGGACCTCGTAGCTAAGCATATAGTGCCGGAGCTTCTTGGTGGCCCAGACTAAAGCCAAACACGTCTTTTCGAGCATGGTATATTTGCATTCATACTCTAAAAACTTCTTGCTGATGTAATAGATGGCCCTTTCTTCGGAGTTAACCATCTGGGCCAGCATAGCTCCCATGGCTGTCTCGGTCGTTGTTAGATATAACGACAAAGGCAAACCGGGCTGAGGCGGCATTAAGACTGGCGGAGCAGACAGAATTTCCTTGATTTTGTCGAAAGCAGCTTGGCACTTGTCATCCCACAATATTCGTTCCCCTATTTTCAGTTTTTTGAAAATTGGTTCACATACCATGGTTAGTTTGGAAATGAACCGACTAATATACTGGACTTTCCCGAGAAATCCCCTTATTTCTTTTTCGGTTTTAGGAGCTTGCATCTCGGTAATGGCTTTGATTTTAGCTGGGTCGACCTCGATACCTCGTTGGCTAACGATATGACCCAGTAATTTGCCCGATCTTACCCCGAAACTGCACTTTTGAGGGTTTAGCCTCATGTTGTATTTGCGCAATCGGGTGAAGAATTTTCTTAGGGCGGTGATGTGACCGTCCCGTTCTTTGGACTTGACGATCATGTCGTCCACATAAACTTCTACCTCTTTATGCATCATGTCGTGTAATAAAGTGGTAGCGGTCCTTTGGTATGTGGCTCCGGCATTAATGAGACCGAATGGCATGACGGTATAGCAGTAAGTACCCCAAGGTGTGGTGAAGGTGGTCTTACTCATATCTTCTTCTGCCATCTTGATTTGATTATATCCGGCATACCCGTCCATGAATGATAGAAGGGCATGATCGGCCGTGTTATCCACCAGTATATCGATGTGTGGTAACGGAAAATCATCCTTCGGGCTTGCTTTGTTAAGATCCCGAAAATCTACGCATACCCGCACCTTACCGTCCTTTTTAGGAACCGGCACGATGTTTGCCACCCAGTCCGGATACTCGGACACTTGTATGAAGCCGGCTTTGAACTGTTTATCGACTTCTTCTTTCACTTTGAGAGACCATTCGGGCCTCATTCGACGAAGCTTCTGCTTGACCGGTTTGCACCCGTCTTTGATGGGTATGTGGTGCTCAGCTATTTCCCGGTCTATCCCCGGCATGTCCTTGTAGGACCATGCGAAGACATCTTTGAATTCTTGGAGGAGGTTTATGAATTGTTGTTTCTCCTCGGGATCTAAGGATAACCCTATCTTAAGTATCTGAGGCTCTAAGGTTGTTCCCACGTTTATGGACTCGGTCTCTTCGATTACCGGATTACGGGATTCCCTTTGCTCTAGTTGCTCGATCAGATGTGGAGGTAAGGGTACCTGTTCGTCGGATTTCTCAATGTCATAGCATAAAACATTTTTGAAAGTAGAATTTAAAAGAGACAAGTCGTAAGCAGAACGGTTGTTATTATTGATTGAAAATTTGGAAAATAGCTCAAAGAGAGCAGCCATCTGATCATTGGTCAGTGGCGGAATTGGTAAGGCACTCGGGACAGACCCCGAAGTGCCAGCAGCAGGAATAATAGAAGGGAGAGGGGTTACAGGAGTGACTCTAGCACCGACTTCCCTAGACTCGACCTCAGACTCTGACTCAGACTCCGACTCAGACTCGGTCTCAGACTCAGGCATGTCTCCCTCTCCGGTGACCAGCTTGTAGATCTTCCCCTGACTGTCAGTCCACTTGACAGTCTTCCTCCAGGCCCTTTTTCCCGTCTCGGAACCAACATCCGAGATCAGCTTGGTCGGGTCAAACCTGTTGCTGCGGAGAATCAGGTTGACCAGGTCTTCTTTTGGGGTCGGGGCTATGGTGTCTTCCCCGAAGAGCAGCCCCAGCGCGGGCTCAGCGTCATTGGCTTCATCAGACTGGATGAGGGCGAACACATCATCCGGGATGTAGTTGCAATCCCGGGCCAAGTGGGTCCCGAGGTGCGTAGCATTGGGTTGGTATAGCCCAACCTGAACAGCCCCGAATACGGGTGTGACAAAGTAGTCAGACAACCGTGGGCTATAAGGGCTCAAGTGGATACCCTTCATGATGTTGCAGGCTTTTTCGATTCCTGCTTGGACAACGTTGTCCGGGGTGATGGCATAGCCAAGGCCGAAGTGAGAGTCTTCGTCCTTGAGAACCTCGATGATCTTCCCAGCTGGAAGATCGGGTCGAGAGGTAGCCCCCGGAAGGTACCCTAGGTTTTGGAGCATTGTGTCAATGCTCGTGGTGAAGTAAGGTCGGAAAAGGTACTCTTCCTCGATCATCCCCACAAAGTCGAACCCCCAGAGGTCCGTGCGGCCCGTGGCGTTACAGCTAGCCACGGTCATTGGGGTCGCCTCCAAAGTGACAACGTTGTCGAGTAGAGGCATCTTGATCTTTCGGTGGAGGGTGGAGGACACAGCTTTCACCGCGTGGATCCACGGCCTTCCTAGGAGCAAGTTGAATGATGAGGTGACATCAATCACCTGGAATTCGAGCTCCTTCTCTATCGGGCCCGTTACGATGGTCAGTTTTATGGCCCCAGCTACCGACTTTGGGCTCCCATCAAAAGCTTGGATGGTCTGAGTAGTCGGGATATAGTCAGCCTCGGTAATGCCGAGGGCTTTGGCGGTCCTTAGGGGAAGGACATTCACGGCTGACCCGTCATCGACTAGGGTCATCGGGAGGTATTTTCCTCGGCAAATCACCGTGATGTAGAGGGCCAGGTTGTGGGAGGCCCCGAACGGTGGCAAGTCGGCCTCAGAAAAAGTGATCATTGGGCCTCCTTCTTTGGCCTTACCCTTTAGGTGGGGTAGGACCGTGGCTACCATTTCAGCAGGGGTAGCCAAAGAGTCGATCTTGACTTGATCGAGAGCCTTTGTAAGTGCTTCTCGATGTTCTTGAGAGCTAACGAGGAGTTGCCATATAGTGAGGTCAACTCGGGTTCTCTTCAGTTGCTTCATAATGGCCGTTTCAGCGGTCGGCTCTTCAGGGGCGACTTCCATCCCGAGTGGATCGGTGATGGTTGTCGGGATGGGGATGTCCCTAGTGCTTGTGGCTAAATAGGGACGACCAAGGTTGTTGCTGGCTAAGACTCGAGTCTTGACCTCGCGAACCTGTTCAGGGGTGATGGGAACGGTTTCCCCCTTAGCGAGGTAGACATCATCCTCGTCATCAAACCAGATCCCATTCACTTGCGGGATAAATGGAGAGATAAGGTGAGAGCAATCAATTACCTCCCCGGTAAAGATGGCATGGGAACTGAAAGGATTCTCTTTGTTGCTTGGCTTATCTCCGGGTAGCGGGATTTTACCGTTCTCGATCAAGTCTTGAATCAAGTGTTTCAGCTTCCAACACTTTTCGGTATATGCCCATTGCCCCGGTGGTATTGGCAATAGGCCTGAGCATTGTAGTTCTTGGAGCGTCGCTCGATCGGAACTTCAGGAGTTGGGCCTATCGGTTGGATCAGGCCTTTGGAGGACAGCCTTTGTAAGGCATAGGTATAGGTGGTACCTATATCAGTGAAAACCCGAGGTGGGGTGTTCTTCTTGGGCGGGGCATCTAGTAGATTAACCGCGTCGAAAATGCTGCGAGTTGCAGCCTGGGGCTTGGTAGTGGAGGAAGAAGCCCCTTGGTACCCTTTGCTAGCGGTCTTAGTGAGGCCTTCAAGTCTCAGATCGTCTTCGATCCTCATGCCCATTTCAGTAAGGGTGGTGAAATTGGGTATGACAGCATATCGGAGGTGAACCCGGTAGGAAGGGAGGAGGTTTTTGACAAAAGCCTCCACCAGAGTCTTCTCATTGGGCTTGTCAACCAGTTTCACGCTCTCGGCCCTCCAGCGTTGAAGGTATTTAGTAAAACCTTCTTTCGGCTCCTGGGCCATAACCTCCAGAGATCGCATTGTGGTTTGGATCTCGGTGTTGTCAGCATAGTTCCGAGCGAACTCGGTGGCCACATCATCCCAGGTAGGGAACTTCTTCGGGTCTAGCGTGTAGTACCAGGCCCGTGGGTGTTTCTCGAGAGATGCAGCAAAGAGGTTCTTAAACATGGATGAATCCACTCCCTTGATGGCCATGAATTCCTTGAAGGCCCGTACATGTAGTAACGGGTCTTCGGTTCCCTCAAACATGGGCAAGCCTGTAAGGTTCAGGTTTGCGGGTAGTTTGTCACTCACCGTGGAGTATTCTCGGCTATTCTCCCGGTGGATATTGTTACTCCCAGTCAAATGGACTTGTTCTTCTAGTCGGCGCACTGCGCTGACTAGTTCAGTTATGGGCCCAGCAGTCTCGACATTAGGAGTCCCTTGCTCCACTGTAGCTAGGCGAGCAACGATGGCCACTTGGCCAGCCCTCATTTCAGTCAGTTGGGCTTCAATGTCCGTTTGCTTCGCGATCATGGCGTCCAAAGCGGTTTGCAGACTGTTCAAAGTAGCCATCTTGCGGGCGTGCCTGGTTGCCGGTGGCCTGTCTGTAAGAACACCGTGTAATCAGTACCCAAACCTAGATCTTGGAATCATAAAAAGAAGTACATCCCGAGCGACACTAGGAAAAAAGACTAGAGACTCGAGAAAGACATCTAGACGGATGACTCGATGGTGGGATGACTTCCTTAGGACTTCGGCTTTGTGGGCCTAATCCCGTTCGAAGGAAGGTCCACGTGAGACTTTTCCCCAGACTTTTGACTCGAGTGTATGGACGGACTTTCCTTTGTAGGGGTGTGCCCTACGCGGGTTGGTCGTGCCTTGACAGATAAGGCAAACTCGGGAAAGGGGGGAAACTCGTGATATGGGATCAACGGAGTTTCGACGCTATAGACCTTCGACAAATTATGCAAAGACCCGACACACGGCTAGACGGTAGGTCCTATAATAAGGAAGGTTCACTAAAGAGGTTGGATGCTTGAAATTTGAATATGAGATGGGTGAATTTCCGAGAATTGAAAAAGAGTTTCGAAAACCGAGATTAGAATTTTGAAGAATTCAGAAAATCAGGGTGGTTTCGGAAATTCGAGAGTTAAAACGGACGGCATGCCGACTATGGAAAAGGATATTTTGAGTCAAATCGTTGATCCTAAATTTCGGCGGCATTCCGAGTTTTTGAAAATTGGATATTTTGAAAAGACGGGTCCCGAAACGGACAGTATTTCGGGTTTTTCAAAATTTGGTTTTTTTTTGAAAAGATGCATTTTTTTTCGAAATGACGGTTTTTGAGAAAATGACACGGAAACCAAGTAGCACGTAGTCAAGCAAGCATTATAACGACGCTTATGTATGCTTTACACTAAGTCTCGGTCGGTCAAAATAGGGTCTATACCAACAACGATGGCTTTCTCGTGTGAAGGACGGACTCCCTAAACCGAGTTGGTATTAGGACATGCCGCGAAACCGAGACGAGTTCCACCATCGATGTCTTTAGCGCACCCATGTAGAAGTGCACCGTGGTATAGTAGGACGTCGGTCACAAGTAACCGGCCCGGGCAAAATTTGGGTTATGCATGAATCATTAAACTAATGCGCGTACATTAATATTCGAACGATTTCTCTTCGAGTCTCACCCTAGGAACCCCGATGACATGTGGTACATCAGGTATCCCCAGCGGAGTCGCCAAATTGTGGACATGACGTAGGTCCACCCCGACGCGGCCACGCGCGGGTTTGGGTAGGCGAATGAATCTCGTGGTGAGATTGTTCTCGGGTTCGAAATTTAAGTCAAAATGGAGTCGCCACCGAATTTTGTGGTTATTCGGAACCATACGAGCCCACTCTATGTCGTCATGGGCTATACACAAAGTAAGCCCACTTCGATTTCAGAGTTCATTGGGCTCGTCCCTTTGCATTGCGATACCGATACCATCTACACCGGTATCGTGTAAAGAATGACTCTCGTGCGCCAAGGGTTTCGGACATCCGGAAACCAAAGGTTCTGAGTAAGGGGTGAGGGTACGTGTTGGGAAGCCCACTAAGGACACCCAACCCCGCCCGCACATGGCGGCCTCTACTAAGACACCGTTCGTGTTCGTGTACGCGCGCAAGTAAAATGATAAAATGATATGCAAACAGCGTTTTCGGGCTAAGCATGCGAATTGTTGATTAACTACGTCATTTAATGCATCTTGATTCACGTCAAAGTGATTTAGCATGTGATGTTCATTTAAATAAATAAATGGCTAACATCAAAAATAGAAAACTCGTAAATAAATTACAAATTACACGGGCGGAATACAACCCGGAATTCACAATACAACGAGCATTAAAATAGAATAATTGAATTAAATAAGAAGAACAATAAATAAATACACGACTCGACAAAGACCCGTATATAATAAATACTCACTAGATCGTGAATTAGCTAGACGGACCAACCTTAATTAATTACGCATTATATTGCATATTAATCAAAGGACGGAGGTTCGAGACCTAGGCGTGAATCTAACCCGATCTCGAACCTCGATGTCTTGTCCCGACTTATCACCTCGAAAAATGAAGTCTACATTAATTATGTGTTGGATACGACTAAAGAGTCGTCAACACAAAAATTAATAGTGTGAGACCGTCGATCAAAGTCGTTTCTTTTAGTATTGTGCATGAGTGTGAATTTTAGAAAAGATTGGGTTCACGTGATGGTCTTTACACGTGTTGACTAAAAGAAGTCGTAAAGAGAAAACAAGTTTTAAAATATGGTCGTATGTCGCGAAGGTCGCATGTCAATGTAAGGACCGAGTAAGATAGAAAGTTGGAAGAAAAGAAGGAAAAGTGGGTTCGGCCAAACAGGCCTGCCCGCGAGTCGCATGGCTGGTCGCGCGACTCGCGTGCGGGTCTGGTCGGGTGCCTCTTTAATTGGAAATCGAGAAAAAGTAGGCTCGGCCAAACAGGCCTGCCCGCGAGTCGCATGGCTGGTCGCGCGACTCGCGTGCGGGTCTGGTCGGGTGCCTTTTTGTTTGTCGAAAACTCGTCAATTTTATAATCACGTGCCAATACGGTTTTATCTACTCGGCTTATGTTTTTTATAGATTGAGGATTTTGAATTAGTGACGAAATAGTATCCCTCTACGTCACGACACCGAAACTAACCCCTTCGGATTATGTGATGTCGATTTTCGTGTCAACGGGTTTCGTACTAATTGAAATGGGATCGAGTGCGTTCAACTTCGACCGATTGCAATCGCGTCACGCCCTTGAGAACATTGGGGCGGGGCTCCTCGAAAGGGCTCCACCTCCGTCGTTACTCGTAAAGGGATTAGACGGACTTTAGGCGATCGTCGTAGTCAAACGGATTCGAAACCGAGATACTAGTATTAATACATACGCGATATTATAGTGTTAGTAACGAGAAAATAAAGTTAGTATGCGAGAAATAAAATGTTAGTATGCGAGAAATAAAAATGTTAGCGATGTTAGTGTTAGTATTACGATATTAGTATAATTATAATATAAATTACACAAAAACGTAAATAGAAACGAAGTATAAAGGATCAAGATGGGGTTTATGACACCCTCAACATACATGCTTGGTATAGGCCTCGGAAATAGACTCGTAAATGGCGAGGGAACACCGGAGTATCGAGGATGAATGTGAGTTATGGTGTGTATATGTGTGTGTATGTGTGTGCCGGTTTGCTTGAGAGCAAAATGGCTCAATTTTTGTATGACTTTTGCTTAGGGTTGTAGTGTGTGATGTTTAGGATGATTAGGGTAGAATTTTGTAGGATGAAAGAGCTTTGTTTAAGGCTTATATTTCAGCTTTTTCTAAGGGTTTTTAATGCTGAAAAAAAGTCCCCCAAATGATGGTGATTAGTGGGGTATTTATAGAGTAGGGGTGTGATTAGGGTTAGTTTAGAAAGGGTTGACTTTTGACTTGATTTTGTATTTTGAATTTCTGATTTGGGCGCAATTTTCTAGAAGCTGAACTTGGCTGGTTTGTGTGACGGGTTCGTCCTTGACCGGGTTTTGACCCGGTCGCTAAAAGACGGGATTTATTTTTGGTGTCGGTTTTGGCCCAAATTAGTCTTATTTTGCTCGGAACGACCCACTGGGCCTGGATTTGAGGTCTGTTTTGTGAGATTATTACTCCGCTAAAAGTCCATGTCGGACATTATCGATTCCGAGCCCAAATCCGATTATACCAAGTCACGTTTGCGTCCGATCATCATCGGGTGTTTGTCGGAGACTACCATAGACACCTGGCAGTCAAAATGCGGGTGTCTACAGATACTAAAATTGCTACTCACTCGGTTTCGTTTCTATAATAAAATTACACTTATTTGCGAATTTACTTTGGTCTCCTATATAAAAACTAAATACATTATTCGCAATTTTATGTCGATATATATAGAGATGACATTAGCTACTGACGTTTTTTCGTATCTAAAAACTTAAAATAGATACCAAATTTGCTATCGACTTTATTTAGTCTCTATAATAGCGACGTAATTAGCTACCACTATATATTGATCTCTAAAATTGAGACTAAATATATTTATGTCTCAAAAGTAGTAACTAATTTATATATTTAGCGACTGAATTTTAGACAGTTGCTAAATTAGTAGCTAAATTGCAATTCTCTTGTAGTGTGTTTTGATCGTCTTAACGAGTATATTAAAGAATATCAAACTTTTATGGTTTTTAATAATGTATAAATAACTATATAAACAAAACAAAACGTGCATTGACAAGCGTGATAAAGCAAACTTAAAAAATCAAATGAATCGGAAGGAATATCTCGTATACTTGAGGTCAACCCTATTAGTAGCCGGTTTGATCAATAAAGACTTAAAGAGTGTTCATCTTCATTTTCAGTATACAGTGTTCATGTCTTCGTTAGCATCAACAAAAATTTCATCACTGTATTTCATGCCAATGAAAACGATAGGTCAATTAATACCTAAAATATATTGAGAATATTTGATCGAGTTGTTCAATTTCAGACTCTTGATGCGGACGGGTTGCCAGCGAAGGTTAAAAGTTTGAGGAGGGTAGAGGCGAAATGGAGGCCACTGGTGAGAGATGAAAGACCAGTATGAAAGGGTCGTCGTGCGAGGGTTGACGTGCAGAGGAGTTGGCTTGTGTTAGTAGAGTAGGGTGGGGTTCATGGAAGCAATCAGATTTGTTTGGTTTTTTTCTTTTTCTCTCACCTAGAGTAGGGTGTAAGAAATGAGAGAGAGAGGTAAATACGGAAATTATGTGTATAACATAGTAATTTTCATGTATGATTTAGCACGTCTCTTGTCTTCTGCTTTTTAGTGTGACCACTGTCTGGGTAGCAACTAGCACGTCTCTTAATTAGACCCTATTTGGCAAATGACAGTAGTAGATTTGTAAATTGTAATAGCGGATAACATTAACACTAGCAAAACACAGTTAGACGATTGTATTAACATGTTTGACTATCAAATGACATGTTTGACTACTACAATAGAGCCTACTTCGACAAGAAATCAAGTACAAGAGAGAATAGCATTCTTATATCTGAGTAAAAGGAGGAAGGGATTGAGTGATAAGACCAATACTTAATAGAGTACCATAGAGCCAAATTTAGACTATGATAGACTGATGTTTAACTTAGTTCAATGGACAAGAGCATTAGTTTTTTTTTCTTTTGCCAGCAAAGCCGGGGCAGTGTTAAGTATGTAAGGCAGATGCCGCTAGGACATGTGCCTCCATGTTTAACACCCTAGGTAAAAAACAAAAAGAAAGACAATGAAAAGACAAAGATAAAGAGTCAATGTTTCCCAGAATATAAAGAAGTCTGGTGGTCGAGAGACTTCCATAGCGATGAAATGAAGAAGCTGAAGGCAATCAGAGAAGATCATAAGATGTCGTAAACCAGCACGACAAGCCCAGTCCATGGCCTTAAAGATGCCCAAAGCTTCAGCCTGGATCGGGGAGACAGCAGCGATCCTGATAGAGACACTCCCAATAGGTTGATTAAAGCAGGTAAAGGCAATCCACCCAACAGAGCACAACTGCATGCTGATCCACCCTGCATCGACCTTGATACGAGAGTAAGAACACTTGGAAGTATCACCAATGAATCGAATAAAACGGTAGTCCAAATGATCCTTGCCTAAATAGAAGCAATCCTTGTTATGAAGAAACCTCTGCTGGTTTTTACATTTAGTGATCTTCTTGAAATTTGCGGCCTTGCAAACTAACATCGGCTCCTTATCAGCCATAGCAATGATAGCATTCACTACGGTCGCGGGGTAAGTCGAGCCCTCAAAAAGCAGTTTATTTCTACACTTCCAAATATTCCAGTGGGTAGCGATGAACCTAAAAGTCGAGCAATCCTCACCTCCAGTAGAAAGCAAATGATTAATCCAATAAACAATCCAAACCCTTATGTCGTCAATAAAGGGTAGCATTAGCTATTTAGCTTAGTGGTCATTAACCAAGTTTGATGATTATACTTATGTATGAAAACTCTTTGTAAACACCATCACAATCAATACAAAAACTCTTTGAATTTACAACTCAACATTTAATGTCGTCTTTACTTCCTAATTGGACATTAAACTCTTCACAAGTCAACCCGATCCGGTTGACCCGTTTGTCAAGTCTATTACTCTTAAATTTATTTGGATATATAGAATCTTCAATCTTCTAATTTTGTCCGTATGAGTCTCGAGTGGTTCGGGTTGGGTCCGAGTTGGTCGGCTTTAGAGTAAATAGGGAGAAATGGGTGGAAAGGTGAAGGGGCCCGAGAAAAAGAGGTATGAAGGTGGAGATAAGAGTGGAAATAGTGAGGTGAAGAGATGAAACAGTAGACGTGGGAGTGGTGAATACCAGGTTCAGATCCCCCAGTGGGTCAAAAGAGGCCCATGAGTAGTTGTCAGGGAGCCCACCATTTCCCGGATGATGTTGACTCATCTCGACTTATTCCATTGTTTACTCCATCTCACTCCCCATCTCCATCACATCTACATCGCACCTTGACTTTTTATCCATTTTACCATTTTGCCCTTTCCTGCACTTGGATAAGTTTATCCGAATCGTAGCTTACTGTAACTCGTAATGCTCTCATTTTAAGCTAACACCATATTCTGACCGCCCATACTTGCCAATTGGCCTTTAAAAGCGCACAATGTGATGAAATTTGAACTATCACACATCCACATAAATGAGCTTCATAAATGCTTACCAGAAGTGGAATATTTAGCTTTATAAAACTAGCAAGTCTGCGGAAAAAACTGTCCCTTACTACATTAGCGAGACACATAAGTAAAATTAAAATGTAAAATAGATATATTTGCAATGACCCATCAATCCAATATTTATGTGAAACGATCTTTCAGTAACATTAATGAGAGATTATCCCTTCTTAGTTTTTTTGTATGATTACAAAAAAGGTCTAAAAAAAAATGAAATATTTTTCCTTATCTTTCAAAAGGTTCATCTTTTCCCTTTCCAACCATCTTTTTACAAGGTTCACCTTTTGTTTTATTAGTTTTTTGTTTGCTTTTTGTGATTACTCATAATTATGTTTCATATAGGACGAATCTAGACTAAGATTTTGGGTAGCAAGTTCATTATATTTGTTTATTTTATATGAAAATGTTTTCTTTTTACGATTTATTGGGCAGCAGAAGTCGATAATTTTAATTTTTTTTGTAAGCTTCGGGTAGCGAGTGTTATCCCTCGCTACTAGCTAGATTCCGCCTCACCACTCTCATACATACTCGTATTATGAATAACAAAGACACGACAATAATTTACAATTCAACTCGTAATTCCTCGGCACATGAACACAAACTTGTGACGAGTCAAATATTCCCCACATAAATAGATAAAGACTAAGGATTTGTTATTCCTGAGACGTTTTGATTTTGTCTATTCTAATCATATACGGAGTAAGTAATATTTATTTGACTCGTTATAACTTTATAACAGATAATACCCGTCACAAGTGAGAAAATTTGTTTTTGCATTTATAAGTTAGATAATCCAGTATTCATTTTAGATTCTAGATTTCAAATTTCGATTGCCATTATTGAAAATCATAGTTTCATGTTGGACTCTTTCTTATCATGAGAATTATTTTCATTGCTAATTATATTGTTTTTCTCCGCTTATTTTATACTATCTATCATCCAAACAAATCTTTAAAATTACTATTAATGGACAATCTAATCAAAATTTTAAATTCTACTTTTGGTAAAAACTTTACAATATAATCTTCATATATTCTGCCCTATCTATTTACACAAAATGATACTATTTTTTTCTTACTTTAATTTGGGTGGATGCATAAAACCTTTTAATTTACTCTTTACTTTTGTCATTTTTCTTAAAACGGGTGAAATATTTCATGACAAGCATTAAATGGATGGAAGAGAGTATGCTCCGATTGTTGTCTAATTATTTAACGGCCAAGTAAATAATTTGAAGTATGAAGTACTCTTATTGGCTAGATGTGACATCTTACAAAATATTTTGGTCTAAAACTGAAAATGTCTTGTCTAGTTATCTTAGTGGTTAGACTAGGTACCCTGTGACAATCACAATAGGTCGCATGTTCGAAACCTTCATCCCTTATATTATAATGATACTAAATACTCGCTTCGTTGAACCAAAAAAAATTGATCTAAAATGCAATAAAAAAAAGTGCTGAAATTTGTTCACAAGATCCATCATATTAAAGTCAAACAAACGTCTGAATAGTAGGAGTAGTGAATACAAGATCCAAATCTGAACATGTATAATAATTGCAAATTGCATCTAAAACTATTTGGGAACAGTGACAGAAGTAGCTATAGATCTAATTAAGCTCAGGTAAAACATACTCCTGATAATGTTTCAGTTCCTTGGTGGATATTATTGTGTTGTTACTCAAATTAAAGGCAACTTGTTGATTGATCAAATCTAGTGATCATCCTGTTGTGTCTCTAACAACTTTTGTTGAATGAACCAAAACGGCACCATCTCTTCCAAATGTTTAGTAAAGCTTCGGAATTACTTTTACCGTCGACGTTTTACTTTTTATCATCGGTGATAATTACGTAAAATGATGACTTTGCCCTTGGTATTTGTTCTCGAAATAATATTACTTTTACATTTTATAAATTATCGGTTTATTAAAACTCGATAATAAAACCGTCTTTTTCGATTATCGTAATAAACCAAAACCGACTTCCTATATAGTTAATATATTGAATTACGTAAAATGACGAGTTCTCCTTTGCAATTAATTCTCGAAACATTATCACATTTACATTTTATAAAGTATCGGTTTATTAGAACCGATAAAACTGTTTTCTCGATTATCATTTGTATAGAAAAGATAAAACATTGATTTTGTAGTGTTTTTGTCATTTTTCTATGCAAATGGGTAGTATTTGACTCGTTATAATAAAAGAATGGATAGTTTCGTCACAAACAAGAATTTGAGATTTTTTTTTTGCAGTAGTGAGTGGGTCATCTTCTTCATTTTTTTTTTCATTTTCTTGCAATCATAAAACTATGATAAAACTATACATTTTCCTTAGGATGAGAGTGAGTTTTGAAGGGTTCAGAGGTTTTCGGAACGGGCGTGGTCATACTCGCCGACAGTATGAGAAGACTCGGTGTCCGACAACGTCAAGATGCCTGCGATGGAGTAAATTGTGGTGGACGGTGGTGGTATATAATGGTTGATCATTTGTTGGGTTTGATTTTTTTTTGTTTTTTCATTCTTATCTTCTTATAATTTCTAAATAAACCTGAAAGAAAATATAAGGAAATTTCATTAATTTCCTTTCATTTATCTTGTTTCCCATTTCTTTATCTCCTTATAATTTTTCATTTTCTACATATAATCCCGATTAACCAAATAAGGTGAAATATTTTTGTAGACACCCACATTTTGCCTGCTAATATCTATAGTGGTTTCCAACAAAACACCCGATGATGATCGGACGTAAACGTGACTTAATATGCTCGAATTTGGACTCAAAATCAATAGTATTTGGCGTGAGCTTTTAGCCGAGTACAAATCTCACAAAACCGATCTCAAATGCAGACCCAGTGGGTCGTTTCTAGTCAAATGAGACTAATTTGAGCCAAAACCGACACCGAAAATAAAACCATCTTTTAGCGACCGAGTCAAACCCCGGTCAAAGTCGTTTCCGAGACAAAAGAAAACAGCCATGCGTGCTTCAAGAGTCCAACTCAAAGTCAAAAACTCAAAATATCTCAACCATTCCGACCCACTCGATCGAGTGCCAGCCCACTCGATCGAGTGGGCCTTTAAAAAGCCCACTGTTGCCATTCATTGGGCCACTCGATCGAGTCCAGCAGGGGCACTCGATCGAGTGACCCTAGGTCGAGGGGCTAAGTTTTTCTATAAATACACTCCCTTTGCACCTTCATTCAACACAATTCTACCCACTATTTTTCAGCAACCTCAAGCAACCTACACACTACAAACCCGATTTCCCCTCTAGGCATCCTCTAGAAACCTGAGAAAACCGGTCCTACAAACACAAACACTATAACTTTTCCTATATCCTCGATACTCTCGCGCAAACGCCGTTACTACGAGTCCATTACCGAGGCCAAATTAAGCATGTGGGTTGAGGGTGTCATAAAATCCCGCTTTCTCTCTTTACTCTCCTCTCCTCTTCTTCTCGTTTTTTCTTGTATTTTTGGTCTCGTTTTCTCCGTTTTTCGTCGCTAATATTATTATCGTATCACCATAAAATATTTGCCGATACGTATCGAATACGAGGGATGACGGGATAAAGAAACACGAATACGGGGGTAACGCACCCGATGTTGTCGGTCGCTTATCCCGACACCCCGAGTATTTGGTTGTTTGAAGCAAATCAACCTTTAAAAGAACATTTTTTTTATCGTGTTATTAGTCTTGTCTAGCATTCTCGTAATCATCATCATTAACGTCGTCGCATATAACTAAATATATTTAAAACGTTCTCAAGTCGAATATGCTTAAAGACAAACTCCACCTAAGATCCTTTTAATCCCTTTACAAGTCGTAACAGAGATGACACCCTTTCGAGAAGCGCCGCCCTTAACACTTAAGGGCGTAATGCGATCGTGGACATCTGTCGTTAAATGTATTCGATCCCAGTTTTTAAGGCTAGTAAGAAACCTGTTGATGCCGAACCGAACATCACATAATCTGAAAAGATTAGTACGATGTCGTGACGCAGAGGGAATCAATTTCGTCCTAACCAAATTTAAAAATCAATTTTATAACACTTTTCCAAATAATCGATAACCGGTCTCGTAATCATACAATATACATTATGAGCGCCGTAAACCGAGTTGAGTTTAAGTTACATAATATTTTCACGCTACTCGGCTAGTTATAAATTTAAACATTAAAAATCAGAATTACTACCTTTTCCGAAACCAAGCAGCAGCTTGAATAGGGGGCACTCGATCGAGTGCCATAGCCCACTCGATCGAGTGGCACCCCAAAAATGAGGCAGGGCGTTTTCAAGTAGGGCACTCGATCGAGACTCTCCCATGACTCGATCGACTGACCTCTGTCACGCCCAAAACCGTGAGCCTTCTACAACGAGCCTCGACAAATTTTTTATGACTTCGATTGTCACGTGCTAAGTCCATCACGTGTTCATCTTTTCAAAACCATGCATTATCTCATATCGTCTAATCTATTTACGTTCCGTTATTGACGCAATTGTCCTATATTTTTGTTTGCCGTATCGTATTTTCGGGTTGTATTCCGCCCGCGTATTTGTAATCTATTTCTTTTGTTTTATTTTCGTTATTTGCACTTATCGCATTTTAACGAACCTCGCATACTAAATAACTTTGACGTTAGTTTAGATGCATTAAACGACATAGTTGAACACAATTCACATGTTTAGTGAAAAAGCCTTGTTTGCATAACATTCAATCGTCAAACTAACGCGCGTACACGAAAAACAAACGATATCTAAGTAGAGGCCGCTAAGAGCGGGCGGGGTTGGGTGTCCTTTGTGGGCTTCCCAACACGTACCCTCACCCCTTACTCAGAACCATGATTTCTGGATGTCCGAAACCGTTGGCACACGAGAGTCATTTGATGCACGATTCCCGATAACTCGACATCGGTATCGCAATGCGAAGGGACGAACCCCTAAACTCTAGCATTCAAAGCGGACCGTGCTTTGTGCACGATACGCCTAAATGTAGAGTGGGTTCGAACGGGTTCGAATTCCCACAAAATTCGGTGGGGACTTCTATTTTGATTTAAATTTCAACTCGAGATCAACCTTACCACGAGATTCATTCGCCTACCCAAACCCGCGCGTGGCCGCGTCGGGGTGGACCTATGTCATGTCCACAGCTTTCACTAGGGGTGTAAACAAGCCGAGCCGAGCACGAGCTTGGTCTTGCTCGACTCGTGCTCGTTAAGCAAAATTCGAACTCAAGTCGATCTCGAACTTGAAAAAATTGAGCTCACAACCAAGCTCGCGAGCCTATATATAATTATTAAAACTTACGTTTTTTTTTTTTTTTTTTTTTTGAATCCCCCTCGGGGCTGCCATCTACCAATTATGGTAGTGGTAAGCCCCAAATTTTAATCTTGCTTTATCGTTAATTCTTAATAGTTTATTTAGATTATAATAACTTTTGCCTCTCCTTTTTGGAGATTTGTCCCATCAATTGATGGGTTTGTTCCCATATTTTTTGTGGGTTTGTTCTCTCTTTTGGAGAGGTTCAAGAATTATGTGCAAGATCATGGGAGCAAAGAAATTTCTACGTATGGTGATACAATTGAGGTCAGATCTCGGTCTACTATTTGTCAAAATAGAGAAAGTTCATCCTTTTGAAGACTATATCATCAGATCCATAGATTCCTTCGCGAAAGGCTGTGTCAATCAACATCGATATATAGAAGGCTATGCAGAAGCGTATTATTCGAATAACGATCTTTGTCTCAAGGATGTTCTTTATTTATGTTTTACAAATATGTATTCAGTTCAATTTGATATCGTTTGTAGATGCCGTATGGTTTATTATTAATGAAATTGATCTGCACTTCAAAAAAAAAAAAACTTACGTTTTTTTGCACCGATGTGTTTTAATAAATTGGGATCCAAAAAAACATATACAAACGTATTAGACAAATCAATAAGATTACTAACCAATTGGGTATTAGTGCACCCTACTCCCTTTCAACTCACGCCGGAACACTTATAGGTGAAGTGCTTCCCGCAAGGCAAGTAAAGTCTTGCGACAAAACCACGATGCTACCCCAAATAGGCCCACAAAAAGAGATAAGGCAAGCTTCAAGACAAAAGAAATCGCTACTCCCTTAACAAGAGGCGGAGATCTCCAACAAGAATCAAAAGATTAAGTAAACTCAACAAAGAAATTCTACACTCTTATCAGTACACGAATCCAACAAAGTAGAAGAAAATAACCTCACGAACGTGAAAGCTTAGTCTGACTTCGCCGAGTTTCTAAACCTACATGTTTGTGGTGAACATAACCATGGGAGTGCGACTTACTCATAAAACAAAAGACGGAATTCATCAAAGATGTCTTAGTTCAGTGATTAAGACTAAGTACCAATAATAACCATTGTCTCAAAAAGGAAAGGGAAAGAAAGAAATGAACAAGATGTTACTGAAAAATGAGAAAGATAACGTGACTAAGTACGCGATTCATTGAACCAAAAAAGAAATCAGAAAGTAAGGGGAGGAGTGGCAAAATGGTAATTAGAAAAGGGACGACGTCCACTCTCCCATATGGGGGGATACCCCACCGGAAAAAACAATAGTAATCCCCACAACTTTTGACGTAAATCACACCCACTATTATAATCCCTGATCCTCCCTCCCTTCCCCCCAATCACCTTCCACTCCCTCTCATATTCTCATCATCAACTCGCCTAATCAATCAAACAAACACTTATCATCATCCCTCAATTCTTCTTCTTCTTCCTCGCTCCTTAATTAAAGAAAGAAAAGAAAGTTGGTTGGGTGTGAATTTGCAAGTTCCAAGTTTGATGATGGGTGTTGTTAACAGAAGGTCGTCACACTCACACACTTGCCACACCACCGAATTCATCATAACCAGCTTTTACCGCCACAAGCTCTAATCTACTTTCTTCTTCTATTTTCATTTCTACCAATTAACCTCAATTGCTTGTTTTATTATAATCCTCAAATTAAATTATGGGTTTATAGTTAACCGAAACAAACAAACAAACAAACACACGATCATATTCATTCATTCTAGTGCCTAATTTCCTTCCATGGCGGGCGGCGGCGGTGGTAGTAATGGTAGCAGGCTGTTTAATGCTGCTTCCTCTTCTAAGCCTCTTGAATCCTTTTTCCTCACCCCCTCTTCCTCCTCTTTTCTTGGTAATAATAATTTGTCTCTATCTTTCTGTTTGTAGATCTGTTACTTGTATTTTTACTAGACTACTTGATTGTTTTATGACCGGTATATTCCTTACAACGTTATAACTTGTCATCAAGTATTATGAAAAAAGATAGAAGTATATGATTTTTACGATTATGATGAATATTTCCGTCTTAAACAAGAATTCGGGTTGTTTTATTCATACTTAAGAAAGACGTGAGTTTTTGGCAACACTTTCCCTTGGGATTTCAGTCAACCATCTAAATACTACTCAAAATATCCTACTAACTTATTTAATTCGACTAATTAATTACATCTTCAAAGTTATGATGAAAAATAATGTACTCCGTACCAACTTTGCGTCGTTTGATAATCATTAGTCGTAGTAGATAAGAAGGACGTGAATTAATGATGCTGTCCTTTATTTACTTTTTTTTGTTGATGTTCTTGCGATTTGTTTTTGGCAAATCCTAGTTTAAGACACTTATATTCGTCGTCTTAAACTTGTGATGAGTCAAATGCTAGGTTGTGGCAAAAGATTTTCTTTGACCATTTCTTTCTAGTTAGATATATTTGACCTATTTTAACATTAAGCCAGACATGTTCGTCGCAAGTAAGACTCCTAATTATTTTTTATCTTAGTATTAATGTATTACAGTATGTGATATGTCTGCTGGTACATAAGCTTGATTAGTAGGGGCGGGTATAATTTATGTCAAGTTGATCGGATGCCAGTCTTGTTTGGTGCTAGAAGAGTACATGGATTTAAAATTCTTTATTTTGGTCGGAAATTGGCCATCCTTGTCTCATTAATTGGGTTACATTTACATACTCCGACATGATACTCTCTATGTACTTGATTATTTTTCATAATAGTTAGCTTTTCCACAAATTATAATAATATTAAAGTTACTCCAATTACTTGTGTGGAAAACTTCATTTGGTTCCTCATTTAGAAACCACAATCAATGAGTACCGAGTACATACCAAAAAAAATTTAATCATATCCCTCTGTTTCACCAAATTTATATCTGTCTCCTCAATTTTGGAGTATAATAATAGCCTATTCAGACCCATTTTTCAGATAATCGGGTCGCGTCCTCCACCGTCTCAAAATATGGTTGCTATGCACTACCTTTTCTGTAATAACTCTGGGGGCAATATGGTCTGTGTCGCGTGTGTCCATTTTTAAAATGGGTTTGTGTCGCGTGTCTCCATTTTTAGGCTCGAGTTCAATGGTTAGCTTTGAAGATGTGTGTGGAGGAGGAAAGAGGTCGGAAAGGCCTTTCTTTTGCACATATGATCAGGAGGAAAATGGAGACGATGATTACGACGAATACTTGCACCAACCTGAGAAGAAAAGACGGTTATCTCTTGAGCAAGTACAGTCCCTGGAGAGGAGCTTTGAGACGGACAATAAGCTTGAACCCGATAGGAAAAATCAGCTTGCCAAGGAACTTGGTTTGCAGCCTCGTCAAGTTGCTATATGGTTCCAAAATCGACGAGCAAGGTGGAAAACTAAGCAAATGGAGAAGGATTTCGACAAATTGCAAGCCAACTATAACAGCCTCAAGTCTGATTATGAAAGTCTCCTTAAAGAGAAGGAGATGCTTAGATCTGAGGTATATTTACTCTACTCTACTGTACTTGCACCCATTTCCATACAGATCAGAATTTTGATTTTTGTCCATCTCTAGTCATAAGCTCATAACCTTCTGGATTTCAGGTTCATCATTTGACAGACAAGCTAAAACTGAAGGATCAAGATAACTCTGAACCAACGAGCTTCTCCGATCAGCAAAAAACAGTCCATAAAGAGCCTACTACTGTTGAGTATGCTTCCGAGAGTGAGGATCAACATACATCAATCTTTGGGTACAACAAGCAAGATGATCTAAGCTCTGCAAAGAGCGATGTGATCGACTCAGATAGCTCACACTATGTCGAAGCTGGACAGTACTCTTCGTCCTTCCCAGAACCCGGTGATTCTTCTTACGCGTTCGAAGCAGCAGATCATTCTGATATCTCTCAGGATGACGAAGAATACCTTAACAGGACCCTCCTACCTTCTTCCCATACCTTCCCTAAAATCGAGGAAGTTGACCCGTCCACCAACTCTCCCCACTTCGCCCTCACAGATGATGATCATGGCTCTCTCTTCTGGCCGTACTGGGATATCAATCTGAAAATGCCAAACGCTTTGCATATGTGATGTTATTTTTTTCTCGGGTGTAAAACATCCGATTCTAGAGTCGACCGGGTTGGTCCAAAAGGGCGATAAAAGCTTTTATCTCCCGTGTCTCAATAATGCTACATACATTCTCAAGATCTCGAACTGAAAACTCCCAGTCCCAACCAGTTGGCCCATATGTTTATATGGCTATCTGTAACAAGTACAATGTACAATGTGTGTATTGTCTCTTTGCTTATTGTCTTGTTGGTCCAAGAATATCATGTGATGTGTATCTTATATGTAGAGAGATGCATCAAATAATTATAATCCCTAATCTCAGCTTCATGGTCCAAATGTGTTAAAGACGCTCCTACATACCCTGTAGACGTGTACTGTACCCACATGTGAGTGTCCCATATCGGTGGTGGAGGAGAGAGTTTATTGTCAACCATTTGGATAACCAATAAGTTTTAAGATAAAACCTTCTTTGGACTTGTAAACCATTTAATAATCAACTAGTAGTCATGCCCGTGCACCGCACGGGACTACATATTTGTTTGTTTAAATTTCATGTGTTTGTGACTGCATCTACTTCTACAGGCTGTCGTAATCGTGAATAGGGCGGAGGCTATGAAGATTGAATTACCAAAGCTACTAAAACACATACGGCATGTATGTGCGAAGAACGACAGAGTTTGAAATGGTGCACTTGAAGGGTGAAACAGAGATTAAATAATTCGTATAATAAAGAAAAAGTCTTTGTTTCTAAACTGTGATTGTATTACGTAATCTTCTTAAATTATGGCTTGGTTCTTCGTTTGTTTTTTCTGTCGTGGCTCTATTTGGGATTTTCAACTTTTGACCTCTTTTGTTTCCTTTGTTACGGATGCTTCTTCACCAACGCTTCAAATTTGTAATGCATTTTTGGTGTGTTAGTTTTGTTGCTAAAATATAAGTAACGAATTGCTTGTAGTTGATGTACGTAATAATAGTTAACTTACCCTTTGTTTATCTTTCTTTTCTCATTTTTAACTGGGGTGTTCACCGCAGGGTCTGACTCTGTTGTAGGGTGCTTTTCTAAGTTGTCTTGTTTTCGTTGCTCCTGCGAACACTGTGTACTCGTTGATGTATATGACATATTTTATAAATAAAACCTGTTGTTGTTGGGTAAGAATTTTTGTCGTTGTTACCTTTGGATTTTTGTCTTTCCTTTCCATTGTGGTTGGAGTTGGAGGGTCCTTTGTAGTTGGTAATACCTTTTGGCACTTTAGTTCCCGTTCGAAGTTGTATTTGGTAATCCCAATTTTGACTTTCATGGTGTATTCTCTCCTGACACATTGTTGGAGTATGTTAAACACTTGCTTCTTTCCTCCGTCCTGTATTTTGCTCTCTTGTTAGGACAATACGTTAAATATTTGTTCGTGTATGGTCTGGTATTTGTTTTGCGTACCTTTTCATATTGGGATAGTAATGCTTCGATTGGTCTCCCGATGATCTTCTCAGCTTCCCTCCCAAAGACTACCAAAGTTGTGTAATCTGTTTCGTCCGCTATTGTAGTGATTAATCTGTACTTACGTTGTGGGAATACACATATTTGTCATGTTGTTTAGGAGTATTAAATAGGGTTAACATACCGTACGACGAGTTGCATTTTTGGTTTTTTTTCTTACCTTTGTTTGGGGTAGGGTATTGATTCGTTACATTGGCGGCACTTTCCGTTCTCATCGATTCCAGCTGGGCATGACGTGCAAGATTGATACTGCCAGTTAACATCTGTTCTTACTTTTGTCATCGTTCGGTGGCATTTGAATAGCTCATTCTATTCCAAGAGTTTCATTTAATTGGCAACATTTTTTGATACATCATTTTAGTAAGCATGCGATGTAGGTCGACATTACCTGATCGGTCACATCTATTTGTAGAAGCTCCGCAAGTGTTGAAGTGAGCATTTCTTCTCCCACCTCGGCATCGAGGATCCTTATTTGAACGGGTTCTTGGTCCTTGTAGGTTGGTATGATACCGCAAATAATAATATGTGGTTATTATAGTGTGCGTAAGATCGGCTAATTGGTCTGTGTCTATGCTTTGGTCAAACGGTTACCTTTGCAGTAACATTCTAGTCTCTGACAAGTCCAAGTGGAGAAAAACCTTGGTCCCATATGTGGACTGTAGTTGGTAATCTCCTGTATCGGTGTTGTAATCTTTGTTAATAAGTATGACATGTACCTTATTACTTTATAGTGCACTAATGAAGTTTATTACCTTCATAAATTATGACTCTCGTAGATGTGATGACTACGACCATGTCATGTCCATTTTGTTGGGTGATTTCTTCTGTAATTTAATCTGCTGCATCGCCCCACAGAGTCACATTTTGTTGCGGTTATAAGGTCATAAATGCAATAAATCATACGAAAAACTGTAAATGCAAATGTAAGTAAATCACATAATGAGGAGTTGCACCCTCGGAGTATACACTAAACGGGACTCGATGGATAGATAGTTGAGAATGGATCTCAGAATTACTCGGGTCTATTTAGTGTGTTTTAGTGTTTGCGGTTGAAGTTGGGACGTTACGTATTTTAGTAGATGCTTGTGGGCCTATCTAACGCCCACATCTAGTGTTGTCGTAGTGCATAATAATAGAAAGTACAAATATGAAAAGTTTTGTTTGGATGGCAACCTAGTGACGACTCGATCAACAAGCGGATCCACCTAGCTTGACCAGTGACTCCGGCAGAACTCCGTTACCGTTTGACCTTCCCGCAGCTACTCCGGCAGAGCTTCGTTGCTAAGGACTAGTTCTGCGGCTAATCCGGCAGAACTTCGTTACTAGTTTTGAGCTAGTCGATCACAGGCATCTCGGTATCGAATGGGGTACTCGAAGGTGAGAAGTACTGTCGATGTCGCTTTTTTTATCGGAACTACAATCGAGTGGATCGTTTGCCTCGGGTGTCGGAGTGCGAGCCCTTAGCGAGAGTTAAGAGGGGGAAGAGAAGAATGAATTTGTGTGTCGAATGAATGAGGCAGAGAGGGGTATTTATAGGTATTTTCGGCCCTCGTCGCCCATATGGACGCCTGAGCTGGGGCGCACCAGGACTCAGGCGACTGGGCTAAGGCGTGGTGAGACCCAGGCGCGTAGGGTGGGGCGGTTGGGATTTTGAGGATACGGTTTTGATACTTTCCAAAACCGTGAGGCGGGTGTATAATATGTTTCTTGGGTGTTAAGGCTTCCCACGGCTTGACCTAGCGCCGTGGGTTTAGTGGGCCTCGGGTGTTCATCCCGAGGTTCTCTTGACACGGCGTTGACTCAGTTTGAGTTTCGGGGCCGACTCAGGGTCCCGGTGTCGGAATTAACTCTAATTAGTGTTTATGTGACCGTAAAGACACGACTAAGGCTGCCATCATGTTACTTTTTAATTTTTCCGAGTAATTATTTGATCCGTTCTATAGGAAAACCACCTACAACATCGCGAATCTGTCTCGCGTTGCAGTCCTATCGTCATCGGGTGTTTGTTGGGCACTTCTGCAGCCATCAGGTCCAAATCTGGGTGTCTACAGAAGCCCCCACTTTGACTGAGGCTTGGACAAGGCGAAAGTCAAAGTATAGCCGCCCAGGTCAATCGAAGATTACGACCTGGTGGCTGTCCGGTCGGGTCGTTTTAAGTCCAGTGGACTACGTGTTGAGGCTCGCCAGCCATAGCTTAGAAATCATACCTGACGTCTTCACTTGCAGTTGCTCGCTTGGGCCCGGGCCGTTGCTTGACATCTTGTTCTTGATTCTTTGTGCGCGCGCGCTTTGTCTTCTTCGGTTTATTTAAAGGTTTTGTTTAATTTTAAGTGTTTTTGCGCGCTAGCAACGCATTAAGTGTGAGCGCAATGGATGCTCATTTTGTGCTGACTTTTATTTGCACAAGTATATTTTGGGGTAGTTGTGAACTCTTGATGAAACAAATCGTTCGAGGGCGTTAGTTTCCACTCGAGCGGTCGTCCTCGGGATGCTTATGACCCCTAGGACAAAACAAAGTGATATAAAATCATTCGAGGGCGTCGGTCTCCACTCGACTAGCTGTCTTTCGGAATGCTTTTGACCCCTAGGACTAAAATAAAGTGATATAAAACCATTCGAGGGCGTTAGTCTCCACTCGAATAGTTGTCTTTCGGGAAGCTTTTGACCTCTAAGACTAAAATTGTCGTGCCTCCGGGATAACTTTGACCCTCGGGCAAAATTGCTGTGCCTCCGGGATAACTCTGACCCTCGGGCAAAATTGCTGTTGCTGTGCCTCCGGGATAACTCTGACCCTCGGGCAAAATTGTTGTTGCTGTGCCTCCGGGATAACTCTGACCCTCAGGAAAAAATGCTGTGCCTCCAGGATAACTCTGACCCTCGGGCGAAAATGCTGTGCCTTCGGGATAACTCTGACCCTCGGGCAAAAATGCTATGCCTCCGGGATAACTCTGACCCTCGGGCAAAAATGCTGTTGCTGTGACTCCGGGATAACTCTGACCCTCGGGCAAAAATGCCGTGCTGTGCCTCCGGGATAACTCTGACCCTCGGGCAAAAGTGCTGTGCCTCCGGGATAACTCTGACCCTCGGGCAAAATTGCTGTGCCTTCGGGATAACTCTGACCCTCGGGCAAAAATGTTGTTGCTGTGCCTCCGGGATAACTATGACCTTCGGGCAAAAGTTGTAACACCCCTGATTTTATCAAATAAATTAAATTAAAGTTATATTCGTATTTTTTATTTTATTTACGATTTAACTCGTAATTCTTAAAATTATTATAAAACGAATTTATCGTTTAATCGTTTCAAACTCCTAAAATTCTACTTATCTTGAAATGTCTTTTTATGTATTTAAAATATAATTTTTAATTTTATTTCGATCGATCTATTCATTTCCATCTTAACGAACTCCTATTTTGGCGATTTGAACTCTAAATTATTTTAATTAAGCCCGATTTTCTATTTTCGACTCGTGCTCGTTTAATAAGCTCCGTCAAAACATTTATTTATTTATTTCCCTCGAGAAATCAATTTAATTCATATTCGTCGTACATTCATTCATTTTCTCGACAAACTTTATTTTCACTGTAAATGGTTGCCTTGCTCTTGAGATACATTTTATATATGTTCTCGAACTAATCAATATTTTTGTAACTTCATTTTCGTCTCGATGAAACACTTATTTTGATCCCAGGAGATATTTTATTTACACGTTATTTTTACGATCGATTAATCTATGCTTCTAACTCGATTCTAACCTTATTTCTTTTGTGGGCCGACTCACAACCCGACTCTTTTGTCACCTGAAACCTATTTCCCCCACTTCATTATTTTAACCTAAATTTTTAACCCCACTTTGTTTCCTTGTACCAACCGTCATTCCCCACTAATCCCCTTTCTTTTTCTTTTGTTGTTATACCTCGCACACCTGCTCCCTCTTCATCCTTTCTCCATCATCTTCTCCTCCCCGTCTGTCATCTATTATTGGCTTCGACAAGCACCTCTAGCATCGATCTTGGTGGATAAAGGTAGTTCCTTTCTTATCCTTATTGTTCGGTTATGTTTATCGATTTGGTTGCTGTTGTAACACGTGCTGTTGCTCGTTGTGGGTGTTGTTGTGCGACCTTATGGTCTTTGTTACGTCGCATCTTGTGCTTTCTATGTATTCATAATCGCGCCCTATCCTCCATAGATCTCTTATTTGTCCACGAATCTTGTTCTTCCCTGTTTTTGTCATGTTATGGTTGTCGTTCAGCCGTCGACTCTGCTGTTTGCTAGCTGTTACTCGGAACTATTGTTGCTGCTCTCCGGACTCTATTGCCTTTTTGATACTTCGAGTCCGTGCCTTTCTTCGTTTCCATTGTTTTCTTCTCTCGGTTGCCACTTGTGTTGATGTGCAACTCTGCTGCTCACTGTTACGTTGTTTCTAGCCCTCGGTTCCATTTTTTTGGATGCACCTGTTGTTCTTGCTCTGCTGTTACTGTGCTATGTCGCTTCATGTTGATGCTACTGTTCTTCTCTTCTTCTCTATTAAGGTTTCTAATTGCTGCTAGTGTTGTGCGTACTGCTGTCCGTTCTGTCTTGCCGTTACTACTGCCATTGGTTGTTTGTTGCATATTCCTGTCAGACGCCGCCGTTTGCTTAAATTCGTTCTTGATGTATATTGCTTGGGACTTCTACGCCTTTCTCTATTGTTCTTTATTGTTTGCTCTTGGTTCGATGGAGAATCAGTCAACTTTTACTCTCTTCCTTCTCCTTTGTTTTCTCCCCCGTTTCTGATCGTCTTTTTGTCACGCTACTGTTGTCAATTTTGTAGTTGCTGTTCATGGGTTGCTGCTTGAAGATACCGAATCTGTGATCTTTGTTCCTCCAATTTTCATGATCCGTTCTCACGATAATCCTCCGATCTCCAATTTTCTTGGTAATTCGATTATACATTCGATTGTCATGCATATCCAATCTACTCTACTCGTTTTAGATGGTATTTTATACCGTATCCTTCGTGTTTCATAGGATTTCATGAAGACCCTTTCTCCTTTGCGGACGAGTACGTGATCGACGCGGGCATCGACTCAAGGTAACTTTAGGGCGTTACTCGGTATTATATCGTGTGTTGAGTAGTAGTATGTAGTAGATACTTTACCTTCGGTTTTATTTTTAGCTACATATTATTTGCTAAAAATAGTATTTCAAATCGTGCATCTTATAAACATTTTATAACTTTTCAATATCGTTTTATAAATCGTTATTAATTTTTATTATTAATGATCATTATAATATTTTGTTGGTTATCGTGACACTAGTAACTAAATAGTATCAGTTTCATAATTTTGTCATATCTCAGTAAGTTATTATTTTAATTTAAAATCGTACTTTTATATTATAACCGAGATTTGTATACTGGTTTAATAAATTAATTTTGTTTTACGACTTATGTTAATAAATTAGAAAATAGTCGTTTTGTTTGAAATACATTTTTGTCAAGGCTATTTTCACTAAAGAACTTCTTATCATTTCAATTTAATATTTTTATCAAAACCGGTATTGTTTATAAATAAACTTAATTTAATTGCTAAAGACATTTGAAAGGTTTTAAATCTCGTTTCGGTTCTAAAACTTCTACGCTATTTATGCTTTATTTATATTTACCATTTTGTTTCTAAATCGTATATTTTCTAAAATTTATCGTTTTAACTCGATTTTCTTAAATATTTATAATGTACTATGTTTTCACTTATTACTCGATGTTTTAACAACGATATTAATAAAATGTTTACTTATCATAAATGCTATTTTGGTACATTTAACTTATTTGAACACTTTATGTATTTCTATTAGTATATTTCTAATTTAAGTAAGTTTCTAAAATTAGTAAATTTCTATGAATAGAAAATTTCCTTTTAACATAAAATGTTTATCTATTTTACCTTCGTCTTATTCACCTTGAACATTCTATTTTGAATATCGATAATGACTTGGTTTTGGAGTTATGGAATGAGGACAAGTGTACGGGTAGAGTAATACAGTCTAGGGTATATGTTTTTGCCATCAACTATAAAGCTAATGTGTCTATGTGAGACACCTTGGTCGTTGAACTGAGCAAGGCTTGTGTTCAGGAGTGTGTATATTTTGACCTTAAACTTAGATATCGCATCGTGTAAGTCGCCGTCGGGTTGAACTGGATTACGGTTGGTGTCCAGGAGGGGTGTACATTACTTAAGCTAGGACCTCGCTGCACGCAGTCCTGTTATAGTTGAGTTGCCTAGTTAGAGACTGGAGTCTAATTTGTTTTGACCGAATTCTCAAACCTAGTTTACTATGACCCTAGTGAAAGTCTATTCCGTTACACTAATTGATTTCCATAACGCCATTTTGGATTTTATAATTATCGATTGATTTTGTCTTGCAGGTTGGCAGTCACTTTAAGTTTTGCTAAAAACTTATGTTATTGTTTTAATGTTTTCCATTTTACTATTTTGATATAGTAATACTATTGTTTTTCATATGATATAATATGGCTGGGAGAACGTCCGAGTTACTCCCCATTGATGTGGCTGTTATGTTTATAACATGACAGGTTTTTGCTGCTGGGTTTTGGGTGTGAGCTAGCGAGTAGCGTGGATCCTACTCTCCCTTATTTATGTTTACTGAAGGATTGTATAAACCCCTTTAAGGAATTTTATTTTTAGCCCTTTTGTAAAAAGCGGCCTTTGTATTGACTGACCGTTCTTTTGTAAAATATAGAACATCGGTGTGTTTTAATCCCAATTCTACAGTGTTTCCGCCACTGTATTGCGTTAGATTTTATAGGGGATTACAAAAGTGTTGTTGCTTATTCGTTTTAGTTAAATTGCTTTTTGTTTTGTGGATTTGTCTTATTTTGTTCGGGTTTGTTCTTGCTGTTTTATTAGTTTCGAACCTTTCGCTTAAGTATTTATTGGTGTCCTAGTTTTGATTTGATCCCTCGTGGGTGGTTACATTAAGTTAGATTTATCCCTCCCGGGTGGCTGCGTTAAGTTAGATTTATCCCTCTCGGGTGGCTACGTTAGATTTATCCCTCTCGGGTGGCTACGTTGGATTTATCCCTCTCGGGTGGCTACGTTGGATTTATCCCTCTCGGGTGGCTACGTTGGATTTATCCCTCTCGGGTGGCTGCGTTGGATTTATCCCTCTCGGGTGGCTGCGTTAGATTTATCCCTCTCGGGTGGCTGCGTTGGATTTATCCCTCTCGGATGGCGACGTTGGATTTATCCCTCTCGGGTGGCTGCGTTGGATTTATCCCTCTCGGGTGGCTGCGTTAGATTTATCCCTCTCGGGTGGCTGCGTTGGATTTATCCCTCTCGGGTGGTGACATTGGATTTATCCCTCTCGGGTGGCCACGTTGGATTTATCCCTCTCGGGTGGCCACGTTGGATTTATCCCTCTCGGGTGGCCACGTTGGATTTATCCCTCTCGGGTGGCCGCGTTGGATTTATCCCTCTCGGGTGGCTGCGTTAGATTTATCCCTCTCGGGTGGCTGCGTTAGATTTATCCCTCTCGGGTGGCTGTGTTAGATTTATTCCTCTCGGGTGGCTGCGTTAGATTTATCCCTCTCGGGTGGCTGCGTTAGTTTTAGTGATTGTTTTGTCTTTTCAAATACTAGTGTTGATGTGTAAGCTTTTTGCATTAGTTCTTAGGCTTGCATTTGCTTAGTGAATTATTCCGGGAATATGCTATAATAATAATCCTCCTGGGATGTGAATTGAGTGTGCTTAGGGACTTGCTAGGATAACAGATTGCTTCGAGTGCTTTGGGTCCTGTTTTAGACTAACAAATTGCTTCGAGTGCTATGGGATTTTAGATTTGTTTTGTTCGCCTTATCACGCGGTCAAGCGCGAGCATTCTTATTAGTCGTATTGTAGATTTGTTTATTGCTGGGGGTCGATTTTGACTATAGGAGGTTTTAAGGCTTGCTTTATGAGTTTGAATTTACTCCTAACTCTCTCGATTGGCATCTAGGACGGTGCGTGCTTGTCCGGTTAGGTTTCCGACGGGGATTGAATGAAGGTTGGCTCGGGCTAAGAGCACGATGAGTCACTACTCGTCGGGAAATGTGCTGGTGAACTAGCTGCGCCTTGCAGATGTAAGTTCCTTTCTTATAGTTCGTTTTAGTAGCCCCCAAGGTTTAGGATTATTGAAGTGTCGGTTTTGGTTTCATCGCTTGTTTTGTCCTATGGTTGATGAACACAGTTCATGTGCATATTTATTCTCGCTTTATCCTCCGTTTTTACCGATTTCACATGCCTTAAGAATACTTTAGTAGCCTTTTATCCGTAGTTTGTTATGCCGGGTATATGGTTTATGTTTTGACAGGAAACATAGCAAAAGACGAAGTTAAGAGCTACAAATGAAGAAAACAAGAAGAAAAAGGCATAAAGGCGGACAACGAAGGCCGAACCGGTCGGTATGATGACGAACCGGTCGGTTTGAATTTGTACCGAGCGGTTTGATGACGAACCGGACGGTTTGAATTTGTACCGAGCGGTTTGATTTCAAACCGGTCGGTTTGAGTTTGTACCGCTCGGTTTGTTTGTGAACCGAGCGGTTCGCGATGCGTTAGCTGATCTTTCCTAATTTCCGAAGAATTTTTATTTCATCCTAATTAGAATCCTACGGGATTATTTTAGACTATATTCTATTTCCTAATTAAATTGGTTGTAATAAGTATAAATACCTGTTTGAGGGCTAGGTTTAAGGACAACTTTTATTCATTCGAAAACTCTAGTTTTAGTTTTATTATTAGCATCGGAATTCTGCAAGCTTGTAGCGGTACTTTTTAGCTTTTTATTATTACTCAATCTTTCAGTTCTTCATAATCGGTATTTTTTTTCCTCTTCTCTTATTTACATATTATTCTCAATTATGCTCAATTATTTTGTCGTTTCATCCATTACCATGAGTAGCTAATTTATTCTTCTAGGGTTGAAGGGGATCTATGTTAATTAAATTGGGGATGTTAGTTTAATTACTTATTTGATTAATCGTTCATATGTTATTGCCTTACTACTTGTTTTGTATTATCGTTTGATTAGTTTGAGACGTTGAACTAGTTGAATGTTTAGGAACCCGAACCTAAGATCGAAAGCCTGGTAAGGGTAGACTTACAAGTAAGTGGGTAGGATAATCTGGTAAGTTGCGAGAGCCCGTCAGAATCTATCCTAAGGTTGACATAAGATCCGAGAGGCCGTGTCTTTGACCTAAATAACTTTGATTGATTGATTGAATGATTAATTAACTTTACCCAATTTAATTGCATAGTGAACCGTAAGACCCTAGATCTCTTTTAATATTGTTAGAACCCTTTATTTACATTACTGCAATAGTTTAGAAAACAAATCAAAACAAATCGGAATTTAAATAGTTTAGAATCAATTATAGATAATTTGCAATATTCATCCATCTCTCTGTGGTTCGACCCTTACTTGCTGCTAGCTATTTGTTAGTTGTTAGTTAGGTTTATTTTGATTAAGGTGATACGACTTTAGCCTTATCAATGGTCTAGTGTTTGCTTTCATTTTGAACGGTTTGCTTTTATTTTAGCTAGTTGATTCGGCTGATGCTGTTCAGCCCCCAGACTTCCCCTTGACACTGCTCGGGGTCGATGTGGCTGGGGTAGCCTTACAGAGCCTCTTACCCCGTGTTCTGCTGAGGAGACGGAGGCTGGGATGGAGTGGCGTGACCGGGTATACCGGGTAAGTTTCGGTTTCTGTTTTGGATTCTAAGGGTTAGGTTTTGTCTGGCTAACTTGCGTGGTTTCACCTTCCAGGTTTCATTGGCTTGCCATCAGCGGTTGTGACAGGCTGCCAACTACTTCAGGGTCTATGCCTCGAGGGTCTCCTGTGATACTTCGGGACCTCGATCGGTAAGTGCGTGTACCTAGGGTTGGCTCTTAGATTGTTTGTGTGTGTTCCTCAAGTGCGAGTTATGTTTGCAGGACATTCTCGATATGTTGGGACAGCTGGAGACTCGGGTGACCGAGCTTGAGGCGGAAGCGGCTGAGGCGCGACAGCTCCCGCAATCTGGTTGAGAGGGAGAGAGAGGCTGAGGCTACATGTCGTGCTACGGGTGCTAGTGAGGAGGTTGGAGAAGTTCCCGAGACAGTTACCCTAGATATGTTGTCGGGAATGGACGGTAGTGGGTCTCCTCTCCTGGATTTAGAGGATCTAGGTTTGGATGACAACATTGGTGGGCTTGTGATAGCCATAGGCGCAGCTTCTAGGGGTCCTCCCTGGTTTGTGAACTCGATTTAACTTTTTAGTATTTGAGGTGTTTTAGTTTAGTCTTTGCGTTTTTATTTTGTGAAATGTTTCCCTAAATTGACAAGCAATCACTTCATTGTGAAACTCGATTTAACTTTTTAGTATTTGAGTTGTTTTAGTTTAGTCTTTGCGTTTTTGTTTTGTGAAATGCTTACCTAAATTGACAAGTAATCACTTCATTGTTATTTTATTCGTGATTTCATCGTAGTTTAGGAAGTTTTAAAATACATTGGGGTTGCATGAGAGTATGAAAGCGGTTTTTTGGATTTTTGAAATGCGTTAGTTTGGGCCGGGAGTTGGATCAGATAGTACGTCGATTAAAACATTTTGACTCGAGACTAATGTAAGAGGTCAACGTGCTATGACCGAGTGCACTATAATGCAAATGTAGTTGTTTCGACATTCATAATGAGGCCGAAGCCGAAATCTAGGCTACCTTTGAAAAAAAGTTAGACCACTTTTTTGTATATTCAAGACAATGCCGTATTGGGCTTAAAGACGCGACTTGACAACAACCGTTAAAGGCTATGGCATGCTTAGGTGGGGTAGCTTATCCCCCTAAAGAAAAAAATGAAAAGACATCTAAGTCTGGTGGATCCGATGGTCGAAATGTACCGTCCGTGTGGACCTGACACTCTTGCATGGGCATTTCAGCTGTTGGAAAGGGATTTAGCGACTTCAGGAGGTCGTCCCTGACGTCCGTGGTTGTCGGATGTGAGTGAAAGGTTAAGGATCGTGGAGATGACCATATTACAGAATAAGGAAACTATGTGGGCTAATGTCGCTAAGCGCCTGACCGAAGACGGCGTTACCGATCCTAGTGTTTGTCAGTTCATCTACATGGGCCAAGACCGACAAGACCCATATTGAAAATGTGAGTGAGGAGGGGAAGTGAGATTGGCTGGGCTCGCTTTTGGCTAGGGAGGTGGAAGCTTGCGTTAGGAGGGTCAATGGTGAGAGACTCAAGCAAGCACACCCGAATGGCGAGGGAAAGGAAAAGTTGGACCGGTAGAGCCCAGCCGTTTAGTACTATGTTGTATTAATTGATATTATGTGGCATATTGGTACTAGTTTTTTGTATGGTTTTGCTTGACACGTCGTCATTTTTCGGTGTAGCCGAATTTCGGATGCTCGATGTAAAGGGCCTCGACAAAGGCTTGATTTAACTAATTTTTTTATTAATGAGAAGCACATTTTTTTTTGTGGTGGCTCGCAACTCGATTCTTCATTTTGCCCGGAGCGCTCCTTCGGGTTTTCACTCCTTCCTCGGCTCACCTTTTTTGCTCTTTTTTTTCTTTTTTTTTTCTTTTTTTTTTGGTTTTTTTTACGACGGCTCGCAACTCGTTTCTTCATTTTGCCCGGAGCGCCCTTTCGGGATTTTACTCAGTCCTTGGCTCGTCGTTTGTGCTTCGTCATTGGAATCACTCGTTAACCGGAGCGTGGAAAAAGGTTTCGTTTGCATGTGAATCGAGTCATCAATTTTGTTATTTGGTTGGTTGTACCCGAAGAAGGGTTGCCTACGTATCCGTGTTTAGACGGAATCAAACCATGTTCGTAGTTCTTTTGATGTGAGTGATTTTGCTTTAGACTCGTTATGCCAATTATCGATGTGAGATGTTTAGAGTGTATTCACCCTAGTTAAAGAACTAAGGTGGAGTGATTGGGTGTGACCTCTTAAAAGTGACAATTACCGAGATACCGTGTTCGGGTCAGGGTGACTGGCTTGGATGGTTTTGGAATGTGGAGCTAGGTAGTAAGTGGTTTCGATAGATCAAAATCTGGAGCTTTGATTTTTGTGGAGTTAGGGCCATGGGCTAAGGTTTCGTAATGTGGTAGGAAAGGGGAAGCGGAGTAAAAAAATGACTCAGACTTCAATCGGGTGGGATGTAAATTACGTGGGATCTGATTTCCATGTCTGGCCCTAACGGTTGGGGTTATCCTATTGAGCTTGAATCCTCAAAATTCCGAACTGTCTCCTAACAAGTGTCTCGGGAAGGTCTTAGTGGTTGTAATGCAGGGAGGCTAGTATTTGGGTGCTAGTTGACTGGTATGTTCATTTTTCCTTTTTCTTTCCCTGTTTTTTCTTTTTTTTGTTTGGACTTTGCACTTAAAGTCGAGTTGAATGATTGGGGGTTTCATTTTGACCGTCGAGTTTGGTCTTGATTACTGAATTGGGTCGGTTTAGCTTGGCCTTGTTTTCACTTTTTCCTTTGGCTCCTTCTGGCCATTTCAGACTCTTTTTTTTGTCAGACTAGCACCTATGGCGGGGATTGGTCGGTCTTTTATTCGAGGGATGTTTATTATGGGAAATGGGTTTGCCTTCCGTCTTCGATTGCAAGCTAAGAGACTATCTAGATTTGTCATAGGATTCAGTAATGCTCGTTCTAATGGATAGTTTATGGCTTTCTATTCCAGACATGGAATAGGTAAAAGAAAAGAACACGAGATCTCAGTTCTTGTACTTCCTCGCTGTTTCGAGGTATGTTTGATTGTTATCGATAAACGGCATTGTATCGAGCCGTAAGCGAGAAATATATGTTTTAAATCGAGCGATTGTCGAGGCGCATTATAAAGGAAGAAATGTTTATTTCTTTTTATTGATAGTAATAAGCGGGCTATGCGCCCGAGGTATTATTTTCGGGGAGGTGGAGGACAGATCCCCTCGCACCTCTTGACTCGAAGTAAAAACAAAAGACATTTGTTATACTATTAGGCCTAGGCCCTAAGACGAACTAGACTTTGACTCGGACACAGATTCACTTGTCTTGGACGGGTTCCCGCGGGTAGTCAGGGTTTCCCTCGATATTCAGAACATTCTCCTCTATAAGGTCGAGGTGGGAACAATCGATGGTGTCGTCAAAGATGGCATGGACACTAAAGGGTTTGTGGTATTTTTTGGTTTCTCGGGTGGAGGGAGAGGAATCGTCCCATTTTCTATCATATCTTGTATGGTATGCTTGAGCCGAAAACAAGATTCAGTATCATGGCCATTACCACGATGGAAATGGCAATATTCATTAGCATCCCATGCTCTTTTCCTCTTGTTTGCGGGTGGGTGTGTTGTAGGACCTATTGGCTCGAGCTTTCTTTGCTCACTTAGCCTTTTTAAGGCTTCAGCGTATGTGATGCCTAACTTGGAAAATATCCTAGGGGTGGACTTCGTCTTCCCTCCAGTGGTTGGTTCAAGAAGGTGTTCCTCGGCTTTGTTATTTCCGGATGTTCCATAAGGTCGGGTTCCCGTGGAAGTGGTTGGTCCCTAATAGCCTTTCCCCATTATCTTGGAGAATACTCCCTTTTTCATATCGTCCTCTAGACGTATTCCCAAGGTGGATAGTTCCTTGAAGGTATGGATGTTTTGGTACCTAAGGTGAGAGGCGTAAGGAGGTCTAAGGTTATCGACAAATTTCTCTACTAAGGTGGCCTCGTCAGGGCGGTTCACTAATTGGGTGCTGACCTTTCTCCACCTAGTCAGAAATTCGGAGAATCCTCCCTTCTCGTTTTGGGAAAGGACTTCGAGGCTTCTAATGGTGACTTGCGTTTCGGAATTATCCGCATATTGTTTTGCGAATTCTATGGAAATATCGTCCCAGGTGGATATCTTTTTTGGGATCAAGCGAATAAAACCAATATCGGGGTGTGTCCCCTAAAGAGGATGAGAATATCCTAGCGAAAAGGCTGGGCTTGACCCCCTTAATGGCCATGTAATCCTTAAAGGCCCGGATGTGGTTGAGGGGGTCCTCCGTTCCTTTGAATTTCGGTATGTCGGCTAAGGAAAAGTTTTCTGGTAGCTGATCGTTCACCATTTCAAACTCCCTATGGTTTTCGAGGTGCACATCGTTGCCTTGGTTTAGGCACATTTGACTTTCGAAGAAATCTATGTGATTCATAGCGGATTGGAGGGTGTCATCTTGAGGCAGGGCAACAGGATCACTAGGGATGATGCTGACGGGTGCCCCGCCTAGCGGGGTGGAATTTAAAAGGACCTCGCTAAGGACCCGGTTGTGGTGTTCATTTGAGGCCCTATCTTCCAAATGGCCTAGGCGAGAGTCTATGCTGTTTACGGATGCGTTCACCGTGATAATGGTGGCTTGTAAATCCCAATCAGGTTAGTTAGGGTTTCTACGGTGTTATCCCCAGATTGTTCGGTGTTGTTCCGATTATGGTTACTTGCGTCTGTGCTTGAATCTTCTGACATGACTGATGAAAGGGGTGGTATTAATGAGAATGGATCTACCAGACGGCTTAAAGACTCGTGGAATGCCCGTAATTGAGCGACACGGAAATAAGACCCTTGACTTGCGTGTGTTTGCAGTCATTTGGCTTAGTGACTCAGGTGCTTTAGACTCTTGGTGTATTCGGCAAAACGCCTAACGAATTTAGGTCTCTATATTGAGACGATTTGACACAACCTCGGAGGTGAGATTTAAGGAGGACTTCTCAGGACGAGACGATCCAAAATGTAAAACCTTGATTAGAGGCGACCCTAGTAACTAACACAGACAGTTAATCACGCGGTTGTACGACGTAAGAAGTTGATCGCGATCCCGGCTCAGGATCAAAGAATTTTGGTATAGGCTTTTGAAAATGACTAATACTCGCGAGGAGAGTTTTGACTTTTTTGAAAAAAGTGATTTTGTAAAATTAAGGTGACGATGGTATGGTGACATCGTTTGCGATGTAAAAAATGCGTTGCTATGCGCGTGCGTCGGGCATCCGGCGATAGCAAAAGTGCGAAGGTTTTTTTTTGAAAAGAGCATGGTTCTTGGGAAACCAGTTTTAAAAATGATAATGTGATGCTTTTATCGAAACTACTATTAATTAGCTAGCTCGATATTTGCGGTGTACGTGGTCCAACGATGGTGCTCTAAGGGTGTAACTAAATTCTTATTAAAGAACTTTAGGTGATAAATCGCATTTTTTAGAAAACTTTTGAAACGAGTGACTCATGTTTATCGGTTGCCTTAATTAGCATTTGGCGGTGGGAAGAACGTGTTGTGAAAAGTGTTTCGAGAATGTAGCCGTTTTGGACTTCTTGACTTCATTAATTGACGCTTCGGTTGTATTAACGGTATTTGTGTAAAAACATTTTTTTTGAAAATAAAAATGTAACCGTTTGGTGTACCTTGATCTCATTGACCGGGAGTCTCGGTATTTGTCGTTTGACGGGTTTTACTCTAGCCACGTGATGGCGTTTGAAAATATATTTTGTTTGGAAATGTCGAGTGTAAAATTTGCCATGACGACGACATCTGAAAATGTTTTTTTAGAAAATCATTGTTTCCCCGGAGTATCGGTGTTCAAGAAATCGTTTTGGAAAGATGAGATATTTTTCGAAAACGGAATTGGGTGCGGTTGAATATGTTGGCGTGGTTGAATCCGGATTTTAGTATTTTATTTGGGTTGGATTGTTCAAACACGCTACACATAACTAGGAATGCGTACACTCATGCAGGATGCAGACTCGGGTAGGTTAAGGTAGGCTACCACCCACGGATAGTCTTTACTTAGGTATTGACAATAGTCTAGGGAGACGAGTGTCATATCGTCCGTTCGGAACTATCCGCTTATTTTTCCCGCGGGATACGCGTTAGGCGGCCGGAGCGTCAACCGAGGATCTCTCCGCGTGTCCCGAAAGATCTTACCGCGAAGAGGTCGATTGGTCCTGATATTGGTTAGGGTAGGATTTTTAGGGCCGAAACCTGTAGTGACCACAACTAGGAACTAAGACATGAGCTTCACCGACCTCGTTCAAGTTACACCACCACTGGAAACTTGTTTCCAAATCCCCAGTGGAGTCGCCAAACTGTGGACATCCGTCCGAACCGCCCGGTGCCCCGCGCGTACCCACGCGGGACCGACCCGGTTTTCAACGTGTGGCGGCGGCCACCCACGCGGTCCCCTCCCTGCCGGGGGCCGGTCCGATCTCGTTTACGGGGCGAAGTGTCGGACCTCGATTTGGATGATGATCCGGACTTGTACTAGACGGGTGCAGGTACCCGTGTTTCCGCTTGGGAATCGATCGAGACGTGGTTGTAAATGTTTAATGGCCGATTCATTTGGTAAGGCGACCTTTTTAGTGAACTGAATTCGTTGCCGATTTGTGGAGTCACCATCGAGTCAATTATGGGGACTCGGAAACCGTTCAAGTCAACTTTGATCCCTTACCGGCTCAAAGTTGAGTGGCACGGTACCTAAAGATAAAGACTTGTACCCTTAAGCATTCCATGCCTGGAATGAATCTCATTGCCAATGGTTTCGGACATCCGGAAACCGTCGATTCTGAGTAAGGGGTGAGGGTACGTATTGAGAAACCAACATCCGATAGATGTCAACACCCAATCCCGGCCGCACTATAGCGGCCTCTACAAATCCATCGGTGGGCTGATATCGTAGTTCTTTTGTTGTGGCGAAAGTACTGTAACATCCGTTGTTTTAACCCTATATTTAGCTACGTCGGTTGTTTTAAGGACAGGTAAGTTTTATCGTCGAAGTAGTTGTGTTTACATTCTTTGCATGCGATTTCACGTGACAAGCAGGCCATGAAAAGATGCACGTTGGAGAGTAGAGAGTACTATTTATTATACGTATTAGCAAATCAGGTTTAACGCGATAATACGGATATTAGTCGTTCTCGTAATATACCTTACATGGTATTCTGCTTAAGATGCGTCGGTTCGGCATTAATAGAGATGCATCGAACTTAATAAGGTGAGCACCCGGACTAATACGGAACCTGACTATCACTTTGTTCATTTTTAAGTTTTTTTACGTTTTGAATTCCGTGTTAGGTGATTTAGCATGCGATTATAAGGTCATAAAAGCAATAAATCATACGAAAAACTATAAATGCGAATGTAAGTAAATCATATAATGAGAAGTTGCACTCTCGGAGTATACACTAAACGAGACTCGATGCATAGATAGTTGAGAACGGATCTCGGAATTACTCGGGTCTATTTAGTGTGTTTTAGTGTTTGCGGTTGAAGTTGGGACGTTACGTATTTTAGTAGATGCTTGTGGGCCTAACGCCCACATCTAGTGTTGTCGTAGTGCATAATAATAGAAAGTACAAATATGGATTTTTGTTTAGATGGCAACCTAGTGACGACTCGATCAACAGGCGGATCCACCTAGCTTGACCAGTGACTCCGGCAGAACTCCGTTACCGTTTGACCTTCCCGCAGCTACTCCGGTAGAGCTTCGTTGCTAAGGACTAGTTCTGCGGCTAATCCGGCAGAACTTCGTTACTAGTTTTTGAGCTAGTCGATCACAAGCACCTCGGTATCGAGTGGGGTACTCGAAGGTGAGGAGTAGTGTCGATGTCACTTTTTTTATCGGAACTACGATCGAGTGGATCGTTTGCCTCGGGTGTCGGAGTGCGAGCCCTTAGCGAGAGTTTAGAGGGGGAAGAGAAGAATGAATTTGTGTGTCGAATGAATGAGGCGGAGAGGGGTATTTATAGGTATTTTTGGCCCTCGTCGCCCATATGGACGCCTGAGCTGGGGCGCCTGGGCTAAGGCGTGGTGAGACCTAGGCGCGTAGGGTGGGGCAGTTGGGATTTTGAGGATACGGTTTTGATACTTTCAAAAACCGTGAGGCGGGTGTATAATATGTTTCTTGGGTGTTAAGGCTTCCCACGGCTTGACCTAGCGCCGTGGGTTTAGCGGGCCTCGTGTGTTCATCCCGAGGTTCGCTTGACACGGTGTTGACTCGGTTCGAGTTTCGGGGCCGACTCAGGGTCCCGGTGTCGGAATTAACTCTAATTAGTGTTTATGTGACCGTAACGACACGACTAAGGCTGCCATCATGTTAGTTTTTAATTTTTCCGAGTAATTATTTAATCCGTTCTATAGGAAAACTACCTACAACATCGCGAACCCGTGTCGCGTTGCAGTCCTATCGTCATCGGGTGTTTGTTGGGAACTTCCGCAGCCACCAGGTCCAAATGTGGGTGTCTACAAATTCTTATCTTAGTAGCAAGGGAATACGAAAACACACTTTAATTATGTGCATACAGTGACTCCATTAGCCTCTGTGAATTGGGCAACAGTTCATAGTAGCGAATATAATCCTTATCACTAAATACGAATATGACAGAAATATAATTGTTATTTTTACGGTTCATCATCGTTCAGTTTTTTTTATTTTGATGCTTGAACTATCTAAGATGCTTATTTACTTTATTATTATTATTATATTAATTATTTAGTTAAATGCTGTTTGTAACGGTCTAATACAAATATGTGACAAATGTCTTAATTATTGATTTAATGTCTTAATGAGCATGAAATTCTAATGTTTTTTGAAAACTATATTATAATGCATTATTATATTCATTATCTAATTAAATACAATTTAATGTCTTAAAGAGCATACAATTGAAATGTTTTTTGAAAGGTAGTCTAATACATATATGCAACAAATGTCTTAATTATTGATTTAATGTCTTAATGAGCATAAAATTCCAACGTTTTTTGAAAGACATATTATAATGCATTATTATGTTCATTATCAAATTAAATACCATTTAATCTAGGGTTATTTAACAGCAATAATACCAACTATAGGGCGTCTTTTCAAAATAATATCAATTTTAATAATTCTCAGAGAATAATATGTATTATTGGAGTAGTTAAACTAGGGTAGTATAGGTGACCGGTTACCTGTAGAACCCTTCCACCTTCCTTTTTCACCTTTAATTTTACTTAACGACAATAATACCAACTATAGAGCGTCTTCCAAAAATAATTCCAATTTTAATAAATCAGAGAATAATACGTATTTTTGGAGTAGTTAAACCATAGTAGTATAGATGACCAGTTAGCGGTAGAACTCATTCACCTTCCTTTTTCGCCTTTAATTTATTTCATATTATTTCACTCAATTTCACTTACTCAGTGTACGGGGTATTAAACGTCATTAATATCATCCGTCTTTCTCTTCCTTCAAGTATTCAACCTCACCAAATCTAGCTAACAACACAATCCTAGACCAAAATAAACACGTTAATCTACATGAAACGTATAGAAAAAAAACTGAATAAGGACGAAGGATAATGGAGAGAGAGGATGAAGGAGAGAAGTAAGGAGAAGTAGACCTGGCAAAACTGACACGACTCGAATAAGCCAAACCGAACCCGACCCGACACCCGAATTGAAGACTTGATTTTGACCCGTAATCCGAATTGACCCAAGCTAACCCGAAATTGACCTGACTATTATTATATAATACGAGTCGATATCCCTAAAAAAAGTTGAAAATAGCAAACCCGAGAATGACCCGAACCCGAAATTATCCGACCCGACCCTAAATCAACCCGATTATTATAACCCAAAAGTGGACTGTCCCGAAGCTGACCCGACACGGTTCGCCCGCTATGCAGGTATAAGGAGGATGATGGAGGATAAGTAGCAGGTTAAATATTAATTATATGACCTGATGTAGCAGGTTATAAAGTCACTTATGCTACTCTTGTTTAACTACAATAATACGTATTATTCTCAGATTATTGAAATTGATATTATTTTGGAAAGACGCCCGATAGTTGGTGAGTATTATTTTCGTTAAATAACCCTTTAATGTATTAAAGAGCAGATACTTTAAAGGATTTTTGGAAGCTATATTATAATGCTAATTAGACAATGTTAGGTAATACAAAAGTAACACCGAACGGGTATCTTCGCAATTTTTTTAAAGGCTGATTTTTACGGTAATGGTGATAAGGTGGAGGTTTTTTTATGAAGAGGGCTTCGTGGTTGCTTACTTTAGTGCTACCACTCTATTTATGGCGGGTAATGGTTTTCTATATGTTGCTTTTGATGATCTAATAGAATTTGGAGAGTTTATTATTGATGATTCGTAATTCATACATCATAACGACACTATATTTATAGTATATTGTCAATCTAAACACAATCATAATCTCTTCCCATATAGGTAAAATATATAATTTATTCTATATTATTGATATTCTTCCGATTATGGTATATTTTAATATATCGTAATATTACTAACATCCCCCTCAAACCCATGATAATTTTTTTCGAAAATTTTCATGGGTTGCCAATAATGAAAGAAAAAAAAAGGAAAATAAGAAAATGAAGAAAATTTTATTTCTTCGATATTGATGTTCAAATCTTCAACGGGAACACCACTCTTTTCGAACCTGATAAAGGAAATTTTCGTTGAACGGGAACGTCGAACTTTTCGGACCCAAATTCAATTTGAACGAGAACGTTATTTTTTTTTCAAACTCGTTGAGATTTTGTTGTCGATAACGTCACAATTTTTCGAACCCGACAAAATTTCTAACAAACGGACACAAATTCGTCCAAAGACCCAAAATGGTGCAAATTAGTATGCACCCAAACATCGTTTCAAGAGCAAGCTTTTTAATCAAACGACATGATAAGTGATTTTTTTTATCAATAATGAAATCTCGCCGGTGGACGTTGCATATTAAAGGTCCACCGGGAGCCAGCGGATTGTTGCGTTTTTTTTAGACCTGAAGAATGAGAGGCTCTGATACCATAATAGAATTTTGTAGACACCCGCATTTTGACTGCCAGGTGTCTATGGTAGTTTCCAAAAAACACCCGATGATGATCGGACGCTAACGTGTTTCTACGCGCTCGGATATGTGCTCAAAACCATTAGTTGTTGGCTTAAGCACTTATGGAGTACAAATCTCACAAAACTGACCTCAAATCCAAGCCCAGTGGACTGTTCCGAGTCAAACAAGACTAATTTGGGCCAAAACCGACACCGGAAATAAAACCGACTTTTTGTGATTGGGTCAACCCCGGTCAAAGCCGTTTCCGAAGCACATAAAAACAACCATTCAAATATCAAAAAACCAGCCCAAATACAAAAACTCATCAAACAGCCAAAGTCACGGTCCAAAAGTTGACCCGCGCAACCCAGCTAAGCCACTCGACCGAGTGCCCAGCCCACTCGATCGAGTGGGCCCTTAGTCAGGCCCGACTGCAGGTGCACTGGGTCACTCGACCGAGTCCAGGGGTTACTCGGTCGAGTAACCCTAGCCGGGGGTCCATAGCAAAGCCTATATAAACACCCCCATGCACACAACTTTCACACAATTATTCAACCCTAATTCTACCCTAAGGAAACCCTAAAAACCCTAATCTACGCACACTTCAACAACTTTGCAAACCCTAATCCTAGCTTTAGGAATCAAAACCCTGACCACCACAACTTAGCCTACATACTCGATACTCCCGTGCTAGCCGTAACTACGAGTCCATACCGAGAACAAGAACATGTAGGTTGAGGGTGCAAAATCCCATCTTTTCTCTCTTCTCCTCCTTTCTCGTGTCATTTATCGATATAAGGGTCATTTTCTTATTTTTATCGCATCATAATATCGTTAATATCGCTAGTATTAAAAGATACTAAAATACTTGTCGATTTGTGTCGAGTATGAGGGATGTCGGAATAAGGAAACCCGAATATACAAGTGTACCGCACACAGCGTTGCCCGTCACTTATTCCGACACCCCAATTACTTGATTATTGAAACAAGTCAACTTAAACAATAATTCGTTATTTTTGTTTTCATCATCATCAATCGCATACTTCATCGATTTTCTATAAGATATTTTCAAAACGAGTATTTTATTTAATAAGGGTCGAAACCCATTGATGCGGATCCGACATCAAGCAATTCGCAAGAATTAATTGTGATGTCGAGATGCGGAGGGAATCAAGTCTTTCAATTCTAGCATAGCGTCAAACTCTTAGATTCGATGCTAATTTCATAATTAGACGTCGAATCTAACGATCTAGTCACATAAATTAATTAACGCGATTTCTATTGATGCTAAAATAATTGTCATACAATTCGCTAGAATTATGACATTATTAAACGCGGAGGAAATCCACTCATATCGCGATAGTTAATTTAGGACGACTTAAAGCAATTTTCTTTTATTATTACTCTAGTATTCCATATCGATTCAATAATCGAATATGGGATACGACGAGCACTCAAAGTTAGAATCGAGTATAAATCCCATAATATTTGTACCCGATTCAACGCAATCAACGATTTACCAAAATCCGAATCGAGCACAAACTGTATAATATTTGTGTCCGATTCGGCAAACTCATCGAATTATCAAAAATCAAAAGCAATTTCGAAGTTAATACCAAATTGCGAGCGAACCATAGTTCGTACAGGGTGGCACTCGACCGAGTGCCTAACCCACTCGGTCGAGTGGCACCCCAAAAACGAGACAGAAGGTTCTGACGATCTCCACTCGGTCGAGTCTCGCAATGACTTGGTCGAGTGGCGACGTACCTGGTTGAGTTAGTCAATAACTCGATCGAGTAGGGTCTCAAAAACGAGACAGAACACTTTTCAGAGGACCACTCGGTCGAGTCTCTCAATGACTCGGTCGAGTGGCCCTTTATCACGTCAAACCATGAGTCCTACAATACCATTCGAGTCTCGTTAACCTTTTCTCATGACTCAAGTCAACACGTGTCTAATCTATCACGTGAAACATCACTCTTTCAAAACCATGCATCATCATATTTACATCATTCCATATTTATGCAAACCGTTACTATCGTTATACCGCTACTAACTGTTTGTCCCCTTTCTTGTTGATTTAATTGTTTGTTTTATTGCACAAAATGAACCCGCATGCTAAAATACAACTTTAACGTTAATTTTAGTTGCATTAAATTGACACAGAAACCCATTCAATTTCTCACATGCTTAGGGAAAACAATGTTTGCATAAGCATTTCCATCGTTTAACTAACGCGCGTATTCAAAAATCATTTGATATCCTAGTAGAGGCCGCTAATGTGCGGGCGGGGTTGGGTGTCCTTTGTGGGCTTCCCAACACGTACCCTCACCCCTTACTCAGAACCTCGGTTTCTGAATGCCCGAAACCGTTGGCGCACGAGAGTCATTCTATACACGATAACCGGTAGTGACGGTATCGGTATCGCAATGCAAAGGGACGAGCCCAATAAACTCTGACATCGGAAATGGGCCGTATTTTGTACACGGTCCACTATGACATAGAGTGGGTTCGAACGGGCCCGAACTCCCACAAAGTTCGGTGGCGACTCCACTTAGATTTAAATTTCAATTCGATCCATTCTCATATGGAGATTCATTCGCCTCCCCAAACCCGCGCGTGGCTGCGTCGGGGTGGACCTATGTCATGTCCACAATTTGGCGACTCCGCTGGGGATTAACTGATGTGTGACTTACCATTGGCATCCTCAGGGTGAGACTCGAATAGAAATCGTTTGACTAGTACAATACGCGTTTTAGTTTTACGGTTCATGCATAACCCCATATTTTCCCGGGCCGGTACTCGCGACCGACGTCCCACTATACCGTGATGTACTCCAATATGGATATGTCAAAGGTGTCCATAGTCGATTCGAGTGGGTTTCGCGGCATGTTCTAAGCTCAACTCGACTTAGAAAGTCTGTCCCGATCAACGTCTAGACTATGTGCACTGGTATAGACCCTCTATAGACCGACCGAGACTTAGTGTAAAGCATACATGACGTCGTTGTAATGCTTGCCAGACTACATGCTACTTGGTTTTCATGTCGTTTTCAAAACCGTCAACTTTTCAAAAAAAATACATCTTTTTCAAGATATTCAATTTCAAAACCCGGGACGTATGCCGAATTTAGGACTTATGATAAGTGTAGTTTGTAGTGCCTATTTCGTTGTGTTTTGGTCCCATTTTCCTTGTGGAATCGCTCCTTGGGAGCGATTTATGGGCTACTTATGCTTTTTCTAGTTCGTTTCAGGTTCCCGAGACCATTCGTGAGGAGTTGGAGCGATTCTGACTCAATACATACACTTTTCAGAACCAACGAAGTGAAGGAACGATCACTCGATGCCTTGGATTCGACCCCGAGACCTTGGGACCCAATCCCGAGCTTCCGAGACCCGATCCCGAGTCCCGAGAATCGATGAGAAGCCCATGTGAAGCAAGGAGGAACCTTAAAGATCATATTGGAAGCCTACAAGACTCATCCCCGACGGGTATGACCTCAACCCGTCCGGGATGAGGTGCACTAAAAGCGATGCTCCTGTTTTGGGTCCATCCCGACCGGGATGAGCTCATCCCGACCGGGACCACGTCATCCCGACCGGGACCAACTCATCCCGACCGGGATGACCCAGTTACAGGCCCGCGTCACTTTGTTTCTCCTCCTTTCCATTGTAACCTTATAAATACCCCTCCTCTTGTATTCCTATGTTATGTTCTTCACTTCCCACTAAACCCTAGATTATTTTAGCGTAGATTAGCATAGATTAGTGTAGATTAGTCGGTAATTAGTCGTTAATCTTAGTTTAATCCTTGTAATTTGGGAATTCTTCAAGATCTCCACCAAGCTTGACAAACTTGGATGTTTGTTTTGGGTTTTTCTCATTTATGCAAGTTTCCTTCTACCTTTCATCTTGTTAGTAGGTATAATCTTCTTTTCCTTTCTCTTAATCTTGTTCTTTCATTAAAGTTTGAATCTTTGTTGTGTGGATTGCTCATAGTTCATAGTTCTTGTTAGTTTTATTATGCTAGTTTGGTTGTTTGAATTGATTTCTCTTCTTAGTGTTAGTTTTAGTATAGATATGTTTGAGTAGATTCTTGCTAGGGTTAGTAAGATGATTTGGGTGTTAATTGGATGATTAAGGGATTGTTGGAGATGTTGGTGGAAGATTTGGGTTTCCTCTTGGTTTGATGGATATCACATGTTTGTTGAAATGCTTGAATGACTAGTATGCATATGCTTGTTTTTCTTGACTTTCTCTTGTGGGTGATAGTTTGTTTGTGGGTTTGGTTCCCTCACTAAGTTGCGAGAGCCCGGTGAGGACGACCCCTAGGTCGGTCTAAGTTGCGAGAGCCCGGGCGCGACCTAGGCCCCGATATCACGCTAGTAGCCCCGTTTGTCGTTTGTGTCGCCAAGGTGGGTTTTAGGTGGAACCTCTAGGTGAGTCTAAGTGCGAGAGCCCGGACTATACCTAGATTACCCTATTACCTCCTTCACTCTAGCTCTTCCTCGACCATTCCGTTACCCCTTTGACCCCGACCTAATCCTAGCCCGTTTCCTTTGATTGTTTTCTCGTTTTAGACCTAGTTTAGTCCTTAGCCTCCCCCTTAGAATAGCTCTTCTCGAACATAGTCCTTGACCGTAGCATACCTTAGTCCGACACCCCGTCCCTGTGGATTCGACCCGACTTGCCCTAGCTACCCTAGTTAGGTTAGTTGGTTTTTATTTGGTGGCGGGATCCACGACAAATCCCTCCCATCAAATTGGGGGAGTTGATAAGTGTAGTTTGGAGTGCCTATTTCGTAGTGTTTTGGTCCCATTTTCCTTGAGGAATCGCTCCTTGGGAGCGATTTATGGGCTACTTATGCTTCCTCTAGTTTGTTTCAGGTTCCCGAGACCATTCGTGAAGAGTTGGAGCGATTCCGACTCAATACATACACTTTTCGGAACCAACGAAGTGAAGGAACGATCACTCGATGCCTTGGATTCGATCCCGAGACCTTGGGACCCAATCCCGAGCCTCCGAGACCCGATCCCGAGTCCCGAGAATCGATGAGAAGCCCATGTGAAGCAAGGAGGAACCTTAAAGATCATATTGGAGGCCTACAAGACTCATCCCCGACGGGTATGACCTCAACCCGTCCGGGATGAGGTGCACTAAAAGCGATGCTCCTGTTTTGGGTCCATCCCGACCAGGAACACGTCATCCCGACCGGGACCAACTCATCTCGACCGGGATGACCCAGTTACAGGCCCGCGTCACTTTGTTTCTCCTCCTTTCCATTGTAACCTTATAAATACCCCTCCTCTTGTATTCCTATGTTATGTTCTTCACTTCCCACTAAACCCTAGATTATTTTAGCATAGATTAGCATAGATTAGTGTAGATTAGTCGGTAATTAGTCGTTAATCTTAGTTTAATCCTTGTAATTTGGGAATTCTTCAAGATCTCCACCAAGCTTGACAAACTTGGATGTTTGTTTTGGGTTTTTCTCATTTATGCAAGTTTCCTTCTACCTTTCATCTTGTTAGTAGGTATAATCTTCTTTTCCTTTCTCTTAATCTTGTTCTTTCATTAAAGTTTGAATCTTTGTTGTGTGGATTGCTCATAGTTCATAGTTCTTGTTAGTTTCATTATGCTAGTTTGGTTGTTTGAATTGATTTCTCTTCTTAGTGTTAGTTTTAGTATAGATATGTTTGAGTAGATTCTTGCTAGGGTTAGTAAGGTGATTTGGGTGTTAATTGGATGATTAAGGGATTGTTGGAGATGTTGGTGGAAGATTTGGGTTTCCTCTTGGTTTGATGGATATCACATGTTTGTTGAAATGCTTGAATGACTAGTATGCATATGCTTGTTTTTCTTGACTTTCTCTTGTGGGTGATAGTTTGTTTGTGGGTTTGGTTCCCTCACTAAGTTGCGAGAGCCCGGTGAGGACGACCCCTAGGTCGGTCTAAGTTGCGAGAGCCCGGGCGCGACCTAGGCCCCGATATCACGCTAGTAGCCTCGTTTGTCGTTTGTGTCGCCAAGGTGGGTTTTAGGTGGAACCTCTAGGTGAGTCTAAGTGCGAGAGCCCGGACTATACCTAGATTACCCTATTACCTCCTTCACTCTAGCTCTTCCTCGACCATTCCGTTACCCCTTTGACCCCGACCTAATCCTAGCCCGTTTCCTTTGATTGTTTTCTCGTTTTAGACCTAGTTTAGTCCTTAGCCTCCCCCTTAGAATAGCTCTTCTCGAACATAGTCCTTGACCGTAGCATACCTTAGTCCAACACCCCGTCCCTGTGGATTCGACCCGACTTGCCCTAGCTACCCTAGTTAGGTTAGTTGGTTTTTATTTGGTGGCGGGATCCACGACAAATCCCTCCCATCAAATTGGCGCCGTTGCCGGGGACGACGTAGTTTAGACTTTTGTGTGCTTAGTTTTGGACTTTGTTCTTGATTTTTGTGTTCTCTTCTCCTTGTGTATCTCCGTTTTTCTTCTTGTGTGTTACTCCCCCTTCCTAGTGCCTCAAAAGCACTAGGATACTAACGTTTGCTCAAGTGCTTCTAGCTCATCCTAGGTACCAAAGCAACGTTATGGACATGGCGCGTCCAAGCTACCATCAATCATCACGGGACAACTATGGGGCGAATTACCAAAACCCACAACTTTACCAACCATATCAACCTCATCAACAATCTTATGAACCCTCTTCTTATGGTTACCAAGAAAGTTGTCAAGGATCGTTCCCACATCCTAACAACTACCAAACACCCTCACATAACCCACAACCAAATATCCCTAACTTTGAGACTTGTCAAATGTTGGTCCAAACACAAGGGAGCCAACATGAGATGATGATGTTATTGCAAAAGGGTCAACAATTGATGTTGACTCAAATACAAGGGGTTAGGGAGGAGTTCAAGGCCCAAATAGAGGTGCAAGATGCTCGCATCAATGCACTCATGGCTCATATCACGATGTTGGCCACTCGAGCTCCACTACATGTTGAGGAAGGTTCATTTGGGCGAGAAGGTCGGGTGCCTCCACAAGAAAGTCAACCCAACCTTGAAGCTACAAATGAAGAAGAGAGGGTCGATCAAGAGACCATTGTTGAGTGTTGCTTGGGTGGTGAAGATAGGGAGAGAGTAGAGGAAGTTGAAGCTTCAAGGGTCGACAATGAGGAGGGGAGTGAACATGATTCTCGAGATAACTCTTGGGGAGCCGATGTATTGGCGATGAAATTGGATTTGTTTGATTTTCTTCGTGATGAACCACTAGACGATCCAAAGCCAAGTGAAGACATACCTCCTCTAGGCCATATAGACAAGGTGAGTGAAAAAGAGCGCAATACTTGGGAAAAAGAAGTAGATGCCTTGGAACTTGCCTTGTATGGGAAATTGGAGGATCCTAAAGCCTCCAATGAAGAAAACTTGATGCCTTCTCCTCCTCTACCGCACTCGATGCCTAGTCCCTTGTCTTGTGAGACGGTTGGTGAAGAGGATCCTTGTCGGGCGGTGGAAAAGAGTTCCACTCTCGACCCCGTAGAAGAAGCGACACCCCTAGGGTGTGATCTCCCACATCATGATACCGAGCTTGACTCTAAACCACTATACCTACCGGATGGTCATAAGAGTCGTAGCTATGTTGGTTCTGAAGACCCGAAAGATCACGAGAACCTCGAGCTTAATGAAGATGATCGCTTCTCACCTCCGACTTGGAAACTTTTGAAAGTGGCTAGGCTTGGCCATGTGAGCTTCAATGAAGATGTTGCTAGGGCATTTGACTTACTCCTTCGAGCTCTTGATGGCTATGGAGGGGTAGTTGGAGAGAGTATTTTAGTGTAAATATCTTTTCCCTTTTCTTTTTGTGCTTGTATTTGTGTTTTTGGTTGTTTGGATATTTTGGTTTGTAGGATTGTTAGTTTTGTGGAATTCTTGGAATTCGGTATTTTGATGAGCGATGTGAGGGAGGGAATTTGATGTGTGTTTGAGCTTTGTTTGATAGGTGAAATGAAGGTGATTCATAGAAAGGAATGGCTTATGATAAAGCTTGGATCGTGAGTATGGGAATCGGTTTTTGAAGCTTTGGTGAAGCTTTTGGGGTTTTGGAGGTCAAGAAGACCCATCCCGGGCGGGAAGGGAGCTTCCCGACCGGGACGAGTGCCTCATCCCGACCGGGAAGGAGCCGTCCCGATCGGGATGAGGGTGCCATATTTCGAGTCTCCTGGAGTGCCATCCCGATCGGGACGGGAGCTTCCCGACCGGGACGGGTATGTCATCCCGACCGGGACCACCCATCCCGACCGGGATGGCCCCCTACTCCCCTTTGTGCCTCTTCTTCGACATTCGAGTCCACCCAACCATTGTATACCCCCACCCAACCTCCCTACCAATCCTTTCTCATATCATACCACCCATATACTTCATATCATACCCTCACTTCATCTTCTATCCACTGACACCGACCTTCACATCAATTTCCACCCCCTCACATCATTACTACCTCACTATACGGTTTGATCGAGAATGAAGAGGAATAGCAATGACGAAGACAAGTTTTGTGCCTATATTGATCTATGAGACGATGGAGCGAGTGAGTTGCTAACCTACTGGTACGGCAGCTATCCTTTCTTTCCCGTCTTTTATAGCTTGATTTCTTTTGTGTTTATTCCCTTCCCCTTGTATACTTTTGTGTCTTGATGTCATGGTGGCCTTCGAGGCCTTGGTTTTGGTTGCACCCGACTCTCGATGATGTGATTACATCGAGAGTCCTTTTCAAAATCCAAATTTTACAAGTTTTTCACCCTTTTTTGTAGGATTTAGTCGGATTTAGGCGGAATCCAGGCTAGGTGACTTGATTACACCTAGCCCTCCCCTCCCATTTCCTTTTATTTCCTTCTTTTTATTTTCTTCCCCCATCCATATCTTTTTCTCGTCTCGGCTCACGGTGACTTAACTACACCCCGGCCGGACACATTCTACCCTTTCTTCACTTTTATTTTTGATTTTTAGCTTTATTTTCGTAGTTTCTTTTCTTTTTCTTTTGTCTCTCCACACACTACGATCGAGCATGAGGACATGGTTCGGTTTAAGTGTGGGGGAGCGATATTCTATCGTCGTTAGTTTTATTTTCTTAGTTTTTCGAAAAATTCTTCAACAAACCCTAAAAATTTGAAAAATTTCACAAAAATCAAAAAGATTTTCTTTTGTGTCTTTTCCTTTTTGTGTCGTTATGTCGTATTTTTGTTTTGTTGTGCGTGTTTTGCCTCCCTTTTTCCTTATAGGTCGCTTAATCACCGCTAGCTTTGGAGAGCTTTCAAGACACCCGGTAACATCTTTTCACTCCTTTTTCCTCTTTGTTTCCTGTGGAGTTTGGAGGAGATATGTGTTGTGGTGTGCTCGGGTGGAGCTTTGTAAAGTTTGTGGATGATTGGTTGCTCATTTGGAAGATCGGGGTGGTGTTTGTTTTGTTTATGTGTTGTTTCTCCTTGTTTTGTTTTGTTTTGTTTTGTCTCCTTTTCTTTCATTTTCGTTGTGTCTTTGTTTTGTGTTTGTAGTTGTGTCTTGTGTGTAAAAAGGTTTTTGAAAACCCGGTTTAGAGGCTAGTGTGCGAGTGTTTACTTTCCCTTCCTAGTTGTATAAATCGAGTCTTGGACTTTAGTCTAGTAGAATGACCCTAAATCAATGATTTCGTTGGTCCTTTACCTTGAGTCCACCTAGCTTACTAGGGATTTACTACGGGATTTGCATTTTGACCATTTTTGACCACCCACGGTGTGAAAAGGCCTTGGTTGCCGAGTCCCGTCCCCTAGGTGACCATGTTTGAAATTTGCTCGACTAGTCCAAGTTTTTCCCCTTTTTGTGGGTTTGAAGGGAAAGACGCTCCCCGAATCTCCCATTTACCTACCTCCTACACATATCCACACAATAACTTGCAACTTGTTGATTCCTCTCTTTCTTGTCATACAAAGAAATGCCAAAAAGCCAAATCTTGCCAAAAAGGGCAAAGAAAAGAAAAAGAAAGAAAAATGAAAGAAAGAAAAGAAATGAAGAAAAAGAAAAGGCACAAAAGCCAAAAAGAAAATAGAAAAGAAGAAAAAGAATGGCATGGCAAAACAAGGCAAAAATGCAAAAGAAAAGAGAAAATGCCAAAAGAAAACCCGATTCACAAAAATAACCCCTACCTCTCAAAATAAGCCTTTTTCCGACTTTTGCCGTGAAGAGCCTACCAAAGGACCGAGTCCCTAGGAAGGATGATAGCGGCATTAGTCGGTCTTCCCTCATTTTGCATATTTCCACCTTTTTACTTGGACTAGTTAGGCGGTTTCGGACATGGGACGACCCTCTTGGCTCTTTGCTAAAGGGGGCGGGGTCTCACTTACCTACAGTGTCAACTAACATCATGGTTCATCCTTTTTCCATCCCGCCGATCGTCCCGTGGTACGTTCTTAGAAGGTTAGGAGGAACCGAGGTAAGTTACCAACGTTTTTATTGCTTTGTCGTCATACTATTAGGGTTTTGTCCATTTCGGTTTGTATTGCTAGCATGGGAACGTTGTCACTTGCCTTGAGTCCTAAACCGGCGCTTCTTTCACCGCTTGTCTGAGGGAAGCGGTATCTCTTTTCTCTTTGGGTGCAACCTTTTGTGTGTTTGTTTGTTTATGTGTTTTAGTGTCCGGTTGCATCCACAGTTTTGTCGCAAGACCCCACTTGCCTTGCGGAGTGCACTTTTCCCTCTAAGTGTACTCGTGTGAGTTGAAAGGGCATAGGGTGCGCTAATACCCACTCGGCTAGTTTAGTAGTTAGTATGTGCTTACTCGAGGGCGAGTAAGGGTTAAGTGTGGGGGAGTTGATAAGTGTAGTTTGTTGTGCCTATTTCGTAGTGTTTTGGTCCCATTTTCCTTGTTGAATCGCTCATTGGGAGCGATTTATGGGCTACTTATGCTTCCTCTAGTTCGTTTCAGGTTCCCGAGACCATTCATGAAGTGTTGGAGCGATTCCGACTCAATACATACACTTTTCGGAACCAACGAAGTGAAGGAACGATGACTCGATGCTTTGGAATCGACCCCGAGACCTTGGACCCAATCCCGAGCCCCGAGATCCGATCCCGAGTCCCGAGAATCGATGAGAAGTTCATGTGAAGCAAGGAGGAACCTTAAAGATCATATTGGATGCCTACAAGACTCATCCCCGACGGGTATGACCTCAACCCGTCCGGGATGAGGTGCACTAAAAGCGATGCTCCTGTTTTGGGACCATCCCGACCGGGACCACGTCATCCCGACCGGGACCAACTCATCCCGACCGAGATGACCCAGTTACAGGCCCGCGTCACTTTGTTTCTCCTCCTTTCCATTGTAACCCTATAAATACCCCTCCTCTTGTATTCCTATGTTATGTTCTTCACTTCCCACTAAACCCTAGATTATTTTAGCATAGATTAGCATAGATTAGTGTAGATTAGTCGGTAATTAGTCATTAATCTTAGTTTAATCCTTGTAATTTGGGAATTCTTCAAGATCTCCACCAAGCTTGACAAACTTGGATGTTTGTTTTGGGTTTTTCTCATATATGCAAGTTTCCTTCTTCCTTTCATCTTGTTAGTAGGTATAATCTTCTTTTCCTTTCTCTTAATCTTGTTCTTTCATTAAATTTTGAATCTTTGTTGTGTGGATTGCTCATAGTTCATAGTTCTTGTTAGTTTCATTATGCTAGTTTGGTTGTTTGAATTGATTTCTCTTCTTAGTGTTAGTTTTAGTATAGATATGTTTGAGTAGATTCTTCCTAGGGTTAGTAAGGTGATTTGGGTGTTAATTGGATGATTAAGGGATTGTTGGAGATGTTGGTTGAAGATTTGGGTTTCCTCTTGGTTTGATGCATATCACATGTTTGTTGAAATGCTTGAATGACTAGTATGCATATGCTTGTTTTTCTTGACTTTCTCTTGTGGGTGATAGTTTGTTTGTGGGTTTGGTTCCCTCACTAAGTTGCGAGAGCCCGGTGAGGACGACCCCTAGGTCGGTCTAAGTTGCGTGAGCCCGGGCGCGACCTAGGCCCCGATATCACGCTAGTAGCCCCGTTTGTCGTTTGTGTCGCCAAGGTGGGTTTTAGGTGGAACCTCTAGGTGAGTCTAAGTGCGAGAGCTCGGACTATACCTAGATTACCCTACTACCTCCTTCACTCTAGCTCTTCCTCGACCATTCCATTACCCCTTTGACCCCGACCTAATCCTAGCCCGTTTCCTTTGATTGTTTTCTCGTTTTAGACCTAGTTTAGTCCTTAGCCTCCCCCTTAGAATAGCTCGTCTCGAACATAGTCCTTGACTGTAGCATACCTTAGTCCGACACCCCGTCCCTGTGGATTCGACCCGACTTGCCCTAGCTACCCTAGTTAGGTTAGTTGGTTTTTATTTGGTGGCGGGATCCATGACAAATCCCTCCCATCATTATTTTACTCAAAATAGCCTATTTTTAGCCGGTATTCTGCCTATTTCAAAACTCAAAGATATTTTCGAACTTTCAAAACTTGTGGCCCGATGCACTTTCCGATTTTCTCGAAAAATCGGGCCCTTCCCCGTGCTTGCTTGGATTTTTTCAAAAACAATTCATTTTCAAAACCTTCATCTTCTTAGGACTTCCCGTATTTAGCAGTGTCGGGTCGTGTCATAAGTCGTCGAAGTCTTTAGCATCGAAACTCCGTCGGTCCTACATCGCGGGTTTCTTCCCTATCCCAGTCCGCCTTATTAGACTAAGGCAAGGCCCACCTACGTAGGACATACTCCTACAAAGGAGGGCCCGTTTACACGATCGAGTCTAAAAGTCTGGGGATGTCTCACGTGGACCTTCTTTCGAACAGGACTAGGCCCACCCGCCGAATCCTAAAGAAGGCCCACTTTTCACAAGTCACCCGTCTAGGTGTCTTTTCCGAGTCATTTCCCTTTTCAGTCTTGTTCGGGATGTACTTTCTATTCCGGGATTCGGGCTAGTTTCTGATTACGCGGTGTTTTTACAGACAGGCCACCCGAAACCGGATATCAACGCAAAATGGACGCATTGAAGGATGCCCTAGACAAGATCGAAGCCCAACTGACTACCATCCAGGCTGATCAGACGGCACTCGCCACTCGTGTGGGCGCAATGGAGAAGGGAACTCCTCCTCCTGGATCTGAGCCCACTGGGCCCATAGCTGAACTGGTCAGCGCTGTTCGCAGGCTCGAGGAACAAGTTCACCTGTCAACGAACAACTCGATCCACACTGAAATTGCTCGCTCCTATTCGCCTTTGAATGACGAGCTACCCGCTAACCTCAACCTTACGGGAATTCCAATGTTTCAGGGCACCGAAGACCCGGTCCACCACGTCCGGGCTTTCAAATATTTTATGGCAGTAAAAGGGGTGAAGTCCACCATGTTTACTCACTTATTCCCTTCCTCCCTGGAGTGGCATCCCAAGGCCTTGTACTACAGGCTCGATTCCAAGAAATATAAAACTTGGGATGATGTGGCAACTGAATTTGCTCGGAATTACGCAGATAATACCGAGATCCAGACTACAATGCGTACTCTGGAAGTGATGGCCCAAGAGCCCAAAGAAGGGTTCACCAAATATCTGCAGAGATGGCGGGCCGAGAGTGTTAAGCTGATCGATAAGCCCAGCGAGAAAGTGTTAGTGGAGGCGTTTGTCAAGAACCTCCTTCCTTCCTACCGGGTCCATCTCTGGTACGCTGTTATCCCCAATTTTGCTACCCTAACTGAAATGGGTACAAGGATCGAGGATGACTTACGGTTAGAGAGCCTGACTAAGGCCTCTACCAAGGGCTATCAAGGGGCAAACTCATCTACGAGCAAGCCCACACCTGCAGCTGCAACTCGCAGCATCTTCAATGAGGTAAATCTGCTTGACACCTCATCCAAAAAAAATGCATCAAATCGGGTATTCACAGATATAGGGACTACCTATACCTACGCCTTACAAAGGCTATCTTCAAAAGGCCTTATCCAACAAATAGGTCCGATTCCCGACCTTCCAGTGGAGAAAAGGCCCAAGAGCTACAATGCCCAAGCCCTTGCCAGTATCATCGTGGTAATGGGCATGATACTGAAAAATGCTGGAAACTGAAGCATCTGATCCAAGATCTGATCGAAAGTGGGAAAATACCGTTGCCCGGGGACAAGCCGAGTAACAAGGAAAACCCGTTCAGTACCCATGCCATATTCGCCGGGGAGGTAATTGACTGTTCTCACCTCATTTCCCCTTATATCCCACAAATTAACGGGATATGGTTCGATGACGAGGACGATATTTACCTAGCCAAGGGGGAAGTTGTCCCCATCACCAGTGAGAAGGTCCAAAGAGCTAAGTCCAAAGCCTTAGCCACTAACCACCTCGCCACAGCTGGGCGCCCTACTCCAACAACCGTCACTGAACTCGCCAGGACGGAGCCCACTCTCGAGGAACCAAGCAACAACACGGCTTTAGTCCAACAAATGAAGAGGGTTCGAGCTGATCTAACCATATGGCAACTATTGGTTAGTTCACAAGCACATCGGGAAGCACTGACTAAGGCTCTCGATGAGATCAAGGTCGACTCACAGGTTACCCCCACCGAAATGGTAGCCACTATTATGCCCTATCTCAAGGGAAAGTCCAAGGAAGAAGACCCACTTATCACCTTCTCCGAGTCTGATCTGCCGGCATTCGGGCCCAATCATAATCTGGCCCTTTACATCACGGTCATATGCCGAGGGAAGTGCCTCCCGATGACCCTTATCGACGATGGGTCCGCTGTAAATGTCCTTCCCCTAAGGACCGCTAAAGCTCTCGGCATCACCGATGCCGACTATCTCCCGACAGCACAAACTATTCAGGCTTTCGACGGAAGCCCAAAACCGGTAGCCGGGGCTGTTAAATTGACAATCATAACGGGCCCGATCGAGAAGGAAATGGAGTTTCAGGTGATCGACGTCACCTCATCCTTTAAATTACTACTAGGAAGGCCTTGGATCCATGCAGTCAAGGCCGTATCCTCTACTCTACACCGAAAAGTCAAGATGCCACTTCGGGACGTCATCATCACTCTAGAAGCAACCCCCATTACTGTAGCAAGCTGCAATGCTATGGGCCGGGCTGACCCACGAGGATTCGATTTCGTGGGCATGATTGAGGAGGAATATCTCTTCAGACCTTACTTCACCACTAGCATCGATACGATGCTACAAAACTTGGGCTATCTACGGGGAGCAACCTCGAGGCCAAATCTTCCAGCTGGGAAGATTATTGAGGTCCTAAACGATGGTGAATCACAGTTCGGATTGGGGTATGCTATAACCCCGGAAAACGTGGTCCGGGCCGGTATCCACAAGGCCACCAACATCTTCAAGGGGACTTACCTAGGCCCTTATAGCCCGAAGTTAACTGACTACTTCGTCACTCCTGTATTTGGGGCTATTCAAGTAGGCCTTTACCAACCCACCATCACATATCCTGAGACCAAAACGGCTCGGGAGTGCAATTTCATCCCCGATGATATATTCACCCTTGTTCAAGCTGAGTCCAAGGAAGGGGAAAACAACTCTGAGCCCGTGTTGGGGCTCCTATTTGGAGAAGACAAGGCCGTCCCCGCTCCAAAAGATGATTTGGTCAATCTGATCCTCCGCAGCGATCGGTTTGACCCAACCAAGCTAATCACCGAAGTCGGTGCAGACACCGGGAAAAGGGCCTGGAGGAAAGTCATCAAGTGGACCGACAGCCAAGGACGGACCTACGAGCTGAGCACCGGCGAGGGAGACATGCCGGATACCGAGTCTGAGTCTGAGTCAAAGTTGGAGTCTGAGTCCAAGTCTAGAGGGTTTGGTGCTAGAGTCGAGTCTGTAACCCCTCTTCCTGTAGCCACTTCCACTGAGGTCTCGGGGCCTATCCCAAGACATCTCCCAATCACGCCACTGACCAACGAGCAGATGGCCGCTCTATTCGAGCTTTTCTCAAAATTTACCATTAATAATAATAATGAAAACCGTTCTGCTTACGACTTGTCTTATTTCCAAAATTCTTTCAACTTCAAAGATTTTATATGCAATGACATTGAGAAACTCGATGAACAGGTACCTCTACCTCCGCATCTGATCGAGCAGCTCGAACAAAGGGAATCCCGAGATCCGGTAATTGAAGAAACCGAGTCCATTAACGTGGGAACCGCTTTAGAGCCACAGATAATTAAGTTGGGCCTATCCTTAGATCCAGAGGAGAGAAAACAATTCACAGACCTCAAGGACGTCTTCGCATGGTCCTACAGTGACATGCCAGGAATAGATCGGGAAATAGTTGAACACCGGATACCCATCAAAGATGGGTGCAAACCGGTGAAACAAAAACTCCGAAGAATGAGGCCCGAATGGTTTCTCAAAGTCAAAGAAGAAGTCGACAAGCAATTCAAAGCGGGCTTTATACAAGTGTCTGAATATCCAGACTAGGGCGCAAACATCGTGCCGGTACCCAAGAAGGACGGCAAGGTGCGGGTATGTGTAGACTTCTGGGACCTTAACAAGGCCAGCCTAAAGGACGATTTTCCGTTACCACACATCGACATACTGGTGGATAACATGGCCGATCATGCCCTTCTATCATTCATGGATGGGTATGCCGGGTACAATCAAATTAAAATGGCAGAAGAGGATATGAGTAAGACCACCTTCATTACACCTTGGGGTACTTACTGTTATACCGTCATGCCGTTTGGGCTTATCAACGCCGGGGCAACTTATCAGCGGACCGCCACTACTTTACTACACGATATGATGCACAAAGAAGTGGAGGTCTATGTGGACGACATGATCGTCAAGTCCAATGATCGGAGTGGGCACATCGCGGCCCTAAGAAAATTCTTTACCCGACTGCGCAAATACAATATGAGGCTGAACCCTCAAAAGTGTAGCTTCGGGGTAACATCAGGCAAATTACTAGGCCATATCGTTAGCCAACGCGGCATCGAGGTCAACCCAGCTAAAATCAAAGCCATCACCGAAATGCAACCACCCAAGACCAAAAAAGAAATAAGGGGGTTTCTCGGGAAAGTCCAATATATCAGTCGGTTGATTTCAAAGTTAACCATGGTATGTGAGCCCATTTTCAAAAAACTGAAGATCGGAGAACGGATACTATGGGACGATAAATGTCAAACGGCCTTTGACAAAATCAAGGAAATTCTGTCTGCACCGCCGGTATTAATGCCACCTCAACCCGGTTTGCCTTTGTCGTTATACCTAACAACGACCGAGACAGCCATGGGGGCTATGCTGGCCCAGACAGTCGATTCAGAAGAGCGGGCTATTTAATACATCAGTAAAAAGTTCTTAGAGTACGAATGCAAGTATACAATGCTCGAGAAAACGTGCCTAGCGTTGGTTTGGGCCACTAAAAAGCTCCGACACTACATGCTTAGCCACAAGGTACATGTCCTGTCCAAAATGGACCATATCAAGTACCTGTTCGAGAAGCCCATCCTTAACGACAGGATGTCCAGATGGACTTTGATGCTCGCGGAGTTTGACCTCAAGTTCATGCCATTAAAAGCCATCAAAGGCCGGGTAGTGGCAGAATTCCTCGCCGATTGCCCGATATCCGAAGAGGGCCACACCGATACTTGGGCCTTCCCTAATGAAGACATATTCCATACCGATACCGAAACATGGGATTTGTATTTTGACGGGGCATCCAACTTCCGAGGATTTGGAGTCAGAATTCTATTAATCTCACCATAAGGGGAACATACCCCCTTATCCATCAAATTGGACTTTGACGTGACCAACAATGCAGCCGAATATGAAGCATGCATTTACGGGTTGCAAGCCGCCACTGATTTAGGGGTAACAAACCTCCGGGTCCACGGTGACTCATCACTGGTCATAAATCAAGCGCTCCAAAAATGGAAAACTCGGAATGCCAATCTCGTGGCTTACCAAGCACGAGTAAGGGTTCTAGAGAAACAATTCCAGAAGGTGGAATATATCTATCTGCCTCGGGAAGAAAATCAGTTCGCAGATGCGCTTTTCAAATTAGCATCCCTGCTAAACATACCAGACCATCTAACTAGCATGCCAATCTGCGTCGAAAGGCGGTCCGAGCCAGCGTATGTACACGCCATCCAGGACATCGAGCTAACCAATCCGGAACCTTGGTATCAGTCAGTCTTAACCTACTTGGCAACGGGAGAGTATCCCCCGGGAACTGAAAACCGGGCCAAGAAAGCCCTGCGGAGATTGGCAACCCAATTTGTTCGCACGGATGACGGGCAATTATACAAAAAGACGGCACAGGGGGCTCTTCTCCTGTGTATCGACAAAACACTGGCCGAAAAGGTTATGGCCGAAGTACACGATGGTGAAAATGGCCCGCATATGAACGCCCATATGCTAGCCCGAAAAATCATGAGGCTCGGATATTACTGGAACACCATGGAAACAGACTGTCAATTATACGTCAAGCACTGCCATAATTGTCAGATTTTTGCTAATGTACAACATATGCCATCTTCCCTATTATATACCATGACATCACCATGACCATTTTCGACATGGGGTATTGATATAATTGGAAAAGTGCACCCTTCCGGGACGGGAGGTCATTGCTTCATTTTGGTGGCCATCGACTACTTCACAAAATGGGTTGAATCTGAGTCATACCGTGTCTTGAACGCCAAGCACGTGGCCAAATTTATCCAGAATAAGATCATATGCCGATACGGGATCCCACACGAGTTTATCAGTGATCATGGGACCCACTTTCATGCTGAAACCGCTACGTTGCTAGCAAAATACAAAATTCAAAGGCATACATCTTCTCCCTACCGTCCCCAAACAAACGAAGCGGTGGAAGCGGCTAATAAAACAATTGTCACCATACTTAAAAAGATGGCTGAGAATTACCGGGACTGGCCTGACAAAATACCCTTTGCCCTTTGGGGGTATCGGACTTCAATTTGCACCGCAACCGGAGCAACCCCGTATTACTTGACATACGGAATGGAAGCGGTCCAACCGGTCGAGCTAGAAGTACCATCCTTAAGGATTTTACTGGAGAGCCAACTGCCGGAAGCAGATTGGGTACAAGCCCGATACGATTCGCTAGTCCTTTTGGACGAACGGCGGTCTCGGGCCCTCAAAAACATACAAATATATCAAAAGAGGATCCAACGGGCCTTCAACAAAAGAGTTAGGCCCAGAAACATCAAAGAAGAGGATCTGGTCCTAAAATCGGTTCGTGCCTTACTACCGGTTGACCCAAGGGGGAAATTCAAACCCAATTGGGCTGGGCCATACTTGGTCAAGAAGGTCCTATCAGGAGGAGCGGTGATGCTGACAGACTTGGACGGGAACGAATTCGTCAACTCAACCAACTTGGACCAGCTGAAGCGCTACTACCCTTAAACCCAACCTCAATGTCATTTGCAAAAATTTATAAAAATTTGTCTTTTTATAAATTTTCAAAAATTATAGACAAGTCAATAAGTTAGAATTAATTAATCTACTGTCGCACATCTCGAACTAATAGTCTTGATGTATTTCAAAAATTGCAAAAAATCATATCCATTTTGAACTACGTTTGGTTTGATTCCGCTAATTGTGGATACGTAGGCAACCCCTCAAAAGGGTACAACCACTGCAATAAACGAAAAGACGGGAACGGTATTCATTAATACGTCTTTATTAAAAAAACGCCAAAACGGGAAAAATCACAAAAAAAGAAATCACACCCAAAAAATAATAATAATACTCAAATAATAAAACAAAGAAGGCTAATATCCCGGCATCTTGCCCTTTCCTTTATCCTTTGGGTCGCGTGGAGCCCGAGGTCGCCGGGGCGGGGGCGAGCGTTCCCGAATCACAAGGGGAATCTCTTTAGCTCGAACCCGTTTCTTCGACAACGGGTCTTCTGCCACAGTCTTTGGCCCATGTCGAGCCCGTACGTGCTCAGGTAGCCTATCCCGTGGGCCAAGTCGGTCCTGCACGGCTAGTTTTGGGCCCAGTCTCCTTTCTAAGTCAGTCTGGGGGCTCACTTTCCCCCGCGCACCTCTAGCACTAGACCCTTCGGCTTGAGTCGTAGTCTTCTTTTTCTGACCCGACATTAGACGGACCATAGTTGCTGGAGTGTCACCTTCGTCTAATCCTAATTCGCCTTTCGCACAAGAACTAGAATTTCTCAAACAGATTAAAATGTTGTGGCCTTTAACAAATTAATCGACAAACAAAACACGCGAAAGTGGTACTAGCATAATTATAAATTTAGTATCGAAGTAGCATAATCGTATAATAATCCATCGATCCCCCTCGACCCTAGCGAGAAAATTAGCTACGCATGATGATCACGAAACAACAAATCGCATACATGTAATTCATGATAAAAATTGAAGCAAATAAATCTAACGATAAACGAACGGAAATCTAACGAACTAAACGGAGCAACAAATTGCAAATAGAGAAAATGACGATGAACTAAGCAATTCACGATGAAGATTCATATATAAAACTGAAAATTTGCATAAACGAATTTACCGAAATCGAGTACGAGTTGAAACCGAGTGCTAGAATCCTAAGAGTCACGAGTTTTCTAATGTAAATTTTTCTAAGTATGAAAAGTGATGTTTCCCCAATAATACTAATCCTTAGTTATACAAAATAGGCGGAAATAAAGAGGATGTGCATGTCGGCCGGCTGGCAGGCCGCCTGTCACATGCAGGGGCCGAGGCACACTTGAAAATCAAGCATAAATTCCTTTGTGTCACGCCGGCCGGCTGGCAGGCCGCCTGTCACATGCAGGCTGGCGCGCACAATGCTAATAAAACAAGTATTGGGCCGCTTTCCATGGCCCAATGAATCGACACTCCTCATTTCTTCTTCGCCTAAACGTCTTTAAGCACGGGTTTTGTCTCGGGATCGTTCTTCTAACCAGATATAAGTGTAAATGGGCGTAAAGACCTGAAATCATGTAGAATCTACAAAAACACTCACTCAAAGCAAAATGTTAGAAGAAACGGCTCTAAGGAGCGCGTTTCGATCAGAAAAGACAACGGAATCGAGGGAATAAAGCTATATAAACACGACACATCAATATCTTTCGTTGGTCAGCGTTCAACCCATCTTCTAGTTTGTCAGCATCTAAACCCAACACTTGCTCATCATAATGCTGCTCTTCTAATATAAGCCAATTTGCTGACCTGTGTATAAGTACCATGTCTGGTATCGGCAAATTTGAAAACTGTCTCAGACTCCGATTGGTTCGGTTTAGAATCATCTCTATTTCATGAAGCGCATAGTTTTGCTGTCGTTCCTAGCTCAATGATAAGTCTCCAATTCCTAGCCTTCTTCTTTGGCGGGGTAGAATGTCATCTGAATGTTTATCCCAATGTCTTTCCCACATTGCCTTAGGGTCTAAAAGTTCACAGAACAAAAGAATGGTGACGAAAAATTCCAGTAATGGTGTCGCGGAAGAGCAGATTGCAACTTCATTAAGGGCGACATGTCATTCATTGTCTTCGTCGAGCAAGCCCCTGGCATTGCAAGCAGCTTTGTATGTTGCGTGGACAACTCCATTTACCATTCTTATGTCCGCAAAGCATGTTGCTCCTTTCACTATATTCAACAGGAGTCGTAAGTAGTATGGTTCGCTGGAGTTGGGCGGGCCAAAATATATCCTGCCTATTTTCAGCCCCCTTTTTTTGTTGTTTTTTCACCTCTTTGCTTGGCTGAGTCAGATCCATTGAGTGGGGGAAATCGGCATAAGTTAAGAGACGTGCATCTAAGTGGTTTTTATTTGCCGCCATCCACTCTGTCAAAGTTGTTTTCGCTTCTCCAACCTTATCAAGTACTTCTTTTGGGTACTCGTCATCACCAAAGAAAACATTTTGTTCATCTTCTAAGTGAAATGTTAGTCTCTACACAGGAGGCTGTTTAAACTGTATCTCAAAATTATATAAATTCCAGCAAGCTTCCGCGACCGACAAATATCTGCAACGTAAGTACTCTTGAATTCTATCAACTGGTTTCTCAAAAGAGATTTCACTCCTGTTTCCACTCGCGGCTTCTTGTAGAGTTGCTAGTGTCATGTCTGGTCCCTTTGACATGTACTTGAAGAGGTATTTGATAGATCTGTGCTTATTACACCACTCTACATTCAAATGTGCTTGATATTTCACCAGAAGGTGATGATTGTAGGGGACAACGAATCTATTGTCTAGAGTGTGCTGATTTTTCTCTACTGTCTGACCATCATTTCGCCTGCGATATATTGGATACCCGTCATTGTCCACTAAGGTTTCGTTGCAAAACTTTCTAGGGTAGTACTGCGAACACTTTTTGTCAACCGTACATGCAGATAGGTAGTTCATTCCACCACATGGACCATGAATCATGAATTGAGTAACGGTCTCAAAGCCAAGGGGGTCAGTTTCTTTGTCAGGCAGCTCAACACTAATGATGTTGTCTATGTCGTCTGATGTGGTGTGCTTATCAGCAGGGTGTAGGAATACACAAATGTGTGCATGAGGTAAACCTCTTTTTTGGAATTCGATGGTGTAAACAACTATAGAAAATGACATAAGAAGTTATAAGTATAACATATTGCAGCAGATAGTATGTATGTACAATAATATGTTTCTAATTGAAGTTGGTGGAAGAAGACACATGTAACACATATATTTGGTGACAGGATAAAGTAGTAAAGATGAATTAGGCTGTGAATGTACTGGATGAAACTCTAACTCCAACATTTCTTTAACTTCCATTTATTCTTGATTGCAACAAATTGATGTATCATTTAGTAAACAATCATCTATCTAATGGATTAGCTTATTTTGAACCTAAAATTGGCTCATACGGTAAAGAATGTTGAACAACCTTAATATTTCCACAGAAATGTGTGTAGAATAATTTGTAGAACCTACCTGCAAGCACTCTCCCGAAGAAGTTCCTTTTTGTGATGTCGCGTATGAACTCATCAAGTTTGATCTTGAATACCCTAGCGACGATATCTGGGCGGTCTTCAGGGCGTTGCCCGGGAATGAAAGCGAGGGATTTTGTAATCTATGGCCATTGTGGGTTACATGTGAAAGTGATGAATAAATCGGGAGGGCCTGCTCAATGACAAATAGCTAACGCATCTTGATAATTCTGGAACATGTTTTTATACCCCCATTCGAAACGAAGATGGCAGGATATAGCGCTGACCAAGTAATGTTGGCGTTGTCTCCCCACTATCAATAGCGTCTACCAGGCCACGCAAAGAATATTTTCGTATGTCTTTTTTATGTGTACGAATATAATCGAGTAGTGTTTCTTCTACACATGTGAAAACGTCCACCATAAGCTGTTGTGTTAAATTTCCACATAAGACGAATTTCTCAACCTTCCCTTCTTTCCTGGAATCGGTAAGCATAGTACTCCCTAATTGTAACAAACTTTTTTTCCTTGTGGTGGTTCGAAGTCTCTATGCTTGATTTCAAGGGTGAATCCATCTTCACCGTATGCGAATAACATCGGGTATTGCATTGCCATAAAGCTTGGATGTAACTCAGAAAGTCGCTTCAACCTTGTACCTCGTTCATCAATAATAATGTCTTGACAACCTTTCTCTTTGCCGTCACCATTAATTAATTAGTACAACAGCAAGTTCATCTGCACTTGGTAAGTTGTATCGTCTCCCGTCCATTTTACGATCTCCAATTAGTCGCAACCGTACATTCTGCAGATTGCTGTCAGCTTCTCTCTTGCCATTTTACATATCTTTGCTATGGCGTTGTGCTCGTACAACATATTCGAGAGGCCTTCGACAATTAAATGATCTATTTTTTTGCTCCCTTCAACATTCAAAGAATTCATTATGTGTGTCACTTCCTGTTCATCATCGTAGAAATACAGTTGCATTAACCTCGGCTGTTTCCCTTCTGGCGGTAGTAAAGACTCGATGTTATGGTGGTTTTCACCCCCCAATCTGAAGCAATATGGCCCAGCACCGTTGTTCACAGTCTTGTCTACTTTGCCTCCCATGGATGTGAATGCAAGCAAACCATTGTAAGTGCTGATCGACCGTCTAAATATCTTTGATTTTGAACCTCTTGCTGGATTTATCAATATTTTCAGGTATTCCGGTGGAGGCCGAAGCAAAGGTAGCTTCATTTTCTCTTTTTGACAGCAGATGCTAAATTTAGGACGCTCCTGCTTTTTCCTCCTGCCAATTGATTCCTCGATCCACAAAGTTGCACTACAGAATTCACAACTTTCGCTCGGCCCCCTTGAAGACACCCACATTTTGACCGCCAGGTGTCTATAGAGTTTCCAAAAAAACACCCGATGATGATCCGACGTAAACATGACTTAATACACTTGATTTTGGACTCGGAATCAATAGTAGTTGGCACGAGCTTTTAGCGTAGTAAAAATCTCACAAAACCGACCTCAAATTCGGGCTCAGTGGGTCGTTTCCAATCAAATAAGACTAATTTGGGCCAAAGCCGTCACCAAGAGCAAAACCGTCTTTTAGCGACCGTGCCAAACCTCGGTCAAAGGCGTTTCCGAGTATAAAAATCTGTCACACCACCTCGAAAATCCAACTTGAAGTCAAATACTCCATAAAAATCAGCAATAAAGAAGGATTAAGCAACTAGAACTCTCTCTCAAGGACAAAACTCGATCTCTAAGGAGGTCTCCCACCCGGCTAGACCCACTCGATCGAGTGGACCAGCTCACTCGATCGAGTGGACTCATAAAATCAGCCAAAACCGGGTGTTTTCTTCCTTTACAAGCAACCTTTTCCTATCCAAAGACGGAATCCTATTGCATCCAAGACTACTACCTTTCCTATCCGCAACAGGAGTTTCTTCCCATCCAAGTCAGGAAACCTCTCCTATAAATACACCCCCTTGCACACACAAAACATCAACATCGACAACATTAATAGCATCAACAATTCCCGACAATCCATCACATCAATTCGCAACCCAAAATTCTAGGTAATTTTAGGAAAACTACACACAATATTTCCAATCCCGACACAATACAACGATTCACAACCCGGAATTCCAGCAATACTAGGCATATTGTAGACACCCACATTTGGTCGTTAGGTGTCTATAGCAGTTTCCAAAAAACACCCAATGATGATCGGACGTAAACGTGCTTCTACGCACTCGGATGTGGGCTCGAAACCGTTAGTTTCTAGCTTGGGCTTTTTACGGAGTACAAATCTGACAAAACCAACCTCAAATTCAGGCCCAACGGGTCGTTTTCAGCCAAATAAGACTAATTTGGATCAAAACCGACACCGAAAATAAAACCGTCTTTTGGCGACCGGGTCAAACCCCGGTCAAGGTCGTTTCCGAAACACAAAATAGTCATGCGAACATCAAAAGTCCAAACCAAATACAAGATCCACAAAAAATATCCAACCCATGGTCCAAGAATCCGGACCCTCGCTCCAGCTGACCCACTCGATCGAGTGTCAGCCCACTCGATCGAGTGGGCCCTCAAATAGGCCCGTCTGCGGCTGCTCTGGGCCATTCGACCGAGTCAGCAGGCCACTCGTTCGAGTAACCCTAGACGGGGGAGGTAGGCATTGCCTATATATTTACCCCTTTTGCATGCAATTAATAATGATCTTTTTCACAATTTTTCACGACCCTAATCTACCTTCAAGAACCCTAATTACTATCTTCTTCAACCTAAACCCTAGCATATAGGAATACCTCAAACCCTAAACCACCATAACTCCACCTCCATACATCTCGATACTCCCGTGCTCAAGCACAATTAAACGAGTCCCGTCCGAGAACACGAAACATGTAGGTTGAGGGTGCAACAAACCCGATTTCTTCTCTTTTCTTCTCTTCCTCTCTCGCGTCAATCATCCTCCTCTTTCCCATCTTTTTTTTCATTTTTTTAATACTAATATCGATAATATTTCTAATATTAAGACATTAAATTACTCGCTAATATCGACAATTATCCATTTTTCAAAACCCGGGAAGCTACTGAATTTAAGACTTACGATTTTATTCAAAATAGCCTATTTCTAGCCGGTATGCTGCCCGAACACTTTCAAAACCTTCAAAAATCGGCCCGACGACTCGTTTTTCGATTTTCAAAATTTCGGGCCGTCCATCCGACTTTCTCGGATTTTTCTAAAAATTCAAATTTCCCTTTTCAAAACTTTCCTCTTCTTACGATTTCCCGTATTTAGTAGTGTCGGGTCTTGTCATAAGTTGTCAAAGTCCTCTAGCGTCGAAACTCCGTCGATCTTACATCACGGCTTTCCTCCCTATCCCAGTCCGCCTTATTTGTCAAGGCACGGCCCACCTACGTAGGACATACTCCTACAAAGGAAGGCCCGTTTACACACTCGAGTCCAAAAGTCTGGGGAATATCTCACGTGGACCTTCCTACGAACAGGACTCCGCCCACCCGTCGAATCCTAAGGGAGGCCCACCTTTCACGAGTCACCCGTCTAGGTGTCCTTTCCGAGTCATTCCCTTTTCAGGCTTTTCCTTACTCGGGGGCTACCCTTCAGCAGAGCGATCAATCACGGTTGCTCTAAGGGTCATGTCTTGCACGTGTTGTCTCACGTACACCATTTTTGAGTCAAAGATGCCACATCATCTGAGTCCTTAGTCTCACTTGGGGGCTATTGTCCGACGGAGCGATTAATCACAGTCACTCAGAGAATCGCACCCTACACATCTGTCTTAGAGAGTCTAACCCGAGTCAAGCCTGAGTTGTCTCTCCTCCCGCACTATTTCCTATGCCTTGGTGTATTTGGGTTCTGAAGCAACATTTCTGATTACGCGGTATTCCTACAGACAGGCCACCGGTAACCAGACGCCAACACAAGATGCAAGAAACTTTGGACAATTCGACAGCCTCACTGGCTAAGATTGAGACCCAATTGATAGCCATCAAGTCCGACCAAATAGCTATCGCTACCCGTTTAGGCGCCTTGGAACAAGGGACCCCTAATGGTGGGGTTGAGACTATTGGGCCCCTAGCTGAACTGGTCAGCGCGGTCCGTAAGCTGGAGGAACAGGTCCACTTATCAATGAACAACACTATCCACACGGAAAATGCCCGAGAATATACACCCATTAGTGAGAAACTACCAAAGGATCTCAAATTAGAAGGGTTACCCATATTCGAAGGGACGGAGGATCCATTATTACACCTCCGAGCTTTCAAACAATTCATGGCAGTGAAGGGGGTCAAAGCCGACATGTTCATCAATTTGTTCGGCGCATCCCTCGGGAAATATCCAAAAGCCTGGTTCTATAGGCTTAACACAAAAAGATTCCCAACTTGGGAAGATGTGGCTACCGAGTTCGCTAAAAACTATTTTGATAATACTGAACTTCAGACTACCATGCGGACCCTAGAAGTCATGGCCCAAGAGCTCAAAGAAGGCTTCACCAAATACCTCCAACACTGGAGGGACGAAGGCGTGGAGCTGGTGGAGAAGCCCAATGAAAAAACTTTAGTGGAGGCCTTTGTCAAAAACCTCCTCCCTTCCTACCGGGTCCATCTCCGGTATGCTATCATACCCAACTTCGCCACTTTAACTGAAATGGGCACTAGGGTTGAAGATAATCTTCGACATAATGAGGATCTGGGTGAAGCTTCTACCTAAGGCTATACTGGACATCCACTTGAGTCCTTAGAAGCCGAAGACTACTGACGACCTCATCCAAGAGTCTAGATTTGGTTTAAGTCTGAGTCTGAGTCCGAGTCTAGGATGTTCTATTTCTTTCAATTTCAAAGTCAGAGTCAGAGTCTGCTGTATTCTGTTCTCTTTTCAAAAGTCAATAAAATCAGCTTTTTTATTTCTCATATATACTTTCCTTATGTGTTTCCGAGAACATGATGAACACCGTCGTACACTATGAGCACATGCACGTGACTATAGGCACATCTATAATGACTGCAGGAAATCGAGACCTGTGTTTTCCTTTACCAGTTCCATGTCTAACATAGAAAGTCACATAACTACCCCTAGCATGAGCAGTATCGAATCCTAGGTAGTCTCCTAGTTTAGGTTCAAGACGGGAGGCAAGCTCATTTCCCACAATAAACACCCCTCCAATAAGACTAATCAATCCCTACCATAGGTGCTAGTCTGACCAACAAAAGAAAGAAAAAAAAGGCAAAAGGCCGAAATAAAAAAAGCAGGCCATCATAAAAAAAAAGGCACCCATGACCGGGGCTAAGAGGTCAACCAACCAAAAAAAATTCAAATACCCATGACCGTGGTCAACGGTCAACCCGAGTGAAAGTCCTTTGACCAGGGTACGGACAATTCAAAATTATACCATCAAAAAAAAAGGGGAGAAACAATCTAGTTGGTCAGCAAACACCACATCTAGCCTTCCCACGTTACAACCCTCAAGACCTTCTCGAGACCTAGGCTAGAGACAGCCCAAAATTTTGAGGATTTAAGCTCCATAGGATACCCCTAACCACTAGGGCCGGACATGGAAATCAGATCCCGCATTATTATCAAACCTACCCCGATCGAAGTCCGGGTCATTTTTACTCGACTTCCCCCTTTCCTACCGCATTACAATACCTTACCCTCAAAGCCTTAGCTCCACAAAATCGAGCTTCAGATGTCAAAACATCAAAGCCACTTACAGCCTAGCACCACACTTCTAAAATTATCCAAACCAGTCACCAGCCTCAAGCACGGGAACTCAACCTGCGGTCGGCAGAGAACATGCCCAAATAGTTCATACCACCTCTGGGGGCTACCCCGGAGAACGCTCACAGTCACAGGATCAACATCCTAACCATTCTAGCCCTTTGATCAAGACATCATCGGGAATGCACCTAGCCTACACTATCGCTATGGCTAGTTACACACAAAGTCCTAATAGACTAGGCACCATAATATATCCAACAACACTGAACTACGACTTGGTTTGATTTCACTACACGTGAATACGTAGGCAGCCTTTCAACAGAGATACAACCACCCACATTGACACAAATTCAAAAAGCACCATCGTTCCTATCACGACACTGTTATGTTCTCAACAGCTAGCTTTGTCGTCCTGGGGGCTTCTCTTATGCAGACGTTCTCCTTCCACTCACATAATCCAAAGACTTTCAAACACTAGCCTCCTTTCTACAGTGTGTCCTAATACTCGGCTCAGTCAAAGACAAGAGTCTGTCAGGGACTCGAAGCAACACCCACTTTGGGAATATACCCCAAAACCAAAAAAAAATATTTAAAAGAACACTAGACCCCAGCACCGCTACTGCTAAGTTCGGTCATGCCAAAACAGTCTCATTACAGACTACTGTAATCCCCTTATAGCACATCCTTCCCATTTCGATGTTCGACCGTGTTCCCACTCGCCTAGGCTACGGAATAGCGCAGCTTGAGAGTCTTGTCATCTTAGGTCGCCCACCCCCTACCGAGTCATGGTCCAACCCCTCGAGAGTCCAAGTCGTGTCTGTCAACTCGTCCTATCACGTCTTGAGTCGAGTCTATCGGTATGCCTCTCTCTTCAAATTCTTGCTTTGAAATTTGTAAAACTTAGCCATTTGAGAAAATCCTTTTCGACAAGGTCAAATTTCAGTCTATTTAAATTGCAAATTTCTTTTCTACCCCTTTCGATTTTGAAAACCTATCTCGTAGCACGTTAGTTGCTTTCAGGACTTTGATTTCAAAATAAAGCAAAAATCATTTTCCTCAGCGCAAGTCAGTCTATAGATGCTAACTACATTTCTTGTATGCTATCTTGCTATCTGCTATATTTGTTATTTCTGCCTATATATCTAACATTTTAGGTACCAGCTTGTGCTTCCCAAAGGAACATCATGTTTTTATTCCCCAGCGTGAGTCGGGTTTTACCTAAATGTTACATACAAAGCATCTGCAGCTCAAGGCTTCAGAGGCAGACCCGCGCAACTCACCAAAACTATCCAGCACGAAAGCCCAAGGTGACATTTCTCCTAAAGAAACACGGGATGTGTCTGTAAACGGGCACACTTAGGGCTTCTTAGGCAAGCTCCCGCGTAATTCCGAGTTGGGATGTATCTGTAAACAGATTCATCCAAGGCTTCTTAGGCAGGTTCCCGCGTAATTCCTAGTTGGGATGTATCTGTAAACAGATACACCCAGGGCTTCTTAGGCAGGTTCCCGCGTAATTCCGAGTTGGGATGTATCTGAAAACAGATACACCCAGGGCTTTATAGGCAAGCTTCCGTGCGGTTATGAGATGGGATGTGTCTGCAAGCAGGCACTCCCAAGGCTTCCTAGGCAAGCTCCCGCGCAGCTCCAAGATGAGATGTATCAGCAAACGGGCACACCCAGGACTTCTTAGGCAAGTCCCCACTGAGCTATTAGCATCCACTCAGGTATGATTTCTATCTTATGGCTGGCGAGCCCTTTTACGTAAGTCTAATGAACTATAAACGACCCGATCGGAAGTCTGCCAAGTCTTAATCTTTGATTGGCCTGGTAGCTACTTTGACTTTCGCCTTGTCCAAGCCTCAGTCAGAATGGGGGCTCTGTAGACACCCACATTTTGACCGCCAGGTATCTATAGTAGTTTCCAAAAAAACACCCGATGATGATCGGACGTAAACATGACTTAATACACTCGATTTTGGACTCGGAATCAATAGTAGTTCGCACGAGCTTTTAGCGGAGTAAAAATCTCATAAAACCAACCTTAAATGCAGGCTCAGTGGGTCGTTTCCAATAAAATAAGACTAATTTGGGTCAAAACCGACACCAAGGGCAAAACCGTCTATTAGCAACCGGGTCAAACCCCGGTCAAAGACATTTCCGAGACATAAAAATCTGTCACGCCACTTCAAAAATCTGACTTGAAGTCAAATACTCCACAAAAATCAGCAATAAAGAAGGATTAAGCAACTAGAACTCTCTCTCAAGGACAAAACTCGATCTCTAAGGAGGTCTCCCACCCGGCTAGACCTACTCGATCGAGTGGACCAGCTCACTCGATCGAGTGGACTCATAAAATCAGCCAAAACCGGGTGTTTTCTTCCTTTACAAGCAACCTTTTCCTATCCAAAGACGGAATCCTATTGCATCCAAGACTACTACCTTTCCTTTCCGCAACAGGAGTTTCTTCCCATCCAAGTCAGGAAACCTCTCCTATAAATACACCACCTTTCACACACAAAACATCAACATCGACAACATTAATAGCATCAACAATTCCTGACAATCCACCACATCAATTCACAAGCCGAAATTCTAGGCAATTTTAGGAAAACTACACACAATATTTCCTATTCCGACACAATACAACGATTCACAACCCGGAATTCCAGCAATACTAGTGTGGACATGACATAGGTCCACCCCGACGCGGCCACGCGCGGGTTTGGGGAGGCGAATGAATCTCCATATGAAATGGGTCGAATTGAAATTTAAATCGAAGTTGGAATCGCCACCAAACTTTGTGGGAATTCAGGCCCGTTCGAACCCACTCTATGTCGTAGTGGGCCGTGCACAAAGTACGACTCATTCCGATTTCAGAGTTTACGGGGTTCGTCCCTTTGCATTGCGATACCGATACCGAAAATATCGGTAATCGTGTATTGAATGACTCTCGTATGCCAATGATTTCGGACATCTGGAAACCACAGTTCTGAGTAAGGGGTGAGGGTACGTGTTGGGAAGTTCACAAAGAACACCCAACCATGCCCGCACTTAGCGGCCTTTACTAAGATATCGTTCCTTGTTCGTGTACGCGTGTTAGTTTGACGGTTGAATGATATGCAAACAAAACGTTTTGACTAAACATGTGAAAATTTGAATGGGTTGCTAAGTCGATTTAATGCATCTAATATTAATGTCAAAGTTATATTTAGCATGCGAGTTCATTTTAGTACAATAAAACGAACAACGAAAATAAGATATAAAGACAAAGAACAAATGAGTTAGTAACGGTTTGCAAATTGAATAAATAATGTAAATACGATGACATGCATGATTTTGCAAAGATAATCCACGTGATGGATTAAGCACGCGTTGACCGAGCTCATGAAAATATTTATCGAGACCTGAAATATGCTGAAAAGTCCGCTGTTTTGTCAAAAAAGGATATTTGAAGAATTAAGACGAAATAGCTTTTTTATGTTACGGTTTTGTTAAATCGCGTACAAATATAGCATAATTTATACTCGATTTAAATATTGATACTCGTAATATTCGATGCTTGATTATAGAATCAATATCGGATATTTAGAGTGGAGAAAAAAAAGTTGTTTAGAAAATCGTTTTGAATGTTGTTAAGACGAGATAATTCCTCCACGTTGTACTATCGTAATTACTCGGCTTCAACGGTATTATGCTTAACATGATTTGATGATTGATTACTTTAGATCCGATATTCGACTATAGAGTCGATAGCGAATCCTTAGGGACGACTCTTTATTGAAAATAGTACGATAATATCGATATTAGGAACGAGAAAATAAAAAAGAAAAGACGTGACGACGACCCGTATAAAAAGACAGACGAACGAGAGAAAGAGAAAGTCGGGATTTGTAACACCCTCAACCTACGTGCTTGATTATCTCGAAAACGGACTCGTAGTAGCGGCCTAGGCGCGGGAGCGTTAAGATGTATATAGGTGAGTTATGGTGTGTATGGTTAGGGATTTGGCGAGTTTTGCTCTCGGATTTGTATACGGTTTGCCTAAAATTGCCTAGAATTTTGGGTTGTGAATGGTCGGGAATCCTATTGGATTTCTAGAGGAAAGATTGGAATATAATATGCCTAGTATTGCTGGAATTCCGGGTTGTAATTTGTGTGTCGGGATTGGAATTGTTGTGTTGATGTTGTAATTGATGTCGGGAATTGTGTGTGTGAATTGTGTGTGCAAGGGTGGGGTATTTATAGGATGACATACCGACTTGGGATAGGAGATTGATATCTTGCAAAGGAAAAAAACAACCGGTTGAGATGAAGTGGGATTCCGTCTTTGGATAGGAAAAGGTTACTTGCATGGAAAGAAACACCCGGTTTAGATGGAGTAGGATTCCGACTTTGGATAGGAAAGGATTCCTACTTTGTAGCTGATATTTGTGTAGTATTTGACTTCAAGTCAGATTTTTGAAGTGGCGTGACAGATTTTTATGTCTCGGAAATGTCTTTGACCGGGGTTTGACCCGGTTGCTAATAGACGGTTTTGCCCTTGGTGTCGGTTTTGACCCAAATTACTCTCATTTGACTGGAAACGACCCACTGGGCCTGGATTTGAGGTCGGTTTTGTGAGATTTTTACTCCGCTAAAAGCTCGTGGCAACTACTATTGATTCCTAGTCCGAAAATCGAGCATATTAAGTCATGTTTGTGTCCGATCATCATCGGGTGTTCTTTGGAAGCTGCTATAAACACCTTGCGGTCAAAATGTGAGTGTCTACAGAGCCCCCACTCTGACTGAGTCTTGGACATGGCGAAAGTCAGAGTAGCTACCAGGTCAATCAAGGATTTAAGCCTGGCAGATTTCCGATCGGGTCGTTTATTGTCCATTAGACTTGCATAAAAGGGCTCGCCAGCCATAAGATAGAAATCATACCTGAGCGGGTGCTAAAAATTCTGTGGGAACTTGCCTAAAATGCCTTGGGTGTGCCCGTTTGCAGACACATCCCATTTTGGAGCTTCGCGGGAGCTTGCATAGGAAGCTATGGGTGTGTCCGTTTGCAGACACATCTCGATTCAGAATTACGCGGGAGCTTGCATAGGAAGCTATGGGTGTGTCCGTTCGCAGACACATCCCGATTCTTTAATAGAAATGTTGCCTGGGGATTCTTGCGAGGAGACTTCCTTCTCGAGTCTGGGTGTACCTGTATGATGCCGACACATAGCAATTCGTATGTAACATTTTGGCGAAATACAGACTCACGCTGGGGAGGTAAAAGCTTAATGTTCCTTTGGGAAGCACAAACTGGTACCTGAAACATTAGATATATAGGAAGAAATAGCAAATATAGCAGATAGCAAGATAGCATGCAGGAAATGCATTTAGCATCTATAGACTGACTTGCACTGGGGAAAATGATTTTTGCTTTATTTTGAAATCAAAGTCCTGAAAGCAACTCACGTGCTAGGAGATAGGTTTTCAAAATGGAAAGATGTAGGAAAGAAATTTGCAGTTTAAATGGACTGAAATTTGACCTTGTCGAAAAGGATTTTCTCAAATGGCTAAGTTTTGCAAATCTCAAAGCAAGAATTTGAAAAGAGAGGCCTACTGACTGACTCGACTCCGGACGTGACAGGACGAGTTGACAAACACGAACTGGACTCTCTAAGGGTTGGCCCGTGACTCGTTATGGAGGTGGGCCACCTAAGACAATAAGACTCTTAAGTTGCGCTATTCCGTAGCCTAGGCGAGTGACAACATGGTCGAATCCTCGGAATGGGAAAGATATGTATTCTGTAATGATAAGACTCAGTAGTAGCAATGTTGTAGACTGGTTTTCCTTTAGATCTTTTTTTTTGGTTTTGGGGTATACTCCCAAAGTGGATGTCGCTTCGAGTCCCTGACGGATTCTTGTCTTCGACTGAGCCGAGTACTAGGACACTCTATAGATAGGAGGCTAGTGTTTGAAAGTATTTGGATTATGTGAGTGGATGGAGAACTTCTGCCTAGGAGAAGCCCCCAGGACGACAAAGCTGGCTGTTGAGAACATGACAGTGTCGTGTCAGGAATGATGGTGTTTTTTGAATTTGTGTTAGTGTGGGTGGTTGTGCCTCTGTTGAAAGGTTGCCTATGTATCCACGTGTAGTGAAATCAAACCAAGCCGTAGTTCAGTGAAATTGAAAGATATGTTGTGGTGCCTAATTTATTAGGACTTTGTGTGTAACTAGCCATATTGACGGTGTGGGCTAGGTGGATTACCAATGATGTCTTGATCAAAGGGCTAGAATGGTTAGGATATTGATCTGTGACTGTGAACGTTCTCCGGGGTAGCCCCCAGAGGTGGTGTGAACTATTTGGGCATATTCTATGCCGACTGCAAGTTGAGTTCCCGTGTTTGGGGGTGGTAACTGGTTTGGATAATTTTGGAAATGTGGTGCTAGGCTGTAAGTGGCTTTGATGTTTTGACATCTGGAGCTCGATTTTGTGGAGCTAAGGCTTCGAGGGTAAGGTATTGTAATGCGGTAGGAAAGGGGGAGTCGAGTAAAAATGACTCGGACTTCGATCGGGGTAGATTTGATAATAATGTGGGATCTGATTTCCATGTCCGGCCTTAATGGTTAGGGGTATCCTATGGAGCTTGAATCCTCAAAATTCCGAGCTGTCTCTTAGCCTAGGTCTCGAGAAGGTCTGGAGGGTTGTAATGTGAGAAGGCTAAATGTGGTGTTAGCTGACCAACGTGATTATCTCTCCCCTATTCGATGGTATGGGTATTGATAATTTTGAATTGACCGTTTCACTTGAGTTGATTGTTAACTACGGTCATGGGTATTTAATTTTTTTTGGTTGACCTCTCAGCTCCGGTCACGGGATTCTTCATTTGGATTGACCGTTTAATGATGGCCTGCTTTTTTGTTTTGGCCTTTTGCTTTTTTTTTCTTGGACTTTTTTTGTCCAGTGTTTTTTTTGTCGGTCAGACTAACACCTAAGGTAGGGATTGGTTGATCTTATTGAATGGGTGTTTATTGTGGGAAATGGGCTTGCCTCCCGTCTTGAACCCAAACTAGGAGACTACCTTGATTTGTCATAAGATTCGATACCGCTCCCTAAGGGTAGTTATGTGGCTTTCTATACCAGACATAGAATAGGTAAAAGGAAAACACGGGCTCGGTCTCCTGCAGTCATTATAGATGTGCCTATAACAGTCACATGCGTGCGCTCACAGTGTATGACGGTGTTCATCATGTTCTCGGAAACACATAAGGAAAGCATATATGAGAAATAGAAAAGCTGATTTTATTGAATTATGAAAAGAGGACAGAATGCAAAAGACTCTGACTCTGATTTGGAAATGAGGATGTAGAGTATCCTAGACTCGAACTCATACTTAGACTCGAATCAAATCCGGACTTTTGGATGCTCGGGTGGTATATATTCTTTTTTTTGGTAAGGTCTTTGATTGAAGAGAACGACAGGTGCCACGACTCGCCTAAACTCGGCTTTGCGCAAATGCAAGAGAGGGAGTCAAACTAGACATGGCCCGGGGTGACGGGTCGACAAAGACTCTTGGACCGGGATTTTCGAATGTTGACCTAGACGAGGTAACGACCGCGAATTAGACTCGAGCTGCAGAAGGGTGAGTCCGAAAATGGGGCGACTGTGTTTGACTGCTCGGGTGGAGGACAGCCCCGAGTGAGACTAAAGGCTCCGGTAGGACTTAGATGGTGTGACATCTAAGTGACTCAAAAGTGGGGTACGTGAGACACGTGTAAGACATGACCCTTAGAGCAACCACGGTGGATCGCTCTGCTGAAGGGTAGCCCCCGAGTGGGATCGAAGGTTGTGTTAAGACTCGAGTGTTGGACGAGTGACCCTTAGACGTAAGGATCCCAAACCTTTTGTTGCAGGGCTATGCCTTGTAAAAGGTTGGCTCGGAAAAGACACCTAGACGGGTGACTTGTGAAAGTTGGGCCTCCCTTAGGATTCAACGGGTGGGCCGAGTCCTGTTCGTAGGAAGGTCCACATTAGATATTCCCCAGACTTTGGACTCGATTGTGTAAACGGGTCGTCCTTTGTAGGAGTATGTCCTACGTAGGTGGGTCTTGCCTTAGTTAAATAAGGCGGACTGGGATAGGGAGGAAACCCGTGATATAAGATCGACGGAGTTCCGACGCTAAAGACCTTGATGACTTACGACACGACCCGACACTGCTAAATACGGGAAGTCCTAAGAAGAGGGAGATTTTGAAATAGATTTTTTGAAAGCCCGAAAAAAATCGGAGGGAAAGCCCGGCTTTTTTCAAGAAAAAAACGGAAAGGCGAGCCGAGCGACGGTTTTGAAAGTTCGAAAATATTTTCGAGTTTTGAAATAGGCAGAATACCGGCTAGAAAAAGGCTATTTTGAGTAGAATCGTAAATCCTAAATTCGGTATATGCCCCGGGTTTTGAAGTTGAATGTTTTGAAAAGGATGCAAATTTTGAAAAATGACGGTTTTTGAAAAAAAACGATTTTAGAAGCCAAGTAGTACATAGTCACGCAAGCATAGTAACGACACCATGTATGCTCAACTTCTAAGTCTCGGTCGGTCTATAAAGGGTCTATACCAGTGTACATAGCCTATTCGAGAATCGGGGCGGACTTCCTAAGTCGAGTTGAGCTTAGAACATGCCGTAAAACCCATACGAATCTGCTATGAACACCTTTTGACATATCCAATTTGGACTACATCAATGGTATAGTGGGACGTAAGTCACCAGTACCGACCCGGAAAAATATGGGGTTATGCGTGAACCGTAAAACTAAAATGCGTATTGTACTAGTCAAACGATTTCTCTTCGAGTCTCACCCTAGGAACCCCGATGACTAGTGGTACATCAGGAATCCCCAGCGGAGTCGTCAAATTGTGGACATGACATAGGTCCACCCCGATGTGGCCACGCGTAGGTTTGGGGAGGCGAATGAATCTCCATATGAAATGGGTCGAATTGAAATTTAAATCGAAGTTGGAGTCGCCACCGAACTTTGTGGGAATTCGGACCCGTTCGAACCCACTCTATGTCGTAGTGGGCCGTGCACAAAGTACGATCCATTCCGATTTCAGAGTTTATGGGGTTCGTCCCTGTGCATTGCGATACCGATACCGACAATATCGGTAATCGTGTATTGAATAACTCTCGTATGCCAATGATTTTGAACATCCGGAAACCACAGTTCTGAGTAAGGGGTGAGGTTACGTGTTGGGAAGTTCACAAAGAACACCCAACCCCGCCCGCTCTTAGTGGCCTTTACTAAGATATCATTCGTTATTCGTGTACGCGTGTTAGTTTGACGGTTGAATGATATGCAAACAAAACATTTTGACTAAACATGTGAAAATTTGAATGGGTTGCTAAGTCGATTTAATGCATCTAATATTAACGTCAAAGTTATATTTAGTATGCGAGTTCATTTTAGTACAATAAAACGAACAACGAAAATAAGATATAAAGACTAAGAACAAACGAGTTAGTAACGGTTTGCAAATTGAATAAATGATGTAAATACGATGACATGCATGATTTTGCAAAGATAATCCGCGTGATGGATTAAGCACGCGTTGACCGAGGTCATGAAAATATTTATCGAGACCTAAAATATGCTGAAAAGCCCGTTGTTTTGTCAAAAAGGGATATTTGAAGAATTAAGACGAAATAGCATTTTTATGTTACGGTTTTGTTAAATCGCGTACAAATATAGCATAATTTATACTCGATTTAAATATTGATACTCGTAATATTCGATGCTTGATTATAGAATTAATATCGGATATTTAGAGTGGAGAAAAAAAAGTTGTTTAGAAAATCGTTTTGAATGTTGTTAAGACGAGATAATTCCTCCACGTTGTAATATAGTAATTACTCGGCTTCAACGGTATTCTGTTTAACATGATTTGATGATTGATTTCTTTAGATCCAATATTCGACTATAGAGTCGATATCGAATCCTTAGGGACGACTCTTTATTGAAAATAGTACGATAATATCGATATTAGGAACGAGAAAAAAAAAAAAAAAAAAAGACGTGACGACGACCCGTATAAAAAGACAGACGGACGAGAGAAAGAGAAGAAAAGGGAGAAGTCGGAATTTGTAACACCCTCAACCTACGTGCTTGATTATCTCGAAAACGGACTCGTAGTAGCGGCCTAGGCGCGGGAGCGTTAAGATGTATATTGGTGAGTTATGGTGTGTATGGTTAGGGATTTGGCGAGTTTTGCTCTCGGATTTGTATACGGTTTGCCTAAAATTGCCTAGAATTTTGGGTTGTGAATGGTCGGGAATCCTATAGGATTTCCAGAGGAAAGATTGGAATATAATATGCCTAGTATTGATGGAATTCCGGATTGTAATTTGTGTGTCGGGATTGGAATTGTTGTGTTGATGTTGTAATTGATGTCGGGAATTGTGTGTGTGAATTGTGTGTGCAAGGGTGGGGTATTTATAGGATGACATACCGACTTGGGATAGGAGATTGATATCTTGCAAAGGAAGAAAACAACCGGTTGAGATGAAGTGGGATTCCATCTTTGGATAGGAAAAGGTTACTTGCATGGGAAGAAACACCCGGTTTAGATGGAGTAGGATTCCGACTTTGGATAGGAAATGATTCCTACTTTGTAGCTGATATTTGTGTAGTATTTCACTTCGAGTCAGATTTTTGAAGTGGCGTGACCGATTTTTATGTCTCGGAAATGTCTTTGACCGGGGTTTGATCCGGTTGCTAAAAGACGGTTTTGCCCTTGGTGTCGGTTTTGACCCAAATTAGTCTCATTTGACTGGAAATGACCCACTGGGCCTGGATTTGAGGTCGGTTTTGTGAGATTTTTACTCCGCTAAAAGTTCGTGCCAACTACTACTGATTCCGAGTCCGAAAATCGAGCATATTAAGTCATGTTTGTGTCCGATCATCATCGGGTGTTCTTTGGAAGCTGCTATAGACACCTGGCGGTCAAGATGTGCGTGTCTACAACTAGGCACATTATATTTCGATCTTTCCTCTCGAAATCCTTTAGGAAACCCGAGGGCAAAACTCGTCAAATCCCCTCCCTAACCATACACACCATAACTCACCTATATATACATCTTAACGCTCCCGCGCCTAGGCCGCTACTACGAGTCCGTTTTCGAGATAATTAAGCTTGTAGGTTGAGGGTGTTACAAATCCCATTTTCTTCTCTTCTCTCTTTCTTTTTCCGTTTTTTTTCGTTCGTCGTCCGTCATCTTCCTTTTTATTATTTATTTTCTCATCTCTAATACAGATATTATCTTACTACTATCGTAATTAGCAATAAAGCGTCATCCCTTGGATTCGATATCGACTCTATAGTCGAATATCGAATCTAAAGGAATCAATCAATAAACCGTTTTAAGCATAATCTCGTTGATGCCGAAATAATCGTCACATAGTCCTAAATAGACTAATACGACATTACAACGCGGAGGGATTTATTTCATATTAGTTCAATTCAAAACAATTTCTAAACATCTTTTTTTTTAAAAATCACTCTAAGTATTGGATATTGATTTCATAATCAAATATAAAATATGGACGAGTTTCGAAAATTTAAAGTCATGTATAAATCGTATCGTATTTTTACACAACTTGGCAAAATTGTCAATTTTCAAAATTAAAAGCAATTTCAAAAACCGATACTAAAATTGCAAAGCGAGTCATCACTCGTACAGGGGGCACTCGATCGAGTGCCATAGCCACTCGGTCAAGTGACACCCCAAAAATCGGGCAGGAACTTTTTCCAAGGGACACTCGACCGAGTCCCTCCATGACTCGGCCGAGTGGCCCCAATTACGCCTAAATTAACGCGTCTTACACGCTACAAGTCTCGACAAGTCTTTTTCAAACGATTTCGGTCGACACGTGTCAAAATCCATCACGTGAATCTAATCTTTTCAAAACCGCATCATACCATATTTACATCTTCTAATTCATTTGCACTTCGTTATTATTGCAATTGTTGTATTGTAATTTGTGGCGTTGTATTTCCGGGTGGTATACCGCTCGTATATTGTAATCCGTTGTCGCTCTTTTATTTCGTTGTTTGTTTTATTGTACTAAAATGAACATCACATGCTAAAACAACTTCGACGTTAGTTTAGATGCATTAAAACGACGTAGCAAACATAATTCACATGTTTAGTCTAAAAAGCCTTGTTTGCATATCATTCAACCGTCAAACTAACGCGCGTACACGAACAACGAACGATATCTAAGTAGAGGCCGCTAAGTGCGGGAGGGGTTTGGTGTTCTTTGTGAACTTCCCAACACGTACCCTCACCCCTTACTCAGAACCGTGGTTTCCGGATGTCCGAAATCATTTGCATACGAGAGTCATTCAATACACGATAACCGATAATGTCAGTGTCGGTATCGCAATGCAAAGGGACGAACCCCATAAACTCTGAAATCGGAATGGGTCGTACTTTGTGCACAGCCCACTAAGATATAGAGTGGGTTCGAACGAATCCGAATTCCCACAGAATTCGGTGGCGACTCCATTTAGCTTTAAATTTTAATTCGTGATCTATCTCACATGAGATTCATTCGCTGCCCCAAACCCGCGCGTGGCCGCGTCAGGGTGGACCTATGTCGTGTCCACACCCCTGAAACACCAAGGTTCTGTAAAGAGTCCTGTGAAAGAATGACTTGTGTTTTCTTTAAAAAAAAAGCACGATAACTTTGATGGCAGTATTTGCAATAGATTCCAAATATTTTCTGCTGTAAATTTTATGTCAAGTTAATTGAATGTGTAACAAAAAGTTAGATTGTATAACTGCATCACCTATATAGATCGCACCTTAAAAAGTAATGTCATGATGCGTCATAATCAAGTACAAGTGCTTTTCGCAACTGAAATTTGCAGAAAACAATGGCGCCTATGTAGATTGTACCAAAAAGTAATATACATATGTGGTGTAATCAAGTGTGGGAGGTTTTTTCGATGGAAATTTGTAGAGAAAATTTTTGTAAGCGGTTCAGAGAGTCTCAAAAATATAAGGTTGCTTACTTTTACCATGGTTGTGCATATCTGTTGGGCGGTCTTCGGTCGGGTCAGGGGGTACCTGATCATCCGCTTCTGCATTTTGCGTGTATGGGTGGTTAGTCCAGTAAGTATGTGTGAGCAGGACACATTTTTGGTTTCTCCCAAAAAAATAATGACATAATGCGTTATATAGATCCATATATTTTGTAAGTAGCGTAGGTATCGAAAAGCGTACCGTCATTATCACCTTCATTGTCGGAGGAGTCAGGTTGCTCAAGTGTGGACTCTAAGGTGATGGTCGAGCCTTGGGGTATGGTAGGTGCCTGATGTACTCGGAGCTTGACATTGTGGCTGCACTCTGCATCATCACTCCTTTTCTGCCTTTTGTTGCTTCGGGAGGGTTTGTCGACGCAGGACAGCAAAATCTTCCGTGACTAACTGGCTGCTAGAGCCCCATTTGTACCAAAATGGGGAAAAATTATAGAGGAAAGAGTGGTTAGCAGTTAGTAGGAACAAAGTAATTATTTGAGGAGTATCTGTGCGCCCTTTTTCGGAGCAATTCCTAAACCTTGTTCAACCAAATAAATAATATTCCCCCAAATTTTAAACTTTAGATCACCATCTCAGCAGAAAATTAATTTCAATAGCAACTGAATTTCATATTCGATCGAAGTTTCCCAATTTTAATTTTCTACGATTGATTAAAGCAAGTTACCCAGTCGATTAAACCTTGTGTGCACTGGGTAGGTTGGGGTTCGGCTTCCGAGGCGGGAGTTCTATTTCTTCTTTGCGAAACAATCAAGCTCCTCCTAAGGTGACTGAGACAGGTTTGTTGTTTCGTAGGCTTATTACGCCCGCGTATCGTTGATGTGGTAGACGTATTAAATGATACGTTGGCGGGTAGATGTTGTTTTGGATTCTTGTCTCGATGACTATACATCTTCGGATAAGTCTATTTAATTTCTCAACGCTAATAGGGTGGGAATTGAGCATGTCCGCTGCAGGAATTTGTAGAGGAAGCTATAATACGCCTGCAATATGAATTTTAAAAATCTGGTAATACATGGGAAACAATATAGATTTACAACAAAAATAGGTGAAAAACAAATAATTCAGAAATGCATGCAAACGGGTATGGAATATAAATCTTCTGAATTCGGAAACTGAGCGACTGTTGTGGGTAGCTCAACAGAAATGGGGATTCACCCGATGAAACGAAGCCAATTAGTTCTTGTCAAAAGCTCCTTCAAGCACTGTAAAGTTACTTCCACCACTATATTCTGAGAGCATAAAAATGGCAAGAACCTGCAAAATTGGTACCATTCACATGGACGGTCAGCATAAACATATACCAACTCTAGTTAACCATCCAAATGATCTGATACTCACATACCGTCCGTCAAAGTATGAAATTTTAAGTAAATGAATTTAATTCAAGCAACATAAGTTCATAGAAATAAATCGAAAAACAAACATTCAGCATAAGTTGTCGCATCTCAAGTGGTTCGATTCATCCACCGGTAATTATGATCCAATTGGGCCAACTACAATATCCGACATTTCACCAATCAAATTAATAAGCAGTAATTCCTGCCACAACTCCAAAATCAGCAGTCAACTGATACGAATTGGGAATTTGACCGAAAAATTTAAAAACTAATAATTCACGCGCCAAAAAACTAAAGATAATAGAATTGTCAACTCCATTTAGTAAATCAATCAATATTCAACATGCATAGTTTACTCCTATGGTTTCACGCAATCATGAACCGAATGAACTAGGAACCAAGTTAATATTCTCGCACATACCGAGTTAAGTTGGGCGGCGGCAAAAATTGGGTTTGCTTGCATCCAACGTCAACGGTAAGACGATGGTTGGTGACGAGAATCAGCTCGATTTGGTTGTACACTTGGGTGGTATAATGACAAAGACAAGCACCCATTGTTGTAGGTGATGAATTATAAGGGAGGAAGATGAAGAGAATGGGAGGTGGGAGCTGAATTAATGAAGCAATGAAGATTGAACTTGATTGCTTCACTTTGGATTCTACATAATCAATAGGAAACAAATAACCGACACAACAATGAAGATTGAACTTGATGGACGTAACAATAAAGATTGAACTTGATGGACGTAACAATGAAGATTGAACTTGATTGCTTTACTTTGGATTCTATCTAATTAATGTATTGGAAATTCGATATGGGAATATATTCATTATATTATTGATTCAATTGTATTCTACTACTTACACAGAAATAATACACAAATATATATACTAACAATACAAACTATTTACGGAAAATATATGCAACAACTATAAAATATTATGTGATATGGCAAATAATATGTTGCCTTTCTGTGAAAATTGGGAGTAACGGCTAGTAGCTTGGACCATATCTCTTATTACCCCCCCCCCCCCAAGTTGGAGTGTGGAAGTTCGAGACGCCCAACTTGGATAGAAGTTCATCGAATGGCGTTCGTCCAAGAGCTTTAGTGAAGATATCGGCCAATTGTTGCTTAGTATGGACGTAGCTTGTAGTAATAGTGCCTTTTAATATTTCATCTCGTACAAAATGACAATCGATTTCTATGTGCTTCGTTCGTTCATGGAATATGGGATTTCGTGCAATATAGAGAGCATATTGACTATCGCTAAATAATCGAATGGGTAGCTTGTGGTCAATACCGAGAGAAGAAAGGATGCCTTTAAGCCATTTGAGTTCGCAAGTAGTCTGAGCCATGGCTCGGTACTCGGCCTCAGCCGAAGATCGTGAAATAGTGTTTTATTTCTTCCTTTTTCAAGAAATCGGAGAATCGCCCAAGAGGACTAGATAAGTCGCGAGGGACCGTCGACTTACTGGACAACTCGCCCAATCGGCGTCACAATATGCTTGAAGGTGGAGTTCAGTGTTATCACGAAGGAGGATGCCTTGACCGGGTTGATTCTTAACATATCGTACAACTTGTAACGCAGCTTTCCAATGGTCGGTATTAGGAGCATGCATAAATTGTGCAAGGGTATGGACAGATTATATTAATTCGGATCGGGTGATAGTGAGATAGAATAAACGTCCCACTAACCGTCGGTAAGGCTGAGGATCATCCATTGCGGGAGCATCAGAGAGTGCTAGCCGATGGTTCGGCTCCATAGGAACCGAGGCAGAACGTGAACCAAGAAGACCCGTCTCGCTAAGGATATCAAGTGCGTATTTACCCTGAGAGATAAAAATACCGGAGGCGTTGCGAGAAATTTCGAGACCCAAGAAATATTTTAATTGACCCAAATCTTTCATGTGAAAACATTTACTAAGATATTCTTTGAACTATTTGATTTTAGAGGAGTCGTTTCCACAAATAACCAAATCGTCAACATAAATAAGAACATGTTCCTCGGACGTTGGGGTGATGAGTGAAAATAGAGAGTGGTCTAACGGACACTGCGCAAAACCATAAGTAGTAAGAGCCGAAGCAAGCTTAGCATACCAACGTCGGGGTGCTTGCTTTAAACCATAAAGAGACTTCCGTAAGTGACAAACTTTGCCGCCATTGTTCGATAGAAAACCAGGAGGAAGTTTCATGTAAACTTCTTCGTGTAGGTCGCCATGGAGAAAAGCATTGTGAACATCCATTTGATGGAGTTCTCATTTCTTGGCCGCAGCAATAGCTAAAAGTGTACAAACGGTCACAAGTTTAATTGTAGGTGCAAATGTTTCATTATAATCGACACCCTCCACTTGTTGGTTGCCCATAACGACCAATCGAGTCTTGGCCTTGTATTGCTCAATGCTACCATCGGCATTATATTTTATTTTATAAATCCATTTGCAACCGATTGCATTTTTGTTCGAGGGAAGAGATTCGAGAGTCCAAGTTTCTTTTTTTTCGAGGGCGTCAATTTCGAGTTTCATCACGGCACGCCATTCGTCGACCTGCATAGCTTCATGAAATTGGCTAGGCTCGTAACCTTTAGTCACGGCCGACAAGAAAATACGATGTTTAGGAGAAAAAAGACTACAATCGACATAATGAGAAATGAGAAATTTCGTACCTGATGAGGCTGATAATGTGGTGAGGGCGTGAGGTGAGGGACGTGTAGTGTCTAAAACAAAGTCTTTGAGACGAGTACTCGGTATTTTTGATCGTTGTCCCATGCCCATTTGTTCGGGTTGTGTGGTAGAATTAGACAAGGGCGGGTGTGTGTAGGAAGGTGTTGGGTCAGCCGAGGTAGAGGAAAGCGCGGTGGATGATTGTTCACTCGTGGGTGTGGGTGAAGTCGTTGGGTCGGGTAGAGATGTCGTAGTGGGAGTAATAGTAATAGAGTCAATGGGAGTTAAAGAATCTTCGTTAATAAAAGAAAAATCGTCGCGAGTTTCGGTAATATTAATAGCGTGAAAAGGAAAATCATTTTCGAGAAGGACAACATCGCGAGATTCGAAATAATCACCTGTATTTAAATCATAAACTTTCCAAGCCATTTTGCCAAATGGGTAGCCTAAAAAAACACATTTTCGACACCGGGTAGCAAATTTCTCATGAGATCGATTAACATTTTTAGCGTAGCAAGGACAGCCAAAAATTCGTATATTACTCAAAGGTGGAGATTTATTAACAATCATTTCGTATGGCGTTTTCCCTTCAAGTAGGGTGGTAGGAGTACGATTAATTATGAATAAACCGCGCTTAAAACACATTCCCCCCAAAAAAAAAAATAGGTAATGATGGTTGAAATAAAAGAGCTCTTGCGACGTTTAAAATATGACGGTGTTTTCTTTCGACTCGACCATTTTGTTGAGGGGTATCAATAGTCGAAGTTTGGTGAATTATACCATTGGTACGAAAGTAAGAATCAAGACAATTAAATTCGGTTCCATTGTGGCTTCGTAAAATTTTAATCTTTTTATTAAATTGACGCTCGATCATGGCAAAAAAAATTAAAAGAGTTTGACGAGTTTCACTTTTAAAGCGAAGTAAATAGACCAATGTTGCACGAGAAAAGTCGTCGACGATAGTTAAAAAAAACGTGAGCCGCAAGACCCATTCGCGGAGTAAGGTCCCCACAAATCGCAATGAATCAAATCAAAAATATTGTCGGCCTTATTAGAGCTTAATGGGAAATGATCGCATGAATGTTTTGCGCGAAGGCAAATATCACAATGTTTACTAAGAAAATAAGAATCAGTACGAGATGTTTTTAAAAGAGGCAAAAAACGAGAAATACTGGAAGATGGGTGTCCCAACCTCCGATGTCACAACTCCACTTTGTCCGAAGTCCCCACCGCAAAAATTCGTTCCTCGTCAGTTTGGACATTTTTAAAATAGTAAAGTCCCTCACTTTGTTCACCCGCACCAATCACCATCCACGAGGAACGGTCCTGAATCAAACATAGTTTATGAGAAATTTGAATTGTGATAGAACTGTTGAGCAAAAGACTGGACACAAAATTAAATTGCAATGTAAATTTGGAGCATATAAAACATTTTTAAGAGTAAGACGAGACGAAAGAGCAATATCACCGGTTTTCGTTGCGATTGTGAGATCACCATTAGGCAATCCAACCGATATCGGAGGAATTCCCCATAAATTAATAAAATAAGACACACATCCCGACATATGATGGAATGCACCGGTGTCGATAATCCAAGAGTAAGAGATACCATTGAGAGACTCGGTAGTGGGTGACGCGGCCTTCTGTCTGCCAGAGACGAGTAAATTCGTCCAATTCGATAGCGCTAAGTGAATTTAAATCCACTTTATCAAGAGAAGATGAGAGTTGACGCGAGAACGAGGCCCCACTGCCATCGACCATCTGGGCACGAGCATTAGGAAGGCGCTGATCAGACTCACTAGCGCGACGTCGAGAATCGAGAACGACCACAGGTTTACTATTGTCATTGCTTATATAAATACGATCCCTCGGTCTGTCCCCCCACCATTCGGGAAATTCACCCGTCACCCGAAAACCACTCTTGAGGGTGTGGCCAAAACGAGTACAGACAGTACAAAAAGGACGAGGTTTGTCGGATGTGTCAGTCTTATTCAAACGTGGTGGTCTGTTTTCGAAGATAGTGTCACGAGCCCCCCTCCCGAATAGCGATTCCCACTGTGAACACGGGCAGCAAAGATCATTGGTTCAGGACGAGGGTCAGGTTTATTATTCGTAAAAGTATGAACCCCTTCCTCCTGAATCAGTTTATTATAGACTAAATTAAGAGAGGGCAAGGGATCTGTACCAAGAATTTGAGATCGAGCAATAGCGAAACGAGAATCCAATCCCATAAGAAAGCCACGAACTTGATCCTTTGCACGACGAGATGCATAAAGATCAACTAATTCACAAGAACCAGATTTACACTTACCAGTAGGCAGAACATCACAATCATTAAGATCGTCCCAAAGTTTCTTGAGACTCCCGTAATACGCTGAGACGGGCTCGGTGGAACCTTGCTTGCAGGCTATGATGTCGGCTTTCAATTGATAAATCCGAGCATCATTCCCGCTTGAATACCGTTGTTTTATATCGTCCCATATTTGCTTTGCTTCATCACGAACCGAGATAGTGGAACGGAGATTGCTAGAAATTGTGTTAAAAATCCATGAACCCACCATGGCATGAGAGGCATACCACGATTCGATGTAGGTAGCGGAAGTGGTCGGTTTTGGGATGGTTCCATCAATGTAATCGAGTTTGCTTTTGGCACGAAGAGCAAGACGAAACGCTTGAGCCCACGCCTCATGGTTTGTGCCATCGAAATGAACTTGAGAACTGCTAGCACCGGGATTATCGATCGAGAAGGAGGGATTTGTGGAATTTTTTGAGTTTTTCGAAGAATCGGGTTGGGCGGAGTCATTGCTTGTCATGGCTGCCGAGAAGACTTGCCACTAGAGGGGAATCTAGCTAGTAGCAAAGGGTAGCATTCGCTACCCCAAACTTAAAAAATTTGGTTAAAATTATCAATTTTTGCTACCCCAAATTCGTAAAAATGATACATTTTCGTGCATAGTAAGCAAATATGTTGAATTCGCTACCCCAAAATTTTGACTCTAGATTCGCCCCAATGGAGAGATAGGAAAAAAATTAATTGCGAGTATTCGAAAGCCCTAGAGCTCTGATACCATATTGAAAATTCGATACGGAAATATATTGATTATATTATTGATTCAATTATATTCTACTACTTACACAGAAATAATACACAAATATATATACTAACCATACAAACTATTTACGGAAAATATATGCAACAACTATAAAATATTATGTGATATGACAAATAATATGTTGCCTTTCTGTGAAGATTGGGAGTAACGGCTAGTAGCTTGGACCATATCTCTTATTAGAATGACAAACAAATAACCGACGTTGCCACTAATTAGGAACTCCCTCCTTTTCAGTTGTTGGGTTTATCGGTTGCTTTGCTAATTGAGCATTGGGTAGATAAAGGATGGGGGCTGGTTTGTTTTATGTTTAATAGAGTATATATAGATAGGTTTGACATGACACGTGAAAGAACATTTCACACAACTATAAATTCACGTTCGATTTGGAAACAAGTCAGTCGAGGCTCATGGTATTCAAAGATGTGTCGGACATACCTTAAAACAAATGATCCCTTTTTATGGGCTCCGAACTAAAGTAAAGGACGTTACAAGCTTATGGTGAAGTTTCAGTTTATTTGTTTTGTTCTCACTTTTTCATCTGACATCTTTTCACTAACATGGATTAAAATATGAAGCGCATACCAGTTGAAATATTTTTCTGTTCATTAGGGACACTTGTGGAAAGTTTAATTTGAGCCAAACTTGATACTCCGACCCTAGTCGGACACAACACCGCAAGAGAGCAATATAGCTCTGAACTGATGAGAGTGAACAACTAGTCCATAACTAGAAAAGTTTAATTGTAAACTACTCTTTTGAGTATGGCCCAAACCTTTCTCATCCCCTAACAAGACAGCCCACCGTCCAGCACGAGATCAACCACCTTGTGTAGGTGAAGGATACAGAGGGATAAGTGAACTACATCGAACAAAGGTGATGAGCAACATGGAAGGATGAAAGAATAGATATGATTTACCTAGAAAATAGAAGAAACGAGGACTAAAGGACTAAAAGCTAATTCTAACAAACAAGTGCATAGCCCTAACACTGATGCATGGGGGCAGTCATTCCAAGACCTGTACACAACTTCAAAATGTTCGATCTAGGCTTCTAGCTGATTTAAGTTCCTTCTCGATTTCCCACCTGATCTTTCCCCAGATATATTTCTCTATTAAGGGCCAAGCAAGTGGTGAAACGCAAAGCATTCGAGAGCAACAATCAGCTGGTTCAAATATGCATGACTCGAGGTTTACAATGCATCCTGAATTCTCAGACACTGTCATTCAGCAATGATCTGAATGAGACTCGTAAAAATCGCTAGGGCATGGAGACATGACCTCTTGCTCTAAAACTTGAAACACCTCGTTCATCAATGGTCGCTCCTCGGGGTCTGCATCTGTGCATTGAGAAATTATGTCGATAATAGCTTCTGCTGATTCTATGTCAACATTAGGGCATCTTCTATCCACTATCTCCTTTATTTTGTTCTTTCTCAGTAGAATGTTCATCTGTCGTAACAATGTAATGGTTTAGTTTCATATGATTGTACACATACGATGGGGAAAGCACAATATCACAACATAGCCACACTACCTCAATGGCTACATCTTTGGCGGGAAGGGATGTTAATGGTAAATTAAGAAGATGGAGAGATATGAGACATGGAACTTACCCAACTAACAACATTTAAGCCTTTCTGAACGAAGCATGGATCGGTAGGTCTTTTGCCAGTCACAAGCTCTAACAACAACACTCCAAAGCTGTAAACATCGGACTTTTCGGTTGCTCTTCCACTTTGCAAATATTCTGCTCAAAACAGCCAACAGAATAGATCAAATCAAGCGTAGGTGAACAAATATTGAAGTACCCCTCCACGGTACATCATAATAGAATATAAACGGACCTCAACCATCACCTTAAGATTTTTGTTGGGATGGTTCGTTAACATATCAATCATAAGCTGCATGTGTGCTGTAAGAACTGGAATTACACAATGGTTCATTTTGAAGTGAAGGGAAATGTTAGATGAACCACGCTAAAGACATATTCGTCAATGCGTAGCAGGAACAACATTACACCTTACCTGAGTCATGTAACTTTATTCAATCATAATTCAGACCCAAATGGAAATAAATATACCAACAGACATCAGGTTAAAATTTAAATACAAATAATAGTTGGGATTCTTGATCTTTCAGCTATATTTAAGCTTGATCGAAAAACTACCGGCTTTCACATATAATCACACTGCTCAAGAAATGGCAATACATCGAAATCAATATGGTCATAAACAAACATACCTGGAGCCAAATAACCAAATGTACCAGCAACAACCGTTGTGACATGAGCCTCCTCGTCCTTTAGAAGCTTTGCTAGGCCAAAATCAGATACATGTGGCTCCATATTTTCATCAAGAAGAATATTGCTAGATTTTATGTCACGATGAACAATTCTTGGGCAGCAGTCGTGATGAAGGTAGGCTAGCCCACGGGCAGAACCAATAGCTATCTTCAAACGCACACTCCAGCTCAATTTTTCTCCACCATCAACTCTTTCTGTCAGAATTACCACAAGAAAACTATGACGGGTACAAACTTCAAGGATATAAATTCTGCTACTTTCCAGCATAGCAGTTTGGTAGGTGTTTTGTACTTTCGTGAAAATTCGCTTCAACAAGAACAACCAATTATCTTATGATATACTCCCTTAATCCATCTGATTTTTCACGGTCTAGGATATAGATATTAATCTAGTATCTCTACACATTATATAAAAGTATAAAAGTATGATTTTCTTAATATACTCATGAAAACGAATCAAACAAGATCCCACAAATATATTGTCTTATAAACTAATGAGGATGTTAGAACATTCTCTTGAGCTATGAATAGCGAATGGAAGGAGTAATTTTTTGTGTTGAAATTATAATTTTCCAAAATTAGTTATATATTTAAATTTGATACATTTACTAAATAGAATCGAGCCAAAAATTTTAAAAGTCAAACTTTAAAAAATGGATGGGTAGTTTGGGATGGATTGGAGGGAGTATAGTAGAAAGTAGAGAAAGGAGAATTAAGAACCACGACTCTTTATAAAACTCAAATTAGGTTAGTTGGTGATATCACATTTTACCGTTCAAACCTCAAATGTTTATACTGCATAATATATCTGTATGAAAAGGTGAAATCAACTTGAACCCTAATGCATTTCATTAGAACATTTAGCTGTAAGAAACCACAACAAGAGTTCTTAATCAAGTTTCCGACTTACCATGCAATAGATCATCTAGGCTGCCGTTGGCCAAATAATCATAAATAAGAAGCTTTGAGGTGGGTAATCGACAATATCCTCTTAAGTTTACCAAATTAATGTGTTTAATGCTGCCTAATATCTCCAATTCTCGCTCAAACACCTTGTCAGATCCTTCACGAGTGCGATCAATCCTTTTAACAGCAAATGTTCCACAGTCATTCATGACCATTCTATATACGGTGCCAAAACCTCCAGAACCAACAACATCTTCTTCATCAAGAGCCTCAAGCTTCTCTATGATCTCGAACGAGGGGTATGGAAGATCACCATGAAAAGTTATAAGCTTGGTGCCTGTTAACAGTAGAGGACATATTCAAGGCATCATATACGTGGATGAGTTTGATCAAAACGTGAGAGTAAAAGATGGATTTACCAGCATCAGGTTCAACTTGCTTCTTTACTTCTGTGTATTTTTTAACAGCTCTTTCTTTCTTTGATACTGACCATCCCCAAAGAAACGCAACAATAACAATAAGAGCCACTCCGAACATAGACACTGCTCCGATCACAATCCCCTTGATGTAATGAGACGAGTGCTTCCTTGGGACTGCAATATGTGAATAGATGCTCAGCAAGTTTAACAGTAACAATACGAAAGAAATGATACTCCCTCCGAGTTTCTAACATTGCCCCATTTTCCTTTTTGAGCTGAGTTTAATCTTTTACCTATTTTCTACTTTTGGCCATAAATATGTGGTTCACATTTATCTACCAATTTCTCTCTCTTCATCCTTTCTTTTTTAACCACTCATTTTCCCTTCCTTATTTTTCGCCCAAAAAACAAATGGGTAAATGATAGGAACTCGGAGGGAGTAATTTATATATGGCGAACTACTATAAAAGAAATCACTTATTATACTTGCCTGCGACTTCATCACTCTCGGCATGGGGTAAGACTGCAGGGAATCCAAGTGAGGTCCGACATGGTTTATGCACTTGTCGGCCACAAAGATCCAAGTTACCAATAAATCTGTTGTTGAAGAACAATACTTAAGATAACAATTATGAGTCATATAGCACCAATGAACACAAACTCGTCGATTATTACTTGACACTAGTTGTAAATAACTAAATATCAGACTTATAATTGGAAACACATAATGCTACTATGGTACCAACTGGTAGGAAGTTTCAAGCATGTGAATGGATAACTTAACATCTACCTCAAAGTGAAGTTATGTGCAAGGATACACCCAAGATCCAAATTACGTTTCTACCAGTTATTTCTTTGGCAGATTCGATGGAGGGTCATTCTTTAAAAAAAATTATAAACACAAAATCCGCAATCAAAGTTTGAAATTTTTGAAAGCTGAACATGAAATCAACATAGGATGAAATTCTTTTTTGACAGATTATCTAACCACAGACTAGAGCAAAAATTATAAACAGGAAAGTATGAAATGATGAACAACACACAGCGTGAGTGAGCGCAAAAAAAATGTGGATAAATTACATGTAACTAGGTACCACAACTCATAAGAAAGGTCCAGTTTGATGTTAAGAAGTCAACATACGATGGGGTTGCAAATGTACTCAGAACACCGAAATCCGGTATCTCGCCTGAGAAGAAATTTGTTGACAAGTTCCTGCCATATATAAGATAAAAATAATAAATTAAATTGCCTCGTTAACCACGGTTGTGATTATAAATAATTCATAAGCAGTCAGTCAATCAGACACAAGATTAGAAAAAGTTCCAATTTTAGAATAAAAACATGACTTACAAATAGCGGAGCTTAGTTAGACGGCCCAAAGAGGATGGTACAGCACCCTTTAATGAATTGCTAGACAAATCCCTGCAATAATATGCACTTTCTAATTAGTTAAGATGTGAAGGGTACTTGATAGTGCTAAATAGGCACCTATCTTCTAAAACATACTCCGTATAATCAATGCAAAAGCAGAAGACCAAAAGGACTGCCTTGAATAATGTAGGGTCTCTGCTATTCGGGACTACCACTACGAATGAAATTCAGAAAGGTTTGTTTTCAGATAACTCAAAATGAATTCGACTGGGTGTTGAAAACTTCACTATATAAGAAACACATCAAGACAATTCAACGAACCATTTTAATCGATTACAAAAAAGATTGTTGAGATTAGTCAGATTACAATATGAAAGTGTAATGGAATAGCACGTGTTTTCTAGAACTCAAGTTGAGCAAAAATATCGAGTCTTGTATGAAACGTTCTCAATGGTCTCAATGTGAGACCAACCAACTGAAAGCCTTATGGCCCGTCAAATTATATGGTTAAGAGATTGTTTCACAATTCACATGTGAGATACACTCATATCAGTTCTTGTGCAAAAATAAGTGACTGGACATTTGCAAACACTCATAAATGAAGAAGGAAGAATTAGCTTTTATGAAGAAGAAAAAAGTAATGACTTACAATATATTAAGATTAGAAAGATTTCCAAACTCTGCCGGGATACCTCCTTGCAAATAATTACCCCTCAAGTATCTGAAATACAAAACAAGTAAACAATTGGCTCGTTTAGTAACGAGTATCAAGCTAGAACACACTTCGACACTACAATTTAGTCTAGCACCATTATTAGGTTCATTTTGTCACAGCCAATTCAGCCGAAAAAAAATACTTTAAGAACACATGGAAACAAACAGCAAGACGGATTATAGAAAAGGATTCAACTTACAAAGCTCTGAGCTCAGTACAATTTGCAATTTCATGAGGAATATAACCATGTAGTCCATTCTGATGAAGTGCACTAATTTACACACCAATAAAACCAAACAAAAAAACATGTCAAGTTATAGTTGTTATTAATCAAATTAAAATAAAAATCAAAGGAAATAAAATAAAATAAAAACAGTTTGATAGAGTAACTCACAGTCTTTGAAGCCTGGTAAGCTTTCCAATACTTGGAGAAATGATCCCCCCAAGTTGCATGAAAGGCAGATTTCTAGGGTGGGCATCAAATTAAATAAAACAAACCAAAATGTGAAAACAAAGAACAAAATTTATTTGAAGCAAGAAAATGACATAGAAAGAACAGTTAGTCTTCCTTGTGACGACGGAGTTATAACGGGTCAAATATATATATAGAAAAGACAAAACATTGATTTGATATATATGCGAATGGGTACACTATTAAATCGGTCGCAAACAAGAATTTGTGGTGAAAGAATGAGTGGAAGAAGTGTTTACATAGCAGTGACAGTGTTATCTTGTTTACAGGAAATGCCAGTCCATTGACATGGTGTAACATCAGTGTCTCTCCAACTACCCAGAGCATTCTTGGTGTCATTCAATAAATTCTTGATTTCAAGCAATATTATGCCTGCAAGCAACACACAATTACAGTAGTAAAAAAAACAAGGGGGTTTACAGACTATACACTGTAATATAAAGAAGAGCAGATTTACCATCAGGAGTGAGACTGAGAGCAAGAAGAGGGCAAATGCTGAAAAAGGTAGAGACTACAAGTAGCTGCTTAATTAACCAAATAACAACACCCATTTTGAGCAATAGTATTAGATTTTGATTGATGTTTTAATCCTATTCCTACCTACTACAGTCTACAGTCTTCAGCCCCTCCCTCATATTACTATGAACATCATAAAAAGAAAGAATGCCAAAAAAAATTCAAGGAAGAGAGATAAAGTTAAGAGCTTTGAGTAGCCATGATGGATAACTGTGAAAAAAAGAAAAAAAAGGTTAGTGAAAGTGTGATGATGGTAGCACTGAATTATTTTACCAAGGAAGAAACATTACTTCCTCCGTTTCAAGTGTTCTACTTCTAACCCATTTGGTATAACACAGAGTGTTTTGTTGCAATTTTCTACCGGGTTACTCCTCACAATACGTATTTTATTCGGTACAGTACTTTTTATACGTATTTTTTCATTGCATATTCTTATCAGAAAACAAACTAAATCATCTTTTGTTTTTTCAGTTATCATTGATTATCTCCAATCTAACCCAAAGTGTTTTGTACGGTTTTTAATTGTTTGATTGAAAAGATAAAAATAATATTTCTTCCATTTTTTTATATCTTCCTTTTTTTGTTCACTTTTTTTTATCTTCTCATTTCATTTCTTTTCATTTTGATTTATAATTTTTACGGAGTATCATACTACTCTTGCTATTTGCAACACTTTACATCTTTTTTCCTATTTATATACACTTATCATTCTACCCCTAATATTTTTTAAATTTATCATCTTATATTCAATACAAAAAAAATGTGTCAAATGACAATAAGAAGATAGATAAAATGAAGGAAGTAATAAATATTGTACTATATATAAAGACGGACCAAAACGAAATATGGAAAGAAGCAGGAAGATATAAAAAAACAATGGAGGAAGTAATTTTTTTAATGAAATTGAAGTGGATTTAAGTGTGTTAAGTAAGATAAATATTTAAAATGAAGTTAATGAAGTAGATAAAAAGCGAAGTGGAAATAAATTGAAACCAAATGCATATGAGTTATAAGCAAATGGTGGGGGGTGGGGTCCTTGTCATATAAGAATGGTCAGTCAGGAAAATGGAGAAAGGACAAGTGGACAACTAGAAAGTCGTGCATTGCAGAGAAGAGAGAAAAAAGGGGTCACTGTCTCAATATTGATTGGGATGCGATTTCAAATGGCGGGACATTTTTTTTGTAATTGTAATAACAACGGTTCATTTATATTTGAATTTTAAGTGCTCTCAAAATATACTCCTCGTTGAATAAGTCTCCCAAAAGCATGTACCAGAGATAAAATTTATCTTCGTTTTTAGTAGTCCCTTCATTTAAATCCAAGCTACACATCTTTCTTTTCCACATTTGTCGAGACGCGTTTTACATCATTGATATCTTTCATTTTACATTAGCAAAAATTATAAAAATTTGATATTCTTGATCTACACGTAAAGATGAATCAAATAAGATCTCACATGACTATACTTTGTCTTATAGATTGTCGAGAATATCGAAAATTCTCTTTAGTTGTGAATAGTGTCAAAAAAAGAAATGTGTAGTTTGGATTTGAATGGAGGTAATACTCTATTTCCTCTAAGAGGTGAAACTCTTCATTGTGGGATCAACATGGAAGGTCATCTTATTTAGAGGAAGTTGAATACTTCATTTAATTTTAGAGAAATTTTACCATTGATCCTTGTGCATACTATCAAATGAGTGATATTCTTGGTCCTCGATATTTCATCCAAGTCGTCGCCGCTTTATAACGTGAAAATACAACATTGTCTTCCCTAATTACCTTCATTAACTTTGTTAATCACATTAAAAAAAATTATCGTGTTAATAAAACTCAATAATGTAACAGTTTTTTTTTTTTCTTCAAACCAGCTTTTTATTATCGTCTTATGTGATAATGTGAAGGGTGTCATAGGTCCCCTCCACCACAATACTCCAACTTTTTATCATCTTTCCTTAAAGTTTCGGGTTTACATTTCCTTCGATATTTTAAAATGGCGCTGCAACCGCATTTACATTTTGAAGCTAGTCCATTCGTAATTTAATTTTATTTACTCTTAATCATCGTATTTCGTTTAATATTCGTGTTAATGTATTAGTATATTGTTCGTTTTATTATCGTATTATCCTTTTTTAAGTTTGTTTTGCTTTACGTAATTTTTGTAATTACCGGGACTAATTATAGGCCGATGACAGTAAAAAAATGAAAACGAAGTACAACGTCAACTTCTGGCATTACACTGATCAGTATAACGTCAAATTCCAACGTTATACTGACCAGTATAATGTAATTTTCTGATGTTATAATGGTCAGTATAACGCCAAAATTTGAGGTTATACTGGCCAGTTTAACATTAATTTTCGACGTTTTGTAGTGTGTGTTTTTTTTAAAAACCAGTCGTTTTAGAGTCTTGATTAGGATTTCGTACTCGTTACAATATATTTTTCGTGATGTTTGGTGGCGATGTTATCGAATATTATTCTGTTATCTAATATTATTTTGCTATCGACGTCGATAGTCGAACTAATATTTCATAGTATTATGTAGGTATACCCGGAGGATTTTGGTGATGATGGTATCGATTATCGTTGCTGCTTCATCTTTGAGCGAGCCTCCATTTGCTACGTCCGACGATGGATTCAACTACACCAATGAGATAGCGTTGGCTCTCAGTTTTAACTTGGTGAAAGCTAGCTACAAACCGAAGAGTAATTTAACTGTCAACCCACGTCTTGGTGTGAACTACTTCAAATGTGATCATAACGGATTTCCGAAAGCTACTACTAAGTATTCTAAGAAGATCGATAGTAAGTTCTGGGTTAAAGCGTGTCAGACCTTTGATCAGCAGCGATGGATTCTAGCACTGGGTCCATGTGGTATGCATAATCACAAGCTACAGGTATATGATGATGAACATAGAAGTCTAGCAGCCCTTGATGAGGCCGAGAAACAATACGTTATGACGTGTCTTAGGGCATGTCCCACCGGCACAAATTATGGAGGCTCTTCATCAAGCAAACCCTGAAAAGCCACATCCCTCAATCGAGACGATATATAATATGTGGGCTAATTTTAAAATGAAGGTCGAGGCAAGAGGAAGGAGGAATGCTATACAGCAGATGATCGTACTCGCACTTAAGGCGAATTACGTCCATTTTATCTACGCTTGTAACACCCCTGATTTTATAAATAAATTAAATTAAAGTGTTATTCGTATTTTTATTTTATTTTACGATTTAACTCATAATTCTTAAAATTATTATAAAACTGATGAGGGTCGGCAGCCTGTTCCGGGCCGCTTGCCAAGCAGGCCCCCAGAAGACTCCGCCCGAGGAGCCCGGGAACCAACCCGGCAAGCAGTCAGAGCAAGACCATTAAAAGAGAGCCCACTAAGGACTCCAGGTGACCGCCTACCCGACAGGGAGGGGCGGTCTGCCAAACCCAGCCTTCGCATAACCCTTACCTGCCTGTCTTCTGGGAAAAATCTCCACAGGCAGGGCAGGGACCGCCAAGGGACCTCCTCGTCATTTCGCCTAAGGTAAATGAGAATGGGTGGATGAGGTGAAGCCACTTGTCACCTCCTCATCCACCCATCCTCCCTCTACTTCCCTCTCTTGCGGGAAGGTATAAATACTCCTTCATTTCCCACAAGAAAAGGGGTTGGATTTTCTCTCTCTAGACTCTTACTCTAAAACCGCCACCTAGTTACTCACGAGCTAGGTTCCTTAAGGCATTCACGGACTGACTTAGGCATCGGAGAGGGTTCCCTCGGACAACCTCCAAGGCCCTGTGCATTCTGTGTGCAGGGAGCTAGCCCATTCCGCCGGGAAGGTTCGACCAGTGGAGTAGGAGGAAGGAGAGGTTGGCAAGATCGACCGATTGTTAATTCAAAGCAACATCGAATAGTACGAACCCAAATTCCGAATCGGGTTAATTGATTCCAATACCGGAACAATTTGGCGCCGTCTGTGGGGAAGATCTGGTTGTATCCACGAATTACCCAGAAAAATCAACCATTCCCAATTACAAAAACTAACCAATCAAAGTAATCATGCCTGAGATCGTTGACACTAGTGTAGGGGTAGGTCCGACGGTCCCACCGGTGACCCCCTATACGGCATGCCGCAGCCGGAGAGGGCTCCTCCCACCACGATCCTGGGGATGAGGGGAACCAGTCTCCTGGGCATGCCAAGTGCAGCTGTGGCGCCAGGGCAGGGGGCACATCCAGGGCACACCCTGAACTTAACCCCAGCTCAAATGGTACAGACAGCTGCCTTCTTCTCCGCAATGCTCAACCAGGAATTCACCCCTGAGGACCTGGTAGGCAGGGTCGCAACAACTCCCAGACAACCCCGCTCAGTAAGCAGGGAGGGGGTTGGGGGCACGAAGCGAACCGCCGCCAGAAACGCCCAGAGGAAGGCAAGAAGAACAGCTCAAGTATACGCGCAGGTGCAGGGGCGCATCACAGCGGGCAGCCAAGAGCCGCCTGCCCAACAACAGGCGTTCTCCATACACACCACGGAGTCCGCGTCTGGAGAGAAGAGGGGTCTGTCTCAAGGACTGCAGGAGCGGATGAGGCACAAGGAACCTGCGTCTAAGCGCCTGGGAGAAAAGCAGGGCGGAGTCTTTTCCAGGTTAACGCCAGCAGCAAAAGGACAGCCAGCTCCCGGGTTGTCCCAAAGCCTGCGGTCTAGGCTTAACCGGGGACAGCCGCTTGAATCAAGGTACCACCAAGATGACAACCTCGGTCAGTCCCGGAGAAACGGTCCAGACAAATCTCCCCTGACACGGAGGACGAAGAAACGAGCAGGCGGCCACCGAGGCACCGCTCCCCCAGCACGAGGAAATCGAACCCTAGACAATGGGATATCCACGGTAACCAGTCTGGGGAAAGCAGGTCACGAATGGTAGGCAGGCCCACAAAAACTCCTCTTCATCCCGATGTACAAGAGTATCCCATCCCGAAAATAAAGATGCCCACCGTCAAGTTTGACGGGACTACAGATCCAGAGGAGCATCTGGCGGCATTTGAAAGTCATATGGGCATGTATGACGTGGATGATGCAATCTGGTGCAAAATCTTCCCAACCACCGTGGTAGGGCTTGCACAGGGATGGTTCAGGGACCTTCGCCAGGGATCGATCAGCTTCTTTATAGAGTTAGCCGAGGCCTTCCTTGAACAATATGCAGGGAACAAAAGGAGACGACTCACTCGGTTTGATCTTATGACCCTGAAGCAGAAAAAGGGTGAAAGCGTCAGGGAGTACCTAAAGAGGTTTGACTTGTCCTTCTAACAAGTCAGGGAGATTGATGATTCCACCGCTGCCTACGCCCTGACAATCTCCCTGCTCCCAGGGGAAATGAAGAATCAGATGATCAGGGCCCAGCCTGAGACCTTGGCCAAGGCCAGGAAAATCGCCGAAGGGTTTATTCTGCAGGAAGAGTTTCACAACCTGCCGGACATCCCTGCAGGCCAAGCAAGGCCGCAAGGGGGACCGCAGGGTGGGCGTGGCAGAAACGAGTCAGGCAAGCAGAAAGAGGAGGGGGATACCCCCAAGAAAGAACGCACAGCTTACCAGCCAAGGTTTGACAGCTACACGGCCCTCAACAGGCCGAGGGCAGAAATCTTTGAGCTAGAGAAGGAAACAGCAAAATGGAATCGCCCAAACAAGCCGCGCAGCCCAAAGGGGGATCCTAAAAAATTCTGCATGTTCTATGATTGCATAGGCCACACCACTGAGGAATGCCGACACTCAAAAGACGAGATAGAGAAACTCATAAGAAACGGCTGGCTGAGTAACTATGCAGCAAGGAACAAACCCCAAAAGGAGGCGGCAGACAAGCCTGAAGGTTCAGCCCAAAATCGCATGATAATTCATGTAGTGTCAGGGGACGCAGAGGGACGAACAAGCAGACGAAGCCAGAAAAGGTAGATCCGCGAATTACGAAACCAGATTTGCTACGCCGAGAAGGCAGGAAGCCCAAGGGGCACTACCCTGAGCATCACCCCTGAAGACGCAGGGAGAGTCATATACCCGCACAGCGACCCTTTGGTCTTAAATCTCGAGATTAGCAATCACATTGTCAAGAGATGCATGATGGACACTGGCGCCTACACAAACCTCTTGTACAAGGACGCCTTTGAAAGAATGAACTTAGAGAAAAGACATCTGAAGCCAGCCCCTGGATCTTTGTATGGGTTCAGTGGGGCAGGTGTACTTCCTATGGGGATTATCGACTTACCGGTAATGTTCGGGGAAGGGGCCTCTGCCGGGAATGTCAGGGCATCATTTGTTGTGGTGGATGCCAAGTCTGCATACAACGCCCTGATAGGGCGGGCCACCCTGGACGAGATCGAAGCCGCCGTATCAATCAGGGCCCTCACCATAGCCTATGTGACAGACTTTGGCATGGAAGGAAAGGTTCACGGGGATCAGGAGTCAGCCAGACATTGCTATTCCGTGGCCCTGCATGCCCATGAAACAGAAAGAAAAGGAAAACGAAAAGCCAAAGGATCCCCCAACAGGGAGGGTGAAATCCCGGCTGTTCAGCAAAAAGCAGCCCACCTGGAGCCTGAAGGGGAAAGCATGCTGGTGGACTTAGAACCAGGGAGGCAGGTCCTCATAGGGGCCGACCTGGAGGAGTCCTACCAGAAAGAGTTGATTGCAGTATTGAGAGAAAACAGGGACGTATTTGCTTACTCTGCAGATGAGATGCCAGGGGTCGACCCGACTTTTATCGTTCACAAGCTGAACGTTAACCCGGAGGCCCGCCCTGTAAAGCAGAAAAAAAGAAATTTGTCCGTAGAAAAAGACGCGGCGATAAAAGAGGAGATAGAAAAACTCTTGAAAGCAGACTTCATTGAAGTCTGTGATTACCCTGAGTGGTTGGCGAACGTTGTGATGGTGAAAAAGTCATCAGGCGCATGGAGAATGTGCGTAGACTTCACAAATCTTAACAAAGCCTGCCCAAAGGACTGCTACCCTCTGCCCAGGATAGACCAACTGGTGGATGCCACTAGTGGATATACCACGTTAAGTTTTCTGGATGCGTTCTCAGGGTACCATCAAGTGTACCTCTGGCAGCCTGACAGGGTGAGGTGTGCCTTCATAACCAGCCATGGAACGTACATGTATAAAATGATGCCATTCGGACTGAAGAATGTAGGCGCCACCTATCAACGATTGGTGGACAAGGTCTTTGAAAATCAAAAGGGGAGAAACTTGTAAGCCTATGTCGATGATGCAATTGTCAAAAGCAAGGGGGACAGGGAGCACCTGGCGGACCTGCAGGAAACATTCTCCTCCCTGCGATCGTACAAAATGAAGTTGAATCCCAAAAAGTGCACGTTCGGAGTCCGATCTGGCAAATTCTTAGGATTCTTAGTCAGCTCCAGGGGGATAGACGCCAATCCCGAAAAGATTCAGGCGGTCCTAGACCTCCCGGAGCCTATGACCATAAGAGACATTCAACGGCTCACAGGCAGGATGGCTGCCCTGGCTCGCTTTATCGCCAGATCAGCAGACAAGTCGACCCCTTTCTTCAAAGTATTAAAAGGCAATAAGCAATTCAAATGGGAGGATGAGCAAAAGAAAGCCTTCGAACAATTGAAAGAGCATCTGAAAAAGCTCCCTACCTTGGCGAGACCCGTGGCCGGAGAAAAACTATACCTATACATTGCTGTCACCAACTCAACAGTGAGTGCAGTCATCCTGAAAGAAGAAGCAGGCTCACAGCATCCCATCTACTTTGTAAGTCACGCCCTGGGGGCAGCTGAAAGAAACTATCCTTTGGTAGAAAAAGCCGCCTATGCAGTCGTCATAGCAGCCAGAAAACTCAGGCCCTACTTCGACGCACACCCTGTTGTGGTCCTCACCGACCAGCCACTAGAAAAGATATTGGAAAAATTTGAAAAATCAGGAAGGCTGCTAAAATGGGCAATTGAGTTAAGCGGACTGGGGATATCATACCAACCCAGGACAGCCATCAAGGCACAGGCCCTGGCGGACTTCCTGGCTGAATGTTCTCATTCAGGGGAAGAGGAACCTCCCGCCGAAGAATGGATAGTATACACTGACGGGTCCTCAATGGCCAATGGTGCAGGGGCAGGTGTCGTGCTGATCAGCCCTGAAGGAGTGGATTTTGAGCATGCGCTCAGATTCACCTTCCTTGCATCAAACAATGAGGCGGAATATGAGGCCGTACTTGCAGGAATAAATCTAGCTAAGGCTGCAGGTGCAGAGCGAATTATACTAGCAACTGACTCCCAGCTCATTGCCAATCAAATCAACGGAGAATATGAGGCTAGGGATCAGGCCATGGCCACCTACCTAGAAAAGGTGAAGCAGGGATTATCAAGCCTAAAATCCTATGAAATCAGGCAAATACCCCGATCACAGAATAATCGGGCCGACGCCCTGTCAAAACTGGCCAGCTCCAGCCTACAAGACATAAGGAGGTCAGTTTGGGTTGATGTTGTGCATAAGAAATCCACTACTGCCTGTCAGACAGTCAACATCGTCGAAGAGGAACATGAGAACTTGATGACCCCCCCTCATTCAGTTCAAAAAATACGGCATCCTACCGCCTGATCCAATGCAAAAAAAGGAAAATACAGACCAAAGCAGCATGGTTCGTAATAATTGATGAAGAGCTATACAAGAAATCCTTCACCTTCCCCCTGCTCAGATGCCTGAGGGCAGAGCAGGCCGCTGAAGTTTTGGATGACATCCACTCAGGGATCTGCGGGCATCACATTGGAGGTAGATCGTTGGCCCACAAAGCTCTAAGGACAGGCTACTACTGGCCTACCATGTTAGCAGATGCAAGGAGCCTAACTCGGAAATGCAGAAAATGCCAACTCTTCGCTCCATCAATTCATGCCCCAGCCCAAGAACTCAGGCCAATTTTATCTCCCATTCCTTTCGCTCAATGGGGGATGGACATACTGGGTCCCTTTGCTACAGCCACAGGGGGACGAAAGTTTCTGATCGTGGGGATTGACTACTTCACAAAGTGGGTTGAAGGCGAGGCAGTCCCAAACATCACCGAGCCGGCAGTCAGGAAGGTCATCTGGAGAAACATCATAACCAGATTCGGCCTACCAAAAATGTTAGTGTTTGATCATGGGAGGCAGTTTGATAATGACCCCCTAAGAGCCTGGCTGGAAGGGCATGGAATAACCGTCGCCTATTCTGCCGTCTGCCACCCGCAGACCAATGGGCAGGCCGAGGCCGCTAACAAACAAATCCTAAATGGGCTCAAAAAGATGGTGGATGATCTCAAAGGAAGATGGGCAGACGAGCTACCAAGTATACTCTGGTCAATAAGGACCACCAGAAAAGAATCAACAGTCAGACGCCATTTGGCCTGGTGTATGGAGCAGAAGCTTTACTACCCATCGAAGTGCGAATTCCTACCCTACGGTCTCAGCAATACAACAAAGCTGACAACGATGCAGCAATGGCCGAAGCCCTAGACCTGGTCCATGAAGTCAGGGAGGAGGCCAGTATCAACATAGCCGCCTATCAGCAAAGGATGAGAAAGGCATACAACAAAAGGGTGCATGAGAGAAGGTTCCAGGTAGGCGACCTAGTACTAAGGAAGACACAGGCTGTAGGAAAATCTAGGGAGCATGGCAAACTAAGTGCCAACCGGGAAGGCCCGTACCAGGTGACCATGATTTTGGGAACAGGCACATACAAAATCGCCAACCCAGCAGGCCAAGAGCTGAGCGCACATTGGAACGCCGACACCCTGAAAAGATACTATGTTTAACCAAGTCTTAGGAAAATCTCGTCTTTAGGAAAAAGTACTGGCGGAGAACGATCAGAATGGAATGTCGACGGCTCCGACCACTCTTATGTTTTAACAAAGTTTTTATATATAACACTCAAGAACTCATACTCGTTGTCTGTTTAAGCTTGTGCTCTCACACACAAACGAGCAGGGGGCAATAGGGGGAGGCCCCCCTGTTGTCAGAACCGAGGAAAATGGACCCCCCCAACAAAAATCTAAAACCCTCTACCTACCTCTGGGCAGGAAGGGTGCAGGCCTCACACGCCAAACTGACAAGGACTGAGGGCAACTCCCCCAACCTTGTATAAAAAACGCAAAAGCCCTCCCTACCTACCTCTGGGCAGGCAGGGGGCAGGCCCCCTGGACTCCAAGCAGAGGCCAGGGACAGGCCAGGCTACGCACAGCTAACAAGGACTGGGGGCAATTCCCCCAACCTTGTATAAAAAACGCAAAAGCCCTCCCTGCCTACCTCTGGGCAGGCAGGGGGCTGGCCCCCTGGACTCCGAGCAGACGCCAGGGACAGGCCAGGCTACGCACAGCTAACAAGGACTGGGGGTAATTCCCCCAACCTTGTATAAAAAACGCAAAAGCCCTCCCTGCCTACCTCTGGGCAGGCAGGGGGCAGGCCCCCTGGACTCCGAGCAGAGGCCAGGGACAGGCCAGGCTACGCACAACTAACAAGGACTGGGGGCAATCCTCCCAACCTTTGATCAGGCCATACCTTAAGGAAGAGAGAAAAAAGCAGACCGTAACAAGAAAAAGCATTCCATAACAAACCCATGAAGAATAAAAGGTTTTTACAAAGTGACAAAGGCGAAGATCCGAAAAACTAAATATTACAAACAGCTGGCCATAGCAAGGCTCAGCACAGAGAACAGGGCTATTTCAAGAAAAGATAAACATTATGAAGCATCCTGGCTTGGACCGGCAGCCGCCTCAGGGGGTCTGGCCGCCCGAGCCTCGTTTTTAGCAGAGTAGAGACTTCGGAAGGCCTCTTCATCAAACACAGGGAACATCTCCCCAATCACCTCCATCACCAGCTCCAGGGAAGAGTTGGCCCCACTCACAAAACTTGCGTCCACCGCAGCATCGGTCTCCTCCACAAGGGCATCCTTTTCTTTCTTCCACTCACTCTTGGCCTGCTCAAAGGTTGAGTCAGCTTTGGACAGACGTTCCTCCAAATCAGCTGCCTTCCTTTTTAGATGTTCCATCTCAGCCAGAGAAAGGGTAGCCTGCTCCATCGCCAAGCGACTCTCCTTCAGCTCAACTTCAAACTTGGCTGCTTCCCTCACAGCTCTCTCTCCTTGAAGCTTCCATTAGCCTGCCTGATTCTTCGCCTCCTCTAGCTCGCTCTCTTGCTTAGCCAACTTATCTTTCAAGTTATTTATCAAAGTTATGTCCCTTTCCATCATAGCCAGACGGTCAGGAGGGGGAGCCCCGGGTGTGACAGTCAGCTCTTCGTCGCTCAAGCGGCTAAGAGCCGCCAGCTCAGCAGATGCCAGCAACACCTTGGAGGTACGCTGGATATATTGAATTACTTGGTGAGAAGTTGAAGTTACAGACTTAGTAAGACGGTCGGCCAAAACGATGCCAGAATCGGAGAGCAGGCCCGACACGTCCACACTATCGCCAGCAGTGTAATGAAACTCTGTATTTTCCTCCAGCAAGAGGGCGCTCGAAACATCACGAGCAAGGCGTTTTGCCTCAGGAGTAACAACATCAGCCTCCAAATCCACCACAGTAGTCCCTGAGGGCTCCCTATCCCTTTTCCTTCTCAGCTCCAGGGGAACACTCTCCCCAGTCCCCTCAGAGTTCACGGGACGTGATCCCCGGGAAATTCGAGTCCCGGCTGGAGAATCACCCTGCCTACATCCAGGGGAAGGAGTGGCCCCTGAGGTAACTTCAGCCTCCCCATTCTGGATACTGGGGGAAGGAGTCGCCGGCTTTGCCGACGGCAGTCGTGGGGGAAGAGGCAGCCTCCGGCCAGCAGCGAGATCCTTTACGAGCCTCATTAAAGATTTCTCCCCTTTCTTGAAATTTGAAGGGAGGGAAGGACGCTTCGAAACAATAACAAACTCCTCACTCAAACCTAGCCTCTTAACCTGTTTCCTTGTCCAACGACGAGAAGCGGAATCTGGAGGAAAAAAGGGCAGTCAGCTAAAAAGCAAAGAAACAAAAAGTCTCAGGAAAATTGCGCCAACAAAAGCCCCCTAGAACTACCTTCAAGGCTAGGGATCAGGCCCAATGGGAGCAAGTATTCGTCTGTGGCTATGAGCTCCGCGTGGGGGAGCCAGAAAGCAGGGCCAAAAACACCGGACTTATCCGCAACAATTTCAAACTTCTTGACTAGTATCTCTTCTTTCACACTCAGCTTTACCTCTAGGGCCTTCCCCCCGACGTCTGGATGATACTCTTTGCGAGTCTCCATGCGGGTATGAACATGATTCCTAAAGTGCCTAGGAATCCGCCACCCGGAAGTGCTATGTACATACAGGAAATTATTCTTCCAGTCTTTCAGGCTACTTAAAGCCGGCCAGACTAGAGCATATTTTTTCTGTCTCTGGAGGGACCAGTACCCAGGGGAACCATCTCCCCCTGACGAAGACACCATTTGCAGCCCAACCATAAAACGAAGGGCATCAATATAAGGCCCCTCACCATGGAAAAGACAGGTCCAGGTATAGGCTATCAGGGACCTAATGGCTGAGGCAGTCAGTTGGGCTATAGCTACATTCATCCTCCTGAAGGTCTCCTCCAGGAAGAGGTGAAGAGGGAATCGTAGGCCGAATTCCAAGCTTTTGTGGTAAACAGCCACACAACCTTCAGGGGGGCAGCATACTGTGTCCTTTTCCCCTGGGACTATGACTGTATACCCCTCCCCAAAATTATAAAACTTCTCAATCTCCCCAGCAACATTACTTTCTAAAATCAAGTCCCTATTCTTGGCTTCGGGGTAGGTTTTTAGAGGAATCAAGTATTTTTTCTTATCCAAATAATAAGTCCTCCCTCTCTCCCTGGGAATGAGGGGGCCGGCAATCCTGGAGGGGTCCACCTCTAGTGCCTTGTTGTCAGAATCAACAACGTCGAAAGGAGCGGGTTCGGGGGATTCAGCACCTTCCCCTCTTTCAAGGCGATCCTCCTCCCTGGGCCCAACCCCAGAAGAGGAGGCTAGATCGTGTCTACACCCGTCTCTACCCTCAGCCCTCTCAGGCAGTGAACCAAAAGAGAAAGCGCGAACTCGAGACATACTGGTTGATGAAGAAAAAGTATTGATGAAAAAAAAGGGCGAAGATTTAAAGAAAGGTTCTAACCTAGAGCGTTGGTCGTCGCCGGAAAATGCGATAGTAGGCACTCCTTGATCTCACGAAGTTCTCAGCAACAAAGACAGTTTGGAAGTATGAGAGGGACTACGAATTTTGAAAAATGTAAAAGAAAGAAATAGAGGAGGGGAAGGGCTTATATAAAGCCCAGGAAGCCAAAAAGGCCGCCTCTCTGACAAAACGTCCCCAATAATCTACCCCACGTGTCACGCTTTGAACATGAGCCACTCACCCCTTCCCAAGAAGGGCCTCGAAAAAGCAAAAGTGTCAGAGGGATGGTCAGCTAGCAACGTCACCCCCGCATTCAAAAAAAAAAAACAAGTAACAAAGTCGCTCGGATTTTTCATTAACTTTGATGGAAAATGGACAAGTTACATGTCATCCCTGGCAAAGAAAGAAAATACAAATGGAGCCTGGATTTCCGGCTCAATACGCCTGCACTCTGCAAGCAAGCCTAGTCATCACCTAAGTCTGGAGAATAGTCCCCAGAGCTGCCTTGGCCTCCAAAGTCCGATCCCCAATCCCAGTCAGAGGAATCCTTGAAGGGATCGTCAGGGAGTCCATCCTCGTCTCTGTCACTCGAACAGCCCAGACCCTCACTGTCTTCAGAGTCCCGGCTGCTGACGTCCCAGTCCCTGCCATAGGGAACTGTCTGAGAGTCATCACAAGTGTCGCAGCCCGTTTTCTTCACTGGAGAGGAAGGGCCTGACCCCAGGGAAGAGTCTGCGTCAGAACAGTCGGGGTCGAACTATTCAGGGTGCAACAATGGGAAACACTCATGGCAACCCCGATCAAAACACCCTCCTCCTTGAAGGCAGCGCTTGAACCTGGAAGCAGCTGAGGGCAAGGATCTTCTAGGGCGCTTGCCCGCCCTAATAGGAGCCTTATGAACACTCCGACGGGGATGTGGCCGTGGACGACGGCTGCGGTGAAGGGCCCGGAAATCCGCCCAATCATACCTTAGCCTCCAAAATCCCTTAAAGAAAAAGGTAACAGTACGAACTCCATAACGGGTAACAGACTTCTTGATCCAAACCATGATTCAACGAAGAAAAGTGGAAGAGTTGAGGATGAGTTAACAAAATGGCAAAGAGAGCTGGAATTTATACAAAGGAAATGAAGCATTAAATGGCATCCCAACCATCCTGGCAGGGAATGCCACCAATCGCGAAGTCTTCACATTGCCCGAAAATCCACCAAGCATGAGGGGTAATCATTACAAAAGACCCCTCAACTCTTTGCATACCTGACACAATTAACACTTCATTCCTCGGGAAAGTACAAACGCATTAAATGCAGCAATGAAACCAAAGGCAAGTCAACCTCCCCTCATCTGAACAAAAGTCACCAGCCAGAGGGAAGCCTCGCTCCCCCCAGCTTGCGAGGGCCAATTGTTAAGGGTCGGCAGCCTGTTCCGGGCCGCCTGCCAAGCAGGCCCCCAGAAGACTCCGCCCGAGGAGCCCGGGAACCAACCCGGCAGGCAGTCAGAGCAAGACCATTAAAAGAGAGCCCACTAAGGACTCCAGGTGACCGCCTACCCGACAGGGAGGGGCGGTCTGCCAAACCCAGCCTTCGCATAACCCCTACCTGCCTGTCTTCTGGGAAAAATCTCCACAGGCAGGGCAGGGACCGCCAAGGGACCTCCTCGTCATTTCGCCTAAGGTAAATGAGAATGGGTGGATGAGGTGAAGCCACTTGTCACCTCCTCATCTACCCATCCTCCCTCTACTTCCCTCTCTTGCGGGAAGGTATAAATACTCCTCCATTTCCCACAAGAAAAGGGGTTGGATTTTCTCTCTCTAGAGTCTTACTCTAAAAACGCCACCAAGTTCCTCACGAGCTAGGTTCCTTAAGGCATTCACGGACTGACTTAGGTATCGGAGAGGGTTCCCTCAGACAACCTCCAAGGCCCTGTGCGTTCTGTGTGCAGGGAGCCAGCCCATTCCGCCGGGAAGGTCCGACCAGTGGAGTAGGAGGAAGGAGAGGTTGGCAAGATCGACCGATTGTTAATTCAAAGCAACATCGAACAGTACGAACCCGAATTCCGAATCGGGTTAATTGATTCCAATACCGGAACAAAAACAAATTTATCGTTTAATCGTTTTAAACTCCTAAAATTTTATTTGACTCAGAAACTCTTCTTATATTTAAAATATATTTGTATTTGTATTTCGATTTATTTTGTACATTTAATTTAATTCTTATCGAAAATCTATTTCGGCGATTTAAATTCTTAATTCTTTTTATTTATTTATATTTAAGCTCGAATTTCTATTTTTGGCTCGAAGTTCATTTATACTAAGTTTTGTCAAAACATTTATTTCCTTTCCTCGAGAAATCAATTTAATTCATTTTATCGAAAATTTATTATTTATCGGGAAATATTATTTGATCGTCTAATTATTTATTTCTATCAACTTCGATTTCATTCTGAATAATTTATTTACTCATTTTATTTGTCGGCCTGATTGTTTTTTTTTATTTTTATTAACTCGTTTTAATTTAATTTGTGGGTCGATCAACTATCGTTATGGAATTCGTCAATTACCCAATTCATTTATTTAATCCGTGTCTTTTCCACTTGTGAGTACATTCATCTCACTTAGTGTGCTGATTCATTCCCCACATTACGTTCTTCCCCCACTTCCTCTTTATTTTAATTCCCACCTCTTCACTTCCACCGTTTCATTCTTCACCTTTAATCTCCTCTTCATCTTCGTCCACCAGCCCTTTCCTCGTTCCTTTTCTGCGTTGTTCTGCTGCTTCTGCTTTCCGCTGTTGTTGTTTTTCTTTTTGTTGCTGCTGTCACGCTCATCGTTGTTGTTGCTTTGCCGTTTTACTTATTCTTCTCCTCGCCATCAATCAGCACCTTTATTTGATCTATTTCATCGCTATCGACCCTCTGTTTCACTACTGCCACGTTGCAGTTTGTATTGCGTTCGTTTTCTGTGTGCTGTTGCTGTGTTTCGTTGCTGTTACGGTAGTGCTACTGCTCTTTTTTGTTCCTCTTTATTCTTCTTCTTTTTCGTCCTTGTTGCTGCTGTTTTATCGCTGCCGATTGTTGCTGTTGTTATCGATTTTTGTCGATGCTGCTGTTGTTGCGTTTTTTGTTGTTCTATCGGGGCTGATTTAACATTTCTGCTGCTGTTTCACCTCCTCCTCTTTGTTGTACACTGCTGCGTGATCGTTGTTGTTGATGGTAGGGATTGTCGTGGGTCCCCACCGATCAAGTAGAGTCCAACTATACCTAACGGTAGCTAGGGTAAGTCGGGTCGTGTCCACGGAGACGATTATAGGTGTCTAGACTAGGTCTACCTAGAAACAAGGCTAAGTCACACAAACAAACACAAAGAAGACAATAATTGACAAACTATGATGGTTGAAGGTGATGAAAGTGGACTAACAATGTACTAAGTATGACATGAACTAATGAAACAACTAAAGATTAACTAAGCAAATAAACTAGAGAAGATGATCGACGAAAGGGCTAGATAAATCAAATATGGGAAGGAGTAGGGTTAGGTCGGGTTCATAAGTGTAGTAGGATGGTTGGGTAATCAAGGGTGTAGGTGCCACTTAGTTACTAAGGTCGGTTTGCGCTCTCACGCCAAAGCCAAAGTCCGCACTCTCGTGTCAAAGACTAGACCCGAACACTCATGCTAGATGCTACTCAAAACACAAGGATTCAATCACAAATTAGTCAAACAATGAGAAGAGGAGTACAAGTATGAGAAACATTGGCCACTACTACCCACACAAGCAATAAAACAAACACATAGTGTGCCCAATATGTGACCAACAACAAAGGAATCATCTTTACCCACAATCAACCCTAATCACCCATAATCCACACTTAATCCCCCTACTAACCCCACAAAAAGTCTACTCACTCATAATGAAACTATCAATAACAATGATAAGAGAAATCAACATAAACAACCAAACATTCATCATGAACAACCAAGAACAATAAACAATATGTAAAGATTAAAAAATATTAAGAGAAAAGAGATTATAACAACTAAGAAGGAGATAAAAAGGTGAGAACTTGCATTAATAAGAAACCCAAATAATCTCCAAAGTTGTCAATCTTGATGAGTTTTCAAGAATCTCTTCAATACAAGACTAATAAAACTAGATTAATCTAAGGTTTAAAAAATTTTGAAGAGAGATTAGTCTAATGAGAGGAGGCACTCTATCTAGGGTTTAGTCTAATGTAGAGAGGTCTAAGATAGTTGATAAGTGTAGTTTGTAGTGCCTATTTCGTAGTGTTTTGGTCCCATTTTCCTTGTGGAATCGCTCCTTGGGAGCGATTTATGGGCTACTTATGCTTCCTCAAGTTCGTTTCAGGTTCCCGAGACCATTCATGAAGAGTTGGAGCGATTCCGACTCAATACATACACTTTTCGGAGCCAACGAAGTGAAGGAACGATCACTCGATGCCTTGGATTCGACCCCGAGACCTTGGGACCCAATCCCGAGCCTCCGAGACCCGATCCCGAGTCCCGAGAATCGATGAGAAGTCCATGTGAAGTAAGGAGGAACCAAAAAGATCATATTGGAGGCCTACAAGACTCATCCCCGACGGGTATGGCCTCAACCCGTCCGGGATGAAGTGCACAAAAGAGGAGCTGCTGTGTTCGGTCCTTCCCGACCGGGACCATCTCATCCCGGCCGGGACCGACACCTTCCCGACCGGGACCACCTCATCCCGGCCGGGAAGGGGCTGCTACAGCCCGTGAATGCTTTGTTCATCTCCTCTCCACTTGGAACCCTATATATACCCTTCCTCTTGTATTCCTATGGGATGTTAGACACTTCCCACTAAACCCTAGACTACTTAGCATAGTTTTAGCATAGATTAGTGTAGATTAGTCGGTAATTAGTCCTCAATCTAGTTAGTTAATCTTGTATTAAGGGATCTCTTGAAGAATCCATTCAATCTTGACAACATTGGTGGATGTTTTGGGTGTTCTTTATATACAAGTTCTCATCTTTTCATTCCCTTGTTAGTTGGTATAATCTTCTCATCCTTTTAATCTTAATCTTTGTTTATGTTATTCAAGTTTTCATCTTTATATGTAGTTTGTTGTTCATGCTTGTTCTTTATATGAATGTTTTGATTCTTATGTTGGTTTCTCTTATTCTTTTTAGTTTTAGCATAGTTATGGTAGAGTAGACTGTTGCTAGGGTTAGTAAGGTGATTTGGGTGTTTAATGGGTGATTAAGGGTTTGTTGGAGGTGTTGGTGGAAGTTTTGGGTTTCCTCTTGGTTTGATGCATGGTACATGTTTGTTGAAATGCTTGAATGAGATGCATATGCTTGTTTTTCTTGCTTTTCTCTTGTGGGTAATAGTTTGCTTGTGGGTTTGGTTCCCTCACTAAGTAGCGAGAGCCCGGTGAGGACGACCCCTAGGTCGGTCTAAGTAGCGAGAGCCCGGATGCGACCTAGGCCACGATAACATGCTAGTAACCCCGTTTGTCATGTGTGTCGCCAAGATGGGTTTTAGGTGGAACCTCTAGGTTGGTCTAAGTAGCGAGAGCCAGGACTATACCTAGATAACCCGACTACCCCCTTCACCTTTGCTCCTCCTTGACCATTCCATCACCCCTTGATCCCGACCTAATCCTAGCTTCTTCTTATCGTCACTAGTTAGTTGTTTTGCCTTCTTTTTCCGCGTTTTAGACTTAGCCTAGTCATTAGCCTACCCCCTAGATTAGCTTGTCTCGAACCTAGTCCTTGACCGTAGCACACCTTAGTCCGACACCCCGTCCCTGTGGATTCGACCCGACTTGCCCTAGCTACCCACTAGGTTAGTTGGTTTTTATTTGTTGGCGGGGATCCGCGACAAATCCCTCCCATCAAATTGGCGCCGTTGCCGGGGACGGCGTAGTTTAGACTTTTGTGTGCTTAGTTTTGGACTTTGTTTTTGATTTTTGTGTTTTCTTCTCCTTGTGTATCTCTTTTTTTTTTCTTCTTGTGTGCTATTCTCCCTTCCTAGTGCCTCAAAAGCACTAGGCTACTAACGTTTGCTCAAGTGCTTCTAGTTCATCCTAGGTATCAAAGCAACGTTATGGAAATGGCACGTCCAAGCTACCATCAACCGTCACGGGACAACTACGGGGCAAAAGGCCAAGTCCCAAAATTTCACCAACCATACCAACCTCATCAACAATCTTACGAACGCCCTCCATATGGTTACCATGAAAGTTGTCAAGGATCATCACAACATCCTAACAACTACCAAACACCCTCACATAACCCACAACCATTAATCCCCAACTTCGAGACTTGTCAAATGTTGGTCCAAATGCAAAAGAGTCAACAAGATGCGTTAATGCTATTGCAAAAGAGTCAACATGAGATGACAATTTTAATGCAAAAGAGTCACCAAGTGATGACGACTCACATAGAGGGGGTTGAAATGTAGCTCAAGGCCCAAATAGCGGTGCAAGATGCTCGAATCGACGCACTCATGGCTCGTATCACGATGTCGGCTACTCGAGCTCCACAAATTGATGAGGAAGGTTCATTTGGGCAACAAGGTCGGGTGTCTCCACAAGAAAGTCAACCCGACCATGAAGCCACAAATGAAGAAGAGAGGGTAAATCAAGAGACCATTGTTGAGTGTTGCTTGGGTGGTGAAGATATGGGAAGAATAGAGGAAGTTGAAGCTTCAAGGGTTGACAATGAGGAGGGGTATGAACATGATTCTCGAGATAACTCTTGGGGAGCCGATGTATTGGCTATCAAATTGGATTTTTTCGATTTTCTTCGTGATGAACCGGATGACAATCCGAAGCCAAGTGAAGACATACCTCCTCTAGGCCATGTAGACAAGGTAAGTGAAAAGGAACGCAATACTTGGGAAAAAGAGGTAGATGCCTTAGCACTCGCCTTGAATGGGAAATTGGAGGATCCTAGAGCCTCCAATGAAGAAAACTTGTTGCCTCCTCCTCTATCGCACTCGATTTCTAGTCCCTTGTCTTGTGAGACGGTTGGTGAAGAGGATCCTTGTCGGGTGGTGGAAGAGAATTCTACTCTCGACCCCGAAGAAGAAGCAACCCCCCTAGGGTGTGATCTCCCCCCTCATAGCACCGAGCATGACTCTAGACCACTATACCTACCGGATGGTCACAAGAGTCGTTGCTATCATGGTTCGGAAGACCCGGAAGATCACGAGAACCCCGAGCATAATGAAGATAATTGCTTCTCGACCCCGACTTGGAAGCTCTTGAAAGTGGCTAGACTCGGCCATGTGAGTTTAAATGAAGATGTTGCTAGGGCATTTGACTTACTCCTTCGAGCTCTTGATGGCTATGGAGGTGTAGTTGGTGAGAGTACCTTATTGTATATATCTCTTCTTCTTTTCCTTTTTGCTTTTGTGTGTGTATATATGTTTGTTTGGTACCTTGGTTTCTAGGATTGTTAGTTTTGTGAAATTCTAGTAATTTGGTATTTTGATGAGCGATGTGAGGGAGAGAATTTGATGTTGTATTTGAGCTTATTGTGATAGGTGTGAAGTGAAGGTGATTCCTTGAGAGGAATGGCTTTCGATAGAGCATTGATTGAAAGCTAGGGAGTCGGTTTTTGAAGCTTAGGTTAAGCTTTTGGGGTTTTGGAGGTCAAGAAGACCATGAGGAGAGCATCCCGACCGGGAAGAGGGCTTCCCGACCGGGAAGGATGAGGCATCCCGACCGGGAAGGAGCCATCCCGACCGGAATGAGGGTGCCATATTTCGAGACTTCTGGAGTGTCTTCCCGACTGGGAAGGGTTTATCATCCCGACCAGGAAGGTCTCCTACTCCACCTTATGCCTCTTCTTCGACATTCGAGTCCACCCGACCATTGTATGCCCCCACACAACCTCCCTACCTCTTGCATACCCTCACTTCATTCCCTCTTACACCGAAATTCACATCAAATCTCACCCCCTCACACCATTACTACCTCTACCATGCGATACTTTCACGTTCGAAGCGGGATGACAATGATGACGACAAGCAAAGTGCTTATATTGACCGATGAGACGATGGAGCGAGTGAGTTGCTAACCGATGGGTACGGGAACTATCCTTTCTTTTCCGTCTATTATTGCTTGTTTTCTCTTGTTTGCCCCCCTTTCCCTTGAGTCATGGTGTCTTGGTGGCCTTCGAGGCCTTAGTATGGTTGCTCCTGATTCTCGATGACGTGACTACATCGAGAGTCATTTCAAAATCCAAATTTACAAGTATTTTCACTTTTTCTTTGATTTCTCTTTCTTTTTGTAGGATTTAGTCGGATTTGGGCGGAATCCGGGCTAGGTGACTTGATTACACCTAGTCCTCCCCTCCCATTCCCTTTTATTTCTTTCTTTTTATTTCTTTCCCTATCCATATCTTTTCTTGTCTCGGCCCATGGTGACTTGACTACACCCCGGCCGGACACATTCTACCATTTCTCCACTTTATTTTTGATTTTTAGCTTTATTTTCGTAGTTTCTTTTCTTTTCTTTTGTGCTCCCATGCACTACGGTCGAGCATGAGGACATTGCTCGGCTTAAGTGTGGGGGAGCTATATTCTATCATAGTTAGTTTTGTTTTCGTAGTTTTTCCGAAAAATCTTTAAAAACCCTAAAAATTTGAATTTTTTTCACAAAAATCAAAAAGATTTTCTTTTGTGTGTTTTCGTTTTGTGTCGTTGTATCGTATATGTGTTTTGTTGTCCGTGTTTTGCCTCCCTTTTTCCTCTTAGGTCGCCTAATCGCCACTAACTTTGGAAAGCTCTCAAGACATCCGGTAACGCCTTTATCCCTTTTTCCTCTTTACCCCTTATGAAGTTTGGAGAAGTTTTGTGATGTGGTGTGCTCGGGTGGAGCTTTGTAATGCTTGTGGTTGATTTGGTGGCTTGTTTGGAAGCTCGGGGTGGTGTTTGTGTTGGTTATGTGTTTGTTTTGTTTTGTTGCTTTTGCTTCTTTTTCTTTCGTTTTTGTCATGTCTTTGTTTTGTGTTGTGTGCTTGTGTCTAGTGCGTAAACGATTTTCGAAAACCCGGTTTAGAGGCTAGTGTGCGAGCGTTTGCTTTCCCTTTCTAGTAGTATAAATCGAGTCTTGGACTTTAGTCTAGTAGAATGACCCTAAATCAATGATTTCGTTGGTTTCTTACCTTGAGTCCACCTAGCTTACTAGGGATTTACTACGGGATTTGCATTTTGACCATTATGACCACCCACGATGTGAAAAGGCCTTGGTTGCCGAGTCCCGTCCCTCAGGTGACCATGTTTAGGATTGTTTGATTAGTCCAAGTTCTCCACTTTTTGTGGGTTTGAAGGGAAATCGCGACCCCCTACTCTCCCATTTCCCTACCTCCTACACATATCCACAAAATAAAGTTGCAAATTGTTGAAGCCTCTTTCTTAGTTGCAAAAAGAAATGCCTACAACAAAAAGGGCAAAGAAAAGAAAAGAATGAAGAAAAAAAAAAAGAAAAGGCACAAAAGAAAAAAAGAAAAGAAAAAAGAAAAGAAGAAAAAGAAATGGCATGGCAATACAAAGCAAAAATGCAAAAGAAAAGAGAAAATGCCAAAAGAAAATCGTCTCACAAAAAGATCCTAACCCCACAAAAATAAGCCTTTTTCCGACTTTTGACGTGAAGAGCCTACCAAAGGACCGAGTCCCTAGGAAGGATGATAGCGGCAAAAGTCGGTCTTCCCTCACTTTGCAATTATTTCCACTTTTTACTTGGACTAGTTAGGCGGTTTCGGACATGGGATGACCCTCTTGGCTCATTGCTAAAGGGGGCGGGGTCTCACTTACCTACATTGTCGACTAACACCGTGGTTCATCCTTTTTCCATCCCGCCGATCGTCCCGTGGTACGTTCTTAGAAGGTTAGGAGGAACCTAGGTAAGTTACCAACGTTTTTATTGCTTCGTCGTCATACTATTAGGGTTTTGTCCATTTTGGTTTGTATTGCTAGCTTGGGAACGTTGTCACCTGCCTTGAGTCCTAAACCGGTGATTCTTTCACCGCTTGCTTGAGGGAAGCGGTATTTCTTTTCTTTTGGGTGCAACCTTTGGTGTGTTTGTTTGTATGTTTGTTTGTTTATGTGTTTTTGTGTCCGGTTGCATCTACAGTTTTGTCGCAAGACCCCACTTGCCTTGCGGAGTGCACTTTTCCCTCTAAGTGTACTCGCGTGAGTTGAAAGGGCGTAGGGTGCGCTAATACCCCCTCGGCTAGTTTAGTAGTTAGTATGTGCTTACTCGAGGGCGAGTAAGGGTTAAGTGTGGGGGAGTTGATAAGTGTAGTTTGTAGTGCCTATTTCGTAGTGTTTTGGTCCCATTTTCCTTGTGGAATCGCTCCTTGGGAGTGATTTATGGGCTACTTATGCTTCCTCTAGTTCGTTTCAGGTTCCCGAGACCATTCATGAAGAGTTGGAGCGATTCCGACTCAATACATACACTTTTCGGAGCCAACGAAGTGAAGGAACGATCACTCGATGCCTTGGATTCGACCCCGAGACCTTGGGACCCAATCCCGAGCCTCCGAGACCCGATCCCGAGTCCCGAGAATCGATGAGAAGTCCATGTGAAGCAAGGAGGAACCAACAAGATCATATTGGAGGCCTACAAGACTCATCCCCGACGGGTATAGCCTCAACCCGTCCGGGATGAAGTGCACAAAAGAGGAGCTGCTGTGTTCGGTCCTTCCCGACCGGGACCAGCTCATCCCGGCCGGGACCGACACCTTCCCGACCGGGACCACCTCATCCCGGCCGGGAAGGGCCTGCTACAGCCCGTGAATGCTTTGTTCATCTCCTCTCCACTTGGAACCCTATATATACCCTTCCTCTTGTATTCCTATGTGATGTTAGACACTTCCCACTAAACCCTAGACTACTTAGCATAGTTTTAGCATAGATTAGTGTAGATTAGTCGGTAATTAGTCCTTAATCTAGTTAGTTAATCTTGTATTAAGGGATCTCTTGAAGAATCCATTCAATCTTGACAACATTGGTGGATGTTTTGGGTGTTCTTTATATACAAGTTCTCATCTTTTCATTCCCTTGTTAGTTGGTATAATCTTCTCATCCTTTTACTCTTAATCTTTGTTTATGTTATTCAAGTTTTCATCTTTATATGTAGTTTGTTGTTCATGCTTGTTCTTTATATGAATGTTTTGATTCTTATGTTGGTTTCTCTTATTCTTGTTAGTTTTAGCATAGTTATGGTAGAGTAGACTCTTGCTAGGGTTAGTAAGGTGATTTGGGTGTTTAATGGGTGATTAAGGGTTTGTTGGAGGTGTTGGTGGAAGTTTTGGGTTTCCTCTTGGTTTGATACATGGTACATGTTTGTTGAAATGCTTGAATGAGATGCATATGCTTGTTTTTCTTGCTTTTATCTTGTGGGTAATAGTTTGCTTGTGGGTTTGGTTCCCTCACTAAGTAGCGAGAGCCCGGTGAGGACGACCCTTAGGTCGGTCTAATTAACGAGAGCCCGGATGCGACCTAGCCCACGATAACATGCTAGTAACCCCGTTTGTCATGTGTGTTGCCAAGATGGGTTTTAGGTGGAACCTCTAGGTTGGTCTAAGTAGCGAGAGCCCGAACTGTACCTAGATAACCCGACTACCCCCTTCACCTTTGCTCCTCCTTGACCATTCCATCACCCCTTGATCCCGACCTAATCCTAGCTTCTTCTTATCGTCACTAGTTAGTTGTTTTGCCTTCTTTTTCCGCATTTTAGACTTAGCCTAGTCATTAGCCTACCCCCTAGATTAGCTTGTCTCGAACCTAGTCCTTGACCGTAGCACACCTTAGTCCGACACCCCGTCCCTGTGGATTCGACCCGACTTGCCCTAGCTACCCACTAGGTTAGTTGGTTTTTATTTGATCGGCGGGATCCACGACAAATCCCTCCCATCAAATTGGCGCCGTTAGCGATATTCTATCGTAGTTAATGTTATTTTCGTAGTTTTTCCGAAAAATCTTTAAAAACCCTAAAAAATTTAAAATTTTTCACAAAAATCAAAAAGATTTTATTTTGTGTGTTTTCCTTTTGTGTCGTTGTATCGTATATGTGTTTTGTTGTCCGTGTTTTGCCTCCCTTTTTCCTCTTAGGTCGCCTAATCGCCACTAACTTTGGAAAGCTCTCAAGACATCCGGTAACGCCTTTATCCCTTTTTCCTCTTTACCCCTTATGAATTTTTGAGAAGTTTTGTGATGTGGTGTGCTCGGGTGGAGCTTTGTAATGCTTGTGGTTGATTTGGTTGCTTGTTTGGAAGCTCGGGGTGGTGTTTGTGTTGGTTATGTGTTTGTTTTGTTTTGTTGCTTTTGCTTCTTTTTCTTTCGTTTTTGTCATGTCTTTGTTTTGTGTTGTGTGCTTGTGTCTAGTGCGTAAACGATTTTCGAAAACCCGGTTTAGAGGCTAGTGTGCAAGCGTTTGCTTTCCCTTTCTAGTAGTATAAATCGAGTCTTGGACTTTAGTCTAGTAGAATGACCCTAAATCAATGATTTCGTTGGTTTCTTACCTTGAGTCCACCTAGCTTACTAGGGATTTAATACGGGATTTGCATTTTGACCATTATGACCACCCACGGTGTGAAAAGGCCTTGGTTGCCGAGTCTCGTCCCTTAGGTGACCATGTTTAGGATTGTTTGATTAGTTCAAGTTCTCCACTTTTTGTGGATTTGAAGGGAAATCGCGACCCCCTACTCTCCCATTTCCCTACCTCCTACACATATCCACAAAATAAAGTTGCAAATTGTTGAAGCCTCTTTCTTAGTTGCAAAAAGAAATGCCTACGACAAAAAGGGTAAAGAAAAGAAAAGAATGAAGAAAAAAAAAATAAAAGGCACAAAAGAAAAAAAAAATAGAAAAGAAGAAAAAGAAATGGCATGGCAATACAAAGCAAAAATGCAAAAGAAAAGAGAAAATGGCAAAAGAAAATCGTCTCACAAAAAGATCCTAACCCCACAAAAATAAGCCTTTTTCCGACTTTTGACGTGAAGAGCCTACCAAAGGACCGAGTCCCTAGGAAGGATGATAGCGGCAAAAGTCGGTCTTCCCTCACTTTGCAATTATTTCCACTTTTTACTTGGACTAGTTAGGCGGTTTCGGACATGGGACGACCCTCTTGGCTCATTGCTAAAGGGGGCGGGGTCTCACTTACCTACAGTGTCGACTAACACCGAGGTTCATCCTTTTTCCATCCCGCCGATCGTCCCGTGGTACGTTCTTAGAAGGTTAGGAGGAACCTAGGTAAGTTACCAACGTTTTTATTGCTTCGTCGTCATACTATTAGGGTTTTGTCCATTTTGGTTTGTATTGCTAGCTTGGGAACGTTGTCACCTGCCTTGAGTCCTAAACCGGTGATTCTTTCACCGCTTGCTTGAGGGAAGCGGTATTTCTTTTCTTTTGGGTGCAACCTTTTGTGTGTTTGTTTGTATGTTTGTTTGTTTATGTGTTTTTGTGTCCGGTTGCATCCACAGTTTTGTCGCAAGACCCCACTTGCCTTGCGGAGTGCACTTTTCCCTCTAAGTGTACTCGCGTGAGTTGAAAGGGCGTAGGGTGCGCTAATACCCACTTGGCTAGTTTAGTAGTTAGTATGTGCTTACTCGAGGGCGAGTAAGGGTTAAGTGTGGGGGAGTTGATAAGTGTAGTTTGTAGTGCCTATTTTGTAGTGTTTTGGTCCCATTTTCCTTGTGGAATCGCTCCTTGGGAGCGATTTATGGGCTACTTATGCTTCCTCTAGTTCGTTTCAGGTTCCCGAGACCATTCATGAAGAGTTGGAGCGATTCCGACTCAATACATACACTTTTCGGAGCCAACGAAGTGAAGGAACGATCACTCGATGCCTTGGATTCGACCCCGAGACCTTGGGACCCAATCCCGAGCCTCCGAGACCCGATCCCGAGTCCCGAGAATCGATGAGAAGTCCATGTGAAGCAAGGAGGAACCAAAAAGATCATATTGGAGGCCTACAAGACTCATCCCCGACGGGTATGGCCTCAACCTGTCCGGGATGAAGTGCACAAAAGAGGAGCTGTTGTGTTTAGTCCTTCCCGACCGGGACCAGCTCATCCCGGCTGGGACCGACACCTTCCCGACCGGGACCACCTCATCCCGGCCGGGATGGGCCTGCTACAGCCCGTGAATGCTTTGTTCATCTCCTCTCCACTTGGAACCCTATATATACCCTTCCTCTTGTATTCCTATGTGATGTTAGACACTTCCCACTAAACCCTAGACTACTTAGCATAGTTTTAGCATAGATTAATGTAGATTAGTCGGTAATTAGTCCTTAATCTAGTTAGTTAATCTTGTATTAAGGGATCTTTTGAAGAATCCATTCAATCTTGACAACATTGGTGGATGTTTTGGGTGTTCTTTATATACAAGTTCTCATCTTTTCATTCCCTTGTTAGTTGGTATAATCTTCTCATCCTTTTACTCTTAATCTTTGTTTATGTTATTCAAGTTTTCATCTTTATATGTAGTTTGTTGTTCATGCTTGTTCTTTATATGAATGTTTTGATTCTTATGTTGGTTTTAGCATAGTTATGGTAGAGTAGACTCTTGCTAGGGTTAGTAAGGTGATTTGGGTGTTTAATGGGTGATTAAGGGTTTGTTGGAGGTGTTGGTGGAAGTTTTGGGTTTCCTCTTGGTTTGATGCATGGTACATGTTTGTTGAAATGCTTGAATGAGATGCATATGCTTGTTTTTCTTGCTTTTATCTTGTGGGTAATAGTTTGCTTGTGGGTTTGGTTCCCTCACTAAGTAGCGAGAGCCCGGTGAGAACGACCCCTACGTCGGTCTAAGTAGCGAGAGCCCGGATGCGACCTAGGCCACGATAACATGCTAGTAACCCCGTTTGTCATGTGTGTCGCCAAGATGGGTTTTAGGTGGAACCTCTAGGTTGGTCTAAGTAGCGAGAGCCCGGACTATACCTAGATAACCCGACTACCCCCTTCACCTTTGCTCCTCCTTGACCATTCCATCACCCCTTGATCCCGACCTAATCCTAGCTTCTTCTTATCGTCACTAGTTAGTTGTTTTGCCTTCTTTTTCCGCGTTTTAGACTTAGCCTAGTCATTAGCCTACCCCCTAGATTAGCTTGTCTCGAACCTAGTCCTTGACCGTAGCACACCTTAGTCCGACACCCCGTCCCTGTGGATTCGACCCGACTTGCCCTAGCTACCCACTAGGTTAGGTGGTTTTTATTTGATCGGCAGGATCCACGACAAATCCCTCCCATCAAATTGGCGCCGTTGCCGGGGACGGCGTAGTTTAGACTTTTGTGTGCTTAGCTTTAGACTTTGTTCTTGATTTTTGTGTTTTCTTCTCCTTGTGCATCTTCGTTCTAATTCTTGTGTGCTATTCTCCCTTCCTAGTGCCTCAAAAGCACTAGGCTACTAACGTTTGCTCAAGTGCTTCTAGTTTATCCTAGGTATCAAAGCAACGTTATGGAAATGGCACGTCCTAGCTTCCATCAATCGTCACGGGACAACTACGGGGCAAATGGTCAAGTCCCAAAAATTCACCAACCATACCAACCTCATCAACAATCTTACGAACGCCCTCCATATGGTTACCATGAAAGTTGTCAAGGATCATCACAACATCCTAACAACTACCAAACACCCAAATCACCTTACTAAGATAATGTAAGATGCTTAAACAATACAAGGGAGGAGTATTTATAAGGTTACAAGAGTGAAGGAGAATGAAAAGAAAGGTCTCGTGCTGTAGCTGACCCATCCCGTCTGGGATGAGACGGTCCCGTCCGAGACAAAGTGGTCCCGACCGAGACGACCCCAAAACAGGAGCAGCTCCGTTTGCGTACCCCTTCCCGGTCGGGAAGGCTACTATCCCGCCCGAGAAGGGTCTTGTAGGCCTCCAATATGATCTTTAAGGTCCCTCCTTGCCTCTCATGGGCTTCCCATCGATTCTCGGGGCTCGGGATCGAGTCTAAGGGGCTCGGGAATGGGTCCCAAGGTCTCGGGATCGAATCCAAGGCACCGAGTGATCGCTCCTTCTCTTCGTTGGCTCCAAAAGTGTAAGAAACGAGTCGGAATCGTTCCAATTCTCCATGAACGGTCTTGGGAACCTAAAACGAACTAGAAGAAGCATAAGTAGCCCAGAAACCGCTCCCAAGGAGCGATTCCACAAGAGAAACCGGGACCAAACACAACAAATTAGGCACTACAAACTACACTTATCAACTCCCCCACACTTAACCCTTACTCGCCCTCGAGTAAGCACAAACTAACTAAAGACTAAAAGAAACTAGACTACTAACCGAGCGGGTATTAGCGCACCCTACGCCCTTTCAACTCACGCGAGTACACTTAGAGGAAAAGTGCACTCCGCAATGCAAGTGAGGTCTTGCGACAAAACTGTGGATGCAACCGGACACGAAAACACACAAACAAACAAACATACAAACAAACAAGCAATCGGTTGCACCTAAGAAGAAACAAATACCGCTTCCATCTAAAAAGCGGTGAAAGAAGCACCGGTTTAGGACTCAAGACAAGTGACCACGTTCCCAAGCTAATAACACAAATCGATATGGACAAAACTCTAATAGTATGACAACAAAGCAATAAAAACGTTGGTAGCTTACCTAGATTCCTCCTAACCTTCTAAGAACGTACTATGGGACGATCGGCGGAATGGAAAAAGGATGAACCACGGTTTTAGTTGACACTGTAGGTAAGTGAGACCCCGTCCCCTTTAGCGATAAGCCAAGAGGGTCGTCCCATGTTCAAGAACCGCCTAACTAGTCCAAGTAAAAAAAGTGGATAAGGTTTGCAAAATGAGGGAAGACCGATCATTACCGCTATCATCCTTCCTAGGGACTCGGTCCTTTGGTAGGCTCTTCACGGTAATAGTCGGAAAAAGGCTTATTTTGAGAGGGTGAGAATCTTTTTGGGGGACGGTTTTTCTTTTGACATTTTTCCTTCTTTTGCATTTTTGCTTTTTGTGTTGCTATGCCATTTCATTTTCATCTTTTGTATTTTCTTTTTGGCTTTTTGTGCCTTTTCTTTTTCTTCAATCTTTTCTTTCTTTCATTTTCTTTTCTTTGCCCTTCTGACTAGATTTGAGTTGTAGGCATTTCTTTTGCAACTAAGAAAGAGATTTCAACAATTTGCAACTTTATTTTGTGGATATGTGTAGGAGGTAGGAGAATGGGTGAGTCGGGACGACGCCTTCCCTTCAAACCCACAAAAAGGGGAGAAACTTGGACTGATCAAACAATTCCGAACACGGTCACCTAAGGGACGGGACTCAGCAGCCAAGGCCTTTTCACACCGCGGGTGGTCATAATAGTCAAAATGCAAATCTCGTAGTAAATACCTAGTAGACTAGGTGGACTCAAGGTAAAGGACCAACGAAACTATTGATTTAGGGTCATTCTACTAGACTAAAGTCAAAGACTCGATTCATACTACTAGAAGGGAAAAGTAAGCACTTGCACACTAGCCTCAAAACCGGGTTTTCCAAAATCTTTTTACACACTAGACACATCTACACACCACAAAACAAAGAGACGACAAAAACGAAAGAAAAAGAGACAAAATGCAACATGACAAAACAAAACAAAACAAACACACAAAGAGAACAAACACCACCCCGAATTTCCAAAAAAGTCACCAAATCAACCACAAACTCTACAAAGCTCCACCCGAGCACACAACATCACAAATCTCCTCCAAACTCCACAAGAGACAACGAAGAAAAAGGGATAAAAGATGTTACCGGATGTCTTGAAAGCCCTCCAAAGTTGACGGTGAATAGGCGACCTACAAGGAAAAAGGGGGGCAACACGCACAACACAACAAAAGTACGACACAACGACACAGGAGGAAAACACACAAAAGAAAATTTCAAATTTTTATGGTTTTGAAAGATTTTACGAAAAAACTACGAAAATAAAACTAAACTATACTAGAATATCGCTCCCCCACACTTAAACCGAGCAATGTCCTCATGCTCGATCGTAGTGTATGGAGACTCTAAAGGAAAGAAAAGAAACTATAAAAAAAGCTAAAAATCAAAAATAAAGCGGAGAAAAGGGTAGAATGTGTCCGTCCGGGGTGTAGTCAAGTCACCATGGGCCGAGACGAGAAAAGATATGGATGGGGGAAGAAATAAAAAGAAGGAAATAAAAGGAAATGGGAGGGGAGAACTAGGTGTAATCAAGTCACCTAGCCCGGATTCCGCCCGAATCCGACTAAATTCTAGAAAAAGGGTGAAAATCTTGTAAATTTGGATTTTTCAAATGACTCTCGATGTAGTCACGTCATCGAGAGTCAGGAGCAACAATTACCAAGGCCCCGAGGGCAACCATGACACAAAAGTGTAAAAGGGGAGGGGAACATGCAAAGGGAGACAAGCAATAAAAGACGGAAAAAAAATTAGAGTCGCCATACCGATAGGTTAGCAACTCACGAACTCCATCGTCTCAATGATCAATATAGGCACTTTTGTTTGTCTTCGTCAATGCTATTCCTCTTCATTCTCGATAAGGTTCCATGGTTGAGGTACAAAGGTATAAGGAGGTGGGGTTTGATGGTGAAAATCGATGTAAAGTGAAGAGAAAATGAGGTAAATGTGTATATATGAAGTGTAGAGGTCATATGATAGGTGTAAGGGTAGGTAGGGAGGTTGGGAGGGGGTATAAAATGGTTGGGTGGGCTCGAATGACAAAGAAGAGGCCAAAAGAAGGAGCAGGGCATCATCCCGGTCGGGATGGATGGTCTCGGTCGGGATGACACACCCGTCCCGGTCGGGAAGCACCCGTCCCGGTCGGGAAGACACTCCAGAAAGTTTGATTTTTGGTACCCTCATCCCGATCGGGATGGTTCCTTCCCGGTCGGGACGGCTCAACCTTCCCGGTCGGGATGCTCTCTTCTCGGTCGGGAAGAGTCCTCAAACCCTCTATAACCCCAAAAGCTTGTCCAAAGCTTCAAAAACCGACTCCCATGCTCACAATCCAAGCTCTATCAATAATCACTCCTCTCTAAGATTCATCTTCACATCACACCTACAAGTAAGCTCAAACACATTCATCAAAATCCCTCCCTCACATCGCTCATCAAAATACCAAATCACAAGAATTTCACAAAACCTAAAAGAATTACAAGAGAGAGATATATACAATAAGACGGTTCTTTTGGAACTCCGTCAAACCAAAGGTGGTGCATTCTTCAATAATTTTTTAACAACACTTGGCCACTTCCATCTCCATCAAGGGCTCTAAGTAACAAATCGAAGGCTCTCGCAAAGTCTTCAATCAAGCTTGTGGTATAACCATCCACACTCCAAGGGTCTTCATGATCTAACCTCGACGTTTCCGGGGCATCCCGATCTACTAAGTTCAATGGCTTGAACTTGTATTTGCGATCTTTCGGGATATACCAAAACGTCCATCTATCTTCATGTAGCCCCAAGGGAGGCTCATCTTTCTTCTTGCTTTGCAACTTGTCCTCAATCTCGTGATATGGGCATTCATCCGCCCCAAGCTCGGAATCATCATCCTCAATTCCATAGAAGTTGTTCTTCAAGCTTTTACCCGACTCATCCCCTAGATCGATGTCTTTCATGGCGGTGATCATTTTACAAGACTCATCATTAGTAGGCGAGGTGTTGCCTTGGAGGTCAAACACTAGCTTCTCGTCGCCTAGCTCAAATGTGATCCTACCGTTCTTTACATCAATCATAGCACCGGTGGTATGTAGAAATGGGCGCCCAAGGATAATGGGAGTGATAGCATCTTCCGGCATGTCAAGTACAAGGAAGTCGACCAGAATGAAGAACTTCCCGATTCTTATTGGCACATCTTCCAACATCCCCAAAGGTCGGTTGAGGGAACTATCGGCCATTTGGAGTGTAATGGAAGTACACTTGAGCTCCTTCATCCCAAGTCGCTCACAAATGGAATAGGGAATGATGCTTACACTCGCACCCAAATCACATAGTGCTCTCTCAATCTTGAAGTTGCCTATGGTGCACGGGATCGAGAAACTACCCGGATCCTTCAACTTGGGAAGCGTAGAACCTTGAATAAGCTCTCTCACCACTCTTGTGAACGCTATGGTCTCTTCCTTGTCGACGAATCTCTTCCTAGCCAAGATTTCTTTCATGAATCTTCCATATGCCGGGATTTGGGTAAGTAGGTCGGTAAAAGGGACACTTACATCCAATTTCTTCACAATATCTAGGAACTTGTCATATTGAACATCCACCTTAGTCTTCAATTGCCTTGCTGGGAAAGGCAACTTGATATGTACCTTGTCTTGCTCATTAAGGTTGGATTTTTCGAATGACATTTTCCCTTTTCCTTTGTCTTTTCCTTGAAGCGGGGGAAGCTTGTCTTCATGGGGTTTCTCAATCTCCCACAGAACTTGTTCCTCCATTGGATTTCCCAAGCTTGAATTATCTTGAAGTGGAGATACAACCTCTTTCATTGGTTCTTGCTCATTAGGGAGTAAGGGGGAGTTATAAGATGAACCACTCCTCAAGGTAATAACATTCACATGCTCAAATTTCGCCATTTCACCTTGAGGAGGTAGTTGCCCCTTTTGCCTTGAAGAGCTACCCAAAGCAAGTTGAGCTATTTGGGTTTCGAGCATCTTCATATGAGCATCTCTTGCCAAGTTATCCCTTTGAAGTTGAGCAATAATTTCTTGTTGGGTTCTTTGTGTCTCCAATTGACTTCTTTGCATTTCTAACATTGATTTTTGCATATCGAAATCCCGAGGGGGAGATTGTTGGTTATGAGGAGTGTTGGTGATGGCTAAAGGAATGACATAATCATGAATATGAGATCGACTCCTTTGCTTGCTTTCATGTTGAGTACCTTGAGATCCTTGATGTTGTTGATGGTTCCCTTGGAACCCATGAGAGTTACCTTGATTAAGGCCTTGATTGTTACCTTGGTTGTAGTTATGGTGTCCTTGGGAGTGTTGGTTCCCTTGGACACCAACTTGATTGAAGTTCCCTTGTTGGAACCCTTGATTGTTGTTGAAGGTACCTTGGTTATGTTGCTTGAAATTGTTGAATGGCCTTGGGTTGCCTATATAACCTTGGTAGCTTTGATTGTTGTCCCTTAAGGGAGGTGGCACATATGGACGGTGTTGTAGAGATTGTTGTTGGGGAACTTGTTGGGAAGCTTGAAACATATGTGGATAGGGGGCACCTTGCTTGAACGCTTGAAAGGCGTTCACTTGCTCAATACTACCACGACAATGTAAAGGCTCATGTCCCACTATCCCACAAGTATCGCATATCCCGTAATAAGATGTAGGAGATACAACTCCCAAAGCATTAACTTGTTGAATGGAATGTTGGTGGGAGGCACTTGCACTTTGACCTTGATCAAAATGGCTTTGGAGCTTCTTGTCAATAGATTCCATGTGGGTTTTTAGTTGAGCTCCAAGATCAATGCTTAGTTGTGTAATGGCATCGATCTCGTGCCTTCCTCCTCGATTCGTCTTCCTAGGCCTTGAGTATTGGGAGTTGTGTACCGCCATCTCCTCTATTCTTGACCAAGTTTGGTCATCATCCACCTCGGTAAACCTTCCATTCGATCCCATGTTGAGAATGGCCCTTGAGTCTTCATATAACCTGTTCCAAAACTGTTGAACAAGGAACCACTGTGATAGACCATGGTGAGGACAAGAGCGGATCAAGGCTTTGAATCTTTCCCACGATTCGTAGAGGCTTTCTTCATCACGTTGTTGGAATACCGTGATAGAGGCTCTCAATAGATTTGTATTCTCTGGGGGATAGAATTGTTGGTAGAAAGCTAAGGCTAGCTTCTTCCAAGTATCAATACCAAGAGTCGCCTTGTCTAACCCTTTGAACCATTGCTTTGCTTTACCGATCAAAGAGAAAGGAAATAATACCCACCGAATTTGGTCTTGGGTTATTCCCGTTTGTGAGATAGCATCGCAATAATCCGAAAAGGTTTCCATGTGTTGACGAGGATCTTCGGTGGGTAACCCACCAAATTGACTTCTTTCGACCAATTGGATTAATTGCGTTTTCGCCACAAAGTTGCCGATATAAGCCTCCGGTAAAGCGGTTAGACCGGGCAAAATGTCTTCCGTAAAGGTTGAATGAGAAGAGAACTTAGGCATTATTGGATATGCGGGAGAGGACGGTGTAGATGGTGTTGATGTAAAAGTAGAGGGAGAACTAGGTTGAGAAGTACCAAAAGGATTAATGAAATTCCCTTCGGCCGTCTCTCGAGGTGTTTCGTCTAAGTCGGATCCTTGAGCTTGTTCTTGATTGGTATTGCTAGCACTTGGTTGAGAGATTCTAACCCGGTCAATCATCCGTTGGCGAAAGGCTCTAAAGAGTCTCTCCGGCTCTGGATTGAAGAGAAAGAAGTCGTCTCTCCTCCTAGGCATGCACTACACACTTGGAACAAACGTGAGAACACCTAGTGCTTTATGGGCACTAGGCAAAGACAATAAACGAACACAACCCAAGACAAAGAGAGAAGAAAGCTAAATGAACTAAGAAAAAGCCTACAAAATATGCACAAGGGATAGAAAAAGAACACAAGAGGGGTAACTAAGTCAAGTTATAAAGCAAACTAAGTCTAAACATGCGCCGTCCCCGGCAACGACGCCAAATTGATGGTAGGGATTGCCGTGGGTCCCCACCGATCAAGTAGAGTCCAACTATACCTAACGGTAGCTAGGGTAAGTCTGGTCGTGTCCACGGAGACGGTTATAGGTGTCTAGACTAGGTCTACCTAGAAACAAGGCTAAGTCACACAAACAAACACAAAGAAGACAATAATTGACAAACTATGATGGTTGAAGGTGATGAAAGTGGACTAACAATGTACTAAGTATGACATGAACTAATGAAACAACTAAAGATTAACTAAGCAAATAAACTAGAGAAGATGATCGACGAAAGGGCTAGATAAATCAAATATGGGAAGGAGTAGGGTTAGGTCGGGTTCATAAGTGTAGTAGGATGGTTGGGTAATCAAGGGTGTAGGTGTCACTTAGTTACTAAGGTCGGTTTGCGCTCTCACGCCAAAGCCAAAGTCCGCACTCTCGTGTCAAAGACTAGACCCGAACACTCATGCTAGATGCTACTCAAAACACAAGGATTCAATCACAAATTAGTCAAACAATGAGAAGAGTAGTACAAGTATGAGAAACATTGGCCACTACTACCCACACAAGCAATACAACAAACACATAGTGTGCCCAATATGTGACTAGCAACAAAGGAATCATCTTTACCCACAATCAACCCTAATCACCCATAATCCACACTTAATCCACCTACTAACCCCACAAAAAGTCTACTCACTCATAATGAAACTATCAATAACAATGATAAGAGAAATCAACATAAACAACCAAACATTCATCATGAACAACCAAGAACAATAAACAATATGTAAAGATTAACAAAGATTAAGAGAAAAGAGATTATACCAACTAATAAGGAGATAAAAAGGTGAGAACTTGCATTAATAAGAAACCCAAATAATCTCCAAGGTTGTCAATCTTGGATGAGTTTTCAAGAATCTCTTCAATACAAGACTAATAAAACTAGATTAATCTAAGGTTTACAAAAGTTTGAAGAGAGATTAGTCTAATGAGAGGAGGCACTCTATCTAGGGTTTAGTCTAATGTAGAGAGGTCTAAGACAGTCTAAGATAATGTAAGATGCTTAAACAATACAAGGGAGGAGTATTTATAAGGTTACAAGAGTGAAGGAGAATGAAAAGAAAGGTCTCGTGCTGTAGCTGACCCATCCCGTCCGGGACGAAGTGGTCCCGACCGAGACGACCCCAAAACAGGAGCAGCTCCATTTGCGCACCTCTTCCCGGTCGGGAAGGCTACTATCCTGCCCGGGAAGGGTCTTGTAGGCCTCCAATATGATCTTTAAGGTCCCTCCTTGCCTCTCATGGGCTTCACATCGATTCTCGGGGCTCGGGATCGAGTCTAAGGGGCTTGGGAATGGGTCCCAAGGTCTCGGGATCAAATCCAAGGCACCGAGTGATCGCTCCTTCTCTTCGTTGGCTCCAAAAGTGTATGAAACGAGTCGGAATCGTTCCAATTCTCCATGAACGGTCTTGGGAACCTAAAACGAACTAGAAGAAGCATAAGTAGCCCAGAAACCGCTCCCAAGGAGCGATTCAACAAGAGAAACCGGGACCAAACACAACAAATTAGGCACTACAAACTACACTTATCAGTTGTGCTGTTATTATGTTGCCTCGTTTTTCTTCTTCTTGAATCGTCATTCATTTCTGACCTCCGTTCGCTTTTCGTTGTGTTCTTCCGTCTGGATGTTTTGCTGCTTGTTTACTGCTGCTGTTCTCGTAGTATTCCTGGTGGTTGCCTGCTGCAACGATGGTTGATTTCCCCGAATTCTTGTTCTGTTTGACGTTTCGTTTGTTCGTCATGTCATGTATCTTTATGCTGCTGCTCTTCGTTTTCCTTACCCCTGCTCTTTTCGATTCTTGTGGTTCATTGTCATACGTTCCGGTTACCCCTATTTTCTTTTCATATCTCATTTTGTAGACGAACCCTTCATCCTTCATCTGTTATCCATGTTTCCGGGTCACCTCTATTCTCTTTCAACTTTCCTTATTCCGATTTCTTTGTTTCTGTTTCTTTTTGTCTCGAATTTCGTAGTGGAGCATACTTGGAAGGCTAGAAACTCACGACACGAAGCTTGAGGCGTGCTATTGAAGATTTGGAGGTTGGACTATGCAAGTAGACAAGTTCGGGATCAATTCGACTATAGTCTTAAGGTAACTTTAGGACATTACTCGATTTTATATCGTATGTTTGAGTAGTAGTATGTAGTAAATATTTTAACTTCGGTTTTCTAATTGTAGCTATTTATTATTGCTAATTATATAAATTTTAAATCGTATTTATATATATTTTACAATTTTCGATATCGTTTTATATTAGTAATTTTATTATTTATAATCGTTATAATATTTTGTTGATTATCGTGACACTAGTAACTAAATAATATCGATTTCATATTTTCGTCATATTTTATTAATTTTTAACTTTAACTCAAAATCGTATTTTTATATTATAATCGAGATTTGTATACTTGTTCAATAAACTAATTTCGTTTTACGAATTACATTAATAAATAAGAAAATAGTCGATTTTGTTTTAAATACGTCTTTAGTCGAGACTATTTTCCCTAATAATTTCTCATTTATCTACGATTGATTATTTTTGGTAAAATCAGTATTATTTATTGATAAAATCTATTTGCTAAAAATAATTTTAAAGCTTTATAAAATCTCGTTTAATTTATAAAAATCGTTGACTCAATTAATTTTTGACATCGTTTTTCTTAAAACATCTATTTTCTAAGATTTATTGTTTTAACTCGATTTCCTAATTGTTTATAAAATACTATATATTGACTGATTATATTTCATTTATATTTTGAGTAACAAATTCAGAAGTATAATAAAGTTACGATAACAACGATAATAATAAAATGTTAATTTTGTTAAAAATGTTATTTTCATACATTTCACTGGTTTTAATAACTTACGTACTTTCTATTTTAAGTAAGTTTCTAAAATTAGTAAATTTCTATAAATAGAAAGTTTCCTTTTAACATAAAATGTTTATGTCTTTTACCTTCGTATTATTCATCACGAACATTCTATTTTGAATATCGATAATGACTTGGTTTTGGAGTTATGGAATGAGGACAAATGTACGGGTAGAGTAATACAGTCTAGGGTATACGTTTTGCCATCAACTATAAAGCTAGTGTGTCTATGTTGAGACGCATTAGTCGTTGAACTGAGCGTGGTTTGTGTTCAGGAGTGTGTATATTTTGACCTTAAACTTAGATATCGCATCGTGTAAGTCGCCATCGGGTTGAACTGGATTACGATTGGTGTCCAGGAGGGGTGTACATTACTTAAGCCAGGACCTCGCTGCACGCAGTCCTGTTATAGTTGAGTTGCCTAGTTGGAGACCGAAGTCTAATTTGTTTTGGCTAAGTTCTCGAAGCTAATTTAGTATGATCCTAGTGAAAGTCTATTCCGTAGCACTGATTGATTTCCATAACGTCATTTTGAATATTAATATTATCGATTGGTTCTGACTTGCAGGTTGGCAGTCGCTTTAAGTTTATCTGAAAACTTATTTTTATTATATCGTTTTTAATGTTTTCTGATTTAAGTATTTTGATATAATAATACTATTATTTTTCCATATGATATAATATGGCTGGGAGAACGTCCGAGTTACTCCCCACTGACGTGGCTGTTATGTTTATAACATGACAGGTATTTGCTGCTGGGTTTTGGGTGTGAGCTAGCGAGTAGCGTGGATCCTACTCTTTCTTTATTCATGTAATTTATGGATTTGTATAACCCGTTTGGAGAATTTCCTTTTTAGCCCTTTTGTAAAAAGAGGTCTTTGTATTGACTTACCATTTCTTTTAATAAGATATAGTTTGTCAGTGTGTTTTAATCCCAACTCTACAGTGTTTCCGCCACTGTATTGCGTTAGAATTTCTAGGGGATTAAAACGTTACTCGCACCTTCTTGTCCCGACATCTTCCGTAGCTTTGAACGAAACCGCTCTGATACCACGTGTCACGAGATGACTCTTTCTTGCCCTTAGAAAGACTCGTGTGCCACTTAACTCGTAGTCCCGTCACAAGTTAAGTCAGGAAAACCCGATAACCACGCCTTAGTCGGATTAACAAGATCGAGATTAATTAAAGAACGAAGAGACTAAGTTATAAGGGAAAGATTGCTTTATTAAGAAAGCTTTACAAGGAGAGTTTTTACAATGCTTGAGAGTGTTTGTGTGCTTATGTGGATGGATGGCAAATGAGCCATGCACCCCCTATTTATAGGGCTCCTTGAAACCCTCTGGAACCCTAAGGCTCCTAGAATCCTCGAGAGCCTTCTAGACCATTCTATACAAGACTCCTTATTTACATGGTGACTAGAATATCCTAGTATGTACAAGAGATATCTACAAGGACCTAGACTCCTCTAGGGAACTCTGGAACCTTCTGGAGACCTCCGGAGAAATCTAGTCCAAGTGATTCTGTATCCCGACTTGGTTGAGAGAAAATTTTTGGAATGACGCGGAACGTAACAAATTGCTTCCTTTTCTATTTAATTACTTGCTGTAATTTTGTCCGCTTGTCATCTCAAGCTCCCAGCAATTCAATCCAAATAATTGAGGAAGGTACGGAGAAAGAGAGCTTCGACTTTCCGGTTGATGGAGTTCTTTCAATTTCACATATTGTTGAAAACGAAAAGGTAACCTTCTCATTAAACTCCCATTCTTTCCACCTGACAATTCTTTCTAACAGTTCACCGCTTAACAATGTTCTATATTTTATGACTAGGCTGGGTCGTTCTACACTGTGGCGACGATTATGGACATAGACTCATCAGCAAGATGGTACTACTATAGTTGTAAGTCTTGCAGGTCGAAGACAATCAAAAACGACAGGGGTAGGTGGGTATACAAGAAATACCGGCTGCAAAGGAAGCAAAAATGGGTTTATGAGCTGCAATACGAAGTTCGTCTCTTATGAATGTTGTGTATTAATATGATGTCTGTAATTTCCCCCCTCCCCTTCCCAAGGGTTGTTAACTTTTAATCATTTCTTATATCTTTGGCAGATTTCAGGTAAAGTTTGTTGTCAAAGATTTCTCTGGCATAGAGTTTCATTTCGTCGTCTTCGATCATCAGGTAGAGCAGTTCCTTGACCACACTGCTACTAAACTTATTGCAAAGATGGAGAAGGTATTTTGGTCCATCTCAACAACACTCTACCTGATGTTTATCCTTTGCTTTGCGACCATGGTCTAATAATATTCTACTTCCGCTACCACCACATAAGAGAAGCTCACTATATGCCCGACAAACTCGCGACTTTCATTGACCAACGATACATGTTCAAGTTCAAGATAGACGACAACTTCAATGTGAAGCAATTTTCCAAGTCTTACACTGTATCGTGGATATCTGATGACGTAGACAAAATCCACAAGTGGCACATGACATACGAAGAAGCTCTTATGGTAGATATATGTATCTACTCAACACTTTGACAATTTGTTGTAGTAATGTGCTTTCGATAGAGTTAATTTTTTTATACAAAATTACGGTTCTAGATTGAGATGGACAACTACACTCTAACGACAAAGAACCTCCCCCATTCGTCAATCAGTTTGGACATTCAAACCCAAGAGGATGCAGTCCCAGTTGCGTCAGCAATTGGCTCTAAAGACGTTGGTGCAGTATCTACTGAACCCCATAACCAGGTAGACTTTGATTCTGTACGTCTACCTCTACGTCTACTACTAACTACTTATTCATTACAAAATCTCTTAGCTTATGGACATTTTCTTATTATTATCCTATTACACGAACAATCAAATCATTGACTGCGAGACGACATCTATGTTAAAGTTACACCTCTTAAGAGAAATGGAGCCGCAATAGAAGTGCAGTCCCGTGATCCAGACGTTCTTGCCGAGGACACTGCATCTGCTACAAAGTAGATGCTGGCCATGAAGAAGGAAAAACTTGCTTGAGCAAATTTCTTTCTCAATTGTCATTTGAAGAATTGAAATACTTTTTGCCCTCTTTATCATTTTGGGTTGGATTTTCATGGATTTCATAGACGTTTTATTGTTACCTGAACATCTTTTCTTTTCCTGTATTCGTCTAAGACGGTGTGCTTATCGATTGACAGTTAGTTTAAATTGGCATCCTATTGTAGCGCTGTATTTTTAACGACACTATATTTTGCTATTCAGTGAGTGAGCGATTGTGAATCTTATGTGCGCCGCCAATTACTTGCCTCTATGTTTTTACATGTTCGACTTCTTGGAGGTTTTTCTTCGCAAGTTGTTCCCAATGACGATCCACCAGATTCATAGCTAACATTGCTTCAGAGTATTGGATGAAGTTTCGCCTTTTACCTCTACGCCTTATTACATACTTTTCATATGTTTGAAGTACGTGAGCACGTTATTTACTCACGGTTTATTTAATGTTGCATGCTATAGGTCAAACTTTTTCGAGAGTAATTATCTTAAAGAACATGGTTTGAAGTGCTATCATCGATCAACAAACAAGAACGTCTCACTACAACCGCTGAAGCCTACAATGTCTTCCACTTTACAAACTACAATATGTCATTTTCGTTTTGTTAGTTTCGTCACTCCATTACACTCATGTATTGGCTACACGTTGACTTTGAATACGATTTCCCTTTTTAATATCATCTTCTATTATAAGATAGATAAGTGATCTGATTTTACATCATCTTCGATTGCTTACCCACATGATAAGTACTATTTCGTTTCCCTGATCATCAAACGCAACATTCTCCCATGCGGTTAACTTTGTGAATTATTAAAACGTCATTAGATAATAACCCCGTAATCGGTTGCATACAAATTCTGTACGTAATTTGTCGAATATGCTTTCACCTTACTCTTTAATGTGTTAAGTTACTTATCAGTGCATATTTCGTTGTTATACCTTCCAATTGCACTTCGCTGCAAACCTCCAATTGTATAGGTTTACTTGATAGTTGTTAAGATATTTGGTACATTCTCGATATGTAAATGAGAAGAATGTTTGACACATCAACTGCAGGGACGTACTGAAATTTTGTTAGGAGAAATTTTGTTTGTTATCATGATAATGCATATGACCATATCAATTTAACATGTTCGTTATTAGCTTCAATCTGGCACCATGTTCGTAATTCCAGCTCTTACGTTTTTCACATTTATGCTTCCTAAAACTATCACATTCACCTTACCCACTACATTCGTGCGAAATTCCATCGATATCCTACGATGACAAATTCTATATCCGTAGTTCACGTGTTGCATTATTTTGAGAATGAAAAAATACGAACACCAACGAAAAAGTCAATAGTCGATCTGGACCTTAATTTGTATAATTTTTTCGTTGCATAATTGACATAAATCTACTACTAACTTTTATGAATTTATCGGTTTGAATATTTTGCGACGAATGATGCTGTCCCAAAATAATACAAAAGTGAGTATGAAGAAGGAACAATAGTGACTACACAGTCCCCCAACTCTATCTTCATTTACATTGATAGATTTTCATTACTTAACCTTCTTTTGTAGTGAAGGCATGACTCTTCGACTTCAGTAGCTCATTGTCATTGTTTTAAATGTGTCTATACCCACTCATCACATTTGTACTTTGACATTGTTCAATTGAGAATAATACTCTAAATTCCTTCAGGTAACACAATGGACCGTCTTCCGTGTCAATTTACAAAGATGAATAAATCTGCCCCTTTGAAGAGAAAGTCGGGTGGACATGGTGTACCCGTTGTCCCGGAGGTTAACATGTGCCAAAATTCAGGCAATAAAGAGAACACATCCAGTAAAAAAATGCTTCATGGCAAGTATATTTTTTCATTGATTTCCTTTATACACTTCCTTGAAATTTAGTCTGCTTCCTATGTACCGCGCTACATACTCCTACTAACAACAACTGACACTATGATGTATACTCATCAGTTCGAAGGTCATCCTTGGAAGATGTTACGAACATAGGAAACAGTGATGCGACAACTTTGGACTCAGGAGCATCACCTGTAACACCCCTAATTTTTATAAATTAAATTTGTATTCATATTTTTATTTTGTTTGCGATTTAACTCGTAATCCATTTTAATTCTTCTCAGATTAATTTTTAATTCATCTTGAATTCTTAAAATCTTTATTTTGGCTCGAATTTCTATTTCCAACTCGAAACTCGTTAAAACGTTTTATTATTTCTTCGAGAAATTATTTTATTAAACTTTCATTGAAAAATTATCATTTTGCTTTCGATAAATCAATTTAATTCATTTTCGTTGAAAACTATTTATTCGTCGAGAAACTCAATTTCCTTACAAACAATTATTTAAACTCGAGATTGACCCATTTGATTTCTCTAGTCAACTAATTATTTTTATCAATTTCGAACCTGACCCAAATATTTAATGTTACGACAAAATAATATTTTAGCCCATCTCGAAGTTTGGGTCTAATTCTTTTCTCATGCGATTTTAACCCAATTTATTTGTATGCCAATTATTTATTTTTATTAATGATTTCGATCACACCGTGAATTATTTCCTTACCCAAATCGAGTCCAATGTTAACGTCATTTGGAGCTAGTCAATTATTTGTTGACTTTAGTTCACTCTTTATATTAATTTTATTAATCACATGTTATTATCTTTTAGGAACACTAATCCTCTTATCCTCCTAGTGGCTATCAAAATCATTTGGCGAGAGACTCCTAGTTTTCCTCGATTTCAATCGTGTTATACAACTAAAACACTACTCTTATTATTTAATAACATTCTTAATTTTCCTACTTCTACTCCTCTTTAATCACGTCTTGTAAACCATCCAAACACAAACTCTCTTTTATTAGTCTTCCTCCATTGATGCGTTGCTGCTGTTTCTCACACAAATCAGCCCGTGCTTACCTTATTTCGTTCATCAATCCGATTCTTAAATCCGTCCTTTTTCATTCCAATCTCAAGGGTAATTTATTTACTTCTTATTCTCGCCTCGTTTCCACTTTTTATTAACTTATATGGTTCTCATACTATATGTTTTAATTTTTCGTAGGCTATCATGCTAGATCCGATGAAGACGGTTATTTTATTAACTCGGATCTCGATGAAGGTAACACATGATGGCATGACTCGGTATTGCATGATATATATGTTGTAGTTGCTTGTAGTATCATTTTAAATCAAATTTTATAAATATGTTTACTATATTATTATAGTAATATGTTTCGAAGCTTCTAAAATTATTATAGGGCCGAGACTAAAACGTATGAATAAGAATTAATTTCTTAATTTTTCGTGATTTTTAATATGAATTATCAAATTGAAAGTTTTATTGATTTTAGTAAAGTTACAGCATGTTTTCGAATCTGTTACTCCCTCCATTCAACTCCACTTGTCACTATTCATTTTGGCACATTTGCCGAGGCGCGTTTTACATTAACGATATCTTTCATTTTACATTAGCAAAAATTATAAAAATTTGATATTCATAATGTAGTCATAAAGACGAATCAAACAAAATCCCACATGACTATATTCTCACTTATAGATTGTCGAGAATATCGAAGATTCTCTCAAGTGTGAATAGTGTCAAAAAAAAAAATGTGAAGAGTGGAGTTGAATGGAGGGAGTACTACTTTTGTACGATTTTTACTCCTGTTTAGAGATCTTATTTTCAAAAAGTTTGAAAAGAGACTAATATTTATTTTACGTCTATTATACGTCTGTTAAATTTCGTAAATTAATTCAAAGTAGTTTCGTCACAACAAATCGTTTATGAAACTGTGACAGATTAGTTTGCGAATCTGCCAGTTGTTGTAAAACCTAATTTAAAACCTATGATAAACTTTGAATTTAATTTTGATAATTTACTTACATTAACTTTAAAGAGTCTAGTTAATGTTTATAATTGGATTTGTTTTAAAATAAAATTTTAAACGTATTTTATTAAAGAAATACTATCGGGTGTCGGATTCTGACAGTTTATCAAACTACGAATAAACAGCCCTGTTAAGTTAGGAATTTAGATTTTCTCCAGAAACAAAAGTTGTAGTTAAGCTTTTAAAGTTTTCAACCTCACTGATTTTATATCGTTTTGATTTTTAATGATTTATTTATGAATTTTATAGTAAGACAGTGCAAATCTGAAAAATCTGTAAATTTGTAATTTATTACTTTTAATTACTTAAACTCCAACCTTTTGAGAAATAATTATGATTTTTAATTTCTTTGACTTTTAATCATTAATTATACATTTATCTAATAAATATAATGTTTATGTCTCAAGGCCTAATATTAAATATTTCATATAACTCATATGTTAAACGATTTCTAATTATAATAATACCTATTTTGGAAAGTTACTATTTGAAGAAAGTTTCTATATTTGGAAAGTTACTATTTTGGGAATATTTAAGATATCTTCGGATAAAATACTTGTAATGGTTTGAATGTGGAATAATGTTGGAAATGAGAAGTTACAGTATATAAGTCTAGGATATGTTGGTTGTTACCATCAGCTATATGGTCAGTGTATTTGCGTCAGGGATACATTGATTGTCGAACTGGGTATCGTTTATGCTCAGGAGTCATGCGCATGTACTTAGGCTAGGACCTCGTTGAACGCAGTCCTATTATAGTTTGAGTTGTCTGGTGAGAGGGCTTAGAAGTCGCTTCGTGGGCACTGAGTTCCTTAACCAGTGAGGCTTAGGGGTCGTTTCGTGGGCACTAAGTTACACTTCGGTGTTGTTTTGACATATCTCTAGTAGTAAAAGCTGTACTGATCATCGGTTTTATATTCCATTATTCGTTTTGATGCCGTCAGGCTGCTGAATTGTTTTTCTGGTTTTGAATCTATTTTGATATATATAATGTTTTGAGTTTAACCTATATTCTTATATTATGCTTCTATTGCCCATATATTATGTAATATGGCTGGGAGAACTGCCTGAGTTACTCCCCACTGAATTGTGGCTGTTATGTTTATAACATGACAAGTATTCTTTGTTCCGGGGTTTGGTGTGCGCTAGCGAGTGACATGGATCCTACTCTGCTTTAATTATGTTTGTTTATGGATTGTTAAACCCATTTGAAGGATCTTTATTTTTAGTCCTTTTGTAAAAAGTGGCCTTTGTATTGACTGACCGTTCTTTTTGTGATATATATAGAACATCAGTGTGCATTAATCCCAAATCTACAGTGTTTCCGCCACTGTATTGCATTAGAATTTATAGGGGATTACATCACCCGATAATATTCAGTTTGATGAATGCAGTCCTTCAAACGAGAATGTACAACCGTTATGGTCCCAAGCAACCTCAGGTTCGTACACGTACTAAATTTCTTTTCTTCCGGGAAATGATTATCATTGGTGACAATTTTAGGTAACCATCCAATTTCCTCTGTTTACGTAGTCGTTAGTTCAGCACATCAAAATAGGAAATATGGAAAGTCTAATATGGAAATAGCAAGTGAAGATTTTTCAACGATTGCACAGACCTTGATGGTTACTTTACATGTATATTCCATCACATACCGTTTATATAATTTGTCGTTTCTACTGACTATATTCAGGGACTTTGATGTAGCTCTTACTAATGTGGAGAAGACAACTTTGAGAATAGCCAACTTCTTCTTAAAGAACGAGGTAAACCGCTCTCAATTGCATGAATCTTATGCTTTCCGCTTTGTATCTTCTACCTACTCGAATTATTGTAATTGCTAGGTCATAGGCAATGACATAAACCCAAAGGTTGTAAGAGTATCTGGCAACGTGCAAAATGATAAAGGTTTTAATCATCTTATTACTATCTCGAGTTCGCAATATTGCAGTTGATGTTCAATGAAATTCATTTCAATTGTAATGTCAGAGAAGCGTTTGTTAGTAGAGCTTCCTGATCAGAATAATGCATCCAACGAATGTCATTCCGGTAGTATAATTTGACAATGTGCCGCTTCTAATTAGTGGGTCAATGTATGCGTATCCAATCTAATCTTATAAATTACCGTTTCACTTCAACTTTATATCGGGTGCCATATTACCCAGTCCAGTTAGATGAACTGAAACCATTTAATCGAGATAGGGATCAGTTTGAAGATGGTAAGCCTTTAATAAATCCTTATATTTAACTTTGTCTTTGGCTTTCATATTAAAGGGGCATGGAATATAATGTCCAAACATTTACTTGACAACAATTGAATTGGAAAAGTACCTTATAAAATATCTCACAGCACAACAAGCGAGAAGGGATATGAAACAGATTCTGGCGGATAAAAGGCATGGACATAATTTATATCAAGATGCTATGTACACTATCAACAATCCATGCCTAGAATGGCGTTCAAAGCTTGCACGCCGCAGACATATGATCAAATTTTGGGAACGAAGAGACCATAGCTTACTTGAAACATCGCCGGACACTATGACAGGATCTCCTATTCCCGAACTTACACAGGGTAATGTGTTTAATGATATCATCACCGATCTTTGTGCCACTGTATACGTCTGCACTAATTTGTTACATACTTCTAACTAATGGTTCCCGTCCAAATCGCACAGCTTCGATAGGCCGCGTCGTTGAGGTTATACGTGAGTCAGCCGTAACTGATTGAACAACGTCTCATAAGTTAACCTGCAATGATAGATTTAACCAATCCAGGCATCACGATTCGATGATTCAAAGCCTCGCACGTAACATTTTTGGCGACCCATCGACTGATGACAATCCTGATACAAGTGATCATCACGTAATTACAGGTTTGCGATACAACATTCTTCCACGTAGTTTATATTTTCGGTACTTATATTCTTCACCACTATAACAACTTTGTCCAAGATGGGAAGGTTACGATCACATGGGAGACCCGGAGTACAGGTGTTAGAGATGTTAGGCTCAAATGTGGTATGACGAGAGAGATAGAGTGGACCGAAGACCTCTTATACCCACAATTACTATGTGCTATAAAGACGGAGTGGTGGAATTACCATATTTGACGGAGCCCCCTTAACTAATAAAACATCTTCTTGATGGTGTTCATCCCAAGAGTTGACATTTTAAGGATAACATCCGGATGTACAACTCCGCCCACTCATTCATATCTAGCTGAGGCAAAGTCGATCACTCCGTTAATCAAGGAAGAGGCCCTGACACTTACAGGATCGGCGGCCAGAATTCTCATCTAATCTGGAGGCTACTGCCGAACGGTGATGAACCTCCAAAATTTTGTCAATTGTACATATATGACACTGAGGATGAAATTAACAACAGAAAGCGAGCTTTGAGGTAATATTTCACTACCGAATCGTATACTAATTTTTGATAAATCCGATTAGTGTATTACAGTGTTTAATACACGTGTATTTAACAATGTACCAACTCATAGGGGGTGGTCAGGAAGAGGCGACATGTTTGATGATGCCCTTATGATTGAGTTGAAGACCATGATTGATGAATACAATCCGTTAGCTAAATCTTTTCGAATGGCAAGGTATAGCATATTAAACTGGCAGGAAAGATGTGAGGTTAGGCTTCGTCTAATTATTGGTCGCCATACAGACTGCAAGACATATAATCTTCCTTCTGTTTCAGAAGTTGCTGTGCTTATAGTCAATGATATTGATGAGACTATTGAGAATAGAGACATCATTGTTGTAGAAAGGAGTGGACGTCTACAGCGGATATCGGAACTTCACCCATCTTATCTTTCATTGCAGTACCCATTATTTTTCCCACATGGAGAGGATGGTTATTGTCTAGGAATTAAACACTGCTAACAATTGATTGAATAAAGTAGAAATCCCAAAAAAACACATGACAAGCTAACTTTAAGAGAATGGTTTGCCTTTCGTTTATAGGATCGACCATTAGATGCAGAACCTGGTACTTTGTTGCGGGGCAGTAGATTACTACAACAACTAATTGTTGATGGATACACGATGATAGAAGCTCAACGCTTAACCTACTTGAAGTTCAACCAACCAAAACTTAGATCCGAAAATCATAAACAACTGAGGAGTGCTGTTGATAACGTAGAAACAAATACATCATCTCAAGGTGTCAAATACATACTACCATCAAGTTTCGTGGGAGGCAAGGGTTACATGAGGGAGACTTATTAGGATACAATGACAATATGTCGATGGTGCGGTTATCCCGATTTGTTTATAACATTCACTTGCAACCCTAAGTGGCCAGAAATCACTAGGTTTGTAAAGAAGCGAGGTTTGCAACCTGAGGACAGACCTGATATTGTTACTCGGGTATTTAAGCAGAAATTGGATCTTCTAATGAAAGATTTCAGGGAGAATCACATATTTGGAAGGACTAGAGCTGGTATAGACATCTATCTATATATCGTTTGACCATCGGCATTTTTTTCCCTTAATTTATATTTCAAATTTGAAATTTAATGTCTAATTTTCAGTTGTGTACACAATTGTGTTCCAAAAGCGAGGTTTGCCCCATGCTCACATCTTACTCCTCCTCGAAAGGGATGACAAGTTTCCGGAGGCCAGGCGGCCGATGTTGACTCTATTATCTCCGCAGAAATACCCGATCCATAAGAAAATCCATCTCTACACGAGGCCGTTAAAGATTTAATGATTCATGGTCCATGTGGCCTTGCCAATCCGAAGTCACCATGCATGACTGACGGTGTTTGCACAAAAAGGTTTTCGAAGGCTTTCTGTGAACGCACAAAAGTTGATGGTGATGGATACCCAATGTACTAGAGGAGGGACAAGGGTATTAGAGTTGAGAAGGGGGGTGTTAGCGTCCACAATGGCTACGTGGTCTCTTATAATGCCAAATTGCTCACAAGATACCATGCTCACATAAACGTTGAGTGGTGTAATTAGGCACGATCCATAAAGTATCTTTTCAAATATGTCAATAAGGGGTACGATAGAGTAACTGTCGGTGCATCTACTTGGACAAATCCCGATGATGTAGATCACATCTAGGAGTATTATTATTGTCGATACGTTTCCCCTTGCGACACCGCCTGACATATCTTCTCATTCGAAATTCACTATAGAACTCCTCCAGTCTTTTGTCTAGAGTATCTGTGACACCCTGACCCAAACTAAGACTGGAAGTGTTAGTCTTGGTAGCTCGCCAGGCTCTATACTGGTCCCACAGACGAGTTCTTTCCAACACATTTTGTCCTCACTCACGCGCATTCGGGGAACCTTCCAGGAGGTCACCCATCCTTAGACTACCCCCGGCCAAGCACGCTTAACTGTGGATTTCTTTTGCATGAATGACCAGAAAAGAAAGTGTATTTTGTTGATATGAGTAGTACTTCAAATCCCTTTAAGCAAAGCTCATAAGTAGGACATCTTCAATCAACATGAGATGTTTCAATCACTCCCAGTTGAAGAACGCAACGTCCTCGTTGCGCTTGGCAGCATAATAGCTGACCCAGAATCCACCTCCGCTAGGTGGCAAATGCACGGTCGCATGATTGCTCTGATATCACTTGTAACACCCCAGCCCAATCCTAGGATCGGAAATGTTAACCGCAGTAGCCCGCCAGGCTTTGTACTGGTCTCACAGACCAACACGACTCCTTTCCAACACATTTTGTCCTCACTCATGCGCATCCTGGGAACCTTTCCAAGTGGTCACCCATTCTAAGACTACTCCCAACCAAGCACGTTTAACTGCGGAGTTCTTATCATGGGAAAACCAGAAAAGAAAGTGCACTTTGTTGATATGAGTAATACTTTCAATCCTTTTAAGCACTAGTCATTTAAGCTCATAAATAGGACATCTTCAATCAATAATATGGGATGCTCTGATACCAACTGCAATCCCCTAATAATTCTAACATAATACAGTGGTGGAAACACTGTAGATGTGGGATTAAAACACTCTATAACTATGTCTTAAAAAAATAAAATGGTAAAGTCATTGCATAAGCCATAAATAAAATTGGCTAAAAATATAAACAATCCATAATCGGGTAGAACAATCCATAGCATGTAAAGATTATTGAAGCATAGCAGGATCCACTACTGCTCGCTAGTCCACCCTTGACAAACACATATACCTGTCATGTTGAAAACATAACAACCACAATCAGTGAGAAGCAACGCCAACGTTCTCCCAACCATATTACAAGATTTTAAAATTGTAATTATTATATGAAAATAATAAAATGGAAAAACGGTGAAACGTTATAATAAAACAAGCTTTCGGAGAGAACTTAAAAGCATTTGCCAACCTGCAAATCAAAATTTATCGATAATAATAATAATATTCAAAATGACATTATGGATAGAATCAGTGTGCACAAGGCTAGACTTTTACTAGGGATATACTAAAAACTAGCTTCGAGAACTCAGACACCAACTTCACAAGCAGCGAAGATCTAAGGTCTCTAACTAGGCAACTCAACCATAATAGGATGACGACTTATCCATGTGAGGTCCTAGCTTAAGTAATATACACCTCTCCTGGACACCAAATGTATCCAGTTCAACTGACGGCGACTAACACGATGCGATATCTAGCTTAAGGGCACAATGCACATATACTCCTGGATAACAAATGTATCCAGTTCAACAACCAACGCATCCCAAATGCGTCACCAGCCTTATAGTTGATGGCAAAACAGTACATCCTAGACTGTATTACTCTAACTTTACACTTATTCTTATTCCATTACTCCAAAACACGCCATTATTGATATTCAAAAGATATAATCATTGTAAATAACATGATGATAAAAGAAGTAATCATAATATTCTAACAGAGGAAACCTTCTATTTTAGAAAACTTTCTAAAAATAGAATCGTATGAAATTATAAAAAATATTTTTTTGAGCGAATAGATTATTTCATTAATAAAAAGTCATACGACATCTACAACTTATATCAAAATTGAACGAATACAATATACTATAAAATTTGAGTAAAATAAATTCTCGTCAAAACAAAGATCTCTCACTATGATTTTGATCTCCGCTTCTGCACATCTCTTTCAACATATCGCTGTTTAATGATACAACTTTTCACAAGAGGGTCTTCGGATCTTCCAAGGTTTTGAGGAGAATCGATTTCATCTAACCTGATAGATTGTAGCCGCCAATCTGACATAAATTGAGATACCATACATTGAACGATTGTGGTACTAATCTTCCACGTCCTCTCCGCTATCATAGATTCAATATCTCTCCTAAAAGAGAGAGCGAAACCCATCAATTGATGGAGACGAAACTCTCCAAAAGGAGAGGACTTATTATAACTAGAACAATAATAACGATACTAATACTAAAACGATATAATAATTAAATTTGGAGGGGGGAGGGGGTGGGGGCTTACCACCAATTAATGGTGGTAGCCCCAAGATTTTTTTTGGAGGTAGGCTTTTTTGGAGGAGGGAGAAGGGTTTTTTTTCCGTTTAAATGACTAAGTATCAAAAATATTAGTTCATACTAACACAACATTTTTAATAAACAATATGGATTTCTAAAATTAATACTTTCGGCCTTAACGATATTAATTATTTAATGGGATAATTCATATTAGTAATCCGAACTATTGATGCTTCTAAAAATAATCCAAATTATATTTTAACCAACAATAAACCCAAGTATTTCGCCCATCTTCTTTAAACATACTGACCCATTTATCTACCGGAAGTTAACAGGTAGTTTCTAGTTATTATTATTATTATTTTATTCCTTCTTTTTCCTCATTATCCACCTTTTCTTTCATACCATATCTAATCCAGCCCGCAGCCAGCAAAATCGGCGCACCCCTCACCACCTCCCTCCTTCTCCCGGACTTAGAGTAATTTTAATTTATCTATTTTTGAATTAGGGGTTTTGTTGTACTAAGTTGTCTACCCTTTATTAATTGGGGTTTAGGAGTTTGTTCAGAAATTAAAAAAAATGATTGAAGAAGGTAAAGTCTATGGATTTCTCATGATTGGAGGAATTTCGTGGCGACACCATTACTAAATTGGGGCTGAGTGGTCATGGCATTAATGGACTTAAATTGGTGGGCTGATATGGTGAATTCTGAGTTGGAAGTGGTGGTGCATGCTAAGGTTGAGACTGGTGGATGGAATGAAGGTGAGAGGCGGTGGTGAACTGTGTGGTAGTAGGAATGCAGATGGTAATTATGGTGTATTATGGTCGTTTCACCTGGATTCCTACTTCAGTGCCTTCATACGAAGGCTGCTTTTTATCTCTAGTCACGATTTCTATGCAGAATGAATCCTAACCATTTCAATCCCAAATCTGGGTTTCTGCTCAACAGTTGTAGTGAAATTGATGACTACGAAACACTTTGCGATCGGACTGTTTAATCTTGTTGAAATTAAATGAGAAACGGGAGAGAAGGCAAACGCAAAAAGAGAGGTGAATGTTTAGCGTGGATGGACAGGTAGGAGAAGGATTAAGTGATATATGTGTTGTTTGAATCGACGAGTGTTATTGGTGATGAACAGACCAGAGAGTTGGCTATGGATTGGAAGAGAGTGGTCGGGTGATAGAAGTTGAATTAATACGGAGTATAAGAGAAGCGATGGTCGGGTTAATTTGGTTGTTCAGCTGGTGATTGGGGTTAAATTATGGTGACCAAAGTATATGATGTTGACGATGGTGGGTTGTTAAGAGTGTTAAAGGGAAGAAGAAAGAGGACATACCTTATATTCACGACTTGATTAGCAGGTTCTAGGTCACTCAGTATATTATGAGAAGAAAGGTTTAATAGTTCAGTTTATTATCAAATTAATCGAAGATGGGATTAATATAAGAATACACCTTATAGTTGAGATTATTCATATGAATTATCCCTTATTTAAATAAGAATAATTTGGTTTATGAAATTATTGGAATATCATACAAGTGTTTATAAAATGATTAAAAATGTCTTATACATTTTAATACTACTAATTAGGGTATTTTCAAAGTTTATAAAACTAAGATTCCCTAATTATTAATAGTTTCCACAAATAAGCAAAATAGGATTTTACGGCGAATACCGAGACAAATCATTTAATGTCTTTTATTGATTAAACAATTAAAAAAATTTAGAACATCATAAGGGGTGATTTACTTATAAATTTTCAAATTTCAAAACTCTCAAAATAGCTGGAAAAATAATTTATTTAGCTGAAACGGGATATTTTATCGTTAATTCGTAATTTTGCTCAAAAATCGATACTACCATTTAAAGACTTAAACAAATTAATAGTGTAAAAATTACGCAAATTAGTTAAAAGACATATTTGGACATTCTGTCCAAAAAAAATAAATTTTCCAGAATCTGTAACCTCAGTTTTTAAAAGGGTTTTTACGTTAATCGTCTAATCTCGACGATAGCGATTAATAAAAATCACAACTACAAAACGATTTAGGTATAAATAACTAAAAATTATGATTATACTTAAAAATTTGGGATTTTCCAGAAAATTAATATTTTTCCAGAACTTCAAAATACTAGATTTCGTAAAATTCCATAAAACCGTCTTTAAAAACCCATTTCGAAATTAACGATTCCCTTAATAGAATTTGTCGTTCCTAATTATTTTATTAAGACACTAAAATCATTAAAGTACATTTTTATCAAGAAAATATCAGGAACATTTTTTTTTACAGATTTAAAACAATAGTAAAAAATTAGAATTCAAAATAGCAAACACGGTTTTAATGATAAACGATGTTTTAAAACGATTAATTAATTCACCCACTTAACAATTATGAAAATTATGAAAATATTTAGGAAATTCATTTTCATCAGAAAATTCATCCACGTCGAATTTTAGATTAAAATAAAATGTTTACGTGTTAGAACTAAAAATCAATTTTTAATCGTTTTTTTTCCGAAATCGGTAATAATTCAATAAACGGTATTTACAATGTCAGAAAAATAGGAACTTAACACAAATCGTCCAAAACATTAATTTTACAAAATATATATGTATTTTAGGTGTTTAGGCCGAATAATATAAATTTAAGAATAAAAACAACAATTTAATCGTTAATCTCGAAAAACAATAGAAATATTGAAACATGCAAATTTTGCGATTTTTAAAGTTAAAACATTTCACGAGACATACTATACTGTCAAAATAAAATTTATAAGTATACATGCAACTACGTAAATTAAAACCATGCAATACCGAGTAACATCGACGTTACCTTCACTCGTCTAACTCCGAATCGATGTGATATCACGCACTTGATTAATACCTTTACGAGGGAGACGATTTAAGAAACAGAACATGCGAGAATTGGAGATTGAATGGAGGTTGATGCACACTTTTTTTTTTGTGCAGAGAAGAGTATGATGTTGCTGCAGTTTCACGAGGAAATAAGGGAGGAAAAGGATGAGATTTTTACTTGATTCAAAGGTGTATGAAAGGAGAAATGGTGAGTGAAAAAATGAGAGAATGAATGAAGCCTTAAAATAATGTAAAAGTGCCCACTAACAAGCATGTGAACCGGCCACTCAAGGGTGTTAAAGCTCAAGGACTAAACTAGGTAAATGAGTGATAGAAAGGGTGGTTGAAAGAGTGAATGGAGGTAGTATACAAGGCAAGATTGGTGGGTGAAAGAGTGTTCTAGAATCCGGTCAAATGCAAGGCTAAGGGGGAAGAAGAACCTTGGTCCAAATACATAAGTGTAGGAGTGAAATCCCGGGTTGAACGTAGACTTAAAATGTGGCTCAAAGTTTAAGAGAAATAGTTGTACTATCAACTATTGTGTGTCACGACACACAAGACTCCAAATAGGTCCAAAAATAATTGTAGGTTGATAAAATAAGGATCGTGAAATTATTAGAGTCATTTTAAAGCAATCGAGTAAACCTCGCGTTAGAAAATAATTATTTACGAAACTTCAAAGTAAAATCCTTAAATAATTATATTTCGTAATAAAAATACTTTTTGAGTTAGAAATAATATATAAATGTGTTTGAACGTCTTTAGAAAAATTAACCGACAGAAGTTTTAACTTAAACCAATTGTTTGTTTGAAAAATGAAATTCCTCACGAATAAATAAATAGTTTGTGACAAAATTTACATAAATAGTTTCATGATAAAAAAATAGAGAAATTATACCTTTTTAACGAAAATAGTAAATGTTTGACTTGATAAAATAATAGGGACTCAAAAGTGGAGTGTAAAAGATGCTAAAATTAATAGCAGAATTAAGACGGAGTCGCGACAGAAATAAAAGCATAGCTAGAAAATTCGTGCGTGTTACAATCCTCCCCACTAAAAAAAAGTTTCGTCCTCGAAACTAGGAATAAGCAGAAAGGGAATCGAGACTATCTTATTCGAAAAGATGAGAATACTTATTTTGCATAAAAACAATTTGGTTTTAAAAGAAAATTTTACAACTTTCAAAGTGATACGAAATCGAATACAAATATTTATTCCAAGAGATTTAAAATCTTTTAAATTAGTGAAACCGTGAAGTAAAGTTATTTGAGAAAATAACGACGTTAAATAACATTTGTAAACGAGCTCGAAGGAAAAAGGGTAACCATAACATTTTTGAAACAGAAGCAAAACAATTTGATTAAGAAATTCGATAAGATTTCGTTTTATGACGAAACTAAATTTAGTTTGGAGAAATAAAACTTTGTAGTTGGTAAAGTTGCATCAGTCATTTGACGTTTTTCAATAACAAATTCAAATTTCCACTGTGACACTTCGGGGCCTTGCTCAGTGAGTCTGCGTGACTAGGGTGTTTTTCTAGGTTGATGTGGTGTTTTTCTAATGTTTAAGTGTATTTGTAGGATGTCCCGGATATGGTGGGACAGCTGGAGACTCGGGTGACCGAGCTCGAGGCGGAGGCGGCTGAGGCGCAACGGCTCCTGCAATCTCGAGCTGATGAGATCGCTTTCCTAAAGGAGGACCTGGCTCGGTCTTAGGGTGAGACCTCTGCGCAGGGTGAAGCAGGGCATCGGATCGAGAGGGAGGTTGAGGCTACGGGTGCTACCGAGGAGATTGGAAGAGTCGCCGAGACGGCTACTTTAGACGTGCTGTCGGGGATGAAAGGTAGTGAGTCTCCTCTTCTAGATTTGGAGGATCTAGGTTTAGATGCCAACCTTTGTGAGGTTGTGATAGCCATTGGCGCAGCTTCTAGGGGTCCTCCCTAGCCTCGATTTGTGTATGGATTTGTATATGTTGTATATTTGCTTTTTAGTATTTGAATTAGTTGGATTAGTCTTGTGTTTTCGTTTGGCGAATTGTTTATCTAGATTGACAAGTACTCACTTTTGCGTTTATTCATTCGCGATCTGTCCTAGTTTAGGGTGCGTTGGCGTTGCATGGGAGTACGAAAACAGTTCCTTTTGGATGTTTTGAAATGCGTTAGTTTGAGCCGGGAATCGGATCAGATAATACATCGATTAAAATGTTTTGACTCGAGATGGACGAGATGTAAAATGTCAACGTAAAACATTAACGTGTTCTAACCGAGTATATCAGAAGATGAGTGTAGTCGCTTTGACATTATCGAAGTTAAAATTCAAACAATTTTTGAAAAAGTTAGACCACTTTTTGCATACTCATAATATTGCCTTATTAGGCTACAGACGCGACTTGATGGTAACCGTTAATAGGCTACAACACGCCTATGTGGGGTAACTTATCCCCCCTAAAAAAAATAAAATAAAAGAACGTCTAAGTCTCGTGTGTCCGACAGGTGAACTCGAGTTTCTGTTGTCCCTGCATGGGTACTTCGGTTTTCGGAGCGGGTTTTAGCGGCTTCGGGAGGTCGTTCTCGATGTCCGAGGTGTCATGTGGTAGTCATGGTTATGATGCGGGATCGGTGTTTCTACCTTTGAGGTTGCTTTAGATGGTGCCCGCCTGGGCTGAGGCTCTCGGGTTCTGGGTCGCCTAGGCTCGGGCGGCTGGAAATTCGGACGCCTGGGCCAGGGCGGTTCGGGTCCGGGTTATGGAATTTTTCGTCATTTCCTAATTCTTGTGTGATTAGGGCTATATATACGGGTTGTGGGTGCTCGTTTTAGACATACTAGGACATCCATAGAGTCTAGCACATCTATATTTAGGGTTGTTCCGGTATTGGAATCAATTAACCCGACGTGGAATTCGGGTTCGAATCGTTCGGTGTTGCTCTGAATGTTCACTGATCAATCTTGACACTCTCCTCCCTCCTACTCCTTCAGTCGGACCTTCCCGGCGGATTGGGCAAGCTCCTTGCACAGAGAACGCACAGGGCCTCGGAGGTTGTCCGAGGAAACCCTCTCCGATGCCTAAGTCAGTCCGTGAATGCCTTAAGAAACCCAGCTCGTGAGGAACTAGGCGGCAATTTTAGAGTAAGAGTTCTAGAGAGAGAAAATCCAACCCCTTTCTTGTGGGAAATTGAAGAGTATTTATACCTTCCCACAAGAGAGGGGAGTAGAAGGAGAATGGGTGGATAAGGAGGTGACAAGTGGCGTCTTCTCACCCACGCACTCCCAATTACCTTAGGCAAAAATGACGAGAGGGCCCCTGGGGATCCCTGCTCTGCCTGCGGGGATCTCCCCAGGGGGCAGACGAGGTTTGATCTAAGAGAGCTAAGCTCTAGCAGGCTGTGTCACCCTGCTGGCCCGGCGGTCGGCTTTTTTTTCCTTAGTAGTTGTTCCTACTCATGTTCTTTATTTTGACTGCTTGCCGAGTCGGTTTCTGGGCTTAATGGGCAATCAATTGGCCCTCGCAAGCTGGGGGGGGGAAGCAAGTGTCCCCTCCGGCTGGCGACTCTTGCTTGGAGGGAGGTTGACTTATTTTCACTTTTGCTGCAGCATTTAATGCTTTGTACTTTCCCGAGGAACGAAGCTCAGTTTGTGTCAGGTATGCAAAGAGATGAGGGGTTTCTTGCAATGATTACCCTTCTTTGCTTGGTGGATTTTCGGGAAACGTGAAGGCTTTGCAATTGGTGGTTTCCCCTTCCGGGGCGGTTGGGACACCATTTAATGCTGCGTTTTCACTTGTATAAATTCCAGCTTTCCTTGCCATTTTCGTTTAACTCATCCTCGATCCTTCCACTTCTCTTTGTTGAATTATGGTTTGGATAAAAAAGTCCATTACCCGCCATGGGGTTCGTACTGTCACTTTTCTTTTCAGAGGATTTTGGAGACTTCGGTACGCTCGGGCGGCTTACCGGGCCATCTGCCGCAGCCGTCGTTCACGGCCACACCCTCGTCGGAGTGGTCGGAAAGCTTCCATCAGGGCGGGCAAGCGCCCCAAGAGATCTTCGCCTCCTGCTGCCTCCAGATTTAGGTGCTGTCCTCAGGGAGGTGGGTGCTTTGATCGAGGGTGCCACAAATGTTTCCCGTGGTTTCACCCTGAGCAATTCAACCCCGACTGCTCTGACGCAGATTCCTCCCTGGGGTCAGGCCCCTCTTCTCCTGTGAAGAGAACAGGTTGTCGTACTTGTGATGAATCCCAGGCTGTTCCCTACGGCAGTGATTGGGATGACAGTAGCCGAGACTCCGATGACAGTGAGGGTCTGGGCTGCTTGAGCGACAGGGATGAGGATGGACTCCCTGATGACCCTTTCAAGGACTCCCCAGTCTGGGACTGGGGGTCGGACTTCGGGGGTCAAAGTAGCCCTGGAGACCATTCTCCAGATTTGGATGATGATTAGGCCTGTTTAGTCAGGCATAGGTGCGTCGAGCCGGAAATTTAGGCTCTTATGTATTTTCTTATGTATACTTTTTATTTGTCTGGCATGATATGTATCCTGCCCGTTTTCTATTAAGGCTATTGAAAAAGATCCGAGCGACTTGGCTATTCTCTTTGTTTTTTTTTTTTTTTGCGGGGATGACGTTGCCAGTCGACTATTCCTCTGACACTTTTGCCTTTTCGAGGCCCTTCTTGGGAAGGGGTGAGCAGTTTGTGTCCAGCGCGTGACACGTGGAGCAGGTTATTGGGGGCGTCTTGTCAGAGAGATGGCCTTTTAGGCTTCCTGGGCTTTATATAAGTTCTTCTCCCCTTTCATTTCCTTCTTTTACACTTTTTGAATTTCGAAACCTCCCTCATATTCTCAAACCGTCTTCGTTGCTGAGAACTCTGTGAGATCAAGAAGTGTTTACTATCACATTTTCCGGCGACGACTGACTTTTTAGGTTGGAATCTTTCTTTGAATCTTCGTCTTCTTTCCCTTTCCTCGGTTCTTTTCTTCATACCCAGTATGTCTCGAGTCCGCGCTTTTTCTTTTGGTTCTTTACTTGGGAAGAATGAAGGTGGGGACGGGGATAGGCGCGACTTAGCCTCCTCTTCTGGGGTTGGACCCAGGGAAGAGGAGGATCTTGACAGGGGGGAGGGTGCTGAATCACCCGAACCCGCCCCTTTCGACGTTGTCGACTCTGATGATGAGGCCCTGGAAATAGACCCTTCCACGATTGCCGGCCCCCTCATCCGTAGGGAGAGGGGGAAAACTTACTATTTGGATAAGAAGAAATACTTAGTTCCCTTAAAGACCTACCCCGAGGCCAAGAATAGGGACTTGATCTTAGAAAGCAATGCTGCTGAGGAAATTGCGAAATTCTATAATTTTGGGGAGGGGTACACTGTCGTAGTCCCGGGAGAAATGGACACAGTGTGCTGCCCTCCAGAGGGTTGTGTGGCTGTCTATCACAAGGCTTTAGAGTTTGGCCTGCGATTTCCACTTCATCCCTTCCTGGAGGAGGCTTTCAGGCGGATGAATGTTGCTATAGCTCAGCTGACCGCCTCAGCCGTCAGGTCCTTGATTGCTTACACTTGGACCCGTCTTTTCCATGGCGAGGAGCCTTCCATTGATGCCCTTCGCTTCATGGTCGGCCTTCAAATGGTATCCTCGTCTGGGGGGGACGGTTCCTCTGGTTATTGGTCTCTACAGGGACAGAAGAAGTATGCCCTGGTCTGGCCGGCTCTGAGCAGCCTGAAAGACTGGAAAAATAACTTCGTGTACGTACACAGCGCGTCAGGGTGGAAGATTCCTAGGCATTTTAGGAACCATGTCCATACCCGTATGGAAACCCGCGAAGAATACCACCCAGGCGTCAGGGGGAAGGCCCTGGAAGTAAAGCTGAGTGCCAAGGAGGAGGCTTTAGTCGAGAAGTTTGAAATAATTGTGGATAAATCCGGTTCCTTTTGCCCTACTTTCTGGCTCCCTCATGCGGAGCTTATAACCACGGACGAGTATTTGCTTTCTGTTCCGGTAACGGAAACAATTCACCCGGCCTTGGGTCCGGGTTGTTTAATTGAATTAATAGTGGACAATTGGACGTTCGACTTCCTTGAACCTCTCCTTCACCTCGCTCCCAGAGTCGGACCTTCCCGGCGGAGTCGGCCTGCTCCCTGCACAATGAACGCACAGGGCCTCGGAGGTTGTCCGAGGGAACCCTCTTCGATGCCTAAGTCAGTCCGTGGAATGCCTTGAGAGACCTAGTTCGTGAGGAGCTAGGTGGCGTTTTTTGGTAGTAAGGGTCTAGAGAGAGAAAATCCAACCCCTCTCATGTGGGAGATGGGGAGGTATTTATACCTTCCCACAAGAGAGAGAAGAGGAAGAGGAATGGATGGATAGAGAAGTGACAAGTGGCGGCTTCTCATCCATCCATTCCCAATTACCTTAGGCAAAATGACGAGAGGGCCCCTGGGGGTCCTGACCCTGTCAGCCAGGGATTTTTCCAGGGCAGACAGTCTTCAGGCAGGGGGCTGCCAAGCTTCGACAGGCTGGGTTGGCCCGTGCTCTCAGCAGCTGACGGCCAACCTTTAGCGTTTTATGCTTTATTCTAAGTTCTTGCCGGGGGCTGGTCTTTCGACTCCTCGGTAGGAACCGTCTCGGGGCCTGCCTAGCAGGCGGCTAATTGACAGGCGGCCCACCCCAATCAATTGGCCTTCGTCAGTAGGAGGGAAGTGAGACTTCTCCTCTGCTGGCGATTCTTGCTTGGAGGGGGGTTGACTTCTATGTCTGTTGCAGCATTTAATGTTTCGCACTTTCCCAAGGAACTTTGCACTGCTCTTGTCAGGAATGCAAATAGGTGAGAGCACTTTTGTAATGATTGCCCTTCTCTTTTGGGCGGATTTTGGGGAACCGTGAAGAGTTCCTGATTGGTGGCTCTCCTCCCAGGGTGGTTGGAGCGTTCATTAATGCTGTGTTTTCCTTGGTATAAAATCCTTAGCTTCCTTTGTCATTTGTGTTTCATCCCACCTTCAATCTTTCCATTTTCTTTATTTTAAACATGACTTGGATCAAGAAAAGTGTAATTCGCCGTGGGGTCAAACATGTTTCCTTCATCTTCAGAGGGTTTTGGAGGCTCAGATATGCACGGGCTGCTTATTTAGCTGTTCGCCGGAGTCGCTGTTCACGACTTCGCCTTCGTCGGAGGGGTCGGAAGGCCTCCATTAGGATGGGCAAACGCCCTAGGAGGTCCTCGCCTCCTGCTGCGCCTAGGTTTAGGCGTTGCTCCCAGGGAGGGGGCTGTTATGATAGGGGATGTCATGAATGTTTTCCATGGCTGCACCCTGGACAATTCGGCCCCAACTCTGACACCGATTCCTCCCTGGAGTCGGGTCCCTCTTCGCCTGTGAAGAAGACAGGCTGTCGTGCCTGCGACGAGTCCCGAGCTGTTCCCTTTGGAAGGGACTGGGAAGACAGCAGCCACGACTCTGATGACAGCGAAGGTCTTGGCTGCCTGAGCGACAGGGACGGAGACGGGGCTTTTGATGACCCCTTTCAGGGTTCCCCAAGTTGGGACTGGGGCTCGGCTCTCGGGAGTCCAGGCAGTCCTGGGGATTATTCCCCAGATTTGGGGGACGACTAGGCCTGCGTGGCAGGGCTTTTGATTTCTGTCAGGCTGGAACTTTTTGAGCCTTATGTAATTTTCTTTCATTTCCGTCCCACGATGTAGCTTTCCCTTGCAGGGTTTTCAATGAAATGAATATTTTGTGCATTTGAATTTTTGATGAGTTATTATTTTATTATTATTATATTATATATATATTTTTTTTTTTTTTGAATGAGGTCGTTGATTGACCTTTCTCTCTGACGTTTCTGTTTACCGAGGCTCTTCTTGAAAAAGGTGAGCAGTTGGTGTTCAGTATGTGACACGTGGATGATTCTCGGAGGTTCTGTCAGGGGATTTGCCTTTTGAACTTCTTTGGGCTTTATATAAACGTTTCTCCCCCTTCATTCTCTTCTTTTACTTTTCTTGATACCTTACTCCCCATAACACTTCTTTGAATCTCTTTCATTGGCCGAGCGTTTTCTTTTCGAGGAGCAAGGATCACTTCTTGTCGCTGTCTCTGGCAACTTCACCGGCGCCCTTAGGTCAGAACTTTCGAATCTCTCGCCTCTTTTCTTCCCTTCTATAGCCTAAATGTCGCGATTCCGTCCCCTTTCCTTTGATTCTTTGCTCGGAAGAACTGGCGGCGGCGACGGTAGCCGTCATGACGTTGCTTCTTCCTCCGGGGTTGGCCCCAGGGAGGAAGACGATCACAGGGGAGAGGGTGCTGAGTCACCCGACCCAGCTCCCTTTGATGTGATTGACTCAGATGACGAGGCCCTGGAGGTGGACCCTGCCAGGGTGGCCGGTCCCCTTATCCGCAGGGAGAGAGGGAGGACCTACTTTTTGGACAAGGAGAAATATGCGGTTCCCTTACAGACCTATCCCGAGGCTAAGAATAGGGACCTGATCTTGGAATGTAACGCGACTGAGGCTATTGAGCAGTTTTATAATTTTGGGGAGGGGTACACAGTGGTGATCCCTGGGGAAAAAGACACAGTGTGTTGTCCCCCAGAAGGGTGTATAGCTGTCTTCCATAAGGCCCTAGAATTCGGCCTGCGATTCCCGTTGCATCCCTTCCTGGAGGAAACTTTCAGGAGGATGAACGTCGCCATCGCCCAGTTAACTGCAACGGCCATTAGGGCATTAGTGGCCTACACCTGGACCTGACTTTTCCATGGCGAGGGGCCTTACATCGACACCCTTCGCTTTATGGTTGGCCTCCAAATGGTGTCTTCATCTGGGGGGGATGGCTCCCCTGGTTACTGGTCTCTGCTGAGACAGAAAAAGTACGCCTTGGTCTGGCCGGCCATGAGCAGTCTCAAAGACTGGAAAAATAATTTCATATATGTCCATAGTGCGTCGGGGTGGAAAATTCCTAGACATTTTAGGAACCATGTCCATACCCGTATGGAGACGCGTGAGGAGTATCACCCTCGCGTTGGGGGGAAGGCTCTGGAAGTCAAACTGAGCGAGAAAGAGAAGATTTTGATAAAAAAGTTTGAGATCGTGACGGATAAACATGGGAACTTTTGCCCTGTTTTCTGGCTCCCTCATGCGGAGCTCATCACGACAGACGAGTACCTGCTTCCCCTGGGCCTGATTCGTGGCCTTGAAGGTAGTTCTAGGGTTTTCTTGTTGTCACGATTTTCCAGGGATTTTATTTCTCCCTGCTTTTTAAATGACCGCCTTTCCTTTCCTGCAGATTCCTACTCTTGGACCTGGACCAAGAAGCAGGTCAGAAGGTTAGGCTTGAGCGAGGAATTGCACGTTCTTTCAAAGCGCCCCTCTCTTCCACCAAATTTTAGAAAAGGAAGTAAGGCCCTCATGAAACTTGTGAAAGACTTCGCCGCTGGTCGAAGATTACCTCTCCCCCCCGGCTGCCTTCGTCGAAGCCGGCGACTCCTACTCCCAGTATTCATGAGGGGGAAGCGGAGGTTACTTCAGGGGCTACTCCTTCCCCTGGTCAAAAACAGGGTGCTTCTCCGGCTGGCCCTCGGATCTCGCAGGGAACGCAGCCTGGAGATTCTGAGGGGACTGGGGAGAGTGTTCCCTTGGAAGCGAGGAGAAAAAGGGAGAGGGAGCCTCCTAGTGCTGACGTGGTGGATTTGGAGGCGGATGTCTCCACCCCTGAGGCGAAACGCCCTGCACGTGAGCCCTCTAGCATTCCCTTCCCAGAGGAAAATGTGGAGTTCCACTACACGGCTGGTGATAGTGTGGATGTATCGGGCCTGCTTTCTGACTCCGGAGCTGTCTTGGCCGACCGCCTTACAAAGATGGTGACCTCCACTTCTCATCAAGTGCTTCAATATATCCAGCGTACCTCAAAGGTCATGTTGGCATCTGCGGAGCTGGCGGCTCTCAGCCGCTTGAGTGATGAGGATCTAACGGTTACCCCTGGGGCTCCTCCTCCTGACCGCCTGGCCATGATAGAGAGGGACGTCTCCCTGATAAGCTCCTTGAAAGATAAAATGACAAGGCAAGAGGGGGAATTGGAGGAGGCCAGGAAGCAGGCTGACCGATGGAGGGTGCAGGGGGAAATGGCTGTGAAGGAGGTTTCCAAGTTAGGGGCCGATCTGAAAGAGAGCCAGCAGTCGTTAGACCGAGCCAACCTATCTTTGGCCGAGATGGGGCACTTGAAGGGGAGAGTGACTGTCCTGGAGGAGCAGCTGTCACAGGCCAAGTCGGCTTTTGAACAGGCCAAGGAGGAATGGACGAAAGAGAAGAAGACTTTGGCTGAGGAGACTGAGGCTGCAGTGGATGCCAGCTTTGCTAGTGGTGCTAACTCTTCTCTAGAGTTGGTAATGGAGGTGATAGGGGAGATGTTCCCTACTTTTGACGAGGACGCCTTCCGGAGTCTCTATTCCGCCAAGGATGAAGCCCGGGTGACCAGGCAGCCTGAGGCAGACGCCAACGCTCACCAGGATGCTGCATGACGCCCCTTCTCTTTTACCAAAGCTTTTATTTTCCCATACTGAGCCAGCGTTTATGGCTATTCTGTAATATTTTGCTACTGGTATTTTTCTTCTGACTTTGTAAAGATCTTTCCACCCTTCGTGGGTTTTGTTCTGTGGGATATTCCTTTCTTTTTATGGCAAACTGTTTCTTTTTTAGAATTCAGGGGTTCTTTTCTCATTTGTTTAATCGCCTACCATAGCATGCCCCCGGTTGGGGGGCCTGCCCCCTGCCTGCCCAGAGGTAAGCAGGGTGGCCCTTGTGTTTTTTTATACAAGGTTGGGGGACCTGCCCTCAGTCCTTGTTAGATTGGTCTGTCCCTGGCTTTCACGTTCAAAGTCCAGGGGGCCTGCCCCCTGCTCGCCCAGAGGTGGGCAGGGTGGCTTTTGCGTTTTTTATACAAGGTTGGGGGGCCTGCCCCCAGTCCTTGTTAGGTTGGCCTGTCCCTGGCTTTACGTTCAAAGTCCAGGGGGCCTGCCCCCTGCTCGCCCAGAGGTGGGCAGGGTGGCTTTTGCGTTTTTTATACAAGGTTGGGGGGCCTGCCCCCAGTCCTTGTTAGATTGGCATGTCCCTAGCTTTACGTTCAAAGTCCAGGGGGCCTGCCTCCTGCTCGCCCAGAGGTGGGCAGGGGAGCTTTTGCGTTTTTTATACAAGGTTGGGGGGCCTGCCCCCAGTCCTTGTTAGATTGGCCTGTCCCTGGCTTTACGTTCAAAGTCCAGGGGGCCTGTCCTCTGCTCGCCCAGAGGTGGGCAGGGTGGCTTTTGCGTTTTTTATACAAGGTTGGGGGGGCTGCCCCCAGTCCTCGTTAGCTTGGCCTGTCCCTGGCTTTTCGTTCAAAGTCCAGGGGGCCTGCCCCCTGCTTGCCCAGAGGGTAGCCTTCGATTTGCGTTGGGGGGTTCACTTTACCCAATTTTGGCAACAGGGGGGCCTCCCCCTATTGCCCCCTGCTCGTTTGTGTGTGAAAAACGCGAGTGTGAACAGGCAACGAGTATAAATCTGTATCTTCTCATTTCTCTTAAAATTTTCTTTTTGACATTGGGGTGGTCGGAGCCGTCGACATTTTTGATCGTCCTCCGCCTTTTTTAGTAAAAGTAAAAACTGCCTGTATTCTTGTTCAGACGTAATATTTCTTTAGTGTGTCTGCGTTCCAGTGAGCGTGTAGCTCTTGTCCCTCCAGGTTGGCTATCTTGTACGTGCCTGGTCCCAGAACCTGAGTTACTTGGTATGGGCCCTCCCAATTGGCACTCAGCTTTCCATGTTCTCTTGACTTCCCAACCGCCTGCGTCTTTCTCAGAACCAGTTCGCCTGTCTGGAAGTTCCTTTGCCGCACCTTGCTGTTGAAAGCTTTCCTCATTCGCTGCTGGTAGGCAGCGATGTTGGTACTGGCTTCCTCCCTTAGTTCATTCACCAGGTCTAAGGCTTCAACCATTGCAGCTTCGTTTTCAGCTTGGTCGTACTGCAGGGAGCGCAGAGAGGGGATTCTTGTCTCAATTGGCAATAAAGCCTCTGCTCCATATACCAGGCCAAATGAGGTCTGGCCTGTAGACTCCTTTCTGGTAGTTCGGATGGACCAGAGTATACTGGGGAGTTCATCAGCCCACCTACCTTTGCAGTCATCCACCATTTTCTTCAGGCCGTTCAGGATTTGTTTGTTGGCTGCTTCCGCCTGTCCATTGGTTTGAGGATGACAGACAGCTGAGTAGGCGACTGAGACGTTGTGGCTTTCCAGCCAGATTCTTAGTGGATCATTATCGAACTGCCTGCCGTGGTCAAATACCAGCATCTTTGGTACACCGAACCGGGTGATGACATTTCGCCAGATCACCTTCCTGACCGCCGGCTCAGTGATGTTGGGCACTGCTTCAGCCTCCACCCATTTGGTGAAGTAGTCTATGGCGACAATTAAGAATTTTCTGCCCCCTGTGGCCACCGTGAAGGGTCCTAGAATGTCCATCCCCCATTGAGCAAAGGGGATGGGAGATAGGATTGGCCTGAGCTCCTGGGCCGGGGCATGGATCGATGGGGCAAAGAGTTGGCATTTTCTGCATTTCTGGGTCAGGCTCTTGGCATCTGCCAGCATGGTAGGCTAGTAGTAGCCTGCCCTGAGGGCCTTGTGGGCCAGCGACCTCCCACCAATGTGATGTCCACAAATCCCTGAGTGGATATCATCCAATACCTCAGCGGCCTGATCCGCCCGTAGACATTTAAGCAGGGGATAAGTAAAAGATTTTTTGTAGAGTTCTCCATTAATGAATATGAACCAGGCTGCTTTAGCCTGTACCTTCCTCTTTTGTAATGAGTCTGATGGTAAGATACCATGCCTTTTGTACTGGACGAAGGGAGTCATCCAGCTTTCCAGCTCTTCTTCCACGGCATTAATCGTTTGACAGGGATTAGTAGACTTCTCGTGTAAAACGTCGACCCATACTGATCTCCGGATGTCCTGCAGACTGGAGCTTGCCAGTTTTGACAGGGCATCTGCTCTGTTGTTCTGGGATCGGGGGATTTGTTTGACCTCATATGATTTTAGGCCGGACAACTCTCCCTTTACCATCTCCAGGTATGCGGCCATTGCTTAGTCTCTTGCTTCGTATTCTCCATTGATTTGGTTGGCGATGAGCTGGGAGTCTGTCGCCAAGACAATTCGTTCTGCTCCTGCGGCTTTAGCTAGCCTGACGCCTGCGAGTACTGCTTCGTACTCTGCTTCATTGTTTGATGCTGGGAAAATAAATCTGAGAGCATGCTCAAAGTCAGTCCCTTCTGGGCTGGTTAGTACGACGCCTGCGCCTGCGCCATTGGCTGTCGAGGACCCGTCAGTATACACGATCCATTCCTGGGCAGGGGCTTCTTCCTCCCCTGAATGGGAGCACTCAGCCAAAAAGTCTGCCAAAGCTTGGGCCTTGATGGCTGTTCTAGGCTGGTAAGATATACCTAGCCCACTCAGCTCAATTGCCCACTTCAATAATCTCCCTGATTTTTCAAATTTTTCCAACACCTTTTCCAGGGGTTGGTCGGTGAGGACTACGACTGGATGCGCGTCAAAATAGGGTCTGAGCTTCCTGGCAGCAACTATGACTGCGTAGGCGGCTTTTTCGACCATCGGATAATTCTTCTCAGCTGCCCCCAGCGCATGACTCACAAAGTATATCGGTTGCTGGGTGCCTGCCTCCTCTCGTAGGATGACTGCGCTGACAGTTATATTGGTTACTGCAATGTAGAGAAAAAGTTTCTCTCCTGCTACTGGTCTTGCCAGGGTAGGGAGTCTCTTAAGATGGTCCTTCAATTGCTCAAAGGCCTCTTTCTGCTCGTTCTCCCACTTGAACTGTTTGTTCCCTTTCAGTATCTTGAAAAAAGGAGTGGCTTTGTCTGCTGATCGGGCGACGAATCGTGCTAAGGCGGCCATTCGACCCGTTAGGCGCTGGATGTCTCTAATGGTTTTAGGCTCGGGAAGATCTAGAACTGCCTGAATTTTTTCAGGGTTGGCGTCTATCCCCCGAGAACTGACCAAGAACCCCAGGAATTTGCCGGAGCGGACTCCAAATGTACACTTTTTCGGATTAAGTTTCATTTTGTAGGTGCGCAGGGAGTTGAAGGTTTCCTGCAAGTCTGTCAGGTGTTCTCTGTCTTCCCTGCTTTTCACGATGGCGTCATCAACGTAAGCCTCGATGTTTATGCCTTTTTGTTTCTCAAACACTTTATCAACCAACCGCTGGTACGTGGCCCCTGCATTTTTGAGCCCGAAGGGCATCATCTTGTATATGTAAGTACCCGAACTAGTGATGAACGCACACTTCACCCTGTCCGGCTGCCACAAGTATACTTGATGATACCCTGAAAAGGCGTCCAGGAAGCTCAGCATGGTGTAGCCACTGGTGGCGTCCACCAGTTGATCGATTCGGGGGAGCGGATAGCAGTCTTTTGGGCAGGCCTTGTTCAGGTTTGTGAAGTCGACGCACATTCTCCATGCGCCTGACGACTTCTTGACCATAACAACATTTGCCAGCCATTCTGGGTAGTCGCAGACTTCAATAAAGTCTGCTTTCAAGAGTTTGTCAATTTCTTCCTTGATTGCTGCTTCTTTTTTTGCAGACATGTTTCGTTTCTTCTGTTTTACAGGGCGAGCATCCATGCTTACATTCAGCTTGTGAACGATGCATGAGGGATCAACGCCGGGCATCTCGTCTGCAGAATAGGCAAATACGTCTTTGTTCTCCCTCAGTAGTTTGACCAGTTCGGCCTGGTAGGATTCCTCTAGGCCTGCTCCTACCAGGACCTGTCTTCCTGGTTCTAAGTCCACCAGCATACTTTCGCCCCCTGGTTCCAGGCGGTCGGGCGCCGGGTGCTCGGCTGGGACTTCGCCTTCCCTGCAGGGGGAACTGTCAGCTTTTCTTTTTCCTTTTCTGTCTCTCTCGTGTTCTTGTAGGGCCACGGAGTAGCATTGTCTGGCTGACTCCTGGTCCCCACGTACCTTTCCTTCCTGCCCGAAGTCAGTGACATACGCGATGGTGAGAGCCCTGATGGAGATGGCCGCCTCGATTTCGTCCAGAGTGGCCCTGCCAATCAGGGCGTTGTAGGCAGATCTTGCATCCACGACAACAAAGGTTGCCCTGACGTTCCTGGCTGTAGAGCCTTCTCCGAAGGTTACAGGCAAGTCAATGACTCCCATGGGCAATACGCCTGCTCCACTGAATCCATACAGCGATCCGGGAGCAGGTCGCAGGTGCCTTTTTTCCAGGCCCATTTTTTCGAAGGCGTCCTTGTACAATAGATTTGTATACGCGCCTGTGTCCACCATACACCTTCGCACAATATGGTTGCTGATCTCAAGGGACAGCACCAAAGGATCACTGTGCGGATATACCACGCGTCCTGCATCATCAGGGGTGATGCTTAATGTCACTCCCCTTGGACTCCCTGCTTTCTCAGCATAGCAGATCTGGTTCCTTAGTTCGTGCATCTGTCTTTTTTGGCCTCTTCGACTGAGCTGGCCTTCGGTGCCCCCTGAAATTACATGGATCACCATGCGGTTTTGCACTGACCCTTCGGGTTTTTCAGACACTTCCTTCTGAGACTTACTCTTAGCTGCGTAGTTGGCCAACCATCCGTTCCTGATTAATTTCTCAATTTCATCCTTCAGGTGACGGCACTCTTCGGTGGTATGGCCTATACAGTCGTGGAAAGTGCAGAATTTCTTTGGGTCGCCTTTTGGGCTGCGAGGTTTGCTTGGACGGTTCCATTTGGCAGTTTCTTTTTCCAGTTCGAAGATTTCCGCCCTGGATTTGTTCAGAGCGGTGTAACTGTCGAATCTGGGTTGGTAGACTGGGCGTTCCTTCTTGGGAGTGTCTCCCTCTTCCCTTTGCTTGCCTGGCTCACTTCTGCCCCTTCCACCCTGCGGTCCCCCTTGAGGCTTTGTCTGGCCTGCAGGGGTATCCGTCAGGCCGTGGAACTCCTCCTGCAGAATGAACCCTTCAGCAATCTTTCTGGCCATGGCCAAGGTTTCTGGCTGGGCCCTGATCATCTGGTTTTTCATTTCCCCTGGAAGTAGGGAGATTGTCAGGGCGTAGGCGGCAGTGGAATCATCGATCTCCCTGACCTGTTGGTAGGATAGATCAAACCTTCTCATGTACTCTCTCACACTCTCACCCTTTTTCTGTTTCAGGGTCATGAGATCGAAACGGGTAAGGCGTCTTCTCTTGTTTCCGGCATACTGTTCGAGGAAAATTTCAGCCAAATCTATGAAGAACCTGATTGACCCCTGGCGGAGGTCTCTGAACCATCCCTGCGCGAGCCCCACTAGGGTGGTAGGGAAAACCTTGCACCATATGGCATCGTCTACATCATACATGCCCATGTGGCTCTCAAAGGCTGCCAGGTGGTCTTCAGGGTCTGTCGTCCCGTCAAATTTGATGGTGGGCATTTTGATTTTTGGAATGGGGTACTCTTGTACCTCAGGGTGCAACGGGGTTTTCGTGGGCCTGCCTACCAGTCGTGACCTGCTTTCCCCAGACTGGTTACCGTGAGATTCCCATTGTTTATGGGTCGGTTTCCTCGTACTGGGGGAGCGGTGCCTCGGTGGCGGTCTGCTAGCTGCCTCATCCTCTGTTCCCGAGGAGGCCTGCCTGGGCCTCTTCCTCTGGGAGTGGCAGAGATTTTCACCCTGATGGTACCTGGACTCGAGCGGTTGTCCCCGGTTGAGTCTGGATTGCAGGCTTTGGGATAAGCCGGGGGCTGACTGTTCCTTGGCCGCAGGTGTTAGTCTGGAGAAAACTCCGCCTGGCCTCTCTCCTAAGCGTTTTGACACAGGCTCCCTGGGCCTCATGCGCTCCTGTAATCCTTGAGATAAGCCTCCCTGCCCTCCAGACGCCGATTCTGTCGTGTGAATAGAGAACGCCTGCTGGACAGGTGGCTCTGGATTGCCAGTGGTAATGCGCCTCTGCACATGCGTATACATTTGAGCTGTTCTTCTCGCTTTTCTCTGAGTATTTCTGGCGGCGGTCCGCCTCGTGCCCCCGGCCTCGTCCCTGCTGACTGGGGACGGTTGCCTGGGAGCCGATGCGACCCTGCCCACCAAGTCCTCAGGTGTGAATTCCTGATCCAGCATCGCAGAGAAGAACGCGGCTGCCTGTGCCATCTGAGCTGGGGTCAGATTGAGAGCACGTCCTGGGCGTGCCCCCAGCTCGGGTGTCACAGCATTGTTAGATCCACCGAGGGGATTGGTTCCCCCTACCCCCAGGATTGTGGCAGGAGGAACCCTCTCCGACAGCGGCATACCGTACAGGGGGGTCACCGGAGGGACCGTCGGACCCGCTCCTGCACTGGCATCAACGATTTCTGGCATGATTGTGTTTAATTTTGTGGTTATGAGTGGTTGATTTTAGTGGGTAACTCGTGAGCACAACCGTAAGTTCCCCACAGACGGCGCCAAATTGTTCCGGTAACGGAAACAATTCACCCGGCCTTGGGTCCGGGTTGTTTAATTGAATTAATAGTGGACAATTGGACGTTCGACTTCCTTGAACCTCTCCTTCACCTCGCTCCCAGAGTCGGACCTTCCCGGCGGAGTCGGCCTGCTCCCTGCACAATGAACGCACAGGGCCTCGGAGGTTGTCCGAGGGAACCCTCTCCGATGCCTAAGTCAGTCCGTGGAATGCCTTGAGAGACCTAGTTCGTGAGGAGCTAGGTGGCGTTTTTTGGGAGTAAGGGTCTAGAGAGAGAAAATCCAACCCCTCTCATGTGGGAGATGGGGAGGTATTTATACCTTCCCACAAGAGAGAGAAGAGGAAGAGGAATGGATGGATAGAGAAGTGACAAGTGGCGGCTTCTCATCCATCCATTCCCAATTACCTTAGGCAAAATGACGAGAGGGCCCCTGGGGGTCCTGACCCTGTCAGCCAGGGATTTTTCCAGGGCAGACAGTCTTCAGGCAGGGGGCTGCCAAGCTTCGACAGGCTGGGTTGGCCCGTGCTCTCAGCAACTGACGGCCAACCTTTAGCGTTTTATGCTTTATTCTAAGTTCTTGCCGGGGGCTGGTCTTTCGACTCCTCGGTAGGAACCGTCTCGGGGCCTGCCTAGCAGGCGGCTAATTGACAGGCGGCCCACCCCAATCACTTTCCTTGGGTCTAATCACTAGCCGTGAAGGTAGTTCTGGGGGGCTTTTTGCTGGCGCGATTTTTTTGAGATTTTTATTCCTTTGATTTTTAACTGACTCTCCTTTCTTCTCTTGCAGACTTTGCTTCTCGCCGTTGGACCCGGAGGCAAGTTAAGAGGTTAGGTTTAAGTGAAGAGTTTGTCGTCCTTTCCAAGCGTCCCTCTCTCCCTTCAAATTTTAAGAAAGGGGGAAAAAGTTTGATGAAGCTTGTAAAGGACTTCGCTGTTGGTAGGAGGCTGCCTCTCCCTCCTCGACTTTCATCAAAAAAGCCAACGACCCCTTCCCCCAGTATTCATGAAGGGGAGGCTGAGGTAACCTCAGGGGCCACCCCTTCCCCTGGTCAGAAGCAGGGTGTCTCTCTTGTCGGACCTCGGACTTCCCAGGGGTCGCGCCCTGTGAATTCGGAGGGGACTGGGGAGAGTGTCCCTTTGGAGCCGAGAAAGAAGAGGGGTAGGGAGCCTTCAGAGGCTGATGTGGTGGATCTGGAGGCGGATGTTGCTTCCCCTGAAGCAAAGCGCCCTGCACGCGAACTTCCGAGCATTCCCTTTCCGGAGGAGAACACTGAGTTTCATTATACCGCTGGTGATAGCGTGGACGTATCGGGCCTGCTTTCCGACTCTGGCGTCGTCTTGGCCGACCGCCTTACGAAGTCAGTGACTTCAACTTCTCACCAGGTGCTCCAATATATCCAGCGTACCTCCAGGGTTTTGCTGGCGTCTGCCAAACTGGCGGCTCTCAGCCGTCTGAGTGATGAAGAATTAACCGTCACGCCAGGGGCTCCTCCTCCCGGCCGCCTGGATATGGTGGAGAGGGACATAAATTTGATAAACAACTTAAAAGATAAGTTGGCGAGGTAAGAGAGTGAGCTGGAGGAGGCAAAGAACCAGGCTGGTCAATGGAAACTTCAGGGAGAGAGAGTTGTGAAGGAAGTAGCCAAGCTGGAGGCTGATCTGAAGGAGAGCCGCTTGTCAATGGAGCGGGCCACCCTGACCTTGGCTGAGATGGGGCATCTGAAAGGAAAAGTAGCTGATTTGGAGGAGCAATTGTCCAGGGCTGACTCGGCCTTTGAGCAGGCTAAGGGAGAGTGGACAAAAGAAAAAGAGACCCTTGCAGAGGAGACCGAGGCTGCAGTGGATGCAAGCTTTGTGAGTGGTGCCAACTCTTCCCTGGAGTTGGTGATGGAGGTGATTGGGGAAATGTTCCCGGCGTTTGACGAAGAGGCTTTCCGGAGCCTCTACTCTGCTAAGAATGAGGCTCGGGCGGCCAGACCACCTGAGGCAGTTGCCGGCCCTAGCCAGGATGCTCCATGATGCTTATCCTTTCTTGTAATAGCTTTACTTTCTACGCTGAGCCTTTAATGCCAGCTGTCTGTAATATCTGTTCTTTCCGGATCTTTGTCTTAGTTATTTTGTAAAGACTTTTTACCCTTCATGGATTTTGTTAGTTACTGATGGTAAGGATTTGTCGTGGATCCCACCGCCAAATAAATAACCAACTAGCACCTAACGGTAGTTAGGGTAAGTCGGGTCGTGTCCACGGAGACGGTGTTGCAAGGTTTAGACTAAATCGGCCTAAAACGAGACTAGGTCACCAAACAGACACAAAGAAACAATAAATGGAAAATTATGATGGAGGAGAGGTAAGAACTAGACTAATGATGAACTAGACTATAACAATGCTAAACAATGCTTATAACCAAACTAAGTAGCAACCTAATGAAATGATGACTAACTAATGAGATGAATCAAATATGAAGAAGGAGTGGGTTAGGTCGGGTTCATAAGTGTAGTAGGGTGACTTAGGTAATCAAGGGTTTAGGTGTCTCCTAATTGCTAGATTCGGTCCGGGCTCTCGCAACTTAAACCGATGTCAAGGTGAGTCCGGGCTCCCGCAACTTAGACTATCCTCAACAATCCTCAACAAAACCACATACAAGACAAACAATGAATAGGAGAAGACTAGCATGAGAAGCATGGCCACTACAACTCAAACAAGCAATTCAACAAACACATGGTGTGCCAAGTATGTGACTAACAATAAAGATTCACCCTTTATCCCCAATCAAACCCTAATCACCCATATTCTACTCTTAATCCCCCTACTAACCCACAAGTAAACTACTCACTCATAATCAAACTAACTACAACAATAAAAGAGAAAACATCACCATAACCCTAACATTCATCATCAAGAACAATATGAGAAATAACAATCAACACTAAGTAAAGATTCAAACTTAGATTAATAACAAAGAACAAGAGTAAAGAAGGATTATACCAACACAAGATGAAGGAAAAGATGAAATCTTGTATAAATAAGAAACCCAAATAATCTCCAAGGTTGTCAATCTTGGATGAGTCTTCAAGCCACTTCTTAATACAAGAACTAACTATGACTATAACTAGATTAAACTAAGATTAACTATAGATTAACTAAAGATTAAGAGAGATTAATTAGGGTTTACAAATCTTAAGAGAGGCCTAAGAGAGTCTAGGGTAAGGTAGCATCCATAAACAATACAAGAGGGAAGTATTTATAGGGTTACAAATGGAAGGGAGAAGAAAGAAAGAAATGCGGGCTGGAACTGGGTGGTCCCGACCGGGACGGGTCATCCCGACCGGGACGGACCCACCATCCCAACCGGGATGGGTTGGTCCCGACCGGGACGGCCTTGCAGTAGCACCCTCCAAAGTGCACTTCATCCCCGACGGGACCTCATCCCGTCGGGGATGAGTCTTGTAGGCCTCCAATATGACCCTTTTGGTTCCTCCTTGCTTAACATGAACTTCTCATCGATTCTCGGGACTCGGGATCGGGTCTCGGAGGCTCGGGATTGGGTCCCAATGTCTCGGGGTCGATTCCGAAGCATCGAGTCATCGTTCCTTTACTCCGTTGGCTTCAAAATGTGTATGTATAGAGTCGGAATCACTCCAACTCTTCCAAATCGGTCTCGGGAACCTGAAACGAACTAAAGGAAGAATAAGAAGCCCCTAAACCGCTCCCAAGGAGCGATTCCATAAGGAAATGGGACCAAAACACTACAAAATAGGCACTACAAACCACACTTATCACCCCCAGTCCTTGTCAGTCGTGCGTAGCCTGGCCTGTCCCTGGTCTTTGCTTGGAGGCAGGCAGGGAGGGTTTTTTGCGTTTTTTATACAAGGTTGGGGGAATTACCCCCAGTCCTTGTTAGCTATGTGTGGCCTGCGTCCTTCCTGCTTGGGGATAGGTAGCGGTTTCAAAGCTTTTTGTTGGGGTGTCCCTTTTTCTTGGTTCTGGCAACAGGGGGGCCTCCCCCTATTGCCCCCTGCTCGTTTGTGTGTGAGAGCGCAAGCTTATGCAGACAACGAGTATGAATTCTTGAGTGTTATAGAAATTTCATTAAAACATAAGATTTGGTCGGAGTCGTCGACATTTCTTTTTGATCGTCCTCCGCCAGTATTTTTTCCTATGGACGTGATTTCCTTAAGGCTTAGTTATACATAGTATCTTTTTAGGGTGTCGGCGTTCCAGTGTGCGTTCAACTCTTGGCCTGCCGGGTTAGCGATTTTGTACGTGCCTGTTCCCAAGATCTGGGTCACTTGGTATGGGCCTTCCCAGTTGGCGCTTAGTTTGCGGTGTTCTCTAGACTTTCCAACAGCCTGTGTCTTCCTTAGTACTAGGTCGTCTACTTGAAATCTTCTCTCATGCACCCTTTTGTTGTACGCTTTTCTCATTCTTTGCTGGTAGGCTGCTATGTTGGTGCTGGCCTCTTCCCTGACTTCGTGGACCAGGTCAAGAGCTTCGGCCATTGCTTCGTCGTTGTTAGCCTGGTTGTATTGCTGGGATCGTAGGGTAGGAATTCGTACCTCGATGGGTAGCAGAGCCTCTGCTCCATACACCAGGCCAAAGGGTGTCTGACCTGTTGACTCCTTTTTGGTGGTCCTTATTGACCAGAGGATGCTTGGTAGCTCGTCTGCCCATCTTCCGTTGAGGTCATCTCCATTTTTCTGAGTCCGTTTAAGATCTCTTTGTTTGCAGCCTCGGCCTGCCCATTGGTCTGGGGGTGGCAGACGGCGGAATAGGCGACGGCTATCCCATGCCCCTCCAGCCCGGCTCTTAAGGGGTCATTATCAAATTACCTTCCATGGTCAAATACCAATGTTTTTGGAAGGCCAAATCTGGTTATAATGTTCCTCCATATGACTTTCCTGACCGCCGGCTCGGTGATGTTTGGGACTGCTTCAGCTTCGACCCACTTTGTGAAGTAGTCTATCCCTACAATCAGGAATTTTCGTCCCCCTGTAGCTGTGGTAAAGGGACCCAGTATGTCCATTTCCCATTGGGCGAAAGGAATGGGAGATAAAATCGGCCTGCGTTCTTGGGCTGGGACATGGATTGATGGAGCAAAGAGTTGGCATTTTCTGCATTTTTGGGTTAGGCTCCTAGCATCTGCTAGCATGGTGGGCCAGTAGTAGCCGGTCCTTAGGGCTTTGTGGGCCAACGACCTCTCTCCAATGTGATGTCCGCAGATTCCTGAGTGGATGTCCTCTAGAACTTCCGCTGCCTGGTCCGCCTCTAGGCATCTGAGCAGGGGGTAAGTGAAAGACTTCTTGTAGAGCTCTTCGTTAATGATTATGAACCAGGCTGCTTTGGCCTGAATTTTCCTTTTCTGTACCGGATCAGGTGGTAGGATGCCGTATCTTTTGAACTGAATGAGAGGGGTCATCCAGTTTTCCTGTCTCTCCTCAATGGTGCTGACTGTTTGACAGGGAGTGGTGGACTTCTCATGCATAACATCAACCCAGACCGACCTCCTTATGTCTTGCAGGCTGGAGCTAGCCAGCTTTGACAGAGCGTCAGCCCGATTATTCTGTGATCGGGGTATTTGCCTGATTTCATAGGACTTTAGGCCTGATAATTCCTGTTTTACTTTCTCAAGGTAGGCGGCCATGGTCTGATCTCTAGCCTCATATTCTCCATTAATTTGATTAGCAATGAGCTGGGAGTCCGTTGCTAGTACAACCCGTTCTGCCCCTGCTGCTTTGGCCCGATTTATTCCTGCGAGTACGGCCTCATACTCCGCCTCGTTGTTTGATGCGAGGAAGGTGAATCTGAGTGCATGCTCAAAATCTACTCCCTCTGGGCTGGTCAGTACAACGCCTGCCCCTGCACCATTGGCTGTTGAGGATCCGTCAGTGTGCACGATCCATTCTTCGGCGGGGGGCTCTTCTTCCCCTGAATGGGAACATTCAGCCAGGAAATCAGCCAAGGCTTGTGCCTTGATGGCTGTCCTTGGCTGGTATGATATCCCCAGCCCGCTTAACTCGATCGCCCATTTAAGCAGTCTTCCTGATTTCTCAAATTTTTCCAATATCTTTTCCAGTGGCTGGTCGGTGAGGACCATAACGGGATGTGCGTCAAAGTAGGGTCTGAGCTTTCTGGCTGCAATGATGACTGCATAGGCGGCTTTTTCTATTAAAGGATAGTTTCTTTCGGCTGCCCCCAGGGCGTGACTCACAAAGTAGATGGGCTGCTGCGAGCCTGCTTCTTCCCTTAGGATGACTGCACTTACTGTTGTGTTGGTGACAGCGATGTACAGGTACAGTTTTTCTCCGGGCACTGGTCTTGCCAAGGTAGGGAGTTTCTTCAGGTGTTCCTTCAATTGTTCGAAGGCTTTCTTTTATTCATCCTCCCATTTGAATTGCTTGTTGCCCTTCAACACTTTGAAGAATGGGGTGGACTTGTCTGCCGACCTGGCGATAAAGCGGGCCAGGGCGGCCATCCTGCTTGTAAGCCGCTGAATGTCCCTTATGGTCTTAGGCTCCAGGAGATCTAGGACCGCCTGAATTTTTTTGGGATTGGCGTCTATCCCCCTGGAGTTGACTAAGAATCCCCAGAATTTTCTGGATCGGACCCCGAATGTGTATTTCTTCGGATTCAGCTTCATCTTGTACGACCGCAGGGAGGAGAATGTTTCCTGCAGGTCTGTTAGATGCTCCTTGTCCCCCTTGCTCTTGACAATCGCATCAACGACATAGGCTTCCAAATTTCTCCCTTTTTGATTTTCAAAGACCTTGTCCACCAACCGCTGATAGGTGGCGCCTGCATTCTTCAGCCCAAATGGCATCATCTTATACATGTAAGTGCCATGGCTGGTTATGAAGGCGCATTTCATCCTGTCAGGCTGCCAGAGGTACACTTGATGGTACCCTGAGAACGCATCCAAGAAACTTAACGTGGTATACCCACTAGTGGCGTCCACCAGTTGATCTATCCTGGGCAGGGGGTAGCAGTCTTTTGGGCAGGCTTTGTTAAAATTCGTGAAGTCTACGCACATTTTCCATGCGCCTGACGACTTTTTTTACCATCACGACTTTTAAGAGTTTGTCTATTTCCTCTTTTATCGCCGTGTCTTTCTCTACGGACATGTTTCTTTTCTTTTGCTTCACAGGGCGAGCTTCCGGGCTAACGTTCAGCTTGTGAACAATAAAAGTCGGGTCGACCCCTGGCATCTCATCCGCAGAGTAAGCAAATACGTCCTTGTTTTCTCTCAGGACTGCAATTAACTCCCTCTAGTAGGACTCCTCCAGGTCGGCCCCTATGAGGACCTGCCTCCCTGGTTCTAATTCTACCACCATGCTCTCCCCTTCAGGTTCCAAGTGGGCTGCTTTTTGCTGGGCGGCTGGGATTTCACCCTCCCTGATGGGGGAGCCTTCGGCTTTTCGCTTTCCTTTCCTTTCTGTCTCATGGGCTTGCAGGGCCACGGTGTAGAAATGTCTGGCTGACTCTTGATCTCTGTGGACCTTTCCTTCCATGCCAAAGTCTGTCACATAGGCTATAGTAAGAGCCCTGATCGACACAGCAGCTTCGATTTCATCTAGGGTGGCTCGGCCAATCAGGGCGTTGTATGCAGACTTTGCATCCACCACAACAAATGATGCCATGACATTCCTGGCAGTGGCCCCCTCCTCAAATGTCACTGGTAAGTCGATAACCCCCATGGGAAGTACACCTGCTCCACTGAAGCCATACAAAGACCCAGGGGCTGGTTTCAGATGTCTTTTTTCTAGATTCATTTTCTCAAAGGCGTCTTTGTACAGAAGGTTTGTGTAGGCGCCAGTGTCCACCATGCACCTCTTGACAATGTGATTGCTAATTTCGAGAGTTAGGACCAAAGGGTCACTATGCGGATATATGACTCTCCCTGCATCTTCAGGGGTGATGCTCAGGGTAGTGCCTCTTGGACTCCCCGCCCTCTCGGCGTAGCAAATTTGGTTCCGTAATTCACAGATCTGCCTTTTCTGGCTTCGTCTGCTAGTTTGCCCCTCTGCATCTCCTGATACTACATGGATGATTGTGCGATTTTGGGCTGAGCCTTCAGGATTGTCTGTCGCCTTCTTTTGGGGCTTGTTCCTTGCTGCATAGTTGCCCAGCCAGCCGTTTCTTATGAGTTTCTCAATTTCGTCTTTCAAGTGTCGGCATTCTTCTGTGGTGTGTCCTATGCAATCGTGGAACGTGCAAAATTTTTTGGGATCCCCTTTTAGGCTGCGCGGCTTGTTTGGCCGGTTCCATTTTGCTGTCTCTTTCTCCAGCTCAAAGATTTCTGCCCTCGGCCTGTTGAGGGCCGTGTAGCTGTCAAACCTTGGCTGGTAGATAGTGCGCTCCTTCTTGGGGGTATCTTCCTCTTCTCTTTGTTTGCCTTGCTCGTTTCTGTTACGTCCACCCTGCGGTCCCCCTTGCGGCTTTGTCTGGCCTGCAGGGGTGTCCGGCAGGCTGTGAAATTCTTCCTGCAGAATAAACCCTTCAGCGATTTTTATGGCCTTGGCCAAGTTTCTGGCTGGGTCCTGATCATCTGATTCTTCATTTCCCCTCTTGAGGTACTCCCTGACGCTTTCACCCTTTTTCTGCTTTAGGGTCATTAGATCAAACCGAGTGAGTCGCCTTCTTTTGTTCCCTGCATATTGTTCAAGGAAGGCCTCGGCTAACTCTATAAAGAAACTGATCGATCCCTGGCGAAGATCCCTGAACCATCCTTGTGCAAGTCCTACCATGGTGGTTGGGAAGATTTTACACCAGATTGCGTCATCCACGTCGTACATGCCCATGTGACTCTCAAATGCCGCCAGATGATCCTCTGGGTCTGTGGTCCCGTCAAACTTGACGGTGGGCATTTTAATTTTTGGGATGGGGTATTCTTGTACATCAGGATGGAGAGGAGTTTTTGTTGGCCTGCCTACCACCCGTGACCTGCTTTCCCCAGACTGGTTACCGTGGATATCTCATTGTCTAAGGATCGGTTTCCTTGTACTGGGGGAGCGGTGCCTTGGTGGCCTCCTGCTCGCTGCCTCGTCCTCTGTCTCTGAGGAGATTTGCCTGGATCTTTGTCTCCGGGATTGGCAGAGGTTGTCATCCTGGTGGTGTCTGGACTCAAGCGGCTGCCCCCGGTTAAGCCTAGATTGCAGGCTTTGGGATAACCCTGGGGCTGGCTGTCCCCTGGCTGCCGGCGTTAACCTGGAGAAGACTCCGCCCTGCTTTTCTCCCAGGCGTTTAGATGCAGGCTCCTTGTGCCTCATCCGCTCCTGCAATCCCTGGGACAGTCCTCTTTGCTCTCCAGATGCGGACTCCGTGGTGTGAATGGAGAACGCCTGTTGTTGGGCATGCGGCTCTTGGCTGCCTGTTGTGATGCGCCTCTGCACCTGCGCATATACTTGAGCTGTCCTTCTTGCTTTCCTCTGGGCGTTTCTGGCGGCGGTTCGCTTCGTGCCCCCAGCTTCATCCCTTCTCATTGAGGGAGGCTTCCTGGGGGTCGTTGCAACCCTGCCTACCAGGTCGTCAGGAGTGAACTCCTGGTTTAGCATTGCAGAGAAGAAAGCGGCTGTCTGTACCATCTGAGCTGGGGTCAGGTTCAGGGTGTGCCCTGGGTGTGCCCCCAACTCTGGTGCTACAGCTGCATTTGGCATGCTCAGGAGGTTGGTTCCTCCCATCCCCAAGGTCGCGGTGGGAGGAGCTCTCTCCGGCTGCGGCATGTCGTATAGGGGGGTCACCGGTGGGACCGTCGGACCCACCCCTACACTGGTGTCAATGATTTCCGGCATGATTACTTTGATTGGTTTAGTTTTTGTAATTGGGAATGGTTGATTTTTGTGGGTAATTCGTGGGTTCAACCAGATCTTCCCCACAGACGGCGCCAAATTGTTCCGGTATTGGAATCAATTAACCCGATGTGGAATTCGGGTTCGAATCGTTCGGTGTTGCTCTGAATGTTCACTGATCAATCTTGACACTCTGCTCCCTCCTACTCCTTCAGTCGGACCTTCCCGGCGGATTGGGCAAGCTCCCTGCACAGAGAACGCACAGGGCCTCGGAGGTTGTCCGAGGAAACCCTCTCCGATGCCTAAGTCAGTCCGTGAATGCCTTAAGAAACCCAGATCGTGAGGAACTAGGCGGCAATTTTAGAGTAAGAGTTCTAGAGAGAGAAAATCCAACCCCTTTCTTGTGGGAAATGGAAGAGTATTTATACCTTCCCACAAGAGAGGGGAGTAGAAGGAGAATGGGTGGATAAGGAGGTGACAAGTGGCGTCTTCTCACCCACCCACTCCCAATTACCTTAGGCAAAAATGACGAGAGGGCCCCTAGGGATCCCTGCTCTGCCTGCGGGGATCTCCCCAGGGGGCAGACGAGGTTTGAGCTAAGAGAGCTAAGCTCTAGCAGGCTGTGTCACCCTGCTGGCCCGGCGGTCGGCTTTTTTTCCTTAGTAGTTGTTCCTACTCATGTTCTTTATTTTGACTGCTTGCCGAGTCGGTTTCTGGGCTTAATGGGCAATCCTCTGGGAGCCTGCCTAGCAGGCTACTAGTGTCAGGCTGCCGACCCCAATCAAGGGTCATGTCGGGTTTTGGGAATATTTTAACCGAGTGGGCGAGTTCTTTTAAGAAATGTGACCCCGAGGCTTGTTCAAATGATGGTTTGTCAACGGTTGTTGCACTAAGTCGAGTCAAGATACAAGATGACTTCTTATTTGCACGCTCTAAGTTTTGGGACTCGAAAAGCCATGTTTTTGCTTTTCCTGGGGGTAAAATATGTCCTTTGCCCGAAGAGATAGATGCTATAGGTGGGTGGAACTCGGTTCGACCTTGTGTACCTTATGGGGATGATGCTTACGTGGAGCGGTTCTACCACTTTTTGGATTCATTGGAGGAGGCTAAAGGTTACTTTGGTAGGGATGGCATTAACTTAGAGTTGCTTTCTAGGACGTTCTCACGGGTTGGTTCTTATCGTGTCTCGGCCTTAGCGTGTACGTGTGCTTTTAATTTTGTTATGACTTGTTACTATCCTTTTGAGGATGCGATGGCGTGTGAAGGTTGGGGTAATCCTCGGGTTTTGGATGTGGTGATGGGAATGAAACATGGACGATCACTCTCTTTGCTTAATTTGGGTGGGCTTATCTTAGGTTTTAATGCTTGTGCTCGACTCCACAATGCATCTTTTCGAGGTTCCAGGATCATTTTGCAGGTGTTGTTTTTGGTGTTGTGTTTTTTTGTAGCTTGGTTTTCTTTGTCTTGTTTTTGTGGTTGCTTTGGTTTGGAGGTGTGATGTTTTGTCGCGTTTTGTACAGGTTTGGTTACAGGAGCAGCTTGGTTTGGTCGACCCTCCCCGATGCATCAAAAGTTACAAATATAGGGGTTTCACGGGTTGGAAGACGGTGCAGGTGTGGAGCAAAGGTCACAAGGAAAAGGATTGCTCTCCTACTTGGCTAAAGGGGATGTGGTCATCCCGTGGTGGAATATTAGTGGGCGTGTCGGGTTTCCATTTTCGTCTTCGACCGGGGCTTTGTTAATACTATCCGTGAGGGATCAAGTTTATATTTACCCGGGCATGTTGTCAAATCAAATGGGTGTTAAACCTTCCACTCCAAGGGATGCTAAAGCTACCGCTAGTTCTGACCCATGGACAGAGGAATCGCTCAAGGGGTTTAGGGCGTCTTGGGAACGGAGCTTCTTGCGTCCCGTTGTTCGACCGATCGACAATGCTTTCATCCGGTGGGGGGTTTGCAAACACCCATCAGGACGGAGCAACTTAAAAGCTAGGAAGATAGCACCACTAAGAGGTGAGGAGGTGACTCGAAGGAATGCCACTAAGTGCCTGACCAAAAACAGTATTATCGATCCTAGTTCCGTAAGTTCATCTAAGCGGGCCAAGACTAACGGGACCCATATTGAAAATGTGGAAGAGGAAGGAAAGTGGGATTGGCTGGGCTCGCCTTTGGCTAGGGCGGTAGAAGCTTGTATTCAGAAGATCGAGGATGAGAAGTACAAGCGAGTTCGCCTGAATGACAAGGGGAAGAAAAGGTTGGACCGGTAGAGCTCAGCAGTTTTGTATTATGTATTATTAGTTCATATTATGTGGCGTATTAGTACTAGTTTTTGTAGAGTTTTGACACATTGTTGATTTCCGGGATGTCCGGGTTTTCAGATGCTTGATGTAAATGCCTCGACAAAAGCTCGATTTAACCGAATTTTGTTATTAATGAGAAGCACATTATTTTTTTTTGTGGTGGCTCGCAACTCGATTCCGGGTTTTCACTCCGTCCTCGGCTCACCCTTTTTTGTTTGTTTTGTCTTCTTCTTTTTTTTCGTCTCTTTTTTCGTTGTTTTGTTTTTGACGGCTCGCAACTCGTTTCTTCATTTTGCCCGGGCCGCCCTTTCGGGTTTTCACCCCGTCCTCGGCTCGTCATTTTTTTTTTGACGACGGCTCGCAACTCGTTTCTTCATTTTTCCAGGGGCGTCCTTTTGGGTTTTCACCCCGTCCTCGACTCGTCGTTTGTGCTTCGTCATTTTAAATCACTCATTGGCCGGGTCGTGGAAAGAGTCCCGGATCATACATAAATCGAGTACTCGATTCCCCCCCCTTTTTTTTTATTGTTGTTCGTTTATTTGTTTGGTTGTAGCCGGAGAAGGGTTGCCTACGTATCCGCTTTTAGACGGAATCAAACCATGTTCGTAGTTCTTTTGAGAAAAATGTGAGTGATTTTGCTTTAGACTCTTTTATGTCATTTATCGATGCGAACGTGATTTTTTTTATGTTGTTTTGTTTTGTTTTTTTTCTAAGTCGGAGGTCAGGATGGGGTTGTCGGGGTGTTTTATGGGTAGTATCGTTTGAGCTGATCCATATTGATTGGGGTTGAGAACTCCTGACCGTCTAGGTCGGTAAGGATCACGGCGCCCCCCGAGAGTATTTTCTTAACGAGGTAGGGCCCTGCCCAATTTGGTTTGAATTTCTCTCTAGGGTCGACGGGAAGGGGTGCTCTAATGGATTTGATTACTAAATCTCCCTCATGTATGTTTCGGGATTTCACTCGTTTATTAAAGGCTCGTTGGATTCGTTGCTGGTAAGCTTGTACGTTGGATAAAGCATGTATCCTACGTTCGTCTAGGAGTACTAGCTCGTCATATCATTTTTGGTTCCATTCTTCTTCGGGAATGCCGCTTTCGGCTAATATCCTTAGTGACGGTATTTCTAGCTCTACGGGTTGGACGACTTCGGAACCGTAGGTCAGGTAATATGGTGTGGCTCCGGTAGGTGTTCTATAGGATGTTCGGTATCCCCATAAGGCGAAGGGGATTTTGTTTGGCCAATCCCGGTAGTTGTCTATCATTTTCTTAAGGATTGTGGTTATGGTTTTGTTGGCTGCTTCTACGGCCCCGTTTGTTTGTGGTCTATAAGGTGAGGATTTGTATTTTTGGATTTTGTATTTGTCTAAGAGTTTTTGGGAGTCAGCCCTAAAGTGAGCCCCCTGGTCACTGATGATTTCATGAGGTATACCGTATCGGCAGATGATGTTATTTTGTAAGAATTTGACTACTTGTTTTGAGGTTAGTATGGTGTAAGAGGCAGCTTCTACCCATTTGGTGAAATAACCGACGACCACTAATATGAAGCAGTGTCCGCCCGTCCTGGATGGGTGTCCTTTTCCTATGATGTCTATTCTCCAAGTAGAGAAAGGCCAGGGTGTGGCTATAGTGTGTAGAGGATAAGGAGGGAGGTGTTGGATGTTGGCAAATATTTGGCAATTGTGGCAGTGGCGAACGTGGCATGGACAGTCCGCCTCTAAGGTAATCCACTAATAGCCCAGTCTCATTATTTTTCATGCCAATAAGTGTGCACTCATGTGGGGTCCGCACTCTCCATCATGTACCTCTTCCATGACTCTCTCGGATTGGTTTTTGTTTATGCACCTAAGGAGGACTCCTTGTGGGGTTCGTTTGTATAGTAGTCCTTGATTCAGGACGTAGTGAGTGGGTCGTATTCGTAGGGCTCTTTTGTTCTTGGTGTTAGTGTTGGGCGGATATGACCCGTGGGTTTTGAAGTCTAGGATTGCTTTGTACCAAGGTTCCCCGGGGGTATCGTCGGTTTCGAGGTTATGGATGTGGGCTGGTTGTTCGCTTCTCTCTACGCAAATAGGCATAGAGAAAAAGTGGTCGGACATGTTTACTAGTGAGGCTAGTTTGGATAATGCGTCGGCGAATTGGTTTTCTTCGCGGGGTATGTGTATGAAGTCGATTTCGGTGAACTCCTGGGACATTGTTTCCACTTTGGTTTGGTATGGGGTTAGGCTTTCGCTATAAACTTTCCAGGTACCCGTGGCTTGGTTGACCACTAAGGATGAATCCCCGTGTACTCTAAGGTTTTTGACTCCTAGAGATATGACTCCTAGAGATATGGCAGACTTCGTATTCGGCTGCGTTGTTGGTAATGGGGAAGTCTAGTTTGACAGATATGGGTATATGGTCGCCTATGGGAGATATCAGAGGAGGATTCCTACGCCGTACCCTCTCATGCTCGAGGCACCATCGAAGCATAAGTCCCACGATTCGCTCTCGGCGAACAAAATGTCCTCATCAAGGAAGGATCAGGTGTCGGTTGTTGTTTTTTCCTCTATTGGGTTTTCGGCTAAGAAGTCGACCACGACCTTTCCTTTAATGACCTTAAGGGGTATGTATGTTAAGTTAAATTCTGCCAACATGAGTGTCCATCGGGCTAGTCATCCGTTGAGGACAGGTTTCTCGAAGATGTATTTGATAGGGTCCATTTTTAAGTATACATGCACGGTATGACTAAGCGTGTAGTGCTGAAGCTTTTTGGTTGACCATACTAGGGCAAGGCAGGTCCTCTCTAGGGGTGTGTATTTTGTTTCGTACTCGAGGAATTTTTTGCTAATGTAGTAAATAGCTCTCTCTTCTTTGTTAACAGTTTGCGCTAGCATGGCCCCCATTGCGGTTTCGGTTACGGTAAAGTAGAGGGAAAGTGGTATCCCTTTTTTGGGAGGCATTAACACCGGGATTGTGCTAGTATTTCTTTTACCTTGTCAAGGGCTCTTTGGCATTTATCATCCCAGACGGTGGGTTCGGTTATTTTGAGTTTTTTGAAGATGGGCTCACAGACCATGGTCGGTTTGGCAATGAAGCGGCTGATGTATTGAACCTTACCCAGAAACCCTCTAATCCCCTTTTCGGTCGAGGGTGCGGGCATGTCTAACAAGGCTTTTATTTTGGAGGGGTCTATTTCGATTCGTCGCTGGCTCACTACGTGACCTAAAAGTTTCCCCGATGTGACCCCAAAGACGCATTTTTGTGGGTTAAGCCTCATATTATATTGGCGTAGGCGTTTGAAGAATTTTTCAAGGGTCGGGACATGCCCTTCTCGGTTTTGGGATTTGACTATCATGTCACCTACATACACCTCGACTTCTTTGTGCATCATATCGTGTAAAAGCGTGGTTGCGGTTCTTTGGTAAGTCGCCCCAACATTTTTAAGTCCGAAAGGCATCACCGAGTAACAATAGGTTCCCCAAGGTGTGGTGAAGGCTGTTTTAAACATGTCCTCTTTTGCCATTTTTATTTGATTATACCCAGCGTACCCGCCCATGAAAGAGAGTAGGGCATGATCGGCGGTATTATCTACCAGGATATCTATGTGAGGTAAAGGGAAGTCATCCTTTGGGCTGGCTTTATTAAGGTCTCGGAAATCTACACAGACCCGGATTCTCCCGTCCTTTTTGGGGACGGGGACTATGTTGGCTACCCTGTCGGAATATTCGGAGACATGTATGAACCCGGCTTTGAGTTGTTTGTCTACTTCCTCCTTAACCTTAAGGGCCCACTCGGGTCGCATGCGACGTAGCTCTTGTTTTACTGGTTTAAACCCGGGTTTGATTAGGATTCGGTGTTCGCGATATCTCTGTCTATGCCCGACATATCTTTGTAGGACCGGGCGAAGACGTCTTTGTATTGTGTGAGTAGGTTCATAAGTTGCTCCCTCTCAGTGAGATATAAGGAGGTCCCTATTTTTAGGATTTGGGCTTCCGAGGGGGTTCCAATGTTCATGGATTCGGTGCCTTCGATTATCGGGGCGCCTAACTCTTGTCTGCCTAACTCTCTCAAGGTTTCGGGTGGGAGATAATTGTCGTAAAAGTCGTTTTGGTCACTCTTGTTTTGTTCGCTATCGATAATGGCATTGCATGTTAAGTGCGACGAGTCATAAGCGAAAGTACTTTTATTATTAATTAAATCGAGCATGTCGAGGACTTTGGATAAGGAGATCCTCTGTTCGTTTGACAGAGGTAACATTACTGGGACTTCCGGGACAGGCCCCGGCTCATCCTGAACAGACACAGATGTAGATGGGAGACAAACAATACTAGATTCTTCGCCCGTTTCAGACTCAGATTCGGACTCTGACTCGGGTTCTGTTTCGGACTCGAACTTGGACTCTTCGAACATCCTCCCTTCTCCTGTGGTTAGCTTGAACCTCCTACCATTCTCGTTGGTCCATGTGACGGATTTCCTCAACCCTCCACCCTCTTGGCCTTTGTTGGTACTGACAATAAGGGAGATGAGGTCAAATTGCTTGTCAAACATGACCACACTGACTAGCTCACTGAGATTCATGAGGACGAAATACTCTTCCCCGAATAGGAGACTATTGGCCAGGCCATCCATACAAGATGTGCGTTTGGCGTGGTTTCCGGGATGAAGTAGCAGTCTTGGAATATTTCTATTCCAGGATGTCGGATGCCTTTGATTTAGGTTGGTTCGGAAAATCCCATATAAAGTTCGTTGTCACCTTCTTTTACGAAACATCCATTTAGGGTGAGGTTGTACGGTGGGATTTGGATGCCCTCAGTTTTACGTGTGCGCATGATAGCCATGGGTTCACGAATTTCACCCTCGGTTGCGGGGTATCCAAAACCTATCGTGTGGGTTTGTCCGATGAGATCACGGAGTTTACTTGCGGTGCCGGGATTTTTTCCTAGTGACAATCCCGGGAAATGCCACTACTACAAAACTGGTCATAGACATCATCTAATAGACATAGGTTAAATAAATACTCTACATCTATTTTTAATAGACATAGGTTATTAGAAAAACCCATGTATAAAAAGGAGAATAAACATAGGTCAAAATCATTACCCATGTCTATAAATTATAAACATGGGTTAAAATAAAACCTATGTATATAGAATATGAACAGAGTATATAAAATATGATAGAATATGAATAAAAGTAAGTCAAAACCCTATATAAAAACAAAACTCTCTCAGCTAGACTCTTCCCACACAAAACAAACCTCACATCCTCTTGGTTAACCGTTAACCCGATTTTCTTTGACTGAGAGAGGAAAATGGAGGACCAGAGGAATCGACTGAGGGAGGAAAATGGAGGACTGGAGGAAGGAAGATGAAGAAGGATGACAATGGCGGAAAGAAATCGTACCTAGGGTTTTCACTCTCGTCAGCTCAAAGCTTCCACAACGCGATATCCTCTCTCTCTCTTACTCGTCTCCCACTCGCTTTACCACACTCTTTTCTCTTAGTCTTCTCTCTGGCAGGTATTCAGTATTCCTTCGATTAATTTTTTCAATTTTAAGGTTTCAAACTTTCGATCGATGATTGTTTAAGCTTATGATGTTCGTTCGTTTAAATTTATAAATTAGGTTATTGATTCTGATTTGAGGAACTACTCGAAGCGTTTTCTATGTTATCTTTCTGAGTTTCTGCTGTCTTAAAGTCGTGTTCGTATCAACATGCAGTTAGCGAGACACATTTCTATGCAATTTCTGCGTTTTATTCCTTCTGCTGTCTTAAAGTCGTCTTAAGCTATTTCTGTCTGATATGTAGTATTCTGAAGAATTGAAGCAATTGGATTTGTGATCTCAATTAAGGAAACCATGAGGAGCACCAGTGTTCATAAACTTTCGGGACTACAGAAACAAGTAGTGAGCTTATACTGAGAATTTCTACGAACAAGGGTGGATAATGGTATCAAAGGTGAGAGGGAAGTCAACTGTAAGCCGTTGTTTTTGCAAGTATCCTCTCAAATTAATTGTACCCAACAAGGTAGGTACCTACTACCACTACCACCCTTTTCATCATTCATTTACTTTGATTTTGATTACTTTAATGAAAGGCGTGTAGTGGTGATGTTGATTGTGCGTGGATTTACACCCTTTTCTTACGACGGTGGCATTGTCTCCGTAAGCCCCTTCTCTTTAATTTTATCTTTATCTTTCTCTTTTCACCCAGTAGTAGTAGTAGTAGTAGTAGTAGTAGTAGTAGTAGTAGTAGTAGTAGTAGTAGTATTAGTAGTAATGCTACATGGAGTATTGCTTTTAGTATTCCATGGATTATTTATATACTCCTTACTCACATTTAAATTAAAGTGAAAAAATCAAGGTGGAAGAAAGCGAGTATGATCTGATCTAGGGCTGACAGTTGAGCATCGGATCGGAACCACTTGTGACCACATAAACGAATTTAGAATTAAAATTTGAAGGTAGTGAGTTCATTATATTTACTCAATGTATATGAAGAGGTCTCGTCTTTACGAAGTTTGGGGTGACAAAAATCGATAATTTTAATCATTTTTTTAAGTTTGGGGTAACAAGTACTCCTACTTACTATCCTTTGCTATTGACTAGATTCCACTTGTTTATAGGGATGGCCGGGGCTGAGCCGGCACACAAACTACGAGTCACTCCACCAAGATAACTATGAGCCAGGGATGGTTATGCTGATCCTAATGATATCAACCATCTCAATGTTTTAGATTTACAGGTTCCTTCTTTTTCCATTTTACACCCACTGTCTACTGCCTTAGCTTTAAGCTTTGGTTGTTTAATTTCTGTGTGCGCATTTTCCAGCTTCAGGTAAGGCGCCTTCCAAAACCTGTCATCGCAATGGTACGTACTCATTTCTTATGTACTACTTTCATATGTTACAGTTTAGAGGATACATACTCGATTTGTTGGGATGGGATGACAAAACAAGAGAGTCGTGAGTGAGTGAGTATATGCTACGGAGTATCTGATTAACTGAAGTAGTTGATGTTATAGTATTATTCTTTGCTTCTAATATTGTGTGAAGCTTAGGTTGCTCGTTATGCCGTTGGAGGGAGACATATACTACATATGGTCTGTGATCTAACTATCGCTGCTGACAACGCCATTTTCGGTCAAACTGGTCCTAAGGTTCTTCATCCCTTAGCTTTCTTCATACCACTTTTGTCTCACCTTCCATTGCATTCCATATTTTCATGTATGATGTTGCATTATATTAATTACATTGTGAAAATGGGCATCTAGGTGGGCAGTTTTGATGCTGGCTACGGAAGCTCCATAATGTCTCGTTTGGTTAGTACAAACTATGAGTCACTCCACCAAGATAACTCTAAAACTAATTATAGGCAGAAACTCACGGGTTCTCCCATGTTTATGCGACAGCAGATGCAACTTATGAGAAGATGATGAGAGGTCTGCTACTGTGCAAATTTTCGTCGTGAATTAAATTGATGGGATAAGCCAGTCCATCGTTATAAGGTGAGGCAAACGATAAACTTGCCACATGGAATTAAAGTTGTCACATGTCACTATTAACTCTTTAATAATATCAGCTTGCATTATTTGGGATAATATTGGTGGACTTAAACACTTAATAGATTAAAATTCCAACCCAACCAACCTCTTGGAATCCCACCTCCACCTCTCCCCATGGGATTCAAACCCCATTCCCTCTTTTAATTTTTGATGAACCAAACAATTTTTACATGGAATGGATTTAGAACTTCATATTGTAATTCATTCCATTCCAAACAGGTGAATCAATGGCCCCTTAGAATCTGATATTTTAATGTTGGCTTTAGTTGGCTTATAATTGAATAACTACAAAACTTTTGCATTCCAAATTTTCAACCCTAGAACTGAAAGAAACATGGATTGCAATGTCCATCATATATGCTATACCTATATTGTGGCATGTAATCGCTTAGTACTGTCATATGTCATGTTTTTATTGCCAAGTATAACTTGCAGTAGCTTAAGAAACTAAATTAATGGATTATGTAATAACCAGAATGTGGGCGGTATAGCATTTCTGTCACTATTCTCAATGATTTTATCTGGAATGAATGGAAATCAGCTTTTTCCTTGTGGGTTTTAGCCTTTGAAGCAATAGGTTAATGTTGTTTTTGCTGTATTGTGCAGTGATTTTAAGGAACTGGAACCTGCCCCATCTATGTCAGTGATGGAAGGACACCTAAAACCATCACCAGCTTCCACCAATGCAACTGATGTCAATGAGATCACTTCTCCATTTACAAACTTTTATGTGAGTCAATGCAATGAACTAATGATATTTAGTTTTGACCAACAACATCAGCAAAGTGTTGGTTTCATTAAATTTTGTTTATTTTACTCTAACTGGCTCTCCAGTGTCCATGCTTTTGTTCTAAGAACTTATCTAAAGCATTGGTCTATTGATTTCAAATGATGCTTTTAAAGTCCACCAAATAATGCAAGCTGATATGTTCTTCTAGTGACATGGGATTAAAGTTGCCACATGGAATTAAAGTTGTAACATGTCACATGCTTTATAGTCCACCAAATATCCATCATAATATTGTAACGAGTCAAGTATTGACCCGCTTTGATAGAAACTAAGACAAAAACAGTCTTGTTCTTTAGGAAATATCCGTCATAATATTTGTAGCGGGTCAAGTATCAAGTTGAATGGGTAATATTCGACTCATTATAACCTAGGTTGCACGAACACTCCTCTAAACCACCATGTCGTGTCGGACACCGACACACGTCGGACGTACGATAAATGTAGGATGGAGTAATTTGATGTTTCATGAATAAGTGGTCTGTCAGCTAATAATTAACTTGCATGTCAGCTAAGGAAATTTTTTTAGAAATAGAGCCTGACATGGAATTAAAGTTGAGAAATCTGAGGCCATGCATAATACTCCATAAGAGTTATAGCATCAGTGGAAAATACCAATTTCAGTGGATTATTTTATTTAGTGATTGAAGTTTTATTTTGTATTCTATCATTCTAGGATGTGTCTTTTCCCTTTATTATACTGAGTTGCCAAAGCTGATATCTGTTTGTCTTCACAAAGTGGTGTATCGATTTTACTTGTTTGGCAGTTGTGACTGTTGTAGCCAGTTTGATGAGGTGCAGTCAGCAGGACTTGATTTTGGCTATATCATCGGTACAATCCAAACCGGCAAGGAGAGTATAGCGAAAAGATTAACTTTACAACAGGTATATGCTCATGTTATGATTCATGTTATGCATATAGATAATTAGCATGATGTAATTCTCTTTACTAATGGCTTCATTCGATGTTAAGCTAAATTAATGTAATTGTTAGGCAACAGACGCTCGAGATGCATTGGCAAAATTCTTATATGACAAAAAATTTACTTTAAATAAGATCTAAATTATCAAGAGCAGACTTTAAAATTGGATCATGTTTTATGTTCCAACAATTTCAGGATAATAATATACTCTTAATTTATTGTGAAATGCAACATTATTGATGGACGGTCTATTTTGTGATATGCGATTCATGCTCTGTTATTACAGCAAGGTGCTAGGTCGTCTTGTTTTCAACTCATTGTCTCCGGTAATTGTAAGTTCCAATTTTTCTGATTCTCTCTACATATCAACTATATATTGCCCTATTTCTACCATCGGTGTTCAGCTTTCATTTATTTGTTACTGTACTTCTTATCGACTTATTGATTGCTCCATCTTAAACATTACAACGGGTCAAATATAAAGACAAAACATTCAAGGCAACTGATTTGTTCGTTATGTATTTGCCGGTTTATGACGAAGATAGTCTATTAGTGCCCCAAGTGGCCTTGTTCTAAATATTGACTGTGTATATATAACCATCTTGGGTGCAGGCTTGAATACGTTTTCTGTTTAGGGTTGTGGTACAAAATTCATCCCAACTCCCAAGTGTGCACTTTGAAGATCGAGAGACTTAACTGTTATATCCTTATAGCAGTCAATAGAGGATTTTTTCAGCAATGTTTCGGGTATTGTGATTGATAAAATCCTTGAAAAGTTGTCGATTCGAATAACATATTTATTAGGTTTCTTGATCGGGTATCCAATTTAGATTTGTAGTTAAGTATCTCTATAGTGTGGAAGGAAGAGAGATAATGTCTTGTGGCTGTAATTAATTGTTTTGTTATTAATAAAATTTAGTTACCATTTATATGAAAGTGGCGCGCCTATTTCGTATTTTTTTTGTAATTTAGTAGTTCAACAGACATAGGGCGTACAAAATAACTCATGTCTATACTATGACAATAAACATAGGGCAAACAAATAACCCATGTCTATATTTATAAATAGACATAGGGCGTATAAAAATCCATGTCTATTATTTTTATAGACATGGGTTAATTCTGAAAACCTATGTCTAATATAACAATAGACATGGGTTATTATAAAACCTATGTCTATGTTTTCGATAGACATAGGTCGTACGACCTATGTCTAAGTATTTGACAATAGATGTCACTCAACTTAACATGGGTCGCGAAACCCATGTCTATTAGTGAAAACGACCCATGTCTGTTTGATGTTTTGTAGTAGTGTGCCCCTGCTGTCACATCTAGGTTTGAGTTCTGATCAAAGTCGAACGGGGCTAGGTCTTGTTCTAACAGGTTTACTATGTGAAATCCCCTTAACTCGGTATCTGTATCTTCTGTGACCTGCAAGGTGGTGGCGTTTTCTACAAAGGCTCTTATGGGGGAGGCATGGATGGTGACTATTTCATCGTTGATGGGAACTTTCACCTTTTGGTGTAGGGTGGATGGTACGGCTTTAAGAGCATGGATCCAAGGGCGCCCTCGGATCATATTGTAAGATCCGGTTTTGACGTCTAAGACTTGAAAGTCCATTTTCCTCTCTATGGGCCCCACAATGGTGGTAAGGGTGGCGACCCCCGCGACTGGACGCCTCGTACCATCATAGGCGCGTACTCCTGAGTCGGTGGGTATGAAGTTGGTGTCTGACATTCCTAAGGCGCGGGCGGTTTTGAGAGGGATTACGTTTACGGCAGAACCGTCATCGACAAGGGTCATGGGCACCTTCTTGCCTAAACAGGTTACCGTGAGGTAAAGGGCGAGATTGTGTTTTGGTCCAAAGGGTGGGAGATCTTTGTCGGAGAAGGTTATAGAATCCTTTAGTCCATTGGCTTCTTGAAGAACATCTCCTATCATGTCTTCAGGTGTAACGGTTGAGGATATGTTCATTCTTCCTAAGGCTTGGACTAGAGCCATGCGGTGATTATAGGAGCTGGCTATGAGTTGCCATATGGAAAGGTTGGTTTTGGCTTTTTGTAGTTGTTTGACTATTTGTACCTTGGGGGTGGTAATCGAGACTTCGTCGGTGGTTGGGGTGTTTTCAGGAGCGTGACTGGTGTTCAGTATGTCGACCGTGATGTTTTGGTAGGGTCGCCCAAATCTAGTGACGTGGCTTATATCCTTGGTTTGGGTGGTTGTTGGGGGGATTGAGACTATTGGTTCGTGGATGTAGACATCATCATCATCATCTGCCCATACCCCATGTATGACGTGATCGCGCTGGTATTGTTCATAATTGATTGTGCCAAATTGAATTAGGAGGGTTTTTTGTTCATAAGTGATCGCGGTTTTTTGGGAGGGGGAAAGGCTCTTTCTTTCATTAGGTTTTGGATGGTATGCCTTAGTTTGGTGCAGGATTGGGTTTCATGTCCCGGCCCCTAGTGAAAGGAGAAGAAGGCCTTGGGATCCCATGATTTGCTTCTTTGTCCTAGAGGGATTTCGGGTACAGGTTCTAGAGGGGATAGTAGACCATGTCGGATGGCGATGGCTAAGGCTTCATCATAGGGGATATCTAAGTTGGCGAACTTCCTAGGGGTTTTCCTCTTTTGGGGAGGATTGCTCTTGTTTACTTGGATCGGCGGGTGATTCTGGGTTTTGGCTGCGAGGGAGTCCATCCGCTCGTGGAGGTTACGAATAGAGGTCTCAATGGAGGTTACGGAGGTGGCGAGGTTGTAAACCATATGAGTTAGATCTTTGACACTGAAATTCGGGACTGTAGTCATGGTGGAGGATGATCTCTGCAAGATAATATCGGGAATCAGGGGAAGTTTCGTCGGACGTCTTAGAGACTCGAAGGATGCTCGGGACTGAGCGACGTGGGAATGAGACCCTTGACTCGTGTGTACGGTCATTGGCTTAGGGACTCAGGTGCTTTAGACTCTTGGTGTATTCGGCGAAACGCCTATTGAGTTCTATGTCTCTACAACGAGACGATTTGACACAAACCTCGGAGGTGAGGTTTAAAGAGGACTTCTCGAAATGAGACAACCCAAAATGTAAGACCTCGGGTAGAGGTGATCCTAGTAACTAACACAGACAGTTAAACACACGGTTGTACAACGTAAGAGGTTGATCGCGATCCCGGCTCAGGATCAAAGAACTTTGATATATGTGTCTTTCGAAAACGGCCAAGTCTTTGCAAAAAGTTTTTTTTTTTGGGAAAGGATGATTTGTAAAAATAGTGTGACGATGGCGGGAGGACATCGCTTGTGATGTGGGAGTGCGTTGCTATATGTGTGCACCGAGAATCCGGTGATGACAAAGTGTAAATGTGCATTTTGAAAGGAACACGACTCTTCAGGGGAACCGGTTTTGAAAATGATTATGTAATTCTGTTATCAAAACTACTATTAATTAGCTGGTTCGATACTCGTGGTGTACGTGATGCTCTTGGTAGAGCGTGAAGTCTAATGACGGTGTTTTTAAAGGTGTGGTCAAAACCTTATTAAAGGATTTAAGTGGTGAATAGTGTTTTAGAAAACTTGTGTTTTTTTCTTTTAGAAAAACTTTTAAAAATTAGTGACCCACGTTCGTTGGTTGCGTGAACTAGCATTTTAACGGTTGGAGGTGTATTGTGAAAGAGTGCCTTGAGGGTGTAACCGTCTCGGGTTCCTTGACTTCATTAATTGAAGTTTTGGTTGCGTTAACGGTACGTGTGTAAGAACATTTTTTTTTGAAAATAAAAATGTAACCGTTTGGTGTACCTTGATCCCATTGATCAGGAGTCTCGGTGGTATTAACGGTATTCGTAGTTGATGGGTTTTACTTTGACCAAGGTGATGGCATTGAAAACATATTTTTTTTGAAAGTGGTGAGTGTAAGATTTGCCATGATAACGGCATCTAAAAATGTTTTTCTAGAAATCATGATTCGACCGGAGTATCGGCTTTTTTTTAAAAAAAAAGTCGTTTTGAAAAGATGCGGTATTTTTCGAAAACGGAATTGGGTGCGGTTGAATATGTTGGTGTGGTTGAATCCAGATTTTTTTAGTGTTTTATTTGGGTTGTTTGCAAACACGCTACACATAACTAGGAATGCATACACTCATGCAGGATGCAGACACGGGTAGGTTAGGGTAGGCTATCGCCCACGAATAGTCTTTACTTAGGCAATGACAAATCATCCAGGGAGACGAGTGTCACATCGTCCGTTCAGAACTATCCGCTTATTAATCTCGCGGGGTACGCGTTAGGCGGCCGGAGCGTCAATCGAGGATCTCTCCGCGTGTCCCTAAAAATCTTACCACGAAGAGGTCGATTGGTCCTGATATCGATCAGGGTGGGCTTTTTAGGGCCAAAACCATTAGTGACCACAACTAGGAACTAGGAAATGAGCTTCACCGACCTCGTTCAAGTTACACCACCACTGGAAATTTGTTTCCAAATCCCCAGCGGAGTCGCCAAACTGTGGACGTCCGTTCGCACCGCTCGGCGCCCCGCGCGCGCCCTCGCGAGACCGACCCGGTTTTTCAACGTGTGGCGGCGGCCACCCACGCGGCCCTCTCCTGGCCAGGGGCCGGTCCGATCTCGCGTACGGGGCGATGTCTCGGACCTCGATTCGACGACCATCCGGACTTGTACTAGACGGGTGCTGGAACCCGTGTTCTCGTTTGGAATCGGTCGAGTCGTGGTTGTAAATGTTTAAAGGCCGAATCATTTGGTAAGGCGACCTTTTTAGTGAACTGAATTCGTTGCCGATTTGTGGAGTCGCCACCGAGTCAATTATGGGGACTCGGAAACCGTTCAAGTCAACTTTGATCCCTAGCCGGCTCAAAGTTGAGGGGCACGGGACCTAAAGATAAAGACTTGTACCCTTAAGCACTCCATGCCAGGAATGATTATCATTGCCAATGGTTTAGGACATCTGGAAACCGTCGATTCTGAGTAAGGGGTGAGGGTACGTATTAGGAAGCCAACATCCAATAGATGTCAACACCCAATCCCGCCCGCACTATAGCGGCCTCTACTAATCAATCGGTGGACTGATATCCTAGTCCTTTTGTTGTGGCGGAAATACTGTAACATCCGTTGTTTTCACCCTATACGTTTTTCTAGGTCGGTTGTTTAAGGACAAGTAAGTTTTGTCGTCAAAGTAATTGTATTTACATTCTTTGCATGCGATTTCACGTGAGAAGCAGGCCATGAAAAGATGCACGTAGGAGAGTAGAGAGTACTAATATTATAGGTATTAGCAAATCAGTTTTAACGTGATAATACGGATATTAGTCATTCTCGTGATATACCTTACCTGGTATTCTGCTTAAGATGCGTCGGTTCGGTATTAATAGAGGTGCGTCGAGCCTAATAAGGTGAGCAGCCAGACTAATAAGGAACCCGACCATCACTTTGTTCAGTTTTAGTTATTTTACGTTTTGAATTCCGTGTTGGGTGATTTAGCATGCGATTATAAGGTCATAAAAGCAATAAATCATACGAAAAACTGTAAATGCAAATGTAAGTAAATCACATTAGGAGGAGTTGCACCGTCGGAGTGTACACTAAACGGGACACGATGCATAGATAGTTGAGAACGGATCTCAGAATTACTCGGGTCTATTTAGTGTATTTTAGTATTTGCGCTTGAAGTTGGGACGTTACGTGTTTTAGTAGATGTTAATGGACCTAGTGTCCACATCTAGTGTTGTCGTAGTGCATAATAAAAGAAAGTACAAATATGGAAAGTTTTGTTTAGATGACAACCTAGTGACGACTCGACTTCAACAGGCGGATCCTCCTAGCTTGACTAGTGACTCCGGCAGAGCTCCGTTACCGTTAACCCTTCCTGCGGCTACTCCGGCAGAGCTTCGTTACTATGGACTGGTTCTGCGGCTAATCCGGTAGAGCTTCGCTACTAGACTTGAGCTAGTCGATCACAGGCACCTCGGTATCGAGTGGGGTGCTCGAAGGTGAGGAGTAGCGTTGATGTCGCTTTTATCGGAACTACGATCGAGTGAATCGTTTGCCTCGGATGTCAGAGTGCGAGCCCTTAGCGAGAAAGTGGAGAGGGAGAAGAGAGAGTTGAGATGTGTCGAATGAATGAGGCGAAGGGGGGTATTTATAGGTGTTTTCGGCTCTTGTCACCCATATGGATGCGTGAGTTGGGGCACACCAAGACTCAGGTGCCTGGGCTTGGGCGCGGAGAGACTAAGACGCGTGAGGTGGGGCGGTTGGGATTTTGGAGATGCGATTTTGATACTTTCCAAAATCGAGAGGGAGGAGGATAATATGATACTTGGGGATTAAGGTTTCCGTGCGTTACCCTAGCGCCGTGAACATTAGTGGGCCTTGGGTGTGCATCCCGAGGTTCACTTGGCGCGGTGCTGACTCGGTTTGAGTTTCGGGGCCGACTCGGGGCCCCGGTGTCAGAATTGACTCTAATTAGTATCTATGCGACCGTAACGACACGACTAAGGCTGCCATCATGTTAGTTTTAATTTTGCCGAGTAATTATTTGATACGTTCTATAGAAACACTACCTAAAACATCGCGAACCTGCGTCGCGTTGCAGTCCTATCGTCATCGGATGTTTGTCGGTCACTTCTGCAGCCACCAGGTCTAAATCTGGGTGTCTACATAAGTATGTTTGGCAAAGGGAAGGCAAGTGCTGGACACCCTGTAAGAAGGGATTCAGTTTAGGTAGAATGTACCACATGTCGCCTAACGATGGGGAAAGGTACTACATGAGGCTGTTGTTAAACTTTGTGTGTGGCCCTACATGCTATTTGAACATCCGCACGGTAAAAGGTGTCGTCTATGAAACATATAAGTATGCGTGCTATGCTTTAATTTAAGATTACTTGGCGACGACAAGGAGTACATAGATGCCATAGGAGAAGCCAGCTATTGGGGTACAGGTTCCTTCCTGAGGAATATGTTTGCTACCCTTTTGTTTTCTATAAGCTTGGTTAAACCAGGGGAAGTCTGGGAGAAGACGTGGCACCATCTTTGTGATGACATCCTTATGCGGCAAAGAAAGGAATTGCTCAATTTCGGTTAGAGAAATCAGTCCTTCATAATCGTGGAACAAACTTTCATTCACTCCTTTCTGAACTATTTTTTTTAATAATTTATAATCGTCAAAATAAACTTCATTCCTGGCACTTGAAATGTAGATCTGTAGATGACGGAAGACCAGTTGAAGAGTTACGCATTATCTGAAATTGATTCGATACTTCAGGGCAATGGAAGTTCTCTTTCAAAATTTCTAGACATGCCACAACAGGATTACGATATCCACTGTGTAGATTCAAATAGGCTGACTGATGAACTTTCCTATGATTGTGTTACTTTGCAATCGGAGCATGAAGGCTATATGTCAACCATCAGTGCTGAACATAGAACTGTGTACAATTCAATTATCGGTGCAGTCGAGGCCGGATCTGGCGGAGTTTTCTTCCTCTACGGTTATGGTGGCATAGGGAAGACATTCATTTGGAAAACAGTGTCAGGCCCGTCGGAAAGCAGGTTGACCCGGTTCCTAGCACCAGGGCCCAATATTTGTTGGGGCCTCAAATAAATTTCAGTGCACAATTTCATACATATGCTATTCCGGTGCAGTGGTAAGTGACTTTGTGTATGGGGGCAGGGACTAGGGTTCGAATCACATGAGGGGCAAATTTTTTAGCTGACATTAATTTGTGGTGTTAATCCACCTTAAATTTAATTGGTTGGTAGATATTTGTACTCCATATTAATTACTCCCTCCTCACCACTTAGATTTACTCACTTTTATTCAAAATTTGACAGACAAATTTCATTTTTTTATGCTCAGTAACTATAATTAATACTCCGTACACTTATTTTATTACTATTTAGTTTATTTTTAAAATTGATATTGTATACTACTATAATTATGCCTGGAGTATTAATGACGTTGTTCAATACAATTTGATTTGTTCAAAGTACACTTTTAAGCTTTAGACAATAGGCACTGATACAAAGCACTATTTTAATTTGAAATCGGTAGAAATAATCATCCTATAGTTGTTCGAAATCAAAATTTAGTATAATTTACAATTCGATGAAAAAAATATAATCTCTCTACATGATAATACTTAGTTGTAGATTTATAGTAGGGGCATCCAAAAAAAATTGGAACCAAGCCACCAAATATTATTCGACGGCCCTGAACACTGTGTGCCGCATTGCGAAGCAAGGGCCAGATTGTTCTACCTGTGGCCTCAAGCGGTATTGCTGCCATCCTACTACCCAGGGGTCGTAGTGCCCATTCGAGGTTTAGCATACCTATTACCATCGATGAGAAGTCCATTTGTCTAGGCATTAAGCCATGGTCTGATCTTGCTGAACTCCTCATAACAACCAAGCTCATCATATGGGATGAAGCTCCAATGGTTAGTCGATACTGTTTCGAAGCACTTGACAGAAGTCTCAGGGATATTATGAGAATTGTCAACCCGACGTTTGCGGATAGACCATTCGGAGGTAAGGTAGTTGTTTTAGGTGGAGATTTTAGGCAAATCCTATTAGTCGTTTCGAAGGGTAGTCGACAAGATATTGTCTACGCCTCAATCTGTTCATCCTCTATTGGGAGACATGTTAAGGTGAGTCCTAAAATTAGCGCTTTCCGTAATCTCCTAGAAATTCTAACGCAATACAATGGTGGAAACATTGTAGAGTGGTATTAAAACACACTGACAAACTATATCTTATTAAAAGAAATGGTAAGTCAATACAAAGGCCTCTTTTTACAAAAGGGCTAAAAGAAAAAATCTCCAAACAGGTTAATACAAATCCATAAATTACATAATGAAGAAAGAGTTGGATCCACGCTACTCGCTAGCTCTCACCCAAAACCCAGCAGCAAAACCTGTCATGTTATAAACATAACAGCCACGTCAGTGGGGAGTAACTCGGACGTTCTCCCAGCCAAATTATATCATACGGAAAAATAATAGTATTATTATATTAAAATATTTACAAAGAGAAAACATTAAAATGATATAATAAAAATAAGTTTTCAACGAAACTTAAAGCAATTGTCAACCTGCAAGTCAAAATTCAATTGATAATAATAATATTCAAAAATGACGTTATGGAAATTCGATCAGTGGGCACAAGGCTAGACTTTCACTTGGATAATACTAGAAACTAGCTTCGAGAACTGTAGACTTAACTCATAACAGAATCCAGTCTCTAACTAGGCAACTCAACTATAACAGGATTGCGTGCAGCGAGGTCCTGGTTTAAGTAGTATACACCCCTCCTAGATACCAATGTATCCAGTTCAACTGACGGCGACTAACACGATGCGATATCTAGCTTAAGGGCACAACACACACTCTCCTGGGCGAAACTACGCCCAGTTCAACGACCAAATGTGCCCCAAATGAGCACACCAGCTTTATAGCTGATGGCAAAAACGTACATCCCAGACTATATTACTCTAACCCCACACTTGACTTTATTACATAACTCCAAAACAGCCATTATCGATATTGAGAATAAATAATCATTATAATAATATGATGATAAAAGGAATAAACATTTTATATAAAAAGGGAAACTTTCTATAAATAGAATATTACTATTTTAGAAGCTTACTTAAAATAGAAATATTGTTATAGAAAATACGTAAGTGATTAAAATAAGTGAAATGTGTAAAAATAGCATTTCTAACGAAATTAACATTTTTATTATTATCGTCGTTATTGTAACTTTAATATATTTCTAAATTCGTTACTCAATATATAAATAAAATATAATAAGTCATTATATAGTATTTTATAAATAATTAGAAAATCGAGTTAAAAGGATAATTTTAGAAAAGTGATATTTTAAGAGAAATGATATCAAAATTAATTGAGTCAACGAGTTTTATAAATTAAACGAGATTTTATAAAGCTTTCAAATTAATTTTATCGAATATATTTTATCAATAAATAATATTGATTTTACAAAAAAAAATCAATCGTAGACAAATGAGAAATTATTAGGGAAAATAGTCTCGACTAAAAATGTGTTTAAAACAAAATCGACTACTTTCTCATTTATTAATATAAGTTGTAAAACCAAATTAATTTATTGAACGAGTATACAAATCTCGATTATAATAAAAATATGATTTTGAGTTAAAATTATAAATTAACAAAATATGACGAAAATATGAAATCGATATTATTTAATTACTAGTGTCACGATAACCAACAAAATTTTACAACGATCGTAAATAATTAAATTACAAACGCTTTATAAAACGACATCGGAAACTTGTAAAATATTTACAAGGCACAATTTAAAATAATATTTTTAGCAAATAATAAATAGCTAAAATTAGAAAATCAGAGTTAAAATATTTACTACAAACTACTACTCAAACATACGATATAAAATCGAGTAACGTTCTAAAGTTACCTTTAGCCGATAACCGAGCAATCATGTACTTGCCTTTCTTGATTAAGGCCAAACTCGAACCTTAGAACTCGAAAACCGATTGAATAGCACTCCGAGGCCTTCACGAAACGAAAATGAACGAGATTGGAATAATGAGAATCGGGAAAGAACGAGAAGGAGAAGAATAAAGAAAGAAGAAAGAAATAAAAGTGAAACGGACAGAACAACAACGACAACGCACAGCAGCAACAGAATCGCGACAAGAGCAGCAGAATAGGCAGAACGAGAACAGAATAATGATATAACACCCACAGCAGACCATAGCATCAAAATATGGAAACAACAACAAACGAAGAAGAAATGTAGCCGTACAATAAGAATAAGAGTAATAGCGAGCAACAGCGGACAGCAGGAGCAGGAAGAAACAAAGAAAACAGCAGCAGACATCAGCAGCGAAGAGGAAGACGAACAAGGAACAACACGCAGCAACAAACAACAGTCGAAAAGGAAGAAGAAAGGGGCGAAAAACAGTAGTAAACGACAACAGTTGCGAATGTGAATACCAACAGCAGAACAACGACAAAGGACATCGAGCCGCAGCAGTAAAACGGAACCAAATCGAACAGAACAACAGCAGACCGCAGAGGGACAAAACAGACTCGAAAGCTGATCGAGAACGAGAGATCAGAAATAAGAGAAGAAGAAAAGAAGAAAAGAAGAAAGGAAGAACAAGGATAGGAAAATAATTAGAACAACGACAACAGGATCCAAGAAGCATTGAAAACGTGATGAAGAAAAGGAAATCAACAGCAGGAGCGCATCACAGCAGCAATATAACGACAAGAGCAGCAGCAACAACACCTAAAAACGACATTGATGCAGAGGGGAAAAAGAAAGAAGAAGAAGAAGAAGAAGACATAGAAGAGAAAAGGAAGGAGGAGGAAATACGTTAAAAACAGCAGCAGGAGCGTAGCAGGCTGGAGGAGAAGGATAAAAAGGGAGATGGCAGGGGAAGAGGGTATGTGAAAGAAGGAAATGAAGGGCAGGTGTAAGAGTTGTGAAGCGGTGGATTTATTAAAAACAAGGAGTGAGGGGTGAATGAAGAGACTAAGTCAAACAAAAGAAATGGAAAGGGTTGAATGTAATAGGTGGGAAAACAAGGGAAATGGAAATGAATCCGCTCAAAATAAAGTAGGTCGGAAATACGGATGAATCAAATAGGTCAAAGTAGGACACGGTCCCGAGACAATGAGTTAACTGAACCCGAAATCGAAATAAAAATCGAATCAATAAAATTATTAATTGGGCTGTCTAATAAAATGAGTAAATGAATTATTCGAGACGAAAACAAAGTTTATAGAAATAAATAATTAGACGATGAAATAGTATTTTCCGATAAATAATAAATCTTCTATAAAATGAGTTAAATTTATTTCTCGAAGAAAATAAATAAATATTTTGACGAAACTTAAAATAAATAAGCTTCGAGCCGAAAAATAGAAAATTCGAGCTTAAATATAATAAATAAAAAGAAAGTAGAATTTAAATCGCCGAATTAGACTTTCGATAAGAATTAGATTAAATCGAAATGAAAGTAAGATATGTTTAAATATAAGAAGAGTTTCCGAGACAAATATAATTTTAGGAGTTCGAAACGATTAAACGATAAATTCGTTTTATAATAATTTTATGAATTACGAGTTAAACCGTAAAAAAAAAAAAGAATACGAACAAAATTTTAATTTAATTTAAATTTATAAAAATCGGGGTGTTACAATCTTCCCCTCTAAAAAGAAGTTTCGTCCTCGAAACTTACTAAAACATAATCGAAATCGAAGACAAATTTATTTCAAGATGAGTTGGGTTCAATTACTCAAAGTTTAAAATCATTTAAATTAGTTAAATCGTAATTTAAAAATTATTCGTTAAAACAACAACAATAAATAATATTTGTAAACGAATTCGAGAGGTAGTACCCAAATATTTTCAAAATAACAGTAAAACGTTTTAATTAAGAAAATTTGACAATAAAATAAAAACTTAAGGCGTGCGAAATCTTTGGAAAATGTTAATTCATTTTACATAATAATCTTTTAGGAATCAAAATACTAGCGATCATGAGTGTTTTCGTAAAATTCAAACGCTTAAAAATAAAAATTTGAAACTATTTCGAAATACTTTGGGATAAATTATTAGACCCTTTGAAACGAAACTAAACATAAAACAAAAACGAAATACCAAGTTTTGAAATTTATAACTCAAAATATTAAAATTCATGAAAATCAAATTTTTTTAAATTAGTCAAACTTTTCATAACATAAGATCGGGAAAATGATAACCGGATAAATAGAGTCAAAGTCAACAAATCGAGACAAAAATTTCAAACCCGATAAATAAGTCGAAGGGAACGGCCAAAGAAAAAGGTAGCAGGATTGAAGGAAAGCTAAGGGAGAGTCAAACAGAGCTCTCAAGGAATTACAGAAGAAGTTAACCATCTCAAGATTCCAGGGACGACTGCCGCAACACGGGTTCCTAATTTCCATCAAATAACGTTAAGTCCAACATTAGGTACTAGGTGGTACTACTCAGTCACGATCTCTAAAAATTTCTTACATGATCATCCAATCGTCCAATCGACACGATACTAATCCACAAATGTTTTACAATCTGATCTCATCCATTAAAATTCCAACGACCATTAGACAAACCCAAAACAATCGATAAGGTTCCTAAATCCAAAGCTCATAAAGTTTGAACTCGAGGTATACCCCAAATTTCTCGAGTAAGGAACACTAAACAAGATCCACCAATTTAATAATGTTCGGGCACAAAATCTTCCAAAATGATCACCAACACATTTATAATGCCACAAGGACAAAAGTTGGGGAAGTACAATAAATCCTCAAACACACTCAAACCTATAGGTAATAGCGAACACTCACATCTTCAAATACGTCATTCGACTAAGGTTTCTGTCCATCAAATGCCTAATCACAATGGTGCAACCACAAAATATTTAATAACTCAATGAAGCCACAATCTCGTTGGTGTAAGGTTCTAAACTGAAAGTCCCAATAAGATGATCTGTATTAGTATTCCTCAAACGACACAATAAGCCCAAATTATGATTGTGCAAGGTATTTCTCTTCTTCGGGGTTAAGATTAATTTATCCAAGTTTAGATAACTCAACTCTAAAATTCGTAGGTTACAACCTTAAACAACGATCAACGATCTAATCCTCAAGAAACACGGGTAATCTACTTAAACAAAAATTTCTACAATATTAATGAAAACCTTTAATGGTACCACAACGCTCAGGCTAACACCTTAAACAATACTCTTTGATCCCAAATTTCGCGACGTATCCATCAAATAAGCATTAGGGAAAAATCCCAAAGTAGTGTTATCAATTATGCTTAGTTTGGTTCTAGGTTAGGTACTAGGTATCCATCAACTATGCTATACTCTTACTACTCCAAAATATCATTCAACTTTAAGTACTCCAAAATAATCAAGGTAACCTATAACCCAAAGTTCAGTGTCTAAAGTATCATTATCCTAGTTCCATCAATCGACAATTTATCATTCAAATCGATCCTCAAAGATAGATATCATAGTATAACTCACAATCCTCAAACCATGTAACAAGGGTTTACTAAACCTCAAACATCTATGACTTAAATCTCACGGGGTTTACTTAAGACAAAATCAGTCACACCAAAGAATCTCAAGAGGAAAGACGGTAAAATAAGTGAATTAGTCAAAGATTTATCTAAAAAATGAAGACGAGAATTAATAAGAGGAGAATTCGAAAAGGCAGAGGCAGGAAGAAAAGAATCAACGATTCTAGATGATAAAGACCTAAAACGAGAAAGGAAAGTTCGGACCTCCAGAGTTCACAAGGGAACTAAATGGGTTACTTCATCTTCTAGTAGAGGAACGGGCACACAAGTCTTGGGTCGCTCAATCTGGATCCACTGCAACATCATGGAACAGGAATCTACCCTGATCATCTAGCCTGTAACTTGAGCAAACTAAATCTGAGCTGAAAGGTCACCATCGGCATCTTTCTTGCACCAAGTTGTCCACTCGAGTCGGCAGGAGTTGAGAGTTCTATTCAGGTCTTCTTCCAAATTGAAGCAACATATCAACATCTTGTTCTTTCATCTTCTTCTCGATAAAAGAAACAAATATTCAATGCTAGTCATTGAGTTACAAGAACAATTATTCCTAACAGTTAAGTCCTTATTTTGGTTTCTACCCATCTCTCACTAACATTTCTTTAATGTTCAAATCATTTACTGGTATTTTTCCTAAAATCAGGTGTAAGCGTCGGGAGCAACAATGCTATGATACCAACTGTAATCCCCTAGAAATTCTAACGCAATACAGTGGCGGAAACACTGTAGAGTGGGATTAAAACACACTGACAAACTATATCTTATTAAAAGAAATGGTAAGTCAATACAAAGGCCTCTTTTTACAAAAGGTCTAAAAGAAAAAATCTCCAAACAGGTTAATACAAATCCATAAATTACATAATGAAGAAAGAGTTGGATCCACGCTACTCGCTAGCTCACACCCAAAATCCAGCAGCAAAACCTGTCATGTTATAAACATAACAGCCACGTCAGTGGGGAGTAACTTGGATGTTCTCCCAGCCAAATTATATCATATGGAAAAATAATAGTATTATTATATCAAAATATTTAAAAAGAGAAAACATTAAAACAATATAATAAAAATAAGTTTTCAACGAAACTTAAAGCAATTGTCAACCTGCTAGTCAAAAATCAATTGATAATAACAATATTCAAAAATGACGTTATGGAAATTCGATCAGTGTGCACAAGGCTAGACTTTCACTAGGATAATACGGGAAACTAGCTTCGAGAACTGTAAACTTAACTCATAACAGAATCCAGTCTTTAACTAGGCAACTCAACTATAACAGGACTGCGTGCGTGCAGCGAGGTCCTGGTTTAACTAGTATACACCCCTCCTGGATACCAAATGTATCCAGTTCAACTGACGACGGCTAACACGATGCGATATTTAGCTTAAGGGCACAATGCACACTCTCCTGGGCGAAACTACGCCCAGTTCAACGACCAAATATGCCCCAAATGGGCACACCGGCATTATAGCTGATGGCAAAAACGTATATCCCAGACTATATTACTCTAACCCCACACTTGACTTTATTCCATAACTCTAAAACAACCATTATCGATATTGAGAATAAATAATCATTACAATAATATGAGGATAAAAGGAATAAACATTTTATATAAAAAGGGAAACTTTCTATAAATAGAATCTTACTATTTTAGAAGCTTACTTAAAAATAGAAATATTGTTATAGAAAATACGTAAGTGATTAAAATAAGTGAAATGTGTAAAAATAGCATTTCTAACGAAATTAACATTTTTATTATTATCGTCGTTATCGTAACTTTAATATATTTCTAAATTCGTTACTCAATATATAAATAAAATATAATAAGTCATTATATAGTATTTTATAAATAATTAGAAAATTGAGTTAAAACGATAATTTTAGGAAAGAGATATTTTAAGAGAAATGATATCAAAATTAATTGAGTCAACGAGTTTTATAAATTAAACGAGATTTTATAAAGCTTTCAAATAAATTTTATCGATTATATTTTATCAATAAATAATATTGATTTTACAAAAAAAAAATCAATCGTAGGCAAATGAGAAATTATTAGGGAAAATAGTCTCGACTAAAAATGTGTTTAAAACAAAATCGACTACTTTCTCATTTATTAATATAAGTCGTAAAACGAAATTAATTTATTGAACAAGTATACAAATCTCGAATATAATAAAAATATGATTTTGAGTTAAAATTATAAATTAATAAAATATGACGAAAATATGAAATCGATATTATTTAATTACTAGTGTCACGATTACCAACAAAATTTTACGACGATCGTAAATAATTAAATTACAAACGATTTATAAAACGACATCGGAAACTTGTAAAATATTTACAAGGCACAATTTAAAATAATATTTTTAGCAAATAATAAATAGCTAAAATTAGAAAATCAGAGTTAAAATATTTACTACAAACTACTACTCAAACATACGATATAAAATCGAGTAACGTTCTAAAGTTACCTTTAGCCGATAACCGAGCAATCATGTACTTGCCTTTCTTGATTAAGGCCAAACTCGAACCTTAGAACATGAAAACCGATTGAATAGCACTCCGAGGCCTTCACGAAACGAAAATGAACGAGATTGGAATAATGAGAATCGGGAAAGAACGAGAAGGAGAAGAATAAAGAAAGAAGAAAGAAAAGTGAAACGGACAGAACAACAACGACAAAGTACAGCAGCAGCAGCAGCATTGCGACAAGAGCAGCAGAAATGGCAGAATGAGAACAGAATAATGATATAACACCCACAGCGGACCGTAGCATCAAAATACGGAAACATCAACAAACAAAGAAGAAATGTAGCCGTATAATAAGAATAAGAGTAATAGCGAGCAACAGCGGACAGCAGGAGCAGGAAGAAACAAAGAAAACAGCAGCAGACATCAGCTGCAAAGAGGAAGACGAACAAGGAACAACACGCAGCAACAAACAACAGTCGAAAAGGAAGAAGAAAGGGGCGAAAAAAAGTAGTAAACGACAACAGTTGCGAACATAAATACCAACAGCAGAACAACGACAAAGGACATCGAACCGCAGCAGTAAAACGGAACCAAACCGAACAGAACAACAGCAGACCGCAGAGGGACAAAACAGACTCGAAAGCCGACCGAGAATGAGAGATCAAAAATAAGAGAAGAAGAAAAGAAGAAAGGAAGAACAAGGATAGGAAAATAATTAGAACAACGATAACAGGATCCAAGAAGCATTGAAAACGTGATGAAGAAAAGGAAATCAACAGCAGGAGTGCATCACAGTAGCAATATAACGACAAGAGCAGCAGCAACAACACCTAAAAACGACATTGATGCAGAGAGGAAAAAGAAATAAGAAGAAGAAGACAGAGGAGAGAAAAGGAAGGAGGAGGGAATACATTAAAAACAGCAGCAGAGCAACGACAGCAGCAGGAGCGTAGCAGGCTGGAGGAGAAGGATAAAAAGGGAGATGGCAGGGGAAGAGGGTAGGGTATGTGAAAGAAGGAAAGGAAGGGCAGGTGTAAGAGTTGTGAAGCGGTGGATTTATTAAAAACAAGGAGTGAGGGGGTGAATGAAGAGATTAAGTTCAAACAAAAGAAACGGAAAGGGTTGAATGTAATAGGTGGGAAAACAAGGGAAAGGGAAATGAATCCGCTCAAAATAAAGTGGGTCGGAAATACGGATGAATCAAATAGGTAAAAGTAGGACACGGTCCCGAGACAATAAGTTAACTGAACCCGAAATCGAAATAAAAATCGAATCAACAAAATTAATAATTGGACTGTCTAATAAAATGAGTAAATGAATTATTCGAGACGAAAACAAAGTTTATAGAAATAAATAATTAGACGATGTATTAGTATTTTCCGATAAATAATAAATCTTCGATAAAATGAATTAAATTGATTTCTCGAAGAAAAAAAATAAATATTTTGACGAAACTTAAAATAAAGGGTTTTTCTACGTTGTACCCTTCTGTTTTTCCGTTTTCTACCATATACCCTTCCTATTTTCTAAAGCCCCACTTATACCCCTGTAGTTCATTAATTTCATTAAACGTGACCTAATTACAATTATTCTACTCAAAAACTCTAATTAATTTTCATCTCTATCTCTTGTGTTTTCTCTAATTCTAATTTTGCATGCATAGTTTCTAATTTTTTTCTTCATTTTATCATAATTCTTTCACTTTTTATTTTAAGTGCAACATCAATGCTTTGTTTGTTCATGAGATTAAATTAATTTCGTTACAAAATAAGTAAAATATCATTATTTTAAGTTAAAGAATAAGCTGGGGAGAAAATAGAGTAAAATCAATAAGTTAAAAAAGAATAAGAAGTTGATATATAAAATGAGCTAAATGGAGAATATTAATGAAATGGAGGAAAAGTTGGGGAAACTTGAGGGAATACATGTCAAGGTCGTCAAAACTGGTTATGGTCATAGCCTAGAATCATTGTCATGCCATCTAATTAACGAAGCATTAGATGGATATTTGTGAATAGGTCACGTTTCATGAAGTTAATAAACTACAGGGGTATAAGTGGAGGATTTGAAAATAGGAAGGGTACATGGTAGAAAATAGAAAAACAGGAGGGTACAACGTAGAAAATCCCTAAAATAAATAAGCTTCGAGCCGAAAAATAGAAAATTCGAGCTTAAATATAAATAAATAAAAAGAAAGTAGAATTTAAATCGCCGAATTAGACTTTCGATAAGAATTAGATTAAATCGAAATGAAAGTAAGATATGTTTAAATATAAGAAGAGTTTCCGAGACAAATATAATTTTAGGAGTTTGAAACGATTAAACGATAAATTCGTTTTATTATAATTTTATGAATTACGAGTTAAATCGTAAAAAAAATAAGAATACGAACAAAATTTTAATTTAATTTAAATTTATAAAAATCGGGGTGTTACACTTTCTATTTGTTATTCAAATAAGTTACCATAACTATATACATAATTAAAATTTAAATGTTATCATCGACAGTATTATGTTACTTTCCAGGTTCTACGGTTGAACATAAATATAAGGCTTTAAACCGGTCGCTCTGATTGCGATGTCAATGAAATTAGGGAGTTTTTCGAGTGGATTTTGAGTGTAGCTGATGGAGTCGCAAGGGGTCCGAACGATGGTATAGCAACCATAAAAATACAAGATGAGTTACTTATACATCCTGGCGCAGATCCGATTGCATCTATTGTACATAACATATACCCGACCTGTTGAAAAACCTTGAAGACACTCAGTATCTGCAGCAAAGAACGGTACTTACACCAACGCACGATGTGGTTAGAAAGGTGAACGCCTACGTTCTATCTATACTGTCGGGAAACGAAGGCGTGTACTTAAGTGTGTACTTAAGTTCAGTTGAAACTAGCAACGAAGAGACGAGCTGCCATACTTGAGTAGTAGTCAACTGAATACTTAAACATGATACGTGCTTCAGGATTTCCAAGCCACAGGCTTGCCTGAAAGTTGGAGCAATTGTCATCCTGTTGAGAAACATTGACCAAGCAAACGGGCTTGGTAATGGTACAAGATTAGTTATTTCGAAACCTGGTGACCGTTTACTTGAAGCTAAGGTGATATCAAGAGTCAGGGAAGGGGAATTGGTATATATACCGAGAATCAAACTATCGCCTTCAGACGAAACAAAGTTCCCCTTTCGTTTTGAAAGGAGGCAGTTCCCCCTTGATGTCTTTTTTGCAATAACCATAAACAAGAGCCAGGGCCAGTCTCTCTCAAACGTCAGATTGTTTCTACAGTGACCGGTTTTCACCTACGGGCAGTTGTACGTTGCCATCTCCAAGGTTATCATTCGACAGAGACTCTACAACAAATGTTGTATATAAAGAGAATTTTTCAAATATTAGATGAGTGCTTTGTTATAAATCCACCCGGTAAAGATCAATACTGATCCATTCTCCAGAAGAGCACTACTTATCTCTTTCAGATGATAGCTGGTTATTATTGAAATCTTATGTAATCAGAGCATTTGTCTATTCAAATAAATTGACATATGATCTCGAGGTTCAGGGTTAGTTGAGTCATTCTCGACATGAAGCCACCAAAATTCCTGATCAAGTCGTCATCCGAACAACGGTTGAGTTGTATGGTAGGTACCAAATTTTTCCCTTATTTGTCAGGGGGACGTATACTACATTATTGCGTCGATCAACATTCATATTTCGTACTTAGAACCTAATGTCGTGAAACATGAGCAGCTCGACTAAAATAACGTAATACGATTTAAATATATCGAATACCAATAATGCGATTTAAATATAGATTAGATAAAGATAAAAACCGGGAAATTGTTCGTCGTCTAGAGTACTAATAGCAGTTACAGGGTTTAAATTAAAACATTGTTTAAAGATAAATATTAGATTGAAATACCAATAGACCTATTAGATGTAGAAGTCTGGGCAGTAATGCTTCAACAGGTTCATCACACAGAAATATGCGCATATGCTATATTTATCCGCGTCGTTGTAACCTTGGAATTTCAACTGATCTGCCACCGGTATGAAGTTCATGGGCTTCCTCATCATATTGCTGTCTGTAGACGTTCCAACCCACAAATGAGGGCCAAAGGTGTTGTCGAAACTTCCCTCAAAATCAGATCTCCCCTTACCGACTCCCTCGAAGGATTTCTGCAATTTGAACGCGCTCCTGTATTCGCCATCACTCCTATCGAATTATATCGCTATAGCCCTCATGAAGTTGCCATTACGTGGATGCCAGACCGGATAGATATTCTTGACCGGGTACCCAAGGGTGACCAGTTCGTCCCTGACGCAGTAGTTAAAACTTCTACCGATAACCCCGTTAACGCCAACCTTTTGGTACGGGAGGCTATGCATTATGTATGTTGCCGGATAAGCGGATGTTTCATCCATTGATTACAGTTGGAAGTTTGATTTCTCTATTATATTTTTGAGTTTCGATCTCTAATTGCATGTGGTGGTGAGCAATTAAATCAGAACACTACACTTATAGATGAAAATGTAGGAAGATCTTTTAATTACTGCTTTTGAGAAGTAAGTATATTACTGGCAGTTGAGGAAGATCTTTTAATTACTGCAGTAAATATTGGTAGACGCAATGTATGGAGGAAGTAACTGATGCCAGTTGGTGTTATTGAAGATTTTCCTTTTCCCAATCAGTTGCCAACTAGCAAGTAATCATGATTAAAGTTGGGTAACATGAAACAGTTAGACTTCGTTGCACAAACTATATTCATTCCAATAACGTTGTGTTCAACTGTACTAATTGAGTTTGTACTACTTTTCCGAGAACATTTCACGCAACAGTGTTTAGTCATTTATGAAACGCATTTTGTGGACGAAAACCTATTTACGATACCTTACGGAATACTATTACAAATAAATTCCGTATTTCTGATATATGAAAATCATTGTTCCATCTATTGTTATTCGAGTATTATCTGTTCGTATTATTTTCCACGATGTAATCGTATGTTGTTCCGATTACGACATGTCTGCCTTACACAACCCTTTCAACTTCTATTCCAAGGTCACTTAGCATTTATTAAAGTCCATTGACTCCTAACACTACTCCATTATTATCTTAGTGTCCATCGCCGAATAGTAAGCAGACGTTTTTACGCCGAATCGTATGAAGCTTTTTATTATTTATCTACATTTCCTTTCTGTGAAGAAGTTGATCTACGACTTCGAACCTCAACTGTTATTTTCACCAATTTGTATACATCTCCTTTCGAAAACCACATTATATTGAATATCGATATTTAACCGTAACGAACTACTAAACCTTGCAGAATATATCGACGTCACAATGAATTACATCTTCCCAATACAGGGTCAAAATTATATTAAGTGCACTACAGTGGAGCATAGTACATTAACTAATCAAAACACCTTCAAAATTTTCAATTGTCGTTAATTAGGAATCGAAATTAAAACAAATGGACGACAATATAACTGAATGTCAATTACATTGTTCGAGTGACTTACTTGACCAAAAATGACATCACCATTCAACCATCAAGTATAGTAAAATGTATTCGTACATGTAAAAAAACTACCAAAAATCAAATTCATTGCATGCAAGTTAGTCCGTACATAATTATAATGACCACCCAACTGTAGACAATAGATGGTAAATGAAAATACTTTAGTGAAAAATACATTAAATCTTCATAAAAATCCAGGTAGATTTCCATCAAAGCATCCATAATAATTTTGTATTGACATAATTCTTCCCGTTCTCCCAGATATGTACCAATATACCTAACCCATTTCGGAACCATGTAGTAGTCGGTTTCCCTCGAAAGGTAGTGCTCATCATCCCAAGATGCAACCCAACAATGTGGACCGGCTTCGTGATCCCACTGCGTGGCCATCACTTCTTTGGTCTTCTCGAAATCTTTGAACACTCTTTGAAGCTTGAATGCCCTGAAGTAGTTCAACCGTGTAGCACCCAACTCCAACACCACCACCCTCCTAAAATTAAGCGTAGGCGTTATGCATGGGTCTATTCTCACTACATCGTACCCCAAATAGTTTAACTTCATTCTTAGAGTGTGCAAATTTTGGCAAATACTGTATTGCCCTTGCATGTCAAACGACATGTTCTCGAGTATACATTTTGGTGGATACATCAACTGCGTATACATTATTTTTGGTTAGCAAAAAACGACAGCAAATTCGTTTGATTTGGTGGATGAAGTAGAGGTAGTTGATAAGTGGAGATAAATAGTAAGATACTTGGTAAGTGAAGAGGTAGAATTGAGTAAAGCTTTTGATGATGGAGCACTACTAATCGAAAGTTTGTGCATGCAAATAGTGGAGGTACAATTATTTCTTACAATTAATGCTACAAACTAATCAAATCAAGCTACTATAAAACCACACACCACACAACACATGTTGCTATTTGTATTGTCCATTTTCAATACAATTTCCACATTTTTTCTTCAATGATAAGTTAATACGTATTTGTAAAGATCATCATTCGATGTTGAGGTTTACGTCTACTGAATCTTACTCCAAATTAGTGTTTATAAACGACCAAATCGTGTTGATTGGGCTACGAAAATTACTTTGGGTATCAAATTTTGTATAGCCCATCGTGAGATTGTTGTTGGCCCATACGAATTTGTGACTGTATATATATGTTGGCCCAGCCCAAACAAAATATTTAATTACTCAATCAATTTAGCCCACAATGTAAAACAATATTTGTTAGCCCACGTATTTTGTTAACCCTATATTGTGTTAGACTATCATTCCTGATTCCGCACTTTTTGTATTGTGGTTACTTCGATGAAGACCCATATGGACCGTCCTAATTGTACATATTTGCTCGCCAAAAAAAAATGTGACCGAGAACAAATTGGTATGTGTAGACACCCAAATTTGGACCTGGTTGCTGCAGAAGTGCCCAGCAAACACCCGATGACGATAGGTCTGCAACGCGACACGAGTTCGCGATGTTTTAGATAGTTTTCCTATAGAATGAACCAAATAATTACTCGGAAAAATTAAAACTAACATGATGGTAGCCTTAGTCGTGTCGTTACGGCCGCATAGACACTAATTAGAGTCAATTCCGACACCGGGACCCCGAGTCGGCCCCGAAACTTGAACCGAGTCAACACCGCGCCAAGCGAACCTCTGGATGAACACCCGAGGCCCACTAAACCCACGAAGCTAGGTTAAACCCGGGGTAAACTTCATCCCCAAGTAACGTATCACGCTCCTCCCTCTCGGTTTTGGAAACTATCAAAATCGTATCCTCAAAACTCCAACCGCCCCACATGATGCGCCTGGGTTTCCCCACGCTCGGACCCAGGCGCCTGAGTCTTAGCACGCCCCAGCTCGGGCGCCCATATGGGCGACGAGGGCCGAAAACACCTATAAATACCCCTCTTCACGCCCTCATTTCGACACACAACATCAATCTTCTCTTCCCCCTCAAAAACTCTCGCTAAGGGCTCGCACTCCGACACCCGAGGCAAACGATCCACTCGATCGTAGTTCCGATAATAAAAGCGACATCGAAGCTACTCCTCACCTTCGAGCACTCCACTCGATACCGAGGTGCCTGTGATCGACTAGCCCAAAATTAGTACACAGATTCTGTCGGATTAGCCACATAATTAGCAAATAGTAACGGAGCTCTGCCGGAATAGCCGTGGGAAGGTCAAACGGTAACGAAACTCTGCCGGGGTAACTAGTCAAGCTAGGAGGATCCGCCTGTCGAAGTCGTTTCGTCACTCGGTTGTTATCTAAACAGAACTTTCCATATTTGCACTTTCTATTATTATGCACTACGACAACACTAGACGTGGGCACTAGGCCCACAAACGTCTACTAAAATACGTAATGTCCCAACTTCAATCACAAATACTAAAACACACTAAATAGACTCGAGTAATTCCAAGATCCGTTCTCAAGACTATCTATGCGTCGAGTCCCCTTTAGAGTATACTCCGAGGGTTCAACTCCTCACAATGTGATTTACTTACATTCGAATTTACAATTTTTCGTATGATTTATTGCTTTTATGACCTTATAATCGCATGATAAATCACCTAACACGGAATTCAAAACGTAAAATAACTTAAAACTGAACAAAGTGATGGTCAGGTTCCGTATTAGTTCAGGTGCTCACCTTATTAGGTTCGATGCATCTCTATTAATATCAAACTGACGCATCTTAAGCAGAATACCTGTATACACCCACATTTTGACCGCCAGGTGTCTATAGCAGTTTCCAAAAAACACCCGATGATGATCGGACGTAAACATGACTAAATACGCTTGATTATGAACTCGGAATCAATAATAATTGACGCGAGCTTTTAACGGAGTAAAAATCTCACAAATCAGACCTCAAGTTCAGGCCCAGTGAGACATTTTGAGTCAAACAAGACTAATTTGGGTCAAATCCGACACCAGGGGCAAAACCGTCTTTTGGTGACCGAGTCAAAATCCGGTGAAAGATATTTTCGAGACACATAAACCAGCCGTGTCACCCCATGAGTCCAGTTTGAGCTCAAACACTACAAAAATCAGCCTCAAAAAATAATTAAACAAATCCGTTAAAAGGTAGAGTTCGATCCCCAGTAGGATTCCCGACCGAGCACTCCACCGAGTACAAGAAGTACTTGGCCGAGTACCCCAACACCAGCCAGATTTCGTGACTTCCCCACCAAGCAATGGAAGTCACGTTCCTCTCAAATTGATTACTTTTCCTATCCTTAGACGGAATCCCACCTCATCCCGACCGGTGACTTTCTTCCTTTGCAAGTTAGCCATCTCCTATAAATAGGACCTTTCCATCAACACATATGACACAACAATTCATCATACATCTTCTACACCAATTATTCACTACAATTGCCGACACATCCAATCCTGACATACACGGCATACAACCCGAATCTCTAGCAAATCCTAGGTAAACCTTACCAAAAATACAACACCTTAACTCCACCTATATTCTCGTTACTCCTACGCAAGCGTCATTACTACGAATTCCTAATCGAGACCGGAATTAGCATGTAGGTTAGGGTGTTCCAAATCCCGATCTTTCTCTCTTTCTCTCTCCCTTCTCGCGTTTTCTTTTTCTTCTTTCGGGTCGTCGGTCTATTTTTTTATGGGTCGTCGTCGCATCTTCTATTTTTCATAATATCAATATTACAAACTATTTTCATATTAAAAAAAACGTTCTTAAAATACGATATTGAATCTATAGTCAAATATTGTATCTAACAAGAACTAAATTAATCTCGTTGATACTTAAAAAATCGTCACATGGTTTCATAAGACAAAACACGACGATTTTTAACATGGAGAGAATCAAACATCATTTTTTTTACAAAACGATTTACAAATCCTTTTCTTATAAAAAAGTCATTACGAGTATTTGATATCGATTTCATAATCAAATATCAGATACGACGAATATCGAAAATATAAGTCGAGTATAAATTAATTAATATTTGTACGCGATTTATTAAAACTAACGATTTTCGATAAATCAAAACCGAGAGCAGCCCGAGACGCGAGCCGTACGCGTCCCGGGCGAGACGCCTTCCCGCGCGAGTCGCGCCCCTCCCGGGCGAGTCGCACGGATCCCTGAAACCGTGACGTTTTTTTTGTTTTTTTTAAGTTTCTTAAAAACAGTGTCTTCCTCGGCATATTCCAAGCTTTCGATAAATATTTTTGACCTCGGTCAACGCGTTTCTATCCATCATGTGTCACAAACTTTTTCAAACCATGCACTAAGTTTACATCTTTTATTCAATTTATCAATCGTTACTAACCCGTTTGTTCAAGTCTTTAGCAATTTCTTTTCGTTTGTTTTATTATACTAAAATGAACCTCGCATGCTAAAATACAACTTTGACGTTAATTTTTTAGATGCATTAAAATGACTTAGCAAACATAATTCACATGTTTAGTCTAAAAATACTCTTTGCATATCATTCAATCGTCGAACTAACACGCGTACATAAAAATCGGACGATATCTTAGTAAAGGCCGCTAAGTGCGGGCGGGGTTGGGTGTTCTTAGTGAACTTCCCAACACATACCCTCACCCCTTACTCAGAACCATGGTTTCCGGATGTCCGAATCCATTGGCAACGAGAGTCATTCAATACACGGTATCCGATAATATCGGTATCGATATCAAATGCTAAGGGACGAACCCAATAAACTCTGACATCGGAAATGGGCCATATTTTGTACATGGCCCACTACGGCATAGAGTGGGTTCGAACGGGCCCGAACTCCCACAAAGTTTGGTGGCGACTCCTACTTCGATTTAATTTTCAATTCGAGATCCATCTCACATGAGATTCATTCGCCTCCCCAAATTCGTGCGTGGCCGCGTCGGGGTGGACCTATGTCATGTCCACAATTTGGCGACTCCGCTGAGGATTCCTGATGTACCACTTGTCATCGGGGTTGCTAGGGTGAGACTCGAAAAGAAATTGTTCGATTAGTAATGTACGCATTTTAGTTCAATGGTTCATGCATAACCCAATTTTTTCCCAGGCCGGTTACTTGTGACCGACGTCCCACTATACCACGGTGCATTCCTAAATGGGTGCACTAAAGACTTCGATGGCGGAACTCGCATGGGTTTTACGACATATTCTAAGTCCAACTCGGCTTAGGAGGTCCGTCCTGATTTGCGAGAAAGCGATCGTTGTTGGTATAGACCCTATTTCGACCGACTGAGACTTAGATTAGGAGCATACATGGTGTCATTATACTGTTTCCGTGACTACATGCTACTTGATCACCCTTTTCAAAAACCATTATTTCAAAAAACTTGCATCTTTTCAAATTTATCCATTTTTCAAAACCCGGAAAGCTACCGAATTTAGGACTTATGATTTTGACTCAAAATAGCCTATTTCTAGCCGGTATGCTGCCCAAACCTTTATCAAAATTTCTGAAAAAAGTCAGCCCGAAGACGTTTTTTCGATTTTCAAAAGAAAGGGTCGAGCCATCCACCGATTTTCTCGGTATCCAAATTTTCCTTTTCAAAACCTTCCTCTTCTTACGACTTCCCATATTTAGTAGTGTCGGGTCTTGTCATAAGTTGTCAAAGTCTCTAGCGTCGAAACTCCGTCGATCGTACATCACGGGTTTCTTCCCTATCCCAGTCCGCCTTATTTGTCAAGGCACGACCCACTTACGTCGGACATACTCCTACAAAGGAAGGCCCATTTACACATTCGAGTCCAAAGTCTAGGGAATATCTCACGTGGACCTTCCTTCGAATAGGACTCAGCCCACTAGCCGGATCCTATGAGAGGCTCACCTTTCACGAGTCACCCGTCTAGGTGTTTAGTCTCAGGTCGTTTTCTCGTCCAGGCTTTTCCTCACTCGGGGGCTACCCTTCTGTAGAGCGACCAATCACGGTTGCTCTAAGGGTCATGTCTTACACGTGTTGTCTCACGTACCCCACTTTCGAGTCAATTAGATGTCACACCATCTGAGTCATATCAGAGTCCTTAGTCTCACCTGGGGGCTATTCTCCAACGGAGCGATTAATCATGGTCACTCCGAAATTCGTACCCTACACATTTGTCTTAGGAGAGTCTAACCCGAGTCAAACCGGAGTCGTCTTTCCTCCCGCGCTATTTTCCTATGCCTTGGTATATTTTGGTTCTGAAGCAACAATTCTGATTACGCGGTATTATTACAGACAGGCCGCCGGTAACCAGATATCAACACAAGATGCAAGAAGCTTTGGACAGTTTGGCAGCCTCACTAGCTAAGATGGAGGCCCAACTGACGGCCATCAGGACCGACCAAACCGCCATTGCTACCCGTTTGAGTGTCGTGGAACAAGGGATTCCTAAGGACGAGAATGAAACTACTGGGCCTTTTGTTGAACTGGTCAGCGCAGTCCGCAAACTGGAAAAACAGGTCCATTTGTCGACAAATAACTCGATCCATACGGAAAACGCTCGTTCCTATTCGCCTCTGAATGATGAGCTACCCGCCAACCTCAACCTTACGGGCATACCGATGTTTGAAGGTACTGAAGTCCCGGTTCATCACATTCGGGCTTTCAAGGAGTTCATGGCTGTTAAAGGGGTGAAATCCACCATGTTCAAGCACTTGTTTGCTTCTTCCCTCGAGAAGCACCCGAAAGCCTGGTACTAGAGGCTTGATTCCAAGAAGTACAAGACTTGAGATGATGTGGCAACAGAGTTCGCTCGGAATTACGCCGATAATACCAAGATCCAGACCATGATGCGTACTCTAGAAGTCATGGCCCAGGAGCCCAAAGAAGGCTTCACCAAATACCTCCAACGCTGGAGGGCCGAAAGCGTAAAGCTGGTGGAGAAGCCCAACGAAAAAACTTTAGTAGAGGCATTTGTCAAGAACCTACTCCTTTCCTACCGGGTCCATCTCCGGTATGCTATCATACCCAACTTCGCCACTTTAACTTAAATGGGCACTAGGATTGAAGATGATCTTCGACATAATGAAGATCTGGGTGAAGCTTCTACCGAAGGCTATACTGGACATCCACTTGAGTCCTTAGAAGCCGAAGACTACTGACAACCTCATCCAAGAGTCTAGATTTGGTTTAAGTTCGAGTCTGAGTCCGAGTCTAGGATGTACTATTTCTTTCAATTTCAAAGTCAAAGTCAGAGTCAGAGTCAGCGGTATTCTGTCCTCTTTTCACATTTCAATAAAATCAGCTTTTCTATTTCTCATATATACTTTCCTTATGTGTTTCCGAGAACATGATTAACACCATCATACACTGTGAGCACATGCACGTGACTATTATAGGCACATCTATAATGACTGCAGGAAACCGAGCCCGTGTTTTCCTTTTACCTGTTCCATGTCTGGTATAGAAAAACCACATAACTACCCCTATCATGAGCAGTATCGAATCCTATGACAAATTTAGGTAGTCTCCTAGTTTGGGTTCAAGACGGGAGGTAATCTCATTTCCCACATTAAACACCCCTCCAATAAGTCTGACCAATCCCTACCTTAGGTGTTAGTCTAACCAACAGAACAAAGAGGAAAAGTTTGACAAAAAAAAGATCAAAGAAAAAAAGCAAAAGGCCAAAACAAAAAGCATGCCATCATAAAAAAAGAAAGGCATCCATGACCAAGGTTAAACGGTCAATCCAAGTGAAGAATCCCAAGACTAGGGCTAAGAGGTCAGCCAAAAAAATATTCAAAAACCCATGACCGTAGTGAAACGGTCAATTCAAAATTATCAAAATTATACCATCGAAAAAAGGGAAAAGCATTCAAGTTGGTCAAACACCACATCTAGCCTTCCCACATTACAACCCTCAAGACCTTCTCGAGACCTAGGCTAGAGACAGCCCAGAATTTTGAGGATTCAAGCTCCATAGGATACCCTAACCATTAGAGTCGGACATGGAAATCAGATCCCGCGCATTATCAAACCTACCCCGATCGAAGTTTGAGTAATTTGTATTCGACTTCCCCTTTCCTACCACATTACGGTACCTACCCTCGAAGCCTAGCTCCACAAAATCAAGCTCCAGATGTCAAAACATCGAAGCCACTTAATGCCTAGCACCACATTTCCAAAAACATTCAAACCAGTTACCAACCCCAAACACGGTAACTCAACCTGCAGTCGGCATAGAACATGCCCAAATAGTTCACACCACCTCTGGGGGCTACCCCGGAGAACGCTCACAGTCACAGAATTAACATCCTAACTGCTCTAGCCCTTTGATCAAGGCATCATTGGGAATGCACCTAGCCTACACCATCGTTATGGCTAGTTACACACAAAGCCCTAGTAAACTAGGCACCATAATATATTTTTCAATCACTGAACTACGGCTTAGTTTGATTTCACTACACGTGAATACGTAGGCAGCCTTTCAACAAAGGCACAAACACCCACATTGACACACATTCAAATAGCACCGTCATTCCTATCACGACACTTTCATGTTCTTAACAGTTAGCTTTGTCATTCTGGGGGCTTCTCCTAGGCAGAAGTTTTCCATCCATTCACATAATCCAAATACTTTCAAACACTAGCCTCCTTTCTATAGGGTGTCCTAGTACTCGGCTCAGTCAAAGACAAGGGTCTGTCAGGGACTCGAAGCGATACCCGCTTCGGGAATATACCCCAAAACCAAAAAAGATCCAAAAGAGCACCAGACTATAACATTGCTACTACTAAGTCCTGTCGTTACAGTCCCATTACTGACTACTGCAACCCTGTATAGCATATCGTTCACATTTCGACTTCGACCGTGTTGCCACTCGCCTAGGCTATGGAATAGTGCAGCTTAAGAGTCTTGTCATCTTAGGTGGCCCACCCCCTACTGAGTCACGGTCCAACCCTTAGAGAGTCCAGTTCGTGTCTGTCAACTCGTCCTGTCTCGTCCAGAGTCGAGTCTGTCGGTAGGCCTCTCTCTCCAAATTCTTATTTTAAAATTTGCAAAACTTAGCTATTTGAGAAAATCTTTTTTTTACAAGGTCAAATTTCAGTCTATTTAAACTGCAAATTTCTTTCGATTTTGGAAACCTATCTCCTAGCACGTGAGTTGCTTTCAGGACTTCGATTTCAAAATGAAGCAAAAATCATTTTTCCCAGCGAAAGTCAGTCTATAGATGCTAACTGCATTTCCTATATGATGTCTTGCTATCCGCTATATTTGCTATTTCTGCCTATATATCTAATGTTTCAGGTACCAGCTTGTGCTTCCTAAAGGAACATCAAGCTTTTACTTCCCTAGCGTGAGTCGGTGTTTCGCCTAAATGTTACATACGAATTGCTATGTGTCGGCATCATACAGGTACACCCAGACTCGAGAAGGAAGTCTCCTCGCAAGAATCCCCCGGGCAACATTTCTACTAAAGAATCGGGATGTGTCTGCGAACGAACACACCCATAGCTTCCTATGCAAGCTCCCGCGTAATTATGAATCGAGATGTGTCTGCAAACGGACACACCCATAACCTCCTATGCAAGCTCCCGCGCAGCTCCAAGATGGGATATGTCTACAAACGGGCACACCCAAGGCTTCTTAGGCAAGTCCCCACAGAGCTATTAGCATCAACTCAGGTATGATTTCTATCTTATGGCTGGCGAGCCCCTTTACGCAAGTCTAATGGACTATAAACGACCCGACCGAAAGTCTGCCAGGTCTTAACCTTCGATTGGCCTAGTAGCTACTCTGACTTTCGCCTTGTCCAAGCCTCAGTCAAAGTGGGGGCTCTCTAGACAGCCACATTTTGACAGCCAGGTGTCTATAGCAGTTTCCAAAAAACACCCGATGATGATTGGACGTAAACATGACTAAATACACTTGATTATGAACTCGGAATCAATAGTAATTGGCGCGAGCTTTTAACGGAGTAAAAATCTCACAAAACAGACCTCAAATTCAGGCCCAGTGAGACATTTCGAGTCAAACAAGACTAATTTGGGTCAAATCCGACACCAGGGGCAGAACCGTCTTTTAGCGACCGAGTCAAAACCCGGTCAATGATATTTTCGAGACACATAAACCAGCCGTGTCACCCCATGAGTCCGGTTTGAGCTCAAACACTACAAAAATCAGCCTCAAAAAAATATTAAACAAATCCGTTAAAAGGTAGAGTTCGATCCCCAGTAGGATTCCCGACCGAGCACTCCACCGAGTACAAGGAGTACTCGGCCGAGTACCCCAACGCCAGCCAAATTTCGTGACTTCCCCACCAAGCAACGGAAGTCACGTTCCTCTCAAATTGCTTACTTTTCCTATCCTTAGACGGAATCCCACCTCATCCCGACCGGTGACTTTCTTCCTTTGCAAGTTAGCCATCTCCTATAAATAGGACCTTTCCATCAACACATATGACACAACAATTCATCATACATCTTCTACACCAATTATTCACTACAATTGCCGACACATCCAATCCTGACATACACGGCATACAACCCGAATCTCTAGCAAATCCTAGGCAAACCTTACCAAAAATACAACACCTTAACTCCATCTATATTCTCGTTACTCCTACGCAAGCGCCTTTACTGCGAGTTCCTAATCGAGACCGGAATTAGCATGTAGGTTGAGGGTGTTCCAAATCCCGATCTTTCTCTCTTTCTCTCTCCCTTCTCGCGTTTTCTTTTTCTTCTTTAGGGTCGTCGGTCTATTTTTTTTATGGGTCGTCGTCGCATCTTCTATTTTTCATAATATCAATATTACAAACTATTTTCATATAAAAAAAACGTTCTTAAAATATGATATTGACTCTATAGTCAAATATTGTATCTAACAAGAACTAAATTAATCTCGTTGATACTTAAAAAATCGTCACATGGTTTCATAAGACAAAACACGACGATTTTTAACGTGGAGAGAATCAAACATCATTTTTTTTACAAAACGATTTACAAAATCCTTTTCTTATAAAAAAGTCATTCCAAGTATTTGATATCGATTTCATAATCAAATATCGGATACGACAAATATCGAAAATATAAGTCGAGTATAAATTAATTCATATTTGAACGCGATTTATTAAAACTAACGATTTTCGATAAATCAAAACCGAGAGCAACCCGAGACGCGAGCCGTACGCGTCCCGGGCGAGACGCCTTCCCGCGCGAGTCGCGCCCCTCCCGGGCGAGTCGCGCGGATCCCTGAAACCGTGACGTTTTTTTTGTTTTTTTTAAGTTTCTTAAAAACAGCGTCTTCCTCGGCATATTCCAAGCTTTCGATAAATATTTTTGACCTTGGTCAACGCGTGTCTATCCATCACGTGTCACAAACTTTTTCAAACCATGCACTAAGTTTACATCTTTTATTCAATTTATCAATCGTTACTAACCCGTTTGTTCATGTCTTTAGCAATTTCTTTTCGTTTGTTTTATTATACTAAAATGAATCTCGCATGCTAAAATACAACTTTGATGTTAATTTTTTAGATGCATTAAAACGACTTAGCAAACATAATTCACATGTTTAGTCTAAAAATACTCTTTGCATATCATTCAATCGTCGAACTAACGCGCGTACATAAAAATCGGACGATATCATAGTAAAGGCTGCTAAGTGCGGGCGGGGTTGGGTGTTCTTAGTGAACTTCCCAACACGTACCCTCACCCCTTACTCAGAACCATGGTTTCCGGATATCCGAATCCATTGGCAACGAGATTCATTCAATACACGGTATCCGATAATATCGGTATCGGTATCAAATGCTAAGGGACAAACCCAATAAACTCTGACATCGGAAGTGGGCCATATTTTGTACATGGCCCACTACGACATAGAGTGGGTTCGAACGGGCCCGAACTCCCACAAAGTTCGGTGGCGACTCCTACTTCGATTTAAATTTCAATTCGAGATCCATCTCACATGAGATTCATTCACCTCCCCAAACCCGCGCGTGGCCGCGTCGGGGTGGACCTATGTCATGTCCACAATACCAGGTAAGGTATACCACGAGAATGACTAATATCTGTATTACTACATTAAATCTTATTTGCTAATACGTATATGAACCGAATGTGAGTAGAAGCTCATCTAGGTGCATTCAGATCTCGTCGTACTATTCACGCGGTATTGTTCATAAAAACACGGTTGCATTTTGATCTTTTGATCATGGTGTTTACTAAATTCGAGAAGGTACATCGAATTGGCGATAAAAGATTGGGCTCTCTTTCGTGATTAGTTCCGGGTTCAAGGTCGAACTACGGGCTAAATATCCCTTTATATTTATCATTTATTTTCATTCGTCAATAAACTACAAGGTTACATTAACCTTGTTCCAAAAAAAATACAAAAAAAATGTTTTCATTGGAGCTTCCGCATTTTTAATTCACATCAGTATAATACATAGTACTCTCTACTCTCCAATGTGCATCTTTTCATGGCCTGTTTGTCACGTGAAATCGCATGCGAAGAATGTAAACACCACTACTTCGACGATAAACTTATATGTCCTTAAAACAACCGACGTAGTTAAGCATAGGGTTAAAACAACGGATGTTACAGTATTTCCACCACAACAAAAGAACTAGGAAATCAGCCCACCGATTGATTGGTAGTGGCCGCTATAGTGCGGGCGGGATTGGGTGTTGGCATCTATCGGATGTTGGCTTCCTAATACGTACCCTCACTCCTTACTCAGAATCGACGGTTTCCGGATGTCCGAAACCATTTGCAATGAGACTCATTCAAGACATGGAGTGCTTAAGGGTACAAGTCTTTATCTTTAGGTCCCGTGCTACTCAACTTTGAGCCGGTAAGTGATCAAAGTTGACTTGAACGGTTTCCGAGTCCCCATAATTGACTTGGTGGCGACTCCACAAATCGAGAACAAATTCAGTTCACTAAAATGGTCGCCTTACCAAATGAATTGGCCTTTAAACATTTACAACCACGTCTCGATCGATTCCCAAACGGAAACACGGGTGCCCGCACCCGTCTAGTACAAGTCCGGATCATCATCCAAATCGAGGTCCGACACTTCGCCCCATATGCGAGATCGGACTGGCCAACTTATTCAACCGCACCCAATTCTGTTTTTTCGAAAATACCTCATCTTTTCAAAAAACGACCGTTTAAACATCAATACTTCGACCAAATCATGGTTTCTAAAAAAGGGAAACGTTTTAATGTCGTTACCATGGCAAAAGTCACGCTCACTGCTATCGAAAAAAAAAGTTTTTAAGTACCACCACCTTGGCCAATTTAAAACCTATTAACAACAATGATTACCGATAACACAACCGAAACTTTTTTACAAAGCGCACCCCCCCACCCCACTGTCTAATGCTAATTAGTACAACCGACAAACGTGGGTCACCAATTTTAAAAGTTCTTTGTCAAAAAATCAAAATTTTATGGGAAACACTCTTCACCGCCTAAGTCCCTCACTAAGGATTTGGTCACACCTTTAGGGAGTCTGTCGTCAAACTTCACGCTCCATCACGAGCATCACGCACCCCGCAAGTATCGAACTAACTAATTAATAATAGTTTCGATAGAAGCGTCACGTAATTATTTTGAAAAAAAAAAGTTTCCCCTAAAAGAAATGCACTCCTTTAAAAAAACATATTTACGTTTCGTCATCATTTCCGATGCACCCACATAATAACGCACTTACACTCCACGAACGATGTCGTCGCACCATCGTTGCACTATTTCCACAAACCACCCTTTTCAAAACTTTTGCAAAGCTGGTCGTTTTCGAAAGAAGTATACATCTAAATTCTTTAATCCTGAGCCGGGATCGTGATCAACCTCTTATGTCGTACAACCGTGTGTTTACTATCTATGTTAGCTATTTGGATCATCTCTACTCAAGGTCTTACATTTTTTGGGTCGTCTCACATCGAGAAGTCCTCTTTAAACCTCACCACCGAGGTTGTGTCAAATCGTCTCGTTACAGAGACAGAAAACTCCATAGGTGAACGCGCGCGGTCGTCGACACGCACAATCAAACAATATTTTTAACTCCGACTAACCTAACTAACGTAGTAGTGGTAGGTCGGGATCGATCCGCAGGGAGAGGGGTTAAGCAGCAATGGTCAAGTCTAGGGTCTAATCGTGATCGGGGGATTGAGATGGGGGTTTTGGGTCGAGAGAGAGGTCGAACTATTGCTAGCAAACTACACTACTAAAACTAGGGGCAATAATAGGGAAAGGTGTTGGGGAGAGTCGGGATTCGGAAATGAGGTCTTAGAGTCTCGGGATCGAGTTTTTGTTACAACGTTAAAAAGGGAGGTTGCCACCTTTCGGTTTCTCACCCAACCTACCTAAACCCGATTTCGCGACGAAAGGGTAAGTCTCAATCTAAGGTAATTTCTACCCCGAGTTTCCCCATATTGGTAGAAATGAGTCAAGGTCGGCCTAGTCGCGATTCTAAGTCAACAAAGACACAAAAACAATAAAATTGATAATTAACAAGTAAACAACCCACCAACATCCCTTGAATCAAAAAATCCAAATCCTCCTCCCTAATTCCCCAACAAGAAAATCTACTCATTAATCATGGTGATAATCAACAATACACTAACTAAGGAGAATCTAACTAGAGCATGCATAACAACTACACTAACAATTATACTAATGGAGAAAAAGGGAGAGGAGAGAATTTTACCAACTATAGAGAAGACTAAGGAGAAAGTTGAAGATAAATAATAAAGATTGAATTTTGGGAGAAATATACAAGAATTTGTCACCAATCCATGCATAAATCTTCAATCTTCAATATAAGCAATATAAATCTTCAAGAAATAATACAAGGGTTTTGCCACATAAACCCTTGCAAAACCCTTGAATCTTCAACAATCTTCAACAAATATGGAGACTTTTCTACTAATTAAGGAGTAATTATACTAATACTAAGTAGATCTATTAATTGTTTGTAGAGAATTTTCTAGGAAGCTTACTACAATCTACTACTACTACTAGAGAGTTTTCTACCTTACTCCTACTCCTAAGGGCTAATCACAAGGCTCACTTAAGGCACAAGGACGCACTAAACCCTAGGAGGGGTATATATAGATTTCTTAATGGGTTGCACAAACTTCAAGGCCCATGATCCAATCCTTCTTCAATTAAGCTAGACCTTCACCCTTTGCATCTTCATGGGGTGAAACTTCACCCTACGGCTTGACCTAGTAATCCCACCGGGTGAAATTTCACCCGGTGAGATTTTCTTCGGTTTTTGCGTTTTCGGCCCGGTCTCTCCATCGGGCGAAATTTCACCCGGTGGGCAAAATTTCGCCCGGTCGTTTCTCCCGGTGGTAGCTGCCATGAAAAATTCGGGGAGTGGAAAATGTCGTCGGGCGAAACTTCGCCCGGTGATGACTCACCGGGCGAAACTTCACCCGGTGGTCAGCCACCTCTCTTCCGGTCTCTTTCTTCGTCGATCAATTGGATTACTTGAACTTTCAGTTGTGTGCTTTGCTCTTGGACCGTATCTCTCTCATGCACGTAGAAGCTCAAACGCGTTTTCGGTCGAAATCCTATTGAAATAGACAGAAAACTACCAAAAACACGTAAAATGCAAAAGAGAGACACTAATGTGAGAATTACGCAAAATACGGCGATAATCGCACTCAAATCTCACGAAACAGAGGAAAAACGGGTCTAAATGGGAGGAAAAATGGTCCAAATTTGGCACACAACAATAGGCAATTCGCCGAATACACTAAGAGCCTAAAGCACCTCAATCCCTAAGCCAATGACCACACACGTGCACAAGTCAAGGGTCTCGTTTCAGCTGCGAGCATTTCCCGAGTTCGTAAAGCGTTCAGGAACTCTTTTCTCATTAGCATTGCATTTTCACAGTCATGACGGGGATTCAAGCGTAGACGCAAGCAACCACAGTGGGGATAACGCCGAGCAATCCGCAGACAACACCATAGGAGCCTTAGCTGACCTGATCTGGAACTTACAGGCCACGGTCATTACGGTAAACGCGTCCGTGAACAGCATAGATTCCCGCTTAGGTTACCTAGAAGACAAAGCCTCAGATGAACACCACACCCAAATCCTCAATGAAGCCCTTTTAAATTCCACCCCGCTAGGTGGGGCCCCCGTTGGCCTCATCCCAAGCGATCTCATTACCCCGCCTCATGATGACACCCTCCAATCCACTATGAACCGTATAGACTTCCTCGAAACCAAATGCGCCTAAACCAGGGAAACAACGTCCACCTCGAAAATCATAGGAAGTTCGAAATGGTGAACGACTAGTTACCTGAGAACTTCTCTCTAGCCGACATACCCAAGTTCAAAGGAACTGAGGACCCCCTCAACTACATCCGGGCCTTTAAGGATTATATGGCCATTAAAGGGGTCAAGCCTAGTCTCTTCACTAGGATATTCCCCTCGTCCCTAGGAGACACACCACGATCGTGGTTTTTTTCCCTTGATCCCAAAAAGGTGTCCACCTGGGATGATATCTCCGTAGAGTTCGCAAAAAAATACGCGGATAACGCCGAAACAGAAGTTACCATTAGAAGCCTCGAGGTCCTTTCCCAGAATGAGACGGAAGGCTTCTCAGAGTTCCTGACCAGATGGAGGAGGGTTAGTACCCCGCTAATAAACCACCCGGACGAAGCCACTTTGGTAGAAAAATTCGTCAATAACCTTAGGCCAGCCTACGCCTCCCATCTTAGGTACCAAAACATCCACATCTTTAAGGAGCTATCCACCTTAGGGATACGCCTAGAAGATGATATGAAAAGGGGGTATTCTCCAAGATAATGGGGAAGATTTACCAGGGGCCAACCACTTCCTCCGGAACCCGATCTTATGGAAATAACAAAACCGAGGAAGTACACCTCGTTGAACCAACTACCCGGGGAAGAACGAACTTCACCCCTAGAACATTCTCCAAACTAGGCATCGCATACACCGAAGCCTTAAAAAGATTAACCGAGCAAGGAAAGCTCAAACTGATGCAAATAAATACTGCCAATACCATCGTGGCAACGGCCACGACACAGAATCCTGTTTTCGACTCAGACATACTATACAAGACATGATAGAAAATGGGGCAATCCCTCTTCCCCCACCTGAGAAACCCAATAATACGACGAACCCCTTTAGTGTCCACGCCATTTTCGATGATACTATCGACTGCTCTCACCTCGTTCCCCTAGGAGAAGAGGTCTTAAACATCAAGGACAAACCAGACACCGATCCGGAACCCGCACCCCTCGACCTCGTAGCAACTATCGATAGCCTAACCCGCCTAGTTTCGCAAATACACCCTTTACTTCTGAGAATTGAGATAGGATCACCAATATCGAGGAAAGACTCGAGGAACTTCCCAAACCTCCCGCTTCCACATGTAACGGATCGCTCAAGGGGGAGGGCATTGGCTCACCCGAGACTATCGAGCCCAGAAAGAAGTTCACCCAAATCGGGGTCAGCTACGCGGCTGCACTCCAAAGATTAACCTCCCTTCGCCTGTTACGACCCATAGGACCCATGGTCGATCCTCCACTTAAGCATAGATCCCGTCACTGGTCCAAGGTGAAATACTGCCACTACCACAGGGGCAACGGCCACGATACGGAATCCTGTACGTTGCAAAAAGATAAAGTTGAAGGGTTAATAAAAACGGGGTAGTTAAAACCGCACTACTAACAAAAACGCCCACTTGCTTCTTAACAAGTAACTCCGAGGAAGGGGGTCTCAAGCTACTGTGGACGTCCGTCCGCACCACCCGGCATCCCGCGCGGGATCGACCCGGTTTTCATCGTGTGGCGGCGGCCACCCACGCGGCTCCCTCCCTACCGGGGGCCGGTCCAATCTCGCATACGGGGCGAAGTGTCGAACCTCGATTTGGATGACGATCCGGACTTGTACTAGACGGGTGCGGGCACCCGTGTTTCCGTTTGGGAATCGATCGAGACGTGGTTGTAAATGTTTAAAGACCGATTCATTTGGTAAGGCAAACTTTTTAGTGAACTAAGTTCATTGCCGATTTGTGGAGTCGCCACCGAGTCAATTATGGGGACTCGGAAACCGTTCAAGTCAACTTTGATCCCTTACCAGCTCAAATTGAGTGGCACGGGAACTAAAGATAAAGACTTGTACCCTTAAGCACTCCATGCCTGGAATGACTCTCATTGCCAATGTTTTCGGACATCCGGAAACTGTCGATTCTGAGTAAGGGGTGAGGGTACGTATTGGGAAGCCAGCATCCGATAGATATCAACACCCAATCCCGCCCGCACTATAGTGGCCTCCACTAATCAATCAGTGGGCTGATTTCCTAGTTCTTTCGTTGTGGTGGAAGTACTGTAACATCCGTTGTTTTAAACCCTATGTCTTTGCTTTGTCGGTTGTTTTAGGGACTGGTAAGTTTTATCGTCAAAATAGTTGTGTTTACATTCTTTGCATGCGATTTCACGTGACAAGCAGGCCACGAAAAAATGCACGTAGGAGAGTAGAGAGTACTAATATTATACGTATTAGCAAATCAGATTTAACGCGATAATACGGATATTAGTTATTCTCGTGATATACCTTACCTGGTATTCTGCCTAAGATGCGTCGGTTCGATATTAATAGAGATGCATCGAACCTAATAAGGTGAGCACCCGGACTAATACGGAACCCGACCATCGTTTTGTTCAGTTTTAAATTGTTTTACGTTTTGAATTCCATGTTAGGTGATTTAGCATGGAATTATAAGGTCATAAATGCAATAAATCATACGAAAAACTGTAAATGTGAATGTAAATAAATCACATTGTGAGGAGTTGCACCCTCGGAGTATACACTAAACGGGACTCGATGCATAGATAGTTTTGAAAACGGATCTCGGAATTACTCGGGTCTATTTAGTGTGTTTTAATATTTGTTGTTGAAGTTGGGACGTTACATATTTTAGTGGACGTTCGTGGGCCTAGTGCCCACGTCTAGTGTTGTTGTAGTGCATAATAATAGAAAGTGCAAATATGGAAAGTTTTGTTTAGATGACAACCTAGTGACGACTTGATCAACAGGCGGATCCTCCTAGCTTGACTAGTTACTCCGGCAGAACCCAGTTACCGTTTGACCTTCCTGTGGCTACTCCGGCAGAGCTTCGTTACTAAGGACTATTTCTGCGGCTAATCCGGCAGAACTTGGGTACTAGTTTTGAGCTAGTCGATCACGGGCACCTCAGTATCGAGTGGAGTGCTCGAAGGTGAGGAGTAGCGTCGATGTTGCTTTTTTATCGGAACTACGATCGAGTGGATCGTTTGCCTCGGGTGTCGGAGTGCGAGCCCTTAGGGAGAGTTTTTGAGGGAGAAGAGATTGTTGAATTGTGTTGAATGAATGAGGCAGAGGGGGGTATTTATATGTGTTTTTGGCCCTCGTCGCCCATATGGACGTGTGACTTGAGGTGCACCAGGACTCAGGCGCCTGGGTCCGAGCGTGGGGAGACCCAGGCGCGTCAGGTGGGGCGGTTGGAGTTTTGAGGATACGATTTTGATACTTTCCAAAACCGAGAGGCGGGTGTGTGATATCTTGCTTGGTCGCGAGGGCTTCCCCATGACTTGACCTAGCGCTGTGGGTTTCGCGGGCCTCGGGTGTTTATCCCGAGGTTCGCTTGACTCGGTGTTGACTCGGTTCAAGTTTCGGGGTCGACTCGGGGTCCCAGTTTCGGAATTGACTCTAATTAGTGTCTATGCGACCGTAACGACACGACTAAGGCTGCCATCATGTTAGTTTTAATTTTTCCGAGTAATTATTTGGTCCGTTCTATAGGAAAACTATCTAAAACATCGCGAACCCGTGTCGCATTGCAGTCCTATCGTCATCGGGTGTTTGCTGGGCACCTCTGCAGCCACCAGGTCCATATTTGAGTGTCTATAGAAGCCCCCACTTTGACTGAGGCTTGGACAATGCGAAAGTCAAAGTATAGCCACCCAGGTCAATCGAGGATTATGACCTGGTGGCTGTCCGGTCGGGTCGTTTTATGTCCGTTTGACTACGTGGTGAGGCTCGACATCCAAGGCTGAGAAGTCGTACCTGACCTCTTCGCTTGTGGTTGTTTGCTTGGGGCCCGGGTCGTTGCTTGACATCTTGTTCTTGATTCTTTGTGCGCGCGCGCTTTGTCTTCTTCAGTTTATTTTGAGGTTTCATTTAATTTTAAGTGTTTCTTGCGCGCTAGCAACGCATTAAGTTGGCCTTTATTTGTACTAGTATTTTTTTGGGCTGCTTGTGAACCCTTGATGATATAAAACGTTTGAGGGCGTTAGTCTCTGCTCGAGTAATCGTCTTTGGGATGCTTATGACCCCTAGGACAAGATAAAATAATATAAAACTATTCGAGGGCGTTAGTCTCCTCTCGAATAAAAATTGTTGTGGAGGTATAAGACTCCTTCGAGGGCGTTAGTCTCCTCTCGAATAAAAATTGCTGTGGAGGTATAAGACTCCTTCGAGGGCGTTAGTCTCCTCTCGAATAAAAATTGTTGTGGGGGTATAAGACTCCTTCGAGGGCGTTAGTCTCCTCTCGAATAAAAATTGTTGTGGAGGTATAAGACTCCTTTGAGGGCGTTAGTCTCCTCGAATAAAAATTGCTGTGCCTCCGGGATATCTCTGACCCTCGGGCAATATTGCTGTGCCTCTGGGATATCTCTGACCCTCGGGCAAAATTGTTGTTGCTGTGCCTCCGGGATAACTCTGACCCTCGGGCAAAAATTTTGTTGCTGTGCCTCCGGGATAACTCTGACCCTCGGGCAAAGATGTTGTTGCTGTGCCTCCGGGATAACTCTGACCATCGGGCAAAAATGTTGTTGCTGTGCTTCCGGGATAATTCTGACCCTCGGGCAAAATGGTTGTGCCTCCGGGATAACTCTGACCCTCGGGCAAAATTGCTGTGCTGTGCCTCCGGGATATCTCTGACCCTCGGGCAAAGATGTTATTGCTGTGCCTCTGGGATAACTCTAACCCTCGGGCAAAAATGTTGTTGCTGTGCCTCCGTGATAACTCTGACCCTCGGGCAAAATTGTTGTGCCTCTGGAATAACTCTGACCCCCGGGCAAATTTGCTGTGCCTCCGGGATAACTCTGACCCTCGGGCAAAATTGCTGTTTGTCTATTCGTTTTAGTTAAATTCTGGCTTAGTGACTTTGTCTTAATTTGTTTTGCAGGCTTGTCTTATTTTGTTCGGGTTTGTTCTTGCTTTTATTTCGATTTGTTTGTGCACTTGAGATTCATTTAGAGTCTATTTAGATTAGTTCGGTTTAGATTTGCTTTGTTACGCATCCGGGTGTGGCGTCAAGTGCTTGTTTATTAGTTGGGAGTGTGTGTTATCGATATTAATTAGTAGTTGTTCCGTTATTGTTATTTTTCTTGTCTTAGTAGGTGCATGTTTCATATGTATCGACTTTGAGTGGCGTTGTTTTGCTTTGTCTTAGTCTGGGCTGGGCCGTTCAGGCGCGCATCTTTCAGCGCTCCAAGACTCAGGCGCCCAGCCCCCAGCGTGCTAGAACCCGAGCGCGTCAGCTGGGGCGGTCCGATTTTTGTGATCCGGGTCTGCTTAAGTAATACAAATGTTGGGGCGCTTTATTCATTCATCACAAAACTCAAACGCGTCGAGTTATTCGCCCCAAATCGCCTCCTCGACTTTTCCCGCCAAACTTCGTTTCGGTTTCTGCTATTTACGACAATATCGACTCCGGGTTAGTATTCTTTGCTCGCTTAATGTCGGTTTTGTTTGATTTGATTGATTATGAGTTGGTTTTATTGAAAAATCCTAGAAAATCGATTTGGCCGTTTTTCATTTACTACGTTTCGATGCTTGTGCTTGGTTCCATTGTTGAATTAGGGTCTATTAGAGCTTGTTAGATTAGTTATTATCTTTATAAGGGTGGTCGAGGTGCGAGAATGGCCTTTTATGGGAATGTATTTTGGAATGCTAGGGTTTAAAGATCGTTTCTCGATTATTCCCGTATTTATTTTGCATAAATTAGTTCAAGTAGTGTTTATGAGAATGTGGGTAGCTTTCTTGTCGGTTCTTATAGGCTAGGATGACTTTTAAGACCTTCCGTTAGGTTTTGTGTGTCTTAAGACGGACCAAAAGGTGTCGTAACGATGCCGGATTTTCCCGAAACCACTTCCATTGTGACCGGGATCGAAAATGTGTGCTAGTGGCTTTCTTGGAACTTTGATATTCTTATCCGCAATTTTGAGCTTATTTTGACCTGTTTAAGCTGATTTAGCTTGACTAGAGCTATGTTTTGTTGTGTTTTTTTTTTGGCTCTGTTTACAGCTAGAGGTGATACCGAGCGTCCCGAGGGGACTTCTTCGGTTGGCGCTAGTGAGGAAGTTGTCGGGGCAAGCTCACAGACTCCTCGGGGGATTCGCAGAAGACATAGGAGTGTCACGTCTCAGCAACGCGACCCTGAGACCATTAATGACGCCGAGTTTAATAGAGTAAAGAGGCGCAGGCTTCCGGAGACGGTGGCTAGGAGGGCTCATGTTCCGGTTCCGGTACCGGAGAACGAAGAGATTGTTTGATCCTGAGTGGGCTCGGGATTGGGACGTCCATCAGCTGATGTTTCATCTTGACCGCCACATTTCTAGCCGCATTGTGCGGGGTTTGGTGAGTGTCCTATTCATGCTCGTTGGTTATGACTCAGTTTTTTGCTATTTACTGCTTGGGCTAGGCTAGGTTTGTTTTGTTTATCCCTGCATTGTTTCGGTTTGCAGTCCCCTGGTCCGATGAGGACTTTCTCGAGTTACACCACGTGCCTTGATATCTACCATCAGAAGCTGACCCCCACGGTGAAGGGGATTATTGAGAGGACCACCCTAGGTCCCGTGGTCGGGCAATGGGCTAGGTTGGTGGGTGATGCGCGGGCGTCGCGACCCATACAATCAAACAATATTTATAACTCTGACTAACCTAACTAGTGTAGTAGTGGTAGGTCGGGATCGATCCGCAGGGAGAGGGGTTAAGCCGTATTGGTCAAGTCTAGAGTTCAATCGTGATCGGAATTGAGATGGGGGTTTTGGGTCTAGAGAGGGGTTGAACTAATGCTAGCGAACTACACTACCGAGGCTAGGGACAATAATAGGAAAGGTGTTGGGGAGAGTAGGGATTCGGAAATGGGGTCTTTAAAGTCTCGGGATCGAGTTTTTGTTACAACGTCGAAAAGGGAGAGTGCCACCTTTCGGTTTCTTCACCCAACCTACCTAAACCCGCTTTCGCGACGAAAGGGTAAGTCTCAAATTAAAGTACTTTCTACCCCGAGTTTCCCCATATTGGTAGAGGCGAGTCAAGGTCGGTCTAGTCGCGATTCTAGGTCAACAAAGACACAAAAACCTTAAAATTAATAATCAACAAGTAAACAACCCACCAACATCCCTTGAATCAAGTAATCCAAATCCTCCTCCCTAATTCCCCAACAAGAAAATCTACTCACTAGTCATGGTGATGATCAACAATACACTAACTAAGGATAATCTAACTAAAGCATGCATAAAAACTACACTAACAATTACACTAAGAGAGAAACTAAGGAAACTACACTAACAATTACACTAAGAGAGAAACTAAGAAAACTACACTAACAATTATACTAAGAGAGAAACTAAGAAAGGAGAGAAAAACATAAGCTAACTAATGGAGAGAAGGGAGAGGAGAGAATTTACCAACTATGGAGAAATCTAAGGTGGAAGTTGAAGATAAATAATAAAGATTGAATCTTGAGAGAAATATACAAGAATTTGTCACTAATCCATGCAAAAGTCTTCAATCTTCAATATGAGCAATATAAATCTTCAAGAAATAATACAAGAGTTTTGTCACATAAACCCTTGCAAAACCCTTGAATCTTCAATAATATTCAACAAAGATGGAAACTTGTCTACTAATTACACTAATACTAAGTAGATCTACTAATAGTTTAGAGAAGTTTCTAGGAAACTTACTACAAACTACTACTACAACTACTATGGAGATCTCCTACCCTAAGCTAAGGAGGCACAATTTACGACATTCTACTTCCTCCTCCCTTGGCTCAAAACCCTAGGATAAGTATATATAGAGTTCCTTAATGGGTCACACAAGTTTAAGGCCCATAATCCAATCCTTCTTCATTAAGCCTAGGCCTTCACCCTTTGCATCTTCATGGGGCAAAACTTCACCCTGCGGTTGACGACATAGGCACCACCGGGTGAAATTTCACCCGGTGAGATTTTCTTCACGAATCGTCATTTTTGGCGTCTTTCTCCATCGGGCGAAATTTCGCCCGGTCGTTTCGCCCGGTGGTAGCTGCCATGAAAATCTTCGGGGAGTGGAAAATGTCGTCGGGCGAAACTTCGCCCGGTGATGAGTCACCGGGTAAAGTTTCACCCGGTGGAGTCTCTCCTCTTTTCCGGTCTCTTTCTTCGTCGATCAATTGGATTACTCAAACTTTCAGTTGTGTGCTTTGCTCTTGGACCGTATCTCTCTCATGCTCGTAGAAGCTCAAACACGTTTTCGCTCAAAATCCTATCAAAATAGACACAAACTACCAAAAACACGTAAAATGCATAAGAGAGACACTAATGCGAAAACTACACAAAATACGGCGATAATCGCACTCTATTCTCGCAAAACAGAGGAAAAACGGGTCTAAATGGGAGGAAAAACGGTCCAAATTTGGCACATAACAATTCCCCCACACTAAATCGTTGCTCGTCCTCGAGCAAAGACCAAAAAAGAAACTAACTACTACAAACTAAGCTAGACTATGCTAAGCCGATACGGGGCAATTAACGGGCCCGCTCCGTCCCTTCAACTCAGATCGAGATACCCATGAGGTAAAGTACCTCCATGCAAGGCAAGTTGGGGCTTGCTCAAAACTGGGGTTGCGACTAATACACACACAAACACATAAAACAAGAAAGACACACGAAAAGATAGTCGCAACCAAAGAGAAAATAAATCACCGAATCCCTCATCGAAACGACGGAGAAAGCACCGATTTGAGCTTAAGACAAGCGAGAACACTACCAAGTTAGTAACACAAAATGACATGGACAAGATCCTAATAGGATGACAATCAAACAATAAAAACATTGAAAATTTACCAAGCTCCGTCTAATTCCACTAGAGATGCCTACAACGGAACAATAAATGGAGTTGATAAGTGAGAACCATGGAGTTAGTAAGCACTGTAGGTAAGTGTTATGTCGTCTCCTAAGCTAAGCCTAGAGAATCGTCCCAAACTCGAGAAAGCCAATTAGACCAAAAAGATGGATGTGTTTGCGAAATGGTAAAGATTGACAAATCACCGCTATTTTCCTTCCTCGGGACTCGGTCCTCTAGTAGGCATTTCACGGCAATAAGTCAACCAAGGTATTATTTGGATTTGGGAATGATTTTTGAGATTTTGATTTTCTTTTCGGTTTTCTTTTCCCATTATTTCGATCGAGGGCTTTTTTTTTCATAACATAACGTAACGCCCTTCTTCTTCATTTTTCCCTTTTTCTTTTTGAGTAGCTCTTTTTTGGCTAGATAGTTCATTTGAGATCAAGGTAAAGCATATTCTTGAAAACTTATTTGTGGAAATGGGTGAATGGTAGAAAATAGGCTAGTCGGGTGTGCACCCCCTCCGAACCCATAAAAGGATAAAATTTGGACTAAAGAAGTGGCTTCCCAAGTAAGGTCACCTAAGAGAACGGGGAACGGTAACCAAGGCCTTATCACTCCATGGGTGGTCAAGGTGGTCAAATGCAAATCCTGATGTAGACTCCTAGTAGAAAAGATGGACTTATGGTAAAAATCTAATGCAAAAATTGGTTCAAGGTCATTCTACTAGAAACATGTCCAAAAATCAAAAAGGGTTACTAACAAGGGAGTAATAAACACTCGTCCTAAACTCAAAATCGGGTTTTCGAAAACTTTACCTAGACACGTTATACACACAATGAAAAAGAACACACAAAACGACAAAAACACAAGAAAACAAAACAAAATCACAAATATAGCCAAGCACTCCGAACTCCATTAAGTCAACACAATCCACAGCCACCAATTTCAAAATGTTCACCAAGTGAACCTCCAAATAGCATATATGCCCAAACTCCCATGCATAATAGAAAGGGTAAAAATGAAGGTAGAAAATATTACCGCGCGGTCTTCATTACATTTCCGCTACCTTACGTGTCCATGCTAAATGGTTGGCGGTGTACCTACAAGAAGGAAATGCGAGGCAATACAAGTGGCACAAAAACAAAAATAAAAGAAAAAAGAAAACTAAAATGAATTTTTTTTTTGTGTTTTTAGTTTTTAAAGGAAAAATGAAAAAGAAAAGGAAGAAAAAGGATAGTAGATCCCTCCCCCACACTAAAACCGTGAATTGTCCCCAATGCACAAGTAGAGGAGGAATCGAAAAAGAATAAAAAAGAGAAAAGAACGGAAAATCTTTTAATTTTTTGGATTTTTGAAGATTTTTCAAAATGAAGAAAGTAAAAAGAAAAGAAGAGAAAGAAGAGAAAATAAAAGGAAAATGAAAAGAAAAAGGAAAAATCGATAAGATGGCAAAGGGCGTAGGTGTAATCACGTCACCTCGCCCGGATTCCGCACGAATCGGGAAAAATAAAAGAAAAAGAAGATTTTGGATTTTTCAAAATGGTCTTGGTGCGATCAAATCACCTAAGACCGGGAGCAACAATCAGGTCCTTCTTCTCTAAGGCACCTGCAAATAAAACCTCACGTTTGTAATGACCCAAGTAAGATCACGTGAGGGGCTGACAACTCTCCAAACCAACCAAAATATTATCACAAACTAATCAACAACCACCATTATCAAATGCCAAAAATTGGCGCTGCAAGACTGACAAAGATTACTGAAACTAGAGAACAGATTACCGACGACTAACGACTGACACCAACACCCCCACACTAACACTGACGACACTCGACCACTCACATCGGACCTGGGGGACGAGGTGGTGGGTAGTAAGACCCTGGCGGAGGCACACCGAAAATTTGATTAAAGAGGTTCTGTTGCTGTTGCAACATCCTTTGGTTCTCCTCCGCCGCCATCCTCGCTGCTTGGGCATCCCTAGCAGCGTCCCTAGCCATCTCAAAGCTACTCCGGGCAAACTCAAAGCCTTCCCTAGAGTACGTGTAAGAACCATGCGCAGTATCGCGCGCATCCCGGGCTACATTATATGCGTCCTGGGCCAAGTTTAGAGAGGTGGTCGAGTTCTCCCAAGTCTGACGTGTACGGTCATAAACTTCTCCCCACTGGTTATAAAAGTCCTATGATCCGAAGAACGAGGAATGTCGTGGAGGACTCATGTTGATGTCCTCCTGGAAACCTGGGGTAGACTGTGTGAACATTGAGTGTCTGTGCGGTGTAAAGTCGGGTGTAAAAAACTGGGAGGTCCGGGGTTCGGTCTGACGGGGGGAAGAGGGTCCGTGTGATGATGACGGTAAAGTCCTATGACCCTCATCCCTAGAGGTTTCAACCTCCGGTTCCTCCTCCGACACGTCTACGACCTCAATATCATCGTCGCCATAATCTAAAGGTCCATCGGGGTATTGAACCATATAGAACTTACCTCGGGTGTTATCCTGAATGTACTCCCCAGACCTCTTTGGCATGCCGAAGTTCTCTTCAACATCTAGCCTAACCCATTCGTGGTTAGGCATTGCAATGGCTCTCATTTCAGTAATCTTATACAAGAACAAACTGTCATAATCCCCTTTCTGGGGCCACACAAGGAAAGGACAATAAACTTCATCTATAAAAAGTCCCGCTCCGACAACTGGTGCTAAATTGCTAAAATCAATGTCCAAGGCTCTAGCTATCATCGTTACAATACCGCCACAAGAGATTTTCTTGCGCCTGCCCCTCGCAACCTGGCCAAAATTAGTAGCTAAGGCCTCGGACATATCAATAGACGGACCTCTATTCAAAACCGCATCCTCCAATAACTGTACAGCTGTGGCACTACATTTATGGTGCGTGTCATAGCTTTTCTGAATGAGTTGGCTATGATACGTGCCAAATATCGAAGGATGGGGTTCCGAATAGAGAAAGAACACATCTTCCCTCCTTTGAAAGTCCTCTGGCGGGCTATTTTAAACCAGAATCGATCTCGGCCGAATTTATCGTCCCGAGTCTGTCCCGCCCTAGGCCTTCCAAGGACCGATGAAGGTAAACCGAGCAATGCACCAAAGTCCCTCAAGTTGAGGACGTACGAAGTTTCTCGCAACTGAAACGAGACAGTGGCATTATCGTCACCACTTAGCTCGAAAGTTGCGAAAAACTCGCACGTCAATTTCTAAAAAGTGTTCTCCTCGGAGGCATAAAACCTGCTAAGACCAAGGCTTTGGAACATTGCTCGAACCTGCGTGTCTATACCCATACGCTCAAGTACATCTCGAGCCGCCCAACGAGTCGGCTCGAGACGACAGACCCAAAATTTTTTACATTTATCAACATGAGCTTTTTTAGCGAAATATAAACCAGATTCTGCATGACGGAAACTACGGCGAATTTTCGGGTAACGTACCTCAAGCGGAACAGGTTGTTCGCGCGGTGTTGGTCTTTGTGTCTGAACCGACATCGGGAGAGATTCATCCCGAGCCTTGGCCGTCTCCTCCGACCTAGAGGACGATGTTGACCCCAAATTCCGCCCTAGCATTGAAGAAATCCGTTTCCTCGCCATTTGCTTCACCCTTCTCATTCTTCATGCTTGAATTTGACAAATAAGTTGTTGACGGTCGCGGTTTGGGGTTTGTCGGAATCGGAACAATTTCTCGAAACAAACTCCAAGAAGATGTTAGGAATGTGATAAGGATGAGAAATATATAATTTAATTTGATTTTGGTGAAGGAATGGAGGGATTAGAGATGGTTTAGGCTGGAGGATTTGGGGTTTGTTTGGGGTTTTTGGGGTTTGGTTGAGGAGAGAGAGAGGAAATATGAATAATGAAAATGGGAAAAGGGGGGTTTGGCTGATATGGTGCCGCGGGGTGATTTTTTGCCCGGTGGTCACCCACCGGGTGAAATTTCACCCGACGGTGTTCGGGTCGGTTCTAGACAATTCCGCGCTGTTTCACCACCGGGCAAAATATCGCCCGGTCAGACTCCACCGGGTGAAATTTCGCCCGGTCGGATATCCGTCAATTTCCAAGTCGCAAAATTTTTACCGTAGGGCGAAATTTCGCCCGGTGAGATTCCACCGGGTGAAATTTACCCGACGGATTTTCCGTCAATTCCTTTAGTTTCGCGCAAAGTCGCCACCGGGTGAAATTTCACCCGGTAAAATAATCCATTTCGAAACGGGACTTTGCTATGAAAAATCTCTATGACTTGGCCCAAACCATCCTTAGCTTCTTCAAAAACATAACTTATCTTCTCAATCTTCAATCATTCATAATCGTTTATAGCACAACCCCAAAAATTCCGAAAGAAATCTTCATAATTCCTGCAGATACCAAAGCAAGGAAGCTCCAAAAAGAAAAATCCAAAAGCTATTGTCCAAAGAAAATAAAAAGAGATGGGAATATACAAATATTTACAAGGTGGTTATTATGGACACCACCAAACCGAATTGAATAGTTTGAGTTTAAACGGGGTTGCTTGAAAAGCAACCCGGAGGGTCTTGATCATTCACTTCGAATTCCTCACTACCGATCTTGAGCTTTTCTCTAAACTCCGGCATATTCATAAGTTGTTCTACCTCGGGAAGCATTGCAAATTCTTCGAGAATATCTTCGTCGGAGGTAGAACCAAGTATGAATAGGGCACCGTCGTCTTCTTCATCATCGTAGTCAAGATCTTCGGTAGAAGGTTCTTCATTTGATGGGAACTCCACCATTTGGTTCCAAAACTCCGTATTAGGAGGATCTTTGGGAAGGAACGCGGGAAGCACAAATTGGACCATTTCATTAGCGACATTGAAAGATAAACGTCCTCGCTTTACATCGATGATTACCCCACCGGTAGCTAGAAAAGGCCGTCCCAAGAGGATAGGATTTGGCTCCTCAATTGGCATGTCCAAAATGACGAAGTTGGTGGGGATATATAAATTCCCCACGTTAACCATGAGATTACGTGCCAATCCGTAGAGCTCTTTAGTGGTTCCATCGGCCATTTGCACATTTACGGGAAAATAATCCAAGTCTTTAATATAAATAGTGCGAGCAACGGCTAAGGGCATCAAACTAATGTCGGCTCCAAGGTCGCACAAAGCCCGGTCTATTAAGACATGGTCGATGGAGCATGGAATGGCAAAGCTACCCGGATCTCCTAGTTTGATGGGAATTGTGACTCTAGGGTTGGACTTTGGAGATATGGGAGCTTTTTCCTTCTCGGCGGGTTTTAAAATGATGTCTTGGATGTAATCGGATGGGGTAGGCATGGATGCGCTTGTATCAATGTTTTCAATAAGGTCGGTGAATGTTATCAAGCCCAAGGCTTGGTTGTTGAATGAGGTTTGTGGCATGTCATTCAAGGGTGGTACCTCAATTCTAGAGATTAAGTTCGTGTCCTCTATTGGAATTTGTTCAATAACGTACGCATTGTCTCCTACAAGGTACTTTGATGGATCTCTTCTTGGTCTTTCGGTTATGTCCTTAACCACTTTCTCACCATTTTCATTGATTGAGGGATGAAATGTAGTTTGTGGGTCAAAGGATTTCACCGGTTCCTTTTTGCTCATTACCTTAATGGCATTCACGGATGCATTATTGAAAGAATCGGTTGGCTCTTGAGAAGATTGGGCTTGCGAGGCCGAACGTGCCTCTAAAGCTTCAAGTCTAGCTCGGTTTGACGCATTTTCTTTCAATAGAAAATTGATGGTTTGTTGAATGTCATAAAAGGGTTGAGAATTACCTTGAAAGTTCCTTGGAGGACCTTGATTGAATGGAGAATTGTTTCCAAAAGAAGGACCTTGATTGAATGGAGGATGAGTTTCATAAGGAGGAACATAGTTTGGTCTAGGCGGTCCTTGAGGATAGTAATAGCCTTGATTGAATAGATTTGTGTGAGGAGGTCTCGGTTGATAATAGAAGCCATGAGAATTAGGATAAACCCTTTGATTGGGGGCTCTTGGAAAAGGATATGATCCTTGAGTAGGCATGGAATAAAATCCGGTCCCCGAATTAGGATTGTTTGTTTGAGATTTTTCATGGGTTCTTTGGGTGTTGGCTTGAAAATCACTCTCCTTTCTCATACACAATTCGGAATCGTGGTCATATCTCCCACAATGATCACATGGAATTTCAATACGATAAAATTTCGGTGGTGAAATGGACGATCGTCTCGGTGAACTTACTCTTCTTGGTGGAGATGTTCTTTGTGGAGATGTTCTAGTCTTGGGTGGAGAATTAGTTCTAGCAACATACACTTCAAATTGCCTAACCAACTCCTCAACTCTAGCTTCAAGTTCGGTTCTACTCTCGGTTGACGATGTCGACTCACCACTTAGATCTTCATGTTGATTATTTTCGGAGTATTCATCATTCTTGGCTATCCTTTCAATGAGTTTTGTAGATTCGATTTCATTTAACAAAAAGAAATCGCCTTTTGCCGCCGCATTAACATTATCTTTGGCATTATCCAATAACGAGTGGAAGAATATATGAAGTAAAAGCCAACAAGGGATGCCGTGGTGCGGACATTTCCTCTGCAACATTTGAAATCGGTCCCAAGCTTTACTTATGCTCTCATTTTCTTGTTGTTGGAATGTTTGAATTTCTCTTCGGAATTTGTTGGTCTTGGATGGTGGGTAGTATTTTTCGAGGAATGCGTTGCTCAAGTGTTCCCAAGTGCGAAAAGTATTGTTGGGAATCTCTTAATCCATCTTCTTACTCCATCACGCAAGGTGCGAGGAAAGAGAATCCGACGTAGTTGGCACTCGGTGACTCCTTCAAGCTTGACACCAATAAGACTTTCCTTGAAAAGACAAACATGCTCTATAACATCTTCATCCGACAAACCTCGGAAAGTTTGTTGTTGAATTAAATGGATGATGGAAGGTTTAAGCTCGAAACTCTCCGGGATGGCTCCAATGAAGACGGGTGAAGAAATCTCTTCAATAGATGGTTGAGAATGGGACCCAAGTGTAGCCATACTTGAATCCTTGGAAGTTGTTTTGAGGATGGAGTGTTGAGAAATGGTAGAAATTGATGGAGGATTACACTATAGAGTTGTTGCTTCGGTCACAATATTTCCAAGCGACTTGCTCTCCGAATGGGGATCAAGCAACCTAAATCAAGAGTATACCTAGCAAAAACTCAACAAACGATGAGTCCTCCTAGCACCTAATGGCACTAGGGTAGGAGGAAAGAAAAACAATTATCCAATCACAATAAAACTAAGACTTAATCAATTAACTAATCACCGTCTCCCCGGCAACGGTGCCATTTTGATGCGCGGGCGTCGCGACCTGTACAATCAAACAATATTTATAACTCCGACTAACCTAACTAGTGTAGTAGTGGTAGGTCGGGATCGATCCGCAGGGAGAGGGGTTAAGCCGTATTGGTCAAGTCTAGAGTTCAATCGTGATCGGGATTGAGATGGGGGTTTTGGGTCTACAGAGGGGTCGAACTAATGCTAGCGAACTACACTACCGAGGCTAGGGACAATAATAGGAAAGGTGTTGGGGAGAGTCGGGATTCGGAAATGGGGTCTTTAAAGTCTCGGGATCGAGTTTTTGTTACAACGTCGAAAAGGGAGAGTGCCACCTTTCGGTTTCTTCACCCAACCTACCTAAACCCGCTTTCGCGACGAAAGGGTAAGTCTCAAATTAAAGTAATTTCAACCCCGAGTTTCCCCATATTGGTAGAGGCGAGTCAAGGTCGGTCTAGTCGCGATTCTAGGTCAACAAAGACACAAAAACCTTAAAATTGATAATCAACAAGTAAACAACCCACCAACATCCCTTGAATCAAGTAATCCAAATCCTCCTCCCTAATTCCCCAATAATAAAATCTACTCACTAGTCATGGTGATGATCAACAATACACTAACTAAGGATAATCTAACTAAAGCATGCATAAAAACTACACTAACAATTACACTAAGAGAGAAACTAAGGAAACTACACTAACAATTACACTAAGAGAGAAACTAAGAAAACTACACTAACAATTATACTAAGAGAGAAACTAAGAAAGGAGAGAAAAACATAAGTTAACTAATGGAGAGAAGGGAGAGGAGAGAATTTACCAACTATGGAGAAATCTAAGGTGGAAGTTGAAGATAAATAATAAAGATTGAATCTTGAGAGAAATATACAAGAATTTGTCACTAATCCATGCATAAGTCTTCAATCTTCAATATGAGCAATATAAATCTTCAAGAAATAATACCAGAGTTTTGTCACATAAACCCTTGCAAAACCCTTGAATCTTCAACAAAGATGGAAACTTGTCTACTAATTACACTAATACTAAGTAGATCTACTAATAGTTTAGAGAATTTTCTAGGAAACTTACTACAAACTACTACTACTAATACTATGGAGATCTCCTACCCTAAGCTAAGGAGGCACAATTTAGGACATTCTACTTCCTCTTCCCTTGGCTCAAAACCCTAGGATAAGTATATATTGAGTTCCTTAATGGGTCACACAAGTTTAAGGCCCATAATCCAATCCTTCTTCATTAAGCCTAGACCTTCACCCTTTGCATCTTCATGGGGCAAAACTTCACCCTGCGGTTGACGACATAGGCACCACCGGGTGAAATTTCACCCGATGAGATTTTCTTCACGAATCGTCATTTTTGGCGTCTTTCTCCATCGAGCGAAATTTCGCCCGGTTGTTTCGCCCGGTGGTAGCTGCCATGAAAATCTTCGGGGAGTGGAAAATGTCGTCGGGCGAAACTTCGCCCGGTGATGAGTCACCGGGTGAAGTTTCACCCGGTGGAGTTCCTCCTCTTTTCCGGTCTCTTTCTTCGTCGATCAATTGGATTACTCGAACTTTCAGTTGTGTGCTTTGCTCTTGGACCGTATCTCTCTCATGCTCGTAGAAGCTCAAACACGTTTGCGCTCAAAATCCTATCAAAATAGACACAAAACTACCAAAAACACGTAAAATGCAAAAGAGAGACACTAATGCGAGAACTACGCAAAATACGGCGACAATCGCACTCTATTCTCGCAAAATGGAGGAAAAACGGGTCTAAATGGGAGGAAAAACGGTCCAAATTTGGCACACAACAGTGGGTTGCCAGACTAAATGCAACCTTATGGTGGTTAGAGCGATGATAGATCGATTTCATGATACTACCTCGACCTTCCACATGGCTTTTGGGGAGGTCGAGATGATCATAGAGGACTTTGGGATGATCAGTGGTTTGCCCTGGGGTCCGAATAGGATTAGATGGGCTGTCGAAGGCCCTAGTCTAGGTAGCGATGAGGTGCGGGGCCTTATCGGGGATTGTTTGCCGCGTGAGGCATATAGTACGCCTCATGCTATAGTGAGTTCTTAGATCACCGACCACTTCGAGCGAGTGGCGGTGTTAGAGGGTCGAGAACCCAACACGCCGGAGCAGGATGCCCGGTTGTGGTTGTGGTATTTCCTAGGGTCGACCCACTTCTTGGACAAGGGCGAGAGGTTCAGTACTAGGATTTTGGCTTTCCTAGCTGAGCTGACTCAGCTAGGACGCTTTGATTGGGTGACCGCGGCTTTCGCGGAGATGACTCGCTGCTTGCAAGTCATGGTGAGGCCGATGGTGATAGGGTCGGGTTCAGCTGTGCCTATCGTGGGTCCAGGCCTTATACTAGAGGTCAGTTACCATCTCTCACTTTTGTTTTTTTGAAGTTTCATTTAGTTTTGGCTTGATAATGCTAAAGTTTGCTTTGGAATTCTACAGGCTTGGATTTATTCTTTTTTCCCGTGTTTTGCGCCCAAGACGGTACGGGTGCACCCGAAGAGGTTCCCGGCGGGGATTGAGTGGAGGCTGGCTCAACCTAAGAGCACAATCAGCCATTATCCAATAGAAAATGGGCTGGTTAACAAGTTGCGCATCGAAGATGTAAGTTTTCCTTCTATAGCTAGCAGATGTTTTTATTTTCTTAGTAGGTGTCAGTGTTGCATAGCCCCCAAGTCTTGGGATTCATTAAGAGGTTGGTTTTGTTTGTGTAGTTTGTGGCCCGCCCTTGGGCTGATTACGAGGGCGCCCCCGGGTATGCGACCGCGGAGCTGAGGCCGCGAAGTTATAGGAGGATGCTTCTTCCTGCGTTGATTCGTCCGGTTTGGTACCTGGGCGAGCGGTTGGTGCGTCAGTGCCTTTACGTTGACTTCAGGGTGCCGGTTGACCCTCCCCGGACCATGTTCAGACCGCCGACTGCTGCAAAGATTCTCGAGGATAAGGACGGAGAGGGAGGCGATACACTCTTGGTGCCTGGTGCCTCCTACTTGTCCCATGTCACCCGGCGGCTGGCTTGGTACCGCCTCGTGGTAAGGTTCTAACATTGGTTCTAAGATTCGTGTTGTGGTTTATTGTTTCATTGCCGTCTGGCCGACCAATTCTGTTGTCTTTTCCGCTGGCCGACTCGGCTGACGATATCGAGCCCCCAGATTTTCCTTTGACCCTGCTCAGGGGGATACCCTTTACTGAGCCCCTCCCCCCGTGTTCTGCCGGGGAGATGGATGTCGGGATAGAGTGGCGAGACCGGGTGTATCGGGTGAGTTTCAGGTATTATTATTCGTTTGGGCTCTAAGGATTAGGGGCAGTTTGCCTAACTTTTGTGTTTTTTTTTTTGCTTTCAGGTTTCGTCGGCTTGCCATCAGAAGTTGTGGCAAGCCGCCAACTGCTTCCGGGCTTATGCCTTGAGGGTCTCCTGTGACACTTCGGGGCCTCGATTGGTGAGTTTACGGGACAAAGATAGTTTTCGAGGCTGTTTGTGTACTTTCCTAATGCTTTAAGTGTATTTGCAGATCATTCCGGATATGGTGGGGCAGTTGGAGACTCGGGTGACCGAGCTCGAGGCGAAAGAGGTTGAGGCACAGCGGCTCCTGCAATCTCGAGCTGCTGAGATTGCCTTCTTGAAGGAGCAGCTGGCTCGGTCCCGGGGTGAGACCTCAACTCGGGGTGAGACTAGGCATCAGGTCGAAAGGAAGGCTGAGGTCGATGCTGAGGCTACGGGCGCTATGGAGGAGGCTGGAGGGGTTCCCAAGATGGCTACTCTAGATATGTTGTCTGGGATGGACGGTAGTGAGTCTCCCCTTATATACCTGGAGGACCTAGGGTTAGATGATCAGCTTTGTGAGATTGTGATTACTGTCGGCGCGGCTTCTAGGGGTCCTTCTTAGCCTCGATTCGTATAAGGATTTGTATATTTTGTATATCTGTTTTAGATTCTTAGCATTTGAATTAGTCGGATTAATCTTGTGTTTTCGTTTGGCGATTTACCTAGATTGACAAGTAATCACTTTTGTGTTCGTTCATTTCGCGATGTGACTTGGTTTAGGGTGCGTTAGGGTTGCATGGGAGAATGAAAACAGTTTCTTTCAAATGTTCCGAAATACGTTAGTTTGAGCCGGGGATCGGATCAGGTAGTACGTTGGTTAAAACATTTTGACTCGAGATGTAAAATATCAATGTGGTTTGGTTACATGTATCCAGAGATGAGCGCGATTGTTTGGCATTCAGGATAGAACCGAAGTTAAAAATTCGAGCAACTTTTGAAAAAAAGTTAGACCACTTTTATATATTTATAAAATTGCCTTGTTATAGACGCGACTTGACGATGACCGCTAATAGGCTACGACACGCCTAGGTGGGGTAGCTTATCCCCCTAAAAAAAGAAGAAAAAAAACGTCTAAGTCTCGTGCGTCTGACGAGTGAACTCGCATTCCTGTAGCTCTTACATGGGTATCTCGGTTTTCGGGGTGGGCTCTAATGATTTTGTGAGGTTGTTTCTGACGCAAGATGATAGCCATGGCGATCACGGGGGCTCAAGCTTCTATTCTTGGGTTGCTCGGGTTGAGCCATGCTTGGCTTCAGGCGCTCGGGCTGAGGCCATTGACTTCCGGGTCGCTTGGGCTTAGGCGGCCGGGGACCCGGGCGCGTGGGCCGGTGCGGTTCGGATTTCGGGTTATGGAAATTTTCGTTGTTTCCTAATTCATGTGGGATTAGGGCTATATATACGGGTTATGGGTGCATGTTCTAGCCATAGCAGGATATCCGTGAGGTATAGAACCATATTTTGGATCATGTCGGGTTTCGGGAATATTCTGACCGAGTGGGCGGGTTTGTTTAAGAAATGTGACCACGGGGTTGGTTCAAATGATGGCTTATCAGTGGTTGTTGCGCTTAGTCGAGTCAAGGTGCAGGATGACTTCTTGCGGGCATGTTCTAGGTTCTGGGACCCTAAATATCATGTTTTTGCTTTCCCCGGGGGTAAAGTCTGCCCTTTGCCCGAAGAGATAGATGCTATAGGCGGGTGGAGTTCGGTTCGACCTTGTGTGCCTTATGGGGATGATGCTTATGTGGAGCGATTTTATCATTTTTTGGACCTTTCTTCGCTAGAGGAGGCTAAAGGCTATTTTGGTGTGGACGGTCTTAACCTAGAGTTGCTTTCTAGGACATTCTCACAAGTTGGCTCTCGTTATGTTTCGACCTTGGCATGTAGGCGCGCTTTTAACGTTGCTATTGTTTGTTACTATCTTTTTTAGGATGCACGGTCACGTGAAGGCTGGAGTAATCCTCGAGTGTTGGATGTGGTAGCGGCCTTGGAACATGGACGATCACCCTCTTTGCTTATATTAGGTAAACTTGTTCTGGGTCTTGATGCTAGTGTTCCGGCACGGGGGAGACTTCCTCGGGGCTCTAGGGTAATCCTACAGGTGTGCACTTTTTTGGTGTTGTATTTTTGTAGCTTGGTTTTATTTGTTTTGTGGTTATTTTGACTTCGGGGGTGCGATGCTTCGTCGTATTTTGTGCAGGTTTGGTTGTAGGAGCGGTGATAAGCTAGTCGTATACCTATCAAAGATAACCAACTTAGGTCTAACTAAAAATATAGCTAGGGAAGTCAGGATCGTATCCACAAGGAGACAAATAAATTCTACTTGCAACTTAAGTCTATCTAAGTAACCGAATCAGGGGTTTGTAATTGGGTTAACTAAACTAAAGTAGTGAAAGGAAGAGAATTAAAGGAGAAGAAATAACTAAAATAAATAAGATGAATAAATATAGAGAGAAAACTAGGATCGTCGGTTCACCATGAATTTCCTACGGTCACGGTCTAGGTCACAGGTCTGTCGCAGATATTGGTCTAAGGGGTAGTGAAAAGGTCCTTCCGGTCCGCTATTCACCCTAGAATGCTTCTAACGGCTTCCGATCTTATTAGGGCAAACTAATGTGTTGTAGCAGGTCTAACTCTTACCAGGCTTCCGATCTTAGGTTCGAGTTCACCAATTCAATTAATCAATTACGTCGACTTAATCAATTAATCTCAATTAAATGCTACAATTAACAACTTAGACGCAATATCGTAGACAGATCTATAAACTAATTAGCAATCATATTCAATTCATGGATCCCCTAAATCCTAGCAAGGAAAATTAGCTACTCATAATTAAATCAAGAACAACAATATTAATAAAAGATTTTATTAGATTAAACATGACGAATAATAATAAAATTATGACAAACATAAAACAAAGATTAAGAATAAGTAAATATGAAGAAGAACAATCAAGAACGAGAAAGAAGGAAGAAGGATTAGATAAAATTACCAAAAGGAATGAAGACGATTAGAATGTTGCAATCTTACAATAACCGAGTTTTAAAGGAAGAAATTAAACTAGAAGTAATTCTAAGAGAATAAAGAGAAGAAATCTAAATAAGAGTCTAAGGAGAAGTAAAAGAGAATAAGGGAGAAGTGGTATATAAAATCTAGTCTAATAGTTTCTTAAATACTAAGTTAAAACAAAAGCCCAAAAGTCTTGTTAACCCTAAAAATCAAATTAGGAAAGTCTCGGTCTTCGTCCAGTCTCGAGAATAGCCGGTCGAGAATTTTGAATAGTCGGTCGACTATATGGATAGTCGGTCTACTATTAGGATAGTCGTTCGACTATCATAGACCTGTTTCCGTTCTCAGCACAGCGCGCTCAACTTCAAACGCCTGTCATTTCTTCGTTACTTCTTCAAATTGGGCGTATAATATACATTGGAAAGCTAAGAGAAAGAGCTTTCCAACGCAACTGGAATCAGCTCAATTGGAGTTGTAGAACTCAAGATATTCACGTTTTAATTTGACCTATTTGGAAACGATCGTTCTTCTTTCTTATTTCGCATAAGATTTCATCTTTAAGCACGATTTTTGGCTTGTTTATGCGTCTACGAGTCCATTCCCTACATAAGATGCAACATGACCACAAAGTATCAAATTCGGGGGAAAATAGTAGAGAATGCTACTCGATATGCATGGAAATGCGTGCGTAAAAGACGGAATAATCATATATAAATTGCACGCATCAAACCTCCCCAAATCAAACCCTTGCTTGTCCCAAGCAAACACAAAATAAAGAAAATATCCTACTGGAACGGTATACAACTCATAGCGGAATATGCTCCAAAGTTACTCAAACCAATGCGCAACGATTATAATTAATGTAAACAACCACATATAACAAGCTTGACCAATGACAACAATACTGAACTTTCAACCTTGCAAGACTCATCTATGTTGGACTCTCACGGACCGCTCATCACACATAGGGGGTGATATTGTGAGTTTATGTAAAAACGGAAAGACAAAGCACTCACCTAAACTGCGACTTACAAGAACATGCATGCAATCTAACATGAAATTAATCTCTACTAACCGTACATACGCATTCTATCGGGTATAGACAAGTGCCAAGGACTTACATATGGTATAAAGTGAGGCTAATCGGGTAAGAAGGGGCAAAACGATATGGACATGAGGAGGTAAAAATCAAGCTAGTATTCTTACACCCATCAATAATAAACATTCCGTTCTCACCAAACTCCAGTCGAAAAAATTAGGCATAGCAACAAGCGCCTTATCAAAATCGCTTCCCACTAATAACTATGAAATTAGAGAGATCAATTTTTTCTCATAGCAAAAATACATTCTTCTTCTAGTTTCACTTCATTCATTTTTTTCTTTCCTTTTCTTCTTTTTTTTTCATTCAATTTTTTTCTTTCATTGAATTTTTTCTCTTTTTTTTTCATTTTTTTTCTCAATTCATTTTTTTCCAATTCTCTTTTTTTTCTTTTCCAATATCTTGGTACCAAAATTAACCCGAAAAAAAAAAAATCCGTCTAATTCATCTACTAGCTTGACTAGGGTAGGCAATATATGGCATGTAGTTAATAAACGGGTCAAACAGGTCAATTTGGCTATGTGAGGCTTATGGGAATTAATTAAAAGAAAGGATTTGCCTTTTTCGCACATGTCAAAACCACGAGTCAAATGCATACAGGTACCTAAGAGACGAATGTCATGCTTATGCAGTTTGATGTTACATGTCTCAAAAGGAGTACTACTCTCAACCTAAATGAAACTGATCATGAATGTCATCAGTTTAAAGGCTCTAATTCCTTACAAATCTTAGTAGTTTGCCAACAATGAGTCAAGTTTATTCGTTCAGTACTGTTAACCAAAGATGTATGAATGCCGCATGTGATTATATACAAAAAATCTAACGGCGCACTAGCATAAGCAACTAAATGAAGACATAGAAGCATTATCATCATCGCCACATAGCATTCCGACTCAACTAAGACTCAATTAAATGCAAAAAAATATTTTTGATTTTTTTATGCATGCGAAAATGCAATAAATATGCAGATGGATGAAAACAACAGATGCATACCCGCAGATGGATGAAAAAAACAGATGCATACCCTCCCCAAACCAAATCACACAATGCCCTCATTCTGTACAACAAATAATAAGAGGCATAAAAAAATATGGGGAAAGATATGAAAGACGATGAAAGACGAGGAAAAAAAATTGAGACTACTTACAAGATACATATAAAGGAGATATCCCCAAACCGCATCGAAGCATTCTCTTCATAATCGAAATTGTCGATGTCTCCGTCGCAAAAAACGGTACCTACACACAAAAAACAACAAAACAAAAAATACACACAAGAGAAGCAAAAAAAAATATATAGAACATATCTCAGCAACTTAGTGAATCGCCTAAAAAACTAGTCAACGACCGCATTAGCTTGTCAAACAAGCTAGACCAATCATCATCAAAGTGGTCATAGGAAATCAACATCAGCAAGCATGACCAATAATAAGCACAATAAGTAAGAAGACTAATGAGCAGTTTATGAGAAAAGACATACATACCAAATATCTCAAAATTATCCCAAGTCTTATCATTTGACTCAAATTGCACAAGAGGAGGGTCAAATGACTCAAAACTACTCACGGCATCACACTTATACTCTTCTACTCCCTCGAAAGAGTTATTATTATCTGATGGTAAGGGATTTGTCGTGGAATCCCAACCGCCAAATAATAACCGGCTAATCCTAACTTGGGTAGATAGGGTAAGTCGGGTCGAATCCACGGGGACGGTAAGAGGCGTCTAGACCAAGTTCGCCCAAGTACTTGACTAGGTCAACGGGCTAAACTAAACTATAGAGTGATAGAAGGGGAGAGAGCTAGACTATGACTAAGAAGAACAAACAAGGAAAACGGGCTAGGATTAGGTCGGGGTCAAAGAGGTAACGGAATGGTCAAGGAGGGAGCTAGAGCGAAGGAGGTAGTAGGGTGATCTAGGTCGGTCCGGGCGGTCGCAACTTAGACCGACCTAGAGGTTCCTCATGGAACCCATTTTGGCAACACACATGACAAACGGGGTTCTAGTGTGCTATGGCCTAGATCGAATCCGGGCGGTCGCAACTTAGACCGACCTAGGGGTCGTCCTCACCGGGCTCTCGCAACTTAATGAGGGAACCGAACCCATAACAACTAACACCCACAAGGGAAAGGCAAGAAAAACAAGCAATCTAACTTACTTAGTCATTCAAGCAATTCATCAAACATGTCATATGCATTAGCCAAGAGGAAACCCAAATCTTCCACCCACATCTCCAACAAACCCTTAATCACCCAATTAACACCCTAATCACCTTACTAACCCTAGCAAGAACACTACTCTAACATCATCAAACTAATTCTAACACTAACAAGATGAACCAACACAAACAACAAAACATCCATAATGAAACTAGTGAAAACAATGAAATATGAACAATAAAATGAACAAAGATTAAAACTTGGATGAACAAACAAGGATTAAGAGTAAAAGAAGAAGAGGATTATACCAAACTAGTGAAGGATGCAAAGATGAACACTTGTATATAAGAAAACCCAAATAATTCCTCCAAGGTTGTCAATCTTGGATGGATTCTTCAAGAGATCCAATAATACAAGATTAAACTAAGATTAACTACTAATTACCGACTAATCTACACTAATCTAATCTAATCTAACCTAAAGTAGTCTAGGGTTTGAAGAACATAAGCTAAGATGGTGCCTTAATACAAGAGGGGGGGTATTTATAGGGTTACAAATGGAAGGGAGAAGAGAAGAATGAAGCGCGGCTGCCAGGTGCCCATCCCGGCCGGGAGGAGGTGGTCCCGGTCGGGACGGTGTCGGTCCCGGCCGGGAGGAGATGGTCCCGGTCGGGACGGCCCCAAAACAGTGGCATCCTCCTTTGAGCACCTCATCCCGATCGGGATGGCATCCTTCCCGGTCGGGATGGGTCTTGTAGGCCTCCAATATGATCTTTAGGGTTCCTCCTTGCTTCATATGGACTTCTCATCGATTCTCGGGACTCGGGATCGGGTCTCGGAAGCTCGTGATTGGGTCCCAAGGTCTCGGGGTCGATTCCAAAGCATCGAGTCATCGTTTCTTTATCTCGTTGGCTCCAAAATGTGTATGTATCGAGTCGGAATCGCTCCAACTCTTCCAAATCGGTCTCGGAAACCTGAAACGAACTAAAGGAAGCATAAGAAGCCCCTAAACCGCTCCCAAGGAGCGATTCTACAAGGAAAATGGGACCAAAACACTACAAAATAGGCACTACAAACCACACTTATCAACTCCCCCACACTTAACCCTTACTCGCCCTCGAGTAAGCACATACTAACTACTATATTAGCCGAATGGGTATTAGCGCACCCTACGCCCTTTCAACTCACGCGAGTGCACTTAGAGGTAAAGTGCACCCCGCAAGGCAAGTGGGGTCTTGCGACAAAACTGTGGATGCAACCGGACACAAAACACATAAACAAACAAACATACAAACAAACACGCAAAAGGTTGCACCCAAAAGAAAAGAAATACCGCTTCCCTCAAACAAGCGGTGAAAGAAGCACCGGTTTAAGACTCGAGTTAAGTGACAACGTTCCCAAGCTAGCAATACAAACCGAAGTGGACTAAACCCTAATAGTATGACGACAAAGCAATAAAAAAAACGTTGGTAACTTACCTCGGTTCCTCCTAACCTTCTAAGAGCGTACTACGGGACGATCGGCGGAGTGGGAAGTGATGATCCACGGTGTTAGTCGACACTGTAGGTAAGTGAGACCCCGCCCCCTTTAGCGTGAGCCAAGAGGATCGTCCCGTGTCCGAAACCGCCTAACTAGTCCAAGTAAAAAGGTGGAAGTATGCAAAATGAGGGAAGACCGACTAATGCCGCTATCATCCTTCCTCGGGACTCGGTCCTTTGGTAGGCTCTTCACGGCAAAAGTCGGAAAAAGGCTTATTTTGAGAGGTAGGGGTTATTTTTGTGAATCGGGTTTTCTTTTGGCATTTTCTCTTTTCTTTTGCATTTTTGCTCATTTGTTGCTATGCCATTTCTTTTTCTTCTTTTCTATTTTCTTTTTGGCTTTTGTGCCTTTTCTTTTTCTTCATTCTTTTCTTTCTTTCATTTTTTTTTTCTTTTCTTTGCCCTTTTTGGCAAGATCCGGCTTTTTGGCATTTCATTGTGAAGAAAGACGAATTCAACAATTTGCAATTTTATTGAGTGGAAATGTGTGGGAGGTAGGGTAATGGGTGAGTCGGGACGGGCCCTTCCCTTCAAACCCACAAAAAGTGGAGAACTTGGACTAATCAAACGATCCTAGACACGGTCACCTAAGGGACGAGACTCGGTAACCAAGGCCTTTTCACACCATGGGTGGTCATAATGGTCAAAATGCAAATCCCGTAGTAAATCCCTAGTAAGCTAGGTGGACTCAAGGTAAAGGACCAACGAATTCATTGATTTAGGGTCATTCTACTAGATTAAAGTCCAATACTCGATTCATACTACTAAGAAGGGAAAGTAAACACTCACACACTAGCCTCTAAACCGGGTTTCGAAAAACATTTACACACAAGGCACACAACAAAACACAAAACAAAGACTCAACGAAAACGAAAGAAAAAGAAACAAAAGCAACAAAACAAGAACAACACAAACGAACACATACATAACACAAACACCACCCCTAGCTCCCAAACAAATCACCAAATCACCCATACTTTACAAAGCTCCACCCGAGCACACAACATCACAATCTCCTCCAAACTCCATAAGAGGTAAAGAAGAAAAAGAGATAAGATGTTACCGGGAGTCTTGAAAGCCTTCCAAAGTTAGCGGCGAATAAGGCAACCTATAAGGGAAAGAGAGGCAAAACACGCACACAAAACAAATATACGACACAAAAGAAAAAACACACAAAAGAAAATCTTTTTGATTTTTTGTGAAAATTTTTCAAATTTTTAGGGTTTTTAAAGATTTTTTTGGAAAAACTACGAAAATAAAACTAACTATGCTAGAATATCGCTCCCCCACACTTAAGTCGAGCCATGTCCTCATGCTCGACCGTAGTGCATGGAGCACAAAAGAAAAAGAAAATAAACTACGAAAATAAAGCTAAAAATCAAAAATAAGGGTGAAGAAAATGGTAGAAGGTGTCCGGCCGGGGTGTAGTCAAGTCACCATGGGCCGAGACAAGAAAAAGATATGGAAGGGGGAAGAAAATAAAAAGAAGGAAATAAAAGGAAATGGGAGGGGAGGACTAGGTGTAATCAAGTCACCTAGCCCGGATTCCGCCTAAATCCGACTAAATCCGACAAAAAGGGGTGAAAAACTTGTAAAATTTGGATTTTGAAAATGACTCTCGATGTAGTCACATCATCGAGAGTCGGGAGCAACCAAAACCAAGGCCTCGAAGGCCACCATGACAACGGGGAAGGGGAGAAACAAGGGGATAACAAGCAATAAAAAACGGAAAAGAAGGGATAGTTGCCGTACCGACCGGTTAGCAACTCACTCTCTCCATCGTCTCAATGATCAATATAGGTACTTGCTTGTTGTCGTCATTGTCATCCTTCTTCAAGCTTATGAAAACCACATGGCGAAGGTAGTAATGGTGTGAGGGGGTAGGATTTGATGTGAATATCGGTCTAAAGTGAGGAGGAAATGAGGTTAAGGTATGTAAATGAGGTACATGGGTGGTATGATATGAGAAAGGAAGGTAGGGAGGTAGGGTGGGGGTATACAATGGTTGGGTGGGCTCAAATGTCGAAGAAGAGGCACCAAAAAGGAGTAGGGGGCCATCCCGGTCGGGATGGGTGGTCCCGGTCGGGATGACATACCCGTCCCAGTCGGGAAGCCTCCTTCCCGATCGGGATGACACTCCAGTGGTCTCGATTTTTAGCACCCTCATCCCGATCGGGACGGCCCCATCCCGGTCGGGACGACACACCCTTCCCGGTCGGGAAGGGTCTTCACGACTCCCAAGACCCCAAAAACCGATTCCCTTGCTCACGATCCAAGCTCTATCACTAACCACTCCTTTCTAGGAGTCACCTTCACTTCACCTATCACAATAAACTCAAAGTACACATCAAATTCACTCCCTCACATCGCTCATCAAAAATCCAATATTACAAGAATATCACAAAACTAACAAAATCTAGAGATAGAACACACAAATACAAGCACAAGTACTCTAAAGAAGAGAGGAGGGGAATATACAACATGACGGTTCTTTAGGAACTCCGTCAAACCTAGGATGGTGGACTCTTCTTCAACCGTAGCCCTCAAGGGCATGGAGGAGCAAGTCGAACGCGCCACCGACATCAAAATGTAGGCCCAAGAAGCGCTCGAGCCTAGCTAACCTCCACGGCCTCCAAGGTGGAGGCAAGAAGTAGGATTTCCAAGACCCAAAATCATCATTCGTGTCATATTCGGGGTCTATCCATCCTATGAGCTTCACCGGCCTCTTCCTCTCTAGGCATCGCCTCCAATCACAAGCAAGCTTCATCTCCGAGAAACAAGGCACAAAAAACGGTTTTGGCCTCATCTTCTCAATGCATACCCCCACACTTTCCTCAAGTTGTGGTTCCCCATCTTCATCATTAGGCCCCACATCATCTTGGAGAAGAGGATCGAAATTTCTACCGGCGGTTTCAATCTCGTCCAAGTCATCTTTCGGTGTACTAGCAAGGGGCTCTTGATGCTTGTCCAAATTATCGCACAAGGGCAACTCGAGGCTAACAATCTCACCCAACAACTCCACAAACTCCACCAAACCATCCAACTCACTATCCTCCTCCAATTCCTCACCAATGTTGCCTTCACTAAGGGTCATATCCTCATCCATCTCTTTTTGGGTAGACGATTGAGGTTCTTCAAAGCAAATCTCTCTATCAAAGGGAACTACATCGGCGGCTTCGTGATTAGGTTGCTCCTCTCTCTCAAGTGGGCACCCTTCATCTAGTTGCGATGTTCGGGATAAATACATTACGGTTTGAACCGCTATTGCATTTAATCGAGCATCCCTCGCCTCGTTTTCCCTCCGAATTTGGGCCATTAATTCATCTTGTTGTTTTCGCAATTGAATGGCCGTTTCTTGAAGGCTTCTTTGCATTTGAAGAAGCGATTGAAACTCCTCCATGTCGGGCAATTGGTGATCATTGGGGTCTTGATAATCTCCATGATAATCTTGATAATCTTGATGACAATCTTGATAATCTTGATTAAACATGGTGTCTTGATGATGCCCAAGGGGTGGGGCATCATATTGTTGGTAGCAAGGTTGGGGTGGTTGGTAGTATTGTGGGTCATGGGGTTCATATTGTGGTTGGGGTGGAGGGTAATATGGTGGGTCTTGGTGGTATTGGCTTCCATAAGGTGAATCTTGATTGAACATGGTGGGTTCACATTGATAACTCGAGTAATAGTCACCATGATCGTAGGATTGGTAATCGTTCACTTGTTGGTAGCCATTTTCATAACCTTGAGGATCATACCCATCTTGATTACCCCAAGAAGCTTGATTATGGTAGGGGGACGTCATGTCATACCCTTGGTTCATGGAAGAAGAGGAGTAGCTCATATCGGCTCCCGAGTGTGTGGAGTTTAGATCAAACCCCATGCTTGCTCGAAAATCGTAGTCCATACCCGGTTGGAAACCACTCATCCTAGCAACCGTCCGTTAAAGCGTCTCTTAATCGCAAGAAGAAGATAGTCACCACCTCTAAGCATAAACTGTAGACTAGGAACAAACGTGAGAAGTCTAGTGCTTTTTGGGCATTAGACAAGAGAGAAATAAACCACACACACACAAGAAGCAAGGTAACCAAAAAGAAAAAGAAAAACACAAACACAAAGACAAAGTCAAGTAACTAGGAAAACGAAGTCTAAACTAGCACCGTCCCCGGCAACGGCGCCAATTTGATGGTAAGGGATTTGTCGTGGAATCCCAACCGCCAAATAATAACCGGCTAATCCTAACTTGGGTAGATAGGGTAAGTCGGGTCGAATCCACGGGGACGGTAAGAGGCGTCTAGACCAAGTTCGCCCAAGTACTTGACTAGGTCAACGGGCTAAACTAAACTATAGAGTGATAGAAGGGGAGAGAGCTAGACTATGACTAAGAAGAACAAACAAGGAAAACGGGCTAGGATTAGGTCAGGGTCAAAGAGGTAACGGAATGGTCAAGGAGGGAGCTAGAGCGAAGGAGGTAGTAGGGTGATCTAGGTCGGTCCGGGCGGTCGCAACTTAGACCGACCTAGAGGTTCCTCATGGAACCCATTTTGGCAACACACATGACAAACGGGGTTCTAGCGTGCTATGGCCTAGATCGAATCCGGGCGGTCGCAACTTAGACCGACCTAGGGGTCGTCCTCACCGGGCTCTCGCAACTTAATGAGGGAACCGAACCCATAACAACTAACACCCACAAGGGAAAGGCAAGAAAAACAAGCAATCTAACTTACTTAGTCATTCAAGCAATTCATCAAACATGTCATATGCATTAGCCAAGAGGAAACCCAAATCTTCCACCCACATCTCCAACAAACCCTTAATCACCCAATTAACACCCTAATCACCTTACTAACCCTAGCAAGAACACTACTCTAACATCATCAAACTAATTCTAACACTAACAAGATGAACCAACACAAACAACAAAACATCCATAATGAAACTAGTGAAAACAATGAAATATGAACAATAAAATGAACAAAGATTAAAACTTGGATGAACAAACAAGGATTAAGAGTAAAAGAAGAAGAGGATTATACCAAACTAGTGAAGGATGCAAAGATGAACACTTGTATATAAGAAAACCCAAATAATTCCTCCAAGGTTGTCAATCTTGGATGGATTCTTCAAGAGATCCAATAATACAAGATTAAACTAAGATTAACTACTAATTACCGACTAATCTACACTAATCTAATCTAATCTAACCTAAAGTAGTCTAGGGTTTGAAGAACATAAGCTAAGATGGTGCCTTAATACAAGAGGGGGGGTATTTATAGGGTTACAAATGGAAGGGAGAAGAGAAGAATGAAGCGCGGCTGCCAGGTGCCCATCCCGGCCGGGAGGAGGTGGTCCCGGTCGGGACGGTGTCGGTCCCGGCCGGGAGGAGATGGTCCCGGTCGGGACGGCCCCAAAACAGTGGCATCCTCCTTTGAGCACCTCATCCCGATCGGGATGGCATCCTTCCCGGTCGGGATGGGTCTTGTAGGCCTCCAATATGATCTTTAGGGTTCCTCCTTGCTTCATATGGACTTCTCATCGATTCTCGGGACTCGGGATCGGGTCTCGGAAGCTCGGGATTGGGTCCCAAGGTCTCGGGGTCGATTCCAAAGCATCGAGTCATCGTTTCTTTATCTCGTTGGCTCCAAAATGTGTATGTATCGAGTCGGAATCGCTCCAACTCTTCCAAATCGGTCTCGGAAACCTGAAACGAACTAAAGGAAGCATAAGAAGCCCCTAAACCGCTCCCAAGGAGCGATTCTACAAGGAAAATGGGACCAAAACACTACAAAATAGGCACTACAAACCACAATTATCATTATCACCATCTTCAATGCTCTCAAGAAGACGACCATCAAACGATAAACCAAGAGCCAAAACAATCTCTTCTAAAAGAGTCTCACAATCCTCATCCATAATCATAGGCTCAAGCAAAGGTGTAAGGGAATCGAGATCAATATAATCAATGGGTGAAGGAGATTCCTCTTCAAAACAATGGGAAAAGTCAAATTTCTCTAAGATCGGTTTTTCAAAGAAATCAGATTCGCAATCCCAAGTATCCTTAATGCTGAAACTCTCTTCACTCAAAGTACCATTCAAAGGTACATTCTCTTCCCGACTCTCGTCCGTTTGATCTTTTCTCTCACGCTCACGGGCTTCTCCTTTGTTCAACTCTCTTTCCAAAATCTCAAAATTGAAATCAAATGACACACTCTCAAATTCACATGAACCAAAATCCTCAATGTTATCTTCAGAAAAAACATCAGTCAAAGCATCCAAACACATATTTTCCTCAAATATAAAACTTTTCATCTCACAATCATTGTTTGCCACAACAACATTCACAAAATGAGAAGAATACTTGATTAAAGGGTGTGAAAGTTGCTCCGAAAGAGAATAAGATGGTTCACAAGTATCTAAGGAATGCAAGTCATCATCCCGCATCAAGTTAGAAATCATAGGGGTTTTGGGAACAATTTGGGATTGAGCACTATACACATCATCAACATCTTCCTCCAATGGGCATATGTCCTGTCTAATAGATGCAACAGATTCAGTCATAACATAGTCAGTGGAATGTGAGAAATTAACTCTAGTATCTAACTTACATGGAGTATCATGCTCGTTTTCCTTTAAAGTTACCATATCTATAAGTTGTTGCATCATCGCCTTAAGCTCCGATATCTCAGCTTTCCTCTTTATCTCAGACTCCAAACTGTTTCGGATTAAATATTGGAGTAGCGCCCATCTTTTCACATAAGACATGTATTTAAACATGCCTTCACAGTTTCCCTCAATATAAGCCCGTGTCGCGTCATCGACACCATCATAAATCATAAGACTCACCTCCCACACACTCACATGATAACCATTTTGAGTAATAAAAGAGTCAAGTCTATCAAAATAAATATGCAGTGGCTCATGTTCAAACTGAGGGAAGTAGAAGATAGTCATAATGGTGGAAAAAAATTGAGAATAAAAATATAAATATAAATAATAAATAAATAAATAAGAAAAATAAAACTAAATAATAATAATAATAATAATAAATAAATAAAGTAGAAATAATAAAAATAAAAAAATAATAATCGTCTCAAGAAACTGGAGTTCCCTGAGACAGAAGATAAACTAAAACGACAAGTAAAATTAACCGTCTCCCCGGCAAGGGCGCCAAAATTTGATAAGCTAGTCGTATACCTATCAAAGATAACCAACTTAGGTCTAACTAAAAATATAGCTAGGGAAGTCAGGATCGTATCCACAAGGAGACAAATAAATTCTACTTGCAACTTAAGTCTATCTAAGTAACCGAATCAGGGGTTTGTAATTGGGTTAACTAAACTAAAGTAGTGAAAGGAAGAGAATTAAAGGAGAAGAAATAACTAAAATAAATAAGATGAATAAATATAGAGAGAAAACTAGGATCGTCGGTTCACCATGAATTTCCTACGGTCACGGTCTAGGTCACAGGTCTGTCGCAGATATTGGTCTAAGGGGTAGTGAAAAGGTCCTTCAGGTCCGCTATTCACCCTAGAATGCTTCTAACGGCTTCCGATCTTATTAGGGCAAACTAATGTGTTGTAGCAGGTCTAACTCTTACCAGGCTTCCGATCTTAGGTTCGAGTTCACCAATTCAATTAATCAATTACGTCGACTTAATCAATTAATCTCAATTAAATGCTACAATTAACAACTTAGACGCAATATCGTAGACAGATCTATAAACTAATTAGCAATCATATTCAATTCATGGATCCCCTAAATCCTAGCAAGGAAAATTAGCTACTCATAATTAAATCAAGAACAACAATATTAATAAAAGATTTTATTAGATTAAACATGACGAATAATAATAAAATTACGACAAACATAAAACAAAGATTAAGAATAAGTAAATATGAAGAAGAACAATCAAGAACGAGAAAGAAGGAAGAAGGATTAGATAAAATTACCAAAAGGAATGAAGACGATTAGAATGTTGCAATCTTACAATAACCGAGTTTTAAAGGAAGAAATTAAACTAGAAGTAATTCTAAGAGAATATAGAGAAGAAATCTAAATAAGAGTCTAAGGAGAAGTAAAAGAGAATAAGGGAGAAGTGGTATATAAAAATCTAGTCTAATAGTTTCTTAAATACTAAGTTAAAACAAAAGCCCAAAAGTCTTGTTAACCCTAAAAGAGAATAAGGGAGAAGTGGTATATAAAAATCTAGTCTAATAGTTTCTTAAATACTAAGTTAAAACAAAAGCCCAAAAGTCTTGTTAACCCTAAAAATCAAATTAGGAAAGTCTCGGTCTTCGTCCAGTCTCGAGAATAGCCGGTCGAGAATTTTGAATAGTCGGTCGACTATATGGATAGTCGGTCGACTATTAGGATAGTCGTTCGACTATCATAGACCTGTTTCCGTTCTCAGCACAGCGCGCTCAACTTCAAACGCCTGTCATTTCTTCGTTACTTCTTCAAATCGGGCGTATAATATACCGTTGGAAAGCTAAGAGAAAGAGCTTTCTAACTCAACGGGAATAAGCTCAATTGGAGTTGTAGAACTCAAGATATTCACGTTTTAATTTGACCTATTTGGAAACGATCGTTCTTCTTTCTTATTTCGCATAAGATTTCATCTTTAAGCACGATTTTTGGCTTGTTTATGCGTCTACGAGTCCATTCCCTACATAAGATGCAACATGACCACAAAGTATCAAATTCGGGGGGAAATAGTAGACAATGCTACTCGATATGCATGGAAATGCGTGCGTAAAAGACGGAATAATCATATATAAATTGCACGCATCAAGCGGCTCGGCTTAATCGACCCTCCTCAGTGTTTCAAAGATTACAACTATCGGGGTTTCACGGGCTGGAAGATGGTGCTGATGTGGAATAAAAGTCCTGAAGAGGAGGATTGGTTTTCCTACTTAGTTAGGGGAGAAGTTGTCATCATCCCGTGGTGGAATATCAGTGGGTGCGTTGGGTTTCCATTTTCATCTTCGACCTGGGCCTTGTTACTACTATCCATGAGGGATCAAGTTTATATTTATCCTAGCATGTTGTCAAATCAAATGGGTGTCTGACCTCCTATTCCAGATGATGTTAAGGTCGTCTCTAATCCTGATCCATGGACCGAGGATTTGCTTAGGGGGTTTAGGGTGTCCTGGGAACGGAAGTTTTTGCATTCCTTTGATCGACCGACCGACAATACTTCCGTCCGGCAGAGGGTTTGTGAACGCTCATCAGGACAGACCGACCAAAAATTTAGGAAGACAGTACCGCTGAGAGGCGAGAAGGAGACTCGAGAGACTAAGTGCCTAACCAAGGACAGTGGAACCGATCCTAGCCTAGTCAGTTTATCCAAACGGGTCAAAACTGACGAGACCCGTATTAAAGCTGCGAAAGAGCAAAGAACGTGGGATTTGCTGGACTCACGTTTGGATAGGGCGTTAGAGGCTTGCTTCCGAAAAATCGCGGAGGAAGAACGCAAGCAGTTGTACCCGGACGATAAGGGTGAGGAAGAGTCGGACCGGTAGAGCCCAGCCATTTATATTATGTATTATTAGTTGATAATATGTGGCGTATTAGTACTAGTTTTTGTGGATTTTAGACACGTTGATTTTCCGGGACGTCCGGACTCAGATTTTTTTTCGATGTAGATGCCTCGACAAAGGCTCGATTTAACCGAATTTTGTTATTAATGAGAAGCACATTTTTATTTTTTATTCTTTTTTTTTCGTGGTGGCTCGCAACTCGATTCTTCATTTTACCCGGAGCGCCCTTTCGGGTTTTCACTCCGTCCTCGGGTCACCCTTTTTTTGTTTTTTTGTTTTTCTTTTTACGGCTCGCAACTCGTTTCTTCATTTTGCCCGGGCACCCTTTCGGGTTTTCACCCCGTCCTCGGCTCGTCGTTTGTGCTCCGTCATTTTAAATCACTCGGGGGGTCGGGTCGTAAAAAAGAGTTCCGGTTTATACATGGATCGTTTAATCGATCATTGTTTTTTTTGGTTGTTTGGTTGTGCCCGGGGAACGGGTTGCCTACGTATCCGCTTTTAGACGGAATCAAACCATGTTCGTAGTTCTTTAGAAAAGTGTGAGTGACTTTGCATTAGACTCGTTTATGCCATTTATCGAAGCGAACTGATTTTTGTTTTGTTGTTGTTGTTGTTGTTGTTTTTGTTTCCCCCTAAGTCGGAGGTCGGGATGTGGTTTCTGGGGTGTTTATGGGTAGTATCGTTTGAGTTGATCCATGTTGGTCGGGGTTGAGAACTCTTGACCATCCAGGTCGGTAAGGATCACGGTGCCCCCCGAGAGTATTTTCTTAACGAGGTAGGGCCCGCCCAGTTTGGTTTGAATTTCCCTCTAAGGTCGACGGGAAGGGGTGCTCTAATGGATTTGATCACTAAATTTCCCTCGTGTAGGCTTGCACATTGGATAGGGCATGTATCCTACGTTCATCTAGGAGTACTAGCTCATCGTATCGTTTTTGGTTCCATTCTTCCTCAGGGATACCACTTTCGGCTAATATTCTTAGTGATGGTATTTCTATCTCTATTGGTTGGACGGCTTCGGAACCGTAGGTTAGGTAATATGGCGTGGCTCCGGTGGGTGTCCTATAGGATGTTCGATATCCCCATGAGGCAAAGGGGATTTTTTTCGGCCAATCTTGGTAGGTGTCTATCATTTTCTTAAGGATGGTGGTGATTGTTTTGTTGGCTGCTTCTACGGCCCCGTTGGTTTACGGTCTGTAGGGTGAAGATTTGTGTCTTTGGATTTTGTATTTGTCTAGGAGTTTTTGGGTGTCGGCCCTAAAGTGAGCCCATTGGTCGCTAATGATTTCATGAGGTATACCGTAGCGGCAGATGATGTTGTTTTGTAAGAATTTGACTACCTGTTTTGAGGTTAGTACAGTGTAAGAGGCGGCTTCTACCCATTTGGTGAAGTAATCTACGACTACTAAAATAAAGCAATGTCCGCCGGTCCCGGATGGGTGCAATTTCCCTATGATGTCTATTCCCCAAGTAGAGAAGGGCTAGGGTGTGGCTATAGTGTGTAGAGGATAAGGAGGTGGGTGTTGGATGTTGGCGAATATTTGGCAATTATGGCAGTGCCGAACGTGACGTCGACAGTCTGTCTCTGAGGTAATCCAGTAATAACCCAGTCTCATTATTTTTTTGGGCTAGTGGGTGTGCACTCATGTGGGGTCCGCACTCTCCGTCGTGTACCTCTTCCATGACTCTCTTTGTTTGGTCTTTGTTTATGCATCTAAGGAGCACTCCTTGTGGGGGTTCGTTTGTACAGCAGGCCTTGATTCGGGACGTAATGGGTGGCTTGTATTCGTAGGGCTCTTTTGTTTTCGGCGTTAGTGTCGGGTGGATATGACCCGTGGGTTTTAAAGTCTAGGATGGCTTTGTACCAAGGTTCTTCGGTGGCGTTGTCGGTTTCGGGGTTATGGATGCGGGCTGGTTGTTCGCTTCTCTCTATGGAAAAGAGGTGATCGGGCATGTTTATTAGTGAGGCTAGTTTGGATAATGCGTCAATCGAGTTGGTTCTCTTCGCGGGGTATGTGTATGAGGTCAACTTCGGTGAATTCCCGAGACATTGTTTCTAAGTTTTCACTATGGACTTTCCAAGTTCCTGTGGCTTGGTTGATTACCAGGAGCGAATCTCCATGTATTTTAAAACTTCTGATTCCTAGAGATATGGCTGTTCTTAGACCTGTTAGGCAGGCCTCGTATAGGGTAGCATTGGGTAAAGTTTAGTTGGGTGGAGGTTAGTTTGTTACGAGCTCATTGTTATTTGGTCAGTGGCAGTTTGAGTCTAAGGTTGTTATTCCCGATTTCCTTCTTAGGGTGAAGTCGAGTGGGCTGCTTGCGGTAGCCCTTGCATTTTAGTCAGTAGTCATCGATAATTGGCATAAAGTCGAGTTTTTAAGCATTTTAAAGTGGATTGTTGAAAGAAAGTTAAGCGATTGTCGAGGCATGTTTGTAAGATAAAAGGAGATTGTTTCATTGATAATAATGGTAGACGGGCTAGGTGCCCGTGATTTGTTTTGGGGGAGGTGGAGGACATGTCCCCTCGCACTTCCCCGGATTTGATGGAATGAAAGACAATACATTTATTATTATATTAGCCTAGGCCCTAGGATGAACTAGACTCTAGATAAGACCGGTCATGCCTCCAGAGGTACCTTCGCTGGTTGGGCTCCCGGCATTCACGCGGATCGCTCTCTTGGTACCTAGGGCCGGCTCTCCTCCGAAGACATCCTACGGGGACATAGACGTCCTTGTCGATGAGGTCCTGTACTTCATGCTTGAGTTCGGTACATACTCGGGTTTCATGCCCCCGACCTTGATGATACAAGCAGTAAGCATTCGGATTCCAGCCCGCTTCCCTTTTTTCTATAGGTGGGTCCGGGGTAGGACCTATCGGCCATAGTAGCCAGGCCTCCTGCAGTTTCCGGAGGGCCTCAGCATAAGATTCCCCCAGTTCGGTGAATTGCCTAAAGGGATGGCGGAGACTCGTAGGCTCGACAGGGCGTGCGAGCCTGGCATACTCGACATATGGATCCCCACTAAGCACCAGTTCCCGACTTATCGCTCCTTCTTTGGGTTTCCTCTCGCGCCCTTCGAGAGTCTCAAGGCGACGCTTAACATCGTCGATTGAGGAGGAAATTGACAACACTATCCCTAGTATCCCGTGGACCACATTCATTAAGGCATTGAGCTGGTCGATGCTACCTTCGTTGCTACTTGGCGCCATTCCTAGACGAAAGATAGGAGTATGAGGTTGGGGCTTGCTGGGCGATTCAGGGACCTGAGGAATGCTCATGATTGAGCGACATGGAATGGAGACCCTTGACCTGCGTGTGTGTGCGGTCACTGGTTTTAGGGACTTAGGTGCTTTTTTAGACTCTTGGTGTACTCGGCGAGATGCCTAATGAATTTTCTATCTTTGTAACGAGACGATTCGACACAAACCTTGTAGGTGAGGTTTAAAGAGGACTTCTCGAAACGAGATGACCCGAAACGTAAGACCTCGAGCAGAGGCGATCCTAGTAACTAACACAGACAGTTAATCACACGGTTGTACGACGTAAGAAGTTGATCGCGATCCCGGCTCAGGATCAAAGAATTAGATACATGTTTTTTTTTAAAACGACCCATTCTTTGCAGAAAAGAAAATTTTTCTTTTTTTTTGAGAAGGATGATTTGTAGAAATAGTGTAACAATGGCGTGACAACATCGCTTGTGACGTGAAGGTGTGTGCGTCGGAAATCCGACGATGGCAAAAGTGTAAAGGTCTCTTTTTTTTTTACAGGACCGTGGTTCTTAGGGGAACCAGTTTTGAAAATGACGACGTGATGCTTTTATTGAAACTACTATTAATTAGTCAGTTCGATACTTGTGGGGCACGTAGTGCTCGTGGTAAAGCGTGAAGTCTAATGATGGTGTTTTAAAGGTGTGGCCAAATCATTATTAAGGGATTTAGGTGGTGAAGAGTGCTTTTGGAAAACTTTTAAAACTAGTGACCCACGTTCGTCGGTCGCATTAACTAGCATTTGACGGTGGGAGGTGTATTGTGAAAAGTGTTTTGAGGGTGTAACCATTTTTTGAGTTTCTCGACTTCATTAATTGAAGCTTCGGTTGTGATAACGGTATGTGCGTAAAAAGTTTTTTTTTTTGAAATAAAAATGTGACCGCGTGGTAGCCCTAACCCCATTAATTGGGAGTTTCGGCTGCATTAACGGTAATCATTGTTGTTAATACGTTTTAATTTGGCCAAGGTGATGGCACTAAAAACTTTTTTTTTGAAAGCAGTGAGCGTGAATTTTGCCATGGTAATGGCAAAAAAACGTTTTCCTTTTTTAGAAGTCATGATTTGATCAGAGTATTGATGTTTAAATGGTTGTTTTGAAAAGATGAGGTATTTTCGAAAAACGGAATTGGGTGCGGTTTAATATGTTGGCGTGGTCGAATCCATATTTTTAGTGTTTTATTTGGGTTGTATTGTTCAAACACGCTACACATAACTAGGAATGCGTACACTCATGCAGGATGCAGACTCGAGTAGGTTTGGGTAGGCTACCGCCCACGAATAGTCTTTACTTAGGCATTGACAATGATCTGGGGAGATGAGTGTCGTGTCGTCCGTTTGGACTACCCGCTTATTAATCCCGCGGGTTACGCGTTAGGCGGCCGAAGCGTCAATCGAGGATCTCTCCGCGTGTCCATAGAGATCTTACCGCGAAGAGGTCGATTGGTCCTGATATCGGTTAGGGTGGGCTTTTTAGGGCCAAAACCTATAGTGACCATAACTAGGAACTAAGAAATGAGCTTCACCGACCTCGTTCAAGTTACACTACCACTGGAGACTTGTCTCCAAATCCCCAGCGGACTCGCCAAACTGTGGACGTCTGTCCGCACTGCTCGGTGCCCCGCGCGTGCCCGCGCGGGACCGACAAGGTTTTCATCGTGTGGCGGCGGCCACCCACGTGGCCCCCTCCCTACCGGGGGCCAGTCCGATCTCGCATACGGGGCGAAGTGTCGGACCTCGATTTGGATGACGATCCAGACTTGTTCTAGACGGGTGCGGGCACCCGTGTTTCCGTTTGGGAATCGATCGAGACGTGGTTGTAAATGTTTAAAGGCCGATTCATTTGGTAAGGCGACCTTTTTAGTGAACTGAGTTCGTTGCCGATTTGTGGAGTCGCCACCGAGTCAATTATGGGGACTCGGAAACCGTTCAAGTCAACTTTGATCCCTTACCGGCTCAAAGTTGAGTGGCACGGGACCTAAAGATAAAGACTTGTACCCTTAAGCACTCCATGCCTAGAATGACTCTCATTTCCAATGGTTTCGGACATCCGGAAACTGTCGATTCTGAGTAAGGGGTAAGGGTACGTATTGGGAAGCCAACATCCGATAGATATCAACACCCAATCCCGCCCGCACTATAGCAGCCTCTACTAATCAGTCGGTGGGCTGATTTCCTAGTTCTTTCGTTGTGGTGGAAGTACTGTAACATCCGTTGCTTTAAACCTTATGTCTTTGCTATATCGGTTGTTTTAGGGACAGATAAGTTTTATCGTCAAAATAGTTGTGTTTACATTCTTTGCATGCGATTTCACGTGACAAGCAGGCCATGAAAAGATGCACGTAGGAGAGTAGAGAGTACTAATATTGTACGTATTAGAAAATCAGGTTTAACGTGATAATACGGATATTAGTTATTCTCGTGATATACCTTACCTGGTATTCTGCTCAAGATGCGTTGGTTCGATATTAATAGAGATGCATCGAACCTAAAAAGGTGAGCACCCGGACTAATACGGAACCCGACCATCGCTTTGTTCAGTTTTAAATAGTTTTACGTTTTGAATTCCATGTTAGGTGATTTAGATGCAATTATACAGTCATAAAAGCAATAAATCATACGAAAAACTGTAAATGCGAATGTAAATAAATCACATTGTGAGGAGTTGCACCCTCGAAGTATACACTAAACGAGACTCGATGCATAGATAGTTTTGAGAACGGATCTCGGAATTACTCGGGTCTATTTAGTGTGTTTTAATATTTGTTGTTGAAGTTGGGACGTTACGTATTTTAGTGGACGTTCGTAGGCCTAGTGCCCACGTCTAGTGTTGTCGTAGTGCATAATAATAGAAAGTGCAAATATGGAAAGTTTTGTTTAGATGACAACCTAGTGACGACTTGATCAACAGGCGGATCCTCCTAGCTTGACTAGTTACTCCGGCAGAACCCCGTTACCGTTTGACCTTCCTGTGGCTACTCCGGCAGAGCTTCGTTACTAAGGACTATTTCTGCGGCTAATCCGGCAGAACTTGGGTACTAGTTTTGAGCTAGTCGATCACAGGCACCTCAGTATCGAGTGGAGTGCTCGAAGGTGAGGGGTAGCGTCGATGCCGGTTTTTTATCGGAACTACGATTGAGTGGATCGTTTGCCTCGGGTGTCGGAGTGCGAGCCCTTAGCGAGAGTTTTTGAGGGAGAAGAGAGAGTTGAATTATGTCGATGAATGAGGCGGAGGGGGGTATTTATAGGTGTTTTCGGCCCTCGTCGCCCATATAGACGTGTGACGTGAGGCGCACCGGGAGTCAGGCGCCTGGGTCCGAGCGTGGGGAGACCCAGACGCGTCAGGTGGGGCGGTTGGAGTTTTGAGGATACGATTTTGATACTTTTCAAAACCGAGAGGCGGGTGTGTGATATCTTGCTTGGTCGCGAAGGCTTCCCCATGGCTTGACCTAGCTCCGTGGGTTTCGCGGGCCTCGGGTGTTTATCTCGAGGTTCGCTTGACTCGGTGTTGAGTCGGTTCAAGTTTCGGGGTCAACTCGGGCTCCCAGTCTTGGAATTGACTCTAATTAGTGTCTATGCGACCGTAACGACACGACTAAGGCTGCCATCATGTTAGTTTTAATTTTTCCGAGTAATTATTTTGTCCTTTTTATAGGAAAACTATCTAAAACATCGCGAACCCGTGTCGCGTTGCAGTCCTATCGTCATCGGGTGTTTGCTGGGCACCTCTACAGCCACCAGGTCCAAATTTGGGTGTCTACAGCTACTAGAGCCCTAACCATGCTAATATCGGACAGATTGCTCTATCCATTAAGTCCGACACCTGACCCACCCGCCGGCAAGAGGCCGTCACATTGGAATGGTGACAAGTGGTGCCGATACCACCAAGGCCGAGGACATGACATTAGCGAATGTCGTGAATTTAGGCAACAAGTTCGCCGCCTCATCCAGGAAGAAAAATTCGGGTCGTATCCCGAGTACGAGGGTACTAAGACCCCTACTGAGGCCAGCAAGTCCGCACCCGAGTCAGAGTCTAGTTCGTCTTAGGGCCTAGGCTAATAAAATAATAAATATTTCGTCTTCCTGTTCGTCATCGAGTCTAGGGAGGTGCGAGGGGACATGTACTCCACCTCCCCCAAACAAAATCACGGGATCTAACCCGCCTACTATTATCAATAAAACAATTATCTTTTTTTTACAAACATGCCTCGACAATCGCTTAATTTTCTTTCAACAATTTACTTTAAACGCTTAAAAACTCGACTTTATGCCAATTATCAATAACAACTGACTGAAATACTAGGGCTACCGCAAGCGGCCCGTTTAGCTTCACCCTAAGAAGGAAGTCGGGAAAAACAACCCTAGCTTAGCCCACCATCGACCCCGTCGTCGAACAACAATGAGCTCATAACAAACTAAACTCCACCCAACTAGACTTTCCCAACGCGACCTTATACGAGACCTGCCTAACAGGTCCAAGGACAGCCATATCTCTAGGAGTCAAAAATCTTAAGGTACATGAAGATTCGTCACTAGTAATCAACCAAGCCACGGGAACCTGGAAAGTCCATAGTGAAAACTTAACCCCATACCAAACCAAAACAGAAACAATGTCTCGGGAATTCACCGAAATTGACTTCGTACACATACCCCGCAAAGAAAACCAATTCGCTGATGCATTATCCAAACTGGTCTCACTAATAAACATGCCCGATCACCTCTTTTCCATAGAGGGGAGCGAACAACCAGCCCGCATCCATAACCCCGAAACCGACAATGTCCCCGAAGAACCTTGGAACAAAGCAATCCTAAACATTAAAACCCACGGGTCATATCCACCCGACACTAATGCCAAAAACAAAAGAGCCCTACGAATACAGACCACCCATTACGTCCTAAATCAAGGGCTACTATACAAACGAACCCCACAAGGAATCCTCCTTAGTTGCATAAACAAAAGCCAATCCGAGAAAGTCATGGAAGAGGTACATGATGGAGAGTGCGGACCCCACATTAGTGCACACCTACCTCTTTATCCTCTACACACTATAGCCACACCCTGGCCCTTCTTTACTTGGGGAATAGACATCATAGGAAAAGTGCACCCATCCGGGACCGGCGGACATTGCTTTATTTTAGTAGTTGTAGATTACTTCACCAAATGGGTAGAAGCCGCCCCTTGCACCATACTAACCTCAAAACAAGTAGCCAAATTTTTCCAAAACAACATCATCTGCCGTTACGATATACCTCATGAAATCATTAGCGACCAGGGGGCTCACTTCAGGGCCGACACCAAAAAACTCCTAGACAAATACAAAATCCAAAGACACAAATCTTCACCCTACAGACCGCAAACCAACGGGGCCGTAGAAGCAGTGGAGTTGCCGAAGGACGCATGTATAAACCGGGACTCCTTTTTAATCGTAGAAGCAGCGGAATCACCCTAGGTGTGTCGTAGCCTTTTAATGGTTATCGTCGAGTCACCTCTGTAACCTGACAAGGCAATATCATGAGTATATAAAAAGTGGTCCAACTTTTTTTCAAAAGTCGTCTGGATTTCAACTTCGGTCCCATTTTGAATGCTAAAACAACCGCGCTCATCTTTTGACACATGTAATCAAAGCACATTGATATTCCACATCTCGAGTCAAAAACATTTTAATCGACGTATTATCTGATCTGACTCCCGGCTTAAACTAACGCATTTAAAAAAAAAGCCAATCCGTACTCTCATGCAATATTAAACGCATCCTAAAATGTCCCAAACTGCAATGAAGTCGCAAACAAACCGAACTTCAAGTGATTATTTGTCAATCCAGGTAAGCAATTCGCCAAACGAAAACGCGAGAATAATCCAACCAACTCAATTACTAAAAGTCTAAAACAAATATACAAAATATGCAAGTCCTTATACAAGTCAAGGCTGAGAAGGACCCCTAGAAGCCGCGCCGACGACAATCACGATCTCACAAAGCTGGTCATCTAACCCTAGGTCCTCCAGGTCTATAAAAGGAGACTCACTACCGTCCATCCCAGACAACATATCTAGAGTAGCTGTCTCGGGAACCCCTCCAACCTCCTCCGTAGCACCCGTAGCCCCAGCATCGACCTCAGCCTCCCTTTCGACCTGATGCCTAGCCTCACCCTGAGCTGAGGTCTCACCCCGGGACCGAGCTAGCTGCACCTTCAAGAAGGCGATCTCGTCAGCTTGAGATTGCAGGAGCCGCTGTGCCTCAACCTCTCTCGCCTCGAGCTCGGTCACGCGAGTCTCCAACTGCCCCACCCTATCCGAAACATCCTGCAAATACACTTAAGCATTAGGGAAGTACACCAACAGCCTAGAAAGCCACCTTAGTCGCGTAAACTCACCGATCGAGGCCCTGAAGTGTCACGGGAGACCCTCGAGGCATAAGCCCGGAAGCAGTCTGCAACCTGCCACAACCGCTGATGGCAAGCCGAGGAAACCTGAAAGTGCAACCATAAAAGATAGGCAAGCCGACCCTAATTCTTAGAACCCAAACGAAGAACACAAAAACTCACCCGGTACACCCGGTCACGCCACTCAATCCCGGCATCCATCTCCTCAGTAGAGCAAGGGGGGAGGAGCTCAGTAAAGGCTACCCCAACCACATCGACCCCGAGCGGTGTCAAAGGGGAAGACTGGGGGTTGAACAGCGTCAGCCGAATTAACCAACTAAAATAAAAGCAAACCGTTCCAAATGAAAGCGAATACTAAACCATAGGACAAAACAAGTGATAAAACCAAAACCGATACTCCAATAATCCTAAACCTTGGGGGCTACTAAATAAAACAAACTGTAAGAATGAAACTCACATCTGCAAGGCGCAGGTAGCTCGCCAGTGCATCCTCCGACAAATAGTGCCCCTAGCCTGAACCAATCTCCATTCAATCACTGCTGAAAACCTAACCGGACGAGCACACACTGTCCTAGGGGCCAACCGAGGGACTTAGGAGTAAATTCAAGCCCCATGAGGCAGGCCTTAAGACCTCTTATAGTCGAAATCGATCACCGACAATAACGAACACGGGAGCCATGATTAATAAGAATGCTTGCGCTTGACTGCATGATAAAACAAATCAAAGCACTCGAAGCAACCGGTTATCCTAGAAAGTCCCTAAGCACTCAGCTCACGTCCCAACGGATTATTATTTTAGCGCATCCCCGGAAGAATTCACTAAGCAAATGCAAGCCCAATAACTAATGCGAACACCGTTATGCACTCATTAAGAGCTTACACATCAAGTCTAGTAATTTAGAGGGAAAAGTCACTAAACCCAAACAACCACTAACCAATAAGACCAGGGAAAGTCACAAACTATGGATAGTCTAACGTAGCCACCCGAGAGAGGTAAATCTAACTTAACGTAATCACCCGCAAGGGATTGAATCAAAAACACCAATAAATACTTAAGCAAACAAACTCAAGGTCAATAAATATAAAACATGCACCTACTAAGACAAAACGAAATAACAATAATGGGACAACTACTAATCAACATCGATAATACACTCTCGACAATAAAACAAGCATAAAAGACACACTTAACCTTGACGCTACATCCGGACGCGTAATGAAACGACCAGGACTAACATAGGCAAACCCTGAACAAACTCAAAATTGAAATAAAAGCAAGAACAAACCCGAACAAAATAAGACAAGCCTGCAAAACAAATTAAGACAAACTCACAAAGCCAACATTTTAACTAAAATGAATAGACAAACAGCATTTTTGCCCAAGGGTCAGAGTTATCCCGGGGGCACAGCAACAACATTTTTGCCCGAGGGTCAAAGATATCCCGGAGGCACAACAACAACAATTTTGCCCGAGGGTCAGAGATATCCCGGAGGCGCGGCAATTTTGCCCCGAGGGTCAGAGATATCCCGGAGGCACAGCAATTTTTGCCTAACGGGTCTTGGTTATCCGAGAGGCATAGGAGTCTTATACCTCTACAACAATTTTTATTCGAGAGGAGAGTAACTCCCTCGGAGGAGTCTTATACCTCCATAGCAATTTTTATTCGAGAGGAGACTAACGCCCTTGAAGGAGTCTTATACCTCCACAGCAATTTTAATTCGAGAGGAGACTAAAGCCCTCGAAGGAGTCTTATACCTCCACAGCAACTTTAATTCGAGTGGAGACTGACGCCCTCGAATAGTTTTATATCATTTTATCTTGTCCTAGGGGTCATAAGCGTCCCAAAGACGATTGCTCGAGCGGAATCAAGCGCCCTCGAATGTTTTATGTCATCAAGGGTTCACAAGCGGCCCAAAATATACTCGTACAAATAAAGGCCAACTTAATGCGTTGCTAGCGCGCAAAAAACACTTAAAATTAAACAAAACCTCAAAATAAGCCGAAGAAGACAAAGCGCGCGCACACAAAGAATCAAGAACAAGATGTCAAGCAACGGCCCAGACCCCAAGCGATCAACCACAAGCGAAGACGTCAGGTATGACTTCTCAGCCTTGGCTGGCGAGCCTCACCACGTAGTCCAACGGACTTAAAACGACCCGACCGGACAGCCACCAGGTCGTAATCCTCGATTGACCTGGGTGGCTATACTTTAACTTTTGCCTTGTCCAAGCCTCACTCAAAGTGGGGGCTTCTGTAGACACCCAAATTTGGACCTGGTGGCTGCAGAAGTGCCCAGCAAACACTCGATGACAATAGGACTGCAACGCGACACGGGTTCGCGATGTTTTAGATATTTTTCCTATAGAATAGACCAAATAATTACCCGAAAAAATTAAAACTAACATGATGGCAGCCTTAGTCGTGTCGTTACGGTCGCATAGACACTAATTAGAGTCAATTCCGACACCGGGACCCCGAGTCGGCCCCGAAACTCGAACCGAGTCAACACCGCGCCAAGCGAACCTCGGGATGAACACCCGAGGCCCACTAAACCCACGGCGCTAGGTTAAACCCGGGGTAAACTTCATCCCCAAGTAACGTATCACGCTCCCCCCTCTCGGTTTTGGAAAGTATCAAAATCGTATCCTCAAAACTCCAACCGCCCCACCTGACGCGCCTGGGTCTCCCCACGCTCGGACCCAGGCGCCTGAGTCTTAGCACGCCCCAGCTCGGGCGCCCATATCGGTGACAAGGGCCGAAAACACCTATAAATACCCCCCTTCACGCCCTCATTTCGACACACAACATCAATCTTCTCTTCCCACTCAAAAACTCTCGCTAAGGGCACGCACTCCGACACCCGAGGCAAACGATCCACTCGATCGTAGTTCCGATAATAAAATCGACATCGACGCTACTCCTCACCTTCAAGCACTCCACTCGATAACGAGGTGTCTGTGATCGACTAGCCCAAAATTAGTACACAGATTCTGTCGGATTAGCCACAGAATTAGCAAATAGTAACGGAGCTCTGCCGAAATAGCCGCGGGAAGGTCAAACGGTCACGGAACTCTGCCGGGGTAGCTAGTCAAGCTAGGAGGATCCGCCTGTCGAAGTCGTATCGTCACTAGGTTGTCATCTAAACAAAACTTTCCATATTTGCACTTTCTATTATTATGCACTACGACAACACTAGACGTGGGCACTAGGCCCACAAACGTCTACTAAAATACGTAACGTCCGAACTTCAACCACAAATACTAAAATACACTAAATAGACCCGAGTAATTCCGAGATCCGTTCTCAAGACTATCTATGCATCGAGTCCCATTTAGTGTATACTCCGAGGGTGCAACTCCTCACAGTGTGATTTACTTACATTTGCACTTACAGTTTTTTGTATGATTTATTGCTTTTATGACCTTATAATCGCATGCTAAATAACCTAAAACGGAATTCAAAACGTAAAATAACTTAAAACTGATCCAAGTGATGGTCAGGTTCCGTATTAGTCCAGGTGCTCACCTTATTAGGTTTGATGCATCTCTATTAATATCAAACCGACGCATCTTAAGCAGAATACCAAGTAAGGTATACCACGAGAATGACTAATATCCGTATTATCACGTTAAATCTGATTTGCTAATACGTATAATACATAGTACTCTCTACTCTCCAATGTGCATCTTTTCATGGCCTGCTTGTCACGTGAAATCGCATGCAAAGAATGTAAACAACACTACTTCGACGATAAAATTTGTCCTTAAAACAACCGACGTAGTTAAGCATAGGGTTAAAACAACGGATGTTACAGTATTTCCACCACTACAAAAGAACTAGGAAATCAGCCCACCGATTGATTAGTAGAGGCCGCTATAGTGCGGGCGGGATTGGGTGTTGGCATCTATCGGATGTTGGCTTCCCAATACGTACCCCTCACCCCTTACTCAGGATCGACGGTATCCGGATGTCCAAAACCATTGGCAATGAGAGTCATTCCAGGCATGGAGTGCTTAAGGGTACAAGTCTTTATCTTTAGGTCCCGTGCCACTCAACTTTGAGCCGGTAAGGGATCAAAGTTGACTTGAACGGTTTCTGAGTCCCCATAATTGACTTGGTGGCGACTCCACAAATCGACAACGAATTCAGTTCACTAAAAAGGTCGCCTTACCAAATGAATCGGCCTTTAAACATTTACAACCACGTCTCGATCGATTCCCAAACAGAAATACGGGTGCCCGCATCCGTCTAGTACAAGTCCGGATCATCATCCAAATCGAGGTCCGACACTTCGCCCCGTATGCGAGATCGGACCGGCCCCCGGCAGGGAGGGGGCCGTGTGGGTGGCCGCCGCCACGCGTTGAAAACCGGGTCGGTCCCACGCGGGGCGCCGGGCGGTGCGGACGGACGTCCACAGTATGATGTTCTCTACTTAGACTTGAGATGGGCATCTTCTCCCTTTTGTTCTTTTTAGGATAACAATACGTATTATCATCTGCCCTGAAATTTATATATTGTCGTGTACCTTTAATGAGTCTCTAAATGTTACTTTCAACCAGGAAAAGAAATTGGAAGATCGTATCAATGAAGAGGAAGTGTATGGCATTGGCAAACTTACAATGAATTAATTATTACTTGCACAATCTCTCCTATAGTATAAACTTTTTTCATCAGTACACTCCAACCTTACTTATACAAACATTTCAACGTTCTATGCAGTGTTCGTAAATTCGTACTCCAATTAATACATTAACTAACATTCAGTCTCTTAACGAATAATCTAAAATAAAACTTTACTTCATACCATATTCTATGAAATTATAATTGGGCAACCCGTGAAATTTTTCACGGGTATCACACTAGTAAGTAATTAAAAGTATTAATATGTAAATTGACAGATTTTCCTGAATTGCACTGCCTTACTATAAATTTCATAATTAAATCATTAAAAATAAAAATAATGTAAGACTAGTGGAGTTGAAAACTTTATAATCTTAGCTAAAACTTTTATTTCTGGAGTAAATCCAAGTTCCAAACTTAACAAAGGGTCTTTTTGTACTTAATTGAAAACATTAACAAAACTCTTCAAAGTTTATGTAGGTAAATTACCCAAATTAAATTCAAAGTTTACCAAAGGTTTTAAATTAGGTTTTACAACAACTAACAGATTCGCGGACAATTTCGACATTTGTTCGTAAACAATTTATTGTGACCAAAATACTCGGAACTAGTTTACGAAGTTAATGAGACGTATACTAGACTTCAAATAAACAGTAGTCTCTTTTCAAAATTTTCAAAAATAAAGTCTTTAAACAGGATTTATAAATCGTACAAAAGCAATAATGGATTCCGTAACGTGCTGTAACTCTATTAACACAACAAAAACTTTCAATTTGATAATTTATATTAAAAATAACGAAAATTAAGAAATAAGTTCTTATTTGTATGTTTTAGTCTCGGCCTTAATACTTAACATCAAAAACGAAAGAAACATGTGAGAAATCGATTGAAATATACCATCATTATAATATAGTTAAAACAAATTTACTAGTATAAGAATTCGATTTTAAAATGATACTACAATCAACTACAACATATATATCTTGCAATACTGAGTCAGCCATCATGTATTACCTTCATCGAGATCCGAATTTATAAAAATAATTGTCTTCGTCGGAACTAGTGCGATAATGACGCGCCCCTATTTAGGATCGGTCGTTAACGATGCACAAGGGGTCAAACAAAATTTATATGACTCGCAAATAACACAAAAACAAATAAATGTAGTCGAGGTAAGTCGAGGTCGGTCCACAGGGATGACGGTGAGAAAATCGAGTAAGAGCTATGCGTTTGGGGTCTTAATGGGAGGTTTTGAGTTGAGTCTAAACTAAGATGCGATAAATGACGAATATTAATCAATAAGGAAAAGGTGTTAGGGGGAGTCGAGAATCGGAAATTGGGTTCTATGAGTCGAGGGGTTATGAGTCGGTCACAAAGTCGATAGCGGGAGAATGTCACCTTTCGATTTCTTAACCCAACTTATCTAGATCCCGCTTTCGCGGGGAAAAAGGGTAAGTCTCAAGTCAAGGTAACCCTTACCCCGAGTTTCCCCATATTGATAGGAGTGAGTCAAGGTCGATCTAGCCAGCCGGTCTAAGTCAACAAAGACACAATAACCTCAAACATGATAAATCAACAACCATGCAATCAAACCACATCAATTCCTTAATTCATATTACTCAAGATCTTTCTAGAGTGTGTGAGGTTCGTTTTAGTACGATAAAACAAACAACGAAAAATAGAACTTGAAACAAAAGATTACAAATGCGCGGGCGGAATACAACTCGAAAATACAATACAACAAGCACGATAATCGAAATAATTGAAATCGTAATGATGATAAGACGGTGCATGACTTTGAAAATTTGGGCACGTGATTGCCGTTACACGTGACTACCGAAATCGTAGAAAGATTTGATGATGCTAACACGGTATTTGAAACCGCGTTCTATGCGTAAAGGGGCCACTCGATCGAATCATAGACCAGACTCGATCGAGTGGTCCTGTTACAGACCCTCTAATCGCTTTTGGGGATGTCACTCAATCGAGTGGGTAAGGGCACTTGATTGAGTGCTCCTGTACGGACTGTTGTCCGCTTCGAAAAAAACGTTTATTTTGAGATTTCTTTTAGTTTTAAATCGATAATTTCACTAAATCGCGTAGAAATATAATATGATTTATACGCGACTTAATTTTCGACGCTCGTAACATGTATGTTATTATTATGAGATTGATTATCGGGAATTTAGAAAAGACATAATAAATCGTTTTGAACTGAATCAGGACGAAATAATTCCCTCTGCGTTATAATGTCGTAATTAGTCCCTTCGGACCATATGACAATTATTTCGGCGTCAACGGGTTCGTGTTAGAACGGATTATTGATTAATTCTCTTAGACATAATATTCGACTACGGAGTCGATATCGCATCTTAAGAATAAACGTCTTTTAATTTGTTTGATTAGAGCGAAAGTCGATTCCCTCCGCGTCACGACATCGTTATTAATCCTTTCGGATTATGTGATGTTCGATTTGCATCAACAAGTTTCGTTCTAACCTTAAAAAAAGGAATCGAATATGTTTAAGGAGGAATATTCGCGATCCCATCGTGCCCTTGAGTGTTTAAGGTGGGGCTCCTTGAAAGGGCTCCACCACTGTTACAACTCGTAAAGGGATTAGAAGGGTCTTATACGAAGTTCATCCTTAAACGCATTCGAATCGAGACAATTTTGTAAATTGATGTATGCGCGATGTTTTAATGTTAATTCGATAGTAGTAATAATAACGATAAATAGTAATACTAGCGACATTAGAAACGAAAGAAGAAAATAAAATAAAAAGAACGACGAAAAACAAAGAAGAAGACGGAAAATACGGAGAGAAGAGAAGAGAGGAAAGGAGAAGTCCGGATTGAGTTTTAGACCATCAACCTACATGCAATTGTCTCGGAGATCGGCTCGTATAGTAGTAGCTTAGGCACGGGAGCGTCGAGATGTATATAGGAGAGTTATGGTGTGTATAATTGGGAAGGAATTTGACGAGTTTTGCTCTCGGGTCTTTGACGAGTTTTTGATCTCGGGTTTGTGATGGGTGGAAAAGTTGTAAGGCTGAAAAGTTGTGAATTGTGTTGAAGGGGGTGGGGTATTTATAAGAAAAGTACCTGGTTTTGGATAGATTTTAGGAAAGAAATTCTATCCTAAATTGAAGAGGTTTTGGTTGTCGGGTTCTCTTCTATGCAGTTGATATTTTGTGGTTTTTGACTTCGAGTTGGACTCTCAAAGTTTGCATGGCTGTTTTTTTATGTCTCGGAAACGACTTTGACCAGGATTTGACTCGGTCGCTAAAAGACAGTTTTATTTTCGATGTTGGTTTTGACCCAAATTAGTCTTATTTGATTGGAAACGACCCACTGGGCCTGAATTTGAGGTTAGTTTAGTGAGATTTGTACTCCGTTAAAAAGCCCAAGCCAAAACTAATGATTTTGAGCCCAAATCCGAGCGCGTAAAATCACGTGCGCATCCGATCATCATCGGGTGTTTGTCGGAAGCTGCTATAGACACTAGCAGGCAAAATGCGGGTGTCTACAGAGCCCCCACTCTGACTGAGGCTTGGACAAGGAGAAAGTCAGAGTAGCTACCAGGCAAATCGAGGATTAAGACCGGGCAGACTTCCGGTCGGGTCGTTTATAGTCCATTAGACTTGCGTGAAAGGGCTCGTCAGCCATAAGATAGAAATCAAACCTGAGTTTTGTTATCTGGGATAGCTCCGTGGGGACTTGTTTTTGAAGCCCTGGGTGTATCTGTATGCAGATACATCCCATCTTGGAGCTGCGAGGGGACTCGCCTCTGAAGCCCTGGGTGTATATGTTTGCAGACACATCCCATCTTAGAACTACGCGAGAACTTGCTTCTGAAGCCCTGGGTGTATCTAGCTGCAAAGACATCCCATCTCAAAACTACGCGGGAGCTTGCTTCTGAAGCCCTGGGTGTATCTGGCTGCAAATACATCCCATCTCGGAACTACGCGGGAGTTTGCTTCTGAAGCCCTGGGTGTATCTGGCTGCAGATACATCCCAATTCGGAATTAAGCGGGAGCTTGCTTCTGAAGCCCTGGGTGTATCTGGCTGCAGATACATCCCAATTCGGAATTAAGCGGGAGCTTGCTTCTGAAGCCCTGGGTGTATCTGGCTGCAGATACATCCCAATTCGGAATTACGCGGGAGCTTGCTTCTGAAGCCCTGGGTGTATCTGGTTGTAGGTACATCCTATTTTGCATGCGACACTTGGGTGAAACACTGACTCACGCTGGGGAGATAAAAACTTGACTTTCTGTTGGGATGCACAAGCTGGTACCTGAAATGTTAGATACATAGAAGAAATAGCAAATATAGCAGATGGCAAGATAGCACATAAGAAATGCAGTTAGCATCTATAGACTGACTTGCGCTGGGGAAAATGACTTTTGCTTAGTTTTTGAAATCGAAGTTCTGAATGCAACTCACGTGCTAAGAGATAGGTTTTCAAAATTAAAAGGGGTAGAAAAGAAATTTGCAGTTTAAATAGACTGAAATTTGACCTTGTCGAAAAGGATTTTCTCAAATGGTTAAGTTTTGCAGATTTCAAAGCAAGAATTTGAAGAGAGAGGCATACCGACAGACTCGACTCTGGATGTGACAGGACGAGTTGACAGACACGACTTGGACTCTCTAGGGGTTGGACCGTGACTCGCTAGGGGGGTGGGCCACCTAAGATGACAAGACTCTTAAGTTGCGCTATTCCATAGCCTAGGCGAGTGGCAACATGGTCGAACATCGAAATGGGAATAATGTTATAGTCTGTGATGAGACTGTTTCTGCAGGACTCAGCAGTAGCAGTGCTGTAGTCTAGTGATCTTTTGAATTCTTTGTTCTGGGGTACATTCCCAAAGTAGGTATTGCTTGACAGATTCTTGTCTTCGACTGAGCCGAGTACTAGGACACACTATAGAAAAAAGACTAGTTTTTTTTGAATTTTTTTTGGATTATGTGAGTGGATAGAGAGCTTTTGCCTAAGAGAAGCCCCCAAGACGACAAAGCTAACTGTTGAAAACATGATAGTGTCGTGACCAGAATGATGGTGCTATTTGAATTTGTGTCGATGTGGGTGATTGTGCCCTTGTTGAAAGGCTGTCTACGTATTCACGTGTAGCAAAATCAAACCAAGCCCTAGTTCGGTGGTGAAAGATATATTATGGTGCCTAGTTTATTAGGGCTTTGTGTGTAACTAGCCATAGCGATGATGTAGGCTAGGTGCATTCCCAATGATGTCTTGATCAAAGGGCTAGAATAGTTAGGATGTTGATCCTGTGACTGTGAGCGTTCTCCGGGGTAGCCCCCAGAGGTGGTGTGAACTTTTTGGGCATGTACTATGCCGACTGCAAGTTGAGTTCCCGTGTTTGGGGCTGGCAACTGGTTTGGATGTTTTTGGAAATGTGGAGCTAGGTCGTAAGTGGTTTTGATGATTCAAATTCTGGAGCTCGATTTTGTGGAGATAAGGCTTCGAGGGTAAGGTATTGCAATATGGTAGGAAAGGGGGAGTCGAGTAAAAATGACTCGAACTTCGATCGGGATAGGTTTGATAATGCGGGATATGGTTTCCATGTCTGGCCCTAATGGTTAAGGGGTATCCTATGGAGCTTGAATCTTCAAAATTCCGGGCTGTCACTTAGCCTAGGTCTCGAGAAGGTCTTGAGGGTTGTAATTTGGGAAGGCTAAATGTGGTGTTAGCTGACCAGCTTGATTGTTTTCTCTCCTATTAGATGGTATGGGCATTGATAATTTTTGAATTGACCTTACCCGGTCAAGGGACTTTCACTTGAGTTGACTGCCGACCACGGTCATGGATTTTTGAATTTTTTGTTGACCTCCTAGCCCCGGTCGTGGGATTGACCGTACTCTGGTCGAGGGATGTTGAATGTTCTTTTTTATCATAGCCAGCTCTTTTGTTTTGGCCTTTTGCTTTTTCCTTTGACTTTTGATTTTTTTTTCCATATTTTTTTCTCTTTTTTTCTGTTGGTCAGACTAACACCTAAGGTAGAGATTGGTCGATCTTATTGAAGGGGTGTTTATTGTGGGAAATGGGCTTGCCTCCCGTCTTGAACCCAAACTAGGAGACTACCCAAATTTGTCATAGTATTCGATACCGCTCCTGCTAAGGGTAGTTGTGGACATGACATAGGTCCACCCCGACGCGGCCACGCGCGGGTTTGGGGAGGCAAATGAATCTCATGTGAGATGGATCTCGGGTTGAAATTTAAATTGAAATGGAGTCGCCACCGAACTTTGTGGGAGTTCGGGGCCATTCGAATCCACTTTATATCTTGGTTGGCCGTGCACAGAGTACGGCCCATTTGGATTTAAGAGTTTATGGGGTTCGTCCCTTTGCATTGCGATACCGATACCAACATTATCGGTTACCGTGTATTGAATGACTCTCGTGCGCCAATGGTTTCGGACATCCGGAAACCACGGTTCTGAGTAAGGGGTGAGGGTAAGTGTTGAAAAGTTCACAAAGAACACCCAACCCCGCCCGCACTTAGCGGCCTCTACTAAGATATCGTTCAATGTTTTAATACGCGCGTTAGTAATTCGGTTGAATTGTTATGAAAATAGTATTTTGACTAAACATGTGAAGATTTGGATAAGTTGCTATGTCGATTTAATGCACCTAAACTAACGTCGAAGTTATATTTAGCATGCGAGGTTCGTTTTAGTACAATAAAACAAACAATGAAAATAAAAATTGAAACAAACGGGTTAGTAACGATAATAACGGATTGTAAATAGTATAAAATGACATAAAAGACATGATGCATGGTTTTGAAAAGACATAGAACACGTGATGGACTTGACACGTGTTGACCGAAGTCATAAAAAGAATTTTATCGGGACTCAAAATATGTTGAAGGGCTCACGGTTTTAACGTGACAGAGGTCACTCGATCGAGTCATGGAGCTGAGGGACTCGATCGAGTGGTCCTCGGAAAACCCTTCTGCCCAATTTTTGGGGTGCCACTCGATTGAGTGGGCTAGGCACTCGATCGAGTTCCCCCTGTACGAACAGTGGTTCGTTTCGCAATTTGTCATGAACTTCGAAATTGCTTTTAATTGTAAATCGATGATTTATTAAATCGCGTAGAAATATTGTATAATTTATACTCGACTTAACTTTCGATACTCGTCATATTCGATATTTGATTACAGAACCAATATCCAATATTTAGAGTGAATTTTAGAAAAGACGTTATAAGTCGTCTTAATTTGAACTAAGACGAAATAATTATCTCCGCGTTGTAATGTCGTATTTAGTCTTTTCGAACTATGTGACAATTACTTTAGCATCAACGAGTTCGTGCTAGTTTAATTATTTGACTATTCTTTTAGACATAATATTCGACTACGGAGTCGATATCGCGTCGTAAGAATAACGTTTTATTCATTTGAATTAGAATGAAATTTGATTCCCTCCGCGTCACGACATCGTAATTAATCCTTGCGGATTATGTGATGTTCAATTTGCATCAAAGCATTTCGTTCTAACCTTTTTGAAAAAGGGGAATTGAATATGTTTAACGCGGAATATTCGCGATCCCATCACGCCCTTGAGTGTTTAGGGCGGGGCTCCTCGAGAGGGCTCCACCAATGTCACGACTCGTAAAGGGATTAGAAGGGTCTTATGCAAATTTCAACATTAAACGTATTCGATTCGATATTGTTTTATAAATCTGATGTGTGCGCGATGTTAGATGTTAATTACGATAGTAGTAATATTAACGATATTAGAAACGAAAAAAAGAAAAGAAAAATAAAAAAACGACGAAAAATAAAGAAAAAGACGACAGAAGAGAAGGAAGAAAAAGGAGAAAACGGGATTGAGTTTTACACCCTCAACCTACGTGCTTTGTATTCTCGGAATAGGGCTCGTCTAGTTGTGGCTTGGGCACAGGAGCATCGAGATGATATAGGTGAGTTATGGGGGTTTAAGGTATGATTAGGGAAGGGATTTGACGAGTTTTGCTCTCGGGTTGCTCTCGGGTCTTTGACGAATTTTGATCTCAGGTTTGTGTGTATAGGGTTGAAGAAAGGTTGTGAATTTTTAGAGGAGAAAATTTGTAGAATTGTGTTGAGGGGATTGGGGGTATTTATAACAAAAATACCCGGTTTGGGATAAAAAAGGGTCACTCGATAGAGTGGGTCTGGACGGAGATAAATATTTAGGAAGGAAATTCTATCCTTTTTTGAAGAGATTTTATTTTTACTTGGCTGACAAGGTTTCGTATGCGGCTGATTTTTGTGTCGGATTCGCCTTTGACCGGGTTTTGACCCGGTCGCCAAAAGACGGTTTTATTTCCGGTGTCGGTTTTGACCCAAATCAGTCTTATTTTATTGGAAATGACCCACTGGACCTGAATTTGAGGTCAGTTTTGTGAGATTTGTACTCCGTAAATAGCCCAAGCCAAATACTAACGATTTTGAGCCCATATTCGAGTATGTTAAAGCACGTTTGCGTCCGATCATCATCGGGTATTTTTTGGAAACTGCTATAGACACCTAGCAGCCAAATGTGGGTGTCTACAGTAGTTATGTGGTTTTCTATGTCAGACATGGAACAGGTAAAGGAGAACACGGGTCTCAGTTTCCTGCAGTCATTATAGATGTGCCTATAATAGTCACGTGCATGTGCTCACAGTGTATGATGGTGTTCATCATGTTTTCGAAAACACATAAGGAAAGTATATATGAGGGATAAAAAAAGCTAATTTTGTTGAATTAGAGAAGAAGATAGAATGCAACTGACTCTGACTCTGACTTTGATTTGGAAGTGAGGATGTAGGGTATCCTAGACTCGGACTTAGACTTAGACTTGAATCAAATCCGGACTTTCGGATGCTCGGTTGGTTGTTTCTTTTTTGGTAAGGTCCTTGATTGTAGAGAACGACAAGTGCCACGACTCACCTAAACTCGGCTTTGCGCAAATGCAAGAGAGAGAGTCAAACTAGACACAGCCCGGGGTGACGGGATGACAAAGACTCTTGGATCTGGATATTCGAACGTTGACCTAGACAAAGTAATGACCGCGACTTGGACCCGACGATGAGACTCAAGCTGCACGAGGGGGAGTCCAAAAATGAGGCGATCGTGTTTGACCGCAATGCGTGCTCGGACCAACCGTGGTGACTTAAACCTTTAGGAGATTCGAGTGTTCGTAGCATATGTACGACTCGAAGAAAGCATCATAAGGATGTCGGTGTAGGATGAAAGTATGGTACCCTTAGAACAACTGTGATTGATCGCTCTGCTGAAGGGTAGCCCCCATGTGGGATTGAAAATTTTGTTAAGACTCGAGTGTTGGACGAGTGACCTTTATAGGTAAGGGTCACGAACCTCTTGTTATAGGGCTATGCCTTGTAAAAGGTTGACTCGGCCTCGAGGAAAGGCTGATAGGGTAAGGGAAGAAACGTGCGATGTGAGATCGGCAGAGTTTCGATGCTAGAGACCATCGACTTCACTTGAATAAGGCAGACCCTCTCGAATTGGGATGACTCGACTAACGGATTGAAAGGTGGGCGAAATTCCCTTAGGAAAGGTCGTGGGGACCGTCCTGCTACAGGGAAAGATCGCGTGGGACTTTCTAGTTAGGACTCGAGTGTTTAGACGGACCTTCTATTTACGAGTGTATGACTCGTGTTGGTCGGTTGTGCCTTTAGGATAAGGCGGACTAGGAGGAAGAAACTCGTGATGTAAGATCGACGGAGTTTCGACGCTATAGACCTTCGACAAATTATGAAAAGACCCGACACACGAATTACGGTAGGTCCTATAATAAGGAAGGTTTTTGAAAAGGATTGAATTTTGAAAATTGAGGGGACGGTCCTGAAATTGGTAGTGGGCCAATAGGACCGAGGTTTTGAAAAATTTGAATATTTGGAATTCCATAAGTTTGAATATCAAAAAAATGAATTTCCGAAAAATTTGAAAATCGAAAATGGCATCTTGAAGATTTGAAAATCGAAATGGAATCTCGAAGATTTGAAAATCGAAATGGAATCTCGAAGATCAAAATTGATTTTTGAAAATTCGAAAATTCGAAAAAATGGGGTTGAAAATTCGAATATTGAAATGGATAGCATGCCGGCTAAAAAAAATAGGCTTGTTTTGAGTCAAATCGTAAGTCTAAATTTCAGCAGTATTCCGAATTTTTGAAAATTGAATATTTTTGAAAAGATGCATTTTTGAAATGACGGTTTTGGAAAAGGACACGGAAACCATGCAGCAAGTAGTCAGGCAAGGATTATGACGACAACATGTATGCTTTACACTAAGTTTCGGTTGGTCGAAATAGGGTTTATACCAGTGCGTATAGCCTTTTCGAGAATCGGGACGGACTTCCTAAGTCGAGTTGATATTAGAACATGCCGCGAAACCCATACGAATCGGCTATGAACACCTTTAACATATCCAAGGCAGAATATGTCGTGGTATAGTGGGACGTCGGTCACCAGTACCGGCCCGGGTAAAAATGGGGTTATGCATGAACCGTAAAACTAAAACGCGTATTGTACTAGTAAAACGATTTATATTCGAGTCTCACCTTGAGGATCCCGATGGTAAGTTACACATCAGTCTTCCCCAGCGGAGTCGCCAAATTGTGGACATGACATAGGTCCACCCCGACGCGGCCACACGCGGGTTTGGGTAAGCAAATGAATCTCGTGTGAGATGGTTCTCGGGTTGAAATTTAAATCGAATTGGAGTCGCCACCGAACATTGTGGGAGTTCGGACCCATTTGAACCCACTCTATATTTTGGGTGGACCGTGCACAAAGTACGGCCCACTTCGATCGTAGAGCGTGTGAGGTTCGTTTTAGTGCAATAAAACAAACAACGAAAAATAGAACTTGAAACAAAAGATTACAAATGCGCGGGCGGAATACAACCCAAAAATACAATACAACAAGCGCAAAAATCGAAATAATTGAAATCGTAATGATGATAAGGCGATGCATGACTTTGAAATTTTGGGCACGTGATTGCCTTTACACGTGACGACCGAAATCGTAAAAAGATTTGATGATGCTAACACGGTATTTGAAACCGCGTTCTATGCGTAAAGGGGCCACTCGATCGAGTCATAGACCAGACTCGACCGAGTGGTCCTGTTACGGACCCCCTAATCGCTTTTGGGGATGTCACTCAATCGAGTGGGTTAGGGCACTCGATCGAGTGCTCCTGTACGGACTGTTGTCCGCTTCGAAAAAAGCGTCTATTTAGAGATTTCTTTTGGTTTTAAATCGATAATTTCACTAAATCGTGTAGAAATATAATATGATTTATACTCGACTTAATTTTCGACGCTCGTAACATGTAAGTTATTATTGTGAGATCGATTATCGGGAATTTAAAAAAGACATAATAAATCGTTTTGAACTGAATCAGGACGAAATAATTCCCTCTGCGTTATAATGTCGTAATTAGTCCCTTTGGACCATATGATAATTATTTCGGCGTCAACGGGTTCGTGTTAGAACGGTTTATTGATTAATTCTCTTAGACATAATATTCGACTACGGAGTCGATATCGCATCTTAAGAATAAACGTCTTTTAATTTGTTTGATTAGAGCGAAAGTCGATTCCCTCCGCGTCACGACATCGTTATTAATCCTTTCGGATTATGTGATGTTCGATTTGCATCAACAAGTTTCGTTCTAACCTTAAAAAAAGGAATCGAATATGTTTAAGGAGGAATATTCGCGATCCCATCGTGCCCTTGAGTGTTTAAGGTGGGGCTCCTTGAAAGGGCTCCACCACTGTTACAACTCGTAAAGGGATTAGAAGGGTCTTATACGAAGTTCATCCTTAAATGCATTCGAATCGAGACAGTTTTGTAAATTGATGTATGCGCGATGTTTTAATGTTAATTCGATAGTAGTAATAATAACGATAAATAGTAATACTAGCGACATTAGAAACGAAAGAAGAAAATAAAATAAAAAGAACGACGAAAAACAAAGAAGAAGACGGAAAAGACGGAGAGAAGAGAAGGGAGGAAAGGAGAAGTCGGGATTGAGTTTTACACCCTCAACCTACATGCTTTTGTCTCGGAGATCAGCTCGTATAGTAGTGGCTTAGGCACAGGAGCGTCGATATGTATATAGGAGAGTTATGGTGTGTATAATTGGGAAGGGATTTGACGAGTTTTGCTCCCGGGTCTTTGACGAGTTTTTGATCTCGGGTTTGTGATGGGTGGAAAATTTGTAAGGCTGAAAAGTTGTGAATTGTGTTGAGGGGGGTGGGGTATTTATAAGAAAAGTACCTGGTTTTGGATAGACTTTAGGAAAGAAATTCTATCCTAAATTGAAGAGGTTTTGGTTGTCGGGTTCTCTTCTATGCAGCTGATATTTTGTGGTTTTTGACTTCGAGTTGGACTCTCGAAGTATGCATGGCTGTTTTTTTATGTCTCGGAAACGACTTTGATAGGGGTTTGACTCGGTCGCTAAAAGACGGTTTTATTTCCGGTGTCGGTATTGACCCAAATTAATTTTATTTGATTGGAAACGACCCACTGGGCCTGAATTTGATGTTTTTTTAGTGAGATTTTTACTCCGTTAAAAAGCCCAAGCCAAAACTAATGATTTTGAGCCCATATCCGAGCGCATAAAAGCACGTTCGGGTCCGATCATCATCGGGTGTTTGTCGGAAGCTGCTACAGACACTAGCAAGCAAAATGCGGGTGTCTACAGACTTTTGCCCAATGAGTCTTCATAGGGTGAAGTTTTGCCCTGCGAATTCTCTCCAATATGGCCGAAATACCATCGGGTGAAGTTTCGCCCTATGAACCTTTTTGTCCGAAATGGCAATCTGGGGAGGAAACACCGTTGAGCGAAGTTTTGCCCGATCATATCTCATTGGGTGTGTGGACATGACATAGGTCCACCCCGACGCGGCCACGCGCGGGTTTGGGGAGGCGAATGAATCTCCATATGAGATGGTCAAATTGAAATTTAAATCGAAGTAGGAGTCGCCACCGAATTTTGTGGTTATTCGGAACCATTCGAACCCACTCTATGTCGTAGTGGGCCATATACAAAATATGACCCATTTCCGATGTCAGAGCTTATCGGGTTCGTCCCTTAGCATTTGATACCGATACCGACATTATCGGATATCGAGTATTGAATTACTCTCGTTGCCAATGGATTCGCACATCCGGAAACCATGGTTCTGAGTAAGGGGTGAGGGTACGTGTTGGGATGTTCACTAAGAACACCCAACCCCGCCCGCACTTAGCGGCCTTTACTAAGATATCGTTCGTTTTTTTTGTACACGCGTTAGTTCGACGGTTGAATGATATGCAAAGATTATTTTCCCTAAACATGTGAGAGAAAAATAAATGGGTTGCTAAGTTGTTTAATGCATATTAAACTAATAACGTCAAAGTTATTTTAGCATGTGAAGTTCGTTTTAGTCTAATAAAACAAAGAAATATGAAAATAAGTCGCTACAAACAAGGAGCAAACGAGTTAGTAACGATGAATAAATTGAATAAAGATGTAAATAAATAATATGCATGATTTTGGAAAAGATTTATGTCACGTGATGGATTAGCACGCGTTGATCGAGGTCAAAAAAAAGGTATTTATCGAAACATGTCGCGAAAGTCGCTTTTTATGTAAGGTTCGAAAAGAATAAAAAAAAAAAGAAAAGCGAGGAAACGAAAAAATTGGACCCGGCGGACCAGGCTGTTGCGCGAGTCGCCTGACAGGCGCGCGACTCGCGTGGCAGCCTGTTCGGGTTTTTTTTTATTTTGTCGAAAATCGTCAATTTTTATAAATCGCGCATAAATATGGATTAATTTATGCATGCTTTATATTTTCGATATTCGTCGTATTCGATATTCGATTATGAAATCGATATCGAATGGTCGGAATGATTTTAGAAAAGGTTTTGAAAAAAGTTTGTTTTGAACGAAAAGTAAAAAAAAAGAATTTTGAACGAAAAATGTGTTAATTCTCTCCGCGTATAAAATCGTCGAATTTTGTTTAAAAAAATGTAACGATTTTATTAGCATCAACGAGAATTGATTAATTTTGTTCTTGTTAGATACGATATTCGATTAGAGAATCGATATCATATTTTAAGAACGTTATATAAAAAAAATAGTTTTTTTAATATCGATTATTAGAAATAAAAAATATGTGACGAATGACCTATATTAAAAATACGACCGACGACGACACGACCCATAAAAAAACGTGAGAAAGGAAGAGAAGAAAGAGAAGAATCGGGTTTGATTTACATCCTCAACCTACATGCTTTATTTCTCGGGATAAGGCTCGTCGGAAAGTGGCTTAGACTTGGGAGCGTCGAGATGATGCGGGATGAGTTAAGGTGTTATTTTGGACGTGTGGTTGGACGGGTTTCGGCCGGTTGGAGGGTCGGTTTCGTCGGGTTGGAGTCGTCGGGAATTGTTTGGTATAACGAGGTGGTACGTGAGAATAATTTGTGAGAAATTCCGTGTGTCACGATTTTTGTGTCGTGTTGTGTGTGTGTCAAAATTTCTGTCTGTTTTGTGTTGAATGGAGGGTCCTATTTATAGGTGAAGAGGTTTAGGAGAGGTGTCTTGCTTGGACAACAAGAAACACCGGTTTGGATAGGAAACGTAAGAGGTTGAAAGGAACGAGAACTCGCTTTCTTGGTGAAGAAGGCAAAGAACTCGGCTGTTTTGGCTGATTTCGGCCGAGTGTTTGACACTCGGTCGGTAATTGCTTTAGTTTTTCGGATAAAATTCCACTTGAGATCAAATTCTACCTTCAACAGAATTGTTTAATGTTTTCGAGGCTGATATTTTGTAGTATCTGAGCCTAGACCGAACTGATGAGATGTCACGGCTGGTCCGTGTTTCTCGAGAAAAATATCTTTGACCGGGTTTGACCCGGTCGCTAAAAGACGGTTTTGCCCCTGGTACTGGATTCGACCCAAATTAGTCTTATTTGACTCGAAACGACCCACTGGGCCTGGATTTGAGGTTGGTTTTGTAAGATTTGTACTCCGTAATAGGTCTAAACCAAATGTCCATGATTACGAGCCCATATCCGAGTCCATCAAAGCACGTTTACGTCCAATCATCATCGGGTGTTTGTCGGGAACTATTATAGACACCTGGCGGTCAAAATGTGGGTGTCTACAGAGCCCCCACTCTGACTGAGGCTTGAACAAGGCAAAAGTCAGAGTAGCTACCAGGTCAATCAAGGATTAAAACCTGGCAGACTTCCGATCGGGTCGTTTATAGTCCATTAGACCTGCGTGAAGGGCTCGCCAGCCATAAGATAGAAATCATACCTGGGTAGATGTCAACAATGTCGCGGGGACTTTTCCTAAAAAGTCTTGGGTGTGTCTGTTTACAGACACATCCCATCTTGGAATAGCGCGGAGACTTCTCCTAAAAAGTCTTGGGTGTGTCTGTTTACAGACACATCCCATCTTGGAATAGCGCGGGGACTTCTCCTAAAAGGTCTTGGGTGTGTCTGTTTACAGACACATCCCATCTTAGAATAGCGCGGGGACTTCTCCTAAAAAGTCTTGGGTGTGTCTGTTTACAGACACATCCCATCTTGGAATTGCGTGGGAGCTTGCCTTGGAAGCTCTGGGTGTATCTGCTTACAGATATATCCTGATTCCTTAATAGAAATGTTGCATGATCCTTCCACTGGGGAGTCTTTGAGAATTCTTCGGGGAGTCTTGGGGTACCTGTCTGTTGATACATAACAAATTGCATGTAACATTTAGGCGAAACACTGACTCATGCTGGGGAAGAAATGATTTTTGATTGAATTTTTGGAAAGAAAATGAATTTTTTTTTTGAAATTAGAATGCTTGGGATGACTTGATTCCTAATCCGATTCTGACACGGACTTCTAAAGTCTCTGGTTAGGCCTGTATGCCTAGATGAAGTGTGATAAAAATTCCTATTCCCGTGGTGACTAGGAAAGAGATTTTCTCAATTGGCTAAGTTTTGCGAATTTTAAAATGAGAATTTGAAGAGAGAGATATACCGACCGACTCGACTCTGGACGCGACAAGACGAGTTGACAGACACGACTGGACTCTCTAAGGGTTGGACCGTGACTCGGTAGGGGATGGGCCACCTAATATGACAAGACTCTTAAGTTGCGCTATTCCGTAGCCTAGGCGAGTGGCAACACGGTCGAATCCTCGAAATGGGACTATTTCCGTACGACAGGGCTTTGTGGTAGCAATGCCGTAGACTGGTGTTCTTTTGGATATTCTTTTGATTTAGGGGTACATTCTCAAAGTGGGTATTGCTTTGAGTCCTTGACCAATTCTCGTCTTCAACTGAGCCGAGTACTAGGACACACTATAGAAAGGAGGCTAGATCTTTATTTTTTGAATTTATCTGGATTTTGTGAGTGGATGGAGAACTTCTGCCTAGGAGAAGCCCCCAGGATGACAAAGCTAGCTACTGAGAACATGACAGTGTCGTGACCGGAATGATGATGCTTTTTTGAATTTGTGTGAATGTGAATGGTTGTGCCTTTATCGAAAGGCTGCCTACGTATTCACGTGTAGTGAAATCAAACCAAGCCGTAGTTCAGTGTTGAAAGATGTATCATGATGCCTAGCTTATTAGGGCTTTGTGTGTAACTAGCCATAGCAATGGTGTAGGCTAGGTGCATTCTCAATGATGTCTTGACCAAAGGGCTGGAATAGTTAAGATGTTGATTCTGTGACTGTGAGCATTTTCCGGGATAGCCCCCAGAGGTGGTGTGAACTATTTGGGCATGTTCTATGTCGACTGTAAGTTGAGTTCCCGTGTTTGGGGCTGTTAACTAGTTTTTTTGGAAATGTGGAGCTAGGTCGCAAGTGGCTTTGATGTTTCGAAATCTGGAGCTCGATTTTGTGGAGCTAAGGCTTCGAGGGTAAGGTATTGTAATGTGGTAGGAAAGGGGAAAGTCGAGTAAAAATGACTCGGACTTCGATCGGGCAGGTTGATAATGCGGGATCTGGTTTCCATGTCTGGCCCTAAAGGTTAGGGTGTATCCTATGGAGCTTGAATCCTCAAAATTCTGGGCTGTCTCTAGCCTAGGTCTCGAGAAGGTCTTGAGGGTTGTAATGTGGGAAGGCTAGATGTGGTGTTAGCTGACCAGCTTGACTGTCTCTCCCCTATTGGATGATATGAGTATTGATAATTTTTGAATTGACCGTTTCACGGTCATGGGTTTTTGAATTCTTTGGGTTGACCTCTTAGCCCCGGTCATGGGATTCTTCATTTGAGTTGACCGTGTCTGGTCGAGAGATGTTGATAATTCTTTTTTGATTATGGCCAGCTTTTTTGTTTTGGCCTTTTGCTTTTTTTCTCTTGGACTTTTGATTTTTTTTGTCCAGCTTTTTTTGTCGGTCAGACTAACACCTAAGGTAGGGACTGGCTAGTCTTATTGGATGGGTGTTTATTGTGGGAAGTGGGCTTGCCTCCCGTCTTGAACCCAAACTAGAAGACTACCCAGATTTGTCATAGGATTCGATATGCTCCTGCTACGGGTAGTTATGTGGCTTTCTATACCAGACATGGAATAGGTAAAAGGAAAACACAGGCTCGGTTTCCTGCAGTCATTATAGATGTGCCTATAATAGTCACGTGCGTGTGCTCACAGTGTATGATGGTGTTCATCATGTTCTCGGAAACACATAAGGAAAGTATGTATGAGAAATAGAAAAACTGATTTTATTGAATTTTGAAAAAAGAGGACAGAATACAACTGACTTTGACTCTGACTTTGATTTGGAAATGAGGATGTAGGGTATCCTAGACTCGAACTCAGACTTAGACTCGAATCAAATCCGGACTCGGACGCTCGGTTGGTTGTTGTTTTTTTGGTAAGGTCTTTGATTGGAGAGAAAGACGGGTGTCACGACTCGCCTAAACTCGGCTTTGCGCAAGTGCAAGAGAGGGAGTCAAACTAGACACGGCCCGGGGTGACGGGTCGACAAAGACTCTTGGACCGGGATACTCGAACGTTGATCTAGACGAGGTAACGACTGCGAATTGGACTCGAGCTGCATAAGGGTGAATCCCAAAATGGGGGCGACCGTGTTTGACCGTATCACGTGCTCGGACCAACCGTGGTGACCTAACCCTAGGTGACTCGAGTATTCGTAGCATAGGTACGACACGAAGAAGGCATCATAAGGACGCCGGTGCAGGATGAACGTAGGGTACCCCTTAAGGTGACCGTGGTTGACTGCTCGGGTGGAGGACAGCCCCCGAGTAAGACTAAAGACTTTGATGATGTGGCATCTAAGTGACTTAAAAGCGGGGTACAAGAGACAACACGTGCAAGACATAACTCTTAGAGCAACCGTGATTGATCGCCCCGCTAAAGGGTAGCCCCCGAGTGGGACTGAAGACCGACTCCTAGACGGGTGACTCGTGGATGGTGGACTCTCCCTGGGTTTTGGCAAAGTGGGCCTAGTTCCGTTCGAACAAAAATCCGTGTGTGAAATCCCCAGACTTTGGACTCGATTGTGTAAATGGGCTTCCCTTTGTAGGAGTTTGTCCTACGTAGGTGGACCGTGTCTTGACAAATAAGGCGGACTTGGGATGGGGTAGAAACCTGTGATGTAAGATCGACGGAGTTTCGACGCTATAGATTCTAACAACTTATGACAAGACCCGACACTGCTAAATACGGGAAGTCCTAAGAAGAAGAAAGTTTTGAAAAGGGAATTTGGATTTGAAAACCGAGCAAGGTCAGATTGGAAGGCCCGATTTTTTTGAAAAATAGAAAAAAAAGGTTACCGGGCCGAGATTTTGAATTTTTTTGGAAAGTTTGGACAGCATACCGGCTAAAAATAAGCTATTTTGAGTCAAAATCATAAGTCCTAAATTTGGTAGCTTTCCGGGTTTTGAAAAATAGATGGGTTTGAAAAGATGCGGGTTTTTGAAAATGACGGTTTTTGAAAGACGACTTGTAAATCAGGTAGCACGTAGTCATAGAAACAGTATAACGACGCCATGTATGCTCTAAGTCTAAGTCTCGGTCGGTCGAAAGAGGGTCTATACCAACGACGATAGCTTTCTCGCAAATCAGGACGGTCTTCCTAAGCCGAGTTGGTCTTAGAACCTGCCGTAAAACCCATGCGAGTTCCGCCATCGAAGTCTTTAGTGCACCCATTTAGGAATGCACCGTGGTATAGTGGGACGTCGGTCACAAGTAACCGGCGCGGGAAAAATTTGGGTTATGCATGAACCATTGAACTAAAACGTGTATATTACTAATCGAACGATTTCTTTTCGAGTCTCACCCTGAGGATGCCGATGGTAAGTGACTCATCAGTTGATCCCCAGCGGAGTCTCCAAATTGTGGACATGACATAGGTCCACCCCGACGCGGCCACGCGCGGGTTTGGGGAGGCGAATGAATCTCCATATGAGATGGTCAAATTGAAATTTAAATCGAAGTAGGAGTCGCCACCGAATTTTGTGGTTATTCGGAACCATTCGAACCCACTCTATGTCGTAGTGGGCCATATACAAAATATGACCCATTTCCGATGTCAGAGCTTATCGGGTTTGTCCCTTAGCATTTGATACCGATACCGACATTATTGGATATCGAGTATTGAATGACTCTCGTTGCCAATGGATTCGGACATCCAGAAACCATGGTTCTAAGTAAGGGGTGAGGGTACGTGTTGGGAAGTTCACTAAGAACACCCAACCCCGCCCGCACTTAGCGGCCTTTACTAAGATATCGTTCGTTTTTTATGTACACGCGTTAGTTCGACGGTTGAATGATATGCAAAGATTATTTTCCCTAGACATGTGAGAGAAATATAAATGGGTTGCTAAGTTGTTTAATGCATATTAAACTAATAACATCAAAGTTATTTTAGCATGTGAAGTTCGTTTTAGTCTAATAAAACAAAGAAATATGAAAATAAGTCGCTACAAATAAGGAGCAAACGAGTTAGTAACGATGAATAAATTGAATAAAGATGTAAATAAATAATATGCATGATTTTGGAAAAGATTTATGTCACGTGATGGATTAGCACGCATTGACCGAGGTAAAAAAAAAGGTATTTATCAAAACATGTCGCGAAAGTCGCTTTTTATGTAAGGTTCGAAAAGAATAAAAAAAAAGCGAGGAAACGAAAAAATTGGACCCGGCGGACCAGGTTGTTGCGCGAGTCGCCTGACAGGCGCGCGACTCGCGTGGCAGCCTGTTCGGGTTTTTTATTTATTTTGTCAAAAATCGTCAATTTTTATAAATCGCGCATGAATATGGATTAATTTATGCCTGCTTTATATTTTCGATATTCGTCGTATTCGATATTCGATTATGAAATCGATATCGAATGGTCGGAATGATTTTAGAAAAGGTTTTGAAAAAAGTTTGTTTTGAACGAAAAGTAAAAAAAAAAAGAATTTTGAACGAAAAAGGTGTTAATTCTCTCCGCGTATAAAATCGTCGAATTTTGTTTAAAAAAATGTAACGATTTTATTAGCATCAACGAGAATTGATTAATTTTGTTCTTGTTAGATACGATATTCGATTAGAGAATCGATATCATATTTTAAGAACGTTATATAAAAAAATAGTTTTTTTAATATCGATTATTAGAAATAAAAAATATGTGACGAACGACCCATATTAAAAATACGACCGACGACGACACGACCCATAAAAAAACGTGAGAAAGAAAGAGAAGAAAGAGAAGAATCGGGTTTGATTTACACCCTCAACCTACATGCTTTGTTTTCTCGGGATAAGGCTCGTCGAAAAGTGGCTTTAGACTTGGGAGCGTCGAGATGATGCGGGATGAGTTAAGGTGTTATTTTGGACGTGTGGTTGGACGGGTTTCGGCCGGTTGGAGGGTCGGTTTCGTCGGGTTGGAGTCGTCGGGAATTGCTTGGTATAACGAGGTGGTACGTGAGAATAATTTGTGAGAAATTCCGTGTGTCACGATTTTTGTGTCGTGTTGTGTGTGTGTCAAAATTTCTGTCTGTTTTGTGTTGAATGGAGGGTCCTATTTATAGGTGAAGAGGTTTAGGAGAGGTGTCTTGCTTGGACAACAAGAAACACCGGTTTGGATAGAAAACTTAAGAGGTTGAAAAGAACGAGAACTCGCTTTCTTGGTGAAGAAGGCAAAGAACTCGGCTGTTTTGGCTGATTTCGGCCGAGTGTTTGACACTCGGTCGGTAATTGCTTTAGTTTTTCGGATAGAATTCCACTTGAGATCAAATTCTACCTTCAACAGAATTGTTTAATGTTTTCGAGGCTGATATTTTGTAGTATCTGAGCCTAGACCGAACTGATGAGATGTCACGGCTGGTCCGTGTTTCTCGAGAAAAATATCTTTGACCGGGTTTGACCCGGTCGCTAAAAGACGGTTTTGCCCCTGGTGCCGGATTCGACCCAAATTAGTCTTATTTGACTCGAAACGACCCACTGGGCCTGGATTTGAGGTTGGTTTTGTAAGATTTGTACTCCGTAATAGGTCTAAACCAAATGTCCATGATTACGAGCCCATATCTGAGTCCATCAAAGCACGTTTACGTCCAATCATCATCGGGTGTTTGGCGGGAACTATTATAGACACCTGGCGGTCAAAATGTGGGTGTCTACAGGGTAAAACTTCACCCTGTGATTTCAGAGGGCCATAACTCTCTCGTTTGATCTTCGATTGGGGCTTGTGATATGTCTTTAGAAAGCTAAGAAGATAAGCTTTCACCTCCAATTAAAATCGCTTTGATCCGAGGTTTAGAACTCTAGATATATCCATTTGAAGTTTGACCTCTCCGGTGAAGATGCCCAACGGACTATAGTTTTTCCCTTTTGCTCAAGATTTCACCTCTTGGGTTTGAACTTTGGACTTTAATCATGCTTTAGGACGATATTTTGCTCCCTTGTGCCCATGTAATCTTGAACAGGATCTCGGAAAATGATTCCTATCAAAATAATAGGAAAACTACCCAAAAACACGTTAAATGCACAAGAGAGGTCGCTAGAGTGAGAAATGCTAAAAAAACATGCGATAATCACACACAAATCTCAAAAAAGCGATAGGAAAACGAACTTAGATTGGTGGAAAAACGGTCCAAATTTGACACACATTAGATAATCTACAAAATAAGTTAACATAAGGTATTAAAACCATATATGTTAATAAAAGGAGAGAATGAGACGAGGAATAAGAGTAATATAATTACCCTCGAGATTGGAATGAATAAGGAACGAATTAGGATCGGATTGAAGAACAAAAAAGAGGAAGCACGGAAGCGGGACACAGTTGAACTTGCAATAGAACACGGACCATCAGTCACGGCAACAGATACAACATAACAGACAGCAGTAACGACAGCAACAACATCAACAATGGCACGCAGTAGCAGGCCACAACAATAGCATCAGTACGCAGCAACATCAGAAGGGAGAAGAAAAAAGAATAGAAGACCAAAAGAAGGGACGAGGAGGAAAGACGAAAACATACACATCAGCAACAACAGATAGCAGTAGCATCCGCAATTGAACACGGATAGCAGCAGCAGACGTGACAGCAGCAGCGAACCATCAAACTGTATCAGTCAATGGATGACTAAAGCAGCGGCAGTAAAAACAGCAACAAAACCGCACCGCACTAATCATGAGCAGTAGCAGCGCGGAAATAGGAGCAACAAATCGTGACAACATTAGCAAGAAGGAGAAGAAGAAAAGAAGGAAAGAAGAATAAATCAACGGAAAGGAGAGGTGACGATGATGGTTGATTACAAAAACACCCATTCACGTGGAAGAGTATTCGATGATAAAGCAACCTCCTTGCTTGCTTGGTTTTACAAAGGGAAGATAATTGTGATTTGGTCATGTGATGACTAAGGAGATAGGTTGTTAGCTTGGTGTGCAAAAAGAAGGTGTTTGTTCTATGGTAGGCTCGTGAAACCACCAAAGAAAGATACGAGCATGAGTTGGAGTCAGAGTTGGTGTGGGATCGAATTATCTAAAAAGTAATCGAAGACAGTAAGGAGAGTTGAACATAATATATAAAAATGGCTGGAATATAGGAGGTAGTTGCTTTGAAAAAGACTTCAAATAACACATGTGCTAAATGAGTAAAACAATTAAAATAAGGTAATTAGATTACGTAAAACTAATCAGCTCATGTGTGACGGGATATTGGACTCGATTTGGGTCAAAAATAATTACGGGTTGATCAGAAACCGTTTGAAAATTATTTAATAGGTTTTCAAAGAAATTAAGTTAAAAGTCACCTTTTATAAAACAAACACACTTAACCGTGAAAATGAGCTAAAATGTTATTTTGTCGTAAAATTAAATATTTGGGTCGGGTTCAATGTTAATAAAATATTTAGTTGACTCGAGAAATCAAAATGGGTCAATCTCAAATATAAATAATTGTTTGTAGAGAAATAAAGTTTCTCGATGGAAAAATAGTTTTCAATGAAAATGAATTAAATTGGTTTCTCTAAAGCAAAATAATGATTATTCAACGAAAGTCTAATAAAATGATTTCTCGAGAAGACAATAAATGTTTCAACGAGTTTCGAGTTGAAAAATGGAAAATCGAGCTAAAATAAAGATTTTAGGAATTAAGACGAAGTCAAAAAAAATCCAATAAAAATTAAAAATTAAGAATTACGAGTTAAGTCGCAAACAAAATAAAAATAAGAATAAAAATTAATTTATAAAAATTAGGGGTGTTATAAGATTGATCTATAATTGAAATTTAAATGATAATGGAGTCGCCATCGAACTTCGTGGGAGTTCGGACCCGTTCAAACTCACTCGATACTTAGGCGTATCGCGCACGATGCGCGACTTGCCTTATAGTACTAGCTATTGTGGGGTTTGTCCCTTTGCATAACGATATCAATGTCAAATTATCGAGTATCATATATCGAATGACTCTCGTTGCCAATGGTTTCGGGCATCCGGAAACTGAAGGTCGTGTTGGGAAGCCCAAAAAGGACACCCAACCCCGCTCGCACATAGCGGCCTCTACTAAGATATCGATTGGTATTCGTGTACGCGCGTTAGTAAGATGATGAAAATGTATGACAACATTGTTTTAGGCTAGATATGCGAATTACGTGTTTACTACGACGTTTAATGCATCTTTAGAATTTGTCGGAGTTGAATTTAGCATGCGATGTTCGTTTAGAAAGCGGTAAATGCCAAATAATGAATTAATTAACTTGAAAATAGATTTTACACGGGCGGAATACAACCCGGAATTCACAATACGACAAGCAATAATAATATCGAATTAGAAACGGTAAACGTAAACTATAAACGAACTCGTAAATAGAAACGTAAACCAAAACCGTAAATCGAATGGTTGGACAGACTCCGACCATTTACGCATTATGTTGCGTGGTGATCAGAGGACAGAGGCTCGAGCGCATAAGCTCGTACGACCTGGAATTCAGGCGCAGGGAGACCGGCGTCCCTGTTTTTAGACGCGTACGTTGGGGCGCCTGGATCGACGGTGTTCGGGGCCAAAGCGTGATGCTAGCTTGATCCCGAGGCCTCAAAATCTCGTCCTGACTTATCCTAGTGAAATTTGGTTGCCTTGATTCATCGAATATTGAATCCGACTAGAGAGTCGTCGACATAAGATTTATATTGTGAGGCATTCACTCAAAGTCGTAAAAGGGAAGACGGCTATAGAATGAATTGATATAAGATGTGGGTTTTGAAAAGAAACACGCGATAGATTTGTGCATGTCGACTAATGTCGCAGGTATAACTCTCTAGGCAAAACTTGTATCTTTGTTTGACTATTTTTAAAGTCTACGATACCTCGTTTTGGCCTTGATTGGGTACTTGTTGTTAATCGTCCCGATTTATGATTTGAATCGAATATATCGACTTAACACGAATATCGGAGCCTTCCATATCGCGGCATTGTTGTTGGGTTTCATGGACCGTACGACGCTCGGATTGACATCATTAAGTTTCGTATTAGCTCAATTTTTGGTGACTCTTTGTGCATGTCATTCGATTATAGAATCGACATCAAACATTCCGAAGTGACGATTATTAATGACATCGAAAACATACGACAAAGGATTCCGTGATCGCGTCATAACCCGAAGGTCAGGTGCCTGCCTTGAGGCGCCCTAACCTTCCGGCGCCTGGGGTGGCGCGACTCAAGTGTGAGGCGCCACCAGCCTAGCACTCGGTCTGGTGGTTATGCGGACTTTGGGAAGAAACTTTAGTCGGATGCGCTCGTTTGAAGAGAAAATAGATTCGGATTAAACCATTTGCATTATTCGACATCGACATTGACCATGGGCCCATGATGTGCGAATTTGGCGTCATATGACGTTTATTCCGAATTGATAACGACTTGTCCTTGTAGGGATTATATTAGGTTCTACGTATCTCGACATCGTAATTTGATCATTAGGATCTACGATGTCGATACCGTCATTTGACGCCCACTAGAGTCCTGTAAAAATAGTTTTGATTATATACACGCGGTAGTGATAGAACAAAAGCGTAAAAGCGTTTTAAGGGGTTGAGTCTCCTTAAACAACCAAATACGCGGGGTGACGAGATAAGTGACCGGCGACACGAGTACGATACTCTTGTGTTTGGCTTTCCTTATTCCGTCACCCTTAGTACTCGATACGTAAAAAAAATGAGTATTTTATCATCGGAAACTTAGTAGTTAGATGTTAGGAACGAAAAGTAAATGTTAGTATACAATAATAAAATGTTAGTATAGTTAGAGTACGATAAATAAACGAGCTTAAAGATTAGAAATAGGATTTGAACACCATCAACCTACATGTCAAAATACGGAGTATCGTCGTAGACACGGGAAACGATTCGAGGTATATAGGGAAAGTTAATGTGTGTTTATGTGTGTATGTGGGAATGGTTGATGCTCTTGCACTTCTGATTTAGAAATCGAAAAATGAGTTTTTCGACCCTTGAAATGATGCACATAAGGGTACAATGAGAACCTCTCTCCTTTTGAAGAAAAGTAGTTGTTGAATGATGTAATTAATTTCCCTCCAAAATTAATTAACAACTAATCATCAAGCTTTTGGTCATAATTTAACGATGTCATGACAGAAAATTAGGCAAGGACAAATCGGGAACTAAACTATAAAACTCAAGGTTACCAGGATACCATGTGTAATGTGACATAGTTCGAGGGTACCATATGCCTTTCCCATTTTTTTTATATAAGTAGTTCTCATTTTTCAAACGTACTTCTCTCTTAAATATCTCTTAAAATTATTGAGTAAACAATAACAAACTAGGAGGAAAGCTCGTGCGATGCACGGGCCGCTTGCTAGTGATGTTGAAAAGGATACTTGATTTTTTTTTTTATGATATTTTCCTGAATCGAGTTTTGATGAAACAGACCAATCTTATCGCTAAAAAAACATCAAATATATATACGAAGTATCGTAAATTTTTGATGTTGGATAATTTTTATTTAAGTTTATAATCTTATGAGATTTTTTAAGACTCAAAAGATTGTTGGTTGATAACTAAGAACGAATGATTGATCTTAATTTATAATATAAAATTTCATCAACCTATTGAGTATAATTAGTCGATGTGTGATAATTTTGAAGTGTTGGTTGATAACTAAAAACAAATGATTACTCTTATTAATATAGAATTTCATCACTTTATCACACTACAAGAAATAACGTTCATTCCTACGGACCAGATTCGTAGGAAACATGCCCATTTCCGTCGGAATAAGCATGTTCCTACGGAAAATTCGTAGGAACCATTCCGTCGGTATACTTCGTCGGAAATAAAAAACTTCCTACGCCATTTTTCGTAGGAAATAACTTTCCTACGGAATGTTCCGTCGGAATGGCTGGTGACAAGTATTTGTTGACCAAAAAATCATTCCTACGGAAAATCGTCGGAAGGGTTCAAACTTCCTACGGAAATTCCGTAGGACAATATCTTTCCGTAGGAGACAATGATTGGGAAAAAAAATATTATTAAATATTTCGAGCTACAGATATCCGTAGGAAACTTTAGGACTTTCGTAGCATAAAACAAATGTCGTCCCTAATATACCAAAATCATATAAACATCACCGACATACATTAACTCTCCACCGCAAAGCGGGAGGCCAGAATTCTACAAAACAAATGTGTGATACGAAAACGCAATTCAAATTTGTAAATAATCTCAAATATCACATTACAATAAAACAAAAAATTATCCCATTCCAAAACTTCTAGCTATCGAAAACCTTCATTAGACTGTCTAATTGTTCTTGCATCTTCAGGATTGTTTCATTCATTCTTTTATTCTCCTCTAACATCTTAGCATTCTCCTCTCGCACCTTAGCATTATCCTCTAGCACCTTAGCATTATTTACTTGAACCCTACTTAGCAACCCAACACCAACATAAGAATTGGAGGTGATATCTATAGGCGAAGATGTATATGATGGCGCCTTCTTGAAATAATAATCAACAGCACTGCCTATGCCATACAATCGTCCCTTTTGAAATCCACCCACAACTTGAATGAAAAGTTCATCCTCATCAAATTCACCCCCTTCCACAATCGCTTGTGCTTTTCGAGACTCAAATATTTTCTGAAAAAAACATGATATAAAGAATTGTAAATAAACTTCAAAACTAAACAATCACATGTTATGCTTATATTTCCTTCTCACCTTTATTTCTTCTGCCTTCTTATCCGTAATCTTCCCATTGTGGGAATGAGCACGAATGAATAAATCGAAAGCCGTAGGTATTTTCCCTTCTTCATCATCTCTAATCTAGAAAATTAAATTTCAAACATTATTGAAATTTTTGAACATGAATATTTTTTATATTTTTGAACATAAAAAAAAAAAAAAAAAAAAGGCTATAGAATATTGATTTACCATTCGCTCGGCCAACTCAACGCTAGAAATAGAACCCATGTTATGAGTTCCTGGAATTTTACCATCGACAGCATATTTTGCTCGGTTGGCTTTTGCGCTATTAGACATCTTTTTAAACGCAGAACTATTTCTATATGCTTTTAGTTGGTTAAAAGAGGTCGCCGGCATCCAATCAGGCTTATCACCATTAGTGTCGATGTGGTAAAGTATGTCCCTAAGGCGCTCTTTGACTTTTTGATAAGTGTGGTTTGTAGCGCCTATTTCGTAGTGTTTTGGTCCCATTTTCCTTGTGGAATCGCTCCTTGGGAGCGATTTATGGGCTACTTATGCTTCCTTTAGTTCGTTTCAGGTTTCCGAGACCGATTTGGAAGAGTTGGAGCGATTCCGACTCGATACATACACATTTTGGAGCCAACGAGATAAAGGAACGATGACTCGATGCTTCGGAATCGACCCCGGGGCCTTGGGACTCAATCCCGAGTCCCGAGACCCGATCCCGAGTCCCGAGAATCGATGAGAAGTTCACACGAAGCAAGGAGGAGCCAAAAGGGTCATATTGGAGGCCTACAAGACCCATCCCCGACGGGTATGCACCTCAACCCGTCGGGGATGAAGTGCGTATTAGAGGATGCTACTGCTGGTCCGTCCCGGTCGGGACCAACCCGTCCCGGTCGGGATGGTGGGTCCGTCCCGGTCGGGATGGTCCGTCCCGGTCGGGACCAAGCAGCTGTAGCCCGTGTTTGCTTCTTCTCTTCTCCCTTCCATTTGTAACCCTATAAATACCCCCCCTCTTGTATTAAGACAAAAATCTATGCTTATGTTCTTCACCTCTCCTTAAACCCTAGACTACTTTAGGTTAGATTAGATTAGATTAGTGTAGATTAGTCGGTAATTAGTGGTTAATCTTAGTTTAGTACTTGTATTAAGGGAATTCTTCAAGATCTTCACCAAGCTTGACAACCTTGGATGTTTGTTTTGGGTTTTCTTCATTAATGCAAGTTTCAATCTTTCTCCTTCACTAGTATGGTATAATCTTCTTCCTTTTTACTCTTTATCTTGTTTAATTCATCCAAGTTTGCATCTTTGATTGTTGTTCATTGTTTTCACTAGTTTGTTCATGAAGGTTTTGTTTCTTGTTTTGATTCCTCTTGTTTATGTTAAAATTAGTTTGAATATGTTAGAGTAGTGTTCTTGCTAGGGTTAGTAGGGTGATTAGGGTGTTAATTGGGTGATTAAGGGTTTGTTGGAGATGTGGGTGGAAGATTTTGGGTTTCCTCTTGGTTGATGCATATGACATGTTTGATGAATTGCTTGAATGACTAAGTAAGTTAGATTGCTTGTTTTTCTTGCCTTTCCCTTGTGGGTGTTAGTTGTTATGGGTTCGGTTCCCTCATTAAGTTGCGAGAGCCCGGTGAGGACGACCCCTAGGTCGGTCTAAGTTGCGACCGCCCGGATTTGATCTAGGCCATAGCGAGCTAGAACCCCGTTTGTCATGTGTGTCACCAAAATGGGTTCCATGAGGAACCTCTAGGTCGGTTTAAGTTGCGACCGCCCGGACCGACCTAGATTACCCTACTACCTCCTTCATTCTAGCTCTCCCTTGACCATTTCGTTACCCCTTTGACCCCGACCTAATCCTAGCCCGTTTTCCTTGCTGTTCTTCCTAGTCATAGTCTAGCCTTCTCTCCCTCTATCATTCTATAGTTTAGCCCGTTGACTTAGTCTCGTATTTAGGTCGACCTAGTCTAGACGTCTCTTACCGTCCCCGTGGATTCGACCCGACTTACCCTATCTACCCTAGTTAGGTTAGCCGGTTTTATTTGGCGGTTGGGATTCCACGACAAATCCCTACCATCAAATTGGCGCCGTTGCCGGGGACGGTGCTAGTTTAGACTTTGTTTTCCTAGTTACTTGACTTTGTCTTTGTGTTGTGTTTTTCTTTTTCTTTTTGGTTACCTTGCTTCTTGTGTGTGTGGTTTATTTCTCTCTTGTCTAGTGCCCAAAAAGCACTAGACTTCTCACGTTTGTTCCTAGTCTACAGTTTATGCTTAGAGGTGGTGACTATCTTCTTCTTGCGATTAAGAGCCGCTTTAACGGACGGTTGCTAGGATGAGTGGTTTCCAACCGGGTATGGACTACGATTTTCGAGCAAGCATGGGGTTTGATCTAAACTCCACACACTCGGGAGCCGATATGAGCTACTCCTCTTCTTCCATGAACCAAGGGTATGACATGACGTCCCCCTACCATAATCAAGCTTCTTGGGGTAATCAAAGTGGGTATGAACCTCAAGGTTATGAAAATGGCTACCAACAAGTGAACGATTACCAATCCTACGATCATGGTGACTATTACTCGAGTTATCAATGTGAACCCACCATGTTCAATCAAGATTCACCTTATGGAAGCCAATACCCCCAAAACCCACCATATTACCCTCCACCCCAACCACAATATGAACCCCATGACCCACAATACTACCAACCACCCCAACCTTGCTACCAACAATATGATGCCCCACCCCTTGGGCATCATCAAGATACCATGTTTAATCAAGATTATCAAGATTATCATGGAGATTATCAAGACCCCAATGATCACCGATTGCCCGACATGGAGGAGTTTCAATCGCTTCTTCAAATGCAAAGGAGCCTTCAAGAGTCGGCCATTCAATTGCGAAAACAACAAGATGAATTATTGGCCCAAATTCGAAGGGGAAACGAGGCGAGGAATGCTCATTTAAATGCATTAGCGGTTCAAACCGTAATGTCTTTATCCCGGGCATCACATTTAGATGGAGGGTGCCCACTTGAGAGAGATGAGCAACCTAATCACGAAGCCGCCGATGTAGTTCCCTTTGATAGAGAGATTTGCTTTGAAGAACCTCAATCGTCTACCCAAAAAGAGACGGATGAGGATATGACCCTTAGTGAAGGCAACATTGGTGAGGAATTGGAGGAGGATAGTGAGTTGGATGGTTTGGTGGAGTTTGTGGAGTTGTTGGGTGAGATTGTTAGCCTCGAGTTGCCCTTGTGCGATAATTTGGACAAGCATCAAGAGCCCCTTGCTAGTACACCGAAAGATGACTTGGAAGAGATTGAAACCGCCGGTAGAAGTTCGATCCTCTTCTCCAAGATGATGTGGGGCCTAATGATGAAGATGGGGAACCACGACTTGAGGAAAGTGTGGGGGTGTGCATTGAGGAGATGAGGCCAAAACCACTTTTTGTGCCTTGTTTCTTGGAGATGAAGCTTGCTTGTGAATGGAGGCGATGCCTAGGGAGGAAGAGGCCGGTGAAGCTCATAGGATGGATAGACCCCGGAGATGACATGAATGATGACGATGGGTCTTTTGATTCCTACTTCTTGCCTCTACCTTGGAGGCCGTGGAGGTTGGCAAAGCTCGAGCGCTTCTTGGGCCTCCACTATGATGTCGGTAGCGCGTTCGACTTGCTCCTCCATGCCCTTGAGGGCTACGGTTGAAGAAGAGTCCACCATCCTCGGTTTGACGGAGTTCCTAAAGAACCGTCATGTTGTATATTCCCCTCCTCTCTTCTTTAGAGTACTTGTGCTTATATTTGTGTGATTTTTCTCTTGACTTTTGCTAGTTTTGTGATATCCTTGTAATTGATTTGGTATTTTGATGAGCGATGTGAGGGAGTGAATTTGATGTGTACTTTGAGTTTATTGTGATAGGTGAAGTGAAGGTGACTCCTAGTAAGGAGTGGTTAATGATAGAGCTTGGATTGTGAGTAAGGAAGTCGGTTTTTGGGTTTTTGGGAGTCATGAAGACCCTTCCCGACCGGGAAGGGTGTGTCGTCCCGACCGGGATGGGGCCGTCCCGATCGGGATGAGGGTGCCAAAAATCGAGTCCACTGGAGTGTCATCCCGATCGGGAAGGAGGCTTCCCGACCGGGACGGGTATGTCATCCCGACCGGGACCACCCATCCCGACCGGGATGATCCCCAACTCATTTTTGGTGCTTCTTCTTCGACATTTAAGCCCACCCAACCATTGTATACCCCCACCCGACCTCCCTACCCTCCTTTCTCATATCATACCACCCATGTACCTCATTTACATACCGTAACCTCATTTCCTCCTCACTTTAGACCGATATTCACATCAAATCCAACCCCCTCACACCATTACTACCTTAGCCATGTGGTTTTTATAAGCTTGAAGAAGGATGACAATGATGAAGACAAGCAAGCACCTATATTGATCATTGAGACGATGGAGCGAGTGAGTTGCTAACCGGTCGGTAAGGCAACTATCCTCTCTTTTCCGTTTTTATTGCTTGTTTTCCCCTTGTTTATCCCCTTCCCCTTTGTCATGGTGGCCTTCGAGGCCTTAGTCTTGGTTGCTCCCGACTCTCGATGATGTGACTACATCGAGTGTCATTTTCAAAATCCAAATTTTACAAGTTTTTCACCCCTTTTTGTCGGATTTAGTCGGATTTAGGCGGAATCCGGGCTAGGTGACTTGATTACACCTAGTCCTCCCCTCCCATTTCCTTTTATTTCCTTCTTTTTATTTTCTTCCCCCTTCCATATCTTTTTCTTGTCTCGGCCCATGGTGACTTGACTACACCCCGGCCGGACACCTTCTACCATTTTCTTCACCCTTATTTTTGATTTTTAGCTTTATTTTCGTAGTTTCTTTTCTTTTGTGCTCCATGCACTACGGTCGAGCATGAGGACATGGCTCGACTTAAGTGTGGGGGAGCGATATTCTAGCATAGTTAGTTTTATTTTCGTAGTTTTTCCAAAAAAATCTTTAAAAAACCCTAAAAATTTGAAAAATTTTCACAAAAATCAAAAAGATTTTCCTTTTGTGTGTTTTCCTTTTGTGTCATTGTGTCGTATATTTGTTTTGTTGTGTGTTTTGCCCCCCTCTTTTCTTTATAGGTTGCCTAATCGCCATTAGCTTTGGAGAGCTTTCAAGACTTCCGGTATCATCTTTATCCCTTTTTCTTCTTTACCTCTTGCGGAGTTTGGAGGAGTTTGGTGATGAAGTGTGCTCGGGAGGGGCTTTGTAAATATTGTGGTGGATTTGGAGACTTGTTTGATGATAAGGGTGGTGTTTGTGTTATGTATGTGTTTGTTTTGTGTTGTTCTTGTTTTGTTTCTTTTGCTTCTTGTTTTCTTTTGTTTTCGTTGAGTCTTTGTTTTGTGTTTTGTTGTGTGTCTTGTGTGTAAATGTTTTTCGAAAACCCGGTTTAGAGGCTAGTGTGTGAGTGTTTACTTTCTCTTCTTAGTAGTATAAATCGAGTCTTGGACTTTAATCTAGTAGAATGACCCTAAATCAATGAATTCGTTGGTCCTTTACCTTGAGTCCACCTAGCTTACTAGGGATTTACTACGGGATTTGCATTTTGACCATTATGACCACCCATGGTGTGAAAAGGCCTTGGTTACCGAGTCTCGTCCCTTAGGTGACCGTGTTTGGGATTGTTTAATTAGTCCAAGTTCTCCACTTTTTGTGGGTTTGAAGGGAAGGACGCTCCCCGACTCTCCCATTACCCTACCTCCTACACATATTCATACAATAACTTGCAAATTGTTGATTCCTCTCTTTCTTGTCATACAAAGAAATGCCAAAAAGCCAAATCTTGCCAAGAAAGGGCAAAGAAAAGAAAAAGAAAAGAAAATGAAAGAAAGAAAAGAATGAAGAAAAAGAAAAGGCACAAAAGCAAAAAAAAAAAAAAAAAAAAATAGAAAAGAAGAAAAAGAATGGCATGGCAAATACAAAGCAAAATTGCAAAAGAAAAGAGAAAATGCCAAAAGAAAACTCGATTCATAAAAATAACACCTACCTCTCAAAATAAGCCTTTTTCCGACTTTTGCCGTGAAGAGCCTACCAAAGGACCGAGTCCCGAGGAAGGATGATAGCGGCATTAGTCGGTCTTCCCTCATTTTGCATATTTCCACTTTTTACTTGGACTAGTTAGGCGGTTTTGGACATGGGACGACCCTCTTGGCTCACGCTAAAGGGGGCGGGGTCTCACTTACCTACAGTGTCGACTAACACCGTGGATCATCACTTTCCATCCCGCCGATCGTCCCGTAGTACGTTCTTAGAAGGTTAGGAGGAACCGAGGTAAGTTACCAACGTTTTTGTTGCTTTGTCGTCATACTATTAGGGTTTAGTCCATCTTGGTTTTTATTGCTAGCTTGGGAACGTTGTCACTTACCTTGAGTCCTAAACCGGTGCTTCTTTCACCGCTTGTTTGAGGGAAGCGGTATTTCTTTTCTTTTGGGTGCAACCTTTTGTGTGTTTGTTTGTGTGTTTGTTTGTTTATGTGTTTTGTGTCCGGTTGCATCCACAGTTTTGTCGCAAGACCCGACTTGCCTCGCGGAGTGCACTTTTCCTCTAAGTGCACTCGCGTGAGTTGAAAGGGCGTAGGGTGCGCTAATACCCATCCGGCTAGTATAGTAGTTAGTTTGTGCTTACTCGAGGGCGAGTAAGGGTTAAGTGTGGGGGAGTTGATAAGTGTGGTTTGTAGCGCCTATTTCGTAGTGTTTTGGTCCCATTTTCCTTGTGGAATCGCTCCTTGGGAGCGATTTATGGGCTACTTATGCTTCCTTTAGTTCGTTTCAGGTTTCCGAGACCGATTTGGAAGAGTTGGAGCGATTCCGACTCGATACATACACATTTTGGAGCCAACGAGATAAAGGAACGATGACTCGATGCTTCGGAATCGACCCCGGGGCCTTGGGACTCAATCCCGAGTCCCGAGACCCGATCCCGAGTCCCGAGAATCGATGAGAAGTTCACACGAAGCAAGGAGGAGCCAAAAGGGTCATATTGGAGGCCTACAAGACCCATCCCCGACGGGTATGCACCTCAACCCGTCGGGGATGAAGTGCGTATTAGAGGATGCTACTGCTGGTCCGTCCCGGTCGGGACCAACCCGTCCCGGTCGGGATGGTGGGTCCGTCCCGGTCGGGATGGTCCGTCCCGGTCGGGACCAAGCAGCTGTAGCCCGTGTTTGCTTCTTCTCTTCTCCCTTCCATTTGTAACCCTATAAATACCCCCCCTCTTGTATTAAGACAAAAATCTATGCTTATGTTCTTCACCTCTCCTTAAACCCTAGACTACTTTAGGTTAGATTAGATTAGATTAGTGTAGATTAGTCGGTAATTAGTGGTTAATCTTAGTTTAGTACTTGTATTAAGGGAATTCTTCAAGATCTTCACCAAGCTTGACAACCTTGGATGTTTGTTTTGGGTTTTCTTCATTAATGCAAGTTTCAATCTTTCTCCTTCACTAGTATGGTATAATCTTCTTCCTTTTTACTCTTTATCTTGTTTAATTCATCCAAGTTTGCATCTTTGATTGTTGTTCATTGTTTTCACTAGTTTGTTCATGAAGGTTTTGTTTCTTGTTTTGATTCCTCTTGTTTATGTTAAAATTAGTTTGAATATGTTAGAGTAGTGTTCTTGCTAGGGTTAGTAGGGTGATTAGGGTGTTAATTGGGTGATTAAGGGTTTGTTGGAGATGTGGGTGGAAGATTTTGGGTTTCCTCTTGGTTGATGCATATGACATGTTTGATGAATTGCTTGAATGACTAAGTAAGTTAGATTGCTTGTTTTTCTTGCCTTTCCCTTGTGGGTGTTAGTTGTTATGGGTTCGGTTCCCTCATTAAGTTGCGAGAGCCCGGTGAGGACGACCCCTAGGTCGGTCTAAGTTGCGACCGCCCGGATTTGATCTAGGCCATAGCGAGCTAGAACCCCGTTTGTCATGTGTGTCACCAAAATGGGTTCCATGAGGAACCTCTAGGTCGGTTTAAGTTGCGACCGCCCGGACCGACCTAGATTACCCTACTACCTCCTTCATTCTAGCTCTCCCTTGACCATTTCGTTACCCCTTTGACCCCGACCTAATCCTAGCCCGTTTTCCTTGCTGTTCTTCCTAGTCATAGTCTAGCCTTCTCTCCCTCTATCATTCTATAGTTTAGCCCGTTGACTTAGTCTCGTATTTAGGTCGACCTAGTCTAGACGTCTCTTACCGTCCCCGTGGATTCGACCCGACTTACCCTATCTACCCCAGTTAGGTTAGCCGGTTTTATTTGGCGGTTGGGATTCCACGACAAATCCCTACCATCACTTTTGCAAAAAAAGCCTTCTTAACATCAACCTCGGGATCAGACACAAACGTAACCTCACCCTGGATCGACAATAACCATGAAAAGTGTTGTATATTATTAATATGGATAACCTGTTACTAAAATAAATCATTATTTTTTAGTTGATTTAGCACCTGAAAGTGATTCCACCATTTCTCTCGAACTTCTGCAGGAGTCTTTTTCCAAGTTGGGCAAAAAACAGTGAAGTTAGACCTTATTGCATTTGCGACCAACGATGATACATCTGGATGACCAAACCTGTTAATAAAGCATAAAATGGACATTAAAATCATCTGTGAATATATAAAGAAACATAAATATTGAAGAACATTTCAAATACATTTACCATACGCTGTCTTCTGAAGATAAAACAATTTTGCCATCAAGGGTCCTCGGGGCTAGGATCTTCTTAAGCTTTTTCATTCCAGAATTGTTTTGACTTCCCAGCATAACATCCTCATTTTGAGCACTTGATTCAACACTCGGCGTGCTCAACATAACTCTCTTTCGACCCCTTGCCATAACTGATGACAAAACTCTTTCAAGAAATGATATTAGATTAATGTAATTGTTTGAGTTTTAATAGAACATTTTCTAGAAGATAACAACGTAGGCTATAATTTATATAAACTACACCAAAGTGTAAAGTTACTACACAAATGTGTAACTTTTTAAGAAAATCTAATATGCAAATATAAAATCTAATCTAAGTAGTCAACTTCATCGATATCTCCATCTTCATCGGTGTCATTCGCATCATCATCGTCGTCGTCGTCGTCATCATCATCATCATCATCATCATCTTCATCATCATCATCTCCTTCTTCTTCATCCTCCTCCTCATCCTCAGTTTCATTAGCTTCTTCAACTTCTTCCTCTTGCTCTTCCTCTTCCTCCTCCTCCTCTCCAGGTTGACCATATTCTAATTCATCTACTTCAACCACTGACAAATTTGGATGCTGTGTGACTGACTCTTCTTGAAAAACAATTAAGTCAACCGGAGCGTCAATTTGTTTTCTAGCCTTGGTCTTAAACACGGCCCACCATTGACTTTCATTATTTTTTTTTAAGCTTGGATATGATGTGTAATACACTTGTTCGGCTTGATGAGCCAAGATAAATGGATCATACTTTTGAAGTTTCTTAGAATGATTAACTTCTACAAGTCTATATTTTTCATGCACATTCATACCCCTCGCAGAATTATCCATCCACTCACATTTGAACAAGACAGTCTTATAAATCTCCTGATTTCCAGGATAGCTTAGCTCAATGACCTCTTGTAAGATTCCATAATAGTCAGTGTCTTCAACAGAACTAACACATACCCCATAGTTCAAAGAAGCTTTATGTTTTCCATAATCGAATGTGTGAAAGTTAAATCCATTAACCGAATAACGTGTCCATGTTTTAACTTGTTTAGATGGACCCATTGCTAAAGCTCGTAGCAAATCATTGTCAATATCTAAAGCAATCACCTATAGTAAACGAAAGTATATAAGAAAATGCTTGTGTAAGCATTAGAAATTTATTAATAAATGAATATTTAGGTTTATCGCTTGCTTGATCTTTAAACCACACTGGCCATTCTCCATCAAATTTACTCCAAACAACATTCGTGGAGAGTTGGGGATGTTGCTCAAGTATAAATTTCTCAAATTTTCTGAAATTTATGGGCATGTGAAATTTATTAGGATAAACTTAAATGTATTTTGTTTATTGCATGTGAAATTATTATTGAGATAAATTGGTAACTTACTCTTCAAAAATTTTCAATACATCGCAATTTGATAGGACGTAAATGTGAGCACGTTCATACTCACAATCATCCAAGTATCTTCTGCCACCTTTTGAAGTAGGTTTACCCTTTATTTGTTGTTGGAAAAGCTCGGGTAATATTGAATCAGTTTGTTCTTTCAAGCCAATATCAAGATCTTTTGTTTTTGTGTCTACATGCTCTTCGAAATAGAGAGAACAGAAATTTGATATCTCTTCTGTTAAATAAGCGTTGCATATAGAACCTTCAACCCGAGCTTTGTTACCAATTTTACGCTTCAAGTGATTTAGGAACCTAAAAAATTAATAAAATATAATAAATTTGTATTGTAATAAATATTATTTTTTAAAAAAAAAAATTTGCGTTGACAATTTACCTCTCAAAAGGGTACATCCATCGATATTGGACAGGTCCACCCACTTTTGCTTCATATGGTAAGTGAATTGGCAGATGTTCCATTGAGTTGAAAAAAGACGGGGGGAAAATCATTTCTAATTTGCATATTATCTCCGCAATATTATTCTCGAGAACATAAATATCATTTGATTTGATAGTTGAAGCACACAAATCTCTGAAGAACTGACTAATCTCAGTTATTGCATTCCACACATTTGTCGGGAGAAAACACTTGAGAGAAACAGGTAGTAAACGCTCCATAAACACATGACAATCATGACTTTTCATTCCATGAAGCTTAAATTCTTTTAGATCCACACACCTACTCAAATTTGATGCATACCCATCTGGAAACTTCAAATTAGATACCCACTCACATAATTCCTTTCTTTGAGATTTCTCTAGTGTGAAAGGAGCTTTTGGCATGTCGCCACTTTTACGAATATGCAATTTAGGACGGTGACAAAAACGACGCATGTCTTTCCGAGAGTTTATTGTGTCAGTTGTTTTTGTTTTCACATCCATCACTGTGTTAATCAGCATCTCAAAGAAATTTTTCTCAATGTGCATAACATCAAGATTGTGTCTAACTAGTAATGATTTCCAATAAGGAAGTTCCCAAAATATACTTTGCTTCAACCATCCATTTTTCAACTTTTTTAATTCCTTAAACTCTTCAACGGTACCATTGATTACCGTTGGAAGGGTTGAAACCCGCTCCCACATTTCTTCTCCCGATAATCTTGGAGGGGCGTGATCATTTTCTAAGGTATCCTTCAAGAAAGCGTTTCTATTTTTTCTAAAAGGGTGATCAATGGGTAGAAATTGTCTATGACAGTCAAACCAACACACTTTTTTCCCACATGGGAGATGAAATGATTTAGTTTTCTCCATGCAGTAAGGACATGCATTATGACCGGCAGTGGACCAACCAGATAGCATACCATAAGCTGGAAAATCATTAATTGTCCAAATAAGAGATGCTCTTAGCATGAAATTTTGCTTCTTAGAGATATCGTACGTAAGTACGCCTGTCTCCCACAATTGTTTCAACTCGTCAACCAACGGTTGCAAGTATACATCCAAGTTTTTTTTTGGATTGTTGGGACCAGGAACAATTAATGATAGGAAAATAAATTGCTTTTTCATGCACAACCCAGGTGGTAGGTTATACGGTGTCAACATTACTGGCCAACACGAGTACGACTTCCCGAATTGGCCGAAAGGTGCGAAACCATCGGTGCAAAGACCAAGTCGAACATTACGAGGCTCAATAGCAAATTCTGGATAAGTTGAATCAAAATGCTTCCAAGCTTCACCATCACTAGGATGGGCCATTGTTCCACTAACACGAGGATTCTCCTTATGCCATCTCATTTCCCCTGCGATATGTTTGGTTGCATATAGCCTTTGCAATCGTGGTGTAATGGGCAAATAAGTTAAGACTTTATGTGGCACCCGCTTTCGTTTCGAAGTTTGTTTATACCTATCTAAGTGACATTTCTTGCATTTCTCTAAAAGTGCATCTTCTTTCCAAAAAAGCATACATCCTTCTGGACATGCGTCAATTTTATGATGAGGAAGTTCTAAACCTTTAAGAATTTTTCTAGTGTTATAAAAAGTTCTTGTCATCAAATTGTCCTCTGGGATAACATCCTCAACCAAAGATGCAACCCCATCCGTACATCTATGAACTAAATTGTACTCGCACTTCAAATTTATCACCCTTGCAGCTACTTCTAGTAACGAGACTTTGCTACCCTCATACAATGGTTTTGATGCTGCGTTTATCATGTCAAACAATGATCTTGTCTGTGGATTCGGAGATTCTTCCTCATCGATTAGAGGTTCCTCCAATGTGTCAAACACATTAGAACCCAACGCATCGGTAACCATTTCCTTGTAAGTGTTATTCAGTAATGCACTAGACTCTCCTTGATTTGGGACACATTCTTCACCATGACAAATCCAGTCATAGTAATGAAGGCAAAACCCCTTGCTAATAAGATGAGATTTCACCTCAAATTCATTTAAATATTTCATATTCTTGCACTTTACACATGGACATCGAATTTTTCTTTCCACTCGAAAACTCTCTTGAAGTTTAGCATATTCAAGAAATTTAACAACCCCATTTATAAACTCAATCCTAGGTCTTTTTTTGTCATCCACCCTGTCATACATCCATTCTCGTTCTAATCTCTTCATTTCAAATCTATGTAAATATATAAGAGTGAACATTATTTAGTAATACTATCATGCATGGGAATTGTAAAAACAGATGGTCCCACATATGTAAATTTTATTGAATAAGTACTACGGAGTAGTACTTAAATATAATACGGTTTTATCATTGTATTAGTATTGGTGTTAGTATTATTATTTGCAATTAGTATTAGTATTATTAGTACACAAATTATTGTTATAATAATCCTACACTTGACTAGTTATAATTATCAGCACAAACACGTTTCGTTCAGTTCCGACGCACTATTGTTGTTGTTGTTGTTGTTGTTATTGTTTTTGTTCTTGTTGTTGTTATTGTTATTGTTATTGTTATTGTTATTGTTATTGTTATTATTATTTTTGTTGTTGTTGTTATTATTATTATTATTATTATTATTATTATTATTATTATTTTTATAATAAGGAAAATTTTATTGATGAATCAAAAAGTAGTTTACAAAAAATTGGTGGGTAGCCGAGATACAAAATTTTTTATTATTATTATTATTATTATTATTATTATTATTATTATTATTATTATTATTATTATTATTATTATTATTATTCTTAGTATTAAAATTTGTAGGCTAGTTGCACTAGTGCTCTAATCTAATTTGGAAATTTAGGCGATGGTCTAAATTTATACAATAAGAAGAAGCGAACGACAACAACAGTAACAATAGAGCAACAATAGGCAATAAATCCTAAGTTCATAATGATGCAATCAAATTAAAAGAGATTTACACAATAAAAAGCAATTAAACGTACCTTATTGAGTGACGTATATAAACTAAACAACAAATACCGAGACCCTAACTTCAGTATTTCAACAAGGTAACCCAACAATTCGTTTACGTGAATTGATAAGCAGTAACCGGAGCCAATTGCCTGGAAAAGATGAAGATAATTAGGGATAATTAGGGTATGAAAGTTGGAGGAACGATGAAGAATCGGTAGGAAAACGCAACAGCGACAGGGCATGATAACAGCAACAACAAGAACAATAACAACAACAACAAGACGACACACAACAACAAGAACGATACAAGCAGGAGGGAGACATTAATGAGACATTAACGAAACAACAGTAGCAAGTAGCAGCAACAAGCAACAGGGACAACAGCAGCAACAATGTAACCGTGGTAGCAATGAACATCGACAGTAAAGAATCAAAAATAGAGGAGATTAAAGGAGAAAGGCGGAAGGAGATTGATTATATAATTGCTCACATTTTATCAAAAACAAAGAACAACAACAGCAACAGAATTAACGATAGAGATCGTGAATCGGATTAGTTTACAGCAGCAACAACAGACATTAACAGCAGCAACAACAAACATTTATTTCGAGACTATATTCGCAGCAGCAACATCAGAATTATCGATAGATTACAGCAGCAACAGCAGGCATTAACAGCAGCAACAGCAGACATTAGCAGCAGCAACAGCAGAATTAATGATAGATTACGATCGATTACAGCAGCAACAACAGACATTAACGATACAGCAGTAGGAGCATCAATAGATTACGTGAATTGGATTAGTTTACAGCAGCAACAGCAGACATTAACAGCAGCAACAGCAGACATTAACACCAGCAACAGAAGACATTAATTTCGAGCAGACATTAGCAGCAGCAACAGCGAAATTGACGATAAATTACAGCAGCAATAACAGACATTAACGAAACAGCAGTCGGAGCAACAATAGATTACGTGAATCGGATTAGTTTCGAGTAGGCAGCAGTAGCAGCAATTCACGACATATATGCGTAGCAACAGGAAAAAAAAACATATGGCAATATATGCGTAGCAACAGCAACAATTTCCCAGGAAATATATGTGTAGCAACAGCAACAATATATGCGTATATCAGGGGCTTTCGCATATATGCGTATCACGCACCAGCAACAAACAAAAAAAACTCGGGAGGTTGTGCAATTAAACACGTCGCAGCAGCAATAATTTCCCAGAAAAATCAAACGGATGTGCAATTAAAAGAAAAATTGAGTAGAAAACTTAACTTAAAGCAGAATTGTAGTAGATGAACAATTGGGGATTGGAATAGAACCACTTCAATTTGGGGTGAATTGAAAATTGGGATGAAAAAGGGTTCATATACAGATACATGAGGAGGATTTAGGAAACAAGGAGATTTGGGCGGTAATTAGGAAATTTTTTAGGAGTTAAGCGGTGGAATGAATGTAATATAAAACAGTTTACCGCTCAACATCAACAATTTGCAGCAATTTGACCGTATTACTAATACCCGAAACCGACCCGGTTGAAAACGGGTCCATTTTTTGTTTTGTCCATATTTCAAATCGAAACCGAGTCGATTCTTATGAAACGTTTTTTTAAAAATATGGTTACCTTTCTTATAAACTGCTTTTTTGAACCGGTTTCCGAACCGGTTTTTTATCCCGTTTTCACTAATATTACAAAAAAACTCAAAAAAGAGTGACAAATATACATATCGAAAATAATGAATGTATCTCGAGGTTAATATAAATATCCGAGACAAAATGAAGCTTAGGAAAATAATTAATAAGTTCAAAAGGATCAAAAATAAAGTGTATCTCGATAATATAATAAATTTTCGCGATAAAAATTAATTTTCACGAGAAAATAAATGAATGTTCGATGAAAATGAATTGAAATGATTTCTCTGGGAAAATAGATATTTTGACGAGGTTTAATTAAAATGAGCTTGTTCTAAAATTAGAAATTCGAGTTTAAAGGTAAATGTAGAAATTAAGTATTGAACAAAATTAAAATACGCATACGAAACAGACCCGGTTTTGTTTCATATTGCAAAACATAACCGGTTTAAACTCGAGCCGGTTCTTATGACCCATTTTTTAAAAAATACGGTTATAACTGCTTTTTGGAACCGGTTTCCGAACCGGTTTTTTATCCGGTTGTCACTAATACTACAGAAAAACTCAAAAATGAGTGAGAAATATACATATCGAAAATAATGAATGTATCTCGAGGTTAATATAAATATCCGAGACAAAATGAAGCTTAGGAAAATAATTAATAAGTTCAAAAGGATCAAAAATAAAGTGTATCTCGATAATATAATAAATTTTCGCGATAAAAATTAAGTTTCACGAGAAAATTAATGAATGTTCGATGAAAATGAATTAAAATGATTTCTCGGGGAAAATAGATATTTTGACGAGGTTTAATTAAAATGAGCTTCATCTAAAATTAGAATTCGAGTTTAAAAGTAAATGTAGAAATTAAGTATCGAACAAATTTAAAATACACACACAAACAAAATTAAAAGTAAATGTAGACTCGTTTTGCTCGGCTTTACTCGTATAGGTTAGAATACGAATCGAGCTTGAGCTTGAGCCGATCTCACACGAGTTGGGCTTTGACCGAGCTGATCTCGGGCTGCTCACGAGCTGTCTCATCTCATTACCACCCCTAGACTGATATATACACACACAAGGACAAAAATTTAATGAGGGTATTTCATTCGTGTTTCGGGTTCGGTCACTTCATGTTCCATAAAACAAATTTTTTGGAGCTACAAAATTTCCTACGGAACATTCCGTAGCCTAAAATGTTTCCTACCACAAGACTGTAGGAATTTCGTAGGAGTGTTTTAAAGTAGCGACGGGTAGGGATTCCGTAGGAAATATCTGTAGGAACTATTTACTTTCCTACGCCTTTTAAGATCCGTAGGAATTATTCCGTTGGAATTTCCACTAATTCTAGTAGTGTCATAATTTATCAATGTGGGTAATATTACTCAAGTTTATAATCTTATGAACGTTTTTAAGACTCAAAAGATTGTTGATCAATATCTAAGAATGAATATTGCTATTATTTATAGTATAAAATTGGGTTATTTCATGAGAATATTCTCAATTATGCGTGCGCTTCTTATAATAATACAAACTATACCTAATCTCATTTTAATATGCACTACGCCTTCATTAATCCCGCTTTGCTATGGGTGACCTATTACTTGTTGAACCTCCTTATTCAACTCTTCCTCTTAGTCTTATTCACATTTCGTCTCCATTTTCAGTCATTGATAAGAAAAAAAATTGAAGCTTCTCAAAATCCATCTTCCATTTATTTTTCTATTAGTTTTATAGAGGTTATGAAAAAAATGTTTTTATTGTTGTTTTGGCTTTCATGACCGCAAGGGACTCAACGAAACCATAGAAAGTTACAGCAAGTCACTATTATCGGTAATAGCAAGTCATAATTTCGTCCATAACAAAGCGAGATTAATGAAGGCGTACTTCATATTAAAATGAGATTAGGTATACTTTGGATTATTTTGAGAAGCACACGCATAGTTGAGATTATTCTCATGAAATAACCCTATAGAATATCATCACTTCATCATAATTTTTCGATGTGAGATAATTTTTACTTAAGTTATAATCTTCAGAGCTTTTTGTAAGACTCAAAAGATTTTTTTTTGTTGATAACTAAGAAAGAATGATTGCTCTCAAGCTTTTCTTAATACTCAACAGATTATTGGTTGATATCTTAGAACATATGATTTCTCTTATTTATAATACCGAATTTCTTCAGCCATGATAATTTTTCAATGTGGATAACTTTTACAGTTTTACTTAACTTTATAATCTTAAAACTTTTTTTAAGACTCAAAAGATTGTTTGTTGATATCTAAAAACGAATTACTTCGTATTACTTTTATTTATAATAAAGAATTTCATCACCTCATCTCATAATATTTTTTCAACGTGAGATAATTTTACTTAAGTTTATAATCTTGGTACTCCCTCCGTTCATTTCATTCTTTTGTCTTTTATATTCATGGTAAAGAGTATTCTAACCAGAGACAAACAAATGAATGGAACGGAGGGAGTAACTTTTTTAAGATTCAAAAGATTGATTGCTTTTATTTGTTAATATAAAATTCATCATCTTATTATAATTTTTCGATGATGGATTTTTTTTATTTGAATTTATAATTTTATGAACTTTTTTTGATACTCAAAATATTATTATTGATACTCCGTATCTAAGAACGAATGATTGCTATTATTTACATAAAATTTGAGAAAATTTGGGATAATTTTTAATTTTTGGTTGATATCTAAGAATGGATGATTGCTCTTATTAATATATTCCATAGAATGTATCACCTCATCATAATTTTTTGACGTGGGATAATTTTTACTTAACTTTATAATCTTATGAGCTTCTTTAAGACTCAAATAAAAGATTGTTAGTTGATATCTATGAACGAATGATTATTTTTATTTATATAGAATTTCAGCACCTTATCATAATTTTTCGATATGGCTGGATAATTTTTACTTATATATATAATCTTAGGAATTCTTTTAAGATCAAAAGATTGTTGATTGATACAGTCTCTAAGAACGAATTATCGCTCTTATTCATATAGAATTTCATCACCCCATCATAATATTCATGTAGGATTATTATTTTCCTACACAAATTTCTATGGGATATTCTACATGGTACCCTTGTGTTTTTTCATTTTCTATGCGGTACCCTTCCTTTTAGTCAAAATACCTATGACTCGCGATAACTTATGGACATGGGTTCCAAAAATGACGATATTTTTGCTAAAATCATTGTTTTTACAAGATCCTCGATTTGAGATTTGATTTTTTGCAATTTTGAAACTTGTACTACGAGTTATGCTCAGTCAAATGTTTTTAAACGAATAAACTTTGACCGACCATAACTCTTTTTCCCGAGTTCCGAAAGTGATGATTTTTTTCCAAACGGATCGTTTTTAAGAGATCTTCAGTTTAAAATTAAAATCTTCTCTTTTGGAATTCATAGCTAAGAGTTATCGTAAGGCAAAGGTATTTTGAGCAAAATGAGGGGTAGAATTTGAAAAAATATGAGGGTACCATGTAGAATATCTCAATTTCTATATATTCTTTATTTAAATTAAAAAATATATTACAACTATAATAATTATTAATACTCGTAATACTTATTCAAAAAATTGAAAATTTTAATTATATTTTTTTTAGGGTGAATAAATAAATATTAAAACAATTATCAAACATAATTGAGTAAGCGTTCCCGCTGTCTGATGGTGGGATTTGTCGTGGATCCCGCCGATCAAATAATTAACCAACCGATCCTAGTGGGTAGCTAGGGCAAGTCAGGTCGAATCCACGGGGACGGTAAGAGGCGTCTAGACTAAGGTCACCCAAATACAAGACTAAGTCAACGAGCTAAGCTAAACTAGAGTAATAGGAAGGGGAGAAGGCTAAGGCTATGACTACGGTAACGGAGAGAACAACTAAGGAAACGGGCTAGGATTAGGTCAGGGTCAAAGGGGCAACGGAATGGTCAAGGAAGAGCTAGGGTGAAGGGGTAGTCGGGTAATCTAGGTGTGGTCCGGGCTCTCGCTACTTAGACCAACCTAGAGGTTCCACCTAAAACCCATTTTGGCGACACACATGACAAACGGGGTTACTAGCGTGTTATTGTGGCCTAGATCGCATCCGGGCTCTCGCAACTTAGACCGACCTAGGGGTCGTCCTCACCGGGCTCTCGCTACTTAGTGAGGGAACCGAACCCACAAGCAAACTATTACCCACAAGAGAAAAGCAAGAAAAACAAGCATATGCACATACTAGTCATTCAAGCATTTCAACAAACATGTGATATGCATCAAACCAAGAGGAAACCCAAATCTTCCACCAACATCTCCAACACACCCTTAATCATCCATCAACACCCAAATCACCTTACTAACCCTAGCAAGATACTACTCTAACATAATCAAACTACAACTAACAAGAACAAGAGGAATCATCATAAGAAACAAAACATACCTAAACAAACTCAATCAAACTAACAAGAACAAGAACAAACAATAATAAAGATTCAAACTTGATAAACAATAAAGGATTAAGAGTAAAAGGAGAAGAAGATTGTACCAAACTAGTGAAGAGGAAAGATTGAAACTTGCATTAATGAAGAAAACCCAAAACAAACCACCAAGGTTGTCAATCTTGGATGGATCTTGAAGAATTCCCTTAATACAAGTACTAAACTAAGATTAAGGACTAATTACCGACTAATCTACTCTAATCTAAACTAATCTAACCTAAAATAGTCTAGGGTTTAGTGGGAAATGAAGAACATAAGCTTAACATAACAAGGGAAGAGTATATATAGGGTTACAAGTGGAAGGGAGAAGCAAGGAAACAAAGCGCGGCAGCAGCACGCCCTTCCCGGCCGGGAGGAGGTGGTCCCGGTCGGGAAGGGGTCGGTTCCGGCCGGGAGGAGCTGGTCCCGGTCGGGATGGACCCAAAACAGCAGCTCCTTGTTTTGCTTCTTCATCCCGGACGGGATGAGGTCATACCCGTCGGGGATGAGTCTTGTAGGCCTCCAATATGATCTTTTTGGTTCCTCCTTGCTTCACATGGACTTCTCATCGATGCTCGGGACTCGGGATCGGGTCTCGGAGCCTCGGGATTGGGTCCCAAGGTCTCGGGGTCGAATCCAAGGCATCGAGTGATCGTTCCTTCACTTCGTTGGCTCCGAAAAGTGTATGTATTGAGTCGGAATCGCTCCAACTCTTCATGAATGGTCTCAGGAACCTGAAACGAACTAGAGGAAGCGTAAGTAGCCCATAAATCGCTCCCAAGGAGCGATTCCACAAGGAAAATGGGACCAAAACACTACGAAATAGGCACTACAAACTACACTTATCAACTCCCCCACACTTAACCCTTACTCGCCCTCGAGTAAGCACAAACTAACTACTAAACTAGCCGAGTGGGTATTAGCGCACCCTACGCTCTTTCAACTGACGCGAGTGCACTTAGAGGAAAAGTGCACTCCGCAAGGCAAGTGGGGTCTTGCGACAAAACCGTGGATGCAACCGGACACAAAACACATAAACAAACAAGCACACAAACAAATAAACACACAAAAGGTTGCACCCAAAAGAAAAGAAATACCGCTTCCCTCAAACAAGCGGAGAAAGAAGCACTGGTTTAGGACTCAAGGCAAGTGACCACGTTCCCAAGCTAGCATTACAAACCAAACTGGACAAAACCCTAATAGTATGACGACAAAGCAACAAAAACGTTGGTATCTTACCTCGGTTCCTCCTAACCTTCTAAGAACGTACTACGGGACGATCGTCGGGATGGAAAAAGGATGATCCACGGTGTTAGTCGACACTGTAGGTAAGTGAGACCCCGCCCCCTTTAGCAATGAGCCAAGAGGGTCGTCCCATGTCCGAAACCGCTTAACTAGTCCAAGTAAAAAGGTGGAAATAATTGCAAAATGAGGGAAGACCGACCATTACCGCTATCATCCTTCCTAGGGACTCGGTCCTTTGGTAGGCTCTTCAAGGTAATAGTCGGTAAAAGGTTTATTTTGTGAGGTGTGAGGTTTCTATTTTTGTGAGACGATTTTCTTTTGGCATTTTCTCTTTTCTTTTGCATTTTTGTTTTGTTTGTTGCCATGCCATTTCTTTTTCTTCTTTTCTATTTTCTTTTTGGCTTTTGTGCCTTTTCTTTTTCTTCATTCTTTTCTTTCTTTCATTTTTTTCTTTCTTTTTCTTTTCTATGCCCTTTTGGCTTGATTTGGCTTTTTGGCATTTCTTTGTGTAGCAAGAAAGAGAGAACTCAACAAATTGCAATTTATTGTGTGGATATGTGTGGGAGGTAGGGTAATGGGTGAGTCGGGACGGCGCCTTCCCTTCAAACCCACAAAAAGTGGAGAACTTGGACTAATCAAACCATCCTAGACATGGTCACCTAAGGAACGGGACTCGGCAACCAAGGCCTTTTCACACCGTGGGTGGTCAAAATGGTCAAAATGCAAATCCCGTAGTAAATCCTTAGTAAGCTAGGTGGACTCAAGGTAAGAAACCAACGAAATCATTGATTTAGGGTCATTCTACTAGACTAAAGTCCAAGACTCGATTTATACCACTAGGAAGGGAAAGTAAACACTCGCACACTAGCCTCTAAACCGGGTTTTCGAAAACCGATTACACACAAGACACACTAACACAACACAAAACGAAGACGTGACGAAGAACGGAAGAAAAAAAGACAAAAGGCCACAAAACAAAACAAACAAACAAACAAACAAACAACACAAACACCACCCCGAACTTCCAAACAAGCCACCAAATCAACCAAACTTTACAAAGTTCCTCCCGAGCACACAACATCACAATCTCCTCCAAACTCCACAAGAGATAAAGAAGAAAAGGGGATAAAGATGTTACTGGAAGTCTTGAAAGCTCTCCAAAGCTATCGGTGATTCAAGCAACCTATAAGGAAAATGGGAGGCAAAACACGCACAACACAACAAATACACGATACAACGACATAAAAGGAAAACACACAAAAGGAAAATCTTTTTGATTTTTATGAAAAAATTTCAAATTTTTAGGATTTTTAAAGATTTTTTTGGAAAAACTACGAAAATAAAACTAACTACGATAGAATATCGCTCCCCCACACTTACGCCGAGCCATGTCCTCATGCTCGATCGTAGTGCATTGGAGCACAAAAGAAAAGAAACTACGAAAATAAAGCTAAAAATCAAAAAGAAAAGTGGAGAAAATGGTAGAATGTGTCCGGCCGGGGTGTAGTCAAGTCACCATGGGCCGAGACAAGAAAATATATGGAAGGGGGATGAAAATAAAAAGAAAGAATAAAAGGAAATGGGAGGGGAGGACTAGGTGTAATCAAGTCACCTAGCCCGGATTCCGCCTAAATCCGACTAAATCCTCAAAAAGAAAGAGTGAAAAACTTGTAAAATTTGGATTTTGAAAATGACTCTCGATGTAGTCACATCATCGAGAGTCGGGAGCAACCACTACCAAGGCCTCGAAGGCCACTAAGATACCATGACTGAAGGGGAAGAGAATAAACAAAGGAAAACAAGCAACAACAAAAACGGAAAAGAAAGGATAGTTGCGGTACCATAGGTTAGCAACTCACTCGCTCCATCGTCTCATAGATCAATATAGGCACTTGCTTGTCTTCATCATTGCTATCCCGCTTCAAGCTTGATAGAACCGCATGGTAGAGATAGTAATGGTGCGAGGGGGTGGGATTTGATGTGAAACTCGGTGTAAAGGGAAGAGAAATGAGGTGAGGGTATGTAAATGAAGTGTAATGGTCATATGACATGAGCAAGGAAGGGTAGGGAGGTTGGGTGGGGGTATACAATGGTTGAGTGCGCTTAAATGTCGAAGAAGAAGCACCAAAAAGGAGTAGGGGACCATCCCGGTCGGGATGGATGATCCCGGTCGGGTTGATAAACCCTTCCCGGTCGGGATGACACTCCAGTGGACTCGATTTTTGGCACCCTCATCCCGATCGGGACGGCCCCATCCCGGTCGGGACGACACACCCTTCCCGGTCGGGAAGGGTCTTCATGACTCTTATGACCCCAAAAACCGACTCCCTTACTCACGATCCAAGCTCTATCACTAACCACTCCTTTCTAGGAGTCACCTTCACTTCACCTATCACAATAAACTCAAAGTACACATCAAATTCACTCCCTCACATCGCTCATCAAAATACCAAATCAATTACAAGAGCTTCACAAAACAACAAAAATCAAGAGAAAAATCACACAAATACAAACACAAGTACTCTAAAGAGGAGAGGAGAATATACAACATGACGGTTCTTTAGGAACTCCGTCAAACCTAGGATGGTGGACTCTCCTTCAACCGTAGCCCTCAAGGGCATGGAGAAGCAAGTCGAACGCGCTACCGACATCATAATGAAGGCCCAAGAAGCGCTCGAGCCTAGCCAACCTCCACGGCCTCCAAGGAGGAGGCAAGAAGTAGGAATCCCAAGACCCATCGTCATCATTCATGTCATCTCCGGGGTCTATCCATCCTACGAGCCTAACCGATCTCTTCCTCCCTAAGCATCGCCTCCAATCACAAGCAAGCTTCATCTCCAAGAAACAAGGCACAAAAAACGGCTTTGGCCCCATTTCCTCAATGCACACCCCCACACTTTCCTCAAGTTGTGGTTCCCCATCTTCATCGCTTGTCCCCACGTCATCTTGGAGGAGAGGATCGAAACTTCTACCGGCGGTTTCAACCTCTTCCAAACCATTGCTCGGTTTACATACAAGGGGCTCTTGATGCTTATCCACATTATCGGACATGGGCAAGTTGGGCTTGTCAATTTCACCCAACAACTTCACAAACTCCACCAAATCATCCCACTCACTAACCTCTTCCAATTCCTCACCAACGATGCCTTCAATAAGAGTCATATCCTCATTCGTCTCTTTTTGGGTAGACGATTGAGGTTCTTCAAAGCAAAGTTCTCCTCCAAAGGGAACTACATCGGCGGCTTCATGGTTAGGTGGCTCCTCTTTCTCAAGTGGGCACCCTTCATCTAATTGTGATGTTCGGGATAAAAACATTACGGTTTGGACCGATATTGCATTTAATCGAGCATCCCTCGCCTCGTTTTCCCTTCGAAATTGGGCCATGAGTTCATCTTGCTTCTTTTTCATTTGAATGGCCATTTCTTGGTTGCTCTTTTGCAATTGAAGAAGCGATTGAAACACCTCCATGTCGAGCAATTAGTGATCATTGGGGTCTTGTAAAGCTCCTTGATAATCTTGATGATGCCCAAGGGGTGGGGCATCATATTGTTGGTAGTGAGGTTGAGGTGATTGATAGTATTGTGGGTCATGGGGTTCATATTGTGGTTGGGGTGGAGGGTAATATGGTTGGTTTGGGGGGTATTGGCTTCCATAAGGTGAATCTTGATTGAACATGGTGGGTTCACATTGATAACTCGAGTAATAGTCACCATGATCGTAGGATTGGTAATCGTTCACTTCTTGGTTGCCGTTATCATAACCTTGAAGATCATACCCGTCTTGATTACCCCAAGAAGCTTGATTATGGTAGGAGGACGTCATGTCATAGCTTTGGTTCAAAGAAGAAGAGGAGTAGCTCATATCGGCTTCCATGTGTGGGGAGTTTAGATCAAACCCCATGCTCGCTCGAAAATCGTAGTCCATACCCGGTAGGAAACCTCTCACCCTAGCAACCGTTCGTTTAAGCGGCTCTAAGTTGCAAGAAGAAGATAGTCACCACCTCCAAGCACAAACTGTAGACTAGGAACAAACGTGAGAAGTCTAGTGCTTTTTGGGCACTAGACAAGAGAGAAATAAACCACACACACACAAGAAGCAAGGTAACAAAAAGAAAAAAAAAGAAAAACACAAACACAAAGACAAAGTCAAGTAACTAGGAAAACAAAGTCTAAACTAGCACCGTCCCCGGCAACGGCGCCAAATTGATGGTGGGATTTGTCGTGGATCCCGCCGATCAAATAATTAACCAACCGATCCTAGTGGGTAGCTAGGGCAAGTCGGGTCGAATCCACGGGGACGGTAAGAGGCGTCTAGACTAAGGTCACCCAAATACAAGACTAAGTCAACGAGCTAAGCTAAACTGGAGTAATAGGAAGGGGAGAAGGCTAAGGCTATGACTACGGTAACGGAGAGAACAACTAAGGAAACGGGCTAGGATTAGGTCGGGGTTAAAGGGGCAACGGAATGGTCAAGGAAGAGCTAGGGTGAAGGGGTAGTCGGGTAATCTAGGTGTGGTCCGGGCTCTCGCTACTTAGACCAACCTAGAGGTTCCACCTAAAACCCATTTTGGCGACACACATGACAAACGGGGTTACTAGCGTGTTATTGTGGCCTAGATCGCATCCGGGCTCTCGCAACTTAGACCGACCTAGGGGTCGTCCTCACCGGGCTCTCGCTACTTAGTGAGGGAACCGAACCCACAAGCAAACTATTACCCACAAGAGAAAAGCAAGAAAAACAAGCATATGCACATACTAGTCATTCAAGCATTTCAACAAACATGTGATATACATCAAACCAAGAGGAAACCCAAATCTTCCATCAACATCTCCAACACACCCTTAATCATCCATCAACACCCAAATCACCTTACTAACCCTAGCAAGATACTACTCTAACATAATCAAACTACAACTAACAAGAACAAGAGGAATCATCATAAGAAACAAAACATACCTAAACAAACTCAATCATACTAACAAGAACAAGAACAAACAATAATAAAGATTCAAACTTGATAAACAATAAAGGATTAAGAGTAAAAGGAGAAGAAGATTGTACCAAACTAGTGAAGAGGAAAGATTGAAACTTGCATTAATGAAGAAAACCCAAAACAAACCACCAAGGTTGTCAATCTTGGATGGATCTTGAAGAATTCCCTTAATACAAGTACTAAACTAAGATTAAGGACTAATTACCGACTAATCTACTCTAATCTAAACTAATCTAACCTAAAATAGTCTAGGGTTTAGTGGAAAGTGAAGAACATAAGCTTAACATAACAAGGGAAGAGTATATATAGGGTTACAAGTGGAAGGGAGAAGCAAGGAAACAAAGCGCGGCAGCAGCACGCCCTTCCCGGCCGGGAGGAGGTGGTCCCGGTCGGGAAGGGGTCGGTCCCGGCCGGGAGGAGCTGGTCCCGGTCGGGATGGACCCAAAACAGCAGCTCCTTGTTTTGCTCCTTCATCCCGGACGGGATGAGGTCATACCCGTCGGGGATGAGTCTTGTAGGCCTCCAATATGATCTTTTTGGTTCCTCCTTGCTTCACATGGACTTCTCATCGATGCTCGGGACTCGAGATCGGGTCTCGGAGGCTCGGAATTGGGTCCCAAGGTCTCGGGGTCGAATCCAAGGCATCGAGTGATCGTTCCTTCACTTCGTTGGCTCCGAAAAGTGTATGTATTGAGTCGGAATCGCTCCAACTCTTCATGAATGGTCTCGGGAACCTGAAACGAACTAAAGGAAGCGTAAGTAGCCCATAAATCGCTCCCAAGGAGCGATTCCACAAGGAAAATGGGACCAAAACACTACGAAATAGGCATTACAAACTACACTTATCACTGTCGCTGACCAATTTTAGTTGGCTTATGAGGTGATAATCGTCGGTTTATATAGTGATAATTTTTTATTCTTAAATGGAGTAGGATTGTTTTTTTCCAATACAAATTCCTATATTTTTTATTTAAATTTTAAAAAAATCGAGTCTTTGGTGGAGTAGGACTTTTTTTTCGTATGCAGATTTTTATATTCTTTATTTAATCTAAAAAATATACTATTAAAAAACTTGAACCAATCATATCACTCGAAAAGTTCCTGCTTTATTAATATATACTAGTTGAAAATCCCGTGCGATGCACGGGCCGCTTATTAGTGACGTTGATAACGATACTAAGTTGGATGGTTGCATAAATTGGTAGACTGCACAACAGTAGAGAGTCAGTCGAAGGTAAGATTATGCCTAATAGTAAATGAATATTATCCACATACGTGAATGTGTTTGAAGGGATCAGAGATAATATATGCGGTAAACGTTAAATTAAATTATAGGCATTATATATGGTGTATTGTAGTTAGAATGAAAGACTAATTAAAGTATCTCACATATAAATATACGTAGATATAGATAATTACTAGGTAAAATCGGAACATATTACAATCAACAACGACGAAACATGTGATAAAAAAAACAAATTTCTCATCATCAGCGCACAAGTTATAATAATGAATGTTGTCGGTTAAAGTAATGATGCATACCCTTACTTATTTAAAGTAGTACAATTATGAACGCATTTTAAATGATAGTAAAGTTGAAAATTACGACTTTCATATTTATAACTGTAGATACTCACCACGTTAGAGTCTTAGAACCATGCAATATGTTCTTAAATTTTTGGTTGAACTAAGAACAAACGATTACTCTTAATTTTTCGATGTAGGATAATTTTTTGGTTGATATCTAAGGACAAACGACTACTCTTATTTATCATAATAAAATAAAGTAAAACAAAATATATCTACTTGTATTAGGATAGTAATAATAATTTTATTTTTATTATTAATTATTTTAAAATTTTAATTATATATATTTTTTAATTTCTAGAGAATTAAAAGTTTTTTGGTTTATATTCTTAAAAATTCTTTTAAAATTCATTTTATGACCCAATAGATTTTTGATTAATACTATTTAATAACTAATTATTACTCTTATTTATATAATAGAAATCTATGACATTTTTTTATGTGAGATAATTTTACTTAACTTTATAGTCTTTAGAGATTTTTTAAGACTAAAAATATTTTTAGTTAATATCTAAAAATGAATGATTATTACTCTTATTTATATAATAGAATTCTATCACATTATATTATAATTTTTCAATGTGAGACAATTTAACTTAAGTTTATAATCATAAGATCGCTCATTTTAAGACTTAAATTTTTTTTATTGATATCTAAGGATGAATGATTATTCTTATTTATAGAATTATAATATTTCAGTGTGGACAATTTAACTTAAGTAAAATTTATAGTAATATTTTTGGTTTGTAGTCTTAACAACTCTTTTTAAGACTTAATAAGATTTTTTGTTGATATCTAAGCACGAAAAATTACTCTTATTTATATAATAGAATTCTTTCACTTCATCATAATTTTTCGAAGTGGATAATCTTACTTTTTTTTATATATATGTGATAAGAATAGATTATCACTTTTTCTAGTAAATAATATGAAATTTATACTCTAATGAAAAAAAATTCTACCACAGAATCTAACTACTCGTATTTCATTTGTATATTTTTGTTACGATAATTTTTTTATTAAATGAAACTTAAAAGTTTTTACTTTAAATGGTAAAACATCACATTAATATAATAAATTAAATATATATTATAATAATTAAAAGTTTATAATCTTATGAGCTTTTTCTAAGACTCAAAAGATTGTTGGTTTATAGAAATACTCTCTCCCCTTCAATAAAATGTTCTACATTTTCCTTTAAGGAAAATTCATTAAGATGTTTCACTTTCCTTATTATTATATATTTTGTGATTCATATTATTTGTGACCCCACTTTCTTTTATTTTTTTCTTAAGAACGAATGATTACTTTTATTTATATTGAATTTCATCACCTCATCATAATTTTTCGATGTGCGATAATTTTTATCTTAGTTTGGAATCTTAGCAACTTTATTATGATTCAAAAGATTGTTGGTTGATATCTAATAACAAATTATTGCTCTTCTATAGAATTTTATCACCTCATCATAATACTCGTGTGGGATTATTTCTTTCCTACACAAATTTCTATATATTCTTTATTTAAATTAAAAAATATATTGAAACTATAATAATTATTTAAAAAATTTCAAATTTTAATTATATATTTTTTGAGGGTAAGTAAATAAATATTAAAACAATTACTCATATCAAACAAAATTGAATAAGCGTTTCACGCTGTCGTTGTCCAATTTTTGTTGCAGGTGATAATCGTCGGTTTATATAGTGCTATTTTTTTAATCTTAAATGGAGTAGGATTGTTTTTTTCTATACAAATTCATATATTCTTTATTTAAATTTAAAAAATCGGGTCTTAGGTGGAGTAAGATTTTTTTCATATACAAATTTTCATATTCTTTATTTAACTTTAAAAAATATTAAAAAATTTGGATCAATCATATCGTTAAAAAAGTTTCTGCTTTATTAATATATATTGATTGATTGAATTGATTTATACTCATATGAAAGCAATTTTAATGACAAATCTAATGATATACTCCAACTTTCATAATTTTTTCCAAAGCTTATCCCGGAGGAAGTATCGTATTCAAATAGTCCCACTATGTTAATGGAAGAGATTCTGTTATTTATTACTCGTAGTATGTCAGGCTTTGACTTCGTAAAGCTTGTTTGACATCTTCAAATCACCTTGTCCTTTGTTGATGACATGAAAACCTTCAGGCTTCGGCCCTATGTTTGCACTGGCCTACCCTTGAACCTGTAAACCAAACACTAGCTTATATACAAACTTGATATTGTTATCATGTTGCGTCTTTTCTTGGGTACTATAGTTTGTATTCAAGGATCGAGGGAGAAAATAAAACAAAACTCAACGCTTTGCTCTCTTAAAACTTGATAATTAAACAAAGAGCCAGAGTCTCCGGCAATAAAACATAAAATCAGGAGACGCCATCAATGACACAATTCATCCACAAAAGCTACAAAACCATGTAATTGCAAGTACACACTCGGTCGAATTCTTTGGACAGTAAGGGCTTCACAAATGTTGTGATGAATACCAATGGTCAGCCAGATGAACCCTGTCCAAAAGACTTGACAATGTTGCTAACCCTCTCAGCAAATGTTCGGGATGTTATCTTCTTACCAGGTACGTGGAAAGGATTTGAGACTGCATCCACGAATGCTGCATGGAATTTCCTGAAGAACTAATCCAACAGGAAGGGCATGTGGTCAGCATTGATTAGCGGGTTAAAAAGTATCAAACAGAATCATTTGTCTCATCCACATATAACATTCCAATCAAAAGCCATTGTACCCGCCTCTCCACTACAACTCCCGCTTCAATTATTACAACGGTATTCTAATAATGTTTGTTACCGTCATTTTATCAATTATCAACTATTTTGCCAAACACTTCTAATGATTTCAGTTTGTTTATTGGCTCCTAATTTTCAGCTAGCTTTTAGGATGGCTTCAGAACTTTCCGTTGGCTTATAAATTTTTGGTTAGCTTTTCGGTTCTCAACTACGTTATGAGCTAGTTGGTTTGCTAAACAGAGCCTTGAACTATCAAAGCCAAGACGGCGGATTATGATATTGAGTTTTGAATTGAAATTTAACGCCACAATTAGGCTGTGATGTGATAGTCTTCCAAGTTCCAAGCCACAAAAGATTGAACAAAGCCCTCCCCCCAAATCAAGCACTGAACCTCCTTAATCATCAATTCAAATGAATGTGTCATTCGGCATGCTCAGAATATTTGACAAAATCATCTTCCATATAGACTAGCAGAAGAGAAATCAGTGAACCCTTAATACAACTCCAAACTTCTAATCGAGCATCGCTCATAAACTAATTCCATAAATTAAATCTTCCGGACATCTCTAGCACTTGAATGCTCAAAATAAAATACCGGAATGTATCTTCTGTTGGATCAGTTAGGCAATAGCACTTTAAGAGCACCCCAATATAAGTCATTAATTGTAAGCACAACAAAAATTAATGTAAGAAGTGTTGTACGAACATTTACTAAGAGCTACGAAGTACTCCGTATTTAGTTAGAATCTCAAGTAAGGATGACAATGGATCTCAGATCCTGCCCAGATCCAGTACCTTAAGGGTCGGATGTGAATCACAATATTTTGGATCCTGAGGATAAGGATATGGGTCTAATCCATATGCGTAAAAAAGGATCCAGATATGGATCTCACTGTCAAGATCCACATCGTACCCTTCGACCTTTATTTATTTATTTTTCCTTAAAATATTAAAACTTAAGTGAAAAGAATGACAAATTTAGATACGGAGTATTACTTTATCATAAATTAAAATACTCCGTATATTTTTTCCTCAATAACTATATCCGGCTAAAATTTATTTTGTTTTCAATATTAAAGACTTAAGTTTGATATTACTAACCTTTAATAGCATTATAATATTCAAATTTGTTTTCAAAATAATTTGTTAAAAAACGTTAAAAATCGAAAACAAATATTTTTCATATTAAAAATATCGACATTATTTTTCATTATAAGGATACAGGATAGATACTAATCCTGCTCCGTAAATGGATCTGAGAATTTTCTACTCCACAAGATAAGGATCTAGATCTGGATCGTATAGGATCCTACCCTTTGTCATCCCTAATCTCAAGTAATGTACACGTTAACAGTCCTAAAATACAAATAGTTACGTCGGGTTTGCGGAAAAGATGTTCACAAACATAAAAATATCGTAACGCATAACATTACATGTGAAAGTCACAGTTTAGCGGCAAAAACAAGAGCTAAGTTGTAGGGGGGCTATCAAAGCTTAACACTTACATTTCGCACATCCGCATCTCTAACATCTAAATCTGTGGTCACCAAGATAAATTTCACCTTTGTATTGGTCAAATAGCCATACCTACAATAGAGATACGGTGTCATCAGTACCACTTGTCCAAGTGCCGCCAAAAGTCACTTTGCAAGCAAAACATGTTAAAGTACAAACAACCAACCACAACAACTAGGCTATATACCGAAAAGATGCTTACACTTTGTAATTTTCTGTTGGGTAAAGCAAACCTAGGAACGTTTCATTCAGCATTGGCCCCGATTTTTTTGGATTATTCACTGTGAGGTCAAACAGAAAATAGGTTACAACAGATGCTTAGAAAAGAAGTTAATATTATTCACTCTAGAGTGAAATAATAAGTTGATAGTAATATCTCAGATGGTAATATTATACTCCCTCCGTATCTTATGTTCTTCCCCTTTCATTAAAATACACCTCACATGAATCAAAGTAAGTTGATATTACCGAGTGCCAATGCTTGGAAGGGGCCTAAAGGAGAGGGGAAAAGCTTGATTCGTAAATCTATAATAGAAATTTAGCTATTAATATCAACAATATATCTACTTTGGTGTAGTTGGTGAGGTAACATTTAAGTTTCCCCTATGTAGGACGGAGGTTGTAGGTTCGATGCTTGCCACATGCAATTGATTTTAGTTTCCTTTTTAATATTTTTCCTTATTTTATGCGGTCTTTATTATCTTGGTTTCTTTAGTGATGATTTTTTTGCCATGTACGTAGTATAAAAGACTAAAAAGTATTTATATAGATTTTAGCATAGATGTTATGGTTTATTTACATTATAAAGGACATCCTCAAACAAAGTAAGAATTCTTGTTGGTATAATTTTGTTTATACCAATAGCTATATTTCGGCTTTATTTTTACATAATACGTAGATGTTATGGTTTATTGACATTATAAAGGAAATCTTCAAACAAAGTAAGGATTCTTGTTACTATTATCTTATGTCACCACTACGGAAATGCTCAAAGAGACCACCGCTAACACACTTATTACATTGTCTAACCGGTCTCTTAATAATAAGTGACCATTTATTTTTTTACAACCGGACTCTTAAAATCATTGATAAGACACCGGTTGGACATCTTAACCGGTCTCATAATTTAAGAGACCATTTATTTATTATATACGGTTTGTTAAATTTATATTTAACACACCAGTCAAATTATATAACCGGTTTCTCACAATTAAGAACTTTAAAATCCATTAGCTTATTTAAGAGACCACGATAAATAACCGGTCTCAAAATTCATTAATACCCATACAACCAATTTCCAGCCATTAGCAAATTATGCACGTCACTCATTCCCACTAAAACCTATTCCCATTAAAACTGCCAGAAAAGAATTTTCAAATGAATATAAATTGTCGTTGTCGTTGCCGTTCATTTTCAGTTCTTCTCTAGTTTCATTCGACGAATCGTTGATCACTTCCCCTCTGGTAAACTACTTTATCGCTCTTGATTGTGTATTCTCATCATTCAACTCTTGCCACGTGATCCAATTCTTGTCTTTGTTGATCTTCATTTGTATTTCAATTTGATGTCAATTCTGGTTGATTATCGATTGTGCAATTGGTTACATTATTTGGCGGTTTTGAATTGTAGAATGCTTAGCTGCGTGTTTAATCCCTTTCAACTGTAATTCGTCGTTGAGTTAGGGTTTCGAATTAGCATTTCTAGGGATATAATCTAATTCCTCGTTGATTGATTATTGCTGGCGTATGTGAAGGTGATGAATTGATGATGTATGTTAGTAGAGTATGTATCAGTGTATGTAAGTCAATCATCCAATTTTTCCAGCATATATGGTCATCAATTAAAATATGTTCAACTACTGCATTTTGTATGTAAAGTCGCCTGCTATTTGTTTTTATTGAACACGTGAATTCCTAATATTATTAATTCTTTCTTCCGCACAATCTTCATTAATTCTTAGTAGTTTTCACTTAAACATGTTACATCAGATCATGAATACCTAACATTTTGATCAACTATTAATGCAAAAAGCTAAATCAGGCAAAAATAATCGAAATTGAGACTATAGGTTGCATGTTTTGATGATTGTTGTTGATAATTATGCAGGAGAATTGGATCGTTAGCTGATGGGGCTGTGTTGGCGTTGCTTATGTTTGTTCAATTGGAAGGTTCAGTCACGGTTTCACTGTTTTTGATGCTGAAACGCTGCATACAGCTCCTTTTAATTGCAGATCTATGAAATTACGATGAATGTTAAGTTATGTTGTGCCTTGTATTGTTGGTTGTAGTATTTGTTAATGGGATGGATTTGATGTAGGGTGGTTTCTTAGTCCGTATTTTCTAGGAGGATACGGTGTTAATGGTCAAGGGATGAATGGTTCAAATAAGGCTGTATCGGCTGCTGCTAAATCATGGCCATTGGGTATTCCGGTAAGTTGCAAAACTCAAAGATTTTATTTGTAGAAGCTTAGTGTTTGCTCTATTTGCATTTCAAAGTTAACTTTGTAGAAATGTTTGTGTTGAGTCTCTCGTTCTTGCTACTTGTCTGAGTGGCCTTCTCACGTACCTTGAAAAATATAACCCCTCATCATGCTTTGTAGAATAATAAAAAACGGAGGGTAAAAATGCGAGTATTTATTAAGAACATGTTCATACTGGACAAATTTTGGTAGGCTTAGTCAGGCAGCTCACAAGTGGAATTCCCTCGCTTATTCTAGTTCCACAATTTCTGACTTTTCTCCTGTCAGGTGTCACATAACTATTAAGGTTATTTAACATTTAACAACAATAATACCAACTACCGGGCATCTTCCCAAAATAATATCAATTTTAATAAATCGAAGAATAATACAATTTATTGGAGTAGTTAAATCAGAGTGGTATAGATGACCGCTTACTGATAGAACCCTTCCACTTTCCTTTTTCACGTTTAATTTATTTAACAACAATAATACCAACTATAAGACGTATATTAATTTTAATAAATTTGAGAATAATACGTATTATTGAAGTAGTTAAAAAAGAGTAGTATAGGTGGTCGGTTATCACCTTCCTTTATCGCCTTTTAACTTATTTCATATTACTCCACTTCCTTTCACTTACTCGGTGTATGGAGCACTAAACGTCATTAATGTCCTCCGCCTTCCTCTTCCTTCAACCCCACCAAATCTAGCTAACAATACAACACTACACCAAAACCAACACGTTAATCTAAACGAAACCTATAGAAAAAAAAACAACTAAATAAATTAGAAAAACCTTGAGAAAATCGAAAGCTTTCTTGAGCTCAATCTCAAGCTCCATCATAATAGTAGCCTTACTAAACCTAATAAGTAATAATGGACGCCAAAGCTCGTATAGCAGCCTCCACCAAATCCGGCGGTTTCCTCCCACTATTGAACTCATCGACAATACTCTTAGGTTATGCTACGTTGAAAAGCGAGTCGATATCGCTATAAAAGTTGAAAATAGCAAACCCAAAAATGACCCGAACCCGAAATTGTCCGACCCGACCCAAAGTCAACCCGATTATTATAACTCAAAAGTGGCCCAACCCGAAGCTGACCCGATCCGATTGACAAGTTATCCAGGTCTAAGGTCTAAGGAGGAGGATGGAGTATAAGTAGCCGATTAAATATTAATTAGGTTACCTGATGTACCCGTCACCTATACTACTTTGGTTTAACTTATTATTCCCAAATTTATTAAAATTGATATTATTTTGGAAAAACGCTCTATAGTTGGTATTATTGTCGTTAAATAACCTTAACTATTATCATTAGTAGGTTATGCATTGCAAAGAAAATTGACGAAAACCTTAAGAAACACACATCGTCGACTACAATTTGTTGCCTGTTATTTACTTCCTAGGAAAATTGAGGACACCACCACTATAAACGTTCTCTGAAAGCAATCATGTTCTGTTTTATGGACTTATATAAAGGCATATTCGCATTAGCTGAATTCGATAATGCTCATGTTAGAATCACTTTTCTTTGTAGGGAATATTAGTTAATGAACTTAAAATCTCTTCCTGGGATCTCTCAAACTCTGTGATGAAAGGATTTGTATCTTTACTCTGATTAAATGTTGCTAAATATCTTCTCTACAGGGAGTAGAATTGATAGAAGCCAAAGTAAAGGCTGTTGATGACATTCCAAATAGCGACCCTATTCGTAAGCCAGAACCTGAAAGTTAAGAATGCTCTACTTGGACCCAACAACTGAAGTATTTGAGTTATTTGACTGATCATTCAGTTGGTAATTAAAACGGACTTGTTATTTGCCAAGGATCTATCGGAGATATTCAAGACAATGACAATACGGATGTTAGCGAAGCTTCACTTAACCGTCGTCATTATTAGAACTTTTTTTTTTAAATTCAGTATTTTTTATGCATTGCCAACTCCTTTTTATTATTCTCGAAGTTTCGTCATTCGATTTAACAGTGATTTGAAGATTAGCAAGTACATTTAAGAGAACCCTTTTCAAATGTCTGTCTCCTAACTCTGATATGTACTCAGCGCCGTGAGTCCCACATAACATACATTAAGGGCTCGCTTGGGATGGGGTAATGATTCCGGGGTAATAGAGCAAAAATGAACTAGAAATGGAGGAGCTTGTTGCTTGATTGTGACATTTTATGGTGTAAAAGAGATAGGAGGGAAGAATAATTACCCCATTGGGGGTAATGGGTTACTTAGGGGAGAGGGGAGTAATGTTTTCCCCAAATAGTCTAGATTACCTTCATTTTCTCCATTTCCCTTTAGCATCATCACTACTCTCCGTCATTTTCTAGTTCATTTTTGAACTATTACCCCTGGAATCATTGCCCATCCCAAGCGAGCCCTTAAAGTAATGAGGAAGTAGAGAGAGCAGGTATTGTAGAGGCGAAATGGGCTTCATAAGATAATGTATGACGACACCACAGATGAGCGGAAGGAGATGTCCACAAAGCAATTAGGTATTTCGATTTTAGTATAGCCAATGACTTATCTATCATAGAGTGAGTATGTAATGAAGTGTAGTAAAGTGAAAGTAATTTACTAAAGTGGTTTTCACTTGCCTATTTTGATAAGAAATTAAAGAAGATGAATGCAAGCAATAGAAAGAGAAGAATAGGAAGGGGAGAGAAGGAGGAACCTCGTTCGTCAACCACGTCCAGAGAGCAATGAACAATATGATGAAGTTTGAGGGAGTCGTCGGCCTCAGTGAAGCTTTGGATATACAAGGGATTATTCTGCAACCAAACAAGATCAGATTGAATTGGATTGAAATTTAAGACAGTAACTAGGAGTATGATCTCGAGGGAGAAGGAGCAACCTGGTGGCCGACCACGGCAACGCAAACGATCATCTTGCCGCAGATTCGCCAAACTCCAAGAAGACGGTGTGCGCCGGAGTCGGGTGACGGTGGCGGCTGCGACAGCGGCTGGTCGGAAACGGGTCTCCCCGATGGTGCGGGGCGACAATGATGGGATGATCAAGTATGATTAAGAATTGATCAAGATTTGAATGGTGCTCGGTTTCTCTTCTCATGGAGATCTCATTGTTGATGTTAATAGAGTAGAGGTTTGATGAAAAGGTAGTTTGGGTCATTGGGTTAAAGAATTGGATCATGGAGTTGGGTTGGAATTTGGTTTGAATGTGAATTGGGTTAGTGAAGATGGGTATAACACTATAACTTATAAGTTGGGTCACTTGACTTCACTCTCTTTGACTCGGTTATTTGACCCTTTTCATTTTTCGACTTTTCCTTTTACGATACCTACAAATATAAAATGACAAAAACAGTACCAAAATATATAGAGTAATAACAAAAATAACTAATCACTAAATAATACTCCCTTCATATCCAAATGGGTACGTATTCCTTTTTGGGACATTCAATCCAATTGACTCATTTCCTTTTAGTCCAATTTTTTGACCAAACTACCATATGCCATTGTAAAAGGATATTTTGGATAATTAAATACTAATTTGTCCCTAATTATTGTACTTTTAGTACTTTCTTAATCCTTGTGCAAAATTGAAACGTACCCTTTGGATATGAACTGAGGGAGTAACTAAAAACAAGTCGTTTGTTCAGTGAAAGATAAGATGGTTGGTGGATATATTGGTGACTGGTGCTTCCGTGCAAGTAACCATTATTTTGTAAAACAAGGGTATCATTGGCTTCAACCTATCAGGAGTAATGTTAGAGTGGTCTAGTCTCATCTGGCATAGATGGGTGTGTTCTAAATGTAAAGAAAGTATATTGGATGAATTGTGAATTCTCGTTAATGTGAATAGCCGTATTTATACACGCTAGAACTACGATACAGATAGAACTCTAACAGCTAGAAAGACTACAAGTCTGCAATAACAACAAGACTAAACTAGCTAAAGAATTATCTTCAGCATAGTACAAGATTAAGTTTTATCTAGACTACAAGTCTATCTATAATCTTAAGTCTTATCTTCAATATACTCCCTCAAGATGGACGCTCCAAGGAAAAGATTAATTTTGTGCAAAATGGGATACAAACTAGGTCTCAGAAGAGGCTTAGTAAGAGCGTCAGCTAATTGATCGCCAGACAAAATGTGTTGAACACGAAGTAACCCCTAAATGACCTGTTCACGAACAAAATGAAATGAGAAAGGTCGCATGTTTCATTTTGGAATAAAACACGGGATTAACATAATAACTAGCAGCACCGAGGTTATCACAATACACCACGGGAGGAATAGAAACAGCAAGACGAAGTTCAGACAAGAGAGAACGAGGCCACGTAATTTCAATAGTGACAGTAGCAACATCACGGAATTCAGCTTCCGTAGAGGAAAGAGCAAGAGCACGCTGTTTCTCGGAGGACCAAGAAACCGGGTTACGATCGAGATAGACAATGTACCCCGTAGTAGAAATATAGTCATGTTTATCACCTGCCCAATCTGCATCTATGGACGTCGGTCCGCACCGCCCGACGCCCCGCGCGGGATCGACCCGGTTTTTCAATGTGTGGCGGCGGCCACCCACGCGGCCCCCTCCCTGTCGGGGGCCGGTCCAATCTCGCATACGGGGCGAAGTCTCGGACCTCGATTCAGATGACGATCCGGACTTGTACTAGACGGGTGCGGGCACCCGTGTTTCCGTTTGGAATCGATCGAGTCGTGGTTGTAAATGTTTAAAGGCCGATTCATTTGGTAAGGCGACCTTTCTAGTGAACTGAATTCGTTGCCGATTTGTGGATTCGCCACCGAGTCAATTATGGGGACTCAGAAACCGTTCAAGTCAACTTTGATCTCTAGCCTGCTCAAAGTTGAGGGCCATGGGACCTAAAGATAAAGACTTGTACCTTTAAGCACTCCATGCCTGGAATGACTCTCATTGCCAATGGTTTCGGACATCCGGAAACCGTTGATTCTGAGTAAGAGGTGAAAGTACGTATTGGGAAGCCAACATCCGATAGATGTCAACACCCAATCCCGCCCGCACTATAGCGGCCTCTACTAATCAATCGATGGGCTGATAACCTAGTTCTTTTATTGTGGCGGAAATACTGTAACATCAGTTGTTTTCACCCAATACCTTTTACTACGTCGGTTGTTTAAGGACAAGTAAGTTTTGTCGTCAAAGTAGTTGTATTTGCATTCTTTGCATGCGATTTCACGTGTCAAGCAGGCCATGAAAAGATGCACGTAGTAGAGTAGAGAGTACTAATATTATAAGTATTAGCAAATCAGTTTTAACGCGATAATACAGATATTAGTCGTTCTCGTGATATACCTTACTTGGTATTCTACTTAAGATGCGTCGGTTCGGTATTAATAGAGATGCGTTGAACCTAATAAGGCGAGCACCCGGACTAATACGGAACCCGACCATCACTTTGTTTAATTTTAGTTATTTTACATTTTGAATTCCGTGTTTAGGTGATTTAGCATGCGATTATAAGGTCATAAAAGCGGTAAATCATACGAAAAATAGTAAATGCGAATGTAAGTAAATCACATTATGAGGAGTTGCACCCTCGGAGTATACACTAAACGGGACACGATGCATAGATATTTGAGAACGGATCTCGGAATTACTCGAGTCTATTTAGTGTATTCTAGTATTTGTGGTTGAAGTTGAGACGTTACGTGTTTTAGTAGATGTTGTGGACCTAGTGTCCACATCTAGTGTTATCGTAGTGCATAATAAAGGAAATTACGAATATGGAAAGTTTTGTTTAGATGACAACCTAGTGACGATTCGACTTCAAAGGCGGATCCTCCTAGTGATTTCGGCAGAGCTCCGTTACCGTTGACCCTTCCTGCGGTTACTCAGGCAGAGCTTCGTTACTATGGACCGATTCTGTGGCTAATCCAGCAGAGCTTCGCTACTAGACTTGAGCTAGTCGAACACAGGCACCTCGGTATCGAGTGAGGTGCTCGAAGGTGAGGAGTAGCCTCGATGTCGCTTTTATCAGAACTACGATCGAGTGGATCGTTTGCCTCGGGTGTCGAAGTGCGAGCCCTTAGCGAGAGAAAAGAGAGGGAAGAACAAGTTGTGTAGAAGTAGGCACGAACTCGTGATTGTGTCGAATGAATGAGGTGAAGGGGGTATTTATAGATGTTTTCGGTCCTCGTCACCCATATGGACGCCCGGGGTCAAGCAGTTTGGTCTTCAGGCACCTGGTGTGAGGCAGTTCAGTCTTCAGGCACCTGAGCGGAGGCTGTCAAAGTTTTGAAGATCCGATATCAAAACTTTCCAAAATGGAGAAGATGCACATCTTAGGTTATCTTGGAGGTTAAGGCTTCTTCATAACCCTACTGTGTCAAGCGCCAGGTGGGCTTCGAGTACGCGTCCCGAGGTTCGCTCGGCCCGACGCGTTGACTCGAGTTTGAATTTGCATATTTCGGGACCGATTCGGGGCCCCGATGTCGGAATTGACCCTAATTAGTGTCGACGCGACTGTAATGACATGACTAAGCCTGCCTTGATGTTAGTTTAATCTTTCCGAGTAGTTATTTGATCCGTTCTATAGAAAAATTATCTAAAACATCGCGAACCCGCGTCGCGTTGCAGTCCGATCGTCATCGGGTGTTTTCTGGGCACTCCTGTAGCCACCAGGTCCAAATCTGGGTGTCTACAGAAGCGCCCACTTTGACTGAGACTTGGACAAGGCGAAAGTCAAAGTACAGCCACTCAGGCCAATCGAGGATTACGACCTGGTGGCTGTCCGGTTGGATCGTTTTAAGTCCGTTGGACGGACTACGTGGTGAGGCTCGCCAGCCAAGGCTTAGAAATCATACCTGACGTCTTCGCCTGTGGTTGCTTGTCGGGGCCCGGGCCCGTGCTTGCTGTCTCGTCTCGGGTTTGCTGTTTTAGTAGTTTCAGACCTTTTGCTTAAGTATTTATTGGTGTCTTAGTTTTGATTTAATCTCTTGCGGGTGGTTGCATTAAGTTAGATTTATCCCTCCCGGGTGGCTGCGTTAGATTTATCCCTCCCGAGTGGCTGCGTTAGATTTATCCCTCTCGGGTGGCTGCGTTAGATTTATCCCTCTCGGGTGGCTGCGTTAGATTTATCGCTCTCGGGTGGCTGCGTTAGATTTATCCCTCTCGGGCGGCTGCGTTAGATTTATCCCTCCCGGGTGGCTGCGTTAGATTTATCCCTCCCGGGTGGCTGCGTTAGATTTATCCCTCCCGGGGGGCTGCGTTAGATTTATCCCTCTCGGGTGGCTGCGTTAGATTTAACCCTCCTGGGTGGTTGCATTAGATTTAGTTTTGTTTTCTTCGGAGTAGGATCCCATCCATTCCTGGACTTTTGCTTTCTTTGGGATAGTTTCTGACTATCCCTGGTCTATTGCTTTCTTTGGGAAAGTTTCTGACTAACCCTGGTCTATTGTTTTCTTCGGGAAAGTTTCTGATTAACCCTGGTCTATTGCTTTCTTTGGGAAAGTTTCTGACTAGCCTTGGTCGATTGCTTTCTTCGGGAAAGTTTCTGACTATCCCTGGTCTGTTATTGAGTGGTTGTTTGGGTTTAGTGATTGTTTTACCTTTAAATTACTAGTGTTGATGTGTAAGCTCTTAACGAGTGCATAATGGTGTTTGCATTAGTTCTTGGGCTTGCATTTGCTTAGTAAATTATTCCGGGAATGTGCTAAAATAATAATCCCCCTGGGATGTAAATTGACTGCTCAGGGATTTGCTAGGATAACAGATTGCTTCGAGTGCTTTGGGGCTTGTTTTAGACTAACAGATTGCTTCGAGTGCTTTGGGATTGTAGATTTGTTTTGTTTGTTTTATCACGCGGTCAAGCGCGAGCATTCTTATTAATCGTGGTTCTCGTGTTTGTTTATTGCTGGGGGTCGATTTCGACCAGAGGAGGTTTTAAGGCTTGCCTTACGGGTTTGAATTTATTCCTAATTCCCTCGATTGGTATCTAAGACGGTGCGTGCTCGTCCGGTTAGGTTTTCGGTGGGCAGTGAATGGAGGTTGGCTCAGGCTAAGAGCACGATGAGTCATTACTCGTCAGAGAATGTGCTGGTGAACTAGCTGCGCCTTGCAGACGTAAGTTTCTTTCTTATAGTTTGTTTTATTTAGTAGCCCCCAAGGTTTAGGATTATTGAAGTGTTGGTTTTGGTTTTATCGTTTGTTTTGTCCTATGGTCTAGTGTTTGCTTTCATTTTGAACGGTTCGCTTTTTCTTTTAGCTAGCCGACTCGGCTGATGCTGTTCAGCCCCCAGACTTCCCTTTGACACTGCTCAGGATCGATGTGGCTGGGGTAACCTTTACATAGCCTCTTTCTCCGTGTTCCGCTGAGGAGATGGAGGCTGGGATGGGGTGGCGTGACCGGGTATACCGGGTAAGTTTTTGTTTTTGTTTTGGATTCTAGGGTTAGGTTTTGTTTGGCTAACTTGCGTGGTTTCACCTTTCAGGTTTCGTCGGCTTGCCATAAGCGGTTGTGGCAGGCTGCCAACTGCTTGAGGGTCTATGCCTTGAGAGTCGCCCGTGACATTTCGGGACCTCAAACGATAAGTGCGTGTACCTAGGGTTGGCTCTTAGATTGTTTATGTGTTTTCCTCAAGTGCGGGTTATGTTTGCAGGACATTCCCAATATGGTGGGACAGTTGGAGACTCGGGTGACCGCGCTTGAGGCGAAAGCGGTTGAGGCACGACGACTCCTGCAATCTCGGGCCGACGAGATTGCTCAACTTAAGAAGCGGCTGGCTCGATCTCAGGGCGAGACCTCTGCACAAGGTGAGGCTAGTCATCGGGTTGAGAGGGAAAGAGAGGCTGAGGCTAAGGCTATGGGTCATGCTACGGGTGTTACTGGGGAGGTTGGAGAAGTTTCCGAGACGGTTACCCTAGACATGTTGTCGGGAATGGTCGGTAGTGAGTCTCCTGCCTTTGCTTTAGAAGACTTAGGTTTGGACGACAACATCGGTGAGTTTGTGATAGCTATAGGCGCCGCTTCTAGGGGTTCTCCTTAGTTTGTAAACCCGATTTGTGTATGACTTTGTATGTTTTGTATATTTTCTTGAGATTTTTAGTATTTGAATTAGTTGGATTAGCCTTGTGTTTTCGTTTGGTGAATTGTTTACCTAGATTGACAAGTAATCACTTTGCGTTCATTTTATTTGCGATTTAATCTTAGTTTAGGATGTTTTAAACGTGTTAGGGTTGCGTGAGAGTATGAAAATGAGTTTTTTTTCGAACTTTTGAAATGTGTTAGTTTGAACCGGGAGTTGGATCAAGTGGTACGTCGGTTAAATGTTTGACTCAAGACGTGCAGAAACGTAAAGAGTGCTTTGCAGCTAAGGTGTATCGACCGAGTGCGTGTCCAATGTTAAGTTAGACCACTTTTGAAAAAAAGTTAGACCACTTTTTATATCTTAGTGACAATGTCGTGCTAGGCTACAGACGTGAATTGACAATGTCATTCGGGGCTACGACACGTCTAGGTGGGGTAGCTTATCCCCCAAAAAAGAAAATAAACAAAACGTCTAAGTTTGGTGGACCCAATAGACGTAATGTATTGTCCGCGTGGACCTGTCATTCTTGCGCGGGCATTTCGGCTTTTGGAAAGGGGTTTAGCGACTTCAGGAGGTCATTCATGACGTCTGGGTTGTCGGATGTGAGAAAAAAGGTTAAAGATTGTGGAGATGACCGTATTACAGAATAAGGAAGCTATGTGGGCTAATGTCACTAAGCGCCCGACCGAAGACAGCGTTACCGATCCTAGTATTCGCCAGTTCATCTAAACGGGCCAAGACCAATAAGACCCATATTGAGAATGTGAGTGAGGAGGGGAAGTGGGATTGGCTGGGCTCGCCTTCAGCTAGGGCCGTTGAAGCTTGTGTTCGGAGGGGCCGATGGTGAGAGACTCGATGAAGCACACCCGAATGGCGAGAAAAGGGGAAAGTTAGACCGGTAGAGCCCAGCCACTTAGTCCTATGTTCTATTAATTGATATTATGTGGCGTATTAGTACTAGTTTTTGTGGGGTTTGCTTGACATGTTGTCATTTTCCGGGGTGGCCAGATGTTAGATGCTCGATGTAAAGGGCCTCGACAAAGGCTTGATTTAATTGATTTTTCATTAATGAGAAGCACATTTTTTATTTTTCCCTTTGTTTTTGTGGTGGCTCGCAACTCGATTCTTCCTTTTGCCCGGAGCGCCCTTTCGGGTTTTCACTCCGTCCTCGGCGCACCCTCTTTTGCTTTTTTTTTTTGCTTTTTTTTTTTTTTTTACGACGGCTCGCAACTCGTTTCTTCATTTTGCCTGGGGCGCCCTTTCGGGTTTTCACCTCGTCCTCGGCTCGTCGTTTGTGCTTCTGATAAGGCTAAAGTCGTATCACCTATATCAAAATAAACCTAACAAACGACTAACAAATATCTAGTAGCAAGTAAGGGTCGAACCACAAAGAGATGGATGGATATTGCAGATTATCTATAATTGATTATAAACTATTCTAATTCCGATTTTTATGAATTTGGTCTAAACTAATACGATTATGTAAAATAATCAGGTTCTAACAATATTAAAAGGATATAGGGTCCTACGGTTTACTCTGTAATTAAATTGGGTAAAGTTAATTAATCATTCAAACAATCAATCACAGTTATTTAGGGCAAAGACACGGCCTTTCGGATCTTATGTCAACCTTAGGATAGATTCTGACGGGCTCTCGCAACTTACCAGATTATCCTACCCACTTACTTGTAAGTCTACCCTTACCAGGCTTTCGATTTTAGGTTCGGGTTCCTAAACATTCAACTAGTTCAACGTCTCAAACTAATCAAACAATGATACAAGACAAGTAGTAAGGCAATAACATATGAATGATCAATCAAACAATTAATTAAACTAACATCCCCTATTCAATTAACATAGATCCCCATCAACCCTAGAAGAATAAATTAGCTACTCATAATGAAAGATGAAACAACATAAAAATTAAGCATAATAGAAATCAATATAAAAATAAAGGAAAAGGAAAGAATACCGATTACGAAGAACTGAAAGATTGAATAATAATTAAAAGCTAAAGTGTACCGCTACAAGTTTGCAGAGTTCCGATGCTAATAATAATAAAACTAAACTAAAGTTTTGAATATCAAAGTGTGATTAAACCTAACCCTAAGAAGGGTATTTATACTTATTACAATGGGTCTAATTAGGAAATAGGACATAGTTTAATAAATAATTCCGTTATTTTCACAAATAGTTTAATAAAATAGGACATAGTTTAATAAAATAATAAAATAATTAGGAAATAGAACATGGTTCAACTTCAAACCGACCGGTTCGGTATCAAACCGATCGGTTTGGCCTTCGTCACTCGCATTCTCGCTTTTTTTTTTCTTTTTTTTCTTTATTTGTAACTCTTAACTCTGTCTTTTTCTATGTTTCCTGTCAAAACATAAACCATATACCCGACATAACAAACTATGGATAAAAGCTACCAAAACTATTCCTAAGACATGCAAAAATCGGTAAAAACGGAGGATAAAATGAGAATAAATATGCATATGAACTACGTTCATCAGCTTCATCATTGAAATCACTCGTTAATCAGAAAATAGGGGGTTCCGATTTGCATGTGAATTGAGTTAGCGATTTTTTGCTATTTTTGTTGGTTGTACCCTTGGAAGAGTTGCCTACGTATCCGCGTTTAGTCGGAATCAAACCATGTTCGTAGTTCATAATAGGTGTAAGTGATTTTGCTTTAGACTCGTTATGCCAATTGTCAATGTGAGATGTTGAGAGTGTATTCACTCTAGTTAAAGAACTAAGGTGGAGTGGTTGGGTGTGACCCCATGAATTGACAATTACCGAGATACCGTGTTTGGGTCAGGGTGACTGGCTTGGGATGGTTTTGGAATGTGGAGCTAGGTAGTAAGTGGTTTCGATAAATCAAAATCTGGAGTTGATTTTGTGGAGTTAAGGCTATGGGGTTACGGTTTCGTGATGTGGCAGGAAAGGGGAAGCTGAGTAAAAATGACTCGGGTTTCAATCGGGCGGGACGTAAATTATGTGGGATCTGATTTCCATGTCTGGCCCTAACGGTTGAGATTATCCTATCGAGCTTGAATCTTCAAAATTCCGGATTGTCTCCTAACAAGTGTCTCGGAAAGGTCTTAAGGGTTGTAATGTAGGGAGGATAGTATTTGGATGCTAGTTGACTGGTCTGTTCATTTTTTCTTTTTTTTTCTTTTTTTTTGCTTTTTGTTCGGACTTTGCATTTGAAGTCGAGTTGAATGATTGGGGGTTTCATTTTGACCGTTGAGTTTGGTCTTGATCATTGAATTGGCCCGGTTTAGTTTGGCCTTGGTTTCATTTTTTCTTTGGCTCTTTTATTTTGGCCATTTCAGACTTCTTTTTCTTTTTGTCAGACTAGCACCTATGGTAGAAATTGGTTGGTCTTTACTTGAGGGGTATTTATTGTGGGGAAATGGGTTTGCCTTCCGTCTTTGATCACAAGCTAAAAGACTATCTAGATTTGTCATAGGATTCGGGAATGCTCGTTCTAAGGGATAGTTTGTGGCTTTCTATACCAGACATGGAATAGGTAAAAAAAAACACGGGATCTCAGTTCTTGTAACTCCTCATTATTTCGAGGTATGTTTGGTTGTTATCGATAAATGGCATAGCATCAAGTCATAAGCAAGAAGGTGCATTATTTTAAAATCAAGCGATTGTCGAGGCGCATTGTAAAGAAGAAAAGTGATTTTCTTTTTATTGATAGTAATAAGCGGGCTATGCGCCCGAGATATTGTTTTCGGGGAGGTGGAAGACATATCCCCTCGCACCTCCTGACTCGATGTAAAAACAAAAGACATTTGTTATACTATTAGGTCTAGGCCCTAAGACGAACTAGACTCTGAGTCAGACACAGATTTACTCGTCTTGGCGGACGCCCGTGCGTTGTCGGGATCTTCCTCGATATTTAGGAGATTCTCCTCTATAAGGTCGAGGTGAGAACAATTGATGGCATCGTCGAAGACTGCGTGAATGCTAAAGGGGTTTGTGGTATTGTTAGATTTTTCGGGTGGAGGGAAAGGGATAGTCCCATTTTCTATCATATCTTGTATGGTATGCTTGAGCCGAAAACAAGATTCGGTATCGTGGTCTTTGCCACGGTGGAAGTGGCAATACTTATTAGCATCTCATGCCTTTGATCTCTTATTTGTGGGTGGGTCTGTAGTGCGACCTCTTTGCTCGAGCTTTCCTTGCTCGGTTAGTCTTTTTAAGGCTTCGGTGTATGTGATGCCTAGCTTGGAAAATGTCCTAGGGGTGGAATTCGTCCTCCCTCTAGCAGTTGGTTCAACAAGGTATACTTCCTCGGCTTTGTTATTTCCGGATGTTCCATAAGACCGGGTTCCCGTGGAAGTGGTTGGTCCCTGATAGCCTTTCCCCATTATCTTGAAGAATACTCCCTTTTTCATATCGTCCTCTAGACGTATTTCTAAGGTGGATTGTTCCTTGAAGGTATGGATGTTTTGGTATCTAAGGTGGGAGGCGTAAGCGGGTCTAAGGTTATTGACGAACTTTTCTACTAAGGTGGCTTCATCTAGACGGTTTATTAGTTAAGTGCTGACCTTTCTCCACCTAGTTAGAAATTCTGAGAAGCCTTCCTTCTCATTATGGGAGAGAACTTCAAGGCTTCTAATGGTGAATTGTGTCTTAGAATTATCCGCATATTATTTTGTGAATTCTATGGAGATATCGTCCCAAGTGGATATCTTTTTGGGATTGAGCGAAAAAACCAGGATCGCGGTATGTCTCCTAAGGATGAAGGGAATATCCTAGTGAAGAGGCTGGGCTTGACCCCCTTAATGGTCATGTAATCCTTAAAGGCCCGGATGTGATTGAGGGGATCCTCGGTCCCTTGGAACTTGGGTATGTCAGCTAAGGAAAAGTTCTCGGGTAATTGGTCGTTCACCATTTCAAATTTTCTATGGTTCTCGAGGTGGACATTGTTTCCCTGGTTTAGGCGCATTTGGCTTTTGAGAAAATCTATGCGATTCATGGCGAATTGTAGGGTGTCGTCCTGAGGTGGTGTAATAGGGTCATTAGGGGTGACCCCGGCGGGAACGCCACCTAGCGGGGTGGAGCTTAAAAGGACCTCGTTGAGGATCTGGTTATGGTGTTCATCAGAAGCCCTATCTTCCAAGTGGCCTAGATGAGAGTCTATGCTGTTTACGGATGTGTTCACGGTAATGATGGTGGCCTGTAAGTCTCGGATCAGGTTGGTTAGGGTTTCTATGGTGTTATCCGCGGATTGTTCGACGTCGTTCCCGCTATGGTTACTTGCGTCTACGCTTGAATCTCCTGACATGACTGCGGAAAATGTGGTTTTGATGAGGGTGGGTTTACCAGACGTCCTAGAGACTCGAGGAGTGCTCATGGTCGAGCGACGCGGAAATGAGACCCTTGACTTGCGCGTGTGTGCCAGCACTGGCTTAGGGACTCAAGTGCTTTTAGACTCTTGGTGTATTCGGCGAAACGCCTAATGAATTTATGTCTCTGTAACGAGACGATTTGACCCAAACCTCGGAGGTGAGGTTTAAAGAGGACTTCTTGAAATGAGACGACCCAAAATGTAAGACCTCGAGTAGAGGTGATCTTAGTAACTAAGAGAGACAGTTAATCACATGGTTGTACGGCGTAAGAAGTTGATCGCGATCCCGACTCAGGATCAAAGAATTTGATATATGTTTTTTTTTTTTCGAAAACGACCAATCTTTTTAGAAAAGTTTTTTTGAAAAGGGCGATTTGTAGAAATAGTTTAACGATGGCGTGACAACATCGTTTTTGATGTGAAAGTGTGTTGCTATATGCGTGCGTCGGGAATCCGGCAATAGCAAAGGTGAAAATGTCTATCATTTTTGAAAGTAACATGGTCCTTAGGGGAACCAGTTTTGAAAATGATGACGTGATGCCTTTATCGAGACTATTATAAATTAGCTAGTTCGATACTCGTGGTGTATGTGGTGCTCGTGGTAGAGCGTGAAGTCTAATGATGGTGTTTTGAAAATGATGTTTTGCGAGTGTGACCGTTTTGGGTTCCTTGACCTCATTAATTGAAGCTTCGGTTGTGTTAGCGGTATGTGTGTAAAAACAATTTTTTTGAAACAAAATGTAACCGTTTTAGGTACCTTGACCCCATTAATTGGGAGTCTCGGTGGTATTGACGGTAATCGTTGTTAATGGGTTTTGCTTTGGCCAAGGTGATGGCACTAAATATATATTTTTGAAAGTGGTGAGTGTAAAATTTGCCATGATAACAACATCTAAAAATGTTTTTCCCTTTTTAGAAATCACGATTTGACCGGAGTATCGGTGTTAAGGTCGTTTTAAAAAGGGGAGGTATTTTTCGAAAACGTAGTTGGGTGCGATTGATTAAGTTGGCGTGGTTAAATCCAGATTTTTAGTGTTTTATTTGGGTTGTTCCAAACACGCTACACATAACTAGGAATGCATACACTCATGCATGATGCAGACACGGGTAGGTTAGGGTAGGCTACCGCCCATGAATAGTCTTCACTTAGGCATTGACAAATCATCTAGGGAGACGAGTGTCGTACCGTCTGTTCGGAAATATCCGCTTATTATTCCCGCGAGGTACGCGTTAGGCGGCCAGATCGTCAACCGAGGATCTCTCCGCGTGTCCCTAAAGATCTTACCGCGAAGAGGTCGATTGGTCCTGATATCGGTTAGGGTGTGCTTTTTAGGGCCAAAACCTGTAGTGACCACAACTAGGAACTAGGAAATGAGCTTCACCGACCTCGTTCAAGTTACACCACCACTGGGAATTTGTTTCCAAATCCCCAGCAGAGTCGCCAAACTGTGGACGTCCGTCCGCTCCGCCCGGCGCCCCGCGCGGGACTGACCCGGTTTTTCAACGTGTGGCGGCGGCCACCCACGCGGCCCCCTCCCTGTCGGGGGCCAGTCTGATCTCGCGTACGGGGCGAAGTCTCGGACCTTGATTCAGATGACGATCAGGACTTGTACTAGACGGGTACGGGCATCCGTGTTTTCGTTTGGAATCGATCGAGTCGTGGTTGTAAATGTTTAAAGGCCGATTCATTTGGTAAGGCGACCTTTCTAGTGAACTAAATTCGTTGCCGATTTGTAGAGTCGCCACCGAGTCAATTATGGGGACTCAGAAACCGTTCAAGTCAACTTTGATCCCTAGCCTGCTCAAATTTGAGGGGCACGGGACCTAAAGATAAAGACTTGTACCCTTAAGCACTCCATGCCTGGAATGACTCTCATTGCCAATGGTTTCGGACATCCGGAAATTGTTGATTCTGAGTAAGGGGTGAGGGTACGTATTGGGAAGTCAACATCTGATAGATGTCAAAACCCAATCCCACCCGCACTATAGCGGCCTCTACTAATCAATCGGTGGGCTGATAACCTAGTTCTTTTGTTGTGCCGGAAATACTGTAACATCCGTTGTTTTCACACAATACCTTTTACTACGTCGGTTGTTTAAGGACAAGTAAGTTTTGTCGTTAAAGTAGTTGTATTAACATTCTTTGCATGCGATTTCACGTGACAAGCAGGCCATGAAAAGATGCACGTAGTAGAGTAGAGAGTACTAATATTATACGTATTAGCAAATCAGTTTTAACGCGATAATACAGATATTAGTCGTTCTCGTGATATACCTTACCTGGTATTCTGCTTAAGATGCGTCGGCTCGATATTAATAGAGATGCGTCGAGCCTAATAAGGCGAGCACCCGGACTAATACGGAACCCGACCATCACTTTGTTTAGTTTTAGTTATTTTACATTTTGAATTCCGTGTTTAGGTGATTTAGCATGCGATTATAAGGTCATAAAAGCGGTAAATCATACGAAAAACTGTAAATGCGAATGTAAGTAAATCACATTATGAGGAGTGTCACCCTCGGAGTATACACTAAACGGGACACGATGCATAAACGGATCTCGGAATTACTCGGGTCTATTTAGTGTATTTTAGTATTTGTGGTTGAAGTTGGGATGTTACTTGTTTTAGTAGATGTTGTGGACCTAGTGTCCACATCTAGTGTTGTCGTAGTGCATAATAAAGGAAATTACGAATATTGAAAGTTTTGTTTAGATGACAACCTAGTGACGATTCAACTTCAAAGGCGGATTCTCCTAGTGATTTCGGCAGAGCTCCGTTACCGTTGACCCTTCCTGCGGCTACTCCGGCAGAGCTTCGTTACTATGGACCGATTCTGTGGCTAATCCGGCAGAGCTTCGCTACTAGACTTGAGCTAGTCGAACACAGGCACCTCGGTATCGAGTGGGGTGCTCGAAGGTGAGGAGTAGCCTCGATGTTGCTTTTATCGGAACTACGATCGAGTGGATCGTTTGCCTTGGGTGTCGGAGTGCGAGCCCTTAGCGAGAGAAATGAGAGGGAAGAATGAGTTGTGTAGAAGTAGGCACGAACTCGTGATTGTGTCGAATGAATGAGGTGAGGGGGGGGGGGGTATTTATAGGTGTTTTCGGCCCTCGTCACCCATATGGATGCCCGGGGTCAAGCGGTTCGGTCTTCAGGCGCCTGGTGTGAGGCAGTTCAGTTTTCAGGCGCCTGAGCTGAGGCTGTCGAAGTTTTGAAGATCCGATATCAAAACTTTCCACAATGGAGAAGATGCACATCTTAGGTTATCTTGGAGGTTAAGGCTTCCCCATAACCTTAGTGAGTCAAGCGCTGGGTGGGCTTCGGGTGCGTGTTCCGAGGTTCGCTCGGCCCGACGTGTTGACTCGAGTTTGACTTTGCATATTTCGGGACCGATTCGGGGCTCCGGTGTCGGAATTGACCCTAATTAGTGTCGACGCGACCGTAATGACATGACTAAGCCTTCCTTGATGTTAGTTTAATCTTTCCGAGTAGTTATTTGATCCGTTCTATAGAAAAACTATCTAAAACATCGCGAACCCGCATCGCGTCACTACTACAATAAAGGCCTATTGCAACGTAGCGAAAACGTTGCATATAACCTCTAAAATGTTGCTTTATGGTTTATGCAACATTTTTAACTGTGCTGCTTAAAGCTCCGTTGCAATAGCCTAATGTAACACTTTGTGCAACATTTCTACTCAAATGCAATATTTTTTAAAAATGTTGCAACGATACTCTAATGCAACACATATCTTGAGAAGTTATTGCAACACTTTAAATATATATACACAACACTTTTTCCCCTCCCCTCCAAAAATTTGCAACATTTATTTCCATGTTATGCAACATATTTTTGTCTATATGAAACAAAAAGGCAACATTATTTTGGTGTTAATGCAACATATCCAATTTTGTCAAATGCAACACTATTTCTAAAAAGTATATAATATACATTTATTTTAAAAATTTTACCATCAGCTTAATTTAATCTTTACATAGAGTATCCACACTCACAAGATGTCTGTTCCAAACATAATAATTAATTGATCCACAAAAGACATGTTCATTATTAATTCAAAAACCAATATTCATGTTTCGCACTACATCTTATTGAAAAAGTGTAAAAATGAAAAAGAGCTAACAAAAATAAAAACACTGTTAAATACAAAAACAAATAAACAGTGTGCACGTATAAAGCCTTCAGTGAATCCAAATTGGCTGCTCCCGTTGAATTCCTACGTAACCCAAAAGGTGGCCTGTGACGAGAAAAAAGAATATTTAATAACAGTTATACTGCCAAAAGATTTTTAAACATAAAAAACGAAAGGATAAAAAACACATACCTCTAACATAAGTATTGTTTTGCAATTTCTAGAGGTATATTTCCTAGAATTTTAGGCAAAATATTTTTAGTCAAGTTCTCTCTTTCGTCATCAAGCTCTCTTTGTCTGTTTTCTAATTTTGCCTTCTTTTTTAAATATTTTTCTTTCATTTGTCTTTGCGCCTCAATAAGTTAACAAAAATTTCAGAATCCATATCTTTTCTTGAGCCCACAATTAAACTAGCTTTGAGCGACTCCATAATCTCTCCAAGCACAACATAAGACATCATGTCTCCATTTATTACTTTCAACTTTTTATTGCTGACACCCCTACCATATAACTTACCAGACCCTATCATACCCCTTAACAATAACTCCTAAATAAGCATCTCTACGAACAGTTCCATCATTTTGGAAGACACAGTTTCTTACATCCTTCTACAATAAAGATTAGAAATAAACAAGACATTGTAGCTGTTGTAAAAAACATTAGTTAAGTAGATGTTTCAAAAATCTCAAATAACTTGGCAATATCCACGTACATAATAATATATTGCTTTCCCATGGTTCTTTTACGAGTTTGCTCAAACATTTGAACTAAAGAAGACGCTTCCTTATTTTGATGTTCAATTTTTCTGTGATACCAAATGTGATATAAGATGACATTATAAGATGACAATAACTTGTTTATCAATTATAATGAAACATGAATTTGAACTACAAAAGATATGTTTTTAGTAAGATTAATTACCATTTTCTCGCGTACCACTGTGATGTTGGTTGCACCAACTGTGTGCATATTCCCCTCTGATAAGCGGTTGTCCTTGTTACGGGAGGACCGCATCTACATATACATTTAATGTATAAATATTCTATTTATATAATGTAGGTTTAATACTTTTCGTTTAATAGAAACAACCTAAATTTATAAGCATTACATTTGAATATAAGGATACAAATGCATATTGACTAATATGAAATGTCTAAGCCATAAAAACTCACATGGAGAGAAAGTGACAAAACGAAAGCAAATGAAAAAAAGATACTTGAACTTTGTTTTAAAAGGGGAAAACATGGAGGCTAAGGCTCATGTGTGAGTAAACTCCAGTACAACAAAATAATTCAGCATTACTCATGTACCCCATATTTACCTAATATTACTCTATAGTGTATAATAGCCTTCTGTAAATCAGCCTTTCAGGCAGCAGTAATGTGTACTATAATGCTTAAAAACATAAATTTGTAAAATAAAATAATATGGTCTCAAAACAATCAATGCAAGTTATAATATAGCCCTTATTAATTGTATGCTCTACAATCAATATATACATGAGACCGTCTCAGAATTGACCAACACAAGTGCATACATGAGCATGAGTAATCCTTGAGATGATAGAACATACTAACAGATAAACAAACCTGACTAGATATCATTGGACCCATTGTGCAGAACTATATCTTCTCTGAGGATAATCAACAACCTATAGATCACGGCAACCAAAGTTTCCATAAGTGTTTAGTATAAAACTTTAAATGATAATTAGTACTAGATTATATCCTCACTAACTAATACTATTAAAAGTTTTGAAGTCCTTTTTTAATAGGCCACATATATGTGATAACATGTTGGTGTCTCAAAATGTAATACATATATGTCAAAAGGGAAATTTACAACAGTAAGCAAACACCCTAAATTTCTAACAAGTAGCAACGGGTAAAAGCTTGACAATAAATCATACGGAATATAAAAACATGACTAACCCATCAAAAATTACACCAGCGGACTTTCAGTAATTGGCCAAGAGAAGTGGCAATAATTACTATTAAATACTGAATTGTATCTAACCAGAGGGCCCGGGTAACTTCAGAGTCTGTATAAACCTACACCATGGAGTAAACTAATTGATCAAATATGCTAGAAAGCAACGAAACAAAGTTGATAGTTGTGCGCCGATGAGTATTATTGTATTAGGTTAATGGCTTTAAACAAATTTCTCAAATAATTTGAGTCAACGGTGAGATTTGGAGAAGTTTTTAAGAAGGATGATGGAGGAGATGGGAGAATAGGCTGGATGCCTGGATTACAGGGGAGTTAGTTTACTTCATTTTCAATCTACAATTCGAATTACACTGTACAATCTAATACTTAAAACTTCTTGCTTATGCTACAGCAAATGAAACATCAACGCATAGAATGAAATCTAGTGAAGATAATACTCACACAGTCTTTAATGTCTCCACTAGCCCTAGAGTTGAAAGAATGCTTCCAGTGAGGTTATTGTTGTCGAAAAGCCTGACAGAAAATTATGGAAGCTAGTTTTTCTTGGCCTTACACATGTATCAGATTCATTTTCTAGCTAAAAAGCGCAGGCGGTATTGTCCCCGAGAGTAGATTCATTCCAAATGACTGAAATGTTAATAGAACGTTAGGGTCTTATAAAAAAAACTCGAATTTAGTAGAGTAGTGAGTGGGTCATACAAGTTAATTGTATAGACTAAAAAATTGAAAGATTTGTCTCAGAATCAACTCAAATGGAGGGGAGGATCCCTCAAAGCTCACGCAAGGGTCAGATTCGACTCCCTTGGGGTGCTGGTTCCTGAAACATGACCGTTTTCTCTTGCACTTGAAAAGTTAGAATCCTTAACCTTGACCGTGAGATGATTGGGTCATGTTTTATGAGTTTTTCGGTCATTATTAGCAATCGCAGAACGCACTTTCGTGCTGGCTTCTTGCCACCCTTCATTTGAGCTTGTATCATCAACTACCCCATTCACGACCTGCTTGCTAGAATCTTGAATACAAACCCACAAAAGATATATTAATTAGTTACAATCACAAAGAAGGGGAGAGAACATGAGTTGCTTACCCGTTGCGAGGAAGGGGAACATGGCCGTCGGAGGACAAGCAGCAGCTCACGGTCATCAGTGGACAAGCAGCAGCTTATGGTCGTCGATGGTCGCGGTGGTGAGGGCTTAGGGTTTACCAAAATGAATGATGGGGACGGGGATGATGGTATAAAAATTGGTGAGGTATTAGTCGATGACGGGGTAAAAAATTGGTAACCCAGAAAAAAAAATTATCTTGAGAAAAAAAAATTATATGGTTAGTTTATTAGGAGGAAAATAATGGTAATTTCAGGTGCTTTGTAATATGGGAAATGGAAGAGACAACATGTCAATAATTATCGGGTTATGTCAATCTTTTTTGTTCGGGTTCAAATGGCTTGGCTCGGGTAGGTTTCAGGTCAATGATTATCTGGTTATATCAAGCAATTGTCAGGTCTGAAGCGGGTTGGATTGGTTTTGGGTTACTTAATTTTCAAGTTCTATTGAGTCGGGTTGAGTTTGTCGGTGGGAAAACTTTTGCTAGCTCTATCAGTCGTATAACTTGATTGCTGCGATTATATTTTGCATATCCATTTCACATCGGTCGTATATTCGAAAATGACTCGAACCTGAAATAAGTGGTCCCGATTTTCATGTCTCGAAAATGGTCTGGCCCAAACTCGACCACGTTGACTCGTTCACCAATATGTCTAATCTCGACCCGAATGTTTTGACCTGTGACGACTCAATGCGTACATGACACTGACTCATAAACTTAAATGACCCGTAAAAAATTGGTCAGACGTATTAATTAACAGCTCTTACGACGTGAATTGTGTGTCTGTGACCAAACCCGAGAGCCCGATCCAGTTTCACGTGCCTACTTATTAAATCGGGGCTTACTTATTGAGAATATTGAAGAGACGTTGGTTTCCTAAGAATAAAGATGTACTAGTTGAGATTTTTTTTAGCTTTTACTCTAAAATCTAACTTAACTTTTACATTCTCATTTTTTAATTTATTTAATTGTGGTATCAATTATCCTAACAATATTGCAACATCAAATAAGTGTTGCAAGATGTTTTACTAAATGTAACAATTACGAAAAACTGTTGCTAAATCGTGTTATACTTGCAACATTTTTGTAAAAATGTTGCATTCGTTAATTAAATCCAACATTTTTTGATTAAGTGTTTCATAGGTAATATCACTATTATAAATTGCAACACAACAAGAAAATGTTGCATTGAAAATGTTGCAATAGATCTTAATTGTAGTAGTGCGTTGCAGTCCGATCGTCATCGGGTGTTTGCTGGGCACTCCTATAGCCACCAGGTCCAAATTTAGGTGTCTACAGCATCACAGAAGGCATGAAGAGAAAGAGGAGTGACACGATGTAATTGAATGCCAACAGTAAGCGTACCTTTGAGATAATGAAGAAGACGTTTAAGAGCAAGCCAATGGGTCTCTTGAGGATCCTGCAAAATTTGAGCTAGTCTATTGACACCAAGTGAGATACCAGGACGGGTAAGGAAGAGATACAGTAGACTACCAACAATAACGTGATAGTCAGTGGGGTTAGAAATGGAGTGGCCAGTAGATGGTAGGAGGGGCGGGTATGCTACAAGCGGAGTAGCAGCATATTTGTAGTCAAGTATATCATAATGCGAAAGGATGTCATGTATATATTTGGTTTGGGTAAGACTAAGGCTGGTCGGGTTGGGTGCTACTTCAATACCCAAAAAATATGAAGGGAATCCCAACTCCCAAGTCCTTCAACTAAAAATGAACGGCGAATGATCGGAAGAAGGCAACGAGATATGGAGACTCGAGGCCAGTGACGATAATATCGTCTACATAGACAAGCAAAAATGTTTGAGTGGAATTTTTATTAAATAAAAACAAAGAGGGGTCGGAGAGGGATTGAGTGAATCCAAACGAAAGTAAGTACGATTTAAGTTTAGTATACCTGGCTCGGGGAGCCTGTTTTAGACCATAAATTGTTTTTGTGAGTTTACAGACATAGGACGAAGAAGTAAAGCTGACAAAACCAGAAGGTTGAATCATATAGACAGTTTCATGTAACGTACTTTGAAGAAAAGAATTGTTGATGTCGAGTTGTTTGAGGGACCAGCCACGGGTGAGAGCAAGCGACATGATAACTCGGACTGTTACCGGTTTAACAACCGGACTGAAGGTCTCAAAATAGTCAACTCCGGGGCTTTGAAGAAAACCCTTGGCCACTAAACGGACCTTTTATTTGGCAATGGAGTTATCAGGGTTGTATTTGATACAGAACACCCACTTACAGCCTACTACATTGTAAGAGGGATCAGGAAGCACAAGAGTCCAAGTGCGATTGTGAAGAAGGACATCATGTTCAACTGTCATGGCAGCGAGCCAATTCGGATCAGCAATAGCGGACCGAAATGTTACAAAAGGAGCGGAAGTAGTGGATAGGGCAACCAAATTGGCGTATTTAGGGTTAAGAACCCGAATATTGTTCATAGCCTGGGTCGTAATGCGAGGAACGGAGGGAACTGGGGTGGGAGCCAGAGTGTCAGGAGGTGCCGGAATCGACTCCGGCGGGATAGGAGAAGAAGCAGGAGATGCGGAGGACGAGGATGGAGAATCTACAGAAGAAGAAAGGGGAGACGCGGTAGAGGAGTGAGAGGCAGTGGAGGTAGTGTGTGACGGCGTCAGGGAAGAAGAAGGAGAGGAAGAAGATAACCGGACGGTAGCGGAGGTCGGGTCTGACGACGCCGGGGAAGAAGAAGGGGAGGAGGAAGGTGATTGATAAGGATATGGTTGATTAGGGTTTAGAGTAGGGGATTGGATACACGGTTGCCGGGAGTAGACACGGAGAGGAGTCTTGGGTGGTCTGGTGGTGGCAAGACCAGGAGGTGGAAGGATAGTGACTGGAAAGTGACACCATGTGGTGATAGGGAGAGATTGAGTGGGGGTATCGTGGTTTACTAGATTAGGGTAGGGAAAAACGGTCTCAACAAATTTAACATGTCGAGAAGTGAATGTTTTTCCAATGACGGGATTAAGACAATAGAACGCACTTTGAGTGGAGGAGTATCCAATAAAAATACATGGAGTGGACCTAGGTTCAAGTTTGTGACGAGTGTAGGAACGTAACCAAGGATAACATAAACAACCAAAGCTACGGAGTTTAAGATAATTAGGAGTTTGATTGAAAAGACGAGAAAAAGGAGAAGTATTATTGAGAGTGGGGGTGGGCATACGGTTGATAAGGTAAGCCACGGTGACGAAGGCAAAGGACCAAAAGGTGTCGGGAAGAGAGACGTGAGAGAGAAGAGATAAACTTGTTTCCACTGTGTCGATGACGACGTTCTGTAAAACCGTTATGCTCGGGAGTGTGGGGAAGGGAGGTAAGATGGGTTATGCCATCTGAATTAATATATGGGGTGAGTTTTAAATATTCACCCTCGTTATCGGGATAATTTGCACAAATTATAGTATACAACCATTGTACCGTGCGACAAATCTAATTTATGGTAAAAAGTTACCACTTTATGTTATTTAGTGACCACTTTAAGTTAAATAGTGACCACGTTATAATATGAAAAATGGTAACTATTTAACTGAAAGTGGTAACTAACTAACCTAAAATGGTCACGGTTTATCATAAATTGCAAATTTTTATTATTGTCGCATGGTACAACGGTTGTATAAAATAATTACGGATTTGAATAATTTGACGATTAAAATATTTTTCAACGAGGGTAGGAAAGCGATTAAAAACCGAAAAAGTGTCAAATTTTTTCTTTAGTGGATATAACCAAATATAACGAGTGAAATGATCGACAAAAATAACATAATATTTAAAACCATCAAGTGATAGGACGGGAGAAGTCCACACCTCGGAAAATAATAATTCAAGTGGAGCGGTAAAGTGTAAGGTGGAAACAGAAAAAGGTAGTTTGTGAATTTTATTAATAAAGCAAGCATTACAATGCGTAAAAGACTCAAAAATAGATAGATTAGCTAAGCGGCAAATAATAGTAATAGTAGAGGAGGATGGGTGACCAAGGCAGTAATGCCACTCATGTGAGACGGTAGGAGAGTGAGTGAGATAAAGATGAGGGCGTCCCGATGATGACCATTCATAGAGACCGTTTTTAAGTTAGCCTTGAAGAAGCACGCGCCCTGTCACCTGGTCATGTAAATAACAACAAGAAGCGGAAAAATTAGCGATAACGTTATTTTCGAGACAAAATTGTGAGATGGAAATTATATTGCGATATCAGATATTGAAGGAGCATGTAAGACTCGAGAAAATTTAATAATTGAAGGTGGAGTAGAGATTGTGAAAGAACCAATATTTGTTATGGAAATGTGGACGTCCGTCCGCACCGCCCGGCGCCCCGCGCGCGCCCGCGCGGGACTGACCCGGTTTTCAATGTGTGGCGGCGGCCACCCACGCGGCCCCCTCCCAACCGGGGGCCGATCCGATCTCGCATACGGGGCGAAGTGTCGGACCTCAATTTGGATGACGATCCGGACTTGTACTAGACGGGTGCGGGCACCCGTGTTTCCGTTTGGAAATCAATCGAGACGTGGTTGTAAATGTTTAAAGGCCGATTCATTTGGTAAGGCAACCTTTTTACTGGACTGAATTCATTGCCGATTTGTGGAGTCGCCAACGAGTAAATTATGGGGACTCGGAAACCGTTCAAGTCAACTTTGATCCCTTGCCGGCTCAAAGTTGAGTGGCACGGGACCAAAAGATAAAGACTTGTACCCTTAAGCACTCCATGCCTGGAATGACTCTTATTGCCAATGGTTTCGAACATCCTGAAACCGTCGATTCTGAGTAAGGGGTGAGGGTACGTATTGGGAAGCCAACATCCGATAGATGTCATCACCCAATCCCGCCCGCACTATAGCGGCCTCTACTAATCAATCGGTGGGCTGATATCCTAATTCTTATGTTGGGGTGGAAATACTGTAACATCCGTTGTTTTAACCCTATATTTTGCTACGTCGGTTGTTTTAAGGACAGATAAGTTTTATCGTCGAAGTAGTGGTGTTTACATTCTTTGCATGCGATTTCACGTGACAAGCAGGCCATGAAAATATGCACATTAGAGAGTAGAGAGTACTAATATTATAGGTATTAGCAAGTCAGTTTTAACGCGATAATACGGATATTAGTCGTTCTTGTGGTATACTTTACCTGGTATTCTGCTTAAGATGCGTCTGTTCGGCATTAATAGAGATGCGTCAAACCTAATAAGGTGAGCACCCAGACTAATACGGAACCCGACCATCACTTTATTCAGTTTTAAGTTATTTTAAGTTTTGAATTCCGTGTTAGGTGATTTAGCATGCGATTGTAAGGTCATAAAAGCGATAAATCATACGAAAAACTGTAAATGCGAATGTAAGTAAATCACATTGTGAGGAGTTGTACCCTCGGAGTATACACTAAACGGGACGCGATGCATAGATAGTTTGAGAGCGGATCTTGGATTTACTCGGGTCTATTTAGTGTGTTTTAGTATTTGTGATTGAAGTTGGGACGTTACGTATTTTAGTAGATGTTCGTGGGCCTAGTGCCCACGTCTAGTGTTGTCGTAGTGCATAATAATAGAAAGTGCGAATATCGAAATTTTTGTTTAGATGGCAACCTAGCGACGATACGACTTCGACAGGCGGATCCTCCTAGCTTGACCAGTGACTCCGACAGAGTTTCGTTACTGTTTGACCTTCCCGCGGCTATTCCGGCAGAGCTCCGTTACTATTTGCTAGTTCTGCGGCTAATCCGACAAAATCTGTGTAATAATTTTGGGCTAGTCGATCGCAGGCACCTCGGTATCGAGTGGAGTGCTCGAAGGTGAGGAGTAGCGTCGATGTCGCTTTTATTATCCAAACTACGATCGAGTGGATCGTTTCCCTCGGGTGTCGGAGTGCGAGCCCTTAGCGAGAGTTTTTTGAGGGGGAAGAGAAGATTGATTGTTGTGTGTCGAAATGAGGGCGTGAAGGGGGGTATTTATAGGTGTTTTCGGCCCTTATCGCCCATATGGGCGCCCGAGCTGGGGCGTGCTAAGACTCAAGCGCCTGGGTCCGAGCGTGGGGAGACCCAGGCGCGTTAGGTGGGGCGGTTGGAGTTCTGAGGATACGGTTTTGATACTTTCCAAAACCGAAAGAGAGGAGCGTGATATGTTTCTTTGGGATGAAGTTTACCCCGGTTTGACCTAGCATCGTGGGTTTAGTGGGCCTCGGGTGCTCATCCCGAGGTTCGCTTGGCGCGGTGTTGACTCGGTTTGAGTTTCGGGGCCGACTCGGGGTCCCGGTGTAGGAATTGACTCTAATTAGTGTCTATGCGACCGTAACGACACGACTAAGACTGCCATCATGTTAGTTTTTAATTTTTCCGAGTAATTATTTGATCCGTTCTATAGGAAAACTACCTATAACATCGCGAACCCGTGTCGCGTTGCAGTCCTATCGTCATCGGGTATTTGCTTGGCACTTCTGCAGCCATCAGGTCCATATTTGGGTGTCTACAGAAGCCCCCACTTTGACTGAGGCTTGGAAAAGGCGAAAGTCAAAGTATAGCCACCCAGGTCAATCGAGGATTACGACCTGGTGGCTGTCCGGTCGGGTCGTTTTAAGTCATACCTGACGTCTTCGCTTGTGGTTGATCGCTTGGGGCCCAGGCCGTTGCTTGACATCTTGTTCTTGATTCTTTGTGTGTGCGCGCTTTGTCTTCTTCGGTTTATTTAGAGGTTTTTTTTTAATTTTAAGTGTTTTTTGCGCGTTAGCAATGCATTAAGTTGGCCTTTATTTGTACAAGTATATTTTGGGCTCCTTGTGAACCCTTGATGAAACAAAACGTTCGAGGGCATTAGTCTCCACTCAAGCGGTCGTCTTTGGGATGCTTATGACCCCTAGGACCAAACAAAGAGATATAAAAACTATTCGAGGGCGTTGGTCTCCACTCGAATAGCTGTCTTTCGGGATGCTTTTGACCCCTAGGACAAAACAAAGGAATATAAAACCATCCGAGGGCGTTAGTCTCCACTCGAATAGCTGACCTTCGGGATGCCTCTGACCCCAGGACAAAATTGTTGTTGCTGTGCCTCCGGGATCACTAAGATCCCTTGGGCAAAACTCCTCGAGGGCGTTAGTCTCCACTCGAGTAGCTGTCCTTTGGAATGCCTCTGACCCCTAGGACAAAATTGTTGTTGTTGTGCCTCCGGGATCACTAAGATCTCTTGGGCAAAACTCCTCGAGGGCGTTAGTCTCCACTCGAGTAGCTGTCCTTTGGAATGCCTCTGACCCCTAGGACAAAATTGTTGTTGTTGTGCCTCCGGGATCACTAAGATCTCTTGGGCAAAACTCCTCGAGGGCGTTAGTCTCCACTCGAGTAGCTGTCCTTTGGGATGCCTCTGACCCCTAGGACAAAATTGCTGTGCCTCCGGGATAACTCTGACCCTCGGGCAAAATTGCTGTGCCTCCGGGATAACTCTGACCCTCGGGCAAAATTGCTGTGCCTCCGGGATAACTCTGACCCTCGGGCAAAATTGCTGTGCCTCCGGGATAACTCTGACCGTCGGGCAAAAATGCTGTTGCTGTGCCTCTGGGATAACTCTGACCCTCGGGCAAAAATGCTATGCCTCCGGGATAACTCTGACCCTCATGCAAAAATGCTGTTTGTTTATTCGTTCTAGTTAAATGCTTGTTTGAGCTAATTTCGTTTGGGTTTGTTATTGCCTTCGTTTCGGTTTGTTTATGCATTTGGGACTTGTTTAAAGTCTATTTAGATTAGTTTGATTGAGATTTGCTTTGTTACGCGTCCGGGTGTAACGTTTAGGTTAGGTGCATTTCTTATGCTTGTTTTATTGTCGAGAGTGTATTATCGATGTTGGTTAGTAGTTGTCCCATTATTATTGTTTTGCTTGTCTTAGTAGGTGCATGTTTCATATGTATCGACTTTGAGTTGCGTTGTTTTGCTTTGTTTTAGTCTGGGCTAGGCCGTTTAGGCGCGCATCCTTCAGCGCTCCAAGACTCAGGCGCCCAGCCCCCAGCGTGCTAGAACCCGAGCGCGTCAGCTGGGGCGGCCGGAGATTCGTGGTCCAGGTCCGTTTAAGTAAACGAAGATTGGGGCGATCGTTTTATTTCACCAAAATCAAATGCGTCGCCCTTTTCGCCTCCAGACCAATTTTTCGACTTTGCTCACCGAACTTGTCTTGATTTCCGCTATTTTACAACAATGTCGACTCCGGGTTAGTGTTCTTTACTTCTTTAATGTCGGTTTTGCTTGATTAGATTGATTATGAGTTGGTTTGTTGGAAGCCCTAGAAAATCGATTTGGGTGTTTTTTTATTCACTAAGTTTCGATGCTTGTACTTGGTTCCATTGTTGAATTTGGGCCGATTAGAGCTTGTTAAGTTAGTTATAGTCTTGATAAAGATGCTCGAGGTGTGACAATGGCCTTTTATGGGAATTTGTTTGGAATGCTAGGGTTTAAGGATCGTTTCTCGATTATTCCCGTATTTGTTTTGTATAATTTTGTTCAAATAGTGTTTATGAGGATGTGGGTAGCTTTCTTGTCGGTTCTTATCGGCTAGGATGACTTTTAGGACCTTCCGTTAGGTTTTGTGTGTCTTAAGGCGGACCGAAAGGTGCCGTAACGATGCCGGATTTTCCCGGAACCACTTTCACTGTGACCGGGATCGAAAATGTGTGCTAGAGGCTTTCTTACAATTTTGATATTCTTATCCAAAATTTTGAGATTATTTTGACCTGTTTAAGCTGATTTAGCCTGCCTAGGGTTATTATTATTATTTTTTTGTTTACAGCCAGAGGTGATACCGAGCGTCCCGAGGGAACTTCCTCGGTTGGTGCTAGTGCTAGGGCTAGTGCCAGTGGAGAGACAGCCGAGGCTAGTTCGCAGACTCTCGAGGGATTCGTAGGAGACAAAGGAGCATCTCGTCTCAGCGTCGCAATCCCGAGACTATTAACGAGGCTGAATTTGACAGAGTGAAGAAGCGTAAGCTTCCAGAGACGGTCGCTAGGAGGGTTCACGTTCTGGTTCCTGTACCAGAGAATGAGGAGACTGTCTATGAGGATCCTGAATGGGCTCGGGATTGGGACAGTCATCAGCTGACGTTTCACCTTGACCTTCACATTTCTAGACGCATTGTGCGGGGCTTGGTGAGTGCTCTATTCGTGCTTATTGGTTATGACTCAGGTTTTGCTATTTATTGCTCTGGTTAGGCTCGTTTTGTTTTGTTTATCTTTGCATTGTTTCGGTTTGCAGCCCCCAGGTCCGTTGAGGACTTTCTCGGGCTTCACTACGTGCCTCGATGTCTACCATCAGAAGGTGAACCCCACGGTAAAAGGGATTATCGAGAGGATCGCTCTAGGTCTCGTGGTTGGATAGTGGGCTAGGTTGGTGGGTTGCAAGACTAAGTGCAACCTTATATTGATTAGAGCGATGATAGATTGCTTCCACGACACTACTTTGACCTTCCACATGGCTTTTGGGGAGGTCGGGATGACCCTAGAGGACTTTGGGATGATTAGTGGTATGCCCTGGGGTCCGGATAGGATTAGGTGGGCCGCCGAGGGTCCTACTCTAGATAGTGATGAGGTGAGGGGTCTCATCGGAGATTGTTTGCCGCGTGAGGCATATAATACGCCTCACGCTTTAGTGAGTTCTTACATCACCGACCACTTCGAGCGAGTGGCGGTGTTAGAGGGTCGGGAGGCTAACACGCCGGAGCAGGATGCTCGGTTGTGGCTGTGGTATTTCTTAGGGTCGACTCACATCTCGGATAAGAGCGAGAGTTTTAGTACTAGGATCTTGCCCTTCCTAGCTGACCTGACTCAGCTAGGATGCTATGATTGGGTGACCGCGGCTTTCGCGGAGATGACCCGCTGTCTGCAAGTCATGGTGAGGCCGCTGGTGATAGAGTCAGCCTCAGTTGTGCCCATCGTGGGTCCGGGTCTTATACTGGAGGTTAATTGCCTTTTTTTTGCTCTTGTGTTTAGAGTTCTTCTTATTTTTTGGCTTGATATTGCTAAAGCTGTTTGGGATTAATCCAGGCTTGGATCTACTCCAACTTCCCATGTCTGGCACTTAAGACGGTGTGGGTGCACCCAAAGAGATTTCCGGCGGGGATCGGGTGGATGCTTGCTCAGCCTAAGAGCACAATCAGCCGTTACCCGTCGGAGAGTGCGTTAGTGAACAAGCTACGCATTGAAGATGTAAGTTTCCTTCTTTTATTTTTTATGGCTTATAATTCTCAATAGCCCCCAAGGTTCGGGTTTTACTAGGATGTTGGTTTTGTTGTGTAGTTTGTGGCCCGCCCTTGGGCTGATTACGAGGGCGTGCCGGAGTATGTGACTACGGAGCTGAGGCCTCGGAGTTATAGGAGGATGCTTCTCCCTGCATTGATTCGTCAGGTTTGGTACCTGGGCGAGCGGTTGGTGCGTTAGTGCCTTTATGACGATTTCAGGGTGCCGGTTGATCCTCCCTGGACCATGTTCAGACCGCCGACCGCCGCAGAGGTCCTCGAGGATAGGGACGGAGAGGGAGGCGATACACTCTTGGTGCCTGGTGCCTCCTACCTGTCTCACGTCACCCGGCGGTTAGCTTGGTATCGCCTCGTGGTAAGGTTCTAATTTTGGTTCTAAGATTTGATTTGCGGTTTATTATCTATTTGCCTTCTGACCGATCAATATGTTGTCTTCTCAGCTGGCCGATCCGACTGATGAGATCCAGCCCCCAGATTTTCCCCTGACACTGCTTAGGGTTGACGCGGTTGGGATTCCTTTCACTGAGCCCCTCCCCCCGTGTTCTGTTGAGGAGATGAATGCCGGGATAGAGTGGCGTGACCGGGTGAGTCTTGTTTTTATTGTCCTTTGCTTGGGCTCTAAGAATTAGGGTCGGTTTGCCTAACCTCTAAGGTTTTACTTTTCAGGTTTCGTCGGCTTGTCATCAGCGGTTGTGGCAGGCTGCCAACTGCTTCCGGGCTTATGCCTCGAGGGTCTCCCGTGACACTTCGAGGCCTCGATTGGTGAGCTTACATGACTAAGGTGGCTTTCTAGGCTGTTTGTGTTCTTTCCTAATGCTTAAGTGTATTTTTAGGATGTTTCGGATATGGTGGGGCAGTTGGAGACTCGGGTGACCGAGCTCGAGGCGAGAGACGTTGAGGCATAGCGGTTCCTGCAATCTCGAGCTGACGAGATCGCCTTCCTGAAGGAGCAGCTGGCTCGGTCCCGGGGTAAGACCTCAGCACAGGGTGAGACTAGGCATCAGGTCGAAATGGAGGCTAAGGTCGTTGCTGAGGCTACGGGTGCTATGGAGGAGGCTGGAGGGGTTCCCGAGACGGCTACCCTAGATATGCTGTCGGAGATGGACGGTAGTGAGTCTCCCCTTATAGACCTAGAAGACCTAGGGTTAGATGATCAGCTTTGTGAGATCGTGATTGCCGTCGGTGCGGCTTCTAGGGATCCTTTCTAGCCTCGATTTGTATATTTTGTATATTTGTTTTAGATTGATTAGTCTTGTGTTTTCGTTTGCCGAATTGTTTACCTAGATTGACAACTAATCACTTTTGTGTTCGTTCATTTTGCGATGTGAATTGGTTTAGGGTGCGTTAGCGTTGCGTGAGAGGAGGAAAACAACTTCTTTCGGATGTTTTGAAATGCGTTAGTTTGAGCCGGGAATCGGATCCGGTAGTACGTCGATTAAAACATTTTTGACTCGAGATGTGAAATATCAGTGTGCTTTGATTACATAAGTCAAAAGATGAGCGCGATTGTTTTGGTATTCAAAATGGGAACGAGGCTGAAATTCGGACGACTTTTGAAAAAAAAGTTGGACCACTTTTATATATTCATGATATTGCCCTATTAGGTTACAGAGGTGACTCGATGATAACCGTTAAAAGGCTACGACACCTCTAGGTGGGGTAGCTTATCCCCTTAAAAAAAGAAAAAAAAAATCTAAGTCTTGCGCGTCCGACGAGTGAACTCGTGTTCCTGTGGCTTTTGTATGGATATCTCGGTTTTCGGGTGGGCTCTAGTGACTTTGTGAGGTCGTTCTCGGTGTCCGAAGTATAGGGTGGTGATCATGGGGATTCAAATTTCTATCCCTGGGTTGCTCGGATTGAATCATGCCTGGCTTTAAGCGCTCGGATTGATGCAATTGGGTTCCGAACCGCCTGGGCTTGGGTGGTCGGAGACTCGAGCGCGTGGGCTGGTGCGGTACGAGTCCCGGGTTATGGAAATTTTTGTTGTTTCCTAATTCTTGTAGGATTACGGCTATATATACGGGTTGTGGGTGCATGTTCTAGGCATACTAGTATACTCGTAAGGCATAGAACCATATCTAGGGTCATGTCGGATTTTGGGAATGTCTTGACCGAGTGGGCGGGTTTGCTCAAGAAATGTCATTCCGAGGTTGGCTCAAACAACGGTTTGTCAACAGTTGTTGCACTGAGTCGAGTCAAGGTACAAGATGATTTTTTACGGGCATGCTCTAGATTTTGGGACCCTAAATATCATGTTTTTGCTTTCCCACTACTACAAATAAGATTAAAGAGGATGGTTGGATAAGGAACCGTCCTTTAGGTCGACGTCCTATTAAATCAAATAGCGCGGTTCCAAGAAGGTCAAACCGTCCTATTTAATTGATAACAAAGGACGGTTCAGTAGAATAACCGTTCTATTTATAAACAAAGTAATAGGACGGTTCTGCCTTCAATCGTCCTATTTGTAAACAATTTAATAGGACGGTTCTGCAATTAAATAGGATGGTTTGACCTTCTTGAAACCGCGCTATTTGATTTAATAGGACGTCGACCTAAAGGACGGTTCCTTATCCAACCATCCTCTTTAATCTTATTTGCAGTAGTGTCCCCTGGGGTAAAGTTTGCCCTTTGCCCGAAGAGATAGATGCTATAGGCGGGTGGAGTTCGGTTCGACCTTGTGTGCCTTGTAGGGATGGTGCTTACGTGGAACGACTTTACCACTTTTTGGACCTTGCTTCATTAGAGGAGGCTAAAGGCTATTTTGGTGTGGATGGTCTTAACCTAGAGTTGCTTTCTAGGACATTCTCACAAGTTGGCTCTCGTCATGTTTCGACCTTGGCATGTAGGCGCGCTTTTAACGTTGCTATTGCTTGTTACTATCTTTTTGAGGATGCGCGGTCATGTGAAGGTTGAGGTAATCCTCGAGTGTTGGATGTGGTAGCGGCTATGGAACATTGACGATCACCCTCTTTGCTTATTTTAGGTGAACTTGTTCTGGGTCTTGATGCTAGTGTTCCGGTACAGAGGATACCTTCTCAGGGTTCTAGGACCATTTTACTGGTGTGTTTTTTTTTGTTATGTTTTTGTAGCTAGGTTTCACTTGTTTTGTGGTTGTTTTGACTTAGGAGGTGTGACACTTCGTTGTTTTTCGTGCAGGTTTGGTTGCAAGAGCGGCTCGGTTTAATCGACCCTCCCCGGTGTTTCAAGGATTACAACTACAGGGGCTTCACGGGCCGGAAGATGGTGTTGGCATGGAGCAAGAGTTCCGAAGAGGAGGATTGACTTTCCTATTTGGTTAGGGGAGATGTTGTCATCAGGTGGTCCATCCCGTGGTGGAATATTAGTGGGCGCGTAGGGTTTCCATTTTCGTCTTCGACCTGGGCTTTGTTATTACTATCCATGAGGGATCAAGTTTATATTTACCCGGGCATATTGTCAAATCAGATGGGTGTCTGACCTCCTATTCCAGATGATGCTAAGGTCATTTCTAGTTTTGATCCGTGGACCGAGGATTTGCTTAGGGGGTTCAGGGTATCTTGGGAGCAGAAGTTCTTGCACCCTGTTGCTCGACCGACTGTCAATACTTCCGTCAGGAAGAGAATTTGTGGATACCCGTCAGGACAAACCGACCCAAAAGTTAGGAAGACAGCACCGCTGAGAGGTGAAGAGGAGACTCGAGAGACTAAGTGCCTAACCAAAGACAGTGGAACCGATCCTAGCCTAGTCAGTTCATCCGAACGGGCCAAGACTGACGAGACCCATATTAAAGCTGCAAAAGAGCAAAGAAAGTGGGATTTGCTGGACTCACTTTTGGATAGGATGTTAGAGGCTTGCTTTCGAAAAATCGCGGAGGAAGAACGCAAGCAGTTGTACCTGGGCAATAAGGGTGAGGAAGAGTTGGACCGGTAGAGCCCAACCATTTATATTATGTACTACTAGTTGATAATATGTGGCGTATTAGTACTACTTTTTGTGGAGTTTAGACACGTTAATTTTCCGAGACATCCGGATTTTGGATGCTTGATGTTGATGTCTCGACAAAGGCTTGATTTAACCGATTTTTGTTTTTTTAATGAGAAGCACATTTTTTTTGTGGTGGCCCGCAACTCGATTCTTCATTTTACCCGCAGCGCCCTTTCGGGTTTTCACTCCGTCCTCGGCTCACCCTTTTTTTTGTTTTTTTTTTGACGGCTCGCAACTCGTTTCTTCATTCTGCCCGGGGCGCCCTTTCGGGTTTTCAGCCCGTCCTCAGCTCGTCATTTTTTTTTACGACGGCTCGCAACTCGTTTCTTCATTTTGCCCGGGGCGCCCTTTCGGGTTTTCACCCCGTCCTCGGCTCGTCGTTTGTTCTTCGTCATTTAACTCACTCACTGACCGGGTCGTGGGAGGAATCCCGGTTTGCTTACGAATCGATTAATCGACCGTTTTGTTTAGTTGTTTGGTTGTACCCGAGAAAGGGTTGCCTACGTATCCGCTTTCGGGCGGAATCAAACCATGTTCGTAGTTCTTCTTTTTTTTTTTCTAAAAAAACGTGAGTCAGTTTGCTTTAGACTCGTTTATGCCACTTATCGATGCGAAATTGACTTTTTTTTTCGTGTTGTTATTGTTGTTTTTTTTGTTCCCTCCTAAGTCGGAGGTTGGGACGTGGTTTCCACGGTGTTTATGGGTAGTATCGTTTGAGTTGATCCATTTTGGTCGGGGTTGAGAACTCTTGGCCATCTAGGTCGGTGAGGATCACAGCGCCCCCCAAGAGTATTTTCTTAACGAGGTAAGGGTCTGCCCAGTTTTGTTTGAATTTCCCTCTAGGGTCGACGAGAAGAGGTGCTCTGGTGGATTTGATCACTAAGTTTCCCTCGTGTATGTTTCGGGATTTCACTCGCTTGTTAAAGGCTCGTTGGATGCGTTGTTGGTAGGCTTGTACGTTGGATAGTGCATGTATCCTACGTTCATCTAGGAGTACTAGCTCGTCGTACCGCTTTTGGTTCCATTCTTCTTCGAGGATACCACTTTTGGCTAATATTCTTAGTGATGGTATTTCTAGCTCTACTGGTTGGACGGCTCCGGAACCGTAGGTTAGGTAATATGGTGTGGTTCCGGTGGGTGTTCTATAGGATGTTTGGTTTCCCCATAAGGCGAAGGGGATTTTGTTTGGCCAATCTCGGTAGCGGTCTATCATTTTCTTACGGATGGTGGTGATGGTTTTGTTGGCTGCTTCTACGACCCCGTTGGTTTGTGGTCTATCGGGTGAGAATTTGTGTCTTTGGATTTTTTATTTGTCTAGGGGTTTTTGGGTGTCGGCTCTGAAGTGAGCCCCCTGGCTTTGGAGCCAACGGAGTAAAGGAACGACGACTCGATGCTTTGGAATAGACCCCGAGACCTTGGGACCCAATCCCGAGCCTCCGAGACCCGATCCCGAGTCCCGAGAATCGATGAGAAGTTCATGTGAAGCAAGGAGGCACTAGTAGAAAAAGATCAAATTGCTGCTCCTTATTTGAGGCATTTTAGGTAAATAGCAGCAAATAATATCCTTTTTTTTAAAGTAAAATCCTTAGGGGGTCATTTTAAAATAAATAAATCATTAAAGATAGTGGTGCGGCGACTATATGCACATAACTGACGCCTCACCACTACTTACTATTATTATATTAGTATTAATTGATTGATTATTTCAGCCAAACCTACCCCCCGTCTTCTTGGCGCATTGCAAACACAGTCCAATCTCCAAAACTGAAACGTAAAGTTCCGCCTCCGGCCTTCTTCCTTCTGCCTCCTTCGCTTGTTTTCAGCTCCTCCTTCGCTCATCTCAGTTCCGCATCTCTCCGCTCCTCCGTAGCTTGGTTTTGCTCCTCTTTCTTCCTAGTCCCCACCACATGTCGTCGTTGCTCAGGTAGTTGCCTCTTCGCTTCATTTCACCCTAGTTTCATTTCAGTTCCTCGGGTTGTTTTACTTGTTAATGTTTAGAGTACTTAATAAAGATTGAAACTTTATTTGTTCCAATTGAATTTCCTCCTTAAGTTATTAATTATTTGGTAGACTTGAGGTTTACAAGTTTTTATCACTAATTTAGGATTTTTGTTACTAATTTTGGGATTTAAATTTGTTCAAAGATGAAAAATTGATTGAAACTTAGGGTTTACTATAGTAATAAATTGTTCTTGCACCTTAATTTGATTGGCTGTACATTTCAGGGTATCGGGTATATCGCATTGATCTCCTTCACAAGTCTTTTATATGGCTAGAATGTGTATTTTAAGGCATTCTGATTTCTCTTTGAGCTAACACTTGGTGGTTTTTTTTCACTATACAATTTCATCAAGAAAGTCGACACGCTCTTTTGGTTTTGATTTCTTTACGTTCTTTAATGTTAACAAGGGTTTACTTGAGTTGTTACTTAGTTAGTACGGAGTAGCATTTAGTGCTTTATTGTAGTTAATTTTGGGCGGGTAAATAATCATTACGATTATGGCCATCAGGGATGACGACGACGTGTTGCTGCTGAGTATGATATTGAAATTGATAAGGGAAGGCGAGTTTGCTAAGGGAGAGCTTGATACAGTTGTGTTTATCACTCAAGCGTCTAATTTAAGTAACTCTCTCATCTTCTACTAGTCATCTATTGTCAGCTATATCCGCAACTCCTTGATGATTTTGACTTGTTTTTGTTATACCTCGATTGTATTCGTGCTATATGCGTCAGTACATTCATCTTTATGCACTTATATAAGAAGTATTTCTTCATGAAACTTTCAGTGAATAATCGCCTTATACATATGAACTAGGTTGTCGATTTAGTGAAATGTGCATGTTTGGAGAGCTTAAGTAAGTACCAGAACAGTTAAATACGAATATAAGTTTATGCCGAATTAATTTCAATGGTATAATAATTATGTTCATTTGTGCTATGTTTGCTAAACAATAAATGCTTTGGTACTTATTGAAGATTCGTCTTGGTTTTTAGTCTTTGATGGAAGGGCACAAAAATTAGTGGGTTGTTATAGCTTTTTATATGAAGAGAAAAATGTATTATGTGGGAATAATATGTCTAAATACTTCATGGAACCAATCACTCGATATATACTCTTGCTTGTGTCACACAATAGTTTAATCTTATCTCATGTCATATGACTTATTTAGTAATTGTTGATGGATAATTGGTTTTGTAATTCCCTGTAGATCAGAATGGATGTCATGTGTTCTTGTCCAGCAAATAAACTCACACATCTTTTTTAATTATGTCTCTCTCAGGGGCATTGGCAACTTGTTGCTTCATATTTTGAATATTTTATCAGATTGCCCATGTATCTTATGTGCATTAACTTAATAGTCAACGATCTTTGGGCCTTGGAATTGTTATGTCATACTTTGTCTCTATTTTTATTTATCTTTTGGTGCCATGCCGGTTTATGGGAAGAGGGGATGGGTACTATGTGACTACTCCTCTATGAAAGTGTCTGATTCTATTATTTTGAAAGCATATAAAAAAGAAGTCCGACATCGCTTTTCCCCTTATTTTGGGATCATGTTTAAATTTCAGTAAGAACGTTTTGTTTTCAAATAGGTTCTGGAAGAAAGCCTTGATTCAGAGGATGTCCATTGGTCTCAAAATGGTGTTTGGATTGCTGGAAAAGAGTACCAGCTTGCAAGGGTCCATTTCTTGTCCCGAAAATAGCTCTATTTTTCATTTATCTGTATCCGTAAATTGTGTCTCTTTGTATAAAACATGGGTGAGGCTGCATAGATTTAACTTGGTTCTATCCCCCCCTCTCTCTCTGACGAGAGGATTTTTAAGGCATTGGATGTGATGTTGTTTCTTTGACAAACTATTCTTTAAGGGTAGTGATATCATGTAAAAAAACAATGCAAGGAACATTCCAATTCATGTTTGTCATTTTTGTGTGACTCGTGTTTGAAGTAGGAGTGATGTGGTTGAGATGGAAACATAGTGCAAGGCGGACTTTTTAGGAGTGCATACTGGATGCATCCTAACTAATCTGCGAACATGGAGAACCCTTCTATGAAGGTGAGGTGGTTTATGGTGGACAAGACGACAAATGAACCGGAGACGTCTTGGATGATGGATCCCCGAAATATATGCAATCTAGCCTAGACAAGGTATGTCACTGAAGCCATGGCAAACTTGTGTTTCATTCTGTGTTTATTCTAATATAAATTTATTTTTGTGATTTGTGTCTTGAAATCGCATTTTTTCCAATCTAGGTGATCTCAAGAACAACTTCTTGAAACGTAATGCAAGCCAATGGTTTCACTTTTGTTTTCTACAGCTTCATTTTTTTAAACTATCACTTGATTTGACGTTTAAGGTTTTAAATTATTACAATGTCGATCGTTTTGTTTTGGGCTGGTGACTATATTTTGGATAAGTAATCAAATCCATGAAGCTATCATTTATTACTACATCATTGTTGTATATAAGTAATTTGGAGTGTGATGTATATAAATTATCTTAATTTCTAAACGAAGCTTGGATCAGTGATGTGAAAGGGTTCATAATGATTAAGAAAGAGGTGATTACAACATGATATGGCTTCTGTATATGGTTATGGTACAACTCCTAATGCTTCTAAGAATATGGCTTGGGGTACTCGAGCTCCAGACAACTTGTCGACCATTCTCATCCTACTACCCAATTTTGTGGATATATCCTCCAAATCGTTTTAGGTGGAATGAATGTTATAAGAGCACGCATTGACGAACTACATTTATTTAGTATTAGATTCTTCTGTATGTAAAATAGGGGAGCTGAAAGAGAATATGAATTGTGAAAAAGATGAATGTAGGAGCTGTGAAAGACATGGTGTTTTGATTTATACTTGTGCCTGTCCTTAGAACTTACAACTTACATGGTTTTGTTTTAGATTATGTTTTGTTTTTGTTTTGCCTTTAGCACTAACAAGTTAAATAGTTTCATCCTTTTGCTGACTTTTGAGTACCTGTAATTTATACTCGTATTTTAGAGCTATAACTATAGCCTGATTTTGAAATAGTTTTCAAATACAGGATGAAATGAATCATTCAACCCCTGCTTCAATGATTTCGTTTATGAATCTTAATTTTGTCAAGAATCTTAATTATTTACTTTTATCTAATGATTTCATAGTAGTTTTGTCTGGGGATTGTTTACCTTTTTTGTCAAGAAGTATAATTTGGGTATGTTTGGTTGAGAAGACAAACATTGATCGAGCTCAACTTAGTCAAATAAACAAGCCCAGTGTTGGTGATGGAGATATACACGAGTTGTCGCCTCTATCGCCTGATAAAATAGTATTCATCTAGCTCATTTTCAAAGTATCTATAATTCTATATATTTATATTGCCCTCAAATTTAAGGACTACACTTTCTCCTGCATATCTCTTAGAGCTAATCACATGAGATTTTGTTTCATACATCATTGATATTTAATGAAAAAGGCTTCTTTAGTTGTCATTTGCTTAGATACTTGTACTAGTACAATATTACTTGTGTTCATGACCTTTTACTTACAATTTAGAACAATTATGATTCCTTAGCTTGATATCAAAGGCGGGGATATGTCACTATTTTATTATTTCAATGTATTTAACTCGATCAAGATGTGATTAGCACAAGTTATTTTTAGTTGATTGAGCTTTTACATAGATTCATCTTTCATGTAATTAATCCAGATTCACCATTGGTCGTTGAATGGAAAGATGATAGAGGCAAGCTTGTGGGCAAATCATGTAAGGATCCCATTAATAGGCTTCTGCTGTAGTATGAAGACTCCTCAATGGAACAAGGTATGAATTACTCCACCTAGGCAAGCGAATTATTTCCTTAGATGATAAATGTTTTTTTTCATTTTCTTGCATAGTAGCCTCGTTATCGTTTCTTTGATATTTATGTGTGTGAGGTGACTCATGAAATAAGAGGGGAAGGGAAACTTTCATATTTATATTGCAGGACACGTTGGAGATGATTGATTCCCTGTGTAGACTTGAGAAATCAAATAATCACTCACTTTTTTTCCCATTTTAACCACTTTCACATTGGGTATTTTTTTACTTTGTCGATCTTGGGTATTTTGTAGGTAAAAGAGTAACTCGACAACTACAGTGAAGATGAGATGAATGCATTGCGGAACAATGAGCTTCATACTTTAGAAGTCCTATGTGAATTATTAGACTATGTAATTCTAACATTGTAGGATTTTATTAGGTTTATGAGTATTTGTAAATGGATCCATGTTGAATAAATGTGGTGTATGTCGATTGGAATAGATAATGATAAACATTTTGTATGGTTTCATTGACAATGCATATTGAATACCATTCTAAAATGATCCAAAAATTTATTTTTTTTATTTAAAATTAATTTTATTTGCGGCGTCATTTTACTAAATAAGCCTCAAATAGGCCTTCATATGCGGCGTTTTTTACAAACAACGCCTCTAATAGTCTCCTTTATAGCGGCATTTTCCAATAAAAAGCCGCAAATAAATTACTATTTGTAATGTCTTTTGCAACGCCGCACCACCTTTTCCTATTTGCTGCCACGCCATATGAGGCTTCACAAAAGATGCCTCAAATAGGTGGTTTTTTGGAGCCGCAAATCATGCTTTTTCTACTAGTGAGGAACCAAAAGGGTCATATTGGAGGCCTACAAGACTCATCCCCGACGGGTATGCACCTCATCCCGTCGGGGATGAAGTGCACTTTTGAGGGTGCTACTGCAAGGCCGTCCCGGTCGGGACCAACCCGTCCCGGTCGGAACCAACCCGTCCCGGTCGGGATGGTGGGTCCGTCCCGGTCGGGATGACCCGTCCCGGTCGGGACCACCCAGCTTCGGCCCGCATTTTCTTTCTTTCCTCTCCCTTCCATTTGTAACCCTATATATACTCTTCCCTTGTTTTGTAAAGGAGATGTTAGACATTACCCACAAACCCTAGCTTAGTTTTAGCATAGATTAGATTAGATTAGTGTAGATTAGTCCTTAGATTATCGTTAATCCTAGATTAGTGCTTGTAATTTGGGAATTCTTCAAGATCTTCACCAAGCTTGACAAACTTGGATGTTTGTTTTGGGTTTTTCTCATTTATGCAAGTTTCCTTCTTCCTTTCATCTTGTTAGTAGGTATAATCTTCTTTTCCTTTCTCTTAATCTTGTTCTTTCATTAAAGTTTGAATCTTTGTTGTGTGGATTGCTCATAGTTCATAGTTCTTGTTAGTTTCATTATGGTAGTTTGGTTGTTTGAATGGATTTCTTTTCATAGTGTTAGTTGTAGTTTGATAATGTTAGAGTAGTGTTCTTGCTAGTGTTAGTAGGGTGATTAGGGTGTTAATTGGGTGATTAAGGGTTTGTTGGAGATGTTGGTGGAAGATTTGGGTTTCTTCTTGAGTGATGCATATTACATGTTTGTTGGAATGCTTGAATGACTAAGTAGGTTGGAATGCTTGTTTTTCTTGTCTTCCTTTGTCATGTGTGTCGCCGGATGGGTTCCATGAGGAACCTCTAGGTGAGTCTAAGTTAGATTACCTAGATTACCCTACTACCTCCTTCACTCTAACTCCTCCTTGACCCTTCCGTTACCCCTTTGACCCCGACCTAATCCTAGCCCGTTTCCTTTGATTGTTTTCTTGCTTTTGACCTAGTTTAGCCCTAGTCTCCCCCTCCTTAGATTAGCTCGTCTCGAACATAGTCCTAGACCGTAGCATACCTTAGTCCGACCTCCCGTCCCTGTGGATTCGACCCGACTTGCCTTAGCTACCCTAGTTAGGTTAGTTGGTTTTTATTTGACGGTTGGGATCCACGACAAATCCTTCCCATCAAATTAGCGCCGTTGCCGGGGACGGCGTAGTTTAGACTTTTGTTTGCTTAGTTTTGGACTTTGTTCTTGATTTTTGTGTTCTCTTCTCCTTGTGTATCTCCGTTTTTCTTCTTGGGTGTTACTCTCCCTTCCTAGTGCCTCAAAAGCACTAGGATACTAACGTTTGCTCAAGTGCTTCTAGCTCATCCTAGGTACCAAAGCAACGTTATGGACATGGCGCGTCCAAGCTACCATCAATCATCTCGGGACAACTATGGGGCGAATTACCAAAACCCACAACTTTACCAACCATATCAACCTCATCAACATTCTTATGAACCCTCTTCTTATGGTTACCAAGAAAGTTGTCAAGGATCATCACAACATCCTAACAACTACCAAACACCCTCACATAACCCACAAACAATAATCCCCAATTTCGAGACTTATCAAATGTTGGTCCAAATGCAAAAGAGTCAACAAGAGGTGTTAATGGTATTGCAAGAGAGCCGACATGAGATGACGGTTTTAATGAAAAAGAGTCACCAAGTGATGTTGACTCACATAGAGGGGGTTAAAGAGGAGCTTAGGGCCCAAATAGCGGTGCAAGATGCTCGAATCGATGCACTCACGGCTCGTATCACGATGTCGGCCACTCGAGCTCCACAACATGTTGAGGAAGGTTCATTTGGGCAAGAAGGTCGGGTGTCTCAACAAGAAAGTCAATTCGACCTTGTAGCCACGAATGAAGAAGAGAGGGTTGATCAAGAGACCATTGTTGAGTGTTGCTTGGGTGGTGAAGATAGGGGAAGAATAGAGGAAGTTGAAGCTTCAAGGGCCAACAATGAGGAGGGGAGTGAACATGATTCTCAAGATAACTCTTGGGGAGCCGATGTATTGGCCATCAAATTGGATTTGTTCGATTTTCTTCGTGGTGAACCGGATGACAATCCAAAGCCAAGTGAAGACATACCTCCTCTAGGCCATATGGACAAGGCGAGTGAAAAGGAGCGTAATATTTGGGAAAAAGAGGTAGATGCCCTGGAACTTGCCTTGTATGGGAAATTGGAGGAGCCTAGAGCCTCCAATGAAGAAAAATTGATGCCTTCTCCTCCTCTATCGCACTCGATTTCTAGTCCCTTGTCTTGTGAGACGGTTGGTGAAGAGGATCCTTGTCGGGCGGTGGAAAAGAGTTCCACTCTCGACCCCGTAGAAGAAGCGACACCCCTAGGGTGTGATCTCCCACATCATAACACCGAGCACGACTCTAGACCACTATACCTACCAGATGGTCATAAGAGTCGTAGCTATGTTGGTTCCGAAGACCCGGAAGATCACGAGAACCCCGAGCTTAATGAAGATGATCGCTTCTCACCTCCGACTTGGAAACTTTTAAAAGTGGCTAGGCTTGGCCATGTGAGCTTAAATGAAGATGTTGATAGGGCATTTGACTTACTCCTCCGAGCTCTTGATGGCTATGGAGGGGTAGTTGGAGAGAGTACTTTAGTGTAAATATCTTTTCCCTTTTCTTTTTTGTGCTTGTATTTGTGTTTATGGTTGTTTAGATACCTTGGTTTCTAGGATTGGTAGTTTTGTGAAACTCTTGTTATATGGTATTTTGATGAGCGATGTGAGGGAGGGAATTTGATGTTGTATTTGAGCTTATTGTCATAGGTGTGAAGTGAAGATGATTCCTAGAGAGGAATGGTTAATGATAGAGCTTGGTTCGTGAGTATGGATGTCGGTTTTTGAAGCTTCGGTGAAGCTTTTGGGGTTTTGGAGGTCAAGAAGACCCATCCCGGGGCGGGAAGGGAGCTTCCCGACCGGGAAGGTTATGCCATCCCGACCGGGAAGGAGCCATCCCGATCGGGATGGAGGTGCAAAAATTGGAGCTTACTGGAGTGCCGTCCCGACCGGGAAGGTGGCTTCCCGACCGGGACGAGTGTGTCTTCCCGACCGGGACCATCCATCCCGACCGGGATGGTCCCTTTTCTCCTCTTTTGGCCTCTTCTTCGACATTTGGGCCCACCCAACCATTGTATACCCCTACCCAACCTCCCTACCCATCCTTGCTCACGTCATATGACCATTACACTTCATTTACATACCCTCACCTCATTTCTCTTCCCTTTACACCGAGTTTCACATCGAATCCCACTCCCCTCACACCATTACTACCTCACCATGCGGTTTGATCGACAATGAAGAGGAATAGCAATGACGAAGACAAGTTTTGTGCCTATATTGATCTATGAGACGATGGAGCGAGTGAGTTGCTAACCTATTGGTACGACAACTATCCTTTCTTTCCCGTCTTTTATAGCTTGTTTTCTTTTGTGTTTATTCCCTTACCCTTGAGTCATGGTATCTTAGTGGCCTTCGAGGCCTTGGTAGTGGTTGCTCCCGACTCTTGATGATGTGACTACATCGAGAGTCATTTTCAAAATCCAACTTTTACAAGTTTTTCACTCTTTCTTTTTGAGGATTTAGTCGGATTTAGGCGGAATCCGGGCTAGGTGACGTGATTACACCTAGTCCTCCCCTCCCATTTCCTTTTATTTCCTTCTTTTTGTTTTTCTTCCCCCATCCATATCTTTTCTCGTCTCGGCCCATGGTGACTTGACTACACCCCGGCCGGACACATTCTACCATTTTCTCCACTTTATTTTTGATTTTTAGCTTTATTTTCGTAGTTTCTTTTCTTTTCTTTTGTGCTCCATGCACTACGGTCGAGCATGAGGACATGGCTCGACTTAAGTGTGGGGGAGCGATATTCTATCGTAGTTAGTTTTATTTTTGTAGTTTTTTCGAAAAATCTTTAAAAATCCTAAAAATTTGAAAAAAATTTCACAAAAAATCAAAAAGATTTTTCTTTTGTGTGTTTTTCTTTTGTGTCGTATATTTCTTTTGTTGTGTGTTTTGCCTCCCCCTTTTTCTTTATAGGTTGCCTAATCGCCATTAGCTTTGGAGAGCTTTCAAGACTTCCGGTAACATCTTTATCCCTTTTTATTCTTTATCTCTTGTGGAGCTTGAAGAAGATTTGTGATGTGGTGTGCTCGGGAGGAGCTTTGTAAAAGTTTGATGTTGGTTGGTTGCTCATTTGGAAGCTAGGGGTGGTGTTTGTGTTGTTCATGTGTTCGTTTTGTTTTGTTGCTTTTGTTTCTTTTTCTTTCGTTCATTTTCGTCATGTCTTTGATTTTGTGTTGTGCTATGTTGTGTGTCATGTGTGTAAACCGTTTTCGAAAACCCGGTTTAGAGGCTAGTGTGTGAGTGCATATTTTCCCTTTCTAGTAGTATAAATCGAGTCTTGGACTTTAGTCTAGTAGAATGACCCTAAATCAATGATTTCGTTGGTCCTTTACATTGAGTCCACCTAGCTTACTAGGGATTTACTACGGGATTTGCATTTTGACCATTTTGACCACCCACGGTGTGAAAAGGCCTTGGTTACCGAGTCTCGTCCCTTAGGTGACCGTGTCTAGAATTGTTTGATTAGTCCAAGTTCTCCACTTTTTGTGGGTTTGAAGAGGGATCGCGACCCCAGACTCACCCATTACCCTACCTCCTACACATATCCACACAATAACTTGCAACTTGTTGATTCCTCTCTTTCTTGTCATACAAAGAAATGCCATAAAGCCAAATCTTGCCAAAAAAAAGGGGCAAAGAGAAGAAAAGAAAGAAAAATGAAAGAAAGAAAAGAAAGAAGGAAAAGAAAAGGCACAAAAGCCAAAAAGAAAATAGAAAAGAAGAAAAAGAATGGCATGGCAAAACAAGGCAAAAATGCAAAAAAAAAGAGAAAATGCCAAAAGAAAACCCGATTCACAAAAATAACCCCTACCTCTCAAAATAAGCCTTTTTCCGACTTTTGCCGTGAAGAGCCTACCAAAGGACCGAGTCCCTAGGAAGGATGATAGCGGCATTAGTCGGTCTTCCCTCATTTTGCAATCATTTCCACTTTTTACTTGGACTAGTTAGGCGGTTTCGGACATGGGACGACCCTCTTGGCTCACGCTAAAGGGGGCGGGGTCTCACTTACCTACAGTGTCGACTAACGCCGTGGTTCATCACTTTCCATCTCCGCCGATCGTCCCGTAGTACGTTCTTAGAAGGTTAGGAGGAACCGAGGTAAGTTACCAACGTTTTTATTGCTTTTTCGTCATACTATTAGGGTTTAGTCCATCTTGGTTTGTATTGCTAGCTTGGGAACGTTGTCACTTGCCTTGAGTCCTAAACCGGTGCTTCTTTCACCGCTTTTAGAGGGAAGCGGTATTTATTTTTCTTTGGGTGCAACCGATTATGTGTTCGTTTGTGTGTTCGTTTGTTTTCGTGTCTTGTGTCCGGTTGCATCCGCAGTTTTGTCGCAAGACCCGACTTGCCTTGCGGAGTGCACTTTTCCTCTAAGTGCACTCGCGTGAGTTGAAAGAGCGTACGGTGCGCTAATACACATTCGGCTAGTATAGTAGTTAGTATGTGCTTACTCGAGGGCGAGTAAGGGTTAAGTGTGGGGGAGTTGATAAGTGTGGTTTGTAGTGCCTATTTTGTAGTGTTTTGGTCCCTTTTTCCTTGTAGAATCGCTCCTTGGGAGCGGTTTAGGGGCTTCTTATGCTTCCTTTAGTTCGTTTCAGGTTCCCGAGACCGATTTGGAAGAGTTGGAGCGATTCCGACTCTATACATACACATTTTGGAGCCAACGGAGTAAAGGAACGACGACTCGATGCTTTGGAATCGACCCCGAGACCTTGGGACCCAATCCCGAGCCTCCGAGACCCGATCCCGAGTCCCGAGAATCGATGAGAAGTCCATGTGAAGCAAGGAGAGACCAAATGGATCATATTGGAGGCCTACAAGACTCATCCCCGACGGGTATGCACCTCATCCCGTCGGGGATGAAGTGCACTTTTGAGAGTGCTACTGCAAGGCCGTCCCGGTCGGGACCAACCCGTCCCGGTCGGGATGGTGGGTTCGTCCCGGTCGGGATGACCCGTCCCGGTCGGGACCACCCAGCTTCGGCCCGCATTTCCTTTCTTTCTTCTCCCTTCCATTTGTAACCCTATATATACTCTTCCCTTGTTTTGTAAAGGAGATGTTAGACATTACCCACAAACCCTAGCTTAGTTTTAGCATAGATTAGATTAGATTAGTGTAGATTAGTCCTTAGATTATCGTTAATCCTAGATTAGTGCTTGTAATTTGGGAATTCTTCAAGATCTTCACCAAGCTTGACAAACTTGGATGTTTGTTTTGGGTTTTTCTCATTTATGCAAGTTTCCTTCTTCCTTTCATCTTGTTAGTAGGTATAATCTTCTTTTCCTTTCTCTTAATCTTGTTCTTTCATTAAAGTTTGAATCTTTGTTGTGTGGATTGCTCATAGTTCATAGTTCTTGTTAGTTTCATTATGCTAGTTTGGTTGTTTGAATGAATTTCTTTTCATAGTGTTAGTTGTAGTTTGATAATGTTAGAGTAGTGTTCTTTCTAGGGTTAGTAGGGTGATTAGGGTGTTAATTGGGTGATTAAGGGTTTGTTGGAGATGTTGGTGGAAGATTTGGGTTTCTTCTTGAGTGATGCATATTACATGTTTGTTGGAATGCTTGAATGACTAAGTAGGTTGGAATGCTTGTTTTTCTTGTCTTCCTTTGTCATGTGTGTCGCCGGATGGGTTCCATGAGGTACCTCTAGGTGAGTCTAAGTTAGATTACCTAGATTACCCTACTACCTCCTTCACTCTAACTCCTCCTTGACCCTTCCGTTACCCCTTTGACCCCGACCTAATCCTAGCCCGTTTCCTTTGATTGTTTTCTTGCTTTTGACCTAGTTTAGCCCTAGTCTCCCCCTCCTTAGATTAGCACGTCTCGAACATAGTCCTAGACCGTAGCATACCTTAGTCCGACCTCCCGTCCCTGTGGATTCGACCCGACTTGCCTTAGCTACCCTAGTTAGGTTAGTTGGTTTTTATTTGACGGTTGGGATCCACGACAAATCCTTCCCATCAACAGTAGGCCTTGATTCAGGACGTAATGGTTGGCTTGTATTCGTAGGGCTCTTTTTTGCTATTAGTGTCGGGTGGATATGACCCGTGGGTTTTAATGTCTAGGATTACTTTGTACCAAGGTTCTTCGGTGGTGTTGTCGGTTTCGAGGTTGTGGATGTAGGCTGGTTGTTTGCTTCTTTCTACACAGATAGGTATGGAGAAGAGGTGATCGGGCATGTTTATTAGTGAGGCTAGTTCGGACAACGCATCAGCAAATTGGTTTTCTTCGCGGGGTATGTGCATGAAGTCGATTTCGGTGAATTCCTTAGGCATTGCTTCTTTTTTTAATTTGGTATGAGGTTAGGCTTTTGCTATAAACCCTCCAATTACCCGTGGCTTGGTTGACTACTAAGGATGAGTCTTCGCGGACTCTAGGGTTTTTGACTCCCAGAGATATGGCTGCTTTTAGACTTACTAGACAGGCTTCGTACTCGGCTTGTGTTGTTGGTAAGTTTGGTCGGGTGGCGCTTTGTTTGCTTCCGAGTTTATTGTTGTTTGGTTGGTGGCTGTTTGAGTCTAGGGTTGTTATTCCCGATTTCCTTCTTAGGGTGAAGTAGAGTGGGCGGCTTGTGGTAGCCCTTGCATTTTAGTCAGTTGTTATCGATAATTGGCATAAAGTCGAGTTTTTAAGCGTTTAAGTAAATTGTTGAAAGAAAGTTAAGCGATTGTCGAGGCATGTTTGAAAAAAGAGAAGCTGTTTTATTGATAATATAGTAGATGGGCTAGGCGCCCGTGATTTAGTTTTGGGGGGGGGGGGGGGGGGTGGAGGACATGTCCCTCACACTTCTCTAGACTCGATAAAGAAAGAGACATTTATTTTTATTAGTTTAGTCTAGGCCCTAAAATGAACTAGACTCTGACTTGGACCGGCCATGACTTCAGAGGTACTTTCGCTGGTTGGGCTCCCAGCGTTCACACGGATCGCTCTCTTGATACCTGGAGCCCGCTCTCCTCCGAAGACATCCTACAGGGACATAGTCACCCTTGTCGATGAGGTCCTGTACTTCATGCTTGAGCTCGGTACACACTTGGGTCTCATGCCCCCGACCTTGATGGTACAAGCAGTAAGCGTTCAGATTCTAACCCGCTTCCCTCTTTTCTATAGGTGAGTCTGGGGTGGGACCTACCGGCCATAGTAGCCAGGCCTCCTGCAGTTTTTGGAGGACCTTAGCGTAAGATTCCCCCAGTTCGGTGAATTGCCTAAAGGGATGGCGGAGATTTGTAGGCTCGACAGGGCGTACAAGCCTGGCGTACTCGACATATGGATCCCCACTAAGCACCAGTTCTCGACTTATCCGTCCTCCTTGGGGTTTCCTCTCGGGCCCTTCGAGAGTCTCAAGGCGACTGATGGGGGGGGGGATTTGTCGTGAATCCCGCCACCAAATAATTAACCGGCTAATCCTAACTGGGTAGATAGGGCAAGTCGGGTCGAATCCACGGGGACGGTAGAGGCGTCTAGACTAGGTCGGCCCAAATACTAGACTAATTCAACGAGCTAAGCTAGAGAATGATAGAAGGGGAGAGAGCTAGACTAAGACTAAAGTACAGGAGAAACAAACAAGGAAAACGGGCTAGGATTAGGTCGGGGTCAAAGGGGTAACGGAATGGTCAAGGAGGAGTTAGAGTGAAGGCGGTAGTAGGGTAATCTAGGTAATCTAACTTAGACCGACCTAGAGGTTCCTCATGGAACCCATCCGGCGACACACATGACAAAGGAAGGCAAGAAAAACAAGCATTCCAACCTACTTAGTCATTCAAGCATTCCAACAAACATGTAATATGCATCACTCAAGAAGAAACCCAAATCTTCCACCAACATCTCCAACAAACCCTTAATCACCCAATCAACACCCTAATCACCCTACTAACCCTAGCAAGAACACTACTCTAACATATCTAATCTAAAACTAACAAGAACAAGAGGATTCAACATAAACATCAAAACAAACATAAACAAACTAGTGATAACTATGAACTAAGAACAATAAGATGAACAAAGATTGAAACTAGGATAAATAAACAAGATAAAGAGTAAAATGAAGAAAGGATTATACCATACTAGTGAAGGATGAAAAGATGAACACTTGTATAGAAGAAAACCCAAATAATTCCTCCAAGGTTGTCAATCTTGGATGGATTCTTCAAGAGATCCAATAATACAAGATTAAACTAAGATTAACTACTAATTACCGACTAATCTACACTAATCTAATCTAATCTAACCTAAAGTAGTCTAGGGTTTAATGGGAAGTGAAGAACATAAGCTAAGATGGTGTCTTAATACAAGGGGGGGGGGGGGTATTTATAGGGTTACAAATGGAAGAAAGAAGGAGGAAAAGAAATGCGGGTGGAACTGGGTGGTCCCGACCGGGACGGACCCACCATCCCGTCCGGGACGGCCTTGCAGTAGCATCCTCAAAAGCGCACTTCATCCCCGACGGGATGAGGTGCATACCCGTCGGGGATGAGTCTTGTAGGCCTCCAATATGATCCATTTGGTCTCTCCTTGCTTCACATGGACTTCTCATCGATTCTCGGGACTCGGGATCGGGTCTCGGAGGCTCGGGATTGGGTCCCAAGGTCTCGGGGTCGATTCCAAAGCATCGAGTCATCATTCCTTTATCTCGTTGGCTCCAAAATGTGTATATATAGAGTCGGAATCGCTCCAACTCTTCCAAATCGGTCTCGGGAACCTGAAACGAACTAAAGAAAGCATAAGAAGCCCCTAAACCGCTCCCAAGGAGCGATTCTACAAGGAAAATGGGACCAAAACACTACAAAATAGGCACTACAAACCACACTTATCAACTCCCCCACACTTAACCCTTACTCGCCCTCGAGTAACCACATACTAACTACTATACTCGCCGAATGGGTATTAGCGCACCCTACGCCCTTTCAACTCACGCGAGTGCACTTAGAGGAAAAGTGCACTCCGCAAGGCAAGTCGGGTCTTGCGACAAAACTGTGGATGCAACCGGACACAAGACACATAAACAAACAAGCACACAAACGAACACACAAAAGGTTGCACCCAAAAGAAAAGAAATACCGCTTCCCTCTAAAAGCGGTGAAAGAAGCACCGGTTTAGGACTCGAGGTAAGTGACAACGTTCCCAAGCTAGCAATACAAACCGAGGTGGACTAAACCCTAATAGTATGACGACAAAGCAACAAAAACGTTGGTAACTTACCTAGGTACTCCCAACTTTCTAAAAACGTACTACGGGACGATCGGCGGAGTGGGAAGTGATGATCCACGGTGTTAGTCGACACTGTAGGAAAGTGAGACCCCGCCCCCTTTAGCAAAGAGCCAAGAGGATCGTCCCATGTCCGAAACCGCCTAACTAGCCCAAGTAAAAAGGTGGAAATAATTGCAAAATGAGGGAAGACCGACTATTGCCGCTATCATCCTTCCTCGGGACTCGGTCCTTTGGTAGGCTCTTCACGGCAAAAGTCGGAAAAAGGCTTATTTTTGTGGGGTTAAGATCTTTTTGTGAATCGGGTTTTCTTTTGGCATTTTCTCTTTTCTTTTGCATTTTTGCCTTGTTTTGGCATGCCATTTTTTTTTTTTCTTTTCTATTTTCTTTTTGGCTTTTGTGTCTTTTCTTTTTCTTTATTCTTTTCTTTCTTTCATTTTTCTTTCTTTTCTTTTTCTTTGCCCTTTCTTGGCAAGATTTGGCTTTTTGGCATTCCTTATTGGGTAACAAGAAAGAGATAACTCAACATATTGCAATTTTATTGTGTGGATATGTGTAGGAGGTAGGTAAATGGGAGAGTTGGGGAGCGTCCTTCCCTTCAAACCCACAAAAAGTGGAGAACTTGGACTAATCAAACAATCCTAAACATGGTCACCTAAGGGACGAGACTCGGTAACCAAGGCCTTTTCACACCGTGGGCGGTCATAATGGTCAAAATGCAAATCCCGTAGTAAATCCCTAGTAAGCTAGGTGGACTCAAGGTAAAGGACAAACGAAATCATTGATTTAGGGTCATTCTACTAGACTAAAGTCCAAGACTCGATTTACACTACTAGGAAGGGAAAGTAAGCACTCACACACTAGCTTCTAAACCGGGTTTTCGAAAACCATTTACACACAAGACACACAACAAAACACAAAACAAAGGCTCCACGAAAACGAAAGAAAAAGAAACAAAAGTAACAAAACAAGAACAACACAAAACGAACACATACATAACACAAACACCACCCCTAGCTTCCAAATGAGCAACCAACCAACATCAAACTTTACAAAGCTCCTCCCGAGCCCACATCATCACAAATCTCCTCCAAACTCACAAGAAGCAAAGAGGGAAAAAGGGATGAAGAGATGTTACCGGAAGTCTTGAAAGCTCACCAAAGCTAACGGCGATTAGGCAACCTATAAGGAAAAGAGGGGGGCAAAACACACACAAGAAAACAAAAATACGACATAATGACATAAAAAGGAAAAGACACAAAAGAAAAATCTTTTTGATTTTTGTGAAATTTTTTCAAATTTTTAAGATTTTTTAAAGATTTTTTCGAAAAACTACAAGAATAAAGCTAACTATGCTAGAATACCACTCCCCCTCACTTAAGTCGAGCCATGTCCTCATGCTTGACCGTAGTGCATGGGAGCACAAAAGAAACTACGAAAATAAAGCTAGAAATCAAAAAGAAAAGTGGAGAAAAGGGTAGAAGGTGTCCGGCCGGGGTGTAGTCAAGTCACCATGGACCGAGACAAGAAAAGATATGGATGGGGGAAGAAATAAAAAGAAGGAAATAAAAGGAAATGGGAGGGGAGGACTAGGTGTAATCAAGTCACCTAGCCGGATTCTGCCTAAATCCGACTAAATCCTCAAAAAGAAAGAGTGAAAAACTTGTAAAATTTGGATTTTGAAAATGACTCTCGATGTAGTCACATCATCGAGAATCGGGAGCAACAACTACCAAGGCCTCAAAGGCCACCATGACAAAGTGGAAATGGATAAACAAGGGGAAAACAAGCAATGAAAAAAAACGGAAAAGAAAGGATAGTTGCTAGAATGCCCGGATAGCAACTCACTCGCTCCATCGTCTCAATGATCAATATAGGCACTTGCTTGTTGTCGTTATTGTCATCCTTCTTCAAGCTTGGGAAAACCGCATGGTAGAGGTAGTAATGGTGCGGGGGGGTGGGATTTGATGTGAATATCGGTCTAAAGTGAGGAGGAAATGAGGTTAAGGTATGTAAATGAGGCACATGGGTGGTGTGATATGAGAAAGGAAGGTAGGGAGGTTGGGTGGGGGTATATAATGGTTGGGTGGGCTTGAATGTCGAAGAAGAAGCGCCAAAAAGGAGTAGGGGATCATCCCGGTCGGGATGGGTGGTCCCGGTCGGGATGACATACCCGTCCCGGTCGGGAAGCCTCCTTCCCGATCGGGATGACACTCCAGTGAACTCGATTTTTGGCACCCTCATCCCGATCAGGACGGCCCTATCCCGGTCGGGACGACACACCCTTCTCGGTCGGGAAGGGTCTTCATGACTCCCATGACCCCAAAAACCGGCTCCCTTGCTCACGATCCAAGCTCTATCACTAACCACTCCTTTCTAGGAGTCACCTTCACTTCACCTATCACAATAAACTCAAAATACACATCAAATTCACTCCCTCACATCGCTCATCAAAATACCAAAACAATTACAAGAATCCCACAAAAACAAACAAATCCAAGAAACAAAACACACAAATACAAGCACAAGTACTCTAAAGAAGAGAGGAGGGGAATATACAACATGACGGTTCTTTAGGAACTCCGTCAAACCTAGGATGGTGGACTTCATTCTTCAACCATAGCCCTCAAGGGCATGGAGGAGCAAGTCGAACGCGCTACCAACATCATAGTGAAGGCCCAAGAAGCGCTCGAGCCTAGCTAACCTCCACGGCCTCCAAGGTGGAGGCAAGAAGTAGGAATCAAAAGACCCATCGTCATCATTCATGTTATCTCCGGGGTCTATCCATCCTACGAGCTTAACTGACCTCTTCCTCCCTAGGCATCGCCTCCAATCACAAGCAAGCTTCATCTCCAAGAAACAAGGCACAAAAAGCGGTTTTGGCCTCATCTCCTCATTGCACACCCCCACACTTTCCTCAAGTTGTGGTTCCCCATCTCCATCACTAGGCCCCACATCATCTTGGAGAAGAGGATCGAAACTTCTACCGGCGGTTTCAATCTCTCCCAAGTCTTTGCTTGGTTCACTAGCAAGGGGCTCTTGATGCTTATCCACGTTCTCGGACAAGGGCAACTCGAGGCTATCAATCTCACCCAACAACTTCACAAACTCTACCAAACCATCCAACTCACTATCCTCCTCCAATTCCTCACCAATGTTGTCTTCAACGTGGGTCATATCCTCATTCGTCGCTTTTTGGGTAGACGATTGAGGTTCTTCAAAGCAAATCTCTCCATCAAAGGGAACAACGTTGGCGGCTTCGTGATTAGGTTGCTCCTCTCTCTCAAGTGGGCACCCTTCATCTAATTGCAATGTTCGGGATAAATACATTACGGTTTGAACCGATAATGCACTTAATCGAGCATCAAACGCCTCGTTTTCCTTCCGATAATGGGCGAAGAATTCATCTTGATCCTTTTGCATTTGAATGGCCATTTCTTGTTGGCTCTTTTGCAATTGAAGAATCGATTGATACAACTCTAAGTTCGACGATTGGTGGTCATTGGGGTCTTGTAAGGCTCCTTGAAAATCTTGATGATGCCCAAGGGGTGGGGCATCATATTGTTGGTAGCAAGGTTGGGGTGATTGGTAGTGTTGTGGGTCATAGGGTTCATATTGTGGTTGGGGTGTAGGGTAATATTGTGGGTCTTGGGGAAATTGGCTTCCATACGGTGAATCTTGATTGAACATGGTGGGTTCACAATCATAGCTTGAGTAATAGCCACCTTGATCGTAGGATTGATAGTCATTCACTTGTTGGTAGCCATTTCCATACTCTTGAGGATCATACCCATCTTGATTACCCCAAGAAGTTTGATAGTGGTAGGGGGACGTCATGTCATACCCTTGGTTCATGGAAGAAGAGGAGTAGCTCATATCGGCTCCCGAGTGTGTGGAGTTTACATAAAACCCCATGCTCGCTCGAAAATCGTAGCTCATACCCGGTTGGAAACCACTCATTCTAGCAACCGTCCATTAAAGCGGCTCTAAGTCGCAAGAAGAAGATAGTCACCACCTCTAAGCACAAACTGTAGACTAAGAACAAACGTGAGAAGTCTAGTGCTTTTTGGGCACTAGACAAGAGAGAAATAAACCACACACACACAAGAAGCAAGGTAACCAAAAGAAAAAAGAAAAACACAAACACAAAGACAAAGTCAAGTAACTAGGAAAGCAAAATCTAAACTAGCACCGTCCCCGGCAACGGCGCCAAATTGATGGGGGGGATTTGTCGTGAATCCCGCCACCAAATAATTAACCGGCTAATCCTAACTGGGTAGATAGGGCAAGTCGGGTCGAATCCACGGGGACGGTAGAGGCGTCTAGACTAGGTCGGCCCAAATACTAGACTAAGTCAACGAGCTAAGCTAGAGAATGATAGAAGGGGAGAGAGCTAGACTAAGACTAAAGTACCGGAGAAACAAACAAGGAAAACGGGCTAGGATTAGGTCGGGGTCAAAGGGGTAACGGAATGGTCAAGGAGGAGTTAGAGTGAAGGCGGTAGTAGGGTAATCTAGGTAATCTAACTTAGACCGACCTAGAGGTGCCTCATGGAACCCATCCGGCGACACACATGACAAAGGAAGGCAAGAAAAACAAGCATTCCAACCTACTTAGTCATTCAAGCATTCCAACAAACATGTAATATGCATCACTCAAGAAGAAACCCAAATCTTCCACCAACATCTCCAACAAACCCTTAATCACCCAATCAACACCCCAATCACCCTACTAACCCTAGCAAGAACACTACTCTAACATATCTAATCTAAAACTAACAAGAACAAGAGGATTCAACATAAACATCAAAACAAACATAAACAAACTAGTGATAACTATGAACTAAGAACAATAAGATGAACAAAGATTGAAACTAGGATAAATAAACAAGATAAAGAGTAAAATGAAGAAAGGATTATACCATACTAGTGAAGGATGAAAAGATGAACACTTGTATAGAAGAAAACCCAAATAATTCCTCCAAGGTTGTCAATCTTGGATGGATTCTTCAAGAGATCCAATAATACAAGATTAAACTAAGATTAACTACTAATTACCGACTAATCTACACTAATCTAATCTAATCTAACCTAAAGTAGTCTAGGGTTTAATGGGAAGTGAAGAACATAAGCTAAGATGGTGTCTTAATACAAGAGGGGGGGTATTTATAGGGTTACAAATGGAAGGAAGAAGGAGGAAAAGAAATGCGGGTGGAACTGGGTGGTCCCGACCGGGATGGGTCATCCCGACCGGGACGGACCCACCATCCCGACCAGGACGAGTTGGTCCTGACCGGGACGGCCTTGCAGTAGCATCCTCAAAAGCGCACTTCATCCCCGACGGGATGAGGTGCATACCCGTCGGGGATGAGTCTTGTAGGCCTCCAATATGATCCTTTTGGTCTCTCCTTGCTTCACATGGACTTCTCATCGATTCTCGGGACTGGGGATCGGGTCTCGGAGGCTCGGGATTGGGTCACAAGGTCTCGGGATCGATTCCAAAGCATCGAGTCATCGTTCCTTTATCTCGTTGGCTCCAAAATGTGTATATATAGAGTCGAAATCGCTCCAACTCTTCCAAATCGGTCTCGGAAACCTGAAACGAACTAAAGGAAGCATAAGAAGCCCCTAAACCGCTCCCAAGGAGCGATTCTACAAGGAAAATGGGACCAAAACACTACAAAATAGGCACTACAAACCACACTTATCAGCGACGCCTAACGTCGTCAATTGAGGAGGAAATTGACGATACTATCCCTAGTATCCCATGGACCACGTTCATTAAGGCATTGAGTTGGTCGATGCTACCTTCGTTGCTACTTGGCGCTATTCCTAGACGAAAGATGGGAGTATGAGGTTGGGGCTTACTGGGCGATTTAGGGACTCGAGGAATGCTCACGATTGAGCGACACGGAACTGAGACCCTTGACCCGTGTGTGCGAGGTCATTTGGTTTAGGGACTCGGGTGCTTTAGACTCTTGATGTACTTTGGCGAGATGCCTAATGAATTCTAGATCTCTAAGACGAGATGATTTGACGCAAACCTCGGAGGTGAGGTTTAAGGAGGACTTCTCGAAATGAGACGACCCAAAAATGTAAGACCTTGAGTAGAGATGATCCTAATAGCTAACATAGACAGTTAAACACACAGTTGTACGACGTAAGAGGTTGATCGTGATCCCGGCTCAGGACTTTTTTTTTGAAACGACCGATACTCGTAAAGGAGGGTTTTGATAAAGATGATTTTGCGAAACTAGGGAAACGATGGCGCGGCGACATCGCTTGTGGAGTGTAGGTGCGTTGCTATGTGTGTGCATCGGAAATGATGACGAAATGTAAACATTTTTTTTGAAAGGAGCACATTTCTTTTAGGGGGAAACGTTTTTTCCCTTTTGAAATTAATTACGTGATGCTTCTTTCAAAACTACGATTAATTAGTTAGTTCGATACTCGCGGAGTGTGTGATGCTCGCGATGGAGCGTGAAGTCTGATGACAGTCTCCGTTATTGTGTGACCATATCCTTAGTGAGGGACTTAGGTGGTGAAGAGTGTTTCTTATAAATTTTTGCTTTTTGAAAAAGAACTTTTAAAATTGGTGACCCACGTTTGTCGGTTGTACTAATTAGCATTAGACAGTGGGGGTGTACGTTGTAAAAGAAAAGTGTTTTGAAGTGTAACCGCTTTTTAAGTTTCTTGACTTCATTAATTGAAGCTTCGGTCGTGCCAATGGTATGTGTGTAAAAAGTTTTTTTTTTGAAACAGAATGTGACCGCGCAGGACCGACCCGGTTTTCAACATGTGGCGGCGGCCACCCACGCGGACCCCTCCCAACTGGGGGCCGGTCCGATCTCGCATACGGGGCGATGAAACACCCCACATTGATTGAAGATGTCCTGTTTATGAGCTTTGCTTAAAGGGATTTGAAGTACTCCTCATATCAACAAAGTACACTTTCTTTTCTGGTTTGCCCATGATAAGAACTCTGCAGTTAAGCGTGCTTGACTGGGAGCAATCTTAGGATGGGTGACCTCCTGGGAAGGTTTCCGGGATGCGCATGAGTGAGGACAAAATGTGCTGGAAAGGACTCGTGTTGGTCTGTGGGACCAGTACAAAGCATGGCGGGCTACCGCAGTTAACATTTCCGGTCCTAGGATTGGGTCGGGGTGTTACAGTTGGTATCAGAGCATCACTGCTCCCAACGCTTACACATGAAATTAGGGAAAATACCAGTAAATTATTTAAACAGTAAATAAAAATATGATTAGAAATGGGTAAAAACAAGTAAGGACTTAACTGTTAGGTTTATATGTTCTTGTAACTCAATGACTAGCATTGAATATTTGTTTCTTTTATCGAGAAGAAGATGAAAGAACAAGATGCTGATATGTTGCTCCAGATCGGGACAAGGCCTGCTTAGCACTCTCAACGCCTGCTGACTCGAGTGGACAACTTTGTGCTCCAAGAAAGAGGTCGATGGTGACTTTTCAGCTCCGGTTTAGTTTGCTCAAGCTACAGGTTAGATGATTAAGAGTAGATCCAGATGGAGCGACCCAAGACTTGTGTACTCGTTCCTCTACAAGAAGATGAAGTAATCCTTTTTGTTTCCTCGTGAACTCTGGAGGATCGAAGTTTCTCCTCTGGTTCAAGAACTTAGTATTATAGGATCATTGATCCTTTTCTTCCTCCCTCTATTTCTTCCAATTCTTCTCTTATATATTCTCATCTTCATTCTCTTGGTGAATCCTTGTTCTATTCTTCTATTCTACCATCTTTCTCTTGAGATTCTTTGGTTAGACAGGATTCTGTCTTAGTGAACCCGTGTTATAGATGTTTGAGGTTTAGTAAACCCTTGTTACCTGGTTTGAGGATTTTGAGTCTGCCCTACTTTCTAAGCAAGTATGAAATTCTTGAGGATTAATTTGAATAGCAAAATGTTGCTTGATGGAATTAGGATGATACTTTAGACACTGAACCTTGGGTTATAGGTTACCTTGATTATTTTGGGGTACTTAGAGTTGGATATATTTGGGAGTAGTAAGAGAGTATGTCATATTTGGTGGATACCTAGTACCTAACCTAGAACCAAACTAATGGTAACTGATAATATTACTTTGGATTCTTACCTAATGCTTATTTAATGGATGCATCGCGAATATTTGGGATCATAGAGTATTGTTTAAGGTGTTAGACTGAGTGTTGTGGTACCATTGAAGGTTTTCATTAATGTCGTTAGAAATTTTGGTTGACATAGATTACTCGTATTTCTTAAGAATTAGATCGTTGATCGTTGTTTAAGGTTGTAACCTATGAACTTTGGAGTTGAGTGATCTAACTTGGATAAATTGTTGTTGTCCCTGGAGAAGAGAACTATCTTGCACAATCACAATTTGGTTTTATTGTGCTGTTTTGAGGAATACTATTGTACGGATCATCTTATTGGGACTATTATAACCCTAGACCAACGAAATTGTGGCTTCGTTGAGTTAATAAATATTTTGGTTGTTTCACTGATACAATGTGAAATTTGGTGGAATTTTTAGAAACCTTAGCCCAATGACGTGTTTGAAGATGTGAGTGTTTGCGCCATTACCTATAGGTTGAGCGTATTTGAGGATTTGTTATACTTTCCCCAACTTCTTTACCTGTGGCATTATAACATATTGGTGATCATTTTGAGGATTCTGTGCCCGAACATTGTTAATTGGTGGATTTTATTTAGTGTTCCTTACTCGAGAAATTTGAAGTATACCTCGAGTTCAGACCTTATGAGCTTTGAATTACGAGCCTTAGTGATTACAAGTTTGGGTATGTTTTGATGACCGTTGGAATCTTAATTAATGGATTAGTCTAAAGCATTTGTGGATTAGTATCGTATCGCTTGAACGATTGGATAGTCACGTAAGACATTTTTTTTTAGAGATAGTGACCGAGTAGTACCACCTAGTGCCTAATATTGGAGTTAACGTTATTTGATGGAAATTAGGGATCCGTGTTGTGGGATTGTACTGGGAATCTCGAGATGGTTAATTTAATTCTTCAGTCCTTGAGAGTTCTATTTGACTCTCAAATTCGTCCTCCCCTTAGCTTCTCTTGAATCCCGCTTCTTCTTCTTCAGCCAATTCCTTTCGACTTCTTTATCAGGTTTGAAAACTTTTGTTTTGATTTGTCGTTGACTTTGACTCTATTTACCCATTTATTATTTTTTCCCACACTTGTGTTATGAAAAGTTTGACTAATCTACAAATTTTTGATTTTCATGAAATTTTAACATTTTGAAGCATAATTTCAAATTTTAAAACTCCCCATTTTGTAAAAACTTTGAACAATTTAGCATTTTGAGTTTTCGTGAAATTTTAACACTTTGAGTTATAAATTTCATAACCGTATACTTCGTTTTGGTTTTATTTTTGGTTGATAACACATGTTTAGACATGTTTCGAAATGCCTTAACAAATTATTTCAAAGTATTTTGAAATTGTTTTAAATTTTGATTTTTCAAGCGAACGGAATTTTATGAAGACTTTCCCATTTCCAAAAAAATTGATTTCTATATGATTATGACATAAAACGTTTTAACATTGTCGAAATTATTTTGTATGTTCAAGTTTGATAACATTTTTAAAACTTTCATAATTACTTTGATAACATTTTCGAAATTTTAACGTTTTTGGAATTAGTTTTCGTTTTATTGTTGGTGGACTTTTGATTCTGTTATTGAAAATGTTTGACGACTTGTTCGATTTTTACCAACTACAAAACTTGATTTCTCCAAACTAAATTTTGTTTCATTAGAAAAAGAAATACACTACTACAAAACATCAAATAGACAACTCCTAATAGACATCTAATATTCTTAACCACGGATGTATAATATATATACATCTGTTTTCTTTAACAAACAGTTGTCTTTATAGGCTAATAGACAACTGAGGTTGAGGACAGCAGTTGTCTATATAATAGACAACTGTTGTCTTCAACCTCAGTTGTCTACCGACCTATTATAACTTACTCCATATGACCCAACTAAAAACAACCCAAATCCAAATCACATACAGCTACTGAAACAAAATATCTAAAATAAACCCAAAATTGAGGCAAACCCTAAATCGACACAAACTGTGAACCAAAATGGAAATGACCCCCCAATCAAAATCCCTCGACGCTCCGGCGAAATCTCCAACCCTCCGACGAAATCCTTCGCCGTTGATTCCTTTCTCTGTTCATCGTCGTTCGCTGTTCATCGGTTTCACATTTTCATTCGTTTCAGTTCATCGGTTTCACATCTCCGTTCTTCGTCCTTCGCCCTAAATCGTCATCTCTGTTATTGTTACTCAGGTATTCCCTTCGTTCCTTCTTCTCCTTCTTCTTATTTCATTTCTTGGTGTGCCTTGCTCCTCTTTAAAGTGAACATACGAACAAATGTGGATTCATAACTACTGAGTGAGGAAAAAAAAGAATAGGGAGTACTGTAACTTTCAATTGATTAGTACTCCGTAAAATAATTGGTTTGATTCAATTGATTTTAAATGCTACAATACCACCTGTGTTGATTAGTAAGGCTGGCTGTATGTATGTATGTGTTGAATGCCTCCTCATTCTCATCCTCATGAAAACAAAAGTACTACTCTGTAGTGGGTAGAAGATATTATACCCCCTTGGCTTGCCTCATCCTCATCTACTCTATTATACTGTGTAAAGAAAGTGAAATTGAAGGTGTTCGTTGGTGTTTGCTCTATCTGTGTCTTGACTCCTGCCTTTTGTTTCACTTCTTTTATCAGTACACACACTAGTGTTTCTATTTACTACTAGCGGCTGGGCATATACTACTAGTAGTAGTAGTAGTATAATTCTGATGATTTGGTAGTAACGACCGTCTTGCTGTAAGAAGCATTCCTGAAATTACGTCATTCTTATGACATCCCCAGCTTATGACTCAGTCACAGGTCAACCATTGTAAGAATAGATGAAGACAGGAATATATATATATATATATATATATATATATATATATATATAGTAGTAGTATGCAGTGGATAGATATTCATATTCTACCTCGGTGTGCCTTGTTCCAACAAGTAAAACTCGTGTTGCTTCATAATGTAAATGTGTTGCTTTATTAGGTTCAAAACTAACATATAAGTCTACATTGTTACGAGTCCGCTGTTATCGAGTCTACATTGTTATGAGTCTTGTCAAATACAAGGTTGAGCGTAAGAAAAACAAAAACACTATTTGCTCACTTATGTTGGTACATTGCATTTGTAGGGAGTTGTAAATAGGTGAAGAAACAATAATTTTGATGTAGGGGGCGTATGTATGACGACTTGAATTTGTGATTATCTAGACAAATGTTGGTTGTTTCAACCACACTTTTGTCTTCTTCAAGAATAATTAGGTATTATAGTTACTTGCTATCATATAATTATACATCAAATCAACAATAATTTGGATGATATTGCATCTTCTTCAAGTAAAGTGTATGTCCACTTGGGTTAATTGACATAATTCACCCTCTTTCGACTATTTACCTTTTATATTATTTGTGAGTAGTATTTTAATCAATGATAATCAAATAATTGGGACAGAGGGTCGGAGGGATGATCATGTAACGAAGAAGTGGGACAGTCATGACTCATGAGACTCGTACTCGATCATGACCAAAATGTACCTAGATTCGAATTCAGGCAGCATCGGAATCATTTCCTATACCTCCTTTTAAAAAACACCATTGATTCACTTCATTGCCCACTTGGAAAGTCTGATTTAATTGATCAAACACCTGCTGAACCATATACTTTAGGGAGTTGGGCAATTTAGGGAGTTGTCACGTATTTTTTTTCATATATACTCCATCGGGACATCGATCTTTAGGAAACGAAGATTTATTGGCTTTGTTGGCATGATGAATAAGAAGACCATTTAAATCAAACACTAGAAGCTTCTTTTTAGGGACAAGATGAAGCCTCTCTAATTCAAGAGAACAGTGTACATCTTCTTTTTCGACTTCTGTTTCTTCTCTTTTACCGTGCCAATAACTTGAAAATTTATCATTTTTATCCATGCATTTCCATTTTTCTTGCATCGAAGAGATGTCATCTGCCATTCTTCTCCTCGCCAAGAAATGAAATGAGTTCAGACAAGTGTCTTTTAATTTTCTCTACAATTCTCCTGTACAAAGATATTACTCGTATTTATACTGTGTATGGATGACTTTTGCGGCTATCAATATTAGCCCTAGAGATCAGAGATGGCAGACAGCCTGAAACAACATGAATGAATGATACTCTTTGAAACGATAAAGAGTACTTCGTGTCTCTTCGCCTTTACTATTCTCACGCTCCTATTGGTCTTCAGATTGCTATGCATACCTCTCCACATTCTACCATCTACCAGGGGCGGAACTGGGGCTCCGCTTGTAGGGCTATAACCCAACTACCCTTTGAGAAATACTCCATATAATTTAAAGTGCAATCCTACCGTAGTGATATTATAGCTTAGTTGGTTGTGAGTGTCACATTTCTCCCCGAGGATCAAGGTTTGAAGCTTGGTATTTACAGTTCTTAGTTTTTTTACTGTCAGCTAATCAGCTTGGATGACCCAGGTTCGAACATTGGTATTTAAGTCTTCCCGTTTTTTTACTGTCAGCTAACAGCTTCCCTGCCTCTTGTTACCAGTATTTTCTACACAAATTTCCATGATAGACGGTCTCATAATCGTACTGCGGGATCATCTCACATGCGAGCTCCAATATTTTCTATTCATAGTCATTTGGGTATACTCCGTAATATTTAATTACGGAGTACATCACTTTAGATGATATTTTTATGCTGACCTCCGTATTTGATAATAATAGTTGATATTCACCACGATACTATGTCTCGAGCTCAACTGTTTTTACAGACATGGTTTGACTTTTGGTAAATTTAGCCCGAGATACATTTCATTCCTGGGTCCGCCCCTCCATTCTACCACGACCACGAGTACTTTGTAAGTCCAATCAGAGATTGCCTTGAGTAAATACGTATTTTGATAATTTTGTGTAAATACGTATTTTGATTAATAATCATTGTCTATTCCTCCTTTTGAAAAACACCATTAAGTACCAAACACCTGCGGACAACTCCCTACATTGCCCACTTGGAAAGTCTTAGCCTAGTGGATTTAAAACTTTACTTAATACGTGAGTTCATCTCAATATATATTACTATAGATAATTTTTTCATTTTTACTTATATTTCTTCTTTAATAATGACTTAACTTTTCTTTTATCCGTGATAGGTCTATAAAAGTGTATGGCTATAGAGGGGTACAAGGAAGAGTTCTCAAATACCGCAGTGGGTGAAAGTTAATGTATGTACTTACTTAAACCTCGTATATTATATGAAAGTCGTCTGGTGCATCTGAGCTTTACTTTACTTTAGTTCTGAAGTTCTGATGTCCGAAAAAAAAGTGATTCATGGAAATCACTTTACAAAGCATCTTTCTTGCACTTTGTACTTTTTATGGGAATTACTTACTTGAAGGTCCCTTAGATGGTTGCCTGTTGCACATAAAAACGCCACACGTTCTTAAAATTTCTGTCTTTCATGTTCATAACTTCTACAGGTCACTAATATCCATGTACCTCAGGGGTCGAGTGGTCAACTAATTGTACATATACCCTCTCCGTCTCACTCAATAGTTACTTATTGAGAAAGACGGAGGGAGTATGACCTAATTATGGGAGTTGCAATTGGGGCAATGGGGAATTGTGTTAGGCAATTGGGGCAGGGATTTTATCAAGTATAGCTTTCGACTCAAGTTTGGTTGAAGACGGTCCAACTCACTCCTGTTTTTTAGTCCTGCCAGTATGACAACAAATGTTGTCAGCTTGTTGAGTATATGTGTAATTGTGTATCATTTTGCAACTCAAATGGATGATGAAAAAATGAGGCTTATTTAAACCTCGTATATAATGTACGTACTTATTTAATGTATGTACTTATTTAAACCTCGTATATTATATGAATCGTTTGCTTCTATGATGAAAAAATGAGGCTTGTGATTGTGTTGATTGGTTCAATCTGGGTGATTTGGGATACGACTCTTACACTTTGTTATACTTGTTGCAATGTAGTCGGCTCCTCATGCTCCGAAAACAGAGTGCGGTTATTACGTGATGAGATATATGATCGAAATTATCACTCGTTCTGATTTGAAGAGAACCGTCAATGAGGTAAGACTTGGGTTTTCACACTTTCTCTTGTGTCAATCATTTGTTTTATGCACATAATTGAAACAAAATAATTAGTTCATTTATATTATTGATTTTGTAGCATTTCAACGATATGATGCCATATTCTCAAGAAGATATTGACGAGGTTCGTGGATTATGGGCGGATTATTTTCTTAATAATTAGTCGTATATGATGCATCGGATTACCTTATGCGGAAAAGGTGTTAGTTGGATTATGGTTTTAGGTACTTTTGGACATGGATAATGATTTTACATGTACCTTTTGGATTTTGGATGTTGGATAATGATTTTATGTATCTTTTGGATGTTGGATTTTATAAAAATGTAACTTCTTTTGTTAAATTATTCGCTATGGTATTCCTTTTTTATGGTTTGTTAATATGTACGTATTTAAGTATTATTAAAAAAACATAAAATATGTATACGTATATAAGAAAATATCGATATATACGTATTTCTGAAAACAGTTGCCCGTTATGTATATAGACAACTGTTGTTTTAGAAAAACAGTTGTCTATATACGTAATAGACAACTGTTACAGTTGTTTACTAACCAATACACAACTGTTGTAAAACAGACGTCTATGCTTAGACTAATATACAACTCCAAACTACTCAACTGTTGTAAGTCAGTTGTCTATGGCAAAAAAAACAGTTGTCTATTTGATGTTTTGTAGTAGTGATACTATCAAATTTCTTAATCATATTATTTTACTTTTGTTTTGGAAAATGTTTTGGTTATCCTATTAACTTCGAGTTTGTTTACAAATGTTATTTGACGTCGTTATTTTATCAAATAACTTAACTTTACGATTTCTCTATTAAAAAAATATATAAAATCCAGGTAGCTTAGCCCAATTCCTCTTGGAATAAATATTTGCATTCGATTTCGTATCACTTTGAAAGTGTAAAATTTTCTTTTAATGCAAACTTTTTATGAGAAATTTTTATCCTCATATTTTCGAGTGGAGTAATCTTGATTCCATTCTGCTTATTCTTAGTTTCGAGGACGAAACTTTCTTTTAGTGGGGAGGATTGTAACACCCGCTATTTTCATAACGCTTTTATCCTTTCCGCTGTGACTTCATCATAACTCTGTCACGTTTTGGCCTTTCGTTTCATCATTTTTCCAAGCTTTATTTTTTTAATTTTTGAGTCAAATAATATTTATTTTTATTTTAAAATATTTTAATTATTTTAAACTATTTATTTGATTTTTTTCGTAAACTATTTATTTATTCGCGAGAAATTCTATTTCTCTATGATTAACTTTTTAAGCTCGGATTTAAGTTATTTCTTTTCCTAAAAATGTCTAAACACATTTATATAATATTTCCAACTAAGAAATACTTTTATTTACGAAAAAGTTAGCCTTTAATCATTTTATTACAAAGTTTCGTAAATAATTATTTTCTATCGCGAGGTTTACTCGAATTGCTTTGAAATGCTTTTAGTAATTATACGATTCTTATTTTTATCAACCTACATTTAAAAGAAGCACTTTTTGGCCCCTTTTTAGACCATGAGACCCATGGTCACACAACTTCACATTTTTTTTCATTTGGTTTTATAAAGTGATTAAAGTCTTAGATATTTTTATTATCTTAATGAATTTGGTGACTAATTGCAAAACTCTTCCCTCTCCCTTGTTAATCCATTTTGGCTGGTTTTTAAGTGTATCTAACATTGTTTTCATCAATTTTTAAGATCATATTCATTCACACAATTCACACAATTCATTTCTTTTCTTTCATTCTCATTCAACCACATTAAACAAAGAAAATACTCTTCAATTCCTTCATATTGGCCATGAGTTTCAGCCATATTTTCCAGCCCACTTTTGTCCCTAATCGAGTCTTGATCGTCTCATTTTTATCGTCATAATAATCCTCTTTCCGACCTCTTCGTTAAGGTAATAATCGACGTCGTTTTCGATCGTTATTTAGCTTGATTTTTATTAGTTTTCTCATGGTATTTTTCTGCCAAGATTTTCGTGTTTGGTAGGATTTTTGGACGATCCCGAAGCCGACGAATATATAATCGATTCAGACTTGGAGTAGCGTCGATGTTACTCGGTATTTCATGATTTTAATTGAGTATTTGCATGTATATATTTTTATGTTTTATTTTGGCAATATATGTATGTCATGAAATCTGGAAAATCTTTTAAAAGTTGAAAATTTGTATGTTTCGGTATTTTTATCGCTTTTACGAGATTAACGATTAAATCGTCATATTAGTTTGTAAAATCATAATATTCGGCCTAAACATGTAATATATGTTTATATTCTGAAAAAATGTTGTTTTTGATGATTTTTAATAAATTAGTATTTTTCTGATATTTTTTATATCGATTATTGAATTATTACCGTTATTGGACAAAAACGATTAAAAGCCGATTTTTAGTTCTAGTACTTAAACATTTTATTTTAATCTGATTTTTGACGTGGTGAGACTTTCTAATGAAATAGAATTTTCTAAATGTTTTCATAATTTTTCGGAATTGTTAAGTGGATGAATTAATTAATCACTTTAAATCATCGTTTATCGTTAAAACCGTGTTTGTCGTTTAAATTCTCGATTTCTGGTCTTTCGTTTATGATGGTGGGATTTCTCGTGGGTCCCGCCGATCAATAAATAACCGACTATTCCTAGTGGGTAGCTAGGGCAAGTAGGGTCGAATCCACGGGGACGGTAAAGAGGGTTTGGACCAAGTTCCACCTAAAGACTTGACTAGGTCTCGACGCTAAACTAAACTAGAACGATAAGAAGGGAATGAACTAAGACTATGACTAAACTAGGGGTAACAACTAAGGCTAAATCTATCGAACTAAATATATCGAACGAGGAAAGAGTAGGGTTAGGTCGGGTTCATAAGTGTAGTAGGGTAATTGGGGTGGTCAAGGGTGTAGGTGTCTCCTAATTGCTAGAGTTGGTCCGGGCTCTCGCTACTTAGACCGATGTCAAGGTGGGTTCGCGCTCTCGCGTCTAAACCCTAGTCCACATTTTTATGTCTAACGACTATTCTCAACATAATCACATACTAGACAAACAATGAGTAGAGGAAGACTAGCATGAGAAGCATGGCCACTACAACTCAAACAAGCATTTCAACAAACACATAGTGTGCCCAACATGTGACTAACAACAAAGATTCACCCTTTACCCATAATCAAGCCCTAATCACCCATAATCCACACTTAATCCTCCTACTAACCCACAAGGAATCTAATCACTCATAATCAAACTAAGATTAACATAAACAAGAGGAAACATCACAAACATAAAAAAATCCATGAAGAACAATCAAGAACAATAAACAATAATCAAAGATTGAAACATGAAGGAACAAACAAGATTAAGAGAAGGAAAAAGAAGATTATACCTACTAACAAGATGAATGGAAGAAGGAAAAACTTGCATAAAAGAGAAAACCCAAATACATCACCCAAGGTTGTCAACCTTGGTTGGATTCTTCAAGAATTTCCTTAATACAAGAGCTAAACTAAGATTAAGGACTAATTACCGACTAATCTACACTAATCTATGCTAAACTATGCTAAAGTAGTCTAGGGTTTATGGGTAATGTCTAACCTCCCATAGGAATACAAGAGGAAGGGTATATATAGGGTTACAATGAGTAAGGAGATGAAAAGAAGTGACGCGGGCCTGTAACTGGGCCATTCCGCCCGGGACGAGATGGTCCCGCCCGAGACGGAGTGGTCCCGACCGGGACGGAATGGTCCCGCCCGGGACGGACCCAAAACAGGAGCGGTGTCTTTTGTGCACCTCATCCCGGACGGGATGAGGTCCTTCCCGTCGGGGATGGGTCTTGTAGGCCTCCAATATGATCTTTAAGGTTCCTCCTTGCTTCACATGGGCTTCTCATCAATTCTCGGGACTCGGGATCGTGTTTCGGAGGCTCGGGATTGGGTCCCAAGGTCTCGGGGTCGAATCCAAGGCATCGAGTGATCGTTCCTTTACTTCGTTGGCTCCAAAAAGTGTATGTATCGAGTCGGATTGACTCCAATTCTTCACAAATGGTCTCGGGAACCTAGAACGAACTAAATGAAGCATAAGTAACCCATAAATCGCTCCCAAGAAGCGATTCCACAAGGAAAATGGGACCAAAACACTACGAAATAGGCACTACAAACTACACTTATCAACTCCCCCACACTTAACCCATACTCGCCCTCGAGTAAGCACATACTAACTACTAAACTAGCCGAGTGGGTATTAGCGCACCCTACGCCCTTTCAACTCACGCAAGAACACCTAGAGGATAAGTGCTCTCCGCAAGGCAAGTGAGGTCTTGCGACAAAACTGTGGATGCAGCCGGACACAAAAACACATAAACAAACAAACATACAAACAAACACACAAAAGGTTGCACCCAAAAAGAAACAAACACCGCTTCCCTCTAAAAAGCGGTGAAAGAAGCACCGGTTTAGGACTCGAGGCAAGTGACAACGTTCCCAAGCTAGCAATACAAACCAAAATGGACAAAACCCTAATAGTATGACGACAAAGCAATAAAAACGTTGGTAACTTACCTCGGTTCCTCCTAACCTTCTAAGAACGTACCACGGGACGATCGGCGGGATGGAAAAAGGATGAACCACGGTGTTAGTCGACACTGTAGGTAAGTGAGACCCCTCCCCCTTTAGCAATGAGCCAAGAGGGTCGTCCCATGACCGAAACCGCCTAACTAGTCCAAGTGAAAAGGTGGAAATAATTGCAAAGTGAGGGAAGACCGACTTTCGCCGCTATCATCCTTCCTAGGGACTCGGTCCTTTGGTAGGCTCTTCACGGCAAAAGTCGGAAAAAGGCTTATTTTTGTGGGGTTAGGATCTTTTTGTGAGACGATTTTCTTTTGGCATTTTCTCTTTTCTTTTGCATTTATGCTTTGTATGTTGCCATGCCATTTCTTTTTCTTCTTTTCTATTTTCTTTTTGGCTTTTGTGCCTTTTCTTTTTCTTCATTCTTTTCTTTCTTTCATTTTTCCTTCATTTTCTTTCCTTTGCCCTTTTGGCTTGATTTGGCTTTTTGGCATTTCTTTGTGTAACAAGAAAGAGAGAACTCAACAAATTGCAATTTATTGTGTGGATATGTGTAGGAGGTAGGGGAATGGGTGAGTCCGGACGGGCCCTTCCCTTCAAACCCACAAAAAGGGGAGAACTTGGACTAATTGAGCAAATTTCAAACATGGTCACCTAAGGGACGGGACTCGGCAACCAAGGCCTTTTCACACCGTGGGTGGTCATAATGGTCAAAATGCAAATCCCGTAGTAAATCCCTAGTAAGCTAGGTGGACTCAAGGTAAAGGACCAACGAATTCATTGATTTAGGGTCATTCTACTAGACTAAAGTCCAAGACTCGATTTATACTACTGAGAAGGGAAAGTAAACACTCACACACTAGCCCCTAAACCGGGTTTTCGAAAACCATTTACACACAAAACACAACTACACACACAAAACAAAGACTCGACAAAGAACGAAAGAAAAAGAAGCAAAAGCAACAAAACAAAACGAACACATAACCAACACAAACACCACCCCAAGCTTCCAAGCAAGCCACCAAATCGACCACAAGCATTACAAAGCTCCACCCGAGCACACCACATCACAAAGCTTCTCCAAACTTCACAAGAAATAGAGAGGGACAAGGGATAGAAGATGTTACCGGATGTCTTGAAAGCTTTCCAAAACTAAAGGTGATTCAAGAAACCTATAAGGAAAAGGGAGGCGAAACACACACAACGAAACAAATACACGACACAACGACACAAAAGGAAAACACACAAAAGGAAAATCTTTTTGATTTTTGTGAAAAATTTTCAAAGATTTTTTGAAAAACTACGAAAATAAAACTAACTATGATAGAATATCCCTCCCCCACACTTAAGTCGAGCAATGTCCTCATGCTCGACCGTAGTGTATGGAGACGGAAAAGAAAAGAAAAGAAATTATGAAAATAAAGCTAAAAATCAAAAAGAAAAGTGGAGAAAACGGTAGAATGTGTCCGGCCGGGGTGTAGTCAAGTCACCGTGGGCCGAGACAAGAAAAGATATGGATGGGGGAAGAAATAAAAAGAAAGAAATAAAAGGAAATGGGAGGGGAGGACTAGGTGTAATCAAGTCACCTAGCCCGGATTCCGTCCAAATCCGACTAAATCCTACAAAAAGGGTGAAAATCATGCAAATTTGGATTTTGAAATGACTCTCGACGTAGTCACATCATCAAGAGTCGGGAGCAACCATACTAAGGCCTCGAAGGCCACCAAGACACCATGACTCAAGGGAAAGGGGGGCAAACGAGAGAAAACAAGCAATAATAGATGGAAAAGAAAGGATAGTTGCCGTACCCATCGGTTAGCAACTCACTCGCTCCATCGTCTCATCGGTCAATATAAGCACTTTGCTTGTCGTCATCATTGTCATCCTGCTTCGAACTTGAAAGTATCGCATGGTAGAGGTAGTAATGGTGTGAGGGGGTGAGATTTGATGTGGGGCTCGGTGTAAAGTGAAGAGGAAATGAAGTGATGGCATGTAAATAAAGCGTAAGGGTCGTATGATAGGAACAAGGAGAAGAAGTGAGGTTGGGAGGGGGTGTACAATGGTTGGGTGGACTCAGATGACGAAGAAGAGGCACAAAGGGGAGTAGGGGGGCTATCCCAGTCGGGATGGGTGGTCCCGGTCGGGATGACATACCCGTCCCGGTCGGGAAGCTCCCGTCCCGATCGGGATGGCACTCCAGTAAACCCAAAATATGGTGCCCTCATCCCGATCGGGATGGATCCTTCCCGGTCGGGATGCTTCACCCTTCCCGGTCGGGACGCTCTCTTCGTGGCTTCCAAAACCCCAAAAGCTATTCAAAGCTTCAAAAACCCGTTCCCTTGCTCACAATCCATGCTCTATCGATAAACATTTCTCTCTAGAAGTCATCTTCACTTCACCTATCACAATAAACTCAAACACAACATCAAATTCTCTCCCTCACAACGCTCATCAACAATCCAAATAACAAGAATATCACAAAACAAAGAGTCCTAGGAACAAAATCACAATAAACATAATTACAAACACAAAGCTAAAGAGAAGAGAGGTAGGGGAATGTACAACATGACGGTTCTTAAGGAACTCCGTCAAACCGAGGATGGTGGACTCTCATTCTTCAACCATAGCCCTCAAGGGCATGGAGGAGCAAGTCGAACGCACTACCGACATCATAGAGACGGCCCAAAGAGTGCTCGAGCCAAGTAATCCTCCACGGCCTCCAAGGTGGAGGCAAGAAGTAGTCCTCAAAAGACCTGACATCATCACTCGTGTTGTCTCCGGGGTCTATCCATCCTACGAGCTTCACCGACCTCTTCCTCCCTAGGCATCGCCTCCAATCACTATCAAGCTTCAAGTCTTCATCATGAGGCACAAAAAACGGCTTTGGCCTGTTTCCTTGTTGCACACCCCCACACTTTCCTCAAGTTGTGGTTCCCCATCTTCATCACTTGTCCCCACATCATCTTGGAGAGGAGAATTGAAACTTCTACCGGCGGTTTCAATCTCTTCCAAATGATTGCTCGGTTTACTTACAAGGGGTTCTTGATGCTTATCCACATTCTCGGACATGGGCAACTTGGGCTTGTCAATTTCACCCAACAACTTCACAAACTCCACCAACTCCACCAACTCACTAACCTCCTCCAATTCTTCACCAACATTGCTTTCACTAAAGGTCATATCCTCATTCGTCTCTTTTTGGGTAGACGATCGAGGTTCTTCAAAGCAAGTTTCGCTTCTAAAGGGGACGTCATCGGCGGCTTCACGATTGGGTTGCTCCCCTTGCTCAAGCGAGCACCCTTCGTCAAGTTGTGACGTTCGAGTTAAAAACATCACGATTTTAGCCGATATAAGATTTAATCGAGCATCAATCGCCTCCCCTTGTCTTCGATATTGGGCCATGAATTCATCTTGTTCCTTTTGCATTTGGATGGCCATTTCTTGTTGGCTCTTTTGCAATTGAAGAATCGATCGATATAACTCCAAGTTGGGCATTTGGTGGTCATTGGGGTTTTGTAAAGCTCCTTGAAAATCTTGATGATGCCCAAGAGATGGGGCATCATATTGTTGGTAGTGAGGTTGAGATGATTGGTAGTATTGTGGGTTTTGGGGTTCATATTGTGGTTGGGGTGGAGGGTAATGTGGTGGGTTTTGGGGAAATTGGCTTCCATAAGGTGAATCATGATGAAACATGGTGGGTTCACATTGATATCTTGAGTAATAGTCACCATGATTATAGGAGTGATAAGCATTCACTTGTTGGTAGTCGTTTCCATATCCTTGAATATCGTACCCACTAGAGTCTTGATTACCCCAAGAAGCTTGATTATGGTAGGGGGACGTCTTGTCATACCCTTGATTCATAGAGGGAGAGGAGTAGCTCATATCGGCTCCCGAGTGTGGGGAGTTTAGATCAAACCTCATGCTTGCTCGAAAATCGCGGCTCGTACCCGGTTGAGGACTTCTCAATCTAGCAACCGTCCGTTAAAGCGGCTCTAAGTTGCAAGAAGAAGATACCACCTCTAAGCACAAACTATAGACTAAGAGCAAACGTGAGAAGCCTAGTGCTTTTTGGGCACTAGACAAGAGAGAAATAAACCTCACACACACAAGAAGCAAAGAAACAAAAAGAAAAACACAAAACAAAAGACAAAGTCAAGTAACTAGGAAAACAAAGTCTAAACTAGCACCGTCCCCGGCAACGGCGCCAAATTGATGGTAGGATTTGTCGTGGGTCCCGCCGATCAATAAATAACCGACTATTCCTAGTGGGTAGCTAGGGCAAGTAGGGTCGAATCCACGGGGACGGTAAAGAGGGTTTGGACCAAGTTCCACCTAAAGACTTGACTAGGTCTCGACACTAAACTAAACTAGAACGATAAGAAGGGAATGAACTAAGACTATGACTAAACTAGGGGTAACAACTAAGGCTAAACGAATCTATCGAACTAAAGAAATCGAACGAGGAAAGAGTAGGGTTAGGTCGGGTTCATAAGTGTAGTAGGGTAATTGGGGTGGTCAAGGGTGTAGGTGTCTCCTAATTGCTAGAGTCGGTCCGGGCTCTCGCTACTTAGACCGATGTCAAGGTGGGTTCGCGCTCTCGCGTCTAAACCCTAGTCCACATTTTTATGTCTAACGACTATTCTCAACATAATCACATACTAGACAAACAATGAGTAGAGGAAGACTAGCATGAGAAGCATGGCCACTACAACTCAAACAAGCATTTCATCAAACACATAGTGTGCCCATCATGTGACTAACAACAAAGATTCAACCTTTACCCATAATCAAGCCCTAATCACCCATAATCCACACTTAATCCTCCTACTAACCCCACAAGGAATCTAATCACTCATAATCAAACTAAGATTAACATAAACAAGAGGAAACATCACAAACATAAAAACATCCATGAAGAACAATTAAGAACAATAAACAATAATCAAAGATTGAAACTTGAAGGAACAAACAAGATTAAGAGAAGGGAAAAGAAGATTATACCTACTAACAAGATGAATGGAAGAAGGAAAAACTTGCATAAAAGAGAAAACCCAAATACATCACCCAAGGTTGTCAATCTTGGTTGGATTCTTCAAGAATTCCCTTAATACAAGAGCTAAACTAAGATTAAGGACTAATTACCGACTAATCTACACTAATCTATGCTAAACTATGCTAAAGTAGTCTAGGGTTTATGGGTAATGTCTAACCTCCCATAGGAATACAAGAGGAAGGGTATATATAGGGTTACAATGAGTAAGGGGATGAAAAGAAGTGACGCGGGCCTGTAACTGGGCCATCCCGCCCGGGACGAGATGGTCCCGCCCGGGACGGAATGGTCCCGCCAGGGACGGAATGGTCCCGCCCGAGATGGACCCAAAACAGGAGCGGTGTCTTTTGTGCACCTCATCCCGGACGGGATGAGGTCCTTCCCGTCGGGGATGGGTCTTGTAGGCCTCCAATATGATCTTTAAGGTTCCTCCTTGCTTCACATGGGCTTCATATCGATTCTCGGGACTCGGGATCGGGTCTCGGAGGCTCGGGATTGGGTCCCAAGGTCTCGGGGTCGAATCCAAGGCATCGAGTGATCGTTCGTTCACTTCGTTGGCTCCAAAAAGTGTATGTATCGAGTCGGATTGACTCCAATTCTTCACAAATGGTCTCGAGAACCTAGAACGAACTAAAGGAAGCATAAGTAACCCATAAATTGCTCCCAAGGAGCGATTCCACAAGGAAAATGGGACCAAAATACTACAAAATAGGCATTACAAACTACACTTATCAGTTTAAATCTGGAAATTTTTTTGATTCTGATGATTTCATATTAAAATTTAATTTTATGATTTTTAGTGCCTTAATAAAATGTTAGGAACGATAAGTTTTATTAATGGAATCGTTAATTGTGAAAATGGATTTTAAAGACGGTTTTGATGGAAGTTGGTAAATCTGGAACTTGGAAAATCTGGAAAATTAGTATATTCTGGAAAATGATGATTTTTAGGTTTAATAATAATTTTTAGACATTAATACTTAAATCATTTTGTAATTACTATTTTTATTAATCGTTATTGTCGAGATTGGACGATTAACGAGAAAACGCTTTAAAAACCGAGTTTTAGGATTCTGGAAAATTTTCTTTTCTAGACAGAATGTCCATAAATGTATTTTAGCTATTTTACGTAATTTTTGTACTATTTATTAAAGTCTTTAATTAATAAGTATTGGTTTTCGGACAAATTGTGATTTATCGTTAAAATGCTTCGTCTTACCTAAAAGAATTATTTTTCCAGCAATTTTGAAAGTATTTAAATTTGAAACTTTAAGAGTTAAATCATCCCTTAACATACTCCAAATATATTTGTTGGTTTAATTAAATAAAGACGTTCAAATATTTAATTTGGTGTTAATCCTATTTATAATTTTATTGTCGAAACTAATAATAGTTAGGGAATTTTAGCTTTATAACTTTTGAAAACACCCTAATTAGTAATATTAAAATGTTTAAGACATTTTTAATCATTTTATAACGCTTATACGATATTTTAATAATTTCATAAAATTAAATGTTCACTTTGGTAATTAATATCGTTAAGGCCGAAAGTATTAGTTTTATAAATCTATATCGTTTACTAAAAATGTGATGTTAGTATAAACTAATATTTTTGCTATTTTGATATGATGCTATTTTTGGTAAAGTTTCTAAAAATAGAAGTTTCGTAAAATGGAAAGTTTCCTCTTTTGGAAAGTGATTCCTTTTTCTTTTGTTCTCCTATTGTTTATATTGAATACATCTTTTAAATATCGATAATGGATTGTTTTGGGGTTATAGAATAAGGATAAGTGTGGGTTTGGAGTAATATAGTCTGGGATGTATGTTTTGCCATCAACTATAAAGCTGGTGTGTCTATGTTGAGACACATTGGTCGTTGAACTGAGCATGGTTTGTGTTCAGGAGTGTGTATAATTTGACCTTAAACTTAGATATCGCATCGTGTAAGTCGCCGTCGGGTTGAACTGGATCACGGTTAGTGTCCAGGAAGGGTGTACATTACTTAAGCCAGGACCTCGCTGCACGCAGTCCTGTTATGGTTGAGTTGCCTAGTTAGAGACCGAAATCTGATTTGTTTTGACTAAGTTCTCGAAGCTAGTTTAGTATTGTCCTAGTGAAAGTCTAGATTCTACGTTAATCCTATCCATAACGCCATTTTGAATATTTTTATTGTTATCGGTATGAATTGGTTTGCAGGTTGGCAAATATTTTTATGTTTATTCGGAAACCCATTTAATTATTTCATTTCGCGCTGAAAGCTTGTTTTAATATGCTGTTTTACTGTTTTCCATTTTGACTATTTTTCCTATATTAGTAATTACTGTTTTAAAATCCTGTTATACGGCTGGGAGAACGTTGACGTTGCTCCTCACTGATTGTGACTGTTATGTTTTTAACATGACAGGTATGCATGTTTCCGGGTGTGGGCTAGCGGGCAGACATGATCCTTGCTCGATTAATTTTAATAATTATGTTTTGTGGATTGTTAAACCCCTTTGTGGATTTCTTTAATTTTTGGCCATTTTATTTAGGGCCTAATGTTTGACTTTACTATTTATATTTTTATAAAAACATAGTTACAACGTGTTATAATTCCGACTCTACAGTGTTTCTGCCACTGTATCGCGTTAGAATTTCTAGGGGATTACAATGGTATAAGAGCAACCCTGCGACCGTGCATTTGGCACCTAGCGGGGGTGGATTCTGGGTCAGCGGTTTTGCTGCCAGGCGCAACGAGGACGTTGCGTTCTTCAAGTGGGAGTGATTGAAACACCCCACATTGATTGAAGATGTCCTATTTATGAGCTTTGCTTAAAGGGATTTGAAGTACTACTCATATCAACAAAGTGCACTTTCTTTTCTGGTTTGCCCATGATAAGAACTCTGCAGTTAAGCGTGCTTGACTGGGAGCAATCTTAGGATGGGTGACCTCTTGGGAAGGTTTCCGGGATGCGCATGAGTGAGGACAAAATGTGCTGGAAAGGACTCGTGTTGGTCTGTGGGACCAGTACAAAGCCTGGCGGGCAACCGCAGTTAACATTTCCGGTCCTAGGATTGGGCCGGGGTGTTACAGGCAAAGTGTCGGACCTCGATTTGGATGACGATCCGGACTTGTACTAGACGGGTGCGGGCAGCCGTGTTTTCGTTTGGGAATCGATCGAGACGTGGTTGTAAATGTTTAAAGGCCGATTCATTTGGTAAGGCGACCTTTTTAGTGAACTGAATTCGTTGTCGATTTGTGGAGTCGCCACCGAGTCAATTATGGGGACTCGGAAACCGTTCAAGTCAACTTTGATCCCTTACCGGTTCAAAGTTGAGTGGCACGGGACCTAAAGATAAAGACTTGTACCCTTAAGCACTCCATGCCTGGAATGACTCTTATTGCCAATGGTTTCGGACATCCGAAAACCGTCGATTCTGAGTAAGGGGTGAGGGTACGTATTGGAAAGCCAACATCCGATAGATGTCAACACCAAATCCCGCCCGCACTATAGCGGCCTCTACTAATCAATCGGTGGACTGATATCCTAATTCTTTTGTTGTGGTGGAAATACTGTAACATCCGTTGTTTTAACCCTATATTTTGCTACGTCGGTTGGTTTAAGGACAAATAAGTTTTATCGTCGAAGTAGTGGTGTTTACATTCTTTGCATGCGATTTCACGTGACAAGCAGGCCATGAAAAGATGCACATTAGAGAGTAGAGAGTACTAATATTATAGGTATTAGCAAGTCAGTTTTAACGCGATAATACGGATATTAGTCGTTCTTGTGGTATACCTTACCTGGTATTCTGCTTAAGATGCGTCTGTTCGGCATTAATAGAGATGCGTCGAACCTAATAAGGTGAGCGCCCGGACTAATACGGAACCCCACCATCACTTTGTTCAGTTTTAAGTTATTTTACGTTTTGAATTCTGTGTTAGGTGATTTAGCATGCGATTATAAGGTCATAAAAGCGATAAATCATACGAAAAACTGTAAATGCGAATGTAAGTAAATCACATTGTGAGGAGTTGCACCCTCAGAGTATACACTAAACGGGGCGCGATGCGTAGATAGTTTGAGATCGGATCTCGGAATTACTCGGGTCTATTTAGTGTGTTTTAGTATTTATGATTGAAGTTGGGACGTTACGTATTTTAGTAGACGTTCGTGGGCTTAGTGCCCACGTCTAGTGTTGTCGTAGTGCATAATAATAGAAAGTGCGAATATGGAAAGTTTTGTTTAGATGGCAACCTAGCGACGATACGAATTCGACAGGCGGATCCTCCTAGCTTGACCAGTGACTCCAGCAGAGTTCCGTTACTGTTTGACCTTCCCGCGGCTATTCCGGCAGAGCTCCGTTACTATTTGCTAGTTCTGCGGCTAATCCGACAGAATCTGTGTACTAATTTTGGACTAGTCGATCACAGGCACCTCGGTATCGAGTGGAGTGCTCGAAGGTGAGGAGTAGCATCAATGTTGCTTTTATTATTGGAACTACGATCGAGTGGATCGTTTGCCTCGGGTGTCGGAGTGTGAGCCCTTAGCGAGAGTTTTTTGAGAGGGAAGAGAAGATTGATTGTTGTGTGTCGAAATGAGGGCGTGAAGGGGGGTATTTATAGGTGTTTTCGGCCCTCGTCACCCATATGGGCGTCCGAGCTGGGGCGTGCTAAGACTCAGGCGCTTGGGTCCGAGCGTGGGAAGACCCAGGCGCGTTAGGTGGGGCGGTTGGAGTTCTGAGGATAAAACCGAGAGGGAGGAGCGTGATATGTTTCTTGGGGATAAAGTTTACCCCAGGTTTGACCTAGCGCCGTGGGTTTAGTGGGCCTCGGGTGCTCATCCCAAGGTTCGCTTGGCGCGGTGTTGACTCGGTTTGAGTTTCGGGGCCGACTCGGGGTCCCGGTGTCGGAATTGACTCTAATTAGTGTCTATGCGACCGTAACGACACGACTAAGGCTGCCATCATGTTAGTTTCTAATTTTTCCGAGTAATTATTTGATCCGTTCTATAGGAAAACTACCTATAACATCGCGAACCCGTGTCGCGTTGCAGTCCTATCGTCATCGGGTGTTTGTTGGGCACTTCTGCAGCCACCAGGTCCAAATTTGGGTGTCTAGAGGAAAGAGGAGAATTATCGCCGAGAAGGAGATTGTCAATCCCGTCATAGGGGACATGAAGTGCAAGATTAGACAGGTCATGGGTGATATGGTGAGATGCGCCACTATCTAGGATCCAATTTGGATCAGGTTGATTTGTGGTGGAGATGATGTTGACACGAGGATTAGAACGACGAGTTTGATTTGTTGGTGGGGAAGGTCGGGTGGGTACAATGATGTGGGGGTAAAGGGACTTGAAGATAGTGCAAGTTCCGAGATAGTGGGCGGGGACGTGACACCACAGACACTTCCCTTTGAAAGGAGGAGCCGTGGAGCCAAGTTAAGGGGTAACGGGTGTAGGTAGGATGCCGGATGAGGGGTTGGGCGTGCGGGTGTTTTGACGCGAGGATGATGAGGGGTGGTGATAGGTGATGTGGGTAGAGACCGATCCATGAGTGGTAAGGGTTGAAGGGCTATGTTGACGAGAGAGATCAAATTGGATGAGTCTTTCATGAAGGGCATCAAAGGATATGGTAGTATCACAGTGTTTGACTGCCTCAATTAATGTGTAATAAACCTCATAATCGAGCCCATTGAGCACCCTTGCAACGATATCTTCATCATCCATTGGTTTGCCTAAATTGGAAAGTTCATCAACACATGAGCGCACAACCTACATATAATCAGTAGCAGATAAGTTCTTTTTAGAAATATTATTAAGACAATCCTTAATCTGGAGGATATTTCCTTGAGAAGGATTGACATAGGTGGACTGGAGATGTGTCCAAATTTCAGCACATGTCTTACATGAATTCAGGAAGGGTGTGATACTGGAGGAGATAGATCCTCGAAGAGCGGCACTGAGTAGCCTATCTTGACGTTGCCAGGTGGCATATGCAGGATTTGGAATCACCTTCTTGGTGTCATCTTCAATGATTTTGTTGGGACGTGGATAGGTTCCATCCAAATAGTTAAAGAGGTCAAAGCCGAATAGGAGATCTGACACTTGACGAACCCAACTACGGTAAATAGAGGGTGTGAGTTCAATAACGTTGGATAAGTTAACGGCAATGAAGGGGTTGGCGGAATCATTGGGATTTGTGAAGATGGTTTTTGTTCCAGTCATGGTGAGAATTTGGAAAGAGGACGGCGTGATGATGATGGTCCGTCGGGTGGAAGGGCAGAAAAACGTGTGGGCTTAGTTTTGTACGTGATCGGTATGCTCTGATACCATGTAAAGAAAGTATATGGGATGAATTGTGAATTATCATTAATATGAATAGCCGTATTTATACACGCTAGAACTACGATACATATAGAACTCTAACAGCTAGGAAGACTACAAGTCTACAATAACAACAAGACTAAACTAGCTAAACAATTATCTTCAACATAGTACAAGATTAAATTTTATCTAGACTACAAGTCTATCTCTAGTCTTACGTCTTATCTTCAATACTAAAAACTCTTTAACTGCTTGGATAAGAATACATAATAGGCTTCAAACCCATTATAGACTTCATAAATTGGGGATGATAGTAGACCTTAACTGCAACATTTGTGGGAATGAAGTTGAAGAGAAGGATCATCTATTCTTTGACTGCTGTACAGTAAAACTTGTTTGCAGGGAGTGTCAGAATGGCTTTAGGCCAGCATTTCAGAAAGGGATACTTGGAACTGGTGGATCATGGATGCATACTTCATTCAGAGACAAGGAACACATACGCTTAATAGGATGTGATATTGTTGCTTTGTTATATCATATATGGTATGCAAGGAATTGTAGAAACACGATTCCATTCTCTTGATACCTAGAAATTAAAGGTGTGTCAGAATGTCAAGATGGAAGTTAGGAGATAGGAGCCTTTCTTAATTTGGTTGTCCTTATTGGCAAGCTAGTTAAGAGATAATCAATTGTATGGTGACTAATGCTTTGTACTCCATCCGTTTCATTGATTTCTTCCACCTTAAAAGTGGTATATTTCTTAAGCAAAACAATAAAATAAGTAAAAGTAGAGAGGGAGTAAAGTAAGTTGGCACCTAGGTAAGAGAGAAGTGTGATAGAAAAAAAGGAAAAGGAAAGTGGAAGAAATCAATGAAATGATTGAAAAAAATTTGGAAGATATAAATGAAACGGAGGGAGTAATGTTTTATTATTATCAATATATCGCTTACCTTTAATTTTAAAAAAAGTGAGTCATTTAATCATTTAAACACACAAAATTGAGTCGAATAAGGATATAAAAGTGGGTCAAATAACTAGTACTCCCTCCGTTCGTATCCAAAGGGTACGTTTCACTTTTGCACAAGGATTAAGAAAAACTTAAAATACTATTAAAGGTACAATAATTTGAGACAAATTAATATTTAATTATCCAAAGTGTAGTATTACAATGACATATGATGTAAATATGTTAGTAAGTTAGAGATAGTGTGGTCCAAAAAATGGACTAAAAAGAAAAGGGGGCAATTGGATTTAAACGGCGCAAAAAGAAATACGTACCCTTTGAATACGAACGAAGGGAGTATTAAAATGCCGTTTATGGATCCATAACTCACCATCAACCACTGATGCACGGGCGTCGCGACCCGCGCGATCAAACAATATTTATAAACACCGACAAGCCTAACTAATGTAGTAGCGGTAAGTCGGGATCGATCTTCAGGGACGGTCTATGTAAAGTCGGTCGAGTCTAAGTCAATAAGTGTTTGGTGTCTATTTTGAGGGTTTTTTAGGTTGGTTAGATAAACTAAGGCAGTCAATCTAAAATAACTAAGATGGAAAACGATAAAAGGAAAGGCGTTAGGGGGAGTCGGGGAATCGGAAACGAGATACATAAAACAAAGAATCAAGCGAACGAAACACGATCGATAAGAGATGGGTCACCTTTCGGTCTCTACACCCGACCTCTCTAAGACTCGCTTTCACGACGAAGATGCTAGGTCACTAAGTCGGAATTACCCAAGCCCCGAGTTTCCCCATATTGACGAGGGTGAATACGAGTCAACTAAATTGATTGAGTAAAGTTGACAAGCATGCAACAATTCCAAAATAGACAAATCAAACCAAGTGCATTCAATCACATGAATCCTTAATCCATGTTACCCAAATCTATCCTCCCCTAACCCCCTAACAAAGATCTACTCACTAATCATGATAAAACTAACAAGAACAACTAACAAAGAAATTAGGCAATACCATTCCATACTAACAAAAAGAGGGGAAAATAATCTAACACAAGTGTGAGAGAAAAAAAAAAGGACAAGATATACTAGGAAAAACAATAACAAAGCAAGAAAAACCAAGAAAACCAGAGACTAGAGGATAAACTGATAAGTGTGTTTTGTAGTGCTATTTCCTTGTGCTTGGTCCTGGTTTCTCTTGTGGAATCGCTCCTTGGAGCGGTTTTTGAGGCTACTTACGCTTCTTCTAGCTTGTGTTGGGTTCCTAAGGCCAATATTGGAGAAATGGAACGATTCCGACTCGTTTCAGACACATTTGGAGCCAACGAGGAGAAGCGACGATCACCCGGTAGCTTAGACTCGATCCCGAGCCCTTGGGACCCATTCCCAAGCCCTTGGGACCCATTCTCGAGCACCGAGAAATGATGAGAAGCCTAGGGAGAGCAAGTGGGGACCTATGAGACCATATTTGAAGCCTACAAGACCCATCCCGGTCGGGAACACATTCATCCCGACCGGGATGAAGAGACGAACAAGACGGAGCGTCTGGAGCATGATCCCGGCCGGAATCATGACCTTCCCGGTTGGGACCACCCCTTCCCGGCCGGGAAGGGCCCAGAACGGGCTGTTTTCGCTTTCCTCGCTTCCCTTACCCGTGAAACCCTATATATACCCCCCTCCTGTATTGTTTAAGGACATATGCTTTAATTTTCATTACCCACTAAACCCTGGACTACTTTAGATTAGATTAGCTTAGATTAGTGTAGATTAGTGCTTAATTACTTCTTAATCTAGTTAGTTACTCTTGTATTATTGGATCTCTTGAAGAATCTATCAAGATTGACAACCTTGCTGGAATTGTTTTGGTATTCTTCTATGCAAGTGTTCCTCTTTTCCTCTTCTTAGTTTGGTATAATCTTTCTTATCTCTTTTCTCTTAATCCTTCTTTGTTAGTAAAGTTTGAATCTTTGTTTGTGTTTGTTGTTCATCCTTGTTCTTCATCATGAATGTTTCTTTTGTTCTTGTGATTGTTTCTCTTGTTAGTGTTAGTTTTAGTATAGATATGTTTGGGTAGTTGTCCCCTAGGGTTAGTAGGGGGATTGGGTGTGATTAGGGATGATTAGGGTGAGATGGGTGGTGCAAGTTGTTGTTTTTGTTAATTCCTATTTACCTTGCACTCCACATGTTTGATGAAATGCTTGTGAGACTTGAGACGATCAATCCTCGTTTTTCTTGCGTCTTCTCTTGTATGTGTTTGTTTGGTGGTTGGTTTGGTTCCCTCATTAGTAGCGAGAGAGTGGTGAGGATGACCCCTAGGCCATTCAAGTAGCGAGAGCCCGATCGTAACCTAGGCTACGAAAGCATGCTAGTAACCCCCGTTTCCTCCTTTTGATCTCCTTGGCATCCATGAACCCGACCTAGCCCTAGTTTCTTATCATTGATTTAATTTGTTTCTTTTTGTCATTAGTTGTTTGTTTAGCTTAGTTCTTAGTTCATCTTAGTCATCCCCTAGGTTAGTTTGTCTCGAACCTAGTCTTGGACCGTTGCACACCTTAGTCCGACACCCCGTCCCTGAGGATTGACTCGACTTGCCCTAGCTAACTAGCTTAGGTTAGTTGGTTATTATTTGATCGGTGGGATCCACGACAAATCCCTACCATCAAATTGGCTCCGTTGCCGGGGACAGCGTAGTTTAGACTTTTGTATGCTTAGTTTTAGACTTTGTTCTTGAGTTTTGTGTTTTCTTCTCCTTGTGTATCTCCATTCTACTTCTTGTGTGCTATTCTCTCATCCTAGTGCCTCAAAAGCACTAGGCTACTAACGTTTGCTCAAGTGCTTCTAGTTCATCCAATGTATCAAAGCAACTTTACGACAATGTGGCATCCAAGCTACCATCAATCATCATGGGACAATCATGGGGCAAATTGCCAAAATCCACAACTTTACCAACCTTACCAATCTCATCAACAATCTTATGAACCCTCTTCATATGACTACCATGAAAGTTTTCAAGTATCATTCCAACATCCTAACAGCTACCAAATACCCTCACATAACCCACAACCAAAAATCCCCAACTTTGAGACTTGTCAAATGATGATTCAAATGCAAAAGAGTCAACAAGAGATGATGATTCAATTGTATAAGAATCAACAAGAGATGATGATTCAAATGCAAAAGGATAAAGAGGAGTTCAAAGCCCAATTAGAGGTGCAAGATGCTCGAATCAATGCACTCATGGCTCGTTTCACGATGTTGGCCACTCGAGCTCCACAATTTGTTGAGGAAGGTTCATTTGGGCAAGAAGATCGGTTGTCTCCACAAGGAAATCAACCCGATCGTGAATCCACGAATGAAGAAGAGAGGGTCAATCAAGAGATCAATGTTGAGTGTTGCTTGGATGGTGAAGATATGGGAATAATGGAGGAAGTTGAAGCTTCAAGGGTCGACAATGAGGAGGGAATTGAACATGATTCTCAAGGTAGCTCTTGGGGAGCCAATGTATTGGCTATCAAATTGGATTTGTATGATTTTCTTCGTGATGAACCGGATCTTGACTATCCAAAGCCAAGTGAAGACAAGACTCCTCTAGGCAAACTTGACAAGGTGAGTGAGAAGGAAGGTAACACTTGGGAGGAAGATATTGATGCCTTAGAACTTGCCTTGAATGGGAAATTGGAGGAGCCGATTAGGGGATTTGGAGATGCTATGCTGATAAGTGTAGTTTGTAGTGCCTATTTGTTGTGTTTGGTCCCGGTTTTTCTTGTGAAATCGCTCCTTGGAGCGGTTTCTAGGCTACTTATGCTTCTTCTAGTTCGTTTTAGGTTCTCAAGACCATTATTGGAGAGATGGAACGATTCCGACTAGTTTTCGACACATTTGGAGCCAACGAAGAGAAGCGACGATCACCCGGTGGCTTAGACTCGATCCCGAGCCCTTGGGACCCATTCCCGAGCTCCTTGGACCCGATCTCGAGCACCGAGAATCGATGAAAAGCCTAACAAGAGCAACTAGGGACCTTTGGGACCATAAGGGAGGCATACAAGACCCTTCCCGGGCGGGAAGAGTAGCCATCCCGACCGGGAAGGAGTGCGCGAAAACAATACCCACTGATGGGCCATCCCGACCGGGAAGGATGACCCATCCCGACCCGGACCATCCATCCCCACCGGGAAGGAGCTGCTGTAGCCGCGTGACTTTCTTTTCTTCTCCTTCACTCTTGTAACCTTATAAATACCCTTCCTTTGTATTGTTTAAGCACCTTAGACTCCTCTACAACATTCTAAACCCTAGATTGACTCTCTTAAACCTTAGTTTAATCTTTCTTTAATCATTTGTTAATCTTAGTTTAATCTTAGTAATTAGTCTTGTATTAAGGGAATTCTTCAAGATTCATCCAAGATTGACAACCTTGGAAGATTGTTTTGGGTTTTTCTTATTAATGCAAGTTCTCATCTTTTAATCTTCTTGTTAGTAGGTATAATCTTCTTATTCTCTTTATTCTTAATCCTTGTTTAATTATTCAAGTTTCAATCTTTTCTTATTGTTCTTGTTCTTGTTAGTTTCATTATGAATGTTTGAATATTTGTGTTGTTTCCTCTTATTAGTATTAGCTTCATTATGAGTGAGTAGACTTATTGTGGGGTTAGTAGGGGGATTAAGTGTGGTTTATGGGTGATTAGGGTTTGATTGAGGGTAAAGGTGAATCCTTTGTTACTAGTCACATATTGAGCACTTTATGTGTTTGTTGAATTGCTTGTTTGAGTTGTAGTGATCATGCTTCTCATGCTTGTTTTCATCTTCTCATTGTGTGATTGATTTGTGGTTGAATCCTTGTGTATTGGGTAACTTCTTGCTTGAGTATTCGGGTTTAGTCTTAAACACAAGAGTGCGGACTTTGGCCTTGACGCGAGAGCGCGAACCGACCTTAGTAACTAGGTGAAACCTACACCCTTGACCTCACAATCATCCTACTACACTTGTGAACCCAACCTAACCCTACTCCTTCCCGTATTTGATTTCTCCATCCTTTTAGTCATAATTTCTCTAGTTTGATGGTTGCATCAAGTTTTAGTTATTCCATTTAGTTCTTGTTATATCTAGTCCATTGTTACTCCACTTTCATCATCTCCAATCATCGTAGTTAACAAATTCTTGTTAGTTAGTCTCCCTTTGCGTTGTGTTGGTAATTTAGTCTTGTTTGTGAGTTGACCATAGTCTAGACAACCTCTACCGTCCCCGTGGACTCGACCCGACTTACCCTAGCTACCCGTTAGGATTAGTTGGACTCTACTTGTTGGTAGGGACCCACGGCAAAACCCTACCATCATATGCTAAACCAAACCGTCGAAGAAATTGAGGCCGCCATCAAAGGTCTTGAGTTTCTCCATGGTGAGAAGTCTAGTAAGAATGACGATGAGGTCTCCTCTAAAGCCTCCAATGAAGAAAACTTGATGTCTTCACCTCCTTTACCGCACTTGATTTCGAGTCCCTTGTCTTGTGAGACGGTTGATGAAGATGATCCTTGTTGGACGGTGGAAAAGAGTGCTACTTTTGACCCCGTAGAAGAAGCAACACCCTTAGGGTGTGATCTCCCAAATCATAACGCAAAGCATGACTTTAGGCCACAATACCTATCGGATGGTCATAAGAGTCGTCGCTATGATGGTTCGGAAGACCCAGAAGATCACAAGAAACCCGACCGTAATGGATTAGATGATTGCTTCTCGACTCCGACTTGAAAACTCTTGTTGATGGCTAGGATCGGCCACATGAGCTTTAACGAAGGTGTTGCTAGAGCATTTGACTTACTCCTCCGAGCTCTTGATGGCTATGGAGGCGTAGATGGTGAGAGTATCTTATTGTAAATATCTTTTTCCTTTTCTTTTGAGCTTTTGTATTTGTATATGATTGATTGGATAGTTTGGTTTCTAGGATTTGTTGTTTTTTGTGGAATTCTTGTAATTTGGAATTTTCTTGAGCGATGTGAGGGAGGGATTCTTGATTGTGGTTATTGAGCTTATTTGATAGGTTTGAAGCGAAGATGAAGAACTAGAGAGGGGTATTGATGATAGAAGCTTAAAGGCTTGGTGGAGGAAGTCGGTTTTTGAGCTTGGTACAAGCTTTTGGGGACGGGATTTTGGATCCCTAGGTATTACTTGTCTTTTGGGTGGAACTAGTATTGAATGAAGGCATTAGGGCTCAAGATGGAGGCCATCTCGGCCGAGAAGCATGCCATCTCGGTCGTGATGAGTTGTGTTGAAAAATGGGCTCCCTGGCGTGCCATCCCGACCGGGATCAAGGTCCTCTCGCCCGGGATGGTGCCTTCCCGCCCGGGATGAGCTCCTTCTCGCCCGGGATGGGCTACAACATTCCCTTTCGACTTCTTTCCTTCATTTAAGCATCACCCAACCACTTTTGACCCTCACCCGACCTCCTTACTAACCTTTGCCGCTATCATTTCACCCTTACACTTCAATTATACACCTTCATCTCATCTTCTAAACCCTTTACACCGAGTTTTCCCAAAAATCCCAACCTCATTGCACCTATGCAAGCCCGATACTTGAGACTACATTGAGGAAGAGGAATAATGATGATGAAGACTAGCAAGGTACCGATAACGATCATTTTGACGATGGAGTTGATTGAGTTGCTAACCGTTTGGTAAGGCAACTCTCCTTCTTTTCCGTCTTTTGTTGCTTAGTCTTCCTTCGTTTTTTCCCCTTCCCTTTATCATTTTGGTGTCGTGGTGGCCCTCGGGGCCCATGTGGTAACTGCTCCTGATTCTCGATGACGTGACTACATCGAGAGTCCTTTGGAAAATCCAAACTTACAAGTCTTTCCACCTTTTCTTTATTTTCATTTTCTTTTGGTAGGATTTAGTCGGATTCGGGCGGAATCCGGGCTAGGTGACTTGATTACACCTAGCCCTCCCCTCCCATTTCCTTTTATTTTCTTCTATTTATGTCTTCCTCATCCATATCTTTTCTCGTCTCGGCCCTTGGTGACTTGACTACACCCCGGCCGGACACACTCTACCCTTTCTTCACTTTTATTTTTGTTTTTTTAGATTTATTTTCCCTTTTTCCCTTCTTTTTAGTGTCTCCACACACTACCGATCGAGCATGAGGACATTGATCGGTTTAAGTGTGGGGGAGCGATATATTAGTTTAGTTTAGCTTCTTTTATGTAGTTTTTTTTTGAAAAAATCTTAAAAATCCTTAAAAATTTAAAAAAATTCATAAAAACCAAAAAGATTTTCCTTTGTGTCTTTTTCTTTTGAGTCGTTGTGTCTTTTTTTTGCTTTGCGTGTGTGTTTTCCCCCCTATTTCCTTGTAGGTCGCTTGATCACCGTTAACTTTGGTGGTCTTTCAAGACATCCGGTAACATCATTTTGTCCCTTTCCTTCTTTGTCTCTCGTGAAGTTTGGAGGAGATTTGTGATGGTGTATGATCGGGTGGAGCTTTTTGAAGTTTTTGGTTGATGTGGTGGCTCGTTTGGATATTTCGGGGTGGTGATTGTTTATTTTGTGTGTTTTTTTGTTTGTTTGTTTGTTTGTTTTGTTTTGTTTGTCTCTTTTCCTTTCGTTTTTGTTGTGTCTTTGTTTTGTCTTGTTTAGTTGTGTCTTGTGTAATAAAAGGTTTTCGAAAACCCAGTTTTGAGGCTAGTGCGCGATTGTTTACTTTCCCTTTCTATTGATGTGAATCGAGTCTTGGACTTTAGTCTAGTAGAATGACTTTAAATCAATGATTTCGTTGTCTTCTTACCTTGAGTCCACCTAGTCTACTAGGGATTTACTAAGGTATTTGCATTTTGACCATTTTGACCACCCACGGAGTGAAAAGGCCTTGGTTGCCGAGTCCCGTCCCTTAGGTGACCGTGTTCGAGATCGTTTGAATTAGTCCAAGTTTCCCCCTTTTTTGTGGGTTTGAAGGAAAGGACGCTCCCCGAATCACCCATTTCCCTACCTCCTACACATTTCCACAAATAAGTTGCAAATTGTCTAAGTTCTTACTTGGTTGCAAGAAATGCCTACAATACAAGATTTATCTAAAAGGCAAGCCAAGAAAAGAAAGAAAAAGAAAAGAAAAGATAGAAAGAAAAAGAAAGAAAAGAAAGAAGAAAAAGAAAAGGCACAACAATTGAAAAACAAAATACAAAAGAAGAAAAAGAAGTGGCATAGCAACTCAAAAGCAAAATGCAAAAGAAAAATGCCAAAGAAAATCACCTCACAAAAAGAACTCTCACCCTCAAAAATAAGCCTTTTACTGGCTATTACCGTGAAGAGCCTACCAAAGGACCGAGTCGCTAGAAAGGATGATAGCGGTAAATAGTCGGTCTTCCCTCATTTTGCAAACCTTATTCCCTTTTTACTTGGACTAGTTAGGCTATTTTTGAGCATGGGACGACCCTCTTGGCTCATCGCTAAAGGGGGTGGGGCTTCACTTACCTACAATGTCGACTAACTCCGTGGTTCATCCTTTTTTCATCCCTCCTATCGTCCCGTGGTACGTTCTTAGAAGGTTAGGAGGAACTTAGGTAAGTTACCAACGTTTTTTTTGCTTTGTCGTCATACTATTAGGGTTTTGTCCATTTTGATTTGTGTCGTTAGCTTAGGAACGTTGTCACATGCCTTGAGTCCTTAACCGGTGTTTCTTTCACCGCTTTGTTGAGGGAAGTGGTATTTGTTTCTTCTTGGATGCAACCGGTTGTTTGTTTGATTGTGTGATTGTTTGTTTTCGTGTTTTCGTGTTCGGTTGTATCAACAGTTTTGTCGCAAGACCCCACTTGCCTTGCGGAGAGCACTTGTCCTCTAAGTTTTCTCGCGTGAGTTGAAAGGGCGTAGGGTGCGCTAATACCCGCTCGGCTAATATTTTTTTTATTAGTTTAGTAGTTAGTTCGTGCTTACTCAAGGGCGAGTAAGGTTTAAGTGTGGGGGAGTTGATAAGTGTGGTTTTTAGTGCTATTTCCTTGTGTTTGGTCCCGGTTTCTCTTGTGGAATCGCTCCTTGGAGCGGTTTTTGAGGCTACTTACGCTTCTTCTAGCTTGTGTTGGGTTCCTAAGGCCAATATTGGAGAAATGGAACGATTCCGACTCGTTTCAGACACATTTGGAGCCAACGAGGAGAAGCGACGATCACCCGGTAGCTTAGACTCGATCCCGATCCCTTGGGACCTATTCCCGAGCACCGAGAATCGATGAGAAGCCTAGGGAGAGCAAGTGGGGACCTATGAGACCATATTTGAAGCCTACAAGACCCATCCCGGTCGGGAACACATCCATCATAAACTAAAGAAGAAACTAATTAGAGAAGGGAGAGAGGAGAAAGTACCAACAATGGAGGAAAAACAAAATGAAGAAGATGAAGATTAATATAAAAAGGATGAAGCTTAAAGAAGGAAATACAAGAACTTGTCACTAATCCTTGCAAAAACTCTTCAATCTTCAATTAGATCTAAGACTAAACTAATGTCGCTACTAGATTAGAATGATAGAAAGTAGTCTAAGCTAATGAAGAGTTACCAGATCTAATGAAACATGATAATGGAGTATATCATAGAAATCCAGGGTTAACTATATATATAACTATACACACACACACAAAGCCTTAATGGGTCACTTAAAACAAAGCCCAATTCTAATTTTTGCTCTTAAAATGAAACTTTGCCCTTTGGATCTTCATAGGGTGAAGTTTTGCCGTGTGGATTCCCTCAAATCTCGCCGAAATACCATCGGGCGAAGTTTCACCAGATCGGAATCTCATCAGGTGAAATTTTGCCCTATGAAAAATCTGACCAAAAAACTCAAAAATCTTATAGGGTGAAAGTTCACCCGGTCAAATCTCATCGGGTGAAACTTCGCCCTGTGCTTCAAAAGGTCATAACTCTTTCGTTTGATCTCCGATTGGAGGGTGTGATATGTCGTTGGAAAGCTAAGAAGATAAGCTTTCACCTCCAACTAAAATAACTTCAACCCGATGTCTAGAACTCGAGATATATGCATTTGAAGTTCGACCTTGTCGTGTGAAGTTTGTAACACCCCTGATTATTATAAATTAAATTTTATTAATATTTACAAATCAGATTCATTTTTTCAATCGTTTGAACTCGTAAAGTCCTATTTACCTCGAAAAGTCATTTTTATGCTTAAAATGTATCTTACTTTCGTTTCATTCGATTTACGCATTTTATTTCTATTCGAGTTCCATTTTGACGGTTTATATTTCTGAGTTCATCTTTATATAAACGTGAGTTCTTATTTTAAACTCGAAACCCATTTTAATTACCTCATTTGCAAGAATTTTTATTAATATCGAGAAATTGCTATTTAATCTTTTTCTACGCGATTTCGTACATAATTATTTTTGAAAAGTGATTTTAATACTACTTTCTCGTAAACAAGCTCTTATACGAGTTCCGTCTACATATTATTTTATTTTTAAAAAAAAGTGATCCATTTACTATTTTAAGCGCGAATCGGGCTCAAATTGTAGCAGCCCTAACCGTTTCCGTCATCGGATTGAGATATTTTCGTGGTTCAGTTGAGAGAGTCAAAACCGATTCGATTTTTTCTCCTATCTTCTTTCCACCTCCCCTCTTTTTGGCAGACTGTTTGAGTAAGCAGTAAGTGACTCTCTCAAACTTCTCTTAAACCCCTACAATCTTCTTATTGTATGTATTCTCCTCTTCTTCTCTTCTCTTCAAAAAAAGGCAATTGAACATACAACAACAATACTAAATTGTTCTACAACTCTCGCAATTCCGATCCTTCTTTCTCGATCCTTGTTCATCCTATTCGAAAGGGTAACAATCGAATTCTTAATTCCTTCTTCCTACTTCTCGATTTATGATGCTAATAAGGGTCTTGTACCTTGTTATTTTTTTATAAGCTTTCGAGACAACACCGAGGAGGACGAGTATATTATTGACACGGATCATGATGAAGGTAACACATGATGGCATGACTCGCTATTGCATGATATATGTGTTGTAGTTGCTTGTAGTATTGTTATAAAAATCGAATTTTTATAAACATGTTTGCTATATTATGATAATATGCTTCGAATCTTTTAAAAGCATATTAAGACCGAGACTAAAACGAATAAATAAGAATTAATTTCTTAATTTTCGTGTTTTTAATATAAACGATCAAATTGAAAGTTTTATTGTTTTTAACAAAGTTACAACATGTTTGGAAATCTATTAGTGCTTTATACATTTATTTCTCCCGTTTAAATACTTTATTTTTGAAAACTTTGAAAAGAGGCTACTGTTTATTTTAAGTATAGTTTATGTCTTTTAAATTTCATATAATAATTTCAAGTGTTTTGGTCACAATAAATTGTTTACGTACATACGTCGGATTAGTCCGTGAATCTGTCAATTTTTGTAAAATCTAATTTAAAACCTTCGATAAACTTTGAATATATTCTGGGTAATTTATGTACCTAAACTTTGAAGAGTCGACTTAATGTTTCCAATTGGTTTTTCTTCAAAATCAATTTTTAAACGTATTTTATTAATGAGATACCATCCGGTGTCGAAATCTGTCAGTTTGTAAAAGTACAAATAAAAACCTTTGTTAAGTTTGAAATTTGGATTTTCTTAAGAGATAAAAGTTTTAGATAAGATTCTAAATTTCTTAACCCCACTGGTCTTACGGTGTTTTGATTTTTAATGATTTGATTATGAATTTTATAGTAAGACAGTGAAATTATGAAAAATCTGTAAACATGTAATTTAATACTTTTAATTATTTATATTTCAACCTTTTGAGAAATAATTATGATTTTCACTTTAGATGACTTTTAAGCATTAAATATATATTTATAAAATATGTATAATGTTTATGTCTCGAGGCCTAATATTAACTATTTTATATAATTCAAATGTTGAACGATTTCTAATTATAATAATACCTATTTTGGAAAGTTAATATTTGAAGAAAATTTTCCAAATTAGAAAGTTTTCTTTTAAGAACGTTTTGATAATCCTATCGAATTTCGACAACGGCTTTATTTTGGAATTATGGAATAAGGACAAGTGTACGGGTAGAGTAATACAATCTAGGGTATACGTTTTGCCATCAACTAAAAAGCTGGTGTGTCTATGTTGAGACACATTGGTCGTTGAACTGAGCATGGTTTGTGTTCAGGAGTGTGTATATTTTGACCTTAAACTTAGATATCGCATCGTGTAAGTCGCCTTCGGATTGAACTGGATTAGGGTTGGTGTCCAGGAGGGGTGTACATTACTTAAGCCAGGACCTCGCTGCACGCAGTCCTGTTATAGTTGAGTTGCATGCCTAGTTAGAGACTGAAGTCTAATTTGTTTTGACTGAATTCTCGAACCTAGTTTAGTATGATCCTAGTGAAAGTCTATTCCGTTACACTGATTGATTTCTATAACGCCGTTACTATTATTGATTGACATTGATTTGCAGGTTGACAATCATTTTGAAGTATTTTACCGTATCATTTTAAATGTTTTTCGTTTTCAACTATTTTGATATAATAGTAATTATACTTTAATATTATGTAATATGGCTGGGAGAACTGCCTGAGTTGCTCCCCACTGAATTGTGGCTGTTATGTTTATAACATGCATGGCAGGTATTATTTGTTCCGGGGTTTGGTGTGAGGTAGCGAGTGGCGTGGATCCTACTCCGCTTGATTTATGATTATTTATGGATTCTTAATCCCATTTGGAGAATTTTTATTTTTAGCCCTTTTGTAAAAAGTGACCTTTGTATTGACTAACCGTTTTTTTGTAAAGTATAGAACATCAGTGTATTTTAATCCCAAATCTACAGTGTTTCCGCCACTGTATTGCATTAGAATTTATATGCAGTAGTCTTTTTAAAAGTTTATTTAATACAAAAAAGATTGTTGAATTGGTTGATATTTAAAACCGAAATATTACTCTTATTTATAATATAAAATTTCATCACTTCATCATAATTTTTCGATGTAGTATAATTTACTTAATTAATTTTATGGTTTTAAGAACTCTTTTAAGACTTAAAAGAGTTTTTTTTTTATATCTAAGTTAAAGGACAGACGATTACCCTTTATTTATAAAATATAATTTGATCATCTTATTATATATTTTGGATGAATGATTATTCTTATTTATATGATAAAAAGATTCACCTTATTGTAATTTTTTTATTTAGGATAATTTTACTTATGTTTAAATATACGAATTATTACTCTCATTTATAACATAGAATTCCATTACATTGTTATAATTTTTCGATGTGGGATAATTTTTCTATTTTTATTTATAATAGATACAACATGTTTTCAAGTAAATAATACTGCTCACAATGAATATAAAAGAAAAACAAATGAACGAAACGGATAGAGTACTGTTAGAATTTATGATAGACATAATGATTGATTAAGTTGTTTGATTAGTTTAGAGTTACTGAATTGTGGTCCATTTGGTGATCAACATAAACTCTACCAATTATCTATCTCTTATCTCTTGTTATCCTATATTCCATTAACCACTATATAGAAACTTTATCTAGTTGTAAACTTATCTTTGATGGAAAGATTAGTATAAATACAACACCATTCAGGGTCACTAAATTCATCTTCTCTATTCATTAATACACCATCTAAATTTGAGAAGAAAAGGTTTAGAACCGACAATAAAGAAAGACGATCGACGTTTTCGGGTAAAATTTTGGGTTGTTGATAAAGCTGCTCAGGAATCCGATAAGCAATGACTGGAGGTTATTTCTAGATATTATTATTTTGCTTCCGCTTTTGAGTTTATCGTTATGTTCATTTATTAATTAGAACATGATAAATTCATATTAAGAACTTACATTTGGTATCAGAGCTTCAGTTTTCACCTTTGTCTTGCTTATTCTTCCGAGTCAATTTTCGTCTGTCTCTTTCTGCAGTCTACGATTTTGTTTCTGGCGATTCTTTTTTTATTTGTGTGTGTCGGTTGATTTTGGCTATCATGTGAAATCTAGACCTATTATTATTTTATTTGAGTAAGAAGGAATCTTTTCGTTTTCATGGTTAAGGTCAAAGATTAGGGATGAATGAATGGTTTTTGGCTCTCTGTTCTTGTGTGATAGCAGCATGTTAAGGCTCTGTTAAAGTTTGCCTTTTTGTCTCTAGCATTAATTACACCTTCACATGGTATTACTCCTTATGCTTGTCTATTGTATTGCTTTTTACTGTTAGTAGTGTTACTCTACACAATGGACTACGAATATTTAATTTATTAAAGTATGCAGACTGTTGTATTAGTTACGTCATGTAACATGTCAGTACATAAATTGTACAGTTCCCTTATTCGTCTTTTAGCATTGTTCATGACTGAGTATGAAGTTTCAGATATTTTTGGGTAATACGGTAAACTTGCTTGTTTTATCCTTGGAGTATTATTTTCCTGATACTACGTTGACATAGTTGCATGGCTTGTATCTATAATTTCCATTCTTCAAAATGTATAATCAGTCCTTCGTTTTTACTGTATTATTTTATGGAGACATATGTCATATGAGAATTATGGTTTGACATTTATTTTAAGCTTTACTATGCCGACTCTTTCCCGGTGCACTTCATTTTATGTACTCTTCCTTCACAATATGAAGATATCCTACAACACACATAAGGAGAAATGGTCTATTAATGAGCTTAAGACCATGTGTGTTCAGGAGGAGGGTAGATTGCTATTGGAAGAAGGTGAAAAGGTGAACTTTACCACTTCTAAAAAGAAGGCTGATGATCACAGTAAAGATAAAGGAAAGGGGAAGATTCAAGCTCAGTCGGTCATAAAGGAGTCTTCGTGTTTCTTCTGTAAAAAGAAGAGACATAAGAAGAAAGATTTCCCTAAATTCAAAGTCTGGCTGAAAAAGAAATGTAATTTTCTAGCACATGTATGCTATGAATCTAATATGGTTTTGAATCATAATACATGGTGGATTGACTCTAGCACTATAAGGATATGACAAACCTAAGGAAATCGGATAGGATCACATGTGGAAGCCATCGGGACATGCAGTTTAATTCTTAGTAGTGGTTTTAATTTGGTTTTGCAAGAGACATTTTATATTCCTAAATTTGCTAGGAATTTGATTTCTATTTCCAAACTTGTAACCTTTGGATTTTCTTTTAATTTTTCGGACTCCGGTTTTAATATTTTTAAGAATTACAAAATAATTGGTTGCGGTATATCGTCTCAGTTTGCAAAATGATACCACTGAAAGTACTATGCATGTCAGGTTTAAAAAGATGTATTATGGATGAGAATTCTTCTATGTTGTGGTGGCACCGGAGATTGGGACACATCTCCATTCAGAGGGTCATGAGATTGGTGAAAGAAGGGATACTTAGTACCTTAGACTTCATCGATTTCGAGAACAACTCATCTTGTGCGTAATTTAAAAAAAGAACAACTCATCTTGTGCGCAATTGTAGACACCCGCATTTGGCTGCTAGTGTTGTAGACACCCAAATTTGGACCTGGTGGCTGCAGAAGTGCCCAGCAAACACCCGATGACGATAGGACTGCAACGCGACACGGGATCACGATGTTATAGGTAGTTTTCCTATAGAATGGATCAAATAATTACTCGGAAAAATTAAAAACTAGCATGATGGCAGCCTTAGTCGTGTCGTTACGGTCACATAGACACTAATTAGATTTAATTCCGACACCGGGACCCCGAGACGGCCCCGAAACTCGAACCGAGTCAACACCGTGTCAGGCGAGCCTCGGGATGAACACCCGAGGCCCACTAAACCCACGGCGCTAGGTCAAGCCATGGGAAGCCTTAACGTCCAAGAAACATATCATACACCCGCTTCACGGTTTTGGATAGTATCAAAACTGTATCCTCAAAATCCCAACCGCCCCACCCAACGCGCCTGGGTCTCACCACGCCTTATCCCAGGCGGCTGAGTCTTGGTGCGCCCCAGCTCACGCGTTCTTATGGGCGACGTGGGCTGAAAACACCTATAAATACCCCCCCTCCACCTCATTCATTCGACACACAAATCCATTCTTCTCTCCCCCCTTTGAACTCTCGCTAAGGGCTCACACTCCGACACCCGAGGCAAACGATCCACTCGATCGTAGTTCCGATAAAAAAAAGGCGACATCGACGCTACTCCACACCTTCGAGCACCCCACTCGATACCGAGGTGCCTGTGATCGACTAGCTCAAAACTAGTAACAAAGTTCTGCCGGATTAGCCGCAGGACTAGTCCTTAGCAACGAAGCTCTGCCAGAGTAGCCGCGGGAAGGTCAAGCGGTAAACGGAGTTCTGCCGGAGTCACTGGTCAAGCTAGGAGGATCCGCCTGTTGATCGAGTCGTCACTAGGTTGCCGTCTAAACAAAACTTTCCATATTTGTACTTTCTATTATTATGCACTACGACAACACTAGATGTGGGCGCTAGACCCACAAGCATCTACTAAAATACGTAACGTCCAACTTCAACCACAAATATTAAAACACACTAAATAGACCCGAGTAACTCCGAGATCCATTCTCAAAACTATCTATGCATCGAGTCCCGCTTAGTGTATACTTCGAGGGTGCAACTCCTCACAATGTGATTTACTTACATTCGCATTTATAGTTTTTCGTATGATTTATTGCTTTTATGTCCTTATAATCGCGTGCTAAATCACCTAACACGGAATTAAAAACGTAAAATAACTTAAAACTGAACAAAGTGATGGTCGGGTTCCATATTAGTCCAGGTGCTCATCGTATTAGGTTCGACGCATCTTTATTAATACCAAACCGACGCATCTTAAGCAAAATACCAGGTAAGGTATACCACAAGAACGACTAATATCTGTATTATCGCGTTAAATCTGATTTGCTAATACGTATAATACATAGTACTCTCTATTCTCCAACGTGCATCTTTTCATGGCCTGCTTGTCACGTGAAATCGCATGCAAAGAATGTAAACACTGCTATTTTGACGATAAAACTTATTTGTCCTTAAAACAACCGACATAGTAAAAGACATAGGGTTAAAACAACGGATGTTACAGTACTTCCGCCACTACAAAAGAACTAGGAAATCAGCCCACCGATTGATTAGTAGAGGCCACTATAGTGCGAGCGGGATTGGGTGTTGACATCTATCGGATGTTGGCTTCCAAATACGTACCCTCACGTCTTACTCAGAATCGACGATTTCCGGATGTCCGAAACCATTGGCAATGAGAGAGAGTCATTCCAGGCAAGGAATGCTTAAGGATACAAGTCTTTATCTTTAGGTTCCGTGCCACTCAGCTTTGAACCAGCAAGGGATCAAAGTTGACTTGAACGGTTTCCGAGTCCCCATAATTGACTCGGTGGCGACTCCACAACTTGGTAACGAATTCAGTTCACTAAAAAGGTCGCCTTACCAAATTAACCGGCCTTTAAACATTTACAATCTTGTCTCGATCGATTCCCAAACGGAAACACGGGTGCCCGCACCCGTCTAGTACAAGTCTGGATCGTCATCCAAATCGAGGTCCGACACTTCGCCCCGTATGCGAGATCGGACCGGCCCCCGGTAGGGAGGGGGCCGCGTGGGTGGCCGCCGCCACACGATGAAAACCGGGTCGGTCCCGCGCGGGGCGCCGCGCGGTGCGGACGGACGTCCACAAGTGTCTATAGCAGTCTCCGATAAAACACCTGGTGATGATCTGACGCGAACGTGCTTTAACGCGCTCGAATATGGGCTCGAAACCATTAGTATTTGGCATGGGCTTTTAACGGAGTACAAATCTCACAAAACCAACCTCAAATTCTGGCCCAGTGGGTCGTTTCCATTCAAATATGACTAATTTGGGTCAAAAACCAACACCAAAAATAAAACCGTCTTTTGGTGACCGGGTCAAAACCCGGTCAAAGACGAATTCGACACAAAAAATCAGCTACATGCGCTTCTAGAAGAAACCCCAACAACCAGAATCTCTTCAAATTAGGATAAGAATTCTTTCCTAAAAACCCTCCGTGCGGTTTGATCCACTCGATCGAGTGGTTCAGGCCCACTCGATCGAGTAAGCCAATAAACCGGTCAAACCGGCCTTGAACCGGGCACTCGATCGAGTGCACTTGCACTACTTGATCGAGTGGCCCTAGACCGGGGTTTTTCTTATAAATACCCCGTCACCCATCACAACTTTTCACACAACTTCTGCAACCTTTTTGCAACCCTACAACACAATCACTTCAACCCTCATATCCTCTCTACACACAACACAACACTAGCACATCCTGTGCCTTTGCCACTACTAGACGAGCCATATTCTAAGACTAAAGCATGTAGGTTGACGGTGTAATTCAAATCCCGACGTCCCTTTCTCTCTTCTTCTTTTTCCTTTATATATAGAGAGAGTAAGTCTCTTATGAGTCCTTTACTCTATATGAGTCCCTAAGTCCTCATCTCATCCATTGGATGAGATGAGGATGGATGGACAAGATGCTTCCAATTATTTGCATTAAAAAAAAAGGAGATTTACCTTCCTAAAATAGCTCCCATGATTTTAGGAAACGATAACCCCCATGATCAAGTTCATTCATCATTCAATCATTCACGTTGCAAAATTCATCAAAACCTTAAAAAAAAACTTCCATCATCACGTTCCGTCATTCATTCAATCAAATCTGGGTTCAAAATTCCATTACTATGGATTCAATGAGCGCGACATCAGCATCAACTGTTGAAAAGCAATTGATCGAGTATAACAATGGTGAGTTTTGATATTCTTTCACGTTTTGCTTCAATTTTAATTCAGCGATCGACTAACAAAAATTAAAATTCTTTCACGTCGCTTTGGCTTCTTTTTTTATGTCAATTTTCATGTTGATATTTTTTTCATTGTCATTTCATTCATCGTAGATTCATATTGATGGTTAATTGATATTTCACGTCGATTTGGCTTCCCTTTTTACGTCAATTTTCATGTTGATATTGTTTTCATTGTCATTTCATTTATCATAGATTCATATTGATGGTTAATTGATATTGATTTCAAAGTTTTATGTTTGTTATTTGGGTTTTCAATGAGGTCTACTGATAATATTGTTTTGTTTTCTATGAATGCAGTCACGGCGTTGAACTAACATACGATCTACATTACAGTAACACTCCATTGCAATTACAGTAACACACGTAACATTACAAAATAGTTTTTGATGATGATGTTAGAGTAATGTACTTTACCAGTTAGAGTAACACAATGTAAGAGTTGAAGTAACGCATTGGTTGCATGGGCGTAACACATATGTATTAACGTTACAGTAACACTTAATTGCAATTACAGTAACACACTGAACGTTGAGAAACAGTTTTTGATGATGATGTTAGAGTAACGTACTTTACCGGTTAGAGTAACAGAACGTTAGAGTTGAAGCAACACATTGGCTGCATGGGAGTAACACTGAGGAAGTGGATGACGACGACGAAGATGAGAAGACTGAGGAAGACACTGAGGAAGATGAGGAGGAGAAATATGTGTTTAAAGAATACTTGTGTTTTTGGTCATGATAAAAATATTTTTCTTTTTTTTTGTTTACAAGAATAACTGATTTTGTACACATTTTTTTACAAGTAGAGTTGTGCTATGTAGCATTTAACTCTATATTTTATTTAATACATGTGCATTTGGTTAGAGTAACATCTCAGTTCTATTGGAGTAACACCTTTCGTCAGTTAGAGTAACAGACATAATGCATTAAAGTAACTGAGGACAGCAACGTTGTTTAAACAAATGATTACCAAAGTAACTGAGGATAACTTGGATTGGAACCATTCATTACCAAATTAACGATTGTCGTTCTTTAGAGAATGATATATAATGCGTCAGAGTAATTGATGATAATAACATTGTTTAACCATGAGACAAAGAATAACACCATTAATTACTTAGAGTAACATCGTTTATTCATTAAAGTAACACTTATAATACGTCAATGTAACACGCTGATTATGAGACCACATATGTATTTTGGGTAAACTTGATAAAACGTGATCAAGTGAGCTAGGTGGTTGGAGATAATTAAGGTAGGAGAGAGGATTTTATTATATTTTTTCCAAAATATGCTAGTTATTACCTTAATTACTCGACTCAATAACCACCATCCATCCCATCTAAATCAATGGTTCTAAATAGGACTTATGGACTCAAAAAAAAAAAGACTCACTTGATTTTTACTCTCTATATATACGTATTCTAATTAATCGATATTAACGATACTAACACTTTAATTTTGATACTAACATTTGTATTTTGTTACTAACCGTTTTTATTTTTGCATTCTAACATTCTTATTATTGTTTATTTACATATCGTCATTGATAACATCGTGCATACATAAAAACATAAAATGATTTCGAGTCGAATACGTTTAAAAATAAATCCCGTTCAAGATCCTTCTAATCCCCTTACGAGTTGTAACAGTGGTGGCGCCCTCTCGAGGAGCACCGCCTAAACACTCAAGGGCGTGATGCAATCGCTGACATTCGTCGTTAAATATATTCGATTCCCCATTTTTGAAAGGTTAGTACGAAACTTGTTGATGCAAAATCGAACATCACATAATCCGTAAGGGTTAATAACGATGTTGTGACGCGGAGGGAATCAATTTCGTCCTAATCAAATTTAAAGCGATTTCATAACACTTTTTCTAAATTCCTGATACCGATCTCATAAATAATAGTGTTGCGAGTATCGAAAACTTAGTCGAGTATAAATTATATCATATTTGTACGCGGCTTGGTTAGTTATCGATTTAAGACAAAAACAGAATTTGAGATCGACACCTTTTCAAAGCGAACAGTAGTTCGTACAGGGGGTACTCGATCGAGTGCCATAGTCCACTCGATCGAGTGGCACCCCAAAAAACAGGCAGGGGGTCTTCACGTAGAGCACTCGATCGAGTCTCTCCCATGACTCGATCGAGTGGCCTTTGACATGTCTAAACCGTGAACTTTCTATATATAATAAGCCTCATCGAATTCCGTTTTTCTACGACTTTTAATCGTCTTGTGTCAAGTCTATCACGTGCCCATCTTTCAAAAACACGCATCGCATCTTTATTCTAATCTATTCATATCATCATTCCTATTTCAATTGTTCCGATTTCCGCACTTGTTGTATTGTAATTTCGGGTTATATTCCGCCCGCGTATTTGTAATCTATTTTCAAGTTTGTATTTTCGTTGTTTGTTTTATCGCACTAAAATGAACCTCGCATGCTAAACCACTTTGACGTGAATTAAATGCATTAAATCGACATAGCAACCTATTCAATTTCTATATCTCGTAAAACGCTGTTTGCATAACATTCCATCGAATTACTAGCGCGCGTAATAAAAGTCGAACGATATCTTAGTAGAGGCCGCTAAGTGCGGGCGGGGTTGGGTGTCCTTTGTGGGCTTCCCAACACGTACCTTCAGCCCTTACTCAGAACCTCGATTTCCGAATGTCCGAGACCGTTGGCGCACGAGGGTCATTCGATATACGGTACCCAAAAACTTGGCATCGGTATCGTAATGCAAAGGGACGAACCCCACAAGCTCTAGTATCGAAGTGGGCCGTACTTTGTGTACGGTCCATCAAATATTGAGTGGGTTCGAATGGGCCCGAACTCCCACAAAGTTTGGTGCCGACTCCAACTTCGATTTAAATTTCAACCCGAGAACTATCTCACTAAGGAAATGTTTCGCCCCCCAAACCCGCGCGTGGCCGCGTCGGGGTGGACCTATGTCATGTCCACGGTAATGTTCTTGCAGAATTGAAAGGTCACACACTTTCAGTCGTATAGTCACACTCATTATGATGTATAGTCACACTCATTATGTTGTAGAATCACGAAGCTGTACAGTCATTGTACTCACATATTCAGTTGTATAGTCACACTCATTATGTTGTGTAGTCACACTCAGTATGTTGTAAAATCACGCAGCTGTAGAATATACCTTGGGATTGGGGTATCATGTGTTTAATCATCTTCATCTTCATGCTTGTTTTATTTTTCATACCTTTTTTTGGTATTTATAAAATTATTCATCTTCAGTATCCACAAAAAAAATGAAGGTTGAATATGGATGAATGGATGACTGTGACTTTCCTCCGTAACGACATTAAAAAAACAAAAGTATTAATCGCATACAATAGTATTTAAACATTCATTAAATATCCAACCTCTATTCATGTTGGTTTCTTTTATAGTTGATTTCATGTTTGTAAGACGCATTTAAACATTCGGAAAATTACTTAAACGTTCTACTCTCCTATCACAAATATTACAATAGGTGATTGTTAGACGTAAAATGAGCGACTTCGATATATAACATGCATGACTGTAAGCGCAACTTCATTCATCCAACAAAAAAAGAAGAATTTCTTCATCTTCAAGCTTCGTTCATCCAAAAAAAGAACAACTTCATCTTTCAACTTCATTCATCCAACAAAAAAACATTCTAATTAATATATGTTCTAGTTAGAAATATTATTTTGATTGACTGTAAAAACATTTTAATTAAAAAAAGAACAACTCATTTTGTGCGTAATGTTCTTGCAGAATTGCAAGGTCACACACTTTCAGTGGTATAGTCACACTCATTAGTTGACGTTTGACATTACGAACAAAATGAGTGTGATTCTACAACATAATGAGTGTGATTCTAGTGCATGGCGAGTGTGACTATACAAAATGAAAAACCAAAATCTGTCCTGGTTATACAACATTAGGAATGTGACTATACAACATGGCAAGTGTGACTATACAAATACGACCACTTTTGGCTACAAACCAATTGGTGCGCAACTGCGTGGTTTTAAAGGTGAAAGGATGAGTGATTTTGCTATAGATTTCACGTGATTATGAAACCAGAAAATAGCGATGAAAATACTTTTACATTAGAAAAAGTTCATCCTTCACATATAGTACGTCAAACATAAAAACATTCAAACCCATCAAACATCCTTTACATATAGTACGTCCATCATAAAGCGAACATTTTATCCCATACAAACACTCAAGAGCTTAACGGTGGTCTCCGGTACTTGCGCAACAATACGTTGTCCAATTACGTGGTCGGACGATGTATCTTCCACGACCTTCTTCTTCTCACCGCCCCTTTTACCAACATTCCACTTTCCACAAGCCATTTCGCTGCGACAAAACACACAATTAATCTAAATCACACAATGAATATGACTATACAACTGAATATGTGACTACAATGACTGTACAGCTGCGTGATTGTACATCATAATGAGGGTGACTATACAATTTTAACTGTGTGACTATACAACATAATCAGTGTGATCCTACAACACAATGTCTGTGATCCTACAACATAACGAGTGTGCCTATACAACTTCAATTGTGTGACTGTATAACATAATCAGTGTGATCCTACAACATAATGAGTGTAACTATATAACATACTGACTGTGATCGTCCTACAACATAACGAGTGTGAATATACAACTTAAACTGTGTGACTATACAACCTAATCTCTTTGACTATACAATTAAATTATACTTATTTATACTTCAATCATCATTAGCAAATTAAAGATGATTACACACACTAACTATATAATGAGTGTGACTATACAACATCAATTGTTTGACTATACAACCTAAAGTGTGTGACTACAAAACTGAAACCATAAAATGGAAAATAAAAGTCATACAGTTAATTATACTTCAATCATCATTAGCAAAGTCACATTCATAATTAGAAAAATGATTATACCTACGAATCAGAGCAAATTATTTAAACATTTCATTAAATATTCAACCTCCATTAATCCATATTCAACCTTCATTTTTTTGTGGATAATGAAGATGAATAATTTTATAAATACCAAAAAAAAGGAATGAAAAATAAAACAAGCATGAAGATGAAGATGATTAATTATTATAAAGATGTTCTAAAAAGATAAAAACAAATACCTGAAAATCGTCGAGGTTCGAAAGTAGGGGTTTGACGAACGTGGAATCTTGAACGTAGATAAAAACAAATACCTGAAAATAGTCACACACTTTAAGTTGTATAGTCACACACTTGAAGTTGTATAGTCACACTCATTTTGTGCGTAATGTTCTTTCAGAATTGCAAGGTCACACGCTTTCAGTTGTATAATCACACTCATTATGTTGTATAGTCACACTCATTATGTTGTAGAATCATACAGTTGTACACTCATTGTAGAATCACGCAGCTGTAGAATACCTTGTTTTTGTATTTATAAAATTATTTATCTTCATTACCCACAAATATTCATTTAAACATTCGTCTTCATTCACACTCATTTAAACATTCATTAAATATTCAACCTCCATTCATCCATATTCAACCTTTTTTGTGGATAATGAAGATGAATAATTTTATAAATACCAAAAAAAGAAGGTATGAAAAATAAAAGAAGCACGAAGATGAATATGATCGAAGTTTATGCATGAACATACCTTGGTATGATGATCGGAGTTACTGACAGAGTATGTTGTGTTAAAAACGGAGTATGATCGGAGTTGTTGACGGAGTATGATCGAAGTTATTGATGGAGCTTATTTAATGGGGTTTTGTTAAAGAGAGATTTTTGTTGATAGATGGAATGAGAGTGTGGTTGAGGAAATGAATTCAAAAGGAAGGGATTGAGAAGGATAATAGGCAGGAGAGTAGAGGAGAAAAGTAATGACAATGAATGATTTGGGTGAGGGAGATCAACACTAAGGGACTTCAGGGAAGTTAGTAACTTCCCTGATCCCACTATATAGAGGTAGGTTCAAATAAGATCAACAACTTTTTTAAGTTCATAAGTTCCAGTGTTAAAGTTACACAAAAAGTGCTTAAAGTTACACGAGATGAGTGATAAAAGTGTTGAATGTTATAGTTACGTATCAATTTTGAACAAATGCAACTTTATCATCGTATGTCATCTGTAACTTTAATATAGACTTAAAAAAATTGTTGACCTTATTTGAACCTACATCTCTCTCTCTCTCTCTCTCTCTATATATATATATATATATATATATATTAATTTCATCGCCTCATCATCTCTTATATATTAATGCTGAAGAAAATCCTTGCACCACATTCACCCACATCAGCAGCCATGTAATCGTCCTATTTGGCGCCATGTTGGATCCCACGTGGCGGGTATATAATTTTAAAAAAAAAATAAAAAAATAAAAAACTGACCAGAAACCAACAACAGTTAATTCCCCACTTAAACTCAACTTCCCACTTCAATTTAACTTCCCACTTCATTTAACTCCTTCATAATACATATTATATACTGTATTTGTTACAGGTTTCAATAAAAAAATTCCTCTGTTTAATGGTATTCACAAATTCACAAAAAAAAATCCATCATTTCTCAATTTACAAAAATTAATCACGTTCTTGACAGAGACTTATTTCATCTTCTGCCATTTGACTCATTTCTACTCTAGCAAATCCCCTTCATCACTGTAGCCAAATTTTACAAATCCTTCCAATTAGCAAAAAGAAAATTAATTTCTCCTTATTGAGTTTACGATTGCCTCCTTATTATGCTCTCTCCCTTTCTTCTTTGTTTTAGATGATGATGATGATGATGTCGATTTTTGATTGATTATGCTGGGTTCTTGAAGTACTGTCGATTATTGATTGATTAAGCTTTGATCTAATATTGATTTTTCTTTTGTTCGCAGGATTGTCGCTGCCCTACGCCCCCGACCATCGTCCCTCTCCTGCCACCGTATGTCCCTCTTTCTAAAACTCATATTTTTCTAACCCTAATTTTTTCTAACTGATTTTGATATAATTGATAAATATTACTGTATACGATTATGATTATATGGATAAATGGTAGAAACAAATGATATTATACTTTTCTAACTAATTTATATGTTTTCTTTTGTTTGATGAATCTTTGTGCAGTGATTCTTCGAGGTTAATTATGCGCCCAATTTATTTTTTAAGTATTTCAGATGTGGTGTTTCTTCTCATCTTTATTGATTTTTAGGTAGATATGAAGGTTAAAGCTTAGGATTCAATCAAGGAAATCCACACGTAAATCAATTTTTCATCTTTGAAGTATACCCAATTTTGTTTCATCCTTTCTTATAATGGTTTGAGTTTAATTTTAATATTGTTTGTATAAATCATTGATATATGATGATCATGTTGAAGGCATTAGAAGGAAAAGAAGACAACTCGTGGTAACAACAACCGCAGCGGCAGCTTTCCGACGGAGAAGATAGAAGACGAACCGAAATCAGACCCGTTAAATCTGAGAACTGAACCGGATACCTACTTTAAATTTTCACTTTAAGGTACACATTTTTTCTGTCTACCTCACTTAATTATTGATTTTTCATTTATCAATCGTGTTATTTTCTTTCATAGTTGGAGTTTAAGAGTTGAAAAGGAAAATTAACTGTCACCGACAATGTGATTAACATGATAATTAGAATTAGACATGAATGAAAGAAATTTAGAGGGCTGCTTGGTGTGAGAAGTATTGATGGAGAGATCTATTCTTCAAGTGGGTTTATTGGGAATCACTGTAATTTCCGTAAGTTAGAGAAAATAATGGTGAATGCATGCAACTTTACTTGAATTAAGCAACATGAATATTAATATTTCTAACTGAAATGAAATTTAAGGTAGAACTGTGAACTGGACTCGAACATGACACCTAATGTCGTTAATCACATCTTCGGTTGTGAAATTATGTATATGGGGTGTTGTGTAGGGTGACCACCATGACCAAACAATCTTTATTAAAAAATGTGAATAATTGACACAATGTCTCAAGGGAAGGGAAAAATTTGATAAATTAAATGGATTTTATGTTAGTTCATAATTTTGTAAGAAATATATAAGTGAGGGGGTGGAGGTGGTGTAAAGACTAAAGATGCTTGACGTTGAGAGGGATGAAGACAAGAACACCCTCAAGTCAGTTACTCTATAATTGGATGGTAGCGGACTAGCGAGAGAAAAAAATAGAAGAGGGATTGAAGAATAATTGAGGGGTGGTAGAGTTCAGAAAGAGGTGATTAACATTTTTTTGACAAATCAATTTGTGTAAAGATCGTGTCAATCACGAATGCATCAGTTATCATATTATACGGAGTATAAAGCTCCAACATTTAGAGGCCTCACATTAAACCACGTCAACACGTCCTAAACCTTTTTTTATTTCTCAATTTCTTTCTTTGTTTTAGGCATACTTTGGCTATCGGCATATAAGTTCTATTAATTAATTAGTTAATGTGATTTATTTTGTATTTTAATTAAGTTATTAAGTTAATTAAACATAAATCTTGTTTATTAATTTTGTGGGTAGAAGCCAGAGGTTATATTTGTAATTGGAATTTCATTATTTTTGCAGTATCATTTTGAAGATTTACTTGATTTAGTGTAGTTACTGGAATAAATTAATTACTGTGATTTTTTTAATTTAAGTTATCAGGTTTTGGAGATGAGATTTTTGGAAAATGATCAACCTGAAAGGTTAGTTCAATTTTTTATTCATATGCAATTAGTTATTTTTTTAAGGGAAAATTGATACATTATACCCTCAATAACATTGTTTTTCAAACTTTATACCTCACATAATTTTTTTTCAAAATTTATACCTACTTATTCCATTAATCACATAATCAATACCCAATCTTATTTTCCATTAAAGGGTTAACGGAAACCGTCACAAATGTCTCATTTACCCTTCAATTCACCCCTCATTCACTTTCATTTCCCCAAAATTTGCTTTGACATTAACGTTACAATTTTACGGACCAATTTTTTTTCCCCGAAAATTGCTAGCCTAAGTAAACCTAAATTATCAAGATCTAATGAATTCAACCCAAATCTTCTACTCCCTACACCAATTTCGTGATTCAAGCCTAATTTTCGATTGAGTTTCTTCCTCCAAGTTCAATTTTTTTTTTTTGCAATTTCGTGATTAATCGACTGCAATTTCGATTAATTTGATGTTGCTTGTCTTTGCAATTACTTTATATTGAACAAACATAAAAATCTGAGCAATCTTATTTTGTCATAACTTAACCCTAATTTTGTTTCCTGCTGAAAGTGACGAGTTGCTTAACTCAGTTTGTGTTACTCTTTAAATAAAGCATTAACTGTATATAAATGACAGATTATATATTCCTTCTGTTTTTTCTGATTCATCTCTTTCATTTGGATAGATTATGTGAAATGGAGAATCATAAGGTTGAAAAATCAATTGTACTTTGTGTGAAGATTTGGCATGGTGGAAACACTATGTAGATAAAAATTGATGCAGTAATTTTAAGATTTCCAGACAAAACAAGAAGATGATTTTTTTTTTGAAGAGATAGAGTTACCTGAGGATGGAAACGATGAAAATGAGGTAACTATGAGAGTGGGTTGAAGCAAATGACTTTTGAATGATTTAATGGGGGGAGGGGTATAACTGGAAGAGAAATCAAAGAAAATATAAATAAAATATTCTGGGTGACGGTTGTTGTTAACTCTTTGACGGAAAATAAGATTAGGTATTGATTATGTGATTAATAGAATAAGTAGGTATAAGTTTTGGAAAAAAAATTATGTGATGTATAAAGTTTGAAAAACAATGTTATTGAAGGTATAAAGTATCAATTTTCCCCTTTTATAATGATGATTTCTATTCGTTTGGATGAAAATCAGGGGGTTTATGATTAATTGGAGCTGCATTTTGGGTTGTTTTCATCACCGTTGAACGCCCTTTTCCGATATATATCTCAAGGTACTCATCTGAGCCAACACATTGAACAAAACAACACAATTTCATTACAGTACACTAAAAACAGTTCATTGTTTCATTTTCTGATGTAGTTTCAAGATGTTCCGTACAAGGTGAGAAACAGTCAGGATTCAACAGGAATCTACGCGGTTTTTTATTGCATGGGAGACCCTCTGTAAGAACAGTTCAACTCAGCTGGAGCCTTCTTACTAAACAGTTCGCTTGACGGTCTTACAGGTTACTAATTTTAGTAACTTCTTCTATGTGAGATGGTCTCACATGAAACTTTCTTGGTAGGAAACGGTATATAAGTGTCACTGATTCTTTGTCACAAATTTCGTGGAGCGAGATTATGTCTGCTCATGAATTTTTTGACCAAAAAGGTAATTAAAATGGTGTTGTGTCATTTATTAGCATGCTCCTGATGTTTTATTGTGATCAAAGTGTGGTAGTCCTTACATAAAAACAATGTTTTTCTGCTTTGAAGGTTTCAAACAGTAAAGATAAGCCGGAGCAACCATCAATTAAGGTCAGTTTTAGGAAATTAATCTGTTGAATATTTCAAAATAATCAACTCTTTTTGGTTGAATAGTGGTGATATTTTGTCAATACCTTGAAAATTTTGTGAATTCTGTTTTAATTGTTCAGACTTTCGTTATTTTTTTTTCAATTTGTTACATTGTGGAGAACTGGAGGCAAAGAGACAAAAAGAGAGATTGGAGCAACCATGTTGAAGCGAGGTAATTACTCATTTTATCATTCATTCTTTCGTTGGTTTATAACTTAGTGGATGAAATGATGTAGTGGGAGGAATGAAGAGTGCAGCGCGGGAAGAGGAGGATCAACAAGTGTGGACATGACATAGGTCCACCCCGACGCGGCCACGCGCGGGTTTGGGGAGGCGAATGAATCTCCATATGAGAATGGATCGAATTGAAATTTAAATCGAAGTGGAGTCGTCACCGAACTTTGTGGGAGTTCGGGCCCGTTCAAACTCACTCTATGTCGTAGTGGGCCGTGTACAAAATACGGCCCATTTCCGATGTCAGAGTTTATTGGGCTCGTCCCTTTGCATTGCGATACCGATACAGTCACTACCGGTTATCGTGTATTGAATGACTCTCGTGCGCCAACAGTTTCGGGCATCCGGAAACCGAGGTTCTGAGTAAGGGGTGAGGGTACGTGTTGGGAAGCCCACAAAGGACACGCAACCCCGCCCGCACATTGGCGGCCTCTACTAAGATATCGAGCGACTTTTAATACGCGCGTTAGTTGAACGGGAAAATGTTATGCAAACAATATGTTCCCTAGACATGCGAGAAATTGAAAGGGTTTCTATGTCGATTTAATGCAACTAATTCTAACGTCGAAGTTAAATTTAGCATGCGAAGGTTCATTTTAGTGTAATAAAATAAACAAATAAATCAACAAGAAAAGTAACAAACTTGTTAGTAACGGTATAACGATAATAAAGGGTTGCGAATGATATAGAATGACGTAAATAGGATGATGTAAAGTTTTTAAAAGTGATGTTTCACGTGATTGATTAGACACGTGTTGACCTAAGTCATGAAAAGTAATAACGAGACTCGAATGACACTATAGGACTTACGGTATTTGTCGTGATAAGGCCACTCAATCGAGTCATTGACGGACTCGACCGAGTGGTCCTCGAAAGAAGCTTCTGTCCCGTATTTTAGACCTTACTCGATCGAGTTATTGACCAACTCGGCCGAGTACGTTGCCACTCGATCGAGTCACTGCGAGACTCGACCGAGTGGAGGTCGAAAAAGCATTCTGTCTTGGTTTTTTGGGTGTCACTCCACCGAGTGGGCTAGGCACTCGATCGAGTGCCCCCTGTACGAACCAGGGTTCGCTTTGCAACTCGCTATTGATTTTGAAATTGCTCTTTGATTTTTATAACTCGATGAGTCTGTTGAATCGGGCATAAATGTTGTGGAATTTATACTCGAAACTTAACTCCGACACTCGTCATATCCCATATTCGATATTGAATCGATATGGAATACTAGAGTGAAAACTTAAAAAAAGCTGTAAGTCGTTTTAAGTTAACTAGCACGATATGGATAGATTTCCTCCGCGTTTAATAGTGTCGCAATTCTAACGAATTTTGTGACAATTATTTTAGCATCAACGAAAATCGCGTTAGTTGATTTGTTTGACTAAACCGTTGAGATTCGACATCCAACTACTGAGTTGGTATCAAATCTAACGGATCGACACTTTACTTGAATTGAAAGACTTGATTCCCTCGGCTTCTCCGACATCGTAACGAATCCCTAGGGATTATGTGATGTCGGATCCGCGTCAACGGGTTTCGACCCTTATTAAAACACTTGTTTTGAAAATAGTTTGTAATTGATGAAAATATGCGATTGGATGATAACGATGCGAACGAAATAAATATTATTGTTTAAGTTGACTTGTTTCAATAATCAAATGATCTGGTGATGGGATAAGCGACCGGCAACACTAAGTGCAATACTCTTGTATATTCGGGTTTCCTTATCCCACCATCATTCACACTCGACACAAATTCACAAGTATTTTAATGTTTTATACTAGTGATATTAACGATATTATAACGCGATAATGATGATAAAAACGACAACTACGACGACGAACGACGCGAGAGAGAAGGAGAAGAGAGAAAAGACGGGATTTGGCACCCTCAACCTACATGTTTCTTATGCTCGGACGGGACTCGTAGTTGTGGCTTGCACGGGAGTATCGAGATGTAGGTTAAGTTGTGGTGGTTAGGGTTCGAATTCCTAAGTACTAGGGTTAGGGTTTGCAAGTGTGAGATTAGGGTTTGATTAGGGTTGAATCAACGTGATAAAAGGTTCCAAAAAAGGTGTCTTGAAGTGTGTGCATGGGGGTGTATATATAGGCATTGCCCATGTACCCCGTCTAGGGTTACTCGACCGAGTAGCCCCTCGACTCGGTCGAGTGGCCCAAGCGTTTGCAGTCGGGCTTAAAATGAGGGCCCACTCGATCGAGTGGGCTGAGCACTCGATCGAGTGGGTCAGCTGGGTCGCAAGGGTCCAATGTTTTGGACCTCGGGGTGAGTTTTGTATTTGGGCTGATTTTTTGATGTTTATGTGGCTGTTTTTATGTGTCTCGGAAGCGGCTTTGACCAGGGTTGACCCAATCGCTAAAAGTCGGTTTTATTTCCGGTGTCGGTTTTGACCCAAATTAGTCTTGTTTGACTGGAAACGACTCACTGGGCCAATATTTGAGGTCTGTTATGTGAGATTTGTACTCCATAAGTGTTTAAGCCAACAACTAATGGTTTTGAGCCCATATCCGAGCGCGTAAAAACACGTTAGCGTCCGATCATTATCGGGTGTTTTTTTTGGAAACTACCACAGACACCTGGTAGTAAAAAATGCGGGTGTCTACAGAGCCCCCACTGTGACTGAGGCTTGGACAAGGCGAAAGCCAGAGTAGCTACCAGGCCAATCGAGGATCGAAACCTGGCAGACTTCCGATCGGGTCGTTTATAGTCCATTAGACTCGCGTGAAGGGCCCGCCAGCCATAAGAAAGAAATCATACCTGAGCTGATGATGATAACTCCGTGGGGAATCAGACTTGTCGCATAAGTCCTGGGTGCGCCTATATGTAGGCCCATCCCGTGCTATTCCGGGGAAAATGCCGCCTCGGGCCTTCCGCTGGGGAGATACAGTGGGTTGCATGTCCCTGCTTGAGTCGTACATGTATAAGTCACATAAAATTTTGCATGCAACACGTAGGTAGAAAATATGACTCGCGCTAGGGAAAATGATTTTTTGAATTTTTGAATTTTTGAAAATTTTGAGCTTTTGAATTTTTGAAATTTTTTGAAAATTTTGACTCCAAAGAAATTTAGGAAAGTTCGGGATGACTGAATCCGTGCTAGTATTGAGACTAGGTCTGTATGTTTGAGCCGGTTGGGATTAGGAAACTTTTCATGGAAAAGTGATATGGAAAGAGGGTTGTAAGGTTGATGCTATATATAGCCCTCCCTTGTCTTTGATTTTCTTCACAACCTCCTCATAATTTATCCCTCCTAAAAAAGAAAGTCTCTTTATTCCTTTCAAGAATTTTAACCATGGGAATCGATCGATTGACCGTGATGTTGCAAGAATGGTCTCGTTGCTTTAGAGACACAGATAGGGTGGCTCTCAATCAGACGGGTATTACTCAGCTGTATCCATTCCGTCAGATGCAAGTTGATCGTTATTTCCTTGATGCCTGTTTGTCTTACTGGGACGACATATTTCATGTCTTTGCCTTTCCCCGGGGAGAAGTTTGTCCCTTACCTGAAGAGATTTCTGCCGTGGGAGGATGGAACCCGATACTCCGACCTGCCATACCTTATTCGGTCTATGACCCAAGGAGAAAGCTACGGGAATTTTTAAGACTTTCCCACAATGAAGTATCCCGCATGATGGAGGATGGCAATATTTCTCTGATCGACTTGGCGGAGAAATTTATGAATCCTCTCGATGTCTGGGTCAGACCGGTTCACAGCCGTAGGGCTTTTTCCTTCTGTATGCTCCATGTTTATGCTTTTGAAGGTCACATGGATTTATTGTCCTGCATGGGTAATGCCCGCCTCTTGACCGTGGTTGATCTGATGGAGACGAAGCACAGTCCGGCTTGGCTTATCATGGGCGAAATTATCCAAGGCCTAGACAACCGCAAAAGGGATTCGTCAGCCCGCTTGACCGGGAGTACCCGTTTGTTGCAAATATGTCGGATTTTTCCTGATTTTGATTTTCTTGATTTTTTGAATAATTTTTTTTAGGCGGTTTTTTCTGCTGCAGAAGGCACTCGATCGAGTCACCCTGGCACTCGATCGAGTGTCCTTGTAAAAAACCCCCTGTTCGCTTTCGGGGATGCCACTCGATCGAGTGACCCCTAGGCACTCGATCAAGTGCCCTTAGGCGGACGCCTATTTCGTCTCGGAAACTCATATTTTTGCCTTCTTTTTCAGATTTGGCTATACGAGAGGCTATCAGTGATAGATCCTCCCCTTGACACGAGCAACTATCGTCATAATCAGGTGATGACGAGGAGGCGGGCCATTGATTTTTCTCGCCAGATTACCCAGAAATATTGGGACGAGGTGTTGTCATTCCATGGTGGTCCATTGATTCGATGGGTAGTGTCGTGGTGGCGCATCTATGTTTGGACTGGCTTGGACCCGAGGGAGAAAGCTCGTTATCAAGTAATTTTGTCTTTCAAGCAGACGATCCATCTTTATCCCGACCGCATACTAAGGCAGTATGGTTGGATCCAGAGAATCCCGGAGATTGAAGCAGTTGTGAGTGACCCTACCCAACTGACTGATGTGATGTGCGATACCTGGATGCAAAGATGGTATACCCGACATACTTGGCCTATTCCCACATCTCGTCACTCCATCTGGGTTTCAGACTCTTATGTGAAATGGACTAAAGCAAGCGATGCCAAAGCCCGAGCCGCTCTGAAGGCCGATGAAGCTTTTGATCTGCTGCGAAGGGAGCAAGTTAAAGACAATAGGGGCTTCTTCGACGAAGGTGACACTCCAGCTACTCTGGTCTGCCTAATGTCAGGTCAGAGAAAGAAGACTAAGACTCAAGCTGAAGGGTCTAGTGCTAGAGGTGCACGGGGAAAAGTGAGCCCTCAGACTGACTTGGAAAGGAGACTGGGCCCAAGACTAGCAGTGCAAGACCGACTTGGCCCACGAGATAGATTGCCCGAGCAGGTGCGGGCTCGACTTGGACCGAAGACTGTGGCAGAAGACCCGCTGTCAAAGAGACGGGTTCGAGCTAAGGAGGTTCCCTTCGTGATTCGGGAACGCTCGCCCCCGCCCCGGCAACCTCAGGCTCCGCGCGACCCAAAGGACAAAGGAAAGGGCAAAATGCACGAATATTAGTCTCCTTTGTTTTATTATTTGAGTATTATTATTATTTTTTGGTGTGATTTTTTTTTTTGGTAATTTGAATTTCCCGAGTTCATCGGGTTTTAATAAAGACGTATTAGTGAATACTGTTCCCGTCTTTTCATTTATTGCAGCGGTTGTACCCTTTTGAGGGGTTGCCTACGTATCCACAACTAGCGGAATCAAACCAAACGTAGTTCAAACTTGAATTTTGCAATTTTCGAAATACATCAAGACTATTAGTTCGAGATGTGCGACAGTAGAATAATTAATTCTAACTTATTGACTTGTCTATAATTTTGAAAATTTATAAAAAGACGATTTTTATAAATCTCTTTGCAAATGACATTGAGATAGGGTTTAAGGGTAATAGCGCTTCAACTGGTCCAAGTTGGTCGGGTTGACGAACTCGTTCCCGTCCAAGTCTGTCAGCATCACCGCTCTTCCTGATAGGATTTTCTTTTACTAGGTATGGCCCAGCCCAATTGGGTTTGAATTTTCCTCTTGGGTCAACCAGTAGTAAGGCACGAACCGATTTTAGGACCAGATCCCCTTCTTTGATGTTTCAGGGCCTAACTCTTTTGTTGAAAGCTCGTTGGATCCTCTTTTGATATATTTGGATATTGTTGAGGGCCCGGGATCGCCGATCGTCTAAAAGGACTAACGAATCGTATCGGGCTTGGACCCAATCCACTTCCGGTACTTGGCTTTCAAGTAAAATCCTGAGGAATGGCACTTCTAGTTCGACCGGTTGAACTGCCTCAATTCCATATTTCAGATAATATGAGTTGCTCCGGTTGCGGTGCGAATTGACGTCCGATACCCCCATAGAGAAAAGGATATTTTGTCGGGCCAGTCCCGGTAATTCTCAGCCATCGTTTTAAGTATGGTGACAATTGTCTTATTAGCCGCTTCTACCGCTCAGTTTGTTTGGGGACGGTAGGGAGAAGATGTACGCCTTTGAATTTTGTATTTTGCTAGCAACGTAGCGATTTCAGCTTGAAAGTGGGTCCCATGATCACTGATAAACTCGTGTGGGATCGCGTATCGGCATATGATCTTGTTCTGGATAAATTTGGCCACGTGCTTGGCGTTCAAGACACGGTATGACTCGGCTTCGACCCATTTGGTGAAATAGTCGATGGCCACTAGAATGAAGCAATGACCTCCCGTCCCGGAAGGGTGCACCTTTCCAATTATGTTAATACCCCATGTCGAAAATGGCCATGGTGATGTCATGGTATATAATAGGGAAGATGGCATATGTTGTACATTAGCGAAGATCTAGCAGTTATGGCAGTGTTTGACATATAGCTGACAGTCTATTTCCATCGTGTTCCAATAATACCCGAGCCTCATGATTTTTCGGGCCAGCATATGGCCGTTCATATGCGGGCCATTTTCACCATCGTGTACCTCAGCCATAACCTTTTCGGCCTGTATTTTGTTGATACACAGGAGGAGAGCCCTCTGTGCCGTCTTTTTGTATAACTGCCTGTCGTCCGTGCGAACAAATTGGGTTGCCAATCTTCGCAAGGCCTTCTTGGCCCGATTTTCTGTTCCCGGGGGATACTCTCCCGTTGTCAAGTAGGTTAGAATGGCTTGATACCAAGGTTCTGGGTCAGTTATCTCGATGTCTTGGATAGCGTGGATGTAGGCTGGTTCGGACCGTCTTTCAACGCAGATTGGCATGCTAGTTAGATGCTCTGGTATGTTTAGCAGGGATGCTAATTTGGAAAGTGCATCTGCAAATTGTTTTTCTTCCCGGGGCAGGTAGATATATTCCACCTTCTGGAATTGTTTCTCTAGAACCCGTACTCGTGCTTGGTAAGCCACGAGATTGGCGTTCCGAGTTTTCCATTTTTGGAGCGCTTGATTGATGACCAATGATGAATCACTGTGGACCCGGAGGTTCGTTACTCCTAGATCAGCGGGGGCTTGCAACCCGTGAATGCATGCTTCATATTCGGCTACGTTGTTGGTCACGTCAAAATTCAATTTGATGGATAAGGGGGTGTGCTCCCCTTGTGGTGAGATTTACAAAATTCCGACCCCAAATCCTCGAAAGTTGGATGCCCCGTCAAAATACAAATCCCATGTTTCGGTAACGGTATGGAATATGTCTTCATCAAGAAAGGCTCAAGTATCAGTGTGTCCCTCTTCAGATGCCGGACAGTCGGCAAGGAATTCTGCCACTACCCGGCCTTTGATGGCTTTTAATGGCACAAATTTGAGGTCAAACTCTACAAGCATCAAAGTCCATCTGGACATCCGGCCGTTAAGGATGGGCTTCTCGAACAGGTACTTGATAGGATCCATTTTGGATAACACATGTACCTCGTGGCTAAGCATGTAGTGTCGGAGCTTTTTAGTGGCCCAGACCAGAGCTAGACACGTTTTCTCGAGCATTGTATACTTGCATTCGTATACTAGGAACTTTTTACTGATGTAGTAAATATGCCGTTCTTCTTAATTGACTGTCTAGGCCAGCATAGCCCCAATGGCTATCTCGGTCGTTGTTAGGTATAACGATAAAGGCAGACCAGGTTGAGGTGGCATTAATACCGGCGGTGCAGACAAGATCTCCTTGATTTTATCGAAAGTCGCTTGACATTTATCATCCCATAGTACCCGTTCTCCAATCTTCAGTTTTTTGAAAATGGGCTCACATACCATGGTTAGTTTTGAAATGAATCGGCTGATATATTGGACTTTCCGGAGAAACCCCCTTATTTCTTTTTCGGTTTTGGGTGCCTGCATCTCGGTAATGGCCTTGATTTTAGCTGGGTCGAGCTCGATGCCGCGTTGGCTAACGATATGGCCCAGTAATTTGCCTGATGTTACCCCGAAGCTACACTTTTGAGGGTTCAGCCTCATATTGTATTTGCGCAGTCGGGTAAAGAATTTTCTTAGGGCCGCAATGTGCCCACTTTGGTCCTTGGATTTGACGATCATGTCGTCGATATAAACCTCCACTTCTTTATGCATCATATCATGTAATAAAGTAGTGGTGGTCCGTTGATAAGTGGCTCTGTGGACATGACATAGGTCCACCCCGACGCGGCCACGCGCGGGTTTGGGTAAGCGAATGAATCTCCATATGAAACAGATCGAATTGAAATTTAGGTCGAAGTGGAGTCACCACCGAATTTTGTGGTTATTCGGAACCATTCGAGCCCACTCTATGTCGTATTGGTCCGTATACAAAATACGGCCCATTTCCGATGTCAGAGTTTATTGGGCTCGTCCATTTGCATTTGATACCAATACCGACATTGTCGGATATTGTGTATTGAATGACTCTCGTGCGCCAACGGTTTCGGGCATCCGGAAACCGAGGTTCTGAGTAAGGGGTGAGGGTACGTGTTGGGAAGCTCACAAAGGACACCCAACCCCGCCCGCACATTAGCGGCCTCTACTAAGAATTCGAATGACTTTCCAATACGCGCGTTAGTTGAACGGGAAACTGATATGCAAATATTATTTTCCCTAAACATGTGAATGGAATTGAGAAAGGGTTTCTAAGTCAATTTAATGCAATTAATTCTACGTCAAAGTGGAATTTTAGCATGTGGGTTCATTTTAGTAAAATAAAACAAACGATGAAAATTGACAAAAGAAACAAACAAACTGTTAGTAACGATATAACGAATAATAACGGTTTGTGCGGATATTGAATTGAATTGAATGATGCAAACGAGATGATGCATGGTTTGAAAAGATAGCAATACACGTGATTAATTAGGCACGTGTTGACTTAAGTCACGAAAACGATTAACGAGACTCGAATGTGATGTGTAGGACTCACGGTTTGACGTGATTAAGGGCCACTCGACCGAGTCATTGTGTGACTCGACCGAGTGGACCTCTGAAAAGCGGTCTGTCCAAGTTTTGTGACCCTACTCGACCGAGTTACTGACCAACTCGACCGAGTACATCGCCACTCGACCGAGTCACTGTGAGACTCGACCGAGTGGATGTCATAGAGACGTTCTGTCTCGGTTTTTGTGATGTCACTCGATCGAGTGGCGTAGGCACTCGGTCGAGTTGCACCTATACGAACCGTGTCGTTTGCAATTTTAAATATCGATTTTGAAATTGCTTTTGATTTTTTGATGACTTGACGAATTGGGCATAAATATAGCGAAATTTATACTCAATTCGGGACTTGAATACTCGTCGTATCCCATATTCGATTATCGAATCGATATGGAATACTAGAGTGAAAACAATAGAAGATTAATTTAAGTCGACTTAAATTAACTACTGCGATATGGTAGATTTCCTCCGCGTTAAATAATGCCGTAATTCTATTGAATGGAATTGACAATTATTTTAGCATCAACAGAAAATCGCATTAGTTAACTTATGTGACTAGATCGTTAGATTCGACAGCCAATTAAGGAATTGGTATCGAATTTAATAGATCGACTATTTGCTTATATTGAGAGACGTGATTCCCTCCGCATCCCGATGTCATAATTAATTCTCGCGAATTGTTTGACGTCGGATCCGCATCAACGGGTTTCGACCCTTATTAAAATACAATGTTTGCTTTTTAAAATCGATGTGATTATGTGACTCGAACAATGAGGAAGACGAAATAAAAAAAGATTATTGTTTAAGTTGACTTATCTCAATAATCAAATAGTCGGGGTACCGGAATAAGCGACCGTCAACGCTGTGTGCAGTACACTTGTATATTCGTGTTTTCTTATTCCGATATCCTTCGCATTCGACACAAATTGATAAGTATTTTAATGCTTTGATATTAATTATACTATCGATATTATGATGCAAAGAACAAAAAAACGAAAATAAGGACGCGAAGAGAAGAGGAAGACGACGAGAAGAGGAGGAGAAAGGAAGAAAGGGTTTTGACACCCTCAACCTACATGTTCTTGTCTCAGATCGAACTCGTAACCGTGGCTTTAACACAAGAGTCTTCGAGGTGAATGAAGGTTAAATTATGGTGGCTCGGGATTGACTCCTAAAACTAGGTTTAGGGTTTTTGCTAGTGTGTTGCTTAGGGTGAATATGTATGCCTTTGAATTTTATATTTTGCCAGCAATGCGGCAGTTTCAGCTTGAAAGTGGGTCCCGTGATCACTGATGAATTCGTGAGGGATCCCATACCGGCATATGATCCTATTCTGAATAAACTTGGCCACGTGCTTGGCGTTCAAGACACGGTATGACTCGTCTTCGACCCATTTGGTGAAGTAGTCGATGGCCACCAAAATGAAGCAATGACCTCCCGTCCCGGAAGGATGTACCTTTCCAATTATGTCTATACCCCATGTCGAAAATGGCCACGATGATGTCATGGTATACAAGAGGGAAGATGGCATATGCTGTACATTGGCAAAGATATGACAGTTATGGCAGTGTTTGACATACAACTGACAGTCTGTTTCCAAGGTGCTCCAATAATACCCGAGCCTCATGATTTTGCGGGCTAGCATGTGGGCGTTCATATGCGGGCCGTTTTCACCGTCACGTACTTCGGCCATAACCTTTTCGGCCTGTATTTTGTCGATGCATAGGAGGAGAGCCCCCTGTGCCGTCTTCTTATACAATTGTCCGTCATCCGTGCGAACAAATTGGGTTGTCAATCTCCGCAGGGCTTTCTTGGCCCGGTTTTCAGTTCCCGGGGGATACTCTCCCGTTGCCAAGTAGGTTAGGACTGACTGACACCAACGTTCTGGATCAGCTAGCTCGATATCCTGGATGGCGTGTACATACGCTGGCTCGGACCGTCTTTCGACACAGATTGGCATGCTGGTCAGGTGATCCGGGATATTCAGTAAAGATGCTAATTTGGAAAGCGCATCTGCGAACTGATTTTCTTCCCGAGGCAAGTATATATATTCCACCTTCTGGAATTGATTCTCTAAAACTCGTACCCGTGCTTGGTAAGCCACGAGATTGGCGTTCCGAGTTTTCCATTTTTGGAGTGCTTGATTTATGACCAATGATGAATCACCATGGACCCGGAGGTTTGTTACCCCTAAATCGGCGGCGGCTTGCAGCCCGTGAGTGCATGCTTTGTATTCGGCTGCGTTATTGGTCACGTCAAAGTAAAATTTGATTGATAAGGGAGTGTGTTCTCCCTGTGGTGAAATTAGCAGAATTCCGACTCCGAATCCTCGAAAGTTGGACGCTCCATCAAAATACAAATCCCATGTCTCAGTGTCGGTATGGAATATGTCTTCATCAGGAAAGGACCAAGTATCGGTGTGTCCGTCTTCGGATATTGGGCTATCGGCGAGGAACTCGGCTACTACCCGTCCCTTGATGGCTTTTAACGGTACAAATTTGAGGTCGAACTCGGATAACATTAAAGTCCATCTGGAGATCCTGCCGTTGAGGATGGGCTTCTCGAACAGGTATTTGATGGGATCCATTTTGGATAACACATGTACCTCGTGACTAAGCATGTAGTGTCTGAGCTTTTTAGTGGCCCAAACCAGAGTTAGGCACATTTTCTCGAGCATTGTGTACTTGCATTCATATTCGAGGAACTTTTTACTGATGTAGTAAATAGCCCGTTCTTCTGAATCAACTGTCTGGACCAGCATAGCCCCCGTGGCTGTCTCAGTCGTTGTTAGGTATAACGACAGAGGCAGGCCGGGTTGAGGTGGCATTAGTACTGGCGGAGCAGACAGTATCTCCTTGATTTTGTCAAAAGCCGTTTGACATTTGTCGTCCCACAGTACTCGTTCCCCTATCTTCAGCTTCTTGAAAATGGGCTCACATACATGGTTAATTTTGAAATGAACCGGCTGATGTATTGGACTTTCCCGAGAAACCCCCGTATTTCTTTTTCGGTCTTGGGTGGTTGCATCTCGGTGATGGCTTTGATTTTAGCTGGGTCGACCTCGATGCGACGTTGGCTAACGATATGGCCCAGTAATTTGCCCGATGTTACCCCAAAGCTGCAATTTTGAGGGTTTAGCCTCATGTTGTATTTGCGCAGTCGGGTAAAGAATTTTCTTAGGGCCGCAATGTGCTCGCTTCGATCTTTGGACTTAACGATCATATCATCCACATAGACCTCCACTTCTTTGTGCATCATGTCATGTAGTAAAGTAGTGGCGGTCCGTTGATAAGTGGCCCCAGCATAGATAAGCCCAAATGGCATGACGGTGTAACAGTAAGTACCCCAAGGTGTAATGAAGGTGGTCTTACTCATGTCCTCTTCCGCCATTTTAATCTGATTGTATCCGGAATACCCGTCCATGAACGATAGAAGGGCATGATCGGCCGTGTTATCTACTAGTATGTCGATATGTGGTAACGGAAAATCATCTTTTGGGCTAGCCTTGTTAAGGTCCCGGAAGTCTACGCATACCCACACCTTGCCGTCCTTCTTGGGTACCGGCACGATGTTTGCAACCCAGTCTGGATATTCAGACACTTGTATAAAGCCCGCTTTAAATTGTTTATCGACCTCTTCCTTGACTTTAAGAGACCACTCGGGCTTCATTCTTCGGAGCTTCTGCTTTACCGGCTTGCACCCATCTTTGATGGGTATTCGGTGTTCAGCTATTTCTCGATCTATTCCCGGCATGTCCTTGTAGGACCATGCAAAGACGTCTTTAAACTCTTGGAGGAGGTCCGTGAATTGTTTTCTCTCCTCTGGATCTAAAGATAGGCCCAACTTAAGCATCTGGGGCTCTAAAGTGGTTCCCACATTGATGGACTCGGTTTCTTCGATTACCGGATCTCGGGATTCCCTTTGCTCGAGCTGCTCGACCAGATGCGGAGGTAAAGGTACCTGTTCGTCGGGTTTCTCAATGTCATTGCATATAAAATCTTTGAAATTGAGAAAATTTTGGAAATAAGAAAAGTTATTATTATTAATAGTAAATTTTGTGAAAAGCTCGAAAAGAGCGGCCATCTTATCGTTGGTCAGTGACGGGATAGGGAGAGGTCTTGGGACAGACCCCGAAACCTCAGTGGATGTGGCTAAGGGAAAGGGAGTTACAGACTCGACTTTAGCACCGGGCCCCCTAGACTCAGACTCAAACTCCGACTCTGACTCAGACTCGGACTCAGTATCCGGCATGTCTCTCTCGCCGGTGGTCAGCTTGTAGATCCGCCCCTGGCTGTCAGTCCACTTGATGGTCTTCCTCCAAGCTCTCTTTCCTGTATCCGTACCAACTTCGGTGATCAGCTTCGTTGGGTCAAACCGATTGCTGCGGAGGATCAGATTGACCAGATCATCTTTTGGAGCGGGGACGGCTTTGTCTTCTCCAAACAAGAGCCCCAGCACGGGCTCGGCGTTGTTTTCCCCCTCCTGGGATTCGGCCTGGACGAGGGTGAATATATCGTTAGGGATGTAGTTGCATTCCTGAGCCGTTTTGGTCTCGGGATATGTGATGGTGGGTTGGTAGAGGCCCACCTGGATCGCCCTAAACACGGGAGTGACGAACTTGATTTCATATGCCCGGTCCACGTTTTCCGAGCTCATAGTATATCCCAAACCGAGCTGAGACTCTTCGTTTTCCAGGACCTCGATGATCTTCCCTCCCGGAAGGTATGGCCTTGAGGTGGATCCGGGTAGGTAACCCAGATTTTGTAGCATCGTGTCGATGCTAACGGTGAAGTAAGGCTTGAAGAGATATGCCTCATCAATCATGCCCACGAAGTCAAATCCTCGTGGTTCGGCCCGATTTGTGGCATTACAGCTAGCCACGGTGATAGGAGTAGCCTCTAGTATGATGATGCCGTCCCGAAGTGGCATCTTGACCTTCCTATGTAAGGTAGAGGACACGGCCTTGACTGCATGGATCCACGGCCTCCCTAGTAGTAGGTTAAAGGATGAGGTGACATCAATCACCTGGAACTCTAACTCTTTTTCGATCGGGCCCGTTATGATCTTTAGCTTAACGGCCCCGGCAACAGGTTTTGGGCTTCCGTCGAAAGCCTGGATGGTCTGCGCTGTCGGAAGGTAATCGGCATCGGTGATGCCGAGGGCTTTTGCGGTCCTTAGAGGAAGGACATTTACGGCGGATCCGTCATCGATAAGCGTCATCGGGAGGTATTTACCTCGGCAAATGACGGTAATATATAGGGCCAGATTATGATTGGGCCCAAATACCGGTAGGTCGGACTCGGAGAAGGTGATGAGTGGGGGCCCTCTTCATTGGATTTGCCTTTGAGATAAGGCATGATAGTGGCTACCATTTCAGATGGGGTAGCATGTGAGTCGACCTTGATTTCATCGAGAGCCTTAGTCAGTGCTTCCCGATGAGCTTGCGAGCTAACTAAGAGTTGCCATACAGTTAAGTCAGCTCAAACCCTCTTCAATTGCTGGACCAGAGCCGTGTCCGGGCTTGGTTCTTCGAGGGCAGGCTCCGTCCTGGCAGGTTCAGTGACGGATATACGAGTAGAACGCCCAGCTGCGGCGAGGTGATTGGTGGCTAAGGCTTTGGACTTAGCCTTTCGGACCTCTTCAAGGGTGATGGGGACAGCTTCCCCTTTGGTTAAGTACACATCATCCTCGTCGTCGAACCATATCCCGTTGATTTGTGGGATATAGGGAGAGATGAGGTGAGAACAGTCAATTACCTCACCGGTGAATATTGTGTGGGCACTGAACGGGTTTTCTTTGTTGCTCGGCTTGTCTCCGGGCAACGGGATTTTCCCGCTTTCGATGAGATCTTGGATCAGGTGCTTTAACCTCCAACATTTTTCAGTATCATGCCCGTTACCTCGGTGATACTGACAGTAGGCTAGGGCATTATAAGTTTTGGGCCTCTTCTCTACTGGAGGTTCTGCGGTTGGACCTATCGGTTGGATCAGGCCCTTAGAGCATAGCCTTTGTAAGGCATAATTATAGGTAGTCCCTATATCTGTGAATACACGATTTGGTGTATTCTTTTTAGATGAGGTGTCAAGCAGGTTTACCTCGTCAAAGATGCTGCGAGTTGCAGCTGCAGGTGTGGGCTTGTTTGTAGATGAACTAGCCCCTTGATAACCTTTAGTAGAGGCCTTAGTCTGGCTCTCCAGTCTCAAGTCATCCTCGATTCTCGTGCCCATCTCAGTAAGGACAGCGAAGTTGGGGATGATGGCATACCGGAGATGGACCCGGTAGGATGGGAGGAGATTTTTAACAAAAGCCTCCATTAGGGCCTTCTCGCCGGGCTTGTCGACCAGCTTCACGCTCTCGGCCCTCCATCTTTGCAAGTATTTTGTGAACCCTTCTTTGGGCTCTTGAGCCATGACCTCCAGAGTACGCATTGTAGTCTGGATTTCAGTGTTATCGGCGTAGTTCCGAGCAAATTCGGTTGCCACATCGTCCTAAGTCTTGTATTTCTTGGGGTCGAGCCTGTAGAACCAGGTCTTGGAATGCTTCTCCAAAGAGGAAGGGAATAGGTGCTTGAACATGGTGGACTTTACCCCTTTGACCGCCGTGAAGTCTTTGAAGGCCCGGATATGATGGACCGGGTCTTCTGTACCCTCGAACATAGGAATCCCAGTCAAGTTGAGGTTGGCAGGTAGCTCGTCATTCAAAGGTGAATAAGTACGAGCATTTTCGGTGTGGATCGAGTTGTTCGTCGATAAGTGGACTTGCTCTTCGAGCCTACGAACAACATTGATCAACTCGGCTATGGGCCCAGTGGGCTCAGCTCTTTCAACTGGGGTCGTTTTCTCGACGGCGCTCAGGCGGGTAGCTAACGTTGCTTGGTTAGCCTAAATGGAGGTCAGTTGAGTCTCGATATTGGTTAGGGCATCTTTCAACTCTTCCATTTTGTGTTGATGTCGGGTTTCGGGTGGCCTGTCTGTAAGAACACCGCGTAATCAGAAACTGGCCCGAAAATCCCGGAATAGAAAGTACATCCCGAACAAGACTAAAAGAGGAAATGACTCGAAGAAAGACACCTAGACGGGTGACTTGCGAAGTGCGGGCCTTCCTTAGGATTCGGCGAGTGGGCCTAGTCCTGTTCGAAGGAAGGTTCACGTGAGACATCCCCAGACTTTGGACTCGATTGTGTTGACGGGCCCTCCTTTGTAGGGGTTTGTCCTACGTAGGTGGGCCTTGCCTTAGTCTAATAAGGCGGACTGAGATGGGGAAGAAACCCGTGATGTAAGATCGACAGAGTTTCGACGCTAAAGACCTTGACAACTTATGACATGACCCGACACTGCTAGATACGGGAAGTCCTAAGAAGAGGAAAGTTTTGAAAATTGATGGTTTTTGGAAAGTCCGAGAGAACTCGGGGAAAGGCCCAATTTTCGAAAAAAAACGAAAAGAGTATTGGGCCACGGGTTTTGAAAGTTTGAAAATGTTTTCGAGTTTTGAATTGGGCAGCATACCGTCTAGAAAATAGGCTATTTTGAGAAAAATCATAAGTCCTAAATTCGGCATGCGACCCGGGTTTTGAAAATGAGTATCTTGAAAAAGATGTATTTTTGAAAAGTTGACGGTTTTTGAAAACGACACGGAAACAAAATAGCACGTAGTCACACAAGAATTATAACGACGCCATGTATGCTCTACACTAAGTCTCGGTCGGTCTAAGAGGGTCTATACCAGTGTACATAGTCTAGACGTTGATCGGGACGGACTCTCTAAGTCGAGTTGAACTTAGAACATGCCGCGAAACCCACTCGAATCGACTATGGACACCTTTTGACATATCCATATTGGAGTACATCGCGGTATAGTGGGACGTCGGTCACCAGTACCGGCCCGGGAAAATATGGGTTTATGCATGAACCGTAAAACTAAAACGCGTATTGTACTAGTCAAACGATTTCTATTCGAGTCTCATCCTGAGGATGCCGATGGTAAGTCACGCATCAGTTAATCCCCAGCGGAGTCGCCAAATTGTGGACATGACATAGGTCCACCCCGACGCGGCCACGCGCGGGTTTGGGTAGGCGAATGAATCTCCATATGAAACGGATCGAATTGAAATTTTGGTCGAAGTGGAGTCGCCACCGAATTTTGTGGTTATTCGGAACCATTCGAGCCCACTCTATGTCGTATTGGTCCATATACAAAATACGGCCCATTTCCGATGTCAGACTTTATTGGGCTCGTCCCTTTGCATTTGATACCAATACCGACATTATCGGATATTGTGTATTGAATGACTCTCGTGCGCCAACGGTTTCGGGCATCGGGAATCCGAGGTTCTGAGTAAGGGGTGAGGGTACGTGTTGGGAAGCCCAAAAAGGACACCCATCCCCGCCCGCACATTAGCGACCTCTACTAAGAATTCGAATGACTTTCCAATACGCGCGTTAGTTGAACGGGAAAATGATATGCAAAGATTATTTTCCCTAAACATGTGAATGGAATTGAGAAAGGGTTTCTAAGTCAATTTAATGCAATTAATTCTACGTCAAAGTGGAATTTTAGCATGTGGGTTCATTTTAGTGAAATAAAACAAACAATGAAAATTGACAAAAGAAACAAACAAACTGTTAGTAACGATATAACGAATAATAACGGTTTGTGCGGATATTGAATTGAATTGAATGGTGCAAACGAGATGATGCATGGTTTGAAAAGATAGCAATACACGTGATTAATTAGGCACGTGTTGACTTAAGTCACGAAAACGATTAACGAGACTCGAATGTGATGTGTAGGACTCACGGTTTGACGTGATTAAGGGCCACTCGACCGAGTCATTGTGTGACTCGACCGAGTGGACCTCTGAAAAGCGGTCTGTCCAGGTTTTGTGACCCTACTCGACCGATTTACTGACCAACTCCACCGAGTACATCGCCACTCGACCGAGTCACAGTGAGACTCGACCGAGCGGAGGTCATAGAGGCATTCTGTTTCGTATTACGGACCCTACTCGATCGAGTTATTGAACAACTCGATCGAGTACGTTGCCACTCGACCGAGTCACTGTAAGACTCGACCGAGTGGAGGTCGTAAGAGATGTTCTGTCTCAGTTTTTGTGATGTCACTCGATCGAGTGGCGTAGGCACTCGGTCGAGTGGCACCTGTACGAACCGTGTCGTTTGCAATTTTAAATATCGATTTTGAAATTGCTTTTGATTTTTTGATGACTTGACGAATTGGGCATAAATATAGCGAAATTTATACTCAATTCGGGACTTGAATACTCGTCGTATCCCATATTCGATTATCGAATCGATATGGAATACTAGAGTGAAAACAATAGAAGATTAATTTAAGTCGACTTAAATTAACTATCGCGATATGGTAGATTTCCTCCGCGTTAAATAATGCCGTAATTCTATTGAATGGTATTGACAATTATTTTAGCATCAACGGAAAATCGCATTAGTTAACTTATGTGACTATATCGTTAGATTCGACAGCCAATTAAGGAATTGGCATCGAATTTAATAGATCGACGCTTTGCTTAAATTGAGAGACGTGATTCCCTCCGCATCCCGACGTCATAATTAATTCTCGCGAATTGTTTGACGTCGGATCCGTATCAACGGGTTTCGACCCTTATTAAAATACAATGTTTGCTTTTGAAAATCGATGTGATTATGTGACTCGAACAATGAGGAAGACGAAATTAGAAAAGATTATTGTTTAAGTTAACTTATCTCAATAATCAAATAGTCGGGGTACCGGAATAAGCGACCGTCAACGCTGTGTGCAGTACACTTGTATATTCGTGTTTTCTTATTCTGATATCCTTCCCATTCGACACAAATTGATAAGTATTTTAATGCTTTGATATTAATTATACTATCGATATTATGATGCAAAGAACAAAAAAACGAAAATAAGACGCGAAGAGAAGAGGAAGACGACGAGAAGAGGAGGAGAAAGGAAGAAAGGGTTTTGACACCCTCAACCTACATGTTCTTGTCTCGGATCGAACTCGTAACCGTGGCTTTAACACAAGAGTCTTCGAGGTGAATGAAGGTTAAGTTATGGTGGCTCGGGATTGACTCCTAAAACTAGGTTTAGGGTTTTTGCTAGTGTGTTGCTTAGGGTTTGCTTAGGGTTTGTAAAGATGTTGTGTGTGTGTGTAGGGTTGCTCTAGGGTTTCTTGGAGTTGTCAAAAAAGTGTGTCAAGTGGTGTTGCATGGGGTGTAGATATAGGCTAGGTTAGGGCACCCGGTTTAGGGTTACTCGACCGAGTAGGTGGCTAACTCGGTCGAGTGGTCCGTTCAACCTGCAGCCGGGCTCGAAACAGGCCCACTCGATCGAGTGGGTCGGGCGCTCGATCGAGTGGCCCAAATGGGTTGCGCGGGTCCATTGATTTGGATCTTGACTTTGGGTGTTTGATGGGTTTTGTGTTTGACTTGGACTTTTGATGATGTGAGGGGTTGTTTTGTGTGTCTCGAAAACGACTTTGACCGGGGTTGACCCAATCGCAAAAAGTCGGTTTTAATTCTGGTGTCGGTTTCGGCCCAAATTAGCCTTATTTGATTGGAAACGGCGCACTGGACCTGGATTTGTACTCTGTAAGTGTGTTAGCTAGCAATTAATGGATTTGAGCCCGTATCCGAGCGCATAGAAGCACGTTAGCGTCCGATCATCATCGGGTGTTTTTTGGGAAACTACCGTAGACACCTGGCATTCAAAATGCGGGTGTCTACAGGCTCCGGCATTGATAAGCCCAAACAACATGACGGTGTAACAGTAAGTACCCCAAGGTGTAACGAAGGTAGTCTTACTCATATCCTCTTCAGCCATTTTGATTTGATTGTATCCGGCATACCCGTCCATGAATGATAGAAGGGCATGATCGGCCGTGTTATCCACCAGTATGTCGATGTGTGGTAACGGAAAATCGTCTTTTGGGCTGGCCTTATTGAGGTCTCGGAAGTCCACGCATACCCGCACCTTGCCGTCCTTCTTGGGTACCGGCACAATGTTTGCGATCCATTCTGGATATTCAGACACTTGTATAAAGCCTGCTTTGAATTGCTTGTCAACTTCTTCTTTGACTTTGAGAGACCATTCGGGTCTCATTCTTCGGAGTTTCTGTTTTACCGGTTTACACCCATCTTTGATGGGTATTCGGTGTTCAGCTATTTCCCGATCTATTCCCGGCATGTCCTTGTAGGACCATGCGAAGACGTCCTTGAATTCCTGGAGGAGGTCTGTGAATTGTTTTCTCTCCTCGGGATCTAAGGATAGGCCCAACTTCAACATCTGGGGCTCTAAAGTGGTTCCCACGTTAATGGACTCGGTTTCTTCAATTGCCGGATCTCGGGATTCCCTTTGTTCGAGCTGCTCGATTAGATGCGGAGGCAGAGGTACCTGTTCGTCAGGTTTCTCAATGTCATTGCATATAAAATTTTTGAAATCGAAAGAATTTTGGAAATAAGACAAGTCGTAAGCAGAATGGTTTTCGTTATTATTATTAATGGTAAATTTTGAGAAAAACTCGAATAGAGCGGCCATCTGCTCGTTGGTCAGTGGTGGGATAAGGAGAGGTTTTGGGACAGGCTCCGAGACCTCAGTGGCTAGAGGAAAAGGGGTTACAGACTCGACTCTAGCACCAGACCCTCTAGACTTGGACTCAGACTCCGACTCTGACTCTGACTTAGACTCGGACTCGGTATCCGGCATGTCTCCCTCGCCAGTGGTTAACTTGTAGGTCCGTCCTTGGCTGTCAGTCCACTTGACGGTTTTCCTCCAGACCCTCTTCCTGGTGTCTGCACCGACTTCGGAGATTAGCTTGGTTGGGTCAAACCGATCGCTGCGGAGGATCAGGTTGACCAAATCATCCTTTGGAGCAGGGACGGCCTTGTCTTCTCCAAATAGGAGCCCCAGCACGGACTCGGAGCTGTTTTCCCCTTCCTTGGACTCGGCTTGAACAAGGGTGAATATATCATCGGGGATGAAATTGCATTCCCGAGCCGTTTTGGTCCCGGGATATGTGATGGTGGGTTGGTAAAGGCCCACTTGAGTAGCTCCGAAAACTGGAGTAACGAAGTAGTCAGTTAACTTCGGGCTATAAGGGCCTAAGTAAGTGCCCTTGAGGATGTTGGTGGCCTTGTGGATACCGGCCCTGACCACGTTTTCCGGGGTTATATCATACCCCAATCCGAACTGTGACTCGCCATCGTTTAGGACCTCGATAATCTTCCCAGTTGGAAGATATGGCCTCGAGGTAGCCCCAGGTAAGTAGCCCAAGTTTTGTAGCATCGTGTCGATGCTAGTGGTAAAGTAAGGCCTGAAGAGATATTCCTCCTCGACCATACCCACGAAATCAAATCCTCGTGGGCCGGCCCGGCCCGTAGCATTGCAGCTTGCTACGGTAATGAGGGTCGCCTCCAGTGTGATGACACCGTCCTGAAGCGGCATCTTGACTTTTCTGTGGAGGGTGGAGGATACGGCCTTGACTGCATGGATCCAAGGCCTTCCTAGTAGTAAGTTAAAAGACGAGGTGACCTCGATCACCTGAAACTCCAACTCCTTTTCGATTGGGCCCGTTATTATTGTCAGCTTAACGGCCCCGGCTACTGGTTTTGGGCTTCCGTCAAAAGCCTGGATAGTTTGCACCGTTGGGAGATAGTCGGCATCTGTGATGCCGAGGGCCCGAGCGGTCCTTAGGGGTAGGACATTCACAGTAGATTCGTCATCAATTAGGGTCATCGGGAGCTACTTTCCTCGGAAAATGACCGTAATGTATAGGGCCAAATTATGGGCGGCCCCAAATGGTGGTAGATCGGACTCAGAGAAGGTTATGAGTGGGCCTTCCTTCGACTTCCCCTTGAGATAGGGCATGATAGTGGCTACCATTTCAGCGGGGATAACCTGAGAGTCGACCTTGATTTCATCGAGAGCCTTAGTCAGTGCCTCTCGATGTGCTTGCGAGCTAACCAGTAGTTGCCATATGGTTAGATCAGCTCGAACCCTCTTCAATTGTTGGACCAAGGCCGTGTCGTTGCTTGGTTCCTCGAGGGTGGATTCCGTCCTGACAAGTTCAGTGACGGTTGTGGGAGTAGAGCGCCCGGCTGTGGCGTGGTGGTTAGTGGCTAAGGCTTTGGACTTAGCTTTTCGGACCTCTTCACTTGTGATGGGCACAGCTTCCCCTTTGGCTAGGTAAACGTCGTCCTCGTCATCGAACCATATCCCGTTGATTTGTGGAATAAAAGGGGAAATGAGGTGAGAACAGTCGATTACCTCTCCCGTGAATATAGCATGGGCACTGAACGGGTTTTCTTTGTTGCTTGGCTTGTTCCTGGGCAACGGTATTTTCCCGCTTTCAATCAGATCTTGGATCAGATGCTTCAGCTTCCAACATTTTTTCGTGTCATGCCCATTACCTCGGTGATACTGGCAATAGGCTTGGACATTGTAGCTCTTGGGCCTTTTCTCCACTGGAAGTTCGGGAGTCGGGCCTATTGGTTGGATAAGGCGTTTTGAAGATAGCCTTTGTAAGGCGTAGGTATAGGTAGTCCATATATCCGTGAATACCCGAGTTGGTGTATTCTTTTTGGACGAGGTGTCAAGCAGGTTTACCTCATCGAAGATGCTGCGAGTTGCAGCTGCGGATGTGGGCTTGCTCACAGATGAACTGGCCCCTTGATATCCCTTGGTAGAGGCCTTAGTCAGGCTCTCTAACCTTAAGTCATCCTCGATCCTTGTGCCCATTTCAGTAAGGGCGGCAAAATTAGTGATGATTGCATACCGGATGATGAACTCATTTCGTATATATATTTAACCCCAACTTTTTCTTTATTTTGGTTCGTTTTATGTGTCCTAGGAGTCATTTTTCTAGCTTTTTATTCCTCTTTATTATGTCGGGTATTTTGTTTACGTTTTGTAGGAAACAAGACAAATGAAGGCGATTGAGCTATATTTGGGCAATGACGAGAGTCGAGCCATGAAATTAACAAGGAAGAAGTAATAAAAGTTAGGTGAAGTGAAGAAACGACAAAGAAATAAGTTGGAAAGCTCAAACAAATGCAAATCGAGAAGAAAGAACGATCGCAAAAACAAGGATCAACTTCAAACGTGAATATCTTGAGTTATATAACTCCGATTGAGCTGAGTTTTGTGGCATTGGAAAGCTCTTTCTCTTAGCTTTCCAACGATATCAAATCCAATAAGTAACGAAGAAACAGCAAGCATTTCAAATTCGTCGCGCAGTGCAGAGAAACCCGAACCGCTCAGGATGAACCCAAACCGCTCGGGACGACCTTGAACCGGTCGGTTCAGGCCCAAACCGATCGGTTTGAGGCTGTTTCTCGGGATTTCTATTCTTGGACTCCTTCACTTACCATAACTCCTATTTTACGGGATATTCTTTCCTAATTAGTTTTAGGAAAGTATGAGGAATGACACTCCTTATCATTATTAGTATATATACCCTCCTTAGGGTTAGATTTATGAACACTTTCTCATTCAATAGTTTTAGTTTACACATTCTCATTCATTAGTTTAGATTTAATAAGACTTTCTCATTCAATAGTTTTAGTTTACACTTTCATATTCATTAGTTTAGTTTAGACTTTTTATTAGCATTAGAATTCTTCAAATTTGTAGTCATACTTTTTGACCGTTAATCTTTCAGTTCTACTTAATTGGTACCTTTTCTTATTCTCTTATTTTCATATTGTTCTTTATTATGCTTAATTTCTTTATTGCTTTATCGTTTATTATGAGTGGCTAATTTATTTATCTACGGTTGAAGGGGATCTATGCTAATTGAATTGGGGATGTTAGTTTAATTACTTATTTGATTGATCATTCATATGTTATTGCCTTACTACTTGTCTTGTATCGTTGTTTGATTAGTTTGAGACGTTGAACTAGTTGAATGTTTAGGAACCCAAACCTAAGATCGAAAGCCTGGTAAGGGTAGACTTACAAGTAAGTGGGTAGGATAATCTGGTAAGTTGCGAGAGCCCGTCAGAATCTATCTTAAGGTTGACATAAGATCCGAAAGGCCGTGTCTTTGCCCTAAATAACTGTGATTGATTGATTGAATGATTAATTAACTTTACCCAATTTGATTACATAGTGAACCGTAAGACCCTAGATCCTTTTAATATTGTTAGAACCTCGTTATTTTACATAATCGTATTAGTTTAGACCAAATTCATAAAAACCGGAATTAGAATAGTTTAGAATCAACTATAGATAATTAGCGATAATCGTCTGTCTCTCTGTGGATTCGATCCATACTTGCTCCTAGCTACCTGTTAGTCGTTTGTTAGGTTTATTTTGATATAGGTGATACGACTTTAGCCTTATCACCGGAGATGGACCCGGTAGGATGGGAGGAGGTTCTTTACAAAGGCCTCCACTAGCACTTTTTTGCTTAGCTTATCAACCAGCTTCACACTTTCGGCCCGCCATCTTTGAAGATATTTGGTGAACCCTTCTTTGGGCTCTTGGGCCATCACTTCCAGAGTACGCATTGTAGTCTGGATCTCGGTGTTATCAGCGTAATTCCGAGAAAATCAGTCGCCACATCGTCCCAAGTTTTATATTTCTTGTAATCGAGCCTGTAGTACCGGGCCTTGGGATTGTTTTCAAGGGAGGAAGGGAATAAGTGCTTAAACATGGTGGACTTCACCCCTTTGACCGCCATAAAATCCTTGAAAGCCCGGATGTGGTGGACCGGGTCTTCAGTACCCTCAAACATTGGAATTCCCGTGAGGTTGAGGTTAGCAGGTAGTTCGTCGTTTAAAGGTGAATAGGAACAAGCATTTTTAGTGTGGATCGAGTTGTTCGTTGACAGGTGAACCTGTTCTTCGAGCCTGCGAACAACGCTGATTAGTTCAGCTATGGGCCCAGTGGGCTCAGACCCTTCAATGGGGGCTACCTTCTCTACGACACTCACACGGGTGGCCAAGGTCGTTTGGTCGGTCTAGATGGCAGTCAATTGAGTCTCGATCTTGGCCAGTGCGGCGGTCAGTTGATCCCAAGTCGACTGCATTTTGTGTTTTCTGGTTTCGAGTGGCCTGTCTGTAAGAACACCGCGTAATCAGAAACTAGCCCAAATCCTGGAATAGAAAGTACATCCCGAACAAGACTGAAAAGGGAAATGACTCGGAAATGACACCTACACGGGTGACTTGTGAAAGGTGGGCCTTCTCTAGGATTCGGCTGGTGGGTTGAGTCCTGTTCGAGAAAAGGTCCACGTGAGACATCCCCAGACTTTTAGACTCGATTGTGTAAACGGGCCCTCCTTTGTAGGAGTATGTCCTACGTAGGTGGGCCTTGCCTTAGTCTACTAAGGCGGACTGGGATGGGGAAGAAACTCGCGATGTAAGATCGACAGAGTTTCGACGCTAAAGACTTCGACGACTTACGACATGACCCGACACTGCTAAATTCGGGAAGTCCTAAGAAGAGGAAGGTTTTGAAAATGATTGTTTTTGGAAAACCCGAGCAAACTCGGGGAAGGGCCCAATTTTTCGAAGGAATTGGAAAGTGCATCGGGCCACAAATTTGAAAGTTTGAAAATATTTTCGAGTTTTGAAATGTGCAGAGTACCGGCTAAAAATAGGCTATTTTGAGTAAAATCATAAGTCCTAAATTCGGTATATGTCCCAGGTTTTGAAATTGAATATCTTGAAAAAGATGTATTTTTTGAAAAAGTTGACGGTTTTTGAAAACGACACGGAAACCAAGTAGCATGTAGTCAGGGAAGCATTATAACGACGCCATGTATGCTTTACACTAAGTCTCGGTCGGTCTAAAAAGAGTCTATACCAGTGCACATAGTCTAGACGTTGATCGGGGCGGACTTTCTAAGTCGAGTTGAGCTTAGAACATGCCGCGAAACCCACTCGAATCGACTATGGACACCTTTGACATATCCATATTGGAGTACATCACGGTATAGTGGGACGTCGGTCACGAGTAGCGGCCCGGGAAAATATGGGGTTATGCATGAACCGTAAAACTAAAACGCGTATTATACTAGTCAAACGATTTCTATTCGAGTCTCACCCTGAGGATGCCGATGGTAAGTCACGCATCAGTTAATCCCCAGCGGAGTCGCCAAATTGTGGACATGACATAGGTCCACCTCGACGCGGCCACGCGTGGGTTTGGGGAGGCAAATGAATCTCCATATGAGAATGGATCGAATTGAAATTTAAATCGAAGTGGAGTCGTCACCGAACTTTGTGGGAGTTCGGGCCCGTTCGAACCCACTCTATGTCATAGTGGGCCGTGTACAAAATACAGCCCATTTCCGATGTCAGAGTTTATTGGGCTTGTCCATTTGCATTGCGATACCGATACCGTCACTACCGGTTATCGTGTATTGAATGACTCTCGTGCGCCAACAGTTTTGGGCATCCGGAAACCGAGGTTCTGAGTAAGGGGTGAGGGTACGTGTTGGGAAGCCCACAAAGGACACCCAACCCCTCCCGCACATTGGCGGCCTCTACTAAGATATTGAGTGACTTTCTAATACGCGCGTTAGTTGAACGGGAAAATGTTATGCAAACAATATGTTCCCTAGACATGCGAGAAATTGAAAGGGTTTCTATGTCGATTTAATGCAACTAATTCTAACGCCGAACTTAAATTTAGCATGCGAAGGTTCATTTTAGTGTAATAAAATAAACAAATAAATCATAAAAACACTAGGGATTATGTGATGTCAGATCCGCGTCAACGGGTTTCGACCCTTATTAAAACACTTGTTTTGAAAATAGTTTGTAATTGATGAAAATATGCGATTGGATGATAACGATATGAACGAAATAAATATTATTGTTTAAGTTGACTTGTTTCAATAATCAAATGATCGGGGTGATGGGATAAGCGACCGGCAACGCTGAGTGCAATACTCTTGTATATTCGGGTTTCCTTATCCCACCATCACTCACACTCGACACAAATTCACAAGTATTTTAATGTTTTATATTAGTGATATTAACGATATTATAACGCGATAATGATGATAAAAACGACAACTACGACGACGAACGACGCGAGAGAGAAGGAGAAGAGAGAAAAGACGGGATTTGGCACCCTCAACCTACATGTTTCTTATGCTCGGACGGGACTCGTAGTTGTGGCTTGCACGGGAGTATCGAGATGTAGATTAAGTTGTGGTGGTTAGGGTTCGAATTCCTAAGTACTAGGGTTAGGGTTTGCAAGTGTGAGATTAGGGTTTGATTAGGGTTGAATCAATGTGATAAAAGGTTCCAAAAAAGGTGTCTTGAAGTGTGTGCATGGGGGTGTATATGTAGGCATTGTCCATGTACCCCGTCTAGGGTTACTCGACCGAGTAGCCCCTTGACTCGGTCGAATAGCCCAAGCTTCTGCAGCCGGGCTTGAAATGAGGGCCCACTCGATCGAGTTGGCTGAGCACTCGATCGAGTGGGTCAGTTGGGTCGCACTCCCCCACACTTAACCCTTACTCGCCCTCGAGTAAGCACATACTAACTACTATACTAGCCGAATGGGTATTAGCGCACCCTACGCCCTTTCAACTCACGCGAGTGCACTTAGAGAAAAAGTGCACTCCGCAAGGCAAGTCGGGTCTTGCGACAAAACTGCGGATGCAACCGGACACAAGACACAAAAACAAACAAACACACAAACGAACCATAATCGGTTGCACCCAAAGAAAAACAAATCCGCTTCCCTCTAAAAGCGGTGAAAGAAGCACCGGTTTAGGACTCGAGGTAAGTGACAACGTTCCCAAGCTAGCAATACAAACCGAGGTGGACTAAACCCTAATAGTATGACGATAAAGCAACAAAAACGTTGGTAACTTACCTAGGTCCTCCTAACTTTCTAAAAACGTACTACAGGACGATCGGCGGAGTGGGAAGTGATGATCCACGGTGTTAGTCGACACTGTAGGTAAGTGAGATCCCGCCCCCTTTAGCGTGAGCCAAGAGGGTCGTCCCATGTCCAAAACCGCCTAACTAGTCCAAGTAAAAAGGTGGAAAACATGCAAAATGAGGGAAGACCGACTAATGCCGCTATCATCCTTCCTCGGGACTCGGTCCTTTGGTAGGCTCTTCACGGCAAAAGTCGGAAAAAGACTTATTTTTGTGGGGTTAAGATCTTTTTGTGAGACGATTTTCTTTTGGTATTTTCTCTTTTCTTTTGCATTTTTGTTTTGTTTTGCCATGCCATTTCTTTTTCTTCTTTTCTATTTTCTTTTTGGCTTTTGTGCCTTTTCTTTTTCTTCATTCTTTTCTTTCTTTCATTTTCTTTCATTTTCTTTTCTTTGCCCCTTTTGGCTTGATTTGGCTTTTTGGCATTTCATTGTGTAACAAGAAAGAGAGAACTCAACAAATTGCAAATTTATTTGTGTGGATATGTGTGGGAGGTAGGTAATGGGTGAGTCGGGACGGGCCCTTCCCTTCAAACCCACAAAAAGTGGAGAACTTGGACTAATCAAAACAATCCTAACACGGTCACCTAGGGTACGAGACTCGGTAACCAAGACCTTTTCACACCGTGGGTGGTCAAAATGGTCAAAGTGCAAATCCCGTAGTAAATCCCTAGTAAGCTAGGTGGACTCGAGGTAAAGGACCAACGAAATCATTGATTTAGGGTCATTCTACTAGACTAAAGTCCAAGACTCGATTCATACTACTAGAAAGGGAAAGTAAACACTTGCACACTAGCCTCTAAACCGGGTTTTCGAAAACCATTTACACACAAGACACACAACAAAACACAAAACAAAGACTCAACGAAAACAAAAGAAAAAGAAACAAAAGCGACAAAACAAAAACAAAACAAAACGAACGCAAATGAAAACACAAACACCACCCATATCTTCCAAATGAGCAACCAAATCAACCTCAAGCAATACAAAGCTCCACCCGAGCACACCGCATCACAATCTCCTCCAAACTCCGCAAGAGATAAAGAAGAAAAAGGGATAAAGATGTTACCGGAAGTCTTGAAAGCTTCCCAAGGCTATCGGTGATTCAAGTAACCTATAAGGAAAAAGGGAGACAAAATGCGCACAACACAACAAATACACGATACAACGACATAAAAGGAAAACACACAAAAGGAAAATCTTTTTGATTTTTGTGAAAAAATTTCAAATTTTTAGGGTTTTTAAAGATTTTTTTCAAAAAACTAAGAAAATAAAACTAACTACGATAGAATATCGCTCCCCCACACTTAAGTCGAGCCATGTCCTCATGCTCAACCGTAGTGCATAGGAGCACAAAAGAAAATAAAAGAAACTACGAAAATAAAGCTAAAATGAAAAATAAAGTGGAGAAAAGGGTAGAATGTGTCCGGCCGGGGTGTAGTCAAGTCACCATGGGCCGAGACAAGAAAAGATATGGAAGGGGGAAGAAAAAGAAAAAGAAGGAATAAAAGGAAATGGGAGGGGAGGGCTAGGTGTAATCAAGTCACCTAGCCCGGATTCCGCCTAAATCCGACTAAATCCTACAAAAAGGTGAAAATCTTGAAAAATTTGGATTTTGAACTGACTCTCGATGTAGTCACGTCATCGAGAGTCGGAAGCAACCATACTAAGGCCTCGAAGGCCACCATGACAAGAAGACACAAAAGTGTACAAGGGGAAGGGGAGAAACACAAAAAAAAAACAAGCTATAAAAGACGGGAAAGAAAGGATAGTTGCCGTACCAATAGGTTAGCAACTCACTCGCTCCATCGTCTCATAGATCAATATAGGCACTTGCTTGTCTTCATCATTGCTATCCCGCTTCAAGCTTGATAGAACCAAATGGTAGAGGTAGTAATTGTGTGAGGGGGTGGGATTTGATGTGAAAGTCGGTTTAAAGTGACGAGAAAGTGAGGTGAAATGTTTATGTAATGTGTAAGGGTCATATAATGAGGGTAAGGACGTGTAGGGAGGTTGGGAGGGGGTATACAATGGTTGGGTGGACTCAAATGACAAAGGAAAAGGCCAAATGACCTCTTCTAGGCCGGGAAGAGTCTCCTAACCCTCTATAGTTCCCAAAAGCTCGTTCCGAGCTTCAAAAACCGACTTCCTTTCACACAATCCAAGCTCAACCAACGACCACTCTTCCCTAGGAATCACTTCCACTTCACACCTATCACAATAAACTCGAATAACACATCAAATTCCCTCCCTCACAACGCTCATCAATCATCCAAATAATCAAGGAATTCACAAAACAAAACAAACTACAAGGGAAAGAGATATATACAAAGAGACGGTTCTTGTGGAACTCCGTCAAACCAAGGTGGTATTTTCTGCAATCTTTTTCAACAACCAAAGCTAGTTCCATCTCCATCAAGGGCACGAAGAAACAAGTCGAAGGCCCTAGCGAAGTCTTCAATCAAGCCCGAAATATAACCGACCACATACCAAGGCTCTTCATGGCCTTGCCTTGACGTTCCCGGGGCATCCCTATCTTCCAAGTTCAATGACTTGAACTTGTACTTTTGGTCTTTGGGGGCATACCCAAACGTCCACCGGTCTTCATGTGGCCCCAAGGGAGGCTCGTCCTTCTCCTTGCTTTTCAACTTGTTATCAAGCCCATGAAATGGGCGCTCATATTCCTCCAAATCGGAATCATCATCCTCAAGTACATAGGGGTTCTTGTTCAAGCTTTGTCCCGACTCTACCCCTAGATCAATGTTTTTCTTGGCTTGGATCATATTGCATGACTCATCATTAGTAGGCGAAGTGTTACCTTGGAGGTCAAACACTAGCTTCTCTTCGCCTAACTCGAATGTGATCCTACCATTCTTCACATCGATCATAGCACCGGCGGTATGTAGAAATGGGCGCCCAAGAATAATGGGAGTGATAGCATCTTCCCGCATATCGAGCACGATGAAGTCAACCGGAATGAAGAACTTACCGATTCTCACGGGCACATCCTCTAGCATCCCCAATGGTCGGTTGAATGAACTATCGGCCATTTGGAGCGTGATAGAAGTACTTTTAAGCTCCTTCATCCCAAGTCGGCAACAAATAGAATAAGGAATGATGCTCACGCTCGCACCCAAATCACATAATGCTCTTTCGATCTTGTAGTGGCCTATGGTGCAAGGGATCGAAAATCTACCCGGATCCTTCAACTTTGGAAGCGTAGAACCTTGAATGAGCTCGCTCACCACTCTTGTGAACGCAATGGTCTCTTCCTTGTCGACGGATCTCTTCCTAGCCAATATTTCTCTCATAAATTTTCCATATGCCGGGATTTGGGTAAGTAGCTCGGTGAACGGGACACTAACATCCAACTTCTTCATGATGTTAAGGAACTAGTCGTATTGAGTGTCCACCTTAGTCTTCATTTGGCTTGATGGGTAAGGCAACTTGATTTGGATCTTGTTTTGCTCAATAGGGGTGGACTCTTCAAATGACACTTTCCTTTTACCTTTATCTTTTGCTTGAAGTGGGGGAAGCTTGTCTTGTTGGGGTTTCTCAAACTCCCATAAGACTTGCTCCTCCATTGGATTATCAAGGCTTGAGCTTTCTTAAGTTGGAGGTGTCATTTTCCTTGTCGGTTCTTGCATTGGCTCTTGCTCACTAGGGAATTGAGGGGAGTCATAAGATGTACCTCTCCTTGTGGTGATGGCATTTACATTCTCAAAATTCGGAGTTACACCTTGAGGAGGTAATTGCCCTCTTTGTCTTGAAGAACTTCCCGATGCAAGTTGTGCTACTTGATTCTCAATCATCTTCATGTGAGTTTTCATTTCCTTGTTATCCATTAAAATTTGAGCAATGGTTCCTTGTTGTGACATTTGTGTCTCCAATTGCCTCTTTTGCATTTCATGAGTATTCCTTTGCATATCCATCATTTGCTTTTGTATGTCGAAATCCCGTGATGGGGATGATGGATTATGCGGAGTATTGGTGAGGGCTAATGGAGTACCATAGTCATGAATAGGAGATCGGCTCCTAGGCTTGCTTTGTTGTTGATTGCCTTGAGTTGCTTGTTGTTGTTGATGGTTCCCTTGGAACCCATGAGAATTGCCTTGATTAAGGCCTTGATTGTTGCCATAGTTGTGGCTTTGATAGCCTTGGTTGAAGTTCCCTTGTTGGAACCCTTGATTGTTGTTGAATGAACCTTGGTTACTTTGCTTGAAGTTATTGAAAGGCCTTGAGTTGCCTTGGTAACCTTGGTTGTTGTCCCTTAAGGGAGGTGGAACATAGGGACGATGTTGTTGTTGGTGTTGAAAAGCTTGTTGTTGAGGGACTTGATTGGAAGCTTGGTATTGATTAGAGTAGGAGGCACCTTGCTTGAACGCTTGAAAAGAATTCACTTGCTCAATACTTCCTCTACAATTCATAGGGTCACGACCAACGATTCCACAAGTGTCACACATGCCATAATAAGGCAAAGGAGGTGCAAATCCCAAAGCATTAACTTCATGAATTGAGGCTTGGTTGGAGGAACCAATGCTTTGAACTTGAGTGAGGTGGCCTTGGAGCTTCTTATCAATGGTCTCCATATGTGTCTTCAATTGGGCTCCAAGGTCAATGCTTAGTTGAGTAATAGCATCAACCTCGTGCCTACCTCCCCGATTTGCCTTCCTAGGCCTTGAATATTGCGAATTATGCACCGCCATCTCTTCGATTCTCGCCCATGTTTGGTCATCATCGACCTCGGTGAACCTACCATTGGAGCCCATGTTTAGTATAGTTCTTGAGTCCTCATAAAGACCGTTCCAAAATTGTTGGACTAGGAACCATTGTGAAAGTCCATGATGGGGGCACGATCTAACCAAAGACTTAAACCGCTCCCAAGCTTCATATAGGCTCTCTTCATCCCGTTGTTGGAAACCGGTGATGGAGGCCCTAAGCAAATTAGTCTTCTCCGGAGGGTAGAAAGTATGGTAGAACGCCAATGCAAGCTTCTTCCAAGTGTCGATGCCCATGGTTGCCCTATCGAGACTCTTAATCCATTGCTTCGCTTTTCCAATAAGAGAAAAAGGAAAAAGTACCCAACGAATTTGATCTTGAGTAACCCCGGGTTGAGATATAGCGTCACAATAATCGGAGAAGGTCTCCATATGTTGATGCGGGTCTTCGGTGGGCAAACCACTAAATTGATTCCTTTCCACAAGTTGTATGAAGTGAGTCTTGGCCGTAAAATTTCCGGCATAAGCGGCCGGTAGAGCATTAGGTCCCGGCAAGACGTCTTCCGTGAATGTAGAGTGAGAGGGAAATTTCGGCATTATTGGATGTAAGGGAGAAGATGGTGTAGACGAAGTTGAAGTAGATGTAGAAGGGGAACTACGACTAGAATCTCCAAAGGGATTGGTGAAATTCCCTTCGGCCGTCTCTCGAGATGCTTCCTCAATATCGCTTCCTTGAGCTTGCTCTTGATGGGTAATGCTTGCACTTGGTTGAGAGATCCTAACCCGGTTAATCGTCCGTTGGCGAAAAGCTCGAAAAAGCCTTTCCGGCTCTGGAATAAAGAGAAAGGATTCGCCTCCCCGCCTAGGCATACACTACACACTAGAACAAACGTGAGAACACCTAGTGCTTTATGGGCACTAGGTAACGACAATAAACAAGCACCACTAGAGACAAAGAGAAAAGAAAGCTAAGAAAGCAAGAAAAAACTAGAGAATATTCACAAGAGATGATAGAAGGGCACAAAGAAGGGTAACTAAGTCTAGAAATAAGCAAACAAAGTCTAAACAATGCACCGTCCCTGGCAACGGCGCCAAATTGATGGTGGGATTTGTCGTGGATCCCACCGCCAAATAAATAACCAACTATCACCTAACGGTAGTTAGGGTAAGTCGGGTCGTGTCCACGGAGACGGTGTTGCAAGGTTTAGACTAACTCGGCCTAAAACGAGACTATGTCACCAAACAAACACAAAGAGCTACTAATTGGTGAATTATGATGAGAGGAGAAGAAGAAAGTAGACTAACAATGAACTAGACTATAACAAGGCTAAAAGAAATAACTAAACACAAACTAAACAATGAACTAAAGGAATGATGACTAACTAAGAGGATGAATCAAATATGGAAAGAAGTGGGTTAGGTCGGTTCATAAGAATAGTAGGGTGATCGGATTGATCATGGGTATGGGTGCCTCCTAGTGCTAGAGTCGGTCCGGGCTCTCGCTACTTAGACCGATGTCAAGGTGAGTCCGGGCTCTCGCAACTTAGACTCTAATCAAGGTATGTCCGGGCTCTCGCAACTTAGACTATCCTCAACATTATCCTCAACATGACCACAAACAAGACAAACAATGAGTAGAGGAAAACTAGCATGAGAAGCATGGTCACTACAACTCAAACAAGCAATTCAACAAACACATGGTGTGCCAAGTATGTGACTAACAACAAAGATTCACCGTTTACCCCTAATCACCCATATCCTACCCTTAATCCCTCTACTAACCCACAAGTAATCTACTCACTCATAATCAAAGATAAACTAACAACAATAAGAGAAAACCACATCACAATCCAAACATCCATTATCAAGAACAATATGAACAATAACAAGGAATACTAAGTAAAGATTCAAACTTGAAATAATAACAAAAAACAAGAGTAAAGAAAGTTATACCAACACAAGATGAAGAAAAAGATGCAATCTTGTATAAATAAGAAACCCAAAATAATCCCAAGGTTGTCAAGCTTGGAAAGATCTTCAAGTGCCTTCTTAATACAAGAACAAATTACAACTCTAATTAACTAAGATTAACTAATTTAAAGGAAGATTAAAACTAATGAGAGGAACTAAATCTAGGGTTTATATAATGTAGAGAGGCTTAAGATAGTCTAGGGTAATGTAAGTTACATAAACAATAAAAGAGGAAAGTATTTATAGGGTTCCGTAAGTGAGAGGAATAAAAGAAAAGATGCGGAACAGGGACTGGGTCATTCCCGATCGGGAATGGGAAATCCCGATCGGGAATCTTCCACTTTCCCGATCGGGAATATGCGATCCCGATCGGGAATGCTTGACAGTGAGCAGCCATTCTTGCACTTCATTCCCGATCGGGTTGAGGCCTTCCCGATCGGGATGGGTCTTGTAGGCCTCCCTTAAGAGCTTTTTGGTCCCTCCTTGCCTCTCATGGGTTTCTCGTCGATTCTCGGGACTCAGGATCGGGTCTCGGAGGCTCGGGATTGGGTCCCAGGGTCTCGGGGTCGATTCCAAGGCATCGAGTCATCGTTCCTTTACCTCGTTGGCTCCAGAAAGTGTATGTATTGAGTCGGAATCGCTCCAACTCTTCGTGATTGGTCCCGGGAACCTGAAACGAGCTAGAGGAAGCATAAGTAGCCCATAAACCGCTCCCAGGGAGCGATTCCACAAGGAAAATGGGACCAAAACACAGTAAAATAAGCACTACAAACTACACTTATCAACGAGTCCAATGTTTTGGACCTCGAGATGAGTTTTGTATTTGGGCTGAGTTTTTGATGTTTATGTGGCTGTTTTTATGTGTCTCGGAAGCGGCTTTGACCGGGGTTGACCCAATCGCTAAAAGTCGGTTTTATTTTCGGTGTCAGTTTTGACCCAAATTAGTCTTGTTTGACTGGAAACGACCCACTCGGCCTGAATTTGAGGTCTGTTCTGTGAGATTTGTACTCCATAAGTGCTTAAGCCAACAACAAACGGTTTTGAGCCCATATCTGAGCGCGTAGAAACACGTTAGCGTTCGATCATCATCGGGTGTTTTTTTTTTGGAAACTACCATAGACACCTGGCAGTCAGAAATGCGGATGTCTACAACAAGAAACAAGTTCAGGATGTCACTGGGTCCGCCAACGGCGGCAACAGTATGTGAACTGTGAAGGGGATCAAGGGTAGGCTCAACAAGCTTTCCTCTCCCTGCGTGGGTGACATGATCATGGCCACCGTCAAAAAGGGTAAGCCTGATCTCTGTAAGGTCATGCCCGATGTCATTGTTTGCCATGTCAAAATTAAGTACGCGTTTTCATGTACTTCGAAGGTTCACCCACTTCCTTTCTTTTTAATATACTTACAGAATTCCCCCTTCCCTTATCATCGTTTCCTAAATCATAGATTCTTTCTGATAAAGAGACAGGTGACGTTTGATTAATCGAAATCATGTATAAGAGTGTTATATTTGAAAATGTTGACACTTATTTGCGGCAGGTGACCCATAGGAATGACCCCAAGGAGGATGCAGAAATTGTAAAAGAAATACAAAGTAAGAAATAAGATTGGTGCTTAGACTGAATTGTGAGTGGATGCTAACCGAAAGTGGACCTATGAAAAAGGCAATTGAATTTTCCTCTCTGGATGCTAACTGTATCAAATAATGTAAAGGTTATTTTTTTGGTTTGAGGTTATTTAGTTACATCTGATTACATCAGAACTTAGTATCTATGTATGTATGGAGTATACATTATTATACATTAAGGTAACTAATCTAGCATTAATTGCATTATTAATGTACAACTATTTGTATGTATGTATGTAGCGTACATACATCGTCTCCAATGTTGTCACCAGAATTAGTGTGGTTGTGATAATGCCACTGATTCTTATCCAAGAGACCAAAATTCATACATATTTTCTTCACTAAATTCAACGACGTAGCAAGTTCGACCATATCCAAACCAGGGTTATTTCGTCTGAGACAAGGTATATTTCCAACGATAATGCTCGCAAATAAGTCCTCAACCAGTACAGTGTCAAAAGGATATATGCCTAAGAAACACTAAAGTAGTAAGATTATCATTTTGTTAAAACTCCCAAATAAATGTGTTTCTCGATTATTGTAATTGAGGTAATAACGGATAATTATGTAACATGTAATAAACTTACTAAATACATATTTAACTAATAAATTAAAACACATAATTACCTAATTTAACACTTAATCAACCTATTAAATTACGTAATGAACTAATTAAACACGAAATTAACTATTTTAATGTGATTACCTAATTTTCTTTTTCAATTCACATTTCCGCAAAATTCGTGATTAATATATCTAGACATGTTTTTATAGCACAATTTAGGTGAATAACACAATTTTTGTAGAGGGTCTCATGTGAGTCGATCTTACAATAATTATATTGTGAGATCGTCTCACATGAGAATTTGTACAATTTTTGAAGGAACCACCGCGCAATTTGCGCGGGGTTAAAACTAGTAGTTTTTCGATGTAGGATAATTTACTTAAGGTTTATAGTATTAAGAACTACGAATGATTGCTCTTATTTATAATATAGAATTTCATAACCATATTATAGATTGTCGATGTGGATAATTTTACAACTGCATATGTACATCACATTTTTTTCGAACAAATAATATGAAATCTATACTCTAATGAAAGCATTTTCTACCACGAATATACTTATTTCATTTTTATAATTTTTTTTTACGATAATTTTTTTAAAATGAACTTTAAAGGTTTTTTAGCTAAAAATTGTAAAACATCACATCCCTCTTCTACTAAAAGAATAGAGAGTCTAAAAAATTGGGACACGTGTCTGCCTCTCTTTCAATTTTTTTCCCGCCCTTTTCATCCACCCTCTCAATCTCATTTCCTTTCTCTTTTAAAATATATTGTAGTATCATTCCCTAATATAATGACTTATGAAAATAATGAGAATAATACTTATGGATAGGATATACTGTCATTTCACGAATATACTCATTTATACTAAAGGAATATACCTAATACTCATATATACATTCAAATATTTATTTGAGTCAAATAATAATATTATAATAATTATGTAAATCTTTGAATATAATATAACTTAGAGTAATTTGTTAACATTAAAATTTACCCTCCAAAAGTTTTAATTTCTTGTTCGGGATAAAAATTCGCATCTTCAAAATAACGACGTGGCGTATTGCGATTGGACGATTGTGAAAGACGACCCCCTACATTCAAGGAACTCCTGCTGAAAACTAGGAGCAGAATCTGGGGGACTAGGCAGCATAAACCCTAGAGGGAAAAGTCTTTAAAAGGGGAACGACACTTGAAGAGAAGGGAGGTCAACAGAACCCGAGCATACCAACAACGAGCGAAATCACACAAATCAGCATAATACTCCATAGCTAATTATTACTATGCACGAATATTTGTACTTTCAATACTTTTTCCGTTCTTTTAGTCATAGTAGAATATTTGCGGGATTCCGATTCCCCCGCAGTTTTTCCCTCATTGGGTTTCCGCGTCACCAAAATCTCTCGTGTCATTTTCTCTTCATGTTCATCGTTCTTTATTCACGAATATCATCGCAACATCACTAATCCGTAGTTATAGACCGATCGCTTTAACCCGCTACCTAAAACGACAACCCGGTAGATTTTTTACCAAAACAAATTGGCGCCCACCGTGGGGCAAAGTGATCATTTCCTATAGCCAAATCTCACAATAAACAACTTGCATAGTCATGTCCGGATCCAGCCAGAATCCCTCCAACAGCCAGGGAGCGTCAACTCAGCCTTCTGGAGGAGGGCCTCTCCCATCACTAACAGGGCCAGTTCTCACACCCCTCTTCCAAGTGATTCCCACCAGCCCGACACCAAGACCTATGCCATTGATGTCTAAGTCCTTTCTGGCGCCTAAGGCGTCCGGAGCATTCGGTTCTTCAAGATCCAACAGGGAGAGAATTCCAGCCAGAGCCCCAGCCCAGGGAGGACCACCTGGAGATACTCCCAGAGGCACGACACCACCAGACCCAATGCAAAGCATGATCCAAGGAATCAACGCCCTGCGCCAGGTGGTGGAGACCCTGCAGCAGAACAACCAGGACCTCAGAGCCCAGATCTCAGCAGTGATCAAACCTCTAGCTGGAGAAAGCAAGCATCCTTGGAGAGCCAGATACCAGCAGGAGATCCATCAAAACAATCCCCTCAGAACTAGTCACCAGACTGGAGCCCAGATTGGCACCACCCAGCGGAGTCATCGAGCCTCAAGGACTAGGCTGTCTGTCCTACAACCGCGCACTCAACAGACAACAAACTGCAGGTAACCCTCTCTCTGATATCAAAGGCCAGGAAACTAACTTGTTGTCTCTCGCAGGTACCCCTATCCTCTAGACACCAGGAAGGCAATCCGCAACTCAACCAGTAATAGTCACCCAATCTAGCGGCCAGTCCTCTGAAGGAGCATAGCCAGCAGCCATTCCCACCCAGCGGATGCCAGGATGTCAGCCAGAAGGTCTAAACAGCACGACGGTCTGAGTCAACAACTTGTATCCTGGAGGAGTCTGCACAGCAGGAGTCCCATTCCAGCAAGAAACAGGGTGGCAATTCAATCTAGGTCCACAATCAACGCAACACCGTGGTCTAACCTTCCTAACAATCAGTACTCTGGAGGAGCATGGTCAGGAGGTTCACCCTTTGGCTTCTTACCACCTGTCTCTAACCCTCTTGCAGGAACATGTAACATAGTGGACCAGCAGTACCAAGAACTGAGGGACTTGATCAACAAGATTCCAGGAGTGCCCGTCCCCTAGAAAGAGCAACAAGAGTTAGCTACGCAGACTCTCCTTTTACCGACGACTTAGCCTGCGTTGTCATCCCCAAAGGATTCGTGCCCCCAGCCATGACGCTCTATGACGGTACCGCAGACCCGCTGGATCACATCAACTAATACAAGTAGAAGACGATTGTAGTGACCGCAGCAGGACCCATGAAGGAGGCATGCATGTGCAAGGGATTCGGCTCCACTTTGTCAGGAGCATCTTTGCAGTGGTTCGTTAGCCTGCCCAACCGGAGTATTGCTTCCTTTGTAGACCTAATTAATGCCTTCAACCAGCAGTTTGCCAGTAGCAGAAAACCAGAGAAGCAGACCAGCGATCTGTACCGGGTGGTGTAGAAGTTCGAAGAATCCACGCGTGATTTTCTTAACAGATTCAACAAAGAGAAGGTTGCAATCCCCCGATGTGACATAGCAACCGCTATAGAGGCCTTCCGCCAAGGACTCCACCAGGATTCAGATCTGTACAAGGATCTCACCAAGTATTCGTGCACCGCATTTGAGGATGTGCATACAAAAGCTTTGGCAGCCATCAGGCTGGAGGAGGATTCAGGTCCCAGAAGAGCTACTTATGATCCAGCAGAGCTACTTATGAACCTGGAGAACCCCTCTTCCTGTATTTATCCGTGACTAAGGTAGCAGTCAGCGCGGCGCTTGTTCAAGAACATCAAGGAACACAACATTCAGTATACTACATCAGCAAGTCTCTGCTTCCTGCAGAGACTAGGTAGACATCACTTGAGAAACTCATACTTGCACTTGTTACGGCATTTTATAAACTGCGACCTTATTTTGAGTCACACACAATTTCTATTATAACAAACTATCCACTAAAAACTATTATGAGAAAACCTGAGTTGTCAGGAAGGATGGCGAAGTTGTCCATGCATCTAAGTGTTTTCGACTTAAAGTTCTTCTCCCGAACAGCAATAAAATCTCAGGTGCCAGCAGATTTTGTATCCGACTTCAGCCCAACGCTCCAATCCCAGGCGGAGGGAGACATTCTCATCCTGGAGGAGGACAAAGGAGAACGTGTATGGAAATTAAATGTAGATGATGCCTCCAACATGAGGGGGTCTGGGGCAGGGTTGGTCCTCAGATCACCCTAGGGAGACCTCATCGTCCAGGCAGCACGATGCGAATTTCGAACAACAAATAATGAATTTGAGTATGAAGCCCTGATCCTAGGCCTCCAGCTACCCCTGGATCTTAAGATAGGCACCTGTAAGTATGCAGCGAGTCCCAGCTCATAGTCAACCATGTGAATAACTCTTATGCAGCAAAAGATTCCAAGATGTTAGCTTATCTGGAGGTAGCAAAAGACTTAACCCTCAAATTCGTGACTTTTACAATTAAGCGAGTTCCCCGAGACCAGAATGCAAAAGAAGACGCCCTAGCCACCCTAGGGGAAACATTCAAACCTGGAGCAATCTCTACCATACCCATCGTCCACGTCCTGGAGCCAGTAATCCATAAGGATACCCAGAAACAAGAAGCATCTGAAGGAGGCAAAAATCGTACCCAGTGGCTGCAAGAGGCAGGGATACTAAGCTCCACAGCCAACCAGGGAGGGACCCCTGACTGGAGGAAGCCCTACCAGGATTGGCTACAAAATAACGTGTTGCCAGCAGACAAGAAAGAAATCAGAAGCTTCAAAATGAGGGCATCCAGATTCACTCTCATTGATGGCATCCTATTCAGAAAGTCACTTGCTGGACCATACTTAAGGTGTCTGGGTCAGAAGGAGGCACAAGCTATTTTGCATGACCTCCACAATGGTGAATGTGGAAATCATGCAGGGGGCAGGAGCTTGTCTAACAAGGCACTTCGCTGAGGCTAATTCTAGCCAACAATACGCAAAGATGCTATGGAACATGTCAAGAAGTGTGATGAATGCTAGAAGCACGCACCAGTCAACCATCAGCCTGCAGATTCACTACACCTACCAATTCGCCATGGCCCTTTATGAAGTGGGGGATGGACATTGTTGGCAAGTTACCCAGAGCTCCAGGAAACAAGGTATTTATGCTGGCCATGACGGATTACTTCTCTAAGTGGATAGAAGCAGAAGCATTCCCACAGGTAATCGAGAAGCAAGTTATATCCTTCATCAAGCGCAACATTATCTATAGATTCGGTATTCCCTTAGAAATAATATGTGACAACGGGTCCCAGTTTATCGGTAACAAGATGGAGGCCTTTTGCGCCAGATGGAATATCACATTGAGCAAGTCTACCCCCAGAAACCCTCAGTCTAATGGTCGAGCGGAGTCTAGCAACAAAATCGTGATGGACAACCGGAAAAGAAGACTGTAAGAGGTCGGGGGCAGATGGGAAGAAGAACTCCCCCTGGTGCTATGGTCTGACAGGACTACGCCCAAAGTGGCTACAGGACAAACACCATCTAGTTAAGTGTTGGTGCTGGAGTCGTCATTTCTTCAAAAGTCAGAGTCCCCACTCACAGATATGGCTGCATAACAGAAGACGAAAATCAGGTGGAGATGACAGGCAACCTAGATACCATAGATGAACTCAGAACTAATGTTCAAATCAGAATGGCCTCCTACAGACAAACGGTGGCCAGAAGTTACAACAAGAATGTCAAGATCAGACCCTGCAGAAGGGAGACTTGGTCCTTAGGAAAGTCTTCCAGAACACTAAAAACCAGCAAGCAGGAAAGTTTGCCTACAACTGGGAAGGACCATATCAGATGGAGAAGTCAATCGAAAATTGAGCCTACCGACTCATGACAATGGAAGGCCAGATCATCCATAAGCCTTGGAATATCATACACCTAAAGAAATACTTCTTCTAGATGGCCAGCGTCGCCAGAAACAAGGCATCTATTCCACCAGATGTACCTCCACCAAAACCCAGGTTTAACTTTATCAGACGCTTTCCAATACACATTTACCTTTTTGTTTCTTTGAATACGTAAAGTTCAATCATTATTATCTTTTGAGTAATTTACCCGTTTTAAAAAAAACATATTAATTTTCAAGGTAGCCTTTGAACAAACACATACAAAAAAAATTATTACAAAGGATTGATAAATAATTTGGTGGAGTACATATTTTTCTACAGGAAACGTGAGTCTGTGACTAAGTACCTACAACCGGGACATTACAGTCTCCCGCGCTACTTAGCACCCATGCAAAGCGTGGCTCCTCTGACAGAGTGGGTGAACTAAATCCCAAGGCCACCATTTTAATAAGGTCGACCATACAACACAAGGCATGCATAACATACAGTCGCACATCGAAAAAATGACATTACGAAAGCTACTTCGATTTCACACAACGAAAGTTAAGGCACGGAGTGCCACAAAAGGCTAACACACTTTGCTCCCCTGAGCAAAGACAAAGGTACTACAGAAAAAGTCTTACAGAAGTTCACACCACGCAGGGTTCACAAGCCAAAAACAGAGTACAACAAAAGAGGAGTAGCATCACTCCAGCAGAACTTGGTCCACAGCCTGGACATTCTCCTCTGGTGGAGGTGGAACTGTAGCAGATCCTTCTGCAGGAACCTAGGTCTCTAGATAATTAAGATGGACAGCAGTGGAACCTCTCCCAGGATCATCAGCGGCATCTTCCTGGTACACACCCTCTTGCCTATCAGCCTCCTGGTCAGCAATGGAAGAATCAACGGACTCCTCCAGATCCTCCGCCTCCACGTCAGAGAGAGCATCCAGGTTAGGCGCCACAGGAAATTTCTCATCCAGTCGCTTCTTCTCTACAATCAGGTCCCAATCTTTGTGCTTCTCCGCCAGATATTCCTTGATCATCTCAATCCTGGTATACTGGTCCGACCAAGCAAGAGCATCCCTTAGAGTCTTCTTCAGCTCAGCATACTTCCCTAACAGAGAAGAATTGGCATCCAGGGCCTGGGCAAGCTCATTCCTTGCCTCCACCAGATCTGCACTAAGCTTTTGTCTTTTGCCAGATTCCTCCGCCAACAATCCGCGAACCAAGTCCAACTCCTTCAGAGAACTTTTTTCTAGCACAAACCTGGGACCAAGAATTAACATCTGGTCCAGAAGAGTCATGTCCTCTACAGACTTGGACGTACCGAAGCCTTCAGAAAATTTAAGCATCACTCCAGCTGGAACGTCATCAACGGATTTGGGGGTAGAATAAGAGTGAGACTCAGAAAGATCTACCACTGGGGGATTTTTGCAGGTGTAATTTCTGAGCGAGGGGATGGGTTACGCCTTCTTCTAGAACCAACATGGCCAGCAGAAGCAGAACCAACTTTCCTCTTGGAGGCCACCCTAGTAGCAACGGCCCGCTCTCTAGCAACCACAACTTGCTCTAGGGTCACACGAGGCTTAGCGGATCCTGAAGAAGGAGACAAGCAAAAATAAGTACCATGGAAATCCGAGGTCAGGCAAACTTAGCCTAGCATGGACGTATCTTACCCGAAGACATGTTCTCACTAGACTCTTCTTTTTCTTCTTTTGGGGAGGAAAGGAAGGATCACCTATGGAAAGATAGAGCAAATTGCGAAACGCCCTATGCTCCGGGTCTAGGCCGAATAGTCGGGTCAAAGAATCAATCGTCACGGAAACCGTCTACAGTCCAAGCAAACGAAAATTTCCGCCTAAGGCGAACTTACACCGAGCGAAATCACAAAAATCGGCATAATACTCCATAGCTAATTATTACTAAGCACGAATATTTGTACTTTCGATACTTTTTCCGTTCTTTTAGTCATAGTAGAATATTGGCGGGATTCCGATTCCCCCCGCGATTTTTCCCACATTGGGTTTCCGCGTCACCAAAATCTCTCGTGTCATTTTCTCTTCATTTTCATCGTTCTTTATTCACGAATATCGTCGCAACATCACTAATCCGTAATTATAGACCGGTCGCTTTAACCCGCTACCTAAAACAACAACCCGGTAGATTTTTTACCAAAACATTTCTCAATTTAAAAAACAAATAATTTAGGCTAGAAATAATAATTTAACTCATATATATTTATAAAATTCTCATCGTACCAATTATTTTTTTTGATGAATTATAAAAATTGAAAAGTACTTTTAAAAAAATTGCAAATATTTTGATATTATTTGATTTAGTTTAAGCCGCTTATACTAAGAGAATAAGAAAAACTAGAATTGCGCTTACGTGTCATCACGAGAATGAAAGTTTTTTCGAAAAAAAAATATACTCCCTCCGATTTTTATTTATCTTCCCCTTTGATTAAATTATACCTCACATATATTAAACAAAGGGGAAGATTATTAAAAAATTGGAGGGAGTATTATACAATTTTTTTGTATATTACAAAATAAATGGGTTATAATATCACCAAATAGTATATACTAGATTAAAGCTCGTGCGCTGCACGGGTTAGTTGGCTTAATTACATTGATGATGTACATTCGTTAAATAAGAAACTTAATCAAACTATGTCATTCCAATAAATAAGATGATCACATGATATTAGTAATCAAACTTAATTTCAACTGAATTTATAGTCTTAAGAACTTATTTTAAAACTCAAAATAACACATGATTGCTCTTATTTATAATATAAAATTTCATCACCTTATTATAAATTTTTGATGTGGAAATAATTTTACGTTTGTAGTCTTATTAAGAGATTTTTTAGATTAGTCTTATTTATAATATAAGATTCTATCGCCTCATCATAATTTTTCGATGTAGGATAATTTACTCAAGGTTTACAGTCTTAACATCTGCTTTTAAGACCCAAAAAAACGCACGATTACTCTTATTTATAATATAGAATCATTGCCTTATTTTAATATTTTCGATATGGGATAATTTTAGGTTTGTAGTCTTTTTAAAAGCTTTTTAAAACTCAAAAGATTGTTGGTTGATATTTAAAATCGAAAAATGACTCATTTATGATATAGAATTTCATCACCTCATCATAATTTTTCGATCTGGTCTAATTTATTTAATTAAAGTCTATAGTTTTAAGAACTATTTTTAAGACTTAAAAGAGTTTGTTTTTATATCTAAGTTAAAAGTACAAACGATTACTCTTTATTTATATAATCGAATTTGATCATCTTATTATATATTTTGGATGAATGATTACCGTTATTTATATAATACAAAAAATTCACCTTATTATATTTTTTCGATGTGGGATAATTTTACTTAAATTTATTTAAGTTGAGATATAGTCTAATTAAGAACTTTTATTTATAGACGAATGATTACACTTATTTATAATATATAGAATTTCATAAAATCATCTTAATTTTTCGATGTGGGATAATACTTTAACTATATAGTATTAGTCTTAGGAAGTTCTTTTTAGTCTCAAAAGATTGTTGGTTAATATCTAAGAACGAAAGATTACATAGAATTCTATCACTTCATTATAATTTTTCGATATGTGATAATCAAATTTAACTTTATTTGTAGTCTTATTAAGAAATTTTTTTAATAAAGACTAAAAAGTTTTTTTTGTTGATATCTAAGGACGAATGATTAGTCTTATTTATAATATAGATTTACACCACCTCATCATAATTTGGAGAAATGATTACTTTTATTTATATAATAGAATTTCATCGTATTATCATACTCTCTTCGGTCACTATTTTTTGTCTCATTTCATTAAAATACTTCTCACAAATATTAAGGTAATGGAGAAAAAAATAGTGAACGAAGAGAGTATGATAATACGATGAAATTCTATTATATAAATAAAAGTTTATAGCCTTAAGACTGTTTTAAAACTCAAGAGTATTTGTAAGACTCAAAAGAGAAGGGGTATAATTTTTCGATGTGGGATAATTACTTAAGTTTATAGTCTTAAGAGTTTTTTTAAGAATCTAAAGATTTTGATTGATATCTAAGAACAAATAATTAGTATTATTTATAATATAGAATTTCATCACCTAATTATAATTTGTCGATGTGAGATAATTTAACTAAAATTTGCAGTCTTTTTTATAATATAGAATCATCACCATAACTTATTTTAATTATTTCGATGTGGGATAATTTTAACTTTTTAAGGGCTCGTTTGGTTCACCATGGAAAGATGAAGTTACCGGGAACTTTAAATTCACGTGAATTTGTATTTCATGGGAATTAAAAAATATTGTTTGGTTGCCATGTAGGAAATGACTTCATGCGGGAAGTTCTACACACCAAGGTGGGGCTTGGTGAGTAACTTCCCCCATTGTGGAAGAAGTGGGAATTCCCGGGAAGTAACAATTCCCGGGAAGTGGGCAACCAAACAACTCCCTGGAAATGCACTTCCTGGGAACTTGCACTTCCCGGTAATTGGATGAGTAATTAGTTTGTAGTCTTATTAAGACCTTTTTTAAACTCAAAAGTTTTTTAAAAACAAATAAAAAAAACTACAAATTCATGACCTCATCATAATTTTAAAAAAATGATATAGAATTCCATCATAGTTTTAAAAAAACAAAAGTTTTTTGTTGGTTGATATTTAAAAACAATGATTACTTTTATTTAATAGAAATTCATAATCTCATCACAATTTTTTGAAGAATTGCTTAAGTTGGTTGATGTCTAAGGAATTTTTTTTATTAGTTTTATTTATAATATAGAATTCCATCACCTTATTGTAATTTTTTTATTTAAGTGTATAGTCTTAACAACTTTTTTAAGACTCAAAAGATATATGTTTGATGAAACTTTATAATTTTTCGAATGTGGATAGTTTTACTTAAGTTTATAGTCTTAATATATATTTTAAGACTCAAAAGATTTTTGGTTAATATCTAAGAGCACATGATTACTACGGAGTACTCCATTATTTATAATATAGAAATCTATCGTTTTATTATAATTTGTCGATGTGGGATAATTTAACTAAAATGTGTATCCTTATTTGTAATATAGAATCATCGCGTATCTTATTTTAATTGTTTTGATGTGAGATAATTTTAAGTTCATACTCTTATTAAGACCTTTTTTGAAACTCAAAATATTGCTGGTTTTTTAAAAACTCAAAAGAGAGAGTGTGTAATTTTTCGATGTGAAATAATTTACTTAGTTTATAAACTTAAAAGTTTTTTAAGACTCGAAAGATTTTGATTGATATCTAAGAACAAATAATTAGCTTAGTCTTATTTATAATATAGAAATTCATCGTTTTATTATAATTTGTCGATGTGGGATAATTTAACTAAAATTTGTTTTCTTATTTATAATATAGAATCATAACCATACCTTATTTTAATTGTTTTGATGCAGGATAATTTTAAGTTTGTAGTCTTATTAAGACATTTTTTTAACTCAAAATATTATTGGTTGATATTTAAAAACAATGATTACTCTTATTTAGTATAAATTTATAATCTCATCATAATTTGTCGATGTGAGCAAATTACTTAAGTTGGTTGATGTTTAAGGAAGAATTATTATGTCTTATTTATAATATAGAATTTCTTCACCTTATTATAAATTTTTATTTAAGTGTATAGTCTTAGGAACGTTTTTAAGACTCAAAAGAATTTTGTTTGATGAAACTTTATAATTTTTCGAATGTGGGATAGTTTTATAAGTTTATAGTCTTTATATATTATTAAGACTCAAAAAAATTTTGGTTAATATCTAAGATCACATAATTACTCTTATTTATAATATAAATTTTCATCACCTTATTATAATTTTTCGATGTGAGATTATTTTTACTTTAGTTTGTAGTCTTATTAAAAGACTTTTAAGACTTAAAAGTTTTTTTGATTGATATTTAAGAACGAATTATTAGTCTTATTAATAATATAGAATTCATCAACTTATCATAATTTTTCGATATGGGATAATTTATTTAAGTTTATAGTCTTTCATCAGCTCATCATAATTTTTCGATGTGAAATAATTTACTTAAGATTATAGTCTTAAAAATCTTTTTAAAACTAAAAATAATACATCCTTGCTTTTGATTATAATATAGAATTTCATCCCTCCATAATAATTTTTCAATGTAAAATGATTTTAAGTTTGTAGTCTTATATATTAAAAACTTTTTTAAGCGTTAAAAGTTTTTTTGTCGATATTTAAAATTGAATGATTACTATTATTTATAATATAGAATTACATAACTCCATCATAATTTTTCGATGTGGGATAATTTAAATGTTTTTCTTGGTCGATATTTATTAAAAATCTAATGATTACTCTTTTTTATAATATAAAATTTCATTACCTCATTATAATTTTTCGATTTTTTGAGATTCAAAAGATAATTACTTAAGGTTTATAGTCTTAGGAACTCTTTTTGAGATTCAAAAGACTTTTGCTAGATATTGAAGAACAAATTATTACTCTTTATTTATAATATAGAATTTCATCATCATATTATAATTTGTCGATGTGGGATAATTTTAAAACTGTTATATGTAATAAATTCATTACATAATGTTAAACAAATAATATGAAATTTATACTCTAATGAAAGCATTTTTTTCCACGAATATAATTATTTCATTTTTATAATTTATTTTACGATAATATTTTTGAAAAATGAACTCTAAAGGTTTTTTAACTAAGAATTGTAAAATATCTCATTAATATGATAAATTAAATATATATTATAATAGTTAAAAGATTCTCTAGTTGATTTTTTTTATTATTTATGATACTTTCCTAATTTGAGGCTTGATAAAACAGACCAAGGAGATCGCTCGAAAAAAACCTAAAATATATATATATTGATTGATTACTATAAGATGTATCACCAAATAATATATGGATATAATAGAAAAACATAACCAGATATATATTCCTAATAAAAATACGAAATTACTTTTTCCCAACGAGCCTTTACTCAATCCTAACGAAAATAACGACACTTTTCCAATTTTACCCTCTCCATAATTTAACCTAACTTGTAATTTTTCTCTCTTCTTCTTTGTCTCTTTACCTCCCCAATTTCTTTAATCAACTAAACTCTTTTGAATTCGATTATAAATTTTAATTCAATTATCAATGAAGTAATATCATTTTAATTAATTGATTTATATTTTGTTCAGGATTTAATTAATTTTTTAAATTAGGGTTAGAGATTTAGGGTGCATTATGGTTTTTCTTTTCATGTAACTTTTTTAATTCAGTTTTTTACTATCTTATTTTTCTTTTATTTTGTCAAATTAAACGTAATTAATTGTGTTTTGAGTGGTGTTTGTTGGTGTTTTGAGTGGTGGTTGTTGGTGTTGATAGGTTTAATTGTGTTTTGGGTGGTGTTTGTTGGTGTTTTGGGTGGTGGTTGATGGTGGTTGAATTTAGGGTTTTTTTAAAAGAAAATCAATTTGGGTGAAATGACAAGAGCAAATTGGTAAAATGTCGTTAGGATTGAGTAAAAGCTCGTTAGGAAAAAGCACGACCTTAAAAATATTGAACGATATAATAGATATATTCCTAAAATCGACAAATATGGAGAAAAATAAAATTATCCAATATGGAGAAACCGATTATTTTAGTCAAGTATATTACACAATATAAGGATTATAATACACGATACTTTTATTTTAATTTCTATCAAAGGCCACTAATTTTTAACATCTTATTAAAATAATCATTACAAATAACATACCAAACATCAAAAGACCTATTATGAAAAAATAGGTAATAAAAATGTAAATGTTACGTAGTACTCTGTATTAATTGCCAATATAAAATCTTGACTAAAAAAATATGCAATAAACATATTAACTCAAAAAATTTAAACTTCTATATATACCGTGCTGGACACGGGTTTTATACTAGTTAATATACTCAATAGATTAAATATATATTATAATAATTAAAAAAAATCTCTAATTGATTTTTTTTTTATTATTTATGATACTTTCCTAATTTGAGTTTTGATGAAACGGACCAATAAGATCGCTCGAAAAAAATTTCAAATATATAGATATAAATAGATTATTATTGTATTAAATTATAATAAGGAAATTTTATTGATGAATCAAACCGATTTTACAAGAAATTGGTTGGAGATAATAGGGGAGTGCGTAAGGATTAAAGAGATAGGTTAAAGAAGGGATGAGCTGATGAGCTGAGTGGCAGTGTTACAGGAATAATAGAACCAAATATCTCTTTTTAAAAGTTGGAGAATAGAGATATGCATCCAACCACAACTACTTCAGGTCGTCGACACTTTATACGTGAATTTACTCTTTTATCCTTCTGTAATTATGATTAATGATATTCATTAAGTTTCTTAATTAATGTAATTATTATTTTTCGACTAATTTAAGATTACGGTTTTTGTCGTTTTTTACGGTTTTTGAGACATGTATCTCAATGTAACCCGAGAATCTTTTTAGGAAATTTCTATATAAACTCCTCTCCTCCTCACAATTCACTTTCACTTCTTTCTTTCTCTCTAAAATATTTCCTAAAAAAATCGCTTTTCAAGTATAAAACCGCTTCCAATCCCACTCCAAATCTGTAGTCAAGTAAGTATATCTATCAATTTTTTAGTACTTTTACTTTATAATTGATTTTTTTAGGTCGATTAGTTTGATTATAATTATTATTAGGTTTATAGTTTAGGTTCCTCGTAGCTATTCTTTGCTTGAATAATCAATGTAGTACCCGATTTTAGTAGTTACGGTTTGCCGTATTCGTTATTGTATTCGTTTTTGGTTTCGATTTGCGTGATTTTGGGTGCGATTTTAACGAAGAGGGGCGCGGAAGTTGTCTTGGGCGTCGGTTTTGGGCGCCGGTGGGGTCTCTTGGGCACCCAAAAATGGCGCCTAGGGGGTTTCACGAGCGCCAAAAACTGGCGGCTGGGGGGGCTCTTGGGCGCCAGTTTTTGGCGCCTGAGGGGTCTCTTGGGCGCCATTTTTGGACGCCTGGGGGGTCTCTTGGGCGCCTTTTTTTGGCGCCTAGGCCTGTTTTTCATAATTTCTTTATTTCTTTGTCGTTATACGTTACGTTATCCGTCTCATTTGTTTTCGTTATTCGATAAATGTTTCTATCGTGACTCGGATGTTGTTATTTTGAATGTTTTAAATTATTATGATACGAAAATGTTAACAAAATCTTTTATATATATATATAAACATTTTCTTGTATATATTTGGTGATGTATGTTTTGGTGATCTTGAAATTATTAAAATTTTGTTACGACCTATGTGATGTATTTAGCCATGTTTTAATATGAAAATATATTTGCTGATCTAATTTGGTGAAGTCATGTATTAGTAGAAAGTGGCCATTGAAAGCATGAGATTAGGTAAAAAATTAAATTTAGGTGAAAAACTAGGAATCGTTATCTTTAGCTAAAATCGGCTACCCACGTCGAGGAAGATAATTTTTGAGATAACAAAGGTTACTAATTTTAAGGTTACTAGTTTACTAAAAAAACTAGCCTTCCCCTTTCTTTGAAGGCTAATTTTAGCTGAAAACTAGTAATCGACTACCCGCATCGAGATAACAAATTTTAGATAACATGAATTAAAAGAAATTAGCTAAAAAACATTAATTGAAAAAGCATTAATCGGAAAAAGTTACGGTTCGCCGGAAAGCAATGATTAAAATATCCGTTATATTTTATTTTAAATTTTGAAAAAATTGGATAATTCAATTTCAACTCCGCTATTTGCTGTTTAAAGGTAGTTTCATTTTAAAAATAGTACGAAAACTTTAAATTTTATTATTATTAATAGTAATGACGAACATATTTTCCGTTTATCACCGTGTGAAAATTTTAATATTTTTGAAACTAGTAGTTCATATCTTTAGCTAAAATTTGGTTCAATTTAGGTAACAAAATAGAGTAACCGAATGAAATTAACCAAAAAAAACATTAACCGAAAAACATGAATTTGAAAAATAGTTAGCTAAAAAGCGAACACTAAAATATCCGTTATCATTAATATCAATTTTCGAAAAATTTTAATATATGAATTTCAATTCCAATATCGGGTGTTCGAACAGTTTTTTATTTACAAAATAGTACGACAACGTTAAATTTTATTACTATTATTAACAAGTAACATAGTTTCATTTTATAACCGTGTCAAATTTTTAAAATTAGATGGCTGATAAGGGGAAGAGTAGCCGGGTTTATGGTAGGGTTGTCACGGCTTCCACTCGCGCTAGAGGTAGGGCGCGGCAGCCACCTACCGGGACACCAGAGCCATCTGCTACCACGGAGCCTCTACAGACAGCTGCTGCGTAGGGGGAGGGTGGGTGTTCGTCTCAAGGGGGGACACGGTCTTCTGTTTCTCATTTTCGTATCACGAGTGGTACACGTGTTGGTACTTTCGAGGGTACCGAGAGCGGTGGTGTCCCCGATGCGTTTAGGTCGTTCCAGTCTGCTGACCTAGACATGGAGTTCGATGAGTCAGAGAGGCGGTATGCTATCCCGGAGGACTTCTCAGAGCATGCGGAGGAGGTAGAGTAGGAGACGGACACCGTGACACGGCGGAGGGGTAAGGTCGTTGTCTACAAGAAAGGGCCTGGTGGTACGTTCCAGGGGAGTGTAGGTGTTTCGAGCTCGAGTTCCACCCGACGTCCGCGGAGCGACAGTTCGTGGCGTCTGCAGAGACCTAGCCCCGGAGGTCCTATCGATCCGTCGGTGATCCCGAGCTTTGGGGGTCATGTTGCGCGTTTGCTGTGGTCAGAGCCAGGGACGGCAGAGACCGCACCGACGCTGTTGAAGACATACAACCGTCCTAGGATTCGGAGGGAGTTGGATTCGTTTGACGTCCGACATGAGGTAGTGGATGTTGTCCGACAGTCTGGCCTGATGCATCTACGGGCGTGCATTCTACCCCATTTTGACATACCGCTCATTACGACATTCGTCGAGAGGTGGCAGTCGGATACGAACACATTCCACATGCCTTTCGGGGAGATGACTATTATGCTGCACGATGTCGCTAAGATCTTAGGGCTCCCTATCGAGGGTGAGCCGTGCGTGGTTCGTAACATTGCTGGGGGTCTAGCTGACAGGATGGCCGCTGTGAGAAACTTCTTCGGGATGAATGATGAGCAGTTGAGGGCACCCGTCGATGGAGGGGGTACACCCGTTTACAGGGGCAGGGGGTATTAGCGAGGGCCGTGCAGGAGACGATGCGCACTAGGACCCGGGAGCAGACTGTGCAAGGTTACTTGATCACGTTGCTGGGGGAGTTTCTCTTTGTGGATAAGTCGAGTGACCGTATTCGTCCGTCTGTCTTCCCACTGACGAACAGCTTGGACTCGGTTCCCCATTTCGCATAGGGTGCTGGTACTTTAGCGTACTTGTACAGGCATTTGGGGATGGCTACGAGGGAGGGGTGCGCAGGGATTGTCGGGTGTTTGTCGTTGTTACAGGTCTGGATCTATGAGTACTTCCCCGATTTTAGGCCAGGAGCACTAATCCCGATTCTGTCAACTTCTCCACGTGCGACTGCTTGGGTCGGCATCGGGAAACCATCGGCGCATGAGAGCAAGTTGTTGGCGTACCGACGTTCATTAGATGAACTGACAGTTGATCGGGTCACCTAGGAGCCTTTCGTGAAGAATGCTCACACGTCGCACCGTACTACTACCTTTGCGGGGATACTGCGCTTTATGGACATTGTCGAGCCTTATCAGGCAGACCGGGTCATCAAACAGTTAGGCTACATCAAGACAGTACCCGAGTTGATGCCTACGCCGGTTAGAGAGCACCGACCGAGGCAGAGGGGTGAGGTGTACCTTGTTGAGTTCGGTTCGGGACACAAAGACCACCCTTGGAGAAGTTTTGGGATTAGTCGCGCCGACCCGAGGAGGCTCTCACATCCCATGGACTATCCGGGGGAAGTGGCTCAGGATTACCACGCGTGGTACACGAGAGTCTCTCATCCACGGATCATACCACCATCCGCCGTCGAGGTGCAAGAGCAGGCGAGACTCGCTAGGGGATCACAGCAGGTAGTACGTTTTTACTTGGGTTTGTCAAAATATGTATTTACGGACGTTTTATTTACGTATATTAACCTCGTCCACTTTATTTCAAGTTGCAGTTTCGTTGATGGAACGCTTTTCCGCAGCTCAACACTTTCAGGACGACTCAGAAGCCCGGCTTGCGTACCTTGACCAGCTGATGGAGTCGTTCCGTCCCGTTCTCCCTTACCCGGGTGAGCGCCCACCCTGACCCCACGGGAAACGAGGCCGTCGTTGATTGATAAGCTTTTATTTGTACTTTGTTTCTCTTTGGATTACTTAGTATTTCATGTTTTTTTGTGTACTCGTTTCTTTGTTGTTCTTGGATGATTTGGACATTTGTTTGTCTTTTATTAGTAAACTTGGACTTTCGTTATGAGATTTGTATTCGCCCCAACAACAGGATCAACGCGCATGCTTACTAAAATCGGGAACATAAATACTGATCTAAAACTTGTACACAAATACACGACAACACTGATCTACAATTTGTACAAAAATATACAAAATTACTATTCTCCAATTTTACATAAATACACAACAGTGCACACAAATAAGATCTAGTACTCTGGGGGTTCGTCTGGGAAAGTAAAAGGGTTGTTTACACCACTTGGCTCATTGAGATCAATCTGAGTCGTCGGGAAGTACTCATTCCACTCCGTGACCCACCTGTCACGACGTTCCTGGAAAATGAAAGGATAATGTACCGTAGTACCGTCCTGAGCGGTCCTCCAAAGGAAATGCGTAGGAGGCATCGGACAATCGTCCTCCATTCTCAACCTAATCCAGTGACCTGGCCTCCCCCGTATTCAACGTGCATTATCCACATTACGCCAAACGGTACATGGTTACCTGGCATGGCCCGCAATGGGTAGTAGTTAACGCACTCGAGGGATTGGGATACTCGACATATAACCCAGTTGTTTATTGTGGCAAAACCGTATAAATCGCAGTCGTGGAGATAATGCTCGAAGCCTACCGGATGGGGGGTCGTCGTACCTATACGATCCATGGCGCCTTCGAGACCTCCATCAGTGTAGGACAAGTACACACGATCGTACATGGGGGACTGGATATGCTCCCACAACGCCATTCTCTGGCGAGTAAAAATGGACTGGTCACCGTAAACCGCATGAGCCATGACACGGAATCCGCAGTGACCGTCCCCAATAACATCTATCTAGTTGACGAGGTATGGAAGCATGAAACCAAAAAGATCAATACTGTACCGGAAGGGCCCCCCATGTAGTTCAGCTCCAAAGGTGCGTTCGGTACCCCTTGCCATGTGCCTGTAGTGGACTGGCTTGCGGTAGACGTGGGCGGTTCAGTGCCCTGGGTCGACTTACTGCTCCATGGCGCTGATGTGCGCGTAGTCTTGGCCGTCTTACTCGGGGTGGCTCCCGTGTCGGTTGTGTCGTACATCTTCCTCGCATGTTCCGCTCCGATAAGCATCCTCCCTGTCCCCGATGATTTTCTGGGGTTCGGGTTCGGAGAAGGATCAACTAAACCTGATTCCTCGGGATGTAATGCCGAATTAATCACGTTAATGTAATGTCGCCACATACTCGGGTCGCTATTACTTATCTCCCCAACCAACCCGTCGAGCTGGAATCTGTCACTGACGGGCATAGCCTCCTCCCCGGCGAACTCGAGCGTCCTCCAAAACACATGCACGTCGCTAAACTGCACTACGGAGTCCTGTGCAATCCGCAGAGCAAGTTCACATGCGCACGGCAAACCCATGGACGTCCTCAGTACACACCGGCAGTCGGCATAAACCCGATCAACCAACTCGTGCATCCTCTGCAGTTCTCCAGTCAGCAAATTCAATGCCTTACGACTTACCCGAAGTCTCAAGTTCATGAAAATCGGTGGCAGATTAGTAGATCGTTTCTTGTGGAGGTCTCCAACTTCTTCCAGAGTTTCGACTGCTGACGACCAATTAACTTGTCTATCCTATCAAACAACCGATCTAAGGAAGCTGTCGACGTGCCAAGAGTCTTTTTTAAGGCCGCATGTGCAGATTCGATGATGGATGTGGTGGTGTTGCCGAAGTGGAGGACTCGATCTGTGTACGCGTGATTCCATTGCCTGTAATCACACCAAACGGTACCAATGTAATGCGCAATTCCCGACCGCTTCCACTTCAGCCTCATATCTGTCCATTTTCTGTCGAGGTCTTGGAGACTTGTAGAATACAGGAAAGGATACCACACTGCATGCATCAAAATCGTCGCTCGGTCTTTCTGACCCCGGTAAAATTTCAAGACACGTGATTCCACACAGTTAGATATGTGCCATGTGCAAAGCAGATTTAGGGTCTGCGGATCCGGAAAGATGTCTGACAATGCCGCTGTCAAGGCTTGAGCCTTATCCGTGACATTCACATTCGGGACCCGGTCCCCAAGGAGCAACTTCAACTTTTCAAGCACCCAAATATAGGACAACGTGTCCTCAAATCGAAGTAGAGAGTAGGCTATCAGAAATGGTTTCCCAACTGGTGTTACCCCGACCATCTCGACTAACTTCATATCGTACATGTTCGTCTTGTAGGTCGCATCGATGGTGACAGCGTAATTCCACGTACGAAATAGTTTCACGGACTCGGGGTGAGCCATAAATACACGTTCCACGACGCTGGTAATCTCGTTCTCGAATAAGAAGTGGACGTACCGACCCAGACGCGCTAATACCATCCTCTGCTCGATGGCATTACAACATTCCCTTGCTTGCGCCCTCAACTTCGCCCCGATATTATATATCGTCTCGATGGGTTTCTCCGGATTTCTCTGATGAAGGGCCTCGTGGATTTGGGTCGGTGTAAAATGCGACAGAAGACCATTCACGACGAACTCCTTCTCACCCTCATCAAGGGCGGCTAGACGTCTGTGCCCATCATCGTAAACCCGTAACGGGTGGTTATGCGTGCCTAGGGATGGCAACGGACCGGATCCGCATGGATCCAGATCCAGATCCGCACTCCTAGTAGCGGATCCGGATCCGGTCCGGATCCGACGGATCCCAAAAATGTAGATCCAGATCCGGATCCGCCGGATCTGGACCGGATCCGGATCGGATCCGCGGATCCAATTTCTTACTTAAATTATACAAAATTTTTAATTAATATGTATTTGCGACCGTATTAATTTTCATAATTTTATAAATAAAATTGAATATAAAGATTCATAATCAAAGATTAATAAACTAAAAGAAAAGGGTCTTAGAAATAACAAAAAAAAAACACAAATTAAAGTTCTAAGTTTTTTATTATTGTTAATTTTTTAATAAAACGGATTTGCGGATTCGGATCCGGATTTATTTATTAAGATCCAGATCCGGATCCGTTTAAAGATAGCGGATCCGGATCCATATCCAACAGATCTCAAAATTTAGGATCCATATCCGATCCGTGCGGACCGGATCTTGCGGATCCGGATCGGATCCCGGATCCGTTGCCATCCCTATGCGTGCCGCATGGACCGATGGCTAGAATCCATCTTTCCCTGTCTAAGCTCTCGCACGCTTTCACCCAAAACTTACAACCGATCTTTTGAGAACGGTTGACACCTCGTCTCGGATTTCCGTTTTGGTCGCATTTGAAGTAATTTTGACCAAGACGATTCGGGTTAACATTACTCTGCGTAGTTGAACGTCAGGTTAGAAATAGCGAACGGTGGCCCGAAAATAAAGCAACAACGATAGTCGATACCGTCGCCACCAAAGTCTTCCTGCTACACCGACAAAATATTACGGATTAGTTACAAAACACACGATCAACATGCCTAATGTATAATAACGTATAATTTAAACTTAAAAACTTATAACGTCAAAGGAAACTTATTAAAAACTATAACGTCAACGGAATAACGTATAATTTAAGTTTGCTTAATTTAAACTTAAAAACTTACGAATAATGTATAACGTCAAAGGAAAATAAAAACACACGATCAACATGCCTAATGTATAATAACGTATAATTTAAACTTAAACTTAAAAACTTATATCGTCAAAGGAAACTTATTAAAAACTATAACGTCAAAGGAATAACGTATAATTTAAGTTTGCTTAATTTAAACATAAAAACTTACGAATAAAGTATAACGTCAAAGGAAAAAAAACACGAAAAACAGGCATAGGCGCCCAAAAATGGAGCCTACGAGACCCCAGGCGTCCAAAAATGGCGCCCAAGAGACCCTCCACGCGCTAGTTTTGGGCGCCTAAGGGACCCCACAAGCTATTTTTGGGCGCCCAAGACTATTTTATGCAGTCCCACTCCCTTTCAGATAACGAAAATCGATCCCAAAATCGATTTCAACAAGAAAATGGAGCACACAAACGACAAACTAAACAAGAAAAAACGATTTCTTAAGCTACACTAACACACATACACATATTAAAGCACAAAATATAATCAAAAAGAGAGGATAATTAAGTATAGGGAGTTAATATAATGAAGAGTAAACTAACCGCTTGTCGATCCATTTTGGGGAAAGTCGGGTTTCTAAAAAAGTCGGGTTTCTCTCCAGAAAAGACGGGTTTTTTTAAGTGAGAGAAAATAACATTTAATATGGTGAGGGGAGTCTGAGTGGAGTTTGAGTGGAGATGTAATAATAAAATTTAATAGTAAATAACATGACGTAATAGCGGAACGGTTTGAAAAATTGAAAACCGCTTCATCAACAAATTTCATCAACGTAATTTCATTTCTAAAATTATATTAACTTAGTTAACTAGTGTAATTAAGGGAAGGGTATGATCATCTTTTTACATTAAAAAACATCGACGACCTGCTGAAATGTTGACGACCTAAAACAGCACTTCATCCAACAAGCTTCAGAAATAAATGTACGCAGGAAGAACAAAATCTAACCATATAAAAATGGGCCAGAAAAGACCATCTGAATGATATGATAAAAGAGTGAGGACCTAGACATTCATTCACAAACAGCTAAAAACTACAAGCATGAGACCAGGTGTGGAAGATACAAATAACTAAGTTATGACATAACAGGAAAAGCATCAGGATTTCAAGTGTTCAACAGCCTGCTTCACAGCATATAAAGTCATCTTCTTCACCTCTAATTTATCCTCCTTTGCCTTGTGATTTGAAGGAAGTGAACGGAACTCCTCAGTCAATCGCACACATTCCTCAACGTTCTCAGGCGAGACAAAATCCATAGCTACCTTAATGCACGATTTGAGGTTCCGAACTTGATGCGGACAACCTGCGGGAATGAAGACGGCTTCTCCGAGCTTTTGATAGAATGTCCATGCCTCCACACCATACTCCAACTTGAGCTTCTTCTTATGCTCTTCGGTTAAGTAAAAATACTGATCATGGATCCCGTGCACCACACGTGGCACAAGGCACCCAAACGTGTGCCTAAATTCCCGGAAGTGACTCTTCAGATACTCTTCTAGCTTTGGTACATCTTCTCGCCGGAAAATATCCCACAAGGCCCCACCCTCCACAGTTTCTGAGACTTCTACCCCTTGAACCAAATCTCCATCGGTTAATAGTGGATCAGGCGTATTTGTGTCACTCTCTACTTCACCACAAGAATTCAACATGTTTTTACTCATTTTGCTTACAGACGCCCCCAATCTTTTGTGTATGATCTCCGTCTTCCTTTTTCTACCACGCCTTTTCAGACCAGTTTCCTTCATCTCTTCAAAAGTATCTCCCTCTTCTTTAGGGGAGTCAATAACACATTTCTGATCTACAAGGTCCACTTCATTATCGACTACATCTTGGACTTCAGTTGGACTTCTACCATATACCTCTTTCTCATCCTGAGCTTTATGCTTTTGCTTCAGTGTCTCTATCGTTTGGAGTGTTTTAACATTCATCTTTATTTCTGTTGTATGAGTCAGAATATTCACAGCATCTGACATATCACAGTGTAACTTAGTCACAGAATCTCCCCGCCCAAGCTCTTGTGCAATCCCGTAAGCAATATAAGTCTTTGGTCCTAAATCTGGTTTCAAAGATTTTTCTGGTAACTTGGAAACAAGATTAAGGATGCCACTACGCGGGTGTGTGTACTCCTTAAAAGGCAGTGCTTGGATGAACTCAGCAGCATGTCTAGGTAAATGCTTATCAAATTCAGTAGAAGGCGGCCAGTCCTTCAATTTCAACATCAATGGCCACATGTGGGGATCAACACGACCATCCATATACCCGGTAAAAAATTTGTGAATATTGATATCATCCTCGCACCAAGTTAGGCAGTCAATAGTCGTGACGTCCAAGTGCCTAGAGTGCTCTGGATGTTCCAATTGACGACAAGCACGCCACATGACCATAGGCTCCCAGCTTAAGCCACTAGTAGTTTCAAGCACATCTCTGACAATGATCGGTTCTGCCTTGGCCCAATGCCTTTGAAAATGTTTCAAATCATCAGAGTAAATGTCAGGGGCAGAAGGGCAGTAGAGATAATTACCATCAGAATTTTCTCGGGAGGCTGCTTTCCTTGAGTTACAATCCACAGAATCCCCATTGCCCATAGAAGCGACGCAAGAACAGTCTTCAGTGCATTCTAGAGGGTTATAGACAGCATTGAAGGTTAGCAAAACTTTCTCGGCATCTTTCACCATCTCTGAAACATCAACTGGGAACATATACCTCAGTTGTAGCATCCCACCACCGCATCCACCAAGGTTCGCCGGAGGGCACGGTATACTACCATCTCCTCTTGAATTCCATTGTAATGGTGCCATCTTAGGAGCATTCAAAGAAGAAGATTCCTCTAGAGGGCAAGATTTTGGACTATTATCATCTGATTTCAGTTTAGTAATCGCCGGCTCACAAGCCGTCTCATCTTCTAAGGGTTCAGAAGACCCAATTTCAGAACTTTTTGAGCCAGACCCATTTCCAACATTGCCAGGAACTATTACATCCAGCACGTCCCCGTGCAGGTATGGCAAACCCTTGTTTACAAATTCTACAACTACCTCATCAGTAGCCCCTCGAAGATTACCTTCCCGGAATTCCCGACAGCAAACAATGCATAAATCATAATAGCAAAGTTCACAACTTCTATGCATATCAATAATGGAAGTTTTACAATTATTGCAAAACATACGTTCATCACGCGGGCATTCAACTTGTTCTACTTTTACCTCAGCAAGCGGAACGCCTTGAATGCGAGCCTCCACTTCTTTTTCCATTTCCCGCTCCTTATAAAGCTGTTTCAAATAAGGAAAAACGGTTTTTAATAAATACTGAGAGTGCCTCAGTTTATCATCCTTACTTATCGACACCTCTTGTTTGTCCAACATAGCTTTAACTACCCCTTCCAACCGCAAACACGCCTTGCAATTACAATTCCCACGACAAACGGGACAAGATTCAGCAAAATAATCCTCCGACTTATCAGGATACCATCTACTAATGCAAGGAATACAGAATCTCTTCCTTTTGCAAGTATTGCAAGGAACAACTCTCCCCTTATCATTCCTCTTACATTGGTGACAATTATTCCTACCAACTTCAAGCCCATTCCCATCCACCCTTGGCTTTCTCCCTTTCCTTTCCCTAGTCACCCTACTACTCTCATCAGCAATTCCAACATCACCTAATTCATTCACCTCTACCTCTACCTCATCTTCAATTTTCTTACTTCCATGAACCCCCACATCTTCCATCGAACCTACACAAGCCGCTTTCGGCTTTCGCCCTCGTTTCTTCCCTATCTTATTCTCTCTAGCATTTCCAAGAACACCAGTCCCATCAAGTATCACATCTTTCATAAGATCTACAACCGAGTTAGGCGTTTGCCCTCGTTTCTCTTCATCATTGCCACAAACACTTTCTGGGCACTCCTCTTTTGGCCGCAAATTCACAACCTCATCCTCAATTTTCACTTTCTCACCAACTTCCACATCCTTCGTAAGATCCCTAACCGACTTCGGCTTTCGCCCTCGTTTTTTCCCACTATTACTTACTTGGGCATTTCCACAAACATCTTCTGCGCACGGCGTTGTCCCACCAACCCTTAGCTCGAGTGGCGTACTTCCCACCAACCCATCTTCAATCTCCTGCTTTACAGAACCACCCACATCTCTAATCTCGACTTCATGCAATTGATTCACAGAAACTTTATGTTTTCGGCCACGTTTCTTCAAGGGCAAAACCTCTTCTTGACTTGGATTTTTCGACGAATTAACAGCGATTTCCAATGCTTTGGTCGATTGTTTTCGAACCCTTTTTCTCGAAGTCAACGCCGGAGTGTTGTCTTCCGGCATGGTCAGACCTGGGAGACAAGTTTTAGATTTTATTTTGGAAAATTGTAGAGCGAGAGACCTAGAAATTCTGTAGAGTTAAAAGCGGTAGCCCGTTTTGATGCTCTCTGTTTTAGCACAAAATCGTGTTTGGCACAAGTTATTCGTCGTAATATCGTAGGAGGTTCCATTACTCCTTACTTAGATAGGAAAACAAATAAAAATAAAAACAAAAACAATCTTATTCTCTAGAAATAATATTTTATCATCATTTATTATTGATTTAAATGTGTAATATTTAAGTCGTTATAATGAAATGACACTGGAAAACTAACCGCTATTTTAAAGAGCATCACGCTTAAGAAGTCAAGGGTACAAAACTTGAGGGAGTCTCTTTCCATTCTTTGGGTATATTTTGGTTTTGCCTTAACAAAACAAATTGAATCCGTTTTGCTTTTCGTTTATTTATATCTGTATATCCCTCTCCATCCTCACTTGTTATGCCTTATTTTGTGTTTGTGTTATCCTTATTCCATTCAACTCCAATTACTAATTTCTTTATGCACATTTGCTGTGACGTATTTTAAATCATTGATATCTTTTATTGCGTATTAGTAAAAATTACTCTGTATAATTTTTTGATATTCTTACCCTACTCGTCAAGACGAATTAAACAAGATTCCACATGATATTATTTTGTCTTATAGATTCAGGGCCGGCCCATTGGGTGCTCAATTAGGTTCTTGGAATCGGGGCCCAAACAGGTTAAGGGCCTCAATATATATATTGTTAATACAAAATTAACATGGAGTGGTATATTGCTGTAGTGGTTAAGATGGTTAAATTTGTTACAGATGTTGTGTGTTCGAGTCCCATATAGCTAAATTTTTGATAAAAAAAACATTTAGTTCTATTGTCCTAGGGCCTCAATAAATTCAAATGGGTAAATTGGAGTTGAAGGGAGAAAGTATAAAGTTGCAACATTTAAAGCCTTCATATTGAGCCATGCAGGATCGTAACTTGGAATCTGAGGTGGATCGTATGTGGCAGCCGACTTTTCCAATGCAAATGTGTGAAAATTCAACCAAAAAGCGTCAGTTTTTGATCATAGAAAGAAGTAACTGGCAAAAATATCACAATTGTAGCCCATGATCTAGCAACCGCCCGTGACTCTCCACAAGAGGCAGTTTGCTAAGAGAGTTCTTAGGAACCGCCAACTCATTTCCTATAGAAACTCCAACATAGTTATCTCATCCCATTATCTCATTTCTCATCCCACTGCATCACTTTCCAAATTTTTTTTATTTGCTTGAGCCATTGTTGTGGACATGACATAGGCCCACCCCGACACGGCCATGCGCGGGTTTGGGGAAGCGAATAAATCTCATATGAGATGGATCTCGAATTGAAATTTAAATCGAAGTTGGAGTCGTCACCGAACTTTGTGGGAGTTCGGGCACATTCGAACCCACTCTATGTCGTAGTGGGCCGTGCATAAAGTACGGTCCATTCCGATTTCAGAGTTTATCGGGTTCGTCCCTTTGCATTGCGATACCGATACCGACGTTATCGGTAATCGTGTATTGAATGACTCTCGTATGCCAATGGATTCGGACATCCAGAAACCATGGTTCTGAGTAAGGGGTGAGGGTACGTGTTGGGAAGTTCACAAAGAACACCCAACCCCGCCTGCACTTAGCGGCCTTTACTAAGATATCGTTCGTTGTTCGTGTACGCGTGTTAGTTTGACGATTAAATGATATGCAAACAATACTTTTTAGACTAAACATGTGAATTATGTTTAACTACGTCGTTTAATGCATTTTTGAACTAAGTTGAAGTTGTTTTAGCATGTGAGATTCGTTTTAGTACAATAAAACAAAAGAATGTGTGGACATGACGTAGGTCCACCCCGACGCGGCCACGCGCGGGTTTGGGTAGGCGAATGAATCTCGTGGTGAGATTGTTCTTGGGTTCGAAATTTAAGTCAAAATGGAGTCGCCACCGAATTTTGTGGTTATTCGGAACCATACGAGCCCACTCTATGTCGTCATGGGCTATACACAAAGTAAGCCCACTTCGATTTCAGAGTTCATTGGACTCGTCCCTTTGCATTGCAATATCGATACCGTTTAAACCGGCTTTCGTATATAGAATGACTCTCGTGCGCCAAGGGTTTCGGACATCCGGAAACCAAAGGTTCTGAGTAAGGGGTGAAGGTACGTGTTGGGAAGCCCACTAAGGACACCCAACCCCGTCCGCACATGGCGGCCTCTACTAAGACATCGTTCGTGTTCGTGTGCGCGCGCTAGTAAAACGATTAAATTATATGCAAACAGCGTTTTCGGGCTAAGCATGTGAATAGTATGTGAACTACGTCATTTAATGCATCTTAATTATGGTCGAAAGGATTTAGCATGCGAGGTTCATTTATAAAGCGATAAGCAAGTAAATAAATGAAACTCAAAAATAAAATAAAGTACAAGTTACACGGGCGGAAATACAACCCGGCCAATACAAAAATTATAAGCGATATAGAAATGGAATAATAAATAATAAAAAGGTTAGGAACGGACCCGTATACAAACTAGACCGTGAACCATGTGAATGGACGAACCCCGATTAAATACACATTGCGTTGTGTATTAAACGAAGGACGGAGACATAGGACCTAAGCGTGATGCTAACCCGATCTTATGCCTCGATGCCTTGTCCCGACTTATCACGTCGAAAAATCGATCAAAGTCGTTCTACGTGTCGTGATATATGTGAGTTTTAAAAAAGGGATTCACGTGATTGGCTTTACACGTGATGAATAAAGTCGATAAAAGGACGGGGCTTAAAATGTGTGTCAAAGCCCTCGGTTTTCTGGGTTACAGGACCCACTCGGTCGAGTCATGGTCTGACTCGGTCGAGTGTGTCCTCGAAAAGGGGTCTGCCCAGTTTTATGGACGCTACTCGATCGAGTAGCCTACGTACTCGGTCGAGTAACCCCTGTACGAGTGTCAACTCCTTTCGTTTTTTTGTACAAAATTGATGGTTGGCCAAATCAAATACAAATATCGCGCGATTTGTACTTAACTTGGCTTCCGGTGCTACAATCGCGTATGCATGCGATTATAATACCGTTATCGGAGATTTGTGAAAACGTTTACATTAGAAATTTTGAACTAGCAACGGAATGCGTCCCTCTACGTCACGACATCGAAACTAACCCTCTCGGGTTATGTGATGTCGGTTTTCGTGTCAACGGGTTCCGTACTAATTAAAAATGGGATCAAATGCGTTCAACTATTATTAGTCGCGATCACGTCACGCCCTTGAGTACATTGGGGCGGGGCTCCTCGAAAGGGCTCCACCTCCGTCGTTGCTCGTAAAGGGATTAGACGGACTTTAGGCGACAATTATAGTTAAACGTATTCAAAACCGAATTTTGATACTAGTTTATATATAAGTATACGCGGTATAATAAAGTTAGTAACGAGAATGTAAAAGTTAGTATACAAAAAAGTAAAATGTTAGAATTATGTCAGAAGTTAGAATTACAATACTAGTATAGATATAATATAAACAATAGGAAAACGTAAATAAGAAAACAAGGATCGAAATGGGGTTTAGGACACCCTCAACATACATGCTTAGTAGGGACCTCGGAAATGAACCTCGTAAATAGTGACGGGACGTCGGAGTATCGAGGATGTATGCAAGTTATGGTGTGTATGTGTATATGTGTGTGTTTGTCGGTTTCTCGAGGGACAAGGGACTCGGTGTTTGTGTGTAGTGCTTAGGCTTACTAAGGCTTGTAGTGTGGAGAGTATAGGTAGATTAGGGTAGAAGTTTAGGGTAATTTTGCATTAGTAAAAGCTTGAAATGCAAAGGGTTTGAGGGGGTATTTATAGACTTTACCCCACGACCTAGGGTCACTCGATCGAGTGGCCCTAATGCACTCGGTCGAGTGCCCTAGAAAATGGGCCTGATCCGGTTTTTGACGCTCCACTCGACCGAGTGGGTCAATCCACTTGATCGAGAGGGTCAAGCAAATCGAGACAAAATAGGAAAGAATTGATTTTGTTGTTTTGATTGATTTTTTGAATTTGGATTTGTGTGCCAGCTGAACCTGGCTGATTTATGAGACGGTTTCGTCTTTGACCGGGTTTTGACCCGGTCGCTAAAAGACAGGATTTATTTTTGGTGTCGGTTTTGGCCCAAATTAGTCTCATTTTGCTCGGAACGACCCACTGGGCCTGGATTTGAGGTCTGTTTTGTGAGATTATTACTCCGCTAAAAGTCCATGTCAGATATTATTGATTTCGGGCCCAAATCCGAGTATACCAAGTCACGTTTGCGTCCGATCATCATCGGGTGTTTGTCGGGAACTGCTATAGACACTAGCAGGCAAAATGCGGGTGTCTACAGAATGCCAAAATAGAAACAAACGGGTTAGTAACGGTATAACAGTTTGTAAAAAAAAAGATTAGAATGACATAAATAATATGATGCAAGGTTTTGAAAAGATTAGGACACGTGATAGACTTGACACGTGTTGACCAAAGTCGTTAAAAAAAGTTTTATCGAAGCTCGAAATATATTGAAGGCTCACGGATTTGTCATGATAGAGATCACTCGATCGAGTCATTGAGGGACTCGATCGAGTGCCTCTTAAAAAACCTTCCTGCTTCGATTTTGAGGTGCTACTCGATCGAGTCTAGAATGACACTCGATCGAGTGGCCCTCGGGAAAAGTGTTCTACCTCCGTTTTAGGGTGTCACTCGATCGAGTGGCTATAGCACTCGATCGAGTGCCCCCTGTTCGAGGGATGACTCGATTTGCAATTCTCGAAATTGCTTTTAATTTTTGAAAACCGATAATTTCGTTAGATCGTGTAAAAATAAGGCACTATTTATACCCGACTTAAAATTTTCAAAACTCGTAAGTATTTGATATTCGACTACGAAATCGATATCCAATACTTAGAGCGATTGTTAGAAAAAGAGACGTTTTGAGAAATTGTTTTGAATCGAAATAGACCCCTCCGCGTTGTAATGTCGTATTAGTCTTTTTAGGACTATGTGACGATTACTTCGGCATCAACGAGAAAAGTTTTTGAAAACGTTTTTGTTTGATTGATTCCTTTAGGTCCGATATTCGACTATAGAGTCGATATCGAATCCTTAGGGACGACTCGTTATTGCTAGTTATGATAGTAATAATAATGATATTAGAAATGAAAACGACTGACTAGACAAGGGACAAGAGAAGAAGAAAGAAGAAAAAAACGTGAGGAGGGAAGAGAAGAAAAGAGAGATGGGGATTTGAAACACCCTCAACTTACAGGCTAAATTCAGTCTCGATTAGGAACTTGTAGTAACGGCGCTTGCGTAGGAGTAACGAGAATATAGGAGGAGTCAAGGTGTTGTATGTTTGTATGGTTTTGCCTAAGAATTGCTAGAGATTCGGGTTGTAACTTAACGTCGGGAATGTTGAATATTTGGATGTGTGAGTTATGAATGTTGTCAATTGATGTGTGTAGATGATTGATGTTGTAGATGTATGAATTGTGTTGCGGGGGTGGGGTATTTATAGGATGAAACACCTCCACTCGGGATAGGAGATTCCCAGTATTTGGATGGGAAAGAGATTGCTTGCGAAGGAAGAAAGCAACGGTTGGAGTGAAGTGGGAATCCGTCTAAGGATAGGAGAGATTTGCTTGCATGGGAAGAAATACCCGGTTTTGGCTGCAAAGGAGGCCACTCGATCGAGTGGTTCATGGCACTCGATTGAGTGCCTGGTCTAACCTCGAGTCTGCCTGTTTTTTATGAGCCCACTCGACCGAGTGAGCCAATCCACTCGATCGAGTGGAGATGGACGAGTGTGTAGACACCCGCATTTTGACTGCCAGGTGTCTATGGTAGTTTCCAAAAACACCCGATGATGATCAGACGCAGACATGCTCTAACGCGCTCGGATATGGGCTCGGAATCAGTAATGTCCAGCATGGGCTTTTAGCGGGATACAAATCTCACAAAACCAACCTCAAATTCAGGCCCAGTGGGTCTTTCCGAGCAAAATAAGACTAATTTGGGCCAAAACCGACACCAAAAATAAAACCCATCTTTTGGCGACCGGGTCAAAACCCGGTGAAAGACGAATCCGTCACACAAAGTCAACCAGGTGCGTTTCTAGAACTTTGCGCCCAAATACAAAATTCGAAAATATTCAAAAATATCCAAAGTCAACCATTTCCTAAAATGGCTCATCCTAATTGATCCACTCGATCGAGTGGATTGACCCACTCGATCGAGTGAAGCCTCAAAATCCGGAACAGACCCGTTTTTAAAGACACTCGATCGAGTGCACTAGGGCCACTCGATCGAGTGACCCTAGGTCGAGGGGTTTTCCTATAAATACCCCATCAACCCATCACAAAAAGAACTTTGGATCAACCCTTTTGCTATCAACTTTGCACAAACTTTTCAGCCATAATTCAACCCTTAAGCACCATTACACTTATACACATTTCGAGAGCAAAACTCGTGAAATCCGTCTCAACAAAACACATACTCATACACACCATCAACTCTCCCTACGTATCTCGACGTTCCCGCGCCATTGCCGCCATTTGACGAACCGTATACCGAGAAGCAAGAGCATGTAGGTTGAGGGTGTGGCATTCAACACCGACATCTCCTTTCTCTTTTGTTTTCTTTTTATTTATGTTTATGTATACATATTATAATTAGTCGATAGTAACGACATGCTAACATCTAACATTTTTATTCATCGCATCTAACCACTAGCTCTTTAATTATCGTCTTTAACGTATTAATACCGTGTACATATATACGCATATAATAATACTAAATTTCGGATCCTAACACGTTTAACTATCACGATCATCCAAAGTCCGTTTAATCCCTTTATGAACAACGACGGAGGTGGCACCCTTTCGAGGAGCGCCGCCCCAATGTGTTCAAGGGCATGACGTGATCGTGATTGATCATAGTTGAACATGCTCGACTCCATTTTCAAGATTAGCGTGAAATCTGTTGATGCGAAAATCGACATCGCATAATCCGTTAGGATTAATATTGATGCCGTGACGCGGAGGGTTACAATTTCGTCGCTAATCAAATCTTTTAATCTCATAGTGACATTTTCTATAAAATTCCGATAACGGTATTATAATCATATAAGACATGATTATAGTACCGGAAAACCAAGTTAAATCTAGACCGTCAATATTTTTATTTAATTTGGCCAACTATCGATTTTTAAACATAAAAAACGAAGCGCGGTAGACCTCGTACATGGGGCACTCGACCGAGTGCCATGAGTCACTCGATCGAGTTGCACCCCAAAAACTGGGCAGTAGCTATTTCGAAGGTGCACTCGATCGAGTCCTGACCATGACTCGATCGAGTGAGTCCTGTAGCCCAGAAAACCGAGAGCTTTAATGCATCATTCGAGCCTCGTCCTTTTTCTACGACTTTAGTCGTCACGTGTAAAGTCGATCACGTGATCTCTTCTTCCAAAATCCGTGCATGTCACTTCACCTTAACGACTTTGATCGACGGTCTCGCACTATTAATCGTGTGTCGACGACTCTTTAGTCGTATCCGACATATGATTATTTTAGACTCCATTTTTCGATATGATAAGTCGGGACAAGGCATCGGGATTCGGGATCGGGCTAGCACCACGCCTAGGTTCTTTATCCCCGTCCTTTGGTTAATATACAAAATAATGTGTATTTAATCAAAGTTTGTCCGTTTACACGACTCACGGTCTAGTTTATATTTATTATATACGGGTCCGTTTCTAGTTAACGTTTACCATTTCCTATTCGATTATTCTGTTTTATTGCTCGTTGTATTGTGAATTCCGGGTTGTATTTCCGCCCATGTAACTTGTAATCGATTTATATTGCTTTGCTTTATTTATTTGCGTTTCACCGTTTATAAATGAACCTTCGCATGCTAAATCACTTCGACAATAATCAAGATGCATTAAATGACGTAGCAACCCATTAAATATTTATATCTCGTAAAATGTTGTTTGCATATCATTTTACCGGATTACTAGCACGCGTATTAAAAAGTCAAACGATGTCTTAGTAGAGGCCGCTAAGTGCGGGCGGGGTTGGGTGTCCTTTGTGGGCTTCCCAACATGTACCCTCACCCCTTATTCAGAACCTCGGTTTCCGGATGCCCGAAACCGTTGGCGCACGAGAGTCATTCTATACGCGATAACCGGTATTGACGGTATCGGTATCACAATGCAAAGGGACGAGCCCAATAAACTCTAAAATCGAAATGGGCCGTACTTTGTGTACGGTCCATAGCGATATAGAGTGGGCTCGAATAGGGCCGAACTCCCACAAAGTTCGGTGGCGACTCCATTTCGACTTAAATTTCAATTTGATCCATTCTCATATGGAGATGCATTCGCCTACCCAAACCCGCGCGTGGCCGCGTCGGGGTGGACCTACGTCATGTCCACATTTGGCGACTCCGCTGGGGATTAACTGATGAGTGACTAACCATCGGCATCCTCAGGGTGAGACTCGAATAGAAATCGTTTGGCTAGTACAATACGCGTTTTAGTTTTACGGTTCATGCATAACCCCATATTTTCCTGGGCCGGTACTGGTGCCGACGTCCCACTATACCACGATGTATTCCGCCGTGGATACGTTAAAGGTGTCCATAGTCGATTCGTATGGACTTTGCGGCATGTTCTAAGCTCAACTCGACTTAGGAAGTCCGTCCCGATTCTCGTCTAGACTATGAGCACTGGTATAGACCCCATTTAGACCGACCGAGACTTAGTGTAAAGCATACATGACGTCGTTATAATGCTTGCGTGACTATGTGCTACTTGGTTTCCGTGTCGTTTTCAAAAATCATCATTTCAAAAAATGCACCTTTTCAAAAAAATATTCAAATTTCAAAAAAATTCAAATTTCAAAAACCGAAAAGCTACCGAATTTAGGACTCTTGATTTTTACTCAAAATAGCCTATTTCTAGCCGGTATGCTGCCCATTTTTCAACTCAAAAATATTTTCGAACTTTCGAAATTGTGGTCCGATAAACTTTCTGATTTTCGAAAGATCGGCCCTTTCCCCGAGTTTTCTCTGATTTTCCAAAAATAACCCCTTTTCAAACCTTCATCTTCTTAGGACTTCATCTATTTAGCAGTGTCGGGTCATGTCATAAGTTGTCGAAGTCTTTAGCGTCGAAACTCTGTCGATTTTACATCACGAGCTTCTTCCCTATCCCAGTCCGCCTTATTAGACTAAGGCAAGGCCCACCTACGTAAGGCATACTCTTACAAAGGAGGGTCTGTCCACACACTTGAGTCTGAAGTCTGGGGAAACCTCACGTGGACCTTCTTTCGAGCAGAACTCGGCCCACATAGCCGAATCTTAAGGAAGGCCCACTATTCACGAGTCACCCGTCTAGGAGTCTTTGTCAAGTCGTTTTTTTAGTCCTTTCCCTGCTCGGGATGTACTTTTCTTTCTTTGGTTCCGAGGTCCGGGTTCGGTTTCTGATTGCGCGGTGTTCTTACAGACAGGCCACCGTCCACCAGACACAGCCGCAAAATGGAAGCAGCTCTGAACAATCTGAAGGCCTCCGTAGATGCCATGGCCGCCAAACAAACTGACATTGATGCCCAACTGACAGAAATGAGGGCTGGTCAAGTTGCTATTGTTGCTCGTATGGCTGCTGTGGAGCAAAGGGCTCCTAATGCCGAGGCTACTGGGCCTCTAGCTGAACTAGTTACCGCCGTACGCCGACTAGAAGAACAAGTCCATTTGACTGGGAGTAACAATATCCATCGGGAAAATAGCCGGGAGTATTCCCCGGTGAGTGACAAGCTGCCCGCGAACCTGAATCTCACGGGCTTACCCATGTTTGAGGGTACCGAAGACCCGTTACCATATGTACGGGCCTTCAAAGAATTCATGGCTATCAAAGGGGTAGACACCTCAATGTTCAAGAGTCTTTTTGCTGCATCCCTTGAGAAGCACCCACGGGCCTGGTACTATAGGCTAGACCCGAAGAAATACCCAACTTGGGATGATGTGGCTACGGAATTTGCTCGGAACTATGCTGATAACACTGAGATCCAGACCACAATGCGGTCTCTAGAGGTTATGGCCCAAGAACCTAAGGAAGGTTTTACCAAGTACCTTCAACGTTGGAGGGCCGAAAGTGTAAAACTGGTTGATAAGCCCAGTGAGAAGACTTTAGTGGAGACCTTTGTCAAGAACCTCCTCCCTTCCTACCGGGTCCACCTTCAGTATGCTGTCATACCCAATTTCACCACTCTTACTGAAATGGGCATGAGAATCAAAGATGATCTGAGACTAGAGAACCTTACTAAGGCCTCTAGCAAGGGATACCAAGGGGCTTCCTCATCCACTGCCAAGCCCCCGGCTGCAGCCCGCAGCATCTTTGATGCGGTTAATCTACTAGATGCTCCGTCCAAAAAGAATACCCCTCCTAGGGTGTTCACTGATATATAGGGACTACCTACACATATGCCTTACAAAGGCTATCTTCCAAGGGCCTGGTCCAATCGATAGACCCAACTCCCGAAGTCCCAGTTGAGAAACGTTCCAAAAGCTACAACGCCCAAGCCTATTGCCAATATCATCGGGGCAACGGGCATGATACCGAGAAATGTTGGAAGTTGAAGCATCTGATTCAAGATTTGATTGAGAGCGGGAAAATACCGCTACCCGGGGATAAGCTAAGCAACAAGGACAACCCCTTTAGCTCTCATGCTATCTTCACCGAGGAGGTGATCGACAGTTCTCACCTTATCTCTCCTTTCATCCCACAAATTAATGGGATCTGGTTCGATGATGAGGAAGACGTGTACCTCACCAAAGGGGAAGCTGTCCCTATCACTCCCGAAGAAATCCAGAAGGCTAAGTCCAAGGTCTTAGCCAGCAACCACCTCGCCAATGCCGGTCGTCCTTACCAAGCTACTAGCTCCAAGGACATCCCTGTCCCGGTAACCGTCACGGAACCTGCCAGGACGAAGGAGGCCATTGAAGAGCCTAACACTGACACGACTCTTGTCAAACAATTAAAGAGGGCTCGGGCTGACCTCACTATATGGCAACTTTTGGTTAGCTCGCAAGAACATCGAGAGGCACTTACTAAGGCTCTCGATCAAATCAAGGTCGACTCCCAGGTTACCCCTACTGAAATGGTAGCCACCATCATGCCTTACCTCAGGGGCGAGTCCAAGGCAGAAGGCCCATTAATCACCTTCTCGGAGTCCGATCTACCACCATTCGGGGCCTCCCATAATCTGGCCCTATACATCACGGTAATCTGCCGGGGTAAGTATCTCCCAATGACCCTAGTTGATGACGGGTCTGCTGTGAATGTCCTCCCTCTAAGAACTGCCAAAGCCCTCGGCATCACCGAGGCCGACTACATACCGACTGCTCAAACTATCCAGGCTTTCGATGGAAGTCCAAAGTCGGTTTCTAGGGCCGTTAAGCTGACAATTATAACGGGTCCGATTGAAAAGGAGCTAGAGTTCCAGGTGATCGATGTCACCTCCTCTTTCAACTTGCTCCTAGGAAGGCCTTGGATTCACGCTGAAAAGGCGGTATCCTCCACTCTTCACCGAAAGATCAAAATGCCCCTGCAAGAAAGTATTATTGTAATCCCCTAGAAATTCTAACGCAATACAGTGGCGGAAACACTGTAGAAGTGGGATTATAACACACTGTAGCTATGTCTTGATTAAATAAAAATGGTAAGTCAATACATAAGCCATAAAATAAAAATGGCTACAAAATAAATAAATAAATAAATAAAATCCATAAAAAGGGTTTTAACAATCCATAATACAGTGATCTGATTAAAACAAGCAGGATCCATAACTACTCGCTAGCCCACCCGAAGGAAAACACATATACCTGTCATGTTAAAAACATAACAGCCACAATCAGTGGGGAGCAACGTCAACGTTCTCCCAGCCATATAACAGGATTTTAAAACTGTAATTACTATTATAGAAAAATAGTAAAAATGGAAAACAGTAAAACACATTATAATAAAAATAAACTTTCAGTGAAAAACTTCACGTATCAAAACAATATAATAAAAATGAGTTTTCCGAAGAAAACATAAAACATTTGCCAACCTGCAACCAAATTATATCGATAATAATAAAAATATTCAAAATGACATTATGGATAGGAGTAGTGTAGACGGCTAGACTTTCACTAGGAGAATACTAAAAACTAGCTTCGAGAACTTAGTTCAAACAAATCAAACCTCGGTCTCTAACTAGGCTACTCAACCATAATAGAGCGGCGACTTATAAATGCGTGGCCCTAGTTTAAGATAATGCACACTCCTTCTGGGATTACCAGTCACCCAGTTCAACTTATGACGACGACTTACTGCGAGGCCTAAGCTTAAGGTCAAAATGTACAAAACTCCCGGGATACTTGTCACCCGGTTCAACAACCAATGTACCGATTCCTGATACACTAGCCTTATAGTTGATGGCAAAACCGTAAACCCTAGAATATATTACTCTAACCTCACACTTGTTCTTATTAGAAAATTACTCCAAAACAAAACCATTATCGATATTCAAAAGATATAATCAATATAAATAATATGAGGATAAAAGAAGTAAACATTTATATTCTAAAAGAGGAAACTTTCTATTTTAGGAAACTTCTATTTTTAGAAACTTTACTAAAAATAGTATTTATATCAAAATAGTGAAAATATTAGTGAAAATATTTATAAAACTAATACATTCGGCCTTAACGATATTAATTATTAAAGTAAGAACATTTGAGTTTATGAAGTTATTGAAATATCGTACAAGTGTATAAAATGATTAAAAATGTCTTAAATTTTTTAATAATAATAATCAGGGTGTTTTCAAAATTTACGAAGTTAAAATTCCCTAATTATTATTAGTTACGACAATACGATTACAAATAGGATTTTACGGCAAATGTCAAATTAAATCTTTTAACGTCTTTTATTTAATTAAACCATTGAATATATTTAGTATATGTTAAGGGATGATTTAAATCTTAATGTTTCAGATTTAAATATTTTCAAAATAGCTGGAAAAATAAATATTTTAGGTAAGACGAAGCATTTTAACGATAAATCATAATTTGTCCAAAAATCAATACTTATTAATTAAAGACTTTAATAAATAGTACAAAAATTACGTAAAATAGTTAAAATATATTTATGGACATTCTATCCAGAAAAGAAAATTTTCCAGAATCCTAAAACTCGGTTTTTAAAGCGTTTTCTCGTTAATCGTCTAATCTCGACAATAACGATTAATAAAAATGGTAATTACAAAACGATTTAAGTATTAATATCCAAAAATTATTATTAAAGTTAAAAATCATGATTTTCCAGAAAATACTAGTTTTCCAGATTTCTAAAACTTCCAGATTTAATAAATCCCGCTAAAACCGTCTTTTAAACCCGTTTTCAGAATTAACGATTCCATTAATAAAACTTATCGTTCCCAACATTTTATTAAAGCACTAAAAATCAAAAAATTAAATTTTATTATGAAATCATCAGAATCATACTTTTTTCCAGATTTAAACAAAAGACCAGAAATCGAGAATTTAAACGACAAACACGGTTTTAACGATAAATGATGATTTAAAGTGATTAATTCATTCATCCACTTAACAATTCCGAAAATTTATGAAAAAATTCAGAAATTTCTATTTCATCAGAAAGTTTCACCATGTCAAATATCAGATTAAAATAAAATGATTAGGTACTAGCACTAAAAATCGGCTTTTAATCGTTTTTGTCCGTAAACGAAAATAATTCAATAATCGATAACTAAAATATCAGAAAAATACTAAATTATTAAAAATCATCAAAAACATCGTTTTTAAAGAATATAATTATATATTACATGTTTAGGCCGAATATTACGATTTTACAAATTAATATGACGATTTAATCGTTAATCTCGTAAAAGCGATAAAAATATCGAAACATGCAAATTTTCAATTTTAAAATTTTTTCCAGATTATATGACATACATATATTGTCAAAAATGAAATATAAAAATTATACATGCAAATACACAATTAAAATCATGAAATACCGAGTAGCATCGACGTTACCTCTAACCCAAATTCGAGTCGATTATAAATTCGTCGGCTTCGGGATCATTCAAAAATCCTTCAACACAAGAAAAGCATGGTGGAAAATACCATGAGAAAACTAAGAAAATCAAGGAAAATAACGATCGAAAACAACATCGATTATTACCTTAACGAAGGGATCAGAATGACGATTATTTAGGAGATGAAAACGAGACGATCGAGACTCGATTTGAGACAACATTTGGCTAGAAAAGCTGCTGGAAAATCTCAGCCAAGAGAGAAAAAGGGAGGAAATGTTGTTTAATTTTTGTAAAATGAATGATAAGAAAGTGGATGGTTTTCTAAAGCATAAATGATAAGTAAATTTTGATGAAAACTATGTCATAATACATGCACAAATAAGCCAAAATGAGAGAGGAAGGGAGTGTGAAGAGTTTGTGTTTAAGGCCAAAAATAAATGGGTGAGAAGAGAAAAAAATATCTAAGGCTTAAACATCATAAAATGAAATGTATACAAAGTTGTAGTGTAAAAATGTGACATGGGTGTGTCACGGTCGAAAACATGGGGAAAATGTCCCAAATAATTTCTAAGTTGATAAAAAGATGAATCGTAAAATTGTTAAAGGTATTTCAAATCAGTTCGAGTAAACCGCGCGTTGGAAAATAATTATTTACGAAACTTCGTAATAAAATCATTAAAGGTCAAATATTCTTAAATAAAAATAATTCTTAGTTTGAAATATCATATAAACGTGTTTTGATATTTAGGAAAAATAAATAACTGAATTCCAAGCTTAAAACGTTAGTTTGTAGAAAAATAGAACTTCACGCGCAAAAATAAATAGTTTACAATGAAAATCAAATAAATTGGTTTACAAGAATTAAAATCTTTTAAAATAAAAAAAATATATTATTTGATTCAAAAAAAATAATAAGAATTCTGAAAGATGAAGGAAATAGAAGACGAAATTGACATAGAGTCATGACGGAGTCACAAAAGAATAATTAATGGCACTAGGAAAATAGTGGGTGTTACAATCCTCCCCACTAAAACAAAGTTTCGTCTTCGAGACTAAGAATAAGCAGAAAGGAAACAAGATTACCCCACTCGAAAAGGTGAGGATACAAATCTCGCATAAAAATTTTGTTGTAAAAGAAAATTTTACAACTTTTAAAGTGATATGAAACCAAATGCAAATATTTATTCCGAGATTTTTTTTTTGATTAGTGAAATCGTAAAGTAAAGTTATTTGGTAAAATAATGATGTCAAATAACATTTGTAAACAAACTCGAAGGAAATAGGATAACCAAAATATTTTGAAAACAAAAGTAAAATATTTTGATTAAGAAACTCGATATTATTCCTTTTTTTGATGAAACAAAATTTAGTTTGGAGAAATAAAATTTTGTAGTTAGTAAAAATCGCACCAGCCGTCAAACATTTTCAATAACAGATTCAAAAGTCCACCAACAATAAAATGAAAATCAATTTTCAAAACGTTAAATTTTCGAAAATGTTATCAAAGTAATTATGAAAGTTTTCAAAAATGTTATCAAACTTGAACATACAAAATAATTTCGACAATGTTAAAACGTTTTACATAACAATCCTATACAAATTGAAGTACTTGGAAATATAAAAGTCTTCATAAAATTTTGATCGCTTGAAAATCAAAAATTGAAAATAATTTCGAAATAATTTAAAATAAATTATTAAGGCATTTTGAAATAGATCTAAATATAAATATCAACCAAAGATAAAACAAAGTGAAGTATATAGTTCTTAAATTATAAATAAAAAAATGTTAAATTTCACGATAACCCAAAATGTTAAATTGCTCAAAGTTTTTACAAAATGGGGAGTTTTAAAATTTGAAATTATGCTTCAAAATGTTAAAATTTCATGAAAATAAAAAATTTTAAATTAGTCAAGCTTTTTACAAAACGGGCAAATTCACAATTAGAAATTATAACTCAAAATGTTAAAATTTTACGATAATCCATTTTTTTTAAAGTAGTCAAACTTTTTATAAAATAGGGTGTTCGAAAAATACTTAACGGGTAAATAGAACAAGGATAAATAAATTAAAAATAAGAGCTTTCAAAATCGACAAAGGTTGAAGGGATTGCCAGGAGTTATCGTAACAGAATTCAAAAGAAGCAGAAAGGAAGACAGAGTTGAGAATCAAAAAGAGCTCTCAAGGATTATGGAAGAAATTAATCATCTCGAGATTCCTAGCACGACTTCCACAAACACGGGTTCCTAATTCCCATCAAATAACGCTAAGTTCAATATCAGTACAGGGTGGTCCTACTCAATCTACAACCTCCAAAATTAAGTCTTACATACTTATACAATCTTTCAATTAGTATAGTAAGAATCCACAAATGATTTAGACTAATCCTTTAATTAAGATTCCAACGGTTATCAAAACATACCCTAACTCGTAATCACTAAGGTTCATAAATTTAAAGCTCATAAGGTCTGAACTCGAGGTATACTTCAAATTTCTCGAGTAAGGAAGACTAAATAAAACCCACCAATTAACAAAGTTCGGACACGAAATCCTCAAAAATGATCACCAACATATTTATAATACCACAAGTACAGAAGTTGGGGAAGTACAATAAATCCTCAAACACGCTCAAACCTATAGGTAATGGCGCAAACACTCACATCTTCAAACACATCATTCGATTAATGTTTCTGAGAAGTCCATCAAATTTCTAATCGTAATGGTGAAACCCCAAAATATTTAATAACTCAACGAAGCCACAATCTCGTTGGTCTAAGGTTCTGAACTATAAATCCATTAAGATGACTGACATCAAAGTGTTCCTTAAAACAACGCGATAAATCCAACCTCTAATGGCAATATGTTTCTCCTTTTCAAGGTTAACAACAATTTATCCAATTTAGATCACTCAACTCCAAAGTTCATAGGTTACAACCTTAACCAACGATTAACGATCTAATCCTTAAGAAACACGGGTAATCTATGTTAACCAAAATTTCTAACGGTATTAATGAAAACCTTCGATGGTACCACAACACTCGGGTTAACAATTTAAACAGTACTCTATGATCCCAAATATTCCCGATGCATCCATCAAATAACATTTAGGTAGGAATCCCAAAATTCTATTATTAGCTACACTTGGTTCGGTTCTAGGTTAAATTAGGTACTAGGTATCCATCAAATACGATATACTCTTACTACCCCAAAATATATTCAACTCTAAGTCCTCCAAATAATCAAGTAACCTATAACCCAAGGTTCAGTGTCTAAAGTACCAACCTAATTCCGTTAATTGACAATTTATCATTCAAATCGATCCTCAAAAACTTACTAAGATAGATAACAAGGTATAACTCACAACCCTCAAGCCATAGGTAACAAGGGTTTACTAAACCTCAAACATCTATATCCTTTCACGGGGTTCACTGAGACAGAAATCGGTCGAGCCAAAGAATCTCAAGAGAAAGATGGTAGAGTAGAAGAACATAACAAGGATTCACCAAGCGGTTGAAGAAGAGAATATAAAAGAGAAGAAGTAGAAGAAGTAGAGGGAGGAAGAAAAGAGTCGATGATACTATATTACTAATTTCTTGAACCAGAGGAGAATCTTCGGGCCTCCAGAGTTCACGCGGGATCCAAACGGCTTACTTCATCTTCTTGTAGAGGAACGAGCACGTAAGTCTTCGGTCGCTCCATCTCGATCTACTGCGACATCATGGAACAGGAATATACTCTTGATCATCTGGCCTGTAGCTTAAGTAAACTGAACTGGAACTAAAAATCACCATCGGCATCTTTCTTGGAGCACCAAGATGTCCACTCGAGTCAGCAGGCGTTGAGAGTTCTAAGCAGGTCTTGTCCCGATCTGGAGCAGCATCCTATCAATATCTTGTTCATTCGTCTTCTTCCCACAAAAGCAACAAATATTCAATGCTAATCATTGAGTTGAGAAACAGATAATCTTAACAGTTAAGTCCTTATTTGTTTCTACCCATCTCTAATAATATTTTTATTTACTGTTTAAATAATTTACTGGTATTTTCCCTAATTTCAGGTGTAAGCGTTAGGAGCAGTGATGCTCTGATACCAACTGTAATCCCCTAGAAATTCTAACGCAATACAGTGGCGGAAACACTGTAGAAGTTGGATTATAACACACTGTAGCTATGTCTTGATTAAATAAAAATGGTAAGTCAATACATAAGCCATAAAATAAAAATGGCTACAAAATAAATAAATAAATAAATAAAATCCATAAAAAGGGTTTTAACAATCCATAATACAGTGATCTGATTAAAACAAGCAGGATCCATAACTGCTCGCTAGCCCACCCGAAGGAAAACACATATACCTGTCATGTTAAAAACATAACAGCCACAATCAGTGGGGAGCAACGTCAACGTTCTCCCAGCCATATAACAGGATTTTAAAACTGTAATTACTATTATAGAAAAATAGTAAAAATGGAAAACAGTAAAACACATTATAATAAAAATAAACTTTCAGTGAAAAACTTCACGTATCAAAACAATATAATAAAAATGAGTTTTCCGAAGAAAACATAAAACATTTGCCAACCTGCAACCAAATTATATCGATAATAATAAAAATATTCAAAATGGCGTTATGGATAGGAGTAGTGTAGACGGCTAGACTTTCACTAGGAGAATACTAAAAACTAGCTTCGAGAACTTAGTTCAAACAAATCAAACCTCGGTCTCTAACTAGGCTACTCAACCATAATAGAGCGGCGACTTATAAATGCGTGACCCTAGTTTAAGATAATGCACACCCCTCCTGGGATTACCTGTCACCCAGTTCAACTTATGACGGCGACTTACTGCGAGGCCTAAGCTTAAGGTCAAAATGTACAAAACTCCCGGGATACCTGTCACCCGGTTCAACAACCAATGTACCGATTCCTGATACACTAGCCTTATAGTTGATGGCAAAACCGTAAACCCTAGAATATATTACTCTAACCTCACACTTGTCCTTATTCCATAACTCCAAAACAAAGCCATTATCGATATTCAAAAGATATAATCAATATAAATAATATGAGGATAAAAGAAGTAAACATTTATATTCTAAAAGAGGAAACTTTCTATTTTAGGAAACTTCTATTTTTAGAAACTTTACTAAAAATAGCATTATATCAAAATAGTGAAAATATTAGTTCATACTAATACCAATTTTTAGTAAACGATATAGATTTATAAAACTAATACTTTCGGCCTTAACGATATTAATTATTAAAGTAAGAACATTTGAGTTTATGAAGTTATTGAAATATCGTACAAGTGTATAAAATGATTAAAAATGTCTTAAAATTTTTAATAATACTAATCAGGGTGTTTTCAAAATTTACGAAGCTAAAATTTCCTAATTATTATTAGTTACGACAATACGATTACAAATAGGATTTTATGGCAAATGTCAAATTAAATCTTTTAACGTCTTTATTTAATTAAACCATTGAATATATTTAGAATATGTTAAGGGATGATTTAAATCTTAATTTTTCAGATTTAAATATTTTCAAAATAGCTGGAAAAATAAATCTTTTAGGTAAGACGAAGCATTTTAACGATAAATCGTAATTTGTCCAAAAATCAATACTTATTAATTAAAGACTTTAATAAATAGTACAAAAATTACGTAAAATAGTTAAACTATATTTATGGACATTCTGCCCAGAAAGGAAAATTTACCAGAATCCTAAAACTCGGTTTTTAAACCATTTTCTCGTTAATCGTCTAATCTCGACAATAACGATTAATAAAAATGGTAATTACAAAACGATTTAGGTATTAATATACAAAAATTATTATTAAACTTAAAAATCATGATTTTCCAGAAAATACTAGTTTTCCAGATTTCCAAAAATTCCAGATTTAATAAATCCCGCTAAAACCGTCTTTTAAACCCGTTTTCAGAATTAACGATTCCATTAATAAAACTTATCGTTCCCAAAATTTTATTAAAGCACTAAAAATCATAAAATTACATTTTATTATGAAATCATCAGAATCATACTTTTTTCCAGATTTAAACAAAAGACCAGAAATCGAGAATTTAAACGACAAACACGGTTTTAACGATAAACGATGATTTAAAGTGATTTATTAATTCATCCACTTAAAAATTCCGAAAATTTATGAAAAAATTCAGAAAATTCTATTTCAACAGAAAATTTCACCACGTCAAAAAGCAGATTAAAATAAAATGATTAGGTACTAGAACTAAAAATTGGCTTTTAATCGTTTTTGTCCGTAAACGAAAATAATTCAATAATCGATAACTAAAATATCAGAAAAATAATAAATTATTAAAAATCATCAAAAACATCATTTTTAAAGAATATAATTATATATTACATGTTTAGGCCGAATATTACGATTTTACAAATTAATATGACGATTTAATCGTTAATCTCGTAAAAGCGATAAAAATATCGAAACATGCAAATTTTCAATTTTAAAAAAATTTCCAGATTGACATACATATATTGTCAAAAATGAAATATAAAAATTATACATGCAAATACACAATTAAAATCAAGAAATACCGAGTAACATCGACGTTACCTCTAACCCAAATTCGAGTCGATTATAAATTCGTCGGCTTCGGGATCATTCAAAAATCCTTCAACACAAGAAAAGCATGGTGGAAAAATACCATGAGAAAACTAAGAAAATCAAGGAAAATAACGATCGAAAACAACATCGATTATTACCTTAACGAAGGGATCAGAATGACGATTATTTAGGAGATGAAAACGAGACGATCGAGACTCGATTTGAGACAACATTTGGCTAGAAAAGCTGCTGGAAAATCTCAGCCAAGAGAGAAAAAGGGAGGAAATGTTGTTTAATTTTTGTAAAATGAATGATAAGAAAGTGGATGGTTTTCTAAAGCATAAATGATAAGTAAATTTTGATGAAAACTATGTCATAATACATGCACAAATCAGCCCAAATGAGAGAGGAAGGAAGTGTGAAGAGTTTGTGTTTAAGGCCAAAAATAAATGGGTGAGAAGAGAAAAAAATATCTAAGGCTTAAACATCATAAAATGAAATGTATACAAAGTTGTAGTGTAAAAATGTGATATGGGTGTGTCACGGTCCAAAACATGGAGAAAATGTCCCAAATAATTTCTAAGTTGATAAAAAGATGAATCGTAAAATTGTTAAAGGTATTTCAAATCAGTTCGAGTAAACTGTGCGTTGGAAAATAATTATTTACGAAACTTCGTAATAAAATCATTAAAGGTCAAATATTCTTAAATAAAAATATTTCTTAGTTGGAAATATCATATAAACGTGTTTTGATATTTAGGAAAAATAAATAATTGAATTCCAAGCTTAAAACGTTAGTTCGTAGAAAAATAGAACTTCACGCGCAAAAATAAATAGTTTACAATGAAAATCAAATAAATAGGTTTACAAGAATTAAAATCTTTTAAAATAAAAATAAATATTATTTGACTAAAAAAATAATAATAAGAATTCAGAAAGATGAAGGAAATAGAAGACGAAACTGACATAGAGTCATGACGGAGTCACAAAAGAATAATTAATGGCACTAGGAAAATAGTGGGTGTTACAATTATTACTCTGGAGGCAACCCCTATGACCGTGGCTAGCTGCAACGCCACGGGCCGCACTAACCTTTGGGGGTTCGATTTTGTGGGGATGATTGAGGAAGAATACCTTTTCAGGCCCTATTTCACCACGAGCATCGACACAATGCTACAAAATTTGGGGTATCTACCGGGGGCTACTTCAAGGCCATATCTTCCAGATGGGAAGATTATCGAAGTCCTGAATGACGGGGAATCCCACTTTGGCCTAGGATACGCTTTAACCCCGGGAAATGTGGTCCGAGCAGGAATTGAGAAGGCCTGCAACATCATTAAGGGTACCTACTTGGGCCCTTATAGCCCAAGGTTGGCTGACTACTTCGTCACACCGGTGTTTGGTGCTGTTCAAGTTGGTTTATACCAACCAACTATCACATATCCCAAGACTAAATTAGCTCGGAAATGCAACTATATTCCGGATGACATATTCGCCCTCATCCAATCTGAATCCAAGGAGGGTTCTGACAATGCTGAGCCCGTGCTGGGGCTCCTGTTTGGGGAAGACAAGGCTGTCCCGACCCCTAAGGAAGACCTGGTGAACCTGATCCTTCGAAGCAACATGTTCGATCCTTCCAAGTTGATCTCAGAGGTCGGTGCTGACACCGGGAAGAGAGCATGGAGGAAGACCGTCAAGTGGACCGACGGTCAGGGCCGAGTCTACATGCTGACCACCGGTGAAGGAGACATGCCGGACACCGATTCCGAGTCTGAGTCAGAGTCAGAGTCTGTATTCGAGTCTAAGGGGTCTGGTGCTAGAGTCCAAACTGCAAACCCCCTCCCTGTAGTCACTACCACTGGAGCCTCGGGGTCTGTCCCGAAAGCACTCCCAATTCCGCCTCTGACCAATGATCAGATGGCCGCTCTCTTTGAGCTGTTTTCCAAATTTTCTATCAATAATAACGATAACCGTTCTGCTTATGACTTGCCTTATTTTCAAAATACTTCCAATTTCAAAAGTATTTTGTGCAATGACATTGAGAAACCCGACGAACAGGTATCCTTACCTCCACATCTGATCGAGCAGCTAGAACAGAGGGAATCCCGAGACCCGGTGATCGAAGAAACCGAATCTATCAATGTGGGAACAACCTTAGAGCCCCAGATGCTTAAGATAGGGTTATCTTTAGATCCCGAGGAGAGACAACAATTCATAAACCTCCTCCAAGAGTTCAAAGACGTCTTCGCATGGTCCTACAAGGACATGCCGGGGATAGACCGGGAAATAGCCGAACACCGTATACCTATCAAAGATGGGTGTAAGCCGGTAAAACAGAAGCTCCGCAGGATGAGACCCGAGTGGTCTCTCAAAGTCAAAGAAGAGGTCGACAAACAGTTCAAAGCAGGCTTCATACAAGTGTCTGAATATCCAGACTGGGTTGCAAACATCGTGCCAGTACCCAAGAAGGACGGCAAGGTGCGGGTATGTGCAGATTTTCGAGACCTTAATAAGGCCAGCCCAAAAGATGACTTTCCATTGCCACACATCGACATACTGGTGGACAACACGACCGATCATGCCCTTCTATCATTTATGGACGGGTATGCCGGGTATAATCAAATCAAGATGACAGAAGAAGATATGGGTAAGACCACCTTCACTACACCTTGGGGCACTTACTGCTATACCGTCATGCCATTCGGTCTCATTAACGCCGGGGCTACGTACCAACGAACCGCTACGACCTTATTGCATGACATGATGCATAAAGAATTAGAAGTCTATGTGGACGACATGATCGTCAAATCCAAAGAACGGGACGGTCACGTTACCACCCTAAGAAAATTCTTCACCCGATTGCGTAAGTACAACATGAGGTTAAACCCTCAAAAGTGCAGTTTTGGGGTGACGTCAGGCAAATTACTGGGCCATATCGTTAGCCAACGCGACATCGAGGTCGACCCAGCTAAAATCAAAGCCATTACCGAGATTCAACCTCCTAAAACCGAAAAAGAAATAAGGGGTTTTCTCGGGAAAGTCCAATATATCAGTTAGTTCATTTCCAAACTGACCATGGTGTGTGAACCAATTTTCAAAAAACTGAAAGTAGGGGAACGGGTACTATGGGATGACAAGTGCCAAGCTGCTTTTGACAAGATTAAAGATATCCTGTCTGCTCCGCCAGTCTTGATGCCACCTCAACCCGGCTTGCCTCTGTCGTTATACCTGACAACGACCGAGACAGCCATGGGGGCTATGCTGGCCCAGACAGTTGATTCTGAAGAACGAGCTATTTACTACATCGGCAAAAAATTCCTGGAGTATGAGTGCAAATATACCATGCTCGAAAAGACATGCTTAGCTCTTGTTTGTGCCACTAAGAAGCTCCGACATTATATGCTCAGCTACGAGGTTCAAGTACTATCCAAAATGGATCCAATCAAATACCTCTTCGAAAAGCCCATACTCAAAGAAAGAATTTCTATGGACCTTAAGTTCGTTCCACTAAAAGCTATCAAAGGCCGAGTGGTAGCCGAATTTCTTGCCGATAGTCCGGTAACCGAAGAAGGGCACACCGATACTTGGTCCTTCCCAGACGAAGATATATTCCATACTGACACCGAAACATGGGATGTATATTTTGACGGGGCATCCAATTTTCGAGGATTCGGGGTTGGTATTCTCCTAATATCTCCCAAAGGGGAACATACGCCGTTATCCATCAAACTAGATTTTGACGTGACCAATAACGCGGCCGAGTACGAAGCATGCATCCACGGGCTTCAAGCCGCCGCTGATTTAGGAATTACAAATCTCCGGGTTCACGGGGACTAATCTCTGGTTATCAATCAAGCTCTTCAAAAGTGGAAAACTCGGAATGCCAATCTCGTGGCTTACCAAGCGCGAGTAAGGGTTCTAGAGAAGCAATTCCAGAAGGTAGAATATATCTATCTACCACGGGAAGAAAGTCACTTCGCGGATGCACTCTCCAAATTGGCTTCCTTACTAAATATCCCGGATCACATGATCAGCGTGCCTATTTGTGTCGAAAGACGGTCCGAGCCGGCATATATCAACACCATTCAAGATATCGAAATCACTGACCCAGAACCTTGGTACCAGGCTGTTCTGACCTATTTGACTACGGGAGAATATCCCCCGGGAACTGAAAACCGGGCCAAGAAAGCCCTGCGAAGATTGGCCACCCAATTCATTCGTACGGACGACGGTCAGTTATATAAAAAGACAACACAGGGGGCTTTACTTCTATGTATCGACAAAGCCCAAGCCGGAAAGGTAATGGCCGAGGTGCATGACGGTGAAAACGACCCGCAGATGAACGCCCATATGCTAGCCCGAAAAATCATGAGGCTCGGATATTACTAGAGCAATATGGAAACCGACTGTCAGTCATATGTCAAATAACACTGCCATAACTGTCAAATTTTCGCCAACGTTCAACATATGCCATCATCCCTACTATATACCATGACGTCGCCATGGTCATTTTCGACATGGGGTATTAATATAATTGGAAAGATAAACCCTTCCGGGACGGGAGGTCACTGTTTCATTTTGGTGGCAATCAACTATTTTACCAAATGAGTTGAAGCCGAGTCATACCGGATCTTGAATGCCAAGCATGTTGCCAAATTTATCCAAAATAAAATTATATGCCGGTACGGGATCCCGCACGAGTTCATTAGTGACCACGGGACCCATTTCCAAGCCGAAACCGCTACTTTGCTAGCAAAATACAAAATCCAAAGGCACACATCTTCGCCTTACCGTCCCCAAACGAACGGAGCGGTAGAAGCTGTCAATAAAACAATTATCACCATACTTAAAAAGATGGCTGATAATTATCGGGACTGGCCCGATAAAATACCCTTTGCCCTATGGGGGTATCGGACATCGATTCGTACTGCAACCGGGGCAACTCCATATTATTTGACATATGTAATGGAAGCAGTCCAGCCAGTCGAATTTAAAATACCATCTCTCTGAATTCTGCTAGAAAGCCAAGTGCCCCGAAGCAGATTGGGTTCAAGCCCGATATGACTCATTAGTTCTCTTGGACGAACGGCGGTCTCGGGCCCTCAATAACATCCAAATATATCAAAAAAGGATACAACGGGCCTTTAACAAAAGAGTTCGCCCCAGGAATATCAAGGAAGAAGATCTGGTTCTCAAATCAGTCCGGGCATTATTACCAGTTGACCCAAGGGGAAAATTCAAACCCAATTGGGTTGGGCCATACTTGGTAAAGAAGGTTCTATCAGGAGGAGCAGTGATGCTGACGGACCTGGACGGGAATGAATTTGTCAACCCGACCAACTTAGACCAGCTGAAACGCTACTACCCCTAAACCTTTTCTCAATGTCATTTGCAAAATTTACTAAAAAAAGTCATTTTTCAAAGTTTATAAGCAAGTCAATAAGTTAGGATTATTTATCCTACTGTCGCGCATCTCGAACTCCTAGTCTTGATGTATTTCGTAATTGCAAAAAATCTATGCCCGAACTACGTTTGGTTTGATTCCACTAACTGTGGATACGTAGGCAGCCCCTCAAAAGGACACAACCACTGCAATAACGAAAAGGACAGGAACGGTTTCACTAATAAAATAATTTTATTATTCAAAAATCCGATAAACTCGGTAATTGCAAATTACAAAAAAAAAGCCACGAAAAGCCACAAAAAAAAACACACAACAAAAATAGTAATAATATCCAAATAATAATAAGAGAGACTAATATCCGGGCATCTTGCCCTTGCCCTTGTCCTTTGGGTCTCGTGGAGCCCGAGGTCGCCAGGGTGGGGGGGAGCGTTCCCGGATGATCACGGGAACCTTCTTGGTCTGAGTACTCTTCTTTGACAGAGGATCTTCAGCTATTGTTACGGGCCCAAGTCGAGCCCGTATGTGCTCCGGCAACCTATCCTTAGGACCAAGTCGATCCTGGACTGGTAGTCTGGGCCCGGGTCTCCTCTCCAAGTCTGTCTGGGGGCTCACTCCCCCCCAAGCACCTCTAGCACTGGACCCCCCAGTTCGAGTCCTGGCTCCTCTTCTTTGACCCGGCATTAGACGGGCTATCGGGGCTAGAGTCTCCCCTTCAGCAAAGAAGTTCTTGTTATCCTTGACTTTCTCTCGCCGAAGCAGGTCGAAGGCCTCATCGACCTTTAGGGCTGCGCGGGCTTCGGCAGTCTCCGCTTTGGTCCACCTTTCGTAAGAATGGGACACCCAGATGGAATGAAGCGACTTGGGAACGGACCAAGTAACTCGAGTATACCATCTCTGAATCCAAGTGTCGCACATAATGTCGGTCAGCTGGGTAGGTTCACTCACACCCGCCTCGTTCTCCGGGATACGCTGAGTCCACCCATACTGCCTGAGTATGCGGTCGGGATAAAGGTGAACTGTCTGGCTAAGGGACAAAATCACCTGATAGCGTGCCTTATCTCTGGGTGCCAAACCCGTCCAGGAGTAAATGGACCACCATGGAACCACCCATCGAATCAATGGACCACGATGGAATGATAATTCTTCCTCCCAATATTTCTGGGTAATAAGGCAGGATGAGTCAGTAGGCCGTCTCCTTGTCATCACTTGGTTGAACCAATATTGACTCGGGTTGGGAGGAGGCTCGATAATTGATAACCTCTCAAATAGCCAAAGCTGAAAAGAACACAAAGCTCATGAGATCTCGGGGGGATTTAGACATCCGCCTGAGGGCACTCGATCGAGTGCCAGGGTCACTCGATCGAGTGACACCTCCAAAACAGAACAGAAGCCTCGTCACGAGGGCACTCGATCGAGTGCCGGGGTGACTCGGTCGAGTGCCCCTTGTAGCAGAAAATCAAAAAAAAAAGAAAAAAAAGAAAAGAGGAAAAGCGATATACCTGCAGTAGGCGGGTGCTCCCAGTCAAACGAGCTGACTCATCCCTTTTACGGTTGTCCAAACCCTGAATGATCTCCCCCGTGATCAGCCACGCAGGACTATACTCCGTCTTCATCAGGTCAACAACGACAAGAAGACGAACGCTACCCATACAAGACAGCAAGTCCATGTGGCCTTCAAAGGCGTACACATGAAGCATACAGAAAGAGAACGCCCTGCGGCTATGAATGGGCAAAACCCGGATGTCATACGGGTTCATAAACTTCTCAGCCAGGGCGAGCAAAGAAACAATATCCCCTTCAAGCATACGGGATACTTCAGCATGGGAGAGCCCCAAAAACTTCCGTAACTTCCTCCTGGGGTCTCTAACTGAGAAGGGGACAGCGGGACGGAGCAGTGGGTTCCACCCTCCTATGGCAGCAATTTCCTCTGGGAGAGGACATATTTCGCCCCGAGGAAAGGCGAAAACATGGTAAGTGTCATCCCAGAAGGACAGACAGGCGTCAAGAAAATGACGGTCCACGAGCATCTGGCGGAAAGTGAACAATTGAAATATGCCGGACTGCTTTAGGGCTACCTTGCTCGCATCCCTAAAACGATGGGACCAATCTTGCAACATGCCAGTTAGGCGCTCAATACCCATAGCTAAGTTTCTTGAGAAGGGCAATGTTTTCTTGAGGAGGAGAGGTTTTGAGAATGGTGAGGATGAAGAAACCAGGGTGATATATTTATAACATCAAAACCCTGCTAGCTCCCCTATTGCTGTGCCTCCTTGGCCCAAGTGGGCCAAAGCATGCAGGCCCGACCATTGTCTTCTCCTACGGACGTAGGAATTAAGTCATCCCGAGCAGCCTTGTCAAAATTCTAAATATATATTCTCTAAAAATTTTCCAAAATTTTTCAACCATCCAAATATTTCTATTCCCCAGCGCGAGTCAAATTTTTTTTACCTACATGTTGCATGCAAAGCTTTATGTAACTGATACAGGTACAACTCAAGGCTTCAGACGCAAGCCCGTACAACTCACATATCTCCCCAGCGGAAAGTCCGAGGCGACATCTCCCCCGGAGCGGCACGGGATGAGCCCACATATAGGCGCACCCAGGACTTATGCGACAAGTCTGATTCCCCACGGAGTTATCATCATCAGCTCAGGTATGACCTCTATCTTATGGCTGGCGAGCCCTGGCACGCGAGTCTAATGGACTATAAACGACCCGACCGGAAGGCTGCCAGGTCTTAATCCTCGATTGGCCTGGTAGCTACTCTGACTTTCGCCCTGTCCAAGCCTCAGTCAGAGAGGGGGCTCTGTAGACACCCGCATTTTGATTGCCAGGTGTCTATGGTAGTTTCCAAAAACACCCGATGATGATCGGACGCAGACATGCTCTAACGCGCTCGGATATGGGCTCGGAATCAGTAATGTCCGGCATGGGCTTTTAGCGGGATACAAATCTCACAAATCCAACCTCAAATTCAGGCCCAGTGGGTCGTTCCGAGCAAAATAAGACTAATTTGGGCCAAAACTGACACCAAAAATAAAACCTGTCTTTTGTCGACCGGGTCAAAACACGGTCAAAGACGAATCCGTCACACAAAGTCAACCAGGTGCGTTTCTAGAACTTTGCGCCCAAATACAAGATTCAAAAATATTCAAAAATATCCAAAGTCAACCATTTCCTAAAATGGCTCATCCTAATTGATCCACTCGGTCGAGTGGATTGACCCACTCGATCGAGTGGAGCCTCAAAATCCGGAACATACCCGTTTTTAAAGACACTCGACCGAGTGCACTAGGGCCACTCGATCGAGTGACCCTAGGTCCAGGGGTTTTCCTATAAATACCCCATCAACCCATCACAAAAAGAACTTTGGATCAACCCTTTTGCTATCAACTTTGCACAAACTTTTCAGCCATAATTCAACCCTTAAGCACCATTACACTTATACACATTTCGAGATCAAAACTCGTGAAACCCGTCTCTACAAAACACATACTCATACACACCATCAACTCTCCCTACGTATCTCGACGTTCCCGCGCCATTGCCGCCATTTGACGAACCGTATACCGAGAAGCAAGAGCATGTAGGTTGAGGGTGTGGCATTCAACACCGACATCTCTTTTCTCTTTTGTTTTGTTTTTATTTATGTTTATGTATACATATTATAATTAGTCGATAGTAACGACATGCTAACATCTAACATTTTTTATTCATCGCATCTAACCACTAACTCTTTAATTATCGTCTTTAACGTATTAATACCGTGTACATATATACGCATATAATAATACTAAATTTCGGATCCTAACACGTTTAACTATGACGATCATCCAAAGTCCGTTTAATCCCTTTATGAACAACGACGGAGGTGACACCTTTTCGAGGAGCGCCGCCCCAATGTGTTCAAGGGCATGACGTGATCGTGATTGATCATAGTTGAACGTGCTCGTCTCCATTTTCAAGATTAGCGTGAAATCCGTTGATGCAAAAATCGACATCGCATAATCCGTTAGGATTAATATTGATGCCGTGACGCGGAGGATTACAATTTCGTCGCTAATCAAATCTTTTAATCTCATAGTGACATTTTCTATAAAATTCCGATAACGGTATTATAATCATATAAGACGTGATTATAGTACCGGAAAACCAAGTTAAATCTAGATTGTCAATATTTTTATTTAAATTGGCCAACTATCAATTTTTAAACATAAAAAACGAAGCGAGGTAGACCTCGTACAGGGGGCACTCGACCAAGTGCCATGAGTCACTCGATCGAGTTGCACCCCAAAAACTGGGCAGTAGCTATTTCGAAGGTGCACTCGATCGAGTCCTGGCCATGACTCGATCGAGTGGGTCCTGTAGCCCAGAAAACCGAGAGCTTTAATGTAACACCCCCGATTTCATAAATTAAATTAAATTAAATTAAAATTATGTTCGTATTTTTTTATTTTTACGATTTAACTCGTAATTCTTAAATTATTATAAAACGAGTTTATGTTTCAAGCGAATCCTAAAATCTTATTTGCCTCGAAAAATCATTTTACTTTCATTTCGTCCTACTCATTCATTTTATTCCTATTTGAGTTCTTGTTTTGACGGTTTTAACTTCTAAGTTCATTTTGATAAAAACTTGAATTTTATTTTAAACTAGAAGCTCATTCTTTCTATTAAGCCTCGTCAAAACATTTATTATTATTTTTTTTCTCGGGAAATATTTTACTAATACGTTGTTTTAATTGGCCAAGTTACTTATCCTTCTTAGTCGATTTTAATCTGATTCCTGGCTTGGGCTGACTTTTACTTGATGTCTACTCATATCGTAATGCTTTATTTATCAAACCCGTTCACCTAGCCCGTCAATTCTTAAACCGAGTAGACAAATCCTATTGTCTTTAACCTAATTTGAAAAACCTCTTTTGTTTTGCTGTATCAACCGCTCTTCCCCATTATTCATTCCCTTCTTCGTTCACCCTAACCTCCATTTTCAACTTATCCTCCGTCTCCTTTTTTCTTCTTCATTTTTCTGTCTACCACCGCCGTCTTTGCCCGCTGCTTTGCCTGTCCATCGCCGGCACCCCCTGTTTGGAGCGTGGTGCTGCTGCTACTCGTCACGCTGTTGTTCCCCTTTTCTGTGTCTGATTTCGTGAAGGTAGTTAATCGTTCCTTCTTCTTTTCATCCATATTTTGTTCGTTTTCTTCTTCTTCTTCTTCTTGTGCCTCTTGACATCGCTGTTGTTTATCGTGTCGATTTCGTCTTCGTCGTTTGTTACTGTCACGCTATGTTGATTCCTGAGTCTTCTGCTATTTCGTCTCATCCTTTTTGACGTTTGTTGTTACTGCCGTCGACTTATTCGTATGTGTTTAAGTGCTCTGGAGTTCGCTGCTGCTCGTCGTTTTAATGTCGATGTTCCTGTTCTTGCCGATATTGTTCCCGTTGTTGATATTGTTTTATCAATATTGTTGCCATCCTTATTTCATTGCTCCATATTATCCGTTTTCCGTTCCTCATCCTTCAGTTGTTGTCAGATTGTTGTTGTTTGTTGTCGTTCATTTTTTTATTTTTTTTATGGAACGTTACTGCTATTTTGGCCGTCGGTTGTTGATGATTGTCGTGCACACCTACTGCTCGATCTATTTACTCTATCTCGTTCTTCCCTTATTTGTGTTCTGTCTGTTCTGTTGCTCAATTTTCTATTGGTTTTGCGTTCCGTTTTCGTTCACGTTATGCTGCTACCGCTGTCGTCTTTTGTGGTTTGTTGCTGCTGCTTGTTGTTGCTATATCGTGGGTCGCTATTCAGCCCTTTTCATCCTAATTTCTTTTTCATCATCAATTCCCTCTATTCTCATTACCTCAATGTCGTTCGTTGTCATTTTTGTTGTTATGTTGCTGCTGATCAATATTGTTATCGACATACTCGCCTCTTTTCGGCCTTCGAGCTTCTATTTAACAAATCAAATTCTTTTCCCTCTTGTGTCGAAAACTTTCCTACCTTTGTTCTTCCCTCACCTCGAACTTGAGTGTCGCTTTACTCTGCTCTGTTCATGTTAGTTTTGGCTGTCCGCGTTATTTGGGTTATTTGTTGTACCTGAATCCAACCTCGTCTCTTTCTTTGTTTTGTAATTTCGTGGAACTAATGGAGCACGGTTGGAAAGCTACCAAGTCTACAGTCTTAGAGCTTAAAGTCGTTCTATTGAAGTTTGGAGCTTGAACTACGGGTGGACACGTTTGACGGAAGCTTCTCAAGGTAACTTTAGGGCGTTACTCGGTATTATGTCGTGTGTTGAGTAGTGGTATGTAGTAGATACTTTACCTTCGTTTTTTTAGCTACGTATTATTTGCTAAAATATATTACTTCAATTCGTGCGTCTTATAAACATTTTATAACTTCGATATCGTTTTATAAATCGTTACTGATTTTTATTATTATTGATCATTATAATATTTTGTTAGTTATCGTGACACTAATAACTAAATAGTATCAGTTTCATAATTTTGTCATATTTCATTAAGTTATTATTTTAACTTAAAATCGTACTTTTATATAATAACCGAGATTTGTATACTTGTTTAATAAATTAGTTTTCGTTTTACGACTATTTTAATAAATTAGAAAATTGTTGTTTTGTTTGAAATACATTTTTGTGAAGGCTATTTCCACTAAATAACTTCTTATCATCATAATTTAATATTTTTATTAGAACCCGTATTGTTTATTAATAAAGTTAATTGCTAAAGACGATTTGAATGATTTTAAATCTCGTTTCGGTTCTAAAACTCCTACGCTATTTATACTTTATTTATATTATATTTATCATTTTGTTTCTAAATCGTATATTTTCTAAAATTTATCGTTTTAACTCCATTTTCTTAAATATTCATTAAGTACTATGTTTTCACTTATTACATTTGATTTGTACCTTTAATAACGAACTTAGAAATATATTAAGTTACGTTAACGACGATATTAATAAAATGTTTATTTACCATAAATGCTATTTTGGTACATTAACTTATTTGAACACTTTATGAATTTCTATAAGAATATTTCTAATTTAAGTTAGTTTCTAAATTTAGTAAATTTCTATAAATAGAAAGTTTCCTTTTAGCACAAAATGTTTATCTCTTTTACCTTCGTATTATTCACCTTGAACGTTTTATTTTGAAAATCGATAATGGCTTGGTTTTGGAGTTATGGAATGAGGACAAGTGTACGGGTAGAGTAATACAGTCTAGGGTATACGTTTTGCCATCAACTATAAAGCTGGTGTGTCTAGTTAGAGACACATTGGTCGTTGAACTGAGCATGGTTTGTGTTCAGGAGTGTGTATATTTTGACCTTAAACTTAGATATCGCATCGTGTAAGTCGCCCTCGGGTTGAACTGGATTACGGTTGGTGTCTAGGAGGGGTGTACATTACTTAAGCCAGGACCTCGCTGCACGCAGTCCTGTTATAGTTGAGTTGCATAGTTAGAGACCAAAGTCTGATTTGTTTTGACTAAGTTCTCGAAGCTAGTTTAGTATGATCCTAGTGAAAGTCTATTCTGTTGCACTAATTGATTTCCATAACGCCATTTTGGATTTATAATTATCGATTGGTTTTGACTTGCAGGATGACAGTCGCTTTAGGTTTTGCCAAAAAGTTATGTTACTATATTGTTTTAATTGTTTTCTATTTTACCTATTTTGATATAGTAATATTATTATTTTTCATATGATATAATATGGCTGGGAGAACGTACGAGTTACTCCCCACTGATGTGGCTGTTATGTTAATAACATGACAGGTTTTTGCTGCTGGGTTTTGGGTGTGAGCTAGCGAGTAGCGTGGATCCTACTCTCCCTTATTTATGTTTACTGAAGGATTGTATAAACCCTTTTAAGGAATTTTCGTTTTAGCCCTTTTGTAAAAAGTGGCCTTTGTATTGACTAACCGTTCTTTTGTAAAATATAGAACATCGGTGTGTTTTAATCCCAATTCTACAGTGTTTCCGCCACTGTATTGCGTTAGATTTTCTAGGGGATTACATTTAATGCATCATTCGAGCCTCGCCCTTTTTCTACGACTTTATTCGTCACGTGTAAAGTCGATCACGTGATCTTTTCTTCCAAAATCCATGCATGTCACTTCACCTTAACGACTTTGATCGACGGTCTCGCACTATTAATCGTGTGTCAACGACTCTTTAGTCGTATCCGACATATGATTATTTTAGTCTCCATTTTTTGATATGATAAGTCGGGACAAGGCATCGGGATTCGGGATCAGGCTAGCACCACGCCTAGGTTCTCTATCCCCGTCCTTTGGTTAATATACAAAATAATGTGTATTTAATCAAAGTTCGTCCGTTTACACGACTCACGGCCTAGTTTATAATTATTATATACGGGTCCGTTTCTAGTTAACGTTTACCATTTCCTATTCGATTATTCTATTTTATTGCTCGTGGTATTGTGAATTCCGGGTTGTATTTCCGCCCGTGTAACTTGTAATCGATTTATATTGCTTTGCTTTATTTATTTGTGTTTCACCGTTTATAAATGAACCTTCGCATGCTAAATCACTTCGACAATAATCAAGATGCATTAAATGACGTAGCAACCCATTCAATATTTATATCTCGTAAAATGTTGTTTGCATATCATTTTACCGAATTACTAGCACGCGTATTAAAAAGTCAAACGATGTCTTAGTAGAGGCCGCTAAGTGCGGGCGGGGTTGGGTGTCCTTTGTGGGCTTCCCAACACGTACCCTCACCCCTTACTCAGAACCTCGGTTTCCGGATGCCCGAAACCGTTGGCGCACGAGAGTCATTCTATACACGATAACCGGTATTGACGGTATCAGTATCGCAATGCAAAGGGACGAGCCCAATAAACTCTAAAACCGAAATGGGCCGTACTTTGGGTACGGTCCATAGCGATATAGAGTGGGCTCGAATGGGCCCGAACTCCCACAAAGTTCGGTGGCGACTCCATTTCGACTTAAATTTCAATTCGATCCATTCTCATATGGAGATGCATTCGCCTACTCAAACCCGCGCGTGGCCACGTCGGGGTGGACCTACGTCATGTCCACAGAGTGATATGGCTCTTTAAAAGATAAAACTTTATCTCTTACGCAATTGTTTAATGTTTTTGTAGCTGATTTTTATGAGGAATTGGACTTCCAACTGGATTCCCGGACGCTTCGTGACAAATTTTTTGTCTCGGAAACGCCTTTGACCGGGTTTTGACCCGGTCGCCAAAAGACGGTTTTGCCCTCGGTCTCGGTTTTGACCCAAATTAGTCTCATTTGACTGAAAACGACTCACTAGGCCTAGATTTGAGGTCGGTTTTGTGAGAATTTTACTCCGCTAAAAGCTCGCGCCAAATACTATTGATTCCGAGTCCCAAATCGAGCATATTAAGACATGTTTGCGTCCGATCATCATCGGGTGTTCTTTGGAAACTGCTATAGACACCAAGCGGTTAAAATGTGGGTGTCTACAGAGCCCCCACTCTGACTAAGGCTTGGACAAGGCGAAAGTCAGAGTAGCTGCCAGGCTAATCGAGGATTAAGACCTGGCAGACTTCCGATCAGATCGTTTATAGTCCATTAGACTTGCGTAAAAGGGCTTGCCAGCCATAAGATAGAAATCATACCTGAGTGGATGCTAAAAACTCCGTGGGGACTTGCCTAAGAAGCCCTGGCTGCCCGCTTGTGGACATATCCCATCTTGCAGCTGAGTGGGAGCTTGCCTAGGAAGCTGCGGGTGTGTCCGTTTGCAGACACATCCCGTGTTTTTCGTTGGGGAGTTTTTAAGAGTTGCATAAGCTTACTTCCGAAGTCTTGGGTGTACCTGTATCCTGACACATAGCAATTTGTATGTAACATTTAGGCGAAACACCGACTCACGCTGGGGAAGTAAAAATTTGATTTTTTGAAAATTCGTAGAAACGTTGACTGATTTTTTTTTAAAAATGTTTGATTTTTTTTTGAAAAGGGAAGTGCTCGGGATGACTTTATTCTTGTATCAGATTCTGAGAAGGATTTCTAAAGCCTTTTGGGTTGGGCCTGTATGCCTATGTGAATTAGGAGACATGATGAGAATCCCTATTCCTAATGTAATTAGGAAGGGATTTTCTATTATAAATAGAGGGTTCCTTGCTTTTAATTTTCATATCTCAATTCGAATCTTCTTCTCTTTTCTTAAAATCTTTTAGACTTTTAAGAAAAAGTTCTTGCTATGGGTATCGAACATTTGACCACAATGCTTCAGACATGGTCCCAGTATTTCCGAGATGAAGACAAAGTCCAGCTGACTCAAATGAGAATTACTGCTTTATTCCCGCTCCAACGACTTAGGGTAGATTCGCACTTTCTGGATGCTTGCCTATCATTTTGGGATACTACCTATCATGTTTTCGCATTTTCTCGAGGAGAAATATGTCCCCTTCCCGAAGAAATTGCAGCCATCGGCGGTTGGTGCCCTAATGCTCGTCCTGCCATTCCCCCGTTTTATCCTGACCCAAGGAGGAGATTAAGGGACTTTCTTGGTTTGTCACATGCTAAGACGGACCGTATGGTGAAGGGAGATTCTATTTCTTTATTTGACCTAGTCGATAAATTCATGAATTCTAGGTGCGTAAGAGTTACTCCCACCCATAGGCGCAAGGCTTTCGCTTTTTGCATGCTACACCGATATGTCTTTGAAGGAAGAATGGATGCTGACTCGTGTTTGGGTCAGATTAGGTTGATAGGCATAGTTGATCAGATGGAGACAGGTCACAGCCCGGCTTGGCTGACGATTGGGGAGATTATTACATGCCTTGATGCTAGAAGACTTGACCCGGACCGACAATTGACGGTAAGTACCCGTCTTTTGCAGGTATTGTCTCGTGGTTTTTTTTTTTTGAATTTCTGACGTACAGGGGCCACTCGATCGAGTGACCTCGGAAAAACCCGTCTGCCCGTTTTCAGCTAGCCCATTCGATCGAGTCAGTTGTGACACTCGATCGAGTGCCTGCCATCGGTACCTGATTTTGCTTACGAAAGTTTACATTTTTTATATTTTTTTAGATCTGGTTATCCGAGCGTTTGTAGATCATAGAGCCCCTGGTGAGCATTTCCAACTATCGTATATGTTAGATTAGCTCAAGGAAACGACGTATAAGCTCGAGTCATCACATAAACCGTACTTATTGGGATGAAGAATTAAAATTCCATGGTGGGCCCTTCATTAGATGGACCGTTATTTGGCGGTTTCTCTCGAACCTGACGGGGCTAGCTAAGAGAGACAAAGCCCGCTATTTGGTGATCCTGTCTTTGGATTGGACCGTTCATATCTACCCGGACCGCATTCAGAGGCAATTTGGTTCGTTTCAGCAGATCCTCGAGACTGAAGCAATCATTAGCGTTTCGCTCCAATTAACGGACGCTATGTGTGACATGTGGCTACAACGTTGGTTTACCCGTGCCATATGGACTATACCCCGTCCTTGCCAAACCGTTTGGGTTTCGGAGTCATATCGAAAATGGGCTTCCAAGGAGTCTGAAGAGGTCCGTAAAGCTTTGAAGACTGACGAGGCTTTTGACTTGGTCCGTCGGGAAACGGTGAAAGATAATAGGGGATTCTTTGATGAAGGAGAAACTCCTACCACCCTTGTCCGACTAGAGTCGGGTTTCAAGTTAAAAACTAAGACTCGAGCTAAAGAGACCAGTGCTAGTGACTCACGGGGACGGCTAAGCCCCCAGACTAACTTGGAGAAAAGACTTGGACCGAGACTAGCAGCCCGAGACAGATTGGGCCCACGAGACCGGTTACCAGAAAAGGTGAAGGCCCGACTAGGACCGACTGAGGCGACTGAGGACTCGAGTTCGAGGAAACGAGTCCGGGCTAAGAAGGTTCCCGTGGTGATTCGGGAGCGCTCACCTCCACGTCGTCGCCAGTGGACGGAAAAAGAAGCTAAAGACAAGGGAAAAGGCAAGATGCCCTAGATGCCGAGTCCCTAGTTTTTTTATTATTTAAATATTATTACTATTTATTTTAGTGTCGTGTGCTTTTTTTTTAAAATTTCTTTTTAAATTTGTAATTTTCCGAGTTTTTCGGATTTTTTTTTGAAATAAATAAAGGAAGTCTATTAAAAACCGTTCCTGTTTCTTTTTTCTCGATTGCAGCGGTTGTGCCCTTTTGAGGGGCTGCCTACGTATCCACAATTAATGGAATCAAACCAAACGTAGTTCAAATTTTTTGGTAATTTGCAATCTTGAAATACACCAAGACTACTGGTTCAAGATGTTTACAACAGTAGAATAAATAATTCTATCTTTTGACTTGCTTTTGAAAGTTTATTTTAAGAAATGATTTTAATAAATTTTTTGCAAATGACATTGAGAAAGGGCTTAAGGGTAGTAACGCTTTAGCTGGTCCAGGTTGGTTGGGTTGACAAACTCGTTCCCGTCCAGGTCCGTCAGCATCACAGCTCCGCCTGATAGAATCTTCTTCACCAAATATGGCCCGACCCAATTGGGTTTGAATTTTCTCCTTGGGTCTACTGGTAATAAGGCTCAAACAGACTTGAGAACCAAATCCCCTTCTTTAATGTTTCTGGGCCTCACCCTTTTGTTGAAGGCCCGTTGAATCCTCTTTTGATATATGTGTATGTTATTGAGGGCACGAGATCGTCGTTCGTCTAACAGGACTAGCGAGTCATACCGTGCTCGAACCCAATCAGCTTCAGGTATTTGACTTTCTAGTATAATCCGGAGAGACGACACTTCCAACTCGACCGGCTGGACCGCTTCCATTCCGTATGTTAGGTAATACGGTGTTGCGCCGGTTTCTGTACGGATTGACGTTCGGTATCCCCATAGTGCAAAGGGTATTTTATCGGGCCAGACTCGGTAATTGTCAGCTATCTTTTTGAGTATGGTGACAATCGTCTTATTAGCCGCTTCTACTGCTCCATTTGTTTGGGGTCGGTAGGGAGAAGATGTATGCCTTTGGATCTTATACTTAGCTAGCAAGGCCGTCGTCTCGGCTTGAAATGGGTCCCGTGGTCACTGATAAATTCGTGCGGGATCCCGTACCGGCATATTATCTTATTTTGGATAAACTTGGCGACATGCTTGTCGTTGAGAATACAATAAGACTCAGCTTCGACCCATTTGGTGAAATAGTCGATAGCTACCAAAATGAAACAGTGCCATCGGTTCCCGAAAGATTTATCTTCCCGATTATGTCGATTCCCCATGTCGAAAATGGCCAGGGCGACGTCATGGTATATAATAGAGATGGCGGCATATGTTGTATATTGGCGAAAATTTGACAGTTATGACAATGCTTGACATATTACTGACAGTCGGTTTTCATGCTATTCCAGTAATATCCGAGCCTCATGATTTTCCGGACTAGCATATGAGCATTCATGTGTGGGCCGCACTCGCCATCGTGTACTTCGGCCATAACCTTTTCAGCTTTAGTTTTATCGACACATAGGAGAAGAGCCCCTTGTGCTGTCTTTTTGTAAAGTTGTCCGTCGTTGGTACGGATGAACTGGGTTGCCAGCCTTCGCAAGGCCTTCCTGGCTCGGTTGTCGGCTCCGGGAGGATATTCCCCGGTTGTTAAGTATGCTAGGATAGCTTTATACCATGGGTCGGGATCAGGTATATCGATATCTTCAATGCCGTGAATGTATGCGGCTTAGACCGTCTCTCGACACAAATTGGCATACTGGTCACATGATCGGGAATGTTTAGTAAGGATGCCAGTTTTGACAGTGCATCTGCGAACTGATTTTCTTCCCGAGGTAAGTATATATACTCTATCTTTTGGAATTGCTTCTCGAGATCCCATACTCGTGCCTGGTATGTAGGCCACGAGATTAGCATTCCGAGTTTTCCATTTTTGGAGTGCTTGATTAATGACCAGAGACGAATCACCGTGTACTCGGAGGTTCGTGATCCCTAAGTCGGCGGCGGCTTATAGCCCATGGATACATGCTTCATACTCAGCAGCATTATTAGTGACGTCAAAGTCTAATTTGATAGAAACGGGAGTATGTTCTCCTTTTGGTGAGATTAGAAGAATCCCGACTCCGAATCCTCGGAAATTAGATGCCCCGTCGAAGTATAAGTCCCATGTTTCGGTATCGGTATGGAAAATATTTTCATCTGGGAAGGACCAAGTGTCGGTGTGTCTTTCTTCAATCACGGGACTGTCGGCGAGAAACTCGGCTACTATCCGGCCTTTAATGGCTTTCAACGGTACGAACTTTAGGTCGAATTATGCTAACATTGGGGTCCATCTTGACATTCTGCCATTGAGGATGGGCTTTTCGAAGAGGAACTTGATTGGATCCATTTTAGACAACACTTGTACCTCGTAGCTGAGCATATAATGTCGAAGCTTCTTTGTGGCCCAAACCAGAGCTAAACATGTCTTTTCGAGCATGGTGTATTTGCATTCATACTCTAAAAACTTCTTGCTGATGTAGTAGATAGCTCGTTCTTCGGAGCTGACCGCCTGAGCTAGCATAGCCCCCATGGCTGTCTCGGTCGTTGTAAGGTATAATGACAAAGGCAAACCGGGTTGAGGCGGCATCAAAACTAGTGGCGCGGATAAGATTTCCTTAATTCAATCAAAGGCCATTTGACATTTGTCTTCCCACAATATTTGTTCCCCTATCTTCAGTTTCTTGAAAATCGGTTCACATACCATGGTTAATTTTGAAATGAATCTGCTGATGTACTGGACCTTCCCGAAAAACCCTTTTATTTCTTTTTCGGTTTTAGGAGGTTGTATCTCGGTGATGGCTTTGATTTTAGATGGATCGACCTCGATGCCACGTTGGCTAACGATATGACCCATTAATTTGCCAGATGTTACCCCGAAATGCACTTTTGAGGGTTTAACTTCATGTTGTACTTGTGTAATCGGGTGAAGAATTTTCTTAGGGCGGTGATGTGACCGTCCCTGTTTTTAAATTTGACGATCATGTCGTCTACGTAAACTTCCACTTCTTTATGCATCATGTCATGTAATAAAGTTGTTGTGGTTCGTTGATATGTGGCACCGGCGTTTATAAGATCGAATGACACGACAGTATAGCAGTAAGTACCCCAAGGTGTAATGAAGGTGTAATGAATGTGGCCATTTTTATCTGATTATACCCGGCATACCCATCCATAAATGATAGAAGTGCATGATCAGCTGTGCTATCCACCAGTATATCGATGTGTGGTAATGAGAAATCGTCTTTCGGGCTCGCCTTGTTTAGATCCCGAAAATCTATACAGACACGCACCTTACCGTCCTTTTTAGGAACCGGCACGATGTTTGCAATCCAGTCCGGATATTCGGACACTTGTATGAAGCCAGCTTTGAATTGTTTGTTGACTTCCTCCTTGACCGTAAGGGACCATTCAGGCCTCATTCGGCGGAGTTTCTGCTTAACCGGCTTAAATCCATATTTGATCGGTATATGATGTTCGGCTATTTCCCGTTCTATCCCCGGCATGTCCTTGCAGGACCATGCGAAGACGTCTTTGAATTCTTGGAGAAGGTTCGTGAGTTGTTGTTTCTCCTCGGGATCTAAAGATAACCCTATCTTAAGTATCTGAGGCTCTAAGGTTGTTCCCACATTAATTGACTCGGTTTCTTCGATTACCGGGTTCCGAGATTCCCTTTGCTCTAGCTGCTCGATCAGATGTGGAGGCAGGGATACCTGTTCGTCGGGTTTCTCATTGTCATTGCACAAAACATTTTTGAAATTGAAAGTAATTTGAAAATGAGACAAGTCGTAAGCAGAACGGTTGTTATTATTGATTGAGAATTTAGAAAATAGCTGAAAAAGAGCTGCCATCTGATCATTGGTCAATGGCGGGATAGGTAAGGCGTTCGGGACAGACCCCAAAACACCAGGAATAACTAAAGTGAGAGGGGGAGTTACAGGAGTGACTCTAGCACCAGACTCACTAGACTCGATCTCAGACTCAGACTCAGACTCCGACTTCGTCTCGGACTCAGACTCAGACTCGGGCATTTCTCCTTCTCCAGTGATCAGCTTGTAAGTCCTTCCTTGACTGTCAGTCCATTTGACAGTCTTCCTCTAGGCTCTCTTTCCCATCTCAGATCCTACGTACGAGATTAGCTTCGTCAGGTCAAACCTATTGCTGCGAAGAATAAGGTTGACCAGGTCTTCCTTTGGCGCTGGGGCCGCGACTTCTTCTCCAAACAGTAGTCCCAGTGCGGGCTCAGCATTTCTAGCATCTTCGGACTGGATAAGGGCGGAGTTATCATCTGGTATGAAATTGCAGTCCTGGGCCAAGTGGGTCCCAAGGTGCGTGGCATTGGGCCGGTATAGGCCCAAATACTGGAGTAACAAAGGTAACAATGTTAGTTCCTGTTTGGCCCATATTTTCTGGGGTCATGGTATACCCTAAACCGAATTGAGACCTCCCATCATTTAGGACTTCGACAATTTTTCCTGCGGGAAGATTCGGCCTCGAAGTAGCCCCCGGTAGATACCCTAGATTTTGTAGCATCCTATCGACGCTAGCTGTGAAGTAGGGTTGGAAGAGATACTCGTCTTCAATCATTCCTATGAAATCGAATCCTCAGAGGTCCGTGCGGCCCAAGGTGTTACAGATAGCCGTAGTCATAGATGTTGCCTCCAAGGTGATGACGCTATCGTGTAAAGGCAACTTGATTTTCCGGTGTAGGGTAGAGGATACCGCCTTGACGGCGTGGATGCATGGTCTTCCTAGGAGCAGGTTCAAGGAAGAGGTGACATCAATCACCTGAAATTCTATATCCTTTTCTACCGGGCCGGTTATGATGGTTAGTTTCACGGCCCCAGCTACCAATCTTGGGCTTCCGTCGAAAGCCTAGATGGGCTGAGCTGTTAGAATGTAGTCGGCCTCGGTAATGCCGAGGGCTTTAGCGGTCCTCAAGGGGAGGACGTTGACTGCGGACCCATCGTCAATTAGGGTCATCGGGAGGTACTTTCCGCGGCAGATCACCGTGATGTAGAGGGCCATGTTGTGGGTAGGCCCGAATGATGGTAGATCAGCGTTGGAGAAGGTATTTAGTGGGTCTTCTTCCTTAGCTTTGCCTTTTAGGTGAGGTAGGACCGTGGCTACCATTTCAGCAGGAGTAGCCAAGGAGTCGATCTTGACTTGATCGAGGGCCTTAGTGAATGCCTCTCGATGTTCCTGTGAGCTAACTAAGAGTTTCCATATAGAGAGGTCAACTCGAGTCTTCTTTAGTTACTTCACGAGAGTCTTTTCGGTGGTTGGCTCTTCTGGGACGACCTCCACCCTAACTGGTTCGGTGACGATAGAAACGTCCCTAAGGTGATTAATGGCTAAGGCCTTGGACTTAACCTTATGGATCTCCTCAGGAGTGATGGTGACAACTTACCATTTGGTGAGGTAGACATCGTCCTCATCGTCGCACCAAATTCCATTTATTTGCGGGATGAAGGGAGAAATAAGGTGTGAGCAATCAACTACTTCTCCGGAGAAAATGGCGTGGGTAGCTAAATGATTGTCCTTATTACTGGGCTTACCTCCGGGTAAGAGGATCTTACCGTTTTTGATGAGATCTTGGATAAATGCTTAAGCTTCCAACATTTCTCGGTGTCATGCCCATTGCCCCGGTGGTATTGGCAGTAGGCCTGGATGTCGTAAGCCTTAGAGCGACGCTTGACTGTGACTTCGGGCGTTGGGCCTATCGGTTGGATCAGGCCTTTTGATGACAGCCTTTGTAAGGCATGTGTATAGGTAGTACCTATGTCGGTGAATACCCGTGGTGTGGTATTCCTCTTGGACGGGGTATCAAGTAGATTGACCTCGTCGATGATGCTGCGAGTAGCAGCTGCGGTTGTGGGCTTGCTTGTGGATGAGCTGGCCTCTTGATAACCTTTGGTAGAGGCCTTAGTAAGGCTCTCTAATATCAAGTCATCCTCAATCCTCGTCTTTTGGTTATGGTGGCGAAGTTGGGTATGATCGCGTACCGGAGATGGACCCGGTAAGAGGGGAGAAGATTCTTCACGAAGGCCTTCACTAAGAATTTTTCGCTGGGCTTATCGACCAGCTTCACACTCTCGGCCCTCCATCGTTGAAGGTATTTTGTGAATACTTCCTTAGGTTCCTGGGCCATAACCTCCAGGGTGCGCATCATGGTCTGGATTTCAGTGTTGTCGGCATAGTTCCGAGCAAATTCCGTTGCCACGTCATCCCAAGTTTTGTATTTCTTGGGATCAAGCCTGTAGTACCAGGCTTTTGAGTGCTTCTCGAGAGAGGAAGCAAAAAGGTGTTTGAACATGGTCGATTTTACGCCCTTAACCGCCATGAATTACTTAAAAGCCCGAATGGGATGCACCGGGTCTTCAGTACCCTCGAACAATGGGAAGCCCGTAAGGTTGAGGTTGGTGAGCAGTTCGTCATTCAAGGGTGAGTAAATGCGAGCATTCTCCGTGTGGATTGAGTTGTTGGTTGATAAATGGACCTGTTCCTGCAGCTTGCGGACTGCCCCGGCCAATTCAGCTAAAGGCCCAGTGGTCTCGATCCCACCTCCAGGAGTTCCTTGTTCTACGGCGCTAACACGGGTAATGAGAGCTATTTGGTCTTCCCTCATTTTCGTCATTTGGGTCTCATTCTTAGCCAATGAGGCTGCCAACTGGTCTACGGCTTCTTGCATCATGGATCTGGTGAAGGGTGGCCTGTCTGTAATAATACCCCGTAATCAGAAACTGACCCAGATTCTAGAATCAAACAGTACATCCCGAGCAAAGAAAACACTTAGACGAGAAAACGACTCGAGACCGACACCTAGACGGGTGACTCGTGGGTGGTGGGCCTTCCTTAGGATTTGGCTGAGTGGGCCTAGTCTTGCTTGAAGGAAAGTCCACGTGAGAATTCCCCAGGCTTTGGACTCGAAAGTGTAAATGGGCCCGCCTTTGTAGGAGTACGTCCTACGTAGGTGGACCGTGCCTTGACAAGTAAGGCGGACTGGGATAGGGAGGAAACCCGTGATGTAAGATCGACAGAGTTTCGACGCTAGAGACTTTGACAACTTATGACAAGACCCGACACTACTAAATATGGGAAGTCGTAGGAAGAAGAAAGTTTTCGAAAAGGAAAATTTGAATCTTTAGAAAAATCCGAGAAAGTCGGATGGACGGCCCGATTTTTTTGAAAATCGGCAAATGACCATCGGGCCGAAAATTTTGAAGTTTAAAAATGTTCGGACAACATACCGGCTAAAAATAGGCTATTTTGAGTAAAATCGTAAGTCCTAAATTCGTTAGCGTCCCGGGTTTTGAATAATTTTGAAAATATGCAAATTTTGAAATAACGATTTTTGAAAAAGATGGCATGTAAATCAAGCAGCACGTAGTCATGGAAGCAGTATAATGACACCATGTATGCTCTTAAACTAAGTCTCGGTCGGTCGAAGTAGGGTCTATATCAACAACGATGGCTTTCTCGCAAATCAGGACGGACTTCCTAAGCCAAATTGGACTTAGAACATGCCGTGATACCCATGCGAGTTCGGCCATAGAAGTCTTTAGTGCACCCATTTAGGAATGCACCGCGGTATAGTGGGACGTCGGTCACAAGTAACCGGCCCGGGAAAGATTTGGGTAATGCATGAACCATAGAACTAAAATGCGTACATTACTAATTGAACGATTTCTTTTCGAGTCTCACCCTAGGAACCCCGATGACTAGTGGTACGTCAGGAATCCCCAGCGGAGTCGCCAAATTGTGGACATGACATAGGTCCACCCCGATGCGGCCACGCGCGGGTTTGGGGAGGCGAATGAATCTCATGTGAGATGGATCTCGAATTGAAATTTAAATCGAAGTTGGAGTCGCTACCGAACTTTGTGGGAGTTCGGGCCCATTCGAACCCACTCTATGTCGTAGTGGGCCGTGCACAAAGTACGGCCCATTCCGATGTCAGAGTTTATCGGGTTCGTCCCTTTGCATTGCGATACCGATACCGACGTTATCGGTAATCGGGTATTGAATGACCCTCGTATGCTAATGGACTCGGACATCCGGAAACCATGGTTCTGAGTAAGGGGTGAGGGTACGTGTTGGGAAGTTCACAAAGAACACCCAACCCCGCCCGCACTTAGCGGCCATTACTAAGATATCGTTCGTTGTTCGTGTATGCGTGTTAGTTTGACGGTTAAATGATATGCAAACAATACTTTTTAGACTAACATGTGAATTATGTTTAACTACGTTGTTTAATGCATTTTTGAACTAAGTCGAAGTTGTTTTAGCATGTGAGATTCGTTTTAGTACAATAAAATAAAAGAATGCCAAAATAGAAACAAACGGGTTAGTAACGGTATAACGGTTTGTAAAAAAAAAGATTAGAATGACATAAATAATATGATGCAAGGTTTTGAAAAGATTAGAACACGTGATAGACTTGACACATGTTGACCAAAGTCGTTAAAAAAAGTTTTATCGAAGCTCAAAATATATTGAAGGCTCACGGATTTGTCGTGATAGAGATCACTCGATCGAGTCATTGAGGGACTCAATCGAGTGCCTCTTAAGAAACCTTCCTGCTTCGATTTTGAGGTGCTACTCGATCGAGTCTAGAATGACACTCGATCGAGTGGCCCTCGGGAAAAGTGTTCTGCCTCCGTTTTGGGGTGTCACTCGATCGAGTGGCTATAGCACTCGATCGAGTGCCCCCTGTTCGAGGGATGACTCGATTTGCAATTCTCGAAATTGCTTTTAATTTTTGAAAACCGATAATTTCGTTAAGTCGTGTAAAAATATGGCACAATTTATACCCGACTTAAAATTTTCAAAACTCGTAAGTATTTGATATTCGACTACGAAATCGATATCCAATACTTAGAGCGATTTCTAGAAAAAGAGACGTTTTTAGAAATTGTTTTGAATCGAAATAGACCCCTCCGCGTTGTAATGTCGTATTAGTCTTTTTAGGACTATGTGACGATTACTTCGGCATCAACGAGAAAAGTTTTTGAAAACGTTTTTGTTTGATTGATTCCTTTAGGTCCGATATTCGACTATAGAGTCGATATCGAATCCTTAGGGACGACTCGTTATTGGTAGTTATGATAGTAATAATAATGATATTAGAAACGAAAACGACGATGAAAGACGACGGACTAGACAATGGGCGAGAGAAGAAGAAAGAAGAAGAAAACGTGAGGAGGGAAGAGAAGAAAAGAGAGATCGGGATTTGAAACACCCTCAACCTACATGCTAAATTTGGTGTCGATTAGGAACTTGTAGTAACGGCGCTTGTGTAGGAGTAACGAGAAGAAGTTAAGGTGTTGTATTTTTGTATTGTTTTGCCTAAGAATTGCTAGAGATTCGGGTTGTAACTTGACGTCGGGAATGTTGGATGTTTGGATGTGTGAGTTATGAATGTTGTCAATTGATGTGTGTAGATGATTGATGTTGTAGATGTATGAATTGTGTTGCGGGGGTGGGGTATTTATAGGATGAAACACCTCCACTCGGGATAGGAGATTTCCGGTATTTGGATAGGAAAGAGATTGCTTGCGAAGGAAGAAAGCAACGGTTGGAGTGAAGTGGGATTCCGTCTAAGGATAGGAGAGATTTGCTTGCATGGGAAGAAATACCCAGTTTTGGCTGCAAAGGAGGCCACTCGATCGATTGGTTCATGGCACTCGATCGAGTGCCTGGTCTAACCTCGAATCTGACTGTTTTTTATGAGCCCACTCGACCGAGTGGAGCTGGATGAGTGATAGGGCTCTTTAAAAGATAAAACTTTATCTCATACGGAATTGTTTAATGTTTTTGTAGCTGATTTTTATGAGGAATTGGACTTCCAACTGGATTCTCGGACGCTTCGTGACAGATTTTCTGTCTCGGAAACGCTTTTGACCGGGTTTTGACCCGGTCGCCAAAAGACGGTTTTGCCCTCGGTCTCGGTTTTGACCCAAATTAGTCTCATTTGACTGGAAACGACTCACTAGGCCTAGATTTGAGGTCGGTTTTGTGAGATTTTTACTTCGCTAAAAGCTCGCGCCAAATACTATTGATTCCGAGTCCAAAATCGAGCGTATTAAGACATGTTTGCGTCCAATCATCATCGGGTGTTCTTTGGAAACTGCTATAGACACCTGGCGGTCAAAATGTGGGTGTCTACAAGTGTATATCATTAGGCTCGAGTATCAAAAAAGCAATTCAACACAATCCCACATCTCATATCCCAAAAAAAATGTCTTTTCAATACGAGCCAGTCCTAATTTCCGATATGACGGAATCAACGAAGTCTGCACAAATCACGGCGAGAGTGATACGTAAATGGTTACGGACGTCCATAAAACCGGAGAACGATGTGACCTAAATTGAGAAGAAGCCTTATGGTGTCGAACTCATTTGGTAGATATCAGTGTAAGTACATCAATTAGACTGTGATATGTTTAATTTTTGTTGATTGTAAATAAATTAAACACTATTTTTTTCCTTTACTATTTAGGGTTCTACCATCCAAGCGTCCATCAAACAAAAATTGGTTAAGTCTTCAACAATTGCTTCAAAAAGGGACACATATTTCAAAATTTTCCATTTCATCTAATGTTGTGGCGAGAAAGCTACAACACACTATTGCCGAATTTGGGTCGAGTTTAGCAGAAAAGTGATGGATATGCATCCTGACCCCAATATTCCAAAGTGTGCATATAACTTTGCAGAGTACATACAATGATATAATTGCTGGAAATGTGCCTAACAATCAATACTTAGGTGATCATTTTTTTTCTTTCTAATCACTAATCCGCAAATTCGCAGAATTCGACATTATGAACTACGTTTTCCAATAACACCTTTCTTTATGATCGCATATATCAAAATATTTGTGGACTAAAACCCAGTCCATACATCAGCAAGAGGATTTAATTGGACAACAATTGAACTAGAAAATACAAGGTACATATAAACTAATTATACTAAGACACATTCAATCCTTTTCTTTTCAAAAATTAATCTAATGTTATCCATTGTGCAGGAAAAAACAAATTTCATGTTCAATATTTGTAGATTGTGTTTCCGATATCATTACAATCATCAACGACTATATGCAGTTGAACAGATTTATTATGGTGCTTAGACAAGTCAAACGCAATGAATGGAATGGTAAATTTCTTTTTGTTTAATGCAAGGTTTCAAATTTTCCCCATAATAATAATGTTTTATTTTTCCAAATTACTTGAGTGTAGAGGAAATTAGTCTCATGACACGGGATACTACGAGGATCGAAGCTAATCCGAAGATCGAAGAGGTCACAACTTTCTGAACCTTTCCAATCTTTTAGAAGTTATAAGGAAGGCATTAATTTATGAATAATTCGAATGGCAGATTGCCTCGATATTGTGTGATTACCAGTGTAGTCGAAACAGAGGTTAATTTATCAAAATCTTCTTGTCCAAAGAATGTCAGCCTGCCAGCCTATGTGTCTTTAGGTAAGTCCTTTTTAGATGCACCAATTCATATCAGTATCTAATTTACTGCCAACGTAAACCTGCATGGACTTCATACATACTTACTGCTCGAGCTCTAGAAATAATGTACTGATATTAGTAGTAGGCTTACGATTATGTTGCTGAAACTCGAACGTGTGGATATTTTTGTCATGGTCTCATGGACCTTTCTAACTTCATATCCGGTTTTATCAGTCTTTGGTGACGCACGTAGCTGATAGCCCATGACGTTGTCAATTGATGTGTCGAGTTTGTCTAAGTAACAAGCTTTAATTGTTGCCAGGAGGACAAATAAATGGACAAACTTCAGAAGTTGTGACGCGTGTTTGGAATGGATTCAGAAGTAACAAGCTTTAATGGTTGGTTGGGTATTTAGGAGTGGATTGGAATGAATTTAACCCATTCCAATGTTTGGTTGGGCCTTTTAGAGATGGAGTTGGAATCCCAAGAGGTTGTAAATCCACCCCAACCTCTTGGAATCACAATCTCCCCTCCCACCCCATGATTCTAACTCTATACTCATGTTCACACTACAACCTTATTACAACCCTAGTGAACCTCACACTTCACGGCAGGTACTTCACTTTTTTTTTAATGTTTTTGTTTATTGTAATTTGATTGTTTGAAATTTTTAAAAAATTTCATTGTACTTTCGTAGGGTTATTAGATTATTTTTTTGTTTATTATTCTACGTATGAGTGTTTAATTTTTTTTCTATATTTATATGTATTTTTTTGTTATTAGTACGTAATAATAATTGTTTTATTGATAATATCGTTCTTTTATTGGATTTTTTCATTTAAATAATTTTTAACGTGTCTTATTTTTTAATTAAATTTGTAAGTACTTTTTTTTATTGAATCTCCATGTATTTGAACCAAACACCATGAATGACAATTACAATCCATTAAAGGATCGAACCAAACAATCATTAATAAGCATGGGGTTCTAATTCCATCCATCCCCTCTATTACAATCCATTCCATTTGTTTGAACCGATCGGCCCCTTATTATGCCTTTTATGCAGGCATTTCCGTATTTATCGAGTAGTATAAGCTACTATTTTCCCCGAATTGGCTGCTTTGTGGTGTAATTTGTGCCTCTGCAGGAATGGAAGCCATAGGAGCTGAAACAAACCGAATCCGAGTCAAAACAAAGCTGAAACGAGCTGATTGTTGTAATGAGTCAAAATTAGTCGACCGACTATTATAATAGTCGGTTGACAGTCAGAATAGTCGACCAACAGTCCTAATAGTCGGCCGACTATTTGTGAAGCTGCAGGAACCCAAGTGGGATCAAATATAGTCGACCGGCTATTATAATAGTCGGCCGACAATTTATGAGACCGTAGACAGAAGATGCGCCAGTCAGCTATTTCCTAATTTAATTTTTTGACTTATTAAGTGTATTTAAAGAGAAATTAAACCAGAATTTCAGACTCTCTCCTTTTTACTTCTTTCATACTCTACTCAAAATTTTAGGTTTTTAATCTCCCCCTTTCTACAAACACGGTTTCACATTAATTGTTCTTAGATCTTGAATCGTTGATTACTTTCTCTTAAATTTGGTTCTCTCTTTTTGTTCTTCCTTTCTTCTATTACTCTTAATCCCTTAATCCATTTTCTTTTATTCATCTTTTATTGTTTATGCTTAATTTCTCTCTAGTTTTATTAGTCATGGTTAATCTAGTAATCTTCTTTATCCTTATTGTTGTTCTTGATTTCATCATGAGTTGCTAATTCTCTCGCTAGGATTTAGGGGATCTGTGAGTTGAATATGATCACTAATTAGTTTATAAACCTGTCAATAATATTGAGTCTGAATTGTTAATTGCAGCATATAATCGCGATTAGTCAGTTAACGCGCATGATTGATTACATTAATTTGGTAAACTTGAACCCAAGATCGGAAGACTGGTGAAAGTTTGACCTGCTGCAACACATTAGTTTGCCTTAATAAGATCGGAAGCCTTTAGGAGCATTCTAGGGTGAATAGCGGACCGGAAGAACCTTTTCACTACCCTTTAGACTAATATCTACGATAAACTAGTGACCTAGACCGTGAACATAGGAAACTCATAGTGAACCGACAATCCTAGTTTTCTCTCCATATCTATTCGTCTTTATTCACCTTATTCATTTTAGTTATTCTTCTCTTTAATTTCTCTTCCCCTCACTACTTTATTTGAGTCAAAACATATAAAAATCCCCCGATTCGGTTACGTAGATAGACTTTAATTGCGAGTACATTTATTTGTCTCCCTGAGGAATCGATCCTGACTTTTCTAGCTTTATTTTTAGTTATACGGTAGTCGGTTATCTTTGATAGGTATACGATTTGCTTATCAAGTTGCATCTTAGTAAGACCTAACTCGGGCTGCCATTAGAGTTGCTCTGTGCCAAACCTTCTGGCAATCTGGCACCGTACCCGTAGTCATTAATTTATTATTTAAAAATAATTCAAATTTAGGATTAGTTTTAACGTGATAATATGGATATTAGTCGGATCTCGTGATATACCTTACCTGGTATGCTGCTTAAAGGGCGTCTGTACAACATTAATAGAGATGCGGAAAGCCATGCGGTTCAGGAATCAGGCGCACGCCACTGTGCGGTATGATACCGAGGCGCGACAGGATGAGCGTATGGACTTATATGGACTAGACCACTGCTCGTTTGATTAAACTGATCAAACACAGAAATGTACCCAGGAGAGAGGCGTGACCTCCCTCGCGTCTCAGTCTTCAGGTGCATGGGGCCGTGCACCCTAGTTTCGAGTGTCCGAGTTTAGACACGGTTTCTGGGTTTGTTTGCTTGTTTGATTAGTGCTTGTTGCTTACGTTTTAGCTTCGAGTTAGGTGATTTAGCGTGCGATTAAGGTCATAAAAGAGGTAAATCATGCGAGGAAAGCGGTAAATGTGCGAGAACATAAGTAAATCATGTTACGAGGATTGCACCATCAAAATAAACACTAAATGAAATATGATGCATAGACGATAAAAAACGGATCCCTAATGAGTATTCAGATTTAGTTGCTTTAATAATTTTGGGTTGAAGTTGTAGACGTTATGTATTTTGGACGGTTTGGTCTAGGGGGTCGGTCGGACATGCACTGCGACGGGAACCAGGCAGGAGTAAGGCTTGTACAACATACCTGGAATGAGGCTTCGAGTGGTATGCTCGAGAAAAGATTTGACTACAAAGAATAGGAATTCTTTGTTTGTTCGAAGCCCTTGTCAATCTCGTACGAATTATGAACTCGAGAGAAATAGAAGGGAACAATTTATTCGCAGACTAAGGAGTTAATGAACTCGTAAGATCTTTGAATGTTGTTCTTGTCATTGTGTTGTGTGTTATGAGCGGAGGGAAGGGGGTATTATAGTTGTTTCGAGGCTAGATTCAAGCACATAGGCGCGATGCCTCGTGCGACTCAATTCTGAGCCGCAATAGCTGCTGTGGCTAAGTTTTCGAGGTCAAGATTCGGAAAACTTTCCAAAATGGAGAGATACGTAATCTCAAGATATTTTACATGATACCTTGATTCCTAAGGCTTCTAGAACCGTGCGCATGGGCTTGCTTCGGGTTCGGTTTGGGTTTTGAGGTTCGACTCGGCTTTGACTTTGTCTTTGGAGACCGATTTGGGGCCCCGATGTCGGAATTGACTATAATTAGTGTTGACGCGACCGGAACGATTCGACTAAGATCGTCTCAATGTTGGATTAATTTTTACGATTAATTATTTGATCCGTTCTATAGAAAAATCATCCAAAATATTATAAAATCTTGTCATGTTGCAGTCCGATCATCATCGTGTGTTTGTCGGACGCTCCAGTAGCCACCATGTGCAAATCCGGTATCTAAAGAAGCCCCAACTTTGACTGAGGATTGGACAAGGCGAAAGTCAAAGTATAGCCGCTTAGGTCAATTGAGGATTACAACCTGGTGGCTATCCGCTTGGGACGTTTTAAGTATGTTAGACTAAGTGTTAGGGCTCGTCACCTAAGGCTAGGAATCATACCTGACCTCTGTGCTTGCGACTGCTACCGTGGTTTTGCTCTGGATTTGCTTACTTTTGGTTTGATTTGAGGAGTTGCTGTAGTTGGTTTGTATCTTGATCTTCGGAATAGACCTCATTCCTGAATCTGCCATGGCCTTTGCATAATCGGTTGAATCTTTGATATAGACCCCATGCTTGAGTCTGCCTCTGGTCATGATATAATTGTGTTCTTTGGAACAAATTCTATCTGTTCCCGGACTTTGCTTATTGCATTCTTTGGAAAAAATTCTAACTATTCATGGTCTTTACATATTGTATTCTTTGGAGCAGATTCCGTCTATACCTGACCTTTGCATATTGTATTCTTTGGAATAGATTCCTTCTATCCCTGACCTTTGCATATTGTATTCTTTGGAATAGATTCCATCTATCCCTGGCCTTTGCATATTGTATTCTTTGGAATAGATTTCATCTATCCCTGGCCTTTGGATATTGTATTTTTTGGAATAGATTCCGTCTATCCCTGGCCTTTGCATATTGTATTGAAGTGGGATATTGTATTGTAGTGTATTTTTTGCTCGTTTCTCAATGGTGGGTTTGGAGTTTAGGTTAATGGGTCTTTCCGCTAGGGATACAACTCACTTGTGCGGACTTGTATTTGCTGGGGAGATGGGCTTGTATACTCGTCTTCAGTATAGGAGTAGCTTTAATAGATACCGCTTGGGAATTTTTTGTTTTGCTTAATGGATTGTACTACGCGGAGACGTGTTCTTTATGGGGGTCCGCTGGGGATTTGGGAGTTGGTAGTAGTCGATTCGTTTTTGCTTGTGAGACTTGAAATATGTGTAATTAGATTCCGGGGAACTGCTGAACGTGTTAGGACAACTTTTAGGCTAGCAGATTAGGCGCGAGCTCTCTTGCGCCTTGATATTCGAGCGTGGGGGTTCATGTGGCTCAATATTGAGGCGCGAGAGCTGTTGCGGCTCAGCTCCTGTGGTCCAGATTTGAAATAAGAATCCGAAGTCAGTGGCGTTTGGTTCATTCGCTCGAAACTTAGACGCGACACCTCTCTCGTCTCTTATCGCCATTCTCACCAGTTTTTGTTGCTTTTGAGTTCGAGTCTTCACCAATCTTTATAATGTCGACCCCAAGTAAGTGCTCTTTACTCACCCATGTCGATTTTATGTTTGATTTGTGCTTGTTAGATCAAAATTGCATAACCTTAGAAATCGATTTAAGGGTTTTGTTTTTGCTCGATTTTGATGCTTGTTTTTGCTTCCATTCATGAATTGTGATAGTATAGAGCTTGTAGAAGTGATTATAAGCCTGAGTTAGGACCTTGAAGGTCCTTTAATGGCTCCCCATGGCCAAAATTCGAATAGGCTAGGGTTTAGGGTCAATTTCCCGATCGTCCCTGTGATTGATTTCCGTAAGCTTATTGATTCCTTGCTTAAGAAGTTATGGGTAGCTTGTATGTCGATTCTTGTGTCCCGAAACACATTCTAGGTCCTTTTGAGTGAGATCGTGAGGCTTACGACGCACCAAATGAGACTGTAACGATGCCCGATTTTCACGATACTCCTTTTATTGTGACTGTGATCAAAAATATGTGCTAGAGTGCTTTTCGAAAGTTTGATAGCTTGCTTGAAAAATTTGGACCAATTTTGAACTATTTCAAGCTGTCTGACTTGACCTGAAATATTTGTTTTGCCTTGTTTTCAGCTGGAGATGATGTAGGGTGTCCTGTTGAGGTATCTTTAGCTGGTAGACCTCTGGAGGTTCTCAAGGCGGGTACATCGACTTTGAGGACCGTTTGTAGGCGGAGACAGAGCGTGCACCAGTAATGGCAGGGATTTGTCGTGGATCCCGATACCAAATAAACCAACCAATCCTAACTAGGTAGCGAGGGCAAGTCGGGTCGATCCACGGAGACGGTAAAGGGGTTTCGACTAGAGTTCGCCTAAGGACTAGACTAAGTCACAAGGAAACAAGGGAGAAGAACTAGCGAGAAATGGCTAACTACAACGATTACTAGGCTAAGGTGTAATCCCCTAGAAAATTTATCGCAATACAGTAGCGGAAACACTGTAGAGTTGGGATTAAAACACGCTGACAAACTACATCTTATTAAAAGAATTGGTAAGTCAATACAAAGGCCTCTTTTTACAAAAGGGCTAAAAAGAAAATCTCCGAACGGGTTTATACAAATCCAAAAATTACAAGAATGAAGAAAGAGTAGGATCCACGCTACTCGCTAGCTCACACCCAAAACCCAGCAGCAAATACCTGTCTTGTTATAAACATAACAGCCACGTCAGTGGGAAGTAACTCGGACGTTCTCCCAGCCATATTATATCATATGAAAAATAATAGTATTATTATATCAAAATACTTAAAATGAGAAAAACATTAAAAACGATATAATAAAAATAAGTGTTCAACGAAACTTAAAGCACTTGCCAACCTGCAAGTCAAAATCAATCAATAGAAATAAAAATATTCAAAATGGTGTTATGGATAGGATTAGTGTAGACGGCTAGACTTTCACTAGGAGAATACTAAAACTAGCTTCGAGAACTTAGTTCAAACAAATCAAACCTCGATATCTAACTAGGCTACTCAACCATAATAGGATGACGACTTATAAATGCGTGGCCCTAGTTTAAGATAATATGCACACCCCTCCCGAGCACCATAAATACTCAGTTCAACAACCAGTGTGCCCCATAAAGACACACCAGCCTTATAGCTGATGGCAAAAACGTAAACCCCAGAATATATTACTCTAACCTCACACTTATCCTTATTCCATAACTCCAAAACAAAACCATTATCGATGTTCAAAAGATATAATCAATGTAAATAATATAAGGACAAAATGAATAAACATTTTATATAAAAATGGAAACTTTCTATAAATAGAAACTTACTAATTTGAGAAAGTTACTTAAAATAGAAATATTATTACAGAAGATACGTAAGTTATTAAAATATGTGAAATGTATTAAAAATAACATTCCTAACAAAATTAACATTTTATTATTATCGTCGTTATCGTAACTTTAATATATTTCTAAATTCGTTACTCAAAATATAAATAAAATATAATATCTCAATATATAGTATTTTATAAATAATTAGGAAATCGAGTTAAAACTATTAATTTTCAAAGAGGGGATATCTTAAGAAAAACGATATAAAAATTAGTTGAGCCAACGAGTTTTATAAATGAAATGAGATTTATAAAGATTTCAAATTATTTTTAATAAATACATTTTATCAATAAATAATACTGATTTTACTAAAAATAATCAGTCGTAGACAAATAAGAAATTATTAGTGAAAATAGTCTTGACTAAAAATATAGTTAAAGCAAAATCGACTATTTTCCCCTTTATCAGTATAAATCGTAAAACGAAAATTAATTTTATTAAATAAGTATACAAACCTTGATTATAATATAAAAATACGATTTTGAGTTAAAATTATAAATAAACGAAACATGGCGAAAATATGAAATCGATATTATTTAGTTACTAGTGTCACGATAACCAACAAAATATTATAACGTTAATAATTTATAAAATTATTAACGATTTATAAAACGATATCGAAAGATATAAAAATATAGAAAGGCATACGATTTAAAATTAATATAATTAGCAATAATATATAGCTAAAATAGAAAACTGAAGTTAAAATATTTACTACATACTACTACTCAAAAATACGATATAAAATCGAGTAACGTCCTAAAGTTACCTTAAGTCGATATTCGAGTCGATATAGCACTTGTCCTCGTCGGGGTCTTCATGAATCCTTTCGACGAGTACGGGTCGAAGATCGGCAGCCCAACAGCAGCATTCAGCAGCAGCGAAACAGAACGGGGTCCTGGATCGAAGAACCCGTCTGAAAACAGAAGGACGCAGCAGTAGCAGCAGTAGACGAACGCGGCAGCAGCAGCAGACAGACGCAGAAACAGCGACATCAGCAACAGATCAGGGAAAAAGAAGAAGAAGAAAAGAATAAGAAGGATGGGAAGATAGTCACACAGGCAACAGCAGCATACAAACGCACGACCTGACAAACAAAAGGAACGATTACAAACTCGTAGACAAAAGCAGCAAGGACAAAGAACCGGGTGTGATAAAAGTAGCAGCAGACGTGATCAACAGTAACAAAACATCACTGCAGCGAGCAAAAGAAATATGAAAACAATAGTAACGAGACCGATTAGACACGACAATAGGTGACGGAAAAGGAGCAGCAACGGTACAAAGAGTAGCAGCAAACACAAGTAACAAGAACGACCCGCAAGCCGATACAGAAAACGAGAAAAAGGGAGAGAAAAAGGAAGATGAAGATGGCATTAATCAACAACAAATGCAGTAAAACGAACAGAGGAGCAGCAGAAAAGGAACTGACACAAAGCCGCAAAGAAAACAATGAAGGAAGGAGAAGGAGAACATCAACAAAACGTAGCAGCAACAGCATTACACGCATCAACAACAATAGCGACAAAAAAAATAGAACGAAAACAAGAAAGATGAAGGAAGAGAAGGAGAGTACTAAACGACAAGCAACAGAACCAACCGGCAGCATCAACCAATCCTCATTAGCAACGCAGCGTAAATAGTACGGCATAACGAGTAGAAACCGAACAGAAAAAGAAGGAAAAGAAAGAAGAAGGTAGACCGCAACAGCAGAAAACCAAACGAAGAAGGAGAAGAAAGAAAGACAGCAAGAGCAGTACCGTAACCAAACAAAAATGACGCCCTGAAAAAGATGGTGGCAGAACAGGCGAAGAAGAAGAAATGAGCAGCAGCCTCAGGGGCACGAAACAGCAGCTGGGTGAGGTGATAGCAGCAGCGAGCATCAAATAAGGGGAAGAAAGAGGAGAACGAGGGGTAGTACGAAGCGGCAGAAGCAGGGAGACGCAAGAGAGCAGTAAAAAAAAAAGATGAAGCGGTGGTTTAATGATGGAAGTCAAAGAGAGAAGCGAAGAAACAAACAGATGAAGGGAACATGTTAATTAATAAGTGGGATAAACACGATGAGTAGGGGAAATGAATCAACTCAAGTGGATATACATAGTATACGGACTAAATAAATCAATCGAGCTAGGAAACGAATTCCGTAACGAAGTTGCCTGACCCACGAGTTTAATAAAAACGACTCGATAAAAATTAATAAATAATTGGGCCGTCAAATAAAACGAGTAAATAAAATATTTGAGACGAAAACGAAGCTTTTAGAAATAAATAATCAGACGGTGAAATCGAATTTCCTGATAAATAATAAATTTTCGACGAAGTGAATTAAATTGATTTCTCGAGGAAAGGAAAAAAAATTATCTTGGCGAAACTTAAAATAAATGAATTTCGAGCCAAAAATAAAATTCGAGCATAATATAAATAAATGAAAAGAATTTAGAATTTAAATCGTCGAAATAGACTTTCAATAAGAATTAAATTAAATGTATAAAATAAATCGAAACAGAAATAAAAATAGGTCTTAAATATAAGAAGAGTTTTCGAGACGAATAGAATTTTGTTTTTGGAGTTTGAAACGATTAAAAGATAAGTTCGTTATATAAAATTTTTAAGAATTACGAGTTAAATCGTAAAAATAAAAATACGAACAAAATTTTAATTTAATTTAATTTTTAAAAATCAGGGGTGTTACAATCTTCCCCACTAAAAAGAAGTTTCGTCCTCGAAACTAACAAAATCATAATCGAAACCGAAGACAAATTTATTTTTCAAGATAAGTTGGACTCAGCAACCCGAAGTTTAAAATCATTCAATTTAACAAAATCGTAAGTTAAAAGTTATTCGATAAAATAATGGCGACAAATAATATTTGTAAACGATCTCGAGGGGGGAGAATACCCAATTTTTTTTTTTAAAACAACAGTAAAACGTTTTAATTAAGAAATGCGACAATACTTTGTTTTAAGATCAAATAAAAATTTGAGAAATCGAGTTTTGTAGTTAGTAAATGAAAATCGAACCATCATCAAACATTTCTAATAATAGATTTAAAGCTTATCGACGATAAAATAAAATTTTAGATATATTTGGTTTTTTCGAAAATGTTCAACCATCTTACCCAATAATTTTGCAATTACGAGGGTTTTCGTAAAATTAAAACACGCTTGAAAATAGAAAAATGAAACAATTTCGAAATACTATAAAATACATTATTAAGGTATTTTGAAACATGTCTAAAATATGTGTTATCAACCAAAAATAAGAGAAAAAAAGAAGTATAAGGTTTTGAAATTTATAACTCAAAATGTTAAAATTTTACGATCGCCCAAAATTTTAAATTGCTTAAAGTTTTTACAAAACGGAGAGTTCTAAAGTCTGAAATTACGTTTCAAAATGTCAAAATTCCATGAAAAACAAAAATTTTAAATTAGTCTGACTTTTCATAAAAATAGGTTCAGAAAAATGGTAAGCGGATAAATGGAGTCAAAGTCAACAACAAATCGAAACACAAGTTTTCAAACACGATAAAGAAGTCAAAGGGATTGGCCGAAGAAGAAGTAGTAGCAGCAGAATTTAAGAAAAGCTAAGGGAATGACGAAATTGAGAGTCAAACGGAGCTCTCAAGGAAACACAAAGGAAGCTAACCATCCCGAGATTCCCGGTACGACTCCCACAACACGGGTTCCTAAATACTTTTAAATAATACTAAGTCCAATATTAGGCACTAGGTGGTACTACTCAGTCACAATCTCCAAAAATGTCATACGTGACTATCCAATCATTCAAACGACACGATACTAATCCACAATTGTTTTACAATCTAATCTCATCAATTAAAATTCCACTGGTCATCAAAACACACCCAAACACTTGATGATAAGGCTCCTAAATCCCAAGCCCATAAGGTTTGAACTCGAGGTATACTTCAAACTCTCGAGTAAGGAACACTAAACAAGATCCACCAATTTAACAATGTTCGGGTACAAAATCCTCAAAAATAATCACCAACATACTTATAATGCCACAAGTACAAAAGTTGGGGAACGTATAAGGAATCCTCAAACCCGTTCAAACCTATAGGTAATGGTGCAAACGCTCACTTCTTCAAACACGTCATTCAACTAAGGTTTCAGAGAAGTCCATCAAATTTCATATTGTAATAGCAAAACCACCAAAATATTTATTTACTCAACGAAGCCACAATCTCGTTGGTCCAAGGGTTCTGAACTATAAATCCATCAAGATGATTCGCATTAAGTATTCCTCAAACATCGCGATAAATCCGACATCTAATTGTGTAATATGTTTCTCTTCTTCAAGGTTAACAACAATTTATCCAAGTTACATCACTCAACTTCAAAGCTCATAGGTTACAACCTTAACAGCGATCAACGATCTAATTCCTTAAGACACATGGGTAATCTATGTCAACCAAAATTTCTGACGATAATAATGAAAACCTTTAATGGTACCACAACCAACGATCCCAAATAATCACAATGCATCCATCAAATAAGCATTAGGCAAGAAACCCAAAGTGATATTATTAGTCACACATAGTTCGGTTCTAGGTTAGTTATTAGGTATCCATCAAATATGACATACTCCTACAACTTCAAAATATATTCAACTCTAAGTACTCCAAAATAATCAAGGTAACCTATAACCCAAGGTTCAAAATCTTACGTGCCAACCTAATTCCATTAATCGACAATTTATCATTCAAACCGATCCTCAAAAGCTAACTAAGACAGATAACAGGATATAACTCACAATCCTAAAATCAGGTAACAAAGGTTTACTAAACCTCAAACATCTATAACTCGGGGTTCACTAAGATAGAATCCGGTCTAACCAAAGAATCTCAAGAGAAAGATGGTAGAATAGAAGAATAGAACAAGGATTCACCAAGAGAATGAAGATGAGAATATAAAAGAGAAGTATTGGAAGAAGCAGAAGCAGGAAGAAAAGAATCAATAATTCTAGATAATAAAGACTAAAACGAGAAGGGAAAGTTTGAACCTCTAAGGTTCACGAGGGAAACAAAAGGATTACTTCATCTTCTTGCAGAGAAACGAGAACGCCATCTTGGGTCACTCAATCTGGATCTACTGCAACATCATGGAACATGAATCTACCCTTGATTATCTAACCTGTAGCTTGAGCAAACTAAATCTGAGCTGAAAGGTCACCATCGGCATCTTTCTTGGAGCATCAAGTAATCCACTCGAGTCGGTAGGCGTTGAGAGTTCTAAGCAGGTCTTATTCCGATCTGGAGCAGCATATCAGCATCCTGTTCTTTTATCTTCTTCTCGACACAAAAGGGACAAATATTCAATGCTAATCATTAAGTTACAAAAACAAGTAATCCTAACAATTAAGTCCTTACTTTGTTTCTACCCATCTCTCACTAATATTTCTTTAAATATTCATTTACTGGTATTTTTCCTAGAATCAGGTGTAAGCGTCGGGAGCAACAATGCTCTGATACCAACTGTAATCCCCTAGAAAATCTATCGCAATACAGTGGCGGAAACACTGTAGAGTTGGGATTAAAACACGCTGACAAACTACATCTTATTAAAAGAATTGGTAAGTCAATACAAAGGCCTCTTTTTACAAAAGGGCAAAAAAGAAAATCTCCGAACGGGTTTATACAAATCCAAAAGTTACAAGAATGAAGAAAGATTAGGATCCACGCTACTCGCTAGCTCACACCCAAAACCCAGCAGCAAATATCTGTCATGTTATAAACATAACAGCCACGTCAGTGGGGAGTAACTCGGACGTTCTCCCAGCCATATTATATCATATGAAAAATAATAGTATTATTTTATCAAATACTTAAAATGAGAAAAACATTAAAAACGATATAATAAAAATAAGTGTTCAACGAAACTTAAAGCACTTGCCAACCTGCAAGTCAAAATCAATCGATAATAATAAAAATATTCAAAATGGTGTTATGGATAGGATTAGTGTAGACGGCTAGACTTTCACTAGGAGAATACTAAAACTAGCTTCGAGAACTTAGTTCAAACAAATCAAACCTCGATCTCTAACTAGGCTACTCAACCATAATAGGACGGCGACTTATAAATGCGTGGCCCTAGTTTAAGATAATATGCACACCCCTCCCGAGCACCATAAATACTCAGTTCAACAACCAGTGTGCCCCGTAAAGACACACCAGCCTTATAGTTGATGGCAAAAACGTAAACCCCAGAATATATTACTCTAACCTCACACTTATCCTTATTCCATAACTCCAAAACAAAGTCATTATCGATGTTCAAAAGATATAATCAATGTAAATAATATAAGGACAAAATGAATAAACATTTTATATAAAAATGGAAAATTTCTATAAATAGAAACTTACTAATTTTAGAAACTTACTTAAAATAGAAATATTATTACAGAAGATACGTAAGTTATCAAAATATGTGAAATGTATTAAAAATAGCATTCCTAACAAAATTAAAATTTTATTATTATCGTCGCTATCGTAACTTTAATATATTTCTAAATTCGTTACTCAAAATATAAATAAAATATAATATCTCAATATATAGTATTTTATAAATAATTAGGAAATCGAGTTAAAACTATAAATTTTCAAAGAGGGGATATCTTAAGAAAAACGATATAAAAATTAGTTTAGCCAACGAGTTTTATAAGTGAAATGAGATTTATAAAGATTTCAAATTATTTTTAATAAACACATTTTATCTATAAATAATACTGATTTTACTAAAAATAATCAGTCGTAGACAAATAAGAAATTATTAGTGAAAATAGTCTTTACTAAAAATATAGTTAAAGCAAAATCGACTATTTTCCCCTTTATCAGTATAAATCGTAAAACGAAAATTAATTTTATTAAATAAGTATACAAACCTCGATTATAATATAAAAATACGATTTTGAGTTAAAATTATAAATAAACGAAACATGGCGAAAATATGAAATCGATATTATTTAGTTACTAGTGTCACGATAACCAACAAAATATTATAACGATCATAATTTATAAAATTATTAATGATTTATAAAACGATATCGAAAGATATAAAAATATAGAAAGGCATACGATTTAAAATTAATATAATTAGCAATAATATATAGCTAAAATAGAAAACTGAAGTTAAAATATTTACTACATACTACTACTCAAACATACGATATAAAACCGAGTAACGTCCTAAAGTTACCTTAAGTCGATATTCGAGTCGATATAGCACTTGTCCTCGTCGGGGTTTTCATGAATCCTTTCGACGAGTACGGGTCGAAGATCGGCAGCCCAACAGCAGCATTCAGCAGCAGCGAAACAGAACGGGGTCCTGGATCGAAGAACCCGTCTGAAAATAGAAGGACGCAGCAGCAGCAGTAGACGAACGCGGCAGCAGCAGCAGACAGACGCAGAAACAGCGACATAAGCAACAGATCAGGGAAAAAGAAGAAGAAGAAAAGAATAAGAAGGATGGGAAGATAGTCACACAGGCAACAGCAGCATACAAACGCACGACCTGACAAACAAAAGGAACGATGACAAACTCGTAGACAAAAGCAGCAAGGACAAAGAACCGGGTGTGATAAAAGTAGCAGCAGACATGATCAACAGTAACAAAACATCACTGCAGCGAGCAAAAGAAATATGAAAACAATAGTAACGAGACCGATTAGACACGACAATAGGTGACGGAAAAGGAGCAGCAACGGTACAAAGAGTAGCAGCAAACACAAGTAACAAGAACGACCCGCAAGCCGATACAGAAAACGAGAAAAAGACAGGGAAAAAGGAAGATGAAGATGGCATCAATCAACAACAAATGCAGTAAAACGAACAGAGGAGCAGCAGAAAAGGAACGGACACAAAGCCGCAAAGAAAACGATGAAGGAAGGAGAAGGAGAACATAAACAGAACGTAGCAGCAACAGCATTACACGCATCAGCAACAATAGCGACAAAAAAAATAGAACGAAAACAAGAAAGATGAAGGAAGAGAAGGAGAGTACTAAACGACAAGCAACAGAACCGACCGGCAGCATCAACCAATCCTCATTAGCAACGCAGCGTAAATAGTACGGCATAACGAGTAGAAACCGAACAGAAAAAGAAGGAAAAGAAAGAAGAAGGTAAACCGCAACAGCAGAAAACCAAACGAAGAAGGAGAAGAAAGAAAGACAGCAAGAGCAGTACCGTAACCAAACAAAAAGGACGCCCTGAAAGAGATGGTGGCAGAACAAGCGAAGAAGAAGAAATGAGCAGCAGCATCAGGGGCACAAAACAGCAGCTGGGTGAGATGATAGCAGCATCGAGCATCAAATAAGGGGAAGAAAGAGGAGAACGAGGGGTAGTACGAAGCGGCAGAAGCAGGGAGACGCAAGAGAGCAGTAAAAAAAAGATGAAGCGGTGGTTTAATGATGGAAGTCAAAGAGAGAAGCAAAGAAACAAACAGATGAAGGGAACATGTTAATTAATAAGTGGGATAAACACGATGAGTAGTGGAAATGAATCAACTCAAGTGGATATACATAGTATACGGACTAAATAAATCAATCGAGTTAGGAAACGAATTCCGTAACGAAGTTGACTGACCCACGAGTTGAATAAAAACGACTCTATAAAAATTAATAAATAATTGGGCCGTCAAATAAAACGAGTAAATAAAATATTTGAGACGAAAACGAAGCTTTTAGAAATAAATAATCAGACGGTGAAATCAAATTTCCCAATAAATAATAAATTTTCGACGAAGTGAATTAAATTGATTTCTCGAGGAAAGGAAAAAAAATTATCTTGGCGAAACTTAAAATAAATGAATTTCTAGCCAAAAATAAAATTCGAGCATAATATAAATAAATGAAAAGAATTTAGAATTTAAATCGTCGAAATAGACCTTCAATAAGAATTAAATTAAATGTATAAAATGAATCGAAACAGAAATAAAAATAGGTCTTAAATATAAGAAGAGTTTTCGAGACGAATAGAATTTTGTTTTTGGAGTTTGAAACGATTAAAAGATAAGTTCGTTATATAAAATTTTTAAGAATTACGAGTTAAATCGTAAAAATAAAAATACGAACAAAATTTTAATTTAATTTAATTTATAAAAATCAGGGGTGTTACAATCTTCCCCACTAAAAAGAAGTTTCGTCCTCGAAACTAACAAAAATATAATCGAAACCGAAGACAAATTTATTTTTCAAGATAAGTTGGACTCAGCAACCCGAAGTTTAAAATCATTCAATATAACAAAATCGTAAGTTAAAAGTTATTCGATAAAATAATGACGACAAATAATATTTGTAAACGATCTCGAGGGGGGAGAATACCCAAATTTTTTTTTTAAAACAACAGTAAAAGGTTTTAATTAAGAAATTCGACAATACTTTGTTTTAAGATCAAACAAAAATTTGAGAAATCGAGTTTTGTAGTTAGTAAATGAAAATCGAACCATCATCAAACATTTCTAATAATAGATTTAAAGCTTATCGACGATAAAATAAAATTTTAGATATATTTGGTTTTTTCGAAAATGTTCAACCATCTAACCCAATAATTTTGCAATTACGAGGGTTTTCGTAAAATTAAAACACGCTTGAAAATAGAAAAATGAAACAATTTCGAAATACTATAAAATAAATTATTAAGGTATTTTAAAACATGTCTAAATATGTGTTATCAACCAAAAATAAGACAAAAACGAAGTATAAGGTTTTGAAATTTATAACTCAAAATGTTAAAATTTTACGATCGCCCAAAATTTTAAATTGCTTAAAGTTTTTACAAAACGGAGAGTTCTAAAGTCTGAAATTATGTTTCAAAATGTCAAAATTCCATGAAAATCAAATTTTTTAAATTAGTCCGACTTTTCATAAAAATAGGTTCAGAAAAATGGTAAGCGGATAAATAGAGTCAAAGTCAACAACAAATCGAAACACAAGTTTTCAAACCCGATAAAGAAGTCAAAGGGATTGGCCGAAGAAGAAGTAGTAGCAGCAGAATTTAAGAAAAGCTAAGGGAATGACGAAATTGAGAGTCAAACGGAGCTCTCAAGGAAACACAAAGGAAGTTAACAATCCCGAGATTCTCGGTACGACTCCCACAGCACGGGTTCCTAAATACTTTTAAATAATACTAAGTCCAATATTAGGCACTAGGTGGTACTACTCAGTCACAATCTCCAAAAATGTCATACGTGACTATCCAATCATTCAAACGACACGATACTAATCCACAATTGTTTTACAATCTAATCTCATCAATTAAAATTCCACTGGTCATTAAAACACACCCAAACACTTGATCGATAAGGCTCCTAAATCCCAAGCCCATAAGGTTTGAACTCGAGGTATACTTCAAACTCTCGAGTAAGGAACACTAAACAAGATCCACCAATTTAACAATGTTCGTGTACAAAATCCTCAAAAATAATCACCAACATACTTATAACGCCACAAGTACAAAAGTTGGGGAACGTATAAGAAATCCTCAAACACGTTCAAACCTATAGGTAATGGTGCAAACACTCACTTCTTCAAACACGTCATTCAACTAAGGTTTCAGAGAAGTCCATCAAATTTCGTATTGTAATAGCAAAACCACCAAAATATTTATTTACTCAACGAAGCCACAATCTCGTTGGTCCAAGGGTTCTGAACTATAAATCCATCAAGATGATTCGCATTAAGTATTCCTCAAACAACGCGATAAATCCGACATCTAATTGTGTAATATGTTTCTCTTCTTCAAGGTTAACAACAATTTATCCAAGTTACATCACTCAACTCCAAAGCTCATAGGTTACAACCTTAACAGCGATCAACGATCTAATTCCTTAAGACACACGGGTAATCTATGTCAACCAAAATTTCTGACGATAATAATGAAAACCTTTAATGGTACCACAACCAACGATCCCAAATAATCACAATGCATCCATCAAATAAGCATTAGGCAAGAAACCCAAAGTGATATTATTAGTCACACATAGTTCGGTTCTAGGTTAGTTATTAGGTATCCATCAAATATGACATACTCCTACAACTTCAAAATATATTCAACTCTAAGTACTCCAAAATAATTAAGGTAACCTATAACCCAAGCTTCAAAATCTTACGTGCCAACCTAATTCCGTTAATCGACAATTTATCATTCAAACCGATCCTCAAAAGCTAACTAAGACAGATAACAGGATATAACTCACAATCCTCAAATCAGGTAACAAAGGTTTACTAAACCTCAAACATCTATAACTCGGGGTTCACTAAGATAGAATCCGGTCTAACCAAAGAATCTCAAGAGAAAGACGGTAGAATAGAAGAATAGAACAAGGATTCACCAAGAGAATGAAGATGAGAATATAAAAGAGAAGTATTGGAAGAAGCAGAAGCAGGAAGAAAAGAATCAATAATTCTAGATAATAAAGACCTAAAACGAGAAGGGAAAGTTTGAACCTCTAAGGTTCACGTGGGAAACAAAAGGATTACTTCATCTTCTTGCAGAGAAACGAGACCGCCATCTTGGGTCACTCAATCTGGATCTACTGCAACATCATGGAACATGAATCTACCCTTGATTATCTAACCTGTAGCTTGAGCAAACTAAATCTGAGCTGAAAGGTCACCATCGGCATCTTTCTTGGAGCACCAAGTAATCCACTCGAGTCGGTAGGCGTTGAGAGTTCTAAGCAGGTCTTATTCCGATCTGGAGCAGCATATCAGCATCCTGTTCTTTCATCTTCTTCTCGACACAAAAGGGACAAATATTCAATGCTAATCATTAAGTTACAAAAACAAGTAATCCTAACAATTAAGTCCTTACTTTGTTTCTACCCATCTCTCACTAATATTTCTTTAAATATTCATTTACTGGTATTCTTCCTAGAATCAGGTGTAAGCGTCGGGAGCAACAATGCTCTGATACCAACTGTAATCCCCTAGAAAATCTATCGCAATACAGTGGCGGAAACACAGTAGAGTTGGGATTAAAACACGCTGACAAACTACATCTTATTAAAAGAATTGGTAAGTCAATACAAAGGCCTCTTTTTACAAAAGGGCTAAAAAGAAAATCTCCGAACGGGTTTATACAAATCCAAAAATTACAAGAATGAAGAAAGAGTAGGATCCACGCTACTCGCTATCTCACACCCAAAACCTAGCAGCAAATATCTGTCATGTTATAAACATAACAGCCACGTCAGTGGGGAGTAACTCGGACGTTCTCCCAGCCATATTATATCATATGAAAAATAATAGTATTATTATATCAAAATACTTAAAATGAGAAAAACATTAAAAACGATATAATAAAAATAAGTGTTCAACGAAACTTAAAGCACTTGCCAACCTGCAAGTCAAAATCAATCGATAATAATAAAAATATTCAAAATGGTGTTATGGATAGGATTAGTGTAGACGGCTAGACTTTCACTAGGAGAATACTAAAACTAGCTTCGAGAACTTAGTTCAAACAAATCAAACCTCGATCTCTAACTAGGCTACTCAACCATAATAGGACGGCGACTTATAAATGCGTGGCCCTAGTTTAAGATAATATGCACACCCCTCCCGAGCACCATAAATACTCAGTTCAACAACCAGTGTGCCCCATAAAGACACACCAGCCTTATAGTTGATGGCAAAAACGTAAACCCCAGAATATATTACTCTAACCTCACACTTATCCTTATTCCATAACTCCAAAACAAAGCCATTATCGATGTTCAAAAGATATAATCAATGTAAATAATATAAGGACAAAATGAATAAACATTTTATATAAAAATGGAAACTTTCTATAAATAGAAACTTACTAATTTTAAAAACTTACTTAAAATAGAAATATTATTACAGAAGATACGTAAGTTATTAAAATATGTGAAATGTATTAAAAATAGCATTCCTAACAAAATTAACATTTTATTATTATCGTCGTTATCGTAACTTTAATATATTTCTAAATTCGTTACTCAAAATATAAATAAAATATAATATCTCAATATATAGTATTTGTGGACATGACATAGGTCCACCCCGACGCGGCGAAGCGCGGGTTTTGGGGAGGCGATAGAATTTCCATATGAGATGGATCGAATAGAATTTTAAATCGAAGTAGGAGTCGCCACCGAATTTTATGGTTATTCGGAACCATTCGAACCCACTCTATGTCGTAGTGGGCCATACTTAAAGCCTGGCCCATTTCCAATGTCAGAGTTTATTGGGTTCGTCCCTTAGCATTACGATACCGATGCCGACTTGAGCGGTTAATTGTATATTGAATGACTCTCGTTGCCAATGGTTTCGGACATCCGGAAACCACGGTTCTGAGTAAGGGGTGAGGGTACGTGTTGGGAAGTTCAGTGAGAACACCCAACCCCGCCCGCACTTAGCGGCCTTTAGTAAGATATCGTTCGGTTTTGTGTACACGCGTTAGTTCGACGATTGAATGATATGCAGAGATTATTTTCCTAAGACATGTGAGGAAAAATAAATAAATGGGTTGCTAAGTCGTTTAATGCATGTTAAACTAATAACGTCAAAGTTATTTTAGCACGTGAATTCGTTTTAGTCTAATAAAACGATAAAAAAGAATATAGCGCTACAAACAAAGAGCAAACAAGTTAGTAACGATGAATAATAATATAGGAAATAAATATATGAAATCGAGAAAATAAATATTAATCGAGATCTGAAAAATATTGTTTAAAACGTTGTTTTGTAAAAAAAAACGAAGTTCGAAAAAAAACAATAAAAGAAACGAGAAAGACGCATGTGGGCAGTCTGCCGCGCGACTCGGCCGAGACTCAGGCGGGTCGCGTGGCGGCCTGATTTCGACGACGGTTTTCGAAATTTTTTTGATTGAATCGCGTACGAATATCGCATAATTCGTACTCAACTTAATATTCTCGATATTCGTTATATTCGATAGTTGACTATGAAATCAATATCAAATATTCGGAATAGTTTTAGAAAAGATGTAAATTTAGAAATCGTTTCGTAGAATAATAAAAATAAAACGATCGAAAAACTAAAAAAATGGCCGGGTTACAGACTCGTGTGCGAGTCGCCTGGACCGGGCGCGACTCGCATACGGGTCTGTCCGCTTTTTATTTTTTGTTCAAAAATCGTTAATTTTATAAATCGCGTACAAATATGGATTAATTTATACTCGGTTTATATTTTCGATATTCGTCGTATTCGATATTCGATTATGAAATCGATATCGAATAGTCGGAGTGACTTTAGAAAAAGGTTTTAAAAAAAGTTTGTTTTTCGAAGGAAAAATAAGAAAAAAGAATTTTGAACGAAAAGTTGTAAAAAGGATTTTGAACGGACAAAAATATAACGAAATCGTCGAAATCTTAATATAATTCTTTTCGATACGATATTCGATTATAATGAATCGGTATCATATTTTAAGAATATTCGATATATGAAAATAGTTTTTAGTAGTATCGATATTAGAAAATAAAAAAAGACCGACGAGAGACCCATAATAATAAAAAAACGAGGAGAAGGGAAGAGAAAAGAGAAGAGACGGGTTTGATTTACACCCTCAACCTACATGCTTTGTTTTCTCGGGATAAGGCTCGTTGGGAAGTGGCTTAGACTTTGGGAGCGTCGAGATGATGAGGATGAGTTAAGGTGTATCGGTTTGGGTGGTTTGGGACGCCGGGTTTGACGTGCGGTCAAGACTTCGAGATTTCGGATAACGTGTCGGTATTTGCTAACTATCGAGTTTGTGTATGAACCGTGTGTGGAGGGGGTTTCGGTATTTCTGATGTATGATGGATGTCGATAATGCATGTGTGTGTGTGATTTTCCGTCTGATTTTCGGTTCTTTTAAAACGTTGTATGGGAGGTCCTATTTATAGGGAATTCCCGTCCTTGGCTTAGGAGAGTTTGAATACCGCTTAGGATAGGAAACGTGGGAGTTTGAGGAGCATGGGAATTCCGTTTTCTTGGCCAAGAAGAAAGGAATTTAGGCTGATTTGAGGAGTGTTTCGGCTGAGTATTTGGTACTCAGTCGATGTCTGAATCGGTTTCCGGATAGAATTCCTACTTGAGGTCGAATTCTACCGTTAACGGAATTTTTTAATGTTTTTAATGAATCTGAATTTTTGTAGGAATTTGGGTTGGAATCAACCGTGTGAGTGTCACGGCTGACTCACATGTCTCGGGAAAATCTTTGGCCGGGTTTTGACTCGGTCGCTAAAAGACGGTTTTACCCCTGGTGACGGTTTCGACCCAAATTAGTGTTATTTGACTCGAAACGACCCACTGGGCCTGGATTTGAGGTTGGTTTTATGAAATTTGTACTCCTTAAAAAGTCTAAACCAAATGTCCATGATTACAAGCCCATATCCGAGTCTATCAAAGCACGTTTACGTCTAATCATCATCGGGTGTTTGGCGGGAACTACTATAGACACCTGGCGGTCAAAATGTGGGTGTCTATAGAGCCCCCACTCTGACTGAGGTTTGGACAAGGCAAAAGTCAGAGTAGCTACCCGGTCAATCAAGGATTAAAACCTGGCAGACTTCTGATCGGGTCGTTTAGGGTCCATTAGACCTGCGTGAAGGGCTCGCCAGCCATAGAATAGAAATCATACCTGGGTTGATGCTGATAATGTCGCGGGAGCTTGCCTAGGAAGCTATGGGTATACCTGTTTGCAGATATATCCTGTCTTAGAATTGCGCGGGAGCTTGCCTTGGAAGCTATGGGCATATCTGTTTGCAGATATATCCTGAAAGATATTGTTTGAGCTTTTCCACTGGGGAACTTAGAATTTCTGGGAGTCTTGGGTGTACCTGTATGCTGACATAATTTGTATGTAACATTTAGGTGAAACACTGACTCATGCTGGGGAAGAAATGGTGATTTTTTGAAATTTTTTTGAAAAGAAGAATGATGAATTTTTTTGGAAGTTTGGAAATAAGAATGCTTGGGATGACTTTGATTCCTAATCGGATTCCGACACGGATTCCTGGAATTACTTGGTTAGGCCTGTATGCCTAGATGAATGAGGGGAAGTGGGGTCAAAGTCCTATTCCCATGATGACTAGGAAAAGGGATATTCCCTATTATAAATAGAGGGCTTTGGCTTCTTTATTTTTCATATTCCCACCCAAATCTTTTCTTTTATCTCAAAATCCTTTAGACTTTTTAGGGTAAAATAAAAGGAACTATTCTTGCGATGGGTATTGACCATTTGACCGCGATGCTTCATGCGTGGGCCCAGGATTTTCGAGATGAAGACAGAGTCCAGTTAACTCAAATGGGAATTGTGGCTTTATTCCCACTTCAGCTACTTAAAATAGATTCGCACTTCCTTGATGCTTGCTTATCCTTTTGGGATACTACCTTTCATGTTTTTGCATTTCCTCGAGGAGAAACATGTCCTCTTGCTGAAGAGATAGCAGCTATTGGCGGGTGGTGCCCTAATGCTCGTCCTGCTATTCCCCCTTTTTATCCTGGCCCAAGGAGGAGGTTGAGGGATTTTCTAGGCTTGTCGCACGCTGAGACAGCCCGTATGGTGAAGGGAAATTCAGTTTCCCTATTTGACTTGGCTGACAAATTTATGGACCCGGTTGGTGAAAGAATTACTTCTACCCATAGGCGTAGGGCCTTTGCCTTTTGTATGCTGCATAGATATGCCTTCGAAGGTCGGATGGATGCTGACTCATGCTTAGGTGAGATCAGGCTAATCAGCATAGTTGACCAAATGGAGACCGGTCACAGCCCAGCTTGGCTGATAACTGGGGAGATTATTATGGGTCTTGACGCTAGGAGACTCGAACCAGGTCAGCAATTGACAGGGAGCATCCGTCTTTTGCAGGTATTTTAACCATTTTTCCGATAAATTGCCCGATTTCCCGATTTTGAAGATTTTTTCGGAATTTTCCGAATTTTTCGAAATTTTTGATTTTGCCGAATTTTTCCAATTTTACGAAATTTTTTTAATTTTTCGATTTTTCAAATTTTTCGAAAATTTTAATAATTTTTCCGATTTTTTATTTTTTGATTTTTTTTCGAAAGTTTTTGACTTTTCGAAAATTTTGCAGATCTGGTTATCCGAGCGTCTGTCGATTATAGAGCCCCCGGTGAACATACCCAAATATCGCAGCAGTCAGATCGGTTCAAGGTCTCGACGAATAAGATCAAGTCATTACATAACTCAAAAATATTGGGATGAAGAGCTAACATTCCATGGTGGGCCTTTGATTAGGTGGAACGTCATCTGGTGGTTCCTTTCGAGGCTGACGGGGCTAGCTAAGAGGGACAAGGCCCGTTATCTGGTGATCTTGTCTTTGGACTGGACTGTCCACATCTATCCGGACCGTATCCTAAGGCAGTTCGGTTCATTTCAGGAGATCCCTGAGACTGAGGCAATTATTAGCGTTTCGATCCAATTGACGGACGCTATGTGTGACACGTGGCTACAACGATGGTTTACCCGTGTCATGTGGACTATACCTCGCCCTTGTCAAACCACTTGGGTTTCTGAATCATATCGCAGATGGACTTCTGAGGAATCACAGGAGACCCGTAAAACTTTGAAGACTGAAGAGGCTCTTGACTTGGCCCGCCGAGAATCGGTCAAAAATAACAGGCGGTTCTTCGAGGAGACTCCCATTACCTTTGTCGAGCTAGGGTCGGACTCTAAGTAAAAAAACTAAAACTCGGGCTAATGAGCCTGGTGCTAGCGATTTGGAGGGAAGACTCGGACCGAGGCTAGCGGTCCGAGATAGGCTAGGCCCGCGTGACAACGAGGTGACCGGGGAGTCGAGTTTGAAGAAACGAGCCCGGGTTAAGGAGGTTCCCTTGGTGATTAGGGAGCGTTCACCTCCACCTCGACACCGATGGACCGAAAAGGAGGCTAAGGGCAAAGGAAAGGGAAAAATGCCCTAGTTTATATTATTTAAGTATTAGTACTATTTATTTTGTGATGATTTTTTGATTTTTTTTGTAATTTTATTATTATTATTTTCTTGAAATAAATAAAGAAAGGTTTATTAAAGAACCGTTCCCGTTTTTCTTTTCTCGATTGCAGTGGTTGTGCCCTTTTGAGGGGCTGCCTACGTATCCATAATAAATGTAATCAAACCAAACGTAATTCAGACTGAATTAATTTGCAATTTCGAAATACATCAAGACTATTGGTTCAAGATGTTTGAAACAATAGAATGAATAATTCTAGCTTTTGACTTGTCTTTAAAAGTTTTTTCTAAAAAAATGTTTTTAATAAACTTTTGCAAATGACATTGAGAAAGGTGGGTTAAGGGTAGTAGCGCTTTGGCTGGTCCAAGTTAGTTGGGTTGACAAATTCGTTCCCGTCCAGGTCTGTTAGCATTACTGCTCCACCTGATAGAATCTTCTTTACCAGATATGGCCCGGCCCAATTGGGTTTGAATTTTCCTCTTGGGTCTACTGGTAATAAAGCTCGAACTGATTTGAGGACCAAATCTCCTTCTTTGATGTTTCTGGGCCTCACCCTTTTGTTGAAAGCCCTTTGGATTCTCTTTTGATAGATTTGAATATTATTGAGGGCACGAGATCGTCGTTCATCTAACAGGACTAGCGAGTCATATCGTGCTCGAACCTAATCAGCTTCAGGTACTTGACTTTCGAGTAGGATTCTGAGTGATGGTACTTCTAACTCAACGGGTTGGACTGCTTCCATGTCGTATGTAAGGTAATACGGTGTTGCCCCGGTCGCAGTACGAATCGAGGTTCGATATCCCCAAAGTGCAAATGGTATTTTGTCGGGCCAGTCTCGGTAATTATCAGCCATCTTTTTGAGTATGGTGACAATTGTTTTATTAGCCGCTTCTACCGCTCCATTGGTCTGGGGTCGGTAGGGTGAAGACGTATGCCTTTGAATCTTGTACTAGGTTAGCAAGGCTGCTGTTTCGGCTTGAAAATGGGTCCCGTGGTCACTAATGAACTCATGAGGGATCCCATACCGGCATATTATCTTATTTTGAATGAACTTGGCAACATGGCTGGCGTTGAGGATACGGTAGGATTCAGCTTCGACCCATTTGGTGAAATAGTCGATTGCTACCAAAATGAAGCAGTGTCCTCCAGTTCCCGGGGGGTTTATCTTCCCAATTATGTCGATTCCCCATGTTGAAAATGGCCATGGTGATGTCATGGTGTACAGCAAGGATGGTGGCATATGCTGTACATTGGCAAAAATTTGACAATTATGGCAATGTCTAACATATTGTTGACAGTCGGTTTCCATGCTATTCCAGTAGTAACCGAGCCTCATGATTTTTCGGACTAGCATTTGGGCGTTCATGTGTGGACCGCATTCGCCATCATGTACTTCAGCCATAACTTTTTCGGCGTTGGTTTTGTCGACACATCGAAGGAGAGCCCCCTGTGCTGTGTTTTTGTAAAGTTGCCCATCGTCGGTGCGGATGAATTGGGTTGCCAGTCTTCGCAGGGCCTTTTTGGCTCGGTTGTCAGCTCCGGGTGGATATTCTCCGGTTGCTAAGTATGTCAACACAGTTTGATACCACGGCTCGGGATCAGGTATCTCGATTTCTTCGATGTCGTGGATATATGCTGGCTCGGATCGTCTTTCGACACAGATTGGCATACTGGTCATATGGTCGGGAATATTTAGCAAAGATGCCAGTTTTAAGAGTGCATCTGCAAATTGATTTTCTTCCCGAGGTAGGTATATATATTCTACCTTGTGGAATTGTTTCTCGAGATCCCTTACTCTTGCCTGGTAGGCCACGAGATTAGCATTTCGAGTTTTCCACTTTTGGAGTGCTTGATTAATGACCAGAGATGAATCACCGTGTACTCGGAGGTTCGTGACCCCTAAGTCGGCGGCGGCTTGTAGCCCGTGGATACATGCTTCATATTCAGCGGCGTTGTTGGTGACGTCGAAGTCCAGTTTGATGGATACGGGAGTATGTTCCCCTTTTGGTGAGATTAGGAGGATCCTGACTCCAAATCCTCGGAAATTGGATGCCCCGTCAAAGTACAAGTCCCATGCTTCGGTATCAGTGTGGAAAATGTCTTCGTCTGGGAAGGACCAAGTGTCGGTGTGTCCTTCTTCGGTTACGGGACTGTCAGCGAGAAATTCGGCTACTATTCGTCCTTTGATGGCTTTCAATGGTACGAATTTTAGGTCGAATTCTGCTAACATCAGGGTCCATCTTGATATTCTGCCGTTGAGGACGGGCTTTTCGAAAAGGTACTTGATTGGATCCATTCTGGACAACACTTGTATCTCGTAACTGAGCATGTAATGCCGAAGCTTTTTAGTGGCCCAGACCAAAGCTAAACATGTCTTTTCGAGCATGGTGTACTTACACTCGTACTCTAAAAACTTCTTGCTGATGTAATATATGGCTCGTTCTTCGGAATTGACCGTTTGAGCTAGCATAGCCCCCATGGCTGTCTCTGTCGTGGTTAGGTATAGTGACAAAGGCAAACCGTGTTGAGGTGGCATTAGGACCGGTGGTGAGGCCAACATTTCCTTGATTCTATCAAAGGCTGCTTGACATTTATCGTCCCATAGTAACCGTTCTCCTATTTTCAGCTTCTTGAAGATCGGCTCACACACCATGGTTAGCTTTGAAATGAACCTGCTGATGTATTGGACTTTTCCGAGAAACCCTCTTATCTCCTTTTCGGTTTTAGGGGGCTGCATCTCGGTGATGGCCTTGATTTTGGCTGGATCGACCCTGATACCTCGTTGGCTAACGATATGACCCAGTAATTTGCCGGATGTTACCCCGAAACTGCATTTCTGAGGGTTTAGCCTCATGTTGTATTTGCGTAGTCGGGTGAAGAACTTTCTCAGGGCGGTGATGTGACCATCCCTGTCTTTGGATTTGACGATCATGTCGTCCACGTAGACTTCCACTTCCTTATGCATCATGTCATGCAATAAAGCTGTGGCGGTTCGTTGGTAGGTGGCCCCGGCATTGATGAGACCAAACGGCATGACTGTATAGCAATAAGTACCCCAAGGTGTAATGAAGGTGGTCTTATCCATATCTTCCTCTGCCATTTTTATCTGATTATACCCCGCATACCCGTCCATAAATGATAGAAGGGCATGATCTGCTGTGTTGTCCACCAGTATATCGATGTGTGGCAACGGGAAATCGTCTTTCGGGCTCGCTTTGTTAAGATCCCGAAAGTCTACACAGACACGAACCTTACCGTCCTTTTTAGGGACTGGTACGATGTTTGCAACCCAATCTAGATACTCGAAGACTTGTATAAACCCAGCTTTGAATTGCTTGTCGACTTCCTCCTTGACTTTGAGGGACCATTCGGGCCTCATGCGTCGGAGTTTTTGTTTAACCGGCTTGAACCCTTCCTTGATCGGTATATGGTGCTCGGCTATTTCGCGATCAATCCCCGGCCTGTCCTTGTAGGACCATGCGAAGACGTCTTTGAATTCTTGAAGGAGAACTATGAATTGTTGTTTCTTCTCGGGATCTAAGGATAATCCTATCTTAAGCATCTGGGGTTCTAAGGTCGTTCCCACATTGATGGATTCGGTTTCCTCGATTACCGGATTGCGGGATTCCCTTTGCTCTAGTTGCTCAATCAGATGTGGAGGTAAGGATACCTGTTCATCGGGCTTCTCAATGTCATTGCACATAAAATTTTTGAATTTGGGAAAGTTTTGAAAATGAGACAAGTCGTAAGCAGAACGGTTGTTATTATTGATCATAAATTGGGAAAAGAGCTCGAAAAGAGCTGCCATCTGATCACTAGTCAGTGGCGGGATAGGTAGGGTGCCCGGGACAGATCCCGAGGTACCAGGAATAGCTAAAGGGAGAGGGGGAGTTACAGGATTGACCCTAGCACCAGACTCACTAGACTTAATCTTAGACTCCGACTCGGACTCCGACTCAGACTCAGACTCAGATTCTGGCATCTCTCCTTCTCCTGTGATCAGCTTGTAAGTTCTTCCTTGACTGTCAGTCCATTTGACAGTTTTCCTCCAAGCTCTGGTCTCAGACCCGACTTCTGAGATTAGCTTAGACGGGTCAAAGGTGCGACTGAGGCTGACTAACTCTTCTTTCGGTGTTGGGACCGCGAGTTCTTCTCCAAAATGTAGCCCTAGCGCGGGCTCAACATTCTTAGCATCTTCGGATTGGATAAGAGCGAAGATGTCGTCCGGTATGTAGTTGCAGTCCTGGGCCAAGTGGGTCCCAGGGCGTGTGGTGGTAGGCCGATATAGGCCGGTTTGAACAGTCTCGAATACTGGAGTGACAAAGATAACCTTACCGGTTTCAGTTTGGCCCATGTTTTCCGGAGTTAGGGTGTAGCCCAAGCCTGTTTGAGTCCTCCCATTGTCCAGAACTTCGAGAATTTTTCCTGCAGGGAGATCGAGCCTTGATGTAACCCCTGGTAGAAAGCCCAGATTCTGAAGCCTCCGGTCGAGGTGGACCGTGAAATAAGGGCGGAAGAAATGATCTTCTTCGATGGCCCCTACGAAGTGGAACCCCCAGATATCGGTGCGGCCCGAGGTGTTGCAGTTAGCCACAGTCATAGGTGTGGCTTCTAGAGTGATGATGGAGTCATGCAAAGGTAGCTTGATTTTCCGATGCAAAGTGGAGGATACAGCCCTGGTTGCATGGATCCAAGGTCTTCCTAAAAGAAGGTTGAAGGAAGAAGTCACGTCGATCACTTGAAATTCCAGCTCTTTCTCTATCGGGCCGGTTATGATAGTGAGTTTTGTGGCTCCGGCTACTGACTTTGGACTTCCGTCAAAAGCCTGAATGGTTTGAGCTGTTGGAATATAGTCGGCCTCAGTGATGCCGAGGGCCTTGGCGGTCCTCAAGGGGAGGACATTGACTGCTGACCCGTCGTCAATTAGGGTCATGGGCAGGTACTTTCCACGGCAGATAACCGTGATGTAGAGGGCCATGTTGTGGGCTGGCCCAAATGGTGGTAGATCAGCGTTGGAGAAGGTAATCAGTGGGCCTTCCTCTATGGATCTCCCCTTTAGGTGAGGCAAGACTGTGGCTACCATTTCAGCTGGAGTAGCCATGGAGTCGATTTTGACTTGGTCGAGAGCCTTAGTGAGTGCCTCTCGATGTTCCTGGGAGCTAACTAGGAGTTGCCATATGGAGAGGTCAACCTGAGTCTTGCTTAGCTGTTTTACAAGAGCCTTTTCAGCAGTCGGCTCTTCTGGGGCGGGCTCCACCTTAAGCGGTTCGGCGATGATGAGGGCTTGACTAGTGGCTAAAGCTTTGGATTTAAACTTCTGAATCTCCTCGGGCGTGATGGGGACAGCTTCCCCTTTGGTGAGGTAGACATCGTCTTCGTCATCGCACCAGATCCCGTTTATTTGCGGGATAAATGGAGAAATAAGGTGTGAGCAATCCATTATTTCCCCTGAAAAGATGGCGTGAGTGGCTAACGGGTTGTCCTTGTTGTTGGGTTTACCCCCGGGCAAAGGAATTTTCCCGCTTTCAATGAGATCTTGGATAAGGTGTTTTAGCTTCCAACATTTCTCGGTATCGTGCCCCTTACCACGATGATAGTGACAGTAGGCCTGGAGGTTGTAGGCCTTGGAGCGACGTTCGACCGGGATATCAGGTGTTGGGCCTATCGGGGTGATCAGGCCTTTCGATGATAGCCTCTGAAGGGCGTTTTCATAGGTAGTGCCTATGTCGGTGAATACCCAGGGAGTGCTAGTCTTCTGTGACGAGGTATCGAGTGCATTTACCTCGTCAAAAATGCTACGAGTGGCGGGGGTAGTAGTGGGCTTGCTCGTTGATGAGCTGGCCCCTTGGTATCCCTTGGTGGAGGCCTTAGTGAGGCTTTCCAACCTTAAATCATCCTCGATTCTCGTTCCCATTTCAGTTAGGATCGCGAAGCTAGGTACGATGGCATACCGGAGATGGACCCGGTAAGCTGGAAGGAGGTTCTTGACGAAGGCTTCAACCAGTACTTTTTCACTGGGCTTGTCGACCAGTTTGACGCTTTCAGCCCTCCATCTTTGAAGGTATTTTGTGAATCCTTCCTTAGGCTCCTGGGCCATTACCTCCAGGGTGCGCATAGTGGTCTGGATTTCCGTGTTGTCGGCGTAGTTCCGAGCGAATTCCGTTGCCACGTCATCCCAAGTTTTGTATTTCTTGGAATCGAGCCGGTAGTACCAGGCCCTTGGGTGCTTCTCGAGAGATGAAGCAAACAGGTGCTTGAACATGCTGGACTTAACCCCTTTAAGGGCCATAAATTCCTTGAAAGCCCGGATATGGTGGACCGGGTCTTCAGTACCCTCGAACATTGGCAGACCCGTCAGATTGAGGTTGGTGGGTAGTTCATCGGTCAATGGGGTGTAGGTCCTAGCATTCTCCGTATGGATGGAACTTTGGGTTGTCAAATGGACCTGTTCTTGTAGCTTTTGGACAGCGCTGGCCAGTGCGGCTAGAGTTCCGTCATCTTCGATCGAAGCATTGGGGGTTCCCTGTTCCACAGCACTAACCCGAGTAACGATGGCAATCTGGTCCTCCCGGATTCTCCTCAATTGGTCTTGGATTTGGGCCAACGAGGTGGTCAACTCATCTATGGCTTTTTGCGTCATGGCTCGAGTGTGGGGTGACCTGTCTGTAAGGGCATCGCGTAATCAGTAACTGACCCAGATCTTAGAATCAAAAGTACATCCCGAGCAAGGAAAAGACTAGACTGGAAAAAGACCGGAGACTGATTTCTAGACGGATGACGCGTGGATGGTGGGCCTTCCTTAGGATTCGGCAAAGTGGGCCTAGTCCTGTTCGAAGGAAGGTCTATGTGAGAATTCCCCAGACTTTGGACTCTAGTGTGTAAACGGGCTTCCCTTTGTAGGAGTCTGTCCTACGAAGGTGGGCCGTGCCTTGACAAGTAAGGCGAACTAGGATGGGGTAGAAACCCGTGATATAAGATCGACGGAGTTTCGACGCTATAGATTCTAACTTATGACAAGACCCGACACTGCTAAATACGGGAAGTCCTAAGAAGAGAAGGGTTTCGAAAAGGGAATTTGAATTTGAAAACCGAGCAAAGTCGAATTGGAAGACCCGATTTTTTTTGAAAACCGAGAAGAAGGGTATCGGGCCGAGATTTCGGGCTTTTTTTTGAAAAGGTTTGGACAGCATACCGGCTAAAAATAGGCTATTTTGAGTCAAAATCATAAGTCCTAAATTCGGCAGCTTTCCGGGTTTTGAAAAAGAATGGGTTCGAAAAGATGTAAATTTTTGAAAATGATGGTTTTTGAAAAAGACCAAAAAAGATCAAGTAGCATGTAGTCACGGAAACAGTATAACGACGCCATGTATGCTCTTAGTCTAAGTCTCGGTCGGTCAAATAGGGTCTATACCAACAACGATCGCATTCTCGCAAATCAGGACGGACCTCCTAAGCCGAATTGGTCTTAGAATCTGCCGTAAAACCCATGCGAGTTCCGCGATCGAAGTCTTAGTCCATCCAAGTAGAAATGCACCGTGGTATAGTGGGACGTCGGTCACAAGTAACCGGCCCGGGATAGAACGGGGTTATGCACGAATCATTGAACTAAAACGTGTACATTACTAATCGAACGATTTCTTTTCGAGTCTCACCCTGAGGATGCCGATGGTAAGTGACACATCAGTTAATCCCCAGCGGAGTCGCCAAATTGTGGACATGACATAGGTCCACCCCGACGCGGCGAAGCGCGGGTTTTGGGGAGGCGATAGAATTTCCATATGAGATGGATCGAATAGAATTTTAAATCGAAGTAGGAGTCGCCACCGAATTTTATGGTTATTCGGAACCATTCGAACCCACTCTATGTCGTAGTGGGCCATACTTAAAGCCTGGCCCATTTCCAATGTCAGAGTTTATTGGGTTCGTCCCTTAGCATTACGATACCGATGCCGACTTGAGCGGTTAATCGTATATTGAATGACTCTCGTTGCCAATGGTTTCGGACATCCGGAAACCACGGTTCTGAGTAAGGGGTGAGGGTACGTGTTGGGAAGTTCAGTGAGAACACCCAACCCCGCCCGCACTTAGCGGCCTTTACTAAGATATCGTTCGGTTTTGTGTACACGCGTTAGTTCGACGATTGAATGATATGCAGAGATTATTTTCCTAAGACATGTGAGGAAAAATAAATAAATGGGTTGCTAAGTCGTTTAATGCATGTTAAACTAATAACGTCAAAGTTATTTTAGCATGTGAATTCGTTTTAGTCTAATAAAACGATAAAAAGAATATAGCCCTACAAACAAAGAGCAAACGAGTTAGTAACGATGAATAATAATATAGGAAATAAATATATGAAATCGAGAAAATAAATATTAATCGAGATCTGAAAAATATTGTTTAAAACGTGGTTTTGTAAAAAAAACGAAGTTCGAAAAAAAACAATAAAAGAAACAAGAAAGACGCATGTGGGCAGTCTGCCGCGCGACTCGCCCGAGACTCAGGCGGGTCGCGTGGCGGCCTGATTTCGACGACGGTTTTCGGAAAATTTTTGATTGAATCGCGTACGAATATCGCATAATTCGTACTCAACTTAATATTCTCGATATTCGTTATATTCGATAGTTGACTATGAAATCAATATCAAATATTCAGAATAGTTTTAGAAAAGATGTAAATTAAGAAATCGTTTCGTAGAATAATAAAAATAAAACGATCGAAAAACTAAAAAAATGGCCGGGTTACAGACTCGTGTGCGAGTCGCCTGGACCGGGCGCGACTCGCATACGGGTCTGTCCGCTTTTTATTTTTTGTTCGAAAATCGTTAATTTTTAAATCGCGTACAAATATGGATTAATTTATACTCGGTTTATATTTTCGATATTCGTCGTATTCGATATTCGATTATGAAATCGATATCGAATAGTCGGAATGACTTTAGAAAAAGGTTTTAAAAAAAGTTTGTTTTTTGAACGAAAAATAAGAAAAAAGAATTTTGAACGAAAAGTTGTAATAAGGATTTTGAACGGACAAAAATATAACGAAATCGTCGAAATCTTAATATAATTCTTTTCGATACGATATTCGATTATAATGAATCGGTATCATATTTTAAGAATATTCGATATATGAAAATAGTTTTTAGTAGTATCGATATTAGAAAATAAAAAAAGACCGACGAGAGACCCATAATAATAAAAAAACGAGGAGAAGGGAAGAGAAAAGAGAAGAGACGGGTTTGATTTACACCCTCAACCTATATGCTTTGTTTTCTCGGGATAAGGCTCGTTGGGAAGTGGCTTAGACTTTGGGAGCGTCGAGATGATGAGGATGAGTTAAGGTGTATCGGTTTGGGTGGTTTGGGACGCCGGGTTTGACGTGCGGTCAAGACTTCGAGATTTCGGATAACGTGTCGGTATTTGCTAACTATCGAGTTTGTGTATGAACCGTGTGTGGAGGGGGTTTCGGTATTTCTGATGTATGATGGATGTCGATAATGCATGTGTGTGTGTGTGATTTTCCGTCTGATTTTCGGTTCTTTTAAAACGTTGTATGGGAGGTCCTATTTATAGGGAATTCCCGTCCTTGGCTTAGGAGAGTTTGAATACCGCTTAGGATAGGAAACGTGGGAGTTTGAGGAGCATGGGAATTCCGTTTTCTTGGCCAAGAAGAAAGGAATTTCGGCTAATTTGAGGAGTGTTTCGGCTGAGTATTTGGTACTCAGTCGATGTCTGAATCGGTTTCCGGATAGAATTCCTACTTGAGGTCGAATTCTACCGTTAACGGAATTGTTTAATGTTTTTAATGAATCTGAATTTTTGTAGGAATTTGGGTTGGAATCAACCGTGTGAGTGTCACGGCTGACTCACATGTCTCGGGAAAATCTTTGGCCGGGTTTTGACTCGGTCGCTAAATGACGGTTTTACCCCTGGTGACGGTTTCGACCCAAATTAGTGTTATTTGACTCGAAACGACCCACTGGGCCTGGATTTGAGGTTGGTTTTATGAAATTTGTACTCCTTAAAAAGTCTAAACCAAATGTCCAGGATTACAAGCTCATATCCGAGTCTATCAAAGCACGTTTACGTCCAATCATCATCGGGTGTTTGGCGGGAACTACTATAGACACCTGACGGTCAAAATGTGGGTGTCTACGGTATTTTATAAATAATTAGGAAATCGAGTTAAAACTATAAATTTTCAAAGAGAGGATATCTTAAGATAAACGATATAAAAATTAGTTGAGCCAACGAGTTTTATAAATGAAATGAGATTTTTAAAGATTTCAAATTATTTTTAATAAATACATTTTATCAATAAATAATACTGATTTTACAAAAAATAATCAGTCGTAGACAAATAAGAAATTAATAGTGAAAATAGTCTTGACTAAAATTATAGTTAAAGCAAAATCGACTATTTTCCCCTTTATCAGTATAAATCGTAAAACGAAAATTAATTTTATTAAATAAGTATACAAACCTCGATTATAATATAAAAATACGATTTTGAGTTAAAATTATAAATAAACGAAACATGGCGAAAATATGAAATCGATATTATTTAGTTACTAGTGTCACGATAACCAACAAAATATTATAACGATCATAATTTATAAAATTATTAACGATTTATAAAACGATATCGAAAGATATAAAAATATAGAAAGGCATACGATTTAAAATTAATATAATTAGCAATAATATATAGCTAAAATAGAAAACTGAAGTTAAAATATTTACTACATACTACTACTCAAACATACGATATAAAACCGAGTAACGTCCTAAAGTTACCTTAAGTCGATATTCGAGTCGATATAGCACTTGTCCTCGTCGGGGTCTTCATGAATCCTTTCGACGAGTACGGGTCGAAGATCGGCAGCCCAACAGCAGCATTCAGCAGCAGCGAAACAGAACGGGGTCCTGGATCGAAGAACCCGTCTGAAAACAGAAGGACGCAGCAGTAGCAGCAGTAGACGAACGCGGCAGCAGCAGCAGACAGACGCAGAAACAGCGACATCAGCAACAGATCAGGGAAAAAGAAGAAGAAGAAGAAGAAAAGAATAAGAAGGATGGGAAAATAGTTACACAGGCAACAGCAGCATACAAACGCACGACCTGACGAACAAAAGGAACGATGACAAACTCGTAGACAAAAGCAGCAAGGAGAAAGATCCGGGTGTGATAAAAGTAGCCGCAGACGTGATCAACAGTAACAAAACATCACTGCAGCGAGCAAAAGAAATATGAAAACAATAGTAACGAGACCGATTAGACACGACAATAGGTGACGGAAAAGGAGCAGCAACGGTACAAAGAGTAGCAGCAAACACAAGTAACAAGAACGACCCGCAAGCCGATACAGAAAACGAGAAAAAGGCAAGGAAAAAGGAAGATGAAGATGGCATCAATCAACAACAAATGCAGTAAAACGAACAGAGGAGCAGCAGAAAAGGAACTGACACAAAGCCGCAAAGAAAACGATGAAGGAAGAAGAAGGAGAACATCAACAGAACGTAGCAGCAACAGCATTACACGCATCAGCAACAATAGCGACAAAAAAAAATAGAACGAAAACAAGAAAGATGAAGGAAGAGAAGGAGAGTACTAAACGACAAGCAACAGAACCGACCGGCAGCATCAACCAATCCTCACTAGCAACGCAGCGTAAATAGTACGGCATAACGAGTAGAAACCGAACAGAAAAAGAAGGAAAAGAAAGAAGAAGGTAGACCACAACAACAGAAAACCAAACGAAGAAGGAGAAAAAAGAAAGACAGCAAGAGCAGTACCGTAACCAAACAAAAATGACGCCCTGAAAGAGATGGTGGCAGAACAGGCGAAGAAGAAGAAACGAGCAGCAGCATCAGGGGCACGAAACAGCAGCTGGGTGAGATGATAGCAGCAGCGAGCATCAAATAAGGGGAAGAAAGAGGAGAACGAGGGGTAGTACGAAGCGGCAGAAGCAGGGAGACGCAAGAGAGCAGTAAAAAAAAAAGATGAAGCGGTGGTTTAATGATGGAAGTCAAAGAGAGAAGCAAAGAAATAAACAGATGAAGGGAACATGTTAATTAATAAGTGGGATAAACACGATGAGTAGGGGAAATGAATCAACTCAAGTGGATATACATAGTATACGGACTAAATAAATCAATCGAGTTAGGAAACGAATTCCGTGACGAAGTTGACTGACCCACGAGTTGAATAAAAACGATTCGATAAAATTTAATAAATAATCGGGCCGTCAAATAAAACGAGTAAATAAAATATTTGAGACGAAAACGAAGCTTTTGGAAATAAATAATCAGACGGTGAAATCGAATTTCCCGATAAATAATAAATTTTCGACGAAGTGAATTAAATTGATTTCTCGAGGAAAGGAAAAAATTGTCTTGGCGAAACTTAAAATAAATGAATTTCGAGCCAAAAATAAAATTCGAGCATAATATAAATAAATGAAAAGAATTTAGAATTTAAATCGTCGAAATAGACTTTCAATAAGAATTAAATTAAATGTATAAAATGAATCGAAACAGAAATAAAAATAGGTCTTAAATATAAGAAGAGTTTTCGAGACGAATAGAATTTTGTTTTTGGAGTTTGAAACGATTAAAAGATAAGTTCGTTATATAAAATTTTTAAGAATTACGAGTTAAATCGTAAAAATAAAAATACGAACAAAATTTTAATTTAATTTAATTTATAAAAATCAGGGGTGTTACAATCTTTCCCACTAAAAAGAAGTTTCGTTCTCGAAACTAACAAAAACATAATTGAAACCGAAGACAAATTTATTTTTCAAGATAAGTTGGACTCAGCAACCCGAAGTTTAAAATCATTCAATTTAACAAAATTGTAAGTTAAAAGTTATTCGATAAAATAATGACGACAAATAATATTTGTAAACGATCTCGAGGGGGGAGAATACCCAATTTTTTTTTTTAAAACAACAGTAAAACGTTTTAATTAAGAAATTCGACAATACTTTGTTTTAAGATCAAACAAAAATTTGAGAAATCGAGTTTTGTAGTTAGTAAATGAAAATCGAACCATCATCAAACATTTCTAATAATAGATTTAAAGCTTATCGACGATAAAATAAAATTTTAGATATATTTGGTTTTTTCGAAAATGTTCAACCATCTTACCCAATAATTTTGCAATTACGAGGGTTTTCGTAAAATTAAAACACGCTTGAAAATAGAAAAATGAAACAATTTCGAAATACTATAAAATAAATTATTAAGGTATTTTGAAACATGTCTAAATATGTGTTATCAACCAAAAATAAGACAAAAACGAAGTATAAGGTTTTGAAATTTATAACTCAAAATGTTAAAATTTTACGATCGCCCAAAATTTAAATTGCTTAAAGTTTTTACAAAACGGAGAGTTCTAAAGTCTGAAATTATGTTTCAAAATGTCAAAATTCCATGTAAATCAAAAATTTTAAATTAGTCCGACTTTTCATAAAAATAGGTTCAGAAAAATGGTAAGCGGATAAATAGAGTCAAAGTCAACAACAAATCGAAACACAAGTTTTCAAACCCGATAAAGAAGTCAAAGAGATTGGCCGAAGAAGAAGAAGTAGCAGCAGAATTTAAGAAAAGCTAAGGGAATGACGAAATTGAGAGTCAAACGGAGCTCTCAAGGAAACACAAAGGAAGTTAACAATCCCGAGATTCCCGGTACGACTCCCACAGCACGGGTTCCTAAATACTTTTAAATAATACTAAGTCCAATATTAGGCAGTAGGTGGTACTACTCAGTCACAATCTCCAAAAATGTCATACGTGACTATCCAATCATTCAAACGACACGATACTAATCCACAATTGTTTTACAATCTAATCTCATCAATTAAAATTCCACTGGTCATCAAAACACACCCAAACACTTGATCGATAAGGCTCCTAAATCCCAAGCCCATAAGGTTTGAACTCGAGGTATACTTCAAACTCTCGAGTAAGGAACACTAAACAAGATCCACCAATTTAACAATGTTCGGGTACAAAATCCTCAAAAATAATCACCAACATACTTATAATGCCACAAGTACAAAAGTTGGGGAACGTATAAGAAATCCTCAAACACGTTCAAACCTATAGGTAATGGTGCAAACGCTCACTTCTTCAAACACGTCATTCAACTAAGGTTTCAGAGAAGTCCATCAAATTTCATATTGTAATAGCAAAACCACCAAAATATTTATTTACTCAACGAAGCCACAATCTCGTTGGTCCAAGGGTTCTGAACTATAAATCCATCAAGATGATTCGCATTAAGTATTCCTCAAACAACACGATAAATCCGACATCTAATTGTGTAATATGTTTCTCTTCTTCAAGGTTAACAACAATTTATCCAAGTTACATTACTCAACTCCAAAGCTCATAGGTTACAACCTTAACAACGATCAACGATCTAATTCCTTAAGACACACGGGTAATCTATGTCAACCAAAATTTATGACGATAATAATGAAAACCTTTAATGGTACCACAACCAACGATCCCAAATAATCACAATGCATCCATCAAATAAGCATTAGGCAAGAAACCCAAAGTGATATTATTAGACACACATAGTTCGGTTCTAGGTTAGTTATTAGGTATCCATCAAATATGACATACTCCTATAACTTCAAAATATATTCAACTCTAAGTACTCCAAAATAATCAAGGTAACCTATAACCCAAGGTTCAAAATCTTACGTGCCAACCTAATTCCATTAATCGACAATTTATCATTCAAACCGATCCTCAAAAGCTAACTAAGACAGATAACAGGATATAACTCACAATCCTCAAATCAGGTAACAAAGGTTTACTAAACCTCAAACATCTATAACTCGGGGTTCACTAAGATAGAATCCGGTCTAACCAAAGAATCTCAAGAGAAAGATGGTAGAATAGAAGAATAGAACAAGGATTCACCAAGAGAATGAAGATGAGAATATAAAAGAGAAGTATTGGAAGAAGCAGAAGCAGGAAGAAAAGAATCAATAATTCTAGATAATAAAGACCTAAAACGAGAAGGGAAAGTTTGAACCTCTAAGGTTCACGAGGGAAACAAAAGGATTACTTCATCTTCTTGCAGAGAAACGAGACCGCCATCTTGGGTCACTCAATCTGGATCTACTGCAACATCATGGAACATGAATCTACCCTTGATTATCTAACCTGTAGCTTGAGCAAACTAAATCTGAGCTGAAAGGTCACCATCGGCATCTTTCTTGGAGCACCAAGTAATCCACTCGAGCCGGTAGGCGTTGACAGTTCTAAGCAGGTCTTATTCCAATCTGGAGCAGCATATCAGCATCCTGTTCTTTCATCTTCTTCTCGACACAAAAGGGACAAATATTCAATGCTAATCATTAAGTTACAAAAACACCTAATCCTAACAATTAAGTCCTTACTTTGTTTCTACCCATCTCTCACTAATATTTCTTTAAATATTCATTTACTGGTATTTTTCCTAGAATCAGGTGTAAGCGTCGGGAGCAACAATGCTCTGATACCAACTGTAATCCCTTAGAAAATCTATCGCAATACAGTGACGGAAACACTGTAGAGTTGAGATTAAAACACGCTGACAAACTACATCTTATTAAAAGAATTGGTAAGTCAATACAAAGGCCTCTTTTTACAAAAGGGCTAAAAAGAAAATCTCCGAACGGGTTTATACAAATCCAAAAATTACAAGAATGAAGAAAGAGTAGGATCCACGCTACTCGTTAGCTCACACCCAAAACCCAGCAGCAAATATCTGTCATGTTATAAACATAACATCCACGTCAGTGGGGAGTAACTCGGACGTTCTCCCAGCCATATTATATCATATGAAAAATAATAGTATTATTATATCAAAATACTTAAAATGAGAAAAACATTAAAAACGATATAATAAAAATAAGTGTTCAACGAAACTTAAAGCACTTGCCAACCTGCAAGTCAAAATCAATTGATAATAATAAAAATATTCAAAATGGTGTTATGGATAGGATTAGTGTAGACGGCTAGACTTTCACTAGGAGAATACTAAAACTAGCTTCGAGAACTTAGTTCAAACAAATCAAACCTCGATCTCTAACTGGGCTACTCAACCATAATAGGACGGCGACTTATAAATGCGTGGCCCTAGTTTAAGATAATATGCACACCCCTCCCGAGCACCATAAATACTCAGTTCAACAACCAGTGTGCCCCATAAAGACACACCAGCCTTATAGTTGATGGCAAAAACGTAAACCCCAGAATATATTACTCTAACCTCACACTTATCCTCATTCCATAACTCCAAAACAAAGCCATTATCGATGCTCAAAAGATATAATCAATGTAAATAATATAAGGACAAAATGAATAAACATTTTATATAAAAATGGAAACTTTCTATAAATAGAAACTTACTAATTTTAGAAACTTACTTAAAATAGAAATATTATTACAGAAGATACGTAAGTTATTAAAATATGTGAAATGTATTAAAAATAGCATTCCTAACAAAATTAACGTTTTATTATTATCGTCGTTATCGTAACTTTAATATATTTCTAAATTCGTTACTCAAAATATAAATAAAATATAATATCTCAATATATAGTATTTTATAAATAATTAGGAAATCGAGTTAAAACTATAAATTTTCAAAGAGGGGATATCTTAAGAAAAACGATATAAAAATTAGTTGAGCCAACGAGTTTTATAAATGAAATGAGATTTATAAAGATTTCGAATTATTTTTAATAAATACATTTTATTAATAAATAATACTGATTTTACTAAAAATAATCAGTCGTAGACAAATAAGAAATTATTAGTGAAAATAGTCTTGACTAAAAATATAGTTAAAGCAAAATCGACTATTTTCCCCTTTATCAGTATAAATCGTAAAACGAAAATTAATTTTATTAAATAAGTATACAAACCTCGATTATAATATAAAAATAGGATTTTGAGTTAAAATTATAAATAAACGAAACATGGCGAAAATATGAAATCGATATTATTTAGTTACTAGTGTCACGATAACCAACAAAATATTATAACGATCATAATTTATAAAATTATTAACGATTTATAAAACGATATCGAAAGATATAAAAATATAGAAAGGCATACGATTTAATATTAATATAATTAGCAATAATATATAGCTAAAATAGAAAACTGAAGTTAAAATATTTACTACATACTACTACTCAAACATACGATATAAAACCGAGTAACGTCCTAAAGTTACCTTAGGTCGATATTCAAGTCGATATAGCACTTGTCCTCGTCGGGGTCTTCATGAATCCTTTCGACGAGTACGGGTCGAAGATCGGCAGCCCAACAGCAGCATTCAGCAGCAGCGAAACAGAACGGGGTCCTGGATCGAAGAACCCTTCTGAAAACAGAAGGACGCAGCAGCAGCACCAGTAGACGAACGCGGCAGCAGCAGCAGACAGACGCAGAAACAGCGACATCAGCAACAGATCAGGGAAAAAGAAGAAGAAGAAGAAAAGAATAAGAAGGATGGGAAGATAGTCACACAGGCAACAACAGCATACAAACGCACGACCTGACGAACAAAAGGAACGATGACAAACTCGTAGACAAAAGCAGCAAGGACAAAGAACCGGGTGTGATAAAAGTAGCAGCAGACGTGATCAACAGTAACAAAACATCACTGCAGCGAGCAAAAGAAATATGAAAACAATAGTAACGAGACCGATTAGACACGACAATAGGTGACGGAAAAGGAGCAGCAACGGTACAAAGAGTAGCAGCAAACACAAGTAACAAGAACGACCCGCAAGCCGATACAGAAAACGAGAAAAAGGCAAGGAAAAAGGAAGATGAAGATGGCATCAATCAACAACAAATGCAGTAAAACGAACAGAGGAGCAGCAGAAAAGGAACTGCCACAAAGCCGCAAAGAAAACGATGAAGGAAGGAGAAGGAGAACATCAACAGAATGTAGCAGCAACAACATTACACGCATCAGCAACAATAGCGACAAAAAAAAATAGAACGAAAACAAGAAAGATGAAGAAAGAGAAGGAGAGTACTAAACGACAAGCAACAGAACCGACCGGCAGCATCAACCAATCCTCATTAGCAACTCAGCGTAAATAGTACGGCATAACGAGTAGAAACCGAACAGAAAAAGAAGGAAAATAAAGAAGAAGGTAAACCGCAACAGCAGAAAACCAAACGAAGAAGGAGAAGAAAGAAAGACAGCAAGAGCAGTACCGTAACCAAACAAAAATGACGCCCTGAAAGATATGGTGGCAGAACAGGCGAAGAATAAGAAACGAGCAGCAGCATCAGGGGCACGAAACAGCAGCTGGGTGAGATGATAGCAGCAGCGAGCATCAAATAAGGGGAAGAAAGAGGAGAACGAGGGGTAGTACGAAGCGGCAGAAGCAGGGAGACGCAAGAGAGCAGTAAAAAAAAAAGGATGAAGCGGTGGTTTAATGATGGAAGTCAAAGAGAGAAGCAAAGAAACAAACAGATGAAGGGAACATGTTAATTAATAAGTGGGATAAACACGATGAGTAGGGGAAATGAATCAACTCAAGTGGATATACATAGTATACGGACTAAATAAATCAATCGAGTTAGGAAACGAATTCCGTGACGAAGTTGACTGACCCACGAGTTGAATAAAAACGACTCGATAAAAATTAATAAATAATTGGGCCGTCAAATAAAACGAGTAAATAAAATATTTGAGACGAAAACGAAGCTTTTAGAAATAAATAATCCCGATAAATAATAAATTTTCGACGAAGTGAATTAAATTGATTTCTCGAGGAAAGGAAAAAAAATTATCTTGGCGAAACTTAAAATAAATGAATTTCGAGCCAAAAATAAAATTCGAGCATAATATAAATAAATGAAAAGAATTTTGAATTTAAATCGTCGATATAGACTTTCAATAAGAATTAAATTAAATGTATAAAATGAATCGAAACAGAAATAAAAATAGGTTTTAAATATAAGAAGAGTTTTCGAGACGAATAGAATTTTGTTTTTGGAGTTTGAAACGACTAAAAGATAAGTTCGTTATATAAAATTTTTAAGAATTACGAGTTAAATCGTAAAAATAAAAATACGAACAAAATTTTAATTTAATTTAATTTATAAAAATCTGGGGTGTTACATAAGGAACAAATCTAAACAAACTAAAACAATGAAAGGGAAGGAAACTATGATTGTGAAAATGAAGAATTCAATAGGAAAAGAACTAGGATTAGGTCGGGTTCAAGGGTGATGAGATGATCAAGGGAGAGCAAAGGTGAAGGGGTAGTCAAGTTATCTAGGCATAATCCGTGCTCACGCTCCAAAACCGACTAGAGGTTCCCCGCTCTCGCGCAAGAACCCATCCTAGCAACATACAAGGTTACAAGAAGAAGGCAAGAAAACATGCATTTGCAACTACAAGTCATTCAAACATTTCATCAAACATGATCCATGCATACAACCAAGAAGCAACCAAAACTTCCACCAACAATCTATACAAACCCTTAATCATCCATGAAAGCACCCAATCCCCCTACTAATTCTAGCAAGGAGATTACTCACACATATCTAAACTAAAACAAGAAACAATTATAAGAAAACTCATAACAAAAGCATTCATAATGAAATCTAAACTATTAACAAAACAAAAATTAAACAAAGATTCAAACTTTTAAATAAAAGAGGAAGAGATTATACCAAACAAAGAGAGGAATGAAAAAAGTGACACTTTGAATAAAATCAACCCAAGAAGATAACCAATGTTGTCAAGATTGGATAATCTCCCAAAAGTCTTCAAGAATCCAAAGATAATGCAATAACAAGGAACTAGATTAAGGTTTAATGGAAGAGTAATTAAGGAGGGATTAAGCTAATATACACTAATCTAAACTAATCTAACCTAAAGTATGCCTAGGGTTTCGTGATGTCCTTAAAACAATACAAGAGGGGGGTATTTATAGGGTTGCATGAATAATGGAGGCGAAAAAATGAAGTCGGGTAAGAGCTGGGCCCTTCCCGGCCGGGAAGGTGGTGATCCCGGTCGGGATGGGTCCCATCCCGGCCGGAAAGGCCCTACAGCAGGTCGTTTCTTCTCGTCTTCTCATCCCAGCCGTGATGGGTCCTTCCCGGCTGTGATGGGTCCTTATTTGCTCTTCCTAGGCTTCTTATCGATGCTCGGTGTTCGGGATATTCTCAAGTGGGCTCCATGGGACTCGGGATCGTGTCTAAGTCACCGAATCATCGTCGCTTCTCTTCATTGGCTCCATATGCATCGGAAACGAGTCAGAATCGTTCCATTTCTCCAAGATAGGCCTTAGGAACCTAAAACAAGCTAGAAGAAGCGTATGTAGCCTCGAAACCGCTCTAAAGTGCGATTCTACAAGAGAAAGCGGGAACAAACACAAGAAATAAGCATTACAAAACACACTTATCAACTCCCCTACACTTAACCATTACTCGCCCTCGAGGTAAGCACGAACTAAATACTAACTAAAAGAAACTAGACTACTAACCGAGCGGGTATTAGCGCACCCTATGCCCATTCAACTCACGCGAGAACACTTAGAGGAAAAGTGCTCTCCGTAATGCAAGCGAGGTCTTGCGACAAAACTGTGGATACAACCGAACACGAAAATACGTAAACACACAAACAAATAAACGGTTGTATCCAAGAAGAAACATATACCACTTCCCTCAACAAAGCGGTGAAAGAAACACCGGTTAAGGTCTCAAGGCAAGTGACAACGTTATCAAGCTAATAATACAAACCAAAATGGACAAAATCCTAATAGTATGACAACAAAGCAACAAAAACGTTGGTAACTTACCTAGGTCCCCCTAACCTTCTAAGAACGTACTACGGGACGATAGGCGGGATGGAAAAAAGATGAACCACGGAGTTATTCAACGCTGTAGGTAAAGTGAAACCCCGCCCCTTTAGCGATAAGCCAAGAGGGTCGTCCCAAGCTCAAAAAATAGCCTAACTAGTCCAAGTAAAAAGGTGGATATGCTTGCAAAGTGAGGGAATACCGACCATTACCGCTATCATCCTTCCTAGGGACTCGGTCCTTTGGTAGGCTCTTCACGATAACAATCGGTAAAAGGCTTATTTTTGAGGGGGTAAGATTTTTTGTGAAATGATTTTCTTGGCATTTTTCTTTTGTATTTTGCCTTTGATTTGCTATGCCATTTCTTTTTCTACTTTTCTATTTTGTTTTTATTTGTAGTGCCTTTTCTTTTTCTTTCTTTTTCTTGGTTTGCCCTTTTGGCTAAATTTTGTATTGTAGGCAATCATCACAACCAAGTATAAAAACTCGACAAAATGCAACTTATTTGGGAGATATGTGTAGAAGGTAGGGAAATGGGTATGTCGGGCGTGCGCTTCCCTTCAAACCCACAAAAAGGGGGAAAACTTGGACTAAACAAACAATTTCGAATCATGGTCACCTAAGAAGACGGGACTCGGCAACCAAGGCCATTTCACTCCGTAGGTGTTCAAAATGCAAATCCCGCAGTAAATCCCTAGTAGACTAGGTGGACTCAAGGTAAAGAACCAACGAAACTGTTCCGGTCACGGAAACAATTCACCCGGCCTTTGATCCGGGCTGTATGATTTAATCACTGGTGAACAATTGATCGATTGACTTCTTTGAACCTCTCCTTCGTCTCACTCCCTGGATCGGACCTTCCCGGCGGAGTTGGCCTGCTCCCTGCACAATGAACGCACAGGGCCTCGGAGGTTGTCCGAGGGAACCCTCTCCGATGCCTAAGTCAGCCCGTGAAATGCCTTGAGAGACCTAGTTCGTGAGGAGCTAGGTGGCGTTTTTTGGGAGTAAGGGTCTAGAGAGAGAAAATCCAACCCCTCTCATGTGGGAAATGGGAAAGTATTTATACCTTCCCACAAGAGAGAGGAAAAGAGAAAGAAGAAGAGGGAAATGAGTGGATGCTTGTGCGACACGTGGACTCACCTGGTCCACTCATTTCCCCTTACCTTAGGCAAAATGACGGATGGGTCCTCGGTCCTCCTCTAGTCCTGCTTGGCAGGCGGCCAGGCTGGGCCAGGCGGCCAAGGGATTAAGGCCACTCACTTGGGGGTTTCAATGATGTTGATGGAAAGTCTGCTGGGCAGGCCTTTCCTCTCTCTGGGTTTGGTCGCCCCGGGGCCTGGCTGGCAGGCGGCCGGAGGTAGTCAACCGACCCCCATCAATTGGCCCTCGCCGGCTGAGTGGGAGCGGGGCTCCTGCTCGGCGGGCGACGTCATGCTTTAATTTCTCTGGGTATGCAGGGAGTTCAAACGTCTTCTTTTATGATTATTCTTCTTTGCACAGTGGATTTTCGAGCAGTGTGCCAGTTTGATGATTGGCTCTCTTCTTTGCAGAAGTGGTTGGGGCGCCATTAATGCCCTGCTTCTGCTGTTTGTATAAATTGTATCCTCCTTCACTATTTTCACGATCCATTTCCAACCTTCCTTTATTTGGCTTTAGTCATGGTTTGGATCAGAAAATCCGTTACTCGCCGTGGAATTCGATATGTTACTTTTGTTTTTAGAGGGTTTTGGAGGCTTCAGTATGCTCGAGCTGCTTATCGAGCTGTTCGCCGTAGTCGCCGTTCACGGCTTCGTTCTCGCCGGAAAGGTAAGAAGGCTCCTACCAGGGCGAACAAGCGTCTCAAAAGGTCCTCACCCCCTGCTGCGCCTAGATTCAGGCGTTGCCCCCAGGGAGGAGGCTGCTTTGATAGGGGATGCCACGAGTGCTTTCCGTGGCTGCACCCTGAACAATTTGATGCCAACCTCTCTGATATTGACTCCTCTTTGGCGTCGGGCCCCTCCTCGCCTGTGAAGAAGACAGGTTGTCGCACCTGCGACGAATCCCAGGCCGTTCCCTTTGGCAGGGACTGGGAGGATAGCAGCCAAGATTCTGACGATAGTGGAGGTCTTGGTTGTTTAAGTGACAGGGATGAGGATGGGATCCCTGATGACCCTTTCCAAGACTCCCCAGACTGGGACTGGGGTTCGGACTTTGAGGGTCCAGGCAGCCCTGGGGACCCTTCTCCTGACTTGGGTGATGATTAGGCCTGCTTAGCAGGGCGTTTGCTTGTTGGGCCGGAATTTCTGGGCCCTTGTATATTTTCTTTCTTTGTTGGGCACTGAATGTAATTTTTCCCTTTTAAGGTTTAATGAAATGAAATTCAGGCGATGTGTTTGTGTATTGTATTTTTAATATGTGTTTATTACTTTTTGTTTGAAGTGGAGATGGGGCGTCATAGGGTGATTAATCCCTTGACACTTTTTGGTCCTTTCGAGGTTATTCCTGGGAAACCGCACAGGGCTGACTTCTTAGGAAGTGACGCGTGGGTAGTGGTCTTTGGGTGGCCTTCTGAGATTTTGGCGACTCTTTACCTGCCCTTCTTCCTATAAAAGCAATCAGTTGCACATTCCTCTTCTTTTCCCTTCTTCAATCTTTCTTTTCTTGAAATCTTCCTGTCCTTCTCTTTCTGCAAAACCCTTGGGTGTTTGAAGAATCGTTCCTCACTTTGTACTCCCCTTTCTCCGGGAGATTTCTTCTTCGGGCTTTTACCGCACTGGCAGGCGATCTTAGGTCAGACCTTTGCCCTCCATTTCTTGCTTTTCCTTTTTGATTTCCTGTTTTCCACTTCCGCTAGAGTAAAATGTCTAGAACACGTGAGCGGATTCTACCCTTTACTGACCCCTCAAAGAGGGGGGAAGGGACAAATTTTGCTTCCTCCTCTAGGGAGGTGGGTTTTGAGGAAGAGCACTCGGCGGACAGCGGGGGTGGTAACTCTCCTGACCCCCCCTCGTTTGACGTCATCGACTCGGACGACGAGGCGTTGGAAGTTGACCCTTCCAGAACCTCTGGTCCTCTTGTTCGGCGGGAAAAGGGTAGGGTATACTATTTAGATAAAGTTAAATACCGCATCCCTTTGAGTACCTTCCCTGACCCAAAAAATCGGGAGCTGATCCTTGCAAAGGACGCCGCTGGTGCGATTGAGCGGCTTTACAACTTCGGGGAGGGGTACACAGTTGTTGTCCCCGGCGAAAAGGATACCGTATGCAACCCTCCCGACGGGTGCATAGCGGTCTACCATAAATGTTTGGAGTTCGGTCTTCGCTTTCCCCTCCATCATTCCTTGGAAGAGATCTTCAGGCACATGAACGTCGCCATCGCCCAGCTGACAGCCACAGCTGTCAGGGCGTTGATTTCATATGTCTGGACTTGTCTGTTCCACCACACCGAGCCTTCCATTGACGCCCTGCGGTTTATGGTGGGCTTGCAAATGGTTTCTTCTGGGAGTGCGGGCTCCCCTGGTTATTGGTCCCTTTTGAGGCAGAAGGGACATTGTTTGGTGTGGCCTGGCATGGATAGCTTGAGAGATTGGAAGAACAACTTCCTTTATGTACACAGCATCCATGGGTGGAGGATTCCCCGTCATTTCAGGAATCATGTCCACACTAGGCTTGAGACCCCTGAGGAGTATCACCCTGGCGTGGGTGGAAAAGCCTTGGAGGTGAAGCTGGGCGAGAAAGACAAGGAGTTGACGGGCTTTTTTGCTGCCTACACTGATAAGTATGGGGTGTACGGCCCTACATTATGGCTCCCCCATGCGGAGCTTATTGCGTCTGATAAATACTTGACCCGGTTGGGCATGAACCCGGGTCTAGATAAAGGTAGTTTCAGGAGTGTTGATGGTTCCTTCTTACTCTTTTCCTTTTAAAGTGCCCTGACAACTTGTATGTTTGCCTTGCAGATCTTGCTACCTTTATTTGGAGGAAAGGGGAGGTGAGACGCCTGGGCTTGGACGAGAATCTCGTTGTTGTCCAAAGCCGCCCTTCTCTTCCCCCTGATTTTAAGAGAGGTGTGAAGAATCTGATGAAGCATTTGAAGGGTCTGTCGTTCAGTAGGCCAAGGCTTCCCCCCCCTCCTAGAGCAACGCCTGCAAAGACGGCGGTTTCTGAGGCCACCCCCTCTCCAGTTGCGAAGGCGATTGCTTTCGAGGCTACCCCTTCGCCTGTTGGCAGGCAAGAGGGCCTTTCAGCAGGGGTCCAGATTCCCCCGGGGCCGCGGGCTGCAGGTTCTGAAGAGACTGGGGAGAGCACTCCCCGGGCGCTGCTTAGAAAGAGGAGCAGGGAGGCTCCAAGCGCTGACCAGGTGGTGGACCTGGAGACTTCCACGCCTGAACCTAAACGTTTTGCTCAGGGGATTCCTGCCACCCTCTTCTCCGAGGAGAACGCTGAATTCCACTATACCGCCGGAGACAGCCAAGATGTTTCCGCCCTACTTTCCGACTCAGGGGCGGTTCTAGCGGATCATCTCCTCAAAACTGTCAAATCTGCCACAAACCAAGTGACCCAGTACATCCAGCGCACTGCCCGGATCATGCAAGCTTCTGCAGAGCTGGCGGCCCTTAACCGCCTGAGTGATGAGGAACTGTCCAACTCTGACCGCCTTTCTGCAGTCGAGAGGGACGTTGCTCTCATTGCCAGCCTGAAGGATCAGTTGGCAAAAAGGGAGACCGAGCTGGAAGAGGCCAAAGGTCATGCGATCCACTGGAAGTCTGAAAATGAGAAAGCTATCAGGGAGGTGTCCCGCCTGGGGGAGGAGTCAAAGAGAGCTCAGCAGGCCTTTGCGGAATTGGAGCAGGCCAGGAAAGCTTTGGCTGAGCTGGATCACGCCAAGAAGAGCGTCATCGACCTTGGGGAGCGCCTTTCCAAGGTGAATTCTGATCTGCAGGCGGCTCTTGGCGATCTGGCGGCGAAGACCAAGGATTGGGAGAAGGAGAGGGACGAAATACTCCAGGAGGTGGACACGGCTGTGTCGGTGGGTTTCGTTAATGGTGCTAATTCTTGCCTAGGGGTCGTCATGGAGACTGTCAGGGAGATGTTCCCTGGTTTTGACGAAGATGCTTTCCGAGCCCTCGACACTGCTAAGGATGAAGCTCTAATGCGCAGACTGTCTGAAGGGGCTGCTACTTCTGGCCCAGACGCTCCCCCTACTTAACATGGAGGGCAGTCTTCCTTAGAGGGTTCTTGCTCGTCTCCTGCTGCGCCTGTGCCAACGTTTTAATCTTCCTTACTTCTTTGCGCGCCGAGCCCTTTGGTGGCCGGCTGCCGTGTTTAATTGTAATCATTTGTTTTAAAAACTCTTATCCTGTGTTCCTTTGACACTATTCCTTTTTATGTAGACTTTCTGTTTGCTTTTGTCTGTTTCGGTTTTACATGATTTTTTGTACAAGTTTGGGGGCCTGCCTCCAGTCTTTGTTGATCCGGCCTGTCCCTGGCTTTTGTTCAAAGTCCAGGGGGCTTGCCCCCTGCCTTCCCAGAGGCAAGCAGGGGGGTTTTTGCGTTTTTTATACAAGGTTGGGGGGCCTGCCCCCAGTCCTTGTTAGTCTGACCTGTCCCTGGCTTTTGTTCAAAGTCCAGGGGGCCTGCCCCTGCCTGCCCAGAGGTAAGCAGGGTGGCTTTCGCGTTTTTTATACAAGGTTGGGGGGCCTGCCCCCAGTCCTTGTTAGTCTGGCCTGTCCCTGGCTTTTGTTCAAAGTCCAGGGGGCCTGCCCCCTGCCTGCCCAGAGGTAAGCAGGGTGGCTTTTGCGTTTTTTATACAAGGTTGGGGGGCCTGCCCCCAGTCCTTGTTAGTCTGACCTGTCCCTAGCTTTTGCTCAAAGTCCAGGGGGCCTGCCTCCTGCCTGCCCAGAGGTAAGCAGGGTGGCTTTTGCGTTTTTTATACAAGGTTGGGGGGCCTGCCCCCAGTCCTTGTTAGTCTGGCCTGTCCCTGGCTTTTGTTCAAAGTCCAGGGGGCCTGCCCCCTGCCTGCCCAGAGGTAAGCAGGGTGGCTTTTGCGTTTTTTATACAAGGTTGGGGGGCCTGCCCCCAGTCCTTGTTAGTCCGGCCTGTCCCTGGCTTTTGTTCAAAGTCCAGGGGGCCTGCCCCCTGCCTGCCCAGAGGTAAGCAGGGTGGCGCTCGGATTTTTTGCTGGGGGGGTCATTTTTCCCGATTTTGGCAACAGGGGGGCCTCCCCCTATTGCCCCCTGCTCGTTTGTGTGTGAAGAACGCGAGTGTGAACAGGCAACGAGTATAAATCTGAATATTCTTCATTTCTTTATAAAACTGTAACATTTTCGGGTGGTCGGAGCCGTCGACATTCTTTTGACCGTCCTCCGCCATTTGTTTTTTAGTAAAAAATCAAAATCTATCCTCGAACATTGTTTAGACGTAATATTTCTTCAAAGTGTCTGCATTCCAGTGAGCATGCAGCTCTTGCCCTTCAAGGTTGGCGATTTTGTATGTGCCTGGTCCCAGGACTCGAGTCACTTGGTATGGACCCTCCCAGTTGGCACTCAGCTTTCCATGTTCTCTTGACTTTCCAACCGCCTGCGTCTTTCTCAGAACTAGCTCACCCATCTGAAAGTTTCTCTGTCGGACTTTGGCGTTGAAGGCCTTCCTCATTCGTTGCTGGTAGGCAACGATGTTGGTGCTAGCTTCCTCCCTTAACTCATTTACCAGGTCCAAGGCTTCGACCATTGCAGCTTCGTTTTCAGCCCGGTCGTACTGCAGGGAGCGTAGAGAAGGGATCCTTGCCTCAATTGGTAATAATGCCTCTCCTCCATATACCAGACCGAACGGGGTCTGGCCTGTAGACTCTTTTCTGGTAGTTCGGATTGACCAGAGTATACTGGGAAGTTCGTCAGCCCACCTACCCTTGCAGTCATCCACCATTTTCTTTAGGCCGTTCAAGATTTGTTTGTTGGCTGCTTCCGCCTGCCCGTTGGTTTGAGGATGACAGACGGCTGAATAGGCGACTGCGATGTTGTGGCTTTCCAGCCAGACTCTTAGAGGATCATTATCAAATTGTCTGCCATGGTCAAATACCAACATCTTTGGCAGACCGAACCCGGTGATAATATTTCGCCAGACCACTTTCCTGACCGCCGGCTCAGTAATGTTGGGCACTGCTTCGGCTTCCACCCATTTGGTGAAGTAGTCTATGGCGACAATCAAGAATTTCCTGCCCCCTGTGGCCACCGTGAAGGGTCCTAGAATGTCCATCCCCCATTGAGCGAAAGGGATGGGGGATAGGATTGGCCTGAGTTCCTGGGCCGGGGCATGGATTGATGGGGCAAAGAGTTGGCATTTTCTGCATTTCTGGGTCAGGCTCTTGGCGTCCGCCAGCATGGTGGGCCAGTAGTAGCCTGCCCTTAGGGCTTTGTGGGCCAGGGATCTCCCCCCGATGTGATGCCCACAAATCCCTGAGTGGATGTCGTCCAACACTTCAGCAGCTTGATCTGCCCGTAGGCATTTGAGCAGGGGATAAGTAAAAGACTTCTTATAAAGTTCCCCCTCGATGAGTATGAACCAGGCTGCTTTAGCCTGTACTTTCCTTTTTTGTGCTGCGTCTGATGGCAGGGCACCATGTTTCTTGAATTGGATGAAGGGAGTCATCCAACTTTCCGGTCCTTCTTCTACGGTGTTAATTGCCTGACAGGGGTTTGTGGATTTCTCATGCAAGACGTCGACCCATACTGACCTCCGTATGTCTTGTAGACTGGAACTTGCCAGTTTCGACAGGGCGTCTGCTCGATTGTTCTGGGAGCGGGGGATCTGTTTGATCTCATACGATTTCAAGCCTGACAACTCTTCTTTTACCATTTCCAGGTATGTGGCCATTGCTTGGTCCCTTGCTTCGTATTCACCATTGATCTGGTTGGCGATGAGCTGGGAGTCTGTCGCCAGGACAATCCGCTCTGCCCCTGCGGCTTTAGCTAGCCTGACGCCTGCGAGTACTGCTTCATACTCTGCTTCATTGTTTGATGCTGGGAAGACAAACCTGAGGGCATGCTCAAAGTCAGCCCCCCCGGGCTGGTCAGTACGACGCCTGCGCCAGCGCCATTGGTAGTCGAGGACCCATCAGTATGCACGACCCATTCCTCGGCAGGGGTCTCTTCTTCCCCTGAATGGGAGCATTCAGCCAGAAAATCTGCTAAGGCTTGGGCCTTGATGGCTGTTCTCGGCTGGTAAGATATACCTAGCCCACTCAGCTCAATCGCCCACTTCAATAGTCTCCCTGATTTTTCAAATTTTTCCAAAACCTTCTCCAGTGGTTGGTCGGTGAGGACTACGACTGGATGCGCGTCAAAGTAAGGCCTGAGCTTCCTGGCGGCAATTATGACCGCGTAGGCGGCTTTTTCGACCATCGGGTAATTCTTCTCGGCTGCCCCCAGCGCATGACTTACGAAGTATATAGGTTGCTGGGTGCCTGCCTCCTCCCGTAGGATAACCGCGCTTACAGTTATATTGGTTACTGCAATGTAGAGAAAAAGTTTTTCCCCTGCTACTGGTCTTGCCAGGGTGGGGAGCCTCTTAAGATGATCCTTCAACTGCTCAAAGGCCTCTTTCTGCTCGTTTTCCCACTTGAACTGTTTGTTTCCTTTCAGTATCTTGAAGAAAGGGGTGGCCTTGTCTGCTGATCGGGCGACGAACCGTGCCAAGGCGGCCATGCGGCCCGTCAGGCGCTGGATGTCTCTAATGGTCTTAGGCTCAGGAAGGTCTAGAACTGCCTGAATTTTCTCAGGGTTGGCGTCTATTCCCCGAGAGCTGACCAGGAACCCCAGAAATTTGCCGGAGCGGACCCCAAACGAGCAGTTTTTCGGATTGAGTTTCATTTTGTAGGCGCGCAGGGAGCAGAAGGTCTCCTGCACGTCTATCAGGTGCTCTCTGTCTTCTTTGCTTTTTACGATGGCGTCATCAACGTAAGCCTCGATGTTTCTGCCATTTTGTTTTTCAAACACTTTATCAACTAACCGCTGGTATGTAGCCCCTGCGTTTTTAAGCCCGAACGGCATCATCTTGTACATGTAGGTGCCTGAACTGGTGATGAATGCGCACTTCAACCTGTCCGACTGCCACAAGTATACTTGATGATACCCTGAAAAGGCATCTAGGAAGCTCAGCATGGAATAACCACTGGTGGCGTCTACCAGTTGGTCGATTCTGGGGAGCGGATAGCAGTCTTTCGGGCAGGCCTTGTTGAGGTTTGTAAAATCCACGCACATTCTCCATGCGCCTGACGATTTTTTAACCATGACTACATTCGCCAGCCACTCTGGGTAGTCACAGACCTCAATAAAATCGGCCTTCAAGAGTTTGTCAATTTCTTCCTTGATTGCGACGTCTTTTTCCGCGGACATTTTTCGCTTTTTCTGCTTTACAGGGCGAGCGTCCATGCTTACGTTCAGCTTGTGAACGATGCATGATGGATCAACGCCGGGCATCTCGTCTGCCGAGTAGGCGAATACGTCTTTGTTTTCTTTCAGCAGCTTGACCAGTTCAGCCTGGTAGGACTCCTCCAGGTCAGCTCCTATTAGGACCTGCCTCCCTGGTTCCAAGTCTACTAGCATCCTTTCGCCCCCTGGCTCCAGGTGGTCGGACGCCGGGTGTTCGGCTGGTATTTCGCCTTCCCTGCTGGGGGAACTGTCAGCCTTTCTTTTTCCTTTTCTTTCTTTTTCGTGTTCTTGCAGGGCCACGGAGTAGCATTGTCTGGCTGACTCTTGGTCCCCGCGCACTTTTCCCTCTAGTCCGAAGTCGGTGACATATGCTATGGTGAGGGCCCTGATGGAGATGGCCGCCTCGATTTCGTCCAGGGTGGCTCTGCCAATTAGGGCGTTGTAGGCGGATCTCGCATCCACAACAACAAAGGTTGCCCTGACGTTTCTGGCAGTAGAGCCTTCCCCAAAGGTTACATGCAGGTCTATGACTCCCATGGCAGCACGCCTGCCCCACTGAATCCGTACAGCGATCCGGGAGCAGGTCGTAGGTGCCTTTTTTCCAGGCCCATCTTCTCGAAGGCGTCCTTGTACAGTAGATTTGTGTATGCGCCAGTGTCTACCATACACCTCCGCACAATGTGGTTGCTGATCTCTAGGGACAGCACCAAAGGGTCACTGTGCGGGTATATCACGCGCCCTGAATCATCAGGGGTGATGCTTAATGTCACTCCCCCTGGACTCCCCGCTTTCTCAGCGTAGCAGATCTGGTTCCTTAGCTCACGCATTTGTCTTTTTTGGCCTCTTCGACTGAGCTGGCCCTCAGTGCCCCCTGAAATTACGTGGATCACCATGCGGTTCTGCACTGACCCTTCGGGTTTTTCAGATACTTCCTTTTGAGACTTATTCTTGGCTGCGTAGTTGGCTAACCATCCGTTCCTGATTAACTTCTCGATTTCGTCCTTCAGGTGCCGGCATTCCTCGGTGGTATGGCCTATGCAGTCGTGGAAAGTGCAGAATTTCTTGGGGTCTCCTTTCGGGCTGCGAGGCTTGTTCGGGCGATTCCACTTAGCAGTTTCTTTTTCCAGTTCGAAGATCTCCGCCCTAGATTTGTTCAGGGCAGTGTAACTGTCGAACCTGGGCTGGTAGACAGTGCACTCCATCTTGGGAGTGTCTCCCTCTTCCCTCTGCTTGCCTGGCTCACTTCTGCCGTGTCCACCCTGCGGCCCCCCTTGAGGCCTTGTTTGGCCTGCAGGGGTATCCGTCAGGCCGTGGAACTCCTCCTGCAGAATGAACCCTTCCGCAATTTTCCTGGCCATGGCCAAGATTTCTGGCTGGGCCCTGATCATCTGGTTTTTCATTTCCCCTGGAAGCAGGGAGATTGTCAGGGCATAGGCGGCGGTGGAATCATCGATCTCCCTGACCTGCTGGTAGGATAGATCAAACCTTCTCAGATATTCCCTCAGACTTTCGCCCTTTTTCTGCTTCAGGGTCATAAGATCGAAACGAGTGAGACGTCTTCTTTTATTCCCAGCATACTGTTCGAGGAAGATCTCGGCCAACTCTATGAAGAATCTGACTGACCCCTGGCGGAGGTCCCTGAACCATCCTTGTGTGAGCCCTACCAGGGTGGTTGGGAAAACTTTGCACCAGATGGCATCATCTACGTCATACATGCCCATGTGGCTCTCAAATGCTGCCAGGTGGTCTTCAGGGTCCGTTGTCCCATCAAATTTAATGGTAGGCATTTTAATTTTTGGAATGGGGTATTCTTGTACCTCAGGATGAAGTGGGGTTTTTGTGGGCCTGCCCACCAATCGTGACCTGCTTTCCCCAGACTGGTTACCATGAGTATCCCATTGTTTATGGGCTGGTTTCCTCGTGCTGGGGGAGCGGTGCCTTGGGGGCGGCCTGCTCGCCGCTTCATCTTCTGTCTCAGGGGGGACTTGTCTAGGTCTCTTCCTCTGAGAGTGACAGAAGCTCTCACCCTGGTGGTACTTAGACTCGAGCGGTTGCCCCCGATTGAGCCTTGATTGCAGGCTTTGGGATAAACCGGGGGCTGACTGCTCTCTGGCTGCCGGTGTTAGCCTGGAGAAAACCCCGCCTGGTTTCTCTCCCAAGCGTTTTGACATGGGCTCCCTGGGCCTCATTCGCTCCTGTAATCCTCGGGATAAGCCTCCCTGCCCTCCAGACGCTGATTCTGTTGTGTGAATGGAGAACGTCTGCTGGACAGGTGGCTCTGAAATGCCGGTAGTAATGCGCCTTTGCACGTGCGCGTACACTTGTGCCGTCCTTTTCGCTTTCCTCTGAGCATTTCTGGCGGCGGTTCGCCTCGTGCCCCCGGCTTCATCCCTGCTGATTGGGGATGGTTGCCTGGGAGCCGACGCGACCCTGCCTACCAAGTCCTCAGGAGTGAACTCCTGGTTCAGCATCGCAGAGAAGAACGCGGCTGTCTGCGCCATCTGAGCTGGGGTCAGATTAAGAGCGTGTCCTGGGTATGTCCCCAACTCAGGTGTCACAGCAGTGTTAGATCCGCCGAGGAGACTGGTTCCCCCTACCCCTAGGATCGTGGCAGGAGGAACCCTCTCCGACTGCGGCATACCATACAGGGGGGTCACCGGTGGGACCATCGGACCTGTTCCTGCACTGGCATCAATGATTTCTGGCATGATTGTTTTAGTTTTGTGATTATGAGTGGTTGATTTTAGTGGGTAACTCGTGAGCACAACCGTAAGTTCCCCACAGACGGCGCCAAATTGTTCCGGTCACGGAAACAATTCACCCGGCCTTTGATCCGGGCTGTATGATTGAATCACTGGTGAACAATTGATCGATTGACTTCTTTGAACCTCTCCTTCGTCTCACTCCCTGGATCGGACCTTCCCGGCGGAGTTGGCCTGCTCCCTGCACAATGAACGCACAGGGCCTCGGAGGTTGTCCGAGGGAACCCTCTCCGATGCCTAAGTCAGCCCGTGAAATGCCTTGAGAGACCTAGTTCGTGAGGAGCTAGGTGGCGTTTTTTGGGAGTAAGGGTCTAGAGAGAGAAAATCCAACCCCTCTCATGTGGGAAATGGGAAAGTATTTATACCTTCCCACAAGAGAGAGGAAAAGAGAAAGAAGAAGAGGGAAATGAGTGGATGCTTGTGCGACACGTGGACTCACCTGGTCCACTCATTTACCCTTACCTTAGGCAAAATGACGGATGGGTCCTCGGTCCTCCTCTAGTCCTGCTTGGACGGGGGCGTCCTGGAAGCAGGCAGTAGACCTGGTTCGCCCTGCTTGGCAGGCGGCCAGGCTGGGCCAGGCGGCCAAGGGATTAAGGCCACTCACTTGGGGGTTTCAATGATGTTGATGGAAAGTCTGCTGGGTAGGCCTTTCCTCTCTCTGGGTTTGGTCGCCCCGCGGCCTGGCTGGCAGGCGGCCGGAGGTAGTCAACCGACCCCCATCAGAAACTATTGATTTAAAGTCATTCTACTAGACTAAAGTCCAAGAATCGATTCATATCACAAGAAAGGGAAAGTAAACACTTGCGCACTAGCCTCAAAATCGGGTTTTCGAAAACATTTTATACACTAGACTCACAAACTATACAAGATAAAACAAAGATGAAAGAAAATAAAACGAAACAGGACAAAACAAAACAAACACACAAAGAAATAAACAATCACCACCCCGAAACTTCCAAACAAGCAACCACATCAACCACAAACTCTAAAAAGCTCGACCCGAGGACACACCATCACAAATTCTCCTCCAAACACCAAAATGGAATAAGGAGAAAGAGATAGAAGGATATTACCGGATGTCAAGAGCTTTCCGAAACTCACGGCGATCAAGCAACCTACAAGAAAATGGGGAGGCAAAACACGCACAACACAACAAATATACGACCCAAAGACACAAAAGAAAATCTTTTTGATTTTTAAGAAATGTTTCAAATTTTTAGGAATTTTTAAGATTTTTCGAAAAACTACGAAAATAAAACTAATCTAGACTAAGATATCGCTCCCCCACACTTAAACCGAGCAATGTCCTCATGCTCGATCGGTAGTGTGTGGAAGACACTAAAAAGAAGAGAAAAAGGGAAAATAAAGCTAAAAATCAAAAATGAAAGTGAAGAAAGGGTAGAATGTGTCAGGCCGGGGTGTAATCAAGTCACCTAGGGCCGAGACGAGAAAAGATATGGATGGGGGAAGAAATAAAAAGAAGAAAATAAAAGGAAATGTGAGGGGAGGTCTAGGTGTAATGAAGTCACCTAGCCCCGATTCCGCCCGATTCCGACTAAATTCTACCAAAAGGAGAATAAAAATAATGTAAAAGTGAAAAGAACTTGACAATTTGGATTTTTAATGGATTCTCGATGTAGTCACGTCATCGAGAATCGGGAGCAATAACCACAAAGGCCCCGATGGCCGCCATGACACCAAATACATAAAAGGAAGAGGAACATACAAAGAGAGACTAGCAAATAAAGGACGGAAAAGAAAAGAGAGTCGTGCCTACCAAATGGTTAGAACCTCAACAATCTCCATCGTCTTAATGATCATTTTCGGCATGTTGCTCGTCTTTGTCATCGATATTTCTCCTCTTCCTATATGTAGTGGCATGGTTGAAGTACCGGGCTTGCATTGGTTAAATGAGTATGGGATTTAAGGGGAAACTCGGTGTATAGTGATGAGAAGATGAGATGAAGCTGTATAATTGAAGCGTAGGGATGAAATGATAGAGGCTAAGGTGAGTAGCGAGGTTGGGTGGGGGTATAAAGTGGTGGGATGGGGCTTAAATGAAGAAAAGAAGGCGAAGGGGGCTACTGGAACCCATCCCGGTCGTGACGGAGGCATCACGGTCGAGAGGAGCTCGTCCCAGTCGGGAAGACAACCATCACGAGCGGGATCGCTTGTCAGTACCCCCTGATTTGTTGCTCACTTCGTCCCAGTCGTGATGGTAATGATCATGGTCGGGATGGCATGCTTCCCGAGCCAAAAAGCCTTCATTCATCAATAGTTCCACCCAAAAGACAAATAATACTTTGGGATCCAAAATCCCGTCCCCAAAAGCTTGAACCAAGCTCAAAAACCGACTTCCTCCACCAAGCTTCAAAGCTTCAATCATCCATAACCCTTTCTAATTCTTCATCTTCACTTCAAACATATCAGGTAAGCTCAAAAACTTCCATCAAAACTCCCTCCCTCACATCACTCAAGAAAATTCCAAATTACAAGAACTCCACAAAACAAACCAAACCTAGAGACCAAACAAACAAATCACACAAATACAAACACAAAAACTCAAAAGAAAAAAGAAAGAGGAATATACAACATGACGGTTCTTGAGGAACTCCGTCAAACCAAGGATGGTGGATTTTTCATTCTTTTCCATAGCCCTCAAGGGCTCGGAGGAGCAAGTCAAATGCTCGAGCCACATCATCATGAGGGCTCATTGAGTACCCGAGCCAAGCTATCCTCCAAAGCTTCCAAGTCGGAAGCGAGAAGTAGTCATCCAAAGACCCATTATCATTCTTCATGTGGTCTCCGGGGTCTTTCCAACCAACAAGCTTTAACGACCTCTTCCTCCCTAAGCACCGTCTCCTAGCACAACCAAAGCTCGAATTTCTAGCACAAGAGACAAAAGGCAATTTAACCCTCTTTTTTACATCAACCATTCCCAAGTCATCAACAAGTTTCGGCCCAATATCTCCAAATCCTAAAACATCTTTCTTCCCCACATCATCAATAAGAAGAGATATAAAACTCACACAAGCGGTTTCAATCTCTTCTAAACTTAGATCCAAGTTATACATAAGGGGTTCACAATATTTTATTGGATTTTCACATACGGGCGACTTGATTTCATCATTCATATCCCATGACTTCACAACGTCTAATACCTCACTCAACTCATCCGAAAGATTTTCTTTCCCAACTTCTTCTTCCTCAATAATAAGCTCATTAGAAGCGGTATGAAGGTCAAAAGAAGGGCGAGTGAAGGGGATTGAAGGTTCAACAAGAATGGAGGGGGTAGACTCTTGAATTTTCTCTATTTTATCGGTGTTTTCATCACCCACATTAACCTCGAGTCCGTTGTGTACGGTTTCAACAAGGTCAATGGCAACTTCATTTTCTTCTTGAGGAAAGACAAGATGAGACCCAATTGTGTTCTCATCAATGAAACTCTTCAAATTCCCACTAACCTCATCCAATTCTTCACCAACAATACCTTCATCAATAATTATTTCCTCATTCATCTCCTCTTGGGTAACAATTGAGGCTCTTCATAGCAAGTCTCGCTTCTCAAAGGGATTTCATTAGCGGCTTCATTATTGGGTTGTTCCCCTTTCCCAAATGAACATCCTTCGTCAAGTTGTGAAGTTCGAGTTAAAAACATTAAGGTTTTAGCCGCTATAACATTTAATCTAGCATCACATGCCTCTTTTTCCCTTTGATATTGGGCAATGAATTTATATTGATCCTTTTGCATTTGGATGGCCATTTCTTGTTGACTCTTTTGCATTTGAAGAATAGATTGATATAACTCCAAGTTGGGCATTTGGTGGTTATTGGTGTTTTGGAATGCTCCCTGAAAACCTTGATGATGCCTAAGGGGTGGGGCATCATATGGTTGGTAATGAGGTTGAGATGATTGGTAGTATTTTGGGTTTTGGGGCTCATAATGAGGTTGAGGTGAAGGGTAATATGGTGGATTTTGGGGAGATTGGCTTCCATGTCAAGAAACATGATGAAACACGGTGGGTTCACAATGATAACTTGAGTAATAACCACCATGATAATAGGATTGATAAACATTCACTTGTTGGAAGTCGTTTCCATGTCCTTCAAACTCGTACCCACGGATTTCTTGATTACCCCATGAAGCTTGATAGTAGTTAGGAGACGTCATGGCATAGCTTTGATTCATAGAGAGAAAAGAGGAATTCATGGTGGCCTCTATAGGTGGGGAGTTTAGATCAATCTCCAAGTTTTGCTCGAAATCTTGGCTTGTACCCAGTTGGGAACCTCTCAATCTAGCAACCGTCCGTTGACGAAGGTTTCGAAAAAACCTTTCCAGCTCTGAGTTGTAAAGAAGAGCGAGGATGGTCACCACCTCTAGGCATAAACTGTAGACTAGAAGCAATCGTGAGAAGTCTAGTGCTTTTTGAGCACTAGAGAAGAAGGAAATAAACTTCACTCACACAAGAAGCAAGGAAAAAAAAGAAGAACACTAAAACAAAGACAAAGTCAAGTAAATAGGCAAACAAAGTCTAAACATACACCGTCCCCGACAACGGCGCCAAATTGATGGTAGGGATTTGTCGTGGATCTGACACCAAATAAACCAACCAATCCTAACTAGGTAGCTAGGGCAAGTCGGGTCGATCCACAGAGACGGTAAAGGGGTTTAGACTAGAGTTCGCCTAAGGACTAGACCAAGTCACAAGGAAACAAGGGAGAAGAACTAGCGAGAAATGGCTAACTACAACGATTACTAGGCTAAGAAACAAAGCTAAACAAACTAAAATAATGAAAGGGAAGGAAACTATGATTTTGAAAATGAAGAATTCAATAGGAAAAGAACTAGAATTAGGTCAGGTTCAAGGGTGATGAGATGATCAAGGGGGAGCAAAGGTGAAGGGGTACTCAAGCTATCTAGACATAATCCGGGCTCTCGCTCCAAAATTGACCTAGAGGTTCCCCGCTCTCGCGCAAGAACCCATCCTAGCAACATACAAGGTCACAAGAAGAAGGCAAGAAAACATGCATTTGCAACTACAAGTCATTCAAGCATTTCATCAAACATGATCCATGCATACAACCAAGAAGCAACCAAAACTTCCACCAACAATCTAAACAAACTCTTAATCACCCATGAAAGCACCCAATCCCCCTACTAATCCTAGCAAGGAGACTACTCTCACATATCTAAACTAAAACAAGCAACAATTATAAGAAAACTCATAACAAAAGCATTCATAATGAAATCTAAACTATTAACAAAACAAAACTTAAACAAAGATTCAAACTTTTAAATAAAAGAGGAAGAGATTATACAAAACAAAGAGAAGAATGAAAAAATTGACACTTTGAATAAAATCAACCCGAGAAGATAACCAATGTTGTCAAGATTGGATAATCTCCCAAAAGTCTTCAAGAATCCAAAGATAATGCAATAACTAGGAACTAGATTAAGGTTTATTGGAAGAGTAATTAAGGAGGGATTAAGCTAATCTACACTAATCTACGCTAATCTAAGTTAATCTAACCTAAAGTATGTCTAGGGTTTCGTGATGTTTTTAAAACAATACAAGAGGGGGGTATTTATAGGGTTGCATGAATAAGGGAGGCGAAAAATGAAGTCGAGTAAGAGCTGGGCCCTTCCCGGCCGGGAAGGTGGTGATCCCGGTCGGGAAGGTGGTGCTCCCGGCCGGGAAGGCCCTACAGCATGTCATTTCTTCTCGTCTTCTCATCCCAGCCGTGATGGATCCTTCCCGGTGGTGATGGGTCCTTATTTGCTCTTCCAAGGCTTCTTATCGATGCTCGGTGTTCGGGATATTCTCAAGTGGGCTCCATGGGACTCGGGATCGAGTCTAAGTCACCGAATCATCTTCGCTTCTCTTCATTGGCTCCATATGCATCAGAAACGAGTCAGATTCGTTCCATTTCTCCAAGATAGGCCTTAGGAACCTAAAACAAGCTAGAAGAAGCGTAAGTAGCCTCGAAACCGCTCTAAAGAGCGATTTCACAAGAGAAAGCGGGACGAAACACAAGAAATAAGCACTAAAAAACACACTTATCAACCAACCTCGGCTTGAGCGCAGTGCGATCGACGAGGAGGATTACGATCATATTCAGAGGAGGAAGCTTCTCGTTATCGCTAACAGGAGGTAGCGGGGTCCTTGAGTAGTGTCTGCAGCCAACGAAATTGGTTACGTCGACCCTGCCTTGGCGATGGATTCGAGTGGGCGTCCGCTTGTGTTCTGCCCGAATCAGCACGTGTCGATCCGTACTATCAATGGCACAGTATGATATTTTTGGCTATTTGGGTGTTGCTTGAATTCGTAAATGTAATTTTGTTTGTCTAACGGTGTTTGCTTCGTTTTGCTGTTTGCTCTTTTTTTTGCAGTCCCCGGGTCAGATGAGGACGTTCTCGGGGTACACAACCTGCCTTGATATTTTTTCGCAGAAGCTGAGCCCTGAGGCTAAGGATTGATTAGGGGGACGACTTTGGGCCCTTGGGTCAACCACTAGGCTATGTTAGTGGGCTGTCAAGTTTGAAGTAACCTGATGGTGATTAGTGCGATGGTAGATCGCTTCCACGACACTACCTCGACTTTCCACATGTCGTTTGGGGAACTCGGGATGACTTTGGAGGATTTTAGGGTGATCATGGGATTGCCTGGCCTTGGAGTCCAGAGATGATCAAGTGGGTCTCGGAGTGCCCTAGGTTGAATAGTGCTGACGTTGGGGGTTGGATAAGTGATTGCTTAAAACCTTTGGCGTACAGCTCTCCTCATAGTTTAGCGAGTTCTTATATCATCGATCACTTCGAGAGGTTGGACGTGGTGGAAGGCCGGGAGCCCAACACACCGGTGCAGGATGCCCGCTTGTGGTTGTGGTACTTCCTAGGCTCCACCTGTAACAACCCGGTTCTTCTAATGACATTAATTAACAAGGCGGAAAATAATTAAGTCGTAAAAAGTGGTAAAAATTTAAATCGTTAACTCCGAGTGAGTCTTTCATTAATACAAGAACCGATTGTCACTTACAACATCATAAAACGAATTACAATTTAAGTACGAGCTTGATATTGTTTAGGGTTATATGTGGATAGGTTAACAGAAAACTCAAAATTAAGCAAGACTACTCCTCGCTTGCACACGTTTCCCCCGTACGCCCAGTAATTTGACATCCTGCAAAATTTACAAAAATACAAAACTATCCCACTTAGTGGGAGTAACCTAACCGTCCTTCTACACGGCCCCGAATAATTAATGTAGTACAAATCTTTATGTTATCTAATTAACAGATAAGCAAGCATGTCACATTACAAGTCGACATGTATACAATTTGAGATATACATGAAGTGAGTTCAGCTTAACATGTGAACATAACGGCATGTGAAACAAGCATGCGATATGAATTATGATAAAGCATACATTATGTGAACAACACGTGAAAAGCAAAACAGTAAAATATACATCATGTGAGTAGCATGTAAGAAGTAAAACAATAAATCATACATCATGCAAATGACATGGGAGAAGTATACAGTAAAGCATACATCTTATGAATAACATATGAAACATAATGGATATATCATCATCGAGCATGCGTCATGTGAATCAACTCATTCAACATGTAACTTGTGAAACATGACAAGTATATCACTTTTGAACATATGTGTTCATTCAAACTAATTTATCAAGTGGATTTGGAACAATAAGGAGCTATACCGAAACATGTAATTTAGAAAACTGTAGTGATATATCCAAATCATTCACACACAACGCACAACGCACGGGACATGACTACTAATGTCACATGCGTACTTAAGGCTTGCATCTCACCATAAGTGCAGATGAGATCATCAATCCTGCCAATCATATCGATACTAGGTGGTTTACATCTCACTCCTAGTGCTCAATAGGATCGAACACCTAAATTGACTCGGTTTAGTCGACTGACATACGGAGAAGAAGGACTGCAAGTGGATGGACTCAGAGGCCCGCTAAACCGAACATGTCCCATACACTGCTAAGGCAAAGATCGGAAGGTATTCCCCCCCCCCAAAAAAAATATCCGATATAGAGAGTGAGAGCTGATCAGTGCCCTTGTCTATGTATGCGCACACACCCAATCCATACTCTTGGTCTCGGAAAAGAGAATCCTTATACAACTGAGCACCTCAATGGCTACTGGACGACTACTACTCTACCGACAAACTCATAAAGAGCTGGCTGCCTATTTACTTCTTAGCATTTTCTCGCACCGGCAGGATGCATCATGGCATCCCATGAGCAGTGACTCTGAGTGTCGTAGTCTACTTTCGAAGCTGTCTTCTATCGCATCGCCTTCTAAACTTTACCAAGATAGCGCCCAACACGAAACGTAGGCTGAATTTGGGTGTCTTATAAAGACAGAGTCTCTGGAATATCGAGTTCAGCGGTCATCGTGGGGCACATGTCTGATGACCAGAGGGATGAAACAATACCGGGTTCCATAAGGATGACCGATCTGTGGGCTGTGTATTGGCTAGGAACAAGTCATTACAACATGGAATGGTGAAGACAACTCAGAGGGTACTGCCAGGGCACATGTTCATTTTCACCATGATTGGTGTCGATAACATTGTTCGTGAAAACGTGTTTGATCACCGGCTTAGGTAACACACCGACTAGAAGTACGGTTGTTCCTATGAAATTTCAGTATGTCAATTTTAAGATAAACAAACATTATCAATCGTCGTAAAATTTCTCTTAACTGATAGTTTTTAGTATACTAATATAAGAGATTTGGAACGTTTTATTTGATATATATTATTTGAACGTTCATTATTTGAGATTTGATTAAAATTCAATTATTTCTAAGTACATTATTTAAGATGGGTTCCTTTATCTTGACTTGGTCTATGTTGACTTAAAAAACCAAAATTTGACCAAGATGGACTAGTTAACCCTTAGTTTTGACTTAGTCACTAATTAGTTCTTAAGTGCTTATTATAAAGTTTAAGTGTTGTTTTGCACATTTAAGCCTTGTTTAACTTAGTATTTTTGGGTTATTCGTCTTTTAGTACTCTATACTTTTTGGGCACAAGTATTTAGTACATTTATTGTTCAAGTGTACGTATTTAGTATTTTTATACGGTTTCGTTTTTGTACAAGTATATTTAAAGCCTATTTATACTCAGTAAAATATTTCAAACATCAAATAAATCTATAATAATTACAAAAATCATTTTTAACCTTATTATGTATCACATTTCTCAAACATAGAGTTTTACAAAAATTACTTTAAGTAATAACGAAATCGATAATATTATTAAGGATACTAAATGAGTCATATTTCAAATGTTATTTTTAATTTTCGATTTTTGTACTCAACATACTTGTATGAGTTAGGTTTCCAGATATAAAGTCATTTTTCAAAAATAATAAAGTTTATTAGTTTTAACAAATTTAAAACGAAAACAGTACAGTTTCCAATACTTTCTTTTAAATCGTTTAAAACACTTAAACATCATGAAAGTGAACCAGTTATTTTTTTTGGATACCTATACTTGTACATAACTTATCCCCAGAAATTTAGATTAAAATTCTTTATAAATGTTCTTGAATAAAATCTTCTTTCCAGATCCGACTCATTTTAGTACAAATTTTATAAATGAAAATATATATGATGTATTTATATGAAATTTTACGTACACATAATAGACATCATCAGGAATATAATATAAGTTTTCCATGTCCAAAAAAACGTTTAACATCAGGAAACGTATTATTTTCTCAGACAGTACATAAAATCATACAATACCATTTTACGAAATAAATCATTATGAAATATATATTTTCATAAAAACTTACTTTTCATATTTTTACTATATACTAGACATTAATATCTACAACTGTTATGAAGAAACCTAAGGCTAATTCAGTACGTATCTTACACTGAAAAATCGTAAACATACATCATACATCACAGAATTTATTTTACAGCATGTATTGTTAAGTGATAAATCGACAAATAGTTAACTTTAAACTTGGTGATCTAATGATTTAGTCCTAAATATGATGTTATATGTTAGTTAGAGTCTAAACACTATACTACGAGATTTGAGGGCGAAGAAAAGTTAGGTTACCTACTAGCAATTCTCCGGAGCAACTATGAAATCAAATATACTAAGATTGAAGCTCCCTTCCTCTTGCTCCTCTTCATGAATAAGTTAGAAGGACACACAAACAAATTAAGTTAGTAAATATAATAGAAATAAGACTTAAAAATAAAAAGTATAACATAAGGAGAAGAAAGAGTATGTGCTCTTGAGATATGGTGGTGTAAACACCTTAGAACTTAGAAAAACTTGTATGATTTTCTTTGGTTTTTAGATGGATCTTTGAAGGAGTGTTTAAGTGAGTGAATGGATGAGTAAATGAAGAGAAAATGAATGGTTATAAGCACTCAAGTCGTGCATTAGATGGTCGAGCAAAGGGTGGACAAGAATTTGACAATTACGCAAAGTAGCTAATCATACTTTAAGAAGTACATTACTAGAAATGGTGTTTTTGATTAGTTAGACATATTTTGAAGCTAGGACTTCAAAGTGACGGTTTGGCATGCCTTATGATGATATTTATGAGTTTATTTGGTCACATAATGGTTAAGAAAGAAGTACGAAAATCGAAAGTTGAGAAACGAATAATCGAATGACAATTTTCGTCGCAAAGGAGCTGTCTAGTACCATATCTTTTGATGCGCTTAGAAAATGAAACTTTGGATATTACCATTGTGTAGATATTGGAAAAATAATAAATTTAGGCTTTTGAAACGCCTCAATTGGAGTCCGTATGAGGAAATACGGACCATTTTACGAAATCGCGCAGAATGAGGAAATCGACAGAAGTTTTAGTTTTACAAACTGTGAAGTGAAATAGAAAGGTTCCAAAAGCACGAGAATTGAATATCAATATTTAAAATAGTTGGTTGAGACTCGATTTATTAATATTAATCGTTATTAGAAATAACTAAAATGGTCAAAAACACGAGGTGTTACACCACCCACTTTTCTGACAAGGGTGAGAGATTCAGTACCAAGATTTTGCCGCTCCTAGCTGATTTGGGTCATCTGGGACACTTTGACTGGGTGACAAGGGGTTTTGCTGAGATGACCCACTGTTTAAAGATGATGGTAAGGCCGCAGAAGGTGGCCACTGGGTCGGCAATACCCATCGTGGGTCCAGCTCTCGTGATGGAGGTATGTCTTTGTTAATGTTGTTTGACAACATAGCGTTCTTGCTTGTTTTTTTGACACATGCTTTGGGGTTTTGCATGCTTTGATATATTCTTATTTATCGTGTTTAGCGCCTAAGATGTGCCTGTTCACTTGGCTAGGTTCCTTGCCGGGATCAAGTGGAGCTTGGCTCAACCGAAGTCAACTACGAGCCACTACGCAGCTGAGAACGTTTTGGTGAACCAGCTGCGCCTAGAGGATGTGAGTCTCTTTTATCTTTGAATCGTTTGCTTAGGTAGCCCCCAAGTGTGGAGTTTATTTATATGTTGTGTTCTGCTTCGTAGTTTGTAGCTCATCTCTAGGCCAACTACTCGGATCTTCCTGGGTATGTGGCGGCGGAGCTGAGGTCGAAGAGTTACCAAAGGATGCTTCTTCACGTGTTGATCCACCCGGTGTGGTATCTGGGGGGAGAGACTAGTCCGCCAGTGTCTCTATGGCGAGTTTTGGGTCCCGGTTGATCCTCCGAAGATGATGTTCCAGCCTTCTACTTTTGCTGAGGCTCATGAGGATAGAGACAATGAGGGAGGTGACTCGTTGCTGGTGCTCGACGCCTCCTACGTATCCCACGCCTGCGAGCGGTTGGATTTTTACCGCATCGTGGTGAGGCTCGTGAGGACAAAGACGGCGAGGGAGGTGACGCGCTGCTGGTGCTCGACGCCTCCTACGTATCCCACACCTGCTAGTGGTTGGATTATCACCGCATCGTGGTAAGTTTAGGTTTGACTATTTATTTCGTGCTTTGGTTTAATAAAGTTGGCTTTGAAATGACTTTGTTTTGCTTTCTTAGTTAGCGGATCCGGCTGACGCTGTTTAGCCCGCAGACTTTCTCCTGACACTGCTTGGGGTGAGCGCGGCGGGTGTTATGTACACCGAGCCTCTTCCTCCTCTTTCTGTGGAGGAGTTGGATGCCGGGACGAAGTGACACGACCGAGTATACCGGGTAAGCGTTTGCTGTTTATTTGCTTTGAACTTGCTTTTGTGGTTTTAGGTATTTGTGGCTAACTTTTTTGGTTATGTGGTGCAGGTATCCTCGGCTATCCATCAGAGGCTGTGACAGGTCGGGAACCATTTCCTACGCACCAGGGAAGCGATGCGAAGTCTAGATTGCTATGTTGCTTCCGTTTTGTTTTTGTAGAAGCTTGATGAAGCGTTTGGTGTTTGAGGTTTTGTATTGTTTTGTAGGACGTCCTAGACATGGTGTCTCAGCTGGGAACACGGGTGGCTGAGCTCAATTTGCTACAGGCTGTTCGTTCCCCAGATCGCGAGAACAAGAGGCCGAGGGCGCAACTAGCCCAGTTCCAGGGTGAATCCCTGAGGATAGAGTTGAGTCAGGGCTGTTGGCGTTCCTGAGGAGGTCGAGATGACCGAAGGGGTACCGAGCACTGCGGATTTACTGACGGGCCTAGATACCTCGTTAAGCAGCGTGAAGGATTTAGGTCTTTTCCAGGTCGAGAATCTATATTTTGACTTTTTCTCTGATCTTAGCTTTGTACTTGCTATATCGGCATCCTCGGAGCCTCCTAGTTTGAACTGTTGGTTTTGCTTGTATATACGAACTTGCTTTTGTTGATGATGTTGTGCTTGCTCGCTTTTGTTTAGCGTTCCTGCAATGTTAGCTTAAATAACACGTAATCATATAAGCACTTCAGAGTTTGATTTTTTTAGTGTTGCGCCGTGATTTAGGGTGTTTTAGGTGAGTTGTGATTGATCGAGAGTGCAAAAACATGTTTAGGATGTTTGAAATTTGAGTCGGGAACTAGATCGAGTAGGACGTTGATTAAAACATTTTTTCTTGAAATGTGTTTGGACTCGAAATGCGTAAAAGACTTTCTGATTCAGCTTGAAATGTGTTAAAATGATTTGAAACCAGACAAGGGTCGAATCATTTTTTTTACATTGGACTTGTCGATTTTGACCCGAAATGTTAAATTGCAGAAGAAAATTTGGGCCACTTTTTACCCGCGTTACGTGAGGTTACGACACTTCGGGGTGGGGTATCCCCCAAAAGAAAAATTGAAAAAAAATGTCCATGCCCGGTTGGTCGGCGTAGCTAATTGCTGCTTTCGCTAGTTGTTGTTGCGATCCCTTGGCCGTGGATAGTATCTTCGTGTCTTGGAATAAGAAAGAAATGATTTAGGAAATGATTTAGCACGGTCCTCTGTGCGCCCTGATTCTCAAGCGCGAGGGCTCTTGCGCCCTGATTCTCAGGCGCGAGAGCCGGCACGGATGAACGCGTGATTATGGAAATTTTCAGGGGTGATTCTCAGGAGCGAGAGCCGACGTGGTCGTTGGACAGAGCTTTCCTTATTCCGTTGTTGTTGTAACTGTAAATAAGGGTGCTTGGTGTCTTTCTTAGACACAATTGGCATCCAATTAGTGCATAATACTCCCTTTTGGATTATTAGAGTCATGTCGACCTTCGGTGAGCTTTTGACCAAGTGGATGAATTCATTTGAAAAGAGTGAGCTTGAGGAGTTACTGAGTGTTGGCTTGTCGTGTATTATGTTGCTTAAGCAAAATAAGGTGCAAGACGACTTATTAAGCGTGTGTTCACGTTTCTGGAATCCCGACCATCATGTCTTTGCGTTTGAACGGGGTGATATTTGTCTGTTGCCCGAGAAGTTAGATGTTATTGGTGGATGAGATTCGCTTTGCCTTTCCATTCCTGTTTCTGATGAAGTGTCTGTGGAGAGGTTTCATCGTTTCCTAGACATTCCACTGACGGAGGAAGCCGAGGCTTCCTTGGCGAGGGTGGCATTAATTTGGTGTACCGTGTGATTGTATTTTCGAAGAGAGACACCCATGGGTTTTCGCCTTTAACGTACAGACGTGCTTTCAGTATTACCATATTGTGCCAATGTATGTTTGAGGATGCTTCGACCCATGCCGGGTGGGGTAATCCACGGGTTATTGATGTTATCTTGGATATGGAGCACGGGAGATCACGGTGTTTTCTCATGCTTGGTGAAATTATGGAACTAGACAGGCGTGCGCGAGTCCGTCTTTCTCCATTCCGCGACTCTAGTCGATTCTTACAGGTATGTCCTTACATTGTGTGTCATATTTTAGCTTGTTGCGGGATTATCGAGTTTCAAAATCGTTTGGGCCTATGGGCTTTTCGATGTTTGACTTTGTTGTTCTAATGATTCTTTTATCGCATGTGTGGTTGCAAGAGAGACTACGACTCGTCGAGCCTCCTCCGGCTATTGAAGGCTACACTTTTCGGGGGTTCACTATATGTGCTCCGTGGTTCGTGTACCAGAATTTAAAGGTACTGAGGAGGAATGGGACGCTCTCCTGCGAGCTGATAATGGGATTATTATTAGATGGATCGTTCCATGGTGGCACATCAAGAGATACATAGGTCTTCCGATGTCATCGTCATCCGGTACCATGCGGATTTTGTCTTTGAATTTGTATGTTTACATTCATCCAGACAGGTTGATGTGCCAAGATGGGTATGGTGCAGACTATTCCTAATGGCGATATTATTGCTATTGACTCCCATCCCTGGGCTGGGGATGTGCAAAGCGAATTTGAGCTAAAATGGAGACAGTGGAAAATCTTTACTGTTCGGGGCTTGCGCACTCGATGGGTGTCCCCTTCTTATAGGCAGTGGTGGATTTTCAAGGATCCGATGGTACGGGAGAAGCTAATGAGTGCGGAACCGTTGGGGCTTAAGAATAAGGATGTCTTCCGAACCAACATAGTCAAGCGTCCGACCAAAGATAGCGAAACTGGTTCAAGTACCATCAATTCATCGAAGCGGGTCAAGACAGATGAGACCCATATTATAGACACAGACATGGAATATGTGTGGGATCAGCTGGGTCCACAAGTAGCTAAGCAGGTGCCTGTTTGCATTCAAGAGCCTGGAGATGAGAGATCGAAGAAGGCGCGCCCGGAGGGCAAAGGAAAAGGAAAGATGGACGAGTAGGGCCCAACTGTTTAGTATTATATGCTATTACGTGATATTATGTGGCGTTTTAGTAATAGTTTTTGTGGTGTTTGTTTTTTTGGCATTTCTTTTCAATGTATCCCTGTGAGGGACATGGATGTACGGGCCTCGAAAAAGTCTCGATTTTTCTTGATTTGATTGTATTGAGAAGCACACTTTTGTTTTCGTGGTGACTCGCAACTCGATTCTTCATTTTGCCTGGAGCGCCCTTTCGGGTTTTTACTCCATCCTCGGCTCACCTTTTTTTTTGGCGACTCGCAACTCGATTCTTCATTTTGCCCGGAGCACCTTTTCGGCCATCCTCGGCTCGCCAATTTTAGCTCTTTTTTTTCCTCTTTTTTATTGGTGGCTCACAACTCGGTTCTTCATTTTGCTCGGAGCACCCTTTCAGTGTTTCACTCCGTCCTCGGCTCACCATTTTTGCTTTTTGCTCTTTTTGAGTGTGCTTCATCATTTTTATCACTTTGTTTGTTGGGATGTATGAGGGATCTCGACTAGAGTTGATCAAATGGCCCAGGCCCGACGACCCAACCCAACCCGGCCCGATCTTTTCAAGAGCTTGGGCCGTCGTGTACAAAAAAGCACGAAGCCTGACCCGATCTTAGCCCGATATAATTTTTGGGCTGGGTATGGGCCGACCTTAAAGCTCGAATTTTGGCCCGGCCCGGACCGACTTTTTTAAAAAAAAAATAAAACATAATTTATGTTTTTAAACTTTTAAACTTCTTTTATGTGGAAATTCATGTGTTTTTTATCCCAATTTTTTTTTAAAAAAAAGTCGTGCAATTTTTGTATGGAAGTTTATGTTTTTTATGTGTTCATAGTTAATATACACGGACACTAATACCGTGTGTGTGTGTGCGTATATATATATATATTTGTACTGTGATATATTAGAGTGACACATAATAATACGAAAAATTGTCCAACACCAAAACTATGTGTGAAATGTCTATTTAAGGACTCGAGGTAAACTTTGTTCATATTTCTTAATACGGAGTATTGATATATCATTATGTACTCTAGTCGTCTGATTAATTTCGAGTAAATTTTAGTAAAAAAGGGTTTGTTTATTAGTCGGGTCGACTGCGGGCAAAAAACTTGATTAAATGTTGGTTAATTTGTGCTAATAAATATTTTTTTAAGGTGACGTAAAAAAATATTAACTTAATCTCGAACAATCGTTGTGACCCAAACAGGCCGGGTTTGGGCCTTGCAATCGACCAGTTTGGTGGGCCCGACCCGCAAGGTGGGCTGTAATTTTATGGTAAAGCCCGGCCCAAACCCGACCCAACCCGGCCCATGATCACCTCTAATCTCGACTTTGCATGATTCAACCATAGTTGATTTTGTTGTTTTTGTTGCACCCGAAAGGGGTTGCCTACGTATCTGCTGTGAAGCAGAATCAAACCATGATCGTAGTTCGGATAGTGGAAGTGATTTTGATTCTTTAGACTCATCATGCCAATTATCGATTTAGGATAGTAGGGTGCGTTTTCTAGGGTGGTAACCTAAGTGTAGACACCCACATTTGGCTGCTAGGTGTCTATAGCAGTTTCCAAAAAACACCCGATGATGATCGGACGTAAACGTGCTTCTACGCGCGCTCGGATATGGGCTCAAAATCGTTAGCTTCGGGCTTGGGCTTTTTACGGAGTACAAATCTAACAAAACCAACCTCAAATTCAGGCCCAGCGAGTCCTTTCCAATCAAATAAGACTAATTTGGGTCAAAACCGACACCGGAAATAAAACTGTCTTTTAGCGACCGGGTCAAACCCCGGTCAAAGTCGTTTCCGAGACACAAAACAACCATGCAAATATCACAGAATCCAACCAAAACACAAAATCTCCAAAATATCTCGTCCGCCTCATCCACTCGATCGAGTGTTAACTCACTCGATCGAGTGGGCCTCCAACAGGCCCGCTGTCTCCCTTTAGCTGGGCCACTCGATCGAGTCCATCAGGGCACTCGATCGAGTAACCCTAGGTCGGGGGGTTGAGCAATTCCTATATATACCTCCCCTTTGCAACACCTTCACACAACTTTTTACCTACAACTTTTCCAACCCTAGAATCTTACACTTTCACATACAACTTACAACCCTAGCATCTAGCAAACCGACGACCAAAAAAACCACCATACCTCCATCTACATATTCTCGAACTCCCGTGCCTAAGCGAAACCTAGACAAGTCCTGTCCGAGAATACGAAGCATGTAGGTTGAGGGTGCAAATAATCCCGTTCTCTTCCCTTTCTCTTCTCTTCTCTCGCGTCGTCTTCCTCTTTTTCTTCTTGTTTTTATTTATTTTCTTTTTGTCTATAATATCGTTAATATTACTAGTACCAAAATACTCGCCTATTCGTGTCGAATACAAGGTGATGGGGGTCGGTTGCCTACCACGGGACGCCCGCCCTAAGGGTCCTGGGACAGCCCGACCCGAAAACACGAGGGACCTGCCTGGCAAGCCGGCCAGCAGGACCTTGTCAAGAAGCGAAGAATTATCCCCCCTACTTGTCAGGGTCGGGTCACAAACGGGGTGATTACAAGGGAAGAAGATCCCCCTGCCTGTCAGGCGTCAGGGCTCTTATCCCTGACAGGCTCAAGGGGGCGAAGGCTGAAGCCCTCCTGTCCATGCCTAAGGTAGAGGAGAATGGGTGGATAGGGTGAACCCACGTGTCACTCCCTCGTCCCCTCATTGTAACATCCGCTAATTTTCTAGCCGTTGTTATCTATTCTGTTATGACTCCGTCATGACTCTGTGATTTTTTTCTGCCTTCAGTATTCTTCATTTTCAAACTTCATAATATTTTCGAGTCAAATATTATTTATTTTCATTAAAATATTTTAAATATTTTATTTTCCTATAGTAAATCTATTTATTAAATTTTCGTCGCAAACTATTTATTTAATTCACAAAGAATCTCATTTTTATACGAACTATCATTTTAAGCTTGGATTTGGGTTATTTATTTTTCTAAAAGGGCCCAAATACGTTTATATAATATTTCTAACTAAGAAAGTTTTTCTATGGGATACCCCTCAACTATTGGCTTTTCCAAGTGGTACCCCCGCCTTTTCCGAATTCCATGGTGTATCCCTAAACTTTACTTATCCTCCATATCATAACCAAAGTGATAAGTGTATTACAACTATTTTTTTAAAATGAATAATTAACATATTAATCAATCAAATTTGATGCTACAAACCACCTCTTTTTCTTTACCATTCACCAAGCCACCAAATGCCCATCAAAACGCACTATGTTGTCGGCCGACATCGATCTATCTCCTTCACTCTTTTAAATCCTTCAACCTCAATCCCTCCGTCACCCCCATGTCGTAGTGTGGTGGAATCGATTTTTTCGAGTAAAGGATGCAAATTGAAGAAATATATCATGGTTGATGAAAATAAAATAGGAAATAATCACTATTTATATCATCAATTGAAAAATTTTCGTTGGAAAATTATAACTTTGGTTACAATATAGACTAATTTACAAAGTTTGGGGATACATCTTGTAATTCGAAAAAGGCGGGGGTACCACTTGGAAAAGCCGATAGTTGAGGGGTACCCCATAGAAAAACCCATATTTTTATTTATGAAAATCTATCATTTAATGATTTTATTACGAAGTTTCGTAATTAATTGATTTCTTACGCGAGATTTACTCAAATTGCTTTGAAATGCCTTTAATAATTTTAAGATCCTTCTTTTTATCAATCTACAACTAATTTGGACTCATATTTTCCTTGTGTGGACCGTGACTCCCATGTCACACACTACATTACATTTTTACTACATTTTATTTTATAACATGGATTAGGCTTTTAGATATTTTCTTTCTTCTCATTTATTTTGGGTGAGTTATGAATAAACTTTTCATACTCCATACACACTTCATTTGGCTGGTTTTATCAAGTTAGTGTACCCTTGTTTTCATCAATTTTAAAGTCCCATTAGTGCATAAAGCTTTCATACTCTTTTATTCATTCATTCACCAATTTATTCTATGCAAATACTCTTCATTTCCTCTCCTTTGGACATGGTTTTCAGCAATAATTCCAGCCAATATTTGTCTTAAAAACGAGTCTTGATCGTCTCATTATCATCTCCAAATTAATCGTCTTTCCGTCTCCTTCGTTAAGGTATTAATCAATTTCTTTTCAATTGTTTTCACCTTGATTTTTCAGCGATCTTATGGTATTTTCATACCATGGAATTCATGTTTTTTTTAGGCTTCCGAAGCGATCCCGCAGAAGACGAATATATCGTAGATTCGGATTTGGATTAGAGGTAACGTCGATGTTACTCGGTATTACTTGATTTTATTTGTGTATTTGCATGTATAATTTTTATATTTCATTTTTGACAATATATGTATGTCATATAATCTGGAAAATTTTTAAAAAAGTTGAAAATTTGCATGTTTCGATATTTTTATCGCTTTTACGAGATTAACGATTAAATCGTCATATTAATTTGTAAAATCGTAATATTCGGCCTAAACATGTAATATATATTTATATTCTGTAAAAATGATTTTTTTGATGATTTTTAATAATTTATTATTTTTCTGATATTTTAGTTATCGATTATTGAATTATTTCCGTTTACGGACAAAAACAATTAAAAGCCGATTTTTAGTTCTAGTACTTAAACATTTTATTTTAATCTGATTTTTGACGTGGTGAAACTTTCTGATAAGATAGAATTTTATGAATGTTTTCTTAAATATTTGGAATTGTTAAGTGGATGAATTAATTAATCACTTTAAATCATCGTTTATCGTTAAAACCGCGTTTGTCGTTTAAATTCTCGATTTTTGGTCTTTTGATTTAATCTGGAAAAAATTATGATTATGATGATTTCATGGTAAAATGTAATTTTATGATTTTTAGTGCTTTAATAAAATGTTAGGAACGATAAGTTTTATTAATGGAATCGTTAATTGTGAAAACGGGTTTAAAAGACGGTTTTAACGGTGTTTATTAAATCTGGAATTTTTGGAAATCTGGAAAAATAGTATTTTCTAGAAAATCATGATTTTTAAGTTTAATAATAATTTTTGGATATTAATACTTAAATCGTTTTGTAATTACTATTTTTATTAATCGTTATTGTCGAGATTAGACGATTAACGAGAAAACGCTTTAAAAACCGAGTTTTAGGATTCTGGAAAATGTTCTTTTCTGGACAGAATGTTCATAAATATATTTTAACTATTTTACGTAGTTTTTGTACTATTTATTAAAGTCTTTAATTAATAAGTATTGATTTTTGGACAAATTACGATTTATCGTTAAAATGCTTCGTCTTACCGAAAAGATTTATTTTTCCAGCTATTTTGAAAATATTTAAATCTGAAACTTTAAGAGTTAAATCATCCGTTAACATATTCTAAATATATTCAATGGTTTAATTAAATAAAAGACGTTAAAAGATTTAATTTGACATTTGCCGTAAAATCCTATTTGTAATCGTATTGTCGTAACTAATAATAATTAGGGAATTTTAGCTTTGTAAATTTTGAAAATACCGTGATTAGTATTATTAAAATGTTTAAGACATTTTTAATCATTTTATACACTTGTACGATAGTTAAATAATTTCATAAACTCAAATGTTCCTACTTTAATAATTAATATCGTTAAGGCCGAAAGTATTAGTTTTATAAATCTATACCGTTTACTAAAAATGTGGTATTAGTATCAACTAATATTTTCACTATCTTGATATAATGCTATTTTTAGTGAAGTTTCTACAAATACAAGTTTCCTAAAATAGAAAGTTTCCTCTTTTAGAATATAAATGTTTACTTCTTTTATCCTCATATTATTTATATTGATTATATCATTTGAATATCGATAATAGCTTTGTTTTGGAGTTATGGAATAAGGACAAGTGTGAGGTTAGAGTAATATATTCTAGGGTTTACGTTTTTGCCATCAACTATAAGGCTAGTGTATCAGGAATCGATACATTGGTAGTTGAACCGGGTGACAGGTATCCCGGGAGTTTTGTACATTTTGACCTTAGGCTTAGGCCTCGCAGTAAGTCGCCGTCATAAGTTGAACTGGGTGACAGGTAATCCCAGGAGGGGTGTGCATTATCTTAAACTAGGGCCATGCATTTATAAATCGCCGCTCTATTATGGTTGAGTAACCTAGTTAGAGACCGAAGTTTAATTTGTTTGAACTAAGTTCTCGAAGCCAGTTTTTAGTATTCTCCTAGTGAAAGTCTAGCCGTCTACACTACTCCTATCCATAACGTCATTTTGAATATTTTTATTATTATCGATATAATTTGGTTGCAGGTTAGCAAATGTGTTATGTTTTCTTCGGAAAACTCATTTTATTATATTGTTTTGATACGTGAAGTTTTTCACTGAAAGTTTATTTTTATTATAATGTGTTTTACTGTTTTCCATTTTTACTATTTTTCTATAATACTCCCTCCGTTCCAATGAATTGTTTGCCTTTCCTTTTGGCACCAAGGTTAAGAGAACCAATGAGGAAGTGACATGTAGAGTAGAACTCATGAAAATGATCAAATTGCATATAAAAAACATTCCTAAAATAGAAAGGCAAACAATTCATTGAGACGCCCCAATATGGAATAGGCAAACAATTCATTGGGACGGAGGGAGTAGTAATTACAGTTTTAAAATCCTGTTATACGGCTGGGAGAACGTTGACGTTGCTCCCCACTGATTGTGGCTGTTATGTTTTTAACATGACAGGTTTATGTGTTTTCCTTAGGGTGGGCTAGCGAGCAGTTATGGATCCTGCTTGTTTTAATCAGATCACTGTATTATGGATTGTTAAAACCCTTTTTATGGATTTTATTTATTTATTTATTTATTTTGTAGCCATTTTTTTTATTTTATGGCTTATGTATTGACTTACCATTTTTATTTAATCAAGACATAGCTACAGTGTGTTATAATCTCACTTCTACAGTGTTTCCGCCATTGTATTGCGTTATGATTTCTAGGGGATTACACTCATTCCTCTCTCTCTCTCTCTTGTGGGAACTTATAAACGAAATTACTTTTTCCTAACGTGCCTTTACTCAATCCTAACGAAACTAACATCATTTTTCCAATTTTACCCTCCCCATAATTTACCCTAACTTGTAATTTTCTCTCTTGTTCTTTGTCTCTTAACCTCCATAATTTTTTTAATCGATTCAATTCTTTCGAATTCGATTATAAATTTTAATTCAATTATCAATGAAGTAGTACTGTATCATTTTAATTAATAATTTAATTAATTGGTTTATATTTTGTTCATGGTTTAATAATTTTTAAAAAAATTAGGGTTAGGGACTTAGGGTGCGTTATGGTAGTTCTAGGGCATCAATCGTCTCGATATTGCACCAAGGTCTTGCGCCTTGCTAGTAAACAATATGAGTATCTTAATTAATTGTGTTTAGGGTGGTGGTTGTTGTTGTTTTTGGTGGTGGTTGGTGGTGTTTATGGGTGGTTGAACTTAGGGATTTTTTTTGAAAGAAAATCAATTTGGGTGAAATGACAAGGACAGATTGGTAAAATATCGTTAGGATTGAGTAAAAGCTCGTTAGGAAAAAGCACGACTCCTTATAAATACTCTTAGATTTCCCACAAGAAAGGGGCTGGATTTTCTCTCTCTAGAATCTCACTCTAAAAAAACGCCACCTTACTCCTCACGAGTAAGGTTCGTCAAGGTGTAGACACCCAGATTTGGACCTGGTGGCTGCAGAAGTGCCCAACAAACACCCAATGACGATAGGACTGCAACGCGACGCGGGTTCGCGATGTTGTAGGTAGTTTTTCTATAGAACAGATGAAATAATTACTCGGAAAAATTAAAACTAACATGATGGCAGCCTTAGTCGTGCCGTTACGGTCACGTAGACACTAATTAGAGTCAATTCCGACACCGAAACCCCGAGTCGGTCCCGAAACTCGAACCGAGTCAGCAGCGTGTGAAGCGAACCTCGGGACGCATACCCGAGGCCCACTAAACCCATGGTGCTAGGTCAAGCCGCGGGAATCCTTAGGCTCCAAGCCAAGTATCACACTTCTCCCTCTCGGTTTTGGAAAGTATCAAAATCGTATCTTCAAAATCCCGACCGCCGCACCTCACGCGTCTTAGTCTCCCCGCGCCTGAGCCCAGGCACCTGGGTCTTGGTGCGCCCCAGCTCAGGCGTCCATATGGGCGATGAGGGCCGAAAACACCTATAAATACCCCCCCTCCCTTCGCCTCATTCATTCGAGACACATTCTCATCTTCTCTTCTCCCTCTACTCTCTCGCTAAGGGCTCGCACTCCGACACCCAAGGCAAACGATCCACTCGATCGTAGTTCCGATAAAAGCGACATCGACGCTACTCCTCACCTTCTAGCACCCCACTCGATACCGAGGTTCCTGTGTTCGACTAGCTCAAATCTAGTAGCGAAGCTTTACCGGATTAGCCGCGGAATTAGTCCATAGTAACGAAGCTCTGCCGGAGTAGCCACAGGAAGGGTAGACGGTAAAGGAGCTCTGCCGGAGTCACTGGTCAAGCTAGGAGGATCCGCTGGTTCAAGTCGAGTCGTCACTAGGTTGTCATCTAAACAAAAATTTCCATATTTGCACATTCTTTTATTATGCACTACGATAACACTAGATGTGGACACTAGGTCCACAAACATCTACTAAAACATGTAACGTCCCAACTTCAAACACAAATACTAAAACACACTAAATAGACCCGAGTAATTCTGAGATCCGTTCTCAACTATCTATGCATCGTGTCCCGTTTAGTGTATACTCCGAGGGTGCAACTCCTTATAATGTGATTTACTTACATTCGCATTTACAGTTTTTCGTATGATTAACCGCTTTTATGACCTTATAATCGCATGCTAAATCACCTAACACGGAATTCACAACGTAACACAACTAAAACTGAACAAAGCGAAGGTCGGGTTCTGTATTAGTCCGGGTGCTCGTCTGACTAGGTTCGATGCATCTCTATTAATACCGAACCGACGCATCTTAAGCAGAATACCAGGTAAGGTATATCATGAGAACGACTAATATCCTTATTATCACGTTAAAACTGATTTGCTAATACGTATAATACTAGTACTCTCTACTCTCCTACGTGCTTTTCATGGCTTGCCTGTCACGTGAAATCGCATGCAAATAATATAAACACAACTACTTTGACGACAATACTTGTCCTTAAGCAACTGACGTAGCAAAAGGTAAATCCTCTCGACTTATGATTCTTGACTGTCAGCCTTTGGTACACGAGGTTACTGAAAGAATTAGACGACTGGGTGCGAGAAAATTATCTTATGCAGGTCGGTTAGTTCAGGTTAAATCAGTCCTGTCCACTCTTCATAATTACTGGGGGAGCATTTTTTACTCCCGACAGGTGTCATAAAACAAATAGAAGGAGTTTGTAGGACTTTCCTCTGGGAAGGCGGGCCAACCTTTACCAGGCCTTTTCTCGTTTCCTGGAAGAAAGTTTGCGTTCCTTATAAAGAAGGAGGACTAAATTTGACGCAATGTTCAAATTGGAACAAAGCGGCAATTGGAAAACTGGTTTGGTGGGTTGCGAAACATCCGACCAAACTCTGGGTTGCTTGGGTCAATTCGATATATATGAAGGAACGCCCTTGGCTTCAGTACTGCCTGTCTGCGGATGTAGGATGGGGATGGAGACGGATTTGCAAGGTGAAAGAGAAGCTCAAAAATGGTATAGAAAATGGGGAATGGAGTGATACTAGCAATTATACCACGACTAAGGGTTACCAATGGCTCAGAGAAAAGGAAGACGAAGTGTGTTGGCATAGACTGGTATGGAACAAATGGACAATTCTGAAACACAGAATGATTGCGTGGATGTATCAACATAACGCAATGAACACGAAGGGCAAACTTAACAGGCTGAATGTGACGTCCGATGTTTTATGCAGCATTTGTGGTGAACAGGTAGAGGAAATTGAGCATCTATTCTGGGAATGTGAGTATAGCAGACGAATCCTGATGAGCATAGAAAAATGGATAGAGCAAGATCTCAGCAGAAAGATTACAAATGAATGGCGGGATAGGATGAAAGGCAGCAAACTTCAACGAGCAATGGCCAATAGTGTGATTAATGCTTCCATATACTACATATGGGAACAAAGGAACAAGAGTAGAGTGGATGGTGTACTGATACAACCTCATGTAGTGAGCAGGAATATGATTAAGGAGCTTAAAATTTATTTCAATAATGTTCAGAAAGGTAAACTTAGTAATAGAGATGACAAGTTTATCTCCGAAATGATGGGCAACTGATGTATATTTGATTTTTTCATATATATAATACTTACATTTTCCCAAAAAAAAAAAGAAAACAACGGATGTTATAGTATTTCCGCCGCAACAAAAGAATTAGGTTATCGGCCCACCGATTGATTAGTAGAGGCCGCTAGAGTGCAGGCAGGATTGGGTGTTGACATCTATCGGATGTTGGCTTCCCAATACGTACCCTCACCCCTTACTCAGAATCGACAGTTTCCGGATGTCCAAAATCATTGGCAATGAGAGTCATTCCAGGCAAGGAGTGCTTAAGGGTACAAGTCTTTATCTTTAGGTCCCGTGCCGCTCAACTTTGAGCAGGCAAGGGATCAAAGTTGACTTGAACGGTTTTCGAGTCCCCATAATTGACTCGTTGACGACTCCACAAATCGGCAACGAATTTAGTTCACTAAAAAGGTCGCCTTACCAAACAAATCGGCCTTTAAACATTTACAACCACGACTCGATCTATTCTCAAACGGAAACACGGGTGCCCGCACCCGTCTAGTACAAGTCCGGATCGTCATCCGAATCGAGGTCCAAAACATCGCCCCGTACGCGAGATCGGACCGGCCCCCGACAGGGAGGAGGCCGCGGGGGTGGCCACCGCCACACGTTGAAAAACCAGGTCAGTCGCGCGCGGGGCGTCGGGCGGTGCGGACGGACGTCCACAGTTTGGCGACTCCGCTGGGGATTTGGAAACAGGTTTCCAGTGGTGGAGTAACTTGAACGAGGTCGGTGAAGCTCATTTCTTATTTTCTAGTTGTGGTCACTACAAGTTTTGGCACTAAAAAGCCCACCCTAACCTATATTAGGACCAATTGACCTCTTCGCGGTAAGATGATTAGGGACACGCGGAGAGATCCTCGATTGACGCTCCGGCGCCTAACGTGTACCTGTGGACGTCCGACCGCACCGCCCGGCGCCCCGCGCGGGCACGCGCGGGACTGACCCAGTTTTCAACGTGTTGCGGCGGCCACCCACGCGGCCCCCTCCCTGCCGGGGGCCGGTCCGATCTCGCATACGGGGCGAAGTGTCGGATCCCGATTGGGATGACGATCTGGACAAGTACTAGACGGGTGCGGGCACCCGTGTTTTCGTTTGGAAATCGATCGAGACATGGTTGTAAATGTTTAAAGGCCGATTCATTTGGTAAGGTGACCTTTTCAGTAAAACGAATTCGTTGCCGATTTGTGGAGTTGCCACCGAGTCAATTATGGGGACTCGGAAACCGTTCAAGTCAACTTTGATCCCTTGCCGGCTCAAAGTTGAGTGGCATGGGACCTAAAGATAAAGCCTTGTACCCTTAAGCACTCTATGCCTGGAATGACTCTCATTGGCAATGGTTTCGGACATCCGGAAACCGTCGATTCAGAGTAAGGGGTGAGGGTACGTATTGGGAAGCTAACATCCGATAGATGTCAACACCCAATCCCGCCCGCACTATAGCAGCCTCTACTAATCAATCGGTAGGCTGACATCCTAGTTCTTTTGTTGTGGTTGAAGTACAGTAACATCCATTGTCAAACTAGTTAGACGATCTTTGAGCATGGGACGACCCTCTTGGCTCATTGCTAAAGGGGGCGGGGTTTCACTTACCTACAATGTCGACTAACTCCGTGGTTCATCCTTTTTCCATCCCGCCTATCGTACCGTGGTACGTTCTTATATGGTTAGGAGGAACCTAGGTAAGTTACCATTGTTTTTATTTCTTTGTCGTCATACTATTAGGGTTTTGTCCATATCGATTTGTGTTATTAGCTTGGGAACGTTGTCACATGCCTTGAGTCCTTAACCGGTGTTTCTTTCACCGCTTTGTAGAGGGAAGCGGTATTTGTTTCTTCTTGGATGCAACCAATTATTTGTTTGTTTGAATGTTTGTTTGTTTGTGTGTTTTCGTGTTCGGTTGTATCCACAGTTTAGTCGCAAGACCTCACTTGCCTTGCGGAGAGCACTTGTCCTCTAAGTGTTCTCGCGTGAGTTGAAAAGGCGTAAGGTGCACTAATACCCGCTCGGCTAGTAGTCTGGTTTTTATTAGTTTAGTAGTTAGTTTGTGCTTACTCGAGGGCGAGTAAGGGTTAAGTGTGGGGGAATTGATTTGTGTGGTTTGTAGTGCTTATTTGTTGTGTTTGGTCCCGGTTTCTCTTGTAGAATTGCTCTTTGGAGCGTTTTTGGAGGCTACTTACGCTTCTTCTAGTTTGTGTTAGGTTCCTAAGGCCAATATTGGAGAAATGGAATGATTCCGACTCGTTTCAGACACATTTGGAGCCAACGAGGAGAAGCGACGATCACTCGGTGGCTTAGACTCGGTCCCGAGCCCTTGGGACCCATTCCCGAGCACCGAGAATCGATGAGAAGCCTAACAAGATCAAGGAGGGACCTATGGGATCATATTTGAAGCCTACAAGACCCATTCAGGTCGGAAAGACCACATCACGACCGGGATGAAGAGCAAAGAAGAAGACAGTTACTGTAGCTTAATCCCGGCCAGGATCACCACCTTCCCGGTCGGGACCACCCCATCCCGATTGGGACCGACATCATCCCGACCGGGAAGAGTATAACACCGCTCGGTGTTATGCACCATCCCGACCGGGATCAAGAGCTTCCCGACCGGGACCATTCCCTCCCAACCGGGATGACTTCCTTCCCGGCCGGGAAGGCCCCTGTTCAGCCCGTGTTTTATTTTTGCCGCCTTCCTTATTCTTGTAACCCTATATGTACCCCCCCTCTTGTATTGTTTTAAGAATTTGATTATTCTACATTACTCCACTAAACCCTAGACTACTTTAGGTTAGATTAGCTTAGATTAGTGTAGATTAGCCTTAATTAATCCTTAATCTTAGTTTAATCCTAGTTTCATCTTTGTATTATTGAAGACTTTTTGGGTTGATCTACTCTATTGACAATATTGAAGATCTTCCTTTGGGTTTATTTATGCAAAGATTCAATCTTTCGTTCATCTTCTAGTGTTGGTATAATTCTTCTTCTCCCTAATCTCTTCTATTTAGTTTTCATTTGTGTTTATGTTTAGTAACCTTCAATATTCCATTGTGAATGTTTGTGGTTGTGCTTGTTTCATTATGGGTGTTAGGTTTACTATCTTGAACATGCGTGAGTAGTCCTATTGCTAGGATTAGTAGGGGAATTGGGTGTTTAATGGGTGATTAAGGGTTTGTGTAGGTTGTTGGTGATAGTTTTGATTGCTTCTTGGTTGTATGCATGGAACATTTTGATGAAATGCTTGAATGACTTGTAGTTGCAAATGCATGTTTTCTTGCCTTTCTTCTTCTGTCCTTGTATGTCGCTAGGATGGGTTCTTGCGCGAGAGCGAGGAACCCCTAGGTCGGTTTAAGTAGCGAGAGCCCGGACTATGCCTAGATATCTTGACTACCCCCTCCACTCTTGCTCTCCCTTGATCATATCATCACCCTTGAACCCGACCTAATCCTAGTTCTTTCCTTATTGAATTCTCCATCTTCTTAGTCATTGTTCCTCTAGTTTGTTGCTTTTGTTTAGCTTTAGTTGTTATACTTAGTTCCTTCTTAGTCACAGCTTTATCCCCCTTCATAGTTTTAGCTTAGTTTAGCCTTGTGACCTAGTCAAGTCCTTAGTGAAACTTAGTTGAAACCCTCTTTACCGTCCCCGTGGACTCGACCCGACTTAACCTATCTACCCTTGTTAGGATTATTTGGTTATTATTTGATCGGTGGGATCCACGACAAATCCCTCCCATCAATTTGGCGCCATTGCCACCATCCCGACTGAGATGAGGTCTGTCACGACCGGGATGGTCCCCTGCGGCCCCATTCGACTCTGTTCCTTCATTGAAACCCTACCCCACCGCTTTGTACCCCCTCCCAACCTCCCAACCTACCCTTGCAACTATCATATGACCCCTACACTTCATATATATACCTTCATCTCATCTTCTATTCACTATACACCGAGTTTCACCTCGAATCCCACCTCATTTACACCAATGCAAGCCTAGAACTTCAATCGTGCGACTACATTGAGCTTGAAGAGGAATATCGATAATGAAGACAAGCAACGTGCATATTATGATCATTGAGGCGATGGAGTTAGTGAGTTGCTAACCGTTTGGTAGGTGATTCTCATTTCTTTTTCGTCTTTTATTGCTTGTCTCCCTTTGTATGTTCCCCTTCCCCTTATCATTTTTGTGTCATGGTCGCCCTCGGGGCCTTGGTAGTCATTGCTCCCGATTCTCGATGACGTGACCACATCGAGAGTCATTTCAAAAATCCAATTTTACAACTCCTTTCACTTTTTCTTTATTTTTTTTTCGGTAGGATTTAGTCGGATTTAGGCGGAATCCGGGCTAGGTGACTTGATTACACCTAGCCCTCCCCTCCCATTTCCTTTTGTTTTCTTCTTTTTATTTCTTCCCCCATCCATATCTTTTCTTGTCTCGGCCCTTGGTGACTTGACTACACCCCGGCCGGAAACATTCTACCCTTTCTTCACTTTCATTTGGTTTTTTTTGTTTTATTTTCCCTTTTTCTTTTCTTTTTTAGTGTTTTCCACACACTACTGATCGAGCATGAAGACATTGCTCGGTTTAAGTGTGGGGGAGCGATATCTTAGGTTAGTTTAGTTTTATTTTCGTAGTTTTTTTGCAAAATTCTTAAAAATCCCTAAAAATTAGAAAATTTTCATAAAAAACCAAAAAGATTTTCTTTTGTGTCTTTTTCTTTTGTGTCGTATTTTTGTTGTATTGTGTGTGTTTTTCCTCCCCATTTCCTTGTAGGTTCCTTGATCGCCGTGAGTTTCGAAAGGCTCAAGACATCCGGTAATACCCCTTCAATTCTTTCTCCTTTTTCCCTTTTTTGTGGAGTTTGGAGGAGATTTGTGATGGTGTGCTCGGGTGGAGCTTTGTGAAGTTTGTGGTTGATGTGGTGATTTGTTTGGAAGTTTCGGGGTGGTGTTTATTTTCTTTGTGTGCTTGTTCTGTTTTCTCTTGTTTTGTTTTGTTTTGTTTTGTTGTGCTCGTCTCTTTTCCTTTCGTTTTTGTTGTCTTTGTTTTGTCTTGTTATTTGTGTCGATTGTGTAATAAAAGGTTTTCGAAAACCCGGTTTTGAGGCTAGTGCGCAAGTGTTTACTTTCCCTTTCTATTGATATGAGTCTAGTCTTGGACTTTAGTCTTGTAGAATGACTTTGAATCAATGATTTCGTTGGTTTCTTACCTTGAGTCCATCTAGTCTACTAGGGATTTACTACGGGATTTGCATTTTGACCATTATGACCACCCACGGAGTGAAAAGGCCTTGGTTGCCGAGTCCCGTCCCTTAGGTGACAATGTTCTAAATTGTTTGATTAGTCCATGTTCTCCACCTTTTTGTGGGTTTGAAGGGAAATCGCGACCCCTGACTTACCCATTTCCCTACCTCCTACACATTTTTACAAATAAGTTGCAAGTTGTCTAAGTTCTTACTTGGTTGCAAGAAATGCCTACGAAACAAGTTTTGGCCAAAAGGGCAAACCAAGAAAAAGAATGAAAAAGAAAGAAAAAGAAAGAAAAAAAGAAAGGGAGAAAAGAAAGAAGAAAAAGAAAAGGCACAACAAAAGAAAAACAAAATACAAAAGAAGAAAAAGAAATGGCATAGAAACTCAAAAGCCAAATGCAAAAAAAAATGCCAAAGCAATCATCTCACAAAAAGAATCCTCACCCCTAAATAATAAGCCTTTTACCGACTATTACCGTGAAGAGCCTACCAAAGGACCGAGTCCCTAGGAAGAATGATAGCGGTAAATAGTCGGTCTTCCCTCATTTTGCAACCATTATCCACCTTTTTACTTGGACTAGTTAAGCGATCTTTGAGCATGGGACGACCCTCATGGCTCATCGCTAAAGGGGGCGGGGTTTCACTTACCTACAGTGTCGACTAACTACGTGGTTCATCCTTTTTCCATCCCGCCTATCGTCCCGTGGTACGTTCTTAGAAGGTTAGCAGGAACCTAGGTAAGTTACCAACGTTTTTATTGCATTGTCGTCATACTATTAGGGTTTTGTCCATATCTATTTGTGTTATTAGGTTGGAAACGTTGTCACATGCCTTGAGTCCTTAACCGGTGTTTTTTTCACCGCTTTGTAGAGGGAAGCGGTATTTGTTTCTTCTTTGATGCAACCGATTATTTGTTTGTTTGTATGTTTGTTTGTTTGTGTGTTTTCGTGTTCGGTTGTATCCACAGTTTTGTCGCAAGACCTCACTTGCCTTGCGGAGAGCACTTGTCCTCTAAGTATTCTCGCGTGAGTTGAAAGGGTGTAGGGTGCGTTAGTACCCGCTCGGCTAGTAGTCTAGTTTTGAATAGTTTAGTAGTTAGTTTGTGCTTACTCGAGGGCGAGTAAGGGTTAAGTGTGGGGGAGTTGATAAGTGTGGTTTGTAGTGCTTATTTGTTGTGTTTGGTCCCGGTTTCTCTTGTGGAATCGCTCTTTGGAGCGGTTTTGGAGGCTACTTACGCTTCTTCTAGCTTGTGTTAGGTTCCTAATGCCAATATTGGAGAAATGGAACGATTCCGACTCGTTTCAGACACATTTGGAGCCAACGAGGAGAAGCGACGATCACTCAGTGACTTAGACTCGGTCCCGAGCCCTTGGGACCCATTCCCGAGCACCGTGAATCGATAAAAAGCCTAACAAGAGCAAGGATGGACCTACAGGATCATATTTGAAGCCTACAAGACCCATCCCGTTCGGGAAGGACCCCATCACGACCAGGATGAAGAGCAAAGAAGAAGACAGCTACTGGAGCTTGATCCCGACCGGGATCACCACCTTCCCGGTCGGGACCACCCCATCCCGATCGGGACCGACATCATCCCGACCGGGAAGAGCAAAACACCGCCCGGTGTGTTATGCACCATCCCGACCGGGATCAAGAGCTTCCCGACCGGAACCATTCCCTCCCGACCGGGATGACTTCCTTCCCAGCCGGGAAGGCCCCAGTTCAGCCCGTGTTTCATTTTTTCCGCCTCCCTTATTCTTGTAACCCTATATATACCCCCCTCTTGTATTGTTTTAAGAATTTGATTATTCTACATTACTCCACCAAACCCTAGACTACTTTAGGTTAGATTAGCTTAGATTAGTGTAGATTAGCCTTAATTAATCCTTAATCTTAGTTTAATCCTAGTTTCATCTTTGTATTATTGAAGACTTTTTGGGTTGATCTACTCTATTGACAACATTGGAGATCTTCCTTTGGGTTTATTTTTGCAAAGATTCAATCTTTTGTTCATCTTCTAGTGTTGGTATAATTCTTCTTCTCCCTAATCTCTTCAATTTAGTTTTCATTTGTGTTTATGTTTAGTAACCTTCAATATTCCATTGTGAATGTTTGTGCTTGTGCTTGTTTCATTATGGGTGTTGGGTTTACTATCTTAAACATGAGTTAGTAGTCCTCTTGCTAGGATTAGTAGGGGAATTGGGTGTTTAATGGGTGATTAAGGGTTTGTGTAGGTTGTTGGTGATAGTTTTGGTTGCTTCTTGGTTGTATGCATGGAACATGTTTGATGAAATGCTTGAATGACTTGTAGTTGCAAATGCATGTTTTCTTGCCTTTCTTCTTGTGTCCTTGTATGCCGCTAGGGTGGGTTCTTGCGCGAGAGGGAGGAACCTCTAGGTCGGTTTAAGTAGCGAGAGCCCGGACTATGCCTAGATAGCTTGACTACCCCCTCCACTCTTGCTCTCCCTTGATCATATCATCACTCTTGAACCCGACCTAATCCTAGTTCTTTTGGTAGAGGAGGCTAAGGGTTATTTTGGTACAGACGATCTTAACTTTGAGTTACTTTCTAGGACGTTCTCACAAGTTGGCTCTCGTCACCTTTCGACCTTGGCATGTAGGCGTGCTTTTAACATTGCTATTGCTTGTTATTATCTTTTTGAGGATGCGAGGTCACATGAAGGCTGGGGTAATCTTCGGGTTTTGGATGTGGTGATAGCAATGGAACATGGACGGTCACCTTCTTTGCTTATTTTGGGTGAGCTCGTTCTGGGTCTTGATGCTAGTGTCCGCCTACAGGGGACTCCTTCTTGGGGTTCTAGGATCATCTTACAGGTGTGTTTTTTTGTATTGTTTTCCCCCCTTTTTTTGGTTTTATTTGAATGGTTGTGATGTTTTGTAGTGTTTGTACAGGTTTGGCTGCAGGAACGACTTGTTTTGGTGGTCCCTCCCCGGTGTTTCAAAGATTATAACTACATGGGTTTCACGGGCCGGAAAATGGTGCGGTTATGGAGCAAAATTCTCGAGGAAAAGGATTGGCTTTCCTATTTGGCTGAAGGGGATGTGGTCATCAGGTTGTCTATCCCGTGGTGGAACACTAGTGGGCGTATCGGGTTTCCATTTTCGTCTTCGTCATGGGTTTTGCTAATACTATCCATGAGGGATCAAGTTCGTGTTTACCCGGGCATATTGTCACGTCAAATGGGTGTCCAGCTTTCTATTCCAAAGGATGCTGAAATCGTCTCTACTTCTGACTCACGGACAGGGGATTCGCTTAGGGGGTTCAGGATTTCTTGGGAGCAGAAATTCTTGCATCCCGTTCTTATTGAGGGTGTTCGACCGACCGACCACGCTTCTATCCGCCGAAGGGTTTGTGAACACTCGTCAGGGCAGATCGACTCAAAAGCTAGGAAGACAGTACCACTAAGAGGCGAGGAGGTGACTCGAGAGACCGTTACCAAGTGGCTACCTAGAGACAGCAGGACCGATCCTAGTTTAGTCAGTTCATCTGAACGGACCAAAACCGACAAGACCTTATTAAGGTTGTGAAAGAGCAAAGAAAGTGGGATTTGCTGGACTCACGTTTGGATAGGTGATAAGTGTAGTTTGTAGTGCCTATTTCGTAGTATTTTGGTCCCATTTTCCTTGTGGAATCGCTCTTTGGGAGCGATTCATGGGCTACTTATGCTTCCTCTAGCTCGTTTCAGGTTCCCGAGACCATTCGTGAGGAGTTGGAGTGATTCCGACTCAATACATACACTTTTCGGAGCCAACGAAGCGGAGGAACGATCACTCGATGCCTTGGATTCGACCCCGAGACCTTGGGACCCAATCCCGAGCCCACGATCCCGAGTCCCGAGAATCGATGAGAAGTTCATGTGAAGCAAGGAGGAACCAAAAGGACGTATTGGAGGCCTACAAGACTCATCCCCGACGGGTATGCACCTCATCCCGTCGGGGATGAAGTGCGCTTTTAGAGGAGCCACTGCCAGGCCGTCCCGATCGGGACCAACCCGTCCCGGTCGGGACCACCGGCCGTCCCGGTCGAGATGATCCCGTCCCGATCGGGACCAAAGTGCTGTAGCCGCACTTCATTTAATTCATCCTCCTTCATTCTTGTACCCCTATAAATACTTCCCTCTTGTATTGTTTATGGATCTTACCTTAGATTAGACTCTCTTAAGCCTCTCTACAAGTTATAAACCCTAGATTTAGTTCCTCACATTAGCTTAAATCTCTCTTTAATCTTTAGTTAATTCTAGTTAATCTTAGTTAATTAGTTCTTGTATTAAGAAGATACTTGAAGATTTCTCCAAGCTTGACAACCTTGGGATTATTTTGGGGTTTCTTATTTATACAAGATTGCATCTTTTCTTCATCCTATTGTTGGTATAATCCTCCTGTCTTTTGTTCTTGTTATTATTTCAAGTTTGAATCTTTACTTAGTATTCCTAGTTATTATTCATATTGTTCTTGATAATGGATGTTTGGATTGTGATGTTGTTTTCTCTTATTATTGTTAGTTTATCTTTGATTATGATTGAGTAGATTTCTTGTGGGTTAGTAGGGGGATTAAGGGTAGAATATGGGTGATTAGGGTTTGATTAGGGGTAAAGGGTGAATCTTTGTTGTTAGTCACATACATGGCATACCATGTGTTTGTTGAATTGCTTGCTTGAGTTGTAGTGGCCATGCTTCTCATGCTAGTCTTCTTCTACTCATTGTTTGTTTTGTGTGTGGACATGTTGAGAATAGTCATTATTCATACCATGTGGACTAGAGTTTAGACGCTATCAACGCTAAACCCACCTTGACATCGGTTTAAATTGCGACCGCCCGGACCGATTCTAGCAATTAGGAGGCATCTACACCCTTGACCACCCAAGTCACCCTACTACACTTATGAACCCGTCCTAACCCACTTCTTCTTCATATTTGATTCATCTTCTTAGTTAGCATCTTTTCTTTAGTTTGCTAGTTAGTTTGATTATTAGCATTGTTTAGCATTGTTATAGTCTAGTTCATCATTAGTCTAGTTCTTACCTCTCCTCCATCATAGTTTTCCATTTATCGCTATTTGTGTTTGTTTGTGTGACCTAGTCTCGTTTTAGGCCAACCTAGTCTAAGCATTGCGACACCATCTCCGTGGACACGACCCGACTTACCCTAACTACCGTTAGGTGCTAGCCGGTTATTAATTGGCGGTGGGATCCACGACAAATCCCACCATCAATTTGGCGCCGTTGCCGGGGACGGTGCATTGTTTAGACTTTGTTTGCTTATTTCTAGACTTAGTTACTCTTCTTTGTGCCCTTCTATCATCTCTTGTGAATGTTCTATAGTTTCTCTTGTTTTCTTAGCTTTATTTTCTCTTTGTCTCTAGTTGTGCTTGTTTATTGTCGTTACCTAGTGCCCATAAAGCACTAGGTGTTCTCACGTTTGTTCTAGTGTGTAGTGTATGCCTAGGCGGGGAGGCGAATCCTTTCTCTTTAATCCAGAGCCGGAAAGGCTTTTCGAGCTTTTCGCCAACGGACGATTAACCGGGTTAGGATCTCTCAACCAAGTGCAAGCAATACCCATCAAGAGCAAGCTCAAGGAAGCGATATTGAGGAAGCATCTCGAGAGACGGCCGAAGGGAATTTCACCAATCTGTTTGGAGATTCTAGTCCTAGTTCCCCTTCTACATCTACTTCAACTCCGTCTACACCATCTTCTCCCTTACATCCAATAATGCCGAAATTTTCCTCTCACTCTACATTCACGGAAGACGTCTTGCCGGGACCCAATGCTCTACCGGCCGCTTATGCCGGAAATTTTACGGCCAAGACTCACTTCATACAACTCGTGGAAAGGAATCAATTTAGTGGTTTGCCCACCGAAGACCCGCACCAACATATGGAGACCTTCTCCGATTATTGTGACGCTATATCTCAACCCGGGGTTACTCAAGATCAAATTCGTTGGGTACTCTTCCCGTTTTCTCTTATTGGAAAAGCGAAGCAATGGATTAAAGGTCTCGATAGGGCAACCATGGGCATCGACACTTGGAAAAAGCTTGCATTGGCGTTCTACCAAACTTTCTACCCTCCGGAAAAGATTAATTTGCTTAGGGCCTCCATCACCGGTTTCCAACAAAGGGATGAAGAGAGCCTATATGAAGCTTGGGAGCGGTTTAAGTCTTTGGTTAGATCGTGCCCCCATCATGGACTTTCACAATGGTTCTTAGTCCAACAATTTTGGAACGGTCTTTATGAGGACTCAAGAACTATACTAAACATGGGCTCCAATGGTAGGTTCACCGAGGTCGATGATGACCAAACATGGGCAAGAATCGAATAGATGGCGGTGCATAACTCGCAATACTCAAGGCCTAGGAAGGCAAATCATGGAGGTAGGCACGAGGTTGATGCTATTACACAATTAAGCATTGACCTTGGAGCCCAATTGAAGACACATATGGAGACCATTGACAAGAAGCTCCAAGGCCACCTCACTCAAGTTCAAAGCATTGGTTCCTCCAACCAAGCCTCAATTCATGAAGTTAATGCTTTGGGATTTGCACCTCCTTTGCCTTATTATGGGATGTGTGATACTTGTGGAATCGTTGGTCATGACCCTATGAATTGTAGAGGAAGTATTGAACAAGTGAATGCTTTTCAAGCGTTGAAGCAAGGTGGCTCTTACTCTAATCAATACCAAGCTTCCAATCAAGTCCCTCAACAACAAGCCTTTCAACACCAACAACAACATCGTCCCTATGTTCCACCTCCCTTAAGGGACAACAACCAAGGTTACCAAGGCAACTCAAGGCCTTTCAACAACTTCAAGCAAAGTAACCAAGGTTCATTCAACAACAATCAAGGGTTCCAACAAGGGAACTTCAACCAAGGCTATCAAAACCACAACCACGGCAACAATCAAGGCCTTAATCAAGGCAATTCTCATGGGTTCTAAGGGAACCGTCAACGTCAAGCAACTCAAGGCAATCAACAACAAAGCAAGCCTAGGAGCCGGTCTCCTATTCATGACTATGGTACTCCATTAGCTCTCACCGATACTCCACATAATACATCGTCCCCACCACGGGATTTCGACATACAAAAGCAAATGGTGGATATCCAAAGGAATACTCAAGAAATGCAAAAGAGGCAATTGGATACACAAATGTCACAACAAGAAGCCATTGCTCAAATTTTAATGGATAACAAGGAAATGAAAACTCACATGAAGATGATTGAGAATCAAGTAGCACAACTTGCATCGGGAAGTTCTTCAAGACGAAGAGGGCAATTACCTCCTCAAGGTGTAACTCCGACTTTTGAGCATGTCAATGCCATCACAACAAGGAGAGGTACATCTTATGACTCCCCTCCATTCCCTAGTGAGCAAGAGCCAATGCAAGAACCGACAAAGAAAATGGCATCTCCAATGCAAGAAAGCTCGAGCCTTGATAATCCAATAGAGGAGCAAGTCTTATGGGAGGTTGAGAAACCCCAACAAGACAAGCTTCCCCCACTTCAAGCAAAAGACAAGGGAAAAAGGAAAGTGTCATTTGAAGAGTCCACCCCGATTGAGCAAAATAAATACCAAATCAAGTTGCCTTTCCCATCAAGGCAAATGAAGACTAAGGTGGACACTCAATACGACAAGTTCCTTAGTATTGTGAAGAAGTTGGATGTGAGTGTCCCATTTACCGAGCTACTTACCCAAATCCCGGCATATGGAAAATTTATGAGAGAAATCTTGGCTAGGAAGAGATCCATCAACAAGGAAGAGACCACCGCGTTCACAAGGGTGGTGAGCGAGCTCATTCAAGGTTCTACGCTTCCAAAGTTGAAGGATCCGGGTAGATTTTCGATCCCTTGCACCATAGGCCACTACAAGATCGAAAGAGCATTATGTGATTTGGGTGCGAGTGTGAGCATCATTCCTTATTCTATTTGTTGCCGACTTGGGATGAAGGAGCTTAAAAGTACCTCTATCACGCTCCAAATGGCCGATAGTTCATTCAACCGACCATTGGGAATGCTAGAGGATGTGCCGGTGAGAATCGGTAAGTTCTTCATTTCGGTTGACTTCATCGTGCTCGATACGCCGGAAGATGCCAACACTCCCATTATTCTTGGGCGCCCATTTCTACACACCGCCGGTGCTATGATCGATGTGAAAAATGGTAGGATCACCTTTGAGCTAGGCGAAGAGAAGTTAGTGTTTGACCTCCAAGGTAACACTTCGCCTACTAATGATGAGTCATGCAATATGATCCAAGCCAAGAAAAACATTGATCTAGGGGTTGAGTCGGGACAAAGCTTGAAAAAGAACTCTTGTGAACATGAAGACGATGACTCTGAGAGTGGAGAGGATGAGTGCCCATTTCATGGGCTTGATGACAAGTTGAAAAGCAAGGAGAAGGATGAGCCTCCCTTGGGGCCACATGAGGACCGGTGGACGTTTGGGTATGTCCCCAAAGACCAAAAGTACAAGTTTAAATCGTTGAACTTGGAAGATAGGGATGCCCCGGGAACGTCAAGGCAAGGCCATGAAGAGCCTTGGTATGTGGTCGGTTATATCTCAAGCTTGATTGAGGACTTTGCTAGGGCCTTCGACTTGTTCCTTTGTGCCCTTGATGGAGATGGAACTAATTTTGGTTGTTGAAAAAGAATGAAGAATGTACCACCTTGGTTTGACGGAGTTCCACAAGAACCGTCTCTTTGTATATATCTCTTTCTCTTGTAGTTTGTTTGGTTTTGTGAATTTCTTGATTTTATGGATGATTGATGAGCGTTGTGAGGGAGGGAATTTGATGTATTATTTGAGTTTATTGTGATAGGTGTGAAATGGAAGTGATTCCTAGGGAAGAGCGGTCATTGTTGGAGCTTGGATTGTGTGAAGGGAAGTCGGTTTTTGAAGCTTGGTACGAGCTTTTGGGAGATATAGAGGGTTAGGAGACTCTTCCTGGCCTAGAAGAGGTCATCCCGTCCGGGATGGAAGGCCCATCCCGACCGGGAAGGATGTCATCCCGTCCGGGATGAGGTGCACAAAAGATGGGTTCACTGACAGCTCATCCCGACCGGGACGAGGTCTTCCCGACCGGGATGAGACGGTCATCCCAACCGGGACCACCCAGCCCGACCGGGATGGACCCCCTGTCCTTCTTTGGCTCTTTTCTTCGTTGTTTGAGACCACCCAACCACTTTATACCCCCTCCCAACCTCCCTACATGTCCTTACTCTCATTATATGACCCTTACGCCTCACATACACGTTTTCACCTCACTTTCTCTTCACTTTAAACCGACTTTCGCATCAAAAACCCCCTCACTATACCTTTCTACCCCAACCATGGAACCGGATAGCGATTAGAGAGGGATAATGACGACGACGACTAGCTACGTGCCGATTTGACTTATGAGACGATGGAGCGAGTGAGTTGCTACCCATATGGTATGGCAACTATCCTCTCTTTTCCGTTTTTATAGCTTGTCCTCTTTTGTTTATTCCCTTTCCCTTCTACACTTTTGGGTCATGATAGCCCTCGGGGCCTTGGTAGTTATGGCTCCCGACTCTCGATGACGTGACTACATCGAGAGTCATTTCAAAATCCAAATTTCTCAAGATTTTCACCCCTTTTATAGAAATTAGTCGGATTTGGGCGGAATTCGGGCTAGGTGACTTGATTACACCTAGTCCTCCCTGGCCTCTCATTTCTTTTTATTTCTTTCTTTTTATTTCTTCCCCCTTCCATATCTTTTCTCGTCTCGGCCCATGGTGACTTGACTACACCCCGGCCGGACAATTCTACCATTTTCTCCACCTTTATTTTTGTTTTTTTAGCTTTATTTTTGTAGTTTCTTTTCTTTTCTTTTGTGCTCCCATGCACTACGGTCGAGCATGAGGACATTGCTCGGCTTAAGTGTGGGGGAGCGATATTCTATCGTAGTTAGTTTTATTTTCATAGTTTTTCGAAAAATCTTTAAAAATCCTAAAAATTTGAAATTTTTTCACAAAAATCAAAAAGATTTTCTTTTTGTGTGTTTTTCTTTTGTGTCATTGTCTCGTATATTTGTTTTGTTGTGTGTGTTTGCCCCCTTTTTCCTTATAGGTTGCTTAAACCACCGATGGCTTTGGAAAGCTTTCAAGATGTCCGGTAACGTCTTCTATCCCTTTTTCCTTCTTTGTCTCTTGCGGAATTTGGAGCAGAATGTGATGTGGTGTGCTCGGGAGGAGCTTTGTAAAGTTTGATGTTGGTTGGTTGCTCATTTGGAAGCTAGGGGTGGTGTTTGTGTTATATTTGTGTTCGTTTTGTGTTGTTCTTGTTTTGTTGCTTTTGTTTCTTTTTCTTTCGTTTTCGTTGAGTCTTTGTTTTGTGTTTTGTTGTGTGTCTTGTGTGTAAATGGTTTTCGAAAACCCGGTTTAGAGGCTAGTGTGCGAGTGTTTACTTTCCCTTTCTACTAGTATAGGTCGAGTCTTGGACTTTAGCCTAGTAGAATGACCCTAAATCAATGATTTCGTTGGTCTTTTACCTTGAGTCCACCTAGCTTACTAGGGATTTACTACGGGATTTGCATTTTGACCACCCACGGTGTGAAAAGGCCTTGGTTGCCGAGTCCCGTCCCTTAGGTGACCATGTTTAGGATTGTTCGATTAGTCCAAGTTCTCTACTTTTTGTGGGTTTGAAGGGAAGGCGCCGTCCCGACTCACCCATTCCCCTACCTCCTACACATTTCCACACAATAAAATTGCAAATTGTTGAAGTCATCTTTCTTGTTGCAATAAAAAATGCCAAAAAAGCCAAATCAAGCCAAAAGGGCAAAGAAAAGAAAAAGAAAGAAAATGAAAGAAAGAAAAGAATGAAGAAAAAGAAAAGGCACAAAAACCAAAAAGAAAATAGAAAAGAAGAAAAAAAAAAAAAAAATGGCATGGCAAAACAAAGCAAAAATGCAAAAGAAAAAGAAAATGCCAAAAGAAAATCGTCTCACAAAAATAGAAACCTCACCCCACAAAAATAAGCCTTTTTCCGACTTTTGCCGTGAAGAGCCTACCAAAGGACTGAGTCCCTAGGAAGGATGATAGCGGCAAGGGTCGGTCTTCCCTCATTTTGCATGTTTCCACCTTTTTACTTGGACTAGTTAGGCGGTTTTGGGCATGGGACGACCCTCTTGGCTCTTTGCTAGAGGGGGCGGGGTCTCACTTACCTACAGTGTCGACTAACACCGTGGTTCATCCTTTTTTCCATCCCGCCGATCGTCCCGTAGTACGTTCTTAGAAGGTTAGGAGGAACCGAGGTAAGTTACCAACGTTTTTGTTGCTTTGTCGTCATACTATTAGGGTTTAGTCCATCTTGGTTTGTATTGCTAGCTTGGGAACGTCGTCACTTGCCTTGAGTCCTAAACCGGTGCTTCTTTCACCGCTTGTTTGAGGGAAGCGGTATTTCTTTTCCTTTGGGTGCGACCTTTTGTGCGTTTGTTTGTGTGCTTGTTTGTTTATATGTTTTGTGTCTGGTTGCATCCACCGTTTTGTCGCAAGACCCCACTTGCCTTGCGGAGTGCACTTTTCCTCTAAGTGTACTCGCGTGAGTTGAAAGGGCGTAGGGTGCGCTAATACCCGCTCGGCTAGTTTAGTAGCTAGTTTGTTCTTACTCGAGGGCGAGTAAGGGTTAAGTGTGGGGGAGTTGATAAGTGTAGTTTGTAGTGCCTATTTCGTAGTATTTTGGTCCCATTTTCCTTGTGGAATCGCTCCTTGGGAGCGATTCATGGGCTACTTATGCTTCCTCTAGCTCGTTTCAGGTTCCCGAGACCATTCGTGAGGAGTTGGAGTGATTCCGACTCAATACATACACTTTTCGGAGCCAACGAAGCGGAGGAACGATCACTGGATGCCTTGGATTCGACCCCGAGACCTTGGGACCCAATCCCGAGCCCCCGATACCGAGTCCCGAGAATCGATGAGAAGTTCATGTGAAGCAAGGAGGAACCAAAAGGATCATATTGGAGGCCTACAAGACTCATCCCCGACGGGTATGCACCTCATCCCGTCGAGGATGAAGTGCGGTTTTAGAGGAGCCAATGCCAGGCCGTCCCGGTCGGGACCACCGGCCGTCCCGGTCGGGATGATCCCGTCCCGATCGGGACCAAAGTGCTGTAGCCGCACTTCATTTAATTCATCCTCCTTCATTCTTGTACCCCTATAAATACTTCCCTCTTGTATTGTTTATGGATCTTACCTTAGATTAGACTCTCTTAAGCCTCTCTACAAGTTATAAACCCTAAATTTTGTTCCTCACATTAGCTTAAATCTCTCTTTAATCTTTAGTTAATTCTAGTTAATCTTAGTAAATTAGTTCTTGTATTAAGAAGATACTTGAAGATTTCTCCAAGCTTGACAACCTTGGGATTATTTTGGGGTTTCTTTTTTATACAAGATTGCATCTTTTCTTCATCCTATTGTTGGTATAATCCTCCTTTCTTTTGTTCTTGTTATTATTTCAAGTTTGAATCTTTACTTAGTATTCCTAGTTATTATTCATATTGTTCTTGATAATGGATGTTTGGAATGTGATGTCGTTTTCTCTTATTATTGTTAGTTTATCTTTGATTATGAGTGAGTAGATTTCTTGTGGGTTAGTAGGGGGATTAAGGGTAGAATATGGGTGATTAGGGTTTGATTAGGGGTAAAGGGTGAATCTTTGTTGTTAGTCACATACAAGGCATACCATGTGTTTGTTGAATTGCTTGCTTGAGTTGTAGTGGCCATGCTTCTCATGCTAGTCTTCTTCTACTCATTGTTTGTTTTGTGTGTGGACATGTTGAGAATAGTCATTATGCATACCATGTGGACTAGGGTTTAGACGCTATCAACGCTAAACCCACCTTGACATCGGTTTAAGTTGCGACCGCCCGGACCGAATCTAGCAATTAGGAGGCATCTACACCCTTGACCACCCAAGTCACCCTACTACACTTATGAACCCGACCTAACCCACTTCTTCTTCATATTTGATTCATCTTCTTAGTTAGCATCATTTCTTTAGTTTGCTAGTTAGTTTGATTATTAGCATTGTTTAGCATTGTTATAGTCTAGTTCATCATTAGTCTAGTTCTTACCTCTCCTCCATCATAGTTTTCCATTTATCGCTATTTGTGTTTGTTTGTGTGACCTAGTCTCGTTTTAGGCCAACCTAGTCTAAGCAGTGCGACACCGTCTCCGTGGACACGACCCGACTTACCCTAACTACCGTTAGGTGCTAGCCGGTTATTAATTGGCGGTGGGATCCACGACAAATCCCACCATCAATAGGGCGTTAGAAGCTTGCTTTCAGAAAATCGCGGAGGAAGAACGCAAGCGATCACACCCGAACGGTAATGGTGAGGAAGAGTTGGACCGGTAGAGCCCAACCATTTATATTATGTATTACTAGTTGATAATATGTGGCGTATTAGTACTAGTTTTTTGTGGGGTTTTTACACATTGTTAACTTCCGGGATGCCCGGACTTCGGATTTTTGATGTAGATGCCTCGACAAAGGCTCGATTTAACCGAATTTTGTTATTAATGAGAAGCACATTTTTATTTTTTTATTTTTTTTTCGAGGTGGCTCGCAACTCGATTCTTCATTTTGCCCGGAGCGCCCTTTCGGGTTTTCACTTTGTCCTCGGCTCACCCTTTTTTGTATTTTTTTTTTCGCTTCTTTTTTTTGTTTTTTTGACGGCTCGCAACTCAATTCTTCATTTTGCCCGGGGCGCCCTTTGGGGTTTTCACCCCGCCCTCGGCTCGTAATTTTTTTTTACGACGGCTCGCAACTCGTTTCTTCATTTTGCCCAGGGCGCCTTTTCGGGTTTTCACCCCGGCCTCGGCCCGTCGTTTGTGCTTCGTCATTTTAAATCACTCGGGGGTCGGGTCGTAGAAGGATTCCCAGTTTATACATGGATCGATTAATCGAATTTTTTTTGCCTTTTTTTCGGTTGTTTGGTTGTACCCGGGGAACGGGTTGCCTACGTATCCGCTTTTAGACGGAATCAAACCATGTTTGTAGTTCTTTATAAAAGTGTGAGTGATTTTGCTTTAGACTCGTTTATGCCATTTATCGATGCGAACTTGATTTTGTTTTGTTTTGTTGTTGTTGTTGTTGCTTTTTGTTTCCCCCCTAAGTTGGAGGCCGGGACGTGGTTTCCAGGGTGTTTATGGGTAGTATCGTTTGAGTTGATCCATATTGGTCGGGGTTGATAACTCTTGACCATCTAGGTCGGTAACGATCACGGCGCCCCCCGAGAGTATTTTCTTAACGAGGTAGGGGTCTGCCCAGTTTGGTTTGAATTTCCCTCTAGGGTCGACGGGAAGGGGTGCTCTAATTGATTTGATCACTAAATTTCCCTCGTGTATATTTCGGTATTTCACTCGCTTGTTAAAGGCTCGTTGGATGCGTTGTGGGTAGGCTTGTACGTTGGATAGGGCATGTACCCTACGTTCATCTAGGAGTACTAGCTCGTCGTACCGTTTTTGGTTCCATTCTACCTCAGGGATACCACTTTCGGCTAATATTCTCAGTGAGGGTATTTCTAGCTCTATTGGTTGGACGGTTTTGGAACCGTAGGTTAGGTAATATGGTGTGGCTCCAGTGGGTGTTCTATAGGATGTTCGGTATCCCCATAAGGCGGAGGGGATTTGGTTGGCCAATCCCGGTAGTTGTCTATCATTTTCTTAAGGATTGTGGTGATAGTTTTGTTGGCTGCTACTATGGCCCCGTTGGTTTGCGGTCTATAGGGTAAGGATTTGTGTCTTTAGATTTTGTATTTGTCTAGGAGTTTTTGGGTGTCGGCCCTGAAGTGAGCCCCCTGGTCGCTAATGATTTCATGAGGTATGCCGTAACGGCAGATGATGTTGTTTTGCAAGAATTTAACTACTTCTTTTGAGGTAAGTACGGTGTAAGAGGCGACTTCTACCCATTTGGTGAAGTAATCGACGGCTACTAGAATAAAGTAATGTCCGCCGGTCCCGGATGGGTGTACTTTTTCTATGATGTCTATCCCCCAAGTAGAGAAAGGCCAGGGTGTGGCTATAGTCTGCAGAGGATAAGGAGGTAGGTGTTGGATGTTGGCGAATATTTGGTAATTGTGGCAGTTTCGAACATGGCATCGATAGTCTGCCTCTAAGGTAATCCAGTAATAACCCAGTCTCATTATTTTTTGGGCTAGTAGGTGTGCATTCATGTGGGGTCCGCACTCTCCGTCATGTACCTCTTCCATGACTCTCTCGGATTGGTTTTTGTTTATGCACCTAAGGAGGACTCCTTGTGGGATTCGTTTGTACAGTATGCCTTGATTCAGGACGTAATGGGTGGCTTGTATTCGTAGGGCTCTTTTGTTTTTGCTATTAGTGTCGGGTGGATATGACCCGTTTGTTTTAAAGTCTAGGATTGCTTTGCACCAAGGCTCTTTGGTGGTGTCTTCGGTTTTGAGGTTGTGGATGTAGGCTGGTTGTTCGCTTCTTTCTACACAGATAGGCAGGGAGAAGAGGTGATCGGGCATGTTTATTAGTGAGGCTAGTTTGGATAATGCATCAGCGAATTGGTTCTCTTCGCGGGGTATGTCTATGAAGTCAATTTCGGTGAATTCCTTAGACATTGCTTCTACTTTAGTTTGGTATGGGGTTAGGCTTTCGCTATATACCTTCCAATTACTCGTGGCTTGGTTGATTACTAAGTATGAATCTCCGTGGACTCTAAGGTTTTTGACTCCTAGAGATATGGCCGCTTTTAGACCTATTAGACAGGCTTCGTATTCGGCTGTGTTGTTGGTAAGTCTGGTCGGGTGGCGGTTTGTTTACTTTCGATTTTATTGTTGTTTGGTCAGTGGTAGTTTGAGCCTAAGGTTGTTATTCCCGATTTCCTTCTTATGGTTAAGTTGAGTGGGCTGTTTGTGGTAGCCCTTGCATTTTAGTCAGTTGTTATCGGTAATTGGCATAAAGTCGAGTTTTTAAACGTTTAAAGTAAATTCTTGAAAGAAAGTTAAGCGATTGTCTAGGCGTGTTTGTAAAAAAAAGATAACTGTTTTATTGATAATAGTAGACGGGCTAGATGTCCGTGATTTTGTTTGGAGGAGGTGGAGGACATGTTCCCTCGCACCTCCCTTGACTTGATAACGAAAAGGAAGACAAAACATTTATTATTTTATTAGCCTAGGCCCTAGGATGAACTAGACTCTGACTCGGAGGCGGACTTGCTGGCCTCAGTAGGCGTCTTAGTGCCCTCGTACTCGGGATACGTCCCGAATTTTTCTTCCTGGATGAGGTGGCGAACCTGTTGCCTAAATTCACGACATTCGCTAATGTCATGTCCTCGGCCTTGGTGGTATCAACACCATTTGTCACCATTCCAATGAGACGGCCTCTTGTCGGTGGGTTGGTCAGGTGTCGGACTCAATGGATAGAGCAATCCGTCAGATATTAGCATGGTTAGGGCCTGATGATGGGATAACCCGAGGTGTTCTAGCAGCTTGAGACCCCTTTCCTCGGAGTTATTTGTTAAGAAATGAGTGGGCCTTTTTGTTAGTAGTACGGATTTAACTACCCCTATTTTTATTAACCCCTCAACTTTATCTTTTAGCAACGTACATGATTCTGTATCGTGGCCGTTGCCCCTGTGGTAGTGGCAGTATTTCGTCTTGGACCAGTGAAAGGATGTATGCTTATGTGGGGGATCGGCCATTGGTCCTATGGGTCGTAAAAGGCGAAGGGAGGCAAATCTTCGGAGTGCAGCCGCGTAGCTGACCCCGATTTGGGTGATCTTCTTCTTGGGCTTGATAGTCTCGGGTGAGCCAATGCCCTCCGTTGCATGTGGAAACGGGAGGTTTGGGGAGTTCCTCGAGTCTTTCCTCGATATTGGTGATCCTAGTCTCAATTCTCAGGAGTATAGGGTGTATTTGCGAGACTAGGCGGGCTAGGCTCTCGATAGTTGTTGTGAGGTCGAGGGGTGTGGGTTCCGGATCGGTGTCTGGTTCGTCCTCGATGTTTAAGACCTCTTCTCCTAGGGGGACAAGGTGAGAGCAGTCGATAGTATCATCGAAGATGGCGTGGACACTAAAGGGGTTCGTGGTATTATTGGGTTTCTCAGGTGGGGGAAGAGGGATTATCCCGTTTTCTATCATGTCTTGTATAGTATGTCTGAGCCTAAAACAAGATTCTGTGTCGTGGCCGTTGCCACGATGGTATTGGCAATACTTACTTGCGTCCCACGATTTTGCCCTCTTGTCCGCGGGCGGGTCCGCAGTAGGACCTATCAGTTCGAGCTTCTCTTGCTCGGTTAATCTTTTTAAGGCTTCAGTGTATGTGATGCCTAGTTCGGAGAATGTTCTAGGGGTGAAGTTTGTTCTTCCCCGGGTAGTCGGTTCAACGAGGTGTACTTCCTCGGTTTTGTTACTTCCATAAGATCGTGTTCCGGGGGAAGTGGTTGGCCCCTGGTAACCTTTTCCCATTATCTTGGAGAATACCCCCATTTTCATATCATCTTCTAGGCGTATTCCTAAGGTGGATAGCTCCTTAAAGGTGTGGATGTTTTGGTACCTAAGATGGGAGGTGAAAGCTGGCCTAAGGTTATTGACGAATTTTTCCACCAAAGTGGCTTCGTCCGGGCGGTTTAATAGCTGGGTACTGACCCTCCTCCATCTGGTCAAGAATTCTGAGAAGCCTTTCTTCTCATTCTGAGAAAGGACCTCGAGGCTTCTAATGTTGACTTGTGTTTCGGCGTTATCCGCGCACTGTTTTGCGAACTCTACGGAGATATCATCCCAAGTGGACACCTTCTTAGGGTCAAGTGAATAAAACCATGATCGTGGTGTGTCTCCTAGGGATGAGGGGAATATCCTAGTGAAGAGGCTAGGCTTGACCCCTTTAATGGCCATGTAATCCTTAAAGGCCCGGATGTGGTTGAGGGGGTCCTCAGTTCCTTTGAACTTGGGTATGTCGGCTAGGGAGAAGTTCTCAGGTAATTGGTCGTTCATCATTTCGAACTTTTTATGATTTTCGAGGTGGACGTTGTTTCCTCGGTTTAGGCGCATTTGGTTCTCGAGGAAGTCTATGTGGTTCATAGCGGATTGGAGGGTGTCGTCCTGAGGCGGGGTAACGGGATCGCTTGGGATGAGGCCAGGGGTGCCCCACCTAGCGGAGTGGAATTTAAAAGGGCCTCGTTGAGGATTCGGGTGTGGTGTTCATATGAGGCTTTGTCTTCTAGGTGACCTTAGCGGGAATCTATGCTTTTTACGGACGTGTTTACCGTGATGACAGTGGCCTGCAAGTCCCGGATTAGGTCGGCTAGGGCTCCTATGGTGTTGTCTGCGGATTGGCCGGCGTTATCCCCACTGTGGTTGCTTGCGTCTACGCTTGAATCCCTTGTCGTGACTGTGAAAAGGCAATGCTAATGAGGATAGAGTTCCTGGATGCTTTACGGGCTCGGGAAATGCTCGTGACTGAGCAACGCTGAAACGAGACCCTTGACTTGTGCGCGTGTGCGGTCATTGGCTTAGGGACCCGGGTGCTTTAGACTCTTGGTGTATTCGGCGAAACGCCAATGGAGTTTTCTATCTCTGCAACGAGATGATTTGACACAAACCTCGGTGGTGAGGTTTAAAGAGGACTTCTCAAAATGAGACGACCCGAAAATGTAAGACCCCGAGTGGAGGTGATCCTAGTAGCTAACAGAGACAGTTAAACCCACTGTTGTACGACGTAAGAGGTTGATCACGATCCCGACTCAGGATCCAAGAATTTGGATGTATGTTTCTTCTGAAAACGACCAGTTTTGCAAATTTTGAGAAGAATGGTTTGTGAAAATAGTGTAACGATGGTGTGATGACATCGTCTGCGGCGTGTAGAAGCGTTGCTATGTGTGTGCATCGGAAATGATGACGAAATGTAAATATGTTTTTTTTGAAAGGAGCGTGGTTCTTTTAGGGGAACCTTTTTTTTTAAAAAAAAAATAATTACGTGACGCTTTTATCGAAACTACTATTAGTTAGCTAGTTCGATACTCGCGGGGTGCGTGATGCTCGTGATGGAGCGTGAAGTCTGATGACAGTCTCCTTAAAGGTGCGACCAAATCCTTAGTGAGGGATTTAGGTGGTGAATAGTGTTTCTTAGAAACTTTCGCCTTTTGAAAAAAAAACTCTTAAAAAATTAGTGACCCACGTTCGCCGGTTGTACTAACTAGCATTGGACGGTGGGGGTGTGCAATGTAAAAAAAGGTGTTTTGTAAGTGTAACCGCTTTTTTGAGTTTCTTTACTTCATTAATTGAAGCTTCGGTTGTGCTAACGGTATGTGTGTAAAAAGTTTTTTTTTAAAATAAAATGTGACCGCGTGGTGGCCTTAAACCCATTAATTGGGAGTTTTGGTCGCATTAACGGTAATCATTGTTGACGGGTTTTAATTTGACCAAGGTGATGGCACTAATTTTTTTTTGAAAGCAGTGAGTGTAAATTTTGCCACGATAACGGCATCTAAAAACGTTTTTTCCTTTTTAGAAATCATGGTTTGAAGTATTGATGTTTAAAAGGTCGTTTTTTTTGGAAAGATGAAGTATTTTGAAAAAACGGAATTGGGTGCGGTTGAATACGTTGGCATGGTTGAATCCAGATTTTTAGTGTTTTATTTGGGTTGTATTGTTCAAACACGCTACACATAACTAGGAATGCGTACACTCATGCAGGATGCAGACACGGGTAGGTTAGGGTAGGCTACCGCCCACGAATAGTCATTACTTAGGTATTGACAATGATCTGGAGAGACGAGTGTCATACCATTCGTTCGGAACTATTCGCTTATTAATCCCGTGGGTTACGCGTTAGGCGGCCGGAGCGTCAACAAAGGATCTCTTCGCGTGTCCCTAAAGATCTTACCGCGAAGAGGTCGATTGGTCCAGATATCGGTTAGGGTGGGCTTTTTAGGGCCAAAACCTGTAGTGACCACAACTAGGAACTAGGAAATGAGCTTCACCGACCTCGTTCAAGTTACATCACCGCTGGAAACTTGTTTCCAAATCCCCAGCGAAGTTGCAAAACTGTGGACGTCCGTCCGCACCGCCCGGCGCCCCGCGCGTGCCCGCGCGGGACCGACTCAGTCTTTAACGTGTGGCAGCGGCCACCCACGCGGCCCCCTCCCTGCCGGGGACCGGTCCGATCTCGCATACGGGGCGAAGTGTCGGATCTCGATTTGGATGATGATCCGGACTTGTACTAGACGGGTGCGGGCATCTGTGTTTCCGTTTGAGAATCGATCGAGACGTGGGTGTAAATGTTTAAAGGCCGATTCATTTGGTAAGGCGACCTTTTTAGTGAACTGAATTCGCTGTCGATTTGTGGAGTCATCACCGAGTTAATTATGGGGAATCGGAAACCGTTCAAGTCAACTTTGATCCCTTGCCGGCTCAAAGTTGAGTGGCACAGGACCTAAAGATAAAGACTTATACCCTTAAGCACTCCATGCCTAGAATGACTCTCATTGCCAATGGTTTCGGACATCCGAAAACCGTCGATTCTGAGTAAGGGGTGAGGGTACATATTGGGAAACCAACATCGGATAGATGTCAACACTCAATCTCGCCCGCACTATAGCGGCCTCTACTAATCAATCGGTGGGTTGACATCCTAGTTCTTTTGTTGTGGTGGAAGTACTGTAACATCCGTTGTTTTAACCCTATATTTAGCTACGTCGGTTATTTAAGGACAAGTAGGTTTTATCGTCGAAGTAGCGGTGTTTACATTCTTTGCATGCGATTTCACGTGACAAGCAAGCCATGAAAAGATGCACGTTGGAGAGTAGAGAGTACTATGTATTATATGTATTAGCAAATCAGGTTTAACGTATAATACGGATATTAGTCGTTCTTGTGATATACCTTACCTGGTATTCTGCATAAGATGCGTCAGTTCGGCATTAATAGAGATGCGTCGAACCTAATAAGGTGAGCAATCGGACTAATACGGAACCCGACCATCACTTTGTTCAGTTTTAAGTTATTTTACGTTTTGAATTCCGTGTTAGGTGATATAGTTATAAGGTCATAAAAGCAATAAATCATACGAAAAACTGTAAACGCGAATGTAAGTAAATCACATTGTGAGGAATTGCACCCTCGGAATATACACTAAATGGGACTCGATGCATAGATAATTTTGAGAACGGATCTCGGAATTACTCGGGTCTATTTAGTGTGTTTTAGTATTTGTGGTTGAAGTTTGGACGTTACGTATTTTAGTAGATGCTTGTGGGCCTAGCGCCCACACCTAGTGTTGTCGTAGTGCATAATAATAGAAAGTACAAATATGGAATGTTTTTTTTAGATGGCAACCTAGTGACGACTCGATCAACAGGCGGATCCTCCTAGCTTGACCGGTGACTCCGGCAGAACTCCGTTACCGTTTGACCTTCCCGCGGCTACTCCGGCAGAGCTTCGTTGCTTTAGACTAGTTCTGCGGCTAATCCGACAGAACTTCGTTACTAGTTTTGAACTAGTCGATCACAGGCACCTCGGTATCGAGTGGAGTGCTCGAAGGTTAGGAGTAGCGTCAATGTCGCTTTTTTTATCGGAACTACGATCGAGTGGATCGTTTGCCTCGGGTGTCGGAGTGCGAGCCCTTAGCGAGAGTTTAGAGGGAGAAGAGAAGAATGAATTGTGTGTTGAATGAGGCGGAGGGGGGTATTTATAGGTGTTTTCTTTTGTTGTGGGTTGACATCCTAGTTCTTTTGTTGTGGTGGAAGTACTGTAACATCCGTTGTTTTAACCCTATATTTAGCTATGTCGGTTATTTAAGGACAAGTATGTTTTATCGTCGAAGTAGCGGTGTTTACATTCTTTGCATGCGATTTCACGTGACAAGCAGGCCATGAAAAGATGCACGTTGGAGAGTAGAGAGTACTATGTATTATATGTATTAGCAAATCAGTTTTTCGGCCCTCGTCGCCCATATGGACGCCTGAGCTGGGACGCACCAGGACTCAGGCGCCTGGGCTAAGGCGTGGTGAGACCCAGGCGCGTAGGGTGGGGCGGTTGGGATTTTGAGGATACGGTTTTGATACTTTCCAAAACCGTGAGACGGGTGTATAATACGTTTCTTGGGTGTTAAGGCTTCCCGCGGCTTGACCTGGCGCCGCGGGTTTAGTGGGCCTCGGATGTTCATCACGAGGTTCGCTTGACACGGTGTTGACTCGGTTCGAGTTTCGGGGCCGACTCGGGGTCCCGGTGTGGGAATTAACTCTAATTAGTGTCTATGTGACCGTAACGACACGACTAAGGCTGCCATCATGTTAGTTTTTAATTTTTCCGAGTAATTATTGATCCGTTCTATAGGAAAACTACCTATAACATCGCGAATCCGTGTCGCGTTGCAGTCCTATCGTCATCGGGTGTTTGTTGGGCACTTCTGCAGCCACCAGGTCCAAATCTGGGTGTCTACAGTACCCCGCGGGAAGAATAATCGGATAGCTCCGAACGGACGGTATGACACTCGTCTCCCTAGACGATTTGTCAGTGCCTATGTAAAGACTATTCGTGGGCGGTAGCCTACCCTAACCTACCCGTGTCTGCATCCTGCATGAGTGTACGCATTCCTAGTTATGTGTAGCATGTTTGCAAACAACCCAAATAAAACACTAAAAACCTGGATTGAACCACGCCAACATATTCAACCGCACCCAATTCCGTTTTCAAAAAAAATACCTCCTCTTTTCAAAACGACCTTTTAAACGCCGGTACTCCGGTCAAATCGCGATTTCTAAAAAGGGAAAAACATTTTTAGATGCCGTTATCATGGCAAATTTTACACTCACCACTTTCAAAAATATATATTTAGTGCCATTACCTTGGCCAAAGCAAAACCCGTTAACAACGACTACCGTCAATACCACCGAGACTCCCAATTAATGGGGTCAAGGTACCTTAAACGGTTACATTTTGTTTCAATTTTTTTTGTTTTTACACACATACCATTAACACAACCGAAGCTTCAATTAATGAGGTCAAGGAACCCAAAACGGTCACACTCGCAAAACATCATTTTCAAAACACCATCATTAGACTTCACGCTCTACCACGAGCACCACATACATCACGAGTATCGAACTAGCTAATTAATAGTAGTCTCGATAAAGGCTTCACATCGTCATTTCCAAAACTGGTTCCCCTAAGGACCATGGCACTTTAAAAAAAAGAGACATTTGCACCTTTGCTATCGCCGGATTCCCGACGCACACATATAGCAACACACTTTCACGTCACAAACGATGTTGTCACGCCATCGTTGCACTATTTCTACGAATCGCCCCAATAAAAAATTATTTTCAGAAAAGATTGGACGTTTTTAAAAAAAACATATATCAAATTCTTTGATCATAAGCCAGGATCGCGATCAACTTCTTACGCCGTACAACCGTGTGATTAACTGTCTGTGTTAGATACTAAGATCACCTCTACTCGAGGTCTTACATTTTGGGTCGTCTCATTTCGAGAAAGTCCTCTTTAAACCTCACCTCCGAGGTTTGGGTCAAATCGTCTCGTTACAGAGACATAAATTCATTAGGCGTTTCGCCGAATACACCAAGAGTCTAAAAGCACTTGAGTCCCTAAGCCAGTGCTCGCACACACGCGCAAGTCAAGGATCCCATTTTCGCATTGCTCGATTTCGAGCATTCCTCGAGTCTATAGGACGTCTGGTATACCCGCCCTCATTGATATCACCTTTTCCGCAGTCATGTCAGGAGATTCAAGCGTAGACACAAGTAACCATAGCGGGAACGACGCCGGACAATCCGCGGATAACACCATAGAAACCCTAACCAACCTGATCCGAGACTTACAGGCCACCATCATTACCGTGAACGCATCCGTAAATAGCATAGACTCTCGTCTAGGCCACTTGGAAGATAGAGCCTCAGATGAACACCACAACCGGATCCTCAACGAGGTCCTTTTAAATTCCACTCCGCTGGGCGGAGCACCTGTCGGTGTCATCCCTAATGACCCCGTTACCTCACCTCAAGATGACACCCTACAATCCGCCATGAATCGCATAGATTTCCTCGAAAGCCAAATGCGCCTAAACCAGATAAACAATGTCCGCCTCGAGAACCATATAAAATTTGAAATGGTGAACGACCAATTACCCGAGAACTTTTCCTTAGCTGACATACCCAAGTTCCAAGGGACCGAGGTTACCCTCAATCACATCCGGGCCTTTAAGGATTACATGGCCATTAAAGGGGTCAAGCCCAGCCTCTTCACTAGGATATTCCCTTCATCCTTAGGAGACATACCACGATTATGGTTTTATTCGCTCGATCCCAAAAAGATATTCGCAAAACAATACGCGGATAATTCCGAGACACAAGTCACCATTAGAAGCAGCCTTGAAGTTCTCTCCCAGAATGAGAAGGAAGGCTTCTCAGAATTTCTGACTAGGTGGAGAAAGGTCAGCACCCAATTAGTAAACCGCCCCGACGAAGCCACCTTAGTAGAAATGTTCGTCAATAACCTTAGACCCGCTTACGCCTCCCACCTTAGATACCAAAACATCCATACTTTCAAGGAACTATCCACCTTAGGAATACGTCTAGAGGACGATATGAAAAAGGGAGTATTCTCCAAGATAATGGCGAAAGGCTATCAAGGACCAACCACTTCCACAGGAACCCGGTCTTATGGAACATCCGGAAATAACAAAGCCGAGGAAGTATACCTTGTTGAACCAACTGCTAGAGGGAGGACAAATTCCACCCCTAGGACATTTTCCAAGCTAGGCATCACATACACCGAAGCCTTAAAAAGACTAACCGAGCAAGGAAAGCTCGAGCCAAGAGGTCCCACTACAGACCTACCCACAAACAAGAGATCAAAGGCATGGGATGCTAATAAGTATTGCCACTTCCGCCGTGGCAAAGGCCACGATACCGAATCATGTTTTCGGTTCAAGCATATCATACAAGATATGATAGAAAATGGGACTATCCCTCTCCCTCCACCTGAAAAACCTAAAAATACCACAAACCCCTTTAGCATTCACGCAGTCTTCGACGACGCCATCAATTGTTTCCACCTCGACTTATAGAGAAGAATGTCCTAAATATCGAGGAAGATCCCGACAATGCACGGGCGTCCGCCAAGACGAGTAAATCTGTGTCTGAGTCAGATTCTAGTTCGTCTTAGAGCCTAGACCTAATAGTATACAAATGTCTTTTGTTTTTACATCGAGTCAGGAGGTGCGAGGGGATTTGTCCTCCACCTCCCCCAAAACAATATCTCGAGCGCATAGCCCGCTTATTACTATCAATAAAAATAAAATCACTTTTCTTCTTTACAGTGCGCCTCGACAATCGCTTGATTTTAAAATAACTCCCCTTCTTGCTTACGACTTGATGTTATGCCATTTATCAATAACAACGAAACATACCCCGAAACAACGAGGAGTTACAAGAAATGAGATCCCGTGTTCTTTTTTTACCTATTCCATGTCTGGTATAGAAAGCCACAAACCATCCCTTAGAACGAGCGTTACTGAATCCTATGACAAAACTAGATTGTCTCTTAGCTTGTGATCAAAGACGGAAGGCAAACCCATTTCCCACAATAAATATCCCTCAAATAAAGACCGATCAATTCCTACCATAGGTGCTAATCTGACAAAAAGAAAAGGAAGTCGGAAATGGCCAAAAGGAGCCAAGAAAAAAAAATGAAACCAAGGCCAAACTAAACTGGCCCAATTCAATGATCAAGACCAAACTCAATGGTCAAAATGAAACCCCCAATCATTCAACTCGACTTCAAATGCAAAGTCCAAACAAAAAGCAAAAAAAAGAAAAAGAAAAAGAAAAATGAACAGACCAGTCAACTAGCACCCAAATACTAGCCTCCCTTCATTACAACCCTTAAGACTTTCCCGATACACTAGTTAGGAGACAGTTCGGAATTTTGAGGATTCAAGCTCAATAGGATAATCCCAGACGTCAGGGCCAGACATGGAAATCTGATCCCACGTAATTTAGGTCCCGCCCGATCGAAGCCCGAGTCATTTTTACTCAGCTTCCCCTTTCCTACCACATCACGAAACCGTAACCCCATAGCCTTAACTCTACAAAATCAACTCCAGATTTTGATTTATCGAAACCACTTACTACCTAGCTCCACATTCCAAAACCATCCCTAGCCAGTCACCCTGACCCAATCACGGTATCTCGGTAATTGTCACTTCCAAGGAGTCACACCCAACCACTCCACCTTAGTTCTTTAACTAGGCTGAATACACTCTCAACATCTCACATTGATAATTGGCATAACGAGTCTAAAGCAAAATCACTTACACCTATTATGAACTACGAACATGGTTTGATTCCGTCTAAACGCGGATACCTAGGCAACCCTTCCAAGGGTACAACTAACAAAAATAGCAAAAAAATCGATAACTCGGTTCACATGCAAATCGAAACCCCCTATGTTCTGATTAACGAGTGATTTCAATGATGAAGAACAAATGACGAGCCGAGGACGGGATGAAAACCCGAAAGGATGCCCCAGGCAAAATGAAGAGACGAGTTGTGAGCCGTCGTAAAAAAAGAAAAAAAAAAAGAAAGAAAAGAAAAGAAAAAAAGCAAAAAGGGTGAGCCGAGGACGGAGTGAAAACCCGAAAGGGCGCTCCGGGCAAAAGGAAGAATCGAGTTGCGAGCCACCACAAAAAAAAGGGGAAAAATAAATAATGTGCTTCTCATTAACAATATTTTGTTAAATCGGGCCTTTGTCGAGGCATTTACATCAAGCATCTGAAACCCGGACATCCCAAAAATCAACAACGTGTCAAAACTCCACAAAAACTAGTACTAATACGCCACATAATATCAACTAATAATACATAATACAAACGGCTGGGCTCTACAGGTCCAACCTTTTCTTCCCCTTGTCATTCGGGTGAGCCTACTTGTGTTTCTCATCTTCGAGCCTCTGAATAAAAGCTTCTACCATCTTAGCCAAAGGCGGGCCCAGCCAATCCCACTTTCCTTCCTCTTCCACGTTTTCGATATGGGTCTCGTTAGTCTTGGCCCACTAAGATGAACTGACGGAACTAGGATCGGTAATGCTGTCATTGGTCGGGCACTTAGTGGCAGTCCTTCGAGTCACCTCCTCACCTCTTAGTGGTGTTGTCTTCCTGACTTTTAAGTTGCTTTGTCCTGATGGGTGTTCACAAACCCTCCGCCGGACGAAAGCGTTTTCGGTCGGTCAAACAACGGGATGCAAGAACCTCTGCTCCCAAGACACCCTAAATTTCCTAAACGAATCCTCGGTCCATGGGTCAGAACTGGAAATAACTTTAGCATCCTTGGGAATGGAAGGCCTAACACCCATTTGACTTGACAACATACCCGAGTAAACATAGACCTGATCCCTCATGGATGGTGTTAGCAAAGCCCAGGTCGAAGACGAAAATGGAAACCCGACACGCCCACTAATATTCCACCATGGGATGGACCATCGAATGACCACATCCCCTTTCTCAAAATAGGAAAGCCAGTCCTTTTCCTTTTGACCCTTGCCCCATGCTTGCGCCGTTTTCCGACCCGTGAAACCCTTATAGTTATAACCTTTGATGCATCGGGGAGGGTTGACTAGACCAAGTTGTTCTTGCAACCAAACCTATACAAAACATGACAAAATATCACACCTCCAAGCCAAAGCAACTACAAAACAAAGAAAACCAAGCTACAGAAATATAGCGCGAAAAAAAACACCTGTAAAATGATCCTGGAACCTCGGAAAGATGCATCGTGGAGTCGAGCACGAGCATTAAGACCTGGAATAAGCTCGTCCAAAATAAGCAAAGAAGGTGATCGTCCGTGTTCCATCCCCATCACCACATCCAAAACTCGAGGGTTACCCCAGCCTTCACGCACCCTCGCATACTCAAAAAGATGATAACAAGCCATCGCAACATTAAAAGCGCGTCTACATGCTAAGGCCGAAACATGATGAGAACCAACCTGTGAGAACGTCTTAGAAAGAAACTCTCAGTTAATGCCATCCCTACGAAAATAACTTTTAGCCTCCTCCAATGACAAGATCCAAAAAATGGTAAAACCGCTCCACGTAAGCATCATCCCCGTAAGGCACACAAGGTTGAACCGAGCTCCATCCGCCTATAGCATCTATCTCTTCGGGCAAAGGACAAATTTTACCCCCGGGAAAAACAAAAACATGACCCTTCGGGTCCCAAAACTTAGAGCATGCCAATAAGAAGTCATCCTGTATCTTGACTCGACTTAACGCGACAACCACTGACAAACCATCATTTGAACAAATCTCGGGGTCACATTTCTTAAAAGGACTAACCCACTCGGTAAGGATATTCCCAAAACCCGACATGACGCTAAATATCGACGTGCTAGACTCTATGGATATCCTAGTATGTCTAAAACAAGCACCCACAACCTGTATATATAGCCCTAATCCCACAAGAATTAGAAACAACGAAAATTTCCGTAACCCGGACCCGAACCACCTTAGCCCAGTCGCCCGAATATCCGGCCGCCCGAGCACAGGCGACCTTGGAACCGAGAGCCTCAGCCCAAGCGCCCATATCTAGGCAGGCAACATCTAGAGCAACCCCAAAGGTAGAAACACCGATCCCGCATCATAACCACGGCTACCACATGACACCCCGGACATCGGGAACGACCTCTCGAAGCCGTTAAAACCCGCTCCGAAAACTGAAGCACCCATGCACGGACCACAGGAACGCCAGTTTACCCGTTGGACGTTCCACACTTAGGAGTTTTTTATTTTTTTTAGGGGGATAAGCTACCCCACCTAGGCGTGTTGTAGCCTATTGGCAATCATCGTCAAAATCACGTCTGTACCCTAAAAAGGCAATATTATGAGTAAGCAAAAAGTGGTCTAACTTTTTTTCAAAAGTTGCCCGAATTTTTAAACTTCGATTTCGTTCTGAATGTCAAAGCAACTAAACTCATCTCTTAATACACTCGGTCAGAACACGTTAATGTTTTACGTTAGCATTTTACATCTCGTCCATCTCGAGTCAAAACATTTTAATCGACGTACTATCCGATCCGATTCCCGGCTCAAATTGACGCTTTTCAAAACATCCAAAAGGAACTGTTTTCATACTTCTATACAACGTCAACGCACCCCAAACTAGGTCAGATCGCAAATGAATGAACGCAAAAGTGATTACTTGTCAATCTAGGTAAACAATTCGCCAAACGAAAACACAAGACTAATCCAGCTAATACAAGTACTAAAATTTAAAAACAAATATACAACATATGCAAATTCATACACGAATCGAGGCTAGGAAGGACCCCTAGAAGCCACGCCAATGGCTATCACAACCTCGCAAAGGTTGTCATCTAAACTTAGATCCTCCAAGTCTATAAGAGGAGACTCACTACCATCCATCCCCGACAGCATGTCTAAGGTAGCCGTCTCGGGGACTCCTCCGATCTCCTCGTTAGCACCCGTAGCCTCAGCCTCCTTTTCGATCCGATGTCTGGCTTCGCTCTGCGCATAAGTCTCACCCTAAGACCAACTCACCTGCTCCTTTAGGAAGGCGATCTCATCGGCCCGAGATTGCAAGAGCTGTCGCGCCTCAGCCGCCTCCGCCTCGAGCTCGGTCACTCGAGTCTCCAACTGCCCCACCATATCCAAGACATCCTACAAATACACTTAAACATTATGAGGGTACGCCAACAGCCTAGAAAACCACCCTAATCATGCAAACTCACCGGTCGAGGCCCCAAAGTGTCACAGGAAACCCTCGAGGCATAGACCCGAAAGCGGTTGGCGACCTGCCACAACCGCTGATGGCAAGCTGATGAAACCTGAAAGGTGAAACCACAGAAATTGGACAAACCAATCTAAACTCTTAGAACACAAACCCAAAACGAAAGCCAAAACTTACCCGGTATACCCGGTTACGCCACTCTATTCCGGCGTCCATCTCCTCATCAGAACACGAGGGGAGAGGCTTGGTGAAAGGTATCCCAGCCGCATCCACCCTAAGCAGCGTCAGGGGAAAATCTGGGGGCTGGATTTCATCAGCCGGATCGGCCAGCTGAGAAAACAACAGATTGGTCGGTCAGAGGGCAAGGAAACAACAAACCGCAAAACAAATCTTAGAACCAAAATTAGAACATTACTACGAGGCCGTACCAAGCTAACCGTTGGGTGACATGAGATAGGTAGGAGGCCCCAGGCACCAAGAGCGCATCGCCTTCTTCTCTGTCCCTATCGTCGAGGATCTCTGCGGTGGTCGCTGGTCTAAACATGGTCCGGGGAGGATCAACCGGCACCCTGAAATCGTCATATAGGCACTGACGCACCAACCGCTCGCCCAGATACCAAACTGGGCAAAACAACGCAGGAAGGAGCATCCTCCTGCAACTTCTAGGCATCAGCTTCGTGGCCACATACTCCGGTACGCCCTCATAACCAGCCTAAGGGCGGACCACAAACTACACAAATGAACCAACACTCTGATAAATCCTAAACCTTGGGGGCTACTAAGCTAGGTAGGACATAAAAAAAAACTTACATCCCTGAGGCTTAGTTGGTTGACCAGCGCATTCTTCGACGGGTAGTGGCTGGTAGTGCTCTTAGGCTGAGCCAGCCTCCACTCGATTCCCGCCAGGAATCTCTTCGGTTGAACCCGCACCGTCTTATGTCCCAAACAAGGAAAGTAAGAGTAGATCCAAGCCTGCAACAAACCCAGAATACACTTAGCAACACTAAGCCAAAGCCAAGCAGAACTCGAGATACAAGAGTGAGAATCGTAGCTAACCCCCAATATAAGGCCCGGACCCACAATGGGCAGAGCTGAGGACGACTCTATCGCCAACGGGCTCACCATGACTTGCAGGCAGCGAGTCATCTTCGCGAAAGCCACGGTCACCCAATCATAACGTTCTAGCTGAGCCAGGTCAGCTAGAAGAGGCAAAATCGTAGTGCTAAACCTCTCGCCTTTATCCGAGAAGTGGGTCGACCTTAGGAAGTACCACAACCACAACCGGGCATCCTGCTCCCGCGTGTTGGGTTCTCGACCCTCTAACACCACCACTCGCTCGAAGTGCTCGGTGATATACGAACTCACCAAAGCATGAGCCGCACTATGTGCCTCACGCGGTAAACAGTATCCGATGAGGCCCCGCACCCCATCACTATCTAGTCTAGGGCCTTCGGCGGCCCACCCGATCCTACCCGGACCCCAGTGCAATCCGGTAATCATCCCAAAATCCTCTAGGGTCATACCGACCTCCCCAAAAGCCATGTGGAAGGTCGAGGAAGTATCGTGGAAGCGATCTATCATCGCTCTAATCACCATAAGGTTGCACTTAGTCTTGCAACCCACCAACCTAACCCACTGCTCAACCACGGGACCTAGAGCGGTCCTTGCAACGATTCCCTTTAACTTCTGAGAGTAAATCTCGAGACACGTAGTAAATCCCGAGAATGTCCTCATCGGATCTGGGAGCTGCAAACCAAAACAGCACAGGCATAAACAAAATAAACCTAACCTAACCCGAGCCAAAAATCTAAGACTTAGCTAATCAGCACAGACAAAACACTAACCAGACCCCGTACAATGCGGTGAGAAACGTGAAGATCAAGATGAAATAGCAGATGCCTAGTCCCGAGCCCACTCGGGATCCTCGTAGCTAATTTCCTCATCCCCCGGTACAGGAACCGGAATATGAGCCCTCCTAGCGACCGTCTCCGGAAGCCTATGCTTCCTCATTCTATCAAAATCGGCCTCATTAATGGCCTCAGGGTCACGACGCTGAGATGAGATACTCCGTCGTCTCCTACGAATCCCTCGGGGGGTCTGTGAACTCGTTCCGACAGTCTCATCACTAGGAGCTTGCTCGGGACGCTCGATAATACCTCTTACTACAAAATCAAACAACAAAAAAAAAAAGAAAATTCGTGCCTCAGGTCAGGCTAAAGAAGCTCAAACAAGTCAAAATAGGGTCAAAATTTCGGATAAGGATATCAAAATTCCGAAAAGGCCGCTAGAATCCATTTTTGATCCCGGTCACGATGGAAGTAGTTTCGGGAAAATCCGGCATCGTTACGACGCCTTTTGGTCCATCTCAAGACACACAAAACCTCACAGAGAGTCCTAAAAGTCATCCTAGCCCATAAAAACCGACAAGAGAGCTACCCACATCCTCACAAACATTATTGGAACGAGATTAAACTAAATAAGCACGGGAATAATCGGAAAACGGTCCTTAACCCTAGCATTCCAAGCACATTTCCATAGGGAGCCATTGTCGCACCTCTAAAACCTTTATCAAACATATAACTACCCTAACACGCTCTAATAGTCCCTAATTTAACAATGAGACTAAGCACAAGCATCGAAACTTAACGAATCAAAAACCCCCAAATCAATTTTCTAGGGTTTTCAACAAAACAAACTCATAATCAATCAAATCAAGCAAAAACGACTATAAACAAGTAAAGAACGTTTACCCGGAGTCGACATTGTCACGTAAGACGGAAATCGAGACGAATTTGGCAAGAAAAATCGAGAAATCGGATTTGGGGCGAAAGGGGCAACGCGTTCGAATTTTGTGCGGAATGAACGATCGCCCCAATTCTTGTTTACTTAAACAGACCCAGTCCATGGAACCCCGACCGCCCCATGTGATGCGCCTGAGTCCCAGCGCGCTGGGAGCTAGGCGCCTGAACATTAGAGCGAACACGGATGCGCGTCCGAGCAGCCCAGTACAGACTAAAACAAAACAAACGAGACTCAAAGTTCGATACACATAAAACACGCACCTTTTAAGACAAGCAAAACAACAAATAACGAAGCAATTACTAATTAACATCGACAAAACACGCTCGATAATAAAACAAGCATCAGAACCGCGCTTAACCTAAACGCTACACCCGAACGCGTAACAAAGCAATCTAAGCTGAACTAATCCGAAACAAACTCTAAACAAATCTCAAATACGTAACAAACTAAAACAAAGCAAGAGCAAACCCAAACAAAATAAGGCAAACTCACAAAACAAAAACTTTTAACTAAAACGAATAAAGAAACGACAATTTTGCCCGAGGGACGTTAGTATCCCAGAGGCACAACAACAACAATTTTGCCCGAGGGACGTTAGTATCCCGGAGGCACAGCAACAACAATTTTGTCCTAGGGGTCAGAGCATCCTTGAAGACAACTGCTCGAGTGGAGACTGACCCCCTCGAGTAGTTTACAACAACAATTTTGTCCTAGGGGTCAGAGCATCCCTGAAGACAGCTACTCGAGAGGAGACTGACGCCCTCGAGTAGTTTAACAACAACAAATTTGTCCTAAGGGTCAGAGCATCCCCAAAGACAGCTACTCGAGAGGAGACTAATGCCCTCGAGTAGTTTTGCCCGAGGGTCTGAGTTATCCCGGAGGCACAGCAACAACAATATTTGTCCTAAGGGTCAGAGCATCCCCAAAGACAACCGCTCGGGTGGAGACGAACGCCCTCGAGTAATTTATTTTGGTTTATCTTGGTCCCAGGGGTCAGAGGCATCCCAAAGACAAGTGTTCGAGAGGAGACTAACGCCCTCGAATAGTTCTGTTTCGCTTTACTTCGCCCTAAGGGTCAGAGCATCCTCAAAGGCGATCGCTCGAGTGGAGACTAACGCCCTCGAACGTTTTATCAAGGGTTCAGAAGCATCCCAAAAACATTCATTTAAACAAAAGCCAACACATAAGAACGTTCTTTGCACATACGCTTAACGCATCACCTACACATTTAAAATTAAACGAACTGTGTAAACAAACCGAAGAAGACAAAGCGGGCGCACATAAAGAACCAGGAACGAGATATCAAGCAACGGCCCGGGCCCAAGCAAGCAACTGCGAGCAAAGACGTCAGGTATGATTTCTAAGCCTTGGCTGGCGAGCCTCAACACGTAGTCCAATGGACTTAAAACGACCCGACCGGACAGCCACCAGGTCGTATTCTTGGTGCGCCCCAGCTCAGGTGTCCGTATGGGCTACGAGGGCCGAAAACACCTATAAATACCCCCCTTCGCCTCATTCATTCGACACACATTCTCATCTTCTCTTCTCCCTCTACTCTCTCGCTAAGGGATCGCACTCCGACACCCAGGCAAACGATCCACTCGATCGTAGTTCCAATAAAAGCGACATCGACGCTACTCCTCACCTTCGAGCACCCCACTCGATACCGAGGTGCCTGTGTTCGAGTAGCTCAAATCTAGTAGCGAAGCTCTGCCGGATTAGCCGCAGAATCAGTCCATAGTAACGAATCTCTGCCGGAGTAGTCGCAGGAAGGGTAGATGGTAACGGAGTTCTGACGGAGTCACTGGTCAAGCTAGGAGGATTTGCCTGTTGAAGTCGAGTTCTCACTAGGTTGTCATCTAAACAAAACTTTCCATATTTGCACTTTCTTTTATTATGCACTACGATAACACTAGATGTGGACACTAGGTCCACAAACATCTACTAAAACACGTAACGTCCCAACTTCAATCACAAATACTAAAACACACTAAATTGACCCGAGTAATTATGAGATCTGTTCTCAACTATCTATGCATCGTGTCTCGTTTAGTGTATACTCCGAGGGTGCAACTCCTCATAATGTGATTTACTTACATTCGCATTTATAGTTTTTCGTATGATTTACGGCTTTTATGACATTATAATCGCATGCTAAATCACCTAACACGGAATTCAAAACGTAAAACAACTACTCCCTCCGTTCCAATGAATTGTTTGCCTTTCCTTTTGGCACCAAGGTTAAGCGAACCAATGAGGGAGTGACATGTAGAGCAAAACTCATGAGAATGATCAAATTGCATATAAAAAACATTCTTAAAATAGAAAGGCAAACAATTCATTGAGACGCCCCAATATGGAATAGGCAAACAATTCATTGGGACGGAGGGAGTAAAACTGAACAAAGCGATGGTCGGGTTCCGTATTAGTCCGGGTGCTCGCCTGACTAGGTTCGATGCATCTCTATTAATACCGGACCGACGCATCTTAAGCAGAATACAAGGTAAGGTATATCACGAGAATGACTAATATCCGTATTATCACGTTAAAACTGATTTGCTAATACGTATAATACTAGTTCTCTGTACCCTCTTACGTGCATCTTTTCATGGCTTGCCTGTCACTTGAAATCGCATGCAAAGAATGTAAACACAACTACTTTGACAACAATACTTACTTGACCTTAAACAACCGACGTAGCAAAAGGTATAGGGTGAAAACAACGGATGTTAAAGTATTTCCGCCGCAACAAAGGAATTAGGTTATCAGCCCACCGATTGATTAGTAGAGACCGCTGTAGTGCAGGCGGGATTGGGTGTTGACATCTATCGGATGTTGGCTTCCCAATACGTAACCTCACCCCTTACTCAGAATCGATGGTTTCCGGATGTTCGAAACCATTAGCAATGAGAGTCAATCCAGGCATGGAGTGCTTAAGGGTACAAGTCCTTATCTTTAGGTCCCGTGCCATTCAACTTTGAGTCGGCAAGGCATCAAAGTTGACTTGAACGGTTTCCGAGCCCCAATAATTGACTCGGTGGCGACTCCACAAATCGGCAAAAAATTCAGTTCACTAAAAAGGTCATCTTACCAAACAAATCGGCCTTTAAACATTTACAACCATGACTCGATCGATTCCTAAACGGAAACACGGGTGCCTACACCCGTCTAGTTCAAGTTCGGATCGTCATCAGAATCGAGGTCCGAAACATCGCCCCGTACGCGAGATCGGACCGGCCCCCGACGGGGAGGGGATTGCGTGGGTGGCCGCCGCCACACGTTGAAAAACCAGGTTGGTCCCGCAGGTGGCGCCGGGCGGTGCGTACAAACGTCAACACAAGGCATTTCACGGATTGACTTAGGCATCGGAGAGGGTTCCCTCGAACACCTCCGGGGCCCTGTGCGCTCCCTGTGTGCAGGTTGCAGGACGTCTCCGCCGGGAAGGTCCGATCCTTAGAGTGGGAAGAAGGAGAGGTTGGAAAGACAAAGACGGGCATCATCCGAAGTAACACAAACCAAAGGACCCGGATCAGCCGTCTCTTCCGGGAAGGTCCGATCCTTAGAGTGGGAAGAAGAAGAGGTTGGAAAGACAAAGACGAGCATCATCCGAAGTAACACAAACCAAAGGACCCGGATCCGCTTCCGGGTCAATTGTTTCCATACCGGAACAATTTGGCACCGTTTGTGGGGAATATATGCTGAGATTCCCCAAAAAAGAACAAAAAGACGTTAGACGATGCATGAGGTTGTTGAAACCAATTCCGGAGTGGATCCGACGGGACAGCCGGTGATCCCCCTATATGGCATGCCCTTCTCAATCAAGGAAGTGACACCCGCCGCTACGATCCGAGGGGTAGGGCGGGCCAGCCTCTACGAAGTACCTAACAAGGAAGCTACAGCCGCAGCTGGGCATGTCGATCACCAGAGGCCCAGCCTTAATCTCACCCCTGCTCAAGCTGCGCAGGCCGCGACCTTCTTCTCAGCCATGCTGAATCAGGAATTCGCACCTAAGGACCTGGTTGGCAGGATTGCGACGCCCCCCAGACACCTGCACTTTGAGAGTGCTGAAAGATTTGGCGGCACGAAGCGAACCGCTGCCAAAAACGTCCAAAGGAAGGCTAGGAAAATTGCTCGTGGGTATGTGCAGGCTAAAAGGTGTATCACGGCCAATGCACAGTAGCCGCCCTATCAGCGGCAAGAGGTGTCCATACACACCACCTAGTCCACGACAGCGGCCGAGAAAAGAGGTTTATCCCAGGAGCTACAGGATCGAATGAGACCAAGAGAACCTACCTCAAAGCGCCTGGGGGCAAGGCAGGAGGAAGTCTTTTCTAGGCTAACACCTGCAGTAGAGCCACAGCAAGCTCCAGGGCTGTCCAGAAGCATGCACTCAAGGCTGAATCAAGGACAGCCGATGGAGTTAGGCATCGTCAGGGTGATAACCTCTAGCCTCCTCAAGGAAAACGCCACCGGCACCGCTCCCCCGCAAGGGAGGATGAGGCTGTGAGTAGGCATACGCCCAGGCACCGTTCCCCCAGTGTTGGAAAACCGACCCCTGGCAAATGGGATGACTACGATTACAACTCAGCTGGGAGCCGATAAAAAATGATGGGCAGGCCTTCCAAAACTCCACTTCACCCAGAAGTCCAGGGGTGTGCCATCCCAAAGATTAAAATGCCCACTGTAAAAAATTCGACGGGACGACCGATCCTGAAGATCACCTGGCGGCCTATGAAAGCCACATGGGGATGTACGACGCCGATGACGCGATCTGGTGCAAAATATTTCCTACCACTTTGGTAGGCCTGGCTCAGGGATGGTTCAAAGACCTGCCGCAGGGATCAATCTGCTATTTTGTAGAACCGGCCGAAGCCTTCCTGGACCAGTATGCATGAAACAAGAGACGAAGGCTGACTCGCTTCGACCTGATGACCTTGACACAGAAGAAATAAGAGACCATCAGGGAATATTTGAAGAGATTCGACCTAGCCTTCCAGCAGGTCAAGGAAATTGATGATCCAACAGCAGCTTACGCGTTAACCAATTCTTTGCTCCTGGGGGAGATGAAAAACCAGATGATTAGAGCCCAGCCAGAAACTTTGGCGAAAGCTCGAAAGATAGGCAAAGGCTTTATGTTGGAGGAGGAGTTCCACAGCCTGCCGGATACCCACACAAGGCCCTCCAGGCCACAGGAAGGACCGCAGGGTGGATGCAGGAGGGGGGAAGCAACAAGAAGACAGAAAACTGAGGGAGTTGACACCCCGAAAAGGGAACGTGCGACCTACCAGCCAAGGTTTGACAGCTACACAGCCCTTAATAAATCAAGAGCTGAGATATTTGAGCTGGAGAAGGAGACAGCCAAATGGAACCGCCTGAGTAAGCCCCGCAGCCCAAAAGGCGACCAAAAAAAATTCTGCACATTCCATGACTGTGTAGGGCATACTACTAAAGAGTGCCGCCACCTGAAGGATGAGATAGAAAAACTCATCAGGAATGGCTGGCTAGGTAACTATGCCGCAAGGAACAAAAGTCAAAAAGTTGTAACAGACAAGCCCGAAGTCCCGACGCAGGACCGCATGATATATCATGTGGTATCAGGAGACGCTGAGGGCCAGACAAGCCGGAGGGGCCAGAAGAGGAAGATCCGAGAACTCCAAAATCAAATCTGCTATGCTGAAAGAGCAGGGAGTCCAACATGTCTGACTCTGAGCATCACTCCCTAGGATGCCGGGCGGGTAATCTACCCTCACAGTGATCCTCTGGTCTTATCTCTTGTCATCTACAACCAGATAGTAAGGAGGTGCATGGTAGACACAGGCGCCTACACCAACCTACTGTACAAAGAAGCATTTGAGAAAATGAACTTGGAGAAGAGGCACCTCAAGGCCGCCCCTGGATCGTTATACGGATTCAGTGGGGCAGGGATCCTCTCTATGGGGGTCATCGAGCTGCCGGTAACGTTTGGAGAAGGGGCATCAGCCATAAATATCTGAGTCTTGTTCGTTGTTGTAAACGCAAAGTTCGCATATAACGCTCTGATAGGCAGGGCAACTCTAGACGAAATTGAGGCAGCCATATCCATCAGAGCGCTAACTGTAGCCTACGTTTCAGATTTTGGTATGGAAGGGAAGGTACACGGGGACCAGGAGTCAGCCAGGCAATGCTCTCTGTGGCCCTGCGCACCCATGAAACGGAGAGAAAAGGGAAGCGAAAGGCGGACAGTTCCCCCAGCAGGGAAGGGGAAATTCCGGCCGGTTAGCAGACAGCGGACCACCCTGAACCTGGGGGAGAAAGCATGCTGGTGGAACTAGAGCCAGGGAGATAAGTCTTCATAGGAGCCGACCTGGAAAAGTCCTACCAGGAGGAGTTAATTAAGGTATTGCGAGACAACAGGGATGTTTTCGCCTACTCGGCAGACGAAATGTCGGGGGTCGATCCGGCTCACATCGTTCACAAACTAAACGTAAGTCCAGAGGCCCGCCCTGTGAAGCAAAAGAAAAGGAACATGTCCGCTGAAAAAGATCAAGCCATCAAAGAGGAGATTGAAAAGCTCCTGAAGGCCGTTTTTATAGAAAGTTGTGATTACCCCGAATGGGTGGCTAATGTGGTGATGGTGAAGAAATCCTCAGTTGCCTGGAGGATGTGTGTAGACTTCACCAACCTCAACAAGGCGTGCCCTAAAGACTGTTATCCCCTGCCACGGATAGACCAGCTGGTAGATTCCACCAGCGGATATTCCATGCTCAGTTTCTTGGATGCTTTTTCGGGCTATCACCAAGTGTATCTCTGGAAACCTGACAGGGTAAAGTGTGCCTTCATCACCAGCTCAGGCCCGTACATGTATAAAATGATGCCATTTGTCCTTAAGAATGCAGGTGCCACCTACCAGCATCTGGTCGATAAAGTGTTCGAGATCCAGAAGGGTAGGAACCTGGAGGCATACGTGGATGATACAATAGTAAAAAGCAAGGGGGACGCAGAGCATCTAAAAGACTTGCAGGAGACTTTCTCCTCCCTGCGTGCCTACCGAATGAAACTAAACCCCAAAAAATGCACCTTCGGGGTCCGCTATGGAAAGGTCCTAGGATTCTTGGTTAGCGCCAGGGGGAGTGACGCAAACCCAGAGAAAGTTCAAGTTGTTCTGGAACTTCCGGAACCAGGAACGATCAGGGATATCCAGCGCCTGACTGGCAGGATGGCTGCCCTGGCGCGATTCATTGTCAAGTCAGCCGATAAGTCGACACCTTTGTTTAAGGTATTGAACGGAAATAAGTAGTTCAAGTGGGAGGCTGAACAAAGGGAAGCGTTTGAGCAGCTAAAGGAGCATCTGAAGAAGCTGCCAACCCTGGCAAGGCCGGTGGCAGGTGAAAAACTCTTCCTTTACATTGCCGTGACAAACTCGACTGTAAGCGCGGTAATCCTAAGGGAGGAAGCAGGCTCCCAACAGCCGATTTACTTTGTAAGCCACGCCTTGGGGGCAGCAGAAAAGAACTACTCGGTCGTTGAAAAGCAGCCTATGCGGTAGTCATAGCAGCCTGAAAACTCAGGCCATACTTCGATGCTCATCCCGTCGTTGTATTAGCGGACCAACCTCTGGAGAAAGTACTGGAAAAATTTAAGAAGTCCGGAAGGCTGCTGAAGTGGGCTATAGAGCTGAGTGGACTGGGCATCTCCTACCAGTCCAGGATCGCCATCAAGGCGCAGGCCTTGGCGGACTTCCTGCCATAATGTTCCCACTCAAAGGAAGACGATCCCTCTGCCGGCGAGTTGACAGTATACACCGACGGGTCATCCACAGCTAACGGTGCGGGGGCAGGGATCGTGCTAACCAGCGCTGAAGGAGCAGACTTTGAGCATGCGCTCAGGTTCACCTTTTCGGCATCAAACAACGAAGCTGAGTACGAGGCTGTACTGGCGGGCATCAATCTAGCCAAAGCCGCAGGCACCGAAAGACTCATCCTAGCCACAGATTCACAACTCATCGCAAATCGGATCAAGGGGGAATATGAGGCCAGGGATCAGGCCATGGCCTCGTAGCTGGAAAAGGTAAAGCAAGAGTTATCCAGACTGAAATCTTACAAAGTCAAGCAAGTCCCTCGATCACAGAACAACCAGGCAGATGCCCTGTCTAACCTGGCCAGTTCCAGCCTGCAGGATATAAGAAGATCGGTATGGGTAGATGTAATACAGAAAAAGTCTACAGCACCCTGCCAGCTGGTCAACGTCGTCAATGAAACTAAGTCAGAAAGCTGGATGACTCCTATCATCCAGTTCAAAAAACATGGACTCCTCCCACAAGACCCAACTCAGAGGAGAAGGATGCCTACTGATGGTAGGGAAATGCCGTGGTCCCCACCGTTAAGTAGAGTCCAACTAATCCTAACGGTAGCTAGGGTAAGTCGGGTCGTGTCCACGGAGACGGTTATAGGTGTCTAGACTAGGTCTACCTAGAAACAAGGCTAAGTCACACAAACAAACACAAAGGAGACGATAATTGACAAACTATGATGATTGAGAGGTATGGAAATAGACTAACAATGAACTAGAAATAATATGAACTAATTGAAACAACTAAGATTAACTAAACGACTAAACTAGAGAGAATGATCGACTAAAGAGATAGAGAAATCAAATATGGGAAAGAGTAAGGTTAGGTCGGGTTCATAAGTGTAGTAGGATGATTGGGTAATCAAGGGTGTAGGTGCCACTTAGTTACTAAGGTCGGTTTGTGCTCTCGCGCCAAAGCCATGGTCCGCACTCTCGTGTCTAAGACTAGACCCGAACATTCATGCAAGATGCTACTCAAAACACAAACATTCAGCCACAAATCAAATACACAATGAGAAGATGAGAACAAGTATGAGAAGCATTGGCCACTACTACCCACACAAGCAATACAACAAACACATAGTGTACCCAATAAGTGACCAGCAACAAAGGAATCACCTTTACCCATAATCAAACCCTAATCACCCATAATCCACACTTAATCCCCTTACTAACCCCACAAGGAATCTACTCACTCATTATCAAACTAACAATAACAATGATAAGAGAAATCAACATAAACAACCAAACATTCATCATGAACAAACAAGAACAATGAACAATATGTAAAGATTAAAACTTGAGAGATTAACAAAGATTAAGAGAAAAAAGAGATTATACCAACTAACAAGGAGATAAAAAGATGAGAACTTGTATTAATAAGAAACCCAAAATAATCTCCAAGGTTGTCAATCTTGGATGAGTCTTCAAGAATCTCCTTAATACAAGATTAATAAACTAGATAAATCTAAGATTAACAAGAGTTTAAAGAAAGATTAAGCTAATGAGAGGATAACTAAATCTAGGGTTTAGAACAATCTAGAGAGTCTAAGATAGTCTAGGGTAAAGTAAGTTGCCTAAACAATTCAAGGGAGGAGTATTTATAAGGTTACAAGAGTGAAGGAGAGGAAAGGAAAGTCACGCGGCTACAGCACAGCCCATCCCGTCCGGGATGAAGTGGTCCCGTCCCGGACGAAATGGTCCCGTCGGGGACGACCCCAAAACAGGCGCTGTTCAATTTGTGCACCCTTTCCCGGTCGGGAAGGCTAATATCCCGCCCGGGAAGGGTCTTGTAGGCCTCCAATATGATCTTTAAGGTCCCTCCTTGATTCTCATGGGCTTCTCATCGATTCTCGGGTCTTGGGATCGAGTCTAAGGGGCTCGGGAATGGGTCCCAAGGTCTGGGGATCGAATCCAAGTCACCGAGTGATCGTTCCTTCTCTTCGTTGGCTCCAAAAGTGTATGAAACGAGTCGGAATCGTTCCAATTCTCCATGAATGGTCTTTGGAACCTAAAACGAACTAGAAGAAGCATAAGTAGCCCAGAAACCACTCCCAAGGAGCGATTCCACAAGAGAAACCGGGACTAAACACAACAAATTAGGCATTACAAACAACACTTATCAACTCCCCCACACTTAACCCTTACTCGCCCTCGATTAAGTACAAACTAACTAAAAGCTAAGAGAATCTAAATTACTGGCCGAGCGGGTATTAGCGCACCCTACGCCCTTTGAACTCACGCGAGTACACCTAGAGGAAAAGTGCACTCCGCAAGGCAAGTGAGGTCTTGCGACAAAACTGTGGATGTAACCGGACACAAAAACACCCAACAAACAAACAATCGGTTGCATCCAAGAAGAAATAAATACCGCTTCCCTCTACAAAGCGGTGAAAGAAGCACCGGTTTAGGACTCAAGGCAAGTGACAACGCTCCCAAGCTAATCATACAAACCGAAATGGACAAAACCCTAATAGTATGACAACAAAACAATAAAAAACGTTGGTAACTTACCTAGGTTCCTCTGAACCTTCTAAGAACGTACCACGGAACGATCGGCGGGATGGAAAAAGGATGAACCACGGTGTTAGTCGACATTATAGGTAAGTGAGACCCCGCCCCCTTTAGCGATAAGCCAAGAGGGTCGTCCCATGTTCAAGAACCGCCTAACTAGTCCAAGTAAAAAGGTGGATAAGGTTTACAAAATGAGGGAAGTCCGATCATTACCGCTATCATCCTTCCTAGGGACTCGGTCCTTTGGTAGGCTCTTCACGGTAACGATCGGAAAAAGGCTTATTTTGAGAGGGTGAGAATCTTTTTGTGAGACGGTTTTCTTTTGACATTTTTCTTTCTTTTGCATTTTTGCCTTTTGTGTTGCTATGCCATTTCTTTTTCATCTTTTGTATTTTCTTTTTCGCTTTTTGTGCCATTTCTTTTTCTTCAGTCTTTTCTTTTCTTTCATTTTCTTTCTTTTCTTTTTTCTTTTCTTTGCCCTTTTGGCTAGATTTGAGTTGAAGGCATTTCTTTTTCGCAACTACGAGAGAGAGATTTCAACAAATTGCAACTTTATTTTGTGGATATGTGTAGGAGGTTGGTGAATGGGTAAGTCGGGACGGGCCCTTCCCTTCAAACCCACAAAAAAGGGGAGAAACTTGGACTAGTCAAAGCAATTCCGAACATAGTCACCTAAGGGACGGGACTCGGCGACGAAGGCCTTTTCACACCGTGGGTTGTCATAATGGTCAAAATGCAAATCTCGTAGTAAATCCCTAGTAAGCTAGGTGGACTCAAGGTAAAGGACCAACGAAACTATTGATTTAGGGTCATTCTAATAGACTAAAGTCCAAGACTCAATTCATACTACTAGAAAGGGAAAGTAAACACTTGCACACTAGCCTCAAAACTGGTTTTTCAAAAATCTTTTTACACACTAGACACAACTACACACCATAAAACAAAGACACGACAAAAAGGAAAGAAAAATAGACAAAAGGCAACAAAACAAAACAAACACACAAAGAGAACAAACACCACCCCGAATTTCCAAACAAGTCACCAAATCAACCACAAATCTTAACAAAGCTCCACCCGAGCACACATCATCACAAATCTCCTCCACATTCCAAAAGAGATAAAGAGGAAAAAGGGATAGAAGGGCGTTACCGGATGTCTTGAAAGCCTTCCAAAGTTAACGGTGATTAGGCGATCTACAAGGAGAAAGGGAGGCAAACACACACAACACAACAAAAGTACGACACAACGACAGAAAAAGAGAAAGACACTAAAGAAAATCTTTTTGATTTTTGTGAAGGTTTTCCAAATTTTTATGGTTTTTTAAGATTTTTCGAAAAACAACGAAAATAAAATTAAACTATACTAGAATATCGCTCCCCCACACTTAAACCGAGCAATGTCCTCATGCTCGATCGTAGTGTATGGAGACACTAAAAAGAAAAGAAACTACGTAAATAAAGCTAAAAATCAAAATGAAAAGTGGAGAAAAGGGTAGAATGTGTCCGGCAGGGGTGTGGTCAAGTCACCATGGGCCGAGACGAGAAAAGATATGGAAGGGGGAGAAATAAAAAGAAGGGAATAAAAGGAAATGGGAGGGGAGGACTAGGTGTAATCAAGTCACCTAGCCCGGATTCCGCCCAGATCCGACTAAATCCTACAAAAAGGGTGAAAATCTTGTAAATTTGGATTTTTCAAATGACTCTCGATGTAGTCACATCATCGAGAGTCTGAAGCAACAATTACCAATGCCCCGAGGGCCACCATGACTCAAATGATAAGGGGAAAGCGAACATGCAAAGGGAGACAAGCAATAAAAGACGGAAAAGAAATGAGAGTCGCCTTACCAACCGGTTAGCAACTCACTAACTCCATCGTCTCATATGGTTCGGTATTGGCACGTAGCTAATCTTCGTCAATGCTATTCCTCTTCATTCTCGATATGGCTCCATGGTTGAAGGACAAAGGTATAGGGAGGTGAGATTTGATGTGAAGCTTGGTGTAAAGTGAAGAGGAAACGAGGTGAATGTGTGTATATGAAGTATAGGGGTCATATGATAGGTGCAAGGTAGGGAGGTTGGGAAGGGGTATAAAATGGTTGGGTGGGCTCGAATGACAAAGAAGAGGCCAAAAGAAGGAGCAGGGCATCATCCCGGTCGGGATGGATGGTCCCGGTCAGGATGACACACCCGTCCCGGTCGGGAAGCTCCCGTCCCGGTCGGGATGACACTTCAGAAAACCCAATTTTTGGTACACTCATCCCGATCGGGATGACATCCTTCCCGGTCGGGATGCACTCTTCTCGGCCGGGAAGAGTCCTATAACCCTCTATAACCCCAAACGCTTGTCCAAAGCTTCAAAAACCGACTCCCTTGCTCACAACCCATGCTTTATAAATAACCACTCCTCTCTAAGCTTCTTCTTCACTTCTCACCTATCAAATAAGCTCAAACACATTCATCAAAGTCCCTCCCTCACATCGCTCCTCAAAATGAATTCCAACTTACAAGAATATCACAAAACCTAAAAGAATTACAAGAAAGAAATATATACAATAAGACGGTTCTTTTGGGACTCCGTCAAACCAAGGATGGTGCATTCTTTAATCCTTTTTTAACAACACTTGGTCAATTCCATCTCCATCAAGGGCTCGAAGTAATAAATCGAAGGCTCTCGCGAAGTCTTCAATCAAGCTTGTGGTATAACCATCCACACTCCAAGGGTCCTCATCATCTAACCTCGACGTTCCCGGGGCATCCCGATCTACTAAATTCAATGGCTTGAACTTTCATTTGCGATCTTTCGGGATATACCCAAACGTCCATCTATCTTCATGTGGCCCCAAGGGAGGCTCATCTTTCTTCTTGCTTCTCAACTTGTTCTCAATCTCATGATATGGGCATTCGTCCGCCCTTAGCTCGGAATCATCATCCTCAATTCCATGGAAGTTGTTCTTCAAGCTTTTACCCGACTCATCCCCTAGATCGATGTCTCTCATGGCGGTGATCATTTTACAAGATTCATCATTAGTAGGCGAGGTGTTGCCTTGGAGGTCAAACACGAGCTTCTCGTTGCCTAACTCAAATGTGATCCTACCATTTTTTACATCAATCATAGCACCGGCGGTATGTAGAAATGGGCGCCCAAGGATAATGGGAGTGATAGCATCTTCCGGCATGTCAAGCACAAGGAAGTCGACCGGAATGAAGAACTTCCCGATTCTTATTGGCACATCTTCCAACATCCCCAAAGGTCGACTGAGGGAACTATCGGCCATTTGGAGTGTAATGGAAGTACTCTTGTGCTTCTTCATCCCAAGTCGCTCACAAATGGAGTAGGTAATGATGCTTACACTCGCACCCAAATCACATAGTGCTCTCTCAATCTTGAAGTTGCCTATGGTACACGGGATCGAGAAACTACCCGGATCCTTCAACTTGGAAAGCGTAGAACCTTGAATAAGCTCGCTCACCACTCTTGTGAACGCTATGGTCTCTTCCTTGTCGACAGATCTCTTCTTAGCCAAGATTTCTTTCATGAATCTTCCATATGCCGGGATTTGGGTAAGTAGATCGGTAAAAGGGACACTTACATCCAATTTCTTCACAATGTTAAGGAACTTGTCATATTGAACATCCACCTTAGTCTTCAATTGCCTTGTTGGGAAAGGCAACTTGATATGCACCTTGTCTTGCTCATTAAGGTTGGACATTTCAAATGACATTTTCCCTTTTCCCTTGTCTTTTCCTTGAAGTGGGGGAAGCTTGTCTTCATGGGGTTTCTCAATCTCCCACAAAACTTGTTCCTCCATTGGATTTCCCAAGCTTGAATTATCTTGAAGTGGAGATACAACCTCTTTCATTGGTTCGTGCTCATTAGGGACTAAGGGGGAGTTATAAGATGAACCACTCCTAAAGGTAATAGCATTCACATGCTCAAATTTCGCCGTTTCACCTTGAGGAGGTAGTTGCCCCTTTTGCCTTGAAGAGCTACCCGAAGCAAGTTGAGCTATTTGGGTTTCGAGCTTCTTCATATGAGCATCTCTTGCCAAGTTATCCCTTTGAAGTTGAGCAATAATTTCTTGTTGGGTTCTTTGTGTCTCCAATTGACTTCTTTGCATGTCCAACATTGACTTTTGCATGTCAAAATCCCGAGGGGGGATTGTTGGTTATGAGGAGTGTTGGTGATGGCTAGAGGAATGCCATAATCATGAATAGGAGATCGACTCCTTTGCTTGCTTTCATGTTGAGTACCTTGAGATCCTAGTTGTTGTTGATGGTTCCCTTGGAACCCATGAGAGTTACCTTGATTAAGGCCTTGATTGTTACCTTGGTTGTAGTTATGGTGTCCTTGGGAGTGTTGGTTCCCTTGGAAACCACCTTGATTGAAGTTCCCTTGTTGGAACCCTTGATTGTTGTTGAAGGTACCTTGGTTATGTTGCTTGAAATTGTTGAATGGCCTTGGGTTGCCTATATAACCTTGGTAGCTTTGATTGTTGTCCCTTAAGGGAGGTGGCACATATGGACGGTGTTGTAGAGATTGTTGTTGGGGAACTTGTTGGGAAGCTTGAAACATATGGGAATAGGGGGCACCTTGCTTGAACGCTTGAAAGGCGTTCACTTGCTTAATACTACCACGACAATGTAAAGGCTCATGTCCCACTATCCCGCAAGTATCGCATATCCCATAATAAGATGTAGGAGATACAAATCCCAAAGCATTAACTTGTTGAATGGAATGTTGGTGGGAGGCACTTGCACTTTGACCTTGATCAAAATGGCTTTGGAGTTTCTTGTCAATAGATTCCATGTGGGTTTTTAGTTGAGCTCCAAGATCAATGCTTAGTTGTGTAATGGCATCAATCTCGTGCCTTCCTCCTCGATTCGCCTTCCTAGGCCTTGAGTATTGGGAGTTGTGTACCGCCATCTCCTCGATTCTTGACCAAGTTTGGTCGTCATCCACCTCGGTAAACCTTCCATTCGATCCCATGTTGAGAATAGCCCTTGAGTCTTCATATAACCCGTTCCAAAATTGTTGAACAAGGAACCATTGTGATAGACCATGGTGAGGACAAGAACGGATCAAGGCTTTGAATCTTTCCCACGATTCGTAGAGGCTTTCTTCATCACGTTGTTGGAATCCCGTGATAGAGGCTCTCAATAGATTTGTCTTCTCCGGGGGATAGAATTGTTGGTAAAAAGCTAAGGCTAGCTTCTTCCAAGTATCAATACCAAGAGTCGCCTTATCTAACCCTTTGAACCATTGCGTTGCTTTACCGATCAAAGAGAAAGGAAATAATACCCACCGGATTTGGTCTTGGGTTATTCCCGTTTGTGAGATAGCATCACAATAATCCGAAAAGGTTTCCATATGTTGATGAGGATCTTCGGTTGGTAACCCACTAAATTTACTTCTTTCGACCAATTGGGTGAATTGCGTTTTTGCCACAAAATTGCCGGTATATGCCTCCGGTAAAGAGGTTGGACCGGGCAAAATGTCTTCCGTAAAGGTTGAATGAGAGGAGAACTTAGGCATTATTGGATATGCGGGAGAGGACGGTGTAGATGGTGTTGAGGTAGAAGTAGAGGGAGAACTAGGTTGAGAAGTACCAAAAGGATTAATGAAATTCCCTTCGGACGTCTCTCGAGGTGTTTCTTCTAAGTCGGATTCTTGAGCTTGTCCTTGATTGGTATTGCTAGCACTTGGTTGAGAGATTCTAACCCGGTCAATCGTCCGTTGGCGAAAGGCTCTAAAGAGTCTTTCCAACTATGGATTGAAGAGAAAGAAATCACCCCCCCCTCCTAGAGGCATACACTACACACTCGAACAAACGTGAGAACACCTAGTGCTTTATGGGCACTAGGCAAAGACAATAAACGAACACAATGGGAGACAAAGAAAAAAGAAAGCTTTAAAAACGAGAAAAACCTACAAAATATGCACAAGTGAAAGAAGAAGAGCACAAGAAGGGTAAATAAGTAAAGCTAATAATCAAACTAAGCCTAAACATGCACCGTCCCCGGCAACGGCGCCAAATTGATGGTAGGGAAATGCCGTGGTCCCCACCGTCAAGTAGAGTCCAACTAATCCTAAGGGTAGCTAGGGTAAGTCGGGTCGTGTCCACGGAGACGGTTATAGGTGTCTAGACTAGGTCTACCTAGAAACAAGGCTAAGTCACACAAACAAACACAAAGGAGACGATAATTGACAAACTATGATGATTGAGAGGTATGGAAATGGACTAACAATGAACTAGAAATAATATGAACTAATTGAAACAACTAAGATTAACTAAACGACTAAACTAGAGAGAATGATCGACTAAAGAGATAGAGAAATCAAATATGGGAAAGAGTAAGGTTAGGTCGGGTTCATAAGTGTAGTAGGATGATTGGGTAATCAAGGGTGTAGGTGCCACTTAGTTACTAAGGTCGGTTTGCGCTCTCGCGCCAAAGCCAAGGTCCGCACTCTTGTATCTAAGACTAGACCCGAACATTCATGCATGATGCTACTCAAAACACAAACATTCAACCACAAATCGAATACACAATGAGAAGATGAGAACAAGTATGAGAAGCATTGGCCACTACTACCCACACAAGCAATACAACAAACACATAGTGTGCCCAATAAGTGACCAACAACAAAGGAATCACCTTTACCCACAATCAAACCCTAATCACCCATAATCCACAGTTAATCCCCTTACTAACCCCACAAGGAATCTACTCACTCATTATCAAACTAACAATAACAATGATAAGAGAAATCAACATAAACAACCAAACATTCATCATGAACAAACAAGAACAATGACAATATGTAAAGATTAAAACATGAGAGATTAACAAAGATTAAGAGAAAAGAGATTATACCAACTAACAAGGAGATAAAAAGATGAGAACTTGTATTAATAAGAAACCCAAAATAATCTCCAAGGTTGTCAATCTTGAATGAGTCTTCAAGAATCTCCTTCATACAAGACTAATAAACTAGATTAATCTAAGATTAACAAGAGTTTAAAGACAGATTTAGCTAATGAGAGGAGAACTAAATCTAGGGTTTAGAACAATCTAGAGAGTCTAAGATAGTCTAGGGTAAAGTAAGTTGCTTAAACAATACAAGGGAGGAGTATTTATAAGGTTACAAGAGTGAAGGAGAGGAATGGAAAGTCACACGGCTACAGCACAGCCCATCCCGTCCGGGATGAAAAGGTCCCGTCCGGGACGAAGTGGTCAAGTCCGGGACGAAATGGTCCCGTCGGGGACGACCCCAAAACAGGCGCTGTTCAATTTGTGCACCCCTTCCCGGTCGGGAAGGCTACTATCCCGCCCGGGAAGGGTCTTGTAGGCCTCCAATATGATCTTTAAGGTCCCTCCTTGATTCTCATGGGCTTCTCATCGATTATCGGATCTCGGGATCGAGTCTAAGGTGCTCGGAAATGGGTCCCAAGGTCTCGGGATCGAATCCAAGTCACCGAGTGATCGTTCCTTCTATTCGTTGGCTCCAAAAGTGTATGAAACGAGTCGGAATCGTTCCAATTCTTCACGAATGGTCTTGGGAACCTAAAACGAACTAGAAGAAGCATATGTAGCCCAGAAACCGCTCCCAAGGAGCGATTCCAATAGAGAAACCGGGACTAAACGCAAAAAATTAGGCACTACAAACTACACTTATCACCTACCAAGGCTGCATGATTCTTAATGATTGGGGGTGAGCTATACCACAAGTCCTTTTCCGCCCCCTACTTAAATGCCTGGGGGCAGGGCAAGCTGGAGAGGTATTAGACGACATACAGTCTGGGATCTATGGTCACCATGTGGGAGTGCCTACCCTAGCACACAAAGCCCTGAGGGCAGGATACTACTGGCCAACCTTGCTCGCAGACGCAAGGGACCTAACCCAAAAATGCAGGAAGTGTCAGCTCTTCGCCCCTGTGATAGATGCCCCAACTCAAGATCTTAGACCCATCCTATCTTCAATCCCTTTCGCTCAATGGGGGATGGACATCCTGGGTCCGTTGACTGCAGCGATTGGGGGCAGGAAATTCTTGATAGTAGGGATTGACTACTTCACCAAATGGATTGAGGCTGAAGCTGTCCCGACCATAACAGAGCCGGCGGTCAGGAAGGTAATCTGGAGAAATATAATAACAAGATACGGCATGCCAAAAGTACTGGTCTTTGATCATGGCAGGCAGTTCGATAATGACCCCCTGAGAGCCTGGCTCGAAGGCCATGACATAGACGTCGCCTACTCCGCCATCTGCCACCCGCAGACCAATGGACAGGCCGAAGTAGCACACAAGCAGATACTGAATGGACTGAAAAGAATGGTGGACGAGCTAAAAGAGAGATGGGCAGATGAGCTTCCGACCGTGTTATGGTCAATCAGGACCACCAAAAACGAATCCACAGGGTAAACTCCTTTTGGTCTAGTCTACGGGGCTGAAGCACTGCTGCCCATAGAAGCACATATTCCGACCCTCCAATCCCAGCAATATGACAGGACGAGCAATGAGGCTGCAATGACCGAAGCTCTTGTTCTAGTCGGTGAGGTGAGGCAAGAGGCTTGCATCAACATCGCCGCCTATCAGCAACGAATGAGAAAAATTTACAATAAAAAAGTGAATGTAAGAAACTTCCATGTAGGAGACCTGGTCCTAAGAAAGACACAAGCAGTAGGGAGGTCGAGAGAACGTGGCAAGCTAAGCGCCAATTGGGAAGGCCCGTATGAAGTCACCCAGATTACGGGGCCAGGAACTTACAAAATAGCCAACCCTGAAGGCCAAGAGCTAGCTGCGCATTGGAACGTGGACACCCTGAAAAAGTACTATGTTTAGCTTAGAACTCAAACAAATTTCTTTTTCCAAAATTGGCGGAGGACGGTCAAAGTAAAATGTCAACGGCTCCGTCCACTAATTTTAAGTTTTTCAAGAAATGAAAAGGATTCTCGAATTAATACTCGTTGTCTGTTAAGATTAACACTTCACACACAAATGAGCAGGGGGCATCAGGGGGAGGGCCCCCCTGTTGCAAAACCCAAGGAATTATAGTCTTCCCAACAAAAACTCTAAAAGTCCCCCACCTGCCTCTGGGCAGGCAGGGGGCAGGCCCTTTGGACTTTGGCAAGAAGCCAGGGTCAGGCCAGGCCTCATGTCCCAAGCGAACAAGGACTGAGACACAATCAGCCTTGTATAAAAAACTCTAAAAGTCCCCCACTTGCCTCTGGGCAAGCAAGGGGCATTCTCTCTGGACTTCAGCAAGAAGCCAGGGTCAGGCCAAGCCTTATGTGCCAAACGAACAAGGACTGAGACACAATCAGCCTTGTATAAAAAACTCCAAGTCCCCCACCTGCCTCTTGGCAGGCAGGGGACAGGCCCCCTGGACTTCGGTAAGAAGCAAGGGTCAGGCCAGGCCTCATGTGCCAAAAGAACAAGGACTGAGACACAACCAGCCTTGTATAAAAAACTCTAAGTCCGCCACCTAACCCTAGGCAGGCAGGGGACAGGCCCTCCGGACTTCGGGAAGAAGGCAGGGTCAGGCCAGGCCTCATGTGCCAAACGAACAAGGACTGAGACACAATCAGCCTTGTACAAAAAACTCCAAGTCCACCACCTACCCCTGGGCAGGCAGGGGGCAGGCCCTCTGGACTTCAGTAAGAAGCCAGGGTCAGGCCAGGCCTCACGTGCCAAACGAACAAGGACTGAGACACAATCTGCCTTGTATAAAAAACTCCAAGTCCTCAACTTGCCACTGGGCGGGCAGGGGGCAGACCTTCCGGATTTCGGCAAGAAGCCAGGGTCAGGCCAAATCTTGAAGTCTGATAGGAATAACAAAAATACAACAAGCAAAAAAGCATTCATAAAGATAATAGGGAATCGCAAGAGTTTACAAGACAAATGATAAAAATCCGGTTACAAGAAAAATCGGGTTACACAAGCAGGCGGCAGGCCACATCAGGGTCCGTCGCGCAAAAGATAGAAAAGTCAACGAGGAAGAAGAGGCGCATGAGAGTAAGGACAAGAACCCTCAGTAGACGACTGCCCTACAAGTTACGCAGCAGGGGCATCCTGGTCAGGACCGAGGGCCTCCTCTGGCGACTTGTTAGCCCTGGCTTCGTTCTTGGCTGCGTAAAGGGTCTGGAAGGCCTCCTCATCAAAATCCGGAAGCATCTCCCTGACGACCTCCATAACAAACTCTGAAGATGAAGAAGCTCCTGAGTTAAAGGCCTTATCCACCGCCAAGTCAGCCTCTTGGGATGATCTCTTCCTTTTCCTTGAGCCACTTTTCACTCTGAGCCTGCAGCTCACCCCGTGCTTCCTGAAGATCTGAATCAGCCTTGGTCAAGCGAGTAGTATACTCCCCAAGGCGGTCCTCCAGCTCGGCAGCCTTCTTCTTAGCCTGCTCCAGCTCGGCAGCCTCTTTCCTGGCCTACCCTGGTCTTTCCAACGGGCGACCTGACCCTGGGCTTCCTCCAGCTCGCTTTCACGCTTGGACAGCTGAAGCTTCAAGTTGGCAATAAGAGCAACATCTCTCTCAATCATCGCTATATGGTCAGGAAGGGAGGACCCAGGGGTAATGTTCAGTTCCTCATCACTCAGGCGGTCGAGGGTCGCTAGCTCCGCGGAAACCTGAAAAATCCTGGAGCAGCAATAGATAAACTGAGCCGCCTGGTTGCTGGAATGGATCAGAGACCCAGCAATCTGGTCTGCCGATGAAGAGTTGGTGTCTGAAAACAATGCGGAGACATCAACGCTCTCACCAACGACAAAGTTAAACTCAACATTTCCTCTCTCCGTAAACAAAGTCTCTGGAAGGTCAGGGGCAGTGCGCTTCGCCTATGGTGTGCTGGCATCTACTTCCAGGTCCACCACATGGTCGGCATCTACCGGCTCTCCGTTCTTTCTTTTCCTGCCTACCAAGGGATTACTCTCCCCGGTCTCCTCAGAGGCAGAAGGTTTCGCCCCCACAGAGGGACGAGCCCCAGGGAAGGTACCTTCGCGCTTGCTAGCCGGAGAGGGAGTTGCCTATGAAGCAGCATCCGCCTCTGCTGTCCTGGGGACAGGAGCCAAAGATGCAGGACATGTAGATGCCGGCCTAGGAGGAGGGGGAGGGAGCCTCTCCCTGCTGACCGAAATGCTCCACATATTTCATGAGGGTCTGCTTCTTGAAACAGGAAGGGAGGGGAGGATGATTAGTAAAGGGCACGAAATCCCTGCTCAGGCCAATATCCCTCAGCTGCCTCTTGGACCAGGTATGAGTAACGAGTTCTGCAAAAATCAAGAAACTTCACCAAGTAAGCATGTGATAAAACAAAGGCCAGAAAAGGACAACTATTAACAAACCCCTGAGCTACCTTCTCCAAGGCCAAGGTTTAACCCCACTGGGGTCAGGTAATCATCAGTCGATATAAGGTTCGCAGGGGGAAGCCAGACAACAGGGCCATACACACTCTTCCCATCCTTGGCAGAAACAAACCGCTTGACCAAGGACTCCTCTTTGTTGTTCAGCCTGACTTCGAGGGCCCTCCCTCCAACCCCAGGGTGATACTCATGGCGGGTCTCCAGCCGGGTGTGGATGTGGTTTCTGAAGTGCCGAGGGATCCTCCACCCTTCCGCACTGTGCACATACAGGAAGTTGTCCTTCTAGTCCTTCTGGCCGTTCATGGTCGGCCAGACCAAGGACCAATTCTTCTGCCTGAGAACGGAAAAGTACCCTGGAGAACTTCCCCCCTCTGCAGAAGTAACCATCTGCAGGCCAACCATGTATCTAAAAGCGTTTATGGAGGGCTCCTCATCCAGGAACAGGCAGCTCCAGGCGTAGGCTACCAGTGACCTGACAGCCACGGCGGTCAGCTGGGCGATGGCCGCATTCATACGCTTGAAGGCCTCTTCCAAAAATGGGTGAAGAGGGAAGCGGAAGCAAAATTCTAGGCATTTGTGGTATACAGCGATGCAACCGTCGGGAGGATTGCACACAGTATCCTTTTCCCCAGGGACGACAACTGTGTAGCCTTCCCCAAAATAGCATAACCTGGCTATGGCCCCAGTGGCATTTTTCTCCCGTATAATCTCCCGGTTCATAGGAGCAGGGTATGTCTGTTGGAGTATCCTATACTTATTCTTATCTAGGTAATAGGTTTTCCCTGGTTTCCTAGGCACAGGGGCGGACGATTGTGAATGGATCGATCTCCAACACCTCGTCATCAGAATCAACAACGTCGAATGGGGCAGGGTCGGGGGAGTTAGCGCCCCCACTATCCTCCGAGGGCTCCCCCTCGGCCACCATAACTCCCGGCCTGCCAGAGGAGGAAGGAAGGTCAGTGTCAACCCTACCCTCACCCTCCTCTGACCTTTTGGTAGGCGATTCATCGAAAGATAGAATTTGAGTGCGGCGGTGAGTCATGGTGTTCAGAGGGGCAAGAAAAAACGAGTAATTGAAAGACGAGGAAGTCAGAGAGCAGGGTTCTAACCTAATTGAAGGTCGCCAGAGGGAGACGCCGGAAAAGCTCCTCAGTTTAAAATGCTCGACAGAAAAGGGGAGTGGGGAAGATGGGTTTTTGAAAGCTCAAAAATGTAAAAGGGGGAAGGGAGGAGGTAAAGGCACTTTTATAGGAAGGGGAAGATGAGAAGTCCCTCCTGGGAAAGCCATCCAACCAGGAAACCCTCCAACAAAACCCCCACGTATCACACTTCTTGAACCTAACCACCCACCACTTCCCAAGGAGCATCGAGAACATAACAAGAGCAAAGGGAAATCATTACGTAACGTCACCCAAAAAAAAACACAACAAACAGTACATTAAACAAAATCCCACCAGATTTTTCATTGATTAAAGGCCCAAGAGCCAAAATTACAAAACAAGGTGGAAAGTAACAAGATTACAAAAGGAGCCAAAAAGTCCGGCTCAACCTGCCTGAGAGTGCAGAGTAGACCTAGTCTTCGTCTGAGCCTGGGAATGAGTAATCCCTTGGGATGCTGAAGCCTCCATCGTCAGACCCCCAATCCCAGTTGTCCAAGTCCTTCATCGGGTCGTCAGGGCCTTCATTCTCGCTCCACGGGCGATCCTGGCCAGACGAGTAGCCCCGACCATGACTATCTCTTGAGTCACAGCTGCTCAAGTCCCAATCCTTGCTAAACTTCGCCACCCTGGCGCCCTCAGGATGGCCATAATCGCCCCTTGGTTTCTTCAATATAGGGGAAGAGGGGCCTGAGTCAGGGCAATCGGGGTCATAGTTCTCTGGCTGAAGCCAGGGGAAGCATCGGTGGCATCCCTTGTAAAAACAGCCCCCTGCCTGAGAACAATATCGGGGCCTCGGCTTTACAGAAGGTAGAGCCTTTATAAGGCGCTTAACAGTCCTGGACTGGGAGCCTACCCCAGGAATTCGAAGGGAACGAAGATAGGTTCGCCTGCTGCGACGAATAGCCAAATACACCTGCCTGGGGTACTTGAGCCTCCTGCGCCCTCTATAACGAAGAGTGTAGACACCAACATTTGGCCGTTAGGTGTCTATAGTAGTTTCCAAAAAACACCCGATGATGTCGGACGCGAACATGCTTTAACATACTCGAATATGGGATGAAAATCATTAGCATTTAGCTTGGGCTTTTTACGGAGTAGAAATCTCACAAAACTAACCTCAAATTCAGGCCCAGTGGGTCGTTTCCAGTAAAAGAAGGCTAATTTGGGTCGAATCCGGCACGAAGGGCAAAACTGTCTTTTAGCGACCGAGTCAAACCCCGGTCAAAGACGTTTCCGAGACGTAAATATCTGCTGCGTTACGCTGGAAATCCGACTAGGAATCCAATACTACAAAAAATCAGCTACGAAAAAGATTAAACAATTCCATTAGATATAGAACTCGATCTCTAAAAGAAACCTTCTACCCGAGCTAGACCCACTCGATCGAGTTGATCAGCCCCCTCGGTCGAGTAAGCTCAAAAACTCATGCAAAACCGGAGTCAGACTGGGCACTCGGTCGAGTGATATGCTCCACTCGATCGAGAGACTCCTTTTCCAACCGGAAGAGGATTCCTCTTCCACTCAACGACGGAATCCTCTTTCCTCTCAATTGTTGCTTTTCCTATCCAAAGCGGCATTTCTTGTCACCCAAGCAAAGCTAACTCTCCTAGCTACGATCGGGAACCTCTACTATAAGTAGACCCCCGCACATACAATTAACATACAACAATTACAATTCCCGACATCACACCAACAATACACAACTTAAATTTCAGCAATCCTCGGCAGATTAGACACATCCAATTCACATCATAAGCAACACACATCGAGAATTAGCAATACTATCTCACACACATACAACCCGAGAATACGCCGTCCCTACGTCCGAGTTCCGGCCACCTCACCCCCACGCCTAAACCCCCATAACTCAGCCGCATTATCTCAACGCTACCGTGCCCAAGCCACAACTAGACGAGCCCCGTTCCGAGAGTACAAAGCATGTAGGTTGAGGGTGTAAAATCAAATCCCGTCTTCTCCTTCCTTTATCTCTCTCTCTCTCTCTCTTATTTTTTTTCGAGTCGTTATCACATCTTTTTTACTTTTTCTCTTCTTTTTTTTCGCGTCCCTAATGCCGATATTATCACAACTATTTAATTTTCGCACAAACAAATATTCTAAAAATATGATATCGACTTTACAGTCGAATATCGTATTTACAAGAATTAGATTCATCTCATTGATGCTAAGATAATCCTCATAGAATCTTAAAAGTGAAACACGACGATTTTAACACGGAGAGAATTTATTATAGTTCGATTTTCAAACAATGCATAGTCATTTTTTTAATAACCATTTCGAATATTAAATATTGATTCTATAATCAAGTGTCGAATATGACGAATATCGAAAATTTAAGTCGAGTATAAATCATATTATATTTATACGTGATTTAGCAAAATGATCGATTTTCCAAAAAAAGCAATTTCGAAATCAAAAGCAAAAGAAACCATAGTTCCTACAGGAGGCACTCGATCGAGTGGCACCCCAAAAACCGGGAAGAAACCTTTTTTCGAGACCACTCGGTTGATTTCTTCAATGACTCGATCGAGTGGCTCCTGCCTGGTTCATCAAAATCGTGAATTTTCAGCATCTTCAAAGTCCCGATAAAATATTTTTAATGGCTTCGGTCATCACGTGTCAAGTCCATCACGTGATTTATCTTTTCAAAACCATGCATTGCATTATATTCATGTCGCTTATTCAATTTACAAACCATTATCATCGTTACTAACTTGTTTGCTCATGTTTTAGCGATTTATTTACGTTGTTTGTTTTATTGTACTAAAACGAACCTCACACGCTAAATACTACTTTGACGTTAATTTAGATGCATAAAATTGACATAGCTACTTATTCAAATATTCGCATGCTTAGTAAAAACATTGTTTGCATATCATTCAATCGAATTACTAACGCATGTATTTCTAAATCAAACGATATCTTAGTAGAGGCCGCTAAGTGCGGGCGGGGTTGGGTGTTCTTTGTAAACTTTTCAACACGTACCCTCACCCCTTACTCAGAACCGTGGTTTCCAGATGTCCGAAACCATTGGCGCACGAGAGTCATTCAATACACAGTATCCGATAATGTCGGTATCGGTATCGCAATGCAAAGGGACGAACCCAGTAAACTCTGAGATCCGAATGGGCCGTACTTTGTGCAGGGCCCACCAAGATATAGAGTGGGTTCGAATGGACCCGAACTCCCACAAAGTTTGGTGGCGACTCCACTTCGATTTAAATTTGAATTCGATCCATCTCACATGAGATTCATTCGCCTCTCCAAACCCGCGCGTGGCCGCGTCGGGGTGACATATGTCATGTCTACAATTTGGCGACTCCGCTGAGGATAACTGATGCGTGACTTACCATCGGCATCCCCAGGGTGAGACTCGAATAGAAATCGTTTGACTAGTACAGTACGCATTTTAGTTTTACGGTTCATGCATAACCCCATTTTTACCGGGCTGGTTCTGGCGACCGACGTCCCACTATACCGTGATATACTACAACATGGATATGTCAAAGGTGTCCATGGCTAATTTGTATGGGTTTCGCGGCATGTTCTAAGATCAATCCGACTTAGAAAGTCTGTCCCAATTCTCGGAAAGGCCATGTACACTGGTATAGGCCCTATTCAGACCGACCGAGACCTAGTGTAAAGCATACATAGCGCCGTTATAATGCTTGCGTGACTATGTGATACTTGGTTTCCAAAGTCGTTTTCAAAAAACCATCATTTTCAAAAATGCATCTTTTCAAAAACTATATTCGATTTCAAAACCCGGGACGCTACCGAATTTAAGACTTATGATTTTACTCATATTAGCCTATTTCTAGCCGGTATACTTGCCATTTCAAAATTCAAAAAAAAAAGCTTTCGAATTCTCAAAAATCCGGCCCGACCACGCTTTGCCGATTTCAAAAAGTCGGACCGTCCTCCGATTCTCTCGGAATCCAATATTCCTTTTCAAAACTTTCCTCTTCTTAGGACTTCCTGTATTTAGTAATGTTGGGTCTCGTCATAAGTCGTCGAAAGTCTTTAGCGTCAAAACTCCATCAATCTTACATCACGGGTTTCCCCCCTATCCCAGCCCGCCTTATTTGACTAAGGCATGGCCCACCTATGTAGGACATACTCCTACAAAGGAAGGCCCATTTACACGTTCGAGTCCAAAAGTCAGGGGAACATCTCACGTGGACCTTCCTTCGAACAGGACTCGTCCCACCCACCGTATCCTAAGGGAGGCCCACCTTTTACGAGTCACCCGTCTAAGTGTCTTTTCCGAGTCATTCCCTTTTCAGTCTTTCCCTTGATCGAGATGTACTTTTTCTTCCGGGATTTGGGTTAGTTTTTGATTACACGGTATTCTTACAGACAGGCCACCGGTAACCAGATACCAACGCAAGATGCAAGAAGCTGTGGATAGTTTGACAGCCTCACTGGCTAAGATTAAAGCCCAATTGACAACTATCAGGTCCGACCAGATAACCATTGTCACCTGCTTGAGTGCCGTGGAGCAAGGGACTCCTAATGCCGGATCTGAAGCCACTGGGCCCCTAGCTGAACTGGTCAGCACCGTTCGTAAGTTGGAAGAACAGGTCCACTTGTCAACGAATAACTCGATCCACACGGAAAACGCTCACTCTTATTCGCCTCTGAATGACGAACTACCCGCCAACCTCACCCTTACGGGCCTACCGATGTTTGAGGGTACTGAAGACCCGGTCCATCATATTCGGGCCTTTAAGGAATTTATGGCTGTCAAGGGGGTGAAATCCACTATGTTCAAGCACCTGTTTTCTTCTTCCCTAGAGAAGCATCCGAAGGCCTGGTATTACAGGCTCGATTCCAAGAAGTACAAGACTTGTGATGACGTGGCAACAGAGTTCGCTCGGAATTACGCTGATAATACCGAGATCCAAACCACGATGCGTATTCTGGAGGTCACGGCCCAAGAGCCCAAAGAAGGTTTCACCAAATACCTTCAAAGGTGGATGGACGAGAGTGTGAAGTTGGTCGATAAGCCCAACGAGAAAGTCTTAGTGGAGGCCTTCGTCAAGAATCTCCTCCCTTCTTACCGGGTCCGTCTCAGGTATGCTATTATACCTAACTTCGCCACTCTAACCGAAATGGGTACAAGAATCGAGGATGATCTAAGATTAGAGAGCCTTAATAAGGCCTCTACAAAAGGGTATCAAGGGCCCAGCTCATCCACCAGCAAGCCCACATCTGCAGCTGCAACTCGCAGCATCTTCGACGAGGTTAATCTACTAGATGCCTCATCCAAAAAGAATACTCCAATTTTGGTATTCCCTGATATAGGGACCACCTATACATACGCCTTACAAAGGCTATCCTCAAAGGACCTAATCCAACCGATAGGCCCAGCTCCAGAAGTCCCGGTCGAGAAGCGATCCAAAAGCTACAATGTCCAGGCCTATTGCCAATATCACCGAGGTAATGGGCACGATACTGAAAAGTGTTGGAAATTGAAGCATTTGATCCAAGACTTAATCGAAAGCGGGAAAATCACGTTTCCCGGGGACAAGCCGAGTAACAAAGAAAACCCCTTCAGTGCTCATGCCATTTTTACCGGAGAAGCAATCGACTGTTCTCATCTTATTTCTCCTTTCATCCCGCAAATTAATGGGATATGGTTTGATGATGAAAACGACGTCTAGGTAGCTAAGGGGGAAGCTGTCCTCATCACCACTGAAGAGGTTCGAAAAGCTAAGTCTAAAGCCTTAGCCACCAACCACCTCGCTACCGCCGACCATCCTTATCAAGCCACCAGCTCTAAGGACACTCCTACGTCAACAACCGTCACTGAACCTGCCAGGACGGAAGCTACTTTTGAGGAGCCAAGCACTGACACGGCTCTAGTCAAGCAACTGAAAAGGGCTCGAGCTGATCTCACCATATGGCAACTTTTGGTTAGCTTGTAAGAACATCGGGAAGCAGTTACTAAGGCTCTCGATCAAATCAACTTCGACTCACAGGTTACCCCGCTGAAATGGTAGCCACAATCATGCCGTATCTCAAGGGCATGTCCAAACAAGAAGGCCCACTCATCATCTTCTCCGAGTCTGATCTTCCACCATTCGGGGCCGCCCAAAACTTGGCTCTGTACATCATGGTCATTTGCCGAGGGAAGTATCTCCGAATGAGCCTGATCGATGATGGATCTGCTGTAAACGTCCTTCCCTTAAGGACCGCCAAAACCCTCGGCATTACCGAGGCCGACTACCTTCCAACCGCACAGACTATCCAGGCTTTCGACGGAAGCCCAAAACCGGTTGCTGGGGCCGTTAAACTGACGATTATAACGGGTCCAATCGAGAAAGAACTGGTGTTTCAGGTGATTGATGTCACCTCGTCTTTCAACTTGCTACTCGGAAGGCCTTGGATCCATGCAGTCAAGGCTGTGTCCTCTACCCTCCATAGAAAGGTCAAGATGCTTCTTCAAGACGGTGTCATCACGCTGGAGGCAACCCCCATCACCGTGGCCAGCTGCAACGCCACAGGCCGGGCCGACCTACGAGGATTCGATTTCGTGGGAATGATTGAAGAGGAATATCTTTTCAGGCCTTATTTCACTACTAGCATCGATATGATGCTACCAAAATTGGGCTATTTACCAGGGGCTACTTCGAGGCCTTATCTTTCAGCTGGGAAGATCATCGAGGTTCTGAACGACGGAGAATCGCGGTTCAGTTTGGGGTACGCAATAACCCCGGGAAACGTGGTCCGGGTCGGTATTCAGAAGGCCACCAGCATCATTAAGGGTACCTACTTGGGCCCTTACAACCCAAATTTAACCGACTACTTCGTTACACCAGTATTCGGGGCTATCCAAGTGGGCCTCTACCAGCCCGCCATCACATATCCCGAGACCAAATTGGCTCGGGAATGCAATTTCATCCCAGATGATATATTTGCCCTCGTTCAGACTGAAACAAAGGAGGATACTGACAACGCTGAGCCTGTGCTGGAGCTCCTGTTCGGGGAGGACAAGGTCATCCCCACTCCTAAAGAAGACCTGGTAAACCTGATCCTCCGCAGCAACAGGTTTGATCCAACTAAGCTAATCTCTGAAGTCAATTCGGACACCGGGAAAAGGGCATGGAGGAAGACTATTAAGTGGACCGACAGCCAGGGTCGAGTCTACAAGCTTACCACCAGCGAGAGAGACATGCCGGATACCGAGTCTGAGTCTGAGTCTGAGTCTGAGTCAGAGTCCGAGTCCAAGTCTACAGGGTCTGGTGCTAGAGTTCAGTCTGTAACCCCTCTTCCCATAGTCCCTTCCACTGGAGCCTCGGGGCCTGTCCCGAGGGCACTCCCTATCCCGCTTCTGACCAACGATCAGATGGTCGCTCTCTTCGAGCTGTCTTCCAAATTTACCATTAATAATAACGAAAACCGTTTTGCTTACGTCTTGTCTTATTTTCGAAATGCTTTCAAAAATTTAATATGCAATGACATTGAGAAACCCGATGAATAGGCACCTCTGCCTCCACATCTGATCGAGCAGCTCGAACAAAGGGAATCCCGAGATCCGGTAATTGAAGAAATCGAGTCCTTCAATATGGGAACCACTTTAGAACCCCAGATGCTTAAGTTAGGTTTATCCTTAGATCTCGAGGAGAGACAAAAATTCGCAGACCTCCTCCAAGAGTTCAAGGATGTATTCGCATGGTCCTACAAGGACATGCCGGGGATAGATCGAGAAATAGATGAACACCGTATACCCATCAAAGACGGGTATAAGCCGGTAAAACAGAAGCTCCGAAGAATGAGGCCCGAATGGTCTCTCAAAGTTAAAGAAGAAGTCGACAAGCAATTTAAAGCGGGCTTCATACAAGTGTCTGAATTTCCAGACTGGGTCTCAAACATCGTGCCGGTACCTAAAAAGGACGGTAAGGTGCGGGTATGTATAGACTTTCGGGACCTTAATAAGGCCAGTCCAAAAGACGATTTTCCATTACCACACATCGGTATATTGGTGGACAACACGGCCGATCATGCCCTTCTATCATTTATGGACGGGTATACCGGATACAATCAAATCAAAATGGCGGAAGAAGACATGAGTAAGACCACCTTCATTACACCCTGGGGTACTTACTGTTACACCGTTATACCATTTGGTCTCATCAACGCTGGGGCCATTTATCAACGGACCGTCACAACCTTGCTGCACAACATGATGCATAAGGAAGTGGAAGTGTATGTAGACGATATGATCGTCAAATCCAAAGACCGAGACGGGCACATTGCGGCCCTAAGAAAGTTTTTCACCCGACTACTCAAATACAACATGAGACTAAACCCTCAAAAGTGTAGTTTCGGGGTAACATCGGGCAAATTACTGGTTCATATCGTTAGCCAACGTTGCATCGAGGTCGACCCAGCTAAAATCAAAGCATCACCGAGATGCAGCCACCCAAAACCGAAAAAGAAATAAGAGGGTTTCTCGGGAAAGTCCAGTACATCAGCCGGTTTATTTAAAAGTTAACCGTGGTATGTGAACCCATTTTCAAGAAACCGAAGATAGGAGAACGAACACTGTGGGATGAAAAATGTCAAACAGCTTTTGACAAAATCAAGGAGATTCTGTCTGCTCCGCCAGTATTAATGCCACCTCAACTTGGTTTTCCTTTGTCGTTATACCTAACAACGACTGAGACAGCCATGGGGGCTATGCTGGCCCAGACAGTCGACTCAGAAGAACAGGCTATTTATTATATCAGCAAGAAACTCTTGGAGTATGAATGCAAATATACCATGCTCGAAAAGACGTGCTTAGCCCTAGTCTAGGCCACTAAAAAGCTCCGACACTATATGCTTAGTCATGAGGTACATGTATTATCCAAAATGGATCCTATCAAGTACCTGTTCGAAAAGCCCATCCTCAATGGCAGGATGTCCACATGGACTTTAATGTTAGCAAAATTCGACCTTAAGTTCGTACCATTAAAAGCCATCAAATGCCGGGTAGTGGCCGAATTTCTTTCTGACAGTCCCATATCTGAAGAAGGGCACACCGATACTTGGGCCTTTCCAAACGAAGACATATTCCATACCGACACAGAGACGTGGGATTTGTATTTTGATGGGGCATCTAATTTCTGAGGATTCGGAGTCGGTATTTTATTAATATCACCAAAAGAAGAGCATACACCATTATCCATTAAACTAGACTTCGACGTGACTAACAACGCAGCCGAGTATGAAGCATGTATTCACGGGTTGCAAGCCGCCGCTGATTTAGGAGTAACAAATCTTTGGGTCCACGGTGACTCGTCTCTAGTCGTCAATCAGGCTCTCCAAAATGGAAGACTTGTAACGCCAATTTCGTGGCCTATCAGGCGCGAGTAAGGGTTCTCGAAAAGCAATTCCAAAAGACAAAATACATCTATCTACCCCGGGAGGAAAACCAATTTGCAGATGCACTTTCCAAGTTAGCATCTTTATTAAATATCCCGGAGCATCTTACCAGCATGCCGATTTGCGTCGAAAGACGGTCCGAGCCGGCATATATTCACGCCATTCAAGATATCAAAATAACTGATCCGAAGCCTTGGTATCAGGCTGTTCTAACCTACTTAACGGCGGGAGAATATCCGCCGGGAAATGAAAACCGGGCCCAGAAAGCCTTGCGTAGATTGGCAACTCAATTTATCCGAACGGACGACGGACAGTTGTACAAAAAGACTGCACAGGGGGCTCTCCTCCTATGCGTCGATAAAGTACAAGCCGAGAAGGTCATGGCCGAGGTACACGATGGTGAAAATGGCCCGCATATGAACGCCCATATGCTAGCCCGAAAGATCATGATGCTCGGGTACTATTGGAACACTATGGAAACCGATTGCCAGTTTTATGTCAAACACTGTCATAACTGTCAGGTTTTCGCGAACGTGCAACATATGCCGTCATCCCTACTATACACCATGACATCACCATGGCCATTTTCAACGTGGGGGATTGATATAATTGGAAAGTTAAACCCTTCCGGGACGGAAGGTCATTGCTTCATTCTGGTGGCTATCGACTATTTCACCAAATAGTACCCGAGCCTCATGATTGCGAATGCCAATCACGTTGCTAAATTCATTCAAAACAAGATTATATGCCGATACGGGATCCCGCACGAATTCATCAGCGATCACGGGACTCATTTCCAAGCTGAAACCGCTACTTTTCTAGCCAAATATAAAATCCAAAGGCATACGTCTTCGCCTTACCGTGACCGCTACTTTGCTAGACAAATATAAAATCCAAAGGCATACGTCTTCGCCTTACCGTCCCCAAACAAATGGAGCAGTAGATGCAGCTAATAAAACGATTGTCACCATACTTAAAAAGATGGCTGAGAATTATCGGGACTGGCCCGACAAAATACCTTTCGCCTTATGGGGATACCGAACATCAATTCGTTCCGCGACCGAGGCAACTCCATATGGTTTGGCGTACGGAATGAAAGCAGTCTAACCAGTCGAATTGGAAGTACCGTCTCTCAGGATTTTACTTGAAAGCCAAGTGCCTAAAGCAGATTGGGTCCATGCCCGATACGATTCGCTGGTTCTTCTAGACGTACGACAGTCCCGAGCCCTCAACAATATCCAGATATATCAAAAGAGGATCCAACGGGCTTTCAACAAAAGGGTGAGACCCAGAAATATCAAAGAAGGAGATCCGGTTCTCAAATCTGTCCGTGCATTATTACCGGTCGACCCAAGAGGAAAATTCAAACCCAATTGGGCTAGACCCTATCTATTAAAGAAGGTCCTATAAGGAGAAGCAGTGATGCTGACAGACTTGGATGGAAATGAATTCGTCAACCCAACCAACTTGGACCAGCTGAAGCGTTACTACCCCTAAACATTATCTCAATGTCATTTGCCAAAAAGTTTATAAAAATTTGTCTTTTTATAAAATTTTCAAAACTAAAGGCAAGTCAATAAGTTAGGATTATTTATCATATTGTCGCACACCTCGAACTAATAGTCTTGGTGTATTTCGAAAATTGCAAAAAAAAAAAATCTATGCCTAAACTACACCTAGGCAGCCCCTCAAAAGGGTACAACCACTGCAATAACGAAAAAGACCGAAATGGTATTCACTAATAAATAAGTCTTTTATTAAAAACCCGATAAACTCGGGAATTTCAAAATTACATCACAAAAAAAAGAAAAAAGAACAACAAAAAAAGCACACCACAAAAATAATAGTAATACTTTGACAATAAAATTATGGAGACTAGTAGTTAGGGCATCTTGCCGTTCCCCTTGTCCTTCGGGTCGCGTGGAGCCTGGTGTCGCCGGGGCGGAGGCGAGCGTTCCCGAATCACCAAGGGAACCTCCTTTGCTCGAACCCGTTTCTTCGACAACGGGTCTTCTGGCATTGTGACCGGTCCAAGTCGATCCTTCACGTGCTCAGGTAGCCTATCTTGAGGACCGAGTCGGTCCTGAACTGCCAGCTTTGGACCAAGTCTTCTTTCTAAGTCGGTTTGGGGGCTCACTCTCTCCCGCGCACCTCTAGCACTAGACCCTTCAGCTAGAGTCCTAGTCCTCCCTCTCTGACCTGACATTAGACGGACTAATGTAGCTGGAGTGTCGCCTTCGTCGAAGAAGCCTCTATTGTCTTTAGCTTGCTCCCTTCGTAGCAGGTCAAAAGCTTCATCAATCTTTAAAGCAGCTCGGGCCTTGGCGGAATCTGCTTTCGTCCATTTTACGTAAGAATCTGACACCCAAATTGAATGAAGAGATTTGGGAATAGACCAAATGGGCCGAGTATACCATCACTGCATCCAAGTATCGCACATCACATCGGTCAGCTGGGTAGATTCACTCACAACTACTTCAGTTTCTAGGATTCTTTGAGACCAACCATACTGCCTAAGTATGCGGTCGGGGTAAAGATGAATTGTCTGCCTGAAAGACAAAATCACCTGATATCGAGTTTATCCCTCGGAGCCAAACCCGTCCAAACGTTAATGGGCCACCACGGCACTACTCATCGGATAAGCAGACCGCTATGAAAAGACAACACTTCGTCCCAATAGTTCTGGGTAATGTGGCGAGAAAAATCAATAGTCCGTCTTTTTGTCATCACCTGGTTAGGTCAGTATCGACTTGGGTCAAGGGGAGGATCTATGACCGATAACTTCTCAAATAACCAAAGCGGAAAAAGAAAAGACAAAAATATGAGTTCCCGAGCAAAATAGAAGTCCGCCTGGGGGCACTCGATGGAGTGCCTAGGGGTCACTCGATCGAGTGACACCCCTGAACTCGGGCATGGGGATTTTTATGAACGCACTCGATTGACCTGCTGTAGCGGAAAATCGCGAAAAATCAAGAAATTGAAAAGGTTGAAAAAATCAGAAAAATCCGAAGCGATATACCTGCAGCAAACAGGTGCTCCCGGTCAGACGAATCGATGAATCTCTCTTGCGATTGTCCAAGCCCTGGATAATCTCCCCCGTAATCAGCCAAGCTGGACTGTGTTCCGTCTCCATCAGGTCGACCACAGTAAAACGACGAAGCCCATACACGACAAAAAAATCCATGTGACCTTCAAAGGCATAAACGTGGAGCATACAAAAAGAAAAATTCCTATGGTTGTGGGCCGGCCTAACCCGGACATCGTGTGGGTTCATAAATTTCTCGGCCAAATCAATCAAAGAGATATTGTCATCTTCAGTCATACGGGATACCTCATTATGAGAAAGTCCTAAAAATTCCCGTAGGTTCCTCCTAGGGTCAATGAACTGAAAACGGGACAGCAAGACGAAGTATAGGGTTCCATCCTCCTACTGCAGCAATTTCCTTGGGTAGAGGGCAGATTTCGCCCCGAGGAAGGGCAAAAACATGATATGTGTCGTCCCAATAGGACAAACAAGCATCAAGAAAATAGTGATCCACTTGCATCTGACGGATCGTGAACAGCTGAGTAATACCCGTCTTGTTCAAAGCAACGTTATCCGTGTCTCTCAAGCGTCGGGAGCGTTCTTGCAACATCGCGGTCAAGCGTTCAATTCACATGGCTAAATTTCTTGAAAAGAATAAGGAGTTCTCTTTTTAAGGAAGAAGAATTGTGAGAATTGTGGGGAAAACTAAAACAGGGGCTTGGTATTTATAGTACTAAACCCTAACAACCCTCTTTCCATAAAGTTTCCTAATTCAAGTGGGATTAGGCATACAGGCCCAATCTTATATTCCTTATGTCAGCACAATAATTAGTCATCCCGAGCATTCCTAATTTTCAAAGGAGTCAAAATTTCGAAAATAATTTTTTTTTCAAAAATTTAAATTTTTACTCCCCAGAGCGAGTCGTGTTTTACCTAAATGTTACATGCAAAAATTCTGTGTAACTATATACAGGTATACTCAAGGCTTCAGAAGCAAGCCCGCGCAACTCACATATCTTCCCAGCGGAAACCCCGAGATGACATATCTCCCTAATCAGCACGGGATGGGCCTACATACAGGCGCACCTGGGATTTATATAACAAGTCTGAATCCCCGCGGAGTTATCAGCATCAACTCAGGTATGATTCCTGTCTTATGGCTGGCGAGCCCTTTACGCGAGTATAATGGATTATAAACGACCCGACCGAAAGTCTGCCAAGTCTTAATCCTCGATTGGCCTGGTAGCTACTCTAAATTTTACCATGTCCAAGCCTCAGTCAGAGTGGCAGCTCTGTAGACACCCACATTTGGCTGCTAGGTGTCTATAGCAGTTTCCAAAAAACACCCGATGATGATCGGACGTAAACGTGCTTCTACGCGCTCGGATATGGCCTCAAAGTCGTTAGGTTCGAGCTTGGGCTTTTTACGGGGTACAAATCTCACAAAACCAACCTCAATTTCTGGCCCAAAGGGTCGTTTTCAATCAAATAAGACTAATTTGGGTCAAAACCGACACCGGAAATAAAACCGTCTTTTATCGACCGGGTCAAACCCCGGTCAAACTCGTTTTCAAGACACAAAACAGCCATGCAAATATCAGAGAATCCAACCCAAACACAAAATCTTCAAAATATCTCGTCCGCCTCATCCACTCGATCGAGTGTCAGCTCACTCGATCGAGTGGGTCTCCAACAGGTCCGCTGTCTCCCTTTAGCTGGGCCACTCGATCGAGTTCATCAGGGCACTCGATCGAGTAACCCTAGGTCGGGGGGTTGAGCAATTCCTATATATACCTTCCCTTTGCAACACCTTCACACAACTTTTTACCTACAACTTTTCCAACCCTAAAATCTTACACTTTTACATACAACTTACAACCCTAGCATCTAGCAAATCGACGACCAAAAAAACCACCATAACTCCATCTACATAATCTTGAACTCCCGTGCCTAAGCCACAACTAGACGAGTCATGTCCGAGAATACGAAGCATGTAGGTTGAGGGTGCAAATAATCCCGTTCTCTTCCCTTTCTCTTCTCTTCTCTCGCGTCGTCTTCCTCTTTTTCTTCTCGTTTTTTTTCGGTTTTTTTTATTTTCTTTTCGCCTCTAATACCGTTAATATTACTAGTATCAAAATACTAAAATACTCACCTTTTCGTGTCGAATACTAGGGATGACGGAATAAGGAAATCCGAATACAAGGGTCTCGCACCCGATGTGGCTGGTCGCTTATCCCGACACCCCAAGTATTTGATTGTTGAAGCGAATCAACATCAATTAGATCGGTTTTTTATTTATCGCGTCACTAGTCTTGTCATAATATTTACATCATAATCGTCATAAAAATCACACATTCATCAATTTCTAAAATTACTTCGAATCGAACACGTTTAAAGGCGATATTCGTATAAGACCCTTCTAATCCTTTTACGAGTTGAAACAGTGGTGGAGCCCTCTCGAGTAGCTTCGCCCTAAACACTCAAAGGCATGATGGGTCGCGAACACTCCCCTTTAAACGTATCTGATTCCTTTTTTAGGTTAGACCGAAACCTGTGGATGCAGATCTGACATCACATAATCCGCAAGGATTAATTACGGTGTCGAGATGCGGAGAGAATCTATTTTCGGATCTAATCAAACGAGCAAAACATCTTTCTTAAGAGGCTATATCGACTCTATAGTCGAATATCGTGTCTAAAAGAAGTAGTCATTAAATTTAACTAATGCGAATTCGTTGATGCTAAATATAATTGTCACAAAGTTAGAAAGAACTAATTACGACATTATAACGCGGAGATAATTAATTTCATTTTAGTTCGATTTAAACGACTTACAAACGTCCTTTCTAAAACCTCACTCTGAATATTTGATATTGATTCCATAATCAAATATCGGATATGACGAGTATCGAAAATTCGAGTTGAGGATAAAATCATATAACATATTTGCATGACTTGTTAAAATCGTCGATTTTCAAAAGTAAAAGCAACTTCAAAATCAAAATCGAAATGAACCATTGTTCGTACAGGGGCCACTCGATCGTGTGCCATAGGCCACTCGACCGAGTGCCATAGGCCACTCGATCGAGTGACGTCCCAAAACCAAGGCAGAATGTATTTTTGAGGACCACTCGATCGAGTCCCTCAATGACCCAATCGAGTGGCACCTCAAATTTTGGGCAGAAGTTTTTTTTCCCGAGGTCCACTTGGTCGAGTCCCTCAACGACTCGATCGAGTGGCCTTTATCACGCACCAACGTGAGCCCTTCAACATATTTCGGGCCCTATCAGCTATTTTTATGACTCGGATCAACACGTGTCAAGTCAATCACGTGTCATAATCCTTTCAAAATCATGCATCCCGTCACTTTCATCATTCTAGACTATTTGCAAACCGTTATAACCGTTATATCATTACTAACACGTTTGTTGTTTTGTATTTTATTCTCGTCGTTTGTTTTATTGTACTAAAACGAACCTCGCATGCTAAATACAACTTTGACGTTAGTTTAATTGCATTAAATCGACCTAACAACTTATCCAAATCTTCACATGTTAGTCAAAATACTGTTTGCATAACATCTTCATCGCATTACTAACGCGCGTATTCAAAAGTCAAACGATATCTTAGTAGAGGCCGCTAAGTGCGGGCGGGGTTGGGTGTTCTTTGTGAACTTCCCAACACGTACGCTCACCCCTTATTCGGAACCGTGGTTTCCGGATGTCCGAAACCATTGGCGCACGAGAGTCATTCAATACACGATATCCGATAACGTCGGTATCGGTATCGCAATGCAAAGGAATGAACCCAGAAAACTCTGAGATCGGAATGGGCCGTATTTTGTACACGGTCCACAAAGATATAGAGTGGGTTCAAATGGGCCCGAACTCCCACAGAGTTCAGGGGCGACTCTACTTCGATTTAAATTTCAATTCGATCCATCTCACACGAGATTCATTCGCCTCCCTATACCCGCGCGTGGCCACGTCGGGGTGGACCTATGTCATGTCCATACTAAGGGTAGTATCCCTTGAGCTGATCCATATTAGTAGGCGTTGAGAACTCTTGTCCATCCAAGTTAGCAATTATGAGGACACCTTCAGTGAGGATTTTCTTGACGATGTATGATCGTGTCGAGTTGGGTTTGAATTTACCTCTTGGGTCCACATGGAGCGGAGCTCTAACGGATTTAACCACTAAATCCCTTTCATGTATGTTTCGAGATTTGACTCGCTTGTTAAATGCACGTTTGACAATGCGTGTATTTGGCGTTCGTCTAGGAGGACTAACTCGTTGTAGCGCTTTTGATTCAATTCCTCTTCGGGAATGCCACCTTTGGCTAGTATCCTTAAGAGCGGGACCTCAAACTCTACTAGTTGCACGACCACTGAACCGTAGGTTAGGTAGTATTGTGTAGCCCCTGTGGGTGTTCGATAGGATATTCGGTATCCCCATAAGGCGAATGGTATTTTATTAGGCCAATCCCGGTAGTTGTTTATCATCTTCTTGAGGATGGTGACAATGGTTTAGTATGTTGCACTAGTAGAAAATTACCCTTTGGAACCGGTTGTAAACTACCCTTTGGAACCTTTTTTCAAAGGTTCTACTGCCACAGATTCCTTAGGTCCGGAGCTTTGGAACCGGTTGTAAGAAGGTTCCATAGATGCCCTTTGGAACCGGTTGTTGTTGGAACCGATTCCAAAGGGTATACCATTGGAACCTATTGTATTTACAGCCGGTTCCAAAGGGTGTACCATTGAAACCTGTTATTATTCACAACCGGTTCCAAAAGTATATCATTCGAACCTGTTGTAAATCACAACCGGTTCCAAAGGGTGTACCATTGGAACCTGTTATAATTCACAACCGGTTTCAAAGGGTGTTGCATTGGAACCTTTTGCTATTCACAACCGGTTCCAAAGGCTGTTTCATTGGAACCTGTTGGTATTCACAACCGGTTCCAAAGGTTTACCATTTGAACCTATTGTAATGCCAACAGATTCCAAAGGATACCTCATTGAAACCTATGATAATTTAGACACGGTTCCAAAGGCACGTCATTTTATCATTTATTTATATTTTGAAACCGGTGACAAATGTTACTGATTTTCATATCCCTGAGAATATTACAAAATTAAACCGGTGACAAATATTACAAAATTAAATTTTCATATCCCTGAGAATGGTATATAAAAAACAAATCAAAGCACGCCAATTATAATATTAATAATTTGTCGAAAATTGGGCAGCACCTCCCTACAATTTGATTAAACCAAAATCAAAATCAAAATCATATCACTGCAATGTTTAAATAGCACAACCAAATCCATAACCAATCCACACCTCCAACTACTTAAGTAACATCTCCAGTAGAATGCCCCACGTCTAGCAATCAACATGACTACAATATATATCTAACCACAAAAGTTAACAAAGTCACAAACGTACTACATCATCAACTCTATATATGCACTTCTGAGACCAATATTCACGAACTTGGTTCATATCTTCCGTCGTCATTCTTGATTTTGAAACACACTAACAAATAAAAAGAATAGTAACAATGGATTAGCGATTACACCCATAATTACTTTATAACAGAAAAACTAAGATTAAGTTAAAAAAACCTTAATTAAGCTTTCTTGACTCTTAGAGTAAAATACGGTGATGTCGTACATCCACTTCATGACATAGTATCCACATTCAAAGGCTCCAGATTGTTGAGGACACTGAAATTGTTTGAACAAAAAGGTGTTATAAATCATTATTCACCAAGATAGTTTAATTCATCAATTGCACTATAATCATTGCTTTAATTTAGTCATCTCCGACACAAAATTTTTACAGAAAACTAAAGACAACAATGAAATAGCTATAATGGAGTAAACATTTTTAAGAACTCAAAATCATTAACCAGATTTCATGAAGTATCTCAATCAACGCGTTAAGTTTAAATTAAATGGCAACTACTAACCCATGTAAAAAAAAAGAAATAATTAAACAAGTTAAAGCTTAATAATGTTGTTTACCTCAATCATGTTCACATTGAGACTATATTTTTTAACCGTATGACGTCTCCCGCCACTCACTGTATAGATTTTCCAAGCCCGTACATTATAAACATTAAAAATTATTAGACTATTATTTTTCTTGTAAAGGTTTAACTTAAGATAGTATTTTGATGACCAATTAATAAACATAACTTACAATTGCAAATGTAGTATTACGATGTCCAAGTCATGTTTATCTTTATTCGAGTCAAAGATATATGCTATGTTGTCCCAAGGGCAAATGACAAGCAACAACCAATAATTCTTACTGTATATAATACAACTTACGATTAGTAAGTATGAAATAATATAAAATAACTAAGTCATTAAGTCATTAATTTATCCAACAACACTAGTACACATTTTCATGGCTTATGAAGCTTCAACCATTTTACTAATACTACTAGAATAAGTTTAAAAGAAATCGTTAATAAAGAATCATTTAAGTATACTCAATGATCTCTTTGATGAAAGAGATCAATTATCGCAAATAAGTGATCTCTTATCTACTAACAAAGACATCATTTTAAAAAAAATGATTTGTAACCAAATTGAATCTACTACAAGGACATCATTTTTCAGAAAGATGATTTCTAACCAAATTCAATTTGATAAAACGACATCATTTTCATGAAAATGATGTCTAACTACATAAAATCCTATATACAGCCTCTAATATGACCTATTGGGCTTTTTTTCAACAGCAAGTCTCCCTTGTGACGGGTATATCCGTCACAAGCTTGCGACGCGTCGAATACTACTCACGTGGGTAGATAAGACAAAGCACATTGTCATTTCCAAGGCATTTTGCTTTTGTTTTGTTACCCCACATGGATACTACTTGACCCGTCGCAAGATTACGACGGATATGTCCGTCACAAGTGAGAATTTGTGTTTTTTCAATGACGAGAGATTCCACCGCTGCTAACAAGACTCGACATACAGAAGACGTATTGTGTGGACATGATTGCTCTTGAAGTAGCTTAGATCCTATAATAGGCATGCTACTCATATTAGTTGGATCTCAACCATCACATTAAAGTTAATCTAACATGATATCATAGCCAACGTGACGAATAAATTGAATGAACTAATCACATTCATAATTTGATCTACGTTGAGTTGTTTTCTCGAAACATTAAGTTTTTAATGTGTATTTAACCTAATTGGATTCAGAATTTGATTTATCTTGTCCAAACATTGGGGTTTCAGGTTTATTTTACCTAATTGGGTTAGTTAAGTTATCTTGTTGAAACATTGATTTTTAGCTAATTGGACTGATACTTTAATTTATCATGTTGATAGAGAAATTTTTGGTGTATTTTAGCTAATCGGATTCATAATTTGAGTTGTCATCCAAAAAAATTTGAATTTTTTTATGTGTATTTTTACTTAATTGGATCGATAATTTGATTTGTATTGAGTTATCTTGTTCAAAGATTGAGGTTTCAGGTTAATTTTTACCTGAAAATAAAATAGATTGACCGATTTTGACACGTCATAAAATACAATTTTATGGCTTTTAAATGCAAGCATTTAAGTCTAAATGATTTTCATATTACACCTCCTAGACCAATAAAGCTAGTAGAAAATTCTTAATTTGCTGCTACGAAAAACCCTTTATTTGAGGCGTTTTTGTTGTAACCAAATGATTCAAAGATAGGTGACAGTGAAGTAAAGGGACGGAGTATTAAAGTAAATGCAAACTGTCAGGCTAAACCATGTGATCGTTTTCACGGGCATGGTCTCGCAGCAAAGCATGCATTGTTTAACATGACATTGGCTCCGACTGCACATAGACATCTTCACACTCTGGTGCGTATCGTTTCACATGAAGTAAAGTAACCATGTTAATATGTCATTCTAATTTCCCTACTATCGTCTTCTCCATCTTTAGAATTTCTTCACTGTTGGATATCGAAACAGAAAAGCTATATTAATCTGAAAAAGCTGCACATACTTGCAGGAAATGACATAGAACCGATTCCCAAAAGCTGTAGAAATCGACCAACCAAGTTGATCGATTTATCATCAACTTCAGTCAGGCAATCAACCAGTATAATATCCCTCATCCTTTAATTAATCTCAGGTTGCAGAACCACATTATTAAAATTCAACATGTTTATCAGTTTGCGAGGCCATAACATGAAACGGTTTAGTAACAGCCTCTAATATGACCTATTGTAGATCTTTATGCCACTTTGAATGAACTTAACACCCCACCTCATATATATTGAAACAATAACACCTCTTTCACTATATATATACTCCAATAAAAAGAATAATTATACTAAATCAATCGATTTCAACAGTAAAAAAACGATCAATCGTAGAACAAAAAAACGCAAACAAGCAGAAAAACGAAAAATTAGGGTACCTCGTGTTTAGGGTCTTCTCCTGATTTGTGCGTCTGTCTTCGTCCCCTTTTGTCTTCTTCTTCTTCGCGTCTTCGTCTTCTTCTTCGTTTTCGTCTTCGTCGTTTTCGATTAGGGTCGTTTTCGATTAGGGTTCTTCGTCGCGTCTTCGTCTGGGTTCTGGGTTCTTCGTGTGTGTCGTCTTGGTTCTGGGTTCTTCGTCTGTATGTGTGTCTTCTGGGTTCTGGGTTCTTCATCTGTATGTGTCGTCTTCTGGGTTCTGGGTTCTGGGTTCTTCGTCTGTGTCTTCTTCAATTAGGGTTATTTGTGTGTCTTGGTTTTTTTTGTTTTCTGCGTGTCTTCTTCATTTTTTTTTGTATTCGTGTTTTCGTCTGTGGGTTTTTTTTGTTATCGGGGTTCTATCTTGTATTTTCAATTTTATGTTTTCAATTAGCTTCTTCAATTTTGTGGAGTAGTATATACTTAAATGCTAGCTATCTTTTTTGTGTTTTCAATTTTGTATTTTTGATTTTGTATTTTCAATTTTGTTCAATTTCTAAGAAGATAACTTAACATTTTGTGTTTTATTATTTGTAATTTAGGCCCTGTTCTCTAGGACTTAAATTGAATGAACTGAACTGAACTGAATGTGTCTGAACTGAACTGAACTGAACTGAACGTGTCTGAACTGAACTGAACTGAATGTGTCTGAACTGAACTGAACTGAACTGAAATGAAATGAAAAAAATATATAAAAAAATAATTAATAATAATAATTAATTTTAATAATAATAATAATGTTATTATTATTAGTATAATTAATATTAATATAATAGTAATAATAATAAAATTAATAATAATATTACTAATTTATTCAGTAAATGATAATACTTTATAAAGTCATATTACTTTAAAATATTAGTAATATTACTTTTACTTTAAGTAATAAATATTTATAACTTATAATAGTATACCATTAATACAATATGCAATTAGTCAGAGAAGAGCAGATACAAACATGAACGACGTCAAACAGAAGAAACTTATGAACAAAGTGCGAACGATTATAGCTAAAGACATATGGTTAGCTAATCGTGCCGATAGTGACATTGAAGAAGATTCAAATGAAGATTCCGATGGAGACGAAGAGGAAACGCGGCAAATTGATGTAGATGATTTACTTAATCATTTGATGTAATTTGTATTCATCAAAAGTATTGACGTAATGGATTTAGATTGTATTGACGAAAATATTTGTGGTCATTTATGTAAGTTTAACTTCAAAAATATCGTTCTTTTACCGTTATTATTTTCATCATCCACTGTAATAATAATAATAATAATAATTATAATTATAATAATAATAATAATAATAATAATAATAATAATAATAATAAGTCTGAACTGAACTGAACTGAACTAAACTGAACTGAATGTGTCTGAACTGAACTGAATGTGTCTGAACTGAACTGAACTGAAATTGTCTGAACTGAACTGAACTGAACTGAAACTGTCTGAATATAAGTCCAGGAGAACAGGGCCTTAGAAGTCTTTGGAACCATTTGTTAGGAAAATAGGTTCCATTAATGGAGAAGTTTTTAATAAGATCCAAAAATTTTAACATGTACCTTTGGCACCTCTTTTTAGTTAACAACCGGTTTCATTGGTAAGGTCTTTGGAACCGGTTGAACCTACAAAAGGTGCCAAAGTATTTTGATATGGTCTAAAAATTTTAGACACTACCTTTGGCACCTCTTTTAGTGAACAACCGGTTCCATTGATAAGGTCTTTGGAACCGGTTCAACTTACAATAGGTGTCAATCATTTTTTTGGTCATCTAAGGAACCTCTTGTTCTTACAACCGGTTCCTTTTGATAGGTTCCAATGGCATTAATTCTACTAGTGTTGCTTCTACGGCCCTGTTGGTATGAGGTCTGTAAGGCGACAACCTATGTCGTTTAATTTTGTATTTGTCTAGGATTATTTGGGTATCTACCCTGAAATGAGCCCCCTGATCCCTAACGATCTCGTATGGTAGCCTGTAGCGACAGATGATGTTGTTCTGTAGGAATTTTACCACTTATTTTGAGGTTAGTGTGGCGTAGGATGCCGCTTCGACCCACTTTGTAAAGCAGTCTACTAATACTAGTATGAAATAGTGTCCTCCTGTCCCGGTGGAGTGTACTTTTCCTATGATGTCGATTCCCCAGGTTGAGAAGGGCCATGGTGTCGATATAGTGTGTAACGGGTATGGCGGCGCATGCTGGATGTTGGAGAATATTTGACAATTGTGGCAGTGACGGACATGGTGTTTGCAGTCTGCTTCTAAGGTTATCCAGTAATATCCTAAACTCATTATCTTGCGGGCTAGCGTGTGGGCGCTCATGTGGGGTCTGCATTCCCCGTCGTGTACTTCTTCCATGACTTTCTTGGCTTCAGTTTTGTTGACGCATTTGAGCAGTACTCTTTGCGGGGTACATCTGTATAGAAGTCCTTGGGTTAATACGCAGTGAGCGGCACACTCTAAAAGAGCTTTTGTTGCTATCGGTTTCAATGTCATTGATGTAGGACGATTGTTCCCTTCTTTTTACACAGATTGGCATGGTTGAGAGGCTATCGGGCATGTTAATTAGTGAGGCTAGTTTGAATAGCGCGTCTACGAATTGGTTTTCTTCGCGCAGGATGTGCACGAAGTCAATTTCTTTGAAGTACTGGGATATCTCTTTGACTTTTGCTTGATATTGATCTAGGCTTTTACTTTAGACCTTCCAAATTCCCATGGCTTGGTTTACTACTTAGGATGTAACACCCTTGATTATATAAATTAAATTAAATTATTTTATGTTCGTATTTTTATTTTGTTACGGTTTAACTCGTAATTCTTAAATTATAAAACGAATTTATCGTTTAATCGTTCAAACTCCTAAAATTCTATTTGTCTCGAAAATTCTTCTTATATTTAAAACATATTTTTATTTTTGCTTCGATTTATTTTATACATTTAATTTAATTTTTATCGAAAGTCTATTTCGGCGATTTATATTCTAAATTCTTTTTATTTACTTATATTTAAGTTCCAATTTCTATTTTCAGCTCGAAGCTAATTTATTTTAAGTTTCGTCAAAACATCTATCATCTTTCCTCGAGAAATCAATTTAATTCCCTTTATCGAAGATTTATTATTTATCAGGAAATATTCTTTCATCGTCTAATTATTTATTTCTATAAACTTCATTTTCGTCTCGAATAGTTATTTACATCCCGAGAACTCTTTATTTTACTAATTTTATTAGTCGGCCCAATTATTTTTATTAATCCGTTTTGATTCGATTTCATGGGTCACTCAACTTATTGTCTCGGAACCCGTCTTGTCCTGACACCTATTCAGTTAGTACTACTTACCTCACTTTATTGTGAGTTGAATTCTATCCCACTATTACATCCATTCCCATTTTCCTTTTTTTGTTCCACTGCTCTCATTCACCCCCGGTCACCTCTTGGTCCCTCCACCTCTTCGTTCGTTCATCCTCAATTAGACGCTCATAATACACCTCTTCTTTCATTTTCTTTCTTCTTCACCATCATCAATCTGCTTCAATCCCGCTTCTCCTTCGTTCTTCCTCCTTCTCGTTCAGCCATCACCACCACCACCAATCAACCAGCCACGTCGCTCTCCCTCCTCTGTTCCTAACGATTCGTCTGGTGCTGTAAGGTCTGACTTTGTCGTTCTTTTCTCGTTACTCTCTTCTGCTTTCTGTGCTTGCGCTGCTGCTGCCATATGATTGTTACGCTGCTGTTCGTTGTACTTAATCAGTCTCTTCTTTTCTCTTTCTATTACTTCTTCTTCTTCTGCGTTAAATTTCATTCGTTCGCTGCTGCTTGATGCCCATAATGATGCTGTGTACGATTTGTTGTTGTTGTTGTTGCTGTCCTTGCGTGTCTGTCTCCATTTCGCCTTGTGCTGTTGCTATCCGTGTGTGTTTGTCACGTTTTTTCCGTTGCGTTACTGATTGATGTTGCTGTCGCTGTTGTTGTTTTATGCTGTTCAGTTGTTGATTTCCGTCTCTCTGTCTGTCTTCTTCTTCTTCTAACTGTTGTACTAATTCAGCGATACTACTATTTTTCTGGCTGAATCTGCCGTGCTATTGCTCTTGCTGCTGCTTCTCGGATCAATCTGTGTTCCATTGATTGTTCTTCTACTACTCGTTGCGAATGTCGCTGTTCTCGATACATTTGTGTCTTCTCCGTGTTGCTGTTCGTTACTAAGTGTTACCGTCTTCGCACTTGCTGCTACTTACGATTCCTTTTGATGCCCGTTTTTGTCCTACAAATGTCCTTTGTTTCCGTCTCCTTGATCGGTTCTTTTCAGTCTCTTATCTGGCCTTCTCTTGCAACCTCGTCTTCCTTCTGTTTGTACCCATGATCGTTGCGGTCAGGAGACGTTGCTGTTGTTTGATGGTACGATTGATGTTGTCGTTCGAAGTTTCCGAGCCTGTGTTCTTCGTCCCTCCAGTTTCAGGTTCCGTTGTCACATAATCCTCCATTCTAGTCCAATTTTCCAGGGTTTCGCGAGACCCCTGACGAGGACATGTACGAGATCGATTCGTATCGCCTAAAGGTAACTTTAGGACGTTACTCGGTGTTATGTCGTATGTTTGAGTAGTAGTATGTAGTAAATACTTTACCTTCGATTTTCTAAATCTTACCAATTTATTATTTGATAAAATTATTCTTTTAAATCGTGTGTTTTATAATATTTACAAAGTATTCGATATCGTTTTATAAATCTTTAGTAATTTAATTATTTATGATCTTTATAATATTTTGTTGGTTATCGTGACACTAGTAACTAAATAATATCAATATCATATTTTCGTAATATTTCGTTAATTTCTAATTTTTAACTTAAAATCGTATTTTAATACAATAATCTAGATTTGAGGACTTGTTAATTAAATTAATTTCGTCCTATGACTTATATTAATAAATGAGAAAATGGTCGTTTTGTTTAAAATAGATTTTTAGTCGAGATTATTTTCACTAATAATTTCTTTTTTGTTTCAGATTGACTATTTTTAGTAAAATTCGTATTATTTATTAATAAAAGCTATTTGTTCAAAATAATTTGAAACCTTTGTAAATCTTATTTCATTTATAAAACTCGTTGACTCAATTAATTTTGATATCGTTTTCTTAAAACATCTCTTTTCTAAAATTTCATGTTTCAACTCGATTCTTGTAATTATTTATAAAATACTATACTTTGACTTATAATATTTGATTTATATTTTAGTAGCAAATTTAGAATTATTTTAAAGTTACGATAACGATGATAATAATAAAATGTTAATTTCGTTAGAAATGCTATTTTTATACGTTACACTTATTTTATATAAGACTATTTCTATTTTAAGTAAGTTTCTAAAATTAGTAAGTTTCTATTTATAGAAAGTTTCCCTTTTATATAAAATGTTTATTTTTTTATTTTAATATTATTTACGATTATTATTTATTTTTGAATATCGATAATGGCTGTTTTGGAGTTATGGAATAAGGACAAGTGTGGGGTTAGAGTAATATAGTCTAGGATGTATTGTTTCGCCATCAACTATAAGGCTGGTGCATCCATTTGGGATGCATTGGTTGTTGAACTGGAAACATTTGGTATCCAGGAGTATATGTGTATTGTGCCCTTAAGCTAGATATCACATCGTGTTAGTCGTCGTCAGTTGAACTGGATACATTTGGTGTCTACGAGGGGTTTATATCACTTAAGCTAGGACCTCGCATTGATAGGTCGTCGTCCTATTATTGTTAAGTTTCCTAGATTAGAGACTGAAGTCCGAAATGTATTAAGATTGAAGTTCTCTAAGCTATTTTTAGTATATCCGTAGTGAAAGTCTAGCCTTGTGCACAGTGATCGAATATCCATAACGCCATTTTTTAATAATATTATTATTATCGATTGATTTTTGACTTACAGGTTGATAACTGTTTTAAGTTTCTCGGAAAACTTATTTTTATTATATCGTTTTAATGTTTTTCCATTTTAAATATTTTGATATAATAATACTATTATTTTCCATATGATTTAATATGGCTGGGAGAACGTCCGAGTTACTCCCCACTGACGTGGCTGTTATGTTTATAACATGACAGGTATTTGCTGCTGAGTTTTGGGTGTGAGCTAGCGAGTAGCGTGGATCCTACTCTTTCTTCATTCACAATTTACGGATTTGTATAAACCTGTTTGGAGAATTTTCTTTTTAGCCTTTTGTAAAAAGAGGCCTTTGTATTGACTTACCATTTCTTTGAATAAGATATAGTTTGTCAGTGTGTTTTAATCCCAACTCTATAGTGTTTCCGACACTGTATTGTGTTAGAATTTCTAGGGGATTACAAGATGAGTCTCTGTGGACCTTATCGCTTTTGACTCCTAATATAACTGCGGCTAGCAACCCTATTAGACATGCTTCGTATTCGGTTGCATTGTTGGTTCCCGTGAAGTCTAGTTTTACGGATATGGGTGTATGGTTCTCTTGTGGGGAAATTAGGAGGATTCCTACACCATAACCTATCATGTTTGAGGCGCCATCGAAGTATAGGTATCATGATTCGTCATCTTCGAATAGCATGTTTTCATTGGGGAATGACCTTGTATCGGCCAATTGTGTTTCCTCTATGGAGTTTTCTGCTAAGAAGTCGGCCACGATCTTCCCTTTGATGACCTTGAGGGGTACATAGGCCAGGTCAAATTCTGTGAGCATTAAGGCCCACCTTGACAGTCGCCCTTTGAGAACAGGTTTCTCGAAGATATACTTGATAGTGTCTATTTTGGAGCGTACGTGTACAGTATGGCCAAGCATGTAGTATCGTAGCTTCATTGTGGACCATACTAAAGCGAGACACGTTTTATCTAGGGGTGTGTACAATGTTTCGTATTCGTGGAACTTTTTAATAATGTAGGAATTCGCTCTTTCTTTTTGGTCGATGGTTTGTACCAGCATGGCTCCCATTGCGGTTTCCGTTACGATGAGGTAGAGAGACAGAGGTATCTCTTTCTTAGGAGGCATCAGTACTGGTGGTTTGGCTAGCATATCCTTTACCTTGTCGAAGGCTTTTTGGCATTTATTGTCCTAGGTTGCTGGTTCGGTAAGTTTGAGCTTCTTGAAAATGGGTTCACAGATCATGGTTAGCTTGACGATGAATCGATTGATGTATTGTATTTTGCCTAGGAACCCTCGAATTTCCTTTTCACTTTTGGGTGTGGGCATGTTGAGTACGACCTTGATTTTTGATGGGTCAATTTAAATTCCTCTTTGGCTCACGACATGGCCTAGGGGCTTTCCCGATGTGACTCCGAAGGTGCATTTTTGAGGATTTAGTCTCATGTTGTATTGGTGTAAGCGTTTGAAGAATTTTTCGAGAGGGTTAATTTGTCCCTCTCGGCTTAGTGATTTAACTATCATACTGTCTACATAGACTTTGACTTCTTTGTGCATCATGTCGTATAGGAGTGTGGTTGCGGTTCGTTGCTAGGTTGTCCTGGCATTTTAAAGTCCAAAGGACATGACAGAATAGCCATATGTTTCTCATGGTGTTATGAAAGCTGTTTTGGTCATGTCTTCTTCGACCGTTTTTATCTGGTTGTATCCGGCGTACCCGTCCATAGAGGAGAGTAGCGTGTGGTCTGCGGTGTTGTCTGTTAGGATGTCAATATGCGGTAAAGGAAAGCCGTCTTTGGACTTGCCTTGTTGAGGTCTCGGAAGTCAACACAAAACCGGATTCTCCCATCCTTTTTGGAAACGGGGACTATGTTAGCCACTTAGTCAGAGTACTCAGAAACTTGAATGAACCCGACTTTGAATTATTTGTCTACCTCTTCCTTGACTTTGAGGGCCCACTCAGGTGGCATACAATGTCGTTTTTGTTTTACTGGTTTAAATCTTGGTTTAATCTGGATTCGGTATTCAGCTATATCTCGGTCTATGGCTGGCGACATGTCTTTGTAGGACCATGAAAATATGTCCTTGTTTTGCGTAAGGAGGTCGATGAATTTTTTTCTCTCAATAGGATCTAAGGTGGTCCCTATTATGAGCTTCTGGATCTCTGTAGAGGTTCATACGTTTATGGATTCGGTGTCCTAGATTAGCGGTGCCCCTAGCTCTTGTTTTTCTAGCTCTCTTGAGGTTTCTGGAGAGAGGGAAGTGTTATCCTGAATGTTTCATCGACCTCCTTACGCAAAACAAGGACATATTTTCATGGTCCTACAAAGACATGTCGCCAGCCATAGACCGAGATATAGCTGAATACCGAATCCAGATTAAACCAAGATTTAAACCAGTAAAACAAAAACGACATTGTATGCCACCTGAGTGGGCCCTCAAAGTCAAGGAAGAGGTAGACAAATAATTCAAAGTCGGGTTCATTCAAGTTTCTGAGTACTCTGACTAAGTGGCTAACATAGTCCCCGTTTCCAAAAAGGATGGGAGAATCCGGTTTTGTGTTGACTTCCGAGACCTCAACAAGGCAAGTCCAAAGACGGCTTTCCTTTACCGCATATTGACATCCTAACAGACAACACCGCAGACCACACGCTACTCTCCTCTATGGACGGGTACGCCGGATACAACCAGATAAAAACGGTCGAAGAAGACATGACCAAAACAGCTTTCATAACACCATGAGAAACATATGGCTATTCTGTCATGTCCTTTGGACTTTAAAATGCCAGGACAACCTAGCAACGAACCGCAACCACACTCCTATACGACATGATGCACAAAGAAGTCAAAGTCTATGTAGACAGTATGATAGTTAAATCACTAAGCCGAGAGGGACAAATTAACCCTCTCGAAAAATTCTTCAAACGCTTACACCAATACAACATGAGACTAAATCCTCAAAAATGCACCTTCGGAGTCACATCGGGAAAGCCCCTAGGCCATGTCGTGAGCCAAAGAGGAATTTAAATTGACCCATCAAAAATCAAGGTCGTACTCAACATGCCCACACCCAAAAGTGAAAAGGAAATTCGAGGGTTCCTAGGCAAAATACAATACATCAATCGATTCATCGTCAAGCTAACCATGATCTGTGAACCCATTTTCAAGAAGCTCAAACTTACCGAACCAGCAACCTAGGACAATAAATGCCAAAAAGCCTTCGACAAGGTAAAGGATATGCTAGCCAAACCACCAGTACTGATGCCTCCTAAGAAAGAGATACCTCTGTCTCTCTACCTCATCGTAACGGAAACCGCAATGGGAGCCATGCTGGTACAAACCATCGACCAAAAAGAAAGAGCGAATTCCTACATTATTAAAAAGTTCCACGAATACGAAACATTGTACACACCCCTAGATAAAACGTGTCTCGCTTTAGTATGGTCCACAATGAAGCTACGATACTACATGCTTGGCCATACTGTACACGTACGCTCCAAAATAGACACTATCAAGTATATCTTCGAGAAACCTGTTCTCAAAGGGCGACTGTCAAGGTGGGCCTTAATGCTCACAGAATTTGACCTGGCCTATGTACCCCTCAAGGTCATCAAAGGGAAGATCGTGGCCGACTTCTTAGCAGAAAACTCCATAGAGGAAACACAATTGGCCGATACAAGGTCATTCCCCAATGAAAACATGCTATTCGAAGATGACGAATCATGATACCTATACTTCGATGGCGCCTCAAACATGATAGGTTATGGTGTAGGAATCCTCCTAATTTCCCCACAAGAGAACCATACACCCATATCCGTAAAACTAGACTTCACGGGAACCAACAATGCAACCGAATACGAAGCATGTCTAATAGGGTTGCTAGCCGCAGTTATATTAGGAGTCAAAAGCGATAAGGTCCACAGAGACTCATCTTGTAATCCCCTAGAAATTCTAACACAATACAGTGTCGGAAACACTATAGAGTTGGGATTAAAACACACTGACAAACTATATCTTATTCAAAGAAATGGTAAGTCAATACAAAGGCCTCTTTTTACAAAAGGCTAAAAAGAAAATTCTCCAAACAGGTTTATACAAATCCGTAAATTGTGAATGAAGAAAGAGTAGGATCCACGCTACTCGCTAGCTCACACCCAAAACTCAGCAGCAAATACCTGTCATGTTATAAACATAACAGCCACGTCAGTGGGGAGTAACTCGGACGTTCTCCCAGCCATATTAAATCATATGGAAAATAATAGTATTATTATATCAAAATATTTAAAATGGAAAAACATTAAAACGATATAATAAAAATAAGTTTTCCGAGAAACTTAAAACAGTTATCAACCTGTAAGTCAAAAATCAATCGATAATAATAATATTATTAAAAAATGGCGTTATGGATATTCGATCACTGTGCACAAGGCTAGACTTTCACTACGGATATACTAAAAATAGCTTAGAGAACTTCAATCTTAATACATTTCGGACTTCAGTCTCTAATCTAGGAAACTTAACAATAATAGGACGACGACCTATCAATGCGAGGTCCTAGCTTAAGTGATATAAACCCCTCGTAGACACCAAATGTATCCAGTTCAACTGACGACGACTAACACGATGTGATATCTAGCTTAAGGGCACAATACACATATACTCCTGGATACCAAATGTTTCCAGTTCAACAACCAATGCATCCCAAATGGATGCACCAGCCTTATAGTTGATGGCGAAACAATACATCCTAGACTATATTACTCTAACCCCACACTTGTCCTTATTCCATAACTCCAAAACAGCCATTATCGATATTCAAAAATAAATAATAATCGTAAATAATATTAAAATAAAAAAATAAACATTTTATATAAAAGGGAAACTTTCTATAAATAGAAACTTACTAATTTTAGAAACTTACTTAAAATAGAAATAGTCTTATATAAAATAAGTGTAACGTATAAAAATAGCATTTCTAACGAAATTAACATTTTATTATTATCATCGTTATCGTAACTTTAAAATAATTCTAAATTTGCTACTAAAATATAAATCAAATATTATAAGTCAAAGTATAGTATTTTATAAATAATTACAAGAATCGAGTTGAAACATGAAATTTTAGAAAAGAGATGTTTTAAGAAAACGATATCAAAATTAATTGAGTCAACGAGTTTTATAAATGAAATAAGATTTACAAAGGTTTCAAATTATTTTGAACAAATAGCTTTTATTAATAAATAATACGAATTTTACTAAAAATAGTCAATCTGAAACAAAAAAGAAATTATTAGTGAAAATAATCTCGACTAAAAATCTATTTTAAACAAAACGACCATTTTCTCATTTATTAATATAAGTCATAGGACGAAATTAATTTAATTAACAAGTCCTCAAATCTAGATTATTGTATTAAAATACGATTTTAAGTTAAAAATTAGAAATTAACGAAATATTACGAAAATATGATATTGATATTATTTAGTTACTAGTGTCACGATAACCAACAAAATATTATAAAGATCATAAATAATTAAATTACTAAAGATTTATAAAACGATATCGAATACTTTGTAAATATTATAAAACACACGATTTAAAAGAATAATTTTATCAAATAATAAATTGGTAAGATTTAGAAAATCGAAGGTAAAGTATTTACTACATACTACTACTCAAACATACGACATAACACCGAGTAACGTCCTAAAGTTACCTTTAGGCGATACGAATCGATCTCGTACATGTCCTCGTCAGGGGTCTCGCGAAACCCTGGAAAATTGGACTAGAATGGAGGATTATGTGACAACGGAACCTGAAACTGGAGGGACGAAGAACACAGGCTCGGAAACTTCGAACGACAACATCAATCGTACCATCAAACAACAGCAACGTCTCCTGACCGCAACGATCATGGGTACAAACAGAAGGAAGACGAGGTTGCAAGAGAAGGCCAGATAAGAGACTGAAAAGAACCGATCAAGGAGACGGAAACAAAGGACATTTGTAGGACAAAAACGGGCATCAAAAGGAATCGTAAGTAGCAGCAAGTGCGAAGACGGTAACACTTAGTAACGAACAGCAACACGGAGAAGACACAAATGTATCGAGAACAGCGACATTCGCAACGAGTAGTAGAAGAACAATCAATGGAACACAGATTGATCCGAGAAGCAGCAGCAAGAGCAATAGCACGGCAGATTCAGCCAGAAAAATAGTAGTATCGCTGAATTAGTACAACAGTTAGAAGAAGAAGAAGACAGACAGAGAGACGGAAATCAACAACTGAACAGCATAAAACAACAACAGCGACAGCAACATCAATCAGTAACGCAACGGAAAAAACGTGACAAACACACACGGATAGCAACAGCACAAGGCGAAATGGAGACAGACACGCAAGGACAGCAACAACAACAACAACAAATCGTACACAGCATCATTATGGGCATCAAGCAGCAGCGAACGAATGAAATTTAACGCAGAAGAAGAAGAAGTAATAGAAAGAGAAAAGAAGAGACTGATTAAGTACAACGAACAGCAGCGTAACAATCATATGGCAGCAGCAGCGCAAGCACAGAAAGCAGAAGAGAGTAACGAGAAAAGAACGACAAAGTCAGACCTTACAGCACCAGACGAATCGTTAGGAACAGAGGAGGGAGAGCGACGTGGCTGGTTGATTGGTGGTGGTGGTGATGGCTGAACGAGAAGGAGGAAGAACGAAGGAGAAGCGGGATTGAAGCAGATTGATGATGGTGAAGAAGAAAGAAAATGAAAGAAGAGGTGTATTATGAGCGTCTAATTGAGGATGAACGAACGAAGAGGTGGAGGGACCAAGAGGTGACCGGGGGTGAATGAGAGCAGTGGAACAAAAAAAGGAAAATGGGAATGGATGTAATAGTGGGATAGAATTCAACTCACAATAAAGTGAGGTAAGTAGTACTAACTGAATAGGTGTCAGGACAAGACGGGTTCCGAGACAATAAGTTGAGTGACCCATGAAATCGAATCAAAACGGATTAATAAAAATAATTGGGCCGACTAATAAAATTAGTAAAATAAAGAGTTCTCGGGATGTAAATAACTATTCGAGACGAAAATGAAGTTTATAGAAATAAATAATTAGACGATGAAAGAATATTTCCTGATAAATAATAAATCTTCGATAAAGGGAATTAAATTGATTTCTCGAGGAAAGATGATAGATGTTTTGACGAAACTTAAAATAAATTAGCTTCGAGCTGAAAATAGAAATTGGAACTTAAATATAAGTAAATAAAAAGAATTTAGAATATAAATCGCCGAAATAGACTTTCGATAAAAATTAAATTAAATGTATAAAATAAATCGAAGCAAAAATAAAAATATGTTTTAAATATAAGAAGAATTTTCGAGACAAATAGAATTTTAGGAGTTTGAACGATTAAACGATAAATTCGTTTTATAATTTAAGAATTACGAGTTAAACCGTAACAAAATAAAAATACGAACATAAAATAATTTAATTTAATTTATATAATCAAGGGTGTTACATCCTAAGTAGTAAACCAAGCCATGGGAATTTGGAAGGTCTAAAGTAAAAGCCTAGATCAATATCAAGCAAAAGTCAAAGAGATATCCCAGTACTTCAAAGAAATTGACTTCGTGCACATCCTGCGCGAAGAAAACCAATTCGTAGACGCGCTATTCAAACTAGCCTCACTAATTAACATGCCCGATAGCCTCTCAACCATGCCAATCTGTGTAAAAAGAAGGGAACAATCGTCCTACATCAATGACATTGAAACCGATAGCAACAAAAGCTCTTTTAGAGTGTGCCGCTCACTGCGTATTAACCCAAGGACTTCTATACAGATGTACCCCGCAAAGAGTACTGCTCAAATGCGTCAACAAAACTGAAGCCAAGAAAGTCATGGAAGAAGTACACGACGGGGAATGCAGACCCCACATGAGCGCCCACACGCTAGCCCGCAAGATAATGAGTTTAGGATATTACTGGATAACCTTAGAAGCAGACTGCAAACACCATGTCCGTCACTGCCACAATTGTCATCAATATCTTCTCGAAAATCAATACCGCCCTAGATAACCTAAGTGCCAGGGTAGCCATCATCGAAGAAGATCTTGTAAGAACCCGATCCCTCCTAACACAACTAGAGCGGGTAAGGCAGCCAATCACACAGCCAAGCCATTTAAAGGGTGACGACTCTTACGAAACTGTCCGATACCTCCAAGATGGCAAGACCGATAAAGGTAGCCTGTAGACACCCAGATTTGGACCTGGTGGCTGCATGAGTGCCCGACAAACACCCGATGACGATCGGACTGCAACGCGACGCGAGTTCGTGTTGTTTTAGATATTTTTTCTATAGAACGGATCAAAAAATTACTCGGAAAGATTAAATTAACATCAAGGCAGGCTTAGTCGTGTCATTACGGTCGCGTCGACACTAATTAGAGTCAATTTCGACACCGGGGCCCCGAATCGGTCCCGAAATATGCAAAGTCAAACCCGAGTCAATGCGTCGGGCCGAGTGAACCTCGGGACGCGCACCCGAAGCCCACCCGGCGCTTGACACACTAGGGTTAAAGGGAAGCCTTAACCTCCAAGATTACCTAAGATATGCATCTTCTCCGTTTTGGAACGTTTTGATATCGGATCTTCAAAACTTCGACAGCCTCAGCTCAGGCGCCTGAAGACTGAACTGCCTCACACCAGGCGCCTGAAGACCGGGGCGCTTGACCCCGGGCGTCCATATGGGTGACGAGGACCGAAAACACCTATAAATATCCCCCTCACCTCATTCATTCGACACACAATCACGAGTTCGTGCCTACTTCTACACAACTCGTTCTTCCCTCTCTTTTCTCTCGCTAAGGGCTCGCACTCCGACACCCGAGGCAAACGATCCACTCGATCGTAGTTCCTATAAAGCGACATCTACGCTACTCCTCACCTTCGAGCACCCCACTCGATACCGAGGTGGCTGTGTTCGAGTAGCTCAAGTCTACTAACGAAGTTCTGCCGGATTAGCCGCAGAAACGGTCCATAGTAACGAATCTCTGCCGGAGTAGCCGCAGGAGGAGTGTACGGTAACGGAGCTCTGCCGAAATCACTGGTCAAGCTAGGAGGATCTGCCTGTTGAAACCGAATCGTCACTAGGTTGTCATCTAAACAAAACTTTCCATATTCGCACTTTCTTTTATTATACACTACGATAACACTAAATGTGGACACTAGGTTCACGAGAATCTACTAAAACACGTAAACGTCCCAACTTCAATCACAAGTACTAAAACACACTAAAAAGACCCGATTAATTCCGAGATCCGCTCTCAAACTATCTATGCATCGAGTCCTGTTTAGTGTATACTCCGGGGGTGCAACTCCTCACAATGTGATTTACTTACATTCGCATTTACAGTTTTTCGTATGATTTATTGGTTTTATGACCTTATAATCGCATGGTAAATCACCTAACACGGAATTCAAAACATAAAACAACTAAAACAGAACAAAGTGATGGTCGGGTTCCGTATTAGTCCAAGTGCTCGCCTTACTAGGTTCAACGCATCTCTATTAATACCGAACCGACGCATCTTAAGCAGAATACCAGGTAAGGTATACCACGAGAATAGCTAATATTCGTATTATCACGTTAAAACTGATTTGCTAATACGTATAATACTAGTACTCTCTACTCTCCTACGCGCATCTTTTCATGGCCTGCTTGTCACGTGAAATTGCATGCAAAGAATGTAAGTACAACTACTACGACAACAACACTTACTTGTCCTTAAACAACCGACGAAGTAAAAGGCATATGGTTAAAACAAAGGATGTTACAGCATTTCCGCCACAACAAAAGAACTAGGTTATCAGCCCACCGATTGATTAGTAGAGGCCGCTATAGTGCGGGCGGGATTGGGTGTTGACATCTATCGGATGTTGGCTTCTCAATACGTACCCTCACCCCTTACTCAGAGTCGACGGTTTTCGGATGTCAGAAACCATTGGCAATGAGAGTCAATCCATGTATGGAGTGCTTAAGGGTACAAGTCTTTATCTTTAGGTCTCGTGCCACTCAACTTTGAGCCGGCAAGGGATCAAAGATGACTTGAACGGTTTCCGAGTCCCCATAATTGACTCGGTGGCGACTCCACAAATCGGCAGCGAATTCAGTTCACTAAAAATGTCGCCTTACCAAATGATTCGGCCTTTAAAAATTTACAACCACGACCCGATTGATTCCCAATGGAAACACAGGTACCAGCACCCATCTAGTACAAGTCCGGATCGTCATTCGAATCGAGGTCCGACACTTCGCCCCGTATGCGAGTTTGGACCGGCCCCCGACAGGGAGGGGGACGCGTGGGTGGCCGCCGCCACACGTTGAAAACCGGGTCGGTCCCGCGCAGGCGCGCGCGGGGCGCCGGACGGTGCGGACGGACGTCCACAGTTTGGCCACTCCGCTGGGGATTTGGAAACAAGTTTCCAGCGGTGGTGTAACTTGAACGAGGTCGGTGAAGCTCATTTCTTAGTTCCTAGTTGTGGTCACTACAGGTTTTGGCCCTAAAAAGCCCGGCCTAACCGATATCAGGACCAATTTGACCTCTTCGAGGTAAGATCTCTAGGGACACGCGGAGAGACTCTCGGTTGACGCTCCGGCCGCCTAACGTGTAACCCGCGGGATTAATAAGCGGATAGTCCAAACGGACGGTATGACACATATATCCCCAGATCATAGTCAATACCTAAGTAAAGACTATTCGTGGTCGGTAGCCTACCCTAACCTACCCGAGTCTGCATCCTGCATGAGTGTATGCATTCCTAGTTATGTGTACCGTGTTTGAATAATCTAACCCAAATAAAACACTAAAAATCTGGATTCAACCGCACCCAATTCTTTTTTTGAAAATACCTCATCTTTTCAAAAGAACCATTTAAACATCAATACTCCCACCAAATCGTGGTTTCTAAAAAAGGAAAACGTTCTTTTAAAAAAAATATATATTACCGTTACCATGGCAAAATTAACACTCACTAATTTCAAAAAAAAAGTGTTTAAGTGCCATCACCTTGGCCAGACTAAAACCTATTAACAACAATGATCACCATTAATGCAACCGAAACTCCCAATTAATGGGGTTAAGGCTACCACGCGGTAACATTTTATTTCAAAAGAAAACTTTTGCGCACATACCCTGATCACAACAGAAGCTTCAACTAATGAAGTCAAGAAACTCCGAAAAGCAGTTACACCTCCAAAACACTTTTTTCTTTTACAATGCACACCCCCACCGTCTAATGCTAGCTAGTACAACCAACGAACGTGGGTCACTAATTTTATTTTATTTTTTTTTAAAAAAGTTCTTTTTCGAAAAGCGAGAAGCTTATAAGAAGCACTATTCACCACCTAAATCCCTCACTAAGGATTTAGTCACACCTTCAAAGAGACTGTCATCATACTCTGTCATGAACATCACACACCCCGCGAGTATCGAACTAACTAATTAATAGTAGTTTCGATAGAAGCATCGCGTAATTATTTTCAAAAAAACCGGTTCCCGTAAAAGAAATGCACTCCTTTAAAAACAACAACAATTTACATTTCGTCATTATTTCCGATGCACACACATAGCAACGCACTTACACTCCACTAACGATGTCGTCGCACCATTGTTACACTATTTCCAGAAACCATCCTTTTCAAAATTTTGCAAAACTGATCGTTTTCGAAGGAAACATACATCCAAATTTTTTTTTGATCCTGAGCCGGGATCGTGATTAACCTCTTACGTCGTACAACCGTGTGTTTAACTGTCTATGCTAGCTATTAGGATCACTTCTAATCGAGATTTTGCGTTTTGGGTCGTCTCATCTCGAGAAGTCCTCTTTAAACCCCACCACCGAGGTTTATGTCAGATCGTTTCACTACAGAGACAGAAAAATCCGTAGGTATTTCGCCAGATACACCAAGAGTCTAAAGCACCTGAATCCCTGAGCTAATGACCACACACACACGGGTCAAGGGTCTCAGTTCCGCGTCGCTCAGCTACGAGCATTTCTTGAGTCATTAAGACATCCGGTCGACTCGGTCTAACCTTTGGCCCTGATTTGCAGATTTAGAAATGTCTTCCTACGACAATACCGAACCACTCAACGCAATGCTAGGACTCGTTAAGGAACTTCAAAATAACCTAGCCCAAATAAACGACGCCCATAATAGCATCCTACTCCAGCTCGGCAGGCTGGAGGACACGGTCAACGGGACGCGAGATGGTCCCCGGGAGGTAATGGAAGAGATGCCTTTCATCCCTAAAGAAAAGATGAGGCTAGGGCCGACTAGGTTCGTCCCAGCCCTCGGAGGGCGTCCCTTTAGAAGCCTTACCGACCTAGGCATGACCTATGTTGAGGCCCGAGGGGCGGATTGGGATCCTAGCGCCTATTGCCTCTATCATCAGGGTAGAGGACACGATACTGAGGACTGTGACCGCCTCAAACACGACATCCAGGACCTGGTGGATGCCAGAACCTTCCCTCTAGCAAGGAAGCAGACACCGCGGCCTGTGGCGATAGGGTCGATGGCGAAACAACCGCGTCAGTAACAGTAAAGACCAACGGCACCATCAAAGTGTTATTCCCTGGGGGGAGCATTGATGCTTAGAGACACGACCGGTCCGAATCAGAGTCTAGTTCATCTTAGTGCCTAGACTAAACTAATAAAAATAAATGTCTATTTCTTTATCGAGTCTAGGGAAGTGTGAGGGACATGTCCTCCACCCCCCCCCCAAACTAAATCACGGGCGCCTAGCCCATCTACTATATTATCAATAAAACAGCTTCTCTTTTTTTAAACGTGCCTCGACAATCGCCTAACTTTCGTTCAACAATTTACTTTAAACGCTTAAAAACTCAACTTTATGCTAGTTATCGATAACAATTGACTAAAATGCAAGGGCTACCACGAACAGCCCACTCAACTTCACCCTAAGAAAGAAATCGGGAATAATGACCTTAGGCCCAAACAGCCACTGACCCAAACGACAATAAACTCGGAAGCAAACAAACCGCCACCCAACTAAACTTCCCCAACGCGACCCTATACGAGACCTGCCTAACAGGTCTAAGAACAGCCGTATCTCTAGGAATAAAAAATCTTAAGGTACATGGAGATTCATCCCTAGTAGTCAACCAAGCCGCAGGAACCTGGAAAGCCTACAGTAAAAAGTTAACCCCATACCAAACCAAAATAGAAACAGTGTCTCGGGAATTCACCGAAATTGACTTCATACGCATACCCCGCGAAGAGAGCCAATTCGCTAATGCATGATTCAAACTAGCCTCACTAATAAACATGTCTGATCGCCTCTTTTCCATGCCTATCTGCATAGAGTGAAGCGAACAACCAGCCTACATCCATAACCTCAAAACCGACAAGGTCACCGAAGAACCTTGTTACAAAGCCATCCTAGACTTTAAAACCCACGGGTCTTATCCACCTGACACTAATGCCAAAAACAAAAGAGCCCTAAGAATGCAAGCCACATACTACGTCCACACAAGGAGTCCGCCTTAGACGCATAAACAAAGACCAATCAGAGAGAGTCATGGAAGAGGTGCACGATGGAGAGTGCGGACCCCACATGAGTACACACCTACTAGCCCAAAAAATAATGAGACTCGGTTATTACCGGATCACCTTAGAGGCAGACTGTCGACGTCACGTTCGGCACTGCCATAATTGCCAAATATTCGCCAACATCCAACACCTACCTCCTTATTCTCTACACATTATAGCCACACCCTGGCCCTTCTCTACTTGGGGAATAGACATCATAGGGAAAGTACATCCATCCGTGACCGGCGGACATTGCTTTATTTTAGTAGCTGTAGATTACTTCACCAAATGGGTAGAAGTCGCCTCTTACACCGTACTAGCCTCAAAACAAGTAGTCAAATTCTTGCAAAACAACATCATCTGCCGTTACGGTATACCTCATGAAATCATTAGCGACCAGGGGGCTCACTTCAGGGCCGACACCCAAAAACTCCTAGACAAATACAAAATCCAAAGACACAAATCCTCACCTTATAGACCACAAACCAACGGGGCCGTAGAAGCATCCAACAAAACCATCTCCACAATCCTTATGAAAATGATAGACAACTACAGAGATTAGCCAAACAAAATCCCTTTCGCCTTATGAGGATACCGAGCATCCTATAGAACACCCACCAAAACCACACCATATTACCCAACCTACGGCTGCGAAGAAATAGAGCTAGAAATACCATCACTAAGAATATTAGCCGAAAGTGGCATCCCTGAAGAAGAATGGAACCGAAAACAGTACGACGAGCTAGTACTCCTAGATGAACGTAGGATACATGCCCTATCCAACGTACAAGCCTACCAACAACGAATCCAACGAGCCTTTAACAAACGAGTGAAATCCTGAAACATACACGAGGGAAATTTAGTGATCAAATCCATTAGAGCTCCCCTTCCCTTCGACCCTAGAGGAAAATTCAAACCAAACTGGGCGGGTCCTTATCTCGTTAAGAAAATACTCTCGGGGGGCACCGTGATCCTTACCGACCTAGATGGTCAAGAGTTCTCAACCCCGACCAATATGGATCAACTCAAACGATACTACCCATACATACCCTGGAGACCACGTCCCAACCTCCGACTTAGGGGGAAACAAAAAAAGAACGACAAAAAAAATTCAGTTCGCATCGATAACTGGCATAAACGAGTCTAAAGCAAAATCACTCACACTTTTCTAAAGAACTACGAACATGGTTTGAATCCGCCCGAAAGCGGATACGTAGGCAACCCTTTCTTGGGTACAACCAAACAACTAAACAAAACAGTCGATTAATCGATTCGTTAGCAAACCGGGATTCTTCCCACGACCCGGTCAATGAGTAAGTTAAATGACGAAGCACAAAAGATGAGCCGAGGACGGGGTGAAAACCCGAAAGGGCGCCTCGGGAAAAATGAAGAAACGAGTTGCGAGCCGTCGTTAAAAAAAATGACGAGCCGAGGACGGGGTGAAAACCCGAAAGGGCGCCTCGGGCAAAATGAAGAAACGAGTTGCGAGCCGTCAAAAAAAACAAAGGAAAGCAAAAAAAAACAAAGGAAAGCAAAAAAGGGTGAGCCGAGGACGGAGTGAAAACCCGAAAGGGCGCTTCGGGCAAAATGAAGAATCGAGTTGCGGGCCACCACAAAAAAAAAGAGAAAAAAATAAATGTGCTTCTCATTAAAAAAACACAAAATTCGGTTAAATCAAGCCTTTGTCGAGGCATCAACATCAAGCATCCAAAATTCGGACGTCCCCGAAAATCAACAACGTGTCTAAACTCCACAAAAACTAGTACTACTAAGTCACTTATTATCAACTAGTAATACATAATATAAATGGCTGGGCTCTACCGGTCCAACTCTTCTTCACCCTTATCGCCCGGGTACAACTGCTTGCGTTCTTCTTCCGCGATTTTCCGAAAGCAAGCCTCTAACACCCTGTCCAAACGTGAGTCCAGCAAATCCCACTTTCTTTGCTCTTTCGTAGCTTTAATATGGGTCTCGTCAGTCTTGGCCCGTTCGAATGAACTGACTAGGCTACGATTGGTTCCACTGTCTTTGGTTAGGCACTTAGTCTCTCGACTCTCCTCTTCGCCTCTCAGCGGCGCTGTCTTCCTAACTTTTGGGTCGGTCTGTCCTGACGGGTATCCACAAATTCTTTTCCTGACGGAAGTATTGACAGTCGGTCAAGCAACAGGGTGCAAAAACTTCCGCTCCCAAGACACCCTGAACCCCCTAAGCAAGTCCTCGGTCCATGGATCAAAACTAGAGATGACCTTAGCATCATCTGGAATAGGAGGTCGGACACCCATCTGATTTGACAACATGCCTGGGTAAATATAAACTTGATCCCTCGTGGATAGTAATAACAAAGCCCAGGTCGAAACATCTCCCCTAACCAAATAGGAAAGCCAATCCTTCTCTTCGGAACTTTTGCTCCACATCCAACACTCGAGGATTACCCCAACCATCACGTTACCGCGCATCCTCAAAAAGATAGTAACAAGCAATAGCAAGGTTAAAAGTGTGCCTACATGCCAAGGTCAAAACTTGACGAGAGCCAACTTGTGAGAATGTCCTAGAAAGCAACTGTAGGTTAAGACCGTCCACACCAAAATAGCCTTTAGCCTCCTCTAATGAAGAAAGGTCCAAAAAGTGGTAATGTAGTTCCACGTAAGCACCATCCCCACAAGGTCGAATCGAACTCCATCCGCCTATAGCATCTATCTCTTCGGGCAAAGGGCAAACTTTACCCCCAGTGAAAGCAAAAACATGATATTTAGGGTCCCAAAATCTAGAGCATGCTCGTAAAAAATCATCCTGTACCTTGACTCGACTCAGTGCAACAACCATTGACAAACCATCGTTTGAGCCAACCTCGAAATGACATTTCTTGAACAAACCCGCCCACTCGGTCAGGACATTCCAGAAACCCGACATGACCCTAGATATGGTTCTATGCCTTACGAGTATCCTAGTTTGCCTAGAACATGCACCCACAACCCGTATATATAGCCGTAATCCTATAAGAATTAGGAAACAACAAAAATTTTCATAACTCGGGACTCGAACCGCACCAGCCCACGCGCCCGAGTTTCCGACCGCCCAAGCCCAGGCGGTCCGGAATCCAATTGCATCAATCTGAGCGCTTAAAGCCAGGCATGATTCAACCCGAGCAACCCAAGGATAGAAATTTGAATCCCCATGATCACCACCCTATACTTCGGACACCGAGAACGACCTCACAAAGTCACTAGAGCCCACCTGAAAACCGAGATATCCACACAGAAGCCACAGGAACACGAGTTCACTCGTCAGACGTGCAAGACTTAGATGTTTTTTTTCTTTTTTTAGGGGGATAAGCTACCTCACCTAGAGGTGTCGTAGCCTTTTAATGGTTATCGTCGAGTCACCTCTGTAACCTAATAGGGCAATATCATGAATATATAAAAGTGGTCCAATTTTTTTTTTCAAAAGTCGTCCGAATTTCAGCCTCGGTCCCATTTTGAATACCAAAACAATCGTGCTCATCTTTTGACATATGTAATCAAAGCACACTGATATTTCACATCTTGAGTCAAAAACGTTTTAATCGACGTACTACCTGATCCGATTCCCGGCTCAAACTAACGCATTTCAAAACATCCGAAAGAAGTTGTTTTCATCCTCTCACGCAACCCTAACGCACCCTAAACCAATTCACATCGCAAAATGAACGAACACAAAAGTGATTACTTGTCAATCTAGGTAAACAATTCGCCAAACAAAAACACAAGACTAATTCGACCAATTCAAATGCTAAAAATCTAAAACAAATACACAAAAAATATATATACAAATCCTTATACAAGTCGAGGCTAAGAAGAACCCCTAGAAGCCGCACCGACGGCAATCACAATCTCACAAAGCTGATCATCCAACCCTAGGTCCTCCAAGTCTATAAGGGGAGACTCACTACCGTCCATCCCCGACAGCATATCTAGGGTAGCCGCCTCGAGAACCCCTCCAGCCTCCTCCATAGCGCCCGTAGCCTCAGCATCGACCTCAGCCTCCCTTTCGACCTGATACCTAGCCTCTTCCTGAGCTGAGGTCTCACCCCGGGACCGAGCCAACTGCTCCTTCAGGAAGGCGATCTCGTCAGCTCGAGATTGCAGGAGCCTTTGTGCCTCAACCTCTCTCGCCTCGAGCTCGGTCACCCGAGTCTCCAACTGCCCTACCATATCTGGAGCATCCTGCAAATACACTTAAGCATTAGGAAAGTACAAAAACGGCCTAGAAAGCCACCTTAGTCACGTAAGCTCACCGATCGAGGCCCCAAAGTGTCACGGGAGACCCTCGAGGCATAAGCCCGGAAGCAGTTGGCAGCCTGCCACAACCGCTGATGACAAGCCGACGAAACCTGAAAAGTAAAACCTTAGAGGTTAGGCGAACCGACCCTAATCCTCAGAGCCCAAGCAAAGGACAATAAAAACAAGACTCACCCGGTACACCCGGTAACGCCACTCTATCCCGGCATCCATCTCCTCAGCAGAACATGGGGGGAGGGGCTCTGTGAAGGGAATCCCAGCCGCGTCAACCCTAAGCAGTGTCAGGGGAAAATCTGGGGGCTAGATCTCATAAGTCGGATCGGCCAGCTGAGAAGACAACAGATTGGTCGGTCAGAAGGCAAATAGGCAATAAACCGCAAAGAAAATCTTAGAACCAAAATTAGAACCTTACCACGAGGCGATACCAAGCTAACCGACGGGTGACGTGAGACAAGTAGGAGGCACCAGACACCAAGAGTGTATCGCCTCCCTGTCCGTCCCTATCCTCGAGGACCTCTGCGGCGGTGGGCGGTCTGAACATGGTCCGGGGAGGATCAACCGGCACCCTGAAATCGTCGTATAGGCACTGACGCACCAATCGCTCGCCCAGGTACCAAACCGGGCGAATTAACGCAGGGAGAAGCATCCTCCTATAGCTCCGCGGACTCAGCTCCGCAGTCACGTACTCCGGCACGCCCTCATAATTGGCCCAAGGGCGGGCCACAAACTACACAAACAAAACCAACATCCTAATAAATCCCAAGCCTTGGGGGCTATTGAGCAAATTAACTATAGGAAAAAAATCTTACATCTTCGATGCGTAGCTTGTTAACTAACGCATTCTCCACCGGGAAATGGCTAATTGTGCTCTTAGGCTGAGCCAATCTCCACTCGATTCCCGCCGGGAATCTCTTCGGGTGCGCCCGTACCAACTTAGGGGCCAAACACGGGAAATAAGAGTAGATCCAAGCCTATAAAACCCCAAAATGACTTTAGCAACATCAAGCCAGAAATAAGTAGAACTCTAAACACAAGAGCAAAAAAAAGCAACTAACCTCCAGTATAAGGCCCGGACCTACGATGGGCACAACGGAGGCCGACCCTATCACCAGCGGCCTCACCATGACTTGCAGACAGCGGGTCATCTCCGCGAAAGCCGCGGTCACCCAATCGTAGCGTCCTAGCTGAGTCAGGTCGGCTAGGAAGGGCAAGATCCTAGTACTATATCTCTCGCCTTTATCCGAGAAGTGAGGCGACCCTAGGAAATACCACAGCCACAACCAAGCATCCTGCTGCGGCGTGTTAGCCTCCCGACCCTCTAACACCGGCACTCGCTCGAAGTGGTCGGTAATGTAAGAACTCACTAAAGCGTGAGGCGTACTATATGCCTCACGCGGCAAACAATCTCCGATGAGGCCCCTCACCTCATCACTATCTAGACTAGGACCTAGAGCGGTCTATCATCGCCCTAATCACCATGAGGTTGCATTTAGTCTGACAACCCTCCAACCTAACCCACTGTCCCACCACGGGACCTAGAGCGGTCCTCTCGATAATCCCCTTTACCGTGGGGGTCAGCTTCTGATGGTAGACAACGAGGCATGAAGTAAAGCCCGGAAAAGTCCTCATCGGACCTTGGGGCTGCAAACCGAAACGATGAAAAGATAAACAAAACAAAACGAGCCTAACCAGAGCAATAAATAGCAAAACCTGAGTCATAACTAACGAGCACGAATAGAACACTCACTAGGCCCCACACAATGCGTCTAGAAACATGACGGTCAAGATTAAACATCAGCTGATGACCATCCCAGTCCCGAGCCCACTCGGGATCCTCGTAAACGATCTTCTCATTCTCCGGTACCGAAGCCGAAGCATGAGCCCTCCTAGACACCGTCTATGGAAGCCTGCGCTTCTTCACTCTATTGAATTCAACTTCGTTAATGGTCTCAAGGTCGCGCCGCTGAGACGAGACACTCCTATGTCTTCTACGAACTCCTCGGGGAGTTTGCGAACTAGCCCCTGCAGCCTCCATACTAGCGCTAGTTTTAGCACTAGCACCAACCGAAGAAGTTCCTTCGGGACGCTCGGTGTCACCACTAGCTGTAAAACAAGCCCAAAACCAAAAACACAAAAAAAAACACATCTCCGATCAGGCTAAATCAGCTTAAACAGGTCAATATAAGCTCAAAATTTCGGAAAAGAATATCGAAATTCCAAGAAAGCCTCTAGCACAAATTTTCGATCCCAGTCACAATGGAAGTGGTTTTGGGAAAATCCGGCATCGTTACGGTAGCTTTCGGTCCACCTTAAGACACACAAAACCTAACGGAAGGTCCTAAAAGTCATCCTAGCCGATAAGAACCGACAAAGAAGCTACCCACATCCTCATAAACACTATTTGAACAAAATTATACAAAACAAATATGGGAATAATCGAGAAATGATCCGTAAACCCTAGCATTCCAAGCACATTCCCATAAAAGGCCATTGTCACACTGACGGGAAGGATTTGCCGTGGATCCCACCGATCAAGTAAAACCAACGAACCTAAGCTAGGTAGCTAGGGCAAGTCGGGTCGATCCTCAGGGACGGGGTGTCGGACTAGGGTGTGCTAGGGTCCTATACTAGGTTCGAGAGAAACTAAACTATGGCTAAGGTTGAGATTGACTAAACTATAGTCTATAACATAAAATAACAAGGCAAAATAAGCAACTATAGACTAATGGAAGCTAATAAATCAATAGGAAGAAGCTAGGGCTAGGTCGGGTTCATGGGTGTCAAGGAGATAAAAATTAAAGAAGGAAACGGGGGTCACTAGCATGCTCTCGTAGCCTAGGTTCCGATCGGGCTCTCGTTACTTAAACGGCCTAGGAGTCATCCTCACCACGCTCTCGCTACCAATGAGGTTACCAAACCTAAAACCAAACACACACATACAAGAGAAGAGGCAAGAAAAACAAGGATTGATCGTCTTAAGTCTCACAAGCATTTCATCGGGCATGTGGAGTGCAAGGCAATTAGTAATCAACAAAAACGACATCCAGTACCACCCATCTCACCCTAATCATCCCTAATCACACCCAATCCCCCTACTAACCCTAGGGGGTGACTACTCACACATATCTAAACTAAAACAAGCACAAACAAGAGAAACAATCACAAGAACAAAAGAAACATTCATAATAAAGAACAAGGATGAACAACAAACATAAACAAAGATGAAAACTTGAATAACAATAAAGATTAAGAGAAAAGAGTAGAGAAGGATTATACCAAACTACAAAGGATGAAAAGATGAGAACTTGTATATAAAGAGCACCCAAAACATCCACCAATGTTGTCAAGATTGGTAGATTCTTCAAGAAATCCCTTAATACAAGATTAACTAACTAGATTAAGGACTAATTAAGGAGAGATTAAACTAATCTAAACTAATCTAAGCTAATCTAGGCTAAAGAATGTCCAGGGTTTCATAAGACAGTGTATGGTGCTTAAACAATACAAAGGGAGGGTATTTATAAGGGTTCATGAGCAAAGGAGAAGAAAAGAAGTGACGCGGGTCTGCAGGTGGCCAATCTCGGGCGAGAAGAGATGATCTCGGTCGAGATGGGACCCATCTCGGGCGAGAAGAGATGGTCTCGGTCGAGATGGGACCCATCTCGGCCGAGATGAGATGATCTCGGGCGAGATTGAGCATCAGTGGCCCGTCTTTGCTTGTACTCTTCATCTCGGGCTAGATGGCCCTTATCTCGGCCGGGATGGGTCTTGTAGGCCTCAAATTTGATCTCAAGGGTCCCTACTTGCTTCTCATGGGCTTCTCATCGATTCTCGGTGCTTGGGATCGAGTCAAGGGGCTCGGGAATGGGTCCCAAGGTCTCGGGATCGAGTCTAAGCCACCGAGTGATCGTCGCTTCTCTTCGTTGGCTCCAAATGTGTCGGAAACGAGTCGAAATCGTTCCATTACTTCAAGATAAGCTCTAGGAACCTAAAACAAACTAGAAGAAGCGTGAGTAGCCTAGAAGCCGGTCCAAAGAGCGATTCCACAAGAGAAACCGGGACCAAACACAACAAATAAGCAGTACAAAACACACTTATCACACACCTCAGCTCGAGCATCCTTATCAACACTATAACTAACTTAACAAGCTCTAATCGACCCTAATTCAGCAATGGAACCAAGTACAAGCATCGAAACTTAGTGAATAAAAAACACCCAAATCGATTTTCTAGGGTTTCCAACAAACCAACTCATAATCAATCTAATCAAGCAAAACCGACATTACAGAAGTAAAGAACACTAACCCGGAGTCGACATTGTCATAAAATAGCGGAAATCGAGACAAGTTCGGTGAGCAAAATCGAAAAATCGGTCTTGAGGCGAAAGGGGCGACGCGTTTGATTTTGGTGAAATAAAACGATCGTCCCAATCTTCGTTTACTTAAACGGACCTGGACCACGAAACTCCGGCCGCCCCAGCTGACGAGCTCGGGTTCTAGCACGCTGGGGGCTGGGCGCCTGAGTCTTGGAGCGCTGAAGGACGTGCGCCTAAACGGCCCAGCACAGACTAAAACAAGCAAAGCAAACGAACTGAAGGTCGATAAATATAAAACATGTACCTACTAAGACAAAGCAAAATAACAATAATAATGGGACAACTACTAATCAACATCGATAATACACTCTCGACAATAAAATAAGCATAAGAAATGCACTTAACCTAAACGCTACACCCGGACGCGTAACAAAGAAAATCTAAACCAAACTAATCTAAATAGACTCTAAACAAGTCCCAAATACATAAACAAACCGGAAATCAAAACAAGAGAAGACAAATAGATAAGACAACAAACCCAAACAAGATAAGACAAGCTGCAAAACAAAACAAATTAAGACAAACTCACAAAACAAGCATTTAACTAAGACAAATAGACAAACAACATTTTTGCCCGAGGGTCAGAGTTATCCCAGAGGCACAGCAAACAACATTTTTGCCCGAGGGTTAGAGTTATCCCAGAGGCACAGCAACAACAATTTTGCCCGAGGGTCAGAGTTATCCCGGAGGCACAACATTTTTGCCCGAGGGTCAGAGTTATCCCGGAGGCACAACAATTTTGTCCCGGGGGTCAGAGGCATCCCAAAGGACAGCTATTTGAGTGGAGACTAACGCCCTCGAAGGAGTCTTATACCTCCACAACAATTTATATTCGAGAGGAGACTCACGCCCTCGAAGGAGTCTTATACCTCCACAACAATTTTAATTCGAGAGGAGACTAACGCCCTCGAAGGAGTCTTATACCTCCACAGCAACTTCATTTTGAGTGGAGACTGACGCCCTCGAATAGTTTTATATCATTTTACCTTGTCCTAGGGGTCATGAGCGTCCCAAAGACGATTGCTCGAGCGGAGACTAACGCCCTCGAACGTTTTATGTCATCAAGGGTTCACAAGCAGCCCAAAATATACTTGTGCAAATAAAAGCCAACACAAAATGAGCATCCTTTGCGCTCACACTTGATGCGTTGCTAGCGCGCAGAAACCCTTAAAATTTAATAAAACCCCTAAATAAACCGAAGAAGACAAAGCGCGCGCGCACAAAGAATCAAGAACAAGATGACCAATAACGGCCCTGGCCCAACAAGTAATCGCAAGCAAAAATGTCAGGTATGACTTCTAAACCTTGGCTGGCGAGCCTTAACGCACAGTCTAACGGACTTAAAACGACCCGACCAGACAGCCACCAGGTCGTAATCTTCGATTGACCTGGGCGGCTATACTCTGACTTTCGCCTTGTCCAAGCCTCATTCAAAGTGCGGGATTCTGTAGACACCCAGATTTGGACTTGGTGGCTGCAGAAGTGCCCAACAAACACCCAATCACGATAGGACTGCAACGCGACGCGAGTTCGCGATGTTTTAGATATTTTTCCTATAGAACGGACCAAATAATTACTCGGAAAAATTAAAACTAACATGATGGCAGCCTTAGTCGTGTCGTTACGGTCGCATAGACACTAATTAGAGTCAATTCTGACACCGGGATCCAGAGTCGGCCCCGAAACTCAAACCGAGTCAACACCGCGCCAAGCGAACCTCGGGATGAACACTCGAGGCCAACTAAACCCACGGTGCTAGGTCAAACCCGGGGTAAAATTAATCCCCAAGAAACATATCACGCTCCTCCCTCTCGGTTTCGGAAAGTATCAAAACCGTATCCTCAGAACTCCAACCGCACCACCTGGCGCGTATGGGTTTCCCCACGCTCGGACTCAGGCGCCTGAGTCTTGGCACGCCCCAGCTCGGGCGCCCATATGGGCGACAAGGGCCGAAAACACCTATAAATACCCCCCTTCACGCCCTCATTTCGACACACAACAATCAATCTTATCTTCCCCCTCAAAAACTCTCGCTAAGGGCTCGCACTCCGACACGTGAGGCAAACGATCCACTCGATCGTAGTTCCGATAATAAAAGCAACATCGATGCTACTCCTCACCTACGAGAACTCCACCCGGTACCGAGGTGCCTGTAATCGACTAGCCCAAAATTAGTACACAGATGTAGGCACTAGGCCCACAAACGTCTACTAAAACACGTAACGTCCCAACCTCAATCATAAATACTAAAATACACTTAATAAACCCGAGTAATTCCGAGATCCGCTCTCAAACTATCTATGTATCGTGTCCTGTTTAGTGTATACTCCGAGGGTGCAACTCCTCACAATGTGATTTACTTACATTCGCATTTACAGTTTTTCGTATAATTTACTGCTTTTATGACCTTATAATCGCACGCTAAATCACCTAACACGGAATTCAAAATGTAAAGTAACTAAAACTGAACAAAGCGATGGTCGGGTTCTTTATTAGTTCCGGTGCTCACCTTATTAGGTTCGACGCATCCCTATTAATACCGAACCGACGCATCTTAAGCAGAATACCAGGTAAGGTATACCACGAGAATGACTAATATCCGTAATATCGCGTTTAACCTGATTTGCTAATACGTATAATACTAGTACTCTATACTCTCCTACGTGCATCTTTTCATGGCCTGCCTGTCACGTGAAATCGCATGCGAAGAATGTAAACTCAACTACTTTGACGACAATACTTGTCCTTAAACGACCGACGTAGCAAAAGGAATAGGGTTAAAACAACGGATGTTACGATACTTCCACCACAACAAAAGAACTAGAATATCAGCCCACCGATTGAATAGTAGAGGCCGCTATAGTGCGAGCGGGATTGGGTGTTGACATCTACCAGATGTTGGCTTCCCAATACGTACCCTCACCCCTTACTTAGAAACGACGGTTTCCGGATGTCCGAAACCATTGGCGATGAGAGTCATTCCAGGCATGGAATGCTTAAGGGTACAAGTCTTTATCTTTAGGTCCCGTGCCACTAAACTTTGAGCCGGAAAGGGATCAAAGTTGACTTGAACGGTTTCCGAGTCCCCATAATTGACTCGGTGGCGACTCCACAAATCGGCAACGAATTCAATTCACTAAAAAGATCGCCTTACCAAATGAATCGGCCTTTAAACATTTACAACCACGTCTCGATCGATTTCCAAACGGAAACACGGGTGTCCGCACCCGTCTAGTACAAGTCCGGATCGTCATCCAAATCGAGGTCCGACACTTCGCCCCGTATGCGAGATCGGACCGGCTCCCGGAAGGGAGGCGCCCGCGTGGGTGGCCGCCGCCACACTTTGAAAACCGGGTCGGTCCCGCGCGGGGCGCCGTGCGGTGCGGATGGACGTCCACAACTATTCGTGGGCGGTAGCCTACCCTAACCTACTCGTGTCTGCATCCTGCATGAGTGTACGCATTCCTAGTTATGTGTAGCGTGTTTGAACAATCCAACCCAAATAAAACACTAAAAATCTGGATTCAACCACGTCAACATATTCAACTACACCCAATCCTGTTTTCGAAAAAAAATATACCTCCCCTTTTCAAAACGACCTTCTAAACACCGATATTCCGGTGAAATCACGATTTCTAAAAAGGGAAAAACATTTCTATGTGCCGTTATCATGGCAAATTTTACACTCACCATTTTCAAAAAATATATATTTTCAATGCCATTATCTTGGCCAAAGTAAAACCCGTCAACAACAAATACTGTTAATACTACCGAAACTCCCGATCAATGGGATCAAGGTACACCAAACGTTTACATTTTATTTCAAAAAAGAAATAAAAGTTTTTTACACACATACCGTTAACACAACCGAAGCTTCAATTAATGAAGTCAAGGAATCTACAACGGTTACATTCTAGAAACACTTTTCACAATACATCACTCTCCACTGTCAAACGCTAGTTGATGCAACCGACAAACGTGGATCACTCGTTTTCAAAGCTATTTCTAGAGACACTATTCATCACCAAACTTCTTTGATAAGGATTTAGTTACACCTTTAAAACACCATCACCAGACTTCACGCTCTATCACGAGCACCACATACATCATAAGTATCGAACTGACTAATTAATAGATAAAGGCACCACGTCAACACTTTCAAAACCGGATCCTCCTAAGAACCGTGCTTTCTTTGAAAAAAAAACACCATTTACACTTTTGCTATCGTCAAATCTTCGACACACTTGTAGCAACACACTTTCATGTCACAAACGATGTCAACATGCCATCGTCACTCCAATTTCACAAATCCTCCCTTTCGAAAGAAAAGGCTTCCTTTTTAAAA